>JARCFY010000008.1:49146972-59146972 GCA_029233225.1 Lepidodactylus listeri | reverse complement strand
GTTGCACTTAAAACTATTCTCGTCAAGAGAAGCCTTGCAACATGTTATAGTTAATAAGTTTTCCATGCTGTCAAAAGTAATAATATTAATGTGCCGTTCTGAGTTAAATTAATTTTGTTTTGCACAGTGGCTTGCATAAATGTGAGTGACATTTAGAAATGTGATCAGGCAGGAGCTGAGGAAAAGCCAAGTGGCAGAACACAATGAGATGCATTCATTAAAACCTACTAGCAACTGAATGCAAGAAAATGCGTCTGTGTGGGAGAGGGGGATAAAAGACACCATTCTTTCATTCTTGAAAGGGGGGTCGGAAACTGGCTTTTAAAAAATTGCTTTCTTTTTGATTCAGAAATTAGATTTCCATCTGTTTCAGTTGGGTGTTGAAAATTGTTTCAGTCCTAATTCAGGCAAAGGGCAAGTCAATTTCCATAACTGGCCCTCCTATTTTTTAAATGGAAGAGCATCTTTTTGTTAAGCTCCTATTGCCAGTTCCTTTAGCTGCAGCATCTCATTCTGCAAAAAGTGCTGATTGTAATCACTTTGCAACTGATGACCGTGAAGTGGCATAATAATGGTGTTTATTTCTTTATTTTCAACTAGGTGCTCCCCCCCCTTTTGTAGAAAGGGTTGAAATAATTATGAATACTAGAAGAAGAAGGCTGGTAGAGGATGACTCACTAGCATATTATGGTCAGAATGATCAATCTGCTCACTGTACGTGGTTAATTGACACAATTTATGCAGACACAGACTGCTCCAGTAACAAGTGCCCCAGCTGCTGGAACCTTCCCTGTGGTTTCAGCAACTTTGGGTGCTTTAAGTAGTTTTTAAAAATGTAAATATGACTAAATGTGAAGGATTTGCTTAATTTACCAAGAAAAGGAAATGGGGTTTCATTGAAAAAGTGGTATTTCTTTTTGTCTGATTGTATTCCTGCCAGGTTCAAAAGGACAGCATGTGCATAAGTGATCATTAGATTACCCAATCATTTTAGCACTTTTTATGTTTGCAGATCTTAATTTTAAAAGTAGTAACAATGACCACGAATTCATTTCAGTACCTTGGCCAGAGCAATCCACAGTGTAGTCCTAAGCAGTTATACCCTTCCAAGTCCATTGATTTCAATAGCCTTAAAGGTTTTCCTTGCTCAAAAGCCAGTCGAATCCGACCCTAGGGTTGCGGTGCTCATCCCCATTTCCAAGCTGAAGAGCCAGCGCTGTCTGAAGATGTTTCTGTGGTCATGTGGCTGGCATGACTGGATGCCAAGGTACACAGAATGCAGTTACCTTCCCACCGAAGTGGTACCTGTTTATCTCCGAGAGCCAGTTTGGTGTAGTGGTTAAGTGCGCGGACTCTAATCTGGGAGAACCGGGTTTGATTCCCCACTCCTCCACTTGCACCTGGTTTGATTCCCCACTCCTCCACTTGCACCTGGCTGGATGACCTTGGGCAAGCCATAGCTCTGTACCAGCTGTTCCCTCAAGGACAGCTTGGGAAAGAGCTCTCTCAGCCCCACCTACCTCACAGGGTGTCTGTTGTGGGGAGGGGAAGGGAAAAGGAGTTTGTAAGCCGCTCTGAGACTCCCTTGGGGAGTGGAGGGCGGGGTATAAATCCAATCTCTTCTTCTTCTTCTTCTTCTTCCTTGCAACTTCTTGCTTTCAAACTGCTAGGTTGGCAGGAGCTGGGACCTGAGACAGGAGCACTCACACAGCACTCGGGTCTTGAACTGCCGAACTATCGACCTTCCAGTCTGCAGTTCAGTGTCTCAACCACTGAGCCACCACGGCCCATGTCAATAGCCTTAGGAGGGTATAACTGCTTAGGATTGCATTGTCAGTTACTGTTATACTAGCAACAGCTAGATTCAAGCTCATTAGCACAAGATTTTCAAGGGTATGAGCTTTCAAGAGTCAAAGCTCCCTTCATCAGATAGCGGCATAATTAGAAATCCTGGGTTCACATTATCACAGAACCTAGCCTTCTTTTCGTCAGTGGCAGTACTGGAAAAACATGTTCAGAAGTTTAAGAAAAGTTATATTCTTTCAGATGGAGCAAATTTTGTCTTGTATCTTTCTATAACATTATTGAGAATTCTCTGGTGAAAACCTGTATAACCCCCTGTATCCTAGATTCAGGTGGGTAGCTGTGTGGGTCTGAAGCAACAGAACAAAGTTTGAGTCAAAGTTTGATTGTGGGTATAAGATTTCATGTGCATCCTAGTCCCTCTTGTTCGTTACTCATTATTGTTATTATTTAAAATGCACTTCTAAAATAACAAATGATGAATTTTAATGCCTTAAATGCACAGGAATTCAATAACTGAACATCTGTAGTTATTTTATGGAGACATTAGTCGATCATATTGTCACTATATCCATATGTTGCATTCTAGAAGTAAATGAACTTAATCTGTCATGGAAAGAGTAATTTGTTTGTCCCCCATCTCTGATCCTTACTATAACTGTAACTTTTTATCATTTCTCAGCTATGCTACCAGTTTTCAACTGATGGCACTTTTAAAGATTTAAATGGGGGGAAGTTTTTACTACTGTAATTAAATTAGCAACCATTTCCTCATCTATTTTCCTGACAGATTTTTCCACATAACGAAAAGGTATCACTAATGGGTCCACAGGGGATGGATTTCCAAAAACTCTTTCAATTATCTCAGTTTTGCTGTTAGAAATATGCTTAGAAATATCCTTACTCCTACTGGCAGCGTTCAAATCTGTTTCTAGCTGCCCACACTTCCTGCAATTATCAGAGATACTGTACATCTTTTTAAATTGGAGTCAAATGCATTGTTTCATAATTACTGTCTTTCATATAGGCAGAAATAGAATTTATAGATCCATTTTTTAAAATTCTGAACGATTGTTTTCAGCTTTTTGAAAGCTTAGTTGCAGCCATTCGACATAATGCCACCATTTTAATTTCAAACATGCTGATGTGTTATTGATCTCAGTTTTCTACTAAACCAGATAGATGCTGTCTTTCATATAGACCCTAACAGTTCTTTTATGACATTTTAATATGAAATTAGATGGTGAAGGAGGTCTTCAGCTATCCTGCAGCCTTGAAAGAGAAATAATAGTTTTTTCCCTCTGTGTTGTTTCTTCATGTGTTTTTGAATAATCACTTATCATTTGCGGGGGGGGGGGAATAGTCATATACATTCAAAACAAATATTTTAAAATAATTAAATCACCAACACAAGTCCCTTTATTTCTTTTTTATAAAAATATGTAGACTTATCTCTAGGCTATATCAACATATACATTCCCAAGAGTTAGTTGCATTTTGAAACAGAAAAATTTGTTTTTATTGTGTTGAGGGTTTTTTTCCTCCACGCTTAATTAGGGGAGTATTTTATATAGATAGATAGATATAAAGCCAGTTGGAGTGTTTTTCTAACAGGACAGTCTCTGGCTCAGTGGGACTTTAAAATGATCCTTCATTGTCAATCAGAAAAAATGGTTCTGACACTGTCTATTAAAGCTTTGAATTCATTTCTATTATGTGTGATGGCAGTAGTTTTACGTGTAAGGAAGTTATCAAGCTGCTTGAGCAGAAAGAGCTTTCTGATTGGCAATTGGGCATTTGAAGGAAAAAAGTTAACCTCTGTGGTCTTCACAGTTGGATGATTCCAACACTAGCTGAAAGTTTCCATCCAGTTATCAGTGCAATTGACTAAAATAAATTATGAATACATGAAGCTGAAAGCTAATCATAATGACAATAAGGTACCTCTGTGAGATAATCACCAGAGGCACTCTTCTGTACCTTTTAGCCCAGCAAGGATTTGCAATTATCATATGAAACCACACCTCTAGCTATGGCTTTTATTGTCATATATTGGCAGCCAAATAGTTTTAAAGGATATTTTTAATACTCTGTGGTGCGCTCTAGGGTTGAAAACTGGAAGGTATAATTTATCCCAGAGCAATTTCTGTTAGGTTTTGGATATATCTATGGAACACACTGGAACAGATTTTTGCTAATACATATGTATGTGACTGTACTGTATGGGCTTTTCAAAGTTTGCGGGAGTGTTTCCTTTGAAGTGAAAGCCCTACTTTGCACTGGTTGACAGGCTATAACTCACAGATACCTTACTGGTTCTTTGTAGGACAGTGACCAGGAAAACCTTCTTATTACATTTTGTCTCTAAGCACTACAGAGCATGTTCAGAACACACCTAGTATGAACTGCAGCCCTTTATTCTTTTATTGTCTATGGCTGGTATCATATTTACCTACATCATAGAATATGTGGTCAAAATAATTCTAAATTAGGGGAAGGGTGCTTAGAGCATGTGATACTGGATCTTTTTCAAGCCAGATAATAAAATGCAATAGAAAATTGTACACATCACAAATATGAGAATGGAATCATGACAGAAGCACTATATGTGACGGTGTAAAGTTATGAGGGATGTTATCGAATGTCATCTGTAACACTGCCGTCCTAAGCAGAGTTACACCCTTCTAAATCCATTGATTTCAGCTGACTTCAGTGAAGTTAGGAGGTATCTCTGCTTAGGATTCAACTGGAAATCACTTGGTGCTTTGTAGTTAGCGCTGTACCAAATGAGTGCTCAATCACCTTTCAGGTAAAATTAGTGTTTGGGGGAAATCTGAAATATTTCTTACCCCCACCATAAAGAAACCCATCTGTTTCTGAGAATGCCCATTTCTTTTCATGTCTGTTCATTACTATGTCCCTCAATATGCCACTTCCTCAGGCTATTATTTTCTTAATTAGGTCTTATTTTGGCAATTATTTCTGCATGAACATGGTGATATTACAGAACTACATATCCAATCATATCTGATGGTAAATATGGCTATTTTAGATTGAGGGCAATGTTTCAGGACTACTTACCTAACTTAGGTTGCAGTCAGACATGCCAGATAAAGTGGGGGGGGGGGGGGGGAAGGAGGCTATTTCCTCTGGAGGATTTTAACCCACAGTTGCGAGATCACACCTCCCTTTGAAGCTGTGGGCGCAGCCTGTCAGTGTGTGATCAGACACAACTGTGGGTGAGTTGGGTTGTGGTTTTTTTGCTGTTTGTTTCCCATGCACTTAAACAAGGAATTGATGCATCGCACCTCCACATTGAGGGCTCACTATGGAGTTTGTGATGGTGCACATACTGAGAAGTGTGGGGAAAACAATGGCACAGAGTTGGGATGGCCTGATCAGATCATCCCAATGGCATGAGAGCACATTGGAATGATCAGACAGGGGAAAGTTCATCCGTGGCCCATTCCAACCCGTTTACTACCGGATTTTCCCCAGTGTCTTTTAACTCCACTTCTGCGGCAGAGCAGAACGGGTTGCCGACAGCTGCAGAATGCTTTCCAAATGTTGCTGTCCAATCACTCCCTTTAAATCTGCCTGGCATTTGCATCAATGTTGGGTCTAATTGTGTGTATGATTGCAGCCTTACATAAGTTATCCTAACCCAGCAGGAATGTGAAGGCAAATGACAGCAAAAAATATTAAAGGCAGTACTACCTATATAGGTAATCAATTGCACCCCTTTGATGTGGTTCCTGAAAAACTACTGGATAAATGGGATCCTGTGATACTTCCAAAAGTTCATGCAAATGATACATGGACCCTTTCTGCTCAGTCCTAACTGTAAGAACTGAAATATATTTGTGTACTCATTAAGAATTGCAGTCTCTTCTCTTTACAGCTGTTATTTCTTCACGTACCTTCTGCATATCTTTAAATGTAAAAATTGTTTAAAAAATTAATTGTACATTTTAAAAGAAGGGTTGGACTCATTCAATCAATGGATTAAAATGTCACTATAGGAATGTAAAGTATATTTTGTGATGCTATTATTGAGTTTAGCAACATCTACCGACTCAAGAGAGAGCTTAAGGAAACATGGGAGCGATCAGCCATTGGCAACCTGTTTTGCTCCGCCGCAGAAGTGGAGTTAAAAGACACCGGGGAAAAACCGGTAGTAAACAGGTTGCAACGGGCCACAGGTGGACTTTCCCCTGTCTTATTGCCCCAGTGCACTCTCATGGCATCAGGATGGTCTGACTAGGCCATCCTGACTCCATGCTATTGTTTTTCCCCCCCTTCACAAAATGCACATCATCGCACACTCCATAAGGAGCCTTTAGGGCTGAGGTGCGATTCATCGATTCCTTGTTTAAGTGCATCGAAAACAAATGGCAAAAAAACCCGACTCATCTGCAGTTGTGTCCGATCACGCAGTGGTGGGCTGTGCCCGCAGCTTCAAAAGACTGTGTGATCGCACAACTGCAGATCAAATTCTGCCAGAGGAAATAGCCTCACTCCCCCCCCCCCTTTATCTTGCGTGTGTGACTGTAACCATAATACTCGTTTAGGTATCTTCAAAATATTGCATGTAGTGATTAGAATTGGCCAAGTCACAGCTAGCCCCAAAAGCCACAGAATTTTGGGGCACAGATCATCTTCGTGTTCTCAGTTGTAGCTCTGATTGTTAACTAGGGTTTGCTTGTAACAAGGATTTTGAAACCAAATTTATCCATGTGAATGTCAAACACTAGCAAATGTGAACTGTGATTAAGGTCTATGCTAATACACCCACAATTAAGGCATGAAAAGAAATTATATGAAGGAGGAGATGGCCACCCAAGTTAGGGGGTCCTTATGTCTGCACATGCTTCCACTGTCCTCGGTCTTTGATAGTCTTCCTAGCATACAGAAGGCTGCCCTCAAAGTTTACCATCGTGCTCCCCAAAGTAATTGCAGAATTAAACTGGATGTCATAAGGAGAACTGTCTTTTAAAAAAGATCAGGGAGGCCTGAAATGCCTAATTAGAGTGTTTAGAGTAACCTGATTCTGCAGTTTTTGAAAACAACATTGCTATCTCCCCAGAGATAGCATTGTGCACAAGACCAAGTAGACAGCAGGCAAAATATTCCTAATGATCATTACGGAGCAGCATGCGGCTGTCTACTTTATATCCTTCTTGTATCTTCAAGATCAAATATATTCATCTTTGCATTTATTCAAAGATTCTGTAATTTGTGTCTGCAGCTTGTTCTTTCTGCGTGCTAAGAAACAGCACTATTTTAAGGAGGCCCTTTAATAATACAGCACAATGGGTTGTAGCTATAATGTCTTGTCTGATATATTGTGAACAAGACTAAGTACTTCCAGCCATTAATGACATCTATTAGATACCACTGTGACTCTTCAGAAAATACTTGCATTGTCTGCTAAATGTACGGAAAAAAACCAAAATGGCTCTTCAAACTGGTCTGTTTATTACAAAACAAGATAAGAACAAGCCCAGTTTCCTGTTTTTGTGACAACAAAAGTCACGGCATGCTGATTACTCTCATAACTAATCCTATATTCATGCTGAAGGGGTTCCTAATCATTTTCAGCACCAAACTGTGAGTGAACAACAACACATTTTTGGATACTGAAAAATTCAAATGAGTAATGCATCTGCTGCTGCCATTTTGACAGTTGGTGACAGCATTTTGTCATGGAAGCATTACATTTAACATGCATGCAACTCTGCAGGAATATAGCTGATTAAAATTATTGAGAGGTAGCATAAGTAAAATTGGCTAGGAATGGCAGTAATTGTTGGTCATTTTCTGCACTATATTGTTGGGTGAATTGGAGAATTATGGACACAATCCCTACAAGGTTAAGCAAGCCTACAGAGTAGCTGATTTTTTCACCAAGGCCTTTTTCACTTGTGAAAGTCACACCATATCTCCATATATAGATTTTACCTATGAGCACAAGTTGATTTTTGAATTTTATATTTAATGGATGTCTTTCTAATATAATCTATAGATAGTATTTACTCAAATGGAAGGCTAGGGCTTTTTTTCCAGGTGCATCATTAACAACAACAAAAATGCAAAGGCTTACATTCTCATAAAAGTTATGATTGTATCCAGTAATAATTTCAGTATGTATACAATTGGGGGGGGGGGTTGTCCTCTTATATTCAGGGTTGTTTTCTTATAGAGTAAACATGGTATTATTGCTTCCCACATTGCATATTTCCATTTCTGTGGACATGAAAAAAGCAAAGATTTGAAAAATATAGTATGTGCTTTGGTCTCAGGGGTGCTGATAACAGCAGTCATCTCAGTCATCACTGATTCAACTCCAGGTCATTCATAAATGCAGTATTTGGTTGAGGGTTTATTTATTTGGTGTGGTGACTCCCTTAAATAAATGGAAATTTATTTGTCTGGATATTACACTGGTTTTCAGGAGATGTTAGAAATTTTTCCCCCCAAATCCATGATTTCAAACACAGTACTAGATATTCCACTAAAAGGAAAATAACAGCTGCCCTTGCTTCTTATTGCAGCAAGAGAAGCTAGGGGACATCTGCTTCTCTCTCCGCTACGTGCCTACTGCTGGCAAGCTGACTGTTGTCATCTTGGAAGCAAAGAATCTGAAGAAGATGGACGTGGGAGGCTTATCAGGTAGGTTGATGGCAGTAAGCATATAGCAATGACTGTGCTAGTCATGATTTTTCCATTAACAGGTCTCTCACCACTAGAAAATGTGGATTGCTGCTCATATGCAGGATATTATTTACATTCACTAGGTATGGAGACTATCTCTATGTAATAGATTTGAAAGGGGAAGGCTCAGATATGTATAGTCCTTCATTCTGCCCCAGCCCCTTACCTTGCCTATGAAGAGGATACGGAATCAGACCAGCCAGCAGAAACAGAACAAGAAGCTTCTTTCTTCCATGTTTGCACTTTTAAATTCCATACACAGGAGTTGTCGCTTTATGGGAAGTTCAAAATATAGGAACTTTTTCATAAACACAGCAGTTAGGAAAACCTGCAAACTTGAATTGTTCTGTATGCTGCTATGCCTAAACATTATACATGCCTAAACATGATACATTTTCATTACAATTAATGTGAGTACATTCTTGTTTGTTATACTGAATTGTTCCTATGCATCTAAGAAATTATAATTGGAAGATGATCCAATATTTTGTAGAAAACTGTACAAGCACTTTCTTCGGATAATGTTGTTTTGTCTAATAAAAAGTTGAATCTTTGACTTCCTTCTGATTCTTGAGCCAGAATCAAAAATGAGGCTCATTTTTTCATGATGTTTCAGACATGTTGTCTCATCATGCCAGTATACCTGACTGAGAATATGTTTGTATGACAGGCACTCAGCTTATGTAAAATTAACATAAAAGTGGAGTCTTAGGTATTGCCAGGAGGGGGAAATTCTTCACTGTTTTCCCACATTAACCCTCTTTGAATGTTACTGATATGTCCAATAAAAAAATATAAACACTTGTGAATCACAATATAGCAACTGAAGTTAAACATGGGTAAGTGTAAGGTGATGCACACTGGAACAAAAAATCCGAACTTTAAATATACGCTGATAGGTCTGAACTGGCTGAGACTGAGAAGGAAACAATTTCAGGGTTGTTCTGGATATCTCAATGAAAATGTCAACCCAGTGAGTTGCATCAGTGAAAAAGACAAACTCCATGCTAGGGATTTTTTAAAAGGACTTGAAATTAAAATGGCCAATATTGTGATGCTCTTGTATAGATCTATGGTCCAGCCTTGTTTGGAATACTGTGAACAGTCCTGGTGACCATACCTTAGAAAGGGTATTGCAGAGCTTGAAAAAATACAGAAAAGGGCAACCAATGTGATTGGAGCACCTTTCCTAAGAGAAAAGGTTAAAGCTTCTGGGACTTTTCATTTTAAAATAAAAGATGGCTGAGTAGGAACATGACAGAGGTTTATAAAATTATGCATGGGGTAGATAAAGTGCATATAGATAACATTCTTCCTCTCCAATAATACGAGCATTTTGCTACATCCAGTGAAGTTGATGGGCAATAGATTCAGAACAGACGACAGGAAATACATCTTTACCCAATGAATAATTAAATTTGGATTCACTGTCCCTGGATGTAGTGATGGCCACAAGCATAAATGGCTTTAAAAGGGGGTTATTCAGGTTCATGGAAGATAGGTCCATCAGATACAAGCCATGGTGAGTAAAGGAAACCTCCACTCAGAGGCAGTAAACCTTTGAAACCTAGTGCTAGGAAGCAACATCAGCAGTGACCTTGGCCTCCATGTCCTGTTTGTTGACCCTCCTGGGCATCTGGTTAGGTGCTATGTGAAACAAGTTGCTGAATTAGATGGACCACTGATCTAATCCAGCAGGGCTTTTCTTTTGTTTGTAGTATCTATATGTGTAGACTGTCAAGATCTGAGTGGGTCAAGAATTAAACAGTATAATTATGGACTGTGGGGGGGGGGAGATTGCTATCCCTTTTTTGAACTAGAGACTAATATAAGGGTATGCATTGCATTTAATGGATTTTTGAGTCTGTGCTTGAGATACCAGGTGTTTGTTCCTCATTTTCCTTTTCTTACCCTTCTTTTTTTCTTGTGAGGTCTCCAAGGTTGTATCCCTACATGGTAGCTTCTTCTCCTTGTTTCTTACCCCTAAGGAGTTGTGTGTTACTTCCTTTTATAGTGAGTTTGAGGCTATATTGAGAGCTGAATTAAGGCAACATCATTCCAATATCTATCAAGATTAGAGAAAAATTTAAAGCTTCTTCTTACTTTGCTCAGCATGTTACCTTCTTATATGATTATTCTTGCAACTTCTGAGGAAAGCAGTAACATGAAAAAAGATTTCATTGAATCTGCATGTTCTTATAGAGAGAGAGAGAGAAAGTTGAGGGCAAAAGAGGGTGAGTATAGAGTGTGAAATAAAATTGGAGGGAGAGGAAAATGGAGAGGAGGAATGTCAATTAGAAGAAAAATAAGTGGTAAAGATAAATAGTCAATGATAAGTTCCTGGGTACAGTTTGACTCCCTCCTTCCTCTCTAATGTGTTCCAAGTCCATTAAATAGATGCACGTTAGAGCTTTTTATTACTTGAAATTCTTCCTGAACTGGGAGGCCACTATGGGCCAAATCAATGCATGCCTTAGTTCAGCCCTCTTTATCCTTTGCATCATTTACTCATAAAAATGATGTTGTGTTATAAAAAGGCAGTAATTTTCTCATTACAAGTATGCTTTCATTCAATATATGTATTCAGTATTGTCCCCTGCCCCCAACATTGATACAACAGCAGACCATTTATGCCTCCTCTTGGCAGGGGGAGTATGTCCATGAGTATAGTCCACAAGTATTCTGGACAGAATAGATCAGATCTGGAACCAAGATTTTGGGACCAAGGCAAGATACCTTCCAATGCTCCTCCCACCGTTTGGCTCCATTAACCATGCTTTGCATGCTTGCACACATTCTACTTTGTCAAGGGAGCGAGTGGATTCTGGCTTTTACATGATCCTTGAACTCCTATTGGTGCTAGTATAGTGCTCCCTCCAGTATCTTTCTCTCAACAAAGCAGCGATTAAAGACCCCTGAGATGTCACATGGTAGCAAGGGAAAATGGGCTTAGAGGGGGCAGTTCTCCAGAGGACCCATTTTTTCCCATTGCTCAAAGGGAAAGCAGAAAACATGGTGTAGAAACAAGGAATAAAGGCCCAGAAAGGATCTGTTCTTGCTCCTGCTTGAAGAGGAGTAGTAGTCAGGAGGTGGCCAGTACTGGGACCAGGCAGGCTAGCATAGATGTGGCCCTGGGCCCTTGGCAGCAACTCAGGAATACTGACTTCTGGTGTCATCTCTTGCCTAAATTGGGTTTGGCTGGAAGGCACATTATACAGCAACACTGCTAGGTCTGGTCATTGCCTTTATGATTATGCAGTGTTGAGTTCCATGGTGCATGAAAGGATATAAATGTAATAAATAAATACAATTAACGATATGGCATTTGTGAGGCATTACAGAGATGGGTATGGAAAGAGAGCCAGTTTATGCTAGTGGTGCATTCCATGCAATATACTATATTGTACTAGCAAAGTGTTTAGGGCATGACCTGATTGGATATGTGCAGTGAATTCTGGCTTATCTGTTTGTGTTTCATCTGTCTCCTTTTCACTAACTTTCTGTCAGTTTTCTGCTTCTGTGGATTTTGAAATATACAACAGTTTTATGGACATGGAAATGGTACCTTCTTGGTCCATGTGATTGCTAGTGTTGTACAGTCCTTAATGAAGTCCTGATGGCTTGATGACTGGATGTCTGTGGTAATTTACTGCTTGATAAGAAATTTCAGATACTGTCTATATGAGCATGAGAGACAGTGCATGTGCTCTGGAAAAAACACTTGTAAGAGCATTTTGGTTGAGATTTTGGAAATGCAACTGACTCCAGGTCCTTTGCCTACAACATCATACCACCAAACCTTCCTCACCTCCCTCTGGGGTCAAGCCCCTTTGTAAGCTACTTTGGGTCCCCACTGGAGAGAAAGGTGGGATAGAAATAAAGCAAACAGATAACTAAATAATCCCTTTTTCATTCAAGTATCAGCAGAAAGTTACCCGAGTGGCAGTGGGAAGTGACAGTCTATAAAAAGGGCAATCTCCAGCAGCTAAAGGTGCTTTCTGATATTAAGCAAAAACAGGGAAGACAGAAACTATGAGCTGTTCTCCTTCTTTTAATACCTTACGAAGTGAGAACTTGTACATCACCTCCACCATGCCTGTTGAACGCATGTATATTATTGCATAGGAGATCCCATTTTGGGCAGGAAGGGCTAAAAGTAGAAGCATGACTTGTTCACCATATCTCACTACCTGCTTCCTATCTACTTTCTCTCTAGTGGTAAAGCCATCCCTGAGTAGTATATTATTTTATACTGTCATGGATCCCAAGCCTAGCTCCAAACTGGAGATCTCTCTGCATCAACAAATGTGAAAGAATGGCACATTTCAGAAATATTCATGTAGAGAACTGAGTAGGTGTAAAAATGGAAGGATTTGGCACTAGCCCATTAGTTTTTCTTCTACGTCTATTTTCTTTTTTGTTTCCTCTAAAAACCAAAATAGATTTTCAGTTTTTCCAACTGAAAAGTTGTATGTCATAGTGGAGGTGGGGGTTCAGTGTGAAACTAAACTAAATATTACCCACACAATTGGCAGCACTTGCTATCACCTTAGGAGCCCATTATCAGAAAAGCAAAATAATGTAGTTGCATTTGTATGAAAGAGAAAAAGAATGGGAAATGTAAATTTAAAATCAGTCTGCTGTTTCTGGAAAATTATGAAAAAAGAGGAAAAGAAAGGCAGAAAAATAAGATGAGAGAGTGTGAAAGTGTGGTTGGGAATGCAGCTTGGCATTGTTCCTTGCCTGCCTGGTGGAGACTGTTCTCCGTAATGTGCCTACAGATATGGACGGCCTGCTCCTCCTTATGTTCAACTCATTTCACCTTCATTGGACAGGAAATTTTGGCTCCCTGTTTCCCAGGGTTGGGCAGTATCAGCACAGCAGGTGTGCATATAATGCCTAGTTATTTTGGCTGTCCCCCATGTGCTGTTCTGTTGTGAGATCTTATTTCTTTATCCAGCATTGGCTCTTGATGTGGTAAATATGAAATGGAAAAGCACCAAGTTTATCCTAAAACTAAAAGCAGGTGTGGTATTCAATGTGATCTGAGCATCTTCTCATCATTATTCTTGTCTTTTCATTTCTTCTTGATACAAATCCAGAGAGGGGCATGGCTTGAGCCTGATTCCCTACATTCTCTCCTTTCCTGTTGTGCTCTTATTCCCTCCTTCACTTTGTTGGCATAACATAATACAGTATTCCATTAGGATATGTCAACTATGATAACTTTGATACTAAAGGGCACTTGTAATTCTTTTGTCAATTTGTGGCATGCATGGATGCTGTTAATGTAGGATAGACTACAGAAATAAATTAAGTGTTCATTCTAGGTAGTATGAAGTTTTGTATGTAAGCACAAAGCAACAAGTCTCAAATGCAAAAATGTCATATGCTTAATGAAGTTTATCGTAGCAGAAAATATTCTCATTATGCTGTAGAGAGGGGAGAAGGAAAACATTTACAAAAATTGCAGCTCCAGTGATCAGGTGATTCTCATTCCATTTGGCCCAGTCCAGCTTCAGGAAATGCTTACCTCTAAAGACTGAGCTTGGGGGGTGGGGGACTGGTTGGATCTATATACCAGATAACAAACCCAGATATAATGTATCTATGGAAGCATCACATGTATCTCAGATGTGATTGCCAACTCCAGCTTGGGAAATTCCTGAAGATTTAGGGGCAATGTCTGGTAGAGTGGAGTTTGGGGAAGGGAGGGAGCTCAGCAGGGATCTAATGCCTGACTCTGCCTTCCTAGAGGACCTTACCTCTGCAGTCTAGAGATCAGATGTAACCCTGTGTTACCTGGTATTTATCTGAATGCCGTTTCCACAATCTAAGTTCCAAGCATGGTGTGAGAAACTCAGTGGCCACCAAAAACAAAAAAAAAGAAAGACCATAATTTACAAAAAGCCAGACATACTGATACTGAATAGTATTGGCATTTAGCAAAGGCAAGTAGCAAGTATGACTTTGTTGGAGGAGGGGGAAAGAAAGGAAAGATATGGAATGCTCATGTGGGATTACTTTTACACCATGTCTGTCCTCATAAATGTTTCCCTTTCCCCATTGGCTCTTGAAATGAACCAGCGGCAAGCATTTCCAAATTCAGAACTTTAGTGGATACTTATTAGGTTTTTTACACCTGAATCCAGGAAAATGTACATATATACTCAGTACCATGTAGAGTTGCCAGCTCTGCCAGTGGGGGGAGACCATTGATCAGCTGAACTGTATGGGGACTTACCAGAGAGCAGAAGGCCCAGTGACACCATTGGCAACATAGTGACATCACTTCTGCTGTGCAAAGGAAGTGATGTCATCACACCATTGACATCTGGGATACGCTCTGGTATTTTGGCAAAAACTGTGGTAGAAGCAGGGTCATTTCATAGAAAAAGAGGTGCAGGAGCTCATTAGCACAACTCATTAGCATAACTTATTTGCATATGCTACACCACCTGACATCACCAGAAGTATATCAGAAGGAAAGAAAGAAAGAAAGAAAGAAAGAAAGAAAGAAAGAAAGAAAGAAAGAAAGAAAGAAAGAAAGAAAGAAAGAAGGAAAGGAAGGAAGGAAGGAAGGAAGGAAGGAAGGAAGGAAGGAAGGAAGGAAGGAAGGAAGAGCTGGCAGAGAGGGGACAGCTACTAATTCAAGCCTCAGAAATACCACTATTCTTAATCCATAAATCAGAACGACATCCTAGAAGATTAGCAGGGTCAGTATGTATAGCAAGTACAATGAACGAATTGTTGCTTGGACTTCCACACATTTAAGTAGTACTTTTTATGAGTATAGAGTCTTATGCTTCCAGTTTAGCATTATAAAACATGAACCCAGCAGTGCAGGTAGGTATCACCTGGACATGCCTTTGATAATTGCTTTTATCCTAGGTTGGTCACTGCATGCCGTTATTACAGTTCTGCATGCATTACATAATTGTGTTTTCTATGTCACTGCCTTATGTTAGCTTTTATCCTTAAACATTTCCTTATGTCCTCTAAATAAAGACGATTAATGTGATTTTCTCTTTTGGACAATCACCTTTAACTTACCTCATGTTATGTGCTCAATAGTGTTATTATGTGATCTAAGTCTTTTTCTCCTCATTCATGTTTTTATGCTTTTGATATTAATTTAATAAAAAAGATTCTGATTTGTGATTGTTGCCTTTGCAGACCTGGGGTCAAATCCTACTGATGCCATAGATTCATTCGTTGCAACTTGGGCAGAACCCTACTTCCTCAGCCTCATTCCCCACTAGTGAATATTAGTGCCATCTGCCAAGCTAAAATTGCAACTACTGAATTGAAATTCGTTAAAGAGGTTTCGCACACCCACAAAGACTTGGGATTTGTTAAGTGATTTTGCACTACCTCCCCCCTCCCCCCCCCAGCAAATTTCTTACTCACTAAAACGAGTCCTGGGATGGCCCACCCATTACATATGAAAACCAGCTTAGAGTAATTAGTTAACGGCATCTCTATTTTTTCTTGAAAAGATTTGAATTTTACATAATTACATTTCAACTAGTACTCTGTGCATTTCATGGCCTCTTTACAGAGCAGTTTTGTTTTTTTCGTACTCTGTATAAAGTGCCTACATAGCGAGGATCTACTCACTGTATCTGAAGAAGTGTGCTCTAGTCCACAAAAACTTATGCTGGAATAAAATGCGAATCTTGAAGGTGAAAAAAAGAAAGAAAAGAAATACCACTATTCTGGGAGGATAGCTTCAGTGGTGGCTGAAGCCTTCAGAAGGTTGGTCGGAGGAACAAGGACCTTTCCAGGGGGCGGGGTCATTTTGCTGCAGCCATGACACAAGCAGGCATTTCCCTGCCAGGAGGGGGGACTGGCACCAACTCCCGGAGCTGCGCTCCCCTGAGCTCCTGCTCGAAAGGACCCCTGGGTAGAAGCCATTTTTACCATAGAGTTTTTATCCAAATATCAGTGTTACCGAGACCTTGCAGCTTGATGACATCACTTCCAGTGCACTCTCTCTCTTGGTAAGCCCCCCCTGTCCCCCACCAGTTTCCAGGAGGAACCCGGCAACCCTAGTACTATACCTCTCTTGATGGTGGTGTTGGAACGTATTCAGGTTGTGTATACACAGTCAAGTCTGATCCTGATACTTAGAAAAGGCAATGTAGATGTTTGTAAGTAATAAGATCAATTTTATTGGCTATAAAAGGAATAGCTAAGGCATATTATGCAAGCACTTTGTGCAGATAATGTATCTTACAGATCATACAACCTGCATGTACATTTGTTTGTAAGAAAAAGCCAGGGCATGTTCACTTTAGAAATGAAACCTGGGAGCAGTACTGGGGTAATTTCAGGGTTTCAGTCACATGTTCAGCTGTACATGCATTGAATGTAACATGAGAATTAATGCATGTATGAACAATAATCAAGTGTACACTATACACAGATTGTATATGAGTTCACTGCATTTGTGAACAGGGCTTGAGAAAGGGAGCGAGGAGGAAAACAGGGTTGGCAAGGATAAGTGGGGGATCCTGGCAGGACAAGATGACTTGGGGAGAAACAAGTCTGGAGAAGGTGTGGTATATTTCTGGCACATACAGAAAACTGCACCAGTTTTCTCATCTCCATGATTACCCTGCAGAATTTGTAGGATTAATGGTACTTCACGGTGTTTTTGTTACTGAAGGAAGTCCTTGCTGAGCCTGAGAATAGTTCCTGCTTTTGGGCGTCCAGATTTCTTTGTAGGGGCTCACTATTACTTGGTGGTATTTCTGTGATGGTGCTTATGTGAATTATTTTGTGAATTTGCCAGCTGATGTTCTTGCAGTTGATATAACTATCATTTGGAAAAGCTATGGCCTGTTTTGTATTTCCTCCTAAAGTACTGTCTAAAGACAGCTCACTGTACTTTAATATTATACAATGCTTATATTGTGTATAAACTGTGTTAGAATCCTTTGCTTGTTTAGGCAGAAGATTATCCATCAGGTTCATTAGGCTCCGGAATAGGCCCAGATTCACCCATATTAAGAATAAGGAAACACATTCTGCATTTTATTTTATTATTTCATCCGACAGCAATCAAATTTGTCTTGAAAACTGATCCTTACCTTCTCAAGTCATAAACACAGCTATTGACACTTGCTGGTAAAAGGAGCTTGACAAGTAGCAGTATTTCCCTTTGGAAATAAATATTTTAAATTATTACCTGTTTAGTGTCTAATTAACCTAAGCATCTGGATCCTGTTAGCTGGTATAATCAAGCAGTCAGTGTGTGTTACATCTGATGTGAAAGATTATCTAAATTAGCAAGTAGCTACAAGCAGAGCAAAGAAACCTGTATAATTATGTCCAAAGTCTTCATATGTTAGTCTATATTAAGAAGTCCTTGGCCCTATATTAAGAGTTTGAGGCCTGCACTACATATTACTAGTTCAATGCCACATGCACTATTGTGGTCTCTGGGGAACAAGCACCAGTTCCCTGTGCCGTGTGATAATTTATCGGGGAGGGGGGGACTAGGAAGGTACACAAGAAAATGGAGAAGGGTATTCATTCCTTCCCAAGACAGTGAGCCAGTAGAGTAACTGATGTAATTTTGGAGCATTTTGAAGGCAATGGCCTATCAGTGCCATACTTTTTGGTGGCAGTCGCTGACTGATTCTGCTCATTGGGAAATGGCCCTATGAGTCACATATCACACTCATCTCTCTCTCTCTCCTTCTCCATGAACTTTAAGACAGCTAAGCAGTAAAATAATGGGCAAATGTGACCATGTCAATTTTTTTCCAGTTTGTGTTCATTATAACAACTTTATTAAAATTGAAGTGGAGCAGATTATAATGAGTTAATATCCAAATGAACATCCCTACTTTCTCTTTGTCTTGTAGATAGATTGTGTAGACCTTTAGATTGCTTGTCAGTTTGAATCTTGCCAGGAGCAGCCCACCCACTAGGCAGCCATAGGCAACTGCTTTGGGTACCAGAGGTGCATAGGGGCACCAATCAGCCCTGTGCCCCCCTCCCAAGCATCCAGGTCTGCCGCAGCAAGCAGCAGCTTGGTTGGTGCCCCCCCCCAGCCCTAGTAGGTGGCTGCGGAGAACCTGCTGTTTTCCCCTTTCCCTCTCAGGGGGGCAAGGGGTGGTCCCAGGTGCCCCTATTTCTCCCTCCTTCACCACTGCAGTGCAGGAGGAGGAGGGCAGATGGTGGTTTCCTGCCCTATCCTGCTCTGGTGGGGGTGTCAAGGAGGTCCGGTTCTGCTACGTATTTGGTAACTGGGTGATGAGAAGGGTGGGTACTGCCACAAGGAAGTGGGGGCAAGGAAGGTGGGCATTGCTACACAGCACCTCTGGGAAGTTGAAGAGGGGAAAATTACAGCACTACTTCATTGCCTCCACTCAACAGCTCCCTGCTACAGTGATTCACCATGGGCTGAGTGGAGGGGCAAGGAGGGAGACAGCAACCTCTCACCATGCTTCATAGGGATAAGCTCACCTAGGGTCAGTGTTATGTATTGACCATGCGGTCGCCATGTGCTCCCATAATTGCAACTGCATGGCCAGAGCACATGGCCAAGAAACTACCTGAGCTTCAGCTAGGTAGAACAAAGGCCAGGTGGATTCAAACCGGCCACCAATCCTGTACCTAGGTTTCTCCCAGGGAACCTATGAAATGTAAATAGACTTCTAATAGCCTATCAGGCCAGTTGGGTGAGGTCAGGGGATTGTCCCTGACCAGCATAAAAGGAGGGCTTGGAGCCCTGAGTTGTATGCTTCATCCGGACCAGCAATAAAGATCTAGCTGTTTCACTATTCCATGGACTCCCAACTCCAATACTTATCAGTCAGCTTCTCACTGTGCCTGATGGAGGATGAGCTTGCCTAAGGTGCCAAAAGTCCTCAGGCTGGTTGTGTATTTTGGCCATCCCTATAAAGTGATCTCTACTGGAGCCTGATGTTCCAGCAAATTCTGTCAGTTGTCAGATTTATCCACAGTCAGGTATATCTGATACAGGGAAATGTTAGAGTGTATCTGGTTGTACATACAAAGGACTGACATTAATTTTCATGACCTCGGTTTAGGGTTGGCAGGTCCTTCTTAGTCCCTGGTGGGGGATTTTGGTGGGTTTTTCTGGAGGGGGAGGGGATGTTCCCAACATGGCAATGTCATGCAAAAGTGATGTCATCACATTGGGGGCTGGTATCCCACTGCGTGCTTGTACTCCAAGTGGCATATTTGCTGTTTAGAGTTCAGGCATGAATCCCTCCACTTCTTGCCCAAACCAATGAAGCGGGGGGGGGGGGACCTGAACTCCCAAGTGACAAATTTGCCACTTGTGGTTCAGCTTCCCCCCCCCCGCACTTCTTGCCCAAAGCATTTAAAGAAGCAGGGGGGTGTACGCCGGTGGTCACTGTTGGGGGTGGGGCTTCCCTCACTGGCCAGGTGGCTGGTGGCAGGCAGGAGCCCACGAAATCAGGGGATCCCCTGCCCCCACCTGGGGACTGGCATCCCTACCCTGGCTCTATTTTTATTGATCCTAGCTTCCCGAATGACAGCACAATTCCTGAATGGCAGACTTCCCCACATATTTTTGAATGTGCATATACAGCTGCATGAAGGAATTTGACAGTGTAAACTGGCTTTTACTCAGAAGTAACTCTCTTTCTATTCAGTGGGGCTTACTGCCAGGAAAGTGCGCTCAGGGTTGCAGCCTTGCCTTTCCATTTTTTCAGACAGACAGCCCTGTCTAAGGGTTGGTTTTTTCCACAAGGATGATTATGTCTCTCTAAACACATTTTACTAAACTTATTCCTAGCACTGAAGACATGCCACATGGGTAATTAATGCCTCTTTGCCCTTTCTGGCACATTATGATCTGAGTAGCATAGACTAAATGAATAGTGATATTAGAGCTAAAGAAACTTACATTTGTTCAGAAGACTGGACCTAAGCAATCTTCAGGTCCATTCCTATACTATATGCAGGGGGAAAAGTGTTATCAAAAATTTTGCACCCCTTTTTATCTGCATAGCAAATAAAGCTCTCCCAAGTGATCAAATTATATTGCATATGAAATGAAGCGACAGTTTTCCTGCAATTAGAAATCTATTTTGAAAACACTGTTCGCATTCAGAAAGGCTTATAAAAGAAAAAATAAAAAATTGTTTAGAGTCAGAATTCTTAAAGAGATAGAGAATGCTCATGAATTATGCAAAGTGGACTTTCTATTTTAATAACTTCATTAAAACACAGAAAAACTAAAAAGGTAGCCAGCCATCATGAATTTAATATAATATACTTGGAAGAATACACTATAAGCTGTATGACCTTGGCAACAGACTTACTGGGGGGAAATCCCAGTAATCACTGTGAGCAAAAGCTGAGTTTTATTAAAGAATTATATGAGGAATAAGAAAAGAGTTCTATACTGATGGCTATATATTCAACTGAACTGAATTGCAAAAGCTTTAAAAGTCAGAAATTCTACTAAACATCTCAGCCAAACATTATATTATCATATCCCCTTTGATCCAGAAAACATAATGGGTATTGTGGGACCTACATAGGGCAAGGCCTTGCGGTACAGAAATTGTGGTAAGGAGTAGTATTGAATTAGATTCTGGAAAAATGTGGTGGAACCCAACTGTCAGTGACCAATGCTGTATAGTATTTCCCAGGGCTTTTTTCTTTTCAAAAAAAAAAGCAGTGCCAAAATTCTTAAGAGGGAAAAGAAGCTTTCAGTCTGTATACTGAAAACCCCTGCACTTTTAAACATTTTAAAAAGAATTTTGTCAAAGAGTTTCAGAACTCTGTTCTGGCTCAGTCCCCCAGAAAAAAAAAGCCCTGTCACTTCCCAATGTCATGACCCTCCTGCCCCTGCCAGGGTATGCTGTCTTCTGCAGTTGCACTTGTTCTGTGTTGGGATGCTCCTCAGCCCTCAGAATGGGAGGGGAGAGGTTTGGTTCACCCACTTCATCCTCCTCTCAGTCAGGATCACCCTTGGTGCACCCTAGGTCTCTGGCTGTTTTCCTCTACAGCCTGCCTACTGAAGCCTCCTTTTATGCCTCCTTCCTCCTGATGGGCTCCTCCCCCCTCTTCCCTTAGGGGAGTCAGCCCCTGTCTGTCAGACCCAGGCAACATCCATTGGCCCGTGGCATTCCCAACCTGTCTAGGAGGCCTCCCCTCTGCCCACCACCCCTCGGCATTGGGTGTGCCCACCCCAGCCCTGGCCACATCCCAGCTGGGCTTGGATGGGTTGGGCCTACCTCCATTGTTAAACCAGCCTGGCACTGTATGGCTGCAGCCATTGCAAGGCTCCCCAGTCCCTCTGGACTCCCTTGGGCTGCTCCAGGCCATGCCCTCCTCCACGACAACACAAGCGGCATGAAAATGGCCTTCTCTATTACCCTTCATTTCATACTGGCTCCTTCCATGCTGACTTGCGTCACTGGCGCCACCATCCCTGGCTTCTCCTGCTTCTGCCATATTGGCCTCTTTTGCTCCTGCTGTGCCTGTAAGTCAGTCCTGCTGAGGCCAAACATTGGGGCTGGGTTTGCTACTGTTGGGTGGCCAGGAGTGGTCTTTGCCCCTGGCTGCGGCTCCACACCCAGATACCCAAAAATAATGCTGGTTTTTAAACAATTGAGTATAGAAAAACATCTTTTCCTCCTGATTTTGGGGGACTCACTTGATGACATAATTGATATCCTGTCCTCTTAATATTTCTTTGGCACAAATGGAAACTTACCGCTATACCATAATGCAGTGGAAACTTACCGCTAATTTCATCTAAATAAACTTCAAAAAGGTAAAAAAAAAAAAAAAAGACAACAAAATTTGATAAAGCAATAGAAAAGGATTAACTAGTAGAAAACAGCACATAATACTATAAGCAGTAGTCAATTCTAATAGATCCCAGATATAAGCAGTAGTCAATTCTAATAGAGCCCAGTCACTTTTAATAAGCACTGAGCCAGCTCATATGCTATCAGTAGGGCAGCAAATCAGGCCACTCACCAACAAGGAAGGGCTTTTAAATATGTACTTGTGAATTCCTTGGGAAACTTCTTAGTTTGTAAAAAAGAAGGGATACTTAAAAAGGGTCTGATGGGGGTCTGACCATTCTCATTGTTTTCTAGAAAAACAACGAATGTGAAGGGCGAATAAATGTAATTTAAATAGGAACACAAAGGAGAAGAAAATTGGCATGCTGTAGGTCTTAAGAACTCAAAGGAAAAGAGCAGATTTAGGTTGCCAGAAAACATCCTAAATGGTTCTTTCACACCGCTCTGTAAAATTCCTCGTGAGCCCTTGACTATTGATTACTTCACAATAAAGCTCAACATCAAAGGAAAAAGGTGCAATCATAGATACATGGATGAGTTACTGTAATAACCAACCAGTTCCACCAAACAGCCCTCTGTTCTAATCTCAGTTAGATCTCAGATTGAGAGCAGCATCTCTGAACACTTCAAAACATGTTAACTTTTAAAACTGTGTCACAAACATTTTGCACATGAATATCCATACTGTCATGCTCCGCCTCCTCCCCAGTGGGGCTACCCCCCGTAGCTGTGGCGCCCTCCTCCCTGGGTCAGCCCTGGGTGGAGTTGGGGACCAAAAGGGCACAGCGGGGCCTCAGAATGGCCAGGGGGCAGGGTTTGCGTCACCCTGGTTCACTTCCCTGCCTCCTTTGGCAAGCATCCCATCTCTGTCCTTCTTGCTCTCCCTCTCTCTCGGCTTGTCTGTCTCTCTGTCCTATCCAGCTTTGCCTCCATTTTTTCCTCCCCAGCCCTGCTCTCCATGCCTCCTTTTATTTCCCTCTTCCCCCTCCCAGCGCCCCCCCGGGGCCTCCAGCCTCCTCCTCCCTGTCCAGCCCCGCCCCCCTTAATAACTCCGGATGCCGAGCCGGGGACTGGAAGGCAGCCCTGCCCCTTGTTCTTGTTCCCAGCAGGCCGGGGGTGGGTGTCTCGAGCCCCGGCAGAGGAACCACTCCCGGGGCCTTGCCTCTCCTCGCCAGGCTGGCCAGGATCTTTGGCCCTGCTCCTGGGGCTACAGCTGCTGCCAGCTTGGCCTCTCCTGGGGCCGGGAGCGTGGGGCGCGGTGCAGCCAGTGCCCCTGGCGTGCGGGGTGTTGCCACTGGCTGCGGTGACTGGGGAGGCATCCGGCTCCAGCCCCGAGTGGGGCGCTTCGCTGGGATCACAGCACGTTCCAGGTTCCCTGAGATGTTGGGCTGTGCTTTCCCATGCCACGGTGAGTGGGGGCTTGGTTCCGCAGGGCGGGTCGATTCCCAGGCAGCCCAGGACAGGACACTTCCCCCCCATCCATCCTCCCCAATCTGTACAATCCATCCAATAGGGGGGGAAATGAGCACGCAAAGGAATTTCTTTACCTGGTTGTGTTTAACCTGCTGAGGCAGAGGCAGAGTATTCCACCCTTGCCCATTGTGCTGGCAGGACTCCCAAAGCTGAATGTGTTTATGTTAACTGAATCAAAAATCCTCTGGGTGTTCTTGTCTTTCCACCTGGGAGCTGTGGTTTGATCCACTAAGTCTTGAGTATGCAACAACATGATGAACATGAATCCCTCCAATCAATGTTATCAATTGCACAGGTACAAAAACATAAGATATAAACGTAGTTGCTTTGAAATGATGCATGACTTGCCCATGATCACCCAGTGAAGCAGTAAACTGTCAGCGTGTGCCAACAGCAGCTACCCAGACATGTTGAATGCTGCCACTGAGCATATGCAAAACTGCTTGGAATATTGCTCATTTTAAATGAAGAGCAATCATCAGTGCATCAGTGTAATTGTACAAAGTGCTCAGCTCAAGAAAAAATGGGCATTGCAAACAAGGGGAGTCTGATTTTTGAACAACTTATTTGCCCTTCATCAGAGCTACCCAGAGTTTCTCTTGGGAAGCCATTTTTTCCTCCTTACTGTAGAAACTACGGGTGTACCACAGAGCCCCATAGAATGGATCTGTGACTCATGGCCCTCTTGAGTGTATATAATGAGTTAAAGGTTCTGTGCATCTCTCTGTTTGTGAAACAAATCCTTATGGAGCTCAGGCTATCAGTACAAAAACTGGACCAAAGTAGTACTAATGGCTGATGGAAGAGACTCCACCTCAAAACTAAAAGAGCCTTATGCCACGTACTGTGGCATCCTTCTTATGTACAGTAGAATGTAGGATTTAGCTGCCACTGTAGTCGTGAGATCATAGCCCATTTTGCTGACACACTGATTTTCTATCAGCCTTGGTTCATTGTATCTATAAACCAGAAATAATAATTAACTATCTTATAGAAATATGGGTAAGGAAAGGAACATCAGTGCTTTTCACACTAGATGGTAAACAATAATAAATTGCCATCACAATATGAGCAGCTGTAAAACAAATTCATAAATACTGCAGGCTCCCAATTACAGCAGTGACTGTTTGCTGCACTTGGGGCAATCTGTCAGAGTGGCACGCAGGCTCATCAGCAGGTTTAATTTATTTTTAATAGTGCTGAAAGCTGTTTCGCTTGAGATACTGTCTGGAAAATATGATTATTGTTCATTTTGGAAGGAAGAGTTTGTGAGGAAAAAATAATACATGTACACTTAAATATTGAAGAGAGCACGAAAGGCTGGAATAGTTTGTTTGAAAATGAAGGTCAGGTCAGAGTTTAAGCTGGGGAAAAATAAGTCAAAACAGAGAGGTGTTTTGAAACATTAAAGCTTTTATAGAAGTACATTGAGATGCAAACATGAAGCTTTGGAAGAACCTGTCCTACTTTTTTATGAAAAGGAAATGACTGGTTTGTTATTCTATGACTTTTGCTCCTTGTCTGTACTCACCTGTGACCTAGATAGTAAATGTGGTTGTTAGTGAATGTAAGTGGGGACCTGCAAGAAACATGCAGGAATGGCCATCCCCCATCCGTGCTCCCTCCCCGCTCCCCCTACTTCTCTGTCTCCCTTTCTCCGGCATGTCACCCTTTCTCTTACTATCTCTCACTCTCTGTCTCTCTCGCTCTCCCTCATCCCAGGCACTTTCTCTCTCTTTCTGCTTCCCACCCCATAACTAGTTCTCTCTCTCTTTCTGCCTCTCCCACCCTATTACTCTGTCTCTGTCTCTCTGTCTCTATCTCTCGCTCTGTCTGTCTCTCTTCCCTCCTCTGAGCTTCCTTCTCCCCCACACCCTTGACCCAACCAACCAACCCCCTCATCAATGTCAGGACTGGTACAGCTCCCAGCCTCTATTTCTGAGTCTACCACAGCTTTTGTGTTTTTTGGTGTATCCCATCCAGATTTTTTTAAGTCTTTTCTTGTTCTCAGAGGTATTTCTTTATGAGGATGAGGCTGTTGGATACTTGAGTATGATAAAGTGCATCAATATTATAAATATTGCATCAATAAAGTGCATCAATATTATAAATATTATAAATAATACGTTGCAGGGTTTCTTTAGAGAAGTATCCAAGGTAGCTCCTAAATCCCAGTTGATTCCAAAACAACATGAGATGGAGGGTGTATTTTTGGATATAACATTCAAGAATTTCCTGTATCCCCCCCCCCCAAAAAATAATAATCTGATAATAAATGACATGTAATTAACAGAAGGTACAATCCTGCCTCCTCTCCATCTAGGTGGCATATTGTCAGTAAGATGTGGAGAATCTGTAAATGTACAAAGAGACTAGAAGCTACATAGCCATCAGCATTCACCCCCATCTTCCTCTGGGGACAGTGCATGCCCAAATTTCCTTTAAAAATGTGTTTCTGGAGCAGGACTTCCTTTGCCTTTTGATGCTCCTCTGGTACAGAAATCTATTTAAACAAATAAATACTATATTTGTAAACTGCTAGTCTCAAAGGAGGACTGCAGCACCTCTTTGATAAACTTCTTTTTCAATACGGTGTTTGTTAGGAATGGTGGCTTTCCCAGCAGGGGTGAAGGCGGCAGGTGTCCCAGTGAAACGCAACTTGAGCATTAATCAAAGTGTACTGTTTCAGTCAGGCTTCATCAAGTATTCTTCAGCCATCTAAAACAAGTATAAGAAAACTATCGGTCCTTAAGGTGAAGAATTGTTTTCACTCAGTGATGAATGGGGAGAAAGAGGTTTGGTTTTGATACATTTCCTTTCTCATAATTTTGCCTTTTGAAGAGAGATAAGTAATTCTTCTGTTTGTCTTTATTATGATGTCTTTCTTCTGTGCTGCGGATGAATAAGCTATTCAAGGTTCTCTGCATGAATTCCTCTCATTCTGTTGCGCCACCTTGTGATTTACAAAGAGCTACATTTCCCTCACTCCTCAAATCAAAAATTTATGTACAAAGCTTTCCCACAATATAGCTCCACATTTAATATGATTTGCTAAAACATTTTAAAGAGATAACATAACTTATATCATATAAAATCAAGCATGGCCTGTTCAGTGTCTGCTTGGTGTGCATACCAGTAGAAATCTGCCTTCTGTATTTGAGCCATAAAAGTAAAAAGAGGCTTCACCCCTCTGAATGATTCAAGTTAAGTAAATTTTAAATTCTTTCTTGCAATTGGTACTTAATATTGAGTGTGATGAGGGGGAGGGGCTTGAGTTGCCTGGCCTCAAAAAGCCAATGTTTTAGCTGTACAGGGAAACAAAACTATGTAATAAATATCAAAGCTATATAATCATCACTCATACAGGGCACATTGGGCAACCTCACAAATATGACAAGAAGCAGGATGAGACAAGATTGCATTTCAAGATTGATAAGACCTGGTCAGGGAATACCTAGTTCAGATCCTCAGAACTTGATTAATTGCATCCTAGTCTACAAACAGAACCTGCTGAGAGACTCTCAGAACCTCTGTCACCTTTGAGAACTCACAGAGGAGAGGTGAGCTGGCACACAACTGCCAATAAGCAAATAATGTTGCAGTTAAAAAAAAACCCAGAAGGACCAAGGAAAATATAGATTGGTTAGTATGACTGATACCAGGGAAAATACTGGAGTAGATTATATACTGGTCAGTCTGTACACATCTTGAAAAGAATGTAGTGAATGTTAAAAGCATGGATTTTTCAAGAGTAACTCCTGCTAGATTAAATGTATCTATCAAGTTACTAGCTTACCAGATCATGAGAATGCTGCAAACATGATGCATCTTGGTAGCAGTAAAGCATTTCTTCCATGTGATGTTTTCATTAGCAAACTGGTTAAATAAGGGCTAGTTGATACTTGGGCCACGGTGGCTCAGAGGTTGAGATGCTGAGCTGCAGACCGGAAGGTCAGTAGCTCGACAGTTCGAGACCCAAGTGCCGCGTGATGGAGTGCGCTCCCGTCTCTGGTCCCAGCTCCTGCCAACTTAGCAGTTCAAAAGCAAGCAAGAAAGAAAGATTGCAAATAGAAAAATAGGTACTGCTTCAGTGGGAAGGTAACAGTATTCTATGCACCTCAGTGTTTAGTCATGCTGGCCACATGACCATGGAAAAAGTCCTTGGACAGCACTGGCTCTTTGGCTAGGAAATGGAGATGAGCACTGCCAGCTTTCAAGCAAGGGAAACCTTTGCCTTTACTTTTAGTTGATACTACTGTCCAGTAGATTCACAGCTGGTTGGAGAACCGCATTCATCACATGCTCACCAGGCTGGAGTGGTTTTTGAGTGGGGCAAGGCAAGGCTCTGATCTTGGCCAGGTACTCTCCAAAATTATATCGACAAGGCCGAAGGGTGGAGAAAATCCCTATCAAGTTTGCTGATGACATAAAACTGGCAGGGATAGTTAACATTTTAGAAATCAGGAAAAAAATTTAAATGGCTTTGATAGGTTGAAAAATTGGGCTGAAACTAGCAAAATGAAATTCAACAGAGACAAATATAAAGTTCTGCATAGGCAAAAAGAACCAAATATGTCCTCCTTAAACTTTTTGTGGATATTTACATATAAGATATTTCCATGGTCCTCACTATTTGGGGGTTTGGCATCCATTCAATGAGTACTTTTTTGTTTTTTTGTTTTTCCATAGTGAGACTTTCCTAGTCAAGGAAATAACTACTAAAGACTATCCAAAAATAGGATGGAGAAATTTTGGGAACAACTTATGGGGGTTAAATACATTCCAGCACACTTTCCACAGTATTACATTTGTTCTTTGTTTTTCATTATTTCCTATGGGTGGTAGATATGCCCCTCTACTCATAGGAAATAATGGGACTATTATTTCCTATGAGCAGCATATATATAGGAAAAAATGGGGCCATTATTTTCTATGGGTAGGACTGGTCTCTGTATCACCTATAGGAAATAATGGCTGCATTATTTTCTATGGATGGTACACCTAGCTTCTGAGAACCTGATCAGTTGTTGTTTTAAATTAAATGTTAATGGGCCATTGTTTTTTTATGGAGAAGGAGGAGATGTGACCTCCAATTTGCGGTTTTATAAAATACTTGCCATCTGCTTTTGATTTTGAACCAGAAGATACCTGAACATTTTTTCTTTCTGCTATTTGCATAATAATTCAGTTGAACAGAGACAATTTGGACTCACACACAAAAAGCCTTTGCTTGTTTTCATTCTGCCTGCTATCTCCTCTCCTTGTTTACAGTTCTGGCACATTGAATGCTGATAGGTAACGGAAAGGAAGAATGTTATCATTCCAAATGCTGCCGCATGGCCTCCTCCAGTTCACACACACGCATGCACAAACACACACATCTTGCTTTTAGAAAAAGTCGGGCATTCTTTGAGGTAAATTTAAATCTGTTTTGGCATCTGTCCAGCCCTGCATAATATCAAGCAGGGGACATCCTGTCTGAGAGAACAGATTGTTAGTTCAATTATACTTCTGAAATTGAGTTAAATTTCCATGGAATCTGCTTCTAAATGTGAAAAGCCCAAGGGAATTGTTTTGACTTAAATTGCAGCAATCAGGCATTCCAGATAGGATGATGGCACACATGTAAGTATGTGTACTGTATGCTTGTTGGAGCTGTTTATTTCCAATAGAAATGTGTAACAAGGCAAAGGTGAGCCAATCTAGCTGGAAAAGATACGTCTAGTGCTGCCATCTAAAGGCAAAATATAGCTTTTGTGCATGCTCATACTGAAGAAGAGAGGCTTTAGCATCAAACTACTTGTATATTATTGGTAATAAAATAAAACAAAACAGGAAGAAGCTCTGAGACCACCACTTGTCGACTGGCTTTCATATAGCTGAGGCAGGGTAAGGCAAAATCTGGTGAAGCTTTTGCAGACAGTGTGGGGAGAAAAGAAGGAAGAAAAAGCTGTGTATAAATGCTAAACAAATTTTATATAATAATGTAAGGAAAAGAACAGAAACCTATCTCATAACACTAAGTATACAAAAGTTGTGCATAGGTCCAATCATAGACAGCAATCACGAGATTCTCTGGACTGGTTCCTTGTTTCGATTTCAGCAATCTTCATCCGAAAAAGGACCATACAAAGCTTTGAGAAAATAGTAACAATATATAAATATACAGGGATATGTACACTAGTACAATATCTATATAAAAATGTAGAAAAAGTTATACAATACCAAAAAGGGAAGATATATTGCACAAAGGCATTCAATAAGTTGATAGACAGGATGTCACTTCAAAGAGGAATTCTAATATATATATATATATATACACATACACACACACACACACACACATACTAATTCTGAGAGTTTTTTTTCCTGTGTGGATACTTATATCTGGCAAAAGAGAGCTCACTGTCCCCCCAACAACTTTTCCTACATAGTCAAGGGCCTTCCTCAGTCTGCAGAAAAATCCAAAAAGTTTTTAAAAAAACTTCAGGGACGGTTGAATTTCCCCCCAAACCTTTTGAAATGGTATCAGCTCCAGGCATCAACTGTGAGAGATTAGAATGTTTGGGGGAGGGGCAGACTTCTAACTGTTTCTGTCAGTAAAAGGCAGGGTTTTTACTGGCAGCAGTCTAAGGTTGCCAAGTATCCCCCCGGCCACTGGCAGCAGATCCAGATCCAGGCTGGAAACTCCTGGAGATTTGGGGATGGAACCTGGGGAGGACAGGGACCTCAGTGAGGTACAATGCCTCCAAAGCATCCATTTTCTCCATGGAAAGTTATCTCTGTAGTCTGGAGATGAGCAGTAACTCCAGGGGATCCCCAGGTCCCACCGGAGGCTGGCATCCCTAGGCAGCACCCTCTGTGTGACTTGATACCACCTGATTTGCATGACTTAATTAGGCCCAGCTGATTTGCTACTGTTCATCAACACCCACCCTATGAAAGCCATTGTGATGTAACAGTTAGAGCTTCAGACTGGGATCTGCGAGACCCAGGTTAAGATCCCCATCTTGTGGTGGAAGCTGACTGGAAGATTTTGGACCAGTCACATACTTTCACATAATGTAAGGGGCTTTAGTACCCACTGTGGAGAAAGACAGTAATTTTCCTAGGTAGAGGCTGTGGGGGAGGGGCGGTGGAGATGGAAAGCTGAAGACATAGAAAGGTAGGTTGACTGTTGGGTGGGAAGGAAATAGTGTTGCAAACTCCAGGTTGGGAAATTCCTGGACATTTGAGAGGTGGAGCCTGGGGAGGGTGGGATTTGAGGAGGGACTACAGACCAGTATAATGCCACAGACTCCACCCTCCAAACCAGCCATTTCCTTCACTTGAACTACCATTGCCAGCCTCCAGATGAGGGCTGGAGAGTACCCAGAATTACAACTGTTGTCCAGGTGACAGAGATCAGTTCCCCTGGGTAAAATGTCTCCTTTGGAGGGTTGCTGAGGCTGCTTGCCTCCCCAAGCCTCACTGTCCCAAGGCTCCATCCCCAAATCTCCATGAATTTCCCAACGTGGAGCTGGCAGTCCTAAGGTGAATTGATCTCTGCAGCTGGGAGATCCATTGTAATTCCCAGAGCACTGCCACTGCTGTTGTGGGGGGAGAGGAAGCAGGCAGGAGGCTGGGAGAGTGATGGGGGCAGAAAGAGAAGGTGATGGAATGGGGGGGGCAGAAAGAGAGAAAGAGTGATGAGGTGGGGAGGCAGAAAAACAAAGAGAATTATGACTGGTCAGAAAGAGAGAGGAAGTAACATACATGGAGGAGAGAGAGAGTAAGAACGGGGGCAGAAGAGAGAAAGAGTGGGAGAGAGGTAGGAGGAGAAGGGAGGAAGCAAAGGTGTGAGGAATGGGATAACCATCCCACAAGTTTCTTGCGGGTCTCCATGTCTGTGTGTGTGTGTGTGTGTGTGTGTGTGTGTGTGTGTGTGTGCGCGCGCGCGCATTTGTATGGGACTTGTAAAACATTTCAAAAATGCTCTTAACTGTGAAATAGAGTTTACAAAAGTTACAGTAAAGCTCTTTTAGCCATGCAACTAAATTACAAGTAGAAAAATTTGTTTATAAATTGTGTGTGCAATATATAACATTTGGGATACCTGCATTCATATCCGTCCACTTAGCGAGCTCGCTTTCATCTTTAGACCTTACATGTTATCATCAGTATCAGTTTATAGGTTTCCATTTAATAAGGCTGTATTAATGCTGGGTATGTTTCTTTAAGCCTCCTTTAAGCTTGTTCGCAGGCAGAGCACGTTTGATATTTAGGAGCGGATTGCTCACACCTGTTAAGGCTCTATTCTTTTTGACCATGATGGCCCATGTGGCGTTTGTTAAAATGTATTAGCTTGCTTTGTATGGGTGAGTTTGTAACAAATTTTTCTACTTGTAATAGTTACATGGCTAAAAGAGCTTTATTGTAACTTTTGTAAACTCTATTTCATGGTTAAGAGCATTTTTGAAATGTTTTACAAGGTAGGTAGGTAGGTAGGTAGATAGGTAGGTAGGTAGATAGATATTAGAATTCCTCTTTGAAGTGACATCCTGTCTATTTATTTATTGAATGCCTTTGTGCAATATATCTTCCCTTTTCGGTACTGTATAACTTTTTCTACATTTTATATAGATATTGCCCTAGTGTACATATCCCTGTATATTTATATATTGTTATTATTTTCACAAAGCTTTATATGGTCCTTTTTTGGATGAAGATTGCTGAAATCGAAACAAGGAACCAGTCCAGAGAATCTCGTGATTGCTGTCTATGATTGGACCTATGCACAACTTTTGTATACTTAGTGTTATGATATAGGTTTCTGTTCTTTTCTTTACATTATTATATAAAATTTGTTTAGCATTTGCACACAGCTTTTTCTTCCTCCTTTTGCTCACTGAAAGTTGAGCTGTGGCTCTCTACATAGATGACAGTGTGGGGACAGCAAGATCTCCTTGTAGCTCAGACCACCAGGCAAATCTGAAACAGGATACTTGAGGGGGGGGGGGTGTCTCAGAGAACCTCTTTACTTGCTCAGGCCTGTTACCGTAATGAAATACCAGGGGGAGCGGCTGGTCTCTTGCACCTCACTTTTGGTAATAGGTGGTGCACAGGCTGACTGCCTACTTGGCAGATTCAGGTGGCTAGCCATGTTGGTCTCAAGCAGCAGGACAAAGTTTGAGTCCAGTGGCACCTGTAAGACCAAGAAAGTTTTATTGAAGGTGTGAGCTTTTATGTACATGCACAATCTTCAGATAAGCTGCCATTTATATCCTGTCCACTTGCATCCTGTCCATTTATCATATTCCTGAACTGTGCATTGTTTGGCAGGGAGAGTCTTATTCGGGGGGGGGGGGGGGTCCAAAGGAAATAATATATGCCACTGCAGAAGTGATGTTCATTAATGAATTATGGCTATTCTTTACAGTTCATAGTTGCTGTTTTTGTTTTGTTAGTTTCCCAATGGTCCCCTTTTATCCCCGCTATCTCCAGAAAAGGTCAGGCAATCGAGACTAGCATAAGGCTCCAATTTTATAAAAAGATTTCCATATAAAGGTAAAATCCTAATCACATCAGTGCCTTTGGGCACTTTTTAACAAATACCACCTGCCAAATGTGGAGCTTCTTGTAATATTTGCAAGGGGAAATTGTTTAGGCAAATCACACTGACTCTCACCTCTCCCTCTAAACATGTGATCCCACCTTGAACCAGTTCCAGGAATGGAGCCAGCTGCCCACCACCCTTCACATTTAGCTACACCTCATGAAGGGGGTCAATCATTAGCAGTACTCTTGCGTCACTAAATGTTGGGTATTTGACAGCTAATCTATCAATGTCTAGTCATATGGCTGAAATTATATCACCTCTCACTTTGTGTGGGAGCACCCAGTTGTCTTCCCTTTCCCTGTTACGTTTTCTCTTATATCACTGATATCTGTGTTGTCAAGTCACAACCAACTCATGGTGACCCCCTCAAGTGGTTTTTAAAGCAAGAGATGAGCAGAGATGCATTGTCATTGCCTTTCTCTGTGTAGCAACCGTCAACTTCCTTGGTGGTTTCCCATCCAAATACTAATCATGGGTAACCCTGCTTAGCTTCTGAACTCTGTTGAGCTTGGACTAGTCTGGGCTATTTATAGCAATGTAATCTCATGTAACAACACTAGTCTGGAACCTACAACTTGTATACCCTACTCACTGTGCAAACCATTTGCACAGTGGAAGAATAGGTCACCTCTTTGGTTTTGAGAGGGAAGATTGGTGTAAACTGAACCACTATGCATGTGAGTTTTTCCATGAAGAATCTCCCTCACCTATTAATTTAAGTGCATGGAGAAGAAGAGAAGAAAGGCAAACAGCTGTTTCACCACAAGTGGAATGAGTGCATGAAGTGGGCCATTGTTGCATTCCAAGTTTCATTTCCTTTGGGGGATTGTGAAATAAATAAATTCAAATTTAAATAAATACATTCAATTATATTTTAAATGTATGTAGTTACTAAAATTCAGCTTTATTTTCTTAAATAAAATGTATTTCCTTCTGGGGTCATGTGGCACATTTTTAGATAGCTTCTTATTCTACATCTGTGTTATTAAGGATCACCCTTTGTACCTTTACTTTTATTGATAATGCTTAACTTTTCATGCTACCTGAACAAGTTTTCTGTTTAATTGTCATGATGACTGTAAACAAAGAAGATCTATTCGAGCCATATTTAACAAAAAGGAAAATTGAATGCTAAGGATAACCTCACTCTTGGTATCATCTTTCCCATAATGTTAAGGAAATGTCTCCAATTCTAGGTAGTATTCAACTTTAAAAGCAGCCAGTTCACTCCTTAAATCAGCACTTAACTTGTGAAGTGGTAACCTTGTCACATTTTTGTAGCACATGTAGTTTCTTTTATGAAATAAATGAACAAAAGTGAATGAGAGTGAATAATGCACTGTGCTCAGCTATCACATATGTAAAAACTGTGAGCAGAGATTGTCAGGCAAGCTATACTGAAGGGAATAAGGATGAGGGGAGAGTGCAAGGTATAATACATTACTTGATTACTTTATTATTTTAAAATTCCGTAATGATATTTTAAATTTAATTTATTTATTTAAATTTAAAGATTATTTTAAAATTCCGTAATGATAACCACAACAGTATGTATCCTTCAACCTGTATGTATCACAGGTGCTAATTCATAGCACCTTTATTTGGGTTGGAACAAAAATATTGGGTTAACTATATAAATAAAATTAAGTACTTCATTAATACAACAGTCTTTTAAAGCGTTGCTTAATACATAGGGAAAGTATCAATTTGAACTTGATTTTTTTTGCCTGATTATTACTTACTCAGTGATAATCCTACAATATATATTCTTTTTACTCTTTTGTTCACAAGAAAATGGGGGCATACTATTAAGCCAAGAAGAGTTTTAGACAAGAGGGAAAAGCAACTTATAATTAACCTTCCAAATGCAGTGTCAAAGGCTAATATTCCATTAAATAACTTTAGCATATGTGGTCTCCAATTAAAGACAGCAGCAACGTTCTGTATGGAGGCAAGATCAAACTCATATAGGTTATGAAAAAATAGCGGACAGGATTGTTACATAGTGTAGATATCTCAAAGCTGTTTTGTACCATTTCCTCAGAGATCCCATGTTCCATTTACCTTCTTAAATGCTACCGATGTATCATAAGTCATGTACACTCACTTTGCAGACATGGAGTATGCACTGGGCTATATCCTTATAATACAGAAGCTATTATCAGTTTGCTGGAGATCCCAAGAAACCCACATCATTTTGTTGCAGCCCTGAAGCAACAATATCATACGTCCCACCCTACAATAATGAAAAACACTGATATTGTCTGATGTTATGTATACCTGCACTTAATGATTAATATGGGTTACTTAAGAATTAGGCCCAGCAGACAGAGTTGAGGATAAAATTTCTGTATCCTTACTTTTTGTGCTTCAGGGCATAAATTGTTCATGAGATGACTTCTCTTTCGTAGTATAGCATCGTACAGTACATTTTGTGCTTTCCCCTAAATCTGTACTGTAAGACCTTCCCTGAAGCATTTGTCAAAGGTCACTGCTGAAGGCAGAATAGTATCTGTAAGAAGATTCTATGAAGACATCTGTCTAGTCATATGCACTTGAAAGTAAGCTTGCAACAATAAAAGGGAATACCCATGACTGAGAAGGATTTCTTTAGCTATTTCAGAACACCCCAAACTGCTGCAAGTTAGGCATGTAGAAAGAAAATTAAGCCTGACATTTGGCCCATTTCTGATGCTGAGGGAATACAGAATATGGTTGAAAATGAACTGAAAAATGTCTTCACACTGAAAGGTAAATGTCTTACATCTGAATTTTTATAAACTCTCTGGCATCTCTGCAACTGAGATTATCTCAGGTTGCCATTGCATCAGATAATTCTTACCAGGTATTCATGGCAATAAGAGTTTTATATGTTATTATGTGAAAGCCAAGGTGAAAGTAAGTTGGTATGGGCTGGTATGCCCTTGGCATAGGGAATAAGGCTTAACTACCCACACCTGTGGCCCCTATCAAAATCAGGCACCTGAATGTCTGGACATTAAAGATATGGTTAGCCTGCTTTGCTGAGCTGTGGTGGAATGCTTGCTGGCTGGAATGCAGGAGTGTGTTCCATTGTTTCTCTGACTCAGCCCAGCATTCTGTGGCCCATATAGAAGACAAAGGATAGCAGCTGGTTAGCCACCTTCTTGGCTTTGGAGGATGATGACAGCACTGGTCTCATGCTTTCTCTTTCTCCAAGATGGCATCAGGCCTGCTCACATTAGGGAGAGAGAGCTAGAGTTCCTCTCAGAGTGGGACTTTCTTCCTTACTTTCTTCAGTTAAAGACCTAACAATGCTCTGTTTTTCTTTTCCCCACAAAGGAATGCTGAGTGTGGCTCTGAACGGCATCCCCCCCTCCCTGTCCTCATTCCAAAAGTCAATCTTTGCAAGTAGCCTGAAACCACCCACTATGAGTTTCAAAACACCTGAAAAGTTCTCAAAATCGTTGTTGTGGCCTAAACTTCAGACGTCTGGGTGGAATGGGCCAGCTGGCTGAGGCAGACATACAGGTGAAAGAAGAAAAAGCTGACAGAGAGTGAGAACAAAAGCTTCCCCACCCCCCACACAAAGGAACAGAAGAATCATCAAAATATTCTACATCCTTCATATATTTTGGAGCCTTGAATAAAGATTAGGGATGGGCACCAACTGAACCACTAAGCAAAATTTATCACAAATTTTGCCCTGTTCGTGGTTCCTGAACAGAAGTTCATGACGACTCTACCATCACGAACTTCCATGAACATTTAGAGAACTTTGTGCAGTTCATGGTGGTTCATGGATGGAGTAGAAAGCAGGGATTTAAAAAGATTCTGAGTCCCTTTAAACCCTTGCTTCTGTTCCCCGCAAAAGCTGCAAAAACAACTGAGCGGAGTATATTTTTTTAGCATAATTTATCTTTCTTGCTAAGAGCTTTTGAATTATTTTTTCCAGTTCATTATATTTTCTCCTCTTTTCTGGGGGGAGTGCATGTGCACATGCGCACACATGCCTGGAAGTCATGGTTGACTTCTGGCAACCCTTAAGTGGGACTCAGATGTTTCAGAGAGGTGGCTTATTATTGTATACCTCTACATTCCAGCCCTGGTGTCTTTTGGAAGTCTCCCTTCCAAGTAGTTGCCAGAGTTAGGCCTACTTAGCTTCCAAGATCTGACAAGATCAGGCTTGCCTGGGCTATCCAGGTCAGGGCAACCAATGCCTTATATTCTTTATTTTATTTTATTTTACAAGGGCCACCAAGGCAGTTAACAATTTAGAACATGCATAATAAAACCACATTTTAAAACCCTTAAAATCATCCCCCATCAGTAATCATTAAACCCACGAGAAAGCTGTTGAAATTTGAACAGATTTTAATGCAACATATGACAAGTATAAAAGGAGTAACCTCTAAAATATATGCATATTTAATTGAGACAGATTCAGGTTCACTAAATGGGTTGAAAATAATGTGGGAGAAAGATATTGGAATAAAGATTGAGCAAAATATTTGGAATAAGGTATGGTTTACCCAAACAAGGAAAACTATATAAATAGCTGTTAGAGAGAACTCCTTGAAATTATTGCGGTGGTATTTCACTCCAGTTCGCCTTGCCAGAATAACCAACACAAATAAAAAATGCTGGAGAAAGTGTAATCAGCAAGGTGATTATATTCATATATGGTGGCTATGCCCAGTAGTGTCAGTTTTGGGAGAAAATTTTTGCAGAAATGGTAAAAATTACACATTATTTTCTTCCAAAACTTTGGCCCTATTAACAATGTCAGAGAAACAAAATGAAAAGGTGACTTCTAAAGGACTAACAGTGTTTATGTTAATGGCGGCGCACAGGACAGTTGCTAAAAGTTGGAAAGCCGCAGAGTTATTAACATTACAATCATGGTATTCTGAGTTGTGGCAGATTGCTATACCTGAAAAATTAACAAGTCAGATTTGAATAATCAAATCCAAAGCCAAAACTGTAGACTTCTTTGAAACGATTTTGTTTTCTACACAACTCAGAACAATACTCAAAGTATGTTTAAGCCCTTCCTCAGATTATGGGATAAAGTTAAATAAGCCTCTCTCTTTACCAATGATGTGGGGAAATGTAGTTGTGAGATCCTGGAGGAAAAATTTAGGCTGCTAGGCAGGAGACTCAAGGCCAGGACCTTCAAGGTAGCCTTCTCGGAAGTGCTACCTGTTCCACGCTCAGGGCCAGAGAGACAGGTACAGATCAGGAGTCTCAATGTGTGGATGAGGCGATGGTGTAGGGGGAAGGGTTCAAGTTTGTTGGGCACTGGGATGCTTTTTGGAAGAAGAGGGAGCTGTACAAGAGAGACGGTCTCCACTTGTCCCGGGAAGGAATCAGGCTGCTGGCGCTTAAAATCAAAAAGGTGGCAGAGCAGTTTTTAAACTGAATATTGGGGGAAAGCCGACAGGAGATGAAAAATCTCTGGTTCAGGATGGTTCATCTCAAAGAGATGAAGGGGTAGCTGTTACTTTCCTACAAGGAAAGGGATTAAAAATGTTCTCTGAGAATGTGGCAAATGATAGGGACTGCCTGGCAAGGTCTCGAGGCAGCAAGAGGAAGGTTGTGGGCTTAACATGTATGAGAAACTATAGATGTTTATATATTAATGCTAGAAGTGTCCAAGGTAAAATTGGGGAGTTGGAATGCTTGGTGTTGGGGGAAAACATAGACATTGTGGGTATTTCAGAAACTTGGTGGGATGAGGAAAATCAGTGGGATATGGTGATTCCTGGTTATAAATTATATCGGAAGGATAGGTGTTAGCCTGACTGCTCTTTTATATTATTAATATTTGGGGAATATTAGCTCTTAATAATCAGCAGGAGGCATTAAGGATCTGCACCTGTTTATACAGAAGCTGGGCTTCTCTAGAACTCCCAAGGAACTGACATGAGACTCAAGTCAAAGTTTAAAAAGGGAAATTGTTTACTTTGTAAGAATAAAATGTTTATACACAAATACTACTCAATCATACACACAGTTATACAGATCTAGAAAGCTAGGTAGAATTACAGAGACATGTGCATGAGCAGGAATATTGATTACCTCCGTTGAGTATGATATTTACCTCTATAGGAATCTGGTGAAGTCCTGCTGGAGAGGGGGGGGTGCCTTCGGACAAAGGAGAAAGGAGCGTGGTTCTGAACCTGCAGAAGCCATGTGGTGGATCCAAGTGGTGCACCCAAGGATCCGGGAGGGAGGAAAGAGAAACAAGCAAGAGAAGGGAAGAAAGTCTGACTCGTAACTCTTGGGAAGCTGTATTTATTGGGGGGTGTTACCAGGAGGTTGGCAAGGTCTGAGAGCTTCCTAGGAACGCTTATAGATGGTCCGTCCTGTGTCCCTAGCCACTAAGAGGGTCCTATAGGAGTGGTCAATATTCAGATCTACCTGATGGTCAGGACAGGATGTCAACGTCATCTGCAGCTGGCACTGTCTCTAGATGAAAACGGGCTCTGAGCAGCAAAACCAGTTCATCAGGAAGCGTCCCGCTGTCTTCGCACCCCTGTGCGAAGTTCTTTGATGTGCCAAATTGGGGGGGGGAGTTGAAGGAGGGGGCCCAAGCCTGTGTACATGTATGGGGTTCATACCCTCATGGAGTTAGTGGTGTGTGTACACACAAAGGATGACATGGCTTTTCGTGTATGTGAGTGTCTTTGTGCTTTGTGACAACCTCCAGGCCTGGAGGTGGTAACCTCAGAAAATGGTGCTTTAAACCTCTGTCCGAAGTGTCTGCTGTCATTTTCCCACTGGTTAACCTGTACATCAGTCCATCTCACATAATCAGCAACATAGTCCATTCACTGCTCTCATAGGTCCCCATAAGAGTGCAAAAGAATATTGCTCTGGCTTACATAGAGGGGAGAAAATTGGAGGTGGGGTGGCTGTTTATGTCAGAGAGGGTATACAGTCCAGTAAGACTGAGAGGGTAGGAGAATTGGATTCACTTCTGGAAATGCTGTGGGTTGAATTAGTGGGCCCAAAAGGAAGCTTAACATTGGGAGTTTGTTATCGCCCACCAAATCAAGATAGAGGAAGATTATAAAATGATGATTATAAAATGAATTCAAGATAGTGGCTAGACGAAATAACTGTGTTGTAATAGGTGACTTTAACTACCCACACATAGATTGGGTCAATATGTGTTCAGGTCGGGAAAAAGAAATAGAGCTTCTAGACACTCTCAATGACTGTGCTATGGAGCAGATCGTTACAGAATGAACCAGGGGAGAGGCGATCGTGGATTTGGTCCTAAGTAATGCCCAAGACCTTGTGAGAGATGTTAAAGTGATTGCACCACTTGGGAACACTGACCATAATGTTATTGAGTTCAACGTTTGTATAAATAGGGAGTTGCCCCAAAAGACTGACACAACCACTTTTAACTTTAAAAGGGGTAACTTCTCTGATATGAGGGGATATGTGAGGACAAAACTGAAAAGAAAAGTAGAAAGGGTCAAAACCATTGGGGAAGCTTGGAAACTATTTAAAATTACAATCCTAGAGGCTCAGAGAAAATATATACCGCAGGTTAGGAAAGGCACAAATAGGTATAGAAAAAAGCCTGCATGGTTAACAGACAAAGTAATGGAAGCTGTAAAAGGGAAGAAGGATTCCTTTAAGCAGTGGAAAGCTAGTCTCAGTGAGGCTGATAAAAGGGAACATAGGCTGTGGCAAATAAAATGCAAGTCTGTGATCAGGCAGGCAAAAAGGGAATATGAGGAGCATATCACAAAAAACATAAAGACCAACAATAAAACTTTCTTCAAATACATTAGAAGTAGGAAACCAGCCAGGGAAGCAGTGGGGCCCTTGGATGACCATGGGGTAAAAGGTGTAGTGCAGGAAATGGCTGAGAAGCTAAATGCATTTTTGCCTCTGTCTTCACTGTGGAAGATGAGAAGTGCGTGCCCACTCCAGAACCACTGATTTTGGGAGGGGTGTTGAAAGACCTGAGTCATATTGAGGTGATAAGAGAGGAGGTCCTACAACTGATAAACAACTTAAAAACAAATAAATCACCAGGCCTGGATGGCATATATCCGAGAGTTCTGAAAGAACTCGAATGTGAACTTGTGGATCTCCTGACAAAAATATGTAATCTTTCCTTAAAATCTGCCTCCATTCCTGAGGACTGGAAGGTAGCAAATGTCACTCCCATCTTTTAAAAGGGTTCCAGAGGAGATCTGGGAAATTACCAGTCAGTAAGTCTGACGTCAATACCGGGTAAGTTGGTGGAAACTGTTATTAAGGAAAAAATTAGTAGGCACATTACTGAACAAAATCTATTGAGGAAGACTCAGCATGGGTTCTGTAAAGGAAGATCTTGTCTCACTAACCTGTTAGTGTTCTTTGAGGGAGTAAACAAACATGTGGACAAGGGGGACCCAATAGAGGTTGTATACCTTGACTTCCAGAAAGCTTTTGATAAAGTTCCATATCAAAGGCTCCTAAGTAAGCTCAATAGTCATGGGATAAAAGGACAAGTCCTTTTGTGGATCAAAAACTGGCTAATTAAAAGGAAACAGAGAGTGATTATTGATGGGCAATTTTCTCAGTGGAGGGAGGTATGCAGTGGGGTGCCGCAGGGATCAGTACTCCGTCCAATGCTTTTTAACTTGTTTATTAATGATTTGGAGTTGGGAGTAAGCAGTGAAGTGGCTAAATTTGCAGATGACATGAAGTTGTTCAGGGTGGTGAGAACCAGGGAGGATTGTGAGGCACTCCAAAGGGATCTGTTGAGGATGGGCGAGTGGGCATCAACGTGGCAAATGGGGTTTAATGTGGCCAAGTGCAAAGTGATGCACATTGGAGCCAAAAATTCTAACTATAAATACACGTTGACGGGGTCCGAACTGGCGGAGACTGACCAAGAGAGAGATCTTGGAGTCGTAGTAGATAAGTCAATGAAAATGTCAAGACAGTGTGCGACTGCAATGAAAAAGGCCAATGCTATGTTGGGGGTTATTAGGAAAGGAATAGAAAACAAATCAGCCAGTATCATAATGCCCCTGTATAAATTGATGGTGCAACCTCATCTGGAGTACTGTGTACAGTTCTGGTCACCACACATCAAAAAAGATATTATAGCATTGGAAAAAGTGCAGAAAAGGGCAACTCAAATGATAAAAGGGTTAGAACACTTCCTATGAAGAAAGGTTGAAATGTTTGGGGCTCTTTAGCTTGGAGAAATGATGGCTGAGGGGTGACATGATCGAGGTTTATAAGATTATGCATGGGATAGAGCAGATAGAGAAAGAAGTCCTTTTCTCCCTTTCTCACAATACAAGAACTCGTGGGCACTCGATGAAATTGCTGAGCAGTTGGGTTAGAACAGATAAAAGGAAGTACTTCTTCACCCAAAGAGTGATTAACACGTGGAATTCACTGCCACAGGAGGTGGTGGAGGCTACAAGCATGGACGGCTTCAAGAGGGAATTAGATAAACATATGGAGCAGAAGTCCATCAGTGGCTATTAGCCACAAAGTATAGATAGGAACTCTCAGTCTGGGGCAAGTGATGCTCTGTAATCTTGGTGTTTGGGGGGGCAACAGTGGGAGGGCTTCCTGCCCTCCCTGCTGGACCTTCTGAGGACACCTGGTGTTTTTGGCCACTGTGTGACAGAGTGTTGGACTGGATGGGCCATTGGCCTGATCCAACATTGGCTTCTCTTATGTTCTTATGTACTTTAATCATGTTGTAACTATACATTAATTATGTATGTTTACAAGATAAGAAAAAAGAAGAAGAGGAAAGAATCCCCTCTCTTTGTATTTATGCTAATCGTTGAGCTCTCTACCAATGCCTTAATTTGCTTGCTTTTTACTTTATTCCTTTTTCTTTGTTATGTGTACACTGTAGGTTTGTTCTTCTGTGAGGGGAGTGGTGTGTGTTCTTGATGTTTATGTCTTGGCTTTTTTGTATACATATTTAAATAAAAAATTATTTTTTTAAAAAAGTAATCATTAAACCTATTAAAAACAGAGTTAAAATACATAAAGAACATAGTTTGTCTTCTTTGTTATTGGTTTTTACCTATTGGAAAGGCATGTTGTATGTGGAAGAAGCAATAGGATTGTACCATTCTTCAAAATCCATGCTTAATTTCAGTACTATGTCATATGGAGTATTCCCATAACATTTATGGGAGTTGCTACAAGGTTAGTTCAGGCATTTGTTCCAATATAAAAATTGTAGTCTATAATACTGATAGTAGTTTTAGGCGTGGAAATCTTGCACAGGGATCTAGTATGGGAGGGGGGCAGACAATATGAGAGTTTCAGTAAGAAATTTTCACCCTTTGTGGAAGACAGCATAAAATTCCATCCCAGACAAAACAGGTTCATTGTAATGCATGAAACATCAGTGTATCTCACACATCTAGGCACTGTGTGTCAGAAGGTTATGAAGGATTTGAATAGGGAATTCTGATTTAGTGATATCTGCCCCAGAGAAGAACTAAGATGATTGCTTGTTCCTGGAGGGTAACTGAAAATAGCTCATCATATGGGCATTTGTGGAGATAATACATATACCGTTCTGAAAGATTTAATATTCTTGGTTGAAATACAAAAGTGTACAGCTCAGAGGTTAGGAAGGATGGTTAAGCTTAAAATCACTTGGAAGCAGCTGATTTTTAAAGTTGCCATGGAGAAGGATTCTCAGACAATGAGAAGCTTTTACATTAATAATCTTTGTAAGCCTTGTGATAGAATTGTCTTGTTGAAGAGCAGTCTCTTCTTTGCTTCTACTGACATACACACTGATAAAATCATAAACTAATTATAGAGTGTTATAATGATTTCTGAGCTCCTTCTCCAAGAGCTTTGTAATCAGTGTAAAGATTGCTTCTCTGATGCTTTTTGCCATCCTGATAGGCCTTGCGCATTATCCAATGTGTTTATCAATCAGTTATTGTGATCTGTTCCACTGCTTGCAAAAATGCAGGTTTATGGAATTCATGGTGGAATTTTAGTTGTGAAAGTTCATCCATCTGGAAATGCTGATGAAAAAGAATAGACTTAAAATACTTTCTGAAGGTTGTTTTAATTCTGATTCCTATTTTTGCCCAGTGGATTGCTCAAAGAAAATGTCAACCCTGTGTGCTCTAGGCAAACTCTGCTCTCTAGATTATTAGAAAAGGGATTGAAAATAAGACAGCCAATATTATAATGCCCTTGTATAGATCTATGGTGCAGGCTTATGTGGAATATTGTGCACTGTTCTGGTCATTGTATCTAAAAAAAAGAGCTCGGGGAAGTATGGAAGAGGGCAACAAAGATGATTAAGGTTTAGGAGTACCTTTCCTATGGGACTCTCTACTGGAGGATGTAGTAATGGCCATAGGCATAGACAGCTTTAAAGGAAACTTCCACATTCAGAGACAGTAAACCTCTGAATGCAAGTGCCAGAAAGCAACATCAGGGGAAGGCCTTGACCTCTGTTCTTCATTGTTGGCCCTATGGTGTATCTCATTGACCACCGTGTGAGACAGGAAGCTGAACTAGATGGACCAGGGCTCTTACGTTCTTACCATTTTCACTTTAACTTCTGATTACTTCTTCATTACTTTCTTTGTCTGTTTGTAGCTTCATGTTACTTCTCCCTGAGTAGACTTCATCACTTCTCTTATCTGTTTGTACTTGCTAATAATGTTCTGGTCATTTACACAGAGAATTTACACTTGAAAGGCCCCTGCTCAACCTCTGTCTCAACCCCTCCCCCCCTTATAGTCGTCCATTTGGAATCTTTTCTTTAAATAGAATTCCTGGTTTGATTTCCTTCCACATACTTGAGGAAATGAGCTGTGATTCATATTGAATCTCATATTGAAATATAATTTGTTAGTGTTTATGGTGCCACTGGACTTTTGTTTTATTTTGCAAAGGCAGATTACTGTGGCTACCCTTCGCATTCATTCTAACTGCATATAGATCCAGGTGGTCAGCCATGATCGTCTGAAGCAGTAGAACAAATTTGAAAAAGTGTGCATGCTTACAAAACCTCATACCTTGAATAAAACTTTGCTGATCTTAAAGGTGCCACTGGACTCTAAATTTATTCTAACTGCAATTTGTCATGAAATCAAAATTCAAGTTAAATTTAGAATCCCAGTTTGTATACAAGAAACAAATGTCATTTTTGTTAATGGACATGAATTCAGGATTCACAATTAACTAGGAAGTCCTCAATCTTAGCATGCTGTGCAAGGGGAGAAGAGAAAATGTGCTCAAACCTAAGGATTTGGGGTTTGTTTCTGTCAGGAAATTCCTGACATACGTATAAATCCATTGAGAACAAAGAGTAGCATTTTAATGTTCTGCAATGTCTGCTTATTAAACTAACATTGTAATGCTAAGAAAAAGTTAAATGGAAGCAGAAAGAGTTTGCCCAATGAGTGTCTCAGTCCTGCCATTTCTGACACTTCTACACAATTGTTAGCAAATTTTTCTTGTTAGCAAGAAAGGGGTTTCTATTGTGAAACGGAACATAAGAAAAATATCTGGGTTGGTTGCAGACTGTGCTTGTTATTCCAGTTCCACAGTTTATTAGGGGTGTGCCTTTGGGTATATTTCAGCTTTCCAAACATATCTGGTTTTCCTTGGGAAAAATAAAAAAAAAAATCCTAAGAAAATCCCAGATATATTTGGGGATTTCAGGTAGATCTGAAAATAATGGAGATTGCTCCTGCCTCTCAGCTGTTTGTCAGGCAGGTTTAAAGTTTAAAGGGACTGCAGCCCAAGGATCAGCCCAGGTGGCCAGGAGCTGAGAGCTCCCCACCGCCTCAGTTGTGGCTGGCTTCTCTTGTAACCTGGTTTAAACCGGGCTGCAATAAGCCAGCCCCCAAGATCAGCTGTGTTGGTGGGAAGTTGAGAGCTCCCACTAGCGCAGCTCTGCACAAGTTCTTTTGCTGCCCAAGCTAAACTGGGCTGAAGGAGAGGGCGGCCCAGCCAGGATTGCTGTGCCTGCAGGGAGCCAATAGCTCCCCACCAGCACATCTCTGCACTGCCTTCTCCTGCAGCTTGGTTGAAACCAGGCTGCAGAAGAAGCCAAGCCAGCTCCAGGATCAGGCTGGTATTTTTTTACCACATTGTTCAGTTCTGGTATATTGAACCTGAAAAACTGAGGGATTTCTGAAAAATACCATACCGGTATTCGGATCTGGGATTTTTCAGGAATCCTTTAAAAAATTTCCTGGTTCAATAGACCCAAATCGAAAAATACCATTTAAAAAAACCTGCACATCCCTACAATTTATTCCTGGCTGTATTGCAGATAGCCAAGGGCCATCTGTGAGCTGATGAAAGGCAACATGTAGATATTGTACATTGGTTGCATATTATATCTGCAGAAATATATATACATCATATAAACTTTTTTAAAAGACCCTAGCCTAAACCACCATTCTGAACTTTATGTAGTTTTCCTGCACTGGTGATCTAGGCCTAAGCAGAAATAGCTTCCAGATACATAGAAAGGGCAGCTTGTGTTAATGAGGGCTGAACACAGCATCATCTTGGTGACCTGCAGACTGTGCCTCTGCTTTCAGTTGCAGTTTGCATCTTTGGCTTTCTAGTGATCTTCCTTTACTGAAGTTCCTCCATTACAGCAGTATGGGATTCAGTGGGGCCATTTAATTGATTAGGCTTTTAGTGTGATTTAATTACTAATTCTGTTTTAGATATCAAGTAGGTGGTTGCTTACATGTTTATGGTCTATTAACACCTTTCAACTCCTTAAGAAGAGAGTAGAAAACTTTGGTGCTGATATAAGCCCTGCCATTGTGCTGTGACTTAGGTACCTTTTTCATTCAAGTGTAATGGTGACACCATTTCACAAGATAATGGAGTCTGACAGCACTTTCCAGACAATCTTGCAATTTAATTGTGTGTTTTAAACTGTATGAAGTGCCATGGTGATGTACAAATATGTTTCAAAATAAGTCAATTAATCAAATCAATCTCCAGCTCATATTCTTTCACAGTACTGTGTGGCTTTTTAGCTGCTTCGCTCTCATTAAAGTTAATGGCCAGTATACCGGGGGGGGGGGGGGGGGGCACAAACACTCTTGATTTATAAAAACCCCAGGGCCCCTATCTTCAAAACTGTTTGTTAGGCACTGTTAGTTCAGAAATTCAAAACTCTAGAAAAGAAAAGTATGCTTGATCAACATCTGCAAATTACAGTTTTTACTGATTTGCTAGAAAAGGAATGTTGAACGGAAGGTTGCCCGGCAATAGCCAACACACATGTGGCTCAAGAATTTCATCACAGAAGGCCTGGGGGGGAGGAGGACTTAGCAGTTGAGCTTCTATGAATACACCCTTCTTTCAAAGCTTAGGGGTACAAATAAGAAGCAAATCCTCGAAACAGTTTTACCAGTAAGTTATTAAAGGAAAATATATTTGCAAGACTATATTTGCAGGCAGTATTTGTTGGTCAAAGCAAGGCTTTCAATAGTTTGGGATTTTTGACATAAAATCTATTTATAGTTTGATTTTTCGCTGGATATATTTTATTATTTTAATTGTAAGCTAGGAATGTACACCTAAAAAACAGTACTTTGAGGTAATATTCAGAATTCCTTGGATATACTTTAGTTTTCATTGCAGTCTAAAAATGCTCATCTTTTTTTTAAAAAAGTATTTTTTGGATTTGGATTTTGAGAAGGGCATAAGTACTGGTAATATATATATATATTTGGTCCACTGGTACCATTTCAGGATTCTGGTTTGGATTTTTCAAGGACTCCAGAATTATTCAATATCCATTATTCCCTATAGAGGGACTTTTATTGAGAAGGCTGGAGTGGCAGTTTTAAAACCAAATTACACCAAAATTGCAGGGGAGATAATGCTGCCTGTCCACAAAAAAACTCCCCAAGTTTCAAGTAAATTGGACCAAGGTGTCCCTGAACAAGAGGCCCCTAGCCATCCTACTTGCAGAGGTGTAAACTAGGAGTGAAAAAATTACCTGGGAAAAGGGCCCCACACCCTCAAAGGAAGGAGGGAGACCCACAGCTCTGCCATTATTCCCTATGGAAGACTTGGAGGGGGGGTTGGAGTGGCCGTTTTTAAACCAAATGACATCAAAACTGCAGGGAAGCTAGTATTGCCTGTCCACTAAAAGTCCCCCCCCCCCATTTCAAGTGAACTGGACCATGGGATCCAGTTCTATAGGAACTTAATCAAAGTGCCCCCAGCCATAGTACTTGCAAAGCTGTGAACCATGAGGACAAAAGGCGCCAGCTCCCACAAAGGAGGGAGGGAAGAAGGAAGACCCAGCCAGACTTGCAGCTGTGCCAGGCTCTGCACCTGACCTGCACTGGTCACGGGCTGCCCTCCCCATGCCAGGCAAGGCTTACCTGGTGGGATCTGGTGGGAAGAGAGAAATGTCACTGCCTGACGGATCTGGAGAATCAAAGAAAAACAAGATGCCTACTGATGGTGATGGTAAGTACCCAATCTACATGAAAATCTACACAGATATTTATGAAAGGTGAGGTGTTTTTCATAATGCTCTCAAATCCCAGATTTGGGTAACTATTTCCAGGAAATCATGGTGACCCAAAACAGGATATTTCATCTATATTTATGGCTTGGGAATCCCAGAATTTTTGGCTCACGAATTCCTATTGTAATCTATACATTTTTCATATGATAAGACAGAGGAAAAATAAGTGCCCTTGACATGTTCTTACTCTCATTTAAAAGCTGTATTCTTATATCACACTATGAAGGAATTAAAGCTCCTGGGATATCCACTTCCTCATTCCCCTAGGAATGTTAGTAGTCAACAAAATCAGGCAAGAAACACATGTGCGCATTTGAGTTGATGATGATGATGATTTGTCACAGTCAGATAGTTGACTAGTAGATGGTGTTCTGCAATTTGAGATTAGTCAAGTTCTTGGGAATTGCAGATGTATCTTCGCTGGATTTTTGCTGTTCCAAGAAACACTGCCTTCCTGAAGGGAGATGGTGTTATTTGCTCAGTGTCCAGAATGCCCACGTGTTTCATGAGACTTCTAGGCACTGATCTAAGGGCTCCAGTGACAATTGGCATGATGGTCACCTTCTTCTCCCAGAAGTGTTCTAACTCTGTTTGTAGGTCTTGGTATTTCATGATTTTGTGTTCTTTCTTTCCTGTTCTGCTGTCTCCTGGGATTGCAGTGTCAATGATCCAAACCCTAGTTTTGATTTTTTTTTCTACAATTGTGGTATCAGGGGTGTTATGCTCCAGGCGTATATCTGTTTGTAACTGGAAGTCCGAAAGAATCTTTGTTTCATCATTCTCCATGATCTTGTCTGGTTTGTGCTCCCATGAATTTCTGACTGATGATAAGCCGTACTTCTTGCAAAGATTCCAGTGCCACATAGCTGCAACTCTATCATGACATTCTTTATAGTCAGTTTGAGCAATTTACTGCAGGCACTGACCATGTGGTCAACTGTTTAATTCTTAGTCTTGCAAAAATGACATTTTTTTGTCTTCACTGGTCTTCTGTATCTTGGCTTTCATACTTTTCATTTTGAGTGCCTGTTCTTATGCAGCTAGAATGTCCTTCTGTTTCTTTCTTCAATAGTGCCCATTTTAGAGCCACTTCCAGGTCTTTTCATTATAGTGTTGTTGTTGTTGTTGTTATATTCGCTTTTGAAATGCTTGTCCAATATGTGTATATTTTACCAGCAGATGTCTTATATTAGTATCTTAAGTACAAATAGATGTTACACAGCATATTTCTAACATGTAATAATCTCCTAATAATTGTTGCAATGAAAAGCAGCCGGGGGAGGCAGCAAATCTGAATTAAGTAATGATGAAAGAAGGATCTGCTTAACCCTTTCAGCTTCACTCATTTTTCTGGTGAAGTTGCACCCCTTCTCAGTGTTTTCCAACTAACAGACATTGTAACTTTTTTCAGAAAGGGGGAAAACTCCTGGGAATTTTGAGTGGGAAAATGGCTATAAGGAAAAAAGATTAAGGAGTATCTTTTCTACCAATTCTCTTCTCAAACTGCAACTTGCTCTCTCTGCTTTTCATTAAAGGAAGTAGCACTGGAAGATTGTTACATCCATCTGTCATTTAATTAATAGAATTCACCCTTAACTACAGATCAATGAGATTTTTATCTTTAGATTAGGAGTGGGCACAAACTAAAGTTCATCATGAATTTTGGCTGGTTCGTGATTTGCAAAGCAGTGGTCACGAACTGAAGAACCACTATGAACTTTCATGAATTTTGATGTAGTTTGTGGGAGCTCAGCTCAGCTTTTTGGTTTGAGTGGCTGGGAGCCACAGGGAGCAGAAACGGGGATTCAAATAGCTCCCAATCATTTCAGCCCCTGCTTTCTTTGAAGGGAACTGAAAGCAGCAGTTTAAATGGCTCCCAGCCATTTATACCAAAGAGGTGAACAGGAGAGAGCTCCCTGACACTCAGCTGTTTGGTTTAAATGGCCCCCTGCTTTCTGCTTCCAACAAAAAGCAGTGGGCAGCAGAAAGCAGGGAATTAAACTTTAAATGGCTCACAAATCGATATGAACCAGGTTGGTTCATGAACTAACCTCCCAGTTCATACAGGTCCGTGGTTCACCCATGAACCATGAATCGAACTGCAAAAATGTGGTTCATGCCCATTTCTACTTTAGATACAATACAGGCCTTTAACAGGACTGTTTCAAGCCACTTCATTAGCAAATGTTAATGGATGACTATAAATAAAATTCAGGATGTATATTTTAGCCTATGTATTTTGTTGTCTGTGTTTTATTTATTTAAAACATTTGTATGCCACCTTTTCAGCCAACTTAGCACCACAAGGCAGCAAACAATCAAAATAATGTTTAAAGTACAAATAAAAATACTTAAAATATTTTTTAATTTTTTTAAAAAAACATACAAACATTGAAATACAAACAGGGAGGGCCAATAAGAGTTAAAGAAGAAATGCAAAACAAAATACTTGAACCACCAACAGAAGGCAACTGCAGAGGAAGACAGACAAATTGCCATGGGAGGAAGTTCCAGAGTTTTGTTGCCACAAGCGAGAGGCCCTTTCTTGGGTTGCCACCCCTCTAGCCTCAAATGTCAGGGGCACCCAAAGCAGGCCTCTGAAGATTAGTAAAATTGATGTGTAGGTTCATGTAGAAGTAGGTATTCCTTCAAGTATGCAAGTCCCAAGCCATACAAGTCTTTAAAGGTATTCACCTTTAAAGGTATTCACCTTGATTTGTGCCCAGAAGCAAACTGGGATTTGGTGTAGTGGTTAAGTGTTTGGTGTAGTGGTAAAGTGTGCAGACTCTAATCTGGGAGAACCAGGTTTGATTCCCCACTCCTCCATTAGCACCTGCTAGATGATGTTGGGCAAGCTGTAGTTCTGGCCAAGGCTTTTTTTTGTAGAAAAAGCCCAGCAGGAACTCATTAGCATAATAGGCCACACACCCTGATAGCGCAGCTCATTAGAAGAAGAAGAAGAAGAAGAAGAAGAGATTGGATTTATACCCTGCCCTTCACTCACTTGGAGTCTCAGAGCAGCTTACAAACTCATTTCCCTTCCCCTCCCCACAACAGACATCCTGTGAGGTAGGTGGGGCTGAGAGAGCTCTTTCCCAAGCTGTCCTTGAGGGAACAGCTGGTACAGAGCTATGGCTTGCCCAAGGTCATCCAGCCAGGTGCAAGTGGAGGAGTGGGGAATCAAACCCGGTTCTCCCAGATTAGAGTCTGCGCACTTAACCACTACACCAAACTGGCTCCACCTAATTAGCGTATTAGGTGGAGGGCTGGGAAAGCACAGGGCAGGCATGGAAGCTTGCCTCATCGTCATCCCCCCCGAGCATCTTCGCCACACTTCAGCATCGCCTTTCTAGTCTATCCCCCTCCCCCAAACCAGACAACCGGGGAAAGGTCTGAAAGACCCCTGGCACTTCAGCAACACTTTTCTAGTCTCCTACCCCCCCACACACACATACAACCAGATGGCTGGGGAAAGGTAGTACTAAAGTGCCTGGGATCTGGGATCCCAGGAACTTCAGCATTGCCTTTCTAGTCTCCTACCCACCCACCCCACACACACACACACACACACACACACTGAAAGATTGGGAAGGGAAGCAGGCATGTTTGCCTGGCTGCCCTCGGTTTCCCCAGCCAGCCCGCTTGCCAAGGTACACAGCCAGGACACCCAGGCAAACATGCCCCGTTCCTTCCCTGAACCTCTCCACTTTTGGAGAAGGTCAGGAAGGGAACCCAGGCATGTCTGCATTCCTGCCCTCTTTCCCCAGCCTGCCCGCTGTGGCGGACAGGCTGGGGAAAGTTAGGCAGGCACACATGCTCATTTCTTCCCTGAGCCTCTCCGCTATTACACAGAGACTTGGGGAAGTGCAGAGGGGCATAGTTAAATGCCTTTCTCTCTCTCCCCCACATCGGGGAGGGAAAGAAAGGCATTTTCAATGTGCCTGTGTTCCCTGCTTGCCCTTTTCCAGCTATGACCTCATCTAGAGAAGGGAAGGCAGAGAGAGGCTTTTCCTTGTCAATTTCACTCTCAGCTGACTGGCAGGGAGTGAAATTGACAAGGAAATCCCCAGGGGCTCCCCAGAGGGAAAGAGGGCATTTTAACATGCCACCTTTCCCTCTTGTGTGTAACATGGGGAGGGCAGCCTGATTTTTGATTGTAGGTGTGGCCAACTCAGGAGCCAGCCAAAACTCTGTTCCTGTGCGTTCCTGCCCCAAAATAGCTCTGTTTCTGGCACAGCTGTTCTTGAAAAAAGAGCAGTTTCTGTCAAGAGTTCTCTCAGCCCCACCTACCTCACAGGGTGTCTGTTGTGGGGAGGGAAAGGGAAAGGAGTTTGTAAGCCACTCTAAGACTCCCTTGGGTAGTGAAGGGCAGGATATAAATCCAATCTCTTCTTCTTCTTCTCAGTATAGGAGAAGCAAGACTAGAATGATAGTGTATTTGAGTCATGGATCATGGAAATGAATGCCATTGGTTTAGGGTTGCCAGTTCTGGGCTGGAAAATACCTGAAGACTTTGAGGCTGGATCCAGGAGAGGGTGGGGTTTGTGGAGGGGAGGGGAGGGGAGGGACTTCAGCATGGTACAATGCCATAGAGTCCCCCCTTCAAAGCAGCCATTTTCTCCAGGGGAGCTGATTTGTGTCAGCTGGAGATCAGTTGTAAAAGCAGGAAATCTCCAGACCCCACCTGGAGGCTGGCAACCCTACATTGGTTCATTATGGTTTTTTTCAATTTGTACTGACTTTCCTGACCCCTTGAACCTTTTTCTTCATGGAATGGTCTTCTCAGGCACACTAAGCATTCTTTCAGGTGTCTGAGCCACTATCAGGTGGTCATATGCTTAATGGAGACTAGGCACATGGTTTTAAGCCTTCTCTTCCTGTCCCCAATCTTCTTGTTAAAATTCAAGTCTCAGGATTGTGTTTTTGCCTATCCAAGCAACAAAGTGTACCTCAATCTCACATAAAGGGAAGGAACTTCAAAAAATCTTCCACCTCAGCTCAGGTGTGTATTTAATGGCCTCATTCATGGAGTGGCTGCTATCAGGAATGTGTACGCTCATTGAATGAGCTGTGTATTTCTTGGACATGCTCAGTAGCAATGGGCTGCTGGTGATGAAATATGCACACACACTCAGGAAACACAGGCCCTGCCAACTGGATCCAAGAAATCAACTAGAAAGCAAGTAAGTATGCTAGGGATGAAATTCAGTTACTTTCAGCAGGGAAGTTCCTGTTGCTTTTCCTTGCCTAAACACCTTTAAACCATTTAGCCCAGTGTTTTATTTCTCTTTCACCAAACCACAGTGCTCACTACTTTGGCTGAGCAAGGTCACAATTTAAATTCTGGCTTCACAGCAGCGGTGCCCCAGCCTTTTCAGTACAAGTCAAATTGCCATGCCCCTTCACTCCTGCACAGAGCAGCAAAACACTTGACACTGACACTTGACACTCTGTTGGTTACCCTGATTTCCACTGCTTTTGAACTGCCTTTCATTAATGCAAGTTGTTTGCAACTTTTTGCACCTTCTGCTTGTTACTTTGTGAATTAAATCTTTTAATAAAAACTTTTAAAACTCTGGCTTTGATTTTATCCATCTCAGACTGACCCACAAGTACAGACAGTACTCTCCTTGACATAAAAGAAACACTGGCCAGGGAATCAAGGCAAGGGGGTACTCCAGGTTCCTCCAAGTTAACAACCTCTTCTATTACTGGAGCATCAGCAGATTACTGTTCCTTGTCTATCCAGGTTTAATGGGGACAGACAGAAAGGTAAGGTGTTGCAGGTCAATCTGCTAGGCAGGAAGGGTCTCCTCAGCCAATCCACCAACCCCATAACAAGCTCCCCAATTTTATGACAACTTATTAGGAACTGTGCCCCAAAAGGACATAGTGGACCATCATAAGGGTCTTCTGGGGGCAGCAGAGACTTACCTAGACTCAGTGGTGCTCCTTACAATTGCTTTTATTAAAATGAGCAAAGTCCACACAGGTATCCACATAAGTACAGTTCCCTTCATCTACCTGCTTTAAAATCTCAGGGGACTGAGCTGTTTCTCTTCCATGGGGCAGTTCCAACATATTTGCCCAGGTCTGGCTGCCTTATCTTGCCCAAGGCCCCAGCTTCTCCTCTACATTCCTCTTCCTCCCTTCTCTGCACACTCTCAGCCTTTCTCAGCCACCTTGCCTTCCTCACCACCCTTGTCTCTCTACACATCTCCCTTTTTATCCCTAGGGCTCCACCTATGCTGGCCAAGCCGAGCACTCCTTTCTTTGCAGATGACATGAAGTTGTTCAGGGTAGTGAGAACCAGGGAGGATTGTGAGGCACTCCAAAGGGATCTGTTGAGGATGGGCGAGTGGGCATAAGTGTGGCAAATGGGGTTCAATGTGGCCAAGTGCAAAGTGATGCACATTGGAGCCAAAAATCCTAACTATAAATACATGTTGATAGGGTCCGAACTGGCAGAGACTGACCAAGAGAGAGATCTTGGCGTCGTAGTAGATAAGTCAATGAAAATGTCGAGACAGTGTGCAACTGCAGTGAAAAAGGCCAACGCTATGCTGGGGAATTGAAAACAAATCAACCAATATCATAATGCCCCTGTACAAATTGATGGTGCAACCTCATTTGGAGTACTGTGTACAGTTCTGGTCGCCACATCTCAAAAAGGATATTATAGCATTGGGAAAAGTGCAGAAAAGGGCAACTCAAATGATAAAAGGGTTAGAACACTTTCCCTATGAAGAAAGGTTGAGGCACTTGGGGTTCTTTGGCTTGGAGAAACGACAGCTGAGGAGTGACATGATCGAGGTTTATAAGATTATGCATGGGATAGAGCAGGTAGAGAAAGAAGTACTTTTCTCTTTTTCTCACAATATAAGAACTCATGGGCACTCCATGAAATTGCTGAGCAGTTGGGTTAGAAAAGATAAAAGGAAGTACTTCTTCACCCAAAGAGTGATTAACACGTGGAATTCACTGCCACAGGAGGTGGTGGTGGCTACAAGCATGGACGGCTTCAAGAGGGAATTAGATAAACATATGGGCCAGAGGTCCATCAGTGGCTATTAGCCACAAGGTATAGATAGGAACTCTCAGTCTGGGGCAAGTGATAATCTGTATTCTTGGCGCTTGAGGGGGCAACAGTGGGAGGGCTTCTGGTTTCCTGGCCCCACTGTTGGACCTCCTGAGGGTACCTGGTGTTTTTGGCCACTGTGTGACAGAGTGTTGGATTGGGTGGGTCACTGGCCTGATCCAACATTGGCTTCTCTTATGTTCTTATGTTTCTCTGACCCTTGTTCCTATCTTAACCCCTCCTTGCTTTGCCCTAACCAGTCTGGGTTTCCATAAAGTTAGCCAGAGGTCCTTGCTGTCCCCCATGCCCCCCGCTAATGCTGGCTGGCAAACCTTCTACCCCTGCTTCTATACTCAGCTGCTGCTTGATTGGAGGGAGAGTCTCCTGGAGGAAGAGTCGCTTGGTTGGAGGGAGTGCACCCCCACTCCTGCTGGTCCCATCAGTCAAGTACAAGGAGTGTAGAAGAGACACTCAGCCAGAAGTGAAGTTAATATTAGAGAAACCAGCCGACAAAAAGACGTTAAAGTCTGATTAACAGTGAATATTTCTACCTATTAAAGTAACTAAGCATACAAAATTAATACATCAAAATAGTACATTTGAATACAATTCAAGCTTGAAGTAAATGCAGCTTGAGAAAAGTGTGCCAACAAAGCCTTCTGGATATAGTTATCTCCATTTTGTTATAATAACATCTTCATAAACTGTTATACAAAGATTCATAAGATTTTTTACAACATTGTATTCATATTTTACAACAAAATTAAGATAAGCATAAAGATTAGCATAAAGATAATGGAATTATTTTTACCATACAATTTGTATATATTTTGTCCTGTATAGTTGTATGATTTCTTATTGTCTTGTCTTATTGTCTACAAGGGTAAAGCACATACTGTAATATTTTAAACATATAATCATTTATAAAAGCTATAGTACATAGTTATACAAACCTAAGGTACTGCTTACTTCATATTACAGCAAGTTTTGTTCAAATATAATTTCAAAGGTATTCCAATGACAGACATAATCCCATTTTCAGTAACTCAGTACTGTATGCCTTAGTCATGGAAGCTAAATGCCCACATTTAATACAAAATGCCGTCCTGACAATTATTGTACCTTAACTAGTTTAAAGGGACCGTATATAAAATCACAAATAACAGGAGAGATCTAATTCAGAATTTAATCCCTGTGGTTGTAGTGTTTTAAGGTGAAATATCCAGTATGCCTCACATCTATGCAATAATTGTTGGGTGTCAGTTTTATTATATTTGTGCCTAATCATGATTTCCAATACCACAAATTTAAGTTCATTGCATGTATGTCCCTTCTCAATATAGTGAGGGACCAGAGGAGAATCCGTTTTCTGTTGGCGAATACGAGATTGTGCTCTATGATATGAGTCCAGACTGTTCTAGTAGATAACCCCACATAATTCATCAAACACAGACATTGAATTAAATATATAATCCCTTTGAGGCACAATTTGTATAGTTTTTAAGTTCCACCTCCATGGAAGGAAAATGAAGTGTGCCAGTTTCCCAAACTTGCAGGCAGATGCTGCACCTGCCACAATGGAAATGACCTTTACTGACCACTAGAGGTCTCTCTAGAGAACCCGGTTTGATTCCCTACTCCTTCACATGCAGCCAGCTTGGTGACCTTGGGTCAGTCATAGTTCTCTCAGAGCTGTTCTTTCAAGAGCAGTTCTTTCAGAGTTCTCTCAGCCCCATGAACCTTGCAGGGTTTCTGTTGTGGGTAGAGGAAGGGAAGGCTATTGTAAGCCACTCTGAGACTCTGAGTGAAGGGCGGGGTATGAATCCAACTCTTCTTCTCCTCCTCCCCTCCTCAATAGAAGAGGAAAGCAAACTGAATAACACAAAAAGAGTTGAAAATGAAGGGGGGAAAACAGATTGTGCACATTACAAGCACTTATCACTTTGTTACATACAATTAGTGAATACATACATGAACAAGACTCTGGTTTTATTGCCATTAAAATTACTGAATGATGCCAGCGGATTACCAAGCATTCTGTTTTCACATGCTTCAGATTTGAGCGCTATGGGTTCAAATGTGAAGCTTGGCAGGGTTAATGTAGGGCAATAGGAAGCTCTGAACAACTCATCAACTTCTACAAGAGCAAACTAAATTCCCATTTCTTGGCAGGTGTGAAAAAAAATTAATTGCTTTTTACATATCAGCTTAGTTGGCTTATTTTCCAATTACACATTATTTGATTCTAGATATGGATTCTAGTGCAAACAAACTTGATTTATTATATGATTGTTTATTCTTTTCCTAAAAAAGATTATTAAATGAGGCTAATTTAGTTTAGGCATCTGGTCCATAAATTTTGGCTATCCAGCTTGGAATAAGGTAACAATTATGAAAAGTACTGTGTCCTAAAAGACGTCATTATGATGTGCCATAATCTGTCATCTGTGAACCAGTATAATATCTGAATGTCAGTGTTACTTGTCTTTTAGATAGCTATACTTCTTTGTACATTCTTGGCTTAATCAGGGGCCTCATATTAGCATTTTTCTCACATTTTATTTACACAATTGATATAAAATCCCATGAAAAGTAAGATCAATAAATAATAAATAAAAGTAAGATCAAGCCATGATTCCACAGAGGATGAATTTCAGAGTATGTGCAGGGCATTCTGAACTTATCAAAATGCCAGGAATTTTCTTACAGTATTAGCTGGATTATATTCGAGTTGTTAAAATTGTTAAAGATTGCTTAGTAATTTGGGACCCAGTAATCCTTGTGGCCTTCCCCATGACAAATTTATAGTATGACTAAAAGATGTACTTTAGCTCAGATAAAAATTAAAGCCTTTTTGCACACACAAAAATCTGACATAGAAGATTATATCATTTATGCAGTGCAGAAGGTCAGAATGGATTATCATATTGATTCTTTCTCACCATAAAATCTGTCAAAAGAGTGCAATTTCAATAGCATTTTCTGAAAAGTATGTAAAAATAGCTGAATAATTTAAATAAATACAATTTCTATTCCTAGTTCCACTGTTCCACACAATATATGTGTTTTTAAAAGAATGGGGGTGAAGCAGTAAACAGGAATAATTTGCAAGTGATACATAATCATTGAGACTGTTGGGAGTTTATATTTGCTGAAACTCTGGGAAATAAATTCTTAGGAGGCAATCACAGCAAATGATTTTTAATACCGGTAGGCAGAAATATTATGCCAGCATAGGATTGCCAGCTACAGGTTAGGAGATGTGTGGAGATTTGGTGATGGAGAATGGGTAGGGCTGGATTTGGGATGGGAGAGGCCTCAGTGGGGAACAATGCCAGTCTACACAGATATTTAAAATTAGAGTGAAAGATGAGTGTGTAGTGAATGCATGGAAGGAGGGGGAAATGGGATTATGTCCCTATCTCACCCACCCCCCAAAGTTGTTGAAGGATCCTTGATCATGTGTATACTTATATGTGTTGAATGACCAAAGGTTTAGAGAAGGGATAGTGGCAGGACCCCTCCCCCCCCAAGTCAACACATTCAGTTTTCCCTCTTGTGAAGGTCTGAACTTTCTGACACTTTTTTGTCAGATTAGGAAACATTTGCATATAGTAAAGTTTGCAGGTTTAATATAAATAAGCCCCTTTTCCAGACTATATGGGATTGCTTCCATTGAAAAAATATTGGATGCTGTTCTGCCTTAGCCTGATGGAAGTTCCTTCATTGGAGGAAGGACCACATAAGACAGAGATAGCCCCCTTTGGCTGGAAGAAGGCTTCAGATTTTGCTTAGTGAAGCACTGGCTACCGACCATTGTCTTTGCAATGATGTCAGATCAAATGAACCCTCTGGCCACGGTCATTGATCTGTGATAATGTTTGGCTTATTCAAGTCATTCTGAGTACTGGAAAGATGTGGTTTTTCCCCAAACAGTGATAAATGTACAATAGGTCGCCAGGCATTGGGGGCAATAAGTAGAGAATAGAGATTGCACCAAGTAAAAAGGCTCCCTGTTGTTTATATACCTGCATATCTTTAGGTTTTTCTTTATGAACTTGAGGTCTAGAAATGTAAATCTCTGATTTTTCATGATTATGTACAAGCTACTAGACTTACATCTTCACTCTGTGTAGCTTCTTAGATTTGTTTATTGTTCTTGTTGCCAACCAATAAAAATCATTTGTCTGATATAAGGAGCTGCATATGATGGATAAATTGTGTGCAGTGTGTCATTAAGGGTGATGATTGCCTTAAAGTCCAACATTTGGAAATATGCCACCAATGCTGCAGTGCCTACAAGATCTCAGTCATTTTAAATTTTGGATACAATAGTAGTAGTGACTATTAATATCATTTTTCCCATTGTGGGAAGATTTCACATTACATAAAATATGTCTAGTAAGTTTTCGATGTGGCATAATCGATTTTTAAAGAAAATATAGCATAATAAGTTGGTAGAACGCTATTGATCTGAAAAAGTATTACCTCTGCTAACATTACTTGTGCAGATTTCTAAGTTAAGATAATGACCCATGCAGACTAGAATTTTGTTTGATAGCATCTCTAAGTAGTGTGCACAGAAATGAATTCTTTTTTATAATAAAGGCAAAAACCCAACATTGTGCAACACTGAAAAGGGATCATATAAGAATGCTTGAAGTGCTGATTCTATGGGAAAACACTCAAGACACAGGTCATTAATGCCAAAGGTATATCAGAAATATGGAAGTTAAATTATATTTTCATGCATTTCTATATATAAATAAGCATGACAAAAATGAAAGAAAAAATACCATTTTCTCTGTAAAATAATTATAAGCAAATCCTTAATTGATCCTCCAACAGCAAAAATTACACATGATTATGTGAGTAAGGGGTGTGAGAATGGGAAATAGATGAGGCTTTCTTTGCTCATTAATTTCACAAGCTTTTTGTTTTAGTCAACAGGAACAGTCCAGCAAAAGCCAATTAGGTTTCATAACCTAATCATGACTGAATGGCATTCTGTTGCTTTCAAATTAACTTAGGCTGAGGACAGACTGGCAATCTAAAGCGGGGCAGGCACGCTTTGCAAACGGAGGAAAGGAGCACGTTCAGACATGCGCATCTGTCCGTCGGCTCCGTTGCGTACTTACCCGTCTCCCAGTCGCTTTCCTTCCGCTTTACCCGGACACCGGTTTTTCCCGGTGTTCAGGGGCCTTCCTCCGCATGCCTCCCGCTTCCAAGCAGTGTGAACTGGAAGAAGTGGGAGGCATCCGGAGGAAGTGTGAATGCACCGGCAAAAAGTTATGCGCATGTGCGCATGTGCACATGTGCGCACATGTGAAAAACATCAAACAAAAACAAACAAAAAAAGCACTGCGGCGCGCGCAAGCCGCGCACGCTGGCTATGCGGCAGTCCGAACGGTCCATGGCAGTCTGAACGCTCCGTATCGCCGCTGATCCGCATTGCTCTGGCCAGTGTGAACGGCCAGCTCCGTGGGTTTTTTCCCCCGCTCCAGTTCCCTCCGCTTTGCCTCCGCTTCAGATTGCCAGTCTGCCCTCAGCCTTAGTTATGGCTGTTGGACTGTACCCTTTTTAAAATATCTGAAACTTCAAAATTTATGACTCTGAATTAATTTTACCTGTTTGTAGGGTTGCCAGGTCTTACTTTTGTCTGGGGACGGGCAGGGCTCCAGCTTGGCTCCCAGGGTCTTCTGTCGTGCATGCTTTGCACATGTGTCACAATAAGATCACCCAGAGGTGATGTCATCATGCCAGGCATGTCGTTTAGGGAGCGCCCTAGCATATGGTTAAAAAACTCTATGGTAACCATCGAGTTTTTACCCAAATGCTAGAGCATCCCCTGAACAACATGACCAGCACGATGACATCACTTCCAGGCAATGTCATCATGCCGGGCACATTGAGCGCGACAGGGCTAGCTATCAGGAGGCATCCCACTGTAGCAAGAGGACTGGTAAGCCTATATGCTCCCCTATTATAACCTGTTGATTTGGGGGTTTCAATGTCCCCTTTGTTTTTCACAATGAAGTATCTGAAGTGATTGTAAACTGTGAAGAAGAAAAATTCTGGTAAACTCAAAAGTTTTCCTGTGACATGTTGTTATTGGAGTTTTCCCCCCTAATGGACCAATATATCCTACCTGTGGTTTCAATTTGCATCCAATATAACGACTAGTAAGGGGGCTTATAGGGTTTTATAATCATTCAGTAAACTGAATGGCATTCTGTTTAGTCTATAGTCCTAACAAATCTAGTATATGAAAGGTTTTACAAAGTTATTTTCCCCTGCATTTCTTCTTCAGAGGTCAGGTCCTGTGTGATCCTGCTTCCCAGGGAATCACTGATGGCCTTTTCTGTAATATTTGTATTGTGCATGCTTGACTGAAAGTCAGTACAGGCAACTGATTGTGGGATACAAGGTCCAGCTGCACTACATAAAGGTGAAGTTATCTGAGAGAAAGAATAAACCATCTATTGTACTTAATTTTTATAACTTGAACAACTTAACAACTTCAAAGAGTCAATTATTATGCAGAGGTTATACTTCTAAGTCGTAAGCAATATATTTGCCACAGGGTAAGAAAAGTGAGTGCAAGTGCCAGAAGGAGACATGAGATACTCCAAGGGTTACTACGGTTGCCAGACCTCCCAGTCCAGGCAGGGGTTACCCCAGTTTTTCAGGCTTATGCCCACCACTGGCCAGGTGGCCGGCGGGGGAAGCCCTGCCCCCAGACAGGGACATTGACTGGTGATAATCTGCTTTTGGGGCAAAACTCTATGGTTTTAGGCCAAAAAAAACCATATTGCCCAAAATTCAAAGTGTCGCTGCACAACATCCCTGACATCATGACATCATTTCTGCATGACATCACCACATTGGGGATGTCACACAAGATTCCCACCCACCCCCAGAATGCCCCCCAAATCCCCCACTGGCAAGCCAAGGGGATCTGGAAATCCTAAGGGGGTACACATGTATTGAAGCAGAGCCAATGTAATAAAGGGGACAACCCCAAAGGTGTGTGTTCATATTTACTGGAAAACCCCAACATTCTCCAGCTCAGCTGTATTCCTCAGTGGGGTAACTTGAATGCATGAAGCTGTCTTATACTAATTCAGACCAGTGATACATCATTGTCAGTATATTGTCTATTTTACTTGGCAGCAGATTTCCAGAGTCTCAAACAGAGGGCTTTCACATCACCTGCTTTCTGATTCTTTTCTGTATGCAAATAAATGAGCTGCCACTGAGCCATGACTCCTCACGTAATTTTGTGGGGTTCACTGGCTACTAGCAGAGATTTATTGTCAAAATTACTCTCTGGAAGAAGAGAGCTTAAAGGGAACTGGGGATTTTCTAACAAATATTAGTTGTCATTGTTGGGGCTCTCCCACTTCCTCTTTCTGTTATGCGAAATTAGTGAAATGCAAAACTTGACAAAGTAAAACATTTACTGAATTTATATTTGTTATTCTTCAATCAGACTAGAGAAATCTCATGAGAAGAAGGACCGTTCTCAATTTTCTCCTTCTGCCCTGACATACAAATTAACTATTAGAGAATTACATAGAATAAAACACAAGGTCCTTCAACCAGAAAAAGGTCTGATATTTATGTGACTCATGCCTTATCACAAAGGTATTAAAACTATTTTACACTATATATATTAATGCCACATTTTAACTGTGCAATCCCTGTGAAGTCCCTGTGCAAAAAATGGATAAAAGTTAAATAGGAGAATAAAATTTTCCTGTTGCCACATTTTAAACCAGCTAAAACTTCTGGGCAGTTTTTAAAGATGGCCTCATGTAAAGCAGATTATAGTAATCTTTGATGTGATCAAAGTGGTTCACCAAAGCCAGATGACATTTTTCAAGGAATGGCCATAGCTAGTAAGCTCATAAGCCAAAGATGATAAAGGGCACTACATGTTACAGAAGAGACTTAAGTTCCCAGTCATAGGCCAGGATCCAGCATTGCACCTAAGCTATAAACCTTCTCCTTCTGCAGTAGTGCAACCACTTCCATCAGAGTTCTCATACAGCTTGTCATTGATCAACAGCACCACAGTCTTGTCTGGATTATGCCTCAGTTTATTGGTCTTCACCCATCCTAGATGCCTGCTTGGGATTTTCCCAGACCCACCAGACTCAGTTGTTAAGAAGAAATAGACCGTGGTGTCAACCACATATTAGTGGTTCCAAATCCCCTGACAATCTGTCCCAGCAATTTCAAGTTGATTTTAAACAGAATTTGGAGCAAGATGGATATCTGTGGGACCCCATAACATAAATATTGAAGATCCAAGGAGAAGTCCTCCAACACCACCTTCTGCAATCAGCCTGCCAAGTAAAAGTGGAACTACTGAAGCATGGTGTCCCCAACTCCCAAATCAGCCAGGATCTCCAGAAAGATACCATAGTTAATTATATCAATAGCTGCCAAGAGGACCAGGAAGATCAACAAGGACACACTTCTCCTATCAGTATCCTAAATAAGACTATTGGGGCAACCAAGTACATTTCTATCCCAAACCCAGGCCAAAATACAAATTGAAATGCATCAAAATAATCTATGTCCTCCAAAATCACCTGAGCTTTTGTAGCCTCCCACTCAAGCATTCTGCTCAAAATGGGAATGTAATGTCGGCAGTAGCAGTAGTTATTTAAGTCATTGGGGTTCAGGGTTGCCTTTTTCAGGCGGGATCTCACAGCTGCCTTTTTCAAAGTTGTTAGAAATACAGCATCCTGCAGAGAGGTGTTTTGTGCTCTGGACCCACTCAACTAATCCAACCTGGCTGGATATCAGCAGCCATGAAGGACAAAGGTTGAGTCAAGATGTGGGGTCCACACATTTCTAAGAAGTTTGTACACTTCATCAGTCCTCGCCAATTAATGATCACAGTTATGACCAGGCTGTGCTCCTGTGGGATCCTGTGATTGAACTGCATCAGTCATGGCATCTTAAGTTGCAGTGAATGTGAGCAGTTTTATCTGCAAAATGCAACACAACAGAGTCACAGTGGGCCGGTATGTTTTCCAGTACTATGTCCTCAGAGGCCTGAAATAAAAGCACTTTTACAACCAGGAAAATCTCCACTAGATGGCATTGCATGAAACATAACTGTGTGGATGCAGGTGGAGACAATCACTTGATTGTGATTAGAATGGAAATTTTACAGCTGTTCGACCTCTTTCATTAAGATGAATGTACAAATGTAGAGTTCAGCTATACTTACTATACATTTTCATGTTTCATCTATCATTATAGTATGGAAACAATAATTGCTGCAGAAAAAATATGGAAAATAACATGAAAGCAGTACTAATATTCAGGTCACTGATACTCAAATTGTCAAAATACACGTATTCAGAGCACTTTTTAAAAACTGTTCACAGTTCCATCAAAATCCATGCACAAATAATAGAGATTATATTGTACCTAACTCCTCAGTGTCAGTCAGTCTTTTTAATAGGAAGAGCCTGCATTGTTATTTTCAGTGAGGAATGATGCCGGAAAAACTGACAAGAATTTCTTGATGGAATCTTATAAATGCAGGAGTTGTGTCAAGGGCACCTTTTGTGAGATGATAAGAAGAATTGCTTCTACTCTGGAATGATGTTGCAAAGAATAACTTGAGGACACCAACTGTTTTTAATAGTCATATTTGAAACTAATCAACTATTTTTTTATTAACACTAAGGCTCTCCATAGGAATTGAGTTGCTGCACACTGCCAATTATTTAGACAACTCCTCCAGGACATGAAATCTTATTTTGATCTATTCCATAAAACCACAAATGGTAGATTGTAAAGGGATGTAGTATTGTAATTCCTGTGCCTCCCTAGACCTACTGTACTTTCTCCTTACTTTCAGATGAAAATCAGCATCATATCTAAACCAAGTTGTATTGTTTTGGCCAAAGTTAGATACATTCTAATATTCCATTCTATAAGTGAATTAATCTGCTTTCATTGGAAATCATTTCAGACTGGGTTATTAAACATGATGCTTTGTAATGTTCATCAGTAAAACACTAGCCTTATTTTTGCCCTTCAGCATTGCATGCATACTACTGTATTATGTTGCCTAGTCTAAAAATAGCCAAGAACAGTACAACCTCAAATGGAGTTGTACCCTTCTAAGCCCACTGACTTCATCTGATTTAGAACCTCTGTGTACCTCTGTTTAGGACTGTACTGTTAATCTTGATTGGATGCAGAAGTGGAGAGGATGACTTAGCCTATAGCCCCTATGTGTCATGAGAACCAACCCAAAAGCTTCCCTCTCTGCCTAAGCAGTTTAGCAGTTACTTATAGCCACACTTCAGTGCTTTCTATGATGTGGTGAGTTTTAAGCTTCATATATGTTAAGGTATTTAGAAGACTGGATGAATGAAGAACTTCTCTCCTCCCCACACACACACATATACACAAAAACACTTTTTTTGCTTGCCCTTTATGAACTGTCCATAAATGAGTTTAAGATCTGCAACCAAGATGTCTAAAGTCTATATATGTGTAAACAGCTATACATTCCATTGTTCTGCTCAAAATCAAATTGGTAAATTAATTTGGATGTAACTTTAATCTTTCAATTTGCACATCTTCTGATTTTGTATGAGGCTGATATGTAGTATAACCTGGAGACTGATAGAACACAAACATTCTCCAGGAATTAAACGTCACATAAAATGGAAATTTTAACTCTCTGTAGAAGAGTGTTATCTTTACCATGCTATAAACTAATATGAGAATCAAACCACAAGCCAAATACACAAATCTGACAAAATAATTGATTCTGGGTTCTGGCACCTGGTTATTAATGATGTTATGTTCCCCTTATCTCTAAAAACACTGATTCATTGCTATACTAAAGGGGCATTTTATAGAACAGATAATCCCTACCTGTTACAGATATTATGGATTTAAATGAAGCTCTACATTATAATTCACAAGCAGGCATAGCACCTTTCAAAATTCAAGCTAAAGCACAGGCAGAACCTTTAAACAAGCTTTGACAACCTCATAGTAACAAATGTCGAACAAGGAGTTTTTGTAATAATTCCTTCACTTGTTGATCAGTATCACACTGTGGCAGATGTAAATGTTGATTCTCCATAGTGATTTTCTGTTTGTGAAGTAGCAAAGTTGTCTCAGTTAAGCAGGGTGCCATCAGGAAGGACTTCATGAAGTAGTATCCATAGATATTTTGCTAGAGATTCTTGACATTCTAAGGTCAACCATGAGTCAGTCTATAAGATCTGTTTGCTTTTCCCTTTTACTATTCCAGCATTTTAATGGTTTTTCCTTGTTATTCAGTCTGATTATTTGTATGCAACACACATCCTGCACAGATATACCTTCCATTTTATAAAGTGATGTGCTGTACCTTAAAAGGTTTAGTACAAAATGTGCTGAAGAAAGTGGTTTTTTAAATCACTCCAACAACTTCTTCCCTGAAGTGTATTTGATCGAGCAGAAATAATTGTGATCATCTTAAAGTTAAAATGCTTCCTGCTCACCACCTACTAAACATTTTTTTAAGCCCTGAATAAGTAGTTAAATGTTTCTTGTGTACCTAATGGCGCTTTCAGTCTTATGGAAGAATGAAATGTGCTTTTTTTTAAAAAAAAATCACCCCTAACAATAGAGGAGATGGGGGGGGGGGATTTGCAAGGAGGATTTGCAAGTCAGCAGGAGGAGGGAATACTTAATCCTTCCTGTCTGCCAATTTCCCCTTTCAAATTCCTCCCAGGTCATTTTAAAGAGTTGTTCTCCCCACCCCCCCCACCCCAGTCTGATTCTAAACCTGGAAGACAGAGAGAGCCAGTTTGGTGTGGTGATTAAGTGCGCAGACTCTAATCTGGGAGAACCGGGTTTGATTCCCCACTCCTCCACTTGCATCTGCTGGATGACCTTGGGCAAGCCATAGCTCTGTACCAGCTGTTTCCTCAAGGACAGGTGTCTCAGAGCTCTCTCAGGCCCACCTACCTCACAAGGTGTCTGTTGTGGGGAGGGGAAGGGAAAGGAGTTTGTAAACCGCTCTGAGACTCCAAGTGAGTGAAGGGCGTTAAATAAATCCAATCTTTTCTTCTTCTTCTTCTTCTTCTGTGTGAGAGATAACTTCTGGGAAGTGGCAAGCACAGGAAGATTTTTTCCACCTGCTAATACTCTCCTGTAAGTACCCCTCAATCCCCACATTTCCATTTAGGGATTCCATTTAGCCTCCAGGTGGCACCTGGGAATCTCCCAAAATTACAGCCCATCAACAGACTACAGAGATCAGTTCCCCTGTCAAAAATGGATGCTTTGGAGGGTAAGACTCTATGGCATTGTATCCTACTGAGGTCCCTGTACTTCCCCGGCTCCATCCCCAAACCTCTAAGAGTTTCCCAGCCTGGATCTGAAAACCCTACTCCCCCATTTCCCACCAGTGGCCAAGGGGGACCTGGCAATCCTATTTCCATGATTTTTGCTAAAGTGGGATATCAGCAGTTTTTGCTGAAACTAATATTTTCCCTGGGGAAACTATAAAAGCCATTAAACTTAACAGTATCATTAGCAATGGCCTGAAAATATGGAACTTAACCTCTTAGTAATTACAAAATTTTGTCAGAGCTACAGCCTTACTTGTGAATAGCAAGACCACTTTGCCATTTACTTATAGATGAAAATATCTACTCAAAATAAAATGTTATCTATTGTCTAGATTTAAAACACCATTATATGGTTATATGGTACAGCAAAATTTTTTACAATTCATAATTACTGAAGACAATTAATTACATGCTGTTTTAGATGAGTACCAAGATCAAAAGTCCAGAGCTTTCTATTATGCTAGTCAGTTTGGTGCCATAGAGTTTCAGGGTGATTGCTACAGCGTCACCCTGGCAATGTACCCAGCGTGATGATGTCACTTCTGGGTGATGCCAGCATGCTGGGCATTTGCCCAGCTGGCCCCTGGACGAACGGAGGGACGGACAGAGGCAGGAGTGGCCAGGCCGGGAGGGGGAGAGGTGCCGGCCGGGCGGTGGGCGGGCCTAGGAAGGGCCCAGGGAGGCGCAGCAGTGGGCGCTCTGTTTTGCCAGGGGGGCTCAGTCCCCCCCCTGGGAAATTTCAGGGGTGGCTCAAGCCCTCGAGCCCCCCCATAGTTGACACCTATGTATCTCCTCACATTTGCCCACCAGTGTTATGGCTGGTATTGTTAGCTCTGGTGGTAATGATAAGCCCTGGAAAGACTGTTAGTGCAATCCTAAGAACACTATTTTGGGAATAAAGCCCATTGAATAGACTTGAGTAGGTCTCTGAGTGGAGTTGCTAAGGAGTGCTCTCTGCATTTAGTAATCGGGGAGGCAACTAATCTATGGTTTGGGGCCATTAGTTATATATATTTATTTAGTGGGCTTATGTAGCACTCTTATATCAAGTTAATTAAAATGTTATACATCATAAAACTGTTATACTTCATAACAAGTTATTCATCATAAAAATACAGCACTGAAGAAATGGAACAGTAAAACAAAATGACAGCAGTTTACCATTAAAAACTACAGGAAAATGACAGCAGCTGAACTTTCTACCATCAAAGTCATCTAATGCTTGTTGGAGTAGGAAAGTTTTTACCTGTCCCAATGAAGAGGACAGACAAGTCTGGGAAGTTATCAAGAAGCTCCTGCTCTTGGTTGATACCAGCTCATATCCATAGCCATGGGAAGGAGATGGACAGCTGGATGGGCATATGGAAAATCTGATTGGCTTCCCATTCAAATAAGTTACTACAACTTCATGCATACGTAGCTGACAGCCAGCCTGCAAAGGAAATAGAAGAGCAATGTCTCTGTTGAATCATACATGTAGTGCTTCGCTCTTAAAAAAATGAATCAAGCTATATGAAATACTATGTAATAATGTTACACCAAAATTCAGTTTTATATTGTAAAGTATTGTATTGCAGTTTTGCCCACTCCTCTTCCTCACTGCAGCTGCCCATGTTACATAGCTTTTTGTCCATGTTGGCTCTCCAACTCCTGCCATTATCTTTTTGGCACTAACTGGTGATTTCTGGGGGAAGGGGACAGTGGAGAAAATGTACCTCTTCTAGCACCTTCCATTGGTCAGGCAAATGAGGTTTCTACAATGCCATCTTTGATCCTGCCACTGTTCTGATGCAAAAAGCATAGGATGCCAACCCAATAAAGTATATGTGCAGAGAAAAGACACACAAAATCATGTGCACAACATCAAGTTCACCAGACATAGAGTTGACCAGTGGAGTATATAACAATATCCTATCTTTCCGCAGTCAATTCTCAGACACAGCTGTTCACTGCAGATGCCAATCCTTTTTAGAAGACAGAGGTATTTCTGTTGCTTAGCAATATATCACTGTACCTCTTTTTCTTCTTGTGAATTATCCAACCTTATTATTATGGTTTTCTGACTGTGGAAAATTACAGCTGCCAGAACATGTATTCACATGGATTATGTAGTGTATCACATAAGAATATAGCATTGTCACAGATTGAGAATATAATTGTTCTCATATGTGACAGCTATGTGATTTTTAAACAAAGGAGCATTTATTAAAGAGCTAGAATTTTAAAACATCATTCACCAACTATTTTATGTAGAGCCTCACAATTCAAGACAGAGGTTCCCTTCTTAATATATTTTAATTTATATATTTATACTTCGCTTTTCTCCCTAATGGGGACCCAAAGTCATTTGCAACATTGTTCTTGCCTGTTCCATTTTATTCTCACAATGTCTAACCTGTAAGCTAGGTCAGAGAGAATGACTGGCAGAAGAAGAGGAAGAAGAGGAGGAGGAGGAGGACGATGAAGGGAGGAGAAGGAGGGGGGAGGGGGAGGGGGAGATTGGGTTTATATTCCGCCCTTCACCTAGAGTCTCAGAGCGGCTTACAAACTCCTTTCCCTTCCCCTCCCCACAACAGACAACCCAAAAAAAACCCTTTTATTCCAACTTTGATTCTTCACTAATAGCCCTTAGCAATCAAGAAAGGTTCTCCCTCCCGATGGAGATGCCAGGACTGTGAAAAGTATGGAGAGACCACACATGCTCAATATGGTAAGCAGATTATGCCTGTCACTAGTCAATCTCCTAACCTGTCTGGGATCAATATAAAGAAAATTCTGCTTACAAGTGGTAGGGAAAGGATAAGGGATATTGTTGGAATGTTGTAATACTGGCTTTTTGACAACTTTACTGTAGACTTCACAAGATATTCAGTGGCTAATAGAGACCTTAAAAGAACAGTTACAGGAATTTCATCCTGAAAGAAAAGGTATCTGCTAGTATTGACTCAAAGTGGGAAGTATGGTTACTTTTTCATCTGATACAACAGAGAATAAGGGGCTTCCATGTCTATGCAACATAGAGGGCAATAGGCCTGTTAATGAATGTGAATATTTGCTTGTTCCATTAAATCTTTACTGAGTCATACTTAGATACTAATTACAAAGCCTAGGGTCAGGATTTATTATTTATTTAGAACGTTTATATGCCACCTCTTCACAAACCTGGTCAAAGTGGCTAACAAAATTACAACAATACAACAAAATCATACAAATATCAACATAACAATTAGCAAGCAGCACACCATCATTTCAGAAATCTCTGGCTGGGGTTCTGCATTTTTATCAGAGGCCTTCTGTTTGGTGCATGGAGTAGTGATTGCAAATTAACTACTGTTCTGAATTAATTGTGAGGATGAAGATTCTATTCCCTTGTAATAACTAGGAAGAATCCCTAATTTTTAATAATCAGCCCACTTAAATCTTACTTTTGTGTGAACTCCCCTAAATTTCCTGATTTTTAGTAATAATATTGAAGAGACACACATTGATCATGATGTAAGAAGATATTCAGAAATAAATGAATAGAAGGTGGATTTTAGCAACCTGGTTTCATCTTGTCCTGTGAACAGGCATAAAGTTTTAAAAGTTTAGGCAGCACTAAATAATTTTTGGAATGAAGTTCCTAACTTTAATTTTTGTTTCCATTTGTGCAGTAGTTAGCTATGGGAGGGGGGCTTGTGAAACTCATGGGGAAGACCCCATCCCCTGTATTGCTGAGCCTTTGTGAGTCTAGGCAAACCACCTGCCTTGGAGCCCAGCAGTGGCAGTGATTGGGAGCTGCTTCAAGCCTGGAGCAGCTCACAGTGCCTGCCGCTCTGAACCCAGAGCAGCTCCCAGTGTCCACTACAGAAGGGCCCTGAATAGCTCCTGGCATCCACTGCCACTGCTGCGGCAGGGCCCAGAGCAGCTTCCAGCATCCACTGCCCTTGTGGGAGGACCCAGAGCAGTTCCCAGCATCCACTGCCATGGAAGGGCCCTGAACAGCTTCCAGCATATGCTGCCCCTGTGGCAGGACCCAGAGTGGCTCCTGGCATCTGCCGCCATTGAGCCCCAGGGCTCTGCCACAGCTCCCAATCACCACTGCAGAAGCAACATGGGTGCATTGTCTGTGCACATGCAGACAATGCTTTTTTATTTTTTATTTTAGTTTGGAGAAAATTTAGACTTTCAGATTTATCTGCTAATCTGGGGAGTGCTCCAAGTTTGAAGAAAGATCTGTTTAGCCTCCACATGGCCCCAATCCACGGATTTAGCTACCTGCAGATAGGGGCCACAGGTGGTTAATAGTGTTTAGATATGCTTGTTTAGGAGACATGGTATAAAAATTAATTAAAATTTTATGTAAGTGGTTTTTGAAATGCTCCCCAAAATATACATGTTTTGGTCTGCAAGACTGTAAATGCCTTCCTGAGAGAGAGGGTAGTTGCCCTTGCCTTAAAGCAGGCAGTGTTGTATATCTCCTAAAGAAACCTACTCTGGACCCAGGAGAGCTAAATAAATGCCACCTGGTTTGAAATGCTTGAGCAAGGTAATTGAATATATGGTGGCTGGGCAACTCCAGGGATTCCTCCATTATAGGCTGGTTTCAAGCCTGGTTATGCAATTAAAAGAACCTTGGTTACCCTGGTGGGTAACCTGCAATGGGAATGGATAGGAATGCAACCCTGTCAATTCACCCAGATCTCATGGTAGATTTTGATACCACTGATCATGACAAAATGGAATAGAGGAGAACAAATGTAAGCCACTTTAGGTTCCCATTGGGGAGAGATGTGCAGTACAAATGGATTAAATCTATAAGTATCCTTCTGGACTGCCTTTCAGGTTTGTGACAAAGAGGCACCATTTTGCAGTAGTTTCAGTCCTATTCCAAAGATAAATTTCCGAGTGTGGTATAAGGGGACTTCTGTTGGGTCCCTTGGCCTCTGGGGTCCCTCAAGGTTCCATCTTGTCCCCATGCTTTTCAAGATATATGTGAAGCCACTGGGAGAAGTCATCTAGACATTTGAACTGAGTTGCCACCAGTATAGGGATGACATTCAGTTCTATCTTGTCCTTCCGGCAGATCGCAGGAGGCTGTGGAAACCATGAACAGGGTCCTGAAGGCAGTTTTGGGATGGGTGAGGAGTAACAAACTGAAACTTAATCTCACCAAAATAGAGGTATTCTAGTGAGGGGAAGTTCTGACCTGGGAATAAGGATATCTCATGTTCTGGATAGGATTTTACTCCTAAGGGAGTAGGTTTGTAGCCTGGGAGTGCTGCTGGACCTGGACATTTTTTTAGATAAATAGGTGGCAGAGGTGAAAAGGGACAACTTTCACCAGCTTCAGCTGGTAAGCCAACTGTAGCTGTTCTAGGGCAGAAAAGATCTTGCCAGTGTGGTCCATGCCATCTAGGTTACTGCATGCGTTCTCTATGTGGATGCCCTTTGAAGACTGTCAAGAAGCTACTGTTGGTATAGAATGCTGCTGCCAGAATGCTAACTGAAGTGGGTCATAAGGATCATAGAATTCCAGTCTTGTTCCATCTACACTGTCTCCCAATGTGCTTCCAGGACCAATTCAAAGTGCTGGTATTTTCCTGACCACTTCAGTCATCTTCAGAGGCCCTGTTTCAGGTGCCCCCACCAAGGAGTGGAAACCCAAGCCTTCTTAGTCATGGTGCTAAAACTTTGGAACTGTTTCCCCAGGGAGACTTATCTGTTTCTACTATTGTCTTCTGCCAGACTTTTTTTGTTTGGTTTGGTGTTTCCTCTTTAATTTTTATTAGCCTTCCTCCTGCTCTGTTTGTTTATATTTTCATGTGTTTGCTATGCTGTATTTAATTATTTAAAAGTGTGTGTGAGAGAGAGTTTTAAATACTTTTCAGTGTCTGAAATGTTTTAATGTTTGCCACCTTGGAAATCCTGAATTTGATGGAAAGGCAGCATAGAAATATTTTAAATTTAAAAATATATAAATATATAGCACAATAATTGAAAATGTTTTGTGAATTCAGAAGAAAGTTAAGATTCAGTGTTCAATGTAAAAATAACAAAGATGGGGGGGATTACACGTATTGTTTACTTTCCTAGGGGTTTTTTTTGTTAATGTACGAATACAGATCTTTGTCACAGCTGGGCTGTTTTGGTTTTCTTTTCATGACATTCCACAAGCTGGAAAGCATTCTTTGGAAGTCAGTCAAAATTCTCTCCTGCTACCATATTAGGAATGAAAATGTGCATCAGAAGCCCACAGCTGAACAGATATAACAAAGAGGAAATGTGTTTGCCTTCCAGTCAATTGAATAATGCAAAGTATTAGAGAGAACAAAATAAATACATTTAAAAAATTAAAACAGAGTTCCAAGTTCAGGGTTTTTGACCAGGACCACAATCAGAGATTCTACTGAGAAATCTATGGATTTAAGTATTCTAAGCTTTGGGTTAAATTGTGGCCTAGATATTTAAGACTACATTGTTTGTGTGGTATTTCTCTTAGTGAAAAGTACATTTTTGCAGTGCCTTTGAAGGGTAGAAAGTACTTTTGAAGTTTTCTCAGCTTTTGTTAGCCTGTGACTTCAACCCATCAGAATGATCACATAGTTCTACATGGATCTCCACTGGAAACAAAACAAACAAACAAGAACCTTGTAATGAAAAAAAAAAAGTTGGGTGCAAATCCACCATTAGAAACTGTGGTCTTTTGGTCACTTAAGATAATACTGTAATTTACATTTAATTTTGCACTGCATTTGTTTAGTGCCAAAACATAATCATATCAACCAATTTTCACTCAAAAACACACTAAATAATGGTTTTCTCTCTGACTCAAATACAATTTTTGAACTAGATCCAGATGGTTAGCCATGTTGGTCTGAAGCAGTAGTAAGTGCCTTAGGTTCTTCTTCAGACAGACAGTCATACTTCATAAAAATATCATTTTAGGTACATATTTTCAAATGATACTTGCCTTGCCTTGGGTACAAGCTATTCCAGCTAATATTGAACATCAGCACATAAATGGGGATGCATTTTGCAACATGTCCAATAATCAAATCCTGCTAGCTATTTATCTCATTGTGTCCTTGCTGGAAGGAAGGAATCACAAAGTGAAGATGATTAAAATGCATAGATTTTTGGTTCCAATTGTAGATATACAATTCACTTCACTGGAAAATTATCCTGGCAGAGCACACTGATGATCAAAAGGAATAAATCCCTAAAATGGTGTTCTCTATTAGGCTGTCTTGAGTATCGTGAATGGGCAATTGGTGAGTGGCCAAGGACTTTCAATAGTTAGGTTATGTGATAGCTTCAGCCTTTGGAATGCAATAACCATCCGAGTTTTTGGAAGTAACATATCCAGCTTCAGGGGAGAGACAGAAGAAAAATTTGAAGGCAGATTTGCAATATGAATTTGGAGAAAGGCAAATATGGAAAGTTTTAGAGGAAGTAGTGAGAACTGGAGAGCAGACCTTGGACTTGGCTAAACAGAGAAAGGGTAGGAAACTCATGTAGTTTCAGTGATTCTACTGTCTCTTTAGGATACTATTTGCTTTCACATCTACATACTATTAGCCAGCCATGGCTTCCATCTGCAGATAGCTAAATCTGTGCATCAGGGCCATTTGGAAGCTAAAGAGTTTTTGTGCACACTTAAGGGACTCTCCAGGTGTGCAGAACAATCTTGGGACCTGGCCACTGTCATGGCATACTGGGAGCCACCTGAGGCCCAGCCACTGCTGAGGCACATGCTGGGAGCCATTTGGGGCTTGGAGAGGCCCCCAGACGTGCTCCGGCAAGTCCCCAAAGTGAGTGGTTGAGCCTGGATGTGCTAGCTCAGCAATGGGGGGAAGATGGGATTTCCCCCCCCCCAATGCATTTTGTGGGGAGGGCTTGTACATTTCTATATGCAGAAATCCTGTCTTTATATATAATTGTATTTTCAGGTGGCAATGTTCTATGTGCGCCAAAATCAGTTGGCTGCCTGAACTGCCCATCAGAAGGTGTCCCTGTGCATTGGCTGCATTGCCTGTGTCCTTCCCACAGCAACAGTCCCCGCCAGAATTTCCCTCAGACTGCGCTGGCTCTCTGAGATGGAGACTTCGCTCTGTTGCTGCCTGGCCTGCCGCTGGTGGTAGATGCTGCTGCCCAGCGCCCTACCGGCAACCAGTGCCTGGTGGGTGGGTGAGAGAGAGGCGGGGAGCCATGGCACTCGCTGGCCGAGCCAGGAAGGGGGGGACTCTGCTGGGCCTGGAGAAGCCCCGGGGAAGCATTTTAATGCTTCCCCATATTCTCCTGGCTCTGTTCTGCCTCGCCTATCTCGGTGGCTGAGCCAGGAAGGGCAGGGGGGCCTTTGCTGGGCTTCTCCAGCCCAGCTGCAGAAGCCCCGGGGAAGAGTTTCAGTGCTTCCCTGCACCCTCCTGGCTCTGTCCTGCCTTGCCCATCTCAGCAGGCAAGCCAAGAAGGGCAGGGGGGCATAGCTTCTCCTAGAGCCCATTGTATTATGTCTACAATGGGCTTTGCTCCTGGTAAAACAAATTTCAAAACCAGCAGCATCCTGTGCTATTTTATCCAAGGGAAACTAATCTTTGTAGACAAAAGTGTGGACATTCCACCAATTTGCAAAGCAGGGAACATCTAAACATAATTCTTGAAATTGTTGGAATGAAGCTGATGGCTTTACATACATATACATGATCCAAGTCATTCCAGGTAATGAAACGTTAAAGTCATAATTCATGGAAGGATACTAAAAGTATTTCATTCATTTCCTTGCAGTAGGTGAAATGGTTTACTACTTGCATTGTTCTGTTTGTAAACAAAGTGAATTACACAGTTTATATTTGCTTATCTTTATATTAGAAATGTGGGGCCGTATAAAATTTTAAATTCTTGAGTTGGGTTATTTAAAGTTGGAAGTAAACAAATTGTGTTAGAAGATTAATCCAATAGTCATTTTAATGGCTTTCCATTGGAAGTACCTTTCTAGTTGTAACCTCCCTCCAAACATGCCCAACTGGAATGACTCCTTGCAAATTTCAGGCATATAGGACAAAGCATCCATTTTGTGCACAAATCAAAATTTCCCTTGAAGAACAGACTCATGGGGCCAAACTATTTCAAAAGAGTTGGGTCTGGATTCCTCAGACCCAGCTCGGGTCCTCTGCAACCCCACAAGAGCTGCAGGGAACAGCTTCTTTTTTAAAAAGGAAAACCCAAGTGGGCCCAGAACAGCAGTTGGGGCGAGGGAAGGGCTCCTGCCTTCCCCCTCAAGCCATTTTTCCATTTGAAAACTGTGCTGTGGAGGAGTTATTTCCCCAATATTGCTACTCTGTGTGGTTGCAGGGAAAACAAGTGGGTCAGGGAAAACAGTAACATTTGGTTTGGCCCACAGAGGAGTGAGTAAGCATTTCCTGAGATCCCCAGGCAATGGAAGGGATGGGACTCTGGTTCTTGTTTTTATTTTTTGCAAAAATGAAAGATGTGAGGAAAGGACTTAAAACCCTTAATTACTTCTCCACCCTCTGTTTCTTTTAGCATTTTTCTCGCAGCCCAGCAGATTTTTCATGTTGGAACTTTTTGGGGAACTAAGAGGCTTCAAATGCTGGAAGAAGACTTGGGTTGCCAGGTTCTCTCGTCACTCCGGCTGGGGGATTTGAGAGGCGTTCTGGGGGTGGGAGGGGAAGCCCAAAGCCCTACCCCCAAGCCCCACTCCCAGGATCAGCCACCCATGGCCACCAAACTCCCTCTTTTCCTGTGAGATTTAAAGCACATGGCCCACTGATTAGCTGGACAGTCCTTTAAGTCTTTCAGGAGGGAGGGAGAGGGGCTGTCATCGGCCACACACACTGCTTTAAAAAAGATCCTTTAAAGGGTCTTTTTCCAAGCGGAGTGGGGGCCACAGTGCACAGGGCTGATTTCCCAGCGGCAATTTGCCATTTGGGATTCAGGCACGTATGCCACCACCCCACTTGCAGCCAGCTCCATGTGCCACTGCCTTGTTCACAGTGAGTGGAGTGGCAGCACACACACCTGAACCCCAAGCCGTAAATCACCACTGGGAAATCAGCCCTGCAAGCAGCAGCTCCCACCCCACTTGCAAAAGACCCTTTAAAGGGTCTTTTTGTGAGCAGAGCATGAGGCTGTTGACAGCCCCTCTCCCTCCCTCCTGAAAAATTTAAAGGGCCCTCCAGCTAATTGGTGGGCCAGGTGCTCCCTGCCGATCAGCTGAATCCCTTTAAATCTTGCAGGAGGGAAGGGAGATGGGTGACCCTGGGTGGTCGCTCTTGGGGGCAAGGCTTGGGGTGGGGCCTCCCCCACCAGCCAGGTTGCTGGCTGCAAATTGGAGCCCCCCAAAATGGGGAAACCCCTGCCCAGTTTTGGGGGCTGGCAACCCTAAAGAAGACACTCCACGACCCACACATCCCATTTTTGTTTATTTCTCTTACAAGAGGGACCTGCATGGATTTTCAGGGGGCATTTAATCTTCTCCCAGTGGTCCCCTTCACTTGGCAAAACCCATAGCCTGTGCCCTTTCCCTGGCTCCTTTTCTTCTCTTCCTTACCCGCTGTTTTCTGGTTTTCTGGTCTCTCCCCCTTCAGTTTCACCTTTACGTGTTTCCTTCCCTTTCACATTTTTGCCATTTTCTATTTTCTAAGATGCTGAGCTGCAGACCAGAAGGTTGGTAGCACAGCAGTTCGAGACATGAGTGCCGCATGACGGAGTGAACTCTTGTCTCTGGCCCCAGCTCCTGCCAACCTAGCAGTTCAAAAGCAAGAAATTGCAAGTAGATAAATAAGTACCGCTTCGGTGGGAAGGTAACAGCGTTCCGTGTGCCTTGGCATTTAGTCATGCTGGCCACATGACCACAGAATAGTCTTTGGACAGCGCTGGCTCTTCAGCTTGGAAATGGAGAAGAGCACCGCCCCCTAGAGTCAGATTCGACTGGCTTTCAAGCAAGGGAAACCTTTACCTTTACTATCTCCCCTTCCCTAGCAATACCATCTTGAACTGAAAAACCAAGATTTGGAAAGCACAGCAACATTGTGGTGGTTACCTAACAACCACCCAAAATACCTATGGTATTTTAGTCTGCGGTCTTGCTACAGTCATTGCTTTTATTGTGGGGGGGGGTTGCTATTTAACTCTCCAATGTATTTTCTAAATTTCAGATTTTTCTTAAAGCCTGTGTCATCTCAGGTTTCTTGAATAATCCCCCTGCTGTCCCCAGGGTCCAGTCCAGAATTAGATATACCAAGCAGGAAGCCACAAGAAATTTGGGGGAGATGGAAGTCTCCTGCTGCTGCTGCCACTTGTGGGGAAAGAAAGGAGAATACATCAGCAGTGCCTCTTCATTTTTCCAGCCATCACTTCTGCTGCTTCCCAGCCTTCTTTCCTGTGTGAAGATGGGGGAAGGAAAGAAAAAACAGACAGTGTCCATGTCCTTCTTCTAGCCACTGCTGCTTGTCTACTTTCTCTCCCTGATAGGAGCAGTGTTTGGGAAATGTATTTATTTATTTAATTTATATCCTGCCCTCCCCACTGAGGCAGGCTCAGGGCAGCTTACACAGAGATATAAAACAATTAAATCAAGAATTAAATAAAATCAGAACAATACAATTATAAATATTACAAAATATAAAGTGCTAGTTTGTATCAGATGGTGAGCATAGCAGCATCCTCAGGCAACAGCCGGCTGACATCATAATCTGGGTTGATTGGCTGTTGACAATGATGTTGGTGTTGGGCCAGGGCTACAGTTTCTTTGGTGCGGCTCCCTAATTGAAGGCCTGGTGGAAGAGCTCCATCTTGCAGGCCCTGCAGAACTGTAAAAGGTCCCACAGGGCCCTGATGTCCTCTGGGAGCTTGTTCCACCAGTGCGGAGCCACCACTGAAAAGGCCCTGGCCGTTGTCGCAGCCAGCCTGGTTTCCCTGGGACCTAGTAGGGCCAAGTGGTTTTGGGACCCCAATCATAGTGCTCTCTGGGAACATGTGGAGAAAGCCAGTCCCTTAAATATGTAGGCCCCTGACCATATAGGGCTTTAAAGGTAAGAACCAGCACCTTGAACCGAATTCGGTATGCTATGGCAGCCAGTGCAGTGGTTTTAGTGGCAGGCCAGATGTGCTCCCACATAGGAATGCCCAACAGCAGCCTGGCCACTGTATTCTGCACCAGGCTGCAGCTTTCAGATTTGGGACAAGGGCAGCCCCATGTAGAGAGCATTACAGTAATCCAGTCTCGAGGTGACCATTACATGGATCACCATTGCCAGGTCATTGCATTCAAGGAAGGGAACCAATTGCTTGATCAGCCGAAGTTGATAAAAGGCTGACTTCACAGTGACTGGTACCTGGGCCTCCATAGTTAAGGAGGCATCCAGGAACACTCCCAAACTCCTAACCTCTGGCACTGGCACCAGTGGTGCCCCATTAAAGGTCGGGAATGGGATCCCTCAAACCACTCCGACTCAGACACAGGATCTCCATCTTCATCGGATTCAATTTCAGTCGACTCAGACTAAGCCAACCAGCCACAGCTTTCAATGCCAGGTCCAGATCTTCTGGGTTAGAGTCAGACTGGCCGCCCAACAGCAGATAGAGCTGGGTGTCATCCATGCCTCCAATCTGGGCAAGGGGGCACATGTAGATGTTAAATAACATCAGGGAAAGCACTGCCTTAGGGTACCTCATAGCCCATCGTGGCCGGCTTTAATTAGCCACGACAGACACTGATCAATGCTACAGGTGGTAGGGCAAACAGTTAAGAGTAATTTGTCGACCTCCTCTAGGCTGAGTGGACTGAAATAATCCAGAATTTGACAAGAAGACGTGCATGGAGTCTTGAGTTCACCAACTGTATCAACTGTGGCGGGAAGGTCACGGTGGAGCAACGAGACTTTATCTGCAAAATAGCTCGCAAAAGCATCACAGCCAATCTTCAATTCCTTAGCGTTTGGTCTGCCCTGAGGCAGAGTAGTAATGGACCAAATAGTTCTAAATAATTGAGCTGAGCAAGAGCTTGCAGACGCAATCGTGGCCGCATAGTACTTTTTCTTAGCGGCTTTGACTGCCATCTCATAGGATCTCATAAACATCCTATAGGATTCCTAGTAGCTTCATCGTGAGCACACCACCACTGTGTCTCTAGTCATCTGAGTCCTCGTTTCATAAGCCGCAGCTCCTGCGTATATCATGGAGTGAGCCTCGAGTGGGGACGCAAAGGATGTCAGGGAGTGATCTTGTCAATGGCTGCCAAAATTCAGCTATGCCAGTCCTCAATAAGTTCATCTAATGAGCCACCAGGAGGCATCAGATCCTGCAGAGCGATCTGGAGCCGCATAGGGTCCATTTGGCTCAGCGGGCGACCTAAAATGTGCTCGCCGCCCATACAGGGTTGGGGTGGGACATTCTTGCAGGCCCTCAGGTCATAGTGGTCCAACCATGGAACTGCTGTAGCAGTAATTCAGTCCACTGTAACCCCCGCTGCGAAGATCAAATCGAGCATGTCCCCTGCTTGGTGAGTGGGAGCTGTTACAGCAATCCACTTACTCTTTCCAGCAGCCATAACCTTGTTGTCTGCCTGGCTTCTTTCCTAGCTTGCAGTGGCACCTTTCCCATCTACCTTCTTCCCTCTCTGTTGAGTCCCAGTTGCCCACCCTTTTTTCTTTCGGTCTACATGCTAGTACTTTATAGCCCGGTCAGTCCCTGTTAACTGGTGGAAAGAACTTTCTCCACCTTATGTTCTGTCTTCCAGCATGTGAAAGTGAATTATCTCCTTATTTCCTTCCTGTCTACCAAGAGAGGAGACAACTTACAGCCTCTGTGTCTCTATTCTCAAATATTTCCCACTTTACAGTAGATACAGGCAGAGCATTTCCCCTGCTACCTAGCCTAGCAGATATGGTTCTCCAGAAAACAGAGTCGCACAGGCAACCAGGATCCATGGCTATGTAACATCAAAAAGCCTTTCCCAAGCCACTGAGATAATGCAAAGGTTGGCAGGAAATGTAAACAGTGAGCACAAAAATCCCAGTTGGGACATTGTTTTGCAAAAATTCTTCTGTTGGAAGACTATTGCTAGCATGGGTATAGCTGCAGATAATAAGACAGTCTTTTTCTTAGTTGCCCCAGCTTTTTCAACTCTCCTGGGGGGAAAAACAGAAACCAGACACAAGGCCAAAACCATAAAGATCAGAAAAGTTCCAACAGCTTTTGAGGGTCAGAAAAAAATGTTGGTCATATTAGGAACCTTCTGATGGTGCTGTTGTTCAGGTCAAATCTTGTTTAGCAAATATCCTGTTTTAAACTGTCTAGTGTATATGATCTATTAATTTCCTTGGTCTTGGTGACAAATCCTCTATCAAGGATCAAACTTTATTATCAGTTAGAATTGTCCTTTCCCACACATGTACAAAACTTCAGTTTTAAAGGATTTCTAAATACTTGATTTAAGCTTTCTGTTAGTTTTTATTTTTTTATTTTGGTCAGAGCAGACAGTTTCTGTACTAGACTGTGTCAATATCTTGTCTCAATTGAGTAGCAAACAGAAATATGCTGAACTCTTCAAATTTAATCAAGGTAGTCAGTGAACCACAAGATCTGCCTGCTCACCCACTTTTCTCCCGAATTGGATATCTGCTGTTTAAATTGTACCAGGTATCTGAGCTGAAAACCATCATGTACCTTCATGTTTCTGATGCCTTATGTCACGTTTCAACGCCTCTTCAGTAAGAATGATGTACAATAAATGGCAAAACCATTACATGCCAATCCAGTATCCATTTGTATCACTGAATGCTTGGAAGAATTTGAGACATCCTAAGTTGCATGGGGCATAACATGCTGACCACATTATCATGTATCACATTTCTGCCTTTCATCTGTTGAAGCATCTTCTCTGTAGCCATATAAGACGTATGGGTTAGTTGTTGAAGTATTCTCACAACTCCTGTTGCTGGCCTTGTGTGTTTGTCTTCCATCTTGCTCTGAATGCCAATATATAGATACTCACTGCTGTATAAAGCAGGAAACTTGTCTTGCACTTCTCTGTGAATTACCAAGCACACCCAGAGCGCTGTAGAATAATGGATTCAAATGTCTTCAGCTTTCCAGCAAATGTCAAGAGCTATGTGTATCTTTTAGAGGTCATCAATAATCCTAGTCATGTTCTCAGAATTGTATAGCTTTTTAGAGGCTGCTGCTTTTCAGACAGAACAATGAGCAGTTTCTTTAAAAATGTGTCATGTTCAGAAGCTCTCAGAGCATTAGCCATGTGTCTGAGCATTTAAATTAGCCATGGTGCACAACTGTTTTGCAGTTCATGTTATAATGTCTCTTGACTTAATTGTTCTTAACTAAATGAATTTGCTGTTCCAGAAGACAAGCATAAAGCTCATAAATATTCTAATATATTGGGAGTTTTTAAAATGTTATCTAAGGAGAAAGCAGTAAAATGATTCAAAATAAGAGGGTCTAATAGAAGTTTAGCAATTCTGCAATGCTCATAAGAGGGAAGAAAAACCCAATCCATGGTTCTGCAGAAGTCCAACTGACATACAGAAAATGGCACAAGCAAAAACTGCCCTGTTTTCTTCTATATCCGGGAAAGATTCAGGCTGATTCTGCATTGGCTTTTCCCTCTGTTGTTTTATGAAACCCACATTGGAACAAAAATTCCCCTCTGCATTGCATGCTGGGTTCACTGCCTTTGATTATCGCATTTTATGGAAGCTTCCACACTCCATGCCACTTTCGAGTTCTTTAATCTTCAGATTTTATTGAAACTTTTGCATAGATTTATGGTTGTTTTATGGCCATTCAGGGGTGACTTTGCAGTCAGTATGGCATTGCCCATAGGTATTTGAATGTGGTTTTGAGCTGCACTTTTCCCTCCCAATTGAGAAAATGTGGAACGAATGCTAGATGGAGAATTGCCCACATTTGTAAAGATATCTGGAGGTTGCACTGATATGGATGTCAGGTTAGGTGACACATCCTCAAGCCAAACTTCATGTGCATAGTGGGTCTCTGCATGAATACTGCTAGATCAAAGTAAATTGCTACACCTTTTATAGTCCTTGCTATATAGCACTGATATGCAGGGCTGCCAAGAGCCACCATGGGCACTCAGACAAAGATTCCACCTTTCCCTTCATATGGCCCTGATTCAGACCAAATATAACAACAAAATAAATCACTTGGCTTGCTGTTACCATGAATCTATAGTAATAAAAGAATCACCTTTCCATATATCTGTCAAACTGTGGCAGGAACAACGCATCAGAGAATAAAGCTAGGAGACTCAAAGGTGGGTCACCAGTTTCAGGATGATTGCAGGAGTTCCCGGGCCAAAAATGAAAGGCATGGGAATATTCTAGCCCAGGTTATCTCAAGACAACTCCCCATGCTACTTGTAATGGAAGCTTTTGGTCTCTGTTTGTGCATGCATAACTCATCAGAAAATAATGCTAAATGTTTGAAACTGGCCATCTACCCCATAATGATGATGATTAAAGTTGCAGTGCCAAAAATGAAGGAAATTGGAACACCCTGAACCCGATTGTCTTCATGATAGACATAATTTTGGGTTTAGCAAGTTAAAACACTTTGGTAATTATAGAGTTAATTTATTTTGTGTTAGCCAACAGGAAGTCACATGTTTATTGTACCCAATCTGTCCCTGAGTGAGAAAAGCCCATGAATGTTGTAGGAGCTATTAGTCAAATGACTTGAACCTTTAGCCTTGTCATTGGAAATCAGTGTATTTAGTTATTTAGTATATTGGGGTCTCTTCCTCCCTTTGTGTTGTTGTAGAAGAAGGGGCACCATTCCTGTAGCATCTTCTTAACAGTAAAGATGTAGGGATCTAGTGTTCTGTTATTTTGCATCCTGTTTACCTTTTCCCCATGTTAGTTTTCCAGTAAACTTTTATATTTTTACAAACATACACATGGACTCAGTCTCTCACTCATTGCTGTGCTGATTTAATCTCTGCTTAAATATATTTTTCTAAGAATACCTATCAATAATGTAATAAGAGAGATTTTAAGCAACCTGTCATGCGTCTATACTACTCAGATCCCCAACCCACCATGGAAGATTGCTGGGTGATACTCTCAGCCAGACCCACCTCACAAGGCTGTTGTGAGGATAAAATGGAAGACAGGAGAACAATGCATCTTTGGGTCCTCATTGGGGAGAAAGACTGGGTATGACATCTTTTCCTCATATAATAAAAGGATTTTCGAGTGGCAACATTCTATGTGTGCCAAAATCAGTTGGCTGCCTGAACTGCCACTCAAAAGGGGTCCCTGGCCACTGGCTGCATTGCTGTGTTACCTCAGTCTGGCCCACAAAGCCAGTGGCCAGCATCTTGGCATCAGTCTGGAGGGAGCCGGCAAAGGGGATGGACTGGGCACTGCATCCACTCTTCTCCCCCACCCACTGCCTGCCTGGACACTTCTTTCATGGATGGCAGCAAAGCTGCACACCACTTGAAGCAAAACCTTGCTCCAGCCTTCAACAGGCTGCTTACAGGAGAAGCCAAGCCAAGCTGAGAGGTCCCTTTCATTGGCCAAGCTTCCTGCCTCTCCCTCTCCCTCCCCTGACGCTGGAGCGGAGTCTAACAGCCATCCCCCCACCGACCAACAATCGCAGAGAGCTCTTGCCCCTGCCCCACCCACCCAGCCTTCTGCTTCCCTTTCCTCAGATGCCCGCTTTGCAGAGTGCCACTTCCACCGGGGGGGGGGGGAGGAACAGGAGTGGAACACTAGCAAAGCTCCTCTGCTGCGGGCAACGTGAATCTCCTTTCGGGGCAGGCTGTCCTGCTTAGCGCCTCTTCTTAGGTCAGAGCAGGCATGTTGGGGGCTCATCTGGGGGGGAGAGTTACTCACTCGCAACTTGACCCAGCCCAGAAGTTGCGGGCCCCTCATTCCTTCCCCTTGCCTGGCACAAAGCTCTGCCTCATGGAGCCCAGGAGAGGTCTTAGTCCCCGGCAGCCCCTTCTGCCCTAGGTGGTGCTTCAGGAAGTCGGCAGACCCCTTCAGGTGCCACCTGCCCCCCCTCCTCCGGATTCTCTTTCCCCATGAAGAAAGCTTACTGCACTCAGACTTCCCTGCACCTCTAATGGCTGCAGCCAGAACTGCATTAAAAGTAAAATAAATGGAAAGGCATTAGGCTGGATCCAGCATGATCCTGGCTTCAGGGGGGCCCCAGCTGACTTGGCCCCTGGGAATTTTGTCCTCCCTTTCCCCCTCCATTTGGCGGCCCTGCTGATATGAAAATCAGCTGTGTAGCTTGAGATTAAAGTTTATTCAGTGAAGGCATTTTTAAAGAACCGGTCAACTGAAGAAAAAGTTCACTGATGGATCCTTTGTAAATGTTATGAACTGCTAAGGAAAAATGAACTAGGCTGGTGAGCAGCATCCTCATTAATATGTTTCTTCTTACAAAAGGCCATTATAAAATCCACAAAACAAATATCAGTAAATTTCAAAATATAGATATATCCCATTGAACCCATCCATTGTATTTAGATCAGCAGATCACCTTGCATTTGTTTTTATATGTACGTGAAGTCTCTGCTGCTATGTGAAAAACAGCCACCTCGGTAGTAATATCTGTTTAGCAAAAATAGTGTTTATCTAAATTAGCTCCTTCAGTAAATCTAGCACTGAGTGGCAGAAGATATTTATTCATGAACCAGGCAGCACAAACGATACTGACAGTTTACCTGTTACCCACAGCCTATTATGATAGGCATCTTAGCATATCACCCTTTCAAAAACCTGAACAGCACTGTCTGAAACCTAGGCACAGTAAATACATGTAAAAAAGAAAAGATTGCACCAAAGAGATAATTTTCTAGTTTATGAAACGGGCATTGGGGAACAGATAATTTTGAATTTGTGCCATATATTTGTAGGTGTTACATTCTATTGAGTGTCTTTTAACTAAGGATTTGACACTACATAAATCCAAAACCACATTCCTGCAACCAGTTAACTGTCTGTGTCACCTTCTGCTCAAGTAAGCAAAACTTTTAGACTCTGATACGGCAGAGCTTAAACAAATAAGCTAAAATATATTAAGCCAGGCAAAAATGCTTGACAGGTTATTACACAACAGTGATAAGAAAGGTTCAATGAATGAGCAATGATCCATCTCTAGCTGTTTCTGATTTTAAAAATAGACATATGAAGGGAGGAAATAGCCCTTTATGAAGTGCGTTTGCCTACTGAAAATGGTACCAGAAATTTATTTGAGGTTTTTCAGAAGAACCATCAGTCCAGGTTTTTCTTTCTATACAAATCAATCAAATCAAATAGTGTAATGTGTTCTTAACATAAAATATGGCCTCTGCCAGACTGGATCTTTCTCTAAGTTATGTGAAGTGAAAAAGTTTGTTTGACGATCTTTCAGCTACAGAAAGAAATGCAAAAATTATATTTTATGTTATATTTTACACTCTCCCTAAGGACAAGCCTCGCAGTATTAGCTAGCATTGATTTGATACTTTTAACTTGATCAATAGAATCATAAAACATGCCTCTTCCACACTGTTGGTCATCAAAGAAGCTGCATGTTTACCAGAGCTTTTAAACTTGGTCAATAAAATGATAACTTTGTCAATACAGGACTAGTAGAGCAGATATAAAGAATACCACAGATGGTTTATCCTTTGTAGTATGGATTGGTGTCCTGTTGGAACAATGGACATGGAATACTTAATGGTCCAACTAATTCTGTGTGCACTGTAGGTTGATATATAATTCTCAAAAAAGGTATGCTTCTGTTTCAACAGAGTATGATCCAATGTAGTGTGGAGTGAAGCAGTTAACAGCTTGTTCTCTTTTGGTATTGGGTATTCTCACAATTTTCCCTTTTAAAAACTAGAGCATTTATTCTTCTAAATTTCATGTATATGCCAAATACTAAATTATAGATTATGCATTTTATGTTCCTAAACCAGTAAAATAAGTTTAGGCTTGATGTCAATGTAATCATTGCAGGTATTTCATTTTTGTTCAACCTTTCTGGTTTTTCTAAAGGGAGGGGGGACAGGAAAAAAAATATTTCCCATGGCTTTAAAAGGGCCAGAATTTTTACATCTGTAACTCTGGATTATAATAGTCATAGGCTGAGGACAGACTGGCAGCTTGCCGCAATATAGTGCCGCCTCTAATTGACCCAGTTTAAAATGTTGTGGGACATATCAGCTATACAGCACACCCTATTGCGGGTTACCCACGGAGACATCCCATGGGAAATCATCCATATTATTGTAGTGCATCAGCCATGGAGTGCACTGCAAAAATGGCCAAAAATCATGTGTGCACACATGGGCAATTTTTTTAAAAAGCCGCTATTCTAGCCGCAGAACGAATCTGCAGGTTCAGACTGCCAAATCCGATCTGTGCGCACTCCCCTGTGTTCAGACAGCTGCCATATGCAATAAATGCGCAAGGAAACAGAAACTCCACTACGGAGGCGGTGGCTTTTTAACCCGGCTCCAAGTCATCCTCTGATGGGGATGAGTATGCCCGGGGAACACTTGACAGCTGTGGCTGTGTGAACGGGCCCATTTAATCCATTTGTGAGAAGTGCCTATATCGGGCCAAACTGCCAGTCTGAACGCAGCCATAGTTTTGTTCTGATACAAGGAAAGATATGTTGGGGGTACTAACTAAGTTCTGTACTTGAATAATAACCTTCTTCTTCCATTGCTATGGCTGCCATTTCCCAGCCAGAGGCAGGTGATTTCCACCCCTACTCCCATTTCCCCCCACTACTCCTGCATCTGGCAGGAGAAAAATAATCTTTAAAAAATCACTGTTGGGAAACAACATGATGTCACTTTTGAGAAAGTATTATCAGACTACTCAAGAAATTGCTGGAAACTCTGTGGTTTTATCATATTGTTTCCAATGATTCTTAGAAAAGTGTGATGTAACTTCCAGGATTTCCCCATAAGTGACATGTCACTGTTGCCTGACTGTGCCCCTCCATGTGCCCACCCCCCACAGTGCCATAGAGTTTCGAGGCGATTGCTAGAGCATTGCCCCGGCAACGTGCCCAGCGTGCTGGCGTCACTTCCGGGTGACGCCAGTACGCTGGGCATTTGCCCAGCTGGCCCCACGGAGGTAGGAGTGGCCAGGCCAGGCCCGGGGGGGAGAGGCGGCAGCTGCCGGCCAGCCAGCTGGTGGGCCAGCAACCGGGCAGGCAGGCAGGCAAGCAAGCGGGCCTGGTGGATGCTCCATTTTGCCGGGGGAGGCTGAGCCCCCCTGGGAAATTTGGGGGGGGGGCTCAAGCCCCTCCGTAGTTGACGCCTATGCTACAGACCTGAAAAAGACCCCAGGTATGCAGGGAAACCTAAAATCTAAAAAAATACATTGGTTTTTTGTTTTGTTTTTTTAAAGAGAGCTGCAAATGATAAAAGAATTGCCTGTACCTTTAAGCAACAGATTTCTTCAATGGTTGTTGCCTGGTTACCACAGATTCCAGGCTTGTTCTGATAGTAAAAGGCAAAGGCAAAGGAAGGGGCAGGGGCAGGGGCCTTTCCAGGCCTATTGTAGCCTTTGAGGGAGGATTAATTGGGCCCAGGCATGGCTAGGACTGCCAGCTCCTGGCTGGGAAATTCCTGGAGATTTTGTGGTGGATCCTGAGGAGGGCAGGGTTTGGGGAGGGGAGAGGCGTCAGCTGGATATAATGCCATAGAGTCCACCTCCCAGAGTAGCCATTTTCTCCAGGACAACAGACTTCTGTTGTCTAAAGTTCAGTTGTAATAATGAGAGATCTCTAGCTGCCACATGGAGGTTGGCAAATGTAGGCCTGGCAGCAGCCTCTGGGTGACTTGATTCTGCCTGGTATGCATGACTCAACTAGGCCTGGCTGTTTGCTACTCTTCAGCAGCAGCCACCCTATGAAAGCCAGTGTTGTGCAGTGGTTAGATCTTCAGGGTAGGATCTGGGAAACCCAGGTTCAAATTACCATCTTGCTGTGGAAGCTCACTGAGTGATTTTGGACGAGTCACATACTTTCAGCCTAATCTACCTCACAGAGTTGTTGTACAGGTAAAAAGGAGGAGGAGAGAATAATGTAAGCTGCTTTGGTCCCCACGGTGGAGAAAGGTGGAGTAAAGATGTAACTACATAATAGATATAGCTGAAGATGGGAGGCAGATAAAAGATAGGGTGGTAAATGGCTAAAAAAGAGAGAATGAGGCAGGGGAAGGGGAGAGGACATGGAGGTTGCCATGGGGAGGGAAGAAAGAAATAGCATGGGGAGGGGGATACAGGGAAAAGTGAAGAACCACCCCACAAGTCCTTCAGGGTTCCCTACCATGCAAGTGGTCCTGGCCCAGTGGCCAGCATCACAAAATGGGGCATAGTTCTCCTAGGTAGAAGCTGCTGGCGGCGGGGGGATGGAGACCTGAAAACAAAGGGGCAGATAAATATAGGTTAGCTGTTTGATGAGAAAGGGAGAAGGAGAAAAGGGGAATGACTGGGGGGCTTTCAGGAAAGGGAAAAAGGAAATAGTGGAGGAGGGGGAAATGAGATGCTTCTCACATAGGGTTGCCTGGTCCTCACCAGCCGCCAGTGGGGGGGGGGGGGGAGTAGGGTTGCCAGCTCAGAGTGGACAAACTTCTGAAGATTTGGGGCTGGAGCCTGGGGAGGACAATGCCATAGAGCCCACATTCCAAAGCATCCATGTTCTGTAGGAGAACTGATCTCTGTAGTCTGGAGAAGAGCAGTATTTCCTGGCGATCCCTAGGTCCCACCTGGAGGTTGCCATCCCTACTCCCACCTGTATATACTATTTACCTGTTCACTATATTATCTATTCTTTTACATTGTATACTGTTTATTTCTGTGAATACATATATGTCAGGAATCCGTTTTTCCACATTATCCACATACAATTAAAATGGCAGGGAGAATTTAACTTTGCAGAAATGCTTTTAATTTGGAAAATAAAATAGTCCTCGCCCACTCCTGCCTTTTTTCCTTCTCCACCTACTTGCAAAATGTGACTGACAAACTGTCATGTCAGTTTTGAACGTAGGAGGCTGGTCCTTGCCTGATGAGTGGAGACAAGTTTATTGCTTTACAGTTTAGAATATTATTACAACCACATTTTCATGGCAATTAGCCTGCTTTCCTTTCCCACTAGGAGGGCCTAAAGGGTTGGCTCTGGCTTAAAGCATAAAGTTGTCCATTACTTCTGGATTGATCTCAAGCTGACTGCTTTATATAACCATTTAAGAATGGAGAATGTGTAGGGGGCTCACAGGATTGACATGAGTCCCACCTGCCCACTCCCTATCTTACAGTGTGTGGTAGGAAGCAGTGGGACAAAAGAACCTTCTCTATCACTTTCCTTTTACAGTTTCACCCTTTTAAACTGTAACATTAGTTGTACTATTCTGTTTGTGTAGTGATGTGTAAGTGGAATTCATGTAACTATTAGAATAAGCCCAAGGCCATCATGAACAGATCCGTTTTGATTGTCTACTATATTTGGTTAGCAGTTCCTAACTGGCATTTTGCTATGAATGGATTGTTGGCTGTTTATATGTTTTATAGCAGTGCTTTCCCTACCAGTTTCCTAACTTCACAATTCAGAGGGTACTGCCACCCTATAAGCAATTGCAGACTGCCAAAGGGACTCTGGGTGGACCACATACAAAAAAAAAATCTGCCAGAAGCCAGAGGTGTGCATTCAATTAGGCAGCTAGGTTCTTCATAAATAGACAGTGTAGTGTTTTAAAATGGGTGGGGGTGCAAGGCTTTCCCATTAAAAGAAGTGTAGGAGAGAAATTGTGTAAGTACTTGTATAACATCTTCTGTTGGTCACCCACCTTGAACCTTCATAATGTATCTCCATAACAGAGATATGTACACACCTCATCTATGTCTTTCATATCTCACCACCAAACACAGAAGCTACTCTGCTACTGAGATTGTACAGCAGCAGTTCAGAATGTGTGTCCTGCTGATTCCATCTTCCCAAAGCAAAGAACCAAACCTGTCTTTCCTGTGTCTCACCAGAGCAGGAGGTGCTTCAGAGGAGCACAGAAGGTATAACCTTTCTGTCTGCCAGGTGCACCCATTTGGAAATAGCGGCTTCATTATAGGAGGATGCTTAGTACCTCCCAATGCATAGTGCTCGGCATCAGCCTCCAATGGCTTCCATTTGGTGGTGACAGCCTGTGCTCCTGTTCTCAGAATACCCAAAGTGCTCTCAGGCTCAACAAGGTTGGGGACCCCAGTTGCACCAAAAGCCTGAGTACAGAGATTTGCCTGTCTGTCCCCACCCCCACCCCCACCCCCAATGAATTATGTGACATCAGAGACACTTTCACTTCCCCTAACTTTCCCAGTACATTTCACAAAAGCTGCTCTGAATGAAGGCAAGCAGCCAGCAGGCAGTCCACAGAGGCTAATTCCATCTTACATTATAAACTTTGCTCCTAAAATACTGAAAATACTATTATGTCAAGAAGTTTTCTTTCTAGCTAGAATGTTGATCAGTGTTTTCCCCACCACCTTGATGTACCATCAGCCTTTTCCAGTAGAACAACACTCTGTCTTCATCAACTTCCACTTGTAGCAGAAAGCAAAAAGAGCAACACTGTGATTTAATGTAAACCAAGACATTTATGCAACATAGAAGGCACTGCAGCTCCAGCACACAGTCACAGTAATTGCTCCTGCCATTGCTGTTTCTCCAGAAAATTCAGTCTTTCTTTGCCCCAGGCTTCCCTTCCTATACCTAGGTTTTCCTTTTGCATAAGGAATATTGATTTAGACAGCCCATGCAAGTGATCACTCTAAACTCATTAGAGGTTATTTCTGAGGCCTTTAATTATCCCTTCCCACACACAAACATGCAGGAGGGAAAATGTTAAGGCAAATTATCCATGGCTTGAAAGCCACAAGTAGTATACTGCATCATCCTATCACAAGAGACAGGCTTACTGGCCTTGAAATGACTCCCTAGGGAAGAAAAAACTCCACAGAAGTAATTATGAAGGGCCTACCTCAACCTTCCTGTCCATGGAGAGCCATGATACTAGAAACTCCCCCATCTCTGCCCAATGTCAGCAGAAAACAAAAAACATGGTCATAGCAGACTGCTAAAACTGTCAATGCCAAGGCATGAGTATATATACACCCTAATACAACAGATAATAGCTTTTCTGTACAGTAGACATGATAATTTGATGGCTGCCTGTTATCTACACTGTCTGGCTATATAGACATGTATAGAATGGTAGACAGGTCTGATCTCAAGCACCCTTGATAAATTTCAGGAGCATTTTCATTTACTAATGTTGTTGAGGAAATCATCTGATATCCATTTGTCTAAAGATGTACACCCTGATCCAGTAGTACCCATTCTGCCTGTCAGAATTTACGGTCTTTGGGAATGGGACCCATTTTTCTTCATTGTGTTTCTCTAAAGTACCTGGCACAGAGATGGCACTTTATAAAATAACAACAAGAATAACTTGTTTAATATGCAAGAGGTCCAGTGTGTACACAAAGCATTCCCATTCATTTGAATAAAAGGAGCTGATCTACTTGAATTAATTGTTTGTTTCAGAGTTAAATTTAACTCTGGCTCTTAACTTTAAAGCCCTGTGTGGTCCTGTGAGCTAGTTAATACCCCCCTTATCTCCTTGTAAGCCAGTTAATACTCTTCAGGTTAGCATCCTTCTTACCTAAGGTTATCTATTGGAAAGGAAAGAGACAAAGCTGGGCAGTTAGCATTCCCAGAATTCAGATGGGGATCAGACCATGGTTTGTTAGGTGTACATCTGAAACACAAACCCCAACTGCAGTTAGCACGAATCATGGCTTCATTGCCTGTCTCTGCATCACAATCCTGGTATTCCTTGGAGGTCACCCTTCCAAATGCTAGTCAAGGCCAACCCTGCTTAGCTTCTGAGGTCTGACGAGATTGGGCTAGCCTGGGCTATCCAGGTCAGGGCCATGCATGCTGAAATGATTATGGCTTTAACATTATAGCATTAAATTCAGATTTGATATTATATAAAGGATTTTTAAAGCAAACACCATTACTGAATTTTATACACACAAAAATATTTTTAACACAAAGACCAGGTTAGCTGAAATTGATTTTATCTGTCCTTATATTTTTCTGACTTGTTTAACGTGGCGTGATTCCACATGTGACCATGCAAAAGGGATAGACAGGGCCTTCCCCCCCCACTTCTTCTGGCATGAAGGATTGGTGTTTTTAAATAATCACTCAGCCCCATGAAAGTGGCCATCTAGAAGGTCAAGTAGGGTAACTCAATACCATTTTTAGAATGAATAACTCCTTTGTCAATGCTAGGGTTTGCAGGTTTCCCACTGGAGTGGGAGACCTCTTGCCCAGCTGTCCAGGTCTCCTGATGCCGCTTGGTAGGGCAGTGAGGGGGGGAGGGGGGAAACTGGAGTAGCTCTGACACTCTGACATCACTTCCTGAACAAACACAGAATTGACATCATCACTTCAAGGTAATGTGCAACTGAAATTGTTTTGTTGGGATCCTAGCACCTCACCCTGATGCGATCGCATCACCTCTGGATTTGCATCAAAAATGATGCTGCAGCATGATATAGTGGGCAGTGTGTTAAACTAGGATCTAGGAGACCCAGTTTCAAATCCCTACTCTGCTATGGAAGTTTGCTGGATGACTCTGGGTGAATTACAGACTGTTAGCCTAACCTACCTCACAGGGCTGCTGTGAGGATAAAATGGAGAAGAGAATGGAGTAAGCCACATTGGGGCCCAATTAGGGAGAAAGAATGAAGTGAATAAATAATACATTCATCCATTTCCATAGTTTCTTCTCTCCAAATGCTGTCATTTCTTCCCAAATATGCCAAGTGAGTTTTTGCCCTTTCTGTGGGGGAAGCAAGCAAACATGTGTATGGGAAGAATTAGATGATGTACAGGAGAAGGTATAGGTGCATTATGGGAAGGAGGCTTTTTAGACAGTGTCCAGGCATGTGAATGTTGGGTGCCTAGGACTGTCACTGATCAGACACTAAAGCAAGGCACTGGCAACAGACAGTGCAGCTTCCATTTATGTTACCCGGAATTTACTTTGCTGAAGTTGTTCACAGACTTCCCATTCATAGTGCTGTGGAAGACCCACTGCTATCCAAACATCAGTTCTACCTTCCCCCATACTCCCCAAAACAGAGCTGGACACGACTTTGTACTTAGTTGTCATCCTTTGACTTTATCTTGCCGGCATGTCAGAAAGGCCTCAGTATCCAGAATTTACTCGGTTTGTGGTAATTCTGTTCCAGCCTAGCTGTCTTTGATCGCTGCAGTTCTCTAGATGCTTCATCATAGTGGAAATTCATGAGTTCTAAATTTTGCTCTCTGAAGAGGGAGAAATTGATTTTTTTCATTAAATACTGATCAGCTACAACTTAATTTCCGTCTGAAAAGCTGCTAGCAATCAGTAGCTTTCTCATTATCCTTTTTCGTTTGTGGTGGTGGTGGTGATGGTGGAAAGTGCAGTGAAGTCACAGCCTTGAGTTTTCAAGGCAAGAGGTGAACAGAGGTGCTCTGCCATTGCCTGCCTCTGCATAGCAACCCTATTCTTCCATGGTGGTCTCCCATCCAAGTACTAACCAGGGCCAACCCTGCTTAGCTTCTGAGATCTGATGAGACTGGGCTAGCCTGGGCTATCTAGGTCAGGAAAGATATTCTATCCTCTTCTTGTTGAACTCCACAGACTCTGTCTTGTCCCTGTGCATTTGATATTGCTAATAGGTGTTCATCCATTCTATTGTCTGTAAGACACTTGGTTTTTCTCATAAATGTCTCATTTTTCAATAATCTACTACACTGAACACACCTTCTCCACAAGCCTCTCGCTGAGGGTATTGGAATCTTTTTTGTGGATTAGTGGCGGTATTACTGATACCAATATAATTGTATTTACTGCTGCTGTGTTCATTCCAGATGAGATGCAAGTCTTTTGTTTGTCTTTAAATAATGGGCTGACATCTTTGGCGCTAAACTTTCATAAAACAAAGCATGTCACTCAAGAGCCCTGCTGTGCTGTTTCTAAAAGGCTCTTTATTAGCCCCTTCCCCCAAGATGTTCTTGTAAAATCAGTAATGCACAATACAAATTGTTGTGATTTGTTTTCCAGTTTGTTAGCATCCTTGTGCTGCATATTAATCGAGGCAACTGAAGAAGCAACAGCTTTCATTTAGTCCTCTCTGTCAAAGAACAGTGCTGCAATGCATAGCCAACAGCCTCATCTAAATCCACCAAACAACATCCTCTCATGGGGACCTAGAGTTTGCAAGGCCAAAGGGTTATTTTCGAGAAAGCTTTTCATGGGAAAATTACAGAAAGGTTTCTCTTTGTGCCCCCTTTTAAAAGCATTTCTGGCACAATGGAACAGTGACACACAGATGCTATGTTCTCCCTATGGTATGCGCTGTTGTAGACAGATTGTATGACAGGCAATAGATCTGTGTTGCAGTAGTTCACTTTCTGCCAGTATAGTGACCCAGATCAGGCTTACTTTCATATAATTAACAGCTCCCTTTACTTGCCTAGTCTGCTTAAAAGTCTTTGAAGCAAACACCTCTGTTCCCTCCAACAAATCTCTAGAAGAACTGCATTCACTGTTCGTGGGTAGCCCAAACCTACAGTTTTTGGAAATCAGAGAATCTGTAACTCACTAGAGGTACAGACCTGGTGTCTTAGTGCCACGTGACGGAGCGATTTTGGGGGGTCTTTGTTCCCAGTGACAAATTTTTCTTAAGGTGAATATGAATGCATCATGAAGCCTTTATGGTTTATTTGATGATATTTCAAAAAGAAATAGAAAAACTAAGAATGCTATCAATTGCATCCATCTAAGAACAGCTCTAGAATTTACATAATGATTGTCTCATCTCCTTGAGTATTATTATTGCCTTGTCCACAAGCTTCGGGGGTGAGACAAGGGGTGGATGTGACATCAGCCGGTGTTCTAGAAATAGTTTCCAGAGCATTGGTTGACACACTTGACATCACATCAGGCTTTTGAGTGGGACATAATGTTGACAGATTGCATGGCATCATTTCCACACCCCCATTGTTCTCCCACCAGCCCACAGGCAAAGACAGGTGGGAGGGCCAGAACCAGGCAAATGGCATGCCTGTTGTACCATTGTCTTGTTGTCTTGAGACCTGTTTGGGGGGAGAGGTGGTCTACAAATGCTCTAAATAATCAGTGAGCTTAGGTTTTGCGATTATATGGAGTGATGCTTACCAGTCTAGCTCTTTAATATGCAGTTAGTTGCGTGTAACAGTTTGCACATTCCCAGTCATGTGAAAAAATACAGGCAACCTGTTTAATGGGCATTAGATGAACACAAGTGGAAACCTGCAAGAAACTTGCGGGATGGTTTTCCCATTCCTCACACCTTCACTTCCTCCCCTCTCTCCCTACCTCTCTCACACTCTTTCTCCCTTCTGTCTCCCCTTTTCTTTCTCTCTTTCTCCTCCATGCATGTTACCTTCTCTCTAGGAACCAGTTTGGTGTAATGGTTAAGTGCGTGGAGAACTGGGTTTGATTCCCCACTCGTCCACTTGCAGCTGCAGCCGGATCACCTTGGGCAAGTCATAGTTCTGTCAAAGCAGTTCTTGAAAGAGCTCTCTTAGCCTCTCTTACCTCACGGGGTGTCTGTTGTGGGGAGGGGAAGGGAAAGGAAATACTCTGAGGGTATAAATCCAATCGCCTCCTCCTCCTCCTCCTCTTTATGAACCATCATCATTCTCTTTGTTTTTCTGCCTCCCCACCTCATCATTCTTTCTCTCTTTCTGCCCCCCATCCCATCACTCTCCCAGCCTCCTGCCTGCTTCCTTCCCCTCCTTGCACAGCAGCAGCAGCAGCTGCCCACCAGCTTCCTCTCCCCTCACAGCAGCAGTGGCAGTGCTCTGGGAATCACCATGGATCTCCCAGCTACAGAGATCAATTCACCTTAGGGCTGCTAGCTCCAGGTTGGGAAATTCCTGGCGATTTGGGGGTGGAGCCTTGGGACAGTGACACTTGGGAAGGCAAGCAGCCTCAGCAGGGTATAAGGCCATAGACTCAACCCTCCAAAGCAGCCATTTTATCCTGGGGAACTGATCTGTGTCACCTGGACAACAGTTTTAATCCTGGGTGATCTCCAGCCCTCACCTGGAGGCTGGCAATAGTAGTGACTGGCCCCTACGGAGGCAATTTCAAAAGATATTGGGGAGAATTCAACCCTCCCTGAGGGATTTTTTCTTCTTCACTTTTTGGATTTTTCTGCAGACTCAGGAAGTCCCCTGAGCCTGTAGAAAAAGCTGTTGGGGTGACTGAGCCCTCTGTTGGCAGAAATAAGTATCCACATGGCGGAAAAGTTGGCTATCTATCCCTGTTATATAAAAGCCAGATGGGGTGGCAACATTCCATGTGCTCTCATTGGCTATAAAATGCTCTCCCTCAGCCACTGGCCCACCAGTAGCCACTCAAGAGTACTCACATGCCATTGGCTGGGTGCTGGGTCTGCTCCTCTTCCCTGCCCGCTCCCCTTTCAGCCACTGTTTTCTGTCAGAAGCACTGTGTCTCACAACGAAGACACTTCTCTTGCTCAGCTCCTGTGGGGGACAAAGTTTTCCCTCAGTGGCTATTGTGAGGAACTCATAGGGTTGCCAGCTTGTAAGGAATCCAGAGTTTGGGGAGGGGAGAGGAAAGGCCTCCGCTGAATAGAATGCCATACAGGCCACCAGCCAAAGCATTCTAACTTTTCCCTCAGTGGCTGTTGGTAAGCAACCAAGCTTGGTTCTGTCAGTAAAAAGACAAAGAAACAAAACCCTTTCTATGCCTTTGTGAGGAACTCATTGGGGCCAGTTCATTGCCAGCTCCAGGTTGGGAAATTCCTGCTGAGTCCTTCCACCCCCACCCCCACCGCTGCCCTCCACAGGATCCACCCCCACCCCAAAAAAACTTCAGATATTTCCCTACTCAGAGCTGGGAACCCTACTTTACCCTCGATGCCTGCTGCTGGTCAACCAAGCTTGGTTTCTGTCCATTAAGGGCCCTTTCCACACCTATTTTGGCCTTTGGTAGAAAACTCATTGTGCCCTTATACCCTGCTGAGATGCCCCTCCCCATGACAGCCAATGTGACATAGCAGTCAGGGCTTCAGAGCACGGTAGAGGCTGCAAGTGGGTGGGGGGAGATGGAAAGCTGAACAGTGAGGGGAAAATAAAGGTTGGTTGATGCTTGGCTGGAAAGGAGATAAGGTTGCCAACTCCAGGTGGGGAATTACTGGAGATTTGAGGGATGGAGCCTGGTGAGGGTGAGGTTTGAGGAGGGGTGGGGCCTCAAGCAGGTACAATGCCATAGACTCTGCCCTCCCAACAAGCCATTCCCTTTGGGGAGCCACTGTTGCCAATCTCCAGGTGAGGGCTGGAGACCACTGAGAATTACAACTGCTCTCCAGATGGCATTGATCAGTTCCCCAGGAAAGAATGGTGGACTCTTTGTCCTTATACCCTGGTGATGTTGCCACAGCAAATTGATGCCGAGTGCCCAAGTCCTTGGCACTCTCACAGAGCCTCTTTCTAGAGTCTGTTGTACTTATTTCCACAATGGGCCTTATTTCTAGTTAGATATATAGATTAGGAGACAGAGGCACTAGCCACAAGTGTATAACCTACTTCCCTTTTCATATCTTCCTATTTGCACCTGGGTGTCCAACTTGATGATTAAAGTGAGCTGCACTTGCTAAAGATGGTATGTGGAACTTCAAAAAAACCCAAACCCTTACACATCACTGCTCTCCTAAAAGACCTGTGGGTTGATCTCATAAGTTTTCAGGGCCACAACAAGCTTTAAATCAGGGTTTTTAAAAAAATTGCACCAGTTTGGTGCATTGGTTAAGTGCGCGGACTCTAATCTGGGAGAACCGGGTTTGATTCCCCACTCCTCCAGTTGCACCTGCTGGGTGACCTTGGGCAAGCCATAGCTCTGTACCAGCTGTTCTCTCAAGGACAGTTGTCTCAGAGCTCTCTCAGCCCCACCTACCTCACAGGGTGTCTGTTGCGGGGAGGGGAAGGGAAAGGAGTTTGTAAGCCACTCTGAGACTCCAAGTGAGTGAAGGGCGGGATATAAATACAATCTCTTCTTCTTCTTCTTTTCTTCTTCTTCTCACCCTGGAGCTCCAGGAAAGTACATGCTGTTGTAGTCTTTGACAATTCAAGTTTGAGCTGAACTTGAGGGGAAGAAGTCAAGTGGACAGAGAGGGCAGTTTGCTTTGGTGAGGGGTGGGGACTGGAAAGAAAAGACAAGGGCCGCTGAGGAAGGCAGGTGCCGGCAGGGTCTGGATTGGGAGGATTTGGGCTGCAGCCACTTGGGCTCCCTCCCAGCCCAAACACGGCTGCTACCTGCCTTCCCTGACCCCCTTCCCTACCTTCACCTCTCCAAGCTTCCCTCCTCATTCCTTCTTGACAGGAGGGGGACAATTTGCCCATGAGTATCCCGTGGGTCCCATGAATCTCCTCATTGTAACATGATGTAATCATTCTTTAGTATATTGGCTGCTCGTGTGAAAAATAAACCCATGTCCTCAGGAGAATGTTCTTTTCCCCACACACACACTGTTTTACTTCTCCAAATTGTTCTCTTTTAATACCTTCCATAAAGGGGGGGGGGGGGGGTGCAACATAAGCAAGATTGTTGAGCTGCTGTCAGCTACGGAGCCTATGCTGTTTTAATCAGTGCATATGGCTTATTGCATCTGGGTATAACAGCACATGAGCTGTCTCAATTCAAAGCAAAACTGGAAGTTGGGAAGTTGGGAAGGGGCCCATCATCTAAAATTATGGTGGGATGTGGCATAAGACAACTGCCAAAAGGTGGGAGGATCTGTGCAAAAGGCATATGCACAGGAAGGATCTGCTATGCTAAATAGTTGAAGATGATCCCCAGAGAAAACCCTCACCAGGCTCTTAAAGCCAAGAAAGATTCTTCTTTCAAATAAGACTGGGGAATTAGGAAATAATAATAATAATACAATTGCCTTACTGAATCAAATAAAAGGTGTATTTGGTTCATCAGGCAATCTCCAACAGTATCTAGGCTAATTCAGGACATAACAATAATAACCCATCCCTCTATTGTTTACATACTGGCTTTGGAAATCAGAAGAAAAACCTTTCTGAACCGGGAAATTCTGTTTATAGCCATTTTAGCTGTTGTATTTATAACTATTCTCCATGAATCTGTTCAATCTTTATTGAAAGTCAGTTTCTACAAACACAGTATGATGAGGTGAAAGTATTCTGAGGTGACAGAATGGATTGTAGTACTGGATGTGAGGGAAGGGCTCATTGTTAATGTCCTCCCAGCAAACTCCCAGCAAATGTTAAAAAGAACACATGGGGGGGGGGGGACTTTTATCTTAGTCTTTTGCATGCTGTGCTAGTTTTCTATTTAAAAGGGAATTATTAGTCTAGAGGAACGCTGAAAGATATAATCGTTCCCCTGCAGCCTGAAGTGGTGCCGTCAGCTCTACTGCCTCAGCTCTCTGCCAATTCATGTCTATCACATGGCTCTGGTTGTCTAGACCAAGACTTAACTAGTGCCCATCACCCAATTAGGTGGCAGTTCTTTTGTGCTACTCAGTGTCTCTATGGCATGGATAAAGGATGCAGAAGATACGTTCGTTTCTGTCATTAGCATTCTCTGGTGTGTGCAGTAGACGCTGTTGCCTTTGAACCCATCTTTGGAAGAAAAACAGAAGAGGAAGACCATAACCCACTGAGATTATTGTGTCTTGGAGTTCTGTGAGAGAAAAAAGAAAAACAAACCTGAATAGCAGAAAGCACATTATTCATACTCAGTAATCAAGGCAGGCAGTTTGTGACCCAGTAGCTTTCCTGTCAAGCGGCGAGACTTCAGAGAGCTATACACAGGCAAGCATTTCAGTGCAGAGGCAAATTAACAACAAACACTCCTCTGGCTGTTTGCATAATATTAATTTTAGAATGTGTTGTCATTTGGCAACGCTTCGTTATTTGAATCATTCCTTTGCAACTTTATCCAATTTTTTTCTTTTGTAAGTATAGACTTTGTTAACAATGCAAAATATCATTTCTCCCTTTCCTCTTTTGGCTCAAAGATTATCCTCATTAGAATACTCACTGCCTTAGCCAGAATGCCATTTCTTAACTACCTTTCTTTTCTTTCTTGTCATTGCTCAGATCCCTATGTGAAAATTCATCTGATGCAGAATGGCAAACGGCTGAAGAAGAAGAAGACAACAATTAAGAAGAATACTCTGAATCCCTATTACAATGAGTCTTTCAGCTTTGAAGTACCATTCGAGCAAATCCAGGTAACGTTAAACATTGCCTTCCTGTCTCACCTTGGAACTCTTTTGCTGAGCGCTCATACATATTTAACAGGAACTTTGCTAATTATCAAGTATGTATGCCTTCATTAGCACCTAGACGCCAGTCCTGCCTACATTAAATGAGTGTGACTACTTCAAGAGGGAAACGATAAAATATACAATACTTAGGAATTGTTGATTCATCAGCAAAAAATAGAAAAGGGACATTTTATATTCTGCCTCATTATATTCCGAATGGGAAATACACAGATAGGGGAACAGATTTATTGGCCATGGCTCTGCAATCACAAGGAAATTAGTCTTGCCATTTTACCCTTTTTCACATTAATTTCTCTCATTGCATATTTCTTAAGGATGGAAAAGTAATAGGTGTAGCTCTGGTATCAAGCTATGCAGCTACCTTGGTTCTTATAAGTGTAAAATAAATATATTTGAGAATAGAGATTCTAAAAGGGAGAAGACTTGATGTTTCAGTTTGAGCACTTGAAAGCAGGGTGTACCATCAACTACAACAGTATGATTGTATGATGCTGTACTAGAACTGAAGCAGTGTTACAAGTATACGCCAAGTAGATACATCAGCTCATATTCACTGTTACCCAGGGCAGAGTTGACTACAGAGTGTGGTCTTTACACATACACTTTCCAACCCTAGGGTAAGAGATTCAAAGTCAGCATATATGCAAGTTCAATATTCTTGATGATATTTTGGGTTATCTATTTTATCTATTTATTGTATGATTTATCAGATAATTTTTCACATAATGTCTTAGAAAAGTAATTTAGAAAGTTTTAGAACTGACCTTAATCAAACATACATTAGCAGAAAGAAAAAGTGAACAAGGAGAATAAGTGCAAAAGTAATGCAACAACATAACACCAGGAGTAGGAAATATTGGGGAACAAACAATCAGCAAGCATTCTGAACAATTCCTAATGAAAGCTGTCCTGTTTAAGAATGTAAGAACATAGGTAGAGCTGGAGAAGGTGGGCATGCAGTAAATGCCCCTGAGGCCCACAACCTGTGCCACTACCCTATCATTCACCATGAAGCCCATGGAGATGTCCCTGACTACCCTTTCCACTAACTGTCTCCCGATGGCAATAGAGATGTTGTCCACCATGTGCCTGTCATCAGGAACATCAGCATGGAATAAAGCCTTATGGTAGCCAGCCCAGTGGCTCATCATCTTACTCTATAAAACTGGCTTCCCCACACCCACCCAGAAATCATCAGGTTTCCACCGGTGCACCATCAGCAACGGGTACACATGCTGTGCCTGAGGACAGGCCTAGATGTCAGATGTCAAGTGCCCAGTTCTTCCATGAGCACAGGCAACTGTGCCTTCACATAATCCCTGACAACTCTATACAAGGAGGGAACCATGATCTTGCTCAGCATGGTACAAGCAGGGACTATATACCAAACACAGGCATCCTGGAGCAGTCTGCATAAGTCAACATCTACTATGGAAAATGGGTTGGCCATCTAGAGTGATCATCTCACCAATGAAGTGAGTGACCCTCTTCCTTGCCTGCTGCTTCCCACCCCTTGGCACCCTCGTGCCAACCTTACCAAAACATCTCAGTCTGAGATGCTTGGCATCCCTTCCCTACAGGAGACCAGGAGGACAGGGCACCAGAAGTGGTCACAGAATTACTGTTTTTGGCTGGCTGGCAGCTGCACATCCACTCTACCAGCCTCTCTCTCTCCTATCAAAGCACCAGCTGGTGCTGCTTATTTAGATGATTCCTGAGGCCAGTAATTGAGGGACATCCCAGGTCTCTCTTTCAACTGATCCAGGCTCTACACAGCTGGAACTCCACAAAATGGGGAACCTCCATCCTCTGGAATTGTTTCCAGACAGTGGAAGTGTAGGGGCATCCAGGCTGGCTAACAGCTGCTGGCACCACTAGAGCTTCCTCCTGTGAGGAGCTCAGGGCAGACACTCAGTGTCTAAGGGGACAGAAGCAGATGTCTGAGGGAGAAAAGGTTGAGATAAAAGCACTTTGGGGTGCTTCTCTGTCTCTACCTCTTGAGCTACCTCTTGTCTCTCCTTCTGCCTCTCCTTGGACGGCCTGCTGGACTCTGGAGGAATCCAAGAAGGGGCACCCAGTCTGTCCTCTAGTTCCTCCAGCATCTTCTGGGCAGGGCCGGTGCCAAGCTTCTTCGCATCCTAGGCAAAGCTAGCTATTTGTGCCCCCCCAAAACACACACACACACATAACCAATTTTCAAAAACAGATGAATTGTAGGAAAAATGAAAAGCACAAAACTTAAAATTGCTACTTTTTTAAAAAAAACCTGCGAGAATAAGTAATACAATGATCTTTGATTTTCTTTCTCAAACAGAAAACAGTTTTAGCACACAAATCACAAATCCTTTTGAATAATCCTGTGAATTGTGATGTTAAAATTTAAGTCTCTTGAATGTTTCCATTTCAGGCACATCAAAATCTCATTTTGCATGCCTTTTCCTTTGCAAATTTTGTCACTAATTCCTTCAGGTCCAGTGCTGATGCTTTGGCATGTTTATTAATTCAGCTTGCCATCTCTCAGCCACCTATGGCTGAGGTAATCTATTGCCAGCCACAGTTGCTGAGTCCCATTGCTTGTAAGTAGGGCATTCGTATAGCTTTAGGGAAAGGTGTGGGAGCAGTTGCAAAGTTCTTAATGCAGAGATGTATTTTTCCCCCTGTACTTGCTCCTCTGCAGCAATTGTGCTCTGTACATGGCTACTGTGAACATTTTTACATGCTTTCCAGTGAATCCAGCTGAGACAAAAGCTTAAGATGTTGGAGGTGGACTCTAAAAATCTAAAATGTATTCAACTAATATTTAAACCAGTTTAACCAAACCAGGGGGAAATGATCATTCCTTTATTGGGAACTGGAGGTGGAATGTGCTGTCAAGCCACAGGCAATGTATGGCAACCCCATAAGGTTTGCAAGACAGGAGATGAACAGAAGTGTTTTGACATTGTCTGCCTCTGCATAGCAGCCCCGGACTTCCTCGGTGGTCTCCCATCCAAATATGACCAGCCCAGCAGCTTGTTATCAACAGTACGGAGTACATTTTCACCCACCCTGCCAAGGAACTCAAAAGCAGCCCAAATGGTTCTTGCCTCCTCCCCTCACAACAACCAGGCATGGCAAGGCTCACACAAGCACAAGGTCACCTAGCATGCTTCATGACTGGGTGGCTGTAAGGTTTGGACCCAAGTCTCCCTGTTCCTAGTCTGATAGAGTATGTCCTACCCTGCACTGGTCACAGAGGAAACAGCCCTTCCCCTGATCTTTGCCCCTCCAGCACGTGGTATACTGCCTCTGAACATGGAGGTTCTCTTTTACAGCATTTAATGGTTGGAGGACGGGGCTTGCTCTTTCTTCCCTGGCAGAGGGCCTGAGTCTTTAAAAGCTGCATGGCAGGCAGAAATCCAGCCAGTGCAGCAGAAGGAATGAAGCAAAAAGCATGTATTTCCCAGGGGGGTGTCCCCTATCTGTGTTTCTATCTTGCAGTACACACTAGTTTCTCTAAATCTCCTGCATACAAAAAGCAGCTCTCAGCTTGGGCCTTCTTACCTCTGTTGACCCTGCAAGCCAGCAAGCCCCCACGACCCCACTGCACGTGGCCCAGCACGACACCCGAACAGACACATTGGCCTCTTTGCTCTTGCTCCTTTTCCTCCTGAAGCCTCCGAGGCGCCACAGATGAGGGAGTGGAGAAGGGGCCGGGGGCTGGTGAGGCGAGGCAAGACAAGGGGAGGGGAGAAACTTTTCAAACTTTGGTGCTTCTGCTGCATAGCTCCCATGTACCTCCTTACCCCCAGGGCATCATCTTCTGGCTCCGATGGGCTGTTTGGCTCCATCATTTCCCAGCGGAGCCACCACCATGGACACCCAAGCCCCCCCAAGCTCCCGCGCACCACAGGGCAGAGAGTGCGCCATCCATCACCTCCAGGGCCACTCACCTGAGCCAGGCGGCAGCGGCGCCTCCATCAGGGGATGCGTCTCTTCCTGGGCGTGGCCACCACCTTTCCCCACGTACTCAGCAACCCTCACCACCAGGCCAGGCAAGGGGCAGCGAGGGGGCGGGAAAGCAGGCCAGGGCGGTGTTCTTCTAAAGCGGCGCCCTAAGGCAACTGCCTAACCCTGCCTTATGGGAGCACCGGCTTTGCCTCTGGGTCCCTGGGACAAGCTCCAATGGAACTCTGAAAGGACAGCCTAAAACTATTTTTCTAAAACCACCTGGCTTTGATTGTTTTGAAGCCCAGAGCAAACACTAATAATTGTTTTTACAGTTAATTTATGCTACAACTATTGTTCAAAAAACAACGTGCCCTCTTCTTAATTGCCTAGCACAAGCCTAATAAGGAACTAGCCCTATGCTGAGATTTATTTTGTACTTTTTACAATTCCTAACACACTATTATTAAAAGCTCTCTCTTATTAAAACCTTACAAGAAATTGTTTTGCAACAATTAAATTGCTCAAACCAACAGGAACACTACAAAACCAGTCACCCAAGAAAAACAACACAGTAAGTAAACCAGCTCAACCAGAAAGGATAAATTTTTCAAAGGTCCCTGCCCGAACACAAAAGCAACAGAAGAGAGCACAAGCCTATTAACAAAAACAGCAGAAAGTAAAGCTAAAAAAAAATACTGTGTAAAAGAACCAGAAAGTAAACTAAGCAAGCAACCCACACTCACACTCCGTACCCCCTAGGGTTGCCAGGTCTGGGTTGGAAAATACCAGGAGACTTCGGGGGTGGATCTGGGAGAGGGGGGGGGGGTTGGGGAGGAGGGGCCTCAGCATGGTACAATGCCATAGTCCACCCTTCAAAGCAGCCAGTTTCTCCAGGAGAGTTGATCTCTGTCAGCTGGAGATCAGTTGTAAAAGAGGGAGATCCCCAATCCCCAGCTGGAGGCTGGCAACCCTAAGACTCCCCATGAAACCTGAATGGTAAGGGGGAAAACAAGAGAAAACTAGCTTTTAAAATAAACAAGCAAAGCCACACACACACACACACAGAGGCCCCAGAAAACTTGAAAATCCAAAATACAACATAAATGCAACCCAGCAGCAAGAAACCAAGGGCGTTAGGCCTTCCCCACTCACACACTACCCACCACCAGCCCCCCCCCCCCAAAAAACATTCACAGAAAAGCAAGAAAACTTGAAATACTTTCTCAAACTAGGTGATGGTCTTCTTCAGACATGCAGGCGGACAGGCAGAGAAATAGCCTCAAGGTTACAGAATCCTCCGGCAGTAGCATACCTCCAGAGCAGCAGAAGCTCACACTCCAGAAATCTTTCATTGTAATAGAGTCTAGCTGCACCCAGGGCCTGCTTTTTTATGCTCTTTGCCCATGGTCAAATAATCTGAAGCAAAACTAGCATATGAGACAATTGCTGTGATTGGGCAAAGAGTATGGCTTCCCATAACTAGAGCTCCCATTCACCTGTGACGACTGCCTCCTTCTCCCCTCCCTCTGTTCCTTGGGAAACCTGCAAATGGGGGAGGGGTGAGTTTGTTGGACTCCCGATTTGAAGCAAAAGTACCCTGTAAGAGAATTCCTGTGATTGGGCAAAAAGTACATTTCCCCATAACATGCAATCCCATTTGCCTGTAACAACTGCCTCTTTCCCCCTTCCTTCCTGTTGCGCAGGAAACCTGCAAAGGAGGGGGGGCAACTTTGGAGAGCTTTAACTGCTGGCTCCGGCTATTCCTGAATATGCCCCAATACACATAATATATTTGGGATCAGGTTTACCAGCTTTGCCAATGATTCTCCATTATGTATTCAGATTCATATTATTTTATTTATTTTATTTTATTTGTTTGATTTGATTCCCACCCTCCCCACCAAGGCAGGCTCAGGCTGGCATATACATATACATATATATATACACACACAGAGACATATGTGTGTGTGTGTGTGTGTGTATAAATGTGTGTATATATATACATATCTCGCTCGGTATACACACACACACACACACAGTGAGATATGTTAAAACACAAGATTTAAATAAAACCACAACATATAAACTCATAGGTGCTGGTAAATATAGGTGCTAATAAATGATGGTGGCGTTTTCTCAGCATCCAGATAATCAACTACCATCATTGTCTGGGTTCCTGCCAGGCTATTGGTTATTAAGTTGGTACTGATATTGGGGCCAGGGCTAAATATTGGAAGGCAGCACCCTAATCGAAAGCCTAGTGGAAGACCGTATATACCTAAAAAATACCAATAAGGGTTTTTTGAAGTATATATTTGGATCAGCTATATCTGAGCGCACTTCCCTATCTAAAATAACATCTCAGATGAGCTGCTTAAATACAATGCCAGGAAATTGACAGTGACAGAAAGTGAAATTTAGGGTAATGATGTTACTCTGATGGGGATGCTAATAAGGCAGGAGATGAGATTATACTCTTGATAAATGACTTGATTATATTACCAGGTGTGTCTGCACTGTAGGAGGCTTTCTTAAGTGAAGTGGAATTTAAGGTTATTGTCCTGCAAACATGAGGCCTGATGTGAGGAGACCCCTGAGAATCAAAGCCTTGATTAGAGTTACGACAGCTTCTACTTGGGAGACTGGCTGCTTCATCAGGACATGCAACTTGATTGCACATAGGCAATGGTAAAGAAGGAAATCAGACTATGTATTATAATCAGGGGTCCTTTTGTAGACAAAGAGGTGCAGGAGCTCATTAGCATAACTCATTAGCATATGCCACGTCCCCTGACATCACCGGAAGTGTGTCACAAAGGGAATGTCAGTTTCAGCCCCATTATACCCTATGGGCCATTGAAATCAATGGCAAAAACTCATAGGGTATATGAGGGGCTGGAGGAAAGGGGGTTTGAGGGAGAGGCTCCAAGCTTGCAGGGTAGCTGCTGGGGCCTCTCCTCGAAATACCCACCAAGTTTCAAGAAGATTGGACCATGGGGTCCAATTCTATGGGCCCCCAAACAGTTTGTCCCATCCCCTCCATTGTTCTCTATGGAGGGAAAAAGTGTTACTTTTTTCCTACCATAGAGAACAATGGAGGGAATGGGGGCAACCTGTTTGGGGGTCCGTAGAATTGGACCCCCTGGACCAATCTTCTTGAAACTTGGTGGGTATTTCGAGGAGAGGCCCCAGAAGCTACCCTGCAAGTTTGGAGCCTCTCCCTCAAACCCCCTCCCCTCCAGTCACTTTTAAAGTTGCCACCGAATTTCGGCGGCAATTCAGTAGCGGGCCGAATCAGATCAGAGAATCTGATTCGGCCCGTGGCTGCCCTAGTGGCCACTCCTGAGCTGGTGAAGCTTCGCTCCGCCTCACTCCGGCCCCAAAGGACCCCTGATTATAATGATCACCGACTCACATCAGTGGACATTTTTTCCCTTGCTGGTTAATTATCCCAAACCGTGACTGTTTTTAATAACAAGGGGAATACCAAGTAAACAGACATATCCATCTTAATATATGAGAGTTTTAGACATCTAATTCAACCCAGCCTGAAACATTTATCCTATGTGTAATTATGAAAACACACAAGATAGCAAAATGAATATCTGCATATTGGGGGCCAGAAACTTTTATCTGCTCATGATTTAATCTTAGAACTGCTACAAAGGTATCCACTTCTTTCCAACAGCAGAAATAAGCCATTAAATATATTTTTCAGTACATAGTTTACAAAGAACTTCGTGTGGAAGGGTGCTTTCACACTATAAACTCCATGTTGCTTTCATCACTGCTATGAATACAGAGGCATGTGCATTGGCCACAGACCTTCCACATTTTGGAATTTTCTAGAGTTTTCTCCAACTATTCACCAACTTTTCCCTTCCACAGTGACTCCTCATTGGATGTTGAGGACATGGTCATCATGGATGCCATGGCAACTTGCAGCCGATTTTTTGTTCTTCATGAATAATGTTAACCTGTGTGATTTCTAGGCTAAAGCCTGATGGGACCTAGTGATTTGCTCACTTTTCCAAAAGGTTGCGCTCTCACAAATATTTCAGGCTCTAGAGCAAGAAGTACAGTGAGGCATTCTGCACCCAGGTGTGTATCTTTTAGGAAAAGGCAAGATACTGAATGAAGAAAGAAGTCCCATGTATTGGCATGGGCAGGAGGTCAAGTTTTTAAAATATATATGAGGGACCCAATTCTCCAGTTTTAGAAACACGTATTTGCCATTTGACTTGCTACTAGGGGTGGGCATGAACCAGAATAAATTGAGGTTCATGGAGGTTTGTAGTATTCACAAACCCCCGAACCACGAACTTCTCCATTGCATGAACTGGTTTGTGCTTCAGGGAAGTTCATGGAGTCACAGCCCCAATCAGAAGTGAGCTCTGAAGGCATTTAAATGCCTTTGGAGCCCACCTCTGGGTCAGTTCACCTTGAGTGAGCTCCTAGAGTGAGCTCTGAAGGCCTTCATAGGCTTTTGGAGCTCACTCTGGGAGCTCAGTCAAGTCAGGTGGTCTGACTCCTATGAAGGCCTTCAGAACTCACTCTGGGAGCTCAGTCGGGCTGGCTTGACATGGAGGCGGGCTCGGACTGGGCCATGGGCTGGTGGCGGGCTCTGATACCAGCCTACTTTGTGCTCGAACTGGGGTTCACTTGTGGGTTTGTGCCCATCCCTACTTGCTACATCATGTTCATTGTGGTCATAGCGGCCATTGTGGCAACCTCTGTGACTGGTGGTAAAATTCACCTGTTTTGTCTTTTGATTTTCTCTTTTTCTCATCCTGTTTTAGAAAGTGCAAGTTGTTGTGACTGTTTTGGACTATGACAAGATTGGCAAGAATGATGCCATTGGCAAAGTGTTTGTGGGCTACAACAGCACTGGTGCAGAGCTACGACATTGGTCAGACATGTTGGCTAACCCAAGGCGACCCATTGCACAATGGCACACCTTACAGCAAGAGGAAGAGGTAGACGCTATGCTTGCAGTCAAGAAGTAGAAGGAAAAGGAAATGAGAGAAGAAGCCTTTCTGCATTTGCCCATATAGTGCTCTTTAGCCAGTATCTGTAAATACCTCAGTAATATGGGTCCTTTTCTTTCCAGCCATGCATCCCTAACACAGATCAGTGGTACTTCAAATCTTGTTTTAATTTGCACAGTTTTAAATGTAGAAAGCCCTATAAGGCCCTCCATCTCACCACTGCCCTCAGATCTACTCTTCTTTTAAGCAATATGTGTAGATAGAGCATGACAGAAATTATTTATTGTATCACACAGTTGTACATACCAGTATGCTAAAAAGAAATTTATTTCTAGTCTGTTTATTTGTATGTTGTAAGCGTTTCCTAATCTGTGTATATCTAGATGTTTTTAATAAGATGTTCTATTTTAAATTATGTAAATTGACTGAGATATAGGAGAGCTGATAATATATTATAGGGTAATTATCGTATCGTCTGCATTCCAGCAAAAATTCCAACTTGTAAGGCACTAGTAGTGTTACACTGACATCTTAAAGGACAACTTAAATCTGAGCGTTCAAGTGAACCATTAAAATACCAAGATATGCTCACACGGTACTCCTTGAAGGGGCAAATCCCATTGATAGACTATTCTCGTGGGCAACTTAGCATGATCTGAGCAGCTCCATGGCTGACCTCAAGGAAGCGTAGCCAAAAGCCAGTACACCTTCCCTCCCCTATGTATATATATATACTTATATACAAACTGAAAGCAGGGCTTTACACTTAGCAGTTGAGGGGTTCTATTCCTTGCAGGGAAAAGGAGCATGACTGATTTCACATGGAACATATAAATTGGGGGGAGGGGGCTGTTAATCACAGTGGTGATGGGGGATGCAGTAGTAGCAAACCCTACACCTAACCATGGCAATCACATACCTAAAATCCAGTAGCTCTCCGTTATCACCTTTATACAAAATTTGCATACTGTGAATCCCATTTGTGATTTCACATTCTCTAATTCTAATGAGTTTGCACATTAGACTTTGTAATGAAATATTTTATTATACTAAGCCAGATGAGAAGGAATGCAGAATATTTTTTAAAACAAAAATCACAGCCGTGTGTGTTTATTATACAAAAGTAGTTTCATGGTGACAAGACAGTATTGTAAACTCCCATCAAAAGATTACAAAAATTTAGCCATATTTCTGAATGCACTTCAAAGCAAGCCAAAAGATAACAGCTAGTGACCTTTTATATACTATTTATACTTAATAAGTTTTAATTTGTCCTTTAAAAAAAGTGAAACAAAACAAAGAACAAGTTCTAGCAAACTGAAGCAACCTCTTATGTACACTAGATGCTCGTTTCAGGAGGAGTTTTTAAATGTTTTCAATGTTACTCTGTAGTATGGCACTATTATGAAGCTATTAGTCATTCCATAAGCGTCTTAAAAGACAGCTCTGTGTATCACTGTGACTGCCGTGTGTGCTTAGAAACTGTAGTTCTCTCAGTGGATAGCAATCAATTTATTCCGTAGTGATATTGTAAAAAAAAAAAAAAAAACTGCCATTCCCTTCTACTGCACTGCCGAAGGAGTGCATAGCACAAACAGTTCTCATAACTATGGACCAATTCAGAACTGAAGAGCTATGCATAGGACTAGGGCATCATACAGACTGGACTGACCACACAGCATTTGTCGACACTGTGCAATATTCCACATATTCCCTTCCCCCCATTTTAGATGATAGATGACTATCCTGCAGTCTATCATCGCCAATAACACCGTTTCATTGTGTCATGTTGTAGGCACTACTTTTTAATTCTGGTCTCTTCTTTAGAGACCACTCCCACATATTTATTTACCATATTGTAAATACATTTAAATATTTTGATGTACTTGTTTCTCTCTCTCTCTCCCTCCCCCCTCTCTTTTTCGGCATCACTCAGCACTAAAAAGTGTCTTAAAGAAGCACCCTTGGGTGGAAAGTGCGGGGTTTTCCCTAGAATATAACTTTTCAATGCATTAAAAAAATGATGTCACCAATAACTTTTGAATGATAAAATCCCCCCCCCCTTTGGGTTTGTGCAACCAAAACATACCCTTAAGAAAGGGGTGAATTTAACCATTAAAAAGAGAATTTAACAAGAAGCCACAAATGGAGTTTGTGGCAGCATATCCTACTTAGCTTCCCAGAAAACAGGGGCAGCAACATCTATCACTCTGAGAGTCTCTAGATTTTCTATATGAAACAGAAAAGGCACAGTAAAGTCAGATAAGCTGAGATGTACATAGGAAAAGTCCGACAGAAACACTTTTATAATCTTAAATCCTAAAGGACCAAATCCCACCAAAGAGAAAAGCTAACAATGCAATCCTATGCTACATTTCTCCAGTCTGGACCCAGTGAAATGAAATGGAGTAAGTTGGCATAGAATTGTGCTGCAAATAAGGAGAGAGCTTTTGCTCCACTATAACTTTCTTTACATTGTTCATCATAGCAGGGATTTTAAAAATGTTGAAATTTACAGGCTCAGACTGCCAGAACTGATTCATTGTGTTAAGGTATTCTTAATGCATCCTCTTTCTACACTGCCAGACTGAATGTCACCACAGAATTGGTTGGTAATGTCCTATAGTTCTCAGCAGAGAGCAGACCTGCTATTTGACCAAGATGACATTTTCATCCTCAAAGAAGCCACTTGTACCTTTCTGACAAAGCTGTGTAAAGTATTAGAATCTGATGCTGTAGAAAGATCCTAGTTGCCTTTGTGTATATTTACTGCCTGATTGAGTGTTTCTATGTGTGGGTTTTCTCTGTAACTTGTAGAAACGTTTGGGGTGTTCTATCCTGCCATATTGCTCGTGGCCCGCGAGCTGACAAGTTTAGCTGTATTTTAAATTCAGTTTTGATGAGGTGGTTTATATTTTGTTTCACTTTTGTGTAGTGAACCCCACAGTAGAGTTTTCCAGGTGTTGTTAAAATAAAACATACATACTACACAGATATTCAATAAAAATGTTTTATTTCCTGTTGATGCCTCAGGTGATTCAAGTTTTTCTTTCTAAATTTTGAAACTTGTCAGACACTGGGCTCCTCCCTATCAAATCTGACTTCAGTCAATGCATCAGTGGGACGATTAATCAGTAGGACGGTCTGTTTGTATGTTGTACAATTATAAGTCATGCTTGTGTGTCCTATAGAAGTCACATGCCACTGAATTAAATCATGAAAAATGAAAGGAAAGAAAAAGTAAACCATTCCTCTGGACTACATGTACAAACCAGGCTGCGGTGTGCCATAATAAGCAGGTGTCTTGGAAGATTTGCAATTGTTCTAAATAACTCCTTCAAGAAGACTAAGCCATACTTTGCAGGGAATGCAAAGGAATAAAAACACTGTAATATTTGTCCTGGGGGGGGGGGGAATCCTTTCTAGCCTTTCACAGAGTAATCACTTATGCCCAATCACAAAGATTGGGTTGGCAGAACAGAAAGTAATCCCAGCATTACCAATGTTTGTGATAGAAGGATGTGTTGATGAAGAGGTAGGTGGCTGATCCTTCAAGAAGACTAAGCCATACTTTGCAGGGAATGCAAAGGAATAAAAACACAGTAATATTTGTCCTGGGGGGGGAATCCTTTCTAGCCTTTCACAGAGTAATCACTTATGCCCAATCACAAAGATTGGGTTGGCAGAACAGAAAGTAATCCCAGCATTACCAATGTTTGTGATAGAAGGATGTGTTGATGAAGAGGTGGCTGATTCATTCTTGGTTTTAGGGAAAGGTATGCAGAAAGTTTTAAGTATTTTAATCCATGACATTTAGCAGCACAAACAACAGAAGGCATTGCTTTAAAACAAAAAGGAATGGAAAGGTTGTCATACAAACCACAAGATCTGCTGTGAAACATAGTTGTGAAAATGGTAAATCTTTGCTAACAACAGTTGGCATATACCTATATGCTAAATACTAGTCATGTTCCCATTTTATAAACTTAATAAACTGTCCTGTTGAATGCCAGTACTCATTAATTCATGCAGTATATACCAAAGTACATGACTGAGATACAGAAGTTTCTGATGGCTCCAGTTTTATGGACAAATTGTTTTTTTTTTCATGACTACAGCATCAGAGGGTAGCATGGCATTTTAAAACACATATTAAACTGATTAAAACACATGTTATTCCCAATAGACTTTCATCTCAGAAATTGTCAGTGATTAAAATCAATACATACTTTATTGATCCTAAGATTATAACACCTGTTCCAATCAAATTTCAATTCTCTTCCACCTTGCATCTAACCAAGACAAATCTTTATTTTTTGTAATATGGACAGCTCAACATTTAAAAAAATGGGACGTTTCCATCATTAGTGGGTGGGGTGGGGTGGGGTGTCCAAATTATCATGTTATTGGTGGAGGGGAGGTCAAACCATTCTACTTGTGTTGTTCTCCAAATCAAAAGCTCCAGGAGATCAACATGCACTGAAAATGTCATGAGTTAAATAATCTGTGCTGTTATCCCAAGCCAGGTCAAGGGGTCTAGTGGCTACTAAAGAAAGATATGATGACTATCCCATTTAATTTGCTTTGTAGCATACTTACTAACCATTTTTCTTTTCCTCGAGGAATCTTGAATTAGATTTGAGAGGATTCTGGAGGAACTTGAGAAGTATGAGGATTAAACCTGTTTAGATCTCAGTAGGTTTGTAGCATGGATGAAGCAAACAAATTTAACTGCTCTTCCTCAGCCCAATGCCAGGCCATATTTGTCTGGCAATAAGTATTGTTCCATAGATTTCCAGGGCCCTTACTTAGGTTTGTGAACTCCAACTTGTACAATTCCTGGAGATTTGAGAGCAATGCATGAGAAGGGCAAACTGGTGAAGACGAGATGCTATAGAGTTCACCATCCAAAGCTACCATTTTCTCCAGGGGAAATGAACTCTGCAGACTGGAAATTAGCCATAATTCTAGGAGAAGTCCAGGCATCTCCTTCAGGTTGGCAACCACAACTTGCTTTGTAGTAGCTGTATTTTGGATCTTAACTTCGCAATACCAGAACTTTTCCCCTCATGCAACGGTTCTCAGTGCTCAGCTACCAAAAATATAATCAACCTCTCTTCTAAAAAGACAGATGCCTATACCACCACCCAGAACTGAATACAATAAACTTAAGCAAGCAAAAGTAAGCTGAATCATGCAGAGAAGCTGACCAGACGTCAAAGAAATATTTTCTTGATTTTAAAAAACCTGTCTGCTACCAACTAATCCTTTTGCCTGGGGATGTTAAACCACAGTTTAAGGTGGAATAAATGACTTGAAGCAAGTGCTGATTCACCCCTTCTATTTGATCTCTCAGTTCCAATTGTCCAATTTTGTCTTTTATATTTGTCCTTTCATTCTAGTCAGCCATCTGTCTAGGCTAAGTAACTCCATTATACCTCCACAACCTACACCAACTCTAGCAATCATCTTTCACTTCTTGTATATCTTTGAAACCCTGTTTAGTAGGGATGTTCTTTGAATATTATTAACTAATCAAAATCTGAACCAACAACATCCTGTTCATTAGTAAGTCATTGTTCTAAATGTTAAACATTAATGACAGGTGATAATCTTTGGTTGTATCCACTATTCTAGTGTCTGGATTTCTAGCTTAGAATTCAGGAAGTCAACAGAGAGCAAGAGTGGCTGGGTAAATATGTTACTCAGTAAATATGTCACTGAATGTTTACCAATCAATCAGCAGAATTTCTGCTGTAATGAGTAGAATTACGGGATTCTGAGATAGATTCTCAGCTCTAGCCTAAGGTTCAGACCTCAGGGAAAAATCATAAGAAGCCAGTGACCTTGAAAGACGTGTAGACTGGGCGTGGAAGATTTCAGTGTCACAATAATGCCTTGTGTGAGTGGAGGCAATATTATGGAGCAAGAGAAGATGTACTAATTCTGAAATAAATTCTGATTAAAAATTCTGGCTAAAATTCAGAAATTTATTCTTAGAATGTTTTTCTTCATGAATTGTCCAAAAATTTGGGGAATAGTGGTTAACCCTCAAAAGGTATGGTGTAAAGTTTAACAAGTGACTCACAGATCTGGCCACCAAAAGGTCTGATTCCAACATAGTGTTGTTTACACCAATCACACTCCTAGCTCACCAGTTGGGAGAGGGCTTGAATTTGATCCTATGTGAACAGTGGCTTTTATTTGGTTTGCCTTCTGTTCTCTTTCAGGCTACTACAATAGTATTGCCATTGGGGTAGATGGAGACAAATATTTTGCTCACACATGCTGCATACAGGCTGGCAGTGCTGCAAACTAGAAGGGATACAGGCAAAGGTGATGCCTCCATCCACCCAATGCCAGACAGCATCTGTTGTGCTGTCTTAATGTTGCAGTTGCTTAATATAGTATATTTAACACACCTCAATTCACTGTAAATCACTTCAGGGAACTCAGAAATGTGTTTAATATCAGGAGAATATACTACTGTCTTTGGTTCAGTATGGCATTGTATTGTCATCTACTTTATACCAATACTCAGGGGATTAACATTTACCTTCTTTTAACCATAGAATAGACAAACTCATTGCTAGCACAAAAAAACTCCATAATGTTACAAAGGTCTTAGGTACTTAGCAATTAAAAGAAAACTGCCATTAATCTGATTCAAAGCATGTCTTATTCCCAGACCTTCTGGTTAACATTGTCCCAAGGAATTAGGAATAAGGCATTACTCTTGATTCATCTGGTCTCCCTTAGGCTCACTGCCTAATTTCTTTTTTTCCAATAACAATTTTTATTAAATATTTAAAAAACTTAAAATACAACAGATAACAGGTAAGGCAATATAACGTAGTATTAAATACAAATAAAAAAACATAAAGTCTATAATATTGATACAATTGAAATGTAATCAAAACATTATAACCTTATAAAGCAATATTCCATTAGAACCAACTTCTTCCAAAGATGTAAAGCATCAATTATTTGGGGTATTCTTTCTTGTTGTGTTAAATACTGTAAGATAGGAAACCATATTGCAATAAAATTAGATGAAGTTGCATGAGCATGAGTATCTTCAAGATTATCTGTGACTTTTGCCATAATATACATATTCAGGTTTTGAATGCCAATTTTGCCTAGTCAGGCTATTTTTATTTTTCCATTGTAAAGCAACAGCATTTTTGGCTGCTCTCACTGCCTAATTTCTACATAATATTCTTTATCAGACCCACAAAAAAATCTATTTTTGGCAATAGATCTTTGAATATATGCTGCATCTTTGAATATATGCTGCAAATTAATAGGATTCTACTCAACCAAAAGCAAATAACTGGATTATTCTAAATATACTTGGATTTCTACTAATCCCTTGATTTTAACTGAATTTCTTTCTATAACCTATCAGAAAGTATTATCCTGCCCAGTTTAAAATTACATTTATTTAATTAGCAGCAAACATAATAGTTTTGCCTGCTTTATCTGAAAAGTCCAAATGTCTGTCTCTCCAGACTTTTCCCCCTGTGGGAACACAGGTTGTTGTTATTTGCTCTGAGATTTCAGTGTGTATTCCGCTTGTCTTTGTACTTAGCAAACAATAACCATGTATGACTTCTCCTTCCTGTGATAAAGTCAGTACCTGTGAGCTTTGATCAGTTTCTCAAGTTACAGATTTCCTTTTTTCTGTTGCAAATACTTTCAAGGTAACAAAGAAGTAAGGGACCACTGTTATAACTCAGAGAACAGGAGCACTGAAATGCATATTTTCACAATGATATTACTGTGGGTGCATTGAAAGCAGTAACACAAGACAGACACATATATGAGCCCAACCAGGACTCACCTGTGGCATGCAACGTCCTCAAGGTTCCTTAAAAGCAGCAAGGGGGTGGGGGGTTGCAGAAACACACTGTTAGCCCCTGACATTTTCCCAATGACAACTGTCTCTGTTCTCGAGCAATTTCACTTTCCACAAATCTTTGCTAAAATCTGTGGAATAGTGATTACAGGGTCAGGCTAGGATTTGTGAGACCCTGGGTTTTGAGTCCTCACTCTGCCATGGAAGCTTGCTGGTGTCCTTGGTCCAGTCACATACTCTCAACCTAACTAAAAGGTTTCGTGAGGATAAAATGGAAGAGAAGAGAATGATGTAAGTTACTTTGGGTTTCCACTGGGGAGAAAGGTGAGATAAAATGAATAAATAAAGCACAGTGATTTGAGCACCCCATTTAAGCCCTATTGATTAAAGTTGAATAAATAGATCCAGTTGGGTAGCCGTGAAGCAGTAGAACAAAGTTTGAGGCCAGTGGCACCTTCAAGACCGACAAGGTGTGAGGTTTCGTGTACCTGCATACTTTCTCAGAACATACCTAATTAACTTGTATCTAGTTAAAAACATGGGCAGGCCCGGAGCTACCAATTAGAAAAAGTTAGACGTCTGCCTAAGGATGCAGACATCAAAGAGCGCAGAACTGATAATCAGCATCAGCCCTGAAGCCTACGAAGAGATTCTGCAAGGTAGGGCATTCGCCTTCTCCTCAGCTCCTCAGCAAGCGGCCAGCTCTCTGGAGCACCAGCAGCAGCAGCAGCCTGGGCATCTCTGAGGGAGGAGAGTGCCAGGGAAAGAGAAGGGATTGGATCCCTCGGCTGTGGCCTCCACCCCACAAGGAGCCTCTGGTGCCACCCACAGGGAGGGGGGAGGGCCGGCCAGGACCCTCTCCCTCCCTTCTTGGTAGGCTCATTGCCAATGACAGGGAATGGACTGCAATGGCAACAGACATGCAGCCCCACCTCCCAGTTCCTTCTGGAGCATGCTGTTCTGGAGGAGAAAACGAGCTCTCTCAGCCTCGAGGTGGCCACCCTCCCCACCAGGACGCTCTCAAAGTTGCCCTCCACATGATGGCCAGGCCGGGCAGCACAGCTTAAGAAGGCTGCCCAGCTGGCTTGCCATTCCCCTGCCCGCCTGACTCCCCTGTCCCTGGAGAAGGGGCAGCACGAGCCAGTGACCCCTGTTGTCTATTCTGCCCACCTTTCTACCCATCTCTGTCCCTGCCTGGTTTTGTGTTTTGGTGGGGGCAGAGGGAGACCAACAAGCCAGAGGGATCTGCCATGGATGGGTAAGATTGTTCCCACCATGATTGCCAGTGGGACTCCCCCCAGTGTGAGGAAAAAATGGGAGTGGAGGATCCAGGCAGATAACTTGGGTCTTCCCTTGCCCTTATCTGCTTGTTGCCATGTACTTCCAAAAGAGAAAGAAAGAAAAGTTGTAAGGTGTCATGTAGCTTAAGCAAATGAGAGCCCAAGTGCTTGGAGCTCCAGTACTTTTCAGAGGAAACAAATCCACCCAGCATTTGAGTCAAACAGCCCTACTGTAAATTTACACACACACACACAGTTTACATTCCCTCATAGGGTCATGATGAGTCATTTTGAAGATGTAATGCTTCTGTGTGTGTGTGTCCCTCTTGGCTCTCCTTTGCTGGTGGGGGGCAATAATAAAAAGGCATTTTGTTTAAAAGGGGGGGAACACACCCATACATGAGAGAGGGGGGGGAAAACCTGGCCAGTTACTTGTGAAGGCAGGAAGAGAGACCATTTGCTTGGGGTTGCTGGCAGCATGCTTGTCTGTGGCGGCGTGGGGGAGGCTGCTCTTCTGGAGGCTCAGCACCATGACTCAGAGTTTTCCATCTTGGATGAGGCACAAGTTTTAGCCACTCAGAAGAGAAAACTGGCCACTGAGGAGGTGGGCGTTGTAACCATGCAGGTAACTCTACCCTCTCCTCGCTTCTCCTTGACTCTTCCCCCTCCCCTTCTTTCTGATTTTCATTCTATCCTCCCATCATTCCTAGCCCTTCATCCTTTCTTCCTGTTTTTCTCCCACTTTCTTTTGATCCTTAGGCTTCAGCTTTCTCTCTCCTACTTTTTCCTTTCCCACTGTGTTTCTTCTCAGGGATGGATGTCCCCTGTTCCTTTTGATACTTAAACCTATGTGGCTGAAGGTAGTTGGCCCACCGCTCTCCAGAGTACTCTTGAGCACTTGCTTCAAGGTTGTTGTTTGTTATTAGTCCTAATTTTTTAAAAGTTTCTGTGTTGCTGTCTTGAGAGGGGGTTTCCCCTAATGAGCTATGCTGGCTACTTCGTGGTCTTCCTCTGTTGAATTAAGCCTGGACTGCTTAGCAGTTGGACTTGTTTTGTTCCTATACAATTCTGAGTATTGGAGATAGACTGCTTCTCAACTAAGGTTGCCAAGTCTGGGTTAGTCCACCCTTCAAAGCATCCATTTTCTCCAGGGAGCTGATCTCTGTCAGCTGGAGATCAGTTCTAAAAGCAGGAACTCTCCAGACCCCACCTGGAGGCTGACAACCCTACCTGGACACTCCATTTAGCTAACCTGGTTGATTGGTTTGAGAACTCCATCCTTCCAGGAACTTGTCCAGTGTTTTAATGATTAGCCATTCCAAATCTGAAATACATTAGTGCTTGAGAAAAGACACATTAAGCTTTGAAGGTGTGTATTTATCAGGTTTGTTTTGTAATGGTTGGTGGCTGCTGGCACCAAGTTGGCACGTTTTCTGATTTTACTGTTATTGGGGGGTTTTTACTGTTGTGGTAGCTGGTGTCTGAGGGGGTGGGCTTGTGTGCTGGTGGTGGTGAGTCCTGGTGGCTGCAGCCTGCCCTAGGCTAGGCCTCCTTCTCCTGGCCTGGTGGTGGATAGCTTAATGGCCTACCTGAGGATCTAGGAGGAGTTGTTTCCCCATTGAGTTTATGTGACTGGTCTGGTGGTGAGGCCTGCTGGCTAGGCCTTCTCCAAGCCTTCTCTTGGCCTAGTGTATTGCCTGGCCTAGTTCTTGTTTCTGTCTTGGTTCTTGTTTCACTTCTGGGCATCTCCAGCTGGAATTGGAAAGCTAATGGCACTAAGCATGTTGGTTTCTGTGAGAATGGGGATGGATGTGGGGGTATTTTTCTACTGATTCTCCCTTCCTTGTGTTTTTAATGTGGTCTAATGGGGGAGGGGGCCTGGCCGGCACCAAACTGGCTTAGAAGGACAGGGTTTAGAAGCACACACTAGTGAGGAGCAATTAGCAATTTCAAATTTTGTGTTTTTCATTCTTCCTAAAATGCATTTATGTTTGAAAATTGGTGGGCACACTGGGGGGGGGGGGGGCAGAAGGTAGCCTCGCCTAGTGTGCAAAAAAACCTGGTGCCAGCCCTGAACATGGGCAAGGGCGATCCAAATAATTTAAGTATTCTTTAAGTTTTATCAATTACAGCTGGAATTTTTCAGAATTTTAATATAAACTAGTTTATATTATATTATATTACTAGTTTAATATAAACTATGTTTTATAAGTTGAATAAGTTGTGTGTTGTACTAAATTTTCAGAATTTTAATATAAACTAGTTTATATTATATTATATTACTAGTTTAATATAAACTATATTTTATAAGTTGAATAAGTTGTGTGTTGTACTAAATTTCTGAGCTGGTATTGTGCTCTTCCCTGACAATTCAAATCCTCAGAGGAGGGCCTTTGTTGTGTTTCCCCACCACTGGAGTAAATAAGCGCTGCAAAGGAGGGGGCCTTTTTGGTGCTTATGGAGCTCATTCACATTGAGAGTTCATAATATACAAATATTTTTAAAACATTTATTTTGTTCATCGGGATAAAAATCTGACAAAAAGAGCACTGCTGAACCACACAAGAACAGCTGACTTATGGTGACCCTGTGGAGTTTTCAAGGCAAGAGTCATTTAGAGGTGGTTTTCCACTGCCTGCCTCTGCATCAGGACCCTGATATTCCTTAGGGGCTTCCCTTCCAAATACTGGCCAGGGCCAACCCTGCTCAGCTTCCAAGATCTGATGAGATCGGGCTAGCATGGACTATCCAGGACAGGGCTTAATATAACATATTTACCCCAACTGCCAACCAAATGTCTCCAGGAAAAAAAAGCAAAACAGAGTGACCTTGTGCCTATGATGCTCCCCATCCACTTCCCTCCCTTAGAGGCAAGGTTTTCCCTCCATTTCTGTTTGTCCCTTCACTAACTGAGCAGCCTTGGTAACATGTTTTCTTCTCCCCTGAAGAAACTCTGGCTGTTCCACTCTATCAGAAAGATATATATTTGCCTGTTTGCTCAGCTCATGTACCTGAGGGAAGGGATAGGAAGGCCCTTTAACTTAAGCTACTGAAAATGGCATTTGAGACTTTTTAAAATTCAAAAATAACAAAAGGTTTTATTTAACATCAAGAGGGAAAGGTCAGGTGAAATCAGGTATTGAAACTACAGAGGTAAAACTAGTACAAGCACAGACTTTTGTTCTTAAAGTATTCACAGTTACTTAGATCTTTATATTGAGAGGCTTTTGTTCCAGTATTTTACCAAACACTCTAATATACTTTATTTGTATAATCTTTTTGGTGCCCAGAAGGCTGGTACCCTCTTTCCAGTACCCAAATCCCTTCTCTTTGGAACACCAGTACTCTTCTTGAGTGTTTGACTGACTTTTAAGGTTCTCTACAGGCAGTTTTTAATCACACCAGACCAGGGAATTCTGTACTCCTCAGAGATAAACCTCCCTGTTTCACTGGGTAGGGAATCTTCTTCTCTTTCTAGAAGATCTATCCTTTTTCCTTTGGCCTGAATGGGAGTCCTGTCTACTACTCAAACTTCCTTGCCAGGCTTTCCCCCAGTTCTGTGTCTGTACTCACACTGCTCTCAGCTAATGCTGAATTCAGACTGCCTTCAGTCAAGATAGAAATCTGACTGTCAGCACTAAACCCTTTTTCTGTCAGGGCTATTCTCAGATGATCTCAGTATACATCTCATCTCAGTTAAGGCAGGAATCTGATTGAATTTCCTCAGCATCAAGCTCTCAAGACTTTTTTTTTTTTTGCTCAATTGATGCCAACCAATCAGTTTGCCTGGAGCAGCCTGTCACTCAACGTCCTCCAGCTCTGTGAAGAATTAACCCTTCACAGTCCTTTAGTTGTTGGTACAGCACTTCTGAACCTCTTAAAAAGTGTAGCCAGTCACAGTCAGTCACATACAGTCTCAGCCTAACCTACCTCACAGGTCTTTATGTGGATAAAATGGAGGAAAAGAGAAGGATGTAAGCTGCTTTAGGTTCCCATTGGGGAGGAAGTTAGGGTAGAAATGAAGTAAATAAGTAGAAGATAAAATGATTTGCCTCTGGTGAAAGGAGAATGCTGGACAAGATGAGCCTGTAGTCTGCCCCAGCAGAGATTTTCTTATGTCAGCACTGGAAAACAAGCCATGTGTTTGTTTCACTAGTACATTCTGGGTGCAATACAGTAACCTCAATGGCAAATACATTTGTTACATGCAAATGGTTATAGCTTAACTGATACCCTCATGAACTGACAGTCCCTCAGCAGTGGCTATTCAACCTCTTCCAGGCCACCAGGACTTTTTCAGTTGGTTTTTTTAAAAAAAACAACAACAGCAATTCAGCATCATTGTACTGATGTAACATCATGCCTTTCCCTTTATATCTCCACAATTAACAGGGGTAGAGAAATACTTTTAAAAATGAAAGCTGATAATGTAGAGAATCTGAGACACTGTAGATATATTATATTGATATAATGATATTCAATTGCTGAATGCAAGAAACAAAAAAGGCCCCCCAAGTAATAAAGGGAGGAAATGTCTGCTGCAGGGACAACGGATGGGCATGAACTGGAAAAATGTGGTTTGGTTTGTGGCTGAACAATGAATTGAACCATGAACTAAATGAATTGAACCATGAACAAGAGGCTTGTTCATGAACCAAACACTTCATATGGTTCATGGCCCTGCAAACTACATTGGGGTTTGCAAAAAGCCCAAAAAACAGCTGAGCAGCAGAGAGCAGCTTGCTTTCTGCCGCTCAGCTGTTTCAGCCTGTCTTGTGCAGTACCCTTAAAGTTTAAAGTGACTGCAAAACAGTGTGGAAAATGTCTGCATGGCGGGGAGGTGCTCTCCACCACACAGCTGTTTCAAGCTGTCTTCTGCAGTTCCTTTACACTTTAAAGAGACTGCGGAAGACAGCCTGAAAAACAGCTTCATGGCTGGGAGCACCTCCCTGCTGCTCAGCTTTTTTTGTGGCTTTTGCAGGGAACAGAAAGCTTGGGTTTAAAGAGACTCAGAGTCACTTTAAACCCCCACTTTCTGTTCCATCCGTGAACTACAACAAATCGCATGAACTGCTCTAAAACTTTGTGGAAGTTTGTGACAATGAACCAATCATGAGCTTCTGTTCTTAAAGCACAAACAGGGCAAAATTTGTCATGAATTTTGCTTTGGGGTTCAGTTCAATTCATGCCCATCCCTAGGAGGGACAGCGGCAGGGAAAATGGCTATCATGTTGATTTCCCCACACACATAGCAGCCATCTAGGTTCATAGTGGTTCATGGATGATCTTTCCCAAAACTTCACTTCAAACCAGGTTTGAGAAAGATCAGAGGAAAGCCAGGAAAGCCTGGGAAATGCATGAATGCACCATAATGCTGTAGGAAGCAGGGAAAAAATCCACTTCCCAGCAGCCTTGAACATGGGGCAGATAACCCATTGGAAATGGCCCTATTCTTTGGAACTCTCCCCCTCATCCCCATTCTTTGGATGGTTTCTACTTTCCAGGTTGTCCAGCATCAACAACAAAAATTCTTATATCAAAAGGCTTTTTTTAGTTCAATTATGTCCCTTCTTGTAAGATTTTAATGACCATTGTTATCATTGTAACTGTATGTATGGATTTTAATATCATAAGCCTAAGTATTCTTAAATAGAAATGCAGCATATAAATGTTCTAATAAATAAAAATGAATTAAATGCAAAGTTGTATATTGCAGCACATATAAAGCAAATTTTCCTGAAGTGGAGAGGATATATGCATTATGCCTGCTCAAGCAATAGACACTGAATAACTAAGATGGACAGCTCCCCAGAAAGTATTCAGTATAGCATGCATTGACAAGAAGACAAGACGGTATTAATGTGCCTAGATCAAAGATAGCTACAATATCAATTTGCTGTACACTTATTTTTTTGGAGATAAAATTTTACCTACTTTGATCAGTTCATCTACTGAACAAATGAACAAAGGAAACTTTAAAAAAAAACAAATAATTTCTTGGGAGAAATTATTTGGATAGCTGTGACAGAAGTGTTTCAGTCCACATTAACAAGGTGACTCATGAGTAAATATTTACACGAGTTCCTCTGCTTACTCATACTGACTTAGATCAGAGATCTGATGTCTGTAGCCAGAATGCCATAAAGCAGAACTGATTAGGTATGCCTCCTTCACATTCAGCTGAAAAACTGAGTCTTTGGCAGATTGAAACCATATTGTCACTGTAATCTTTTGCTCACACAGACAGCTTTGTCTGCAGCTCCACTTAGTGGGGGGAGAAAAAGAAGATCCAGTAGTAGATGAAGGTGTGCTACCTGCAGAACCACCTTCAGAATGTGCAAAATAAATTTCCATTCACCACCACGCATATTACGTTTCAGTTTAATATGTGGATATGTATGCACACAGAGTTCTCTGTAAAGACAAAGAGCTCAAAGAAATGTGATCCCATATGAAAGATGCCAGGTGGCAGAATTTGATGCAAGCAACTTGAATCTCTTTCCCACTAGTAAAGAAATAATACATTTGTTCTCTGTCTTTCTAAATAGGGAAATATGCCATCACATAATGTGATATAAGTGACAAATAACAACTTCCAAGGCTGATAGGAAAACATTCTTCTTCTTATAAACACTCAGTTACTTGTGATTTACATAATAGGAATGGAAAACCTTTTCCTTTTTTGGCAACATTTTCTATCTTATAGGTAAGGAAGGGGCTGAGGAACAAAGGAACAAATGCAATTTCCCCTCCTGCTAGCAAAAGATGTGCAATAGAGACAATACCAGCATTGTTAGCAAGCTTCTCCTACAAGAGGCAGATGTTTTTAATTGAACCATATGCTTGAAACCTTAAAAAAAAGACTGCAGCTTTGTGAGTCATTGTTAGCCACTCACTGCTGTATCGAAATAAAAACCACATCTAACACTTAGCCTGCATTGTCCCAGTCATGCAAAGGGTAGCCGGATTCATGTATCTGAAAATGGATCCATGTCACCATGCGTGTTTAATCAGAACAACGTTGCATTGTATGTACTAAGTTTACTTCTGGATAAATATTCATAGGATTGCAGCCTTGGAGCAATCCTTAGAAGTAAATCCCATTTTATTCAATGGGGCTCACATCCAGGAGAGGTTTTTTTAGGATTACAGCCTTAACCTTCCACAGCCTTGTCATATGAAATTGTAAGTTACAGTGGTCTGGAAGATATATAGTAGAGACATTCACTTTATATTTTGTTTGAATTAGTGTTCAAAAGATAAAAGGAGAAGAGAAATAATGTTATCATCTGAGATTCTGAGGGTGATGTCAACTTGGTGGCTTAAGTCCTGATCTGTGAAGCTTGCCCTTAGTGGTAAGGGAAGCTTTATGACAATGAAACGTGACCTCCAGAATCATTTTTACAATGCATTTGAGGATAACATGAGGCCCACTGGTCCATATAGCAATCCAGGTGGGGGGCAGGGGGATGCTTGATACTACTGAATTTCTTACAACATAGGGTAACCGTCTAAAGCATGGGTGTCAAACATACGGCCCATGGGCCAGATCAGGCCCTCAGAGGGCTGCAATCTGGCCTGGAAAGCCCCGACTGTTTCCTGCTTCCTTTTCCAGTTCTGCTGCTGCTGCTGCTATGCCACAGCTTGCTTTACCAGACTCTCTCAGTCACACAGGAGAGATAGATAGACAAACCTCTCCTGTGTGGTTGAGTCTGATAAAGCACTGGCTGAGGCTCCTTCCCCTCCTCCTCCCAGGGAGAGGGAGGAAACCAACCAGAACTCGCTTCCTGGCCAGGCTGCCTCAATTATATACAGGAGACAAAGGAAAGCCTTTCTTCCCTTCCACTGGCTGAGGCTCCTCCCTGAAGGGAGGGAAGGAAGGAACAAGGGAGAGCTTGTTTTGCTGGGCTGCCTCAATTCCACGGGAGAAGTACCAGGCAACTTTAAGGCCAGCAAAGTTTTGTTCAAGGTATGAGCTTTTGTGCACCTTGCTACAGTGTGTGTGCATTTTGTTGGGCTCTCTATGGTTTGTGTGTGTGTGATTTGTTGGACTCCTTATGCCAGGGCTCTCCTAAGTGCAGCTGGGTTCCCTCCCCATTTTCAGTGTATTCATGCCCTCATGATCCAGTCTTTCTCAGTAAGAAAGCAATGTGAACTATTTTAGAGGAGGAATAACAACAAGCCAGTGAGGTGGATTAGGCTGAGAGTGTGTGTCCAGACCAAGTTCACCCAGCACATTTCCTTTGTAGAAAGTTGTAGTTATTTCTCTGGGGGAGACTATAGTTTTGTAGACACACACACAGCCCTCAGTCTGTGTCAGGATGCCTTCTCATGTTCTTGACCAGCTCATGAAGCAACTTATATACAAAAACTCACAATGCCCAGCCATTTCATGTTTTCTCCTGGGTCCTAGTCTCAGAACATTGAGCGTGAGATTTCTGTAATGAATGTCAATAAATCAAAAGTAGATTTGCAGCTTACAGATACACACCTGAACAGCATACTCAAGATTGCTACAGCACAGACATTTTGATGTGATAATTCAGAGCAAGAGGTGTCAGTTATCAGAAACTGTTAGACAAAAATATTGCAAGAGTGCTAGTGTTTTAAGCATGTTTTATTTAAAGTTTAAAAAATCTTTAATTGTGTTTGTCTACGTCCTTTAAAAGTTTATATCTCCGCTACTTGGCATGACATTTTATGACATACATGGCCCAGCCCAACAAGGTCTCATTTATGTCAGATCCAGGCCTTATAACAAATGAGTTTGACACTCCTGTTCTAAAGTGTATGGCAATAAAGAATTAATACAAAACATGAAGCTTCATGAACCAATGATAACTTGCTCAGACACTCATAGCCCTGAATAATGAGACAGGGGAACAAGGATTCCTGGGTGATATGTCCTACCTTCTCCTCTTTCATTCCAGCCCACATTCGTTCTGCCTAAACTACCCAGGCAGATGATGTTCACCAGACAGTGTGACCCTGTTGATTTTCTTGACCACTATGGTGTCTATTTAATCATGGTAACCTTCTGAATTTGAGTAGGTAGTTGGATTTGGGAGTACGGAACATTCTTCCTACCTCACTGGGAATTCTACAAGCTGATATTGGAAGGCTATGGTTCTTCCCTATGACAACTCTTTGGTGTGGTTCAATAGGGATTTCTCTCTATTTCATGCTTGTTTGGTATCTGAATGAAAACTCCAAGGATGGTCATTTTGATGAAATCTGTTCCTTCCATTTGCACTAAGGATGGCAGTGTTATCCTTGCCTGACTTGCATGAAATAATTAATGGGATGGATCTGGCGACTAAATTGAAACTTAATCCATACAAGTGACATTGTTCATGTTAGATATTTGTGGACTACATTTCCCTTGAAAGAATAGGCTCACACTTTGGAAATACTTCTGAATCTCAGGCAGAGGCTGTGGCTAGAAGTACATTCTAACAGCTATAACCAAAAGGCCCACTGTATTCCTTTCCAGGAAAGGCTCTTGCAAATATTATGCAAAGCTGATGATTTTTCAACTGTAATGCACTATACCTGGGGCATTCCATGAAGATAGTTTGGTTATTCTAGAATGCAGCTGCCGAGTTGGTGATGGGTGCTAGCTGACTAGAGCAAATAATATCAATATTGCAAAAGTATGTTTCCGGTATGTTTTCAAAGTCATTTCAGGCACTAGTTCATACTATTAAAAACCTGTATTGCCTGATAAAGCTGATGGAGTGCCTGGTCCTTTATATACCTCCCTTGATTAATATTTGCTGTGAGTGCCAGCTTCTTGGAGGTTATACTGGGTTGCATTATATTGGAGGCCATACATTTAATAGAGCATTACCTGTTGTGACCCTGCATTTATGGAATGTATCTACTGAAACAGAGAGTTGCTTAGACAGACTAGTAAGGCTGTTGTGTGTGTGGGGGGGGTTAAAGCAGGCTTATAACGTCCAGATGTGATGGGGTTTGGCTAGGTTTATATTGTTCTTCCTTTTAAGCTATTGCTACTGGTTTAAATTGTATTTTTCTTTTAATGTCTTAATAGGGGAGGTAGATTCTTAAAATGATTCTCCAGTTTTAGCTGAAAAATTGATTATAAATTCTCAAATAGATAACACGAATAGAATACCTGTTCCTGAATGTTCAAAGACCTTCTCATACATCACCCTGGAAATGCCTGAAACACTTCTATTAGATATGCCTGTATCTTTAATTACATATTGCATATCAGGGCTGGTGCTGAGAGATAACAGCTGGTCTAAGTAGGAATGTACACACACAAAAAAAATCAGTATTTTTCAGATTCAGATATATTGGACTTGGAAAATATTGGTGTTCTTGATATTTCCAAATTCCAATACTGGTATGGTATTCAAATTCAGGATTTTCTCGGTTTCCTAATTTTTTTCCGACTCCACTAAGGACCATTATAGTCAATGGGGACTCTATCCAAGGGTATCCAGGGGCCAGGGGAGGCCTTTTTTTTTAGGTAGAGGCACCAGATTTGTAGCATAGCTGCTGGTGCCTCTCCTCAAAAGAGCCCCCAACTTTCAAAAAGATTGGACAGGGGGTCCCCCAAAGAAGGTGCCCCCATCCTCCATTGTTTCCAATGGAGGAAAAAATAGCAAAGAAGAAGCCCAGCAGAACAGAATCAAAGTCCCAGAGAATCTCTGCAGTAGAACCTGAAGGTGGGGGGCATTTTGCAAGCCCAGCAGAACCAGTGCAATGTGCCCAGCAGAACCAGTGCCACTGTGGCACTACAAACCCTACAGGCCTAAGGTGAAGCCAGAGACTCTCTATGAGGGGAGGGGGGGTTACAAGCCCAATGCCAGCTCAACAGGATTGATGTCATGCACAGAATCACAATCCAAGCAAGGGGGTATTGCAAGCCCAGCACAACCAGTTACAGTGTGCAGAATGTCCAGCAGAACCCAGTGCCATTGGCATTGCAAACTTAAAAGAACTGATCTCAAAGCACAGAGTCACCACAAATCCAATCAAGGGGGGGATTTTGCAAACTCTGTGCAAGAAACTGGGAAGGGAACACAAAGGATGCCGGCAAAGGGGGGGAAGCTCTTAAAACTGACAAGACTAGTTTGAAATGAACAATAGAAGCAAGGATACTCACAGAAACCCTGAGACACAGAAACAAAAAAGAAAAGGGTGGGGAACGGTCCCTGGGAGTCTGCAATGCTAGCTCTCGATCTTTCCATAAAATCCCAAATGTATCTGGGATTTTTTTGGAATTTGTTTATTTGTTTTCTGAAAAATCCTGGATATCTTTGGGATGCTGAAATATACCCAAAAATACCAATAGGTTTCAAGGTAAGTAAATTATTGCTAGAATTCTAAATGGTTGCTAGGCCTGTGCTCCAATCAGGGTTCAAGCAATCTCCTATTGATACAAGTAGGCCAATCAGTGAAAGGATCATTTCATTGGTCTCTGGTCATGGCAGGAAAGCAGGTGATGTGATCTGCAGCTTCACACACACACAAACACACACACCCCTCACGGGACTTAATTGCTTTGGGATGTTAATTGGGGAAGCCAAGGTCGGGGAGGGAACATGCTATCTTGCAGGTGCAAGAATGGACTCTCCCTCTACAGTATGTCCATGTAAAACTTAGGAGATTTAAAAGCAACAATTTAACAAGGGCAGGCCACAGCTAGGCTGAACCAGACTTTTAAAACAGACTTTATTTCAAGTTCTTGACAATCATAAAAAGGTAAAATTACATTTATTCAAGTAGATCCAGTTCACATGCAGGTTGCAGTTGAAAGGAGAGAGAGAAGTCTAATCTAAAGAGTACTTTCCCTATCACAAATGGCTAGCTTCCAGCAACATGTGTGTGGGAGTATGAGGGCACTGTATCTACAGGAGATATTTGAAAAGACATGTGTCCTCATAGAAGGCCTTGTGAAGTGAGTAAGAAGACAAAGAGAGAGAGGAAGAGTCAGAGGGCAGTTCTCAGGTTAAGACAAATTCAAGGAGATAACACCTATACACATTTAGAGTGATGTACACACACACACACCCCCAATGTCCAGGCATGCTGAGTCACTCACTCCAACAAGTGATGCATTCACTATGGACAGATCTGCAGCCATCTCACAGATCTGGATCAAGGGAGGGTTTTTCAATACGATGTAAAGGGGAAAATCCCAGAAGGCCCACAAGTTGTGCTCAAAATGAGCATAAATGGCGTGTAAATATTCCTATTTAATTTAGGGGCTTCCTGCATTTCATGTGAGTAAAAATCCCCAAGTGAAAGCTGCCTCTGTGTTCTTATTACCCACTTTAAGTCTCTGTGCGTCTCTTTCTCCCCTCCCCCTTTTTGGGGCAAGTAAACACACAGTATAAATAAGTGGAGATGCTGAGGAGTAAATCCAGGATCTTCTTCATGCTAAACAGATATGCTACCACTGAGCCATGGCCTCTCCCCCTCCAAAATGGTTACATTGCTAGATGATTCACACAAACCCGTATGAAGAAGCTGCCATACACTGAATCAGAGCCTTGCTCCATCAAGGTCAGTACTGTATATTCAGATTGGCAGCAGCTCTCCAGGGTCTCAGGCAGAGGTCTTTTAGATCACCTACTACTTAACTGCAGATGCAGGGGATTAAATCTAGGACCTTCTGCAAGCCAAGCAAGTGCTCTGACACTGAGCCACAGCCCCTCCCTTGGGGATACAAATCCAAATGCCAAAACACAGTTGGAAAATTGCTGTAGTTGATATGAGACATTCCACTATATGGTGAGAAAATCAGAAACAAAGTACTCATGAAAATATCCACAATATCAGCAATGATTAGAGTGAAGTATGACAGTAGTAGCATTTAGATGATAGTATTAAATGAGTCTTAGAGTCTAGGGGAGGTATATACTGAAGGTATGCTAACAATTGATACAGTCCTCAGTGAGCTCTACTAGTTATAACAAGCCAGCGTTTCAAATTCCTCCCAGGTGTCCAAAGAGGCTCATTAATCCGAGTAGGGAAATTCCCCCAAATGGATCATTCTTAGCAAAAACAAAATATCCCCTTTCTACAGTAGAGCATAACCACAGGGCATCAGACCATGTAAACGGTTTTAGTCTCTGAATGACTGGAATGCTAAGAGGAATGAAGATGTGGCAATAAAGAGCAATTCATATCAGCAAAACAAGGAGGTTCCTCCAAATTAAATGCATACCTATCCACCTACCATGCATGGGCCAATACTTCAGGTTAAAGGAAAAGCAAGACCAAATCATGTAAGCAGGTGCTGGAGAGAAAGCAGGAGACAGCTTGAAAGGAAATGAACTTTAGGAGACTCTAAAGCCTGTGTCATGGTGAAGCTTACCTGTCACCAGTGAGGGACTCTGAGCTGCAAATAAGCTCTGGAGAGCTAATTTAAATGCCATGCAGAACTGTGAAGATTTAGCACATCTAATTTGACCTGCTTTTACAAAAAAGAATAAGGATTTTGCTTCAAGTTCCTAGCCATGTCTTTTTAAAAAAGCAAACAAGTAATCTAAACACTCAATAGAAAGTGTACAAAAATGGGGTTTTCTCACCTGTTTTTTACCACTTTTCCCCAGGCTGCAGTGAAATCTGGAACCAATTGTGAATTTTTCATGCAGTCTTTTAATAGTATCAGACTTTTTCAATGTACAATAAGACTGGTTAATCTTTGGGGGGGGGGGGGTTACAAAGCAAATTTTCCCCATTTTAAGGTTTCTCAAGAAGCCATATTATTAAAAGGGCAAAACTGGTCCTACTACATTCATAGAAATGTGGGGGCATGTCTGGATGGCTCTGTCTTTGGGTACAGATAAAACTGTTCTAATGTATCCAGCGAGTCCCCAGAGAGAACATGAACCATTTGCTCTGCAGTCCCCAGCTACAAACCATTGCTGGACCAGCACTAGCTGACAAGTCTGCACAGCAGTTTTCCTCCTTTGAGCCTAAGAGTATTAGGCACAGAAAGCCTCTCCAGTAACAGGGGACTACGGTATGACGATGCCCTTTGTAAGGTATGAGAACCAATGCAACTTTAAAATTCTAAATCTCTTTTTTCCCCAGTTGCAAGGCTGTTTTTAATAGTTACAATTTTGTACATCCCAGATTCAGTGTGAGCAACTTTTGCATGATGTACAGTGTCATGCTAAGCAGAACTAAAATCCATACAATACCTCTTATTCAGACCAACCAAAATAACATCACACATGGTGACAACTGTGGACTTAGGAACACGTAAGTCTGCTGAAGGGGGCATTGATAGTAATGTGCATTCTGAGAGCAACCCTAAGGAACCCTCTACTTGAAAGTGAGACCCATTCATCTTCAGTGGAGCTTACTTCCATGAAGGTGTTCTTAGGATTGCAGCCTTTGTAATTAAAGACCATTTTAGAACTGCGCTCTAAGCTGTAGTGGGACATATTTGTCACAAGATGGCAGAAGAAGATTGTTAAATGCAACATTTCTACTTACTGTGAACCACACTCATAAATGATCAGGCAAGATGGATGCAGGCTTTCCGAACTTAAAAAAGTTATCATACTTATGGCAGATATTCTTAGAGAGGGAACAGAATAAGAAAATCACATGTTATAAGTTAATTTTAAGAAAGACCTAAAAAAAATTCCATAGGCTAGACCTCAGTGTTTGGATAATGTGTTTGAATTGAGATCATACTGCACACATGCACATACTGGACACAATTCAAAAAGTACATATAAATCAGTGGGGGATCTGCAAGAACAACTGTACAGGATTGTGGCCTGGCTTGGGAAAAAAAAATCAGTCTCCATTTTACTTTCTGTAAAAGAAGAAAGCAAGAAACCAGAGTTCGATTTTGAGTTGGAGTAAGATTAAATAAGACAAGTGGAAACCCGCAAGCACTTGCAAGGGGCATTCCATTTTCCCTTCCCTCACATGGCCCAGTCCTTTTCGTGCCTTAGCCTGCTAGCTGGTACCAGACAGATGTCAATACCCTCATCAGCAACATATAAGGTAGGAGCTTTGGGGGCTTTATTTTTGCTGGGGAGGGGGTGGTCAAAGGGGGTTGGAAAAAGAGGTGGCAGGAAACAGCTTCTGCCAATGAGGGCAGGAGTCTCCCTTCCCCGCATCTCTCCCCAGCTTTCCCTTTGCAGTTTGCTTGGTGCACAAAGCTGTTGCTCTAGCAGGCTCTGAAGCATATGACCCAGTCCTTTTTGTGCCTTAGCCTCCCCACTTGTGCCAACTGTCAAGTCCCCTCATCAGCAACACACAGGCCTGTAGCTACAGTGGGACATCTCGGGGCCTGGCCCCCCAACTTCCCATCCAGCCCAGGCCCCCCCACTTCAATTTTTTTATTTTATTTTGTGGTGCTCCCTTGGGGGGGGGGTTGAGGGGGGTGCTCCCAAACTTATTTAAAGGCCCCCTTAATTTAAAAATCCTGGCTACAGGTCTGGCAACATATGAAGTAGGAGGGGGGTTGGCTTTATTTTTGCCATGGGGGGAGTGTTCAGAGATGGTTGGAAAGGGGGGGCAGCAGCAGCCTCTGCGTTCTGCCTTTCACAAGATCAGTTGTAATTCTGGGAGATCTCCAGGCACCACCTGGAGGCTGGCAACCTATATAACTCCATTTTTGCCACATGCTGGTGCTTAGTTGTCTTGAGTTTTGTGAGAGAAAGCTGATTGTCTGCTCCCAAGAGATCCCACTCTCTCTCTCATGCTTCTTTTACACTACAATCTTCTCCATTAGAATTCCTACAACAAATGTTACATTTCAAACTTCACATCATCAGTATTATAGTTGTTCTATAACAATTTGCACTCAAAGTCAGAATGTCAATGGGTTTCAGTACCAAACTGGCACAAAAGATTCCGTTTTAGAAAACAATGCCAAATGCAATGGATTTGATTCTGTTTCTATTCCATGTTCTTTCTCCCCTGCAATCCAGTGAGACTCACAATACGGAACAGAAAGAACTCTTTGCTACAAGAGCCAGGATTTCTTATGCTGACATGTTTGTGTTTTCAGAAGAAGTTCTAAACAAAAAAAGATCCCATCAATAATATTTAGCACTAAGAAAGTGGCATTAATGCAACAGTACATAAACTAGACTCTGGGAGCTCACTCCTGAATGACAAAACTCATCCACCTCTGGCCTACGTCAGGATAGTCAGGGCAATCTGCCTCCTGCTTGGGAGAAAATGCATTTCCAAAAAGCCCTATCTGATCCAATAGCAACAAGTCCATTGTTAATGTGAAAACAGCTCTGCTTAAGCAAGCTGGAAGTCAGGGCACTTCTAAGTATGGGATCTGACGGCAATAGACAAACACCACAAGACTTAAATTGGCAAGCTATGTTGCTGAGGCTCCCACAGGAATACAGAAAACTGGAACAAAACAGTCTGAATTTCAATTTAAAAGCCAGAGAGCTCTTCCAAATCCCCAGAGTGAAAAGTTTGGCTGCCCAGTTTTCAACTCATGGAGATGATGTGGGGAGAGAGAAAAGAGAGGGGAGAAGAGAAGAAGAAATATGTTGGGGCTTTTTATAACTAAAGCCAGCTTTGTGGACTTAATATCAAGCACTTTATTTTATACCTCAAAATAGAAGCAGAAACTATGCTTCCGTTAAGTAGTTTGCTGTACATTTTCAGCATCCTTATAAGTTTCAGTTTGACACTCTAAGGTTCAGCCTTCCTTGGGTAATTCAGATATGCTGGAAAAAAATGTTCTCAGTCTGAGTCCTGGTCATTTCTCATGCATTTTAAGTTCTCAAACTGCATTAATCTGTTCACTGCTTATCATCATACACTCAAGCACTATTGTCCAGGACTCCCAGAAGCTGATTACCATTACACTGGGCTTTTTTCCTCCTCGTTATTTTGTTTCACATCAACTCAGCCAACTCAGGATTAACTAAACCCAGTTTGATTCTAATCCAAACCACACACCCTATCAGTTCTCTGCCAAATCAGCCTTGAACTATTTAAATCCATGAGCACCAATCTAGTGACCTGCATCCCTGGAATGTATAAACAGGGACCATACAATAACATGGCAAATCAGAAAAAAAAAAAGTTGAAAGAAAAACACAGTAAACTTATTTGCCCAAAGTTGTCATTTTATCCAAACAATTGTTTCATGTAGAATTTAAAAGGCTAAAGAGTTTACACTCAGAAAGACAGAGAAATACTTTCCTTTATATCTACAAACTGGCTTTGTTTCACTGCAATGATAAAAACATGGCACAACTGAATACTTCATTCAAATGTAGACAACCTGGGTTTTCTAGGGTAAAAGGCTGGGCCCGTGCCTTTCCCTTTCATCAGATTTTGAGAAGATTCTCAAACCAATCTGTGGGTACAGGCCTTATATATGTCCATTAGTTTAACATATATGTTCGTATGTCAATAATTTGGAAAGACAATTATATGCTACTTCTTTTTGAAGACAGGAAAAAAGACACTATTTATAATATAGTAGATTTCACTTGTAGTGTATTTCACTGAGACCATGTGTGTGCATGGCGGGCCTCACCTAACTAATGGCTGTGGTCAAACCCTCCTGTCTGCCTCTCCTCACACACAGGACATGATTGCACGTTATCTGATTCCTTCAGTTTCACTTCATTTTTTTGTTAAGACCAAGAGCAGGTGCCTGGCTGAACTGGAGGCTGTTTCTTTGTCACAAACAAGGATTTCAAACCAGAATTAAATAATAAACCCTCAAGTGGGGCATGCGAGCAGGACCATTAGCCAGGTACATAGTGAACTGAGGACAGTGATACTGATTGGAACCCCACACTGGGATTGCTCTCATTTTCAACAAGTAACCACAAACTCCAGGTGTTTCATAATCGACAGTGGGAAATCCCTAACTACCGTTTGCTGGATCACAGCCAAGTTAGGCTGAGGTATGAGATAACTGAGTAGGGAAGTGTTATCGGAACATTTGTAGGTTACTGACACGTTGAAGCAGGAAAAAGAGCAGGTTTGTAGAAGGTCAAGCCCTTATACTTTCCAGCTTACAGAGGCTAGTTTTAAAAGTCAGAATTTTTCAACCAATCATCAGTTTGGTACAAAGCTGGAATAGTGCTGCCAACTCCAGATTGGTAATTCCTAGTGATTTGGGGACTAAAGCCTAGGGAGGGGGGAATTTGGGGAGAAGATGAGGTACAATGTCATACAGCCCACACATCTGATCTCTATTCTGTATTCTGGAGAGCAGTTCTAATTATGAGAGTTCTCCAGGCCCCACCTGGAGGCTGGCAACATTAAACAGCTTGATCTTTCTCTTCATCCCTTCATTAGGGATAGGGAGCAAGTGCCCCCTTATTTGCTCCACTGGCCTCTTCCTCCTTCCATTTGTCAGCTCTCGTAATGGTGCAAAGAGGGGTGCAGGGGGAAGAACAGGTGCCATGCTATGCAGAGGCAAGAAGGGTGGGTGGCAGCAACTTCCCAGTGACTTGCTACAGTTGAGGGCAAGAGGCTGGGGTGATGGACAGAAGACTGTCCTATACAGGGTTCACCCAATGATTCTGGTGCCCTATTTAGTGAGCCCTTTTGTGCACTGTAGCCACCACTACCATCCGTGCTACTTGCTCTCCTTTGTTGATGGAACAGAGAAGCCAATGCTTGTCCTACTCCCCCCCACACATCCCCGAAAGGCATAGCAAGAAGCCACCACCAGCTTTGATTCACAGAAGGCTGTCCCACCCCAGAAGGGGGAAACAGCCACTCACTTGAGCCTATGGGAGTGCTCAAGAGTTAATCTAAATCTCTGTCTCACCCTTTCTTTGAACAGATCATAGTATAGGGACCCTTCATTCTTCATTTCAGAGTAGATATCATTTAACACCCTCCCCTCACATATTTGTGAGTGAATATAAATCATCCTTTCATTGTCAGCCACTTGAAAATCTTTACAAACTCTTTCAAAGGTAACAAAATAAAGTTTCAATATCATCTCCTTTTTGAAATATTGGAAATTTCATTTGATCCATGTAGAAGGCTTCACTGCTTAACCTAGTATTTTCCAACTCAGCCCTTAATTGTAATTCCTTCCATTTTTAATTTATTTAATTTGATTTCATGCTGCCTTTGGGCTTCTCTCTCTCTTTTAATTCCACTTCTTTTTACGTTTCTCCCACACACACACACACATTTAATCTCAATGTCTTTAGTTCTTTCTCTTTTTCTAATGTAGCCACTTCTATTTCCTGCCTTATTTTTCCAGATCTCTACTTGGTCAGTATTCACAAATTCCTCCACTTCTCCACTATCCCCTGTAGCCGCCGACTCATCTTCAGGCCTCTCAGGTGCCGTTATGTGCTTTAAAGGTATTTTGACAAAAATTTTACTTCACAAAAATTTAAAAATATTTATATTTTTTATTTTAGTACTTTCAGAAGAGTTTGTGAAATTTTTTGAATGTATCCCACTCCTAACACCAATCTGTGACAGGCCTTTTCTATCAGCTGAGGGGACCCACACAGCCTCCTATGATTTAGGAAGAACCAGGTTTATTTTAAACTAGGAATAAGGCCCATTGTGGAAATAATACAACAGGCTCTAGAAAGAGGCTCTGGGTGGATGCCCTGGGTGGCGGTAGAGGAATTGGCGGTAGAGGAAATGCTGGGGCATTTCCCCAGAGAAGTTGTCGACTGTTTTCTCCAAGCCAACCATCAACCTACTTTTATCTGCCCCCTGGCTTCAGTTTTCCATCTCCTCTCCCTTCTCTCCTGGAAAGCAGCTGTATATCTGAGTGATTTCCAGCTTTCACCTGGAGATTGGCAACAATAGTTCCCCAGGAGTGAATGGCTGGTTTGGGGGGTGGAGTCTATAGCATTGTCTGAGGTCCCTGTCTGAGGTCCCACCCCTCCTCAAACTTCACCGTCTCCAGGCTCCATACCTCAAATCTCCAGAAATTTTCCAACCTGGAGATGGCAACCCTATCACCTTCCCAGCCAATCATCAACGGACCTTTATTTGCCCTCTGATTTCAGCTTTCCATCTCTCCTCCCACCTGCAGCCTCTACCATGCTCTGAAGCACTGACTGCTACATCCCACGAGCTGTCATAGGGGGGCCATCTCAGCAGTGTATAAGGACATAGAGTCCACCATTTTCTCCAGGGGAACTGATCTCTGCCATCTGGAGAACAGTTGTAATTCTGAGTGATCTCCAGCCCTCACCTGGAGACTGGCAACAATGGTTCCCCAGGAGGAAAAATACAGTCTTTCTCTATAATGGGGGCCAAAGCAGCTTACATCATTCTCCTCTCCCCCTTTTGTCTTGCACAACAACCCTGTGAGGTAGGTTAGGCTGAAAGTCTGTGACTGGTCCAAAATCACCCACTCAGCTTCCACAGCAAGAACCTGGATCTGGTAGACCCTGCTCTGAAGAGCTAATTGCTATGCCACATTGGCTGTGGTATCATTTGGTATCACAACTGAACTCCAGACAACAGATCTCTCCCTCTGGAGAAAATAACTGCTCTGGAGGGTGGGCTCTATGGCATTCTGTTCAGCTGAGGCTGCTCCCCTCCCTAAACTCTGGCTTCCATAGACTATACCATAAAATCTCCAGGAATTCCCACCCTGGAGCTGGCAACCCTACTCAGGACTGACCCCATTGAGTTTTCTCCCAAGGGCCAAAATAGGCATAGAAAAGGGTCTCCCCCCACACACACCTTTTACTGACAGAATTAAGCTTGGTTGCCTAGCAAGAGGCACTGAGGGGAAAGTAGGGTTGCCAACTCTGAGTAGGGAAATTCCTGGAGATTTGGGGGGGGGGTGGATCCTGTGGAGGGCAGCGTTTGGGGAAGGGAAGGACTCAGCGGGGTATAATGCCATAGGGTCTAGCCTCCAGAGCAGCTATCTGTCATCTGGAGATAAATTATAACAGTGGGAGATCTCCAGGTCCCACCTGGAAATTGGCAACCTTAGGGAAAAGTCAGCCGCACAGCAGGGGGTGAAGAGAATGGTTTGACAGGTGCTGGCCCACCTCAGTAGCCAGCCAGCCATGGCAGAGCCAAGCAGGAGAGAGAGCCATTTTTACAGTTTATTCTGACAGGAAAGTAACCAAGCTGGCAGTGGGCAGGGACGAGGGTTACACTGAAAGTCTGTGAGTGGTCTGAAATCACCCACTCATCTCCCACAGCAAGAACCTGGGTCTGGCAGATCCTGCTCTGAAGTGCTAACTGCTACGCCACACTGGCTGTGGTATCGCCTGGTATCACAACTGAACTCCAGACAACAGTTCTCTCTCTCCCCCTGGAGAAAATAACTGCTTTGGAGGGTGGGCTCTATGGCATTCTATTCAGCTGAGGCCCCTTCCCTCCCCAAACCCTGGTTTCCATAGACTTCAGGACAAAATCTCCAGGAATTTCCCAACCTGGAGCTGGCATCCCTAGTAAGGACTGGCCCCAATAAGTTCCCCACAAAGACCTGGAAAGGGCTTCATTCCTTTGTCTTTTAACTGACAGAACCAAGCTTGGTTGCCTAGCAACAGCCACTGAGGGAAAAGTTAGTCCCACAGGAGCCAAGCAGGAGAAGTGTCTTCATCAAGAGAGACAGTAGTTTGGCAGTTATTCTGACAGGAACAGTGGCTGAGGTGGCAGTGGGCAGGGAAGAGGAGTGGACCCAGCACCCAGCCAATGGCACACAAGTACTCTTGAGTGGTGATTGATGGGCCAATGGCTGATGGAGTGCACTGCACAGCCAATGGGAGAGCTGGAAATTGACAATATGTAAGGGAATTATTATTAAAGATTATAAACTTTTGCCTCAGTTACTCTGGTATTCTAAAGGTTGTGCGTGTATAGGCTTTGGGTTCACTGCTGTGAGGTAAGTTTTGTGGTGCACAAGTAGAATATGGAGGTCACTGAGGCAGAAATTGTATATTAACCACAAAGAATATTTATTTATTTAAAGGTTGGTTCATTTGCCATGTGGTTGCCCACTCACCCAATTTAGAGAGCTGCTCCTGTAGTTACTGCATACAAAGTAGTCTTTTCATAATTTACCCACTTAGACATTAAATAGAAATTTCTGTCTTGGTATTTGATATGGTAGACTATACACTAAGTAATATCTTCTACTAACTGAAGGCCACCAGGACACATCATTTCATTGACATATTCTGCACTAAAATTCAGTGAATGCATTTTCTAAAATGGAAGGGTAGACAAAAGGGGTGTGTGTGTGTGTGTTTAACAAGTGGAAGGATTTTAAAATATCCAAATATGTTTCAAAAACTCTATACCACTGCATATTATTTCACTACAACTCTATATCATTTGCATCTCGTGTATTTAATGAATGGTTTCATTCTACTTTTGAAAAAGGTCAACTCCCAACTATGAAATACACATCAAATCTGACAAAGGAACAAAAATCCTCCCCATCTCCAACAAGAGGAGAGTAAAAACAGAAAAAAATGCCTTTAAATGAATTAGCCCACAAAAAGATGTCAAGACAGTGGCGGGGTTTAAATGCAAACAGTTCATGTCTTACCTGTACATTAATCTCTTTAATCTCTTTTATTATGCTTTTCTTGGCCACATCTACAGGGACACCTTTTAGTTCACTAGGATTCAGTTGATATTTCGACATAATCATATCACATTTCTTGGCCCATCTGGACTTAATACTTTTAGATATTTGTTTCAGATAACATTTCTTTGGCAATCATTTTGCTGAGATTTCAGCCAATATGATACTAGCGCTCCATGCATTTGAATTTTAACAATGTTGATTCCAATCTAAGCTCTTAGCATTAAGGTACTAAGAGAAGCATAGCACTTAAAGAAATGCCTTCCCTTTTAAAAAGTGTTTTATACCACCTCCAGTTTACTTGCAGGCTTTATTGTGACCCATGTTATTGCAAAGTAATGGGAAACCATCTTTTCTTCACATATTGTTAAATTTGCAACAGTGAGGCTGCATGTTATTGACTGTGCAAAGTTTAAAACACCATACCTTGAAGTTTTGCTTAAAAATTCAGAGGAATATCTATGTAGATATGATACAGCAAACATCGTAAAGACTAGCAGTTTTATGGTGCCATCCTAAACAGTGATGTCTTTCTAAGTTTATTGAAGTCAAATGGCTTGGAAGGGTTAACTCTGTTTAGGATTGCACTGTTATAGTGGCATAAGCTTTTATGGACTACATAATGGGCTCTAGTTCACGAAATCTTATGCCATAATGATTATTTTATTCTTTAAGGCTCTGAGCTGTATCCTTCCAGCTTTTCAGGTAACGAAAGAGAGGACCGGGTCCCTTTGGCCACCAAAAATTATGCCAGGGTTCATGGGTCAAATGGGGATAAAAGCCATGCAGGAGAGTGGCTACAGTAAAGAAGGGAATCAAAAGAGATTTGAGTGGAAAAGCTGGTAGGATTTAACTCTCTGTTTCTCGCCTTGCTATGCGAAAAGGCCTACCTGTCTCATGAAACTAAATGCCAACTTATTCTTAATTCCTCCTTATCCCCATCAAAATTAACAAACCTCTTGCATAGCAGCAAAACTGATTATTATTACTGTTGTACCAGCCCTGGGTTAAGTTGTCAAAAATGCCATAAATCTGCTGCTTTATTAGCAAGGTCAGGCACTAGCTGGTTGAGGTTGATGAACTCTCTTCCTAACCCCCTAGCCACCCAGATGTTCTCATCTGTGTGAAGCACTGCACATATGTGCATCTTGAGAAATTTAATTCCAGAATGCCTGACAAGATTTGTATCACATAACCAGGTAATACATTTCCCAGAATGCACCAAAGCAGGGTGCTTCATATGCATCAGAAAGAGCTGAGGTAGATTGGAGGAAACTGTGCACCAATCAGCACTGACCCACTGCCTGTAACAGAAACAGAAACTATTTATTTACTTTATTTATATCCTGCCTTTCTCCCCAATGGGTATCCAAAGGGGCTTACATCAATATCCTGTCCTCCATTTTATCCTCACAACAGCCCTATGAGGTAGGTTAGGCTGTGTGTGACTGGCCCAAGGTCTTCCAGCAAGATTCCATTTTATTAATAAGCTTGGGAGAATTATGAATATTCAATGGCAATAGGCATAAAATATAGGATCATAACCTGCATATATGAGAGTTAGAATTCCCAGAGCCCTCAAATGGACACAGGGACTGTGTAGCTAAAATAATGATTTCTTTACTAAAGGTTCTTCAAGCATAGTTAATATCAAACATTCACACACACAATACAGAGCTAGGAATATAGAGTTGAAAGGATAGAGACATTTGCATGCGCAGGAATATCATGGGTTAATACTTTACCTGTCCAGTGAGACACCTGGATCATGCAAAAAAAATAAAAACACAATGAGGGGGGAAGTGATCATGAGTTGACCAGCAATACACATGGACTGATTCCAAACAGCCTAGATTTGGAACCAACAAGGTAGGGTTGGTTCAAGAGAGGAAGAGGCAGAAGCAAGAGAGAGCGCAAAGGCGCAAGGCTTTCCTTAAATAGCCAAATTTGTGACCTGAGGCAAAGTGGTCATATGGTCACTGGTTCCCAGGAAGTTTGAAACTAACACAATACTAGCACAGGGCAATACAAAAGAAATGACAGTTGGGTAATTTAGACATGATGGTTGGCAGGGAGTGACACTTCTTGGGGAATGGGGTAAGACTAAGGAAAGGGTGCAGGTATCCAATCACATTGCTGGTCTGGTGCTTCACACTGACAAATTGATCAGGTGCTAGGCAGAGATGTTATCTGGATGGGTGGCAGGAAGCCTTAATCACTGTTATTGTCTTCAGCCGGGCTACAGTCTTTGTTTGAGAATGACTTGTGGGGGTAAGGTGCTGCATGGTGGAGAGGAGCTTCCTTCATGGCTGCTTGCAGGAACATCTGTCCTCTGTCAAGGTATGTCTTCCCTCTCTGACCTACTACTACTTCTGTGTTCATGGAGTCCAAAGCTGATAGGCTGCATCACAGTCCTTGCGCTGGCGCAGGATTGCAAGGGCAGAAGTCCTCTCAAGTCTCTGGGTCCTATCTGACTTGGCATGCTTCTTGGGAACGAGGTTTCCCTTTGCCACAGTGTACATTCCAAAGTCTGGCATCAGGCACATCACATGGATCACAGTTCTGTCCATTGCCCTGGCACACACTTCTTCACAGTCCAGTAAAACAGTGGTCATTAAAAAGAGTCTTTAATAGTGCCATCTGAAATGGCTGCATGGCAACACCTGGGGAAGAGGAAGATTAAGATAAAAAGGAATGGGAGGTAAATAGAAGTTATTTCTAGGGTTGATGAATAGGGTTAATAACAAATATAAATGAAAGGAAGAAAATTCAAGTAAAAATAAAGAAAAATTATTCAGTAGCATTTCCTATAGCATCTATTTTTGCTGATCTACTCTGTCAAACACCAGGCAAATATCAGTCCCACCTATATCATGTCTGTTGTTTTTAATTTCATGATTACTTTACTTTAGAAGCAGAACATCATGAAATAAAAATTCCCATTTCACTCTTGGTAAAAATAAATTTTGCATCATTGCTAGCTAACAGCTTCTCCAGCTTCTTCTCAATTTATATGAAAATGGCTGAGGTATAAAAGCAGTAAGCATGGCCAACATGTGTGGAAGGATAATAAATTGATAAAATCTATACAGTTCATCTGCATGTCAGCATTCATCCATGATTATGTTGAGAGATCCATTTTGTAAATGTGCGATATCACTTGCATTGTGAGGAACAACTCTGTGTTCTTTTTTTTTTAAAAAAAAACAACAACACCCTAGGTTGTTTTAATCACTTCAAAAATTTACTCTCTCTCCTTTTAACCTGAGGGGTTTTCTTCTGTCAGGACTCATACAATCCCAGACATGGAAATAATTGTTTCACAAATGCTCTTGAAATCTTTGCCTTCAGTTTTTTGGGCTTCCCATGTCAACAGCTTCTCTGCCTGCCCCAGCACAACCCTTTCTGTCTCACTATGACTATTGTTTCAGGGCTCCAAGCAGCATGCCCATAGTCTCCTGAAGGTGATTTTCAAGCAAGGAATGGAAGGAATGCAAACACCAAACACCAAATCCTGGCCTCAAGAAGGCTCCACACATATTTAAAGTTTTTTGTTCTGTTTTTCTATAATTTGTATCTTGATAGCAAAAGAAAAGATGAATAAGAATACATTGAATTATTATTCTAGTTGAGTCACTCTTAAATTGTCTTTTAAACAGGTAATACCCTTTTTGTGTGAGAAAGGGTGTTTGGAGATCATAAATGTTAAGTAAACACATCTTAAATTTAAAAAATGACCATGTAAATTGATAATTGCCAAGTGGTAGCTAAATAGAACCGCCTTGGGCAGAGACAACATATGCCTTGATTCCAGATCCTGGGGCACACAGTGTTAATTATGCTTTGCCAGTAAAAGTCCAGAGATACCTAGTCAGCCATTCATAGAGATTGGACCAGATGAATATTTTCAGTCTGATCCAACAAGATAGTTCTTTTTTCTTACTGTAGAGGTCACTCTGCACTGTAGCAACTATAGTGTGTACCTGCTGAGGAACAGGGGTAGCTGAGGTACCATTACAATGAACTTGGTCTCTTTTTGCTCTGTTTGCACTTCCAGGCCTCGTGATGAATTGCTCATTCCCTGGGCAGGTTTCGGCAACAAGGAACTTCAAGTGTATTTAGTGTTAATGTCTTCTGGCATGCTGGTATCTGCCACACCCAGACTGGGAATTCAGTTTGTTCCTTACCCTACCAAACAGGCAACAGTCATCCCAAAATTAGTCCTGCTTTCTTCTCTTGATTTCCTTTTATATAACCTAACCCTGATTATAGTGTACCTGCTTGCTCCTGATACACCTCAGAATTCCTGAAGTGAAAAGGGACTTTCTAGATTAGAGCTACAATAAACAATACTGTAATTGCAGAAGAACCATAAGTGAAAAGCATTTCCTTTGACACCAGTTAGCAGTTTAACTGGTCTAAAACTTATACTCTCTGTCTGTCTCCCATCTGCACACCACACCTATTTGTCAGTCTGTCAGGTAGTACTAAGGAATCTGTGCATCAGGAAATCCCCTTTTATAGGCATGTGTAGGAAGTGCTACTAAGGGAAAGAGAATCATAAGTCTTAACTGGTTGTTTGCAGGCTTCCAGAATGTGAATAGGAAAAGGAGATGATAACCCCACTTGAGATGTAATAATAGTTACAGATTTGAAATATTTGTACCATACCTTTCTCTCATTGCTCAGGCACACACAGAAGCAGGTTCCTTTAGAAGGGGTTGCTAGCCAAATTGCCTTATATTATTAAAAAGCTTGGGGAAGTATGAATATTAAAGGACAATAGGCATAAAATATAGAGATATAACCTATGTATACCAGAGTCAGAATTCCCAGAGCCTGTGAATAGATGAGGAGGCCAGGTTGCTGAAATAATTGGTCTTTTTACTTAACGATTCTCAAGCATACAATAATAACAAGCAAGTGTTCACACATATAATACAGGACTAAGAAAACCGAGTTGAAGAGATAGTGATATTTGCATGAGCAGGATTAACGTGTGTGTGGGGGTGATATTACCTGTTCAACGAGATGAGTAGATCATGCAGTGAAAAAGGAACAAAATTGGCAGGGGGTGGATTGTGAGTTGGCCAGTGACACACATGGAATGATTCCAAACCAGCTAAGAATGGAACCAACAAGGTAGAAAGGGGTGAAGAGAAGAGAGCGAGCTCAGGGAGAGCTCACCTTAAATAGCTAAATTGTGACCCAAGGCGATGGCCAGGTTGTCACTGGTCCCCAGGAAGTGTTAGAAAAAAACTATTAAAAAAAAAGGAAATGACAGTTGGGCAATTTGGGGTTGATGGTTGGCAGGGAGTGACACCTCTCGGGGAAGGGGGTGACACAAAGGAGAGGGTGGAGGGATCCAATCACCGGTCCGGTACTTCACATTAACAATCAGATGCTTGGCAGAGGCATTATCTGGATAGGTGGCAGGACTGCTTGATCACTTCTTTTGTTTCTAGCTGGGCAACAGTCTTTGTTTGAAAATGGCTTAGGAGGGGGAAGGAATGTGCTACGATGTGATGAAGAGAACTCTTCATGACTTCTGGGCAGGAACATTGGTCCTCTATCAGAACATGGATTCTCTTCAAGGCTGCTACTGTCTGTGTTCATGGAGGCCAGTGCTACCGGTCTACATCACAGTCCTTGTGTGGATGCAGAGGTGCAGGGGCAGAAGGCTTCTGTAGTCCTGGGTCCGCATCTGGCTTGGCATACTTCTTTGGCACAAGGCTTCCCTTGGCCACAGTCTATAGTCCATAGTCCGGTATAGTGTATAGTCCATATGGACCACAGCTCTGTTCATTGCTCTGGCACACGCTCTTCACAGTCCAGCAAGGCAGTGATATTAAAGTATTTAATAGTGCCATCCAAAGTGGCTTCATGGCAACAGGGTGAAACCAATTAGAGGCATAATCGGGATGGAGCTAGTGCTACCCAAGACAGGTGTATATTGAAAACCAGGTCATTAGTTGTTACTTGACAGTCTCCTTTTAAAGAATAAGAACTTGCTTGGTTTAAGAATGTTATTTTTTAAAAGGGGAAATCTTCAGTGATGGAGGTTGCTCTTTGACAGTGGTTAAGCCCTAACTTCTACCTTCCTGACCCACCCAACTTTTCCCAGCCACCATTCCCTTGGCTGAAGATGTATGTTTCAGTATCACTACCACCCATACACTTAGGTGATCCTTTTAAAAATCCCCTTAAGCTACTCTTACGAATTTGAGAATGGTTGGATGTTTAAAAGGGGTAATATAATGAAAAGGGGCTCTTTTTCTCTTTTTTACTTGGGGCTTTTCTGCATGAGTTTTTAATGCCAGTTCTGGCCTCATACTGCTTCTGTTTATACTGATGTCTGCATGCAGTTTTGTGCCTGTAGTTTTCACTTTGTCAAAAAAAAAAAAAACACCAAACCCCCCCCCCCCCCCTGTTTTTTCTAGTTCTTTTGAGATCACTTTTACCCAGTCTTTGTCTGGAAGCTGACTTTGAGTCAGCCTTTCCTGGTATGTAAAGTTTATATCAGTTTTCTTTGTCCCACCCACCTCCAGCCCATTTTTCATTGATTGGACTACCATCATCATCATTACACTACTCCTCCCCAAGACTAGTGATTTCAGGTTTCTTTTCTTTTTTTAATGGTCCTTATACATTGGTAAAACGCTGTAGTGTTGTAATGATAGTTTAAGCAGGTTCTCTGAAATTCCCAGTTTTCATTTTTATAAAAGGGTAATCATTCCTCCCTCACAGGGATATGCCTTTTTCTTTATATCTCTGCAATGGAAGACACTAGAGATTTACTCTTTTTTAAAAATGAAAGCTGGTAATTCAGAGAACCTGCTTAAACTATCATTGCAACATTACAGTGTTATAGCAAAATTAGAGCCTTTTTAAAATAAAAAGGGGGAGCTGTGAGGCCACTGATAACACCAATGATGACAGCATCCTCCCTTGAAAATCCTCATTATTTAAGCCATGTGCAGAAGAAGAGTTGGTGTTTATAGCCCACTTTTCTCTACCCTTAGGAGTCTCAAAGCAGCTTACGGTCGCTTTCCTTTCTGCTCCCCACAACAGTCAACTTGTGTGGTAGGTGGGGCCAAGAGAGTTCTGAGAGAACTGTGACTGAGCCAAGGGCACCCAGCAGGCTTCATCTGGAGGAGCAGGGAATCAGGACCAAAAAAGGAACTGTTCTATTACAGCATTGGAAAGAAACTAGAGACCTGCATTGGAGAGCACACGTGGACTGGACACAGTTATAAATGGTCACTAAGACATCGTAGTTAGGATGCCCTAGGAAGTTAGACCAAAATTAATTTGAAATTGATGTTAATTAGGGGTATTTATTGTGGGGTGATTATTATAATGAATTAAGGTCTAATTGGGGGGAGTGATTAACCAAAGGGAAGTACAGGGACTAAATTGATTTATATGCAATTAATTAATTGATTGCTAGGGACTAATTATCCCATTGGGTGTATCCTGTTATAATTGGTATCTGACAAATTGGGAGCTGGAACATTTAGTGTAAATTAGGAGATTACCACTGGTCTTTATTTTTCACTGGCCAGTGAGTTGAGATTATTGTTTGCACCAAATTGTTAGATCAGTGGGATTTTATTGATATTAGGATAATTTAGTCTCACTGAGTTTATCTAGGACGACTGCTACGGGGAGAACTGCAATTAGGACAGGACATTAGTTTATATAGTATGATGCTGGATAAGTGATTTTCATCATTACCAAAGGGGGCAGTGTGCTCCAGTGTGTATATAGGGGGAGTACTTTACTCAGTCCGCTGGCTGTCTGTGGCTAATGCGAAGACTGGCTGATGATGTCTGGGCTACAGATTCTGGTGCTCCTGGGGAGGGGAAAGTATAGTGGTGGGTCCAGGCAGAGAGTCAAGGGAAGGACACAGAGAAACAGAATGGTTTGGTGCCCTTCCAGCCTGCAATTCATCCTGATGGCAGTGGGGCTAGGATGGATAACCCCCCTCTGACACTGGTGCTGTGCAATGCCAGGTTGAAAAACAATAAAACCATGGTCGTTTGGGATTTCATGTTGGATGAGAAGGTAAACCTGACAAGTGTGATCGAGACCTGGGTGCAGGATGGGGAGACTGTAGCTCTCTCCCAGCTTGCCCCCCCCGGGTTCTCGGTCCTACACCAATCACGGACTAGGGGGCGGGGTAGTGGCTATCTTCATTCGGGAGGCTTACTCCTTCAGGGCACTTCCACCATTAGAGATCATGGGCATTGAGTGTGTTGGTCTAGTGTGGGAGGCCGAGGAGAGTTTGGCAATCTGGCTGGTGTACCGACTGCCTAATGCACTGGCCAGTAGCTTGCCATCCCTGATGGAGGCCCTATCAGGCTGGGCACTGGAACACCCTAGGCTCTTAGTCTTGGGTGATTTTAACATCCATGCCGATGACTCGGCCTCCACTCAAGCAGCAGACCAAGTGTCATCTGTGGTGGTGCTGGGACTCTCACAATTCATAATGACCCACACACACCGGGCTGGGCACACGGTTGATTTGATCTTCGCAGCTGGGGTTAAAGTGGAATGGATCACTGCTGCAGCAGTGCCATGGTCAGACCACCGTGCCCTGGGGGCCCATCTGAATATGCCATCCCAACCCTGTTTAGGCAGCGAGCAAGTTTTAGCTCCCTGTGGAACCAAATGGACCCTATGCAGCTCCAGATGGCCCTGCGGGATCTGATGCCCTCTGGCAGCTTGTTGGATAAATTTGTGGAGGACTGGCATGGCCAGCTCTCTGCAGCCATTGGTGAGATTGCTTCCTGGCACACTCTGCGCCATTGCGCTAGGCTTGCACCCTGGTTTTCCCAGGAGTTGCAGCTTATGAAGTGAGAGCTATGATGGCTAGAGAGACAGCAGCGCCGTGCTCAAGACGAAGCTACAAGAACATCTTATAGGACGTTTATGAGATCCTATGAGGTGGCAATCAAAGCTGCTAAGAGAGAATTCTACATAGCCACAATTGCATTTGTGAGTTCACGCCCAGCCCAATTGTTTAGAATGATTCGGTCTTTAACAGTTCTGCCAAAGGGCAAACCAAATGCTAGGGAATTGGACATTGGCTGTGAGGCATGTGCGAGCTATTTCACGGACAAAGTCTTGATGCTCTGCCGTGACGCCCTAGCCACAGTTGGGACAGTGAGTGAACTCGAGGCCCCTTGTGTGTCTTCGACTCCAGGTTTAGATGGTTTCGGCCCACTCAGTTTGAAGGAAGTTGACAGATTGCTCATGACTGTATGCCCAACCACATGCAGCCTTGATCTGTGCCCTTTCTGGCTCATTAAAGTGGGCCATGAGGGGTTTCGAGGTGCCCTATGGGAGATTATCAAGAAGTCCCTCTTAGAGGGGCGGTCCCCGAGGGCACTCAAGGAAGTGATGGTCCACCCTCTCCTGAAAAAAACAATCCTGGATCTGGCTGAATTGGCCAACTATTGGCCAGTTTCCAATTTGCCCTATTTGGGCAAATTAATTGAGAGGGTGGAGATATATATATATATATATATATATATATATATATATATATATATATATATATATATATATATATATAAATACAACAGAAAATAGGAAGAGGGAACTACAAACTATGTGAGAAAGAGAAGAAGGCTGCTAAAACCCCAAGTGGCACGGGTCATTTTCAATATTACATAGCTTAGTTGAAATTTCACTTACAATACATTTTAGTAAGATGAAGCATAAGAGTTATATTTATATACTATTAATAATACAGAAGGATTTTTTAAAGGCTGAAATAGGTATGTCAGACCATTCATAGTTTCGAACAGATAACTGGATTCATGTTTCTTATTTTTTTGGTTTCTTCCCTTTAGGTTTATTTTTATCAAAGTCCCATCTGACTTTAAGTAATTTAGGGGCAACGGCTCCTAACTCAGATTCAGAGTCCTCAGAGGAACTGCTCAATGTGTTGCCATATCTTCCCAAATCACAGTCACTGTGATTTGATGTTTTGTCATTCTGTGCTGTTCCTTTTGGTTTGTCCATTGTTTGACACTATTCCAAGAAGGCTATGGCTTTTGTAACAGAGTCCACTCTTTCTTTTTTGTCCTTAAATTTAAAAATGAGGCCTTCAGGAAAGAGCCATTTGTAGGACATGGAATTTTTCTGTAGAAAGGTTGTCAGATTTTTATATTTTTTCCTCTTTTTCCTAATTTCAAATGGAATGTCTTCTAAAACTTTTATGTCTGTATCTTCGATTTTTAGGGTAGTCCCATTAGTCACTTTAAGTACTTGATATCTGCTTGATCTTTTGGAGTATCTCACAAAACCCTCTCCGGGCCGATTATTTTTCTTGATGTAGTCTGGATAGGTCCGATAAACCATATCCATATCCGTTTGTAAAAGTTCCACTGTAGTATCTGCAACCGGTGCCAAGGCATCACTTAAAAGCTTCTTCAGATCTTCTCCATTGTGTTCTGGGACTCCCTGGAATCTCAGTACATAAGCTGATTTTTCCATTTGCAGTTGTAACAATTGATGTTCATCCGAGGTTCTCTTTTTCTCCACTGCCTCCAGTCGCTGCTTAAGTTTTTTGGTCTTGGCATCCACTTTTTTAACTGATTTGGCAGTTTCTTCTGATTTCAGAGTAGTTTTTTCAAGTTGGTTTTGAAGAGTATCAAATTTCATGTTAAGAGTTGTCATCTGGAGGGTGGACTGTATGGCATACTGCTCTGAGGTCCCTCCCCTCCTCAAACTCGATCATCCTCAGCCTGTAAATCTCCAGGAATTTACTGATCTGGAATTGGTAACCCTATCTACTTCCCACTCCGCAGCCAATCTAGATTTTTCTGCCCCTCTATCTTAAGCATTTCCTCTCCTCCCCTCTCCCAGAAGCCTTTATCTAGGAAAACCGTGGACTAGTTGTGTGGTGCCATCCACTGGGCCAGGACCACTTGCATGGTAGGAAACCCTCAAGGACTCCTGGGGTGGTGCCTCACTTTCCCCTGTATCCCCCTCCCCACAGTATTCCTCTCTCCCACCTCCTGGCAACCCCCATATCTTCTCCCCTTTCCCTGCCTCATTCTCTCCTCAGCCATTCACCAACTTACCTTTTATTTGCCTCCTATCTTCAGTTATGTAGTTAATTTTTACCTTTCTCCACAGTGGGGGCCAAAGCAGCTTACATTATTCTCCTCTTCTCCTTTTTATCTGCACATCAACCCTGTGAGGTACATTAGGCTGAAAGTATGTGACTGACACAAAATCACACAATGAGCTTCTGCAGCAAGATGGGGATTCAAGACTGGGTCTCCTAGACCCTACTCTGAAGCTCTAGCCATGATACCACCCTGGCTTTCATAGGGTGGCTGCTGTTGAACAGATGCAAGCAGACAGGCCTTGTTGAGTCTTGCAAGTCAGGTGGTATAAAGTTACCCAGAAGTTGCTGTCAGGCCTATGGTTGCCAGTCTCAAGGTCATACCTGGAGATCTCGCAGAATTACAACAACTCCAGACAGAGATCTGTCTCCCTGAAGAAAATGCTTGCACTGGAGGGTTAACTCTATGGCATTATATCCAGCTGAGGCGTCTCCCTTCCCCAAAGCCTGCCCTCCTCATACTCCTTCACAAAATCTCCAAGAATTTCCCAACCTGGAACTGGCAACCCTAGGCCTGGCCCCAATGAGTCCTCCCTCAAAGGCCAAAACAACCCTCAAAAGGGTCCTGCCCCCCCCCCCCGCCTCTTACTGACAAAATCAACCTTGGAATACTGTGGTTTGCCTGGTAACGGCCACTGAGGGAATCTGTTGCTTAAAACTATGGATGCTCCTTTTATCATTTGGGGTTTTTTTTTAAACCCCCAAAGTATTTTGGTTCCAGATTCACATTTTTTCTCCTGCAAACCTGGGCCCTTTTTGGGTTTGTAGAAAGAACTGTCTTGCCCATTCATACTTCCAGTCTCCAGATTTAAGAATCCAAAGGTTTTCCTGACTTTCCTATCAATATATAGATATTGCCTTAATTTTGTCTACCACAGTTGTTTTCTACCATCATCTTGCATTTCTCCTATAGTACACATTGTGGACAAAAGGCTGAGGCAGAGAGAAATGGGTCAGCCTGCTACCCAAGGAGTTCATGATTGAATTGAGATTTCAACCATGGATCCCATGGCCACATTATACCATCTTTAAAGACTATGAAGAACCTATGCTGAACCATATTCTCAGGTCCCAAAGCAATAGGGTTTCTCTTTGTCCAACATTCACAGGTGAACATATGACTAATTCAGATAATCCTTCATACCTACATTTCCCTCATTTTAAAATTTTGGTTTTCCAGATCTATTCTGTGTGTGGTTCAGAGCAACCAAAATATCCCCTCATACTGTACCAACATAACAAAATTATGAAATTCAGCTGAAGTCTTTCATAAGATTGCTCTCATGTCTTATGAAAAAGGAGTATGTCTAAGCTATAGGACATTTTAAAGGAAACTGTATGTGTACTCTGCATTCTAGGAAGTCCCCAGTCAGGTAAATAACTTTGTCACAGAAGTATCTGTTTATCTGGTTTGTCTATTTTATGCTACTTTGCGCAGAAGCTCTCACTCTTTACCCCATAGTAGTATTAATCTGTTTTACCAACCTAGCAGTTCAAAAGCAAGAAATTGCAAGTAGATAAATAGATACCACTTTGGTGGGAAAGTAACAGCATTCTGTGTGCCTCGGCGTCTAGTCATGCTGGCCACATGACCACGGAAACATCTTCGGACAGCGCTGGCTCTTCGGCTTGGAAACGGAGATGAGCACTGCCCCCCTAGAGTTGGATGCAACTGGCTTTCGAGCAAGGGAAACCTTTACCTTTACCTAGTATTAATTTGAGATAAATGTTTCACATTCAGACTAGTTTTACATCACGAGGATATCCTGACAACAAAATAGTGTGGTCCTCCAAGCTGTTTACTTCACTGTATTCTGTGCCTTTCCCAATGTTTCATGATGTTTCATTTCAAGCAACCTGAACCTATTTTATTCTTCTAGATGTTTATAATTTAACATTCCTTTTGGAGATAGAGCAAGCCTAGTAAACTAACAAAAGCTACTGCATTGACTTTGTTCTTGTCATACAGCTCCATCCTACAGGAAATACTAAATAGGATTAGAAACCATGCATGCCAGGCCGGTGTCATGACCCCACAGCTCTGTATTTGAGCCCTTTATTGTTGGTCATCTTCTCCACAAATTTATTCTACTTGTTATTTCATGATATCTGTTGTCTGATATGACATACTGCTTATAAAGAACGTGTAAGAGATTGGGGATAGAGAGAGGTATATGTGTAAAGAGAATTTTTGTTTGCTTAATCCATTTTGGAAGCACTTGCTGAACAGGAATTTAATACTTAGATTTAACTCTGCCCTAGTCTCTTGCCTGAATTACTCTCTCAAAGAAAGACAAAGAGACAGCAAATTGGTACACAGTTACAAGAGCAGAAAGCAATTGTCCTGAATCAGGGGAAAGGTCACATTTTTTGACAGGCAGGATTAGAAATGCCCCTGGCCACTAACTTCCCTGTGCCTCCCACTTTTTGCACACCATTTAATATTTATTATTTCTTCAGGAATCTCAACGGCACTTACCAGTAGCTATGAAAAGTTAATCTGCTTCTAGGTTTAATAGCTACCCTTAATCTGCTTCTAGGTTTAAATAGCTACCCTAAACATCTTTATCAGGTAATTATACTGGCAGACAAAAAGTAAATGATGGAGATCTGATGTAGCAAATAAAACACATACAGCCAATGAGCATCTATCCATCCAGTATGCAACTGCCTAGGACAGGAGAACAGCAGGAGCTGTAGCCTAAACAGGAAATCACTCAGAGAAGAGTAGAACTGTGCTACATTGTATCCTGCAAACTTCTGTGGGCGATTCTGCATTGGCTTTTCCCTCCGCTATTTTACCAAACCCACAATGGAACAGAAATTTCCCCTCTGCATGCTGCTTTCACCTTCTTTGATCATTGGATTTTAAGGTACCCTCTGCACTGCATGCCGCTTTCACTTTCTTTGATCATGGGGTTTTATAGTACCTTCTGCAGAGATTTATGGCCATTCAGGGGTGACTTTGCAGTCAGTACAGCATTGCTCCAGGGTATTTGAATGTGGTTTTGAGCTGCACCTTTGGTAAAACACTGAGGGAAAAGCCACTGCAGTATCACCCTATGACAACTCTGAAGAAGTGTACAGGTGGTATGTCCTTAACTTTAGGTGATTGCTTCTTAACAATATATATTGTGGGCTGCAGCTTTGCTGATATAGGCTGATTCTGCAGTGGCTTTTCCCTCAATTGTTTTACCAAACTCGTGTTAGAACAGAAAAGGTGCAGCTCAAAACCACATTCAGATACCCCAGGGCAATACCGTACTGACTGCAAAGTCACCCCTGAACGGCTGTAGATCTATGCAGAAGGTACCATAAAATGTGATGATTAAAGAAAGTGAAAGCAGCATGCAGTGCAGAGGGTACCATAAAATCCAGTGATCAAAGAAAGTGGCAGCAGCATGCAATGCAGAGGGGAATTTCTGTTTCATCGTGGGCTTGGTGTAACAACAGAGGGAAAAGCCAGTGCAGAATCGCCCATAGACATGCATAAACACAGCTGTAGCTTTAAAATTGTAGCAGCTGGAGCCTGAGGTTTGCTCTGGGATGGGAGTCTGCAAACTTCAGGCCTGTCCTAGCTAAACTCAGGACATTCAGAGTAGGCTTCAGAATGATGTGATCACACAGGTTGAAAGGTATTCTACAATTCCTCCTTCGTTATTTGTAAGGAACTTCGTAAGGACCCATGGCTGCCAGAATAAACTTCCTGGTTTTTAATTTTTGCAGTCAGAAGATGTTCTTTAGAAGCAAGGCTGGCTGTAGGATCAGCGCAGAGTGGCACTTCCTGGTTGCCTGGCAACCACTTCTCCCCAGCTGTTAACTGATTCAATACCAAAACAAGTCAGATACTGGGAAGTTGAGACATCCATGATTTTTATGGCTCACTGTATGCTTGCAATTTATTATCAGTTTTGTTAGAAGTAATATATGCTTATTCTATCTCCTATGAGCTGCTTTGAGTATGCTTTTGATAGAAAGGTGACTTAAAATGACCTAACTATAATAAAATGTTATCTTTGGTGAAGGAAATCAGTATGACTGATTTCGGTTCACTTTGTGTCCCTTCATCTGAAATATACAGATATTTCAGTCCTGTACCTCATTGTTTTTATAACCTGTCCCCCCAGAAACCAGGTCTGTACAAGCACAGGCAATCACTGTCACTATGGTGCTGTGAGCAAGAGTTGGCAGCCGTATGGCAGGAAAAGGAACTACCACCTGCCATGCTGCCAGAAGAGGAGCTGCCCCTGCCATGGAAATTGCCCCCAGCTCATCCTGCCCTACATTTAAAGTTATCTCCCGGGAGCATCCTTCTCCTTGCCTGCTGCTGAGGTGGCTAAAGCATAGAGGTTTGCATGGCAAAGTTCTGCTGAAACAACCCCGAAGGCAATGGTGGAGGCAGGCAGGTGGGTGAGGAGGATCCTTTAGTGCCCCCCCTCCCCCAGTCACTGAAAATGCTATTGAGGCTTTTGTTTGGAAGTTCCACTGTAATTGTTTTCCCACTGAGGAAATGTGGTTTGGATGGGGTGGTGGGGTTTGGACCTTTCCTCGAATACTCAGCCCCTGTGTTTTCATGTGTTTCAGTCTTCTGGCTAGAAGGCACATTTTTGATTGCAACCTTCACTGCCCCTCCCCCCACTTTAGCAATGCAGGGGGGGCCCTTCATTGAGGCTGTTTCCCAGCCTTGGCAGCTGCGAGCCCGCCTTACTTGGGTAAGCCCTCCTCCTTCAGGTACTCCCAAGTACTTCCCTTCCTTCCCAGGAGCTGAGAACAGGCCAGTGCAGTCCAAAGGCTCCAGGCTGAGGAAGGGGAGTGCAGCTTCTGCCCCACAGTCCCCACCACTTCTGCCTCTAGCACACTGTCCCACGGCTGGCTCTTTGCTCTCTGTCCTGGAGCACCCATGTCATGGATCAGCCAGGGCACAGTGACAGTGAGGACTCCTCAGAGGAGAAGGGGCCCTGTGTAGCCAGCCCACAGTCAACTAGCAGGGAAATAAGGTGCAGGCATTCCCTGACTTGCAGCCAGGAGTTGGTTCAGAATCACCTCCACCCTCCAGCTCTAATTCAGCAGAAGAAGGTCAGCCACCCTCCACCAGTTCTCCAGAATTGCCTGCAGCCTTGGAGGGCTGCAAAAGAAGGCTGAGAATGGCTTTACAGGCTAGGCGGCACAATGCATGCCTCACTGCTAAGCACCAGCTGCCTGCTGATAATGAAGATGAATCTTTGCAGGATTGTTCCTGAGAAGCTGGCTGTACGCAGGACGTCTTGGGCATGGACACAACATGTACATCAGACACTGAACCTGCCCACACTGACTTGATTGATTTCTGGAAAACTGACCTCTGACCAAATGAGCTGGACTTCTGAATCCTCCTCTGTCCTTGGTATTCTTGGAAATTAGAGAGATGCTGTAACCTGATGCTGGAAGCCAGCTAAGCACAGTAGGGAGCCTCCTAAACTGGCCAAGGAGTGCCTGGCTGGGTAGCACCTTTGCTTGCTAGAATAGCTGGGACTCCCCTCAAAGCATCTAGAAACCTGTTGGACAAAGGAGTCCTTTGGCTGGGGAATCTGGGAAGCTGAACGTAGGAAAGGGGTTCCAATCCTCACTGCCCCCAGCTTCCTCACAGGAGGGTCTGGCAAGCAAATAGTCACTCTGGTATTTTTCCAGTGACCAAAATGTGCATGCTGGGGAAAGGGGAAGCAAAAGATCTATTGTGGCCAGCATATGAGGCTGACATATCTCAATGGGGAGGCTGAGCTCTGAATTAGCCAAAGCACTATCTCAATCCTGAGGAAAGAAATGGCCTGATCTGTACCACAGAATACTATGCAACCCCTCCAGCATTACAACAAACTAACAATGAATGAACCCCAATACTGCTCAGAACCCAAGAACCATGTTAACACAAAAAGCTGAGTGGCAGCAATATTGTGACCTGCTCAAAATTAATTTAGTTTGATTTCCATGGATGGCTAGGCTGGAGAGGAAGAGGGGGAGTCTCTGCCTTGCTGCTGAACCTGCAACTAAGTTGGCAGCACTGGAGGCAGGCCCGTAGCTGCAGTGGAGCCTCCCAGGGCATGGCCCCCTGATTTCTTCCCAAGGCTTAATCTTTTGGGGAGAAACTGGGGGAGGCCCTGTGCGCCTATACTCCAAGTTGCAAATTCATGCCTTGGAGCACAGGAGCATGCAGGCCCCCCCCCCCCCCCCCCGCTTCTCCCTCAAAGCATTTAAAGGGACTCTTTAAATGCTTGGGGCAAGCAGGGCAGTGCGCGGGGGCACGTGTAAATTTCAGTGCCCCCTGACATTTTAAAAGGCCCCCCAAACTAAAAAATCCTGACTATGGGCCTGTTTGGAGGTGGGGGAGGATAAGGAAGTTGGGGTGCCTCCCATGCTCCCTCTGCTACCAGATTGGATAAGGGAGATGGAAGATGGGAGAGAAGAAACCCCACACTGTGCAAGTATTTTGGTGAATGAGGGGACAGAGAAGGAAATATGAATTACACGGAAAGGGTGGGGGGCAGGGGAGGAAGGAAAGGCAGGGTGCCTAGAATGCCCCTCTCTAAAGTTTTGTAAGTTCCCCACTTGTATAGTCTAATAACCAACTGTGCCCTGATCTGTGGATACTTAAATCAATGTATCGGGGCCACTTACACAGAAGTAAGATTTTCAATTCATTCCCCAAACAAGAATATTGTCTGTGCAAGTGCAGACAAATCTCCACCGGAACTGGCAGGTATGGGAGCCAGCAGCTGGTCAAACAAGAGAGTGAGTCTCTTCTGCCATTGTGGTGGCAAAGCTGCAGGGCAGGTGGCCTGGGAAGTCGCTGCCATCGCCACTGGGGTGGCAAAGTGGCCAGGAGAGCTGCTGCTGCTGCCACAGCAAAGCAGCTGTGTGCTCAGGGGAGCTACTGCCACTGTTCAGGTAGTGAAACAGCCAGGTGGATGAAAGAATGGGAGTGAGCAGAGCAGCAGCAATACGGAGGTGGGTGGTAACAGCAGCAAAGAGAACTGGGGAAAGCAGCAGCAAGAAGAGGGGGTACAGTGATGACGCAGGGGTTATTTCATAAAAAAGAGGTGCAGGAGCTCATTAGCATAACTTATTTGCATATGCCACACCCCCTGACATCACTGGAAGTGTGTCAGAAGGTAGCACCCACCGCTCAGGCTCCACCCCAAAAATCTCCAGGTATTTCCCAGCTCAGAGCTGGTGAGCCAGCTTTACACTTTGACTAAAGACACTAAAGACACTTTAGGTTTCCTTTGCTCTTGCAGGGAAGCTACCCTACAACAAACATGAAAATACAGATCAAGTTAGTATGCTTTTGCTTTTTTCCACAGCGCATCACCATATGTACAAAAAAATGGAAGGGGTATGTGTCAGGGACCACAGAGGGTGTATTCCCACGAGTTTCTCAGAGGTCCCCACTAGGGCTGCCAAGTCCCCCGGTAGGGCGGGGAAAACACCAATTTTTCATGCTTACCCCCGCTTTTTCAAAACTGGCCACCGGGGGGAGGCAATGGCTGCCAACAGGAGGGGAACGTCGGAGCCTGCCAGGCCCTCTCCCTTCCAGGCCTCTTAAAAGGGAAATGTCTCAAGAGCCTGCAGTGAAAAGCCTCACCAGACATTTCCCCTTTAAGAGTTAGCAAGAGAGCCCCGCCCAGAGATTAATGAGGGACTAAGCTCTTACTGAAGGGCCTGCTTTTGCATGCGGCTGGTGTAAGATTGAAAGGTTGCTGCTGGGCCTGGGGTAAGTGCATCTGCCAGCTCTTTTCCTTCTCTCTCTCTCCCCCTCCCCCTTTCTTTCTTTTTTCTGTCTGTCTGTCTGTCTCTCTCTCTGTCCCCATCCAGCAGAGGTCTGTCAGTGGCTATTATTAGCCACAAGGTCTAAATGGAACCCTTTGTCTGGGGCAGTGATGCTCTGCATTCTTGGTGCTTGGGGGGCAACAGTGGGAGGGCTTCTGGAGTTCTGGCCCCGCTGCTGGACCTCCTGAGGGCACCTGGTATTTTTGGCCACTGTGTGACACAGAGTGTTGTACTGGATGGGCTGTACTGGATGGGCCGATCCACTGTGGCTTCTCTCCTGTTCTTATGATATGAAAATCATATTCTGCCGAGATGAGGAAGGATTCAGTAGGGCCGTTGCTCAGTGATAGAGCATCTGCTTGACATGCAGGAGGTATCAGCCTCTTCAGCTAAAAAAGGATCAGGTAATAGGTGACATTAAAGATCTCAGCCTGAGATAGGGTTGCCAAGTCTGGGATGGAAAATACCTGGAGACTTTGGGGGTGGAGCCAGGAGAGGGCGGGGTTTGGGGAGGGGAGGGGCCTCAGCATGGTACAATGCCATAGAGTCCACCCTCCAAAGCAGCCATTTTCTCCAGGGGAGCTGATCTCTGTCAGCTGGAGATCAGCTGTGAAAGCGGGAGATCCCCAGGTCCCACCTGTAGGCTGGCAGCCCTAGCCTGAGACCCTGGAGAGCCACTACCAGTCTGAGTAGTCAGTACTGACCTTGATGGACCAATGGCCTGATTCAGTATTAGGAAACTTCATGAGTTCATGTGGAAGCAACATCACAGGATGTGACTTCACAAAATGATGTCACTTCCTTTCTCCTGGCTCCACCCCCAAAGTCTCCTGGCTCCACCCCCAAAGTCCCCAGATATTTCCCAAGTTGGACTTGGCAGCCCTAGTCCCCACTTGTCAGGTATGTTTCAACAAGCTACTTACAGATTTTCTTTCCTAATTTGTTACAAAATACAATAAAGGTAACTAGCTAGCTAAGAAATTAACAGTGAAACAGCAAAAACACCTTTATAAATCATTAAAAGTCAATGGATTTAGAAAGGTGTAAGTTTGCTTAGAATAGCACTGTGATAAATAATTCTAACAGGCATTTTTTTAGTGTTTTTAAGAGAGTTTAAAGTTAAACATACTACCTAGCATATTACCTACAATCCACCTCCAAACCTATTGAGCTGTACCTTGCAGATTATTAATAGCCAGTTGATGCTCTATTGTTATCAAGAGCCTTCAGGCAAAAGCAGAGATTAACATTCTTCCTGCAGAAAAAAACATTGCCATTCAACAGACTTTTGGTCTAAGAATCTTTCCAAATTAGAGATAATAATGGGCTGCGTCAAACAGCCATTAGTCAACCAGCAGCCTTTTAAAAAATACAGTCTTATGTATTATACAGTCTTACAGTCCCTTCTATTCCTAACAAAAGCATATTGTTTAAATTCCTAGCTGTTGTGTACCAAAGAAAAGTGTACAATGAAAGTTATTGTTATTACAGTGTGGTTAAACTATATATTTTTGGCAAAGAGGTCTAACCAAGTGTGGAGCTAGTATAACGATGAGTGCTATTATCGTAGAATTTGAAAAAGGGGATTAGTAGTAGGTAACCCCCCCATACCTGTCTAAAGTAATCATGCTTGTTTGTAGAGTATGGGCTAAATAATTCTCATAGGCATTATTCACAGTGATTATTTGATGCTCAAAGTCAAGCTTATCTTGCTCACCACATCCATTTTCTCTTGACTTGACCCCGTCATTGATGGTTGCTCACTTTGAGCTGTTTTGCATTTGTGCAGTTCACTGTATTCAGCATTTATTGTTTGTGCATGTTGATAATCTGTTGGGTTGCTAGGATTATTTTTGTTACAGGATCATCATAGGAATGTCATGCAACATTTAAAATCAGCTACACTTCAAGTGTATGTGATGCTGTCAACAGCATTTACCATGTTGGCAGATGTTCAAAACTCACTGGAATGAACTCTAGTTCCCAGGTATAAGTGTAATTGCCACCCCAGCAGGAATAACGAGACAGACAACAGATTGGAATTAAACAAGGGCCACTTTATTAACTATTTAAACGGAACATGCAGCAACGGGCAAAACTAAGCAAGTTCTGGAACAGGCAAGGCAGGCGTCAATCCCAGACACAACCTCCTTGCCCTTGTAATGGGCGGGTAACCTAGCCCCAGTCTTGAGCCAGTCAGATTCTGGCTCGTAACCGGCGGCCCGGCATACTGGCGCCCCCTCCCAGGGGCGCCTACCCCTGAGGCTGCACAGACCTTCAGGAAGGAGCCTAGTCTGAGAGGGTCCCATAGGCGATCACCATTCACCTCCCCAGACCGCAAGGCCCTAGGGTGGTTCCTGATGACCTCCTGTTCCCAAGCGGGATATGCCGTGAGGCACTCACCGGTTCCATTTTCTTGCTTGCACAAACCTGCCAAGTGACCAATCTACTTAATCCCGACCGCCACCTATGCCCTTAACCACTGACTGCAGTGTAAGGTAGGCAAAAAACACCCCGTCCCAAGCCAAACAAGAAGGAGGTGCAAAAATTCCTACCTGGCCCCAATTGGCAACCAGCAAAAGCCTACACTGCAACCAGGGCGGGCGGGCGGGTGGGCGAGCACGCCAACGGACTGCAGAGAGCGGGAGCGGGGCAACGGCTCTCACAGAGCAAGCCCCGCCCCCTGCTCTCTGAGGAACGCATTCAGCGTTCACTGTTGCTGCCTCGCGTCCTGCGAGGCGGCAAACTGGCTCCCTGCGCCATGGCGCTGCTGGGTGAAGGGGAGCCCATTGCCACCCCAGCAGGAATAACGAGACAGACAACAGATTGGAATTAAACAAGGGCCACTTTATTAACTATTTAAATGGAACATGCAGCAACGGGCAAAACTAAGCAAGTTCTGGAACAGGCAAGGCAGGCGTCAATCCCAGACACAACCTCCTTGCCCTTGTAATGGGCGGGTAACCTAGCCCCAGTCTTGAGCCAGTCAGATTCTGGCTCGTAACCGGCGGCCCGGCCGCCTACCCCTGAGGCTGCACAGACCTTCAGGGAGGAGCCTAGTCTGAGAGGGTCCCATAGGCGATCACCATTCACCTCCCCAGACCGCAAGGCCCTAGGGTGGTTCCTGATGACCTCCTGTTCCCAATCGGGATATGCCGTGAGGCACTCACCGGTTCCATTTTCTTGCTTGCACAAACCTGCCACATGCAAAGCCAAGGTTGCTAGGATTATTTTTGTTACAGGATCATCATAGGAATGTCATGCAACATTTAAAATCAGCTACACTTCAAGTGTATGTGATGCTGTCAACAGCATTTACCATGTTGGCAGATGTTCAAAACTCACTGGAATGAACTCTAGTTCCCAGGTATAAGTGTAAGTATGTGGAAAGCATTTGCAAACCAACCTAGAACATTCAGTTAACACTTGGCTTTGCAAGTCAGGCAGACAAAATGGGCAAAATTGGAATACTAGCAAGACAAGACAAGTGTCTTCCTCCCCAACAAAAAAATTGGGTAAATTAATTTTTCCTATCTGATAAGTTGGGTGAATAGCAAACATTGGGGGAGGGGGGAGTAAAGGACAGCCATAGAAGCACAATGTAAAAAATGTATAATCATAAAACTTTTGCTATGTAATTTGGAACAATTTCTAGCATTCAATAAATGGTGACCTTTAAAAAAATATTTGTGCTGCTTGCAACCAATCTTATTATTTCAACAATGTTTACACATCACCAGTGATTAGACAACAAGCAAAAGGAATACATCATTAAATGTTGGCTTGTGTTAACCCAGAATCACTGGGTAGTATATGCAGTAACAATGCCAAGGCAACATAAACCAGTCATGTTTGCATACTGGTTGGAGCTCAGAGGATGCATTTAGTGTATATGTGCAATTTCTAGCACCATTTGTATTATCCTCAGTATATCCAGCATTACACTAACACCACTATAGTGTTATATGTTTTGGGACAGGTAATTCAATATTTTAAATGTGTATCAATAAAATAATGTCTTTAGCAATGACTATCCTTGCCAAAACACATTCTATATATATTTTTGTAGATACCACACCAGATTTATCTGTTTTAAGAGATCCAGAAAATTCCGGACAAGGGATTCTGATGTTTATATGGCAACAAATTTATTTCTCTAATTAGATTTTAGCTTTACCTTTTATGGGGCATTCTATATTTAGGAAATAATTTCTGCCCTCCTCCTCCAGAAACCTTTTATGAATGGTGGATAATCCTAAACATATCAGCAGTCCAGGAAAGCAAGACTGATAACCAATACTCCTTCTAAGCTGTGGAGTCTTGCGAGCAAAAAAAAAAAAGTTTTGTGAGCTACTGGCATTAAAGGTGTGAGTGAGCGCTTTGACTACTGCGTAAATTAGTTTGCTCTGGAGCCCTCCTTCCTGAGCTAAGACAAAAATGTGTGAGCTGGAAGCTAAAAAACTGGGAGCTAGCTCACACTAACTCAGCTTAGAGGGAACACTGCTGATAACCTCAAATGTTTAGGAGTATAATTCACTAGCTTGCACATGTGGAATTATCTTTAGGAACAGTGTTATTTGAAAATAATCCTGGTAAATCTTTACCAATGGTAAAGATGAAATGCACAGAAATTACAGGCTGTGTAATGCCTACAAGTGCGTCAATATACTGTAAGTTCTTGATCTCGGGAAACTGAAGACGAATGAGCAAACTAGATAAGACGTGGGAAATCTGTATTCAGCAGTTACAATAGCCCTGCAGCTCTCTTTAATTAATAAAAACATTAAAAGGGCCCTCTGCGTAATTGGGACTGTCCATGCCTGCACCAAAATGTTCTGTCCCTTCTAAGGATAACATGTGAAAATAGAACATTCTAAAAGGATGGATTGTTCTTGTGGGATCACACACCTCTGAAGTCGGCATTCCAGAAATATCACTTTGGCCAAGTTACATGCTGGGGGTTAGGGGGGCACAAAGCTGAAAAAGAGATAAGTACCGCTCAGGTTTAAGACAAAGCATGATCAACATCTGATTTAAACTGAATGAACATATGTGGTACATATCAGGAAGTTTGTATTCCCATCAGTCAGCTTCTCTCCATCAGTGTTTTCCATCAGAATTTAAGCCAGTGTTTTAGAGTTTCTAAGTGATCAATGAGTATGTGTGTGTGTGTGTGTGTGTACATACAAACCATATTGCTAAGGAAGATGTAAAGCTCTCAACAGAAAACAATAATGAACTATTGCTAAGAAAATAAAATTAGTATGTAGTGTTTTATTTTTCAGTGAAGGTTCAATTACTAATTCTTAGAAACAAACCTTAATTATCCATACAAGCTTTATGACTCTGGGTCACATCTACAGAAGAGCTCCTTTTATAATTAAAAAAAGTGACAGCAGCTACAATATTGCAGAAAACATTTGTAAAAAAGTTCCCCAAAACAGAACATTTAATGCATGCTAATGTATGACAGTTTCAATGAGATATGAAATGCCTATTTTATTTTTAAGGCATGTGACTTGATACTCAGCTGCACATTTCATCACTGCATACTTCATTGCTTTGTACTGTACACTACTATGATACACATACAAATACCATTAAGCTGGGAATAACCAACATGGAAACTTCCCTTAAAAAAATCAACAGAAATTTGCAAATTTCGGCAAATTTATTTATGTTTTCTTATACACACCATGTCATTCCTGGCAAAGTACCAACCTTTCCCATCACAGCAAAGATATGTTATTGGCAGAGACCAATAACTTCAACACTAGAAAGGAGCCCTGCAGGAGATCAGGAACCTGGGCATGATATGTCATTGCTTTACCACAAAGTTGGAAACCTGATCTCACAAATAGGATTCTGTCTTTTTATGCAGCTGTCTAGGAGCTCAGTGAACATTCAGTTGCTGGAGGCACATTGTGAGTGATATCATCCACATAAAGAAATGGCAGTAGACTTTAGAGGTATGCAGTGTCCAAAGGAAACCTCCCAGTGCCTAACAGAGATGAAACTGAGTCCTGTCTCATCTCCCTGATCAAGATTGCTAAAACTTCAAACACTCCAAATAGAAGTGAGTAGCTCATTAAGAGTAGAGAACATATGAGACCACAGAACACCACATCATGTTTTATAAAAATGTGTTTCAACTATTTCATTAAAAAATAATATTTGATGCTTTGATCATGTTCCTGTGACCTCCCCCCGCCCCCCAAATCTGGAATATGTCCTTAGTCTCTTTTCTTTTGCAATACCAGTTAAGAAAACAGAGCTTGCGTTCACCACACCAGTTTGGTGTAGTGGTTAGGAACACGAACTCTAATTTGGGAGAACTGGGTTTGATTCCCCACTCCTCCACATACAGCAGCTGGTGTGACCTTGGGTAAATTACAAGTTCTTTCAGAGCTGTTCTCTCAAGAGAGCTCTCTCAGCTCCACATACCTCACAGGGTGTCTGTTGTGGGGAGGAGAAGGGAAAGGTGATTGTAAACCACTCTGAGACTCCTTCGGGTAGTGAAGGGTGGGGTATCAATCCAATCTCTTCTTCCCAGTTCAAATATTTAGAGCTGCCAACTATTTATTAGTACATTTAATATTTTATAGTATCTTCCTCTGAGTGTTTTGCTGAAGTAAAAAGAAAAAGGTACTGTGTTTCCTTCCCCACATCCAGAAGACAGTGAGACACAGCAAACAATTCTGCTTCTAGAATAAAGCACCAGAATTTTTCAGACACACATTGTCTTTCTCCTTGTCATAGCTTTCTCTTAAGGATATGGATGAAAAATGTATAACCGTTAAGGCTCACTGGTATAGTATATGTGCTCTTCATATTGCCCATTTTCAGTATAAAAGAGGATTTTTAAAAAGTTCTAAAGATTAAAATCTCACAGTTTTAGAGACAACTTTGGTTATCCAGTGCTGCCTGTGCCCATCCACTGATCTATTTGTTTGTATCATCAGTTGTTAACTGTTATTTGCACATGACAAGTATCCCTTCTTGGACACAGTGTTTATCTCCTAAACAAACACTTGGCAGTTACAGAATCTTAAAGACGATTTATATAGTACAAAGACAATAATATATTTAAAAATGTTAAACTTTACAATATGCTTCTTAATGGGGGAAAAAAACGGTCTTCTGTTTTATTTCCATGTGTAACACCTTCCCTCTGTTCCCTACAAGTTTCTTTTTTGCCCTCAAGGACTTGCAAAACAGAAGATGACTGTCACTTTTAGGGAATGTACTGATGAGGATTAATCTTGCCTTCACACCAAGAATTTAAGAAGAGGTTGTAAATTCCTGAAGGCTATTATGCATTTATAATCATGATGAAGATCATCACTGAAACAATTTCTGTTGCTTATTTTACTGTTCTGTGCTTTTGAGTAATGGGCGATGTACAATAGCTAAAGGTCTATTTCAAATACACCAACATTTCTGGGGAATCGAGTATCAAAGTCCTTCATGCAATTTCATTATTTTATACATTTAAAAATAGTATTTCCAATCTCATTTATTATTATGTTTATCAATTACATTTACTTTGAACACTGATACTTGGGGCACCATTGTTAATCTGGTTTAAAATCAGAGGTGTACCTTGCTATTATACACTTATTTGCTTAATTTCCTTGCAGAATAGTAAGGGGGGTATCCTTATCATCTAATTAATTTTGTCTAATTAATATTGTCTCCTTCTATCCTGTCCTCTCCGTTGCCCAGTCTGGTCTCAATCTGCTCTTTTCAAGGCACCAGTGCTGCTTTCCAGATTCCTCCACAATGGGATGCATCATTCAGTTCCAGCACATCCTCCTGTCTTCCCTTGGGATTATTATCTCTGAGGATGTGCGTCAGTGCTGCACAAGGCTTTTCTACTCCAAGGGGCAAGGACACAGATCAATTTTGTAAAGCATTCTAGTATTATACACGAGTGTGCTCAGAAATACAGTTAAGTAATCAGTGCATTTTATGTCGTCAAAACTAGATTGCTTCTTGAAGTCTTTTTATAAATTGTGCCTAAACTGAAATTACTGGTGCTGAAGTGAACAGAAATACAATGAATACAAGGTTCTATTAGCAGCACAGAATGCTAAGTAAAACCTTCAATGTATTTCTTTATCTTTTGTATCCTTAAATACAGCACAAGTTGCTTTGGCCAGAAAAAGCTTGGGTTTAAGGAAAAGTTTTACTTTGGGAAAATTCTCCAGACAAATAGCATTTATTGAAACAAAAACAGAATACTGTACTTCCCAGATAAACTCTTTTCAGTGGTTTATAAAGACTATTCCACTGTTTGTAATGCAGAAGTGATGCAGATAGCTGACATTAGTGTAAAACAGGCCATGCAACATTATTTTACACAAATATTAGTGTAATTCTAGAACAGATGTTTCTCTATAACACTCTTACAGGACCCCAAAATCATGACCTTTCCTCTTGTAACCTATATCCATTAAAAACTATAACAGCTTTAAAACCCTTTGCAAATTATGTCAGATCCTGATATATCCCATGTGTTAATACTTTGTAAAAAAGAATGCACCAGGCTTGCTTTAATGTATTTTAATGGTATCCTGACACAAACGTGGGATCCTAACTACAAAGTGCCACTCTTATATAGCTTTCATTCATTGCAAATGGAGCTTCCCTCTCTGGGTTTTCCCTTGTACAGGCACTTGCTTCCCCTATTGACATGCAGGCATTGTAATTAACTATGGTATGCAGCACAGGCATTTCCCTAAAAACTACTTCACTAATGTTGATAATGATTGGTGATTTATTTCAGTTTTATAAAAAAGGGTGTTTTTTTCTTGCCAAAGAGCAGTTATACAGGAAAAAATACTATCTACCATTGTCAGTATTTCAGATATAGTAAAAAACAAATCACAAAATACAAGATTCCTTTGTAGATTAAGTAACCCATCTGAAAAAATTTTCACATCAGCATTGTAGTAAGGCACCTGCACTTTACAGCTGTTTAAACAAAGAGCAAATATCTTCCAATATATATAGATTTTGAATCTGTGTAAACAAAGTTTACTCCTATTACTTCCTTTCATTTTAGGAGAAAAAAGGAACATCTACATAGACCAAGATATGATCTTGGTGCTAAGATTTTTTTTTAAGGGTGTTACTGGGCCATGTACATATAAATCTAAAGGCCTATCACTATCAGGATTCTGATGTTTGAAAAGATGTCAGTATTTGAACTATGTATCGTGGACAAAAGTTTAAGAGTAGTCACAGAACTTGATACTGTTTTACTAATGGCAGAAAGAGCATTATGTAAAACATTCATCTTCCCCGACCCACCCACAACAATAAATATAAAGACAGTTGTTTTGACATATTGCAACAGAAGAAATGTTCTAGCCTTGATCTTTAACATTCAATCAGTAGTTTTCATATTTCATTCCTCTCTGAGGATTCCATCTTCTACCTTGTCAGTTGTCCAACAACTTTTAAGAGTGTCTTATTTTCCTGCTTTAATTGCTCGTTTTCATCTTCTATATCATCAAGGTCCTTTTAGAAGAAAACATAATAAATTATTAGTTCATAGTATCAATATCTTATTTTAGATGCTTTGATTATAACACATTTATTTTTATTAATTATTTGCAAAATTTATATCCCACCTTCCTGCCCTTACAAGGTCCAAGGTGGCTAACAATTTATAACAGACATGATAAAATTACATTATAAATCCATTAAAATCAACCCTTATCCTAAACATACCTTATTCAAACAAATTTTAAGTGTTTAAAAACAGTTAAAATACATACAAAACATAAAACATTAGGAAGGAGGGATCATTGAGGGAATGCCAAATGAAACAAAAAAGCCAGTTGGGTATAGTGGTTAAATGCGCAGACTCTAATCTGGGAGAACTGGGTTTGATTTCCCACTCCTCCACTTGCAGCTGCTGGATGACCTTGGGCAAACTATAGCTCTGTCAGAGCTGTTATTGAAAGAGCAGTTCTTGAAAGAGCTCTCTCAGCCCCACCTGTCTGTTGTGGGGAGAGGAAGGGAAAGGAGTTTGAAAGCCACTCTGAGTGAAGGGTGGGTTATAAATCCAGTCTCCTCTCCCCCCCCCCCCCCCCCCGGCTGGTGGAAGATAGCAACAGAAGGAGATAGACAAATCTCCCTGGGGATGTATATATACCCTCCTTATGGACTATAATTCTACTGCCCCAAAATGATAAATCATGAATAGTCTCTGCTGCTGTCTCAGAAGCCCACCACAAGATGCAGGAGACTGACTCAGAGGCCTTTAAAACCAATCTCCCATTTTTTGCTGCACTGGAAGTGAAGCATGGCTTATGTGTTTAGCTTTACTGGTACCAATGGGGCAAAGGAATGCCAGCAAGGCACTCTATGCTGAAAATGTCACTCCTAGAGGACAACTGGAAATTGTGACCAACATCTCCTATCATGCTCAGAGAGGTGCTGGGGGAAATGCATCACAAGTGTGGCTCTGTCAAGCTACAGCCATGTTCCATCGCCACCAGACAACTCTTTCAGCAGGAAATGGGGAATTGACCCAGACGCCCCCATGATACTGCATTGGCCTCTTGAGGAATCTCCCATTCCTGATGGACTAGAAAACCAATTGCCTGGCTGGCGATGGGCTCTTTAGACCAGACTTTAACACTCACTGGATGCCTGGCTATTCTAACACTTAATCCATACTAAGAGGGGAGATACAGCACTTATTTGAGTATGAATACATTTTCTCACATTAATACTTTTAGACATGGAACTATTTTTCTGTGCCACAACAGTTGTAACTATACATATGGTTAGCAATAGACCATACATTCTTTCTAAATTAGTAGCTGGAGCCAGAGGATGGTAGTTTAACAATGCCTTCTGAGCCATTTATCAGACTCAATTTTATTATACACCAAGTGCCACATAAGAACTGAGAGGAATGTAGATAAATACTGAAACAAGAAAATACTGGAAAACTTGAGAAAATGTGCAACCTGGGAAAGAGTTCCTCACCCAGGAGATGGACTTCGAAGACTTGAACACTACTTCAATAAAGCTTTTTAAGCCATTTGTACATATGTGAGGGAACCCTGCACACAAACCTGGAGATCTTTGTTATAACATGAAAGACATAAATAATATGAACATCGTATTTTACAATGAACATAGAATAAAAGTTTCTGAAATCAGCATCTACCATCTTCTGACATCTGGTAAAAATTTGCACTATGTTGTGAAATCCAGTTCAGAAACTAGACATATTATAAACAACAAGAAAACTAACCAGTTTTTCAATGTAATATGTTCTATTTAACTTTTGTCTTGTTAACTTATCAAGCATAAAATATCCAGCTTGGAAGCACAGATACAACTCACAAAAGCTTTAAGACATATGGACAAAATACTTGGAAGCTTACTCAAAAATATAAAAAAGACTTTGTGGAATGTTTATATAGCAGAAATAACATTCCAGAAGGACTAAAAGTATGAGCTACTTGGACATTGTCCAACCACAACAACTGCCTGTACTTTAAATGCTGAAACAAAACAAAAGGAAGCTATATTGGATTAGTTTCCCATTAAATTGTTCAAGATTCTTTTCAAAAATCGTATTCCTAAGTAAAGAATTAATGTTTGTTGTTTAAAAGTTCGACGGAATCTTGTAGATTCCCAACAACAGTAATACAGCTTAGTGATTTCCAACTGATTAAATAGAACACAGTTAGAGAAAGGCTTCATTCGTCATGACTATCCTGAGATCCCCACCACAACCTACACTTTATGGCTCAATACAGCTAAGCATATCATCAGTACTGAAAGGAAAAACTTCATTCACAGGAGCCAACTGGTTACCTATGTTATTTTTGTTAATGATTTATTAACATTTATGGAGGTTTGTAACAATCTATTTTTAATATCCCACCCCCCACCCCCCAAGAATCAGGGCAATTTTTTAACCAACTTACCCAAATCCTTTATTTTTTAAAAAAAGGCAGCATTCACTAATTTTTTTTGTTAAATGTGTTGATTGGCCTTGAAATTGTAGGGAGGACAGCTGTAATAAGGTCACAGTCCCTTCCTATACTGAACAAGTACTTACCCTGTTTAATAAATCAATTTCTTCCTTCAGTTTACCAATCAACTCTTCTTTGTCTTGTGCTATCCTTACAAGCCTTAGGTTTTCTTGCCTCTCTTTTGCTAGTTCCTGAAAAAAAACCACCAAGTGAAAATATATTAAAAAGTAGAACTATAATGTAACCCTAAAAAAGTTTCCCTCGAAAAAGTTTGCCCCACTGTACCCATTTCCACATAGGAATGCATTGGATGACCCAACTGCCCCACAATATGCTGTATGTTATAATGTCACACAACCAAGTATTTTCTTCTGTTTTCCAGGCAAAACAGAATTTGCAACAGAGCAAATTAATTCCCATAGTCAATGTAGATCTATTTATTTAAATCCCACAACATTACTGTCCTGGGAGGGGGAAAAAGTTAATGTCATGTGTGTCACTACACTCGCTTCTGGGGAAAACCCAGAAACAATGTAGAGTAGCTCTAGGAATTGCTGGGAACCCTGTGAGTTTCCACAGAGTTTCCGGCAATTCCTAGAGCTACTCTACATTGTTTCTGGGTTTTTCCCTGGAAGTGATGTAGCAGCACGCACAATGTTACCGTCCCCCTCATGTTCCTGCCACCAGTAGCCCAGTCATGGCCTAGAACTCTAAACATTAAAGATTATTTTTGGACTGTCTTTCCTCTCACAGCTGCTTCTAAGCATCCACTATGATAACCATACAGATTCCTAGAGTATAGCTTTCGGATTACACAGTGTAGTCAGTGGCTTGGGCTATCACATTATCGTGGGTTAGTCCAAACAACTGGTATTTTAGAAAAAGGTGCACAGATGACCTACTTTTTAAAAGATTCTTGCAACATTTAAAAGCCCCTAAACAAGCACATTTAGTTGCCAGTATTGTTCAAGTAAAAGAAGATACCAGCCAAGTGCAAAACCCAAATACAATATAAAAATGGAACAAGCTAATTCCATAAATTTCATGACCCAGCCCAGGATTTGGAAATCACTAGGATAGATATCTTTTAAAAAGAGATATTTAGTTACCCTTAGAAAGCCTTTGGCTGAGGACAGACTGAAGACCAGGGAGGAGGCACGCGGCTACTGGTCCGTCCCCACCTCTGGTGCGCTGCCGACACATCCACACTGCCAGGAAGCAGCAGGGATGCGCGCCTGGATGGCCGGAGACCTGTTTTAAGGGGTCTCCGGTTGAAGCGGCATGATGGTGCCTCGCGGACGGGTGAGTCCGCACTGACGTCAGGGGACAGCTGAATCTGTCTGGATGCCCTCTCTGCCTCTGCTTCTAAAGCGGAGGCAGAGTGCTCCAGATCCCCAGTCTGTCCTCAGCCTTTCTTTTACAAGCACACTATAAATCAGTTGTAAGACCTGACAGCTAAATTGTGATATTTACCTTTTCAAGATCTTCAAGTTTCTTTTCCAAAGAATTGTTTGGTATGATATTCCCAGAAGAATTTGCTTCTCTGCTATATCTGTTATATCCTGTCCTGTCTGCTGCTCGTGAATATCTACTAGAAACATCATCATCTGGTGTGTTTGTTGAGCTGTGTAAATTGTATGTTAAAAAAAAATTCAAAACCATAATCATTCACATCCCTCATTATTATTTTAGTAGTAGTCAGTATTTACACCAAACTATTTATATAAATGCTGATATAGTCATATAGTGAGGTTGACATGCTGTAAAATTTAAAATCCACTTCTTATTCCACTAAATTTACAAATTTCTGAAGCCAGGGCTGCAGTTCAGAGATTTAAAATTTTCATAAATTTTGAAGCCACAGGGGAGAAAAACATTCCACCCCTTTTTCAAAAGAATAGAATTTTGAGGAAACATTTAAATATATGCAATAATTGCTTCGCTATCAAACGTAAAGTTCTTTTACTGATTTACAATAAATGCATTATTTACAACTTAGCATATAATACTGTATTATTTGGCATATTTATGGAAATTACATTTTTCTTTCTATATGAAAAATACCTAATATGCGAAAAAGAGTTGCAAACTACTGTGCCCTATGCTTCCATTATTACATGTAACTTTAATTTTTTCCCATTTGAGAGACAGGAAAAAAGGTAGAAAACAAATTCTGTTGTAAACAAAAGAAAATGTATTATTTGGACAGAAACTCTATTGTGGAGTCACAAAAGACAGGACTACCAGCATGTTTGGCTATTAAGCTAAAGTTTACAATTAGAACACTGAAAACACTCGCTTCTTTAATAATGTATTATCACTGAAAACAGAGCATATTAATTCAATAAAAGACCATGTTATGTTGTCAAACACCTTTCCTGCATTAAAAAATATAAACACCGCTTTCTTTTTTTCTTATCCACAAACTCAATTGCATCAGTTATGAATCATATATTATCTTTCATGTACCTCTTTGGTACAAGGCCTGTTTGATCAGTGTATAATAAATTTGGTATGCATTTTCTTAATCTTTCTGCCATTATTGTAGCAAAAATCTAGTAATCTAAATTCCATAAGAGAGGTCTATATGATTGTGGTAACACTACATCACTGACTTCTTCTATATTAGTGTTATATATGCCTCTTGTCATGATAGGGGTACTCATCCATAAATTTTTGTAAAGGTATCATTAAAAATTCGTCAAAATATTTATAATACATTGCTGTTACGCCATCTGGGCCTGGTGTTTTATAAGTAGAAAAAATCCTAAAATTTGAGCAAAAGCATAAAAAAAATCCAAATAAAGATATATTAGCAAAAAACAGACAATTAAACTATCAATTAGATATGTTAGAAATGGTACAGAAAAAACTGAAAATTTTAAAACAAAGGCATTTTGAACATGTAAATAAATCTGGCAGATATTTGGAGTATTATCTTACGAAGAAGAAACAAAAAAGAGTAGTAACATGCATAAAGAAAGGAGATCAAATTACTTATGCTGAAAAAGAAATACATAAACAATTTATTAATGTTCTTTCATGATTGTATAAAAAGAAGTCTGTCTCAGTAAATAAAATAAGAGAATATTTAAAAGATATTCTGACTATAAGTTCACACTAGAACAGAGCATATTAATTGCTGCCAATTTATTTACATTTAAACAAAACAAATTACTAAAATGTTGCATATAAGAGTTTAAGTGCTGCTCAGACTTTTTCATATTATACATTTTGAGTATTAAAAAACCTTGTTTTCAGAAGCATTTTACTTATTCTAAAAGAGAAATAAATTAGTTTTGTTTCTAGTGTTCCCCCCCCCCCAAATTTCCAATTTTTCCATTGAGAAAAATGGGGGGAGGCCTCAGGAAAAAATAGTAGAAAAGGTTTTTCCCCCCTGAATTTTTCTGTTCCCCCCCCCCCCCAGGCCTTCACATCTCACAATACCTAACAGACAATGGCAATTATTTCCTTATTTCAAAGACAGGGATTCAGAAATAGAAAAGTAGCACATTACCTACAATGGGATCTATTCTTAAAATAAGTATTTTCTACTGTTATAGAGATGTTCTTCCCTTCCTCAAAAATGGCCTCTATGAGGGCCAACTACTTGTTACATGACACCACACAGACTACTAGCAATAACTGCCTCGATACAGTATGCATCAGCTTTGTACATATACATACCCTCATGGTTTTACCCACCAACGGGACACAACAGCAACAAACTCTAAGCCAGGGGTGTCAAACATGCAGGCTGCATCTGTCCCACACAAAGCTCAAATCCAGCCCCCAAGCAACTTCCTTCCCCTGCTTCTTTCCCAGAGCTGCAGCTGCAGCCGCACCATAGCTTGCTTTCTTCTGCAAGCAGAATTTACATTGAGAAAAGTTTTTCTGTTTAAATATGATTAGATTTCTCTGTTCCTATTTGGATTTATTTTCCTTCAAAAAGACCCTGATTAGGAATTGGAACACTTGGATTGGTCCTTGTATCTTGGAGAGTGGAGTGATTTCAGATGCCAGATGATAATAGCACACATTGATAATGAGACAGGAAAACTAGCTCTCAATGCAGTCCAGGAGGATGCACTGTCTTGAGCTTCATTTTAAATTGCAATTCAGCAGTCTCTCTTTCTAATCTCCCTTTGAAATTCCTTTGTAAGAGCACTGCTACTCTTAGGTCAGCACCTGAATGTTCTGATTTCTAATGTCAGACATGTCCATTTATTCTTTGCATCCTCCTGGACTGAATCCTCCTGGATGGAATTGAGACCTAGGTTTCCCATCCCATTACCAATGCTGGTATCTCCATGCCTACTACCCCTCTGCATATCACAGCTAATTCAATCAAGCCTGCTATTGTCATTCATTAGCTATTGCCATTTGACATCTAAAATCACCTTTATACCTGCCTGTAGCTACCGCAGGGTCCACAGGGCCTGCCCCCCTGCAATTTTTAAGGACCCCTCCCCCGATCCTTGGCTCCTCCTCCCTCCCCCCCGAGCAGCTCGGAGCAAGAGTAAGTGCCTTCCAACTGTGCATGCTACGACCCATCCACACCTGCTTTTCCTAGCACTGCAGCTGCAGAACAACACCACTTCCCAGAGGTGCTGTGGAAAGCCATGGTGGGCGATGGTGGTGAAAGGGGAGGGCGCCACATGGGGCTTTCTCCACAGATGGTGCCTGGGCGAGGGGTGGCACCCACAACGACTCTAGTCAAGGCAGCACTGAGGTGTTGAGGAGGGGCGGGTGAGAGCGGGTGCTAGGGCAGCATGTACAACAGTAGGCAACCATTATTGAGCGTGCCTGTCCTGAGGTGAGGGAGTGGCTGCTTCAGGGATGCACCTTGCCAGCGAAAGCCCCCAGTGGCACCCAAAGGGATGCAGAGGACACCCAAAAGGCACTGACACTGACCGCGTTGGCATGGCATGCACACACTCATCCCATACACCGTTGTCTCAGTGGCTGGCGAGGTGTTAATGAGCATTCACGGGAGGTGGGAAGTGGCAACTGGGAGAGAGAGGGGGCAATGGAGTGGTGCTTGGGTGCACAAGGCTGTGGGACTGAGACTCCCCGCACTGCCCAAGGGATGCGCCTGGCTGCTGGTGACACACAGTCCTTCCCAATCAGCTGCAGGAGCATTGGAGAGGGTGCACGAGGGGTCAAATGAAAAGTGCAAGTGGCGGGACGGATGGGGAAGGCAGGGGGAGATCAAGTGTGGGGCAAGCATGGCATGGCAATACTGCACAGACATATAATGGCAGGCCTTCTGAGAAAAACATTGCCCCCCCGAGCAAAAAGTTATTAGCTATGGGGCTGCCTTTATAAAGTTTATATCTCCTGTACTTCGTGTTACATTTTATGGCTCGCATGGCCTGGCTCAACAAAATGACACTTATGTCAGATCTGGCCCGCATAATAAATGAGTTTGACACTTCTGCTCTAGGCAAATTTGTTGGTATAACATACATGTATAGGATACCCTTCTCTGCTGGTTGGCAGCATACTGCCCCAAAATGGAAACATGTGAAGCAGAGAAAGCTATATTTCTGTCAATGTCAGTAAGGCAACGGCATGTGAAATGCTACAATACACATTTCAAGCCTGCAGCCTAGGCAGTTTCATTAGTTTCAGCATCTAGAAGCTACAAACTCTCACACACAAGGGCTTGTACTGAACAAGTGTTTCTGGCCTTTGGCTTTGCTTCAAATGAAACTATTTTACTCAGGATTACTGACCTGCTGAGAGCACAGATTTGTGAACAAAGCAAACCTCTGCTGTTATCAAACCAATAAAAAGTAAAGAATGAAACAAGTAGTACAAGTCAAGAGAATGCTAACTAGACCTATACAGTCTACAAGATCACAGGCACTGAACTTTGGAAGAAAAGTATGCATTCAAAATCTGTGAAATATTAATATATTTATATTTGTAGCACATGCCATCTCCAAGGCTCAAGATGGGTAATAATAAATGACATGAAGCACAGATTTTTGTAATTAAAATTTGAGGTACACTTCATTTACATTAGCCCTTTATTTATATCAGCCATGGTGTCCACCGATAGCTTTCCTGGTGCCCACCGTGTTTTTAGAAAGTGGGTGGGGGCAGGTGGGGCTTTTGCCCAACAAGGCTTCTGATTGGCTGTGCAGATTTTTAAAAATGCTTCTTTGGCAGCAGCTGCCACCACAGGACAAGGATTTTCACTATGTGACTGGAATGTCAGGTACGGTGGCCATTTTGTGCCTGGCTCCACTACCTATGGCAGCCATTTTGTGGCTCTGTCCACCACACTGCATCAGAATTCCAAAGGTGTCCACAGACTCAAGAAGATCGGGAACCTTTGATGTAACCCATTGCAGCACACACAGGATTCCCAGGCAGTCTCCCATTTAGGAACTGACCAGGCCCAGGCCTGGTTGGCTTTTCCAAGGTGGTCTATAGTTATCACCTAACCACACATGACTGCTGCGTTCTTGTGCCTAAAACAGGTCACCAATTTTTAATAAATAATAAAACTGTTAAATTACCTTCTTTAATCAAGTATAGAATATTAACAGAGGGTAGTAGAGTGTTAGACTTACACCAGGGAGACCTACATGAAATGTGTGTACTTTATGGTATCTGTATGTAGTCATAACTAAGTGTCCCCTAAAGACTAGAAAACAAAAAAAATGCCATAAGCCAGTGTGGTGGTATGGCTAGAGTCACATTATTGCTAGACTCGAGGTTTGAATTCCCAATCTTCCATGGTAACTTGCTGAGTGAACTTGGGCTAATCACACACATTCTCAATCTAATCTACCTCACAGTGCTGTTATGAGGATAAAATGGAGGAGAGCAGAACAATGTAAGCTGCTTTGGGTCCCCATTTGGAGAAAGGTGGAGTATAAATGAAGCACATAAATAAATAAATAAATGCTAAGTGTGAAATTATGGCATACTCTCCCCAGGGAGATCCGTGAGCTCTCTCCTATTATTTCACCAGCAGCTGAAGAGCCATCTGTTTTATCTGGCATTCCTTCACTGACCCACTTTCCTGTGTATGTGTTTCAACTGCGTATGCGTATGGTTATTTGTTGTTTTTTTAAAAAAAATTATACTATATATCTTTTAAAGCCTGTTCTAATATTTCTGATTGTTCACAGCCTTGAGGACACTAAACTGGGTGGAAAGATGGCATAAAATGATTTAAATAAATAAATAAATAAATTATAGTTTGAGCTTTTAGTGCCAGTTACTGCTTCCTGTCTCCAAATTACATGTTATATAATTTATATATCGCTTCACATTATTTGCTCTGTCATAGACAAAGCTTTAAATTAAATTACCTTCAAGATTCTGTATAAGTAAATTCAAAAACTGCAAATACTGTTATATGGAAACTGTTTCCCAGTGACATCATACAGTTCATTTTTCAAAAGAATTTCCCTGAAACAAAGTATATTAGAAGCCCCGTTCCACCATAATTATTCAGACTAAACTCAAAGTCCTGAATACCAATTGTAAATGGTGACATATCATATGAGAGTATTTTCCTGTATCTGTTCCAAGTCATTAAGATCTGGATAGGTATCACTTCCCTAGAAATTTAAGCTGACCTTTACTGCAATGAATGTCCTAAGAATGCTCTTGATGGGATCAAAACCGGAGTCTGCTCTTTAAATTACTATGCTTAAGCCTTTTCTTGCTGGAACCATTGTATTATCCAGGCCTCAACAGCAAATGTCAACAGTGGCTACTACTAAACTTGTTTAACTAGCCCTCTATTAGAATAAAAAAATTAAAAGTTTTTTTAATCTCTTCCAACAAAAATAACAATTAGATTTTTTAATTAGTTTTTTCATCATAAAAAGGAATATTACAAAACAGTATCAGTTTAAGATGATGGGTGAGACCTAACAGTTGATATGGGTGAGACCTAACAGTTGATATGGGTGAGACCTAACAGTTGATATTCTCCAAAAATTACAAAATGTTTCTCACCTCAGAAATCTCTCTTGATCTACCACCTTATAAAGTGTTCCCACTTATGGTGCTTTCAAACAGGATTGCTGCCTTTGTTTTGCTGCCAAGGTGCAGCTTTTTCTGGTAACTTTTGCAAAAAATGACTAATCTGCTTTCCTTCTGTGTGCTGTCCATTCCCCCTTCAATGGTTTTCCAAATGACCTTTAATGCAGTATACCTGTTGACTGATTGCCCCTAGACTATTCCCTCATATGCCATTGCCTCTGCAAACCTGAGCTCTCTTTCCAGACTTTGTCTCTTAGCAACAAATTAGGTGTGTGAACTGGGACTTATGCAGTGCATTCATTTGTGAACTGTCCACAGTAAATCCAGTATCTTTTTCCAGTAAAGGACTTTCCTTTACAGAGCAAACTTCTTCAGCAAGGCTCTCGCTTCTATTTTACAAGTCTATCTTTAAAGAAATACCAGCTCAACCAAAACTAAGGCTGCCAACCTCCAGGTGGGGCCTGGAGATCTCCTGGAATTACAACTGCTATCCAGACAACCAAGCAGTTTTCCTGGAGAAAATGCCATAGGATGGACTCTATGGCATTGTATTAGCTGACATTCCTCCCCTTCCAAACTCTACCCACCAGAAGCACTACCCCAAAAATCTCCAGGTATTTCCTAACCCGGAACTGGCAACCCTAACCAAAACACACATTTGGCTTACTGGTTTTATTGATTATTGTCTTATCATTCAGATGGTTTGACTGCTACGAATTTTACTGTTGGGAACTTCTGAGCCTCAATCTGTTTGAATTAATTTTAATTGTTAAATGCATCTGAGTTACTACTTTCACTTTTGTTTTGTTGGTCACCATAAATAAGATTTTGGAGAGGCAGGTTAAAAATAGATAAAATACATCTAAAGTTGTAAATTCTAAAATCAGGCTTATTCAGGTTCTATAGATTCAAAACACTTAAGAAGTTTTCAGATCAGAATTAGGTATCAGGAAGTACACTCCCCCAGTGTGAGGCCAGCTGGCCATTAAATCTTCTCTCCTCTTTTCCAGGGCTGTTTCAGCGATGATTCTTAGGTTAATAACTGTTTAAAAATATTACAACTGGAATTCTCAGAACTAACAGGATTCTATAAGCCAGCCATAGAATTATAGGCTGATTTTTGAGGACCTATATTTGGCCCCCAAACTGAATTATGTTTGATTTTATTGATGGAAAGGATCTTTAGTATTACCACCTGAAATCACATCTGTAGATATTAAATAGATAGTCCATTTTAAATGAAAGAAATACTACATAAACTTGGTACAATGCAATTTGTTCATATAAGTAAACAGGCATTGGGCTACAATAGATGGGATTCTTCCAGGGCATGATGACACAATTGTAAGGAATTTTGTAGCCTAATACTATTACCATATTTGGCACTGCTTAATCTACCATGACTTACATTTGAAAAAAAATCTATTTAAAAACAGGATATGCATGTTGCAACATACCCGAGTTTATATTTTAACTCCCTAAAACCTGCTCAATTCATACTGCAGGAAAGGCCCATTCAACTGGTAACAGCACAAAGAAAGTATATTTTGCCTTTTCACTTCACGTGCTTACCCTTTTGGTGCAAAGAAACATGCCTGGCATGTTTCTATCGTCTCAGTCTGTGTCCTTGAATAAAATCCTGAAGGGATAGAAAGCAAATCCAGCAGAAATGGGCCAGCAAATACTTATTTTACATAAAGGTAGGATATAAATATCTTGAAGTATAAATATTTAAGCTTAATTTGGGGCTATAAAGAAAGTAGTGATAAGTTTGAAAGACTGGCAATAAGTTAATTGTGTGAAATTCAAATTCAGATTAAGAAGACCTTTTTGTTTGTTTGTACAGGTACATGGGCACAAAAGTCAAGCGTAAGCTTTCAACAAACTTTCAACATTGGCTAAACTGAATTACACAGGTGTTATTTAAAATCTAAAGAGGATCTGGAAAGACATGATGGCCTAAAAGCTTTTGGATTTGCTAGCATTACTAGTATTAAATATGTACTGGCTTGCAGGCTTTGAGTATCAGATGCCAGGGTTCAGGCAAGGCAGAGTCCTTCAGTCCAAGGTCAGGTTCCAAGAATCAGGCAAAGCAGAATCGGTGGTTTAGCATCTATCATATACGCTGCCATCCACACCTAACAGCCTCTCTTGGCTGGTTTTATAGCCACACACCTCAGAGTCAGGCTTGCAGCAAGCTGCTCAAAAGCAATCCTGCAACTGCTCATCTTTGTTATCAGCAAGCAGCTGGCGTTGGGCCAGGATATGTGGACTCTGCTGTCTTGTCTGTGGTTCAGTTCTCAACCTTTATCTGCAGTGTTCTAAGGGTGCAGGTGATACTGGAGGGCTGGGAAGGGGCAACTGAGGTTCAACTGCTGGACCAGGGCTGGAGGGTCTTCGTGGCTCTGCACCAGCTGTTGGCTGTGAATCCTGATAAGCCTGCAGCTCATTTTCCTGCTGGTTAGCTTCTGTCAACTCAAGGCTGGATACACGGGGCTTCTCCTGAGGAGTCCTCACTATTGCTGAGCCCTGGCTGACTCATGACAAAATATCATGTTTGCCCACTGTCTTTATTCTTGTCTATGACTCTCCCACTATTAATTGCAAAAAAGGGCAAGAGTCCAATAGCACCTTAAAGACTAACAAAATTTGCGGCAGGGTATGAGCTTTCATGAGTCACTGTGACTCGCAGAAGCTCATGTTGTTGTTCAGTTGCACAGTCGAGTCCGACTCTTCACAACCCCATGAACCACATCACGACAGGCCCTCCTGTGCTACTGTCCACCAGAGCTTGCTCAAGTCCATGCTCATTGCATTGATAATACTGTCTAACCATCTCATCCTTTGTCATCCCCTTTTTCTTTGACCTTAAATCTTTCCCAGCATCAGGATCTTCTCCAGTGAGTGTTCCCTTCTCATTTGGTGGCCAAAGTATTTGAGCTTCAGTATATGGCCTTCCAGGGAACACTCAGGGTTGATTTTTTAGGATTGACTGATTTGATCTCCTTTGCAGTCCAAGGGACTCTCAAGAGTCTTCTCCAGCACTATAATTCGAAAGTATCTATTCTTCGGCACTTGGCCTTCCTTACAGTCCAACTCTCATAGCCATACGTTACTATTGGAAATACCATTGCTTTGACCATACAGACTTTTGTTGGCAGTGATGTCTCTACTTTTTATTATGCTGTCTAGGTTTGCTATAGCTTTCCTCTCAAGGAGCAGGCATCTTTTAATTTCATGGCTGCAGTCACTGTCTGCAGTGATCTTGGATCCCAGGAACATGAATTCTGTCACTGCTTCCATGACTTCCTCTTCTATTTGCCACGGAGTGATGGGGCCAGATGCCATAATCTTAGTTTTTTTTGATGTTGAGTTTCAAGCCAACTTTTGCGCTCTCCTCTTTCACTCTTAGCAAGAGACTCTTGAGGTCCTCTTCATTTTCTGCCATTAGAGTGGTATTGCCCACATATCTGAGGTTACTGATGTTTTTCCTGGCAATCTTAATTCCGGCTTGTGATTCATCCAGGCCGGCATTTCGCATGATGTACTCTGCATATAAATTAAATAAGCAGGGTGACAATGTACATCCTTGTTGTAGTCCTTTTCCTATGCTAAACCAATCAGTTGATCCATATCTGGTTCTATAAGAACTTGCCATAGTTTGTTGTGATTCACACAGTCAAAGGCTTTAGCGTAGTCAATGAAGCAGAAATAGATGGTTTTCTGGTACTCCCTTGTTTTTTCCATAATCCAGCAAATGTTGGCAATTTGATCTCTAGTTCCTCTACCTCTTCAAAACCCAGCTTGTACTTCTGGCAGTTCCCTATCCATGTACTGCTGAAGCCTAGCTTGTAGGATCTTTGTGCAGGCTAGGCGGGATATAAATCCAAACAAATAAATAAATAAAAATAAAATCTTGAGCAAGACCTTGCTAGCATGTGAAATGAGTGGAATTGTGCGATAGTTTGAACATTCCTTGGCATTGCCCTTCTTTGGGATTGGAATGTAAACTGACCTTTTCCAATCCTGTGGCCACTGTTTTCCAAATTTGCTGGCATATTGAGTGCAGCACTTTAACAGTATCATCTTTTAAAACTTTGAATAGCTCAGCTGGGATACCATCATCATTGCTTTGTTGTTAGCAATGCTTTCTAAGGCCCATTTGCACTCTAGGATGTCTGGCTCGAGGTCAGCGATCACACCGTCGTGGTTGTCAAGGACATTGAGGTCCTTCTTGTATAGTTCTTCTGTGTATTCTTGCCATCTCTTCCTAATCTCTTCTGCTTCCATTAGGTCCCTACCATTTCATCATGGCCAGCTTTGCACAGATTTCCTTGATTTCTCCAATTTTCTTGAAGAGATCTCTAGTCCTTCCCATTCTATTGTTTTCCCCTATTACTTTGCATTGTTCATTTAGGAAAGCCCCCTTATTTTGTTAGTCTTTCAGGTGCTACTGGAGTCTTGCTCTTTTCTACTGCTACAGACAGACTAACATGGCTACCCATCTTGATCTATCACTATTGGTTGACTACCATAATTCTAAGTTGGGACAAAACACTGGATAAGTTCATAAAGGTTGGAAAATACATCTAACTATGCAAAAACTTATACACTGGGGATTTTACACTCCCCAGTTGACTCCCTATGCAGAAACATAGAACTGCCTCTCCAGAACCCTCTACACTCCTGGGGTTTATGAAGCAAGGGAAACTACATTTTGAATCAAAACAAAGAACCATGGTTTGGATTAAAGACAATACCATGTCATGCTGATTGTAAAGGGATAATTGGAGGAGGGGCTGTGGTTCAGCGACATTCAGAAGCTCCTGGACTCACCCCCTGGCACTTCCAGTTGAAATGACCAGGTAGAAGGTGAGGTGAAAGACCTCTGCCTGAGACCCTGGAGAGATACAGGTTGCTTGCCTGTAATTGGAGATCTTCGAGTGGTCATCTGTGCATTCACACCTCTGGGATAAAGTGCGCCTGCGCCGATCCCGATCGGTAATCTTCAAAGCCTAACGGATTTTCGCGCCAGCTCCCCGGTCACGTGCACGTCCCACTGCGCATGACCCGGGGAGAGGCACGAGGATCCCGCCAGTTCCTTCTGACCGCTGCTAACAGCCCCCAAGGAAAAAAGTGAGGGAGACCGAAAGCAGAGGGGAAGGAGGGCGGGTGGTGTGAATGCACAGATGACCACTCGAAGATCTCCAATTACAGGCAAGCAACCTGTATATCTTCTTCGTGGTCTCTGTGCATCACACCTCTGGGAGAATAGCGAGCAATAAACACCACATACCTGGAGGTGGGTGCTGGAGGTCTCACATCTGAGCTGCTTGCAGGACTGCACGGCCCACCACAGTACGCTGATGGACACGGACATCTAGGGCGTAGTGCTTCACAAACGTGTGAGGGGACGCCCACGTTGCAGCATTGCAGATGTCTCCCAGGGGAATGCCCTTGAGGAATGCTGTGGAAGTAGCCACGGCTCGAGTGGAGTGTGCCCGGAGGGACGCCGGCAGTGGCCTTTTGGCCAGAAGATAGGCGAGTTTTATCGTCTCAACTATCCACTTCGAGAGTCTTTGAGACGACAGTTTCTGTCCCTGCCTGGGCAAGGCATAAGAAATAAAGAGAGCTGGAGACTTGCGAAAGGATTTTGTCCGGTGCAAGTAGAAAGACAAGGCTCTCTTGACATCTAAAGTGTGTAGACTACGTTGCGTTGGGTCCTGGGGATCAGGAAAAAATACCGGCAAGGTGATATCTGCCCCTATATGGAAGTCCGACACTATTTTAGGCAGGAAAGCGACATCTGGAGCCAAAGTGACGGCATTATGATGAAACGCGAGGTATGGTGGGTCGCAACGGAACGCCGAGAGCTCACTCACGCGTCGAGTAGACGTGATGGCCACCAAAAATGCAACCTTCCATGACAAAAGCTGAAGACTGCATGAGGCCATGGGTTCGAAGGGTTTTCCCATCAGCTTAGTGAGAACCAGGGGCAAGTCCCATGCTGGGACTGGTGTCCGCACTGGGGGATAGAGGCGACTCATTCCCTTGAGGAATTGTTTCGTTGTTGGGTGGGAAAACACCGAATAGCCATCAATCTTAGGATGATTGACTGAGATGGCTGACAAGTAGACTCGGATAGATGAGTGACACAGTCCCCTGTCCTTACATGACAGGAGGAAACCAAAAACATCCTTAAGTCCAGCGGGGACTGAGGGTCGTCCCACAGACGCCAGGAAAGTTAAAAATTTAGTCCATTTTGACTCATAAGAACGTCGAGTGGAGAGTTTGCGTGAGTTCAGTAGCACTTGAGCAATGCGTGATTCTAACCCTAAGTTTGGATCAGCCACGCTGTCAATTTTAGCTTGGGCACATCGTGGTGCAGTACTCGGCCCCCGCACATCCCGAGGAGGTCCGGGTCCGTCGGGAGATGGAGATACGTCCCTCATGAGAGGCTGAGGAGCGTGGGGAACCAGGGTTGTCTCGGCCACCATGGGGTGACGAGAATTGCCCACGGTCGCTCTGTCAACAGTTTGTGGACTACTCTCGGAATGAGAGGGATTGGGGGAAATAGGTACAACCGTTTCCCTGTCCACCGGAAGAGGAGACCGTCTCCGAGAGAGGTCGGGTCCGTTCCCGCTCTGGAACAGAATAGATGGCACTTCTTGTTCTCCCGAGAGGCGAATACATCCACGGATGGATGTCCCCAATGGTCGAAGATCGGAGTCAGGTAGAGGGGGTTCAGCTCCCACTCGTGTAGGGATGCTCCTCCTCTGCTTAGGAAGTCCGCTTGGACGTTGAGTAGTCCTGGGAGATGAGCCGCCACTAGGTGAATATCTAGCGCCTGGCACTCGTTCCACAGCTCTATCGCTAACCGGCAAAGTCCACGGGAGACCGTCCCGCCCTGGCGGTTGATGTAAAACATAGTGGTGGTGTTGTCCGTAAGGACAGTCACCGTTTTCCCCGTTAGGGATTGGCGGAAAGATCTCACTGCGTAGAGAACTGCCAGCAGCTCTAAGAAATTGATATGGTTGTGCGCCACAGAGGGGTGCCACCTGTCTCCCACACCTACACCTTCCAGGTGAGCTCCCCAGCCCCATAGGGATGCGTCCGTGGTGACGGTCGCTGAGGGGGGTGGAAGCCGGAAAGGTGCACCTGAGTGTAAATTCTGGGGCACAAGCCACCAACTCAGGGTCTCCAGGACCTGGGTAGATATCTGGAAACGTCTGGAGAGGGAGTGGAATTTGGGGCGGAAACGCCTCAAGAACCAAAGCTGCAGTGGTCTCATTCGCAATTTGGCGAAGGGAATTACTGCCGTTGTCGCGGCCATCAGGCCTAGCAGGCGAAGGATTTGTTTGGCTGTAGCCTCCTTGGCCTCTTGGATAGCCTGGAGAAGGGAGACTATATCCGCTGCTCTGTTCGGGGGTAGGAATGCCCTGCATTGCAAGGAGTCCAGGATAGCTCCGATAAACTGAACCCGTCTGGAAGGGATAAGCATGGACTTTTTGAGGTTTATAGTCAACCCTAGTAATTTTAGGGTGTGAAGGGTAGTAGAGATGTGGTTCTGTAGTTCCGTCGTAGAAGGGGCGACTAGAAGCCAGTCGTCCAGGTAGGGGTAAAGGTGGACACCTTGGAGTCTCAGATGTGCCGCTACTACTGCCATAAGCTTCGTGAAGACACGAGGAGCTGTAGAGAGGCCGAAGGGTAGGGCCTTGTACTGGAAGTGACGCGGACCGATCGCAAAGCGTAGGTACCGTCTGTGTGACGGGTGGATCGTCACATGAAAGTATGCGTCCTTTAAGTCCAGCGTCACCATCCACACGTTGGCTTCTAGTAGCGGTAGGATGGTCTGTAGAGTGGTCATACGGAATTTCTTGTAGGTGATGAACGCATTGAGGTTCCGCAGATCTAATATGGGACGAAGTCCGCCATCCTTTTTTGGGACCGTGAAGTAGCGGGAGTAGAACCCCCGCTGAAGGTGTTTTGTTGGTACCTGTTCTATGGCATCCTTTAAGAGGAGGGCTTCGACTTCCGACGATAGGGTGTTGGAGGGAGGGGTGGTTACGAAATACGATTCTTGTGGAATCTGGAAAAATTCTATTCTGTAGCCTTCTGCTACAACCGACAGTGCCCATTTGTCTGTCGTGATACGTTGCCATGCTAGTAGGAAGGGGGATAGACGGGTGGGAATATCGGAGCGAATGGGAGAGTCAAAGACTCTGCTTGTTCGGCTTGGGTGGTTTAGCCTTAGAAGCGGAAGCGGACGGGAATCGCGGCTTATGGCCATAAGGTTTCTGCTGATAGACAGTAGACAGTGGTCTCTGCCATTGGGGTTCAGTGGGAGATCTTCGCGGTTGCTGTTTGGACCAAGATCTCTGCCATGTCTTCTGCTTCTGTTGTCTCGGTTGTGAGACACCCAAGTTACGAGATGTTTTGATGCTCTTATCTAAATCATGAAGAACTGTGTCCGTCGTGGAGCTGAACAGTCCTTCACCCTCGAAAGGGAGATCTTCCACTAAGGACTTAGTGTCTTGTGGAAGCGAAGTCGACCTCAGCCAGGCGTGGCGACGAAGGGCGACTGCTGAAGTGAGTGTCTTGGACGTGACGTCCGCAGCATGCTTGGATGCGTTAAGCTGATGCTTTGCTAGCACCATGCCTTCCCTCTGGATCTTCCTTGCAAGGCGTTGCTTATCCTCAGGAAGCTGAGCCAGAAGAGGTGTCATCTGTTCCCATAGGGAGTACTGGTACCTGCTCATGCAGGCTGTGTAGTTTGCCGTTTTTATGCCCAATGCACCGGCTGAATAAAAACGTCTTCCGAAAGAATCGAGTTTCCGTCCCTCCTTGTCCAAGGGGGAGGAATGTCCGCTACGTCCCCTAGCCGAGGGGGTCACGACGACTGAGTTGGGCTTGGGGTGGATGAATAGGAATTCTGCCCCTGGCTCTTGGAGCCTATACATGTGGTCCAACCTCTTGTTTGAAATTGGGGTTGAGGAGGGGTGGCCCCAGGATTCTTTGGCAGTGCTCAAGAGCACCGAAATTAGTGGCAACGCTACCGCGGTGGATGTGTCCATCTGTACGATATCGAAGATGGCGTCGGTAGCGGTAGGCGTTGGTTGGACCGTGGCAAGCGCCAAGGAATGTGCCATTCGTTTGATAAGTTCTCCATAGGATTTCACATCCTCGGAGGGGGAGATTGGTAGATTTTCAGCCACATCAGGGGATGGTGACGGCTGGATGGGAGATTCGTCATCGGATGATTCGGGAGATTCGGGCATCGAATGGTCGGAATGTTCGGAGGGAGACATAGGGGTCGACGGATCTGGCTGATAAGGAGGGAGGTCGATATCGGGTGATGTGGGTAACGGCATCATTAGTTTCGGTATCGGTTTCGGTAACGGTATCGGAGTCGGAGGCGGGGCCGGGGGATCTCGGCATCGGGAGACTCTTGACGACGTCGATTGGCGATCCCACTCCGCTGGGTACCATTGTGGAGGTGGCGGGTAGGAGGAACCGTACAGGTATCGCCATTGACGGACGTCCCACGGCACCGAAGATGGGGGAAGGCGCCAGTCTCGCTCGCCTCTCAGTGTCGGCATCGGGTCAGGCCCTGTCTCGGGACTGCTGTGAGGGATCTGCGTCAGCTCGATGTCGGGTTCCGAATCCGTGAGCTGGATGGGTCGCGGCATCGGGGAGACGGGGCTGCCCCGGGGTCGCTCGCGCCCAGGAGGGTCAAGCTGTGGAGACCCGTGCTGGGTCATGTCGGACGCGGGATGCGTCGACGAAGCACTCGAGGTTTTGTGCTTCAGCTTGCCCTTACCCTCTTTGCCCTCCTTACGCTTCTTAGCGGGAGTTCGTGGCAGTGAGAGGGGTCTTTTCGATGCCGACTTCTCGGTGCCGGAAGGGCTTCGCATCGGTGGCGACGTCGGGCCCGTCGGTACCGATGGGGATGTTGCCGAGGCGTCGGCTGCGGACATCTTCGGTGACAACGCTGCCTCCAAGAGGGCCACTCGGAGTCGGGCCGCCCGGTTCTTCCGAGTTTGTTTGGAGAACGCGGCGCAACTCGAACAGGAGTCGACGCGATGCGACTCGCCTAGGCACAGCAAGCAGAGGGAGTGCTTGTCTGGGGGGGGGATTTTACTCCCACACTTAAGGCAGCGTTTAAAGAAACCCCACCGCTGGGCCATAGGCCGGGCGGGGAGTGGAAGGAGGATAATCCAAAGAGAGTCCCGAAAAACAGTCCGTAGGTCAAGTAAGTCCAAGAAATCAGTCCGAAAGGCCTTTCCAAAGTTGGAAAAAAGAAGAAAGTTAACTACCGACCGGAGCGGAGAGGGGGTCCTCACGACGCGGCGGTCAGAAGAGAACTGGCGGGATCCTCGTGCCTCTCCCCGGGTCATGCGCAGTGGGACGTGCACGTGACCGGGGAGCTGGCACGAAAATCCATTAGGCTTTGAAGATTACCGATCGGGATCGGCGCAGGCGCACTTTATCCCAGAGGTGTGATGCACAGAGACCACGAAGAAGATCTGCTGCCAGTTTGAGTAAATAATATTGACATTGATAGACCTATGGTCTAATTTAGCATAAGGCAGCTTCATGCATTCATGTATGTAGCTGTGTCAGTTCATTGTGTCTTATTTATTTATTTAAAACATTTATTAACCAACTTTCTACCTTGTGGCACTCAAGGCAGCTTACAAAAATAATTCAAAACAGATGTCCAGTGGCACCTTAAAGACTAACAACATTTATTGCAATATGAACATTTCTGAAACCGTACTGGGAATTCTTACGTGGAAGATTATACTATGAGTCTTTTAAGTGCAAATTCTCAGTATTAAGGTGGAAAAGGTAGGAGTTGTAGAAAGATTAAGAGTGAACCCAATGATAAATCAACAGATCTCATAAATATGAAAAGTTGGAATTCTATTTTTTCTGTAGCTCAACAAAATTCTGCTTCACACAGTGCATTAACTAACTTCTGGATAGGGTTGCCAGTTCTGGGTTGGGAAATACCTGGAAATTTGGGGCATGCAGCCTCAGTAGGGTGGGGTTTGGGGAGGGGAGGGACTTCAATGGGGTTTAATGCCATAGAGTCCACCTTATAGAGCAGCCATTTTCTCCAGTCGAACGGATCTCTGTCACCTGGAGATCAGTTGTAATAGCAGGAGATCTCCAGCCAACACCTGGAGGGTTAGCAATCCTACTTCTAGATGATATCATAGTGATGACCATTAGTTTAAATTGCTTCTGTAAAGGATTAGACAAATTCATTCTGTCAACAGCCAGAACAGCTAAATTGAATTGCCATGCATACCCACAGCAAAACCCTGCCATCCAGATGCCGGTGACCTTGTTTCTGAATTTCTAAAAGTATCTGGTTTGCCATCTACTGTTGGAAATCAAATGTTGGACCTTGCCAATTCTTATACTCACTGGTCTCTTATTGAGCTGATCAGCTGGATGACAGGATCTAAATCCAGAAGGCCAAGAAATTGTTCCCAAATCTATAATAGTAATCATTTTCAGAGAACTAATATTGCTAAAAATAGAGAAGAGAGTAAATAAGAAAAACAAAAAAGCAGAGGAGGAGCCCTTACTTACTGTGCTAAGTTTTTGAAGTATGAAATCTTTTCAGAGGCAGCTCATATAAGTCTTTTGGAAAATTCTTCCTAGCATCAAACATATCCATAAATACATTATGTGTGAGATGGTAAGGTAAAATAGAATAGGTATAGATAACTATTAGGTATAAGAGGTGGGTAAGAGGTTAAATAGTCTCAGGCAAGGTTACCAGCCAGTCTGTAGCAGCTCAACCTGCACAGCGAGACGTTGTTCAGACTGAGAGGTGAATAAGATGGAACTTAAGTCAGGTGATCCTGCTGGGCTAAAGACTGCAGGGTGGTGCTGAGATCAGGTCTCCCTGCAAGCCGATCAGTATGCAGACAGAAATTCCAGGTTTACTTACAGCTACTGTCTGATCCATTATTTCAGATCCTGATTTTATGGCATCTTCCTTCTATTCTCAACAGCCTAGAAAACTTCATTGTTAGCACTGATAACAAGCTGTCATAACAATACAGTGCACACAAGGTTAATAGGAAGTTAAAAACTGCCTACACATTTTGCTTTTAGACTTTATTAAGAGAGTACTTGTTGAAATCCAGCTGTATCATATGCACTCACTTCCCCAAACATGGAAAAAAGAAAGGCAATTTTGGATAACTAGGAATAAGGCCCATTGTGGAAATAAATACAGAAGGAGGCTCTGGGAGAGTGCCCCGGCCTTGGATACTCAGCATCAATTTGCTGTGGCAACCTCAGCAGGGTATAATAACACAGAGTCCACCATTTGCTCCCAAGGAACTGATCTCTGCTACCTGAAGAGCAGTTGTAATTTTGAGTGATCTCCAGCACTCACCTGGAGACTGGCAACAATTGTCACCCAGGAGGAAATAGCTGGTTTGGAGCGTGGAGACTGTGGCATTGTACCTGTCTTATGTCCAACCCCTCCTCAAACCTCACCCTCTCCAGGCTCCACCCCTCAAATCTCCAGGAATTTCCTAACCTGGAGTTGGCAACCCTATCTCCCTCCCAGCCAAGCATCAACCTGCCATTATCTGCCCCTCTGATTTCAGCTTTCCATCTTCTACCCCCTCCCTCCTGGAGATCAGTTGTCATTCTGAGTGATCTCCAGTCCTCACCAGGAGATTGGCAATGATGGTTACCTTGGCCGGGATGAAAATGTAAATAAATAAATAAATAAATCTCACAGGAGGAAAAGTAGTCTTTCTCTACAATGGGGACCAAAGCAGCTTACATCATTTTCCTTTTCACTTGCACAACAACTCTGTGAGGTAGGTTAGGCTGAAAGTCTGTGACTGGACCAAAATCACCCACTCAGCTTCTACAGCAAGAACCTGGATCTAGCAGACCCTGCTCTGAAGCACTGACTGCTACGCCTAGGGTAGCCAACCTCCAGGTGGAACCTGAAGATCACCAGGTATCACACCTGAACTCCAGACAACAGATCTCTCCTGCCTAGAGAAAATAATTGCTTTGGAAGGTGGGCCTTATGGCATTCTCTTCAGCTGAGGCCTCTCCCCTCCCCAAACCCTGGCTTCCATAGACTCTACAAGAAAATCTCCAGGAATCTCCCTACCTAGAGTTGGCTACCCTAGTCAGGACTGGCCCCAGTGAGTTCCTCATAAACGCCTGCGAAGGGTTACCTTCCTTTGTCTGAACCAAGCTTGGTTGCCTACTGTGGTGAAATGGGCTCCAGTTTACAACTCAGCTGTTTGCCTCCCACCCTCATCTCGTGAGCGCATCTCACTCCTTAAGTTCACTGCCACCCCTCACTGAATTGTCACTGCCTTTTAAGAGGGACAGTGAGACCCCGTGGCCAAATCTCCCTATTTGGAGATGGAATCCCCAATCTTTGGGGGATCCCTTGAAAGTTGGCAACCCAAGGGTCTGGCCTTTCCTTGCTATCCTTGGCTACCCCTCCCCTTTGGTACTGTGCAGAGCGGGGGAAACTATGGGGTCCAAGCACAACATAGATTATTAGCTCAAATAAAATAATTTATTTAACTATTTACACAGTTATGGAGCACACACACACTAAATGAATAAAGGCACAACTGAGGAGTAAGCACACACTATGAGCCAACAAGGCATAAGTCAACAGGGGTTAAATGCAATCCTCTTTCCGTACACACAATACTCTCTACATCTGGAGGTTGTGGGCTCAGGATAGGATCTCTCCTTGGACTGGCCTCTGGCTCTGCTTCAGCCTCTCTCTGTTGCCCGAAAGAGCAGGGAAACTTCCATTCATTCCCCAAACCAGCCGACTGTGGAGTGGCTGAATCTCTGCAGCCTCCCAGGGTGTCCCCCCAACCTGGCTAGTAGCATGGGTCAGCACAGGCAGAAGGAGCCTTTCCTAACCTCCTGTAGAATGAATGGATGGGCTGGAGTCTATATCAATGGTGCCCCGCCCCTTGGGACGGTCCCTCTTTTCCCACACTTTTTGGCCTTGGGGCAGTTGGGAACTGTAGTCCAGCAGATGAGGAAGCCCCATTCAACCCAGTGAGTGATATTCCTGCAGGCCCCTCTCTGGAACTACTGCTCAATTGAACCTTATGGGGGAACATTTTAAACAAACAACGACAGACAGCAGCCATCTTACAAATATAGGTAATTGCCATTTCATTACACCTACCAACAACCACTGAGGGAATAGTTAGTCCCACACAGGAGGCAAGCAGGAGAAGCATCTTCATCGAGAAAAAGCCGTTTGCCAGAAATTCTGATAGGGCACAGTGGCTGAAGGAGAGGGCGGAGAAGAGGAGCAGACCCAGCACCCAGCCAATGGCACGTGAGTACTCCAAGCCAGTGGATAGGGACAGCTTCTGAGTGACACATCAGGGAGCCAACTGATTTAAGAGCGTGTGGAATGTTCAGGAGAGTCCATGGTGAAAACAGAATTATATATAAGGAGGATATCTGCAAGTATTTGTAAAGTAGCTAGCAATATAGAGAGCAGAAAAATTGTTACTTAAGTCTTTGTTCAACCGTTCCTACATCTGCAGAGTGACTTCTGATGACCAGGTTAAATAAAGATATTTTTTCAATTAGTAAAATTTTGCTTTGATATTTTATTTCTTGATGTATTTGTTTGTACAAGTAAATGTTTCTATTTGAATTAGGCTAAAAAGCGATACAGATCTGCTGAATGTTTCTCCAGAAATATAAAGCTGGCTATCCAAAAGAGTAGAAATGGCCAGATATCATGACTTCCTTCACAGGTTGATGTTAAGGTAAACAAAGTTTGGAAAAAACAACCTGCAATATACTGAAACTAAACAAAGGGTAGAAATCCTGTTTTTGTAAGTATCTGAAGAAAGACCAAAATGGCAATTTTTTGAAAGTTATTAAGATATCAGGACATACCAAAGGCATACCAAAGCCTCTTTGCATAGGTTTTTCTCCAAATGAAATATAACATGACCCTACTGTACCTCGGAGCTTCCATATGATGCTGTGCTCTTTCCAAGCACAGCTTGTTAGGATCATGGGGCTATCTCTACAAGCTGGAGCAAAGAAAAAATATTCAATCTTTTCCAGCTCAGTGGAGAACTGGTGCACCAGCTGCAGGTGGGGCCTTCGTGTAAAGAATGGGCCTGCACCCAATCCGGGCAGAGGGGAAACTTAGAATTGGATTCAAAATGGCAGTGTGAAAATCTGGCATACTTCATCCACTTTTACAGCCCCTCTTACCAAGTGTGCCACACAGCTTCTGTGTGCTGCGGTAAAAACCTACCCAGCCCTGGTGCTCTTGGCCCCAAAAGCCACAGAACCAGATCAGGTTGGAAGTCCTCGGCCAGGCATGGCTGCTGGGGCACACGGCAACAACCAAGCCTGGCCTTCTGGGGCCAAGAGCATCAGGGCCGAGTGGGCTTTGGCCACAGTGCACAGGGAAGGAAACATCACTATGATGACCAGACCTGTCACAGAAAAGACACTGAGCCTACAAAGGACTCTCCTGGTCATCCAGGAGGACTTCTTCTCTTCTTCCTCCCAGGTATCCTTGCTCCTGCTGTCAGACAAACAGGGCTTGGCAGGGGTCTTGGGAAAGTCCTTTGTTTCAGTCCACTTATTTATTTTTATTTTCTTTTTTGCGACATTGGAAATGACATTGTCCTCCCCACTCCCCGAAAATTTTCTGGCTGTGGGACTCAATTGCGGCTTAGCTGATGGAGGGGCTGCAGGGGGCTGGCAAGATTTCCCTCTTTGTTGTGCCTGGAAAAAAGGGGGTGGGGAGAGGTGATACCAACAACAAGCAGTGCAGGGATGTGTGAATGACATTCCTATACTTATCCATCCTGTTCATTGCTTCTTGCACAGCAGGGCCAGCTATTACCACCATCGTTTGAAACCAGCCAAACATACAAGTATAACTTTTAAAGTATCAATCTGTCCTGACCTGAGTAGCCCAGGCAAGCCCCATCTTGTCAGATCTTGGAAGCTAAGCAGGGCCGACCCTGGCAAGTACTTGGAAAGGTGACCTCCAAGGAATACCAGAGCCAAGCTGGGACACAGAGGCAGGTTATATCAAGCCACCTGTCTTAAATGTTCTAGCCCTACTGGGTTTGCTGGAAGTCACCATGACTTCCAGGTTCACAAGCATGTATGCAAGTGTGTGTGCGCGCACACACAGACACACACAAAATACTCACAAAATAGTTCCAAAAAAGTACCAATCCAACTTCTCGTTCCTGCTGGCAGGCATTAATTCATGAAAACCCAGAAGGACAGATATTTTGCAAGTTTTCCCTCTGCTTCTTTGTACACTACAACCAAGTCCTCGGGGATGAGAATAATTTCATCTTAAACTTTCCAGAGCCTGAAAGGTAGAATACTGTCACAACGTCTGCAACTTTAAGTAACTAATTAAACTGACAGCACACATGAAGACTCCTCCTGTAGAAGTCTGTTGTCATGGCTAATAAAACAAAAACAACTGTTTCTGGCAGTGGATGAAAAAGATCCTGTTATCTGTCCAGTCACTTAAAAATACAGACCACAAATAACTACACCAAAGTGCTGACAGTATATATTATTTTTTAGTCCCAGTAGACATCTTTTAGCGGTCCTTTTAAGAGATGCTTTTGGGTTTGGGGAGTAAGAATATTCATAATCACAGATGCTGGTGGTGGAAAATGCTATCAAGTTGCAGCTGACTTATGACAACCGCCATAGGGTTTTCAGGACAAGAGACAAACAGAGGTGATTTGCCATTGGTTGCCTCTGTGTAGTGACCCTGGACTTCCTTAGTAGTCTCCTATCCAAGCACTAACTATGGTCAACACTGCTTAGCTTCCAAAATCTCATGAGATCAGGCTAGTCAGGGCCATATCATAGATAGATACACACCTTTTCCTGTCTCATCTTCTATCAAGCTCCTTGCCCTCCAGGTTCAATTCTATCAGTTATTGTCCAGAAAACAAAAAAAGGCTAACCAAGTTGCCAAAAGAAGGCAGGGAGATGCCTACCTTGGTTTTAATAGCAAATGAGATTCCCAAGGCTTTCCTCTAAGTTCACAGTGGTTTGGAATACAAGGATGATTTTGATCTGTAGAAGTCCCTTAAGAAACAGAAATACCTCCAATTCCTGACCTGCTGGTGGCAGTGAAAATGAATCCGGGGGGGGGGGGGGGGGGAATTAAGCAGGAGAGGCGAATTCCCCATTGAGGTTTAATGGCTTGAGGCCTAGACCAGATAAGTAAATTTCAAGGTACCAGCTTTATCACCCCTTAAAGGGATCCCTGCATTTGTTCCTGTCAGGGGTCTCTGAGCTTGGCAGAAATTCTCTTGGACACTCCCACATGAAAGTGGCACACCTACCCAGGGCCCTCTCTACAACATGGCCTTATCCAGAAATTCAGTCACAAGCCCAGGAAATGTCATCAAGCCAATGGGAAAGAAGACCCAGCACCACTGTTCCAATCCTTCTGCAGATCCTAAACTCTTCATTCATACCTTGTCTTTCTCCACTGAAGTAAGTCTCTTCACAAACAATGAACAGTGCACCTCATTTCCTCCAAGTCTGTCGCTGGTTCTGCACCTGGCTCTCCTTCCTGGTACTTGATTTGGCTCCTGGGCCTTCATTAATCCTTGATGAAATCACTGATTCCCCCCTCCTTCTGCTCCGGAGCTTCTGGTCATTACACTATGCCCAAGTCCATAGTTTGTTTTGGTTGTGGACTTCCATCCATTCCAAACACCCCCCCCCCCCCCCCCCAATCTCAGGTCAGTTTCTCCTTCTCCTGCCCTAGACCATATGACATTGGACTCTTCTCTTCAGGAAGGCAACAGATGCTTTTCCTTTCTCCTTTTATTTTCCCTTAAGTCCCCATGCTCACACCAATTAAAGGTTACCCTTGCTCAAAAGCCGGTTGAATCCAACTCTAGGGGGTGGTGCTCATCTCCATTTCTAAGCCAAAGAGCCAGAGTTGTCCGAAGACATCTCTGTGGTCATATGGCCAGCATGACTAGACACCAAGGCACACAGAACACTGTTTACTTTCACACCAAAGTGGTACCTATTTATCTACTTGCAATTTCTTGCTTTCGGACTGCTGGGTTGGCAGGAGCTGGGGCCAGAGACAGCAGCTCACTCCGTCATGCGGCACTTGGGTCTTGAACTGCCGAACTACCGACCTTCCAGTCTGCACTTCAGCATTTTAACCACTGAGCCACTGCAATCCCCTCACACCAATTAGGCAGCATTTAAGGGCAGCATAGCTAGGACTGTGCTATTATATTGTAGTATTTTTCGGACCATAAAACGCACCTGACCATAAGACGCGGGGGGAGGCTCGCGCCTTCCACGCTGGTCAGCGAGGCCTCAGCCAGCAGCGTCAGCGGTGGCCTGGCGCGAGCCGCCAGCGTCAAGTGGCAGCAGCGGCCTGGCAGCGTCAGCAGCGGCCTGGCAGCGTCAGCAGCGGCCAGGCGCGAGCCACCAGCGTCAAGCGGCAGCAGCAGCCCGGCAGCATCAGCAGCGGCCTCGTGCAAGTGTCTAGTGTCAGCGGCCTCGTGCGAGCGTCTAGCGTCAGCGGCGGCCTGGCAGCATCAGCGGCGGCCTCATGCGAGCCGCCAGCGGCAGCAGCAGCCTGGCAGTGGCCTGGCGCAAGCTGACAGCGGCGGCCTCGCGGCGGCAACGGGAACCTTGTGCCTGCTGCGGCAGCAGTATTCACTCCATAAGGCGCGCACACTCCCCCCCCCCCTTTTTTGGGGAGAAAAAGTGCGTCTTATGGTCTGAAAAATACAGTATACAAGACGTTTGGTCACAAGTCAGAGTTTCTCTGATCCAACTCAAATTTCCCACAGCAATACGGCGATGGCAGCAGGGAAATTATTACCCAGCTTCCAGATCATGATTTGTATTGTAGCCGTGGTGCAAGAAGGGGAAGAATGGGCTTCGCCCCCCCCATGTTACCATGTCATGAAAAGGCAAGGGGATTTGCCCTTCCCAGGGTTGTTTTGCCTTTTGAGGGAGGACTCATTGGAGCCCGTTCCAGCAGAAGCCACTGTATGACTTGCTATGATGTGACTTGCATGACTCATCCAGACTCATCCAGACCTGACATACAATAAAACTTCCTGACAACCCCCAGTGCCTATACTTTATTATGAAGTTTGTGAATTTCAAGGAGCAAAAGAGTTCCTCATAAAATGTATCAATTAAATATATTTATTCACTGCCCTTGCTCACACAGTGGGCCCAAGGCTGCCTTCTCTGATAAATTTCCCTCAGATTTACAGGATTATACTGTACAACTGATACCCCCCTGTCTTTTACCACATCTTCCGCAATCTGAACTACAAAAGCCTTAGCTTAACAAGAGTCATAAAAGATCAGTGGAAATGCAAGAGAACTTCAGTACAATCTTAAGAATGCTTTCCTGGGAGTAAGCTCCATTGAATAGGCCCATTTAAGATTCTTTGCTGCTCTAGTATCACCCTGAAATGCAATCCAAGAATGGTTTAGGCATATCTTCAATTAATAGAAGGGACGTGATTTTTATATCAAAAGACTGCAGGTGTATGAGGAATGAAAAAAAAAACCCTGACTTCACATTAATGCACTGCTTGCCAGGACAACAATAAAACCATATCAATGCACACTTTAGTAAAAATCACTGTTTGCTCTGTTGGTGTTGCTCTTGGGGTGTGTATAATTTATTTCCATTATTTATTTCCATTATTCCTTTCTCACAGGGACTCAAGGTGAATTACACAGAGTGAGTCAGTACAATCAACAAATGGGACATTCAATAAACAATGTATTAGGATGGTAGAAGTCTGAAACCACCGAAGCATCACTTAAGTATTAACATGACACATTAAGTGGTATAATTAAAAATTACATAATAGCATCATACTTACAGTAAGCAATACACAGCAGTATAGACCACAATCCCATCATTTATTCAAGTAAGTTTGTGAACCATTTTGTACAGTGCAACCCTATTACCTTATTTTATTACATTTTAAAGTATATAAATTATATGTTATATAATTGAGACGCGCTTACCTTTTATATCTGCTTGAAATGGTCCTAGAGTTTTCCTGTTAAAAACATTAAAGCAAAGTTTACTGTACTTGGTAAGTTTACTATATTTGGTAAGAACCATCTGCACATCAATCACAATAGTAAAACCAAAATATAGAAGTACGATGAAGTCGTACATGCACCTGGAATGAGGCTAGCAAGCCTGTTCTCTTATCCACAATACTAAGCTACCATTTCTGAAGAACAACATAGTTAAGACTAATTGGTGAGTAAGCTTTTGTGATATTAGTACTCAGTTCTTTGTTACTATGGGACTGTTTATCTTTTTGCAGCAATGGTTTCTGAAAACAGAGAACTCATACAGATAGAAATTCTTAAACAATTTCCATAGTATTGTGCATAAGCTGCAGTCAGACAGCAGGAGTACAATCTGTGCCAGAGCCAAAGGATTACGTGAACAAGCTCTCAGGGTTCAAGGATTCCTTAGTCATCCTTTCCACCTGCATCAGTCACAACTGTTAGTCCAGTACAATGACTCGTCACTAGAACTACTGTAGCAGAGAAACCCACTTCGCCCCTTCTTCTTGACTGTTTAAAGGTAAAGGTTCCCCCTTGCTCGAAAACCAGTCAAATCTGACTCTAGGGAGCAGTGCTCATCTCCGTTTCCAAGCCGAAGAGCCAGCGTCATCCGAAGACTTCTCCATGGTCATGAGGCCAGCATGACTAAACGCCGAGGTGCACGGACTGTTTACAGAGTGGCTTATCCAAACATCAGCACATAGGTTTTAAAGAAGAGAAAAAGATGTTTTTTGCATAAGGAATTACATTGTGGATGTACAGTGTACTAAACAGAAGTACTAAAACTATAACAAGTGAGGACGTGCAAGAATCTTACAGGAAGGAGGAGTCCCGTTTCTCCCTGCCTTTGCTTCCTCCCCTCTCCCGCCACCCTTCTCTGTCACTGTTCCCTCCTCCCTCTCCCAGTGTCTACAGTAACTGTCTCACCCTCAGCAAAAAACCCCAAACTCATGGTCACCCTGTATTCATCCTTTCTCAGACTGCACATTTACTGATTTCTTCTCAAAGCTGTTTTAAAACAGCTGAGCCAGCAGCTACAGAGGTGGGGGTGAGAGCAAGCCTCCCTGCCCCCTTGCAAACCTCTGTAGTCGCTGGCTTTAGACCTTAGTGCAAAGATTTTTAGCTCAGCGCAGGGTGACAAAATTCCAGAAGGAAGCCAAAGCTGCCATCTGGAGCGCATCAGTGGCCTCCTGGATGGGGCTTCCGCATGTGCACTCCAAAGCTCCTTCCCATCCTTCCTTGCCAGTGCGATGGAGGAGAGGAGGCAGCAGCTCAGCGCTGGCTGGTTCAAGCACTCACAGCCAATGGCCAGCCATGTTTCCTTTGGCTGCCTATAGTGGTTGTCTTCTCCCCTCCCCCCCACGAAGGTAAAGGAAAGTCACATGGTGGCATATTCTTGTTTGCATCCTCCTGGGAGTTATGGGGGTGGGAGGCAATGCTTCCTCTAAGCTGTGGAGTCTTGTGAGCAAATATTCTACTTTATGAGCTACTGGCATTAAAGTTTTGAGGGAGCCATTTGGCTACTGAATGAATCAGTTTGCTCTGGAACCATCCTTCCTGAGCTAAGACAAAGATGGGTGAGCCGGAGGTTAAAAAACTGTGAGCCAGCTCACACTAACTCAGCTTAGAGGGAACACTGGTGGGAGGCATAGATGTCTGGTTTACCTGGAAAAGATACCACGGCCATGGGGAGGAGGAACAAAGGCAGTGCAACCACCTTCTCTCTCCTTGTGTGGAGAGGATGAGCCCACATGGACCTTGGGGGCTGGGAGGAGAGAAAGAAGAGGGTGAAGAGAATGGGCACTTGTGGCCCAATTCTCAGCATGTCTGCTCATGAAACAGCCTTGCAGCAGTCCTGAAAATTGGCTCCCCGAGACAGCTTTGTGCCAAGCAAAGGGCATCAAGGTTGCACAGGGCTCTTGACAGGTTTTTAGCTGGCTGCTTCCCCTTGTTTGGGCGTGAGTGGCTGGTGTGATCATCCCCCCCCTTGTCTGGAGTGAAAAGGGCTGGAGCTCTAGCCTGGCTTTCTGTACCCCTAGAACCAGAATGGCGTTTGGGGGGGGGGTTGGTTTGACCTGACCAGAAAAGACATTGGAAATGGGGAAAGAAGTGGGGGTGGAGAAACCAGGCAGGAGAAATTATGCCAGCTTGCGGTTTCCTGTATTGTAACTATTATGCCTCTGAAAAGAAGCTGCTTTACAAAGTCATACACTTAAAGACCAGGACAATTCTTCAAGAAGCTTGAGGGGGTGGTGGAGACAGGAAGGAGAAGGAAAATACTTACTTGAGAAGTGAGAAATGGGGAAGTTTGAGTATTGTATCATAAAATAAATGGACTAGAAAGGCAGAGACAAACTTATCTGGGGATATAAAGCATCCTGGCTGAAGTAGGAGACTTCTCTCCACTTTGAAAATAGGATGAACAAAAACCTGATTAAGTTTTGCCTTCTGGCTTTAAAAAAATCAGTTTGTTTCACCAGAAAAATGGATGAGAAAGTGCTTCTACAAGTCTTAAGATCACTCTTGCTTTTCCTAAACTCTTATTGCCTTCTCTCCCTGCCCCATTTCCCTTTTAAGGTTCACTTCTATAGCTGCGGTGGTGGAAAATGCAACCAGTCACAGCTGACTAATGGCAAGCCAATTCATTCTGAGATTTTTACAAGGTTATGGTAATAATCTTCTAAAAAACTAATTTGCGTGATAATCAAACATAGGCTTGCTCACTGCTTTAATGCTAGTAGTTCTTTTGGCTCACAAAGTAGAATTTTTGCTCACAAAACTCCACAGCCTATAGTGGTTTGTGGACCAATAGACAACAATGGTCCAATAGACCAATATATAGTGGACCAATAGACAACATTGGTCCATGCAGTCTAGCTGGTTAGAAGCTGGAAGAAAAGTTTTAAAAGGAGCCACGGTGGTGGCCTGGTTGTTGGGAGCCATGGCAGCGTGCCAGGTGCCCTCAGAAGCCACTGTAGCCCCCCCCCCCCCGGGAGCCTGGCCGACGGCAGTAGCCTGGTTGTCAGGAATTACATCATTTGGTAAGTACTTTACATGTGTGCAGATGTTTTGTTTTTGAGGGGATTTAACCTCTCCCATATATTTTTTTAAGTTTTAAGATTTTTCTGCAAACATGGGGGTTCCCCAAGTTTGGGGAAAACCTCCTTCCTTTCAGAGTGGTCTGGATCTGTGGATTGGCCCACAATTGAGAAATAGATCTAAATAAGCATAATAGCATCTAAATAAGTCAATATACATGATTACTGTCTCTGACACCATATTAACTGCGGGTATGGAACATGTGGGTTTAGGACCTCAGCATTCTTTAGCTAGCCTATGCCTACTGTGCAGCTAAGTGGCTTTATGTAGCAGCTGCTTCACCAACATAGTTACAAACCTGCTAAAATAAACACACATACCTTTAAAACATTTTGCAATAAAAGAGCACAATCCTACTAAATTATGTTACTTTTGAAATTCATAATAATTCATTTACCCAGACTGCTAAAGAATAAAAAGGAATCTTTATATACCTGTTAGCAGAACCTAGTTCTGGAGGGACTATGTTCACTTAAGTCAATTCACGCTCTCAGAGGTCCCATTCCGTGACACCCAATGCCCTACTTAAGCCCAGTTTACAAGGGTAATGAGAAAAAATAGTGAACCCCTCAGACAGCTCATTAAAGTGTAGAATACTGGCAACCATCTTTAGTAACCAAAGTTACTTGAAAAACAAGTGGATATTCCAAGGTGGGACAGAGGCAAGATTCTTCTCTAACCACTGCACTCTTTCCTCCTTTCCCAATGCAGCATGGTTAACTCATGCTCATGGTACTTTCTCCAACAATTAAGAAGGAAGCTGCAAGAGCACCATCGAGGGGTTCAGTTTTTCCCTAGAATGGACCTTAGCATAGGTAAGCTCTAGTGCTACAACACAGGAAGAAAACTTTGCTTAAGTTGCTCCCACCCCCTGAAGGCTCCTTTGCTTCTTCTGAATGAGCAAAGAGTGGCCAAAGTGTTGAAAAGATTCTATGCTAAATTGAAAATTCCAACCATACTCCAAAACCATGCTGCCATTTCCCACTAAGGAATATTACAGTCTAGATTATCAGTAGGGATTTACGCAACACTTTTCATTTTTGTGGGGTTTTTTAATCATTGTAATTTGATGTTAGTTCTCTTTGTTTCTCGTTTTTCAGCTTTGGTTTTGTTTGGTCAGAGACAGTAATCATGTATACTGACTTATTGGGTTCAATGGGAAATACATTTCCAGTAGTAACTTTCCCCCTACTTAATTAGGATGAAATTCTCAGCAATTGTACCCTGTTGGGTCCTCCCTTTCAAATTACAAACTAGACTGCTCTCCTGTCTAAAGAGCCAATTACAACTCTGTCTTATATATGATAAGAGGCAAAAAAAAAAGGGGGGGGATATATATGATAAGACCATACACAGGAAATTCTCAAACAGCATCTAAATAGCAAGAGTTTCCAACTCTCTCTCTCTCTCTCTCTCTCTCTCTCACACACACACACACACACACACACACACACACACACACACGCACACAGAGCTCCTCAGGAGATTACACTGTCTCATACTAAACAGCTAAACATTTAGTTATGTATTGATTTATAGTCTACCCTTCTCATTGGGACTCAAGGTGGATTATACAGAGTAAGTCAATACAGTCAATAGTATGGGACATCCAATAAACAATGCAATAGGATTTGGATTGTAGAAGTCTAGAACCAACCAAAAATCTGAAACACACCAAAGCAATGTGTAAATACTAACACAACTTGTTAAACAATGCAAAAAATTAGATAGTTGGCTCCTACTTACAGCAACAGACAGTACAACTATACACAATAGCATTGTTCACAGTCCCTAATCCTTTACCTGCATTTTTCTGAACCATTTTGTTACAATACAGCCTTATTGCCTACTAGCCTGATACCTGTGCTTCGCTACAGTATTTAAATTCCATAAATCTATATACTAATAGCCAAGTGGCCCTCTCCGTGCGGATATCTAAATCTGTGCGGGGGGGGGACTTGGGGGGCAGGGAGATTTTCCTGCACACTTGGGGGACTCCCCCGTGTGCAGAAAAATCTAAAAAGTTTAAAAAACTTGAACCGCTGATTTCTGTAACTGTCCTCAACTGTCTGCAGTCTCTTTTAACTGTGTTTTTACCTCAGAATGTTGAGATCCATTGCTGAGCAATCAGAGGGAGGTGGGTGCAAACAGGCAGGTTTCACCTCAGAACTCTGAGCTTCACAGTTGATCAATCAGAAGGGGGGGCAGCAGCCTGCCAGTCACATGGAAAACAATTTGGGGATCATATTTTGCTCCCCTTTCACCCCCTTAGGGTTTGTGTTTCTCAGAAATCTCTTCATAGTGGGGGTTGACGTCATGGAAGGAATGCACTCCCCTTATTTCGGGTTTCTTGGTGCAGGGGTTTGGCCGGGGCATTGAATGGGGGGGCATATCCCCCCTGGGTTTTTTTATAAAATAGCCTCTCATTTATGTTACATTTAAGAACTGGAACATAACTATGTATTCAAAACACCATCCAAACAATCAGATATTAAGCAAGTTCATATGAACCAATTTTCTAGAACCCACATTGTGAGAAGTTAAATAATTTGATAAGGGAAACCAGTTTTCTACAAATTTGGGGTATATTTCCATTGTAGGTGGGATTGTGGCTAAGCTGGGCCAGCAGCACCTGGGGCGGCATCCCTGATGGATTAAAGTACCCTGGTCCTGCTTCTACACCTGACAGGCACCTGCCTGTCTGGTGTTGGGGGAGGAGTATTAGAAGCCACTGTGCAGGTGGGGCTGTCAGGATTACTAAGGCGTTACTGCTGGGGCGAGCTCCCTCATGGCTTTAAGCAGCCTACAACCGCTGCTGCACCTGAAAGACAACCACCTGTTATGTGTGTGGGGGGGAGTGTGTTGGAAGCCATCAGAGAGACTGGGCCAGCAGCATTACTGCACCTTACGGGTGGTTGTTGGCCATTCCTGATTTCCTCAACTGTCATTTGCTCTCTGCAGTCTCCTGTAACTAATTTTTTAACCTCAGATCGCTGAGCTCTGCAGCTGACCAATCAGAGAGTGGGGGGGGGGGTGTGTGTGCAAGGAGGCAGCCACATAGGAATTAATGGGGGGAGCACATTTTACCCCTTTTGACCCACTTAGGGGTCAAATTTTTAAAAATCCCTTCTTAGTGAGCACCTTAGTGAGCACGTGAGCCATGGTAGGAGTGCTCTCCCCAAATTTTGTGTTTCTAGGTCCAGCAGTTTAGCCTGGGTGTTGATTTTACAGTGAGGGGACTTTCTTTTATATATATAGGTAAGGGTAAAGGTTTCCCTTGCTTGAAAGCCAGTCGAATCTGACTCTAGGGGGTGATGCTCATCTCCGTTTCCAAGCCAAAGAGCCAGCACTGTCCAAGGACTTCTCCGTGGTCATGTGGCCAGCATGACTAAATGCCGAGGTGCATGGAACGCTGTTACCTTCCCACCGAAGCGGTACCTATTTATCTACTTGCAATTTCTTGCTTTCGAACTGCTAGGCTGGCAGGAGCTGGTATAGACAGATGTAAAAGAAGCCCTCTTGAATAACTCAGTATATACAGCAGCAAAAAACAGCTACTAGAACACAGGCTGCAGGAAGGGGTATAAACAACAGAAACATACCTGTACAGGCCTATGCATATAGTCTCCAGAATTCTTTTGTAAACCATTGAGACAGTATAATGATTAAAAGAAGGCTGTGTATAGACAGGCCTATCAACATAACTTGCTTGGGTGAGAACATCTGCTAACTCTTCTGGCTGAACTAAGTGCCTGTTTATATTAAATACCAAACCCTTTGCTCCATCTCCTTGTTTCCACACTTACACTATGTCTGACTTCACTTTTTACAACTGCAGAAAGCTCAGGAAGTTGAAACATGCTAATTTTTGTTTTTTATCAGTTGGAAATGAGACATAGGAATGCAATGCTCTCTCAGCCCAAACACAGCTTCCTTTTCTGTTTCCTTCTTCATACTAACTAGGGTTGTAGCAAGGATAAAACAGACAAGGAATAAATCATGCATGCTGTCATGAGCTGCTTGGATGAATGGTGGGATAAAAAGTCAATATTTTGTTTAAATCAGTCCCAGTATGGTTGAGAGCCACTCTTCTATCATACGTGTAACAGCCTCACAAATATCCAATTACATCATGCATTGTGGCCTTTTGGACAACCTGGATCAAGCCACCTTAAATCATGAGGATAGGAGGGGTGTAAATGTTTTAATAAATAAATAAAGTAAGCCTATGTCTGAAAAAAATAATACTTTTTCTCAGCTTGGTCTATATTAAAAAACCTCCTTCGTAGAAGCAGCAGACCATGCAATTTGCAGCCACTTGTTTAGAACAAACTTTTGGCAATTAGCATGCATCTACAAAGCTCTGGGGAAACTGGTGTCAGGCAGCTTTTCAGCTCTGTTTACTAATGGGAGCCCATACCAATACATCAAATCTCTGCATTCCCACACAATTAAATAGTCACTGGAGGCTTTTAGGCACTAAATTAGTTTTACATACTGCCTTTCACATTGCTGGGATTGTTCTATTTAATGTTTTAGTGCTGGCAGCACATAGCAGCTTCTAAAATACACACTTGGATTTAATGAAGGTTTGTGAACAGAACTGCACCACACTTCGTTGCTTCTTTAGATTTCCACATGATTCTGATTCAGGTTAAAGGCTAGGCTGAAAGTAAGCAGTAACAGCTTTGACAAACCAACCAAATTTGAGTCATGTCCCCCTTGGGAAAGTCCTCTAGGAATGGGGCAACCACAGCCTCAAGCTAAGGCTCATTCTGAAGCTAGCATACATTTAAGATTTTGATTGGGAGGAGAACCTCGCTGGGAAAATTTTCAAATGACACACAATGACCAGTGCCAAAAAAATTATATGCTTCACTTTGGCTTGAATGAGTCCTGGGAGAGAGAGAGGACTATGGCAGAGGATCAACTCCAGAAAATCCATAGCAGAGGGATGAGCCCACAACAACAACTTTCTGTGGTTCCAGATGGAAATTAATCCCTACACACAATACATCAAATCACTCAACAGGCCCAGTCAGCATTGAAAACAGATGCACATTTGCTTCCAGATATGCATTTGCAAGCACACTGGCTGCACACGTGTGAAACTTCTTCTACACATGGATCTCCTTCATTGAATTTGGGATTATTCCCTTTAGAGAAAAAGTAAGGAGTACAGTGTGTAAGAACATGGAACTATGGAGTGTAAACTAAATCGGCACTGTTCATGGACACAGCAATCAGGAATTTGTCTATTGCAAACTATTGTTCTCACTGAAGAATATATAAACCATGTTGTAGTAGCATATATCCAGAATAACTTGGAGACTCTAGTTGGCACAGAATGCTTCAGCACAGTTATTATCAGGAGCTAGGTAAAACACACATCTTACTCCCATTCTGCAGTCACTGCATTGGCTGCCCATCAGTTACCGGGTTGAATTCAAGGTATTGGGTATCACTGCTTATCAGTTACATGGGCATCCCAGATGTTCATATGATGCTCTAATCTCTACACCACACTGGCTTTCTCAAAGGATTCTGCAATGGATCCTGGTGGCCAGAGAAGCCAAGTCATCTTCCAGGCTAGACTGAGTTTGAAGGAAGTATTTTTTGCAGCTGCATTAACTTGCTTCTCCAGTAGTAACATTAGATCTAGTAAACACCTCTTAACCAAGTCAGCAAGGGTCACTGATTTATTTATATTTAGTCATACTGCCTCCCTTAAGTTCCTGTCTTCTCCATCACAGTATCTATGGCCTGCATTTCTCCAGGTCTTGATGTACAGTTTTCCCACTTCACAGAATTTGCTAAGGTGCTAACTAAAAATCTTTTATCCAATAAGCTACTAAGAAATATACACAACAAGCAGGGGAACCACAAGGACTTGCAGGGAGCATCTCATGTGCCTTTCCCCCACAAAGCGCACATTCCAAAGGTGGGAGTCGGGTCACCGATGCTATCTCCCGAGCGGGACCTAAAGGGGTCGGAAGAAACCTTGGAAAACAAAGCAATGTTAATAGATCATCAAACCCGATGGTAAAACAGCAAGCATTAACACAAGTAATACGTTCAGCAGCCTAATTGATCATGGCAAGTGAGGCCACTTCTAAAGAAGTTGCCATCTCAACTGGGCCACTGTCTATATATATATTGATAACTTCCCTAATGTTCTTTCCAGAGCTGCCTTCATGACTATTCAGAAAGTTCAGTTGGTTCAAACCAAAGCCATTTGCATATTAGCAGGTGTGATTTGATGGGAAAACAGTACACTGGTGGAAAAACTGCAATGGCTTCCAGTATGTTCTAAGCATACTTAAAGGGCCCTAGGGTCCAGTAAATCACTGGCTTTAGTTTACCTGTATAAGTCTCTGCATCACTGAGACAGGCAAAGGAGATACTGAATTATTTATATCTGTTTTCACTGCAGAAAATGTAGGGCAATTACTTATGTGGGCACTGCAATTTTCAGGAAAGCTGTGAAGAGAACTGACTCAAACGAAAGCAACAAGAGATGGTTCTCAGGCTGATGGATAAATTAAAAAGTAAGATGATACCAGGACAGACAGCATACCCTCATGGGTTCTTAAAGATATGATATTATTGCTTTCCGAACAAAAATATGCATCATAATTAAAACCAGCCTCTTCCAGAGGAGTGGAAGATAGCCATTTTAGCTGCCAATTTTAAAAAAGGTATCCAGAGAATTCAGGAAATTACAGGTCAGTTAGCCTACTGCCTGTTCGGTTAAAGTGGTGGGAACGGTTATTAAAGATAGCATTATTATTAAGCACATTGAGGAGCAAGCTTTATTGAGACAGGATCATCATGGCTCCTGTAAATGGAAGTCCTATCTCATCAATTTTTGCAGTTCTTCATTAACCCTCTCAAACATACTGACAAGGGTAATCCAGCAGACATTATATCCTTGGATTTTCAAAAAGCATCTGACAAACTCACTTGTCAAAGATTCCTGAGTAAACAGCAGTCACGGGATAACAGGGCAGTGCCTCTCACAGATTAGAAACTGGGTAAATAACAGGAATCACAGAATAGAAATGGGCAGTTCATGCAAAGAAGGAAAATAAGAAGTGGACTTCTACAGAAATTGGCATCAGGGCTAGAACTATTCAGTTTATTCATACACTATTTGGAATTAGGCTTTAGTAGTAAAATTTGCAAATGACATTAAATTATTTAGGATTGTGAGGAGCTCCAAAACTTGATGTGAGAAACTCCAAAAAAATCTTTCCAATCTGATGACTGGGTAGCAAAATGGCAAATGAGTTTCACTTTAAAATAATACAGACTGGGATGAAAAATCCTAACTTTAAATCTTAACTGATGTGGTCTGAGCTGGTAGTCATTATCTGGGAGAGAGATCTTGATGAAAAAGGATACTTGATGAAAATGTCAACTCAGTATGCAGCATTGATAAAAAAAGCTAATTTCCCACCTAGGCCAGGAAGCAGTCTTCCAGGATGATAAAATCTGTGATAGAGTCTAGATTTGGAATGCACTTCTACCTCCCTTTCAGAACTGCTGATTGAGTCAGTTTATGGCCTCAGGAAAGAAAGCAATTCAGATCATCTGCAGAGCATTCTGGGAACAAACAGGCAGCAAGTTTCAGGAAGTGCTGTGGCCTAGTATTCTTTGGGGTTATAATTCATTTGACCTCCTATTTGACTTTCTGTAAACCAGGACACTGCCCTTATGAACACAGGCAGCTGCATTATTAAAATGATAATTATAAACTGATTGATAAAATTAAATTTGTCTATGTTACCTTTATGATTTGTTACCTTTAATATTATTGAGGGGGAGGTAAAAAGTCTGCACTGTCAGTGAAAAAGAGGGACACCAAGGGAACTGCTTATTATGTTTAAAAAGGAAGTGAACATTATGGTGAGGACTCAAACACATGTTAAAAGTTCAAATTCAGAACCCACAACAGAAGCCATGTCACAAATATAAACACAAAGCAAAGTACTTGTAAACTTACAAAATCTGGTATTTATATATGTAGGAACTCATTTTTAAAAAAACATTTATTAGCTGCCTCACTACCTTGTGGCACTCAAGGCAGCTTTCTAGGTTTAATTATAGTGCTGCCCACAGAAAAGGATCTAAAAATGTAAGTAGTAACTATATGTTTGTTTTTTAAAAGGCCATTATGCTAATAACATCAAGACAAGTGAATATGTAATATTTAAACATGCAGTTCTATTCAAAACAGAACTACTGGCGATGAAAAATAACACGAGGTAGAGCACTGGCTATGAATTCCAATATTCAGTTCAGAATGCTCTACAGAATTCTTTCCTGTAAGGCTGCAAAGTACTCTACAAACGGTTTTGAAATAACTAGACCCAGTTTCATATAGATTTAACTATATTCATATAAGGCAACAATTGCAACTGAAAAAATAACTTTTAGTTGACCCATCATCGATTCTATCTCTATCTACATATATATGTCATCTTAGAAGTGAAATTGATGCAATAGCTCCTATTCATAATTTGAAGAAAAGGCCATCTTTAAATTTTTTATCATTACATATCACAGAAGAACCCAAATAACCCAGAGTACAAACTAACATGTCTTTCACTCTCAGCTGCACCGTTCAAAATTTGGCTTTGCCAATGAAAACTGGCCCCAATTAGACAAGTTCTTGATTATTTTACCAATGGAGATTTGCAGTCCTAAGGTACTGTCCTAACGTACTGTCATGTAACTGTTAAACTACATAAACAACTAGTTGAGTCTCCAAAGGCATGCCCAGCTTTACAGAAAAAGAAGCACATGAGTTCACAACTGTGATAGGTAACAACAACAATTGTATGGCCTGGTGTATAGTATAGCCAGGAGATCCTAAGATTGTCTGGCAGCTAGAAGTTCTAGCCCTTGTAGCATTATGCACCACTAGCTGGCAAGCTAGACTTGTTTTGGTTTTTTTAGGCAAGAGTGCCATTGCCTGCCCCTGTGTCATGACCCTGGTATTCCTTGGAGGTCGCCCTTCCATATACTAGCCAAGACCGACCTGGTTTAGCTTCAGGGATCTGATGAGACTGAGCTAGCCTGGACTAGCCAGGGCTATTTAACTTTTTTTTAAAGTACACAGCAGCTGCAGGTTTACTTTTGGTAAAGCATAGATTATGTTCAGATGCTGAATATAGAAGAAACAAGAAACAACCCCCCCACCCGCTCAGTCTGCCCCCTTTTTCTCTCCACTATTTATCTACCCCCACCAAGCTCCCCTTCCTCTTTTTCTCCCCCTCCCTCAAACCTGCTGGTTGAAGCTATAGTCTTTGTTGCCAGCAGTCCTGGTGGGGGCTGTCCCAGCGGCGGGGCGCACAGCTATTGTGGTGGCGGCTTCCCTTGCGGCTCCAATGGCTTTTCCCGAGCCTCAGTAAGTCTGTTCTCTGCGCTTGTGCAGAGTAAGCAGTTTTACTTTTGGAGGGATTTAAGAATCCCTGTATACTTTTAAAAACATTTTAGATTTTTCTGCAAACATGGGGACTGCCCCTAGTTTGCTGGAAGATCTGCTTACCCTCCATGTGACCCAGATCCAAAGAAATAAGTATCCGCACGCAGAGGAGACCTTAGCTATTAGATATGTAGATGTTTCTATAAACCTACACTGATGCCAGATGAATAAATCTGACATACTCCTACAAATAGGAAATGTTACACTGCAACACAAGACTGAACTGAGAAGGGAATTAATTGCTTACCTGCAATATGAATGAAGCACTTGGGTCTGTGCTGGCTGATTCATTCTGCATTGTATTCTGTTGTGTGATTGCATCTTCCCTTTTGCGCTCCTTTTGTCCTGCTTCATCATCATCATATTCATCTAAACTCTAAAACAAAAATATGGTAATGTTAGTACCAGCATGAGAGTTCAAAGTATTCCAATATAAGGAATTTATCAGTCACCAAATATTTGTTTTGTTAAATGAAATATTATACTTAGAGGATACCAGTTAAACAAAAAGTAAGTGGTTAAAAAAGGAAACACACTGCAGCATTTTGTTATCACAGCTCTTACACTTTTCAGCAGCATTTTTAAAATGTCTACAACTGTGAAAAGAAGTAAAGCAGAAGGAAAATTTAAATCCTGGCTGAATTCCCAGACTGGAAATTTAGTCTTCATACTGAGACTTCAACAAGTGTGCAAACAACTGGGCCAAATTCAGCCTGCAAATGACTGCTAGCTAGCCCACTGCTCACCTACATCCTCAAAGATAATTTTTCATCCCAGTTAAACTCACAGTGGGTTTCACGAAGGAGACCACCAATAGTGGCACTAGAAAATGCATATGAGCAAAGAAAGGTCAAAACAAATTCAGAGGAGACAAGTTCCATCCCACATCTCTAAGGTCTTATGGAAGTTATGTTCTGTGAGGGATGGTGACTTGCAGAGGAGGAGGGCAATTAAATCCCTGGATATCTGGGTGGGGAAAGGAGAGAATGAGAGAGAATGCATGCACCAAGGCACTGAGGCTGAGGACAGACTGGCAGTCTGGCCCGCTCTACCTCCACTTTAAAAGCGGAGGCAGAGCGGGCGTCCAGACTGCTGCATCTGCCCTGCGGAAGCGCCCCGGACTTACGTCATCCAGCGGCGCACTCCTCCCACAGCAGCCGGGCACCACTTCCAAGTGGTGTCCCGGCGGCTGCGCGCATGTTCCACCCGCTTCCGGCAGGTGTGAACGCACGCGGGTGGGCAGCCACGTGGCGTTCTGCTGCCACCGCCGGAAGCAGCCCACAGTGTGGACGCTGCGGGTGGCTTCCTTGCAGCGGCGTCTGAACGTCACACTGTGGGGCAGTTCGCCCCAGTTTGTTCTGCCGCGCTCCTGTAGCACGGCAGAACAACAGTCTGTCCTCGGCCTGAGTGAAGCATAGCTGTAATAAATAGTATATGGTAGTTAGATCAACAGCCTGATTCCACAGGGTAGATTCATATCTCAGAGTGCATTGTGTTAAGGCATTTCCAGAATGAAGTGAAGCCATCTCAGTGTGCGCGAGTCGGAAGTCTGGGATCTTCCTCCTGTGGGAGCTTACTGTCTTAATTGAATTTTTCTGTAAGCATCATTTTTGGAAAGCATTTTTTTTTTGCATGAAGGACCACTGACCTCATATATGGTTTCTCCTGTAAGAGAAGACTATATGGGGAATTTATACTAATTTACTGGAAGAAATGAATTGAGATTACAATTCAAAGCTGATTCTCTCTGCAGCCTCTAAAATAACTGCAAAAAACTAAAACTCTGGAAACCTTTTAAAAAGAGTGTTTTCAGACTGTGCTAGTCAGAGGATAAAAGCCATCTTTGTAAAGAAGAGAAAGCTTTCAAAACTCAAAGGTATGTGATTTTTTCATTATCCCAACTATATTTTGGCATTTAAACAGATTAGGGTATTATATAAAGGAAAGCTTGCAGGATCCAGACGTAGGAGCCATCATTTGCAAGCAAGAATACTAGGTCTTCACTTAACCCTAGGACTACCATGAACTGCAAAACTGGTGATTTTGATCTACTAATATTTAGAAGGTAAAAACAGACATGGGGAACCAGTATGGACTAGTGCTGAAGCACTAGGAGGGATAGGGCTTTTAAACCCTTCTCCTCCATACTGCTTTTGTGATTTTAGAATGCCAACACACTCTACTAGTTGCTCCAGACCAGGAACTTTGTATGATTCATCATACAAAGAGCAGCTCCTGATTTCCCTTGAAATCAGGGGAAATGGGGTTGGAGAGAAAAAACCCTTCCACTGTAGCCTCATTAGAAATTAGCTCCTCTACAACTTCTTTGAACATGTTTAAAACCTTCAAGAGAGCCTACTGACATGTCTTGTTTCCCCCCAAGAGTCAATCTTGTACCTGGTCATTCATTATACCAGGAATCCTTGGGCATGCCATTCTCATTCGGTCATTCTCTCCCCACCCCCCCACAATACACAAACATAACATACTCCACAATAGTCACTAAGCCGTGCAACAATCTCAATTTCTTGAGAGCAAAGGTGGCAAATATCTATTTTTAGCAATTGTACTGAAAACATTCCAATCATTTTTAGAGATGATCATATGTTATTCCAGTAAATTACAACATTCCCAGACCTGATATTTTGTCTCCAAGTATCAGCATGCCTTTCACTGTTACCACTCACCCTCCTTAATTCCTGTACTCACATGCCTTACAATGGCAGTCATTATATGACCTATAAAGCGTTTTACATGGTTATGCAGGGAAGGACCAATACGATGCTATACTGCATAATTCTATAATATGACTCTATAATCAGCAAATAAAACAAAGTAATTACGTGATGGACAGCTTGTGAATTAGCAGCTAATTACTTCCAAAAGAGTTCCAAGGAATCTTTTAGTAATGATATGCAAGCAGCAGCCTACTGGGCAGAGGCCAAGACAAGTCCAAGCACAATTACGGTGCAAGGTAAACTAGACAACAAGCCTTATCAATAAGACTTCCATTTTAAGAGAGTATGGTTAAAAATTGCTTATGCAAGATTGTATTTCAGAATGACAAAACAGTTGGGATGCACACACATTTTCACTTTCTTTTAGCTCTAAATACTTTTATTCTTTTTTTGTGATTATCTTCATAACATATGTTCATTTTCTTTATTCTTCTCCATCACAAATTTATTCCCTCCCACTCTCTCAGGATGAATTTCTCAGACAATTAAAAATCTTTGCACAGCAGGCACAGGCAGACATCAAGTAACCCAAAAAAAGCAAGTCAAGGGCACAAATAATGCATAAAAGGCGAACCATGCTAGTCACACCTTAAGTGAGAACGTATGTGCACAGTCACACCTACTTTTAAACTCAGTGTACAGTCAAGGACAGTAAACCTCGTCCCCTCTCACTCCTTGCTTCGTTTCACCCTGATGCTGGAAGCTCTTTTTATCCAACATACTGGAAGTGAGCCAGGCTGAAGAAAAAATGCTTCAGGCATCCAAGCGCCACAAAGATAAATTGCAGGAGAAGATGGGATTTAACTCCCCTTGCCCATGGACTCTTTCATCTAAAAATAGAGTCCCCCTGCCCCCACTTTCTTTACATGTGAATAGGAAGTTGCCAGGTTTCTTATCCCTACAAGGGCTTTAAGCAGCAGAGGCTGGGATGGAAAAGAGAGAACCCAGAGAAACCGTATAGCAGTTTTTAAACAAAACAAAATTAAAGATACTGTGAGATCACAGATCCATGTTCATCACTGATCTCTGTCTCTTAGCCAATTTTGCCCTGGTCTGTCTGATCCTCTGTGACTGTTTCCCATGCCATCTTGAGGTGTGTGTAGTGCAGGCACCACATATTCCCAGGAAGCTGAGGGGCCAGAATGTGGCATCTGCCTCCATTTCTCTTCCCCAGGTCTGTGAAGCTGCCTGTTTGTATGCAAGGAAAACACCTGCCTCTGTGACTAGCAGTACAGAACCCCAATCTTGGAGGGGGGGGGAGCAATCTCATTTAGTCTGTAGCAGTGCCTGCCTAGGTATCAGTGTGCAAAAAAGTGTCACTTTGCCTTGTAGACACAACCCAAGGGAAACAGAATACCAAATAAACAAGAGGCACTGCATTTATAAAGAAAAGAATTAGACTTTTCTCAAGTCAGTGAGAAAGACTTTTCTCAGGCCACTTTGGAAAGCAGGCCTATTGGCATGATCATACTGTGGAAAGATCTGTACAAAACAAAACAGCATGTATCCTAAACTTAGGCAGCAAAAACTTCTTCCAGCCTAAACAACTCCTCCATTGGAGGAAAGCTTCAAACTTTGCCCAGGATACATGCCTCTCTTCTTTCTCTCCTCTTCGTTCCAACCTTAGTGAATTCCTGCTTGATAAGAAGCAATAGCAGGAGTGAAAATAATCAGCTGAATCAAATAAGGCTGCGGTCACATGGCCCCTTTAAATCCGGGAGCCCTCCCGGATCAAAGGGGGCGCATTTTTTTACCTCGGGTTGGGATGTCTGCACATCCCAACCCCTGCGGAGGCCGGCGGGGGCAGCAGAGCAGCGGCGGCAGAAGCAGCGGCGGCAGCAGAAGCTGCGAAAGAGGCGGCAGAAGCCGAGAAGGCGGCGGCAGCAGAAGAACTGGTGGCGGCGGGGGAAGAAGCGGTGGTGGAAGAAGTGGGAAGGCAGCGGCAGCGGAAGAAGCAGCAAAGGACCCGCTAGCCACCTGGTAAGTCTGGGGTTTTTTTTCTTCCCTTTTTACACTTGGACGCTTGATTGACCAAGCGCACAAGCGCCCATGTGTAAAGGGGGGGAAAATGGCCGACAGGACCATCTGGACAGCCCTGCTCTCGCAATGATTGCAGGAGAGGGCTGTCCAGATAGCTTAAATGCGGGTTCCTCGCGCGACTCCCGGAAAAACTGTTGATTTCCCTGGGGTCGGAAAATGCAGGAGGAACCCGCATTTGAGCCTGCTTCGGCACGGGACTAGCCCCGGCCTTTGTAGACGGTCCCTTTAAATGCAGGAAGAAACAGCCCTTCCTCCCGCAGTAAAGGGCCGTGTGACCGCGGCCTAAGAAGCCATCTTCCAGGCTTGACAAAGTTGGAGAAAAGCGTTCCTTGCAGTTGCATTAACTTGCTTCTCTAGCAGTAATGCTGGATTCAGTATAACCCCAAGGTTCTGAGCTGGGTCAGCAAGAGTGAGAAGTACAATACAAGTCAAGGCCTCAACCTTCCTAACTAGCATTACTTCCATCTTATCAGGATTCAGCTTCAATACGGCATGTATCCTTTTGGCTGTGGTTCAAGACCTTTACTGCAGCACCTGGAGATTTAGATAGAGAGATACAGAGCTGGGTGTCATCAGTGTATTGATAACATCTAATTCTAAAGCTATGAATGATTTCCCCTCAAGGCTTTACATAAAGGTTGACTATTAAGGGTGTAAGACTGAACACTGTAAGACTGAGCCCGTTCGCGGGGAGGGCGGGGTATAAATCGAAAAAATAAATAAAAAATAAAATAAATAAACACTGTGGAACTCAACAGGACAAGACCCTCACTGATGACAAGTGGTTTTCAACAGCGTCTCTGTGAGACCAGTCCATAAGGATTTATTTAAAACAGTTCAAAGTACATATCCAATATCTATTTCTGCCTCCAAGTGTCTTGGTAAGATGGCATCATTCACTGCAACAAAGGCTGCAGATAAATCTAGTAGGAGCAATAAAGCCACATAGTCTTTGTCTGCATCCAGATGGAGATCACAACTAATGCCTGTCCTGAAAACCAGAGCAGACGAACTATCCAAAAAACATGGAGTTCATCCACCACTGCTATTCCAATCATCTTCTTGTCCAGAAACGGCAAATTATAAACAGGATGATCAACTGGCCACATCATTTTTTCTGTAGGGATGGGTTTTTAAAGTACTGGATAGATAACCACTTCTTTGAGCTCCTGAGGGAAGATACCCTGAGTCAGTGATTGATTTATGATTGACATCAAGGGCTTGTTAATGAAATCCTTACATGATTTTAGCAGCAAGGATGGACAGGGATCCAGATTATAAATGGAGGCTTTCATAGATCTCAAGATCTTGTCCACATCCATCATGGTAACTGGGCCAAAATGGTCCATAAATGGACCAGAGAGTGCAACATGGACTGGCATCCATCTCAGAATGTATACAAGAGTTTATCAGCAAAAAACTTTGCAAAAGCTTCCATTGCAGCTTCAGCAGAGTATTCATTTGGAATTCAAAAAGACCCCTCTAGAGCATTACATAACGGCACTATGAACCATTTTACCTAGCTTCCTTCACTGTAGAGTGGTGAAATTACATTCACCTTTGTCTTGAGTAGATAATAGTCAGATGGTAGTACAGACTGAATCTCTGGCCTCAAGGAAATCTGAATCTCCTTCCCGCAAAGGCTTGGTGCAAAAGATTAAGTCCAAAGTGCGACTTTCATACACTGTCACAAATTGAAAGTGGCCCAAGGCAGTCAAAGAGACTACAAAGTCCTGGGCCAGTCCTTGTAGGGAATTCTCAGCATGAATGCTGAAGTCCTCCAGAACAATCAATCTAGATATCCCTCAGCACCTTGCACCTCTGCCAATTTAGACAGTGTGCACACTGGAGAACTAGGCAGCCAGTAAACAAGCAAAATGCCCAATTTATCCTTAGAACCCAACATAATGATCAATACAATGCCAGCAATAGTTTACACAGAGACTCTGTGAGTGTGGAAGGGACTAACAGGGGATGATATCTGTTCCTCCTTCCCTCCCTCCAATGTGGGCTTGATGGAGGGCTGTAAACATAGTGTGTGGCTTGAATGGGCTTCCCTTAAATGTTTTAATTATTTTAATGACTTGATTTTAATTGTGTTTTAATTAAAATGTTGATTCTTTTTGCATTTATTTTTCCATTTATTTGCATTGTCAGCTGCTTGGGTATTAACTGTGTCAGGAAAACTGAGAGGTATACAAATTATCTAAATTAGTAACAGTTTTCTTCAAGCAAAAGGGCAACTATACACAATACTACACACACAGAGAGAAAGAAAGACAGATGCAAACTGCTGCATCCTGTTATCTTAGCACATGATTCTGGATGTTGCTATCTAAGAAGCAGGATAAATAGTAGCTGAAAATGGGGGGGGGGGGGGGAATTAGCAAGGAAAATAAAGTGTGCTGTTTGTTTATTAAAACACAAAGCCCTGAAGCTTGAGGAACTGATACTGCGGTTACACACGCTAAATAATCCACTTTCAGTGCACTTTCCAACTGGATTTTTACTGTGTGAACTGGCAAAATCCAGTTCAAAAGTGGACTGAAAGTGGATTATTTAATTCCATTTTGCTTTGCTAGTAGCCTAATTTTTTTCCTTAGTGTGTGTGACCGCAGCCTGAGTCTGACTCCTAAACTTATGGGCTGGCTCTTGGATTGAAAGGAATTCTGTTAAGGCCTCTTTCAATTAGTAACAGTTTTGACCCCTAGTATAGGAACTTTTGTATTCTGCAGGTATCCTTCTAGCATGGACTATTACTCTCAGAAACTACCTTCTACAAACTACTTACTCATGTCTGAATAGGGTAACACTATGGTTCTCTGGGTTCTCTTTGTCCCAGGTTACTAGATGCTTTGCCATAAAGCTAACAAGTTAGACAATGGAAGTACAATTGCCTTGTAAGAGCAGGATGTTCAAAATCTTGCAACCTTTCAAGTGATAATTAGCCTATTTCTTAACATGAGCATTCCTCAAATTACTAACATTCCTCAAGGGCTGTTTTACTTCCAAAATACCAACAAAGACTTGCAATCAGGGGCTTGCTGCCTTTTGCCTACTGGCCTAACGATCTGCTCTCCTTTCTCCTTTTTCTCACTGCCTGTCCCTCCACACCATTTCTTCTTTCTCTGGAAAGGAAAAAAATTAGGCTACTAGCAAAGCAAAATGGAATTAAATAATGCTGCAGGACCTCTACAGCATTGTTTCCCACAGTGAAACATAATATTGGCTATGCACAGCCCTGCTAGACATGCAAAGTAACCCCCACCAGATAGTTGAACAGTATTTGGGCAGGCACATGAGCTATCACTGAAGGACAACTGCTGCTTGCTCCATGCACATAGGCAAGGGGGGAAAATTAATCTCTGCTCTACAACTAAGAAGAAGGTGCCTGAAAGAAAAGCTTTTAAAGTTAGTATGTCACACATTCTCAAGCACTTCGATGCATCTGGTCATGCACACACACAAAGCACACTTGGAACGAAACCATGATCAAAAGGGGGCACTGAACAGCAGATAAAACACTGCCTATTAAAGCCCATTTGGCATAATGGATTCTCTCCTTTGAAAAGATGAGCTGGGAAGGCAAATAACCTAGACTCCAAGAGTCATGGTCTAGTCGAAGCATTCTATATTTCCATCCCTATTTATTCTAATTCTTCATCGTTTAAAAACTTTCTAGCCAAGATATTCTTGGATCCAGTGGGAAAGCTCATGGATTAAGCTTGCCAGGAGCTATGCCTTTCTCTGCCTTCCCCTTCCCAAGTAGCCTGCTCTTTGCTCTGAAAACCAGAGCCTCACAAACAAAATGTATCACCAAACAGGTAGTGGGCTGTGGAAGAAGGTGCTAAGTTCACCCAAGAAGCCTCCCTTCCTTGTTCTGTGATGCGTTTTGTTTGTCAGTCTCTCCCAAGCATCTGAGAGGATTTCTGAGAAAACAGCAAGCTTCTTGGGGTAAGGGATGCCAGAGTAAAATACATTCTTCCAAATTTTCTCCCATGGATCCAACCCACAACACTCATCTTGCGTCCCACAGATTTCATCAATTGGACATGATTGGTAAGCACTGTTTGCACATAGAAATGCACAAGGAAAGTTCAAAGTACTTGAACATCTAGTGCTATGATGAAAGAATAATTATACTTGGCTTATTTTTTAAAAAAAGCTATTAGAAATTATTGCAAAATAAGGAATGTATTTTTAAGCAAGCAAGGTGACATGAATGGCACTCTACTATACTAAACAAAAGTAACTCATTGAATGTTATCATTCAGTTTTAGTTAGGCCTTTGTACTATTGTACATTTATATACCAAAACATACCAGTACGATGAGTTCAGACTCCATTTGTTCCTTTTTACCGAGTGCAATCAAACAAAAACAGCCTTGTTACGACAAGAAAAAAGCACTCTTGCCAAAAATGTTGGCTGAAACAATAATAAATTTTATCCTGGCATTTTTCTCAATGATTTATTGTAAAATAAATATGCAAGAGATGGTACAAATGCAATGTTGAAAAACAGCAGTCTTTATCAAATGGAATTGCAGAAGAATAGTTTACAAGCTACTTTAGTGACACCCACCACAAAAAGGCCAGTTGTATTGTGGGGCATTTCTGCTTGTATTGTAACAGCTAGACTGATTTCCAGTGTCAGATGAACTAGACAGAACTGTTCAACTGCCTATCATACAGAAAAGAAAAACTCCTTTCTACAGTTCCTGATAAAGCCACAAAAGCATCTTGCGGTACTGAGACAAAGACCCCAGGTCCCTTTTCTCTCCCACTATGACCCACCCAAGGGTATCAGAAATATTCCTGGGAAACTGGCAGTCTCACAAGAGCAACAACAGGTAGACAGTAGGACTAGCTCTTATTTCTGGGATTCAACAAATATGGAGATGCGAACTTAATTCAGCATTGCCAGATCCTATGCTGCTCTATAGAACGCATGACTGTGCTACTATAATGAGTTTTTTTCAGAACCTCGCAGTGATTTAGGTTTGGATTGCTGATGTTACAAATCTTACGAATGCAACATTGGTGAGCTTTGTGACCTGCCCATAACAACAGTGGTCCTACTGTGAAGATGTTTTCTTGTTCCAGTTCTCACATCTAAAACTGCTTTTGGGACTGGTTAGAACACTGGAGTCATCTTTGTTAAGCCCTATATTGTTGAAATAAATGGAGGCAAAAAAGTCTGTATGCAGAAAGCCAAAGTTCAGGGTTTTAAACAGCTATACAAATTGATTGGTAGCCTTGATCAATGCATTTTTTCCCAGTTTAACTTTCCTACAATGTTGCCTAGAGGATAACATGGAATATACTGCTTGGAAGAAGAATAGAAATTACAGTGGAAGCCAGACCATTCTAATTTGCATGTTGTAATAATGACTCAAAAACAATTATCAGATGTACAGTAATAAAGAATCTACTTTTCAACTGCAGCACTCCCATTCATGACAAACATAAGATTCTCCTGGTCCAGGCAATACAGGAAAGACCATTAACAAACAAACACCCATGATACAGAAGCAGGACTCTGTGTGTGTCCAACATTATGCTAGGTAGGAGGTGATAATCAGGAGGGATAGCCTACCCAGTGTTAGGAATGAGGGATCAGTTGGGCTCTGACCATCTGTTTCCAAAGTGCTAAATGTGTTTGCTGTAGATGCTAATGACAACCATTCATCCATTACAGGAGTGTATCGGGGACATCAGTGGAATGGTGGTCTTGCATTTGAGAAAACTGACACTTTTTGCCTCTTCCTCAGCTCAGTCACAAGTTGCAGTCTTTTTACTTTGCCTCACAGCACTCAGTAGGCGCACCTAAGAATTGAGGCCTGTCCTTTGACTTTAAAAAAAGACAACAGAACCTTGCAACATTCTTTAAGAACTTGCATGCAAGCATTTGTTTTCTTGACTACTACACACTGGAATTATTATTTTGGTTGTGATACTATAAACAGTATGTTTTGTAATGATGCTACTGATTGGATGGAGCAAAGTTTGCTGAAAGCATTCCTAGCTTGAGGTAAGTCAAAACCTGTTTGGGCAGGAACACACAGGAAAATGTTGGTAGTAAAAATCAGTAGTAAAAGTTTACATTACTGCTTGCCCCTCAGTCACCTTTGGCTTTCCATTTTGGTACATCGACAGCACATTCTTTTGGCTAATGGAATAACTATAACCAGACTAATGGAATATTACAATAACATGGTAACAAATACTGTCATGGGACCTGTTTTGTTCAACATCTTTATCAACTATTTGGATGAACATGAGTCAGTGGTGTGATGTGGTAGCTAAAAAGGCAAAAGCGATTTTGGGCTGTATCAACAGAAGTACAGCGTCCAGATCACATGAACTGACGGTATTGTTTTACTCTGCTCTGGTTAGACCTCACCTACAGTATTGTGTTCAGTTTTGGGCACCACAATTTAAGAAGGCTATAGACAAGCTGGATGGGGCTGTGGTGGATTCGAGGTTAAGATGCTGAGCTGCAGACTGGAAGGTTTTCAGCAGTTCAAGACCCGAGTGCTGCATGATAGAGTGAGCTCCTGTCTCTGGCCCCAGCTCCTGCCAACCTAGCAGTTTGAAAGCAAGAAATTGCAAGTAGATGAATAGGTACCGCTTCGGTGGGAAGGTAACAGCGTTCCATGTGCCTCAGGCATTTAGTCATGCAGGCCACATGACCATGGAAAAAGTCTTTGGACAGCACTGGCTCTTCAGCTTGGAAATGGAGATGAGCACTGCCCCCTACAGTTGGATTCGACTGGCCTTTGAGCAACGTAAACCTTTACCTTTACCTTTAGACAAGTTGGAATGTGTCCAGAGAAAGGCAACGAAGATGATGATGGGTCTGGAGACCAAGTCCTATGAGGAAAGGTAGAAGGACCTGGATTAATCCTGGAGAGGAGATGACTGAGAGGTAATATGATAACTATCTTTAAGTACTTGAAGGGCTGTCATATAAAGAATGGTGCAGAGTTATTTTCTGTTGCCCCAGAAGGTCGGACCAGAACCAACGGGTTGAAATCAAAATAGTTTTCAGCTAAACATTAGGAAGAACTTTCTGACAGAGCGGTTCCTCAGTGGAACAGGCTTCCTCAGGAGGTGGTGGGCTCTCCTTCTTTGGAGGTTTTTAAACAGAGGCTAGATGACCATCTGGCATCCAGAAGCAATTTTTCTCCAGGCCAGTTTGTCATCTTCTGGGCATGGGTGTGTGTGTGTGTGGGGGGGGAAGTATTTGTGAATTTCCTGCATTGTGCAGAGGGTTGGACTAGATGACCCTGGAGGTTCCTTCCCACTCTATAGTTCTATGAAATACAGAATTGCTTAGTTCATACAAAACTATTAAACTACACAAGGCTTGGAACCTTGAATGCTCTCCCAAGTATGCAGAAAATCAGTGTGTTGCCACATCTGAATTGGGCAAACTATATTCTGTACAAACCATAGTTTTCCTGCAAACTAGGCCTGATAGTCTGTGAACAAAACTATGATTTCCAATTCAAATTTGCAGGAAAATTATTGTTTGCCCAAATTATAGATTTCCAAGTTTTGGATGTAATAGCAAATTATGCTTTGCCACAAACCAAGAAAGGAGGGTATTGGAGTATGTGAAGGAGTGGGTGGTGAGCCCAACCCATATTCATAATATTTATGTATTTACAGATTTTATATCCTGCCTTTTGTATTCATCAGGGCCACTGAGGCTGCTATCAGATTAAAAACAAAAACTCATCATTCAAACAAAACCAAATTAAAATGCACATACATAAAAAACAACAACAAGCAAGGGGCATGTCCCCATCACCATCTTCAGAAAATACAGGTTGCTTACCTGTAACTGGGGATCTTCAAGTGGTCATCTGTGCATTCACACCTCTGGATATAGTGTGCCTGCGCAGACCCTAATTGGTATCTTATAAAGCAGAAAGGATTTTCGCACCTTCTCCCCAGTCACATGCAGGGTTCTAGTGTGCATGACCAAGGGAGGGACACGACAATCCCGCCAGTTCCTTCTGATCGCTGCCATCACTTTCTGAGCAAGATAGGAAAGACCAACAGCAGAGGGGAAGGATGGCGGGTGGTGTGAATGCACAGATGACCACTTGAAGATCCCCAGTTACAGGTAAGCAACCTGCATATCTTCTTCGTGGTCTCTGTGCATCACACCTCTGGGAGATTAACTAGCAAGAAAAAAACTCACACACACCTGGGAGGGAACTGGAGGTCTTAAACTTGCACTACCTGCAACACAGCTTGCTCCACTGCGGAACGTTGGTGAAGACGGACATCAAGGGCGTAGTGCCTCACAAATGTGTGAGGGAGGCCCAAGTAGCTGCATTACACATGTCTCCCAAAGGTGTTCCTCTGAAGAAGGCTGTGGAAGTAGCTACTGCTCTGGTGGAATGCGCACAAAGTGAACCAGGCAATGGCTTCTTTGCCAGTGAGTAGCATAGTTTGATCGTCTCCACAATCCATTTGGACAGATGCTGAGACAATAGCTTCTGACCTTGCCCTGGCAGGGCATGGGAGACAAACAGAGCTGGAGATCTTTGAGAAGACCAAGTCCTATTCAAGTAGAAGAGCAGAGCTCTTTTCACATCCAGTGCATGAAGACAATGCTCCTCCTCATTCTGAGGGGTCAGGAAGAACACTGGAAGGGTGATATCCGCTCTCATGTGAAACTCCGAGACTATCTTGGGTAAGAAGGAGACGTCAGGAGCCGGAGTAACACCATCATGATGGAAAATAAGGTAAGGCAGGTCACAATGGAGTGCAGAGAGTTCACTCACCCACCTAGCAGATGTGATGGCCACCAAGAAGGCGGTTTTCCATGAGAGGAGTTGCAGACTACAGATGGCCATTGGCTCAAAGGGCTTGCCCGTCAGTCTCGCCAAAACCAGAGGCAAGTCCCAAGCTGGCGTTGGGCCTCGAGTCGGGGGAAACAGGTGATTGAGGCCCTTCATTAATTGTTTTGTCCTTGGGTGGGAGAACACTGAATGACCTTCTATTTCAGGATGATTTGCAGAAATAGCGGCCAAATAGACCTGTAGAGAGGCACAACTGAGGCCAATGTTGATACGGGAGAGGAGAAAACCGAAAACAGCATTCAGATCCGTAGAAGGCGGGGGCAACCCTTCCGAACTAAGGTAAGCCACAGACTTCCTCCATTTCCTGTCGTAGGACCGACGCATAGAGGGCTTTTGGCAATTGAGAAGCACATGTGTTATTCTGTCATTTATTTTCAAAACAGGATCTGCCATGATGTCATCCTGAGATAAGGTACATTGTGGTGCAACATTTGTCCCCCTTGTGCCAGGAGGAGATCAGGCACCACCAGGAAGTGGACAAAGGAACCCTTGGCTAGGTGTAGGAGAGTGGGGAACCAGTGCTGTCTGAGCCACCACAGGGTTACCAGAACGCAATGAGGATGGTACCTCATCACCTTGTTGATCACCTTGGTAAGCAGAGTAATTGGTGGGAACAGATATATGTGTCTGTGTGCCCATGGGTAAAGGAGTCCATCTCCCAGGGAGGCAGGATCCCTCCCCCCCCCCCCCCCCGGAGCAAAACAGGCAGCATTTCGTGTTGTGCCGGGATGCAAACACATCTATCTCTGGGTAACCCCAACAATCAAATATAGGTCAGAGATAGGTCCAGTTGAGTTCCCATTCGTGCAGTGATGCCCCCCGCTGCTCAGGAAGTCTGCCTGCACATTCAGGGAGCCGGGGAAGTGGGCTGCAACCAGGAACATGCCCCAGGAATGACACTCATCCCAAATCTCAAGGGCTAGCCGACACAGGCCTCTGGACACTGTCCCACCTTGGCGGTTGAGGTAACACATAGTTGTCATGTTGTCTGTCAGGACTGCAACAGTGCTGTTGCACACAAGGTGCTGAAAAGATCGGAGAGTGTAGTGCGCCGCTAGCATCTCCAGAAAGCTGATGTGATTATGAATCATGTGGAGTTCCCACATGGCCCCAACACACAGTCCCATGAGGTGAGCACCCCACCCCCAGAGGGAGGCGTCCATGGTCAGAGTCACGGATAAGTAAGTGGGTGGAAAGGGGCTCCCATCAGTAGATTCTGTGGATTCATCCACCAAGGGAGTCTAATACTGGCACCATAAGGCAAAATGTCCTGGACTGGGAATGAAACTAAAGGCAAAAACGATGGAGAAACCAGAGCAGTCTCATGTGCAGTCTGTCAAAAACTATGACGGCAGTAGTTGCCGCCATCAGCCCCAGAAGGTGTTGGAGTTGCCTTGCTGTGGCCTCTTTCTGCTGACATAAGAGGCTTACCAGGGCGATGATGTCATCTGCCCTCTTGGGAAGAAGGAAGGCTTTACATGCCAGGGAATCCAGGATGGCCCTTATGAACTCAGCCCACCTTGAAGGGATGAGCACAGACATTGACAGGTTGACTGTGAGTCCTACGACTTCCAGAGTACGCATGGTCAGCGCAATGTGGTCTCGCAGAGTGATCACTAAGTCCGCCATGGGCAACCAGTCGTCGATGTACGGAAAGATCCATACACCTTGGAGGCGAAGGTAGGCCACAATGACAACAATGAGCTTTGTGAATATGCGAGGGGTGGTGGAAAGGCCGAACGGAAGGACCTTGTACTGATAATGATCTTCCCCCACAGAGAAAACGCCTGTGATCTGGGTGTATCGTGACATGAAAGTAAGCATCTTTCAAGTCCAGGGTCACCATCCAAACCCTGAGCTTGAGGAGTGGAAGGATGTTCTGAAGGGTTGTCATCCGGAACTTTTTGTACATGATGAAGGTATTGAGGTTTCTGAGGTCCATAATAGGGTGAAGGCCCCCATCCTTCTTGGGAACCATGAAATATCAGGAATAGAAGCCCTGATGGAACTGCCATCAAGGGATGGGTTCTATTGCATCTTTTTGAAGGTGGTTCCGGATTTCGTCTAGTAGTGTGATGGAGCTGGGTGTAGGGATGAAATACGACTCTGTAGGCACCTGAAGAAACTCTATATGATAGCCCTCTGCAATGACAGAGAGAGCCCATCTGTCCAATGTTATATTTCTCCAGGGGGACAAAAACGGGGACAAACAGGTGGGAGTTTTGGCCAGTTGGCTCTGCTTGGAGGGCTTGGAAGCCTTGGCCCTTGACTGGGAGGCAGTATTAAACTTCTGTTTGTTCCCATAGGGCTGTGACTGGATTTCTGCCACTGAGGTTCTGGGGAGGACTTTTGGGATGATCTGAGGGACCAGGATTTGTTCCAAGACTTCGACTTGAATTGTTTGGGAGGCTGGGAGACTTCCAAATTATGTGAAGTCTTGATACTTTTGTCCAGTTCTTGTAGGACTGCATCCGTAGTAGAAGTGAACAACCCCTTACCTTCGAAAGATAGATCCTCAACAAAGACTTTAGTGTCACTAGGTGGGGACATACAGTGCAGCCAGGCATGACGTCTGAGTGTGACTGCCGATGTGAGCATTTTAGCTGCCACATCCAGATTGTGTTTAGTGGCATTAAACTGATGTTTAGCCAGCATCATACCCTCTTTCTGGAGCCTCCTGGCTTGATGGTTCATGTCTTCAGGGAGGGAAGCAATAAATTCAGTCATTTGCTCCCAGAGGGCATACTGGTATCTACCCATGCAGGCCATATAATTGGCAGTTAATTCCCAACACCCCTGCCGAATAGAATCTGGGCCCAAAGGAGTCAAGTTTGTTCTCTTCCTTGTCAGGAGGAGAGGAGTGGCCACGTCTGCCCTTAGACGACGGCGTGAAGACAATGGATTTGGGTTTAGGGTGAATGAATAAGAATTCAGCTCCCGATTCCTGCACCCTGCACATGTGGTCAATTCTTTTGCTAGAAATAGGAGTAGAAGCTGGGTGAGACCATGGTGCTTTGGCAGCTTGCAGTAAGACCGAGGTCAATAGTAATGCAACAGCTGTGGAAGGGTCCATCTGTACTATATCAAACACTGAGTCTGTCACAGTGGGTGGAGGCTGAACAGTGGAGAGCATCAACGTATTGGCCATCCTCTTGATGAAATCCCCATATGATTTCAGATCCTTGGATGGGGAGGTTATCCGCCACTTGTTGTGGTGGGGAGGGTTCTTGGGTAGGTGCTTCATCATCGGAGGAGGACGACGAAGATGATCCCGAAGGTTCAGGCTTGGAGAAAGTAATGGGTTGCATCGGCATCGATGGCATCGGTGTTGACTGCTTGGCATGGTGCCCCAGAAGTGGAACAGCAGGTTTGTGCTTCCTGCCTATCGGCACCAACGGTTATGGCCATAGAAATTCCGGTGTTGGAGGGTGTTCTCAGTATCGAGACAGGCGGGAGGATGTTGACTGGCGATCCCAATCTGCCGGGGCGCGCGAAGGGAACCAGGGTGCAGCAGGCATGGGATAAGCTCCACAGAGGTACTGCCACTGACGGTTGTCCCAGGGAGGTGGAGGGTAATGCCCAGATGATCAATCCCAATCCTCCGATCGATGTGGAGAGATGGCTGAGGCGCCAGTGTCCCTGTCTAGATGTAGACTTTCGACACTGGGCAGCCAGGGCACTTGGGTTAGATCCATATCCAGATCAGAGTCTGTGAAGTGGATAGGACACAGCAAAGGAGAGGGGGAATCACCTTGAAACTGCCCAAGCACCACAGAGTCAAGCACTGCAGCCCCTGCCAGGGCTGTGTCCGACACGACGTGCGTGGATGAAGCACTTTTAGAGAAGGTACCCTTCTTGTGCTTGCTCTGCCTGTCATCCCTGCCCTCCTTGAGCTTCTTGGCAGGAGTAGGTGCTTCGGACTGGACAGTCGACATTGGCCGTTTTGGCACTGACCTGCCAATATTGATGATGCTCGGCATCGGGGATAATGCAGTCACTGATCCCGAAGCTGGGGTCGACAGCGAAGCATATCTGGATGTCTCTTGCGAAGACATTGTTGGAGAAAGAGCCTGTCGGAGAAAGAGTCTGTTCCAATAACATGATACGGAGTATCATGGCTCAGTTATTCCTCGTGGCTCAGTCTGCTTTGAGAACCTGGCACAGTGAGCACAGGAGCCCACCCGGTGTGCTTCCCCAAGGCACAAGAGGCAAAGCAAGGGTCTATCGTGGGAGGGGACAATTTTGCTGCCACACTTTAGGCACCATTTAAAGAAGCCCCACCGTTTGGCCATAGGCCAGGGGCGGGGGTGGAGGGGAATAAACTGCCGAAGCAGAGTGCGCAAATCAGTTCTGTTCCAACAACAAAGTCTTTTTAGGCAATCCATAGAAAGAGGAGATAAGAAGAAAATACCAAACGAAGCAAGGAAGTTCCTACCAGCGTGGCGGTCAGAAAAGAACTGGCGGGATTGTCGTGCCCCTCCCTTTGTCATGAGCACTGGAGCCCTGCATGTGACTGGGGAGAGGGTGTGAAAATCCTTTTCACTTTAGAAGATACTAATCAGGGTTGGCGCAGGCACACTATATCCAGAGGTGTGATGCACAGAGACCACAAAGAAGATCCTACCATCCAGGTAGGACCAGAACTACCGCAAAACAGTGCCTTCTAGTCCCAGCCCAGTAAGGCTGTCCAGAATGATACCATGATCAATGGTATCGAAAGCTACCGAGAGTCCAGGAGAATCAACAGAGTTGTACTCCCTCTGTCCATCTCCCAGCACAGGTTATCCACCAGGGCAAACAATGCTATGCTATTACAGTCAGATTGGAAAGTATCCTAACAATCTGCTTCACTCAGGAATGCTTGAAGTTGTCCAGCCACCACTCAATCACCTTGCTCAAGAATGGAATATTTAAGACTGGTCAATAGTTATTGAAATCTCCTGGGATGCACCACAGCCTGTTTCAAGCTCAATAATGAGCTAGTATTAACTAAACTGTGGCAGTCTGTCCTATATCCTAAAGTTAAATGTTTGATTGACATATACAACAATGTATAATTTCACAATATAGTTTACAATTCAGTCCCCTAAAGATTAGTGATGATGAATTTATCACTCTCGTCTGCTTCAACACAAAGACCAGTTAAAAAAATGTATTTGTAGTTTATGTGAAAACCCCCACAACACATTTGTTTCAAAACTGTCAATGTACTTGCTTTGCAGCAACAAAACTGCAGCGTAGGGGAGAAACCTAGAAATCAGATTCTATTTTTTCACATTATTAAAATGTCTCCTAACTGCATACTAAAGACTGCTGATGTGAGGGTGAAAAGGAATGTTTCACAGACGCACTTAGTAAATACCAAGGGTTGTAGCAGGCATTCTTCCTTAAATAGAAACTAACACTGATATAGCTAATATAGCTTAAAGAAGCCTCTTGTAACAACCTAGCTATTTAACCTTTGCAACACCTTCCCTAGAAGACATGAAAACTGAATGCTACAACATAAATAATTGCTTTTAAATTCATTTTATATGCCAGTCTAGATCTCTGTATGTCCTCTATGTCACATTCAATTTCTATAAAAAGATGAGAGAAAAACAACTGTTTCCCTGTTCATACATAAACTACCATAAAAATAAAAATAGCTGAGTGTAAACTAACCTTCTGACATAGAGAGCAATTTCACATAGAAGCGCACACTCACTCAAAACCACTTTGAACCTTTTATTTGTATAGTTTCGGAATTTTCTCTCTGTGTTACTCCCTTTAATTTTCACACCATTGTGGGAGATGCTGTAGAGATCTTAAATTTCCTACAGATCTAGATACATTTTCAAGACTCAGGGAACGCAAACATTATGAAGAGAGGTACCCATGTGCTGGAACGGTCATCTTTCTAAATTAGTGGGTACAAGTACAAGCTCAGTGAGTTTGTTCAATTATACTGTGTAATATTTTATGGATTATATTGCCAACATTCTTCTTTTTCTGTCTCCTCTCCCTTTGGCAAAAAGCTATAATTAAATGTTCTGCAGTAGCCCAGAAAGTGATCTTATGGTACAATTAAGCGGGTTTGGTTCTGAATAGAATATTAAACAGAGCTCCTTGTAGCGTTACTCCTCAGTTTTTTGTACTGTTACTCTGAAGCCCAGTTCTGGTGCCAAGGCCTGCATCTCCCCCATGTACGTTGAACCTGATGGAAGGACCACATGGCCCTGATGAGGAAAAAGGGTGAGGACGATGGGGGGGGGGGGGGAAATGGGCTGCACCTGATCAGAATACATTCACTTAAGGAGAACAGGAGCTCTTCAGGAAACACTTAAGGAAGAAGATCTCACCCAAAAGTACAGCAGGAAATCAGATTACAGCCTCCAGCACCTAAGTGTGCCTTTTGCAGTAGAAGATTCTTCCCTGTCATCATTAGCATGACTCTTGACCCATGCAGGAACTATGACCACACCTTGCCAGAATCAGAGTCATTTATCTTCTTTTGTCAGGCTTGGGTCACAAAAAATGTACCCTTTGTTTCCCAATGCATGCTTTCCTCCAGTGCCAATATGGAATACAGCCATCATTTGGCCTGAGAATCTGCACTCCCTTAGTCTCTGAGTTCAGAAAAGAAAACCTTTCTTTCTGTGTCTCCCCTACCTGCCCTATAACTGAAAAATTCTTCAAAAGAGCCCATGAAATTGACATACTGAATTAGACCATTGGTCCATCAAGGTTAGTGTTCTCTACTCAGACTGGCAGAAGCTCTTCAGGTTTTCAGACAGAGGTCTTTCACACCACCAGTTAACAATACATTTACCTGGCGATACCAGGGATTGAATATGGGACCTTTTACATGCCAAGCTCATGCTCTATTTCTGTGCCAAGACCCCTCCCCCAAATGTGTGTTTTTGTCTGCTCTCTGTGGTGGCTACATGTTTCTTGAGTGATTGTGTGCATGGCATGCTGCCCCACCATTCCCCTCATTTGGATATTGCTTGTTGCCTGGATTTTCATCCGCAGCCCTGTTCCTGGGTCCCAAGAATAATATATATATTTTTTCCCCTATCTCATTAAGAACATAAGAGAAGCCAATGTTGGATCAGGCCAATGGCCCATCCTGTCCAACACTCTGTCACTTGGTTCTGGAGTGTGCAAGCACTTCTCATCTTCCACAGTGAAGACAGGCAAAAAATGCACTCAGCTTCTCAGCCATTTCCCTGTCATCCTTCAGTAATCCTTTTATCCTTTTACATTACAGTTTGTAGTATCACTGATGAAGAGCTGCTGCTGGAAATTATCTATTCTTCTCTTCTGCCCTCCTTCCTGAAGGTAACTTGTTTACCCTCTCTACAATTAATTATGCTCTCTCATCCAGAACTGTGAATTCCTGCCCTCCACTCGATGCTTTGTATAAAGCTTTGCACAAAGGCCTTAACAAACTTCATTTCTGATTTTGACTCTATTGAAGCTGTTTGCATGTTCCCTTGACCCTTCAAACCTTGTGGTAGTGCCTCACTATCCAGTCAAAAGATCCAGGTAATGGTGTGTGGATCACTGATCTGAAACGCAGTGCATCAGCATGTGTGTTGAAATCTGTGCCAACAGTTCTACCCAGGGTGGGTGGGGGGAAGCTGTGGTAGTTTTCCTGTGTTAGTACTCGGAAGTCATTTTGGTGCATGTGGGTTCTAATACAGAAGTGGAGTATATTCACACAAACATGTGTCTGGTGAACACGTTTGACCTCACATGGTCAAGAGTGGAAAGAGCAGGATTAATAAAATATATATTACTCAAACCTTTTGCCTCTTCTCAGCGTGTGATATTTAAAAGCAAACATGAATACAGATTTCAAAATAAGCATCCATAAATGAAATCACACAAAGTGTTTTTAATTTTAATCCACATTCTTTCCAGCAGTTTGATGCAACTAGATCTAGGATTATAAATGCAATTGCTGACCTTTCCAGATTGCACACTTTCCACCCTATTGATTAAGTTATACAGTTCTAATTTCACTTGATCTTCATATGGTCTAAAGCTGAATCAAACAGTGCATGGGTGAAACTGATGATGGAGATGAAACATTCAACTGCTAAGTTTTTCATATGTTATAAAATGGAATCGCTGTACTTAATTTTTTTATTTTCCCTGAAAAGAACATATTTAGAAAACCTTTATTGGCATAACAATTTTTTTTATTTGATGTTCTCTTTATGAAAGGAACTGGACATTGCCTGCTGAGGCCCCAGCTATTAGAAACTGTTAAATCCAGACATCATTACCATAAAGTATTTGAAGCTAGTGAATACTTGTACCTTCTGTCCTCACTGCTCTTACAGCCCCTCCCTTTTCTTATGAAGCACTTGTTAAGAATGACAGTTATCTCCCAGCAAGGGTTAATTATTGGGACAAGAAAAAAGCTCAACTCCATTCCCAACATTCCACTAAAAGGACTTTTTTTAAAATTGAAAGGATGGGGGTATGTGTATACAGAAAAATGTCCAGTGACCCAGAAATCTAGTCATGCTACAAACCACTAATGAAAAGCTAAACAAGAAGGATAGCAATGAAAAGTCACGGCTTGTGTCTTATGAGAGATTCCACTCACCATGCATTAAATTATCTTGACAAACTGTCATCATTACCTTCACTGCTTAAGAATGACTGTGTATGAACTGTCATTAACATGCATTTAGGTCTTCTTAACATCAATTTGTACAACATAGTTTCTTGGAAAATGCTCTTTATTCGCAAGTACTCTGCACAACAAATTAAAGCTTATAAAAGAAACGCTAAAAATGCACTTGAATATTGTTCTAGCAACATGGAATAGCATGGCACAGAAAGATAGAATAAGTTACATGGAGCCCTTCTCCTTTATTCATTCATTTAGTTAGATTCATGCATATGTTACAAAGTGTTCTGAATCAGAAATAATCTTGGATGTTTAGAAATGGATGGAAACAAGATGAGTTGAGTCTAATCCTTCTGCACTGAGCAAGCTTACAGAAGAAATTTCCCTACCCAATACAGCTTCACTCCCTGGCAGCCAAAAAGCTACTAATGAGGGTTTGGAGATCCTCAGGAACAGCATAGGAGCTAATGGGGCTGGGTTGTACAAGGGGAACTGGCAGAGATCCCACCACATAAACATCCTTCATGATTTTTTGCTTTGTTTGTAAAGATTGCTCCACTTGAAAAAGTGTGCAGGAGGAGGAGAATTTTGCAAATTTCTCTCTCTTGCAGCAGCGTTCCTCATCAGATCACCCAGTTCCCAAGATTTCACAACTCCTATCTTGCGGGTGGGGTGGGGTGGGGTGGGACGCTATCTTGTGAAGAGAAGGCAGAATACACCCTTCCATGAACTCACTCCTATCATGGAAAGGCAGGATCCAACAAAATGAGTGTTACCAAATGACCGGCTTTTCCTATTTATAGTGACACCATAATTTACAGGTCCATGCATTTCTTGACATCACTGAGTACAAGCCATGTACTAAACCAAAACTAGTTTTCTTATACACTGCTATGAATATCTGTCTGTACCTCACAGCTCTTAGTCTTAAATGGAGAGATGCAAAAGAGAAGCAACCCTCAGACAAGCAAAAAAAAAAAAACACCCCTCCCCAAGAAATTAAGGGTAAACAATAAAGCAGTGATGAAATAGTACAAAGGCAGCACAGTGTGCATATAGAGGAAAATGCATTAACAAATCAAAGAATTTAAGAAATCGAAGTGAAACCAAATCCAAATATGTCCTTTCACTTGCACAAGAGCTTGTTACTTTCTTTCATAAGTGAGCATGAACTCTGCTGTAACATCTACTTATTCTAGCCCTATGCCACATAGGTTTGCCAACTCCTAGGTAGGGAAATTCCAGGACATTTGTGGGAAAGCCTGAAGAAGGTGGGATTTAGAGAGAGCAGGGACCTCAGTGGGTTATAATTCTATAGAGTCTATCTTCCAAAGCAGCCATTTTATCCACGGGAACTAATTCCAGTAGTCTGGAAATCAGTTGTAATTCCAGGAAAATTCCAGGCCGTACAAGAAGTTTGGCAACTCCACCTGTGTGACATCTTGCGCAGGCATCTGCAGAACAGTGCTAGCAGCTATCTTCCTTCCACTCACAATTCTATGGGTCTATGCAAACCCAGATGTGTATGCAGGCCTAAGATCACTATACAAACATGCAAAAGAAAAGAAGTTCATTACACAGAGTGTTTAAAGATAGCTGAAGTCCTGGGTCACTGAAAAGAGCACGAAAGGAACTTTTAGAAGAAAGAATGCTGCTGCAAATAGTTAAGATTCACAACTACTTCCTCAAGAAGAATGTGGGTTCAAGGTTATTAACAACCACCTGGTAGACTCCATGTTTTAGTATGAAGACATCAGCAACTATAACATTTTAAATATTCTCTTTTTAAAAAATAAATAGCTTCTTAAATGTCAGTGGTTGACCAAAACCACAAAAATGATTACTTACATTGCCAGTATCATATTCCTTTCTTACCAACTATGCAAGACAAGCATCTCAGCACAAAATAATATTTTTAAAAGTCTTCCCCTCAATTAGATTTTGTGTTCTAATTTAAAAAATCCACCCCCACCTTATAAAATATGCACAGAAGAAAAGCTACTGCCCATACACTAACAGCTCCCTGAAAAAAAAATACTGATATACTTTCTATACCATTCCGCACTTTTTAAATGAGAACGGTTTTGATTGAAGTAAGCCAGGGGTGGGCAAATGGCGGCCCGGGGGCCACATGCGGCCCGCCACAGAGTTTTTTGCGGCCCGCCGAGACAATTGGTCACTGTCAGCACCTGAGGAGCTGCAGCTTGAACTTATTGACATGCAGTCAGATCACACTGTGAAAGAAATGTTTAATGCTGTGACATTAGTTGACTTTTACAAATCTTTGTCTGCTGAAAAGTTTCCATGTATGAAGAAATTTGCTGGGAAAATGTTCTCTATATTTGGGTCTACATATATTTGTGAGCAAAGTTTTTCTTGCATGAAGATCAACAAGAGTAAATATAGACATTAACAGACATTTGACAGACATTAACTTGCAGGCTGTGATGAGAATCTCAACAAGCAATCTTACTCCTGATTTCAAAAAAATTGTAGAAAAGTGTGATAGGGTACATTTGTCTCATTAAACTGATTCTAAAATTAAATGTGCTTGCAGCTATAGATGATATGAAATTAGCACAATAAATACATTGAATAAAACTACCACTATTTTATTTAATTTATGTTTATTGCTTTTTAGGATACAATTTATACCTTTTCTGAAATGCAAAGTTAACTAATGATTGCAATCATTTTAAAAGGTGCGGCCCTCCACTAACCTCCGCTCCCACAAAGTGGCCCCCGAGCCAAAACAATTGCCCACCCCTGAAGTAAGCAATAACACTTGGCCCCAAGATTATAAAGTAAAAAAAAAAAAAAACCCTTTTCAGAGGAATACCCTTCAAAGAACTTTGAAACACACTCAGATTATCATTTACATACAACATATGGTAATCGGGGGGGGGTCATTTATCTGGCATATAGGGCTGCCAACCTCCAGGTTGGGGCTGAAGTTTTCCCAAAATTACAATTGATCTCTAGACTATTGAAATCAGTTACCCTGGAGTAATGGCTGCTTTGAAGGGTGGACTCTATGGTGCTGAGCTCTCTCCCATCCCCCAACTCCACCCTTTCCAGGCTCCATTCCCAAATCTCCTGGAATTTCACATCTTACTGGCATTCCACAACTGTATGACTGTTACTAATTAAGCCCCTATGCTGAACAAACAGTTAATGTAACAGATTAGGCTATTTTCTCCTCACAACTGTCAGCCTTCGATTGAGTCCTGCCTTCCATTTATGGTGTTTCCCGCAAGAAGAAGAGTTTATGTAGTTTACTCCATAGCTGCTGTGGCTGCTGATACAGTGAGCCTTTTAAAAAATGAAAATTAATTTAAATCAATATCTAATCCAGAGACCAGAGCCATGAACAGACAAGACAGATTTTTCTGCAAACCTGAGAAAAGTCCCAGGTTTGCAGGAAAGTATGAAATCTAAAAAAATCATTTGGGGGGGGGGGGGTAATCAGTGACTGTACCTTTAAGAAATAGATGTCCTTGGTGGCCATTACTAAGCTACCATAATAGTATTGTCAGCCTTCGGCTTTGATTTCTCTCAATAAACGCCGTGGAGGCCATTTCCCCTTATAGGTCTACTGTAACCCTTGAGGGATGATTCATTGGAGCCAGGCCCAGAAACAACCACCAGAGATTTAATAGTGTGCAGCTTGCCTAACTTATTTAGGCCTGGATGCTTGCTGTAACTCAACAACAGCCACTGCATGGTGGCCGGTGTGGTATAGAGATTAGAATTTCAGAATATCATCTGGGAGACCTAGGTTTGAATCCCCATTTTGCCCTGGAAGTTCACTGGGTGGCCAGTCACACACTTTCAGCGTAACCTACCTCACAGAGTTGTTGTGAGGATTAAATGGGGAAGAGGAGAAACATGTAAGCTATTTTTGGTCCCACCGTGAAGAAAGATGGGGTATAAGTGAAGCAAACGAACAGAGGGGAGCAGACAGGTTGGTTGGAAGGTGGGAAAGTAAGGAGGAAGCAGGAAAAAGGCAGTAGATATGGGGGTTCCAGGAGGAGGAAAAGATAAATATTATGGGGACAGGATATAGGGGAAGGTGACCCCCCCCCTACATCCTTGTGGGTTCCCCACTGCACAACTGGGCCCAACAGAGCTGCTCATACTGTGCAAGTGGATCCAACCAGTGGCTGGAGACACACAGATTTTTCCAAGGGGAGAGGCTACTATGGAAAGGAGAAAAAGCTGAAGACAGGAGGTCAGTTTGGTGTAGTGGTTAAGTGCGTGGACTCTAATCTGGGAGAACCGGGTTTGATTCCCCACTCCTCCACTTGCACCTGGCTGGATGACCTTGGGCAAGCCATAGCTCTGTACCAGCTGTTCCCTCAAGGACAGCTTGGGAAAGAGTTCTCTCAGCCCCACCTACCTCACAGGGTGTCTGTTGTGGGGAGGGGAAGGGAAAGGAGTTTGTCAGCCGCTCTGAGACTCTTAAGTGAGTGAAGGGCGGGATATAAATCCAATTTCTTCTTCTTCTTCTTCTTCTTCAGTTAAAGGAGCTAAAGGTGGTGGGAAGGTCTGAAGGAAGCAGGAAATGGAGACCGAAAAATCTGAGTCCAGTAGTACCTTGAAGTCCATGTGGGTCACCCACTTATGATATTCAGTTGCTGATTCAAAAGATCCCCCAAGTGTCAGGGTGGAGGAAACAACTACTGTGGGGAAAGGGAAAATGGCTGCTGTGTGGGCAGGACCAGAAAAATAAGATTTTTCATATCTGGCTGTCCAGTAGGGTTCCCAGACCACTGGTCTGGGTGGATGATCCCCTGATTTTCAGGGCTTCTGCTTGCCGCTGGCTGGCTGGCTGGCTGGTGGGGGAAGTCCCACCCCCAAACAGCAACATCACACATCGATGTCCCCAATGCAATGATGTCATACGGAAGTGACGTCATCATGTTGGCAATGCTGCATAGCGACACTCTGTTTTTTGGGCAAAACTCTATGCTTTGAGCCCAATTTTAACCATAGTTTGCCCAAAAAGCAGAGCACTGCCCCTGATGGTGCCAATGCAATGACATCGCTTCCATGTGACATCATCGCATCAGGGACATTGCTGCCACTTCCAGACCGCCCCCCCCCCCAATCCCCCTGCTGGCACAACAATCATGTGTGGCAACCAGGATTTGCTACAGTCCTTTCCAAAACTTCCAAAGCAGGTTAGGAAAAGACTCGAGAAAAGCAGGGAAAACCCTATCAGGTGCATGAACACACTACGATGCTATAGGGAAGCAGGGGAAAAACATTTCCAAGAAACACTGAGCCTGGACAAATAACAGCCTATATAATTATAAGAAACAATGGGCAGAGGGCAAACTGAACATAAATAGTGTTTAAAGCACAAGCAATATTAAAACCTAACACGTTGCTTAAAAAGACAAAGAAGGAATTAGTCAAAGTATAATTTAAAGGTGGCTCAGTGAAAAGCAAATTCTCTCCCACGTTGTTTCCTTTTACCAAACTATATACTTGAGGCTTCCAACAACTTACATTTGTAGCATTAGCAGTGCATCATCACATCTTATCCTTCCCTTATTATATAAAAGCAATTTGGGGTGGCAACATTCTATGCGTCACCAAAATCAGTTGGCTGCAAGAACTGCCACTCAAAAGGGGTCCCTGGCCACTGGCTGAATTCCCTCGCTGCGTTGCCTCAGTCCCACCCACAGAGCCACTGGCCAGTGTCTCGGCCTCTGTCTGGAGGGAGCCAGCGAAGGGGATGGATTTGGTGTTGGGTCCACTCTTCTTCTCCGCCCACTGCCAGGTGGGTCTAACTGTCCCCTCAGTGGCCGTTGGTAGGCAACCAAGCTTGCTTCTCTCAGTAAAAAGGCAATGGACTTTCAGCATAATCCCCTCCCCCACCCACTGCCAGCTAGCCCACTTTCCTGTCAGAATAAACTGAAAACGGCTCTCTCTCCTGCTTACCTCTACCATGGCTGGCTGGCTAACGAGGTGGGCCAGTGACCATCAAACCATTCTCTTCAACCCCCAGCTGTGAGGCTGACTTTCAGGTTGCCAATCTCCAGGTGGGACCTGGAGATCTCCTGCTATTACAATTGTTACCCAGATGACAGAGATCAGTTCCCCTGGAGAAAATGGCTGCTTTGGAGGGTAGACCCTATGGTATTCTGCTGAGTCCTTCCACACACCCCCCCAAATGCTGCCTTCCACAGGATCCACCCCCCAAATCTCCAAGTATTTCACTAATCAGAGCTGGCAACTGTCCTTCCTCCTCAGTGCCTGTTGCTAGGCAATCAAGCTTGGTTCTATCAGTAAAAGGCCCTTTCCACACCTATGTTGGCCTTTGGAAGAAAACACATTGGGGCCAGTCCTGATAGGGTTGCCAACTCCAGGTAGAAAATTCCTGGAGATTTGAGGGATGGAGCCTGGAGACAGTAAGGTTTGAGGAGGGGTGGAACTTCAGACAGGTACACTGCCATATACTCCACCCTCCAAACCGGCCATTTCCTCCAGGGGAACCATTGTTGCCAACCTCCAGTGACAAATGATGAGAGATCACAGGAGAAGCTGAACAACCAATACAAACCTTCCCCATTGTTGCCAATCTCCAGGTGAGGGCTGGAAATGACTTAAAACTGCAGCTGCTCTCTGGGTGGCAGAGATCAGTTCCCCTGGAGAAAATGGTGAGCTCAGTGTCATTATACCCTGCTGAGGTGGCCCCTCAATGAGAGCCAGTGTGATGTAGCAGTTAGCGCTTCAGAGCAGGGTCTTCAAGACCCAGACTATACCATTTAAACCAGCCATTTTGTCCTAAGGAACAATTGTTGCCAATCTCCAGGGGAGGGCTGGAGATCACTCAGAGTTACAACTGTTCTTCAGATGGCAGAGATCAGTTCCCCTGGAGAAAAAGGTAAGTTCTGTGTCATTACACCCTGCTGAGGTCACCACAGCAAATTGACACTGAGTGCCCAAGGCCAGGGCACCTGACCAGAGCCTCTTTCTAAAGCCCATTGAATTTATTTTCACAACAGGCCTTATTCCTAGTGTAGTCATAAGACTGTACACAGCCTTGATGGGGGCAATTGCCATTGACCTGGCAGCAAATCCTTCAACTTTATTTTATTCCTCTCTTTATAAAACATTCACCTTTCCTTGAAATCTGCAGTTGTCCTGATTTTTTTCTTTGATAAATAAAAATGGTATAAGTTTGGAGTCAGAGGAGACTTGAAATTTTTTTTTTACAAAAAAAAAGTGCATAGACTTTTAAAACCAAGTAGGAGAGCTGCTGCCACACCAATATCCTTGATGTGGACCATGGTTTGCATTCTTCTTACACCCCCATTCTCTGTTTCTTGGTAACACCCTCCCCCCTTCCTTCACCTCCTTCCTATTCTCAACATTTTGTCATATATATAATACTGTAGCAATTTCTTTCTGGTCAACATAACCTTACATTCCTTTACTTTAATCTTGAATATTTCCTACTATTCAGGAATTCAAACATTAAGTGAAAGAAAGGGCAAACAAAATCCACATAGTGTACCAGTGAAGTTCATATACAGGAATTCCTGAAGGTATTTAGTGAAGCTGGGTTATCTGTGAAGCATTCATTTAGTAAGCAAAGACAAAAAATAAGCAGCTGGTGTGGTAATTTACCTCTGATAACAGCTGGTGAACATCTGTTGCCACCAAAAATTTAGATCAAAACACTCACTATCCAAACTGAATAAAAACTATTGAATCAGAAGTCAGATTCCTTTTGCCTTCCAGTTGGATAGCTGTTTGAATTATGCAACACGAATGATAAAGTAGAATCTTTTTTTTTTTTTGTAAAATTTTTTTTATTTTTCAAAACATTAAAAATAATACATTTTTCTTATACAAATCCTTTTTTCCATATTATATAACATTTTGTTCTGTTTGTATAATCTTGTTTTTATCTTATATTAGCAGTTTCCCACCACATCTGAAGCATAACACATTTTCCACTCTATCCAAAATAGTAATACTTATATCTATGTTTACATTTCTGGTAACGGTCATATTTCTTAAAAATACTTATACACTAATTCTTACTTTCTATATTCTTATATAATTCTAAAATAAAAAATAACTTCATTGTCTAATTATCCTTAATACATTCATATACTCTAATTCTATTGCTTTATGTTATTATAACCATGTATAAATGCAATTTTTCATGTCCCAGTATTTTTCAACATACCCTTTCAAATCCTTCCAATCTTCTAAAAAAGTCTCTGAGTACAGATCATTCAACTTTCTAGTCCATTTATCCATTTCAGCCATATATAACAGTTTTTTCAACCATTCCCACACCTCTGGTATTTTTTCATTTTTCCAATTTTGTGCATACACCATTCTTGCTGTTGTTATCATATACCATATTATTGTCCTTTTCTTTACATTTATCTCTTCTAATTTAAGTCCAAGCAATAACATTTCAGGCAACTTCTTAAATGTACATTTCAAGATTTTTTCCAGTTCTGCATGTATTTTTGACCAATAAATCTTTGCTTTGTCACAAGTCCACCACATATGATAAAAAGAACCTTCTTTCTTTTTACATTTCCAACATTTGTTAGACATAGTCTGATTAATATTTGCAATTTTTTTTGGTGTCATATACCATCTGTACATCATTTTAAAACAATTTTCTTTTAAGTTATAACACGTAGATATACTCATAGCATTTTTCCATAAAAATTCCCAAGATTCCATTTCAATGTCTTTGTTAAAGTTTATCGCCCATTTTACCATTTGTTCTTTTACCATTTCATCAGCATTAAACCATTTTAGCAAAACTTTATACATTTTAGAAATCATTTTTTCCCCATCTTCCTCCCAAACTTGTTCTATTTCATTATTTTTTCCCTAAAGCCGTGTTTTTTATCACTTCTATACATGTCATATATTTGTCTATATCTTAGCCAACCATAATCAAAGTCCATCTGATGCTGCTCCTTCAATTTAAAGTCTTTACCATGTCTTGTTAATAAGTCTCTATACTTCAGCCAATCTTGTCCTTTGTAACGTGATGCTGGATTTAAAACTTCTGCGGGTACAATCCAGATAAAGCAGAATCTTGTTTATATTTGCTTGCTATGGAAAGTCTGTTTACTATTTAATTTGCATGCAAGAAAGGAAGATCACCTTATAAAACACAGAATCCCAAAAAAATGACAGCAAACTCAGAAGGTCCTTTTTGTTCAATGGCAGGTTTTTCAGTGCTGCAACTGAGTAACAGCAGTTCTGGTAACAGCTAGTCTACCCCACTAGATACACTGTTTCACAGAACATGAAATCTTGCTATTCTAATGAATGACTTATTATTTAAGGGTACTTTACACTACCACAATGGAAAACCGTTATAATACAGAACTATTGCTGTTTGCTGTGTTTTGGAATCCTGACTTTCAGGATACACCATAAGCATAATGCCTACCTTGTAATGAAATTAAAAGAGCACTACAAAATAAGCTGTACTAGCCTCTGATCAATGTTCAGGGAATCTTGTGTTCAGGCCTAGTGAGACTCAACACGTTCATCTGATATTTATGTAATCAGGACAGATTTTTAGCCCAAGATTTCAGCTGCAGAAGCACTAGAGACTGGCATACATCTCATATTTGCAGCAGTCTGACATCCCTGCCCTCATTAAATCCAAGGCAGCAAATTCCTGACGTTCATGTCTTCGTTATCTGCTTATATAACTTGAAGAGAGAGTTAGCTTTTGACCTCTTCCCTGTCTGCCTTGGCTGCACCTGGGATAGGAACAGCAGAACATGAAATGCTGGCAGTCAGAATGCTAGAACAATAGCTTTTTAGTACCGTGATCCCCCCCCCCCCAGCAGACACTGTATAGATGTACAGAGAACTTTGTAGATGTACAGGGACCCTATACCTGTCTCATGTAGGCTGGATTAGACTTTAATTTTGCTATACACCATTCAAACAAAAAAATCTATCCATGTTCTATTCATGCCACCCTCCATGCTAACAGCAGTAACAAATAGTGGAATGGTTGAACAAATGGAGCCATTTTCCATTGCAAGAAGCATTCTATCAACACAAAGAACTCTAGCCCAGCAGATCATGCTTCTTCTATGGCTGAAATGCTCCTTATATGGGAGAAACTGCAATATAAGCACAATGAAAACACCAGATCCATCCCATGATACCCAGTACAAACGCAATGGGGAAGACATAGCCTTGTACATTTCTATTTTTTTTAAATGGAACTCAGCAATAAATATCCTGGTGTTTTTTTAAAAAAGAAAATATACATTAAATGAATTTTTTTAAAAAAATCAAAGAAAAAGATGCCCTTTTAAAATGGCTACATGAGTTCTGGATTTGAGTGGTACAGCAAGCAGTAGCTTATTGCTTTCCCCCAAAATAAACAGCATCACATAGAGATTCAAAGGCTAGATTGACAACTAGAGACAAAGAAACATTAATAAAACCCAGAATAAACTGTTGTTCTGGGTGCTGATTAGAAGGAAATGCTGATTTGGAGGGAAGCAAAATCATGGCTGCATTTTTGTGATTAAAAACAGTCTGGAAACTCCCCACTCCCTCCCTTCACTTGCACTCATCCAGAAAACTAAAGACTTTTTAGCTTGTAACTCATCAGAATTTGTTTAATATCCAAATTAACCAAAACAACTAAATGTGATTTGTTCTCCAATCCACAAACTAGGATTATACATTACAGTTTAGCCCTGGTTTGCAAACCAATGAACAAACCACAGTTGGTCACTTAGCAAATCCAGACACTATGACAGTTCATTCCAAGTCAGAAACCTTTTGATTTTCTAGTTGCAGGAATGGGAAAATGTGAGCCAGAGGTCTGTCTTAGTCATTCTCACTGCATCCATATGTAGCCCATAGTTTTTAGATGCTGACAATAGCTATTTGTTAACTATGAATGTAGAAGCAATTAATTTTCAACCAGCAAGGGATGGCAGGAGAAAGAGGGAGGAAGTGTAAGGAGCCACCAGGCTTATTTGTCTAACAAAAATTGTCTTTACACTTGAACCTTGCAAGTGTGTTCAGTGAACCCATCTGCACCTATGGTGGGTAATCCAACTACAGAATGAACATCAAGCAATTGGAAGAGTACTGATGTGGATACAGCTTCTTAAAAAAGAGAGGGGCTCTAACAATAAGGGACACTAAAATGTTAGATTTGTTTGTTGCATAAAGTCTTTTTGGATCTTTTGGTTGGAAGGAGATACATTTTCCTAGATAGAGATTACCATCAGATTTCCCTCATGGTGTATTACAATTAGATGCAGGTTTCCTGAAAGAGACTCAGAACTTCTGAATACACAAACATCAGTTGCTTACTGGGATTTGTTGAAACCCTGTGTTCCAGAAATCCAGTTATCAGAAGTGTCTCCAATTCTAATTTTTAAATGCAAGCAAAATCTAAAAAAAAACCAATTAAGGAAATGCTTAATATAACTAAGATTTATAGGTGTCTTTCATAATGTATACAAACAATTCTTCAGGATGAGCAAGGTTTTAAGTGATCCCTTTAGCTTCTTCAGTACATACCTCTGAATTAAGGAAATGCATAATGGTAACCAGAAAGAGAGATTATTTGTGTATTGCAATTGCAGCCAAACTGTTTTCATGCTGGCTATCTCATCCTTTGTTTCACATCTGGAACAAGATTCATGATACATTAAGTCTCTTGTACTTCAATGGAAGCTGAATATCATGTATCATTACCTCAAGTGACCTTATTAGAATATTTAGGGCTTTCAGAGTTTCTTCACTGCATGCCCAAGGGATTCTGCCAGTATCTTACATTGCCAGATTTGAGGGGGAAATGGCATTTGACTAAACATGTCCACAACTTTCCATTGTTTTGCCAAGTCTTTTAGTTCCTACCCAACATTCTCGCTTATAATTAAGACCAAACACATAATTCTGAGATCTAATTTTAAACAAAGTCTGTAGACAAAGGATATGTTTTATTTTTTCCAGTAAATGTATAGACTTTGTTAACTACAGTAACAACTAAGCTTTCATGTGCACACACACTTCCTCAGATACATTAAAATGGAAGTTAACGGTCATACATATAGGCAGACAATGAATGGCAAAATTAGCATACAACATATTGTTTTAAACATCATTATGTTGTATGCTGAATTGCTGTTCATCATCTTCCAACCACCTTCCTATATGTATGGAATGATAACATCTATTTCTATGTATCAGAGGAAATGTGCCTACACACAAAAGCTCATACCTTGAATAAAACTTTGTTGGTCTTAAAGGTGCCACTGGACTCAAACTTTGTTCTACTGCTTCAGACCAACAGGGCTGCCCACCTGGATCTACAGTAACAACTGATAATCTGCCCACCAGCAGTTAAAAATGGCATCTGATTGTTTTTAGTTAGTTTACTTCTCACCAATGCTCCCTCTAAGCTGTGGAGTCTTGTGAGCAAAAGTTCTACTTTGTGAGCTACTGGTGTTAAAGTTGTGAGCAAGCGATTTGGCTACTGCATAAATTATTTTGCTCTGGAGCCATCCTTCCTAAACTAAGAGAAAATGTGTGAGCCGGAGGCTAAAAAACTGTGAGCTAGCTCACACTAACTCAGTTTAGAGGGAAACACTGCTTCTCACATGAAACAATATGGACACTGGCTGACCTGAAGAAAAAGAGTCAGAGGTGATCCTGGCCGTGGGGGCAGAACCATCTTAGGAGACAAATAAATAAATCCAAGTACATAACTAATATAGGCAACACTTTCAAAGAATATTCTAGGGTTTTTTACCACTTTGTATGTATGCTTCCATCATTTAAGATGTATAATTAAATAAAAAACAACTGTTGGAACAAGAAAGGACTTATTGAAGAGCATGATATTTTCTTTAAGCAGATGTCTAGAAGGTGACAGTTTTCATAATGCTATGGAAAAATATAGTACCTTTATTATTACTCTTCTAAATGTGAAAAGCAATAAATTCAGCTATATAGAATCTAAGGGCAAGGTTTGTGCTCCAACTATTCACCAGAGACATTGTATGAAACCTGCCTCAAGCAGCTCTTCATAGGAACTCTTAAAGCAGAGGTGTCAAACATGCAGCCCATGGGCCAGAACCCACCCCTGCAGGGCTCCTATCTGGCCCACAAGCAACTGGCTCTGGTCTACTTCCTACTTCCAGTTCCTGCTTCCTTGTTCCTGCAAGCATAACAGCTTACTTTTGTCCAGCTCTCTCTTCTCCTGCTTTCTGTTTCACAGAGAGGAGAAAGCCAAGCCTCCCTTCCCTTGATTGGCTGAGGGCTTCTCCCCCTCATCCTTTGGGAGGAGAGGAAAGCAGGAGGGTGGGGGAGATGGACTCCCATGAGCCAACAGAGTTTTATTCCAGGTATAAGCTTTCTTGTGCGCACACACTTCTTCAGAAAGGGAAGGAGGGAGGGGGAGTGAAAGAGCCATAGAGTGCAGGAGTGACAGATCCCCCTTTCTAGTTCTAACAGATGGGGGTGGAGAAGAAACCTAAAAGTACAGCTTGCAATCTTATTAGTGAAAGGGATCAAGAATCCAGTAACACCTTAACAAGTAGCAAAAATTGTGGTAGGACATAAGCTTTCATAAGTCCCTGCTCATTTCTTTGGATACAGCTAGAATGTGAGTCCATCTGTTCTTATATCTTGGAGAGTGATTTCATACTCCAAATGACAATAGCAGGCATTGGTAAAGAGAGAAGAAACCTAGGTCTCAATTTAGTTCTGATGTATTTATCTTCATTATCAGTTGCAGTTCAGCAATCTTTCTAATCTCCCTTAGAAATTCCTTTGTAAGAGAACTGCTGCTCTTAGGTCAGCAACTGAATATCCTGCAAGGTTAAAATGTTCCCCTACTGGTTTTTGAATGTTGTTGTTTCTAAAAGCAGTAGAAAGAGTAAGAGTCCAGTAGCACCTTAAAGACTAACAACATCTGTGGTAAGGTATGAGCTTTCGTGAGTCACTGCTCACTTCTTTAGATAGATCAAGATGGGTAGTCATGTTAGTCTTTCTGTATCAGTAGAAAAGAGCAAGAGTCCAATAGCTCCTTAAAGACTAACAAAAATTGTGGCAGGGGATGAGCTTTCATGAATCACTGCTCACTTCTGCCGACTTATTTCCATTTATTCTTTGCATCCTCCTGGACCAAACTGAGACCTAGGTTTCTTGTTTTGTTACCAGTGCTGATAACTCCACACCTACTACCCTTCTGTATATCATAACTAATCAAATCAAGCCTGCTATTGCCATTCAGCATCTGAAATCATCTTTATAAAGTTTATATTTCTGGTACCTCATGTTACATTTTATGGCACACATGGCCCAGCTTGACAAAGTTACATTTATTTCAGATCCGGCCCTTGTAACAAATGAGTTTGACACCTGTTTTAAAGGGTCATTTTCTAGAATTTTTGTTCTTTTAGAGTTCAGCTTTTTCCCCTTTGACCTTTATTTACTTCATTCATAACCCCCTCTCTCCAATGAGGAACCAAAGCAACTTACATAATTCTCCTCTCCTCCGTTTTATCTTTACAAGGCATACTCCAAGTGGGTGGGTAGCTGTATTTTACCTCTAATATATAAGTCACCCAAGTGGGTGGGTAGCTGTATTTTACCTCTAATATATAAGTCACATGACTGCTGTTCTGGCTCATATGCAAGCTAAGGCATGCAATCTATAGTCTGCCATTTCAAAAACTGCAGCAGCTGAGAAAAGGTTTGAACTTCTGTAGCACAATCATAGATTTCCAGTATATCTTTAATCTGAAGCACACATCCACACATAGTCAGTGGAAGACAAACTGCTGTAGATTAAACAAATAAAATTGGGGAGGGGGGAACTAGACCAGCTATGTGAATGTGTGTGCAAGTGGGGAGCATCTTGGTCTTGGAAATGGGGTGTTATATGGGTATCCCTTTTTTGATCTTATGAAATGCTACAAGGTATACATACATATTCATCCTTGAAGATTGTTTACTTAAATAAGTATAGCAAATAATTTGTGTTCTGATGTTTTACCTGATCTTGTGACATAGACAAAACACAATATCAAAAATGCTATGATCTGTTGGTTAATTATGCCGACTACATTCTGCAGATGCACAATTTCAGGCTTCCTCATGTGAACTTAGGCAGATCATGAGAGGGAGGGCAGGAAGGGTTGCATCAGTGCTTAGTTCTTGCGGCCTTTTCTTAACACATTCAGGGAAATGCTGATCGTTTTCTCCAGGCCAATTTGGCTGGAGATCCTGGAGGTTTTTTGTCATCTTCTGAGCATGGAACGGGATCACTGGGGGTGTGGGGGGAGGTATTTGTGAATTCCCTGGAGGTCCCTTCCAGCGCTATGATTCTATGAACACCTATTTGCACATTCAAAAGTAGCACATAAAGAAAAAAGCCAGACTAAAATATTCTGTCCAGTATGCTAGGTCTGTATGTTTATTTGCTTCACCTTGTTTAATATTTATATCTGTGAACGTTCCATCATCCAGTCTGAAGTTTCAGGCAGAATAAATATGTCACACTGGAGTACTGTGATGCAGCTGGCTGACAGATGCCACATATGGAAGAGAACCAATCACCAGCTCTCTGAATCAAGATTCTCATCTCTCATCCCATTTAGTGGCTAAGTGAATTTTAATGAATGTACACCAACAAAAAAAACAAGGTGATGGAGGGAAAACACCTAGAGCAATATGACGCAAAATTAATGGAAATCTGAAAATGCATCAGGAGTGCAGGAAAATCACCTACTTAGGAACAATCTGTTTCACCCCAGGTTAGCATGGTTTATGTAATCCATAAAACATGACTGTAGGTACAGATCAGCATATGCCAGATTATTTTAGTCCAGGGGTATGCAAGCGATAGATACAAATCCACATCAGTCTATGTTTTGGTCCATCACAGAAGACAGAAAATCCCCCCCCACCCCCCCGCAAGGGCTGCAATGATGAGAAAGTAGCCAATGTGAAAAATGAACAAATCAGACCACAAAAAATTCATTCCCTGACCACTGGAAGTCCAGACCCCACCTGATTTAAAAGCCTTTTTAAGTTAAAAAAAAAATCCAAAAGCCTATTAAATTGCCAGTTTCTATGACAATTTGAAGGGCCCCAGATTCAATATAAGCATGGAACAGAAACAGTCTTGGGATTTTTCCTTGTTTAATAAATCTCCGTCAGCAACCTAGTTCATATTTTACTGATGTCCCTGCCTATTCCAAGTTTAACCAAATGGTTTTCTGTAGCAGTGAATACCGAGAAATGTGCTTTGGTGTTTCACAAAATAAATTAACCTTTAAGCTCTGCAAAATTAAGAGAATGCTTCCTAACATTACAGTTTGTAAATGCAGATCTACAAGACTGTATTTTATAACCCTGTGTCCTTATAGCAAATATTGCATATTGACGACTGTTCATTCCCAACTTTTTGGCCTTCTCTTCATCTTTATTACTGGTTTATTTCAGTATGACAGCTGACAGTTTCCTGTTTGGTTTCAAATGCATTCAGTTTGAAAACATACTGGGGGGGATCCAGCTATGTGTACTTTTTTTCAAAACTGTATTGTCTACTTGAGTGACTTCTCCCCTTCCAAAAAACACTAGTCAGAGAACTTTCCTGAATGCACACGTGATACAGATTGAGGGTGAGAAATCTACACAGAAACAGGCAACTCTGAAAGAAAAAATAAAGCCTGTTGAAACACAAGTGCCCAGTACTCTTTGCACAAACACAACAATATTTTGATCCATAGATGGCACTGATACTAGTGCTGAGGGCTGCACTTTATGTTGTATTACAATCACTGTAATCCATAAAGGCACGCCATGAAGGCACAAAATACAGTCCTTTATCCACCTATTTAATGACACCTTCAATATATTCTTCTCTTGAATTGCAGAATAAAATACCACAGGAGACTCTGACAGTCTGATAGCTCTTGTTCTACAGACGTAAAACTTAAGGAATCCGCATAAGTCCAGAGGATGACAAGGCCCAGGACAAAGAAAGTTCCTGGGCTTGATGAAAAACAGAATTCATCTTTGGCAAGAAAAAAGAGTCCACATGCAACACCACCTCATCCCTTTGGAAAATGCAGATCAACAAACAGCACACCCAATTCAGAGGTGCTGTGGACTGATGTTACTGCCTTCAGTAACAATGCCTTCCCATCAGCAACTTTCAGAGCACAGAAGAGTCCCTGAAGAACAATGTGGAGCGAACAAAACAGAAGAAGCTGTATTGTTAGAGGCCACAGTAAAGAGGTTCATAAGAACATAAGAGAAGCCAATGTTGGATCAGGTCAATGGCCCAACTAGTCCAACACTCTGTCACACAGTGGCAAAAAATACCAGGAGCCATCAGGAGGTCCAGCAGTGGGGCCAGGACACTAGAAGCCCTCCTGCTGTTGCCCCCCACCCAAGCACTAAGAATACAGAGCATCACTTGCCCCAGACCAAAAGTTCCTATCTATACCTTGTGGCTAATAGCCACTGATGGAGCTCTACTCCATATGTTTATATATATATCCAATCCCCTTTTGAAGCCATCCATGTTTGTAGCCACTGCCACCTCCTGTGGCAGTGAATTCCATGTGTTAATCACTCTTTGGGTGAAAAAGTACTTCCTTCAATCCGTTCTAACCCAACTGCTCAGCAATTTCATTGAGTGCTGACGAGTTCTTGTATTATGAGAAAGGGAGAAAAGTACTTTTTTCTCTACCTGCTCTATCCCATGCATAATCTTGTAAACCTCTATCATGTCACCCCTCAGCCATCCTTTCTCCAAGCTAAAGAGCCATTTATATTTACTCTCAGTTTCCTGTCAATTAACCGATTTTGAATCCACAAGAGGACTTGTCCTCTTATCCCATGACTGCAGAGTTTACTTAGGAGCCTTTGATGAGGAACTTTATCAAAAGCTTTCTGGAAGTCATGGTAAACAACATCTATTGGGTCCCCCTTGTCCACATGTTTGTTCACCCCCTCAAAGAACACATTTGATGTGGAGATGATCCTTCTGTGGTGGTAAAATACTTCTCAGGGAAGCCACCCTGGTTGATTTGGTTGCAGGTTCAGGTTTAACTTCTCACTGGCAGATGAAACACTTGTTCAAAAAAGGCTCAAATAGTTAAAGATGTTTCTACTTTCATCAGCAAACAAATGTGTTTCACATCATATCACATACGCATGTGATTGAAATCTTCCAAGACACTACCAACAACCTCAACTTGATAACTGATCCTCTTAAGGTGGCCATACTCAATTTTCAATGTGAAGCCTCCATTAATAAACTATCTGGCTAGGAAACAATGTCCTCTTGGATTAATATAGGGCCACATAGATGCCCTCTCCAGTTTGAATATTTTGATCATGCAAGGGATTAGAAGAACTTGAGAAAAGGTGTATAGTGGCCACCGAAGCCAAATGAAATCACAGTGTGCCACACACACTCATAGCTAGCAAAGAAGTACTCGCAATTTTATGAAGAGGTAGAGAGATCTGCCCCTGGAGTTCCAAGCCTGTTCTCTCATTTAATGTCTTCTGCTTCAGGCAACACTCCCCTCGGCTGATGCTCTGATTACTGAACCAATCTGTCTGAACTCTGTGTACTCCACTGATGTGCTCTGTTGTCAAGAGGTGCCACTCCTGTAAGCTTCTCACCTGCCACAAAAACCCGATTTTATTACCATCCTAATCGATGAAAAGAGATTCCATTTTTACCTTCTCTGTTCCTCTTAAGACTTTCGTGTGGCGAATTGTGGGAAGAAAAGCCATCATGACCAATATGAAGGCCCTCAGCTCCAGTCTAGTCAGTTTATGAGATGCCAATTGTTTTCCAAAGACCACAAGCCTTCAGAGCTGAGAGCTCTTTACAGTGCCTCCCCAGCCTAGGCATTTCACTTCCATGGTCACCTGGATCTGAAGCTGCACATGGAAACTCTTTTCTCTGGACATTCCTTTGTACACAAGTATAGTTGCTGCATTCATATATACATATATATGGAGGCTGCCATCGGATAGTCCAGAAAAGCTCATTAAAGGAGACCGGGTGAGTTTGCTGACTTGAGGCAAAAGAGCATTGATCCTTGCAAGTGTGTCAAATGCATCAGTTCTGCCAGACAGGAGGTCACTGCTTGTGTTTCTGCCATCCTTCACTTACAAATTCTTTCAAGAGACAGACTTTTTCCTGTGTTGTATAAATTATTACCACAGGAATAGAAGTGTTGGGAAAGAAATACAGCACCCTCCTACAGGCTGGAGAATCATCCCATCTTCAGATCCCAATGGCAAGAATCAGCCAGTTGTAGTGCTCTTCTTTGGGTGGGAACTCTTTCCCTGTAGAAGTGTGGTCAGGATCTTTAGTTTCAGTCCTACACTGAATTTTAAATATATCTATTTAGGAAGTCCTTTGAAATTAATTGACTATTTACAATTCTTAAGCTCTAATATATATTCTGCAATTTGCTGCTTTTGGAGAAGTATGTTTAGGATGGTTTTGCTTCTGCTTAACTATCAATAGATGTTTTTCCTGCTGCTATTTTATATTGTGATTTTATTAGTCTGTTTTAAATATTACTCTTCTCTGTGTGTGTAACAGTTTTATAACTTGTAAGCCACTGTAGGTATTATTTTCAAATACATGAGAATTAAAATGAATGATTTTTTCTCTTTCATGGCTTCCAGGAATCATCGTGTACAATGATGGCTGTACTGGCTGAACTATTTCTAGGATGTGCCAAACCAATTTAAGGCTGATCACAAGCATAATCTTGGTTAGCACTGATGCAGACATCATCCTGTGCCAAGGTTAAAGCAAGCCACAGAAGAAAAAGAAGAATTTGCACAATACAGGGAGCAAGCAAACCCAAAGAACATTTCCTAACAATGTTTAGGAGACTGGGAACATTACATCTGTGCTGGGCTTTCTCTCAAGCTTTCATGACTGAAATTTAAAGCAGGAAGGAAAGGAAGAGTGTAGAAGGGAGAAAGTAAGTTGAAAAGGTAGTTGGATAACATAACCCAGTCATGGAAAAAAAGTAGTGAGAAGAAAATTTGTAACTAGTATTATTAAAATCCTGAAAAACAATGAGTTTGGGCTTCTCTGTCATTAAAAGAAGAAATATTGGCTGTAACAGGAGCAAGTATATCACAGCTATTTTGTTCCCAAAAGAGGCTTTGACTGGACTTCCCACACTCTTGCCAACGTGGTTGCATGGTACTGTACAGATATACAAAAAAACCCCTCCTCACATAACTTCTTTGGCAAAACTGTCAGGAATAATGGGGTCAGTTGTACCCCACCAGTTCATGCACTATACTCCCACAACCAGCCTTTCTTTAAAGAAATTAAGCTGAAAGCTAAAACACTAAGGAAATGAATGGGAAAATCAAAGTGCTATATGCCCATGTTCATTAGGGCACTTTAACTGCACGAACACAGTAAAATTTTGTCCATTGTAAAGTTCCCTTTTCTGAATGTACACAAATTCTATTTACGTGTATTACAGCTCTGTCATACCAGAGTATCAAAATTTGACTGCAAACCTAAAATGTGATTTAATGTTATATTCTTTGCATAATAGTTAACCCATGCGTAACAGTGTACTAAAAAGTGTCCTATTTGGCTGAAGGGGTTATTTAAACTCCTCCATCTATCACTACTGACAGTTGTGAAATTGTTTGTACATGGAGTTAAGTTCCAGTTCTTGCAAACTAAATTTGTCCTCAACATGTTAACTGCTATTGCTAACTCTCTAGACATTCTCAATCTCCCACAATGACACAGGATTAGAACAAATACATAACTCAGTGACAGCTCCTAAATTCTTCCTGCAACTAAACCTGAAAGTTTTAGAATGTGAAGTACTTACTGACACCAGTAGTTTTTGTGCTGGCTTTGTATTTCTGTATAAGGAATAATAAAGGCTATTTTATGTTAATATGAAATAATTTTCTTCAAGTACAATTTAACGTGTATCATATCCCAGTGTCTAACTGATAGGTAAAGGAACAAGACGGTTAATATAAAAGGCATGGCAGTTAGATATGATAGACAAGCAATACAGAATAACACTGTAACTCTAAGAATAACTCCTAAAATTCTAATAAATGTGTTAAATATTAATGCTGCATATCAGGACAGTGCAGTTCAGAATGTTAGTTTCAAGTGGTCAGCCATGTTGGTCTGAAGCAGTAGAACAAATTTAGAGTCCAGTGGCACCTTTAAGACCAACAACCGTTAAACCTTTTCATCAGAAGCTGTAAAAAGTGGTATGTTGTTTCAGAATTATTTGCCATTAGTAGCTGTCCACCTCCAGTCTTTTGAAACAAACTTTCCACACACATATCCAGAAGATTAATAAACCGAGGCTACAGTGATCCAAGTGACAGTCACCTCGAGGCTAGACTACTGTAACACTCTTTACATGGGGCTGCACTTGTTGCAAATTCGGAAGCTGCAGCTAGTGCAGAATGCCACAGCCAGGCTTCTGATGGGCCTTCCCAGATGGGAGCACATCCACCAGGCTTTCAACTAGGAGCCGCCCCACTACAACCACCAACTAGCCCGGTCCGTAGTTTCAACATCTAGCCTCTACTACTGCATGACTCAGGTAGACCTTCGAGTTGGTAAATCTGCCTGGTTGCAAGTATTTTCAGCATGCCATCCTAAGTAACCAATGTACCATCACCAGCACTTTATGAGTCTATGATTTTATTGCACGTGAATTGTTTTAAATTGTTTGTATGTGGATTTATGGTCATTTATGGATCAACTATGTAAGCCACCCTGAGCCTGCTTGCGGGGAAGGCAGGGTATAAATAAAATAAATAAACTGTCATACAATCCTTTTGCTCAATACTATTCCTTTTGTTTTGCATACAAATAGCAAAGATGTACAACACATTCACCTATTCAAAATTCACAATTTGTTTTGAAATTTCTAAAAGGGAAATAAATACCATCTGCCAGTCTTCAATTCAGACTGAAATGGTTGTCAGCCCTTCAGGTCCACAAAAAATTCCAGGGACCCAGGACACTAGGTATTATGTGGATTGTGTTCTAATAGAAAGAACATAAGATGAGCCCTGCTGGATCAAACCAATGGTCCATCTAGTCCAGCATCCTGTCTCACACAGCGGCCAACCAGTAGCCAACAACAGAGCATAGAAGCTGAGGCCTTCCCCTGATGTTACCTCCTGGCTCTGGGATCCAGAGGCTTAGTGCCGTGGCTCAATCACTGTAGCCAGTAGCCATTGATAGACTTCTCCTCCATGAATCTATCTACTCCCCTTTCAAAGCTGTTTATTCCTGTGTCCATCACTACATCGTCTGGCAGTGAATCCCACATTTTAATCACTCTCTGTGTAAAGTAGTATTTCCTTTTGTCCGTCCTGAACCTACTGCCCATCAGTTTTATTCGATGCCCTCAAGATCTAGAATTTTGGGAGTGGGAGAAAAAATTATCTTTGTCAACTCTCTCCATCCCATGCATAATTTTATAAACATCTATCATGTGCCCCCTTAGTTATCTCTTTTCTAAACTGAAAAGTCCCAGATGCTTCAGCCTTTCCTCATACGGAAGTTGCTCCAACCCCCTAGCCGTATTGGTAGCCCTGCTCTGTACTTTTTCCAGCTCTGCAATGTCCTTTTGGAGATATGACGACCAGAACTGTATACACAGTATTCCAAATGAGGCTGCACCACAGATCTATACGGGGGCATTACAACAGCGGCTGTTTGATTCTCAATTGCTTTCATAATAATCCCGAACATAGAGTTTGCGTTTTTCACTGCTGCAGCACACTGAGTTGACACTCTCATTAAGCTATCCACAATGGCTCGAAGATCTTTCCTCCTCCGCCTCAGCAAGTTCAGATTCACTAGCCTATACTTGAAATTGGGATTCCCCCCCCCCCAATGTGCATCAACTTACATTTACCAACAATGAACTTCATTTGCCACATTGTCGCTCACTCAGCCAGTTTTTGGAGGTAGTCTTGGAGCTCTTCACATTCAGCCTTGGTTTTCACCATCCTAAATAATTTTGTGTCATCTGCAAACTTTGCCACTACACTACTCACCCCTAGTTCCAGATCACTGATTAATAAATTAAATAGTTCCAGCTCCAAAATCGATTCTTGTGGGATCCTACTGCTTACTTCCCTCCATTGCGAGAACTGTCCCACTCAATGGAGTCCCACTCTTTGCTTCCTGTCAATTAACCAGTTTTTAATCTATAAGAGAACCCATCCTCTTATCCCATGACCACTAAGTTGACTCAGGAGCCTTGGTGAGATACCTTGACAAAAGTCATTTGAAAGTCCAGGTACAGAATGTCTACTGAGTCACCGTTCTCTACATGCTTGTTCACTTTCTCAAAGAACTCCAAAAGGTTGGTGAGGTAGGACTTCCCACTGCAGAAGCCATGCTGATTTTCCCTCAGCAGGCTTTGTTCCTCTCTGTGCCTGATAGTTCTATCTTTGATTACAGTTCTACCTTTGATTACAGAATAATTTGTCTGGGACAGACATTTGGCTGACTGGCCTGTAATTTCCTGGTTCCCCTCTGGATCCCTCTTTAAAAATTGGTGTAACATTTGCTGCTCTCCAGCTTTCTGGTACAGCAGCTGAATTTAGTGATAGGTTACATATATAGGTTAGTAGATGAACTATCTCACATCTGAGTTCCTTAAAAACTCCCAGGTATATGCCATCAAGACCTGGAGACTTATCCATTTTTAATTTCCCCAGTAGGATTGATTTACATTTCTTTTGCCAGAGCCTGTGGTCCCTCCTATTCAACTCACTGGAGCAGACCCTGAAATCACTTTACTTTTATAGCTCTCTTTACTGGCATTGTTAACCACACAGGCTTTCTTCTAGGCAGTGCCTTTCCTAACCTGTGGAATGTATTCTATTTGGGCTTCAAATTAGAGTGATTTTTAATAGCTTCCAAGCATCCTCTAGGGATTTGACTCTCTTGTGTTTCCCCTTCACCTTCCTTTTTTACCATTCCCCTAATTTTTTTAATCAATCTTTTGAAATCAAATATTATAGTTTTGGACTTCAGAGGTAACTTTCCATTGACCTGAATGCATTGTGGTCACTGTTTCCAATTGGTGTAACAACCTTTACATCTCTCATCAGGTCTTGAGACCCACTCAGAATCAAGTCCAAGATCACTACCCTTCTGGCTAGCTCTGTGACCAACTGTTCCAGTGCACAGTAATTTATGATGTCTAGGAATCTTGTTTCTACAGCATGACTTGGGCTCATGTTTACCCAGTCAGTGTGAGGGTAGCTGAAGTCTCCTAGTTTAATAACATTATCTGTTTTAGTCACCTCTCTTATTTCCTTTTCCATCTCAAGATTAGCATCAAGGGTTTGCTCAGGTGGGCGATAGTACACCCCCATTTTTAAGTAACCCTTAGGGCCCAGTATTTCTATCAATATCACATCTGTTGGGGAGTTAATTCTCCTAATGTTTTCTAACTTATTTGACTCTATGCCTTCTCTGATGTACAACACAATACCTTCCTCAATCCGTCCCTCCCTGTCCTGCCTATAGAGCTTAATACCCAGGAATGACTGTATCCGCCATGTTTTTGAGATACCTACTGTATATAAATTGTCATTAAACACCAAGCACTCCAGCACCCCCATCTTGCCCTCAGAGACTCCTAGCACTAGCACCTCTAATGTGTTTCCCTCTCCAGTAACGCTCACTTCCCTCAGACCCTTAGTTGTGTCCTCACTCCCAAGTTCTATTATGTTCCTATCAATATTACCTTGAGTGTTGACGCAATCATCCCTCTGGATTGTCTTGTCCCAAAACCAGAGGCCCCCCAGCTTTTGTCGGCTTTCCAACTGGGATTAGTTTAAAAGCTGCTCTGCCATCTTTTTGATATTAATCGCCAGCAGCCTGGTTCCCTTTTGGTTCAAGTGAAGCCTCTCTCTTGTCCAGATCCAGGTGAGTAGCCATGTTGGTCTGAAGCAGTAGAATAAAGTTTGAGTTCAGTGGCATCTTTAAGACCAACTAAGTTTTATCCATCCATTGAAACCACTGGAAGATGGAAGCAACTTCTTTGGTGGCCCACAGAATTAGACCCTCTGGTCCAGTCCTTTTGGAACTTGGGGTGTTTTTGTGTGTGTGTGTGTGTGTTTTGAGGAGAGGCACCAGCAGCTATGCTGCAAATTTGGTGACTCTACCTCAAAAAACAGCTTCCAAGACCCCAGATACCCCTGAATCAATTCCCCATTATACCCTCTGTACAGGGGCGTCAAACATACAACCTGCAGGCTGGAACCAGCCCATCCAGGGCTCTTATCTGGCCCACAAGCACATGGTCATTATGTTTATTGCCAGATGACAGAGGCTGTGCATTATGTTCCTGTACTGTTTCAGTGCTAATGAGTAATGGGTGGTGAAATAGGGAGGGTGGGCCTCAAAGACATACTTTGAGGAAATACTGTAAGAGTGTTAATGGTTTAATTTATTTTGAGTAAAAAAATAATATCGTTAATTGAGTTTGCCTGTGTCCTTTCTAATGTTTCTATCTCCCGTATCAGGCATTACATTTTATGGCACACATGGCCCGCTCGACAAAGTGACATTTATGTCAGATCCAGCCTTTGTAACAAATGAGTTTGATACCTCTGCCCTGAGTGTACCAGTGATTATAATGGTCCCTATAGAATATAATAGAGCCGAAAAAATTCAGGATTTCTGAAAAATCCTGAATCTGAATATCATACCGATATTGGGATTCAAGAATATCGGAAAATACTTATATTTTTGAGGTTCAATATACCTGAACCCGAAAAATACCATTTTTTTTGCACACCCTTAGTCACAACACACTGTTAACCTTGAGAAACACATTACTTGAAAACAGCAATAAATTCACTAGGGATATGGGACAGGATACTACCTTGCTGTTTCAGAACTGCAATTATAATTTGTGAAGAAAAATTATGCACCTTGTAAGATGGTCCAAATCATATAGGTTAGCTCCACACAGAATGTTGTCCCACCTCTTTTCTACTAGCTAAACAATAGTGAGTGGACTGTAGCATTTATAAGATTACAGTAAATTATTCAAAACTTGAAAAACCTTCCTAAAGAGAATGCAGTATTCCTGGAAATGAAATTTGAGTCCAATAAACTAATATTTTACCAGCTTCCAGACTTTCAGTTTCACGTGAGGGAAAATGCCACCAGAGTAATTGCCTTGGCACTTTTTAAGGTAGGGGTTATTTGAGTCAGACAGAAACTGAAACTGAAAACTATCTGGTAAGAGAACTCTCACCATTTGAAAACTCTAGCCTTCCACCTGCATGACACCTATGCTGCAGTTCAGAAAAGGCGTATGTTGCAACTACAGTAAACTGATGAGCAAAGAGCTGATGGCTGTTAGTCTTAAGAAGAAAAGGACGTTTCCTAACTAACTATGAACACCCAGCAATATATATATGTTGTATAAGTTGCTTATAAGACAAGATGACTCTTAATCCTAAAAAAATAAATCATAATACAGCTACATTATATGATGTACTGCCACAATTCTCAATATGTGAGTGACTGCCTACTACGGAAAAGCTAAATTGAAGTCCAGTAGCACCTTGAAGACCAACAAGATCTTCAGGGTAGTATAAGCTTTTGAGAGTCCAAAGTCACTTCATCAGATACTCCACAAATCTTATTGGTCTCTAAGGTGCTACTGGACTCAAACCTAGCTCTTCTACTACAGACCAACACAGCTGCCCTCTGAAACAGTCCACTATAGAAGTGCAAGTCTTCTATTCCATCTTTATTGGGTGACATGGTACAGTAACCGCCAACCAAGGCTGAAAGCTAGATTTCAGGACTGACAAGCAGAAATAGTTCTTTAGTCAATGAGTAATTAAACTGTGGAATTCACTGCCAGTGGAATTATTGATGGCCACAAGCATGGATGGCTTTAAAAGGGGCTTAGACAGATTCATTGAGAACTGGTCCATCAATGACAACTAGCCAAGATGATTAAATGGAACCTCCATATTAAGAGGCAGCAAAACTCTGAATATCAGAGCTGGATTACAACTTCAGGGGAAGGTTCAGTTTGCTGGCCCTCCAGAGTAACTGGGGGCTGCTGTGTGAAACAGGTTACTGGACTAGATAGACAACTGGTATAATCCAGAAGGGCTGCTTTTGTGTTCTTAAAAGGAAGGGGTGTGTTAAGACAAATCTTCCTGATGGCCCAAAACAAAAGAACGGGTGTAACCCAAGGGGGGGGGGGGGACCAAAAATCACTGGGCTGACTGTGAAACTTATGCATAAGAACTCTGTGATTGACCTGTGTCTTGGATAAAAACAATAATTTATTGCAGTGTCTTTTATGCATTTCAACAAAAATTACATTCTGCTTAACGGAACTGCTGAGGTCTGCTGATTTGGGGTGGTCTTAGCTGACTGTTTTTCATACTAGACAATCCACTTCACAAACTTGTCAGCAACCTCTGTAAACTCTGATGATGCTCTAGTCCCCCTGCTTCCCTTCCTCCCCCTTTTATGTGGCTGTCCTTTTAGACATATGCATACAGCAATAAACTGATTCCCTTCAGACTGAAAAAGCCATGCACCTTAAGAAATATTGAGTGTTGGTAGCAAGTGCGAGAGGGATCTTTGATAAGTAATATTCTCTTACCTAAATTCTGAAGATATGTTTTGGTCTTTCTGCAAAATACCTCCTGGTAAAGATTTTGCATAAAGAAAACAGCAGCTATTACTGTGCCTACTAACAGCACCTGGTTTTATAAGACCAACTACTATGCCAAGGCTCTATAACCAGCTGTACAAAACTATTGTATGGATACATACACACACTTGGATTTAGAATACACAGTAAAAGCAACTTTCAAGCCGTTTTTGTAGATGTAAAGGACATTAAGTCTCGCTATAACATTTGATCAACTTGTGACCACAGAACTGGCAGCTGTTTTAATATTGGTTCTTTGATTTATCAACTTGAAATACAGGATGACTTTTATATAAAAATTTCTCTGGTATTGCTTAGCCTTTTCTGATTTCCTGAGCATGGTCAAGAGTTTTTCCAACGTTTTGTTTACACCAGATTTATGGCTCCTTTAAGCAGCATAGCCCAATTTATGTCACCCAAAGCAGCTAGAAGTACTAAGTGTGCCGCAAGAGGTTCACAAAACTTCACAATATAAATATAATCTCAGCCATAAACTAGTAAATGGCCTTAAGGCAAGCCATTCTTTCTCAGGTCAAGGAGGAAATAATATTTACTTATCTAACAGAGTTGTTTTAAGGATTACTGAAACTGAACACTCTCAACTGCTATATAAATTCAAAGCACTATGAAAAGTGCATTTTGAAATATGTTATAAATGCACAATGGCTACATTGATTATAAATAAATTCTGATTATAAATACATTCTGATCTCTAGTGCACAATCTATAGTAGACAAAGCTAATAACAGAATGAGAGTCCAGTAGCACCTTAAAGTCTAACAAAATTTGTGGCAGGGTATGAGCTTTCATGAGTCATTGCTCACTTCTTCAGAGTCAGAGTCTTCAGATTCAGATTCATTAGATTTCTCAAGGTCTTATTTATTTAAGCCAATGTGAAAAACCTTGTCCATTACTGCTCCATCACATCTTGAGTTATAAATTTAGTGGTTTTGTCTTATGATGGAAAATTTTTAACATATATTTCATGTGAGAAAGAAAAGCCATCTCATCAGCAAAGATTAAAATTGGTACTTGATGATTCAAAAATCTTCAGGGGACATTCTGGACCTCCATTAAACTGGACACTATAATCATTCATACAATGAAGCCTGCTGGGGGGGATATGAAACATGCCTGTGTTTCATTTGCACATTCCTATTTAATATAAAAATGTTATGACTGACTAATTCTTCAATAGTTAAGGAACACACTGAAGGTAGGAAAGAAAACAGTATTTCACAAAGTTGAACACCCTGGCCATAAACCATCATTAAACTGAGTCTGTGTAAAAAGCCACCAGACTAAGTAATTTGCTCTTTGCATTCTTTACAAGTGACTACGCTAGAGCATGCTTTTGTTTAAATAAACAGTCCCAACTGAAATAATAAGTCCTAAGTAGTCCTTTAAAGCACTATTTAGCTTCATGCTTGAAAGATAAATACGTCTCAAAAGAAAAGCACTTCACTGCTACAATCTGAATTTCAAGTTTACTTTAAAATATAAGTTTTAGCAAATTGCTATTTAAATAAACCTTCTAGAGAAAAAAGAATGGTCAACTTAGGAGAAACTCTTTGTCTTGGTTACAAATTATTCTGTTCTCTTTCTAACCTCCATGTGTTTGTGTAAAAAACTGCTTTTGCATTAGAAGCAGCATCATTTCCCAACTTTAAAAGAGAAAGAACTTGTCAGCTCTTTAATATTTTTGTGAGAAAAAAAGCAGACAGCAAGATGCAGAAGGATTCACCAAACAAATCAAAGAGGAAATGACATCAATACACCATTCATTTTGACCCCAGGTAGTACAAGAACCCAACAACCCCTCTTCTAGCAATGTTACTCAGTTTTGCTTCCTCTAACCTTGAGACAGAAGAAAGTGCTACAAGGATGCAAGATAAAGATTGATCTAACAACTCACTGAGTCAAAATTAGAGTAAAGATTTATTCACATTGCAGTGGTGGGTGGAGATGAACACAGCTTCTCATAGCTTCTTCATTTTCCTGCCAAGGACTTCTCCCTCAGCTTAGCGTACTTCAGAGGTGCTACCATCAGATACAATAAAAATGTAACTGACAGTACTGGAGACCAAGTAGGAGGAAAAAGATTTGGGGCAAGTGGGACTTCCGGCAAGACTTGTGACCATGGTGGACGCGCTCCTCCGCATCTGCGGGGAGCGCGATCCGTACCCGGCGGGAAGAAGGGGCTTCGGACTGGTGCCGAGCCCCCAGAGACCCTAGTGAAGGGGCTCTGCCTGGGGTGGCATGAAGGGGATCTCTCCCTACGGTGGCAATCGAGGGATCGAGGTCCCCTTTCATCACCCCCATAGGTTCCCCCGTCCGTGGGAGCCGTATGGCTAAAAGCGCAAAACCGTGAAGCAGCAGAGAGTGCGAAGCTTTGAAGCTGGAACTTATAGTTACGCACGGAGAAAATGTGAGTCTGAAGTAAAAACAAGCAGAACATAGCGGGAAAGGTGGGTGGAGCAAAAACCCCCCCTCTCGAGACTGGCGTACTTACGGGACTCTTTACGTGGCGTTACTGCATGAAAAAACGTACATTCGGCTTGCTGGACGGCGGCATCGCTCTTTGGAGGATATGAACTTTAAAAAGATATAAGCGCAGTTGTAGAATTTGCTTCTTTCGTCCATCTTATCTAACTAGCAACAAAGAAGCGCAGCCTCAACAATGGCGGGGAAACCGAAACCTTCCCCCAAACTAGGAAGTACAGCTCCGAGTTCAAAGGTTGATACCACAGAGATGAGCACTGTGTTCTCCTCGTTATTGCGACCTCTAGTGGACCAAATGACAGCTCTCAACGTCAAAATGGACAAGATGCAGCTGGACCTGAAGGAGTCGAATAAAACTACAGAGAAGCTGCAGCGAGAACTTCTGGAAGTTAAGACTTCAGTAAAAAATCATGATTCAAGACTACAAAAAGCGGAGAAAGAAAAGGCCTTCCATTCTGATCAGCTTTTGAAACTACAGATGGAAAGATCGAACTTTTTCCTAAGACTTCAGAATGTACCAGAGGATAAAGGAGAAGACCTTAAAAATCTGTTAAGTGAAGCGCTCGAACCAGTGACGGGCTTAAAAGCAGCGGAGATAAAAAGCAACATGGATATGGTTTACAGAACCTATCCAGACTATACTAAAAAGAAAAGCCTGCCTGGTGAGATTCAGATAAGGTTCTCCAAAAAGTCAACAAGAGATGTGGTGCTTAGGACCACAAATAAAGCGGTTCTGAAGATCAAAGGAAAAGAAGTTAAAGTGATGAAAGATATTCCATTTGAAATACGGAAAAGAAGGAAAGCCTACAGAAAATTGACATCTTGGCTTCAGTCTGAATCTATTATCTACAGGTGGAATGTTCCGGAAGGACTGAGCTTCAGCATCAAAGACAAAAAATACAAGATTGACTCTGTTCAACAGGCAAAAAGTTTTTTGGAAAAAAAGCAAAGAAAAGAAAAAAGAGAGAGACTCAGACGGTTCGCTGGCATCGCAAGAAAGTATGTATGGATTTGATAGCTCAAAGAGCGAAGAGGAAATTTCTGACTCGGAAAAGGGAGCAGCAGCTCCAAAGGTACAAGAAGAGACTGTAAAGACAAGAAGAGGACGAAAGAAGAAATAAGGGCTGAAATGTTTTTGGAAAATGCACTTATATATTATATATAATTTGTATAAGTAAGCATTCCTTTAAAAGAGCATGTCTGCAAAACAGCTTTTTTATTTTTCATATATCATCAGTAACAATTTTAATTGATTAACCAAGGTTTAAAATGCTTCATATGTATTAGTAGTAAGGTAATATTAAGCAAATGCTAAAGCACACTCTGTATAAGGTAAATATAGCTTAGAAAAGTAGCGATGTAGTAGTAGATATAGATAAAATCAATAAAAATCTTTAAAAAAAAAAGATTTGGGGCAAGTGCCTGGTGTGAGGTAAATTTTTGAGATGGGCAAGGGGTTGTTCAGTTTCTCCTACTCAAGCATTCTTGAAACTAAGCCCATGCCTACCACTTAATATTTTATTGGGGAAGGTTTCAATAGGTCTGCCTCCATCACACGTACTTTGAGTAGGAAAGCATATAAGACTCCTCTCTATGGCTTCTAGCTCACTGAGATTCCCCTTTCTGTACCAACACAAAGATGACATTTTTTTCTGTTTTAAGTCACTAGTTGTCTTAAACTGCAAAAGAAAAAGAAAAACATGTTTCATTCTATGTAATTACAAATTTTTACTTTAACATTAATTAATAACAGTTACAATATAAGGAAACCAGCATCGTTTGCAGCACCATCATATGCACTTTCTCCAGTCTAAGCATATTGAAATAAACAGATGTGGACTGTATAGGAATGCTTTGTTACAGTGCAATGCTATGAAAGTTTATTCAACAGTAAGTCTCATTTTATTCAGTGGGACTTACTTCTAGGTAAGTCTTAGGATTGCAGCCTCAGTCATCTGTATTCTAAGGCATTTAATTATTTAATTAATTATAGCTTGGACAGCTGTAATTACTTTATATCTCATTGTTTTATTAGATGTAAGCCAATACAGTAGCACTCTACTTTCCTAATAATTTGATGCTATTTAGGTTATGTGAGGATGGTGAGGTTTTCCATACTCATTTATTTTTCTTCCACTAGAGAAGGGAAGGAAGGGGGGAAAGCATGTAATTTACTACTGATAATGATGCTCTGGTACCTCAACCCTAGAACACACTGAAAATCCTACCATTTCAATACAAATTATTTAGTTATACAGTTTGCTTAGGATAATGGCTAACTTTTAATCCACTACTGACCACTAAGTATACATCAACTGGAACTATCCCCAAATCACAAGGGAAAAAATTAGCACATAAAAGCAAATGCAGGTATACAACTGGGGACCTGCAACAAAATGTTACAGGGGTTTTTTTTGTGGGGGGGGGGGGGGAGCTTCAAATTAGCTTTGCATTCATCCTCAAGCAAGTTAAAAACAACACTTTCCCCCATTTCCATCCATTTGTGGACCTCTGAAACCTTTCCAGGTGGGGCAGTCCCATTCAGCAAGCTCTTGCAACCCCAAGGATGCTTGCAAGGGGGTGGGATGATCCCTGCAGCTTCCCAAGTATCCTTGGGGCTCTGCTAGCATGCTAGTGGTGGCAGTCCTAGCAAATGTACTCTTCCAGGTCCAAGGGTGGCTAGAAAGGCGAAGCCTGTTCTACCTCCCCCCCCTTAAGTTATTGAGGCAAGCCCTACACAGTTTTATCATCATCATAAGCAGGTATCAGTTTGTAAAAAATAAATTTGTCTTGTTTGAATGGTATGAATTTGTGAATGGTTCTCTTTTGGCTTCTATAGAAGTAATTTTTTTCAATCCCCATTTGATTTTTCCTTTTGCCTTTTTTTTAGTTTTGAGCCCCCAAAATTACGTTTTCTAAGTTTTGCACTTTTTTTAAAAAAGTGGTTTTAAAATTCACGTATATATTAGTCTACTAAGATTTCTCTGAAATTTGGCAAATTAGTTCACAGACAAGATTTCCGGAGAAGAACATATGCAACTGCTACATACCCACCAAATCAGTTTGGAAAAAGCTCTTATTAATACATTGAGATTTCATAACTGGAATATATTGTTCACCTTATTATAATCATGACTATGGCCATTAGATCTGAAAGTAACCTTGCAGATTTCATAATATAAATGGAAATTTGAAGGCACCTTACATCTGTCTTAAGGAAAAATAAAGAGGTGATGGAAACAGGGTAGGGGCACAATAAAAATCTATACCATGAATACTTCTGAGATAGAATGTTATTGCATCAAATATGTCTTCATTGCAAGTCTCCCGCTGGAACATCAAAACTGGCAATATGAGAAAGAGGCTAAACAGGGCAAATTATTGCAAGAGTACGCACTATCGTCTTTATGCACCATAAATACAATCCTGCATATGGGTACACAAACATTAGACTAAGTAATTTGGGTAGAATTTTTGCTTAAGTAGTTCTGTAGTAGGATTGTGGCTAGAGGGATCTCAGGTGAGTGGGTTTTGTTGTTGTTATTTTGCTGTCAAGTCACAACCCACTCATGACAACCTCACAGGATTTTCAAGGCAAGAGACGTTCAGAGGTGGTTTACCATTGCCTTCCTATGCATAGTGGCCCTGGTGAGTGGCTTAGCATGTTTATAATGCAGCAATACACAGTATGTTTAAAACATATTGCTTCTAATTTTCTATTCTGTTCAAATGTAAACTTTGCAAAATGAAAAACTGTTACCCCATGGGACGAAATACCTATTACTCCTCTCTGGTAATGATAGATTAAACATTTTTTCCCAAAAGGGAGATCTATGGATACCACTGGGAAGGCAATTTCATACAGCTGGGAGAAACTACTAAACAGTTCTTGCTCAGTTCCAACAGAGGATACATTTTTTAGCAAAAGAATAAAGAATATGTAGCCTGGTCTCACCTGTTAGTCTTAACTGACAAAAGGACTTATATAGGAGATAGTGGCAGAGGTTCCAGTAGACCAAACACAAGGTAACAGAAGGTAGAAAACAGCAAACAGCAAAGATAATTCCAAATTGGAACAATATATAAGAAACCTAGACTGGCGAGTCCCACATACACACATAAAGGTCCAAATTCTTTAAAAATATCCCCCCCCCCCCCAGGAAAAAAAAATCCAGGATGGGTCCAGTTCTCCTCTTCAAGAGAAAAGAACTTCCACAGTAAGTCTAACTTGAAGTGTGTTGGACACTGTGTGACAATTTGTATATTACCAAGTAGTATTTTTAAGACTAAGGAAAGAAGAAGCAAGCTAGCCAGTCAGAAAGGTAGAAAATCAGACCACTTGCTGAAAAAGCTGTCATCCCAATTCTGCATCAGCTCAGGCAACAGAATCTATTTTTAATAGCTGATTAACATGGAAGTCGATGTCCATGTAGCAGCTTTACAGATACCAGATTTAAGAGTACTAGTACTGAAAGCCACTTAGATAGGATGCGCTTCTGGCTGAGTACACTGTGATACCTGCTGGTACCTAAAGAACTTCAGAAGGATACCTACTTGACCGCTTGCATAATCCTCTGTCCTCTCTCGGGTGGGATGAAAAGCATGTCTTCGGTGGGAACTATGACTGCCCACAGGTGGAGAGTGGACTGCAAGGGAATCAGGTGACTCTTCTGGTGGTTGATGAGGAAGCCGTGCTCCTCTAGGCAGAGGGTGGTCTTTACAGGCCTTGGTGTTGGAGCAGGATTGTATCAGAAGGTTGCAGTAAGGAACATGGGAAATGAAAAAATGATCCTAGCTCTTCTGGGTCCCCTTCTGATTTTTCCTCCTTTGCAACCAGTAGCTGCTCTGATTTGAGAGCTGACTGATATATAGTCAGGATAGCTCCTTCGTTGAAAAACAGCATTGAGCACAGGGAGGGGGCTCCCTTCCCCCTGGCTGAGTCATGGTCAGAGTCTGCTGAGCAAATTACAGAATGAGAAGGAAGGAAGGCTAAGGGAGTGAGAGGGTCAAGCCTAAGAGAAATAGCTCCTAAAAAGGTGTGTGTGTGTGTGATCCCTATCCAGTCTGAGGAAAATAGTGCCTAGAGAAGGGAGATGATCCCTATTAAGTTAAGAAGGGTAGCATTAGTCTCTCCCCTCAGTTCCCTAAACTGGGTCAGCTTTTACTAATATACATTCAAATGACAGGGTGGGACAGCCAGTGAAAAACAAAGAAGAGAAAGGGGCTGCTCACCCAGAAAGAAGATAAAGGGAAACCCTGTGAAGGAGGGTGAAATCAACATAGGGTGCTTCTTCATGGCTCCCTTGGTAGTCCTGGCGGTTGGGCTTTCTGCTGTCCCACCGGGAAGTATGTTGTTTCCTAGGAGCATGGGAGGGAGGGTCTGTGCCTCCCTCTGTCTGAAATCTTACTTGACATTAACAAATTGTTCTGTCTAAGCCTAGTGTTCTATGGTACTGAGAGGCCTTCTGCCCCCCCCCCCTTCAGAAACATCATAGGTAGATCCCATCTACTGTTTACTCACCATCTTGGAACAAGGCCCTTTTGCGTCACTGCTGGGGAACAACTACCTTTGTTTTTCCCTCAAGAGGACAATACAGCATCTGATGGAACAGGCAAGGAAATTGCAGGGCCATCGCCATGGCTGAGCAGAACACTCTGAGAAACACAAAGTGGAAGTAGTAGAAAAGAGGCAGCCTGTCTCTCTCTAAAGCAGAAAAGAAAGAGTAGACATATCCAGTAAGCCAAAGCCACTAAGGAAGAAACAGCATAAGAGCTCAGTGAAGAAATGTGGAGCTCTTTCCTTGCCCTGCTCTCAGAAGGAGGCAGAAAACAGAACTGAGGATGATGGCCACTCCCTTGACCACTGGAGTCAGAAAGAACAATATCCTTTCTTCCTTCAGGGATTGTGGATAGGAGACTAATCAATTATCAAAGTGTCTTTCTTCAAGTGAAAATGTGTGTTCAAGTCATGCCATAAAAACAAGGTTTCTGAATATCATAAATTGTTTTCCATTCAAACAGTTGGTCATAGAGCCAGCTATAGGGGCAGTGACAGTGGATTTAGTTTTCAGAGGAGCATGAGATCTGCTGCCAGATGCAGAGGCTGTTGATCCAAGCAGCCAACAATGCGGCACATGACATTTAGTGTACATAAGTGCAAGATGATGTACACACACTGGATCAAAAATTCTAAATATATGCTAATGGAGTCTGAACTAGTGGTTACAAATAGGGAAAGAGATCTAGGAGCTGTAAAGAACAGCTTGATAAAAATGTTAATTCAGCAGTGAAAAGGCAAACTCTGCTGTATGGATTATTAGGGAATGGATCCAGTCAGCTTTTTCACTCTCAGCCAATTTTCCTCCTTATTACGGACCACATTCCACATGGCTTTTGCACATACAAGTCTAAATCAGGGATCATTTCGTAGCAGGAGCTCCTCTGCATATCAGGCCACACACCCCAAATGTAGCCAATCCTCCAAGAGCTTACAGAGCTCTTCTTACAGGGGCTACTGTAAGCTCTTGGAGGATTGGCTACATCAGGGGTGTGTGGCCTATTATGCAGAGGAGCTCCTGCTACGAAATGAGCCCTGAGTCTAATGACCTGCAATGTAGACTTTTTGGGGTGGTCAAACGGATCTATCTTCTTTTTTCACCAGTAGAAAAGTTGGTTGGATCCAGCCTAGACAAGGGATTGAAAATAAAATGGCTGATACTGTAATGACCTTTTAGAGATCTATGCTCCATCCTCACTCAGATTACTAAGTATAGTTCTTGCTGTATCCCAAAAAAAGAATACTGAAAAACTGTAAAAAGTCAGAAAAGAGAAACCAAGATAATAATGGAGTTTGAAGACCTATTGTATGAGGAAAAGCTACTGAGTCTTGAGCTTATCCACTAAGGAAAAAAACTAAGGGATATAACAAAGCTTTATAAAAACTATACATGAAATGGGGAAAGTGGATAGAGCAAACGTTTTTTCTTTTGCCCCATTACTAGAATTTGAGGCACTCAGTTAAGTTGATGGGTTGATTCAGGATGGACCAAAGAAGTACAAATGAGTAAACTGTGTAATTCACTGCCAGTGGATGTCAGAAATGGCCACTGGCATAGATCACTTTAAAAGAGTATTAGACATAATTGATGGAGGATAGCTATAATGATTAAAGATTAAGAGCTGGTCAGGGAATACCTAGGTACCTCAGATGAGTTTGAAGTTTTCAGGATCAGGTGAATTGTATCATGGGGCATTAAAGGAAATCCTTCTGTACTCTCAAAACCTCCATCATATACTAGAAATCATGGAGACTGAGTGAAATGTCACAAGTATCACAAAGTTTTTAAAGGAGGGAAGAAAAGAACATCTGGCAAACTGCCAACCAATCAACTTGGCTATAAGAAAAGGGAAAGACACTACAAGGACAGCTTATCAATCTGACAAGCTGTAAGCAATTTGAAAACAATTTAGTGATTAGCAGAAGCCAGAATGGAATGGTCCTGAAAAAAGTTCTGTCAGATTAATCATCTCTTTTTTTTTGATCAGGTGACTAATATAGTAGATTGTGGGAATGTTACAGCTGCACCTGTGAGGGAGTGGTATAAGCAGCTCAAAAACTAAATTGGCTTATTTGCAAGCAGCCATTATCCATTCTGAAAGGAGGCAGTTGTCGTTCATCCGGTTTCAGGATAGGATTGCATAACCATGCACAATGTTACGGAAACTCCCGCAGGAATTACAACCAATTTCATAAGCTACAAATTTACCCGTCAAGAGTTTTAGGCAGCTCTAACGGAAAACCAACCTCATACCTGTCTTTTCCACACAGGGAACAGGTCAACTAGATATAGCTTAGGAGTGAGGGCATTTCAGCTGGCCTCTCCATGTTAGTCACTGAGCAGGTCAATAGGAAGGGGTAGAGCTGCTACACATCACACTGAAATGTGTATGCTATGATATGCCAATCAAATTGCAGCCTATTTAATTACACTTACTGGCATTTGCCTCATTTACTTCTACTGCAGCAAAAGTCTGTCAAGCCAACACTAATGGAAATTCCATTTTACCTGTGATGCCTATATGGAACTTCAAGTACTGAGGATATGCACCTTTATACGGCAACTGCTTCTTTGAGGCTCCTGGCTTGCTTCAGCTGAAAAGGGAACACTGAACAAAATGGTCTGATTTAGCAAGAAAATTATGTTTTTAAGAGGCTTTGCAGGGTTAATTATACCTCTAATTGAGCTCTCAAAGGTCTTACATGTGCCCTCTCAACGGAAGGATTGTGATGTGATTTCTTCAATTTGATACAAATACACAGGGCTTATTTCACAGCAGGAGCTCCTCTGCATATTAGGCCACATACCCCTGATGTAGCCAATCCTCCAAGAGCTTACAGTAGCCCCTGTAAGAAGAGCTCTGTAAGCTCTTGGGGGATTGGCTACACTAGGGGTGTGTGGCCTAATATGCAAAGGAGCTCCTGCTATGAAATGAGCCCTGCAAATACACCTTGAAATTTAAAAAAGGCTGAGGATTTTGGGTTACTTCTTGCCAAATTCTATGTCTTTTTCTCCTTATTTTTAAAATCAGAAGGTTGGTTACTTTCTCAGAAACTTTAAATAGAAACATTAACTAGAAGACATTAAAATTATATTAAGAGACTCTGTGGGGAAGGGAGAAATCTATGACTGCCATTCCTGTCTCAGAGCAATATAGCACATTGGCTTAAGTGAGTGACACTTGGCATGTGAAAATCAGAGACAGGGAGAGAACAAGTAAACAAACTATAATTGAATGAGCTTGTACTAAAGAAAAGACAGATTCTATCAAATGATTCCCTGGGTTCTTTCAAGAATGCTTCTAGGTCCTAGAGCCAAAATGCATACTTCAGACTATGTACTTCAGAAACTACTTCCATGCATGGTCCCAAGCTTACAGAGCTTGATTCCAGTCACAGTAAGGTTTGATATTGCCACAGCATCTCTCACTTTCACATGAATATGTGCTAAAGCAAAAAAAAAAAAAAAAAGATTAAACGGACTCTCTTATACTCTCTCCCCTCCATTTCACTACTTTGTTGTACTCAATTATTCCACAACTGCAACAAACAAGAACAGAATGCAATACTGGGTATAGATATCAGTAGCCTGAGATTCCCAGCTTTCATTTATATTTAATAAAGTTAAACATACCTTAAGTTGTGACAGTACATTTGGAAATGCATAGGCAACACCTCCTGGAATTTCTGATGGGAGAGGTCGCAGTGTAAGATTTCCATCTATCAGGGACTCTATTCTCTCCTATCTGTAGCATAATCCATTTTGAGACATTTAAACATATGCAGATTTATCTACTTAGCATGATCTGTAAGGCCCATCGTTTTGTGCACATAACTTTAAGAGAATTTGAGATACAAAATATCTATAGCCCTGGCTACTGCTGAGGCAGTGGAACATTTATATTCTTGATTCAAAAAGCTGGCACTGTGCAATGACAGTTTTTCATAGAAAAAAATTAAAATTTTGTAATGTCACTGTATAATTGATAGGACGCTGAACATGGACTTCATCTACAGCTACATATGTCTCAAACACAGGACCGCGAACAGAGGAGGACCAAGGGGGGGACGACAAAATTTGGGGGGTCCAAATCTTGAAGCCACACTCACACTGCGTTCAGACAAATGTCTTTCCATTTCTTTTTAATGCAGTTCTGGCTGCAGCCACTAGGAGTGCAGGAAAGCCTGAGAACAGTAAAAGGCATTCTGCTATCGACACTTCCATTTCTCCAAGACTGAAGCAAACTTACCTAATGGACTATGCTAAATCCATCAACTAATCAAGCAGTGGAGCAAGGCAAGCAACCCCAGCTGATGGCTGCTACACTAACTGTCGGCCGGGAGACTGCTAACCAAGGTCATTTTCTCTAATAGTTTAGCTTTTCTCTCGTCTTTCCTTGCACCCAGCTCAGCCAGATCTTGCAAAGTGATAGTTAAGGTGTTACAGCAAGATAAAACAACCTTCTCTCTCTTTTCCTTAATCTCTCTCTCGTTTCCACAGTTTTCTCATTCATGTTTCTCTCCCTCCACCTAACCCCACTCCCATATTTTCACTTCTTGATTTCAAGACCTTCTCATCTCTGTCCTGCTTGGTGACAGAATATAATTGAGAATAGTATAGTAGCAAACCTTTGTTAATATTATGAACAGAAGGGGGGGCAGTTAATATTTCCACATGAACTACCAAAGTAGTAATACGATGCTCCCCCCCCTCCACCCTTTACATGCATGGTAATGGACCATTGATCTGTTTTGTTGGTTATACATGTGGAACACAACTTACAACTCCCAGTTCAGGCACTGGATTGTAAATCATTATTGTGCTGGTGGAAGATCTAATAGCCCTTTGTAAATGATGTAATCTTTTTAATAGCATTAAAAATTAGATTTATAACAAATACCATACCCAGTCTTTCTCCTCAGTGGGGACCAAAAGCTGCATTGCTCTCCTGTCCTCCATTTTCTCCTCACAACAACCATGTGAGGTAGGTCTGACTGAGAGTATGTCACCCAGCAATCTTCCATGGTGGGTTGGGGATCTGGGTATTAGAGACAGATGACAGGTTGCTCAAAAGCTCTTCTATTACATGTTGTCTGTCATGAAGATAACCCGGTTCAGGGTGTTCCAGTTCCCTTTGATTCTGGTGCTGTAACTTCCATCATCATTCTGGGGTTAGTGGCCAGTTTTCAAACAAGTAACATTATTTTCCAAGTTATGCGTGCCACAGAGACCATTAAGCTTCTGTTCCAAATAGTATGCTGTGGTGGTGGTTTTTCTCACCTGGGTATGATCTTCCCATGCCTTTCAATTTTGCCCATGGAACTCCTACAACCATCCTGAAGCTGATGGCCAATTTTGAGTCTCTAGCTTTATTCTCTGATGAGTTACACCTGCCAGTGTGGTGTAGTGGTTAAAGTGTCAGACTGGGATCTGGGAAATCCAGGTCCAAATCCCCACTCTGCCATGGAAGTTTGCTGGGAGATCTTGCCTCACAGGGTTGTTGTGAGGATAAAATGCAGGAGAGGAGAATGATGCATGCTGCTTTGAGTCCCCATTGGGGAGAAAGGTAGGATATAAATAAAGTAAACAAACAAACAAACATTGAAAGACAGGCCAGTTCTTTTATTACTAGTGATTAATGGTAACAGCAAGCCAAATGATTTGTTTGTTTGGTTATATTTTGTTGAGTTTAGCAAGTTGAACAACACTTCAGTAATTATAGAGAGAACTTCGTTAGTCAACAGGAAGTCACATGTGTTTACTGTAACCTCTCTGTTATCAAGTGAGAAAAGCCTGTGAATCTTGTAGGAGGTCTTAGTTAAATGACCTGAACCTCACCATTGTGATTGGAAAATCAATGTATTGGCTATTTTGTATACTGGGGTCTCTTCCCTTTCTTTGTTTGCTTGGAGAAGAGTCACCATTCTTTGAATGTAGTCTTCTAGCTGTTGTTTCAAATCCTGTTTCCTTTTTCCCTGTTAGTTCAAGGGTACGTTCAGACAGCTCTTTTGAGCCGTGCCAGGCATGAGTGCCTGGTGGATTTGAAGCGCACATCCAGACCTCAACATCTGGGAATTGTGCCGCTTTCGTTAGTAGCCCATGGATCCCTGTTGGAGATCCGTACTTAAAGGACAGTGGTTAAAGTCTGGTTTAAAGCTGGCCAACAGGCCAATGCCGGCCTTTCCACTGTCAGGTCGTTCCACCAGCGCACAATCAGCCCATAGGCATGGTCTCCAGACCATCCCGAATGGCCACCATTTTAAAAACCTCTTAGCGATGCACGCATAACTGTTTAAACATGCGACGTCAGCAGACGGTGAAGCATATATGCAGATAAGCAGATATGCACATATGCGGATAAGCACATATGCAGTCAGCCCGTAAAGATGGTCTCCAGACCATCCCGAACGGCCGCCATTAAAAAAAAACTCTTAGCGACGCACGCATAACTGCTTAAACATGCGACATCTGCAGACGGTGAGGCACATCTGCACATAAGCAGATATGCACATCTGCAGATAAGGTACATATACAAACAGATTTTTTTTTTAAAAAAAATAGCTGTCTGCACTGTTTCTTAAGGTGGATTCAGATATGTGCATGTGAACATATGCAGATAAGCACAAATGCACATGCAAAAACAGGATTTAAAAAAAAAAGCTGATCGCATGGCTCCTTACAGTGGTTGCCATCTAGACAATCCACCACGGAGTCACACACGGTAAAGCAATTCACGGGGGAGCTGTCTGGTCATGCAATGCTGGATTTAAAAGATCTAGATCAAATTACAGATGGGCCAGTGGCGGGATTAGCTGCCCGTTTGAACGCACCCCAAGTAAAGTAATTTTTCTTTTCAAACATACATATGGACTCTGACTCTTTTTCATTGCTCTGCTGATTTAATCTCTGGTAAAGAATATTTTTCTAAGAATACCTTTCATATTTGGTTTGGCTCAGAGTATGGGGGGGGCCTCAGATGGAGTCTTTGTATGGGGGCCACGGTGGCTCTCAGCAGCCCTGCTCAGACATGCATAACATGCAACTGCACCACAGCAGTTAGATGTCAGAAGACCAAGGTTCAATACCCTTCTCTGCTTTGAAGTTCACTGATGGATCTTCGGCTAATCATGGTCTTGCATCCAAAAGAAGATAACATGAGATAGGTGACAATGTATGCCCCTGACCTGCTTGCAGGAACAGAGGAATGAAAAGTTCATCAACAGCAGCATATGTAAGTACATTCATCCTAAGAGGACTTTAAGCACTTGAGATACAGTAACCTTGGTAAGAAGTGCAGGTGACTAAAAATGGCAAAGGAAGGTGATCTTATGAACAACAGCTAGTCAGATTATACCATTCAGGTGGGGTAGCCGTATTGGTCTGAAGCAGCAGAACAAAGTTTGAGCCCGGTGGCACCTTCAAGACCAACAAAGTTTTATTCGAGGTATAAGCTTTTGTGTGCAAGCACACTTCCACTTACGTTCTCTTTACAATTCTGACAAATCAGTATTTATGCTGCCAGATGTGGATTCCCTTGTCTCCTACAAGATGGCCCTCTTTGCTCTAGCCGCTAAGAAAATCAGAGCAAACGTGGTTTCTAGAAAAGCAGCCAAAGGAAATGAGATGTAATTTTTGTGTCTGAATGAGAATTTCTAGTGATGGATGTTATATCAGAAATTTTAAAATTCTAGGGCTGTAAATATGTTTTAACTTTTAAAGGCCAATGGCCATATACAATAAACTTTATTACTACTTGTGCCAGATGAATGTAATGGAAGCTTATACCATGAATAAAACTTTGTTGGTCTTAAAGGTGCCACTGGACTCAAACTTTGTTCAAATTATACCACGTTGATATTTTGTATGAAACACAGGTGTAAAGAAGATAAACTAAATATTTTACCTATACAACAAACCAAAATTCTGACTTGGAAAACTGTAAAAATCACCACTATTTAACTTTTCAATTACTTTAGTAGTTTAACTATTCACTGTAATTTATATTCTGTAAGCATAGCATACAAGCTACTACAAATCCCTCTTTCTATAGCACAGAAACTTTCTTATTTAGCTCAAGCTCTTCCTTCTTATTGTCCAAGCTTTGAGCATTGGTACCTAGAAACCTGAAGTCTTGCACCTTTGGCTCCATTAGGCCTGGCGCTCCAGGTGGGTCTGTATTGTTGCTCCCCTTCATTTAAATCCCTATGTTGGTTGTCTTCTTCCCCTTGTAGAGTCAGTTTAAAGCCTCTCTTGATGACCAAGAGAGAGATCTTGGAGTTGTAGCAGATAACTCACTGAAAATGTTAAGACAGTGTACGACTGCAATAAAAAAGGCCAACGCTATGCTGGGGCTTATTAGGAAGGGAATTGAAAACTAATAAGCCAGTATCATAATGCCCCTGTATAAATCGATGGTGCGACCTCATTTGGAATATTGTGTACAGTTCTGGTCACAACACCTCAGAGAGGATATTATAGCATTGGAAAAAGTGCAGAAAAGGGCAACTAGAATGATAAAAGAGTTGGAACATTTTCCCTATGAAGAAAGGTTAAAGTGCTTGGGGCTCTTTAGCTTGGAGAAATGACAACTGAGGGATGACATGATCAAGGTTCACAAGATTATGCATGAGATATAGAGCAGGTCGAGAAAGAAATACTTTTCTCCCTTTCTCACAACACAAGAACTTGTGGGCACTCAATGAAATTACTGAGCAGTAAGGTTAGAACGGATAAAAGGAAGTACTTCTTCACCCAAAGAGTGATTAATACATGGAATTTAGTGCCACAGGAGGAGGTGGCAGCTACAAGCATGGATGGCTTCAAGAGGGAAACAGAAAAACATATGGAGCAGAGGTCCATCAGTGGCTATTAGCCACAAGGCATAAGTAGGATCTCTCAGTCTGGGGCAAGTGGTGCACTGTATTCTTGGTGCTGGGGGGGGGGGGGCAACAGTGGAAGGGCTTCTAGTGTCCTGGCCCCACTGGTGGACCTCCTGATGGCACTTGCTATTTTTGGCCACTGTATGACAGAGTGTTGGACTGGATGGGCCATTGACCTGATCCAGCATTGGCTTCTCTTATGTCCTTATGTCATGTTTGGTTCCCACATGGATCATCACAAATGGGTAATATTCTGTAGGTTTGATGAGCTTAGGGATCTGTCTTTCTCTTATCTTATTTAGATACTAGCCTGATATCCGTGCTTCACTATGGTATTTAAATTCCGTAAATCCAGATATAATACTGATGATGTGAAGTCTGAAATGTAACATTTGTAGGAATTCTAATGGAGAAGACTGTAATGTAAAAATGAAGTGAGACATACGTACTGTTTTTTCTCTCTCTACTGAAGGACCTGTCTGTAGACCACATTGGTGGTTCTGCCCTCAGGTTCTGCTAGGATCACCAGGCTGCTTGGTGAGCTCACTCTGGAGCAGGCAACATAGAACTGTCCATTTAAGAAGCAGTCATCTGTAAAGTCAACTCCTGCCACCTTCCAAGAAAGTGATGGCCTTTCTACTGGTGTTCCTGGATTGTTTTGTGCATATGGAGACTGTGTTGTTCTGAGCACCTCAGGGTAATATTGCTGGTACTTGGCCTGTGCAGCTCAGTGCCCTGCAGGAGTACTGTGTGCAAATGTCTTTGCTGCATTCCTAAGCTGCCTCCTCCTTGTAGCGTTAAAGTACCCTGGCCCTGCTCCGACACCTGACAGACTCCCACCTGTCTGATGTGTGTGCGGGGATTATGTTTAAAGGCATCCGGGAGGCTGGCCCAGCTGCAGGGCTAAGGCAATCCTGCTGAGCAAACTCCCCGGTGGCTGTAAGCATCCCACCTCCTCTCCTACACCAGACAGGCAGTAGGGGGAGGAGTATTAGAAGCCACTGTGGAGGTGGGGCCAGCAGGATCACTAAGGTGTTACTGCTGGAGCAGGCTCCCTCATGGCTTTAAGCACCCTGCAACTGCTGCTGCACCTGACAGACAACTTCCTGTTAAGTGTAGGAGGTGAGGGCGAGTGTGTTGGAAGCCATCAGAGGGGCTGGGCCAGCAGCATCACTACACCTCACAGATGGTTGTTGGCCATTCCTGATTTCCTTAACTGCTGTTAGCTCTCTGCAGTCTCCTGAAACTGTTGTTTTTAAAAACCTCAGAATGCTGGGGTCTGCAGCTGACCAATCAGACAACGGGGGTGCAAGGAGGCAGCCACATAGGAATCAATGGGGGGAGCAAATTTTTCTCCTTTTGACCCACTTAGGGATCGAATTTCTAAAAATTCCGTCTTAGTGAGCACCTACGCCATGGTAGGAGTGCTCTCCCCAAATATGGTGCTTCTAGGTCCAGTAGTTTGGCCTGGGCATTGATTTTACAGTGAGGGGACTTTCTTTTATACATACAGATTTATACTCTGCTTCTCTCCCAAATGAGGACCCTGAAGTGACTTATAACATCTCCTTCTAACTACAACACAGGGTAGGACAGGCCCAAAATCATGCCGAAATCTCTCCCATAAGTAGTTGGAGTCAGCTCAAATCATAAAACAAAGTGTAATTAGGTACACTCAAGGCATTTAAAACTCAGCAAATTCAGTGGAGTTAGATTTGCTTTACTTTTTGACTCCTGCTTTCAGATTTAGACAAAAACAATGAAATCAAATGCTAATCCAGGTACTTACCTTTCCTAGCTGGCATCCCTTGTGGGTCTTAGGGGCTTTCACCAATGGGTTTTGGTAATCCTACACACCATTTCAGTTTATCAACCAACATCTTTATCTCTTGCTCAAGGGGGGAGATATTACAAAGAGAGACCTTCCCCTCTTTCTTTTGTTAATCTAAGTGTGTAGCCAAATGGACATACACTTAATACATCTGAAGGGAGCTGTGGTTCATGAAAATTTATAGTGAAATATAATTTTTCTCTAAAGGTGCCACTGGACTTCTATTCTATTTTGCTGCTGCAGAGTAATAGGGTTGCTATTTATCTGGAATTACCTTGGAAGAATGAAATTTTGCTATTGGTAGCTGCTCCTAACAAACTTAATACAGTTTAATGTTATTTAAGTGTAATAAATTAGAAGTAATGTAAACCTTGCAAAAATCTCTGCTTTTTAACAATCTGGATAGTAAAGTCTTTAAAGAATAGTTAGTAAAGAATAGTAAAGTGTAGTGTCCAAGTTTGCAGATGACACAAAATTATTCAGGATGGTAAAAAACCAAGGCTGACAGTGAAGAGCTCTAAGAGGACCTCCACAAACTGGATGAGTGGGTGACAATGTGGAAAATGAAGTTTAATGTTGGTAAGTATAACGTGATGCACGGTGGAACAAAAAATCCCAAGTATAGGTGAATGGAGTCTGAACATGCTGAGACTGAGAAGGAAAAAGATCTTGGGGACATAGTGGATAGCTCAATTAAAGTGTCAACTCAGTGTGCTGCAGTGGTGAAAAAGGGAAATTCTGTGTTAAAAAAAAGGGAAATTCTGTGTTAGGGATTATTAGGCAAGGGATTGAGAATAAAGCAGCCGATATTGTAATGTCCCTGTACAGATCTATGGTGCAGCCTCATTTAGAATACTATGTATACAGTTCTGGTCATCATATCTCCAAAAGGACATTGCAGAGCTGGAAAAAGTACAGAGCAGGGCTACCAATATGGCTAGGGGGTTGGAGCAACTTCCGTATGAGGAAAGGCTGAAGCATCTGGGACTTTTCAGTTTAGAAAAGAGACGACTAAGGGGCAACATGATAGAGGTTTGTAAAATTACGCATGGGATGGAGACAGTTGACAAAGATAATTTTTTCTCCCGCTCCCAAAATTCTAGAACTCGAGGGCATTGAATGAAACTGATGGGCAGTAAATTCAGGATGGACAAAAGGAAATACTTTACACAGAGAGTGATTAAAATGTGGGGTTCATTGTCAGGTAATGTAGTGATGACCACAGGAATAAACAGCTTTAAAAGGGAAGTAGATAAATTCATGGAGGAGAAGTCTGTCAATGGCTACTAGCCATGGTGACTGAGGGGAACCTTCATATTCTGAATCCCAGAGCCAGGAGGCAACATCAGGGGAATATCTCAGCCTCTAAGCCCTGTTGCTGGGCATCCAGAGGAACTGGTTGGCCACTGTGTGAGGCAGGATGCTGGATTAGATGGACCACTGGTCTGATCCAGCAGGGCTCTTCTTATGTTCTTAATCTGAAAGCAGAGGGTATTTTTAAAAAAATTAAAAGCTTGTTTGTTGTTGTTGCCATCAAGTCTCGGCTGACTTACAGTGACCCCATAGGCTTTTCAAGGCAAGAAATGTTCAGAGGTGGTTTGCTATTGCCTGGCTCTGTGTCACAACCCTAGTATTCCTTGGTTATCTCCCATCCAAATACTAGCCAGGTCGACCCTGCTTAGCTTCCGAGATCAGGCTAGCCTGTGCTATACAGGTCAGGGCACAATATTTTAGCGAGCCCAATTCCTTCCCCAGAGCACCCAATTTTCCCCCACTAAAGTGCCTACCAGTGCAAACTAAACACCAGTCATGGAGTAAGCCCCATTGAACAGACCTGAGTAGACCTGCTTTTGTGCCCGTCACTCTGCTTGGCTCTTCCAAATGTATTACTCTAAGAACCACAGACAGGACTGTGATGATGCCTGGGAGGCAGGCTAGAGCTAATGCTGCTGAATTCCTACATCTTTCCTTCCCCCAAGGACATGGGTTCCTTCCCCCATCTTCAATGTGTATTGTGAAAAACCTGATGAGGTACTAATTGCCCACTTTACATATGAAGGACCTTCTATGTTAGAATAGGAAGTAAAGAGCCTAGGGCCTTGGGGAATGCTGTTGTTAAATAACATCCTCCCCTTCAATGCAGTGTTCAGCTTGGTTCTTCAGATCAGGTGGATCTGACTATGACTAGCAAAATAGCTAACCAGCAGATCTATTGAGGAGAATAAATTAGAACTGCTTTGAAACTAGAACAGCAATTCTCAGCCTTTAGAAACCAAATTACCTCCATTTTTATTTAAGGTTTTTCACAGACCTCTGAGCCTAGTGATGCTCAAGAAAAGTTCCATTTTAAAACTGTGTATGTATCACTGACTTTTAATTTTACTGTATGTATACATCTGTCAAATAACACATCAGGCTGAGAAACTATTCATTTTTACCATCAATAAATCTAAAAGCTGGAAAAGTGCACTAAATAAGAAACTTACAAAGCTACTTAGAGAACTGGAAAGATTAAATATATCTTGGAAGAAGCATCTCGTTTATCACACTGGACATCTAGGGGTGAGGCCTGGCTTTACACCACTGATCTGTGGAGGCGGGGAGCCCTTAAAGGTCCAAAGCTGCCTTGTCCAGTTAGTTTTTTCAGTGCTAGGTTAACACAATTAAATCTACAGATTTTGGTGTGAAGCAAAAAGCTCTGTTCCATACTTTATAACAGGGTGAGCAGAAGGTAGGCTGGTGTGGTCCACTGGCAGAGCAGGAACCAACTTTAGACTGATGATGTTGGGATTACTGCAAAGAATACTGGACCAGGGACAGTCTATGCAAGGCACTTCTTAAAGAGAATAGTTGTGCTTTAATTGATACAACATTCTGTGCAAGCACTCTTTACTTCGTAATTTCATCTTCAAAGGAAGGCCATTAAAAATGAAGCTGTCCAGCCTGAGTTTTACAACAAGGATGTATGTGTTCAGCCACTGAACAGGTGGTTATCTGTAATTACTCCACCACTCACAATGCACTCATCACCAGTTCTGCCTGTACCTTTGGGGTCCCTATGGTTCTCACCTACCTCAGCCTGCCCAATACTTTTTTGTGTGCTGCTACAGGTTCTACAAAAGCACCACCAGATGCTAGTCATTGATGGTGCGGCTACGGCATGGAGCTTGTGTAGTGTCAGCACTAAAGGGTCACAAGTGCATCTGCTGGTGGTGAGAATGCTCGTGTGACACCTGTAAACCAAGGACTTCTACATTATGGTTACACCGAGGTGGTGCTGTGCAGGCATCAGAACAAAGACAAGTCCCACAGCAAACAGCAAAAGCCTAAGATCACCTGAGAAGCAGCCAATGGGTGTGGGAGAGGATCCTGCTTATAAGTGCCTTCCCCAGAGTTCCAGCACAGCACAGTTATCATAGCATCCCCTTGCCACCCATTCCGCAGACCCCCACAGAAGTATAAGGAAGGAGAGACTGTGATGGTGTACATCTCATGGTTTACATTCTTTTAACCATTTGTGGGATATCCCAACTCAACTGACAGACAAAATCAGGTAAATAAAAGTGTCAAGAATTCCCACTGTCTGGATCTTATAATTAGTAATTAAGGACTAGGGTTTTGTACCTAATTTATTTTGTACTTTACAAGGAACTACCTTTTAACATGTAATTAGACTGGTTTTATTTATTGGAGGGCGCTCCTAAGAATCGTCTTGTATTAAAACTTGAATGGTTGGCAAGCTGGTACCAGGACTAAATTTTTATTAGATACCAGAGAAGTCCTAAGAATACAAAAATATTCTCCAAAGCAGAATGGTGTAACAGATGATGGAAAAGACTGTTTTTAAAAGAACAGTAAATTAACTTAAATGTGGTAGAGCACAATTTAAGTAAATCCTTTAAAAATATGGATATTTTCATGTAAATGTGCTGTAATATTAAAGACTGATTAAAAACATTGCTTTATAACCTGTGCTTAGAAATTAATTTGCATCATTTAATAGTGCCTCAGGTAAAACCAAGAACTATTCCTCTTAGAGCAGAGTAGAGAAAAGGTAGGGGGAAAGAAGGTTACTAATTGAAGGTAACAGAAGTTTGCTTTGGTGAAAAAGTTCAACTGATTCATGATCTGGAGGTGAAAGAGGGAACAAATACTATACGGGGCATTTGTATTCTACACAACATATTGCCTTCACAATGGCAAACACAACAAGACATAGGTGATATTCTGTGGAGTATATATCAAAGAGAAGCAACTGAGATTTCTGAAACTGAGTAAATCAGTCACAGTTTTTTTTCTTTAACAGTATAAGAGTAGCCCTCTCTGACCAAAAAGATAAAAAAACAGCCACTATTAGGCCTTTAGAATGAAGTCCTCCAACTGGCTCCTCTCTTACACTGGGTTAATCTTCCTTATTAAAAGCAGTTGACAACTACACTGAAACACAACTTACAAACAAAAATATAATCTTTTTAAAAAGTCTGCCATAAAACTGATAATCAACAAACCTAGCAACATTAGCATTTAAAAATCTAACTCAACAACCCTGCCATTTATAAAACCTCACTAAGGGTGGAAGTCTGGACTACTTCCTCAGGTAGGCAGAGGAAGAAAGCAACCACAGAAAAGATACAAGATCTCGCCACAGCAGAGCAGATCTGGAGATAAACTGGAACTTCAAGTAATTCTTGTAGAGTGGATCTCAGCAGGCAGATGGGCTGATAAAAAAGTGGATGCTATCCTCCAGCTATTTGGGTGCCAAGTCATGAACAGCCTTATAGGTAATAACCAGCACCCTGAACTGAGCCCAGAAATAACAATATACCAATGAACCTGTTCTAATATAGTTGTAATATAATCTAAACAGCCTAGTGTTGTTAACAGGAATACCACATTTCATGCCAGTTGAAGTTTCCAGGACACCATCAAGGGCAACCTCACAAGGTTTGTACTACAGTAATCTAGCCTTGAGATCAGAAAAGTATGGATTGCACTGGCTAAATATGCTGAATCTAGAAGGGAAGGTAGCATGTAAACCAACTGCAGATGAAGGTAGATACTCCTAGAACCACCCTGATCCCTGTGACAATGAGCAGGGTCAGATGTACTCCCACAATTGTTAAACTATTTGATAAACGTAACTGTATTTCACCCAATACTACAGATGTAAAATTTCCACAAATTTTGAAGCCACAGGAAAAAATGTTTTTTTTCCATTTTTTCAGGAAAAAACCTGAAATTTTCAGAAAAAATAAAAAATGCAATATTAGTACTTTTTACAGATTGAAAGACACTTTGTTACTTTGGAGACAGAAAATGCACAGTGCATAAATTGGCTTGGCACAGAAGTATCATGTTTGATATATTAAAAGTACAGGTTATTCAGAAAACAAATTGAATTTACTTTTTAATTTTTTGTTACAAATGGACCTACAAGGTTCTGAAATATAAAGAACACGTGAACTATAAGGAACCTACTTTCTAGCAGTCTTTTGAGGTCTAGCTGAGGACAGAAACAGATCCACCAACCATACCAACAAGATGAAGCCCACAAGCAAAAAGGAAACCGAAACCTTTTTCCTTCTCTTTTGAGAAGTGTAGTGCCCCCTGAAGACAGAAATGCATATTGCTCTTATATTTGAGGGTTGAATCCCCATACGACTGAACAACAAAAATCCTCAGTATTTTCTCAATATCTGAATTATATTCCAGCATTCGCTTCTCCTCAGTGTACAGGAATCACAATGATTTGATACTTTACACAGTCTTACATAAAAGTCTTCCATGTTACATAGTTTTTAGAAATAATATAGGAGGATTAAATATATTAACACCTTATCATAAACATGTTATTTATCACAGCAAAAAAAATCATATTCCCTGGGCAGGGGGGAGAATGGCTTTGAGGGGAAAGATTTTTTCATCCGATTTTTCCAGGCCTGCCCATCTGTACCCAATACAGGTGTATCAGTATCCTCCAGATTATCAGCCTTCCAAACCAACATCATCTTGATCTTGTCTGAATCTAGTTTTAGTTAGTTCAACCTCTCACTTGACAACTGTGGTTAATGTAGTTTTGCAGGACCAACTACTACAACAAGGAATAAGAATTTGCCCTCCCACTCCTGAGCACATTCTTGCATTACAGAATAACAGCTGTGTAATTACTACATAGTCATGAAAAGAAGGCTTAGATGACTTTAGGTGAAAACAGGATTTAATCCCCCTAGATACTGAGAAATCTGTTACAGCATTCCTATATACAGAACAAGTCACAAATGCTTAAATTGTAGTGGTATTTACTGTTTTACTGAACAAAAGGGAAAAAAGGGCCTGCACTAAATTTCTCCAAACCTTTGGAAAAAGATAAATATGATTATCATGCTTTTAAATTCCTTTAAGCGCATTTTTAAATTAATGCCAGATTTTTATACTAGTAGAAAACCACAGCAGACAGTTGTGTTGGCTAACAAAAATATCCTTCTCTCTCTTTCTAAAACCACTGCATTTTTTCCATTGCAAGAAATTGCTTTGGATTTAAAACATTACATTTACACCTGAAGTGATACCTCAATTTCCTTTATTCACTATTTTGGTCATAATAAAACTTTTTTTTAATGATTAGATGAAATGACTGATACAGAAGACAGAATAAAGTGAAAAGTGTAAGATCAATATTCACAAGCCTTTATGTCTATCTTTGAAAACATTACTGTAATAATATGCAGAACTGCTGATGTTTTCATACAGTATGCAGTTTTATAAGGTCTTTCTTTGCATTCCAGTTTCATACTAGTTAAAAAGAAACATGTGACGCATACTACAATCACAGATGCCTGTAACAAACCTAATTTTTGTATGCAACTATAAATCAATTTATTCAAGAGATGCTACTGAGATGTGGTCCTCAAGACTAAACCACTGTAGCAACGTAAGCATAGCTCACTTTTTAACTACTTTTATGAGCATATAATTCCTCCAAAGACTTAGTCTAAGGATCTCACAGGGCATTCTTGAAACTTGCCTTTCTGACTTTGGGGAAGCAGGATGCAACTACCAAACTCGATTTAAATAATCTTATACACACGTAACCCATAGTATTAAGAGCAAGAGAACAGAGAAAAGGCGTGGACACAGTCTTAAGTGACTACAAAGCTGTTCTCTTCTTTGAGGCACCTGCGTCCAAATTACCACCACACCTACAAAATATATAAACGGCTGCCATTAACAGCTCTTGACCTATCCAAAAGTAAAGTCTAATCCAAAGACTTCTTGTTTTCAGAAACAAGCCATTCTGTTGTTCATAGGCACACTGATAGCCCTTGCAACTCTGTCGACAAGGCTTTCAGGGTGCAGCACACAAACCACCGGCTCTGGAAAAGTCCCAGAGGCCTCAGTCCGATTCCGCTGAATTCCAGCTTTCCCTCCCAACCCCGTAGAGCAACAATTAGGTGAGAAGCTGCACCAGCATTTTCGAACCGCCGAAGCAACCAATGCCCGCGGCCGCGACGGAGGGGGCGGAGCTTCCGCCCAGCAAGCCGCCAGGTTGTTCAGGTGCTGCGCCGGCCGCCACGCCGAAGGGGCGCGAGCTCTCCATGATAAGGGCCCGCCGCTTACTCTCTCTCTTCCCGCCCCCGGCGGTGGCTTACCTCGGTGGCTGGGATGTTCACCACACCTGTCGAGCGCCTCTTCTCCCTCAGCTTCCTCTTCTCAATCTGCCCTTTGCCTTTCCGGGCGCTGGGGCCGGAGGAGCCTTTGCCCTTCGCTGCCACTTTCTCTTCTTCCGGAGGGCTCGCTACCACCCCCGCCTTGCCCCCCAAGACCTCCGCGCCAGCCCCGCTTCGAGCCCCGGCCAGGGACGGCGACGGGGGCTCCTTGCTGCCGCCACACCTGGCCAGAGGGATGCAATTGATGCCCCCGCTTCGCTCGCCGCCGCCGTTGCTGTTGTTATTATTGAGCTCGGTGGGGGCAGCCGTAATGACTGCGGCGGTGGGAACGACTGCGGCGGCCCCCAAGGTTTTGCAATCCCCTGCCGCCACCGTCGCCAGTCCCCCCGCCGGCGGTGCCTGCTTAGCCCGCATCTTCTCCCGCTTGGCTTTCCACTCCTCCAGGAAGTCGGTGGTAGTGTTGGCGCCGCTGCCCCGGTAGCCCCCGGTGGCCATGTTCTCCCAGCGGGGCAAAGGGAGCGACCGAGAGACTTCGTTGCCTCCAATCAGCTCCCTGGCCTGGCCAGCCTCAAGAGCCGGGCAGGCACGTTAGCTTGGCTGGCTCGGGAGAGGCACTAGCAGGGGGGCAGGGAGGCCACCGAACACCCTGCAGGAGACAAAAGGGAGCGAGTCACACGGCGTCTCCGTCTCCAGGGAGCTGCTCTCCTAACCCCGGGGGATCCCCCCAGCGGCCGTATAATCTCGCTTTTCTCCCCTCCCCCGGCCAAACATACAATGCGGGAATCTATCCGTTGCCACCCCATTTCTGACTCTCCAACTTATTTCTACCGATGCATGTATCTCGAGGGATAGTGCAATTAACCCTTCCTCTCCCAGAATCCGAATTACTATTATTCTCCAACATATCCCTATCCCCACCCCCCACCCCCATCTAACTCTACCCTACCAGTCTCCTACCTCGATCCCGCTTTCTCATCCTGTTTCTTCCCCGCTCTGGCAAACTCTCGCCTCTCCTCCCGCTGGACTCTCAAGGAGCTGCAAATTTTCCCGAGCCGCCCTTTCCTTTCAAGGTTCCCAGCAGGTCCGGGAGAAGTTTAGCATTCGCCAAAACACACGAGCAAGACGTGAGGAACCGCCCCTCTTTCGCACCCTCTTATCTTATCGCCTGGATGGAGCTTGCGCTTCTTACCAGATCCCGTTTGCTCCCGGGCCAGTGGTGGCGCTGACTGCCAGAGGTCGCCGCTCCTCCAGGTGTGCGGTGGGCGCTGCGCTACACTCTGGAGTCCCGGAAGAGTCAGCGGAGCGCCAAAGCTTCCCGAGCGTTCCCCATAGGGCGGAGACAAAAGGAGCCGAAGCGGGAGCGGAAACTGCCGAGGTGGCCCTGACAATGGGTGAAGGGCGTGGAGGATCCTCCCTACCCTGTCTGTGGGTAAGTAATTCATCCGCGGTGCCTGTTGTAACCTGATCGCAGCGCCTTTTCCTCCTTTTTGCCACGCTCATGTTGTCTCTCTGGGCCGCCCAGGTCAGGAAACTCGCCACTACCTGAAGTTCAACTCAGTTCCTTTTGCCTAAAGTTAGCACGGACGAAGTCTATTCCAGCGGGACGAGCGTTCAGGCTTACACCAGCAGACCTGGATCCTATGCTTTGACAAACAAACGGCACCTGTATATTAATACAAGTGCAAAAATTGTTATGGATGTGTTTCATCCTACTGCTGCAGTGTAGCATTTATTAAGCCTGTCTTCTTCACAACTCCATAGGTATTGTACAAAATACAGAAGTGGTATGGACTCATCAGAATTAGATCGAAAAGGGAGATCTGAGATGAGTTCTGTGCCCTATACAGATGGTCATGGCAGTTTGGTGAAGCTATTTAGATGGCATCAGGGTACCTGCTGATTCAGCGGCGTAGACTTTTAAAATCCGGGGGGGGGGCTCTCTCGTGCGCGCGAAGCGCACGCGCGCTCGGGACCATGTCCCCGCCGCTCTCCCCCCCCCGCCCCAGGGAGCCGCCGCCGCCGCTTCCCTCCCCCGGACTGTGCCTGCCCACCGCGCTCCCCGCCCCCCTCCCTCCCTCTCCCCGCTCGCCTCGGACGCCGGCGGATTAATGCTGCTGCTGCCGCCTGCAGCCGGGGGCCGGCGCGTTGCCCTTGCGGGCCCCCAGCTCCCGATCCGCCTCGTGCTCTCTCCCCGCCTCTCTCCCCCCCCCCCCGCCCCAGGGAGGCAGGAGGGCAGGCCGGGGGTGGGGGGAAAGGAGAGGCGGCGACGGCCACTGGGCGACCTGGGGGAAAGGAGGGGAAAGGAGAGGCGACACCGGGGGGAAAGGAGAGGCGGCGACTGGCCACCGGGTGCTCCATTTTGCCGGGGGTGGCTGAGCCCCCCCCGGGAAATTTCGGGGGGGGGGGCTCGAGCCCTCGAGCCCCCCCGTAGTTGACGCCCATGTGCTGATTAAAAGAGAACAAGCCTTTAAAAAGATGTTGCCACTAACTAGAAGGGGGCAAACATTTGTCATTCTTGTTTGGTTTTGTTCAGTCTTCTAGAAGAACTGCATTTTGTCATTATCCCTGAACTTGGCCAAATACTATGCCTGATTACTGAAGGACTGAATGAAATAATTTGCATTGCTCTTAAGCAAGGCTTTTTTGTAGAAAAAGCCCAGCAGGAACTCATTAGCATAATAGGCCACACCCAACAGCAGAAACTCATTAGCATAATAGGCCACACACCCCGACCGCGCAGCTCCCTTTCAGGATTGTCTTCCCCAGGTGCCTCGTGGCTTGGGGGCGCATGGGGAACCCAAGATTGGCTTGGCTTCCCCAGGTACCCCATGGCTTGCAAGGCACCTGGGGAACCCGGGGGGGGGCAGTTTAAACTGCCTTCCCTCCTTGGATTGGCTCCCCCAGGTGCCTCGCAGCGTGCAAGGCGCCTGGGGAACCTGAGGGGGGGAGGCTGTAGGCGTGGCCGGAACTCTGTTCCTGTGCGTTCCTGCCCAAAAATAGCCCTGCTCTTAAGTAACACTACAAATGAGTGAAGCTTTATTTCTTACTGTCATTTGAATCACATTTTTATTCTCCTCTTCCTCCTAGGTGGTATGGATAGTTTTCCTTTCCTCCATTTTATCTTTCTACCAGTCCTGTGACATAGGTTAGGCTGAGGGTGGGTGACTGGCATTGTGGCTCAGTTAGGACTTAAACTTTGGTCTCTGTGGGGCACATTAACCTGTACACCATAATAACTCTCAAGTTCAGGGATAATAGTGTTCAATACACACTCAGCTCTAGTATTACCCACTAAATGGCTTACGTAAAGCAAGCAAGTAGTTTGAGGACAGGGATACAATGCTATCCTAAGCAGAGTACCAGCTTTCTAAGCTCTTTGGTCTGAGACCATCCTACCTGTGGGACCACCTCCCCTCGCCTCCTTAGATCATTGTTGCAGGGCCTTCTACAGGTGCCTGGCTTGGGAATTGCCCGTTTGTCAACCATGCAAGGGCATTTTCAGTGGTTGCCCCCTCTCTCTGGAATGAGCTCCCTGGGGAAGTTAGCGCCCTGCAGGATTTTCCAGTATTCCATAGAGCATGCAAGGCTGGCTTATTTCATGCAGCCTTTGGTCAACATTATGAACCAGGGAGCTGGCCACTTGTTTTAATTTCTGAGTAATCAGTTGATGTTTTTGTCAGGTAATCCTGCCACTCTCCAGGGCGGGAGATGGGATTTACTGGGCTGGGCGAGACAACTTCACTCCTCCCCCCTCCTCCCACTGGAATGTACTTCCTTCCCTCCGCTTGCTGGCTTCACAGGGTTATTATCTCTATTCAAGGCTACTGGTAACTTCTCACAGACGTACTTAGTGTTTTTAGCTTCTTTTGCAGGTGTCATCTATTAACGCCTTCCCACTCTTTAGCCTGGGAAAGCTTTTAGGCGGGATTCATCCCAGGGCGGGGACTGGGGAACCCGTGTGACAATACAGGTTTGAAATCACTGTATCTATCCTAACACTATTGCTCCAATCCATTACTAACTCAACAAATGTACCCTGAAGAAATTCCCCAATAAAGAAAGTCTTGGTTAAGATCCTTTGTGTGGGGTGAGTTCATCCAGGAAGTCTCACAGAGAGTTAGTAATCCCATTTCTCTCTGGGGAGGCCTGCCGTTCCTGATGATGTCGGAAGACGGTGGTGAACCCCTGGCAACCTCAGGGGACACGGTGGTCCCCGTATCTATGGAGGAGGATGCCATACCTCCTTGCAACACCCCGTGGGTAGATTGCCAGCCCAGGGGTCCCAGGTACTCGTGGACTCAATTCGGAACCGAACTGATCAAGACTTGGACCCCCTCCCGACAGGGAACGTCCATGGGGATGGAGCTGGGCCAAAAACTGGGAGAGGGTGTGAGATCCCGTGACTCCCATCATCCCAAGAGACCCAAGTTTGGAGACTTGTGGTCCCATGTGGATCGCTGCATGGAAGCGATGGAGAACCTGCTGCAGAGAGAGATGACTGCCTTGCTGGAGGGATTACCTGGAATTGTCCAGAGGGCAGTTGACACTCAGGCGGGCAGCGCTGGGGGGGGGCCCCGGCGGCCCAGGTCCCTGCAGGTCAGCCAGTTCCCGTGAGACCACTGGCACCCATGCCCATGCAACCGGTGCTGGCAGGACCCCTTGTGCCAGTAGATCATTGGCCAGTCCCGCAAGAACTGCTGGCCATGATGTTCGATGGGGACCCGGCAAAGCTACCATTTTTTATCATCGAAGCCGGACAGTTCCTGCAAACCTGGGGCCACCTATTCCTGAATGAGGGCGACCGGGTGGGATATGTCGGTTCCCGATTGCAAGAAGAAGGGAATGGCCCTTAGCAGGTGGCTGGTGAGTCCCCCCCTAGAACATCTGTGGTGGACGCCTCCTGGCTGGAAATACGTAGGGTGCTGTTTTGTTGTTGGTTTAGTATTTGCTGCCATCTGCTTGATTTTATTGTTTAGTTGTATTTTAATGTGTTTCTTTACATGTTGCTCATTTTAACCTCTGTATGCTCTTGATTTTATGTTGTTAGCCGCCTAGAGCCGGCTTTGCTGGCTAGGCGGGATATAAATCGAAATAAATAAATAAATAAGCCGCTGACTGGTACGTGAGCCTCCACAACTTCCCAGGGCCCAAACTAGATCGGGTTGAAGACTTCATGTGGGCTCTCCAGACAGTATGAGGACCCGATGAGTGAAGAAAAAGCCCGGAACCAGATGAGGAGGCTCACCCAAGGGTGTACACGGCAGCCTTCAAACGAATTGCAGCCAGAATAAGGGGGTGGCCTGAGGAAGTGTTGGTGGAAAATTACTGACAAGGGTTGAATCTAGACTTGAATGAGACTGTGTTACGTAATGTCAACCCTACCACTCTGGCGGCCTGGATTCAGGCCGACAAAGAAGCTGAATCATGCTTCACATTGATAAAGATGTGAGCTGAAACGGAGAGTCCCAAAGGATCAGGACCCTCGGCACAGAGGGCGAAGTCAAAGGGGCCCCTCAAAGACATCCGTGAACTACGACTGAAGAAGGGGTTGTGCATGCAGTGTGGCAAAGCGGGGAACTATGCTTCATCCTGCCCTGCTGCCACCACAAAAACCCTACCTCCCGCCACCCCCCGACCCCTGAAAGTGATTCAGGGATCCAAGCCACGAGCATTGCAACTTGAGCCCGCTCCCAAGGAGGATAAGGTGGCGATTGTGGAATTTCCCTCACTGGCGGGAAATGAGAAAGACCTGTGCTGAAGGGCGCGATGCAACAGGTCCCTGTCTCCCCAGCGCCGAAAGTGGTGAACTCTCCTGCCCCTTTGTTGTATGTTATTGTGACAGTTGTTGCCACCCAGACCAGAACTTATATGAGGGTACGGGCTCTAATAGACTCAGGGTGCGCCCATAACCTCATCAGCCCCATGGTTGTCGATGGTCTTGGGGCAGGGGTGAATTCCCTAAAAGAACCTTTGCGTTTCACCCAAATGGATGGGTCAGAAATGAAGGATCCTTGTCTCTTTGAGACCCTCCCCTTGGTTTTGGGAGTGGGGAAGCATTGGGAGGAATGGGCATTTGTCATAACCCCACACACCCAGTTCCCCATGGGGCTCGGAAGCCCTTGGCTGAGTGGACATGATCCATACATCATGTGGAGTGAAGGAAAGATCTGATGGGTGGTCCCAGTGTGCCAACACCACAGTTGGAAAGCAACTTGGGGAACCAAGCCATCCACGGCACAAGCATGCCTCGCCATAGAGTATTTGTTACAAATACCTCCCATATATAGGGATTTAGCAGAGGTTTTCAGTGAGACCAAAGCCGATGAGCTTCCCCCCCATCGGAATACCGACTGTATCATTGAACTGTTGCCTGGAGTAAAACTGCCCAAGGGGAAATTGTATTCAATGAGCCCCTCCGATAAAGCGGAGCTCTGTGAATTTATCGACAAAAACTTGCAAAGAGGGTTCATTCGACCGACCCAATCCCCGGTGCACCAGTGTTATTTCAAAAGAAAAAAGACGGAGGGTTGCGTTTGTGCACGGATTATAGAGGCTTAAACGCTGTGTCAGCGTCAAACGCTTACCCTCTACCCCTCATCAAAGACTTGTTAGCAGAGGCCGCGAAGGGGAAAATATTCTCCAAATTGGATTTTAAAGATGCCTACTTCTGGGTTCGCATCCATGAGGGGGATGAATATAAGACTGCTTTTAACACCCCCCATGGGCCAATTCGAATACTTAGTCTTAGTCGAATACTTAGTCTTAAGGGTAGCCCAGGAGTCTTTATGAACCTAATTAACGAAGTGTTGCACAAGCACCTCTTCAATGGGGTCTTTTGTTATCTAGATGATATCTTGCTTTACTCCCCAGACAAGGAATCCCATATACAGCCAGTGCGGGAGGTGCTAACCACCGTCAAGGAGCACAAACTTTTTGCTAAACTATCTAAATGTGACTTTCATAGAACAGAGATTGATTTTTTGGGCTACCACATCTCCCCCTGTGGATTAGAAATGGATCCTGCGAAAGTGAAAGCTGTCAATGACTGGGAAGTGCCCCGCACCTGGCGACAGCTCCAAAGTTTTCTAGGATTTGCGAATTTTTATTGCTCATTCATCAACAACTTTGCCGAATGTAGGCTCCCCTCACGGAGCTCTTAAAGACCAAGGGGAAGGGGGATGACGTGGTTAGACCGGGGGCAAAACTGCATTGGACAGCTGAATGTCAAACTGCATTCAAAACACTGAAGTCCCTGTTCACCTCAGAGCCCATCCTAGCCCACCTGAATGAATTTAACCAATTTATAGTGCAGGTGGATGCCTCAGATGTGGCAATAGGGGGGGCTATCCTGCAAGGGGACAGATGGGAAGTTACACCCATTAGCCTATGTCTCCAAGAAATTTGATGACACGGAGAAAAATTGGGCACTGTGGGACAAGGAAGCCATGGCTATCCGCCTTGCCCTCACTACTTGGCGACACTGGTTGGAGGGGGCGAGTGTTCTTTTTGAAGTCTGGACTGATTATAAAAACCTCAAAGCCCTCCGCACTCAGCACACATTGAACGCCAAACAATTACGCTAGGCTGATTTCTTTTCCAAATTTAACTTCACCCTCTGACATTTCCCGGGGAAGTCTAATTCACTGGCAGACGCCCTCTCACGCCTTCCTCAATATGACTGTTGAAAAGAACCTATTATAGACTCCATGTTTAGTCCTGAACAGTTGGGGGGGGGTAGTGGTCACCCATAGCCAAGCATGTAGTCGCATAGAACCTACCCAATCAGACTGGACTTTGAAATGCGCAAAAGCTTACAGCCAGGAGGAGGAAGCCTCCTTGGTCAACCTTGACAACATCACAAAAAATCCTAACGGTTGCTGGTATAGATGACACCTGCAAAAGAAGCTAAAAGCACTAAACATATCTGTGAGAAGTTACCAGTAGCCTTGAATAGAGATAACAACCCTGTGAAGCCAGCAAGCAGAGGGAAGGGAGTACATTCCAGCGGGAGGACGGGTAGGAATGAAGTTGTCTCGCCCAGCCCAGTAAATCCCATCTCCCACCCTGGAGAGTGGCAGGATTACCTGACACACTGCCCCCTCGAAAACCCCTTTAACCCCCGGGTTTTAGTGGGTAAAGTTTATGGAAGTCAGAGTTTTGCAGAAGCATTAACATGCTCAGAAGCAACCCATTCATTATGTTCAGGGCCAAAGTCTTTCCAACTAATAAGATAGTATAGGTGGCCCCGTTTAAGTTTGGAGTCAAGGATTTCATCTATCTCATAGTGAAGTTTCCCCCCCCCCCCCATCAGAGGAGGAGGACACTCCCTAGCCCACTCACTCGGGCTAGCTCAGCAAGCCCACCTGCCCACCCATCACACCACCAAGCAAGCCAGGCACCACCTGCTAGCAGAACTGCTGCCACCTCCGCCACTGCTGTTCTGGATGTTGCTGGCTAGGAGTGGAGCGAGGCCGGTGGGGAAGCAGCCAAGGCACTCAGTTGTCTGACAACCAGGTCGGAGGCAGCATGGCATAGGCAGCAAGTTGAGGTACTTTGGTGCTAGCTTGGGAGGGAGGGGCCCAGAATAAATGCTGGGGGCCCAGGCCCTGGGGGCCCCATGTTAGCTATGGGCCTGACTGGAGTTGCCAATCTCTGTGTGGGGCCTGGAGATCTCCCAGAAATCACTGTGTTCCCCAGCCACAGCACATCATTTCCCCTACAGAAAATTTCTCAGCTATTACAACTTATCTTCACATGACCAAGATCAGTTCTCCTGGAGACAATGGCTGCTTTGGGCAGATGACCCTATGGCACTATACCCTGCTGAAGTCCCTCCGCACCCCAAATCCCCCCCATCTCTGCCCCTCAAATCTAGAGGTATTTCTCAACCCAGAGTTGGCAACCCTGTAACTGGCTATGGAACCGCCTTCCAGACCCTTGGAACCCAGAAGACATGGCATAGGAGGAGGTGTTTTTCTACCTTAGCTGCCACTGCATAACCCCAAATTAACATAACTCAGGAGTGGAGGGAACCATACCTGTTGTCATGAGGCTGTTCTCCCATAGTACCTACTTGGGGCAGCAAAAGGACTTGAGACAACTCTGCCTTATGGCTAAGCAGAAGGAAATAAACATGGCTCACCTCCCTCTATTTTCCCCTTCCCTCCACCGCCCCACCAGCCACAGCCAGGACACTCACCTGGAGCTTCCTTCTAGAGCCTATTGTATTTCTTCCCACAACAGGCCTTACTCCTAGTACATATATATATAAGGCAAGCTGTGCTGGCGACGACTCGCCTACTCTCCCATTGGCCACTGGGGAAGCTGCCTTGGTGTCCTATTGGCCTTCCCTGCTGGCTGCTCCATTCTTACACCCCCAATTTTGATGTGTTGCACTGTGGGAGTTGTGGTTCTTAGCTGGCCTTACTGCAACCATAGCAAAAGGAATTAAACTACAGCTCCCAAGTTGGGAGTCCTAAGAGGCCATGGGGCATTAGTAGGGAGTCCGTTAAACTGTTAATCAGTTAAAGTGTTAAACAGGAAGCTGCTTTGGAACTGAAAGGGGTTAAGGGGAAAGGGAAAGCCTGGACATCTCTCTGAATTACAATTGATCTCCAGACTAGAGATCAGTCCCTATGAAGAAAGTGGTTGCTTTGGAGGGTTAGCTCTATGGTATTATACCTCTCTGAAGTCCTTCAACAAACCTGGCCCTCTCCTTAGTATTGCCAACCTCCAGGTGGCACCTGAAGATCTCCAAGATCAGTTCTAGAGAAAATGGATGCTTTGGGCAGTGGAATTATACCCTGCTGAGGTCCCTCCACACTCCAAACCCTGCCCTCCCCAGGCTCTACCCCTCAAATCTACAGATATTTCCCAACCCAGAGTTGGCATCCCTGTAACCATTTTCCAGACCCTTGAAACACAGAAAACATGGCATAGGAGGAGGTGCTTTTCTACCTTAGCTGCTACTGCATAACCCCAAATCAACATAAGTCAGGGGTGGAGAGAACCATACCTGTTACCATGTGGCTTTCCTCTCATGCTACCTACATGGGGCAGCAAAATGACTTGAGACAGCCCTGCCTTATGGCTAAGCAGAAGGAAATAAACATGGCTCACCTCCCTCTATTTTCCCCTTCCCTCCACCGCCCCACCAGCCACAGCCAGGACACTCACCTGGAGCCTCTTTCTAGATGCTGTTGTATTTCTTCCCACAACAGGCCTTACTCCTAGTTAAATAAATAAATTGACCAAGGTTCCAATTCTGTTTTGGGATGGCACCGTAAGATGCATGTTCTCACTTAATCCCTTGATGGTGCCTGTTGAAACAGATGAACTTCAAAAACCATCCAGAAGTTTGTTTATCACAGATAGCAAGGCTTTCAGCATTTGCACTTACCTAAAATAGTAAGGAAGAGTATTAAATGTAAAAATCCCCAATGCACATTCCCCAATTTATTCCTTCCAATGCTTGGTCTTCATGATCATGCCTTTGCTCCATAAATGAAATAATAAAGATAGTGTTGAGAAAGAAATTAAGACATTTCAAAATTCAAGAGTTTTGACTGGAAATAATGACCTGCTCACCACTGATTGTTGCCATTAATTTTTGAGGATATCTTGGTTCCAATGTGTTAACAAAAATATTATGAATGATTGAATGGTATAAGTTTCTACACTTCCAGTATCTCAAAAAGGCACTCTCATTAAAATAATGATAATATGCAGACATATTTAAAAATAGTAGATTAAGTAGTTAGCTGGTTGGCAGGTGATTAATGAATTATAAAATTCCTTAATTGTTTGACAGCCCTATTAAATATTTATTAAGCTGTAAGGCTAGAACTAATTAGCAATTCACTGTTGAGTGAAATACTTTACATAATATGTTCATGAAACTGTCAGAAGTTATGTTGTGGATAGGAATTGTCTGTTTCAGGTACAGAGACGTTTGATACGTACACCCAGAGCTTCCCTGTTTGGGAAGAGTTTCTGATATTGGGGGCAGAAAGAGAGAGAAAGAGTGATGAGGTGGGAAGGCAGGAAAACAAAGAGAATAATGACAGGTCAGAAAGAGAGAGGAAGTAACATACATGAAGCAGCTTGGGACGGGAATAGGGGTGCCCCCTAAGAAATTTAAATGCCTCCCAACTAAAAAAATCCAGGCTACGAGCCTGGAGTGAGGTAGGGAGAGAGGGGAGGAAGCAAAGGTGTGAGGAATAGGATAACCATCCCTCAAGTTTCTTGATCTCCATTTTTATCCCTCTATATAGAGCAAAGACTAAGACTACAATTCCAAAATACACTTATTGAAAGTTAATTTCATTGGAACCAATGGAAAGCTAAACTAGTTTTTCAACACAGACAGAAGTGGCACTGGAATAATTATTATCTCCCTCCCCCATCAGTAGGATTGCCAACCTCCAGGTAGCTCCTGGAGATCTCCTGCTATTACAACTGATCTCCAGATGACCAAGATCAGTTCCCTTGGAGAAAATGGCTGCTTTGGAGGGTGGACTCTGTGGCATTATACCCTGCTGAGACCCCTCCCCTCCCCAAACCCCACCCTCCCCAGGCTCCCCCCCCCCCCCCGATTCTCCATGTATTCCCTAACCCAGAACTGGCAACCCAACCCCAATCAGATGCATGCTTAACCCACAGTTGCATCTTTTAATGACAATGAATTCTCCTTTGTATCTGGTGCTATACAGTACCTAGTGTATTTTTAAGTATCTGTGTGATCATTTTTGTTATGCAAAAACAGTCAAGGTATTATTTTGAAATGTTTCTGGTTAATAATAATTAAACAAGTCAAAATTATTTGCACCATCAGTTGGCCTAGAAAAATATTTCTCTGCAGATACTGTATTTTTTTGTTTCTGAAATTAAAGATAGGCATAAACTATGTTAAGATTGTGGGTATTTTTTTTTCAAATGTCATTTACCTATTCTCTCACTACAGAGTTACCATTTGGGCATCCCGGATTTTATGGAATGCAAAGAATAATGTGCTTGATACCTCACCTTATTGTTGTTCCATGAAACTAGCAGTTGTGTAATGAAATACAAAGCATATTAAAGTTTTTCAGACTACCAAAGAGCTCAAATATGAAGTGGAAGGGAATGAGAAACATAACATTTTGTTTCTGTAACACATCATACACAGGGCCCATTTTTCATTTAAAGTTGTTTGCATAAGAAATTCTTTTTCAAACAATATTGTATAATGAAACAGACAGCATTTAATTAGGACAAAGAATGTGGGCAGAACTGTTAGCTTTGTCATTGCGGTCTAGGTGCAAGTACAGATATGGGAGACTCCCATAGAACATCTCCCTAGGCCAGAAAAGACAGTAATAACAAAGGAAATAGGGGGCAGGAATGAAGGGTGGGGTGGAGTAAAATCAACCACTGCACCTCAAAGTACATTTTAGTGGACAACAATGCATCTGCTTTGAACAAAGAGAGGGTCCTGTGGCATCTTAAGAAGACTAAAACATTTATTTCAGCCTAAGCTTTTGTGGGCTTTAGTGCACTTTGTCAGGGCCAGTGAAATGAAGCCTCAGTCAGCAAGAGAGAATAAAGGGGAAAAGACTGAACAGTGGTGCCAGAGGACTGCCTCTTGTTTTTGCTGGAGTAGACCAATGCAGCTAGCCCACTAGGCTATGTATTTACTAACATGCAGGGCTATTTTTGGGCAGGAACGCACAGGAATGGAGTTCTGGCTGCCTTCTGAGTTGGCCATGCCTACAGCCCCCCCCCCCCCGGGTTCCCCAGGTGCCTCGCAAGCTGTGTGGCCCCTGCAAAAGCCAAGCCAATCCAGGGAGGGAAGAGAAATTCAACATATCATGCATACTATACCATACAATCATTCCCATAAGAGTCTGTGCTACATAAATCTTCCTGTACTCTATGTTGCTTCCAAATCTTTCTGTCAATGTCAAAGTCCTTTGTATAATAAAATTCCTTTGGAATGGCAAAAATCTGTAAATGTCTCAATTATCAAGGATGAAAAAAACTTGTAAATATTCTTAATTCCACATACAACATACTTCTTCACCGAGGACCTTCTCCAAATTACATTACACATGAAAGACTTGTAAGGACCAAGTCATTCCATCTACGAACTCTGCTAGCCTCTGGGTTCATTTCACACAATATTTTATTAAAGATGGATCATATCCATGTCTTATTGTAACAAACATCAAGTCTTGTTATCCCCAATATATGCTACATACATTCACCAAGGAACAAATATCTTTAGCACTTTCTCTTTGTATTAATCATTATAAACATTGGTAACCTCATAATCTGTTCTTAGTAATTTTTTCATGGATAATTATTTTTCATTTGGTACACTATTCCCGTGAATCTTTTCTGTTTTTGTGGCCCACTTGAAGGTTGGCAACCCAAGTCATTTTACATTCCAGGCTGTCTTCCTTTCAAGCAAATACAGCATTGTGGTGCACACAAAATACCACCATGTTTGGCTTTTGCATCTTATCATACAGACATGCAGGGGTCCTTTTGAGCAGGAGCTCAGGGGAGCACAGCTCTGGGAGTTGGTGCCAGCCCCCCCTCCCCGTGGGGGAATGCCTGCTTGTGTCATGGCTGCAGCAAAATGACCCCGTCCCCTGGAAAGGTCCTTGTTCCTCCAACCAACCTTCTGAAGGCTTCAGCCACCACTGAAGCTATCCTCACAGAATAGTCGTATTTCTGAGGCTTGGATTAGTAGCTGTCCCTCTCTACCAGCTCTTTCTTTCTTTCTGTCTGTCTGTCTGTCTGTCTGTCTGTCTGTCTCCCTCCCTCCCTCCGTCCTTTCTTGCCTTCTGACATACTTCTGGTGATTTCAGGTGGTGTAGCATATGCAAATAAGTTATGCTACTGAGTTATGCTAATGAGCTCCTGCACCTCTTTTTCTACGCAATGACCCCTGCAGACATGTATATGTTAATGCAGAAAATAGAGATTCGGGGCCATGCAGCAGAAGTTACTACAGTCACTGCACTTGGTATTAAAGACTGGGGATAAACAGTGACAGAGAGCAATGGGAATGAAAATCTAAAAAAAGGTTTCCCTTGAAATCTAAGATCTAAATCTAGTACTAAATTGTAGACATAAATGTACCCTGGAAGGCTTGGCTTGAAGACCCAGAGAAGCTTCTTCAGCTCTTTTTCAAACTGGTGTTTGGTTCTCCCATTGGTAGAAGGTAGCGTTTCCAGCCTCCAGGTGAGGCCTGGAGATCTCCCACTTTTACAACTGATCTCCAGCTGACAGAGAAGGGTGGACTTTATGGCATTGTATAATACCAAGGCCCCTCCCCAGACCCCGCCCTCTCCTGCATCCACCCCTAAAGTCTCCAGGTATTTTTTAATCCAGACCTGGCAACCGCAGTAGAAGGTAACATCTCATTGTAGCAGCTACCTGAGTTACTAGCAGGAGCTCCACCACATTCTATGAAAGTAATGCTTGCTTCAACTTCTGCTTTCTAACATAGATGCTACCAGGACAGTAGCAAGCAGTTATTGCATTGTGTCAACCTAATGTTATCAGTTATAGATGCCCTTACACAATGGCAATTAAAGGAAAGAATATCATCCCCCCCCAAAATTTCTTAACACATTTAAGGAACATTGCTAAGCAAAGTGAACACAAAGAAATTCATTGTTTGTCCAACCTTATTCCAGGCTCATAATTAAAAATAAATAAATAAACCAATGAGTTTTAATGCCTGCTAGTGATAATTCACAAACCTCTTTTTAGTGAGTTTTTTTAGAATGTGACATTGATATGGCTACATATGTACTTAGAAGGGCCTAGTTCCAAGACTAGCTGATTATGTATCCCTCTGCCGCTAAAATGGAGTGGACTGAGAATTGCTATTTTTTCCTCATGATGATCTGTATCAATTATAATTCATGTATTCTGTGAACTAAAATACATGTAACAATTAGATATAATGGTTTGCAGCTAAAGAGAACTTTGTATAGCCAGGAAATGTAATCCAAAAGTGTTCCTGGAGATTAATGACAAAATCTAGGCAAAAATAAGATTTTTTTAACACCTACTAATTTCTATAGAAGAGAAATTTCTATAGACACTCTTGGAACTGAAGTTCAAGTTAGAATTGCCCAACATGCCCTAAATGACAATGCCTTTTTGTTGGCAACCATACCAAAATATCACAGGTCATATTTATAGTGTCCCAGTGCAAAAGCCCAATGTCTCCCCATTGCTGCTCCTCCTACACACAAAAAAGTTGCCCTTAACTCAGTGAATTTGATTAGAAGGTCATGGATTTAATTTTTAAGAAGTTAATTGTAGATGTATGCTGGCTTGTATTAAAGTTAAAATTAACTTTAGAATAGATTATTTTTGAAAGCATTCCTAATACTAAGCTTATTTTAAAAAATCAAGTTTAAAAAAATCTTTAAAAATTCAGTATTTTTTTAGATTGTCTGTTTGCATATATTGTGACTGAAATCAGCTAGTCCTTTTCCCTTCTTTATTCTGAAGAAAATACTAACCACAGAAAAGTATTTACAGCATTCTCAAAGGCTTAGTCATTTTAAATATAAAATGCAATCCTGTGCACACTTACTTGGAAAAAAGCTCTGCTGAACTCTGTGGGAATTCATGCATAGGATCAGGCTGGATGATTTTCTACTGCTTTTCAAACTATAATTTTATCCATCGTTGTTTTTCCCCACCCCTTAAAATTATATTTTAAATTCCAAAAATGCTTAGTGATCCTCATGGTCTGTTATTGATTAACTCAAGTTATGTTGTGGTGAGGTTGGTTTAAATGCAAAATTGCTGACTGTCAGATGTTTGCATCTTAATAGTGGTATCCCTTATTGGATGCCTTCAAGGATAAAGTACTAAATAAATCCAAGGGTTTCTTTTTCTTAATTTTTTTCTCCCACAATTAAGAACAACTTGAAATTCTAGGATTTCTGCCCTCCACCAGCTCTTTTGTGTGCCCCCACCCCCCAAAAAACTTTTAAGTAGAAAGTATTGTTCATCATTTGGAACATTTTTGTTTCTTGCCTTAGGGTTTCTTTGTACATGAAATTTTTTAAACAAGAAGATAATCAGGGATTTCAGGATTAGAAAGCTGCTGTATCCTGATAGCATAATTTATGGAAATGAGTCTTGAAGAGATGCCAAATATATGCAGTTGTGGAAAAGAAGAACATGTCTCCTGTCTTGTGCACTTAGTTTTCTGCTGTTGTCTTCTTGAAACCTTACAGACAAATAGGAATAGGTGGGTTGCAGTGAGCAAGACTTTGTAAAAAGCAGCAAAAATATACATACTTTTTAAATTTGTGCTGTTCACCAATTAAAGGATGTTTAAGTTGATTACTTATGCATCTAATGATGCAAGATCTAACTCACAAAAGGTTATGGTGGAATAAAATTCAGCTAGTCTTTAAAGAGGTGTCTTATGGTCCTTAAGTGTTATATCTGCTTTTTACAATTTATATTTTAATGAATGCATAAAAGTACTCTAACTATATCCCATATTGTATAGCCTGCCAGTAAAGATCAGCCCCATAAGCTCGGCTGTCAGTACCCCCACCTTCAGAGGTGAGGCAGGTAGCAACCAGAGCCAGGGTTTTTCCAGTAGTGGCACCTGACTTATGTGGCACTTGTAGTGGCACCAGTAGTGGCACCTGACTTCCCCATAGGGCTTGCCTGATGCCTTCATTGCTGTTTTATAGGTGCCAGGCCAAAATGTTTCTGTTCATCCAGGCTTTTAATTAAGGGGTTAATACTTTAATTAAGGGGGTTTTGTGTGTTTTTAGTCTGGAAACTTTTTTTCAAACTGCTCAGTGGTCTATGTTTTTATGCTGTCATTGGATTTTAATCAATAAGTTGTAATGTTTTAATTTTTAATATTTTCTTTTGTAACCAGCTTTTTATTTCAATAGCTCGCTTTGTAACAATAGCTTATGTTTGTTAAACTGTTAGTTATCTTAACTTTTGTGGTACACATCAGGTTCAGAGTCAGGAATCAAGCAGATCAAGCTCTAAGTAAAACAGTAACTGTAGTTACTGTAGTAAAACAGTGACTGTAGTTCCAATTACAGCCTATAACAGGGGTCATTGTGAAAGAAACACACAGAATTTAAAAATAAGTGTTCTGTTCTAGCTTCCTTAAAGTTACTTTCATATCACAAAAGAAAATACTATATTTAAATTGTTGATCTAATAACAGGTATATGTAACTTGTTGCTAAAATCAGTCTCTGATCCAAATGACTGGAAAATAGCAAATATTACAATAAAACACCCTACTCTGAAAGGCTATGCCCATGCCTTTTAACAAGGTTGAATTGGTAGAGCATATGTTCTTCAGCTGTCCATTTTACAGGGAGGTTCATGTTAAAATTATTACCCCATTAGTTGATAGGACACCTGGGCACATCAGTACAAACAAAGCAAGGCTTCACTGGCTCCTATCAGATAAGAATGTAGAGATTACACATTCAGTTCCTGAGTTCTGTGCATTAATTCTTAGATTGCGGGAATCTCATTTTAAAAGTTCTTAAATTCAGATTTCTATTTTTGTATATTATGACTGTTCTTTCCCCCCAGTCTCCTTCACATATTATGCTTACTCTGTATGTCGGTCTTAAGACTGTAATAATAAACTAAACTAAACTATCCCAATTTTTTAAAAGGGGTGCAGAGGGGATCTAGAAAATTGCAGGCCAATTAAATTAAAATATGTTCCAGGTAAATTAGCTGAAACAGTTATGGAAGAGAAGGGTTGTCAGGCCCCAGGTGGGAGTGGGGGATCCCCCAATTTGAAGGGTTCCAGTCCGCTGCCAGCCAGCTGGCTGGTGGGGGGAAGCATCACCCCAACACCCAGCACAATGGCCCCAGCATGATGACATCATTTCCATATGACATCATCACATTGAGGATATTGCACATGCCGACATCGTCCCACCCACCCCCTGTACTCCCAGAGAGCTCCCTCCCCCCCCTCCGCCAGGGAGCGAAGAGGACCTGGCAATCCTATTGAAGAGAGAATTATTAAGCCTGTTGAGGAATAAATCATGCTGAAAGAAAATCAACAGGGCTTCTGCAAATGGCAGATGTGCCTCACCAACTTCTTGGAGCTCTTTGAGAAAGTGAACAAGTATTTGGATAAGGGCAATCCAATAGACATCGTATACTTGGACTTCCAAAAGGCTTTTAAAAAGGTACCTCACCAAAGACTCCTGACTAATCTTAGCAATCATGAGATAAGAGGACAGGTCCTCTTATGGATTAGAAGTTGGTTAGATGGCTGGTAGCAGAGGGTGGGAATAAGTTAACAGTTCTTGCAATGGAGGAGAGTGAACAGTGGGGTCTCACAAGGATCAGTTTTAGGAGTGGTGCTTTTTAATTTGTTCATAAATGAATTGGAATTGGGGCTGACCAGTGAAGTAGCCAAGTTTGCATGATATCAACTTATTTAGAATGGGAAAACCAAGGTATATTGTAAAAAGCAACACAAAGATCTCTCTAAATTGGGTGAATTGGCAACCACATGGTAAATTAAGTTCAGTGTAGGTAAGTGTAAGGTAATGCACTCCAGAACAAAACATCCTAGCTTTAAATATGTGCTGAAGGGATTTGAACTGACTGACATAGAAAGATGATTAAGGGAAGACATGATAGAGGTTTATGCATAGGCTGGAGAAAATTGATAGACGGAGCTTTTTCTCCCTGTCCCATAATACTAGAACTCGGGGGCACCCAATGAAATTGTTGGGGAATAAATTCAGAAGAGACAAAAAGAAATACTTCTTTGTTCAACAAATAATTAACATGGAATTCACAACCAGAGAGGTAGTGATAGTCATGAGCATAGATAGCTTTAAAAGGAAGTTAGACAAATTCATGGAGAAGAGGTCCATCAGTGCATACTAGTCATTGTGACTGAAGGGAGCCTCTATATCCAGTGGTAGCAAAACTTTGAAATACCAGTGCTGAGAGGCAGCAGCTGGGGAAGGCTTTGGCCTTTGTTCCAGGGGAAGTGGTTGGCCACTTTGTGAAGCAGGATGCTGGACTAGATAGATCACTGGTTTTATCCAGCAGACTCTACTTATGTTCATATAACATTGTTATCTATTCTGATAAGTTACCAAGATCAAAAACAGCCTCAAAACAATTATATCCCTCATTCCCAGCTCCATTGATTACCATCATTGGTGCACAGCATGCTGTGGAACCTGCTGTGTATTATTAGTTTAATGGATAACTTTTTATGATTTTAATGTGCATTTAATGTGTTGGTAGCCGCCCTGAGCCTGCCATAAGGTGGGGAGGGCAGGATATAAATCCCAAAAATAAATAAAATAAAATCATAGGGCTGCCAGGTTCCCCAAGGGGGGGGGGGTTCCCTGCCGAAATGGCCCCAATCCACTGGTCCAAATCAGGCCAGTGGGGGGAACCCCGCCCCCAAAGTGCCTGGTTCAGGCCAACATGCCCAGCGTGATGACGTCACTTCTGGGTGATGTCATCACGTTGGGCATGTCGCCAGCCAACACTCTAGCAATCAGCCTGGAAACCTTATGGTACCATAGAGTTTTCAGGCTGATTGCTAGAGCATCAGCCAGCGACATACCCAATGTGATGACGTCACTTCTGGGTGACGTCATCGCACTGCATGTGCGAAAGTCCTGGCCCGGGACCACCTCTCCCCCGCTAATTCAGGTAAGTGACTTGGCAACCCTATAACATCACCCTAGCCAGTTAATCCACTAAAGCTTTAGCTGAATAATCTAGCACTCAACGGGGTAAAGGCTGAAGCCATTTAATACATAGAGATTACAAAATATAGCTGAACAAAAATAAATGTTATCATTTAAAATATTGTTACTTTCCCTTTTAAGCATAAAAGGCCCCCAAGGGTTGTAATAAAGTTAAACAAGAAATACTAAAACAATTTAAACAACAACAATACAGAAAATAGTTAAAGGAGGCACCAAGTTAAAAGGAAGAATCAAATCAACCTTAGGCAAATTAAACTTTTTTTCAGGCATGCAAAAGGGAGGAGAGATGGTGCCAAACTAATAATTTTTGGAGGTTAATTAATAATTGGGGCACCACCACAGAGAGTCCCCTATCCCTCATCACCACTTAGCTAAATTCTGCAGATGGTGACATCTGGAACGGGGTCTTAAACTCAGCCAATTAAACAAGTTAGAACACAGATAAACAGTGATTCAAATGCTTGGTACAGATGCACATAAATTCTGCATCAAAACAGTCAGATGTTGCGGCACACCCATTTCTTTTAAAACCAGCCAGCATGACCCACGCAGTCAAAGGCTTTGCTGTGATCTATGAAACACCAGCTGATTTTCTTTTGAAATTCTCTTCCCCAGTAACCAACATACATTTGTGACATGATCTCTAGTGTCTCTTCCTTTTCTGAATCCAGCTTGATCTTCTGGCACTTCTCATTCCATATATGGTAAGAGTCTTACTCACATGAGAAATTAATGTGATGGTCTGATAGTTGCTACAATGTTTGACATCTCCTTTTTTTGAATTGGAATGTAGATTGAGCATTTGCAGTCTGCAGGCCATTGTTTTGTTTTCCATATTTGTTGGCATATTCTTGTTAAGATTTAGATGGACTCCATTTCTGTGGCTGGGAATAGTTCTTTTGATATCTCATCTCCTCCTAGTGATTTGTTTCTCCCAATTGCTTTGAGTGCATCTTTCACTTCATTTTCTAAAACTGTAGGTTCTTCTTCAAAAGTCTTCTTTGAAGGAATTTGTCATCCTTTCATCTTTTCTGTATAGTTCTTCATTTTTTCTTTATTTTGTGCTGTTCAGTTAATGTATTTCTCTGTTGATCATTCAGGATGCCTAACCATGCTTTAAATTTCTGTTTGAGTTCTTGGACCTTGTGGAACAGATCTTCTGTGCTTCCTTTTCTGTTGTTCTCTTCTATTTCTTTACACTAGTTATTATAATAGTTCTGTTTGTCTCACTGGAATGCTGCATTTAGACTTCTATCTCTGTCACCTTTTACTTTTGCTTCTTGTCTAGCTTTAGCAGTTTTAAGAGTTCCATCAGTCATCCATTGAGGCTTTTCATTTCTTTTTGCTACAGGGATAGTCTTTACACATTCTTCCTTTATAATATCTCTGGTTTCAAGTCATAGTTCTTCTGGTTCCTGCTCACTTGAACTTAGTAATGCGAATCTGTTTTCAACATGGGCTTTAAACTCTTCAGGAATGTTGTTTTGATTGTCTTTTGGCACTATGACTGTTTTGGTCATTTTCTTCAGCTTTCTTCAGTTCAGTTCAGTTTTATTGCATAGGGCCAATGGTCATTACAAGCAATAGAAAATAATGTACAATAAAATACTCTACAGTAAAACTAGATAAAGGTACTATAACAATTATATTTTAAAACATTTCATAAGAGAAGGAAAAGCTGCCATAAATATCTATTAAATACTAATTAAAATCTTAACTGGCCTATACTGACACTAGCTTAGCTCAAATTTTCTCTGCTGTTAGGGCAAAAGGGGCAGCTTATATGAAACCTCTGGCTCTGCATCTGCTCTGCTCTGGCTCTGCATCTGCAAGTAAAAATATAACTTTTTCCATCACAGTGCTAAAGCCTAAATTGACCAAGATTGTACCTAAAAATTTCTTCCTTGGAGCTGAGTAAAGTGGACCACCCAACAAATAATGGCACAGGTCTTTAGGATCTGGAGCAACTGGTGTTTGGGAGCAGCAACTTTTAAGAATAGCTGTTTCAATTGTTTGAAAATGACTGGATGTAAAAGCTGGGTGTAATTTAAAAAAGGAAATCTTGGACATGTATTGTGTCCTAAGAAGTTCCAATTTAATTGATTTGTACCAGGGTGACAAATTAGTTTCTAATATGACTTGCCCGTCTAAAGCAGCATCATGTATATATATTTGCACCCTACTATTAAAGTCGGTCTGAGAGACTCCTCGGACAACATCTGGCAAACTGTATATTTGAAGAATTTTGTTACAATTGGATTGCCATTTAGGATCTTTTAGGCAGTTACGTCTTAATATCGCTAAGCTCCTGGAGAAAGGTGCTCTCTGGTCCTTGCAACAACAAATAATGATGAATGACTCCAATCCGGTTAAACTCTGTGAAGATATAACAAAATTTCTTAGACCTTACTTGGTTCAGAACAAGTCTCAAGCCCCTTGTGCTATTATCACAAGAGGCTGGTTTGACCAGGAATGTAGACAATTTAGGAACAGGCTGACAAGATATTTTTGGCAGGTGCATTCCACCAAAGGGGGGCTGCCAGTCGACTAGCTACTGTCAATGAGATCAACTCATAAAGAGTTGTTAACAAAATAAGCTCGCTTTTGTTAGATCCTTCTTGGAGGAACTTAATCTTGCAGTTCACAAAAAAAAAATGAATCAAGATTTTGGAACCTAGTGTCCCTAGGTGTGGGCAATATATCTCCCTTTTTAGATGCTCAGATCAGTGCCAAAGACTGACATCTTCATTTTAGCCAGGTCTTTGGCAACTCTGTCAGTGATACTAGTATTGCTGATCAACTAATCCCTCAGTTTAGCTCCCTCGATGCACCTCAGTGACCTCCAGTCATGCTATTTGAGGTCAAAAGCCTTATTGATTCTCTCTCATATGGAAAGGCTCCTGGAGAAGACATGATCCCTCTGGAGATTTTTAAGCAATTTTCTGATTGGTGGGCCCCTGTACTGGCAAAGGTGTTTGCCCAGATAAACTCCTCTGGAATCCTTCCTGCTGGCTGGTAAGAAGGCATTGTTGTGCTAATATATAAAAAGGGCAATAAATCGGACCATCATAATTATTGCCCTATCAGCTTGTTGGATATAGCCTCTAAACTTAGTAAATTTTAACTGCATCTTATAAGGGAACTCCATAGTAATATCTATATATCTAATTCCGAAGTGGCCCCCTCCATGCGGATATCTAAATCCGTGCGGGGGGGCACTTGGGGGGGGCAGGGAGATTTTCCTACACACATGGAGGAGTCTCCACATGTGCAGAAAAATGCTAAAACTTAAAAAAACGTTTGGGGGGATATTTAAATCGCCTCAAAACTAAAAGCATTCTCTGTGCATGTGCAGAGAACGCTTTGGCTGTTGGGGGGCTCGGCAGACGGCAGGCCTTGCCGCCGCCACTGGTTTTGGGGAGGGCAGGGGGAGGGAGGGGAAGAGGCTTGGCATGTGGCAGGGGAGAGCAGGGGGGAGGGGAGAGAGGCTCACCTGTGGATGATTCCTCCTGGATGTGGAGCTCCTTCTCTTCCCCCCCCCCAAAGTATCACGGGTCCTCCTGCTTGTCTTATCTAAAATAAGAGTAGGTGTCTCAGGTTCCTTGACAGACCATGGAATTACAGGAGCCAAAGTATAGAAGTATAATCTATTTGAGGAGCAGGAAATCTCCAGAAGAGCCAATCAGGAGACAACAAGGACACAATTTGAAATTGTAGGAAGTCCCTAGTCTAGCTATGCTAACTACAGCTGTCCCCCTGTAGGGTGATCCTCAGACCTTCTTCATAAGGCTGCACTATAGACCTTGTATATTCCAACACATGTGACCAATATGAAGGTTTCATTAATAATTATGCTTGGCATTTATATAATCTATTTCAAGTTAATACATTATCAGTAGCCATGTAAGGTTGGGTAGTATCATCCTCCATTATCAGGTGGAGTAACAACCCTGTGGGAGTGGCAGTGTGGAATGAGGCAGCAGGTGTGGCTTCTTCCTGCCTTCACCACCTATGTGATGCCACTCCTCCCTTGGGTTCTGCCAGGGCAAGAGAAACAGGAGAGGAGGCAAGTGCCTTCTCTTATGTTGCTGCCACTTCTGATCCACAGGTGTGCTGCAGAGAGTGGTGCTTCCTTGGCAGCCTTGGATTCTGTTGGGGGAGTCAGCATGGGAAGAGGGCACTTGGGGCAACTCACTAGTTGGAACCAGCACTAATCCGGGGGGTGGTCATGAAAAGCAGCTAAGTGGAGAAAGGATAATATAGCCATCTCCCTACCTTACTGTTCAGCATCTGTTGAAATTCAGAGCCCTTATATCTACAGTTAAAAACAGGGGAGTCAGCAACCTACTGTCAGAAGGCAGATCACAAAAGTCTCCCTTGCAAAGGGTAAACAACACAGACGGTGCTTTTACATATGCCAAATGATGCACTTACAATCCACTTTCAATGTGTTTTTCAACTGGATTTTAATGTGTGAAATGGCAAAATCCACTTGCAAAGACTGCTAAAGTGCATTAAGACCACTGGTGTACCAAGGCCAGCATTTTATACTCTGACAGGTGGCTGCTCTCCAGATTCTTAGGAAGAAGTCTTTCACATCACTTTCTACCTGATTTTTTAAAACTTAGAATGAAAGTAATTGAACCTTGGGCTTTCTGCACGCAAAGCAGATGATCTACCTCCGGTCTCCGAAACTGTGCCTCCAAGTCTTTATAGTACGACAGGTCCTCCCCCATAGGAACAGCACTCCAGATGAACATGAACTGTGTATGCTTCCTTAGTGGAGCACCCATCTCTTCTGCTCCTTCCGATGTGTTGCCAGATGTCAGAGTCAAGTGGCCAAAGGCTACAGCAGAAGTAGGTAAATTGGTCATCGCTTCTGCCCCAGCCTGGTAAGGCCAGCCATTCAGCTTTGATTTGGCTGGCCCTGGCCACTGAGCGTCTCCTTCTGTATTGCTGATGAGGCAGCCAGTTCAAAGTCAGAGCAGATTCAACACTCAAGCAACCAGTTCTGCAGTCCATGCTGCACTGTTTGGCTATACAAGCGGAGTTACCTAGCCTACTTCTGCCACCTGCCTGGCTCCACAGTGGCCTTCAGATCACATATATAGCCCACCTTGGGGCCTGTGACTGTTCTGCAAGAAGACATCACAGCCAGCCTCCAAGACTTGGCACAAGAGGAGAATGTTTGTGACAACAAATATGATGAGGTAGCTGAATCCATGGCCCTAGGATGCACTGCAACAAACCAGTCAACAGCTCCTCCCATGTTATTGCTGTTCCTTCACAACATCTTCCCACTGGGAATGTTCTTGGTGTCCTAAATAGTCAGTCCACCCCTGGACCTCACTTGGAAGTGGTTATACCTCTTATGCCCCCCCATTATGACCCTTAGTGGTTCACTTCTATCATCTATATACATAAAAGAAAGTCCCCTCATGGTAAAATCAATGCCCAGGACAAACCTCTGGACCTAGAAGCAGGAAATTCAGGGAGAGCATGTAGCATGATGTAGATGCTCACTAAGAAAGGATTTTTAGAAATTCGACCCCTAAGGGGGCCAAAAGGGGTAAAATAGGCTCCCCCATTGCTTCCTATGTGGCTGCCAGGCTGCTGCCTCCTTGCACCCCCCACTCTCTGTTTAGTCAGTTGCAGAGCTCAGCATTCTGAGGTAAAAACAGTTACAAGAGACTGCAGAGAGCTAACAACAGTTGAGGAAATCAGGAATGACCAATCACCTGTGAGGTGCAGCAATGCTGCTGGCCCAGCCTCCCTGATGGCTTCAAACATGCTCCCTCTACAACAGGTGACTGTCTGTCAGGTGCAGCAGTGAGTGCAGGGTCCTTAAAGCCATCACGGAGCCTGCCTCAGCAGTAATGCCCCAGCGATCCTGCTGGCCAAGCCTCCACAATGGCTTGCAATACCCCTTCCCCTTCTACACTGGACAGGCAGCTGCCTGTCCGGTGTAGGAGAGGGAGTGGGATGCTTACAGCCATTGGGGAGGCTTGCTCAGCAAGATTGACCTAGGGCTGCTGCTGGCTCAGTCTTCCCGATGCCTTTAAACACAATCCCCCCAACACCAGACAGGTGGGTGTCTGTCGGGTGTAGAAGCAGGGCCAGGATACTTTAATCCATCAGGGAGGCCGCCAAAGCAGGATCACCTTAGTGATGCTGCTGGCCCAGCCTCTTCAATAGCTTTAGCCACACTCCCACCCACAATGGAAATATACCCCAAATTTGTAGAAAAGTGGTTTCCTGTATTAGGTTATTTAACTTCTCACAATGTGGGTTCTAAAAAAATTGGTTCATATGAACTTGCTTAATATTTGATTGCTCGGATGTTGTTTTGAATACGTAGTTATGTACTGCTTCTTAAATGTAACATAAATGAGAAACATTTTTGTAAAAAAAAGAGAGTATGCCCTGCACCCCTCTTCCCACAAAAATTCAATGCCCAGGCCAAACCCCTGCACCAAGAAACCCAAAGTAGGGGGAGTGCATTCCTACCATGACATCAACCCCCACTATAAAAAAAGATTTCTGAGAAACACAATCCCTAAGGGGGTAAAAATGGGGGGAAATGTGTTTCCCCAGTTGTTTTCCATGCTGCCTCCTTGCCCCCTCCCATGTGATTAGTCAGCTGTGTAGCTCAGCTGTAGTCAGCTGCTTGCACCCACCTCCCTCTGATTGCTCAGCTGTGGATCTCAATGTTCTGAGGTAAAAATAGTTAAAAGAGACTGCAGACAGTCGAGGACAGTTACAGAAATCAGCAATTCAAGACTCCTGAATAGACATTTCTCATAACAGCCAGCATAGCAATTGAGTTTATGAATGTTTATGGGAATATTGTGAAGGCTCCCTCATGAACCTAAGGAAATGGCCACCACATCATCACTCCTTCAGACCAACTCCCCCTCACACTTCTCACTGCCCCCAAGAAAGCTCCTGGCAAATGTCAAGCCAGATACACCAACACTACAAGGAGGAGGCAATTTAGGAATGAGGCAAAGTTCAAGAGGCTGCAGTTCCCCCTCAAGGTCTGCTTTGCTATGACCATCAACAAGTCCCAAGGCCAGACACTGAAGGTGGCTGGAACTGACTTAACAGATGGCTGCTTCTCACATGGACAGTTCTATGTGGCCAGCTCCAGAGTGAGCTCACCAAGCAGCCTGGTGATCCCAGCACCTGAGGGCAGAACTACCAATGTGGTCTACAGAGAGTTCCTTCAGTAGAGAAAAAAAAACCCAGTACATATGTCTCACTTTGTTTTTTACTCTACAATCTTCTCCATTAGAATTCCTACAACAAATATTACATTTCAAACTTCATAGCATCAGTATTATAAGTAGACAAGAGGGGACCTGCAACAAAATGTTGCATAATGTGTTGTGGCCCTACCGCAGTCTTCGTTGCAGGCAGTTCTTGCAAGGAACTTGTGGGGAGGGGGGATTCTCCTACCTTCCCCCCTCTTCCCCCCTTTATTGTCAAAGTACCCTCCTCTTTCTTTTTGCACACACCCCTTATTTACTAATCTTCCCTCACGCCCCCTTTTCTCACCCCTTCTATGTCAGCTTTCCTCCTTACCCCATACTCTGGCAATCCTTACTTGCCCCTTATATGTCTCACCTCCTCTTACCCCAGCCCTTCTTGATGTCCTTCCCCCCACCCCCTCAGTCTGCCCTCTTTCTCTCCACTATTTCTCTACCTCCCAATCTCCCCTTCCTCTTTCTCTCCCCCTCCCTCAATCTCCCATTCTTTTCTTTCTCCCCTCCAACAGACAATTCCCTATTCTTTCTCTGTCTCTCTCTCCCCTCTCACAGAACCTCTTCTTTTGCAGCTACTGGCCAGCAAACGTCCCCAAGCTGGTTGCAGGAAGGGGGGGGGGAATGATGCAGGCTTTGCCTCCTTGCGCTTCAATTGATGGCTGCAGGGCTAGCTTGGGCAGTGGCGGCAGCAGCAGAGGGCAGGCTGGCTCCCAGAGAGGCAATGTCGGCTCTTTGGCTCCCTTGGCTAACTGGGTGTTCTCCCTCCCCAGGGGTGCCACCGGCTGCCTTTACTCAGTAGTCCAGTGCCCAAACCTGCTGGCTGAAGCTATAGTCTTCATTGCTGGAGGTCCTGGTGGGGGGCTGTCCCAGTGGTGGGGCACACAGCTATTGTGGCAGCAGCTTCCCTTGTGGCTCTAATGGCTTTTCCGACTCTTCAGTAAGTCCATTGTCTGCAAACATGGGGACTGCTCCAAGTTTGCTGGAAGATCTGTTTACCCTCCATGTGACCCAGATCCACGGAAATAAGTATCCGCACGCAGAGGGGACCTTGGCTATTAGATATATAGATTTACAGAACTTAAATACGTTAGTGAAACATGGGTATCAGGCTATCAGGCATGTGTATCAGGCTTGTTAAAAGTATATAGAAAATATTTTTATTTAACAAGATAGTTGTAATACTGGTACACCTTCTTTTGAATTCCTAAAAGTTACTGAAATTAAAGTAGATGGAAATCCCTATGACAGTTCACAACCTTAACTAAATTTTAGGTAGCTAATTCCCTTCCATTCATTTTCCATCCCACATTACTACTTACATAGTCCCAGTTGCTTTGATCTGAAATCTCCTTTCTGGTTAAGTTCTTCCGTGGCTGTTCTGGATACTGAAGACAGACACAACTTCTGATGCTAATGATTTCTCCCAGGTCAGAACTGCTCTATGAAGATACTGAACTACATTACCAAGACAGTGCCCTCAAAATCTCCATTGCTTCCTCAGCTTAATCCTCTTCAGGTTCCCCCCCCCCCCCCCCCCCCGATCCTATCACTAGACCACAGGCTTCTTTTCTTCACACAGTTCTTCTGCTATCTTCCTGTCTTTTCACTGCTTCCCTGTCTACGACTTTACTGCACCTGGCTTTTTATTCTGTTTCATTTGCTTCAACCAACCAACAATCCATCTTTTTCAAACCACCAGTTCACTGGTTCTTAGCAAGAAGCCAGTGAGAATGGTTAAACCTTCCTCTGACTGACTTCTTCCTGCTGTGGCCTCTTATCTGCTTCTCTTGGCTATGCCTAGTTCCTAACTTACTCCTGAGGAGGGCCTTTCTCCCCAGAAGACCTCTACACCAGCGGGGGCTAGTGCTGGCTGCTCCTTAGTTACTCTTAGGAACCGAGTTTGTTTTTTCTTCTACTCTGCCAACTGCACCACTGTCCCCTTAGGGCTGTAGCCATGTTCTCTGTTTCTTTCTCAGACTTAGAGGCCCCTGGGGTGTGACATACTGGTTAACTGTCTCCGTGCTCAATATACTAATGATGAACAGATTCACCAAGTGAAGTCTCCTTTCAGCTTTTGATATTGTTTGGTAAGGGCAATCAAGGATTGTGTGGTCACTTGATGTAGTTCGGTTTGCCAGATACATTTTTAAAATAAAATTGTGAAGTGTTTGTACAAAGTGTGGAGTTGGAGTTGTCACAAAAATTAAACCAAACAAAGTACTGGAAGGTTTTAGAGGAAGCAAAGCTCTATTGAAGGCCTTCCGTGACAGGTTAAATCTAAATATTTGAGATTTTGTTAAGACAAAGCATCAAGAAAGCTTCTGTCTTACTACAAATGCCTTGGATAGGAAATAAACTCAGTTAATCTCTTTATTTTTATATATAATTTTTTTTCTTAGTGGTTGAAATGAAAATTGGTTTAGACACAGAACACAGGATAAAGTAGTGGCTTCATCAGGCAAATTGGAATGTCAACAATGTAGATGACAGGGGAAGAATGAAAGGATAGGAGGGTGAAAATATTCAGCAAATCACAGTGCCTGCTACACTGCTGAATTATATTAAAACCATAACAAGAAAATAGCCAGTTTAACTGAGAGGAAGGTTGTTAACAGTTCTACACAATGCCTGCCACAGGAACTCCAGTATGAAAGTTGAAGCATCGTATCACTAGCATAACCAGTACTTATAATCCAGTATTGTACTATAGAAATCTGGGTTCACTACCTGTTTCTCATAGGTATGAGGTGAATCTTGCTTGTTTCAGGAAGTCCGTCTGCACAAACTATGAGCAAATCAGTCAGCAAGCATTCTTGCTGTAAATGCAGTAAACCCTTATGGTCACAACATCCTAATTCTACATTTTCAAAAGCTATTAAGGAAAGCATGCAAATCAGCAGGACGTTGGCATAGAAATACACCCATGCATGTCATTTGTGAATACTAGAAAAGTCTCTTTAATTTAATAGACCAGGTAATCCAAAGTGGAATAAACTGCTCAAAGCTCCTTTTGATTTATTTCCTGTATTTAATTTCTTCCATCTGACCTTTGTCTCTGTCCCGCTCAGCTTGCCTCCCCCACCAGTTACCTTGGCCAAAACTCAATTATGTTCAGTCTCAAAAGAAGCATGGGATATGTAAGATGAAGATCATTATCAGCTGCAGTTAGATTAAAGAATTCCTTTGAGATCAATGCCCTGATTCAACAGATATGCATAGCTACATCAGTACACAGAGACTTGAGTTTATGTAGCTATAACAGCATCTTGTTCATCCAGCAGTGCTGCTTGAAAATTCTCATAGTTGCTCATTGAAATATAACAGTGATACAGGATTGTGCGGGCAGAGGAATTCTGTAGTGGTAAAAAGGCTTTAAGGATTGTGTGTGATTTGGTTTAGTGTAATTAAACTTATATTCTCCTTTACCATACAAGGATGCAACACTGCTGCCCTTGTGCCTGATTTTATATGGGCTGGTATGATGGCTAATGAGATGAGATGATTAGCAGGCAGGCAAGAGAGACATGACTAACTAGAACATGTGAAGGAGTGAGTGATGTGGTGTTCTTGAGTATGAATGCATAAATGGCTGCAAATGAGTTAAAGCAAGTGGGTAGGACAGTAGTTAGTAAAAGAGAATAATAAAATAATTATTGAATAATATTATTGTCTTTGAATAATAAAATAATATTGAGAAGAATCTAGTGGGACAAGAAGTGCTTCGGAAAAAGCTCACTGACATGGAGAAATAATTCCCTTTAGAGAGGCATCAGTAGAACTAAAAGGGAGAGTAAATAGGTTAGCTTGGATAAGGCCAACTCCAGCTGTTTTTGGATCATGTTGGTTATCTTGTCCACTTCAACTGAACTTCAGGCCTGGTTTTGGAATGGAAGCTGCATTGGTTGCTATGGCTGACCACCTTTCCTTGAAGGGAAATTGGGTAGTATGACTGTGTTCATTCTCCTGGATCTGTCAGTGGCCTTTGATGACATCAACCATAGTACCCTTGTAGGGTTAGGTTGGGCAGGCACTGCTCTGCACAGGTACGGTTCCTTTATGCAGGCTGGCTGGTACTCGGAAAGTATTTTTCTTGACTACACAGTACCTAAGCATTCTGGTCTCTTTCATGCTAGTCAGTATCTACATGAAGCTGCTGAGAAAGTCATTTGGCAGTATAAACTGCTGATGACAACTAGGTATACTTATTTTTCATCAGAACCTGTTCATCACAGTGAACAGGATAGCATAGACATTTTATAAAAACTATTAAAAGTTATATGGACAGCAGAAACATGAAAGATCAAGTAATTCTTCAGCAAAATATTTTTCAAATAAAAAATATATAAATTTGAAAGAGGAACATTCCAACTGATCCATATTGGCACTGTGTAAATTCCATGTAATGCTTTACTGATTGTGGATACTCTGCAGTATTGTAAAAATTAAAAGCTGAAACTTCAAAATGCAGTCTTTGGAATAAACTGCCATAAAACTGTTTCTAACACATTCTATTTTGATCTTCAGTGTTGTTAATATATTTTTGTCTTGGAGCTTGTGTAGAAACCCTCTGCTCTGGGAATATAAATTATGTTGGCCTGGAAAAGCTCATGACTGCCACCTGCTGTCTAAACTTGGAATAGCTTCCAAAACTTTATGTGTTGTTAAGGCCAGCTGCAGGATGGAGATCTCTCTGTAACACAAGTATTTCATCTTTGCTGTAACAGCAGCTATAATTTTAAATGCTGATGGCTTTTTTTTTGCAAAAGTACACAAGACTAGGGTGCATACCAGAAGGTAAAGATAATGCCAAGCTACATCACATACCAATGCGGAGGCTCCTTTTCAGAACCAAACAACATTCCTGTGGCAACCCCAACCACTGTTTACTTAGAAAGGCATTCAGCAACTTTTTCTTATGTGACTGAGCAGCTGGAGCAGAGAAGATCCCATATGACTTGGGAGCATTCCATAGCCCTTATTTGAGAACTGCAGAAATGGAAAAGATTAAATAAAACCCAGATGTATAAGGTCCAAATGGAGTTCCTGACCTTGGAGTCATGACAGTCCAAAAAAAATCACAGAGGAACAGGAAATATCACAAGGGAAATATCACCAAGGATTCTCAAACTGTCCCAAAATCTGTATTGCATACTGGGGACAACTATGGTTGCCAACGCTCTCCCTGGGAAATTACTAGACTTGTGCATTTCTTTAGTTATGAATTACAGTAATTACAAAAATGATTTGTTGTAATAACAATAAGAAAATGGAACAGAGTTTCTTTCATTTTATTCTGCTTTATTTTGTTATTGCAGTCTCTGCCTGCTATTGGTTTTGCTTTTTCAAGGCAGACAGTGTTTTTCTAATAAGGACTTAAAAGAGCACAGTGTCCCTTAGCGGGAGGGATGGAGAGGATCTGGGCTTTCTTGATGGGCAAGGTATTCCAATCCTGAAGGATATGGCAAGGGACTTTGCCTTCATCTGTTTTCTCAGTGCCTCCCCTGCTCTGCCAAATTCTGTACTCCTCTGCTTTCCCGCTGCCCTCCAAACCTTCTTTCCCATCCAAGCAATTCTACTTCAAGGTCCTCTATGAGCCTGCCTGCCTAGATGCCTTACCTTCCTTGGGCCACCAAATTTGTTGCTTTGTTAGCCTACCTGTTCCTCGTGCTACTGACCTTCAAGTTAAGTGGCTGCAGTGCTATCTGTGTTACTGTTTGGAATCTTTTCTGTTAGTTCTCCCATAATGTTAAACAAGGGTGAATTTTGTTAGCTCAAAAAGGTGTCCTTGTTGTTCTGTTTGTCTGAAATTTGGCAATGTGGTTGACCTGGGGTAGGACTAAAATCCCCCCGTTTTGTCTAATATAGATGAAAAAACACAAAGGTACAGAACCAAGAAAAGGGAGATGGTCTTCCCTTGTAACCGGTGAGAATAATAAACAGAATTATGAAAAGGAAACAAAAATGACAGAAGCAATAACAAAGCAAAACCATGGCTGCGGTCACACACAGTAAATAATCCACTTTTAAACCACTTTAAATGCACTTTCCAACTGGATTTTACTGTGTGAACTTGCAAAATCCAGTTTGAAAGTGCATTAAAAGTGGATTGAAAGTGAATTATTTACTGTGTGTGACCGCAGCCCTCATGGAACAAATAAATAACAAAACAAAACATGGAATCCATAACAAAAACAAGCATAGGTCTAGAAATTACTGGAGATTTGGAACTGTCACCTGGGGAGGGCAGAGGTTGGGAAAAGGAGAGGGCTCAGCCAGAATGTGATGCCATAGAGTCCACCCTCCAAAGCTGCTATTACTTCCAGGGGAACTGATCTCTGTAGTTTGGAGATTAGTTATAATTCTTGGAGAACTCCAGGCTGAGGCTGGTAACTCCAGCAGCGTTGTGCATTTCTAACACACTCCAAAATGGATGAAAGAGCGGGAGGGGAGAATTCTGATTCTTAGGTAAGAGAAACTTTTTAAAGACCTGGATCTCTGCTAACGGGTTTGGGGAAAGCTATCCCCAAACTCCAGATCCAGTCTCCCCTTGACCAAGCAGTCCATTCTATTGTAAGCTGCCCTGAGCCCTACCTGTAGGGAAGGGCAGCCTAGCAAATAAAATATAATAAATAAATAACTCCACTGAAATAAGTGTTACTCAAAGATGGTCTTGAACAGTTTGATGCACTAATTTCCATTCTGTGGCAGTTTAGTTGTTCCTAATAAAAAGTACACTGGGTTTTCATTTTTGGACTGATTTCACTGCTGTGATTCTTTTGTTGGATTTGATGGCATAAGATGGAATCATAGATCTACATGTCACAGCTTCTGTATACAAACACACCTATGCCTTAAAGAGAATTTTAAGGCAGCATTGCCTTAAAATACAGTCTGTTGTCTAACACTCCAATTTGTGTGAAAAATCTGAAGACTTCAGAGTGATTGCATAGCTATAAAGTGAGTTTTAAAGGCCATCACCACATAGTAAATGGTTGCACAGCCCAGAGAAGTCTAAAAGTCATCTCTGAATCCAGCATCAAATGCTATTACCATGTCAGCCTGCTATTTTTCTTGTGTCCAATCCATTCATTGTAAAAGGTTCTCCATGCCTATTATTAAGCGCTCTTAGTAATATGATTGTACAAGCCATGCTTAAAAAACAAAAATAGTAGTTTTCAGACTTGACTGAATCTTCTCTACTTAGTACTGCTTGCTTCAGGGGGTTGCAGAGTTATATAAGACTTCTTCACTACAGAACCTGAAGGCTAAGTAAACACTCTTTCAGGCCTTTTTCAAACTGTCCCTGTATTCCGTTTTAGTAACTGGTTGCTAACGGATTTTTTTTCCTGTCATTTCAAACAGACCTGATTTAGTAACTGGCTGCTAGCAGAATTTATTTACCTGTTCATACAAACCTGCTTGCCTCTGGTTAGCAAAACATGGTTGAGCTGCTTCAGAGCAGGGGTGGCCAAACTGCAGCTCTTGGGAGACATATTCTGCGGCTCGCAAGGCTTTCCCCACTCCCCCCCTGCTCAGGTTACCCACAGCCCAATCTCTGTGGCCCTTGGAAGGCCAGCTCAGCGTGCATGTGGCCACCTGCCACCGCCTGCTCAGCAGAAGAGTCCTCCCTCTGACCGAAGCTGGGCCAAGTGGCCTTGCCACGGCCCGCCAGGGACCCAGCACATAAAGGTGGCTGCACCTGGGGAACAATGGACACCTGCCAGCCATGTGCAGATAGGCAGCCACAGCCAAGAGGGCAGCTGCTGCTGCCACTACAAGATGATCTGACAGCTGCCAGAGGAGTCATGCTTGGCTGCCCGCTGCTGCTGCTGCTTCTCAGTGTGCTGGTCTTAAACACAGGAGACTCCAGGGTGGGTGGTGGGGCTTCTTTAGGGAAGTGGGAAGGCTCAGAGTGTGCCCAGGCCACCCGTGGCCTCCCTAGCCCAACTGGAGGGGGAGAGTCTCCTGTGTTTAAAACCAGCACACCAGGGAGCAGCAGCAGACAGCTGAGCATGACTCTTCCGGTGGCAATGATGCCTGGAGGGTGTCATCAGTTCATCACACGATGATGACAGTGGCAGCAGCAGCTGCCTGTCTGCGCATAGCCAGTAGGGATCTGCTGTTCCGGCTGCATTCACCTTTATGCATTGGACCATTGGCAGGTTGGGTCCACTTGGCTTGGCCTCGGTCGTAGGGAGGACTTTCTGCCAAGCAGGTGGTGGCGGGCAGCCATGTGTGCGCTGAGCCAGCCTTCTGAGGGCCACAGAGATTGGGCTGATGCCTCTCATGCACTCTGGTGGTGGAGATCGGGAACTGAACCTGGGACTCCCTTCATGCCAAGCAGATGCTCTCTCCCATTCAGGTATCTTATTTGAATATGGCTATTTTAGAAACCTTTGCTCCTCCCTCTATCACACCCAGTCTTCTGTGTTTAAAACCAAAAACATTTTATTCCAGGTATAAGGGGGGAGGAGTCTCCTGTGTTTAATACCAAAACCCTTTTATTTCAGGTATGGGGGGAGTCAAAGGTCAGATGATTTCACTTCCTAAGCTCCACCCTTTTTGATGATGTCACATCCTGCACCAAAACCCCACTCCTTTCTGTGATGTCACTTTCAGGCCACTCCCCCAAACCCGCCTCTTTCTTACCTTGCAGCTCTCAAGCACCTGACATTTAGTCTATGTGGCTTTACATGAAGCAAGTTTGGCCACTCCTGCTTTAGAGGGAAGCTGCTTTTTTTCTGTTTTCAGCCCCTACATCGAGCTTCTGAATTGCTTTGGTGTGCTGTTTAAAATGTCCATAATGCTTCCTGAAATGCTGCTTCCCCCACACACCCTTTTTTGCTGTGTGATCTTTTGTGGACTTTTAAAAACATTCTAAGTTGAATGCCATAGCACTAAATCAATATAACACTTCAGTGCTATAGCAGCACCATTGAGATACATTGAGTCAATACATCTCAGTGCAATAGCACTGAAGTGTTATACCAGTTTAGCACTATAGCACTCAACTTATAACATTAAAAAAACAGGGGAAGTCTGAGGAAGATTGCATGACAAAAAATGGCAGGGGAAAAAGTGACACCGTTTGAAATGACCATACCGCTTCAGAGACAGCTCATTATCAGAAGGAAATTATCAGTATGAAATCCCTGTCCCTGTATCTCTTTACTTGAAATTGGGCCAACAATGAATAACATCCAGTTTAGAATGGTAATGTGAAAAGGGCCTCAGTGTCAGTTACACTAATGCCTTTGCACCAAACTAAAAGATGACTATTGTATAGAAAGGAGTCTGTTGTTGTTCAGTCGCACAGTTGAGTCCAGCTCTTTGCGACCCCATGGACCACATCACGCCAGGCCCTCCTGTCTTCTGTTGTGTTCTGGAGTTTGCTTAATTTCATGTTCGTTGCATCTATGACACTGTCTAACCATCTCATCCTTTGCTGTCCCCTTCTTCTTTGACCTTCAGTCTTTTCAGCATCAAGGTCTCCAGTGAGTGCTCCCTTCTCATTTGGTGGCCAAAGTATTCGAGCTTCAGCTTCAGTATCTGGCCTTTCAGGGAACAGTCAGGGTTGATTTCTTTTAGAATTGACTGATTTGATCAGTCCTTGCAGTCCAAGGAACTCTCAAGAGTCTTCTCCAGCACCATAATTCAAAAGAATCTATTCTTTGGCGCTCAGCCTTCCTTATAGTCCAACTCTCTCAGCCATACATCACTACTGGGAATACCATGGCTTTGACCATACGGACTTTTGTTGGCAGGGTGATGTCTCTACTTTTTGTTATACTGTCTAGGTTTGCCATCACTTTTCTTCCAAGGAGCAGGTGTCTGTTAATTTCATGGCAGCAGTCACCATCTGCAGTGATCTTGGATCCCAGGAAGGTGAAGTCTGTCACTGCTTCCACAACTTCCCCTTCTATTTGCCAAGGAGTGATAGGACCGGATGCCATGATCTTAGTTATTTTTGATGTTAAGTTTCAAGCCAACTTTTGCACTCTCCTCTTTTATGCTGAGCAAGAGGCTCTTGAGGTCCTCTTCACTTTCTGCCATTAGAGCGGTATCGTCTTCATATCTGAGGTTATTGATGTTTTCCCCAGCAATCTTAATTCCAGCTTGTGAGTCCTCCAGGCCAGCATTTCACATGATGTACTCTGCATATAAATTAAATAAGCAAGGTGACAATATACATCCTTGTCATACTCCTTTTCCAATGCTAAATCAATCAGTTGTTCATCCAAGGGGACATCACAAGGGAGGTGGTCAGCAAAGTCTACCCCCAAGCCCCAAAATAGCATAAAAGAGCTGGCCTGGCCATGTGCTCTCTCTCTCTGCCTCCATACCTAACCCTGCCCTATCTTGTAGACTCTGGAGTAGCTGCCCAAGGGTCTTCCCACGTGTTCGGCTGGTCCAGAATACGACCCTTGTTCCCCATAATGTCCCCATTTTTTTTCTGTGGATCGCTTCATCTCGTCAGGACAGGCAAGTATCACCCAGTCAACATTTTTATCTGCTCATGCGAATGTCGCTATCCCTTTCTCTCTAATTTTCCTGGGTCTGAATAAGTGTATGTGTGCTTGTGTTTTTATTGTATGTTTGAAATATTCTTCAGTAAAGAACCCATTTCTCCAAAGAATTGGTTTCTGCATTTTACTGGAAAAGGTGGGACTTCTGTATACATAGGCTTGTGTCCCCTTAGTTGCCAATTGCTCTTAAATATCATAATTCCCCATAGTTATTAAGACATTAAGCAATTTGGTTAACAACAGTATGCATAGAAACTTATTCTATGTGCTTTCTCAAGCCCTCCTTCACTTTGTTCTTTTCATCTTTAAGCAAAATGAAGTTTGCTTAAGCTAGCATTTTAAGTTTGCTTAAGCTGGCATTTTAAGCAGCAATATAAAATATAGCATTTCCTTGGCTATAGATTCACTAAAAACTCCATGCAATTAAGAGAAGAAAACCAGCTTACTGAAGAAGGCTTAAATATCAGGCTGTATCTGCAGAACCAACATATTAAATAGATGCGAGAAGGAAGCAGCAACTTTCTGATTTTTTAAAGGAAGATAGCTTTCTGTAACATGTTAGGTTTTCCTCTTTTCCTGCTGCCTTCAACTTTTACTAGCATTATTGCCTTTCCCAGTGACTCTTGTCTTCTCAGGTTATGACCAAGGACAACTTAATAGCTTTTAAAAATTAAAACTTAACACAAAAGACTGGGATTCGCAAAAAAATTTAAAATGGTTAAAGTAGTGTAAAGCTTCACTTGAGAATGAAAAATACAGTGTTTTTCTTCTTTAGCTAGCTCAGTTGTGATTTTAGAAGTAAAGCATCATTTGTTTACTGGACACTGCCAGTAGATTGGACTGATGCATTAAAAAAACCCCAATCTAGCTTTTCCTACAAAAGGACAAGAGCTTCCCTCCCAAGCACAGTTTATGACCTTGTGTTCTGACCATTATATTTATCAGCAGGCACGTTGCCCAACACAACATTCTCACATTGCACAGCAGTGCCTGAGAGACTTTCTTATCCACGCCTGCTCCACTGGAATATTGTATTGCATGAGGCTGCTATGGTAACATCCACTACAGGGAAATTCAATTTGAAATTTTAAAAGTTTAGTTACTTGCAAAATGGAATGTTATGAAGTCACAGCAAGATGAACACACTGTAGTTTTGCAGCTGAGGAAAGCATTATTATATATTAAACATACAAAATGTATTAATTTTAGCTCGGGAAATCAGAGGAGGCTCACTACCTTAAAGTGATTTTTGTCTCCCTCGAGGGCAATAAAAGATGTAAAAGTGAAAGTCTACCATAGCCAATAGATTCTGCACCCTTACAACTACCCACTTCAAGTAACAGGCAACAACTGGGGGAATTTATTATACTGGGAAAAGACAATAGGGGCTCCATATGTGGGGGGAGGGGGGAGGCAGGCATAACAAGAAGATGAAGAAGAGATTGGATTCATACCTCAGCCTTCACTACCTGAAGGAGTCTCAGAGCAGCTTACAATCTCCTTTCCTTTCCCCTCCCCACAACAGACACCCTGTGAGGTAGGTGGGGCTGAGGGAGCTCATTCAGGAACTGCTCCTGAGAGAACAGCTATGAAACCAGGATGTGGATGAAAAGACCAAAGAGAGGTTTCTATTGGACTCAGTGGAGGAAATAACTTACAGCTTAGGGCACATAGAATTGCAGCCAGAACATGACAGCTTGAATGGCCCTGTTTCCCTGCCCACTAGTCTGATTATTTAGGTTAAAAATGACTCAAGCACATTCAAATTTTTCTCCATGAGGCTACAACTGTTTGCTTTTTAAACGATGGTGAACAAACATCTAGAAGTACAGGGCCAATGGGATTCAATGTATTGGACTACTGTAGTGCATTTCAAGGGACACAGTAAAATCCCAAGCTAAAGGTCTACAGTACCTATAAATTTATGGAACACTATAGCTGGAGGGGTGGAGAGAAAGATGTGCATCAGTAATATGTGGGGGGGGGGGTGTTGAATGCACCACTGCGACTGCTGTCCTGATCCAACTCATCCCTCCTAGCTTTAAAATAATGATATTGAAGTTGTATATTGTAAGATTATGTTGACAGAAGAAGGGTGACTACTTATGAAACATAACCGGCAGTGGTGTTATGGTGGTAGGATTCAGATATGCCAATATAGGTGAGGAGTCAAGACACAGCATGCTTGCCTCCATTTTAATCCCCTTCCCAGCCCAGGACACCCAGGTTTACAATGCTAGAAATCTATCAGAATTTAATATCCTATTGCTAAATGCTACATTGGTGCCTGGAAGAGCATGTGCTTGCAAACCTGGCAGGTATCACTGATTCCTTGCAGAACTGAGTGACATGGGTCTTTCTCCAGTTCTACCAAGCTGGTTTTCAGCAGTAGCAGCGGGACTGATCTGGGGGAAGGGAAGAGTGGGTGACGATTGCCTATCATACACTTTCCTGGCACCCTGTCCCTCAGTGCGTGGGTTTTGAATGTAAATGTCTGTCGTGTGGCTCATTCTGTTGGCGTACCACCCACCCACCAGTTGTCCAATAGCCTCCCTGTCTGAGTTGTGGGATCTTAGCCTTGGGAATTGTTCAGGGGTAGTTCAACATACATGCCTGGACCTACCTAATAGGTGCCATGACAGATGGAGAATGTCTCAGTTAACACTGCATATTAGCTAGAGAGATATTTTGTTTAGGGAAAGAAGATAATTGGGAACAAAGGAGCTAGAAATTGCATTGTCATTAATAGAGATCACCACCTGGTTAAGTTTAGTCTTTCAAAGGCACAGAACCTCTTCAGGGGTGGGGGGCATATTAAGATAGTTACAAATCTCCCCCAAGAATGATAGGCTTACATGGTATCTTGAATGTACTGGGAGAAGCTTTTATCCACATGGCTGTGAGTCCTGTTGAAGCTCTGATTAAATAGTGCTATAAACTCTTGACAGGCTCTGAACTTAGTAGGAATAACTAGAATGGCTGTGGAGGAAAATTTCTGTTGAAGGTGACTAAACATGGGCTAGGTATCAGTTCTGACATACCTCATGACTCTGATGGTGAGCAAGAGATCTTCACCACCATTGCATCTGCTCAAGGTAGTCCAGTAACACTGTTTTGACCAGTCTAGGGACTTTTACATTCTGGTCCCCAGCTGTATTCTGAGCCCTTGACTGTATGCTGTGAGAATTTAACGTGCTTTATTGACCAAGTTGCTTGCATTCACTCTGATTGAGACTCCACATGAACTATAGTTGTAAAGGGTCCTTTGATTTCTGCTGGTCCTAGTTCTATGGATATTTTTCAGCTTCTTTTGCCTAAGGACACAGAATTAATCCTAGAAGAGAAACATACCATTACTTGTATTCCCTCCCCCCTTTCAAGGGAGGACAAGTTAGGTGCCATCTTTATTGTGACTCCTAATCTCTTGCATTCCCTCCCCTATGGAGCCTGAGGTTGTCCCTCATTTCTGACTATGAATGGTATCTTCCGTTACTGGTTGAATTAGGTATTAATTAGGAAGTTTAAAACAGTAAACATATTTAAAACACTATCTTGACAGAAGAATGAAGTTCAGATCTCACACATGAAGGTTCTAGGAAAAGCATTCTGCACACTGGGGCAGTTCACCATCTGAAATTGGCTAGAAAGATCAGAGATAGTTCACAAAATAGTTGGCACAACACTAATAAATACAAACCTGAAGAATTCAAATCTTCATGGGTGTTGTCATTATTTTATGTGCAGCGGTTCTAGTTAGTTTTATGTATTGCCATTAGACTATAAGAAAAGCACATTTCCTTCTATCCCAGGACAATTAAAGAATTATGTTTCTGTTATATAACTTGTTTTGTATTTAATGATTTAAAGCTACTCTTTATGGATGGCAGTGCTTGAGACAATGCTTACTTCGCAATGGAGAACTTAAAATATATATTTCCATTAACAGCCAAAGGATTTGGGGGGGGGGGGGGGAGATTCTGTTGCTAAAAGCAGCTTAATACATTCAGTCCAGATAATATTCTAGTGTAGGGGTATCAAACATACAGCCCATGGGCTGGAACCAGCCCCTGCGGGGTTTGTATCTGGCTCACAAGCAACTGACTCTCCAATGGCTCTCTCCTGCTTCGCACAGGAGATACAAAGCCAAGCCTCCCTTCCCCCCCCCCCCCAGCTCCCTCTACGGCGTTCTCCTGCTTCCTTCTTCACACAGGAGAGATACAAAGCGAAACTTCTCTTCCCTCTCTCTCACACACAGTTCCCTCAGTGGCTCCCTCCTCCCTTCACTCAATTGGCTGAGGTTTCCTCCCCACTCCTTTAAAACCAACAACATTTTATTCCAGATGTAAGCTTTTGTGTGCATGCACACTTCTTCAAAGGGAGGGAGGGTGGCTGGATTTTTCTGACAAGCACAATTTACACTGAGGAAATTATTCTGGCTTATTTTGAAAAGTTTTTTTGTAAAGATGGATTTCTCTGTGCCTATCTGGGATTTTATTTTTTTCCCAAAAAGACCCTGATTAGGAATTAGAACACTTGGATTGATCCTTTTATCTTGGAGAGTGGAGTGATTTCAGATGCCAAATGACAATAGCACACATTGGCCAAGTTCAGACTGGCAGTTTGGCCTGATATAGGCCCACCTTGCAAGCAGATTAAGAGAGCCTGTTCACACAGCCACAGCTGTCTGGCGTTGCCGTGCCGCACTCACCCCATCCTGAAGTGCTTTCATCCCACGTTAAAAAGGTACCTGGTGAAACCGGTGTCAAGCCGTCTGGGTAAGAGTTCATCCCGCTTCCTGGCAGTGTGGACGCAAATAAGCTGCACATCAAGCGGCATCAGTAATGTGAACCTGCTGATCCGGCTGTTGCGCCCATGCACAGGTTGGCAAAATGGACCAAAGCTGCACACCACCGCGGCACCACCGCCAGGGGCCATCCCACAGTGTGAACGCTCTGTTCCACCTCCTCCCCGGTATTTTCCTGCATCAGTCTACACAGTGCAAATGGAAAGCCCTGCGACAACTCGGCCCGGGTCTTTTTGCCCTGCTTTCCTTGCACTTCATTTTGCCAGTCTGTCTTCAGCCATTGGTAATGAGAAAGGAAAACTAGGTCTCAATTCAGTTCTGGAGGACGAACTGTCTTGAGCTTTATTATCAGTTGCAATTCAGCAGTCTCTCTAATCTCCCTTTGAAATTCCTTTGTAAGAGAATTGCTACTCTTAAATCAGCAATTGAATGTCCAGGAAGGTTAAATGTTCCCCCAGTGGTTTTTGAATGTTGTGGTTTCTAATGTCAGACTTATTTCCTTTTATTATTTGCATCCTCATAGACTGAACTCTCCTGGACCAAACTGAGACCTAGGTTTCCTGTCTCATTACCAATGCTGGTATCTCCATGCCTATTACCCCTCTGCATATCACATCTAATCCAATCAAGCATACTATTGTCATTCACCTGCTATTGCCATTCGGCATCTGATATCACCTTTATAAAGTTTATATCTCTGGTATGTCATGTTACAATTTATGGCACACATGGCACAGCCCAAAGTGACATTTATGTCAGTTGTAACAAATCAGTTCAGCACCTCTGCTCTAGTGGGCTGTACCTGTTGCATAATTAAACATTCTTTACCATAGCAGAACATTAAAAAAAACTGCTTTCAGTGTAATTTCTGCATGCAGACAGGTTTATGTAAAATATATAAACATTTTTTTCAATTTGTTACAGATTGCATAAATATGGCATTTTACTGTCGCATTTACAGATGTGCAAACACAATTTGAATACAATCTCTGAAAAGTACTTTGCATCCAAGTGAAGTAATGAAAAAATGCCCACAAAGTAATTTAAATATCAAACTTACATGTTTAAAATGTTTTCATTAAAATTCACACATTTAAAAGTTTTATTCATTTTATTTGTATATGTCAAAATACATTTTTTGTTTGCAAAATAGTGGGTTTTGCAAGTAGTTTCATGCAGATGCAAGGTCTGCTCAATACTACCAAATAAATCAACGCAACACAGTAGCCATTCAGTTTTTAAAGAATAAATAACCTATATATAAAACACTAAAATATTAGATACACATCAATCATTCACAGGCATTCAGAACTTTACCAAATATAATCCACAGTATGCCTAATTGTTCCACAACACTATTTAGCATGTTGCAGCTGCTCAGATGGATCAATTCTCTTCTTTATCTTGTATTAGCTTAAGACCACAAAAGATGTCCATCTTCAAACTTGTTACTCATACAGACCAACAAGATATCCAAGAACTATCCTTGTACCTTTAAAATCAATAATCCTGAGCTTGGTAGTAAGAGCAAAACCTTACATCTTCAAAAAACCTCCCTCCCCCCCCCCAAAACACCCAACCCAAAAGAGACTTGTGTCCTCCTCAACCCAAATATTCTTTCCCCTCCCCTCCCCCAAATGAAGCAATTCGCAGCCCCAAGAAGTAGGCAGTAGAACACAATGACCTTTTAAAATGAAGGGGTACAAATTCACATTTAATATAGTATACAATATAATCAATAATACAATAGCTACTACAAGCTCTACAATGTACAATTTATTTTAATGGCTGAACTTTTCAGTGGTTTTTAGGCAATATTTTGTAGGCCAGTAAGATGGTTCTATTTATTAGGACTGAGTGAAAATATAAAAGCTATTTGTTTTATAACAAAAGCTATCTTCACTGGAGTACTTTATAAAAGGCCACTGAAATGTATAAAATGGTCTGACATAATGGTGGTATCAACTTAGATGCCTCTTCACATGGCAATAGCAGTGCATATAAACGTGTAACAGGTCTTTCAAAATGACTTTGGCTAGCACAACAATTTTGGACAGCACTCAAACACAGGTATGTGAAATGTGGTAAAGTAATTATGGGTGAACGTTACTCAAATGAAAAATGGGAAGGAAAGATAAAAATATTTTTATAGTTTAAACTTTTTTCAAGAGTGGCTCCATTACAATGTACAATTTCTAAATTCTTTAAGCTTGTAAAAGTTAATGGACTGCATTGAACACTATTCTGGAGCAGTCTTAATTTGCTTTAACACATATTTTGCAATAGGGAAATATATTCAAGCATGTCGTGTGGTGGTCTGAAAAATCCAAACAATACACATTAATATATACAACATCACTCAGTACCTGCTAAAATGAATGTGACGGTTACAGGATCTAACATCTTGCACTACAAACCTTTTTCTTTTTTAAAAAAGTGACCAATAAAGGCAGAAAACAGGAGTCTTAAAATAACCAATCTACTTTCAACTGACTTTTAAAGCATCTTTTATAAGAAATAAATGCATATTGCACAACAGTGAAAGCAATTGTTCCACCACCTCAGTTTTGGGCTGGCTGGCTGGCTGGACAATACAGGCTTAGTTAGCTACACAAGTTGTATTTTTAAAGGGGTGTGGTCTCTGTAAATGTAAAGCTGTGAAAACACTGTACAAGAGGGTGGGAATCCGGTACACGAATAATTAGAAGGGAACACACACAATTCCAAACTTAGATGTAAAAGAAAAAAACTGCAGGATAGAAAAAAACCAGCAACCATGACACAACAACAAAATAAAGTAATTGTCTGTGATAGGAGAAAGCTTTTCTTTTTATGCAGGTGTTTATATGTACAACTAAGGCTTACTGGTTAAATATCTGAGGCTTATCTGACCTTGAACACTTTCCTTATATGCATTAGCTGTAAACGAGATTTCTCAGTCATTATGTCTTCTCAGCAGCTGCTTTAACACATGAAACAATGATCTTTGTAAAAAATAAAACACCCAGGTAAGAGGGCATTTGGCAGGATATCTGAAAACGACAGTCTCCAAGAAATCTTCCCAGGCTTCCAGTGACTGCCATGCTATGGTCCACTGGAGTTACTAATTATGTGCAATCCCATGATCTGCAGCTGGAATAAACGGTTTTATTTGGAAAGCTTGCTTATAACTCTGATCAAGGCCCCATTTTCATCTTTTAGCCTCTGGTTATCTGCCTTCAGGTCTGGTAGCATCTATTGGAAAACAAGAAAAGTACAAAAGTATATGATGTTATTTCCAAGAACAAATTACCAATAATTTTAAACAGAGAAGTGCCCCACCCATTTCCCCCCTGCAACCAGTACATGTAAAGAAGTAAAATGTCTGGAAATTTTGAAGACACAAGGAAAGAAAAATTTCCGAATATATCCAATACCTGAGAAAGTGTTGTAAACTGCTGCAGCCCTATGCTACCATAACACAAGTATCTCTAATTCTTATTGAGATAGGAAAAAATAAAGATTGAAGGCAAAAAATTGAATTCTGTAGTAGACAAAATAAAGTGTATTATTTAACAGAAACTCTCGCAGAGCCACAACTGGTAAGAATACCATGTTTAGATATTAATCTAAACTTTATAATACTGAAAACAGTGCACTCATCCATATTTAACACATTACATCATATTGTTGCCCCAATTATTTAAACAATTTTTAAGACACTGCATATGTTTACAGTAAACTTTTTTCAGTGTTCCTCCAAATTCCTCAGACTTCTTCAAGCCAAACATAGGCATTTCTTTTCAGTGTTCCCCCAAATTTTCTTTTGGAAAAAGTGAACAGGACTTGGGAGGAAAAACTTTTCCAATAGGAAAACAGAGAAATTTTGGGTAACAGCAGGGGAAACAAACTCCTATGAAATATTTTCTTGGTTGGTATGAGTGAAATGCTTAATACAAGGTTTTTCTCAATTAAAATTTCTTTTTCAATTGGGTCTTTTCCCATTTTTCCAATGTAGAAATTGGGAAATTTGAGAGAGCTCTGAAAAAAGCCTATGAAATAATTTCTGTCTAGGAATGAGTAAAGAGCTTTTGCTCAAATTACGTAGTATCAAACTTTTACATAAGGAAATCCACAACATTAGATAATGACAAGCAGGAACCTGCAAAGGACTTACTGGAGGGGGGTGGTCTCATTTTCTTCTCCTCCACAATTTCCTCTTTCCCTTCCCTGAAAGCCCCCCCAGCCTCTCATCTTTTCCTGCCTTCTCTCCTTCCTACCCACCAGCCACCTTTATCTGTCCTCCTGGTCTTCAGCTTTCCTTCTTTCCCTCCCCTGGCAGCCAGTACCCAGAGAAACTATGGCCCAGTTGCATACTGCTGACTCGGGCCCAGTTGCATAGTGGGGAACCACAAAGACTTGCAGGGATCATCCCATTTCCCCTGTATCCCCTTCTGCACTATTTCCTCTTTCCCTACTCCTGGCAATCCTCATATATTTTCACCTTCTTCTGCTTCCTTCTCTACTTCCCACTCATCCATCTTTTATCAACCCCCTACCTTCAGGTGTAGTTGTTATTTCATTCTTACCCTGCCTTCTCCTCAATGGGTATCCAAAGCAGTTTACTTCATTCTCCTCTCCCCTATGACCCTAAACTGAGAATGTCTAATTGGTACAAGGTCTCATAGTGAGCTTCCATGGCAGAGTGAGGATTTGAACCTGGGTCTCCCAGATACTGTTCTGAAACTCTAACTACTATATCACATTGACTTTAATGGGTTGGATGCTGGTGAACAGTAGCAAGCAACCAGGCCTAAATAAGTCAGGCAGGTTGGGTGGCAGCAAATTGTTCAGTTTCTGCTGCCAGATCTAGCCTCAATGAGTCTTCCCTCAAAGGCCAAACAGCCCTGGTCTTTTCTCCTGCCTTTTTGCTCACAGAAACCCAGTCTGGAAAGCTGTGGTAGCCTAGCAACAGCCACTGAGGGAATCTGTTTCTTAAAGCTACAGGTGCTCCTTTTAACATTTTGGTTTTTTTAAAACTCCTTAGTGTATTCCCCCCCCCCCCGTTTTCTCATTTTTCTGCAATCCTAGGGCTCTTTTCAGGTCTACAGAAAGATCTGGACTGCCCATTCACATTTCCAAGCACTGGATTAAAGTATCCTCAGATTTGGCGGAATTCTCTATTAGGATATACACAAGAAACTTGCGAGTTGGTTATCCAATTCCTCACACCTTTGCTTCCTCCCCTCTCCCCCTACCTCTCTCACACCCTTTCTCTCTTTTGTCCTCCCTTTTCTTTCTTTCTCTCTCTCCTCCATGCATGTAACTTCCTCTCTCTTTCTGGCCCCTCATCATTCTCTTTGTTTCCCCCCCTCTCCACCTCATCACTTTTTCTCTCTTTCTGCCCCATCACTTTCCCAGCCTCCTGCCTGCTTCCTCCCCTACCTCACACAGCAGAAGCAGTGGTGGTGGTGCTCCCAGCCACCCACCTGCTTCCTCTCCCCCCTCAGCAGCAGTGGCAGCTCTCTAGTAATCACAATGGTCCTCCCAGCTAAAGATAAATTCACCTTAGGGCTACTAGCTCCAGGTTGGGAAATTCCTGGAGATTTGGGGGTGGAGCCTTGGGACACTGAGCTTGGGGAGGGAAGCAGCCTCAGCAGGATATAATGCCATAGACTCAACCCTTCAAAGCAGCCATTTTATCCAGGGGAACTGATTTCTGTCACCTGGACAACAATTGTAATTCTGGGTGATCTCCAGCCCTCATCTGGAGGCTGGCAATGTTAGTTCTCATGGAAGAAATGGCTGGTTTGGAGGGTGGAGTCTATGGCTTTATACCAGTCTGAAGTTCCCCTCCTCAAATCCCACCCTCCCCAGGTTCCACCCCTCAAATGTCCAGGAATATCCCAACCTGGAGCTGGCAACCCTATTTTCTTCCCACCCAACAGCCAACCTACCTTTATCTGTCTTCAGCTTCCCATCCCCCCCCTCCTTCCCCCCAGTCTCTACCTAGGAAAATGACAGTCTTTTTCCACAGTGGGGACCAAAGCAGCTTACATTATTCTCTCCTCCTTTTTATCTGCACAACAACCCAATGAGGTTGGTTGGGCTGAAAGTATGTGACTGGTCCAAAATCACCCAGTCAGCTTTCACCGCAAGATGGGGATATGAACTTGTGTCTTGCAGACCTCTTGAAAAGCTTTGAAGCTCTAACTGCTGCACCACACTGGTTTTCATAGAGTGGCTGCTGTTGAAGAGTAGCAAGCAGCCAGGCTTAGTTGAGTCATGCAAATCAGGGTATCATGTCACCCAGAGGGTGCTGCCAAGGGATGCCAGGCCTAGAATTACTGCTCATATCCAAATTACAGAGATAACTTTCCATGGAGAAAATGGGTGCTTTGGAGTGTGGATTCTGGAATTATACCTCACTGAGGTCCCTGGCCTCCCTAGGGTCCAACCCCAAATGTCCAGGAGTTTCCCAGCCTGGATCTGGCAACCTTACCCCCCCCCCATCCCATCAGGCCTAGGGTTGCCAACCTCCAAGTGGGACCTGGAGACCCCCCCAGAATTACAATTGAACTGTAGACTGCAGAGATCTGTCTCCCTGGAGAAAATGGCTGCTTTGGAGTCCCCTGAGTCTGTAGAAAAAGCTGTTGGGGGAGAGTGAGCCTTCTGTTGGTGGAAATAAGTATCCACATGGAGAAGGAACTTTGGCTATTAGAATATAGACAGAATATACATGTATACTGTAGACATATCTCACATATTTTCAATGTTTGTTGTTTAAATATGAATATTTTGGCAACATTTAATATGCTCTTTAATTATAAAAGAGTCTACTATTTTCAATGTTATAAAGTTTAACTTTATATCCAAATTTGCTGGTACACTTACCTACTGGTTTAGGGTATCTTTGTTGTTGGTCTTGTTATCTATTGTGACTGCACAAAAGTTTCTTTTCAGATAATACAGATCCTTTTGTTTACAGCAGAATTTGTTTTCTGCCTTTCAACATTTCTAGAAATTTTACTACTCTAGATGGGCCCTCAAATTCCAAAATCCAGTATACCTAGTATGTGTGCAAAGACACAGCATAAAAAAGTAAATTACATCCTCTTGCATGATGCTCTGTACAATCCTGAGAAGAATAAGTATGTTTAATCCTCACTGAAATAAATGAGACCTGAATAGTCAGTCATCAATTGCAAAGTAATCCATTAGGCCCAGCAATGGCTTTATTGTACTTCTTATCTTAGTTGATGATATTGCTGTTCAAAGGCATGTAACAATTCTCACATTTCCTCCAAGAAATTTATAAAATTCCCCAGTACACATCTACTGAAGCAGGTAATCCTTTGATTGTTGAGGTTTTTTTCAAGACTCTCATTGCATTTCCCCATTCTTTTCACCACAAACTCATTATCTTATCTACTTCTTTTCATTTTTCCCTTTTGAATGCAGAAAATCTTAGGCAGAAGTCTGAATACAGAAAGCATCTCTTTTCAACCCACCATATTATTTTGAAATATATTGGGAATAAAATGTATAAGAGCATTTAACACCATGTCTACCTCACATTAAGCTTGAAGGCCTGGGACAGCCCCAATATGCAATCATTAATGAGGTAGGTATTGTTGTAACAATGCACAATATGAAGTGCCAAACATTTTTCAACATTTCCATTTGTAAGTCCTCTGTATAATAATAGCAGCAGCCTTTTGAAAGACACGATCTGTGTTGGGAAATATCACTTCAGATATAGGAACTGGCAGTATGTGCCAACCAAACACTTAATCAGCTCCTCTTGAAAAGCATAAAGGTACATGAGCATTCAAAAAAACCACAGAATCAAGGTTCTGAACAGGGAATCAAAATGCAATGGGTCTAATACCTGCATTCCAATGTGCACCAGTCATCCAAATAACCACCCTAAACTGGAAGGTACACAGGTTGAAAAATAAATGGAGGTATCTCCCCCAACATAATGGCGTAAGTCCAACTGAAAGTTCAGGGCTTAAACAGGCAGTGTTTGGCTGCACACACCAAGCCACTCAAAGATAGACAGCTGCCTTTGCCTAACCCAGACTTTTCAATGCATGTATGCTAATTGCTTTGTTTTCTGTCAACTGGATGTTTCCTACAGCCCCTGAAAAAAGGAAACTGTAAATGTGGAAGACATGAAAATGTGTTCTCCCTCTGAGGTGGAGGCCATCTTGTGGGTGATTCCCACCCATCTCTAGGGAGGCAGGAACAACTAAACTTCTTCCTGTTTCCTGTGGTGGGAGTCACCCTCAACTCAGTTCGTTTCCTGCCTCGCAAGGGAGCGCAGCTTGGAAATTCGGCTCTGCCTAATTCCTATTCCAAATTGATTCTATCCACTTTTCTTTACTCTCTCTCTCTCTCTCTCAACTTAAAAAAAAAAAAAAGCCTCCCTACTCTCTCTTCTCCGTTCCGGTGCCACTTTGGGAAAGGGTGCTTCAGCCCCCCCCCCCCCAACTGACTGCTCCTGCCTCGAGGAAGCCTAGAAATGCAGTCGGCGACGGCACCCAGCGACGCGCAGGCTGGTAGCTCGAAGAGGAAGCATTCCTCGGACAGCCAGCACGGCAGCGGCGGCGGCGCCTCAAAGCGCGCCAAAACGGCTCACGCCGCGGCTCAGGAGAGCGCGGCGAAGATGGCGGCCATCTTGGAGGGATCGGGCCGCGGCGCGTCTATCAGGGATGGCTCTGAATGCCCCCCCCCCACCTCCTGATAACCCCCGGGCTGAATGCCGATCGGGGGAGGCGCTGATACGCGATATTCAGGAGAGCTTTGCTGACGGAGACGAGAGGGAGGCGTGGGAAGACACCGCTTCGGTAGGCGCATCAGCGGATGAGGTGATTGATGACTCCTTTCCCTTCTCCCCAGCGGCCATGGCATTCTTCCGCAGGGCAATGCGCGCAGAAATCATTGATTTTTGTTCAGGGGGGGACCAGCTCCCACTTCCAGTCTACCTCACTCTCCAGCCAAGGGCAAAAGCTCTCAAGGGAAACACCCAGCTAAAGCAACCCAAAAGACCAGGCACCTTGACCCCCCTGACTCTGAGAATGATGATTTGTCCCACCTCTCCAGTGACAGGGAGGAGGGGGAATTTTCCTCAAATGAGGATGAAGGGGAACCCTTACCAAAACCCCAACAAAATAGGGATCAGGCTTTTAGATTCTTTAAGCCAGAGGATCTCCACTATCTATTGAATAAAACCCTGGCTGCCTTACATGTCCAGGGTAATCAAAAGGCAGCAAAACCCTCGCCTATGCCACAAGAGCCAGATGAAAACTCAGATATCTTTGATGAGTTTTTCCCCCCAGTGGACCCCTCAGAACTAGCCTTCCCCTTCCCTGGATTTTATGTTAGGAAGGTTAAGGCAGAGTGGGAAAGGCCCTTTTCTTCTAAACCATTCCCAGGTCCATTAGAAAATTGTATCCCATGCACTCATCAGCCTTAGATCTGTTGCAGGTACCAGTGGTTGACGCTCCAGTGGCAGCACTCCAATCATCTGGCGTGGTCTCAGAGGACGGGCATGGGACCCTAAGAGACAATCTGGACAAAAGGGCAGATTCCGTCTTACGTAAAGCCCATGAAGCCAACGCCATGGCGGTAAGAGCCTCCTCGGCTGCTTCCACAGTATCCAGGGCAGCCATAGCCTGGATGCATCGGCTTATTCAAATGCTGCCCGAGGGCAACCGCGGCCTGTTGGATGGGGCAAACCGGCTTCTCAAAGCGATCTCCTTCTGCGCAGATGCCACACTCGACTCAGTGGTTTTCTCTGCGCGGGCTATCTCCACGACGGCAGCCGCTCGACGTATTCTATGGCTAAGAGCATGGCCGGCAGACTATCAGTCTAAGGTCGTCGTTTCAGCATACCCATTTCAGGGAGACAAGCTCTTCGGGGAGCCCCTGGAGAAGATCCTAGTGGAAACTAGAGACAAAAAGAAAACTCTTCCCAGAACGATCCGAACGACAGACAAAAGACCGAATACCACATACTCCTTTCGGACCTTTAATTCGTCCTTCAGAGCCCGTCAGGACAATAGATGACCCACTTGGACCACCAATAAGCAGCCCTTTCATAGAGGTGGTTTTTCCAACGCGCACAGATTCGGAAAACCCTTCGGCGGCAGACCTGACAAGGGAGGCGACCCCAAGACCTCTAAGGCGTGACTATGCTGTCCCGCCAGTGGGAGGCCGTCTACTTTACTTCAATCAGCAATGGCTGTCCTCCCAACCAGACTCTTGGACAAGAGACGTTGTCACATTGGGCTACAAAATAGAATTCAGAAGCCACCCACCTCCACGGTTTCTTTCTTCTCCGACCCACAAAAACCCCATAAAGAAAGCCCGGACTCTGGCCGCCATAGATCACCTACTACTAATCCAAGCAGTGGAACCAGTACCCCCAGACGAAAGACGGACCGGAGTGTACTCTCTTTTTTTCACAGTCCCAAAAAAGAATGGAGATTGGAGGGCAATCCTCGATTTGAAATTCTTAAACAAATATGTCACTCTCAAGCACTTTCGCATGGAGACGCTGCGGTCCATCGCGGAAGCCCTCCAACCTGGGGAGTTCCTAACTTCAATAGATCTTATGGAGGCATACCTTCACGTTCCCATTTATCCATCTCACAGACGCTTTCTGCGGTTCTGCATAGGGGAGTCCCATTTTCAATTCCGGGCTCTCCCGTTTGGTCTATCCACCGCTCCCCGGGTATTTACAAAGGTACTGGTTCATCCGGTTGTATTACTCCGTCAGATGGGCCTGCACATTCATCCCTATCTCGACGATCTGCTGATCAGATCGCCATCGGCGGACCAATCGATAAGGGATGTGGACCTAGCCATCCAACATTTGGAAAAATTCGGATTCCTAATCAACAAGCCAAAGAGTCACCTACAACCCTCTCAGAGGCTAGAACATCTAGGTGTATTAATCGACACCCAAGCATCCAGACTATTTCTCCCACTGTCCAAAGTGAAGAAGCTCAAGTCGATAGTGACACAGGTAATCAGAGCTCGCACTTCTTCGTTATCCCTACTAGCCAAACTGATGGGGATGATGGTCTCGACCTTCGACGCCCTACAGTGGGGCCGATTCCACTCCAGACCATTACAGAGCCTGCTCCGGCCCTATCAAAACCACATAGCACTGAAACTCGAGATATCCATAAAAGTTCCTTTACAAGTCAAGTCCAGTCTTCGATGGTGGACCATCCCACACAACCTCTCACAAGGCAAGTCTTACTGGATTCCGAACCCACTTCAGGTCTTCACAGACGCCAGCCTGTCAGGCTGGGGGGCGACTCTCATGCACCGCCCTGCTCAAGGGAAATGGTCGGAAGCAGAGTCAAAACTACCAATCAATCTGTTGGAGCTTCGAGCCATCCGCCTGGCTCTGATGAACTTCTCTATACATCTATGAGGAAAGAACGTCCTGGTAAGGACAGACAATGTCGCAGCGAAAGCCTACCTGAGCAAGCAGGGCGGCATGAGGTCATCTGCACTGGCAAGAGAAGCAAAGCCACTTCTGCTCTGGGCAGAAAGTCACCTGGCATCCCTGAGCGCAACACACATACACAGCGCAGACAACACGCAAGCCAACTGGTTGAGTTGTCAGTCGATCCAAGAAGGGGAATGGTCTCTTCACCCGGCCCTGTTTCAGATGATCATCTCAACATTGGGGGAACCAACAGTGGACCTATTCGCCTCTCCTTACAATGCTCAACTACACAGGTTCTACACCAGATTTTTCCACCCAGCAGCGGAACAGATAGATGCTCTCCTGGCCCCGTGGCCCAGAGAACTGCTGTATGCCTTCCCTCCTCTGCCGATTCTTCCAAGACTCCTGCGAAGGATTCGATTCTTGGAAGCGGATGTCATTGTGGTGGCCCCCTATTGGCCTCGTCGGCCATGGTTCACATCACTGCAGGAGTTGGCGGTCGACCGTCCACTTCGTCTACCAGTCCAGATCGACATGCTCACCCAGGGCCCGATCAGGCATCCCGACCCGGGATGGTTCCTTTTGACCGCCTGGAGGTTGAAAGGCAAAAATTCAGGCAACTAGGCTACGGGGAGCCGGTTATTGACACCATACTGGGTTCCAGAAGGTCCTCTACGATCAGAATATATAACATAATGTGGAAAGCCTTTGTCCGATGGGCAAGGAGGAAGAAGATTGATCCTATTCGACCAAAACTGAGTTCGGTGTTGTCGTTTCTACAAGATGGGCGATCATCTGGCCTAAAAGCGTCTACACTTCGACGGCAAATGGCAGCTTTAGCGACAGTCCTGCCACTATACGGAGGACAGACAGTCTCGCAGCATCCTCACGTACGAAGGTTCCTAAAGGGAGCGGCACTTGCTGATCCACCAATTTGCCACAGATTTCCAACGTGGCGACTCAACCTGGTCCTTACGGCACTTACAAAACCTCCATTCGAACCTATACAACATATATCAATGAAGTTTTTGAGGATGAAGACTCTCTTCTTGGTGGCCATCACCTCGGCCAGGAGGGTCTCAGAAATCGGAGCTCTGTCTACTCGATCCGATCTCTGCGTCTTCCACAAGGACGCAGTAGTTCTACGCACGGATCCATCGTTTCTCCCAAAAGTCAACTCCACATTCCACAGAACACAGGAAATTTGTCTTCCTTCTTTCGCGCCAAATCCTACCCATCCAAATGAAAGGACTTGGCACACACTGGACGTTCGTAGGTCACTAAAATGCTTCATTTGGAGAACGGTCTCCATAAGGAAAACAGAGGCCCTATTCATCAATATTTCACCTCCCCACACGGGCAAGAAAATGTCTACATCGGCTATCAGTCGCACCGTCTGGCTATGCATCGCTGAAGCTTACAATGCCATGCACCTCAAAGTTCCACAAGGGATTACTGCCCATTCGGTTCGCAGTGCAGCCACTAACGCGGCGTTTTACAATAGAGCCTCAGTCGAAGAAGTCTATAGAGCGGCCACGTGGACATCCTTATCCACTTTTGTTAGGCATTATAAAATCAACACCTACGCTTCTGCAGACGCTGCCTTCGGACGTTGCATCCTTCAAGCTGTGTTGAATGAAAATGACGATCCCCCACCCCGAAAGTAGGACCATTGCTCTGGGAGGTCCCACAAGATGGCCTCCACCTCAGAGGGAGAACGACCAGTGGTAACTTACCGTGAGGGGTCCTTCTCCTCTGAGGATCGGAGGACATCTTGGCCCTCCCTGGATCGTCTTAAGCAGGTACCTCAATGGGTTGAGAGGGAGTTGGGAAGCAATCTGTAATATTTAGGCTATTGACCTCACGGAATCGCAGGTTACGTTTGAGAGAGAATTCTTCTTGTTAATCTCTTCCTGTTTTTTCTCTTGTTGTTCATGTTTATTAATATACTCTTAGTCAAGTTTTTCTAGCTTTCGGAGTTACCGAACTGAGTTGAGGATGACTCCCACCACAGGAAACAGGAAGAAGTTTAGTTGTTCCTGCCTCCCTAGAGATGGGTGGGAATCACCCACAAGATGTCCTCCGATCCTCAGAGGAGAAGGACCCCTCACGGTAAGTTACCACTGGTTGTTTTTAGCTGATACAAAATGTTGGATAGACATGCCTGTGTTTTTCTGGGAAGTAGGAAGCACATGTTCATAGGACATGTGGAGGATGCTGCATGTGAGAGAAGGCTACATGGAATTTGGAAAAGATATATGTAACTAAGAGGACAAGGCAGTAAAGGATGGTCTGGTGACATTTTTGACTTCCAGGGTATTAGAAGAGTATAGTTAAAGATGGCTGAACTGCAAAAATAATTCAAAGCAAAGACCTGTCATTCACATGCTTTATTAAGCCAAATGTCATACCATTGACAATCCTTGGAAACATTTGTGAAATCTTCCATTACCTCTTCCTTTCATTCCCATTACATACACTAGTACAGTCAGACATTCTTTTCAAATTCATTGGATACATGCAAAAGATACAAACCAGTTTGGTTTCAATTGGAAAAGAAAACTGATTTTTTTTCTTGCCAGCCTCTTAAATAAGCATGATGACAACATGCAGAATTTAAAACAGTTTGTATTAGACTAACTAGTAACATTGCAAAGCACTTAGTGTCAAGTCAGTGTTCCTGAATGTAAGCCTCATTTAAAGTAAATCACTGCACATTTATAAATTTATGGACTGGATCTGGAAATATGTGCACTTTTTTCACATGAAGCCAGAGTGGTAGTTTTGCACCCTGTGATAGTTCAGAGTGAACATGCATAAACGCAAAGCATTAGCATTTTGGTGCAGCTGCATCCACTGTAATTACGACTTCAAGTTGTTTACAAAATGAGGCTGTTTATATAATTATTCAGCTATCAGATAACAAACACTGGCAACCTGGTTCCTGTAGAAGGAAGCCAAGAGGACTGTTGTACTGCTTATTACTTAAATATTGAAAAAGAAAAAGCATGTTCCAGGAATATGGCAAATTACCCAAAATCTGAGACAACCAGGGCCTTTCATCTGGTATAAGGTTTTGCTTTAAATCATAATACAACAAAGAGGTAGACAAACGACCTGTCTGCAAAGGTCAACCTTTCATTTCTCAAAGTCATAACATCTCCAATACTGAGTTTTTACATAGAAATAGAACACAACAATTTGAAAATAAACATAGTTACTGCTATACAAGGTTATTCCTCTTCCAGATACAGCTGGTTCAAGTGGTACCGTCATTGCTGTACTAGAAATCAAATAGCTACTTTCCTGTCTGCCTGGAGTAAGGTACAAAGTACACTGATCTGCCCAGCTGTTCCACCACTGCTTATAATGTTCATGCCACTTCTGTGGTATCTTGAACAGCTGGCTCAAATGATATCTTTGACACGGAAAGTCTCTGAAACATTCACTAAGAGTACTTTTTCAGTTCTAGACAGGTACAGGCCACTCTGGATTTTCACCAGTATAACAAGTATAAATATTAATTCTGCTCCATTTACAGCACTGCCTCAGATACAGTTAATGAAAAATCCTGCAACTGAAGCATCTCCCATCTAAAGGACTGACAGAATTTAACAGTTTCCCAAACCAGTTATCAGGGCTTGGTACCTGGCTTTGCCCTGTTTTTTACTGGGCCATGATATAAAGAAAGTGAACATTTTTGAATATCTGATTCATTTGCAGTTTTAAGTAGAAGGCAGATGCCAGAGGCCTCCATTTAGTATTTATTAGTCAATCTATATTCATCCTGCAATACTCATTTTCAAGTAAGTGAAATTAAATGTATGCAGTCCAGGTAAGACTTTTTAGTTTTGGAATTCTTCAACAGTTCAATGTATATCTAAGGAAAGCAGGCGTTCTGAACAGTGGTGGGTGCTGCTTTCGAGTTAACATTCTAGTAAGAAGATGCACTAATTTAACACTACCACCACTGAAATTATTTTCTAACTACAATTTGCAATTTTGATACAATGGTATTAGCAGCAAATGAGAATAAAAAAATGCTACTGGCTAATCCAAACTAAAAATGGTCTTCCTTCTTAATCAAGCTGTACCATCAAGGTCTTTGTAGTAAGGTGGGACTGGAATACTGGATACCATGCATTTAAGCCACACTTCTAATATTAAAGCGACAAGCCAGTCTGCAGACACTCAAGCATTAATAGGGAGGTGCAAGCCATTACACTGGCTGATGCGCAACACTGGCTTGGCTCCAACAAGAGGAAAAAAGAGGGAAATTACAAGTCCATAGAATATAGGTGCCTACAGGCACCTGCCAGCTTGCTAACCACTCTGGTCAAGGCCCTATTCTGAGCCAGCAATTGCTCATTTAAATGCCTCAAAGCCTGAACGTGCTTTACTTGATAGGATTTCTGCAGGAATCAAAGAAACAGGAACAAACATGAAAGAAATTGCAAGTGTGCCATGTTGGAAAGGTATCACAGGTGAGGAGAACTAAAAGAAAAAAGAGAGATGTAAAGAGATGATCCTTTTCTTACAAGCAGATATGGAAAGCAAGTAAACAGCAGAGTTATTCCCACTGCTAACTGTCACACATAGGGATGGGCACCAACTTTGTCACAAACCTAAATTAATCACAAAAATTGCCTGGCCCATGGTTCATGAATTGAGGGTCGCATGATTGCACCTGCAATGAACCTCCCACAAACCTCCATGATTTTCACGGAGGTTTCTGTGGTTCATGTCAGTGGTTCGTGTGGCAAACATGACAGCGCCTATCAATTAACTGTCAAAGCAATGGGTGAGGGATCGACTTCTGCACCCCTGGAAACAGCATACCTCACCTTGGTTTTCCAACTTTCCACCCCCCCCCCTCCAGCGCTAGAGCATCCCCCACTTTGCACTTTGGACCCTAGGATCCTCAACTTCTATGCCTCTAGGCACTCACCTGCTGGGCTGGGCATCATCAGCTGTCCAACCCAAGTCTGCCCCTCGTCTTGGTTTTCCAACTTTCCACCCCCCCTTCCTGGCCTAGGAGCATCTCCCCCCCTTTGCACTTGGGACTCTAGGATCCTCAACTTCTGCACCTCTGGACACTCAACTGCCATGCTTGGCATCATCAGCTGCCCACTCCAAGCCTACCCCTTGTCTTGGTTTTCCAGCTTTCCACCACCTCCTGCACTAGACCCCCTGCCCCCTTTTGCCTCTAGCTTGTGGGGGAGGGGCATTCAACACACTCTGAATCTGCAGCTGTGATTTCCCCAGAGACCACTTTCCTGGGAGTACCTATTTGGGGGGGTTGAAACTTGGCCCCCCTAAATCCAATCCTCACCAAACTTGGAGGGCAGGTAGAGGAGACAAAAGTCAGCTGGAGACTTGCTGCAAGTTTGGCATCTCTAGCCTGAAGGGGGAGCTGTTCTACTGCATCAAGAACCTCATGAAATGAACTGGTTTGGTAAACAGGAAGGCTCATAAAGGTTTGTGGTTTGGATGGCCCCACGAACCAAAATGAACCTCAATTGTCTCAGTTCGTGCCCATCCCTAGTCATATACTTATTTTCCTAATATGGCATGAGAGAAAGCAAGAATAGACATTAAAAGATCACACTCACATAGAGTTGCACCGTTGAGGAAGTATTATTACTCCAGCTACATTAAAATTTCCTCAACTGAAAAGAGGCCTATGTTCCCCCAAAAGGTCCAGTCTGCCAGTCTTAAGATGTTACTGAATATAACTTGGTTCCTAACTGTCCAGGCAGCATTCATGGTCAGGAAAACCTTTTAGTGGTTTTGATGGATGTGCAGCTGCACTCTGGCCAGGAACTGGCCACCATTTTGCATTTCCTAACATTCTGATTAGATTACGCTGCTGCATTCAGTGTGGGGCTGCCTTTGAAAACTATTTTAAAACTTCAGTTTCAGAACCAGTTGCTTGGTCGTTAACTGCAAAGAGAACGTATTACAATATATTACGTTATCAAAAGTTCTTATTTTATTGTACTTTTTATGCAAGCCATCTTGCTAACCCTAATTGGCTCATGGTGTAGTAGTTAAGAGTGACAGACTAAGATCTGGGAGATCCACATTCAGATCCCTGTACTATCATGGGTTTGATGAGTCACATTGGGGCATCCCTCTCTCAGCTGCACCTGCTTCACAGGGTTGTAGTGAGGATTAAAAGGCAGGAAAAAGTACTAACCAATTAGGTAGATTACTAATGTTTTAGAAAAATTTAAGTGCCATCATGTTGCTGTTTAAATTGAATCTCAGTGAGAATGGTGAGACTATAAACAAAATAAATTTCAGACTTGTTATGCCCTTCATTCTGCTGGAAGCTTCTCTATAATAAAGTTACTTCTCACCCTACATCAAACACTCCATTCAGCAGACACATTCATTCTCCTGAACCTCTACTGTGTAATTCCTGTAAGGAATGGGGATTGGGCTCATCTTCTAGCAAACTATTTTGCTTTTTTTTTGCAAAATCGTCAGCTGTTGGGCCATTTGGGAGTTAATGCTGTTGTGAGGATAACATGGGTGCACTCAACTGTAACTGGTATTCATTGAGTGATCCTATGTATGTAGTCTTCATGCTATGTGAGGGGACATGCCTCATTCCTCTGTGGTGCTGCATGAGACGACATATTAGGTATACGTACAACTCACAGCAGGGTTACAGGAAGGGTTTATGTGTGAACCACTTCAATAAACAGTTACCGGCAGGGGTCCTTTCGAGCAGGAGCTTGGGGGAGCACAGCTCCGGGAGTTGGTGCCAGCCCCCCCCCCCCAGTGGGAGAATGCCTCTTGTGTCATGGCTGCAGCAAAATGACCCCGTCCCCTGTAAAGGTCCTTGTTCCTCCGACCAGCCTTCTGAAGGCTTCAGCCACCGCTGAAGCTATCCTCCCAGAATAGTGGTATTTCTGAGGCTTGGATTAGTAGCTGTCCCCTCACTGCCAGCTTTCTTTCTTTCTTTCTTTCTTTCTTTCTTTCCTTCTTTCTTTCCTTCCTTCCTTCCTTCCTCTCTCTCTTTCTCTCTCTGTCTCTCTTCTTTCTTTCTTGCCTTCTGACATACTTCTGGTGATGTCAGGGGGTGTGGCATATACAAATAAGTTATGCTAATGAGTTATGCTAATAAGCTCCTGCACCTCTTCTTCTACGAAATGACCCCTGGTTACTGGGAAGCACAACCATGTTTTCATTGTTGTGATCTCTTTGCAGCACCACAGGAGAGAGCACAGTGACATATCAGACCAGATAGTGGGTATGAAGAGTTAGATTTAACAGGCTATGAAGCACTGCTTTTCTCACCTGATTCTTTCCTTGAGTTTACATCAATAGCTTAGTGTCTGATAAATATGGATGGAGAGAATCATATACCTAAGGAAGGCAGCTTCTGCTGTAGTCAAGTGTGTATATTTGTGCAATGGATATAAATTACATCCATTCGATAGCACACCTTATCAGAAAAGCTGTCCAGTGAAAGAGGCTGCATGGACCTCTCTGCATGGAAGCTGAAGGTGTGGGTCCTTTCTGAACTCACTTATCTTTATAAATGGGGGGGAAGCTCTTTTACCACCCCAAGAGTGTAATATTCTCTCTTGTCTTTAGGTTCCCAGAAAAAGAGTAAAATAATGTCTTGGTTCAGATGAAAAGATGAAGAAACTTTGGGGAGGAAACAAAGAATACCTTCTTGTAAAACTTCAGAAACAGGAGACGGGATTTCAATACTTTAATCTCACTAGCTTTGTGCATGCAGGTGATTGCTGGCAAAAAGTCAATTTTAGCACACTGCTAAAGAATTAAAGGGTTTTATCATAAGCTTTGATAAAATCAGATAAAAGTTCCACTGAAGTACCTGTTGAATGATTGCAGGGTGTTATATTAGTCTCTTCAGACATGATTTAGATGCCTTTTGGGTGAAAACAAAGTTAGCCTTATATGGTCATGACAAGCTACAACAGCTGCCAAGCATACCAAACTGCTAGATACAGGATCCTTGAAGTTATGGTGAAAAATTCAGTCTAGAGACAAAATATGTCAGAAGGAGTTGATAGAAATATGATGAGCAACTTGTCTCAGTCAGTATGGTGGTATGAAAGTATTCTTTCCCATTTCATTCTGGTTAACTCCCTCATAAGAAATAAGATGAGGGACGGGGGAGTATAAAACATTGCTCTTAGTTAGGAAATCTGAAAGGCATACCCTGTGGGATTTCATACTGCTAAGGAACAAAACATGATGATTTTGGCTGAACAAGTGTCACACACATATTTACATGTGGTAACTGCCACATTTCAGGAAATATATTTGTCTTGAATGATCCACTCATGATTGATTCCCCATGTTCAGCTCAACATGGGGCATACTGTGCTGTGGCTTCCAATGAAAGGTTCTGCGAGGTGGAGTCCCTCTGGTATAAGTAGTACATGGTAGTGTTGCTGTTAGCTGTCCTCAGCATTGCTTTCCCTGAAATAGTATTTTGGAATGACACTGTTGCTCTTGGCTCTAACACACTAATGTGCAAGGTTTTCTCTTGAAGTAACCAAGTGAGCCCTTGAGTGAGGCATACATATATTAATGTGAGTTCTGGACTTAAGGCCAAAGGGGGCTCCTGATAACAGGCTGGCTTTCATCATCCACCATGGAATGTAATTTCTGCTAAGTGTGCTAACCTAGTATTGACAACTTTGTTGGGCAGTGAAGAGGGGTGCTCAAACCTTGTTCCAGAGTTCACTGATCAGGTTTCAGGGATTGATATGCAGTTTGGAACCTCATTTTTGGATGGTAACAAGAGGAAGAATAGTTAGATTTATACTTTGCCAGGGAATTTGGGGAAGTGTAATTAAATTTTATAGTAGACATTGTATAGTAGAGAAAGATGTAAACTGACACCTGCAATGAAGTAACTCCTAGAATGTACCTAGTTCTTCCTGATCTTTTCTAGAGCCTCAACTAAACAGTTCAGAACCTTCAAATGGTATGCCTTGATGTATTAATCTGCTGTATGGATAAAGTCTCAATCTATAATACCATAGCCAGCTTTTTCTTATCCAGGTCAGGTCTATTTAGGGAGGCATTACCAGGGCTGATACCAACCTACAATTTTCAGTCTTAAAGGTAATAAAGGTCTAAGGAGGAACAGATTTGCCTACCAATAAAATTCTATTTTCTTCTCTACCTATTAACTGATTCTGTGTGACATGTATCCCCACTTCTCCCCCTGCAAAGCCTCAACCACTATGGAGTTGAGAAAGGGCTGGGCAACAAGAAGCATTAATTTTGATACATTATTGCAGTCTTTTACACTGCTGCCTGAACCAATCCAGGTTTCAACCAGAAGTCTTATCTCATATCCACAAGTCCTTACACAATAGGAAAAGCAAGAATCAACTCCATGGTTTCTGAACTGCAGAACTATGAGCACAGAATCTGATGCTTTGAAAGCAGAACAGATCACCTCTACAAGAAAGCATCTATTTACTGTACAACTTTACATTCTCACTGGGTGATGCTGGGTGATGTCAGTCATAGTTTCATCCAGCAGTGGTTCCAACAGAATCTCACATTCAGAATCTGAACAATAAGCAAGGCCACTCTGTTCTGAACTGAATCTTACATCTTGGTAAGTTTCACCATGCCTCTTGCCCTACATGTTAATGCCAGTTGATAGGAAGGTCACTGTTGTTCAGGTATAATACAGGTAACCCCTCAGGTGAAATATGACCTATTGTTATGATCATAAGTGAAATTATAGAAACAGCCAGGTACAGTCCCACTGACTTAAAGGGTGTTTATCCCAATAACTACCCAAACAGCACTGTCTGTCATAGGAGTCCTGGTTAGGTTTTCTTCTGCAACTGTACCTGATAAGATCTGCTGATGGATAGGCAGTGTCTTCCTTGGATACTTTTCAGAACCTATCTTGGAACCAGTAAAACCAAAGTTGATTAAACTGGTTGTTTTCCTCTTTTGCTTCATAGTAGTTTGGGAAACACTATGTGCCTTCCAGAGCTTTTCCCCCAAAGGGCTGCTTTGTCTTGAAACCTACTGCATCTTGCTTTTGATGTACACTGGTCACATAATGAGCATCTAGAGATGTTGTGTCCCTCACTAAAGTAGAACAGGTCCAAAGAAGGCTCATCGGATTGCACCATTTTCCCGCCACATTGGGAAAGTTTCTTAAGCAATTATTAGGCAGGAGGTGATGTGAAGGACCTCTGCCTGAGACCCTGGAGAGCCACTGCCAGTCTGAGTAGACAATACTGACCTTGATGGACTAACGGTCTGATTCAGTGTAAGGCAGCTTCATGTGTTCATTAATATTTTATTATTATTTTTCCACAAACAAGTTATTTTTCTGACAGTCCAAAATTTCCTGGAAACATCTTTTGTCCGTAGCAGCAAAGAAAACAGAGGGATAGGATGTACTCCCTCTGCCCCCTCATGTAGCATGAAGGTGGGGAAAGCCATTGGAGTAAGCTTGTGCCCAGCTGAGTTTCATAACCTCCCATACCTGGTGTGTCCATGCACAGTTTCTGTGTGGGTCTACACAGACACCACAATGATGAAGAGAAAGTTCACTTTATAGAAAGAAATTCAGTGGTGAAATTGAATAAAAGAAAGGGCTACCAGGAGGTATGGAAGGAATAATAAGCTGTTTTTTGATGGGTTGAGCAGCCAAATATGGCTAGAGATGAAAAGGAGAGCAGGAATAGGTAGAAAACATCTGAAGGTGAGCTTTCATTTTAAAAATATGTTTCAGAGGTATATCTTTGGATTTAAGGAAGGACCTCAAGGGAACAAAAATGTCAAAAATTGTAGGCTGCACTGAGCCTCACAAATAGTATAAAAGTATGCAAAATATACTAAATTTGCCCCAGCCTACTTGAAATGCAGTTTGCCTGATTATTTCTTACTTGTTTTCTTCTGTGCTAGTGGGAAACTTATGACTTGAAATAAATATTTCTGCTTGATAGAAGAATTAGAAATACAAATTGCAACTTTTGTCTGACTCTGAATTAAAAATATTCATACATGAAAACTGAATTGTGTTCTTTACATCATATCCTACAACTTTTGTCTGTATGAGGATCTATCCAGGGGTTATGTATTGAGTTTTGCCTATCTTATGGGGTTAGTCTTCTAGGGCCCAGACCTATTTGTGAAAATTTTAAATTTCCTATAGTGAAACATAACCTTCCCTTGCTATACTCAGGAAGGCATCTAAGGCAGTCCTACTGCAAAGAGCATTTGGTGAAGGGTGATTTTTGCCGCCAACAAATATGACTGAGTTTACTCACGTGTATGTTAAATATGAATGCTTTTATATTGGTAAACCATGTATACTGATCTCGTTAAATTTTGTTAACTGATTATTTATGTCTTTGCAACCTGGTTGTTACACTGCTCACCAGTCTGAGCCCAAGGAGATAAGACAGGATAGAAATGTTTTAAACTTTCACAATGGGGATAAAGCATATGTCTTTACTACCATACTATTAAATGAAAAATGTTCTATATTTTACTTTCTCCAAATCATCAGCTTTACTAGTGTAATTACTCTTTCATTCAAAATGTACAAGACAAATAACAAGCACCACACGGACTTGATAGAATTGTATTAGTCAAGAGCATCTGGTCGAACTTCAAGAGCAAGAAAAAAACTTTCTCATAAAACCACCTTCTAGCAGACTGTGCTCATGTAAATTAATTTTTGAAGTCCAATATGGGACCATCTTTTACAAGAGCGGTATTATTTTGGCCCTCAAAAACTTCAATTACATGACTATTTTAAAAGTCCTTCAAAATTCAGAAGTGATATGCAATCTTAAAATACATGTACCTGGGAATTTCTACACTGTAACATATAATTAATGTCACCTCCCTAAATTTATTAAAATTAATGTACACTTACTTTGAGTTCCTCTTCCATTTCAGATATTCGCCTTTCTAGAGCTCTTCGTTCCTACAGCAAAGTACTTGCATTAATTTTTTGCACAGGTACCTCAGCATTTGAGGGTATTTACTTTAAACACAGTGAATCAAGTGCAATTCCAAATTTCCAAGATTAAACAACCATAAGCACAGTGGAGACAAGAGGTTGTGAGGCCAGTGATGTGTAAAAAAAAATCTTCCCATTTGGAATCAAGACAACAGAACAAAACTTTAGTAAAATTCTACCAACTCAATCCATTCTTTATATAAAGCTGAACAGGCAATAGGTTTTATAAAGTTGGTTGGCGAGTTCTCCTTTAGCTAGATTTGTGATAGTTGAACATATAAGAAATGCAGATGAAATACTGCCTGCCTGAAGAAAAAGGAAACACAAAACATAAGCTTCCATAAACAGGCAAATGTTAGTTTGCACTCAGTATTGCACCCAAAAAGTAATAATATTGTATGTATTCCAGCGCATATTCTTTTATCAGACATACTGGACGACAAGATTATAGCTTCTTGCCCGATGTTAAGACAAATGCAGTGGCTCTCATTAATAAAGCAGCTTTGGTAGCTATTATTTGACATTCAAATATTTTCAAAGAGTGAAAGACAAAAGCAGATTACTCTAAAGTGTACATTAACATCTGCATTCAATGGTGTTATGCAATACAGCAAGCAGCATCAACTGAGGTGTGTAAAACTCTGGTTAGATCATACCGCCCCGTAGATACTGACTCTTGTCGGTCACCTTTCAGATACAAACCATTTGAATTTAGTTTAATCATAGTTAAGTGACTTCATAGGCATATTTTCCCCAATCACATGGCTCAGATGCAACAAACAAACCATGATATGCCTTACTCACAGTCTGTGTCCCAAGCATACAAGAAAAATGTGCTTTGTGATGACAGGACATGTTTTATATTCCTTGCCTGCCTCCCATCAGAATCCCCAGTACTATACAAAAAAGTAGAATATTATCTCAAACCATGATTTGGTGATTCAGATGCAAAGGCAAGCCACAGGCTTTCCAGATTATAGCTACTTAGCTTCAAACTGCTACTTGAGATTCTTGCTTGGCATCTCTCTTCAGGTTTGATGTTTTGGAAAGAATGGCAAAGTAATATGCATAAACTGTGGTCTGTCATTACAGCTGAACTAACTTGAAGAGTTTAGTTCAGTCATAATTCCTGTGGCCATTCTCAAATTTATTCAATCCATCCCCACACACTAGTAAAAATTAGATTTCTGGAAAGTATGTCTACATGTAGCAGTGCTTCGTTAAGGAACAGTGAGTTAACTGACATAAGCCAGTGACTAAGATCTTCACCAAAATAAGTTGCAAACCAAATTTGGGACAACACTTATTATTACCATTATGTTAAGACATGTAACACGCCGTTATGATAGACATATTACAGATTTAAGTGAATTAGAGTGGGTGACCATGTGGTACAGGGCTTTTTCTATGGGGGCACTTCAACTATGCAACACCCCTCTCCACATGTATCTAGCTGGTGCCAAATGTGCTAAATTTGATGGTGGAAAGTGCCGTCAAGTTGCAGCCAATTTACGGCAAACCTATAGGGTTTTCAAGGCAAGAGACATTCAGAGGTGGTTTGCCACTGCCTGCCCCTGTATTGCAACCCTGGACTTCCTTGGTGGTCTCCTATCCAAGTGCTAACCAGGGCCAACCCTGCTTCGCTTCTGAGATTTTACAAAATCAGGCTAGCCCGGATCATCCAGGTCTAAATTTCTAGTACCTACTAAAAAGATATTAATTTACTAGGCTTTGTGATGGCTGGTTTTTTTTTTTTAAATGCTATTTTCTGTACCTGCTAAGAAATTTACTGTTATTCGAGGCTCTGTAAGAAGAGGAGGATTGCCTACATTAGGGGTGTGTCGCCTAATATGCAAGGAGTTCCTGCTAGAAAAAGAGCCCTGCTAGAAAAAGAGCCCTGAGTGACTGATACTATTTTAGCAAGGGTTTTGTTTATTACATCACTAAAATTTTAACATGAGATTATTTCATGCTGGTATTTTTTTTGTTTATGTAGCCTTGAGCACATTTGGTGGAAAGAGTGAGATCAAAATAGCTATAAATTTTTAAAATCATGATGTAACAGGGGAAACTGCATAAAACCAGTTTGGAAAAGCACCACTGCCAGCCAGATGTACTATCAATTGCACATTCAGCTGGAGGTATGTCTTTAACAGCCAAGGGAAACCTCATGCAGGCTATATCCCTTGTTCAGTTGCCATGATTATGAAAATCATGGACATCAGATAATTCTAAGGGCATGTACATATGACTGCATTTTTGTTACAAGCCCAGTGACGGCCCTGTGTGCTCTTGGAGGCAACTGAAATATGCTCAGTATATGAGCTAGTCCTTTGTCACTGCCACCTATAGTAAATTGTTACATGTGTAACAATTCCTATGCAAATATCAAAGATGTAATAGTCTAAGAGTGGAAAACAATGCATTCTTCACTAATTACTCTCTAAGCCAGGGGCGTTGAACCCATTTGTTATGGAGGGCCGGATTTGACATAAATTGGACTTTGTCGGGCCAGGCCATGTGTGTCATAAAATGTAATGCTAGTAATGGAGATATAAACTTTATAAAGGATACACAGATTTTTTAAACTTAAAATAAAAAAATGCCTGAAACATCAGCATTCTTGCAATATTTTGTTTATTTAAAATAGTCTCTGATAACTGACACTTCTTGCTCTGAATTACTGCATCAAAATGTCTGTGCTGTAGCAATCTAGGAGTGGGAGGAACCTCAGCCCAACGCAGGGAGCAGAAACTTGACTATCTATCTCTCCTGAACAATTGAGAGTGTCTAGGAAAGCAAGCTATGACATAACAGCAGCAGCAGAAGCAGGAGACAGCCAGTCCCTTGCGGGCCTGATTGAAGCCCTCTGGGGGCCTGATCCAGCCCCCGGGCTGCATGTTTGACACCCCTGCTCTAAGCTATTAGTCTTTAGAATGTAAGGCTGTTTAGTAATGTAATGCTGCAGCTAGACTGCTGGTCAAGGCTAGTTACTGAGAGCATCTGATCACAATATTACAACAATTACATTGAGCCCAATTAAAGTTCTTGGTTTTGACCTTAAAGCCCTACATGGCTTGGGACTGGGGTATCTAACAGACTGTCTTCTCCCCTATGTTCTGTTGAGAATTAAGATCACAGGGAGAGGCCCTCCTCCTGACTGTCCCATCAATCAGAGAAGCTTATTTGGTGGGTACACAAGAGAGGGCCTTTTCAGGGGCAGCCCCATGATTGTGGAACAACCTCCCCAGTGATGTGTGCCTGGCCCCCTCACTTTCAATCTTTAGGAGGCAGTTGAAGACATTTAGTTAGGCTTAGCAGCAATCCTGAGATGTGATTTTAAATGTTGGTTTTTATGTTTTTAATGTATTTTATTTTATGTGCTTTATCTATGTTGTAAGCTCCTTTGAGCTCTGTATGGAAGAAGTCAGCTAATAAATGTTTTAAATAAAATAAATAACATCCAATGTATTATATAAAACACCTTGTTCTGATATAATTGCTGTTGGGATGTTTTTATTTTCACACAGTTTTCCAATTCAATCCGTTTTACAAGAGGGTCAAAGTAATAGGGAGAAACTTACCCTTTTTTCCATTTCTAGCAGAGACCTGTCAGCAAATCTTTCTTGTCTCTGGAAAAGAAAAAATGATGACATGCAGGGTCAAGCACAGTAAGAGGAGTCACAGTGAAAATACAGTGATGATAAGAAATGCTTTGTGGTATTTTTAAAATATTACTAGTACAATAATATGCTAATCAAAATATTACTGTACTATTACTACCTTTTCTTGTAACTTGTAAGCTCCAAGCACAGACAGAACTCTTTTCCTAATATTAATTTACAAGTCTAAACCCACTGAAGGACACTTTATCAACTTTTGCAGTATGAAGAACCACAGTATGACAGACTAAATTCTTTTAGTAGAAGTATAAGATACAGAAGACTATATGGAAGATGCTAGGATTGCTCAACTACTATAAGCTAATATTTCCTAATAACTATCACCAATTATGGCTCATTGGTAGATCATCCACTTTGCATGCATAAGGTTCTAATTCATTCCCTGGCACCTTTGGGATCCTGGAGGGCAATGTTCCTTCTAAGTGGTTGAGTCTTGTGAGCAAAAATTCTGCTTTGTGAACGAGCCAACATTTGACTGTTGTGTAAATTAGTCAGAGTCTCGCTGAGACTCAACAAGGACATGCCACATAGCCTAAGTTTCTTAGCTGGAAGCCCAGGAGAGATTGTTTGACTGCAAGTCTCCCTGGCCCAGAGTATCTTATGCACTGAGGCAGTATCTCTCAGCATCACATACACTCTACACATACACAGCCCACTGGTTCAACGCTTGTACCTTCATTACTGCCTCACATTTGTCTTCTGTGGTATTACAGCCAAGAAACTAATCTACAAACATGCAGGGGTTCAGGAGAGTAATCAAACAAAGTTTTGAAATGATCAGAAAGACCAATATGAGAACTGACAAAATGTATTTATTATTTATTTGATTAGATTTTTTGGACCACCCTTTCCTGCTTGTGCGGGGCACCAGGCGGTTCACAACGATCTAATTCAGTAAAGTGTAACATTTTCGACACAGGCTGTACTGCAAAATATCTGTTTAGCTTAACAGCCCCACATAATCGCAGAGCATACATGCTTGCACGCCTTAATGTTCTGCCATCAGAGGCGTTGTTAGGGAGGTACTGCCAGATACCTTATGTAGACAAACTTTGTCCTTGCTATCTAAAAGATACAGAATCCACTACACACACTATTCTTCATTGCCCCTTTTATTGGGACATTCGATCCCGTTTTATTACTCCATTTCTAAAGGGTAAGAGCTGGCATTTGGACGACACAAGTGTTCACTTTCTTCCATTCCAATTCTAATTGCAAAATAATGGAGGCTGTTGCAGAATTTTTATATTATGCAATTAGAAGACATGGCTTGAATAGCCAAGTGTATGTATCGGATGAATCTTAGTATTTTGCTGGATTTCCTGCAATAAAGGTTTTGTGTTGTGTTGTTGTACAGCGTAAAATAAGTTAAAACCATGAAAACTCAATATTTAAAACAGTCAGAGCATTTAAACATTTCAAAACATTTTTTTTAAAAAGATGGCAGTGCTAGCATTCAGTTATTGGGGGGAGGGGGGTGCCAGGTCGATGTAAGGAACTGTTGCTGGCCTCAACCAAAGCCCTGACAGAACATCTCTGCCTTACATGCCCTGCAAAACTTTAATAGATAAGACAGGGCATGGATATTTAAGACAGCATTGTAGCCAAAAATAATTGAAAACCATTCAATAATAAAAAGGCTTGAATGGAACATCCAATGCATTGGCTAGAAATTTAATACATTCCAAGACTGAAGAGGAGTTGTTTTCACTTTATAAGAACCAGCTTGCTACATTGTAAAAATACTTTAGATCATTTAATTTACAAGTTCAGTTCAGTTCAATTTTATTGCATGGGACCAATGGCAATTACAAGTGGTTAACACTAAAAAACTGTATACAATAAAATACGGTACCATGAGACTGAGTTAAAATACTATAAAATTACATTTTAAACCTTGTTTCATAAGAGAAAGGAATGACTCCCATAAGCAACCGACCTATGCTGACGTTACCCTTGGCCTGAATTTTCTTTGTTGCTAAGGCAAAAAGGGTAACTTTATATGAGACCTCTGATTCCACATCTGCAAGTAAAGATATGACTTGTTCCATCACAGTGCTAAGGACTAAATTAGCCAAGATTGTACCTAAAACATTTCATCCTTGGAGCTGAATAAAGTGGACAGGCCAGCAGATAATGACACAGGTCTTCAGGATCTGGACCTCTGCATATACAGAGGTGCTGGGCACCTGGTGTTTGAGTACAGCGACCTTCAAGCATGGCTGTTTGCATTGTTTGGAAATGAATATATGTGAAAGCTGAATATAATTTTAAAAAGGACAGATATTGTGCCCTGAAATGATATAGTTTAATACATTTTATACCAAGGTGAAAATTTGGTTCCCAACATAACTTGCCTGTCTAAAGCAGTGTCATGTGAGTATATTTGAGCCCTACCATTAAAATCAGCCTGAGAAGCTCCTCGAACAACATCTGGCAGATTATATATTTGGAGAATTTTGTTATAACTGGACTGCTATTAAATCGTTCATTTTGGCTACATTCATTTTTCTTTTCCACACCATTCCGATCACCGTTACTACCGAACAGCTGCACAAGTGGCAAAAAATGTTACTAAAATTCTTTTAGACTTACAAAAATCATAGAATTAAGTGCAGTACTCTTTATAGATGTTCTGAGAAGGGAGGTATAAACTTCCCTAATTTGGTGAACTATTACAGACCAATCCACCTTTCACAGGTGATCCATTTGCTGCTTGTTGACTATAACTCTGACCAAACACAACAATTTGCTATGTACACAGATCCCTTTGACCTACAGGAAATTATCTGGCAATCCCCCTCTAGTAGACCCAAATGAGTTCGTCTTAGTCCACTACCTTCTGCAATGCTAGCAACCTGGGACAGTATGAGGCCCATATTACTGCCTCCTATATCCCAATATCAAACTTTTAAAAATCAAATTTGGTTCCTGCCGGGCCTCAAAAATCCTGCATATAACTACTGGAAAATGGCCAAAATCATCACACTCCAGGATGTTACTGCTAAGAAACTACTTTTGCCTAAGGTAGATCTAGAAGCTACTGCAACGAAACATCCCATGGATGCAATACCTCCAGATCTCCCATATGTGTACACAGACCTGTCTGAATTCCATCTTAAAACAACCACTTACAGCATCTGAGGCAGTGATTGCCGTTGCCAACATTTCACGGAGAGGTCTAATCTCTAGGATACCTATTGTCCTCTCTGAAGAATACAGACATTGTATCATACCAAAATATGTGGCACAAAACCTGCAACATTACTCTCTCTAGTGATTCTTGGGATCATATCTGCTCATCTCCACCATTTCATTCAAAAATTACTTCTATGAAACTACAAACTTTCAAAATATTATCACACCGGTATGATGCCTAGTAAACTGGCTTACACCCCACATATAGCCCAAAATGCTGGAAGAAATGTGGTAACATAGGAGATTATCTGCACTGTTGGGTTTACTGTCCCAAACTTACTCCCTTCTGGAAGGAAGTACTGGATCAAATCAAATCTCTCATTGATATAGATATTGCTCCCACACCAAAACATCTGTTTTTGAACAGTTGGGCTGTGGACTGTGATAGTTTCTCCATGAAATAAATGGTCTCAATAATGCTTTTTGCGGCCAAAACTGTCATTGCCTCGCACTGGAAAACGACAATGACACCCACTCTTTCACAATGGTATAAAAAGTTGTGGGATTTATATATCATGGCTAAACTCGCGGACAATCTTATTTGTTTTGATAAATGTCCTACTCACACAAATTTTGTTTCTACATGGTTTCCTGTGTTAGAATCTCTCTCCAAACAACAAGATATTCCTAAAATAATGGATGACTTGTGGTTATGGTAAATCTAGTCTCCTGTTCCCAGCTGTATATTGCTGGCAACATTTACAGTACTTGAATATGTGCTATAGACTTTGATGGTCATTTATAACTCAAAGCCTCTTGTGGCACACTTAGTTGTTTATAATCTATATAATTCACAAAACTATGTAAATTGTTATTCACCTTATATGAAGTTATAACCTGTTGTTGTATTGATGTTTACATCTTCAAATTGTTTCTATAATGAAAACTAAAAAAAGCCTGCCATTTTGGATCTTAGGCTAATGGAAAAACAGATGCTTGAGAGATGACCTGCTGGAGCTCTCTTGAATTTATGCCAGTAATTAAATAGGGCTTTATGTGCACATGCCCAAAGAGAAGGGAGGCCCAATTCGGCTTTCAGCAAAGCAGCTGGAGTGTTAGGAAAGAATTTTGAATTCTCTCCAGATTTGCAATTAAGGCATCATTCCATCCCCACACCTCCACGCTGTAGAGCAGTTGGGCAATTACCTTACTCTGGAAGAGCATTAAGGCTGGGTCTATCTAAAAGCCCCCTTTGGAACGGTAAAATTTAAAGATTGCACCAGTTGACCAGAGAGCTGTTGATTTTGCAATTTCTAGGTGTGCCTTCCAAGTGAGTGTATCACTGAAGGTGATACCCAAATATTTAAAGGTTTGACATTACTCAATTGGATCACAGGACTGGGATCTTCTGTGAGCCAAGACAAGGAGGGAAGAGGTCGGAGCCTGAAAGCCTTGGATGTGAGGGCCATCTGGCTGCGACATCTGTCACCTCATTGATCGCCAGAGTTGATTCGGCCGGAAAGTCTCTTAGTGATGTCACTGATGTAGAGGTGTTCCAAGTTATTTGATTTCTAGAACTACCAGCAATTACAGATGTTGCTCTAACTCTTAATTACAAAGATCACATGCTTTACATTTTCATTTGTTTCATTTACTACTGCACTTGAAGGTATGTGAATCACAGACTATATATAGGAATTCAAATTATGCTCATGTTGTAGTGGTAAAAATCATGCAACCCCCCCTAATTTATTTATGTCATTTATAGTCCACCTTTCTCACATAGACTCAAGGTGGATTACATGTTTAATATGGTTCTATATATCTAATGGGAGTTGTATGCCAAGTTTTTAACAAAAGATCAAAAGTATTCAGAACCATTAAATGCTATATAATCATATCCTGAGACAATACCATTCCCATTACTGAATTTTGGAGATCCTTATTTTATTGAAAAATTTGAAATACAAACCTGAGTTGCCTTTTCCAACTGTAGCTTAAGATCCGTCAGCTCCATGTTGGTATCATGTAGCTGTGCTTTCAGTTTCTCATTTTCAGCTAGAATTTGTTCATAAAGCTAAGGAAAATTCAATACAGGTTTTACAATAGTGTATTCCTTTTAACCTGGATTATAAATTATAACATGGTCACAATTTATTTATGGAATTTTGAAATTAATTTATTAAAATATTTATATCCTACCTTTTCTCACTCAAGGAAGCCTACACAAGTTACAACTAAAACATTACAATTAAAACCAATAGAATAAAGCTGCAAGATACCCTCTCGTCAAAAGATGCCTGCAGTTTATATCCTATTAAAAGCCATGGCAAATAACATGGACGTAGCACTTCCTGAACATTTCTAACAATGTAACTGCCCTCATCTCCTCAGGGAGCCTGTTCCACAACGTGGGAACTGTGGTGGAAAAGGAATTGGCTCTGCTCAATGCCATGTGTGCCATCTTAAAGAGAGAAACAAGTGAACGGCTTGAAGACCTTATTTGGCACATAAGGACATATGGGAGGAGAGAGTCCTTTTAGTCCTAGGCCATCAAGTTACAGCTGGCAATATATCATTCAGGGACAACAATCTCCGTGGTATGAAAAACTATGCCAGTATTACCTCAACAGAGTAAGGATTAAGTGTTACTCTGCCTTGAAGAATTTCTAGTGAAACATGGTACAACAATTTTAACGGCATAAAGTCACTGAATTTTCCTATAACATGACATCCTTCAATACACACAAAGCAACAGTAGAACAGGCAGAGCTGCCTGAAGGTCCAAACAGTTCAGAAAGTTAAGGGAGGAAGGAAGACAGAAAGACATCACAGAGGGCTTGAAATAATGGAATCTGTCAGCTGTTGGCGGAAGGAATCAGACAAGAAAGGAAATTAATGAGGCACAGGTACATTTAAATAATACACAGGGATGGTACAGGGCAGCCTAGTCTTCCTATAAATATGGGAGAGCAACTGCAGAAAGTGTAGCAAAGCCAGAACCTGCACAAGGAAATGCCATGGGATGAAGACACACAAAAAATGCACCTGGCGCATGAATGAAAGCCAGGAGGCATATCAGCAGGCAGCTTGCTGATAGTTTTGAATGAAAAGGTTGCACTAGACCTAGCATAGTATATAGGGCAAGCTGACGGAGAGCCAAAGATGAGGAGATGGTGAAGGGAGCTTTCTTCCAAGTTTCCCTTTTCTGTTTCAAAAGTTAACTTCCAGCCCTTAAAAAAAAAAGGACGCATGCTGAGTACAACTTACTTAAATACAGCCATCCGGAATTATTACAAAGGCATAAAGTTACATTTTGTTAAGCTGCTATTGTTAAACTCAAGATACCTTTTTAAAATCTGTTGTATCTTCTTTATCTAGCTTACTGGAATATGATTTGCGGTCTTCCAAATAACTGTAACCAGTCCGTCCTAGTACTGAATCGTAACGGTCTCCTGTTGATCCTGAGTCATATCTTCAAATAAAAGGAAAAGTTTCACAAGTTTTACAGCGCAAATCCAACTATTTATACAAATTTAGAACACATTTATTTTACCTTTCAAGTCTTTCCAATTTCTATTACCTTCCATTTCTCTCCAATTTGAAAATGCTTAAAAGTGGAAAGGGATGTATCTCCTGACCAATTATTCCTACTGTAAGGCAACTGTGGAAAATCCTTCACCTTTGGGGAGTTCCCAGTAGCTGGGTCTAATAACATTACAGCGCTACAAATACTTCTTTGCTTTAGATGAGTTTAAAGCAGTATGTGGTATTTTTCACTCAGTTTTCAAGACTGTTTTATTATGCATACCTTTTTATTTTTGAAAATCACTGCTATACCAGCACTGAAGTAAAATGAACATGTAGGAAAGTCTTGAAATAGAAAAATGGAAATGTACTTATACAAAGCTCATTTCAGCCACCACAATGATGGTGGCAATTGCTTCCATACAGGTGGGCTCTGCAAACCTGCCTTCACTTTTGCAACTAAGGATAGTATTAATGGAACATTACAATGAATGTTTTTTTCCATGCCAGCAGTAGAAGTTCCCAGGAGTATACTGTAATGGCAAAGGTCCACATCACCACTCTGCCACTGTGTTTAAACTGCATGTAAGCTTCTAAAAAATTAATATTTATTTGAAGAGTGTGGCTGGCAGTGGATCCCCGATTTATGTTTATTTTTCTCCATAAGCATAATGAATTGCTGAAGCCATAAGTACTAACACAATTTTTAAAATTACATCATACATCTTTTTAAAAATCCAAACTGTAAAAGAGCACATACCTTGAAAGGCTTTCACCCTGAAAAAGAAATGAAATAAAACAACCTTAAACAACTGTATTTCTGTTACAGGATTAATCAACCAGTAAACAAATTCCTGAAGAATAGTAAAACAATAACTGAACGCCTTTCAAATCATGAGTTCTGATCACATGTATTACTTAAGTCAGCTTGTGGCAATATAGGCCAGGACCCAAGGAGTGGCTGCCAAGACCTTGGGCCTGTTATCCTCCCCCCCACCCCCTTTGAACAGCAGACCTACAACACCAACTTCTGCTTTATGTCCCCTTCCATTTAAAAAGTTGTTTGCCATGAAGAGGAAAGATTGTGCTTGAGAAAAACTCGTCCAAAAACCCTTTGGTATAACAAAACTAGAATTCTGCAAACTATTTCTGAGCTCCTGAGGACATCTGAAGTACAGGCATATCATTCCTTTTCTCTGATCAAGGTCATAAAAACAGACTAAAAAGTCCTACTTTTTATGCTTTTAATATCCAAGTCTATATACCCTTTTGAGGTAGTAAAGTCATCACAGGGGTTTTTTTTCCTTATGCTAATTTTACACTGGGATTTTTTTGTTTCCATCACATGGTGAAAAACTGCCATGGTAAAGACAGCATTCTGATGACAGCAACACTTCAAAATGTGAAAGGAGAATGGGACACTAGTTAGTGTACTATAATCTGATGATAAAAAGCCATCACTGATATCTAAATTGGATATACCATCTGCAGTACAGAGCATAAGTTTATGCATACAGTTTACAACAGTCAATTTCAAAAGTTAATGTTCTTTGACTACATGGGTATGCATTGTTTTATATGTATGAACAAGACACAGTATGGGAGACTGTTGAGATGAACAGTCAAGTTAGTACATGCAGCAGAAAAGTCAGGAACAACAGGACTGAACGTTGCAGAGAACAGTATTTATGGGGAAGTCTAATGACACCATCGTGCTCATAAACAGTTTTTTTTTAAACTCCAGGCCTGAAACCGAGGTAACCATTTTTAAAATAGAAGCAAATACATACCATAGAAAAATCCACTTTAGGAACATAAAGAGACTTTAACAATTACCTGTGCTTCTTTTTTATTTGTTCCCTCCTCTGAGTCAGACTGATGTTCTTGTTCATTTTCATCACTCTGGAGAAGAAAAGCCATTTAAAAGATTTACATACATACTCCCCAGTCTTCAGGAACTATTTTTACAAGGCAAAAAGAATGAAAAAATCCAGACCTCACTAGCTGATCTGAGCTACAGCCTTAACTCTGCTCCTCTTATCATGCTTACCTTTCAAAAACAAATGAACAAATAAATGGGGAACGATGAATTCAAACTTCTCTGTTTTGGAAGCTGCTTCATCTGTGCCACTGTTTTACCTCACACGTTATACAAGCTTATTTTCACACGACAGTGTCACTTACTCAGTCCCTTTATTGGCGTAGGTTATAAACATGAACAGGTTTTAACGTACAGAATAGGGTTGCCAGCCTCCAGATGGGGCCTGGGGATCTCCCACTTTTACAACTGATCTCCAGCTGACAGAGATCAGCTCCCCTGGAGAAAATGGCTGCTTTGAAGGGTGGACTCTATGGCATACTACCATGCGGAGACCCCTCCCCAAACCCCACCCTCTCCTGGCTCCACCCCCAAAGTCTCCAGGTATTTTCCCACTCAGACTTGGCAACCCTAGTACAGAAAAAGGAAGTATCCAACATCTCAGTGCAGACCTTGGTAAATTTTCCATGGATCTAGAAGTCAGCCCAAAATTTTAGGCGGGAAACTCATCCATAATAAACACAATATTTTTACTATAATGTGAGTCACCTCAAGCAGGTCTCTGGAGTGGAAGCTTTCATGTGTGTTCTAGAATACAGAGCTATCAGTTTTTGATGAAAAAACTGCATTCTTTTGTGAAAAGTTTGTCGAATGGATACAATTTCAGTCACATTTTTATTTATAGTTCAATGCCACCTTTCTAAACAAACAGCAAACAAAAATTAAAATCTGTAAAACCTAAATGCGAAACAGCAATAACTCAAACCTAAAAACAACCAGAAAGCCAGCTCAAAATGACTGGGTTGCAGTAAAATTAATCCAACAGGTTAAAACATAAGAAGTATATGGAATTATCAGTGACAATTTTTCTGAAGATGTCTTGATTCTGGTGTGATAGTTTCACAAGTAAGAAGAAAATACCTTCATTTATTATCACTATCATCACTGAGAATTGTGTGTATTTCTTTTCAATCATTTTAAACCATTCAAATTTTAATAACCAACACTTATCATGCGAATATTCCAATTAGCTGTAGCAGAAGCAGCTTATTTAAAATAAGACCATGCAAATTTGTTGCAAAACAGGTCAAAAGGTAAAGAGAAGTAAAGGAGAACGTGGCGGGAAAGACTGAGAAGAGGATAGAATTGCCAGCCTCCAGGTGGGGCCTGGGGATCCCCCGCTTTTACAACTGATCCCCAGCTGACAGAGATCGGCTCCCCTGACAGAGATCGGCTCCCCTGGAGATCAGTTGTAAAAGCGGGGGATCGGCTCCCCTGGAGAAAATGGCTGCTTTGGAGGGTGGACTGTATAGCGTTGTACTATGCTGAGGTCCCTCCCCTCCCCAAACCCTGCCTTCCCCAGGCTCCACCCCCAAAGTCCCCAGATATTTTCCAACCCGGACTTGGCAACCCTAGAAGAGGGGTGGGAAACAGCCTGGAGTGGGTTAGAAATAAACACCATAGTTTTGGTTAAGAGAAGTGAAAGGCAGAATATAGAGCTTCATGGCCTAGCTGTACTCAGCTCCAGGCTTTCCCATCCACCCCCTCAGATCCAAGCCAGGAAGCTGCGAGTGGGAGGAGAGGCTGGCAGTTCCAACCAAGTTTCAGTGCTTTTAGCAAGCAGAAGATATTGAGACCTGGACAGAAATTGTCAAGGCCTGTCTTACTGAAAAACTATCAAGACTTTTGTAAAGCTTCAAATCCTAAACTAACTAGCTTTTTAAAATCTACATGGACAAGATTATATGCCAAGAAGCTGACACATTTTCCCAGAGTGATAAATACTGTCAGTAAAATACTACTCCAGTTGGTGTCTCAAATTAAGCATTAAATTAATGGTTACCAACCTAGGGTCTGAATTACTGCAAAGGGTCCGTGAATCCATATGCACACTAAGCACTGCCATTTTGATGCTTCTGTCATTTGAATCTTGAAGAGAGATACTTTTACTTATACTCAAAAAGGTTGGGAACTACTTTCAAAATAAATTTCTACTGATTTTGCCCAGTATCTCAAATTCAGAACAAATTGGATGGGTATATACCAGGCACAAAACTATACTAATTCACTCAAATGGTAATTTTCACGCAATGGTAACATAGTTCTCCTTCATACAGAAGAAACATGATGAATCTAAATTATTCAGATTTTATTAATAGTGTGCTGAGTAGCTATATAATCTAAATGATAACATTTTAAAGCTTCTGGGCTTTCAGTGATGGCGTGATCATTTAAATGTGTGAACATCATACTCAAAATATGCCATCATTTAGCAGCAGTTCAATTGGATGCTTGGGACCAGTAGTAATTCATGTATCAGTAACTATGTCTCTATTATCTATGCTCTCAAAAAGTCACTGAAGTCCTGACACCAATCTATGATTTTCTAAAGCACTACTCACATTTTGGAAAAAAAGATTAGTTTAAACATGGCAGAATATTTTTACAAATTGATACTAGTTAAAGGTTATGACTGGCAGCTGAATTGCCTAATGATCTCCTGCCTCCCTAGACAACAGTAGTAGATAAGAAAAGTAGTAGTTAAGAAAAGACCTGACTCCATCAAAAATCCAGGAAGGGCCTCTGTCAGTAAGAGCAGACAAGACTGAGCTAGTCTTCATTGGTTCATTCCATATAATACTGATGTGCACCATCCTGGATGGCCCAGGCTAGCCCAATCTCAGAAGCTAAGCAGGGTCAGCCCTAGACAACTACCATATTTTCCGGCGTATAAGACGACTTTTTAACCCAGGGAAATCTTCCCAAAAGTTGGGGGTCGTCTTATACGCCAGGCAGAGGAGCGCGGCGGAAGTGAAGAACCACGCCCCCTTCTCCCAGCAGCCGAGTCAGCGACTGGAGCAGGAGCAAGCAGGCAAGGGCTCCACGCTGGGGGAGGGCCTAGAACGAGGCCTCTAGAGGCCTTTTGTTTTTTTCCTTCCCAGCCGTGAAGGCTGGGGCGGGGTGTGTGTGTGTGTGTGTGTTCCTGCCCTTTTTTCTCTCCCGGCGCTCTGGCAGCAGGGAGAGAAGGGCCCTCCAGGATGTTTCCCCTTCCCCGCCGTGAAGGCTGGGGCGGGTGTGTGTGTGTGTGTGTGCGCTCCTGCCCTTTTTTCTCTCTTGGTGCTCCGGCAGCAGGGAGAGAAGGGCCGTCCAGCATGATTCCCCTTCCCCGCCGTGAAGGCTGAGGCGGGTGTGTGTGTATGTGCGCTCCGGCCCTTTTTTCTCTCCCGGCGCTCTGGCAGCAAGGAGAGAAGGGCCGTCCAGCAGGATTCCCCTTCCCAGCTGTGAAGGTTGTGTGTGTGTGTGTGTGTGCGTGCGCTCCTGCCCTTTTTTCTCTTCCGGCGCTCCGGCAGCATGGAGAGAAGGGCCGTCCTGCATGATACTTGGTGTGCATTGGAAGAGGGGTAGTCTTATACGGAAAGTATATCCCAAACTCTATATTTTAACTGGAAAAGTTGGGGGTCGTCTTATACGCCTAGTCATCTTATACGCCGGAAAATGCGGTAGTAGTAGCTAGCCTGCCCCTGAAAGGTAAAACAACCAACCATCTCACCTCTGAGCCTACAAAGGTGCTGTTCTAGCATCCAATCACCTTTCTGAGAGAGAAATGGAATGCTGGATAGAAACAAAACAGCAGTGAGTTTGGGTCTGCCTCAGCAAGAGAGCAGACTGTTTAAAGCAGAGGTGTCGAACTCATCTGTTACAAGGGCCAGATCTGACATAAATGTCAGTTTATCAGGCTGGGCCATGTGTGCCATAAAATGTAACATGAGGTACTGGAGAAATAAATTTTATAAAGATGATTTCAGATGCCGAATGTCAATAGCAGGCTTGATTGGATTAGGTGTGATATGCAGTAGGTGTGAAGATATCAGCATTGGTAATGAGACAGGAAACCTAGGTATCAATTTGGTACAGGAAGATTCAGTCCAGGAGGATGAAAAGAATAAATGGAAATAAGTCTGAAGAAGTGAGCAGTGACTCAAGAAAGCTCTTACCCTACCACAAATTTTGTTAGTCTTAAGGTGCTATTGGACTCTTTCTACCACAACATTCAAAAACCAGTGCGGGAACAGCTTAACCTTCCTGGACATTCAGTTGCTGACCTAAGAGTAACAGTTTTCTTACAAAGGAATTTCAAAGGGAGATTAGAAAGAGAGACTGCTGAATTGCAACTGATAATGAAACTTGAGACAATGCAGCCTCCTGGACAGAGTTAAGACCTAGGTTTCTTCTCTCATTACCAATGCCTGCTATTGTTATTTGGTGTATGAAATCACTTCATTCTCCAAGATATAAGGACAGATGGACTCACATTCTAGATTCAGTCCAGGAGGATGCAAAGAATAAATGGAAATAAGTCTGAAGAAGTGAGCTCTGACTCATGAAAGCTCATGCCCAGCCACAAATTTTGTTAGTTGTTAAGGTGCTACTGCACTCTTGCTCCCTTCCACTAACAAAGAATGCAAGCTGTGCTGTTAAGTTTCTCTCCCCACCCCATCTGATACAACTGGAAAGGGGGATTTCTCCAAGTGCTATGGGACGCCCTCCCTCTCCCCCCCACCGAAGAAGTGTGCATGCACACAAAAGCTTATACCTGCAATAAAATACTGTTGGTCTTAAAGGAGCCATGGGACTCTCACACTCTCTCTCTGGCTCTTTCCTTCCCCCTATCTTCCTTCCCGAAGGAGGGGGAGGGGGAGGAGCCCTCAGCCAATTGAGGGAAAGGAGGCTTGGCTTTCTTTCGCTCCCCTGGAAGCAGGAAGTTGGAGACAGCTGGGCAAAAGAAGTGAGCTGTGATGCAGGAAGCAAGAAACAGGAAGGAGCCAGTTGTTCACGGGCTGGTCAGGGGCCCTGCAGGGGTCCTGCAGGGGTCAGTTCCGGCCCAAGGGTAGGTATGACACCTCTGGTTTAAAGGGTAGCTCTGCCTGGTAGCATGGCAGAGTGTTTTAACTCCACCTCTGAGAGAGAGCAGAGAACCTGGTTGTGAAGCCTGTTTCTGGTGATGAGCAGACATCATATAATTTAGTCTGACTCTTGGAAAACAGCAGGCTGATGAGGGTGGAATCCTGTGTGTGAGAGAAAGAATCCAGCCTGGTGGCTAGACAGTGAAAGATTGTTTGTAGTTGCAAGTGTTAAAAGAAAATTCAGATCACAACCTGAAGCCATAACTAGCTTAAGCACCTTGGCCAGGCTCCTCCTGCAACTGTCTGAAGCCCTGTGCAGCTAAACTGTTCTTTAAAACAACCCATACATAAATACCACAAACCTTACCTCATGGCAGCAAACCCAAAGCCTTTATACCTGCTACCTTATAACTGAGGGGAACATTTTATTTTAAAAGAGCCCAATTCTCTGGAGTCTTAAGAGGCTATGTGGACCGTATTGGCTGATTTACAGGAGTCTTTCACAGGGTCTTTTGTTCCACTCATGGAAAACTCACTCACAGAGACTGTGGCTGAACCAGTGGTCCATGTTACAGACTAAAGGTCTAAGGATCTGGGCTTCTGTTTACAAGGGTGTGATCCACATTAAGAGTGCTATTTAAATCATGGTGCCTACTTTGAACATTATCTGTATCTGAAATGTTAAGTATGCAGTGTAGAAGAGTTTGAGTGCCAGTTTGGTGTAGTGGTTAAGTATGTGGACCGGATGTGGATCTGGGAGAACCGGGTTTGATTCCCCACTCCTCCACTTGCACCTGCTGGATGACCTTGGGCAAGCCATAGCTCTGTACCAGCTGTTCTCTCAAGGACAGTTGTCTCAGAGCTCTCTCAGCCCCACCTACTCACTCACTGTCATTCACTGAACAAGTACTGTTTGACTGAATGTTTGCCAGCTATTTGCAAATACAGATTTAGTGGCAGTTACAGTGGATTCTCACTTACATCTTGAGTCCAAAAAGAAACTCCAGTTGATCTTCGTTTCTCTCTTGGCCGCCTTCTTTCCCTTATTGATTTTGTCTGTGACTTATCTTCTTCTTTTTCTTCTTCTTTCTTTCCAGCTTCTATTTAAATAGTAATATTCTGTATTTTAATGAAGTCCAGAAAGTATTCTTTATGCTATGACATATTTATACTGTGATTCCTGAAGCAAGGCACCCAGTACCCAGTTTTATGAATCAAATCCCTAAAATGTTTCTGAATACTGAAATGGAATTTAATCAGCCACTATTCTCTTTAACTGTTCTGCTACTCTAGTTTTAGCTCAGCCAATCTAAATAGAATACATAAGACTTTAATCTCGATAATCAAAGCCTAATATCTCTTTGTTATAACATCTTCAAGTGCACTGGCAAAACAGTCAGAGCATATATATTCATATAAATACTTGTTTAGCTAGAAGCATCAAGACCCCTTTGCACAACAGACCCCTTTGGAGAAAAATTTGTGTTTAATTATATTTTCACCTCCGGCAAGGCTTTTAAAATTAGCAATATCCAGATCATGAGAAGGATCCCCCTCTGAGAAATATGATTTCAAATACTGAATCTGCAAAATCAAGTCTGAATTTCCAGATTCTGACTGTTCAGCTCCAAAATTATTTTTATTAACTTGTGCAAGAATGATGAAGCAGGGCTGGCCAAGCATACAACATTCCTTCACTATCATGCACTTTACCACTGTTTATCACTGAAATAACATAAGAAATCACTGCTCCAGTTTTTAGGGCTGAATTTATATTAAGGAAGAGCAATATTCTCATGTGGCCATACTCTAAAAATGTTCAGTTTATTTATCTGAACAACTCCACCATAACTCAAAGTTAAAATTCAACACCTAAAGCATTATGGAAATTTAAAAAACAAATATGCACTTGCAGGGCTCATTTCATAGCAGGAGCTCCTTTGCATATTAGGCCACACACCCCTAATGTAGCCAATCCTCCAAGAGCTTACAGAGCTCTTCTTACAGGGGCTACTGTAAGCTCTTGGAGGATTGGCTACATCAGGGGTGTGTGGCCTAATATGCAAAGGAGCTCCTGCTATGAAATGAGCCCTGTGCACTTGTCCTACAAATGGAGATTACAGATAGCCATTCTCAAAGAAACCTTTTGAAGAAATACTGATTCTAGGAGTGGTGATAGCACAAGAAGACTGCTGCTTTTTTCACCCATTACTTGTGAAGATCTACCATAGCAGCATTTTCATTGACCATGAATAACAAAGAAGGAAGGAATAGAGAACCCTTACCTCTCTCACTTTCCTTTGCTCCACTCCTGGAATAAGCAGAAGTTATACCTATAAGGCTGTTTGGTCTGTTTAACTGGCTTGAAGAGAGAGAACTAGAAGAGGTGGCAACTGAAGAAGTTGATGAAGTAGTTGAAGATGTAGGTCTATAACGATGATACGGCTATTCAACAGTAACAAAAATGCAAATCAGTTTTGAAATGTTTGGAAGCTTGTCAATCCAGATATTTTAATTAAGTAAACCACTTACTACCATAAAACAAAAGCATCCCATACCTCCTCGACAGTTCGTGTGTATCTTTGCCTATAATCATCATCTTTAGCTTCCAATTCCTTTTTTTCTTCCTGTTTTTCTTTGTCTTGTTTTTCTTTTTCCTCCTTTTCTTTTTCTTCATTCTCTTGTTCTCTAGGTCGGGTAGCACGACTTCTACCAATAGTTTTTTCAGCTTCCTGAAGATCAGTCAGTGTTACACCCTGCAGAAGAACCCCACCCCAAAGCATAACGTATAAGTATCTATCATCCACTGTAACACATACTGGTATTAAAACAAAATTTATTAAAATAAGCACCTTTTTAAAAAGGGGGGGAATAAGTGTCCATGACATTTTATAGTTCTGAGGTAATGTTTAACAGCAGCACAGCTTCTCAAACTGTTTTCCACTCCGGTACAGATACCAGAGTATTCCCCAGGTCAAGATGTACACTTGCAAAAATAGCCACAATGCAGTTGTGGCAGCAGGGGAAAGCCTGGGTAGCCACCTGGAGTATGTGGCACAGCCTTGCAATGACTCACCTCATTTCTCCATGGTCAGGGACAGAGGGTGGCACTCGGAGGGACAGTGTCCTCAAGGTACCCACTGGAATGTGGGCTTCTTCAGGGGGCACTTCTCTCCCCGATGCTGTTTAACATCTACATGCAACCCCCCCTTGCCCAGTTAGTGAGGAGTTTCAAATAGGGGTGCCATCAATATGCTGATGACACTCAGCTATTTCTGTTGATGGGTGACCGGCCAGATACTGTTCCTGGGAACTTAGCCAAGGGTCTGAAGGCTGTGATGAGATGGTTAAAACAAAGTTGACTGAAACTGAATCCAGGTAAGACAGAGGTTCTGTGGCTGGGTGGGGGGCAGCCTCAATTGGGTTGCCAACTCCCAATTCTTGAGGGTGTGCCTCTGTCACTGGCACAGACCATCAGGAGCCTGGGCATGACTTTGAATTCCTCCCTGTCCATGGAGGCACAGGTTGCAAAGGCTGCCAAGCTGGCATTTTCCCAACTGCCCCAGGTTAGGCAGCTGACTTCCTACCTGTCTCACCCTGATGTAGCCAGGTTAGGCTACTGCAATTCGCTCTACGTGGGCCTGCCCTTGTGCCTGACCCAGAAGCTCCAACTGGTCCAAAATGCAGCCACGGAGGTCCTTATCGGGACCCCCGGAAAGCACACATTCAACCAATGCTGCATGAGCTGCACTGGCTTCCAGTGGAGCACTGGATCAGGTTCAAGGTTCTGGTTCTGATCTTCAAGGCCCTTAGCAGTCAGGGACCTACATACCTTCAGGACCGCCTCTCCCAGTATGCCCCTGGAAGAGTGTTACACTCAGAGAATAAGAATTTCCTGGTGGTCCCCGGCCTGAGGGAAGATCAGCTGTCCTCAACCAGAGCCAGGGGTTTTTTGGCCCTGGTCCCTGCTTGGTGGAACTCTCTGCTGGAAGACATCTGTGCCCTGCCAGAGTTATTACCTTTCTACAGGGCATGTAAGGCAGAAATGTCCACCAGGCCTTTGGTTGAGGACAGCAACGGGGCACTCTTTGGCACTCTCATACACTTCCTCATCCCTTGTAACCCCTCTTCCCAGGGAGGCTAGGGAGCTGGAATTTTTTCCCACCATCCTGTATATTGTACATGTATATTGTTTTTATCTATTGATATTTACTGGCTTGTTTTAACTTAGCTAGTAGGAAGGGCAGCCTAACAAATCCAAAATACACAAACAGGAAAAAGCTGTTTCTATGAATGTGTCTTTTTCAAGTCACAAGTGTAGCATAGTTCCAGAGGATAGCCATGTTGGACTGCAATAGAGCATGCTAGATTCGAGTCCAGCAGCACCTCAGAGACCAATACCTCGGGGTATTTCAGGGTACAAGCTTTCTAGAGTTGAAGCTCCCATTTCATACATAAATCTGCTTTATGATAGATGGGCAGGAAAGCAGAAGACAAACTTTCAGCATCCAACTTAAATTCAAGGATCAACCATAGAGCACAGGCGTCTTCTTTCGAAAAAGCTTAGTTTAAATTGCTGTTCAGTTGCTCTCTGTATCATGTAGTATCATGACAGTACTAATGAGATAAACATAAATCAAGAATGCCAACCACTGTTTTTTAATAGATAAAGCCACTAGACTTTAATACCTATACATTTTCTATAAGAGTAGATTTGAAATGATGAATACAAAATGTAAAAGCTTCATGGAAGAAAAACTTGGTACTATCAATATTTACAGTTTGATTTAAGTTTCTGGAGAAGAATCCAGGGGAATCAATTAGAAGGAATCAAAAATACATCCTCTTCAGAAAGGCACCCACAAACATCCCAACCCAAACAATGTCAACTGTACTCTAAACGCTAAAACAATTTCTCAGAGACTATTATTTTTCATTACAGATACGAAGTTGAGACTAGATAGTTTTGCCTAAAACCTTCCAACATATTCATTAGTAAGTTGACATTTGATACATGAAGCTCTTGGCTCACATGTCAAGATCAACTACTAAACCACATTAGCTCCCAAATTCTAGCTATAGAATCTGCACTGTCCAGGGACACTGCAGAAAGATGCCACTACAGCAAATAGTTCCAGATGATTGGGAGGAGTGGGATCTACAAAGGCCTCGCTTGTCCCACTGGCCCCTTGAACAGATAGGCAATATGACACAATGAAGACTAAACCACAGATGCAGCTATCACCAGTGCTAATATATAATTTCTAAAATTGACTTATAGGACCAGCATACCTGTGTGGATCTTCTGGACTGCCTTGCTTGTCTCGATCTAGCTTTTCTTTGGGATTCAGATTCTTCATCCCGTACTGGAGTGAGGTATGATCTGAAGAGTTAAACATTCACCAGTTGGTGGTAATTGCTTTGAAAAGTAACTATTTATGAGCAGGTGGGGGGGTAGAAAAATCCTTCTAGCAAACTAGAAAAACTACACAAGGACACCTGTTTCACATCAAAACTGAAGATAGGAAAAACATTTTTGTAGTACTGTAGGTAGGTATGTTCACATTTTCGTAGGATAATTATATTACAATATTAATTCAACATATTAGCCTAAGGTTCAGCAACTGTCAGCACCAAGACTACACCCAGCCTCTGTGTGGTACAATCTTCCTCACTCAGGCATGCATGAAGCTAGCTGTGACAACTATTGGACTTAGTGGCAGCCCACAAATGGGGAATTCCAATAACTTCTCAAAGGGATACAACAGTAAAGTAAAGCAGTACACTTTTAGAAAAGCTTGTAAGACGGCACTGTTTAAGAAGGTTTGAGGTTAATGGCAGCAGAAGTCATTTTTCTGATTATTTTGTCAACTGATGATATTGAGCATGTGTTTTAATTGATGTTAGTAGTTTTCTGGTTCCCCCTGATGGAAAGGGAAGGACAAGCTAGATTTATTTATACAGAGAATACAACCAGTACCAACAGCAAAATGTTTTACCTACAATTTCTTAAAAATCTTCTAGTGCTTTGACCAAAACATGGGGCCTAACTGATACAAACCTGGAAAAATGTTGGTATCACTTCATTTTCAGTCTTCTACAAATCCACAGTACCCCTCAGTCTTAATAAGGTAATTCACCCAGCAGTATTTCTTTCCCCCAAAAAAACACCCTTGTAATTTTTTATAAACTGCAATGTATATTCTGAAGGTGTTATTTTTACCCAAACTAAACACAGAATGGAAGAAACAAAATATGCATTTTCTAATTTTTCTTTTACTGCTCTTATATTCTTCATCTCTAATCTGTTCTTTCTGGGCTACGTAATTGAGATAGTGGTTGCAGATCAATTCCAGGTCTTTCTGGGTGATACATCTGGTCTATACGCCTTTCATTCTGGCTTCAGGCCAGGCTACAGGGCAGAAACTACCATTTGGTGGCTTTAGTTGATTTCCATTTGAATGTAGCCGGGGGCAGGTGTTCGTTGTTATTATTAGAATTTTAAACAGTGGACCATGTCATCTTGTTGAGGTGTTTTAAGGTTGAAGTAGGTATCAAGGGATGTGACTTAGATTAGTTTAAGTTGCTCCTTATGGATTGGGCTCAAAGGGATGCTGTTGTAGACCAGTTGTCATCAGTGTGCAACTTGTCTTGGGGGGATCCACAAGGTTCGGCTTTATTTCTCATGCTCAGTCCTTATGTAAAGCCCTTGATATATATCATTTGTAGTTTTGAAGTTGCCTGTCATCTATATACTGACAACACCATGTGACTTTTTTCCTACCATAGAGAACAATGGAGGGAATGGGGGCAACCTGTTTGGGGGCCCGTAGAATTGGACCCCCTGATCCAATCTTCTTGAAACTTGGTGGGTATTTCGAGGAGAGGCCCCAGCAGCTACCCTGCAAGTATGGAGCATCTCCCTCAAACCCCCTCCCCTCCAGTCACTTTTAAAGCTGCCGCTGAATTTCGGTGGCAATTCGGCGGCAGACCGAATCAGATCAGAGAATCTGATTCGGCCCGTGGCTGCCCTAGCGGCCACTCCTGGGCTGGTGGAGCCTCGCTCCGGCCCCAAAGGACCCCTGAATGTGGACCACATTAACAGAAAAATCTGAGGCATATAACTTTCTGGGTATATTCTTGTGCCTGGTAGTTTGCTGTCAGTCATCTCCAGTTAGTGAGGATATACTGAAGCAGACAAACACCAGCTATGTAATAGCTACCCATGCTACACTCATTGCGAATAAGTGAAGCATTAAAGTTGTTATCTACTATGTCTGAGTCATATTAACAAAAAATTAGGAGAAAGTCTATCCCCTCAAGCAAGCTAGAACTTTACAACATGTTCTTGGTAGTAGGAAATCCTGTCACCTTCTGTACCTATCATACTGTTTTTCCATATTTTAAAGAAGAACAATTCCATTCTAAATCTTCAATGAAACTCTTGGTTATCTCTAAGCAATTCTAAGTATTTAAAAACTGAATTCTTAAAAGCTACACAGTACTGAATAATTTTTATATTACTGGCATGCTAAATCATCATGCATCAAGTTTAAGACTTATCAGAAGTTAGACTTTTGAAAGAATATACAATGTTCTAAAAATTCAAGATAATTCAGAATCAGACCATGAACGTAAGGCATTATTTCATCCTGTGCAACATACATGCAACACCTTGACACGCTGGTGAGGGTAAAGAACAAACTGAATGCCTAAATTTTGAACTTCCTTGCTTTTTCAGTTCCTCTCAGATTTCTCAACCATAATGGACTTTTGTTGAAAGACTCTAACTTTATATAGCTTGAAACTAATTCTAGGAAAATTATGCAATAACACAATTTTAACAGGCTTTCCCTAGGCAGAAGCTATTATGATATTCCTCGCAAGCCAAATGATTCTGAAAATGCTGCTGCAGTATGAGGAGCTTGGGGGGATCTATCCCCCCCCCCCCGGCCTTTCTACAGTTCCAGGTCTGATCCTTGTTCAAAATCTGTCCTTTGACAATGCTTTAATTTAAAGCACTGTTACATTTATCTAAAAAAGTTGAATTAAGGACTTCCTTTCAGAAATATATCTATGTTAATCTGTTGTAACAAAAAATGTTCTGTGACACTTGTCTGTGAAGCTCATTACTTAAATTAAGAACTTCTTCAGATGCATGACACAGGAAGAGAAAGTGATTTATTTTTGGATTTGTAAATACAACATAGTAACTGGAAGCCTACGAAAATTCAGGTAACATTTTAAATTCAGACTTCCTTGCCTCTCTGCACTAAAAGCATGTACCTCCCTCTCCTTTCTCTAGATCATTTGGGGAGGGAAAAAGGAAGGACTGCCTGGGGTCCAGCAAGCAGACATGCTGGGCTGCTGCAAGTTTCTCTCCTTCTTTCTGATAAAAGCTCATAACTTAAACTAGTACATCCTTAAGGTATGACAGGGCTTTTTGCTTTTAAGCCTCTGTTTAAATTACTTTTTAATAGATTTGTGAATCTTATCTAGTTTTTCAAAGCAAACCAGAAAATTATGCATTAATATTTCAGAATGCATGGAAACAGTAACTATTTTATAATGTGAATTTTTACACATTTCCTAATGAGAGGCGAGATACACAGCAAGTTCAAACAATGGCATTTTCCGTAACACACAAAATCTCTTAGGAAAGAAGACAAAAGGAATTTTGGCCCAAGAAAATGTTTCCACAGGAAAACAAGAAAACATGAAAACAGCACGGTAGAAGAGGAGGTCTTGAATGTTTATTGCAGAACCTGTCATTTTGAAGTTCATGCTAGTTTTTAAAGATGTATCACGGTTGCATAACAATATCTGATAATATTTCTTGCAATCTGAAAAGCTAATAAATTATTTCTATTTCATAAAATAAATAACTGTCCTCAGTGATGTGCAGGTCACAAAAGGTATTACTGTACTAGCAATACTGAACATATATTCCTCTGTTTTAAAAATACAGTGACAGGTAATTATGGGAATGAGTATGTACAGAAGATCTAATGTGGGATGCTGGGATTTGCCACTGAGCCCAGATAAGAGGTTTCCATCACATGTGAGCAAGGCCTTAACATGTTTTCGGTTACATCAATTCACACTCTGTGAGCAGGCGTTTGTTCCCATTACTAAAGGATCACTCTGCACAAGAGAAGTATTACTTGCAGAATTTTTACACACCTGCGTCTCTCCCTGACCTCTGAAGTTGAGGACACAGTGCCAGAAGTAGTAGTTGTCAAGGCCGTGGTAGTAGTCGCAGTATTTATAACTGATGGTGCAACAGGAACGGTCACTGCTGTAGGAACATTGTCTTTGTCTCTCTCAGTACTATCCTCAGCCCATAAACGATTTGAGGTACTATAGTATCATAGCAGCAACACAAAAAGAGAAAAGGAAACAGCTAAACAATGAAAGCACTTAAACTAGAACAGTGTGATAAAGGGATGGATTTTTTTAATACACAAGTTTGGGGGGAAAAACTCTTTGATGTAGAAGTATCTGAATTGCTCCAGATGAGCTCAGTAGGAAAAAGTAACAAGTTTAGCTTTAACTATATTTTTAGCCTCCCATCCGGATTCTCCCTTCAACAGCCATGCAGAGCTATTACTTTATAATGCAAGACATCTTCATTTTGAGCCAAATTGCATGTTGACCACATTTAAACAGGAACAATGAAAAAAATCCAGAGCCCAGTACCTTCTACACAAAAATGCATGCACATACATAAGCACACAGTGGACTCAACACAGAGTACATTGATGCCATTACCTGCTTTGTACTCCTGCTGTTGCTGAACCCGTTGTAACTTTTGTAGCAGTGCTTGTGCCAGAAAGCAGGCTTTTCTGAAGACCAGCTGGGGAGGTAACTGTTGATACTGAAGTAATACTTGGAATACTAGAACTAATCAAATCATCTTGTCTTCTACCAAAGGAACCACTGAAAAAGTTATTTGAATTAAAAAAAGATGTGAATTCACGCAATATCTGCAAAGCTAAAAATTAGCAACACTGTCATGATTCACGACCACCTGTTGAATGTCGCCACCTTCTGCTGTCAAGGCAAACAATGTTGGGAAGTCTCCCAGCTCTCAGAATGAGAAGGGAGGGGTTTTTAATCAACCCGTGGCTGCCTTCTCTCAGCTGGACAAACCTGCTTCTGCTCTGAACTGCTTGGGGAATCCACCCACCTTCCTTTCCCCCAGGCTGTCCTGGGAGGTGTGTGAGATAGGTGTAAAAAGGAAACAGGCTTCTCTTTCCTGGGGCTCAAAGAGGCTTCTTGGAATACCCCCTCTACCTGTGTCCTCTGCCCTGGTTTCTCCAGCTTCTTCCCAACCTCTGGTGTCTCTACTTCCTCCCTGGGTAACTGTGGTATGTCCTGGGTGAGTCTGGGCATCAGCGTTCTGTTGGGGTGGGGTTTGTGGCTGTCCTGGGCTTCCCCTTTGGTGCAAGGAATCACCTCCGACCCCAGATAACTACATTACTATTCCACCTCATTTAATGACAGTTCTGTTTCAACATCTTCAGTTATCTGGGAAGCCAAAAGCAACATCCAGACACCTCATTTACCTATTTCCATAAAGCCCTAAGCCTTGATTCTAAGGAAACATATAGCAGTACCTACTTGTAATCTTATGGTGAGCTTAGCAACATTGCACTGATGTAACTATTGCATCCTAACAGTCAAACTTACATACTGGCACAGTAAATCTAATTACAGACTTGATGAACTCCACTGTATCATATAAAGTTCACAATAAATAAAGTTAAATAAAATAGATGTTTCTTTTAAAACCAACTAATCAAAATTAGACAACAATACGTAGGTTTCTTGTGCTATTGATAATATGAGGCAACTTATGACTTGGTCACACTGAATGTGACCCTTTTAGTGAGCAAAAGATCTGTCACTGATGCTTCATGGGCCAGGATTGGGGAAGGGGACAGATACCGTTCACCTGTTCATTATTAATGCATAGACACAGTATAAGAAACGACTGCCCAAACAATGAAACTGTTACTAATGGGTAACTTGTCTTGCATTGGGGAATCCTGTCACCAGGAACACCACAGTTGCTACAGCTAGGCAAATTAGACAGGGGAGTGTCCTTATCTCTGCTAACATACTTTCCAGAATCACTGCCATGCAAGCCAAACTGTTCTAGGACACACTGTTTTGGTCTCAGAAGGCAGGGATACTGCCTTTTTCTGAGTACAACTTGGTTTTCAGGGTCAGCAGAAAAGCTGCAAGAGGACTCTTGTGCTAACCAAAGGCACCTTCTTGAAGTCAGTCTTGGAAGCAGTGTGGCAGCTCATCTTTTTTCCGCAAGTGGGAAGGAAGCCTGAGTCGTCTCCCACAAAACTCACCTCTTGCCTTTCAAATTAATACCTTTTTAGACATCTGTGTAGTATTTACAGTAGTAATAAAACTGTTATGGCCATTTTCAGGTCATAAAAATTAAATTTTATAGTACTATAACAACTACACCTAAACTTTCTAAACACAAATACATACAACTTACCATGATCGAATCTTTTATTTGAAGATACTTTAATCCCAAATTCACTATGTACCTGCTATCTAATTAAATGAAGAGTTCTCCTTCTACATTTTGAACCTCTAGAAAATTCTGAAAACCACACTTTTCAACTAACACAATTTGTGTTTTTAATATTCTGAAGTTATACATTTTTACAGCCCGATCTAAACATACCTAAAAATGTTCATTTTTGAATTGAGTTCCTGATGCTTACATGCATTTTACTTAGAATATTGTATGGACTTGTCTATTTTATGAATGTATGCTGATTTTGTTTTTATCTTCAACAACCTAACTCCTTACCTTCTTTGATAGCTTGTATTTAGTGGTACAGATCCTTCATTAGAGATATTTTTCTTTGCATCCTCTTCCCATTTTCTTCTTGTATAAGAACCAGTACCACGTATTAAGCTGGATGATGTATCCCTGTTTTCTTTCTCTTCAATGTCAGAAGTACTGGCCAATCGTCTTGGAATTGTGGGTGCAACATATGCAAGTCGAGTCCCTTTTGTATCTTTCTCCTTGAAATGATGGAGGGTTTATATCAAAGAAATTGCATTTTACCAATGCTGACTTAACACAAACATTTGTAATAAACCAATTCAACAATGTACAGTGCAGAGTATGACAATGCTTACAATTTTAGCTGGTTATATATTCCATGTGTACAGCATGACTAAATCATTATAAGCACAGCTTAGTGTTGCAACAAGCTTCTTGCTGAAATGGAGTTATTTTATCATTTTCTCTTGCACATTCAGCAGTAGGATAGATTTGCTACAGATATGAATAAACAGAAGCAGTGATCTCTGTCACCTTGTGAGGCAAGACTAGCCACTGTCTTGCCCTCCTTTTTACTGTCACTGCCACCACCTTGGGTAAAATTCAATCGTTGTCCCCCTCATGGGTTGCCTGAAGCCAGCTCCACAAGGTTGTATCACTGTAGCATGCGAACGACCCAAGGTGGGTGGGTAAGGACAGTCTTTCTTTAATTAAACAACTTTATTTCTACACAGTACAAACTCAGGGTACTACAAGAACTGAATCTAGGTGCACCAAGCAATATAAGCAAAAGGACAGTTACTCAGTAGGAACTTACAATCCATGGTATATCAGGTCATTATTAGTTGCAGGATACCCTGGTGCATCTGCAACCATCGTTAGTATAATTCCCCCGTCATCCTTCATGGCAAACATACAGGAGAGACAGCTCCCCAATGAATGCCAAAACCCAATTCCAACCAACTCCCAAACTCACATACCAACAAAGGAACAAGCTCCCCTTTTCAGACCCCACCCCACATTTCCTCCCAGGCCTTCAACCAATCTGGGAGCCAGGTCTTGGGACTCAAGCTCACCAGAGCTGGGCCTCCAAATCAAGAGGTGTTAACATATCAAAGGGCTAGTGTGTGCCCCCCTCTGTTGGGAGAGGATGCCTTCTATCTGGTGAAGAGCACCTTCGTCCCTTCTTTCCAGTCACAAAGACCCAGAGTTCCCTTCCGTTACTATAACTGTTACAGCATCTCTTGACAGCTTCTCATTCATCACACATAACTATTTGAGAAAATATATCATTGGTTGCTAAATCAATGAACATATTTTGTAATTATACAGAAATAGGGTTCCTATATCAAATGTCAAGAAATCAGATTTTCCCAAGTGTCCACCCAATCTAGCCACCATCTGGGCATCTGATAACAGTGTGGCCCTACACCAAATTCTCACTTCTAAATGTCACAGAATACTACTAAACATGACTTACGTTGCATTTTCTGAAAAAAAGATTACCTTATCCTTGTTGTCTAAAGAAGATGACAATCTAGGACTTGAAGCAGACCGCATAACGCCTGTTGAATCCTTTTCTTTTTGAGTTTCTTTGCTAGCTGTAATCTCTGCAAGTGCCCCATAACTGCCAGTCTTTCGAAGACCTAATCTCCAAGATGCAGGAGATTCATCTTTTCTCTCATCTTCTTTGGGAGAAACTTTAGATGAAGTTGGAAACTGTAAAACACAACATTATTTTTCTGTGAGTGTCTCTCTCCAGGTCTTCCTGAGCAGCTGTACATTTGAGAGTGCACATGTACAGGCCACAACATGACAATCTAGAACCTTGCAGGAAGAAAGAATGATCATACTCTCTCACTGACATGTTTCCTCTTGCATACATGAATGATCTGGTACCATCTGATTTTGATCCCTTGCACCATAGAGGACAAGAAATTTTAGGACATAGAAAGATTCTGTTGGTGGGGAAGGCAGGCAGGATTTAAAGAAGACACTTGGAGAACAGCAGCTACAGTTAGGTAAGGCTGATTTCTGCTCCATAGACTTTTGTGAAGTCTCACATTGGGAGGCTCGAGCTACTTTGTCTTGTATAGATTTTCCATTATCAACTCTAGATCCGGGGCAAGGAACAACACAGCACTATGCCATTTCCTTCCTTTTCCTGTAAAATCCTGTTGCCCCATGTACAACACTGTTATTGTCTTTCAGTTAAATAAATGCTTCCAATGACTGGCTGCCAGCTGCTATACAGCTGTCTTCTTGACTAGATTCATCCTGGCATTTATGTCCATCATACCAGTCATGTAAAATGCTTCAAGGCTACATAAACTTTGCTTTCATAGAGATGATCTGGGACCTGCATCTCAAATGGTTGCTATAGCTACCTTAAATCTTGCTGAACAGGTTATGGGCTGCTCAGCAATAGCTAGCACTACCTTAAAGTTGCATTCAGAGCAAGGAAGTTCGCCAACTTTCTTTGTAAATCCTGACCTCGCTAGTATTCACATTATGGTCTTCCACCAAAACAAGACAGAGACAAAGACTATTAATGGAAGCAGTTTTGTTCCCAAATATACTTCCTAAAGCATCTCCTATCCCAAACATACAAACATGTATACTGGCAATATTTCTCCTCAGCTGCTCACTGGTCCTGAAAATATAATTTTTTTTAACCACTACAAAGCATGAATATAAGACCTGCCAAGCTACCTGAGTTAACAAAAGTAGCAGATTGCTGCTGCTGCTGCTGCTGCTGCATTTTGTGGTACTCAAAGAAGGCATTCATTCACAAATGATGTGCATGAGTAAACATGTCTGTCAAGAGAGGTGTCCTCTTCAAGAACATGGCAGCCTGTGCTTGCTCACTCCAAAATGTGAGACTATTCAGAGGCCACTAAAGGAAAACCGGCATTCCCTGGAATTTCATGCTATGTGGGATATTGCAAAATTAACTCACTTCCAATAAATATAACCTGTAAGTCTGTGGAGAAGAAGGCAAAATCTCACACAATTTTCTAGGCAAGTTAATGAGTTTATTTAAAGTCTCAAAAAACTATGTCAGCTGTTCACAGGGTTAGGTTTACACATCGCACTATAAACTATGAGATGCAAAAAAAAAGAACACACAGTTTAAAATCATGCAACCATAGTACCATAATTTGAATTAAGAATTGTTATTTTGGCAACCTGGAGGGGGGAAAACCCATACACACACAAAGCCCTCACCAGAGACTTTTCACCTTTACTGGGCACAAGAACAATGCCAGTTTTACGTAAGCCCTGCCTCCATGATGCAGGATCTACAGAGTCCGCCACAGGCATGACAGGAGCAAGGAAGTCATACTAAAGCCAATTGGGACAAGACATATAAAAAACAAATATTGAAAGGAAAATATGGATGTCTCTATTTCCAATGTCTATATACTTGAATCCCTGTTAACTTCTGACAGAATGCAGAAATGGACTCAGCCCCTTTTCTGTGTTACGTTTCATCTATGCAATGTACTCATTTGCAGAATGATATCATGAGCGGAGATATGTTGAGTGGAGAGAAACACAAAGTTAGGAAGAGAAGGGAAACAGAAAAAGAACATCTGCAGGAGTGTAAGAAAGGAAGAAAGGCAGGCAAATGATGGGGACAAAACAGATGTATTTTGGGGGGACTACTCATGATGCTGGCAGTTCCAGGAGATCCCATTATGTCTTTTGCCCCCCAAAGTAGCCACAGTGGCAAGGGGACAATATGGAGGAAGGCTGTTGTGATGGAAAAGAGGGGAGTTTAACAACTCCAGTGCTGTAGCCCTGATTCACCTTGGGCCTCTTGGAAACTGCTTTTTAGAGCCAAAACACAAGATAGAAGATCCATAAAACTCCAGTGTTAAGTCCAGTGAGACAGAGAAATGATAGGTTGTAACTGACACACAAAGGTGCACCAATACAGCATAAAAGGTCACAGGAGTATGGATTAACTCCATGAATGGCTAAAAGAGGGGTTGGGAATGATGGGAGGCCTCAGCCTTGTTCTCTGCTGGCACTGCTTCCGACAGCTTATCTTGTCATTCTGTTAAAGGGTGGTAAGTTGCTACACTGGAAAAAGCAGCAGAATCAATTTGTAATGGGTTGGTAAACCTTACAACTGTGTGCCTGTTCCATTTTAAATCTTTCTCAAGATGACAAAGTAAATCTCTGCAAAGGAGGCCAACTCTTGTACATAGATCATATTTGTCTCCCTCCCATGCTGATAATGGTTTCTTCATCTGGAGAAGAAGTTCAGAACCATAATGTACTAATGATTACTATGCCTTTATATTGCACTTTGAACAGCTTTATGTACATTACCTCAGCAGTCCTTAAAACAAATTCTATAATGTGCATCACATCATCAACTGGGGAGTTTGAAATTGAAAGCATCTTGTTTAAGACCACTTATTTGCAGGCCATGGCCCAACCATATGATGCAGCTAGTCTTGAGCACATGACCCCTCTGTATGTAGTGAGAGGGAGAGCTGGAACAAGTGTGGTTGCCCTGCACCCTCCTTTCTCATGATCACTGGCTTCTCAGAACAGCACCCAGCTTGCCCAGGAGACTTCTGTGGCATCACCCACCTCACTGACACCAGCCAGGCAGCTCCTGTTCGCAGCATTGTGACTTGCCCAGGCCAGCAGGCAAGGTGGTCACTACTGCACAACTCACTTGGCAATGCTGCTGCCACACCAGACATTGAGTGTGACTCACCCTAGCCAGGCCACCCATAAGGGATGGTCCCAGGAATGGGAATTCTAGTGAGCTGTGATGGTCCACTGTGTGTATAAACATACTGACATACAGCCCAGGCCTATACAATTTGTGATTCAGCAAGCTGAACGTATTCCATTAGCCATGCAGGTTCTTTACATCTCCCAACTCCCACCGATTTTTCCAGTCCCAGGTACAAACTATAAACAGGAAACTAATTGAGCTACTGCTGTATCACGGTATGCCTGATGGACTACATTCAGCTCAATTGATAACAACTTGTACAAGTTGATACCGACACTTAGGACTCACTCTCTGCCTGATGAGACTCTAAAAAACAAGCTTAAATGTGTTACGTGTGAAGTCTAAGACACCATGATTAGTACATCTAAAAACGGGACCCTTCTAGGTACTTCAGAACTTGGTAGCGGAAATTTCCCATAAACTAATCAGGCCTCCAGCAAAGAGCAAGAACTTTTTTCCTTTAATGTGACTGCATGTTTATTTTTAAAGGATTATTTTTAAAGGTCCCTAGCTTTTTTTAAATCTCCCACTTTTATGCAAATCAATGGTTTAATTCAAGACTGGAAAACTTACTTTAACTCTGTGTGGTCCCAAATTTGTTGATCTGGTGGGTGGGAATGTATCTGGCTATTAGATATAATGATCAAGCATAAAAATCAAAATTAACTATGCCCTTTGCAGCAGTAAGTTCAGCATACTAGCTACTATTACAAGATCAGTTTACAAAGAACAGACTTATGTGGTTTCCAGACAGGAAAGGACTTGAGTGGTTTCCCCATTGCTGGTGCAACTGCTGGTAACAGTGCACTCTTAATATACACAGTACTAATACTTATTGTATTAATTCAGATTGTTTGTATTTATTGTTGTTATCCGCCCCGAGCCCATTTGCGGGAAAGGCGGGATATAAATTGAAATAAATAAATAAATAAATAATGAACAGCGACGGGGCTCCCACATGGCAGGTTTCCTTACAATTCCCCTGCTGCAGTTCCCCAGCAATGGCCACCTCCCTCCTCTGGGCCACTGAGGCTTTTTGCAATTTTTAAAAAAGAATTGGCACTATAATGTCGTTACATCAATATACCGTTTTAACAATAGATGTGCATTCCCAGATCACAGTTTTAAAAAAACGTAAGTCTTCATCCCCTCTCATTTCTTATATCTCCACAAAGGAAGGAGCTCGAGAGTTATTTAAATGAAAGGTGAGAACTCAGACAATCTGTTGCACCCATTGTTACAATAGTATATCAATACAATGATATTCTAGTGTCATTTTTTTAAAAAGTGGCAGGGAGAAGAAATCACTGCTATGGGGACTGGGGCAGGGAAAATGGCTTCCATTAAAGCTTAGATGGCTGCATTAAAGCCTGGATGGCTACAAAAGATTGGAGAAAAGCTGGGGGAAATCCCTGAAGTACACGGATGCACAAAGATCCTGTGGGAAGCTGAAAGAAAAAAACTTGCACTGTATCAGGTTTAATGTCATATTTCCTAAAACTCCAGAGCAAAGCAGGTTTGAGAAAGACTGGAGAAAAGCTCGGGAAAACCCTGGAGGTACATGGATGCACCAAAATGCTGTGGGAAGCAGGAAAAAACTTGCATTGAACACGGGGCAGAAAATTCAGGTGATAATGGCCTTAGACTGGCATCTAAATACCAGCAATGATGAAGCCAGTGATAAAACCAGGATCCCACGACAAAGGTAAGCCACTCGCCAGTTACCACCTGCCTAACTTCAAAATCCAAGTGTTCTTGGTAAAGTGCCTCATCATAAGATTTGGACTCATGGGCAGAAGGAAGTCCTAAGGGATGTGGAACAGTATGGCATGTAGCCTCCCTCCCCCTTGAAGGATAAAGCTTAAACTCTGGAGCTCAGACAGGTAATGGCAGCCTTCAAAATGCTGAAGGCTTCAAGTTAAACTTTCAGAGTTCTGCAGTAGTTAATAAAGGTGAGCACTATTCTATAGTTCTGTCGCTATAAAAGGCACCAAGTGAGCCCCAAATTACAAGGATGCTGTAGAAGATATTGTTTTTATGGTTGTTTTGTCCTTCTGAAAAGCCAACTCAAAATACATGTATGCACACCTTTCTCTCTGTGTTAAGACAGTAACCAAGAATTATACATAAAATGTAAAGCTATGAGCTTCTTAAATTTTAAAAATAAAGTTGTCAGATGACAATACCATTTTGTTTCTTGGCATGGATTTATACCCACTATTATTTGTAACTTGGAGTGATAGCAGTATTTAGGAGAGGAACATCACAAAGCTTAAAGAAAAGCTGAGAAACCTAGTTAAAGCTCAGCAGGTCTCTGAAACAGTCATTTGCCCTAATTACCACTACTGGATATTGAAATCTATGGGCAGCACATGGTAAATATTCATCTGTCCTCTTTTGTAATTTTCTTCCACCGGCAGGTGAATACCGTTTTGTCAGTGTTCCCTCAATGACCTGTCCCTTCCCTTCCTATGTTTTAATTGCTGGGCCTATTAAACTGTGTTGGCTGATCTTTCAATCATAATAAATGTTGATGTTGAATTGCTGGGTTTGTGTTTTCATTTGTGTATTTTACTCTTTAGTAGTTTTAAAATGCTTTGCTTTTAATTGTTAGCTGCCTTGCTGGTCCTAACTGGGCAGAAAGGGGGAATATACATTCTGAAAAATAATAATAAATTAAAGAATGTAAAGGACATTGCTAACTTAAAATGCCACATAAATGCCAACAAAAGGCAGTTATGCCACTAACAGGATTTTTCTATGTGCATGACATGACAAGCATTAGTAACTGATTGATCCTATACTGGCATTTTATCAAACTGATCTGAGAATTTCTGCAGATCTCAAGATACCTTTCTACCTTAGATCAGGATGGATAGCCATGTTAGTCTGTCTGTAGCAGCAGAAAAGAGTACGAATCCAGTAGCACCTTAAAGACTAACCAAATCTGTGGTAGGCTATGAGCTTTCACATCGGAAGAAGTGGTTCACAAAAGTTCAAACTCACCACAAATTTTGTTAGTCTTTAAGGAGATGCTGGACTCTTACTCTTTTCTATTTCTACTATAGGGTACGTAACAACAACAAAACTTTAACAAATGTATTTCTACTGTATTCCTTTGAAACTGAGTGACCAAAATTGATCATCCTACAGAAGAAGTATTTTAAAGGCTTGTTATCTGCAGTAAACATTTCACAATTGAACCCACAGGCTATAAATTGGTTTTGCACAAACTGAATGAAGACAGCCCCCAGTTTTCCTCATTGCTATTTTTAGAATACATATACATACCCTCATTGACATATGGGAAACTGGACTTGCCCAGTGAATTCATGGCGAAGACATAAACTGATGCCTCCCCTTCATCTATCCACCATATAGGGCTGGATCAAATGGTATTTGCTATATAACCGCCACCTCAAAATCAGGCAAAGCAATTGTCTCATAACAGAAGTCCTTCTAACAAGAAAATCTAAACAAAATATTAAATTGGATTACATTTATTAAAATGTTTAATAAATCTAAAATGATTGTTTAATTTGTGGAAGCACCAATTATGTTTAGAGGGATTTAGGACTAATAACTGAAAACTGACAACCTTTTATAATAATGAAACTGGGGGAAAAATATCTGTTTTACCTTCTTAATAGGGGATGTAGGTGTCACTTGACCAGTAGTAACAGAAGGTGTTGTCACAGCTATGGGAGCTGTCTGCACACTGATAGCATTTGAATTATTTGTTGCAGGTTTGTTCTTGTCTGAAAATAAACAGTATAACATTTACAGTAATTAGCAAATGATTTAAAGACAGCTGATGCTTTCAACTACAGAGAAACCTATTTTGAGTAGAAGTAATCAAAGTCACCAGATGTGCTTGCTATAAGGCACACTAAAGGGGGAGGTTGCATCATTGTGCTTTAATGGCACATCAATGTGACTGAAGAGCAAGGGCAAACTGTTTCTCTGCATTCAAGTTGTCTGTCATTCAGCAGATGTAGCAAGTAAACAGACTGTGCTCAGAAACCTGTTTGGCCATTTGAAAGCATTATTTATAGAGCACTATCACTATGCATTTAAAAATGGACTAAGGCTAACTTCAGATTTAATGACAAATTATGACTTCTGATGAGAGTAAGCACTGGAAGTCCTCCTGCTGCCACACTCGTTTTCCTCCCATGGCTTGGATACGGAAGACTTCCTCGTTCCTGGCAAACCAGGTTTCTGATCTCAGAACGGGATGAAACAACACACTGTGGTTTGTTTTCTTGCCTATGGATTGAATCCTGATTAACAGGCACAAGAACAAGTACTTTGTTGTTCATCTTGTTCAGAAAATGCTAAATCTTTGTTAAGGTTATAATCTAAAGAGCAAAAATTATATATGAGCTAAGTTTTATAAATATACAAATGAACATTTAAACCTGCAAACAAACCTGGTATAAAGATTCCAATATTTCTAGATGTGTGTGTCATCAACCAGTAATTAAAATAAAAAGGCACATTTGTCGTAATAAGGTCAGCTATATGATGGAATGAAAGGATGATGTGCAATGTGAGAGCAATGTGAGAGCAATTACCATGGGAAGGGATCCATGGCCTGCTTTATAAGCTTATATCACACCATACAATATATGAGGTAGAAATGGTTTTGCATATTTTTTTGCAGAAGTTTCCAAACTAATTTCAATACAACAATAATAATGCTTATTTCTATTATAACAATTTGGCTCTTTTTTCTTTTCTCTTTCCTTTTGTATTTCCAGATAACAACACCTGGTCAGGATTGATGTATATTGTTTTCTGGATGTGTTTTTCTCTCTCAAAAATATGTATTATTGACTAAAACATGTTCATCTACTTAGTATGGGAAATTATTACAGCTTATGTGAAGTTTGTTCTGGCTCTTAATGCAGCCTGATATTCGGGCCCTATGTTTTTTGTTATACTATTTTGTACACCATATAATAAATATTTATTTGATATTATTTTATTTGCTCTAGCTTGACCCTTGTAGCATTTTCAGTAAATTTCGAGTTGAGTTTGTTCATATGATTCAGAAGTCACAACAAACTTTGCACTGATGGAAGGAAAATTTACGACACCAAAGATTTCCAAGGCATATTCCTACTAAGAAACCACTGCTTATCAATATGCCTTAACATAATTTACCGATATTAAACACAAAGCAGTATCCTGCTCTCCCACAGGAAGCATGTCCATATAAAAAGAGCACTGAGAAGCATATGGCTGAATGACAAAATTGTGAGGGATAATATTAAGGAGTTAAAATCATAAAAATATCAAGACTAATGTTGTCTGCATGAGAACACTGATGACAGTTCACAAGTAACAGAAGATTCCACCAAATGCAAAAATCAAAAGAAGAGCAGCAAGGACTGCTAATTCTGTTGTTTCTTTTGCCTCTCAGTTCAATTTTAGTATAACCATTTGGTCCTGACAGGGTTTGTGGTTTTGAGCTTCATTCTTTGTGAGAAGTGGTGTAAGCCTTTAGGAGGGCTATTTTAAATTTAAATATATTTACACAAAAATATTTCATGTACCAGAGCTTTTACATTGTGAATCCCATTAAAATGTATAATGGGGAAAAGAGGGAAGTACAAATTTGGAACAGGGAGATTCAGCTCCAGGGAAAAGCCTAAGTTCTCTAGCATGCCAAATAAAGTATGATGAAAGCCTTGTTGATATTTAAAAACCTCCAAGTTTACATAAATTAATTCTTGTATCACAGTCATATTTTCCTGGCACAAGACTACATAGTAGCAACAAAGAAAACATAGTAATGAGAGTCATGCAGCTCAAGAAATGCCAAAGTGATCACCATGAAAAACTTCAAGCTGCTAAGGGAAGACAGGCATACATGACATTTGAATTTCCAGTCTTACAGTATGCTTATAAAATAGCTGATTGTTTAAAAATTAATGTTAAAGTTGCAATACTGTAAATCATAATGCTAAGGATGAGAATGAAGGAAGAGGAAGGCTTTTACAAGTTGACAACTGAACTGTTATAGTAATACAGATATAGAGCTATATGTAGATTCATCGCATGCTGCAAGGCAGATTTAGTGTGTGTGTGTGTGGGGGGGGGGTTATCTTGTATTTTAAAACGTTGTGGCCTTTAGCATGTACATTAATACCCTCCATTCCTAGCAAGTGCAGCTTCTCAGCCAGTGCCAACTTCTTCATTCACCTCTTCAAGCTATTGTCTTTCTTATGTTATTAAGGCTGACATTCTAAACAAAATAATTTTTGAAACAAGTTTCTCAGAAATCTGGGTTAGGATAATATGTATGTATTTACACTTCAAGTGATTTGATTTGCTGTAACTTAGAAGAAGTCTTGAGAATCCCTTGGACTGCAAGGAGATCATATCAGCCAGTCCTAAAAGAAATCAACCCTGATTGTTCCCTGGAAGGCCAGATACTGAAGCTCAAGCTCAAATACTTTGGCCACCAAATGAGAAGGGAGCACTCACTGGAGAAGACCCTGATGCTGGGAAAGATTGAAGGTAAAAGAAGAAGGGGACAGCAAAGGATTAGATGGTTAGACAGTGTCATTGATGCAACAAACATGAAATTAAGCAAACTTCGGAACACAACAGAAGACAGGAGGGCCTGGCGTGATGTGGTCCATGGGGTCACGAAGAGTTGGACTCGACTGTGCAACTGAACAACAACAACAACAACTTAGAATTTGCTTCCCTCATTCGCTAGACAGTTCTATGTAACATAAAACTTTTGTTCACCTTACAAGTAGGCATCTCTTGCCTATTCAGGCCCTGTTTGTCTCAAACTAATAAAGCTATACACTATACAAGCATAAGAAATGGCAGACTTAGATCTATCCCAAGGGTGTGCAGCATGTGATGCAGCAGCACTCAAGGGAAACATTATGCTGTTCCCTTGAGCTCCTTGGGGAAAGGGCAGGACAAAAACATAATACTGTAGATGGACTGTGGGATGGAACTCTCTTCTGACCAAGTCAGGACCCAAGGCAGGTAACAATAAAATACAGTAAAACCTCATAAAATCACATAACTAAAAACTTTAATACATAGAAGAAAGAAAATAAATATAAAAAACACCAAGTATAAAAACACCCTGTGCACATATTTCCAGTAAGCCAGACTCAGGCTGATCCAAATGCTCTGCGGAATCATTCAGTTTTACAGCCTCACTGAAAAACTAGAAAGCTCCTTGGGCAGGCTATTCTCATACATCGGTCAGCCTCTGAAAAAGCCTACGCCCAGGCTATTACAGAGTACACCCTGGACTAAAAGGGGACAACTAGTATGCTCTGCTAGGAACAGTGCAGATAAATCAAAAATCTACTTGTCAAAGCAAAGCACTTGCCCTGTTACCTGTTTCTGCTTCAGATTCTGAGTCTTCTTCCTCATCCTCTTCACTGGAGCAACTGGACTCATCTTTCTTTCCTTCTTCCTCTTCATCCACTTTTTCTTGTTCTAAAGATTCAATGTTAGATGCATTCTTGTCTTGTTCAATGATCAAAGTCTCTTTACTGGAAGAAAACACACATTGTTTTTATTTTACTAGCTTCTGAACAAATTGGACATCAGGAGGGCTGTGACAGCAGCAACCAGTGTGAGATCAAATCTTCCTATGAGTGATAACTAATTAATAAATAATCTCTTCAATCATCTTCCAATTCAACTCCTTCCTAGCTTGTAAAAATAATTGTTCCTACCTTGAGTACATTTTACTTACTTTTTAAATGGCTTTTGGGTCTGATTATTGTCCATATTGGCTGTGGATTCAATTAGCGGTGATTTCTTTTCCTTTTTTTCACTATGAAGCTGTAGAAGATAAAAATTTTTTTAATTATAATGCAAAAAGTAGAATGCACATATGAAAATCTTTTAAATCACCAAAGTAGCAATATTCTAGAAAAATATTCACCATTCAAAAGATTGTGAATTTTATCTTTGCTATTCCAAAAGACTATACAATAAACTGTCCCTTCAACTTTGAGAATACTTTCAACAGATGGCCAAAAAGAAAGTATTTCAATCTTAAGAATTTCTAATGAATATGAAAAACTGAACTGCAACATCAATATCAAAACACTCAGATCATCTGATATAGCAGGAATGCAAGAGCATCACATAAAAATCCTTTTCAGGATTTCCAATATTCTGAGCTTTATTCACCAACATCAACTTGAAATCAGCAAAAGCACACAGACAGTGGGTTAAAACAAGCAATCCACCAGAAGGCAATCGTGTTCTTGGTAATTTCCTGCTTTCCCATCCTCCAAGCAGCCATTTCTGACATACAGTAAGTTAATTCCCAGGGTCATAGGGCCAACATGGGGTAGTAGCCATGAGCATTAGAGGGCTGCAGTGACAAAGACCCTTACTGCTTCTTTCATCAGCAGAATTCTGCTGACAGAAGAGGCAAGAGGAAGAGATTTCACCTTCTTCCTCACTGCAGTGTACCAACACTTTTACTATTACTCCACACAGGCCACAAGACCTCAGGAATCAACTTTCCTGGTGCTGGAAACAGCTGCTGGTCAAAGGGAAAAACCGAAGATCCATTATCCTTGCATGCACCAGCGGGTCACTGGATCCAACCCATTGTGTTTGTCTGGGTATGAAAGGGAACAGGAAACAACACATGCTCAGAAAATTCATGCTTTTGGTAAAACACCGACAGGATTAAAAGGCTGCAGTATGTTCTTTACATTCAGTGGCATTCATCTCCAGTATACAAATTATGAATACAGAGATGTGGGGACAACAAGCTAATAAGAACAGGACCATAGCTCAGTGGCGCACATGCTTTCAGTCATGAAAATTGCATCCCAAATATCTCCTGTAAAAGAGTATCAGGAAGCCAGTGGTCTGACTCAGAGTAATATGCTCAAACATTTATGAGTTTTCTTGCAACTTGCAAGGCTAAAGGAACTTACCATATTTTGTTTCTTTTGTAGTTCTTCTAAATATCCTAAAATGTCTTCATCTGCTACATCAAATGCCGTTTGACCCTGCAGGAGAATAAGGAATTTACTATATATGAGTCAAACTCCTTTGGATTATGATTCATTTAAACTGGTCACATAATTATAAGTAACTAGGAATAAGGCCCGTTATGGAAATGACTACAATGAGCTCTAGAAAGAGGCTCTGGGTGGGTGCAATTTGCTGTGGTGACCTCAGCAGGGTATAATAACACAGAGTCCACCTTTTTCTCCAGGCAAACTGATCTCTACTATCTGAAGAGCAGTTGTAATTCTGAGTGATCTCCAGCCCTCCCTGGAAGATTGGCAACAATGGTTCCCCAGGAGGAAATGGTTCGTTTGGAGGGTGGAGTCTATGGCATTGTACTTTTCTGAGGTCCCACCCCTCTCAAACCCCACTCTCTCCAGGCTCCATCCCTCAAATCTCCAGGAATTTCCCAACCCGGAGGTGGTAACCCTATTTCCTTCCCAGCCAACCATCAACGTACCATTATCTGCCCCTCTAACTTCAGGTTTCCATCTCTTCCCCCATCCATGTAGCCTCTACCTAGGAAAACTACAGTCTTTCTCCACAGTGGGGACCCAAGCAGGAGGGAAGCGACCTCAGGAGGATATAATAACACAGTCCACCCTGCAAAACAGCCGTTTTTTCCAGGGGAGCTGATCTCTGCCATCTGGAAAGCAGTTTTAAATCTGAGTGATCTCTAGCCCTCACCTGGAGATTGGAAGCAATGGTTCAGCAGAAGGAAAAGTACAGTCTTTCCCCACAGTGGAGACCAAAATAGCTTACATCATTCTCCTTTCCTTCTTTTGATCTGCACAACAACCCTGTGAAGCAGGTTAGGCTGAAAGTCTGTGACTGGTCCGAAATCACCCACTCAACTTCCACAGCAAGAACCTGGGTCTGGCAGATCCTGCTGGCAAACCCTGCTCTGAAGCACTAACTGCTATGCCTAGTGCAGCCAATCTCCAGGTAAAGCCTGAAGATCACCGAGTATCACAACTGAACTCCAGACAACAGATCCCTCCCCCCCTGGAGAAAACAACTGCTTTGGAGGGTGGGCTCTATAGCATTCCATTCATCTGAGGCCTCTCCCCTCCCCAAACTCTGGCTTCTGTAGACTCCACCACAGAATATCTGGGAATTTCCCAACCTGGAGCTGTTGTACAGTATCTTATTCCAAGACACTGAAATGCTGGACAACACATCCAATTACCATGTCAGATTACACGGGGAAGACCCATGCAGGCGGCCTGGAGGCCACTGGACGTGGCCGAGTGCCGGCATGTCCCAAAGGGTCCGGCCACTGGGTACAGAGCGCCGGGATGGTACAATGTCTCCCCTATTGCTAGCACCCATTGTATTTTTGCCTGCAACAGGCCTTGCCCCTAGTAATGCCATAAAGTCCACCTTACAAAGAAGCCATTTTCTCCAGGTGAACTGATCTCTGTCATCTGGAAATCGGCTGTAATCTCAGGAGATCTCCAGCCACCACCTGGAGACTGGCAGTCCTATTTTAAGCATTCTGACAATTTTGTAACGCTAGGTAATCTGAATTATTCTGCAGATAGGTAACCCATGGTCTCACTACACAAGGATTTTTTTTAAATCACTGAACAGCAGGAGGAGGAGGAGGAGGAGGAGGAGGAGGAGATTGGATTTATACCCCTCCTTTCATTATCCAAGGGAGTCTCAGAGTGGCTTACCAACTCCTTTCCCTTCCCCTCCCCACAACAGACACCCTGTGAGGTAGGTGGGGCTGAGAGAGCTCTGACAGAAACTGCTCTTTTTCAAGAACAGCTGTGCCAGAACTATGCCTTGCCCAAGGTCATCCAGCAGGTGCCAAGTGGAGGAGTAGAGAATCAAACCTGGTTCTCTCAGATTAGTTTGCGCACTTAACCACTACACCAACTGGCTCTCCACTACACCAAACTGGAGAATATTCTTATAAATGAACCCAAGATGCTGTTAGCTTCAAATTTGCGTGGTTCTGAAACTGACAGAATTGGACTCCTTAACTTAGTTCTGCATTAATTTGGGGGAGAGGAGATGAAAGTTTCTTAATGAAAAATGCATACAGCATATATTAGAAAAATTGCCTTTTGTACACTTCTTACTATATCCCGCATAATTAGACATTAGAAGAGAAGAGATTGGATTTATACCCTGCCCTTCACTCGGAGTCTCAGAGCAGCTTATAAACTCCTTTCCCTTCCCCTCCCCACAACAGACACCCTGTGGGGTAGGTGAGGCTGAGAGAGCTCTTTCAAGAACTGCTCTTTCAAGAACAGCTCTGACAGAACTATGGCTTGCCCAAGGTTATCCAGCAGGTGCAAGTGGAGGAGTGGGGAATCAAACCCGGTTCTCCCAGATTAGAGTCCATGCACTTAACCACTGCACCAAATATTAGATGATAATATGTTGTATTTGGACAAGCATAATATAACCTGTCTGAAGGACAAGATAGCATAAAGTTTTATAAAGCAAATACATCTAGAGTTTTACAATTAAAGGGATGTTCAAATGGACGCTTAAAACATTCTTGTCACTCAGCTGTAAAAATTTAATTGCTAACTTGTTTTTTACAGGTAAAGAGCACAACTTTTAACATTACAAATCTTTCAAAAACTCTCTTTTATATATGCAAATAAGCATTGCTGTGAAAGCAGAAATATCTGAGGACAAGCAGTGCTTCAAACTTGTCACAATAGCTGTGATGTCATGTTGACTGACTGGACTCTGGACATTATTGCCCAAACACCTATAATACAAGTTTTATATTTCCATTTGTATACTCAACATAAAAAATAAAGAGTAGCGCTGCTTTTAGAACAGGTAGTTCACATTTAGAATTACAAGGAATGATCCAAGTGAACAAGCAAGTCAAAACAATAATTATGCGCTGCCATTATCATTCCTGTCAGAGGAATCCTTCGGAATGACACTGCTTATTGTTTTGAAAGTCAGAGAGTTCAAACCAACAAGACTTCGGTCACAGTACATAATTTGATCATTATGCACTGTGACCAAACTCTTCATGGCCTGAGTTCCATGTTTAAAGTTTATGTTTAGTATTATGAAGAGAAGATGATAGTACAGCTGTGTGATTCAATGCTGAGATGCATGCTGGGGTGCTAACTTCTAGCTACATGCCCAAATCTTGAAAGAAAGAAGTTTGACATGCACATTTGAATTTACATATATCTTTAAGACACAGGTCATTCTTGTTACTTCACTCACCCAAGACACTTCTTCCTAGCATACTACTTTAACTAATATTCTTTGTTTTAAAATGAAAACAATGTATTACTATAGTCTATTTCACTACCATTAATAGTGTTTTACAGCCATTCTCTTACACAGCATAATTTCGTTTTAAAACTGTTAACTCTGTTACTTAAACCATCCAACTTCTTTATCTAAATGTAGTTACCATAAACAAGTTTGTTAATGGATCACTTATTTTTTAGTTGGTCTTATCAAGTAGAATTTGGAATCAGTTCACATTATGCATCCTCAACTACTCACTGACTGTATCAAATGACATAAAAGTACAAAATAAGCCAATGTGAATCAATAAATTACAGTATCTCCAAATTGTGCAATTCAAATACAACATTTTCCAATGGAAACACTTGAAGGAATGGTGAAGTGCTGAGTATCTAACAATGTAATACTATGCAAAGTTAATCTAGTATAAGCCCACTAAAACCAAAAGGCTTGCGCTGGAGTAACTCCTCCCTTCCCTCATTTCACATGCAAACAGCTTTTGAATTGGAGGAGAGTTCCAATAACATTTCATGATTAAAAGGTGGAGATGAGCTCTTTAAACAATTACTATTATAAATTCTACTGGGTGCACCCAATTCCTTGGCAACACACAGTAGTTCTTTGGGACTCAGGCATTATAGACCCCAATCAATTTTTTAAAAATAAAATTGTTTTAGTCTGCTGTGACAGATAGCACAGAAAAGCAAGCTTTTTAAAAGGCTGCTTGTATCAGAGAGTCAGGGAGTTCCAGAAATAATCTTCCCTGGAGAGAAGAGCTTAGGTGATTGGCTGCTCTGCTCACTCTCTTATGGCCAGCATCAGCTGAGAGAGAACATATAACAGTTGATCTGTAGGGTACAAGAGTCTTTCACAAATTGGTCTTTTGCTGTTTGGTCTTTCTAAAGTCTGGATCAGTAGCCAGAAGGGGTGGCTTCTAAGGGAAGAGACATCTGGGAGTCAGTGTTTCCTGACAGGCAATAGTCAGAAAAGTACTTCTACAGAAAGAAGAGGGAGAACTTTAAATTCTCAGGCAGAAAAGCTACAGACAGAGGTTACTGGAGAAGGATTTGGTAGAAGGTCTGGGTAGTTAGAGTGAACTCCCAGAGAAGCCAAATTGTAAAAGAAGTTATTGCTTCTTAGGGAAAAGGAGAATAACTTCCTGCCAGTGAAAGGGGTTGGGAAAAAAAACTCTGGTCTGTGATAAGGGGGAGAAGCTTAGACACCTCAGGAGTTAATAAAAAAGCTGTATTATATACAGGAAAACCTGTAATATCTGAAGGAAGAAATCTAGAAACATTAATAAGAACTGTGTTATGCTGAAATACACTAAACCAAGTACCTCTCAAAGAAAGAAATAGAAAGCCTTGAAACAAAACTACGAATACACTCTCTTCAACTCTGCACATATTAGATTACCCTCAGCAATCTCAAAACCTTGACTATTCCATTTATACATATATTCCCTGCCTTTTAATAAAATCTTGATTCTGTTTTTGAAAGTTAATTTGCCTCAAGTGCCATTTCTTAAAAATTTAGAAACTGGACAGCGCCTGTATTTTCAGTAGAGTTCCTGAGCTGAGAAAAAGACTAAATTAAATATCTAAATGTAGGGTGGGACAGTCAAGTCTTTTATGACAGAGAATATATACACCCTTACTGAAGGGCAACTCAGTCACTGAGGGGAACTGAAGAATTGGGGGGGGGGGGATCTGCCAGACAGTTGGGGGAGAGACACGGGTTCGTCCTATCTGCTCAGAAAGCTCCTAACTGAAGTATTCAAGAAAACTTAACAATTTTAGTCAAAAGACAGGGAGGCATCATTTTCTCTGTGATAACTGCAATGTGAACATCTTAACTCTTTGAAGCCTATGTAATCAACTGCAATCCTTTTCAAAATAAAGCTGTACAAACTGTTCAATATGTGGCTCTTCTCTGAAAATTGACTTGAGCATCAGCTTGAAAGTACCTTGAGGTATGGTAAAAGAAAGAACCAACAGCAGATTTGCAGAAGGATTAGGAAGCTTAAGTAAATAAAAAGGAAGCTTGAGTAAATAAAAAGGAGGAGAATCCACATTATTCTTTTGTGAATGAAAACTGTTTTAAAGCCTCCTTACAAAACATTTATTTTTTTATTTGTTTGTTTGTTTGTTCAATTTATACCCCGCCCTCCCCACAAGCAGGCTCAGGGCGGTTTATATAGATTGTCACCCCAATGCAGTTAAAATTAACTCCAAGTGATGAAGTATTCATTAATACACTTTTCTTGAGCCATCTGGGCCTCTGAGTGTTTCCCTGAAATCTTGCTTGCTGCTTTATAAAACTGGGAGGACAAGTCATTAACTTTGTATTTTGATAGGCAATTAATTAGTCAAGAGAAGAAAACTAGAATAATGCAGACATTTCCTAATGCTCTGTTTGAAAGTGTACATACGTATATGGATATATTCCATACGTATATGGATATGCACATGTGTGAAAAAAAATAAAGTACTGTTGACCATTTATCAGTAAACATTTCAAAATCAAGTAAGTATTCACACTGGCTTGTTTTTGCAAACATATCATACCAAATAATCTAAAGATCTGTAAAACTGGGAGACAATATGGTTGGAGGGATTGTAAACAGCTGGACTATTTGAGAACATTTAACTATGATCAAAACTATGTTGACATGAGAATATACAGTAGAATGATTGAATACTAAGGGCCACTTCACAAAGAAGTTTTCCTACACAAATGTAGGAAATAAACAGGTACACCATTACATGTAAAGACTGCATATATGTATCATAAGAACATAAGAGAAGCCATGTTGGATCAGGTCAATGGTCCATCCAGTCCAACACTCTGTGTCCATCAGCAAGGCTAGAACCCCAGAAGCCCTCCCACTGTTGCCCCCCCAAACACCAAGAATACAGAGCATCAGGGGCGTAGACTTTGGGAAATTCCGGGGGGGGGGGGGCTCATTAGCGTGCACACAAAGTGCGCGTGCTTGCTGGGGCGATGTTCTCCCCCCCGGGAAACCGCCGCACCTCCCTGGGTCCTTCCGAGGCCCGCCAGCCGCTGCTGCCGGTGCCTCTCCGCCCCGCCCCCCTAGCCACCCCTTTCCTCTCCCTCTCCAGCAGCGGCGGCCGGCGCTCCGTTTTGCTGGGGGTGGCTGAGCCCCCCCCGGGAAATTTCGGGGGTGGCTCGAGCCCCCCCCCCCGTACTCTACGCCTATGCAGAGCATCACTGCCCCAGACATAGTGTTCCATCTATACCTTGTGAATATCAGCCACTGATGGACCTCTGCTCCATATGTTAATCCAATCTCCTCTTGAAGCTGTCTATGCTAGTAGCTGCCACCACTTCCTGCAGCAGTGAAGCCCATCTGTTAATTACTCTTTGGGTGAAGAAGTACTTCCTTTTATGAGTTCTAAGCCTACTGCTCATTAATTTCATTGAGTGCCCACGAGTTCTTGCACTGTGAGAAATGGAGAAAAGTACTTCTTTCTCTACCCGCTCTACCCATGCATAATTTTGTAAACCTCTATCAGTGCCAGCTGTATAGGGCCCGGGTAAGTCGAGGGAAGGACATCGCCCATCTCTTGACCTCTGGGCTGTGGAACCACCTGAAGAAGCACCACGAGGTGGTACTTCTTCAGGGGGAGACACAGGTTGCTGCTGGGGTGCCCAAGCAGCCACTGCCAGCCAGCCAGGTAAGTCGACTTGCGACCACCTCCAGCGCTCTCCCTGAGCATCTCTGATGGAGATGTTTGGCAAGGCTGGCCCTAGAGTGCCTGGGGGGGGGGAGAGGTAGCAGGCTAGCAAGAGGGTCACTTGCCTCATTGCTGAGATGCTTGCTCTAGACAGGTGCCCATTCTCCACAATCGAAGACGTTGGTTTCCGCAGGTTGCTTCAGGATGCTTATCCCTGGTACACGCCCCCTGCTCACACCACGCTGAGCAGGACCATGATGCCCTCATTGTACAGGGCTGCCAGGGACCACGTGAAGACACAGTTGTCCTGCGCTCATGGGAGACATGTGCACTTCACGTCCGACATCTGGACCTCCTGTCAGGCGCACGATTCGTATCTTTCGTTCACTGCGCACTGGTGGCAACCAAGCAATGTTTTTTTTGGGGGGGGATGGGAACTAGTGTCAGGCAGGGTCAGGGCTGCCGAGCCGGCTACTGCCAGGCTCTGCTCCACATCGAGAGTGCCAACATGTACCATGACCACTGTCTCCTCTCCAGCACTGTCTACCAGCCAATCTAGACCACACATAATGTCTGCTACCTCCACACTAGGCAAGCAAGTCCTATTTATGTAGATCTTACAGCTGACTAGGGATTTGAACAGAGGTCTTCCAGATTTAAGGACTATGCCACACTGGCTCTCAACACACTTCCCACACTTCCCATTCAAATTACTGTTTTGAGCAATGAAGAAAAGCTGTATAGAAATATGGCAAATAAGTAAATAAATTAAATGCATCACAAGAGCAAATTTTAGTCCTTATGGCGCATGGAAGTGCTCATTTTAAAATTATGAAGGAACACAGACCTACAGAAATCACTGTATGCATCCTCATATATCCTATGTTGCCATTTTTTATATAACTTCATTATTTTAGCGAGCACAAACACATCTGGTTTGGATCCCTCACTATGTACGCAAGCCTGTATATGGTGCTGTCACTGAAGACTACATCTGTATGCAGACAGGGCAGTGTGTAAAATTAAAACAACTAAATATAACTTTACAGCTCATAAAATTAAAAACAAGCTGTTTTAAATCATAGTTTTAATCATAAACAAGTATTTCAGTCAACAGTGAACCAATAAAGGGTTCAAATAAAAACCTTAGTCTTACTGCAGCTAGATAATTGGTTGAACTGTTCATGGCTTTCTGGATGAAATTCAAATGTATTTTATATAACAGCAAGACACAGTTAGAATTCCAGAACCAACATTATGCTTTTAGGCACCAAGCCCTATCGAGAGCTAGGAAAATACAAAATTCCTTAGTTCCAGGATTATATACTTGAAAGACCTGATGACATGATTGGAATTATGCCAGCCCTCTTTTATGTATACCTTGGCACATCCACAGGTACCTTAGTGTGCTTAAGACTTGCAAAAAAGGCTTCACGTAGAAGTGCCACTGCATTAAGATACCTGCATTAAGATACCCACATTGCCAAAATACGACTTTGCACTGTGAAAAGAGTATATGAAAGACCTACCACTTTATTGACAGCCTCCATATCACACAGGTTTTCCACTAATATTCGACATGCTTCTTCTTTACCCCAATGAGCAGCCGCATGAAGTGGTGTCCAGCCATCATAATCTTTAATATTTACATCATAGCCAGCCTGTATTAAAAGCCTGAAAAAATATAATTAATTAGATGAATTTAAAAAAAACAACAATTTTGTTTTTCAAACTGATAATTTTAGACTTGCTTGCATTGGAATATGTTAGAGAACTTCCCATCCTCCAAGGCTGATATATATATATCTCACTGTAGGATTTTTAAAGAACTTAATGTTTACTATACTTCTGGCAATTCGTTTTCTGGGGAGATTTTGAAGGCCAGCTAGCATACAGGTAATAGTGATTTCAGGCATGAGGGGAAAGTGAGATGCGCCACATCTCTGACTCCCATGTCATATCCAACTCTCTGCAGACTGCATTCACAATTTTAAAAACTTGGGAAATTAAGACTAAAATACATCTTGTCAGTTATAATTAGGGTTCAGATAAATGTTCTTAAATTTCTCATGGTCCCATTTTGTAGAGTACAAAATTTTGTCCAAAACAGCACTGCTCCCACAGGCAAAAACAACAAGCAAACCGCCCCCCAAACCCTCTCACTGTAAAGTTGGGATCCCTTCACCCTCTCTTAACAAGGACCAGGTCAAGAAAAGGAGAGGAATGTACCTGGGCTCCCAAAACAGCTGCAACTTGCTTCTAAAAGTGACCGCTTATTGCAGAATGTCAATTACATGGGGAGCACAATCTATTCCTCTTACCAAGAGCGGGAAAGGATCAAGAAGGTTCTGCATTTCATTATGGTATGCTTCTCATAAAATGGGTGTTATCAGCCACTGAGAAGCAAGCTCAGCCAACCAATTCACTTTCTTATGGTGATAAGAGGGTATCAGGCTTTAATCACCTTCAACGTGGCTGCTGTCCTTCTCTTGCCGTAAGAAGTGCTGGATTACACTCTACATAGTAATACAAGTGAACATTTTCTCCTCTGCGTAAGCAATGATTAAGAGTTCTGAATTGGACAGGGAACTTTGTTTCACAAAAAGCTTCCCCTTTTTGATTAATGTCATTATTATAGTTCTTTTGAAATGCATGCATTACACACAATTTATGCTAGTAATAGCTTAGTGCATATTGGCTAAAAGATTATACACACATGCAAACACATATGCCTTTTTAAAAAAAAAATCCCATTTTGGAGCTAAGCTTACTTTAAGACTTCCGTATACCCTTTAGCAGCAGCTACATGAAGTGCTGTACCACCCGATTTTGCATGCCGAACATCATTTATATGACCACTGTTAAGCCATTGCCTTGCATCTCTAAGCATTATCCGTTCTTCTTCTTTCCGAGCTGCCTCTATATCGACCCCTAAAGGGAAGGACATGTTTTGTTATTTTATGCAGTTTGTTAACATAGAAACAAATAAGCATTTGAGGAGCATGTTGCCTCTCTATTTCTGTTCAGTACAGGGGGGAAGGTAATGTAATAAGATCCTTCTGTTCCAGGTTGAGGAAGCCCAGTGGCACTCATCATCCTGTCCTCTACACTATTTTGGTACAGAATTCTGTTCTAAAGCACAGAATGTGTAAGACTGAACACAGCCAACTGTTCAAACCCACATATCCTACCAAGATCAAACTCACTACCACATATCAGCACAGGTTTTAACAGAACATTTAAGCCAGCAGCATGCAGAAACAGAAATACACAAAAGGCACTCCAGCAGAGGCACTCGAGCGTTTCCCCCGTTCCAGTCCATACATTTGTGGTTTAAAGTAGGAGGGCAAGGCAGGGCTTAGTAACATTTTGGGCTGAGAGACAGATATAAATCCTTTTTAAAAAAAATATATAGTGGCTATGTCAGCCTGTGTCATGCAAGAGAAGTGTGGCACCACCACCTTCTCCCAAGACTGGCAGGGGTTTCAGTCTCCTCTGCAGGGTTGGATCTTTTTCAGTAAGCTGGATAGGCTAGGACATCTGCTGAAGGGCAAGGCTTAAAATCACAGGTTGAAGTCGCAAGTTTCTAAAAGGCATACCAGGTGCATACGACACAGAACTGAGTCACAGGTAGGTGGCAAGACTGGTGAAACTGAAGAGGCAGAAAAGGGCTTGGAGAACCAGAAGCAAAGCAATAATAGGTCTGATGTCTTCTTTGTTTTTTCATCTCATTCCCAGTAACTCCACCCTTATTTCCCTTATCATAAAGGTTCAGAATTTATCTGGTATAGTAAACTTCAAATTTTTAATTGTAAAATTGTGTATACAATTGGTCAAATGATTGTAATAAAGAATGGGGGGGGGGGGGGAGATTCAGAAACTCTATTAGTTCTATCTGGTCCCCATGGCTATGGCAACCAGTTTCAGAGTTCAAATTCTGAAGACAAATGCTAATATCATAGCACTAGCAGTATTATTAAAAAATCCAGAACAGTCTACTTTTTACCAAACATCTAGCACAGGAGGTTCACAGGAAACCCTGAACTAGCTGTGTGCATGCATGCATGTGTGTGTTAAGTGCAACACTATGAATTAATAACCTCCAAAATATCTTATCATTAACATTCTTGCTCAGGACTTGCAAACTGAGGCTGAGTCAATACATCTCATGTTGGGTCTTCCTTTTTTCCTGCTGCCTTCAACTTTTCCTAGCATTCTTGTCTTTTCCATGGACTCTTGCCTTCTCATAATGTGACCAAAGTACAATAGCCTCAGTTAAGTCATTTTAGCTTCTAGGGAAAGTTCAGGCTTGATTGATCTAGAACCCACTTATTTGACTTTTTGGCAGGCCATGGTATCCACAAAACTCTCCTTCAACACATTTCAAAGGAATCAACTTCCTGTCAGTTTTCTTCATTGCCTAACTTTCACACCTACACATAGTAACGGAGAATACTATGATATGAATTAACTTGATCTTGGTCACCAGCAACACATCCTTACAATTAAGTATCTTTTCTAGCTCCTTCATGCTTGCCCTTCCTAGCCTCAATCTTCTTTGGATTTCCTCTTTGCAGTCTCCCTTTTGATTGACGATGGAGCCAAGGAATAGAAAATCTTGAACAAGTGCAGTTTCTTCATCAACCCTAATTTTATGTAATTCCCCAGTACTCATTACTTTTGTCTTCTTGATGCTCAGCTGTAATCCTACTTTAGCACTTCCTGCTTTAATCTTCATCAGTAGTCATTTCAAGTCTTCACTGAACTAACTACCTTCATCTATAAGAAATCTCTCATCCAGTTCACTCAGAAAGTTAAAATAGTACTTAAGTATTACTTATGATCAGCCTGCTATGCAGACAAAACCAGCTGTGGCAAAACAAGCAGATTTAAAAGGTAGCGCAGAAGACATTCTCCACCCCACCCCCGATACAAAACAGAAGAGGATGTAGGAGACAAAGCAAATTCCAAGACACATTAAGTGAATTCATGCCACAGAAATTATTTTAGGGAATAAGTAACTCCACAAATAAATTAATCCATTGTGCACATTCAATTTTTTCTTTTAAAAAACGGAAAGTTTAAGAATATAAAAAAGACAGGGCTTTCTGCAAATGGTCTACAGAGGGCAATATTGTATCTCTTTAGATAGCTGTTCAGAATGAAAAATCCACACGCAGGCTACTTGATGTCTGTACACTCACAAAAGGTTTTATTTTTTATCAAAGCAGTTCTTGGAACTGAAGGAATGCAGAAGATAATATGCCACTTTCTTTACAAGTCAATCAGAAAAAAAGATGCTTGCAGCATGAGGCCAACATTTCTAAAGAACCACGAGCACAAGAGTGGTGATAGGAAATTTAATGAAAGCACACTTTGCTCAAAAGAAGCATTTGCACAAATGCACAGCATTTCACCAGGACTTACAAAGACAACTATTTTCTCAATTACTACCCAGCCACTTTGGCTCAGAACTCAAAGTAATGCAGAGCACTTGAAAGTTTGAAACACCTCTGGCCTTGAAACTTCTCCCTCACCATCACTTCAGTTAAGACGACAGCATACAGGCTGAGCTACACTTGATTAGTCAACAGGTTGGAATAATATCCGCTTCCCCTCCTAGGCCTCTTCCACCCTTACCCAAATGCATAGATTCAGCCATGGGGCAGGCAGAAAGAGGTGTATTTGTTTTGGCTTTCACAAAGCTTTCAAAGGCAGATGAGCTTTGCCGCATTGTTGGCAACCTATTTGTATGTTATGCAGTTAGTATTTGCTTGACAGCCAATACTGTTAGATAAAAACTATTATTGTTACGTATGTCTTTGTCCTTTTTAAGGGTATTCTCAATGGGAGAGGAAGCAACTGCATCTGTCCCATGCATGACCTTGTGAGTAGAGCACTAGAACTGAGAAGTCCCACCAGTGCAGAGTCCTCTTGTATTTCTCATCCAGGCTACTGTAGGAGTAAAGAACCAAGTGGTGAGACTAACACAATGTAGAGAGGAGAAGAGGTGAATATAATAAGGTATGCTGGGCCAACAGCCAGTAATTGCAGGTAAAGAACAAAAGTGGGAAGGGAGACAAAGCGGAACAAGATGAAGATGGCTGGGCAAATTGGAACACATTCTACGGCCCATTCTTCCATGATCTAGCCACCCTATTGTCTCACAAATATGTCTGAGGCTCTTCTTTACTGTTTCTCCTGAGTTACTTTAACTAACTAGTTAGTTAAATAAATAAAGGGGAAGATGGAAAAGAAGGGCTCTACACATGTCTACACGCGTGTAGAAAAGAAGTGCTCTACACACGTCTAAAGAGTAAAGAGCTCATTCCTTCTCATCCTGCAGTTGTAGATACAACACCAGCAGGGTGATGTCTTGGATTAGATGGAATTTGGATGTTACCTTAGGAAGAAACTGGAGTGAAGTGTGAAGAAATACTTTAGTGTCAAATACTTTCAAGGGGGGGTAGTGTTGCAGAGTTTGCTGACCCTTTCAGCTTATGTGGTCGCAGTCAGGAACACTATTTACATGGTAAGCAGATGGAGAGATCAGGCAGTCATGGATTCGAATGGTTTGCAAGCACAAGCAACAGGCTTCACTGAGAGACCAGAAGAAATTGATTTAGTAACCCTTTAAAGAATAGTTTGGATTTCCTTTGAACAAAGAGGGATCTCCCTTCAATATGGACATGGAAGCACACTATGGCAGCTAGATGGACTTTTCTGGAGGGAAATGAGTTTCTGGAACAAGTTTAGGAGGTATCTGAAGACATTTTCAATTAGATATATGACAGGTTCTAAGTTTTGGTCCTTAGCCCATGCACAGAAACACTTCCATTTGGTGGAATAAGAATGCCAGGTGGACAGTTTTCTAGCACTAAGCAGAATCTCTTTTATGAGTTTAGAGTATTGGTGGTTGGTCATTCATGAACCACAGTACCAAATGCAGTTTGCAAAGGTTTAGGTGCAGGGAGGGGCCCTACAGAAGGAGGTCATGTTTCTGAGGAAGAAGGATGTATCTGTTCTGGGACATGTCCCAGCAGTGTTGGAAACCATGTTTGTCTAGGCTGTTCATTCATACCTCAATTTGTAGAGGACCATAAGAATTAGTCATAAGTAGGCCTCCCATCCACTGGATCTTGAAGGTCACCCAGGGACCCCCTCGTCCAATCTTTTTGAAACTTGGGGGGGGGGGTGTTGAGGAGAGGCACCAGGAACTATGCTACAAATTTGGTGCCCCTGTCTCAAAAAAACAGCCCCCCACCCCGATCCATTCTCCATTATAGCCTATGGGGCTGTACCAAATGGGCACTCCCATCCAACAATCACCCTTGTATTGCCTCAGATTTTTCTTCCACTTTCACTATGAATTTCAGTTCCCCAAATGTTAACTGGGTAGCCTTTATGTAGCGTGTCACTCTTCTTATGTGGTAAACAATTTTTATTATAATGCCAAATAAGGAATTGTTCTTGAGGAGGGTTTGTTCTTGTAGGAATTTTCCTTCAGAAATAGGCACCTAGGTACCCTTAAATTTGAAACAAGTCAAATTTATTTGAACAAACAGGCAGGGGGTAGAAATTATATATACAAGTGAGTTTTGGTTAGGATTGGTAGAGAGAGGTGTGTCCACACATACACAAACACACACACACACAAACTGCTTTTATGCAACACTAGAGATATTCAGAGAGTTATTTTCCCTGGTTTACTTTGGTTTGATGTTGTTAGAGACATTTCACTGTTTTAATGGGGTTACAGATATTACTAGAGTACCTACTTATTTTGACATATTTATTGCTTTACAATTGGTGACTTTATAACCTTAGCTTATTATTTAGTTTTGTCTTCACATACCTTAAAATATCATCATGCTGCACATTAATTTGCTGTTCAGCTGTCTAGAAGTTTGAATCCTACCTTCCATTCCAGTGTATTTGAACAAGTGTGCATGCACACAAAAGCTCATACCTTGAATAAACCTTTGTTGGTCTTCAAGGTGCCACTGGACTCTAAATTTGTTCTGCTGCTTCAGACCAACACAGCGGACCACCTGGATCTACTTTTGAACTTGTTACTGGATGGTCGCACGAACATGAGATTTTATTACACTTAACCCTATACTTATAGACTAGGAGTTTTCCTATCTGCCTCCTCTTCCTCTGGCCAGATAGTTATCCTCTTTTCCTTAAGAACAGTAACTTTTTTTGCCTTGCTTGAGGGACCTCCATGCCTCCTCAAACCTTTTGTCAACTCCATATCTGTCAGAAGAACAGTCTCTATAAACCAGTTAATAAGCTTCAGTACTGAGAATGACTAATTCTCCACTCAAGGGGGGGGGGGGGGTGACACAAGGAGATTCCTTCCACTCCTTGAATAGGGAAGGTTCTGACACTTCTTTATCCGAATCACTGTCTCCACACTAAGACTGTTATTTGCAGAGACCACAACACACTTGCTCTGCTACAGACGGGGTTTATCAGACACTTTTCTTCAAAGTCTCACTAAGTGTTTTTTCTGTCAGCTCTGCCCCCTTGCTCCAATTCCTCAATGTTCCACTCCAACTGGCTAACTACCTCCTTCCTACTTGAATTTTTTAAAACACCTGTGTGTTCCGTTCCACAGTTTGCTGCCTTTACCCAAACAGAATGAGCTCCATGAGCTCTCAATCATTTTTCAGCTAGCTCACCCTTTCTCCAGCAGCACTGCCTAAAAGCCTGCAATTGCTTGCTGTTCGTCACAGGGGCCCACTGACTATAATGGTCCCCATATGCTACAATGGAGCCAGGGAAAACCAATTTTTTTGCACACTCCTATGCTTTTCAGTATGATTTCTAAGCTGCCTTTGAGTCACAGGGAAAAGCGAGATATAAATATTTGAATAAGTAAGTAGTTTGGGCAGATTGATAACATTTCAGCAACTTCCTGTTTGTTAGGTTAGGCAAGGTTCTGACAATGATTGTTCCACCTCTGTTACACTTGACCTGTAATGCTGGTTGTCATATTTCACTAAAAAAACCCAAAGCAGACTGCCAAAGCCACCGCCCCCCCCCCCCGATATATTTTCTAAGGCTCAGTGTATGGCAATGGTCCGAGGCCAGGTCTACCTATATAGTGGACAGGGTGGGTGGACCTGTTCTCCAGAGGCCAGCTTTACCAACATAGTGGAAAGGGGTGGGTAGAACTGTTCTCTGGAGGCCAGGTCTACCAATATAGTGGGAATGGGTCAGTAGAACTGTTCGCTGGAGGCCAGGTCTACCAATATAGTGGAAAGGGGTGGATGAAATTTGATTTGATTCTGTTTTCTCTTATAATGTTTAAAATATTCTTAAAATATAGTTTAAATATAATTTAAAATAATTTATTCTGAAATTTTTAGAAGGTTATGGAAATAATCTTTAAAAAAAACTATTTACATGATAGTCAAATGTAGACTCGCTCACAACTTTAATGCTACTATATTTTTTCACTCACAAGGTAGAATTTCTGCTCACAACTCTGTGAAGCTTAGAGAGAACACTGGACTGTCTACTATTAGAGCATCAGAAACCCTAATCAACTGACCAAATTAAATTTGTCTACACCTATTAATATACAACCTTTTCATTATACTGTATACACCTAACAAAGAAAGCCATTGTCCCCAGGGCTGCGTTCAGACGACAATGTTAAAGAGCAATGAGCCTGGTTATATTTAAACCGAATGAAATTATACCGGAGAATGTCATCCAGATGTCGATCCTCTCACTTGCTTCAGCACGCAGTTGTTTTGTGACTGAATGTCCAGACCTTCCCCTACTCTAACTGCGCTTGGCCGCCGGGTGGATCATAACAGGAGAGCTGGGGGGGGGGGGGTGGCAGCACGGTGGAGGTTGCATTTCCAAAGCCCTCCACGCTGGAACGGGGTCGGGTTTCTATTCACATGGAGGAAGCTGCCCCGCTGCCACCAGCAATGCGGCCAGGCGACCTGAGGCAGCACCTGCCCACCTTCTCCCCCCGCGCCTCGCTCCTTCCTCTCACCAGCACCCTTCGCTGCTAAGGGAGTCCCAATCGCTGCTCTGGACAGGGGCAGGCCGAAGCCGGTCCCAAACATCTTTCATCAGGATGGAACAACCAAAACTAACAAAAAACAAGAACCTGGAGCTCTGTGTGTGTGTGTGTGTGTTTGTGTATGTGTGTGCGTGCGGAGGGGGGGAGATGCAAGGACTCATCCTCGGGCCCCGGAGGCAACCTGAGAATGCCCTCCTCCTCCTCCACCACCAGCACCATTTCATTCAAAGCTCCCCCACAGTCTGCACGGGATGCAGATTGCCATTTAAAAAATAATAAAATCGCCGCATGCGCATAAGCAGACGAGCAAACCTCCACTCGGACACATGTGCACATGAAAAAAATGGGTTTTTTTTTAAAAAAAACGCGGCGGTTGCAGTCTTGGCACACAAGACTGCAATCAGACCTTTGGGAAATGCACACCAAGACTGCACCGATCATCTGCCACCAGGCTTTAACAGGTATCAAAAAACCATGGAGAATAGTGTTGGGGGGGAACGGGAGGCAGACGACTGGGGCTCAACAGACAGATGTTGCTGTCTGATTGTGCCCTTTAAATCCGTAACGGAAGAGGAAGGGGATTGGATAAAACTGCACGTCTGAACACACCCCAGAAGGCTCTACTACAATAAATTGCTTGGCATTTAAGGTACCATAGCACTGTTCATATTGTTGTTGCTTACAAGCCACAGCTAATATTTAATTGGGTTATTTTGAAGTCAACATACTTCTCATGCAGAATTTAACTTTCTGAACATTTTGTTTAGCTTAGCAGTGCTTAGCAATATTCCCAGTGTGTCCTGCAAACTTTTACAAGGAATAAATTCTTTTAAACATCATTTATGTTAATTTTCAGTTTTGCCTGAGGAGTTGCCTATATGGCTTCTATTGCCCCTAAGAAGGAGCTACCAATGTTCATGTGCTTCAATAATGACTTTAGAAAGGAAATATCTAAACTATAAAAAGCCTTTTCAAGGTCTAATGATAGTGATACAGCTTTTCTATTTCTATAATTGCAGTGTTCAATAATGTTTAAGGTTTTGTATATGTTATCAGTGATGTCTCTATTTGGCCTAAAACCACCCTAGTCAGATGAGATGTATGATGTTATTAGCGTATTCAGATGCTTAGCTAGGGTGGCTGTGAATATTTTGAAGTCCTGATTCAGTAATGATATTGATCTGTAAGATGCTGGTAAGGTTGTCCTTACCCGGTTCAGGAATTACCACTATGTTCGCGTGTAACCACGATGGGGGTAATATACTTGTTTTTACAATTCGATTACATGCAACAGCTTACATTATTCTCCTCTCATCTATTTTATCCTGACAACAACCCTGTGAGGAAAGTTAGACCAAGAGTGGCCCAAAGTAACCTAGCAAGCTTCTATGGCAGAGTCAGGATACAAACATCACAGCGCAGTCCCGGGGGGGGGGGGGGGGGGCAGGGGGAATGACTGACCTTTATGCCAGCGTAACCAAGAGTTATGCCAGCATAAGTGCCAGTTACACTGGTGCAGAACACTAGTGCTGCTGCACTGCTCTAATGTGCTGGTGCAGCTGAACTGCAGCTGTGTGCCAGCACAATTCCACTCCAACACAGACTCCTGTGCTGGCATCCATGTGGGCATGGGGGGGGGGGGGGGATGGCCACATTTAAGCAACTCCCTAAGTGCTTTCAGTACAGGAATACCACCAAACTGGGAAAAGTAATGCCATCACAAATGGTGGCATAGTCCATAGATAGTCATTTTACATGAGAATTATTCCCCCCCAGGCATGCCAACAAGATCCCAAGCAGCTAAGTATGCTGACCTAGGGAACAACCAATCACCCCCTCCCCTGCACCCAATTATGATCCCCCTGCCTTACAATACTTTCCCTATTGGGTGTTCCCACTAAGCGCCCACTCAGTGGTACAGAGTGTTCTCTCAATTTTTTTCTCACCACCAAGGTGCGCCAGCGCTTCCTCTAAGTCTCCATGGCAGGGAGCTGTCAGACAGCTTCCCGTTCCACATGCCCTAAGCCACACATGTAAGCATGTGCATTAAAAGGTATGACCAAGACAAACATAAAGACAAAAGAGCTTGCCCTTAATTTAGTCACTTTCAGTTTATGACCCCAACACAGGACATTCATTTGTACAAAAAATCAAGGGATGTACTTAAATAAACATGTTCACTTTGGGAAATGGTAAAAACAATGGAATTTTTAAGATGTAAACTGACCATTAATTATCACAACAGAATAAAAATAACACACAGTGTGTAAATGCCTACTGCAATTTTTTTAATTATTTCCCACATATGTTGTTTTGTTTTTAAAGAACTTCTTAAATAGAAATGCAGAATTAATGATGGAGTCTATGTATTAATGTCATGCAACATGTATCTTTTAAAATACAGTTTTGATGTTTTTATGAACTAAATCCATTAAACATTTGTTACCTTGTCGATTCACTTCATTTTGAAGCAATTCCTCCATCGCCTCTTCCTCAGCAATATCTAATGGAGTGTCTCCTTCACTATTTACTGCTCCTACATGTGCTCCTTGACTAATTAAATATCTGTAAGAGAAGACAGAATTTATGGCTAACACAAAGCACACTTATACTGATGCATTTCAGTAAAAATAAAGCATTTAAACCATACATTAAAATCATCACAAAGACTGAAAGGACAGTCTTTCATACACCAGTTTCCTAATGTATTAGGCATACAAGTTCTTAAGATATAAATAAAGAACAGATTAATGTTTTTCAGGCCCATAGCCTAGGGAAGCACGTGGGGGCAATGCCCTCCACAAATGAGTGCTGCCCCCACGGGAAAAATTCATGCAAAGTTACTGAAACCCATTTCACACTCCAACAAAAAGATTTTCACAGTGTTTTTCTCCTTCCCCCTGATTAACAACTAAACCTCCTGAAATACAAGGCAAATTAACAAACAGAGCACTGTTCAATGTTCACTCTTACTTTGGCCTAGAGTCAAACAGATTAAAAGAAAAGAAGAGGTACAAAGGGAAGACTGGGGGGAGGGGGGGCTGCTGTCCACAATGATTCCTAGAATAGACAGACCAGAAGAACTGGTAGCCCAGTACCTATCCCAAGTAATCAATGAACAAAGGCCTCAATTCCAAGCCATTGGGAGCCAATTCCAAGCCATTGAGAGCCAGTCTGGTGTAGTGGTTAAGTGCGCGGACTCTAATCTGGGAGAACCGGGTTTGATTCCCCACTCCTCCACTTGCACCTGGCTGGATGACCTTGGGCAAGCCATAGCTCTGTACCAGCTGTTCCCTCAAGGACAGCTTGGGAAAGAGTTCTCTCAGCCCCACCTACCTCACAGGGTGTCTGTTGTGGGGAGGGGAAAGGAGTTTGTAAGCCGCTCTGAGACTCTTAAGTGGGTGAAGGGCGGGATATAAATCCAATCTCTTCTTCTTCTTCTTCTTCCCCTGGTGGAACAAGGGCTCATTGCAATTCATAGATAATAAATGGGGAATATGTTGATAGTGGTGCTTTTTAAAGTTAGCATATTTTCAGCAATTTCTCTGATTTTGTCAGAGGCTAAAGATCTATAATTGTGCTGGAGGAGTCTCTATATAAATCTCCTCTCTTTATGGATTAAACTAGAGAATTCAAATTAAGACAGCCAGTGTAGACTAGGATCTGGGAGACCCAGGTTGAAATCCCCACTCCACTATTGAAGCTTGCTGGGTGACTTACGACAAGTCACACATACTCAGCCTAACCTACCTCACAGGGCTGATGTGAGGATAAACAGAGAGACAGGAGAATGATATAAGTCGCTTTGGATCCTGATGGAGAAATGCAGGCTACAAATAAAGTAAATAAATAATAAAATGTTGCAAGGGTTTTTGTTTGTTTTTGTTTGTTTTTGCCTTCAAGTAGCGGCTGACTTGTGGTGATTCCATAGGGTTTTCAAGTCAAGAGATGTTCAGAGGTAGTTTGACATTGCCTGGCTCTGCACAGAAACCCTGGTATTCTTTGGTGGTCTCCCATCCAAATACTGACCAGGGCTGACACTGCTTAGTTTCTGAAATCAGGTGAGCCTGGGCTATCCAGGTCAGGGCAAGTGAAGCCTAGAAATGTAAAATTTCTGGAAGTTTTGAAGCCACCAGCATGGGGGATCACCTTCCCCCAAGGTTTTTGTGAAAATGTAAATTTGGGGAGAAATGAAATATGTACTAATATACTAATACTTGAGAATGCTGAAAATTGTTCCACCCTATACTGTCTTGGTACATACATAATAATCTTAATTTTTGCCAACTGAGAGGCAGGGGGAAATAAAAAGTGAGGATAAAAAAACTCCCTCTGTAGTAAACAAAAGAAATTATTATTTGGACAGAAACACTCTCTTACTACCAGCATATCTGAATATCTGCAAACACCAAACTCTAATAGTATATTATTAAATATGTTATAGCATATTAATTGTTGCCAAATTATTCACATTTATATAAATGTATTCTTGCAAATATGTTTTATACGGCTACAGTATAAATATTATTACATAACGTTATAGATTTTCTTATTTAAAAATTTTGTACCACACTAAAATGTTCATGATAAGAAAAAAGCATCCCTTAAAAGAATTTCATTTATTCTAAAGGGGGAGGGGGAATAATTAGAAGTATTTTTAGCTTTCCCTAGAATTTCCCAAACTTTTCACTGGAAAAACTAAAAAAGATATTCTTGGAATCCTTGTATATTAAATAATGTATCATGATCAACACAGAATCTTTTAAATTTTCTTACTAGTATATTAATCATTCTATGATGAGAAAATGTACCCCATCCTCACTTTTCAATGAAAAACATGTACCATTGCACCTCTAAAACTAAAATAATTTCAAAATACCTATATGAAATATATTTCTTGTTATACAAATCTTTCTCATGGACTATCCTACTTGTTTACAATGGCAACAAAAGTTTTGGTATCCTGAACAGCTACTTTTCACCTATTAATATGCATAAACAAACTTTAAATTATAGATAATTTGGCTATGCAGGGACAAGGGATATGAAGAAGCAGGAAGAAACCTGGGATGAAATCCCTTATTTTTTCCCTGAGGCCCCCCCCCCTGCAAATTTTGTGGAGCTCTGTAAAAAACTCCTATGATATGTTTTCTTGTTTTGGAATAAGTAAAGTGCTTCCTAAGACCAAGTGTTTCTCATTCAAAATGTATAGTATGAAACAATTTATATAGAACAGTGTTTACACCATTACATAACAACCATTTCTGTGTATATTGCAGACATACAAAACATGTTTTCAAATATATGCTTACTATTTAAACATGACTAATTCTGTTTACAATAATTTGTATGATAATACTGGAATCTTCAGTCATGCATTATCAATATGAAGTTTTAATGGGCTATCCAAATGGATGAGAGGATAACAATATAAGCTGCTTTGTGTACCACTGGAGAAAATGGTGGGGTCACTACTGTGACTAGTATGGAATAATGCCCTATCTACTTAACACTGCAAAGATCTCCCACATTTTTTTAAAAAAATCATAGGAAATGCAAGAGACATTTTACCAACAGACGCTTGGGTATCAAAAAGCAAACAGCAAGTTATTGTGATAATGCTGGAACTAAGGGTTCTACCATTTAAAGGCCAATTACAAGTTTTTCCACAGTGTCAATGACTAGAAGCCTTATTTTTCTTCCCACTACCTATTGCATTTGTTATCTCTTGGGGTGTAGTAAGGGCGCGATCATACGCACCCATTTGCCATGGAAGAGGGACGATTCACCACCGGATCAAAGCGGCACGATCACACCAGCACATATGGGAAGCGTCCCACAACCATCGTCAAACCGTCGCAAACCATTTTGATCCGGTGGGGAAGCATGGTTAAAGGCTACTAGTGAAACTCCAGTATCAAATGGTTTGCTGCGGTTCACAGCCGGAGTTTCCCCATGTGATCACTCCAGTGCCGAAGTGTAGCATTGCAGATAGCGGGATTACATGCTATCCCGATGCCACACTGTTGGTTTCCCCCCTTCTTCGTGTGCGCATCATCGAAAGCCCTTCGGGTGGGGAGGCAATTCACCAATGCCCCGTTTAAGCGCCTCAGAAACCAACCACAAAAAAAAAAAACTCGCCCGCAGTTGCATCTGATCACACAGTGGCAAGTTGTCCCAGCAGGTCCACAGACCTGTGTGATCACGCAACCGTGGGGCAAATTGCTCCAGAGCAAAAAAGCCTCAATTTCCCTCCAGATTATTTCACTCGTGTGGCTGCAACCTAGGTTTCTCAAGAAGTTGTACATCCTGGTCATTTAATTTTGGGAATCTTATTTTTGCTAGAAAACATATCATGAAAATTAGGACCCCATGATGAATAAAGGGCTTTATAATATTTCACACATTCATTAACTGTAGATTCAGAATTAGTCAGTCTATTTTCCTCTTTGTCTTGAATTGATATTATAATACTCTTTAATTTTTTTCTTATTTATGGGCCAAAAAGTTATCAGCCTTATTGCCATGTTCAAAATAGTTCTGGTTTACATAAAGCATGTTTCTATAATTTTTTCTGCTTCTTTGCTTTGTTTATTATGGGTTATGTTGCTTTGATCATCCTTATGTTTTGACTCTAAAATCTAAATTTGTTCTAGTCCCTTTTCCAATCGTCTTCAAGTTTTTCTCTAAAATAAGCTGAAGCACTAATAGCAAGACCTCTTAAAAAGGCCTTGCTTGCTTCGCATATACACACTGGTGAAATTTCATTGTGTATGTTTACTTGAAAAAATACATGAAGTTAAGTCTGAAATTTATTCGTAATATCCCGATAATTCAGCAGGCTATTATTATGTTCCAGAAGTAGGAGAAAGTGCCATTATCTTTACCACACTTCTGATTCACCTGAAATGTAACTAATCTCACTGGTGTCAAATGCCATCCATAAAACACTTTCAGACTATTTTCTTTAATCCCTATATTAAAACAATACTTTTACTACCTCCTGAAATGCTCCTTCTCTTTTCTTTAATGGGATAGTCTACTCTAAATAAACTTTCCATTTACTTTGCAGTCCCATTTTATTTTATCATTATGTTGAAGGCATAAATATATCTTTGCTAATAGAACTTTTGACTGCCCTTGACCAATCAAAATTCTTTCAAATTCATTCAATGAACTTAAACACAGTTGTTGTTAATACAGACTGAATTCCATGGCCTTAGCTGAAAATACTGAAATAAAGGGATTTTTACTAACGAAATTTCCAAATTATCAAGTTATAAAACTTCCTTTCTCTTAGAAATCATAAAAGAGACCTCTGATCCATTTATCAGACTTTCCAAATTTTAGCATCTCCTAGAAGCCTAAGCATACTTCGGGGGGGGGGGGGGCACAGACATTGGCTGAGGACAGACTGGCAATCTGGAGCAGGAGAACTCTGCTTGTGAAGTGGGGGAAGGGAACCCGTTCAAACAGCCACATCAGTTCCCCGTCTCCCTTCTGTACTTACCCGCTTCCATGCCACTTCCCTGCTGCTTCAGAAGGACACCAGGAGAAATGGTGTCCAGGGGACGTCTGCCGCTTGTTTCCCGCTTTCCGGCAGTGTGAACCGGAAGAAGGCGGGATTCAAGCGGAGGCGGCAGTGTGAATGTGCCGATTCGGCAATGTGTGCATGAGCGCTCATGCGCTCATGCACTCATGCGACCATTGCCAAAACAGCCCTGCCATGAGCTGTGGAGGCAGGCCCACCTGGGGCCGCTCCACAGCAGTCTGAACGCTCCGGTCCGGTATGCTAATGCAGGAGTCTGGCCAGTGTGAACGGCCAGCCCCAGAGCAGTTTTCCCCCACAACTTTCAGCCCCGCTTTCTTCCCGCAGCAGATTGCCAGTCTGTTCTCAGCCATTGAAAAACAAAACACCCAAAGGCTGAAAAATGAGTCTGGTGCCTAATGTTCTGGGCTGATTCCTAGAGAAAAACAAATTCGTCAAAAACTTATTAACAAATACGTTTTCTAGTCCATGTGACTAGAAAAAGGGATTCAAACATTGACAAAGTTGAGAAGTATCCATGCATTGAATCAATCAACATACCTCTGAACAAGAAACAAAAATCATACATACTCAGACAATTTTTAAAAATTGGGTTTAACTGACAATTTCACATTAGAGTAGGGGTTTACCAGTATCTTGCAAACTATTAGGAGCTCACTGGCTGCTGCACAGTAGTTCAAGCATCCCCTAGAAGAAGAAAAATGTGACCTGGGCTTCTTTTTTAACTGTTTCATTGGATTTTTCTCTCTGTGTTGCTTAGCTGATAACTAGGGATGGGCACTGTAATTATTTCATGTTTTGGTGGGTGTGGTCCTTTAAATGTTTAGTGTGGCTGCAGTACTGTAGAGGGGGTGATAGAGGGAGACAGGTGTAATGTGATTGGATGATGACTGGGAGAGTGGGAGGAGAGGTTCTGAGAGGAATCTGTGTGTTGGTGTTTTTATGACAGAATTCTGTGTGTGTCTTGGGAGAGAGACAAATGTGGAAGAAGTTTGAAGTGAGTCTGTGTGACATTTAGTCTGTGTGACTAAGAAAGTAAATTTTATTCTGTGTAGATAAAACAGACTAGCCGGTGTGGCTATAAATGTCAGAGAGAGAGAGAGCATAAGAAGTACAGGAGCCTGTCAGAGTGTATTTTGGAGACTGTTTGAAGCACCAAGCATTACCAGTACATTTATAAGTTCCTTTCTTCAGAAACAGTTCAAATTAACCAGAAACTTATTTTGTTCTTTATTCAATAAATCAATTTTTGTTTAAACATATCTCAGAAATCAGTACAGTCCTTCCTCAGGGCCACATAGACCTCTGAAGCAGCCCAGACCCTAGGTCATACTACCAAGATAGAGAGATTTGGAATTTTAAATTCCTAGTGACAGCAAGAAAACTACCAAGTTTATATATGCAGATTATGATTTAAAGTAAAAGTAGTCCCCCCAAATAGCAAGAACATCACAGGCACAAACCGGGAAAACATGGAGTGATTCAATTTGTGGTTCATGGCCCATTAATTGTCATGAACTTTTAGGAACTAAATTGACCAGTTCGGTTTCTGATGTAGCAGAATGTCCCCCATTGTACTAGACACACCAAACTCACAGGAAATCTCCTGCTGACTCTCTTCTACATGCCCACCAAGTTCGGTGACAATTGGATTTACAGGGTCCGAGTTACGGCCTCCAAAGCAGGTGCCACCATCCTCCATTGTTTTCAATGGAGAAGAAAAAACAGCAAAAAAGCAAGGGAAACAGAAGCCCAGCAGAACAGAATCAAAGTCCCAGATAATTTCTGCAGTAGAAACTGAAGATGGGGGGCATTTTTCAAACCCAGCAGAACTAGTGCAATGTACAGAGTGCCCAGCAGTACCAGTGCTGTCAAAAAGTGTGTAACAGAATCCAGTGCCATTGTGGCAATGCCAGCTCAACAGGACTGATGTCTAGGACAGACTCACACTCCAAGCAAAGGGGGTTGCAAACCCAGCAGAACCAGAGCAATGTACTAATACCCAGCAGAACCCTGTGCCATCATGGGAATGCCAGCTCAACAGGACTGATATGATGAACACAATCACAATCCAAGCAAACCCAGCACAACCAGTTCACTGTACTGAATGCCCAGCAGAGTCCAGTGCCACTGTGGCAATGCAAGTAAAAGAGGACTAATGTAAAACCAGAGAAGGCCTGCAGTACAAACTGAAGGAGGGTACATTTTTTTCAAGTCTAGCACCAGTTCAGTGTACAGAATCCCCAGCAGAATCCAGTGCCACTGTGGCACTGCAAGCTGAAAAGGACTGATCTCAAAGCAGAGTCACAAGAAATCCAAGCAAGCAGGGGGTTTGCAAGCCCAGTGCAACCAGTTACAATGTGCAGAATGCCCAGCAGAACCCAATGTCAGTGGCATTGCAAGCTTTAAAACTCACAACAAATCCAAGCAGGGGGTGCAAGCTCTTTGTAAGAAAATGGGAAGGGAGGATCATGGGCAAAGGGGGGGACCCTCTTGAAACTGATAAGTCTAGTTTGAAACTGACAAGAGTGTTTCCAAGGCTAGAGAATTCTGTCCCTGCCTTTTTTTTCTTTCTTTTTTAGCACAGACTGTCTGTCTGGAAATGTATCCATCCACAAAATGCCATGAACCTCCACTAACTGCTCAAAAGTTTGTGGAAAGTTTGTGCTGGTTGACCTGGCACAACTTCAGTTCACGAACCAGCCAAAATTCATCACAAACTTTAGTTTGTGAGCCAGTTTGTGCCCATCCCTACTGATAGCTTCCTTTCTGGTTACAATACAGTAATACAGGATTCCTTGGTTAAAATGTAAACTGTTTTTGATGCTCTTGGGAGGTTTTTTTCTTACATTTAACAAATATAAATGAAATACTTGCTATGGTTTTATTTTTTTTTACACATAGTATGCTAATAAAAATAACTTCAACATAACATTTGGAATTTCCCTGACTAATGTTTAAACCACACTTAATTTTTCTCTAAATCAAATATTTCAGTTCAAGTATTTGTCACTACTGGGGAATAAAATTCATGTATCTGTGTCTTTTATTGTTTATTAATGTGAACTGAAATCAATATGCTAAATCCAATCATGCTCCCACAGGCATCAGAAAGTTTTCTGGAGAAATTAGAAAAATTTCCCCCAAAATTTTCAATTTGTGTGACTGAATAGAGATATTTTACATCACCTGCCCAACCTGACTCTTGTCAAAATGTATGGTCTAGTTTGGATCTAAGCAGGGTAATAAACTCTGCAAAAAACCCAACATCAAAAAGTGCTACACTAAAAGATACAAGAGGGCTGAGTTGAGACCCACTGCTGAGTTTATCTTTAGGAGTAAAAAAGCTTTCAGAACAGCAGCTTTGAACATCTTTATATAACACACACACTACACTCACCATTTTAGCCAGACACGCAAAGGAAACAAAAGAAGTTGGCTACAACAAGAGCTTAAAATATGGTAAACACATCAGAAAAAAAAAGAAGTGTACAGAGTTTATACATCAAAAAGAAAGAAAATCTTGATGTGTATGATATTATCAGGGGTTTCCAGCCCATTTTATGTTCTCTACTTTAATACTAACCCAACATATTGGTACCCAAAAGTCCACAGATAAACTAGTATGGGATATTTAGGGCACAATCATACGCACCTATCTGCCACAGAAGAGGGACGATTCACCACCGGATCAAAGCGGCACGAGCACATCTGGGAAGCGTCCCACAACCGTCGTCAAACCGTCACAAACCATTTTGATCCAGTGGGGAAGCATGGTAAAAAGCTACTAGTGAAACTCCAGTATCAAATGGTTTGCTGCAGTTCACAGCCAGAGTTTCCCCATGTGACCACTCCAATGCCAAAGTGTGGCACTGCGGATAGGGGGATCACACGCTATCCTGATGCCACACTGTTGGGTTTTTCCCCCCTTCTTTGTGTGCGCATCATCGAAAGCCCTTCGGGTGGGGAGGCGATTCATCAATCCCCCATTTAAGCGCCTCAGAAACCAACCACATAAAAAAAACCTCGCCTGATCATGCAGTGGCAAGTTGCCCTGGCAGGTCCACAGACCTGTGTGATCATGCAACTGCGAGGCAAATTGCTCCAGAGCAAAAAAGCCTCGATTCCCCTCCAGATTGTTTCGCTCGTGTGGCCGCGACCTTAATATTGCAAGATAACCCTCTTAATCACCAAAGCAATTCTGAAATCTGTCACTATTTTGGAAGGCATATGTCGGAGTGACTGAAGATATCTGCTGACTTCATTGTACATCACCTGAAAATGTAAGCGACACCTTATGACCATGGGTGTTCTGTTTACAACAGTTAACTACAACACTATGTGCTTGCTAGCATGCTATGCTGCAGATAGCAATGTTTTCTACAGAACACTAGACAACATTTTTCCATTCATTACTGTTGACCAACTTACAAAATTAACAATGGGTGCTTCCCCCTCAAAAAAAACAGTTTATTCTCTCATTTCTCCATCCTCTTCCTCCACATCCCTTATATAAAGGACATGATCAGAACTTCACCAAGGTGTCCAGATAAAGCACCATCAGTACATTCTTCTGTATTTGCAAGTTGCATGTTCATGTAACCCTCGACAGAGACAAGGTAGCCCTTGTATTCCATCTCCCACTTCAGCTTCACCATCACAGGCTTCCCAGTCAGCTTATCGAGAAAGGGCTTTGGACTGAGAGGCAAACTCATGGCAACCCAACCCAGGAGGAGGGTGCTTTCACACACACTTTCGATCCACTTTCAGTGCACTTTGCAACTGGATTTTTCAGTGTGAAATCGCAAAATCCACTTGCAAACCATCACTGAAGTGAATAAAAATGGTATTATTTAGCATGTATGAAAGCACCCATCAAATAAGAAAATGAAGCTGCCTTACATTTAGCCAGACTAATGAATTCAGACTAAACCAGGTAACATTCAGCCTAAAACCAGGTGCTATGAAACAGTATGACATCCCAACTGCACCACATATATGCAGCAAAGCTGATTTTCCAGTATACAACAAATCCAGAGCTCAAAATGATAAGGACACACTGGCAGCAGTAAAAAAAATCTACCTCAAAGCCAAGGGACATGATTTTAATATTCAATGCAACTCTTCAGGAAATAATATGTAACCTGATGAAGCCTTGTGATTTAGAGTATATAGAAATGCTAACTTATAAATCAGATATTTGTGCATGACCCGCCAACAAGTATTGTCACAGAGTGATGAAAATGAACATGCTAAAAGCCTTCAGTAACATACATGAAGCAAAAGGAAATAAAGGGAGGCCAATCATTGTAAAGGGAGATAGGTCACTGTTTGGTCAAACCATTATGATGGCATTGTGCCAGAACTCTGAAATAGCAGATATATTCACCCCTCAACAAGAAACCTTTGCTTCATCATACAGAACTGCTTGGGGCATGATTTCTTATTTAACCAAAGACCACCAATAATTCTTGTGGTTTGGTTGCACGCAATGTTCCCTCTAAGCTGAGTTAGTGTGAGCTAGCTCACAGGTTTTTAGCCTCCAGCTCACACCTTTTTGTCTTAGCTCAGGAAGGAGGGCTCCAGAGCAAACTAATTTATGCAGTAGCCAAATCACTCGCTCACACCTTTAATGCCAGTAGCTCACAAAGTAGAATTTTTGCTCACAAGACTCCACAGCTTCGAAGGAGCATTGGTTGCATGGTCTTTTGCTTTTAACTTGTTGAAACTTCGTAAGTTATACAGTGGTTGTGAGGAGACATGCAAAATCTGGTTGGTTCAGATCTCTGCATAATGAAACTAGAAGTCACTATACCACTCTTCCTGCAGTTCTACAACAAGTTCACTGTAAAGTTACCTAGCTACCAAGATGAATCTAATTACTGGAGGCTCTTTATACCTCTGGAATGTACCAACCAAACTAGTTTATGCGGCCACAATTGCGTCTGCGAGCTCACGCCCAGCCCAATTATTTAGAATGATTCGGTCCATAACAACTCTGCCACAGAGCAGACCAAATGCTAAGGGACTGGATATTGGCTGTGAGGCTTTTGTGAGCTATTTCGGAGATAAAGTCTTGTCACTCCGCCATGACCTCCCCGCCACAGTTGAGACAGAAAGTGAAATCGAGGCTCCATGTAAATCTTTTATTCAGGTTTTGGATTATTTCAGTCTACTCAGCCTAGAAGAAGCCAACAAATTACTCTCAACTGTACGTCCAACCACCTGCAGCCTTGATCTGTGCCCATCATGGCTAATTAAAACTGGCTGTGATGGGTTACAAGGTGCCCTAAGGGACATTATCAACAAGTCCCTCTCTGAGGTACTGTTCCCTGGGGCACTCAAGGAAGCAGTGGTATGCCCTCTCTTAAAAAAACCATCTTTGGATCTGGCCAATTGGCTAATTATCAACTGGTTTCCAATTTGCCCTACTTGGGCAAACTAATCGAGAGGGTAGTGGCAATTCAGTTGCAGGGTTTTTTGGATTCCATATTAGATCCTTACCAGTCCGACTTCTGACCAGGCCATGGGATGGAGACAGCACTGGTCGCCTTCACAGACGACCTGCAGAGGCATCTGGATTGGGGTGGCACAGCAGTGTTACTGTTGTTGGACCTGTCGGCAGCATTCAACACAGTCAACCATCAACTACTGATCCACTGCCTCACCAACACTGGGATTCAGGTGTCTGCCTTGCAATGGCTCTCCTCATTCCTCCAGGGTTGGGGACAAAGGGTGGCGATAGGGGAACAGCTGTCCTGAAGGCACCCACTAGTTTGCGGAGTGCCCCAAAGGGTGGTACTTTCTCCAATGCTATTTAACATCTATATGCGCCCCCTTGCCCAGATTGCCTGGAGGCATAGGCTGGGTTGTCACCAGTATGCAGATGACACCCAGCTCTATCTGCTGTTGGGCGGCCAGTCTGACTCTAGCCCTGAAGATCTGGACCTGGTATTGCAGGCTGTGGCTGGTTGGCTTAGACTGAGCCAACTGAAATTGAATCCAACAAAAACAGAGGTCCTGTGCCTGAGTTGGGGTGGCCCAGTGTAAGCCAGCAAGGCATACCATATGATATTATGAACTGTTATGATCATAAGTTTGAATTTTGGGTTGTTATACTGCAAAGGGCGAAATGCACTCTTTATTGCAGTAAGAGGCTCCAGTCCACAGCAGGAAACACCCTCCATAGTTCACACTGAAACTGAGACAAGGACTCCATTTCAAAGGGTCCTCCTGTCTCCTTACACTGGTCAATTCACACCTTCCCCCAAAGTTCCTGCAAGAGATTATGTTAAGTGACGTTACCTGGCAACTAATCGTCCGGCCATTGAGTGACCTGGCCAAAGCCATCAAGAGACAATGGAATGGCGCCATGAATCTTAACAGCTTGCCCAGGGGTCAGTTCCTGCTTAGCACCTAGATTTGCAATATTGGCCACTCCTTCCCATCTCCTCCTCCTTGTTACACTGACCAATGGTAGGGTTAGTGGAGACGGACCAACTAGTAGGTGTGTCAATGGGATGTGGTCAGCGCAGCCCGTCCCAATGCCACCTGATAAAAGATCTTGCACAACAGACAATCATTGCTAGCCGCCTCGATCCCTATCTTCTTTACCATCCTCTCATGTCCAGCTTTCTGTCCCATTACCTTGCCTCCATCTTTAATCCCTGATTTGCGCAGCCAGGAAGAAGCATGTATCTGCAGGTTTAGATTGCGCTCCCCATTTTTCCTTTTCACCTCCCCTCAATCTTCTTTTGGAATCAGACCACCTATCTCCAGGACAGGTAAAGTATCACCCCTCAACGAAACTCCTGCTCATGCAACAGTGCTATTTTTCTACCTAAGTTTCCTAGATCTTGTGTGTATGCATGTATGATTCTGTTTTGTATGCTTGAACAACATTTTATAGTAAACATCATTCAAAGGAACCACTCAGCCTCATTGCCTATTTTCTGGAACTCCTGGAAGGGGCGGGACCTTGGTATAGCTGGCAAAGAAACCCGGTATTTCGCCAATTGCTAATCTTAAATTAAAGCAGTTCGGCCAACACCAGGGCTAGGGATTCCACTCCTGTCCTTTGATGGGGCGCCACTGGTGCCAACGTCAGAGGTTAGGGGTTTGGGAGTGCTCCTGGAAGCCTCCCTAACAATGGAGACCCAGGTAGCAGCCACTGCTAAGTCAGCCTTTTATCATCTTCAGCTGATTAGGCAGTTGGTTACCTTCCTTGAACGCAACGGCAACAGTGATCCATGTGATGGTCACCTCAAAATTAGACTGCTGTAATGCTCTCAACATGGGGCTGCCCTTGACCCAAATCTGAAAGCTCCAGCTGGTGCAGAACACAGTGGCCAGGCTGTTGTTGGGTCTCCCTATGCAGGAGCACGTTCAGCATGCACTAAAAGCACTGCACCGGCTGCCTATAGCATACTGAATTCACTTCAAGGTGCTGGTGCTTATCTTTAAATCCCTATATGGCCAGGGACCTACTTACCTGAGGGACCTACTTACCAGCCTTTCCTCATATGTTCCTCAGACAGCACTACTGTCATGGTCTTAAAAGCGTGTGGCCCTCCCTGGCCCCAAGGATACCAGGCTGGTATCGACTAGGGCCAGGGCTTTTTCAGTGGTGGCTCCAACCTGGTGGAATGAGATCCCAGAGGAGATCAGGGCCCTGCGGGACCTTCTACAGTTCCACAGGTCCTGTAAAATGGAGCTCTTCCACCAGGCCTTCAGCTAAGGAACTGCACATAACAACCTAAGAACTTGTGCCCTAACCACCATCCAGCCTATGCTTGCCAATAGAAAAATCATCTGCTGACAGCAATTATGCTTTTGCTACTATTGTACCGCCACCGCCATACAAATGGCTTTTAGTAATTATGTTGCATTGTTATGCTGTGTTTTATCTTGATATTTATCTTGTTGTTTTTATCTCCTGTAATTTTATATAAGCCGCCCTGAGCCTGCTTCGGGCAGGGAGGGCGGGGTACAAATAAAATCAAACAAACAAACAAATACATCTAATTGCATGCATGAAGGAATTTCAGACTTCAAACCTCACCTTCATTTGTAGGTTTAGGCATATTTCTTTTCTTTACAGATAGTAAATAAAGGAATATATTTTTGAGACAACTAAAAACCAACATAGATTTTCTCCCTTAATCTTCCATTTAAAGAATATGTCAGGCTACTGAATTGCTTCAAAGCTGCACCATAATGAAGACTGAGTTATAATCTACTCACAGAATAGATATATTAATGCATTGAATGTAACAGTTATTTTACCTTTCATTAGATTTGTTGATCGTTTTAAACTATTAGAATGTTAATGTCTATGCCATGTTGTATACTACTTTAAGGATATTTTGGGAGAAGCAGTTAACAAATACTTCCTCTTTTCTTTTTCTTTTTTACTGGCAAGCACTGCAATGTAGTTGCTAGTTGGTGCAAATACAGTCCACAATACCAAAAAAGCATTTCTTGGATCTAATCCTATTTCTGGCCTGCCCCACTTCAGGCTGTATGTGGAGGTTCACGTAACTGAATGCTTCTCCAAACACACAAATAGAAAAGGAGAGAAAAACAAATTCATTTTGAAACCAGAATTAATATGATCATATTGACTAACTGTATGGCTTTAATAGCTTCCAAATGATTAAGTTAATTAAAATCAATCCTGAAAATTTTAAAACCTGGTTACTAAAAAGGAGAAAACATTTTATATTATGTTAGCAAAATTAATCAAAGTCAAACTTTTGCAAATTTATGGGCACGATCATACGCACCCATTTGCCACGGAAGAGGGATGATTCACCACTGGATCAAAGTAGCGTGATCACACCAGCACATCTGGGAAGCATCCCACAACCGTCGTCAAACCATTGCAAACCATTTTGATCCGGTGGGGAAGCATGGTAAAAAGCTACTAGTGAAACTCCAGTATCAAATGGTTTGCTGCGGTTCACAGCCCGAGTTTCCCCGAGTGATCACTCCAGTGCCGGTGTGGCATTGCAGATAGCGGGATCACATGCTATCCCAATGCCACACTGTTGGTTTTTTCCCCCCTTCTCTCTGTGCACATCATCGAAAGCCCTTCAGGTGGGGAGGTGATTCATCAATCCCCTGTTTAAGCGCCTCGGAAACCAACCACAAAACAACAACAACTCGCCCATGGTTGCGTCTGATCACACAGTGGCAAGTTGCCCCGGCAGGTCCACAGACCTGTGTGATCACGCAACTGTGGGGCAAATAGTTCCAGAGCAAAAAAGCCTTGATTCCCCTCTGGATTATTTCGCTCATGTAAGCGCAACCTATACTGACTAATTTGTCCACAAAAAAAGCATTTATTACATAATATTATCATTATGCAGATCATTGATAGCTGAATCTTGCCATCTTCAACGCCATGATACCAAGTTAAGCTCCTTAGTAAATCCCTATATCTACAGAATCATGTAACTGTAAAAGGCAGCAAAACATGCTTATAGCAGATCAAGAAAAATGGAAAGGAGTACAGGCATGCTGAATGCAGGCCAAGTTGTGATTTGGATTCATGTTTGCTTCCTTGCTGGCCAAGATAACTGTTTTAAATTGCTAGGCACCAAGGACAATCTTAGGTATTCATCTCCCATCTGTTTCCACAGCCATAGAATAAGTATACACAAGAAACTGTTTCAGACACACACCACTTCCTGAGTTTAGAACCAATGTAAGAAGCTCAATGCCATCAATATGAATAAAATATAGAAAACAATATTCCTGCACATTTCAGGCTGGTATAGTACAATTTGGTAACAAAAAATGAAACAAAAACAGGTTGCTTACCTGTAACTGATGATCTCTGAGTGGTCATCTCTGCAGTGCTATGCTTAGGTTGTGTGCCTGTGCACGACCTTGACTGGGAGAATGTTCTAGAGCTAGCCTCAACTCTTTTTGGTGGGCTTTCTCCCACCTCTGGGGAGCAGGCATCCACTATGTATGCCTGGGCCTGAGAAAGCCACCTTTTGCTCAGTTCCTTTAGACCACCGCTGTCAAGTCTCGCCTGGAAAAGTAAGGCGACAAGAAATGCCAGCAGCGGGGAAGGCTGGGCAAGTATGTGATACTGCACAGATGACCACTCAAAGACCATCAGTTACAAGTAAACAACCTGTTTATCTTCTTTGTGTTCTTTGTGCAGTCCCATACATGGGTGACTGGCAAGCTGAAAGACAGAGGATGGAGGGTGCCGGCAATGAAAACAGTAAGTGATTAACAAAAATTCATTACCTGTTACAGGCCTGAGTTGCCAGAAGGGAGACCTCACAAAAAGATGGTGCAACTGACCATCTGGCCAAAGGAGGCATCCCACCTAGCACAGACATCTAATGCGTAGTGAGACACGGAGGTCGATGAGGAGAACCGTATGGCAGCCACAGAGATGTCATCAACAAGGACACCAGCCAAGAAAGCCAAGAAAGCCATGGAGGATGACACTGCCCTAGTGGAATGGGCTCTCAGGCAGGTAGGTAATGGTTGCTTAGGTAAGGGCGTAGCACAACAAAAATTGTAGAGGTGACCCATTTGGCCAGTTTTTGGGAGGAAACTTTGTGTCCCTTCTGGGGCTCCCCATAAGAAACAAAGAGGTGAGGAGTCTTACAGAAGGAACGGTTCTGTGTAGATAAAAGGGCCATATGGATATCCAAAAAATGTAAGGCTCTTTGAGCACCAGCAAGAGGGTTAGGGGAAAAGGTCAGAAGTACCCACAGTTGAGAAAGATGAAATGCAGACAAAACTGTCAGTAGAAAGGAAAGGTCCGAACAGAGGATCACCTCATCCCTATGAAAGACTGTGTAAGGTGGGTCAGCTCGAAAGGCACAGGTGTCACTGGCACGTTTTGCTGAAGTGATGGCCACCAGGAACACCATCTTCCAGGTAAGTAGACAAATATCAGTTGTAATCTAAGAGGGTCAAGCTAACAAAGTAAGTTACTATAAAAATACATGTGTTTATTATAGTGTACACATTAACAAAAGATAAAATAGGTTAAAAGAAATGGTCCAAGTACCAGACTCTTAAAATTGTTGACACACAGAGCTGATAGTTTTACATATACAATTGATGGGTATATCTTACGACCAGCAGACCACATTCATTTTGCCCCCTTAGGGCCTTCCTCAGTGGTCAATATTGCTATTGTAAAACAACACACATCCAGAAATAAATATATGAAAAAAGATTTTCCTTAGAACCAGGTGCTGCTTTCTAGAATTATCAAAAGGGAGAGGGAAAAAAGCCAAATTATTATATACCAAATGCACATAATAATAAATTTAAAAATAACAGGAATTTTTTGCTGTTGTTACCTCATGTGATGTGCAATTACTAAAAGTTTACACAGTGGGCCATGGATAATCTCTCTTGGTAACTGCACAAGCTGTCTAAATTGTTCTACCCAAAATGGAAATTATATAATAGTTAGAATTTATAAATAGTATAATTATACAGATAATTTTTTAGCCACAGAGTCTTTAAATTAGCCAACCAACCTGCTAACAAATATCCAAATATCCAACGTGTCTGGATGTGTGTCTCTTACCATACTGCTAACGTTACATCAACATATAGTAGGACCCAGGGATGCATTGTGTGTTTGCAACAGAAATGTTGACCACTGAGAAACGTGTTGAACCATCAACTGAATCATAGTTTGCTGACAAAGATCTCGGATGCCATGAACCCCAGGAGTTTTATTATGGACCTCACCAACCGGGATGGTTCAGTGAAGAACAGCTCTGCCACAGTCAAAATCAAAGACGCCCAAGTCCGAGGAAGATAGGAACACTCTTGTACAGTGTCGAGTACAGCACTGATTAAATTGTAGGAATTGAGTGGGCCAGACAGATGACTTTTTGATGTTTACACAAAGACCCAATCATGCCAAAAGGTTGAGAGTGTCCTGAATATCATTTCATAGCTGTTGAGGGAATGGAGACACTATCAGCTAATCATCTGTGTAGGGGTAAAGGATGATGCCCTGTTGTCAGAGAGCTGCAGCAACCACCATCATAGACTTGGTGAACACATGGGGCGCAGTGGAGAGGCTGAAGGGTAGTACCCTGTATTGGTAATGGGCATTCCCCCACTGTAAAACGAAGGAACCATCAATGTTGAGGATGGATCGTGATATGAAAGTAGGCATCCTGTAGATCTAGAAGAAGAGGAGATTGGATTTATACCCCACCCTTCACTTACCCAAAGGAGTCTCAGAGCGGCTTACAAACTCCTTTCCCTTTCCACAACAGACAACCTGTGAGGTAGGTGGGGCTGAGAGAGCTCTGACAGAAACTGCTCTTTTTCAACAACAGCTACGGCTTGCCCAAGGTCATCCAGCAGGTGCAAGTGGACGAGTGGGGAATCTATAGATAACATCCAGCTGTTCTTCAGAAGTTAGGGAAGAATGAATTGTAGGGTGAGCATATGAAATTTGATGCATTTGATGTAAAGATTTACAGCTTGTAGATCCATAATTGGCTGAACCGTGAAATACTCTGAGTAGAAGCCAAGAGTCCTTGTGGCGTGAGGAACTGGTTTGATAGCCCCTTTGGAGAGGAGGGTGGCTACTTCTTCCAGAAGGGGGGAGAAGGGGGTGGCCACAAAGTGGGGAAGAATGAGAGACAAATGGAACTCTATGGTCTACCCCACCCACATGATGGTAAGGACCCAGTTGTCTGTTGTGATGGATTCCCATGTTTTCAGAAAAGGATGAAGCCTGGTACCTACATTTGGGGTGGTGAGGGCAGGGAGGAGTTGGCGAAACAGGGAAGTCAAAGAGGCTGGCTTCGATGACTGCCATCGCTTAGTTGACAGAATCTTGGATTTAGGCTGGTAACTCTGTTTAGGTGGGAAAGGTTTCCGTCTCCATGTGTCACATGCTGGAGGAGAGTGATGTCACTTGGGATAAGGTTGTTTCCACTGCCTAGACTTGGGGGCTGAACAGTAGGTTGAGAGACACCCAAATTCCTGGCTTTCTTCCTGCTATCATATACAGCCTTTAAGGTGTCAGTGTGGAAGCACTGAAAAGGCCATCCACATCAAACAGCAGATCCTTTATTTTCAGTTTAACATCAGCTTGGAGTGAAGTGGATCGGAGCCAGGCATGCCAGCACAGTGCAATGGATGGAACCAAAGATTTTGATGAACAAGAGACTGCATGTTTAATGGAGTATATTTGTTACTTAAAAACTACACACATCTCAGATAACGCCGCCAAAAAAGTTGGTCTAGATGCATCAGGCAGATTAGCCAGGAGGGATTTACTGCAGTAGCCAAATTATAACTGTAGGGGCAGCCATATAGGAAAGGTAACTGAATTCTGGCCACTGTAGAGAACAGCATAGCCATATGTGTGGCCATAGCCCACAAAGTTGAGGGAAACACCCACACACACAGTGTGTTGAAATTTAGAGGTAAAAAATACAAATTGTACTGATTTAAGTTTTCAGATTTATTCTACTGAGAAATCAACTGTTTATAACGAAATTGATACTATTTGCAAAAACTCACTAAAAGTATTTAGGGCAGAAAAATATTGGGTCCAGAATGTCCTCACCCCAGAGAAGGAGCCTTCACATTGTTCTTTGATCTCTCCCAAGAGTGTGGATGACACTTGGCTATGCTTTGGATGTTACAAAGCTAAATCCAGACTGGAAGAGACCTATCTAAGATTAAGATCAAATGAAACTGCTTATTGTAGAATTCTCCAGCCAAACCACCCAGGCCATCTAACAGAGCTCATCTTGTACAGCATGATAAGACATGGCTGCCTTGCAGAAGACTGCAACAGACACACTAGTGTCAAAAGCCACTGATGCACAGGCAGTACTAGTTCACTGAGCTGTAATCACTTCTGTAATAAATTGTTTAATTTTATAAGCCAAAATGATGCGCTCTTGGCTAGAGAGCCAGTTTGGTGCAGTGGTTAAGTGCACAGACTCTAATCTGGGAGAACCAGGTTTGATTCCCCACTCCTCCACTTGCACCTGCTGGATGACCCTGGGCAAGCCATAGCTCTGTACCAGCTGTTCTCTCAAGGTCAGTTGCCTCAGAGCACTCTCAGCCCCACCTACCTCACAGGGTGTCTGTTGTGGGGTGGGGAGGGGAAGGGAAAGGAGTTTGTAAGCCACTCTGAGACTCCCAAGTGAGTGAAGGGCGGGATATAAATCCAATCTCTTCTCTTCTTCTTGAAAACCTTTCTTACCTTTCATTGCTGAATGATGTTCAGTTCTCCTGATGTAGACAGATATGAGGAGCCCTGAGAAGTTTCAGGATGTGCCAGTTCTTCTCATGAGGTGGGATGATTTGAAACAGAAAGGTAGGTAAGTAGATCTCTGCTACTGTCAGCAGATAAATCAGCACTGCCCCTTCCAAGAACCATTTGACTATTAGATGTCTAGATAATGAGGAAAAACTTCTTCTGGGAGTGAGCACTACAGATCATGCCACCCCTGCTGGTAGGAAGTGCTCTCCTTCAGACATTGAGAAAAAGCAACTCAGAGGAAAAAACAGAAACTGTGAAGACTGAGGGTATCTTATTGAGATGTTTCATCTTCCTGCACCTGAAGAACGTCTTCAGAATGTTCTCATAGATTCTGAAAGTGGGCAGCCTGCAGGATGATGACATAATCTGTATGATCTGGTCAGAAAAATCTTTTGCTTCTCAGCCTTGCCACTCTCTCTGTCAGTGGTCAAACGACACTGTACTGGGTCTGGGTGTAAAAAAGCTCTCACCAAGATTGAATGGACAGGTCCAGAAAACTGGAAATTTACACTCTCAGTCAACAGGGGGGCAGGCAAATCAGATCCATTTTTTCCCTTTAAATTTTGTTAGCTTATTGGGTAGTAAAGTAATTGGTGGGAAGACCTGAAAGGAGATATTTCAGCTACCACCACACCATCTGTTTGGTTTGCTCATCAGCATTAATGACATGAGAAAAATCGAGCTACTTTCACATTAACTGGGGGTGCAAACAAATTCATATTGGGAAGACCAAAAGCGTATTAGCATCTGAACATGTTCTTTCCTGAGGGACAAGTTGTTTTGATCCAGCCTAGAAAGGCTATGCCATCTGCTTGAACATCAGTTATCCTTCTGATGTCCTCTATCCAGATCATGGGAAGACTCACCTTCCACTGTAACCAACTGGTCTTGGTAATGCCCTGGAAATTCCCATGCACTTTGGCAGGGCTGCTGCATGCTGCATGGAGAGATATATTAGCATTATCTGTTCCTAAAGGAGAATCAGAGCCAACTGAATAGCCCTGAGCTGCAGTAATTTGATGTGAGTAACTATATGAGGGGAATCAGTTTCCTTGAATGAGAAAGAGATGAGCACAGCTCATCAGCCAGACAGGCTGCCATCCATTGTAATTTTTAGATAGGTATTGTAAGATTTTGCCCTGAAAAAAATGTTTCCAAAAAGCAATTTTGGAAACATCACTAGAGCACTCAGGAGTACACCAGCCCCATAGCCAGGATTTTGGGGGGGAATGGAGCACCGGGGGGAGGGCACTACTTAAAATTAAAGCGTTCAGCTTTTCCTGCCCTCCCCAGCAGGGCCCCAGTGCAGCAGTCCCAAGAACAGCCGCATTTGCTGGGTCCCTTTGTCCATCGCAACACGGAGCCACCAGCTGGGAAGGAGGAAGAGGAAGTTTACGAACAAATTCACTCATTTGCACACCTTTCCCCCTCTCCACGGGACCACATAGCAGCTGCAAGGAACTGCTTGCAGAGGGGTGGCAGATGGAGTCAGAATGGCCCAGCGGGAAAAGTTGGGTGGGTTTCTGCTTTCAAAGTAATATTTTTCAAATAGCTTGGGGGGCTCTGAGGACTCACTGTGGCTCACCCCTAATCAATAGGGGGCTGAGCCCCTAAAGTCCCACTGCTGGCTACAGTCCTGGAGTACACTTGGGCCTAAGGAACCATGCTGATTACTGCCAACATTGATCCCTGCAGCTGGACCAAGAGCATCAAGTCTGCAGACTTAAGGAGAGGAACTGCAGCACTGACTGGATAATCTTGTTTACCCTGTCCAGGGAAAAGAACAACTGACCCCGAGTTGAGACTATGATTGCTCCCCAATGTGAAATATCCTGGTATAGACTCTTGGGAAAGCCATTAAAAACAGTGTTCTGAAAGCCACTGGATGATAATCTGAATTCCCTCAATCACTTTGAATCAGTAGGTTTAACTTGGTTAGCAGACTGTTGACATGAATGGAATCTCCCTGAGATGCAAGCCTCCTATGATAAAGGTCATCAGCTTGAGGAGGTGCATGACATTAATGCTAGGCTGAGGGAAACTGCCTTGTATATATGCTTCTATTAGATTGACAGAGGCCATGGATGCTCCTGGTCAAAAAAAATCTGCTATGATCATCATAATCAACCTTCTGTACCTCACAAAGCTGTTGAAGAACCTGAGGTCAAAGACAGTTTTCCAGACTCCATTTTTCTGGGCACTGTGTAAAAAATTGAATATATGTTCAAGAACCTTAGAGGTAATGGCATGGGCTCAATGGTTTAAGATGGGTGGCAAACATATGGCCCGCGGGCCAGATCCAGTCCCTGAAAGCCTCCAATGTGGCCCGAGAGCAACTGGCTATGTGCTGCTTTCTGCTTCTAACATCGCAGCTCCTTTTGACCAGTCTCTCCTATTTCCTGCTTCAGAGGAGAGAAAGAAAGTCTTCCCTCGATTGGCTTAGGACTCCCCCACTCTTCTGGGGAGGGAGGGGGAGGGAAAGAGCCAAAGAGAGCGGGGATATGGTGTATCGTGGGACTTTTAAGACCAGCAATGTTTTATGCCAGGTATAAGCTTTTGTGTGCAAGCACACTTTTTCTTCTTCAGAGACAGAGAGGGAGGGAAAGAGTCAGAGGGAGCATGCCAGAAACAGAAAGAGTCTCCTGTGCTTAAGACCAAAAATGTTTTATTCCAGGTGTGTGGGGTGTGTGTGTGTGTGTGTGTGTGTGTGTGTGTGTGTGAGAGAGAGAGAGAGAGAGAGAGAGAGAGAGAGAGAGAACACACTGTATTTAAGACCAAAAGCATTTTATTCCAGGTATAAGCTTTTGTGGGCAAGCACACTTCTTGGGGGGGGGGGGAGGGAAAGACCCAGAGACAGTATGCCAGAGAGGGGGGAGGGAGTCTCATGGTACTTGGAGAGATCCCCCTTTCCAGTTCTAAAAGATGGGGAGGGAGAAACCTAACAGCACAGCTTGCATTCCTTATTAGTGAAAGGGAGCAAGAGTACAGCAGCACCTTAGTGACTAACAAAATTTGTGGCAGGGCATGAGCTTTCATGAATCACTGCTCACTTCTTCAGATTCAGCCAGAATGTGAGTCTATCTGTCCTTTTATCTTGGAGACTGAAGTGATTTCAGATGCCAAATGATAATAGTGGGCATTGGTAATGAGAGAAAAAACCTAGATTTCAGTTCAGTCCAGGAGTTTGCATTATCTTGAGTTTCATGATCAGTTGCAATTCAGCAGTCTCTTTTTCTAATCTCCCTTTGAAATTCCTTTGTAAGAGAACTGCTACTCTTCGTTCAGCAACTGAATGCCCTGGAAGGTTAAAATGTTCCCCCACTGTTTTTTGAATGTTGTGGTTTCAAATAGTGGCAGAAAGAGTCCAGTAGCACACGGAGACTCTTTCCCCCATTTCCTTGACAAAACATTCCAGCTGAGTCTGTATTCCAGGTCGGCATAGAGGACTCTTCACCCCCGTTTTCCTCCCTCTATGCAACATGCACAGCCCAAGAACTTACCAATCCAATGGTCCCAACAACCCGCAAACTGCAGGTCTTTGGGGCCTAAACAGACTGTCCCAACTACCCACTTAAGGACAGTTTCAGCACCAAAATGTGATCCAGCCCACTCATTCTCCAGGATGGATGTAATGTGGGCAACGGCTTTCCCAAGGAGCACTATCACAGAGGGCACAGATGGACAAGCAGGCTAGTGGGGGCTTCCTGCTCCACTGCCTGGAAATTACCATATACAAGTCTCCAGTGGAGAATGCTCTTGGACTGAAAGCCTCTGCCCCTGTTTTGAGATTGAGACAGAAATGAAGAAACAAGGATCAAAGAGAACACAGATAAAGGAACAATCTTTCCTTTCTTTTAAGAGACAGGAAAGGCACCCAACAGGGAAGACAGTCAGCAATAGAGGCATTCCTGGATCAGAAAAATTCGGGGTCCCTCAACATAATGCTCGCACAGAACAGGCAGAAAAAGACTGAGGGGTGGGTCTTCTCTCCCTGCTGGAGACAGAAAGAGCAGATTATTTCCTTCCATCAGGGTTTTTAAGAAGGAGAATCGAAGCACAACAGTGTCCTTCTCTTCCAAGAGAGTAAGCCCTCAAGAGTAAAGCTTGGCAATACCACGCCCTTCACAGAAAGAATTTCTGTTCAATAATAATAATTAAAATTGGTCCTGCTGGGTGTGGTCCCCTAAACTACTGGTTTTATTAATTAATAAGTCAATCTGCCAAATGTTCATTTCATGCAAGTATCAACATGATCATTTTGCTTTAGGGAATGATCAGCAAGGATTATCTATGTTCTAAACCTATTCACACCACAGTTTATTCACAGAATGGCTTCTCCAGATAATATTAATAGCAAGGTCAAAAGTCCATAAATATCAAATTATGTAGTTTCATAAAGCAAAGCATACAGAGAACACTTAAATAAAGCTTTCAAATTGATCTTGATATTTTATATGAGAAAAAGACTACAGTGCTGTGATACAGTATCTATTCCAAAAGGTAAAGGTTAAGGTTTCCCTTGCTCGAAAGCCAGTTGAATCCAACTCTAGGGGGTGGTGCTCATCTCCGTTTCCAAGCCACTATCCGAAGACGTTTCCGTGGTCATATGACTGGCATGACCCTGTTATCTTCCCACCGAAGCAGTACCTATTTATCTACTTGCAATTTCTTGCTTTCAAACGGCTAGGGTAGCAGGAGCTGGGGCCAGAGATGGGAGCTCACTCTGTCACACAGCACTAGGGTCTCAAACTGCCAAACTACAGACCTTCCAGTCTGCAACTCAGCGTCTTAACCTCTGAGCCACCACAGCCCCTGTTCTTCAAGTAGGAGGTCCCAAATTCACACCCTGGCATCTGCAGTTTAAAAGAATCAGTAAGTCTCTGCCCAAGACCCTGAAGAGTTGCTGCCAGTCAGTATATTGGTGTGACTTGACATAAGGCAACTTCATGTATTCACTTGTGCTTTTATAAAAGAATGCACACATACAGTGAAAGTAAAGTTACCAAGAGAAAGAGGGCACAACAAAACATTTATTAGGCTCCTTCTGTGGCATACTGACAAGATCATCTTAGAATTCAATACTACACACACAAAAAACTATTTTACTGTAGGAACGGACAGGTAACCAGCCAATAATTCTGCTATCACCTAACTGGGGATAACCTCAAATTGCCCTCAGGAGTTTTCCTAAGTTTCTTTAAACCTAAATGTTAGTTTAGTGTCTCTTGTAACAGCACTATTACCAGAAAGCCAACAACCATGTACATAAGGTAGGATAACTCCTTTACCGAGGCAAAGTTATAATTAACAACATAAGATAAGGAGAATACTACAGAACTTCATGTTTGGCACTCTGTCCTATGATCTTAACACAAAAAGGGTAGAAACACTTGTTAGCGTATCAGTTTCTTGTACTTAAGATTCTTAATGTCCCAATCGTGAGGCAGCCTGGAGAAGCCAGAAGTCAAGCCTCCCTCCCTTCTCCAACTCCATCTTCCAAACATATGCATTCAGTCTGACAGCAAGCAAGCTAAAAGCATAATTCTCTTCACTATATCCCAAGCCAGCCTACATAACTTTCAGACCTAACTTAAAGAAAAGTTTCTGGAAGGCAGCCCTCCCCACCCATATGGTCCAACTGAAGCTCTGCAAGTCACATTGAGTACAGGAGGCAGGTGTTGGGTAACCATTCCTTCTCCAGGTAACAATAACTATCATCATTTTAATTATAAGCTCAGCTGTCAGAGAAGAGACACAGTATATCAAATTGCTGCCTAGGACTGTCTGTGACAGAGTAAAGGTGTGACCAATTCACTGGCTATGGAGGGGGAAAATAAAACAACATAAACGATGCAGACATTATGCATGTATCAATTACAGGTGTCTGTGCAAGCTCAGGTTCAGTGTTTTGTACTTCAAAAATCAGACAAGCAGTCCAGATATTATTAACCAGAAAAGGGTTAGACCCAAAACCAGATCCTGTCCATACATAAAAACTGCTTGTGGAATAAATCAAAATTGTGATGCACCATAACTTATGGATCTCACTACCTCAAAATAAGTATGTGTTTCCCCTGAACTTAATGCCAATCAATACTGAAAAAAACTGTGAATAACCAAAATTTATAGATTAAAAGAAACTGTGGGAAACCAACATTTACAGATTAGAAGGTTACATTTCCCCAGTATAACTAAAAATGTGAGGTCTAAATCAAAACCACCACTAACAACAAAATGACAACAACAAAACAAATCAATGTACTATAACATGAAAACTAGGACAAATTAGGAGTGATTACAAAATAATGCCTCTATATAAGACAACAACAGTATAAAAATCAGCAAGGAAAATCTGCTTTGTTTCTACATGCTAAAAACTGAAAAAGGTAATCTAAATAAAAATGAAAATTCAACAAGGAAATAAGCAACCATGCTTATTATATTCTGATTATTAATATTAAAGTACATATCGAAATTTCTCCAGAGGAATCTGAACAGAAAACAGTGAGAAAAGAAATCCCCTTAATTTAGACATACCTTCCTTTTGGCATACTCTAAACTCATAGAGGCTGTTTCAGACTTTACTTACTCATTACAATCAGACTAAATGACCTAGAAAGGTGAACGTGCTAACCTATTCCATTAACTATTAAATTTGTTTTCAAATTTTCATTTGCCAGGTACAGTTTTATGATATCATCTTTCAAAAACAGGGTTTAACCTTCTCAGCCACCAGCACCCGAATGCATTCTTTGGCTGTGAGCCTGCAACATGGCTGATTACTCCCCAGCAATTAATGCACTTTGGAATTCCGTGTTGTGCAGAACACAAGTACGCTCAGACTGGCAAACTTGCCATGCAGAGTCAAAGCAGAACAGGAAGCAGGAAGTCACTCACAATTTAGCTGTAAATATCCAAAACATGTGGATACCAGTGATAAAACATGAATAGTACAAAGAGGAGACAGTTCCCCCACCCAGGTAGCCAATTTGAGCTCTATAATACTATATATATTTATTACATTTATATCCCACTTTTCTCCCAGAGGGGACCCAAAATAGTCCTAGGCCAGGGGTGGGCAAACTTGCTCAGCGTAAGAGCCACCTAGAACAGGGGTGGCCAAACTTGCTTAACGTAATTTGCTTTTTATTAACATTAAATGAGACTGCCAAAAATAATAACAAAAGGGGTAAAAGCAGATATTGATAATGATATTAATTTGTCCAATGATATTTGCTTGCTAATGATATTTAGCTTCCCCAGCCGCCCTCTGGGAGCCACATAATATATGTGAAAGAGCCGCATGCGGCTCCCAAGCCACAGTTTGCCCACCCCTGTCCTAGGCCAACAGGAAGTAACCAAGCAACAGCAAGTTTTTTTCTTTTCCCTCCTCCCAAACCTCCCCTGTTTTAATGCACGACAGCAGTATGCAGCTTGTAACTTTCTCTGAAAACCCTGACCTTCCCCTATAGCCAAACTGGGCTGACATATGGTATCGATCCCAACTGAATTTCTTCCCCACTATCAGATCAGGCTCTAGGCTGAAGGAAGGGTATGCAACTCTTCAGTCTATTCAGTCCACTGAGAGCTCAAAGAATTTGTTCTCAATTATATTACTAGAGTTCCATGGTTAGCATGAAAGCAGTACTCAACTTTCTTATTTTGATCAAATTAATTGCCTTTCAACTGACAGCCAGGATGGCACAGTAGTTAAGAGTGTCAGCCTAGGATCTGAGAATCCCAGTTCAAATCTCCCCTGCCTGTCGAGGAGGAGGCAGCGGCCAAGAAGGAGGAGGCAGCCTGGCAGCCCTAAGCCCAAGGTGTGCCAAGGAGGGGAGGGGTGGGCAAACGAGTGCCACAGACTTGGAGGAGAAGCTGTCCACCCGGGGGAAGGGGGAGCTGGCCAGCGAGCCAGCCCTGCCCAGGTTAAGCTCTGCAATATTGCAAAGTTCAGGCCCATGAAGGGGGGCTTGCAAAAGTTTTCTCTTTTTTTGGAAAGAGCAATGGAGGGACCCAAGACACCTCTCCCAGGCGTCAGCTCTCCGAGCGGGTGAGCACAGCGGCATACTCCACCACCACCTTGCCACCTACTTTCCCCACCTGGTCCCTGTAAAAGAAAAGGGAGTGAGTCTTGAAGAGGGGTTAATTGAATTAAAGCCAATTTAATCAACTTGAATTAAGTGCCCCCGAAGAAATCTAAATGCCCCCCGACACAAGAAATCCTGGCTACAGGCCTGACTCTTGTATCTCAATATGAAATATGGCAGTATATATTCCAGGATGGCTGGTTTAGACAGACTAGGAAACGACTCCCTAGAAAAGCAAAAAGTTGAAGGCAAAAATTCATTTTGGGGTTCTTGGCCAATCAGACCTGGGAGTCATGACCAGTAATACTTGAAAATTGGAGACCATCCAATTAACTTGCATATATATTGTTAATAACTAAAGGCAAATGTGCAGAACCAGAATAATTATCACTGAGATAGTTATGTTCTTTAACAGCCACTACTTGGCTGGACATTTATCAGTCAGTCACTTTAATAAAGCTAGTAGGAAGTGTTTGGAGTTTGAAGGGCTAATGGGTGTGAGCCCAGCTGACAGAGGCTAAGTTTCTGCTTCCTGGATGATAAACAGTCCAGGGTGCTTTTGCAGCAATCTCAGAGCCAGTTTTAACTGACTAAATGCACATTAACATTTATTTTTCACCACCACGGGATAATTCACATATCACATTGTTATGTGCCCATGAAAAATGTTATGGTGAATTGAGAAATACATCACATGTAAACTAACATACATATTTAGTACCACATACCATGAGCCGCAGTAGCTCAAGTGGTTAAGACGCTGAACTGCAGACAGGAAGGTCAGTAGTTCAGCAGTTTGAGACCCGAGTACTGCATGACGGAGTGAGCTCCCGTCTCTGGTCCCAGCTCCTGCCAACCTAGCAGTTCAAAAGCAAGAAATTGCAAATAGATACATAAGTACTACTATAGTGGGAAGGTAACAGCGTTTCGTGCGCCTCGGCATCTAGTCATACCGGCCACATGACCACGGAAAACTTCTTTGGACAGCACTGGCTCTTCGGCTTGGAAACAGCGATGAGCACCGCATCCCTAGAGTTGGCTTCAACTGGCTTTCGAGCAAGGGAAACCTTTACCTTTACCTATCATGAGTACATGCGTACCAGGGGTCAGGCACAACTGTAAGAGATGTACATGCGGCAGAGATCAAAAGAAGTATCATGACATGTCTGCAACAGAAGAGTGTCACTCAAATGTCATCCTGAACCTTCATTCCCCAAATAAAATTCTGCCAGAGCTAAAAGAAACGTTAGAGATGAAACTGACAGTACAATCTTATGCAGTTACCCCAGCTGAAGTCCCTTCAATGGGCTTGACTGGAGCAACTTTAAGAGAAGAAGATGGTACTCTGAATATTGTTTAGCTATTCCAGTGTGAAATGCTATGCACACAATAGTCTGAAGAAGCCATAGTCTTCTCAAAAAAACCCAGGAATTCTGTCAACTTACTAGAACATGCCCAATGACTGGAATAAGGAGTAACATGTGCCTGCAACAATTCAATTCATTTCTGCCAGAGGGTTCACCACCTATAAACACAGAGGCATATCTATTTAAGAAAACGATACTTCTCAAAAAACTAATTACCTCTCTAAACTCTTCAGAATACTTCATGAACTACTCAATCCACAACACTGTTGCTATATCATATAGTTCTGTTTGGAGTTTGAATTAGCTAGTTTGATTAAGAGTAGCAGGGTGAGCATCTTCCAATTAAACCATAATTAAGATATTGCCATGCTGTCTTACAGAAGGAACTGCTACCACAAAATGTGGGTATCTTTCAGTGACAGAAGCTTGTCTCCTAACAAAATTAACCCAAAGAAACAAAATTAGGGCTCAAGGGTACAAAGATAAAATTAAGATGGAGCATGGAAAGAATTTCACTACAAACCAAACTAATTCCAACATATAACAATAAACACAACAAATGACACCAGAATATATACTTTAATACTGTTATGGGGTAGATGTGACGGCATGTTTATCTCAAAAGTATTGTTAAATGAATGAAAATTCTTGACCTCCAGTCTGTTTTGTTTTCTACAAAGCGCACAAGTCAAGCATCAGCATTTCTTCATCTTCTGATCAACAGAACTACACACTCAGTTCTATTATAAGTGAAAGCATGCTTTCAAAGTGTGGCAAAGCCAAAGGCAACTAAAATGTTCTGAGTTCAGTTTCCCGCTACCATAACAAAAATATTACTGACTCCGAGTACATGGTAGGGAAACATGAGATAGAAAAGCATGCTATATATCTTTCCTATTATAGAAAGCCGTTTTAAGATTCCAAGGGGCAAGATTCCATGGGGTGCCAAAATCAGTAGGCTGGACGGACTGCCACTCAAAAGGGGGACCCTGGCCACTGGCTGCATTCTCTCCCTGCTTTGCCTCAGTCCCGCCCACAGAACCACCAGCCAGCGTCCCGGTCTCAGTCTGGAGGGAGCCAGCGAAGGGGAAGAACCGACTGGGTGCTGGGTCCACTCTTCTCCTCCGCCCGCTGCCAGGTGGGTCTAACTGTCCCCTCAGTGGCCTGCTTCTATCAGTGAAAAGACAATGGACTATCAGCATAACCCCCTCACCCCCGCCCACTGACTTTTCTGTCAGAATAAACTGTCAGAAAACGGCTCTCTCTCCTAAGCTCCACCATGGCTGGCTGGCTAATGAGGTGGGCCAGCAACCATCAAACCATTCCCTTCAACCCCCTGCTGTGCAGCTGACTTTCCCCCTAGGATTGCCAAACTCCAGGTGATAGGTGTAAAGAAATGGCAGTTACCTGTGTTTATAAGATGGCTGCTGTCTGTGGTTTGTTTAAAATGTTCCCCCATAAGGTTCAAATGAGCTGTAGTTTCAGAGAGGGGCCTGCAGGGGTATCACTATGGGTTGAATGAGGCTTCCTCATCTGTTGGACTACAGTTCCCAGCGGCCCCAGAGCCAAAAAGTGCGGGAAAAGAGGGACTGTCCCAAGGGGTGGGACACCATCAATACAGACTCCAGCCCATCCAGGGAGGATTGTGTTTAACCCCTGTTGATTTATGCCCTGTTGGTTCATAGTATGTGCTTACTCCAACAGTTGTGCCTTATTCATTTAGTGCAGTGGTTCTTAACCTGGGTTCGATCGAACCCTAGGGGTTCAGCGAGTCAGTCTCAGGGGTTCGGTGGGGCCTCCAACTTAGTACTATTACTAAGTACTAAGAATTATTTTTCACTAAAGAAGGGTTCGGTGAATGCGCATATGAAACTGGTGGGGTTCGGTACTTCCAACAAGGTTAAGAACCACTGATTTAGTGTGTGTGTGTGTATGCGCTCCATAATTGTGTAAAGAGTAAAAAAAAAATCTTTTACTTGGGCTAATAATCAATGTTGTGCATAGTCTCCCCTGCTCTGCACAATACCAAAGGGAGGGGGTAGCCCAAGGAAGCAAGGAAAGGCCAGATCCTTTGGTTGCCAACTTTCCAGGGGTCCCCCAAAGACTGAGGATTCCATCTCCAAATAGGGAGATTTCGCCACAGGGGCCCTCTAAAAAGGCAGTGACAGTTCAGTGACTGATGGCAGGGAACTTAAGGAGTGAGATATGCCCACAGGATGAGGGAGGGAGGCGAACAGCTGAGTTGCAAACTGGAACCTGTTTTGCAACAGTAGGCAACCAAGCTTGGTTCAGACAAAGGAAGGCCTTTGTAAAGAACTCATTGGGACCAGTTCTAACTAGGGTTGCCAGCTCCATGTAGGGAGATTCCTGGAGATTTTCTGGTAGAGTCTGTGGAAGCCAGGGTTTAAGGAGGGAAGAGGCCTCAGCTGAATAGAATGACATCAAAGCCACCTTCCAAAGCAGCTATTTTCACTGGACAGGAACGACCAGTTGTCTGGAGTTCAGTTGTGATACCTGGCGATCTTCAGACTCTACCTGGAGGTTGGGTACCCTAGGCGTGGCAATCAGTGCTTCAGAGCAGGATCTGCTAGATCCAGGTTCTTGCTGTAGAAGCTGAGTGGGTGATTTTGAACCAGGCACAGACTTTCAGCCTAACCTACCTCACAGGATTGTTGTGCAAGTCAAAATGGGGAGAGGAGAATTATGTAAGCTGCTTTGGTCCCTATTGCAGAGAAAGACTACTTTTCCTCCTGGGAAATTTATTTATTTAAATTTCTATCCCGCCCTCCCAGCCAAGGAAACCATTGTTGCCAATCTCCAGGTGAGGGCTGGATATCACTCAGAATTACAACTGCTCTCCAGATGGCATTGATCAGTTCCCATGGAGAAAACGGTGGACTCTGTGTCCTTATACCCTGCTGAGATGCCCCCCATGACAGCCAATGTGACGTGGCAGACAGGGCTTCAGAGCATGGTAGAGGCTGCAGGTAGGGGGGGAGATGGAAAGCTGAACAGTGAGGGGGAAATAAAGGTAGGTTGATGCTTGGCTGGGAAGGAGATAGGGTTGCCAACTCCAAGTGGGGAATTCCTGGAGATTTGAGGGATGGAGCCTGAAGAGGGTGAGGTTAGAGAAGGGGTGGGGCCTCGAACAGGTAGAATGCCATGGACTCTGCCCTTCAGCTACTCCCTCGGGAAACCACTGTTGCCAATCTCCAGGTGAGGGCTGGAGATCACTCAGAATTACAATTGCTCTCCAGATGGCATTGATCAGTTCCCATGGAGAAAATGGTGGACTCTGTGTCCTTATACCCTGCTGATGTTGGCACAGCAAATTGACGTTGAGTGCTCAAGGGCTTGGCACTCTCCCAGAGCCTTTCTAGAGCCCGTTGTATTTATTTCCACAATGGGCCTTATTCCTAGTATATATATAAAAGGCAAGCCGTGCTGGCAATGACTCACCTACTCTACCACTGGGGAAGCTGCCTTGGTGTTCTATTGGCCCGTACCACTGCCTCCTCCATTCACCCCCACTTTTGATGTGTTGCACCTTGGGAGTTGTAGTTCTCAGCAGGCCTTACTGCAACTATAGCAAAAGGAATTAGAACTACAACTCCCAAACTGGGAGTCCCAAGAGATTGTGGGGCATTACTGAGGAGTCAGTTAAACTGTTAATCAGTTAAAGTGTTAAACAGGAAGCAGCTTCTGAATTGAAAGGGGCTGGAGGGAAAGGGAATACCTGGACATCTCTATGAATTACAACTGCTCTCCAGACTACGGAGATCAGTCCCCATGGAGAGAATAGTTGCTTTGGATGGTGAGTTCTATGGCATTATACCTCACTGAAGTCCATTAACAAACCTGGCCCTCCTCTTAGTATTATTAACCTCCAGGCAGCAGCTGGAGATCTCCAAAATCAGTTCTCCTGGAGAAAATGGCTGCTTTGGGCAGTGGATTCTATGGCATTATACCCTGCTGAGATCCCTCCCCACCCAAACCCCACTCTCCCAAGGCTCTACCCCTCAAATCTACAGGTATGTCCTAACCCAGAGTTGGCAAACCTGTAACTGGCTATGGAACCACTTTCCAGACCCTTACCCAGAAAACATGACATGCGGCTCTCCTCCCATACTACTCACTTGGGGCAGCAAAATGAGACAGCCCTGCCTTATAGCTTAGCAGAAGGAAATAAACATGGCTCGCCTCCCGCCATTTTCCCTTTCCCTCCACCACCCCTACCAGCCACAGCTGGGACACTCACCTGGAGCCTCTTTCTAGAGCCCATTGTATTTCTTCCCACAACGGGCCTTACTCCTAGTTTAGAATAAAATTACAGAGATTCCTCTAAAATTCCGCTTTCTACCACAGGAAACAGAGATAAACGTGCGAGCTGCTGAAATTCCACTGCAGACAATATGCAGGTTCAAAAAGCATTCTGATGCACACTGATGAGTCAAAGGAATACAGCCTACATTACAATTATGTAATGCAAGCTGTGTTACTGTACAGCAAAGCCAGTTTTAGCTTTCTCATCCTCATAGTTCTTCCTAGTAATGGCATCCAACATATTTCAAAATAGAAAGGTTAAAGATTGCAGCGAACGGTCCTCAATAGTCACAGCTACCTCAGCTTCTATGAGAAAGTCTACCAACAGCCCAAGCAGTAATTACTTTCTACCAGCAAATGGCCAAGCACAGCAATATTTGTTATTTAACAGAGAAACCAAGACAAAGTTCTCAAATCTTTCTTATAATGTAAGTTATAATACGCAATAAAATCTTGTGGCATGATGATTAGTATCTGCATATGTGGGCTGCTCCAAACTTGGTATACACCTTGGGGGGGGGGGGGGGGGGGTTGAGATATTCCTGAAGTTAAATTATTTCCTGTCAGCACCTGCTGCACCAAAAGTATTCCAAACATTAAAGTACATAATTAAACATGGAAAAGAAATCCTTACTCAGCTATATCAAGATATCCACAGGAAGCAGCCGCATGTAGAGGTATCCAGCCTTCATTATCAGGTTGATTAATATTGGCTCCATTTTCCACCAGAAATTTCACCATATCTACGTTATCATCTATGCAAGCCTATAAACAAAAGAAAGGAGGATTTAAAATGTGCAATCATTTTATTAAATGTCTCCGCTTATATATTAACATGATAGAGGAAAGGTGTGTTTGTAAACCTATTATTGTTTTATTATGGAGGGCATTTTGTTTCCAGGACAACTATATTTGGATATTAACAAGTTCTCAGATAAAGTAACTACCGTATTTTTCGGACCATAAGACGCACTTTTTCTCCCCAAAAAAGTGGGGAGAAAAGTGCGTGCGCCTTATGGTCCGAATACTGCTGGGCCGCCATTGCCGCTCGCGCGAGGCCGATGCCCGCGGCTCGCGTGAGGTTGCCGCTGCCGGTGCCGCCGCCGCTGCTCGCGGCTTGCGCAAGGCCGCGGCTGGGCTGACGCTGCCGGCTGAGGCCTCCTGACCAGCGCGGAGGGTGTGATCCTCCCCCCGCGTCTTATGGTCAGGTGTGTGTAATAGAGCGAAAAATACAGTACTACAAATGACACAGAAAGAAATTTCCCCGGAACACGATGAGAAATTTAGAGACTGCATAAGGGAACACAAATGCCATTTTTAATCAGTCTGTCACGCTACTCCTTGTGGAATATGCGGGCACTAGAGTAGGGCTTGACAAATGCCAGATGCCAGGTCACCATGATGCCTAGAAAGTTCATTGTGGCACCTATTGTTTTCAGCAATGTCTCTCAGCAATCCTCAACAGACATTCAAAGAGTATTTATCATTTTGTATCAGAATATATTTTGCTGTGTGGCATAAAAACACGTGCACATTTTTATCATTGTTTTTTTTACATATTTACAGCATTCAGTGGCAGAAGATGTGTTCATTTTCAATGAGTTGCTCTTTATACAGGTTTCAATATCCTGTTAGAGCTTTTTAAAGCAATAATGGAATAATCAGAAATAGGAGAGAAAGTAGGCTGGAGACAGAAGTTAGATTTTTGTTCTGGTGGGAACAGCCAGGGCTATCCCTATATTCATTTATATACAAAACTTTTGTCATCGCTTTAAATTATGAGAAGAGGTTAGGACTAGGTTTTATGGTAGCAATAAGAAAAAAAAGTGGTTATTAAAATACAGAATTCTGAAGGCTGAAGCATAAGTCTGGCTCCTAAATTTTGGGACTGGCTCCTTACAGCCAAAGAAATTTTGTCAAGCCTTGTCATAGAGGACAGTGATTTGCATCTCCCATGTACTATTCAAAAGTGACCTTCCCTTCCTGAATACGTGATAATAGTAATCAACCAATTTCTGCTTCTAAATACCTCTAAAGAAGGAGTAACAAGCAGTCATTCTACATACAATAATAGCTGTGAATTATTTATGCTGTATGACTTAGTCTACCATTCACCTTTGTCCACCCTGCATAAATACAATGTCCATTCCCAGCTCTTCATCTTACACACGTTACTTGGTCCTCCCTGTGTAGAACACCTTTTCTTACAAACAAGTAGTAACCTCTAAAATATGCATCTTGTTATCACAGGATATCATAGCAAGCAAATAGTAACAGACAGCAAATTCAGTGTGCACTTCACAACTTGCATTCACTCAGTTTCTCAGTGCACAATTCAAGTTTTTTAAAGTTTCACAATCAAGTTAATTTGAGCCATCTCCATAGTAATTATGAACAGTCATGGTACTCTAGTTTAACAGCACTGAGATCCTGTCCTCAGAAAGTACAGTTAGTCCCATGATAATTTCAAAGTTTTTTTTCCCAAGTACAACAACCAGAGCAGTTTTTTCAATTTGTGTGTGTGTGTTGGGGGGGGGGGGGTTGTCTTCAGCCCTTTCTCCCCATAACCCTGAGCAGTTCAGTTCAGTTTATTTCTACAGTCCTCAGACCAGTTATACAAAAAGAAATACACCTTTAGCCCTGAACAATTATTTGGCTTTCCAGAAAATTATGGATAGGAAGACTAGAAATCCTTAACTAAATTGAGATCTCTGGCATGTATTCAGTAAACAAGAAGTCCCATGTGTTAATTTCTCTAAATCTCTCTTTTTTTAAATCTCTAAAAACATTTCTTAATATTCATGTAATTCCTGATTTCTGATCGTACTTAAACTGAAATAGTCTACAGAAAAAAATGTCAAGTACATTTAACAGTTTAAACATTACAGCCAAACAAATTCATAGTTTTATTTAAAAAAAACATTTTAATTAGAATATTTGTAAAAGCACTAGCAGTTCCAGTTCAGAATCAGGCAAATCTGCTTCAGAACTGCTTGGACCACATTCTGTTTTGCTAAAATATGGGCCAGTGACCATAGTACGCTGTCTTTTTCACTTAGTTGTGCTTCTGACTGATTTTCCAGCAGCAAGAGACATTGTGTTTCTGTTCCTGCTTAGTCACTGTGGCTACCTCAAAAAAATCAAATGCACAAAAAGACAGGAGATTTTGTACAAACAATTCCAAACGTAACAAAAGAAAAGATATATTGCACTGTTTTCTGGAAGTAAGACTAAAACAGTTTTAAGTGAAACTTAAACTGTTTTAGTTTTCCTTTCACTGGCAGTCTACACTAGAATAAGTACTTTAATTTTCATTTTGGCTCTATAATCACAGCCCATCAGGTAAATTAATTAAGTGGTAGGGTTTATTCTTTGTTTGCTTGCTTGGGTGATTCTGTGTGTTTTAGGTTTAAACCACCACTGCCCTATTCACCATATAACAAAACTCACTCTCTCACATGCACACATTTGCTTCCTAGGAATAATCATCTGGGAAAAGTTAATTACAATTTTGACATCGCCTAGCCTGATATTTGATTGCTGTCCATTCACTATGTTGCATTGTTTCATAAAAATTAAATTGGCATTTTTTCTAATATAAAGAGTTTTCCATGGAAAAACATAGCAGTGGGGACGTTTCCAATTCATGAAGTTTTCTGCCTGACTTTACTATCCCTGAGCCACTTTTATCTGTTAGGGAAAACTTGAGTACTTTTTCTTCCCCAGCAGGGATACAATTGACTTGGAGGTGGCATTTTTTAGTGGAAAATGGCATGGAAGAAAAGAATTTAAAAGCTCCCACAGGCACACATAAGGCATTCTCCCCCTCAAAAAAGTAGTACTAGTACATGCATTTGGACTAAGGAAAAAAGGCTTACATTTAATTATGGAACCTGAAAATTAAATTCTACCTTACAAAACCCCATCTCTGTGGAACTCCTTTTCTTGCATATGCAAAGGTCCAGATACATTACCTTCAGCTAGTAGTTCAGTCTACTATGAGCATTCTGTTTTGGATTTCATCACATTGTTTCTTTATTTAAGAGTAACGTTTTGTGCACAAAGATCCAGAAATATGCACTCAGCACCTCAAAACAAGTTTTAGAAATCCAAAGAAGAATTATATAACCAGAACCTACCCACCCCTGGAAAACACAGTCCAACACAGGGGTGTCAAACATGCGGCCTGGGGCCAGATCAGACCCTTGGAAGGCTGCAATTCGGCCTGCAAGGCCCTGGCTGTTTCCAGCTTCCTTTTCCAGTTTTGCTGCAGCTGCTGTGTTGCAGCTTGCTTTACCAGACTCTCTCAGTCGCACAGGAGAGATAGATAGGTAAGCACTGGCTGAGGCTCCTTCCCCTCTTCCTCCGAGGGGAAGGGAGGGAACCAGCCAGAACTCACTTTCTGGCCAGGCAGGAGACAAAGAGAAGCCTTTCTTTCCTTCAACTGGCTGAGGCTCCTCCCTGAAGAGAGGGAGGGAGGGAGGGAGGGAGAGAACGAGGGAGAGCTTGCTTTGCAGGGCTGCCTCAATCACACAGGAGAAATACCAGGCAACTTTAAGACCAACAAAGTTTTGTTCAGGGTATGAGTTTTTGTGTGTCTTGCTACAGTGTGTGTGTATTCTGTTGGGCTTCCTATGCTCTGTGTGTGTGTGTTTTGTTGGACTCTTTATGCCAGGCTCTCCTGGGTGCAACTGGGTTCCCTCCCCATTTTCACTGTATTCATACCGTCATGATCCAATCTTTCTTAGTAAGAAAGCAATGTGAACTATTTTAGAGGAGGAATACCAACAAGCCAGTGAGGTGGATTAGGCTAAGAGTGTGTCCAGACCAAGTTCACCCAGCACATTTCCTTTGTAGGAAGTTGTAGTTATTTCTCTGGGGAAGACTATAGTTTTGCAGACAAACACATGGCCCTCAGTCTGTGTCAGGATACCTACTCATGTTCTTGACCAGCACATGAAGCAGCTTATGTACAAAAGGATGCAATGTCCAGCCATTTCATGTTTTTCCCTGGGCCCTAGGCTCAGAACATTGAGCATGAGATTTCTGTAATGAGTGTTAATAAATCAAAAGTAGTTTTGCAGTTTACACATCTGAACAGCATACTCAAGATTGCTACAGCACAGACATTTTGATGCAATAATTCAGAGCAAGAGGTGTCAGTTATCAGAGACTGTTAAATAGACAAAACATTGCAAGAGTTCTAGTGTTTTAAAGTATGTTTTATTTAAAGTTTTAAAAAAATTAATTGTGGTTTGTCTGTGTCCTTTATAAAGTTTATATCTCTGCTACCTGGCATTACATTTTATGACACACATGGCTTGGCCCAACAAGGTCTAATTTATGTCAGATCCAACCCACATAACAAATGAGTTCGACATCTCTGATCGAACACCTTCACTCAAGACAATAACCTAATGCAGTCACACTATTTTGTCCTTTCAGTCCAACAAGAAGCAAAACATTACAAAAAATAATTCTTCATGAAACACTGTTGTCTTCTAAATCTACTCACCTTTTGGATTTAGATTAGAACCACAATGCAACAAAAAAAACAGGTTGCCTACCTGTAACTGATGATCTTCGAGTGGTCATCTGTGCATTCACACTAATGGAGTTACTGCGCCTGCCATCAGTGTGAAGCACAGAGACCACGTCGAAGATAAACAGGTTGCCTACCTGTAACTGATGATCTTCAAGTGGTCATCTGTGCATTCACACTAATGGCAGGCACAGTAACCCCATCAGTGTGAAGCACAGAGACCACGTCGGAGATCCAAAGTTTTTTAGCCTCTGGCTCACACATTTTTGTCTTAGTTCAGGGTGGATGGCTCCAGAGCAAACTAATTTATGGAGTAGCCAAATCACCTGCTCCCAACTTTAATGCCAGTAGCTCACAAAGTAGAATTTTTGCTCACAAGACTCCACAGCTTAGAGGGAACATTGATCAGAACAGAGCATGATGCCTGAAAGCTATGTTCTCCATTCAATCTCTCCTTAAGAATATGCCAACCATTCAAAGAGACAGAACTGAAGTTATTGGAGGAGACATTGTATAAAACTATTTGGAAGACAATAATGTATCAACATTTACACACTAAATTAGGAATGACCAGGGGTCCTTTCGTAAAAAAAGAGGTGCAGGAGCTCATTAGCGTAACTTATTAGCATATGCCACACCCCCTGACGTCACCGGAAGTGTCATGAGGCCACACAGACACACACACTCTGCCTAGACCACCTCACAGGACTGTGGGGAGGGAAAAACAGAGGAGGAGAGGAGAATGAGGCTAGCTGCTTGGAGAGAAAGGCAGAGGAGAAATTAAGTGAATGAAATAAAGAAACAAATTGCAGTGGCTGTCTGCCTCACTGTTGGCAGGACAGACAGTGGGGCTTGGAGCAGGGATCTGAATCAGCCAGCAGGACTGTATCCGGTGAGGCTGTCCGACCTTCAGGTGCCCCTGGTCCCCAGGGTGTGTTTATGCGGCCTGAAGAGGACTCAAGAAGCTGCCACTGACTGAATCAGGCCATCTGATTACCAGCGCTGGAGTGGTCTGCTCAGCCTGGCAGCGGCTCTCCAGAGTCCCAGTCAGGGAAAGGTGTTCCCCTTCCCATGGGAGATACTTCCAAGGACAGAACCAGAGACCTTCTGCATGCAAAGCAGCTGCTCTGTCAGGGGGAGCAGGCTGGTTTGGACAGGGAGGGAGGGTAGCTCCAGGCCCTCACCCCTATTCCCCCCCCCGCCCCGAGCAGCTGCCGCTCCCGCCTCGCTCTCACCCACCGGCTGCGCGGGAGTCCTCCGAGGCGCGGGCACGCAGGGCCGGCAGCAGCGCGAGAAGCCTGAGCCACGCCGAGCGCATCTCCACCCACGGCTCTTGGCGCGCTGGCCCAGCTTGACGGGGGGGTGGAGGAGGGAAGGGCCTTCCCGGGGCCGGCGACGCTCTGCCGCGGCCCCGGGAGCAGGGGGAGGGAAAGGCTTCTCTTTCCCGGGCCGGCGGACCACCGCCAGCCCCGGAGCATTGACGGGGGGAGGCGGGGGGGCGGGGCTTTGTTAATTCCCCCCCCCCGCCGCGTCTCTCCCGGAGCGGCGCTCCGGTGCGCCCCGGCCCCAACGGAGCCCTGGGAATGACCATTTTGTACCTGGTTATATGTTATATGGTTTATATGTTTTATATGCTTTCTACCACAATATGTTTCTGCCCTTTTGGCTTCTGCCTGACCTAATCAAAGAAAAGGAAGTATCCTGTGAACAGAAAATGAATCCACTCTGATGTCTGTCACTGACAGTTTCCCAATGCATTCCCTCCTTCCATCTTCACAGCAGTCACAGCTTTACTTTGATCACCCCCAATGACATTCAAGTGTAAAATGAATGTTTTAAGATCAAATGAAGAATCACCATGTATAATTCACCCCTCATGCTTTTAAAAATGAAGCATTTATTGTTTTAGTTGTATGTCACAACTAATAAGGAAATGGGAGGGCCACAAAGTGCTTAGCCCCACTAGAACTGCTCAAAGATGTCTACAGAGATGAGCTTTCGGCTTCTTTAACCCACTGCTAGCCCTTGCCCATAGAAAAAGAACATATTGGGCAAGGGTGAATAGTTTAGGCTAGCATTCAGGGATTCTAGTAATAGGCGAAGAGCATAAACCATCGTTTAGCTGGAACCAGAACTATAATTACCAAAAAACACAATTTGATGTTACATCTGAACCAAGCTTAGGCTCAATTCTGACGCAAGACATGGTGAGGCTCACTCACATGTCCTTGAAGAAAAAAGCATCTTTAGCAGGATAGTCAAGACTAAAGTAAAAGAGTGGAAAGAGGCAACTGGCCAGTCCAGCAACAACTAGTATGTTTTCTGGGAATGATGGTGGCAATCAATCGTTAATATAAATAGGCTGGGTCCACTGTACAAGACACTTGGAGCATATCTTTACAGGGTCATGTCTGGGTTCATTGGAAGAAGAAGAAGAAGAAGAAGAAGAAGAAGAAGAGGAGGAGGAGGAGGAGGAGGAGATTGGATTTATACCCCACCCTTCACTCACTTGGAGTCTCAGAACGGCTTACAAACTCCTTTCCCTTCCCCTCCCCGCAACAAACACCCTGTGAGGTAGGTGGGGCTGAGAGAGCTCTTTCCCAAGCTGTCCTTAAGAGAACAGCTGGTACAGAGCTATGGCTAGCCCATGGTCATCCAGCCAGGTGCAAGTGGAGGAGTGGGGAATCAAACCCAGGTCTCCCAGATTAGAGTCCACGCACTTAACCACTACACCAAACTGGCTACACCAAATTGGACACTGATGGCTGAAGAAACCAAGAAGCAAAACCAGGAAGGCTGTGCATTAAATATCTAGCAACAAATGGGGCTTCAAGGCTCAGTAGAAAATGCTGCTGCAGGAGAAACATTATCTTCTCCCATTTTATTTCTTCTCAAGTAATGTCAGCCCGTTAGGGATCTCGTAACTGATGTGATGCCATTATAACGCTATGCAGCCAAACTAATTTGTCTATTTGTTGATAATCTGACATCACTAAGCTATTCCACTGGACCTTTGGTTGAGGCGGCGGGCATCCCTCTTCCCTTCTGGCTATCTCCCCTCCAGCAGCCTGGACCCTGATATTGGGGCACTGCTGAATTTTAAATAAGCTGCTTGACATTGAAGCTAACTGCTGCATAGTATTTTAGGGTTTTATTGTTTTAAATTGTTTTTAATGGTTGTTGTAATGTTATTATTGTAAAATTGTTGTAAACCGAACTGAGCCCACCCGTGAGGAGGGCAGTAGATAAATCAAATAAATAAATAAATAAGGGCATATGAAGCATTTTTCTGATTTACGTATAACATATGCAATTAAACTATTTCACAGTCCTCTCACAAAAATCCTCAAAGAGTTGCTTAAATAAATGACCTCTGTGAAATATCCCCTTGGTTTGGGTTCAGGGTTAATTTTTAATTTTTAGATCACGTTAGTGTTATTACAAAACAGTTAAAAGATTCTTTAGGGCATTGCAAACAAGAATGTTAGATATCTTTTTTGTTAAACAATATCTGTTGACATGCAGCCACTTCAGATGGCATTATTAAAGACTCTTAAATATGCCTGCCTTGCTGGACTGTGAAAAGAGTGTGTCAGGGCAATGGACAGTAACTGTAGCCCAAAAGCAGTGCTCTTGTACTAGGTTATGGAATGTAATTTTGGCCAAGGGCACCTTGTGCGTAAGCAGCATGCCAAGCCAGATGTGGACAACTGGACTACAAGAAGCCTCCTGCTCCTGCATCTCCGCAGCCATACCAGCGCCAGAAGGCAGACCGGCAGCCCTGACCTCCATGAACACAGAAACAACAGCAGATCAAAGAGGGGAGCCATGCTCTGCAAAAAGGACAAGATGTTCCTGCACAAATGCCATGAAAAATTCCCTTCTCCATCATGCAGGCACTTCCCCCCCACACACCCTCACATATTAATATCACCAGAAGAAGCACACATACATCTCCAGCCTAAGACAAAAGGATGTGCCCAATGACGACAATATCAAGCTATCAAGTCTTCCTGCTACCCATCAAGATAACGCAGCTGTCAAGCATCTGGTCATTAATCCAAAGTTCCAGTCCTGCAACCTGATTGGTTCTCTTCCTTATTTCCTTTGTTAACCCCCTTCTCCTAAGAGGTGTCACTCCCAGCCAAACCATTGCTTGCAGTTGCCCAACCATTCATTTCTTTTCTGCCCTATTCATAGTTTAAGTTTTGGTTAATATCTCCTGGGGACGATGTGACCACAGGTGTTAACCTCAGGTCACATTTAGGTATAAAAAGAGAGCATCGTACCATCACTCCCTCTCTTGCCTTTCCTAACCCCACCCTATCTTTCTGGTTCCATTCCTAACGCTGTTCAGAACCTCTCACGTGCATTGCTGGTGAACCCACGACTCCTTCCCCTTATTTTATCCCTTTTTCGCTGCAAAATCAACTTATCTTCCCGGACAGGTACAGTATCACCCCACCAACCAGGGGCGTAGACTTTCCATTCTCCTGGGGGGGTCTCTCTCTCACACATGCCGTCGCAGGGATGATGTCCCTGCCACCGCCTCTCACCCCACCTGGCTCCCACGCACCCTCAGAGGGAGGGAGTGGGTGCGGGGGAGCCAGGCGGGGGGGCTCTTGTGGCAGCGGCAGGCGGGAAGGCTTGCAGCAGGCGGGGAGGTGCGGCGGTGTCCCACCCTGCCGCCACCACCAGAGCCGCCGCCGCTCTTCGGGAGGGAGGGAGGAGTGGGTGGGGAGAGCGGTTCTGGTGGCAGCGCAGCTCTGGTGGCGGGAAGGCGGCGGGAAGGCGCAGCAGTGGGCACTCCATTTTGCAGGGGGGGGCTCAGTCTCCCCCAGGATATTTCGGGGGTGGTTCAAGCCCTCGAGCCCCCCCGTAGTTTACGCCTATGCCACCAACAATGAATGAATCCAATAATATTTTTTCATCTGTCTGCTTGAGTCACAACCTTGAGTCTGTATTGAGTCACAATACAGCATTTGTATTAAGTTCCTGATGTCAGCTTTACATATGTTTCCTTGACAAAAAAAAAAGACACTGATACAGAGTACAAGATGGGGGGGGGAATAACAGACTCAAACAAACATTCAGACCCTTGCCCTTTCAGAAACTTAAAACAGGCCTATGTCAACTCCACCAACATATCACAGGATAAGGGTTTTATTCAGATGAGGATGGGCAAACAAATACACTCACTCATGCTTGCTTTCCAACCAAGTCTATTTCTAGCACACATACAGCAGCCTCAGTTGCTGACTGATTTTAGGCAGCAAACTCACTATGAATGCATGCTAGAACTAGGGTTCTGTGCACATTGTGGGATGGGGAAAAGGAATCAGTTCCCTCCAGAAGTAGTTTTGGCAAGCCTAATTGATATTATTCAGAAGAGCTTTAGATCCCACCTCTACCTCAACAGTAAATACAGCTATTTGTATGCTGATACCATTTTGGTATTAACAAACAGATATTAATTTCCCATACACAGTGATTAAGAGGCTAACTGGGAGGCCTATTTTAATTAATTGTTAAATATGCTTTTTGTATAGATCTATTTGTCAACTGTTACAAAAGTTATTTATTCTACTAGCTATGCATACTCCTACATTTCAAACTTTAGCAGGTTAGCTACTATACTACAGCAAGAGGCCAAGGAAAGGGCATTAGACAGTTAAAGACAATTGGAATTTTTTTACTTTGGATGGGTGCCTTCAGTTCACTGCAGCACAAAGTAAGTTGACCATATAAGGCTCTGGGATTCCCATGTAACATTCAAATATGTTAACTATATGTGTGCCCAAACCAAAGAAGACTGAACATGAAGCATCCATGTAGCAGCAAAACATGGATTTGTCTCTTTCAAAGCCAAATTGCTGTTACTGTTTTTCCATTTAAATAGCAGCTGGAGGATTTAGACTTCTTGATTATAAGGTAGAGGGTTTGTTGCTTTTCACAGGCAGGCACTTTGAACATGTCTTACACTTTTAGCAGGTAAACAATGTCACTATTTGTAGTTTATATACTGGACCCCATCTACAACTGTCATCTACATTAAACTGCTAACTTAATCTCTCATCAATGGAGGAAAGACCCAACAATAGCTATAAGTTATCTTAACAGAACCAGTTAAGAAACAGCCTCTTCAGTTTGATCTATTTAAGTTCTTATGCTCATACAATAGCACTCTGGTCAAGGTTGCTCACAAGTTTCTCTGGAGCAATGAGCTCTCTTAATCCTTTTCCCTTCCACCAGATACACAAAGATGCTAAAGGGCAGAATATGCTTGTAGAAGTAACTAATTACAAAATGGATCCTTTTTAACACTACACCCTGAAACAAAAATCCAGTCCAGATGTCCCCCACCCTGGTGGTCCTCTTTATTAACCTGTTTTGCAGTAAAGGAGAACTTTCTGCCATGTACCAGCCAGAAAACAGCACAATCAGTGTCTGATGGGGATAGCAAAAAGAACATATACTTGTTTGTACAATGAAAGAGATCGCATACTGCCTCAGAAAGTAGATGCCTTTGCCTAAAGGAATTTGATCTTCTACAGTGTTTCACTGTCCCATATACAACACTGCATGATTACACACAAACATCACATACCTAACAATACACTGAAGAGCTATAAAAAAGAGATGAAAGGATGACAGATTCCTTCAAAGAGGAACTTGCAATTTTAGAAACTGAAGTGAAAACTCCATTCAAAGCAATTGAGAGAAACAAATCACCAAGGGTAGATGGGATATCAATAGAACTATTTCAAACTAAAGAAACAGAATCAAACAAAATCTTAACAAAAATATGCCAAGAAATATGAAAAACAAAACAATGGCCCTCAGGCTGGAAATGCTCAATCTCTATGCCAATTCTGAAAAAAGGAAATGTCAAAGACTGCAGCAACTATTGGACCATTGTGTTAATTCCTCATACAAGCAAAGTGATACACAAAATCTTATAACAAAGACTGTACGCATATAAGACAAGAAACGCCAGATGTTCAAGCTGGATTCAGAAACACTGGCAATTACCATAAGGGTTCCTTCTACTCTGAGGGAAGGATGGGCATCTTACCATGGATGATTTTCATGAATCAATTATGGGGACAGATCTCAGTTCCAAACTTCCTGTTCCCAGTGTTGGGGGAGTCACCCTACTCCTCACAATTCAGGTGTTCTCCATGCCATATAACAACGTTTCCTAAAACTCAAAGAAAAAAACCACAAAAAGGCAAAAATGCCAGATGAATACTGCACAGCTCGGAACCAAAGAGACAGTAAACGAGAAGACAAGAACACCATTAGCAATGTAATGGAAAAATTTATATAGAGAGAGAAGCAGGTGGTCAGCCCAAATTATTTACTCCCTTACTTAGGGCGAAATAAGATGCCCTCCCTTCCTCAGAAAGAACCCTCACAGTAAGTGGCAGGCCCCGTCCACACTGTCACTTTTGCTGCTCATTTCTCCCTATTGCTTTGGGTTCCTCCCCCTTTTCCACGTGTGTTTTGCTCCCTCTGGGACTACTAGAGAGAACAAAACATATGGGGGGTGGGGGAACCTGAAGCAATAGGGAGAAATGAGCGACAAAAGTGACAGTGTGGACGGGGCCTAAGTGTTCCTTTCAGACTCTGAGGGAAAGGGTGGGAATGGCTGACCTATTTTGTTTCAACAACTAATGTAAGAGCTGTCTGTCAAGGCTACAATTAGTTGATGCAGTTTATCTAAGTGCCAATATGTGAAAAACACTCAGGTAAATATTCTACCAGTAACTTCAACCAAGATATCAGGGACAAGGAACTGCAATGGCTGCCACTGTGGTACTTGAGATGCTGAGACAGACTGAGATGGACAAGAATGGCATGTTGCCTGAGTTGTTTGTTCAGTGGTGGACTGGAGACCTTCTAAACATCAGGGTAAGTGGGAGGAAATGGGAAGAAACTGAATTACCTAATGAAAGTTTCTCTCAGGGAGAAAACATAGATTTGCAACTGAAATCAACATGCATCATTTCTTCAGTTGGTGGAGATTAAATGGAAGAAGCAAAAACTCTTAGGGCAAGAAACCGAAATTACCCTTGTAGTAATCTAGGGTCTATGTCAAGGGCATTTTATCACAAGGGCCAGTGATACCAAGATTCCCAGTTCTAAAATCCCACCAGCTGAAAGAACATCAAAAAGAGGAAGTGTTTGTGTGAATGTTTTTAGACAGACCCCATTACAGATATGAAATGTAAGGTCATTGAGGCCAACAACATTGCAGGCAGTCATTAAGAAGTACACTGAGTATCAGAGGACTAACCCACACCATTCCTTGATGAGGAAAAAAATGGATGTTTAGATATGAAAACCTTATAGCCTGTCTACACAGGGCACCATCTATTAATGTAATCAGATTCCTCCATCAGGAAATGAAGAAGGAGAAGAAGAAGAAAAATAATTGGGTTTCTACCCCACTCTTCACTCAGAGTCTCAGAGCAGCTTACAATCTCTTTCCCTTCCTTTCCCCACAACAGACACCATGTGAGGTAGGTGGGGCTGAGAGAGCTCTGAGAGAACTGCTCTTGAGATAACAGCTCTAAGAGAACTGTGACTTGACCCAAGGTCACCTAGATGGCTGCATGTGGAAGAATGGGGAATCAAACCCAGTTCTCCAGATTAGAGTCCACCACTCTTAACCACTACGCCAAACTGGCTCTCATCTCATGATGGAGATGGTGACACTGAGACTCCAGCAACGAGGAGTAGCTAGGGAAGGATGAGGGCACATAGAATGTTATCAACATGATCAGAAATGGGTCTTACACTTTTCTGACATTGGCCCCTCAGAAAAGCTGGGAGACAATAGTCTAAACAGCCAAGAGGATGTCACCTTCAGAGGATTTTTTCAGGCCTGATTTTCTTCTTGTCATGAGAAAGGAGATATGGAAAGTGAATCATGGGTTGTCATGTCCAGGACTCACCTTGGAGCCCAGCTGCACTGGATGCTGGGAGCTGCTCCAAGCCCAGAAAGGCTTCTAGCATCTGCCACTGCCATGGCAGTGCCCAGAGTGGCTGCCAGCATCCACCGATGCCACAGCTGAGCCCAGATCTGCTCCTAGCATGCACCAATGCTGCACTTGCTGGTTGTCCTTCCCTAAACTGCTAAGCATATACATGAAAGACAATTCATCAACAGGTGGGTCGACAGGATGGTCTGATAATTCCAAATGTTCAAATTTACAGCAGACAAGTACACCTTGCAGCTGAAGATGTCTATGTTCCTGCCCTCTTTGTCTGCCAGGGCTGAACAGGAATCAAGAACCACAACAGTATGAAAGAAATCTAATATAGGGCCAATATTAAAAACCTAGTTAAAACTTATACAAAAATGCATGTATTTATTAGAAAGGTAGTTAAAACAAATAAGGGCCCAATAAAAGCCTTGTAGAAAAGTTCAAGTGGCCTGAACACAAGGGCCAATACAAATGACCTGATGTGTTTCAGCCCTATTGGGAGCTTTCTTCAGAGGTCAAACAGTCTGAGGTACACATGTTACAATAAAACATATTACAATAAAATAACCAAAAATTAATACAGGACCAAGAAAAGGAAAGTTAAGCAAGAGCAATAGACACAAGACAAAGATGTGTGTGTGGCTGCTGAATTTTTTAGAACACCTAAAAAATAAAATATTTTCCAAAAAACTTCCAATTTTGGTCTGAAAAGCACCTAGTCAAAGCTAGAGTGTCCTCAAGCAAATAGCAGGAGCCTGTTTTATACTTGGCTTGCATCTCCTCTGAAATGAGAGATGAAGGAGCTGGGTGAGTAAATAAAAACAGGCAGGAGTCCTGTTGAAATCAGTACAGGGATGGAAGCAGGGTTATTCCAGACCCCTTTGGTCATTTCTATCTGGCAAAGAGAAAGCTACTGAACCTGGGTTATCTAGGTACAATCTACCCAATATCTTGTCTTTCAGCTTCACATGCATAGCCGTGACTTGTATATAAAGCAACTGAGCCATATGAGTCATCTGTTTGGCATAAAGCTGTACATCTTCTGTAGAAGACACAGGACCCTGATCACCCACAGCATCCCCAGGTGGAGGTTCCAAAGCTAACCCCGAACTCAGGGTGAAACCGTGGTCATCATTATTTTCTTGGAAAAGAAACTGGGATACATAAGGGAAGAAAGGGTAGGAGGAAAATATAAATTAGTCAGCTTTGTGAAATAACATGAGTTGTTACCTACAAAATCAGATGTATTGGATATTTCAACTATAGAAGCAGACAATAAAACATCAATATTACATAATTTTGGGACAGATTTTTTCTTCAAACAATAAACAAGAACTTTCCTAAAGTTAGAGATTACATCTTTAACAACTGAACAAACTTCTATGCTAAAACTAAATTGCTGTAAAAACCTTAATTGTTTATCTAAATCTACATTTTATTCTTCCAAATCATTTAAATACTAGTGAAACTATAATCAATATCTTCATCACCTTTAATGATATTCAAATAATTCCAAAAATAAAAAGTTAATTATTCCCATAGCATTAGTAATAAACTTGCCATTTCTGTTAAAATTCTTTCAATGGTCATTTGTTTATATTGGTTAGTTCTGCCAGTGTTGCATATTCAGCTAATTTTTTCTTTCCAGATCTCTATTGTAAGACAGTCTTCTGTCTTCCATTCCATTGCAAATATTACTCTGGAAACTCGAAGTAGGTCTTGTGGGGTTCTGTCTATATTACCTGGTTAGATTCGCAGTAACAGGCTCTGGTTTCATCAGAAATTTGGTTTATAAAATATTTTAAATTACTTCATGTATATTTTTGCATTATCTTTTAATCTTGATGCAAGTCCACCACATATGGTAAAAGCTGCCATCTTCTTTTTCACAGCAAGCCCCTTTGTAATTCTTGTCCATCTTTGCAATATCTTTTGGGGTGATGTACCATCGGTAAAACGTCTTGTACCAATTTTCTCTTAATGCTTGGCTAGCAGTGAATCTAGTAACCTTTAGTCCATAGGTTTTCCCAACATTGAAACTGTATTTCCTCACCAAAATTTGGCATCCATTTTATCATGCAGGGTTTAACCTGTTCTCTTTCAAAATCATATTGAAGCAATAACTTGTAAATTCGTCGTAATAAATGGTCTTTAGATTGCGAGACAATGTTTCAAAATCAGTCCATTCATTAATAACTCCTCTCTTGGTACAGATATCATTTTTTAATCTGGAAGCAACTTGAAAGTATATCCACCATTGTATCTCCCTCCCTTCTGTCACGTCTTGATGACACCTGGCGAGTATCATATCGCCTTAAGTTATAAAATCACTGTTTCTCCTTGTGTAATTGCTGTAATAAGCATCTATTGGTGACACTATTAGTGGAATTGTAGGGCTGATTCTCTTTTGTAGCATTTCCCAAATTTTAAATAAGCTATCTCTGATTATATGCCTTTTAACTTGGATTTTGTTTTTTGATATAGATTTTTTTAATCCACAGATAGCTATGTAAGTACATCATCAAGATTTTAAGTTTCTAATTTTATCAGTCTTTCACTGGAACCTCTAATCCAATCTGATATCCAAACTAGCCCAGCAACTTGGTGATATATAACTTAATGTGATGAATTAACAAACAACCCCTTTTCTTCTCATCTTGCAGTACTTTAAATCTTATTCTTGGCTTCTTGTCTTTCCATACAAATTTATTTGTCTTTGCCAGTCACTCAAAGTCTTTTCAGGAATTGAAAATAAGATCATCTGTAACAAAAAGTTTAATTTTGGTAGTACAATCGTTTTTATAGCAGAAATTCTTTCTAGCCAGGATAGATGCAGTTTGGACATTCTTACAAAATCTTTTTGTATTTTGTACCAGGTTGTCATGTAATTGTCCTTAAACTTGTCAATTTGCTCCATTACATGTTGGAGATAATTGAGGGTTCAAAATTTTAAGGACAACATCATCTGCATAACTCTTTAGTTTAAACTCCTTTTCTTCTACTTTTAATCCTTCAATTCTGGGATCTTGTCTTGTCTTAGAAGCAAAGATTTCCATCACAAGAATGAAAAGACGTGGAGAGAGTGGACAACCTTGACAGGTTCCTTTTTCTATTTTAAATCCATTTGTCAAGACCCCATTGATTAAAATTCTTGCATGTTGTTTAGTGTAGATATTCTGTATCCAATTCAAAACTCTGGAACCACATTTGAAATATTGCAATGTTTTTTGTAGAAAAGTCCAAGATCATACAAGATACATTATCAAAGGCTTTTTCAGCATCTAAGAAGAGAAAGGCTGTGTTTTCACCCTTGTGTTTAACATGTTCTATTGCATCAAGAACAAAACGAACATGGTCTTTCATATGTCTTTTTGGTAGAAAACCAGTCTGATCAGGATGAATTACTTTGGAGATACATTTCTTTAGTCTATCAGCCATGACTGAGGCAAAAAAATTGTACACCACATTCAGCAATGAAATAGGTCTACATGATAGTAGTAGCATTGGGTCATTATTCTCTTTATCTAATAACGTTGTACAAGCTTCTTGCCAGGATGGTGGCAATGTATTCTTTTTGTTTATATCATTCATAACTTTTTGTAAGGGTAAATTATTTTCCCTTCTAAAGTTTTGTAGTAAATTGCAGTAAGTCCATCTATTCCTGGTGCCTTATCCTTTTTTAGTTTCTTGATAGCTTGTGAGACCTCTTGAACTGAAATGCTTTGATTCAAACTTTATCTTCTTTTGAAAATTTAGAAGTTAAGCCTTCTTTAATATATTCATTTATTCAATTTACTGTTAAAACATCTTTTTTGTAGAGTTTTGAAAAAGGCTCAAATTGTTCTTGAATTTCTTTCTCTGCATAGGTGATACCATCTTTTATCTGTACACCAACTGTTTTCCTCCTTTCAGTTTCTTTACATAGACAGTATGCAAGATATTTTACTGGTTTGTTTGCATGTTGAAAATATTTTTGTTTTTAAAAAGCTCCTTTTTTCTGCATTTCTTCTGCTATTAATTTCTTCTGTGTATTTCTCTTCTGCTATTAATGAGAATGGGGCAGGATGGATAAAAAGGAAGAGACAGCCCTCTTGCTGAACCCTGTACATATTCTTGACTTTACAGATAGAAAAATAACAAATCAATAAAACTGTTTGATTGCAGTATGAAGCAAAAAATAATCAACCATTGACTTTACTTGGTGTCAGGAGCTGCCTTTCAGACTGACTGTTTACAGCTTTTATAATGCTCTGTCATAAAAAATTGTATCTACTGTATGAAAAGAAAAATGCTTCTCAACAAGAATTTATTCATTGCTGAAATACTCAAGAGAGTTCCAAACAGATGCATTTGCACTGATTCTTTCTACCTCCTCCAGAGTCTTCATTTCTGAAACAGGAAATACTTGGAGACTACTCAGCCCGTATACAAACAAAGATAGAACACAAAGCTGGTGAGATGTGAAACATACCTAATTAGCCAGCTAGACAGCACAGTTGCTGAACTGGCTGAAGGCTGTGACTCTCCTGGATGAACATGAAAAACATGCTAGTCACATATTGAAGTAAGCATCAGTTAATATTTGTCAGCAGGAAAGCTGCCTCTCCTCAAAATTCAACTAAGAATGCATCTTGTTCACCATACAAGCATTCTCAGTCTATGAAACATTAGAACTACATCTTAAAATCTCCAGATATTTTTAAGATTGTAAGTCTGTATTAGATAACAGAAAGAAAAGCAGCTGATCTAATTACATGATTTACTACAACCAAAACAAAACCCTTGTAATAAATATTTATTTATTTATTTATTTATTTTTGCGATTTATATCCCGCCCTCCCCGCGGAAAGTTATGACATGGCTAAAGATTTATCATTTAAACAATGAACCTATCTTTGAAAAATATAGGATTATTATCAACCAATATATCAAATTCTCATCATGGCCCCATCTGCTGATATTGAAAACCACTGACTTGAGGCCATGGAAAGACAGGACAGATCTTTCTATGAACCAGAGAAAATCTCCAGATTTGCAGAAAAATCGGAAATCTTAAAAAATGCATTGGGTGGATGGCTTCTGCTTTAAGAAACAGATGACCTCTGTTGCTGTTGCCAGGTAAGCACAATACTATTGCCAGCCAGTTCCAGCCTTGGTTTACATCAGTAAAAAGTAGGGCCTTTTCCATGGCTGCTTTTCTCTTTGTAGAAGGATTCATCAGGGCCAAGCCTGGCAGCAACCACCAAACTACTCAATACCACACAACTTGCATGGTTTACCCAGGCCCAACTGCTTTCTACTGTTCAACCGCAGCCACCCCACAAAAACCAGTGTGGTATAATGGTTAGAGTTTCAGACTAGGATATGCAAAAACCCCAGTCATCCTTGGACACTCACTAGGTGACCTTGGACCAGTACATAATCTCAGCCTAACTTAACTCACAGGGGTGTTGTAAGGATAAAATGGAAGACAGAAGAGTGATGTAAGCTGCTTTGGGTCCCCACTGTGAAAAAAGGCAGAGTATAAACAAAACAGTGATTATAGTTGAAGATGGTGGGACAGATAAAAGCTAGGTTGCTTGGTCAGTGGGGAAGGAGTAAGAAAGCAGGGAAAGGCAAGAATATGGAGGGCACTAGGAGGAGAGAAAAAAGAAATAAGTATGGGGAGAGGAACACAGGGGAAAATGAGGTGCCTCCTCTATAAGTCCTTGCAGGTTCCCCACCATCTGAGCCTGGCTCAGCCAGTTCTGCACGACTTGGCCAGAAAAAGAAGCAGGGAAAAGGGAAGAAGCTTTGAGGGCTTTCAGGGAAGTAAATGAGGAAAATGAAATCCCCCCACCCTCACAAATCCTCATGGGTCTCCCATTTATCATTACCTAATGCTGCAGACCGCCTCATAAAACTCTTCATATCAGTTCACATTTTAAAGGGCACACCTAGTTTTATAAAGTATCTCACTTACTGTACAGGAGAAAATATTTCATTAGAGTTTTTCAGAGTTCTCCAAAAATTCCAGTTTTTGTGCTAGAAAAGTTCTAAGAGGGAATCCTAGGCAAAGAACATTTATTTACAAGGCCTACACATCTCTAGACAGGACTGTGATATCTAAAATGTACAAGTTTGATATCATAAGAAAACATAAAACTGTGCCACAATCTAAATCGGGGCTTCACTAATTCCAGGCACCAGATCACCAAGGACCTGAGAAATTTTATTGGGATGCCTAGTATTTTCAGCAGTGATTTTATTGTAGTGTCTCTCCACAATTCATAGTAGAAACACAAAGGTTGGATATAGCCATTTTTTCCACTGGTAAAAAAAAAAGAGAGGCAGAGGTCTTTTTAAATATTGAAAAGACTGTGTTTTGGATTTTGGAACCTCCATGGACAAAAGCCATGTGTAATAGAGCCTGTAATAAGGAGGGCAATTGGTCAAGATTGAGCAGAAGTGTTATGAGAGTCAGATCTGTCATAAACGGCACTTTGTCCGGCCAGGTCATATGTGCCATAACATGTAATGCCAGATACCAGAGATATAAACTTTATAAAGCGCTCAGGCAAACCCCATTAACAATATTATTTAAACACAAAATACAAACATGCTTAAAACATTAACACTCTTACAGTATTTCCTTTATTTAACAGTCTTTGATTACTGACACCTCTTGCTCTGAATTATTGCATAAAAATCTAGAGTCAACATCTATGCTGTAGCAATCTTGAGTATGCTGTTTAGGTGTGTATCTATAAGCTGAGAACGTACTTTTCATTTATTGACATTTATTACAAAAAGGAGCTGTTCACAGATGTATGTTGTCCCATAGACAGAATTTTAGAAGCAAAAGCCTTAAATTCAGGGTAGGTGATCCTGGATTTGGTCCTAAGTAACACCCAAGACCTGGTGAGAGATGTAAAAGTGATTGCACCACTTGGAAACAGTGACCATAATGTTATTGAGTTCAGCATTTGTGTAAATAGGGAGTTGCCCAGAAAGACCAACACAATCACGTTTAACTTTAAAAGGGGTAACTTTTCTGGGATTCAGAAATATCAGAAAATACGAATATTTTTCGGTTTCAGTAGACCCGAACCTGAAAAATACCAATTTTTTTTGTACACTCCTGGTTCCCACCATGCACCCTATTGCGCACACCTTAACCCTTCCCTTCTGCACCCCTCCCTCCAGTCCCTTATACCCCTTCCCCCATATACACTATGGTATTCCCATTCCTACACTTCCCCTAATGCCTGTTTCCATCAGCAGCTCACCACCACCACTACCTTCATGCAAGACTTTCTGCCTCCCATCTTCTTCCTTCCCTCCCCCCAAAGGGCCACTTCTCCAGCATTGCAGTGAAGAAAGAGCGAGTGAGGCAAGCAGAGGAGAAGAAGGTGGCAGTGACAGTGGTAAAGGAGGCAGCTTCTGCTGCTGAAGCAAAGGGAGAGGCCCACTACTCAAGCATACTGATGGGGAGGTGGCATCTCCCCCAACCTCTAACAGGAGGAGGGGAGGGAGCAGCAGCCACACGTGTGCAATCTGGCCCAACTGAGGGGGGGAAATGGACCAGCCTGCCAACCTGATATAGGTCTTTTTGCTGCTCTTGCCATCACCACCACCCTCCTCTTCCTTGCTCATGGGCCAGATACCAGGACAGGCAAGTTCTGGCCCCCATGCCATATATTTGACACCCCTGGTCTACAGCAATTCTCTTCTTTCCCTGTTGGCAACTAGGAGGAGGAAGAGATGGGAGGAGGGAATAGGGTCAGCAGCTTTGTCCAAGCTTTGTCACACCAGCTGGCAAGATTGGCTCAGAGAAGGCATTTATCTCTTTAAACCCCTTTGCCAAGCCAGTGAAGCAGCAAGGGATTTGGAGAACACGTTTAAAGATAAAGGCATTCTCCAAGCTCCACCCCCCGGGCAGTTTGGAGAAGGCATTTGTTTCTTTATATCCCTTCTCCAAGCCAAGCCGGCTTCCACAGGGGGATTGGAGAACACATTTAAAGTTAAAGTTGCTTCTTTCCACCTCTCCCTTCCTTCCTCCATCTATCCCTCACCATTTATTCACTTTCTTTCCGCCAGTTTGGTGTAGTGGTAAAGTGCGCAGACTCTAATCTGGGAGAACTAGGTCTGATTCCCCACTCCTCCACTTGCACCTGCTGGATGACCTTGGGCAAGCCATAGTTCTAGCACAGCTGTTCTTGAAAAAGAGCAGTTCCTGTCAGAGTTCCCTCCGCCCCACCTACCTCACAGGGTGTCTGTTGTGGGGAGGGGAAGAGAAAGGAGTTTGTAAGCCGCTCTGAGACTCCTTTGGGTAGAGAAGGGTGGAGTATAAATCCAAACTTCTTCTTTCTTTCCCCCTTCCACTCTCTCTCTCCCCCTTCCTTCCTCCGCCTTCCTCATCTATTTGCATTCTTTGTCTCTCTCTCTCCCCCTGCCCCTCCCTCCATCCAATCTATTTGCTTTCTTTGTTTCTAAGGGTTTGGGGGGGGGTATATTTTTCATATGTGTGTGTGCGCGCGCGTGTGCAAGTGTGTATACACCTGGAAATCATGGCGTCCTCTAGTGACTGACCCTACCGGGGGCCTGGAGGATATTCAGAGAGGTGGCTGAATCCCTACCTCCCACCTCTGGAATTTCAAGAACATCTCCCATCCAAGTAGTTGCCAAAGTCGACCCTGCTTAGTTTCAGAGATCTGACTTGCCTGAGATCGGGCTTGCTTGAGCTATCCAGGTCAGGGTGCTTGCTTTGTTTCTCTCTCTCTCTCTCTCCCCTTTTTTCCCACCTCTTTCATTCTTTCCACTTTTCTCTTTCTCTCTGCCTTCCATCTTCCCTCCCCATCTATTTTATTTATTTATTTCTCTCTCCTTCTCCCTTCCTCCCCCATCTATTTGCTTTGTTTTTCTCTCTCTCTTTCCCTCTTTCTTCCCCCTCCCCCACCTATTTGCTTTCTTGCCACCTTTCTTTTTCTTCCTTCCTTTTTCACTCTCTCTCTTCCTTCCCCCTCCTTCCCCCATCTATTTGCTGTCTTTGTTTCTCTTTTTTTCCACCTCTTTCATTCTTTCTTTCTTTCCACCTCTCTCTCTCTTTTAGACAAATCAATACCATTAGCAAACAAATATCACTGGGCAAATAAATATCATTATCAATATCTGTTTTTACACCCCTTTGTTTTTATTTTGGCAGTCTTATTTAATGTTAATAAAAAGCAAATTTGCATATTTTCCAATAAAAACGTGTGTAATATTTGTTCAAGTGTTGCGGCTCTCAGACATCTGATATTTATTCTGTGACTCTTACCATTAAGCAAGCTTGGCAACCTCTGGTCTATACCTTCATCTTTAATGTCTTGCCAAGACTTGATCCCACCCCCCCAGTGTTTATCATTATGCCATATGTTTAAAAATCATTTTTATTTCTCGTGTTCTTATCATAATGAGCTTCTATTGGGGACATAAGCAAAGAATTTGAGGGGTTTAATAAATTCCAACGTGTAAACCATAGTCTCAAAAGTCCATCTTTGATTATGTGACTAGTTTCTTGTGTTATGATCTTTTTAAGAGGCCACCTTTAAGTCCAAAGACAGCCAAGGATGAGATCAATACATAACTAGTACTGAGGAAGACAGGGATGGAGGTACAGATCACAGGCTCCACACAAAGGAATTCATGAATGATGACTAAAATACATGATCACGCAAGTAGATTAGGGGACTTAATTCTTGATCCAAATCACCAGGAAATAAAGTTAAATAAGTTAAATAAGAATGCTCCATTATTTAGATAGTTAAGGACATTATTTAGATAGTTAAGGACAAGTTAAATAAGAATGCTCCATTATTTAGATAGTTAAGGACATATTTGTTTTTATAGCCATAAAAACACTGAAATGTAATGCATTTGTACTTTCTGAGGATAAATTTAAATTTCTTACATGATTCCTTTAATGTTTTTATTATTTTGAATCATCACTATTTCTGGACGTGGTTCCAAATGCAGACCAAAAAATTCACACAATTGGGCTATGCACAGAGAAGAGAGATTTTTCCCACAAACCTGGGAAATCATTTGGCAAGTTTTAAGAAAGGAGGATATGATGGAGAAGCTAACAGAAACATTCACTGCCAGGCAAGTGAGAAAGCAAAGCAGGCAGATAGTGGCAGCACTAAATAGAGCAACGAAATGTGTGGAGTCACAATTCAGTTTTAATAGATCACTTCTGGATTAAGTTTAGAGTCATTTTTCAACCATGTTATCCTTTAAAAAAACTAAAAACCTGGTGTTTTAAAAGATAACTTTTTGTTTAACACTATAGGCTAAAGCAAAACTCAGTTGTCTTGCCTCTGGGGCAAAGACTGGGCAGGGAGCAGATAGATCTGAGGCAAGTGAAACAACAGGAGATCCAGCACTCACAGCCTCACTTGGGTTGGGCAGTGTGGCACTTCAGTAGCCACAGGAGTAGCCAAAGCCAACAGATACTTGTTTTTTCTTGGGTCTATCACCTGGAGTATCACCCTTGAACCACATGGCAGGAAAAATGTTGCCTGCAAGACCACACCAGACTTGATAAAATCTAATCTATGGAGGGGCAGGCTAGCAAAGCCCCAAGCCACTTTAATCCTAGCGCTAGGCACCTGACCCTAACAAAAAGCTCCAGGCCTTAAACAAAGAAGAAAAAACCCTTAGCACCAAAGGAAAATCACCTCCTTCTGGTCAGAAGGCATAGCCTAGAACTTGAAGATACTCCTCTAATGTGATTGGTAATGTTCTGCAAGCCTTCAAGCACTGAGTCAGAAGAGAAATTTCCTGTAAATTATAAAGGCAGTACATGAAAAAAATCTGGGGGTTTTAATCATTTGTTTTTATTCATTCTATGAGCAAGAACAGATGCTTTCTTCTCCTGTATACAATCCTATGCACTCGTTCAGTGAGGAACACCCACACAAACACACACCAAAATCTGGCAACACAGCAAAAGATCCAGGAACTGAAATTAGTAAGGACAGAGATCATACTATCATACAGATCAGGCCTACAAAAACTACAGAAATAGTGTTATGATTCCAACAGCATACTTTTGCAAAGCCAGCGCTCACAAATATGCTCCATAAACTAGTTCTATTCTCACTATTCACTTAATCAATTTATTCTGCTTCTTCCACCATTTTTCATTTCATCATCATGGAATTCATCATGGGTTGACAGAAATGGAGCCATTTAGAACACACAAAACTCAAGTCTCCTATTTTCTATTAAGCCATTCTTGATTGCCTACCACATCAGCAGAGACTACAAGAGTAAGGTCAAAGCAGGAAAGTTTTCTTAAATGCCCATGCCTCCCTAAATTCTGAACCTCACCACCCAAAAACAGTTATTTGAACTTTGTACAAGGCCATCATTTATGCCAGTTGTAAACTGAATTGGAAAATATCGACTAGTCTTTTTTGTAGTTGTTGTCACTAGGCAATTGTCACTAGGAGCTGAACCCTTGTCTTTTAGAGTATTTCAAACCACAGGACTGCAGTTCAGCAAGAAAGGCAGAGTTGTCTTTTTGAGTGTATTTTTCACCACCTCTATGCAAGGTAGCTAGAACAATGTCAAAATGGCAGGATTAGTGCCAAAACTTTGACTATCTATATAATTCACACTGATGTGGATTATACTTCAGTTTCAATTCCATATTTGTACTGCAATTACAGGAAACAGAATTATATATACGATTTATTACTGAACACATTAGCAGGTCCACTAAATAATTTGGTTTAATCTTTCAGGAACTCAGTGCCTTACAAACCAAAAACAATTATGACATTTATAAAACATTCTAACTAGGAATGGGCATGAATGGGCTCATGAGCCAAAATTTGGCACATTTACCAGACTTCTGCCCAGTTTGGCTCAGCTGTTCAGAGCCATTTAAACCTAAAAGCTGATTGGTGTGGATCCACAGCTGACCTGTTAGCTGTTAGGCTTGCAGCCATTTAAACCTAACAAGCGCACATGCCCTGCTGTTAGGTTGAAATGGCTGCTAGCCATTTCACCAATCACTTTCGCCCCCCCCCCTACACACTTTGAAGCAGGGGGGAGCAAAATGGACAGGTGAAATGGCTGCCAATCATTTAAATCTAACAGCTGATGGGCACACCAACCCCATTGTTAGGGTTAAATGGCTGCAAGCTATTAAGCCCATTGGTTTCACTCCCATCACTGTCAGCCATTTAACCCTTCTTGGGCTATCCCCCCCTTCTCCCAGCCACAGCTCACCACAGCCAGGATAGATGGGGAACCAAACTGACTGGACTGGCTCAAGTGGGGGCCTTTTCGCTCGGTTTGGGTCAGGGGCTGCCCCGAACCAGATTTTTTAGGTTTGTGCCCATCCCTAATTCAAACTACTGCTTGACAGTACAATCTTCTCTGTGTTGTCATGTTCAGTGTGATTTATACACTTAAGGCTGGAAACAGTGATGTTCTCTGTGGCACATATGTGAAGTATAGATGTAAAATACACACCTTGGAAGCCAAGACTTCCAAGCAAACTTCAGGAGTCATCAGGAGGCCTTTGGTAGTGTTCTCTTGATATTGCAAATGGGGGAGGAGAAGCTTGAGGTAGAAAGATAAAACTTAACATAAGGCCATCTAGTGAACTTACCGTATAAGGGTAACAGCTGAACCCGGGAAGGGTGAGTCACTTTCTTCAATTATGGGAAATTATTTCAATTATGGGAAATAGTGGGCAACAGACAATAGCACCACCAAAATACCTACCTAACACCAAGGATCAAAAGGATGGAAACTTCTGAATACATGGATATGTGAGCCAATTAGATAAAGAACTCCAGCTATCGACTGCAGCACATAATCCAGCTCATAAAACAAGTGAAAAAGAAGCCCTGCCTTCACTAATCCAGTTTAACAACCTTCTCCAATACCCCGGATGAAGGAAAAAAAACATGTACTGTCTCTTCAGTAGCACAGCTTGATTCTGTACACTTTCAAAAAACACTGGAAAAAACCTAGATTGGTATCAGTTTTCACAGAAAATTTGGCAAGGAGTGGTAAACGGAACTATTTAGCATCACACACGAACACAACAAATGGTTTGGGACACTGCTTTACCCTTTTAACCAACCCGCCCTCAGAGAATATAGTCTAGAGCAGGGGTGAGCAAACTGTGGCTCGGGAACCGCATGTGGCTCTTTCACATATATTATGTGGCTCCCAGCAGGGCGGCTGGGGAAGCTAAACATCATTAGCAAACAAATATCATTGGACAAATTAATATCATTATCAATATCTGCTTTTACCCCTTTTGTTATTATTTTTGGCACTCTCATTTAATGTTAATAGAAAGCAAATTTGCTTATTTCCCAATAAAAGCAGGTAATATTTGTTCATGTCTTGTGGCTCTCAAACATCTGATGTTTATTCTATGCGGCTCTTACGTTAAGCAAGTTTGGCCACCCCTGTTCTAGGTGGCTCTTACGCTGAGCAAGTAGGCTCACCCCTGTTCTGGAGCAAGCAGCAAACTAAAGCACACTGGTAGACAGGTATTTTCCTTATTGCAGCTTCACAGGCCAGTCTTCCCCCCAAGCCCACTACTGTTTAAGTTCAAGAGACCATCTAGAGACCAGATCAGTTAACAGCACAGCATTCATGTTTAATCTGTGATTTCTCTTAAAGAGATTCCCAAAAGCATTTCTTAAGAAATACAGTTATAGAGGGGGCCACAGCTACTGCAGAAGTAAAGGGAGAATACTGCAAACCACAACTTAGAAAGAAGACCATGCCTGGTAGTCAGCCCTACCATGAGCAACCAACAAAATCTCTCAGGAGATGACACTCTGACTTCTCTGTTTAGATTAGGTGGTCAGTCAATAGTAATAGGTCTGTACATGAAGTGATGCTTTCTTAATTATCAGCCAAGACAAAGCATTTTGGGATAGCATCCAGGGAGTCTGGTCAGAACTGATTAAGGCAGCAAGAAATGTAAACTATGGTTTGCCTGTACAACTGGAACTGCATATCCAGGTCTTGCCCTGCATCTAAGTATGCATTCTGCTAACAATAATGTGTGTTCTCCAGAAAAATAAAAACCCAAATTTTCCAATGTCCAAAACAGTACATAATGTTATGAGCAAATAGCAATACATTCCTGAACTGAAGTAGGAAAAAGATAAATCAAGCGTGCCTTCTGTTACATTCAAGCAAATGCAAAGCTTTATGTAGAGATTATTTTTATTGGAATCATACTAGCATGTACTTCCTGTACACTGTTTACATTTCAAGGGGAAAACAAACACTGAAAACAGTTGACACAATAATACTGCAATCCTATGCCAAGATACTGCAGTCTAATTCCATTAATTTCAATGAGCTTCAACTGGAGTGAACTCTTTTTCATTTAATTCATTTATGCACTGCCTTTTTTCCCAACAGGGACCCAAAGCAGCTTACACTGTGGTAAGTTAGGCTGAGTGTGTGCAACTAACCCAAAGTGACCCAGCAAGCTTCCACTGCAGATCAGGAATTAAAATCTGGATCTCCCAGATGCAAAACTCTAATCCAGGGGTGGCCAACCTTGCTTAACGTAAGAGCCACATAGAATAAACGTCAGATGTCTGAGAGCCGCAAGACAGGAACAAATATTACACACACGTTTTTATTTTTTAAAATATGCAAATTTGCTGTTTATTAATGTTAAATGGGACTGCCAAAAATAAAAACAAACGAGGAAAACCGGTTATTGATAATGATATTACTTGTTTGCTAATGATATTGAGAGAGAGAGAGAAAAAGAGAGAGATGGAAAGAAAGAATTAAAGAAGTGGAAAGAAAGAGAGAGAGAGAAACTAGGAAAGCAAATAGATGGGAGGGAGGAGGGAAGGAAGGAAGGGAGAAAGAGAGAAAAAGCATGCCTCCCCTTTGCTTCCCCAGCCGCCCTGCCAGGAGCCGCACAATATGTGTGAAAGAGCCGCATGTGGCTCCCGAGCCACAGGTTGGCCACCCCTGCTCTAATCACTATACTCAGCCTCACAGATCTGCAATGTAACTTTGGGCACCACCCTAAGAACTATGCATGATAAGTCAAGAACACGACTGTCCACTCATATATTTCAACAGTAAATTAAAGCTTCACCATTACTCCATGACACCACCTGCTAGTTAGTGATCTCACTATCTCTTAAACCATGTGAGAGAAGACACATAAATAAGAATTTTAACCTTTGGTTTTGTTTTGGTTACACAGAGTCTCTAGGTGAATTCATAATTGCAATTAATTGGAATTCATAACTACATTTGTGCTTCTCCCCCAACCGACAATTCCATAAAACAAACATATTTACTCTTTCACAAAATTCCTAAAGATGGTAACCTGAAAAACACTTACTGCAGTGTAGGTAACTACCAAGCTTCCCATATTGTATTGGCAAATGCATCCATTCATTGCTATTAAGCTTATGAAGCTGATAACCTTCCATGAAACAATTTTCCTTTTTACATCTGATTGATAACAAAAATAAGTGGAATATCTAGAAGGTTCCATTTGTCTCCTCAAGGGACTCAAAATTACAAAATCATTACTAATGCTTCATTGTTAAAAGATGAAAAAATTAAAATTTCTCTAACTGCCTTAGCTTTCAGTAATCAGAAGTAAGCCTGCTCAAGAAAACAAAAATTCAGCTTCTCTATGCACACTGGTTTGCTTAAATTGTAACCTACACCCAGCATATTTAGGAAAACGTATTTGACGTATGTACTTGAAAGTGGTTTTAATGTTAACTTTATTTACATAATCTTTCCAAATACAAAGGAATATTAACCTTAAATGTTCAAAATATAGATTAAACAAGTGGAGACCTGCAAGAAACTTGTGGGATGGTTATCTCATTCCTCACACCTTTGCTTCCTCCCTTCTCCCCCTACATCTCCCACACTCTTTCTCCCTTCTGCCCCCCTTTCTTACTCTCTCTCTCTCCACCATGTATGTTACTTCCTCTCTCTTTCTGACCCATCATTCTCTTTTTCTGCCTCCCCACGTCATCACTTTCTCTTTCTGCCCCCATCACTCTCCCAGCCTCCTGCCTGATTCCTCTGCCCCCACAGCAGCAGTGGCAGTGCTCTGGGAATCACAATGGATCACCCAGCTGCAGAAATCAATTCACCTTAGTGCTGCCAGCTCCAGGTTGGGAAATTCCTGGAGATTTGAGAGAGGAGTCCTGGGACAGTGAGGCTTGGGGAGACAAGCAGCCTCAGCAACCCTCCAAAGAAGACATTTTATCCAGGAGGACCGATCTCTGTCAGCTGGACAACAGTTGTAATTCTGGGTGCTCTTTAGCTCTTGTCTGGAGGCTGGCAATGGTAGTTTAAGTGAAAGAAATGGCTGGTTTGGAGGGTGGGGTCTATGGCATTATACTGGTCTGTAGTCCCTCCTCAAATCCCACCCTCCCCAGGTTCCCCCTCTCAAATGTCCAGGAATTTCCCAGCCTGGAGTTGGCAACCCTATTTCCTTCCCACCCAACAGCCAACCTACCTTTGTCTGTCTTCAGCTTTCCATCTCCACCCCCCTCCCCCTCAGCCTCTACCTAGGAAAATTACAGTCTTTCTCCACAGTGGGGACTAAAGCAGCTTACATTATTATTTCCTCCTTGTTATCTGCACAACAACCCTGTGAGGTTGGTTAGGCTGAAAGTATGTGACTGGTCCAAAATCTCCCAGTCAGCTTCCATCACAAGATAGGGATCTGAACCTGGGTCTCACAGATCCCAATCTGAAGCTCTGTTATATCACAATGGCTTTCATAGGGTGGCTGCTGATGAACAGTAGCAAAGCAACTGGGCCTAATTAAGTCATACAAATCACATGGTATCAAGTCACACAGAGGGTGCTGCCTAGGGATGCCAGCCTCCAGGTGAGACCTGGGGATCCCCTGGAATTACTGCTCATCTCCAGACTACAGAGATAACTTTCCATGGAGAAAATGGATGTTTTGGAGGGTGGCATTGTACCTCACTGAGGTCCCTGTCCTCCCCAGGCTCCACACCCAAATCTCCAGGAGTTTCCCAGCCTGGATCTGGATCCACTGCCGATGGCCGGGGAGGTACTTGGTAATCCTAGACTGCTGCCAGTAAGAACCCTGCCTTTTACTAACAGTTAGAAGCCCCCCCTTCTTCAAACATTCTAATCTCTCACAGTTTATGACTGGAGATGATGCCATTTAAAAGGTAATGGGGGGGATTCAACGGTCCCTGGAGGGGTTTTTTAACTTTTTGGATTTTTCTGCAGATTGAAGAAGGGGCCTGACTATGTAGGAAAAGCTGTTGGGGGAGAGTGAGCTCTCTTTTGGCAGATATAAGTATCCACACAGGAAAAAACCTCTGGGAATTAGTATATAGATGACAGAGCTACCAACAGCCCTTTTCCTCATACGTACACTTAAAGCACTTTCCCAAGAGCATTAGATATTTGGAAATTTGTCACTTCCATCTACAAGAGTCAATGACACTCTAGACAGGAGCTATAGTGCAAAATTTTCCTGCTACAGCTCTTTAAAACACAGTCAAAAGCTGCATTAACTCCCATTACACAAACTGGCTACATGGATCCTGCACGATGAGTTTTACATTTGGTGATAACCTGTTTTTAAAAGGGTCTAAATGGTCTATATTCTCTTGGTTACAAGGCATGTTTTCTTATTACTATTTACAATGCTCCCAAATTCTTGAACAAGCTTTCTATAATACTAATCTTTAGTCACAGGAAAAAGACAATGTAATCCTGAATATTTACCAACATCCATACATTTGAGGAAAAAAGAGAACAAGAAGTTGACATGATACAGAGCAAAAGTGAGGCAATTATTTCCGATTACATTTCAACTGGTAACTGAACAACCACAATGTACTGGTTACTCCACTAAAGAGCATGTCACAGAGCGCTGTTTTTCCTTACTGACATCAAGCTCACAGAAAGCTTCTGATAGATTGAGACAATTATTTTTCAAACAAAAATATCTATTTCTAAAAGTTTACAGTATGCTATTAATTATGGTATCCTGTTTTCCACATACCCAGTTTGGCTATTTAAAGATGAGTTTTAAGTTTCTGGCTAGACAATCTAAAAGGGGAACTGCTTGCAAAATTCTGTTTATGGAAGCTCCATACACTCAAGATAAAAACTCTTTAAAATCTTATGATTTCACATAATTAAGACAAATTCATTTTTCTAACAGATCTCTTGAAACCATTACAGCAACTGCAGTCTTCACTAGTAGAACATAAATCTTTTCCAAGAGATGTACCACTTTCCTGTCTAGATTTTAATCATGGTATCAGAATTCACACTGTCCAAAGAATAAAATAGCAGCTCCCAAAAAGGGCATGAAAAAATGCAGTCACAGCAAGTAAACAGTGGGAACAGATGAAGAGAAAATAAAAGGAGACTTTGAGTGCAGGCCTGACATTTCCAATTAAAGGAAAAATCTACATGATCTAAGCATAAGGATTCCTGTGGCACCCTTAAGACTAACAAACTTAAGTTTAAACAACTTGATCACGATCACTTCATTACATGCAACAATTAAGCTTATGATATAATAAATTTGTCAGCCTCAGGTGGGACAGGATTAATTGTGCTTTTGCCACAACACACTTACATGCCCACAGTAAAGTAGATTCTCCCAAAAAATTAGAATTAGAAGAATTTGCAATCTCCTAAACAGAACACGATCTGATTGAAAGTCAAAATAAGCATGCCATTTAGCCAAGATTTTAAGTACCATTCTATGTTAATTTTATGTCTCTATAGCAACAAATACTTGAACTGAACTATTTGACTAGGAAAAAGATAAATCAAGTATAGTGTAAGTACTGCATTGAAACAAATTAAAATTTTATGGAGAAATTATTTTATTGGCGTAACATTTGTAAAAAAAATAAAAGACAATATATCATGTATTTTCCTTATGTACTTTAAGTTTCAGGGAGAAAGCATTAAAAGTTCGTAAAACTACTAATGCTAATTTTAACATATCCAAACACCAGTGTATGATAGGCTATGGAGCTGGTTGTCCACTCATCTATTTCAACAGTTAGTTCTCTTCAGCAGGACACTGGGCCCCTCACTTTCACTATCATTCTTCAGAGAATCACTTTCAAATTCCACATTAAACTGGCAATTACAATAGCCCTTCTAGCAAAAAAGAGAAGACACAAATAACAATTTTAGCCTAGTGAATCAGTGCAAGTTTTCCTAATGAAATATTACAGTTTAGCTGGTTTGTACCTTATCTCCTGTCTCTCCTGTACAAAGTAAATTTTTATCTTTTGAAATCTTACCATCTCCTATTTAATCAGAACAGGCTACAAAGTATTCTACTCTTACATGCTTCAAAAAGACGATTTCTATTTAAATGTTAGATTTGTGCTGAAAAACTAATAAACTGTTAACAAACAGAATACCATTCTAGACAATTATGACAAAGTTACCAGTTTTTCACTAACTTCCATACAACAAGGAAGTACACCTGGGTAATTATTTATCCAGAAACAACAGTAACATTTTTCCCACCATAGAGAACAATGGAGGGGATGGGGCAACCTGTTTGGGGCCCCACAGAATTGGGCCCCGTGGTCCAATCTTCTTGAAACTTGATGGGTATTTCAGGGAGAGGTCCCAGAAGGTATCCTGCATGTTTGGAGCCCCTCTCTCAAACCCCCTCTCCTCCAGCCCCTCATATACCCTATGAGTTTTTGCCATTGCCTTCAATGGCCCATGGGGTATAATAGGGCTGAAACTGACATTCGGCCGGTTATGCTAATGAGTTATGCTAATAGGTATGCTAATAAGCTCCTGCACCTCTTTTTCTACGAAATGATCCCTGAGTATATGCACAGACTTTAGTTTTTATGTTTCAGTTTAATGAGAGTTTCTTAAGCTGAGTTACTTAAAAACTTTAAGTTGAGAGACTTTTGTTCCAATGTTTTCCAAACACTCCAGCACACTTTGAGTATTTTCTGACTCTTTCAGTTTCCAGAAGGCTGGTACACTCTTTACAGTACCCAAACCCCTTCTCTTCAAACACCAGTATTCATTAGAGTTTTTAACTGACTCTTAAGATGTCTAAAGGAAGTTTCTAACCACACCAGGGATCTCTGTACTCTTCAGAGCTATCACCCTGTCCAGCCTGGGTAGGGAAATTCCTTCTCTCTCTAGATCTATCCCCTTTCCTTTGCCTGAATGGGAGTCTCCTAACTATCCACTCGTCCTTGCCAACTTTCCTCAGTTCTCCTGTCTGTGTTACACTGCACTCTATCACGGCTGAATTCTGAAAGAAATCTCTTCCTCAGCATTCAACCCTAAAGTCTCTCTCTGTCCAGCTGACGCTAACCAATCAAATCTCTTGGAACAGCCTGTCACTCAAGGCTCTCTGTTTTTGTAAAGAATTAACCCTTCACAGCCCTTCAGCTGTTTGTACAACATTTCTAAGCTTCTTAAAAGTGCAGTATGTCACACTTGCCCAGATGAATAGCTAACTAGAAGGTTTTAACTAGAACCACCGACAAGTATTCATACATCCATGTCAATCACTTGAACAAGCAGATACAAGAAAACTGAATATTTGCATGCTCATTTTGTTCAGTGCACATACTTCATTTTTACTTGCCTGCTATCTTTAACAATTATATTCCTGTACTGCAGTGGGAATGCTCACTCTGTGCTGAACGTCAGGTTTTAAAACATCAACCCTCTCTCACACACACACAATTTAGTGGAATTCTTAAAATTTAAGAACTCCATTTGCTGGCCATATTTAGAACAGCTATACTACTGTTACACCTATCACATTATATGAATACTCTAGATATTCACAAATAAACTTATTTGTTACAATGAGTCAATCTTCTTTTTCCCTATTGTTCTAACAATACACTTTAAGAGACTACTAAAAAGGTGACAGCTGAGAAATGCTTCTATTCTATCCACATTTTCCACTGACTGTCATTTCAAGAATGTATCTAGTAATACATGACAACTTGGAATGTCTCCACCCACCAGATAGCATCAGAACATGCACTGCTTACTAGGAGCCTTACAGCCTTGCAGCTCTGTGTGAGTTTGCCTTTTTATGGTTAAGCCAGATCAACAAAACAAAGATAAACATAACTATGCTAATAAGGATTTCAGGAATTTAACATGCAACGATGTGACATATTATGTAAACAATGCAAAGGAAGCTGTGAACCTTCAAATGAGTACTCATGTGCCTCCAATTTTACATTTTGTAAAACATGTGCATGCACGGTCCATGAATTAACAGTGTACAACTACCCAGCAAGCAAACTAAGTGGTTTCAGCAGTCAATATTAAAAAAACAAGTTAGTATACATTCATAACATTAGGTGTGCTACTTTCTAGCTTTTTAAATACAAAGTTCCTGAATTTTCAATCTCAGAGGTACCTTTTCAATTATAAGGCAGAATTAGCTGCATAATACAAAGTCTTTAAAAAAGTATTTAAGCTGATTACAGTAAAACTAAATGAACATTCTGCCTTTACCCTAAACAAAGGGGGAGATGAGGACTAAGAATTTTTGGCAAATCACATGTTTTGAAAATATTAGGGCCATTGTCACATATTTTAATACACAGGGCCAGACAGAAAGCATCTTTTAAAAAGATGCCCAACAGAAAAGATATAACTACATATTAAGGCAGTTAGTGCATTGTTGAATTTAATAATAACAAGATCTGCTACAGGCCATGAGCCATGCTTTCAAAAGCACATACAATTATAAAAAATATTCTAGGCATAAGTGCTGCAATATTTCAGAAAATACTCAATACTCATCATACTTTGACAAAGATTTCCTCAGACCTCTTCTCCACTTCTATGTTTCTAACTTCACTACAGATATTACAACCATCCACTTACCCATAAGTGATCACCCACATTCAATTTACGGTCCTCTTTCATCTACTCACTTTCATATTTTAGCTTTCACATTTTCAACTAGCCAGGGAAGCTACTTAACTACAGACATCTTACCTGCCCTGTGCTTTAGCTGCCCTCCAAGACCTCACTGTGTCTAGAGCTCACTGGCAGCGTTCTGTGCTTGGCATACAGAACAGAATCAGTTAAGACACCCAGCACTTTGTATTTTTTTTTAATTCAAAAGGTCAAGGATGCTTTGGCTACCACTTTCCCTATTTGCATCCCACAGTAAACAGTCAACATAAAGTTTTTTTATTAGCTCCCTCCTCTGAGCATTACAAGAATACACACCAGGAATTAACCCCACACACAATTTAAGACAACAGGAAGGGAAAGTAACATATGAAGAAGTTAAAGTTCTGAGAATTAACTTGGTATCTTGAAAGGAACCTTCATTCTCAAAGGGAACGAGGTTTTAGGATACATGATGGAAAAAATGAAAGATATAGCCATGGAATGAACTTGTAATGACATGAAGAACGGTAAATTACACAAGTCAGTCAGGTGTTCAAGATCTTAACTGAGCAAGCACCATAGATTCATATTTGTCCAAAATAATGTCTGCCGCTAAAATAAATGATTACATGTACTTCATCAGAATTAGGCAATACAGATTCCATCAGCCTTTTGAGCTATGAATAAGAAAATTTATTTTACATACATACATTCTGGGACTGATAGTGCATAAGACTGCAGTGAAAACATGACTCTATAGAAGACTTTAATACCACTTATTTTTGGACTAAGATAGATAATGAATAATCACAGGCAATTTTGTTCAGAATTATCTATAAAACATAAACTTCCAGCACTCAGCCAACCCCGCTTGATTCTCTAACTATCCTTCTCTACATTTTTATTGAATTTAGTCTAACATTAAAACTTCCATGTAGCTTATAACCAACACATAAGAGATTTCATTTTCTTGGACCAACACAGCCTTCATAATAAAGATATTTTGGACCACACTAACAGGCATTCAAATCTGATGTACTGCTCTCTCACATCGGTGTTGTCAGTATCAAGGTGTATATAAATTAAACTAAAAGGTTAATAAGCCCACATTTAACATTTTGTACCAAGGATTTTAATCCTTATTCAAGAAGAATAGTCTTCAAGGAGTCCTGAGCATAACTGACTAGCTACACACTCTTACCTTTACATGCCAATGCATATGTGCAATTCTGCATCACTGATCAAAACCAAATTACCCAACTCCAAACACTTTTAGCTTTACTAGACAATGAACTGTTGATTATCAAATAAGCAAGAGAGGAAGTTCCTGGGTCATGTGACCTCTTGTTAGATGATGTTTTTAGCAGGCTATTTCTAAGCCTTTCTAATCAATCAGAAATCTTCCACTGAGTCATCTCTGGAAGGTTATCAAAAGATCTTAGTAGGGCATCCTCTGCTGAGTTGTCCAAGTAAACCGAATCATCAGCCAAGGATTGGCTAATAACATCCCAGGTTATCAGTTCAGAGGCATCCGCCAGTGGGAGTTGTGACTCGTCGCAAGTCAATTTCACCCCAGAATCTGAGGTCTGATTTGCCAAAAATACCTGGGCCAACTTGAGAAAAAGGGGAGCTTAAGACCTTTGGTCATAGAAGCTAATAAAGAAAAGGAAAAGATTATCAAATAAAAGGGTATCACATTCTATCTGCTACAGAAGCCAATCCTCTCGCCCTCTTACAATCTCACAGAAACTGCTTAATATTTAAAAAAACAATAATAAGCCGGGGTCCCCAGTAAAATTACAGGAAGGAGACATCCCATTTCCCCTGCCTTTGCTTCCTCCCCTCTTCCCTATTATTTCCCTGCCACCACCACCACCCCTTCCACCCACCTCTCTGTCACTTCCCCTCAATGGGCTGCTCCCATGACAAAGCCTTTGCCCACCTCCAGTGCTGCCATCTGGTTACAAATGGGCAGCAACAACTCCAGCGCTGCCCACTTCCAACACTGCCAACTCAACAGGAGCTGGCAACAACTCCAGTGCCCCCCTGCCTTGAGGACTGCTAGTTCAGCAGGGAACGGTGATGACTCCCATGCCCACACCTGCCTTCAACATTGCCAGCTTGGCAGAGGGGGCAACAACAACTCCCATGCCTTCCTGCCCTCCCCCTTTACACCAAACAAGAAGAAGTGGAATGGAAAGGTGAGGAGCAAGCAAGAACAATGGAGCCGAAGTGAAAGGGGTGGGTAGTTGCTTCTTTGGGGCTCTTCCTTCTTGAGTAACAAGAAGGCAGTCTTGGCCCATCTATGGCAGGAACACCGCCAGGGCTGAAAGCAGCATTCAGTGTCCATTCTGGCCACCCTTAAAAACCCAGAAAGCAGAAAGAAAGCAGGGAAGCAGAAAAGGGAGCGAGAGAAGCAAGAACTTTATCTTTTCTTTACACGAAATCTGAGAGAGGAAAGCTGGAATATCTGCTGGCTTGCAGAGGTGAGGTGTTTCTTTGAGCAATAGAGAAGCATTGTTTGCACTTGCACAAATGCTCCTCAGTTTGGGAGATTTAAATCCCCTCATCCATTTTTTAAAGCTTTCAGATTTTTCTGCAAGCCTCTAGGGGCTCCAATACTTCTTGAAACTGGCATTAATCCACGGATTTAAGTATCCGCAGCAGGGCACATTTGACTGTTAGAATATACAAGAGGAGGGACCCACGATACTTGCGGGGGGGGGGGGAGAAGGAGCTCCACACAGCAGAGGAAGCAGCCGCAAGTCTTCTCCCCCACCCCATCCCGGCACCCACGGTGCGGCCTGCGCCTGCCAATCCTTCTCCCACCCCCTGCACTGACAGTGAGGCCTGAGGCTTCTAGCCACCAGGCCTGCCAATTAACCCCCCCACACACACGGGCACTGGCAAGGCCTGAGTGGCTCTCAGCTGCCAGGCCCACTGCTTTTTTCCCCCTTCATGGGCACCAGCGAGGCCACTCTCAGCCCCCAGGCCAGACAATTTCCCCCCCACCCCCTGGCATCAGCGGTGAGGCCCCAGCAGCTCTCAGCCACTGGGCCGCCGATTCCCCCCCACCCCCCAGCACCGGCAATGAGGCCTGAGCGGCTCGCAGCCGCTGGGCCAATTTCCCTCCCCCACCACCCTGGCACCGGCAGCGAGGCCTCAGTGCCCCTCAGCCAGGCTGCCACAGAGTTCCCAGAGCATTCCCTGTGCATGCGCAGAGAATGCTCTAACTTTTGGGGGGATTTAGATATCCCCCCCCCCCAAATTTAAGTTTTAGTATTTTTCTGCACACCTGGGAAGCAATGCTCCCTCCAAGCTGTGGAGTCTTGTGAGCAAAAATTATACCTTGTGAGCTACTGGCATTAAACTTGTGAGCGAGTGATTTGGCTGCTACATAAATTAGTTTGCTCTGGAGCCATCCTTCCTGTGCTAAGACAAAAATGTGTGAGCCAGAGACTAAAAATCTGTGAGCTAGTTCACACCAACTCAGCTTAGAGAGAATACTGCTGGGAGTCCACCAAGAGTGCGGAAAAATCTCTCTGCCCCCCAAGTGCCCCCGATGTGCAGATTTAGATATCTGACCGGAGGGGGTACCTTGGGAATTAGTATATAAACAAGTGGAGACCCGCAAGAAACTTGTGGGATGGTTATCCCATTCCTCACACCTTTGCTTCCTCCCATCTCCCCCTACCTCTCTCTCCCTTCTGCCCCCCTTACTCTCTCTCTCCTCCATGTATGTGACTTCATCTCTCTTTCTGACCCGCTATCATTCTGTTTTTCTGCCTCCCCACCTCATCACTTTTTCTCTCTCTTTCTGCCCCCCCCCCACTCCATCACTCTCTTTTGGCCCCCATCACTCTCCCAGCCTCCTGCCTGGTTCCTCTCCCCTCACACCAGCAGCAGTGGCAGTGCTCTGGGAATCACAATGAATCTCCCAGCTGCAGAGATTTATTTATTTATTTGATTTCTAGGCCGCTCTCCCCGCAGCGCAATTTACATTAGGGCTGCCAGCTCCAGGTTGGGAAATTCCTGGAGATTTGGGGTGGAGCCTTGGGACAGTGAGGCTTGGGGAGGCAAGCAGCTCCAGCAACCCTCCAAAGAAGACATTTTATTCAGGGGAACTGATCTCTGTCACCTGGACAACAGTTGTAATTCTGGGTGCTCTTTAGCTCTTGTCTGGAGGCTGGCAATGGTAGTTTAAGTGAAGGAAATGGCTGGTTTGGAGGGGGGGGTCTATGGCATTATACTGGTCTGTAGTCTCTCCTCAAATCCCACCCTCCCCAGGCTCCACCTCTCAAATGTCCAGGAATTTCCCAGCCTGGAGTTGGCAACCCTATTTCCTTCCCACCCAACAGCCAACCTACCTTTGTCTGTCTTCAGCTTTCCATCTCCACCCCCTCCCTCCCCCTCAGCCTCTACCTAGGAAAATTACAGTCTTTCTCCACAGTGGGGACTAAAGCAGCTTACATTATTATTTCCTCCTTGTTATCTGCACAACAACCCTGTGAGGTTGGTTAGGCTGAAAGTATGTGACTGGTCCAAAATCTCCCAGTCAGCTTCCACCACAAGATAGGGATCTGAACTTGGGTCTCGCAGATCCCAATCTGAAGCTCTGTTACATCACAATGGCTTTCATAGGGTGGCTGCTAGTGAACAGTAGCAAAGCAGCTGGGCCTAATTAAGTCATGCAAATCAGGTGGTATCAAGTCACACAGAGGGTGCTGCCTAGGGATACCAGCCTCCAGGTGGGACCTGGGGATCCCCTGGAATTACTGCTCATCTCCAGACTACAGAGATAACTTTCCATTGAGAAAATGGATGCTTTGGAGGGTGGAGTTTATGGCATTGTACCTCACTGAGGTCCCAGTCCTCCCCAGGCTCCACACCGAAATCTCCAGGAGTTTCCCAGCCTGGATCTGGATCCACTGCCAGTGGCCGGGGGGGGGGGGGGGCAGTACTTGGTAACCCTAGGCTGCTGCCAGTAAGAACCCTGCCTTTTACTGACAAACAGTTATAAGGCCCCCAGCTCCCCCGAACATTCTAATTTCTCACAGTTGGGGGGAATTCAACAGTCCCTGGAGGGTTTTTTTAACTTTCAGAATTTTTCTGCAGATCGAGAAAGGCCCCTGACTATGTCGGAAAAGCTACTGGGGGAGAGTGAGCTCTCTTTTGGCAAATATAAGAATCCACACAGAAAAAAAACTCTGCGAATTAGTATGTAGATAATAGTGTCTGGCTATAACTCATTTTAGCTGAGGATGACACACTTTGTCAATAGTAGTTATTTCACAAAATTATCAATCTAGCCATAATTAACCATTTCTAAATTCCATTTACTTAATTGGGAAAGATTCAAGTTCATCCCCCCTATTGAAATAAACAAATTGTTCGTGTTTAACTTTTGTTGGATTGTGCCTGGAGTTTTAATTTAAAAGCTTCAAGCTGCTTTTCCAAATTCTAACTTGGGTCTTCTGATCTGTAATGGCTTATAATTTGGAAACTAACAATTAAAATCTAACAATTATTTTTAATCCATTTTTAGAGTAGATAGTCCTAAATAAGAATGAGTACAAATGCAAATTTACAGGATTCTGTCAATACACACGTTATAACCTCATACTTTTTTCAGTGCACCTTGATATGTTGCTTGCAGTATCAGCAGGTGGCAAAAATAATATTTTGGACACAAATTTACTGCTTATTATGCATATTGATTTAAAACTAAGTTCCAGTGTGTTCAATGGGAGTTACTGTCAGGTTATGATCAGACAAGGTAATTACCTCCCTGTCCAACCAGATGAACGTCTAGAAGCAAGCCTGCAATTCTATTACCAGTTTGAAACCATTGCTAGAGGTGCTTTTCACCACCTGCACTTGCTGTCACCCCTTCTGAGAGAAGGCTGCCCTTGCCACACAAATGCATGTTTCAGTAACTCCCAAAGCTGACAAATGCAATGCACTTTATGTAAAACTTTTCTTAAGATACTTGGAAGCTTTAGCTGGGCAAAATGTAACTGCTTGCCTTTCTACAGGTGTGGGAAGCATACCTTTAACCAGCACTTTGCATGGGATGTCAAGTGTACTTCCAAACCCAGTTTAAGGGATCCAGAATGCAGCAGCCCATCTATTAACAGGTGTTAGTCATACTACCCATAAGGCCACAGTATTACAGAAGCTGCATGGGCTACCTATTTGCTGCCAGATCCAATTCACATTGTTCATTTTTACCTTAACACCTGTTACAGTCTGGGTTCATCCTACTTCAAGGATCACTGTATGAATGCAAAACAACCTTAACATCCTCACAACAAGGTATGCTCTTTTCTTCTCATTAAAGAAGATAAGTGCAGAAGTGGTAGTCCTGCCATATGGAATGGCTGCAAGTTGACCTAAGGGCTCCCACTTCTCTTATCCAGCTGATGTGACAGTGTAAAGCAGTACTGTTTACATAGCTTTTTCCTGAATTGGTTTTAGTTGTGTTTAGTTTTATTAATGTTTTGCTATGTCAGGTTTCTGGTAGCTTAATTTGCTTCTTTTATTGTAAACCCCTTTAAGCAACAAGAACAAGCAGTACAGAAATACAATAAATGAACAGTGGGTACACTCTGAATGGCTGACTCACTGACAGGTCCTCTGGTTAAGACAGTTCTTTTCCAATCTCTAGAAGGTTTTGAGGAGAAATTAGTAAACCCATTTTCCCACACATGATTTCTGACAAGTCTTCTTTTTTGAGATTTTAATTGATGCTGTTGATATCATTTTTATATTATGACACCTTTTGGGTTCTACAGTTCTAATGATGGATTATGTTTATTTTGCTCATTATGCTATTTGTTTTTTTATTATTTTGTTCGAATTTGTTTATTTTTATTTTGTAAGCTACCCCTAGTGTTTAAGTGGAAGGCTAAGATACAAATCTTACAAATCAATAAACGTGGTTGCAATTTTAATCTTAAAAACCCTATGTATCCCAGAATCCAAATACCTGCAGGTCCACCAATCCTGGCATTAAGCTAAATCGCAGCCCAAGCTGAGACATCGAGCCATGTTCTTCACAAACACCCTCTCTAGACCAAATTAGTACAATGTTGATGAGTAGGGCCTTGGCCACTGAAGCCCCTAGATTCTGGAATGCTCTGCCTTTAACCATCCTTTGCAAGGGGTATAAAAATTGTATTTCAAGTCAATCTCAGTAACTCCTTTACAGTGCAACCTTAAACTGAATCACACACTTCTGATTCTGAACCTATCATCTTCAGTGACATTGGAAAGGTGAAATTGTTGCACTCTTAATGACAGTTTTATTGCTACATAGATATAATTCTTGCATGTTTACCATTTAATTGTACCTCTATTTTTGTTATCTATTTTGAGAACGCTGAAAAAGTACTCCTAAAAGTTTTTTTAAACATGCAGAAAATTGCAACTGTAAGCCAATGTGCCATTACAGACAAGATTATTATTTTAACATGCCTCAGGGCAGCTTCTCAATGGGAAATACAATTTTCAGATAAAATCAAATCACAACTTATGTTAGGACCTCAACTCCATATAAGTGTGACAAACAAGACGTATTTGGTCTCCAAAGTACTTACTTATCTATGAACAGTGCAGAGGAACCAAGAAAAAAAATAACTTGTATACTTCTTTATCACAACTTTGCCCCAGTTCTCCCATAGGAAGATGGGCTGTGGCTCAGCGATAGAGCATCTGCTTGGCATGCAGAAAGCCCCAGGTTCAATCCCCATCATCTCCAGTTAAGGGGGTCACATAGCACGTGATATAAGAGACCTCCACCAGAGACCCTGGCAAGCTGCTGACAGTCTGGGTAGACAATACGGACTTTGATGGACCAAAGATCCAATTCCATATCAGGCAGCTTTATGTATCATATGTCCATGGAATGACTAGTAAATGAATGAAAAATGGCATAGTAGCTGAATAATTTCTTTTTGCCTCAGAAGATAGCACCAACACACAAAAGATTAAGAAATACCCTCAGCCAATAATGTTTTGAATAACCTACACAGGTTGGCCACCCCTGACCTACAGGAACACACTACTGGAGCCCTTTTACTATTCTTTTGACTTTCTGCACACACCTTCAAAAATTGTAAGCATCACTTTCAACCAAGGCTATGCTATCCGCACAGAAAAGGTACTTAAGTTAAAGATGCCATCCTTGAGAGTTAAATCATTCTACACTAAGTAGTGTTGCCTGTCTGTACTGAAAACACTGACACTGCCATCCTAAGAAGAGTTCCATCTTTCTAAATCAAGTGAAGTTAAAGGGTTTAGTAGGCTGGAACTCTGATCAGGATTGTAAACCACGCACTTACATTTTAAAGTACTATATTTGTAGCTATGGCCTTGCTGACCCAGAAAAAAAAAACATATAGACAACACAATCATTTCTACTACACCAGTTTCTATTTATAATGGTGTAGTGAATCTTAACAGCAGTACACACACCAACAAAAACTGGGACATCCTTTGCCCAGCAATGGCTACAACCAAGTTCCAGTTTCTATTCTGTCAAAGGTCTGAATGAATTAACTTGGTAATACAGCCAAAACTACAGAATTAAGTGCAGGAGTCAGATTTTTCCAACAGTAGAATCCTACACAGCAAAAGAAGCTGAAGTAACAAGACTTCATGTATGAACTTCACCACCTCAAGAAATGCACCCTAAATACAAAGTGAAAAATGTCACCTATAAAGCTTCTTACGCCAACAATTCCACAACATAACTATTTCAGAGAAAATATGATTAAGGTGATCTTATGTATAACTGGAAAGGGCCACTGAAGTCAACAGGTTGTGCTCCCAAACACACACATTTAGAATCCAAACTTCCAACTTCCCCATTAGGTTTAGTGATATATCACCGTCAAACACACTAAGAAATGGGCAGATCTTATGCACAAACTCCCAAGCAGTGCCAGTGTGGCTTGGTGGTCTCAGAGTAGGATCTGGGTGATGTTGGTTTGAATCCAAACTCTGTCATGGAGGCTCACTGGATGTCCATGAGCCAGTCACCACTCTCAGCCTTACCTACCCCACAGGGTTGTCATGAGGATAAAATGGAGGAGAGAGAATTTTGTAATCCATTTTAGGTCCCTATTGAGAAACAAGTCAGGGTATAAATGAAGTAAACAAATCCCCAAGTCTGAGAGCTCTCAGCATAAGCTTGAGAGCATTGACAAAGCTAACCATGTTCAATAAAGCTACCATGAACAACCTCCTCTCAAAGAAGTTGCTAGCAACTATCTTGCCCCTATTACCTTCTTGCTGTCATAACAGAGCAGCAGCAACTTTTTAATATCATTACATAAAGATCTAACCATGTATCTTTCAAAGCTTACAAAACAGATTAGCATCTAACCCAATAACAGGTGGTTAGATACAATAAAATGATTTATCCAGGATGATGGGAAACAGCTGGTCTTGGAGGTAAAACTTTTACAGAAATTAGTCTTATTTATTCAGAATATTTCTATGCTGACTCTTCAGAGTCCTGCTCAAGGCAACTTACAATTAAAACCAAATGTTGTCATCTAATTATCACATTCTTTATCCAACCCTTCCTCCAAGGAGCTTAGAAGGGTATAGGTTCTCTCCATCTCCACTGATATCATCTCAGCCACCCACTGAGGCAAGTTAGGCAGAGAGAATGAGTGGCCCAGAATCACTTTGTGAGCTTCATGGTAGAGATTTGAAGTCAGGTGGTCTCACCCAGTGCTAAGCCAGTATTCTACCATTGTACCACATTAGCTCTTACATGCAAGTTCTATATATTCTTCAGTGGTTTCTTACTATAACCTATTTATAAACTTGTATGAATTTTCTGAAGAGATTACAACCCTTTTCACAGGAGGGCTGGTTTCATTTCGGAGACAGGGCTCATTATGCACCTTGCACAGCAATAAAAACAAGATATGCATAACACATAAGTCATCTTCAGTTAACAAGTTATCTTGAAGCAACACAGAAACAGGGAGGTTTCTCTCATACTTATTTCATGACCCATAATTTTTAATACATACTAGCTTGAAATGTGTTTCATGCAATTTATGAACCACTATACTTTCAGCTAATAAGTATGCTGTATAAAGATGATTCCTATACAGATCAACAGAAAATCCTTATTACTATGTCTTTATGGAAACACCAGGACAACTAACATTCAAAACAAATATCAAACTGTCAAAGTGATTATTCTTGGTTTTCTGATATTCAGTGAACTAATGTTATTATTGCTTTTGGCCTGTTAATAGAACATAGACGTATTCAAGCAAACCCGCATTATGTCCAGATTGCCACAGTCTTCCCTTATTTGGATAATATTTTGAGATTCCAATCAGGCTCATATAAAACTTTAACGTGCACTAAGCATCCATTTTGAGAAAGCTTCAAGCAGCGTCCTTTCCATCTTAGCCTTTTTAAAAAAGTTTTTTAATGTACAAACATAAACCAGCATTATTGCACTAATGGTTTTAAAAGTTTTCACACTTAAGAAAAAACACACATACTGGATATCAGTACTGAACGACTGGAGTTCATACTGCCCAGCACAGACTAAACCGCAGGAAAAGCAGATACTAACACTCAGTTTTAGAAAATAATACCAAAGCCTGGGGAGGGGGAGACAAGAAAAGAAACTATTTTCTTAGGAATAGGAAAGTCCTATTTACACTTCAACCGATTTAGGGTGAAAGGGCACAGGAAACGGTAGCCATTCAGTAGTGGCAAACCCTAAACCTTTAACAGTGGGAACGAATATCCACATCTAAGTCACCCCTTCACGATGGGGAGTACTCTTTCCCTTCTGGCCACAATCGAGGGGAGGGGGGCAAACGATGCCCCCTCCCCTTCTCCAAGCTCCCCAGGGAAACAAACTCCTCCACAAACCCAGGTCTGCCCAGCGCAGCGAAGGAAGGAAGCAGAGACCCACAGTGCCACCCGTCTCCCGGTACAGTAAGGCCCTCTCCTAAACCGCCCAACCAGGCACCCTCCTCCGCAAAACACAGCACTCCTGGGCCAAGAAGAGGTGGGTGCAGCCAGCCCGGCTCCCCTGGAGACAAGAGGGGAGAAGCGAGCCAGGCTCTCCAGCACCCCCTTCCCCGGGTGACAGAGAGGAAAGGCATTCCTGCCGTCCGGCCTCCCCTTACTCCAAGTGCCGGGAGAAGAAGGAGGAGGGGGCGGCGGCACAGGCCCCAACCTCGTCGAAGGCTCTGCCGCAGCTCAAGCCAAGCTAGGCCCAGTCTCGGGGCCCCGAGCGGGCAGACACGGACCTGGTGCAGCGCGGTGAGTCCGTCCACATTGGCGTAGTTGATGTCGGCGCCGCGCTCCAGCAGGCGCAGCACCTCCTCGGTGTCCCCGCTCGAGCAGGCGGCCAGGAAGACGGCTCCGTCGTCGAACTTCACCTTCGTCTTCTTGCGCTTCACCACGGGCGGCTCCAGGTCGGTCTCGGAGCCGATCCAGCGCTTCAGCTGCTCGTTCCGTTTCTGCTTGGCGTCCGCCATCTTCATGCCCCGCTCGGCTCTCGTCCCCTTCCCTCACTCGCCCTGTGTGCTTCGGCGATCGCGGCGGCGATCCGCACCCAGGAGGAGAGGCAAGCACCGCCTGTATCCCACAGAACACCGCGGTGGAGCGCTCGCCCGCTCAGCCCCTCCTCCCCCTCCCCACCACAGAACGCCCCAAAGCGCCGCCCGAGAATCCCCGCGCGCCTGCCTAGCTCGCTGGCTGGCTGGCTGGCCTGCAGACGCTTGAGGGGAAGGAGGAGGGGGAAGGGAAAACACCCGGCTTCCTTGACGTTGTCTCGCGAGATCCCTTGAAGAGACGAAGCGGCGGCGAATGAGGCTCCCTCCAGCAAGCCCTGGACGGATGGGAGGGAGTGAAGAAGCTTCAGAATTAAGTGAGGGCGGGCCGGGGGAGGGGGAGGGGGAGGGGGAGGACGCGGCACGGCGCGAAGTTGACGTTATTGTTCGGCTTCCGTGATGAAAGGAGGCGTGACTGACGAGCTCCTCCGTTCGCTTCGCTAACCCAACCGAGTCCTCTTGAGATCAGTAGCTTGTTCCGGGGATCCCCCTTTCTTCAGAGTCCTGCGTGGGAAGGAGGCGTGGAAGCGCCAGCAGAGTAGCCTGTCTGTCGCCTGCCCTTCGGGTCGTGTTCGCCTCTGACGTTTAAACCGATGTTTGCACGTCCTTGTCGCGGGTGGAGACTCTTAAAATCCCTGTCCTGTGCAGAGAAGGTTGAGTAGCAGAGCTGAGCTTCTCTCCATGGGCCACAGTGATGCTCTGCTTCATGGCTATGACTGGGCTGCGACTTAAATAATACCCAGGTTTTTAAAGTTCTCCTTCCCCACTCGAAGACCGAAGTATGCGTTTGAAAGGGCGGTTTGCTGCAGCCCCTTTCTGTGCGCGTTTACATAGAAAACTCACAGTATTCAGTGTGGTTTACTCACGTATGTATTGTATAGAGGATTACACAGGAGTTAAGCTACAGACCTTACTTCAGAGCAAGCAATGGAATTTACCTCAGAACAAATGCATAGGATTGGATTTTACTGTCATGTAAGAGTGTTTTTCAACCACTGTGCCGGGGCACACTGGTGTGCCGCGAGATACTGTCAGGTGTGCCGTGGGATTTTTTCAATGAAAGAAATGTGCCTTCCGGGCTGACCTTCCGGGATGCGTTAAAATACATCCACATTATATTTCTTCTGAAACTCAGGTCAATGTTATGGGAAGGAGCCATTACACTTTGGATCTGTAACTTACGATTTCAAGTTGAGTGGCTATTACGTGTATTTGTAATACTGTCATAGTTAATACTTGAGCTGAGGCAACTAATGACCCATTTATCTTGTACTTCAGTGTTTTTCAACCACTGTGCCGTGAGATATTGTCAGGTGTGCCGCGGGACTTTTTCAATGAAAGAAATGTGCCTTAGCTCGAAAAAGGTTGAAAAACACTGATGTAAGAGATACTGTTTTTAATGTGGCAAACCACTGAGATTCTTAATAAAGCCTCAGTATGTTTTTTTTTAAATCTCAACTGACAATTTCAAACTTGGTGGGAATAAGATATTCATTACTAACTTCCAAAGAAAAAAAGTTTATCAGACAAGACTGCTGGACCTTAGTGTGGGGAAGAGGAATTCTATAGTGACAGTTCTAACACTGAAGAGATCATAGTTTAGCACAAAAGTATAATCATTTGTTATTATTATTTCATTACAATTTCTAAAGCATCTCAAACATCTGGTGCTATAGAAAATAATTAACATAAATAATTCTACAGGATTCTGTTTTTTTGTCTCACTAATCCTCAAATCTACCCTGCCAGGTTGGTGGATAAGTGATCAAATTCTTGACTCCTCAAATCAAAGTCAATGTACATTTTCTAATCAGTGCAGGAAGTTCTGTCTTTGACAGTGAGTATGGTATAGGAGCACACTTGGATCCACAAACCTAGGTTCCTTACTCAAACATGAAGCTTATTGGATAGCAGGGGCATTAAGTTTTAAAATCCCGGGGGGGGGGGGGGCTTGTGCACGTGCGCAAAACGCATGCACACACCGGGACCATGTCCCCGCCACCACTGCCTCCACCACCACCACCCCCGCCTGGCCACTGCTGCTTCCGTCCCTCCATCCGTCGAGGGGCCAGCTGGGCATTTGCTTAGCTGGCCCCTGGATGGACAGAGGGAGGGAGGGACGGTGGCAGCCAGGGTGGGGGGGGTGGCCCTAGGAAGGGCCCGGGGATGCGCAGCGGCGGGCACTCCGTTTTCCCAGGGGGGGCTCAGTCCCCCCCCCCCGGGAAATTTCAGGGGGGGCTCGAGCCCCCCCGTAGTTGACACCTATGTTGGATAGTATCTCTCAGTGTAAAGGAACCATACAAGATTTCTCTGAAGATTACCCTCTGCTGTAAGCCACCCAATGCAATAAAGCCAGGCATAATATATGCAACAAACAGAACAATAAAACTGGATTACAAAATTAGAGAACAAACATGGCATAAATGAAGCAATGCTAGTGCCTTGGTTTAATGTAAAAAGGAATACAACCTTTTTCATATTAAATGAAATTAAATCTCAGCCTCTTTGAATGTTTTCACAAAATTAAACGAGTCATAATAGAACAGAGCCAAGTCGTCTGTTCATCATTCCTTTTTCTGACTGCTAATATTCACCAATGGGTGTCGAACTCACTTGTTATGAGGGCTGGAAATGACATAAATGTCACTTTGTTGGGCCAGGTCACGTGTGCCATAAAATGTAATGCCAGGTTGCAGTGATATAAACTTTATAAAGGACACAGGCAAACCCAAATAACAATTATTTATTTTTTACTCAAAATGCAAACATGCTTAAAACATTAACACAGTATTTCCTTATTTATCTCCCTGATGCTCACCCTCCCACTTCCACTGCCCTTTATGTATTAGCACAGGGACATAATGCACAGTCTCTGTCATCTGGCTTTAAAGGTAATACCCTGGACGCACCCATAGGCCATATGTTTGACACCCCTATACCTATTATCTTTAGGAACAGGAAGTCAAATATACAAAGAATGCTCTTGTTTAAAATTGACAGCTACTGTAACACAAACATATATCACATATATTTAATAAACCAATTGAATATGACCTTGATTATATGAGATTTAAAATACATTGCCTTTAATGGCAGGCTTGCATTACATAGTCTGATAGTAACACTTCAAGTCTACAGAGAATGAATGGTGTAAACACTCCCAGAAGTGGTGGAAAGTTATGCCAGTAAAAACAATGGCATAGACCATAGGGACGTGTATGTGCATGTGCGTGTGTGTGTGTGTGAGTGAGAAGTGCCGTAAAGTCGCTTCCATCTTATGGTGACACTATGAATTAATGTTCTCCAAAATGTCCTGTGATTAACAGCCTTGCTCAGTTCTTTCAAACTGATGGCTATGGCTTCCTTGATTGAGTCAATCTCATACTATAGAGGAAAAAATCCCCCCCCCCTCCGGCCACAACCCACACACAATCCTTGGCAGCGGACAGATTGCAAATTACAGCCACAACCAATCATTCCCTCTCCAGTAGCAGCCAAACCCCCTCCGCTGCATGCAATCATACCCCCACCCCGCAGCACTATCTAAACCTCAGCCAGGATGCATCATAGTTCAGAAGGTAGGGCATATTGCATAGGATTCTGTCTCAGAATACTGAAAGTGCACTTGGGTGGTGGGAGAGGCACTAAGTGCACTTAGAACCACTGAGGGAGTACACAGCACTAACATCCAAGAGGGACAGCAAATTCCATGCTGTGTGGCTAAAGTGTCATTTCAGAACTCTTAACAGGTCCCACATCTCCAAAGGCTCAACTCATGGAGTGACTGTGCACTGACAGGTAAGCAAGGCTGCCCCAGCACAGTAAGCAAAGCCTGTTCTCCCTGCCCAAACCTGGGTGCTGTCTTGATAATGCCGGCTCCCAGACCCAAGGCTAGCAGGGTGTGCAGATGGGAGCAACCCAAGCCAGGCCCACTCAGCAGTACGCCAACTCTTATGCAATGGGGCATACTCCCAGGGAAGTATACCCAGGAGATCTGCCTATGATGCAGGGCAGGGGAGCAGGACACTAGTAACCCTATACCATGCTGGTAGCACACACCCTTGCCAGGGTACCCCCTTCCCCCAAACAGGAGACAGGGCACAATTGTATGGGGCAACCAGCAGCTGCCCCACTGTGCTCTGTGGATTAGATGGCCAAACATCCATGGGACCCATTGCCTCGAGGGATCAGAGCCCTATACCTCAGCAGCTGCAGATGAAGCAGTTGTGGTAGCAGAGCACTTCCCTATTATATCAGTAAATGTCATTTGGATGGCTATAGCATATGCCTTGAAGGCATTCTGTGGTAAACGGAGCACCCCCCGGGGGTAGCAACTCAAACCCTACTGGGGCCCCACAGGCTGGCTGTGGCAGCCATCATGTCTGTGCTATTTGCCACCATTGCACATATTTCTGTTTTGCATATGTACAGGTGGTAATTCAACACCTGGGAGCATGACTGGTACAGTCCATGCCACTCTGTTGAGCCATTGGTTCCAGTCTGGATCCTGGAGCATCCTGCCTTGGACAGGCTTTCATCTGGCAGGTTTGCCCCCCTCACATCCATACAGTGCTAAGGACAGCCCAATCTATCTTCCCGTAGCCCCAGGAGCAGCTCACAAAGACACAGAAGCCATTCAAGATGGAGAGAGTTGGCAACTCCATTCATCGAACCTCTTAATGACTTGTTGTTCAATAAAGTTTGGAGTGATCTGCAGTTCTGTCCCTGTCCATTTGTTTTTGAGATGAGACTTTCCCCATGTTCCTCTCTCCTCCACCTCCTCCCCCATCTGTATCTGCCTCTTCAATCTTCCTAGACTAGAGTGACTCCCCTTTCACATATCTGAGAGGGTGGGCTCTGGCTCAGGGATACTCATGCTGAGATTGCTGTTTTTGGTTTCTGTGGTGCCACTGGACTTTTGTTCTGTACAACTGCATAATGTAACAGGTCCAGTAGCACTTTGAAGGCTGACCCCACATGTTGAAACTTAACCCCACCCCACACGCACATTCACCTAGATGCAGATTGTACAGTGAATGGGCTGGTGGGTGGTTCAAAGGTGTGTGTGGCTGCTCTAGCTTGGGGGGGGGGGGTCTCTGGGTCCAACACCTCCCCACACACACAACACTACTGGCATCAGATAAGCTATGCAGCTTGACAGTGCAGGCATGTGAGGGGTGCAACAGAGCTGCTGCCATGGGTGTGGCATGGAGAAGTTGTGAAGCGGTTTCCTTTCTCCAGGGAAATTTGCGCCCTGTGGTACCCAACATTCCATAGGGCATGCAAGCCTGCGTTATTTTGGGCATCCTTTGGGCAGCATTACAAACTGGGGAGCTGGCCAGTTGTTCAGCTTGTTATCATCTGCAGCTAGTCAGGCAACTGGTTCCCTATCTCACCTCCTGGGACTTGGCTACAGTGATCCATGCAATGATCACTCCCAGGCTAGATTACTGTAACTTGCTCTATGTGAGGCTGCCCTTGAACGTGATCCGGAAACGGCAGCTAGTGCAAAATGCGGTGGCACATCTATTGACTACAACATCTGTCCAGGCATGCATTCATCCAGTGTTATGCCAATTACACTGACTGCCAATTGAGTACCAGATCCAGTTCAAGGTTATGGTAATGAACTTTAAAGCCCAATGGGGCCTGGGAGCAACATACCTACAGTACTGACTCTCCCCATATGTGCCCCAAAGAGTGTTATGCTCAGCCAAGCAACACCTTCTGGTAGTCCCCAGCCCCAAAGACATCCATTCAGCCTAAACACGGGCCAGGGCTTTTTCTGCCCTGGCCCCAGCCTGGTGGAACATACTTCCACTGGCGATCAGGGCCCTGCGGGACTTATTTCCGTTCCGCAGGGCCTGTAAAATGGAGCTGTTCCGCCAGGCCTTTGCCTGAGGTAGTAGGCGTCTAATCCATCCTGGCCTCCCCTGCTTGCACTGCTCACATGGTTAGTACTGCTACAGTGCTAAAGTACTGTCTCTGACTTGTCCTGCATAAAAAAACAACAAGCACCACCAGCTGACAAGTCACTATTTTATGATGATCTTAATTAAAGACCCAGTTTGGTGTAGTGGGAGAACCAGATTTGATTCCCCCCCCCCTCCTCCACATGCATCTGCTGGTGTGACCTTGGGTCAGTCAGAAGTTTTTTCAGAGCTGTTATCTCAAGAGCAGTTCTCAGGAGAGCTCTCTCAGTCCCACCTACCTCACAGGGTGTCTGTTGTGGGGAGGGGAAGGGAAAGGGATTGTAAGCCACTCTGAGACGCTTTCGGGTAGTGAAGGGTGGGGTATAAATCCAATTTCCTCCTCCTTCCTTCAGAAGGCACCTGAACTCCCAGAATAGCTGCCATCTTTGGTCTGACTAGTAGTTTTATTTTTAGTTATCAGCTGCTGTTGCTTTAATGTTTTAATTGTTCTATGTATTCATATATGACTACTTGTGACCCACCCTGAGCTCGCTTGTGGGGAAAGCCAGGATTTAAATCAAATCAAATAAATAAAAATAAAATAAATTTAATCCTTTCAGATTGGTTTGTCAAGTTGATGTTTTATACTTTTATGCTTGTATTTATTTATACTTATTGTATTTAAAGTTTGTCAGCCTCCCTGAATCTCCTATGGGGAGAGGGTGTGGGCCATAATTTCAATAAATCAAATGAGCCTGGATGGCAGCCCATCTCCTGCTCCCTCTTTTGCAGTTTGCAGGGACAGCAGGCAAGCTCTGAGGCTCCTCCGTTCTGTCCCAGCGCCTTTCCACTGAGCCACGTTTGTCATCATCGCAGTGTTCTGTGCCTGGCCCCTGGTGACTAACGGTGCCGTCAAGGCAAGGCTGCAGCACAGAGCCTACTGCCTGATGGCATGCCTTCTTGGCCCAGTGGTTTGAATACTAGTCTTGGGTGTGGGGCTGTGGGTTTGAGCTAGGTCTCTGTCTTCTTTTTTTCTTTTCTTACTTTTTTGAGGGGATGTGGCTTTGGGCAACAACAGGGGCATGTGGGCAGCTCTGTTACTGCCAGTCAAGGAAGGGGCATTCAGGCCATGTGCCGCTGTTGCGGTTGCGCTGGCTCTGGGTCTTTGCTCCCTGTCTGCTAGCTCTCCCTGGAGGTGAACTGCCATTGAGGGGCACTGGCTGGCGATTGGCTGACCCAGTGTGTCTGATTGAGGGGTACTTCCAGGGTTGCTGTGGACTCCAGCGTGCTTGCTATGCTAATACGTCTTGCAGAGGGGTGCATGTTGTTACTTTCCCCTGCAGAATGTCCAAAGGGAACGGATCAGCTGCACTGTTGGGCCAGCGGCCAGCTACCTTGACCACAGCGGCACTTAGGATTGTGCTGTATGACTCAAGCTGCCATCCTATGCACACTTACTTAGGAATAAGCATCAACCTTTGTTGGGCTTCTGAGTAAACAGGCATAGGATTTACACTGTAAGTCTACTGTTTTTCCAGGTAAATTACCTACTGCTATGCATGTACTTCAGTATTCCAAGTAGGCATGCTGCACTGCCAAAAAAAATGCATAAAAGTTCTTTTCACATTGACTGGCATGACATCTCTATCAGTGCAATTCTATGTAGTTATTTCAGTCTATGTTCATTGAGTTCAGTGGGTTTAGACTGGATTAATTATGAATAGGATTGCATGGTAAATCCTGACAAAATGAATGGAAATTACTTTCAACTATATGTGTCTTTGCCATGTGTGAGCCCATGCTTAGTATTCCATCCAAATAAAAGGTGAGAAAGTGAAAATATGCAAAAGGATGCAAAGTCTTTATCTTATTTTCTGAGGTTCACTGGACTTCTGCCTAACAAGGTTGTTTTAACTAAGATTAAGAATTAAACTTTGGTGATATTAAATGTGCCACTGGACCCAAACTGTGCCATGCCAAGTCCATTCCTTTTTAGCATTTAAATATGCCCAGGATGTTCAAGAGTGCTTAATAAACCTATTGATGGTGAAAACTGACCCTGACAACTTCAAAGTTGATATTCAGATGATTCTAGGGCTGTGGTCACACATACTAAATAATCCATTTTCAATCCACTTTGAATCCACTTTCCAACTGGATTTTGCCAGTTCACACAGTAAAAAGCCATTTGGAAAGTGCATTGAAAGTGGATTATTTAGTGTGTGTGACTGCAGCCTAGATTTCAAATAAGTCAAGAAAATTTCACAGACTTTTAATACATAGAACGATTATTCCTAATTAAACAGATTTTGCACAACTACTTTGCCATAATACATCTGTAAAATAATTCCACCACTACATTGCGATTATGCCTTCAAATCCAATAGGTTTGTATGAACAATTGTTATGACAATGTTTACAGAACTGGGACATGTGCTGTCTTTTTAAAATGTATGGGAACCAGTATTTGTTTGTTTACATAGATCAATTAAAGCTAAAACATGTGAGGCCCTTTTCACAGATATTTCCAAAGAACAGACTCATCAGATTTGTTAAAAGCTAATTAAGCATAGGCGGCTTTAACACAGATGTGCACTGATGAGGCTTGTGCAACCAACCAAGAACATTCAGTCCAATCTCCTTTACACTGTGGAAACATTCCTCTAACCTCCTCAGGGCAGGGATTTTCTTTATTTACATCCTGAACAGTACCAAGCTTGTTGGTACTTAACAATTAATAGATCCAATACATGACTGAGTATACCTGGATACAAATATCCTTCCATGCGGGTCAGGGACAACCCGCAGAGAAAAGCAACTGCACCATCGGTATACAGGGGACTGGAAACTATTTTAATATTGCTGCAATACTGTTCATCGCCATGCTCAACAAGTTAGTGTTCACTGTTATCATTACATTAATTACATAATAGTTTCCTGCCTCCAGATAAATCATGTTTTAGAAGAAGCCTAGCAGTTGTAACAAAGTCTTGTTTGTCAAGGAGAAAGCAGGCTAGATGGGTATAATTACTAATAAACGTAAAGATCTTCTGCAATTAAGTAGAGGCAATAGTAGTTAAACTTCTTCTGGTTTTGTAATTCTCCTGCATTTTTATTAGCTTATTTTATTCAACCAATCTGGACTATAAATAAAAAGATCTGATTTTATTTTCCAGGAAGTAAAAGGCTTCCAGTTCACAAATGTTTGCAGAATTTTTGAGATGATGTTTTGCTGTCCTCAGTGACCTTAATTATGAGCCAAGATCTGTAGTCTATTTTGGTACCAAATAGTTTGATTTGGAAGATCCAATACTATGTATCTTGATGTTCCTAAAGTAGGCAAGCATTTTGAATACAGTGTACATATAGAAAATAATCCTTATGTAGAAGTGAGTAATACGGCTAACTATGATATATAGATAGATATTAGCTGCTGTAGATTTTCTGGGCTGTTTGGTTGTGGTCTTGGCAGTCCATCTTTCTGTGTTATACCTCTGAGGAGGCCAGTCACAGCTGCTGGCGAAACGTCAGGTACTACGATGCCAAGACCATACAGTCCGGAAAATCTACAACAACTAATGAACTCCGGCCGTGAAAGCTTTCGACAACAGACAGACGGACGGACCATACAGCTTCTAATATTATGCATAATGAAAAACAGTGTTGCTTTGCTTTCCAGCTGGCTAGATGTAGACCTATCGTAGTGGTTAGCATGTCAGCCTAGATTCTGTGAGTCTCAAGTTCAAGTCTTCACTGTGCCATGGAAGCTTGCTGAGTGACCTTGGGCCAGTCACACACTCTCAGCCTAACCTATCTCACAGGGTTGTTGTAAGGATAAAACAGAGAAGGAAATAATGTTATAAGCCTCTTTGAGTCCTCACTTTGGAGGGAAAATGGGGTATACATGAAGTACATCAACAGATCCACTAACACAAGTGAACATATTATAATATGATAACTTTCTATGTACAATCTCTTCTGAAAATCTATATATAAATTTATCTGTTGATAACAAGTTTATATGTTCAAGAATGCTTGCTTTATCTTAGTGATTCACTATCATGCTGTAGGAACTCAGGCCCCAGCCGTCATGAACCAGGGCCTAATTTGACTGAAATGTCTTCCCTTGGCTTCAGACAGAAGGGCGTTGGATAGCACCCTTTTCCACCTCCTCTCCTCTAGATGTATTCCCTTCTGAACTGGGAGTTTCAGCTTGTTTGTCCCCACTGGCCTCCTCCCTCGGCCCTTCTGAAGGCCCTAGCCAGGTGTGGGGCATGCCTCCCTCTACCCAAAAACCTTGTGGGAGGCCAAGCTCCATGAGGTACCAATGGTGCCTTCTGTGCAATTTCTGCCCCACTGTTCCCTTTTCCCACCCCCAGGGTGGAGCTTACCAACAACTGATTGTCAGACAGCTATCTGTCAAAGGGCCTGCTATCAGTGAGTGCCTGACTCTTAAAGGGCCAGCTGCCATTGATCAGCCATCAGGTGTGCAGACCTGTATTTTTATTTTTTATTTTTAATGCCATCAAGTGACAGCTGACTTAAGGTGACCCCATGGGGGTTTCAAGGCTAGAGAGATTCAGAGGTGGTTTACAGTTGCCAGCCTCTATGTCACAGCCCTGGTATTCTTTGGTGGTCTTCCTTCCAAATACTGACCAGGGCTGACCCTGCTTAGCTTCTGAGATCTGATGAGATCAGGTTAGCCTGGGCTATCAAGGTTAGCGTGCAGACCTTTATAAAGTGCATCTATAACCCCCACTGGGCCTGGTGAATGCCAGTCTTGACCATGAAGGGAGCTAAGAAGGTGATTCTGGTGTTGTCTCCCCCACCCTCCAACACACACGTATTCCCACATTGAGTCAGAATGTCTATCTTTTCTTTCACTTGCTTTCTATCATACTCTGTTTTTGTCATCCACAGGTTTTATACTGCATACATCAATTACTGCAGCAAAGCTTATTTCAGCACACCTTTCTGCTTTCCACTTAATTTAGGATTGATTCATTCACTGCACAAATTGTATATTTGTTCCAAGAGCCAAGCTGTGAGGGTTATCATCTCACTCAGGGGTCCTTTCATAGAAAAAGAGGTGCAGGAGCTCATTAGCATAACTCATTAGCATATGCCACGTCCCCTGACATCACCAGAAGTGTGTCAGAAAGGGAATGTCAGTTTCAGCCCCATCATACCCTATGGGCCATTGAAATCAATGGCAAAAACTCATAGGGTATATGAGGGGCTGGAGGAAAGGGGGTTTGAGGGAGAGGCTCCAAACTTGCAGGGTAGCTGCTGGGGCCTCTCCTCGAAATACCCACTAAGTTTCAAGAAGATTGGACCACGGGGTCCAATTCTATGGGCCCCCAAACAGGTTGTCCCATCCCCTCCATTGTTCTCTATGGAGGGAAAAAATGTTAACTTTTTTCCTACCATAGAGAACAATGGAGGGAATGGAGCAGAAGGGTATGGAATGGAGCAGGAGATAGTGAAAGATAATATGGTGGTTTTAAACTGTGCATTAACATTCGAGATTAAGGGCAGATTTTAAAATCTGAGGGTATTTTCTATTGTTGCAGAATATCAAGGAACATAGTGGATACTCTTTCCATTTGATTAGTTCAAATACTAGTTAAAAGGATGTTCCACTGGAGCCATGCTACCCAGTTGTTGGCTTGGAGTATGACTGATTTTACTTTCAGAATTATGCAGCAATAGTTCAGTAAATGACACCTGAAAGTTATTTGTGATTGTTCTATGTAACCTCATATTGCTTGTGGTGGGAGTTACCTTTTAGATGCTGCACAAAAATGAGTCACCAAAACTATAACTTGTATCTTAGCAACAGAGTTATAAATTATTTAGTTCTGAATCAGACTAGCAACCAGCTATACTCAGATTTGTCAAATCATCTGCTCCTGAGTCTTGTTGAAGTAATGCCAAAGTATCTTGAAAATGTTTCTATTATAATTCTAATACTTAGTCAGATTCAAGACGGTTTTGTCATTCCCATTAGTAAGAGAAAGATTCAACTGTGCATGAGTACAAAATACTTTCTCTATGAGACACTGAGCACTCTAGACAAAGTTGCGTAGGATTGCACTGCCAGGATACAATTTTAAGGCCACTATGTAAACTGCTTAGTATAGCAACTCCCAGTAAGCCCCACAGTGGTGAGCTATGTATAAGCATCTATCATTATAGCACCCTACTAATGCCATGCTGGTGTATACCTGGTGCCACCTGCATAAATATTAGAGAGATGGGCACAAACTAAAGTTCATGAAGAATTTTGAATGGTTCGTGGTTTGTGTATTTTGTGGCAGATCAACTGGCATGACCTTTCCACAAACTTTCAAGCTATTTGTGGAGGTTCATGCTGGTTTGTGAATGGATACATTTCCAGACTGTCTGTCTCTGTTCAATCAAAGTGTTTAGCAAACTTCAAAGCAATGAAGTCAGTTTCAAACTAGTCAGTCAGTTTCAAACTAGTCATGCCAGTTTCAAGAGGTTTCTCTCCCCCCTGCTTTGTCCGCATTCCTGTGTTCCCTTCCCGTTTTCTTGCACAGAGCTTGCAAAATCCCTCCCCTTGCTTGTATTTGTTGTGACTGTGCTTTGAGAGCAGCCCTTTTAAGCTAGCAATGCCAGTGGCACTGGGTTCTGATGTGAATTCTGAACATTGTAACCAGTGTTCCCTCTAAACTGAGTTAGTGTGAGCTTGCTCACAGTTTTTTAGCCTCTGGCTCACACATTTTTGTCTTAGCTCAGGAAGGATGGCTTCATAGCAAACTAATTTATACAGCAGCCAGATTGCTCGCTCACAAAGTAGAATTTTTGCTCACAGGACTCCACAGCTTAAAGGGAGCATTGATTGTAAATGCAGGGATTATCTGGTTTGACATTAGTCCTCCTTTTGCTTGCATTGGCACAGTAGCACTGGGTTCTGCTGGGCACTAGCACATTGCACTAGTTTTGCTGGGGGAATGTACTAAAAGTAATGAAAGGAATGCCCATTGAAAACAATGGGCAAGGCTTGAAGACCCATTAGAGATAATGGGAGCCAGGAATGCCAATTGACTTGCATGGGCTCCACTGAAATACATTACAGCACAAAATACTTGCAATGAAAATGTGGAGTAGATTTTCAGTTAATTATCTGGGCCCAGATAAACTATTATGGGACTGGAATAACAGGCCCCAAAGTGGAATGACAGTACCCAGAAATAGAATGAGTGCTCTGGGACTGGAATGACAGCCCCCCAAGCGGAATGATGGTCCCTTGGAAGAGGCAAAAGTGTTTTGGGAGTGGAATGAAAGCCCCCAGAGTGGAATGACAGCCCCCGGGAGTAGCAGAAGTGTTCAGGGGCTGGAATGTTAGCCCCAGAGTTGAATGGGGGGCCCTGAGAGTAGGATAAATCTACTGGCACTGGAATGACAGGTCACAGAGTGGAATAGCACTCCCTCCACTCTGGGGGGTTTCATTCCACTCCCAGAATACTTCTGCTACTCCCAGAGCAGTTTGTCTGGGCCCAGATAATTAATCGAAAATTCGCTCCACATTTTTGTTGCAATTGTTTTATGTTGTAAAGTATTTCAATGGAGCCCATGTGAGTCAACTGGCATTCCTGGCTTCCATTATCTTCAGTGGGCCTTCGAGCCTTTCTCATTGTTTCCAGTGGGCAATCCTGTCATTCCTTTTAGTATATCCCTTCCACTGGACTTGCAACCCCCTCCTCCTGCTTGGAGTGTGATTCTGTGCTCCACATCAGTCCAGTTAAGCTGGCAATGCCACAATGGGACTGAGTTTTGCTGGGCAACAGTACAGTGCACTGGTTCTGCTGGGCTTACAATCCCCCCCCTTTGCTTGGCATATGATTCTGTGCTAGACATCCGTCCTATTGACCCGGCATTGCTGACACAGAAACCTGCTCCTTCCCTCCACCCTCCCATGGACTTCAACTTATTCCAAAGGTGGCCTGTTGGATTTGCATGAGGATTTACTTTGGCAAGTGAACTGTGAAGGTATCTGAATGATATGGTTCAATTTCTGTGTGCTCACCCACTGAAAGGGAATGTATATGTTTGCGTAAGGGCATTTTGAGCCACCATCTGTAGTGTTCCCAGGAGTACAGTAGTTACAACGCTCTTACTGGGGCAAGAGCTTGTTCCAGAAGAGCTAAAGTTTACATAGTAAGGAGTTTCTCACTATGTTTATGATTATATTATTATCTTCAAAAATACAGTGAAACTTATTTAATGTGGACCTCTCTGATCCAGATAATTTCTTATTCTGGACATGATTTATCACTGTAGGGGAGAAGGACTAAACAGGACTAATTTACTGAGAAATAAATTCAATTTTATTCACTGGGGCTAGGGATGCCAGCCTCCAGGGGAGGCATGGGGATCCCCCGCAATTACAGCTCATTTTCAGAGTACAGAGATCAGTTCCTCTAGAGAAAATGGATGCTTTGGAGGGTGGCTTGTATGGCATTGTGCCCCACTGAGGTCCCTGTCCTCCCCAGGCTTCACCATCAAATCTCCAAGAGTTTTCCAACCTGGATCTGGCAACCCTACCCTCCCATCCCCGACCAGTGGCCAGGGAACACCTGGCATCCCTAGGGCTTACTATGATTCCCAGGATTGCAGCCCTAATTACCTAAAGTAGGATCTGTGGGTCTCTGCCTCCCAGGTATGCATCCATTGCAGATGGCTTGAATTAGAATAACAGAGGTTTTCCCATTAATAAAGCCTAATTCTTAATTTGTATACGTTAATTCATTTAAGTATCTGTACATTTATCATTGCCATTTGCCTGGTACTGAGATTCTGCTAAACACAGAAAAATACAGACACATCAGTAGAAAACATGTGTTTGTCTTTAACATGGTAAAGGCATTTGCTATAAAACAAGCCACTTTTTATACTCTTGGGCAAGACACTAACTAGATTTAGTCAAATGCAGATTAAAAGAAAGATATTTAGAACCAGGCATTTTACAACTCTTTAGGACTCTGTCACTGTTCACATTTTGTTCCACGATATCCTGATCTCCACAAGTGAGGTGTTACCCTTCTAGCATGTAGCCCAATTCCTGGAGACACTACACTCCCTTTCTTCAGTCTGTGATTATTTCCTCTGCAGCTCTGCATCCCCTTGGCCCTTCTGCTACCTGCCAGGACCCACTGTGCTTCCTGCAGTAGACTCCAAATTCTGAACTAACCAAATAATTGCAAAGCAGTTATTCATTATCCCTCTTCTACCCTTCACAATAAATTGACCTAAAGGAAGAACGCAACAGCAAAACATGTCCAAAAACAACAGTGGGGGTCTGAAATCTTATGATGTCTTATGATGTCCTGCAAGATTAGCACTGGGTCAGATTTTATATATGATTAATACGAAATCTGTTCTTCAAAGTAAAAATAATAAATAAATAAAAGATCATGTAGGGTGGATATAAAATATACTTTCTACCTTAATGGAGACCTGTGTGCTGTTTTGCTAACCATCTCTAAGAAAGGTCAAAGCAGCAGTTATGCATTAGGATGATTTGTTTTGAAAAAATGGCACTTAAATATTTAAATGTACCAGGTTCTATGTGTTTAATTTCATTGTTTAACTGTTGCATAGTTTCCCAACGATGTAGCTGTTGGCAAAAGGCAATGGGTTGCTCTGTATTTATGTCCTGCTGCTTTCAGGAGCTATCATGGTTGGCCAAAAAGTCCGCTTATATGTTATTTCTTTTATGCTGTTGAAGATGTATGTCAAAATGCATAAGATACCAACAAACTTTCCTTTTATGGTACATAGAAGCACAGAAAGGGGGGAACCCCGGATCATTTACAGTCGTTGGTTTTCTAAGAGTCCCAGCTCTTACAGAGCATTACTTGGATTGTGTATTAATTGTGATACACAGAAATCTAACCGTGTCCAGTCAGAGCTGTTCAATGGGGCTTAATCCCAGGAAAGTGTTCTTAGGACTGCATTGATAGTGATAATGGTAATTGACATCCTGGCCTAAAATGTTCCCTGGGAACATGGATGCCATGATTATCACTTCGTAAATGTAATGAAAAATATAGAACAACAATTGCTACAGATTACTGCCATATCTTGACCCAGGGTTACCTTCAGGTGACAAACTACAGAAGGTTTTAATTTTTTTTTTTTTACTATTTAGTACATTAACAAAACATAACAATACAGGAAAAACCAAAAAGGCAAATACAAATCCTAAAAGAAGAGAATAAAAGGTTTTAAATTATTATTATTATTATTATACAATTTGTTTTGCAATTTCAAAAAGATGTTTTTGCAGCTTTATCAATTTTACATTTTCTACTTTTTAAATCACATCTTTTCATAGGTTCCTGATATTAAAAGAAAGAGCTTGTTAAAATTTTAATGTGTTCCAATCACACAAAAGATCACTATGCCCACAGGGAGAACGGTGGAGATAGTATATAGTGAGGAAGGGGGGCATAGTCAGGATCCGAGTTTCTGACATGTGTTCAGGCAGGCTGTATGTGTGTATGTGCATGTCTGTCCATATGTATACATAATCTGGGGTTCCATGAAAAACTGCAGGTGGGGAAAACAATTTGGAAATCCCACCCAACCTCCAAAACCCTGTCATCCTCTGGGAGTCTAAATTCTTAGGGATTGAGAAGGCTAATTCCACCACCTCACTTTCCACTTTAATTGACTTCCAGTTATTCACAAACTTCTGTGTCTCACGGATCATACGCAAAGCTCATCAGATGAGTTTGGGTGGGGGTTGAGGACAGTCACATACTACTCTTTTCCAGTAAATTTACCAAGTCTTTTTTTTATGCACACCTGAGGAGTCCCCAAAGTATGTGCAAACCCCCAAGTTGCCTGTGGACACGCCTATGCCACTGCTTTTAAAAAATCAGTAAAAACTTCTCTATCAGTGGTAATACACACACACTCACAGATGTGACTCTCATTCATCATGATGTATGTTCTTTCTACACTTTGTGATGCTGAGAAAGCGCAAAACGTCTTGTGTCACAAACAACCTGGAATGTTCATGTGTGCAAGGATTCCAGCTTTATGATTAGGGCAGTTACAGAATAATTCCTCAATGTCCTGTTTGTTCTTGTTACTGAGAATAAGGTAACATAAACAAGCTACAGGGAAATAACGCTGGCCTATCTTGTCAGAATTACAAGATTTTGGATGGCTGCTAGACAGAATACAGGTACACATGACTGGCAATGTTACTATGAGTTCACATAGAAGATTGGAAGCTATTAATGTAATTGTAGGACTTGGCTTTTGAAATGAGAGAACATTTGCAAACTATTCTATTAAAGGGTATGTTCGGAAAAGGGACGTAAATAGAGGCTGGAATGTCATCTCTGAGGTTCTCATGCCTTATGTCAGCAACAGAGCCCCTACATGGAACTATTGCCTTCTTATGTGCAGTTCACATGAGGACAAACAACAGTCTCCATTCTCAAGGGAAGCCCTGATTACCAAGTCTTTCTAGATGACTCCACACAAACCAGTGAAATGCTTAAATTCGGGACTAGGCAGAGGCTAAGACACAATACCGCATTTGCAAATTTTTAAAAAGGGACTTAGAGTGATTCTTCTAAGAGCCCTGCGGGGTCAATGTTCCATAGCTGACTTTTGCTGATATAGCCAAATTACCACATTATATTCAAATCATTTAAAGGCATATTTAATTAACGGCTGATTTGTGTAGCCATTTGGAGGGCCTCAGTCCATGCAGCCATTTTTTTCACAGCATAATTTGAAGGTGTATGTGGAAAACTGCTCTAATGATCACAAAGCATAGATGGGAAATTTCAGTTCACATGCTGTGGAATCATCAGAGGCATCAGCAAACTGTTTTTATCAAGAATTGGTGATATATACCAGCAACTTGTTATGCACACTACATTAATCCCAAACCTGATTGTATGAACTGAGTACATACACACCTAAAATCAGAGGTATGTCATGTGCTCTAGTGGAACTCTGAAAATAGATGAGGCATCATTATATCCTTTCTGAGATCTTGGTTGTAAGATTCTAATGCCAGACCAAAGATGTCTCACAGCACAATTCTAAGCAGAATTATTCCTTTCTGTTGGTTAAAGTTCCTCATCAAAGGCTTCTAAGTAAGCTCAATAGTCATGGAATAAAAGGACAAGTCCTTTTGCGGATCAAAAACTGACTAATTAAAAGGAAACAGAGAATGAGTATTACTGGGCAATTTTCTCAGTGGAGGGAGGTAAGCAGTGGGGTACTGCAGGGATCAGTACTTGGTCCAATGCTTTTTAACTTGTTTCTTAATGATTTGGAGTTGGGAGTAAGCAGTGAAGTGGCTAAATTTGCAGATGACATGAAGTTGTTCAGGGTGGTGAGAACCAGGGAGGATTGTGAGGCACTCCAAAGGAATCTGTCGAAGATGGGTGAGTGGGCATCAATGTGGCAAATCGGGGTTCAATGTGGCCAAGTGCAAAGTGATGCACACTGGAGCCAAAAATAACTATAAATACACGTTGATTGGGTCCGAACTGGCAGAGACTGACCAACAGAGAGATCTTGGAGTCGTAGTAGATAACTCACTGAAAATGTCGAGACAGTGTGAGACTGCAATGAAAAAGGCCAATGCTATGCTGGGGGTTATTAAGAAGGGAACTGAAAACAAATCAGCCAGTATCATAATACCCCTGTATAAATCGATGGTGCGACCTCATTTGGAGTACTGTGTACAGTTCTGGTTGCCACACCTCAAAAAAGATATTATAGCATGGAAAAAGTGCAGAGGAGGGCAACTAGAATGATAAAAGGGTTCAAACACTTTCCCTATGAAGAATGGTTGAAGTGCTTGAGGCTCTTTAGCTTGGAGAAATGACAGCTGAGGGGTGACATGATCGAGGTTTATAAGATTATGCATGGGATAGAGCAGGTAGAGAAAGAAGTCCTTTTCTCCCTTTCTCACAATACAAGAACTCATGGACACTCCATGAAATTGCTGAGCAGTCGGGTTAGAACAGATAAAAGGAAGTACTTCTTCACCCAAAGAGTGATTAACATGTGGAATTCACTGCCACAGGAGGTGGTGGCGGCTACAAGCATGGACGGCTTCAAGAGGGAATTAGATAAACATATGGAGCAGAGGTCCATCAGTGGCTATTAGCCACAAAGTATAGATAGGAACTCTCAGTCTGGGGCAAGTGATGCTCAGTATTCTTGGTGCTTGGGGGGGGGGGCAACAGTGGGAGGGCTTCTAGTGTCCTGGCCCCACTGCCGGACCTTCTGAGGGCACCTGGTGTTTTGGGCCACTGTGTGACAGAGTGTTGGACTGGATGGGCCACTGGCCTGATCCAGCGTTAGCTTCCTTTATGTATTCTTAACACGGAAGAGTTCAGCTCTCTTCAGGATTGCACTGTCAGAGTGCTGGTTCGTCTTTAATTTCTGGTTGAGACAGGAGAACCCTATTCCCAAGAGAAGGATAATTAAATGGGTAAAGTGGTGATGGAAGAGGGAGGTTGTAACTAGGGGTGTGAAGTGAAGCAGGTCTGACTACTGAGTTCAAAACCAATCCCTGCTTGTCATTAAATTCTCTAAACCTTGTGCTAGTAATTTGCCGTAAGTATAACCTACTCACAGGTCAGTTTGGTGTAGCGGTTAAGAGTGGTGAACTCTAGTCTGGAGAACTTGGTTTGATTCCCCACTCCTGCACATGCAGCCAGCTGGGTGACTTTGGATCAGTCACAGTTCTCTCAAGAGCAGTTCTCTCAGAGCTCTCTCAGCCCCACCTACCTCACAGGGTGTCTGCTGCGAAGAGAGGAAGGAAAGGAGTCTGTAAGCCACTCTGAGACTCCAAGTGAAGGGCAGGGTGTAAATCCAACTCTTCTTCTTCTCCTTTATGAGGATAAATGGAAGAGGGGAGAGCCACAGCTCCTGGAATAGGATAAAACTGTACTAAATAAATATATAATTTAAAAAACTTGTATTTGACTCTTTGATAAGAGTTAAAATTAGGAAATCAAATTGTTAGCACTAGTTTCAAGAATGTTTTTCTGCCTGTAGTTTCCTGCTTCCACTCAACCAACTGGAATGAAAGGGATTATACCTCTCACCTATGGAAGACTTCTTTCCAAGTTTCAGGCAGAAGACAGAAGTAGCCCTGATCTGCGGGCAACTGTGGCAGAACAGCCCTACTCTGATCTGCAGGTCCTGTTCTGCCTGCTGTCTGAGGCCAGTGGCCATCTAAGGTCTCTGCCTGACATGTGTCAACCACCTGGGTTTCCCAACACTGGGGATCTCTCTCTCTCTCTGTTCACCCACTGCCACCACCTGACTTTTGTAGGAACTACCCATCGAGAGGACCAGAGCTCCCAGCTTCCCTTCCCTGCATTGCCATTCTAAGGCTTCCCCTTAGCTTCTGGTTACCACAGGGACAGCTTACTGCACTTGTGCACCACTGGGAGAATAGCCACTTGCCAGCTGACTGTCCTGCCCTTCTGTCTGGTGCTCATTTTAAAATAGCATGTCCAAAATGGTGGAGGTCTATGTGGTACAGAAAACCACTACCAGCATTAAGAGTTATAAAACATTTATTAAAAAGAAAATGCCCACACACATACTCTCAGCACAGCCACAGACTGAGCAACAGATCCAAAATGAAAATATAAAATGCAATACCTCTGTCCCTCTCTACATGCCTAGTGGATGTTAATCTAAGGCAGGCTCTTTAACTTAAAAGGTTACAGTAGTTTTAAAGGGTCCCTAGTATTTGCAGCTTCTGCTCAGGCCTGCAGTCTGGCACATGGCAATGGCCTCCTTCAGCAGACCCCATGTGACAGCTCTGTCTGCCTCAATGGGATCAGCATCAAAAGAGACCTTCATCTCTGTTTCCACACCCACTGGGCAGGTCAGAGCAGGTCAAAGAAGATTTTCCTGAAGTCTCCAGGAAAAGACTTCTTTAGAGTTTCTTCAGTCTCCAAAACTGTTGCCTGCTAGTGTCACCTTTCTATTTAGAGGGGGATGGGTTGTGTGTATGTGTGTGTGACTTGACCATCTCACTGTATCCAGCCAGGCCTTCTATTTGCATTTCTAAAGGCTTGATGGCTGAGGCTGGCCAGCAATTGCCTCCTGCCTATACTCTGCCAAGAGAGAGAAAACAAAATAAAACTCAAGTCTAAACGTCCAAAGAAAAATGCATTTCTCCACAGATATCAAAATTCTCACCTGCAGAGTTCAGGGTTGCATAAATTGGGGAGACAAAGCTGCTTTCACAGCAAGGATTTTCCGTGTTTCAGCCACCTGACTTGTGCAGGTATTCTTCACGTTTCTACACGTTGTCAGCTTCTGGTAGTGCACAGGCCATTAACAGATTATTCTTTCCATGCTTGTTTTAAAAAGTATTTCCTGGCCAGGACACTGTGGACAGGAGCAGTTTCCTTTCCTGTGTCTGAAAATGAAATACATTGTGATTGCTAATCAATTACTTCTTTCTTTGTTAATGTTCACAAAGGGCCAGTCCCTTGTAGCAATTGAAAGAATCAGCAGAACAGAAAATAATCTATAGGTCAGCTTGCCTTTTAAACAGCATTAAGGGGAAGGTATTTTTTAAAAATAAAAGGTTTTAAACAGTATGAAAGTGAAACCACAGCTAACCATGGATAGATTACCTCCTGCTGCCTAGAATCTCAGTTACAAGGTCAGCTTCACACACAGTTGTATCAGCAACTGGACCACCATAAAAAAAAACCCACCTTGTTGTGGAAGCAGCCCTGAGATTCTCAAGCAGGTAACAATGGGCAGCTTTTGAACAAATATGGAGACTACAGACAAGGGTTACTGCCACCACCTCTCTTGCTACATACTGTTGCTTTTTTTTAGGAATTCCCCACTTGAAAACTGCGAGTTAATACCCAAAGGAAAAAAATATTGTGGGAAAAGTGGATCCAGAAAACGCAGGGCAATGGGGCAGTAAATTTGGAGCTACTCCTGGAACAGCCAAAAATTGTGCAGAAAGTTTTATAAACATCAGTGCTTTAAGAACACCAATGCGACAGTTTGCACGTTTCTCCTAGCCTAGCTCTGATACCCAAAGTCAACCAGGTGTGGGGGGATGTTTCACAGACTGGAATGGCCAGATGGCAGGGGAGATCATGAAGGGGCAGTCGTCCATGTGATCCCCAACAACCTGCCATTCCGCGATCTTCATCCATGCCGGCTGGTTGGGTGACAGGGTTCATTGGCTGGCGGTGGGGTCAGCGGATGCATTGGATTCAATGGACCCATGCTGTGCCAATGCTTCTTACAGCTGTAATCAATAAAGTTGTGGCCAATTTAATCCACTTATTTTCCAAATCTGTTGCGTGTGTGGTGATTTCATGTGAGATTGTTGGCATCTGATCAAACTTCTCTATCCCACTTAAGAAATGGAGCCGCAACTACATGCTGCAATTTTGTTTAAAGATAGACCTCAAACTGATACTGCTTTCTTTAGACATGGGTTTTGTTTTTGTTTTTTGCCTTTGTTATATTCCCATACCAGGGCTAGCAGCAGATGGAAGCAGCAATTTGTACTGGGAACAAGGTGAAGCTGCTTAGTGCTTTTTATGTGAAATTAACAACACTGAGAAAGTTTAGATCCTGAGTTAGCAGTTCTCTATTACATACTGATGATAAGATCCTTCTTCATCAGTGACTTTTTGTATCCCTTCTGGTTCAGTGTGTGTTTATTGTTGGGGGGTGGGGGGATTCTTCCTCCCCTGCAGTCTGTCTGCATGGCAAACAGAGTGCCAGTCTCTGGGAAAGGAACATCTGGGTATCTATTTCCCTTCTCTCCAGTTTCTGCAACCATGTCTGTCTGTCAGTTAGTACAAGCAAAATGTGTGGACTGGCTGTTGATGCTTACCTATTTGGGAGTCTTAGCTTCCTTCTTCCTCTTCCCTGCTTTGCAGTGTATGCAAGAAAAGCTTTCCCCTCACTCTAGCAGGTATAGTCCAGAGAACAAAAGAGCTCATGCAATCAGGACCTGTACTAGTTATATAGGATTAGGACATTCTCCAGTGACTGGTGGAAAGTTGGAAAACTGAATACAAAATACCAGTCAGGATGATTGTGTTTTCAGCATCCCAGTGAGGTGTATATTTACCATTGTGAATTACTTTTCCCCTTCAATGCCTACTGCCTAGAAAGTCAAAACCAGACAGTGAGGTACCAAAATAACTATCAGATCAGAAAACTTTAACCTGCTCCCAAATGTTGGAAATTATTATGTTTAGCAGGGCTCATTTCGTAGCAGGAGCCATAGGCATAGACTACCGGGGGGGGGGGGGCTTGAGGACTCGAGCCACCCCCGAAATTTCCCGTGGGGGGACTGAGCCCCCCCGGGAAAACATAGCGCCTGCTGCCAGACCTCGCTGCCATCCCCCCCCCCGGGCCCTTCCAAGGCCCAGCAGCTGCTGCTGCCGGTGCCCCTCTCCCCCCCCCCCCGCCTGGCCACTCCTCCGTCCTTCCCTCTCCCTCCCTCTTTTCTGGGCGAAATGCCCAGCGTGGTGGCGTCACCCGGAAGTGATGCCATCACGCTGGGCACATTGCTAGGTGACACTCTAGCAATCGCCCTGAAACTCTATGGCACCATAGAGTTTCAGGGCGATTGCCAGAGCATCGCCCTGGCAACGTGCCCAGCGTGATGGCATCACTTCCGGGTGACATCACCACGCTGGGCATTTCACCCGGAAAAGAGGGAGGGAGAGGGAAGGAATGGCCGGGTGGGAGAGAGAGGTACCGGCAGCAGCGGTTGGCGGGCCTCGGAAGGGCCCAGGTAGGTGCAGCGGTTTCCCGGGGGGGACATCGCCCAAGCAAGTGTGCGCACTTTGCGTGCGCGCTAAAGAGCCCCCCCCCCCCCGGAATTTACAAAACTCTACGCCCCTGGCAGGAGCTCCTTTGCATATTAGGCCACCCACCCCTAATGTAGGTAATCCTCCAAGAGCTTACAGAGCTCTTCTTACAGGGGATACTGTAAGCTCTTAGAGGATTGGCTACATCAGGGGGGTGTGGCCTAATATGCAGAGGAGCTCCTGCTACGAAATGAGCCCTGTGTTTAGGTTCAGAACATTTCTGCTATTTTAAAATGAGTTTTGTTTGAGTTACATCTTGTCTAGTAAACTTCCCATTTTACATCCTTAATTGTAAGGTAGTCCAATCCTTTCCCAAAGGGACTCCTGGTAAATTCAAGAGAACTACCATGCCAAAGGGGAAACGCCATAGGCAGTAGAAGATATTGCCTCAAATGGGAAAGCAGTTGAAGAGCTGAGATAGAGGAATCATAGGAGGAGCAGGAAATGGAAAACAGAAGAGGAGATGGGCATATGAGCCAAGGAAGCAATCAAGTGCCTCTTTAAAATCTTGGTGGTAGTTTACAGAAGAACAACAGGGTTTGAGGGTTGTACATTCTGGACTGGGGAAGACCTGTCGTTCCCATGAACACAGACATGTGTAGCTGGAAAAATGGATGCTATGGAAGTGCTGTGCTTCTCCTACACTGTCTCTGCACAATGGTATTGCTTTTTAATTTGAAATGCTCAGTTGGCTTTTTTCTGGAGAAAAGCAAAAGAAATATTTAAAACAAAACAACAGACCTGGCAGAGTAGGGATACCAGGATGCTAATTTAAAAAGTTGTCTTTGGAAACATTCCCCACCCCATTCTGCCCCAGAAGGCTTATTATTTTATGTTAAGAAGAAATATATTCTGTTTTTCTTTAATATTATGTGCTGTTAGTACTTTAAAATTATTTGAAACCAAGTTAAAGCTAGTATGTTGTCTAGCAACACAGAAACAAACATTTTCCTGCTTTCTTATAGTGTATGTCAGTTTCTCCCTCCATGTAAGTGAAACAAGCACACAGCAGAGGGTAAGTTAATTGTCCCTCTGAGAACCTGCTTTGGGTTTAGGCTCTGGATAAGAGCCATGTCATTTCTTTTCATAGCCTTCCGAGACTCATTAATTCTTCACAGTGCAGTTGATCAAGTAAAACTAATCAACTTACCAGGGAAGATTTCATTATTTTAATCTTTTACATTATTTTTATGTTGGGACTACTGGGGTCCAGACTACACCAGCAACTTAGAAGCATGAATTCAAGTATTATATGACAATGTGCTGAAAGAATTGGTTTGCCTACGTAAGGACCACTTCAATCATATGGTTGGATCCAGACTAAATGGACAGGTTCCACCAATATCCCCTTTAGACTATAGAGCCCCTTATGTTATTCCTGAAGATCCCTTGTCCCCTAGGAGCAGCATTGCAGTGAGGAAGGAAATTTTAATTTTGCTGATGGCAGATTTAGTCTGGATTCAACCCACATATTATAAGGATATCACAACTGTCTGTAATCCCTTTGTTGGGTAATGGATGTTCAGTAGGAAATTTACTAATTAAGATCTGATCCAAATTAGACCCACTCATAATTATAGCAAATGTTCTGAATCCAAACAGAATTTTTTCCCAACATTTGGAAGAGGTCATAGACTGTTCAGTTTAAGTATTATTCTGGTGCCTTGCCATCTGGTTTAATTTTCAGGGGTAACAGGAGATGGGCGAGGCAGTGAGAGAAAGACTGCAGGTATGTATCTGACAGAAGAGATGTCTCACCAGTATGGTTAGCCAGAATCCCCACCTTACACTGCTGTTCTTTGCTGTTTGAAACATAGTTTGTCCAGGTTAGGATATGATACAGGAAATTGGCCAGTGTGGGATTAAAATACTGAAAGAACAGAGGACAAGGTTTGTCAACCCTTGCCCACACGCTCCATTTTTGTAATCAAAAACAAAAACACATGTTGCCCCCCCCCCCCCTTTCACTTGAGGATACCAGGAAAGGTGGGATATCTCAGGCCCAAATTAGATGTTACTTTTCACACAGATTTACCTTGGCGACTTGCAGCCATATTGCAGCTGCAAGTCCCTGTTGGCACCTCCTGTGTAAGAAGCACAAACAGGCCCAGTTCAAATCAGGACAATGGCATGGAGGGAGGGGCAATTGCCTTTCTACCACACTATTTTTGGCTGCCAAAATTACCTGGGGTCATGGGGAGCATTATTCATCCTGTCAGAGGGCTGCAAGTGCAAGTATTTAGGGTGCACACAGCCTCTTACAGGGAAAATAACAGTACACCTGCAAGTTTCCAGGGTGAACTTGTTTAAAATCTAATGTCTAGTTTGGTCCTCACTTACATACCAACTCATACTTCCCTGCATCCTCTCTGCAACTGAGAACTGTAATTGCTTACAAAGGCAAGATGATTTCTCCCATCTGCCCGAAATTTGGAACACAAGCTTCCTTAGATACAGCCCCTGAGAATCTCATCTCAGTTGTGTAGGCTAGGAAAGTTAAATTTACAAATGTGTTTCCCATTAAAAGCAACCACCAGATTGATTTCCTGTATTCTGAATTAACAAATTCTTATATTAAAGAACTAAAGAATTCTGACATTAAAGAAACCAACATAAATGTATAAAAGATTTGAATTCAAATCCAACTTTCTTTGCACACCCCTACTGAATAATTATCTACTATGCAATAATTTTACAGTGCAAAAAAAAGCTGCATTTGTGATAAACATTATACTATTGAAGAACTTTCATTTTTGCTGAATCAGAATCGGCAGCACTTGGATAGCACAAATCCGGCAACTGGGATCAAGGCAAGATTGGTGGGATCAAGTGATAGTGTTCAGTGGGGTGGTATAGGAACATAGCCCATCTGCACTGGAAGTGACATCATCATGTCACTGGTGACATGGTGATGCTTTGGTATTTGGGCAAAAACTCTGTGGTAGAAACAGTTTGTCCCAGAGTTTTTGCCTATGATGGGAGAGGCAGTGAGAGAAAGTGATGCTGCCAAGTTTCCTGAGATGACAAACTAGGGCTCTTTTTTTTTTGCCACTGGTGACATGGCTGAAACACAAGGCTAGGCCTCCCCCACTGCCAGTAAGTCCCCCCTCTGGCCAGCTGAGTGCTGGAAGAAATGGCTTAGAAGGCGAGGGCCTGGCAACCCTACGTAGGAGTTGCTTCCAGGAGGGCTGCTTCATATATTACATTTTCACGACATACACATGGGAGTCACATGGTTTTCCCCCACCATAGAGAACAATAGAGGGAATGGGGGCAACCTGTTTGGGGGCCAATAGAATTGGACCCTCTGGTCCAATCTTCTTGAAACTTGGTGGGTATTTCAGGGAGAGGCTCCAGCAGCTACCCTGCAAGTTTGGGGCCTTTCCCTCAAACCCCCTCCCCTCCAGTGGCTTTTTAAGCCACCACCGAATTTCAGCCACAATTCAGCGGCGGGCCGAATCAGATCAGAGAATCTGATTCAGCCTGTGGCTGCCCTAGTGCCCACTCCTGGGCTGGCGGAGCTCTGCTCCACCTAGCTCCAGCCCCAAATGACCCCTGGCTCTAGATAAATTCATAATTATGAAAAATATATCAAAATAATCTATATGTTCCTCAGATTGTGGTATACGGCATAGCACTTTATGATTATTTCAGCTGAAAAGTATTGAATTAACTTTGATATACAGCAACTCTTTCAGCAGGGGACATACTGCTTTTAAAACACCATCTGCCATTGTTTGGGGAAGATTAATGTTTCTGAATGTGAAAAAGGACTTCATTCATAAATGCAGAGTGCAAAATGAATTTTAACAATAGATCTTTACAGAAAGAGCACTGGACAGTTATATATATTCTGCTGCCCATGGGATCATATAGTTCTGAGTCAGCTGGTCTGGACCAGAATAATCAGAGTTCTGTACAGCAATAATTGCTTGCTGAGAAACTAATTGGAACAAATTGCCCCCAGGGGGGAAACTGAAAACAAAGGGATACAATGTACCATGATCTCTATGCTATTAAATCACTATCCACTTTTCAGATTCTGCAGTGACACTGAAAGCAACACATTATATTATACTGATTAGCAGGTGCCCCAAACACTGTCCAGGCAAGAGAGAAGAATGGGCAAGTGAGACTTTTGAGATTGGTTCCACTGTGGCCATCTCTGAAGAGAGAACTGAATGAGAATGGTTCTCTTTCTTTTCAAGAAATTTCCTATGATGAAGCAAACATGGGAACTCTCTGAAGCAATTTATCTGATTGAAAAGTGCACTGTGTTTATATAAGTGGGTTATTTTGAGTTTTTGCAACACTTTAATATTTTTGTTTCCTTATATAAAATATGTATATACCCAAGTGTCTTCCAAGTGTCTCAGGACCCAAAGTGGGTAACAATAATAACAACAACAATACAATAAGGAAAAATAAACATTTAAACAACAGATATAAAAATACATTAAAACTATATTTTAAAAACCAATATTAAAGCACCTTATGCCTCGCTAGCAGACTATTCTTTCTTTGCTCAGGCTGCCCTGGAAAGTTCACCAGGACGGTAGAAACCTCCAGCCTCTTCCGGAAGTATGTTCCACGCATATAGGCCATCCACTGAAAAAAAATAAAACCAGACCACTGCAGAAAGTTCAAACTATGAGTTAACTATACCGCTTTATTGCTATGGGGACTTGCACCAGGGTGCCATATGGCTGCAAGTCCCCATGGTGATCAAGTGGTATAGGTAACATGTCATTAGGCCCTTGGAAAAAGTGGGTACTGACAATAGATCATAAAAGGTAGAATAAAACTGCTGCACCAGAGTAAACAGGGAGGCAGTCCTTTAAATATGTGGGCTGTGGCTTTAAAGGCAATAACCAGCTAATTGAATTGAACCCAGAGACTAATAGGTAGCCTGGAGCTGTCCTGATCTTTAGTGGCATCTTTTTTTTTTTGCTGTCAAGTCACAGCTGATTTATATTGACCCTGCTGGACTTTCAAGGCAAGAGACTTCAGAGGCGGTTGGCCATAGCCTGCCTCTGCATCACAACCTTGGTATTCCTTGGAGGTCTCCCATCCAAATACCAGCCAGATCATGTCAGGGCAATGGCACCTTTAGATAGTGTAAAAGAACTCACAGGCCTAGGCCTTTGACTTAGATCTGCTAGGTCTTGTGGGCTGACAGTTCAACTCCTTATTAAAATCATTAAAAATATTTGATGACTTCACAGTTATTTGGTCAGAGGCTGCCAGGATTCTGTGATATCGCAGCCCTTCAGTCAATGGCTTGATCTCAAAGATTGCAGATAGTATTCAATTCAGCTTTCATCTTTTTGAGTTCCTTGATTTTATGTGGGGAGATCAGCAAAAGTATCATGTATTAGTCTCTGTTCCTCATGTACATTAAAGGTATAAATTGGGCTACCATACAGGGTTGTTGATTATTGAGATAATGTAAACAAAGCATTGAGAAACTCAAAAATGCTATACAAATGCCTGCTTTTAGAGGGAAGCATCATGTAGGAATTTGTTATTTATGCAGCTTTGTTCGCTGGATAGACACATTTCTGCAAAGTATTCTGGATGCTTGTTTGTCTGTTAATAGATGTGGCTTTGGAAAAAATGACATGACTAACCAATTCCCCTGTAATCTGCCCATGCATATAAGGAATTATTCCCCAAAATTAATCCCTATGCACAAACTAGAGGGAAAAGGCTCCCGGCCAACAAGCTGTGCAGAATGTCTGTATTATAATAAGTGAAGAAATTCAAAAGCTTTCCCCATGTAACTGTATTATACTGAAAATATTGTGGTTTGAATCCAGCGTGTTCAGGAAATATTAATTAAATAAACAAAAGAACATTTCTGGGAGATTTATCAGAGAGATGTTCTTTTGTTATATCAGTTCCTTTCCTGATGTTCACAGAGAATTTTAGTCTATGATCCACAAAGCAGATAAACTGGAGTACTTGGTTTAAGCTAAACTGAAGCTATTTCAAATGTAATTTTCTCCATATCCTAAACTAATCTTTGCATAGAAAATGCACATGGTTTATAATATGGGTGTGCTTATTCCACCAGTTGTAGAGATTTGTCATGCAATATGCTTAACAGCTGTTTCATCCATGAATATGTGGCAGTAAAATCCATGCTGCCCTTTGTACAATATGATAGGTATGTGTTTTCCTGTATGGAAATTATGGGTTGTATCCAATTCATGGGTGCAAAGATTGCAGATCTTCCTCCTGTTCCCAACCCTATTGTGTAAAGTATGTGGCCATCTTTTTGTCTAACCTCATGTCTCTGCTTTCTTTTTTCTTTTTTGCCATCATCTCAACCACTTTATGGCAATCCTGTAGGGTTTTTGAGGTAAGAGATGTTCAGAGGTGGTTTGCATTGCCTGCCTTTGTGCAGCAAGTTAGCAACCCTAGTATTCCTTCATGGTCTTCCATACAAATATTGATTAGAGCCTACCCTGCTTTTCTTTTGAGATGAGATGGGGCTAGCCTGGGCTATCCAGGTCAGAGCTCTCAGCTTTTGGTACTATTATCTGCAATTTGTCCAAGGCCACACAGTACATGTTCTTTACTGAGATCTCCCAGGTCTAACTTCAATACTCCATTTACTAGTATGAAATGGCACAGGGAAGCAGCAGGGAAATGTCCCTAATATAATCTGTCCTATTGTCATTTATATTGAAAAATCAAGCTGTAACACTGAGCAGAAACTAGTTATGGGGGATGGGATAGGGCAGACAGCTTCTAAATATAAAACTGTAATGATGATGTTGTTTATGAAAAAATAATCTCTTTGGAACTGTGCTTTTAAGCATTTCATTTTGCTGACAAAGAACCATCATTTAGTTCAGAAACACTGTGCTTTACTGCAGTGCTAAATGCCCCTATGACTCATGTATCTATTTTCCATGGAAATAGTCAAGAAAATAGGACCCAAGAAATGTAATTTCTTCTCTTCTATCATTTTGAGCAGAGTACAGTTGTGAGATTTACAGTGTCACCTTTCACCAGTTACACCCTTCTAAAGCCACTGAAGACAATGGGCATAGAAGGGTGCCACAGTTTAGCACTGGACTGCATGTCTCCTATACATTATCTGTAAGGACAGTGGCTGATATCTATGCCCCTGCTACAACTTAGGGAGGGAAGGTGGCTTGGCATAGCCAAATCCCATCAGATCTTGGAAGCTAAGCAGGATTGGTTCTTGGAAGTAAGACTACCAAGAAAGACCCTGTAGAGAAGAAAAATGGCAAACCACCTCTGCTTCTCACTTGCCTTGAAAACACTTTGCTGGGGCCCCCATAAATCAATATGAGACTTGACAGCACTTCCATACATATTATCATTTAGGATGATGTACATCTAATCCCCACAGTACACCAATACCGGATGCCGCCATTATTCCACAGTGAACCTCCAATCCATCCATCCTACAATCATAAGTTGAGCTGCTGTAGACCTTGTACTTCGCTCAGCATGGGAGAGAAGGCATCCCCTTATTCATATCCAAATAGCATTTGACTTTGAGCACAATCATCCTGCCAATAGATATCCACAGCAGAATAACTGACTAGAAGGTCATTTGGGGTCGGAGTGAGGTGGAGCAGCGCTCCACCAGCCCAGGAGCGGGCACAAATGGCGGTGGTGGCAAGCCCCACGCCCAGCGGGCCTGTGGAGGAACCAAAGAGACAAGGGTTTTAAAGTTTAAAACCCTTCTCTCTGGAGTTGCGCCACAAAAGCAGCACAATCTCCTATTGTATCCTGTGGCCCCATAGAATACAATGGAAAGAGTGCAACTCCAGAGAGAAGGGTTTTAAACTTTAAACCCAGCCGCTCGACTCCCCTCCCCCCATGAGCCACAGAGGATCCAGGGATGGGACGTGAGGAGGATCCCTGCCTGGGGGCATTTGCCGTCCGTTCTGTGCATCCCCGCCCAGTTGGGTCTGCGAATCACGGGTGTGTGTGTACAAAATAGGCGTATCTCAGGAGTTGAATCGGATTGACAACCGGGGTGGGGTAGGGTTTAGACTGTCCCCACTCTGCCATGGAAGCTTCCTGGGTGACCTTGGTCCCATCACACCCTCTCAGCCTAACTTACTTCATAAGGTTGTCATGAAGGTAAAACGGAAGAGATGAGAATGAAGCAAGCCACTCTGAGTCCCCCTTGGGAGGAAAGGCAGGATACAAATAAAGTAAATAAATAAATATTCTAACTTCTGCTCCTCACTTTTTACCACTAAGAGAGATTAACATTGCATTATTATGCATTTGGAAGGAGATGAAGCATGCTTTTAGTATTTTGATAGATTATGGGAAAATATTAACTCCTCCCCTCTATCTGTTCATAATACTAACAAAGATTTGCTGCTATTCCACTGTTTAATACTTTCTAAGTTGCCATACAGGACTGATGAAGAACTGAGACTGAAAGATAAGTACAGGGGAAGAAAAAAAAGAAAGAAATTGGAATAGACAAATGGCAGATCATGAAAAGAAAAGAGCAAAATGAAGGCAGAGAAAAGTGTGGAAAAAAGTTAGGGAAAGATAGGAAAAGACAACAAAAGGGTTTTTTTGGGGGGGGGGTTGCTACCACACTCTTACAGGATTGCCCCTTTGCAAGATCTGGCTGTGCAGGAGCTGGGTGAAACTAAAGAAAGACAGAAACCATAGATAACAAACTTGTGAGGAGTCTGCATCCTGGCAATGACTATCTTGTCCTGGCTGGTCTTCCCTTGCTCCAGTGGTCTGATGGGTTTAGCAGGATCTGATCACCAAATGGTTTCCCTCAGCCTCCTGGCAAACTTTACAGAAAGGCTCTGCCTTCCCTGTGCCCCTAGTGGCTGCAATCAAAGCTGCATTAGGATTTTTTTTTAATATACTCAGTGGATACAGCATGATGGGGGCCCTTCAGCTGACTTGGGCCCCCCAAATTTTGTCCCCTTGGTCCCCCTTCTCTCGGTGGTCCTGTGTTCACCTTTTTTGATGTTTTCTGTTGGGAGATGCAGAAGGGATGTTCCTGTTAATTCTCTGAAACTTCTCAATGGCTTTCAGTACCAGTAATCACAGTACTTCCATATGAACTGACCCATACATTCCAATAACCTTTGAGGGCACTGCTTAGTTTTCACTGCCATCTGAAGCTAAATGGGTGGCAACCAAAGAAAGGGCCTTCTCAGTTGTGACATCAAAACTTCGGAACTCCCTTCCCAGTTATATTCATTTGTCTCCCTCTGTTGGTGACTTTCACCAGCAGGTGAAGCTTTTTTGTTTCTTTTGGCAACCCCCAGTAATGGTTACTGGCCCTCATTCTACTGTTATGTGTTTTTCATTGAATTATTTTATCATTTTAACTGTATTTTCACTTGGTTAAATGTTTTACTGTTTTTTATGTTTGCCACTTGTGGGCCCTGATTCGGTGGAAAGGAAGCACAAAAATGTTTTAAATAAATAAATCTCGATCACTTTAGAAACATAAGAACGTAAGTACTGTGTTGCAGTGGCTCCTGTGTTGCAGTGGTCCCTGTTGTTTCAAACATGAAATTCCTGCTTTGTTTTTCATTTGTGTTGATTATATGTTGTGTTTGTTTTGCATTACTTTTAAATAGTAATGTAAATTACTTTCTGGAGGGTATCTTTATTTATCTAAATACATAATGTCCAGAAGAGTGAGGAGATTGCTGCCCTTCTTCCTAGCCTTTGCCCTTTAGATCCTGCACAATCCCACTCCCTGTCTCCTGTTGTATTTAATATCTTCATGAAACCATGGGACAGAATTATCAGGAGACTTGTGCTATAGTATCATCAGCATGACATCAAGCTCTAATCCCACCCCCAACCCACAGAGCATAATGAGGCAGTGATGGTATGAGAGTGAAGGAACTGAAACTTAATTCAGATAAGAAGCATTGTTGGCTGGAGGTTCGGCTGACTGATATTTAACCTGTTTTGGATGGGGTCTGCAGTCTGGGAGTGCTCATGGATCTGGTCTGGAAGCAGCTGTGGCATGGATGACTTTTATCTGCTTAGGCCAAACTCCAACAGGAACCCTTCCTCATAGAGTATGAGCTGGTTCTAGTTACATGCTCTGTAACACCCTCTACAGCAAGGGTGTCAAACATACGGCCCCGGGGGCTAGATAAAGCCCCCGGAGGGCTTCTATCAGGTCCGCACTGGAACTGGCCATCTCCTGCTTCCAGTTCTGTTGCTGCTGCTGCATCATAGCTTGCTTTGCCAGACTCTCTCAATCACTCAGCCATTTCATGTTTTCCCATGGATCCTAGACTCAGAACTCTGAGCATGAGATTTCTCTGGTGAAATGTCAGTAAATCAAAAGTAGGTTTGCAGCTTACAGATACACACTTGAACAGCATACTCAGGATTCCAACAGCACCGACATTTTGATGCAATAATTCAGAGCAAGAAATTTCAAATATCAGAGACAGTTAAATAAACAAAATATTGCAAGGGTGCTAATGTTTTAAGCATATTTTTAAGTAAAAAGAAAACTTTGTGTTCGTGTCCTTTATAAAGTCTCCGCTAACTGGCATTATATTTTATGACACGCATGGCTTGGCCCAACAAGGTCTCATTTATGTCAGATCCAGTCCTCATAACAAATGAGTTCGACACCCCTGCTCTACAGGGTACACTTTGAAAAGTTCTTAAATAGATCAAAAATAGTTCAAAGTGTAGCCAACCTGTTTCTCTCTGTCACCTGTTGCTTCAAACATGAGATACCTGCTTCCTGTTCTCCCCCACCCATGTCTGTTTGCTGTGTCTGTTTTGAATTACTTTAAAATAGTAATTAGAATAAGAGACAACATATTTATTTATTTATTAGATTTATAGCCCACCCTCCCCTGTATAACAAGGCTACATCGTATCATTTATTTTGTAGGACTGTTTTGCTTTGATTTCATAGCATCAAAGGATAGAAATACTCTTTACATAAAAAGTTCAAATATTATAGTGTTCATTGTTCAAAATGTGGATATCTGTATTTAATAACTTATATAGCTTTTTAGAAGACTTAAATCTAGTCTTCCTTATGCCAAGTTGAATTTTTAACATGTGCACTGTACCTGTATAAACATTATTTCCATTTAAGTACAACCTAAACCTTCATCCCAGATGTTGAACAAATGTTTAACTGTGTGATCCACATTTTCCCTGTGCCGGCAGAACATAGGATATTATCTAGTTATGTTGGTATAGGTTGTGACCTAGCAGCTGTCTTCCTAGCTGGTCCATAGGATTAACTTGCAGTTTGGAACTACCTTTTCTCTGCCATCTTCCATACAATTTGCTGCACATTGTAACAAGCAAAAAAGTCAAAGAGTTCCATATGAGCTCAAAGGCAGTTCAGGCACCCCTAGTCCTAAGTCCTGTGTAGCCACCATCTGAAATTTGCTGTGTTGTAGCAAACATTGTCAATTTGCTTGATATATCAGGAAGAATATCTAGATTTTTAAATGGATTCCCCAGTAAAAATGTAGCCACTGTGTTCCTGCCATGTGATGAGAACATGAATCATGTCCTTAGCTCTATCCTGCTGTGGAAGCAAGGGCGTGGAGGCGCATGAAGATCTGCACAGAAGTGCTGATGTGCTGAAAATCTTGCCAGACTAAAATCTTGCTTGCTTGAAAATCTCCCCTTTTGCCCTGCCTCCCACCCTTCAAGACTCTTAGCTATTAAATTTTAAAAGCCCTTAAAAGATCTTAGCTCTTCCTCCTTCCCAGATTGCCTGCAAGCTGAGGAGCAACATGGATCTTCACCTGCAGCCACCCCCCCTTTACCTTTTGAGCCAGAGCAAAGGGGGTGATGTTTTTTTTTACTCCAGCTTAAAGGAGAATTTCCCAGAAGCTGCAGACATCATTTTCAGAATCAGCACAACATTGTGTGGAAGCAAAAATAAGTAAATACATAAATAAATGCTGTAGTTGAGAAGTTACAGAATCAAAGTTCCATGCTGAAGGCAACTTCTCTTGTCTCTGCTGAAACTGGAGCCAAATTGGTACTTTTCTACAGATTTCAGAGGGGGTAGGACTTTATCCAAAGTCACTTTTAGATTATTTTAAGAAGCCAATGTTTTTTACAATGAAATTTTAAAAACATACCCCTTCTTTTGAAGTAGGGTTGCCATCCCCCCAATGTGGGCAGGATTACCCCCACTTTCAGGGGCCCCATCAGCTGATGGCCAGCTGGCCGGTGGGGAGAACCCCACTCTGAAGACCCCCATCACACCCAGCATGATGATGTCTCCTGGAGGTGATGTCATCGCACTGGGCACATAGTGTGGGGGACACTCTAGCATTTTGGTTAAAACTGTATGGTGACAATAGAGTTTTTTGCCCAAATGCTAGAGCATCCTCATCACAACGTGCCCACCATGATGCCTTCGCTTCCAGGTGATGTCAGTGTGGTGCATGCACTTTGTGCACCACCAGAAGATCCCGGGACCAGGCAGAAGCACCCCTGTCGGCAGCCAGGTAAGACCTAGCAACCCTATTTTGAAGGCTTGCCTTACTTTGGTACATATGAATAGAGCTGTACCGTCACAGTAATCCAGAGCCTATCCTTCACTTCAGAGTTATAAAACAAAACTCAAGTATTTCTTTTTGAAATCTTGTCCTAGCAGTATGAACTACTGAATCCCTTGTACCATGAAGATTTACTAATGCTGCAAATAAGATTAAGCAGAAAACACAAGCAAATAGTAACTTGTAGTTTGGAAAGTGGCAACCTGGTCATGGGTGGAAAAGCTATACAGGTTTAACAAAATCTATTAAAATCAGGATTGTTCAACCAGTGGAAATTCAATGTAGCATTGTTTATTTGATGTCTAAAGTAGTTTAACTTGTATCAATAAATGAACTCATTTTTCTGTCAGTTAACTTACCCTAAATGCAAATTGAAGCAATTATGGTCCTGGCTTATGTGTATCAGAAATTATCAAACCAACCCACAGTCTCTCTCCCCCTCTCCCACTCCCTCTCTCTCTCTCTCTCTCTCTCTCTCTCACACACACACACACACACACACACACACACACATACCAGTTTGGCCATCTCCAAATGTAACCAAGAAAGGCAGGGACATGTATGCTGGCATTGTTTTCAATTATCCTTCCTTCTGGCAGTCAAGAGACTTTCACATAAAAGTTTGCCACCGACTACAAACTCAGCAGAGAGCCATAACCAATTCTGGCACCCCAGCAAGAGTACTGCATAACACATATAATTTCAAACACTGTCACTGTGCTAAAACAGTTTCTACAGGGTTTCTCATTTTTCCTGGATGTGAAATTTACCCACCCAATCAAGGTGGCTTCAGATTACCAGATTTAAATGAGGACCTCTTATTCCAGCACTATCCTACCACACCAAACTGAAATAAGAGCCTTTCACCAATGCCACCAGTAATTTAAAAGTTAGATTTATAGGTTTTCACTTTGTTACCAGCTAAAGCTATTTAACACCTTTAAAACCTTTTATTCATTTAATGTACACAAGCAGTTCACTGAACAAACTCCTCTGTAGGGTTGCCAGGTCTTGCTTGGAAAATACCTGGTGAACTGGGGGGTGGAACTGGGAAAGGGCAGGGTTTGGGGAGGGGAGGGGCCTCAGCATGGTACAATGCCATAGAGTCCACCCTTCAAAGCAGCCATTTTCTCCGGGGAAGCTGATGTCTGTCAGCTGGGGATCAGTTGTAAAAGTGGGAGATCCCCAGGCCCCACCTGGAGGCTGGCAACCCTACTCCTCTGTCATGTTTTGGAAATAAGCTTGTCATGATGATTAAAAATCCAGAAAGGGACTTCCCTGTCTTCTCTTTGGTTGCAATCTTAAGATCGCAATCCTGGAAGTAAGCCTTATTGAATAAAATGGGACTTCTGAATGGACCTGCTTAGAATTTTTCCCTAAGTGTGCTACCCTACACAGGTCTATTCAGTGGGGCTTACTCCCAGGAAAGGGTTTTAGTAGGGTTGCTAACTGGGACCTGGAGATTTCCTAGAATTACAACTGATCTCCTGATCACAGAGTTCCCATGGGAAAAATGGCTGCTTTGAGGGATGGGCCCCTTCTACTACCTTCCTCAGGCTCCACCCCCAAATCTCCAGGGATTTCTCAGCCCAGCAGTGACAACTGTAGTTTGTAGGATTTATTTACTTACTTATTTACTTATTTATTTGATTTGGACCCCGTCCTCCCTGCAAGCCCTGTTAAGTAGGGTTGCCAGGTCTGGGTTGGAAAATACCTGGAGGCTTTGGGGGTGGAGCCAGGAGAGGGTGGGGTTTGGGGAGGGGAGGGGCCTCAGCATGGTACAATGCCTTAGAGTCCACCCTTCAAAACAGCCATTTTCTCCAGGGGGGCTGATCTCTGTCAGCTGGAGATCAGTTGTAAAAGCAGGAGATCCCCAGGCTCCACCTGGAGGCTGGCAACCCTACCTGTTAGTCACTTTGGATAGTTGACATCAACTTCTTCTGTCTCTCATGACCAGAAAGATATGGCCTGCTTTCACCTCAATTTAAATTCCACCACTCGTAACAGAAGGAAGATTCCAGTACTTTCTGAAGAGAGATGCAAAGATTGCTTTCTCTGAAATCAGGCAGTGCAGATTGCTGGCAGACCAAGGCCAGCTCCAGCATTTGGGTTTGTCTCCATGGTCCCTCACAAGCTGCAGTAGTGCAGAACTGCAGCCTCTGAAGACATCACAAAAATATGGAGGAGCCAAGTTCTGTAAACCCCAGAGAAGTAAGTGACAATGAGTGAAACCCCAGAAAGAGACGATGGGTTCTATTTGTGATGGGTCAGGCAGGGAAGCACTTTTCCAAACCAAGTTGTGAATTTTAGCTAAGTTACCTGTGAGACAAGGAGTCATGCCACCACCATCTAATTCTCACTTTAAATTTTGATGTGATATATAAAGAATTAGTTTCAAATTGTATTAATTAACCATTACAAAACAGACAAAGCTTTTTAAAGGATATGGCTTATAGAAACTGCAACAAAACTACATATTATCATTGTACATTAAAATTCTTTGTGAATAAATAGTATTTTGACAATGCAATCGTAAGCAGAGTTGCACCCTTCTAAGTCCACTGAAGCACATTGACTTCAATAGAAGGTGCAATTTTCCTTATGACTGCATATTAAAACTCTTAGCTAATTTTTACTACATTTGCCCTTGGATCATTATTAATCCAAATCCACCTGCACCCTGATATTAAAGTGTTATATTTCATTTGGAGGTGCAGAATTTTTGGAAATTTTGAAGCCATGGATCCTTTCTCCCCTTTTTGGGAAGAAATAGAAATTTTGAAAAAAATTGCAACAATTGCTTTGCTATCAAACCTACACTTCTTTTACTGATTTAACAACATAAAATGCATTGTTTGTAACTTAGTTGACATATAAATTGTACTATTTCACATATTTATGGAATTTGTCTTTGTTTTCCATAAGAAAAATTGCAAGTATATCCAAAGCGTTGCAAATTGCTGTATAATATGCCACCATACCACACAGATCTTAATTTTTGCCATCTGAAAGGCAGCGGGGGAGAGTTGAAGGTACAGGGGGGGGAATCACTAGTAAACAAAATAAAATGTCTTAATTGGACAGAAACACTCTCATACAGTCAAGTAAATTTTATGTAAGCCGCCCTGATCCTGCCTTGGTGGAGAGGGCAGGGTAAAAGTTAAACAAACAAATAAACAAAGTAAGACTACCAGCATATTTGGATATTAAGTTAAATTTTATAACATTGAAAACACTGAACTCTTTTATAATGCATTAATCATTAAACATGTTATAGCTTATTAATTGTTGCCAAGTCTGCATTTAAACAAAAATTCTTATTGAAAATGTGTATCTACAACATACATAGGAATTATCATTATCTAATGCTATAAATTGTCTTATGTAATCATGCTACACTTTTGGATAAAAGGTTGTCTTTCAGTCTACTCATTCTAAAAGAAACAAACAAAGTTTGTTTTTCGGGGGAGGGTGTTCAGTTTCCACCCCAAATCATCAGACTTGGGGGGAATTTGGAATGAGTGAAATGCTTTTCATAAAGAATTTTTGAATTCATTCACTGGAAGATATTTCATGGGCAGGTTTTTTTCGCCCATTGGGGAAAAGTTCTCAGAGTTGTAGCATTCACAACTGAGTTAAACTTCGTATTTTCAGACCAGAAGCTGGAGTTTTTATAATCTATTGCACTTGATCGCATCAAAAAAGTACACACCAGAGGGGGGCAATTTCCCCACCAGTGGGAGCCCTCCAACTTATGCCTAATATTGCTTCTGTGAGTCCCCACAGAAGCAGCATTTCAGGGGGCATTTTGGGCTGGTTTGGAGGGTGGAGTCTGGGAAGTTCTGTTTTTGTACATGGAATTTAGATGGGATCCAACCCATAGAAAGGTACATAACTATGCTTATTTGGTAGAAGGTGCCCATTATATGCTATAAAGTTTGACTACTTGAATTAAAGATAATTTCTTCAAAATGTACACCTGTTAAGCCTCACAGAGGGTTGTGGGACAAAACTAGATTTGTAGAGAGAGGAGAAGAGATTGGATTTATACCCCGCCCTTCACTTGTAGTTTCAGAGCGGCTTACAAACTCTTTTCCCTTCCCCTCCCCACAACAGACACCCTGTGAGGTAGGTGGGGCTGAGAGAGCTCTGAGACAATTGTCCTTGAGAGAACAGCTGGTACAGAGCTATGGCTTGCCCAAGGTCATCCAGCCAGGTGCAAGTGGAGGAGTGGGGAATCAAACCCTGGTCTCCCAGATTAGAGTCCACACAATTAACCACTACACCAAACTGGCTCTCAGTAGTTATTATCTGTGTCTTCCTTTGACTTCCCTGCAGAGCACACATAGGATAACTATGGCAAAACGCAATACTTTTCTAGCTGACAGTTAGGAAGAATTCCAGATGCAGGTTCATGGGGTAAACATCTGCAAACATATTGCAGTGTCCAGCAAAGGAGTAAAGTGTCAAGGTAAGCTTGGTTAGTTGCTTCAGTCTCATTCCAAAGAAGCTATCTTTCACCCTCCTTGGTACTTCAGTCAGTGGCACAATCCACTTTCTGCTCCTTTATCGGAAACAGGATTTAGATGCTGCAGCTAAATACTTGACAGGAACACACAAGTAGACTTTTACATATACCATAGTAACATTTTATAAAAGACAACAAAAAGCCATATTCAAAAGAGTAAACAAATTTTTAAAGAAATACATTCCCAAACTAGGATTCTTTGAAGAGCCCTCTCCCTTCAACACATTTCCAGTAAATGGCTGAAAAAGAGCCAAGTGGGCGAGCACAGAAGAGAAAGACATAGAGCAGAGATGAGGTTTGGCTGTCAGACAGCACTGTTACCCTGGCTGAAAAAATATGGCTGAAGGACACCCTGCCTTTGGGAGGAGGTGAGAGTTGGAATAGTGCATTGCAGGAGGACAGCAGAAATTCCCTCCAGTTTCTGAAAAGAAGTGTGGCAAACACGTCACAAGTCTTAAATATTCATAGCTATTCTATAAAAATATTTTATGGGACTGCTTTCATAGCCAGACCTTCTGAAACACGACAGCATTCTCAATAAGCAGGTTGCTTTGAAGACAGATAATAAAATATGAACTATTTAAAATGTTTTATCGCATCTACATATGGTTTGAGAGGATAGGCCAGGCTAGCCCGATCTCATCAGATCTCAGGAAGCTAAGCAGGGCCAGCCCTAACTGGTAATTGGATGAGAGACCTCCAAAGAATGTCTCTTGCCTTGAAAACCCTATGAGGTCACCATAAATCAGGTGAGACTCGATGGCAAAAAAAGTGTAAATCAAAGTCCTACAGAGTCACCAGCAGAGTGTCCCAGAAGGTCACGAAAAGCCTGGGTAAACTGAAAGGTTTTGATCTGGATTCTGGGACCAAGAATTCAGCAACATAGGCATGAGGTAATTAAGTGTGGCACAACATATTCCCCACAACTGAGAATATTGATGTTGAGTAATCTGGTTATGTAATCTCTCTATATTATAAAATGAATTTGGGGTCGCTCACGTAAAATGTGCTCCCTCAGCTAAGCGAGCCGCCACTCAGCCTGGGGACCCTGGCCACTGGACGATGTGGCGCTGGCCTGAATTTGCCCCGCGATTCTACCATGCCGTGCCACAGTCCCGCCTGCCAACCAACACAACTGCTGCTAAGTGTAGGGAGGCTGAGCCCAGAGGAGGTGGCCCGAGGAGGCACAAGGCAGGCCGCTTGTTGAAATAGGTTGTCAACAAGGCTGGGACAGCGCCAGAGGAGGTGACCAGTGGGGTCACCCGGGAGCACGCCAGAGGAGCTGGGGTGTGCAGTCTGCAGCCTAGAGGCCACTGGAGAGCTGCGCCGCAGAGGTGCTGGGCTGCAGAGCCAGCCCGGGGCTGACCATGGTGATGGTGGGGTCTGGGAAGGTGGAGAAGAGGTGTGCCAGGGGCCCTCTCTGCATCCTGGAGGCTGCTGCAGTGGAATGTTGTAGAACTGCTGGGCTGCCGAGCCAGCCTGGAGCTTCCCACAGTGACGGCAGCATCGGGAGGGCAAGGATCCTGTCTACACCACGGAGGCTGCTGGACAGGAGTGCCATGGAGCTGGCCCGGCCACAGAGCCCTCTGTCTAGCACCCACTGTCTTCCTTGCAGAATGAGCCTTGCTCTAGGTGGGGAAGGGGGCAGCTGGGTGACCAGAGCTGCCGCGACCTGGAATGGGGGCTGGGCGGGGAAGGGGGTGGCCAGGCAGCCTGAGCCCCTGCAGCATGGAACAGGGACTGGGTGCAGGAGGTGGCAGTTTGGCAGCCAGAGCCGCTGTGGCCTGCAGCGGGGGCTGGGCAGGGGAGCTGGGTGGCGTTGGGAGGGCCGGGTGGTATGCCCCCTTTCCTTCACTGCTGCACCACCCATCGATGGCCTGTCTCTCTCCCCCCCCCGGGGGTTTAGATGGCTATCTGTGGGGAGGATGCGGGCCACGTGTTGGCCAGCAAGGCACTTCTAGTGCTCTTACGGATTTTGAAATTCATAAGCTTGAACTTGGGTTGCTAATATTGGAAGGGCCATGTGCATTCTCCATTATAGGGGAAAGCTCCAGCCCATGCCAGTTGGCTGACACCCTAGACAGTTCACCTGAGACAGAGACAAAAGACTCCTTCTGCCATGAGGTTTCTTTCTGTTTCACCACGCTGGTCAACCCCTGCCCCCTCCAATGTACCTAAATGAATTATGCTAACATGGTTACTTAGCAACTGATGGTCAGGCCATCACCCAGTCGGCCAGAGCTATTAACCAACAATAGAAGTGGCCAGGTGAGTCATCGGACCTCACCCAGGTGTATAGTTCCTGTTTAGATTCAGTTTCTGCAATATTGTCCACTCCCCAGCCCTCCTCCTTTTGTCCAACTTTAACCTATGACAAGGTCAGAAAGGGACGGGCCACCTAGTAGGTGTGTTAGTGGGATGTGGTTAGCGCTGCCCACCCCCAAGACCACCTAATAAAAGACCCTGCACAGAGGCAATCGGTCTCTTGAGCCATCGTCCCCTATCTGCTTTACTACCCCTTATGCCCAGCTTGCTATACCCGTACCCTTGCCTCCTTCTTTAAATCTCTGAATACCAGAACAGAGAGAACCACGTGGTCTTGCAGGTTCGAGCCTCGTGTCCCATATTTTTCCATATTTTCCTCCCCATCCAATTCTTCCTTCGGTTGGACAACTCATCTCTAGGAAGGTAACGTATTGCTTCCCCCTCATCGAAATCCTGCTCATGCAAACGTGCTACTTTCTAGCTTTATTCCTTAGGCCTGTGTGATTGTGTGTGTAATTACATTTTTGGTGTGCTTGAACAACATTACCCAGTAAACGGCATTTAATTTGCTATCTGCCTCACGTGCCTCTTTCCTTGAGAACTCCCGGGAGGGGTGGGACCCTGGTATAGTTGGCAAGAACTCGTGTATTTCGCCAATTGCTAAACGTAAATCAAAGCAATTCGGCTAACACACGGCTGCCAGTGAGAGCACCCTCTCAGAGCCTCTGTCTAGAGCCCGTTGCATTGATTCCCACAACAGGCCTTATTACTAGTTTGTAATCAACGCCTAATAAATGGTTTTGATGGGCTTTTATTTTAACAGAGAACATTTTGTCTCCAAAGGTGGAAGAATACATAACAAGGCCCTTGAAGAAGACTGGGCAGCTTTGCATCTATAACAGAGTCACAAAGTTGTAGGGAATTTCAAAACTATCTGTCCTCCCTTAGCCTTTTCTAGCAACAAACCAGTAGAAGCTGCATATTTGGGAAAGGCTCCTGCTCTCTTCCACCTATGTTATAACACAATTCTTCACAATATGAAAAATTATAGTGAATACTCTCATCTTGAAACCTTCCAACAACAAATCCTAAATTAGCAGCAGGATGCATTCCAAGGTATTGTGTCAGAGGAGAACTGCTGTATTCAAAGCTGTATTGTTTTGGAAATCTCTCAAGATCAGACTTTATAAGACAGACAGCATGTGTGTGTGTAGGGGGGGGAGGTTTATGTTTCTTGGATTGGGATAGGCCACAACTACTCTCTACTACCCTGGCACATGACAGCTGTGGCTTGGGACCTGACAATTTATGATTAAATTATTTTTGGAACATTCAAAGACAGGTATTCTTTTAACAGTTATATTTAATTGTCTCATATTTTACATCCTTCCATTTGCCATCCTACCCTATGATAAAATAATAATTTAAGTGTCCTGGAAATCACTAGTTAGCAACAGGTAGAATACATGTCTGATTGTACAGTGGAACACAGTCAGGGAAGCTGACAAGCAGATGATCTGAGCAGCAAATTACCTGACCCCAGACCTGTTGGGATTGAAAGACTACCTTAACTGAATCCCTAACCTAAGATAATTCACAGTGTAGAGTTCTTTTAATATTGGTGTGACATGTTCACAGTAGGTGTTCTGGTCCATTTTGTACCAGTGTTGCTTCTAAACAGTGTTCAGTGGCATCCTCATCTATCATTTCACAGAATGTGCAAAACAGAAATGTTCAGGAGGGCCTTATAAATAGATTAGAACTACAGTATAATGGATCAGCTCAGAAGAGTGCTTCTATAATGGTTAAGGAATACTATCAATATGTCTATTTCTGAACTGGGCCACTGAGGATATGATCTATTGAGCTGCAAAATGGAGCTAGGGACAGTCCAGTAGAAGGATTTCTCTAAAAACCTGAAGAAAGTCCCAGGTGTGCAGCAAAATCTGAAATCTTTTTTTTTTAATGGGGAGTTCAAACTTGCCAAAATAAAAGAAACAATGCTTCTAGCTTTAAGAATGCCTACTGAGCTCTCAGTATCTGTTGGGGAGTTGCTAGGCAACCATAACAATATCTAAACCTTGGTTTCTGTAAAGCAAAATGGAGCAAAGTGGATTGGGAGCCAAACCAGCCCTTGAAAAGGTCCCAGCCCTCCCCTGTTGTGTCACCTGATGGATGGGGACTTGCCAGGGACAGGCCTAGTGCCAATACCAGAAACTCACTATTCATACAACTGAGTCTGGTTCAGCAATGGTGGCTACCACTCTGGTTGGCCTGCTGGTGGCTACCATACAATTGGGCACAGCCATTGCACAGTCTAGTCAGACTTTTCCAGGCAGGCCTGGCCACAGATGCCACTTGGGCACCAAGGTGTAGTATCCAGGACCCCAAAAGTTCAAGAATACCACCAAGTTCTACAGTAATGTACTAGAACCTCTTAACAAGTTCTCTTAATCCTCAGGTGAAGTGATTAAAATTTGATTAAATTTTGATTTAGATAATCTACCATGTAAACTGATTAAAGCTTGCAACCCTAACAGTAAGCATTTCATCCAATATTACAATTCATGAAGGTGAAACAAAACTGGCTCCTGTAGAAGATCATGTGATAACTTTTATTGTTGTCATCTTTGACTTTTTCCTACACATTTACGACCAGTATTTGTCATCTGCCTCTTTTTTTTACTTTATAAGATTCCTGAGTTTTCTTATTGTTCTGAGTTCTCACTCCATGGTTCCATTTCAAAAGCTGCTGAAAATGGCACTTCAGAGGAAACAGATGGCTGAGTGTAGCAGTTAGGAAGCTGTTTAGCACCCAGATAGTGTTTCTATGACAACTGAAGTCCAGAGAGATGCTAGATCATTGATTTATCATACTATATTCTGCATGGGTGGCTGATGGCTCATCAGACTGATAGGTGTGAAAAGCAGCCCTGCCCACAATCTTCCCTTCCTCTATTACATTCCAACATCACTCTGAATATACCTGAAGAGATACAGAAAACACATATTTACACACACAGTTATTTATTAACCTTCCCACTACACATACAAACACAGAGACCTATGCAGTGAGGGCAATGCTTCCAAAATAGGGATATTACAAGCCCCATCTAAGGAGCTCAAAGAAATTGATCTGTCCATCTAAGATACATCACCACTCGATGAGCTTCCAAGTTCTCTGCCATCAACCACCCATACATGATAGCATCCACACATTGTACTTATTATCGTCCCAGAAGTGCACAGGTTATATGATAGGTTAACTTTGCTTTTCTCCTTTTTAAAATCCCTGTCTTCCCTATGATGCTGTTATATTTGGTATGACTATTTTAGTTATATTGTACCCTGGGGAAAAAAGCCCATTTAATATAAAATTAGTTGTCAGTCAATAATATAAGGCAACTACCACAGGGTAAAAACATCATTATTTGACACTGATGAGCTTGGGGAGATGGCAAGGAAGGAGATATCACAATTTTCATGCCCCTACCACAGGGGTGGCCAACCTTGCTTAACGTAAGAGCCACGTAGAATAAATGTAAGAGCCACATAGAGATGTCTGAGAGCCGCAAGACAGGAACAAATATCACACACACGTTTTTATTTTTTAAAATATGCAAATTTGCTTTTTATTAACGTTAAATGGGACTGCCAAAAATAAAAACAAACGAGGAAAACCAGTTATAAGAAAGAGAGAGAGAGAAACTAGGAAAGCAAATAGATGGGAGGGAGGAGGGAAGGAAGGAAGGGAGGGAGAAAGAGAGAAAAAGCATGCCTCCCCTTTGCTTCCCCAGCCGCCCTGCCAGGAGCCGCACAATATGTGTGAAAGAGCCGCATGTGGCTCCCGAGCCACAGGTTGGCCACCCCTGCCCTACCAGCACAGGCACCCCAATAAAAGTGTAGTTAAGCAGAAATTGTCCCTTCTGCATGGGAACAAAGGAGAAAACAGCACGAAGCAAATAAAAGGTTATCACAGAAAACTATAAATATGCAGAATGCCCAGACTCAAAATTTTTCACACAAAAAATGTAATATCTGAAGATTTTACGTTGAATAATAGAAAATATATCAAACATACAAAGCATAACAGTTTATCATTTCATTAGGATTTATGTGAACTTTATCATGTATACATTTGGAGGTACAGACAGGAGAATGAGTGTACGTGCTGTTAATTTGCCTTCTGAATTACTGCCCCAGACTATAGGAGAGAGCAGAGATTGGATTTATACCTGAAGGCATCTCAGAGCGGTTTACAATCCCTTTCCCTCTCTCCACAACAGACACTCTGTGAGGTAGGTGGGGCTGAGAAAGCTCTCTCAAGAACTGCCCTTGAGAGAACAGTTCTGAAAGAACTTGTGACTAACCCAAGGTCACACCAGCACCTGCATGTGGAGGAGTGGGAAATTAAACCTGGTTCTCCCGGATTAGAATCTGCACTCCTAACCACTACACCAAACTGGTGTTTCATATCATGCTTCAACTGATTTGCATTTCAGTCAGTCTATAATGTGATTGTAAAATATAATGTGATTGTAAAATATATAATCAATGTATATTTTACAATTACATTGATTAGAATGTAGATTTAGTTTTTTGACCATGTTGTCTCACATTGATAGCCATACAGAAGTAGTACAAATAACATGGCAGTCTCAAATGTGTTTTCAGTATAAAAATGATCTTTCTCTCCTCCCCTGTCTGCTTTACACAATTTTTGCTCCCTGTGCTCTGTGAGAGAACAACGATCTGCTGAGCCTGTTGCCTGGAACAGGTTTCTTCTATTCATTAAGCCACTTCTGTCTAGGGTTGCCAGGTCCCATTTTCTCCCTGGCGGGGGGATTTGGGGGGCATGCCAGGAGGGTGACGAGAGCCTTTACCGGCAGGGAACCAGTCCTGTTGGAGGAATGAGGAGAATCATGAAGTCTTCAGGATCAGTTTGGCCCTATTAGAGTCCCAGGTCTTGAGCATTGCAGAGAGGAAAATGTTTTGTTCAGCTGGAACTGGACAAGATCTCCAAGGATTCCATATCACGTCATGTATGGATCTCTGGGAGAGCAGTGGTTGTAGAGATTTTATCCAGTCATGTTGGTCTGTTGTCCTCAGCATTTGGACCACATTTGACAGTAGAGATTATTTGTAGTATGCAACAATGTCTGGATAGCAGAGTCCCCCCTGCTTGTTACGGTGCCGCAATGTATTAAAGCTTATTCTGGGGCACTTGTTTTGCCATAAGAATCTATTGAGTGTGGACTGCCATTGATTTAATGATTTCAGAGGTATAGCAATGGGGATAGCGCAAAAGAGAAACAGAACTTTAGGGAGGACAAAAGATTTGATTAAATGAAATCTGTTTGGCCAGAAGAGGGTGAGTTTGTCTCATTTTTGGAGACTGGATTGTATTTCTTGAAACTTTAGGAGATGGTTATGTTTCAACAAGCTGTTGAGATCTGGCAGAATATTGATTCCAAGATAAAAGAGGTAGGTAGTTGTCCATTGAAAACCATAGGATCTTTGAAGATGTTCCATTGTGCTGGGAGATAAGTTGATGGGTAGGATGCAGGATTTAGATTGATTAATTTTCAAACTAGAAACTTTGCAGAATGCTGAAAGGGTGTCTTGTAGAGGGAAACTTTTGGTTTTGTGATGCATAAAAGCATGTCATCAGCAAACAAACTTGTTTTGAAGACATGGGGCTGAATACTAATTCTGTGTATTTCAGAATTGTGTCTTATGTTCACGGTTCCAGGGCAATGGAAAAGAGTAGGGGGGATAAGGGGCAGCCTTGCCGAGTTGTCTGGTGAAGGGAGATAATATCAGAGGTCACACCATTGACTTCTATACATGCTGAAGGTTGGGCATAGATGGATTGTATTAAGCAGAGGAAGCTTTCACCAAAGCCCATATGTAATAGTAACTCCTGTAGATGTGAGATTTCAAGGGAGTCGAAGCCTTCTCGATGTCTAACAAGAGAAAGATTGCTTCCATAACTGAATGCTTATGAGAGGACATTCAGTGTTTTGAAGATATTGTCAGTCAAATCCCATCCAGGTATGAATTCTGCTTGGTTTTGATGGACAAAGGCTGTGATAATCAAGCACAACCATTTGGTGATGATAGCAGTGAATATTCTGTAATCCTGGTTCAGGAGAGAGATTGGGCCAAAAGATGCAGGATTCTCAGGATCTCTACCCTGTTTGGGAATGACAACTATCGTGGCCGAGTTCCAGGAAGGTGGTAAGGCACCTGTCTCTAATATTGCATTACATGCTGCCACTAAAGGTAGTGCAAGAATGGAAGCATATTTTTTGAAAAATTCCAGTGGAAAGCCATCTGGGCCAGCTGCTTTGTTGTTCTTTAATTGCCTGATGTCTACAACTTTCTGTGTTTTGATGGGTCGTTCAAGAAGTTGGCAATGGTTGTCAAGTCATCTAATGTGGGTGTTAGAAGATAAATATTCACTTATAGAAATTGGAGTTGGATTAGTAGAAGAGTACAAGATGCGATAGAAGTCAGCCAAAATTGCAGCTATGGTCGAAGAGTTGGTATGGGATCAACCACAGGAGTCATGTAGCTTGGTGATTAATCTACCAGCCTCTTATTCTTCACTCTCCAAGAAAGTGATCTTAAGGACTTGGGGGAGTTGCACCAGTATTTCTGTTTTAGATATACAAGATTATAAAAAAATTTGGGAGCATTCTAGTGATTCTAGGAGCTTACATTTAGCTAGAAGCGTTTGATATATTTTTTTGCTTCCTCTTTCTTTGTTGTTTTAGATGTTGTTGTTTTAGATGTTAGATCTCATCCATCAATTTCAATCTGAGTATATTTCTGCATTTTTTCAGGTGGGATAACATACAAATCAGTTGACCTCGGAAAATGGCTTTGAGAACATCCTGAATGATGGCTGGAGAGGTCTCACTGGAGCAGTTAACCTTCAGATATTGATTGATGAATATTCCAATTTCTGTGGAAGATTCAGCATTGTATTACAGAGATTTGTTCAAAGATCAGATTTTACAGCTACTGGGTTGGAGTCTGTGGAGACTGAGCAAGACACCCAGGAGAGATTGGACCATATGATGTTGCCTAATTCTGAATGAGTTTTTTTTTTGTTGATCAGAGTTTTAGAAAGAAGGATGTAGTTGATTCTAGTGTATATATTGTGTCATGGAGAAAAATAGGTGAAGTCTTTGTCTGATGCATGCATGGGCCTCCAAACGTCTATTAAATAAAATTGTTCTAAAAGATAGACTAGGCGTGTGTTTTGCTTTCTGCCTCTGACTTTTCATTTGATGGGGTGTGAGCGGTTCAAATCATAGCCAAGTATGCAATTGAGATCATCACCAAGAATCACTTCTCCTTCCTGATAATTTTGTAATGTGGATAAGGTGTCTTCAAGAAAGTCCAATTGTCATTCAGGGCATAAACCAAAGCTATTGTGGTCATTTTTCCCTCCAGGAGACTTTTTACAAAGATGAAGTGCCCCAGTGGGTTGGCAAGCATAGCTTTATGCTGAAAGCAGACATTCTTAGAAATGAGCACCACCACTCCATGAGCTTTAGAAGTACCTTTTGTGTGATACTGCTGTTGTATCCAATTAGCTTGTAAAATAGTGGGATTAGGAGCTCTCAGATGGCTCTCTTGCAATAATGTGATATCCGTGTGCAATTTAAATAAATTGGACACTATCCGTTTTCTTTTGATTGGATTATTCAGCCCTCACACATTCAGAGAAATAACATTCAGACTGGGAAGCATATTTGAAGGGAAAATCTAAGGATAGATTCTGATGTGGTAGAAAACAGATTTCAACTGTGTAGATGTAAGAAATAGAATTTAAAGTACAGTAGAATACAGATGGAGTTAGAGAGATGAAAAAGGCAGCACCAATGCAATTAGCTGAGATTAGAAAACTAGGAAATATATATAGAAATTGTATGTGCAATATATGAGAACTACAAAATGACTCAACTGCACAAATACAGAGTCACAAAATAAGAACAGTTAATAATACTGGTTAAGAGACAATTAATTGAATTCCCCTTAAAGATTAAATTATTTTATTAAGTATTTTAAGACAAAATTGATTGAATTATAGAGAATCAAGAATGAATAAAAAGCCCCACCCACCAAAAAATAAGACTGATTGAGTGTGTAAATTACCATTAATTTGTTCATATTACTATTATGAATTTAACAATGAATGAGATTTAGAGGTGTAACAGATACAGTACTATTGAATAAATCTGATAAAAGCTGATATGATCAAGTGAAATTGAGGCAAGTGTTTTATATAATAAGAAACAAGAAGGAGAGAAGCTACTTACAACAAAAATTCAGTGAAATTGATTCTTCCCTTCTCAACCATATAGTTCAACTGGTGATTACTGGAAAGTGACTAAAATGGAAACAGCAACTCCCCTCCCACAGTAGAATATGGTATAAACTTGAATAACAGTAGCTAAAGCATAACGAGAACAACTGATTCAGAACTCACAAGAAACAAACAAGGAGATGTGCAGAGGAAACAATGCTTTGCCACTGCAGGAGACTAAACGTCAATCCTGGGTTAACGGAGAGCACTCCAGTGTTAAAGGGTTGTTCATAATTAAGGGAGCAAAGAAGGAAAGAAACCCCCCTCCCCACCCTGAACCTCAGTGAACACATGTGTTAGAGCAAGATAGTGTGCAACCTTAACTACAACAGTGATGAAAAAAGGGCAGTTTGGACTTGAAAGCTGGCTGTTAACAGTGTAGAGCGAATAGCTCTGGCAAATGAATAATTTGCTGTTCCAAGGTGGCAATGGTGTCATTTTCCTTTTTTGTGATGGTTTGGGAAGATCAACTGGAAGTGGAATTTGAATGGCTTGCAAAACGGCAAGTCCTGTATCCAAATGTACTGTGTAGTAAAGTTATCCCAATGTTTGACTTGATGCTTCATTAAGTTCATCCATGTGTATTGCACTCATGCTTGATGCAGAGCTCCTGTGATAACTTTAAGTTCATGCCACTTATTGAGGGCTTTGGGGGGAAGGTCCAGGAATACAGGGATCTGGTCACCCTCAAACAAAAAGAAACCAGGGTACCTGGCAATGTCTAGTATTTTTTGCTTGAGTCTCAGGTCAGGGAAGACTGCCAGAATGTCTCTAGGAAGTTGCCGCTTTGGGAAAGATGGGGACCCCAGATGGTAGGCTTTAGAAATTAGGGTAGCTATACCCTCTTCTAAATGGAACTCCTTTGCAAGTAAGTTCACCAGAAGGACTGGTAGATCTGTATTGGCAGTTTTGTTTTCATCAAAGCCTCTAGATTATTTTGGTGCAACGAGGATTATAAAGCTAAAATTCTTTTTTGTAGGTGGCCATTTTCTTCTTGTACTTTGTGGAGCTCGTGCTGCATGGTCTTGTTAAGCCCTGACACACAATCTGCCTTTTGATTGACAGCAGTTTGAGATATTTTAAGCTCTGCAAATTGTTCTGATAGAGGATTTATGAGAGCTGACATATTTTTGAAGATCCTTCATTCCATGTTCTTCATAATGTCCGCTAGTACATTTTCAGATGGCACAGAAAGCAGCAGGCTTACCAGGTCTCCCTCAGTCACCATTTTGTCTGTATCGTTGTCTTCCTGGGGATCAGTCACGTCAGCTTGATTTGAGGTAAAAAAAGTTCTGAATTTGCTTACAGGAGTTCGAATGTGGTTTATTTTTGTCTGTGCCATGTTTGTACCTTTTCTGGAGTAGTTAAGGAGCTTGATAAAGATCCATTCTCTCCGTAGCCGATGCCACGCCCCCCCAGATGCTAATCTGTTTAAGGAAAATAGTGATATATGTATGGAGTATTTAGGATCAAGGTATGCTTTCCTCTGTCTCCAACACCACCATCTCACCCAGTACCATGTACAAATGTGAGCAAGCTCCATACCAGAATATGCTTGAAAGGACAGATAATCTCAATTTACCTAGTGAATCTCCCATTGAAAACGTCACATTCTTCCTGCTTCCAACCCTTTATGTTGATATAAGCCACCAGTTGCACTCACTACAGATTTGAGCTCCCTGTAAATAATACATCTCATGGATGTATCATTTCCTCTTCCAGTAACATTGCAAATCATTTTCTGCAGGCTCTTAATGCCTACAAAATCCTCACTGTTAAGAGTCTCTTCAGCCCACGCAGCTGTGTCTCTGTCAGAGGAATAACATGTTCCCTGCACTGTTGTGTAGGTTTTTCTTCCCTGGTAAGAGGCAAAATGAAAGCTACTTAAAAGTAACTTCTTGATCACACTGGGAAAATATGAGAAGCAGCAAGCTGTTATGCTTCTGAGGCTGTGAGCAAAAACTTCACATCTAGAAGTGGCTCAAGAATTAGAATATGGGCAATGAACTGAAAAAATGAAGGAGTAGGGATTAAAAGAACATTAAGGTTAGCTTTGGGCATTGCTAGGGTTAGAGAAACAGGAACTGTCAGAGCATTTCATGCTCTCTGTGCTTCCGTTTAATATCTGATAGTTTTCACGACTTCCTTTGCTTTCGGCTGTGTAAGCAAACCCCTATATCACAGCAGAGAATTCTCACTGGGGATTACGAGCTCCAATTTGTAGACATTTAACATTTGCTCAGAATGGTCTCTCTGTAGCTACTGATCTCTCGGCCTCTACCATAGTGTTTAGGAATACTGTTCCCACATGTTCAGGGATACTACAATTTTTCTTGCCCATGTCCCCTATTCCTTACAACCTTAGCCTAACTTGCAAACCAGTTATGTTAAAATGAATGAGACTTACTTCCAAGTAAACATTATTTTGGACCGATTTTTGAGTGACTTTTGGGCACTTTATGACAATTACTGTATAGTCTGTAACTGCCTGCATAGTCATATCTTTATTACATTGAATCCTACAAAGGTTATGAGTTGTGTTCGGCAGCAAGTAAAATTCTCACTTTCTTAGCACAGAATCTCCAGATTGCTACACAGTACACTAAGCAAAACAGAAGTAGTGTCTTTATATGGCTGTATTTCCTGGTATCATATGGGACCAACTACACTACACGGATTCAATGAGACTCAGTATTCAGGGAAGAGTTATAAAGAGAAGTGGACTGATTTATAATAGCACAATGATTCTCAAAATATGTTCATAGGAAACTCATCAGCATTCTTCAATGAGGTCAGCAACGGTGGACAAGTTGCCCTGAAAGAGACTTATGCACTATTTCTGAACATCCCCAGTAATGCACAGCTGCAGGGTGTGTTGAGTGTATTTTTGGGTACACATTTAGCTAGCATATGGATGGTTGAATCCCCATGCAAAGTACTGTACAGTGCACCTCAGAATATTTTGCAACATGCAAAAGTTATTCATTAGATGCAGTTCCCTAAGGGTAGGAAAGTTTGCAAACCACTCTTATGGGGAATGAGGAAATGCATGACTTCTGAAAGTCAGCTGGAAGACATGGGCATAACATATTAACAACATATCTACTTACTGTATTTCTGTATGAGTTCCACCATCAGAGGAAATGAGAGACTGTGAAATTTAAAAGAAAGGGAGGTACAGAAGGAAGAAGGGTTATTGATGTTATGTGGAAGGTGGCACTACTAAGTTTTAACACAGGTTTCCTCCATGAATCCTACAAGAAGTCCTGTAACAGTGTAACTATAAAAGGTAAAGTATGTTGGTAAGCTACTGCAGTCCTGCAGTATCCCTGTGGCCTGATTGTTTTAATAGGGTAGATAACCATTGGTCTGGACTGCTGTGTGTATACTTCACACTGCAGTAGTTAATTATCATGTCATCCTCTTGTCATGCAAATCGGGAACAACCCCTTTTCTGGGAAAATAAATATGTGTGAGTTGTAAAGACAAGGTGCAGGATAAGGATGAGAGAGAAAGCGATCTCAGTTATAATCAATATCAAGTAGCAAAGTAATGCCTTTCCCAAATACCTTATACGGCTATAGCCAGCCTTAGTCACTTCTTGCCAATTTATGTTCCCTTTGTGTTGGTGCCATGGCAACTCCTCTGCGTTTACTGTTGGCATGCTTGACAGAGGAGTTCTCCGAGAATGAATTCCTTGACCTTCCCAGATGCTGCTTATTTGGAGTTCATAAGATTGTTTCTTTTTATAGGCAGCAAGTTAAATTGGGATTTTCTTACATATGCAAATAAATCAGCTTGGTCTCTGACTCTGATCAAGAAAGAATCAACCTGTTTCCCCAGCATCTGCCACTATTTATTTAGGATTTTTAAAAAATTGTCTGAGGTAAAGACTTTAACTTTAAAAGCAAAAGTAATAATAATTTTATGGTTGTGATATGAGTAACAAATATAAGATGCAAACTGCTGAGGTAATCAGAAGTCTGGATAAACAGGAATGTCATATTTACACAGGAAAGCTGGACGTACCTAAGGCTATTACAGTAATAATGAAATACAGATTATCGAGTTGTCAGAAGATCAGGTCCAAATGCTGGCAGGTACCTAGAGTAGGCCAAAGGATAACTGCTGTGCAAGGATCACCTCCTTCAGCAACAAGCTTTCTAGTTTACAGAAGTATAGCAAATCTTGAAGTGGTGTAGAAGGGGGGGTGATATGGAACTGGCTTTCAGGGAACATCTGTTCCCAAAATCAGAAAAATTCTGGGTTCTTCTGTAAAATACTCTTAAGTCCGATTCACACCCAGGGATCCAAGGAAGGCAGGGCTAGCAAACACTATCAGAGCTGTTAATCCTATAGCAACCCGAGATGAACTGACGTTATTTATAGGAGTAAGTGCCTGCAGCTGTAGCAGTGGCCTGGAGTCTGCAGACACTCACAGCTGCACCTTGTCCAGCATCCAACAAAGCCTTATGGTGAACCTATGTCTCCAGATGACTCAATGGCAGCTAGTCATGCACTCCGCTGTCTGAGCTGTTCTCTGGTTCTCTGCCTTCTCTGGTGTTGAGATCCTGAGACAACCACAGGAACCTTATGGTAATCAGCCACTCTCCTTCATGGATCCTTCAGCAATCTCAGGTTCTGGTGGTGGTTCCTGCTCCTGGTTCAGTAGCCACAGCTGGCTGCAAGTTCCCTGAGAGTCCAAAGGCCCAGGCACTTCAGGGTCTGTAATGGTTTTGTCTTCTGTGAGATCTACTACCACGGTGTCCTCATCCTCTGATGAGGAACTGTCAGGCCCAATCCCAACACCTTAGCTCAGGGGAGTCTTAGCCAATGGGTTATGGGGCTGTTGCTCCAGCTCTGCACTGGGGGGGGGAACTGCCTATAGCTCCACCCTCCATAGAATGGGGGGGGGGAGAAGAAAAAGAGACTTCTGCTGTAGCTTTCATCTGCCCATCTGTGGCTCAGGCAGCTTGCTTTCAGTGGCAGCAGTGAGGGCCAGCCCTTGCTTTGCCTCAGCAGGGTGTCTGGTATTGGGATGGCAGTGATTCTGGGGGCCCATTATGGACTTTTGCCTGGGCCCACAAATAATTAGTTTCTTCTCTGCCCTAGCTCAAACTGCCTGTGGTTCCCTCTTTGATCACTCAGGGAGTAGGACATGGTTCCTTGATATATAGGACTTGTCATGGGTACTGGCTCTGGTGAGGCTGACTCCTCCTCAGATGAGGAAGAGACAGGGAGCAACCCAGCCTCCTCGGGAGTCAGCTCAGAGAAAGTACCCTCCACAGTACCTGAGGAGGAAGAGTCCCCAGCAGCTGCACAGGAGGTGCAGCCACGAGGAGAGACCAATCCTGAGCCTAGGCCAGCACCCCCAGTTGCAGACACCCCAAGGCCAGATTCCCTGCCCAGTTCTCCTGAATGCCCCAGATGTAGGGCACGCCAAAGGCTGACAATGCAGGAGCGAAGAAGGAGTGCAAGACTGTAGCTCCTGCAAAGGCAACAGGAGGAGTTGTAAGCCTTGGCAGACTCCACTCCCTGGGATAAGCACTTCACACACCTGCCTCAGTGCGGTAGCAACTCTGCACATTCCGGACCTGCTTCTGTGTGTGTAGCAACCGCTCCTTGTTCCTGAACCCTGCAACCTTGGAAGGAATCCCCAGCTCTCTGACCTCTGGCTCTGTATGTTGACTCTGATTCTGGACTACGTTTACTGCTCCAGTGTGTAAGCTCTGTGGAAACAGCACAGGACTCCTGGTTCAAGACAGTCAAACTTCACAAAAAATTCAAGTAATGGGATTCTACATTACTTTTGTATTGTAGCTGGGCTACAACAGATAATAAGTATATTGTTAAATACCTGATAATGCAAAGAATAAAAATAAAATCTTAATCTTTAAACTATAAAGATGGAATTTTCACAGAAATCAATATTTTGTTTTTGCTGTTCAAAGGGGTTAACATCAACTTTATACAGATTCACAGTTCATCATGTACACTGCGATTGATTTGCACACTCCAATCCTAACCATTTTTGCATGAATTACAGTTGCACTTTCCTTCACCTTTCAAAAGCCAAATTAAAGCATTTTGATACTTCTTGATCAAAACTTTTATTATACAGATCAGCAGTAAAAATGTAGTACTACTGGACGTGGATTAGTAAGAGAGCAAGGACTGGTAAAGTCTTTTCTTTGGAAGCTGTCTGTAGGCTTGGTGCAAAAAGGATAGTAAAGTATGCTTTTGAGCATGAACAAAATCCCTTTCCCATCACCTGGGTAAATACATCTAGCCACAAAATGCCCATCTCAGTCAGCTACTCTCCTTGCTGGGAAGCTGTGGAAGGGAAGAAGAGAGGCTGGAGTTCTTGTTTCTTGGATCCCCCCATTGAGCTATAGCTAGAAGGGAATACACCACTGTTACAAAAGGCAGACAACACAGGAGCACCACATGTCCTTGGGGATGACATTCCATAACCCTGGAGCTGCCACAGAAAAAAGAAAAGCCAATGCTATGGCCAAATGGACAGTCTGAAGGAAGGGCAGACCAGTGGTCATCTGTCCTACTAAAACAATCTGATAGAACACAGGAATCCAGCAGGACTGCAGTGGCTTATCAACATACCCAGTGGGAGGTGAGCAGAATGAAAAGACTCTCCTTCACTTCTTGTCAGAAGCAATTGCAAATGAGAATAAAGGGCAGCTTAAATCCTGAGTTCTCCCACTACCCAAGATTTGTAGATTGCCTTCAGAGTATATTTATACTTATCACTGGTCTAGATCTCCCCTATCCTCATCGCTCTCATGTAATTTCATTTATACCTGTTTTTCCCCAGGTACATTATTTAGTGCTATAGCATGGGGAACCCCCCCTAAGCTAATAATGAAACCACTAAAAGTGGAGTGGGGTAAGGGAGACAGGAATGGAGGCCTGGACAATTTCCATTTGACAGCACTAATTCTACACTGAGCATTCTGTGTTTGGAGAAAGAGACAGGTATTATTTTGAGTAAATCCTGTAATCAGGGTAACGTGCTCATCTGGAAAGATGTTCTGCCTGGTGTCTCTGGCAAAGTCTTCAGAACATGGGAATTGACACTCACACATCTTCATGGCTTTCTTCAGATGCCTAAAGGAGAATTCCAAACACTGACTCAATTACTGGCTAATAGGAATTGTTTTGGAGTGAACATATTCACATTGAAGGCAACTATTCTCCTTTCTGTTGTCTTAAAATCAATTGTACCTATTAATTTGTACATTATTTAACTTTGCTTCAAATTTTGTCACTGATTTTTCAAACTGTGCTATATATACAACCCAGAAATAACGTTATCATCATTCTCAGTATGTTGTTCAAGATACCAGAAAGGACACCCAGCTAGATGGTTCTTTATTAGGCATTCAATGGCCCTCTAGCGTCATTACTGTGAGTTGCAGTGTATGAGCTTTATGAAGAGCCCAAAGTCTCTTCCTGTCTAGAATAGGATTCTGATTGGCATATTTCCATATGTGAACCCTCTATTAAAGGGCAGAACGTTTTTCAAGGCTTCTTGGCAACCTCTATATATGGAAGAATGGCAGAATATGAAAAGGGATAATTTATTTAAGAAAGGTGTTTGCTTCAGGTGGATAAAACATTCTGGATTTTAAAATAATTATGCTGGTTATGCATTTTGGATGCTGACATTTCACATACATTAAAATATATACAGGAACTTGGGCTTGGACAGAGGGTTTTAAGTTTCTTTTGGTTGTAAAGCCACATTACTTTGAATCCCCATCTGGAAGTATCACAGGTCTACCTAAAAGGGCATCCAGTTACAATTTCTTTGAATAACGCTGAAATAAAAGGCTTTAGGACTTCTTCTAGAAAATACTCAGGCTTTGGATGAGGGAACAGCCACCAAGAAGTTGCTTTATGCCCTGTCTTTGCATTTGGCACACATATATTTAGTTCCTTAAATCATTTATACACAATACATACTTTCCCCCAAGGTAGCTTCTAGTAGATGATTAAAAATACTATAAAATTACACAAAAACAAGCAGTCGAGCAGTAATTAAAAGTTCCAGAAAATAAACCATTTTCATATGGAAATTAAAGCTTAGTAGAGAAGATACCATGCAAACCCCTCAAGGGATGGCACCAAGCTACCACTTCCAGAAAGGCCATTTCTCTAGTGTCCACCATGACATCAGGGGCATCTGGAAGAGGACCTCTGAAGTTGATCTTAATCATAGGCTGTTTCACACAGCATCAGGAGGTCCTTTAGGTAACCTCTTCTCAAACGTTTCTCAAGAATGCTGAAATTTTGAAAAGTGGCTTAAACACGCCCCCCCCCCCCTTAGTAAAATCATCACTTTGAAATGTGCCCAGAAAGGAAATGGAAGTCAGTGGACAGATTTTAAAATGGGTGAGATTCAACTTGTGCTTCGCCAGCTGCACTGACTCCAGATTGAGTACTAAGTCAGATTGAAGGTTTTGGTTTTGGCCTTTAAGGCCCTTAACAGTCAGGAACCAATGTACCTTCAGGACTGCCTCTCCTAGTATGTCTCCCAGACAGCATTGCACTCAAGAGAAAAAAATCTCCTGGAGATCCCTGGTCCAAAGAGTGTCCAGATGTACTCAATCAGAGCCAGGGTTTTCTCCGTCCTGGCTCCGACCTTGTGGAATTCTCTGCCGACTGACATCTGGGCCCTGTGAGATCTACTACAATTCCGCAGGGCCTGAAGGCAGAGATGTTCTGCCAGGCATACGGTTGAGGACAGCAACGGTATGGTTAGTCCTGCTCTCTCCCCTCCCTCCCCTGCTGATCAGGGTTAGGAAACCTGTAATTATGGTGCCTTAGGATTCACGAACTTGTCACTGTATATTTCTTAATTTTAACAATTTAAATTATTATGTATTTGCTTTTAACTTATTGTATACTGCCCTGAGCCCGCCTCATGGGAAGGGCAATATAAAATTATTTTTATTGTTGTTGTTATTATTATTATTAATCATCATCATCATCATTATACTTATTATTTTCAATGTCTAGTCCCAGTTAAAATTCTTAATGTCTATTTGGAACTAGTAGTGAAGTTTCTGAGCAGTTTTCAAAGGTAGACCCATATAAAGTGTGTTGGAAGTTACTAAGGAGGGATAGCTAGTAATGGCAAGACTATGTCAGTATAGGAATGGCCAATATACATGCTATTTAACATTTCTGCTGGGACTCTTTTTAATTTTTTTGCTAATGTTTTTTACAAATCTACTTAACTAAGAATGAGTACTTCATAGCCAGTAATGAATAATGTATATACATGAGTTGGAAACAGAGCAGAAATCATTTTATCACACACGATGCAGCCAAATATATTCTGTCCTTCTTTCAGGATCCTCTCTTGTATGTCCCTAAGAGACAACAACCTCCTATCACCACTTTAGGAACAGCTCATCCTTTAAATGTTTCTTTCATGCTGACTAAAGATGGTGACAGAAAGCCACAGTTGCTAAATACATTTATCTCTCTATCTGGTAACCCTGACAGTGCAATGCTATTTGTATAGCAAGGAACTATGGGAAGGGTAAACAGCTAGTATATGCTAAAAGAGAGATTCCCAGCCTTTAATACAGGGGTGTCAAACATGTAGCCCGTGGGCTGGATCAGGCCCTTGAAGGGCTCTAATCAGGCCCTCAAAGACCTGGCTGTTTTCTGCTTCATTTTCCAGTTCTTCTGCTGCTGCCACATTGCAGCTTGCTCTACGAAACTCTCTCAGTCACACAGGAGAGATAGATAGGCAAGCCTGTGTGATTGAGAGAGTCTGGTAAAGCACTGGCTGAGGCTCCTCCTCCCAGGGGTAGGGAGGGAATTGGCCAGGCTGCCTCAATCCTACAGGAGACAAAGGGAAGCCTTTCTTCCCTTCTACTGGCTGAGGCTCCTCCCTGAAGGGAGGGAGGGAATGAGGGAGAGCTTGCTTTGCTGGGCTGTGTCAATTGCATGAGAGAAATACCAGGCACCTTTAAGACTAACAAAGTTTTTTTTCAAGGTATGAGCTTTTGTGTGCCTTGCTACAGTGTGTGTGTGTGTTTTGTTGGGCTCCTTATGCCAGGGAACAACTGGGTTCCTTCCCCCTTTCTCACTCTGTTCATGCCCTCATGATCCAGTCTTTCTCAATAAGAAAGTAATGTGAACTATTTTAGAGGAGGAATAACAACGTCAGTGAGGTGGATTAGGCTGAGAGTTTGTGTCCAGACCAAGTTCACCCAGCACATTTTCTTTGTGGGAAGTTGTAGTTATTTCTCTGGGAAAGAGTATAGTTTTGTAGACAAATACATGGCCCTCAGTCTGTGTCAGGATGCCTTCTCATATTCTTGACCAGCACATGGAGCAACTTATGTACAAAAGATCGCAATTCCCAGCCATTCCTTGGCAATGGACAGACTGGCAGAATGAAGCGCAAGGGAAACAGGGCAAAAAGACCCAGGCCAAGTTGTTGCGGGGCTTTCCCGTCGCACTGCATGGACTGATGCGGGACCATACCAGGGAGGAAGCGGAATGGAGCATTCACACTGTGGGGCGGCCCCTGGCGGTGGCGCCCTGGTTGCGCGCAGCTGTGGTCTGTTTTGCCAAACTGTGCATAGGAGCATAGGCGCAGCAGTAATTGGGGCAGGAGCCCATGGCTGGGAGCTCTAACTCCGCGAGCCGTAAGCGTCCCTGCAGGTGGTTGTGCACTCAAGCGCACAGCACGCATGGGCGGCTATGCCGGATCAGTGGTTTCACATTACCAGCGCTGCTTGATTGCAGCTTATTTGCGTCCACACTTCCAGGAAGTGGGATCAACGCACACCCAAATGGCTTGCCACTGCTTTCACCTGGTACTTTTTAAAAGCAGGATCAAAACGCTTCAGGACGGGGTGAGTACGGCACGGGAATGCCAGACAGCTGTGGCTGTGTGAACTTAATTCGGTTGAGAAACGTGCCTATATCAGGCCAAACTGCCAGTCTGAACGCAGCCCTTGTTTTCCCTTGGGTCCTAGGCTCAGAATACTGAGCATGAGATTCCTGTAATGCAGGGGTCCTCAAACTTTTTAAACAGGGGGCCAGTTCACTGTCCCTCAGACCGTTGGAGGGCCGGACTATAGTTTAAAAAAACCCAATAAACAAATTCCTATGCACACTGCACATATCTTATTTTGAAGTAAAAAAACAAAATGGGAACAAATACAATATTTAAAATGAAGAACAAGTAAAGTTAAATCAACAAACTTACCAGTATTTCAATGGGAACTATGAGCCTGCTTTTGGCTAATGAGATGGTCAATGTCCGGTTCCATATTTGTCACTGCTAGTCGTAACAAGTGATGCAAGTGTGCATCAGTTAGTCTAGATCTGGTTGGAGATTTCAGATGTTATTTTGCGGGTAGGGAAGGCGCACCGGGGGGGGGGGTGCACACGCAAGCAAGGCATCCTTGACGGGGCTGTTTTCTTTCCCTCTCCGAAGAAACAAAGAACTCGGCATCTTCACAAACTTTTTAAGGCAGCAAGCCCCCAGTTGCTTCTCCCTGAAACTCCACTACTGCAGGCATCATGATGGGAAAGAGAAACCTCTCTCTCTCCCCCTCCGATTCCCAGCAGCACAAAAAGCCTCGAAAAAGACCCCCGCCCGGCTCTTGGGACTGGCGCAGGTCTCCTAGCCAGCTGAGAGGCCTCTCAGCCAGTTAGAAGACTTGGGGCCAGCCGGAGCACCTGCCACCCCACACACACTTACCCTCTTCCAGTCTTCCTTTTGCCTCCTCCTGGCTGACTGGAAGCAGGGGGGCGGGGCTTTGTCATGTGGCCCGGGACGAGTCGGCTGCAATTTTTGTGCTGCTGGGAATTGGAGGACAGGCAGCGGCACACCCGGCGGGCCAGAAAAATGCCCTTGGCGGGCCGCATGTGGCCCGCGGGTCGTAGTTTGAGGACCCCTGCTGTAATGAATGTCAATAAATCAAAAGTAGGTCTGCAGCTTACAGATACACACCTGAACAGCATACTCACAATTGCTACAGCACAGACATTTTGATGCATTAATTCAGAGCAAGAGGTATTAGTTATCAGAGACTGTTCAATAAGCAAAATATTGCAAGAATAGAAATTTTAAGAATGGAAACCACTTCCCTGCAAAATTGGACGGTTTTGGAAATAGTTCCGACTGTTTAAGGTGGTCTGTGATTTTTTCCATAATTAGATGGTCCCAGACTTTGTTGAGCCAGTTTGAGATGGTTGGAGCTTTGTCAGCTTTCCATTTGGACGCTATGGATGTCTTGGCAGCTACAAGAAGGCTAGTAATGAGGTCTCGACATGATGGTGTTATGAATCTGACATAAATGAGACCTTGTTGGGCCGGGCAACATGTGTGTCATAAAATCTAATGCCAGGTATCGGAGACATAAACTTTATAAAGGACGCAGACAAACACAATTAAAGATTTTAAAACTTTAAATAAAACATGCTTAAAAAACTAGCATTTGCATCAGACATCTATCCACACATTCCCTCATACCAAACATTACTCTAAAGCTAAATATCACATCACCCAAACCATAACACGCAACAACCTCCACATATGACACATCTCATAAAAGCAACTACCTTCTAATTCTGACTCAACCCAATTTGGCATTCAAGTCACAGTTCTTCTTGATTATTGCAAGCTTTATTGAAGTTCATATATCTTCGTTTTATCATTGTAGTTGAATTGTTTATGAATTTATGCAGTTATAATATTATATGAATTTATGCTGTTATAATAATCTTTTTACTTATGAAAAATGAATAAAGATACTTGATTAAAAATTTTTACGTCAGATCCAGCCCCCATAACAAATGAGTTTGACACCCCTGCTTTAATACATTAAAGAATCAGGGCAAACAATTGTTTTCAAAACTGTAATAAGTGACAATGAACAAACACTAATTTTTAGAATATAAAGCTTTCCTTGATTTTGATTAGCAAGGGCATGTATAACATACACAGTCATAGAAAATAATATATTTGTCAACCATTTATTCCCGCAGAATTCATTGTGTACAAAGAAAACATTTTGGCACAACATGTGGAATTCCTAATACGTTCTCTAAAAAATGTAAAGTCTACCATGTCTGTGCTATTTTGTGCCCATTTGTTACCCCTCTTTGTTGCCTCTGGATAATTTCCCTCATTCAGTGATTGTCTTCTTCTTCCTAACAGTATGTTCCCAGCCAATCAGGGATCACAATGCTAATGAGATCACATGATGCCACAAGGTTGATAAGATTAAGCTATGTGATTATATCACTAAATCAGTTAAAAATGAGGATAGTGCTTTACCCTTCCCATCACCAAAAGCAAAGCAGGAGGAAAATGTGAATAAAATGCATTCCTCCCCCATTCCCAATTCTGACTAAGCCCAAACTATGTTTCATGCAACGTGATCACCACAGGGATATGCAGCTCTATGGCAGTTTCAAGTTCCCCACAGGATCTCAATTCTGAAATGCCATAGGGGCCCTTTTCAGTCTGGGATCATGGCATGGGAGGAAGTGGGGTTTCATCTTTCCCCCAATACAGTTTTCCTACACTATTTGCCTCATCAGAGGGCCATACATGCACTGAATACTTACTCATGCAGTCCCCCACAGGGCAAGTAATGCCTTTCTGGGGCCAGTATAGGCAGAGTAAATGGCAGGAGGTGAAGGTTGAAGCCCCTTTTCCCCTGTGCCATGGTCCTAATCCTAATCAGGCTCCTGCAGCACTTCAGAATGGAATTGCCACAAGGAATTTGCTGCTGGCATCCTGCTGCAAGTACCCATGACAATCATGTGCTATGTGGCATGTAGTCTAGACCTCACTTATTTCTCTGTGCAGTGTTTTCTATTTAAGGTGTAAGGTCCTGATCAAGTCATATCCACATCTTTTCTCAGAAATGCAATACATTCTTTGATAAGTATTGGAGTCGGGAGTCCATGGAATAGTGAAACAGCTAGATCTTTATTGCTGGTCCGGATGAAGCATACAACCCAGGGCTCCAAGCCCTCCTTTTATGCTGGTCAGGGACAATCCCCTGACCTCACCCAACTGGCCTGATAGGCTATTAGAAGTCTATTTACATTTCATAGGTTCCCTGGGAGAAACCTAGGTACAGGATTGGTGGCCGGTTTGAATCCACCTGGCCTTTGTTCTACCTGGCTGAAGCTCAGGTAGTTTCCTGGCCATGTGCTCTGGCCATGCTCTGGCCATGTGCTCTGGCCATGCGGTCGCAATGAAGAGAGCACATGGCGACCGCATGGTCAATACATAACACCCCTCCCCCCATAGTCCAGAACCCCTCTGCACACATAGTCTTTGAGATAGTCCGGGCGTCTGCGCTCACGTCCAGAGCGCCGGGGGGTTGTAAGGCGGGGCGTGTTGCTAGTGTCGGCAGGTTGCGGTGTGGGTAGTTGTTCTGCTGGCGGGGCCTGTCTGCTCGGGGGTTGCTCAGGTGTGGATGGTGCGACTGCTTCGTCCGCGGGCAGGAGCGGCATCTCCGCAGTCTCCGGATCAGGGTCTGGCGCTGCTTCTGGAGTTGTGTCGATGTCACGGTCTGTTGGTGCAGGGAGTTCGGGGGCCTGGGTATCATCGTGGTTCTGGGTACGGCGTCGAATCTGGTCAATGTGCCGTTTCCAGACTACGCCATCTTCCGTAAGGACCTCATAGGAATAAGGCCCTGTGACTCGGACGATCCTCGCGGGGAGCCATGTTGGACCCCGCGCGAAGTTCTTTGCATATACGGGGTCTTCGGGAGCAAATCCTCGGGCAGCTGGCCGGTCCTCCATTGTCGGGTTCCCCTCGATTGCTCGGTCGGGATGTAGGCGGTCCAAGACGGTTCCCAGTCGTCTTCCCATCAGAAGTTCGGCTGGCCGGCGCCCGGTCCCTGAGTGGGGTGTGTTCCGTTGGCAGAACAGGAACTTGTACAGCTGCTCTTCCCAGTCGCCATGCTCCATCTTCTTTAACGCGTCCTTCGTTGTCCTCACCATGCGCTCGGCCTGGCCATTGGTTGCGGGGTGGAACGGAGCGGAGCGGATGTGGCGCAGACCGCAGGCTTCCACAAACCGTTGAAACTCGCCGGAGGTGAAGGCGGTCCCGTTGTCGGTCACGAGAGTTTCTGGCATTCCGTGTGTCGCGAAGATCGGCCAGAGACTTCTTAAGGCAGCGTTGGTGGAGGTCGAAGCTACCGGCACTACCTCAAGCCACTTGCTGTAGCTGTCAACAACGATAAGAAACAACCGGCCCTGGACCGGTCCCGCGAAGTCTAGGTGCAGGCGGGACCAGGGCTTGTTAGTAGATTCCCAGGATCGGACAGGAGCGTGTGGCGGATCTGGCCGTGACTCCTGGCATTTGGTACACTTCTGGACCCGCCCCTCAATGTCTTTGTCCAGGCCTGGCCACCATACGTAACTCCGGGCCAGAGCTTTCATGCGCACAATTCCCGGGTGAGCCTCGTGGAGGGCCTCTAGCACTCGGGGCCGCAGGGGCCTGGGGATCACCACTCGAGATCCCCATAGCAGGCATCCCTTGTGGGCCGATAGTTCGTGCCTGCGTGCCGTGAAAGTGGCAAAATCTGGTCCCGGTTTTTCCGGCCACCCCCTTCCCACCCAGTCCGAGACACGGGAAAGGATGCGGTCCCGCCACGTGCGACGGGCCACATCTGATACCTGTACGGGGCGCTCCGGTAGATCCTCTAGGAGCGCGACGTGGAAAGCGGGAGCCGGATCAGGGTCGCAGGACGGGAGGGGAAGACGGCTGAGGGCGTCTGCATGACCCATCGCCTTCCCCGGGCGATGTACCAATTCGTAGGAGTAGCCTGACAAAAAAATTGACCACCGCAGGACCCGCGGGGACAGCATGTGAGGGGTCTGCCTGTGGGGGGCAAGGAGACCCAGCAGCGGCTTGTGATCTGTGGCCACGGTGAACGACCGTCCGTAGAGATAGTCGTGAAATTTCCTGACGCCAGCTACGATTGCTAGGGCCTCCTTGTCGATCTGGGCGTAGTTCCGTTCTGCCGATGACAGGGTCCTGGAGTAGTAGGCAACCGGTACCTCCTTTCCGTTGGGTAGCCGGTGTCCCAAGACCGCCCCAACGCCGTAGGGGGATGCGTCGCAGGCCAGGATGACAGGGAGCCTCTCATCGAAATGCGCTAAGACCGCATTTGAAATTAATAAGTCTTTGACGGCCCGGAAGGCTGCATCATGCTTGGGACCCCAGGCCCAAGCCGCTCCCTTGTCCAGGAGACGATGCAGGGGTTCAGCGACCGCCGCCTTGTGCGGAAGGAAGGCGTGGTAGAAGTTCACAAGTCCCAAGAACGCCTGGAGTTCCGCCTTTGAGGACGGGCGGGGTGCACCTGTAATTGCCACTACCTTCTCCTTTGTAGGGTGAATGCCGTCTGCGGTGACTTGGAACCCCAAGAAGGTCACTGAGGAGACTCCCAGGGTGCACTTGTCTTTTCGAACCTTGAGACCCGCGTCCTGGAACCTTTGCAGCACCATCCGGAGGCGAGCTGCGAACGTGTCGGCGTCCGGGGCGGCGATGAGGACGTCGTCGAAGAACGGCTTCACTCCTGGAACATCTTTTAGGAGAGAATCCATTAGATTTTGAAAGATTCCGGGTGCTACGCTGACCCCAAATTGGAGGCGTTTTACCTTGAATGCTCCCTTGTGAGTCACAATCGTTTGTGCCTCGGCCGTTGCTTCGTCTACGGGAAGCTGCTGATAGGCTTGGGCCAAGTCTAATTTTCCAAATATTTTGGCACCCGCGAGGGAGGCCAGAACATGGCTGACCACCGGTACCGGGTACGCGTGGTCCTGTAATGCCTTATTAATTGTACATTTGTAATCCGCGCAGATGCGGACTTCCCCGTTAGCTTTGAGGGGGGTCACAATGGGAGTCTCCCACTTGGCGTGGGAGACCGGCTCGAGCACCCCTTGTGCCACGAGCTTTTCCAACTCTGCCTCCACTTTGGGCTGGAAGGCGAGTGGTGGCCGGCGGACGACCACGCGGATGGGCCGGACTGCCGGGTCCAGGTCGAAGGAAACCGGGGGTCCTTTGTAGCAGCCCAATGAGCCATCGAAAACGGCGGGAAATTCCTCGCAGATGGATGAGAAGTCAGTAGAGCCCATGCGGTGTATTCCGGTCCACTGCACTCCGAGCGGCTTGAACCAGGCGCGACCTAGGAGACTGGTTAGATTGCGCTCCACCACGAGAAGGTCCAGCAGGCCATTAAAGGCATGGTACTGGACCCGGACCCTGGCTAGCCCCTTAATAGCCACTGGGTTTTTCTGGAAGTCCCGGAGGACCAACCCAGCCGGCAGCCGCAGCCAGCGTGCCCCCTTCGGGCAGAGGCGGCGGAACGTAGCTGCGGACACAATTGAATATGCTGACCCTGAGTCCAGTTCCATGGAGCAAGGAACTCCCTCTATTCGGAGAGACACGGAAATTGCGCCCGGGATGGGCTGAGGCAAGTTCATTACCGTGGCCGTGGGAACGACACTACCCACTTCTTCGAAGTTCGCTGCTGGGGCACGGTGGCTGTTCCTCAGGCGGCAGGCCCGGGCGAGATGTCCTGCTTTCCCGCAGGCGCGGCAGATGGCATCACGGAAGCGGCATGTCCGTCTGTCGTGGGGGTCCCCACAGCTGGCGCACGTTGGGGCCTGCCTGTTGAGGGAAGCAGGAGAGGGAACAGAGACAGATGCTGGGCGCCGGCCCTTGGGCCTGGGGACGCCGGGCTCACCCTTCTTCGAGCGTGGTTGCATCCGGTGGACGTCCTCTTCTTCGCTTGAGTCGGGTTCGGGAGGAGCCGCCTGGTGGACTTTGGTGGCTGCCTTGTCCTTTTGCGTTGTCTCGAAGGCTGCCGCAGTTTCGAGCATCTTCTCCAAGGTTGGCTCCGGCATTGCAATGAGGCGCCGGCGGAGCTTGGCTTCCCGGACCCCTCCCATGAAGGCGGTCTCCACATGGTCATCCATGTGGCGGAATTCGCAGCCCACGGCTAGTCGACGGAGTTCAGCCAGGAAAGTGGCGGCTGACTCCCCCGGCTGCTGCTGGCGCTGTATGAACTCCCAGCGCCTGGCCAGTTTTGATGGCTTCGGGGCGAAGTAATCGCCGAGGGTCTTGGTGAGCACGTCGTAAGACACCTCGGTGGGGTCTTGCGGGGCTAGTAGGTTCTGGGCCACCCGCATGACCTCCACCCCTCCGGAACTCAAGAGCCAGGCACTCTTCAGGTCCGCATCTGTGATTCCGCGGACCTTAAAGGCACAACCCAGCATCTTGAGCCAGGACTCCCACGTCTCGGGGCGAGACGTATTGAAAGGGGTAATTGGTCCCGGAGCGTTTGCCATATTTACCAGAGCAGGAGCGGCGGCGGCTGTTTGAGCGATGTCCTCGTGTCTTGCGGCGGTGCCGGGGAGCGCTGAGGCTTGGCGCTGGCTAGTGCCGGAGGATTGGGCTCAGAGCGGCTTGCGGCGAGGCGTTGGAGCGCTGGAGCTCGGAGATGCCTGCGGCCGGCAGGACGGAGCTCGCTGTGCTGCTGTGGTCTGCTGGAGAGTCGCTCATCGGGATCCCATCCTCGTCGCCACTGATAAGTATTGGAGTCGGGAGTCCATGGAATAGTGAAACAGCTAGATCTTTATTGCTGGTCCGGATGAAGCATACAACCCAGGGCTCCAAGCCCTCCTTTTATGCTGGTCAGGGACAATCCCCTGACCTCACCCAACTGGCCTGATAGGCTATTAGAAGTCTATTTACATTTCATAGGTTCCCTGGGAGAAACCTAGGTACAGGATTGGTGGCCGGTTTGAATCCACCTGGCCTTTGTTCTACCTGGCTGAAGCTCAGGTAGTTTCCTGGCCATGTGCTCTGGCCATGCTCTGGCCATGTGCTCTGGCCATGCGGTCGCAATGAAGAGAGCACATGGCGACCGCATGGTCAATACATAACATTCTTCAACCTGTTTGGTTGCTGGGAGGGGGGGATTATAGTTCCTCAAACAGCACATGGCCATGTGAAGCTGTCCTATAATGAGCCAGATCATTTGTCTATCAAGATCAGTATCACCTATTCTGACTGGCAGTGGCTCTCCAATGTTTTAGATAGATGTCCTTCACATCACCTGATCCTATGTAAACTAGAAATGCCAGCAAACCTGGAGCATTCTACATGCAAAGCTGATGTCCTACCACAGAGCCATGGCCTCCCCAGCTTTGAGTAAATGACAGATCTTGGCACCCTTACAATAAATGCTTAGATTAAGGGTAGCAATCAACCAACCTTGAAATAATAATAATAATCTACAAAAGATACTGGTGTCATTGGTGTGTTCTTCATAGAAATCGTTCAGCTAAAAATACCCAGGTTACTCCAGTCATCTATTTCAGAATATTTCCATGATAACCATGTTAATCTGTCACAGCAAAACAAAGCTAAAATTTAGTGGCACCCTAAAGACTAACAACATTTGTTTCAGTATGAGCTTTCGTGGGTCACACAGAACACTTTGTCTTATCGACCTGACAAAGGAGGCAGTGGCCTACGAAAGCTCTTTGAAATAAATGTTGTTAGTCTCTAAGGCAGGGGTGTCGAACTCATTTGTTATGAGGGCCAGATCTGACATAAATGAGACCTTGTTGGGCCGGGCAACATGTGTCATAAAATGTAATGCCAGGTAGCAGAGATATAAACTTTATAAAGGACACAAACAAACACAATTAAAAGATTTTTTAAAAACTTAAAATAAAACGTGCTTAAAAATTAGCACTCTTGCAATATTTTGTTTATTGAACAGTCTCTGATAACTAACACCTCTTGCTCTGAATTATTGCATCAAAATGTGGAGACAATGTCTGTTACAGCAATCTTGAGTATGGTGTTCAGGTGTTGTTCAGGTGTGTATCTGTAAGCTGCAAACCTATTTTTGATTTACTGAAATTCATTACAGGATTCTCATGGTCAATGCTTTGAGTCTAAGACCCAGAGGAAAACATGACACAGCTGGGCATTGTGAGCTTTTGTACATAAGTTTCTTCATGTGCTGGTCAAGAACATGTGAAAGCATCATGACACAGAGTGATGGCTATATGTTTGTCTACAAAACTATAGTCTTCTTCTCCAGAGAAATAAGTACAACTCCTATGAGGCAGTGCAAGAATAGAGAGACAGCCATGTACAGTCGTCAGTATCAGCCTGCTATCTGGGAAGTCTAGTTTCAAAATCCCCAGTCTACAAAGGCAATGTGCTAGGTGAACTTGGTCTGGACATTAGGCCCGTAGCTAACATGGGGCCCACAGGGCCTGGCCCCCTAGCATTTCTTCTGGGCCCCTCCCTCCCAGGCTAGCACCAAAATACCTCAACTTGCTGCCTGTTCCATGCTGCCTCCGACCTGGCTGTCAGACAACTGAGCGCCTTGGCTGCTTCCCCATCAGCCTCGCTCCACTCCCAGCCAGCCACATCCAGAACAGCGATGGCGGAGGTGGTGGCAGTTCCAGCAGCCGGAGGTGCCTGGCTTGCTTGGTAGTGTGGTGTGGTGTGGTGGGTGGGCAGGTGGTCTTGCTGGGCTAGCCCACATGAGTGGGCCGGGAGGAGTGTTCTGCTGCATCTTCCCATTCTCACCGTCAGATCTCTTTCTCCCCCCTTCCCTGCCGATCCCCCTCCTGGATGCTGCTGCTACCCACTGCCTGCTTCTCCCTGCCTAGCTTCACAACCTGAGCAGGTATGCAGTGCTCCAGGGGGAGAGAGGAAGCTGTGGCTGCTGGGCATGACCCCTCTCACTTGCCCTGGAGTCTGGCGGGGGCACAGGGCTGCCTTGGAAGAAGGCTGGCTTCTAAGGAGTTTCACTAACTTTGATTTAATTAGCTGGTGGCCCCCCCCAAGCCCCCTCCCAAAAATATCCCTAGCTACAGGACTGCTGGACACACACTCTCAACCTAATCCACCTCACTAGCTTGCTGTTATTCCTCATCTAAATAGTTCACATTGCTTTCCTACTGAGAAAGACTGGCTCATGAGGGCATGAATACCGTGAAAAAGGGGAGGCAAACCCAGTTACACCCAGGAGAGCCCTGGCATAAAGAGTCCAACAAAACACTCTCTTTCTGTAGCAAGACAAAAAGCTCATGCCTTGAATAAAATTGTGTTGGTCCCAGTGTTCCCTCTAAGCTAAGTTAGTGTGAGCTAGCTCACAGTTTTTTAGCCTCCAGCTCACACATTTTTGTCTTAGCTCAGGAAGGATAGCTCCAGAGCAAACTAATTTATGCAGTAGCTAAATCACTCACTCATGACTTTAATGCCAGTAGTTCACAAAGCAGAATTTTTGCTCACAAGACTCCACAGCTTAGAGGGAGCATTGGTCCTAAAGGTGCTTTGTATCTCCCTGGTGCAATTGAGGGAACTAGACAAAGCTCTTACTCTTTCCCTTCCTCCCCCTCTTCCTCCTCAGGGGGAGAGGAGGGAGAGGAGCCTCAGCCAGTGGAGGGAAGAGAGGCTTTGCTTCGTAGCGCCTGCGCAATTGAGAGAGCCTGGCAAAGTAAGTTGTGACACAGAAGGAAGCAAGAGAGAGGGACAAGGAAACAGACAACAGCCAGTTGTTCATGGGCCGCAAACAAGCCCTGTGGGGGCCGGATCTGGCCTACATGTTCGACATCCTTGCTTTAAGGTGCCACTAGATGTTTGAATATTTCCGGGACGCCTGTCACATGCAATGTGCTGTACCCTACTAGTCTTCTCAACAATGTGTGAAGCCTTCTTCTAGCCTAAGGAATCTTCCTCCTACAGAATCTGCTTTTCCTCCAGAAGAATAGTCATATCCATTGGAGGAACTTTCTTGAGTGGAGTGGCAGGATACAGGCCATTGTTTTTGTAACACCACATGCAATGCTTTTCTTGAGATTTTAATTAGTTTTAATTAATGGAATGCATTAATAGGCACAAGTGTTTAGTACATTCTGAGTGCTTTGCATATTACAAATGATATACAGCAGCAGTAAATCAAGCTTCAATTAACAATTTACAGCTGTTTTCTTTCAGTGAATGGATCCTTTCTCGTTTGTGCCTATGAGCTTTTTAAAAAAATTCAAAGAAAGGTTTCAGTATGGAGTTCTATCTAATTAGTAACCAAAATTCTACATAACAGCAAAATAAGAGAGATGGTTATTTGTTTAGCCTATAAATATTTACTTTGAGTGAATCCTACTAAATCTGTTTAAAAGATTTCTATCTCATGATCTTCAGAATCTGCCCAACTATGCACACTTACCTGAATTCAATTGGTCATATTCCACTTGTGTGTTAAATTGCAGCATTAGCTTGGATATACTTTGAACAGCAAGCACAATCCATCCCCTTGCACCTATGCAGGAAAACAGGATGTGGTTGTTTTAGTGTATAAAACCAATGAGCATGTGGAACAGCTCTTACTGCACACTGCTGTGACTCCACAGTGACATGCCCCCAGTGCCTCTGAGGGAAACCTTACTATCATGGAGTAGCCACTGTGCAAACGGTGTTCCTCCTTGGCATACATATATTTATTATTTATTTAAAACCTTTTTATGCTGCCTTTCTACCCCAATATGGTCCTCAAAGTGCATTAAAGCATTAAAACATTAAAACATTAAAACAGCATTTAAAATAGAGTATATGTGAAATATTTAAACAATTCACACACAACCCATATAACAAAACCAGGGAGGAGGGCCAATACAGGCCTGAGGTGGGGGTTGTTTGGGAGCCTATTGTGTGTCCGTAAGAGATGTGAAACATTTCAAATGGACTTGCACTTATTAGGCGACATCCTAGCTGCAAGATCCAGCAGCCCTTATATAAACGACCAGCCTAGTTTGGACTGTTCCTAAGCAGTTCCAGGAGTACAGCCAGATAAGTACTCAATTATTCTTCTGGATGTAGAGAGCTGGAGGATTCCCTCCCCCAAAACAAAATACAAACATTATGCACTGAGTCCACATAGTATCCAGAATCTGACAAACAGGATATTGCTAATAAATTATGAAAGAGTCACATGATCATACAGTATCACATGCTACATGTATTATGTGCAAGGTTCCTATTCTTATGACAGTGTGGTGTAGAAGTGATTGGAATAGCACCTGAGAGACCCAAGCTCGGATCCTGGCTCTGCCATGGAAACTTGCTGAGTAACCTTGGGCAAGTCACATGAACTTAGCCTAACTTATGTCACAGGGCTGTTGTGAAGATAAAATGGAGGACAGGGGAATCATGTATGCTGCTTTAGGTCCCCACTGGGGAGAAAGACAAGATATAAAGGAAGGAAGGAATTTAATAAATAATGTTTTCCTATTGGAAAGTACCATTGGATGTGATATAAAGGCATCACTTCTCATAACTAACACAGAAAAGTCATGTGATGTTAGAAATGTTAGTGTGTTCCAACAAAAATTAACACGAGTATTGCAGCACTTTAACTTTCATTTTAATTTAACTTTGCTAACACTATTTCATTCTAGCATTAACTTTCATGACTGTCTGATCCATGAGGTGGGTCCTCATGGGATCCCACCTCTTTCATTGGATAAAGTTGATGCTAGTCCACAAAACCTGGAATAAGAACCTGTTAATATTTAAAGTGCCAAAAGACTTCCATTTATTGTTTTGTAAAAATACGTTTGTATGAATTTACCATTAAGCCAACCCAAACTACCTTCTTAAGGACAGTGCTGCCAAAATACCGGCAATTGTAATTCTTTTTGTTCTACTATAAAAAGAGATGGCTATCTCACAGAATGTGGACTCTGAAAAACACATGAATTTGCTTTGTCCTTTTTCTATGGCATGGCGATGATACTATCATTTCTGTAAGGCTTATTCAGTTACATTGGCAAGAATCTCTGGAGGGGAGCAAACAAAAGCAAATGAAGCTGGCAACAGACATGGAAATAAGAAACACTCTAAGAGGATACATGGAGCACACAGAAGAGATGAAAAGCTTCACAGGATCAGTTTACATCAGAAATGCCTTAGTCGTTATTTGCATTATTTATTGTTAATTGCTATGAACCTGTATGAGAAGGGGGTAAACAATTTCTAAGAAAAAGGTTTTACAGTGCAATCCTAAGAGTTACACCGTTCTAAGTCCACTCAAGTCAATGGGTTTAGAAGGGTATAACTGCTTAGAATTGCACTGTTAACAGCTTTGTAGATTTGTAGATCAAATCTAGTGTACCACTAATCAATGCTCCTTCTAAGTTGTGGAGTCTTGTGAGCAAAAATTCTACTTTGTGAGCTGCTGGCATTAAAGTCGTGAGCAAGTAATTTGGATACTGCATAAATTAATTTGCTCTGGAGCCATCCCTTCTGAGCTAAGACAAAAATGTGTGAGCCGGAGGCTAAAAAACTGTGAGCAAGCGCACGCTAACTCAGCTTAGAGGGAACACTGCCACTAATATATACAAGTTGCTGCTGCTGCTGCTCCTCCCACAACTGTGTGAATGTTACCAGCGTTGTCACAGCAACCATTGTTAGATGTTCCCACAGAAGGCCCTAGGCCAGTCAGAGAACATCTATCAAGGGTTGCTGTGACAACACTGGTAGCATTCATACAGGTGTTATGCCACCTGAGGGCTGTAGTTGTAGCAGACAACTGCAGATATTCTATGTATGGTATGGATACAAGCACCCAAACAGTAGTAACTTTGCCAATGATAACATAAAGACATCTGAAAACACCTTCATCTTACTACTGTGATTTTTGTCCATTTTCCCCTCCTCACTTGCTATGTCTTCAGTGAACCTTGGAAGGTCTGCAAATGCAGCAGGTTTATAGATGTCCAAATTAACATCTTGTTTGCCAACCTTATATTGTAGCTAAGAGCCATTTCAACTTGTCTTTCCTGTTTTGTTTTTAGCTTTTCGGAATTTGTAAGCAGACTCAAATCCCTGGAGAAAGGTGAGGAAAATGTTCTGATAAAATCACAAAACAGTAATAAAATTCAATAAAAATACAAATTTTACGAACTAATAAAATCCCATAAGTTTTTCTCATTATTAAAATCCATCAATGTATTTACATTATGCGTGCAATGCCCATTTAAAGAACCTCATCACACATTAACTTTGCTGCTTCCTAATATTCTGAGTTTTTATAAGAATTCAGGCTGTTACTACTGACTAAATTCTGTTTCCTGTATACACTGGGGATACTAAGGCACCTCAAAATGCTAATTTTCTGAGTCATAAAAATGGTGTGGCTCTTGGTATAATGAATAGCCTATTAAATTCTCTCTATTGTAGTTGCATAGCTGGTTTGTCAGGTTTTTCAGTGTCTCAGTGCTAAATGATGCTGTTTTAAAAGTCTGGTAAAATTTTCCAGAAAGCACCCTCATGCATTTCATTTACACTGTGATACAGATTTTTTTCCTAAGGTGTACAGTACACAGAATTACCATCATAGTTGCTGCTTTCAGCTTTCTCCTTGAAACCCATTTACCATCCTGTTTGCAGTTACAGACATCTTAAACCATTTGTACTGTTTTAGAAAGATGGTTTGCTAATTGCATTTTGGATCAAAACTCACAACAAAGTTGCTTAAGTGGGACCAAAGGTAACTAAAAGCCTTGAGCAACATAACTGTGATAAGTATGTACTGTGGGGAAAGAGTTGCATTGTCACACACTAATATCTAAAAAACCTCATTCATTTCTTTTTTGTCATGGGTCCTAAGAGTGAGATGAGTGGTATGGCAACAAGAAGTCATCTCAGCATTGCGGAACTGGCTCTTTGAAAAGGCCAATTGAGCAACCTTTAAAAAAGGATACAGGATGCTCCAAGTGGGACTACCTTGACCTGACATTTCAGGTAAAGCAAACACTGATCACACACAAATCCATGGAAAATTTGCCATGCTTGGCTAAATGATATGAAGACACTCTTTTGATTTTTAGTTTCTCATGTGATGTGGTAACTGTAGTACTTTCACTTTAATGATTCCAAGACTCATAAAAGAAACAGTTGTCTTTAGCTACACGAACATTATAATTGTGTCATTGTAATTTGGAATTATAATTTGATAGACCAAAGGAAAGTGTGAGTACATGGAGCCTAAACTATTAAAAATCCTCAGTGTGAGACAGTGCAATGTTTTTACTGTTTACATGTATGGAAATTCAGGCAAGAGATTCTGAATTTAAAGATCCAGAGTGTCCATACAGCTTCCATGTGTACTGAAACCAGTTACAGAATCATATTCCACATGATACCTTATGAAGTGGGGGGGGGGGGGGGGAGTGGAAAACTTAATGCGGTGGTACCGAAAACTGACAAAAGATTTGGTATGGTACACATCTGTCATTGTAAATTATAACTTTTATCAGTTTCAGGGAGAACATTATATTCTCAATGGTTAAGAAAGACGGAATTGCAGCAGCTTCTAAAAAGAAAGACACTTCCTCACCCTTGTGCATGATTTGCCTTCTGCCCTGCTCTTTAATTCGGGGCGGGGGGGCAAACTACAGTTACTGAGTGACAAAGGAAAAACATTCTGTTCTGCTCAGAGATACGTATTTTTATTATATAATATTACTTCATATCTGCTTCATCAGAAAAATAGGGACATGGTCAAAAAGGAAAACAGAGGTACTAAACTGTTGTGACTAAAGGTGGAGAGCAAGGCTAAAGATCAACAGAACATGTTGTTTCACTATACTCTGGAGATGGGACTGGCAGTTCCCATTTATTATGGAGTAACATGCACAGCCTAATATAGATATGGAGATCCACTTGCAGAATGTCTATCACATTCTGAATCAGGAACTGTGTACAGAAAGAAAGACTGGCATTTAGCCTGAGGGTTGCTTCTGCTCTGAGAAAGGGAGGGCATCTTACCATGGGTGATTCCCACCAATCAGTTAGCTTCAAATTTCCTGTTCCAAGTGGTGGGGTCACCCTACTTCTCAGTGCAGATTTGGTGTCGGAGCTTGAGGAGGACAAGACCTCAGTGGGGTTCAATGCCAGACAGCCAGACAGCTCACCCTCCAAAGCATCCATTTTCTTTGGGGAACTGATCTCTGTAATCTGGAGATGAGGTAATTTTGGGAAATCCCCAGGCCCCACCTGGAGGCTGGCATCCCTAGAGAGACATGAGAGGAGGAATATGGAAGGTGAGTTTTTGGGTTGCCAGTCTGTATAGCCAATGATGTTTAATGACAGGAAAAGTTCCATCCTATGAGGGAGAAGGAATGGAGGTGTGAGGTGTGGCCAAACCTCCTGAATACATGCTCGAGACCCCTTATAAAGTCTCTCACTATGAACTATGGGCTGTTTGCTCAGCCAGGTGGTTTACATACAATGCATCATGAAGATGCCCCATAATGAATTGGAATACTGGTATTTTCTTACCCAATGTTTTAACTGGATATTATGCACTATGAGCCCAGGAGGCCTACCACATGCCCAGAAAATGTTCTGTTGGAGGTAATGAACAGTGAGCTGGCCTCCTGAGGTCTCTCACTGTTCGGTTCCAAAGGGTCCTGAAAGAACAGCTATAGCACTATTAGGTAAAAGGCCTTCTGTGCTGTCTCCACTTATATAAGTGGAGAGTTATTTTGGAGAAGCAGGTTTGCTTGGGGAGGGCATGAAAAAGCACTGTCCCAATCATCTTACTTCATTTTGAAACTAGGGTTGTGAACTCCAGGTTCACAAATACCTGGAGATTTGAGGGTGGAGCCTGGGAGAACGGGGTTTGTGGAGGGGAGGGACCTTGGTAGGGTATAATGCCATGCAGTCCACCTTCTAAAACAGCCATTTTCTCCAGGAGAAATGGAATAAAAGTTTTAAATAAATAAACGTCCTCAACGTCTTTTGTCCTTCCATTGCCTCAGCTATGCCATTCCTCAGAAGAGGGGAGGGGGAGCACAAGGGAAGGCAGAATAGGAGGAAAAAGGATGTCGAAAAAAATAATAGGCTGCAAGACCCCAGCTCAAGAGCTGCCACAAGTGCACTCCTTAGGAAGACAGGAAATGAACGAAGGGCAGAATGATGCCCCACTGGGGACAGAAAGTATAAAACTAAGACCTGCTTCCTTAACTGATTGGTGGGAATCACCCATGTTAAGATACTCTTGCTCTCAGAGCAAGAAATCACATTTGCATCAGAATATTAGTTTGAATGAGGATGTTGTCTATCTGCAATGTGTTGCTTTCGATGGTTCTGTATGGCATTTTAATGCACATTCATGTTTTGGGGAAACTAGTGTAAAGGCTGACCCTGCCTTGGTGCAGTAGCATAACCAAGCTTTACCTGGGTTTGGTCTCAGTAACTCCCTAAGTAACACAGATCATAAAGCAAAAGAAGGCTTTACTAAAGAAATTCAAAAAAAGTTATGAAAACAAGGCATACAGTTCAATGGCACAAAAACAATAAAACCGACTAGCTACAATTACTGGAGTCCTACATTGTACAGTTGGTGCTGAAAGCAAAGTGTTCCAGAGCGTAATACAAGTATCTTCTTGGCAACAAGAAGTAGGAGGGAAAGGGCAAAAAGGCATGATGATTCCTCTTTCCAACCATACTTATAAAAAAACACCAGCCATAACTTCCTGACCTCCTCAACCAGTCACTGGGCAATATCCATGGGAATTTCCACGGTGAGAGTCAGTCACCCCCCCCCCCACTACCTTCACAGCTGAACTGTGTGAGCTGATTAACAGACCTTAGTGGAGGGCCTTGACGAATAACTGCCATTGTGTGGGGAGAGGGGTGAAAAACACCTGCAGAAAAATAGTGAACTTAACTGTAACTGACTGGAAAATTCAGATGGCTTCTCTCTTGGCAACTAGTTCTACATAAATACTATTACTATGAACTACAGTTTGTTTGGGGAGGAGCTGGTTTTTGGAATGTTCCAGCTTAATACAAGAGTTGCCTCTGAAATAGCCACAGTGGCATTGACCAACCCACACAGTTCTGAATACTTACGGACACAATGAGTGTTCCCACCAGGATACTACAGACTTCATGGCCATGCTAAACTAATTTAAACCATTAATGCAATATAATCCACTGTATGTATTAAGGTCTCACAAGATAATGTTAAACTTCTCAATTATGAGACATGTGCAAATACAACATTAACCGAGGTGCATTACCCCTTGATTATATTAAATAACCACTAGATGGCATAGTAATTCTGTTTTTAAAACCATTTTTCAATATGAACTAGATCAGAGGTGGCCAAACTTGCTTAATGTAAGAGCCACATAGAATAAACAGCAGATGTTTGAGAGGCACAAGATACGAACACACGTTTTTATTGGAAAATATACAAATTTTCATATTAAAGAGACAAATGCCTTCTTTGAGCCAAGCCAGTCTGCTGGTGTGGTAGGGCTCGGAGAACACATTTAACTTTAGATGGGGAGGGAGGGGAGAAAGACAGAAAAGTGGAAAGAAAGCAAATAGATGGGGGAGGGAGGGAGAGGTAGAAAGAAAACAACTTGAACTTTAAATGCATCCTCCAAGCCCCCCCACGTTGGCTGGCTTGGTGAAGGGATTTAAAGAGACAAATGCCTCCTCCAAGCCGGCTGACCGAGGGGGGGGGGGGTGCTTTGAGAATGCATTTAAAGTTGCTTTATTTCGTTTCTCCCTCCCCACCTCAAGCCTACCCAGGGAGGAGAACACTGGCTGGGGAAGGGAAGACTGATCGAGGAGGCCTGCCTCCCCTTTGCTTCCCCTGCCAGGAGCTGCATAATATGTGTGAAAGAGCCACATGTGGCTCCCGAGCCACAGTTTGGCCACCCCTGAACTAGATCTTATTGAAGAAAGTAAAATGACAAGCATAAAATGCTCTGAATATATACAATATACAGAAAAGGTACTACAAAGCAGTAAAAAACTCAAGGGAAAAATTCTGAGCAGTGGAAATATGTATAATGGGGATAGCTTCAGAGTACCAATTTGATGACCTGCTTTAATTTCTAGTTGCAGCGACCAAAGGTAGAGAACAAGGAAATGCAGGCAGACTCTGGTGAGAGACTTACATTTGCATTTGAAATTGGGAAGTGCTAAGCTGAATATATGTTATATAGAGGAATGGTACCAGATATTTAGCTAAAACAAGCGGGTCCTTCCTCTCCTGTGTTGATGATGGTTGATAACAAAAATTGAAAGCATGCCTGACAAAATGGAATAGGTAGAGTGGATGGAGGGGAGGAAGAGAGGAGAGAAAGATGAAATTGTCAAGAAAGAGTTCAATTTCACCTGTTTTTGCCTTGACTTGCTACCTGGCGGTTGTTAGCCGCCCTGAGCCCGCCATATGGCGAGGAGGGCGGGATATAAATTTCAATAATAAATAAATAAATAAATAAATAATTCTAAGCATTCTTACTCAAAAAGTACATGCTATTGAATTTACTTACTTTATCCCTCGACTCTCTCTCCAGTGGGGACCCAAAGTGGGTTACACCAATCTCCTCTCCTTCATTTTATACGCACAACTACCCTGTAAGGTGGGTTAGGCTGAAAGTATGTGACTGGCCCGAAGTCACTCGCCAAGTTTCTATGGGGATTTGAATCTCTAACCACAGCACTAGTCCAGTACATTAAGGAACAGATTTTCCTGCCCTCGTACAGGAACATTGCTATGTGAATGAATGAATGTTTATTTGCTGTCAAAAACCATTAATCATAGGAATACATTCTTATAACAGCCAAAGAGATTCATTCCAGTACAGAAAATATGTTTAGTCATAAAAACCTTAAAAATATTTATGAAACATAACAATCCAAAAAATCTAAGATAAATCTAAAATATCTAGTATACGTAAAATGATTATCAATCATACAAATAAAAAACTATACACAATCATGCTTCTTATTGTGGAATTTTACCAAGTGGAAGCAGAATTTGGCTATTTGTCTGGATTTTCATTAATTAAAAGTCTCTCCAGGCATGTCTTACCTGCATCAGCTGACGGTCTGTCTAAAAATGGGGATATAAACTTATCCCTATAAACTTGATGGAACAGGCCATTGCTATATGGAAACTAGACATGTAATGACAGCTTGCACATGCCAATGAGTCTCTGTTCTCCATTAACTGCAGCTGCAAAATGAGGCCAGGAAAAGTGCTTATTAGAGACTTTGAGGTCGACTGTTGCTATTGAGTTTGTTTTATTACTTCTTGCATTTATGGCCCCTGGCTTGAAATCTGATCCATCTTAGCCTGTCAGAAAACATCATGATCTGAAAAATCTGCTAAAAATGTGCTTTTCCCTTAATTTTTGTCGCATCTGGCCCCATGAAGAGTTCTGGGGAATTTGATAACTTGCACACTGTTATGTGTCATTGGGTTGGATTGTTTTGGGCTTTCTGGATATTTCTTCGCACCCACCTACATATGCACTGTGATCACTTCTGTCATTGGGCTTCATTCTTTCCATGGGGAAAAAGGGAGGCAATTGCCAGCACACAACTACTGATCACACATAGTTCCCTATAAGCTTTGCTAAGGGGCACTGGCGCACAAAATTTTAACAGGCAGTGCAGGGGTTTCTGCTTCTGCTCATAAGGCATTTCCCCCCTCTATTGGAAACAATGGATGGGGGCACCTCCTTCTTTTTGAAACTGGGGAGGAGGTACTAGCAGTTATGCTGCAAATTTGGTGCCTCTACCTAAAAAAGCCCCCCCCTCCCGAGCCCCAGATATCTCCAGGGCAATTTTCCATTATAACCTATGGGGCCTATTGACTACAATGGTCCCCATAGGCTACAATGGAGCTGGAAAAAATGATTTTTTTTTGCACACCTCTATTTGCTTTTCAGTATGATTTGTAAAGCTGCCTTCAGTCACAGGGAAAAGTGGGGTATAAATATTTGAATAAGTAAGTAGTTTGGGCAGATTGATACCATTTAAGCAGCTTTCTGTTTGTTTGGTTAGGCTGGGTTTGATAGTGATTGTTCAGTCCTCTGTTATATTTGACCTGTAATGCTGGTTATCATATTTAAAAAAAACAAAGTAGACTGCAAGATCCTCCCCTGCCAAGGGCTGGTATGTTTTCTAAGGCTCAACACAAAGTGACAGTCCAAGGCCAGGTCTACCACTATAGTGGAAAGGGGTGGGTAGATCTGTTCTCCAGAGGACAGGTCTACCACTATAGTGGAAAGGGGTGGATGAAATTTGACTTGATTCTGTTTTCTCTTAAAGTGTTTAAATTATTCTTAGAATATAGTTTAAATATAATTTAAAAGAATTTATTCTGAGATTTTTACAAGGTTATGGAAGTAATTTTCTAAAAAACTAAATTACGTGATAGTCAAATGTAGACTCGCTCACAATTTTAATGCTACTAGTTTTTTTCTCTCATGAGGTACAATTTCTGCTCACAACACTGTGGAGCTTAGAGGGAACATTGCTGACAGCTAGCGGTGGGGAAAAGCCCCTTTCCCAGTCTCACTAGGCTTCCAAAAGAACAGAAAGAGCACAACAATTAATGTAAAACAAGAGAGGGGAGAAGAGCAGCTGCAAGCAGATGAGGTCTGTAAAATGACACCAATGTGCATTGGAGGCCTGAAAATTCAAATCTTTCTGTCTACATGGCATACCTTCTTTGTCTGCAGTCTTTCAGAGAAGATTGTAGTGAAACAGGTTTTGGAAACAATGGAACAAAGTAGAAAACTGTAGAAAAGTTGGGGAAAACTGCATGTGGATCTTGTTAAAACAACACACCTACTCTGGTCTGAAAGCCAAGAATGAGTAAAACAGCTGTGTGGAAGCAACAAAGTGTATTTATTTATTCTAGAAAACTCAAGTGCTGTCTTTCCAGAGAAATTACTTGAGGCATTTTACAAAGTAAAAGATAATAAAATTATGAAACAGCATAAAAATCATTAAAGGCAAAGGTTTCCCTTGATCGAAAGCCAGTCGAATCCAACTCTAGGAGGCGGTGCTCATCTCCGTTTCCAAGCTGAAGAGCCAGCACTGTCCGAAGACTTTTCCATGGTCATGTGGCTGGCACCACTAACTGCCAAGGCACACGGAACGCTGTTACCTTCCCACCGAAGCGATACCTGTTTATCTACTTGCAAACTGCTAGGTTGGCAGGAGCTGGGGCCAGAGACAGGAGCTTACTCCATCACGTGGCACTAGGGTCTCGAACTGCGAAGTTACCAATCTTCCAGTCTGCAGCTCAGTGTTTTAACCTCTGAGCCACTGCGGCCCCAATCGTTAGCAGTTACCAAATTATTAAAAACCCAACCAGAGCATTAAAACAGCACAAAACATTTAACAATATAAAATGATTTTCATAAAACTATCCTCAAACTGTAAAAATCATTTCTTAATTAACAGTTTCGATTAAAAAACGAACAAACTGGCCAGGAACCTAAAAGAGAATAGAGTAGGAGCCAGTCCAGCCTCAATGGAAGGACATTCCTCAGCTGAAGTGCCACCACTAAAAAAACTATTTCTGGTCTCCACTTGCCTCATTTGTGTAAGTAGGCCATGGGAGTGCTGAGAGTAGGGAATTTGTGAAGAGAGTATTAACTGGAATGAAAGGATTGCAATATTTTACATCAATTGCTCTGAAACAAGAGGCCATAGCTCTGCAGGGTAAGATTAATGATCCATTTAGTTCAGATCTGTTTCTCACTGAGATCAAAACTCCCTCTGTTACTGCCCCTCAACAACTGGCATTCAGAGGTATCCTATATCAAATCATGGAGATTAGCCATCATGGCTAATTGTTACAGATGAACCTATCCCCTATGGATTTATCTAACTGCCCTTTAAAATAATCTAGTTTGCCGCTACCACTACACCCTGTGAAGGGAGCCCAAGTTAATTTGTAGTATTTCCTTTTGTCTGTCCTATCCATTGACTCTGAGGTCTAGTGCCATGAATTCTAGCATTTTAAAAGAGAAATAAAAGATCTCTGTATCCACTGTGGTCATGCCATGCATAATAGTATACACCTGTCATGTCCTTGCCTTAGTTATTTATATTTGTTTTCTAAAGTGAAACACCCCGGAAACTACTGCTTTCTTACAGGGAACTTGCTCCAAACCCACTATTTTGGTTGTCACTTTTCTAGTTGAAACCAATGGTACTAATTTCTGAAGAAACAGGATTAGCAACGACCCAGACTTATTTGGAATAAAATCCCATTTCAAATGAAAGTTACTATGGATATTGTTAGGGCTTTAAATAATGACGATGCTATCACCTCATGGTGGAAGACCAGAGAAAAGACTTATCACAACCAGGAGAAACGCCCGTACTGCCGAGACAAACATCCTAATGTATCTGCCCGGATGACAGCCATTTCGTGACACCACGTGAGTATCCTCCGCACAGGGCGAAAAGCGGATACGGCCATACGCCCTGAATTACGAGGAAGAATGCTCACGACTGTGATCTCCCCTCCCTTTTACACCTAGAAACGATAAACGTGCAGAGATAGCGCAATTTAAGAAATGGCGTATAGAGCTTTGCTGGTTCGGAAGGAGAGGGAGTGTTTTGGATCCCTTAAACTCTGCCATGGCGCAGGCCACTGACCGACACAAATACGTTGTTTCACTTGCAGAGACACGACCAACCGGCAAGCGCTTTGGCGACAACGTCGTTTCTACCGAAAAGTGCGTAGCGCCGCGCTAGCGGAAATGACGTCAAACTGTGGAGCCGCGCCTGCCCCTGGGAGAGCGGCCTTGGAAACCCTGTTCTTTCTTTCGCTGTTGCCTTAGCTGACGGTAGGCACGTCTCTGGGCGGCGGGGACCCTTGCTGTTTCCCCTTAACACGTCCCTCTTTTCCTTTTTCTGGCTGCCCGCTCATTCTCTTGTGTTTCTTTCACAGGCGCCATGCCGGCTAAGGGACCCCTCCAGAGCGTGCAGGTTTTCGGCAGGAAGGTAAGGCGCGCGTGTCTCCGGGGACGGGCCTAGTTACTTTCTTCCCGGACTCTTCTTCTCTGGGGCCTGGATGGCTGTTGTGGCGCCGCTGCTGAAGCCTTCCAACTCATATGCATCAAGACTTCTTTCCTTCTCCTTATTTTCATCAGTAGCTATTTCTCTCCGCCGCGCCCCCCCCCCCCCGCGGTTACACGTGCTGCTTTTTCGTTACCCCGGGTAGTACTGATGAGCATATGAAATTGATTTATAGTGAATCGGGCCATTGATCCACTCTGACTGATACGGCCAGCTGAGGTCGTATATGGAAGGAGGTCTTTCACATCTGGGATTTGAACACAGATGTCTCGTGTGTCGTAGCCCAACGCTTGTAACCACAAGAGGCTCCCTCTTAACCGAATTGGCTCTGGGATAGAACTAGGGACCGCGTGGAACTCCCACCAGAGCAAGAACAGTTCTCTGGCAAAACTTGGGTCGGTCAGATCAATGCTCCTAAATGCTATTATGAGCTGGGGTGGTGAAAAACATATATCGTGTTCTGAGGTCCTTGGAAGAAGCCCAGGATGTAGTTGATCTAGTAGGTGCTAAGTCCTGCTTTTCTTCATTGCTCTCCGATTCTGAACTTTGAGGTCTGGAAGGACTAATTAGTTTGTGTTTCCTCTGGGGCCCGTTAAGGTTGCTTATGAATAACTTGCCTCATTTTGTGGCAACAAGGGGACCACTCACATTGTGTATGTTATTTGATTGGTCTCTGACTGTATTAAACTCTTGTTGTTAGTACCAATAAACCTATGTTCCCAGCTTCCACATAGAGCTTTGTATGAGTGAATGTTTTATAATTATGTTCTTGAACATTATATACATAACTAATACTGTTTAAATGGGTAGAATGTTACAACCCTTTATTTTTTATTTCACTGTAGAAAACTGCTACGGCAGTAGCTCACTGCAAAAGAGGAAATGGCCTCATTAAAGTAAACGGAAGGCCTTTGGAAATGATAGAGCCCAGAACTTTGCAGTATAAAGTAAGTTATTTTCTTTTTAACCGCATAATGTATACGTTGCTCCCATCTGTATGGGCCATTTTTCATCATTTGTAGTTTCTAGTTCATTGAGGCTATGGGCTAAACCAAACAATTTGTAAACAAGTTGAACCAACATATTAAGTTTGCTTTGAATTTCAGCTCAATTATGTTTTATAACAGTATTTTGACACATTTGCATGCATTGTTGTGCAGAGATATCAGTCTGTGTAAGTGCTGTAATGCTAGTACTGGATGGAAGCCACTGTAAAATGCAGAGATCCATGTAGAATGCTTTTAGGGACTGGGTGAAGGAAGCAGGTCTGTTGATTGCACCTAGGACTGCTTCCAAAGTGTCACTGAAGTAGGCTGGTCCTATTAGCACTAGTTCATTGTCTTGTTGTGAAAACCACTGTGGCAAGACTTTTGAAGGCAAATAGGGTAGCATAGTCTTAGCCTCCCATGCCTTTTAAGTGTAAACCATGTTTGCTCTGCAGCATCTAAAAAGGCAACTCAAAATTAGGTTGCCAAGTAGCTCTAAAATGGCTGTTGGGATATGTGGTCCCATTTGGAGGGTAATGTAGCAATGTTGGGTAAAAATACAGTAAAATTTAAATATTTAATGAAAAAGTATATTATAATAATTCTGTAATATGGCTGTGTGTCTTGTAGGATGCACAGGTTTTGATCTTTTCAAATTCTAAATTGTTGCTTTGGAAAATAGGAACTTTGGTAGCATCCTATAGTAATTAAAATAAAGGTACTGAGTTAGTTGTATCTATTACTATATTTCATAATATTAATTTTCTCTTATTAGCTGCTTGAACCAGTACTCCTTTTGGGCAAGGAACGCTTTGCAGGAGTTGACATCCGAGTCCGGGTGAAGGGTGGTGGTCACGTAGCACAGATATACGGTATGACTTTATATGAACGCCTTCAGGGTTCTAGAGGAGGGGAATTAATGTACAATAATTAATGGTGTCTCAGATATTTGTAGTACTTTTATTGCCATTTGCAAACTTTAGAGCTTATAAAACTGGTAATATATGTTGTAGTATTCATCTGTAAGGCTTCTTGGTTATTGGTTGCATTAGGTTATAAATGGATACAAATATAGACTGTCTTTCTGTAGATAGCTACAAGTATATAGTGTGTTCACTGTGCATCTATGCATCTCTAAACAGGCAATATTATTTAGCTAACTAGATTTTTGTTTCGATGTGCTACTAATTTTGCTTCTTTTCTCTGCAGCAATTCGGCAATCTATTTCCAAAGCGTTGGTGGCTTATTACCAGAAATGTGAGTAAAATCATTATCTTTTGATCATGGCTATTTTTCAAATGCGTATTTTAAGACGACTCCACAGGGTGGCGGTTTTGGCAACTACTTGTAGCCCACAATTGCTCTAATTGTCTGTACCATATTGTCCTCTTCTAACAGCAGTAAACATGGGTGAAGGTTTTAAGACCCTTTTTTTGTTTCCCCCAGATGTTGATGAAGCTTCCAAGAAGGAGATAAAGGATATCCTCATCCAGTATGATCGGACCCTTTTGGTTGCTGATCCTCGTCGTTGTGAATCCAAGAAGTTTGGTGGACCTGGTGCTCGTGCACGCTACCAAAAGTCTTACCGCTAAAAGAAAACAATGCGTTTGAATTCTTAAATAAACACAGAGAAAATTTAACTTTTAGCTTGTATTGGTTTGAAAGTGTGCAGTTTTGCTTGCTTTGCCCATTTAGGTTGAGAGGATAATGTTAATCAACTTGCCAAGGTTTTACGTTACACCGCTATTATGAATGATTCAGCTTTTAAAATTAACATTTAAATTCCAGCTGACTTCCATGTATATAGAAATGAATGAGCCTATGTTCCTTAAAAGGCTCACAATAGAAGCAGAACCCAGGTGTTTGTTGTGTGTCTTCTCATTCCTAATACTTGAGTAGCCAGATAATGGGATGGAATTTCCAATAACACCATGATCAGGCTTCATTATTGCGATTGGTACCACTAAATATGTGTATTAGTTTATTTAATTACTTATAGTCAGCTTTTTTCACTGAAATTGAAGGTAGATTACAGGATAAAGCAGTGCCATCAGAGAGTATAAGACAACCAATGAAAAACAAAACTTTTTTTAAAATTAACATGTTTATGTGCCACCTTTCCCCTCAAATAGGGTTCCCAAGGCAGCAGACATCAAGTCATTAAAATATTTTAAAAGGAATTAGAGAACAATATGAGCAAGAAAGTAAACACTATAAACATCAGACCACAAGGTATAGGGCAATGCAATTTGTTCATGGTAACTCCTTCCATGTCATTATATATGCAAGTGAACTACTGGATGAAGCGAAATTGGTGTGATCCAGACTGCAGATAGTGAGGGGAGAACTGTTCTTTGCTGCTGAAAACAACTGTTTACTACCCAATTCACTTTTTTGGTGTAATGATGTGCCTGTGATGTTTATTTAGTTTTTCTATTAATATGAACAGCTGTGTGCTTAGTGTTTTCAAACACAGTCACATTCAGCTTTGTTCATAGCTTGATTAAAAAACATTTTGTTCATTGCATGGCATTTCATTCTCTTCTCCCCATCTTCAACAGTACAGGGTTTGAAGGCACGCAACCCAGTCTTATATGTGTTTTCTTAAAAATAAATTGTGTACTTTTTTGGATTGGAACTTTCTTCCAAACAAGCATGAATAGGTATTTAGCATGAAAGCAGTATTCAGAATGTGTAATTCAGGTGATTCATACAATAGAAGGTTATTTCTACTGGTTATCTTGCTTTCCACAACTCAGTATGCATGTTTGTAGAATTGTGTTTTAATCACTCTTAAGACTAATGTAGGAAAGCTAGTGACATACATTGCTACAAGTAGGACCAAGCTATGCAACTTGTTTGGGGATACATAAAAGACAACTGTATGGATGATGTGGGAATGTTTTATATAGGTTGAGGCCAATGCTCCCTCTAAGCTGTGGAGTCTTGTGAGCAAAGATTCTACTTTGTGAGCTACCAGTATTAAAGTTGTGAGCAAGCAGTTTGGCTACTGCATAAATTAGTTTGCTCTGGAACTATCCTTCCTGAGCTAAGACAAAAATCTGTGAGCCAGAACCTAAAAACTGTGAGCTAGCTCACACTAACTCAGCTAGGAGAGAACCCTGGTTGGGGCCAACGTAAAAATGCTGTGTGTGTTAGTCCTCCCATTTCTGATTGAAGTGCCACTTATTAATACCCCACCATTGTTCCCAGTGCAGACCCAAACATGCTTACATCCTTCTTGCCTCCAGTTTATCCTTAAAACAACCCTGTGAGGTAGCTTCTGTTTGTGAGTATGTCATTGGCCCAAATTTACCCAGCATGCTTTCAAGGCAGAGTAGGGATTAGAGGTTTGATCTCGCAGATCCTAGTTCAATAACCAATACACCACACTGGCGCAGGTCTTTTAGTCCTAATTGGTGGCAGAGACGCATACAAGATGAGTATCTGGTTAGGTTTAGTTTCCCCTCCTGCACTTAAAGGCTGCCCTGGAAGGCCATTTTCATTATTGGGGACTACTGGGGGAAAAAATGAAATACTTTCTCTTTTCAAATGAGTGTAATGTTTTTAAAGATGAGGTGGGCACATTGTAGACATACATATAACCCTTGCATTGAAGATGCAGGCCTGCACTTAGAATAATGCCTGATCTTCATATGAGGAGCATACAGGACTTATTACTTTTCAGCTGTAGCATGCCTTCTGTTCTACTGAACTGACTTGTGGTTGACCTTTTCATGTCTCCCTCAAACACCTGTGAAATATATCCACAGAGTGGGTAAAAAGTAGCTTATTGCTACTGCCTTCTAAAATGGGAAAAGGGATTAGGAGGAGTCGGCAGAAGCTGCACCAAAACCTCAGTAACATGGAAAGTTTCATTGAGAAATTAGCTGTTTCTAACCAGATAGCAAAAATTAAGGTACATATACTAAAACAGCATAGGGTGCACCAGGTTGCAGTTTTCTCTCAAGTATTAGATATATTTGCAATTTTGTACAAACCTAAAGCATTCATAGCTCAAAGTATGTCAAATACTGTACTTTTATATATTAAATGATGCAAAGCAGTAATACTAGTTTAGGTTTGATAGGAGAGTAAGTATTGCATATATTTCAATTTCCCCCCCAAAATTCTGCTTTTCTGAAATAAATGGAAACTGTTTTTTGTTTGTGGCTTCTCTAGTCATGATGTACAGTTACATGCTCTCCTTTCCCCTTGGAACATGTGATCCACCTGTCCCAGCTCAAGTGCAAGTCTTACAAACAAAACCAATAGCCATAATATCTACAGTGCCTCAGCAGTATGAAATAACATCAAACAGATGGCATGTCAGCTGTAACATCATAAGCAGACAATTGAAAGTTAAGATAAAACTTCAGTTAAAAGCTTGGGTCTTGGCAAGCATTGAAATGCCATCAGGAAATGTACCTGGACACCACAAAAGGAAGGGCATTCTGAAGATTAGTTGCCTAACTTGGATATTATCCAAATTATTACCCTCTCAATCTCTTAGCAAATGTATTGCAAATAGCTATCAGAGAATCATGATTGGTTAGGTACTCAGATGTATGTTTTATACATACATGCAAAACATTGGGAAAGTATCCTAGTTTACTCAAAAGCTGTGCATTTCATACCTTTTACTAGGGCAGCAAAATGACATAACAATTATATAAGATTTTGAGATTTCTAGATTTATCCAGGCTGGATGTGATAAAAAGACTTAAGCCAGAGATTTCTGTTGGTTAGTTCTACAGGTGAAGCTTGGACACCACATTTTATCTCCCCAGTTTCTTTGGCTTTGCTTCTTGTTGGTTTCATGATCAGCAGCTCCTCTCTTCAAAGTTTCCATGTTTGAACATTCCCACCCTAGGCCTCCCCCCACCCCCCTGGAAAACCAAGGGTGACTATAGTAACAACAAGCCTGCTCCAAATTTCCAGTTACAGTTCATGCAGTGCAGAAGAAGGGTTGCTGGTGCAACTGGAGGGGAAAGAGCTAGAGGTGCAATCTATAAAATGTCGAGGTGTGGTAGCTGCTTTCACAAATCACTAATGATGATTCAGTTGCCCATGCTTTTGTGTGAAGTTGCATCCTGAAATGTTTGCTCAGTGTGGTGGATCTGGTGATAGCAAGATAGTGTTGGATCACGTGCTGATGGTGATTGTGTCTACAAGATTCATCTGCCTTCCAAACATTTGATTGTCTGGAGTCCCTTTCTAGCATTTTGATGAGACTTATTGGACCTTTCCCACCCAGAAAATGCTGCTTAACAATAAGAGAACATAAGACAAGCCAGGCTGAATCAGGCCAATGGCTCATCCAGTCCAACACTCCGTCACACAGTGGCCAAACCCCAGGTGTCATCAGGAGGTCCACCAGTGGGGCCAGAACTTCAGAAGCCCTCCCACTGTGACCCCCCCCAAGCACCAAGAATACAGAGCATCACCGCCCCAGACATAATTTTCCATCTATACCTTGTGGCTAATACCCACTGATGGACCTCTGCACCATATGTTTATCCAATTCCCTCTTGAAGCTGCCGATGCTTGTAGTTGCCATCACTTCCTGTGACAGTGAATTTCACATGTTAATTATTCTTTGGGCGAAGAAGTGCTTCCTTTTATCTGTTCTAAACCTACTGCTCATCAATTTCATTGAGTGCCCACAAGTTCTTGTATTGTGAGCAAGGGAAAAAAGTACTTCTTTTTCTACCTTCTCTATCCCATGCATAATTTTGTAACCTCTATCATGTCACCCCTCAGTCATCCTTCCTCCAGGCTAAAGAGCTCTAACCTCTTTAACCTTTCTTCATAGGGAAAGTGTTCCAACCCCCTAATCATTTTAGTTGCCCTTTTCTGCACTTTTCCCAATGCTATATCTTTTTTGAGGTGTGGCGACCAGAACTGGACACAGTACTCCAAATGAGGTCGCACCATCGATTTATACGGGGGCATTATGATACTGGCTGATTAGTTTTCAATTTCCTTCCTAATAAGCCCCAGAACAGCGTTGGCCTTTTTCATTGCCGTTGCACACTGTCTCGACATTTTCATTGAGTTATCTACTATGACTCCAAGATCTCTCTCTTGGTCAGTTTCTGCCAGTTCGGACCCCATCAACGTGTATTTATAGTTAGGATTTTTGGCTCCAATGTGCATCACTTTGCACTTGGCCACATTAAACCCCATTTGCCACGTTGATGCCCACTCGCTCATCCTCGACAGATCTCTTTGGAGTGCCTCACAATCCTCCCTGGTTCTCACCACCCTGAACAACTTCGTGTCATCTGCAAATTTAGCTACTTCACTGCTTACTCCCAACTCCAAATTATTAATAAACAAGTTAAAAAGCATTGGACCGAGTACTGATCCCTGCAGTACCCCACTGCTTACCTTCCTCCACTGAGAAAATTGCCCATTTATACTCATTCTCTGTTTCCTTTTAATTAGCCAGTTTTTGATCCACAAAAGGACTTGTCCTTTTATCCCATGACTATTGAGCTTACTTAGGAGCCTTTGATGAGGAACTTTATCAAAAGCTTTCTGGAAGTCAAGGTAAACAACATCTATTGGGTCCCCCTTGTCCACATGTTTGTTTACTCCCTCAAAGAACACTAACAGGTTAGTGAGACAAGATCTTCCATTACAGAATCCATGCTGAGTCATCCTCAATAGATTTTGTTCATCAAGGTGCCTACTATTTTTTCCCTTAATAACAGGTTCCACCAACTTACCCGGTATCGACGTCAGACTGACTGGCCTCTAATTTCCAGGATCTCCTCTGGAACCCTTTTTAAAGATGGGAGTGACATTAGCTACCTTCCAGTCCTCAGGAATGGAGGCAGAGTTTAAGGAAAGATTACATATTTTTGTCAGGAGATCCACAAGTTCACATTCAAGATCTTTCAGAACTCTCAGATGTATGCCATTCGGGCCCGGTGATTTATTTGTTTTTTAGTTGTCTATCAGTCATAGGACCTCCTCTCTCATCACCTCAATCTGACTCAGGTCTTTCAACACCCCTCCCGAAATCAGTGGTTCTGGAGTGGGAAGGCACTTCTCATCTTCCACAGTGAAGACAGAGGCAAAAAATGCATTCAGCCTCTCAGCCATTTCCCTATCATCCTTCACTACACCTTTTATCCCATGGTCATCCAAGGGCCCCACTGCTTCCCTGGCTGGTTTCCTACTTCTAATGTATTTGAAGAAAGTTTTATTGTTGGTCTTTATGTTTTTTGTGATATGCTCCTCATATTCCAATTTTGTCTGTCTGATCACAGACTTGCATTTTATTTGCCACAGCCTGTGTTCCCTTTTATCAGCCTCACTGAGACTAGCTTTCCACTGCTTAAAGGAATCCTTCTTACCTTTTACAGCTTCCATTACTTTGTTTGTTAACCATGCAGGCTTTTTGCTATACCTATTTGTGCCTTTCCTAACCCGCGGTATATATTTTCTCTAAGCCTCTAGGATTGTAATTTTAAATAGTCTCCAAGCTTCCCCAATGGTTTTGACCCTTTCTATTTTTCCTTTCAGTTTTCTCCTCACATATCCCCTCATATCAGAGAAGTTACCCCTTTTAAAGTTAAAAGTGGTTGTGTCAGTCTCTTGGGGCAACTCCCTATTTATACAAATGTTGAACTCAGTAACATTATGGTCACTGTTCTGAAGCGGTGCAGTCACTTTAACCTCTCTCGCCAGGTCTTGGGCTACCTGTTCAATCAATGCTATATCTCTCTCCTGGTCAGTTACCACCAGTTCAGAGCCCATCAATGTTTGTTTATAGTTGTGGATTTTTGCTCCAATGTGCGTTACTTTGCACTTACCTATGTTGAACCTCATTTGCCCACTCATCCAGCCTCGACAGATCCCTCTGGAGTGCCTCACAGTCCTCCCTGATTTTCACAACCCTGAACAACAGGACCGGCAAACTTAGCCACTTCACTGCTTATTCCCAACTCTAAATCATTAATGAACAAGTTAAAAAGCACTGGACCTAGTACTGAGCACTGCAGTACCCCACTGCTTTCCACCTTCTACTGTGAAAACTGCCCATATATACTCACTCTTTGTTTCCTGTTAATTAACCAGTTTTTAATTCACAAGAGTACTTGTCCTCTTATCCCATGACTGCTGAGTTTACTTTAGGAGCCTTTGATATGGAACTTTATCTAAAGCTTTCTGGAACTCTAGGTAAACAACATCTACTGGGTCACCCTTGTCCACATGTTTGTTCACCCCCTCAAAGAACTCCAACAGGTTAGTGAGACAAGATCTTCCCTTACAGAATCCATTCTGATTCTTCCTGAATAGCTTTTGTTCATCAATGTGCCTATTAATTCTACCTATAATAATGGATTCCACCAAATTACCTGGTATCGATGTTAGACTGACTGGCCTGTAATTTCCCAGATCTCCTCTGGAACCTTTTTTAAAGGTGGGAGTGACATTCGCTACCTTCCAGTCCTCGGGAATGGATGCAGATTTTAGTGATTTTTGCATATTTTTATCAGGAGAGACACAAGTTCACATTTGAGTTCTTTCAGAACTCTTGGATGTATGCCATCTGGGCCTAGTGATTTGTCAGTTTTTAATCTGTCCATCAGTTGTAGGACCTCCTCTCTTGTCACCTCAATCTGACTAACGTCTTTGAACAGCCCTCCTGAAGTAAGTGGTTCTGGACTGGGCAAGCACCTCCCATCTTTAACAGTGAAGACAGAGGCAAAAAGGTATTCAGCTTCTCTGCTATTTCCCTATCATCATTTAGTAATCCTTTCACCCCTTGGTAATCCAAGGGCCCCACTGCCTCCCTGGCTGGTTTCCTGCTACTAAGCCCATGTAAACTACCCTGAGCTCCTCTGGGACACAAATATAAGAAAGAATTAAGTGGCAAACACACTTTGCTATTTTCTCAATAATTTGTGAGCAATCTTTTTATGAGATTTTTTTTTAAAAAAAACCCTCCGAATAAACATTAGGATACAAATTGAAACTTACCTGAAATTCATTGATTTTAAAGTAGCTGAATGTTTGAACTTTAAATTGCACCTGTCATAGAAAATGAAGAAAAGACAGGAAATCTGGATACCTGTTTGCTTCAAAGCAGACAAATGGAAAATGATCCCTCAAATATGATGGGACAGAGAGATTTCTTTCTGTGCCACTGTCCCCAAGCACTATAAAGGTTTGATTCAGTCCAAAAGAGGAGTAGAAACGTCTGTTCTTGTGTAACTAATACTGACTCAGGTTAGGAGCTACCATGCATTACTAATGAGAGAAATCCAGCCAAAACTCGCATGCAGCATTTCCAAAGCTCAAACAAACCTGACGGTGGCAAGGAAGCTCTGTTTTGCTTGTTTTTTTCCCTTTTTAAAAAAACTTCATCTAGCAAATCTGCAAAGAACTCTTGAAGAACATTCACTATTAAGATGCCATCATAGCTTAGGCACACAAGCGGGATACTTTCCATTTTAGGAAGCTAGATTGAAATGAACATTGAGAGAAAAGTCAATTTCATGATACCGTGGAACATAATTTGCGTTCACTTTCTGCTGTTTTCTTTTGAAGGTAAGATTTTGGATTTTTGCTATGTTATTTATTTTAAAAGTACTGCATTCATCAGTGTTGTATTTATTCCATTCCTTTCCTTTTGGAAACTGCTATTTCTCTTTTTAAAAATTAGTTGAATGAAAACGTGTTGTTCTGTCAACTTTAATTATTTTTTAAAAACCTGTCCAAACAAATGTTTTGGTTTAAAAATAAGACTTTTTCTAGTATTTCTTTCTGATACATGGAATATTTCCCCTGAGCTTTACATATTACTGTTAATATTTGATTGACTATAGAATAATTCTTGACTGTTGTTGAATACTATATGCTAATGCATACATACATACTACTACTACTACTACTACTACTACTACTACTACTACTACAAATTACATACTAGTAATAGTTACTCAGGACAGTTTAATGTGTTTGATAGTGAGAGAGTCTTGACCACAAAACTGTTATATTTGAAAGCTTCAATCTTTTCACAGAACTGGGATCTGCTATGTAAGTAAAGCTAAATATGCAGAAAAAACAACTCCCATCTTTATCTGAAAAGTATTTAATTGGAATGAATCTTCACTTAAATTCATGTTTAGTCTTCTTGAGAAGAGTACGACTCATCCTTGCTTTTAAAAGTACACGCTAATGTGCTGGTCTTCAGAGTGAAGTCCAGAGAAAAGGATGAAGTGATTGAAATTCATTCTGCCTATTTTTATTTAACAGGATCCATCTGTGAATTCTCTCTTTTGAAAGGAACTCCACGGTGAGTTTGCATCCCTCATTTGCAGATATATGGTCGTACCTACAGCCAAAGTGTGTAACAGTACTCTGGTGTACTGGAAGTTTTAAGGGGAGAAAAAATATGATCTTAAGAACCTGACATGTTTTCACTTTTCTTTTCTTTTCTTTTTTGCTGTACTAGTATTGGGGGGGTGTGTTAATGATAAGCTGAAAAGTATTTTTTGAAATAAAAAGACTCCTGAATTGTAAGGGCATACAATGCAATATGCAGTATGTTTTCATGCAGTTTGAAAGCATGGGTTTTTGATACATTATACAGTGGCTGGAATTGAATTGGAACAAAAACTGCATTAAAAAGACAGCTGTGTTAAAAATGTAATATTTTAAGCTTATTCTAGGATATAGCATGTATAAGAAATACAACATGTAGCAGTTATTTCAGTTTGAATAGTAGTTTTTGGGGTTTTTTAAAGAGGGGATGGATTTATTGGTACACTTATTGGCAAAGTATTTTTGGTTTTTTAAAAAAATACCTTACCAAATCTGTATGTAGCAAAATGGGGAAAGGGCTATGAACATCTAATTATTTTCATTTGCTCTTAGGCATGGGTAAGAAATGCTGTCTCTGATAAAGATGATCTAGGCATCAATTTCTGTTTAGAAAAGTACTAACAGTTATTCTGAATCTTGTAACCATCCATCATGTTCTTTTAATAGTACCACTGTGGAAGTGTTGAAACTTTGGTGGTAGGTCATAGTAGGAGATAAAACAAATTACATTTTAACTATATCTTATTCAGCATGACATTTGTAAATGCAAAAATCAGTGTCGAAGGCAGTTTACATGAAGCTGAATTACACTGAATCAGACCTTTGGTCTATCAAGTCAGTATTGTCTACCCTGACCATTAGTGGCTCTCTAGGTCTCTGGCAGAGGTCTTTCCCATCACCTACTGTCTGAGCTTTTAAACTGGAGGTACCAGGGACTGAACCTGGAAACATCTGCTTGCCAAGATGCTCTACCACTCAGCTACAGCCCCTTCCAGTTAGTTTATACTTTGAAAAGTGTGACCACTTGTTCAGTTGTCCATTTCCCATCTTATCTTATTCAGTGAACAGATGTATATTTTCATATTGCTCCATTTTAGCAACAGTTTCACAGAACAACATTGGGACAGGCCTGCTAAACCATCTAGTTCACACCTTGTCCAAGGAGCATTCCCCACAGAGTATACCTACACAATAGGATTTTTTTTCACTTGCTTTTAGGGGCCCAGTCCAAATCTACACTTATGCAACAGGCTGGTTTCCATAAGGTCTGTAGTTCAGCAGTTCGAGACCCTAGTGCCACGCGATGGAGTGAGCTTCTGTCTCTGGCCCCAGCTCCTGCCAACCTAGGAGTTCAAAAGCAAGAAATTGCAAGTAGATAAACAGGTACCACTTTGGTGGGAAGGTAACAACATTAAATGCCGGCCACATAACCACAGAAAAGTCTTTGGACAACGCTGGCTCTTTGGCTTGGAGATGAGTACCACCCCCTAGAGTTAGATTCAACTGGCTTTCGAGCAAGGGAAACCTTAACCTTTACTTTATTTTACTTCACTTCCTACCCCAAACACCTGATGGGTGCTAATTAGCATCTTTAGTGAACACTATGCCTGTGCAACTCCTGCTGATGAAATAAGCAGAAGAATTGCATGGGCAGAGGTGAATTGCAGTCATAGTTGCAATCCAGCTAGGAAGAGAAGTTTATAAGCCTGGTTCTATGTGCTTACAACTTCCAGCTGAATTGGAGTGAGGAAGTTTAACATTCATCTTCATTTGGAATAAAAATGTATTGCTTTTAAAATATCAGAAACTGTTATGCCTTAATCTTATTTTTTGTAGGCCTCAATATATCTGATGCTTTATTCTGTTTTACTTCGCCAACCATAGGGATATCTTTCAGTTCACATCCAAGATGAAAAAGTTGGGTTCTCATGTGTTTCATCAAAGGGAGACATGAAAAAGGGGAACAAACGTGAAAAATAATTAATCCAAGAAAAGTGTCTTTGATAAAGTGAGAGAAATCAGAGCAAAAACTTCCGTCTCTTGGGACACTGGCTATTCAGGTTGCCTCCAAACCTTTGATTGTACAATATTCTTTTTGTTTTCTTCCAGGAATGACTTTAATGCAATTCGTCACAAAAGAGATCTCTTAGCAGCTAAGGTAGGTTATACCTCAAAAGGAAGGGGGAGGACACCTACCCACACCTACTGGTCTGCAAGGGGAGTTTGCTATCCTTACAATGAAGTCTTTGTGAAGCAGAATGGAAATGGTAATCACAAGTCAGGGGTGAGGTGGAGTAGCTTTTCTGTACCTGTTTTGCTGCAACTCTCAAAATGCAAACCTACATTCATTCATTCATTCTTTGCAAATCGCTTCTTGAATTAATCACCCCAACAAACTAAGTGACGCACATCAAGCGGAAAAAGGGGTCTTTCACTATTATCTCTTTCCATGACAGCAAACAAAAAGGCTTGGAATTTTATTAGCACTTGGCAAATAGTGCAGCCATGAAACAGTAGATGAGCTGTTTTTCAAATGGTGACCCTATTGTGACAACTTCGACTGAGCCTTACAACAGGTTCCCAGGATAGAATTTGAACTTGTGAAAACTATTCCCCTTGGTCCAGTGCCTCACTTCTCTCGAGATATCTGAAGGCTGGGCAGCAGACGTTACCTTTGTCATGTGGTTTAAATGTGTGGTTCCCTCTTCTCCCCAAAGGAAAAAGGATCAGAGATCAAATACCCTTCACTAAGATGCACATGTTTCAATGTATACAAATAGTTGCAAATTTCTGGCAGTACATAAAATCCAAGCAAGTGCATGAAATTCCAGTGACCGCCTTGTCATGGGTCATATCTTACTTTCTACGGGGAAGTCTTCTCTATAAGGGAATTTGTCTTGAGCTGGAAAAGCAAATGATTCTAGTGTAAACAAGAAAGACAGTCACTTCCATTGTTTTCTGAATATAGTAAGAATGAAAGACACAATAACTTCAGAAATAATAAATGCCATAAACATCAAGACAATAAAAAAAATCCTAGGATTAACACTGCAGTCCTTATCAGGTCTGCTCACAGTGCTACTGAAGTGTCCTTAATGTGGCTTACTCCTGGGAGAGTGATCTTAGGATTGCCTGGCGGTATACCTTTCAGCAATTTTCCCAACTGCAACCAATTTTCCTGTCTCATAAATACAATCCATTGTATTTGGTGACTCTATCAAACCTGAGAAATCATAAATTATGTATTCTTACCACATAGAAACTTATTTGTTCTTCACAACCTAAGCCATTGACCAAAACTACCTAAAAGAGCATACTATCTTTTTAGTTATCTTTACAGTAGATGAACTGTTTTTCAAGGGTACTAAAAGAACTTGTGGGTGTAATTTCTGGCCATTATTTTTGAGAATTCTTGGAGAACAGGAGAGGTGCCAGGAGATTGGAGGGAGGCAAATGTTGTCCCCATCTTCAAGAAGGGGGAAAAGGGGGATCCAGGTAACTACTGACCCATCAGCTTGATGTCTAGACCTGGAAAAATTTTTTAGAACAAACCATCAGTCAGTCCTTGAGCATTTAGAAAGGACGGCTGTAATTATGAGGAGCCAGCATGGGTTTCTCAAGAATAAGTCAAGATAAGAAAAACTTATCTGTTTTGTTTTTTTTTAAAGTTACTACCTTGCTGGATTAGGGGAAGGCTATAGACATAGTTTATCTTGATTTCAGTAAGGCTTTTAATCAGGTTCCACACAATACTCTTGTTGGCAAGTTGGTAAAATGTGGTTTGGATCATATTACTGTTAGGTGGATCTGTAACTGGTTGGCAGATTGCACCCAAAGAGTGCTTGTTAATGGTTCCTCATCCTCTTGGAGAGGAGTGACAAGTGGAGGGCCTTAGGGATCTGTCCTGGGACCTGTTTTGTTCACATCTTTATAAATTATTTGGATGAAGGAACAGAGGGAATGCTTATTAAATTTGCAGATGATACTAAATTGGGAGGGGCAGCACCAGACCTTAGGAAATACTTCCACCCCCTCCTTTACACTGCTGTGTCCCTCTGTGGCATGGATTCATTGCATGGATAAATGCATTTAACAAGTGCCACAGTTATGGTAATATTTACCTTTGAATAAAATAATCTGACATTTTGAAGTTTGGTGTCCTTGATGTGCTGATGGCCCCCAGCCAGTGTTCACTCTAAGCTGAGTTAGTATGAGCTAGCTCACAGTTTTTTGTCTTAGCTTAGGAAAGATGGCTCCAGAGCAAACTAATTTATTCAGTAGCCAAATTGTTCTCTCACAAATTTAATGCCAGTAGCTCACAAAGTAGAATTTTTGCTCACAAGACTCCACAGTTTAGAGAGAGCATTGCCCCCAGCTATATATTTTTCGTCAAAACTTCCACAGCTAGCTATCTCTGAACTAGTGTCTGGATACCATGGTCAAGTGAATAAGGTTTAACAATTGCAAACTGAATCCAGACAAGTTGGTGTTGTACTATGGAAATCAGTTGTTCTTGAGTGAATGGAGCTACTTGGATTGGATAGATTGATCCTATCTAAACAAGTATAGAACTTAGGGGTGCTTTTGGAGCCTACTATGCCCCTGAGGACCTTGCTCATGCCGATGAATATCCTGGCAGAAAATCTTTATTTTGCTCTTATTCATTTATTTATTGTACTTATAGCAGTAAGGCTCAGAATGGATCACAGCGTTTAAGATCAACATACAATTAAATTAATTACAGTTCAGATTACAATTGATGGCACAATTGGGCAGATTCAGAATTGGTCCATAATGGGGGTTGCCACTCATCCTCGACCATGCACCTGGTGGAACAACTCCGTCCTACAAAATTGTTTCAAGTCTCGCAGGGTCTGGGTCTCATTGGACAGAGAGTTCCACCAGGTTGCAGCCAGGGCTGAAAAGGTTGACGATAGCCAAACAGCCTTTGGGCCAGGGATCATAAGCAAATTGTTATTAGCTGAGCAAAGCACCCTTTGGGGGACATACCAGGAGACCCTCAGATATATTGGTCCCAGGCCATTTAGGTTTTTAAAGGTCAATACCATAACCTTGAACTTGATCCAGAATTCAGCTAGGAGCCAGTGCAGCTGATGAAGCACAGGATGAATATGTGATCTTACTGGAGTCCCCATAAGGACCTGTGCAATTGCATTCTTGGCCAGCTGGAGTTTCCAGGTCAGCCTCAAGGGTAGCCTTGTATAGAGTGAGTTACAGTAGTCCAGTCTGGAGGTGACAGTTGCATGGATCACTGTGGCTAGATCTTGGCAGGACAAGGAGGGAACCAATTGTTTAGCCTGGCGTAGATGGAAGAATGCCAATCTAGTTACATCAGCGATCTGTGCCTCCATTGACAAAGAGGCATCCAGGATCATCCCTAAACTCTTGACAGTCGGTGCTGGTGTTAAAGGCACATTGTCAAGAGAAGGAAGTTGGCATACCACCCCGGCATCATCTTGACCTAGCCACAGGACCTCCATTTTCAATGGATTTCATTTCGGACGGCTCTGCTTAAGCCATCCAGCCACTGCCTCCAATCCCTCAGCCAGGGTAGCTGGAGTAGTCTCCGGCTGGCCATTCATCAGCAGATATAGCTGTGTGTCATCAGTATATTGATGACAGCCCAGCCCGAAACTGCACCAGCTGGGCAAGGGAGTGCATGTAGATGTTGAATAACACTGGGGAGAATTGCCCCTGAGGGACAACACATACCAGTGGATGCCTTGAAGAAGCCATCTCCCCAAGTGCCACCCTTTATCCCCAACCTTGGAGAAATGGGATCAACCACTTCAAGGCTATCTCACAAATCCCCATGTCGGTGAGGTGGTGTGCCATCAAATTGTGATCAACAGTGTCAAATGCTGCCATCAGATCTAACAATAAAAGCAGCACTGTCCCGCCTCGATCCATCTATCTGCGGAGATCATCTGTGAGAGAGACCAAAGCTGTCTCCATCTCATGGCTGGGGTGGAAGCCAAATTGGAAGAAGTCTAGGGCCTATGGAGTTGCTCTGCCGCTGCTCTCTGAACTACCTTATCCAGGTACAATAGATTTGACAATGGGTGGTAGTTGGATGGTTCAGAAGGATCCATTGGGTCTATAAGTCTCAGCGGGCAAACATAAATCCACTTGTTGCCTATGCAGGGAGGGGTTGGAATGCCTAGGCAAGCCTTCAGGACAACGTGGTCTGACCATGGCACCTCATCAATCACAATCAGATCCACATCCATCTCCACATCAAAGAGGAAATCCAGTGTGTGGCTCACTTGATGCGTGGGACCTGATACAATCTGGGAGAGCCCCATTGCTGCCATGGAGTACACCAGGTCCTTGGCCTGCAGTGAGGCAGCATTGTCTGCATGGACACTGAAGTCCTCCAGAACTATCAGCCTAGGGAACTGCAAGGCCCAGGCCGATACCACTTCTAGCAGGTTGGGCAGGCTGTCTGCTGGTGTGCTAGGTGAATGGTACACCAGCCAGACAACCAAACTCTCCTCAGCATCCCAAGCCAGGCCAACACAGTCAATATACAATATTGCACAACATGTAGCAGGTGGCTACATATGACTTTTGCCTTCTGTATTTAACGATGGGCTCTTAAGGGGCTGTCACGTTTATTCACAAAAAGTTGGCCCTATGTTACAATCTGCCTTTCTGCAAATGTACAAGGACAAAGTTGTTCTTTGTTCAGACTTCTTCCCAAAACGTTATCCACAATTTTTTCCCTACTTGGATGTAAACCTTCCTGTTTCCTTTGCAGAGGCAGTGAGCATTCCTAGCATACTGTGGATTTTGTCTTTTAAGATTTATAGGTCTGCTTATTTCCAAAAAGATTATAAACTTTTCGTCTTTTGTGACCCTTGCAATGAAAGTAAATGTGTCTCTTCCATTAAGATTTTCTAGTTGGGTTGTTTCTATCCACTACAATGTGCCATCTTTACATTATCAAGAAATGTGTTTCTGGCATAGTGTTTTTCTCCATAAATACATAAAAATGCATCAGAAAAAATAATTCCAACACAAAATTCCAGGACACTTCCAATATGTATTTCAAATATAAAACACAATTTAAATTGTACTCTATGTTATAGGTACATTTATTTTCAATACTGCTCAGCTCTGGTAGTTGCTGTTTTCCTGAATTCTGAATAAAATGGGGTTTCTATATTGTGTCAAGTGTTAAAATGATCAAGAGCTTTGGGATTCCCTTGCCTATAATCTCTAGAAAAATTCAAGATAACTTACATTAGTACACAGAAATCTTAACCTCCCCTTTGTACAGTCTGTATATGGATTTATATTACTAAGTGTTGTAGGATTGGATCCAGTGCAAACTTCTGCTTGTGCTAGAGCTCTTGTGTGAGCAGAAATGCAAGAAAAAGACTCTGGGGGCCACTTCTGCTAAATCAAATTCATTGTCTCTGCACTTATCTATCTGCATGCACAAGTGCTACCACTTTCTAGGCACTATAAGAAGTAACATGCTAGATGTACAAAATCTCGCATGAGCAGAATTGTGTTAAGTCCCTTTATGTTTCCATTTATTCATTGTTGGATCCAAGCTTAGAGAATTCCATTAAGGTCTGTTAAATGGGACATACTGTGTAAGTACACTTAAAACTGCACTGTCAGAGAAGCCTGAACACTCTGCTTTTGTTTCCCTGATAGACTGTAGAAGTTTCTTCTGGGGCTCATGGTAATAAATCCTTTTCTCAGGATCAAAATTCATCAGGAGGTCAGTACTGTAAAATGTTCTCGTTGCCTCTTTTAAAAGATATTGAGGAAATTATACATATTTTTCATGTAACTGCTTGCAGATTATCCTGTTAATATAGGTCATCAACAAGTCTTTAAATTAGGATCTTTGTATTTCTGGGCTCACTGGTCTGGTGTAAGAGTTCTCCCCAGGGTCTTGAACCTGAAGGCTAAAACAGTAAAAGGTAAATTACATTTCATGAATTGGATAACAACACAATTCACCAGCCCTTGTAATATCCAGGAGATCTAAAACCAAAGTAACTTGTGTATTGGTTAAATGCAGACTGAACTTTTCAGGGGGAGAATGGAACCTCCCCTGTCCTGTACCCTCCACTGGTTTCCATGACATGCTACTCTTGGGGGACAGAGGATTCTGAGGAATGACATGGGGTGGGTGGGTCTGTATCAGAAAAGAGGAATGCATGGAAATTGCCCGTTTAGTCTGGATCCAGCCCAGTGCATGCAGCTGTAAATTGGATTTGGGCTGGGAAGAAAGGATGTAACCCTTCAACCACTGCTGACAGAGATCAGATGCCCTGTGCTTTATTCCAATTAAAAAGAAAAAAGAAAGATGTATCCTTCAAACACCTGACTTTCTTCCTCTAAATTGGAAACATTGTTTTGCCATTTAAGACTGAGCAGGGTTTGAAGGGTTAAATCTTATTCATTCTTGCATGTACAGCCCTGGTCCAAATTTCATGTAGGTGTGAGGTTGACTAGAGTCCCAGAGCTGTCAGTAGCTGCATTTTCTATGGTCTCATTGCCATTCTAAAGGCTTTTTGGGGGGGTCTACCAGTCAATATGTGGGGGGCAAGTGTCTAGCCTAGCATTAAATTCAAGTGTATGCCTTCAGTATTTAATAGTACTTAGAATTTTTATAGTGTATTTCAAGTCTCCAAAATAATCTCAGTAATATTTACAATAGTCCAGCAATGCAGGCTATCAATATTATCTACACATTATTGATAGGGAGTGATGCCGAGGGAATAATGGCTTGTTTAAGGACACCCAGTGAAGTCACAGTTGAAGTGCACTTTGAGCCAGCAAATCCATGTGGAATAATGGTTAAAATACTGGACTAAGGATTGGGAGCACTGGGCTCCAATCCATATTCAGCCATGAAACTCTCTGAGCCAAACAAAATCTCTCAACCTTATCTGCCTCACAGAATTGTTGTGAGGATAAAATGGGGAAAGAAAGATCTATGCATTCTACTCTGAGCCATGAAGGACGGGGGAAGATAATAATGTAATAGATTAAACAGATGGATGGAATTGTTTTTAGCATTTGCAAGTATTCTTGTGTTTTCCTATGTATTTTATTTTTGAAAGAACTCTTTCAGTTTTAAAAAGAAGGAATTTAATATATGTATGTCTTCAGCTCAGTGTGGAATGAATGCAGTTGATAACCTTGTAGCTCTTTATTGTTGTGAAAACAAAAGGATTTCAGCTCCTCATGAAGTCTTTCAGTGTGGAGGAGGAGGCTTTTGGTTTTTTTCCCTGAACATGGGAATAAGTTTAAGAAATAAGGTTTATTATTTTGGCTAATGGTTTGCATAAGAAAGGTAGCTGCTTGGTCACAGTGTTTCCAATATGATTAGTGTTTTAATTCTTGAATAACTGGCTGTTTTTGCTATGTAGGTTCTTGCTCTCTAGAATGCCTTAATGGAGCAATTTGCACAGAGGCTGGAGTATGTGACTGTGAGACATTCCAGGCACAGGGGGAAAGGTGCCAAACTGGTAAGTTTCAGCTAAGTTGAATGCCCTGTTAAGATGAGATGTTGGGGGATATTTTGTTAAAACAATAGCACCTGTATTACCTTTGCAATTTATTCCAACTGGTGGCTGGGGTTCTGATCTTAATTTTGACTAGACAGATACATGTTTGGCTGCTTATTACCACACACTAGACCCCATTTTAATCATATTTATCTTTGAGGAAAGCCTGATTTGCACAGATTAGTAGAGGAGTGAAAGAAGAAGAAAAGAATGGATTTATACCCTGTCCTTCACTACCCGAGTCTCAGAGCAGCTTACAATCTCTTTTCCATTTCCCTCCCCACAACAGACACCCTGTGAGTTAGGTGGGGCTGAGAGATCTCTTTCGAGAACTGATCTTGACAGAACAGCTCTGAGAGAGCTATGACTGACCCAAAGTCACACCAACAGCGGCATGTGGAAGAGTGGGGACTCAAACCTGGTTCTCCCAGATTAGAGTCCGCGCTCCTAACCACTACACCAGACTGTCACTTTTAAATGTGGTGATAAAGACTGTTCCCCATGGTAAGTCAGTTGTGTGTAGTTGTTTGAACATAGAGCCAAAGATTATTCTGACCCTGTGCCATTACAACCTGCCCCACAGGATTTATAGTGGTATCCTGAAAACTGATGAATCTCCCTAGTGAAGCCATTGTATATGGATTCATTGCTAAATGGACCAGCCTCTACACTGTTGCATTAAAATTTATTTATTTTTAGCCACCTTTCTCACTGTGTCTCAGGGTGGATTAAAAACAAAATACAAACAATGCAATCAAAAAGCATCATTAATCCATTTGAAATTAATGGAACTTTACCCCATTTAGGTTAGGTTTCAAAAGGATAAGGTTTCCCTGCCTCCAGAAGCTGTGAAGTTGGGCAACATTTATTATATGTACTTTTTATCCTCTCTGCAAAACTGTTGGGAATATTTGCATTTCTTTTCTTTTTTTACATTTTTAATTTTTTTAAGTATTATGCGCAATATATATTATATTATATAACATTTTTGGTATTACAAAATAGTTAACAACAATTAAGAGGAGAGTAAACATACCAGGTCTTTATACAAACTGTCTGAGAGAGATAAACATGCATTAAACCTCATTGTATTAGCACTTCTATTGGATAGGAGTGGTGAAAAACTATGGCCGAGGACAGACTGGGATTCTGAAGCGGAAGAGAAGCGAGGCCAAAAGCCATGGGGGGAAATTGGCCTAGGGCTGGCCGTTCACACTGGCCAGACTCCTGCGTTAGCATGCCAGAATGGAGTGTTCAGACTGCTGCAGAGTGGCCCTGGGTGGGCTGGCCTCTGCGGCTCGTGGTGGGGCTGTTTTGGCAATAGGCGCATGGGTGCCTATGCGAATAGGCGCGTGGCTGCAGCAGCAGTCTAAAAATTTAAAATCCCCCACCTCCTGTGTTGGAGCTGCTTGTGTGCATGCACTCATGCGCATCTCTCCATGGCGTCTCGTTCACACCGCCACCTCCGCTTGAATCCCGTCTTCTCCCGTCCACACAGCCGGGAAGCAGGATCCAAGCGGGAGATGGCCCCTGGACACCGCTTTCTGCTGGTGTCCCTCTGAGGCGGAAGAGAAGCGGCTCCCAAGTGGGTGAGTACAGAAGGGAGCTGGGGAACAGCTGCGGCTGTTTGAACTGGCTGCCTTCCCCCGCTTCTGAAGTGGAGCTCTCCCACCCCACATTGCCAGTCTGTCCTCAGCCTATTCCTTGTTTGCTATAAATTCTATTACAGGGTACCACATTTCAATAAAATGAGATCTATAAAGGCTATTATCAGTCTGTGACTGTTGATCTAATATTTTTTTCCATTATGTAATAATCCCAAACATGCTGATACCAAGTCGAGATTGACAGAGGTTTATCATTTTTCCATACCTATTACTGTCCTTGCAGCTGCACATAGAAAGGCTATCAAATCTTGCTGAATTGAGGGGATCTGAGGAGATTGCCAAAGATTCAGAAGCATTAGTTCAGGAGTGAAAGGAATTAGATAGCCTGTAACTTCATGAATTTGGGAATGGACTAATCTCCAAAAATCCTTGATATAAGTATAGTTCCACCAACTATGAAAATAAGAACCTCGTTCTCCACATCCTTTCCAGCAATTAGATTGTGTTTTGAGATTAATGTAGTGTAGTTTTGATAGTGTAAGGTACTATCTTGAAGTTATCTTGAAGGCTTGTACTTGTATATTTATGGATTTAGACCTAAAGAGTAAAGGAACACCAAATCTTGGACCATTGCTTGTCCAATAAAACCCATTGCAGATCTCTTTGCCAGGAATTTATGTAAGAAGGTAATTTTGTTCCTTCTAAAGCAAGTAAAGTTTTGTAACGACATGAAAGAATATCTCTATTGGCTGTGGCATTAAGTAATTTTTTTGAAAACAGTCAGATCCTGCATTAGGTTCTCTTTAGGCTTTAGATGCTCTATTAAATGCTTAATTTACAGATGTTGATATCATGGAATGGAATTGCCTATTAATGAATCTAAAGTGATTTTATCGAGTATACTACCTTATTTCGTTACATCAGTTAAACAAGGAAGGTTAGCTACTCTCCACACTTGAAAAATCCCTGGGTATCGTCTGGGCTCAAACCAACTTTGCTCTAAAAATGTTGAGAGTGGTGAAACTGGAAGAGCTATATTTTTCCTTTTTGTATCCCACATTTTTAAGGTGGTAGCTAAAATATATAGTCATTTATGGATTTTGGTCTTTCTTTCGACTTGTTCCAAACCACATCATTAATTGCTTTGGGATGCACATACGATTGCTCAATATGTTTCCAATCCAGCTCAATGTTTGGATTTAATAGTTTGATAAGATTTGTCAGTTGGGCTACCTCATAATAAATAGTAAATACCTGGGGGTCAATATCCCAATAGGTCTAAAATACTTTTTTCATGACAACTTCTTAACTCTTTATCAATCGATAATGGCCCTTTTAAAACAATGGGATAACATAACTTTATTGTGTATGGAAAAATTAATTTAGTTGAATTTCTTTATATTTTCTCTCACTGTACTTTCTAGCTCCTGTTCTATCTTGAATCCATGTTCTCTGGTTGCAAACAAAAGAAGTAATTTTCATGCAACTAAGGCAACCACAAGACAACTTTCTTATATATTTTTCCTGCAATAGGTCCCACTTCTGAAATAGCAAACAAGCTTTGAACAGACCACGACTTGCCTCTTTGGTAGACGAAGCAATGGTATAGGAAATTTCAAGTTATTTACCTTGCATATGAATTACCGATTTGGATTGGAACCCATGTATCTTGGCCTGTGTTTTGCAAAAATAATTTCCTTAAATCATACAGGTTTATGATTCTAGTTTTTAATTTGTCATTTTAAACACATGGTTTATTGAATAGATTTTGGCTTTGTAGCATGTGCTGTGCTGGTTTCTGTTAAGCTTATGCACCAATATCTGTTTTACTATCTCTAGTTCCAAATTCTGGCAAAGACAGAGATGGTATTTGCAAATCATGGGGACAGCATCACTTTGAAACATTTGATGGCATCTACTATTACTTCCCAGGAAATTGTTCATATATTTTTGTGAAAGACTGCAGTGATCCAGAGCCTCAGTACACTGTATGGGTAAGACCGGGGACCTAGCTCAAGAGGGAGGTTATCAAAAGTGGGAAACAGAGTGCATCCTTTCCCTTTCTTCCATTTCCTGTAATAAATTCCTATGTAATTGCCCTGCACAGATCCCAGCAAGCTGGTACTGAAGTGTGGGATAGAGAGAGAAGCAACTGTTTTTGTGCTTGTGAACCTGTGTATTTGCGGTATTGAAGTCAGGCACATATTTGTATCTATGGTCCCATCCACTGGCCAATTTAGAAGCCAAATAAAAATAGGATTCCTCACATCTGATCTAGAACTACACAAAAAGGAAGAAGAGGCAAATTTGAGTTTTTTCATACGTTAACCAATGTTAACTCCTAAATAACCTCTATTAATTAACCTATGTTAAACGTGGTGTCCTAGGCATATGCTATGAAATGCACGTGCAGGTTTTCTTTCCCATTATCTCCCACAACACATCAGTTGTGAAGGCCTCCTTCCAATGACCATCTTTTCCCTGTACAATACACCAAAGTGTGTCTCGATACTTTCCTCTACTATGCTTAAAAGTTATTTATTTTTTACTTTATTTATAGACCTCTTTTCCAACTGAAACTTGAGGCAGATTGCAGAATGCACAGTGGTAGAACCAGACAGCATAATTAAAACAGTGCAATCAAATAGCATAAAACCATCAATGAACAGTGGTAGGCCTAGGATTACAGATTTAGAAAATACTGTGAGCAACAAACAACCTAAGGCAAAGTATGCTGAAAAAATATGGAAGGTGGAATTACAAGTTATAAGAGCTAGATTTGAGTTCAGTAGCACCTTAGAGCAGGTTGGGAAACTCCTTAGGATTTGGGGACAGAGCCTGGGGAGGACATAGACCTCAGTGGGGTTCAATGCCATAGAATCCAACCTCCAAAGCATTCACTCTCTCCAGGGGAATTGATCTCTGTAGTACAGAGATGAGCTGTAATTCCAGGGGATCCCCAGCTCCCACCTGGAGGCTGGCATCCCTACGACAGTCGTGTTCCATTATAAATATATCCTCCTGTATTCTACTACAGTTTTTATCCCTATAAAAATGTGGATAAATCAGCTGTGGCCTAACCCTACCACCACCAGTAGAAAAATAGTAATTGATGCATACTTGTTCTCGTCATAAATAACACAATAAATCCACATACTTGTTCTTGTCATAAATAACACAATAAATCCACATTGTGTACTGAAATATTTGTATCTGAGTATGAAACACAGTGAGGAAAGTTACTCTGCTCCCTTCTATCATTTATCTTTATCAGAAAACAAGATGATTATGTCACTGTATGCAAGTGCTGAACAAAAAGCATGTACTTGTTATTAATATGTCCCTATTTTTTCCCTTTAAGATTAATAACAGCCCACATTGTGTTGGTTCTATGTACTCTTGCTTGCGGTCTATCAGCCTGTTCTTTTTAAATCTGGATGAAATAATCATATTGGGACATGAAGTAAAGAAAGGCAGAGCCAGGTAAATATGCAAAAAAGTGTTTTCTAAAGTTCTTTCAGCAGAAATAAAATATCAGGGGTACATAATGTCCCGGTCGGGGACGACCAGGCCTTCTCCCCCACCCACCAAAGCAGCCTTGCACTCACCTGGCCCGGAACGAGACAACCCCGACAACCCCGGCGACGCGAAGACCACCCGGGAAGCTGGAGCCCCGGGAGGAACACACCACGAGGGCCCCTGGCCACAACAGATGGCTGACTCTGCCGCCATGCCTCCCAGCCCGTACCAGGCCCGGGAGCACCTGTGAGGGCTGTGCGGCAGTGCAGCTGCCAGCCATGGAGCAGGCGAGGTGCCTGGGAGCGCCTCAGCCGAGTCCCACCAGCCTGTGGCCTGCGGCAGCAACGGAAGGGCCAGCAGCTGGGGGAGGTCAGCAGAGACGCCGGAGGTCAGCAGAGACACCAGGAGACTCAGAAGTGATGCTGGAAGGACCCGGAAGTGGGGTGGAGCCAGGCCCGAATGCCAGGATGGCGTTTTTGCTTATGAAGGGGGGCGGGGCTCCAGAGGGACGAGTGGCCTGGGAAGCCCGGGTGGCTCTGGGGGGAGTGGGGAGAGGGATAAAAGGAGGCCAGGAAGGAAGGGCTGGGGAGGATGAGCCGGGAGGTGTTTTGGAGACAAGAGAAAGAGACGCCAGGAGAGAAACACCAATGGAGGCAGAGGGGTGATGAGGTTGCTGTAAACCCCACCCCCTGCCAATCTGAGGCCCTTCCTCGCCCCTTTTTCCTCACAATGCCCCTCGGAACCTCCCGCAACTGGTGGACACCACAGCCACGGGAGGGGATCCCGGAGGGAAGAAGGCGGAGCGCAACACATAGTTTCTGTTATTTTCCCAAATATACATGGTAGGTAATAAAACAGCCCAGGCTACCCTAATTCTGTCAGATCTTGGAAGCTAAGCAGGATCAGCCCTGATTAGTACTTAGGTCAAATCTACATCTGACTTTCCCGCTGGAATCATTCTAGTTTCAAAAAAAACCCTGTCTATACCTGTTTCTAGTTTCAAACCATACTTGTTCTAGTTTAAAAATTACTGTTTACATTAGTTAATTCCCCTCCCGTGGTCAAGCTAGCATTATACTGCTTTAAATACTCTTCAGAGGCCCAATTTACACCTCCCCTCTGAAGTAGTTTGACTGCTGTCTTTTCCCAAGCTCATTTCACGCTGGTTTCAAATTTCAGGGGGTCTGAAGAGTACTAAGCAACAGCATTTGTTTAAAGCAGTATAAGGCTAGCTTGACCACAGGAGGGCAATTAATGAATGTAAACAATAATTTATAAACTAGAACAAGTATGGTTTGAAACTAGAAACAGGTATAGACAGGTTTTTTTGAAACTAGAATGATTCTAGCGGGAAAGTCAGATGTAAATTTGACCAGAGCCAGGGAGTGAAATTTGAAACCAGTGTGAAATGAGCGTAGGAAAAGACAGCAGTCAAACTACTTCAGAGGGGAGGTGTAAATTGGGCCTTAGATGGGAGATCACCACAGAAGCCCAGGGTTGCTATGCAGAGGCAGGCACTGGCAAACCACCTTTGGGCGTCTTTTGCCTTGTAAACCCCGCAGGGTCACCATAAGGAAGCTGTGACTTAACAGCAACAACGAGAAAATATAAGGTTCTAATAATGTTTAAACTATAGAATTATTTTATTAGTTGTAGTATTTTAAAGTGAATCATTAAACTCAAAATCATATGTATTATGTAAATTACTGTTAATATTTGCATGGAGAACAAAAATAATTAAGATTTTTTTCCAGTACATTTTGGTTATATTTTGTGTTGCAATAGTTGCATACCTAAATAGAATTGGATCCTAACAGTGTGTTTGTTGGTGCCAGATGGAAGAGAGTCCATAAAAAGTTATTCTGGGGATCATAGGACCTGCATGGATAAAAATGCATGTGTATTGTAATGAGGGAAATGGGCAATAATGTTGTAATGAGGGAAATGGGCAATATTGCTCTCCTCTGACTTCCACAGTGGAAAAGCTGGTAGTTCCAACCCAAAGTAATTTCTCTGAACAAGTATATTATTTCTGTATAATACGCTGTATAATACACATTCATATATACTGTATATACAATACATATTAGTAAAAGATGGCAGAATATACTGTTGATTTTGTATCTGTTAATTGGGACTCCATTTGTTTTTCTAGGTTGCTGTTGCCCCAGACAATTGGAAATATTTTCATTGAACGATTAGCAGATTACATTTTGGTGAAAACTACCTTTGGCTTTTCCCTTGCTTGGGATGGAAATTCTGGGATTTATGTTAAACTAACAGAAGAACACAAGGGGAAAACATGTGGTCTGTGTGGAAACTATAATAGTGATATGTCAGATGATTTCTTATTACAAAATAGTAAGCAAATAATCCTCACATATTTTTGTGAAGACAGTTCTTTTGATTCCTGTTCTCTTATAATCATCAGGAAATAGTACAATGATGGTAAATTGGTTCATTGTAGAGTTGTAATTTTCCTCAGGTTTTGTCTAATTTATAGCAAAGCAAAAAGCAGCAACATAGGACAACAGAGTCTTTATGGGGGGAATACTTCCTCATTCAGAACCAACTGAATGCCAGCTATAGATTTTGCTGCCAAAGACTCTATAAACCAGCAACCCTGTATAAATTGATGGTGAGACCGCATTTGGAATACTGTGTACAATTCTGGTCAACCCACCTCAAAAAGGATATTATAGCACTGGAAAAAGTGCAGAAAAGGGCAACTAGAATGATAAAAGGGTTTGAACACTTTCCCTATGAAGAAAGGTTAAAACACTTGGGGCTCTTTAACTTGCAGAAATGACGACTGAGGGATGACATGACAGAGGCTTACAAGATTATGCATGGGATAGAGCAGGTAGAGAAAGAAGTACTTTTCTCCCTTTCTCACAATACAAGAACTCATGGGCACTCAATGAAATTGCTGAGCAGTCAGGTTAGAACAGATAAAAGAAAGTACTTCTTCACTCAAAGAGTGAATTCACATGGAATTCACTGCCACAGGAGGTGGTGGCGGCTACAAGCATGGACGGCTTCAAGAGGGCATTAGATAAACATATGGAGCAGAGGTCCATCAGTGGCTATCAGCCAAAAAGTATAGAAAAGAACTCTCGGACTGGGGCAAGTGATGCTCTGTATTCTTGGTGCTTGGTGGGGTGGGGGCAACAGTAAGAGGGCTTCTAGTGTCCTGGCCCCACTGGTAGACCTCCTGAGGGCACCTGGTATTTTTGCCCACTGTGTGACAGAGTGTTGGACTGGATGGGCCATTGGCCTGATCCAACACTGGCTACCTTTATGTTCTTATGTTCTTAACCACAATCTGTACCAATGATATCTCCTATCAACATTTTATTGATTACTACAAAGAACCTGTGAGATATGGTGATTAGAATGTCAGACTAGGGCTGTGAAGATTTGGGAGTAGGGATGCCAGCCTTCAAGTGGGACCTGGGGATCCCCTGAAATTATAGCTCATCTCTGGAGAAAACTGATGCTTTGGAGGGTGAACTCTATGCCATTGGATTCCTCTGAGGTCCTTTTTCTTCCCAGGCTCCATCCCCAAATTTCCAGGAATTTCCCAACCTGCATCTGGCAGCCCTACCCCCATCCCTTGCTGAGGTTTGGGAGGAGGAGGAGGGGAGAAAAGGCAGGATAGCAGACAATCATATGTTTAGCTAAAATGGCAATAGCACTTAGATTTGCTGCTATAGAGACTTGTTTCACATCCTTGGTAGCTTCTGTAATAGTTCACTGAAGGAACTGAGAAGGGTAGATGTACACCCTCCCCAACCCCACCAGGTTGGGAGAAAATACTGCTAAGAGAGTTCTAGTGAGGGAGAATCTTCCCTGCCCTGCATCCTGGAGAATTCCCTGCATGCTGGAGAATTCCATTACTGTTCTGTCATGCACAGTTCGTGTTGTGTGGGTGTACCAAACCACTCTAACATTGTCGCAGGCAGGTGCAAGTTCATTTTAATTTCCCCCCCTTTTTGAGACAAAACCTTTGCAATAGTCTACTATTGTACTGACAAGATATTACTAGCTTGTGTGTTAAATTATATTTTCAAATGTTGTTTGATGTAGGTGATTATCAAGAAGATATTGCTAAATTTGCCAACAGTTGGTCTGTGCAAACTCCAGATGATGCTACTTGTGTATCTACTGCCTCTGATTTTCCCAGTCCATGCTCTATGGATTCAGAGTCTTATGAGGTAAGCTAGCTAGCTTGCTTGCTATTCATATATTTTTATGCAAAGCCATTTGCAGGGGCCAGGTAGGTGGGTCTAGAGGAATAATCTGATTATCAGGTGTTGCACGAGCCTGTGGACCCCCTGTCGCTATCGCTAGACTCCGTCGCTTCCAGTGACCCCACCACCTTGGGATCTTCCTGCAAGGATAGCCAGGGCCTCAGATGTTCAGGCTGGGGAGAGGGATTATATCACCACACTCATCCACCAGCTTCTCCCAGTGCTCTGTCTCTCTCTCTCTGGGCGCTCCACAGATGTCACCAGGCAATCCTCCCTGGCCCCTGCTGGCTCCCTGCTTATATCCCTTCCCCGCTCCTTCGGCCCTCCCCTGAGTGGCTCTCTCCTGCTAGTCTAGCCCCCAATTTAAGGAAAGACGCTGAGCTCCAGTTGGGGCCCAGACATTTGCTGTCTCCCTCCTGATCCGTTGGCGGGCTGCAGCATCAGCAGGGCTGCTGAGCCCGCAGATGTGGCTGGGCCCTCGTGCCAGGCCACAGGCCCAGTGCAGCTGCCTCTGTGAGTGGCGGCCCAGAGATCAGGCCGCCACGGGCAACTCCTGGGCTGGCTGTTGGCGATGAGGCAGCTTCTTTGGGCATCGGAGAAATGGATGCTGGCCCGCCGCCCTCCCAGGGCCCACGCTTTGCTGCCACCTGTTCCTGGCTTCTCCCAAGCTGCATCTTTTGGGCCGAGTCTGACCCGCTGCCAGGTTCCAGGGGGGTCGGCGGGGAGGCTTTGGGCCACTTTTGGGGGGTCTTTTGCTGTGGGAGGTCCCGAAATCCTGCTGGTGGGACATCAGGGGTGAAAATTCCTTCAGTGTTTTTGAAGAAATACAGGTGATCAAATTACTTAACTTTATTTTATTCATTTAGTAAACTTCTATGCCACCTTTCTGTTCAAATGAACAACCAAGGTGGCTGCTAGAGTAAAACACAAAATAGAAGAGGAATTTACAATAAAATATCATTAAAAGCTCCACAAATGATTGGGCACCATGGTACAGTACCTAATCTGCAGTTGATGTTTGCTGTTGCATGGATATGGGTTTCAATTTCAATTTGTGTTGTCTCATATTAACTTCAAGGATTTTGACATAATGAGGGGAAATACCATTGAGTTCTTATCTTGTAGCAACAGGTATTTTGCTATGTCAACCTTGTTGGGATGGGACAAATACAACAAAATACAATGACTAATAGGGTTTCTAGTTAAAAAAACCTGACATGATGGGGAGAGTTATGTCATTTGCATTGCACTGAAACCATCCAGTCCATTGGGGAAAATGTGCAAATAAATTAGATCATTTGGTGAAGCAGATACCCACTACGACATAACATATTCTTTTGTGTTTAGAACATCTACATCAAGTGCCAAATACTCTTGCAGTTTCCTTTCCTCAGCTGCCACCAAAGCATAGATCCATACCCCTATATTTCCAGCTGTATGAATGACCTTTGTCAGTAAGTATAAGCATTTCTCTGTCTTGCGTGGGTGTTATATAGTTGGGCCGCTGCCACGCGAGCGAGATAATCCGGAGGGGAAGCAAGGCTATTTTGCCCTGGAGCAATTTGCCCCACAGTTGCATGATCACACAGGTCTGTGGACCTGCCGGTGCAACTCGCCGCTGCATGATCAGATGCAACCATGGGCGAGTTATTTATTTGTGTATGTGTGGTTGGTTTCCGATTTGCTTAAACAGGGGATTGATAAATCCCTCCTCCACCCTAAGGGCTTTCAATGATGTGCACACTGAGAAGGGGGGAAAAAACAACAGCATGGCGTTGGGATAGCCTGCGATCAGACTATCCCCAACGCCACACTTCCGCACTGGAGCGATCACATGGGGAAAGTCTGGCTGTGGGCTGCAGCAACCCATTTGATACTGGAGTTTACCTAGTAGTTTTTTACTCTGCTTCTCCGGTGGATCAAAATGGTTTGTGACAGCTTGCCAACAGTTACATGACAACTCCCAGATGTGCTGGTGTGATCGTGATGCTTTGATCCGCCATTGAATCGTCCCTCTCGCGTGGCTAATGGGTGCATATGATTGTGTCCTTACTGTTGTTATTTTCCTTGGCTTGTGAATGACATTCGGTAATTCATAACTATGTGGGACAGTTAAAAATGTGTTTGTTTTGAGTGATTAGTTACTGTGAATGGGTCTGCTGCTCTGGTTTTGCCTAAGGTGATGCTTAATGGAAGTGTGAAGCTCCCTAGTTCAGGGGCCTCACCTACCATGTGAAATTTGCTTAGGTGCTGAAAGTGCCTCTCTCCCTGCCAGAGCAGCCTGTGGTTTTCTCCTCCCCCTGAAAGGAATGTCTTTTCCCCTGGTTCAGTTCCCTCAGGTTGGGAAGTGTTCAGGCTTTGCTTCCTGCCAGGCCTCTTATCAGTGCCAGCAAATTGCCCCCTCCCTCTATAACTTTCCCTGTGGTAGCTTCTATGTTTGCTTTTTTTACCCCATTAATTCTCCCTCCCCACCTTCAAGGTGTGGTATAGTATGACAGGGAGCTATGTCCTTTGGGAAAAGAATGTTAACTGTGTGTGTAAAATGCCATCAAGTCGCAGCTGATCTGTGGCAAGAGGAGGTGGTTTGCTATTTCTTATGCAGAGTGACCATGGAATTCCTTGGTGGTCTCCCATCCAAATACTAACTAGGGCCAACCCTGCTTAGGTTCTAAGTTCTAACAGGATTGGGCTAGCCTGGGCCATCCAGATCATGGCAGTGGTCTTTAGTAGGTGTAGACTTTTCCTCAGTGGGAATTAATTCTTAGGCTATCGTCTCCAGTTAGGTCTCTCAGTAAAGCTCGGAGAAGGTTACTGGCTAGCTGACAGTGGGATAGGTAGGGGTGAGAAAGAGAGAGCGAGAGGAAAGAAAGGGCAGTGTGAGTCTAGAAGAAGCACAGAGAAGGCAATAGAAAATGGCTGTGAGCTGGATGAAGGCAAATACTTTGGAGCACAGGACTGTTTACTGCCTGTTGGATCAAGCTGTCCTTGTTAGGAGTTTCTCTTTGCCTCCACTTATGTTCTACTTCTATTTTTGTGAATAAATTAAGATATTAAGACTCCATAATCTCCTATGTGCTCTCATTTCAAGACTGTTCCTGGAACATCTCACCATTTGTGGAAGGGGGGCATATAATAGTATTGCTAAGAATATTAGTATGCATTTTCTTAATTAAAGATTTGCAATAGTGATGTGATATTGCAAATATTGAAAATACTGGGATATGTTTCTTTAAATTTATTAATTCATGAGTTATTTATGAAAAAGATTTCTTGCTGTGCAAGGAAGCAGCTTGTGGTGCTATAGTTTATATATGCCAAGTCAGTATTTCCATTGAAATTGGTAAAATGAGGGGAATCTAATGATAACAAAAGAGCACAATAGAGTACAATGTGGTGGTTTTATAACGTGATTTCAAACCACCAGCATGCATGCCATGCAATATATCGTAATAAATGTAAAACTGCTGAAAGCAAGAAGTTCTGCAAAAAGATGGAAGATGCTACTATATTGGATGGAAGATGCTATACTATATTTTAATGCTACTATAATGACTGTGTTATGGCTGCTTTATATCTGTTCTGTCAATTTATTATAATTCTCAGCAGGGGTCATTTCATAGAAAAAGAGGTGCAGGAGTTCATTAGCATAGCTCATTAGCATAACTTATTTGCATATACTACACCACCTGACATCACTGGAAGTATGTCAGAAGGGAAGAAAAAAAGGAGAGAGAGACAGAGGAAGAGAGAGAGAGAGAGAGAGGGAGAGAGCCTGCTTTGGCTGCAATCAACCCCACTGTTGTAGCCACCACCAGAGGAGTTAGGTTTGTTGTTTGACAACAAATGTGATTTTGGGGGGTGATTTAAACTCCCCAATGTATTTTTTAAACGATTTCAGATTTTTCTGCAAACCTGGGGAGTCCCCCAAATTTGCAGAATTATCCTGTTTGCGTAGATCTCTGTAGATGAGTCCACTCTTTTGCTATTAGAGATATAGATGTGAATGGAGAGCCAGTTTGGTGTAGTGGTTAAGTGCGCAAAGTCTAATCCGGGAGAACTGGGTTTGATTCCCCAGACCTCCACTAGCAGCTGCTCAATGACCTTGGGCAAACCATAGTTCTGTCAGAGCTGTTCTCTCAAGGATAGTTCTGGAAAGAGCTCTCTGAGCCCTACCTATCTCACAGGGTGTCTGTTGTGGGGAGGGGAAGGGAAAGGCGTTTGTAAGCTGCTCTGAGACTCCAAGTGAAGGGCAGGGTATAATTCCAACCTCTTCTCTTCCCTTCTTCTTCTATATGCACAGCCTGCCAGAGTACCACATCTTCTGCCACTCTTTGCATGCACACTGAGAGGAGTAGTGGATGCATGCACACTGAGAGGTGTTGAGGTTATGCAGTGGAGAGGACTCACTTTAACAGCACAGGCAGGGCTCCTCTGCTTCTTGTAAAGTGGTGATTCTGATATTATATTATTTCCTGTAATGTGCTTGCAATTGAGTTGGTCCCATGTTATTAGCTGGGGGCTAAAAGGGAGTGCTGGACCTTGAAATCTTGAAGACCACCACATTAATAAAATTGTTTATATTTGCTCTGATGCTGTGTTGGTAACTATTGCTTCTTTAGGTTTATAACTAGAGTTGCACTGCTTTGGTTTTGCAGTACAAATTGTTTTTAATGAGGTAGTTTTCTTCCTTAATTTCTTTACATTAATATTGCTGATTTTATCCTTCATGGGTTTTTAAAAATTTTTTATTGCTTTATATTATTTTTAATTATTGTAAGCAACCATGTGGACTTTTGATTAAGAATGCAGGACAGAAATGTCTTAAACAATGGTATTGAAATAAAACCTTGTCTATTGCCTGGAGTTTTCTTTTTCAAGCTGTCTTGCTATAAGAATGTATGCTTGTATCCGTCTTTTATGAAGTCTGTGGGATTAGATTAAAACGATGGATTAATTTTGCCATTTTAGAAAGGATGATGATGACACTTACTGCCGAGCAGTGACGGAATATGCTAGATCGTGTTCTCATGCAGGTTACCCAGTACGAGATTGGAGGGATGATTTTCCAGCATGCAGTAAGTCGGGTGACAATTGTAATTTTAATACTGGATCAACCAAAGAGTAGCTGGTGTATGAAAAAATGTTAAAAGAGATGGTTCAACCATCCTAATGTCAAAGAGTATCTTTTGGGTACCAGTGACCCATTCCCACTGCACTAGCCAATGGACTACTGCAGCCAGCACCATTGCACCTGTTCTGGATGGGACTAAGAAGAACTCTGCTGGCCTTTAAATGTTCTGAGTTGTCACCAACTGGCCAGGATAGCTCAAGTAACAGAGATTAGACATTGAACATGAGTTGATCTTGAATCCTACAAATCAGCATTTCTGCAACACCTTATTCCTTTTTATTAATCCATGAGGGCTGTCCTTTAAGGTTGTTTTTACAAACTTTTAACTTGAAATGTATGGAAAGCTCAGAGTGCTAATCATTTAGGTCACTATTAACACTTCAGAGTAAGAATAATTGCAGTATAAATTTTGTTGATGTGCATTCTATTTCATTAAATGAAAAGAATATAGTAGAGTCTTGCTTAATTTTGTATGTTTCAGCTGAAAAGTGTGAAGATAGCTTCATCCACCGAGATTGTATTAGCTGTTGTCCACCAACTTGCACTTTTGAGAAGGATTGCCTTGGCAGTAACCTCCATTGCTTAGATGGATGCTACTGTCCAGATGGTAAGTAAGCAACTTTTTATTAATATTTTAGTGTTAAAGCACACTAAAAGCTATTTTAATGGTTGGGACACATTCTTGTTAAGTCATTTTTGTGTGTGAATTCCCTGTAAATTTCCAGATTGTATGTATATAAATGCCTATAGAATTGTGCTATTAAGTAGTAGAAATTGCAGTTAGGGATGGACACAAACCAGCTGATGAACTGAAGAACTGCCACAAACTGCCACAAATCTTCACACGGTTTGTGGTGGTTCATGAAGAACAGAAAGCAGTTTTCGCTGCTCAGCTGTTTGTAAACCCCTGTGCATATGCGCATCTTTCTGCGGCAGCACATTCACACTGCTGCCTCCGTTTGAATCCCACTTCTTCCCGTCCACACAGCCAGGAAGAGGGATTCAAGTGGAGAAGGTCCCCTGGACACCACTTTCTGCCGGTGTCCGACTGAGGCGCCACGAAAGCGCTTCAGAAACAGGTGAGTATGGAAGTGAGACGGAGGACAGCTGCGGCTGTCTGAACTGCCTCCCTTCCCCCACTTCTAAAGCAAACCTATCCCAGGCCACATTGCCAGTCTGTCCTCAGCTATTGACACCCCTGACTATAAACACAATATCTTTCAGTGGGTAGCCATGTTGGTCGGTAGAAGAGCTTAGGTTCAAGTCCAGTAGCACCTTAAAGACCAACAAGATTTTCAGGATATAAGCTTTCAAGAGTCAGATCTAACAAAGGGTCATGACTCTCAAAAGCTTTTCTTGTGTAATTCATTTTAATGACTCTGAGGAGTATCCTTGCTACATAGTGAATGGCTAGTAAAGTTATGATGTTCAAATGTCATGATTTCATTCATGCTGTTTTTTTTATAAACAAGGTCTCATACTGGACAATGGAACCTGTATTTCTGTGTCAGATTGCCCTTGTGTTTATCATGGGACAGCTTTTCCTGTAGGCTCAAAAATTGAGCAAGAATGTAGTAACTGGTATGTAATCTTCATTTTTATTGTCTGTCTGCTGGTAGTTACCTTATGTTAAGATGTTTTCCTGGTTATATTACACTGTAAAACTGCTTGGTTTGTTAGAAATGCAAATGCATGATGTAGATATTTTATCTCCTAAATGCTAATTAACTTTTTTTTCTTTTGTAATTTTAGTATTTGTATTGGTGGCCTTTGGAATTGCACTGAGCATGATTGCCCAGGTAATTTTTATTGTTTGGGGATATGCATGTCTATAACACTCCGTTAATGTGTTTCATTTTTGCTTTCTCAGGGGCTGTAGATGGGTAAAAATAATTTAAAAACAATGGCAACAAATATTAAATCATCAACCACTTAATCTGGATTAGTTCTGAACCAGTCCAATTTTTTGACAGTCTGACAACATTTTCAAATGATGTTCAAGTATTTTAAGTGTTTTTAGAAGAAGGAAGTTCATGGCTTTGGGTCAGATGGGAGGTGGCCCAGTAAACTTGGTACAGTGCAAGTGTTTCTGTGTAGGAAGCCAGTCGTTATGCCTCTGGTCATGCATTTAGTCAGTTTATATACAACCTGTCTGAAATCTAAGAAACAAGAACATAGTAAACATTTCTTATCATCTAGCTAGATGACTAGATTTTAATATATTTGCATATTCTTTGTGGTAATATGGCAAAGCTGTGCCCACTGTCTTCTGGAGCTACTAACTGAGAATTCCTTTTTATGCATAATTGGTGCATGGATGAACCAAGAGGATTCCTGGGCTGATTTTAGAGATTCTGGCTGTAATCCCATTTAGGTGTACAAAAGAGCTGGGGGGGGGACAGTGTTCACATTTTTATATATGAGCAGATTTCCCATACTCCTTTGCAGGCTGCTTTTGAAATTGTCCTGTGTTATTGTTGGGATGGGGACAAGGAGTGGGCTAAAGGGCGAAGAACATATTCATCAATTAATGTCTCTACATTTTTATATTTTTGCTCTATTGCCTCTTAATTAATTAATTAATTAAATTTCTATCCTGTTCTCCCCGCAAGTGGGCTGAGAGCGGGTTACAACATAGAATATACTGAACAGAGAATAAAACAGGTTCAAAGCCCTAAAACAACAATTCTAAATTCCAGCTTGATCACAAGATGGCATTTCCAAAACTTACGGCATCTGTGAGAATAGATGCACATATGATCTGGGTTCCCAGAATGGTAGAAGAGTCACCGTCAGAACTCAGAGGACTGCTTAAGCTTCCCCATCCGGTTCTCTGAAAATGCATTTTTTTCTGTTTATTTGTCTATGTCTTCAGCTGAATGCTCAGTTATTGGTGATTCTCATTTCACAACATTTGATGGACGCCATTACACCTTCCTTGGGATTTGCCAGTACATTCTGGTGAAAGGCACTGGGAAAGACAAATTCACAATTACTTTACAAAAAGCTCCTTGTGGTCAGGTAAGATCACGCTTGAATTAAACCTTCATGCTGATAAGTAAATATCTTATACATCATATGCAGTTAGATCTAACATATTAGTTAAACAGGATTAGTTATAAAAATCCCAATTTTTCTTAGTACTGAATGTCTCACTGATCATAACAAGATTTTATTTCAGTTGTAAGTATTGCCTTTTGTAAAACCAATTGCTCCTTTTACTGAGATAAAATCGACAGAGCTTTTCATTCATGCATGATTACACAAGCATCTACATATTTGGTTACAGTCTGAGCAGGTGTCTGAGACAGATAAATGCTCTTGGTGACAGGGCTGAAGAGGTTTGATATACTGCCAAGTAGATAAGAGGCATTAGAAAGCTGACTGAGATATTTATTTGATATTTTATAAGCTCACTCATTTCTTGGAACAATAAATCTGAGAGCTCACAAGAATGTTAAAATATGAACAATAGCTATTTCAACTGTTGGCTGGTTAAATCCAGAAAATATTAAATTTGCTCCAGCATTAAACCCTTTCTCTCACTACGTATGAAACCATTTTTCCTTTTCTGGAAGAATAATAACATTTTAATTCCTCAGATGAAGCAGCTGCATTCCATGGGCAAAAAGAAATGCTCTTCATTTATACTCTAAAGTGAACTTTATATATAATAGTGTGCTGTTGCTTTTGCCTATAGCTCTACATCTTTTAAGGGCCAAATATAAATACATGTTCAGCCCCCCCAAGTAGAGCAAATAATGTCCCCTGGGGCCATTTCAGGTTGGGAAAATGACACAGGAGGAAGGCTGAATTTACTTCTCCCTCCCATTCCCCCAAACTGGGAGTCTGCAGTGCTTGGGAACAATTCCCAGTAGCTGCCCTCTGACTAGGGGGAATGAGAGTCGAGTAATGACTAGTTTGTCCCCAAGATTTGAATTCTACAGTTAGAGTTCTGTACCATTCACTTGAATTCTTTCTGCTAGTCTGTGCTGGCCAAAATGGAACATCATTCAGTTTAATGACGATGTGTCTCTTTTTCCTTTTCTTGGGAAATCCACCATGCTCATCCAGAATCTTGATCATGCATGCATTCAAGCAATAACACTAGTTCTTGAAGATGTGAACAAGCAAGTGACTCTGAATCGGGGTGGTGAAGTTCAGTTTGCTTCTTCCAACCAGGGATTTAACTTTAATGGTAAGACACTCGAAATAAATTTTCCATTGAAGTTCATGTTGTTTCTGAATTTTTCTACCCAACTGTTCCTGGGGAAATATGCAAACATTTATGCCAGCCTCTGGTGTGTGCATTCTTGTTTAAGGACAGAGGATGTTAAGGTAGGGTTTGTTTGTTTTTTGTGGATAAATGAAGTTTTCTAGCTTCACAAAGCTCTTCAGCTTTGGAACAATGGGCCAGATAAGTAGCCAAAAGCACTGAATGGTTAGCATACAGAAGTCACTCATCGTGTGAACTGAATTAGGTAGCTGGCCCACATCTCCAACCTTCTATATTTGAAAGAAAAATGCATGAAATGAAGGAAATTTTATAAGTTTCTCTAGTTACAGTTAATTGATATATTATGCTTTGGCATTGAACGATTAGCATACAGATTTCACTCGTCATGTGAACTGTCTTAGAGAGAGAGCCCACATCTCTTGAGTTCTAAATGTAAAGGGTGGGAAAGGCATGAAATGAAATATGTTTTATAGACCACTCTTTTCACAGTTAATTGATGGATTATGCTTTGGGTACCTTGTCAGGAGACTTTTTTGGGGATATAGTTTAAACATACTTTACTCTGGTATACAGTATATATAAATTAGCTGCAAGGAAATCAGTATTCAGCCTTAAGTGTCTACCATTTTGAAGCTGGGTTGACCAGAGCCCTCTTTGGGATCAGACCCACGCCCCCCCCCCCTTCCCCATTTCCCCATTTAAGGAGGTTTTAGCTGGTCTGGATAAAATTGCCATCATTCTTGGGAGCTATTTATTTGTTTTAAATTGGAAAAGGATTGCAGGGTTCTTTATGTTAAAAATGATGTCTTTAAAAAATCAGTTTATTTACATCTTTTTATGTGTTGAATATAATAAAATGTGTGGGTGAAATATCACATTAGCTTTTTGATGAAAATGGGTGAAAATAAAGCATTCTTACATCTTTGGGTTATTAATTTGATTTTGTTTGGGTTTTTTTTTCTCTTGTTACATGTAGGATACGTTGAAGTGCGGAACCTGTCTTCATTTTTTGTGCAATTGAAAACTAAATTTGGTTTAAGAATTCAGTTTGCTAAAGATGGAGGAAGAATATATATTCAACTCAGTTCTGGCTGGAAGGGAAGAACTCTGGGTCTGTGTGGAACTTATAATGGAAATTTGAGAGATGACTTTCTGTAAGATGAATTTATTTACTGTTTTCACTTATTTAGAGTTTTATTCAACCCATAGAGAAAAGAGGGCCTAATGAATGTATATTTACATAAAATAATGTAAAATCCACATTAAAATATAGAATACTGTACCGTTACTGTACCTCAGGAGTCTCCAACCCTGCTGAGCCTGTGGATACTTTTGGAATTGAGAAAGTGTAGTGTGCAGTGCCACAAAATGACTGTCATGGGAAGCAGGATCAGTTTCAAAATGGATGCCTAGGTGGCAATCACAAAATTTGGTGCAGTTCCAAGTAGGAACTGCACCAGCTCTGGGTTGGGAAATACCTAGAGACTGGGGGGTGGGGGGAGGAGCCTGGGGAGGTGAGGGAACTCAGCACTGTGTAATGCCATACAGTCCACACTCCAAAGCAACCATTTTCTCCAGAGGAACTGATCAGCTCCTTCTCCAGTGAAGTGTAGGATAGCCAGGACTAGCTGTTAGCCGAATTGCTTTAATTTAAGATTAGCAATTGGCAAAATGCCGGGTTCTTTGCCAGCTATACCAAGGTCCCGCCCCATCCAGGAGTTCCCAGAAAATAGGCAATGAGGCTGAGTGGTTCGTTTGGGTGATGTTTACTGTAAAATGTTGTTAAAGCATACAAAACAGAGTCATACACGGATACACACAAGATCTAGGAAACTTAGGTAGAAAACAGCACTGTTGCATGAGCAGGAAGTTCGTTGGTTGGGTAATACTTTACCTGTCCTGGAGATGGGTGGTCCGATTCCAAAAGAAGATTGAGGAGAGGTGGAAAGGAAAAATGGGGAGCGCGATCTAAACCTGCAGATACACTCTTTGTCCTGGCTGCGCAAACCAGGGATTAAAGATGGAGGCAAGGTAATGGGACAGCAGCTGGATGTAAGAGGGTGGTAAAGAAGATAGGGGTCGTGGCAGCTAGCAACGATGGTCTGTTGTGCAAGATCTTATATCAGGTGGCATTGGGGTGGGCTGTGCTGACCACATCCCATTGACACACCTACTAGTTGGTCCGTCCCCACTAACCCTACCATTGGTCAGTGAAACAAGGAGGAGGAGATGGGAAGGAGTGGTCAATATTGCAAATCTAGGTGCTAAGCAGGAACTGACACCTGGGCAAGCTGCTAGGATTCATGGCGCCATTCCACTGTCTCTTGATGACTCTGGCCAGGTCACTTGATGGCCGGACAATTAGTTGCCAGGTAACGTCACTTAACATAATCTCTTGCAGGAACTTGGGGAAAGGTGTGAATTGTCCAGCGTGAGGAGATGGGAGGACCCTTTGAAATGGAGTCCTTGTCTCCGTGTCAGTGTGAACTATAGAGGGTGTTTCCTGCTGTGGACTGGAGCCTCTCACCGCAATAAAGAGTGCATTTCGTCCTTTGTAGAATAACCCAAAGTTCAAACTTATGATCATAACATTTCATAATAGCATATGGTATGCCTTGCTGGCTTACATAGCTGTTCGCTTTGAGAACCAGGAAAACATCAGTGGGTGCCATGGTACCCATAGGCACCAGATGAGGCATCACTGCTGTGCCTTATCAATTTAACTTCAGCTATTCTTTCACTCAGCAAAAACAATAATATTGTATAGCTCTTGTGGAGAAATGCTCAGTCTCTAATTTGGCTAGCTTTCTGAATCCCATAGTAGCCACTAAGTCAGTTTTGTATGTTCTTTTACCATAAAGTCACTGAGGCTGTCATCAAGAAGATGCTCTCAGATGATCCCACACATCAAAATGAACATGGGAAGAGGTTTTCCATTATTTAAATGGGTCTCAAGCTCTTTAGAGAGATTAAATGTATTAAGCTAGTACCGTCTGTCAAAACTGTGTATCCCATTGTGCTGAACATGTTACTCTGTATGGCTCCATCCAGATGAGTACATATTCACATCCAGATGAGTACATTAGTTCTTTGCTAATACAAAAATTATCTAAGATTACATCTGTTTAGCTGATCTTAAAATTGTTAGAGCATTAGCCTCATTTTGAAATTTCGTGCATTTCAAGTCAAGGCTATCTGTGTTTCTCTTCATAAGGCAGAAAAACTGTAGAGTTGTTTCCAGTCTTTAAACCGATAGCCTGTGCACATGGCTGTGATTGCTTTGGGAAAAGTCTGTATGAATACCAGCCAGCAAGAAACCAGTCATGCATGACATGTGCAAGATTCAGATTTTGACATGCTGTGGCAAATGCTCCTTGTTGAGTAATTTGCAGTGGTCTGTCAAAGCCTAAATCTGGTGCATGGCAACAGATACACATAACTTTACTACCCAGGCTGGGAGCCAACATATACAGGCTTTTCTTGCAGCTTTATCATCCAGTAAATATACTCAGTTTTGCATCCCCCATAAAGTAAGGATGAGAAGGGGAATTGCTTACAGACCCTGGAATGAAAGTGCAGTATGTTAGAATAAATTAGAGTCTGCTTCATTAACAGCTGATAAGCAGCAACAAAAGCCTAATTAATAAATTCATTGTCTGTTCTCAGTGCAGGCATCATTAAATTGTTGTTCTGGAAATTAAATCTCCTATGGCTTTGGACACCAGGCAATTACTCCCGGCTCAGCCTTAGCATGAGCTATGTCAGTGCTGTGCCTTTCACTATCTGCTCATCAGCATATGTGCTGAGAGGGTCTGTGCAACTTTGCCCCCCTCCCCCCTTCAGTTGGTCTTTGAGTTCATTGATGCTGTTCCCTCCCACGAGAGTCCTCATACTCTCAAGCAAATAGCCATAACAGGATGATTTAGGAAAACCTCTTTTCATCTAAGGGGTGTCTCAGGTTGTATACCATGAAATTCTATGCTGTCCCTTCCTAATGCGAATTGATCATCCCAGCTGTGGCACCTAGCTGGAGCCTTATCAGCCACATTGATCACCAAGCAAATTACATCTTTCCTTACGAGCAGGCGAAAAAGAAAGTCTAGAGCCAGTGATGAGCCAATCAAAAATTCCTGTTTGCTCCCTTAGCAGTCAGCTAATCCCACACAGCCTTGCATAAAAAGGGGTTGGGGGGTGCTGGTGAAAGCCTAGGATCCAAAGATGAAACTGTCCATTATAGGCACCTGGATTACTGTTGAAGGCAAGCCTCAGACACTTGCGGTCTCCTGCTTGTAGTCCCTCCCTTCAAAAAGAAACATGCAAAACCATCCCCACCCACAGGCATGAGCAGGAAATACAGTTTTCAGGGTTGTGATGTACTGTTGTGGTTTCAACTGCAATGCTGATGATACAAATCAGACTGTGAGGACTGTTGAGTCAGTATGCACAACATGATGTGAAGCTCGGTCCAGAATGGATTTTTGTGTGTGTGTGTATCTGCTTTCCCCTAATTCCAGTTCAGTACAAATCAATGAGCCAGGCTTCAGTGTAGGCAACTTTAGGAGATGCTGGAGTAAATGAATGGATATGGTGCTGTTAAGTATTCCACATCATAGATGTTTTCTTTGGGGCAGTCTGCTTTCCCTGCTTTATTATGTTCTTTTTCTCCTCAGTTCTCCAGCAGGAATGATTGAAGGAACTCCACAGCTTCATGCCAATGCATGGAAGGTTTCTTCAGCATGCCATGTGCCCATCAATGTCCCTGTGGTTGATCCTTGCAACATTAACCAACAAAATGGTGCACTTTACTTTTGGGATCTTGATATCAACTTATCGTAATCAAATAATTAGATCACCTTTTTTTTGGTTTCTCAGTTTTATTTTTTCTGTCACTTTTGGGGATGTCAATTATGTTATAGAAAGTGTGATATTTTTAAATTAAAACCTAAGTATTTCCTGTTTGCTTAAATCCCATTTATTTCTATGACCATTTACTCAATTTTAGAGGGAATTATGCATATTGAGAACAGTAGGACAAGGATTGCATCCTACCTTTGCATGCATTATGTTTTAACAACCTGTCAGTTTGAAGTGGTGTAAATTATTATATTTTGCTGTTTGAATGTTCTGTTAATATGAGCCACTGTGTAGGGAGAGCGGCCTAAAAATCGAATTAAATAAATAAATAAATAAATTAATTAATATTAAAAGCTAATTTTTTTTTTAGTTGGTTATGCATCCCAGTGCGATTTCATCAGTCAAGACCTCTTTGCTCCATGTCATGCCTACATCAGTCCAGAACTGTACTACCAGTTGTGCCGCTTTGATGCTTGTAAATGTGGGAGCACTTGTTTGTGCAATGCTCTTGCACACTATGCCCATGTATGTCACAAACATGGAATTACTGTTGACTTCAGATCTCATGTCTCATACTGTGGTAAGTTACTGAGTGTAGAGGACAAAAAATGTTTACCAAAAACTGAAGTTGTGTAAGGCTGTGTGCTACCTTCAAAACAAACTCAGACCCTTCTTTTTTCCAAGTCTGAATACACTAGTAATCCTCATGCTGAACATAGTGCAGCTCTGACCTGTTCTTTGAAGTCTAAAATCTTGTCCTCCAGGATTAAGCCATTAAGATAAAGTAGGTGCTGGACTGCACCTGGGCATTAATTAAGAAATTACTGTCTGAGCTAGCAGCCTCTGTCTGTTGACCAAGAGATAAGTGATTTAAGATATTACAAACCAATTCCACATAGCTCTGGGTTTAGTGGGAAGCAAGAGTCATGGCTAGATCTTCCCAGCATCTTGTACAGCAAAGTTTCAATCATGTAATGCCCTTTTTCAGATTGGGTCCACATGTGGAGGGAGATGTTTAACCCTCCCACCATTGCATGGTTTTGCATATTGAAACTATTGAGGGTAAAACAACAGATTCAACTCCTCTCTTTCCCATATCATACCCACCTTTTTTTCTTTGGGGGTAGGATTTATTCATCTGGATTTTAGCTTTAAAGGATGCTGGAAGATCTGATAATAGATTTCCTAGCGTCTCACCTGTTTTTATCCTAATTTGTCTTAAACAGTTTGAACTGTTTGAAATGCTGTGTTTTGTTTTATTTTTACCTAAAGTTGCAGCCATGCTATGGCATAATTCATTGTAATCACAATCAGTGGTGTACCAAGGGCAGGGCAGGGGATGTGCTCCACCCTGGGTGCAGCATGAGGAAGGCCCTTGAAGGGGGGCCCTTGAAACCAGAGTCATGTGGCATCCAAACAAATGTCTTTCCTTTTATTTTTAAAGTGCATTTCTGGCTGCAGCCACTAGGGGCGCAGGGAAGTCTGAGTATAGCAAAAAGCACTCTAGGATTGGCTAGACTTCCCTTTATCCAAGACTGAAGCAAACTTGCTTAACAGATTGTACACCCAAGCCAGCATGCTAACAGCTGTGAAAGTAATTGTCAGCCTGCAGGTCATTTTCTCCAGTAGTCTAGCCTATCTCTTTTCCTTTCCTTGCACCCAGCTCAGCCAGATCTTGCAAACTGGTAGCTAACAGTGTTGCAGCAAGAGAAAACAACCTTTCCCTTTCTTAATTTCTCTCCCTCTTTTCCACACATTTCTCAATATAGAGGGTCTCTGTGTTAAAAATTATCTGGTCCGGGTGCCAAATAGGTTACGTACTCCATTGATTATAATATATAGTTCAAATTAATATATTGAGAGGAATGTAACACTTAACAATGGATCTAAAAATATTGCTATAAGGAAATACTGATTTGTTTGTTTGCATACCTCAGAGAGTTCAGTAGTAAATTGATCTTGAGAACTTGCTTTTCAAACCCCATTCTGCTAAAAACTCCTTAACTAAATTCAGATGTGCTTCTCAACCTCATTTTCTTGACCAAAATAATAGTAGTGGCTTCTGCAGAGAGGCAGTTCCCTGTGTTGCTTTCTTTGCTCCTGCAAATGCAGAGGCATTCTCAGTGGCAATGAAACCTATGCATGGGGGAGGTGTTACCCCATGCTTTCCCCTCATGCCCACCATTTCCTTCCTCCACAGGCTTTTTGCTGTGTGCTTTTTAATTGGTAGGAAGAATATTATGGTAGTGTGCATATGTTTGTGTGGGGAGCTTTGGCAAGCGCCAGGGGAAATGTAGTAGTGTGGGGAGTTGTAGAAATTGTCACCTTCCTATCTATACTTTCCCCAAACTATTTTGATTATGATCTTTACAGAAAGGTTCTATCAAATCACATATGGGGAAACCAGTAGTGAAGCCAGGGAAAACCCGGAAGGTGGGCAAATGAAGGACAATGTTGTACAAAAGCTCAAATAAGAACTACTGCCATTTGAATGGAGGAGTGTGGATCAAATGTTCTTTGTGGAAGCAACCGGTTATATTCCTCAGGGAGCTAAAATGATTGTTATGAAGGAAGCAAAATTCAGACTATAATGATATTTTCATATTATAAAGTATTCATGATACTAACCACCAGGGCTTTTTTTTATATAGAAAAAGTCCAGCAGGAACTCATTAGCATAATAGGCCACACCCAGCAGCAGTAACTCATTAGCATGATAGGCCACACCCCTGGCAGCACAGCTCCCTCCCAGGATCAGCTTTCCCAGGTGCCCCGTGGTTTGCAAGGCGCCTGGGGAACCTGAGGGGGGGAGGCAGTTTAAACTGCCTTCACTCCCTAAATTGGCTTGGCTTCCCCAGGCACCCCATGGGTTGCAAGGCACCTGGGGAACCCGGGGGGGGGGGAGGCTGTAGGCATGGCCAACTTGGAAGCCAGCCGGAACTCTGTTCCTGTGCGTTCCTGCCCAAAAATAGCCCGGCAACCACAGTTCTTAAATAATTTTGGACTTCTAATTTTTTTTGTATTCAGGAAGCAGCATGCAAAAGATATACAAACAGCTTCCTTTATAATCTGTATATTGTCTGTCATAAGATGTCTAGGTCAAGAACCATGATTTATCTTCTGTGCAGTGCCTAGCACACTGGTACTCAGTTAAAATTTAGAACTAAGACAAGAAGAGACCATGTTCTAAAGCCCAGGAGAAACAAGTTTCTTTTAAAAATTATTTTCACCTTTCCTTCATTTTTAAATTTTGGAATAAGATTCTTGTCGATGTTTAACATTATTAATGCATACTGTAAAATTATATTTTGCATCATGCTATAGTTCTCTGTTTTAAGAAAACAAAAAAACCCCTGTTCTCTAGAAGAAAAGAATTATTGTCTCACTGTGCATCAATTCATTTGACACCTCCCTCCCTAGCTGTATCTGGATGCTGTCAGGAGTGGCTAGCCCCTACCTACCTTTCCTCCCACCACCAGGGCTAATAACAGTTCATGTGTGAAGGGCTTATCTATCCATGAAATGGCATGGCAAGAAAGGATTAATTTTCCCCCACTCCAGTAACATATCACTGATGCACTGTGGAAGACCCCCCCATAAGCTGCCTTTAAAGAAAAGTAAAGATATGTGCTCTTTTGTGTGCACCTCCCACTTACCTCATTGAAGGGAGAAATTAACTAAATATGGAGATCTCGTGAGTTATTTTTTGAACTATTTCTTCCCGTTGTTCCTGTCTTTCATTTCCTTATTATTGTTTCTATGATATAAAGGAATTTTTTTCTTCACCAGCTCAGGGATTAACTAGATATGATAGCAGCAAGACTCAACTCCGATCTTACTAGAAGAATGGAGGTAATTTAAAGTGCAACAGTTAGCAGGCAGGAAGGAGTAACTGACTTCTTCTACCCCCTACCTTCTTATTTGAAGCTATTTTTCTCCCAGTCTCAGTCCCAGTTTTGGCGACCTAGTGAGATAAAACAGGTTTTTAAAAATATTGATTTGGGAGAGGAACGTGCAAAGGGGGGGGGAGAGGTCAGGTCTTCCTTCCTGCCCAACCATGCTGCACTTTAAACCCCACCCAGACACATAAACACCCACGTCTCCTGTTTCATAGGGAGATCCCTGGTGGTAAACCTGGTTCTGCACATCTTTCTTCTGTTGTTACATTTAGTGTGGCCCTCATCGACTAAAAGGATATTCAGAAAAATTTCAATAAGACAAGCACTTTAAACCTCAAATATTAAGGTACATAACTGTAAATTAGAATTAACTTGGCTTTTTTTTAGTTGATATACAGAAAGAGAAGATTGCATTCTGTGTTTTGTTAAAGGATACCAGTATATCTCAGTATCTGTGCCTGTATTTTATTTCTGATAGGTTAACAATGTGCTTCCCCCCCCCCCCCCAATAGCATTAGTGTGTAAGAGCGGCATGCAGTATCACCAGTGCTCTTCCTTCTGTGAACGCTCCTGTTCTTCCTTGTCTTCTTTGGATGTCTGCGATCATGACTGTGCAGAAGGGTGTAATTGCCCAGAAGGGAAATACTTCGAAGCATCTATCAACTTTTGTGTGCCAATGTAAGCTTTTATAATGTCATAATTAATATTCAGGAAACATTTCCTTGTTTGCTTTAATGGGCGTTAGAAATGCAAGCTTCCCCCTTATCACAAAGCAGGACCATTTGCTTACCAGCCATCTACAGATATCATTGTGAGATAAGCGTGCTATGAGCAGAGATCAGTTGTATCTATCCACCTTGAGTCCTTCATTGGAGAAAGGTGGGCTAAAAGTGTCCTAAAAGTCCAAAAAGGGTTCAAATAAAAACGCCTTTTTCAGGTAGTCTAGCTACTAGTGAGCTTCAGAAAGTAACATTACCTGTTCCCCCAGCATCAGCAGAAAACCTGATTTGGGGCAAATTATTTTCTCAAAATTGTGCTCAGTTGCATTCTAAGCATGCTTAAATTGTTTTGAGGATTTTCAAAGGAAAATGTATTAAGGTTAAAAATCTATGCCACTCAAATTTAGAATCTGAGGCAAAAAAAACCCCAAATACACCTCTTCCGTGGTGATTAAGATTTAATTAAATATTTATCAATTTGCTATTCTTTGAAAGGAAACCAAAATCTTGTACTGAACACTGGACAGCTATCTGTGCCCTGGTCCCTTGGATGACTGTGTCTCAGAATTGTACCAGTTCTTTATTCTATGTTATTGAAAGGGATGACAGATAGCAGAGAATGCAAGCAAATAATAGTTAATTCCAGCACTGCTGGGGAAATTAGTACCCAGCTCTTTAGTTTTAATTGTGAACAGAAGAAAACTTCCTTTTTCCAAGGCTACAACACCTAGAAACAAAATATAGAGAAATTTAAAATTATGCAGCAGGTCTTGTCTAAGGTGAAAGATGTACTTAAAATGTTAGTAATAAAGTTGGTGGTAAATTTAAAATTATAAAATGATTTATATGATAAATCAAGGCTTTGCACCATGCTCTATTCTATAATGTGTATCTAAATTCACTAGTTTTGTCTTATCAGGTCTAGCTGCCGATGTTATTATAAAGGCAGAAGTTTTCAACCTGGGGAAATGCTACCCACACCCTCAGGCTTATGGTAAGCTCTAATATTAAGAATTCTCTTTTTAATAATATGATGTAACATACAGCGTGTAATCCGCAGGTCAACTTATATGCACATCATTTTGAAGCTGCAGTTTTCCATCAAAGCTCAATTGCTTCTAGAGGGTTTTTTTATTGTATTTAATACTATATAAAATAAAGAATAGAATTTTTAAAGAGGGCCTGAATATTCCCTGTTGATTCTGCTAGCTGGTTTTGCATCAAAAATATGCTGCATGTATTACATTTTGAACATTTTGAATTTCTGCGATGTCATGAGCTATTCAACTGTTTTCTTTATTAGATACACCAATGCAGGGCCAATTCACAAAAGACCTTCTGTGTATGATGGCTGTGTGTATGGAGGTGATTGTACAACATTCACCAGAACTGGAATTGGATTTACATTTCTGATGGAAATGTGGACATTGATGTACCACTAATCTCTGCTTAGTTTGTATGCATGCCAGTTTAGCCATTTAGACCTCTGTATTGTCTCAGTTAGCAATGAGTTTTAGGACTATCATCCTTGGTAATATCATCTAAAAGCAGAAGTGGACTGACTACAGGCTTGCATGGTCTACCCTTTAACAACAACAACAAAAGACCAATGGAACCACCACAATATTTTAGGGAGAAAAAATGTATGGTAAGGATCTCATCACAATTAATGTATAATTTATCTTTGTTAAATTATCCTGAATATGCTCTTTTGCTTTTGAACAACATATTGTGTTGCTGGATCAGACCTAGGCCCATTTAGTTCTACAGCTGTCAATCAGCTGCATATGGGAAACTTAGATGCAGAACATGATGGTGGTAGGATATCCCTAACCTTCCCTCAGTATCTGATGATCAGATGTACACTGCTTCTGAACATAGACATTTGTTAGAACATAGACATAGCCTTTGTTAGAATTTTCTGACTTGATGTTGTCTGAGTGTCCCTCATTCTGCTTGCCACAAGTATCTTGTGCTTTCTACAGCTCTGTCCAGCCCATCAAGTATTCTGCCTCCTGTTGTGTTCTTAATGTTAGATATCAAAATAAGAAGGCAACTTGGTTTCAAACAAGAGCACAGTTTAATAACTCCATCTCTTTCTCTGTCTGGCACTACCATGAGTACAACTTCCTTTTTCCCTGTTCCTTCCCATACCAAATCCTGGAGAGGCCTAGGGCAGTCTACAACACAGGCCTGGATTGAAGAAACAGAGTTGTCACAACACCACATCTCCTAGCCAAAGCAATCTGCCTTTGAAGCACCATTTGGTTTTACTCAATTAATTAAATAAACATTTTGACGCTCCCTTTTTCTAGAGTCAAGATGGCTGGTGCAAAATGTAGAAGGGCACAGCTGGTTCTTAGAAGGGCAGACTGAGCTGCTTGCTTATTGCAAAAATAACTGTGCAATCAAATATGCTCTCTGAATGTTCTGTTTGGCTTTGCTTCTTCTTCTTCTTCGTGCTATGGTGCTTGTTAAAGATTATGAATTTGACTGTTCTGTGGAAGATCACAACCATCAGCTTTCCTGAAGCAGACATGTTGTGATCTGTTTGCTGGGCAAAGAAGGAGGAGACACAGAGTTTAAACTGGTTGTCCTGGTGTGGGTTACTTTGGCAAGTAACAGGACATGGAGTCTTGCAAGAGTTCTAGGAGATGGAACAAGAGGTCTATCAGCAAATAGTGCCTTCTACCTCAGCTTTTAAATACCTTCAGGCTCTTGTCTTTTCTGAGCCTTGCCTGATAAAGGTTGTGAAACCAACTTTGTAAGACTTGTATGGAATATCAGGTTTCTTACAGAAACCATTTCTAAATTACTATGTAAACTCTTCTCCACCTTTGAGGTCCTGCTTCCTGCCTGCCATGGACAATGCTCCTCTCTGGACTCCATGGGTGGTTCTTTGAAGAAGATGCGTTCATTGGGCTCGAATACCAGCGGCTACTTTTTGTGTGCATGGGCTGAAATACCAATGGCTACGTTTTGTGTTTGTAAGCTCCCAGAGCAGTGACAGCATATCAATAACAATGTTTCAGATGATGTGTCCCAAAGAATTTGCATTCACACATCCAGAAAGCACAGACAACATTTTAAAACATTGTTTTGCAAAGTCATCATATACAAAAGCATCTGTGTGAATTAACTCTCAACTAGATATAATATCTTAGTACCAGTTACCAGAAGCAGATGAACTAGTATTAAAAAACACTTGTAAATGGTAGAATGTTTGATCTTTATAATTGAATGATTTTACTGCATTGCACTTAGTTGCATTATACAAACATTTTTGAAACCTTAGTGTTTGCAGTGAACACTTGCACTAATTTTTACTTGTACATTTAAGTTTTGAACATTTAAAATATCAAATTATATAAAATGTCTGTTTCTGTATATGCTGAATAGCCAATGTCTGAATGGAACAATGAAATGCACTGAAGCTGCTGCAGTTCCTGCAGGTAAATCTCTTGGTTACTCTATATGAAGAGTCTGGTCAACTTTCTTGTTGAGTCAGGTGCTACAGACTCCAAGAAGGAGTACTGAATGTTGACCTGGATTCAAACCCCTGCCTACCCATGACTTTTCTGTGTTGTCTTTCATCCTCATTCCTTTCCCCCCCGTAGAGGAACTAGTTGGAGTTTTTGATTTTCCTCAGCACCTCTAAAAGACTGACCAATGATGATGATATTATTATTATTGTTGTTATTATTATTGTTGTTGTTGTTGTTGTTGTTATTGTTATTATTATTATTATTATTCCTGTCATAAAGTTTTGCTATAATATCTTAATGATGCTCATTCAGCTAGTATGAGCAACTGATCTGAGTCAGATTTATTTCCTGTCATAAGCGTAGCCAGGGGTCATTTCATAGAAAAAGAGGTGCAGGAGCTCATTAGCATACCTATTACCATAACTCATTAGCATAACCGGCCGAATGTCAGTTTCAGTCCTATTATACCCTATGGGCCATTGAAGTCAATGACAAAAACTCATAGGGTATATGAGGGGCTGGAGGAGAGGGGGTTTGAGGGAGAGGCTCTAAACTAAACAGGTTGCCCCATCCCCTCCATTGTTCTCTATGGTGGGAAAAATGTTACTTTTTCCCCACCATAGAGAACAATGGAGGGAATATGGGCAACCTGTTTGGAGGCCCGTAGAATTGGACCCCCTGGTCCAATCTTCTTAAAACTTGGTGGGTATTTGGGGGAGAGGTCCCAGAAGCTACCCTGCAAGTTTGGAGCCTCTCTCTCAAACCCCCTCCCCTACAGATGCTTTTAAAGCCGCAGCCGCATTTCGGTGGCAATTCGGTGGCGGGCCGAATTAGATCAGAAAATCTGATTCGGCCCGTGGCTGCCCTACTGCTCATTCCTGTGTTGGCAGAACAGCGCTCCACCTCGCTCCGGCCCCAAAGGACCCCTGAGCGTAGCACGGTGGCTTTAAGGATATGTTCCCCCAGGTGTAGTGAGAACAAGTACATAAAAGAGTTTTGACTTTGTGATTAGCTGACACCTTGGGTTGCCAAGACAACCCCTCACAATGATGAGTCCTTTGCCATTGTGAGGGGTTGCTTTGTCAAACTAGAATAAAATGGCAACATGATGAGGAAGTGGTAAGGAGTGGAGACAGAGCAGTGGTGACAGATAGGACAGAGGTAAGGCAGATCTGAAGCAAGAAGGTGGGAAACTGTTGGAAGAGGGAATAAGTGGGAATTCTTTTCCTTACCTTGTTCATCTGTGTTTTTGAGAAAGTAAAGCAAATAGAATCAGTGTGTCATATTGGTTAGTTTGTCAGACTAGGACCTGGTAGACCCAGTTTGTGATCCCCACTTGCCATGAAACTCACTTGATGACCTTGGCCACTCACTCTCAGCCTACCTCACTGAGTTGTTGTGAGAATAAAAGCAGGAGACAAGAGAACCATGTATGCTGCCCTGAGTTCTTTGGAGGAAACACAGAGGGCTTTTGGCCCTCGGTAAAAGGTTTACCAAAGGCGCGGCCCCGTATTAACACACGCGCCGCAGCAAAGGGTGTGAAATTGACACCCAGCGCCAGGACAAACGGAGGCAGAATGCCGACACAATGTGAGTGGGAAAAAGCCCAGAGTAAAAATTTACTAAACAAAGAAGAAGTTAAGCAATTTTCAGTCTCACTAATTTCAAAGGAAACTTAAGCACATGCTGCTCTCACCTAGCTTGCAATTTATTTTTTAAGTTCACACATGCCCTGAAGAAAAAATCTACTATGACTGCCGATCTCATGTACCTGGCTTGCCATCAGCTGGTGTGAACTGTGAGCTATCTTGTGCAAACCTTGCCATGAACTTTACCTGTACACCATCACCACCATGCGTGAGTGGTTGTGTCTGCCCCCCTGGGTAAGTGTTGCCAAAAGTAAGAGGACCAGAGAGGTCTAAAAATGTTCTTATGGATTTAATAATTGTTTCTTCTTGTGTAGAATATTGGGTTGGGTTGTGCATAATATTGAATTCGTATGAAGCCATCCTCCAGATCAAAGAACTTTCTGCTAGCTCAAGAAGCATTATGGAAAAAGAGGTCCCTTCCGCCAGTGGAAGGCTACTTGTCCTGGAGGAAAGTTCAGCTGCTAGCAGAATGTATTAATAGTATATAATGCAATGTTAAGTACTCCCCTCATCTTGGGGTTAAAGTCAGCCTGACAGAATCATATGAGCAATAACAGCCTTCTGGAGAAGTACACTGACTCAGCTTTAAGAGGATACGAGCAGCCATGTTGGATCAGGCCAATGGCCCATCCAGTCCAATACTGTGTCAAACAGTGGCCCAAAACACCAGGTACCATCAGAAGATTCACCAGCAGGGCCAGAATCCCAGAATCCCTCCCACTGTTGCCCCCCCCAAGCACCAAGAATACAGACGTAGTGTTCCATCTATAAAAAGGTAAAGATCTCCCTTGCTCGAAAACCAGTCAAATCCAACTCTAGGGGGTGGAGCTCATCTCCACTTCCAATCCAAAGAGCCAGCATTGTCCAAAGTCTTTTTCCATGGTCATGCTGCATGGAACGCTGTTACCTTCCACCAAAGCGGTACCTATTTATCTACTTGCAATTTCTTGCTTTCAAACTGCTAGGTTGGCAGGAGCTGAAGCCAGAGACAGGAGCTCACTCTGTCACGTGGCACTTGGGTTTCAAACTGCTGAGCTACTGACTTTCCGGTCTGCAGCTCAGCATCTTAACCTCTGAGCCACTACGTCCCTGGGGTTCCATCTATACTTTGTGTTAATCACCACAGATGGTCCTCAGCTCCATATGTTTATCCAGTCCCCTCTTGAAGCTGTCTCTGCGGCCATGGTCATATGGCAGCCTAACCCCGGATAAAATCCTGCTGGGATTTTATCCGGGAGTCTTTTCTTTGGGTTGGGATGTTCAAACATCCCAACCCTGGCGGTGGCGGCTGGCAGTGGAGGCGCTGGCGGGTGGAGGCGGCTGGTGGCGGCTGGCAGCTGCAGAGGCAGTGGTGGCTGGCACTGGCGGAGGCAGCTGGTGGCAGCGGTGAAGGCGGCTGGCAGTGGCAGCAGAGGTGGCGGAGGCGGTTGGCAGCAGCGGAGGTGGCAGCTGGCAGTGGCAGCGGTGGCAGCGGCCGGGGGAAGCACCCTTCCCCAAGCCCTGCTGGCTGGCTCCTGGTAAGAACCTTGGGGAGAATCTGGGGGGGGCAGGCAGCGGCGGCCAGCGGGGCTCAGAGTGGAGCGGGTTTCCCCCCCCTTTTGCACTTGGGCGCTTGAGTGCCCAATTGCCCAAGTGCAAAAAAGGGGGGGAACGGGAGGGACGATCAGACAGCCCACTCTCGCAATCGTTGCGAGAGAGGGCTGTTCAGATCAGATCAATCGTGGGTTCTTCGCATGACCACTGGGAAAATACTTGATTTTCCCGGGGTCGGAAAACATGGGAGGAACCCGCAATTGAGCCCGCTTCAGCATGGGAGTTGTCCCAGCCGGTCTGATCAGTCCCTTTAAATGTGGGTAAACAGCAGTTCCTCCCGCTTTAAAGAGCCGTGTGACTGTGGCCTGCTTATAGCCAGCACCACCACCACTTCTTGTTGCAGTGAATTCCATATTGTAATTACTCTTTGGATGAAGAAGTACTTCCTTTTATCTGTTCTAAGCTTACTGCTCATTAATTTCATTGAGTGCCCATGAGTTCTTTAATTATGAGAAAGGGAGAAAAGTACTTCTTTCTCTACCTTCTCTATCCCATGCATAATTTTGTAAACTCTGCCAGTAACCAGCCCCTTTTGGTTCAGCTGGCCTTCATAATGCATCCCTCCTATCAAGGGTGGTATCTTAAGGTGGCAACTGAGGTGGATGCCAGAGGATGTGATTTGACACGGCTGACACCAACTGGTTATAAAATCCTTCTGTCCTGCCATGGGCCCTGCAGCCCTGGTGGCAGTTCAAGGGACAGACCCCATAACCCCACCCTAAGCCAGTGACGACAACCATGGAGGGAGGATGAGTTGGCCTTACAGCCCCCACTGGGAGGAAGGAGCCCTGACGACCCCGCCAGATGACATGCCCGGGAGCACCCTGCTGCCGCAACTCAAGTCTTCGGGAAGGACACTGATGCAGGGCAGGGAGAACCAGAGGGGGAGGGCCTGGGAAACAGTGCCAGCAACACTAGGGCCACCCAGGTGCATCCAGTTTCTCATGCTTGGCCTGGCCCAGAGGACGGGGCTGCCAGGAAGTGCCCAATCCCGGCTTTGGGAGCTGCAAAGACCCAGGTGCACTCCCCGGACCCTCTTAGAGGGATACTCATTGGAGGAGGAGGGAGAGACATGGCACCAGGCAGCACCTAGAGCCCCAGCCTCACCCCTGTCCCAGCCTGTCTGTGTAGGTGGGGCCAACAATCAGAAGGTCGGGGGCGGGACTAGGGAGGGAAATCTTGGAAGGGAGTTCCAATGGGAGAAGGGCATGGGTGACAGACGAGGGACAGGAGCCAGGAGACATGGAGGGCGGGGGAATGAGGGAGGACATGAGGTAAAGAGGAGATATAAAAGTGGGGAAGCAGAATACGGCCGGAGAGGATATGGCGTGTGTTGGAGGGGCGGCCAAAGCAATGACAGAGAGAGAGAAGGCACTATTTTGGTATAAAGTAAACTATAAATCATATTTAACATTCCATATTCTGTGTTACTAAATAAATTATAGCACTCTTGTCTTTGAATTGCTCCTTATATTGATTTCCGGAAGCCTCATGTCTCTATGAGTTCTCAAATAGCCGTCTCCAAACACACTGAATGCCAGTCTGTTCTCTGCTTCTTACGATTTTATACAAGCAGCCAGAAGTTTTTCCCCAGATGTTTCATCATATGCCATGTGCATTTTTCCATTACAATTAACTATGATATGTCCGAGGGGTAACCAGCGAAATTTGATCCCATTGTTTATGAGCTTCTCAGCTGTTTCTCGCATCCGGAGTCTTTCAGCAAGGATTTCTGGAGGCAACTCTGCATACAGATACACGATTGTGTCTCCTTAATGTAAGCCCTCTTTTTCCTTAGCAATCTGAAATAGCTGTTTATTTATTTTTTTATTATTTATTTACTTCTTCGATTTATATCCCGCCCTCCCCTCCTTCCGGCGGGCTCAGGGCAGCTACCAACATGCAATAAAATATACAATATCATAAAACATTTAAAACACAGTACAAACAAATAGCATATCCCATTTCAAGATGGCATATCTTCTTTATCAGAGTGGTGTCTTAGATGTTAAACAATCCAGATGGTGGGAGAACATTCAGGATGGCGGATTCTCAGTTGGGCAAGGGCCAAAGATGTAACTATTGGGCGGCCCCTACTTAAAGTCCTGGTGGAAGAGCTCTGTCTTACAGGCCCTGCGGAACTGTAATAAGGCCCACAGGGCCCTGATGTTATCTGGGAGCTCATTCCACCAGTATGGGGCCACCGCTGAAAAAGCCCTGGCCCTTGTAGCCGCCAACCGGCCCTTGTAGCCGCCAACCGGGCCGGATATCTGGGGGTGATCTTGGGGGGGGGGCTTTTTTGACACAGGCAATTGAAAAGCTGCTGTGATTATGTTCTGATTTGGCTCTGCTATATCCAGCAGGGATGAAAGCCAAAAATTTAAAGAGGTAAGCAAATCCTCATTTAAAGAGTAGTTGGCTGAGACTCCCCTAAGTTTAGCACACTGGTCTCTTAATTTAATATCCTGCAATATTATTTTGTTCTTCACCTATGTCTCAAAGTCCTTGGCTGATTTTAATTCGCTTGCAGCCTTTGATGTTGCTTGCAATGCTATCTCTGTTTTCCTCTTGGCGTCTTTAATTGCCATAGTTAAATCTTCTATTTTCTTATTAATTGGTTCTACTATTTTTTAAAGTTGTCTCACTTCTGTTTTTAAATGTCCAATCTCACCTTTAATTGAGTCAGTTCCTTTACTGAAGTTGTTCTTCATTTCTGTGAGAACTTGCAAAATCTTTGTTTGGAAACTTGAGCCAGCTTCTGCACCACTGGTAGCCATTCCATCTAACAAAAGCAGACTTGATTCCTTGTCTTCAGATTCAGTTTCTGGTCTCCTTAGTGGTCTATATGGAGGGTTTTTGCTACCCTTCTTGCCCCTGACTCTTCCCATCATAGATCTTGTACCATACATTTGAGTTCATGCAGTATTTCCAGAGCAAATCTTATTTATCCAGAGGGAGTAACAGGAGAAAAGACAGAAAGCAGCCAGCCGGAAGCTCTGCTGCCACACACCCCCTCTGCTGCCACCCCCCCCCACCCTTGGAGATTAATGGATCCTGTTGGTTTCCAGGCAGCTCTGGGGGGTTTTGAGAGCCTTCCCAGTGACTCTGTGGAGGCCCTTGTGGATGCATGGAATGATGGGCTGACTGGGGCCATGGACAAAGTTGCTTTTTGGCATCCTCTTCCATGTTCTGTGAGGCCCTCAGCTCCTTGGAAAACCTTGGCAATATGAATTGGACTGGAAGATAACTAGAGCAACACTGGCAGAAGACTTGGGCTGAACCAGACAGAGCATAAAGCCAATTTGTAGGGCTATAAGGTGGTGGTGATGGCAGTAAAGAAGATTTTCTTCTTTACTACCATGGTGTCAGCAGAATCTCATCCAGCCCAGTTGTTGAAAGTAGTTCATGACTTGATAACACCTAAGTCTGACCCTGCTGGTGATGAAAACTTGGCCCCCAGCTAGGATGTTTTTGTGAGGATCTTTGTTAACAAAATCTATCTCATCCATTCTGATTTGGAGGCCAGGTTGTTGTTGTTATTTAAACTTTTATACCACCTGCCCCACAGGGTGGACTCATAGTGGTGTACAACAATTTATGTCAAGGAACATTAAAAACAATTTACTAATTGTATGAAATACAGAAGTTGTAAAAGAATATACAGATGATATACAGAATTCATAAAAACATAAAACTTATATGGCGCCACAGTATGAATTTGACCCCCAATGGCAGGGGGGAGTGTGAGAAGGCAACTGACTGACTGACTGCTATTAAAACAATGATACTGTCCTCAACCATATGCTTGGTGGAACATCTCTGCCTTGCAGGCCCTACAGAACTGTAACAAGTCCCATGGGGCCTTGATTTCATTCAGCAGAGAGTTCTACCATGCTGAAGCCAGGGCTGAGAAAGCCTTGGCTCTGGTTGAGGACAGCCAGACACTCTTTGGGCCAGGAACTTCCAGCAGATTTTGTTCTCCTGAGTGCAACATTCTCCAAGGGACATACCAGGAGAGGTGGTCCCATAGGTACATTGGTCTCTGACCGTTTAGGATTTTAAAGGTCAAAACCAAACCTTGACTCTGATCTGGTACTCTTATCAGGAGCCAGTGCAGTTGGTGGAGCACAGGCTGAATGTGTGCAGTTAACAGTGTCCCTGTAAGGACCTGGGCCACTGCATTCTGGACCAGTTGTAATTTCCAGTTCAGTCTCGAGGGTAGCCCTGCATAGAATGAGTTACAGTAATCAAGGCTTCACTTCACTTCACTTCACTTCACTTCACAGACTTTTATTGGCATAACAGCACAAAACCAAATAAAATACACTGGAATCTGTAGTCAGAAAGAACATCTCCTCCTAGAGGCCTGGTAGAGGGATTTTACTACAGATTCAATGATTTCACTCTTATTTAAGATAGTAATCAAGGCTGAGTGCAGATCTTCTTCGTGGTCTCTGTGCATCACACCTCTGGGATTAAGTGCGCCTGCGCCGATCCCGATCGGTAATCTTCAAAGCCTAATGGATTTTCGCGCCAACTCCCTGGTCACGTGCACGTCCCACTGCGCATGACCTGGGGAGGGGCACAAGGATCCCGCCAGTTCTCTTCTGACCGCCGCGTTGTGAGGATCCCCTCTCCGCTCCGGTCGGTAGCTAACTTTCGTTTTCCAACTTGGAAAGGCCTTTCGGACTGATTTTTCTTGTTTTTTCTTGACCTACGGACTGTTTTTCTGGACTCGCTTTCAGATTCTCCTCCGCTTACTCCCCGCCCGGCCTATGGCCCAGCGGTGGGGTTTCTTTAAACGCTGCCTTAATTGCGGGAGTAAAATCACTCCCCCAGACAAGCATTCCCTTTGCTTGTTGCGCCTAGGCGAGTCGCATCGTGTCGATTCCTGCTCGAGTTGCGCTGCGTTCTCCAAGCAAACTCGTAAGAACCGGGCGGCCCGACTCAGAGTGGCTCTACTGGAAGCAGCGTTGTCGCCGAAGATGTCCGCAGCCGACGCCTCGGTAACATCCCCATCGGCACCGATGGGCCCGACGTCGTCACCGATGCGAAGCCCCTCCGGCACCGAGAAGTCGGCACCGAAAAGACCCCTCTCACTGCCACGAACTCCTGCTAAGAAGCGTAAGGAGGGCAAAGAGGGTAAGGGCAAGCTGAAGCACAAAACCTCGGGTGCTTCGTCGACGCGTCCCGCGTCCAACCTGACCCAGCACGGGTCCCCACAGCTTGACCCTCCAGGGCGCTAGCGACCCCGGGGCAGCCCCGCCTCCCCGATGCCACGACCCATCCAGCTCACAGATTCGGAACCCGACATCGAGCTGACGCAGATCCCTCACAGCAGTCCTGAGACAGGACCCGATCCACTGCCGACACCGAAAGGTGAGCGAGACTGGCGCCTCCCTCCATCTTCGGTGCCGTGGGACGTTCGTCAATGGCGATACCTGTATGGTTCCTCCTACCCTCCACTGCCGCAGTGGTACCCGGCGGAGTGGGATCGCCAATCCACGTCGTCACGAGTCTCCCATTGCCGAGATCCCCCGGCTCCGAGACCGACACCGACACCGGCGCCGACACCGAAACCGATACCGATACCGACACCAAAACCACCGATGCCGGTACCAACTTCGCCCGACGTCGACCTCCCTCCTTACCAACCAGATCCGTCGACCCCTATGTCTCCCTCCGAACATTCCGACCAGTCGATACCTGAATCTCCCAATTCTTCCGATGATGAATCTCCTGTCCAACCGTCACCATCCCCTGATGTGGCTGAAAATTTGCCAATCTCTCCCTCCGAGGATGTGAAATCCTATGGAGAGCTTATCAAACGAATGGCCCATTCCCTGGCATTTGCCACGGTCCAGCCAAACCCCACCGCTACCGATGCCATCTTCGACATCGTACAGATGGATACATCCACCGCGGTAGCATTGCCACTAATTTCAGTGCTCTTGAGCACCGCCAAAGAATCATGGGGCCACCCCTCCTCAACCCCAATCTCCAACAAGAGATTAGACCACATGTACAGGCTCCAAGAGCCAGGGGCAGAATTCCTATTCATCCACCCCAAGCCCAATTCGGTTGTAGTGACCCCCTCGGCCAGGGGCCGTAGTGGACATTCCTCCCCCTTGGATAAGGAGGGACGGAAATTAGATTCTTTTGGGAGACGGTTTTATTCAGCTGGAGCACTGGGAATAAAAACAGCAAACTATACAGCCTGCATGAGTAGGTATCAATACTCCCTCTGGGAACAGATGACACCACTTCTGGCCTATCTTCCTGAGGATAAGCAACGCCTTGCTAGGAAGATCCAGAAAGAAGGCATGGTGCTAGCAAAACACCAGCTTAACGCATCGAAGCATGCTGCGGACGTCACGTCCAAGACGCTCACTTCAGCAGTTGCCCTTCGCCGCCATGCCTGGCTGAGGTCGACTTCGCTTCCACATGACACTAAATCCTTGGTGGAAGATCTCCCTTTCGAGGGTGAAGGACTATTCAGCTCCACCACGGACACAGTCCTTCATGATTTAGATAAGAGCATCAAGACGTCTCGTAACTTGGGTGTCTCCCAATCGAGACAGCAGAAGCAGAAGACATGGCAGAGATCTTGGCCCAAACAGCAACCACGAAGATCTCCCACTGAACCCCAATGGCAGAGACCGCCGTCTACTGCTTATCAACAGAAACCCTATGGCCACAAGCCACGATTGCCATCCGCTTCCGCTTCCAAGGCTAGGCTGCCCAAACCGAACAAGCAGAGTCTTTGACTCCCCCATTCGCTCCGGTCTTTCCACCCGTCTATCACCCTTCCTACCAGCATGGCAACGTATCACGTCAGACAAATGGGCACTGTCGGTAGTAGCAGAGGGCTACAGAATAGAATTCTTCCAGATACCGCAAGAATCGTACTTCATAACCATACACCCCTCCGACACCTTATCGTCGGAAGTCGAAGCCCTCCTCTCAAAAGACGCCATAGAACAAGTACCAACAAACCACCTACAGCGGGGGTCCTACTCCCGCTACTTCACGGTCCCAAAAAAGGATGGTGGACTTCGTCCCATATTGGATCTTCGGAACCTCAATGCGTTCATCACCTACAAGAAGTTCCGCATGACCACCCTCCAGACCATCCTACCGCTACTAGAAGCCAACGCGTGGGTGGTGACGCTGGACTTAAAGGACGCATACTTCCATGTGACGATCCACCCGTCGCATGGACCGTACTTATGTTTCGCAATTGGTCCGCGTCACTTCCAGTACAAGGCCTTACCCTTTGGCCTCTCTACAGCTCCTCGCGTCTTCACGAAGCTTATGGCAGTAGTAGCGGCACATCTGCGGCTTCAAGGTGTCCACCTTTATCCTTACCTAGACGACTGGCTTCTGATCGCCCCCTCTACGACGGAACTACAGGGCCACATCTCTATTACCCTTCGAACCCTAGAGTTACTAGAGCTGACGATAAACCTCAAAAAGTCCATGCTTACCCCTTCCAGATGGGTACAGTTCATCGGCACTATCCTGGACTCCCTGCAATGCAGAGCGTTCCTACCCCCCAACAGGGCAGCGGATATAGTTTCCCTTATCCTGTCCATTCGGAGGAACAAGGAGGCTACAGCCAAACAAATCCTTCGCTTGCTAGGCCTGATGGCCGCAACGACAGCAGTAATCCCCTTCGCCAAATTGCAGATGAGACCACTGCAGCTTTGGTTTTTGAGGCGCTTCCGCCCCAGCATCCATTCCCTCTCCAAGCGCTTTCAGATATCGACCCAGGTCCTAGAGACCCTGAATTGGTGGCTGGTGCCCCAGAATTTACATTCGGGTTCACCCTTCCGGCTTCCACTCCCCTCGGCGACTGTCACTACGGACGCCTCCCTATGGGGTGGGGAGCTCATCTGGACGGTGTAGGTGTGGGCGACAGGTGGCACCCCTCTGTGGCTCACAACCATATCAACTTCTTGGAGCTGTTTGCAGTTCTCTATGCAGTGAGATCTTTCCGCCAATCCCTGTCGGGAAAGACGGTGGCTGTCCTTACAGACAACACCACCACCATGTTTTACATCAACCGTCAGGGTGGGACGGTCTCTCGTGGACTTTGCCGACTAGCGATAGAGCTCTGGGACGAATGCCAGGCACTAGATAGTCACCTGGTAGCAACTCATCTCCCAGGACTACTCAACGTCCAAGCAGACTTCCTGAGCAGAGGAGGAGCATCCCTGCACGAGTGGGAACTGAACCCCCCTACCTGACTCCAATCTTCGACTGTTGGGGGCATCCATCCGTGGATGTATTCACCTCTCGGGAGAACAAGAAGTGTCACCTATTTTGTTCCAGAGCAGGAATGGACCCGACCTCTCTCGGGGATGGTCTCCTTCTCCAGTGGACGGGGAGACGACTGTACCTATTCCCCCCGATTCCTCTCATACCGAGAGTAGTCCACAAGCTGATGGCAGAGCAACCGTGGGCAATTCTCGTCACCCCATGGTGGCCGAGACAACCCTGGTTCCCCACACTCCTCAGTCTCTCACGAGGGACGTATCTCCACCTCCCGACGGACCCAGACCTCCTCGGGATGCACGGGGGCCAGATGCTGCACCACGATGTGCCCAGACTGAAACTGACAGCTTGGCTGATCCTAACTTAGGGTTGGAGTCACGCATTGCTCAAGTTCTACTGAACTCACGCAAGCTCTCCACACGGCGTTCATATGAGTCAAAATGGAATAAGTTTTTAGCCTTTCTGGTGTCTGTTGGACGGCCCTCCGTCCCCGCCAGGCTCAAAGATGTTTTTGGTTTCCTCCTGTCATGTAAGGACAGGGGACTGTGTCACTCGTCTATCCGAGTTTATTTGTCAGCCATCTCAGTCAGTCATCCTCAGATTGATGGCTACTCGGTGTTTTCCCATCCAACAACGAAGCAATTCCTCAAGGGAATGAATCGCCTCTATCCCCCAGTGCGGACACCAGTCCCGGCATGGGACTTACCCTTGGTTCTCACTAAGCTGATGGGAAAACCCTTTGAACCCATGGCCTCATGCAGCCTTCAATTTTTGTTGTGGAAGGTTGCGTTTTTGGTGGCCATCACGTCTACTCAACGCATGAATGAGCTCTCGGCGCTCCGTTGCGACCCACCGTACCTCACGTTTCATCATAATGCCGTTACTTTGGCTCCCGATGTCGTTTTTCTGCTTAAGATAGTCTCGGACTTTCATTTAGGGGCAGATATTACGTTGCCGGTATTTTTTCCTGGTCCCCAGGACCCAACGCAACGTAGCTTACACACTTTAGATGTCAAGAGAGCCCTGTCCTTCTACTTGCACCAGACAAAATCCTTTCGCAAGTCTCCAGCTCTCTTCATTTCTTATGCCTTGCCCAAGCAGGGACAGAAACTATCGTCTCAAAGACTCTCTAAGTGGATAGTAGAGACGATAAAACTCGCCTACCTCCTGGCCAAGAGGCCATTACCGGCATCCCTCTGGGCACACTCCACTCGAGCCGTGGCTATTTCCACAGCATTCCTCAAGGGCATTCCCCTGGGAGACATCTGCAATGCTGCAACGTGGGCGTCCCCTCACACGTTTGTGAAGCACTACGCCCTAGATGTCCGCGTCCATCAGCGTACTGTGGTGGGCCGTGCAGTTCTGCAAGCAGCTCAGATGTGAGACCTCCAGCGCCCACCTCCAGGTATGTGGTGTATTTATTGCTCGCTATTCTCCCAGAGGTGTGATGCACAGAGACCACGAAGAAGATATACAGGTTGCTTACCTGTAATTGTAGATCTTCGAGTGGTCATCTGTGCATTCACACCACCCGCCCTCCTTCCCCTCTGCTTTCGGTCTCCCTCACTTTTTTCTTGGGGGCTGTTAGCAGCGGTCAGAAGGAACTGGCGGGATCCTCGTGCCCCTCCCCGGGTCATGCGCAGTGGGACGTGCACGTGACCGGGGAGTTGGCGCGAAAATCCGTTAGGCTTTGAAGATTACCGATCGGGATCAGCGCAGGCGCACTTAATCCCAGAGGTGTGAATGCACAGATGACCCCTCGAAGATCTACAATTACAGGTAAGCAACCTGTATATCTGGTTCCTGAGGTGTCAGAAGCTTATGCTTCTCCTTTTGTTATGTATAGTTTTAGATGGATCCTGTCTATGGATACTGATGGAGTCCTTGGGAGGGTGATGACTCCAGGGTTTTCTGGATGACACATCTGCCGTTGCCCATTTCAATCTGGTTTCAGGCTTAGGTTTTAAGCTAAACAGGGGACAGTCTTCCCTATCGATACAGTTGGACCTCTCAGTGGCCTTTGACCCAGTTGACCTTTCCATTCTTATCCACCTGTTTGAATATGGAGTTGGTATTAATGGCATAGCCCTTTGGTGATTTCACTCTTTTCTGTCTGACCAGAAACAAAGAGTCCACTGGAGGTGCAGAGTCAACTGGGTGGAATTTATCATGTGGAGTGCCAAAGCGTTCTCTTCTGCCACCCATGCTCTCTAATACATATGAGGCTGCAGAATGAGATTGTTCCAGGGTTTGGGGTTTGGGTGTCATCAATATGCAGATGACACTCAGATCTATCAGCTGTATCTGATTCACCAACTCTCTCCTTACCTAGGCACTGCTGATCTGGCCACATTAATCCATGCTTCTGCCTTTGAATACAACCCAGAAACTACAACTGGTCCAATATAGGGCAGCCCCACTATGGTCAGGGGCTAGGCCTGGGAACATCTGTTGCCCATTTTGAAACTGCTACATTGGTTACCAGTCTGTTTCCAAGTTCAGTTCAAGGTTCTGTTCATGACCTTTAAAGCCCTTCACAATCTGGGTTCCACATATTTGAAGGCCTGTCTCCTTGTGTATATTTCTGTGTGCCAACTACAGCTGTCAGGCAGCTGTTTGTTGGCTATCCCACCACTTAGGGATTAGGTCTTTTCCATTGTGGCTCCATCTCTGTGGAATGGACTCCCTGAAGACAAGAGGGGCCCTCTCCTTGGAAATCTTCAGGAGGTGCTGCAAGGCCTGCCTGTTTCCCAGGGCTTTTAAGGGGGTCTAAATGGCAGGCATCTTTTAAGGAGGGAGGGGGGAAGAGATTTTATTTTTTTGTTTTAACAGAGTATGTTTTAACTATTATTTTAAGCTGCCTTGAGCCAAAAGGAGAGGTGGGATATAAATGTTTTAATAAGTAAGTAAGTAAAGTATTGGTGTGGATCCAACAGTCCTCTAAGTAGCCTGTTTTCACCTTTAATTGCTCTTCCATTAGAGGAAGAGACACTTAAGTCAGAGGAAGTGAAGTGTACTGGACTCGGGAGACCAGGAACGGTGAAATCATGAAGCCTTTTTTGAGTGATTCAGCATGTCCGGTAGATGGTCAGATCAAGCATGCTTCCAGGGCTCCAGGGCCCTCATTATATGCTGGCCGGAGCCACACCTCCGGCCGCACCCAAAAGACCTGATAGGGGCTTAACATATGCGCATGTTTGTCATAGGTTCCCTGGAGGAGCCTTTGATCGCATTGGCTCTCCAGGGAGAACCTAGGTCCCACACTGGTGGAGGCTTAGACTCCGGACGTCTATTGTTCCTCCAGATTCAAGCTCCCCTCTCTGCCTGACCATGTGGTCTGGCCATGTGGCGGGCGCCATTACAGCACATGGCAGGCTGGTTGCTACACAGAACATACTACATTACAGGAAGGCTACTACTTAGACTGGAGTAAGACTTCAAACTTGAGCAAACATGAAAGATGGGGTATAAATATCTTAATAAATAAAATAATAAATGAATAAACTTTGATCACAGGAGTGGTAGGAAAGGTTTACAATCCACCCTCTTAGCTCAGATTCCTAGCCCTAGTAATCTTCCTGGAACTGAGATCATACAAAATGTCACAGTGTACTTTTTGTTACATTATAGAGTACAATTTGTATAAAGTCATCACTGATGAATTATATCAAGTAGTGATAAGTTTAGCCTTTCCTGCTATTCAGGCTGCATCTAGCAGGGGCTAGTCTAGTCTGTGCCACTACTTTAATTGAAAGATAGTAATGAATTCCTATATAGGATTTTCTGTTTTAAATTAATCTTTTTGTTTTGAAGAATGGCAGAACATAAAGGAAAATGCTATGTCCCTGATAGCTGTCCATGTACGTGGAAAGATTGGGAATATATGTCAGGAGAAATAATAGCTACACCTTGTTATACATGGTGAGTAATTGTTACTTCATTATCAAAGTATTAGTTCATAATGACAGAATGAATTTTTGTATTAAATATGAATTTATGGGACCACATTAGCTTTCCGTGAATCATGTAATGCAAATAATTGAATAAGAAAGAAGTTCAAAAAATAAATTAAGAAAAAATGAAAATAAATTTGAAAAAAAACGTGGCTTATAAAATGATGGCTGCAGGTCCTATATTCTGTCTTTCTTAAGGCTAAGAGTCCAGCTGCAGTCTTTAAGGTGCAGCTGGACTCTTATGTGGCAGGGTATGAGTTTTCTTGAGTCACTCCTCACTTCTTTGCTCAGATTGCTCTTTTATTGCTACTGACAGACTAACATGGCTACCCATCTTGATCTTTCTCAAGGCTATAAACTGATATAGTCCTGACATAGGTCAGATAGTAAAACCAAGCATGGTGTAGTGGTTACTGGATTAGGATCTGGCTCAGGTTCAAATCCCCACTGTGCCATGGAAATTTGCCAGTCACACACTCTTAGCTGAACCTCTCATATGGTTGTTGTAAGGATAAAATGGTGGAAAGGAAAACAATATAAACCATTTTGGGTCCTCATTGTTGAAAAAGGTGGGGTGTAAATGAAGTAAGTAATTAAAAAGTTGCATATGTTACTTTTAATGAAGTTAGTGCATGGAGATTAAATTATAATTTTGTTACAAAAGTCTAGTTACTCTTCATAATTCAATAAATGGCATTCTCAAGTATGATAGTGTAACAATAGAGCAAATAATATCCATACGTCTCAGTTTTAAAGCTTGTAGAACCTGATATTGGCAGTTTGGATTTAGGTAATTTTTCCCTCTCTAAGGGCTCAGGTAGATGAGATGAAGATCATGTGTCTTGTTTGGTCTATATAATGCAAACTGCAGGCTCCTGCAGCCTCAATTTACATCTGGGATGTGCACAGAAGACTGAGGGGGGTAAACCCTTATACCATTACTTGATTTTGGTATATTTATAACCAGGCTTTTTGCTTTATTGTTAGAATTTTAAAGAAGTAAAGATGTTCCTTTAAAAACAATATTTTTTCTACTGTATTTACTGAAATGCAAGACTACACTTTTTTATGTATGCTACTCCCACCCCAAAAGAGGGTGTTGTCTTAAATTTGTATTGAAGTTACAGTTGTGTCCTTTAATATAATGTTGTTGTTGTTTAAATACCATATATTGTTGTTTAAATACCATAATATATGTTGGCTTCGCTTATGTTCTTATGTTGTTGTTTTCTTGGTATATAACTTTTGTAAGGGGGGTTCATCTTACATTCAGGGTCATCTTTCTTTTGAGTAAATATGGTATTTAAAACTCTAATGACATAGGAGACCAATTTAGAAAAGCAAAATCAAGTGAAGGTTGAATGGTTAAAGTCCCTCTCCATTCCTTGTATGGCTTCTAGGGAAACAGAGTCTGTAAGAGCCTGTAATTTTGCATGTTATGAATAGAATGAGATGTGTGATCTTTGTTTCATTTGTTTGAACCTGAATAGCCCAGGCTAGCCCAATCCTGTGAGATCTCAGTAGTTAAGCAGGGTTGGCCTTGGCTAGTATTTGGAAGGGCCACCTCCAAGGAATGCCAGGGTCATGATGCAGAGGCAGGCAATGGCAAACCACCTCTGAAATGTCTCTTGGTTTAAAAGTCTAGCTTGCTACCTAGTGGTGCATAATGCTAAAAGAGCTAGAACTTCTGGCTGCCAGATGATTTTAGGATCTCCTGGCTATTCCACTCACAATACCACACAATAATTAATTCATTTGTTTGAACCCTAAGACTGTCACTTGCATGGTAATGTTTGAATATGCCATAGCTTGGACTGTTTGCATTATTTAACCATCAAAATATGTGTACTCTCACTGCGTATACTAAAATTCATGGAGAATACCATGGAAATTTCAAAATTTTATTTATTCTCTGGATTCAGGATTGTTTTAAAATTATTAAAATACTTTTATTCAGGATTTTGTAAAACATTCATATCTTGATTGCCAAAAGAAGTGCACAGATGAAACAACTGTACTCATGTATATCCTCTCTTTATGTTTTGTGGAAAGAGAAATGTGTCTTGGTTTCTAATGGCTTTCTGTTCAAAAGTCCTTGAATAATTATATATTTTTCCCTACAGTGTTTGTCGACGTGGGATATTTAATTGTACTTATTATCCCTGTCCTGCTGTCTGTACTGTCTATGGGGACCGGCATTATTATACCTTTGATGGATTAGAATATGATTTTGTCAGTGATTGCCAGGTTTATTTGGTAAAGGTAAGAAGATCTTTCGATTTCTAGCATGCACACAACTATATTGACAATAACAAACAATGAGTGTCAGCTCAACATCTGAAGGAAGATAAGTGACAGAAAGTGGGTGATGACTGCACATTCCAGATGCAGCAATGTGTGAGCTAACTGGAATCTGTTGCACTGCCAAAATAAGCATTCCTTTATGTTCTAGTTAAGGAGAAGAAAAGGAACAAGAGACACGGTGGTTCCTCCATTGTGCTTTGCATTCCTCTGGCACAAGTTGCTTTCTGCTCATGCAAGACTCTGGTCTTATTTGAGTGAAAAACACTTAGTGCCTAAGAAATGCTCTCCGTGACAAAGGTCCATTTCCATAACAGAAGACAGTGATGTGCAAGCAGAAGGAAAGTATCTGAGCTATTGAGTAATGCTCTTTCCTTATCCTGGGTATGCTTGTGCAAAGCAAGAGAACAACCCTCCCCCCTGATTTTTGGGAGCACAAATGAGTATCTGTTCATGGTGACAGCATTAGCTTACCTATGTGCAAGAGTAAGCAGTTATAAAATGGCCACATACTTGTGCGTATATACAAATCAGTGTTTATACACTGGAATGCTGATCAGAACCTTCCTATGATGTCTCTAATGTTTGCATTTAGCATGCACTAGTTTTCTATAATATACTGTCAGATGAAAGCATCCAGCTTGGATGGACTAGGTAGTTCATATGCTTTTGTCCATTTTACAAAGGATGGCTGTGTTCATCGTATGCTGAGAGCCTTTTTGGTCAAGGCATTGCTTTAAGTTGAAAGTTTACATAGCATTAGGCATAAAACTATACTTCAGTAACTAATTTATAAAAGCAACAGATATCCACAAAAAATGTATAAGATAATTTATTTATTTATTTATTTTGTACCCCGTCCTATCCCATGAGTGGGCTCAGGGCAGCTTACAACACAAGATTAATAAACAATAAAATCAATAAAATCAATGAAACAACAGATTTCTGAGGTCTGTAGAAAGATATTTATTGCCTGTCTAAGGCCCTACTATCCAGATTTAAGTAGGCACAGATGGGGCCATGCTGAGAATTAAATATATCAGTAATATTCTCTTGCACAGCTAAAATGGTTCTTGTGACTATATGTAATTTACAAACTTAATCCAGTTTTAAACTAGGCTGCATCATATGGAACTGCAAAAATTGGAGCTTTTAGATTGCTGAGAAAGCTAAGTTGTGTAATATTCATTCTTTTACCCACAGAGAGCCATAATTTCCTGAGATCCTTGGATGGGAGTCTTAACAATTCTACTGCTTTTGGTTTATAGTGTACATGCGCCCTTTACTGGCTTGTTTAAGATAATAAATACAAACACATAAATAATGAATTACTTCCTATATGAGTATACAAATGACTTTCCATCCTTTTGCATTCATGCATATTAGCAAATTCCATGTCATATGTCACAGTGGTCCATATAAAGCCATTTGTTCTGCTGGGGGCATTTGGAGTTCTAAAGTTCAGGAGATAAATTGGCATTCACAAAAACAAGATCCATGGCAAGTTGCCTGCACCTCTTTCATCTAACAAGCAAGATGACACAAGTGATGAAAACATTGCCTGTGTAGATCCATGATATTAGAACTAGCCTTGTTATTTTCTAGACAGGTGCAATGCTAGCTCTCCCGAGAAACCTTTTCAGATTGTGGCTTTTTCCAAAGGAGGATGATATGCTATTTCACAATAGCCAATTTGTTCTTAGCATTTGGATTGCACAGGACTGTTGAAGGATTTCCCTGGCTCTAAACAAAGAATGTTGACTATATTCTAGACCACAGATTCTTGTACTATGTCATAGTGCACTTTCTTGGCAGAACTGGTTGTTGATCTGGGAGGGCAGTGCTCAGGAAAGTGACACTTCAAAGGTGTCTTCAAAGGCAGCCCCATGTAATGCATGCCACAGTAGTCCGATCTGGAGATTATAGTAGTGTAGATCAGTGTGTTTATGTTTGCAGTGTCTAAATAAAGGGCCAGTTTATGAGTAAAGTGTAACTGAAAGAAGGTACTCCTAGTAATGGCACTAACTTGTTTATGTAATTTTAAGGCCAGGTCCAAGAGCATTCCCAAGCTCTTAACCTGACCAGAGAAAGCTGAACTAGGTCTGGCAGATCAACACTGGTCAAATTTTCAACCTTTTTACAAAAGGTCAAAATACCACAAGGACTATCTCATGACTATCTCTTTTGATTTGAATATCTGAACACTAGGACCATCATCTAATATCTCGTTTTGTATGCTCCCACTATCTGAGTCTTAGTAGGTGACCAAATGAGACAGGACCTTCAGGCACTGAAGTGTGGCATGCCTTCCTGAGGAAAGCTTGTATTGCTCTTAAACTGACTTTGCTGAGGTGTGGGGGTGTTAAGTCTGATTAATTTCATTTTGACTGGACAGTTTTGATTTTCCTCTCAGTAGGTTTCTGTCAAATTGCTTTGTTATTTCATTCTTGTTGAGGGGAGAGGATTTATATTTTACACAAAACTCTCACTGAGTTCTACTGTTTGAAGCATTTTTCATCCACCCTAGCTTACTTCCAATATCAGAACCAGGATGAGAGAAAAATACTTCAAACAAAAGAATGCAGTAAAGTAGGACTAGGAAAGAAGCAGGATTTAGTTCCCCTTCACCTATATACTGTTTGGTAAGTAAAACAAAATCACAGATCTCCTCACTTTAAAATGAGTAGCCATGGGACCAAATAGTCCTTTATTGTGTGTAGTTTTCCCTTTGATAACAAGGCAGGCAAAGACTCTACTGAGTTCTAGGAACTAAATATTAGGCAGCAAACTTGGATCTAGGAACTCAGATTGCTGCCAAAGAGCTGCAAAAGTGGAGGCGGGTATGATTACATGGAAGAAGGGCAGCCAGAAGAGATGCTTCCTGCTTCCGGTTGCTTTTTCCTTGAAATCCTTTTCCCAACCACTTTTTCCCAACCCAGGTTCAGGACAAATGTTTACTGCATTGCAGAGTAAAGTAGCTGGGGGCAGGACTACAGACAGAAGATAATGAGTGGAATACTAGTTCAACAGCCCTTTCCTACCCAAATCTTATTTACAGCAGAATTATGCTGTCCTGTTACAGCTATGCAGGTGTCTGGCAAGCTGAGGAGCAAGATGTGAGACTTGCAGCCAGTCAGCAAATGAGCATCTGAAATTATATAATTTTTATTGTTCTTTATTGTTTAAAGACCCGCCATATCCTTTCTATAATTAGGGCTTCAGACCAAAAGTTGATATGGCAAATGAGTTCTAAACATATTTCTCTAGCTAATAAAATACAGAATACCATGTGTTTGCTAACTAATCCTTTCAGAGGAGAAAGGCTGTTTTCAAAAGGTATCTGCTTTAGCACTTCAGTGTGACTTCATGCCAACCAAATATTTTTTGCTATGTAGATCTAAGCAGAAAATCTTATGAAGAAAGGCAGTGGGAATTGGGAATATTCAGCCTGGAGAAGAGGAAGCTGGGGGGTATGATTACTCTTTTTAAGTATTTGAAAGGCCATCATTTAGAGGAGGGTATGGAATTGCTTCTTGCCCTACCTGGATAGCTCAGGCTAGCCTTATCTTGTCAGATCTCGAAAGCTAAATAGGGTCAGCCTTCATAAATATTTGGATGGGATAATGGATAAGGTTGCCAGCTCTGGGTGGGGAAATATCTGGAGATTTGGGGAGTGGAGCCTGGGGAGAGCGAATTTGGGGAAGGGAAGGACCCAGGGCTCATTTTGTAGCAGGAGCTCCTTTGCATATTAGGCCACACGCCCCTAATGTAGCCAATCCTCCAAGAGCTTACAGAGCTCTTCTTACAGGGGCTACTGTAAGCTCTTGGAGGATTGGCTACGTCAGGGGCATGTGGCCTAATATGCAAAGGAGCTCCTGCTACAAAATGAGCCCTGGAGGGACCTCAGCAGGGTACAACACTACACTATAAAGTCCAGCATCCACAGCAGTCATTTTCTCCATGGGAACTGATCTATGTTTTCTGTACTAGCAGAGATCTCCAGGCCCCACCTGTAGAATGGCAACCCTAGCAGACCACCAAGGAATACCAGGATCTGAGACACAGAGGCAAGCAATGACAAACCACCTCTAAGTGTCTCTTGCTTTGAAAACCTCACTAGGGATCACTATGTCAGTTGTGATTCAACTGCAAAAAAAGGAGCTGTTTCAGTTGGTAGCGGAGGATAGGACTCATCACAATAGGTTTAAATTATAGATAGAATGATTTCAAAGAGATATTAGGAAAAGCCTTTTAATATTAAAGGCAGTTAACTGGTGAAATCAGTTGCCCAGGGATGTTGTAGGTTCTTCCTCCTTGGATATGTTTAATTGGAGGTTGGATGATTATGTGTAGGGTTGCCAGCCTCCAGGTGGGGCCTGGGGATCTCCCGCTTTTACAACTGATCACCAGCTGACAGAGACCAGCTGCCTTGGAGAAAATGGCTGCTTTGAAGGGTGGACTCTATGTACCATGCTGAGGCCTCTCACCAAGCCCCACCCTCTCCTGGATCCACCCCCAAAATCTCCAGGTATTTTCCAACACAGACTTGGCAACCCTAATTATGTGTCAGGGGTGCTTCAGGTCATCCTGCATGTGCTGGGAGTTGGACTGGATAGTCTTCAGGCACCTCCCAACTTTTTAATTTTTTTAATTTTTAATTCTGTTGTGTTTGTAGTGCTTCTACATTTGTATTTATTTTTGGCATTGGCAATTTATCTAATTTAGTTGTTTTAATGTCTTCTCTTAGACCTGCTTTTGTAACTGTCTCAAAAACGGAGCTCATGGCACAGGGCAAACAGGCTCTGGGCACCATAAGAAGGCATCGTTTGAGACTAATCATTAAACCAGAATCTCAGACAGTAGCTTTGAAGCTGGTTTGCAGAATACAGTTTGACATTATGTTTGAATAATTACACTACATTTGGAGATGGCGTGACCACAGAAAAAAGTTTTCTAGAGCAGGAGTCCCCAGTGTGATGCCCCTGGGTACCATGGCACCCACCAACATCTTTCCGGTTGCCCACCAATTATTTTTAGAAAACGGGTTGACTGGCTTTGTATTTTGTAGAAGTAGCTTCAGGAATGGCAGCCATTATAGCACAATGAACTTTGCTGTGTTACAGTGTGTATATACAAGAAACTATTTTTAAAAATATGTTCCTTTAAAAAGACATTCTGTTAAATAGAGTTTCTGCCTGAAATGTTGAAGAGTTATTTAAAGCTATGAATAATCTCACTCCCTGACATTCTGTGGTTGGCTCTGCCTTCTACGGCAGCCATTTTGTGGTGGCACCCACCTCTCTGTGTCAGAATTACAACAGTGCTGTAGGCTTGAAAATGTTAGGGACCCCTCGTCTAGAGCAAACAGAAGATGATGACGCTTCTCTGTCACTGGCACTTTTCCAAAGCATTATCTCCTAAATTCACTGGCCTCAGATTTGTCTGTACTCCCAAGCCCACGCCTGCCTTTCAACTTGAAGACAGTGGTCCTCTGGAGTTTCAGTGGGGTTTGCATCCAAAATATTGCAAACTGAGCTCACAGGACAGAATTCCCCCCTCCCATTGCACCTTGCTGAACCCCTCCTAGCTTCACTGAATCTCTGCCATCAGACTCAAATGTTATATTTTGTAATCTGCTTGCTGATTGATTGCATAGTCGTATCATATTTGTAATCTGCTGCAAATTCCAGTGAGAAAGGTGGACTATAAATTAAATAAACACTTGATGAGTTGTGGATGTTTACAGTGTGTATATGTGGGGAAGGGAAGCAGCAAAATTTGTTCCCAGTCCTCTAGTAGTGGAAGTACTCTTCTACTGGTAGAAAAGCAAGGTTCAGATTCAATGTGTTGATCTGCCACAGTATGCATGCATAATCTATTGGGTTAAAAAAACCTTCAAAGCATTTCTTATTGGATGCACTTATGTGGGGGACACAAGTCGTGTGTGGGGGGGAGCATCTTGGCTATTTGGGATAGCATCCAAGGATTCTACTGAAGATATCAGAATGTCATGGATTGCTGACTTTTTTTCAGTGCAAAGAGCCTTCTGTTATGGTGAAAATTTCATGCAGGTAGTGAAGGAAAGCATTTTTAAAATTGATAAACCAGAAAATGCTACCAAGTACAGTTCCTTTAAAATGCGTGGATTTACTGACAATCTGTTCAGCGAGTGCTTAAACTAAGCTTGGGCATGCGTCTTCCCATTGATGGGCTTCTTCCTGGTCTATCTACTTTAACAACCTTTTTTTTCAGGAGGCAGAAAGTTTGATTTCAGGGGGCATTGGATTTCTTCTGGCTGTACATGCTCCAGATGAGCCATTCCAGATCAGTTTACCTTCTTCAATCCATTAAACTATTTTGCAACTAAATCAGTTTTGCTTTTCAGTGTTTCTTTCAAACTGTGCCAATTAGCAGGCAGACTCTTTCCCAGAAATAGACAGCACAAGGATTAGAGCAATGGCAAGTATTGTAAAAGATGCATTGTAGCTTCTGTTAAAAGAAATACAGCTATTCAGATATTATAATAGAGCCTGGAAAAAAGGAACATTCCTCACCCAGCTCCAGCCTTTTTGACCTTTAGTATTATGATGGGTGGTCAGGAATTTGACTGTTCTCTTAACCAAGGTCTTATCTGTATTACTTTATCAGCAGTGCTTAGCGTCAGTATTTCCAAGTTCTGTCTCCCCACACACTCAATTCTTTTCCAAGTCTTGTAAAGCTTTGCATGATTCAGATGTGCTGACCTGAGTTAATGTATCTCTGCAACATCCTAGGGGTTACACTATGTGGGTGCAGTGTTGCAAGCCACAGTGGTGAACAGGTGCAAGTATTCCATTATGTATATGTAAAATAATATATGGATGGAGCTAAATTATGCTCAGTTTTTATTCAAATATTGGGCTGAACTATATAGTTGCCCTGAACAACTTAGGGGCAAGACAGGATAAAAAATGTGATAGATTGGCTTCCTTTTCACTGTAAAAAAGCTTTTCCCAGGAAAACAAATAAACTTACACAAAGCTAGAGATGTAAATTTTAATTCTCTACACTTTCAGATATAACAACCATTTGTCAAACCTGTCAGATTCAGGTAGAGATAAGGTTACCAGACTCCTGGACTGATAAGATCAGCTAAGGCTTCTTTGTGTCTATCTAGAGAAGAATGCAGGAAGAGCTTTTGCTAGAGAGCTACTGAAATGGATATTGTTGTGCATCAATAATAAATAGTAGGCCTGAGATCCAAATGGGCATGTATGCATGAATGTCAGGGCAGGTCCTGACAACTCTCAGGTGCTTTCTATTGTTTTCACCCAAAATTAACAAGAGAAGCTGCTCTTGAACAGCCATGGTAGTGTACAAAATTCCCTAACATACTGATTCACATGTTACCAAGTCCTCCTGGCCACTAAAAAGATTTTTAATCGTATCTCCACCTGAGCCCCATTCAAATCAGTATTGTAGGGAAAGGGGACAAGTCTTCCTGCCGATCCATTTTCCTAATCTAACATGGCCATGAATAACCACTAATTGCCCCAGTGGGGAAATGTATATAATGATGGCTACATAGGTTTCTCTCCTGGGGCGAACAGTGGCTCCTCAGGGCTGTTTCAGGTTAAGAAAATGGCATGTAGGCGGAAAGACTTGTATGAATATATCCAGTGGCTGCAAGGAATTTGCTGAGAGGACTTTGCTAGACCTAAACCTGGAATCACAACTGTTTTCAATGGAACTAATCTCCCACATAACTGCATTTATAGTTGTGGCTTCTTGCATGAAAGGGAAGAAGATTTTAATTTGTGTATTAAAGTTTTTTGAGGCTTTTTCATGTGTTTACATTGTAAGCCACCTTCAAGTTCCAGCAGGAAGAAAGGCAGCTTAAAAATGTTGTAAATGAGTAAAAAATAAAGTAGCTACATAGTTTTTAGGACATTTTTTGTTTTAATAAAAAGGAGCCTTTGGCTCCTTCGGAACGAACCCTTTCCCTTTGCTACTTTCCTGTCTAAAATACCCTACTTCGGTTGTTTTTACTTCCTAGGATGAGTAAAACTACTGCTGGTTTTCACAAGACTAATGTTTCCCTCCAAATCACAGCCCCAGAATTCATGTGTCTGTGGGGAGTGGCTGAAGAATAATTACAGAACTACATGTAATGTGTAGAGCTGCCCAGTGAATATAGAAGAGAAATGTGTGGAGATCTAGAGAAATACATTTTGTACAACATTAATAAAAACCATAAGAACTAGATTTAAGGGTGATTCTAAGCTTAGCTTAATTTCTGTATTCCTACTCTTTCTCTTTCTTTCATCATCCTTCATTCTATGAGAACAAAGAAACACATTATTGAGAAAGGAAAAGTGCTCCTATCTATAAATGTGTTTACAGACTTTCAGCAGAACTTAAGTACAAAGTATATTCCTTAGTGTAAGAGAGTTCTATTTCATTGTGTTTCTAGCCACTTGCAAAAAAATAATTAAGCAGTGGTTTCACCTGTTGAGCTATGTGGATACCTACTGAAACACATTGCTAAGGATTGTATCACTTGAAAATGGATACCTAAGCATTCCCAAACTCTAATCGTGGAACTATCATGTTTTTAATTAGGAAAGGATTGCAGTAATATAACCCAGTAAAATGCCAGATCTGATACTCAGCAGGGCAGAGCTAAATTAATGACACAAAAGACAACTGTTTATGGTGCCTGTTTGCATCTTTTTAAAAAAACATTAAATATCTTCACATTAATTAATAATTTTTGATTGAAATTAGGGCAAAGAATTAGGACGCCTTATTAGGTATATTTTATAATTGGTTGGTTTCAATAAGAGCAGAAATCATCTTGAATGCACAGATGTGCATCTGCTCATACTATGGGTGCTTACAGAAATGTGTATACATTGTGTGTGTGTGTGTGTGTGTGTGTGTGTGTGTGTGTCCCTCCCTCCCTCATATAGTCACTTAGGACCTGTCTATACAAGTAGCCGTTTACATGGAGAAGCCTCTGAAAACTCACGAGAAGGTGAAGGCCATTTTCTCTTTTGTCCTCCCCTACAGTACTGAGAGGTATACTGCATCTGATTGTCAAGGCTCTATTGAGTTATTATGATTAATGTTATTGATAAATGTATCCAGGAACTAAATGGAGCCCCAGGCAGAGTATCTTTGGCCTTGCTCTTCTGTTTGTTAATGTTTTGAATACCCAATATTTTGTTGCAAATGTAACCCATTTCATAATTTTGACCCATAATTTACATGGATGATTTACTTCCATCACTTTCACACTAGTGTTTATAATCCTGTATTTAGTTGTGTGATTATATAGCAACTAAAAAACAATTTGCCCCCTCTGCATTCATAGATGCTTTTAAATTTCAGGAAAAACTGGAAGATACTAATTATATACCAAGATAGACCAATATTATATAATAATATTAGAGTAAATGACAATCTTAGTTTATTGAATGTAGTCTTTTAGTTTGTGATAATTGTTCCATTTGTTGAGTAGATAGCTAAGGGGATAGCCCATGACAGGTGTCCTACGAACTGGCAGTCCAGATGATAGCCTGACTCTTGAATTTGTTGAGCCGTCTTTCAAAGCTGCTAAGCTAGTGGTGATTACCACATCTTGTGGTAGTGAATTCTATAACTTATGTGAAGAAATGTGTCTTCCTGTCTGTCCTGAACCCACTGCCGGTTAACGCCACTGGATGACCTTTCGTTCTAGTATTATGTGAGAGGCAGAAAATTTTCTCACTCGACTTCATTCATAAGAAGAATGTCCAACATAAAAGATGAGATTTTCTGAATGTCCAACATACACAAAAATTGGTCTATTTTTTTTGTAGAGGATGCAGTTGCATGACTAGATTTCAGTTTGTTTCACATTCTAATTTCAAATGTCATAACCAGCTGAAAAAAGGAAGAACATGGTGTGTTGATGGTGGTGTTGGTGGTGATAACATTATTCTTTATTAGACTTTAATTTTTTAAAAAAGATTACAATTTATGATTTGGACTTGAGTCCTAAGCCTTTGTTCTGTTTCTCCATTGCAGGGGCAATAGGGAAGGGGGTATGGCTCAGTGGTAGAGTCTCTACTTGACATGCAGAAGGTGCCAGGTTTAATCCCCGGCATCTCTAATTAAAATGATCAGGTAGTAGGTGATGTGAAAGATCTTTGACTAATACTCTGGAGAGCTGCTGTGTGATGGATCAATGGTCTGATTCAGTATGAGGTAGCTTCATATGTCCATAGATCTATGAAGTGTCTTCCTCTGGTGCTTGGTGCTTTCTGCTCATTGCAAGACCTTGGTGCTTTCTGCATGTGGATGGGTTTGGATCATTTCTCTATTGTTGGCTACTAGTAAAATGCAGCAGTAACAGGCCTTCCATGTGGCAGATTTCCAATGGCAGTGAGCCCAGGACAGATAACCTGTGTTGAAATGAACCTAGTAATGATCAGGAAGCGTCTTGTGCCAAAACGAAGTGCTGCCTCCCTAACGGAGAATAGTGCTATGAAAATAGAGGAAAGGGTTAGGGTCCAAACCATGGTTAAAGGGTTTTTGAAAGTTTTTACTGTTTCTTTAGTTGAAACTGGAGACATGCTATTTTGTTAGCTAATATGGCTAGCTGCAAGCAGAAATTTAGCATTATGCTTCAAAATGATAAAATAATGGCAATTTGTTTGACCAGTTTAAATTTTCCATCTGAAGGTAATAGAATCCATTCTTTCTTCAGCATTGAAATCCTGATTGTAGTCTGCAAAAATTAGGACAGTTGCTAAATTTTTGATTCCTTGCCCAGATTTCTGTTACTGTTTCCCTGTTGCTCAGCAACACTACACTATCACAAAGAAACTGATACTAAGTTAGAACAGGCTAGTTTTGCTGATTTAATGGGAAGATAAGACCTGGTCCTGCAACGGAAAAAACATTTTGTTTTTGTTTTCTACAACTCAGTTTAGTTTCTCAAGTCAGAGTGTGGTATTTCCTCCTTTGTTTTTTACCTTAAAAGGTAAATGCAGCTTTGTTCCTGAAAGTGGTTATATAAAATGCCATAATATGCAAGTGACATATGCAAATACATATATATATTTTAAAATAGCACCATTGAGTTAGTTCACAAAAATTGAGGGGCCATAGCTCAGTAAGAGAGCATGTACTTTGAACAATTAAGCACCCAGATACTATCCCAGTCATTTCTACTCAAAGGATCGAGGGTAGCAAGAGTGGGAAAGGCCTCTGTAAAGCAACTGGCAATAGCAGTAGACTTTACTGGGCTAGATGGACCACTGGTCTGGCTCCACATAGGGCAAAATGTCCCTTCATTTTTGGTTTACACATAAGACACACACCTTGAATGGCCAAGAGCAGTATAGTTGTATAGAGCTATCATCTTTGATGGGTGTGGGCTCCTCTATGTGTGCAGGCCTGATTAACATCAGTACTTTATTATTTGGAGCTACACTGTTTAGTTGATTCACACACAACCTGCCTGGTCTTGGACAGATATTTTATATTTACATTTCCAGTGTGTGTTGTCATTATTTAAACCACTGAAGAAGGCCCTCTGGGCCAAAACACATTTGGTCTAGTGGTTATTTTGTGTAAGCAATGTTTTGGTCTTAATTACTGTACGTGCATTTTACATGTGTTGCTGTATGTGGATTAGGGTTGCCAAGTCCCCCTGGGGGGCGGGAAACCCCCGCTCCAGCAGCCCGTTGCCCACCAGCTGGCATTGACTGCTGGGGGGAACCCCACCCCCAAATTGCCGGGCTGAGGGGAACGTGCCCGGCACAATGATGTCACCCGGAGCTGACGTCATCACATCAGGCACGTTTTTTGGGGGGGACGCTATGTAATTTGAGGGAAAACGCTATGGTTTTCCCTCGAATTACTGAGGTCCCGCCCCCAATGTGCCCGACGCAATGACGTCACTTCTGGGTGATGTCATCGCGGCGTGCACGTTTTGCACACACGCAAGGAGTATTGCCGACGAGGAAGGACCCTCCCCCGCCGAACGCCAGGTAAGACTTGGCAACCCTAATGTGGATGTAATGTCATACCCATTACCTTGTGGTTTTTATCTGGGTTTTTAATCCATGTTTACTGTGTACTTCGTAGTAAATTGATGTATCTTATTCTTTTGTTTAGCTGCTCAACCTTCTAAGTTCCTGACTGGTCTACACAGGGCAGCTTCAGATGACTGATTTTGAACCTACTGGTATATAATACTTACAGAGGTGGCCAATCTTTTATGCAAGGGTGTCATGAGAAAATATGAAAGAGTGCCAGTTCAAATACCACCCTTTATAACTCTACCATCTTTCCTTTCTGTTTCTTATTAAAGCAAAACAAGTTCAATCAGTGACTTCTGGCACACTGTTAAAAGCATGAGCCACTGGTGTACACTGGGCAGTATTGTACTATCCACGTGTGGAAGACATATAGTTCCCATATCCTACTCCTTTTCTTGTAGCACTTTCTTGCAGCACAGAATGATCATTCCTAGGGTTGTAGGATCCATGCAGAGAAAGTCATGAAGGTTGGTCGGCTGGAGTGAGGAGGGAGAAGAGAATAAAACTGACTCCTTTCTCCAGCAAAACTGTGCTTCTGGAAAAGGAAGAAAAAGCAATTTTGTTGTTATATATGGCTGAAATGGATAAATGGACTAGAAAGTTGAATAATCTGTACTCAGAGACTTTTTTAGAAGATTGGGAGGATTTGAAAGAATATGTTGAAAAATATTGGGACATGAAAAACTACATTTATACATGGTTATAATAGCATAAAGGAATAGAAATTGAGTATATGAATGTACTAAGGATAATTAGATAATGAACTTGTTTTTTAGAATTATATAAGAATATAGAAAATAAGAATTGGTATATAAGTATTTTAAAGATATATAACCGTTACCAGAAATGTAAACATAGAGATAAATATTACTATTTTGGATAAAGTGGAAAATGTGTTATGCTTCAGATGTGGTGGGAAACCACCAATACAAGATAAAAGCAAAACTATACAAATAGAACAAAATGTTATATAATATGGAAAAAAGGATTTGTATAAAACAAATGTATTAATTTTAATGTTTTGAAAAATAAAAACTTTCTTACAAAAAAAAGAAGAAGCAATTTTGTGTCCTCTTCAGTCTGTTTTTGTGTAGTCCCACAACCCTGGGGAATGATTTCTCCATTAGTCAGAAGGGGCTGTAGTGATCAGAGTGGGACTGAGGAAACCTGAGTTTGTCCCCTCTCCACTGTGAAGCTAAATAGGTGACCTTGAACAAGCAACTCAGCCTAACCTACCACACAAGGTGGTTTGAATAATAAACTGGGGAAAGAACAAGAAAGTATTTCCACTCTCATCTCCGTGGAGGAAGGCTGGGATTTAACACATAATGGATAGATAATAGTTGTTTTGCTAGAAGTGTGCCTACTTTGGTAAGAATTAGTGTGGTACAGCAGCTAGATTTGAGTCAAGTAGCACCTTAAGGTCCAACAAGATTGGTCTCTAAGGTGCTACTGGCCCCAAATCTAGCCGTTCTACTGCAGACTAACATGGCTACCTTCTGAAACGGTGGTGCAGCAGGTACGCAGAACCTGTATCAGATGTAGTGCTGCCTGTGAAAGGCTGATGATTTAGACAGTGTTGTTAAGGAGATGCAGGAAAATGAGGAGAAATTACCATCCTGGGGGGAGGTAAACATGGATATGGAAAAGAAGAGCCACTGTTTTATTCAATTCATGGACAAATCTGCATGTTTGCCTTTAGGATCCCCCCTCCCCATTTTAAGGATGTATTAAGCTGAGCAATGTGGTAAATTAAATCTTCATCTTAAGTAATTTATTCAGCCCATTTGCATTACAATATAACTCACTGTGCAACCAAATGGGTCTCATCCATTTCCTTAATTGCACTCTGGCAGATTGAGGTTTATTTCTACATCAACCTAACATAACTTGATTTAGAACAGTTTTCACTCATGCTGGCCCAGAAGCAGCCCAGGGCAACTGGAGTCTCATCAAGGGAAGGAGATGTACCATCTGACAAGTTCCATGCCATTTTGTTATGAGGATGTTGCAGTGACATACAGTTTTAGTTGCATATAACAATTCTTTTTGCTTCACAGAGTTCAGACAGTTCAAACATGTCTATAATAATTCAGAACAAGAAGTGCTTTGATAATGACATTGTATGCTCCAAGAGTGTCTTTATCTCTGTTGGAGACACAGAGATTTACTTCAGTGACCCTGTAGATGTACAGGTAAGTTCCATATTCCTCTTTTTTTTAACTTGACCTTCAGTCAACCAACTACAGTACTGCTTGATAACTAAAGCCGATTTTATCTGAACAAGCATAATAAAGAGCTCAAGCTGTAATGTAACAAAAATGCTCCTGTTTTCTTAGTTCTTACTCTGCTGTATGGTCTGTACAATCATCATAATTTTTTGGATATTGCAGAACTTCTTTGAAGTCATTTTTTTTCCTCTTTAGCACCCAGCCATGCGGTTTCTGAGAATACTAAGGCCTTCTCTTGCTGACTTTCACAGACTCTGCCCCCTTCCTCCACTACGAGTAATCAATGCACCTTCCTTCATTGTTCTCCATATGTCTTTATGCACAGTGTATCAAACTGCATCTGCTCAAAATGGCTTCCTTAACTTTTGCAAGTGGCATCTAGCCCTATTGAGCCTGTGCAATTTGCCAAGCTGTGTTTCGCTATCTATAGGAGAGCAGCGTGACCAGCCCTGACTGGCCCAATCTTGTCAGAGCTGGGAAACTAAGCAGGGTTGGCAATGGTTGGTACTTGGATGGGAGAACACTAAGGAAGACTGGAGTTGCTGTACAGAAAAAGGCAATGGCAAACTACCTCCATTCACCTCTTGCCTTGAAACCCCCATGGCCCTGGGCTCACTAAGAGTTGGCTGCAACTTGACAGCACATAATTATTTATTATTAGGAGAGCAAAGACTGAAGGAGTGTTAGCTGATCTACCTTCAAGGAAGAGGAGAAGGAAGCAGCAAGAGACTTGTGGGAGGGCGTGGAATGGCAGGAGGCACTGGAATAACAGGACCTATGGGAGCCCACAGTGCACTGAGACTTATGAGAGACCTCAGACCTGCAGGACCTGTGGGAAACCTCTGAATGGCAGGACTTGTATGACGCGCGGCCTTATAATCTGCCATTTTTGTGGCATTATGTGAGGTGACTGATCAGGCTTGACTTTGCTTTACTGAGCAGCACCCTCTATCTACCTTATAGTCTCTTCAGGGTTTATTTTAAACTGCTTTCTAGGTACATTGAGGACCACTGCTAGATATCTTCGGTGTTGGTTATGAGCAGGGGTCCTTTCGTAGAAAAAGAGGTGCAGGAGCTCATTAGCATAACTCATTAGCATACCTCATTAGCATATGCCCCGTCCCCTGACATCACCAGAAGTGTGTCAGAAAGGGAATGTCAGTTTCAGCCCCATTATATCCTATGGGCCATTGAAATCAATGGCAAAAACCCATAGGGTATATGAGGGGCTGGAGGAAAGGGGGTTTGAGGGAGAGGCTCCAAACTTGCAGGGTAGCTGCTGGGGCCTCTCCTCGAAATACCCACCAAGTTTCAAGAAGATTGGACCACGGGGTCCAATTCTATGGGCCCCCAAACAGATTGTCCCATCCCCTCCATTGTTCTCTATGGAGGGAAAAAATGTAAACTGCGAGCTCACGCTGACGCTGGGAACACAGGTTGCAGGCAGAGGCACCGGTCTCTGGTAGGGTGAGGGGAGCCGGGGCTCATGGCTGCTGCTCCGCATGAGCCAGGCTTTCAGATGCCTCGGTTGTGGCAGAGAAGGAAATCCTTCAGTGGCCCCTGCCACCATTTGCTTCGGAGATCTTGGTGTGTGTGTGTGTGTGTGTGTGACAGGGTCACCATGTTGCTCTGAAGCAACAGAACAAAGTTAAAGTCCAGTGGCACCTAAGACCAGCAGCGCAGCTATCTAGATGCTGCTGGAGCTGCGTCTCACATTGGTTGCAGATCAGGGAGGGATGTTTGATCATCCCAAACCATGAAAAAAACTCCTGATTGTTTTTAAAGCGGGAGCAATATTGAGGTTACTTTGCTGTGTGACCACAGCCATAGATTTGCTTTTCTTGCAATTTCTAATTCTGTCACCAGGGGGCTGCTGCAATTTTGCTTTTGCCGGCTGCCACTAGGTGCTGATGCTTGAGCTGACTTCGTTAGCCTGCCTGTGATGCTTACTTGACCACTCTCTTGCCCTTTTATTACTGCTGCTTAACTGTAGCTCCTGTTATGGACATAGCTGATTGCTAGTTTCCACATTTGCTTTGGGACTTGCTGCATATAGCTCTGTTCCCTTTAGGAGGTTTTGATATCAGTGTTTCGGGCTGATATCAGTGTTTCAGGCAGATAAAGAAGCTGAGCTGAGATGGACAAGCGTCTTTGCAACACAATAGGTTTGTCTGCATGTAAATACTCTGGAATGCAACAGTTTGAGGGGCCAGAGAAGCAGTGTGCTTTTGCTTTTCTGGAAGGGCTGGCACCGGGCTAAGCTTTTCCTGTTTACACAATAGGGAACACACAGTACTTGGCATGCAAAAAGTTTTCCTTGGGTAGTAGTTAGAAGCAGGCTTGCATGGAAGGCTCAATTGCTAAAGAGGTGCTCTGCTGGGAGGGCTGGAGAAGGACATGCATGCAGCTGGCAGCTTGTAGGGGTTGTCATTTCAGCCTTTATCATGCACATTAGAAACAGCTTTGCTTTTTTCCTTTAAGGCAAAGACTGGAATGGAAATTCATCATCCCTCTTTTTTCACTGTTCTGTCCGGCACTCAGCTCCGTTTGAGCTGAATGCTTTCTAGAACGTGATCAACGCACAGCCACTGTATAAACTTGAATCATCTTTATTCAACTTCACATGCATTCAGTAGATCATGTACTCCCAACTTTAGCTGATAGCTGGGTAGAAAAGTTACATCTCTATGATTCAAATCTTCTATTGCTGTGGTGAGAAAAGAGATGGGTTTCCCCTTCTCCTTGCGGTAAGGATAGACAAAGAAATAGAAAAGAACAATAAAACGTCTATCTTCGCGCCTCTGAGCTCAGGAAATTACTCTTGATGAGCCAGTCAGAGGGACGCTTTTGGGATACCTAGTTCAGGACTACAGTTCCCAGGGGCAACTGCACTTAAAGATACACAGCAGTTTTACTAAACTACTATTACCTACAGTTAACGCTGACTGGGGGCAGCACAGCAGGGTGTACATTTTGTAAATAGATAGATAAAATGTTGCATGTTACTGAAGCCATCTGATCTCTCTTTCACCAATATTAATTTTTTTGCAGAGAATGCTGAGGATACATGAGAACAAAACCAAGTATCAGCTTTGGAAGGCTGGACATTATACAGCAGTACACTTCCCAGAGCAGGAAATCACTATCCTGTGGGATAGAAAGACAACAATGCACATCAAAGTCGGAGCTCAGTGGAAGGTGAATGAATATGACTGGGTGTCCTAAATTTTATAGTTCTAGGAACAGAGGAGGTTAATTCCACAGAGTCTGTATGTCTTAGGTTAGCAAGTTTTTTTTCCGCTTCAATGCCACTTCTGGATCTCTACCCAGTTTTGAGGGTCCCAAGTTAGATGGATGGCTCTTCGTGTTTCTGGCACTGGAAATCCTCTGTCACTTCAGGCTTGACTATGTTCCATTGGGGCAAGCTGGCGGTGCCAAGAAGCCACTAAAAGCTGATGCCTGTTGTCAGCAGAGATGCAGATGTGCCCTTTCCCCCATGCTGTTACTCTTCATGGCCCTTGGGTCTTGAACTGCCTAATAGTTTTTCAGTCCATCATCCCGCTAGCAGAAGCTGCAGTCCAGTAAGGACTGATGCTCCCCAAAACCAGGGGTCCTTTTGTAAAAAAGAGGTGCAGGAGCTCATTAGCATAACTTATTTACATATGCCACACCCCCTGATGTCACCAGAAGTGTCAAAGGAAGGAAGGAAAGGAACAGGAAGGAAGGTAGGTAGGTAGGTGGGGGAGAGGGAGAGAAGAAAGAAAGAAAGAAAGAAAGAAAGAAAGAAAGAAAGAAAGAAAGAAAGAAAGAGAAAGAAAGAAAGAGAAGAGGGAGGGAGGGAGGGAGGGAGGGAGGGGGAAGGGAGGAAGGAAGGAAGGAACAGTAAGGTAGGTAGGTAGGTGGGGGGGAGAGACAGAGGGAAGGAAGGAAGGAAGGAAGGAAGGAAGGGAGGGGGAGGAAGGGAGGAAGGGGGAAGGAAGGAATAGGAAAGTAGGTAGGTGGGGGAGAGAGAGAAGAAAGGAAGGAAGGGGGGAGGGAGGGAGGGAGGAAGGAAGGAAGGAAGGAAGGAAGGAAGGAAGGAAGGAAGGGGAGAAGGAAGGGGGAAAGGAAGGAACAGGAAGGTAGGTAGGTTTTCCTCCCCACCCCTCTTGCTTGGGCCAACGCCACTCAGGCCGGCTTCTCCCTCTCTTGCACCCCCCTCCCCCGGCCCGGGAACAGTGAGTGGGGCAGGGAGGGGGCTTCTTCCTGGGGCCGGTGGCCTGCCGTGGCCCCAGGAACAGTGAGGGGGAGGGGGAGGGGGAGGGAAGGGGGTTCTTCCCGGGCTGCGGCAAGTGCCGCGGCCAGGAAGGTTGAGTGGAGGGGGAGGGAAGGGGCTTCTCCCTGGGCTGGCGGGGCTTGCCGCGGCCCGGGAAGGTTGAGCAGGGGGGGAGGGAAGGGGCTTCTCCCCGGGGCCGGCGGCCTGCCGTGGCCCCCGGAACAGTGAGTGGGGGGGAAGGGAAGGGGGTTCTCTTCGGGCCGTGGCAAGCGCCGTGGCCGAGAAGGTTGAGCGGGGGGAGGAAGGGGCTTCTCCCCAGGCTGGCGGGGCTTGCTGCGGCCCGGGAAGGTTGAGCGGGGGGGAGGGAAGGGGCTTCTTCCTGGGCTGGCGGCACTTGCCGTGGCCTGGGAAGGTTGAGCGGGGGGAGGGATGGGCTTCTCCCTGGGCCGGCTGCCGCGGCCAGGAAGGGTGAGTGGGGGGGAGGCTTTCTTCCGGCTCCGCGCCGAAGCACGGGCCGGGAAAGCGAGTTGGGGGTGGGGCATTGTTATGTGCCCGCCCCCGAGCCTCCTCTCTCCCGGAGCGGTGCCCCGGCACGCCCCGGCCCCAACGGAGCCCTGCCCAAAACTATTATGCAGCTCAAGGGCTTCATGAAAAACTCCTGCAAGAGTATGGCTCCCAAGGCATAATTTGCACATCTCCAGTTTAGGAGCTTGTTAGACAGAGAGTCTTGATTTGACTTAGTATTTAGGTAGCAAGGCAAATTTATACCAGATTGTGGGCCATCTTTTCTCACAATGTGAAAATTGACAATGGTTGTTCACATTTGCTAACTATTCCAGGCAAATGTGAGCTGCCTCCTCTCATGAGAAGATAATAGTCTGCTGGTCCAGTTCAGTAATTTATATAGGTTCAAAAACATCTTTTTTCATGAACAAGGAAATAGAAGGAATGTTCCAAGACATTTCAAATTAGGGCAAAAAAGACCCATTTCTCTTGAACCAGCTCCTCTGGCTCCTGTGTGACCATACTGGTTCCCCTTATCAAATAGGCCAGCAAGTGCTACCACCCTGTTTTGAGAGGAGAAACGGGAGTGAGCATGCTTATACCACAATTACCTTCATATATTTGCTACCAAATATGGGTATTACATTGAATCAGGTTTCTGTAAGTGAGCAATAAAAATGAAGTCTTCAAATAAACCCACAAACTGCAAGACTAAGGAAGTGTCTAATCATGTGCCCTAGGGTTGTCAGGTTCCAAATGGGGCCTGGAGCTCTCCCACTTTTACAACTGCTCTCCAGCTGACAGAGATCAGCTCCCCTGGAGAAAATGGCTGCTTTGAAGGGTGAACTGTATGGCATTGTACCATGCTGAGGCCCCGCCCCTTTCCAAACCCCTCCCCCTCCTGGATCCACCCCCAAAGTCTCCAGGTATTTTTCAACCCAGACCTGGCAACCCTAATATACTCTGATGTGAACCTATTCCCTGGCATTGTCATGCTTCAGCAGGAAATGTTTCTTATTTAAAACTGTGTAAACATTTCACAACTCTTTGATGACATTGTTATCCTAACAGCAAACCAATGTGTTCAGCAATGGTGTGGTATAGCCCTAAAAGGAATGATTGAATACTCTCCCTCATAAAATACTCAGAGCTGAAATGTTTATGTCTGGAGGTATCCACTCTGCAGGCCCTGTATTGAAATACTAATGGGGGGGGGGGCAGTGTCATTAACAAGTTTTAGGTAACGTGTGTCATCATTCTGCATAGTTCACTTATTTTAAATGAACAGATTTTTTAAAAAATACTATCCTGTTACAATTTCAGGGTAAATTGACAGGTCTGTGTGGGAATTTTGATAAATTCACTTCAAATGATCTGACTACATCCAACAATATGGAAGTAAGAAATGCTCAAATTTTCGGAGAGAGCTGGGCACTAGGACAGGTAAGCAAGAGTCCCTATGCAGTTTCAAAATAATGATGCTGAGAATGTACAGAGTGTGTACAAATAAAATATTGCAACCACCAATACAACAACTAAAAGCTAATCAGTTTGATGGGCAGGGGTGTTCAGTACAGGAGAGCTCCAGTTCTTTCTCCCTCCTGTTCTCCTAAGCTCCATGCTTCTCCACATTCATCTTTCATCTTACCATGCATTGGGTCAGGCAGATACCACATGGGCAAGCAAAGGAAATGGACATGCTCTATGGAATGCCTAGAGAGGTTCTCATTTCTTAGACATGTGACAAAGAGCATCACTAGATCAGCTCAAAGAGATGGAAGCTGCTATGAATTTTGTGAAGGATGTGATTCCGGTTCAAGAATGCTGATGTATACCATATCACTGGTCAAACAATATGTGTAGGAAGATGTTTGACATTTGTTTCAAGTTTGTTTTATTTCCTGAAATACATTGGATTCCCTTTCGTTAGTTTTGTGCCTCCTCCACTTGTCTACATACTATTAGCAATGTGTGACACCCCCCATCTGTAGATACCTAAATCTGCAGATCAGGACCACACAGACGCTAAACAGATTTTCCAGCAAACTTGGAGGACTCCCCAGGTTTGGAGAAAAATCTGAAATGTTTGAATTTCCCCTCAAATCCCCCCCAAATTTTAAAAAAAACTGCCTGAGAATGTGCTGACAACATACTTACTTTGCTTCTGCAGTGGCCAGGCTCCACGGTAAGTAGTTGGGCTTGGACATGCCAGCTCATTCATGGGGGGGATGGGATGATTTTCATGGGCCTCCCTTTGTATATTTGTATATGCTAACATCAGTCAAATCTGAGAATACTTAAATCCAGAGATTGGACCACTGAATGAACAAGACAGATCTTTGTAAAAGCTTGAAAAATGCCCAAGGTTTTGAAAGCTGAAACCAAAACAAAAGCAAAAAGCAAAAGCAAAAGAAAAATTGAGTGCTTAAAAAAACCCAAAATGATAAAATGGGGGGCTGTACCTTTAGGGACTGGATTCCTTCAGTAGCTGTTAGTAGGCAAATACAGCATTTCATGCTTGGTTTTTGTGGGCAGTGGCCATTTCTCGGTATGGGTTGCAGAACAATATCTTTCCTATTATGGCCGCTTCAGTTCTAAAAGCTGTGAAAGGAAATGTCTTGGGGTTTTTGTTTGTTTTCTTACAATGTTGATTGCTTGCTTTTCTGTCCCCCCCCCCCCCCCCCCCCCCCAGAAATTAATTTGTTTTCACTGTTGCTTCTCTATTTGAACTTACTGGGTCAGATTTGTCTTCTTTGTAACTTTGTTAGTTTTTGGCAATAAATCAAAGGATACTTTGGATAAGCAGTGTTTTGTTTATAATTTGGAGTTTGCTTTCTAAAAAACTATGATATGATGTGGCCAAAAAAAAAATGATTTTCATGCCAAAATGAACATTAAACAAATTTTTAAAAAATATTTTCCCATTTGCTTTCATTTGTTTTGGTTTTTTTTTTAAAAAAAAACGAGTTCCAGGAGAAGAGAGTTCAACGAGTTCCAGGAGAAGAGATATTGCATCTCAAGGATTTATTTTTCTGGAGAAGGGAAGGTTCCCAAACCACTTTGAACAATAACAACAATGAAAGTTCAGTAAAAGATATTGATGCATAATTGCTGTTTGTTTTTCATGTAAACAGTGTGCAAGCCCTAATGACACCATAAAACCATGTGAAGTACATCAGAGCAAGTTCCCTTATGCCAAAAAGGAATGCTCAATTTTGTACAGTGATGTTTTTGCCCCATGTCGCAATGTGGTAAGTGAAGACTTCATAAGTTATCTAAAAAAGAACAGATTTGCTCTCAGTCTCTGTTTGCCAAATACTTCAAAAGCTGCCTTGGCACCAGCTCCTGTTAATATGAGCAGCTGTCTGTCTTATTGCCAATGAATTTAATGCCACCAGTCCTCAAGCTCTGTGCCAGGAACCTAATCAGCCAGTGTGAAGGGGAACCAAGCATACATTGTTACACATTCTCTAGCAGCAGCAGCTGAGTTTTCATAGCAACAATGGTCCTTGGTAGAGCATACCCCAGGACTTTGGAGTTTGTGGTCATCTCCTCTGAGGAGCAGCACAGAAAACATAGTGGCTGGCTTCCAAATGGCTCACTGAAAATTTCCCACCAGTCTACTCCCTTGCCTTTTGGGAATACCCCTATCATTTTTTTCTTCTTGATTAGCAAATTCCCACCCATGCCACACCCCTTGTCACCTTAGTCTTCCTTGAAATTGTATTATTAGTAGCCAGTACTACTACTATCAGGTGGGTCCTGATATTTACATCTGGGATTTGACAAGATAAAAGACATTGGATTATGTGAGGTGCAGCTATGATTCTATTCAACTGTGCCACTGAAGGTGGGATGATGGAGTATTTAGGCAGCTGGAATTATTCATGGAGAAATCCAGGCTGAGAGCTTCCCCCTTTCGCCACCATTCGGATCCTATCAGCATTGCCATTATTAACTGTTACATTGTTGTAAGTGGTTGTTGTCATTATTTTTTGAGGGGGGGAGCAAGATGTAAATGGGCATATTATTAATATGAGAAAGATTGAAACAGCATAACTCATATATAAATTATACATACACAAAATTATATATACACACACAAGCACACAAAGATGTGCCCATTTTTGTGTATGTAAACACATGCACACACAATATAAATACATACATACATACATACATACATACATACATTGGTTAAGTGCTGAATCTCTCTCTCTCTAGATATAAGAAACAAATGTTCCGTCAGTGGCTATTGTGGGGGCTGCTAGGCCACCACAGCAGTACTGCCCTTTAAGACTTGGTTTTTTTTGTCAGTGAAAGGCAAGGGGAAAGGTCGGGCCCTTTCCAGACGCTGTTAGGGCTTTTGAGGGAGGACTTATTGGGGCCAGTCCTGGCAGCAACCACTGGGCAACTTGCAGGAGCCCCCTGGGATTGGGTGCTTGCTAATGTTCAGTAGCAGCCACTCCACAAAATTCAGAGTTGTGTAGTGGTTACAGTATCAGAGCAGAATCTGGGAGACCGAAGTTCAAATCACCACTGGACTGTAGAAGCTCACAGGGTAACCTTGGGCAAGTTACATATTCTCAACTTCACCTACCTCACAGGGTTGTTGTGAAAATAAAATGGAGGAAAGGAGAATGATGTAAGATGGTTTGGTCCAGCATTGTGAAGAAAGGTATTGTGTACTGGGTCCAACGCATGGAGGAGCGGGATGAGGTAGTGATAAACAGCTCAATTTATTAGGTACACAACAAGACAAAGTTACCAGCTAGGGAGGCCAACTATATGCAGCCCCCTGAGTCATACCCACAGTCCTACTGGAAGGTTTGACTCTCCCGCCAAAGACCCTATTGGTGTACTCCTTGGCCCCTATTGTTTCCAGGAACCAATCTCAGGCTGCATGTCTCTGGTGCCTGGTGGTGGTCAGCGGACATAACAAAAGGCGAGGTATAAATGAAGTAAACAAATATAGCTTAAGATGAGGATCAGAGAAAAGATTGGTTTAGAGTTGCCAGGTCCTACCTGGCTGCCAGTGGGGGGCTCCAGGGTCAGTCCCTGGATCTTCTGGCATGTGCACTTTGTGCATGCACTGTGATTACATCTCCTAGAAGTGATGTCATCATGTCGCTCATGTCGGGGCTTTTTTTTGGACACACTAGTTTTTTGGTTTGAGCCCAATTTTACCATAGAGTTTTGCCCAAAAACTAGAGCATTGCCCCCTGAAGTCGGACGGCATTTGTGAGTGGGGTCCTTCCTGACAATCCTAGGTAGGTTGGTAGTTGGGTAGGAAAGAACGAAGACAGCAGGAAGCAGGGAATTGAGATATGGGGGCTGCCAGGAAGAGGGAAAGAGAAAATAGTGTGGGGAGATACAGGACAAACTGAAATGCCCCCCTCAGACTGCACCTTGCAGATTACTCAGTGCACAAGTAAGGCCCAGCCCAGCAGCCAGCACCACATAAGTGGGCCATAATTTTCCCATGTAGAGGCTTCCAGGAGAAGGGAAAGAGGGAAAGCTGAAGGGGGGGGGCAGATAAAGGTAGGCTGGTGGGTGGGAAGGAGAGAAGGAAGCCAGAAAAGGGGAGAGGCTATGAGAAAGGAAAGAAGAAATAGTGGGGGGATGAGATGTCCCCGGCAAGTCCTTGCAGGTCCCCGCTTATTATCTAAGGCTATAGTCTTACACAAAAACATTAATACTACACATTTTAAGTAATACCTTCTCTAAGAAACCCTTTTACTGACCCCAAAAGGGGGGGGGGAAATCAAAGAGATTTTTCCAGCACTTCCTCCAATTTCCCATTTTTTCCATTGGAAAAATGTAAAGGAATCCTTAGAATTTTCATGCTATGCATTTTGAGTAAAAAAAACCCTTTGGCATGAGAAGCATTTCACTTATTCCAAAAGAGAAAATATTTCATTGGGGTTTTTTCATTGCCCCCCCCCCCCCCAGTTTCCAGTTTTCTCTTTGAAAACCTAAAACAAAATTCCTCTGGGGGTGGGGGACTCCTCTTCCTCAGTTTTTTCAGTTCTGCCACCAGGCCTTCACATCTCTATCTTAAGTGACCACTAAGCTTAAAAACAGCTGTATATAAACCTTATTAAATGGACATTGTGCCATGGGCAGTGCTTGGATGACTGAGCCACTTTGCTATGCTGTTCTGTAATGTGTGTCATGCATGCCTTAGACCAGGGGTGGGCAAACTTGCTCAGCGTAAGAGCCACCTAGAATAAACACCAGAGCCACAAGACATGAACAAATATTACCTGCTTTTATTGGGAAATAAGCAAATTTGCTTTTTATTAACATTAAATGAGACTGCCAAAAATAATAACAAAAGGGGTAAAAGCAGATATTGATAATGATATTAATTTGTCTAGTGATATTTGTTTGCTAATGATATTTAGCTTCCCCAGCCGCCCTGCCGGGAGCCACATAATATATGAGAAAGAGCCGCATGCAGCTCCCGAGCCACAGTTTGCCCACCCCTGCCTTAGACTATTTGAAAAGAAGGCCAAGGAAAGACCGCCACCATTATTTAGTAGCCCTATTCACAAGTTACAATGAACACACATAGAATCCGTATACAGTGTATAATTGATTTTTTCTTTATATGTGTGTTGAGTAATTCTCATGTGTTATTATCAACACATGTAATGTGTGATCCAGACTCTATTAATCCAGGTATTAACCCCCCAGTTTCATCTGTGAAGCAACCGTATGTTGGCTCTTTTTTTAACCAACACATTCATGCAGGTTGTACATGTGTTCACTGTAACATGAACAGGGCGACTGATGTGCTGATAAAAATGCACTGCTGGCTGAACTTGACAGGAAAGTCAGTTTCAGATGCATAGCTATTATTTACACTAGGTGGCAGCATGTACCACCTAGTGGGAAAATGTCATAGTTTACCTTGGTTTTAATAAAGTTGGTAATCAATGGTTTAGCCAAGGTGGGAGGGGAGGCAGCCCAGACTGCCCAGCCCAAAGAATGGCTCTGTGAAAAGGAGAAGAAAATTATTAGGAAGTAATAAACTGAAAGATCTGTGGTGTGACTACATTTAAAATTTTACATAAAGTTCTGGCTGCCTCTTCTCACTGGGAATAGGTACAGAGAGAAAGAAGTTCATATGAAAGGGTGGTCAGAGTACCTTTACTGAGAAGAAATGCTGAAGTGTTTGAGGCTTCTTAGTTTGATAAAAAGGATGATTGTAGGTACATGAGAGATGGAATTATGCATGGTGTGGGGCAGGGCTTTTTTTGGGGGGGGGGGGGGGACACACTGGAATGGAGTTCCAGAACCTCTTTGACAAAATTCTTTTTAAAATGTTTAAAAGTTCATGATTTTTCAGTATACAGATTGAAAATGTCATTTCCCCCTTGAGAGTTCTGGCACCTCTTTAAAAAAAAAAAGCACCGGTGTGGGGAGTTTGGCTAGATTTTTCTTGTTCTTCATAATTCTAGAATTCAGGGTCATTTGCTGAAATTGGTCAGAAATAGGTTCAGAATGGACAAAAGAAAGTACCATTTCATAAAATGCATAGTTAACATGGAATTCATTGCCAAACAATGTGGTTACGGTCAGTGGTTTAAATAGCTTTTAAAAGGGACTGGATAAATTATAGGTCTATAATTATTAGACTGTGGGACGGAATGTCCAAATGAGCCTCTGTGTTCTACGGCAGTATGCAGGGGTCATTTCGAAGAAAAAGAAGTGCAGGAGCTCATTAGCATAACTCATTAGCATAATTTATTTGCATATGCCACATCCCTTGACATCACCAGAATTGTGTCAGAAGGCAACAACCACCACTCAGGCTCCACCCCAAAAATCTCCAGGTATTTCCCAACTCAGAGCTGGTGAGCCAGCTCTACACTTTGACTAAAGACACTTTAGGTTTCCTAGAAGCTACCCTACAACAAGCATGAAAATACAGATCAAGTTAGTATGCTTTTGCTTTTTTCTACAGTGCATCACCATATGTGCCCACTCCTGGGCTTGTTACTTCTGGAACGGCGTTTCTGTATGTTCCTGCTCAAAATGACCCCTGGCAGTATGCTTCTCAAAACTTGTTGCTAGGGGCATACCGCTGGGGGGGGGGGGGCTGTTGCCTTCATGTCCTTTTCGTGGACTTCCTGGAAGCACTGGCATGCTGTCTTAGATGGACCTTTGGTTTGTTCAGTACAACATATTAGGAGCCAATCAGCAGAATCCTTAGAATGATGCATTTGTGACTGTGAATTGTATTATCTGAGTTCTTTGGAAGACTTAAATTAATGAAACTAAATTACATCACATTTAGACTTGACCTCTTATATTTCAGATTGACGTGACATCCTTTGTCAAAAATTGCCATACGGACACATGCAATTGTAATCTTGGTGGAGACTGTGAATGTCTGTGTACAAGTATTGCAGCTTATGCTCACAAATGCTGCCAACAGGGTGCTGTAATTCACTGGAGATCTCCTTCCGTCTGTCGTACGTATACTGTTTTTCATTCCACCAAATACATGGATTGACTCTTCATTGTCCAATTTCTGTTAAGTCACAGCATTTGAAAGCAGTACGCACTGCTAATGCTGATAACCAGAAGTGTGCTTCTTTTCTAAGATGCTATAGATACTAGTAACTGTACCTACTTTTTTCTTCCAGCTTACGACTGTGATTATTACAACCAAGGTATGTATTATTTCTGCCTTTCTTTTTAATATTGGATGCACGCAATCTCTCAAGACACTTTACCTTCTTGTGCTAGAAGCAAATTTACATTTGTAAATTACTTCAGATGGATTAAAAATAAAACGCTTCTTTTATATGCTCAAGGTACCATCCTGACTGTAGTAGTTCTGTAGTCTTATGCAAGAAATTCTTTTAGAATAGAGTTTTATAGCGCTCCAGGTGGAGTGGTCTTCACTAATAGGAAGAAACTCTCCCTTGGAGGCAGGCAGGGTCACTAACCACTAAGCTTCTCCCCACATCTCCCAGTTTGGTGCTGTCTAAGTAGCAGACAGATGGTTGTTAGCTGTATTTGTCTCTGAGCTCAGGAACTCCTTTTTTCTCCACAGCCTTTCCATGCTTCTCCCTCTCGCCTTCTGCGACCAGCCAAAGGGAAGGCACTTTCCTTGCTGCCTGAAGTAGGGATAGGTTTGCCTCCACTGGAGTCAACTTCCCCACCCCCCAGATTCTCTGGGGAGAGAAAACTATGGGTACTCTATACTTCAGCCACTCTATACTACTGTATACTTCCCCACTCATCCCGTATCCTGGCTAGGCCCCTCAGAGCATTGGTGGCTTCAGCCAGCCTGCCATTTTGCCCTTCCTCATCACTGCAGGGTTGGGTATTAATGGGAACCCGGCAGACAGCCCTTGGAGGGCTAGGGAGGTGGTCTGCACTGGGAATAAAGGGCAGGAAAGAAAAGGGAAACAAGATGGTGGCATGCATCTGCCTAACACATATTGGCATGCAACAGGCCTTCATAGAGCCAGCCTACTCTCTAGAGCTGGATTCCTCCCCCTCCCATGACAGAGAACTGTTCAGCCATCTCACCCCCTCAGAATTTATATATATGGGGATCAGTGCTCCCTCTAAGCTGTGGAGTGTTGTGATCAAAAATTCCACTTTGTGAGCTAATTAGCCTTAAAGTTGTGAGTGAGCGATTTGGCTACTGCATAAATTAGTTTGCTCTAGAGCCATCCTTCCTGAGAGAAGACAAAAATGTGTGAGCCAGAGGCTAAAAAACTGAGCTAGCTCACAATAACTCAGCTGAGAGGGAACATTGATGGGGATTAGAGTCAATGCCTGATCTCTTGGGAGAAAATATGCAGGCAAGCCTCCTGGCCCAGATGAAGATGAAATGGAGAAAGAATTACAGGCTTCTATTTCTACAACTATGGACAAACTTGGGAGTAGTTTTCCTCCACTGTCCCTAAGCAACCATATAGAAGGCATAGTAAAAACAAGGGCCAAGCCAAGAGCAGGAGAAGATCCCATTCTCCTTCCAGATCTGACAGCGGGGTTCAGGGAGAGCACATAGTCTTTGCATCCAGCCCAAGAGGTGTAAGATGTCTTACAGCAGTGACTGTCATTTCACATCTAAATCTGGAAGTGATAGCCCCAATTGGACCCTAATTCAGAAGTCACAAAATTGTCTGATTCTTCATGGCTAGGGGGAAGAGGGGGAATTTTCTGAGGATGAAGAACCTGTAGTCACCACTATGCAAACTTGCCTCCTTCCTAAGAGGTCCAGGCTCCCAGTGGTGGATGCATCAGTGGCTGATCTAAGCTCTAATACAGTAATACCACTGGAAGCATCAGCTGCAGTGCTCTGAACCTTGACACCCAGGGTTTCCATATTTCCTTAACTGGATGGCATCCTGGACCAATTCCCCTCTCTGTACCATTGCTTGCCTGCAAGACCATGATTTCATGATCCACAGAAAGAAAAGCTATCTGGTTCCAGTTCAGCATGTCCTCCATCTGGGAGTAATCAAAGACACCCCAAAGGACAAGGTTTATATTTTCCTGGAATAACAGATTAAGATTCTGGCAGTGTTACAGGTGATCAGCCTAAAACCTGGAAAGATGTCATGATTGCTGTCAGGCTTCTGGACATGCTAGTATTGTGCCAGGTTTGAATGCCCTGGGTAAGGTTCCACACAAGACCTCTCCAGTGGACACTTCTCCCTTTTCAGAATGAAATGGCCAGCACTTGCTTATTATCTTTGGTCTCTTCTCCTTCGGGACCTTCAGTGATGGAGATAGAGGGACAGGCTACAAACAGGTTTCACCTAAGAGATCCCTCCAGGACACTGGTCATAACAGATGACAGCTTTTTGGGATGGAGAATACACTCTCAGGGGACATGGTCATGGACAGAATCCAAGTGGAGCATCTACCATCTAGAACTCAGAGCCTGGCTTTTCAAGACCTTCTTGAAGGGAAGGACATTCTGATCCATATGGACAACATGACAGTGAAATCCAACTTCAACTGCTGGGGCAGAACAAAACTGAGTTCTCTGCACTCAGAAGCAGTACAGATCTTGTGCTGGGCAGAGATCAATCTAATGTCCATGTGGTAGGATTATCCAGCATAACAGCAGACTGGCTCAGCAGACAATGCCTGGACTAAGTGAAATAGATGCTATATCCCAAAATCTTCTGACTTGTATTCAGGTGCTTTGGTACCTTAAGTATAACTGGTAATCTGTTAGCCACCTTGATGGAGGCAGAAAAGCAGGGTAGCGGATAAGTATAGATCTCTTTGTATCAGCAGAAGATCACCAAGTTCCAAAATTCTTCTCATGAACCAAATGCCACCTTGACTGGGAACGGAGACCCTGATTTGTGATTGGCCAAGCCAGTTGTTGTATATGTTTCTTCCAGTCCGGCTTCTCTAAAACATGCTTCAAAGGATCATAACCCTCAGAGCAGAAGTGGTTCTGGTAGCCCCATTCTGCTTGCACAGGGTGTGATTATAGGATCTTATTTGCTGGTTATGTAGGAATCTGTGGCATCTTCCAGTCAGGAAGGACTTGCTCATCCAGGTTCATTTACTTCATTTTCAGTTGGCGATGTTAAAATGAACAGACTGGAGGTTGAGCGTCAACAATTTAGAGAGAGAGGCTACCCAGATAAAGTTATTTCGATCTTATTGGCCTCCAGGAAGGGCACCACTAACACAGTATATAATGGCATCTAGCGGGTGTTGCAATCATGGTGAAAGGAAAGATCAATTGATCTGTTCAGAACTCAAGTCAGAGCACTAGCACTCTAAAATACCAGGTGGCAGCACTCTTAGCACTGATGGAAGCCAGAAAGTGGAGAAGTTTCTCCCATCACCTCCATGTTAGGATATTTCTCAGGGGAGTTGAATTGCTAAATCCTCCAGTGTCCCACAGATTTCCTATTTGGAAAATGAAGACAATGCTAAAGACTCTAAAAAGGGTGCCCTTTGAACCCATGGCTAAATGCCCGCTCAAAGAGCTCTCCTTTAAAACTATTTTTGAGTGGGAATAACTTCTGCTTTCAGGGTTGTCTGATTTTATTGCCTGCTCTGTAGATAAAAACCTCTGCATCTTCCATAGCAATAAGCTGGTGTTGCTTGCAGGGGAAGGTGGGATAGCAATTAGATAGATAGATAGATAGATAGATAGATAGATAGATAGATAGACAGACAGACAGACAGACAGACAGACAGACAGAACTACACATTTATCTATACCCCATTAATGAATACTGCCCCACTCTTAAATATTGGACAATGAAAAGTTTGTTCACTTACCAGGAATTTCCCTTCTTAGTGGTTCTACTGTGGAGCAGTTTTATCTACCTGGAATTGCAGTCCCAGAAGGATACCCCATAGTGGAGTTCTAGGACCAGTCCAGCCATATGATTTGAGGTCTTCTGTAGTTCAAGTCCATTGGGTTTTCTCCCCTGTGACTTCATGTTTTACACGTTACTACATTTGCTTTCGTATTTATGGATGTCTGGAGTTAGCGTGTTTTATAGTTATGGGAATTGGATTGCTTCTGAACTGCTCTGGGAGATTGGTTACTCCCATCAGGAGTAACCAGAAAAGATTAGTGACCCTGCCTGTCTCCAGGGAGGAGCTCCTTCCCGTTACTGAAGACTGCCCCATCCAAGGACACTAAGAAGGGAAACTCATGTACAAATGTAATGTAAATGTACAAACTTTTCATTTACGAATAGCTCTGCTTGCTAGACTGTCATACAATTCAAATATTTAAAAGAATCAGACTGAGATAAGGTACAGTATAAAAATAACAAGATATTAATCATTGATCTAATAGTATTTTGGAACTGTTCAGTTGGCAAATCAGGTTTCAAGGTCAGTAAACCTTAGACTTTAGGCAAAATCTGCCCCAGTATGAAAAAGTGATAGTGAAGGGGTTTAATAATCAGAATCCCAGATCCACACATGACATGCCAGATACTATAAACGCAGCACTAGGTATCAATATGAGAACTGAACATCAAGGTTGGATTTCTAGCTTTGGAGCCTACAAATACTTAGCCAGTAAACAGCAGGCTGGAAGTGCAGTCCATCCATTGACTGGAAGAAAGCAAAAAGTGGACTTTGCCATGTCAGGAGAGGTTTTGCTGGAAAACAAGTCCAGCTTGTGTTCCTTCCTTTTTGAGAGAAAGTTGGTGGGGCAGGAACCAGTACAGGTGAGTTCTAGGATGCATCAGAGGAGACATAACTGAGCCTTTTAATCTTTTTAATTATTTGCTTTTCCTATGCTTTCAATAGTTTATTGTCATTTTTTCCCTAGGCCTTGGAGAAGGACCATATATTTTGGCAAGCTACGATCAAAATGACACCGTTATAGGAGTCAACATCAGCAGCAGAAAGATATTCCCTTTGCCTAGGATTAGTATGAATGGAAACGTATATTTTAATTTTATGCTAACTCCAGGACTTTTTAAAGATAAAATATTGTGTGAGTATATTTTCAGAATGGAGTATAATTAAGCCTCAGGTTTTGGAAATTACAAAAGATGTTACTTTTTCAATATCATAGATTAGTTTTCTAGCATAATTTCTAAAATTTGGATACATTTATGGATGGTAGTCCTAAAGACAAAGTGGTAAGAGAAGTTATAACTATGTACAGTTGAAAGAAGAGAGGAATGCTTTAACTGTTAATGAGACCACTTTTATTTCTGTATTATTGATATTTTTATTAATTTCTTTGTTTTTACTTTTTCTATATTCATAAAATAAAAGCGTTCCTTGTCCATATATAAAAGCATTGGTTGCATTCAGACAATTATAGTAAATCATAATTTATAAACTATGGTTTGATTAAATTCCAGTTTATTGAGTGTAGGCTGCCCAACAAACTGATGGGTTTCAAGTGATGGTTTGTAACAGTCTTGTTAAATGTGGTTTTATGAAGTTTGACATGTCTAAATAAGAAAACAGATTTTTTTTTCAGTAACCTGATGCCTCTCAGCCTCCTGCATACAGAGAAAGAAGCACAGAGCAACAGAAATCCCATCGTGTCTAGCTGCATTTAACTATTATTATGATTTCATAGAACATTCTGTTCCATAGTCAGCAAGCTGCATATGTGTTGAGGCTGTGCATGGTAATGACATCCAGTCACAGCCAACTTATGTCAACTCCGGGGGGAGGGTTGTTCAAAGCAAGAGATGGATTGTGATTGCCTGCTTCTGTATAGCAACCCAGGACTTCCTTGGTGGTCTCCCGTTCAAGTACTAACCAGGCTGATCCTGCTTAGCCTCTGGGATCAGTCTAGCTTGGTCATTGCAGGTCAGGGCAGCCAAGTAATACCTTCTGGGAAGTCTTAGTTTGGCAGGAATTCTATTCAGAGACTGGGAAGCAGACAAGAAGCTGATTTGCTAAGATTTACATACAAACTGTGCTCTGTTATATACATTTTGATGGACTAATCAAGGTTTGTGTAACAAGCTGTGGCTTAAACAAAAGACAGTTTATTGTGCAGTTTGAATGTTGCCATTCTTTCCCCGATTGAGGGAAGAAGCATAATATAATCTTAAAGTTGACTGGCAATTATGCAGGTTTTTTCACAAGTGTTCCAAAATACATTACTATATTTAATGTTTTAACTTTCATGAAAAAATGAAAAATGAATTAATCAGTTTTCAGATTTCAAGGAGATATGGTATTAAAAATACATTCTGGAAGGTCTTGCTGAAAATATTTGAGTACCACTTGGGAATATAATAGCCACATCTTTATATGACTGAAACTTGAAGTCCAAGTTCACCCATGGCTAGTCTAAGCATATAATGGAATACAATGATCCCTATGAAAAGGGATGTTTTAAAATATGTTGTTAGCAGATGTTTAGATAATTTGGCCAAAACCACACTGGCACAAAACAATTTCTTATTAATATACATAACAACATATGAGGCTGCCTGTGCTGTTAGACCATTGGTGCACCTTGCCCATTATTGTTAAGCTGTCTGGTAGCAGTTCTCTAGTGTTCTCTTTGGCACAGAAAGGACCTTTCCCATCATCTGTTACTTGAGATTCTTAAACTGATGATGCCAAAGGCTGAACATAGGCCTTTCTGCATGCAAAGCATGCATTCTGATAATGAATCTGCTGGTGTATCGTCTGTCAATTTTAGTTTTTGATACCAGAATCTTACTACTTCTTGCTTTGTATTTCATTTGTCACAGCTCCATCTTTGGTTTCCCTTGAGTCTGCTGAAAGACCTAACTACTTTCTATATGTACATGACAATGAAAGTGTTTGCTTAGAACAATGGGAAACAAGTGCATCATTTCGTAGAAGAGCCACTTTCTTCCATCATCAGGGCCTTTGGATTCCAGGTTACAGTGCATTTGAATTGCACAGCAAGAAAGGATTTTTCATTATACTCACCACAACTGGTGTGAAAGTTTCAAAATATGATGACTCTGAAGAATTCAAACGTTCAAGCAGCTTCAGCATAGAGGGTAAATGTCATATAAACTAGGGATGGTACACTGCTAATGTGCCACTTCTTATATTAGAGTATCAATAGCTACTGTACAACTACCCCATAAAAACCATAAATATGAGTCCAGTGGCACTATAAAGACTAATAGAATTTATTCAAGCAGAAAGTTTTGTGAGTCAGAGCTCACACCATCGGATCAGATATGTAAGTGTATCAGGCCCATTTTATATATACAACAGAAATGTGGTGATGAAGATATTACAAAGAGAGGACAACACAAGATCTAACCCAATCCATTCATTCAGCATGGGTGTGAGAAATGAGAGGTCCCTGTTAAAACCTGACTGAGAATGTTGGACTTCTTGATGAATGTTAATGCAGCAATTTCCCTTTGCATTCTTTCTATGAAGTTCCTCTGTAGGAAAACAGTGACATGGCTTAGTGTTAGACATCATTCAAGACTAATAACAAATTATGGGTTGACACTATAAATATGAGCCAGAGGGATTCTCAGGCTAGTGTACTTCCTCCTCACCCCTTCTCTGCTCTCTTTCTCATGTGTGTGAACAGTTAACCAAAGCTTTCTGGATTTATGGCAACGATAGTTCATTACATCCAAACAAGCTATAATTACATCCTTCCTTCCAAACTAGGATTTAATGCTGTATTAGGATCCCCCAGATTCATTCCCATAATGAATGGGCTCTGCTAGCAATTACATTCATATTATAAAAGTTTGTATCGATTTGTTAAATGGTTTGTTTTTATTTTTGGTTGATTCTTAGAGCTTCATGCAGCAATACCTTACAGGAGAATGTGTGAGTGGAGATACGAACCTTGTTCAAGTCCTTGTGTTAAAACATGCAGTGATCCTGAAGGAATAGCATGTACATTTCTCCCACCGTGAGTTCAATGAAACTATAAATTGTAATTAATGAAGCTAGTGCATTGTATAATTTTCTGCTGTATGCCTACTGGTGGTGGTGGAAAATGCCATCAAGTCACAGCTGACTTATGGTGACCTCGTAGGGTTTTCAAGGCAAGAGACGTTCAGAGGTGGTTTGCCATTGCCTGTCTCTACATAGCAACCCTGGACTTCCTTGATGGTCTCCCTTAGAACATAAAAACATGAGAGAAGCCATATGGGATCAAACCAGTGACCCATCCAGTCCAACACTCTGTGTCACACATTGGCTGAAACCCAGGTGCCATCAGGAACTCCAGAAGTTCTCCCACTGTTGCCTCCCAAGCACTAAGAATGCAGGGCATCACCGCCTCCCTTCCAAATACTGGCCAGGGCCACCCCTGCTTAGCTTCCAAGATCGAGCAAACCTGGGCTATCAAGATCAGAGTGGTATGCTTAACTACCTACAGTAATTCTTAGAATCATGGTTTTTAAATTAGATTTTGTTTATTTTTATTAGTGTGCAACTTCTACAAAGAGCTACTTAAAATGTATCTTAATGTATAGAACAGAGGTGTCAAACTTGTGTTGTGTTGTAAGGGCTGGATCTGACATAAATGTCATTTTGTTGGGTCAGGCCATGTGTGCCATAAAATGTAATGCCAGGTACCAGAGATATAAACTTTATAAAGGACAGCAACTGGTAAGCTCCGAGTTGGTGTGTCCTCACTTCAAGGCCCCATGGGGTGGGAAGGGGGTGCTGAGGAAAACCAATATGGGCAGACTGGAGATCCAGCAGTGCAGTGCTGGGCAAATGTTCCCATGCCCCATCAGAGCACCCCCCATGTGCAAACGCTGATCCATGACAGCATCCCTGGAGCTGCAGGCCTAGTGGAGAGAAATGAATGCAGCTGCAGTGGCTTGCAACTCACCAACTCCTGAAGTGAAGGGGTTCTGCTTGACTGCTGCAGACAAGGTTGTCCCACTGTGCTGAAGCCACAACTGGCTCACCCACCCCTGAGCAGCCTCCTGTTCCCTCCCTTGCACCAGTTGCTTGAGGGCCACATAAAGCCCAGGTTGGGCCAATTCCATCCCCTGGGCTTTATGTTTGACACCCCTGGTACAGAATGTTTTTTACTGGGTCAGACAATTCTAAAGGGGAGATTGTGAGCACATATCACATTTGTGATTTTCACCTCCACTTCCTTCAACACAAGGATAGCTCTGAGGGAACCAGGAGATCATGTGCTTAATTGAATGCACATATTTCCTGACCTTGTAAGGCAGAAACTGTTGGGAATGGATTTTTAGCAGGTTCTGTTCCAAGATCAGAGAGACCCCATGTTTAAACATTCATGGGATCTCTCATTTCACTTGATTCTTTCTCATTGTGTGGCTTGTATGTGTGTAAATTTGGGGTGGAGTATATTTGCTCAAGACTTGTCCCAATCTTCTTCTGCATAGAAGTTTGGGGGAGAAGACTTGTTTGTTCAGACCCATGAGTACTAGATCCACATTAGAACCTCATTTATTGAAACAATTCTACATTACCTTTCTTCACTCATGGTGAACCAAAGGCGCTTATCTTTACCATTAGTCAATGGTCAGGGTTTCCTAATAGCTCTTATGAAAATATCTTCTACTGTCATGAGCAAATTATGGGTTGTTAAGAGTTAATAGAATCAAGCATCCAAAGGATCAGCTGCATCTTGACTGAATCATGTATTTTGAATTATGTAAAAAATATGTGCATTTGAAATAATTACTCATGACATCTTTTTTTAAAATCTGTAGAGTTGAGGGATGCTTACCATATTGTCCTAAGGATATGATTCTCGATGAAGTCACACTTAAATGTGTTAACCCAGAAGACTGTGAGTGCCCACTACATCTTTTTTCTGGATTACTACAATAATGAACTATGCACTGGTTATCCACAATATTTTTAATTATGTTGAGATGAATCCTGCCATTCCACTCAGCTAATGGTTCATCCAGCACAAGGAGCCTTTGCACCATACAAGATGCTCTTCCACTGGTGCAGGAAGACTCCTTGTGCCAGAGGAAACATTAGCTGAATGGTATTGCGGGGTACTGTATATTCATACTGTACAGTGTTCGTATTCTGTGTTTCTTGAACAAGATTTTAAATTGTGCTATATAATATCAGTATTGTTGACTAAAATATTCTTAGTGCACTTTCTAAAAGCAATTTAGGTAGTTCAGCCTGTGCAAACTGCTTTTTATGGGCTATTTCTGACTGATTAAAAGTAATTTACACAGGACTGTTATGCCACATTGTCTTAAATCCCAGTGAACGGATTCAGGTGGGGTAGCCATGTTGGTCTGAAGCAATAGAACAAAATTTTAGTTCAGTGGCACCTTTAAGACCAACAAAGTTTAATTCCGGGTATAGTGAGACTTCTAGGTAAATATGCGCAAGATTGAACTATTAATTTTAAAATGAAAAGTCCACCTGATATGTAAAGGTTTATTTATTAAATGTATGGTTTATTTATTAAATATGCTGAGGTTTATTTATTAAATGTACTGCTGCCAAGATAGATCTATCTAAAAAATTATGATATAAAGATAGTGGAAGCTACTTTTGCTGTTCTCTCTAACCATCAAAGGCAATGCATATTTAGAAGTTGGCAGCATGATTTTATAGTTACTTAGTATTTTTTATGTAGCTAAGATTTAATTTTATCTCTTTTTATCACCTTTGAAAATTTTAATCATATTGTAGTGCTGGTCACTGACTGTAGCAATAAAATTGATTGACTGATTGATTTAGAAGTAAGTTTTCACACACACATCCCCTTATAAACTATGTGCCCAAAACAGTGCTGAATATTCAGTTACTTTCAATGGATTTCTGCATCCAGCACTAGTGCACAGGGTCCTGTGCACAGGGTCCTGATACTACATCTTGCTGTCTTTAAGTTTTAGGAAGCTTGAATTGATCCCTCTTCACCTTTCCTTCCTTTTCATTACCATTGATTTAATGCTGAGGTTTATTCTCTTTACAGGCATACCTATAAAACCCACAGAATCTGTTCCTGTCTCCAAACAGACCACAGAAATATTTTCTCAGATGTCTACAATGTTTGGTACTGATGAAGCTGAGCCAACACACATTAATCTAACTACCAAAATTACAATGGAAGGAGTTACAACATTAAAAGGAACAAGTATTACAGAAAAATTAGTTACAGATTCAGCTGTGTCAAGGATGTATTTATCTGATTCCAGAACAGTTCCAGAACAACCTTCTGAAGTCAGCTACAGGACTACAAGCCCACCAGTGCTACTTAGACCTGTATCCCCAACCGCTTCAAAGGTCCCAGCAGTTACCTTAAAAGAAACATCGTACAGCATAACCCCATCATTCTCTATCTCACTGCCTCCTTCAACTCTAGCCATGCCATCATTTCCTGCTTTTCCTTTAATAACCACAACATCTACGATACCATTAGAATATGCAACCTCTTTGCCTATATTAGCCACTCCAGCCTTTGGACCAGACTTTATTAAAATTCCTACAAGCATCTTAACTACCCGAAGTCTAGGAACAAGCCAGTCTCAGATACCAGGGACAGCCACACAATCTTTATTAACTGAAAGAACAACTTATTCAAGTCCCATGTTTTTTACAGGTCCACCTTTAACACAAACATTTTCTGTGACTTCAAGAAGTAGGTCAACTGAGGCTCACCCTCATATTTATCCATTCTCTCTTTCTGAGCTAACTACATCTGAGAGTCCCTTATTTACTTCTAGATTCACTACAGTTGCTACAAGTCCTCATATCACCACAGCTTCAGATATGGTGACAATACAACCTGCCTCACAAGTATCAACTGGTACTTTCATGCCTATGTCTGCATCTCTAAAAGCACCCCTGACTCCTTCTGAATATATTATACCCTTAATTACAAAACATGTTTCTGTTATTGAAGATAAAATCAGGACATCATCTTCAATTGTTGAACAGACACCTACATCCATATGGTCTTCACTGAGTCCCAAAGGGACATACATGATACCTACTTTAGTGCCTCCTCCAATTACAACACAAAGACCTAAAGCAACTGGAGAAGTCACAATTGTCTCAAAGAGCTTTCATATAGGGCCTTCTACAGAGTCTCTTCCAGGCAGTCCCCAAACCTCTAAAACATTAAGTAAGCATACATTACTCCCTGATTCATCTCCGGTATCAGCTGTTCATGGAAGTTCATCAGAATTTGCTAGAACTGGAGTTTTACCTAGTAGTACCTCAACATTATCTGTAACAGTTTCATATGATACACCACAAAAAACATCTAAGGCAACTATGCACTTGTTTGATCTACACACAGAATTAAAAACTGCTTCAGTGATTAAAAGTTCAGACACTTTTCTGACTTCTACAGAGTTCCTAGGAACCTTATCTGCTCTTACAAGTCCATCTCCATTGCTGACACTGCTATCAACAACAAGATCTTCTGCTCCTCAGACTTCTGCCTTAGAAACTCATTCTGAAAGTTCATCAGCTATTCCCACAATTAGTGTGAAGTCTGCTGTAAAACCAACAGGCACTCGCATACAAATGCCAGTTGTATCTCTTGGTATACATACTACCTCAAGAAGTCCAGGTTCATATCCTGCATTTTTTCCTCCAGTTATTCCTTTGTTAACTTCAAGCACAGGTGCCTCTGCAACAGATACTGCATCGTTACCTCCTGCTGAGATCTCAGATATGACAATACAACCATTAGGAACAAGAAGTTCCTCTTTGGCTTCACCAGACAGTAGGATATTATCTTCATTATCAAGTGGACTGGACACTAAGTCTGCAGAGGCAGCACTGACATTTTGGAATACTACATCAGCCTCACCTGACATCACTGAAAAGTATTCCCCTAGCTCTCCAGTACATTTATTAGTTTCCTCTGCCAGCACAGTACTTCCTAGCCAAACTGCACAAGTCACTGACCTTTCTTCTGTCAGTTTTGAACTTTATACAACTACTACTTCAGTCCTAGTTCCTGCTACCTCCCAAATACGTACATATGCTCCAAGCTTTACTTTGTTTACACCCAAGCCCTCCACAGAAACATTCAGAACTACAGTCATAAAAATGGATGAAAGTACAATATCAGATTGGGCAAAGGGGAATGCAACATCTATTGGGAAAACTGCATATGCTTTAAAAAGTAATCAGACCTCAGAAGTGAAAGAACATGTTACAGAGACTAAATATGTGAGCCCTGAAGAACCTTCACTACTTCCCTTGACAATGTCTCCCATCCAGATGATTCCATCTATAAATGAAAGCAGCACAGTTTCAGTGAAACCAGTCTCTTTTTCTGAAGTGATGGATATAACTTTATCAGACTGGTCTAGAGTTCCACCACCAAAATCAATCAGACCTTACTACAATGTAACTGAATCAGAGCAGGTAAAAATAGCCAGCTTGCAGAATGACACAATAACAGATTCACCTTATTCCACAACAGAGCCTGTGGGAATCCAAGCTGAAACAGAAATCATGACAACAGAGAGTGTGGAACATGCTTCATTTGGCACTATGATACATACCTTAATATCTGTGACATCACCAGAATGCACGGTAGGGACACTTTTGCCTATTCGTTTTTTAATAGAAAATCTTCTTCCGAAATGTTATTTTTAAATGTTATTGTATTAGATTATGCCAAAGAATTCTCAACTTGCTGTCTTTCATTTAACTGAGTATAACTCTTTTTGTATTAATCTTTTCTCTTCTGTTGCTCTCATAGTCAGCTCTTCTTAAAGATAATGTATACAAGCACATTCCTGGGTATGCTCCTTCCATATTTGATTGATGTTGTTTTTAAGGATTAATATTGGAAGCTGCCCAGAAATTCTACATGTTGAAAGTATACAGTTATTAGAAAGTAATAAGTAGCAGTAATCCCCAAAGAACTTTGCCCATAAGGGATGTATATTGTTCTACAGGACAATAAGAAATTTCAACTTTTGGTAAGTCAGATTCCCAAATATTTTCTGACAGGTCTATTTGACCAGATCTTCACAAAAGGGAATGTAGAATCCTACCATTAAATTAACATTCTTTAGTTCAGATATTCAAATTTACATGTGAAATAAGTTACACAAATGTGATAAGTTACACACATTTTATTGGTTAGAATTTTTTCTTCAGAATTTAAGCTCTTTTGTTGTGGTGGAAAGTTGGAGAGAGTGGACCAGTGTTATGAGAACAGGTTATATGATTACAGGAAGGGAGAATCAAATTATCCAGAAATATATATGTGTGTTTGAAAAAAATGAACCCCCCCCCCCCCCCCCCCATTACTAGCGAATCAATTCCACGTCTCTCTCTTTTTATAATCCTATGCTGCCTTGGCACATTCCTGTGGGCCCTCTGCAGCTACACAAGTCAGAAACATTATCTTTTTCATAAATATCTATTAAGTAAGTATTAATCAAGTAAACATCCATTCACATAACCATACACTTCCCAAGTTTTTCTACTCCCATGTCTTACATGCTGCTGTTGACAGGGTAGTGCCTGGAAAAGTCAACATAGCATTTCACATGACTGTCTGTATATAATAAAGGCAATTGCTCTGCAAGAGAAATGCTTATGTGAATTGAGGAATCTTAAGCTACATTCCACAGTTTGTGGAATAGCCTAAACCAGCTGGCTTCTTAGCCCCTGGTTTTCTTCAAGTATTCATTGCTGACATGCTCAAATTGTTGCAGGTATCAACTTGGACAATGACAAGCAATGAAATGGCTTATTGCATATTATACAGATAGCATCCCAGTGAAGTTAAACCAGACTAACAATTTTCTGGAGGAATACTAAGAAATCCTTTGGGGAATATTTATGTAGAGTGAGTGCATTTGTGGAAGAAAGGACAGAGGGTTATATCACAACAGGAGGCTTAGCCCTTTGACCTAAGCACATTCACTAGACCGTTGGAATAGAATCTCCACATTTACAGTTATATGTTTGTAGGTCTCTTTCTATATGACATACTCTGCTTTATCTAATAAGTCTGCTGAAATTTCAAGGCTCAGTTTAAAATGTTAGGTTTCCATTTTTTTGTGGGTATTTTTGTGCATGTGTGTATGTATGTGCTTGCATGCCTGGAAGTCATGGCGACTTCTGGTTGCCCCTACTGGGAGCATGGGCGTTTTTCAGAGAGGTGATCTGATAGCCTGTTTCTGCGTCCCAAGCCCTGTTATTCTTTGGAGGCCTCCCTTCCGATTACTCACGACAGTTGGCCCTGCTTAGCTTCCAAGACTGGGCTTACCTGAGCTATCCAGGTCAGGGCGAATGTTAGATTCTCATTTTGTAATGGATATTAGCAGCTCTGGTTTGCTTTGGTTCAATTCAGTTTGAGTGTATATATAATAACCTAAGCATTGTAAACATTGTGCTTTGGAATGCCAGAATGTTTTGGAGGGGCATTATGTTTTTAGTAAATGGATTATAGCACTCATTTACATAGCTGTACACTTCATAAGCCTTTCTGCCATCAACACCTACATTCAGCTATTGATTATGTAATCTCTGGGGAAATCAACATGATAACTACTTCCTGGTCTACTGATGTCCATCAGTTATGCTGTGGTACTAATGGTGTGCAACCACTCTTCATTCTTGTGTACTACCTGGTGTCATTCAAAAGCAAAAACTCTAGAGAATCCTCTTGTGAAATTTTTTTAAATGTGATTTCAGATGCTTCAAATTCAGCTCAACATTGACTCAATATGGGTCTATGTCTCTGGAAATGGGTCTGTGCCATGAGCAACATGTGGCAGCAGTGTCATTAGATATTGATGGGACTGAAATCTGATATTTTACTAAAGCCACTTTAGCCATCTGCTTACACTCAGTCATATCCTGTTGTTGTCTATCATAAGGCAACTGTTCTATAAGCATACAAGTTGAGACTTGTACCAAATGGGATTATCTGTTATCTAGAAACAGTCTGTATTATGTGATAATGGTGAATCTTGGCTCATGATATAAAGGCCAGATACTAATGTTTCAATTCCCCCCCGCTTCTTATGGCACAGCCAAGGTATCTTGATCCAATAGACAGATGCAGTCAGTATGTGTGCATTAATATGGGATGGATGCTCTACAATCTCTCAAGGAATTGTCATAAAAATGTGGAGAAACCTGACTGTGGTTTTCGAGGGATGCCAGTCCAGGTTAACAGTGACAGCTGCTGTCCAGAATGGGAATGCCCTTGTAAGTTTCTGCATGGAGTAGATTATGTTTTTAAATGTGAAAGCTTGAAATTTATGATTGGCATGGAGGTCCTGGCTCACTTTCTTTGAAGCACATGGTGAAGGGAAGGAACATTTGCCCTGTCATTTACCATGCAAGGGCTGCTGCTGGCAGTAATATATAAAATTGAGGGCAGATACGATACCACTTGGTAAACTCCTTGGGGGGGAGAGGCGGAGGTGGCGACATGGTCCTGGTGTGCCTCTCCCCGGGGCGATCCTCTGGCAATTGCCCTGAAACTCTATGGTGCATAGCGTTTTGGGGCAATTGCTAGAGTGTCGCCCCGGCAACACTTCTGGGTGACGCCAGCATGCTGGGCATTTGCCCAGCTGGCCCCTGGATGGACGGATGGAGGGACAGAGGCAGGAGTGGCCAGGCTGGGGGGAAAAGGTGGCGGCTGGTCGGTGGGCGGGCCTAGGAAGGGCCCGGGGAGGTGTGGCGGCGGGCGCTCTGTTTTGCCGGGGGGGGGCTCAGTCCCCCCAGGAAATTTCGGGGGTGGCTCAAGCCCTCAAGCCCCCCCCCCATAGTTGATGCCTATGCCCACGCCAGTGTAGCTGGCATGCATCCCCAAGCGAGTTGTGGTCTGCTGTCACCCTGGATCAAAAAACGGGCATTTGGTGTTGGCTGTAGTTGCAAAGAAATCTACTTTGGGGGATCCCCATTCCTGAAAAATTGGACAGAGGTAGTGGTCGATGACTGACCACTCTTGGCTTACAGACACATCCCTGTTTAGGATGTCTGATAAGGTGATGTGTTGCCCAGCTGTTATGTATGGCTGTTAGATGCACTTTGTGCCTTATTGCCCATCACCAGATGTGAGACACTTCTGTGCATAAAATGATGGATGCCCCCTTGATTGTTTATGCAAAATTTGGCTGTCTTCTGTAGTCAGGAGCACTCGCCAACCCTGAAATAATTCTGTAAAAGAAGCAAGAGTGTTCCTTATAGCCCTCAGCTCCAACAGATTAATGTGTAGTTTAGCTTCAGCTTCAGGCCATAGACCCTTAGCCGTATGCACCCCACAATATGCCCCCCAACCCATTATGGAGGCATCTGTAAAGATCCATATAGTATGGGAATGGCTTCCCAACCAGGTCCTCCTAAGCATCCCTGAAGTCTCAAGTAGGAGGCTGTGATCTCAGCTTTTCATGAAATAGCAAAGGGTTCCATAGTTTTCTCTGCTGTGGAGTCCAAACGGTTCCTTAAAGGTTTGTTGAACTTATACCCACCTATTGTACACCCTGTCCCACAATGGAGTTTATCTCTGGTGTTGTTCAGATTGGTTTATAAACCATTTAAACTGATGTCAAGGGTTGATTTGTCTTTTCTTTCATATAAGACTGCATTTTTGGTGGCTATCACCTCTGCCCACAGGGTGGGGGAACTAAGCGCACTTTGCTGCAACCCTCCCTTTAAAAAATTCTATATAGATAAAGTGGTGCTGAGACCATGCCTGAAATTCCTCCCTAAGATAGTCTCCTGGTTCCACATGGGTCAGGACATCACCCTTCCATTTCCCCCTCTTTCCTAACTTCTACATCAGAAAGGGCGCTGCACACGTTAGATGTTATGAGGACTCTCCTCTTTTATTGAAAAAGAACAGAGGGCTTTAGGAGGGACAGGAATTTATTCATCTGTTTTAGAGGCTGCAATAAAGGAAAGGCTGCCTCTGCGCAAACCTTGTCTAGATGGATAGAGCAGTATATAGTGAAACAGGTAGGAGCAGTCCAGTCACTTTATCTGCACACTTTATCTACGAGGGATCAGGCTTCATCAGCAGCCCAATCATCCAGGCTACCTCTCAAGGATGTATGCAAGGCAGCCACGTGGTCAATGCCCTTGACTTTTATATAGCATTATTCCATGGATGTTGACTCCTGGGGTGAGGCAGCTGTGGAGAAGGCAGTATTATAGTCAATCTTCCATTTATCCAACCCACACCCTCCTCCTCAGCAAGTGAACTTGCTATTCTCCCATGTGGGACTGCACAGAAGCCATGAAGATGAAAATGGGGTTGCATTTACCTGTAACTGTAGTTCATCGAGTGGTCTTTCGTGCAGACACACATCCCTCCCTACTTTCCCCACTGTAGGCTTTTCTACTCATGCTCATTCCCTACAGCAGCGAAGGGAGAACTGAGGGAAGAGTGCTTGCCTCTCTTCCATCATGTAACCCTTTGGGTGGGAAAGGCTACACTGAAGACCGAGGGAAGGGAGAGCGCTTTTGTACTCTAGAAACTTCTCTATAAAGCTTGCTAGCTCCTCTTCATGGCCGGCCTCCAAAAGGGCAGTCCCCATGTGTGCCTGCACAGAAAACCACTCGATGAACAAAGGTTAGTCAGGGGCGTAGGGTTTTCAACTTACTGGGGGGGTGGGGGCTCTTGCGTGCGCATACCCGCTAAGACGATGTCCCTGCTGCCACTGCAAGAGCCTCCCCCCCTGGCCTTGCCTGCCAGCTGGCTAGCTACCTTAAACCCACTGGCTCCCTCCTGGGCCCCCAGCATGATGATGTCACGTTGCCAGGGTGACACTCTGGCAATCGCCCTGAAACTCTATGGTGCTAGAGCGTTGCCCCAGCAACATGCCCGGCATGATGATGTCACTTCCGGGTGACATCATCTCGCCAGGATGGTCCCGGGAGGGAAACAGTGGGTTCAGGGGAGGGGTGCCAGCTGGCCGGGCAGGTGGCTCTTGTGGAGGTGGTGGCGGCCGGGCCTGCCTGCCTAACAAGGGAGGTGCAGCAGCCGGACGGGCACCTCGTTTCACTGGGGAAACTTCAGGGGTGGCCTGAGCCCCCAAGCTTCCCCATAGTTGACACCAGTGAGGTTAGTGGTAAGTGCAACCCGATTTTACTGTGGAGAAAAACAAAAAATGCCATGTTTAGTGGTGATCTTATTAACTGTCAGTTCTTTCTTAGGTCAATGCTCTGTCCTGTCTGAATTGAGTATTATTACATTTGATGGAAATAACGTAGCGCTATATAAAGTAGCATCCTACATTTTAGTCAAGTTACCCATGGAAATTATTGTGGCTCATATTGAAAAATGTCCCACTAACCAGGTAGGAGACTTGTAATATGATGCAAAATTAAGCATTCTAAGTGTTTGTTTGTTTTTAAAAAGTAATCTAATACTCATCTTTTGTGTAACACATATTTTGTAATAAATAAAGGCTCACCTATGTATTATCATAAAAAAACCCTGGAACTCCTAAACATGCATAGTGTACATGATTTTGTTGGAATTCTACAGAAAGGAAACAATAAGTAAAATGGCTGAATAGAAATACTGAAAATGCAGATCTTTCCAGTACTAAACATTAGGGGTTATTTGTGCAAACTTTTGTACTATAGTTTTGTAAAGGCACTAGTTTACATCCAAGCAACTTTTTAACTTGTTATACAAAATCTTCTGTGTTTAAACAGAACTAGTAATCTTTATAGCATATTGGAATTATGCTATTTTAAGCAACAGCAATTCTTCTAACATACTTCTAAAATATTTTTCAGAGTGCCAATTCAATAAGAAAACTAGTGAGTATTTTTCCAACAACATTTTAAATATATCCATATGAACATGCTACACTAAATACTGATTTTCATGTCACCTCCAAAATTCTCTCTTTGTCTTTCAAGGTTCCACCTGGAAGTGCTTCAGGCCTCTGTTTTAAGAAACTTAATGTAACAACATCTTCAAATGCAATACTTATCAACCGTTTAGCAAGAAAGGTAAAGAAATCCTTAATTGTAACATAATTCTTTTAAAACTTTAATTGAAGGAGTACTCTAATGATCATACAGATATTCTTTGATGCAATAAATACACCATACTTAACAGTTAATGTATATTGTTTAATGTATATTAGTTATCCATAGAGATGACATGGAGAAACAATTGTAATATATATGCATTCTGATATATATATTGTTCATGACCATAGACACTTGTAATTTAATTTCCAAGAATTCAGTATGTGTGCATGTATGTGTGTGAACTGCAGCTCCCTTGCTGTGAATCTTGTCCTTCTCTCCTTCACCTCCCTGCCCCAGACGTGAAATAGCATCACCACACAGCACAGACTGCACAACTAAAACTGAATGATGTTTGAAAGACGTGTAATAAAAGTTATTGAAAACACTAAGGACCACCTCCAATAATGGAGAATTCATGTCAGTCCATATCTGAACATTGCACGGGGAAGTGAAAATGCTGCTTTATAGAAGTAACCATGTGCTGTCAATCCATTATATTGGAAAATAATGCTTAAGAAAAGAATTGCCACCTGCAGTGGTTGGAAGCATAGGTTTGGACTGTACTTTTCATTCTTGTTCTATTTTTGGATTATTTTAGGTAGTTGTGGATTCAGTGATTCAGTCTTTGCCCTTCTCTAAACACGGCTTATGCATTCAAGATACAGGTGCTATGTATGTCATTAACACACCAGCAGGGATCAACATTAAGTGGGCTCATGTTACAGGCATTATAGATATCCAGTATGGCTTTCACTCTAACACCACCACCATGACTGAAGGACTTTGCGGTGAGAAAGTGATTTCTAATCTTAACTTTTCTTTTAATTAAATGTATCCTTTTTATTTATGAAGCAATGGCGTGCTTTGCTCTCTAGTGCCATGTCAATGCCCCCCCAACTTATCTGTGATCTGACAGTTTCCTTTTTTAGCCTAGACACAGGCATCACCACTAATGAGTGTGCCTTATTTAGCAATATCATGCAATTGTGTAGTTAATATAAAGAACACTGCACACTTGTGAATGGAGTAGTAAATAGCCATTCAGCGCAACTACCTGCCAGGAGAGGAATGATGCATGAATGAGGTTTACATTAATTGTTGCTGAAATAATTGCCTCTAGCAGGTGATGGAAATTTATGCTGGAGTAGAGCATAGCATGCATTGGCTTGGATCTAGACTAGCATTTCTGTGGGCACAAGGACTTGTTCATGCTGAATGGCGCCCCTATCCCAAGGCAGCCTGAAGTCTTTCCGAAGTCCTGTTCTGAGGGTCATTTCTCCCCCAGGAACAGGATTTCAGGAGACAATTTGGGCTGTTGCAGGAGGGGAAAAGCGGTAACATTGCAGTTCACAGGTAGAGGTCCTTGTGCCTGCAGAAATTCTAGTTTGGATCCAAGCCATTGAGATTAGGTCCCTGGCCTTTCTTTCACGAACTCAACATCTTCCCTATTTCCATGGGTGGAACAGAGTTCTTAGTTGCCCAAAGAGTAGCTTGCGCTACAAAACAGATGTGCCAGTCACTGATCTGTCTTGCTTCACTATTTTGAAAAGAAGCACATTGGGATAATGTTCTACAAATTAGAACATTAGAAATTCTGAATATAGTATTGGTCAGAATGAATTTATGAAACACCAAGACAGTTTCAACAACATTACTGAATGTGTCTTCGTTAACATTTCAGCATTCTGTCCAGTATGCCTTGGATTTCAAAGTATGATGAAAAAAATATTTCAAAAAATGTTTAGGAGGAAGGAGAAGTGATGATGACTTTATATTAGTACTTGTGAGAAAAGCTGGGAATGCTTAATCTAAAATAAATTAAAATTCCCATTAAAGTAACATTATATAATCAAGATGATACTAGTGAAACAATAGGAAAGAATATGCAGTTTCCCCATGTTTAAGCTTATACTATTTTTGTGAGAAAAGAATATTTCAAGAGTTTATACTAATTCAAATTTATATGTGTCTGTAGGGAAGGTATTAGTAGGTTATATATATATATATATATATTCCCTTTTTACTAATTCATTGAGAACAAAATAATGAAATTGCCTAGTTCCACTAGAATTCAAGAACTAGAATTGCCCTTTCCAGTGGTTTTTGGTGCAATACAAAAGCAGTCTTGTACTTTAAGAATTACATTGGATATATGGTTCATCCTTATTTGTAGAATATACCTGAGCATAAAAGAAAAAATATAAAATGGGTTCAAAAGTCCAGAAAATGCATTGTGGCATCTTTATGCAATGCTCAAATGTATACAGAGAAGATAACAACATAACCATTCACAGCAGTATTTGGTGATAAGGGTTTCACAGCAGTATTTGGTGATAAGGGTTTCTCTAGTTTTGCTAAACTGAACAGCTACCTGGGTGTGAAATGCATCGTCATCATTCAGGACTTGGTCACTCCAATTGGATTTCCTGATAAAGTTCAAACCAACAACAGCACATTGAAGACCATTTGCTGAAGAGTTGTAGTTTTTAAGGCCAGCTACATAGCATCCTGAAAGACCGAAAGGCCATTATAGCTTTTTTGGGAATATGCAGATTCAGACAGGTATCATTTTTTTTATCCAACAGAAAATAGCAAAACAGCATATCAAAAGCACTGAAGGTGAAAAATCCACTGCATTCTACATATTGTATGGACTATGGTGAGAGAGTATGCCACCTGCTGTCCAATAAGCTGCTAAAATATCTGCTGAGCTAACAGTGGAAGATCAAGCATGAACTTTTTAGAACTTGAGTCTTTTATAACAAGCTAACTTTTGCAGCATTTATACTTGGCAGGACTTTTCTGAAACAAGATTTCACTTCTCTAAAGACAAAACAAGGCACACACTAAGCTATCAAGCCTTCTGCACACTACTGCAATGAGAGTACTCTACACTCACACAGTAATATTATCAGTCTATCTAGCCACTAGGGGGTGTGTATTCAGCCAGTGGGCTACTTATCCAGCTATCTGAAAATGGCAGACCCGAAAAATCCTGAATATAATATTCAGGATTTTTCGGGATCACTGGATAGCCTCCATTAAAGGGCATTTAAAGGGCTCTCAGTCTCTTTAAATGCCTTTGAAGTGAACTCTCAGCTTGGAGAAGGCATTTGTAAGCTGCCTAGAGCTGGCTCATGCTGGCTAGGCAAGATATAAATCTCAGTAAATAAATAAATAAATAATTTAAAGGGACTATGAGCCCTTTAAATGCCTCTCTGGTAGTTTCAATACTTTACTGGATTTTTACTCAGGCTGTTTCAGCCACCTTGCCCAGAATGAGGTCATCAGCCACATCATTGCTTGTGAAACAATCTCAGCCATGCAGAACACCATAACATCATAATCAGAGACTGACAAAACAAGAGTATCATTGTTAAAAGTTGGATTATATATGAAAAGCTCAAAGGCAGCTCTCCAATACCACACATGATCACTGAGGAGTAACAAAAGTGTCAGAAACTGGGCTACTGGGTTGGACCCTGACCTTGGGCATCTTTGTAGGAGGCCTTTGTGGCCTCAGTGCTGGGAGAGAAAGGGATTAAACTCACCCTGTATCCTTTCTCTCCCATGCTGGGCCTCTCCACAGCCTAGCAGAGAGAGCCCTGGCACATCTACCCTGTCCTTTAGCTGACTCTCCTTTTAAAGGACTTACTGGAGCCCCACCCATTCAGGAAATCTCAGGAAAATCCTGCAGGACTATTCCCATGAGATTTGAGATAGTAGTGTGGCTTCATCCCTCACAGGAGAAGTCCCTCAGTCATCTTTTAGGCTTAGGTTTATACAGGAGGAACTAGCTGGAGCACATGCTAATAGAAAAGAGGATGGAGCTTATCTAATACTATTTTATGAAGTAACTTAACGTTTCTGCTTTTGTAAGATGTTTAATGTTCTTGTGTTTTGTTTACAAATTTTAAGGTGTTTGCAATGGTGATCCAGTTGATGACCTGAGAATGCAAAACAGAACAATAATTACAAATATGGAAGAAATTGAGGTGTTTATTAAAAGCTGGGAAATTGAGAAATCTGTAGATGTAACAACCAGGAGACCTATAAGAAACTGTACAGAAGACAACTGTACATATTGTATGGAACTGCTAAACAGATGGGCTTTTGCTCCCTGTCATAAAAAAGTAAGTACAAAGCACTGAGCAAATCCTGCACCCATAAGATCAAATATAACAATTCTGAGTAAAAAAAAAAGATAAAATATTTGAATTAAATTTGTGTTCAGATGATATTGGTCATACCTGATAGTTCTATTATACAAAAAGATAATGATTTTTTCCTCCAAAGCTCTATCTTTTGGGAAATTAAATAAAAATATGAGAGAAGTGTTTGTTTGAAGCTAGGTGTGACAGACAGTAAATGGTTAATGCTTTAAGCCAGTCTGAAAACCTTGAGTGACAGGAGATTCAAATGGAATTGTACATTTGAGAGTCAGTTAGGAGGGACAGTTAAGGACAGTTGGCAGTAAAGGGAGTAAATCAGAGTTAGAGGATCAAGAAGTATTCTGAGGCTGCGGTCAGACACACTAAATAATCCACTTTCAATCCACTTTCAATCCACTTTTGAATTGGATTTTGCCAATTCACACAGTAAAAATCCAGCTGGAAAGCGCACTGAAAGTGGATTATTTAGTGTGTGTGACCGCAGCCTGAGTTAGGGAAGTGGGATGTTTGGTCCTTCCCTGAGGAAAATAGCTCCTAGTAAAGGGGGGGGGGGGAGTGATCCCTATCAAGTGGTTAAGAAGGGATATTGGAATTTATGTGAATATTCCTGCCTTCACCAGCTTAAGTACCTTTGAGACAAAGAAGTTTATGCTTGTTTATTTAAGCAGAGACTGCCAAAAAAACCTCTCTCCTCAGTTTTAAAGACCCATCTGTATTACTAAACAACCAGGGGTCCGTTGGGGCCAGAGTGAGGTGGAGCGAAGGTTCCCCAGCTCAGGACTGGCCAGTAGGGCAGCCACAGGCTGAATCAGATTCTCTAATCTGATTCAGCTCGCCGCTGAATTGCCGCCGAAATTCGGCGGCAATTTTAAAAGCCACTGGAGAGGAGGGGGTTTGACGGAGAGGCTCCAAACTTGCAGGGTAGCTGCTGGGGCCTCTCCTCGAAATACCCACCAAGTTTCAAGAAGATTGGACCAGGGGGTCCAATTCTACAGGCCCCCAAACAGGTTGCCCCCATTCCCTCTATTCTCTATGGTAGGAAAAAAGTTAACATTTTTCCCCACCATAGAGAACAATGGAGGGAATGGGACAATCTGTTTGGGGGCCCATAGAATTGGACCCCGTGGTCCAATCTTCTTGAAACTTAGTGGGTATTTCGAGGAGAGGCCCCAGCAGCTACCCTGCAAGTTTGGAGCCTCTCCCTCAAACCCCCTTTCCTCCAGCCCCTCATATACCCTATGAGTTTTTGCCGTTGATTTCAATGGCCCATAGGATATAATGGGGCTAAAACTGACATTCCCTTTCTCACACACTTCTGGTGACATCAGGGGATGTGGCATATGCTAATGAGTTATGCTAATGAGCTCCTGCACCTCTTTTTCTACAAAAGGACCCCTGTAAACAACTATTTGTTTGCGACAAATTGTTGTTTATATTCAGGGCTATTTTTCCCACCCATATCCACAATAAAACATTTTTGGGGTCTAAATACAGGACTCTTCCTCCCCATACCTGGAATAAAACATTTTGGGGACTAAACAAAGGACTCCCCCTCCCCAATACCTGGAATAAAATGTTTTTGCTCTAAACACAGGACTCTCTCTCTCTTCCCCACCCCTCTTTTTCTGGCTAGCTCCCTGGTCTTCTGAAAAATCCCATGAGATGCCATTTTTCCCCTCTCTGTGTCCCTCTTTCTCCTCCTCCCTCCCCAGAGGAGGCAGGGGAGGGGGGGAGAAGCCCTCAGTCAGTGGAGGGAAGGCTTTCTGTCACTCCTCTTGAAGCAGGAAATCGGAAAGACTGGGGAAAAGGAGTGACATTACAAACAGAAACCAGGAAGCATCACAGAGTCAGCTGCTCTTGGCCAGATTGCAGCCCTGCGCAGGCCAGATGCAGCCCATGGGCCATATCTTTGACACCCCTGCTCTAAACTCTAACTCTGTGCTTACCCAAAAGGATGTTAAAGTACAATAAGCTAGTATCTCTTATAGTTGCAGCATTTAAAGTCCTCCATGGCCTTAGTTGTCAAAGTTTGGAACTTTCCCCCATTGCTCCTCAGCATGTGGTCAAGATGGCGTCCCATTGTAAATGCTTAGTCCGACTCCTTCATAGCTTGAGCCAAAATATCCAGCAGGTAAGAGTAAGACCCTTGTGTCCAGGAAATTTGTAAACTCCTGTTGGGAGTCCATCCTCCTCTGGAGTAATTCCCAATTTTCCTGAACCAAAAGGAAGACATGTGATCTAGCCTTTTGGCTTTCCCAACCTCTGTACTTTAGGTGTGACACTCTAGCTGATAAGCTGGTAAGCCTTTTTGTCTCACTTCAGCCAGAACCTTTGCATCTCTAAGTCCTGAAATGCTCTGTGCTTGGGGATTGGTGACTCATTCCCTGTACAGCCAAGTTATTAAACATGAACAAAGGGCAGGCCTAATTATTGTAACATTGTTGTGATTTTTAGGCTGGAAGGCATTTTTCCACATGTTTGTCAAACAGAACTATAAATTCTTGGGCCAGAACAAGTATGAACACATGGAATAAAAACACTGAATTAGTGCATTTTAGTACTCTTTTCTCTCTCGCTCTCTCACTTTGGCTGTATACTCAAACAAAACACACACAATTAAAAAAAAGATGCATTGTCAAAAGAAAAATGATATGTGTTCAATCTTTTTTTAAAATCTAGGTTTCACCACAAGACTTTTGTGAAAAAATGTGGATCAACAATACTTATTTCTGGAATTATGAATGCGATGCTCTTTCTGCATATGTGGCACTGTGCAACAAACATAATATCTGTATTAAATGGAGAACACCAGATTACTGTTGTAAGTATACTGCTGTCTTCTACTGTCAGGTTACATTTTACATTTAAGATTTGGTGATCCAAATGTCAATAAATATTAGATTTCTTTTTTTTTTAAATAATTTTTTTATTGTTCTTGTCTAAAACTACAACAGAAAATAGGAAGGGGGAACTACAAACTATGGGAGAAAGAAAAGAAGGCCACTAAAAGCCCAAGTGGCAGGGGTCATTTTCAGTGTTACATAGCTTGGTTGAGATTGCACTTACAATACAGTTTAGTAAGATGAAGCATAAGAGTTATGTTTATATACTATTTAGTAATACAGAAGGATTTTCTAAAAGGCTGAAATAGGTACGTCAGGCAATTTATGGTTCCAAACATATAACTGGATTCATGTTTCTTACTTTTTAAAATCAAAGTCCCATCTGACTTTAAGTAATTTAGGAGCAGCAGCTCCTAACTCGGATTCAGAGTCCTCCTCAGAGGAGCTGCTCAGTGTGTCTCCATGTCTTCCCAAATCATAGTCGCTGTGATCTGATGTCTTGTCATCCTGTGCTGTTTTTTTCAGTTTGTCTGTTGTTTGACACTGCTGCAAGAAGGCTATGGCTTTTGTAACAGAGTCCAGTCTTTTTTTTTGTCCTTAAATTTAAAAGTAAGCCCTTCAGGAAAGAGCCATTTGTAGGACGTGGAATTTTTCAGTAGAAAGGTTGTCAGATTTTTATATTGTTTCCTCTTTTTCCTGATTTCAACTGGAATGTTTTTTAAGACTTTTATGTCTGTACCTTCGATTTTTAGAGTAGTCCCATTAGTTGCTTTAAGTGCTTGATCTCTGCTTGATCTTTTGGAGAATCTCACAATAACCTCTCTGGGCAGCTTTTCAACCAGACTTCCACCCTGATCCAGCCTCACCATGCATTTTTCCATGGTTGACCGTTCAGATTAGTTCTGTGCATCAACAGTGGAGCACACGATCTGGTCTTTTTAAAAAACATTATTTTTTTAGAACTTTTCTTCGATGGTTTTTTAGAACATTTATTGGGTGCACATGTGCGCACATGCATACATGTGTATAGGCTCTACCATTTTAAAACAAAACAACAGCAAAACTGGAACTAAAGGTTCACACTTCCAAACAGGTTTGAGCACACACACTGGGGGGGGGGGGGGGTGGTCAGACATCCAGAATCACGGGATCAATGTGTGGGGATCTGTAAACTCCTGATTGTCTGTGGTGGCTATTTACTCTGTATCCAACTTGTCATATGATGGGGTGAGTACGACTGGGGAACAGCTGCCAAATGTGGATGTGTGAATGAGTCCATTTAATCCATTATGGTAATGCAACTATATTGGGCCAAACTGCCCATCTGACTGCAGCCTAACAGTACTAACAGTACAGAGAGCCAGTTTGGTGTAGTGGTTAAGTGCGCGGACTCTAATCTGGGAGAACCGGGTTTGATTCCCCACTCCTCCACTTGCACCTGCTGAATGACCTTGGGCAAGCTATAACTCTGTACCAGCTGTTTTTTCAAGGACAGTTGTCTCAGAGCTCTCTCAGCCCCACCTACCTCACAGGGTGTCTGTTGTGGGGAGGGGAAGGGAAAGGAGTTTGTAAACTGCTCTGAAACGACAAGTGAAGGGCGGGGTATAAATCCAATCTCATCTCTTCTCTTCTTCTTTTCTAAGCAGAGTTACTCCCTTCTGAAACCATTGACTTCAATGGACTTTGAAGGGAGTTACTCTGCTTAGAATGGCTTGTAGCTTTCTTTTAGGTTGCAGACCAAAATGTTTCTGTTCACTCTGTTTTTTGATTAAGGGGATGATTTTTTAAAAACACAATATTAGCCTGGGAATTGCTGTTTTAAGCTGTCTGTGGTCTGTTTTGATGATCTGTGATTTTATTCTGAGCTGGGGCTTTTTAATGTTGAATTTTAATTAATACCTTTGGGGGGTTATTTTTGCATTTTGTGTGTGTGTGTGAGTGTACATATGTGCATGTGTCCTCATGCCTGGAAGTCATGGTGATATCTAGTGACTCCTACTGGGGCATGGAGGACGTTCAGAGCAGTGGCTTGATAGCCTGCCACTGCCTCCCGGCCCTGGTACTCTTTGGAGGCCTCCCATCCAAATACTTGCCAGGGCTGGCCCTGCTTAGCTTCCGAGATCTGATGAGATCGGGCTTGCCTGGGCTGTCCAGTTCAGGGCTTAATTAATACCTTTTAATGCTTTCTTTTTATTATTTCTGTTTGTGAGCTGTCTCAGGCAGGGTCCTGGAGAGGCTGCATAAAAATATTCTAAATAAATAATAAATAAATACTGTAAGATCACATAGTGAATTCATGATAGAGTCACAACTAAACTAGGGACTTCCTGAATCACAGCTCATTCTTTAAGTTACTACAGTATTTCAGCTTCCTAGGGCTGAGGACAGACTGGCAGTATAAAGTGAAAGGGAGGTGGGGCAAAAAGACCCGGGCCAAGTTGTGGCAGGGATTCCTGGTCACACTGCACTGACTGATGCAGCAGCATACCGGGGAGGAGGTGGAATGGAGCAGTCGCACTGTGGGGTTGCGCACTGTGGGGTTGCGCACAGCTTTGGTCCGCTCCACCGATCTGTGCGTAGGCGCATGGATGCATAGGCGCAGCAGCAATTGGGGCAGGATCCTGTGGCTGGGAGCTTTAACTCCATGAACCAGAAGCGTCCCTCTCGGTGGTTGTGTGCTCAAGCGCACAGCACGCATGGGCAGTTATGCGCATTCCTGCCAGATCAGCAGGTTCACATTACCAGCCCACTTGATTGCAGCTTTTTTACATCCACACTTCTGGGAAGCGCGATCAACGTGCCCTCCACGGCTTGCCCCGGGTTTCACCTGGTACTTTTTAAAAGCGGGATCGAATCGTTAAAGGACACTTTGAGTACAGCAGGGGAACACCAGACAACTGTGGCTGTGTGAACCAGCCACTGCTTGAGAAAGGTACCTATATCGGGCCAAACTGCCAGTCTGAACTCGGCCTAGGAAAGGCAGTTTGACATGATATTAATGTAAACCCTGTTCATATGTCGTGGTAAACATATGTACATCCTATGTGTATGTGCATACATCCATTTGTAAGTAACAGCCAATGCATGTTTATTTTAAAAATAAAACTGTGGACTAGTACCTAGATAAATGTAAAGTTTAAATCACACCTTCACCTGCACCTGCTTTGAACAAAGCATGAGAATTACTACATGCATGCACAAATAAAAATTAAGTATACACCGTACATGTATTGTATGTGCATTCACTGTAATGTACGAAAGGAATAATTTTTCTGTTATGCTACGGATGCATAAATGCATTTTTAAAAATTTCCTCTGTATGTGTATTTATAGCCCTCAGATGTCCTGATGGGAAGGAATACCAGCCTTGTGTGCAACCCTGTGCTGCCAAAACATGTTTAAATAAATGGTTCTATGAAGAATCACCATGCTCCTACTTAAGGGAAGACTGTGTTTGCAAAAATGGGACCATTCTTCATAGAACTGATGCTGATCTTTGCATTCCAGAAGAAAAATGTAGTAAGTAAAGCTATAGCTATATAAACAGATTTTCCCCATTAGTCCAAAGTATGCTAACTTTCTGCTGGGATTGGAAGGTATGGTTTCTATCTCTGTCTTCTTTTTTCTCCCAGAAGTGTGGAGTTAATAGTCATCTTTAATGGAATGTGGAGTTGATAGGCATTCTGTAGTAGGTGCCAGTTAGAAAAGCTGTTGTCTGTCTTCAGGCCACACAACCACTGTCTCTGTTTGCTAAATGGCTTCCTTCTTGAGGTTGGTAGTGATTTCCAAACAGTGGATTCAGAATTTTTGGGGACCCATGTGAAACAAGAACAATGGTTTAAGACTGATTGAGGAGATAGAATGATGTCCAGTATGACTGTTGATACAATCCATCTGTTGCTATTTATACAACCAATGTTGTCAATATATTCCAAGAATGTTGGTTGTATTACAGTTCACAACTAAATTGTTTTTCATTAACAGCATGCACAGATAATGAAGGGCAGCCCCGTGCTGCTGGTGAGGTCTGGAATGGCTCCAATAAAGGTTGCTGCATGTATAAATGCTTGGAGAATGGGAGTATTGTTGCTATAGAGCCTGAATGCAGTGAAGAGCCACCTCCCATCTGTGAGCGAGAGGGTGAGGCAATTATTAATGTAATTGAAGAGAGGGCCTGCTGTCCAAAGAAAGTCTGTGGTAAGTGTTACAGCAGAGTTAATTTCAACAATAGTAATATTTATGAGATGCAGGGGTCCTTTTGAGCAGGAGCTCGGGGGAATGCCTGCTTGTGTCATGGCTGCAGCAAAATGACCCCGTCCCCTGGAAAGAAGAATGCCTGCTTGTGTCATGGCTGCAGCAAAATGACCCCGTCCCCTGGAAAGAAGAAGAAGAAATTGGATTTATATCCCACCCTTCACTCACTTAAGAGTCTCAGAGCGGCTTACAAACTCCTTTCCCTTCCCCTCCCCACAACAGACACCCTGTGAGGTAGGTGTCCTTGTTCCTCCAACCAGCCTTCTGAAGGCTTCAGCCACCACTGAAGCTATCCTCCCAGAATAGTGGTATTTCTTAGGCTTGGATTAGTAGCTGTCCCCTCTCTGCCAGCTTGCTTGCTTGCTTGCTTGCTTGCTTGCTTTCTTTCTTTTCTTCCTTCCTTCCTTCCTTCCTTCCTTCCTTCCTTCCTTCCTTCCTCCTTTCCTTTCCTTTCTTTCTTTCTTTCTTTCTTTCTTTCCTTCCTTCCTTCCTTCCTTCCTTCCTTCCTTCCTTCCTTTCTTCTGTCTCTCTGTCTCTCTTCTTTCTTGCCTTCTGACATACTTCTAGTGATGTCAGGGGGTGTGGCATATGCAAATAAGCAAATAAGTTATGCTAATGAGTTAAGCTAATGAGCTCCTGCACCTCTTTTTCTGCGAAATGACCCTGATGAGATGGTAGGATATTCAGGTGAAAGGAACTGATCAGGATGCACTGAACAGTGAGTTAAATTTCATCTCTCACTATTTATATTCACTGTAAAGCATTTTCCATGGGTGAAGTCAGTACTGAAGTTTTGGCAAAAAGCCTCCACTAGTACTTTCCTATGGTTCTAAGATCTTCTGCAAAAAACCCCATGAAAAGCTTTTTCTGGTTGCTGTTGAAATATCTAATAGTTACCCAAAGAATGAGTGAGAAGGCAACTCTATGAACAAAGCACCGTTTAGTCACATTCCTTCATAGGGGCTGATTAAGCAGCAAGGAGGCAGAACCAGGAGAGATATCCTCTTGATTAGTCCCCTCAGCTGGGGATAATAAATGAGCCTAAAGAGTGGGATAATTGTCCTTCTCAGAAGCACTATGGATGCTGAAAACAGGGACTGGTATAAGTACTTTGAAACCCCATCAGCTCTAAGAAACGAAGAACCACCGGGGAGAGTTCTAGAGGCCTAAGCATGAACAACATAGTATCAGGCTTTATGCTGAGCTGCCAGCAATGGTATTGCAACCTTGTGTTTTTCTGCTTCATAAATTATGAAACAGATGCCTATATATTGTCTTCAGCAGGGCTCTTTTTGTAGAAAAAACCCATCAGGAACTCATTATCATATTAGGCCACACCCCTGACAGCACAGCTCATTAACATATTAGGCCACACCCGATGTTACCAGAAGTGTGGTCATCCAGCCACATCCACCTTTTGCTTCTTATTCTGTTTACCTTGTTGTCAAAACAGTTTTGACAAAACCAATAAAAACATTATTTTCTGTCCCATCTATACAAAATCTTGCCTGAACCAATATCTTATGTCCAACAATTATTCCCACACTGGATTGGAATCAATTCCTAAAGGTTAGGTTCCCATGGAAATCAGCTTGCCTTCCTGCAGAACTAGTACGCTGAATATGTTTTTTTAGGGTTGCCAACCTACAAGTGGGGTCTGGAGATCTCCTGGAATTACAACTGAGCTCCAAACTACAGAGATCAGGTCAATGGCTGCTTTGGAAAGTGGAGTCCATGGCATTATGCCTTGCTTAGGTCCCTCCTTCCCCTAAACCCCACCCTCCGCTCCCAAATCTCCAGGGATTTCCTCAACCTGGAGTTGGCAACCCTAGTTCACTGGCAGAACAATGCTAGGAGCCAGTTTGCTGTAGTGGTTAAGTGCGCGGACTCTAATCTGGGAGAACCAGGTTTGATTCCCCACTCCCCCACTTGCACCTGCTGGATGACCTTGGGCAAGCCATAGCTCTGTACCAGCTGTTGTCTCAGAGCTCTCTCAGCCCCACCTACCTCACAGGGTGTCTGTTGTGGGGAGGGGAAGGCAAAGGAGTTTGTAAGACACTCTGAGAAGAGCGGGGTATAAATCCAATCTCCTCTTCTTCTAGGTTTGTGGATGCACTGGACGGGAGTAGTTTGTGGACTATTTTATTCAAGGTACAAAATTTTATTCAAGGTATAAGATTTCATGTGCCACCCACACTTCTTCAGATGGAAGAAGTGTGCATGCACACAAAAGCTTATACCTTGGATGAAACTTTGGACTCCACCTTTGTTCTCCTGCTTCAGACCAACACGGCTACCCACCTGAATTATTTGCAAGCCATTCCCAGCAAGACACAACAATGAACTCAGGCTTCAAACTTACTTTTCTTAAGCAGAAGATGCCATGAGAAAATTAAAGAGATTCTCAAAAATTAACGATATTGTCAAAGCAGCATTTCGTAGGCTCTCTGCTTTTTTACATCCCCCCCTTTTCAATAATTTTTTTTATAAAAACACAAAGAACAAAATGAAACAAAAAGAAAGAAAGAAATGTAGGGGAGAGAGAGAAAGAAAGAAAGGTAGGTGGGGGAGAGAGAGAGAAAGAGAAAGAAGGAAAGAAGGAAAGAAAGAGGTGGGGGAGAGGGAGGGAGGGAGAGAGAGAGAGAGAGAGAGAGAAAGAAAGAAAGAAGGAAAGAAGGAAAGAAGGAAAGAAGGAAAGAAAGAAAGAAAGATTAAAGGTCTAGTGCAGATAGTACCCATCTCTATATAATTTGTTCTGTCCTAACCTATGGTTTTGTGTAATAAAAAAGCTTTCACATTTTCAATGATTATAGAAAATATAGTAAATATTAACACAAGATACCATGCAATATTTATACAAAACATCATTAATTTAAGTTTTGTTGTTGTATATTGAAATTTCTTTCCTTAATGGTAGGGAATTGTAAAGAGAACTGCTGGTTCAGTGTGTGCATTTTCTAGTTTGTGAACCATAAGTGCTTGAAATTATTGTCATGCTGATTAAGTCCCAGTGTTAATTTCAATTTTTAGAATGCAACATGACTCTATGTGACTCTATTATTCCAACATGCAAAATTACTGAAAAGCTGGTAGTGGGATATAGTCTTTCATCATGCTGCCCCCAGTACCGATGTGGTAAGTGTATGTTAAATTGACCAGATTAAGAAGAGATTGTCCATCTAGACATGTGTAAGTCTCAGAAGTACTGCCTGTTCCTCATTCAGGACCAGCTAGAGAGTCACAAATTTGGAGTTTCAATGCATGGATGAGACAGTGGTGTAGGGAGGAAAGGTTTAAGTTTGTTAGGCACTGGGATACTTTATGGAACAAGCAGGACATGTTCAAAACAGATGGCCTCCACTTGTCCTGTGAAGGAACCAGGCACTTGAGATGGTGACAAACAATATTTACTGTCTCACAAGGTCTAGAGGACACAGGAGGAAAGTTGCAGGCCTAAAATGTCTGAGAAATTATAGATGTTTATATACACATGCTAGAAGTGTCTGAGGTAAAATGGGGGAATGTCAGAGGAGAACATCAACATTGTGGGCATTTCAGAAACTTGGTGGAATAAGGAAAATCAGTGGGATACAGTGATTCCTGGATATAAATTATATTGGAAGGACAGGGAGGAAAGGGTTGGAGGTGGAGTGGCTCTGTATGTCAGAGAGGATAAACAGTCCAGTAAGGTTGAGAATGTAAGAGAAACAGATTTGTTTACAGAATCACTATGGGTGGAAACTGTGGGCCCAAAAGGAATCTTAACTCTGGGAGTTTGTTATTGCCCACCAGATCACAGGTTAGAGGATGATTTAAAAACAGCAAAAGAATTAAGGAAAGCAGCTAGATGAAATAACTGTGTCATAATAGATTATTTTAACTACCCACACATTGATTGGGTCAATAAGTGTTCAAGTCAGGAGAAAGAGATTGGGTTTCTAAATACTCTCAATGATTGTGCCATGGAGCAGAAGGACACAGAACCTACCAGGGGGAGGTGATCCTGGACTTGGTCCTAAGTAATGCCCAATACCTGGTGAGTGATATAAATGTGATAGCACTGCTTGGGAACAGTGACCATATTGTTATTAAGTTCAACATTTATGTAAATAGGGAGTTGTCCAAAAAGACCAACACAACCACTTTTAACTTTAGAAGGGGGTAATGTATCTCAAATAAGTTGGCTTGTGAAGGAGAAACTGAAAGGAAAGATGAGGAGGGTCAAATCCCTTCAGGAAGTTTGGGGACTATTTAAAACTACAATCCTAGAAGCTCAGATAAAATGTATACTGCAAGTTAGGACAGGTGCAAATACATATTTAAAAAAGGCCTGCATGGTTAACAAATAAAGTAATAAAAGTAGTAAAAGTTAAGAAGGATTCCTTTAAGCAGTGAAAGGCTAGTCCGAGTAAGGTAAATAAAAGGGAACACAGGTTTTGGCAAATAGAACGCAAATCGGTGATCAGACAGGCAAAAAGGGAATATGAGGAACATACTGCAAAAAACATAAAAACCAACAATAAAAAATTCTTCAAATACATTAGAAGCAGAAAACCAGCCATGGAGGCAGTGGAGCCCTTGGATGACTAAGGGATAAAAGGATTACTAAAGGATGATAGGGAATTGGCAGAGAATCTGAATGTATGTTTTGCCTCTGTCTTCACTATGGAAGATGGGAGGTGCTTGCCCACTCCAGAACCACTGATTTTGGGAGGGGTGTCGAAAGACCTGAGTCAGATTGAGGTGACAAGAGAGGAGGTCCTCTGACTGACAGACAAATTAAAACTGACAAATCACCAGGCCCAGATGACATACATCCAAGAGTTCTGAAAGAACAAGTGTGAAATTGTGGGTCTCTTGACAAAAATATGCGATCTATCATTAAAATCTGCCTCCATTCCTGAGGACTGGAAGGTAGCTAATGTAACCCCCATCTTTAAAAAAAGGTTTCAGGGGAGATCTGGGATTACATGCTGGTCAGTCTAATGTTGATTTCGGGTAAATTGGTGGAATCCATTATTAAAGACAGAATTAGTAGGCACATTGATAAACAAAAGCTATTGAGGAAGAATCAGCATGGATTCTGTAAAGGAAGATCTTGTCTCACTAATCTGTTAGAGTTCTTTGAGGGGGATGAATGAACATATGAGCAAAGGTGACCCAGTAAATGTTTTTTACCTAGACTTCCAGAAAGCTTTTGATTAAATTCCTCATCAAAAGCTCCTGAGAGAACTCAGTAGTCATGGGATGAGAGGACAAGTCCTCCTGTGGATTAAAAACTGGTTAATTAACAGGAAACAAAGAGTGTAAAAGGAAAGTTTTCACAGTGGAAGGTAGTAAGCAGTGGGGCACCGAAGGGCTCAGTACTGGGTCCAGAGCTTTTTAACTTATCCATTAATGATTTGGAGTTGGGAGTAAGCACTGAAGAGGCTAAGTTTGCAGATGACACTAAGTTGTTCAAGGTGGTGAGAACAAGGGAAGACTGTGAGGCACTCCAGAGGGATCTGTTGAGGCTGGGTGTCAATGTGCCAAATGAGATTCATTATGGACAAGTGCAAAGTAATGTACATTGGAGCCAAAAATCCTAACTATAAATACATTAACTATAAATGGGTTCCAAACTGGCGGTGACTGACCATGAGAGAGATCTTGGTCATGGCAGATAACTCACTGAAAATGTCAACTTAGTGTGTGATGGCCATAAAAAGGCAAATGCTATGCTGGGGGATTATTGGGAATGGGATTGAAAACAAATTAGCCAGTATCATAATGCCCCTGTATAAATCAGTGGTGCAGCCTCACTTGGAATACTGTGCACAGTTCTGGTCACCGCACCTCAAAAAAGATATTATAGCATTGGAAAAGGTGCATGAGATAGAGAAGGTAGAGAAAGTACATTCCCCCTTGCTCACAATACAAGAACTTGTGGGCACTCAATGAAAGTAATGAGCAGTAGGTTTAGGACAGATAAAAGGAAGTACTTCTTCAAAAAAGGAAGTACCTACCGAAGAGTAATTAACATGTGGAATTCACTGCTGCAGGAAGTGTTGGTGGCTACCTACACAGAGAGCTTTAAAAGGGTATTAGATAAATCTATGGTGCAGAGGTCCATTAGTGGCTATTAGTCACAAGGTATGGATGGAGCACTATGTCTGGGTCAGTAATACTCTGTATTCTTGGTGCTTGAGGGGACAACAGTGGGAGGGCTTCTGGAGTTCTGGTCTTGCTGGATGGACTATTAGCTTGATCCAACATGGCTTTTCTTATGTTCTTAAATCCTCTAAGCATTTTAAAAAATACTAGAAAAATTGTCTTGTCTTTATTCAGATTGTGATCCATCAGCATGTCCCAATGCTTCCCGTCCAGAGTGCAGAGAAGACCAATTCATTGTTGAAGCAAAACTGGAGGATCCTTGCTGTTTTTCATATTTGTGTGGTAAGGAACCTTGGGTACAAAAAGTACTTGAGTTTAAAAGGTAGAGCAGTTACTACTAGGAAAGGATCACCATTCTCAGGGGCAGATAAGTGGCTTTGTGGAGGCCCAGGTAATATTGAGGCATTAGATTAGCAGTTTCCACGTTATCACATTTCTGACCACAGTTCTGGAAGGGAAACTCCCGGAGGTTTGGGGACACAGCCTGGGGAGGGAAGGCACTTCAGCAGGGTATAATGACAAAGAATCCTCCCTCCAAAGCATTCATTTTCTCCAGTGTGTAGTCTGGAGATGAGCTGTAATTCTAGGGGCTGCCATTTTCTCCAGGGGAACTGATGTTTGTAGTCTGGAAGTCAGTTGTAATTCTGCAAGAACGCCAGACCCCACCCAGAGGTTGGCAGTCTAGGAATTCAGAATTTACAGTGCAATCCTAAAGAAAGTTACTCCAGTCTAAACCTATTCATTTCAACGAGGTCCCCCCCCCCCCACCTCGCTTCTGTACCTTAGCTCTCTGGATCCTAGCCAAAAAATTTTTTAAAGACAATTGAGACACTTCTGCATGAAGGTGTATTTGTGATTTTGGTGGTTTTTAGTGGCGTGTTCAATCTCAGGATCTTCAGCCTTTCTGTTGTGTATTTTGCATAGTGTAAAGGACTACGTTGTCTAGTGATCTTTTTCCTAACACGCATACTTATTTGTTAGCCTCATCAGTGTGTAGTTTTTGTTGCTTCTATCTTCTTTCACTTTTCTTTTTCTTTCTGCATTCATTTTACAAGGGCCTTTGTATAAAAACTCAGCATGTTTTTGGTAAAAAAGTTAGCTCCAACATGATTTATCCAAATTTAATTTGGAAAGAATTCATAAAAAATGTGTGTTGCCCTCGGATTGGAAACTATCCCAACGGAAAGTACTGGAGTTGGAGACCAGTAACAGTAAAATCAGCAAGCATGGTTTATTTCAGGTTCAGATGGAAGATACCTAGAGTGGGGCCGGGGGCTGCTTTTATGCACAGGTGAGCCACACCTCCGACCTTGCCTGATTATAGGGATAGGCTTAAGTTCCTGCCAGAGGCGGGATCTTAATGCTCTATTGTTCTTTGGCCCCAAGCTCAGGGCTTTTCAGGCCATGTGTGCAATGGACTGATAAGTTAAAAAGCTCTGGACCCAAAGGCCATGTGTGCAACGGCCATACAGCAGGGAATTCATCACACACACTTTGGAAATTTGTCCACTGCAGCTGGTTTATCCCAGTAACTCCCAGACCCAAAGGCTCGAACCATGATAACCCTAGCAGGCTATCCAGGTGTCCCTCCATGACCAGGAGGTCCAATTTCCCTTCAAAGTCCTTATACTTGACTTGGAATTTGCCCAGTCCCTTGATGGCTATCGGGTTTTTTTGGAAGTCTCTCAGTCTCAGGCCCATTGGCTTTCGCAGCTGCCCCCCCTTGGGCAGAGTTGGTGTAGGGTGTCCATGGAGATTATTGAGTAAGCGGACCCCATATCTAGCTCCATAGAGCAGAGGGACCCCTCTATGGACACGGTCACAAAGATTTTTATGGGGCACAGCACGGGGTAATTGCATTACCTTGTCCTGGGATGCTTCAGTGGAGTGCAGAGTCACATCCTCAGAATGAGTTGCTTGAGATCAGCGTGGGGGCCACGACTGACAGGCCTGAGCAATGTGCCCCCATTTTCCACACGCCCGGCACTCTGTGTCCTGGAATTTGCACTCCCGGCAGTCGTGCTGGTCACCGCAACTGGCGCACCTGGGGGAGACAATCAGCCGGGATGCCCCACCAGATGGGGCCACTGCCCTGGGGGAGCTTCTTTTGGTGGTACCCTGGAAGCTTTCTTTCTGGGAATGGCAGTCCACTTGCCTCACATTTGTGTCCTCATCGTCCTGGGAGTGGAAGTCCATCCGCAGAACCCATTTGGAGGGTTTTGGTGTGAAATACACAGTGAGTGTCGCCAGGAGCTCCTCGAAACTGGCGTCTTCCAGTGTTCTTGGGGCAATCAGGTTCTGAACCACACGGACCGTGGCGACCCCACAGGCACTGATAAGCCAGGCCTTCTTCTTCTGCACATCATCTGTTCCCTGTACTAAAAAGAAATACTTGAGGATTTGCACCCATGCTTACCAGAGCTCTGGGTGAGCAGGGACAAAGGCTGCAAGCTGTCCCGGAGCAGTGGCCATGTTGACTCTTGGAGCAGCGCGGTGAGCGGGATGCTTGGGAGTGGTTGGTGGGGCTGCGGGGTGTTGGCACTGAGCAGTGTCGGTCGCTGATGGATCATCTGCTGGACTCGAGGCAGTGCTGGATTCGGCCGTAGAGTCACTCATTGGGATCCCATCCTTGTTGCCAGTGGAAAGTACTGGAGTCGGAAAGCACAGGTGAGCACAGTGGAAAGCACAGGTGAGCCGCACCTCCAACCTTGCCTGATTACAGTGATAGGCTTAAGTTCCCACCAGAGGCTATCATAGGTTTATTTGAATATCCTAAGCCTCTGGTTGGGTTACAACTAGGATCCTAATGCTCTATTGTTCTTTGGCCCCAAGCTCAGGGCTCTTCAGGCCATGTGCGCAACAGATCACCATGCGGTTGTTATTCTGAGTACATTACACCCAACAGGTCCCTCCCCTCCACAAATCCCACCTTCAAAAGGCTCCACCCCCAAAATCTCCAGGTATTTCCCAATCTAGAGCTGGCAGCCCTAGTGACCCAAGTACCTATGGCTTTCTGATGGAGGCCCTGATCTCGTGCCAGGCAGAGTTTGATATGCAAGAACCCTGTTGGATTAGACCAGTGGTCCATCTAGTCCAGCATTCTGTATTACACAGCAGCCAACTGGTTGCCCTGGAGAAAAACAAACAGGACACAGAGGCCAAGACCTTCCCCAGATGCCTTCTAGGATTCAGAGGTTTACTGAATATGAAGGCTCTCTTTACTCACCATGGCTTGTAGCCATTGATGAACCTCCATGAATTTGTTTTAACACCATTTCAAAAAGCCATCTATGCTCATGGCTACCACAACCCTCATTGGTAGTGAATTCCACAATTTATTACTCATTGAGTAAAGTAGTTATTGTTGGGGTGGGGGAGTAACTAGCACTTCCTAGCTCACAGAGTTAGTTCTGCATTTCTTGAATATAAACTCAACTTCAGAAAAACAAGAAACCAGTTAAATGAACTTTAAAATAATGTTTGATCTATTTTTTCTTGCAGTTTGTGAATCCTGTATAGAACCTATTCCATTATGTAATGAAGGAGAAATTCTTACTGTAGATCTCAGCACTACACAGTACTGTTGCCCTCATTATCATTGTGGTAAGTTTTACATGTAGAAATATACCTTAAATTGAATTATTATAATATACTGGGTCCAGACACGTTGAGTGAAATCAGCTCATAGTTTATTAACAGGAGACACGGACTGCTGAGCAGGGCCCGGGGGTCTGCTTTTATGCAAGTACAAACCACACCCCCGGTCACACCCGATCTCTGTGATAGGACTATTTACATGGCACCCCTGACCATAGGTCCCTTTTAGGATCCTGCAGAGCTGATTGGTCCAAGTTAGGATCCGCATGGGCTATTATCTACCGATGCGAAGCTTCGATAGTTTGCCCGACTGCACATGCAATCTCCGACTGCATGTGCGGTCACCATTAGTACACAACAATTATAACGATTGATGTTTTACCATTCAGTAACTATTGCCATTGACATGAGATAAGATCAGCCTGGGTCCTGGTTATGGTAACTTTTCTTTACATGTGTTCTGAATGCACATATTGAAAAGTAGTTAGAAAATAATCACGGATATATCTTTTCGTCTGTTAAGCATGATCAGATAATTCCATATGCTTTGGAATCAAATGATCATTTATACACTGATCATCGTTAGTTCAATTTTATATTCTATGTTTCCACCAAGGAACTCTTAAAGCCTCTCAACAACCATGTGAAATAGATTAGGTTAAACAACAGTGACATCTCCAAGACCACTCAGTGAAATACATATCTAAGGAGGGATATGATCTTAGTTTTCCAATATCCCCATTCAACACTCTAACAACTCCGTCACATTCCCTATGTGCTCTTTCAGAATGAGATTTAAAAAACCAACACTGGAAGTAGTCCTGTTATTAACCGTGGCAAAGATTCAGAGAACTCAAGTAGTTCTGCACCCAAGTGAGTTTTTGTTTCTGAAATAGAAGCCTCCCATGCCATGTAAAAATTGCTTTGGGAACTTAAGGGTCTTTCAGGTTATGATCATAAGCAACTCTCATAATATAATACTGAAAAGATCCAGCCAGCTTTTCAGCTGTTGAAAAAGGAAGGATACATCAACTTCAGCCAGCCCAAAAGACCATGCTGCAAGTAATGAGATTTGCACATACAAAAGCCATTTGATATGGCGTTATAGTATGTAAAGTAAGTGGGTGACATTGAGCAAAAACGCTGCCTGGATCCCACTCTGCATGTCTGACTGATTTACCTAAGGAACTATGGTCATAACTTTTTCCCATTTAAATAATTTCTGTTCCTCTAGTTTGTGATGAGAACCTTTGTCCATTACCATTCATGAACTGTTCTGCTGACATGAAACTTCTGAAGAAAAGAGTACCTGGGCAGTGCTGTCCAGCTTGGCAGTGTGGTAAGTCTAATGATGCTTTGTTTATTTGTTTGTCTGTCTATAATCCTGCCCTTCTTCCACCACGGTACTCAAGGCAGTATACAAGGAGGACACTGTGAGGTCTCCTATTGAGGTACTGACCAGGCCCAGACCTGTTTAGCTGCAGCAAGATAGCTGCATGATGTGCTTCCAGCCCTTGGAACTTCCACTCATACTTTAGCTTGTCTCCTCATTATTCCAACTGGAAAATTATGGTCCTTTGTTCTCCACTGATATTGTCAGGAGTCCGTTGGAGCAGGAGCGCACAGGAGCGCAGCTCCGGGAGTGGGGAGCCCAGGGGGCGGGCACATGACCAAGCCCCGCCCCCTCCTCGGCTTCCCTGAGCAGTGCAGAGCCACAGCGCCCCAGGGAAAGACCTGCTAGGGTCTTTATTGATTTTTATGTTTTGTTTTAATATTGATGATTTTATCATTGTTCCTTTTATGACTGTGTGCTGCTTCTCCAGAGACTTGCTCAAGGTGGCATATAAATTTCCTAAGTATACAATTTTTTATCCGGGCACATGGCATATAAGTACTGGAGAAATTTCACCAACCCTTCAGCAGCTTCCACCTTTTATCAGTTTGGTGTAATGGTCAGGAGTTGGACTCTAATCTGGGAGAACCGGGTTTGATTCCCCACTCCTCCCCATGCAGCTGCTGGTGTGACCTTGGGCCAGTCACAAGTTCTCTCAGAGCTGTTCTCTCATGAGCAGTTCTCAAAAGACCTCTCTCAGCCCCACCTACCTCGCAGGGTGTCTTGTTGTGGGGAGGGGAAGGGAAAGGGATGGGTGGTGCACATGTCCTGGGTATCTCAAGTCTACTTGAAACCTGGTGGTTTCAAGGGAGCAGGAAGAGAATGAGGGTGTGTTCTTTACGCTTATTTTTATTGCACAAAGTATTGGATGGGGAAGGGAATGGAGGAAGAGCAGGTCAGTTTCACTCACCTGTGGAGTGGAGCCTGAGGGGTGGGTGTTGCCTTCTGACACATTTCCAGTATGTTAGGGGGTGTGGCATATGCAAATGAGTTATGCAAATGAGTTGTGCTAATGAGCTCCTGCACCTCTTTTTCTACGAAATGACCCCTGGATATTGTCATGTTACCCCCCCCCCCATTTCTCCCCCAGAATGCGATTGTGAAAATGCTACTGTGCCAGCTTGTAAAGTGGTAAGAAATTTTATTGAATATAATTTAGTAATAGTTTTAAATTCATTAATATACAGATTACTTGTATACTCATAATTATTATATATAACAGTAGTATAGACGACAAATTTAAGAAGTAGAAGGTGAGCATGTGTTAGCAAATGAGCTCTGGTAAACTAGATCAGAACTAGATCAGAAAGTATGGGGTTGGATCCTGTAGAAAAGTTCTCAGGAGGAACTGGCGGGGGGGGGGGGGTCTTTCCTTGTCCCCCCTTTTTCATCTGAAAATCCTCTTGGTGGGTCAGTAGAGCCTTACAGACAAAATACACAATAGTACAGGGTGGGGAAACAATGCAGGGGAATCAGGTTACATCACCTCTTTTACCTCTTCCACTGACCCGTGGAAGAAGAAAGTAATTTGACCTTATCCCCCCCCCCCCCCGTCAATGCAGCACCCCACTGTTATGTATTTTGCAAGGAAGTGGTTACAAATAAATGGTCACTTTATCAGGATATTGCATTGACAGGTAAAGAGACTCAAGAGTAAAATCTGTGCAAGAAAAATAGAGCAAAAAACCAAAAGAGAATTGATGCAATGGGAGAATTAATTTTAATTCACTTTGAGACCCCTACATGTTTTGCATACGCATCACCAGAGGGATCTGTAAAATATCATAGTCTAAATATGTCCCACAGCTTTTTGCTCAAACACTGTTGCTGTGGGACCTGTTCAGACTGACTGATTTCACACCAGGCTCTGCTTTGCCGTCAGTCTTCCCTTTGCCCCAATTGCATGCTTCCATTTCTCACTATTTGCCATGGAGAGCATTTAGACCTGTGGGTTCGCCCGATTTCCTCCAATTTCCTCCATGGCTTCAGTGATCCTCAAAAAACAGGATCACTGAAGCTGCGGGAGAAATTGTGCGAGGCCTCTGCTTAAAAGGATGCCTTTTAGAATAAACATATAGTTTTAAAATATATTTTCTTGCACACACTCAGCTTACCTTCAGTTACACAGTGAAGATTCTTGTGCAGTGGTGGCAGCTGCTTCTGAAGCAATTTTTAAAAATCTGCACAGCCGTTCAGATATCTGGTGGCCAGTGTTCCCTCTAAGCTGAGTTAGTGCCAGCTAGCTCACAGTTTTTTAGTCTCCGGCTCACACATTTTTGTCTTAGCTCAGGAAGGATGGCTCCAGAGCAAACTAATTTATGCAGTGGCCAAATCGCTCGCTCACAACTTTACTGCCAGTAGCTCACAAAGTAGAATTTTTGCTCACAAGATTCCACAGCTTAGAGGGAGCATTGTGGCCACTTAGAAGAGCTGCTGGGCAAAAGTCCCATCTGGCCCCACTCACTTACTAAAAACACTTGGCAAGTATCAGTAAAGGGGCAAGCAGATGCTATGGTGCCCATTGGTGCCACACTGGGGACTCCTGCTCTAGGAAGTATCATTTGGATTTTTAGGCACCATAATGTCTTGGGGCAGCCTTTTATGGATTCCTGAACAGTAGTATCACTGAGCCGACATAATTCAGTTTTCAAACTGATAAAGAAGAGAATTGCTAACAGTAACCAAACTCAGTGTGATTAAAGCATTCAAACTGATATAATTTAATTTGCCAGCAGATTTTGAAACTAATGAGCATTCTTACAATCTGTTATAATGTAGGCTTGTTCTGAAATACATATTTCTAACTCAGCATATTTATAGTATACTGACTTGTATAGAGCTTTCAAGGAAACTACTTCACGTTTCTAGTTTAACTTAAACAAAATAGTTTCTGTGACCTAGAAAAATGCCTGATAAAAATTCCTTTCTATCATTCTGATGAAGTGTTTATTTGTCTGTCATACCTTTCCCCATGTAATGTAAGGAAGTGAAGTACATAGCATCATATTGTAGATGCTTTCTGATTTATGTGTGATATTTCAGGCATGGGGAACTCATTTTTCCAACAATGAAGAGTAGAGAATAGCCCAAATTTTGATATGCTTGCTGACAGTTCGTTCAGAAGTGTGTGTATGTGCGTTGTGTCCAAAGAACCATCAGCAGAAGGAAAATGGACACTAGCATTGCACAAGAATTTCCACAATGCTGTAGTAGCAGCTCTTATTGTTCTATTTGTGCAAGAGATAGTGAAAGATGCATACCTTCTTAAACAAGAGTAAGTATATATTTGGATTTAGTTTCACTGTCCTTGCACAATGTTCTACCACATACAGAAGGACATCTCATGATACAAGCCAGTTATAGGTCCCCAAATAACCCAACTGGTAATTGGCACGAAAGGGAGAAAAATCTTTCACTGTGTTTAAAAACGTGAGTGCTCCAGGATAGTGGGATGTATGTCAGTTGTCATAAAAGTTTTCACTTTCTTACAGATGACATGCCATTTTGTAGCATTTGTCAGATTGGACAGATATGACACTGAAACATCTGTTTTTCATATCACAGGGAGAAGTCCAGAGAATAGATTATAATATTTCGAGTAGATGTGGATGCACACAGTACACATGTGGTATTTTTCTTCTCAATTACACAGATTTGTGTTGATTTTCTTATATTGTACTTTTAAAATTTTGAATTATTGGTTTGCAGAGGAGCAAGGTGAGGGTTTCTAGGCAGAAATGCGACAGTTCTTGAGTAGCAGAAAGTTTCTCAAGCTTATTGTTATAGACAATGCCAACTGCCTTTATAACTCATATTGTTTGCAGTATAGATCCTGTATGTTCCAAAAGTTGGGGGGGAATTAAGTATCTGATGAAACTGGTATACAGTTATTGCATATAAAAGTACCAGAATGATTGAAGAGTGGAAGGAGGCAGGGGAAACCTGTTATCATAAGATAATTTTGCTGTATAAATACAGTGATTTGGCTCCTACAATTATGAGATTGGAAGGAGTATTAGCAAGAGTACCCAGTACTCCCTCCCATATACGCCTCTCTGCTGAGGGATGGGGGTTCTTCCTGAACAAAGTGCCACACAGCAATGGAGGCTGCAGTAAGGAGGGGGGATTGGGGAAATTTATACTCCCTTGCTTTTGTGTGTGTGGAGCAAAAGGCTTGCTGTATTCATGCAAGAGAAAGGAAGAATGACTTTGCTCATTTCCCATACTGCAGCAAGGTGACACTTTGCCTTTGAGAGTCTCCCAACCCTCAGCAGAGGTTTTTTGGGGTTTTTTTGAGTTTGCTACAGAAGATGTTGTTGAAAGAAAGGCGGAGGTTGGGAAGATCCTGCTGTGTGAACTTAGTACAGACATCAGCTCCAGCCCACAGAGCTTCTATACGTTTATACTGTGTTTCATTTGCAGCATTTTGACACTATTCTGCTTGCTTATTTTGCATTAGAAAAGGATAATGTCTGTGTATTCCAAGAAGTAACAGTTCTGAATCCGGGTCAGTCTATGATTCAATATCTGGACGGAGATCTTTGTTACACAGTAAAGTGTTCTCTGGACACAGATCCCAGGACAGGATTTCATGCCATGTATCTGACAGTAATCAACTGTTCGCAAAAATGTGAAGCCGTAAGTATTTCCAAAACATAGGGATAGAGTTGTTTGTGAATATAATACATGATGAAGTTTGTTCTAAAATCCACTCAGAAAATTGTAGGCAATCTAGAGAACAGATGCTTTGTTTTACTTCATAGATAGTTAATTAAATATTGGAGAACAAAGTCAAGGATTTACAATAAAGCTCTGTAAAAATTATGTGAATCTGCATAACATTTTGACATTAACATGTATATCTGGAAAATGTAGCTGCAAAACTGATTTGGATCGATGCACTCATTCTGTGTCATTAGTTCCGTAGCTGCCATTTTCCATTGTGGCTGACATGACTGTAGATAAGCAATAACTCATGAGGGAGTGAACATATAAACAACAGGAGTTTGCTATTTTTATGGGGGGCCATTGTAGATTCAGGACTGGTATTTATGTATTATTGCTTGATTGTTAACGTCATGTTTACATTCATTTCAGCTTGCTTTTTGCCATTGACCATAGTTGATAGGACCTCCAGAATACACTCTTTTTCTTCTTTTCCCAGAACAGCAGCCCCTCCCAGTCTTTACCCATTTTTCTCTATCTTCCAGCATAACTGGGAGCAGGAGACTAGAAAGTATAGAGATAGAGCCAACAAGCTCCCTGGGGAGCTTTTACTCTCAAAGGTTATACCCTGAAGATCTTAGTGGTCTCTTAAGGTGCAACTTGGCTCAATCCTAACTGTGCAAAGGAATCACACAGAAAATCACATTATTAATATTTTTGTATCACAATCTTTGAATGCAGATTCAGCACTGGATTATAATTAGTATTTGAAAAAAATGTTTGCATTTGGGAAAAAATGAACAATACATTTGTCTCATTTTAATAGCACCAAGTATACGTTCCTTCACTGAGTCAGCACTCTTGCTGTGGGTCCTGCATAAATGTGTCATGTACTTTCTACAGTGAGAATGGAACCCTAGTCATATATGAGGTAAGTCCCTCTGGAAAAGCTGTAGAAAATAATATTCTGACTGTATAATCCTCATGGTATAGAATTCTTAAATTCTGTATGTTATTTTTCATATTTCTTCTCTACTCTTGGTTCAAACTTGAGACTGCCATCATGGAAGTCACCCTGGACTTCAATGTACTTGTATACAAACTGACATTATCACAAGCAAGCCATTAACTTGAAAGCCCTCTTTGTCCATTTTTCATTCAGACAATGCAGGAATTAGATCCGTGGGTGGGATCAGAAGCATACAAAACATGGATTAGGACAGTATTTTCCTCACTCTGTTCAGCTTTTTTATACTATTACTGGATTTAAGCCGTTTCTGAATCTAACTACATATTATACAGAAATCCAAAAGCTGATTCCATGAGAAAATCAATTTCAGAAGGGTCACTTTCAGCCAAGACCTTGGACCCAAAGTGGCAACCCTATAAATAATCAGAGAGTGAATGTGCATTAGAAGAAGAAGAAGAGAAGAGATTGGATTTATATCCCGCCCTGCACTCACTTAAGAGTCTCAGAGCGGCTTACAAACTCCTTTCCCTTTCCCCTCCCCACAACAGACACCCTGTGAGGTAGGTGGGGCTGAGAGAGCTCTTTCCCAAGCTGTCCTTGAGGGAACAGCTGGTACAGAGCTATGGCTTGCCCAAGGTCATCCAGCCAGGTGCAAGTGGAGGAGTGGGGAATCAAACCTGGTTCTCCCAGATTAGAGTCCGCGCACTTAACCACTACACCAAACTGGCTCTGAATTAGGATCTGAATGTGCTACAGGACTTGAGTCCTATCAGACCTACTAGTTTCTATTTATTTAAAACATTTGTATGCCACATTTCCACCCAACTAGGGACCCAGAGGTGGTGAATAATCAAATAAATTTAAATTAATTAAAACAATATTTAAAATAAAGATAAATATTAAGCATATAGACACAGAGACACACAACAGGGCGGAAGGCCAATGTGAATTAGTAAGGGAATGCTGGTGGTGGTGGAAAGTGCTGTCAAGTCACAGTTGACTTGTGGTGACCCTGTAGGGTTTTCAAGGCAACAGACATTCAGAGGTGGTTGGCTATTGCCTGCCTCCACATCATGATCCTGGTATTCCTTGGAGGTCTCCCATCGAAATACTTTCCAGGGCCAACCCTACTTAACTTCTGAGCTCTTATAAGATCAGGCTAGCCTGGGCTATCCAGGTCAAGATGAGAGAATGCTAAACATAACAAAAAAAAAGGGATAGCCAAATCTACCTGGGAAGGGAATTCTGGAGTTTTGGCACCCCCTGTCTAACCTCAGATGGCAGGGGCACCCAAAGCAGGGCCTCTGAAGATGAGCAAAGTAGTTGGGTTCATATGAGAGTAGGCAGTCCTTAATAGGGATGGGCACAAACTGGGAAAATGCAGTTTGGTTTGTGGTTTGTGGCTGAACCGCAAACCAAACTGTGAATCGAACTGAGAGGCTTGTTTATGAACTGACCTAGTTTGTGTGGTTTGTGGCCCTGAAAGCTTAAAAAACAGCTGAGCAGTGGGGAGCAGCTTGCTCCTTACTGCTCAGCTGTTTCAGGCTGTCTTGTGCAGTCCCTTTAAAGTTTAAAGGAACTGCAAACAGCACAAAAAACAGCAGCCAGCAGAAAGGGGGAGGGAGATGCCCTAGGAAGGAATTTCCCTTCCATTTTTCTCCTGGCTGTTGTGAGCCGCAGCCAGCAGAAAGGAGGTGGATCTCCCAGGAAGGTGGGTGTGAAGTGGCCCCAGGCAGGCACTTCACCCCTCTCATTTAAACCCTCTTTTCTGCTTCCTGCAGCTTTTCGTAGGAAGCAGAAAGCAGGGCCATTTAAACCACTGGTCTCGGCTCCTGGCAGCTAGCCACAGGAAGCAGGAAGCAGCAGTGGTTTAAATGGCTCTGAGCCATTTATACACTGCCTTCTGCTCCCACAAAAAGCTGAAAGCAGGGTTTAAATGGCTCTGAGCCATTTATTTATTTATTTTATACTCCACCCTCCCTGCTGAGGCAGGCTCAGGGTGGCTTACATAAAGTGCATATATAAATACAATTAAAATCCATCATAAAAACAATCAAAAACCATGAACAAATCAGTTGTCTTAAACCAAACAGCCAAGTGGCAGGGAGCTCCCAGCTCATTTCTGTTTCTCTCAGCTGTTTGTTTTCATGAAACATCACAAGCCACCATGAACTGTGGCATTTGTAGTCTATACTGAAGAAGCAGTGAAGGTCTTTATCGTTAGTTAAGAAGGATACTTCTTTTGTTTTAATTTTATGCATATAGATAATGTTGAGGCTGTGTACCAACAACTGTGTTGGGTGCACTATTGTCCCCCCCTCAACCCACAGATCTTGCCTCCACCACTGCTACGGCACTACCAAGGCTCCTGTATGAGGCACTTGTTCCTCTTGTAAACTATGAGCAATAGGCTAAGCAGTAAATCAAATTGTTAAAATAGTTATTTCAGAAAACAATTACAGTAGTTAGCAGAATTCAGTGTCCATTAAATTCCACTCTAAAAATAAGTTATCAGTATTTTTAAAGAAAGATTTAACAATGTCTTTTTATTTTTTTAGGAAGGAGCCATTTGGGACTCAAACTGCACTAAATACGAATGTGCAAAGACTGCTGTAGGTGCAGTCATTCTTGGATCCAGTGTTGTTTGCCCACCTTTTAATGAGACTGAGTGTACTAAGGTCTGTTTTCTAGACACAATATATAAATGAGATTGTATATGATTTTGACATCTACTTTTAGGTGTGTAATATGAGTTTTTCTGACTTGCTCAAGGATGCAGACTTGGTCAAAATCGTTTAGACCTCATATATGTAGATATTTAGTATTGAATAAGATAGAAATCTTAAACATCCATAAGTTCAAATGAGATAAGGCACTGACGATGCAGAAATACCTGCACTCCCACATACCATTTGACTCAAGACAATGGTTTAAAAAGTGTATTTCAGTCCACCCTCTTTCACTGATGTGAATGGGGCCCTGTGATGGAATTGAAGAGTTGTGGAATGCAGCAGGTAAACAGAGAAGCTGCAGAGTTACGTGATTGAGAAAGGAGGGGGCTAGAGGGCTTGGAATTTTCAGGTTGACTGACAGATAACTGTCAGAGCGGACAGTTGAGTGAGGGATTTGAAAGAAGTGGTTGGAAGAGCATTAACTGAAGCACAGGGAGTTAACTGATGAGAGAGCTCTGAGGAGAAAGTGAAACCTCTTAGCTCAGTGAAAACAGCCAGGGAACAATTCATGTGAAAGAACTGTGGCTGGATAACACTCTTGACTGGTATTCTCAAACAGTGAGAGGAGAGTTACCAGAGAGTGGGCAAGTTTAAGACCTCAAGGGTCACAAACACACTACTCCAAGGGAACTTAAAAGGGTGGCTAAAGAAGGGCAAGAGGGTCTAAAAGAGTCTGGGAGAGCTGGGATATCGAACCAGTAGACTCAGGAGACCAGATAAAGCCCAAAAGGTTAACCCCTAAAAAGTGACTGGAGAGTGGAGTCAGTAGAAGGGTTTTATGAACCAAGTAACATCTGAATTATCTGAAAGTTACAAGCATAGAGCTTCTATGAAAGTTAAAGCAAAGTAACTTGCTCAGTGACCAACGAAACAAACTATCCTCTGTATATAAATCCCATTCCCCTGCTGAGTTTTCTGTATAATAAAGATCTGTGCTGACTGACGTTTACAAGCCCTGGTACCTGAAGTCAGTGGTAAAGAGTATACTGGACAGTGGCCCTCAATATATCTGAAACATATAAAGAAAGCCCCCGAAGAGACGACTTATAAAGCAAACTCTGAAGAGACTACTGAAATAGGCGACTGATCAGTTACCTCACAACCCAATAACTGAATCCGGTATAAAGAAATATACAAATAGGCAAGGATGTTACAGCTCGGTCACAGCCAATGGCCGGGGAGAGGTTGTTGGTGTTATAGGCCCATTTGTCCTAACATACAGGGCAATTTATCATTTAATTAGATCATTTATATCCCACCTTTCTCCTTAAGTTAGGCTAAGAGTGTGTGAGTTGCCCATGGTCACTCAGCAAGTTTCCATGGCACAGTGGTGATATGAACTTGGGTCTCCCAGATCCTAGCCCCACACTCTAACCACTACACCATGCTGGCTATCAGTTTATACTGAAAAGGGCACAGAAATAAAGTATTAACACAGCTCCCCCAGCACTGGATCTCTAGTATCTCATCTATGGCCCTTACATAAAAGAGAGTTTCATTAGCTAGATCCCATGTACTTGCTGGTTCACCAAAGGACCTCTTGTTCTCATAGTCTGCCCATTCACTTTAAAAGAAGAAGCATATCCATGTGCACAAATGAATGGAAAGGCAGAATATCTGATTCAGATAATTGTTCTCAACCTTTTTGAGGATGAAGAATAATATGAATCAACTTGCCATTCACTTTGGTTGACCTCACTCTAGAAATGTATCATAGGTGGAAAGGAACCATTTAGCAATATTATTGTACTATTATTGAGAAGCTTTCAAAATAGTGTTTCATATGGCACTATAGACCACTCAGTGTGGTGCCCTTGTGTGTCATGGTGCCTTCTCACACCTTTCCTGGTGCCTGCTAAGTGATTTTAGAAGGTGGCTGGAGCCAGGTGGAGCTTTTGCCCAGCAGGGCTTCCATTTGGCAGTTGGAGATCTGATTGGCTGTGCAGGTTAAAAAAAAAATTTTTGGCAGCAGCTGCCACCACAGCACAAGGATCTTTACTATATGACTGAAGATTAGCTATGTGTATGCAAGAAAATATTTTAAAACAATATGTTCATTTAAAAACACATCCTGTAAAACAGCTTCTGCCTAAAATGTTGAAAAATTACTATTAGAGTTGTTCATGACCTCATTCTCTGACATTTTGTGATTGCCTCTACCTCCTGTGGCAGCCATCTTGTGATTGGCTCCACCTCCTGTGGTAGCCATTTGGTGGTTGCACTTACCACTCTGTGTAGAATTCCAAAGGTGCCTCCAGGCTTAAAAAGTTTGGGGACTTCTGGTATAGACTGGTATCCAGCTTTTAAACATGTACTTCTCCGGAACCATGGGTTCCATTTTAAGTGGTACCCATTTTCGGTAAATACTACTGTCTTATGCTACACATAATACCATGCCAAATGACTTTTAATCAACATTGTAGGGATAGGAAAGCTGTTTTGTATTACATTTTACATCTGTATAGAGATGTGGGCTAGATTCTACTATGGTGTAAACTTGTTATCAAAGCTTAGGGAAGCTGCATGCCTGCTTTGAGTCAGTATTCTCAAACTACTGGGCCTTCCTACCCGTTCTCACCTCTGGAGTCAGTGAGAGAACAGTCATGGCCGGGGACAGAAATGATGTTTGGGTATCTGTCAACAACATGTCTGGGTGAAAACTGGTTTCTAGAGTGCTGGCTGATGTACTGACATCATGTCCAGATTTTTGCCTGGACTTGATGTTAGCATGTAGCCCAGCACCACTTCCTGCCCTTCCCCTACCCTCAAAGCTCCGAGTGGTACCATATGATGGCCATCCCTATGAGGAACATGGGGTGGGGGGTGGGAAAATGCCCTGGCTCTGGGTTTGTCTTTTTGTCTTTGGGGCAGGGAGGCCTCTGTCATTTGCAGATATCACTATGTTTCTTTGGGCACAGTCTTTTTTGAAATATTTCCTTTTTATCTTCCTAGAATGGAGGCACTGTACAGACATATAATGATGGCTGCTGCAAGACCTGTAAGTGAAGAAAGCTGCATTCACTGCTAGTTGTATGCTAGTTTGGCTTTGATTATGGATAGCTGTGTGTTTTACAACTCCTTTTATGGGACATAAGGAAAGAAAAAGCATGCTGTCCCTCCCCAAATCATGTAATATATATATATATATATATAGTTAACAAAAGTCATTGATGAGTCTTACTTTATATGGCTGCTCACATGGTGATTTTTAAATCTTTTTTCCTTCTGGAGTATAACCAAATCCCTCCAAATGTAATGCGGAGATGACTAAAAGTAATTTTGTTTTTATTGTCTTTTATTGCCAGAACCACATGTGCACATACATTGAAAGAAAATGTTCAAGATATGCTGTTTCAAATTTGATTTGGAGCCTCTACTGAAAGAAATTAGTGTGACAGTTGAGTTTAGGATCTTCTGTCATGGGTTTTATAGGGATAAGGTCCCCCCCCCATTTTAAACCTAACCTTTTCCAACTGAAGTCCAAGAATATCAAGATATTTTAGTGAATTAATTATTAAGAGAGAAAAGTGTCAGTTCTTAAAGAAAGCAATGCTTGCACTTTTAAGAAATCATATATTTATAATGTGCAAGAATGAGTGCATACTCGTTAAATATGGTTATTCTACTTTCTCAGTTATTCCATTATAAAATGAATTTACCAGAATTGAAAGGTCTCTGTACTGTGAATTAGGACTCACAGGTAACACTAATTGTGAAGGATATTCTATATGTGGCCTTTTAAAAGTCCCATCCTAAGCTGTGTTTCCCAGCTGCCTACACTTCTCAGAATCTTGGTAGCAAATGGAATTTGGGCCACTATAGGGTGATTTCTCACAATGAGGTATTCTAGATATTTTAGGTGAGAAGGCTAAAAATCTATCAAACATTATGATTCTGTCTGAACAGGCAACATATGTTTTCAATCAGTCTGGATTAATCAACATTTTTTACATTGTATGAAAGAATTATACTTTGTAGAAGAAAAAAATGTAGGTTTCTTGAAAAAAAGTCTAGTTAAATAATTAATAATATTGGGGGGAAGAACATGAATACAGTTCTATATTGTGCTGCAAAGAGTAACTAGAGATGCACATAGCACAATATGTGTTCATCCTTTGCTTTGAAAACATAATACAGCTTGAAGTCATGTATTTCTTTGTGTGTTTACATTATTCTTTCCTACTAGTTTGGGTTCAGGGTGTCTGGTATTAATCCTCTATAAATCATGGCAAAAAAACAGAGATAGGAAGACACAAAGAAAACTTCTTAATCTAATTAATTAAATAAATGGTTAAAGCTTAGTTTCTCAATTAAACCATAATTTTGTCTCATTTATATGAAGATTTCCTCAGTCAATTGATATAAGGATTTCCTATTTTCTTTGGTATAACTAATTATTAGTTTTTACAGTATTCAGTAGTCTCAGGGGAAAGACATTGTTATACTTCAGAACCATTTGCTGAGATGGCTTCTAAGAAAAACATAACCCAAATGCTCTCTTACAAGCTAATAGAGAATGTTCTTGTTTTAAAAAAACTAAAAGCATGTGCTGTATGGTAAAGCAAAAGTCAGCTACAAGTATAGCTTGCAACTCCTTGGGTTTTAATGGGCACCAATAATCTCTGTTTTAAAAGGAGAATGATTAAATGCATGCTAAACAAGTTCATATATTTAATTCTTACCTTGCCAGAGTCATAAGATGCCCATAGAAATATTTTTTAAAAACTCTTGTAAACATTGTAGACTTGTTATTCAGGGGAGCATTAAAGCATAGGATTACCAGCAATTTAGAACAACAGGAAGATCTCATTCCTTTTCACAAGCAAGGACAATTGCAGTTGGCAGTGTAAGAATTAATACAATGTCATTTACCTAAAATGTTTTTTTATTACAAGAAACTTATGTTCCCAATAATTCTGCCAGGTTCTGGACGGGGTGTATTACCCTTTGCCATTAGCCCTGTAGTCTCTACTGATAATATTAATTGTGAACCAGGTATTATGATTTTTAATAATGTATTTTCTTTCCTTCCTTAAAAAACACTTTAAAATGTTAGTATTCTTGATAGAGATGACCATACACAGTTGTGACTTTCTGTTAATAATAGGGTTATAAATAATACTGTTAATGGTCTTCAGAGTGGCTAGTTGACATCAAGCCTATATTTAGTGGTTTCTTGGAAGAAGACCAATACTTTATAGAATCCAAGTGCTCAGTCAAATAATTTTTAGAGCATGTTTTCATTTCCTAGCTTAAGAGCACAAAGGTATCTGGTGTAATGATGCAATAGACAGTAATTGGCTGGTTCTTGTGAGTAGTAACTGAGGGGGAGGAGCCCAGGTGCTCTTCCCCATGGATGTCATGAAATGGTGGTGGAGGCAGTGAATAGTTGGGACAGAACATGCAGGTGCACAGCCAAACATGAATCCAGCCAAGACATAATGCAGTCCGTGCATGGTACTGACCCAGATATCAACTCTGTTTTGTGACATTTACTAGTTAGGACATTAGGGTCTCCTCTCCATTGGTCATCACTGAGGAGAGAAAACCAGTTATTTCTTGAAGCACCAACTGCCTAGCCACTGCTGCCATTTCATACATTGTATTTATCCATAGAAACCAGTCCCATGTAGACATTCAGAAATATTTCAATTATTTTAAAACAGAATTGCCTTAATCCAGTAAGGATGATCTGTACAGACAAACAGGTTAATGCATGCAAATTGCCTTACTGGATTGGTTTGTATCTACAAAAAGGTACACTCATTCTCTCTGTGTAGGGGTAGTTATCTAGAACTGAGAAAGTGCATGGGATAATGTGTTCACTTAACAAAGTCAGAAAAAGGGGCTTAAAGAAGCCAAAATATCTTCTGGGTAGTTTATATTAAAGTTCATTTTGGCAATTTAGTAGTACAAATGTGTGCTTAATATGTACCAGTAACTATGGTGTTGAATGAAGGTAATGCATAGCATGCTTTCAATTGCATCTAATTCCCTGTAATACATTCTAAAAATTCATTTATAAGACTTATTGGAAGATAAGCAAAGCTGGTGCCTTACAGTTTTCTTTCTGACCTGATAAAGTAAAATGTCTTTCCTGCCCAGGAATTACCGGGACGTGGTTTTTCAGTGAAGCCACAGACTGTTTTAAAAGGCAATGGAGAGAAGTTATTTCTACTAGGATTGCAGTATCAGTTGTATCTTTGCCTTATTTTGCATAGCACATAAATTTATGTCTGCTTTGGTCACTACGTGTGAGGTTCATGCTTATGCTTCAATTCAGTTAATTTTTGTTGCATGATTTCTCTGTTTATTAGCTGTATTTATCTGCCAGATAGTGTTGTAAGGTACGAATTATGCACCCTAGGTTCTAGAAGAAACTTTTTGTATGTGCCTTTGCATGCATTTGTTGAATTTCTACTACCATCAATTATCATCAGAACAAAAAACAGAGGATGAGAGAAACATGAGATCGTGTGTCTGCTAGGTTATCTTTTTAAGTCGGGCTCTTAGCCCCAGCATGTAGGCTTTAGATTAAATTGATTTAGTTTAAATGGACTCTTCCACCATATGTAGAACCTTCAGTATGAATTGAGGCCAATATAAAATAACACTTCTAGTGGTCTGTTTGCTGCAAAAGTTGTAGACAGGTCACATGAGGAAAACCTGCTTGCGTAGGCATGAGCTTCTTCACACTGAAGGTTATACACATGGAAGTTATGTAAGTATGTGCATGCACATCTGTGCAAACACAAGGCTTTATGCTGCATTCCATTGTAAAATCTAGTCATTGATGTTAAATGTGAGTTGGAACTTATTAAGCTATATTCAATGCATTTAAGATTTTATTTAGTAGGATTTATTATATGTCTGAATGAATATTGAAATGTAACCTGCTTATGTCATTAATTTCATTTAGTTCATTTATACCCTACCTTTGGGTGCCCAGAGTGGCTTACATCATTCTCCTCTCTCCTTGATTCTAATAATGGAATTCAATAACTGAATGTATCAACTTAAAACATTAAATATTAACAAATAATAGTAATATTTCTTGAGTTTTCATCATATATTCAGTAAACATGGGAATATTTGCTGATTAAAAACATACTTTTAACAAAAATAAAATATGAACTATTTTTTCATGCCCACATAGAATAATATTGGAAAAATTACTACATCCCAAACTATTGCTGAAAATTTTTACTAAAGAAATTGAAATAACTATAGCTGTACTTCTGAGACTTTAATCCAAAGGTTGCCTTGCAAGACGTACATTTGCAAATGGATCTCACAAACTTCCTACTTGTCATTTGACCTGACAGGGTATTCCTAAAAATCCACAGAACTTCTGGAGCAACCTCTGAGTATAAGAAGCTATAATAAAGGGGGTGGGGTGGGAGGGGAGGATAACTGTACTTCTTATGCTCAGAGGTGTTCCAGAAATTCCCTTGGAAAAGCAAGATACCCATAACACACTTGGGCATATTCCAAAGTACTGGCATACTCCTAAAAAGAATCATAGCGTATGCATACAGTGAGTTAATTTTATTTTGAATATTATCTTTACCCTTGGCAACAAATATATGAATGAATACTTGAATAAGTGGCCTTTATTTTATATTTTATCAGGCAAAAGGGATGAAAGGGTCTGCCAAAAAGTCACAGTAAGAACAACTATAAGAAAACATGACTGTGTGAGTCGAAGCCCTGTAAGTACAGCTTGCTAAAGTTTTTGAATTTTCTAGTCATTGTAGGCCACATAAACAAACTATCCAGTAAAAGGTGACTCATAAGTATGCTACATAAATACCTAAACAGGTACTACTATTGCCTTGACATCTGGGACATCTCTTGTCTTAGCCATGTTCTCTTACTCATAATTGCCTCTACTATCACATGACAGAAGTGCTGACCTCTTGCTCTTGAAATAAAACCTGAATCCCAAGGAATAAAACTCAATATAATTATCTTCACCTGACAAGTACACTGAATCGTAATAGCTCAGGGCGAGGACAGACTAGTATTCTGCCGCGCCTCCGCGGCGCGGCAGAATAAAGTAGGGGAATTGCCCACAGCTCGCGGCTTTCGCACGCCACCGGAAGGAAGCCGCCCACAGCGTTCAGACTGCGGACAGCTTCCTACAGCGGCGTGCGAACGCCGCACGGCTCCCCCTCCCGGCGCACGTTCACACCCACCAGAGGCAGGTGGAACGCGCGCCGCAGCAGCCGGGACACCACTTTTAAATGGTGCCCGGCTGCTGCGGGAGGAGTGCGGCGCCGGACGCGATGCGTCCAGGCCGCCTCCTCAGGGCAGATGCAGCAGTCTGAACGGCCGCTCTGCCTCCGCTTTTGAAGAGTGGGCCAGACTGCCAGTCTGTCCTTGGCCTCAGTTGAGTGAGTTTTCAAACACTGAATACTTGTTTGTACACACTAACATAGAAATAGCTGTAGCACCATTACAGTACAGCGTTACAATAAAGGTATTGATATACACTTGGAATACTGTTACAGAAATAAGTTTCCAGTCACAGAATAACAAATTTAAAAGATAGGATTGGCTTACAAATATCACATTTTCTTTTTCTTTTTCTAAGAAATATTTTTATTTAAATATATATTAAGAAACCAGACATAAACATCAAGTACACACCCCACTCCCCATATAGAAAAACAACCTACAGTGTACACATAAAAACAAAGAAAAGGAAAAAAGGGGGGGGAAAGAAAAGAAATTTCTGCAGGTTATTGCAAACTGTCAAAAGAGATTTTTATTTTGGGGTCATAAAATGCCTGGCAGATTTGATAGACATGAGAAATGATTTCCAGCTCTTTTCAAAACCTCAGCTTTCCGCCTTTCTGGCACTACTCAATAACTATTTGAGTCCTAAGAATCTAGTCCAAGGAGGTAATATGGAAAGGGAGGGAACAGCACACATTCACGCAATGCTGCAAGGAGGGAGGAGGAACTTTTGGTTCCCCCCCACGCCATTGTTGCCACTGCCAAAAACAGGGCAGGGGATAAAATGGAAGCTCTTCCTCCCCCCCCCCCCCCACAGCACTCCCTCATAGTGTCAAGCAAATGAGTGCTGTTTAATGTAAGTTCTCCCAACGGACACCTGAATGTGAGTCTGGTTACACACCATGACCCACCCAACAAACGTCAACAAATGAGCCCTTATTTATACCTGGCTCAAAGCAACACAAAATGTGACTGGGAACTGAATGGAAAACCATGTATTCCCCCTTTTCCCCTCTCTTCATTTTTTTGCCTTAATTACTCGTATCCCATATCCCTTGCTGGCAGAACAGCCCTGTGTGTGTGTGTATCCAGGTGCTTGTGGCAACTCTAAAAACAAGGACCTAAGGAGTTATTCTCTCTGCAGAGCTCCAATTACTTCTTGCCTTGAAGAGCTTAAGGCTGAGAAGGTTACTTTCTCAGATCTTCAAGAAAGCAGTAGCAACAAATTTCCTAGGTTTCATTCTTCCTGTGTAACTAACATTCACATGAAAGGAGATAACATACATGTTTAGTATGATGAAGTTAAACAAAGCTATGTTGTGATGATGGGAACAATCCAGAAAGTCCTTCAACATGTGCCCCCTTACTCCTTCCATTCCATGGCAAGCAAAAATCAAACATTTTCTGATTTAGAACTAAGTGTAATTTGAATTTACATCTGAATCAGACACTTCAACAATTTGTTACAGTGCCCAGGGTCACTGAGGGTAAGGACTGGGGATTCAAAATTCCTGGGGCCTAAGTCAGCCTGAGGGCCCTGTGAAGCTGGAATCATCCAGATGTGTTTGTTTTACTTTTAGTGGAGTCCTGCATTGCAGCTACTAGGAATACAGGAAAGACAGAGCAGAACAAACAGACAAACTTCCTGGATGGTGCTGTTTGCTGCCCTTTTTTAGCCGTGATTTTTAAGAAAGCTCTCCATGCCTGCAAACTTTTTAAACTACAAGGATAAGAAAAACACTTTTTAAATCAAGAGTTGTTCCTAAACCCTTCATTTCTCTCCCCGTCCACCATATAATTCTTCTTTGTTTGTGCCCCCCCCCCCCCATTCCTTCTCATCCCTACCCTGGCTGGTGAGTTAAAAAATACATAATAGTATGTTCATATTATGACTAGAAGGTGGGGGTGTCAAGTTAATTATTCCAAGAATTTATCAAACTAGTGAGAGAGTGATTCCCCCCAGGGCTTTCTCTGAAGAGGGAAATGAAGTTTTCAATCTGTGTACTGAAAACTCATGAACATTTAAATATTTTTAAAAGAATTTTTTGAAGAGGTTTGGAGCTCCATTCAAGTGGATTCCCCCTGAAAAAAAGCTGATCCCCCCACTCCACACAGACAGACAGACAGACTTTACATGCATTGTGGTTTGTATTAATCTGTATTAGAGGTTATAAATGTGGAATAATGGATGCCTTCATTTCAGCTTATAGCAAAGCAAGCAAGCTTAAATACATGACTATGATTTGTGGTTTTAAAATACATCTTATTTTAGACAGTTAAAGCCCATGTGACATCTGAGATTAGAAGTTAAGCAGAAGTTAGGAGAAGTTCTACTTGTACTAACTTCTACTAGAAATATCCTACAGGTATCCTGTATTTGTAGACATCTATAAGTGTATGCAAATATAAAATTAGACACAAGGCCAAAGAGAGAAATATTGAGAGACACATGCTGTGCAAACTGAGTAGATGATACTAAGAATTCTCAGTGCTGATACAAAGAGATCAGGGGAGTTTTCACAATCTTTAATACGTAGAAAAGAAGGACATTTTGGGCAGGAACAGTTTGGCTGAAAAGTGGCAAGGAAAGCTGACCCTGCTTATTTTCCAAAATTATGAATGCTTACATAGAAACAAAAAGATATCTATCTATCTATCTATCTATCTATCTATCTATCTATCTATCTATCTATCTATCTGGATGGATAGATGGATCAATAGATAGATAGATATAAATGTATAGAGGTTTATAAACTACTGAATGATATGAAGCAAAATTTATTCTTTAGTAAAATGCCTTTTCCTTTAATTTTATTTTTTATTTATTTATTTATTTGTTAAATTTATATCCCGCTCTCTCCACCAAGGCAGACTCAGAGCGGCTCACATGTTAATGTTTCTACCTAATGAACAATTATTACAAGGGCTTTTTTTGTAGAAAAAGCCCAGCAGGAATTTATTAGCATAATAGGCCACACCCAACAGCAGGAACTCATTAGCATTTTAGGCCACACCCCTGACAGCACAGCTCCCTCCCAGGATTGGCTTCTCCAGGTGCCCCGTGGCTTGCAGGGTGCATGGGGAACCCAAGGGAAGGAGGGCTGTTTCTGGATCGGCTTCCCCAGGTGCCCTGCAGCTGCAGGGTGCCTGGGGAACCCAAGGAAGGGAGGCAATTTAAACTGCCTTCCCTCCCAGGATCAGCTTGGCTTCCCCAAGGTGCCTGGGGGATGCCGGGGGGGGGGGAGGCTGTAGGTGTTGCTAACTCAGAGGCCAGCTGGAACTCCATTCCTGTGCGTTCCTGCCCCAAAATAGCCCTGATTATTACTCTGTTCACAGTAATAGAAAGCCAAGTGATTTATTTTGTTATGATATTTGTTTTGGATCAGGGGCGGGGTGGGGCAGATGAAACTTTGTCCAGGGGCCCTTGGTGGCTCTCGGCAGTACAGACAGTGCCTGCTTTGGAAGTCACTAAAAATTGCAAGTTCTGAATTAAGTTCAGTGTACAAGGGGAGAGTGAACACATCTGAAGACTTCTTACTACTTCTTGTAATGAAAAAAGCATGGTTGGTTTGTTTCATCTGAGTGCAGACTGCTTAACTGCTTTATCTGGTGTCTTAATGTTTTATGTGGACAATAATAATTGACTTTTCCCTCCTTTCTCTAACAGATAAACGTGGCTTCTTGCGATGGAAAATGCCCCTCTGCCACAATTTTTAATGTCAACATTGATAGCCATTTGAGATTCTGTAAATGCTGTCGCGAAAATGGAGTACAGAATCTAACTGTACCACTCTACTGCTCAGGAAATGGCACTGAAGTTATGTATGTCATCCCAGAGCCAACAGACTGTTCATGTCAGTGGAATTAAGAATATGATTAACTATTTTAGAGATTACATTCAAACAGGGAATTTATTTGTTTATTATTGGGATTGTTCAGATTTAATAAATATATAAGTAATATATTTTTCTAATATTTTGGACACATTTATTCAAAGCTTGATGCTATTACTGCAGCAAAAAGTTATATATTGGCATGTACACTGCAGTTAATTCATTTTATGGTAATTTACTTTTCTTTTTGTTCAGATATGTGGACTGATTAATTCCTGGTAAGGAAGGTTTTGTCTTCCTCAAAAATTATTATTATTATTATTATTGGGAAACTTTTATTCCTTTTTCGCTTTTCCACTAGTATTACTCAATTAATATAATATGCTTAAAATACAATCTATTGCACATTTTAATATTTATATCTCATTGATAAATTTTAAAACAGATGACATACCAATATTCACATTATCCTTATTTTCTAACCATGCACATGCTACTTCTTGTATCCCTTCCATACAGCCTAACATAGCTCAGTATTGTGGATAGTTTTTAAGAATATCTAAAAACTTCAAATTAACCATTTTGACATCTTACAGTGCATTTTATATTTATATTTTTACCAAAAAGAGAGTATTTTCTATATTACCTTGCATTAAGAGACAACACAAAGCCTGATGAAAATACATAGTTTTCTGTTAACTAAAAAAAATGCACCTTGATTTTTTGCTTGCCTTGCGTTTAAAATATTTTGCCAGTGTTCAAACTGAAATATCTGATAACTATTATTATCATTATAACTGTTCTCCTATAAGCAATGTACAGCTTTCAGATAATGTATCTATTTTGTATGCTACATGGGCAGTGTTAATATCATAAGGAACGGGGAAACCTACAAACTAATTAACAAAATCAATAGGACTAGAAGTTAGTATATCAAGAACCTGATGGTTTCTATTCAGGATGATACATATGGGGTGAGATTTTCACACACAAATATTTTCAGACAAGCAACTCTCCATATGAACTCTTAGGTGGTATCAGTCATATGAAACGTTATTAGAGATTGTATATTTGAACTGGTCTTCAATAGAAAGCTAGCTGACAGAGATGGCAAGCTAATTTTGAACAGTTCATGTTGTGACATGGACTCTGCAAACTGTTTATAGTATTCCCAGATATAAATTAGCCAGTTTAAATGTGAATCATTATGGATTTCATATTGATTCAGTAAACTATACATTATTTTTAAACACGATGCTTGCTTTGATATATGTAGTGCTGCAATTCAATAAAGATATTTTGAAACTATTACTTATTATTGCTAAATTATTATAAAGTGGTCTTGATTTGATTTTATTTATTAGATTTTTCTCATCTAGGAGTTCACTGTGATTTCCTTGGGGGTTGGAAACCAGTGTCTGTTAAGTGCCATCAAGTGACCTCTGACTCATGGCAATCCTATGAATCAATGTCCTCCAAAACGTTCTGCCATCAACAGCCTTGCAAACAAAGGGCTGTAGCTTCCTTTACTGAGTCAATTCCTCTCATATTGGGTCTTCCTCTTTTCTTACTCTGTTCAACTTTAACATTATCATTGTCTTCTGCAGTGACTCTTTGTCTTCTCGTAACATGACCATACTACAACAGCCTCAGTTTAGTTATTTTAGCTTCTAGGGAGAGTTCAGGCTTGATTTGATCTAGAACCCAGGTATCTGTATTTTGGTGGTCCACAGTATCTAACACTCTCCTCCAATTTCCCATTTCAAATGAATCAACTTTCTTCCTGTCAGCTTTCTTCATTGTTTAATATGGTTCTGCAAAATTGTAAGAGGTGGGCTGTGCTACACAGCCTTACAATGGCTTGCTATTCTGTGGGCAATTCTACCCTGGACCAAACTTGGCCAGTGATACCATCCTTGCTTATTCTTGCCCACACACGCAATATGCCAGTGGGTGCCAAGCTTAATTCCCTTCCCTAATGTACCATAAGCTTCTACCAGGTTTGGCTCAATGCCACTCAGTATTAAGGGCATTTCTTCTCAAGGCAAAGACCCTCCATCACCCCGAATGCCTCAGGGTGCCCAACAATTCTCCTTACCGTATCTTAAGCAACCTGCACCATTCCTACCAAACAAGGGGTTAACCTTACGTTCAGTAGAAACAGTTTAATGAACAGAAAATATTGTCATTTGGGGGAGAGACATTTAATTAAACTAGAACAACCTGTTCTGTTTGTAAGAAGTGTTTTTGCTGATCACTTAAGATTGTTCTGTTTATAAGTCTTCATGTACAGCTGACAGTTGCAAAAATGTGCTGGAAAAATTTGTAATGCAACTGCTTCATACTTGGATTTTCCAGACAGCCGCTGAATGAGTGACCCTACCATATTTTAATCTATCAGATTCCCCATTCAAAGACACTGCTAGCCCCATTTATAAATAACAGTGAACACATATAATTCATGTACAGTGTACACAATTTTTAATATGTGAATTGAGTAATTATCTTGTTATATTAAACACATGTACAGCTGAATGTCTGAAAGTCTTCATTTATCCAGATACTGGTCTGCAGTTGCATTTGGAACATGTGAACAGGGCTAGTAGTGGGTGGGTGGAAAGCAAAAGGAAAGCTGTAAACATTTTCATCATTTTTAAAAAAAATAAAACCAAGCAAACAAAGCATAAGATTTTGTGCAACAAATGGAGAAATGTGAAGTAATTGTAGTAAAGCTAATTATCCAAGGATGTCCTAACAGAACTACAGGCAGATTTATATAATTGTTTCTAAAATTAATTACATTTATTTTGTTTATTTTTAATGTATTACAGAGTATATTACTGAGTGTATTATGATATCTCAGTGGCTAAAAGTGTAGATTGTTCCAGTGCCTTCTTTCCACCTCACTTTGTGCTAAGGGTTTTTTCCTCTGGAAGGTTCAGGATGGGTATTTTAAATTTAGATCCTCTGGCTGACTTTTTACATTTTATTAACATAATATGTTTCTTCATTTAATTCGTGTCTCTACATCAACTCAGTATTGCAGGTGTTTCATTCCTGGACTAAACAGGGGCTGTGTGTCTGTTAAAAATTAGGGTTGATTAAGCATCAAGCACACAAGTTGGAAGCCTTCACTTTTCTTCCTCTGGAGGTAAGCTGGGGGTATGACTAGCACTGATCCCAGGATTTTTAAAATATAAGCGTTTTTTCCTAAGGCAGTAGTCAGGGCCGGCCTCAGGGTTTTTTTTTTTTAACACAAGGCGAGGATACCTCCCCCCCCCCTTCCCCGGTGCACCCACCAATTTTCAAACATAAATGCCTTTTAGGAAGAATGTGAAGTTGGGAGCAACTTGAAGGCACTTCACACTCACTCAAACACATAGTTAATGCAAATGCAGCACATGTAGTCTTCTCCCTTGCCAGCCCCCCTGTAAAGAAATCCTGTTGCTAGTTGCCTTCTTGTTTTGTTTTTTAACTTTATGTTGGTTTCCCCCTCGGCTGCCCGTCACAGTCCACTTTCACAATTAAAATAGCCCCCCAGCGCCGTTTGAACCCCCTTCCCTGAGGAGAAGGCGCCCTTGAGCAGCAGCCTTCCCAGTCTCCCTGCCAGCTTTAAACTCTCCTGGAACCCGAAACATAAAAGGCTGGGAAGGTTTACACCAGGAAGTGTCTCTTCCAGGGCCCAGAGCAGCAAGTCTTCCAGCCAAAGCCAGACAGACATCCCCCCCACCCCACCCCCTCCGTGTGCAGAATCTGCTCTCTGCCACTCGGTTACTGGCTAACTATCCACACACACAATGTGACCCCATTGTCTTCACAACTGGCCAAACCTCCCCTGATCTCCCCCCATAAAAACCTCCCCCCTCTTCTCCCTCAGCTCTGCCTCTGGGGATCTCAAGAAGCGGGAGAAAAGTGCCAGCCAGTGATGGGTGGGAAGGGTCCTGCTCTTTAGGGAACAAACTACATGGACATGACAGCCTCTCTCCTGTGCGGACCCCAATGCTGCAACCTGTCATTCTGAAGGGCATTCGTGAGTGTGGGGGGCTGTGTGTGTGTGTGTATGGGGGGGGGTTTAGATGGACAGTGATGCATCACACCAAGTCACCAGTCGGCGCCAGCGCGCAGGGCTCATGGGCATCCTCCTTTCCCTCGTCCCCCGCTGACATCTCCCCCCTCCCTCAGCTGGTCCAGTCCTCGAAGGCAGTGTAGGATGGAGGAGGAGGTGGGGTGGACTCGGAGCGGCAGCCATGGGTCACCCGTGCTGCACCTTGGCTCCGCCAGCTTGCCCACCCAGCACGGCTGAGGAGCACTGCCGCCGCTACCTGTAACGCTGGACTCTCATGCTGTCTCGCCAAGTCTCTCTCTCTCTCTCTCTGCTGCCCTGTTTGCCAACTGCGTCCCAAGGCGCAGTAGTCACCAGCCTATTTGTTGTGATCCTCAGGAGTTCTGTTTGCTGGGTTGTGAACCCCTAAACAGCTGTCTTTTTGTTTGTGTGTACACCAGGGCTGCTTTTGTAGAAAAAGCCCAGCAGGAACTCATTAGCATACTATGCCACACTCAACAGCAGAAACTCATTAGCATATTAGGCTACACCCCCCACAGCACAGCTCATTAGCATATTAGGTGGGGGCTGGGAAAGCACAGGGCAGGCATGGAAGCTTGCCTCTTCCCCCCAAGCTTCTCTGCCCCACTTCAGCATCGCCTTTCTAGTCTCCCCCCCCCACACATACCAGATGGTCGGGGAAAGGCGCTGCTGAAGTGCCTGGGATCTGAAAGATCCCAGGCACTTCAGCAACACCTTTGTAGTCTCCTATTCCTCCCCCCCCCCCCCCAGCCAGACAGCTGGGGAAAGGTGCTGCTGAAGTGTGGGGAGGGGGGCATGGTTGGGAAGGGAACGAAAGGCATTTTCAAGGTGCCTGGGTTCCCTGCCTGCCCTTTTCCAGCTGTGACATGTCAGCTAGAGAAGGGAAGGTAGAGAGAGGCTTTTCCTTGTCAAGTTCACTCTCAGCTGACTGACTGGGAGTGAAATTGACAAGGAAATCCCCAGGGGCTCCCCAGAGGGAAAGGGCATTTTAACATGCTGCCTTTCCCTCCTGTGTAAGGTGGAGAGGGCAGCCTGCTCCGTAGCCACGCATGCCAGAGGTTTTGGTTGTAGCCATGGCCAACTCAGGAGCCAGCCAGAACTCCGTTTCTGTGTGTTCCTGCCCAAAAATAGCCCTGGTGTACACTATTTTTTTGGAAGGACCTGCTGCTAGTGTGCACATGGAGAGAACAAGGATTCTCTTTTTGCATACCAGCTAAGAAGAGGAGCAGGATGAAAAATCCCAGTCACTCAGTTGAGGACAGGATTCCCCAACAGCCTCATTGTTTTGTTCCTCACTACTCAGCTTATTTCCTGTCCCCAGCTTTCTTGGTCTCCTGCTGCTGGTCTTGCTTAACTTGCCTTTCCCTCCTCAGTAGGGAAAGGCTGAAGGTTATCAAGTCACAGGGTGTAAGTTTTCACTACTTTAGTAAATGTAGGACTTCTCAGCGATACCCTTTTGCCCTCTCATTTTCCCAAAAAGATGGATTCTACAAGTGGAGACCTTTAGCTAGCCCACATGGTCCCTGTGGGTCAACTACAGAAGCACACACCATAAGGTTAAGAGAAATGGATTCAGGCCTGAATTTTGCCTTCTTAGCGGCAGAACCCTGCCACTGAAATCTGTGTGGCTTTGGACCCTCCGAGTTTCATTAGGTCAGACGCACTGTGACTGACTTTTTAAAAAAGTTATTCTGATTTTTACAGCTTTGTGATGTTGTGTGACCCCCCCCCCCCAATTAAAAAAATAAGATGTGACCCGTGGGGCTTTGCAGAAATTAAAGGAAAACGGTACTTCAAATGAAATTGTAACACAAACTTTTCGAAGGGGGTTACACTTCCCTCGCGCCTTGAGGCGACTGAACCTGTTTGTTTCTGTTCCAAAGGGGGGAGGAATCTCCTCGTGATGAAGTCTCCCCGTTCCGCTCTCCAGCCCTCGATCGTTTCTTAAGCCTCTCCCTCTTTCCACTCACTCCCTCCGTTTCCGTGGAGACCGCCCCCGCAGTAGCCTAAAGAAGGGAAAAGGGCAAAAGTCAGCAGAACAAATTGGGAGCGCGCGAGTGAGAACGAGTAGCAGCGGCGCCCGCGGAAGATGTGAGTTCACGATCGCGGGCTTTTCTTCTCTTGGCGGGCAGGTGGGTTCAACGCGCAGCCCAGCTCTTGCAGGCATTCCTAGGCCAGGCTGCCGCCGGAGGGAAGCAATTCGTTCTCTTGGTACGAGCAGCCACTTCCTTGAGAAGAGGCGCGCGAAAAGTTGCCAATGCGCAAGTATATTCGCCCGACTCTTCGCGGGCTTTCCTTTCCCCTGTGTGAAGATGCGCGTGTGCGAGTGAGGGGGTGGAGTCGCCTTGATTTGCAAAGGTCTTTTTTCTTTCTTTTACAGAGCCCGTGAAAAACCGCTGGCAAAATCGCGCGTTTTGTTTTTGCTTGCGAGGGCATACCGTTCACCTGTGCCCATTTCTGTTCTCGTTTTTTTGCTCTATTGGTTTATGGGATGTGTTGGACTCAAACACATTTGTTTGACTTGAAACACAAGTTGCCTTACAGGCTAACCGTTCTATTGCGGCGTGAGCTTTGACAGGCAAGAATTTTCATCGAATGTATGCTGACCATTTGGTACAGTAGTCCAATGCTACCTCTAAGCTGTGGAGTCTTGAGCAAAAATTCTACTTTTGTAAGCTATTGGTATTAAAGTTGTGAGCCAACGATTTGGCTGCTGAATAAATTAGTTCGCTCTGGAGCCATCCTTCCTGAGCTAAGACAAAAATGTGTGAGCCAGAGGCTAAAAAACTGAGCTAGCTTACACTAACTCACCTTAGAGGGAATACTGCAGTAGTCCCTTCCTTCCTTTTTGGAAGTCACTCACCCTTTGCAATTTAGGGGCTGCTTAGGTATTTTAAGTGTTAAACTAGAAGCAACACATGAAGCTGCCTTATGCTGAATCAGACCATTTGTCTATCAAGGCCACTATTGTCTTCTCTGACTGGCAATTGCTCTCCAGGGAAGAGGTCTTTCATACCACCTACTATTTGAGCTTTTCAACTGAAGATGCCAGGTACTGAGACCTTCTGAGTGCTCAGCAGATATTGAACATGGGATGTTCTGAATGCTCAGCAGATGCTCTACCACTGCACCACAGTTCCTCCCAACTACAATAGGTTTAGAATGTGTTTCCCTCATTTCCCTAATTTAACCCCCCCTCCCCCAGGTGCTATAATTTATGGCATTCTGAACCTGATGTCTGAGGGTATAAAACATTGTTTAAAATTTCATAAGTTTTGGCAGGGTATGATGCTATTTACCCATGGAGATGAGGGATTGTCATCATACTAGCATGGATGGAAATGTAGAATTACTTCATAATGAGTGAGCTGAAGGTCTGCTAACCTCTGTACAGAGTAATGTGTGCATTGACTTGGACATGTATTAAGGTTGATTGTAGGGTTACCAGCCTCCAGGTGGAGTCTGGAGTTCTCCCAGAATTAGCATTGATCTGCAGGCTACAGAGATCAGTTTTCCTGTAGGAAATGGTAGCTCTGGGGGGCAGACTGAATGTCACTACATCTTTCCTGAGCTTTAGGTTGGGATTTGGAACAGAGACTGCATTGGTCAGCTGGCTTGATAACCTCTACTGAGAACTAGACACAGAGAGTGTTGCCGTGCTAGTTCTGCTGGATCTCTCAGCAGCCTTCAGTACCACTGACCATAGTATCCTATTGGCTCTTGGTGCTGGGACTAAGGAGCACTGTATTATGGTAGTTCAAGCCCTGTCTGGGAGGTCAGTCCCAGAAGTGGTGCTGGGGGATTTGTGCTCTGCCTCATGATCATTGGCTTGTGAGGTTCTACAGGGTTCAATCTTATCCCCCATGCTGTTTAATTGTCCGCATGAAGCCACTGGGAGAGGTCATCAGGAAGTTTGGGCTATGATGTCACCAGTATGTGGATCATATACAGCTCCACCTTTATTTCCACCTACTTTTAAGGAAACTGTTGATGTTCTAAACCAGTGCTTGAAGCTGTAATCAGCAAAGATGATGAACAATCTGAAACTTTATCCTGAAAAGACAGAGGTGCTCTGGGTTAGCAGAAAGGCTGACCAGAGACTTGAGAACTTCGCTGTCTTGGATGGAGTTACACTCCCCTTGAACGGTCAGGTTTACAGCTTGGGAGTGCTGCTCAACACAGCGGTCACCTTAAAAAATCAAGAAGCTGCTGTGCTTTGGAGTGCTTTCATCCAGCTTCAGTGGTGTGCCAGCTGTGCCGGTACCTAGATCAATCAGCATTAAGAGGTAGTGAGAGGAGAGGGGGCATGGCTTGGCTTGGCTGAGTACAGGAAGGGCCATGCAAGAGCAGAAGTGCCTTCCAATCAGCCAGCTTGTCAGCTGGCCACCTGGATTGGGCTTCACCTGAGCCTGGGCTTGCTTCATCTGTTCATTACAGCCTCCCGACCGAACTGCCCACGGACCCTCCTTAGGATGCCAGACAGCCCCCCTGCCCCATCAGATTGCCAGTGGTGGAGACAGAGGTAGGTGACCCAGCCATGTCCACCACGGGAGGGAGAGAGGGCTGTCTGCAACCCACCTGGCCCCTGCTGCTTTGGCTGCTCGGCATCTGGGGGCAGGAACAGCATGGCCTCCCCAGTGCCCACACCCAGCCAGCCTGGCTTCCCCCTCGGCTCTGCAGTGTTCCAGGGACCGGGGTGATGGTGTCAGATTGCTCCTGCCCGGCCACCCTGTCCTAGCCCTGTACCCAGCGTCCCCATGGATTGCTGCATGCTGCGAGGACCAGGTGGCATGGGAGCACTTCCATCAAGGGCTCCTTTTATTGAGGGACATCACTTCCCAGCGAGTGAACGGAGCATTGTTTGCACATGCTGGCTTATCAAATTGCCCCAGGAGAAGCAGCCGCAGCTCAAGAGTAATCAGAATTGTGGATAATAATAGGGGGTGGGGGGAGGTTTTGCGAGGTTAGCATCTTCTTCTTTGGAGGGGTTGCTGTTTGCAGATCATCTCAAGCAATTGTTGGCAGTTTGTAGCGGGAAAGCAGGCTTTGTGTGTGTGTTTTTGAGGCAGTAGAGATGAAGCCCTTCCCTGATTCTGCTGGTGGTGCTTGCAAAGACAAACCAATGACCATCAAAGCAAGGCTTTCCTGGACCCTCCCCCTCCCCCCTCTCTCTTTGGCCCCCAACTTGAGCAATGGAGGTGGTGGTTATGCAACTGGCTTCAGTTAAAAAACAACAACAACCCATTTTCTGCTTCACTAAGGTGCCTGTTTTGCAACTGAAACTCATCGCATTTTGATGGGAGACTTACAAAGAACTTCTTGCCCTCAGCCCTGGTGGGGAGGGGGTGGAGAGGGAGATGCAGTGACAACAAGTGACAACCTACCACAACAGGGACTTTTTGCCTGAACTATTGCAGCAATCTGGGCTTCTGCCCATGGAGGGGTGTGTGTGATCAGGGGTCGTCTCCCATCTTGGTGCATTTCTCACCGTTGCATCCATTGGAATGAATTGTGATTGCTCGGATGCAAAGTTCCTCAGGGCTGTGGGGAAGGTTCTCATGAACGAGGCTGGAAGCCACCCTGTCATGCAGGCTGCAAAGCTATTTTGCACTGTGGTTTCTTCTCTCTACTCCCAAGGAACTTTACGTTGCAAAAATGTTTCCTGGAAATACATTTTGTTCCTCTCCAGAAAGAGATGCTACTAGAGTGGCTGTCTCAGCCTTGAATCTTCTGTGCCTCCCTCCTCACCTTTGTTCACACACCTCTTCGGCAGAGAATCCCCCTTCCTATCCCGCACCCCAGAATAAATGCACATAATTGACGGGGGGGGGGAGGGGCAGAGGACCTGAGAATGTTCCTTCTGACTGAGCATCTGAATATTTTGCTTGCTTGCTTTGCTTGACGGAGCTTCTCTTTCTGACTTTAAAGACACGTTCCCTTCTTTGGTGTGCAGGTGCGTGTGTGTCTTTTTTTTTGTTGGGCTTGTTAGATTGGGAGAGAGGGATTGTGGTTCAGTTGAAGAGCCTCTGCTTGGCATACAGAGAGTCCCACTTTTTTCCATGGCACCTCCAGTTAAAAGGACCAGGCTGTAGCTTATGAAAAAAAATCCATTTTGCGTGGATGTTCATGAGGTTCCAGAGGAGCACCAGATGGAGATAATTTGATCTGCATTGTGATGCTGTACTGGAAGATAAGCTTTCTGAAGTTGGCATTAGCATATTTTACCAGTTTCTGGGTTCTAATTACCTCCAACTTAAGTCTTTTGCTTCCAAAATTCCGTCTATGTCTGGGACAACATATGTCTTTGGACAGCTCTTTTCTATAATGAATTTCAGTAAATCAAAAGCACCTTCCCAGCTTACAGATACATACCTGAACAGCATACTCAAGATTGCTACAGCACAGACATTGTCTCCAAATTTTGATGCAGTAATTCAGTTATCAAAGACTCCTAAATAAACAAAATACTGCAAGAATGTTAATGTTTTAAGCATATTTGTATTTTAAGTAAAAAATAATCTTTAATAGTGTTTGTCTGTGTCTTTTATAAAGTCTACATCTCTGCTACCTGGCATTACATTTTATGATACACATGGCATGGCCCGACAAGGTCCAATTTATGTCAGATCTGGCCCTTGGCATTTGGTGATTAGTCTTCCATATGTCAGTTTATGCAGAAAGCAGAGAGATGATGCATAGCAGCCTTTGGGTAATCTCTCCAATACAGGGAGCCTCTCCCATCTCCCAGGACTATTATAATATGTGCACTTTGCAAGTTACATAGGAATAGATACACACAGACAGTGTGGGTGCTCCAGGTCCTCCACTTTCTTTGCTTTCATGCAGAGAGGAGAAGCAGGATGGCGAGGCAAGGTCACTCAGTGATGGTGATTACTCCATGGCTCTGAGCTTCGCTTGACCCTCACTACAGCACACCTCCTAGTGCTTGGCTTACATTTTCTGTCATTGTCTCTCATGGTCTGCTGCCTGTGGTCTTGCTCGTGATGCTGCTGAGGTCATAACTCTGGCTTCTCCTCTTCCTGTGTGTTATGTGTTTGCAGCACATTGGGTTCTAGATCTAGAAAGGCTGAGAAAGTGTATTAAATGTCACATGTGAATTTCATTTAGGTGGAGCAGCATTTAATATCACCACTGCCATAAGTTGAAATTTTCTGCAGTTAAACTAATGTACTTTTATGTGTCAATAAAATATAAACTGCAACTGTAGATTCACTTAAGCTATATATAAATATATTCATTAACTACTGGTGACATCTGATTATGCATTTATGGTTTTTGAAAGGAGACTTAAAGTCTGAATAGAGCTGTTTCATACCAGTCACGATTTAAAAAGTTCAATACTATATGAATGCAGGTAGCTAGAAGCTGTTATTTATTTTTTCCTATCTTACTTTTGTACAAGTGTGTGACCATCAGTTCATCAGAAGTTCTTATGAGGCTGATTCATAACGGGCACTGGGAGCCAAAGTAAAAACTCCTTATGGACAAAACACTTGGGTTACTGATTATAACACAGTATATATTTCAGGTAAGGAATGATGTTCTTTGTTTCTACTACAAATAGCAAGATTAGCTCTACTTTTGAAAGTTGTACTGCTAATAGGGTTGCCAGGTCTCTTCTTACTTGCTGCAGGGGGCTCCCGGCTCCTCATCAGGATTTTTCTGCTGCGTGCACAAAGTGCACCATAGTGATGTCATCACGCTAGGGCTGTTGCACAGTGACACTCAAGCATTTGGAGCAAAAACTCTATGGCAAGCATAGAGTTCCCCCTGAATGCTCGAGTGTTGCTGTGTGATGACCCAGCATGATGATATCACTACCGGTGACATCATTGTGTCAGCAGTGTCCCCCTGGAAGCTGCTGTTTGTGGGTGGGCTTCCCCCACCAGCCAGCTGGCCAGTGGCGGATTGTAGCCCCTGAAATTGGGGGATCCCCTGGCCCCACTGGGGAGATGGCAGCCTTAAATCCTAAAAAGCCAAGGAGGTGGAGGACCTTGCAGTATGGAGAAGGGTGTTAGGCTTGTGACACCAAAAGACCAGTTGCCCCCCACTTGCCATGGACCTGGTGGCACTAACAGGAACTGAACTTACAGAACCTTCTCAAGTTCTCACCATAGGAGAGATGAAGACACCAGAGTTTAATGATTTCTTGGAAGCTTTTGACATCCCTGACACAAATGAGGCCATCCACTCTGGCCCTGAGGAGGCAGAAACCCACATAAAGCCCGTTCTGGTGGAGGCCATGGTAGCCAAGTCCTCCCTCACAGTGACATCACTACAGTCTGCATCATTGTTAGGAGCAGGATCTAAGTGTGCTTGCACAAGTGATGTTTTTCTTTCCCTGCTGCCCCTCTTGTACCCCCCCTCCTTTTGCCTTGAGGATCAGGCATCCTGGGGAGTGATGTGAGATCTGGCTCTTTGGCTTAAAATATATATTTGACTACCATTATTTAATGCATACTATTCCATTGTGGGGCTGCGATAGCTCAGAGGTTAGGATGCTGAGCCGCAGACTGGAAGGTCAGTAGCTCAGCAGTTCGAGATCTGAGTGCCATGGGACAGAGTGAGTTCCCGTCACTGGCCCCAGCTCCTGCCAACCTAGCAATTCGAAAGCAAGAAATTGCAAGTAGATAAATAGTTACTGCTTTGGTGGGAAGGTAACAACATTCCGTGTGCCTTGGCATTTAGTCATGCTGGCCACATGACTACGGAGAAGTCTTTGGACAGCACTGGTTCTTTGGCTTGGAAACAGAGAGCACCGTCCCCTAGAGTCAGATTTGACTGGCTTTCGAGCAAGGGAAACCTTTACCTTTACTTTATTCCATTGTATTGCAGACATCTGTTAGTCTGGAGTGTGGTGAAACTAAAAAGCCTACTAGAGCAATTTTTTTGGAGTGGCCAAAATTTCCAGAAGGAAAGGACCCAGAGTTCTATATCGTAAAATATCAACTGTCAGTTGACTTCATCCAAAAAGTAAGCTCTGTACTTAATCATTGCGTATTTCTAGAGCCAATATTAATTAAATTGATCCCAGGATAGTTGCTGAAAATAGTAGCGTTTGCTTTAAAAAGAAAGTTGGGGGAGGATAGTTTTAGGTTCATAGGCAGTTTAGAAGAATACAATTTAACACTGGAAAAAATAATGTATACCTGTATCTGTGAATCTTGTGCATAAAAGATTTAAAAAGTATGGGAGGGGATTTTTTACAAGGAAGTTCCAGCTCAACCTGGTTGACCTTTATATATCCTGAGTGGTAGTCCTGGATGAGATTGTTGTTCAGATACACTGCATCCACAGTTGCTGGGATCTATAAACTCTGGATTCCAAGAGCAATGTAGTTTGGCACTTCAATATGAAACCTGTTGATAAAACTATTTTTTACCAACATTGGCTGAGAACAGACTGGCAACTTGCCGTGATATAGTGCTGCCTCTAAGTGACCCAGTTTAAAATGTTGGGGGACATATCAGCCACACAATACACCCTACTATGGGTTACCCATGGAGACATCTCGTGGGCAAGTATCCATATTATTGTAGTGCATTAGCCACAGAGCGTGCTGCAAAAACAGCCAAAAGTCACATGCGTGCATATGTGCATGTGCGTATGTGTGCACATGCACATTTTTTTTAAAAAGCCGCTACCCTAGCAGCAGAGCGAATCTGCAGGTTCAGACTGCCAAATCCGTTCTGCGCGCGCTCCCCTGTGTTCAGATAGCTGCCATGTGCGATGAATGTGTAAGAAAACAAAAACTCCACTTTGGATGCAGTGGCTTTTTAACATAGCTCCAAGTCGTCCTCTGACAGGGTGAGTATGCCCGGGAACACCTGACAGCTGCGGCTGTGTGAACGGGCCCATTTAATCCGTTTGTGAAAGGTGCCTGTATCGGGCCAAACTGCCAGTCTGAACGCAGCCATTGTTTTTCTCAGAGCATCCCAGGGAAATTATTGTACCTGAGTATGCTCCTGCGGACCAATCCACAACTTAGTATTTTTAGTAAATTAATTTTTAGTACATAAATTTTAGTAAATTTAGCGCATTTCATTGTTTGCCCATTTTTGCTGTAGTAAGACTATAGCTGGCTATCCTTTGCTCTCTTACACTTTTGGTTTGCTTTTCTGTCAATGATACCTTTTCACCCTCCTTTCTGGACTCATCCATATATCTAATTTTTAACATGACCCCCATCTGTGGATACTTAAATCCATAGATTGGGGACATAAAAAGCCCCAGGTTTACAGAAAAATCTGAAATCTTTAAAAAATACATGAGGGGGTAACCCCCCCCCCCCAAATAATAGAATCAACACCCACTGTGTTATAACATGAAAGCCCTCTCACAGGCTGTTGTGTGGGTTGCTAGGCATTCACAACATTATTACCAGCCTTCAAACGTTGGTGTCTGTCAATAAAAGGCAGGGGGAGGGGGCAGGGCCCTATCCAGGGCTGTTTTGTCCTTTGAGGGAAGATGCACTGGGGCAAGTCTGCCAGCACCACTGGCCTACTTGCTGCCACCCAACTTGCATGAGTCCTTAAAATGACATTAGTCCTTAACACAACATCTTTTTATTATAGAATGTAAAAAGTGTTTCTACAACTCAGTTAATAGCTCGGAACTTTACAATTCTACTAGAAGAAGACAAACAATATGATGTAATGATACAGTCACTGAGGAATGGGAATATTTTACATGTGATATCATTCAAGACACGTAAGTACAAGGAAAGTACTTTTGATTAGAGGCAAAGATGGAAGAACAATATATGTTAGGGGATGTCAGTTTTAAAGTAACTTAATTGATATTTCAGTGATCAGACTTGTACCTATAGTGCTATATTAAGTTGTTCTTTGGTGGTTTTTTGTATGCTTCACATCCTTATTGTTCAGTACATCTTGTGTAATCATTGCAGTGTTTATCTTAGCATAGTTATTTACTCTTACATTCCGTTAGCACATTAAACACTGTAGTAGGTTATTTTACATCTGTACAATACAGCTTTGGAATTTTTTTGTCCATTGAATTGATTAATGATTTTTTTCCCTTTTAGTATGGTCGGAAGTTTATTTTCCTGTGTTTCTGTTATAGGAGGAATTTCACAGAATATCATCAAAACACTGGTGACAAGTACTAGTGTATTGTTTAACTGGATAACACTGGCTAACAATTTTTCTGTTGGAATTTCACATAAAAATATTTCTCAGATTTTTAAATGCAATGAGACTTTCTATGAATGGACTGATCTGAGACCTGCAACTTTGTATACTTTTACATTTGAATTTAAACAGCTGTACCTGGAATTTATGAATGTGTCTCAGACACTGGATATTCAAGTTGAAACAGGTGTGTACTGAAATTCACATGATCCCTGGTCTGAAAGCAGTTATTGTAGTTTTGTGCCTTTTCCCATTGGCTTGGGAAAAGGGCTGGAGAACCCTGTGTAGGCTGTGAGCTGCCAAGAGCAAGAGTGAGATAACTAATTTTAATAATGAGCAGGAGAGCTTAAATTCACTTAGCAGCCCTAAGTCTTTAAGGATGTCGTTGAACTCAGTAGGATTTGCTTCCAAGTAAACATTATTGATCAAAATGTAATCAGATTTAAGGATAATTGTGTTAGATTGTGACCTAATATATATATTACTCACTATAACATAATCCAAATAAATAAACTATGAAAAAACAATATTTTCCATGGTTTTTTGGTTTTTCCATGGTATTTTAAAAAGGCTTTTGACTATAGTTCTATACAAGGTTATCCTACCAAATCACTAAATCAGAAAAAAAATCTCTAAATTGCAGAATGTGAAAAATGTTTCTACAACTAAACAAAGGAGCCCAAATAGGAACACTAGAAATACTGTTCAATAAGGTTGCCTCTGGCTCTTTTAAATATTAGGTATATTATCCTGTTTGGATTCTAAGAAGAGACACAGTCTGGACAGCAATGATAATGAAAAAGAGGTAGTACAACAGGAAGCTACTGTTATGGTTTTGGTACATGACAGTGATACCCTATATTTGTTTAATCTGGGGCTGCCAAGGCCCCCACTCCTGTTGCCCACAGAACTGTGGTGGGAGGGGAAAAATTATGGTGGCTGTCATTGTTCCCTCTGAGTTCCACAGTGTTGTGAGCAAAAATTCTACCTTGTGAGCAAAAAAAGCTAGTAGCATTAAAGTTGTGAGCGAGTCTACATTTGACTATTGCATCAGTTTTTTAGATTATTTCCATAACCCCGTAAAAATCTCAGAATGAATTCTTTTAAAACTATATTTAAACTATATTTTAAGAATACTTCACACATTATAAGAGAAAACAGAATCAAATCAAATTTCATTGCAGAAAATGTTGCCTTCTGTGTCTTCTAAGGTGGAAAAATCTCTTGGAAGTTCCAGATGCGATGTCTCCTGTCTCAGACCTCCAGACTGAGTGGCAAGAGAGACTAGACAGCTAGACAGGCAAACTGTCCTTTCTTCTTGGATCTATTCTTCTGCCACTGTCCTCTTTGATATGTAGCTTGTGATCTCAGAGACCAATTTCCCTTTCCTTCTTCTTTCTCATTCTGAATGAAAACTTGCTCTCTACTTGCACACACCAAGAGAGGGGGACATGCTGTCTTCTCTTGGCATTATGAGTCAGATGGGCCTCTTGCCATCCGCCTCCATCCTTTAGCTAGTAAGTTAGTAATCTATCAGTCTCTGTCCTTTCCTACCCAAAGTGTACTTCTCAAATAAAGAGAGAAGTATTTCTCTTCTAAACTTGCATTGTGGCTCTGTGTAGCTTTGTAAGCTGAGTAACCAGGCTCTTAAATTGTAACTTTACTTAAGAACTCTGCTAACTAATGGTGACTAAACTAACCACACCAGTTAACCTCAATACAATCACTGTCAGAACCATGCCTAACCTAACAAACAGGAAGTTGCTTAAATGTTATCAACCTGCCCAAACTACTTATTTATTCAAATGTTTATATCCCGCTTTTACTGTGACTCAATGCAGCTTACAAATCATACTGAAAAATATATTAGGGGTGTGTAGGGCTGCCAAGTCAGCCTGGGGGGCGAGGGATCCCCCGCTATAGGGGTTCCCGATCCGCCAGCCAGCATTCAGCCGGCGGGGGGAACCCCGCCCCAGAAGTCGTCCGGTGAGGACGCCTTCCCCCCGTGTAATGACGTCACCCGGAGGTGACGTCATCACGTCGCCGTGGTGCGCGCGCAAAGCGCACACACCAGAAGAGCTTCCGGGGGGAGAACAACTCCCCCCCACCGGTAAGTCGCCAGTACTTGGCAGCCCTAGGGGTGTACAAAAAAAATTGATTTTTTTTGATCAATTGATCAATAGAGAATTGATCTGGGTGTGTGTGTTTGTGTATTTCAATTTTTCATATCACTGTTACTTGTGTTCTGTTTAGAGGTCCTCCACTGCATCTGCTAGCTCTCACCTGGCACAATTATTTAAAGTAATTAGATTCCCTAACTTCCCTTTCAGAGGGAGCCCAAAACATTAGAAATTTGTCAATCAGCTGTGAGGCTTTTGCCAGCTTTTTTGCGAACAAAGTTTTGTTGCTCCACCAGGACCTGTCCACCAACATTGATACAGTATGAGAACTGGAGGCCCTTGGCTGTCTTTGGGTCTGATATTGGACCAATTCAGCTGACTCTCCAGGGCCAATGTCAACAGGATCCTGGGTGCTGTGAAGCCTATCACTTGCCTATTAGACCTTTGTCCATCATGGTTGGTGAAAGCCAGTGTTGATGGAATATGTGGCTCCCTGGTAGACATTTGTAATCTGTCCCTGAGTTCAGGGGTCTTCCCATGGGGATTAAAGGAGGCAGTGGTGAGGCTGCTCTTAAAGAAACCATCTTTAGATCCTACTGATCCATCCAATTACCACCCAATATTGAATTTATCATTCCTGTGAAAGGTAGTTGAGAGAGCAGCTCCAGGTTTTCATGGAAGATACTTCAGCCCTGGATCCATTCCAATCTGGTTTCCATCCTGGTCATGGTATGGAGATAGCACTGGTCACCCTCACAGACGAGCTCCTTAGACAGCTGGATTGAGGTGGGTCAGTGCTGCTATTATTACTGGATTTGACAGCAGCATTTGACACAGTCAATTATAGTCTGTTGATCCACCACCTTGCTGATATGGGGATTCGCGGGACAGCTTTGAAGTGGTTTGTCTCATTTTTCCAAGGTTGAGAACAGAGGGTGACACTACAAGAGAGGGTCTCACCATGATACTCTTTGTTGTGTGGTGTTCCTCAAGGGGCAATCCTCTCCCCAATGTTGTTTAACATCTATATGCTCCCACTTGTCCAGCTGATATGGATTCTCAGGCTGGGCTGTCACCAGTATGCTGATGACACCGAGCTGTACCTGTTGATGGACTGACCGAATACCACCCCAGATATTTTGGCCAAGGGTTTGGAAGTCATGGTTGGTTGGTTGAAACAGAGCCAGCTGAAATTAAATCCATCTAAGATGGAGGTTCTGTGGCTGGGCTGGGGAAATTTGGAGTTAGGGTGCCAACTCCTGGCTCTTGACAATGTGCTTTTAACACCAGTTCCAACCATCAGAAGCCTGGGTGTGATTCTGGATGCTTCCCTCTCTATGGAGGCCCAAGTCACAAATGTGGCCAGACTGGCTTTTTTCCATTTGTGCCAGGTCAGATGGCTGGTTTCCTTCCTGTCTCACCCTGACTTATCCACAGTGATCCATGCAACGGGCACCTCTAGACTAGACTACTGTAATTCGCTCTATGCAGGGTTACCCTTGAGGATGACCAGGAAACTGCTACTGGTTCAGAATGCAGCGGCATGTGTTCTCACAGGAACTTCATTCAGAGCCCACATTCAGCGGGTGCTCTGCCAGCTATAATGGCTTCAAGTTGAATACCAGATCAGGCTCAAGGTTTTGTTATTAACCTCTAAAGCCCTAAACAGTCTGGGACCAGCATACCTGCGGGACCAGCTCTCCTGGTATACCCCTAAAGAGCTTTAAGCTCAATGGATCACAACCTACTGGTGATCCCTGGTCTGAAAAGCACCTGGCTGTCCTTGACCACAACCAAGGCTTTTTTGGCCCTGGCTCTGACCTGGTGGAATGCTGTGCCGAGTGAGATCCAGGCCCTGTGGGATTTGTTGCAATTCCACAGGGCCTGCAAGACAGAAATGTTTTCTTCCCCCTTATCATACAGAGAATGCCAGTTAGAAATTAATTCTGGTTACCTGTGATATCTGAATACAGGTGCACAGATTAACCAGAGTTAGCCCCCTGTCCCACATACACAATATTAATTCTAAACTTTCTGGTTTAGAATCCAGATTGTGTTTGTGTGTGTGTGTGTGGGGGGGTAATTCTGGGTATTTTATGCTCGTGTGTTCTTATGTCATAAGTAATCTCAGTCAGTTTTCAACTGGGATTCTCTGTAGAAATGGTACAGGAGGAAGGAGTGAGACACACTCATGAGCTCAACAAGTCCAGTTCACAAACAGTTTTATGCTTGTTAAGAAGTGATGTTTAAATGCAGACAGATGTTCTGGAATGCTAGAATATATGTCTTATCTTTAGGTTTATGTCCAGAGGGTTGGACAGCTTTTAAACAGAGCTGCTATAAAGTAAGCAAAGAAAGCATGCCTTGGAGAATGGCGCAACAGAACTGTCAATCATTTTCAAGTGGTGCACATCTTGTCGATGTAAAAAACAAAGAAGAACATGCATTTCTGTTTGCTTATCTGCAGTCATTCAGTCAGATCATCATGTTGTGGACAGGTCTTAATGACATTAAGGTCAGTATGTATTACCTTAGCCAGTATTATGAAAACGATTGTGGTTAACAAAGGAAGAGTAGAATCTGGATCCGAAGATGCCTGGATTCAAATTGCACTCCTGCCATGGATTTGTTGTGTGTACAAGGTGAAGTCTTCTAATTTCAGTTCACCTTCTGTAAAACTGAACAATAGATGCCTACTTCATAGGGTGCTTTATATTTATTCATTTGTATTTATAACATTTCTATACTGCCTTCTCACTGAATCCCGGGTCCTCAGAGTGACAAACATTAAAACATGTGAGACATTAAAATCCATTTAAAATGCAAATATATTAAAATATTTTAAATAATTAAATAAAACATAATATAAACATAAAAACTATAAGCACATAAAAACACACAATCAGGGAGGGGGGCTAATAAAAATTAGTGAGTGAACACCAAACCAAACAAAAGAAGTCTTCACCCACTTATGGAAGACAGTGACAGAGGGAGATAGATGAATATCCCTGGGGAAAGAGTTCCAAGGTTTCTGTGCCATGACCAAGAAGGCCCTTTCTCCTGTTGCCAACAGCCTAGCCTTAGCTGGCAGGAGCACAGGAAGCACTGGAGTGGTCATGTAGGTCCATAAGGGATAAGTGGTCCTTCAGTTGTGCTGGTCCCAAGCTGTACAGGGCTTTAAAGGTCAATACTAGTACCTTGAAGTGGGCCTGAAAGCAAACTATAAAAACAACCATATTAAGAATGATCAATAGCAAATCAAGTTGATCAATAACAAAACAAGCTATATTAAACTAGCCAGGGAGATAAAAACAATATAAACAACATTAAACAGTCTAAAAAAAGGGTGTCAAACATGCGGCCTGGGGGCTGGATTAAGCCTCTGGAGGGCTTTTATCAGGCCCGCACAATCAGACCATCTCCTTCTATCAGGCCATCTCCTGCTTCCAGTTCTGTTGCTGCTGCTGCTTCATAGCTTGCTTTGCCAGGCCATTTCACATTTCCCCCTGGGTCCTAGACTCAGAACTCTGAGCATGAGATTGCAACACAGACATTTTGATAATTCAGAGAAAGATGTGTCAGTTATCAGATACTGTTAAATAAACAAAATATTGCAAGTGTGCTAATATTTTAAGCATGTTTTTTTATTTTAAGTAAAAAATCTTTGTGTTTGTGTCCTTTATAAAGTTTATATCTCTGTTACCTGGCATTACGTTTTATGACACACATGGTCTGGCCCAACAAGGTCTCATTTATGTCAGATCCGGCCCTCAGAACAAATGAGTTCGACACCCTTGGTCTAAAATATGCTACCTGTCCATCATGCATGTATTTCAATAGCATGGTCACTGGCTCAAAATGTAACTCACAGTTAAAATGGGTCATTTCCCCAAAATCTTGCATTTCAAATGTCCACCAAACATTCAAGTACGTATCTACTTCAGAGTGTGCTTTCCAACACAGTCCCTGTTCTGAGTTGCATGTATATCTTATCTTACTTGGAATTCATTATCAAAACCTGAGGAATTTGAAAAAGTTCTCTTTTGCACATAAGCACTTGCTGTCGATATTTAACCAAACTACCTGCCAGTCTTCTGATGTTTCCAAATTTATTAGTTTTCCCTACTTCTTTGCATGTACAGTGTCTTTGTTTCTTGTTTTTCTTTTAACTGTGCATTTGTGATACAGCTCCCTTACTCTGTGGATCTCAATTAGAAGTTGAATGTCTCCTCAAAAAGAAAGGTTTTGGGCTTCCGGTTCAAGGCTTGACAAGGGAGGACGTGTGGAGGAGTTGTTCTGCACGACTATCCTTTTCTTTGATACTTTTCCTCCCCTTTCAAATGGGAGAAGTTCTGTCAATTGAGACTGAACTGCAAGGAGTTTACTCCTTAAACATAGGAAATGTGTGTAGGAGTAACTCTGAAGCGGGAAGATATCAGAGAGCTTGGCTGAAGGCCAAGCAGTAGCTGAGCCTGAAGGAACTGCATCGAGTCAACAATAGAAAAGAAACTCTACTACAGAAATATCAACCAAAGAACCGAAGCTAAGTTTTTAAAAAATCTTTTCCGGGGGGGGGCTAAGAATCTAAAACCTTTTGTAAATAGGTGACAGCGTTCCTTTTCTCCATAGAATTTAAGAGTGGCCTAGAAAATGTATAAGCAGCCAGAGAAATAAGAGCTCAAATAGCTGGCCCTGCACTGACCTCATTTTGTATTTTTCTTATCTTTCTTGGTGGCTGGGGTGTGGCAGCCTCTTCGTGACTTACTTAGGAGAAAGAGAGGGATGTCATTGGAAAGGAGGGAGACTTAAAGGGACTTTACTGAGTGCAATCAAACTGGGACATTAGGCAAAGGAAAAAAAAAAAAGCAGTGGCACACGCAAGCCGCGCGCGCTGGCTACGCGGCAGTCTGAACGCTCTGTGGCAGTCTGAACGCTCCATATTGTCGCTGATCTGCATTGCTCTGGCCAGTGTGAACGGCCAGCTCCGTGGGATTTTCCCCCCGCTCCAGTTCCCTCCGCTTTGCCTCCGCTTTAGATTGGCAGTCTGTCCTCGGCCTATGTATCAACACCAGATAAATCTACTGTTAACACAAGAAATAGCAGCCAAATTAGAATACATGAAACAGTTTCATTTTGAAAATGCTAATAAACCAAATAGATGGCTTGCTTATAAGCTTAGGAAAGATAGAGAAAAAAGGGTGATTCGATCATTAAGAAATGAGGAAAATGAAGAAAAATTCCTGTTGCAAGATTTAAAACTGATAGTTGAAAATTTCTACAAAAAACTATATAAATAAAACAGATAATAACATAGAAGAGATAGAAAAATATTTAATGAAGGAGAAAAATAAGAAGTTTGTCAAGATGCAAATTAAACAATTAAATGATTTCTTCTCAACTTTTGAAATAGTGGAAGCTATTAAAAGAGCCAAGAAAAACAAGGCACTGGGACCAGATGGATTCCCCTTGGAACTGTTCCAGATTTTTGAAGAACAAATAATATATCCATTTAAGGAGGTTGTGCAGAAGATTAGGCTGTCAGGAAGTCTGCCAAATACGTGGAATGAAGCCCTAATATCATTAATACATAAGCCCAATTCAGATACATCTCAAATCCAAAATTACAGACCGATCTCATTATTAAATACGGATTATAAAATTTTTGCAAATATATTGGCTGCAAGGCTTAAGAGAGTACTTAATCAAATCATACCAAGTGATCAAGTGGGATTCCTTCGAAGAAGACAAATGCAAAGTAATATTAGAACAGTAATTGATGTTGCTGAGTATTATGAAATGCATCCTAGCAAACAATTAGCATTGATGTTTTTAGATGCTGGAAAGGCTTTTGATAATGTTAGCTGGGCCTTCTTATTAAAGAAATTGGAAATTTGGGAATGTGGGGAGAGTTTTTGGTTAATGATAAAGGCTATATATACTGTACAGGATGCTAAAGTCATGCTAAATGGTGAGACTACACAGAACATCTCTATACAGAAAGGTACCAGACAAGGGTATCCTTTGCTGCCCCTGTTATTTATTTTTGTGTTGGAATAATTAAATGAGAAGGTAAGAGATAACGTAGATATTAAAGGTTTGAAGATCCAAGGGGAATTGTTTAAACTCCAAGCTTTTGCCGATGATTTAGCATTTATAATTGAAGATCCTCTGAAATCATTACCAATTTTACTTAAAGAGATCCAAGATTATGGTGGGAGAGCAGGTTTGAAAATAAATATACAAAAGACAAAGCTCTTGTCCAAAAACTGTACTTGGAAACAGAACCAAGAACTGGTCAAAATTTCAGGTATTGAGGTAGTCCACAAAGTTCGCTATTTAAGAATAAGGTTGACCCACAAAACAGAAACTTTATTTCAAGACAATTATAAAGTGTTGCTAGAGGAGGTGAGAAAAGATTTAAGCAATTGGGATAAAATACAACTCTCTTTAATGGGTAAAGTAGCAACGATAAAGATGAATATTCTACCAAGGTTTTTATTTCTGGCACAGAATTTACCCATTATTAAAAAGCAGCAATTCTTTATAGATTTTGATAAACTGGTGAAAAATTTTGTATGGTCAAAGAAGAAAGCAAGAATAAAATGGAAAATTCTACAAGATCACAAAGATAGAGGAGGCCTTGCTATACCTAATTGGCAATTAGATTATAATGTGGCAGCTCTTACTTGGGTAAGAGAATGTGTCTTGTTAGATAATATAAGACTCTTAAAGCTAGAAGGATTTGATCTCAAGATGGGTTGGCATGCTTATCTGTGGTATGGAAAAGAGAAAATCCATACTAACTTCAAAGAACATATTTTTAGAGGCACGCTTATGCAAACCTGGTTATGGATCAAAAAACAATTTTATAGACTAGTACTGAGATGGGTGTCCCCTTTAAAGGCCTTTGTGAAGCCTACACTACTAACATCAGATAATAAAGGGACGTATGAGAAACTATTAAGTATGTCTACTGAGTTAAAATCAGAAGATGCATTGTTAAAGCAAGGAATAGATCTCTCTTGGTGGGAGAGAATTCAGCTGAAGTCGAGATTTGAGGAAGATAAAAAAAACTGGTTTTGAAAAACTCCCACACAACTGGATAAAATATGGTTACAATCTAAATAGAAATTAATACAGAAACTATATAATTGGATGCAGGATGATGTAATGCAGGATGAAAAGATAAAAACAGTTATGATTTCTTGGATGAAGGATATTGGTCATACAATTGATATAGATGATTGGAATAGAATTTGGAAATCTGCTAAATATATGAGAGCAGTGTCATGTAAAGAAAATATCTTTAAGATGTTTCACAGGTGGCACTGGTCTCTGGATAGAATTGCTAAGTGTTTTCCTAATGCATCCAAAAATTGTTGGAAATGTAAATCTAATGTAAGGACCTTTTTTCATCTATGATGGAAATGTGAAAAAGTGCAAAAATGTTGGTTGACAGTCCAGAAAATGATTAGAGAGATATTTGATGTGGAACTATGTTTAATACCAGAAATATTTTTGTTGAATATACTGCCTAAAGATATAGGGCCAGAAAAATATTATTACTTATATTCTTACTCTAACCAGAATTTTGATAGCGAAAAACTGGAAGGGGGATAAACTTCCCTCCAGAGAAGAAATTAAAGCAAAAATTTTAGAGGTTGCTGAAATGGATAGGTTAAATTTGAGATTATCAAAGTGAAGAACTATATCACCAAAGATGGGGTAGAGTATATGGGTGGATGAATGCGAAAATACAAGGGTAAACTCACTCTAGGGATAATTATCGACATAAAATAGATACTGTATATGTCTATTTGTTAAGCTTTTTTTTGTTGGTTGTTGTATATGTCGGTAACAATAATATGAATGTGAATTTGGAAAAATCCAATAAAATTTGCTTTTTAAAAAAGAAAGGTTTTAACAGTACAGTATGCTTAAATGAAATTAACTTTTGGACAATGAACTTCAGGTAGTAGTTGGCGCATACAGGATTACAGCAAAAAAAATGCTCTATGAGCTGTTGACTACAGTATAACTTTCAAGAGTTGCTCATTACTGGATTTCAATAATAGGTGAGAAATGTGGTAGCAAATCTACTCTTGAGTATCCCAGACAATGTAGAGTAAAAGCAAACACATCAAAGAGAGCCTTGGAAACAAATTGGTAGTTAGTGGGGCTCTTATATTATTAGTGACTTTGAACCATCAGTGATTCATGCCCTTATGGATGTATATGGCTTCCCAACTTTCCCATCTGCATGCTTCTGATGTAAATTGGGTCATGACTGTTTTCTATAATGAACACACTCCGGGAGAGAGATAGAGATGTAGGGCAACTGAATTGTAATCTTCAAGGCTAAAGTGATAAACATTAAACAGAAACTTACTAGTAAAATCATATTTTCCAATTCAGCTTCTGTTTCTCAGGTTTTTTTGTAATCTGTGTAGTGCTCTAGCTTCAAAGCATTATACTGTTTTATTAAGCCATAGGGTTGGATCCAGAGTAAATTGCCAATTTCCACTGATTTCCTGCTTTCAACTGCAATACCTCCTCATGTCATTTCTCAGGGTCCCCTATCCCCCAGCCACCAGCATTTTGTAAAAATCAGTGGGCTACAGTAAAAGCATGCATGAACACTAGGGGGAGCCATATTACCCTTTTCTCTAGAACCAGACTGTATAGGTGTGATGCTTCTCTGTCTATGCTAGAAACTTCCCCCTTATTCCTCCTTCTCTTTCTGTGCCTTTGTGGTCTCCTCATGGTCTTGCAGGAGGCATACCGATACCTGAAGAGGTGCTGCGTGTAAATGCGTGTAAATGTAAATCAGCTTCTTTTTTCTTTTTAAAAATAATTTTACTGAGAATTTTTAAAGTGAAAGATAAAAACTGACAACAGATGTTTAAAAAGAAAATAGAAATACAAAACTGAAGGGGGGAAAGGATAAAAAGAAAAAAGATAAGGAAAAATGAAATATTTATATTCTTTATAAAGAAGTGGCTTCTGATTTTCTCTACGACAAATACAAGTAAAATTACAAACTTAACACCTATGCTGCAGTTACAAAAAAAAAGCTCTCTTCTTTCTACATTTTCTGCAGTATACTGGACTGAAGAGTGTTTAACCACATGTGATTCCATGCTTTCCTGACTGCATCTTTGCTACACCAACCAATACGTATACCCAATACCCATTTTACTATTAGAAAATTTAGTCTGAACCCAACCATAATGCATAAATAACAGGTCACAGCTTTTAATACAGTGTAGTGACTAGACTTGCTCAATAGGAATAAGGTAGAACATATGTTTGATATCAAAGGTGTTATAAGAACCAACTGACAAATATTTCAACATTATTTAAGAAATGTCTTACAGGAGTTTTAATTCTTACAGGTTGAAGGACATCTGTTGTGGACAGATGAATCTCCATATCTTGGGAAGTCTGGCCTCTCTTTGCCAATAATACCAGAAAATGAAACGGATTGTTTTGCTTTCCAGCGGAATCCAGATGGTCCAGATTATTCCTTTTTAGGATTTTTCTGCTATATTCCATTGCCATATATGTGTGAATATGACTGTAATTATTTTATCAAATTTTAAAGCATTTTAAAAACTTTTTAAAACAAAAATTGTTAACTGCCTATATAATAATGAATTTATAGATCTTAAATTATCCTTTTCAGTACCTTCTGTTCCTGAAAACTTCACACTTAAGGTGCAGGATATCAGCACAACTAATGCAACTCTTTTTTGGAGCCATTTGGATGGATGGTTTAATTCAGGCTTTGAGCTTGTGATTAAATATTATTTTGACTATTCAGAACAACATGTCAAAACCTTTTCTGTGAATTCAACTAAAGCAAACATTTTGCCGTTGTGTCCTGGTCATTTCTATAGATTTTCATTGTCAGCAAGGAGCCCTGAGGGGGCAGAAGTTAATTTACATCCAGTTGTGATGGTGGAGACAAGTAAGTTACATAAAATACAATTAATACTTGTCTAAGTGTATGATATCTTAAAAAGTTAATTTGGGGTTTAGTGTACTCTTGCGTGAAGATGAAGGTTTGAACATTTGCACAAAATGTTAGCATTTATCCCCGATGTGAACTAATTCATTGTATTGCGGATACTACACCCATCCAGATTAAATGTGCTAGCATGAACATCTTGCTTTCACAGTCTTCAAGCCCAAGAATAAGTGTTTCATTTTTCTCTCTTTTTTGCCTCTAACACTTCCTACAGCCTCTTGGAATATGTGAGTTCCATATTTACTCACATATTAGTTATTTACTCACATAAGTTATTTATTCCTTGTAAATAACTTATAAAAAAGTATAAAAACTATGGAAAGTACAGAAATGGGGAAATGATATGTGTCCTGTATTACATTCATTACTGATATTATGGAAGAGGGAGTGCCCAGATATTGAGGAGTTTCACATTACCCTTTTAAAACCGTTATTATACCATCAGGGAATAAACTGGTACAGGGACAGCTGTTTCACACAGCCTTTCCATTCCAAGGAGCCCTTGCTGAAGCGGTCTGGCATTTCAAATTGCACCACTTTCTTTTCCTGACATTCTCCCCCCCCCCCCCCCCCCGCACAATCTCCCTGACAGGGTTTTTTTAAAAAACCATTCTATTAGGAGCGCTATGGTGCTGAAGCAGGACTACAAATCAGCATCATAGTGACCCCATTGAGATGCCTGGACTCCATTTAAGTACACTGACATTCACTACTGCTGTCCCCTGAAAAAAAGGAGCTCACTAGATACAGAGTTCAAGCGTGGGGGTGGGGAACCGGATAGTTTTGAAACCCAAGTAGCAGCCTCTTCTGATGCTTTTTAATTCATCAAAGCCTAAGCTAGTAAAGCCCCTCCTCCTTTTTCATGCTGTGCTGGTACGTTTGTGCTTATTGCTATTTTCAGACATATAAACAGACATGATACATACAACATCTGCCCCAAAATTACCTTTTAAAATCCATGCTGAGATGCAGTAGCGAACATCAGTGTATTTAAATGGGGTCCAGAGATCTCAATGGGGGTCACTATGGCATTGATTTGTTGTTGTGCTGGAGTGCCATAGCGCCCACAATAGAACAGTAAAAAAAAAAAAAAAAAAAGAATGATCGCACATGGTGACAAAAAGTGGGCAAAAAGAACTGTCATCGCAGGAAGTGCTATGGGGCATTTTATATAGCACCGGTAGTGCTTCAGAAGCAGTAGAAGGGATTAAAGACTGGTTGGAAGCAGTTTGAGTGAGCAAGGCTTCAGGCATGCTTCCCGAACGGGACAGAAGCATTTCTGTATGAACAGGCAAATATATTCTGTATTTATTGTGTATTCTTCAAGTATTTGTCTAAAAATCTTTGTGCCATCTTTTACTCTATTAACACCATTATGTTTTCTTATTCTGAAATCACTAGGACCACTACATTTATGTAATGTAAAAACTGTACGTGTGACATCATCAGAAATAGTTTTGCAGTGGGACTCTCCAGTGAGTTCATGCAGTCCATCTTTTCATCATTACCTAGTTCACATTTTGGATAGCAAAACAACAAACTGGGAAAGTTTTGCAGTTGAAAAATTTAATACTGCTGCTATAATCAGAAATGTGAAACCATACCATCCGTATCAGATATACTTTCAGAGTGTTGCTGAAAAGGGTTCTTTAAGCTGCTATGAGGATCCTGTACTAGTAATGACAGGTAAATAATTATTTTATAAATAATGTACATGGGGTGTACGTTAAGCAAGAATCTTTGGCACCTTAAAGACTAACATGTTTATTATAGCTAAATTTGAGTCCAGTAGCACTTTAGAGACCAACAAGATTTTCGGGATATAAGCTTTTGGAGGTCGGAGCTCTCTTTATGGGATACAAGTTGGAATGGTGATAGCTCCTTATATCCCAGTCAGAAGGTGGAAGTGTGTTGCAAAAAGGAACTCAGGATGCAAAGACACAATGTGCATTGTAATCAGCTTGATTAATGCAGAGGGGAAATGCTTGGGGGTAGAGAATTAGCTTCTATCGTGAGATAAGAATCCTGTGTCCCTATTCAGCTGGGGTGTGTGTGTGTGTATGTGTGTGTGTTCCACTGTTCTGAATTTGTGAATGAACTCAAGTTCAGCAATCTCATATTGTAATCTCCCTTTGAAGCTTTTCTGTTTGAGGACTTCCACTCTTAGATCAGCAGTCTAAACTTTGAAGATTGAACTGTTTTCCCTCTGGTTTTGAGTGTTGTGGTATGATTTAAGAGTAGCAGTCCTCAAACAGAGAAGCTTGAAGGGAAGATGAATTCATTCACAAATTCAGAATAATGGATGCTAATTTTCTACTCCCAAGCATTTTCTTTCTGCTTTAATCAAGCTGGTTACAATGCACATTTTATCTCTGCATCTGGAGTTCCTTCTTTGCAACACCCCTCCCACCTCAAGACTCAAAGATCTCCATTCCAACTTGTATCTGATGAAGGAAGACTTGACTCTCAAAAGCTTATACCCTGAAAATCTTGTTGGTCTCCAAAGTGCTCCTGAACTCAAATCTAGCTGTTCTGCTGCAGATCAACACGGCTGCCCTCTGAAACTATGTATATTATAGTTTAAGCTGCCATGGGCTGGAACTTACTTTGTCAGACACATGTAGAAGTTTATGCTAGATTTAAAACATGTTATTCTTTAAGATACCAAGATTTTTTGCACAGACTAACATGAATGTGAATATAGGTATATATGTATGTGTATATAACACCAGCTTCTGGCTACAATCCAGCATGCAGTTAAGCAAGCTTTTAGTCTCATTGAAAGAAGCAGCACAGAAGAACCCACACAGTCTGCAATTACCCCATGCCCTCCTTGTTTCTTCCCGTTTTCTACCTGTGGCAGAAGAGGTAGCTTGCTTACAGTAGGGTGCTGGGTTTATGCTTCTGGCCAGGCTCAGAAAAATACAGGAGGTTTGTTTCAAAGTACAGTCTTTTTTGTTATATAACAAAAAATAACTTTAGGGATAAATTAAATTTTAAGATGCTAGAATCATATCCAAATCATTACATAACTTACACAACAACTATTACAATTCTGATATGAATGTTTTCAAAATAATTATTTCTGTCAATCTGTCATCAGCAGAAAAATGTTCTTTTTGTCTGAGAGCAAAGTTCTTAAAGTATGAACAATTACAACTGTCTGATTATATCATAATTTTTTCTTTACTTAGCTGTAAGCCCTCCTACTGATTTATTAATCCATCCAGAAAACATTGGAGAGGACCATGTTACTATCTACTGGAAACTGCCACAAGAGGGCCAGGGATCCTACATTCAGGCAACACCATCTGCAGTCATGGATAAAGCCATAATGCTTTTAGTAAACAGCACACAGAGATTCAAGATTGAACACCTGATTCCTGGAATGACTTATGAAATAGGCGTGGCCACAGTGACAAATGGAAATAGGAGTGATCTGAAGACCATTCAGTGTACTCTTAGTAAGAGGCTTTAAAATGGATTAGTACAATTTCCCTTGTTCTAAACATTAATGGGTTTATTAAGTACCTCCATTTCATGATTAAATACTGCCTTTTACGGCCTATTTATTGCCTTTTTACAGTTGACAAAGTCATGAAGCCAATAGTAATTTTATCATTAGTTTCAGTGTGAAAAGTAGAGGATAGAAAAATAATTCAAAGAAAGTGCAGTAAGACTGTACCATTATAATCTTTGAGAACTGTTACTTGGTGCCTTTCCAGCCAAGGATTAGTTGTGACTTTAGCTGGGGCGATGGAAAGCAAGGATTGATTGCGTTGTACGCATTTCATAATGATGACACAATCCTCTGAATGGCTTTTCCAGTTGTTATTATTTACCGAATTTGTATACTTCTTTTCTGCCCCTACAAGGTGACTACCAAGGCAGATAATTTAAAACATACATGATAAAATTACATTTAGAAACCCTTAAAATCAACTCCCCTCCAAAACACACTTAATTAAAACAATTGAAAAACAGAGTTTAAAACAGTTTAAAAATATACAAAAGTTATTGAGATAGCAAGAAAGCAGGGGCGGGGGGATGATGTTGCAGTCATCCAGCTTGTGAGCTTCCTAAAGGCAACTAACTGGTCAGCCACTGTGTGAACAGAATGCTGGACTAGATGGGTCTTTTATCTGATCCAGTGTGGTGGTTCTTCTGTTCATATACAATACAGCAATTGAAGTACTGTATATCATGCTGGCCTGAAGACAAGTTGGGAACTGTGGCTGGTTCGGAATGCAGCAGCTTTATTATTCTCAGGAGCTAACCAAAGGAACACATCTTGCCTATTTTACACATACTTTGGCTGCCAGTTTGTTTCCAGTTTCAGTTCTAGGTGCTGGTTATGACTTCTAAAGTCCTCCATGACTTAGGAATTTCATATCTGAAGGACTGTTTCTCCCCATAAGTCCTTTTGTGCCAATTATGATCCTATCCTCTACCTGCCACCTTCTGGCTTAAGGTTACCCATCTAATGACTACCAGTTGGTGAATTAGGCTCCATGAGATGGTAAAGGGGGTCATCCTTAAAAACTGTTGTTTTATTTACTACAGCTTTTAATGGGATTTGAGCTGCAAGGTTTTTTCCCTCAGGGAAGGTGTTCATGGGGTTTTATTTTACTATGGATATTTTTAGCATTGTAAGCTGTTGAGCCACAAGGGAAAGGCAGTGTATAAATATTTTAATTAATAAATACATACTTTAAAAATGTGGGAAAATGTAGATAATTCTAAATATGTATGAAATTTTGCAGAAGGGGTGGTATCAGACTGCAAGCAGTAAAGTATTCTGACATAGTCATAGTAGTTGAGAACTGTTGTACTTATGTGGGGGGATGAGCTCATCAGTAGCTATGCAGTCAGCTCAGCAATATGCAACAAAGAAGCTGCAAAAATCTGATGTAAGAAATCTGAACTGATGTATCTTAGTTACGGTACCATACTACCAAATAGCAGTGCTGTGGACATGAATTAATATTGCTGTAGTGTGGTGCATATGTCAACCATTATCATTTCTGCTTTGTAACAATAAAATGGGTTCGATTTGGGTAAAGTGAAAAATTCATTCAGGTCTCCCAAAAGTAAGGCCAGAGGAACAGATGGCTTATTCATCTTGTGCATAACTTAGATTTTGAAAGCATTAGCTCCTATAGCTAGTTGCTTTGAAGCAAATGGGCTCAGAAGAAACAGAGTATATGTTTCATTCTTTATAAACAATCTTATATTCAGTATTCTGTTCCTAATATCTGTCAGATTTTATCAGTACACTATTAGAAAATTTGGCCCACATTTACTATCGTAATTTGCAGGACTATTTTGATCTGATTTTCTTCTCTTGTTATCAATCTAGAACCAAAACCAGTACATATTGCCATCCCTTATGAAGTTCATAGTAATTCTGTGGTTTTATTTGTTCAAATGCCTACTGCTGGAGTGTTTGATGGCATATATATAAGGAATAAGAGAGGTCCTAATGCAACATTGGCTTTACTGATGGATGGAAAAGTAACGATGAAAAATTTGATCCCAGGCACAGAATATGATTTCTTTGTTTCTACAACTAGTGGAAATATGTTAAGTTCTGAATACCACGTACCAGCTGTAAGAACTTGTAAGTCCTTTATTTCAATGTGAAATCTTTTGTTTTATTTTGTTTTGTTAATCCATCATTTCTCCAGTCCAAATATGTATTTGGTATATGGATGTATATGTGTAAGCAGTTTCTAATTAAATTATATTGTTCAGCTGTGGGTGGAAACTGGTGTTTGTGATTATTATTATGCTTTTTAAAAGTTTAATAGTAACAGAATATATGGTCTGTAATTATCACACATTTTTTTCATTTGCCATGCTGTTTATTAATCTTGCATTACATTGTGATCACACGGGTGAGATAAGGCGGGGGGGGGGGGAGAGAGGCTATTTCCTCTGGTGGAAGTTGACCCACAGTTGTGCAATCACACAGTCTTTTGAAGCTGCAGGTGCAGCCCGCCACTGCATGATCAGACACAACCATGGGTGAGTCAGGGTTTTTTTGCCATTTGTTTCCGATGTGCTTAAACAAGGGATTGATGATTTCCACCTCAGTCCTGAGGGCTCCCTATGGAGTGTGCGATGATGCGCATACTGAGAAGGGAATAAAACAAAGGCAGGGAGTCGGGATGGCCTGATCAGACCATCCCAACGCCATGAGAACGCGCTGAAGTGATCAGACAGGGGAAAGTTTGTCCGTGGCCCGTAGCAACCCGTTTGCTACTGGACTTTCCCCAGTGCCTGTTTATTCTGCTTCTGCGGTAGAGCACCACAGGTTGCTGCTGGCTGCGGGATGCTTCCCAGATGTTCATGTCTGATCGCGCACTTTAAATCCATCTGGCATTCATGCCTATGTCAAGGCTAATTGTGTGTATATTGGCAGCTTTATATGGTAGAACAATTTTATTATGTATTAGGTATTGCCAATCCTGAACACTCCAGAATCTATATTGCTCAATCATTGGGACAGTAATTTATTTACTTCTCAAAAAGCTGAACTTACTGCCTTAATGTTGATAGCGGCAAAAACATTAATAGCACAACTCTGGAAAACAGGGATGATACCAACCCTTAAACAATGGTTTTAAAAACTATGGGACATCATAGTAATGGATACGTTAGCATCTCAACTGCTTAATGCAGAACATTCTTCAAAAAATTATGGCTTTATAGAAAAATGGTATGCTTTCTTTATATATGTAACAATTGTTGAAAATGATGTTAGTGCCTTACCTGCTAGATACGCAGATTTTGTGTTTTATGAAATTGGTTACAAATTGTTAATAATCTGACTGTTATTGTATGCATTGCTATATTTTTTTTCCCTGTTGGTTGTACTTTTGAAAAATTTAAAGAGGTATTGGCAGGGCTCATTTAGTAACAGGAGTTCCTTTGCATATTAGGCCACATACCCTGATGTAGCCAATCCTCCAAGAGCTTACAGCAGCCCCTGTAAGAAGAGCTCTGTAAGCTCTTGGAGGATTGGCTACATTAGGGTGTGTGGCCTAATATGCAAAGGAGCTCCTGCTACGAAATGAACCCTGGTATTGGGAAGTATTTTGGGCAAGATGAGCCTGCAACAAATGAGATGGGCTCTTCATCATTCAAGACCTGACTGCTGCTGTTTAATCAAAACAGTTCACAGAGCAGCTTTTAAACCACTGCATGGAGTTTAGGGAAGCCAATAGAAATGGTGTATCATTTGGTTTGAGGCATCTCGTCCCTTAGCATTGATGTGGTAAATGTTACTGGTCATCTAAATGGGGACAGGCTACAACTTGTCCATGAATGTATGGCATGAAATGCAATCATGTAGAGAGACCAATGGTTTGTAGGAGAAATGTGTACACCAAGGATCTTTTAAGAAGGTCTCAAGATGCAGGTCTTTATATGCGAACACTAGAAGCTTGATAAAGAAAATAAGAGGGTTTTTTTGTAATGTGTTTATAAATAGATTCTTGTGTAAAACATACAGTTTAGAGTAATCCTCAGCCTAAATATCAGTATTGTTTCTGAGAAGATTAACAAATTGTCTGGTATTTCAGCTGGCCTTGGGTTAGTCTCTGAAAAATATTGTGGTGCCTAGGAGAATACAAAGAGGACAACTCTTTTGTAAGGTATTACAAGAAGTTTTTTTTTATTTCCCTTTGGAAATAAAAAAGTCTAAGGCTTTTTATTGAAAAAGTTGAAAATAAAAGATAATACATAAATGCAAGTAAACCTAGTGCTAGGGTTAATAGAAGTGATGAGAGGTCTCTGCTAGTATATCTGGGTAGTGGCAGAGATCCAAAGGGTGGAGACATTCATACATTTAAACCTGTTCACTTGCCATGAAAAAGGCAATATATAATTTACATGCTTCACATATCTTCATAGGTCTTGCAGTTCCACCAAATGTACATGAAGGGAGAGTTACAGATATTTCAATCAGGATTACTTGGGATCAGGCAGATGGAAACTTTCAGAACTATGAAGTGTCATGCACAAACTGTACAGGTACTTCAATGGTATGTTTAAAAGCAACAATTCTTTATAATCAATAAAATGATTTCTGTCAATTGACTTATAGCAAATTTTAAAGGATGTTAACCCACATAATAATTTTGTTCTTGTTTAGCTATTTGGTGCATTTCCTTCCACTGTATATGCTTTATATATTTATTTAAAACATTTTTATGCTGCCTTTCTACCTGATCAGGTTCCCCAAGGTGGTGCACATAAAAACAGTAAACATTTGCACAATTAAAAACAACATTTAAAATTCTAAAGTAATTCAATAAAAGCACATAAACAAACAACACTAGAAGGAAGGCCAGTGACCATTACTGTGGATATGCCAAATGAAACAAAAAAAATGTCTTCACACACTTGCAGAAGACACTGATAGAGGGAGACAGAGATCTACCTGGGGAGAGAGTTCCAACATTTTGGTGCCTTGACTGAGAAAGCCCTTTCTTGAGCTGCCACCTGTCTAGCTTCAGATGATGGGGGCAACCAAAGCAGGGCCTCTGAAGATGACTGGAGTAAATGGGTAGGTTCATGTGGGGACAGTCAGGCCTTAAGGTACATTGGTTCCATGCTGTACTGGGCTTTAAAGGTCAATACTATCACCTTGAATTGCACCTGGAAGCCAAAGAAAGCCAATGTAGATAGAACAAGATGAGTGATTTGGTCCCTGTGACCCACTCCAGTCAATTCTCTGGCTGCCATCATTCTGTACCAACTGCAGCTTCCAGACATTCTTCAAGGGCAGCCATACATAGAGCACACTGCAGTAATCTAATTCAGATGTTTCCAAGGCATGCATCACTGTGGCAAGAACTTTTCTGCCCAGGAAGGGCCACAGTTGGGTCACCAGCCAAAGCTACTAAAAGGCAATGCTGCCACCAGTTCATCCAACAGGAAACCCAGGTCCATGAGCACTCCCAAGCTACAAACCTGTTTTACGATAGTGCAACCCCATCAAGAAGAGAGGATAACTCATTTTCTGCACCAGGCCTTCCTCCCACCAGTAGCACTTCTGTTTTGTCGGGATTAAGTTTCAGCTTGTTATGGATGCGTTCAGATGAATTCCCTTGTCTTCATACAAGGTCACAGAGAGGGACAAAAGAAAAATGGATACCTATTTCGTACTCTTTGAGATGTGCCTGCACATGTCTTGACATGTGGTCTGGGAGAATTAGGACTCTCTGCAGGATGAAGTCACAGCAGTAACTGCATCTGATTGGATGCCCATCACAGTTTGAAACCACCAGGTGATACTTATGCACAGAATGAAGTTGCAACATGTGTTGGTTGCAGGAATTGTACCTTCTAAGCTGCCATAACAGACACAATCCCTATTTGATTTGTAGGTACAAAAAGTTTCAAAGGAAATGGCAGAATTTTCTAATCTAATCCCTGGCATGCTATATAACTGTACAGTTAAAACTGAAAAAGAAGGCTATAAAGACAGTCTTCCTGTAAGGATACAAATAGAGACTGGTAAGAGATGGATTTTAAAACATTACTGTATGACAAAAAATTGCCTAGAAAACTTGTATTTGTTTCAAATATTAGAACTGTACATTGAACTCATTCCTGTGCCACAACTTTCATTATCCTTGTATTCTACAGAGAACTGATTCTTTAAAAATTGGCTTCTTTGTGGTAGGCTAGATGGAATGGAGGCAAAGTAAAGCAGTCTAAGGATTTTGATTGTTACAATAATTGCCCTCCAGGTACTTATCTGTTGTCTTACATTATGCAACTGATAAATTTGGTTTCAGTCTGCGAAAGCTAGTGTTATAAAAATTAGGGTGTCACTCGCCTCAAACTGTTCTTGCAGGAAACTGTTAGGACAGATTTTTTTTTACTGACTAGAAATCCTTTGCTCTAGAACTAGTTTTCCCTAAGAAGATTTCATGAGACAGAAAGAGTTCTCCTTGTATATTGTACATGAGATGTCTGGCTGAAGACTTTTGGTTTCTTTTTGGTTTGATAGGCTTTATTGCCCTTATTCTATAGTCTATTTTATTCATGATTCATCATTTTTCTTCTCCATCATTATACTTGTGATTACATTTGGTTTTCATGCAGTGGTATATACATATCTTTGCCTCTTTCTTCTATCATCTTCATTTGCTCTATGTCCTGCTCATTCAGCCCTTTAGGGCAACTAGTTAGCCACTGTGTGAAACAGGATGGTGGACTAGATTTACCACTTGTCTGTACCAGCAGGCTCTTCTTATGTTCTTATTTTGTGTAGACTACTATTAAACATAGTGGAGAGATTACTCTTTTCTTAATTAGAGGAATTCTAGTGCTGTTTGAAATCCCATAAACATTGTAGATAAGCTTAAGGAAGAAGAGGAGACTGGATTTATACCCCACCCTTCACTACCCGAAGGAGTCTCAAGAGTGGTTTACGATCTCCTTTAACTTACCTTCCCCACAACAGACACCCTGTGAGGTAGGTGGGGCTGAAAGAGCTCTTTCGAGAACTGTTCATGAAAGAACAGCTCTGGAAGGACTTGTAACTGACCCAAGGTCACACTAGCAGCTGCATGTGGAGGAGTGAGAAACCTGGTTCTCCCAAGTTAGAGTCTGTGCTCCTAACCACTACACCACTACAGCTGCCTTCATTTATTTTTGTAATAAGCTAATCTATATGAAGGAAAATATGTATACTACTTTGTGAGTAGATGTCCAAAGGCTAGATTATGGACTGGTCAGCTGATGCAGCAGTGGCTGCTAATTCCACATACAATGGGAAGGATGCTTGGAACATGCTGCATAAATAATAATATACTGGCTGTTTTGATGTGAAGATTATTTCAATGCAATGGCATGCTACACAGAAAGTTTCCCAGATGGTATGTAGTGTACTCATATCGCACAACTCTCACTACAATGTATAATTGTTAAAGAGCATGCTGTGGTAGTAGAAGTTTTGGCTGTTGATATCTGCCTGTTGTACAACTGTTAAAGCAACAGAGCCTATTTCCAGTAATTGTGTATTTTGGTGTAGTTCAGTTTTGGTATTTTTAAATTAGTATTCAATCTTTCTGGTAACATAACTGTTAATTTAGAACATACCTTAACTGTTAATTTTAAATACAATATTCTTTCTTGGCAGTGCCAAGTTCAATTAAATATATGAATTTCACGAAAGACTCTGCGTCAATAACTGTCAACTGGCCACCAGCATTAGGTATATTTGATGGGTACATCATTTCACTGGTTAGCAAGAACTTCAACAAAAAAGAAAGATTATCTTCAGATATCAGGTACTGTGTGACGATTCTGCATTAGTCCTCAAGTACAACTGCATATCAGGTAGTTGCTTTGAGCTTCTTAAAACTGCCTAGCCTGTTTTGTTGCATAGATATCTTATAAATATATTTAAAATCCAGAGATGCTTTGCTGTAATGTTGCAAATTTGAAAAAAAATTATTCTAATAAGGAAATTGTTCAAGAATTATAGTTGAAAAGCTAAACAGGTGTAGAAGAAGACCCTAATGAAAAATCTTTATGCCAGCTATTCTTTTGGATAACCTTATCTGCAGTTTCAGTGATTTCAGTTACGACAAAATCTGTGTTATTATATTCCCATGGTATATTGTTGTGAAGTACTGTATATATTTTCCTCATAGTCTATATAGGCTGCGGCCACACGAGAGAGATAATCCGGAGGGGAAGCGAGGCTATTTTGCCCCGGAGCAATTTGCCCCGCAGTTGCACGATCACACAGGTCTGTGGACCTGCCGACCGCAACTCGCTGCTGTGTGATCAGACGCAACCGCGGGCAAGTTAAAAAAAATTTTTTGTGGTTGGTTTCCAATTCACTTAAACAGGCGATTGATGAATCGCCTCTCCACCCTAAGGACTTTTGATGATGTGCACACTGAGAAGGGGGGAAAAACAACAGCATGGCGTTGGGATAGCCTGATCAGACGATCCCCGATGCCACAAGTTTGCGCTGGCGTGATCACACGGGGAAAATCTGGCTGTGGCCCTCAGCACACCGTTTGATACTGGAGTTTCCCTAGTAGCTTTTACTCCGCTTCCCCGGCAGAGCAAAATGGCTTGCAACAGCTTGACGATGGTTGCGGGACGCCTCCCAGATGTGCTGATATGATCGTGCCGCTTTGATCTGCTGGTGAATTGTCCCTCTCGTGCGGCTAATGAGTGCGTATGATCATGCCCATATTATACTTTATTTTAGCAAGTACGTATATTTGTTTACGTAGAAATGTTTGGGCCCTGCTACAGAGAGAGGCGGGGAGAGAGGATGAAGAGAGAGGAAGAGAGGGAGAGGGAGGGAGGGAGAATGAATGTGTTCAGGTTTCTAGTGGAAGATGCTCACAAAACACAATTTTCCTGGTTTCTTGCTTTTCATAGAAGTCTTTGGCATACCCTGAAAACTCTCTGGTGAGGGTGAGGAGAGTTTTGTGGATAAAGTGCCATGCATTACTGGGGTTTGCACTGAGATGGAACTGGGCAAAATGGCCTACTCTAACTGTTGTTTTTGTACAGTCACATTTATACTAGAGCAAAAGAGGGCAATTGTGCTCAGTTCTCTCTCCTCATGCAGTCCCCATGATGTACTGCACTGATTATCACCAAAGTGTAAATTGTGTCCAGTCTTGATTAATATCATTAAAGACCATATAGAAATTTCAGCCAGTCCAAAATACAACAACCAGATTATTGGTTGGAAGTAACTGTTGGGAAGGCAGTTTTCTTCAATTTGTTTTCATGTGTCTCTAAATTACTGGTGGTGAGACCTAAAAAGCCTGGGAGTCTGTATACCTCTAAATGTAATTTGATTTTTGGGGGGGGGGGGGAGATCAGCTATAGGTGAAAGCTTTGGCCTCTGAGTTCCTACTGTGAAATTTTCAAAGTATCTGGTTGGCCACTGTGGCAAGGAATGACTTCTGTGCAAATGGACCACTGATTTCATCTGTCAGCGTTATTTTTGTGGGACCAGGATATCTGAAGGGCCAGTTACTCCTATATGATTAAGATCTTCTCCTCAGAACTTTCTAGATATGACTTACTGTTCAAAATTGGCAGGTGAAGGCTTTTTCTATTGAAGCAATCTGGTTGAATTGAGAATAAACAACAAATAGGGTAATATTGATTAATCTTTATAGCTCTCCATATAGCCTTAACATATTTGTTTATCTCTTCAAGAAGTTAAGTTTTTTTCCCCTTTCTATACAGAACATTCAAATTTGATGGTCTTTCATCTGGAACAGACTACTTTATTCAGATTGTTACAAGCAATAGATTAAAAAGAAGCTATCCTGTTTCCCTGAGAATAAACACTTGTAAGTTTATGCTTTATACATGGGTTTTTTAAACACTGCCATTTGGGGGGGGGGGGGGGGACTGCCTGAGTAATCTAATGCAATGTAGGAATGCAAGCACTGCACCCACACAGACATGCTAATTTACTTTGGCCTATTATGCATGGGTATTCTTACTCGCTTTCACCTTGCATGTCCATTGGGTTTTCTTTGTCATTCTGTATGGATTTTTCTCCCTTCAGAACTCAGTTCACTTTCTGGTCGCTGTTTTTCTGAGTTTTCTGAGAATGCTTTTGTGCCGATATCCCCCTTGTTTCACTTCCAAGCCGAAGGTAAATTAAAAGTGTACAGATTCCCTCAGATTTCCCCCCTGCCCTTTTCCCGCCCCTCAAAGGTCACTCCCCTCCACATCAAAGCTGCTCTGCCCACTCTGCACGTTCCACCATCCTCCCCCCTTCATTGGTGTAAAAGCTCCATTTCCCCCGCATTTTAAAAAAAATAATTTTTTTTACAAGTGGCGTGAGTCTAGCAACAGGAGACTATTTCTAGTCTTTTATTGCTGAATAAAAATATTAAAATAATGGGGGAAAGTTTAAAAGGAGCTGCACAAGTTTTAGTTCCCTGCTGGTATTGACTTGAAAGGGGCTTCAAAGAGGAGGCAAATGACAGCATCCCCAGAGCAAAAAAAAAAAAGGATTTCAGTGCTGCATGCAAACAAAATAAAGGGGAGGGGATCGTCAGCACAGAATGAAATTGACGAGATGTAAAGAAAGAGAGACTGGGATGGGAAGCTTTGAAAACATTTTCCCCCTTAATACTTTAGTGAACAAACTTTTGCGGGCTTTTAAAAGCCTCTGGAAGCTTTACATTAAAATGGTGGCTGAGCCACGTTATTGACCTTTTGCGAACTGTGGAACTTAAGAATCACTTGGGATTGATCCATTTGGAGGGAGAGTGCAATCTGCACAGGACAGGCGTTAAAGAATTGCCAAGATCGTGACCAGTATGCAAGATCAAATTAAAGAATCACAAAGAGAAAATGACGCAAATTTGCAAGGAAGGGCAAGAAATTAGCATTACTATGCAGCTGTGCTAGGGCATTGGCAAAAACACACTCACAATTTTTTTCAGTTTAGTGCCACAGCACTAAAAAAGTTCTCCAGAGCTTCTGCCAGAGGACCTCCCCCATACAAATTGCAGCCCTGTGCAGAGCATGGTGGAGTTGCAGCTGACTTTGCACAGGTGCACACACACATGTTGCCAATGATCACAGCTTGCAGTGCCAATGCCACTGGGTTCTACCATGCATTCATTACATTCAACATGTTTCCTTATGAGACTGTGTGACTCTTTCCCATTTTTCATAGTGGCTGATAACACAGCAGTTCTCCACAGTATGGAAAACAGGCTTCACAGTTGCTTGTCAGTTTCAGAAAAAAGTCTTGTCAATTTCAGTGTCAGGTTTTCCCCCCTCCCTGGCATGCCTTTCTGTTCTCTTTCATTCAACAAACTAATGCTAAAATGCATGCGGAAAACCTGAACCATGAGGAGCTTTCTGGATACTACTGTGCTGCTGCAATAGGGCTACTGTGTAATTTTTTTTTAAAAATTGACACCACCTCCCACATGTCAAAAGTGACGTACCACCTTGATTTAGAAAACTGAAATTTTAAAATTGTAGCTGCAGAATAAATACAATGGAGTTTTAAAAAAATATTTATTTATTTTATTTTTTCACATTTTTACCCCGCCCTCTCCGCAAGCGGGCTCGGGGCAGCTTACAAAGTGGCAAAATGCCTGGTTAAAATAAACAGTTAAAACAAATTAAAACATAATTATAACTGTTCAATAAAATTCAATAAGGTGCTCGCAGTGATGGTAATCAGCTCATGTCAAGATGGCATCCTGCAATTTCTCTTCATGACCAATGTGGATTCTTTCGGGCCAGCCGAAGTGGTTGATGGTAGGTAGTGGGTGGCGGCGGCTCCTAATCAAAGGCCAATCAAAGAATGGTGAATAAGGTAGGCATAGAATATGAAGTCCAGATTAAAGTTTGACTGCTCTGAAAATCTGCAGTAAGATGTGTATGTGAAATGGACCTTTGTCCCCTTGTTCTACCTGCACAAATAGGTACAGGAGGGATTCTGTAGGATTCTGTTGATTGAGAAACCTTCATTTCCAGGGTTTGCTTCACAGTGGACTGAATCATGCCCTGAGTCTTTTGAAGATTAATATAAATTAAAATTTACCAGTTGACACAATTTTATCCAATATGTGTGAGCAATTAAGCTTATAAGGCTCATGAGGGAGGAACCTGGAGAAACAGAAGTTCCATGAAAAAGGAAGTAATTGACTGGATAACTCAGCATAAAAGCAAGAGGAAGGGCAGCAGAGGAGCAGTATTTCCTGGCACAGCCATGACACATACCAAAAGTGGAATGGAAAGAAGTCAAAAAGCAATGACATGTACCCTAGCAGTTTGTCCATACTTTCTTACAAAGAGCTGTCTTACACTTACAGAAATGTGTCTAGTAATCTGTTTTGTCCGTCTAGAATTTTGGATGAGGCAATGATTTTTATTTTATCAATCTCCTTTGAATTACCCAAGAAGAAAGACAGAAATAAATATGGATTCAGGTGGCTAGCCATGTTGGTCTGAAGCAACAGAACAAAGTTTGAGTCCAGTGGCACCTTTAAGACCAACAAAGTTTATTTCTGGGTATAAACTTTTGTGTGCATGCACACTTCTTCAGATACACTGAAATAGACTTAGCTAATCCTTATATATAGGGTTAGTTGCCAAAAAGGGATAATTGGAGTCAAGATGCATAAGTAACTGATAAGTATAGCTAATATTGGATTAAAGCTGTTGGTATGTTTTATAATGTTTTCAGTTAATAAGCCATGTGTATATTTTACACTAAAAAGAAGAAGAAGAAGAAGAGAAGAGATTGGATTTATACCCTGCCCTCCACTCCCCAAGGGAGTCCCAGAGCGGCTTACAAACTCCTTTCCCTTCCCCTCCCCACAACAGACACCCTGTGAGGTGGGTGGGGCTGAGAGAGCTCTTTCCCAAGCTGTCCTTGAGGGAACAGCTGGTACAGAGCTATGGCTTGCCCAAGGTCATCCAGCCAGGTGCAAGTGGAGGAGTGGGGAATCAAACCCGGTTCTCCCAGATTAGAGTCCGCGCACTTAACCACTACACCAAACTGGCGCACCAAACCACTACACGCACCAAACCACTACACCAAACCACTACACCAAAAATATTTATGTACTGCTTTTATATCCTGCCTTTCTCCCCAATGTGGATCCAAAGTACCTGACATCATTCTCTTCTCTTCCATTTTATCCTCACAACAACAGTGTGAGGTAGGTTAGGCTGAGTATGTGACTGGACCAAAGTCACCCAAGCAGGCTTCCATGACAGAGTGAGCATTTGAACCTGAGTCTCCCTGGCCGAAGACAGATTGGTTTTCTGCCGCACCGGGGAGGCGCGGCAGAATGGGGTGGGGGAATTTCCCCCGCCCCGCGGTGTTCCCACGCCGCCGGAAGGAAGCCGCCTGCAGCGTTCAGACTGCGGGCGGCTTCCTGGATCGGTGGGTGAACGCCGCGCGGCCGCCCCTGCCTGCAAGCGTTCACACCTGCTTCGGTGGGTGGAACGCGCGTGCAGGGCGCACCGCACCAGCCGAGCACCACTTTAAAGCGTCCGGGCAGCCTCCTGGGGGCAGATGCGGCCGTCTGAACGGCCGCTTTGCCTCTGCTTCTGAAGCGTCCAATCTGTCCTCAGCCCCAGATCCTATTCCAGCACTTTAACCACTATACCACACAGGCTGTCTATAAAATATAATGGAAAAGAATGAATGCATTGTATTATATTCTTTTAAAGTAAAAAACCCAAACATTCGGAAGCTAGAGCATATATGACATGTATCTGACAATGTGGGATTTGCCTTACAAAATCTTAGGCCACAATAAATTAATTTTTTTTAAAGATGTGCTTAAATTAGCCTTTTAAAAAATGTAATTTTTATTTAATTGTTAAACATGTTCTTCAAACATATATTCTTTCAGTTTATAATTTTTTTTTACTGTGGTGTTAAATGTAAATATGTTTGCTTTCAGATCCAGAGCCCCCATCAGATTTACAAGCTTTCGGAGTAGAAGAAAGCACAGTTTATTTGATGTGGAAAATGCCAGGTGGAGGCTTTGATAATTTTGAGGTGAGAAAATATAACATCAGTAATTGATAGTGATTTTGCTTTTTCTGGATGTCAGTAACATAAGTTAAAAATCATAGAGGGAAATCTGACTAAAAAGAAACAAACAAAAACAACATAAAGGTAGTTACTAGGAATGGGCACAGACCCAAAGTCTCGGTTGGACTTTGCCCAGTTTGGGGCTTGCAAGCCGAGGTTTGGGGAAGGCACCTTTTCCTGAGCACTCTCCAAGCTTTGGCTCGATGCGTGCACGCCACTTCTGGGTGGCATTGGGCCCCACCCCTGGCATGCCCACATTATCTGGAAGTGATGCAAGTGTGTCACTGTGTGCTTGCATCACTTCCAGGTAGCATTGGTTTGTTGGTGGCGGGGCCCAATATCACCCAGAAGTGACACAAGCACGTCAGGGTGCCAACATGCTTGCATCACTTCTGGATGATGTGGGCATGCCAGGGGCGGGGCCCTGAAGCCACCCAAACCAGTTCAGTTTGGGTGGCTTTTTGCTCAGCGGTTTGGTTCAGGGCCAACTGGTTTGTGAGCCCTGGACTGAACTAGGCTTTCCCAGTCTGTGCCCATTCCTAGTAGTTACTCCGATCCATGAAATTGATCTCATTAATTTGCTTTGTATTCCCCTGAACATAAGGATACTGCTGGGATGGGGCATATCAGCTGGCACCTAGTATGCATGCACAGTTTATATTTGGAAAACAGATTAGCAGCATTTTCACCTGGCAACTTTCCAGTCTAATTAGGTGTGGTGAGTGGGAGGTCTGAGCCAGCATACTCAGTCACCTGACAGGAGATCAGTGTGACTGGCTGACAGTGCACTGATAATCTAATACAAGATCAGGGAGAATACTGGGCAAAAACAACATGGGATGCTCAGCTTCTTTCTGTGCTCTTGATATCCTAGCCCACAGTCTATGTTCAGATACTGCAGACAGAAACACATACAGGATTTTTTTTTCCTGAGCCATCTCAGTTGTGCCAGACTTGCAACAAAGGACTGTGAATATTGTCAATTTCCAAATATTTTTGTAAAAATAGGAATGCACTTCCAATGACTGATTTTAAAACATTGTTGAGTGGCACAAATATCAGTGGTCCCTTAATAAAATTACTTACGTTAGTAGCTTTATTAAGCCCTGTGTTTTTTTTGCTGAGTAAGAAAAAATATCTACCATAAATTAATTTTGTCATGTTTCCTGGAACATTTTATGTGTTAAACTTATTTCTAAAGAGTGATTGTATGCAGATCTCTCTCTTTAAATTGTTTGTATTTGGTAAAGAAGCTATTTAAACATTATGGAAAAAATATCATCTAATATTAATCCTAATGACATAACGTTATTGTCTGATGTACTGTGGAGCAGGCATGCATGCTAGGCTGTGTTCCTTCTGAATAAATAAGATTATACATAAAATATTAATGAGGAAGTCTTTGGCAAAGTGGTTGCTTAGCAAAGTGCACCTGCACGAATAGGATTATTTTACCAGTCATTTAAAATTAATCATCACAGCTCATCTAATTTCCATTGCATGCTTAGGAGTTGGCTGTGTGAAGACAATACTAAAATTCCTTTAAAATTGTTTTTAATAACTCTTTTTAATATTCAGTGCACCTTTTTGTTTAATATTTTGCAATTTGCTATCATTTGTAGGAGTAATTATTCTACCCCAATGAAAGGTCAGACAATCTGTGTAGACAGATTTATTTGGACCATTCGCTCCAGAAATCTTTTAGTTGTAAGAGAGTGATTTTACTTGGTTTGGTATTCTTATCAGTTTTGGTTGCTCATAATTGGACTGAGGTGGTCAGTCTGAAGATTTGGGGCTGGATCCAGCCACCTGTTCAGTCACTGAACAAAGAATGGCTACCAAAAAAAAGGGGGGGAAAGGGAATCTGTGTTGTGTCCTAATGGCGACCACCATGCGGTCAGGGTCATGCACGTGGCCGGGCAAGCTCCAGAGCTTCGCTCCAGAAAACAATAGTCTGGCCGGATCGTAAAATAAACCAATCAGCCAGCCAGAATTCAAAAAGGGACCAAAGGTTTAGGGTGGCTCTCGAGTAACCCTATCAATATGTTTGGGCGAGGCCAGGGACGCGGTTAAATGGTGCATATAAGCTGACTCCCGAGCCCCATTGGGATATGTGTTCCTGAACCATCAATAAAACCTATGAGCTGATTTCACAAGAACGCATCTCTGGACTCAGTACTTTATAATCTGCATGGATAAAAGTCATGTAGGATGGGGATTGTGGTATTGAGGTGCATTCAAGTGAATAAGCTGGATGGATCCAATCCATGACATTTCCCAGCTTCTTGTCCAGTATTGCAACTATTTTTCTCTAGGCCAGAGATTACTCAAATATGAGGAAATTCTGTTTGAGTTCCCCAAATATAGTATTCATTAAAAAAATTGATGCAGTATCAATGTGGGTCAGTAGAAGAGCCTCTGCTTTGCATGCAGAAGGTCCAAGGTTCAGTCCCCAGCATCTCCAGTTAAGAAGACCAGGCGGTAGGTGATGTGGAAGAGCTCTACCTGATACCCTGGAGATCCACTGCCTGTATTAAGCAATACTGACCTTGATGTACAAGTATCTTGATATATCAGTGTAAGGCACTTTTAGGGCATGTGTAATTTTGCTGAGTCGTACTCTCCTGATGAAGAGGGAAGAATTGCACTTGTGTAAGAGAATAGCCCCAGCATCCTAGATACTGTTACACACATTTTGTTGATGTTTTTAGAATTAACAGTGTAGAAGTATTGTGAGAGCCAGTTTGGTGTAGTGGTTAAGTGTGCAGACTCTAATCTGGGAGAACTGGGTTTGATTCTCCATTTCTCCATTTGCAGCTGCTGGATGACCTTGGGCAAGCCATAGTTTTGTCAGAGCTGTCCTTGTAAAGAGCAGTTTCTGTCAGAGCTCTCTCAGCCCCACCATCCTCACAGGTTGTGGGGAGGGGAAGGAAAAGGAATTTGTAAGCCACTGGGAGACTCTGAGTGAAGGGCAGGGATAAATCCAATCTCCTCCTCCTCCTCCTCCTCCTCCTCCTCTTCTTCTCATTCTGCATCACAGTGCTTTGGCTGTGTTTGAATAAGTCTTGTTGCTTATGTTATCACTCTATCCTTTTTACCATTTTCTCCTTACTGCCTTGATTAGAGAACCCTTAGGTAAGCATACACTGAGTGTGACTTCAAAATATTTTTTCCCCTGTAGCTTTCCTATCATTATACAAGCAGCAATGAAACTCTTCTTACTACCACAATTTTTGACAGCATAGCTGCAGTGAAAAATCTGATGCCTGGAACAGATTATGTCTTTCAACTAAAGACAATTAAAAGAAAAGATTTCAGTGTGGCTGTGGAGAAAAAAGTCACCACAAGTATGTGCGATCTGTTATATGTAATTTTTTTTGGTGAAATAGTACAGTATAAATCCGGGGGCCCCAACCTTTTTGAGCCTGTGGGTACATTTCAAATTCTGACACAGCACTGTGGGCATAGCAGCAAAATGGCTGCCATGGGGAGTGGAGCCAGCCAAAAATGATTTCCACAGCTTAACTTCAGTAACACAGTGTAAATCCTTGTTCTGTGTTGGCAGCTGCTGCCAAAGCAACTTTTTAAAAAATCTGCACAGATTTTATAAAATGTGTTGGGAACTTCTGGTGTAAATGCATTTAGCCTTGTTAAATATGGACATCGTTATGAGGAATACTGAAATTAAATGGAAACCATGGGCAAAAACACAACTTTCATATAAGCCTGCCTGTGTTAATTAAACTGAGCAAGCCACGTATGAATACTCAGGTTTTCTTTCACTACAGTAAATTGAACTAGGAATATGACTTATGTCTTTTCCTTATTCCTTATATCTGAAGAAGTGAGCAGTGACTCATGAAAGCTCATACCCTGCCTTTTATTTTGTTAGTCTTTAAGATGCTACTGGACTCTTGTTATTTTGCCTTGTTTGAATCATCTGGAGATCTGCTATGGAGATGTTTTTCTGCTATGTAAATAATCTGGAATATGATGATCTTGTCTTTGGAGTCTTCTATCACAGTACAGTTTACCTGGGGAACACACTGCCACGTGGAGAGTAACATAAGTGCATTAGGGCCTTTCTAACTACCCATCCCAGTCCAGCCCCTTGCACCGCCTGAAAAAGACACGTCTAAATTTTGAGGTTCCTCTAGAGAGGGATTTGGTGTGACACAAGGGGATGCAGCCAGAAGACAGGCATTTTCTAAGCAATGGGCTATGGCTCAAATGATAGAGTATCTGTTTTGCAAACAGCAGGTCCTGGGTTCAGTAAAAAGGGCAGGACAGTAAGTGATATGCAAGACCTTGGCCTGAGACCTTGGAGAACCAGTCTGAGTAGATAATACTGACTTTGATGGACCAGTGGTCTGACACAGTATAAGGCAGCTTCGTATGTTCAAAGGTTACAAGTGACCCAGGTGCTCACAGAGCACTTTCTCCTCAGATAGGACTTTTTGGATCCCAGCCATTGTCTACAGTGATTTGTGGAATAGTAACTTTTATTCCATTAGTATTTGCAGCAAATGCATTCAAATTATAAACATATCCTGATTAAGTCACCTGTTAGAGGTTTATTGTGATTTGTGTTACTTTTATGATGTTTATTGCTTTCATTTATCAGATGTTTTAACGATATTGAAGGATGATGACTTGTCCAAAGCTATGCAATTAATGTTTGATTTAAGCTAAGATTTGAACTCAGTTCTCTCAGGTCCAAGTTCTGCAATGTATCTGTTATCAAGTGGTATTATGCATCTATTGTCAGACTATACCACTTAAAAGGATTTAATATGAGCTTCACAGGTGTTGTAAGGGCTCTTGCCATGAAAGATTTTTATTTAATCTAGATTTGTTTTTCTACATGTAATCAGTTGTATTTTTTCTCAACTTTTATCAGAACCTACGGGGATATGTGATCTAACACTAAAAATGGTAAACAGTTCATCTGCTACATTAATCTGGAAACCAACTATAACCAACTTTACACATTATAAAGCATCTCTATTGAACAAAACATTCACAAAGAAGTACATTATTTTGGAAACGCAGACACATCACACCATTACAGAACTTACTGCTGGTGAGAGTTACAATTTCACATTGCAAAGAGTGAAAGGATCTATTGAAGGTGAAGCTGCCTTTACAGAAATCAGTACAGGTATGTAATTTTTTTCCTGTTACTATGTTTATGTATTTATGTGCAGCTAGGTAATAATTTACTTACAGTCTATTTTGAAGACTGAATCTTTAGCCCAGGAGTTTATGCACAAGGAGACTGGTTAATTTGTTTAAAACAACTGTCACTATCAGGAAATACTGCATTTGCAGTGTGAGATAATTTTGCAAAAATTAGATCTGCCTGCATATGCATTTATTTATTTGTCTGTCCAAGTCTGTTATCAGTGGTTTCTAATCTTTTTGGTATGGTGACCCAGTTCTTCCCCTTCCATTTTTTACAACAACAATCTTGTGAGGTTGGTTAGGTTGAGAGAAGGTGGCTGGCCCAAGGTCACCCAGCAAGCTTTGATAGTAGAGTGGGAAGCTGAACTTGAGGTTGTAGTCTGACACTCTGTCCACTATGCCACACCAGCTTTACTGTACATCTTGTTTGAAAAAGCCTGAAAAAATTGCAGATTCTTTGGATCATCAACACTATGTTGTATATACAAAGCTGCCTTGTACTCTAGATCTCCTATTACGAGGCCGAGGACAGACTCATATTCTGCCACGCCTCCGTGGCGCGGCAGAATAAGGCGGGGGCAATTCCCGCAGCGTTCAGACTGCGGGCGGCTTCCTACGGCGGCGTGCGAACGCCGCACGGCTCCCCCTCCCGGCGCGTGTTCACACCTACCGGAGGTGGGTGGAACGTGCGCTGCAGCAGCTGGAGCACCACTTTTAAGTGGTGCTCAGCTGCTGCGGGAGGAGCGCGGCACCAGACGCAATGCGTCTGGGCCGCCTCCTCGGGGCAGATGTGGCCGTCTGAACGGCCACTCTGCCTCTGCTTTTGAAGCGGAGGCAGAGCGGCCCAGACTGCCAGTCTGTCCTCGGCCCATGACAATGGAGGAACCAGACCCACATTTTAGAAGCAAAATTATAATTATATCTTATATACTGACATTATACACACACACACACATACACACATACCAACTCCCTCACCAACACTGATACTGGCGAGGCCAATGCTCCTGCCCTCCCATTGTCAAGACTCATCACCATTGCCTCTGCCGCCAGCTCCACTGAGCTCCTTCCCCTGCAACATCCTTCCTCCAACACTGATGCTGGTGAGGCAAGCGCATCTCCTGAATCCTCCAACCCTTGCAGCTGGCGCTTGTCAGCCGAGCACAGCACCTGCCCCCCAACACCCATGATACTGATGATGGTGAGCCCAGCATGGCTTCTGGGCCCACTGTGACTCTCAAGCAATGTTCCCTCTAAGCTTCACAATCTTGTGAGCAGAAATTCTACCTTGTGAGCAACAAAAGCTAGTAGCATTAAAATTGTGAGCAAGTCTACATTTGACTATTGCATAAATTAATTTTTTAGAAGATTTTCCATAACTTTGTAAAAATCTCAGAATGAATTATTTTAAACTATATTTAAACTATGTTTTAAGAATAAAATATCTGTTGACCATCAGGAAATATAGCAAAGTATAGGTTGATTTTAAAATGAAATCACCTGAACTTCTACTACTTCTATGTCATGGGACTGGTTTTGTATTTTTTAATTAACATTTTATAAGTTTTGACTATGTTTGAGTATATTTTAATTAGTTGGTAGATTTAAATTGTGGATATCTGTTCTAAACCATTGTTCCCCTTGTGATTTTAGAAATAGGTGCTAAAGAGGTATAACACATATATGTGTGCATAAATACTTAAGAAGTGAAAATATAAAAATCATGATGTATATATGCATTTTATCATCTCTAATGTTTATTTATTTGTATTCTGTCTCACCAGATCTGCTTGAAGTGTCTCACAGCAATAAAATAAAGCCAAGCAGATGATAAAAACAATTCAAATAAATATAACATGCCAATAAAGCAGCAAATAAAAGCAGCCAGAGCATAAAAGCACATACAGCTGTGCAGTCTGGAATAATACTGATAAAGCAGTTCTCAGAATTGAAGCAGATCACATAATGACTACCTCCACACGCCCACCCAAAATTCTTTAGTTAAAAGACTAAGGCTGAAGACAAACTTGTTGTCTGCCGCGTCTCCCCGGCGCGGCAGAATGGGGCAGGGGAATTTCCCCCGCCCCGCGGCGTTCCCACGCCGCTGGAAGGAAGCCGCCCGCAGCGTTTAGACTGCGGGTGGCTTCCTGCAGCGGCAGGCAGCCGCCATGCAGCCGCCCCTGCCTGCGCGCGTTCACACCCGCTTCGGCGGGTGGAACGCGTGCGCAAGGCGGACTGCACCAGCCGAGCACCACTTTAAAGTGGTGCTCAACTGGAGCGCAAGGAGCGTGGCGCTGGACGCGACACGTCCGGGCCACCTCCTGGGGGCAGATGCGGCCATCTGAACAGCCGCTCTGCCTCCGCTTCTGAAGCAGAGGCAGAGCGGCCGAGACGGCCAATCTGTCTTCGGCCTAAGAATAGACAAATGTTTTTGGTTGGTGCCTAAAGGCAAATAAGGAACAGGCAAGCCTCAAGAGGGAGGGCATTCCAAAGGTGAGATGCCACCACTGAAAAAGCCCTGTCTTTGGTTGCTACCTGCTTCACTTCTGCAGTCACAGGCACAGAGAGAAGGGCTTGAGAAGAAGATCTTAACTGTAGTCAGATATGTAGTTTCTATAAATGTGTATAAGCCTGTTCCATCAAAAGTGATCTTCCCTTATCTAGTAAGAATCATAGGCGTCAACTACGGGGGGGCTCGAGGGCTCGAGCCTCCCCCGAAATTTCCCGGGGGGGCTCAGCCACCCCCGGAAAATGGAGCACTCGCCGGTGGGGGAGACAGGGAGGGCCGCCGGGAGCCCTGGGGTGCCGGGCGCGGCAGAAGGCAGCTGCCGAGGAGGGGGGGTGGAGGGAGGTCGAGAGCTGGCACGATGGCACAGGGACTCTGCTGCGCCAGCCGGCCCTCTGACCCAGCCGGCGAGCGGGCTCTGGGGCTGGGGCAGCAGCCGGGCGGCCTGGCGTTGGCTCTGGGCGGCAGGCAGCTGCAGCGTCAGGGGGAAGCGCGCCACCATGGCCCGCTGGCTCCGTGACTGCCTGCTCTTCCGCAGCGCCAAGCCGGCGCCGCCGCAGCCCAACTACACACTGGCGGGGCCCGAGCAGCCCGACCTCCTGGCCGCCTACCGGCTGCAGCGGGACCCTGCCAGCTGCCCCCCAAGCAGCCCGACCTCCTGGCCGCCTACCGGCTGCAGCGGGACCCCGCCGCCGCCCCCCGCTCGCCCCACCGCCTCATCCGCATGGAAGCTGCCACCGAGACGGAGCTCGGGGAGCGCCCACAGCAGGAGAAGGTCTGCAGGGCGGGGGGGGAGAGAGGCGGTGGGGACATGGTCCCGTACGCACGCGTGCGCTTTGCGCGCGCGCACGAAAGAGCCCCCCCCGGGATTTACAAACTCTACGCTCCTGGTAAGAATGATCTGTACTTGGAAGGTATGTTTGTGTGGTTGTAGATATCTGTGTATGGGCTTTGTAGTCTGTACATACAGAAGATAAAAATCCTACCCGCAGCACTTGGGGTTTTATGTGGTGTGATTCTTGCTAAATCAGTGCTGAGCACAATTTTCCTAATGCCGACTTGGTACAATAAGTTTTGACAGTGCTGATCACATGTTTGGGAAGGAGAATTAAACACAGGCTCCCTTCTCCTTCAGAAGACAGACTGTCAAAATTGACAGCACTGGTCAAAAGTTCAGCAACAGTACATGAGGCCTGTTGATGCACATGGATATCTGTTAGGATCCTGGTTATTTTCAAGCTTGATTTTTTTTGTACATAATTCATTAAATTGAAGGAATAACAATAAAATTCTCTTTTAAGTGCCTGAAAAGCCACAGGAACTAGAAGTCTTCAATGTGTCATCACATTCCTTTTCTCTGCGCTGGAGACTACCTCATGGAATTGTACAAAGGTTTCATGTGGATCTCACACCTGCTCATGGCTTTGTCTCTGTCCTAGATGTGGGAGGTGGGGAGTATCAGGTATGTGAGGGCTTTTAAAAATAGTGCTTGGATGGTCAGGGATTATTTATATATTACGGTAATAGGAAAATTGGCCAAGCATGACGTTCTCATTTTAAGCTTTTAAACATAGATGAGAATGCAAAAGTACACATGCCAAATTTGTGAGAGCAGATTTCAACATCTATGGTTTGTTGCCTTAACAACAGTTATGATACTTTTACAAAGTCTGCCGTAGACCACTAGCCAGTCATTTAAGGGTTCATGAATAGTTTAACAAAGGCAGGGCAGAGCTATTGAGTAATACAGGTTCATTAATTGTGTACTTGCCAGGAAGATCTAGCCTTAAATCATTAATGCAGGCAACATTTCGCTGTTAAGCCATCACAAAGTTGTAGCAGCACTGTTGATCCCAGTGTTTGAAAATAATATTATACTTATCATGGGTTTTCATGGTTTTTTGCTTCTCTTTTTTATTGGAACTGCAAAGGCACAGGTACTTTGTATGAATGCTGGCTATTGGTTGTTGTGGATTGTGTTGCACAGGCTAAGGCAGTTCAAAAGATTTTCTAGGATTTCTGAGCAGAAATGAACAGAATAGAGTTTTATTGGTGGGATACTAACATGGGAACTCTTCATGTACTCTTCAGTACAGTAATAGATAGAGCCTCTTGCTTTTTGCGTGTTGTTGTTTTTGACTGACATGAATGTAAATAACAAACAAAAGAGTGATTTGTATTGTATGCTCTGGTAGCCATTGAAATTTATTTTATGCTTGCTTTTGTTTTCATTCAAACTGAGAGAAGCAGCTCTAATATGCTTAATTCCATGTTCTAGGCTGATATTTCAAACACCACTCCTGGAACATTGTATAATGTGACTGTTTCTTCAGTTTCCTCTTCAGCATATAGTTCACCTGTCAGCAGAACAGTGACAACCAATGTAACCAGTGAGTTTGAGATGATATTGTGTTTTACTGTTTTCCTTGAAATGCCTTGTTGATACTTTAAAAAAATGTAATGTGCTATTTTGCCAGTTTCAATATATTAGTTGAAGTCCACTTCTACAGAATAATGTAGATCTGTAGTGGAGAAGCCAGATGTTATGAATCTTTAATAATGTGTTTTAAAAACTAAACTGGCAACAGGTCTATTTTGACTGTGAATATTTTAGCATTCCATTTTTTGAATTCTTATAGAAAGAATGTACTTGGTGCTCCAAAAGGCATTTAACCTTTCACAAGAATTCTAAAGAAAGCCAACTTCACAAGCTGCACTTTGATGTTTAAGAACTCAAAAAGACCTTTTCTGACAGAGCAGCTATTACAAAGTAGCTGTGATATAATACAATTTAGTTAAAGGATGTCTTTGTGCAGATCCAGGACCTCCTGTGTTCCTTGCGGGAGAACGAGTTGGATCTGCAGGAATTCTTCTCTCTTGGAACACACCACTACATCCAAATGGAAGGATTATATCCTACATTGTTAAATATAAGGAGGTATGCCCTTGGCTGCAGAATACTTACACTCAAGTTACAACAAAGCCAGATAGTTTGGAAGTTCTCCTCACTAATCTTAACCCTGGAACAACTTATGAAATTCAGGTAATGTTTTTAATCTGCTAATTACTTGTAAACTGTAAAGTAAAATGTAGGATTAATAATTAGCTCAAGTTTTGAATCACATAATTCCTTTTTTTAAAGGTTTCAAAAATCCTTTGACGCACTCTAAAAACTGTTGAAGACTTTACTTTGTGGTATAACTTGTAATAAAAATTAGTTGAAAATAGTAATTGCTTTCATTTTTTTCAAGATTAAAACAGCAGTGCAACCCAATTTGCACTGATGATGTATTAATATCTTGCCATAGGTAACTATCACTAGGCTTTGTGGTTTGACATTATGGACTACTTTGATTCTTAGATATATAGCTTTCTCATTTGATGATGAGTAATGAATGCCCTGGAATGAAATGATAAGTAGTAAAATAGAATAATTATGCTTTGCTAGACACTTCTTTTATACAGATCAGGTGTTCAGTGTCTCAGTAAAAAAAAGAGTGAATATTATTATGCTTACATGCAGGGGTCCTTTCGTAGAAAAAGAGGTGCAGGAGCTCATTAGCATAACTCATTAGCATATGCCACATCCCCTGACATCACCAGAAGTGTGTCAGAAAGGGAATATCAGTTTCAGCCCCATTATACCCTATGGGCCATTGAAATCAATGGCAGAAACTCATAGAGTATTGAGGGGCTGGAGGAAAGGGGGTTTAAGGGAGAGGCTCCAAACTTGCAGGGTAGCTGCTGGGGCCTCTCCTCGAAATACCCACCAAGTTTCAAGAAGATTGGACCAGGGGGGCCAATTCTACGGGCCCCCAAACAGGTTGTCCCATCCCCTCCATTGTTCTCTATGGTGGGAAAAAGTTTTACTTTTTTCCTGCCACAGAGAACAATGGAGGGAATGGGGGCAACCTGCTTGGGGGCCCGTAGAATTGGCCCCCCTGGTCCAATCTTCTTGAAACTTGGTGGGTATTTCGAGGAGAGGCCCCAGCAGCTACCCTGCAAGTTTGGAGCCTCTACCTCAAATCCCCTCCCCTCCAGCCGCTTTTAAAGTTGCCGCCGAATTTCGGCAGCAATTCAGCAGCGGGCCAAATCAGATCAGAAAATCTGATTCGGCCCCTGGCTGCCCTAGTGGCCACTCCTGAGCTGGCGGAGCTTTGCTCCGCCTCGCTCCGGCCCCAATGGACCCCTGCTTACATGTGCTTTCATTTTATGCAACACAAGTTTAATGAAAAGTCCATAAGTCTTAGATGTTTAAAGAGTTTTCCATATTTAATATACTTCCTACAGAATTTGATAATAGTAAGAACATAAGAGAAGCCAATGTTGGATCAGGCCAGTGGCCCATCCAGTCCAACACTCTGTCATACAGTGGCCAAAAACACTAGGTGCCCTCAGAAGATCCAGCAGTGGGGGCAGGACACTAGAAGCCCTCCCACTGTTGCCCCTCCCCATCAAGCACCAAGAATATAGAGCATCACTTGACCCGGACTGAGAGTTCCTATCTGTACTCTGCTCCATATGTTTATCTAATTCCCTCTTGAAGCCGTCCATGCTTGTAGCTGCCACCACCTCCTATGGCAGTGAATTCCATGTGTTAATCACTCTTTGGGTGAAGAAGTACTTACTTTTATCTGTTCTAACCCGACTGCTCAGCAATTTCATCGACTGCCCATGAGTTCTTGTATTGTGAGAAAGGGAGAAAAGGACTTCTTTCTCTACCTGCTCTATCCCATGCATAATCTTATAAACCTCAATCAAGTTGTAGAGTTGAGTTATATTTATCATTGTGTAAAATATCTTGAATTTGAATCTTATATTGATGTAAATAATCCTGTATATATCATGTTGTTTGATAGTGAGTTTTGGTTTCCGGATAACATGATTTTATTTTCTTTCATATTTTAATAAATAAGTCCTACACAAATCCTTCAGGTTATTTCTTATTGATTTAGTTGTTTCTTTCTGTCTTCCTTCTTCTCTCATTAATCTTAATTCCAGCTATCCATTTGATTTTACCTTGATTTTACCTTTCTGGGGTTATCTTTTTTAATCATTAAAGTTAGATGGGTTGGATCCCAGACCATGAGGCTGGATTCAAAGGTGCTCATCTCCCAGGGAAAGGGCTGAGATACATCATTATAGTTTACAACAAGTTTCATGAATTCCTCCATGCATTCCTTATATAAAATGTCATTGAAAGGGCAGAAACAAACCTTTTCCATTGGAACATTCATACACTGTAAAAGTTGAAAGTTACAAAACTTCATTGTATCTTTATTCTAGCCACTGTAAAAATCAAAGGTTAAGTTTTGCAATTCGTTTTATTCGGTTTATAGCACTTTCTGTCTTTTGTAATACTCCTGTGCTTAGTTTTTGAATATATATCATTTGTTTCAACAATATTTTCTTTATTATTATTGGATTGTTTCAGTTACTGGCTCCAGAGTAGAATCTATTGCCTTGTATTGGGGCTTTTTAATATGTTCATAGTCCTGAAATGCTGTACATATAGTATAGTGGTGGAGCATTGAGCACCTGCCCTATTGTATAGCTTATGTTAGGCATGGGCTTACATGTATACATCTGCATATCCTGCAGCCTACTGACCCTCATGACTATTGGTCCAAGTGGGCCCTGCATTCCAGTGTCAGAAATGGGTGCTTTAGGGAGGGGAACACGGGACAGATCTGTAGTCCTTGCATCCATGAATCACTAAATCCAGCCCATTGATCTCTAAAGACTCTGTCCCTAATATTATGCAGAAATATAGAATTAGCAATGATGCAATATCAAATTCATTGCATGGTCAGTGACTACAGAGAAGTGAATGTAGATGTGGTTGCCATGAGATAAATCTTATCATTGGCCACTATGTAACTACTGTGTGGCTGAAGGCACCTTTCCCTGTATTTCAGTTTAATTCTGTGCTCTAATTGAATTAAGCTGCTGTGAAAGAATACATGGAATTGTGACTCTTCACACACACTTGTTGCCCTTTTGTATGTGTATGTGTGTATAATCTTGCTTCTTAATCGGTCTTTTCCCCTGAACTAACACTCATGTTGTAATAACTGTGTTCTCTGTTCATATGAAAGCCTATCCTACCACTGATCTTTTTCTCACTTCTTTTGGATATTATCTTTTTGGTATTCCCTTTTTGAAATGAGGTGACCCCCTCAAAAAACTGGAAAAAATTGAAGTAAATTCAAGGTTAGTGCATATTACTTTATATAAAAATTCAGCATTATATTGTTATTTTTATTAAATTTTAAGATTGCTATTTTCCTATTAATTTAGTTTTCAATGTGAGTCCAAAAATGAATTTACTATAGAACTTTTTAGTATCTGAATCTTTATATTATATTACCGGGCATTTATACTCTGCTTTTCACATAATTTGCCTAAGCATTGGCCAGAAACATAGCAAATCCTTTTTGTTTCAGCTGGATTTTGGTCTTCAGGGTTAAACTTCAAAGAGCTGTGATTTCACCATACACTTCCACTATCCATATCTCCATTTCACTGAAACAAAAAACTGTGGAACACAATTAAGGTTCTTTTTTACAGCTCCCCTTCATTATAGCAGTGGTTGTACAGGAGTAGTTTCCAGCGGATTGTCTACAGTGTTTTTGTAAAATGTTCTGAGCTCGCAGAAATGTATACAACCCTTAGAAATATTATGAATATCACTAACTGTTAGCTTAAAAGTGTTTTTCTGATATCACTGTTTTGGTTTATTGCAGGTTGCTGCTAAAAACAGTGCCGGTATTGGAGTATTTAGTGATCCATTTCTATTTCAAACTGCAGAAAGTGGTAAGTTGATGTGCTGTTTTTACTTACTAATGATTTTTAAAAGATTGAAGAGTTCACATGACATTATAGAAGGCACTATAGAACCTATTTTTTTTAACTGAGGATTTTGCTAGTTAATGAAGTGTTGCCAAATCCTAGAAAATCCTTATCCTTTTCTTTGAATACTGAAAATACTGACAAGTTTTTTGAGAGAAAAGGCTTTCTTAAAGTTGTTTTGCATGTATCGGTGGGAACCATATTCCCACACACCAGTTATGTTTCTCAGACAACTTCTCCTTGTGTTGCCTTCTCTTAGGACTATCCATGCAGCAAGAAGTAAGTCAAAGGCTTGCTCTGATAGGTGCAGTCCTCCGAAATGGCCTACCAGAGTGGGTACGGAGGGCATCCTTCCAGGCTCCAGTTAGGAAGGTGTGCAAGATAGCTCTGTTTCAGAAGGCATTACAAGAAGGGTGGATGATGATGATGATGTTTTATTAGATTTCTGAATTGCCCAACCCCGCAGGTGGGCTATGGGTGATTTACAGAATTAAAACAGATAAAATACAATCAACATGATAAAATTATTACAATGCACTAATAAAACAACCAATCCAGATGGCGATCAATCCCTTTTTTGCCAGCTGCCATGCTCTCTGTGCAGCAGGGTGGGGAAGGAAACGCAGAGCCAAAAGTAAAAAAAAGGAGGGTGCCAGTTTTAACCATTGCTGTCCTCAACTGAATTCCTGGTGGAACATCTCTGCCTTACAGGCCCTGCAGAATTGCATCAGATCCCACAGGGCCCGGATGTTATTCGGCAGAGAGTTCCACCAGGTCAGGGCCAGGACCAAAAAGGCCCTGGCCCTGGTCGAGGACAGCCGGACCTCCCTAGTTACATTAGTCCAGTCTGGAGGTGACTGTCGCATGGATTGTTGGGGCCAGATCAGGGGGCGACAGGAAAGGGGCCAGCAGCCGTTCCTGGTATAGGTGGTAAAATGCCAGTCTGGCAGAATTGGTGATCTGTGCCTCCATAGACAGAGAAGCATCCAAGGTCACACTCAGGCTCCTGACAGAGTGCATTGTCACAGCAGATTTTGCTGTGTGTTTTTAATTCTTGGCATGTTTTTTAAAACCGTACATTTTTTTTAAATCTGTTAGCATACTTTTATATTCTGTGTTCTGTAACTTGTAGTTGCACTGTTAGCCGCCATGAGTTCAAGAAAATAAGGTGGGCTATTCCATTCTATCAAGGAACTAATTAACCTCCTGTAAATATATGTTATAAAGCTGCATAGTTAATGCAAAGAATAAAGGTTGTTTGGCTAATCCATATAAACATGATGTGGAGCTAAGGTAGTTTTGGTGGTGAACGTACTAGTCCTCCCTTTTTATTGTTAAATAGTTAATAGTTTTAAAATAGTTAATACATTGTTAAATTGTAATAATACAGTTTCTGTCTGCTGTAGGCAGAGAAAAGATGTTTGTGCTACCATCACATTGTCCATTTGTTATTAGCTCCCATGGCCAGAATCCTTAGGTAACTAATGCCCAATCCTACCACCTGCTGTAATGGCAAATAAATGGATCCTTTCAAAAAGCCTTATAATCCGTTTTAGCAGCTGGTGGCTAACAGATTTTTTGTGTCATTTCAGACACAACCATTTTGAGTCCTGGCGCTAATGGATTTTTTTCAACCTTTTCATACAAAGCCACTTGTGTCCCATTTGCAAAGCAGGGCTGAGCCATTTTTGAAAACTGTTTTCTTCTGTTTTCAGGTTTGCTTTGCACTTCTGAACCACTGTAGAGTGGTGTTTGAAATGTCTGAGACTGCTCCCCCCCACCCTTTTTCATAGCACTTTTTCTCTTTTCCTTTTGAACATTCCAGCTATTGTGCTATAATGCTAGACCAATATAGCCATTCAATGCTATATTATCAGCATTCAGGATATGGCAGTATAGCACTAAATTTCTATACTGATCTAGCACTGTAGCACAAAAGTTTGAAGGTTAAAAAAAGATGGAAAAGAATGCGCTGCCAAAAAGAGGGAGAAGCAACACAGTTTGAAATGGTCAGAACATGTCAGACATGGCTCATTAACATATTTAAATATGCTGTATGAGACCTCTGTCCCAATGTCGCTTTACATGGAATTGGGCCAACAACGAATAACAAATGTGTCACCTGAACCAGAAATGCATCAGCAGTGTGGGTATATACCACTACTGCAATAACACAGTATAGCTAGATGACATGAAAAACTTCTGTTAAACATAAAAATAGGTAAAAGTGTCACAATTAGGTAGCATTGCACACTTTATACTGCTAAGGAAGCAGCTGTAGCTGCACAATTCTACACACCTGATACGTTGCAATAGGCTGTTATAGCATCCTTGAAAAGCCTCTGTATGCAATATTATAGGATTGGCATGTTTGGACAAAACAGATATCTAAAGATTATGCTACTCATATTTTATACAAATTACCAGCCAGTTTCCAAATTGCCCTATTTGGGCAAAATAATCAAGAGGGCAGTGGCAATTCAGTTGCAGAGCTTTTTGGATGACACTTCCGTATTAGATCCCTTCCAGTCTGGTTTTTGCCCAAGCCACTGGACAGAGACAGCACTGGTCACCCTTATGGATGACCTCTGGAGGCATCTGGATCAGGGCGGATCAGCAGTGCTGTTGTTGTTAGACCTGTCATCAGCATTCGACACAGACAACCATCAGTTACTGATCCGTTGCCTTGCCGACACTGGAGTCCTTGCAATGGCTTGCCTCCTTCCTTCAGGGTCAGGAACAAAGGGTGGTACTAGAGGAACAGCTATCCCAAAGGCACTCACAGATCTATTGAGTGCCCCAAGGGGTGGTGCTTTCCCTGATGCTATTTAACATCTATATGTGCCCCCTTGCCCACATTGTCCAGAGGCACAGGCTGGGATGTCACCAGTATGCTGACGACATCTAGCTCTATCTGTTATTGGGCGACCAGACTGATTCTAGACTGGAAGATCTGGTCCTGGCATTACAAGCCATGGTTGGATGGCTTAGACTGAGCCAACTGAAATAGAATCTGATGAAAATGGAGGTCCTATGCCTGAGCTGAGGCAGCCCAGGGTTAGGGATCCCACTCCTGACCTTCAATGGGGCTCCACTGGTGCCAGCGCCAAGGGTTAGGAGTCTGGGAGTGCTCTTGGATGCCTCCTTAACAATGGAGGCCCAGATAGCAGCCACTGCCAGGCCAGCCTTTTACTACCTGCAGCTGATTTGGCAGTTGGTTCCCTTCCTCGAACGCAGCAACTTGGCAACAGTGATCCATGCGATGGTCACCTTGAGATTAGACTATTGTAATGCTCTCTACATGGGGCTGCCCTCGTCCCAAATCCGGAAGCTACAGCTAGTGCAAAATGCTGCAGCCAGGCTTCTAATGGGTCTCCCCATGAGGGAGCACATCCAGCCTGTGCTGAAAGCACTGCACTGGCTGCTGATATCGTACCAAATTCAGTTCAAGGTGATGGTTTTTACCTTTAAAGTCCTTTATGGTTAGGGGCCTAAATACCTGAGAGACCGCCTTTCCCCATATGTTCCCCAGAAAGCATTGCATTCAGGGTCCCAAAGATGCCAGGCTGGCTACAACCAGGGCCAGGGCCTTCTCAGTGGCAGCCCCTTACTGGTGGAATGAACTCCTAGAAGACATCAGGGCCCTGCAGGACCTTTTACAGTTCTTTGGGGCCTGCAAGACAGAGCTCTTCCACCAGGCTGTCAATCAAGGAGCTGCATCTAACATCTAACAGCTGACAAGGCCCTATTTCCTGGACTACCATCAGCAGCCTGTGCTTGCCGCAGAAATAGATCAAGATGAGCTGCTCATCAACACAGACTGGATCCCATTTAAATATCTCTACAGTATTGTTTCCGCCATGTCTCTGTAGTACTATTATTATTAATCTTGTTGTTTGTTGTCACTAGCACTTTATGATAGCTGGGCTTTTATGATTGTTTTATAATTGTTATTTTATGTGTTTGACTTTTATGTAAGCCACCCTGAGCCTGCTCCAGTGGGGAGGTCGAGGTATTAATTGAATAAATGAAAATCTATATCAGAAGGTGGAATAATGAATGATTTTCTTTCTGAAGCCTTTTAAAGTCAATATGCATTTAACCACGTGTCAAATTTATTCCTTACTAAATTTTGGTTTTCACTTTTTTTAAAGCTCCAGGTAAAGTGGTGAATCTTACAGTTGAAGCTTTCAACCACTCAGCTGTTAATCTGATTTGGTTTCTGCCACGGCAACCAAATGGAAAAATAACTTCTTTCAAAATTAGCGTGAAGCATGCTAGAAGTGGGATAGTAGTAAAAGACGTCTCTGTTAAAGTGGAGGACCTCCTGTCTGGAAGATTACCAGAATGCAATGTAAGTCATATAACATATTTTGGTTAGAGAGGGACATATTGTATTGGATCATGTGAACCCAGGCCTCTAATGGCAGATTTGTACTCTAGTGCAAAGAGCCTTGCTCTGGCAAAAGAGGCATATTCACCAAAGGAAGCCTCCTTGTGCTAGAGGAAGTCTGTGCAGCTACTGGAATGGATTCATAGTAATTGACTCAAGGACTTATCTTGCTTTCAGTATGGCATAAGAAAACTTTCTATTTTAAGAGTAAACTTCATGTCATAAAATGTGGACTACTTTACTAAAGATCTGATTCTGTTCCAGCTTCTGCACATAATTTGTGTAAACTATGCACCTATTAATTGCTTGCTAGAGTTGACAGTGCTACAAAATATAGCTACAGTCCAGAGGGTATTTATTTACTACAAAAATTAGATACTACCTTTCTTTTTAAAAAATAACACTCAAAGCAGCACACAATATTAAAATTCATACAAAGGAGTTAAAAATAGACAGCAGCTATTAAAAATACAAGATTTTTTAAAAAGATCTGAAATTTAAAGAAACTATTAGCTGATGCTAGAAGGTATCTAAAGGAGGAAATATTTGCAGTACAGGAAGGGAAAAGTTCTAAGGAGCAGAGATGGCTGCCAGGAAAGCCCTCATTTGGGTTCACATCAGTTGGTTTTCTTTGATGGGGGTTCTCACTACCCCTGCTCAGGAGCCAGGGCATCTCACTCCTTCTGTCCTGGTTGTCCACACATCTTTAAAGATGGCATGGCAAGCTGCAAATGTCTGGGAAGTACTGTTGGGCATGCACATCTTGACTTGGTGTCTTTAAGGATGCCTGGAGCATTACCTCCATAGGAAAAGGAGTATTAGCTGCTTCTGTTCCTGGATATGGGGTGGATAATTAGTAGAAGGGTGTAAGTGGGCTGGGGGCAAGGAGGGCTAGTGAAGGCAATGTGGGGGGAGCCTCCACCTCCAAAATCTGCTGGCTCAGCCAGTACCTTGCTTAACCTCACTGTGGAGTGGCTACCCCTAGATTGTGCATATTGCTGGAGAATGGTTGAACACTACCCATATATTTTAAATGTGTTTGAAAGCTAACTACTATGTGGTAAGAATGAAAGTAGTGGTTAGGGATGGGCATAAACTGGCTCACAAACTAAAGTTCATGATGAATTTTGGGCGGTTTATGAAGTTCAACCGGCACGAACTTTCCAGCTGTTCGTGGCAGTTTGTGGCAGTATGTGAACAGATATATAACACACTGGTGGTGTGTGTTCTACTGTGTCACAAACCAAACCAGTTCATTTGTGGGTAAAAGTTCATGATGGTTTGTGGTTTGTGAACTGGGCACACCACGAACTGAACTGCACCACATTTTCCTGGTTTGTGCCTATCCCTAGTAGTGGTAACAGTATTAGTAGGAACAATAATCTATATATCTAAAACTTATGATGAGTCCCAGTTATGTATGCAGCTAGGGATTAATAATGAAATTGTTCCAAACTCATCAGGACTAATATCTTCTACTTGTAAGACATGATTTTAATGGTTGTCATTTAATATCTTGGTTTTATACTTCATCTGAAAGAATGTATTTGCTATAACCTAGAAGCTTCATGTATAATGAAATCATCAAAAAAAATCCTTATGTACAGTTCTGCAACTATAAACTATGCTGATCAACAGCATTTAGTTCTAGTCTGTCTAGTTTGCTTATTTATATTAATTTTGGTGGACCTGGTTTGTAAGTGCTAGATTTGAGAATGCTTCATTAGGAATGGTATTTTTGTTATTTCATGCAATATGCAGGTTCATAATATTAATTTATTGTGCAGATTTGGAACGTAAACACTAATTTGAGCTGTATCCTTTTATACATGAAATAGTATCTGCACTTGAGTGTTGTCAAAGTAAGAAGAAATAATTTCCATAATTAAACTTTTTGCTTTACATGGTAAGATTTGTACTTGTTCATGTAGATTCTGATTTTTGCTGCCTGGTACATTTTTCAAAAATGTTGATGCTTTGTTTTGAGTAATCCACCCATTGTTTTGAATTTTGAAGACCACATTAAATTAATGTTAATATTAAGATACACTGGATAATTTTGTGTTGACAGGATAACAGTGAATCTTTTTTATGGAGTACTACCACTCCTTCAACTACTTCTAGCAAAACTACTCCATCAGTCCCAAGTACAGTTGCTCTCAGTAAACTGAGCTCTGTTTGGAATGAACCTATTAGTTTTGTTGTGACCAATCTCAGGCCATACACTACTTACCTTTTTGAAGTTTCTGCAGTTACCACAGAAGCAGGTTATATTGACAGTGCAATTGTCAGGACACCAGAATCAGGTATGTATTTTTCATGGAGGAAAATAATTTTATCAGTGTCAAGTCAATAATATAAATAAGTGGGACACACTTCTAAACTTTTTTTAAAGGTTTTATTGAAAATTTAACATAAGATACAGTGACAATAAACTGTCATAAATGTATGAGATCATAGTAAATAATCAAATATCAATAAATGAACATAGTAAAACATCTATAACACAATTCTGATTAAAAAGGTCTTTGTTTTAAGCAATAAAATTTAAAACAGAGTACCAAAAATTACAATAATCAAGAGAGGCAGAGTAAAGGTCTTTGTTTGAGGTTTGTATCAGTATCTTTTCCATTGTGAAAGAATCCCATATGTTCCTGTACCAACTCTTTAGAACTGGGGGCGAGGGAGATTTCCAGGAGGAGGCGATTGCAGACCTTACAGCAGTGCATAATATAGAAACCAAATCTTTCTTAACTTGGGGGATTTGGGGATCATCCCACAAGCTTAGCAATATTGATTCAGGGTGTAATGTAGTGGAGTGGCCTGTGATAATAGAAATTTGGTCTTGAATTTAATGTACTTTTCAAAACCCACTTGCAAAATTACACTGTGCTAATTCCCCAACATAAAATGCAGGAATATCATGTACAAGTACAAGTAAATTTATTGTATTAAGCCATTGGCCATTAGAAAATACAGGAATATCATGTATGTTTACACTGAATAATTATATAGTCCCTTTTTCATGTTTAGTGTTTATAAATTTATAGTGTTACTGAGCTACAGGCTGTATTTCATAGTCATTTTGTATATTATCCATAGACAAACCCAAGTTGGCCATCAGCTCACCTCCACTGTTCCCTCTAAGCTATGGAGTCATGTGGGCAGAAATTCTACTTTGTGAGCTACTGGCATTAAAGTTGTTAGCAAGTGATTTGGCTACTGCAAAAATTAGTTTGCTCTGGAGCCATCTTTCCTGAGCTAAGACAAAAATGTGTGAGCCAGAGGCTAGAAAACTGTGAGCTACCTCACACTAACTCAGCTTAGAGGAAACACTACCTTGTCTCCCACTTCACCAAGTTCCTCCTCCCCCATTGTGGCTTCATGTTCCACCTTTGGGATCTGACTCTGAGTTTGAAAACTGCTGATATAAGTTATTTATAATTGTTTTAAAATATAGTACAACAGATTGTGATTTTCATTTCCCATATTGTTGTCACTATCCATCCTTATTTTGTTTAGGGATGGGCACGAATCACAAAAATGCGGTTCCATTCGTGGTTTGTGGGTGAACCATGAACTGAACTATGAACCCCACAAACTCAGCTCACGTATGAACCAAACCAGATTTGTAAAATTTGCGCCCAAAACAGCTGAGCCGCTCAGTTGTTTCGGGTTCTAAGCAGCTGAGCTATGAGAGCAGGCTGCCCACGTGGCTCAGCTGTTTAGATCAGAAACAGCTGAGCCACAGGGGCAGCCTATTCCATGTGGCTCAGCTGTTCAAAGGGGCTGTCTTAGCAGCAGCCAGCCCTGGGGGCTGCCCAGGCTGCCCCTGCGGCATAGTTGTTTCAGATCTTTTGGCAACTTTTGTGGGGATGCTTTGGTGATTTTCACAGGGAGAAGAAAGCAGAGATTGAAACCCCCTGCTTTTTGCTCTCCATGAACTGCCTTAAAAGTTTGTGGAGGTTCATGGTTAGGCTGCAGTTTGAGAACAATGAACCGCCCAAAATTCCTCACAAACAAACGTTTATGAGTCGATTCATGCCCATCCCTAATGTTGTTTGCTTGGAGAAGATGGGGTCAGTTTAATAATTATGTCTAATAATGTGGGAAAGAAATGATGGATATATGAAAATATACATGAACATTGGAAAGGCAACAGAAGATATTTTAAGGATATGTGAGGATAACCAAGCATAGTAAAAAAAAAAAAAAGGACTCAAATTAGGGCTACCTTCAATCTATTCTATTGTATCTTCTTGCCAACATTTTTAGCTAACATTCTACCTCTCCTGGACCCATGCCGTCTTAGAACAATCACAGTGTATTCAGATTTGAGCAATGAGCCACTCTCACAGGCATACAATATCTAAAGCATGGGCAGGGGAAATAGATGACTGAATCAGCATTTCTTTAACTAAGTAACATGTCTGTCAATATTCTGAATTCAGGAGAAAATCAGGCTCAGAAGCAAACTACATTATGTTGTTTATGTTTTCTAATGAGTTGGGTTCAAGTTTAGGAGGAGTTACTTGCACTATTTTGGACTTTTATGTGCAGTATTCTATGCATGTGCAGCTCCAGATTGGGGTAATAACTCTTCCCCATGCCATTATGGCCCAGGAGAACAGCATATGGGAAAGGCACAAGCCTCTTCTACCCCCATGCTATGGTCCTGTGCTGAATTGGGCCCGTGTGAATCTTTTAAATGCCATTCTCTATAGCTGTTGTGAAGCTGCTAGGAAAACAAACAGGGAACTCTGACCCAAGTTGCTAGAAAATATAACATTTTATTCAACCCACATGCCCAGGTGGTGACATAAACACTTTGTCTTCTCATTTATTTATTTTTAAAGTATCTTCACATACCCTCAAGTTTATTTGAAGAAAGGTAGTGCCATGGTCAGATGGAAATAAGAACAATTACTATAATTGTGGGCTTCCTTTGGGTTTTGACAGTGCATTCTATCAGACTTGTAGCCCTTAATTGGTGGATAAAAAAATATTCTTTTAAAATATATATTTTTCCTGCTCTGGTATACATTTTGTTTTAAAACTTATATAAAGCAATTCTATACTCAGAATAGAAAATTCTTGAAATTTCATATAGATTGACTCAAACATTTTATAAAGTTTTGAAAGACATAATTGCCACTCCTCAGTTAATCAGTTCAGGAAAAAAGTTGTCCAGTAAAGCATTCTGTTGCTCCCCATGTCAATGTGCTCATAACACTAGAACTAAATAGACTATCATTGACTTACCTAATTTTCTCCTGTGATGAAGTTGGTATAATATATCTAGAATGCTGCCAGGCTTTTGAGTTGTTCCCAGAGTCTATTTGCAAAATACAGACTAGAATGATCATTCATTCTTTCCACTAGGTAACAGTGGAATTATGGAAGATTGAATTATTTTCCTGCCCTCTGTGGCAATCCCACCACATGGGTGTGGCTGATGCCATGTTTCCCAATCCCAGGCTGCTCCCTGCAGTGTAGACCACAGAGCTGATCTACCACGGAGGCCAGCGGGCTGCTCAGTGGCACTGGCAGCGCAAGTTCACTGTGCCACTAGCCGCAAAGCCACACCCTGGGGCAGAAACCACCAGGCCACTCCATGTTGCAAGTTGCATCAGCCTGCCACATGTTTAAAGCCCACCTGCTCTGCTCTGAGGGCCACCTGTCTGCTTCACAGCACAGACAGCACCTGGCTGCCATGGCCTTGGAGCCTCATCCCCTTGGTGCAGCTAACCTCATCCTCCAGCATGGCCTGCCTTAGGCTGCACACCTCTGTGCTGCCACACCACCTCAATGCTTGCTTCCAAGCACAAGGCAAGAAAAGGAAGGGAGGACAAAGGAGCCACCGTTTATACCCAGCTGGCTCCTCCCCCGTTTTGTGACCCAACGCTTGGATGCCTGCATCCCACGTCACTATGTCCTCCTCCCAAGTGGGGCAAAGGTAGCCCCCACCTGCAGGTGCTGGTCAGCTCTATGGGTGGGGCAGCCATGTTCAGCTTAAAAGTAGTCTTGTGTCATCAGTTCTGGGAGCCATAGTGGCAAAACGTAGAAATGCCTAGCTAAGGGGATGGGTCTCCTAATGCTTCCTCCCCCTTCACTGAGAAGATCTTCACATTGTGGCAGTGCAGCTCATTGTGCAACATAAGGAATTTCCATGAAGTTATGTATTGAGGAATATTTGTTCCTTAAGTAGAATCACAGGCCTTTTTAACTTCTTACAGAAGGTTAACATTCTAGAATAATGCATTTGTTGTAGCGGATGTCCTCGTGGTTCATATCAGAGAACAGTGAAGCAGTTTGTCAGATAGCAGGCTACCTACACTTTTTTTCCAGTGGACAAGAGATTTATTTACATGCTTCAGCAGCTGCTCTCATTTTGACAACTAGCATAATATAAATTATTTTCTTTTTGCTTCCATGACCCACAATGCCTTTAAATAATTCCATGTTTGCATTAATCTTTGTAATATTTCAAGCAGCTAAAGCAGTTTGTCAGCTGTGCAAAAAGAGCAGCATGGTAGGGATATTGATGACAAAGTAAACGTTCAGGCAAATATTTGAGGTAATTTGAATTCACGGCAGATTATTTTTAGATAGTAGTGTCTAAAATTTGGCTTTTAACATATTGGAACCAAATCAGTGGATCTATTTGCAATTTTTACAACAAAACAGGTTTTTTGAGATATTCTAGTCTTACTGTAAAATAAAGTGAATTTGATTTGCTCAGCTGCAATGGTTGAGGTACAAAATACCCTACACTGTAGGTCTGAATGACAGTGAGTTGGATCCAAGGAATTGTTAAACTAACAGTAGCACTTTCATCTAGTACAAGAGGTTCTTCCACTCCTGCAAGGCTTCTTGGGCCAGAGTCAGTTCTAGAATTAGTGGAAAGTAGGATTGCCAGATCCCTCCTGGCCACTGGCGGGGTGGGGTTGCCAGTTCCAGGTTGAGAAACCCTTAGAGATTTGGGGGTGGAGCCTGGGGAAGACAGTGACCTCAGTGGGCTACAGTGCCATAGAGTCCACCCTTCAAAGCATCCATTTTCTCTGGGGGAACTGATCTCTGTAGTCTGGAGATACAGAATAAGACTGAATGAGTATACAGCTGTAGCCACAACCTTCAGCGTTCACAAAGGACAAGGTTAAGCCTTAATCTATGTGGATATTTGTATTTATATTATGGATTAGATGGTTTGAGACTATAAAATATTCCTTTTGAATAATGCTATCTTTTTGATGATTTTTGGTGAGTTATTTTGTACACAGTTTTGCTCTGATTGCTACATCTCATGGTGTATTTCCGGTTGCTGTGTTTTGATTCCCACCTGGAGGTTGGCATCCCTAGAAAAGTTCCATAGGACACAACCCTAAATATATTAGTAGTTTTTTTATCCTGCCGCTGTGCTTTTTCTAGGTTATATTGCTCAATTATTTTATATTTATGAAAAGTTCTAAGACATTTATATAAAGGAAGTGCCACTTATAAGGAAAGAAATATAGACTTTGGTACTTCAGGAATTTTTTTTGGTCTTACTGAAATTATCTTTACTTTAGTTCCAGAAGATCCACCTCAAAATTTTGTGAAAGGCAACATTACAGGAAAATCTTTCTCTGTTTCTTGGGAGCCACCAACCATTGTTACTGGAAAGTTTAGCTACAGAGTTGAATTATATGGACCGTCTGGTAAGTCAGAGTCAATATAATTCTTTTTTTACCTTTATTCACATTCAGTTTTTAAAAATTAGAGTGGAAACAACCACAGCGTCTATAGTTGCCCTTTGAGTTAATGAAGTTATTTGACTGGAATTGAAAAATTTGTTCATTGTACCAATATTTTTGGTGAAAACTTTGGTATTTAATGATCATCTTAAGTTAGCTGCATTTCCTTCAGCAGAAAAGAGAAATATGACAGCATGCCAATTACTATGAAAAGAGCATGTGATGCTGTTGAAATAGGATAAGTCTCAGTGTATACCTAGTGTCCTTGAATACATATTCTCATTTAGCACACGAGTGCACCCTAGTCCTCATCTGACTCCAGTTCTGACCTCCCTGACATCATTACTGTAGCATGTAGTCCTGCTCCACAGTCCTCCTATACCACCTCATTCCCTATTTGCATGACAGAAAGAATACGTAAAAGAAATAATGAACAGAAGACACATTAAAGCTAAATAACGGTATAATTAGCTTTTAATTTTCACAAATACTTGTAATTATGCTTATTAAAGGACACTACAGATTTGTCATAAATGAATCAGTAACCCTAATGGTCTTTAGCTTTTTTCTTTCAATGCCCATTAAAAGTACAAGAACTTGTGGGCACTCCATGAAATTGCTGAGCAGTCGAGTTAGAACAGATAAAAGGAAGTACTTCTTCACCCAAAGAGTGATTAACACGTGGAATTCACTGCCACAGGAGGTGGCGGTGGCTACATGCATGGATGGCTTCAAGAGGGAATTAGATAAACATATAGAGCAGAGGTCCATCAGTGGCTATTAGCCACAAAGTTCAGATAGGAACTCTCAGTCTGGGGCAAGTGATGCTCTGTATTCTTGGTGCTTGACAGGGGTGGGGGTGCAACAGTGGGAGGGCTTCTAGTGTCCTGGCCCCACTGCTGGACCTCCTGAGGGCACCTAGTGTTTTTGGCCACTGTGTGACAGAGTGTTGGACTGGATGGGCCACTGGCATGATCCAACATTTGCTTCTCTTATGTTCTTATGTTCTTAAGTAGTTGAATAAATGGTATGCAGAACAAGTGTTTTAAAAGTGTGTTTGTTTGTTTCAGGTCATATTTTGGATAACAGCACAAAAGATCTCAAGTTTACTTTTAATAATCTAGTACCATTTACAACATATGATGTTTTTGTTGCTGCTGAAACAAGCGCTGGGGTAGGTCCAAAGGCAAACCTCACTGTTTTCACTCCTGCAGGAGGTAAGTTCTCTTTTTGCTAATGAACCAGGTAATGCTTCATACATTATGTTTATATTTGTCTTTGGACAGCCAGTTTGCAAATGCAGCTAAGAAAAGTAGGTGTATTTATATTTTAAATGTTGATTAGCACCTGGTTAACAGTTGCCTATGGCCCGCAGAATTACATAGTATAAATAAAGTTGGCTGCTTCCATCCTTTGCATGACAGAAATTCAGCAGATAGTGGTCTTTTGTGACCATGTCTGGTCAGGGAGATGGGTTTAGTAGATACATGTCAGTGTAAATGCAGCTTACTTTTCACTCTGGACCCAATCCACACTAACAGACATGGAGAGTAAGATAAGAAAGAAGACTAGTTACAGTGCTTCTCACTTCTAAGAACTGCTGACATGTTCTACATCTGGCTTAAAGGAAACCTTCCAGTTTAGGTAGGGATCTAAACAACTGGCTATAAAGGACTTCTGACAAATGACAGAATACCACTACAAGGTAGGAAGCAATACTGAGAATCTGCAAAGTGTGAACAGAGGCTGTGTTCAGACTGGCAGTTTGGCCCAAAATAGGCACCTTTCACAAACAGATTAAATGGGCCCATTCACACAGCCACTGCTGTCAGGCATTCCCCGGGCGTATTCACCCTGTCAGAGGATGACTTGGAGCCAGGTTAAAAAGCCACCACCTCCGAAGTGGAGTTTTTGTTTCCTCACACATTTATCATGCATGGCTGGCTGTCTGAACACGGGGGAGCATGCGCAGAATGGATTTGGCAGTCTGAACCTGCAGATCTGTTCTGTTGCTAGGGATTTTTTAAAAAAAATATTGCCCATGTGCGCACATGTGCATATGCACGTGCATGAATTTTGGCCGTATTTTGCAGTGCACTCAGTGGCTGATGCACTACAATAATGTGGATGCTTTCCCACAGTATGTCTCCATGAGTAACCCGCAGTAGGGTGTGCTGTGTGGCTGATATTTCCTGCAACATTTTAAATTGGGTCAATTAGAGGTGGCAATATATCTCGTTAAGCTGCCAGTCTGTCCAGAGCCAGAGACAAGGTTTAGTTAGAAGAATAATACAAGCAGCTGGGTCAGAGAATTAACAAACTCCAGTAATCAAAAAAATCAAGCATTCAGCAATAATACCCACTACTGGAAAGCCTTGTTAAGCTCCAAATATTCCAAGCAGTTGTGCACACTCTGCAATATACTCAATTAAACAGGAGAAGGCAAGAATCCGAAGAAATAGTGTAAGAGGGCAGATAAGTGTCTATGACTACTTAGTTGTACAGGTCTGGCAGGCAAGGCATCCAGGCAAAAGATAACTTAAAAGCAAGAGCAAAATTCAAAAGTCGTCACAGTAGGTAGGGACTTAAGCAGCTGCACAAATACAGATGGTTTGGAGCAGGTCAAACGTGTGATTTGTAGACAAATTCTGAGAGGGTTTTTTTGTCTGTTCCACATAAACTAGTAAAGAGTTCAGGAGATTGTTGCTCCATTTGTTACAATTACAAATAAATATGAAAAAAGTAAATTCTGTTTGTAATAATTGTTTGGATACACTATATTTTTAATATGCTTGTTGTGATAATTTCATGCCAAGTAAAATTGTCCATAGTCATATTTTCTGTTCCTAAAGTAACAAAATGACTTTCAATCTGGAAAAAGAAAAAAAAAAGAGGCTAATTAGCCTTTTTTTCAATTTTTCCAAAAATTTCCGGTTTTTTTCTGGAAAAAAGGGGAAAAAATGAGGTTTTTTTCTGAGCTTCAACATTACATCTCTAGTGTTCACCCTCCAAAGCATTTATTTTCTCCAGTGGAACTGACTTCTGTAGTCTGGAGATGAGCTGCAATTCCAGGAGATAATTTCAAGTATCAGTGATTCATCTTTCCATTTAGAAAGATTAGAAAAGAATGCAATATCAAAGCAACTATGATGCAAGTCTTCTCATTATCTTTTAAGCCTATTATATAGCAATGTCTCAGATCTAGCAGGCATGATTCAATTAGATATTAAATCTCTGCAGTGCTACATTTGGAACACCAGAGGCTCAGAAGTATGTTTAAGTGTCATCTGGAAGCCAATATTTTCATCATGCAATAGAATCTCACTCCCTTTTCACAAACAATACCATTCCTGTCAAAATTTCTGGACTTTTCCTGTACAAACCCCCCCCCCCCCCCCCCCGGCTGTTACAGGGCTGAAGTAGTTGGTTTGGTGTGGTTGTTGTGAGAAAAAACTGCTGTATCTTAAGAAATGAAAAAAGGAAGAAAAGTGTAGCAGGATAATTAACTCAGTTAAACAGGGCTAACAAACAAAACTAGATAACAAGTTTTAACAAGGGTTTTAAAGTTAAGTCAAATCTCCTCAGAACATCTCAGCTGTCCCAGCCAGCACATACCAAAAACTAAACTGAATATTGGGCTGCGGAAGATGTCAAAGGAGAAAGGCAATAAAGCAGATAAGACTAAACCAAACATTACAGTCTTCATAAGACCACGAACACACAGCCGGGGTGCTGCTCAGCTCAGCTGAGGAGCACATAAAGTAAACACTTAAGCAGTCACACTGTACTTGCAGAGCAAAACAGAGTCAGGAGACCACTCCCTGCCTGATTGGCCATGTCCACTCTTACTTCCCATTCTGGAATAGAGGCTCTTTTTCTTAAAGGCAAAGGCACCCCGTATGTTCTCAATAAGTATTCTACCACAAAGGTCTGCAGAAGTTGCTGCTGATAGGCTGTGTGTGAGTGCGAGGCAGTTTATCAGTTAATGTATTGTGTACTGGGTTCAATGCATGGAAGCCTGGACTACGACATAGTGATCAGCATAGATTTATTGAGTACATAACAAGCATGCAATACCGGCCGAGATGGCCAACTATATACAACTCCTAGGGCACACCCAAAAGTCCTATTGGCGAGTTTGAATTTCCCACCAGAGTTCTTATTGGAGGGCTAGTGGTGGTCTAGGATCCTTGACTCCTATTGTCTCTCGGAGTCAAGCTCTGACTGTATGCTGCTGGTGCCCAGTAGTGGTCAGCGGAAATAACATAATGCATCCTTCAAAATCTCGTCAAGAATGCCTCTTGCCTTTCTGTTCTGTAATGGGGGCACAAGGAAGGTTGTGGTGATGAGAAAAATCTCCACTGCAGTCTTCCATTTGTCCATGCTTGGAATGTTTATTTAAATGCTCAAAAAGAGCCAACCACAATTTGGAGGAAGGGATATCAGCAACACAGGAGCTCCCCAACCCAACCAAAATGAGGGTTGCTAGGAGCATGGGGGCATCTTTGCAGCTGGCTGCCAGGCTGCTAAGCAGGAGGGTCTGTCAGATAGACATTGTTAGCCTCTTGGGCAAAGAGGTGAGTGGTTTACAAAAAGGCTGACATCTGTTTACCACCAAAGTTTTCTGATAGTCATTATTAGCTCAACTGGAATGAAATATTCTTTCAACAATAGCCTTTCTACTGGCATAATAGTTTTGTGTACCTTTTTGGAGCTGTGAGGTGACATGAGATATCATGTTAATAAAATTAAATTGGTATTACTCTCCACCAAACATGGACTACCCCTACCAACAGTACAGCAGCAATGTTTTATCATTGTAATGTATCACAAAATTAAGTAAAATGAGGCATTAACTGGGTACAAAAGACTGAAAAAATACTTTCAGAATAAGAAGTCATTTTGGAGAATGCAGTGACAGGGTATATTTATGTCAGTTTAAACTAATACTTGGATTGTAAGCTTATAGAATGGGGATGCAACTTAACAAGTTTGTGCAGCAGGATACATTCTGGCTAACTTTTAAAAAAAGCTGCTAATGGTGTACCTTTGACATATACAACACTGTGCACCATAGCATTGTGAGATGAAGCATAAAGTGATGGGGTATAAATTTGGTAAATAAAAATATTGTTCATATAAGACATTGTATGTCAAGATCCAGACTCTGACACTCTCGTACAGAGACCTTATATTCTAATGCTAATACAAATGTTAAAACTTCCAGATTCCTGATTCTTTGTACAGATATTTCCTGTTACCTGGTGTAACAAGGGTGTATCTCTACACAGTACTTGACAGAAGAATTTAAGTATTTGTTGCAATGTTTAGTTCACATCATATGCATTGTGTTCCAGTTCCAGGACCTGTATTTGATTTACATGTAGCAGAGGTAGCAGCAACCTATATCAGAATTGCTTGGAAGAAACCACAGCAACCAAATGGAGTCATCACTCAGTACAGAGTAAAAGTAGCGCTTGAAGACACAGGAGATATCCTTGAAGATACAATTCTTACAGGAAAAATTAAGGTGCTTTGATTTTAAGTTACTATTGGCATCCATATTACTTCAGGTTCCTCATTGCAATATAATATTGGGAAATTACTGGACTTTATCCGAAGAGTTTTTCTAATTTCTTTGTTTTTCATTTTTAGAATTTTATTGAAACTGTGGATCTAGATATGATAAATGACAACACACCACCACCTTTCATGTGGAGTAAAATACAGGCTGCAAATGAGTTATATGAAGGTTCAGCTGATAGCTTTCCAACAATGAACTCACTTTCACCCGTAAAATTTACAAGTATATCAAGTGATAATTTACCAGATTCAAATGGAATTTCAGAATTACATTCAGCTTCTGGTAAGTGTTACTGTTGTTATTTTGCCTATACCTTCCTGATAGTTCAAAAGGGCATTATTACATATGTGATCTTTAGCACAGAGTTTAGCTAAATTATTTAATGGGTCATTTGCTAAAATCAGAGTTTTTTGGCCTACAAATTGGATTAGGAGCAAATGAGAAGTGCCACATAAGCAGACACTGCTAGCCGCTTGTTACCCAGTCGACCTTCTTCCTAGAGAAAGAAAATGCCAGAACCATTAGAGAAGCCCCATAGACAATCAGTTATTACAGTTGCCAAGGCAGGTGTGATTGGAGATTAACATATTTCCATGTTCTAAGCAGACCTTAATTTCTCCATGAGCCTTTGACTAATAGGTTTTCAGATGTCACTGGAGGTAAGTAGGTCAAAAAGTTACAAATCTGCTACATGGGGCAGCAAACAGGTGGAGATGACCCTGTGTCACAGTGAGGTCATTAGCACACTCACTTAGACAGCATTATCAATGGAGCATTTTTCTTTGCTAAGTATGGATATTTATGACCCATTAAATAAGGCTTGGCTGACAGATGCAGGCTTAAAATGCCTTTCCAAGAGTGAAGGCATTGAATAAAAGGCAGAAGGCCACATTCTGATTTTATTTACGTTCCATTGGAGGTCAGCTGTAAATGAAACCAGAACGTTGGGTTACTTTTAAAAACACAGCCAGTCTTCTTGATTTAATGCTACTGACTTTTTACTGACATATATATATTCCATTTATGTTATGAAAATTAAGTGAACATTTTCTTAAACCAATGAGTACATTATAAGAGTGGAAACATTTTGAGACTCTTGTTTTTCATTCTCATTGTATACTCTGTAATGCATATGGTTTAATCCTCTGTCCTACCCAATATTAGAATTTTACCTTTTCAAATAACTATTTTTGCTTTATGAGGAAAAAAAATAATCATTTGCTTTGGTGCTGATCAATGTGGTGATAATTTGGTGCAGAGTATTTAATATACTGGTAAAGTAACAAACTTTCATTTTAAACATGTATAGCACTGACGACTGATTCCATCAACCTTTCAGCTAAGCAGCTGTCATATCTTGTAAAGGAACTCCAGCCTTTTACTCAGTATTCAGTTGCTGTGTCTGCTTTTACTATCATTGGAGAAGGACCACCAGCTATTCTCATTGCCAGGACAAGTGAACAAGGTAAAATTTTATGACTGAAATAATTTCATGCTGGCAGCTCTTTATTTCTCTGCAGATTTCTAGTGGTTTAATTCCTCCACCCATATTAAACGGCTTGTTTTTGTTCTGCAGTTCCAAGCTCTGTAGAAAATATAAATTATAAAAATATTAGCTCATCCTCTGTTTTGCTATATTGGGATATTCCACTAAACCCCAATGGGAAAATAATACATTACACAGTTTACGCGATGGAGCTGGATACAAATAAAGCTTTCCAGATGACAACATCAAATAACAGCATCTTGATTACAGGTAGGAGTCTTGTTTTTTAAAAAATTGTAATGGTAACTATGCAAATTTGTTTGAATTGTACCGAAATGGAGTTGTTTCCATCTTTCTGTATCTTTGCTGTCTGTATGCATTTGAAAATGAAACTTTTTTAAAGCAATGGTCCTATTGCCATTCATTGTCTGGCACAGCTACAGTCAACTCTAGTTCTGGACCTCCTAAACTTCCGTTCTTGTTGTACTTGGGAAATTTCAGTGCACTTGTGCAGAATTTCCTTGTGTCAAATTGTTCTATCATTGCCATTTTTCATTTGAGTAATAAATCCCCCTCCGATCCTACTAAATATTCTGTAACCATTCAAGACCATTCACCAAGTTCTTCATTCTAAGCAAGCATTGTCCCTGTGTTCCTTGAACAACAGCTTCCCCCCTACCCACCCTACTCCCAGTGCCAATGCATCCATAGAGGCGGGTTAGGCACTCACCTAGGGTGCCAGCTGAAGAGCGCTGGCGGTGCCTCTCTTCATCCCGCGGGTGCACAAGGTGTGGGCTGGCCTGTCTGCTGCCTCACCAGCCCTCCTTTCCCTTGCCTCGCCAGCTCTCCCAGGCAGTCGGTGCTGGAGCCGAGCCAGGCAGCAGCCGAAGCAAGAGCGCCCACTTGCAGCGCAGGCTGTCTCTTTTATGCTGCCGGCGGCCCTTCGGAGCCCAGTGGGACCCCCTCCCCAGGACTTGGGTGGGATCAGAGGTGGCTGGGTGGCCTCCGCAAGGGCTGGGGGCCCTGAGGCATGCCAGCAGCAGCAGGGCTTTCTCTCCAGAGCACACGGAGGAGGACGGTGCCTCCCAGCTCCAACAGCGCCTTCTCTGCCTCTCCAGCCCTTGGCCCCACTCCCTGAAGCAGAAGCCCAGCCATCTCTCCCCCCCCCCCCCACCTACCTGGAGACTCAGGAGGAGGGAAAGCGCTGACAGGCGCTGCTTCAGTGGGCACCCAGGGGCATGGGCACCAGAAGGTAGCCTTGCCTAGTCTGGAAAAAAAACCTGGCACTGGCCCTGCCTACTCCATACCATATACTGCTTTTTAAAAAGGGGATTTGCAAAGGTCAGTTTTGATATGATATGGCTGTTTAAGGGTGGGGAAGTAAAAAATCCTACTGGCTCTCTCCAAGTAGCATTTTATTTATTAATCTTATTTTATTGGTTCAATTTATACCCTGCCCTCCCCACAAGCAGGCTCAGGGCAGCTTATGAAGTTTTGGTTTGTGGGCCATAAAAATGCAAGTTAAAACCAATTTCTTTCAAAGAAGCTCAGCATACTAGACTAAATACTCTTTTAAGGAAAAAAATGTACTACATGTCCTGTATGTTTCCACTTGCAATTTCTTCAAAGATTATATGCTTTATCTTTAAGCCACATGAAAATATGGACCTATGGAAAGAACCTCAGAAGCAGAATCCCTAGGAACGTCTTCTGCTTGATCACTATTGAAATTAATAGAAACTGTGCAATTATACTCATAACAGTGGATTATCTATAGTTTCTTTTTTACTGTTTCCAGGTTTGAGAAAGTATACAAATTATAAAATGAGAGTAGCAGCTTCTACTAATGTAGGAGAAAGTGCTCTCTCTGAAGAAAATGATATTTTTGTAACAACACCTGAAGATGGTGAGCATGGTTTTCATAGTGATTTTTATTATTTGTTATGCCTTTGGTAATTAATCCTTGTAACTATCTTAAGCTCTTAGTGATATTAATACACTCTAATGATAATAATAAGTAAACTCTGTCCACTTATGTAAGATGGAATGTTTCTGAGCTCGTATAAAAAAATTCCTTGTTTGTTTCATTGCCAATAAATTGTATGGTTTTGAGAGTACACTTTGATACTTAGGTCTGATATAGATATGACCTGGAAGATCTGTGATTTCCCATGACTTTTTAAAAAAAGACTCATAGCAAGGGTGAATGAATAGAAATCCTTTAAATATAATCTTCACAAACATTTTTAAATGTTTTCTGACTTACAGAACCAGATTCTCCACCCCAGAATGTCAAGATATTAGAAGTGACTGCAACAGAAATAAACTTAAGATGGTCACCCCCAGAAAAGCCTAATGGGATCATAACATATTATGAAGTTACATATGACAACTCAGCTGCTTTAATTGTTAAAAACACTACAGGAACAAGTTTGTCTTTAAATGGCTTGACCCCATACACTCTCTATAATATTTCTATAAGGGCATTCACTCATTTTGGTCATGGAAATCAGTCATCTGCCCCATTGTTCATCAGAACAGCTGAAACTGGTAAGTGCAGAACTTTAGATTATTGTTATTTGACTCGGGTTTTGCAATCCCAAGAAAAGTTATTAAATATGATATACTCTACTACAGTATTTCTCAGAGTATGAAGAGGAGTTTCCCAAGAGTTTGCGTGGGAGGGGACAGGCCCTGCCTTGACCTCAAATAATGAGTGTATTGGTTAAACCAGAAAGAGGGGTATTATCCTAAATAGATTTACACCCTTCTGAATTCATTAAAGGCAACTCTAGTTACTGGAGCACTATCAGTTTCTATAGCCTAGGTCGCAGCCACACTAGAGAGATAATCCGGACGGGAATCGATACAAATTTGCAGTGGCGCAATTTGCACCACATTTGCATGATCACACAGGTCCGTGGACCTGCGAGGGCAAACCACCGCTGCATGATCACACGAAACTGCGGGCGAGTTGGGGTTTTTCCCCCAGCCGTTTTCAATTCGCTTATTCGCTTAAACAAGGGAATGATGAATTGCCTCTCCACCCTGGGGGTCGTCCAATGATGCGAATACCAGGGGCGGGGAAGAAAAAGCCTGATACCCGATGCCACACGTTTGCGCTGGCACGATCACACAGGGAAAGTCCAGCTCCGGGCCGTCGCAAACCATTTGATACTGCCTTTTCACTGGTAGCTTTTTACGCCGATTCCCCGCTGGCTCAAAGTGGCTTGCGACAGTTTGACAACAGTTGTGGGATGCTTCCCAGATGTGCTGCTGTGATCGCGCCACTTTGAGCTGGTGGGGAATCGTTCCTCTTGCATCGCAAATGGGTGCATATGATCGTGCCCCTATGTTGTCGAATATTTTGCAACATTTTGAATGCTCTAAGAATTTTCCAATGAGCTTTCCAGAGCATGTTGTAGCAAGTGTGGTGTGATATTTAGAGCATTGGACTAAGAGCTAAGGGACCCAGGTTTGATCTCCACTCTGCCGTGGAAGCTTGGTGGGTAACCTTGAGCCAATCACACACACTCAGCCTAATCTACCTTGCAGGGTTGTTGTGAGGATAAAATGGAAGGCGGGAAATTTATGTACTCTGCTTTGGGTCCCCATTGGGGAGAAGGGCAGGGTATAACAGAAATAAATAAAAATAAATTATGAAGTCTTGCTTTTCAGTAACAATATCACAAATATATTTGGCTCAGGTATACCCAAATGCACACCCCTACCTGTTCATGAGGAAAAGTCTCCACATTCCCATCCACTACAAATAATCGTAAAGCTCTGATTTTAGAATGAAAGAAATACATGCATTGTTCTAAAGAACCTTTCATTGCTACCAGACCAGTGAAGACACCAGAGGATAAAGGGCTCCCCCATAGTTTTGTTTAAACTATTTCTGAGATTTAAAAGTCCATGAGGGGAAAAGTTTGGGGCTTGTTTAAACCAAAGAGTTGAATCATTTCTTTGATGGTCAGGAATGCCCATTCTTTAATTTCTGTTGTTACATTCTTGGAAGTGCCACAACAGTAATCACAATAATCTGAACTTTTAAGTTACAAACTAAACTTTTTGTCTGTTCTTCTTTTTCCTTTCAGTACCTGAATTTCCACCACAAAACATAATCTACAAGAACATCTCTTCTACGGAAATAGAGTTATCATTTCTTCCACCATCTGTTCCCAATGGGATTATACAAAGTTATACTATATATCTCAGAGAGTCTGATGGAACAGAGGAAAGAATAATTAACATCACCCATCTGTCACTGAATATTACAGGTGATGACTATAGTATATATTATATATATACCATATATACTATCTATATATTTAATAGCCAAGGCGCTCCCCGCATGCAGATATTTAAATCCACACATTGGGGGCATCTAGGGGGCAAAGAGATTTTCCTGCACACTTGGGAGACTCCCCAGGTGTGCAGAAAAATCTGAAAAGTAAAAAAAAATATTTGGGGAATACTTAAATCCCCCCAAAAGTAAAAAGCATTCCCTGCGCATGTGCAGGGGCTCGCTGTCAAGAGGTGGGGAGAGAGCTTGGCGGGCCCGGCTACTTGGAGCCGTGCAGGCCTCACTGTAGCTGCAGGGGGGGCTGGAAAGAGCTTGGTGGGCCCGGCAGCTGGGAGTCATGTGGGCCTTGCCATCACTGCCAGGAGGCGGGGGAGAGAGCTTGATGGACCCGGTGGCTGGGAGCCACGTGGGCCTCACCGTCACTGCTGGGGGCGCAGGGAAGAACTTGGTGGGCACAGTGGCTGGGAGCTGCACAGGCCTCACCACTGGAGCCAGGGGGGGAAGCTTACCTGTGGCTGCTTCCTCCTCAGCTGTGAGGTCCTCCCCCCCGTGAGTATCATGGGTCCCTCTTCATGTATACTATATCAGTATATACTATTTAAAAATGAATTGCGCCCTTGCTTTCTTATGTTGGCCACTTTCTATTGTATAATGCATGAATCCTTTGTTTATTTAAAATATTGTACCCCATCTTTTGATTGTGGTCTACAAAGTGACTTATAGATCTTAATTAGAAATGCCATTATAATAAAACAACACAAGTAATCAGGATTTCAGATAAACCGCATTCAGAGACAACACCATAATAAGAGCAGGCAGCAGAATGATGTCCTGTATTTTATAAAGCTCCATTAGATTAACAATCCAAATTGTATATTTTATATTAGGGAGAAATCAATACATAGCCTTGAATAATACATTCTGAAAAACACTGCTAAATGCTATATTTTTTCAAGTGGCCAACCTGACAAAATTCAGCACTTAATGCATGCAATGGATTCAGGCAGGTAGCCATGTTGGCCTGAAGCAGCAGTACAAAGTTTGAGTCTAGTGGCACCTTTCAGACCAACAAAGTTTTATTCTGGTTATAAGCTTTTGTGTGCATGCACACTTCTTCAGATATCTGAACTCAAACTGTATTATGTATGCAATGGTATGACTTATTTAAACTTTTAAAAGGACATAATTTCTTGGTCACTGGCTTACTGGTAAATTTTATTTTTCAGTTTCATATATTATTGTAGCAGGGAACTCTGTAAAAAAAAACAAAGCAAAGAAGGTGCTTTCATGAAATCTGAACCCCCTTCTGGAGTCCTTTCAGATGATAAATGGACATAAAATTTTGTCATTCCCCCCCCCCCCCCCCCCCTTAGTTTAGCTTGTTCATTGTGGGATTTTTTGTTCTGTGGCTTTTCGTTATACTTTATGGATGCAGAAAACATGCATTTGAATATAATCATCAATAGGTAAATATTACTGGATTTTTGTAAGGTGTTGTAAGTGGATGGCAAGGTAGGCTTCCTGGGATACTACCTGGTATGTTAATGTCTGTGGAGCATATAACTTGTGGGTGGGGGGGAGAACAACCCATTTTATGCTTACATATAAATCTCGCATATGTTGTGGTAATTCCGTTTCAAAAATTTTCTCAGTGAATGATAATTAATTAAACCCAAATACTGTATTAAACAGAAAAGGATGGTGTCACTTAAACATGTGCAAATATATTAATAATTTAATTTTTTTTTACTATTTTTAGGGTTACTTAGATAAGTTTTTTAAAGGCTCCAGTTGTTGGTTACATTTAAAGCTTGATGCATTAATTAGTATGTTGTAAAATAACAAAAACTGGAAATGGTTTAATATTTATGTAATGGTTTTCCTATTCGTAACCATGATGTGCAAATAATTTTTCGGCACCCGTACTTTTGAAACAATCACAAATTGCATACAGTGATCATAAACACAAATGCATTATAATGTATTTACTGTATTATTCTTTATTCAGGTTTGAAAATATATACACACTATATAGTTGAGGTGTCAGCAAGCACTTCAAAGGGTGAAGGTGTTCATAGTGAGCCCATGTACATACTCACTGATGAGGCTGGTGAGTCTTTTATTATTGTACCATTGCAGATTATATCTATACTGTATAATGTAGGGAAGCCTCTGATTTCATTGGCTATACTGGTAAGATGGCATAGAATTTTTACTTTTCTGTTGTTCAAGAAAGAATGGTGTAAGAATGTTTGTGGCCCCAGTGCCAAGGGGAGGGATGAGGTGGGGGCCAAAGGCAAAGAGCCCTTCTGAACCCAACTAAATACCCCATTTACATTTCAGTAATACACATGCACACAAAGTTTTCAGAGAAATGTGGAATAAAATTGGCCACAACTTTATTGGTCACAGCTGTAGTATGCTTTGGGACAGCATGGGGTATTAGATCCAGGTCATTGACTGACCCACCTGCCAGTTGATGATCCACTGGAAATCTTGGGATGACAGGTCTCTAGATCCCACAGGAGTGCCTCCCCAGATGGTCTCCCCTGCCACCTTAGCATGAGGGTAATTCCCGGTTGTGCCACCAGGCTGGGCGTACCATTTGGGCCTCATGCCAAGATCCCTTATTGGGATCCCCAAACTCAGGAAAATGGGTATGCAGGCTGGCTTTCCTGATAATGGATCCATCCCCATGCTGATACCACCAAGTTGTGACAAGGAAAATTAAATCAAATAGAACTGCATGCAAACCCCTTCAAACTACACCTCACTAAAGGGCCGGGAGGGTGGGCTAAGTTGCCTGACACTGAAAAGATGGCAAGCGGGAGCAGTGCAGTGCCTATAGTAGTGGCCAGAGTGTCCCCAACACCCAGGCCCCACTCATAGGGCCAGTGTTGGGGCAGGCGGGCCCAAGCTTCCCACGCTTGCTGCCAGCCTGCTCCCTCCACCTGGCAAGAACCACCCTGGCCACCCTTGCTCCCCTCTCTCTGTGGTGCCACAAACAGGACCTTGGGTGAGTTTGGGCCCTGGCTTGCAATCAACCCTTCTGTGAAAAAAAGGATGTTGATACAGAGCCCTTATAGCCAGGGATTGTTTCATGTGGCAGTTAGAACTTTTAGTCTCAAATAAGCCCAATAAATATAGGTATTTTATATTTAAACAGCCCTCATCTAGCCAAAATTAAGATTTCTAGCAAAACATATAAAAAGTGGGCGGCAGTGCTATGAAAGGACAAGCAAATAAAAATGTTTACTGTCTGTCATGTTATAAACTTCCTTGCACAAGTACACACTGTTCTAAGTATATACCAAATGTTTCACAGATTGGCTAAGAGCTATGCTTATGTTCCCAATTTCCATGTATGACTACAGATATGACTGGATTTTCTAATACTATATGATGCTGTTCTGTGTGATTTAAGATAACTATGATAATAAGTGATAATGGGTCTGTTTCATTATCAAAAAAATGGTAGAAATTTTTGTCATTTCAGTTGAATTAATATTTATCCTGATAGCTTGTCTTAACCTTGAAATGTTGTGACAACAAAATCTACAGTGTTCTAGAGTTTAATAAGAAGATAAGGAACAGACTTATATCGAGTCAGATAAATGGTCTATAGCTGTTTCCCAGTTATATTACCTAAATTCCTTTTTCACTAAGATCTTGGGCAAATCAGTCTGGAACTTTCTATATAAGAAACAATTGCTCTGTACTATACTCTGAATTTTTAAGAGTTTTAAGTTATATCCCTCTTCTGTATAGTATTATATCTATCTTGATTTGATTGAATTTTAGTTGTCTTGAGCCATTGTATATACTAAGATCTCTCTGCATTATTAAATGTGTCATAAAAATAAGGCTTTTTTTAAAAAAATGGGTGAATAGATTTAAATGCTGCATTCTACATTTTTATCCTCTATCAGGGCCATCCTCATCAATTTTCCCATCCATTGGAGCTTAATATAATTATTTCCAGTCTCATTGGTCCTCAGGGGGACTGTGCTATAGTTTAATATGGGTTCACACCTATAAAGTTCCTGCTTTTATTACGAAGAAAAAAATGGCAACAATGTTCTCGGACAGTAGGTGAATCACTGTGACATTTACCCATTACTCTGTTCTCCCATGAAATATTGTTCTCCATCAAATCACAGAAACAGATGTCTTAACGTCACCATGCAAAATGATCCTTTATCACCTTGCTAAAAAAAACATTCAGGCGATAATGCTAATTTGTAGGATAGAAGACCCATCTCAAGATATGTTTTTAGCTGTCTCTGAAATCATAACCACTTAACTAGATCTTGCCTCCTTACTTTACAGCTCCTACTTCTCCTCCTCGATTGCTTACAGTAGAACAGTTGTCTGGTGTCATGGTGAAGTTGTCATGGAAACCACCCCTAGAGCCAAATGGAATTATCCTCTATTACACAATTTATGTCTGGTAAGATTTGATCTGGGAATTGTTCTGAAGAAAAATATTAACTTGTCACTTATCAAGAATATTAGTTTCCCCCCACTCTCTATAGTCTTTGTCAATTATACATTTGCTATGAGTGAATATTAGCACATCATTTTAAACACATTATCCTGTATAAATTTAAATTGAGTTTTTGAAAGGGAGTAAGTACAGAGATCCATGCTTGTTAGTTTCTAAAGTGTTTTTGGGAGCAGAGTAGAACCAACATATTTTGCCATCTTCAAGCTGCTGTACTGCACAAGAAGCACATTCCACAATCTCTTGCAGAACCACAGTAGATCCTTTTTAAAATTACATTTTGCACTATACCTCTCCATTCTGACTTCTTTCTTTTCAACTGCCCACTCATCTTCAGAAGAAGAAGAGAAGAGATTGGATTTATATCCCGCCCTTCACTCACTTGGAGTCTCAGAGCAGCTTACAATCTCCCTTCCCTTCCCCTCCCCACAACAGACACGCTGTGAAGTAGGTGGGGCTGAGAGAACTCTGACAACTGTCCTTGAGAGAACAGCTGGTACAGAGCTATGGCTTGCCCAAGGTCATCCAGCAGGTGCAAGTGGAGGAGGAGTGGGGAATCAAACCCGGTTCTCCCAGATTAGAGTCCGCGCACTTAGCTGCTACACCAAACTGGCTCTCTTCAGACTGGGATATAAGGATTCCAGGGTCTCCATTCCTACTTGTATCTGGCAAAGAGAGCTTTGACTCTCAAAAGCTCACCCTGAAAAAAATTTTGGTCTCTAAGGTGCTATTGGATTTGAGTCTCTCTGATGGCCTGTAGCTTCATTGGCCTTCTTGAATTACTACTGCCCCAAACAACCATGATTGTAATACTGCATTCACAATGAATCCTAAACAGAGGCTGAATTCAAACTGGCAGTTTGGCCCGATATAGGCATGTTTCACAAGCGGATTAAGAGGGCCGGTTCACACAGCCACAGCTGTCTGGCATTGCCATGCCGTACTCACCCTGTCCTGAAGCGTTTTGATCCCGCTTTAAAAAGGTACCTGGTGAAACCTGTGGCAAGCTGTTTGGGTGTGCGTTGATCCCACTTCCTGGAAGTGTGGATGCAAATAAGCTGCAATCAAGCGGTGCCAGTAATGTGAACCTGCTGATCCGGCAGGGATGCGAATAACCGCCCACATGGACTGCGCACTTGAGCACACAACCACCCGCAGGGACGCTTCCAGCTCACAGAGTTAAAGCTCCCAGCCATGGGATCCTGCCCCAATTGCTGCTGCGCCTATGCGCCCATGCGCCTACGCGCAGGTCGGCGAAACGGAACAAAGTTGTGCGCAACCGGGGTGGCACTGCCAGGGGCCAGCCCACAGTGTGAATGCTGCATTCTGCCTCCTCCCTGGTATGGTCCTGCATCAGTCCATGCAGTGTGACCGAAAAGCCCTGCAACAACTTGGCCTGGGTCTTTTTGCCCCACTTCCCTTGCGCTTCATTCTGCCAGTCTATCCTCCACCAGAGTTACGCCCTTCTTTGTCCACTGATGTCTGTCTATGGATGTAGATCGGAGTAACATTGCATTAGATTGCATTGTTAATTCATTTCCCAAGAAATCTCTTGGGTATACAAGAATTAGAAAGTATCACTTCACTTTTGATTGTATCTAAATTCTTCTCTGTCCCTTTACAGAGACTCAAACAAAATTTAATTCTGGATATAAGCTTTTGTGTGCATGCACACTTCTTTAGATACCTATTCTGAAGAAGTATGCATGCACACAAAAGGTTATACCCATTATTAAACTTTGTTGGTCTTAAAGGTGCCACCGGACTCAAATTTTGTTCTGTTGCTTTAGACCAACACAGCTACCCACCTGAATCAAACAAAATGGGCATGGAAGCCTTGACACTAGGGATGGGCATGAACCAGGAAAATGGAGGTTCATGGGGTTTCACAAACCACAAACCTTCATGAACCTTCCTGTTTACCAAACTGGTTCATTTCATGAGGTTCATGATGCAGTAAAATGCCCCCCCTGTGGGCTAGAGACATCAAAATCACAAAAGTCTCCAGCTGACTTTCTTCTACCTGCTCTCGAAGTTTGGTGAGGATTGGATTTCAGGGGGCTGAGTTACAGCCCCCCAAAGTAGGTGCCCCCAGAAAAGTACTCTCTGGGGAAATCAGTGCTGCAGGTTCAGGAATGTGTAGAACAGACTCCCTGCAAGCTAGAGGCATCAAACTTGTTCAGGTGTTCAGAAATAAGTATATGGGGAGGGTGTTCTGGCAAGGCAACCAGCAGCCAAGCCCCTCTGTCCAGCATGAGCAGAGAGACAGGTGGCTCAGATCCCTGAGTCCACCAGACACCACCCTCAGCCAAGAACCCCAGTAGCTAAACTACTCCACTCAGCTTGAACAGAACAGGTGCCTCAGAACCCTGAGTAAGCACCAAATACAAGCCCAGCCAGGGAGAGGTGTTCAGAAATCCCAATGGAGGAGGCTGTGAGTCCTCAGCCAAGAAGATTGTCCGATTCGCATGTGAGAAACCCCAGGATGAATCCTGACTTACCTACGGAAGCTTGTTAGATGACCTTGGGCCAGTCATACTCTCTCTCAGCCAAGCCCTGTGAGATATAAATATCTAAATAAATATATTATTAGAAAAAGCAGTTATAAAACAATAATGCTAAACTTTAAAAATTGCAGTTAAGAACATAAGAGAAGCCAATGTTGGATCAGGCCAGTGGCCCATCCAGTCCAACACTCTGTTACACAGTGGCCAAAAATACCAGGTGCCCTCAGAAGGTCCAGCAGTGGGGGCAGGAAGCCCTCCCACTGTTGTCCTCCCAAAAAACACCAAGAATACAGACCATCACTTGCCCTGGACTGAGAGTTCCTATCTATACTTTGTGGCTAATAGCCACTGATGGACTTCTGCTCCATATCTATATACTAATAGCGAAGGTGTCCCATGCGTGCAGATATCTAAGTCCGCACAGGGTGGGCACCTGGGGAACAGGGAGATTTTCCTACATACTTGGGGAACTCCCCAGGTGTGTAGAAAAATCTGAAAAGTAAAAAAAAAAACTTTCGGGGGGATGTTTAAATCCCCCCCCAAAGTTAAAGAGCGTTGGCACATGCACTGGAGCACACAGTGGGTGGGCACGCGAGTCCTTCATCAGCAGCAATGACAACAACAGCAGCAGCAGCGAGGGGGCGGCAGAGAAGAGGGCTGTGGGTGCTGCTCCTCCAGTCACCATCGGGGAGACAAAGGGAAGCAAGACGCCAGGCCCCTTCCGGCTGGATGAAGGCGAGGAGCTTGTGGGGAGGTGGCGCAGTCCCTGGATGGGTGCTGAGGCACCTGCCATTGCTTCTGCTGTCACTCTCCCTCCAGTGGAAGAAGGAAGCCTTGGCTCTTTGTCCTCCCTCTCCCACCACCCACCACTCAGATGACCTGCCAGCCCAGGAAAGCAGCAATGTGAAGGCACTATCCATGGGCAGCGCTGGTGTCAGGTGGCAGAGTTGCCATGAATGCACTGGGAGAGCCTGCTGGAGCTGCTGTATCATCTCTGTTTTCTAATTATATTAGTTTTGTGTTCTGCTTTGAGGCTGGGCTCACCAGAACCTTTAGCAGGACTACAGATTTGCCCTGGCCAACTGTAATCCGAAGCACACTGACTGGAGAAAACCCAATTGCTTCCTCAAAGGGTTAACCTTCCGCGGCTCCTGCCTGCCCCTTTAATTGCTTTCACTTTCGCCGGAGTGGAAGTTGGAAGAAAGAGCCCCTAGAAAGCAAGGTAGAGCGAGCGCGGGGTGGGTCCTCAATGTCTGGGACTGTGGAGGCACCTTCCCGCTGAATAAAGAAGCAGAGTGGAAAGACTCTACTACTACTGCATGAAATTCACGCTCTCCACCTATTCCACCCTCTTCTCGGTAGGTGACTCAGGCGCATCTTCCCCCCTCCCACCATAGGTGGAAAGCCACTGAAACGCCTTCCTCCTTCTCCTCCTCCTTTTGCCCAGTGCTCAAAGAATTGTGAGTATCGGGCAGAGAACCGCTCTGTGTGCGGGCGATGGAGAGAGAAGGAGCAAACTCAGCCCCACCACCCAGCTCACCTGCTGGCCCAGGAAAGGGGCACAGATGTTGCCGCTGCCACAGCCGCGGTGCCTGGGGGGCTGTGTGGAGCAGCATCCCCAGGCTCACCCAGAGAAGCCGCCTCCGCGCTTCCTCCTCCTCAATGCTGAGCTCCTTCTTCCCCCCTGTCCCGTATCGCGGGTCCTCCCACTTGTGTTAATCTAATTCCCTCTTGAAGATGTCCATGCTTGTAGCTGCCGCCACCTCCTGTGGCAGTGAATTCCATGTGTTAATCACTCTTTGGGTGAAGAAGTACTTCCTTTTATCTGTTCTAACCCAACTGATCAGCAATTTCATGGAGTGCCCACAAGTTCTTGTATTGTGAGAAAGGGAGAAAAGGACTTCTTTCTCTACCCACTCTATCCCATGCATAATCTTATCAACCTCGATCATGTCACCCCTCAGCCGTCGTTTCTCCAAGCTAAAGAGCCCCAAGCGCTTCAACCTTTCTCCATAGGGAAAGTGTTCCAACCCTTTTATCATTCTAGTTGCCCTTTTCTGCACTTTTTCCAATGCTAGAATATCCTTTTTGAGGTGTGGTGACCAGAGCTGTACACAGTATTCCAAATGAGGTCGCACCATCGATTTATACAGGGGCATTATGATACTGGCTGATTTGTTTTCAGTTCCCTTCCTAATAACTCCCAGCATAGCATTGGCCTTTTTCATTGCAGTCACACACTGTCTCGACATTTTTATTGAGTTATTTACTACGACTCCAAGATCTCTCTCTTGGTCAGTCTCCGCCAGTTCGGACCCCATTAACGTGTATTTATAGTTAGGATTTTTGGCTCCAATGTGCATCACTTTGCACTTGGCCACATTAAACCCCACTTGCCATGTTGATGCCCACTCACCCATCCCTGACAGATCCCTTTGGAGTACCTCACAATCCTCCCTGGTTCTTACCACCCTGAACAACTTCGAGTCATCTGCAAATGTAGCCACTTCACTGCTTACTCCCAACTCCAAATCATTAATAAACAAGTTAAAAAGCATTGGACCGAGTACTGATCCCTGCGGTACCTCACTGCTTACCTCCCTCAACTGAGAAAATTAATTACTATACTGAACAGTTTTTCTATCTGGCTTTTAGCCTAGAAAAATAGGTTCAGTCTACAGCTATATTCTACTTTAAAAATGCAACTAAATATAGAAATAAAACAAAGTAACAGCAACATTTTTGAAAGTCAATTTTTAAAGCAACTGTGCTAGGTAGGCAGCCAATTCTTCTATATCGAATACCTCACAGGACATTCACTAAGCATATAGATCACTTGGGCTCAAACTACATATTACATTCTATGTGCAATCATCTTGAGGACTTGCAGCCATATGACAGCAGCGAGTTCCCTATAGAATGCAATTTAAAAGATCCTCAGGGGCCCAATTCAGACTGTGGCATGAGGGGAGCACTTCTGCCTCCCCCTGTGCTGTTTTCCCTAACTTGAAACAGCACCACGGGTGTTATATGCCCCATCAGAGGCTACTTGTGCCACAGTCCTGATTTGAATTGGGTCCTCTGTGGCACTTCTAAATTGAGTCCCTTGGAGAACTCACAGCTGGTGTCCTGCTGCAAGTCCCCTTTGGGATCACACATTAAACTTCAGTTGTAGCTTGGCCCTTCAGTGGAGTACTTAAGGTCCAACCACAAGCAAAATGTATCATTGAAGTTCCTAAGCAGTGACCTTTGCTACTACCAGCCTATGTTCCTGTTTGGAGATTCCTCCAGTTATAATGGGTGGCTGCAGCTTTGCTACATTATTTTGTTTAACCCTGTCTGCTGCAGGGCTAAGAGGTTAGTGAATCTCATTCCTACCCTGGTTAACAATGACATCATAATGAAATTACTTAAACAGAGGCATGCTTGGCTTCATGTCAGTGGGACTGTTGAGGGTTGTTTTTCACTACCATATGGCTACATGGAAGTCCTCTCCAGCACAGCCCATTTCTCCCTGTATTTTCCCTCTAGTTTCAGGTACAATAGCACTTTACTCCTACAAAACTTATAAAATTCATTACATGAGAAATTGTCTTCTAGATTTTCTGGATTATTAAGATATTGTTCTTCTTTTTAACTACACACTACTTGTAACATTTTCTCTTAGGAATGTAATGTTGAACAGAAGCATTAATGTAACAGAAACCTCATTAGAGATCACAGATCTTGAACACAACAATGAATATAGTGTTTATGTGACAGCAAGTACCAGATTTGGAGATGGGAACATAAGGAGTAACATGACTAGCTTCAAAACGTCTGAGGGATGTAAGTGTTATACTGCAGGGACCCTAGAAGATTAGAACAAAATGTAGAGATTTAATTTACTGAAAATCGTTGTAGTAGTATACAATAAACAAGTAAGATATTAATGGAGACTATCAAAGGAAAAGTGGGATAATTTGATAATAAGATCATCATGCCTTTCTGTTTGCATTGGTTATGCTGTAATATGGTCTAGAGGTGGATGAGTCCTCGCACAATGAACTAAACTGGACACATGAAGTGGCCTTATACTGAATCAGACCATTGGTCCATCAAGGTCAATATCACCTACTCAAGACATGTAGTGGTTCTCCAGGGCCCCTAGCAGAGGTTTTTCACATCACCTACTACCTGACCCTTTTAAACTGAAGATACCAGAGACTGAACCTGGGACCTTCCAATATTTTGGAAAATGTTTCCATGCTTCCCTGAGCACCACACTGTGTTTGTTGTACTGAGTCTTGCCTGGGTCCACAATCGTTCTTCACTGGATTATAAATCCTTTATACATAAAAGCCCAATGTATTGGCACTTTCTGGCTCTCCCATTGGCTCTGCTGTATGCTCCATGAGCCATTGGCCCATCAACCACCACTCAAGAGTACTTGTGTGCCATTGGCTGGGTGCTGGGCCCGCTCCTTTACCCTGCCCACTGCCAGCCTGGCCACTGTTACCTGACAGAATAAATTGCCAAAATGGCTATCTCTCCTGATGAAGATGCTTCTCCTGCTTGGTGTGGCTGGCTACTGAGGTGGGCCAGTGGCTGTCAAACCATTCTTTTCTCCTCCTGCTGTGGGGCTAACTTTTCCCTCAGTGGCTGTTGCTAGGCAACCAAGCTTGGTTCTGTCAGTAAAAAGACAAAGGCAGAAGGTCCTTTCCAGGCCTACTTTGGCCTTTGTGGGGAACTCATTGGGGCCAGTCCTACTAGGTTGCCAGCTCCAGGTTGGGAAATTCCTGGGGATTTTGTGGTGGAGTCTACGGAAGCCAGAGTTTGGGGAGGGGAGAAGCCTCAGCTGAACAGAATGCCATAGAGTCCACCATTCAAAGCAGTTATTTTCTCCCGGGGAACCATTGCTGCCAATCTCCAGGGGAGGGCTAGAGATCACTCAGAATCAAAACTGTTCTCCAGACGGCAGAGATCAGTTCCTCTGGAGAAAATGATGGACTCTGTGACATTATACCCTGCTGAGGTCACAATGGCAAATTGATGCTGAGTGCCCAAGGCCATGGCATCCACCCAGAAACTCTTTCTAGAGTCCATTGTATTTATTTCCACAACGGGCCTTATTCCTAGCATGAAATAATACACCTAAACATGAGTTTCCAGTCCCTCCTGCTAATAATTGCTAGGCAAAAAATTGATTTTTGTAAATGCTAAATTGTTAAAATGTTTTTCAGCTCCAAGTGACGCACCTAAAAATGTCCAGTATACAAATCTCACCTCCTCATCAATACGCATTTTCTGGAACCCTCCTCAAAAGCCCAATGGGAACATAAGGTTTTATTCAGTTTACTACAAGAATGATTCAGAGATTTACATACAGGTACATCTTTCTGTTCTTATTTTCTCATCTCCAAAATTTATTTATTATTTTGTTACTTTAAGATATCATGAACAAAATAAACCATGGGTCTAAGAAATGTCACTCTTTTGTACATCTGTTTAATTATAAGTAAGTTTTGCACACAATAATAAGGAAAATAAAATACTATTTAGTCTTTACAATCAAAGATTTAATCGAACCTTAAAATAAATGTGATCTTTATGTTTGTTTTCACTTAGCACAGTATGGAGATCTTACAAGAATTTGTAGACTGCTTGCCTGTCTCAGGGAGAAGTCAGTTCAAGGGGCAATAAGCAAAGTTGACACATAGAGTTTAGGAATTTTTAATAAGCCATTTAAGTTAATGAATAATATGTCGATGTTACACATTGGGATTGTATTATTAATATTTTTATCTATTTTCTGTTCACAAAAAATCAGTTATGCATGAGGAAAGGAGCTATGAGAGCACCTGCTGTTCAGTTTAAAAATTAGCTTATTTATTCAAAAGTTGGGTTTGTTGTAGAGAAAACTTCAAAGAAACATTGAAAAAAATGTGTATGGTCTGAGGAAAGTAGATGTATACATTTTTTCCTTTGCCTCATAACACTAGTTCTTCTAATCCTTAGTGTTATGGGTTCTTAATAAGTGTTTGCTTACTGCTTATGAAGGATTAATACTGATTAACTTTCTGTGGACTGTGTTCCTTATTGAGATAGCACAATTGTGAGTACTAGATTTATAGCTGCATACTAAGGCACCAATCATAGAATCACAGAATGTGAATTGGAAGGGACCTTGCAGGTCATCTAGTCCAACCCCCTGCACTCTGCAGGAGAATAGCAGAAAGATAGCCTACGACATTCCCAAAAGATGGTTGTCCAGCCTCCGCTTGAAAACATCTAGCAAAGGAGCATCCACCACCTCCCAAGGCAGTCTGTTCCACTGCTCAACCACTCTTACAGTCAGGGCTCATTTCGTAGCAAGAGCTCCTCTGCATATTAGGCCACACACCCCTGATGTAATCAACCCTCCAAAAGCTTACAGTAGCCCCTGTAAGAAGAACTCTGTAAACTCTTGGAGGATTGGCTACATTAGGGGTGTGTGGCCTAATATGCAAAGGAGCTCCTGCTACAAAATGAGCCCTGTTTTCAGTTAGGAAGTTTTTCCTGATATTTAGCCAATCTTGCAATCCAGAGCAAGGCAGAATAGATCTGCTCCGTCTTCTACATGACAGCCCTTCAAATATTTGAAGACTGCAATCATGTCCCCTCTAAGCCTTCTCTTTCCCAGGCTAAACATACACAACTCTTTGAACCTTTCCTCATAAGACCTGGATTCCAACCCTCTCACCATCCTGGTTGCCCTCTTCTGGATTTGCTGAAGTGCTGGATTTGACCCTGCATCCCAGTCTAGTTGTTGATGTGACCTGTGTATTAATGGTAAAGAGTAGGCTCATAAATTCATTTTAAACAAATAAGAGAGCAGGCCTACATCAAAATCTCAGATAGAAAAATAAGGACCCATGCATATCTACCTACTTATGCAGTCTCACTGGAAGCTACTACAATGGGGCTTTTTTAATTGTACGCAAGCATCTCTAAACTTTAACACAGTCTTTGAATTACTCAATTGCCTTTCTGTTTCTCAGATGGGTTTCTTATAGACAAGGCTTGCTCTAGTGGATGAATAAAAAATTACAAACAGAAATAGCTAGGAGTCACAATTAGGGATGTGTAGCTAATTTTTTTTTGTCTTTTTTTGATCCAGATATCAGGGAACCAAAAAATATGGGTGTTCCTGGTTTTCTGGGTGCCAAATATTGGTTTGGTATTTGAATATGGGTGTTTTGGGGGGTGGAGGGGGATTCCAATATTATTTGGGTTCATTATTCCCCATGGGGAATTTTTCTGGAGGGGTTGTTTTTTGACCAAATTGCACCAAAATTGCAGCAATGCTGCTGATGCCAGTCCTTTAAATAACCCCAATTTTCAAGTGAAGTGGATCTCTTGGGCCCCTGAACAAGATGCCCTCAGCCATCCTCCATTGCTTACTATGGGGGAAGGAAATTCCATGCTTTCTCCAGAGCAAGGAGTAGCCAAAGACACAAGAGCAATCAAAGCAACCCCTGGCCAAAAACCTCTCAAAGCAGATAGAACTAACAAGCCCAAATAACCAATGCAGAACCAGGGAATCCCAGCAGAATCTCAGGACAATGTGGCAAGTCTAACGCGACAAATGTACAACCTGGGAATCCAACCCACGGTCAAACCAGAGAATCTTCCAAACTAAGCATAATAGGAACAGAAGTCTAACAAATGTAACATCAGAGAATCAGTGCCAATATACAAAATGAGAACTAAAGGCAATGTCAAACCTGAGAATCAATCACAAATCAGCTTATTCAAAGAATACAATTTTGCAAGACCAGCAAAACCAATTTAAAAGGACACTCAAAGAGAAACCAATTCAGCAAGCCAATACCAAGCCTGGGAAGACACAGATACAGAAAAGAAGAAAATACAGTCCTGTGAGCCTTCAAATGCCAGCTCCTGATATTCATGGTTAATCCTAAATATTTCCAAGTATCCCAAAAATTCTGGATGCCATCCAAAGACCCAAATATATTAGTAAAATACTAATAAGGTATTTTTCAGATGTATATTTGGACCGGACATACCCAAATGATATCCCTAGTCACAATCACCTAATTTACCCCTTATCCTCTTCCCACACTGTTTTCCCTTTCCCTGGCTGCCCCTATATCCTCAATTGTCACTGCTTCCTTTTCTACTTCTGTGAGGCAAAGCACCCTGCTTCCTCTCAAAGGGTTAATGTGAAGTATTTGTGGTCTACTCTGGCTTGCAGGTGTCCATAATTGGGCCTCCCTGCCTACCCCATCTTTATGTCTTTCAAGGCTAGAGTTTAGAACGTGGTAATTGGCTCTTCCTGGGAACCTGTGGTCTACTAGATGGGAGGGAGGAACAGGAGTGATGTTTTAATTTTCTAGAGGGTTCCAATGAGCATGCGCCCTGGTTGGATTTGGAACATCACATGATGCCAGACAGCAAAAGACTATAATTGAGTCATGAACCAGAGAGAAGCTATGCTAACTTAATGATTCTGCAGGATAGAGGCCTAGACTAAGGCATGCTTTGAAAAGGTAGTTTTCTTGTTTTTATGCTGCAAGGCAATAAAGACTGTGTTGCCTAGTGTTAGTTTGTTCTTTAAATATTTAATAAACCTTCATATATTTACCAAGGTCTGGTTTATTGTGTGCTTATTACTCAAGAGGTGGCATCTCAGGGGGCCTCAGGCTTGGGTCCTTGACAACATCACACCAACCAACCTTTTATCTTCTCCCATCTTCAGCAAGATATATTCATTATTTATTTACTTCATTTATACCTTACTCTTCTCTGCAGTGGGGGCTCAAAGCAGCTTACTTTATTCTCCTCTCCTTCATTTTATCCTCATAGCAATCCTGTGAGGTAACTTATGCTGAGAATGTGCTTCTATTATTTTGTGAGGTTTTCATCCTCCCAGTGTATTTTTTAAGTTTTCAGATTTTACTGCAAACCTGGGAGTTTTCTTGGGCTTGTAGAAAGCTCTGCCCTGTCTGTTCATGGCTCCAGTCTCTGGATTTAAGTATCTGCAGATTTTGCCATATTCAGAATTAACTAAACTGGTGTTCCTTTTACACATGTTATTCCAACAATGGTATCTAAGGAGCTAACCAAAAGTGAAGAGAAGTAAGATGGGAAGATAATAGCTCAGATAGAGCCCTCAGATCCATAGTACAGCACATGCTTTGCATGCACAGACTCCTAGGTTTGTTTCCTTATATCTACAGCTGAAACATCTGAAGTAGCAGAGCTGGAAGAGCTTCTCCTGGGTTTGAGGGGGCAATGGATTGACTCAGAATAAGGTAGCTTCTTACGTTCATATGAACCAGAAAATTTAGGAATAAAATAGGTAAAGGATATGTGTACACACTGTATTTTCAATGCAAATCAGTATGAACAGCCAGGAGGCTCAACATTTGGTTCCTTGCCTTTTAAGGTAGATCAGGTGGCATTCAGTAGGACTTGCCGTTAAGTGCAGCTTCATCACCAAGCAAACTGTCCTTTGTTCAAGCCAAACCTGTATGTATTTGTGTGAATATATAGTTTATCGAGAGATACTAATTTGACTTTAACACTTAATCAATTGGATGTTGAAATATTGAGATTTGTGTTAATATTTCTCCCCAGAATTTTACCAGTTATGCTATTGACACTGGTGTTGACAACATAACATTGTCTACAGTATTAAACAACTTAGCAAAATGGAGTCACTATGTACTTTGGTTAGCTGCAAGCACAGCCTTTGGAGATGGAAACCAAACGAGTGAGATAATACACGTGTACACGGATCAAGATAGTATGTACACTTTTTCATTCTGAAATGTACTAAGTAAAACATTTATAAATTGTTCTGTTGGAAGAATTCTGGTAGGAGGATTATAACACTGGGCCATGTGTCAGCACCACCCTGGTGTTTTTTTTAAAGGGGACTTGCTCTCTTTTTGTAGTGATTCCCCATCCTCACCCTTTAAAACAGAATTTACTGCATTCCTTCCACAAGGGATCAAGATCAATGTACATTCATCAACCTTAGGGCACAGTAGGAACTTGCTATGTTTCAGAGTCTGATATGAACCTGACCTCTGCATTCCACACTGCACCTGTTCTCAGTCTGTGATAGTGCCCAGCCATCTGCAGATGTTCAATAATTATATTTATATTCCTTTTATCCTTCTCTGAGGTATAGCCTATAGGAATTGTGCCAGTGCAGATTTCTTTCAGTGCATCATTCCTACTTCTCCAACTCTTAATTTCTTTAAAAGATGGAGGAGTAGAAGAGCAAGATATACCAGTACATAGGTGCCTTTTTTGTGTGTGATTCTATGAACTCACTTTTCATTTGTTGATTTAACATAAGTATATCTGTGGAATACCATTTCTCTTTATTTTCATAATTATTACCTGAATACAGAGGCTCTCTGTTTTTACTCTAACTTCTGATCCTAATCATACATTACTGGAAAGCAGGAACTTATGATCCTAATCATTTAAACTGAAAAAGCTTCTGAGAAAAAAATGCTGAAGATTGAAGCTACAGGAGATTTGTCTCTATAACACCTCACTCCTGTTTTCTTGGAAGGCTTAATAAGCTTTAGTTACCAACAGTGTTACCTCTAAGCTGAGTTAGTGTGAGCCAGCTCACAGTTTTTTAGCCTCTGGCTCACACATTTTTTGTTTCAGCTCAGGAAGGCTGGCTCCAGAGCAAACTAATTTATGCAGTAGCCAAATCACTTGCTCAGAACTTTAATGCCAGTAGCTCAGAAAGTAGAATTCTTGCTCACAGGACTCCATGGCTTAGAGGGAGCATTGGTTACCAAACTAATAACCAGTTTAGTGTAGTGGTTAGAAGTGTGGACTCTGATCTGGGAGAACCAGGTTTGATTCCCCACTCCTCCACATGAAGCTGCTGGTGTGATCTTGGGTCAGTCATGGCTCTCTCAGAGCTGTTCTCTCAAGAGCAGTTCTTGAGAGAGCTCTCTCAGCCCCACCTGCCTCACAGGGTGTCTGCTGTGGGGTGGGGAAGGAAAAGGAGATTATAAGCCACTCAGAGACTCCTTCAGGTAGTGAAGTGCAGTATATAAATCCAATCTCTCTCTCTGTCTCTGTCTCTCTCTCTCATGTCCCAAGAAATGTATCTTTAACTCTTCCTAATCAGACGACAGGCTTAGCATGGTCTGGCCGTGCTAATTTCATTGGGGATTTTTTCACTGAGAGTTTTGTTCAGACATCCCACTCTTAATCTGTTGCACCACATGTTCACCCTGTGGCTAACCATTCAGCTTATTGCTGTGCAGTAACCACAGAGCAGTCAGTCAGGTGGCATCCTTTTTTGTTTGTTTTTCATGCATGCATACAAGCACATAGTCAAAGCACTGGCTCCTTTTCGACAGCTCCACAATCCCTCCACCAAATACTGTGATCATTAGTTCATATACACTTGTATTTCTCCACCAGAAATCACTCCCTTTCCTGCCTGATCTTACTCCCTTTTCCACTCTTTTCATAGGGAAGTTTCCCCTTTTTCTCTCCCCATATAGTTTTCCTGCCAGAGCAATATTATGAAGTTGCTTGGACTAAAGTTTCAGGGGTGAATTCCTGGCCACCAATATGGGAGCCTAAATACGGACTATTTCCATCACCATCCCAACCCAATAAATGGCAGAAAGGGGCTTTTTTCTTGAATTTGTGGCACAGCCCCCACCCCCCGGGATTCCCAATCCCAACAAAACATTCCAGCACATAAATACTCAAGCAGTACCTCACAACTTTGTGGTGGAGATCCTCTTATGTGCCTATTGCTAACTGATTTTTTTTAAAGGAGTGGAAATGGAAGGGAAGGTTCAAACTTCCCTTCCAGCTTGAGACCATGGTGGAGAGTTCAGACATCTGAAAATGCAGGATGAAACCAGGCAATCCATAAACCTCAGGCTTTCTCCAGTATCAGAAAACATTAATTTGGGGATGGGTGAGAACAGGAGGCTGATGACTGGGGAACAGGATATGGATAATGCCGTCTGATCCTGCATTTTAAATCCGGAAGGAAACAGCAATGGCATCCAATCAAACAGGTTCACTTAGATGTGAGGGAACATTCAAATGTGCCTGGCTGTCCCTTTTTGATTAGAAATATGTTCATGCGCACTGGAAATATTGTATTTACTTGTTTTTAATAGTTACATATAGGACTATAAAGTTTTTTTGTGGTTCTTTGAGAAACTCTATTCAAAGAATGCTGTATCACTATTCTCAAACATTATATGGAAGTAATTGCCACCAAAATAGGTGAAACTTAACTTCCATGTGTAGTTATTATTTATTACGTTTAAGACTGAAGTGTTAGTGTTTGTATGAATGGAAAAGTCTAGAGTATACATGTGGTACATAAAGATACTTTAACCTTTGCTTCAATTATGCTACAGTTCCTGATGGACCTGTTGAAAATCTAGCCTATCAAAACATTTCATCTACTGCTGTAAATGTAAGCTGGTTGCCCCCAGCTCAGCCAAATGGAATAGTCTTCTACAATGTTTCTCTGATGATACAGGAAGCTCAAATGAACCATGAGATTCTGTTACTCATTTTGCATGATACAAATGTAGTTTTTGATAGACTGGAAAAGTATACTAGTTACCTTCTGAAAATTACTCCAGCAACAGAAAAAGGACTATCTGAAATACACACTACTACCCTTCACGTTAGAACTGAAGAAGATGGTATGTAATTTTTTTGTGTTAATCTTTGGTTTTGCTCCAACATGAGCAACATATGATTTCAATTGTTAATGCATGGCACATAGATTATATTGACTGGTGAGATATATATATATACACATATATTTAGCCCTTGTAGCCCTGATATTTGCATGGAAAGTTTAAAACACAAGAGGAAAAAATGCTACAGAATCAGAAACCAGAAAGTAGGTAAAATGATGCCCAAGTGATTTTTAGACCTCTATACTAAAACTTTTTAAGGTTTGGATTGTATTTTTAAAATAGCTATTTCAGAATTTCATATCCTACATTTGGGTAAATATCTAAGTCAAATAAATTGTAGCAAATGGATAAATTAGCTTCAGTGTCTGAATGGTGTATTTCTGATGTTAGCCCTTGTGCTAGCTGAATTATCCCCCTCTGCTTTAGCAAAAGGTTACGTTTTTTTTAAAGCTCTTAATTGTTGTATTATTGGTGCAATACACTTCTTAATTATTGTAAATAATTTAATCAGCTAGTTAAGAAATATACTGTCATTCAACTACTGTTGTCAGGCATGTTTTGTATTTATAATAGTGAAGGAAGCAAGCTTTTATATTATTGGCTGGTGCTTTCTATACATTTCATCATAATGTTTGTATTTGTAATTTAATATTTTCCTCCTTTTTAAAATGAGGCAGTTCCAGAATCTGCACCAATTATGAAGTCATACAAAAATCTCTCATCTACCTCTGTGATGTTATCTTGGGATCCTCCAGCTCAACCAAATGGCATTATAATGAGATATGAATTACAGCTGCAAGGACCAGAAATAGATTCTTCTTTCAGTACCTCCAACGATTCGGTGATTTTAGAAGATCTTTCACCATTTACACTGTACAGCTTTTTTGCTTCTGCAAGAACCATAAAAGGACTTGGCCCATATGCTGTCCTTATGTTCTCTACAGATGAATCAGGTGAGTGATGAATTCCAGAAGGTTCCAGAAAGTGGTACTGGGAAATTGCTGCAGTACCCCTTGGAATCTGGCTGTAGAGCTCTACAGGCTGCCATCTTGTCTTTCATGCTATTTAATATCTACATGAAACTACTGGGAATGGTAATCAAATGTACAATTATATCAATTTGTTTATTATACAACTCTCTCACTCTCTCTTCTTTCCATGAAATTCCAGGGAGATGGTAGAAACATTCAATTAATCTCTGAAGGTGCTATGAAGGTCTGCATGGGCAAACAAAATAAAATAACCTCAGAAAGGGCAGAAATAGTTGTTTGGAGGTAAAACAGATTTGAGATTGCTGTATTTTTCGCTCCATAAGACGCACCTGACCATAAGACGCACCTAGCTCCACTTGGTGCCATGGCTTGGGAAAGGTGAGGGGGGTTTAAGACGCACACACTTTCCCCCCCACTTTTTTTGGGAGAAAAAGTGAGTCTTATGGAGCAAAAAATATGGTAGGTTTACAACTGGTTTTAGATGGGGTTGCACTCTCTCTGGAAAACCAACATTTCATTCTAGAGATACACAGCTCTACCTGCTAAGAAATAGCTTATAGAAGTGTCCAGGAGCATGGATTAATAGTTTAGTCTCCATTTGTGGGCACACCAGAAAAGACCTGATCATAATCACACATATCTTTGTTTTATTAAGAGTAAGTTAGCATAATATACCATGTATGGAACTGGCTGGGAGATTCAAATGGTGGGTGTATGAATGGCGGCTGGGAAGTTCAAACAGTGGCTGTCTTTCCCTTGGTAATACGTTCCCTCATGCGTGTCCTCTCTTTCTTTCTCTCTCTCTCTCTCTCTCTCTCACACACACACACACACACACACAAAGAGAGAGAGAGAGAGCACTCTATTTCAGGACTCCCTTCCATGTGCATAAAAATGCTTTGACAAATCCAGGCTTTGGTTTCTCAGCCAATAGAGAAGTGTTAGCACATCAAAGAGATGTCATATTTTCATGCCTGGCTGTAAAATCATATAATTCAGCAGGATAAGATTTTACCTAGCCCCAGTGTCACTTCAAATCTGGTCAATCCTCATAAATATCATGGCTCATTTGGACAGTAATATCCTGCTTTTCTCCCCAAAGGGGATGCAGAGTAGCTTACATCATTCCTCTGTTCCTCCTCTATTTTATCCTCACAACAACCCTGTAATGTAGGTTAGACTGAGCAGGGGTCATTTCGAGCAGGTGCTCGGGGGAGCTCAGCTCCGGGAGTTGGTGCCAGCCCCCCCTCCTGCGGGGGAATGCCTGCTTGTGTCATGGCTGCAGTAAAATGACCCTGTCCCCTGGAAAGGTCCTTGTTCCTCCGACCAGCCTTCTGAAGGCTTCAGCCACCACTGAAGCTATCCTCCCAGAATAGTGGTATTTCTGAGGCTTGGATTAGTAGCTGTCCTCTCTCTGCCAGTTCTTTCTTTCTTTCTTTCTTTCTTTCTTTCTTTCTTTCTTTCTTTCTTTCTTTCTTTCTCTCTCTCTCTCTCTCTCTCTCTCTCTCTCTCTCTCTCTCTCTCTCTCTCTCCCTCTCGCCTTCTGACATACTTCCGGTGATGTCAGGTGGTTTAGCATATGCAAATAAGTTATGCTAATGAGTTATGCTGACGAGCTCCTGCACCTCTTTTTCTATGAAATGACCCCTGATACTGAATATGTGTGACTGACCTAAGGTCACCTAGCAAGCATCTTTATGGCCGAGTGGGGATTCAAACCTGGATCTCCTAGATCCAAGGTCTGACACTCTAACCACTACTCAGTGCTGGCTCTCAACTTGGTAAAACTCACCTAGCAGGGTTTGTAACTTGAACCCATTGCAGCAGCCATATTAAACCAGCACTATAGCAGCTGCACTGGTTGCCTTTACCTGGGTTTAGTTCAAAGTTTTTATATTAACATTAAATGCTTTGAAGTGGCTGAGACAAGGGAAGCTGAAGAGCCATCTCACTGTATATGTCCATTCTGTAGAATAGCTGTTCAACTTCTACTCTGTATTAACAGACTTGAGCTTGGCATGTACCCATATCACACCTTTTGGGGTGTGGTGTCTAGGCAATGGCATTTCCTGCCATAGAAAAGGTATCATTCTTTTGGTCTGCCAGAGATTGGTTAAAACTGTCTTTGTTCAAAGGAAATTTCAGTGATTTTATTTCCTGAGCCACAGTATTTTAGTATTTTTAAAATGGTATCCTTAACTGAGTTTCCACTGACAAATTATTTTTTCACTTATTTTATTATTTTTATTTTTCCACTTATTTATTTGTTTTTTTATCACATTTAAAATGTTTTATGAACGCTGTGCTGTTATTGGTCTGCTACTCCCGATTTTATTATGTTTTAAATGTTTATCTGTTCAAGCTGCCTTGAGCCTTATTTTTTAAAAGAAAGGCAAAATATTTTTTCCAGACATGTCTCCATCTAGAAGTACAGATCCTGCACAATCACACATCATTGAATCCAATGGAAAATTTCTCATGACAGAAAGAGGGGAGATAATTTTTGCCTGTTACCTCTGACTTTCCCATTATGCTGTTGGGACTCTCCTGTTTCCTAGAAGTGGCATTTCAGGGAGTATTTCGGGACAGCATCAGGATGGGGGAGAAAAGCCACTTATATGTATTTTAGTATCCTGAACATAAATCAGTATTTTCAACCAATAAGTCTCCTGGAGTCATGTCTCTGCAATTACAGTATGTTATCTTACTGCATGATATGCCAATGCAGAATTTGTTACTCTCCAAATAAAATCCCTGCATGATGGCATGGCAGGCCTCAGTATATAGGCTCTAGGTATGTTATTTAAATTCCTTGGAATTTATGGTTTAGCTAGCTGATTTTTCTACATGTATGAAATTACCTTTCTTTAAGTAGAAAGCTCAGTAGATTTTACAATTTATTACTGTTAATCTCTAGAGAAATTTCTAAAGCTGAAAAATATGTTTTATTATACCTAACTAAAACACCTTGTAAGACATGAACATCACCCTGTTGGTTCCAAAGAAGTCTAGAAATGAATGCACAAGAAATCTCTCATGGAGAATTTCTCTTACAATTTTTCCATAGGTATCAGTAGTGTTTTTAGATTAAAACAAAAGAACATTTTCTTCCTTAGTTCCATTGGCGCCTCCTGAGAATCTGCAGGTTATTAATTACTCATCCAACTCTGTATGGCTGAGATGGAATCCAAGTCCTCAACCAAATGGTGTTATTAAAAGATATATTTTTACCATTTTTGAAAACATCAGTCAAACTACATTTTATCAGGTATGTAGTATTAATATTTATAATTACTGTTGTAATTAAGAAATATTTAACACGTGCCAACAGTGTGCCAGATGATGCACCCAAGGGAAAGGACAAGGCAGATTCTGAAATAAGCTAATCAATGGAATGGTTCTGATAACAAATAGGGTACAGTCCTAGAATCTGTTTTAAGCACAGAAGTGGGCTTTGATGTTATGATGACAAAGTTAAAAGAGAAGGAGATGATTTGCTGGGTTGGATTTTTCCTGGCACAGGGAATAAAACTCTGAAAAATGATGTGCAGATGTAGGATTTTTTGAAGGAATAATTAGAATTAAGATGCAAGTGCATACATTCTACATACACTTTCATTTTGGGGCTATATTGGCAGTATTTTATTGAAAAGCTGCCATACAGTAAATTACAGTTTTTTCTTTCATGTTCAAAAATTAGTTTGAAGATTGGTACAATTGTAACTTAAAGGGAGAGTGCTGGTTTGTTTTTATGTAGCAGAATGAGGATGACATTATAGTGTTTAAAAGTAGGTTTTATATTTCCTGAAGAGCATATAAGGAAGGTTTAAAACAGATATAGATAAAAAAATTAAGGAGGAGTTAGCGTAGAAGAAGGGATTGAAAGGGCTTGCTTTTAGTGTTCCCTTCCTGGAAAAAAATGTTCTGTCCCTGTTCAACGGAGGCTTAAATGGATGTTATTTAGCAGATGATGTTATATACCTCTGTGCTGTGACAAGCTTCAGGTGCCTGTTTCCACACATTAAGTGTCTGTTAAGGAGACAGGACTTTTTCTCCAGATCTTTTGTCAACCCTGTTTGCTTTCTAATGGGCATTAATCTCTGAAGTAAAGGAACTTGACATTGGCTTTGATCAGACATGCAGTTTCATCCGTTGCGGTTGCTGTTCCCTTACAGATTTAAAATGCACGATCAGACAACATCTGTCTGTCATGGCCCAGTTGTCTGTGTCCCGTTCCCCCCCCCCCCCCATTTGATATCTGTGAAAGTCTGGTCCTCTTGGTTTGAGCTGTTTTCAAACAGGATATTCTGTGGTCTGATTGCTCTGTTGTGCACCCGCACCATCAGGCAGGTCTGACTGGTCTCTTGTTTTTCAGCTGCCATTTTTTTTACTAGTTAGTAAAGTGTGCATAACTGCATAATCGCACCTCCCCAACCCCCTCCCACAGGGGCTGCCCTAAACTTTGTTTTCCTCATAAAAACTGTCAAAGAAAGATGCCCCAGTACTTTAGATTTTTCCTGTGCTTTGGAGAAGGGGTAAATTGAAAAGTTTAGAGAGGGTGACTACATGTCTCAGCAGGCTGATCAGCACTTGTGTGCATGCCCAGACAACAAACTTTTTTTAAAAAATGGCTGATGGCCCCATGAACTATATATCCCAGGAGGCATATCAGTGCTTGTGGGCATGCTTAAGGGAGAAACTATTTTAAAAAATGGCTGACAGCTACACTGCTTGGCTGCCAGGTCTGATATGTGTCTGATCAATCAAGAATGGGGTAAAAGTGCTTTGAAGAGTGCTAAAAGGGGTGAGTCTGATCAGTATTCTGTGTTACAAAATACCCTGGATCAATTAGAGAAAGGGCAACAATGGATTAAAATGCACGTCTGACCACAGCCATTGATTGGATGACACTGAGTTTCTCAGCCAGATTAAGGTAAGAGTGATGGAGGGTTCATTTAAACTTGAAGTATAATGACATTTGGTAAGTGACAGTTGGAGTGTGTGTGTGGGGGGGGGGGGCATACTGGAAAAGGATAGGACTAACTTCCCTGGAAACCTCTGAAGTAAAATACATTACTTAGAAAAACTAAGAATAATATGTTCGAATTATAGGATAAACAGTGTTAGAAATTCAGATGAATGTTTATCTTCTGTTTACATTTTAAAAATATATTGGCTGCATTTTTTTATTTTTATACTTTTAAAAAGGCCTGATTTAATTTATAGTCAACAACTATATATTTATCACCCAGTTATTTGACTTTTAAAACTGCATAGATGTCCAGTTTGTACAGTCCTGACTTTCTATTTCTTATGCCTTACAATGATGGGCCGAAAGCTGTCCTGCCTCCGAAGGGGGAAAATAGCTATTTAGCTATGCCTCTAGGCATGTTGCTTCACCAAACAGTCAGCTTTCAGAAGTGGGATGGAATGTTGGAGGGAAGCACAGCAGCAGTTAGTTGAGATCTGCCTTAGGGGAGAGTGCAGTGAGAGTTCAGTTCTGCCTCAGGGAGAGGGCAGTGATAGCTCAGCAGACATTTTGAAGGGTAGCTCTGTCTGGTAGTGAGGCAGAGTGGTTTAGCTCTACCTCTGGGGGAGAATGGAGTACCTGATCATTAGGCCTGTCTCTGGTAATGAGCAGACCTCGTACCATTTAGTCTGACTATTGGGTGAAATCCTGTGTGTGAGAGAGAATCCAACCTAGTGGCTAGTCAGTAAAAGCCTGTTTGCACCTGAAAGCATTAAAGAAAATTCAAACCACTCTTTGTTGCAGCTATATAAGCAGATGAGTGTCCCTTTTCCCCTTATAACTCTAGAACTAAAGGATTAGAGACTTACTTTGAAAAATGAATGCTGGGAACTATAATGGCAATCAATCATAATAATGTTGTTGCTGTATAAAGATATTGTAATTTCTGATGTTTTTCAAAAAACAGTCCTCTAGTGTCTGTTATGGTGAGGGGAAGTGTTATGTCTGCTGACTGCCACTAGGTGCACTGCTGACTGCCACTAGGTGCCAGCGACATGCAGTTCGAGCTTGGCTCCAGGAAACTAGGGGCCAAGGATCCTGGACCTCCTAGAGTTCACCAATAGGAACTTTGGTGGGAGATTCAAACCCTCCAATAGGACTGTGGTTGTGTCTCAGGGGGCTGTATATAGTTGGCCGTATCAGCCGGTAGTTTGTGTTGTTTTGTACCAATAAACCATGAGCTGATCATCACACTGTTGTCCAGCCTTTCCATGCATTGAACCCAGTACGCAACAGGAAGGGAAAGGAGATTGTAAGCCGCTCTGAGACTCCTTCGGGTAGTGAAGGACAGAATATAAATCCAATCTCTTCTTCTTCTAGTAGAGGGGGGAAAGAGTGGCTGCAGGAAGCTGAGGAAAGGAAATTGCAGGGGAAACTGCTATACTGAATACTTTGTTGGCTCTGCTGTTGGGAGAGCTGGTACGTTAAGCCAGATCCCTTGTTAAAGTTAACCGACTGCAGTAGGCTCAGAATGCAGCAGAGCCCCTTTGAACAGCATATGCTTGTAAGACTGCAAAGTTACACAGAGTCACTCATCAGTTTAAAAGAAAATAAGAACTGATTTATTTAGGAAATACATAGTTGATAGTGCAGTGTAGAGAAAGGGACAGATTCTGTTTTACCTAGCTAGTGATAGATGCAGATGCAGAGAAGCATCTGCTATCCATGGTGCCAAAGAAGGAGAAACATATCCTCCCTCTTTGTGTGTGTGCAGGAAGAGAGAGAAGGAGATGGAAGGAAGTTGTTTTCCCCAAGAGTAGCAATCTGCACATCAAAGGGTTAAGTGACAGAAGAGTAAACAGGAAGATGCTTAGTGTCTGCCTGTCTAGCTGTAACTTTCTGGTCACTTGCTTCTTGGAGGCTGAGGCATAGGGACATTGCATCTGGTTCTTCTAACATTTACAAATGCCAATGCATTCACAGCAGCAAGGGCTAATTTGGTGTAGTGGTTAAATGCGCAGACTCTAATCTGGGAGAACCGGGTTTGATTCCCCACTCCTCCACTTCACCTGCTGGATGATCTTGGGCAAGCCATAGCTCTGGCACAGCTGTTCTTGAAAAAAGTTTCTGTCAGAGCTCTCTCAGCCCCACCTACCTCACAGGGTGTCTGTTGTGGGGAGGGTAAGGGAAGGAGTTTGTAAGCCGCTCTGAGACTACAAGTGAAGGGTGGGGTATAAATCCAGTCTCTTCTCTTCTTCTTCTTCTACACAAAGTGTTGTTCCTGTGTGGAAGGAAGCTGTGTTGTAACTGTACAGGTTAATATAAGAACAATTCAGACATGCCAAATGATTTATCCAGATTTCAGAATATAATTCTGAATTAGCCATGTTAATCTGGTCATGCTGAATTTAAAAATATGTTGCCATGTAACCCAACTCATTGTGACCTCAATAGAGTCCACAGCATCTTTGAGCTATCACAGTCACATTGAGTCAGGTTGCTTTTAGGAACTGTTGTTGTTTTTCCATCATAGTTGAATCTGTAATAAGCAAAAATCAGACCTTCTTTAGGACAGCATAGCAGGCCTTCCATCAAGTAACATGGCAATATTCTTTAGGGTTCAGCAGGGCTAGGTTAACAGTGTGAGTTGGTATTTTGATAATCCCTTCCCCAAAACCAAGGCAGTACACTAGAGCCCAGAAGATGGTTTGAACTTGTGAAGTCTGTTGATGTCTACTGAAATCAGGTCCTTCCTCCTAACTTTATCACACAATTTACATTTCTTACCAAAGGCAGATGGGACATTTTTATGTGTCATAAAAGGAACTGCCTGCTCAGCAGTCCCAAATGCTGTTCTGCAGGCCTCTCAGCATCAAGGGAAATGTAATTCTCTCATGCTAAGAAGTATCACTACTGAGCAGGTTGTGGCCTTCATAGCAAAGTCTGGGCATTTCTGTCTGCCCCTGTACAGGTTTGTAATGGCAGTGGTCTGTTTTTAATTCTAATTTTAGTGCACTGGCTGGGTTTTAATAGGCTTCCTGACTTTTAATGTTTTTAATGTTATTTTATATTTTATCATGTTTTACTTTGTAAGATTTCTCAAGCAGGCTTTCTGGAGAGGTAGCATAGAAATTTCGTAAATACATAAATCAAAAGTTTTACATTATGAAAGACAGTTTGATCAATGGCCTCTAGGCTTTGACATGCATCAAGGCATCAGCAGTGTGGGCCACAGCCTAGAGATAATTGAGCAAGACTAGTCCCGAACATTTTAGACTGCTGTCAGAGATTATAGTAAGCCTCTGATCTGGTCCCTTGTGCCACTTGATGAACCATTTTTGAAATTAGGGGGACTTTTATATGGTATGGAGAACAGCTATTCTAAGAAAAGGTTTTTTAAAAATGTCCTGGAGTAGCTTAAAACTCTTGTGGGAAACTAATGTTTCCAGACTTTTATAAAAAATCTTGCAAAATAACAGTTGTACAGTAATTGCTTTCTTCATCTAAGAATGTTTCAGGTTCTCATACTGAAGCTAATATTGTTGGACTAGAACCATTCAGCACCTACTTCATCAGTGTATCTGCATTCACAAGATTTGGAAATGGCAATCATTTCAGTAACATTGTTCAATTTACAACAAAGGAATCAGGTTAGATTTATTAAAACGCAGTGCTGGATGCATATTCTTTGCTTTCATAACAGAATTAAATTATTTTTACCTTCTCTGAATGTGATGTAATGTAAAGCAATGTAATAATAATCTCTTTATTCAGCATGCATTTTTATATTTCACATTGATATTTCTTCTGTGGTTTTAACAGAGAGGTGGTAATGGGACAAAATCCTTGCTTTCAGTTTATCTGAGTTGAGATACTGGCTGTTTAAATGTACATGATGATCAGACATACAGAGGTGGATCCACTTCATCATCGATCTTCTTTGTAGTCCCACCTGGGGACTGTACTTGAGCAGGCCTGCCATCAGAGAGGTTTACAGCTAAACACCTCCAAGGGGTGCTGCACACTGGAACTAGAGTCTTAATTCACACCCAGGGATCACATGTTCCCACACTGCAGTGCCCCCACCCTCAGTTCCTCTTTTGCTGCCAAAGGCGTAGGTTATTGGTTTGTTAGTCTCCAGAGTTTGAGATTGGTGAGGAATTATTGTTTGAAAGATTTGCTTTTCTCTTTGGACCCTTAAATATGGCTCGGAAGGCACTTTTCAAGAAGTGTACCCATTGTGGGACAAAAATTTCCCAGATGGATGAACACGATTTATGTCTGCTCTGTGAAAGACATAATGTCCCCACTTGTTAGATATGCCAATGGTTTATCCCCAAAACTAGAGGGGATAGATCTTCCAAATTAAAGACAACATGGTGGGAGAAACCACTTATAGCCTCACACCCTGCATCCAAATCAGCTCCAGAAAAACCAGCATTGGGTTTGACACAATCAGCTCTGCCCCCAGGATCCAGGTGTCCCAATGTGTTTGTTCAGATTCGTGCTCTCCTGAGATCTAGCACGCATTGTCTTACAACTCATCCTCCACCTTTGTCATTAGTAAAAGAGGAGATGCAGCCTAAGAGCTGCCAAGCCTACCATTCTGTGCCAACTGACAGAGAGGAATGGAAACTGGACTTTTTGGGATGAAAATTATACTCTTCATCGACACTGGGATTTCAGATCACCAATTACAAAACTGTTATGGTTGGCTACCAATTGTTCCTATGGGAAGGAATGCTACCCTTCTTGGAACTACTGCCAGAAGAAAGAAGCCCCTTGCCAAGGTGTTACAAGCTTAAGGCCATCAAGCTGTCAAAACAGCAGATAAATGCCGGCAAACATTCTGTGGATGCTGCAGTCATGTCAAGTGCTATAGTCCTCAGATGTCATCCCTGGTTAAGGTCCACAGCACTATCAGCAGAGACCAAACAAAAAGTAGAAGACTTACCTTTTGAAGGTTCCACTTTGTTTTCCACTAAGATGGACAAGACACTGTCCCTAATAAAGAAAAATAAACAAATAGCAAAGTCCTTAGGGGTGTCTCTGCCATGACCCAGTACAAGCAGAGATCCTTCACACAGCAGCCCTGGCACCCGTATCAAAGGGATTACCAATATTCCAATCCTCTTGGGACCCAGTATCCTGTGTTTTAGTCATTTATGCCTCAGCAAAGCTAAAAGAAATGCAAGGGTTCCAGCTGACCTGGATCGATTACCCAATTACCTCTGCCCAGGGAGGCACCCCAATCACAGAAACCATCTTTCTGACTAGGACAGGACCATATGTCTGTCAAATTCAGCAACAAACTGGCACAGTTTTATGCTGCCTGGGAAACCATCACCTCTAATGAGTGGGTATTAGCTATAGTTAGTCTAGGTTATAGACTAGAATTCAGTGAAGTACCCCCATATTCTCCCCTTTTGGGAGTGTCTAAGCAGGCAGCACCTGGCCTGTTGCAGGAACTAAGTGCTTTGATTGAAAAGGGTGCCATTGAGGAGCTGTCAGAGCCTCTGACAACAGAGAGTTTTTTTCTTCCAAAATGTTTTTGGTTGATAAAAATGATGGAGGAACAAGGCCTATCCTAGATTTAAGAGAATTGAATGTTTTTTCTTATTGTTTCCAAATTTCACATGGCATCTATTCTCTCAATTTTGAAATTATTAAAATTAAACTGTTGGTTCATTGTTATTGATTTAAAGGATGCTTATTTTCATATTTCTATTCATCAGCAATACTGCAAGTGCTTCTGTTTCTCATGTGGGAGGCATGTGTTTCAATACACAATGTTGCCTTTTGGCCTGGTCACTGCACCCACAATATTCTCTAAATGTTTGTCCCCAGTAGTAACCTGTTTATAGCTACAAGGTTGCTATATTTTTCCTGTTTGGATGAGTGGCTGATGATTGCTGGCTCCAAAGACCAGGTAATGAGACACTGTTCTCTAGTTTTGGAGACTTACTAAAGACTAGAGCTTCTGGTCAACTGGAAAAAATCTCAGTCCCGTCTCAAAGGGTCCAATTTATAGAAGGGTCCAATTTATATATTGAATTCTATATAGGGAAAAGGTTTTTTGTCCCCTGATAGAGTACAAATAATTCTTCAGATGGCTGGCCAATTTAGAGCAAACTGGTTCCATTAGCTTAGAAACATCCTTTGTCTTTTAGGATATATGGTGTCAACTACGGCAGTACTGCCTTTTGCAAGAGTGCATATGAGATCTTTACAGTTCTGTATTTAGTCCAAATATAGAGCAGATTTATACACTCAGTGTCATAAATTTTCCATTCCCAGACAGATTATCCATTCTTTGACCTGGTAGTGCTCTCATGACAATTTATCTCAAGGCATGTCCTTTGGGGCTCCAGAACATGGTGTAGTTCTTACCACAGATGCCTCACTATTAGGTTGGGGTGCTCACTGTGAGGATTCTTCTGTGTGGGGCAGATGGTCAGAGGATGAGAGATGGTTTCATAATAATTTATTAGAGTTGTGTTCAGTTCGTCATGCCCTGAGCTCCTTTTCAGATATCCTGCAGGATCAGTCCATACTGCTCCAAGCTGACAATACTGTCACCATGTTCTATGTAAACAAGCAGGGTGGCACAGAAGCCAGGGATCTATTCCAAGAGATGATCCTAATCTGGCTAGCAGCACTGAGGCTCAATGTTTTCATTCAGGCTATCCACATTCCTGGAAGCATGAATATAGAGACAGACAGGTTGAGCAGAAGCGGGATGTCATCACATGAATGATCCCTAGATCCAATGTACCTGGAACCAATATTTATCCTTTGGGGAGTCTCAGAGATCGACCTATTTGCAACACGAGTCAATTTGAAAACTGCAAGATTTTGTTCCCTGGCAGGGAAGGGCACAGGCTCTCTAGGGGCACATTCCAGCTGCACTGGGAGGGAACTCTGTTCTATGCTTTCCCCCAGTTCCCCTACTTATCAGAGTAATAGAAAAGGCTAGGAGAGAGATATCAGAAATGATTTTGGCAGCTCCCTTTTGGCCTTGCCAAATCTGATTACCAAGTCTTATAGAGATTTCAAAGGAGTGATACATCCCCCCTACCCAAACAACTAGATCTAATCAGTATAGACCAGGTGCTCCATCACGACTTGGATCAACTCAGTCTCACAGTCTGGAGGCTTGGGACAGGCATTTAATAGTCTCTCAAGAGAGTAATGACATCTTTTAAACTCATGCAAACCCAGAACTAGGAAATCCTATCTCTATAAATGGAGAAGGTTTTTGATATGGTGTAGTGAGAGGGAAGCTTCTCCACATACCTTAGAAAGTATTTTTGAATATTTGTTGTATCTAAAAATAAAGATTTGACCTTTTCATCAATGAAGATCCACCTGGCTGCTATTTCTTGTTACTACAGTGAAATAGATGGGCAATCAGCATTCTCCCACCATCTGTCCAAGAAGTTTTTGAAGGGTTTATATAACCTTTGCCCCCCTAGGGATCCTTTGATTCCTCAGTGGCTCCTTTTACTTGTTTTGACACAGCTGATGCGCAAGCCTTTTGAGCCCCCTGCAACATTCTTGGAGGAGCTACTTTCTGTGAAAGTTTGTTTCTTGGTGGTGGTCACATTGGCCAGAAGGGTAAGCAAATTAGCAGCCCTACAGATGGAACCCCTATTTAAAAAAATGTTTTCTGAGAGGGTGGTACTTCAACACAGTCTCAGGTTCTTCCCTGAAGTGGTCTCCAAATTCCATTTATCTCAAGAGATTATTTTACCAGTATTTTTTTCCATGCTAAATTTGGAGAATTTATTTTATTTTATTTAATTTTTGAGATTTTTAATCCGCCCTCTCCAAAGCAGGCTCAGGGCAGATCACAAAAGCCGAGTCCAAAACTCATTACAATAAAATCACATTAAAAACAGTTAAAACACTAACAATAAAATCCATATAAGTAGCAAGAGTTTCAGATGGAATCAGAGGACCCTTTCAGCAGATTGGGAGCCAGATAGAGAGCAGGGAGGCCAACTGTGATAGATGCCCGCCACCTCAACCAAAGGATGAACATATCCACATTCCTTAAATGTTAGAAGAGCAATGTTGTTTTACCTTAAAAGGACCAAGGAGTTTCGCAAAGATAAAACATTATTTGTATGTTTTGGGGGACCTAATAAAAGGAAGAAGGTTTCTTCTCAAACACTGTCCAGATGGATTGCTTCTACCATAAAACAATGTTTTAAATTAGCAGACATTCCATGTTCCCTAGAGATTAATGCACATTCTACTAGAGCTTGTAGCTTCCTCTGCAGCCTTCTTTGATGGTGTGCCTTTGACAGAGATTTGCCAAGCTGCTACTTGGTCATCTACAGACACCATCATATGTCACTATGCCTTGGATCTGCAAGCGAGACAAGAGGCCCAAGTGGGGAAGGCAGTACTTCAGTCTATGTTTAAGTGAGGTGAGCATGCTCCCACCGCCTGTGGTACAGCTTGTTAGAATCCCCATGTGGGACTGCAGAGAAGATTGATGATGAAAACAGGGTTGCACTTATGTGTAACTGATGTTCATTGAATGTCTTCTGTGCAGGCACACATACCCTCCCCCCGCCCCACTGTAAGTTCTTGCTTCGGTGGTGCTAGAGGATGAGGGTGCCGTGGGGTGGGAGCACATGGTCCCTGGGTGGGAACTAAGACTCTAACTCCAGCACACAGGGGCCCCTGGAGGCTTTTACCAGTAAACCTCTCTGATAGCCGACCTGCTCATGTGCAGTCCCCATGTGTGCCTGCACAGAAGATGCTTGATAAACAGCAGTAACCCTATTTTCCTTGATGAGCTGAATTTATTTCCAACAATGGGAAATACACCCCTGTGCTCTATTACAATGCCAAAGGAGACTTTGGTGTCATGCTTCTGTGCCTGAAAGCTAGATTCCCTGAGGTGGGGCAGCACCTGGGATTGGTCCTATCACTATAACTTCAGCATAATGATACTTTGGAAGAATATAGTAAACTAAGGTTAAAACAGCTAATAAAGCTATTTAAAGGAAAACAGAACGTCTTTTTGTTTTGTTTCATTTCTCTGGTTTAGGACTTTGTTTTAACTGTTGCAGTATAAGGCTCTGCTTTTGTAGCAATATACAGTAAACCTGACCCTGTGTCTTAAATGCTTTATAGCATCAGAACTTGGTGAATCAAAGGTTCCTTTACTTGACTGTAGATTCCAAAGTACAGTCTCATATATCTAGGGACATTCTTACTACACTCCCACTGCTAAATCCCATTTTGTGCGAAATTTATCAAAGCTTTTAATTAATAGAGTAGGACATTGTTGCAAGAAAGTTTGGAATTACTAAATACCTAGAATGCAAAACCAAAGACTTAGCAGCATTACTCATAAGCTCTCGTGCTGTTAGTATTAAAGGTTTGAACGTTCGCTCTTGAAACATTATTGTATTCATCCTGAAATATACTTTAATGAACATAAGAACATAAGAGAAGCCAGTGTTGGATCAGTGTTAACCTCTGATGCATGCTTTTCTTTGAAGCTCCAGATATTGTCCAGAATATCCAGTGTACTGCAACCAGTTGGCAGTCAGTCTTAGTCTACTGGGACCCTCCTTTGAAGACAAATGGGATTATTACCCATTACATTATAACATTTGGAAGGAATTCAACAATCTTGTCTTCTGATAATGAAACAGTGCATGCTTTCAGAGACTTGTTATCAAATGCCTCTTACCAGTTTCAAATAAAAGCTGCAACAGCTGCTGGAGAAGGAAAAGAACAATTATGCAATGCAAGCACATTTCCTGAAACAGGTAATAATTCTTGGAATTAAAATTGCATTTGCTGGGTTTAATAGTTTTTCTGCCCTTTTTATATCTATTGTGCAATAGTCCTTGCATTATTATTAAGAATTGAGAAAATATTGTATGAATGCATAGATTGAGAACTACAGTGTTATTATCAGTGGTAAGAAGGACAAGGCCATGTAATGAGGATAATTTCTGCTGTGTAATTCTGAGTTCCAATTTTATTGAAATTTACTAGGAAATTAGAATTCTGTAGAAATCACTGGGACATACCTCAAAGTAAACATATTTGGGAGATATCCAGAAGTATTTGTTGCAAGAAAATGGTCAGGATTAGGTTAATGTTTCTTAGCTGTGTTTACATGAATTGTTTTTTGTTGAGCAGTAGCTGCTTGAAATTGGAGACACATGTTTAGGAATGGAAACAGTTTTATCGTTATTCTCCGCTACTTATTTATGGTGGTCTATGTTAGTCACAGACACATAGCTATCACTGAGTCACTGCCAAAGCATTTATTTTTGACACCAAGTAAAACCACTCGTTTCAAAGACTCTGAACTACAGGTTTTAAAGGATTACTTGATTGTTGGGTTTATCACAATTGAATTCAATTTCTCATGAAAAGAAAGATTTATTACATTATTAGGGTACAATATGTAGTTTCAATAAGGAAGCACTTATAACTGGGGTCCCCGAGGTTTTGGATCCTGTGGTCTCCTTTGGAATTCTGACAAAGGGTGGTGGGAACAACCACAAAATGGCCAACATAGGACATGGAGTCAACCACGAAATGTCAGTGAGTGAGATTATGCATAACTCAAATAGCAATTCTTCAACATTTCAGACAGAAGTTCTGCTTAATAGGATACCTTTTAAATAAAACATATTGTTTTAAAATATTTTCCTGCATACACAGCTTACTTTCAGTCATACTGTGAAGATCCGCCACTGAAGATTTTTTTTGAATCTGCATAGGTAATCAAATCTCCAACAGCCAATCAGAAGCCATGCTGGGCAAAAGCCCCCTTGTCCCCTTTCTAAAAACAATTGGCAGGCACCAGGAAAGGTATTGGTAGGCACCATGGCACCCACAGGCACAATATTGGGGAGCCCTGATTTATAGCATAGTAAGGTGAATTTTAATCAAAGTATAAATTTAAGGGTAATCTTGCAACCAATAAAGAAGAAATATACAAAACACTTCTGCATTTCCCCTTTTAGAACTGTAGCCCTTACTGGAAGTGTACAGCCACAAACAGGCAAGTAAAAAGGACATATGTATAAGGACCTTCTAGATTCTTGAACTACAAGAATGCATGAACTCTATTAAGATTAGCAATTTGGTCATTCCTAATCAGTCTCAGCCATTGGGAGTGAATGGGGTATACTGCAACCTCCAGTGAGTGCTGTGAAACTCACTGCCCAAAGGATGTCCCCTATGGGCTATAACAATGCAGTGGACTGGACACACAGCTACTGTAGAAGGGGACCTTACAAGTATGGGCTAAGCTGTTCCTCTTATTTAAAATAATTCTGAAAACTATAGCTATTATTAACCCAGGACTCCCCCTAAAGTAGCTGGTTTGTAGCATGGAGGTGCTTCTGGACCTGAGCCTCCTGTTAGATAAACAGCTATCAGTGATGGCCAGGGGTGCCATCCAGCAGCCTTAGCTGGTGAGCGACCTGCAGCCCTTCCTGGGCAGAAAGGATCTTGCCACTGGTGCATGCCCTGATAACATTTAGATTAGAATATTACAATGAGCTCTATGTGGGACTGCCTTTAAAACCATCTAGAAGCTACAGCTGATACAGAATGATAGGGTCATAATTCCAGGCTTGTTCCACCTTCAATGGCTTCCAATTTACTTCTGGGTTCAGTCCAAGGTGTTGGTATGGACCTTTAAAGCCCTGTATGGCCTGGGACCGGCATACCTGAAGGACCGCCTTCTCCCATATGAAACTATGTGCTCACTCCAGTCATCCTCAGAGACCCTGCTTCAGTTGCCAGCACCATCTGAGGCAAGATAGGTGACAACCCAAAAAAGGGCCTTCTCTGTTGTGGTATCAAAACTTTGGAACTCTCTCCTCAGGGAGATTCATCTCTCTCTCTCTGTGCCTTTTGCCAGCAAATGAAAATTTTTGTTTCATATGAAATACCCCCAGTAACATTTCTTGGCTTTCCTTCTAGTGTTGTTTGTGTATTTTTAATTCAATTTTACATTTTAACTGTATTTTAATCATTTTAATGTTTTATTTTTTTTTATGTTTGCCACTTTGTGGCCCCTGATTGAATGGAAAGGCAGCAAAAAATGTTTTTAAATAACAAATACATAATAAAATATAATTAAGGCAGACTAAAACTTACACTTTTTCTATGAAAAACTTTTCTAAAGAACTTTTCAAGAAATAATATATGAATCATAGTTACATTCTTGTTGTAAGAGGTGAATGTTTTCTGGATAGATGGATCTTTACTCTGTCTGAAAGTGTTTAATGAATGTGAACATTAATGTGAAAAAATCAGTATAACAGTGATCTTTGAGACATATTTATATTTATATTTATTGTTTATTAATTCAATTTGTACCCACCCCCCCACAAGCAGGGGGAGTCACGTAATACCTGAGTTTGTAAAATTCAGATACCTGCAGGATTACACCAGAAACCAGTGAAACTAACAAAAATCTGTGCTTAGAAAGAGATGAGGGATTCTGGTTATTCTGGAAGAATGTGTAGCTGATTACTTGCATCATAGTTATTTCAATCCTATTTGAATTTGTAATCTAATAGTATATTTGTCTTGAAGTTGTCTAGTTTGATGCAGCTAGGCCCCAGCCACAAGAGTGAGATAATTGCCCCAGAGCACTTTGACTCGCAGTTGTGCAATCACACAGGTCTGTAAAGCTGCCGGCACAATTCACCGTTGTGTGATCAGACGCAACTGCGGGCGAGTTGGGTTTTTTTGTTGTTGTTCGTTTCCGATTCGCTTATTCACTTAAACAGGAGGTCGATGTTCCATTTCTGTCTCAACTGTGGTGGGGAGGTCATGGCGGAGTGATAAGACTTTATCTGCAAAGTAGCTCACAAAAGCCTCACAGCCTATTTCCAATTCCTGCCCTGGTCTGCCCTGTGGCAGTATAGTAAGGGACCAAATTGTTCTAAATAATTGAGTTGGGCGAGAACTTGCAGATGCAATTGTAACTGTGTAGAATTACATTAAAAGATGGTGTATCAATGCTCAAAATTGTACTAAATATTATGTTCTCCCTGCAAAGGTCTGCTCCTGAGGATAGCAACAACTATAATACCCCTTCTAGCAGGTCATAGAAAAGTTCAATACTCAGCCTGTTATTTATTTTCCTTAATATATTAGTAATTATTCTTATGTCAGTAATTAAGGGAAGTATCTATTATTTATGCTGATGTATTTCATCATCAGAATATGAAGCATTTATTAATACTTAAAGAGATAATTAAATGGAGCAGGATTAATCATGCTGATAAATATTTAACTCATTGTACAGCCTCATTCATTCAGTGTAATTTTGTTTTCAACAGCACAAACTGCTTCTCATTGTAAAATGTGGTACATAACATTAACATTTTGTTTTGATTTGTTTAGTTCCTAGTGCCCCCAGAGACATTGCATTTGCAAATGTACAGTCAACCAGTGTGACCTTGAGATGGAGAAAGCCAGTTACTATTTTTGGCTACTTTCTAAACTACAAGATTACTTCACAGTTGCAATCTATCCATTGCTGTAACTGGGAAGCTGCTGAATGTATTAAACACGAGAAGGATCAATATTCATATCATAGTGGCGCTTTTATAGAGGAAACAGTGCATGATCTTAAAAAATTCAGATGGTACAGATTCAGAGTTTCTGCTAGCACAAATGCAGGTTATGGCAGCCCTTCATCTTGGATATCTACACAAACTCTACCAGGCTGTAAGTAAGAATAATTATTATCCTTCTGAGTTTTATGTCGACATAAAATCTTTCAAGATGAGGAGAAAATAACACCCATGAACTTGGTCATGCAATTATCTTGTGCCTATCAAAAGTGTGTCCTGATGTATTCAGAGTTTAAATGTTCAGAATACTATGATAGCCTTGAAAGAGAAAGAGTTTTTTTAGAACAGTACTGTTGCACTGCATATTAGCTATTTGTTTCTGTTTGTTGTGACTATTTCAGTTTCCATGGAAAGAGGTAGGGTTGCTAGCCCCCAGGTCCGAGCATAGGTATCCCCTGCTTCTGAGGGCTTCAGTCTGCCCCTGGCCAGCTGGCCAGTGAGGGAAGCCCCACCCCCAAGAGCAACCACTCTGGGCCACCCCTCTCCCTCCCCTCCTGCCCGATTTAAAGGGCTTCAGCTAATCAGCAGGAACCACATGGCCCGCTGTCCATCTGGAGAGCCCTTTAAATCTAGCAGGAGAGAGGGAGAGGGGCAGTCGCAGGCCACATGCTCAGCTCACAGAAAGACCTTTAAAGGGTCTTTTTGCAAGTGGGGCGGGGGCCACAGTGCGTGGAGCTGATTTTCCCCGGCTCCATGTGCGGATCCCCACCCCACTCGCAAAAAGACCCTTTAATGGATCTTTTGGGGAGCTGAACATGTGACCCATGACCGCCCTTCTCCCTCTCTCCTGCTAGATTTAAAGGCCCCTCCAGCTAGTCAGCAAACCACGTGGTCCCCACCAATCAGCTGAAGCCCTTTAAACTGGGTAGGAGGGGAGGGAGAGGGGTGGCAGGCAGGTGATCGTTCTTGCGGGCAGGGCTTGGGGCAGGGTTTGGGACCTCCCCCCCAAAAAACTCCCCAAATCCCCCTGCCAGAGTGACAAAATAACCTGGAAACCCTAGAAAGGGACTCTAGTCAAAGAAAGTAGAAAGACATATTTATAATGTACAAAACATGCTGCTGCTACTAATAGGGCATTTCCTCATATATTGGGTGGAAAATATGGTCTCAAGTTTTTGAAAGATGAAGCTTTCAAAGCAAAAAATATATAATTTCTTTACAGTTCCTTGAATTGACATAACTGGTAGATTTAAAACTTTTAAAATGTTCTTTATTTGTGCAGGAAACTGTACTGATAATCAGCAGTTCTGGGAAAGATTTCTTACTTGGCAGATCCTAGCAGCTGCTTGTTGTGCTAATTTTGAAAAAAACAGCTGTTGAATCTTGAGTTTTTTCATATTGTGGAAATTGTTTGATATATACAAGTGAAAACACATTTCATGTTTCCCTTTATGGAGGACTGCAGCAATTTAAAGACTTAGTGATTCTGCCTTCCAAATTTTCAGTGGAAGAGTAGGAATATCAAGATAATATTCACTCCAAAAATGATTCTTAGAATCAGAATTTCCATGTTGTTACCTGCTGTTGTTTAGTCTGGGAGTTTAGTAAAGAGGTTTTAAAATATACAAGCACTGACAAGCACATCTCTTAAGAAGCCACCACAACAGATCTCCAGATTACCTTGGAGTACTGAGATATGGTTTATCATCTGAAAGACAAATCAGAGGAAAATGTAAGTGTTTGTATGGAAATTACTCCTTTCAATTTTAAAAACAGTAATTCTGTGAAGATTCATGACTATGAACTTTTAAAAACCCTACACAATCATACATATGGGTACACCAATATTACCTTTGAAGAGTGCAACCCTGAACAGAATTACACTAAGTTCATTTAAAATTTTTTGAAGGATGTACCTAAACTTAGGATGCCCTGAAAGTGTTGTCACCAATGCTATTTCTGCCTCCACATAGACAGAGAACCAAGCCTTCTGTTTTATAGATTGTTCTCTTAGGGTCTGTCTTTCTGTCTCATAAAATAGTTTGATGGCCCTGTTATTGCACTGCTGATAAATTATACAACCACTCTGCAGGGAGATCTGTTTCCTAGTGAATATAACTCTATATAGTTACTATAATTTTAAAGCAAAAGTTTGTTTCACAGCAGATGGAGACATTTTAGTTACAGTTTGTAACCTACAGTGTGAACGGTTTATTCATTGTTTAGGAGTCCAGTCCTACTTTGCACATTGCTACCTACTAGGCAAGTAAAACAGAAGCTTCATTGGTAAGGTTTTTACTGGCATGCAGATTCAGAGATGCAAAACTTTACTTGCTGAATTTCTGCTTACCAGATTGTTGTGATGCTTTGCATCCCAGATCTGAACCTAAGTTTTCTTACACTGCAAAAATTAACCTTGTATAAATGACAGTATAGGCAAAATGAACATGCAGGAAGTGGGAAGAGTGTCAGATTCATGTCTTCCGTCTCTACTCTTATCTTGAAGGGTTCATCCAAAACTGTACATAGGCAAAAAATGTGAGGTATAGATAATACCGAGTGTGTGACTGTACAGCTTGTATGCATCTAGCCTTTTTTCAGAAGGCGGGCTAAACATGTGAAAGGGGTCCACAGGCTCCCACTCGCCCCATTTTACACATTTATTCTATCTGCAGCATCATCTGCAAAGGACTATTGCCCATCCTTCAAGTTGTGAATAGGCTGCATGGTTGTGCCTACGCAAGATTACATTTAAAAGTCACAAAAATTTAGTTTGTTCCTCATTCTCTCTTTCTATATATGTTATCTGTACAAGGAGGGACAAAATGCATCAAAGCAAATTAAGAACTACAGCACAGGAGCAAGTTCTGAAGTATAAGGATCCAAAATTATCTCAGCTGCTATCTGATCCGTTCTACCTATACTTGCCCCAGGGTATTTTGAAAAAAAAATCTGTGAGTTGTCCCTGTTAGACATTGGTGTGATCAGTGGATCTCCACTGGAACCATCCTGTGAGAAATGACTAACCTTGACTTTAACTGCTTCCCTTCCCTCTACATTCCTTACAATAATCACCAGGTAATGTTTGCTGTAGACTTGCTTTTAGTGGATTAAAGGGAAGAGGGAACAATTCTGGATCACCTCTAGTAATCTCTTAATTTCTTATAGAAGTTGCCCTAATGAAAAAAGTTTACTTCACTTCACCTCAGTCATTTGCAAATGTTGGAGGCAATTCTCCCCCCCCCCCCCCCCCCGGCAACTTACCAGGAGACAATCATGAATTTACATTAAAAGACTTAGGTAATAGCTCTATCTTTAAAAGCCTTCTGCCTGTACAGCCCCAAATTAAATGAACAGACTTTGGGTCAGAGGATGTATCTGAACATCAGTGAATCAGCCTTTTTGAAGACCTGCTTTGTAAGATGATAAGCTAGCCAAACGTACCTTCCAGCTAACCAAAACTGCTGCCTTAGCATCAGGACACAGATGGATGGGAAAAAATGACCCTGACCTCCATAAGACCCACATTCCTGTGCAAGCATAGAAGCATGATAATCAGGAAATGATGGTTATTAGTTACAGAAAATGCATTATTGTGAAAACCAGGAGAAAAGTGCTCATGAGAGGAAGTGACTGGATTATAGGGGAACGAGTGAGTAAGACTAGGTCATTCCTACTGAGTAAATTGCCATGATTTATAAGAAAAAGGGTATAGTGATATCTTACCCCATTAGTGGCTAGACTCATTTCACAAACAGTCCTAAATCAGTATGTGAGAGTTACCATTGGCACAAGTTTGTTCATGTAAGATGTTTGTTGTAAAGCTTCTATACCGAAGCTAACACATCTACAGTTTTCAGTCATGTTTTAGTTTATATCACCCATTTGATGTAAATTGCATTTCTTCGTGAACATTCTTTAGTTACGATAAAAGCTAGTGAAGGAATGTCAAGGTACTTTTGAAGAAGGTTTTGAAATATATTAATGTCCTGATCCTAAATGAATTCATATGAGAAGTCCCTTTGAGCCTGTGTCAGCTGTAGCTTTCACTCAGGCCATGTTGGCTTCCAGTGATGTTGCCACAGGCTGAGGTGGCCACATGCATGCTGGCTACCATGGGCTGAGCTCAACCCATATTGACTTTTCTTAACTTGACTGCCAGTGCCCAAACCCAGCAGTTGCAGGTGGTTTCCAAAAGCTTCTACTTACGAACAGGAAAAAAAGGTCATTAAGGACAACAGTCTTTGTTGCCTCAAACAACAACTTGCCCTTATAGTTCTTGTTTTGCTAGCAGTTATTCTCAGGTTGGAGATTTTTTTACAAATAGGCATGCCTGGATAATATGCAAATAGTCATCAGTGTAGCATCAATATGGGTAATACCTAATATTGGGGAAACTTCATTTAAATTTGAATTTATATTAAATCTGTCCGCAAATATCTGCACATGGTAGGTGTTCCTTTTTACATAAAATAATCTGGTTACGATTGTAATTTGTTAAACTGTTAAACTGTTAAATCAGAGCCCAGTTTTGCTATTTTTAATGTACTGAGTAATGTCATAGAACTATATTATTATATAGTAGGCACCAAAGAATGTTTTTAGAGTCACAGTTCCTATGTTTCTATCATAGTTACAGTTAAAATCAATTTATGCAACACTGGAAGTTTCTACAGATGAGTCATCTGGTCTCTGATATTATATCACAGCTCTTCATTAATTGGGAAAGCAAGATAATTTGGATTGACTTTCATTATTGGTTCTTTTGAATGAAATATATTGATTTCATTGGTTTGAATGAAGTGTGTTGATGAAATAGACCTCTTGATCTACATATAATTCCACTCTTTTTTGTAGTTCCAGATGCTCCTCCAGAAAATGTGTCTGTAATAGTTACATCTCCTTACAGTATTAATATTAGCTGGAGTGAACCTGCCATCATTACTGGACCAACTTTCTATCTCATTGACATTGCTTCAGTAAGTCACTTCTGCTATATATATACTTCAATGAAATGAATCAAAATAAGGGCTAGTCCTTGCCTACTAAAGTGTAATGTCATAACAGGGCAGAGGGAACTTATATCAAGAAGAGAAATCTCTAAGCGTACTTCATGTTATTTCATAACAACCTAACTATTACTTAGCTATACCAAACTTAACTGTACCTAGCACCATTTAAACACCTGTAAACCTCATAGATTTTTTGAAAATACCCTGTCATCTTGGAGGGTATACACAAAAGTTTTTTGTAGTTGTCTGGTGACTGTTGCAACTTCCTTTGCTGAAAGGTTTGTGTTTTAAAAATATTTTAGCACTGTATTCTATTATGTTATCTTGATTTTCCAAATTTTCATTTTTCATCCTTTGGGGTAAAGTGGCACTGAAATATAATAAGCCAGTGATCTAATGCTGGGCGACTCAGTCAACTATCCAGTTAAACCAGTTTGCTCCCACTGATTTTAACTGTGTTAATTAGAACAAAATTAATTTAAATCTAACGGTTCAGGAGCTTTGGAATTTTTGAGAAGTGTACTTTAAGAAAATATAACCTTAAGTTCATTTTCCTTTACTGGGCTTTCTATTTAAGAATGGCTTCTTGTTTAGCATTGTCTTATATATGATCAGTAGCTACAGGTGTGAAGTCTATATAGACAGGTCCCACCACTGCTTAAAGCCCAATAAAACTATCAGTCTGACTGTAGTGAAAATCCTGGAATAAAATGTTGTAGCTCTCTAGGGAAACTGTGCTACTGCTTCAGATTCCACAAACAAGCAGTATTTAACAGCATTCCTTTTCTGATATTTCAGTTGATGTGAATATTGTCAGAGATGCATTTTTTAAAAAAAAATCAAGCATAGTAATTTTTAAATGAATTTTGTATATATAGATGTAACTTTACGTTAACTTTCCTTCACAAGTCAATTATTCATAAAAAGTCCGATCCAGCCAACATTGTACAGAGCCTCATTTTATTCCAGTGCAAAATGCATTTTTGTCCTAATGAAGACTATACAATGTTTTAGTAATAGTTATACTTGCAGCAGTTTTCAGTACATAACTATGATCTTAATTAACATCTGCTTACTGCAAATCTGTTTTTAAGCTAAAAGATGGTGGCTTTCCTGAGGCCTCCCATCATGTTTCCTGACTGAGTTATGATTTAAAATTCCCTTGACTGAACATAGCACACTATCTATACTGCCCTTCCATTAGTATCCTATTAATCAGTGTATATTTGTTCAACCTTATTTATGCCTATTAATGGATATGGATGCGATCCCCCAGGCCACGGGTGTCAAACCTATGGCCCACAGGTCAAAACCAGCCCGCCCAAGGATTTAATCCAGTTCGTGAGTGGGGCTCTCTTCTCTCCTCCCTCCACCCCTCCCCTGCTTGTACTCACCCTTCTGAGCTTGAGCTGCCTCTGAGTGCAGGGAGTACAGGCAGGGCTGCCTCTGAGTGCAGGAAGTAGAGAGTGGGGATGTCTCTGAGTGCAGGGAGCTGAGTGCGGGACTGCCAAACTTCCCAGCTCACTCTGCCTTTGAATGCATTACTCTGTCTCCCAGCCACTGCTCCCAGCCTCCATTGTCCTCCTCACAAGTAGAGGCCCTGGGGCGTCCTTCTACTGTGATCTTTGTGCTTCTTCTTCATGTTTTATTTTAAAAGCTGTATTGTCAAATCCCATTATTCCCCACCTTTGCATTTTAGGCAGGCATCCTTTAAGAACAGGAAGGTTTGGGACCAACCACAGTTAAAATATAGAATTCTAAAAACTCAAGGAACTCCAGTTTTGCGGAGAAATATTGGTTTAAACACAAACCCTCCTAATGTGGTGCTCCAATGGAATAGCAAAACAAGTGCTGAAGAGGACAACCAAAATTATTATCTCAAACCACCCTGTAAAAAAAGACCCTAAGAACCTGGAGAGCCACTCCCACTTTAAGTCCCAGTATTTTTCGCTCCATAAGACGCACCTGACCATAAGACGCACCTAGTTTTAGAGGAGGAAAACAGGAAAAAAAATATTCTGAACCAAATAGTAGGTAGGTGGGGGGGGGGAGAGAAGAAAGAAAGAAAGAGAGAGAGAGAGAGAGAAAGAGAGAGAGGAAGGAAGGAAGGAAGGAAGGAAGGAAGGAAGGAAGGAAGGAAGGGGGAGAGAGAGAAGGAAGGAAGAGAAAGGAAGGAAGGAAGGAAGGAACAGGAAGGTAGGGAGGGAGGGAGGAGAGAGAGAGAGAAAAGGAAGGAAGGAAGGAAGGAAGGGTGTTTTCCTCCCCCCCTTGCTTGGGCCCGAGTGGCTTAATGCCACTCAGGCCCAGCTCTTCCCTCCCTACCTCCCCCCCCCCCCCCCCGCAGTCCAGGAATGGTGAGCAGAGGAAGGAGGGGGGTTCTCCCTGGGCAGTATTTGCTCCATAAGATGCACACACTTTCCCCCCCCCACTTTTTTGGGGAGAAAAAGTGTGTCTTATGGAGCGAAAAATACAGTAGATCGGGGGGAGGGGACCTTGCAATGCTCAGCCATTTCATGTTTTCCCCTGGGTCCTAGGCTCAGGGCATTTATATTTTTAGTTTGTATTTTTAGTTTCTGCTGTGCTAAGAACATAAGAGAAGCCAATGTTGGATCGGACCAATGGTCCATCCAGTCCAACACTCTGTCACATAGTGGCCAAAAATACCAGGTGCCCTCAGGAGGTCCACCACTGGGGCTGGGGACACTAAAATCCCTCCCACTGTTGCCCCCCCAGCACCAAGAAGACAGTGCATCACTTGCCCCAGACCGAGATTTCCTATCTATACTTTGTGTCTAATAGCCACTGATGGATCTCTGCTCCATATGTTTATCCAATTCCCTCTTAAAGCTGTCCATGCTGGTAGCTGCCACCACCTCCTGTGGCAGTGAATTCCATGAGCTAATCACTCTTTGGGTGAAGAAGTACTTCCTTTTATCTGTTCTAACCTGACTGCTCAGCAATTTCATGGAGTGCCCACGAGTTCTTGTATTGTGAGAAAGGGAGAAAAGTACTTCTTTTTCTACCTACTCTATCCCATACATTATCCTGTAAACCTCGATCATGTCCCCCTCAGTCATTGTTTCTCCAAGCTAAAGAGCCCCAAGCACTTTAGCTTTTCTTCACAAGGAAAGTATTCCAAACCTCTTATCATTCTAGTTGCCCTTTTCTGTTCTTTTTCCGATGCTATAATTTCCTTTCTGAGGTGTGGTGACCAGAACTGCACACAGTATTCCAAATGAGGTCACACCATCGATTTATACAGGGGCATTATGATACTGGCTGATTTGTTTTCAAGTCCCTTCCTAATAACCCCCAGCATAGCATTGGCCTTTTTTATTGCAGTCGCACACTGTCTCGAAATTTTCAGTGAGTTATCTGCTACAACTCCAAGATCTCTCTCTTGGTCAGTCTCCTCCAGTTCAGACCCCATCAACGTGTATTTATAGTTAGGATTTTTGACTCCAATGTGCACCACTGCACTTGGCTACATTGAACCCCATTTGCCATGCTGATGCCCACTCACCCATCCTCGACAGATCCCTTTGGAGTGCCTCACAATCATCCCTGGTTCTCACCACCCTAAACAATTTAGTGTCATCTGCAACTTAGCCACTTCATTGTTTACTCCCAACTCCAAATCATTAATGAACAAGTTAAAGAGCACTGGACCCAGTACTGAACCCTGTGGTGCCCTACTGCTTACCACCCTCCACTGTGAAAATTGCCCATTTATACTCACTCTCTGTTTCCTATTAGCCAGTTTTGATCCACAAGAGGACTTGTCCTTTTATTCCATGACTATTGAGCCTACTTACCTGTGCTTCTTCTTGATATTTTATTTTAAAAATTGCATTGCCAAATCCCAGTATTTCCCCACCTTCCATTTTAGGCAGGCATCTTTTAAGGGCAGAGGGGAATTAAAATATAGAGTTCTACAAACTCAAGGAACTCCAGTTTTGCAGAGAAATATGAGTTTTAATACACATCTCTCCTAAAGTGGGGCTACAATGGAATATCTCCGCTACCTGGCATTACATTTTATGATGCACGTGGCCCAGCCCAACAAGGTCCCATTGATGTCAGATCTGGCCCTCATAACAAACGAGGTCGACACCCCTGCCCTAGGGGGAATTAGCTACCAGTTTGTACCAGTTCGCCTGTAGTATGCACATAGCACCAATAGTAAGTTAGTACTTATGAATAGAGGTGCTATTTAGAAAGATGAGAAAGAAAAGCTTATCACTGCTATTGTGAAAGAGTTGTCATTAACATTTCTCTTGTATGTATTATTGAGTGGTGGTATATTTAAAACAAACACAACTTTGTCTCTTGATGACCATTCCAGGAAATGAGTGTCTGTTTAGTACATCAGATACTTTAGTTAAGGTTAGCTCTCAGTGGGGTTACTAAGACACATCTGTCAAAGAAAATATATGCTTGAACTATCTTAATGTGTTCGCAGCTGCATTTACAACACTGTTGGCCCATAGGGAATGCTACTGTAGAGATTCATAATCGTTTTTTGATTCCTGTATTAGAATGTGGAGGACACCTATGTGGAAGGGATTTTATATATGCATATATATACTGTATTTATTGGATAACTTATATCTCTACTGTTGCTTAATTCTTCAGGATTATTTGTGCCTTCTGGTGTGGTAGCTGTGGCATAAGAAACTGGAGGCTGGCCCATGCTGTAGTTTATCCCATGTAAGAAAGGAACAAAGAAATTAGATGAACTTGGTGGAAAGAGCCTTTTGACAGTGTCTGCATTCAAAAGGCTGTCTAGTCCCCTTGTTATAGAATCTGCTCCAGACTGTGGCGCTGTGGTGCTGGATCTGGAAGGCAGTATGGAAATGCTCTTACAGATTCTTGAATTAGGAAAGACAAGGCCCCATAGTTCTCCACCACAGCAAGTTGACTTTGTTTATATACGTATTACCAAGATTGGGTTCAGTTTCAGTTTTGTTGGCAGAATGCATAGCTGAACAACTTTATCCTTTAGGACATTGTCACCTGTACAGTAGTAAACCATGTCTCCAAAGTACAACCAGTAACATTTAACATATTGGGGTAAAACATATCCCATGGGAAAACACTGATGCAGGGAACAAATTTAAGTGCTTAAAGATAGAGCTCTTAATGACAATCTGATGATTCTTCCTGATAGCCTGGCAAACATTTACTTCACCACCAAGAGACAAATTCACGGGGCAGAAAAACACTCTATGATACAAAACAGAAATTATTATTAGATTTTTAGATGTTTTCCTTTAAAATGCATAAAAGTTTGTTAGCTGTATAATATCTTAAGTTAGCTGTCTAACATTTTAAGTTCCAAACCATTTTTGCTGTTTCAATTTTTTTTTTAAAGTTTCCTAAAGGAACCATGTTGGTGTGAATAATTCAGCATGCCAAGAGAGGGGTGAATGTACACAGAAGAAAGAAGAGAGGGGCCTTTTCCACTCTGTTAAATATTTCTGTTCTATTCAATATATAACCTCTCTGCTTTGTTCAGGTTGATATTGATGAATATAAAGCTTCGTTTGTCAAAACAGATGATGAAAGCAAAATCCTTGAGGTTTCAAGTTTAAAAGCATTTACAAGATACTCGGTAGTGGTCACTGCATTTACAGGAGATATACATGCTGCACACATAGAAGGCAAGTCAAGCCCTTCAGTAATTGTTTCCACTTTTGAAGCAGGTAGGTCCATGTACACTCATTACTATTTTTCTGCTCTTCATTTCTGTTCAGAAAAGGAAATTTGAAACCAATATTTTATTATGCATTTTAACCAAATGTTAGAGGGAATAAAATATAAGCTGGTGTCCTTTTTTTTGTATTAGCCGTAACAACCCAAGAATTTGAATTTTCCAAACCCAGTTAATCAAGAGACCAGTTGCTGCTGCTTTTTCCAGAATGGCAATGCATTCATGGAAACAGCTTCATTTGTTGATTTCCATTTGTACATCTGTCCATAAAAATAGTAGAGCTAAGTATGACTCCTAGAGAAGATAGCTTGAGGTGTGTTAAGTGTGTTGGTCTGAAGCAACAGAACAAAGTTTGAGTCTAGTGGCACCTTTAAGACCAACAACATTTAATGCTAGGTATAAGTGAAAACGGAGTAACTTAGCTTGTATAGTGAGATAAAACCCCGATATCTCTGTTAAGCCCTGGGGGTTCTATTATCCTGACTGTTGTAATAACTTCTAATTTAACAATCTTTTATTCCAGGCTGTTTCTGAAATTCCTTTGCAATAAAACAGCTACTTTGAGGTCCCCCACTGAGTGCCCTGGGAGGCTGAAATGTTCTCCTACAGGTTTCTCAGTTTTGTGATTCTTGATGTCAGATTTGTGTCCATTTATCCTTTGGTGTAGGGTTTGACTTGTTTGTCCTATGTAGAGAACTGAAGGGCATTGTTGGCATTGAATGACATATACAGTGTTATAAGATGAACAAATGAATGTGCCTGAGATGGTGCAGTTGATGTTGTTAGGTCCAGTGACTGTGTTATCTTGGTGTATGTGGCAGCAAAGTCGGCATTGTGTTTACTGCAAGCTCTGGTACCAGTGTCCATATTCAAATTAGATTTGTTATTGTGGGTGAGGAGTTGTTTAAGATTGGGGGGCTGTCCCTCATCTGGATATCCCAGGCAAGCCCGATCTTGTCAGGGCTGACTCTGGCAAGTACTTGGATGGGAGACCTCCTTGGAATACCAGCAGTTGGGAGGCAGGGGCAGGCTTTGTTCAGCCACCCCTCTGAATATTCTCCAGGCCCCCAGTAGGGGTCAGTCACCAGAGGTCACCATGACTTCCAGGTGCACCCATCCACCCACCCACTACAAAACAAAGATTGGGGGGCTGTCAGTGTGCAAGGAAAGATTTGCCCTCCCAGTATGAACTATCATTATCCAGTAGAGGTTGTAAGGTGTTGATAAGGCATTGAACTGTTTTGAGTTGCGAGCTATATGTGACCACTAGTGCTGTTCCGTTATTGTCTCTTTTGTACCAGAAAAGTGAATAAACAAAGCTGTGTTGGACACTTATAAAGTGTATATAATTCAATAAATAAAGTGAAACTAAATCATATAGTACTAGACAAACACATTAATTGAATGACATTAAACGATGACGAGATTCTCCAGAATGTTGTTCTTGTTTCATTGGTAGTCTTCATCCAAATCAAAACAATAGTTTTGAAGACAATTACAAGGTGAAAACAATTCCATTCAATGACGTGCAAGATCCGTCTAAGACCAATAAGGTTTTCCAGTAGCTTAAAAGTCAGTCATACATAAGACATATAGAAGGTGAAGGCTGACCATAATGAGCATTCCTGGGTAATATTTTGGTTTTGTTAATCCGTTGACTTCATCATTGACAAACACTTGTCAAGGATGCTCTAGGCTGATTCTGTATTGAGCAGGGGGTTGGACTAGATGGCCTGTATGGCCCCTTCCAACTCTGTGATTCTATGATTCTAGGTGGATATTTTAGTTCCAAAAAGGTTTGTTGTAGATACCTAAGGAACAGAAATTAATAGGGGTTTCTCCACATTGTTTCCAATGGTCTTTGTAGCTGCAAATGATGATGGCCTGAAATTTTCAAAAAGGATCTGAGGAAACATCCCAATCACTAGCAAGGATAAAAACCAGATGATTCTGCCAGGATCAGAGCCTTTTAATGATAATAGAACAAATCCGAGGTTTAGATCCAGACTAAGATTTCTGTGGACATAAGGATTTCCATTCACTGAATGCAGTTTTCACATTTCCTTTCTCCCATTTCTCCCAAAATGGCCTCCTGAAATCATATTCCTAGGAGTCTCCCCTCTCCTAAGAACAAGGTGGGGTGGGATTGCATTTCAGGCAGCTGTGGAGGGGAAAACAGAAAAATCACACTCTGTGGACCAACACCCTTAAGCCTGTGAAAAGGTCTAGGATCCAAGCCACTATATGACCATAATTCATACAAAGATGTGATTCCAGTGCCAAAATATATAGTGCTCCTTGACATGGGATGTATTGGGGTGGGGGGTATACCATTTGGGCTAAAGAATATCAATATGTATAGCTGCTTTAAAATGGCTTGTGTGTTGCTTTATGGCAGCTAAGTTATACCATTCTGGGAAAGTTTTTTTAATAACTGTATTGCTTTGGTGGTCTATTTAAGATATAATGCTGCAAAGAGCAGTGATATTATCCGGGTATCCAAAAGTAGGTATCTTGTTCTTTTTATTATGATGCATCTGATTTTTTATACAAATAAATCGAAATTCAAAAACTCAGTTACGGAAAATTCTTTCAGTGCCCAGAGACCCACTTAACAACATAACATTCCAGAAGATACCTGATGAAGTGACAAAGTTCCAGGTGACATTTATGCCACCATCTGAATCCAATGGGAATATTCAAGCATATCAAGCAATGGTTTACAAAGATGATGATCCTAGTGTCATCCAGATCTATAACTTAAGTGTTATAGATAGAACAAACAAGTCAGTCACTGCCATGCTAGAGGGACTAAAAGGAGGACGTACATACAATATCAGTGTAAGTTGAATTACATTTCTGTTTCTTTACATTAGCAAATATCTTGACAGAGTTAGTAAAACAAAACTAAATGCATGTCTTGATTTCCAGTCTTATTTTTCATTTATTAAATTGAAAATAAATAATATGACAGTTGTCAAAATTGTAGGGCCAGTTCTGACTTGAAAACATAAAAAATAAATTAGTTCAGTGCAAGTGAGTAAAATCCAAGCCTGACTTTATCTACGTAAACTTTAAATATTATAGTATTGAATACACACAACACACATACAGAGCATTGGTTCTTAAGCAATGTATGTGTAGGTTAAACTGATTTAATAGGAAGTTTCATTTGTATTTAGGTATATGCAATCAATGGAGCTGGTGCAGGACCAAAAATCCAACTGAAAATAACCACAGACATTAAAGGTAGGCATGGATTATGCTTGTACTGTTTTAATAAATATAACTATTACAAACATGATACATTCTCTCGGAGAATGTACCCACAAACAATACCCACAAGGCCAGATGCTTTAACACCTTCTTTCCAATCCCACCACTGATACTAATTTATGTTAACTGTTGCACTAATTTGTACCAAATCTGTGATTACAGTTGTCAAGTCTGGGTTGGGAAATACCTGGAGACTTTGGCGGTGGAGCCAGGAGAGGGTGGGGAGGGGCCTCAGGATGGTACGGTGTCATAGAGTCCACCCTTCAAATCAGCCATTTTCTCCAGGGGAGCTGATGCCTGTCAGCTGCAGATCAGTTGTAAAAGCGGGAGATCCCCAGGCCTCACCTGGAGGCTGGCTGTGATATTTGAGCAGTAATTTTAAAGAGACCCATTTGTCTCCCACACTAATGCAAAACACTGTTGTTAGGGAGTAATTTCCTTGAAATCAGCAGGACTGACTTACTTTCTGGAATTAGTTTGCATAATATTTTGTTCTATTCCTGCAGTATTACATTATTTTAAAAACTGTTAGTGGAGATTCAGGTCTACATGACTTTTTGTTAGCAAAATATCACTGCACTATTTATAGCCTAATCTCATGGCTCCCACTACCACTTGAAGTATACAAGGGGCTGTCACCCCTGGTTAGAAAGCTGATTGCTACTGCTTCCCAAATATTTGTTTTCTAGTGCTGAATAATCTAAGCTGCTGCCTTTGGTCATGGGTTTATTGGAGTTGGGCTATTAGAACCTTACAAGAACATTTGACTCCCTTCATTAGAAGGCGATATGACAGATCAGCATTGTAATATTTATTTGTCTCCAAACAGAACCACCAAGGCCTAGCAAGAAGCCAGTGCCAGTTTATGATACCAGTAGAACACTACTTGTCACTGCTACAACAATTACAATTCGCATGCCCATTTGTTACTATAGTGATGATCATGGACCTATCAAGAAAATACAGGTTCTTGTTGCAGAATTAGGAGGTACTGGCAAACTTTTTTTAAAAAATGTTTAAATATATGCACCTTTCTTTATTTTTGTTTTTACTTGGGGGGGGGGAGGGCTAGATGGCATAGCCCTGATTTTGTCACAGCCGAAATTCTTTTTTCAGATGTGCTACATCTGTTAGAATACTACTTTTTTTCAGGCAGGCAAAATTTTCTTATAGCAGTAGGAGGGGCAAAATAAATGCACAGTCCTTTTTGACTAATAGATGACATCTGAAACTCAGTTATTCTAACTCTTAAATGTTTATTTATATACCTAATCTCCTATGTAAGTGGTAGCCCTATCTTATTAAATTGGAAAATACAGGTATTATTCTCACGCTAGTTATTCATACATAGTTATAGTCATTTTAAAAATTTTATGCTGTTTGTTTTTCTTTTGGAATACTTGTAGACACCTTCATACGGTAGCAGTAGCTATATGGGAAGTTATACATATTACCATGTATTTCATATTAATTCAATAGAATATGTTCATAGAATTACTTAGTTATCTAAATAAATCTGTTTTGTGATATCTTTGTAGTTTGATTAATTTATTTTTGTGACTATTTTTTCTGACTCTAGTTCAGAATGAAAGCAATGTAACCAAGTGGTACGATGCCTACTTCAAAAAACCAAAACCATATTTTGCAAATGATGGCTTTCCAAATCCTCCATGTATAACAGGAAATGAGGGGCTGAGCAGCAATGATGATGTGTATGTAATAGGGGCTGACAGTACATGTATGATACCAGGCAGTGAAGAAAAAATTTGTAATGGCCCACTGAAACCCAAAAAACAATATTTGTAAGTATATGATTCACATTCTCTATCTCTGTAATTTATATCACTTCAGAGCTAAAATATATTAATATTCTAATGAGCTTTTCAGAAAGACAACTAAAGCTTACTTAAATAAATTTAAATGTAAAATTAGTTTAAGAAACTGGTTTGGATCCAAAGGTGCTATTCTGCCTTCAGAACAATAGTTTTACTGGCGGAGGAGCAGAGGACAATTTTCTCCATTTCCACCCTCAAACTGCAGGGCCGCACTTTGCCTCCCCCCCTGCAGGTCTTTGACCCCCCAAGGAACAGAATCTGGAGGCAGGAGTTCAGTAGATTACTGCAGGAAGGAAACAATGAAGGTCCCACTTTGCAAGCTTCACTGTGGTAGCAAATAACCCCCCTCAGACATTGGTGTCGTATAACGCCAGGTCTATTAATAATAAGACCATGGTTCTTCAGGACTTTCTGCTTGAACAGAAAGTAGACCTGGTATGCATGACCGAGACCTGGGTTCAAGATGGGGAGATAGTGGCTCTCTCTCCGTTGGCTCCTCCTGGGTTTTCAGTCCTTCACCAGTTGTGGACTAGGGGGCGGAGGGAGGAATGGCTCTATTCATTAGGGAGGCTTACTCCTTCAGGGCATAGAATGTGCCAGCCTATTTGGGAAGCTGGGGAGAACCTAGCGATTTTACTGGTGTACTGACCACCTAACACTCCAGCCAACAGCCTACCAGCCGTGGCAGGCTGGGGTGATTTCAGTGTCCATGCCGATGATGTGGCCTCCACTCAAGCAATGGAGCTAGTATCGTCCATGGTGGCACTAGGGCTCTCCCAGTATGTAACAACTCACACTCACCAGGCCAGACACACGCTCGACTTGATCTTTGTGGTGGGGGTTACAGTGGACTGGATCACTGCTTCGGCAGTGCCGTGGTCGGACCGCTTTGCCCCGAGGGCCAGTTTGAATGTTTCACCCTGACCCTGTTTAGGCAGCAAGTGTAGTTTAGCTCACCCACAGAGCCAGATGGAGCCAATGTGGCTTCAGATGGGTCTGTGGGATCCGATGCCCCCTGGCGGCTCATTAGATGAGCTTGTGAAGGATTAGCACAGCTGATTCTCTGCAGCCATTGACGAGATCACTCCCTGATGCCCTCTGTGCCCCCGCACTAGGCTGTCACCCTGGTATACCCAGGAGTTGCAGCTGATGAAGCGTGAGCTAAGACCAGAGAGACGGTGGCAGCATGCCCATGATGAAGCTACAAGAACATCTTATTGGACGTTTATGAGATCCTATGAGATGGCAGTCAAAGCTGCAAAGAAAGAGTACTACGCAGCCTCGACTGCATCTGCAAGCTCTTGCCTGGTCCAACTATTTAGAACAATTCAGTCTATGAAGACGCTGCCACAAGGCAGGTCAAACATTAGGGAAATGGACATCAGCTGTGAGGCTTTTGCAAGCTATTTCGCAATAAAGTCTTGTGGCTCCACTGTGATCTCCCCACCACAGTTGAAACAGTGAGCGAACTCAAGGCCCCATGCACGTCTTCTTGTCCAGTTATGGATTATTTTGGTCCACTCAGTCTAGAGGAAGTTGGCAAACTGCTCTTAACTGTACGCTTTACCACATGCCTTCTTGACCCATGCCTATTGTGGCTTATTAAAGCCGATCACGATGGATTTTTGGGTGCCCTCTCGAAGGGCTTGTTCCCTGGGACACTTAAGGAGGCCGTGGTTCATCCCCTCTTGAAAAAACCTTCTTTGGATCCAACTGAATTGGCTAACTATCAGCCGGTTTCCAACTTCCCCTATTTGGACAAGTAGATTGAGAGAGCTGTGGCAGTCCACTTACAGAGCTATTTGGATGATGCTTCCATCTTAGATCTCTTCCAGTCCAGCTTCTGCCTGGGACATAGGATGGAGACAGTACTGGTCACCCTCATGGACGACCTTCAGAGGCACCTGGATTGAGGCAGTTTGGTGGTGCTGTTGTTATTGGATCTGTCGGCTGCGTTCGACATGGTTGACCATCAGCTACTGATCCACTGCCTCACCGACACCCTGGAATTCAGGGACTAGCCTTACAATGGCTCTCATCTTTTCTTCAGGGTTGGGGACAAAGGGTGGCATTAGGGGAACAGCTGTCCCGAAGGCATTCACTGATCTGTGGGGTACCCCAGGGGCCATACTTTCCCTGATGTTATTTAACATCTACATGCACCCCCTTCCCAGATTGCCTGAAGGCATGGGCTTGGGTGTCACCAGCATGCAGATACTACGCAGCTCTATCTGTTGTTGGATGGCCAGTCTGACTCTACACCAGAAGATCTAGACCAGGCATTGCAAGCTATGGCTGGTTGGTTTAGACTGAGACGACTGAAATTGAATGCAACGATTCCTGTACCTGAGTCAGGGTGGCCTGGGGATAGGGATCCAACTCCCAGCCTTCAGTGGGGCACAGCTGGTGCCAGCGCCGGAGGGTAGGATCTAGGGAGTGCTCCTGGATATCTGCTTAACATTGCAGGAGCACATCCATCCTGTACTGAAGGCACTGCACTGGCTGCTGATAGCATACCAGATTCGTTTCAAGGTGCTGGTTTTAATCTTTAAAGCCCTGTGTGGTCAGGGTCTGGCATACCTAAGGGACCGCCTTGCCCCACATGTTCCCTGGAGAGCACTGTGTTCAGGGACACAAAATCAGCTGTCCCTCCCAGGCCCAAAGGATGCCAGGCTGGCGACAACCAGGGCCAGGGCCTTCTCGGTGGCAGCTCCCTACTGGCAGAATGAGCTCCCAGAAGAGATCTTTTCCAGTTTTGCAGGGCCTGCAAGACAGAGCTTTTCCACCAGGCTTTTGATGAAGGAGCCACATTATACACCGAGGAGTGTCCCTGTGCCCTGGCTTCACCATCCCCATTCCCAGCCTGTGACCTGGCTTACCACCTTTACCACCGCATAACAAGTTGGCTGATCTGAGCTGCTGTAAACATAATTAGAATATATGGTTACCTAAGCTGTTTTATAAATAACTTTGCTCTTGCTTTTATCAATTTATATTCCAGTGCATTAGGAGTATTTTAAATGACTGTTATTTTATATTTATTTGTTCATGATAGGTTTTAATTGTATTTCTATGAAATTTTATGTAAACCACCCTGAGCCTGCTTCGGCGGGGAAGGCAGGATATAAACCAAATTAATTAATGAAATAAATAGTTTTTTATCCAAGCCATTTCTAGACCACATGGAAAAACTGGTATAAAGCAATCTCCTGTTTTGTCATGTGTTGATGGGTGCATGTGTTGACACAACATCAAGGCCATTAGAGAGTGAGGTTTCTGATATGTCCATCCAGCCTATCTGTTCTGCATGATCAACATGGGTCTGTTGGGGCTGGAGCGAGGCGGAGCAAAGCTCCGCCAGCTCAAGAGTGGCCACTAGGGCAGCCATGGGCTGAATCAGATTCTCTGATCTGATTCAGCCTGCTGCCAAATTGCCACCGAAATTCGATGGCAACTTTAAAAGCGACTGGAGGGGAGGTGGTTTGAGGAAGAGGCTCCAAACTTGCAAGGTAGCTGCTGGGACCTCTCCCCCAAATACCCACCAAGTTTCAAGAAGATTGGACCAGGGGGTCTAATTCTACGGGCCCCCAAATAGGTTGCCCCCATTCCCTCCATTGTTCTCTATGGTAGAAAAAAAGGTAACATTTTTTCCCACCATAGAGAACAATGGAGGGGATGGGACAACCTGTTTGGGGGCCCATAGAATTAGACCTCGTGGTCCAATCTTCTTGAAACTTGGTGGATATTTCGAGGAGAGGCTCCAGCAGCTACCCTGCAAGTTTGGAGCCTCTCCCTCAAATCCCCTTTCCTCCAGCCCCTCATATACCCTATGAGTTTTTGCCATTGATTTCAATGGCCCATAGGGTATAATGGGGCTCAAACTGACATTCCCTTTCTGACACACTTCCAGTGATGTCAAGGGATGTGGCATATGCTAATGAGTTATGCTAATGAGCTCCTGCACCTCTTTTTCTGTGAAAGGACCCCTGATGATCAAGGAATGCCTCATGTTAAATTAAGATATGTATTGTATGCCATTTTTGAAACTGGAAAGTTGAAAAGCATCCTATGGCTGCATTCAGAGAGTGGGCATTCTCCTGTTGTGGAGAATTGTGGGAATTATCCTGTTGTGGCTGTGCTTCTAATTTGATTGGGATTTTTTAGTTCCAGAGTGGTTGGATCAGACATCCCACCCCTACCCAGCTGCAACCATGGAGTGGGCAATGGGACAGCTTTTTTTCTGTTTGGTTTTGCAACCCCCCCACAATCCCCGATGCCTTTCTGCCACAAAGGGGGGGTTACTTCCTTCTCTGGCTGTCCCCAGTGACAGCCTGCTGCTGCTGTTATCATTAAGCCCACCGCACCGACCCAGCAACAGGGGCTAGCTTTTTGACTGAGGCTGCGTCCCTGCCTCACCTGAGCCCTGCCAGCTGAGTCCTCAGTCACTGAAGAAAATGGGGGAGGGCTGGCTGAGCTGAAGAGGCTGCAACAGAGACCCAATGACCTGCACAGAAACCTATTCAAAGCACAGCTCCCTAAAAATATTCCTAAAAACAGTAAGAATGCTCAAGATCCCCTCAAAATATTGTGGCTGGGGAAACGGAGCAGGCAGATATCTACCTATGCACACATCGCTAACTGCAAAAAGATAAAATGGAAGCAAAGATGGAAGTGAGTGATCTGACTTCCCCAATGGCTTGACTTTGCAAGAGAGTGATCAGACATCTGGAGATGTTCTGTGAAACCAGCAAGATCACTAAATATCTATGGATCAGAATACAGATGTTGCTGTTTGATCGTACAATTCAAATCCATTTAGGAGGAGCGATGACAATGGATCAAACAGCTCATCTGATTGCAGCATATCTTTACACTAATAGCCAAGGTGCCCCCTGCTTGCAGATATCTAAATCCGCACGGAGGGGGCACCTGGGTGGGGAACATTTTCCTGCACTCTTGGGGGACTCCCCAGGTGTGTAGAAAAATCTAAAAAGTTTAAAAAACTATACAGAGGATATTTGCAGGGAACGCTCTTGGGATTCTGTGGCGGGTTAGAAGCATCCAAGCCTCACCAACTGAGCTAGGAGGTGGGGGGGGGGAATCGGCGGCCCGGTGGCTGGGAGGCGTCCAAACCGCGCCACCAGAGCTGGGGGCTGGGAGGACAGATCGGCGGGCCTGGCAGCTGAGAGCCACTCAGGCCTTTCCGACGGAGGTGGGGGGAATCGGGAGGTGGGGGGAATTGGCAGCCTAGCGGCTGAGAGTCGCTTGGGCCTCGCTGCGAGAGCCGGGAGGTGGGGGGGGGGGGGAAGAAGGCTTACCTGCAAAGCTGTAGCTGGCCCTGGGTGGGTCTGGCAGCTGCAGGTGAGCCTGGGGAGAAAGTGTGTGTGTGTGCGCATGCATGTGGTATGAGATTTCCCCACACACAAATATTGCAGGTGGGCGACACTTGTAAATATCTATAAACTCTAACTTGCAGGCACTCATAACTCGTGGCTAGATATCCTTATTTTATCATTATTGGATTCTATACATAGCTAGATATAGAATGTATACTGTGCTTGGTAGATCATCAGTCTGGCCCACTGTGGCAGTTTCTATTTATTTTTACAGATTTAAGTTCAGAGCTACAAATACCAAAGGCCAATATACAGATTCAGACTACTCTGACCCCATCAAAACTTTAGGTAAGAAAAATGACACTACTACACTAGTAGCACTGTGTACTTTGTAGCCATTCTGCTAAAAAGCCATACTAAACTTGACCCGCACACATACTTAAAAAATATTGACGTGTGCTGTTCGATTCTTGCACAGCTCCAGTGCCATGGGATAGCTTGCTTGTGCTCCATATACAAGTTTTTATGTGTTTTTATATTTATATATAGGGTTTCTACCCTACTTTTCCTGCATTCAAAACAGCTAACAGAAAAACGGCAATAAATACAAAATCTAATAAAAACTGAAAATACCGTTAAAAACAATATTCAAGCTCTCCAGTTCAAAGCAGCAGTAGCCCATTTCAAAATTCCCACTATAAAATACCTCACATTTTAGATTATAGATTGAAATCTAACTTCAAGAAAGAGGTTTTCTGTCCAGAAACACAGCCAAGAAATGGCTGAATTTTTAAAATCTGTTTGGGTGAATGATTTCATATCTAGGCACAGCCACTGAGAATGTTCTTTTCCTTACCATGGTTGTTCTAATTAGACAGTGAGAAGGAACCTTCTGCATGTGGGGTTGCCAACTGCCTGGAGTTGTCCTGCCCCTTTAATGGAAGATTAATTGGATGTTTTTTACCTCCATGCCACAGAAAGCTTCATCTGTCCATTTCCAAATGTCCATTTCCACATCTTTTGTTAAAGGGACAGGGCAGTTTTCTCCAAGCCTGTTGACAACCCTACCTGCAAGGCTTGTTAGCTTGATCTCTGTACTCTTGTGGGCATATCTGGAGAGCAGTGGTCAGGTTTATGGGTACCATGCTATGAAAGGCACCTTGAGATGAGCCTGGAAACAAGCTGGTAGTTAGGGCAGCTGCTATGGAAGTGATAGACATGATCAAGATGATTAGCAGAAGCTTCAAATTTGTCTTCAAAGGCAGCTCATCTCTCCTATATCATAAAGCTGTTTTCAAGTGGCAACATTCCATGGGGCGCCAAAATCAGTTGGCTGCAAGAACTGCCACTCAAAAGGGGTCCCTTGCCACTGGCTGCATTCCTTCGCTGTGTTGCCTCAGTCTCGCCCACAGAGCCACCAGCCAGCATCTTGGCCTCAGTCTGGAGGGAGCTGGTGAAGGGGACAAACTGAGTGCTGGGTCCACTCTTCTCCTCTGCCCACTGCCAGGTTGGTCTAACTGTCTCCTCAGTGGCCTGCTTCTGTCAGTAAAAAGACAATGGACTTTCAGCATAACCCCCTCCCCCGCACACTGCCAGCTTGCCCACTTTCCTGTCAAAATAAACTGAAAATGGCTCTCTCTCCTGCTTAGCTCTACCATGGCTGGCTAGCTAAGGAGGTGGGCCAGCGACCATCAAACCATTCTCTTCAGCCCCCTGCTGTGCAGCTGACTTTCCCCCTAGAGTTGACAACCTCCAGGTCGGACCTGGAGATCTCCTGATGTTACAGTTGAACTCCAAATGACAGAGATCAGTTCCCCTGGAGAAAATGGCTGGAGGATAGACCCTATGGCATTATACCCTGCAGAGTCCTTCCACGCCCCCCCCCCCGCCCCAATGCTGCCCTCCACAGGATCCACCCCCTAAATCTCCAGGTATTTCCCTAATCAGAGCTGGCAAGTGTACTTTCTCCTTAGTCCCTGTTGCTAGGCAACCAAGCTTGCTTCTCTCAGTAAAAGGCCCTTTCCACACCTATGTTGGCTTTTGGGAGAAAACTCATTGGGGCCAGTCCTGACTCGGGGAGAGGCCTCAGCTGAACAGAATGTCATAGAAGCCACCCTCCAAAGCAGTCATTTTATCTGGGGATGTGGGGGGGAGATCTGTTGTCTGGAGTTCAGTTGTGATACCTGACGATCTTCAGGCTCCACCTGGAGGTTGGCTACCCTAGGCATAGCAGTCAGTGCTTCAGAGCAGGATCTGCAAGACCCAGGTTCTTGCTGAGTCAGTGATTTTGGGCCAGTCACAGACTTTCAGCCTAACCTACCTTACAGGGTTGTTGTGTAAGTCAAAAGGGGGAGAGAATGATATAAGATGCTTTTGTCCCCATTACTTTTCCTCCAGGGGAACTATGTTTGCCAATCTCCAGGCAAAGGGCTGGAGATCACTCAGAATTACAAGTGCTCTCCAGATGGCAGAGATCAGTTCCCCTGGAGAAAATGGTGGACTCTATGTCCTTATACCCTGATGAGATGGCCCCCCTATGACAGCCAATGTGACATAGCAGTCGGGGCTTCAGAGCACGGAAGAGGCTGCAGGTGTGAGGGGGAGATGGAAAGCTGAAGAGTGAGGGGGAAATAAAGGTAGGTGGATAATTGCTGGGAAGGAGATAGGTGGAAAATTCCTGGAGATTTGGGGGATGGTGCCTGGAGACACTGAGGTTTCAGCAGGAGTTGGACCTCAGACAGGTTCAATGCCATAGACTCCACCCTTCAAACCACCCATTCCCTCATGGGGAACCATTGTTGCTAATCTCCAGGGGAGGGATGGAGATCACACTGAATTACAACTGCTCTTCAGATGGCAGAGATCTTCCCCTGGAGAAAATGGTGGACTCTGTGTCATTATACCCTGCTGAGGTCACCACAGCAAATTGATGCTGAGTGCCCAAGGCTGGGGCACTCTCCCAGAGCCTCTTTCTAGAGCCCATTGTATTTATTTCCACAACGGGCCTTATTCCTAGTGAACAATATATTGCAGTAGTCAAATCTAGAAAGGATGCAAGTGTCTGCAGGAAATGAAGATGAAGGAGGCACTTTTAGAGCGAAATTACCCATTATGTTTTGTAATGAGTCAGGTCTGGTATTGGCTATAGTCTCAGCAACAAGTTTTTAAACAAAGGGAGTGGGCTCACTTTTCAGCAGATGTTGAGGGTGATGGTGGAGTTTTCAGCTTTTTCTTGCAAAATTCTGTGCATGCATGACACTGACAGGCCAACACAGCTGAGACAAGACATAAGTAATGATGTAACTGGCACACACCTGACAGTATTGGCCACTCAGCTACTGAGTTTTCTGAAATCAAGATCTAATGGGCAGATTGAAGAGGAGAAAGACAATTAATTATACATCTAATAGCCAAATGTGCCCTCACTGTGAAGGTCAAAAACTCCACTCAGTGGGACCACACAGTGCTAGCGTGTATGGTTTTGATAAAATCCTAGGTTTAAAAAAGGATACTATTTGTTTGAAAAATTATTAAGGAGGTTAAAAACACCCCATTACTGTCATAGATAAAAATTCAGTACTCTGGTTGTCAGATAAATGATTGCTATAACACAACGTCCAACAATGTGTGGATGCAGTCTCAGTTTCATGCAAGTTGTCGCTAATGGAATGTATGACATAGGCTGCAGTCACGCACACTAAATAATTCACTTTCAATCCACTTTCAATGCACTTTCCAACTGAATTTTTACTATGTGAACTGGCAAAATCCTATTCAAAAGTGCACTGAAAGTGGATTGAAAATGGATTATTTAGTGTGTGTGACCGCAACCATAGTGTCACAAACCTCACAATAATACTGTTCAAGGCACAAGAATCCCAAGAATCCTGACATAGCAGCAGGTCTTGAGTTCCTTCAAGAAGCTCTGTAACTTAAAACACCAAGGAGATGTTGAGAACAATGGTCAGAAATACCCCCAATTCACAATTCAAGATGAATAAGGATCTGATTTGCAAATGGTGGCCTTCACAACCTGAAAAAGCCTTGTTCCCAGTCAGATACTATAAAGGACTCTGGCCATGTAAGTGGCTGTGTGTCCCTTGCTGGTGGTTCTTTTCTGTCATGTCCAAAGCTGTTCAGCTGCTATTTTAAATGCCCTTTCTATCATTCTTCCTTATCCATCTTTCTGCACGTGTTCCACAAGAACTGCAGAAACTCTCTGTGAGATGCTACTGTGTGTCTCAGCATGGCAAGAAAAATTTCTGGTGCTATGTGAACCAGTAACTACTGTTATGTTAATGCTGGATTTATGGTTAGGGCTCAGCCCTAATAGTACTATAACTATATTTGGAAAACTATAATAGTAGTTATAAAATACATTCTAGTCTCCTTAAAAATACATTCTAGTCTCTGCTAAAATATATGAAATAAAGAAGTACTGTTGCAGGAAATTTATTTGCTTTTATTTTATTTATTAATAAATAATTGAAAAATAACTTTATGGCTGAATGTCTGCCGCCTCAACCAAAAGCCTGTAAAATGGAGCTGTTCCACCAGGCTTTTGGTTGAGGCGGCAGACATTCGGCCATTCTGACCTCCCCTCCCCCTTTATGGCCCCTTCCCAGTGCCTTGCTGTTTTAGATAATATTATTGGGCGCTGGAGTTTCCTAGAGTACCTGTGTTCACCTGATATAAGGCACGGGGTTTGTTGTTATGGTTTGTTGTGCCATCTACTGTTTCATTGGTTGTTTTATGGATTTTATGCTGTAAACTGCCCTGAGCCCACTCATAGGATAGGATGGAGTATAAATCAATTAAATAAATAATAATAGTTTTTTTTAAACTTTTTACTGAGGTTTTGCCTGCTTTATATACTACAGGTGATGGACTATCTGAAAGAGCTGTGGAAATAATACTTGCAGTCACTTTGTGCATACTCTCTGTGATTCTTCTTGTGGCAGCAATCTATGCCTTTGCACGGTAAGTACATTGCTGGTTGTTCAGCGGAATAATTTTAGATTTAAATAGTGGAATCAACTTACCCCACTAGGTCTAATGTTGCAGTATTCTTGCAGCACAAAGATAGATAGATAGATAGACAGACAGACAGACAGACAGACATGTTTGTGTACATGTGTGTGTTTATATTAATTTGTAGCTGAATTAGATTTTGGAAATGATACTAAAGAGCTATTACTACAGTTCTAAATGTTTTAAAGGCTAAATGCAGCTGCAGCTGTTATCTGAAGCATAATTGTGGAAGTTATTATTTAGTGCTAATCTTGAAGTGGCCCAAATAAACTTTTGAAAGCTTTATTGAGATTTCCATCTAATACATGGGCCTTTATGAAGAAGCAGGAAAAGGGTCTGTAATCTAAGGGCCTTATTTTTAGACTTAGTTATTGCATTAGGATCATTAAGATGGAATGGCTATCTATATCTCTAATAGCCAAGGTCCACTCTGTGTGTGGATACTTATTTCCATGGATCTGGGCCACATGAAGGGTAAACAGATCTTCCAGCAAATTTGGGGCAGTCCCCATGTTTGCAGAAACATTATTATTTTAGAGCATATGGCTGCAAGGGTTTTTTATTGTAGAGTATGTGCTGTCCTATTTTAGCTTGTTTTATGGGTTTTATGATTGTTTTTACTATAGTTTGTAACAGTTTAACCTAGCACCTTATCTTATCTCCATGTTATTAGTATATAAGTTATAATTAAGGTACATGTTTGTTGATGATTCTGATTTTGAATTCTGATCTTGGATCGTAATAAATCAACTAACAACTGCAGAAAAATCTAAAATGTTTTTTAAAGTATACGGGGACACTTAAATCACCCCAAAAGTAAAACTCCTTACTCTGCGCAAGAGCAGAGAATAGACTAACTGAAGTGTGGGAAAAGCTGTTGGAGCCACAAGGGAAGCTGCCGCCATAATAGCTGTGCACCCTGCCACTGGGACAGCCCCTGCCGGGACCGCCAGCAACAGGGGCGTAGAGTTTTGTAAATTCCGGGGGGGGGGCTCTTTAGCATGCGTGCTTCGTGCGCGCGCTCGCTGGGGCGATGTCCCCCCCTGCCGGAAAACCTCCACGCCTCCCCGGGCCTTTCCAAGGCCCGCCAGCCACTGCTGCCGGGGCCTCTCTCCCCCCCCCCTCCTTCCCTCTCCCTTCGCCGGGAAAAGAGGGAGGGAGAGGGAAGGATGGAAGAGTGGCCAGGCGGGGGGGGGGGGGGGGAGAGACACCGGCAGCAGAAGCTGCTGGCCTCGGAAGAGCCCCAGGAGGCGCGGTGGCAGGCGCTATGTTTTCCCGGGGGGGCTCAGTCCCCGCCAGGAAATTTCGGTGGAGGCTCGAGCCCCCCTGTAGTCTACGCCTATGGCCAGAAACACCAGCAAAAAAGACTATAGCTTCAGCCAGCAGGTTTGGACACTGGACTGCTGAGTAAAGACAGCCGGCGACACCCCCAGGGAGGAAGGGCAGCCAGTTGGCCAAGGGAGCCAAAGGGGCGGTGGTGGCTCTCTGGGAGCCAACCTGCCCTCTGCTGCTGCCACCGCTGCTCAAGCTAGCCCTGCAGCCGTCAGTTGAAGCACAAGGAGGTGAAACCTGCATCATCGTCCCCCCCTCCCACAACCAGATTGGGGACGTTTGCTTGCCTGCAGCTGCAAAAGAAGAGAAACAGAAAGGCTGGGGTAAGAGTGGGTGAGACATATAAGGGGCAAGAGGAGAAATGGTGTAGGAAAGGATTGCTAGAGAATGGGGTAGGGAGGAAAGCTGACATAGAAGAGGTGAGAGGAAGTGAGGGAAGATGAGTAAATAGGGTGTGTGCAGAAAGAAAGAGGAGGGTACTTTGACAATAAAGGGGGGGAGAGGGGGGGAAAGGTGGGGGAATCCCCCCTCCCCACAAGTTCCTTGTGAGGACTGTCTGCAACGAAGACTGTGGTAGGGCCACAACACATTATGCAATATTTTGTTGCGAGTCCCCTCTTGTAACTCCCTAAATGCAGCCCAATGTGACAGGTATGTCACATAAGTGCTCTTGGTGGGAAAGAGTCAAAATCTTAATTTCATATGTGATCACTCATTTGAGTATTTGCCTTTTAATAGCTATTCTGCCATTGAATTGCAAAACTAGATTTAATAATATTGATAACCAAAATGGCCAAGCAGCATTAAGATCTCACAGACTTTTCCTGTCATTTTTAATTTTTTAAAAAATGCATTCATGACTAAAGTGTTTGTTGGATTTAAGTTGTATACCAAAACTTACATAACTCTTAGATTTCAGTCTGTTGCTGTGGAAGTTCTAAAAGAAAGGTATCAGAATCCCAGTGTGAATGTTGAAGTTATATTTTTGGCTCTAGGGAAACTGAGGGTCTTCCTCATTACCTGTTGAAATACAGTCTATGCACTTGAATCTAAAGGAGCAAAGGGCAAGTGAAATGCTGTGAGACTTATGCAGTGGGGCAAGGGTTCTACAGTTTCCATGACCCTGACCTGCACCATCCCAGGTAGTCCCATGCATTTTCGGACAGTTCTCCAATCCTCAGGAGCAGCTTTCGGGAGAAGAAGGGGACTCCAACAGAAAGAAGGATGGGGGGTATTTTGGGGTGTGTGTGTGTTATTTTAACCCAGTGTAGCTAACCAAAAATAAATTCTGGGCAACTAAGCAGAAGAGAGAAAATATATTGATAATTGTCAGTAACAGTAAAGTAGCTATTTTTGTAAAAGTAACAGCAAAATACTCTATGGGCTTTCTTTGGTAGGAGAGCAGACAGCCATGCTATCTTCTGTGCTTTTTAAAAATTTAATTTGTCATTATACTACAACATTATATTCAAAGTCGGATTTTCTATATTGTTACGTCATATATTTGACACAGTAAATAACTTTTTTACAACATTATTTTGAAGTACTAACTTTAGCAAATATGCCAAGAAATAAATAACTGGAACATATCTCAACACAAGTTAATAACAGTGACCAGCACCACATTTCTTTTATTACTGTTTTCATACTACTAACCCTTTGAAATATTGAGTATAATTTTTACTGAAGATTTTCTAGTGAAGTCATGTTTGATCCTGAACATTCTTTCCTGCTCAACTTTACCTTGCTTCTTGGCTTAGGATTCGACAAAAGCAAAAAGAAGGAGGCACGTACTCTCCACGGGATGCTGAAATTATTGACACTAAATTTAAACTTGATCAGTTGATCACAGTGGCAGACCTGGAAATGAAGGATGAGAGGTTTACACGGTAAGTGTACTCCTTAAGGAAAACAGTAGTTCTGGGGTTCTGCAGCCATGACCCTGTTGTGACCTTTTACTTGTTTGGAAGTGTTTGTGGAGTTCTTATTTATACAGGTCACAAAGATCCACTTTCAAAGGATAACCTCCATCCTCTAGCAACTTCTCTCAGGAATTCAGAAAATCATTTGTTCTTCCCGTGTTCTAGAATGAACCCTAAATGTAAATCACTATATAATTCTACCAAGGTTTATTATGTTCTTTATAAATGTGAGTCATTTTGAGATCTGAATATTCTTCATGACTAAATATTAACTCTAGGAGAATATTATTGGTATTCATTTTGACTCAGACTCTGATACCTGACCACCTTTCAAATTTCCATCAGCGCTAGTGCCAATATAATATAGTTGAGAGGATGTTGAAACTGGAGCTGTGAGACCTGGATTCAAGGGCCTAACTACATATTGTATTGTCCTTGTACTCTCCCCAGGTTTGCATGATCAGATATGAGTCATAAATTCCATCCCTGGAACTTAATTCCCAGTCATGCTGGGCTTGATTTGGATTAGAAACATACTACACAGAGAGGGGGGCTTAAGCCTCCCTAGTATCCTGTTTTCCTGACCTAAAATGGTGAACACATGAACCTACTTCATACTGAGTCAGTTCCTTAGCCTACTCAAGTCACTATTGTCTCCTTAGACTGGCAGTGGTTCCCCAGGGTCCAAGGCAGAGGTTTTTCACGTAATCTAACACCTGATCCTTTTATCTGGAGATGCCAGGGATTATACCTGGACCTTCTTCATGCAAAACAGATGCTCAGTCATTTACCCAAGGCCTCTCTCCTACACGGAGCTCATCAGTACGTGGAGTTTCCTCAGTGGGGCATACAGCAACTCCCTGGGGCCATTTCATGTTGAGAACAAGGTGCTAGGAGGAAGTCTTAAACCTACTCTTCCCTATGCACTGCAGCACAATCCAAATTAAACTGTATGTGGTTGGGCATTAAGTTTGTCTTTATTCTTCTGTGCAGTCCCACCATATTGGGACTGCACATGTGCTTTCACACAGAGAGATAGCAAAACTGTGCCCTGTTGGTTGATACAGAACCCAGCTGTGGTGTTGTCAGTTTGCACCTGCATGATTTTGTCTCAAAGAAGGTCTGTAAAAGAAGCAAGAGCAAGGCGAATTGACCTAAGTTCCAAAACGCTGATACGTAAGGAAGCCTCTAAAGAGGACCAAGTACCCTGTACTGAGGAATTAGTACAGTGTGCTTCCCAACCCAGGAGAGAAGCATCAGTGGTTAAAGAAATAGTTTGGAGTTGAACCCCTTTAACAGATTGGATTCTATAATCCACTAAAGCAGTGATTGAAGGGTATACCTTGGAATCAATAGGTTAGATGTTTGGGTATGAACCTGGGGGTAGAATGTGTGACTGCACAGAAGACAACTCAATAAACAAGTTACAGGTAAGCACAGCACTATTTGCCTGGGAAGGAACTTGCAATGCATGTCTTATCATGTGAGCCAGGGATAATATGACGAAAACATAGTGTCTTCACTATCTATCAGCCTAAGTTACCATAGCCCCTTCAGGGTATGATGAATGGCATCCTGACTTTCTTGGGAGAAAGGCAGTATAAAAATATGCCATTAAGTAGAATAGTAGCAATATTTTTTGTTACTTTTTAAAAGAATCAAAAGTTTGCTCCTGGCTCTCCATTTAACAGCCCATTCCCTTCATGCTACCTACATTTCGAAAACTCAGCTTTGGATGTATACTTACTAAATGCAAGAAAAGGTACACGTGCAGCATGAATTTGAGTACTTAGAGATGACACATCAAAAGACAATGCATAATTGAAATTGGAGTATGTATCTGAGGATCTGAATGTAAGCTAAAACCTAGTAGGTTATGTTAATTTCACTGGGACTAAATCAACTAAACTAGGATGTGGATCAAACTGAGAGTTAATTTATTGCCCAGCCCTCTGAGATGACTGGCATAACTATAGAACTTTTTAATTAGTGCATTCATCACAGAGCCACTATCCCCACTGAATGAACACGGAACATAACAGTTGACTTGAGCAGAACTCCATCAGGAAACCATGAGTGGGAGATACTGCACAAGTATCTCCTTCCCACCTTTAAGCCACAGGCTTACGGTGATTAAATGCAAAATGCCCAAAATTCCATTGCATGGCATCTTAGAATCCAGTGCCCATGGAAGATGTGCTTCAGATTTTCTGGTTATAAGTTTTTTGTCATCTTCTGGGCATGAAACAGTGGTCACTGGAGGTGTGGGGGGGTATTTGTGAATTTCCTGCATTGTGCAGGGAGTTGGACTAGATGAACCTGGAGGTCCCTTCCAACTCTATGATTCTGTGAAATGCTTTTTCACACTTTGCCTCCAACCCCATTGATTTTCAGAATCCTTTGGAAAATCAGTTGTTATATCAGCTCTTTTTGGTACATACAAACCTTGTGCATTACTCCAATGCTAAAGTCCCTTGGACATTTTGTCTACTTCTAGAGGCCCCTTTCAGGGCCATTTTGGCTGCCCAGTCCCATTGCCAGCAAATCTTCTTGTACCACTCATCCAGCCAATAAAAGGGAGGGGAGTTTACCTCTGTGAGACCATCGTCTGTGGCATTGTTTCTCTTCAATCATCACTAAAAGTCTTTACTGGAATGGGGAGGGAAATGTACTGCCATGAGGTTTTCTTCCATGAGTGCTTCTTGCTACAGCCTGCTAGTTAGATCAGGGAAGGGTGTGCACCTCAGCAGGGCCTTAATCCATGAGTGTTTTGTTGCCACAGCCTCCCACCAGAGTGTGGAAGGGAATGCACCACCATGAGACTTTCATCCATGAGTGGTTTGTCACAGCTGAGGAGAGTTGGGGAACTCGCCTTTGTGAATCCTTTTTCTGAAAACAGCAAGGTCTGAGGCTCTGCCTTAAGGAAAAGAAAAAGGGCTGTGAAAGCATTAAAAAATGGCAGTCATCTTACTCTAGTAATATCAAGGCCTCCGACTTGCTGTTTTATAGCCAAACAGGCCTGGAGAAGAAATTGTTGAGGGAAACCCTTCCTGTTGAAATTGTTCCACCCCTGCTGCTGGAAAGGCGGGATGCCTTTCAGTTCAAGTATTCTTGGAATCTTCTTCAGCTAGCCTCCATATTCATGGATCCCATATGTGACTGCACAGATGACCACCAAGAACATCACACACAGCTGAGGGTTGCCCTGGATATCTCTCCATTCCATTGCCTCGGCCCAGCCTAAGCCATCATTAATACTCATACAAATTCTTGGGAAGGATTTCTCCTTCAGTAATTTATGGGGTTTAATATAGTTTAATATTATATATACCTTTGAAGAAATTATAAATTGTACTTATTTCTGTTCTGTCTGTTTTAAATTTTTGTACAGCACTGTATACAGCTTGATATTAATTAGGTTAAAAAGTTAAAAGAGGCTTGCTTGTTATTCCCTTCTAAGCTTATTAACTTCACTGGATGTAGAAGGGTATAACTCTTTTTAGGACTGAACTGTTAAATAATCTTACCTAAGAAATCTCAGTGCTGCAGGCTCTGGCCTGTTGGCAAAAAAAAAGAATTGGGCAGTTGACCTGTACCATAAACTGAGTTTTCATTTTGTCTCTGTGTAGCACATTCAAGTAATATTTCGGACTATGTATATAACGAACCATAAATAGATGTGCCACAAATTGGGTGGCTAGTGACTCTGCCAGTCTGATTGACTGATAGCAATAATGTGCACTCTGTGAGGTGGACAGGAAAGTCTTATAAGTGTTTTACTTAAAGAAAAAGTCAGCACTTTAATTAATGCCACATTTTATCTCACCTTTGAATACCTAATTATAAATGGGTTTTATTTCCAGATATTCCTCCTTTTTCTTTAGACGCAAGGAGATATTTGTCATCCAGTAAGTTACTGCATGGCTGAAGAGTCCATGTGTGATTTCTAATGTGCTGTGTTCACTTGTGTGATACTATGCCTTATTGACTTTATCAAACATAAGTGTTCATTTTGGAATGCCTAGGTACATTTTTTAATATTTTTGTCCTGGGTTTGATGTTCATAATTCTAAACCATTGATTTGTAAATAATAAAGGGTCCTTCCAGATGACAGGATTATTCAGATTTTATCAATACTCCTATATGAGTATTATGATTGATCTAGAATTAGTAATATAATGTTCTATTTCCATGCAATGAATGCTGAGGGGAAGCCTTCCTGAGGGGAAAATAATTGTTCTCTGCTTTAAAAAACAAAACAAAAAACAGAGCAGAAGCTGCACATATCCAAATATAATGGTGCAAACAGTTTTCAAAAAAGACATTTTTTAAAATCACGCTATGGCAGATCAATTTTTATATGGCAGAAGGGAATTTTTGCCAGTGTTCACTACTTTATTTTTCTTTTCAAAGGTCCACAACAGACGTGTTACTGTTAGAAGAAGTACTCTGTTAAAAGACATGGGGATCACATTCAACAGCTGAATAACAGCTGCACATTTATAGTGTGAAAAAAACCATCTAGAAAGGCTCTCAGGAGTAGATTCCAGCAACCCTTTTACCTGTGATGAAGTGATAGAAATCCATTTAAAAGTTTAAATTTAAACTTTGCAGATCTTATTTGTAATGTTTACTAAACCCAGATTTAGTTTAGTTTAGAATCTCCCTACAATACAGTTTCTAGAGAATCTGTACAAGGGGTTCATTGCAAAAAGTTAATTTACATTACAAAATATGATCTTTTTTTTTTCATATAATTTTATTATTTTTCTACTTTTAAACCATATCATATTACATTTCTAAACAATTATACAGAGAGCCATACATATTAATCCAACCAGATGTAAAGTTTAGACCAGACCAACAAGGGGTCCATTTTTGCTTGTGGGTTCAACAGATATCCTAGTTTATCCATCTCGGCCCAATTTAGCAACATACTTGTAATATCTTCTTTCCTTGGCAAAGTCGATTGCTTCCATCGTTTTGCCCTTGATATACGCGCTGCAGTTATGATGCATGATAACAATTTCTGATTTTCTTTGGTTAGTCCGTCCGGTAAAATATTCAATAGAAAAATTGTTGGGTCCATTGGTACATTCACTTCCATTATTTCTAATATCCAATTTTTAACCATCACCCAAAATTTTTTGACTTTTTTACATTTCCACCACATGTGAAAATAGTTAGCAGGACCATCACCACATATCCAACAGTTTGCTGAGACACTTTTATAGCATTTATGTATTTTATCCGGTGACCAATGCCACCGATAAAACATCTTATAAATGTTTTCCTTATAGTTAACAGCTTTTAAGAATTTGTTACAAAATATGATCATGTGAGTTTTGGTAGTGGACAAATGGTCTCTTCACACAATATGGAGTATTCAGATAGGGTTTAGATTCTCCACCTTTTATCCTGTGTAACAGTCATATGTGTCTTGGCAGGTTCTCCTCAATTGTCAAATACTGCAACATCTGTGAAGGAACTTCTGCCTTCCTCCCCTGTGCCAGTTTCCTGGTCTGCAGTGGCACTAGAGTGCGTTATTCAGTCTGAGAAACCTCGGCGCACACTTGTGGGATTTCCCAGCAGCCCAAATAGCAGCCTCCCACCAGGATTGTTTCAAGTTAGGAAAATGATGTGAGAGACAAAGACTAAGTCCCTTCTCCATGTGTGCCACAGCCTTGATCCAAATTGGACCACTTTTAAAAGGGATCCCGTCCCCCCAAAACATCCACACTTCTGAAATTTTCAGTGCTAATATTAAAGTTTCCAGATCAAAACTTCAGGAATAAAATTAATTGTTTTTGCTCTGTTACTATGTTCTGCCTGTGCCTCAGCCCAGCTGCAACACAGTTCACTTCCTGTATCACTAATACTTCCATTTGCTCAAGGTGTATTGATAACCATTGATCTTGCTGAAATGGAAGTACTAGTGGCAAAGGAGATGAGCTGCGATGAGGCCAGAACAAAGCATCTACAGAATGTAGTCATACAATCCAAGTTTTTTTGTGCATATGAATGTCTTGGACTATTGTGAACTAATTTAAAGCCTAACACTGAGTTACACTGTGGTTGTTAGATAAAGAATATTATGGAGCCCTTTCATAAGGAATTATAGTTGTGCACTGTCCTTAAAGGGTTAGCCTGATGAAGCTCTCAATTAGGTTGTTGAAAATTAGTTCTTTAGTTATTTCTAGCAAGTGCTTGTTGTGCTTATGAACTAAGCCTTTAGTCTACATATTCATTTCTGTGGTTTCCACTGAACAAGTCTCAATTCCCAGTGGATTTCAACTGACTGACCCCAGGAGTAAGCTGATTCTGTGTGACAACATAAACTTCATTCACCATTGCCAACATAAATAAATGAGTTCTTTCCGAATCTAGACAAAGAACTCAAATGAGGGTGGAAGGGGAGAAAGTCACTCTGAACTGAAATTTCAGCTAATTTTACCTATCATTCAAGAAAAAAAAGATGTTCATAAGCCACAGTCTGTGGTATAGAAATTGGTTAGTTAAAATTTGTGTTCTTCAAACTCCAGTGGGATGATTGTCCATTGACAAATTTTAAATCACTGTTCCTTCATGGAAATAAGTGTGTATGACTACATAATTAAAAACTGGCACATAGATTCTTGCATATTTTTAATAATAAAATCATAGTACAATCAGGAAAAAATGACCCAAGCATATATATGTTAGACAACCTCCTGCTTCTTTGAAGCTCACTATAGTTGTGTCCTAATTGAGTTAACATTTCCTTTACAGAACAGTTGTGAACAATGCTCCCTCTAAGCTGTGGAATCTTGTGAGCAAAAATTCTACTTAGTAAGCTACTGGCATTAAAGTTGTGAGTGAGTGATTTAATTACTGCATAAATTAGTTTGCTCTGGAGCCATCCTTCCTGAGCCGAGACAAAAAATGTATGAGCCGGAGGCTAAAAAATTGCAAGCTAGCTCACACTAACTCAGCTTAGAGGGAATGCTGGTTGTGAACAGTCTGATTTTTGATAACACATTTCAATGCTGAACAGAGTTTCAAGGTCCATTGTCTTCAGTGAACTTAGAAGGGTGTAGTTCTGGTTAGGACTGTGCTTTGAGTTTCCCCAGTCCACACATTATGGACTATACAAGTTGGGTCTGGGTGTGATACTTCCCTCACTGAAATGAAATCTGTTTCCTTGTTACTTTCAGTTCCTACAAAGTATGCTGCCACCAGGATCTCAGTGGATCCACATTCCATTAACCCCACCCCCCCAATCTGGTAACTAAGGCTTACCCTGAAACCATTAATCTTAGTGTTCAGAAGAACTGTTAGGGCATGTTTATAGAATAGCTAAAAACAAATTTTATGTTAAGAAACACATACAGTTCAGACTATTCATTTCTCTTAATTGAGCCCAAGACTGGGTGAAAATGTAAATCAATCAAAGAGAAAAAAATTCAAAATACACAACAGTAAACCTTCCTAATCCTATCACTACTATCTTCCTTTTCTAAATTACCTCACTTTAAAAACCCTACCTAAGATGATAATGCTAGGAAATGTTGAAGGCAGCAGGAAAAGAAGAAAACCCAACATGAGGTTGATTGACTCAATCAAGGAAGCCACGTCCCTCAGTTTGCAAGCCCTGAACAAGGCTGTTAAAAATAGGACATTCTGGAGGTCTTTAATTCATAGGGTCTCCATAAGTTGGAAGTAACTTGACAGCACTTAACATACACACACACACTTCTATTTAGCTCTGCCTTTTCTTTCTGTAAGGAATTTCTTTCTTAAATCCCCTCTCAGATATATATATCCTCCAGTTATATATAATTCTGTTTTCACCATGGACTCTTCTGAACATTCCACATGCTCCAAAATCAGTTGGCTCGCTGATGTGTCACTCAGAAGCTGTCCCTACCCACTGGCTGTGAGTACTCATGTGCCATTGGCTGGGTACTGGGTCCGCCCACTCCTTCAGCCACTGTGCTCTGTCAGAATTTCTGGCAGACAGCTTTCTCTCTTTAATTATTCATACAGATATGAATGAAGGTATCCAGACCTTCCACTGGACATGTGGATGTTGGAAAATTTAGTAAACACAAATGAAAATATCTGAAGCAACCTATTGTCAGTTTTTGTTTTTTTTGTTTTTTGCAAAAGCATGTTTAGTTTAGTAGCAGCATAATCCTGCTGCCACCATAGCAGTTTAAGTAATTTTTATTAATCTTATTGTGTTGACTGAGTTGTATTTACATTTTCCTGTTTTTAAAATGATAGCTCTTACCCAAGTTTATTTTATTAGACTTATATACTGAGTTTCTGCCATGAGTTTTGACCTAGAGGATTTCTCTACTGGCATCCATTTTAAAACCACTTGAAAATTTTCCTCCAGTGATGATACCTTTGAAAGGATTTTTAATATGACTATTGTATTATTTCAAGTAGAACATCCCAAGCTCTAATATACTGAGGGCTACTGTTTTACTTATTGTTTCTCCAACACTTTTTAGTGTATGCTATGATAACTATCTCATTCATTATCAATCCAGAGTGGACATCTGCAGTTTCAGCTGCCTGAACATGGTGGCTACAACAATTTAATTTCTAACACCTCCCACTGACATCAGCACATAAAGCAAAAAAAGAAAGAAGCCAATTTCACTAAAGTCAGTACATACCTTTCTAGGTGAAGTGCCCAAAAAGTTGACCAGAACTGTCACTGGTAATTGGGATTTACCTTCTTTATGTTGAAAAAGTATGTAAGAAGCATATTCAAAAGGGCCTATTAGAGTAAATAGTATATTTTAGATAATTATTCTCTGTTTCTCAAAACCCTCACAACATTTCATATTTGGGCACCCCATATGTGAATATGACCCCTCCCCATAAACATAATTTGTATTTATTTTATTATATTTCATATTCCAATATGGATTATACAATTTAAATCTTAAATTGCTTCCATTTCAGGTATTCTGCCCTTAATCTGAAATGCAATGTCAGAACCAGTACAATACATAAGAGAGTGATAATTTACTACTTTCAGCCCAGTATACACCCTATCTTTAGAAAACTGGAAGTTATCCTAGAAGCCGGATTTTCTGAAGTGCCTTCCATATTTTTCAAATTAGGGAGTACAGGCTTTACTTTGCAAAATTGTTAAGGGAATAGTAGCCTGGTTGAAAGGGAACCTGATCTTCAAACAGCTTTGCCTGTACCCAAGCTCAAGACTTGAACCATTGATTACTTGAATGGATCTTGAGTCCCAATGTGAAAGGCGGACTATACATGCAAATAATTACAATTATAATTATTTAGGAGTTGTGCAGCTTAGAATGATTCAGAAAGAAACCAAACTTATATGCATTTGTTATGTGTGTGTATGTCATAGTTCCTTTAAACATAATGTGTGCTTGAAAAACACTCTCTGTAGGGAGCAACAGTGCTATGATATGTCATGCCATATTCAGTTAGTATAAACAAACTGCCCTGGATATGAGGAAAAAAATGCCCATTATGAGGAGGAGTTTGAAAAGAATGTGAAAAGTGAAATAGTGTAAACTTTCCTCTGTAAAGCTACCAACTAAGACTTACATTTATACCAGTCATATCAAACTAGATTCTCCATAGTGCCAAAAATCTGTTTCCCAGGCTAAATCTTAAGCATGTTTTGTTATTAGCACAGTTGCTTTGATATTCCTTAAGAGGAAGCAAACATATGTTTTAAAACTGAATCATTTGTAATAGTGAGTGCATTTCTGACTCCTTACTTGCATCTAGAACTTGACTGGAATGCAAAATATTGTCTGACTCACAACTTACCTCATGTAACATAATCTCTGTTGCAGGTTACTTAGTTATAGAAAATCCATCAAGTAAGTTGATTGCCGATTTTCATATTGTGGCTATAGATTTGCTGGTTTGATGAATAATAATGTGTGGCTCCTTTTTGAATACTTATTAGAAAAAGTTCCAAGCTGTGTGTAAATCATAAAAGCATGACTAATTGCATGGTAACTGGAGAAATGCTTTCTCTCTCTCTGGGGTGAAGCCTGCATGTCTGTGTTTTAGCTTGGCAAGTAATACAGGGATATTTAACTCCTTGGGTTTTAAAAACCATGTCATTATGGGAATGAAGTCACTGCTATATTTTATATGACTAAAGCCCTGCATTGTATAAAATGGTTTTTGTGTGACAAAAGAAGTATTATATGCTTGAACTGAATTGAAAAGTGACTTTGCAAACATATATAAGTATCAAAAGACTGCATCTGAAGAAACCAGATTTATAAAACACAGATTGCACATAACAAGTAGTGCTACATCAACAAAATTAAGGGATATTTAAAAACAATAAGCTGTTCTTTCACAACAATTACAACAAGTGAATCGTTTATACAACTGGTTTTTCATTGTGTACCTGAATTGTAACATCCTGGTGGTTAAACAGGGTTTTTTTGGGGGGGACAGGGGGACCCACATACTAATGGTGACTTTTTATCTCCAGGCCAATAAGCAAGAAATGTTTTCTACAACATGTTGAAGAGCTTTGTTCAAACAACAACCTAAAGTTTCAAGAAGAATTTTTGGTATGTTACCAGCAGTTGTCACAACATTGCGAGACCTTCACTTGGTTCATGCGTCATATTTCATGTCCATTTTAAGCAGGCAAGGCTGTGAAGGACACTGTCCTTGATCATCAGTGCCCAATTACCAGTCTGATTGTTTAGAAAGTAATGTTACACACATTTAGGTACTGTTGTCTTCTCATTGCAATGTGATGAGAAATATTTATACAATGACACTAGAATTGATTATCCTTTTGGCTAATGCTAGAGCAATGTTTCTTAAAACGGTCCTTTTAAGTACTGTAAATACTAGCCCTGATCTAGATAGCCCAGGCTATCCCAATCTCATCAGATCTCAGAAACTAAGCAGAGTTGGCCCTGGCTAGTATTTGGATGGGAGACCACCAAGGAATACCAGGGTCGTGACTAGGGTGTGTATTTGGCATACACTAAACCAAAGAAATACCTGAAAAATACCTTATCAAATATTTCAGGTATTTTTTCCGCTGGTTAGCCCATGGGCTACTTATTCAGCTATCCATAAATGGCCAACCCGAAAAATCCCAAATATATTCAGGATTTTTCGAGACTGCCAGATAGCTGCACTTAAAGGGCATTTAAAGGGCTCTCAGGTCCTTTAAATCCCTTTGGTGTGAACTCCCAGCTTAGAGAAGGCATTTAAAGGCACTGCAAGCCCTTTAAATGCCTTCTGAGTTCACTCAACATGGAGTCGTGTGGCTTGGAGAAAGCATTTAAAGGGACCATGATCCCTTTAAATGCCCTCTCCTCCCTCCATTAGAAACAATGGAGGATAGGTGGACCTTCTTTGGAGGCCCATAGAATTTGATTCCCTGGTCCAATCTTTTTGAACTTGGGGGGGGGGAGTTGAGGACAAGCACCAAATTTTATGCCTCTAACTAAAAAAAAAGTCCCCCCCCCGAGCCCCAGATACCCCCAGATCAATTCTCCATTATAGCCTATAATGGTCCCCATAGGATATAATTGAGCCAGAAAAATTTGGCAAACCTGAAAATTTGGGAATATCGTGATGCAGAGGGAGGCAACTGCAAACCACCTCTGAACATCTCTTGCCTTGAATACCCTACGGGGCCACCAGAAGTCAACTGTGGTTTGCTGACACTTTCCTCCACCACCACCAACTACTGTTTGTATAATTTAATGGAAGGTTCCTGGGAACACTAAGCCCTTCCTCTCCTCACCAGCTAAGTTGACTGTCCACTTAGAGAGGACCCTAATTTATTCATATTGGATTTCTGGGATGACCACATGTTCCATAATCCTAAAATGATTTGAGAAGAGTTGCTGCTTTGTTCCAAATTGATATTTTTGAAGCAACAAAATATTTGGTTCCTTTTCTAATACCAGAGTGAGATTTGTGCAAAGGTCTGCAGATCTTTGCCCACAGGCGTAAGTTGCATCCACACAACTGTGTTTTAAGGATATCTGCACAACTAATTGAAGGGATGCCAGCAGATGGGGGCCAACCATAAAAAACTGAGAAACACTAGTTTAGATCTTAAATAAATAAAGTTGCCTTTGGTTCTGATACACACTGGATGTGAACAGTTACTAGATTTTATGAACATATAGTAGGGCTACAACATGATAAGGAGCATTGTTAGATGTTACTGTATATAGCCACTGACTGCAGTCCCCGGTCATGGTCTTCTTAAGGACTTTTTTGCAGTTACATATGTTGCTGATTGAAAGCTCTCTTGATGCAATCCTGATTCACTGATTAATCAAGATGAGGATGTTAGTAATTTAGCACCACTTCATACATTACCTGGAACCATCACATGATGGAGAAGTGATGCGCAATATCTCATCTACCACAGGGACTACATAATGTGTAAAATGAGAGTTTCACATGAATAACTGATTGTATGGAAGCCTCATTCACATGATTTCCTCTCCTATTTGGGGTAAGGAGGCGAGGGAGATAGTGCAAACAGGACTGCATCATTGGGCGTTCATTTGGAGGCCCTGGATTGTAAATTATGTCATTTGAACTGTAGAGGGGGGGGGGGTGTATTCCTACTTCACCATTTGAAACTGGTAAGTAATATGTAAACCATCTGGTGAGAATCTTTTACTTCCTGGGCACCTGTATTTTTAAAGAGTAATCAGTAGTCTATGACTACAACAATGTACAGGAAAATGAAAATAGCTTATGGCAAAATAAAATTTATCACTGAACAGTTACATAATGTACAAAAACTAACACACACAGAAACTTTCTGTGCTTCCAAGCAGTCTCCATGCACAGACTTTTTTGAAATAAATGGAAGTTATCCAAGAGCACTACAGTGGTTTTTAGTTCCCATTCATCTCCATGAAGAATCACAGGAGTAGTTTACAACAGTTTGGAAACCATTCTACAACAACCAGCTATGTCTCACTCAATAGCACTGCAAGTCTACTCCTGTTGAAAACAGAAAGCTCTTCCAAACTTGCATGACATATATGTAATAACTACCTCATACAGAAACTATGCTTAAGCCTTGGACTTTCATTGCTTTTGTAAGAAACGTTTTCTATAGCTATCAAGTTTATAACATTCCACAGTACATCCCCTCTCTGTTATCTCAAAAGCATTGTATTCATCATTTCCAGCACACACATTCTGTTCCAAAAATCATTTGTCAGTCTCCAATGACTTTATTATTTTAGAATTTATACATTTGCCATGAATAGCTTGCTGTCTGGATCTGTGAATAATGAAGAAAAAATCAATTGACACTTATGCTATTGTATGATAACATTTCATCCTTTCAGAGAATAACAAAAGGGTGAGAAGATTAATAGTAGTTCCTAAAGATTGTTGGTCATGGTCCTTTAGCACTTCTGTTCTGCATTTAATAATGGACTCACCATATAATACTTATGAAGAGTATGGCATATAGAGCTGTTTATTCAATTTCAAGGCCAAAAATTCCATTTTAGTAGTGCAGAAATTTTGGAGGCACATTGTGCCACACTATTCTGCTGAATAGTTGCCTTCCCTTGAATCTGGGAATAAACCGCTGTGAACATGCATAGAATTGTACTATAGGTCTGTATGAAGGACCAAGTGTTTCCATATGAATAGGACAGGGAATCGGAAAAGCCATGAACCAGCCTGACTGCTGAGATTATCTGCTGTGTGTGCCACCATTGTCCAGTGTAAAGAGGGTAGTCATCAGAGATAGGGCTTTTTTGTGGTGGCACCTCTTTTATGAAAATATATACCATTATTCTGCTGGATGAAGCCTTTACGTTTTTGGTATCAGCTTAAAGATGATTGTATGTACCTAGGCTTTAAATTGGGCTTTATGGAACATTTGGCTTCTCTGTTAACTTCCTTTTATTTCCTGAAATTATTATGAAACTTCTTTTGACTGTTACTGTTAATATATCACATTTTACTTCCTTATTCTTTTAGCTTGCCTTGCCTATTTTAATGCTTTTTAGTTGATTCTGTTGATGTTTTAATTATTAGCATTGCTTTTTAATTTTTATTAAAATTGCTGATTTTTTAACTGATTATTTTTAATAGTTCTGTGCATTGACCTAGATGGCCCAGTCTAGTCCAAACAGATCTCAAAAGCTAAGCAGGGTCAACCCTAGTTAATATTTGGATGGGAGACCAGGGTAGCAACGCAGAGGCAGTCAATGGCAAACCAGCTCTGAACATCTGTTTCCTAGAAAACCCTACAGGGTTACCATAAGGTAGCAGGGATTTTACAGCACTTTCCTCCACCACCAATAATTCTGTAAATTACTTCGGGATTCTTTGGGCTTTAAAGCAGATTGGAGTGTCACCTAAACTGGATCTGAATAATAATTAATGAATGAAAAAGAGCTTCTGGAGCAACTTTGGCCCTTTCTGCACTGACAGCTTGCTCCAGAGAATCCAAGGAATCAAGCCTTAAGGGTTGACTTCACAGTTGCACATATTCCCTCTGTACTGGTGTCCCCCCCCCCCCCCCCCGGTTTATTTAGTTGTGTATTCTGTATGCATTCTGCATCTACAATGTTATTCAACATCTATATGCGCCCCCTTGCCCAGATTGTCTGGAGGCATAGGCTTGGATGTCATCAATATGCCGATGGCACCCAGCTGTATTTGTTGCTGGATGGCTGATCTGACTCTACCCCAGATGACCTAGAGCAGGCACTTCAGGATGTAGTGGGCTGGCTTAGACTGAGTTGACTGAAATTGAATCCAAGAAGACAGAGGTCCTGTGCTTGAGACGGAACGGGTCGGGGTTAGGGATCCCACTACTGACCTACGGTGGGGTGCCATTAGTGCCAGTTCCAAGGGTTAAGAGCATGGGAGTGCTTCTGGATGCCTCCTTAACAACAGATACCCAGGTAGCAGCCACTACCAAGGCAGCCTTTTATCACCTGCAGCTGATCAGGCAGTTGGTTCCCTTTCTCGAACGCAATGACCTAGCAACAGTGATCCATGCAATGGTCACCTTGAGATTAGACTACTGCAACACTCTCTACATGGGGCTGCCCTTGTCTCAGATCTGGAAACTGCAGCTAGTGCAGAACGCTGCAGCCAGGCTGCTGATGGGTCTCTCCACATGGGACCACATCCAGCCTGTACTGAGATTCCTGCACTGGCTGCCTATAGCGTACCAGATCCGGTTCAATGTGCTGGTGCTGACCTTTAAAGCCCTATATGGTCTGGGGCCTGCTTACTTGAGGGACCGCCTTTCCCCATATGTGCCCCAGAGGGCACTGAGGTCAAGCTCACAACATTGCTTGACTCTCCCTGGTCAGAAAGAAGCTTGGCTGGCCAGCACTACAACCAGGGCCTTCTTGGTGGCGGCCCCATACTGGTGGAATGAGCTCCCGGAGAACATCAGGGCCCTGTGAGACTTATTACAGTTCTGCAGGGACTGCAAAACAGAGCTCTTCCACCAGGCCTTTAATTAGGAGCCAGCACCAGGGGATTGAGGACAACTAGGTCCCTGGAACTTGCTGGCTGAGACTCTGCCGGAGGCAGCTAAATTGGATGCTGCCTCTCTCACCATGCAACTCTGATTGTCACCATCTTTATCAGTTGTTTAGTTGCAAACTATGCTGTGTTTTTAAATTTTTGTAAACTATTGTTTTATAGTATTTTAAATGTTGGAAGCCACCTTGAGCCAGCCTGTCTGGCTAGGCGGGGGTAGAAATTTAAATAAATAAATAAATAAAATACAAGCAAAACCTGCATTTTTTGAGCTAACTGGCTGTCAACCCCTCCTTCCCTCTCTCCCTCCATGATTCTGCAAAAAGAAAGGGAAGGGAGGGGGAAATCCAGGCCCACACATGCAAGACTGACACATTTAGGAGCAGAGAATCCCATAGTCCTTTACATTTACTGATTCCTTCTTATGCTCTCTCTGGCATTTTAAAAGTTTGCCTAAGCAGGAGGACATGTCCTGTTTTGTCTTTGGAGAAGGAGGGGAAGAAAACAGAACAGGGAGGGAGCGTCAACCTAAAGATAGAGAGGCGGAAATGGTGGAGGGGTAGTGGGAAATACTTAAATACCTGCAGAAATAATTCTACTTTAGAAAGGATTAGTGATTTAAAATTGGATGAGGACAAAGAATCGCTGCAAAAGGAGTTTTGGTAGCTGGAGGGCAGCAGTGTTCTGGAAGCAGTCTGAATGCAGATTCCTTAAAACAAATGCAAAAACAAGAGAAAGCCTCAAAACAAAGTGAAAGTGATAGTGGGAGGGAATGCATTTTGGAAGAATAGGATGGACTCATAGACTGAGGCAAAATACGGGTGCAGAAAGGGCCTTCCTCTTCTGTTAGCCTGTTGTTTTCCAATATCACAGTAGACCAAGAATGAGGTACTGCACCTATTAAAGAACATATTTCAGTACATGCTGGAGCGTAGAGGGAATCTATGCTGCAGTCTCAGATTGTCTGGATTTTACAAACAGATTCTTACCATGCCATCCTAAGCACAGCTCGATTTGAGTGTAGTACCAATTTAGACACCAAGGAGGTTTTCGCTATATGAGCTTTTGAGAATCAAAGCTCCCTTCATCAGATACAAGCTTGTGTCTAGTCTACTGGACTCAAATCTAGCTGTTCTACTGCAGACCAACACATCTACTTTCTGAAGCCATCCTAAGCAAAGTTACACTCTTCTAAACACACTAACTTCAATGGACTTTCAAAGGTAAGTGCTTAGGGCAGCATGCATAGTCTGTTGTATAATTAGGATGTCTTTTATGCCTTTAATTCTGTTTTGGAAGTAAATAGTATGTCTGAAATCTTTTTTTCTGCGCATGCTAATGATAGCCTGTGTCGCTTTTCATGTGTGACATTTGCAACAATGAAACTGTAAGGGCCACCTCCTTGCAATAGGTTTTACATTGTTTTGGAAAGAGAAAGGAATTATATAATTTCACGTTGAAATGTTTTGAAGTTTTCCTGAGCATCTGACATTAGCCAATTTTCACATTCTTGGAGTTTGAAGAACAGATTTGTTTGTTTTTAGAGGTATGTTTCGATATGAATATTGTGTCATGCAGCACCTCAAGGATTCAAACAATGCTGTTAGCAATATCCTGAGAACTGCTGGTAGAATGATGAATATTACAAGAATAACAATTTTATTTTAAACCTGTTATTCCCCTGCTTCTTCTCTAACTCTTATTTTTCAAAAAATAAAAATAAAAATCTATCACTATATTTTAGGGGTTTTAATGTGACCTGATTATGCCATGTCTATCCTTTTGCATTTAGATAATATTTAATACTTTGAACTGAGCCACTCATCCTTTTTCTTATCCCTATTCGTTATGCCCAACATACATCTTCCTGTCCTTCCTGCACAGAGGCAGAGGTCAGTGAGCAATAACAAATTGCCAGTTGTCCCTGCTTGATTAAGTACTTACTAGTTCTCATAGTAAGCAGTTAGGAAAAATGCATTACTGATAGGTGATACCAAGGCACTAGGCCATCATTGCCACATTAAGGGGCTCAGAAAAAGGCTGCCCCCTAAAAGCCTCACGGAAACATAGAAAGGTGACTTTATGCAGTCTTCTAAGGTGAAAGTTCATATAAGCTTAGATTGTTCAGGCTGACAATCTCTTCTGTAGCTCAGAATCTGACGCTGCTGATGTAACTAGAGTTGACAGTAAGGTGAAAGGCTTCTGTAATGTTACCAGCTGTCTTTAGAAATGCAACATACTTCAGACATCCAAAGTCTGTCTTAACACTAAAAGAACACAATTGAATCCAATTACTTTGATATCATTGTCACATATTCTGTCACAAAAACAAATGAAAGAATAGCTCTAGATATTACTAGAGCTTTCTTTGTCAACATCCACTATGGATTGAAAGATGTCATGATTTATTTACAATAGAAGAGAAATCTAAAAGATGATCTAACATATCTATTATTCTATAGGAACTTCCCAAGTTTCTTCCAGACCTTGCAGCAACAGATGCTGATCTGCCTTGGAACAGGTCTAAAAATCGGTTTCCGAACATCAAGCCATGTATGTATTTTTTCTGATTACTCTAGTCCCTCTTTTATAGTATATAAGTGTGTTCTGAATTCTTTTATCTCACTCTGTTGTTTGGGTGTGTATATGCATATTGTGATTTCTTATTACAAAATCGGTCTTTGCAGCCTTTTTCTTTTATTAAGAGTTACCTACAAACGTGTGTTTGCTTATTCTCACTGCCCATAATCTGCAGGTGCAGAAACTATAGCTTCAAAAGCTTGTAATATAATCTATGTATCAAAATCCTTATATTTTTCCTGGACTTCTCCTCCTGAAAAGTAAACGTGTAAGATATTACAGTGTAAAATACACCTCTCTTTATATTCATTTCCCCTTGAAGCATGTGATGCTTTTTTAAGTATACTTGTAAATGTGCTGTGTTAAGACACCACCAAAGATCAGAGTCAATATATAGTAACGTATAAGTCTAGGATAGATTTTATCGCAGGAGACAGGAGTCTGTCTCTCTGTAGTCAACACTGCTTCATTTTTCAGTTAATAAGACAAGAAGTGCCATTATTATTTTAAGCATTAGCTGTGATGTGAGATGGGGGGCAAGGCATTCCTCTGTTAATGTAGCCACATTCTGTGCTATTAACTTTTCAGAGCAGCTGCTCCTGTTATCTGCTGCTGGTTCAGAGGATATGCTGTGCTGTAATTTAACAGAGTTAAAAACATACTTGTAGTCTGTTTGTGGTATAATGTGGTAGCAGAATCTCAACAGTTATTTGTTCCTTTTTTATGGACCATATTAATTTGTCATGCATATGTACAAAGTCCTGTTTCAATACTATTTTCTGGTATACCCCTAGTATTGCAGTTTATAGCATATTGCATATACTCTATTTTAAATATTCAAGCATGTTCATATTCAACATATATTTGCTTAAAATTGACACTATGTTCACATGAATAAGAAACACATTAGGACTTGTCATATAAAAGGTTATACATAGAAGAGAGAACAAATACAGTGAACCAGGGCTATTTTGGGGCAGGAACACACAGGAATGGAGTACCGACTGGCTTACGAGTTCGCCATGCCTACAGCCTCCCCCCCCCTTGGGTTCCCCAGGTGCCCTCGCAAGCTGCGGGGCACCTGGGGAAGCCAATCCAATCCAGGGAGGGAAGGCAGTTTAAACTGCCTCCCCTCCTCGGGTTCTCCAGGTGCCCCACAGCTGTGTGGCACCTAGAGAAGCCGATCCAGAAACTGCCTTCCTTCCCTCGGGTTCCCCATGCGCCCTGCAAGCTGTGGGGCACCTGGGGAAGCCAATACTGGGAGGGAGCTGCGTTGTCAGGGGTGTGGCCCAATATGCTAATGTGTGTTTCTGCTGTTGGGTGTGGCCTGTTATGCTAATGAGTTCCTGCTGGGCTTTTTCTACAAAAAAAGCCCTGCAGTGAACAAAAACTTAGAAATACTTTCATACATTTATCTCTTATTACCATACGAATAGACGAAGAGAACAAGTGAGTTGCAGCATCCAACATAATTATTTGCCATTAGATAGTCTACCAGAATGTGTTGAAACCCAAAGGCTGAGTTGGTAATAAAAAAAATATAGATTCTTCACTCCACACTTTGCAGTCTGGTTTTGCATCATCCCACTAAAGTGAATACATGAGATAGGATAGCAGATAATATTGCAAAGATCTTGTTTAGACCCCTGTTTATACAGTAATTATCATATGATGTAACTGAAAATAAACATACACAACAGTAAAACAGGAGGATCAATGTATATTAAAATGGGCGCTGATGAGGTGTTATTTAATTACTATATTATAGTAGCTTTAAACAAGCATAATAAATTAAATTAACTTTATTTCTGCTACACAGATAACAACAACAGAGTGAAGCTAATGCCTGATGCTAGTATACCTGGTTCTGATTATATTAATGCCAGCTATGTGTCTGTAAGTCTGAAGTAACTTGTAACTATTACCACATTTTTCCTGTTTTAATCTATTTTGTGAGAGTGACTTAAAAATAGATTTTATATGAGAACATGCCTAACCTTTCCTTTATCTTCTTCCACTGTTGCTGCTTCTCTTGTTTGTAACATGGAAAGTGGCTGTATTTATTAAGATTTAATAGCAGTTGTAATATTTACCACTTTAAACTTTGTTTAATGATACTATAGAAGAAGAATTATGCTATATGGTGAAGTGACAACACCAGAATTTAGTTAACACTCTGTAACTACTGCTACAGCCGATCTCATAATGGCTGGGGCCCTAGATTTCAGTGCTTTGCTGCTGTTCCCCAGAATTATTTCCCTCCATTCACCCACTTCACAGAATACTTTTATTCCTATCAGTTCATCTCTGCTACAAGTAAGAAGCTGCCAGTTACTCATCCAAGGCTATTAGCAGTTAGCTGTCTTTTACATGTTGCATCAAGAGTGTAGCATGTTCTTGGCTGATGGAGGATTTCCCTGGGATATGCTGTGGAATTTGCCAGGAGACAGAGTAGCATGTTTGTTGCCATCTCATTCTGGACATAGACGCTATGGTTTCATAGAAAAAGAAGGTCTCTGGATTTTATTCTGTTTTTTCCCTTTGTTCTGAGAACTGGGATATATGACCAATTTTGGATTTGAAGTGGTACAGCAGATTTTTAGACAAGAAGCTTTTGAAGATGACAGTGTTTATGCATAGTGTGTTAGCCATCGAACCTCAAGAATCTCCAGTGTCCATCAGCCTGTCAGTTTACCTGCACGCCTCTCATTGCAAGTATCTGCAATTTTCCTACAACTCCTAATACGTCCATTGCAAAGCAATACCATTTGGACTTACAGAAGTTCAGAGTGTTCATGAAGCAAGCAGACCTAGGAGGAAAGTAAATGAGCTGCTGGCAATGAATACTTGAAGCTGCCCAAGTCAGACCTAATGATCAAGATTGTTTACCCTGACTGGCAGTGGCTCTCTCTGGGGCAATGACTGATGAATTAGTACTGACTATGCAGAAACACAACTGCTTGGTATTGGTGCTTCTGATCCATCTTCCAGCAGAGATGCCCACATTAGATCTGAGTCCTTTTTGATGTCAGAGTGACAGTTCTGCCTTTCCCTCTCAAGTCAAGGAGGAAGATGGCAGTACCTTGGAATCTGACAGATCAGATAAACCCTTGACCAGTATGTCTGACTGATGCCAAAGCTGAAGATGGTTCAAGAGCATGAAGATGGTTCATATGGGCATCTTTGGGGGACTGGAGATAAAACAGCAGTCTCCAGAACGTCAAGACCCAGCCTTTTGTCTTTTAAATGCCAATGCACAGACTGCTGGCAAAGCAATTCAATGGCCTTATCAGGCTTCACCTCATAATTACATCATCTACACGGAGACTTATAAATAGCCCTCTCCCACCTAATGGGAAAATACTTTGAACCTTTGGCTACCTATTACCTGAGACATCTTACCTTTAAAGTCACTTTCCTGACTGCAGTTAGCAAGGAGGTCAAATGAGATCTGCATGGTGCAGTTAGACCCTCCTTATTTGCAATTTCACATGAACAAAGCATTCCTACACCTAGACATCTCTTTCCTACCAAATGTTGTGTTTTGGTTTCATGTACATCATGACAGAGTCCTTCCAACTTACCTCCCTAGTGTGATGCATTGGATGTATAGAGTGCAGTGCCCTTTAGATGCCATGGGACAGTGTCCGTCTACTTGGACATAGATTCACCCTTCAGAAAACACTGGGTCACCGCTATCATCAAGGTCTGCTATCAGATGTCCCTAAGGAGGCTGCCAGTAACAATCAATGGTCTCTCAAGGACAGTCACTAGTCTTCATCCTGCTGGAGGATCCCTCTTTCTGAGCTCTCCAGAATAGGCCCCTCTGCCTAGGCTTTCACCGTTATAAGGCTCTGTGCTCTAGGTGTCGGAGCCAGAGCAGCTGCATTCTTCAGCACTATGCAACATTCTCTTTCCCTAACTGCATCTGTACCTGCCTCCAGATAAACTTGCTGATTGTTACCCATCAGTGCATAGAGATCATGAAGAAGAAAAAACAGTGGCTTACTAGTAACTGATGTTCATCAAATGTGTGTGTATTCATATGACCAGTGTTCCTTTCCCACAACAAATGGTTTTAACTTGCTGTGAAGATACTTTTTTGGAGAATCTGAGCAACAAGACATGACTCCTCCCTGCTGGCTGTAACCAGTCAAGACTGTGCCTAAAAACAGCCTTTAGGTATTTCCAAATTGAAGCTATGTACAGGCACAGAACCCATCAATGTGAATGCACATGTAACCAGCCACTTGTAAAACATCATTCATAGCTAAGCAGACTTTTGTCACACAGTGCATTCTTCTTGAACCAGATTGTTTCTGACAGGCTGCTACGGCATAAGTTAGATCCTTCTACATGAGGGGCTACACCAGTCTACCCTCGCCCTAGGGGTCAGTTTAAACTGCTACAGATCTGCTCATCACCACCAAATGTAGGCCTAAAACAGTCACTCTGTCTTCTTCCTGAGGTATAGTTAACCCCACTCTGTGCTCCTTCAGAGACAGGACTATACTGTCTACCTCTGCTCTCTTGCTGAGGCAGACTAGAAACTATCAGCTGCTATATTACCCCTAACATCCAGTCAGCTTTCTAAAAGGTGATTGCATGTTAGAGCAGCTTTGAAATAGGCTTAGTCACTAACAACCAATTGGCTGTTTCACGTTCAGGGGCTGAGCTGGGTTGGGAAATACCTGGAGACTTTGGGGGTGGAGCCAGGAGAGGGTGGGGTTTGGGATGGGGAGGGGCCTCAGCATGGTACAATGCCATAGAGTTCACCCTTCAAAGCAGCCATTTTCTCCAGGGGAGCTGATCTGTGTCAGCTGGAGCTCAGTTGTAAAAAGCAGGAGATCCCCAGGCCCCACCTGGAGGCTGGCAACCCCTAGGCTGAGCTGCTTCTTGTCTATCACAATCAGTTTTCCATTTAAGAAAAAAAAATCTTGTAATTACTGATCATGACATCCAGCACCAAAACAGGAGCCCTGGTGGATGGCTAGTAAATAATCCAAAATGTGGGAAAGCAGGGCCAAATATCATGTGCCAGATGAAAGTCCATATAGTTCATAAGACAAGGCTAGTCTTGGAGAAGACAAAAATATGCTTTGCTTTGGGAACCAAAGGAAGCAAAGGATAGGGAATGGCTATGTGTCTAGGCGGGCCTCAAATAATATAAAGAAGCAGAGGGGGATTTTAAATCTTAGTTAGCAAACTGAAACTTGGATAAAGCCAAGAAATGGAGGTAGCTTCCCCAAATATATTATGAGTTCCTGTGTGGTATAATTGGAGATAGTAACCATGGCAGTCTGTTGTGGCAAAATGCCCACTTATGAGATATGGGTGTCTTGGTTAATTATCCTAATGCAGTTCTGGCTGAGACTTGGATTTTATGGGATCCCTTGTCAGCTCTCCAGATAGCATGACTGAATCAGGGGTGGTCCTGTTTTCTCTGATGCTTTGTGTTCTGTGCTGACCAAAGTCTTGTTTATCTGCCTTAAAAAGAAAGGCAAGCAGATCTTAGCTCTCACACAAAGGCGACAGGACAATAAATACTTGGAGGTTCCTTTGCCGTCTTAATTTTCTGTTGTAAAGAGATTATAGGCTTTCAGTTTTCGATTTGAACACTGAGCTGAATTAAAGGTAGGAGAGCAGCATAAGAAGTCAAAACCAGATATCATCTTATGTTCCATTCAGAGACAAAACCCACAATCCCAAAAACATTTTCCTGGGAGTAAGCACCATTGAATAAAATTTGACTAACTTCTGAGTAGATCTGCTCAGGATTGTGGTCATAATTTCAAAAGGAGGTATTGGTTCACACTAGAGAATGATTTAGTCCATCATAGATCTATGCTTGCTAGTCAAATAAAATCAAAATGCTTACAGGTCAAATTATTCACAGCTGTTAGTTATCTGATACATAATATAGAGAACAGGTGGCAGAGAGAAGCTATGTTAATCCTCCCCAGTGTAAGAGTGAGGTGAGGAACCATAACTCAGAGATACAAAATTTTGATTCTTATGTGTCCCTCCATTCTGGCAGACTGGCACCGAAAACAGGATATTAGGACCCTGGTCCATCAGAGTTTTTTCTGATGGTATTTATACCCTTGCAGGAAAACAATGAAAAATAAATATAGTATTAGCTGTGCAACTGTCTGTTGATGTATCTGTCTCTCTCTGTGTGTGAAGCAGATCTCTGATTATATATAGGAAGATTTACATAGTGAAAGATTATACAGAGATGGTATAGAGGAAGATTTATATCATATATTTGATTCTGAATATGGTACTGGATGTGGATTGTTAGACCCAAAGATTAGGGCCATGTACAGAGGAAAGGAGATCTTTCTGTAAACCTGGGGGAACTCCAGGTTTGCAGAAAACCTTAAACTGTAAATAACAGGGAGGCTTTTAAAAAGTTTTAAAATGCTGATATATGACACGAGTTCCTCATGACATTTTGGCAGTAATTTTGGATTGACTAGGAAATTTAGGTAATCCAAAATGGCTACTGCAACTATAATTCCACACTGGAGGTTAACCAGGGAAAGGAGGAGCAGGCAAGCAGCCAAGACATGAAGGAAGACAGAATGTGTGGGAAGAAGGAAAGAAGGATGGAGTACAGGGCGAAATGGGGACTTGAGGGCGTCAAGGAAACAGGAAAGCTGAAAAGCAACAAGGGGGAAGTAAGGAAGGACAGGAGGAAAAGTGGCAGATAGGGAGATGGGGGAAAGAGAAAGATGTTGGGAAAGGAGAAAAACTGTGGGGGTGTGGTAGGAAGGGGAAGGGAAGGAGGAAAATAAAGGTAGGTTGGGGAAGATGATTCGCTGGGCATGATGAGGTTCCCCCTGCAAATCCCCTTGGCTCCTCTGCTTGTCAAAGATATTGTGGTATCAGGACAATTCCTACCACCCTTTATAAATATTTTGGTAATTCCTAGGATCAATGAAGACTACTACATTTACTACTAAACACTGTCACTTTCTAACATCTTTGGTGAGGGACACATTAAAAGGAATGATACTGAGTATAAGGTTGAAATGAACAAATTCTTTCTTGATTGCCATAAGAAATGATAAAATTTTGAGTGTTTTCATGCAGCAATGGAGAAGGTTTCTGTTATGAGTGATATGAAGTTGACTTCAAATGAGATTGCTAGCTGAATGTATTCACCTTTTTTCTTCATCAGCATTGAGTGTTGTCTTCTCCTTAGGGCTATTTATGTCCAAATGAATTTATTGCTACTCAAGGGCCATTACCAGGTACAGTGGGAGATTTCTGGAGAATGATATGGGAAACTAGAGCAAAAACCCTTGTGATGCTTACACAGTGTTTTGAGAAAGGACGGGTAAGTAACCAGCAAATAAATTACAAATACAATTAATAATTGGTCATTATACATTCAAAAAGCCAGCACATGACTATTTTGTTCCATACTGGTTACAGATAAGATGTCATCAATATTGGCCTGAAGACAACATACCGGTGACAGTTTTTGGAGATATAGTGATTACTAAATTAGTGGAAGACCATCAAACAGACTGGACCATCAGGGATCTAAAAGTTGAAAGGGTAAGGCCAGGTCTGATTAATTTATTTTTTAAAGATACCTCCATATATTGTATAAAAATCATGATTAATCTGCTCCTACAATGTCTACTTTTAATCCTAACCTCATCTAGCTTTCCTGAATGTCTATGGCTTCTTTATGGACAAACTGTATTAGATTTTATTCTGCTAGATAGCTATATGTTTCTAGACCTGTCAGTTGTTCTGCAAGACTAAAACAGTATCACTAAGGGACCATTTCCCCTACTCCTACTTCAGCACAGTAGCAAACAGCTAGGAATGATGAAAATGTCAAAGGCTCATGGAGATTCATTATATCTCTGTGTAGGTTCACATATGCATACGTATTACTCACTAGCTTTAGCATCAAGTTGATCACTTGCTTGTGTGAAGCAGGCATTATTTAGATATATATTACACATTGACTGCACTTATAATACTGCTTTTCTCCCATCAAGAGCCTGAAAAGTCCACTTTAGCCCAATCTCAACAACGCTTGGAAGCTAAGTATAGTCAGGCACAGTTAGTACTTGGACTGAAGACTACAAGGGGACACCAGGGTCGCTATGCAGAGGAGTACAATGGCAAACCACTTCAGCTTAATGCTTGACGAAACAACCAGGGTCCTGAGGTCTTCATGAGTTGGTTACGACTTGACAGCACACAATAATTATAATTATTATGCTTTCCATTACTGAAACCATGCTGGGAGTACACAGGATCACCTAGAGGTCTCCCATTGAAGCACTAGTAGATGTATGCCTGTTGGGTTCAACAAGTCTGCTGTGTCATGTGCCCTCCTTCCATACCCTGATACAGTATTACAGATCACACAGAAAGTTTTCCATACAATCAGGCAAACTACAATACTTTTTATTTAATGCTATATGACACAGATTGATGGGATATCAAGTAAAGAACATATAAATTTTGAATTAGCCCTGGCTGCTGATTTTATCCTTCTAAAATAATCCAATTAAGGGCATGCTTCTCAGACAAAAGGGCATGAATAAGTTTCACTAACAAATCTTACTGGATTTTATTTCTGTATAAGTGTGAGCACTCAAATTATAGGTGAAGGTTTACTGTGAAAATTATAAAACAAAAATCTTTATTGTTCCGTCTTTGCAAGCATGGGGATTGTATGATGGTACGCCAGTGTAACTTTACTGTCTGGCCGGAACACGGAGTACCTGAAACAACTGCATCATTAATCCGTTTTGTAAAGCTGATCCGTGCTAGCAGAGCACATGACAATACACCCATAGTTGTTCATTGCAGGTAAGTGGAGATCCCAATATAAAATAATAAGACTAAATAGTAATGGTGTTACCTGGAAACAGGGCTTTTTTCTGGGGGAACGCGCCAGAATGGAGTTCTGGAACCTATTCAACAAAATTATTTTTAAAATGTTTAAAAGTTCCTAAGTTTTCAGTATACAGATTGAAAACTTCATTTCCCTCTTGAGAGTTCCGGCATCTCTTTCACAAGTGCATCTCCAGATTTCGTGGACAGGGGCAATACATCAAGAAGGGATTTGGAGTATCAGACAGCGAGGGAGGCATCACCCGAGTTCTAATCTTTATAGAACGCATAAAAATAACAAAAGAAAATGCAGAGAAAATGTGGGTAGGTTGAAAATCTAAAATACTAAATTAGGAGAATTAATGAGCTATGTGTAGCTAGATGGCCTGTAAAATCACACAAGCATTTGGAAAATGAGCAACAATAAGCAAATCAGATGATCCCTTATGAAGCCATCCCAGTTATACTAAATGTTTCCTCCCTTGGGCTAGTCTAAAGTTGGAACCCACCCACCCTCAGTGTTGTTATGAGCATACAGTGTCCCCAGAGAGGAAAAGAGGAAGGATATGTTAGCCTGCAAGGCACTTATGCGCTCTTATGAATGGGAAATTCATAAGTGTTAAACCATGAGCTGTGTTGTTGAGTGTGTATAAGAGGAGTTATGATGCTGAGTGGACAGGAACAGATGCTAACTGCAGTTAATTGCTATCCTACACCAGGAAATGATGGTCCAGCAGATGCCCACTGTTGCCAGCTTCCAGAAGCCTCTCTGAAAACAAAAGCCATTTTGTTACTATGGCTCAATCTGTGCTCACAAAGCCCCATCAGCACATATTTCCACCAGGTCGCAGGTTACAATTTCCTCCCCTCCAACGGTCATTGTTCCAGCTAAATAAAGGGTTTATCCCCGATTCCACATGGACTGTGTACCCAGACAACTGACAATCAGTTTCAGCTGACCCAAGAAGCTAATCCCATTGGGAGAAGAACAATGGCCCTAGCGATGATTTATCTCCTTTCCGGCTAGGTGTCTCCAGAAGTTATTAGGTGAACCTTTAACATTGGCCACCCCCTGCCCTTTCCTCATTGGTCAGGATTTTTAGGCAGATCAGCCCTGGGGTGTGCCCAGAGGAGGTGGCTTGCTAAGCCAGCCCCCAGAGACCCCTGATAAGAGTAGGCTCCCAAGAATCAGTCAGTATCCTCTTCTTCCCTTTACCTCCTTCCATCCTCCCTCCCAGGCTCTTGGGTGCACCCGATGAGTCCTACCCATGTTGCTGCCAGATCAGGACATGGGGCCCTGCCTTCCTCCTTCCCTTTTACCTCCTTCCATCCTCCCCCCCTTCCTGAAACACTCATTCTTACAGCAGGACCAGACCAGCTCTCTGGACAGGTAATTATGGATACCAACGATTTCCTGCTAATGCAACTGTCTCTTAATCCATCTAATTTCTTAGAATCTGTATAACTGTGAGTGAATCTGTATTATTTGCTTGATTAAAACTCTTTCAGTAAAAACACTACATTTAGTACTGACTACAGTCTCCTTGTCTATTCCTTGATTTGTCTGGGAGAGGCGCAACCTCTGTATACACAGGTGAAACCCGTTTTTGCCTATTGCCAGTTATTTAAAGCGTATGCACTCCTAATATTAATAACTAATAAGGCAGTTGGGCTAATAGATATGTTGGAGGGAGAGGACAGAGGTTTTTATCTCTGAATGGCACTCAGAGTGGGGGAAGGGAAGGGATAAGTAGAGAGAGCAGAAAGTGTCATTCATTGCCTATCCTGTATGATGAATGTCCAAAGCAGTGAGAGCCGGATTCAGATCAGGGAGATTGGCCTCTATCCTGAAGTGTCAGTAGCAGAGGGGCAATCCTGGTGATCAGATTAAATCTTTGAACTAAGCCTTGTTATGCAGTGGTGGAAGAACAGTCTGGGATGGAACTGAACCCAGTTTGCTCATGAAAGGATGCCACCTTTTTTGTATTTTTCCTGTGTGTTTACTATTGGGGCAAAATCCTACTGGCTGCATTTTTGGATCCTCTCTGCCCTTGGCAGGGGGATCAGAATCCTAGATAGTACCAGGTTTGGTCATGGGGAAGGTGGGATGGTTCTGGGAGGGACGACTAGATTACCTGAATGGCAGACCTGATTAATGCCTGTTAACAAAGGTCAGGAGATAGGTTATTATTTATTTACTTATTATTTTGATTTATATCCCACCCTTCCCGCGAACGGGCTCAGGGTGGCTTACAGCAGTAAATAAAACCAATTTGAGACATTTAAAATTGGCAGTGCAATACATTCAGTTCCAGTTTCTACAGTTGGGAGATAAATGGGCCAGTGCCAAGCCAAAATGATCTTATGTAGCAATGTAGCAGCAATAGGGAGGCTAGCTGGTAGATACCTGCTGCCTCAACCAAAGGCCTGGCATAACAGCTGTTTTACAGGCCCTGCGGAACTGTAACAAGTCTCGCAGGACCCTGATCTCAATCGGGAGCATGTTCCACCAGGCTGGGCCATGTTGAGGCTAGACGGGCATCATTTGGGCCTGGGACAACCAGCAGATGGCTATCCGCAGAGCACAAGGCTCTCCAGTGTACGTATGGGGAGAGGCGGTCCCATAGATATGTCAGTCCCAGGCCACACAAGGCTTTAAAGGTCAACACCAGCACTGTGAAATGGATCCGGTACTCAATTGGTAGCCAGTGCAACTGGCGGAGCACCAACTGGATGCACGCCCACAGAAATGTCGCAGTCAGCAGGTGTGCCACCACGTTTTGCACCAGCTAGAGTTTCCGGATCAGCCTCAAGGGTAAGCCCGCATAGAGCGAGTTACAGCAATCAAGCCTGGAAGTGATCATTGCTTGGGTTACTGTAGCCAAGTCCCGGGGAGAGAGGTAGGGGGCCAGTTGCCTGATCTGCTGAAGATGATAAAAGGTTATGATCAGATTTACTTATGATCAGATTTCCAGGGAAGCCTGAATTGTAATGCAGAGTCTTAGATGGTCCTGAAAGGTTTATTATTGTCTTGCAAACCTCTGTTGGTAATCATGAGCAGAATTTTGATGAGTCTTCAGGGAGCCAAAGACGAGTTATTGTCAGGGTATGTCCAAGCTCCCAAGGAAACTTGACTTCTCCCTTGTGAGTCAGTTTCCCAACTGCCCGTAGCTCAATATTTCCATTGGATTTCTGTTTTATTTCAGTTATGGGAGGTCCAGCCAAAACCCAGCAGCACCTGTTGCTTTGCTAACAGTGGCATAGAGTCACTTTTGGGTTTATAAGGCAGCAGTAGGAATGTTTGGAATGGAAACTCTCTCTGTTTCCTTCACTTGCATGTTGGTTGCACTGGCATAATGATACTATCACACCTTGAATGTAATCCTTTCTGTACTGTACACACTAATCCTATGCCATCTTTTTGAGAGACGGTGTTACCAATTGTTATGGGAGAAAAGGTTATGGAGCCAGTACCCTGTAGGTAGATCTTGTGGGTGGTAGTGGGGACATTTGCAGCAGTCCCCTGTCTCTTAGCTGTGAGGGTGCATTGCCCTGCATCCCCAGTTAGAGAAATGAAGTACCTGTAGTTCTGAGCAGAGCACAGTTAGCAATATTTTGGGTTTGTTTTCCACCTTGGCTGCTTTTACAAAGTTCAGTTTTTGGGCAAATACCATTTATCTAGAGTTCCTATCATCAAAGTCCCTTTATGCCTCTCTCTTTTCTGTGGTGTTCTAAGAGTGTCCAACATGGGTCCAGAGAAATATAGCCCCATGCCATGCACCTTGTCATCTGAGATATGGGTGTACTAGAAGAGCCAGCTGTGGTGTAGTGGTTAAAAGCATGTACTCTAATCTGGAGAACTCAGTTTGATTCCACACTCCTCCACATGGAGCCAGCTGGGTGACCTTGGGCCAGTCACAATTCTTTCAGAGCTGTTCTCTCAAGAGCCATTCTCTCACTCTCAGCCCCACCTACCTCACATGGTGTCTGTTGTGGGAAGAGGAAGGGAAGGTGATTGTAAGCCATTCCAAAACTCCTTCAGGTAGTGAATGGTGGGGTATAAAACCTATTCTTTTTCATCTTCTTCCTAAGCTGCACTATGGCTGTGCCAGATGTGTGTTTCTTTCTCTTTCCCATTGAGATCAATTGTCCTGCAAAGTGTTTATACTTAAACTACCTCTTTCATTGTTATGCCAGAACTGGGGCAGGATGTGGACTGGAAGGCCAGTTAAGTCCCACTCCTCTCTGGCCCTGAGCCATCACAGTGGCAGTGTAGCACTATGCAGTGTGTCTCCATGTGACTTGGTGTAGGGACTTAACTGCCATCCTAACCTGTAGGGCTGCCAACCTCCAGGCAGGCCTGGATTTCTCCTAGAATTACAACTGACCTCCAGACTACAAAAAATAAGTTCCCTAGGAGGAACTGGCAACGTCAGAGGGTGGTGTCTATGGTGTTATATCTCTGCTGAGCTCCCTCCCTTCCCCAAACTCCATCCTTCCCAAGCGCCACCTCCAAATCTCCAAGAATTTCCCAAGCTGGAGTTGGCAACTCTACTAACTGGTTCCAGGTTGGCCTTAGAAGTGAGTCCTTAGACTTACATGTGCAATAATTCACTTTCCACTTGTTCTTTATAGTGCTGGAGTTGGAAGAACCGGAGTTTACATTGCCCTTGATCATTTAACACAGCACATAAATGACCATGACTTTGTGGACATATATGGACTTGTAGCTGAGCTGAGAACAGAAAGGATGTGTACGGTACAGAATTTGGTAAGCTATTTTAGAGCCTGCTCTGTAGCATAGCTCTCACAATCAGCAGCTGAGATGGTAAACTTGTCTCTGGTCTTGGACTGCACCACTTCAGAACAGCAGATAGCAGCTTGCATGATGGAATGCTGCCCCTTTGAAAAAACATTGCTGCACACAGAACACTGGCATGACAGCTGGAAGGCTGGGCCAGGGCAGTCATGCTTACAGTATGGAATGTAATTTTCCTTCTTGCTGGAAGATAGCACAAAGAATGGGCATTCTCTTTTATGGCTCCTCTATTTCTGAACATGGTTCAGTGGTTGTTGCTATCCAGTGCCACAGAGGAGAAATATGTAGAAACTAAATAATTTTTAATAAAATAAAAACCAAATGTCACATTGATGTGATATGTCTGGTGAAGGATTTTGTTCTACTGTTCTACACTATTGTTTTATGCAAATCAAGCCAGGTAAATGCTCTTCTCATTGGAGTGGACTCCTGCTTCTCCCTTTTTCATTAGAAAAAACCTGGTTGGACTAAAATCCAGATACTGTTAGACAGCCAGTTAGAGACTTGTTTGATTTTTTTTTTTGCCTTAACCTTACTTGTTACTTACTTACTACTAAGACAAGAGCCTATGCAGACACTTTATTGGCATTCCGTTCATGCAGAGTAGGAGGCTGTCAGCTCCACTTTTGGATGTGCAATACACTCAGTTACTGTATTGTGTGAGTGCATGGATTTTCCATGCAGGTACAATTTTCACTGATGGGAACCCTTCTGCTTTGCATGAAGAGACTCTATACCCACACAGACAATTTACATGTGCATACGCTATTCATGTGGTACAGCTATCATGTTTCCCAAAATATGCGGCTTATGGCTTCCCACCAGTGTAACAACTGCAGAGTGCTATAGTAAGATACAAATTAAAATATATAATCCTGAGCTAGACCCCATACAGACTGTTCCAATAGGCAGAGTCAGCCTTGAGTTTACATGTATGCATTTTACTTTATTTTACAGGGTATGTCAGACATATATAGTGTTCCTTTAACATTCTCTGTGTGCATACTCCAAAACTTTGTCACAGCATTTTACCATCAGAAGCAAGTTCTCCATTCATCAATCATCTCAAGCATTTTTAACTGAGAATTTGGAGTATAAATATTTTAAATGAATAATCTGAATACCCTTTCATTTTCACCTTTCACAGGCACAGTATATATTTTTGCACCAGTGTGTTTTGGATTTGTTGACAGTCAAGAGGAGCAGTCAGCCGATATGTTTTGTAAATTATTCAGTACTGCAAAAGATGGACTCTTTGGATGCCATGGAAGGTAAGCAAATATATTTTATTTTTTATAGAAGAAATTTTATAAACCTCCTTTCAACACATGATTCCCAAGGCAGCTTAAAAAATTAAAAGTAAAATACAACAACAAGTAAACAAAGGAATCACTTTAATGGATTGCTTAAGAACAGCACATTGGTAATATAACCATAACAACTGGGGATGAGTTAATTTCTGCAATTCTGTTCCATTTAGGATTTTTTCCCCTATTCCTGGGTTTTTGATTTAAGATCTTGTGTTGAAGTTCATGGATTTCATTGGAGGAACCTCAGGAGTGAGCAGGGAATGATTCTATGCCTTTCTTATGACCCACTAGCCGACCCATTTTTCCCCTCAGTGGAAATTATAGTGGTTCTGTATGAGTGTCAAGAGTCAGAGCCCAGAAGTGCATACTTGTGGGCTTTCAGAAAAGTGCCAGGTTTGCTTCTGAGAGCAGAGAAATACATACTTCTATACATGCTTCTGTGTTCTCAGAAGTGAGTCAAGCACAGAGAACCATCTCTAAGCACCAAGAACTGAGTCTTGGATTCAGACTTGGTTGGACTGCTCATCAGAAGTCCCTTGGAAGAGTGTTCGATATAATGAGCAGCCTGAAGGAACTGGGAACCTTTTTTAAATTACAAAATCCAGTATAATCAGATTTGGCAATAATCCCTAATAAAAACCAAAGCAGATCTAAATGTTCCTTTCATTATTTTTAACTTGCAAGGGGCAGTTGAATGACCACATTTCATTAGTAGTTTTTGAGAAATGCCACTTGGTCTATGTTTTCTGCATCCGACTAAAACTGGCAATTAGTGAAGTTCAGCCTGTCTAGAGTTGTAAACCTAGAGAAGAAACAAAGAAGTACCACTCCAGGTTATACTACCCCATTAATCTGGATAATCCAGAAAACAAACTAACATGGACAGCAAGATTAAACAAGGATCCACAATGGTACTTGTCAAATAGAAACCTTCAGACAATTCCTGTCATCCTTTGCTTTGTTTTGTGCTAAACTGTCATATGTAACCAATTACATTCTTTAAAGCTTCAGTTAGTATTTTTCTATCTATTTCTTCCATAGGTGATGTGGAACTTGAGTGGGAAGAAACTACAATGTAACTACTACAAGGATGAAACCTTGTTACATTTCCAGAAACGAATAGTATTTTTTAACATCAGGGGCCAAAACAAACCCCCTTCTTACAATTAACTAAAAACAAAGTTCAAGTTTTTGTAAAAACAGAAAGTTTATGATCTATTTATGTGCCTTCATAAATATTATAAATTATTAAATTATACTTTTGTACAGAGGGAAAACCTATTATTGTACTAATATTTTATCTACCATATACAAACCATCAATCATTAGTAAAATACGATTAATTGAAACCTGAAAATGTAGTGCTGCTTTTGTCCCCTGGATTTTATTGGAAGTCAGGGTAGAATTCCATGTTGCAAGGCAGGCATAGAACTGCCACTTCTCCATGTCCCTTTCTCACTTCTTCAAGGTAATATTTGGTATGATACAACATGCTGTGACATAATCTACACTGTTTCCCCCTGCCTTCACAGCTAATGATATGAGACAGAAAGTGAAATACAAAATGCAAAAGTATCACATCATGTGTTGTGTTTGTCTAAGACAGTCCTGGAAAGAGTCATGAATCAGCAGCAGCCCTTGAGGCTCCTTTGCAATGCATACTGTGCAGCAGAAGCATATTTGCCATTGTATGTGTGCATGAAAGTAGATTATGGCCAATCCTGGCTCTCTTTGGGGTGGGTCTCTATGATAATTGTATTTTCAAACAAACACTCGCTGATTCATACTTCACATGTTCAAGTGTATACATAAAATGCCGTAGATGTAGACCCCCAGAATATAGTGGTTGCAGTTGAACATTCTGTAAGCACACTTAAGTCCATTAACGTCAGTGTACTCAAACATGCTTAACTCTGTGGCAAAAGCATGAAGCTGTGACTAGCTTTCTCTCAATTGTGCCTACTATTCTGAGTTATTCAGAACTATATACTTTCATAAATCCATACATAAGCATGTCATTTCAGAATTGTAGCCTAGGTCCAAAAAAGATGATTCATCCACAGAAGTAAGCTTCCGTTCACATCAGGAACTGTATATCAGAATGTGAAAATGTAATGTATTGCTTCCAAGGGATGCACATCCAGGTGCACACTCAAGTGCACACTCACCTCCATATTTTGATGTACACCCCAGTGCACAAACCACTGAAAGTAACAAATGACTTTCTCATTTGGACGTGAATCTAATTCATCTCTATGTTACTGATAGTTATATAGAAGCATTCTTCTGAGCATGAACTGCCTTTTCTGGATGAAGGTATGGATCTTTGATTGAAAGGTTTTAGACACAAACATTCCATTTAATTCCAAATAACCTTTTAATAAATCCTAAATGAGCCAAATGTAATGTAAAGCATTCATATTCCTCATGTGTACATAGTTCTCTGTGTGAATTTGCTGTACTTTTTGTTGTTGGTTTGTGCATGAAAGCTGCCATCCCTCAATTGTACTGATTTAGCTTAGTATGGAAGCTATAGTAAACTTAGTGGATGACCTGCAGGATTATCACAATAACATTTTCCTAAATGTATTGTCTTGTGTATTGTCTCTTTGTTTTATGGATCTTGAAATACCATTTTAGGATCCCAAACATCTGAAAACCCAACCCCTGTCATTGTGGGGATGAGTTATATGCAGTACACAGTTGGTTTTCAAGGACACTTGCTTGAGGCAATGTGTGACAAACAGAACTTGTTAGATTTCTCATTCTGTTTTGTAATGCATTTGGTTATATCTCAAGGATGAAAATAATGTGTCACATTCCTGTTACTTTAATCATGCTGAAAAAAAGAAATAAAGTTTTACATTTTTATTATACAACATAATTTTTAGTAATCTGTTACATCCTGAATACCAGTGATTCTCAAACATTTTTGAAATGGGACCCAGTTCTACACTTGTCAGAGAAAGGCTTCTTTCGCTGGTGGAGCGGCCCTCCAAGAACGGCTTTCGGGCCTGGTGGCTCAGGGCTGGGAAAGGAGGTTCGGCATGGGAACAGCCTGGCCCGTCTATCTTAGCAGGCCTTGAGGCTTTGGGGTGGTGGGCCAGGGGTTCTAGTATAGTTGCCGAGCTGCTGGTCAAGAGCTTTGTTAAAAGGCTTGAGATCAGGGCGGGTGCATCGCCCAATAGGAAATGAAGGTGGTCTTGAGTTTGACACCTGTCATGTTCCTCAGTATGGCTCACAACCCCTCGCCAGTTTTTGAAATAAATTAATTAGTAAAGTGGCCCTTGTTTGAATCCAGTTTGGTGTCTGTCTCTTTTTTGCTGTATGCGGTGGCAATGCAAGCCCCAACCCTCACTGTGATGGTGAGGGGGGGCTGATTTGCCTCTGGGAGGCGAAGGGGAGACAGTGCCGGCGCTGTGCTTGGCACAGTGCCAGGTGGGGGTGGAGACAGCCCTATTAGACTGGCCCCTGCCCTCTTCCAAGCCAGTCCGTTGGCGTGCTCGGGAGAGAGAGCACGAGGACCGCCCAAGAGGAAATGAAGGTGGTCTTGAGTTTGACAGCTGTCATGTTCCTCAGTACAGATCACAACCCCCACCAGTTTTTGAAATTAATTAGTTAATAAAGTGGCCCTTGTTTGAATCCAATTTGGTGTCTGTCTCTTTTTTGCCGTATTGGGTGAGGGCAAAGGCTCCTTACGCTGGTGGAAGGCTTCAGGTTGCTGGGCACTTGTACTTTTTGGGTCCCACTTGTAAATAATGCCCTACTACTTTACCCTTTCCCCAATTTAAAACACAAGAATGTCATGTTACCTAACACTGAACAAGGTTATATTCTATTTTTCATATTCAGTATTCAAACAGCAAGAGGCTATATTTCATGGCCATTTTGCACATTATGCAGAAGCAAATCCAAATTTGTTATCAGACTTCCCACAACCTGCTCATCCAGCTCACTCTACTACTTCTCTTCCTTCTTTCTGCCCTTGCAGCCCACTAGGGAGAAGTTACAACCTATTTGGCAGTTCTGACCCTCAGCTTGAGACCCACTGTAATTCTTGTAGTTGTTTCTATGTATATGCCCCCAATAAATTGGACAGAGTCAACACACATACAGCTTGATAAGCATAAGCACTCTGTCCACACATTTTACAAAGTTGTTACTTACCTGTTTGTTTATATATCAGATTTGTATCCCACCTTTCTGTCCAACGAGGGCCATGCAAATGGCTAACAGTTGTTTTGCAATGGAGCCAGCATGGTGTAGTGGTTAAAGTGTTGGACTAGGATCTGGGAAACCCAGGTTCAAATCCCCACTCTGCCATGGAAACTTGCTGGATGACTTTGGGCCAGTCACACACACTCGCCTAACCTACCTCACAGGGCTGTTGTGAGAATAAAATGGAGGACAGGAGAACAATGTAAGCTGCTTTGGGTCCCAGTGTGTGTGGGGGGGGAGGTGGTATATAAGTAAAATAAATAACTCAAGGTTTTAGAAAGCTCTGCTCAAGCTTTATTGTAACAAATTATATTCTAATAACCACCCATGGCCCTAATCTGTGGACAGCTAAATCCGTGGGGGCCACACAGAGGCTAAAGAGGTTTTTCAGCAAACTTAGGAAACTCTGTGCTTGCACAGAGAGCACACTTACCTTCAGTGATCAGCAGCAGTGGTGCCAGGGAACCAACCATACTAGGTCCAGCAGTTGCGCGGGCTGGGGCTCTGTGCTGGGCCTTGTGGCAGCACAACCAAGGGCTCTGCGTTGGGTCTGGCAGCAGGCACGTAACTCAGGAACCATGCAGGACATGCTCCACTGGCATAGCCTGGGAGCCGCATAGGCATGCTGCCGTAGCCCAGACCTGGAAGCTGTGCTGGGTATGCTGCCATTGATGCAGCCCTGAAGCCACACTGGGCCCAGCAGTAGTGGCACAGCCAAGGGAGAGCCTGGGGGCTATACCAGGCCCAGCAGCAATTGCTTGAGAGTCCAGAAGACCTGCTGGGCCCAGCAGCAGCAGCAGCTCCAAAGCCCAGGACTCTGTGCTGGGCCCATTGGCAACACAGCCCTTGAACTGCACTGGGCCCAGCAGTGGCACAGCCCAAGGAGAGCCCAAAGTGGTGGCTGCTGAAGAGCCCAGGACTCCATGCTGAACATAGCAGCAGCTGCCAGAGAGCCTGGGGGCCACACTGGGCTTGGCAAGAGAGTGGGAGGAGATGGATTCCCCCTTCCCCCACCGAGTCTCACAGGCTCCCACTTGTATAGCTGTAAAAGAAAACACATTTATGTTCCTGCATGAATTGGTAAAATGTCTTTGGCTGTACTTTAGCAAACAAGCCTTGTGTAAATATATTGTACAGAAAACATAGACAAGAAGTCACTGTTGACAATGCTAAAGAGAATGTTTAAATTTCACAAAACTTGAAGCTCTTTTGAAACACGAAACTAATCATTCTCAGTGTGAGAAATAGGATGCACTGCAAGGATGCACTGCAAAAATTGCCTTCTGGAAGACCAACTGTAAATGTCACCCATCAGCTGAAAAGAATAACAATTCTTTTTAATGTAGAACAGGAGGAAGAGGTGATGCCCACAGCTGCTCATATCCCTGGCAAATTGTTTTGTGCAGCTCCTGTTTCATCTGGTTCATTTAAAACATGTGTTCTCCATTTACTTTAAATGTACCTTCAATAGTTGACAGATTGCTTTAGGGATGGCTTTTTGAGGGTTGTATATAGTTTTACTTATATTTGTTAACAGTTCATATAGCTTTTAAAAACATTTTAGGAATAAGGCCGGTTGTGGAAATAAGAAAAGAAGAAGAGAAGAGATTGGATTTATACCCCGCCCTTCACTACCCAAGGGAGTCTCAGAGCGGCTTACAAACTCCTTTCCCTTCCCCTCCCCACAACAGACACCCTGTGAGGTAAGTGGGGCTGAGAGAACTCTGAGACAATTGTCCTTGAGAGAACAGTTGATACAGAGCTATGGCTTGCCCAAGGTCATTCAGCAGGTGCAAGTGGAGGAGTGGGGAATCCCAGATTAGAATCCACGCACTTAACCCCTACATCAAGCTGGCTCTGGTGGGTGCCCTGGCCTTGGGCACTCAGTGTCATTTTGCTGTGGCGATTTCAGCAGGATATAATGACACAGAGTCCACTGTCCATTTTCTCCAGGGGAACTGATCTCTGCTATCTGAAGAGCAATTGTAATTCTGAGTGATCTCCAGCCCTAACCTGGAGATTAGCAACAATGGTTCCCCAGGAGGAAATGGCTGGTTTGGAGGGTGGAGTCTATGGCACTGTACTTGCCAGAGGTCCCATGCCTCCACAGACCCCACCCTCTCCAGGCTCCAGCCCTCAAATCTCCAGGAATTTCTCAACCCAGAGGTGGCAACCCTATCTCCTTCCCAGCCAACTATCACCATAACGTTATCTGCCCTTCTGACTTTAGGCTTCCATCTCCTCCCCCCCCTCCCTGCAGCCTCTACCTAGAAAAAGTACAGTCTTTCTCCACAGTGGGGACCAAAGCAGCTCACATCATTCTCCTCTCCCCCTTTTGATCTGCACAACAACCCTGCGTGGTAGGTTAAGCTGCAAGTCTGTGAGTGGGCTGAAATCACCCACTCAGCTTCCAGAACAAGAACCTGGGTCTGGCAGACCCTGCTCTGAACCACTAACTGCTATGTCACACTGGCTGTCACAAACGGGCCACCTCAGCAGGGTATAATGACACAAAGTCCATTTTCTCCAGGGGAACTGATTTTTGCCATTTGGAGAGCAGTTATAATTCTGAGTGATCTCCAGCCCTCACCTGGAGATTGGCAACAATGGTTTCCCAGGAGGAAAAGTACAGTCTTTCTCCAAAGTGAGGACCAAAGCAGCTTACATCATTCTCCTCTCCCACTTTTGATCTGCACAACAATCCTGTGAGGTAAGTTAGGCTGAAAGTGGTCCAAAATAACTGCTTTGGAGGATGGACTCTATGGCATTCTGTTCAGCTGAGGCCTCTCCAATCCCCAATCTCTGACTTTGGTAGACTTCACCACAAAATCTCCAGAAATTTCCCAACCTGCAGCTGGCAACCCTAGTCAGGACTGGCCCCAATGAGTTCCCTACAAAGACCAAAGTAGAAGGGCCTCCTGTCCCTGCCTTTTTACTGACAGAACCAAGCTTGGCTGCCTAGCAACAGCCACTGAGGGGAAAGTGAGCCACACCACAGTTTTGGCAGTTTATTTAGACAGGGAATGGCCAAGCCAGCAGTGGGTGAGGGAGAGGGGCAGACCCAGCACCCAGCAATGGCACACGAATACTTGAATACTCTTGAGTGGCAGTTGATGGGCCAGTGGCTGATGGAGCACACAACACAGCCAATGGGAGAGCCGGAAAGTTCCAGTATGTTGGGCTTTTTATATAGCTAGATAGACAGGCAGACAGACAGACAGATACCCACAAACACACACACATGCACTTATATATAACTGAGTAGTGGGGTGGCACTTTCTAAACATTTTACACTCTCCTAAATCAGTTGGCTCCATGATGTATCAGTCAGAAGCTGTCCCTGTCCACTGGCGGCGTTGCCTGAGTCCCGCTTACAGAAGCAGCACCCGCCAAAACTTTCCTCAGAAGATATTTGCTTCACTCCAGTGAACACAGCTACTGTCTTCACTGTCCTCGCCAGACAATGATTGATTCCCTCAGGGAATAAAACCCACCATTTTTAGCCTCCAAGCCAAGTTTGCTAAGGCAACACTTTCCAGAACGGGGGGGGGGGGGGTTGCGACTATTAAGTAAACAGCTCTCAGCATAGAGGAGGCAGAAGGGATAGCCCAAGTTATCAACAACAACAAAAAAAGCCAGTGAATACACACACAAGCAGAGTTAGAGGATGGGGCCAGACACACAGAAAACAGGAATGGCTGACTTTCCCCAGGGTTGCCAATCTCCAGATGGGACCTGGAGATCTCCTGCTGTTACAATTGATCTCCAGATAACAGAGATCAGTTCCCCTGGAGAAAATGGCTGCTTTGGAGGGTAGACCCTATGGCATTATACCCTGCTGAGTCCTTCTGCCCCCCTCCACGCTGCCCTTCACAGGATCCACCCCCTAAATCTCCAGGTATTTCCCTACTCAGAGCTGGCAACCCTACTTTCCCCTCGCTGCCTGTTGCTAGGCAACTGATTGGTTCTGTCAGTAAAAGACCCTTTCCACACCTATTTTGGCCTTTGGTAGAAAACTTATTGTGGCCAGTCCTGATAGGGCTGCCAGCTCCAGGTGGGACATTCCTGGATATTTGAGGGTTGGAGTCTGGAGAGGGTGAGGTTTGAGGGAGGGGACCTCAGACAGGTACAATGCCATAAACTTCATCCTCCAAACCAGCTATTTCTTCCTGGGGAACCATTGTTGCCAATCTCCAGGTGGGGGCTGGTGATCACTCAGAATTACAACTGCTCTCTATGAGAGGGGGGAAGGAGATGGAAAGCTGAAGTCAGAGGGGCAGATAAAGGTAGTTGATGGTTGGCTGGGAAGGAGATAGGGTTGCCAACTCCAGGTTGGGATATTTCTGGAGATTTGAGAGGTGGAACCTGGAGAGGGTGGGGTTTGAGGAGGGGTGGGACCTCAGACAGGTACAATGTCATAGACTCCACCCTCCAAACCAGTCATTTCTTCCTGGGGAACTATTGTTGCCAATATCCAGGTGAGGGATGGAGATCACTCAAAATTACAACTGCTCTTCAGGTAGCAGAGATCAGTTCCTGTGGAGAGAATGGTGGACTCTGTGTCATTATATCCTGCTGAGGTCACCACAGCAAATTGACACTGAGTGCCCAAGACCAGGGCACTCTCCCAGAGACTCTTTCTAGAGCCCGTTATATTTATTTCCACAACGGGCCTTATTCCATGTGTGTGTGTGTGTGTGTGTGAGAGAGAGAGAGAGAGAGAGATAATATTAGTCTAGTAATCTCTAGTCTTGCAAATGTGTGTTATTTCTATTAGAATTGTCAAGTTCCCATGTAACTTCTACACTGGACAGTGCAGTTAGCTTATACCAATGAGTTTAAATCATAGGCTTTGCTTATAAATTTTCCTATTTTCACTGGGGGTCTTTCTGTATTCTTTTGCTTTCTGTAATCTTTTTCTGACCCTATTGATCCATAGCTAATACAACATAAACTAGATAGAGTTTATGGGAAGATGGACTGCTTATGCAAATAAGCTGCCATGACACATCATGAGATATTGTAGTCTCCCATGAACTCTAATACATAGTTATAAGAAAGCCTCAACCTTTTTGTACATTGTTTCAACTTTGTAATGTTGAGTTTTTAATGGCAGCTCCAACAGAAGCCAGTTTAGACTTAGTCTTGAATAGGATGGAACAGTATGATACGGGGATATGTACAACACTTTCCTCCATTCTTTTGATGATTACTCCCATCATACACGCTTCCAAGTTACTGCCACTTTGCCTCCATGTTTTCTGGCATCAGCCTTACACAGGATAACATGTCACCTTGGGGTGAGTTACACATTCATTTTATATATCCATGTTGGTGCTGCCAAAAATTGCTATGGTCAGTTGGAAAAGCAAGATGTAATTATATTAAATAATAAATTAACTTAATTGGATGTACTGATGTCTGATTTACATCACTTCCTTTTATGGAAGAATACTGTTTTGTCACTTTTGCAGATTGTATGATATCATCCTTATTGTGCTATTTCTTATTTCTTACAAACAGCTTTGAAAGGGCATTAGATAGATTTATGGAGTCTATGAATGTCTGCTAGGCATGGTGACTGAGGGGAACCTCCGCATTCAAAGGCACTAAAATTCTGAATCCCAGAGCAGGAGCCAACATCAGAGGGAGGCCTCAGTCTCTATGCCCTGTTGTTGGCCCTCCAGAGGAACTGGTTGACCCCTGTGTGAGACAGGAGGATGCTGGACTAGATGGAGCATTGGTCTGATCCAGCAGGACTCTTCTTATATTCTTATTTTTACTGCTAGTCATGCCCAACTCTGATTTCAGAGCTAACGACTCCCTTCTGCTAAGTGGGATCCAATTACTTTCTTCTCTATTGAAAACCTTTTGCCAAGGTAATTCTTTGTCACAGCGTTAAATAAAAATTTAATTGTATTTAGACATAAGCCATTATAAATTCTTTGTCAAAAAAAAGTCTTTAACAGAAGATAATTCTTGGGTCCAACTTGGTAGAAGAGAGTCAATTGATCCAACCCATATTTTTTTCAATACTTTTGCAATACTGAGGATACATAACTGCCTTTACTCTTCTGATACATAGTTTATTTAGCACAGCTACTTGCATGTCATAAATTAATACCATTTTTGCACTAGCATTAATTTTTCCTCTCTACTATGATACTTAATGTAATGGAGACACAGAAGTTTCTTGCAGAAGCACTGGTGTCTGAAAATTATAAAATAACAAATTGAAAAGGCCCTGAATAATTTAAACACAATTAAGAATGACAAAGGAGTATCTGGCATGTCTTTTAAATACTTATGGAATCTCTTTATTTAGAGATAGACACGCTTCACCAAGAATATAACGAAAGATAATTCCCCTGCCCAAATGACAGGTTAATTGGGTAGAACTGAATTTGGGTTGGCTGATTATTCTTGAATTGCTATGTAAATATTCTGTAGCCTTGGCATTTTATGGCCAAAGCTTTATTAAAGCTCAACTGTGTTACAGATACCAAGTTATAATGTACCTCAATACTGCAAGTCTAGAGCCTGCTGAGAAAAACAATCAACACTTGCATTTACCCATTCATCAGCTGCATCTGCCTACATAAGTCTTTTAGATTTTGCAATGGTTTCTGAACTATTATAATAGATGATATCTCTATATAAGGTTACACTATATATTGTATGGTCATGCCCAATTATTAGGCAAAGGCAGAAAACATATACTTGAGTCAGCCATATTTCATATAAAGGTCACACATGACAGCAAGCTTTCTGCCAGTTATATAGAGAAATGTAGAACTCCCCCTCCCCCCCCCCCCCAATTTGGACTAGGTTCAAACATTTCTGAGTAATCTGAAGGAGGGGAAAATACCTTTCTTCAGTTTTCTATGGAAGATTATAAAACCTTTCTAACCACGAAACTTACAACAGTTGTGTGCCATGTATTCATTTTTCTTTTTCTGAAGAAATCCATCTGTGCAACAAAAATGGTGTCTAACCATACTTTCACAGGCTGTTTTTATTTTTTTATGGTAAATATGTTTTAAAAATGTGAAAAAACTGTGATCTCTCAGTCTCCAGAATTAAATAAAACACTGGGTTTATACATTTTTTTCCAGTTCAATTGATAATATCTGTCAGGGTTTCTAAGATTCCCTGTTCTTTAGGAGACAGAAGTTTAGTTCAGATGGGGAGTGTCTGAACTACAACTAACTTAATCCATAGTGTAAGTAGTGAGTTATAATTGTTTGGTGCTCAACTGTGTGGTTGGTGTGTTCCATTTGAAGGAAGACTTCAGAAACTTTATTCTGCTTCTGATACAAGCACTACATGTTTCAGATTTGAGTACAGTAGTATTTTTTAAAGAAATGTTCAGAAATATTGGGCATATTGCAGGTATCCAGTCACTGCCTTTGGCTTAAAGGTTTATATTTAATTTTAGTGTTCCTTTTCAGTTAAGTTTCATATCAATTTTGAAGTTGCTGTAGTGTGTTAGTGGGGTAAAGCTGAAATTATCAACACAATGTTGGCTACTTTGTCATGAAATCTAATTTTTTTTAACTGTGCCAAGATGTAATCTACTTCATACCAGAGATGTCACCACTCAGTACATGACGAAAATATCAGTGTGCCTAATAGCTCTCCTCATATTGCTTCTTATCAAATAACAATGGTATAGGAAAATATTTTCTTCAAAAGTATCCCATAATTAAATTGATTGGAAAGGCATATATTTCTCTAAGGACTAGCTGAACTATTGATGTGGCTCTTTCTCAGCTGACATCTCTCCTTGCTTTCTAGCTACCAGCAACAGCATATTTACTTCTGTACTCCGGCTAATAATTGAGCTTTGATATCAGTTGCATGTCTGTTTCCATGCACAGCAATAAAATGCTAACACCTTTACTGGTAAAGCTGACTGCTGGTTTCTTACTAAGAAGATATTACCATTAATTTCTGTTCTAAATGTTAGTATGAATTTGACAATGATTGATGTGTGACATCTGTTCAAGGTGACAGCAAGGTCTTGATGATGATTATTTTGAAGGATAAATTTGTCATTCACCTCTGAACTCTCTAAATCTATACTGAACTAAATACTTCTGTTACCATGTAATGGTATTTCTTTAGCTTTTTCGTAACACACAAGATCCCTACAATATTAGAAAACAGAGGTAGTTGTGCATAGTCATCTAGATATATAAAAGAAAGTCCCCCTCACTGTAAAATCAACACCCAAGCCAAACCCCAGGACCTAGAAACACGAAATTTGGGGAGAGCACTCCTACCATGACACAGATGCTCACTAAGAAGGGATTTTTAAAAATTAGATCCCTACAGGGGTCAAAAGGGGTAAAATGTGCTCCCCCTATGGTTTCCTATGTGGCTGCCAAACTGCTGCCTCCTTGCACCTCCCATTCTCTGACTGGTCAGCTGCAGAGCTCAGTGTTCTGAGGTAAAAACAGTTACAGGAGACTGCAGAGAGCTAATGACAGTTGAGAAAATCAGGAATGTCCAGCCACCTGTGAGATGCAGTGATGCTGGCCCAGCCTCCCTGATGGCTTCAAACATGCTCCCCCTACAACAGGCAACTGCCTGTCAGGTGCAGCAGCAGGTGCAGGGTGCTTAAAGCCATCAGGGAGCCCACCCTAGCAGTAATGCCTTAGTGATCCTGCTGGCCCAGCCTCTACAATAGCTTTCAATACCCCTCCCCCACCCCCTCCTACACTGCACAGGCAACTGCTTGTCAGGTGTAGGAGAGGGAGTTGGATGCTTACAGCCATTGGGGAGGCTTGCTCAGCAAGATTGCCTTAGGGCTGCTGCTGGCCAAGTCTTCTTGATGCCTTTAAACACACTCACCCCAACACCAGACAGGCGAATGTCTGTCAGGTGTAGGAGCAGGGCCAGGTACTTTAATCCATCAGGGAGGTCACCCAAACTGGGCCAGCCTCCCCAGTGGCTTTAGACAGGCACCCATGTGAAATTTAACATTTGTTGTAGGAATTCTAATGGAGAAGATTGTAGTGTAAAAAAACAAAGTGAGACATACATACTGGGTTTTTTCTCTCTACTGAAGGACCTCTCTGTAGACCACATTGGTAGTTCTGCCCTCAGGTGCTAGGATCACCAGGCTGCTTGGTGAGCTCACTCTGGAGCAGGCCACATAGAACTGTCCATGTGAGAAGCAGTCATCTATTAAATCAATTCCTGCCACCTTCAGTGTCTGGCCTTGGGACTTGTTGATGGTCATAGCAAGGCAGACCTTGAGGGGGAACTGCAGCCTCTTGAACTTTGCCACATTCCTAAGTTGCCTCCTTCTTGTAGTGTTGGTGTATCTGGCTTGACATTTGCCAGGAGCTTTCTTGGGGGCAGTGAGAGGGGGAATTAGTCTGAGGGAGTGGTGATGTAGTGGACATTTCTCTAGGTTCATCAAAATGTCTTCTAGAAAGGTCATGGGGAGGCACCAAAATGCCTTCTAGAAAGGTCATGGGGAGGCACCCCCAGCTGTCATCTGGAGATTGGTGACAATGGTTCCCCAGGAGGAAATGGCTGGTTTGGAAGGTGAAGTCTATGGCAGTGTACCTGTCTAAGGTCCCACCCCTCCTCAAACCCCACCATCTCCAGGCTCCACCCCTCAAGTTTCCAGGAATTTCCCAACCTAGAGTTGGCAACCCTATTTCCTTCCCAGCCAACCATCAACCTACTTTTATCTGCCCCTTTAACTTCAGCTTTCCACCTCCCCCCCCCCGCCGCCCCCACAGCCTCTATCTAGGAAAAGTACAGTCTTTCTCCACAGTGGAAACCAAGCAGGAGGGAAGCGACCTCAGCTGGGTATAGTGACACAGAGTCCACCCTGCAAAGCAGCTGTTTTCTCCAGGGGAATTGATCTCTGCCATCTGGAGAACAGTTTTAATTCTGAGTAGTCGCCAGCCCTTACCTGGAGATTGGCAGCAATGCTTCCCCAGGAGAAATAACTGCTTTCCAGAGTGGACTCTATGGTATTCTATTCAGCTAAGGCCTCTCCCCTCCCCAAACTCTGACTTCTGTAGACTCCGACACAAAATCTCCAGGAATTTTCCAGCCTGGAGCTGGCAACCCTAGTCAGGACTGGCCCCAATGAGTTTCCCACAAAGGCCAAAGTAGGCCTGGAAAGGGCCACCTGCCTTTGCCTTTTTACTGACAGAACCAAGCTTGGCTGCCTAGCAACAGCCACTGAGGGGAAAGTTAGCCCCACAGCAGGAGGCGAAGAGAATGGTTTGATGGCCGCAGGGGCGGATTAAGGCTCACTGGTGCCCTAAGCATTGACCAATCTTGGTGCCCCCCTCCTTTCCACACTGACCCAGTCAATTTTAGTTGCTGACCTGTCTGACCAGATATACAATGCAGGCTGCAGCAATACAAAAATTTATTCCTATGATAACACAATATGCTGTACAAACTAAGCCAACCTTGGGCTACATAAAGTTCTACAAAAATGCAATACATCTATTTTAATATTTCACAAGTTAAATGTATCAAAGTTCCAATATTCATGACCTGAAAGGCATTTTTCATTTTTGCAAAATCACTGATAACATCCTCAAAATTAATACTTCTCAGAATGTCTGCTTCAATTGTTAATATACAAATGAGTTGAGTCTTTCTTGAAGCATAACTGATCTATTTGGGTTTTTTACATGTTTTAGTTGTGAGAAAGACCTCTCTGTTGTGCAGTTGGTGACCATTAATGTTAAAAATATTCTTAAGGCGATTTCAACATTTGGAAAGGCACTCTCTAGTTTGTCTTCTGTAATTGTGTTGTAAAGTTCCATGTGAGTGAAAGATGTTTTCTTGGTTGTTTTAAACTTATGAAGAACATATGAATGGAACTGCTGAAGCTCTGTAGACAAAGTGTTGTTCATGTCATCTGGATAAGCATCAATGAGTGTCTGACAAGTCTTTGAGTACCTTTCATTTTCTGATAATTGAGAATTAGCACCTTGTTGGGTGGCATTAGGAACATCTGTCACACAAGAGAATCTGTCTTCTATTTCAGTGTATACCTTTCATCTCCTCCTCATTTCCATTTCTAACTTTTCAACAATTACATAAAAAGTGGAGATACGGAATTTGTCTCTAACACTGAGAATGACCTCTGGTGCATTTCCATCGTTGGGCATTCTCTTTCTTATACGCTTATGCGTTTGAGTTGCTTTGTATTCTACCTCAGGGAGCATGTCCTTTGCAAGTGATTCAGATCTCTCAAACTCATCTCTTGATGTGTGCAACTGGTCTGCCAGTGATGAATACAAATCTGCACATGTTTGCAAGATCACATTTTCACTTTGAATAAGTTGACTTGTTCTATGAAACTTTTCTAAAGTTTCATTCCAAACATTCAGCATGAACACAAATTCCAGTTCTTGTATCTTGTTTGCAGTATTGTTTGCCTCCCTTCTAGTGTCACCTTTCTGCAACTGGTCATCTGATAAATCTTCCAAAGCTTCTAGAATCTTGAAGAAAGAGTTGATAATTGCTGCCGTTGCCACAGCATGTGCTTCGTATCTGGGGTCTGAAAGTGATTTCAACACTTTTTCATTTCCATTGCAGTCTTTGAGATATCTCCACCAAGCAGTTGAGGCTGAAAGGAATGTGTAGAACAGTTGTACAGTGGAAAAGAAATCTACTGCAATGACAGCAATCCACAGCACTTCGTCCAACTAAATGTAGTGAATGAGCTGCACAGGGTACATAAATGGCAAACTGATTTGCATCCAAAAGTTTTTGTTGCATGCCATTGTAATGTCCAGACATGTTGGCAGCATTGTCGTATGACTGCTCTCTGCATTTAGCAAAATCTTATTTACAATCATCACATAAGTACTTCAACACCTGCTGTACCATAGCTTCACCAGTGTGGTTTTGTAATTCCAAAAATGTGATAAATCGTTCAACTGGCTATCCATCTTGCAAGTATCTGAGCACTATACTCAGTTGGTCAACATACGAAAGATCGGGCATTGAGTCCACAGACAGACTGAAGTACCCAGAAACATTAATTTCGTCAATGATGACAGAGTGCACTTTCTTTGCCATTAACTCAATAAGTTCCTCACATATGGACAGGTACAAAGGGTTGCCTTTTCCAGCATTGCCATACCGTGATATTTGAGCAGCCAAGAATAGGTCAAACCGACTTATCAATTCAAGGAATCCAAATAATTCCCATTATTGAGAGACCCAAATTTTCCAGCTTTTCCTCGGAATGCCAATCTTCATTCAGCCAGTGTGCAAATGACTGCTATAACATGCCAAAGCACATTCTCCTAGTAATTGTACTCCACTTCAATTTGTTTTTCCAGTGGCTGTGTCAGGCCTAAGCCTTGTTTCCAAGTTAAATATGTCAACATGGCATCTCGGTGAGCTGTACTTTTTTCATGGTTGTCATGGTTTGGTCTGTATGCAAGGGCGTAGACTTTCCAGTTTCCCGGGGAGGGTGCTGGGGCTGGGTCAGAGACATCACAGGCCATTGTCTCCGGGGGAGACTCAGCACTTCCTGGAAAAGTTCAGGGGGGGGGGGCCTCCAGCTCCCCAGCCCCCCTGAAGTTGATGCCTATGTCTGTATGTACTATGCTTCTCTTTATGACGCATCTAGCATCACTCATATTACTGTCTTCCTCTCTTTCTCTCTAACCTTCTTTCTCTTTCTGCTTTTCTCTAGATGAAAGTGATTTATAGGCATCAGGGCTGTGAAAACCTAATGCAGGGAGGATTATGTAATATTAAAAACTCTAGCTCAGCTACGTGCTCATTTACACTTCTACCTATTGTTAAAGTACATGACTGAAATATTCTAGGTACCATCAAGGTGATCATAACCCAAATATTTGTTTTCAAGTAGAACTACAGCCCAAATTGCAACTAGTGCGCCACAGTAATGGAGAAATGGGAAGTTTCCATAGGATTCTTAAAGTGGAAAGTGAAGATATCAATTAGTGTGTTTTGTAGACCAAGAAGAGAAACTGCTGATAACAAATTTATGCAGATTCAGTTGTCCATCCCTCACCTATGGAAAATGCTACAGAGTTGCCAAGAGCAAAATGAAAGTCCTTCTGCCTGATTGTAATCCCCCTGGCATATTTGACTCATTACAAATGGTACCCAATGCTCATTCCAGACACATTGAGTGTGATTGGTGCTATGAAGAGCCTGACCAGCTGAACAAGAAATGTTCTCCATTTCTGGCATTGAAAGTTGCACCCTTCATTGTATAATGCTACCCATTACTGTATGATATGACTGGTCCCATCATTTCCTCTAAATATGGAGTAACTGAATCTTAATATGCTTGAAGTGATGTCATATTCACAATCAAGTTAAACCCATACCCGTAGGGGGCCATTTTGTAGTGTAGCCCCCTTTGAGATTTGTGCTGCCCCTGTCTGATTTCCACCATTTAAAACAACTATCTAGAGCTTTTCCTTGTGGAAATGCAACAGAAAACATGTAAGCAGCTTCTGTCTCAATTACCTTTAAAGGAGAGAAGTGCAAGAGTTACAGTGCAAGCCTATGCATAGTTTATCCTCATAATCATATGTCATTTATGCTCACAGCAGCAACACTGGCTACATACTGTACTTCTACATGCAAATAGCTTGTATCCCTTATGAATTAAAAAAATTAAATACATGCTTCACTAATTACAGCATTTTATTTTAAACTGCTGTTCAGTCATTAAGGGAGTTTGGTTTTGACTAGCAGGGCTGTTGCCATCCTTTCTCTGACTGTGAAATCTATACATACATACCCAAATGTAGTAGAATAACTGTGTTTGTGCAGCGGTGGCTATTTGTCACTGTAGACCGTGACACAGGCATGAAAGTATCTGACACTTAGAACTATGTATCATAACCACCCAATGTGAGAATGGTAATAAAATCCAACCATACTATTTTGAAGCAGAAGTGTCTGTTTAGATAGCAAGGTTGTGCCTCATGAATACGAGAGGGGACTGTAACTGATCTGGACACTAAAGTCCATTTCTGTTCAAAGGGCAGCAATAATAATTAAAAACACACAGCCGAAGAAAAGGAGGCTGTAAAATATAAAATACCTTTCAAAAAAAAAATAAAACAGAAAATTAGTCATCAAATTTGATTTTCTGACCATTTTTTTCATTTTTATTTGTAGACGAAAAAATATTTTGTTCGATTTCCCAAAGCTGTAAAAAATTAACCCATAAATGGTGGACAGTAATTGTTTAAAATGTATATGATGTGCAGTGTTCTCTCTGTGTGTATGTGTTTTAAATATAAAATTCCTGTAAATTCTTACCGTGAGATTTTTTTTTTTTGTAAATTTTTTTTTTATTTTTCCCAAACATTAAAAATAATACATTTATCTTATACAAATCCATTTTTCCATATTATATAACATTTTGTTCTGTTTGTATAATCTTGTTTTCATCTTATATTAATGGTTTCCCACCACATCTGAAGCATAACACATTTTCCACTCTATCCAAAATAGTAATACTTATATCTATGTTTACATTTCTGGTAACGGTCATATTTCTTAAAAATACTTATACATTAATTCTTACTTTCTATATTCTTATATAATTCTAAAAATAGAAAACAACTTCTTTGTCTAATTATCTTAATACATTCCTATACTCTAATTCTATTACTTTATATTATTATAACCATGTATAAATGCAATTTTTCATATCCCAGTATTTTTCAACATATTCTTTCAAATCTTTCCAATCTTTTAGAAAGGTCTCTGAGTACAGATCATTCAATTTTCTAGTCCATTTATCCATTTCAGCCATATGTAACAGTTTTTTCAACCATTCCCACACCTCTGGTATTTTTTCATTTTTCCAATTTTGTGCATACACCATTCTTGCTGTTGTTATCGTATACCATATTATTGTCCTTTTTTTTACATTTATCTCTTCTAGTTTAAGTCCAAGCAATAACATTTCGGGCAACTTCTTAAATGTGCATTTCAAGATTTTTTCCATTTCTACATGTATTTTTGACCAATAAATTTTTACTTTATCACAAGTCCACCACATATGATAAAAAGAACCTTCTTTCTTTTTACACTTCCAACATTTGTTAGACATATTCTGACCAATATTTGCAATTTTTTTTGGTGTCATATACCATCTATACATCATTTTAAAACAGTTTTCTTTTAAGTTATAACACGTAGATATACTCATAGCATTTTTCCATAAAAATTCCCAAGATTCCATTTCAATGTCTTTGTTAAAGTTTATCGCCCATTTTACCATTTGTTCTTTTACTATTTCATCAGCATTAAACCATTTTAGCAAGACTTTATACATTTTAGAAATCATTTTTTTCCCACCTTCCTCCCAAACTTGTTCTATTTCATTGTTTTTTTCCCTAAAACCATGTTTTTTATCACTTCTATACATATCATATATTTGTCTATATCTTAGCCAACCATAATCAAAGTCCATCTGATGCTGCTCCTTCAATTTGAAGTCTTTACCATGTCTTGTTAATAAGTCTCTATACTTCAACCAATCTCGTCTTTTGTACCGTGATGTTGGATGCAAAACTTCTGCGGGTACAATCCACATAGGTATCTCTTCTGAAAAAAAGTTTTTATATCTTGTCCACGTATCCATTAGTGTTCTTCTCAAATAATGATGTTTAAACATATTGTCCATTTTTGTTTTACCATAATATAAATATGCATGCCACCCAAATCTACAATCATGACCTTCCAGGGACAATAATTTTCTATCTTGTAACATAGTCCATGTCCCTACCCAGGTCAAACATATTGCATCATGGTATAACCTTAGGTTTGGTAATTGAAACCCTCCTCTTTCTTTAGCATCACACATTATTTTCATCTTAATTCTTGGTTTTTTCCCTCCCCACACAAACTTAGACAATTCCTTCTGCCAACATTTGAATGTTTTTACATCTTTCACAATTGGAATAGTTTGAAACAAAAACATTAATCGTGGTAACACATTCATCTTAACCACCGCAATTCTACCCAGCAATGACAAATTCAGTACATTCCACTTTTTAATATCCTGCATAATTTGCAACCATAATTTTTCATAATTATTTTTATAAAGATCAATATTTTTCATTGTTAGGTTTACACCTAAATATTTTGTCTTTTTCACCACCTCACATTCTATAAGTTTTTGTAACTCATTTTGTTTCTTGTTTGACATATTTTTGCACATTACTTTCGATTTGTTCTTATTTACATAAAATCCTGCTAAGTCACCAAACTCTTTTACTCTCTGTAACAAATATGGTAGTGTGGACAAGGGGTCTATGAACATCACATCATCTGCAAAGGCCCTATATTTAAAAGAAAAACCTTTAGTTGTTAAGCCTTTAATCTCTTTGTCTATTTTCACGTTTAACAGTAGAACTTCTAAGATCCAAATAAATAGGAGCGGCGAAAGTGGGCATCCTTGTCTTGTTCCCTTTTCAACTTTAAAATCGTCTGTCTTTTCAGTATTAATTATTAAAGAGGATTTCTGCTCTTTATATATTGCTTTAATGAGGTTAAGCATATATTCACCAATCTCAAGTTGCTCTAAAACTTCAGAGCCAGTTTGGTGTAGTGGTTAAGTGCGCGGACTCTAATCTGGGAGAGCCGGGTTTGATTCCCCACTCCTCCACTTGCACCTGGCTGGATGACCTTGGGCAAGCCATAGCTCTGTGCCAGCTGTTCCCTCAAGGACAGCTTGGGAAAGAGCTCTCTCAGCCCCACCTACCTCACAGGGTGTCTGTTGTGGGGAGGGGAAGGGAAAAGGAGTTTGTAAGCCGCTCTGAGACTCCCTTGGGGAGTGGAGGGCGGGGTATAAATCCAATCTCTTCTTCTTCTTCTTCTTCTTCAAACATAAAATCCCAATTTAAATTATCAAACGCTTTCTCAGCATCTAAAAAGAAAAAGCCCACTTCCTTTTCAGGATGCTTGTCATAGTATTCTATGGCATCCACTACTACTCTTAGATTGTCCCTTATTTGTCGATTAGGTAAGAATCCTGCTTGTTCTGTTTGTATAGTCTCTTTAAGGTGCTCTTTTAATCTATCCGCTATAATTTTAGCAAAAATCTTATAGTCATTGTTCAGTAAAGAGATCGGTCTATAATTCTTAACATTAGTCAAATCTTGATTTTCTTTCGGGATCAATGAGATGGATGCATCTTTCCAGGTTTCTGGTACCTCGCCAGTAACTCCTATATCGTTCATCAATAGCAGTAGCACCGGTGAAACTGACTCCTGTAACGTTTTATAAAACTTCGCTGTAAATCCATCCGGTCCAGGCGCTTTTCCTAATTTTGAGTCTTTTATTGCATTTTTAATCTCTTGTAATGATACTGGGTTATTAAATAGTTCTTTAATTTTTTCTGTTGGTTTTGGTAACTTTAATGTTTGCAGGTATTCTTTAATCTTTCTTCTGTCTTTATTTTCCTTCTTAAGAAGTTTTGCATAGTATTTAAAAAATTCTCTTTTTATTCCTTTGTTATCTATTATCTCAATGTTATCTCTTATCACTTTAGTGATAAATTTATTTTCACGTTTTTTCTTTATTTGCCATGCTAAGTATTTTCCGGGGTTATTTGCACCTTCAAATGTTTTTTGTTGAAGTTTTTTTAAGTTCCAGTACATCTCTTGGTTCAGAATAGCTTTTGCTTGATCTTGTAGCATCCAGATTTCCTTTTGCAGTTTCTTTTTCCCTGGTTTATTCTTCAGTTCTTCTTCCTTTGTTTTAATGGCTTGTAGAATATTTTCATATTGCTCTCTCTTCTTTTTATTGTCTTTAGCATTTAGCGATATCAATAGTCCTCTCATCACTGCTTTATATGCATCCCATACGGTTTGGATTTTTACTTCGTTCTGCATGTTTACTTGGAAGTATAGGTCTGTTTCTTCAAGTAATTTTTTAATTATTTCTTGATTGTCTAGTAAGTCCTCGTTTATTCTCCATCTCTTTTGTTTTTTTACCTGCCCAGCTGTCCATAAACACGGATTATGATCTGAAATTATTCTGGGTAGAATTTCCACTTTTCTTGTCTTAAAGGTTAAATTAGGTTAAAGGTTAAATAGTCTTAAAGGTTAAATTAGGTTAAAGGTTAAATAGTCATCCAAATCATGTCAATTCTTGAATGTGAGTCATGTCTATTAGAATAGAAGGTAAAATCTTTTCCTTGTGGGTTACCTTTCCTCCAAATATCTTCCAGCTTCTCTTGTTTTATCAGTTCAAAAAAAATTTTTGGAAGCTTCCCTAATGTCTCATCCTTTCTTTTAGAGCGCCTGTCTAATTTATTATCTACAGTTCCGTTGAAGTCCCCTAACATCATAATTTGATCATAGTTTACATTGTCCAATTCCATTTGAAGTTCTTTAAAAAAAATTTCTTTGGCTCCATTCGGAGCATAAATGTTCACAATCAAAGTTTTCAGTCCTTGCAGTAAAATTTCAGTAGCTAAATACCTTCCATCTTTGTCTTTAAATATTACTTTAGGTTCCAAATCTTTTTTGACATATGTTACAACACCATTCTTTTTATTACTTGCTAAAGAATAAAATTCTTCTCCCAATTTTTTCCTTATTAAATATTTGTGGTCTTGTTTTTTAAGATGAGCTTCTTGTATGCAAATTATATTACATTTTTGTTTTTCCAGCCAATGACCTACCATTCTACGTTTTTGGGGTGAATTTAGTCCATTTACATTCCATGTAAGTATTTTGTAATCCATCTTGATATGTTCTTAAATATCGCCAAAGTCATCTTTATTCTCTCCCAGGAATGCGTACATTTCTTCTGTACTCACTACTCTGGAGTTGCCATAATAGAAGCTTAGTCCTCGAGGTATTTCCCAACGAAATCTGATTTTTTTCTCCTTCAATTTATCCGTCAGACGCTTGAATTTTTTCCTTTCTTGCAGCATTGCTCTAGGCAATTCTTTCATTACTATAATTTTCTTTCCATCTATTACAAAAGGATCAGTGAAGCACTTCTTGTAGATTTGTTCTTTTGTTCTTTTCATTGTAAATTGGACAACCACATCTCTTGGTATGTTTTTGTCTCTTGCGTATGTAGAATTAACTCTATAAACAAGATCCATGTGCTCTTTAACAACTTCTTCCTGTTCTTGTAAAAAATCTGCTATTGCTTCTTGCATTCTTGTAAAAATGTCTTCACTCAATTTTTCCTCAATCCCTCGAAATCTCAGATGGTTTTGCATATCTTTATAATGTATCATCTTTTCCATCCTCTCACTCTCTCTCATTGTCTTATGGGTGCTGTCTTCCAGTTCTTTTACTTTAGTTTCTATATCTTGTGTTCTTGTGGATAATTTTTGAAATTCTGCTTTTAATTCCATGAAATTTTTATCTGCTTGAGCCGCTATATTATTCATTTTAACATTTACCTCTCCTATAGCGTCTAACATTTTCTTTTCCATTGCTTCCATAACGGCTAGTAGTTCTTTTTCTTTTTTTGCTGCCATTGTAGGAGAGGACCATGTAGCTGCTCTCGATCTTAGTCCGCGGTCCGTCTTGTCTCTTTAAAAAAGATCGATTTTATCTTGTTTTCCAAGTCGAACGCCGATTAGTGCATTCAAACAAGTTATTCTTGCCAAGTCAAATTATGTTGGTTTCAGCCTTCTAAGTTATATAGTCTTTGAGATATTGCAGTTTAAAAATTTTATAAATCCAAAATGGCGGGCGCGACTTCTCTATGGTTAATGTCAAAGGTTATAGTCTTTTTACCTTACTTCTGGCTTGCCGTAGTTTCCTTTTGTCCCTTCCTTTTATTTACTTGTCTGCTCTCTGCACGTCATTTCCTGTTGTGGTCTTTCTGGTCCGGCAGTATTTAGAGTCCTCTTTACCTTCTTCCGGTTCTTCTCCTTTTCCCTTCTTGTCTGCTCTTCTAGCCGTCACTTCCTAACTCAATCCTCACGTCTTAATCTCGCGATGCTTGGTTCCCTTCTCCCCTCTTTGTCTCGCGATGCTTGGCTCCCCCTCCCGACTCTTCTTAACCGCAGGAATGTTAAACAACTTGTTTTTTTGGCTTTTTAAGTTCAAATTCGGCTTTTTAGCGCTTCAAATCTGCTCTCATCCAGTCTACAACAGTCTATTGCTTCACCCAATCTGCTTTTCGTCTTTCAAAACGCGGTAGTGGTAAGGCAAAAAACTTCTTTTCCGTTACCTTTTGTTGTTACTTCGCTTCAGATGTGTTCCCAACGTTTAAACTTTGTCTTCTTTGCCAAGGAATCAGAGGAATTGGAGGTTTTATGCTGAATTTATCAGCTCAGCTCGGCTCCTTAGAGATACTCGCAAAAATCCTCTTCGGCTGCAGTGCTCAAGGTGTCGGAAAAGTCTCCTCCGAGGCTTTCCCTTCACCGAGGTTGCTCAAACCTGGATTATATTGCTTGCTGGTCCTCACACTACCTGTGTGAGGTTGCGTCGGGTGGATTAACCCACCCAAGCTGTCAGGAAGAGCCGCTGTCCGCCTTGCGCATTTGCAAAGCGTGTCAGACCTCCATTCTCCCAACCGGAAACCCACTTTACCGTGAGATTTTAATGGAGCTCTAATGTAGATGGTAGATCTAATAAGCAGTATTTTCAGAAATAAATGGAATTAATTGTTTTTAAGATTCTGTGAAAATAGCAGGCAATCCTATGGGGCAGGGAATGAAAGCTCTGCATATATGCAAGGACATCAGGGACACAAGAAAAGCCTGCTGGAGCAGACTGAAGGTCCATTTAATCCAGCTTCCTCTTTATTATAGTGACCAAAGAGATGTTTCTAGCAAGCCCATAAGTGGGTCATGAAGACCATTCTGTTGTCTCCCCCAGCAAGCAGTATGCTTGTCATGCTGTCTTGTGAACACAGAGCTTCTATTGAACCATCGTGGCTAATAACTCTTAACAAATCCTATCCTCGACTTCCGGCAAGACTTGCGATAATGGCGGACGCTCTCCTCCGCAACTGCGGGTAGCGCGATCCGTACCCGGCGGGAAGAAGGGGCTCTGGACTGGTGCCGAGCCCCCAGAGACCCCAGTGAGGGGGCTCTGCCTGGGGTGGCACGAAGGGGATCTCTCCCTACGGTGGCGACCGAGGGATCGAGATCCCTTTTCATCACCCCCATAGGTTCCCCCGCCGTGGGAGCCGTATGGCTGAAAGCGCAAATCCGTGAAGCAGCAGAGAGTGCGAAGCAATGAGGCTGGAACTGACAGTTACGCATGGAGAAAACGTGAGTCTGAAGTAAGAAAAGCAGAACACAGCGGGAAGATGGCGGGAGGAGTGAAACCCCCCCCTCCAGGATTAGCGTACTTACGAGACTCTTTACGTGGCGTTACTGCAGGAATAAAAGCCCATCCGCCTTGCTAGATGGCAGCATCGCTCACTTGGAGATATAAACTTTAGAAGGACATAAGTGCTGTTTGAAAATTTGCTCCTTTCATTCATCTTATCTATCTATAAACAAAGAGCGTAGCCTCAACAATGACGGGGAAACCGAAACCTTCCCCCAAACTAGGAAGTACAGCTCCGAGTTCAAAGGTTGATACCACAGAGATGAGTGCGGTGTTCTCCTCGTTATTGCGACCTCTAGTGGACCAAATGACAGCTCTCAAAGTTAAGATGGACAAAATGCAGCTAGAACTAAAAGAGTCGAATAAATCCACAGAGAAGCTGCAGCGAGAACTTCTGGAAGTAAAAACTTCAGTAAAAAACCAAGACGCAAGACTACAAAAGGCAGAGAAGGAAAAGGCCTTCCACCACGATCAGCTTTTGAAATTACAAATGGAAAGATCGAATTTTTTCCTAAGACTTCAGAATGTGCCAGAAAACACAGGAGAAGACCTTAAAAATTTGCTAAGTGAAGCACTTGAACCAGTGACAGGCATGAAAGCAGCGGATATAAAAAGCGATATGGATATGGTTTACAGAACCTATCCAGATTATACTAAAAAGAAAAGCCTGCCTGGTGAAATTATGATAAGGTTCTCCAAAAAATCTACAAGAGACGTGGTGCTTAGGACCACAAACAAAGCAACTCTGAAGATCCTGGGAGAAGAAGTAAAAGTGATGAAGGATATCCCATTTGAAATAAGGAAAAGAAGGAAAGCCTATGGAAAATTGACATCTTGGCTCCAGTCTGAGTCTATCATCTATCGTTGGAATACTCCAGAAGGACTATGCTTCAGCATCAAAGATAAGAAGTATAAGATTGACTCTGTTCAACAAGCGAAAAAATTTCTGGGAAAAAGCAAAGAGCAGAAAACTGGGAGAGACTCAGATGGTTCACTGGCCTCGCAAGAAAGCATGTATGGATTTGATAGCTCAAAGAGTGAAGAAGAAGTGTCTGACTCGGAAAAAGGAGCTGCAGCTCCAAAAGTAGTTGAGACTGTTAAGACAAGAAGAGGACGAAAGAAGAAATAGTGATTAAACTGTTTTATTAAGCATTACACTTATGTATTACAAATTGTTTAATTAACCGTATTTCTCTAGGTGGGCGTGCCAGCCAAATAGTTTTGATATTTTTTATAGTAGCAGTAACAAGTAATTGAAATTTATCCAAGGCTCTAAATGCTTCATAATTATATTATGTAATAAGGTAGTATTAAGCAAATGATAAAGTACTCTCTGTATAAGGTATATGTAGCTTAGATTGTAGCGTTACAGTTGTAGTTATAAAGAAAAATCAATAAAAATTTATTAAAAAAACAAAAAACAAATCCTATCCTCCATGAATTTGTCTAATCAGCTCTTAGAGGCATTGAAGCCAGTAGTTATTACTACATCTGGTGACTGAGAATTCCACACATTTCCATTGTGTGAAGAAGTTCTTTCTGGTCTTGATGAGTCAGTTTGGTGTAGTGGTTAAGTGCACAGACTCTAATCTGGGAGAACCTGGTTTGATTCCCTACTCCTCCACTTGCACCTGCTGGATGACCTTGGGCAAGCCATAGTTCTGGCACAACTGTTTTTGAAAAAGAGCAGTTTCTCTCAGAGCTCTCTCAGCCCCACCTACCTCACAGGGTGTCTGTTGTGGGGAGGGGAAGGGAAAGGAGTTTGTAAGCCGCTCTGAGACTCCCATGGGTAGTGAAGGGCGGGGTATAAATCCAATCTCCTCCTCCTCCTCCTCTTCTTCTTCTTGTCACTTATATCAACTGTCCTCAAGTTTTAAGATGATGCAAAAAGAAGTTCTTTCTGCCCACTTTCTTCACAATGCATAATTTTATAAACCTCCATCATGTTGTTTCTTAGTAAGCCTTAAAAACCGCACAGAACCAGCTAACACCATTCAAGCTACATTTTACCTTAGTAAGAGAAGCTTCTTCTCACCTTCCCAGAAGGACCTGATTAAGCCCTTATCAAAACAAATTCAGATGAACAAGAAAATATAACTGCCCCAGTATTAATATAATATTTGGGTAATGAATGCATCAAACAAGACCAAAAATGAGAAAAAGGACATCCCTCTAGGTTCAAACTGTTCAGGCTTGCCACAAGCATGGATATCTTTCCAAGGAAGTCATCTGGAGTCTCTGGTGAAGACGGTTCAGTAGCTTCTGTATCTCCAAATGTGGGACAGGAGACTGCAACACCCTGAAACTACCAAAAAGGAAAATTCATAGTAAGTGAAGAAAAAAATTCCAGTGGCTCCTGGGGTGCTGTGATCTAGACTGCTGGGATATATTCAAGCTGCACATCCTAGGACAGGACCATCCCCCTGATTGGCCACCATCTGCTGGAAGACCTTCCTCTTGAATAAGATGTCCAAGGACGTCAACTTGTCTATATAGTAGTGCCATGTATACATACAAACAGATTTCCTGGTGGCTGCCTCGCAAATCATCTCAATTGAAGGGCTTGAGTGTAAGGGCTTGTAGTGAGCCCATGAGCTGTTAGCTCCCCAGCTAGCTCTTTACCCTCAGTCTTGTAAATCAAAGACATACATCCTTTAATCCAGTAGTGCAAAGTAGACATGGTCCCCAAGGAAGGGAGCCGAGTTTGGAGGGCCATCCTTGATCTAAAATGGTTTGAATAAAGGATAAAAAGAAGAGGTTCCAAATGAACACATTCAGGATTATCATTCCAGAAAGGTTATTTGCTTGGTGGATTTGTTGGAGATTCATCTCCAAGCCCCTGTCACATAGACAAATGAAGCTGCCTTATACTGAATCAGGTGACTGGTTCGTTAAAGTCAACATTGTTTACTCAGATTGGTAGCAGCTCTCCAGGGTCTCTGGTAGAGGTCTTTCATATCACCCGCTACCTCATCCTTTAAACTAGAGATGCTGGGGAGTGGACCTGGAACTTTCTGCTTGCCAAGCAGATATTCTGCTGAGAAATAATTTCAAGAGTCTAGGCTCTGTTTGGGAATCTTTTTTTAAAAAATCTTCAAAATGCCTCTGTTATAGGGCTTACAAATAATACTGATTTTCAAGGGTCCGTTGGAGCGGGAGCGCACAGGAGCGCAGCTCCGGGAGTGAGGAGCCCAGGGGGCGGACACATGACCAAGCCCCACCCCCTCCTTGGCTTCCCCAAGCAGTGCAGAGGCGCAGCGCCCCAGGGAAAGCCCTGCTAGGGTCTTTATTATTTTTAGTGTTTTGTTTTAATATTGATAATTTTATAATTGTTCCTTTTATGACTGTGTGCTGCTTTTCCAGAGACTTGCTCAAGGTGGCATATTAATTTTCTAAGTATACCATTTTTTATCTGGGCACATGGCACATAAGTACTGGAGAAATTTCACCAACCCTTCAGCAGCTTCCACCTTATCAGTTTGGTGTAGTGGTCAGGAGTTGGACTCTAATCTGGGAGAACCAGGTTTGATTCCCCACTCCTCCACATGCAGCTGCTGGTGTGACCTTGGGCCAGTCACAAGTTCTCTCAGAGGTGTTCTCTCATGAGCAGTTCTCAAAAGACCTCTCTCAGCCCCACCTACCTCACAGGGTGTCTTGTTGTGGGGAGGGGAAGGGGAAGGGATGGGTGGTGCACATGTCCTGGGTATCTCAAGTCTACTTGAAACCTGGTGGTTTCAAGGGAGCAGGAAGAGAATGAGGGTGTGTTCTTTACGCTTATTTTTATTGCACAAAGTATTGGATGGGGAAGGGAATGGAGGAAGAGCAGGTCAGTTTCACTCACCTGTGGAGTGGAGCCTGAGGGGTGGGTGTTGCCCTCTGACACACTTCCGGTATGTTAGGGGGTGTGGCATATGCAAATGAGTTATGCTAATGAACTCCTGCACCTCTTTTTCTACGAAATGACCCCTGCTGATTTTTAAAGTACTATTGTCTTCAATTTGAATTATTTAAAAAAACCTATATTTGGGGGGTGATTAGGAAAAGAACAGTGTCATGCTCATACTCATGGTTGTCCCTGGTGGTTAGGATATCCCTGGTTGTCCCTCTTGGTTATGATAAACCATGATATCCGTTCAGTGGCTCATGCAGCCCAGTCCTATGTTTGTTCTCTCAGAAATGTCCCATGTTCTAAAGTACTTGTTTTCAGGGAAGTGCGCTAATATTGCCTCAGTACATCACAGGCAAAAATAATTGGCCCTCTGAATGTGCCTTATGGAAGATCTTGAAGACAGAGGGGAGAGAGGTAATTCGGTCTATTTTGAAGTTTCTTCTTGAAATTATACTGTAAAGTTTTGTGTGAATTTTGTTAATTTGTATCCCTTCCTTCTTCCCAGATGCTCAGAAAAGTAATTGAAATAAAAATGTATTTTACAGTGGGAAAAAAAGGTTTTTTTCCATGTTTGAAAAGTATTGTGACCAAGAGCTGGGGTAAAAGTGATTTTTAAAAGCTGAAACTGGAGAACTGTTAATGCCATAAGAAGAAGGAGATTTTTATTCCCCATTTTCCTCTACGCTCAGGAGTATCAAAGTGGCTTTCAATCGCATTCCCTCCTGCTCCATACAATAGGCACTTTGTGAGGTAGGTGGGGCAGAGGGAGTTCTGAGAGAACTTTGACTGGCCCAAGGTCACCCATGTGGAAGACTGGGGAAATCAAACCTGGTTCTCCACCACTCTCAACCACTGTGCCATGCTTGCTTTCCTTGTGCCATCTATTGCATATTGGCAATGAGGCTTGTGTGAATGTCTACAGAAGGAGGGCAATATTTGCTTTGCATCCAATCAGTTTCTTCTCCTATGTGTCACTAGCATTTTTACTCTACTGGTTTGGTTACTACTTGATTGTTGAACTTCAAACATTCAGAGGGGAGATTACTTGGTTCCCACATGGCGGGTCCCAGTCAAGTGCTTTGCCAAATGAAATCTTTTTAAGCCGGTTAACTTGGATCCTTATTGTAGAATTTGTCTTTAATGCAAATATATATATGTAAATTTGGGTGGGATTCATGTAGTACAGGGGTGGCCAAACTGCAGCTTGGGAGCCACGTGTGGCTCTTTCACACATATCGTGCAGCTCCTGGCAGGGCAGCTGGGGAAGCAAAGGGAAGCCATGCTTTCTCCCTCTCTCTCTCTCTCTCTCTCTCCTTCCTTCCTCCCTCCCCCCTCCCTCCCACCTATTTGCTTTCTTTGTTTCTCTCTCTCTCTTTCCTTCTTTCTTTTCACCTCTCTCTCTCTTAGACAAATAAATATCATTGGTCAAATAAATATCATTATTAATATCTGTTTTAACCCCTTTTGTTTTTATTTCTGGGAGTCTCATTTAATGTTAATAAAAATCAAATTTGCATATTTTAAAATAAAAGTGTGTGTAATATTTGTTTGTGTCTTGCGGCTCTCAAACATTTGATGCTTATTCTATGTGGCTCTTACGTTGAGCAAGTTTGGCCACCCCTGATATAGTAGTTCCCAAATTTTGTAAAAACATTTAAGTCCAATCCTTTGGACAATGCTGTGGTGAAATAATAATGGTATTACAATGTAGTTTGATGTTTAAACCATGGCCCTTCTGGTTTTCTTGAGCTGGGGTTGTTTCTGTTGACTCCATGTTTGCTTTTGTACAGGTCTTGTCATCTCAAGTCCCCCCCGCATATATCCTGCTTTGTGAGAACAAAAAAATATATATTACTAAACATCAGGTTGTTACTGAAAATAGTGATTTCTAGTTTCTCATCTTCTGCCACGTAATATGCATCACTACGCAGTATGTCATGTGCAGTATGACATCAAAGTCATCACAATGTTTTCCTCCCCATCCTTGCTCTACATTTATTGGCTGTCTCAAGTCAGTAGATGACATTGTGCTTGTGTTTCATTACTGCATTATTCATCATTTGCTCTCTTCACACTTTTCCCTTGCCTCTCCTCCGAGAAGACAGCTAAGGGGAAACATCATAGAGGTCTGTAAAATTCTGCCTGGCAAGGAGAAAGTAGATAGAGGAAGTTTTTTTTCTTCCTCTCCCATAATACTAGAAACTCAGGGAAATAATTGTTGGGAAATATATTCAGAACAAACAAACAAAGGAAATACTTCTTTACACAACGAGTAATTAGAACCTGGAATTCACTGCCAGAAGAGGTAATCATGGCTATGAGTATAGATAGTTTTAAAAGGGAGTCAGACAAAACCATGGAGAAGAGGTCCATCAGTGGCTAAAGCCATGGTGACTGAAGGGCACTCTGTATCAGTGCTGGGAGACTGCATCAGGAGGAAGCCTCAGCCCCTGTGCCCAGGACAACTGGTTGGCTGCTGTGTGAAATAGGATGCTGGACTAGATGGACCACTGGTCTAATCTTGGAGGTTCTTCTTATGTTCTTATGAAGCTTGTGTCTATAAGGGGAGATTATGTTTCATACCTAAACACTATCTCCAAAAGTTTCCAAATTGATGTTCAGTGCAGGCACAAAGCCCATCATGGTAGATGAACAGACTAGCAACATGAAGAACAGTTACAGGTAAGCAACCTATCCTTATTTCCAGACCATCATGATTAGATGCTGAAGGAAGGTTTTTGACTTCTGCATGTTGAACCAGGCATTGTTAAAATTAAGCATATAGGTACTAGAACAACAACAATAGAACTTTCATGTATGAATAGAAATTAATATGGTGCAATGTCCCCAAGGAAATGTGCCAAGCATGATGCAATGTTGTGAAAGTCCACACAACACTCTGCATCAGTGAATGGTTGAGGAAGGATGTAAAATATAATACTTGGAGATGTACAACACTCACTCCTAACTTGCACTGATTATTTTAATAGGAAAAAAACACGTCGCATAATTTCTTCTTCCACATAAGAATTTTATTCGATTTTATTTTTTTCCCATTTTATCATCTGTACAGTACACAAAATAAATAACAAAAACAAGACCCAAGCTCCCAACCTACAAAATTGATAAGATAGTTAGCTAGCTAGGAAGCAGGACAGACCAGGCCAGTATGAAGTACGTAAAGGATGAGAGAAAAGGGTAGACCAGTCCAGAGCTAATGGGATAGACATGAGCTTTGAGATAATTCCTTAAATTTTTGCAAAATAAAAGTGTAAGCTTTTGTGTAAAGCCCTTGTGTAAAGAAGGGCTATTTCTCCAATTATAATTCACTTTTTCTTATACCCTGAGGCCCCCTATTCAGTAACAGCAAAGCAGATAGAATTCCAGAGTTGAGGTACAAACTTATTTGACCTTTTTTAGCTACACATAGTAGATACCAGAACAGAAAGAAAAATAATATTATTCTGCACAAAATAAAATACAATGATCCAATTCATGCCAGAACTTAACTGTAAGTCAGTTCCAGTAAACATGTACAAAGTCCACTCAGGGATGAAGTATCCTATCCAACATATCTACCCCCTCCAACTGAGGCACATTAAAGAAAGTAAGTAGAAGGTGTTATCGGAGCATAATGTTCTACTGAATCAAGCAAAACCTTACATTCGGTGATTATGTCCTCACTGTATTCAGGGTCAGTTTCCACTGCACAGCTTGAATTTGTGCCTTCTAGTACCCAGTGCTGTTGGGCAAGGAGATTACCTTGTGGTCCCTAAGCAGACACACTCCCTTCTAAATCCATTGAGGTCAGGCTTGCACTGTTAAAATGAATGTATCTTTATGTGATCCAGCTGCCTAAGAGTATTGTCTGACCTTGTGCAGGTACCAAAACCTCATTGCCCATTGTCCAAAATCACACTACTGGTAACCCAAGATCAACCAGCAGTTGTAACTTCCTAAAATTAACTCTTGATGTCCTGCCAGATTCTTGCCTATTGCCTCTGAGATGGGGGGGGGGGGGAAACATAATAGTGTAATTGGTATCCAATTAGTAAAAACAGAAAAGCCAGTGAAGAATTCCAATACAGTAATAGTTTGTGTGTGTGTGTATATATAGGAAAGCAGACCATCTTTTTGTTTGTGGTATTGCCATATTCCCAGAAAGAAATTCTTTTAGAAATAGGGAGACAATGTTTTAAAAATGCATTTCCCCCCCAACTTCATTCCTAAACCCATTTAAAAAACATGTTTTCAAAGCAATAGACAGAGCATCCACAACAGATTAAAAATCTGTATAAGTAAATAATACAAAAAATTAACTGACTTTTCTGGGTTGGATACAACAGATAGCATGTACTTCACCAAAACAGGCTGGTTTGTAGAAAAAGCCCAGCAGGAACTCATTAGCATAATAGCCACACCCAACAGCAGACACTCATTAGCATATTAGGCCACACCCCTGACAGTGCAGCTCCCTCCCAGGATTGGCTTCCCCAGGTGCCCTGCAGCTTGCGGGGCGCATGGGGAACCCGAGGGAAGGAAGCCAGTTCTGGATCAGCTTCCCCAGGGGCCCTGCAGCTGCGGGGTGCCTGGGGAACCTGTGGAGGGGAGGCAGTTTAAACTGCCTTCCCTCCCTGGATCGGCTTGGCTTCCCCAGATGCCCCATGGCTTGTGAGATGCCTGGGGAACCCAAGGGGCATAGGCGTCAACTATGGGGATGCTCGGTGGTGGGGGCCACCCCTGAAATTTCCAGGGGGGACTGAGCCCCCCCCCAGCAAAACAGAGTGCCCGCCCACCACCACACCTTCCTCGCCACCGCACCTCCTTGCCTTCCTCGCCGCCACCGAGAGCCTCTCCCCCTGCCCAGCTCCCCTGCATTCCCTCCCTCCCTCCCAGGGCCATTTGGGCAACGTGCCCAGCATGATGATGTCACCCAAAAGTGATGCCATCATGCTGGGCACATTGCCCGGATGGCCCCAGAAGGGAGGGAGTGCAGGGGAGCTGGGGGGGAGAGGCTCTTGGCGGTGGCAGCGGCGGGGACATTGTCCCGGTGCATGCATGTGCAAGTGCCCCCCCCGGAAACTAAAAACTCAATGCCCCTGCCAAGGGAGGGGAGGCTGTAGGCATGGCCAACTCGGAAGCCAGCCGGAACTCCATTCCTATGCATTCCTGCCCCAAAACAGCCCTGTGTACATTCAACATTTAATGTCTGAAGAATCTAGAGATAACTTTCACATCTGAATGGGCATATCAAAACAGAGTTTTCGGATCATCTCCTATAATCAGAGAATAGTTTCAGAGGGTAGCTGTGTGGGTCTGCAGAAGAAGAGCTAGATTCACATCCAGTAGCAGCTTAAGAGACCAACAAGACTTTCGTAGCATAAACTTTGACTTCTGTTACCAGAAGGTAAGGAGCCCTGCTGAATCAGTCCAGACATTCACCAGGTCTTGCATCCTATCTCCAACAGAGGTCAGTCAAGATCCCTGTGGAAAGCAATGCATAAAAGCAAACAGTCTTTCCCTGCTCTCCCCCACCAGTAATTTATCTCCACAGGTACACTTCATCTGATTGTGGAGGTTCCATTTAGCCATCAGGTTAAAGCTGTTGACAGATCTGTCATCCTTACATTTTTATAGTTCCTTTTTAAAGTAATGTAAGCAAGTTGCTGCGCATTACAACTTGTCGCAGTGATTTCTGTAAGTTAGTTTCAGACGGCAGCCATGTTGGTCTGCAGTAGTGTGAAGTACTCCAGACATGGTATTAACCTGTAAACTGTAAAGAATTATACCCTGGTGTTGTGATATGGTCTTTTTAAAACCAAACGATTCCTGATGTGGAATCTGTCCATTTCACTGCTGCTTCACACGGAGTCATTGCTTTCGTTAAAACTGCCAGCATGACTTGAGGAACTCTTCCCTGGTCAGCCACCACGATACTATGCTTTCCAAATTACTTCTATCATTTGACTGAAAACCATTGTGCAAGTACTTATCTAGGTATGGTGGAAAGGCAGTCATGCCTCTGCCAGATAACAAAGATCCATTTCACATAGGACACAGGAACTCTCCATGGATTCATATCATCTCTCCCCACCCTTTTCTTAGCTGACTGTGTTGAGCACCAGCATAATTTGCATGCTAGGGGATGAGGGAAGAGTGCTGTTCAGTTTTCTGGCCACCCCAGCTAAATGGCTGCATAGCAGTGAAACATGGGTGCATGTGGTTTACAAGTGGTGGCCACATGGTAAATGGCTATCTGCAGGCCACTCATAGTTGCACAGTAAATATGGGTTGAACTGCAAGATGGATATATGCCGGAACAATTGTATGACTGCTTTGGCAGATGGTGAAAGAGCCAAAGGTCTACTCCATACAAATCCACAGCATGCTGATCCCATCTTGTGGCTTGGAGACGAAGGCTCACGAGCAGAGCACAGTCTGAAAGGAAAGTAAGGCCCCATCTCAAAGATGCCAGGAATACAGTTTCATTTATGATAGGCCCAGATGGCCTCTTGTCACCACTACAGGCTGAAGCTGGAGCTCTTCCCTTTGGCAGCATTCCCTAGAAGTTCGGGCCACAACAGCGCTTGTATCACTTTATACCCCCTGGGCAGGGCCTACTGGCTTTGGGCCACAGGAATGGCATGGTTTTTTTAAAAAAATAAAACAGGCAGAGAGATGTTTGCAAATATAATCATTACAGCCAATGTAGTGTACCCTCCCTTGGAGTTCTATACTTAGCTCAGACGGGGGAAGGGAAAGGGGATTTTCATTCTAAGCCCTAGTATTTTGGCCTGAAATCAACCGCCCCCATTTTTTACACACACACACACATACACACGACGGCAAATAATCCACATGAGTTGAACTTTTGTCATTCTCTCTTTCTGCTCCCACCCCCACCCCCGGATCTTGGGGTCTGGGGCGGAGGGGTGCCTTTCCCTTTCTTTCCCCCTATCTCACGCTGGGAGATGGTGGTGCTGGGCCAGCACCCAGAAGGAGGCTGGTTGGCCGGGCCGGCTGAGGGTGATGCACCACGACAGCTCCGTGTTGGATAGAGTTTCAGCGCCTACTATATATAAAGCGGCCGGGGCCCCTGATGTCACCGCGCTAATTAAATTCCGCCGTCGGGCCGCGTCTCTCCTGGGGCTTCTTCGGGGAGCCCCTCCTCACCCACCTCCCGGAGGCGGCGGCGGCGGCGGCGCAGAGGCGACGGGCCAGCGCAGGATGATGGACCTTTTCGAATCCGGCTCCTATTTCTTCTACTTGGACGGGGAGAATGGCGGCCTGCAGCAGCTGGACGTGGCCGAGGGCTCGCCGCTCTACCCGGGCAGCGACGGCACCCTGTCGCCCTCCTCCTGCCCGGACCAGCTGGCCCCGGATGGCGGCGGCGGCGGCGGCGGGGGGGAGAGCAGCGGCGGCGAGGAGCAGCACGTGCTGGCGCCCCCGGGCCTGCAGGCGCCCCACTGCCCGGGCCAGTGCCTCATCTGGGCCTGCAAGACGTGCAAGCGGAAAGCGGCGCCCACCGACCGGCGCAAGGCGGCCACGCTGCGCGAGAGGCGGCGCCTCAAGAAGATCAACGAGGCCTTCGAGGCCCTCAAGAGGCGGACGGTGGCCAACCCCAACCAACGCCTGCCCAAGGTGGAGATCCTCCGCAGCGCCATCAGCTACATCGAGCGACTCCAGGACCTCCTCCACCGCCTCGACCAGCAAGACAAACGCCAGGATCTCCTCCTGCCCCCCGACGCCGCCGGGGGCGCCTTCAGCCCCAAGCCGGGCAACGTAAGCGACACCGCCTCTGCCACTGTCGCCCGCCGCCGCCCCGGCCGCTTCCCTTCGCGCCGGAGAACGGGCCGGCTGGCCGAGGCTAGCCAAAGGGGGCGCCCCCTGCCTGCCTCCCTCTCAAGCCCCTCTCTCTTGCCTTCCTCCTCCAGATGCCCCCTCCCGACTTCCTGAGCACCTGCGGCGCCGACTGGCCGAGCGGCTCGGAGCATTCCAGGGCGCTGCCCCTCAGCCCCAGGGAAGGTAAGGCGGACCGGGCGGAGGGCGGCGAGAACGGGCAGGGGAGTGGCCGGGCCCGGCCTGGCGAGGGAGGCTGGCCTCTTCTGCGGACCGCTCAGGGCTCCCATCCCGTCGAGCTCCGCCCTCTCGCCTTTCCGCGCTGCGCTGCGCTCTGCGGGCAGGGACGGCGGCGCGCCTCGTGGCTTCTAAGACTGGGCTGAGCGTCGCGCCCTCTCCGCAGGCTCCCCCTTCCCGCTGGAGACGCCTGCCCCGGCCTGCGGCCCTTGGGGAGCGCCCTTCAGGTGGACTGGCAGCCCCCCTCCACGCACAGTCTTTCGGCGGCAAAAACCTTTTGTGGTACTCGGAGCCCCTTGCAGCCCTGGAGCCTCCTTTTCAAGACGCCAGCCCCAGGCTGGGCGATTGACCCCCCCCCCCGGTCTGGAGTCGTAGCCCCATTTCGCCCCGCTGCTCCGGAGCAAGCAAGGAGAGGGCTGTGTCACGTGAGCTGCCGGGGTGGAGGGGGGGCGCAGCCCGAGAGACCTTCCCCCACCCCCGAGCTTTCTCTCCTGGGAGGCGTTCCGAGGGTTTCAGTGGCACTCGCGAGTCACCGAGGAGCAGGATGGAACAGGAGTCCCGTGGGACCTTCAAGGGTAGCAAACTGGAGACAAGCAAACGTAAACGTACGTAATCTTAAATTTAAAACCCATTAGTGATTTAAGCTTTAAAGAAGTGTATACACTGAACGCATAACAAAGTAATTTAAACTTTTAAACAAACTTTTAAATAAAACTTTTAAATAAGTGTACACATTAAATGCTTAACGAAGTTTAAGTCCAGCGGCACCTTTAAGACCAGCAAAATTTAATTCTGAGTATAAATGACGCAGTGGGGCTACACATAAAAAGCACCTACACCTTGAATAAAATTGTGTTGGTCTTAAACGTGCCGTGCCACTGGACTCAAACTTTGTACTGCTTCAGACCAACACGGCTGCCCACCTGGATCTACCTTAAATGCATATAGTCAATCTCAAGGGCGCCACTGGACTATTTTATTCTGCTAGCCCGATCTGGGAAGCTGGGAGACCTCCAAGGAATACCGAGGTCGTCATGCGGAGGCAGGCAATGGCAAAACTACCTCCCTTTGTCTCTTGCCTTAACAGCCCTTCGGGGTCACCATCAGTCAGCTCTGACTTTAATGCCCCCCCCCCCCCCGCCAACAACAAACAAAACACCTGACGCGCGTCTGGCCTGATCAAGTGGGTTCTTGGCCACATATCTCAAAGTAGTCCTGCTGAATTCAGCGATGCAGGGCCTTGTAGTGATTTGGGTCTGGGATGGCAACTTTGTCCATTTGACGGGAAAGTCAATCAAGAGAGGAGTACCGGAAGGTGGCTTTGCAAGCCAGCTTCAGTGTGGAAATCAGCGGCACTTGCTGCCAACTTCATAGAACTGTGGTCGGCTAGACGGCGGGGGCTTGGTGGGGAACCCGGAAGGGCGCCTCGCCTCCCCCGCGCCCCCTTTTATCGGTTCCGGCTTGACTAAAATGTTCTTTCCATCCTCTGTGCTGTGATCCCCCCAGGCGCGCCCCTCGTCGACTCTTCGGCTTCCAGCAGCCTCCGTTGTCTCTCCTCGATCGTGGACAGTATCTCTTCGGAAGACCGCAAAGTGCCCAGCGGGGAAGAGGTGGTGGAGAAGTAGCGGGAGTGCTCTGGGAAACCGGCAGCGCCAGGAAGTGGCCCTCCCCTCCCCTTTGAGACTCAGTCGCCAATTAATTTATAATCTCCTGGAAATCCGAGAAGGGAGAGGGGTGCCGACAGGAGGCCAAACGCAGCTTCTGGCGAGGAAGAAGTCTGACCCTCGGCTAAGTGCGCAGACCAGCCCTCCTCCTCTCTGCCCTTCCCCTTCCATCCCCTGGTCAGAGGCATTTCTCTTCCAACCGCCTGTCACCTCCCCCGCCCAAATTTAACCTATGGCCTTGTGGTCCAGGGCGGATTTTCTTTGTATAATAACATACAGAAGAGTTCATTCCTGATTGAATGACGTTCAAGGTTACCTTTTATTTAAAAAAAATAGCTCAACTTGTGTTTTGTGCGTGTGAATTTTTTTGTATATAAATTTTAGTATTTTTTCAAAAAAAAATTATCAAGATAAGTATATGTTTAATATGTGGGATGTGATCTTGTACATAAAGCCAGATAAAGTTTTGAAGGCTGTAAAATAAATGTTAAAGCCGATCTCTGTGTGTAATGGTTGGGGATGTGTGTCTGAAGGTTGCTGCGAATTTTTGCCCATGATGAAAGGAATGACTTTGAAGCGCTGGGGGTGGGGGTGGGGGTGGGGGTTGCAGGTTTCCCTTTGCCAGCGCTACAGGCTCGGACCTCTTTTTGGGGAACAAAACGATTCATTTCCGCAGGGCCTGCAGGACGGAGCTCTTCCACCAGGCTTTCAAGCTAGGAGCCCGGGCCATTCTTGATAACAACAGAAGCCTCCAGAGCCTGGCTCCTGGGTTTGCTCCCGACAGCCTGTGTGCTCGCGGGTCGACTGGGAAGACCAGCCGGCTGAGCGTTGAGATTCCTGAGGGACTGCACCCATCAGGTAACGCCATCTTATGAATGCTATAAAGAAAAACAATACTGCTAGCACTTTACTATTACATTGTTTTAATGAACTGTTTTTAGATGCCTTGTGGTAAATCGTTGTTTTAAGATGTTTTATGGTTAATTTGTATTTACTTCTGTAAGCCCCCAGAGCCGGCGGGGAGGGCGGGGTGTAAATCGGAAAATAAATCAAAACAAATGAATCGTTTCAGGCAAAGGAGTCTCAACTCAGCCGGGACGCCGCGAGGGCCTTGGAAGCCCGGCGCTTCTTGCAGATGGCTTTTCTGGACGCCCCGGAAGGAGGAAGCCCTTCGCAGCTCCCGCCGAAGTCGCCCGGGGAAGTTAAGGGAGCAGCCTCGGGGTTCGGAGAAGGCGGGTCGGCGGCCGGGAAGTGGGACTCAAGGCGGGCCCCAGCCTCCTCCGGGCCTCCCTGGAGCGCTCCTCTGGCGTCCCTGGGGCGCTGCCTGCACCCCGCGTCTTCCAGGCTCCAGCACCCACCGGGGCGGGGGAAGGGGGTCTCGGCCTCTCCTGCTGCAGGCAGGGCGTCCGCTCTCGGGAGGCGCTCAGAGCTCCAGCATTAGGAAGCGGCCCCTAAAAAGAGAAGGAGGCGTCCTTCGGCGTCGAATTGCTTCTCTCTCTCTCTCCCCCCCCCCCCCCCCGCCGCCGCTGTTCCCTGGACTCCCTGGGACTGGTTTGGGAAAGGACCCTTCTCCGCTATGAGGGAGAAGGGCTCCTTGACCTCGTGGAGACAGAGAAGAAAGTAGCCCAGGGTGGGGAAGCCCCGCGCCCGCGCGCGGCTCCTTCCCCTCAGGATCTATGGGCAGGGGCTAGCCCAGCTCTGGCGGGAGGCTGCCGGCTCTCTGGGGAGGAGGCCCCTGAGAGGAAGGGGTTAAGTGGCCGAAAGGGCACCAAAACGAGGCGCCTCTTATTAGCAGGCTAAGAAAACAACCCGCTTCTGAGGCGGCGGGGGCGGGAGCTTTACAAGCGGGGCCCGCGTTGTTTATAATCTCGGGACAAGGCGACCACCAAGGAGCCGCAACCCGTCCCGTCCCGTCCCGCAGTCCCCCAAGCAGGATCGGATGTCCGAGCTCTCCTCCTCCCCACCTCCGCCCTCTGGGGCTGCTGCGAGAGGGACAGGGCTGGCTCTTCCGGCTCGGGGGAAGCGCCTCGGCCCCGGTCCAGCGGCCGGTGTGCTGCGCTCCTGCGGCGGATGCCGCCGCTTGAAGAGAACAGAGTCGCCGCCGCCGCCGCCCCTGCGGCTCTTCGAGATCCATGGCAAGGACGGGGGCGTTCTGCGGGGGGTTTCCGTCCTCCGTTCCCGAACCCCCCCCCCCCCCCCCCCGCCCCTGCCTTTTGGGACTGGAGAGTCCAGCGGCCGCTTGGGAGGCGAGCAGAGGTGTCCTCCTCCCCGCAGCGTCAGTCAGCAGGAGGTCTCCTGGGTGTCGGAACGCGAGTCCTCCTGGAAACGATGGCAGGCGGCCAACAGCAGGAAGGCGGGGAGGAGGAGGAGGAGGAGGAGGGGTGTCGCAAAGAGAAGCCGGTCGCGCGGTTCGAGTCCAGTGGCCCCTCAGAGGTCGGCAAGAGTGGCAGGGCCTCCGCGGTCCAGAGGCACACAGCTCCCTTCGTCAGCGAGGTCACGCTCGACCAAGACCCAGGCCACGGTCTAAGCGAGCCGAACCACCGCCCGCATCCATGTTGTCGCCCTCTCTTCCTCCAAGAAACTCGGGGCTTCTAGTAACCACTGCCCTGTGGGGTAGGTTAGGTCGGTAGAGAGAGACTAGAGGAAGATCTGGCGGGCAAGCTTAATGGACGAGAGGGGAATTTGAACCCAAGTGATCTCCCCAGTGCTGCTCCAGCCTTTGGCCACCATATCCCACTGCTTGCTACTGCTCCTTTTATCCAGTCAAATACCACAAAAAGATAATTGCACGAAGTTTTTTTAAAAAACAATCTTAATCAAGAACCAGTCCAGTATTATCCTCCTCCTCATCTTTATAATCCACTTTGCTCGCTGAGACTCAGGGTGGGTTACAGACTACGAATAGAGCGACCTGGCAACATAAGACAACCAATGAACAATGCAATGAACAATGTAGTTGTAATCTCCAGGAATTAAATTATTATTTTTATTTATTTATTTAGATTTCTTAACCGCCCTTCCCGGCTTGCGCGCGGCTCGGGGCGGTTTACAACAGTTAATTCAGTACATTATCAATCAATTAAAACCATTTTAAAAATCAGTATTAAAAACGTTCAAAACATTTAGACATTGAAAGACCTTTTAAAACAAGATGGCAGTGCTAGCATTCAGTCATGAGGGGAGGGGGAGGGGGAGGGGGAGGGGGCCGGGCAGATGTAAGGAACCCTCGCTGGCCTCAGCCAAAGGCCTGGAGGAACATCTCTGCCTTACATGCCTTGCGAAACTTTTAATAACTCGGACAGGGCATGGATGTCATTCGGCAGAGAGTTCCACCGGGCTGGGACCAAGGGCCGAAAAGGCTAGCCCTACATCTTTGAGGCCGAGGACCACCATTCTGTTTCGCCCGATGGGAATGGAGTCTGAATGGGAAGCCGTGGGCAACTTTGGATTTTAATCACCTTGTATGCAGCTCCATCGTTTTATTCCTTTAAGCAAGAGGACTTCATTGGAGGACTCCGACACCTGGTGGACCAGAAAAGTTGGACTTTTCACAACCAAGTTGTATCAAGTAATAACTAATTACTTACCTGAATTCAAAGACATAATCTGCTGCAAGCTTCTTTTCTCTGTTACACCTGTGTTCTTAGTTATACAAATCCTCTTGCACTGTTCTGTATGTCGGAGAGTTTTTGACGTAAAGATATTTATTAATGTATAGAGTCTCGCAAGTTCTCTTCCTAATTCAGCTCCATAGAACGCACACAGGCAGACGTTACATTCCAAAGCAGGATCATTGTTTGCTCTAAACATATTTCCTTATTTCTACTCCCAAATACTGTTTACAGTGTTTCAAACAGCCTTTCTAGTTATGTGGGTGAATTTAATATATATATTACCTACACTTACAAGTAAATGTGTGTATAAAGCACATGCTCTGGGGGGGAAAAACTTTAGAAAACTTTACAAAGCGTTTGGCAGCGGTGTACAGGCACAGAATATGGATGGTCGCCAACTTTTCCACTGGTATTTGTAGTTTTAGATAGCTTAAAAACTTTCGCGCTTTTTAAAAAACAGAGAGTAAACCGCCTATGGTTTAAGACCTTGACTGGCATATTCGGCAGAGCTGTTTTTCCCCCGGCGGAAGGCTTTGGGAGCGGAGAGCTAAAAAACTTTCCTGCGATCTGCAGCCGGGAAGGAAAACACCCCGCTGGATATTTTAGCCTCACCAAATGGCGTTCGGCTCCCCCCCCCCCCCCCCGGCTCCCGCGGTCTTTGTCCTCTTCGGCCAAACGGAGTAACGTGAGAAATTGTTTGGAGTAAGCGGGGCTTCAGGGAGGTTTCTCATTAAAGGAAGGCAATATTGTGTGACACACACCCCGGCCCCGAGAGTGCCCGCGACCTCCGGGGCTCCGGCCCAGGCCTCGAGGACCTTTTGATTCCAGTGTTTGCGTTTGATATTAATAACGATAATCTTTATCTACGTCTCCAGCCAAAGCACACAGGGCCCTGGAAGCCCCGGCTCAAGCGGGAGAAGAAGGGTGCAAAGATCAGCAGGATCCGACTTCGGCTTCCCGCCCCTCCCCCCCCCGGGGGGGGGGAGCGTTCAGAGCAATCCGGTTCAGCACTAACTGAAAGTGATTTCCCTCTTGGTGTTTGTTGAAAGGGAGGGCATCACCTGTGAAGCTAACCAGGAAAGCCGCTGCTTGTTTGTCTTGGCCTCAGAGCCCGGCAGCCGGAGGCCTCTTGCGTCTGCTGCTACCGGCGGCCCAGTCGCCGCTTCGGGCTCCTCCCGGTGTCAGGCGCTGCTCAGCAGCACGATCCCCTCTCGGGACTGGAGGGGCTGGTCTTCGCGGATCCAGGGCCTCCTTGGGAGCAGAGTTTCTAGCGGAAGCCAGTTCAGGAGAGGATACTAAGCGGCAGTAGAAGTGAATCTCCCCCTGGCCCATGCAGCCCGCGGAGATCCCCTTTCGAGCCCCTCCCGTTGCCAGCAGCTGTTCCTGAGGGCGAAGAAAGGAGAGAGAGCCCAGCCAGCCGCCCTCCCTTCTTCCACCAGGCCTCTCTGCACCCAGACATCGTTCCTCTCTCCCTCCCACCGTTTGTGATGTTTTATCTGAGAGCCCAAAACGCGGATGCATCTTCCTTCCCTTCAAATCTTCGAAGCACGACCCAGCGGCGATGTCAGGCTGACGCTTTCCCTAATTGGATTTTTTATTTTTTAATTAATTTTTCCAAAGCATAACAGAGCATAGTATTCTCGGAGAAGCATTTTTTCATAAGTTCAGACCATTTGTGAACAGAAGACAAAACCTAACATACACATACCTTGTTTAACCATCTATAAGTGTTCCAAGTAGGAAAGGATACTGATACTGTGAGCATCAGTTACCTTAGGAGTTATATGTGAGGTATAATCGGCTATCAGGATAATCTTAGCTTCAAAAATTGCACGCCTGTTCACGACTAGTCAATGCAGAGTAGAAATTAGATTCTGATGGTCTTCGCGGCCCTTTCTCTCACCATATTTGCTAACATTAAATCCTGTTTGCCAAAAGTCACGGCCGAATTCTGCCCAGCTTAGAATCCTCAGAAAGCCATTCGAGTTGTCCCTCCCCCCCCACCACCACCTTCGGAAGATCTCGAATTCCAGAAGTCATAAAAAGCCCCCCCCCCCCCCCAGTGTGGTGTGGATCTCTCCTCTTCCTTCAGCGCTTTTCTCCAGGCCTCTCCGGGTCTGTGGGCCTTGCCTGCTGACTGATTGTTGTTTGTTGAAGGAGGACCGTGTGCGAAACGTCCTTCTAGCAGCTGTCGACAAGGCAGCCTCTCCAGAGGAAGGCTGTTCGCTCCTTGTTCGGTTGCCAAAGCTGTTTCATCCCAGGACCGGACTCATCTCTTAAGGCACCTTCAGGTTGAGGCAGTGGCATCCAAAGAGGGCGTGTGTGTTGTGGCCCGCAGGGACTCAGGGTTTAATTTCTCAACACCAAAGTGCTGCTGCGGCTAAGGCCTACCTAGGAACTCACCACCTTCCGACCTAGATGCTCTACTCACTGATACGTGTGTGGGAGGTGGGGAGGCTAATGTGGCTGTGGCGCTCTGCGGGGCGGGAGGTGCGCACTCCGCCCTTTCCTGGAATTCGACAGAGACAGGTACACTGTTGGAAGAGGCAGCCAGTGGCTTGGAAAGGGACAGGCTGAATTGCTTCTGCCTCGGCCAGGCAGGCCTCTGGCATGACCTCATCCTGACAATCTATTGGGATTGTGTCTGGCTGGCCGGCTCGCTCACCCACCCACATTCTTAAACCTTATGTATGCAAATATGATCTAACCCTATGCTCCGAATTTTTGCAACTGTCTTTTCTGGACCAGGGTGTGTCCTTCTCTGGTCCAAGGGTAGCAGAATCTGGCAGGAACATTTGTAGATGGACGGAAACGGCTGCCTTTGCTCTACGAACCATTCTGTTTTATTTCATAAACTGGACCCCGAGTGGGTTTGGAAGAGACACTCTCGACAATTATGGCTGCTGGAAAGATCCTCTCCTCCTGACTGCGATGCTCCTTCTGAAAACCCGAATAAAAGGATGCGCGGAGCACCGCCAGATCAGTTTTCCCTGCCAGCTTCTGTATGATACTGGGAGAGAAGGGGGGCGGCATTTGTGCTGCAGGAGTGTCAGGTGGTTGCTCGCCTTTGGGGTAATGCTACTGACAATAATAGCCTTTTCGACCCAATGCACAATGTATTCTATGGAACCCCCCAAAATTATTACCATGCTTTGGATCCTGTCCCAAGAGTCATGCAAGACAAAGCAAATGTAGGTTATCTCTGAATACAGGCCCGTAGCTACAGTGGGTCATCTCGGGGCCCGGCCCCCTGACTTACCGCCAAGGCCCCCCTGACTTCCCATCCAGCCCAGGCACTCCTTTGGGGGGGGGAGTGCAAGAGTGTGTGCGGGGTGCCCCCTGACTTAGTTAAAGCCCCCCCCCCAATTCAAAAATCTTTGCCGGGGGCCTGTCTGAATAGCTCCCTATAAAGTGTGCCAGCCCACCGGAGCCCCTCCATTCGGGCCTTAGGCGCGTGCACATTGCGGAACCCGTGGTCATTTCCGTACCTGTGATCCGCTCAGGGTTCAGTGCTGTCGAGAACAGGGTTGTTTTCCTGCTTCCCCATCAGCATCGTGGCGCACTGGTACGCCTCCCGGGGTTTCTTTCCACCGCTTCCTCCCGACCTGTCTCAAACCCGATCTGCTCCGAAGTTTCGGGAAACGTAGCAGTAAGGCCTGAAGGGCTGCTCTGTGGGTGGGGAAATTGCCCCACCAGCTATGGGGAAACCCAGAATTTTATTTCTTTCTTTCTTTTTCAAATTTATATCCCGCCCTCCCCGCGAACGGGCTCAGGGCGCCGGTCCCTGTGTGAAAAGCACCCAGGCATGATGGGGCTGCTGGACCAAAGGCGATGCTGGAAGGGTGGGGGACAGAGAGCGGGCCTGTCTGCCTTGGGTTTTCGGGAGAGAGGCGGGGGAGGGCAGAGCGAATCGGGAGCCGTTGGCGCACCCACGTTTGAGTCGGGCAGCAGCACCCTGGGACGCTCCAGCTGCGCGCTCTTTCGGAGCACTGAGCTGTTCAGGCCGCCCTTCCTCGTCTGCATTTGGTTCCCGCTGCTGCACCCCGCTTAGAGATGCGCTGCGCACCAGCCAAGGCTTGCCTGGCCAGCTGCATCCCAGAGGAGCCTCCCAACGGGCCGGACTGCGGGGCGTCGCTCTCGGTGGCAACCGGGGGCCCCGGGGAAGGCGGGAGCGCAATTCGCCGAGCAGCTCCCCGAAGGGTGCCGGTCCCGAAGCCCGCTTGGCTCGGAGGAGTCTGGCACCAGACGCCTGCGGAGCAGTCCTCCCCCAGCTGCAGGCCGCTTTTGATCTCGCCCGGGAGCCTGGGCCCGGCCCGGCCGATGGCTTCTGCAGCTGGGCCCGGGCGGAGCGCTTGGCGGTGTTGACATAGGTGCGCCCAGGCGCAAGCGCGGTTGCCTCGGCCGGGAAGAGCAGGCGGACCGGAGGGTGGGTCAGGGGACTCCCTGGAGCTCTCCCGGCACCACCCCAGAAAGCCTGAATGGGAGGAAAGCGATCTGGAAGGAAAGCCCAAGGAAAGGGGATTTCGTGGCGGGCGGCGGCACCTCCGAGACCGACCCATTTCATGTGGCCTCCGCTTTCGTGGTTTACACCCCACTAGAGGCGTGAAGTCTGGGCTCAGTTGGAAGACCTATAGAAAGACATGGGGGGAAATGTAGGCTAATGTACATAAAATAAGCACTGCGGAAATCCACAACAGCACCAACAGGTGATGATACTGCTTGCCAAGTTTGCTTAAGTATAAAAAAAGCCATTCTCTGACTGAAGCCTAACTGACCCCCCCCCAAAAAACTTTTCAGCTAACGTGAAATATGCATTCATATAGCTCTACAATGTTAGTGTGTATTGAAATCTCTCTCTGTCTGTCTGCCTGGCTGGCTGCCTGCCTACAGTATCTGAACATTTCTTCTAGGGAACAAAGATATTACGGTCCTTCCTTAGTTCTCCAGTTGCCATGGATTGTGGACACCCAGAAATATGGGTGCTACTCGGATCCGGGTATTCCTATGAGGAGCTTGGCAAGGACACCGAGGAGACCTGCAGTCCCAGGCGTTAGAAGCAGGCGCTCGCTGTGCCCTGGCCTTCCCACTGACCAGAAGGCTGTCAAGGGTCGCAGTGCAGAGCTTCCTTTGTCCCGTGGGAAGGACCAGCCTGCTTCCCGATCGGGAAACCTTTTCCTCGGTCAGCCGAAGAAGTGTTTGTGCTGAATTTCGTACTGGGGATGAAGCCAGCCGGGACTTCCCTTTGCCATGTCCTGGAAACGATGGGTGCGTGGGAGCATTAGGCAGTGGTGTGGGTGAGAATGGCACTCACCACGTCCTCTCGGATACCCTCTGCTTAATGGTATAAGTTCCGTCAGCCATAAGGAAAAGCTATGCTAGAGTAATTGCGGGTTCGGGTATTTTCCCGGGGGTCGTGCTCTGAACCCGCAATTGAGGCTATCTGGACAGCCCTCTCTAGCAATCATTGCAAGAGAGGGCTGTCCAGATTGTCCCTCCTCCATTCCCCCCCCCCTTTTGCGCTTGGGCAAGGAAGCGCCCAAGTGCAAAAGGGAGAACCCCCCCAAAAAACTTACCAGGTGGCCAGCGGGGCTCGGGGAAGGGTGTCTCCCCTGGCCGCGGGCGCCGCCATTGCCACCGCCGCTGGCCCTAGCCGCCGCTGTTGCCGCTGGCGCCACTCGCCTCCTCCTCCTCCGCAGCTCACGGTTGCTGGCCGCCGCTGGCCTCCTCCTCTGCTTCAGTTGCCACCGCTCACTGCCGCTGCTGCCGCCTTTGCCCCCCTCCCTTGAGATGTGTAAAGGTCCCAACCCGAAATTTTAAAAACCGGTCCCTTTAAATCCGGGAGGGCTCCCGGATTAAAAAGGCAGTGTGACCGCGGCCTTTTGTTTGCCAGCAAATTTGCCAGCCAGCAATCTCGGAAACTCGCCTTTGAGGGGTGGGGTGGGGTGGGATGGGGGTCGCTTCTTTCTTGGGAATTTGCCTGCTCCTTGCTGGCTTGGGCGAGGCTATTGGCCGTCTTTCCCTCACTTAGTGTGTGCCACGTTCCCACAGGTGCCTCCGTGGCTCCTTTGCGGTCCCAGTATCCCCTCCTCTCATTCCTCTCCCCTATAGGAGGTTTGCAAATTTGTTTGGAGATCGGCTTACAAACGGGAGCGGGTGCCTCAAAGGGATACTAATTACCCAGGGGCTTGAATGGCCGCGTTTCTACCCGCCCGCCCCAGAAATCAGGAGGGGGGGGGGGGAGGAGATCACCGGGTGAGTTTACAGGAGGCTCTTGACAAAGGAGGCCGGGGGGGGGGGAGGGGGGGAGGATTTCTGAAGCACGCTGGTCTCCTGGCCTCGAGAATAGCCAGTTCAGTGCCTCAGTTGCAGGAGCTGAAAGGATGGGCTTCTTGCAAGCTGGCCAGGCATGAGAGGACCTAAGAATCTGCTGGCCTGATTCATTTGTTTTAAAATGCCCTCGGGACGCATGGCTGCAGTTCTTCCTAAATCTGTCTTTACAACGACCCTGGGAGGGAGGCTCAGTTTAGGGGAAAGCTCCAGCGGGCTTCCTGGCTGATTGATTGATCCTCCTATCTTTAACCACTCCAGTCCAGCTCCATGGAGCTGATCCATGGCCCACCAGCCCAGGTCTGTCATCCTTCGCATTTACAGATGAGGCGACTCCTAAATGTCAACTAGGAAGGCTCAGATCTGCCCTTTCTGCCGTGATGCCTCCAGTCGAAGGATGGACAGCTTGCGTTTTCACCATTTCCTCCGCAAAGTGTTCCTTCACAGTGCAATTTTACAAATATAAATATTCCCAGTAGAGAGATCAATATATTCATAAATATCTGCAACAAGTTGTACTGGTACTGTAAAAATGACGGCACCTTTCCTGTCGACAAATGAAATCAGTCTGAACCGGGCAGGTTCTCAGACTTTTCGACAACTCTCTCAAAGTTTGCTAATGTAGGTGTCGGCGTCAGTGTGAGTTCACCAGAAAGTGCATAAACGTAGGGCAGGGCACGGTACACGTTGAGATGGAGAATGTGCGCAGCTGAGTGGCACGGACAAAAGAACTGCCTAAATTGTCTGGTCAATGTGCATAGCCTTAGCCTCCAAGTCATATTGGGAGATGTGAGGATTTCGCACGGTTAGAGGGGTTTGAGGTCTCTGTTTTGCACAAGAACAGAGTAATGGGTGTGTAGCGCGAAGTCCTCTGTTTAGCCGTTCCTTGGCGCACCTTCGCAGCACTGCTGGGCGAATGTGCAACAGTAGCCAGTAGCTGCCCTGTGCTCCATTCAGTTCACATGGACAACAGATGTCCTGGCCGTGAGGGCGACTGCTCCCTCCACGCAAGGGGGCCACCGGGAGCAGCCTCCCAGCCGGGGCGGCTGATGTACCGCAGGCATTTGCAGCGAAAGCGCCATGAAAGAGCAAGTTTATTTGTGCTCAAAGCATAAATCTGTAAGCGGGTCTATTTTCGCCCCTGAGAGTGTGCTAAATCAAAATCTCGATCCAAGCAAGTCCTCGAGTTACAGCTGTCCCTCGAAAATAGGGTGGGTGTGTGTGTGTGTTTCTTTGCTTGCCCGGCCATTCCTCCGCAAACTCCAAGAAGGCGTCGGCAGCCAGGGCCCCGGTAACGCTTTCCTCTGCTCCCGGCACAGTGCTAATTCCAAAGGGCTTGCCTTGCCCGCCCGGTATCCTCCGCAAACTGATCCAAGCCTGGCAGCGCAGCCAGACTCTTGGGCTTCGATGTAATCCGAACAAATCTTCCGAATTCAGCGGCGTCCTCGCTGCAGCCATAGAACAACACAGTCAAAATGAGCTTGAATGTGGCATGTGGGTTCTCACGGAGAAACTGGGGGGGGGGGCGCTCTGTAATTTCAGGGTGGTAGGGGCCATTATTTCCTTGAGACCCATTGCCAGTCCAGAGTCACCACTTCAGTAGTTTCTCCTTTGGGAGCCGTGACAGCCGAAGCTCTCCCTGTCCAGCGGCTGTGGACCTCGGAATGCGGCGACCGCACATCAACCCGCCTGCCTTGCTTGTGGCAGGGCTTCGGGGTTTTCTTCCTAAAAGAAGCCCCCCCCCCCCCAACCGGCGCTGAAATCGGGAGCGGGGAGGCGGTGTGCCGGTGTGCCATTCTCCCCCCCCCCCCCCCCCCGCGCGCTTCCGAGAAGACTGCGTGGCTCGGCGCGCGGCGGCTTCCTTCTTATCTCCCGCCCCGGAGGGGCGTCTGGGGAACAGCTGCGCTGCGCTGCGGAAAGAAGACGCCGGGCGGGCGGCTGCGTGGTGACCGAGGCCAGGAGGAGTAGCTGGTCTGGCACTCCACGTTTAAATAGGAGCTGCCCTTGTAAGGGAGGGTTCCCTTCCGATAATTTTGGAAATGTGTTTTTTTTTAAATGAAAACAAATTAACGTCCTAGTTCTGGGAATAACTTCAAAAGTGACGTTCGAAATCTTTTTTTTGTTTTACTGTTTTAGTGGGGAGAAATTTATCTTCACTAAACTGAAGACAGCGAGGATCGCCACCGAAATTATTGTACCCAAATACATTCTTTTCATTGATCCATATAATTCACTGAGTGGAGTTCCGATTCCGAATAGGTTAATGAGCGACGAATCACTTCTTCCTTTTTTTAAAGGAAATTCAGCCCCAGCGCGCTATGCTTTGGATATAATTAATACTTCATTCCGTTCAGGTCAATGGCATAGTTTTCTTTCATTCCGGATTAATGAGTTTAGAGCAACGGTTAACTCTCGATTTGTTCTCATGTTTCCTAAAACGGAGTGAGTTTTCCCTCCACCCACGGGGACGCATTTCCAAACCCTTTGTCTCCCGGTTTACTTTTTCTTAGCCAACTGAATGGACTGCTAAAGGACGTGGAAGGAAAACGGATGTGTGCCGTTTGTCACATTCTAGCTGAAGCTGCCCTAGCATCATTTCCCCACCTGGACCTGCGCTGTGGCCTTCGCCTCTCCTTTTAAACCTGGAAGTATGGCGATTGGAAGGAGGACCCTCTGCCTTGCAAAGCCCAAGCTCTGCCACTGAGCCACAGCCCCACCTCTGCTCAGGCCTACCCCCACCTTCTCTTGGGGCTGCCAACCTCCAGGTGGTGGCTGAAGAGCTCCTGGGACTACAACTGATCTCCAGGTAGATTTTGTTCAGCTGATCTCCTCAGGCAACAGAGATCAGTTCACCTGAAGACCATGGCCGCTTTGGAAGGTGGACTCTAGGGGGACTGTACCCCCATGAACTCCCTCTCCTCGCCAAACCCCACCTTCCTCAGACTCCACTCTCCCAAAACTGCAGCCAACCCCACATTCTACACATGATACAGATCTAGGAGCTGAAAATGCCTGTTTTGATTTCGTGGGTCCTCTTCATCAACCACCACCACCTTTACTGGCATAGCAGGTTAAAGAAAAACAAACAGGAGGAAAATCTCTCTCCTTTTAGAAGCCAGATACAGAAAATTCGCCGAGGATTCAATAATTACATCACTTCTGGCAGAAAGAAAATAGAGAGTCTCCTGTTCTTCAGATTGGCCTATTAGATCCAATAATAACCTATCTAAATACATGGTAGGAATGTCAGAATAGTGGGTACAGTGCAAAAAGACATGCTCAGTACTTTCTGCTTAATTCCTGCAACAGTTACATACCCTTTGCACATAAAGAATCTTTTGAAACCTCCCATGAAGTACTGCAGAAGGCAATACATTAAAACGGGCTAGCATATAAGCTTCTGAGACTCAGCAGATCAAAGAGGCAAGAGAAATAGATTGTTAGCTAACCAATTGGAGGAATCCCTAACCTCAAGGGAGAACATCTACCAGAGGCTCCACTACTCAGTGCTTGTGACTCAATATCCAAGAGTCTTTGTTTGATTAAAACAAAGGCTGATCTTTCTGACAGAAACAGCAGTTCTTCAAAACTGATCCCAATTACAGTAATCTTCTTTTCTATATATGATAACCATGAGGAAGAATGAAACTCAGCCAAAACTTGGGAAATGAGGCAGTTAGGATTAGCATTGGTTTTAAAGTGTAGATTTAAACAAAATTTTAATATTATTTGGTCCTGGGTCATTTTTTGGCTTTTATCCGGGCCTCCTGGGGCTTGAAATCCACAAGGCTGTAGTTACACAGGGGCATTTTGGGGCTCCACCCACTCCAATGTGAGGCAGTCCTACAACAGCTGCTGCCCCTCTTCCCCCTCAACCCACCTCTCCCCTCCCCTCCCCTCCCCCCTTTCTGTGACATTAAAAGGGCCCTCCAGCTGATCATTGGGAGCAGGTGGCCCTCCGAACAGCTGGAGAGCTTTTTAAATCTTGCAGGCCCCCCTCTCCCTCCCCTCCTCCAAGATTTAAAGGGCTCTTCAGCTGATCAGCAGGCCCTTTAAATCTTGGAGGAGGCGAGGGAGAGGGCGGCTGCTGGCTACACACCTTCCCTGAACTCCAAGCCCCAATTTTTCTGCTTGGACTACAGGTGCGGGCAGCCTCTGCTTGAAAAACACCATTTAAATGCTGTTTTTCTAGCAGGGGCTGCCCGCGCCTGATCCCCAAGTGGCAAAATTGTGGTTTGGAGTTCAGGGAATGCATGCAGGGCCCCTCCCCCGCGCCGGCTGCCCCATCAAATTTCCCCATGCCCCACCAACCCAGAATTTCTGGCTACAGGGTTGCTCCGTGGACTTCTAAGGGGGTCTGAATGGAACCGCCCGTACGAAGGGGGGGGGGGCAGGTGTGCAGAAGAAGATCACTTCCTAATCTGACCGAAAGAAAAGAAACCAATGCTTCGAAATGGCCCGAAGATACGATGGAAGAGCCGGGCGCGTCCAGCCTTTCAGAGTCCGTCGAGAAGACGAGCGGGAGAAGACGAGACCAGGGGAGAAGGGGACCGAAGGGGACGAGACCGAAGGGGAGAAGACGAGATCAGCTTTTAAAAAAAAGAAAAGGAAGACGCCACAGCAGCAAACCAGCCCCGGGAGCTGCAGAGTCTGGTGGGGACAGGGTCACTGGGATCGAGCTGGGTCTTTCCAGGGTGTGGTTGCCCAAAGCACAAGTCCTCTGTCCCAGAATGCTTCAGAGAGCGCCAAGATCGACCGCCCGTCAGTCTGGAAACGCCCGACCCGATCTTAGGTCGGGCCGCATCCCGTTTATTTCTCGAGTGCATTAACTCCGGTCTTTCCTCCGAGGAGCTCAAGGCCCTGCACATCATGCTCCCCTCTTCCCTAGTATCCTGACAACAACTCCGCTCAGCTCAGCAGGCTAGGGTGGAGTGTGTGTGACAAGAGAGGGGATTCGAACCCGCAGCTCCCATGTGCTGGTCCTCCGCCCCAAGCGCTGCACCGAGCTAGCAGCTGCGTGGCGTTTTCACCACTCGGACTGATTTGTTTAGGTTCCTCCAAACGAAGCCGAAGCCGGAACGAAGCGAGCGACTGGCCTCCCCCGGGGGCTGGGGGGCCGCCGGGATGATGTCCTGGCAGGGCCTCATCCGGTGGGGGCCAGCGGGGGCTCGGCAAAGGTCCGCTAAATGACTCTTCAGGACCAGTGTAATGAGCCCCCCCCCCCGCCCGACCTCCAAGCGCTTAATTGGGCCGCTGGGACGCTTTTGTCACCGCTTCGTGTAAAGTTTCTCCGGGCTGGCCGGGCTAGACATTGTTCGGTGGGGGTGGGAGGCTGGCAGCTGGATCGCATCTGTAACGGTGCGAAGCCAGCGCTTTCTCCCCCTCCCGCTCCCCTGGGAGGCTGAGAGAGAGAGAGCGGGCGGGCGGGCGGGGGGGGGGGGGGTCAGCCAGAGGGAGCCGCTTTGTCTTGGTTGGGGCACCCCGGCGAGACAGCAGCTTCCCAGGGCCCTGGAGAAACCGGACGCCCCCGGGGGGGGGGGGTGCCTTCTCGGTGTCCGGCAGGCTAGAGTTCGGGAAATCCCGCGGGGCCAGAGACCCAGCCAGCCTCCGAGCCAGTGGCTGGGCTGTCGCCTCCCTGCCGAGAACCCGGATCCTGGTGCTGGCAGCTGCTCTCAAGACCAGCCCGTCGACGGCAGCAGGCCCGGGGCGGGGGCCGCCAAGTCCACCGAAATCGCCCAGAGGCAGAAAGTGCTGAGGAGGACGGAGGGGGCGCCTCCTGCTCCGAAGCTGCCAGGTTGCGGGGAGACCTTCCACCGTGCCCTTGGTGTTGCCAAAGGTCTAGCAAGCTGGACCTGGGCCAGAGAGAGCCGGGGGGGGGGGTGTCACTATGGCTGCTGGGGGAGCAGCACCGTGTCTAAGCAAGAAGACCGGTCTACTGAGACTGGGTGTGTGCGCGTGGGTGTGAGACGTTCAGGGCCTCCCTTCCAGAGAGCGATCACTGGTGCTCAGGCTCAGCCCAGGGCGGCTTACATCCGAGGAGGACAATGTGGCCTCGATGACCCCGCAGCTGCCGCCCGGGGAGTGGCAGCCTTCCCAGTCGCCTCCTCTCCCTCCCGCCCCCTTTTGCTGCTTCTGTGATCTCTGAAGTGTTACTAATTGCCCCCACCCCGCGCCCCAGGCGCGGGCCTTTAAAAAGTCCGCAGCCCCACCGGAGCCAAAGGGAGCTCTGCGAGCCGCGGACTGTCCGGCTGGGCAACCTCCGGAGGGGCTTGGAGCCGACGGCCCCTCGGTCGGCCTGCCTGCCTGCCGCTCCCCGGGGGACCGGGATGTCCAGAGGCGCGGGGAGCTAGCCGCCGGGGGCTCAAGCGCTCCTCCCTCCGGGGCCGTCCCGGGCCAGAGGGATGGAGGCGCTGGACAGTTGCCCGTTCTCGCCCTCCTTCTTCTCCGAGGGCGGCTCGCCCTGCTGCCTGCCTTCCCCCGAGGGGGAGCGGGGGCCGCCGGGCGCCTCCCCGGCCGACGATTTGGAGCAGCATGTCCGGGCGCCGCGCGGGTCCCCCCACCAGGCCGGCCAGTGCCTGCGCTGGGCTTGCAAAGCCTGCAAGAAGCAGTCGAGCTCGGGCGACCGGCGCCAGGCGGCCACTTTGCGGGAGCGACGCCGGCTGCAGAAGGTCAACCAGGCCTTCGAGGCCCTCAAGCGCTGCACGGCCGTCAGCCCGGGCCAGCGCCTGCCCAAGGTGGAGATCCTGCGCAGCGCCATCCGCCACATCGAGGGCCTCCAGCACCTCCTGCGCCGCCACTGCTGCCGCCCGCCCGCGCCCAGCCGCTCCGAGCCCGCCAGCCCCACTTCCAGCTGCTCCGACGGCGGCGGCGGCGCGGTAAGCCCCGCGGGGGTGGGGAGGGGGGAGGAGGAGGAGGAGGAGGGCGGGCGAGGGGCCGGGGCGGGAGGCGGCTGCTGGTCCTGGCGGTGGTGGTCGGGGGGTGGGGGCGACGGGAATCAGGCTGAGCCTGGACGCTGATGTAGGGGGGGGGGGGGAGAGAGCGGTCCAGAGTCACCGGGGCGCACCTGCATCGCTGGGAAAGAAAGGGGGGAAAGGAGTGGTTTCGAGATTCCCTGCGATCAGGAGGAAAGAGAAAGAGTCGGGAGAGAGCTGAGTACTGGTTGGGTAAGCACAGCGCTCTCTGTAAGATCCTTCCAAGGGCGTAGACTTTCCAATTTCGGGGGGGGGGGGGGGGGAGGCTGGGTTTGGGCCAGAGACATCACAGGCCATTGTCTCAGGGGGAGGCTCAGCACTTCCTGGAAAAGTCCGGGGGGAGGGGCTCCAGCTCCCCAGCCCCCCTGAAGTTGACACCTATGACCCTCACAAAAATCCAGAGAACTGGGTCGTTCATCTTCCCATTTTACAGGTCAGAGACTGAGTGTGACAGAAAGTGACTTGCTAGGCAGGTTGACTTGGTCACTCACTCCAGATCCAGCGTGCCTCCCCTTGCTTTGGAAGACTGTCCACTGTGTTCCTATGGCTGAGCAAGAATCTGAACTCAGAACTCGCCTTACTTGCTGGCCCCACATAATGACCAAGAAAGCAACCTAAGCAGGTCCACTAGAGTCTGTTTGGTGGGGTTAGGGTCCCCAGCGCTAGGTTGGCGATTTTGTGAGTGTACCCTGGGAGAGGGTGTGTGTGCTAAAAAACGCTGGCAACTTCTCACCACGGCTGGAGTTGATACAAATAAAACTGGTCCTTCAGATATGCCCTACAGAAGGCCAAAGATGTAAAATGGCCATTTACTGGGAAGTGAGCTGTATTGCATACAGCAGGACATTTCCTAGGCTATATCCATAGCATTGGAATATTGTTCTGGAATAAGTACCTCATGGATCCCAGAGGTCCAAGCTGACTCCCAAAGAAGGAAATCTTTAAATTAAAAGGAGCCCTACACTTCAAAGCATTCTCTGGAAGACACACTGATGACAGAGTGACTAAATGTACTCTCAATACAGTACAGAACACGTATACTCAGAAAGAAGTCTCACTGAATCTACTCCCTTGTAAGTGTGTTTAGGATTGCATCCTTAGGCTGTTAAATCAGGGCAGTCGGTCAGACACCCAGATCTTTCCAATGATGTTGCTTTGAAGTTTGTTGAAATCCATGGGTTTTCCCCAACCATGTATCTGGGATCCAAGCTGAAGCCTTTGTGTTCCAAGTCATCAGACCTAATTAACTGAGGATGGGAGCTTTAGAGTGGACTTGCTTGGACAAACATTCTTCCTGCGAGCCATGGCTCTTTCTACTTTCCACCATATGCATGGACTGGGATTCAGAGTATTGTCTTTCCAAACAATCCCAAAGGTCTGTTGCTGCAATTTGCCTGTGTATAAAAGGACAATCTCAAGGGGTTCTAGTGGATGCTCTTTTGACAAGGACACAAACCAAACAACAGTGGAAATGCCTAGGCTCCTCTCCCCACCCCCAGCCTGCCAACTGAGATGAAACATTTGTTTCTCCCAGGCGTTTATTCTGTGCTGATGGAGAAAACACACCCACAGGCACAGCGTTGGGGGCCCTTGCTGTGGCCACATTCTTCTTGCTCAGCGTTTGGTCTGGATGTGCCAGGCTTTGATGCGCTTGCCTGAAGCCATGGGAAAGTATCCTTTCCCCGCCTGGCTGGTGCTTTTTCCTGCTCCAATCCATTCTTCATGGTTAACTTGGTGCTCATCAGATGCTTTGGCCTTGATTCCCCTTCCTTCCCATCACTCTCCCAAGAAGCAGTGCCAGAACAGAAGCCAAGGAGAACTTTGCTTCTCAGGAAGTCAGCTGAGAAATTCTGTGCAATGTCTAGCTAGCACCCATCCACCCATCAGCAATTAAATAGGCTGAAATAAAACTGGTCCCAGTTATGATAGCAATTAATTAATTTGTACCCCACCTTTCTCTCCAATGGGGAACTCCTTACATCCTTCTCTTCTCCATTTTATCCACACAACAACCCTGTGAGGCAGGTAAGCCTGATAGAATGTGACTGGCCCTAGGTCACCCAGTGAGCTTCCACAGCACATGTGCAGATTTGAAATTAGGTTTCCCAGAAACTAGTCTGACATTCTTAACCATTATACTTACTCTAGTGTAATAGTTAACACCACTAACATCTCTGTCTGTCTATCACATCTTTAACCAGTGGGGTGGGGTGGGGAATGGCCTAATGGAATTATTCAGAATGGCTTTTGAAACTACCTGAATTTTAATTATGCATTCGTCGATTTTTATGTGTTTTAATTGTATATTTATTTATTTATTATTTCGATTTATATCCCGCCTAGCCAGCGGACCGGCTCTAGGCGGCTATTATTTATATTATTACTAGGAATAAGGCCCATTGTGGAAATAAATACAACGGGCTCTAGAAAGAGGCTCTGGGAGAGTACCCCAGCCTTGGGCACTCAGTGTCATTTTGCTGTGGCGACCTCAGCAGGGTATAATGACACAGAGTCCACCATTTTCTCCAGGGGAAGATCTCTGCCATCTGAAGAGCAGTTGTAATTCGCCGTGATCTCCATACCTCCCCTGCAGATTGGCAGCAATGGTTCCCCATGAAGGAACAGGTGGCTTGGAGGGTGGTGTCTATGGCATTGTACCTGTCTGAGGTCCCACCCCTGCTGAAACCTCACCCTCTCCTGGGTCCACCCTCAAATCTCCAGGAATTTCCCAACCTGGAGCTGGCAATCCGATCTCCCTCCCAGCCAACTGTCAACATATCGTTATCTGCCCCCTGGCTTCAGCTTCCCATCTCCTCCCCCCTCCCTCCTAGAGAGCAGTTGTAATTCTGAGTGATCTCCAGCACCCACCTGGAGACTGGCAACAATGGCTCTCCATGAGGGACTGGTTGGCTTGGAAGGGGAAGTCTATGGCATTGTACCTGTCTGAGGTCCCACCCCCTCCTCCAACCTCACCGTCTCCAGGCTCCATCCCTCAAATCTCCAGGAATTTTTCACCTGGAGTTGGCAACCCTATCTCCTTCCCAGCCAATCATCAACCTCACTCTTCAACTTTCCATCTCCCTCCCCCAGCCTCCACCATGCTCTGAAGCCCTAACTGCTTTGTCACATTGGCTGTCATAGGGGGTCCATCTCAGCCCTGTGTAAGGACACAGAGTCCACCATTTTCTCCAGGGGAACTGATCTCTGCCATCTGGGGAGCACTTGCAATTCTAAGTGATCTTCAGCCCTCGCCTGGAGATTGGCAACCATAGTTCTCCAGGAGGAAAAGTAGTCTTTCTCTGCAATGGGGACCAAAGCAACTGACATCATTCTCCTCTCCCCCTTTTGACTTTCACAACAACCCTGTGAGGTAGGTTAGGCTTAAAGTCTGTGACTGGCCCAAAATCACCCACTCAAGAAGAACCTGGGTCTAGCAGATCCTGCTCTGAAGCACTGCCTGCTATGCCTAGGATACCCAACCTCCAGGTGGAGCCTGAAGATCACCAGGTGGAGCCTGAAGAACTCAGTTGAACTCCAGACAACAGATCTCCCCCCTGGGAGAAAATAACTGCTTTGGAGGGTGGCCTCTATGGCATTCTGTTCAGCTGCTCCAATGAGTTTTCTCCCAGAGGCCAACATAGGCATGGAAAGGGGCTTTCAGAGAACCAAGCTTGGTTGCCTAGCAACAGGCACTGAGGGGAAAGTTGGCACCCCCTAAATACCTAGTGATTTGGGGGGTGGACCCTGTGGAGGGCAGCATTTGGGGGGGAAATGGAAGGACTCAGCAGGGTATAATGTCATAGTGTCTACCCTCCAAAGCAGCCATTTTCTCCAGGGGAACTGATCTCTGTCATCTGGAGAGCACTTGTAATTCTGAGTGCTCTCCAGCCCTCACCAGGAGATTGGCAACTCTTCTCCTCTGCCCACTGCCAGGTGGGTCTAACTGTCCCCTCCATGGCCTGCTTCTGTCAGTAAAAAGACGATGGACTTTCAGCATAACCCCCTCCCCAGCCCACTGCCAGCTTGGCAACCTAGCTTGCTCTGATTAGGGCAAGCTGGAGATTTGGTTGGGTGGATCCTGTGGAGGGCAGCATTTGGGGAGGAAGTGGAAGGACTCAGCAGGGTATAATGCCATAGTGTCTACCCTCCAAAGCAGCCATTTTCTCCAGGGGAACTGATCCCTGTCATCTGGAGATCAACTTTAACAGTGGGAGATCTCCAGGTCCCATCTGGAGATTGGAAACCCTAGGGGGGAAGTCAGCCACACAGCAGGGGGTTGAAGGGAATGGTTTGATGGTTGCTGGCCCACCTCATTAGCAAGCCAACCATGGCAGAGCTAAGCAGGAGAGAGAGCCTTTATTCTGACAGGAATATTCAGTTTATTCTGACAGGAAAGTCAGTGGGCGGGGGAGGGGGTTATGCTGAAAGTCCATTGTGTTTTCACTGACAGAAGCAGGCCACTGAGGGGACAGTTAGACTCACCTGGCAGTGGGTGGAGGAGAAGAGTGGACCCAGCACCCAGTCCTTCCCCTTCGCCGGCTCCCTCCAGACTGAGGCCGAGACACTGGCCGGTGGCTCTGTGGGCGGGACTGAGGCAAAGCAGCAAGAGAATGCAGCCAGTGGCCAGGGACCCCTTTTGAGTGGCACTCCTTCCAGCCAACTGATTTTGGCGCCCCATGGAATCTTGCCACTTGAAAATGGCTTTATATCAGGGGTGGGCAATTGTTTTGGCTCGGGGGCCACTTTGTGGGAGCGGAGGTTAGTGGAGGGCCACACCTTTTAAAATGATTGCATTCATTAGTTAACTTTGCATTTCAGAAAAGATATAAATCGTATCATAAAAATCAATAATTATAAATACAATAGTGGTAGTTTATTCAATTTATTTATTGTGCTAATTTCATATCATCTATAGCTGCAAGCACATTTAATTTTAGAATCTGTTTAATGAGACAAATGTAACCTATCACACTTTTCTAGAACTTTTCTACAATTTTTTTTGAAATCAGGAGTGAGATTGCTTGTTGAAATTCCCAGCGGAGGCCTGACTGAAACCACGTGGCCGACTGTCTTGGTGGGCCGCAAAAAACTCTGTGGTGGGCCGCATGTGGCCCGCGGGCCGCTATTTGCCCACCCCTGCTTTATATAATAAGGAGAGATTGGAACTCACCTTTTCTCTGCTTTCTAAACAAAATAAATCAGGTGGGATTATTTTATAATATAGAATCACATAACTGGGAAGGAGATTAACTACTTGTTGCACTAAATGCATTTTAAATGTGATTCTACACTTACTACAGCAGTAGATTGCTGCTGCACTGCTGGCGCTGCTTGTAGTAGTACAGGATTACATACTTAAAGAACCTTTTTTTCTCAGTACCCTATCAGATGCTCAAAGTGAAGATCCAGTTCACAAGGATCTTTCCTTCTAAATACCCATTCTTGACTGTGTGACAAGATAAAGAATGTATTCCAGTTACAATTCAAAACCTTTAGGACTTACCGCCTCACCTATACCATTATATATATAATAGCAGTTATAAAGATTTAAAAGTATTATCTCTTACAGGTAACATATTTAGTTATAAATATAAAAAGAAAAGAAAATTTTAAACATTTAAAAGTATTATCTAAATATCTGTAATATGTATTCTAGTTTCCATTCTTGTCATTTCAAACATTTAGTATATTTCCCTTAAAAAGAATTGTTTCTTCTTTTAAACATCTAAAATCAATAGTTAGACAATGTAAAAATATTATTTTTCATATCCCAATGTTGTTCTAGATATTCTTTCAAGTCTTTCCATTCTTCTAGAAACTTTTCTGAGTCTTGATTGTTCAATTTTCTTGTCCATTTGTCCATTTCTGCCATAAATAGCAATTTTCTCAACCATTCCCATATGTCTGGAGTTTTTTCGCATTTCCAGTTCTGAGCATAGACCATTCTCACTGTAGTCACCATATACCATATTAATGTCCTTTTAGTTACATTTACATCCTCTAACTTAAGACCAAGCAATAACATTTCAGGCAGCTTTTTAAAGGTACATTTCAAAAAATTTTCCATTTCAGCATGAATCATACACCAAAAGACTTTAGCTTTGTCACAAGTCCACCACATATGGTAGAAAGAACCTTCTTTTTGCTTACATTTCCAACACTTATTAGACAGCTGTTGATCAATATTTGCTATTTTTTTCGGAGTCATATACCATCTATACAGCAGCGACCCTATGAATTGATGACCTCCAAAACATCCCACCAGTTTGTTCAGGTACTGCAAACCGAAGGCTGTTCATTCCTTTTTTGAGTCAATCCATCTCATGTTAGGTCTTCCTCTTTTCCTACTCTCCTCAGCTTTTCCTAGCCAATTTTTCCTGTCCTTGAGAATACAAACAAGCTTGCCCCTCCCCCCTTCTGAGTTATCACTAAGCTCCCTAGCTAGGAAGAAAACCTCTTCTAACCCCGCATGTGGCAATCAGTCAGACATGGAGCAAAGTCCATCCATCCAGTTCTTTTGCACAGGATAGTTGTATGGGGGCTGGGAAATGTACATTTCCCCCAAGTTTCCTGTGTTGGGTTTGAACATCACTCTGTTCATGGTGGCTCAGAGTAAATGTAACTGAATTAGTAGCTGTGGTTCCAGTAGTGATAAAACTCTGCTCTTCTCTGTTTCAGGCTGAATGCAACAGCCCCATGTGGTCTAGGAGAAACAGCTCTCACAACAATGTCTACTGCTCTGATCTCCACAGTGGTAAGGTTCAAAGCCCTTCCTAGCATAAGGCCACACATCCAAGTAGATGATTTCCATCTGGGAGGTTCAGAAACTGTGGGATCCCAGAGTCTTTGTCCAAAGATCTTTGGAAACTCCAGTTAAATTTTATTTATGAAATATTTCCTATTAAAAATGTCCAGGGTGGTACACAACAGTTGGATGTCATCTCTTTTCACTGAATGCCATTTCTTTCTTCCCCTTCCCAGTATATTCCTCGGATGCGAGTACGGCTCTGTCCAGCCTGGATTGTTTGTCCAGTATAGTGGATCGAATCTCTTCCTCGGCTCAGCCTGGGCTGCCCTTACAGGACATGGCTTCCCTCTCTCCCGGTGCCAGCCCTGAATCCCAGCCAGGCACTCCGGAGACCCCTCATGCCAGGCTCATCTATCATGTACTATGAGCTGCCTGAGACTTGAGGATGTTGTTTGGGCATGTCAGGGCCCTCCCATCAGCCACCAGCAGAGAGCTCTCCACTGGAACGAGAGGTTCTTGGAATGCCGCTGCCCCACAAATATGTATATAGGGGAGAAGACACTTTAACTTGTGTACATTTGTGAATAGTTTTATAAGGGGATTAAAATGTATTTAATCGAACCTCCATATTTTAATATTATATATCATAAATATATATTGGTTTTAAATTGTATCACACTAAAATCTTGGTTATAAATTTGGAAGCAATAGACCCAGAGGAAGCTCCGACGTGAATTTTTTTGAGATTCTCCACCCTCCCCATACAATTGGTTAAATTATATTTTTATATGTGTATTTTACCTCCTAATAAAGACTGGTTGTGCTGGATTGTTATCTTTACCTGCCAAAGAACAGCCCATAACATTAACCTAGTGCCAGCCAAGGCAAGGTATTCTGTTTTGGGATCAGTATTTTGGGGTACTATAGATGGACACAGCTTTGCCAGTTGCTTTATCTCTACATTTTTATGAATGGGAGTTCCTTTTTTTTTTTTTTTTGCCTTGGACATCCTGAGCAGTTCATGCCTTCCTAAGCATTACACAAAATACTTTAGAAATTAAGTAGCACCAATCAGACTGAAAGTCTGCTTTCTTATTGCCATTCAGGTTTTCTCTCCATAAGAGCTAACCTACTGAGAATGCAAATTTAATTCTGGCTTTTATTTTTACAGTCATACTTTCAATAAATTGCCCTTACTGAGCACTTCTGGACTCATGTTTCTCTTGAAGGAATGCAAAACCCTGGAAGACCTTTGGTACAACTTGCAAACATGAGCAGCTCTTCAATGTGATGTAGGAATTCTTTAAAGTCAGAGGGCTCTTAATATTTCAAAGCACTTTTGATCTCTGCGGAACACAATGCCTGGGACATAACTGAAGCTCTGATCCTGTGAAAGGCATGTACATTAAGCTTTATGGAGGTGAACAGTTCTTCAGAGACCAGCTAAGCATGCCTTGGCTAAGTGGTGGACGGGTCTCACAGAGTCAGTGTGTAAAATATGTCAGCAGCAAATGTCTCAGTTTATATGTGCAGTTCTGCTTTGTGTGATTCTTTTTGACTTGGGGGTGGGAAGAAACTACTGATATTGACGTAAAAGCTCTCGATCTCTTCCCCAGTCCTTATCCAATTCTGGCTACAGGTTTCAAATTGTGTACCACCTGCATCTGTAATTAATAATCTTTATAATTTTATTTAGCACTGAACACCTGACAAACTCTAAATTAATGCTAAAAAGACATCAAGAATATTGGTGGAGTGTATCAACTGAATCAAGAGGGTCCCAGGTTAAATCTCTGACATCTCCATCTTAATGGTTCTCAGGTAACATATGCTAGGAGAGACCTGTCTCTCAACATGGAGCTGCTGCAAGTCAGGAAAATGACTCTGTTTCTTATGTTCAAAACTGTGTGCAGACAAAAAAATGGTCATTCATAATTCTTCACCAGATGTCAAAAGGCTAACAATTAGAAGTGTAGAATAGTGCCCTGAGGTGCCAATAACATAGCTGGCTTCACAATAGTGTGGTCCTCTTCCATTAACATAATAGCTTGCTTCTTTAGTGGCTGTTAGAAAGCAGCTCATGATCTTGCTATGTACATTAGGCTACAGCTATCAAAGTTATGCTTTTAGTCATGAAATTTAGAACTGAATAGTACCTAATACTCCATTAACCACAAGTAAAGGGGATGTTCCAGGACTGTTTGGGTAGAACTGGGGTTGGGGACAAAATCACCATGGTAATTTCTTATTTCCATGGAAAGTAAATATGGGTCAAATATTGGCCAAGGTGTGAGCTACTTATGGCACATTAATTTTCATTTGGATTAATTAATATAATAAAATATTACAGGCTATTTAATCCTCTGGGGTCCAGGTAACAAATAAAATGGAAGACTGAACTTTGCATATGTACAACTTGAATCTCCTTATTGTCCTGACTTGCTACACTTTTCCATGTAAATTAATTTTTTTTACCATAGCGCCTCAAGCAAATTGAAAATATCCACTGCATGATAGCCAGATGATATCAGTCATTTCATTTTACTATTTGTTTACAAGATTTCTTTCCCTGCTCAGCTTGAAGTCCTGAAGTAGCTGAATTAGTAGTGGTCAGCAACCTTTTATGACACAAATGTATAAAGCCCTCCGTCTCAGTTTGGGACTTCCATGACCTTGGCCGATGACCTTTTTCAAAGCATGCAGTGTAACACTGACAAATCACATGCTCGAAATATACACCACTTTCTGGCTAGCTGGCATTTCAAGAGTCACAGCCAAGGTCAACGCCTCTCGTTTTATGAGTGGTGCACAGTCTGCTGTGCATTGCTTAATATCCTGAAACAGCTGTAATGCTGAATCTCAACTGGAGGCACATTTGCTACCCTGCCGAGGTAACCGAGGTGCTACACTGCAGAAGACTCCACCTAAATGTTGATATGACTGGCCATTTTTCCCTATGGCACGTTTTCCCTCATTTTTTTAAAACTAGGGAGAATTCCCAGGACAAATGACAGCTGTATCTCTCCAGTGGCATCATATGCTCTCAGTTCAAGTTTGGCCATTACATCCACAACACAGGAATCATCCTGGGAAAGGGCAGTTATTTTCCCAGGATACCTTGTGTGGTGACACCTCGAATCCAGTCATGTGAACAGTATGTGTATTGGACTGGCCTCTTTGCATTTTGCAGACTGGCCCTAGCACAGGCAGGAATCTCCATGCATCTGCACCATGGACATTAACTGTACACTAGGTTTTTTTGGAGCTCTCGCTGGGATCCAGTAGATCAAGAGCACATGCATGGTTAGGCTTTCCCATTATGGGTATTGGAAAGCAAACATTCCCAGGGTACTTGCTGCAGGACATCAGGAGTGTCTTGAAGCAGCGGCAGAATCTTCAAACTCCTCCTCAATGTAATAACTTAGTAGTTGGGAGGGCAGCTACCTGCCCTGTTCTACAGTTCAGGGCCACCACAGCAGCAATCTGCTTAGCAGAGGTCAGGTAAGTAAGGGTGCCAGTAGAGATCTACTTGGCTAAGGGTCTCAAGGGAACTATCTCCATAAAAACTGATAGCAGATTCGCCCTCCATCCCAGCCTCTTGCTAGTTCTGCCTTTGTAGCTAATTCCCCAATCAAAGCAAAGGCAAGATTTTTATTTGATAAAGCTGTTTTGGGGTAACACAGGCTTAGTTTGAAAAGTGACAAAGACTTCCAGGTAAGGCTTTTTTCGATGGTTCCTCTGTACAGGCTCTCTGTCTATTTGTCTTATCTTACCTAAATTCTACAAGAACCAGGTCCAATCACCTGGGCAATATATACATTGACCATTCTTGCATTGTGTTTTATATGCTATTTCCAACATGAGTATTAATTAATATCTATGTCTGAAAAAGGAAGATGTGAAGAAGCCCAAACAAGGAATACTGTCCAGTTTGGTAATCTGGAAACTTGTGCCCTCATGTATCACCCTAAAATGATTGAAGCCAGAAGTTACAAGATGATGCATTTTGAACCTGTCATTCTCTGGAGCTCTCTCCCTCACAACTTTCCCTCACAACTAATAAATAAAAAGAAAATAATGGTGTATATGTGATGTCTTGACTTTTAGTTCAATGTTTTGAAACTGTTCTTTAATTCAACAGTGCAAATATAACTACTATATATATTAACTCCTCTTGCCTGAAGGGTAATTAAGTACCTCTTTAAGCAGCTCTGGAAATAATTTTAAGTTTTAAGCAGCAGTGTGAACAATTGCTGTTACTGAGGGAACTCTTCAGGACCACGAAATCTCTGTTCATTTAATTGTGGGTGCTAAAACCCACTATCCATTATTCAAGTTAGGATATGGTAGACACAGGGGCATCGAGTTTTAAAAATCGGGGGGGGGGGGCTCTTCTGTGTGCATGCATGAAGCGCGCCCGCCTGCCGGGACCATGTCCTCACCGCCGCCTCCCCCCCCCGGCCTGACTACTCCTGCTTCCGTCCCTTCCTCCGTCCGTCCAGGGGCCAGCTAGGCATTTGCTTAGCTGGCCCCTGGATGGATGGACAGAGGGAGGGACGGAGTGGCCAGGTCGGGGAGGGGGGGAGAGAGAGGCGGTGGCAGCAGCTCTAGGAAGAGCCCGGGGAGGCGCAGCAGAGGGCGCTTCATTTTCCTGGGGGTGGCTCAATCCCCCCCGGGAAATTTCGGGGGTGGCTCGAGCCCTCGAGCCCCCCCATAGTTGACGCCTATGGACACAACAAAATTCACAGTCACTGCTCTAGAAAGAATGCTGTTGCTAATGATAAGGTGGGGCATGACTGTGGTCAGCTAACACCTGTCCTTTCTTTCCATTCCATATTCTAATTAATGCTTCGAGACTGAGGTGGCAAGGAGCTCATAATTTGCTCATGTTCCTGACAGTCTTGGACTCATTTACTTCCCCTTATTTAATTAGAATGTTGGAAACATCAGGCCTAAAATATTTCCTGGGACTATTTTTTGGTCTCAAAAGAAAACAACTGATTTACTTTCATGATTTGATTCTAGGAGTATGCTGACTTCTAGATACTTCTGTTTATTTGTATGAGCCTTTCCAGGTAATCATTCTTTAAATAACATATGTATGCACAATAACGGTGATGCAGTTGTTGCTGGCAACCCAACATCTTTTACATAGCCGGCACATGCTATTATTTCATAAGATCCCTTCTAGCAGCTAATGGAGCTGTTGCATTCTACTTGAGCTGTGTTTGTTTAAGTGTCATAGGCATCTACTGGCTAATGCCCATAACATCACCAGTGGTAACTGACACACCCCTTTTTTTCTATGGTAATGCCAATTTAGGATAATTTATAAAGAAGTGGCATATTTAAAATGTATTTTCCTGGCTGTTTTAGAGGCTGGGTGCTCTCCACTGTACCACTCCACTGGCAATAAACATGCAGACTTTAGCATTAGAAACTTCCAAGGGTTTCAAGGGAAACTTCCAAGCCACTTTCAATGGGCACTTTGTGCTTATATAGTACAAGTGGAGACCTGCAAGAAACTTGCAGGATGTTTATCCCATTCCTCAAACCTTTGCTTCCTCCCTTCTCCCCCTACCTCTCTCACACTCTTTCTCCCTTCTGCCCCCCTTTATCTCTCTCTCTCTCCTCCATGTATATTACTTCCTCTCTCTTTCTGACCCGTCATCATTCTCTTTGTTTTTCTGCCTCCCCACCTCCCTTCCGAAGCTGCACGCTCGGTTAAAGAGCTCAGTCGAAGAGGATGATCATCCCAGATAGAAAGAGTGTACCATACTTTGGTCAAGGGTATATGATAACTTTATAGTACTTCTCACACTGGCCCTGACTTTGTACCCATCAGCTGTATGATTTGATGAGGAACTGTTGCCTAGCAAGGCACAGCATGTGCTCTTATGGACTTTAATGTTCATAAGTTTGAACTTTGGGTTGTTATGCCTTGAAGGACTACATGCATTCTTCACTGCTGTAAGAGGTTCCAGTCCAGGAAGCATGCACCCGACATAGTTCACACCAAGACGGAAACAAAGACCCCATTGCACAAGGGTTCTCCTATCAACTTGCGCTAGGCAACCCCATCCCCCCCACATACCTTCGGGATTATGCTAAGTGAAGTTACTTGGCAACTAATCTTCTGCCCATCAACTGGCTGAGCTAGGGCCATCAAGGAACAATGGAATGGCTTGGTGACTCATCGGAAGCTTGCCCAGGTGTCAGCTCCTGTCTAGCCCTAGTGTTGCAATATTGACCACCCCTCCGCATCCCCTCCTATTTTTCCTTTAACCAATGGTAGGGTTTGTAGGGACGAACTACCTGGAAGGTGTGTTAGGGGGATGTGGTCAGCGCTGCCCGCCCCCAAAATCACCTAATAAAAGAGGTTGCATTCCATGCAATTGGTCTCTTGAGCTTCCACGACCCCTATCTGCTTTTTACCCCTCTTGAGTCCAGCTTGCTATCCCAATACCCTTCCTCCATCTTTGATCTCTGTAGTGTACAGACAGAGAAAAGCGTGTTTCTGCCAGTTCAGAGCATGCTGCCTATTTCCTTTTCAACCCCTCCATTCTTCTTTTGGAACGGACAACCCATCTCCAGGACAGGTAAAATATCTCCCAACCAACATTTCTCCTGCTCATGCAAAAGAGCTATTTCTCTACCTGAATTTTCTTAGGAGCTGTGTGTTAGTGTGTGTGATTCTTTTTTTGTATGCTTGAGAACATCATTTAAACATCATTTAAACTGACCTCTGCCTCAGTGCCTATTTTCTGGGAACTCCTGGAAGGGGCGGGACCTTGGTATAGTTGGCTGTAACCCAGTTATTTGCCAATTGCTAATCTTAAAACCAGAGCAATTCGGCTAACAGAACCAACATATTGATTCCCTGAACATACATGCCACGGGGCTGTGTTCTTACCGTCTTATTTCTTAACTGATTCTAACATTCTAAGTCAGAGATCACCAACTTTTTCTTTAGTGAGAGCACTACTTCAGAATAGTGGAAAGTATTCCATGCTACCCTATGTCCCTGCGGTATGTTGCTGAGCTGAGTTTTGTTCCATCCTAGAAACAGACTGTGGACTAGGAAGAGCACCAGAAATGAAGCTATTAGCTAAATAGCACAAAGGAAAATCTTAGGAAATAAAAGTTTTAACAAATTCTACAGCAGATCTTTTCCTCAATCTTCTAGGGGATACATGAGCTACTCTGCAGCACTCACTGATCTATTGTGTAGCTCATGAGTTACCCCTTGGAGACTGCTTTTCTAAGCAGTTCCAGTACCTTTCAGAATTACATAGAAGCAGAATTTGGTTAGGTGTGGCTTCACCTGTCACATTGCTACACTTCTTGCAACCAGATCCTTGGACTATTTAAATGGATGCAAGTCCCACTGTGAAGTGTTTGTGTATATGTCCCATTTTGCTCACTGTACTGGTTCACTTTGTGTAATACACCTTGAGTGAGAAAGGAGGACTATAAATAATGTGTGGGAATATTTGGGTGAGGTGGGAAGACAATATTTGTAGGCGTTTGATATCTGCTGGCACAAGGATTGAAGATCACATCTTATCTTTGGGTGGGTTACTATGTCTTTGATTAGTTAGATATTGTTGGGAAAATAGCAGAGCACCAAAAATGCCCAGTGGAATAAAAGGCAGCACATAGTCTGTGTGGTTGGTTATAAAGAAAACTTTACTAAAGGGAAGGGTTACACTGGGATCTAAAACAATAAAGAATAAACAGTCTAACTAGCTTCCTGATCTCCAGAACAAAGAAACTGAAAGTTTTCCCCCAACTCCCCCTAACTGAGTACGTGACAAACACCATATAACTTTCTCCGCATTATCAATAAACCAATAAAGAATCTGAGTTCACTTCATTAAGACTACTACCTCCTCTTTCTCTGGCCCAAACAACTACCTGATGTCTAATTGGTTCTATGCTAATTAACTGCTTGTTGTAAACACACACAGATTAACCCTTTCATGACTGGTGAGGACACTTTCTTTTTCCAACAGATTTTTTTGGGCAGTTCTATGTAGCTACAAGATGAGGAAATCCAGAGGTAGGACCACGATGAAAGAGACTGTTTAATGAAATGTGACTGGTATGAAGCAAATCAAGATGGTGAGGGAGCAGAAAGAAGGGTAGTAGCTGTGAAGAGCTATGAACAGCCTACGCATCTGTGAGCAGGAATCCAGCTGAGCTCTCTTGGTGCCTGCTACCCTTCTACAGCACAGGGATTTCTCACACATTTATTAGCACAGTAAAAGAAATGTCTAAAGGTTAAAACCTGAAACTATGATGCCAGTAGTTTTAATAATGAGTTTTGGCTTTACTGTGCTACATATTGTTTGGTGGTCACATAAAGTGCTTGTAGGATCCCCCCCCCCCCCCAAGCCTAAATGTAAGACAATATTGTACAACTCAAATTGGTTAAGACTTTACAGACAGAACATTAATAACCATTAAATGTGTATAATGGGTTTTTGTCAAAGTGACTGCATAGAATGAGATGAGGGTTTGTGTTCTTTCTTTAGTATGAAAACAGCCAAAAACAGAGAGGGACAGCAGGCTATCCCCCAGGTGGCTGCTTGTGGCTGTGAATGTGTTTCTGTACAGCTTGCAGCTTCTTCTGAGAGATTTTTTTTTACCTTTGAATTCCATGTTTCTAACTCTGAGGGTGTTGGCACAAGTTAGAAAGCATTACAGGAATAGTCTGATATGAGATCAGTCTAAAAGAATATCTAACTCTTCAACTGCTTCATGCTTTTATATCAATTTTCTTTTTTGAATGGTTAACATTAGGGTTTTCCTGTATGAGGATGATATTCTGGAATAAGAATATCATAACAATATCCAGGTCTGGTTCAAATGTGTAAGAGATGGAGTGCTCTGGGGACCCCTCTTTCTTTCTAAATATCATTAAAGAATGTCTTTTAGGTGTACTTGATTCCTTTTCTAAGCTGCTATTCTTGCATGATAATATCTGTGTATTGGAAGTATTTGGCATTAACTGATTAATCAATCAAAATCCTCAGTGTTTCTCTTCAGCATGTTAGGCAAAATTAAACTTAGTCATTCTTTATTTTTCTCAGTAATATTATAATTTCCAACTTTTTTTTGTGCATAACTTATCATGGGATGATAGGCAGGATAGTATGATAAGTAAACTCACTACCGTTTTAATATCTTGGTTAGTTGCCAACAAAACTATTACATCTTGAAATTTAGTTTATCGCAATACCTATGGACATTGATGGTCACAATAAGAAAACAGCTAGATTCTGGTATGTTTTATAGTTGTTGTCTGTTGTACTTGGCAGAAGTTGCCACTGAGGTCAATGGTAACATTGCTGGCAAAGCAAGTCTTTTGTTTTAATCATGATGACAGAAAGGGACATCTACTGGTAAGATCTAGCATTACCATTTATTTCAGAGGTTACTCTGAGTTGACAACTTGGTTGCACAGGGGCTCATGTTAGAAGGTGAATGGCATGAGCTATCTCCAGAATTTATACTGATAAAAATGTGCTTTAACTTGGTGATTGATCTTGCTAAAAATTATTTTTAAAAATCTCTGGAAAATGCTGCTATTGTAATCAATGCAACACCTCTTCTTTCCACTTTTGGGGGGATTATTGTAGGGCACAGACCTGTTGGAAGGCTGTGCCTGAAAAGCTCCTGAAATGTTTTTATTACCTTGGGTTTTTTGTGGTAATTATACAAAATAAACTTCAAACTATAACCCTTAATATATTAATGACAGCTTGTATGGTTTTTGAAAGGTTTTTTTTGGGGGAAAAGCAAATTCTAGCCCAAGACTAGGGGAGTGATTGGGGAAAATCCAGGATTTTTATGCATTGACCAGAAATAAGGCCATTGTGGAAATAAATATAATGGGCTCTAGAAAGAGGCTCTGGGAGAGTGCCCTGGCCTTGGGCACTCAGTGTCAATTTACTGTGGTGATCTCAGCAGGATATAATGACACAGAGTCCACCATTCTCTCCACAGGAACTGACCTCTGCTACCTGAAGAACAGTTGTAATTTTGAGTGATCTCCAGCCCTCGCCTGGACATTGGCAACAATGGTTCCTCAGGAGGAAATGGCTGGTTTAGAGGGTGGAGTCTATGGCATTGTACCTGTCTGACATCCCACCCCTCCTCAAACCCCACCTTCTCCAGACTCCACCCCTCAAATCCCCAGGAATTTCCCAAACTGGAGTTGGCAACCCATCTCCTTACAAGCCAATCATCAACCTACCTTTATTCCCCACTCACTCTTCAGCTTTCCAACTCTCCACCACCACCTGCAGCCTCTACCATGCTCTGAAGCCCTGACTGCCACATCACACTGGCTGTCATAGGGGGGCCATCTCAGCAGGGTATAAGGACAGTCCACCATTTTCTCCAGGGGTACCGATCTCTGCCATCTGGAGAGCAGCTGTAATTCTGAGTGATCTCCAGCCCTCATCTGGAGATTGGCAGCAATGGTTCCCCAGGAGGAAAAGTAGTCTTTCTCTGCAATGGGGACCAAAGCCGCTTACATCATTCTCCTCTCCTCCTTTTTGAATTTCACAACAACTCTGTGAGGTAGGTTAGGCTGAAAGCCTGTGACTGGCCCAAAATCACCCACTCAGCTTCCACAGTTAGGACTGGCCCCAATGAGTTTTCTCCCAAAGGCCAAAATAAGTGTTGAAAGGGCCTTTTATTGACAGAACCAAGCTTGGATGCAAAGCAACAGACACTGAGGGGAAAGAAGGATTGCCAGCTCTGAGTAGGAAAATACCTGGAGATTTGGGAGGGGGGATCCTGTGGAGGGCAGCATTGGGTTGGGGATGGGTGGAAGGACTCAGCAGGGTCCACCCTCCAAAGCAGCCATTTTCTCCAGGGGAACTGATCTCTGTCATCTGATCAATTGTAACAGCAGGAGATCTCCAGGTCTCACCTGGAGATTAGCAACCCTAGGGGAAAGTCAGCTGCACAGCAGGGGGTTGAAGAGAATGGTTTGATAACTGCTGGACCATCTCATTAGCTAGCCAGCCATGGCGGAGCCAAGTTTTTGCAGTTTATTCTGACAGGAAAGTGGCCAAGCTGGCAGTGGGCGGGGGAGAGAGTTACGCTGAAAGTCTGTGACTGGTCCAAAATCACCCAGTCAGCTTCCATAGCAAGAACCTGGGTCTGGCAGACCCTGCTTTGAAGTGCTAACTGCTACGCCTAGGGTAGCCAACCTCCAGGTGGAGTCTGAAGATTGCCGTGTATCACAACTGAACTCCAGACAACAGATCTCTCTCTCCCCCTGGAGAAAATAACTGCTCTGGATAGTGGCTTCTATAGCATTATGTTCAGCTGAGGCCTCTCCCCTCCCCAAACTCTGGCTTCCTTAGACACAGAATATCCAGGAATTTCCCTACCTGGAGCTGGCAACCCTAGTCAGGACTGGCCCCAATGAGTTCCTCACAAAGGCCTGGAAAGGGTTTCCTTCCTTTGTCTTTTTACTGACAGAACCAAGCTTGGTTGCCTAGCCACAGCCACTGAGGGAACAGTCTCACAGGAGGCAAGCAGGAGAAGTGTCTTCGTCAGGAGAGACAGCTGTTTGGCAGTTATTCTGGCAGGGAACAGTGGCTGAAGTGGGAGTGGGTGGGGAAGAGGAGTGGAATGGAATAAGTCACTGTGAATTATGTTGGCATGTTTTATTCATAAGCTTATAAAATGATTTTATTCTATGCAAAAATAATATTACATGTAAAAACAACTTGTCTGACCTTAAGCCTTGTGAGAATTTGGTCATGGTGTTTGTGCAGTTTTAAGGAACAAAACAAGTCGAGTCCTTTACATTGTTCAGTTGGTGGTTTTTGTTTGTTTGTCATTTGAGGACTGACAGTCATGAGTGGGCCTACTCCAAATCCTGTCAAAAGTGTACTCAATGGGGCTTTCTTCCAGGAAAATGTCCTTAGGGTTGCACTGTGAAACATATATTGTCCTCTGTTCGAACTTTATCACACCATTTTCCACACCATGGAGATGGGAATAATCTCCACATAGAAAAACCAGAAGTTACCACGCTGAAGGAAATACAATTTCACATCTGTGTTTCACATGCCTGACTGTACAGAAAATGGCATGGTAAAGTCACAATGTGAGACCATATCAACAAGAACTTTACTTAGACTGCAGTCATAAGAACACTTTCCCCACTGAATAAAATGGGACTTACTTCTAACAGGACCTAATTGGGATTTCTCCCTTAATCCAAAATTTATATTTATATCATTGGAGGTATCTATTCTAGAATCCCTTTTCAGTTCCAAGTCTCAGACCTGGAACATCTCAAAGAGTAATAAAATCTTTGAGCACATGAAGAGTGCCTTTCCCTTCCTGATGAATAAACTCAGCCAGTTCTTCCCCAAGCACATGGGAACTGGAAGAGCTCCCAGATCAGGAACCAAGACCTCTGCATATGTTTGAACTCTGGCACATTTAATTTTAGAAATTAAGATCTACTATATTGTTATGCTAAGGACTTCAGTTTTTTTAAAGGGCAGGTGGTATAGTGGCTGGTATGTTAGACTAGTGTCTAGTAGATCTGGGTGCAAATCTCCACTCTGCCATCTAGTTTGCTGAGTGACCCTAAACCAGCACATTCTCACAGCATCACCTACCTCACAGGGTTACAGTGAGGTTAAATGGTAAAGGAGGAAAATGCCATGCATGCTGCTGTTTGGAGAAAAGGCAGGATAAACATGTGCCAGATAGGGCTCTTATAGCATGCTTGAAAAAATGGATATGTTAGCTAATAGTAAAAGGAAGCTAGTTTAGCCAATGTGAAAACTGAAAAGTTGTACAGGGCTAATTCAACAAAATTCTCAGGAATAAAATACAATCTTTGCTTTATTTGTGCTCTTAACAATTATAGACAATCAAGAAGTGCTATGCCCACTTTGTGCCACTAGGTGACTCTCATTACATGTTGAATTATTGAGACATGCTCTATGGAGTTTTTTGCTTTGTCCACTGTAAACCGATTTGGGAGTGTTTGTGGGTCCACGGCTTCTACCAGCAATAATGAAAGGATCTAAGGCTGCCTTCCACAAACTGCTCAAGCCAGAATCCTTGGATTTAAGACAGTTTATCACAGTCCTATATACATTTGCAGTCATAAAAGGTAACTTGCAAATTATGCTCTTAGCATCAGGATGGCTGTCCAACTAACCTCAGTGGAATTAAAATTCTCCATCTTAACTTTATCATGAATTGAGCTTTAATAAATCTTGAGAAAAGTTTTTTAAACTATAGACAGGGGCAAACTGGAATCATTTGCGTATGAAGCTTGGTCATGTGGTACCAAAGAATGCTGAATATAATATGACTCAGTCGGCTCCCATTCTTTACCTTGTGCATCCTCTAAAATTTATCTCCAGCTTTGTAAACCTAAGGATTTCCACATTTTACCTCTGCTCTCTGCCTTATAAGGGACATGTCTGCTTGATTTAGTGCTGGTGAGACATTTGATTATTTAGGTAAAAGTTTCCCTTGCTCGAAAGCCGGTTGAATATGACTCTAGGGATGCGGTGCTCATCTCCGTTTCCAAGCCGAAGAGCCAGCACTGTTCAAAGACGTTTCTGTGGCTATGTGGCCGGCATGACTAGATGCCGAGGCACACGGAATGCTGTTACCTTCCCACCGAAGCGGTACCTATTTATCAACTTGCAATTTCTTGCTTTAGAACTGCTAGGTTGGCAGGAGCTGGGACCAGAGACAGGAGCTCACGCCATCATGCAGCACTTAAGTCTTGAACTGCTGAACTACTGATCTTCCAGTCTGCAGTTCAGCATCGTAACCAAATGAGCTACTGGGCTTTAGTTTACGGGGCTTTATATTCTTTAAGGGAGAATGCCACTTTTCTTCTTTGTTTTGGTTCCAGCAGACTTCACACATTGCTGAGTACTCAGGTTGGGCCTGAGGTCCTCACCCTCTGTCAGACGTAACAAACTTACCCACTAGCTGTGGATTCTTCCCAATTCCTGTGTGTATAGTACCCAACTGGGAACAGGACCATGGTGCATGTGGAGGAAGGACTTCAGTCTTCACTTCTGCACCATCTTTCCAACTTGAAGCTCCCAGGGGGTGGTTTAAGGGGAAACCCATTGTAAGACTAAGGAAGGCCTAACCTGAGACAGACCTAAAGCCATTTTGTGATAAAAGCCATTTTCAAAAGAGAAACGGAGTGAAACTTTCCACTGTTCCATCCAGCCAAAAACCAATATAGATATTGGCTAGGACTCGAGATCAAAACAGCCCTGAAGTTCGGAGTCTAGAGCTCTTGCAAACAAACCACTCTAACATATACAAACAACAGGAATCACTGCCAAAAGCCCCTAACAAGGGAAGTGGGATTTTTTGAGGCTGGGAATAATGAAAATGATAGTTTTATATACAGGCATCTCTAATACACCTTAAAAGTTTCAACAAGCACCTTGGGGAGATGGACAGAGAAATAGAGGGGAAAAAGAAACCTCACTTAAACCATCATAATAGCTTAATTGCAGCTCAGTTTTCCTATCAGAAACCAGACGTGCTTTCTAGGAAGCGAGAAAAGGTTAATGATTAGCAGGATTCACAATGCCAACTTACCTAAGCATCAGTAACTGGGTTAGAGAGCGAAACCTTTGCCAGCTGAGATAGATTTCAAAAGAGTTCTAAAGGAAAACCTGTAATTTCCCACAGAATGGGAAAATAAAATAAAAGTAAATAAAAGTAAATAAAATAAAATAAAATAAAAAAAATTTCCATAAGAAAGGAATTTAGGTTTCAATAAAAGTCTTCATGACCAGACACCTGATGATGGAGTTTGAATAGCGAAGTGGGAGAAGAAGGTTTGGGGCCAGATTTGAACATTAACCAAAGCAGAATATCACACAAACCTCTTTGCCTTCTTCATTTGAAATTGCTCGGTGATATATTTTGAATGCTACTTACATGTAACCATGAATCATGAAGCTATGCTATGGCATATAGATTAATGCTATACATCTATACATGCTTGCATATAATACATGCTTATGTTATGCACACTATACATTATAGTATCCATTGTTGCTAATAACCAGGAACTCCTGAAGGGATGGTTTTTGGGGAAACTAAGAAATAAGGAAGAATGATGGTCATAGAAGGTTTGATTCTAAAATAGATGCTGTGAGGAATCAGGCCATGTCAACAGTGCTGGGCAAAATGTATTTATTTATTTATTTATCTTATTCAATTTCTAGGCCGCTCTCCCCGCACAGTAGAAGTGGGTTTAGGAATGGTTCCAGCAAGGGACAACTTGACCCAGTACAGTTGTGGTGTCCTTGGCAAGGGGAAACCCAGACAGGACACATGTATTTTTCATGACCATATGATAATTTTTGCCAGTAATGATACGTCACCAAGTTGGTAGAAACCCAAGAGCAGTTGTAAGAATCTGATTAGGTTAGAAGAGTGGGCAGATTAGACGAACAGAGTAAAAGAATAGGGGAATATCCAATGGGAGTCAGGCAGAGAGTATCCAAAGCCTCTCTCCCTCACTTTCTGTCTCTCAGATATTCATCTGAAGAAAAACTTTGTGGAGGTAAGGCCTTTTCTTACCAAGCCACCTTTGGGCCAGCTTTGAATGTACTCCGCTACCCTTTTCGGACTGGTGAGATTCATATGCTGCTTGCTAGGTTCTTATGTTGCTTTTCATGCTCCATGTTGCTTATGCTTTATGCTGTTTTAAGTAAAATTAATGCTTCACTATAGGCAAGGATATTTTAGGTTAAGCTAAGCTACATGCTCTTATAAAAGAATATAAAAGAATATAAAGACAGGAAGGGTTTTTTTTTCTAGATCAAACAGCTCTTTTTGCTTGAAGTTGCTCAGGAGAGATTTGTTTTGAAACAGAAACTTTTTGGATTAATTCCTGAGTCACCAACTGAGCTAGAAGAAATCTGGCAGGCTCAACGTAATCTCTCTTTATGTCAAGCCATGCTTTAGTCCAGCAACTCTGACTTGAGGCTTAATTTTATATTGTGCTACCAGAGATAAGTAGCATCAGAGGACTCTTATGCATCACAAATACAGAAATGTACAAAACTGAAGCCTGGCTCTCAGGGCTACCCAGTTGAGGTGATCATTCAGAGCAACAATATTTCAAGCTTAATGCCTTGGTTATTGGACAGAGTTGCAGAATGCGCTATTTTGGAGGCATTAGGTTTCAGCCAATCTGATAGCAGGGACAATCCACATTCCATTGACTCCATCGACTGCCTAGGGCACCGACTAGGTTTTGAAAGGGAAACAATAAACAAGTGACACATTGAACATGACAATGAGAAGACAATAACCAGGTTAACTCTTGATCTTTTAGTTATTATCATGGTCAGCATCATAATAATGTGGGTGGTTGTGGAAGCAAAGGAAAATAGCTACTTTACTGAACTCTGGTTATACTTCCTGGAAAATGCCAAGTAAGTGTGTTAGATGCATCTCAATTAGTCTCATCTGATACAATAAGTAACTTCCTGGATCTTAACAATGCTCAGTTTCAGAATGTTTATGCAACGGTTGTTTTAAAAAGAATAGCTAAAGTTTTGGTATCTGTACTACATCAAGGGTGGCCAAAGTTCCTAAAATAAAGGATTTGCCCAAACTGATTGTGGGGTATGCATTTTAAGAGTAGCCAGTATACAAGACAAATAAAACGTTTAAAATTTATTAAATTACACAATCCAAATAATATTGCCAATACTCCATATTTAAACATGAGTCATATTTTACTTATGTAATCTACTTTGTGCAATGTCCATTTTATTTAAATTTTTATTTTCTAATGTATTCTGGTGATTTGAAATGCAGAACATGTTATCACATTATGCTTAATACATGAAAATTTTTTACAGGGCTTTTGCTATAACTGAGGTTGCATGGTTATAACATAATACAGACTTTGTGGAAAGTAACAACAGTGTGTATACACTCAATACTTACATAGACCCTTAAACAATATCATTTAAAAGTTAGATATTTCATAAGACACATCACAGTTGGTAAGTACAGTAAACTAAAACCTAATAGCAAAACGTAGAATTCCATACTTAAAAGTTGGATAACGTAAGGGTATAGCAACATTGTCTTAGTTTTAGACATTCTGAAGCAATTCTATAATACAATTCCACGCAATTGTAGGGTTTTTCCCCCTAATTTTCATAAAGCCATGACCCAAAATATCATGTCTTATGAACTGAAGGGATATGGATATTACTTGGCTCTGAATACAGCTTTTAGAAATGATTTATAAAACAATATGTGCACAAATCATTCCCTGCCTTCCTCTGAGAGAAAGCCTCCCCCATCCCCCCGCATGTGAGTCTTTGCTGAATTCTGGGTCATGGTTATAAAAGGACATCCTTAAGCACAAATTTGGTAACTACTAAGATTCTATGAAACATTTTTAGAAATCATTTTACTAAGGAAAATGACTCTTTTTCTAACCAGTGATCCAACATAGCAATTATTATCGAATACTTCTGAAGTCATGGGCATGTAGATTTGAACTGACATTTCAGTTTGATTTATTTTGGATTTACAAACCATGGATTGGATCCAGCCAGATTTCTCACTCAACCTGGGCCAATTCTCTTCCTAATTCCAGCCTCCATGGCTTTGTCCAGATAGGTTCCATGATCCTTGGCATAGTCTTTTGGGGTTGGTCAACGGGCACCTTTCCTTCTTTTTTCAGCTGTAGAAAAGTTAGTTGGATCCAAGCCCATTATATTAAAGTGGTTTAGATGGCAGCATACACATTCTGCTACTGATTCTCCTGATGACAGCCATTGTTGATACATCATTTTATACTTCTGGTTCTTGGTGGCAGAGTCTTTGTTTTGTATGTATAAAGGTCCCATGTTAAATCCATGGCATTTTTAGTTGGAGAACACTGGGTATCAGTGCTGAGACCACGGACAGTTGCTGCCAGTTCAGTTTCATCAATCTGGGCTGATTTCATAAGTGGCAGAAGAATGTAATAGCCCTTCCTTAACTATTCACGACCACAGAATGAGAACTGGTCTACAGTGCAGAAGAATTAGGTGGCAGAATCCTCTGCTGGTTGAGTGGACTGTAACTACACCTAGCAGGTGTCATTTTTAATGCTCTCACATATTAAAAAATGTACTGCAAGTAACAGATTTACTACAACAAGCAATTATTGTGCTAGTTTTCAGAGAGGCATTGAGAAACATTGAAAAACAGGTCTGCAGTCCAGTCTACTAATGCAGGACTCATAATTAGTTACATTTTGATTCGAGTTTTCATCCCAAAATTGGTTTCTAAAGAGTTTTGTAGCAATAAAAAAATTGACTACAAATGACAATTAAAATTAACTATAAAATATTCCATGGGGCAGAGTGGGGGACTCCCTGGTAAAGCTGTGTTGGGCGTTAATCAAAAGGTGACTTCCCCCTACCTTCTCTGATGATATAAATCAGACCTTAGTTGTAAAGCTTCAGGAAAACTAACACTACCCTGCCAATCAGATGTGGTTCCTTAGGGAGGCCTGCCTCTCCTTTGAGAACAAAGCTGGATTAAGTGACTTGGTGCATTCAATCTAGAAAAAAAACTATGAAATAAAGAATATATTTGAAAAATAGAGAGATACTGAGATACTCGGTTATATCTACTCTCCTTCCCGCAGTTTTCTGTCATTAACATTATCTCAACAACATTTGCAACATAGTAAGCATAGATCCTACTTCTGGAACAAGTACATTCTGACAATATTTATATATATATTTATATCTTATAAATATACTGTATACTCAGTTATAGATTTCTGGATAATAGCTATAGTAGATATACTAGCAATATCTATATTTAAAAATACAGTTCTAGGGTCCTCATATCTTACTACTAACAAAAGATAGAATCCAACCTGATAAATAGACTGTAGGGACACACCAAGAGTAAAAAGCCAGATGCTTCTACAAATGGAATGCTCTATAAATATATTAACAACTTTAAAAGGGAAAAAGGGAGAATCATTATAAATGGGATTTCATATACAGCTCTACAACAATGAGGTGAGAAGATGTTATGTAGGATGTATGAGAGACTTTCATGTGGTGACATTTAATGATGCAATTTTGCTTTACGTTATTTATCACACACGCACAAGCACACACACACACATTTATTTATTTATTTATTTATTTTTCGTATTTATATCCCGCCCTCCCCGCAAGCGGGCTCCCCGCAAGCGGGCACACACACACACAGACAGGCCTCAATCCATTTAGTGTCAGAAGATCTGCACACAAAAGGAGAAATCCACATACCTGGATCAGGAATTACAGAGAGGCTGTTGATCCACACAGTGTTGTTTTAGTGGAGGATGCACAACTGAATGCACATCCCTATCTCCATTCTGGTGCAATTAATCACATACACCCCCTCCCCTCCCCCTCTGAAGCATGTCTAGAGCTGTACTGACGCTGACAAACTCTGGACAGTCTTCTTCTTGGCACTGGCCTGTCTATCTGTTTAACAAACTCCTATTGAAGTACTATTACCAGGATTGCAGGACTGGACCATTCATTCATTCATTTATTCGCCATGAATACTCTGTTTCATCATTTTTTTTCTTTTCCAAAACAACTTCTTAAATTTTGAAAAATCTTACCATACAACGGGATCAGAGTCAAACAACACCTTTTCATCCTAAGACTTTAGTATACTGAAAAGCCTCCTAGAGAGAGAGTCTATTGTGGTGTTGGCTTGTCAAACAATTTTTATGGCAGTAATTCACAATTTGCTGGTGAATGCAATTGTCACATTGCTGCTGCTGCTGCTTCACTCTGTGTTGGAATACGAAGCACAGCTTTGCTGTGAAGTTGCTGAATTCTTGATCTTTAGAATTTCTTTCTGGAGAATAATCTATAGTGAAACAAAACAAAGTTTCAGGCAAACCAAGGAATGTTGAGGAATTGGTACCATGATTTCCAATGCAAGTTTATTCAGAAGGGAAGTCCCACAGACTTAAAAGGGACTTACTTCTAAGCGTCCATAGGGTTGCATCCTTTCCCCTCTTCCTTTGCTTTCTTCTGTCTTTTCATTTCCCCAGCAGTCCTGACCATAGGCGTCAACTATGGGGGGCTCGAGCCACCCCCCAAATTTTCTGGGGGGGACTGAGTCCCCCCAGCAAAATGGAGTGTCCGCTGTTGCACCTCCCCGGGCCCTTCCTAGGCCCGCCTGCCTGGCGCCACCTCCGCCGCCTCTCCCCTCGCCTGGTCACTCCTGCCTTCTTCCCTCCGTCCCTCCATCCGGGGGCCAGCTGGGCAAATGCCCAGTGTGATGGCATCACCCAGAAGTGATGCCATCACGCTGGGCATTTGCCCAGTTGGCCCCCGGACAGAGGGAGGGAGGCAGGAGTGGCCAGGCGGGGGGGAGTGGCGGGGGCATGGTTCTGGTGTGCGTGCACGCTAGAGCCCTCATCCCCCCTGGGGATTTTAAAACTTGATGCCCTGGTCCTGACCTTATATGGTGTGCTATACTGGGTTTTGGGTGATAATACTGTGTGTAATGGGAGGAGTTACTAAAATAAGACCATTCATAGTCCAAGAGCCATTAATGAAGGACCCTGGGGTCAATTGTCTGTGTTTTTATTTTGCTCCTGGCAAGTGTTTTAAAGCTGTATGGGTCTGTCCTTATACACTAACTGGAGGATGCTGGCTTGGCTGCCATGATGACAATCTTGTTTGATACACAGGGAAATCAAGTTAACTCTTTCTGAAACCAGTGGGACGATTTAAATGTGACCAAGTCACCAATATTCCTGAATTTCAAATAAGATACAGAATACAAAAACTTCATTTGGGGCTGATATGTGCAGTTTAAACATATTGCACAAAATAATTATGAGCTTGTCAGACATCAAACAAGAATTAGCAAGGACTGTCTATGGCCGAGGACAGACTGGAAAAAGGAAGTGCCATGTTGTCCCAGAGCTTTCCGTTCCCACCAGCCAGACTGATGCAGGACCATACCGGGGAGGAGGTGGAACGGAGCGTCCACACTACACGGCGGCCCCTGATGGTGGCACCGCAGCAGCATGCAACTTTGATCTGTTTTGCCAAGGCTCGCATGGGCAAAGCAGCTGGATCAGCGGGTTCACATTACCAGCGCTGCTTGATGTGCGGCTTATTTGCGTTCACACTCTCAGGAAGTGGGATGAATGCGCACCCAGACGGCTTGATACCGGTTTCACCAGGTACCTTTTTGAAGCACAATGAAAGCGCTTCAGGACGGGGTGAGTGGGCATGGCAATGCCGGGCAGCTGCGGCTGTCTGAACGGGCTCTCTTAATCCGCTTGAAAAGTGGACCTATATCGGGCCAAAATGCCAGTCTGTCCTTGGCCTATATGTCAAACTGTGATTTAGAATCTAAAGCCACAATAATTATATTTGGCCCTGCAGAACTGGAAGGAGGATATGAACCACAGACAAAGACATGCAAATGAGCAGTGCAATTGATAAGGCTTGGCTTAGTTTCTCATATCCCATTAAACTAAAGGGGAAGACTGTTTGGAAGGGAATGTATTGCCATGCCAGAGAGCTGAAAGCAAATCTTTCCAAGAATGAACCAGCCTGCTGGTCTCTGCAAACAACAACATTATCAATGTATAGTTCTGATTTTCTGATGAATGCAGGAAAGTGTAAACTGAAGCTATGTTTAACAGGTTCATATAAAAAAAACCCCGAGGACAGAAATGGCAGCTGTGCATATTTACCTGAAGCTAAGTGGACTATCAAGTAATGATACACAAAGCTGCCTTATACTGACCATTGGTCTATCAAGGCCAGTTTTGTATACATTGACTGGCAGTGGCTCTCCAAGGTTTTAGGTCAAGATCTTTCACATCACCTATTCCTTGGTCCTTTTAAATGGAAATGCCAGTGGTTGAACCTGGGTCCTTCTGCATGCAAAGCAGATGCTCTCCCAGTAAGCCATGGCCCTTGACAAACTGTTATGCCTGCTGTACTTAGCAGCATTCAGACATCATAACAAACTGTGATGTGTATTTATACCATGTTTTGTTCTACAAACTTTGCTTAGTCCTCCAGACGTACACAGTAGACCATAGTTTGCTGTGATGTCTGAATTTAGCCATAATTAACAAACCATGGTTTAGAATCCCTGTTCATCACTTGTCAACAAACCTCACTTTGGTACGCAATCCACATTCAGAAATCACTCTAAACAAGACTTTCATCATCCATAGTTTATAAACCATGGCTTATCGTGACATCTAAGTACAGCTACAAGTCTGGATGAACTGGCAGGAAATTGCTCCCTCTTATGACTGCTGACATCTCTAGACTAATAGCCAAATCTGCAAACAGCTAACTCTGTGGATCAGGCCCACTCGCACTGAAGTAAGACTTTCCTGCAAACTATGGGGACTCCGCAGGGATGTTGAAAAATCTGAAAGTAAGAAAGTAAGAAAAAAAGGCTGAAAGTAAGAAAAAAAGGGGGAGAAGAATGATTGTTTCTCCTAATTACAGCAGGAGGGAAAAGATGACTGGGCTGGAAGGAACCTTGGGTGCTGGTAGAGGAGCGGGACCTACTCTAGCCACCAGGGTTCTCAAAAGGCAGCCATGACCCCGCTGAGAGTTGACTGGAACTGGAGGTGGTGGTGGGAGGAAGCTCAGGCTGAAAAAAGGCAGCTTGGTAAGATGAGGGAGCCTGTTGCAGCAGCCTCCAGGGACAGAGACATGGGGGTTCGGAGAGGCCCAGGGAAGCCACAAAGTCCCAAAGTGGCAGCAGCTGCTCTGAATACAAGCAGGGGCTCAGGGAGTCCCAAGGAAGCTGGCAGCAGTGGGACAGATTGGAGGGGGAGGCACCATCAGTGGCGAGAGCTGAAGCACTGCAGAAAAGCCCAGGAAGACAGCAGCCCTCCAGGGAACTATAAGTACTGAAGGGGAGGGGACTGGGAAGGCAAGCAGGTGAGGAGCCCCCCCAAATTCTAGAATGAAGTGGAGGCAGGCAGATGTGGGGAGGAGCAGGAGAAAAGGAATGACAGTGTGTGAGAGGGGGAAGGGCTGACAGAATGAGTAAAGAAAAATGGAAAAAAAGAGACAAGACAAGAGAGAAGGAATAACAGTGTGTGTGTTGGGGGGGGGGAATGACAGAAGCCATGGCTGAAATGGAGAAAAAAGAGAAAGAAACAGAGAAGGAATTACAATAGAGAGGGGGGTGTGTGACAGTAGGCATAGCTGAAACAGGGGAAAAGAGAGAGAGAAACAGAGAGAGAAGGAATGACAGTACTGGATGTGGAGGAATGATGGTGGCCATGGCTGAAATGGAAAAAAGGAGACAGAAACAAATAAAAGGAATGGCAGTAGCAAAATGGGGTGTGGAGAGGAGTGACAGTAGCCATGGCTGAATTGGAAGAAAAGAGACCGAAACAGAGAGGTGGCATGACAGTAGCTGCAAGAGTGGTGGTGGTTGGGGAAGGGTGGGGCGGGGAGGAATGACAGTAGCCATGACTGAAATGGGCAAAAAAAGAGACAGAAACAGAAAGAGAAGGAATGACAGTAGCTGGGGTGGGGGCAATAATAGTAGCCATGGTTGAAACAGAAAGAAATAGACAGAAACAGAAAGAAGGAATGACAGTGGAGGGGGAGGCAATGGTGAGGTGAACAGGATGGCTGCCCCCCCAAGTTCCTTATGGGACCCCACTTGTCTATATACTTTTAGCCACATGTGGCCCCCATGTGCAGATATCTAGATCCATGAATTGGAGCCACATGGAGGCCAAAGGGATTTTTCAACAAACTTGGGGCACTTCCCAGAAAAAATCTGGGGGAAAAAATACACAGGGGGTTTAAATCCCCCCCCCCCCCCAGCTTGTGGTAGCAGAGGGTGCCTGGTGGAGGAGGATGCTGGGCTCAGGAGCCACACCTGGATCCCCCTTGCAAGTCTCCCCCCAGTGAGCCATAAGGGAAATCACTGGTCAAAGGGAGAGGGATTCCCCCATGTGAGTATTGGCAGGGCTTTTTTTCTGGGGGAACGCACCGGACCAGAGTTACAGAACCTCCTTGACAAAATTCTTTTAAAAATGTTTAAAAGTTCATGAGTTTTCAATATACAGACTGAAAACTTCATTTCCCTCTTGAGAGTTCCAGCATCTCTTTTTTTTAAAAAGAAAAAAGTCCTGAGTATTGGGATTCCCTCCCGTGAGTATCATGGGTCTCGACTTGTAATACCTAATTCTCCCTGTTGAAATTAATGTTAAACCTGCTGCCATTCCACATAATCTCTTTTAGTGAGCCAGTATGGTGTACTGGTTATAATGTCAAGCTAGGGCCTGTGAAAACCAGATTCAAATTCCCAGGGGTCATTTCGAGCAGGAGCTCGGGGGAGCGCAGCTCTGGGAGTTGGTGCCAGCCCCCCACCCCCACCCAGGGGAATGCCTGCTTGTGTCATGGCTGCAGCAAAATGACCCATCCCCTGGAAAGGTCCTTGTTCCTCCGACCAGCCTTCTGAAGGCTTCAGCTACCACTGAAGCTATCCTCCCAGAATAGTGGTATTTCTGAGGCTTGGGTTTGTAGCGGTCCCCTCTCTACCAGCTCTCTCTCTCTCTCTCTCCTTTCTTTCTTGCCTTCTGACATACTTCCGGTGATGTCAGGTGGTGTAGCATATGCAAATAAGTTATGCTAATGAGTTATGCTAATGAGCTCCTGCACTCTTTTTCTACAAAATGGCCCCTGCAAATTCCCAGTCTGCTGTGGAAGCTTGCTGGTGATCTTGGGCTAGTCATTCTCTCTCAGCCTGACCTCCTTTACAGGACTGTGTATGGATAATACGAAGGAAGGGAAAACCATATTGTTAAGTCACACTGGGGCCCTACTGTGGAGAAAAGTGGTATATAAATATACAAATAAATTTTAAAATGAAACATTTTAACTCTGAATGTGATGGTTTTCTTTAGTTGTTCACCCTTCTTTCTTTTAAGTCTCGTCACCACCGGATTATGGGTCCCCTGTACCAGGAGGTACTTTACTGCCTTGATCCATAATAAAGGGACCCTTCCCCCTCAACTGTGTAGGTACAAAGTGAGGGTGTTACCTGGGAAGCTCCCATGGAATGGCAGCAACCACACTACTGTTAAGAACATACGAAGCAGCCCTGAGCATTCCACATGCTCATGTTGTGCCCATGTCCTTTTCAAGGGCAGGCTCAAAGCAAGACCAATGAACACTCTCACCTACGACATATGATTTTGTTGTGCATTTTGCTGCTGTTGCTGCTGAATTAGCAACTGTTGCTGTTGTCTGCGTCGTGCTGTCCTCAGTTTTTCAAAACGAGCCTCCATTTCTTCTAACACTTTAGGGGTGTAGCGCACCACCAGCTTGACGCTGTCCTTAGCAGCCTTCAGAAGCTCCACAGCCTTTTCATGGTGTTCTCCTTCAACACTCTGAATATAAAAACAAGAATTCGGGTTTAAAGCCACAAGGAGGAAGTGAAGTTTAGGGTTAGGAGGCTTTCTTGATCTGTCTCCCCATCTGACTACACCTCTTCATAAACTAAGAAAAAGAGGGAAGGTACTAGAAATTAAAAAGAAAGGGGACCCATGATACTTGCATTGGGGGGAGTATTCCCCACAGCTCCCGGCCTGCAGAAGTAGGAGGAGCTCCACAGGAGGAGGAAGCAGCACCAGATAAGCCTTCTCCCTCCTTCCCCCAGCACCAGCGAGGTTGAGCGGCTCACCGCTCCCTGAGAGCGGTGGTGGCCGTGAGGCCTGCGGACTGCTAAGCCTTCTCCCTCCTCCTCCCCTCCCCTCCCTGAGAGCGGCAGCGGTGGTGAGACCCACAGCCTGCTGAGCTTTCTTGCTCCCCCTCTCCTCCCCTCCCCTCCCCAAGAGCAGCGGCAAGGCCCGTGGCCTGCTGAGCTTTCTCCCTCCCTCCCCTCCCTTCCCCAAGAACAGTGGCGATGGCGAGACTATGGCCTGCCAAGCCTTCTCCCCCTCCCCTCCCCGAGAGCAGTGGAAGCAGTGAGACTGCAGCCTACCGAGCCTTCTCCCTCCCCTCCCCTTGAGCGGTGGCGGCGGTGAGGCCCGCAGCCTGCCGAGACTTTTCCCTCTCCCTCCCCTCACTGAGAGCGACAGTGGCGGCAAGACCCACAGCTTGCTGAGCCTTCTCCCTCCCCCTCCTCGAGAGTGGTGGTGAAACCAAGCCTTCTCCTTCCCTCTCCCTCCACTGGCGGTGGCAAGGCCTGAGTGGCTCACAACCGCTGGGCCCACCGAGCCTCCCCCTCAACAGCCAAAGCATTCTCTGTGCATGCGCAGGGAACACTTTTACTTTTTTGGGGATTTAAATATCCCCCCAAAAGTTTTTTTTACTTTTAGGATTTTTGTGCATACCTGAGGAGTCCCCCAAGTATGCAGAAAAATCTCCCTGCCCCCCACGTGCCCCTTCTGCGCGGATTTAGATATCCACACAGAGGGGGCGACTTGGTTATTAGTATATAGATGCAAATACAACGAAAGAAAGGGGGGGCTTAACCCAAAGCAAATTTAATTAAGTAAGAGAGCCAGTTTGGTGCAGTGGTTAAGTGAGCGGACTCTAATCTGGGAGAACTGGGTTTGATTCCCCACTCCTCCACTTGCACCTGCTGGATGACCTTGGGCAAGCCATAGCTCTGCACCAGCTGTTCTCTCAAGGACAGCTCTGGAAAGAGCTCTCTCAGCCCCACCTACCTCACAGGGTGTCTGTTGTGGGGAGGGGAATGGAAAGGAGTTTGTAAGCCACTCTGAGACTACATGTGAAGGGCGGGGTATAAATCCAATCTCTTCTTCTTCTTCTACCTAAAGGTTAAGAAAACAAACATAAAGGCCAAATAATACTGTCCGTGAATTAAAAAAATTAACAGATATTCACATATACGAAATTGACGAAAAGCAGATATTGGCCCTTAAAGAAGCCTCAGTTATCATGGACAAACTATGACATCCAAAAGTGACAAATATTGACCATGACCTTGGCATTTTGGCCAAGGTAGAGATCAACAAAGTTTTATCCTAGGTATAAACTTTTGTGTGCATGTACACAAAAGCTTATACCCAGAATAAAACTTTTGATCTTAAAGGTATCACTAGACTCAAACTTTTATCTTGGTCACTTTATGATGAATGAATGGTATATTAATATGTCAGGAGCCAGGTCCTAATGTTATTGGTTTGACCACTGAGGAAGACCAATTTAGGCTAAAATTCATTTGATCAGGGTCAATATTTGTCACTTTTGGATGTCATTATATATTGTCAATTGTATTTGAGGCTATTGTAAGGGGCAATATCTATTTTTAATCAATTGTATAATAAATACATATATTTTCATATGTGTTAATATCTGTTAATTTTTAAATTCACAGGCAGTACTATTATCTGAAGAAGTGAGCAGTGACTCACGAAAGCTCATACACTGCCACATATTTTGTTAGTCTTTATGTTGCTACTGGGCTTTTGCTCTTTTCTGTGCACTTTTCTATTCTATTCTATTGTTCTTTTCTATTATTTGGCCTGTATGTTTATGTTTTCTTAACCTTTAGGTACTTAACTCAATAGAAACGAATGTAACACTGTGGCAGGAAACACTGTTCCAGTAACACAAAAATGATCAGGGAGTGCCACAGACTTTTGAGCTAAAAAGGATGCCCTCCCACTATAAAAGCAGAGATACAACATGAAGATCCAAGATTCTTGTATCACGAATTAAACATAACACCTAAAATCAATCTTAAACAGAAATTGTAAAAGCATTATTTGGCTGTAACTGCCACTGTCTTCAAGGGGATTTGCTTCCAACAAAGACATGGTTCGGGCTGCAGAGGTGCAGAACATCACTTTAAAATATAGCATTGTCTCTTGAAGCGCTTTACTTTGTAAGACATTCCAGGTACTTCAGAAGTTCCCCCAGTCAAAAGAGATCTAAACAAGCAAGACTCACAAAACCAGTGAAATGTGTACACATACCACTCCATTAACAGAAAGCAGCTGGTCTCCGCGTTTGAGTCCTCCATGCCTTTCTGCTACTCCTCCAGGAATTATGCGAGAAATATAAATAGGAGAATTTTGTTCTTTTCCCCCCATCACATTAAAACCAAGGCCTTCATCAGTCTTTGGCAGTTCTACCACTCGAGGGTGTGAATGGCCTTCACTTGCTGCAAAGGCAGCAACTGTTGCCTAGAAGGAAATGAGATATTTAGCAATACAGACTGCAGAATTAGAAGCACATGGGGTTGATTTTGCCTGACAAGTTTGTTCACACAAAGCCATATTTTGTATTTCTTATGTGTTGTTCACAAAGACTGCATCATATCTTTGATTAAAAAGCGTAGCTATATACAAGTTAGAAAACGTGTGCTCCACACCATGCCCACTTATGTGCTAGCTGAGTAATGAGGGTGCCTAAATCCTGATGTGCAAAGAATTTGGGTACATGTGGGTGTCTGTTTCACATTAATGTGTTCCCCTGCAAAGAAAAGGAATAGAAGCAGATTGGGTCCTTGCAACTGGAGCAGCCTTCATAGACAATGGAACTCCGTGTGCACATTTGAGATTCATACCTAAGAGCAATTTCCAAAGGGGAGTGAAAAATTCTCCTGTGTTCTCTAGACTGTGACCTCCTTGCAACACCTGCATATTTATGAATATAACTGCTTATTGACTGCTGTGAAAGAGAGAAAAAACTGTTTATTTTCTAGTTAATTTTGTGGAAAGCACTTTAATTTTTAAATAATGTTTGATTCATTTTCCAGACTCTGCAGGTTCTATTGCGCACACGGAGCTCCATGCTAGCAAAGACATGCATCACTGATGAGGAATATATGTATCAAATTTCTCGTATGCACTGGAAAAACTGGACTGGGTCACAGTGAGTAACTGTGCAATGTTAAGCAGAGCTGCATCTGTGTAACAGTTTAGCACTGCACCATTGGTTAACTAGATCGTTTGAACATGGAACTTTAATAACTTTGGGTGACTGCATTTTAGAAAAGCTTTCACCACCACGAGAGGCAAAGTAAGGCAATAAATATGGGCTGCATTATGGAAATAATGGAGAAAAAATTGTGTGTCTGTAAAGGGCCATCAAGTCACAGCTGACTTATGGCAACTTCTCATGGGGTTTTTAAGGCAAGAGATGTTCAGAGGCGATTTGCCATTGCCTGTCTCTGCGTAACATCTCTGGACTTCTGGGGTGGTCTCCCATCCAACTACTAACAAGGGCCAACCCTGCTTAGCTTCTGAGATCTGATCAGATTAGCCTGGGCCATCCAGCTCAAAGCTGGAGAAAAAAATAGCAACTGTGATATACTTTTGTGTATTGCTGACTATAAATAAAGGGCTGGTATAGCCAAAGTCCCACTGATTTCAGTGGGAGAGACTCAAGCATACACTTAGCTTCCCAACTGAAATCAATGGGGACAGAAAGTGTTTGGGTCTGCGATATCTGGCCTGAGATCCTACAACTTAGATCACTTGGCAAGTTCAACATTCTGGTAGGGATTTATGCTTAATAGATGAATATAATTTTAATTTTAATGATATATGCAAAACTTGTCATCATGCAAACTTTTGCTATCATGCAGACATCAAATGTCAAACATAAATGCACAAGAAAGATGCAATGCAGACAGCCCAGAAAAAACCAGGAAGTATTGTGATATTAAAACATTGCTCTACAATCCTGCTGTTCTATATGAATAAGAAATGAGAATGGCAAATCTTCTTGAGGCTTCTCCCATTTTAACTGTACTACAAGGGTGGTAATTTCTGCATTCATCCATAGTGGAAACAATCAAGAAAAGCCTTGTCTAGGGTCAGAGAGGATAAGCCTTCAATATTTGCAGTGTTCAGGTCAAGCACAAGCCACATAAAAATAATGGCAACATTCTAGTAGATAACAAGATGGGCACATTTTACATTTATAGAATAGAGGCATAACTATTTTTAAAGTGCTGTGTGGCTAAGAGTTTCTAGCTGCTTCAATGCTATAATGTTGCCTCTGCATTAAATCTTGGCTTATCTCTGTTCAAAACCAGTGGAATTCTTTCACTGGCCCTTATCCGAAAGGGAGATCAGTATTTATTCTGATTTGCTAGGAAAAACCTTTTCAGATGGTATGTACGTGCTTGTCAGAAGTCCAAACAACTTTCCTAGTTTTCCTTTTTCTGTACTTACCCCTTCCCTATCAAAGCAGAGAAAATGCATTACAATTTGTTAAGGGTTTTAAAAAAGGAATTATTCCATGATGACATCACTCACCATGGAGTTGTTTCTATACAGGGAAAATGGAAAAGCACATTTCAACTCAGTACAAGGGGCATATTTGATCTTGATACAGACAACCTACATGGATTTGTATGGAGATTTCACGAGACTTCACCAACTGATCGCCTGTTTTTCCAACATGATGGGTGCCCACGGCTACTGCCATCCTGTTAAAGATATGTGTGCTCAGCACATCTGAAAATAGAATTCTTGAAGTCTCTTCTGAGCTAATTCTAGGACAGGCCACATTCAGTGAGAAACAAATAGGAGAATTCAGTTGCAGAAGAACCAGTAGTCAGTGGGGTGGATCCAACCAATCTTTTTTCACTTCATCTTACTTAATTTCTCTCCTTAACTAAAGCACCTGTATCACACGGCTTTCGTACATTGAGGTCCCATGTTCCCAAGCATAGCCTCTTAGGGTGGCCAAAGGAGACCCTTCCTACCTTCTTCATCAGCGGAAAAGCTGGTTGGACTCACCTGACTGTACGCAATGAACTGGTAGATCTGATTTGGAAGCTGACCCCCCCCCCCCCCCCACAAACTTCTGAACTTTATAAAGCATTCTCTTTTCTTAAGCTACAGAAGCAGCACAACGGTTGAATTTTCCATTATGATTGTTACCTGGAAGTAGCACTGGTTCTAGACTCTGGGCTGCCACTGATGTCTAAATTTTCTTACAGTGTACACACGAATACCTGAAACATACACGCGCACAGTCAATTACTAGGCCACTTCAGTAGTGTGTATTTTTAAAGATGCACATATCCTACCTTTGCAGTAGCCCTGGCACGGAATTCTGGGCAGCCATTAACATTTATGGTTTCATGCATATACTGGTATACCTAAAGTGATAAAAACAGAAGAAAAATGATGGAGACTAAGAATAATTGTTTCTTTACCAGTCAAAGCTTCTAACAGGTGTTTAGCACCTTGGAAGTTTTTCCTTGTTCCTTATGTTCCCTTTCCAGGGATCTTCAGCAGAATCTGGTGTGTACAATCAAACTGCCCTACTCTCATGACTCTACTGCTGTTGTGGATATTACTAACTTCCAAGCACTCAAACATCAACATTTTGTATCTGAAATAATATAATCCTTCAAACACTGCTAGACATTGTTTGACATGTTCAGAGATAAGCATCATGCTGACTATCTTTCCCTGTATGTGTATCATTTTCTATATAATTACCTTAAAGCCAAGGCATGGATAAAAGCATTTCATTTTCAGGTTAAGATTTTAAAATCTGAGGGAGGGCCTACTCTACTTGGTCTCATACAGAGAGGTATATATAATAGTCAATGGGATCAACTACTGGAAAAGAAAATGAACTGCTTAGGAATAACAAACGACATGGTCAAACTTACAGAGACCACAGATATAATCAGGCAAATAAAACTGCACGTTAGGAAGCTGGATATTACTAGTACATCTGTTCAGTTGCGTAGGGTATGTTGACCACTTTATTTGGGCATCGCCCTCCCGATGCAACCACTGAAGTATTTTTATTGCTTGACAGTAGCAAAGCTCAGAAGAGCCTTCACTCTGATAATAATCAATGCCCTTCCCTCGGCGGTTTTGGAGGGCAGAAACAAAGGTACCATATGCCAATAGAATATGTAGTTGTTCACATGATAAAGTTGAAACCATTGAACACATAATCATAGTGTCCCATAGTTAAATGAGTTGAGGGCTAGTTTGATTACCCCTCTACTTTAAACTATGAAATGGCATAATATGAGAGCTCATAATATAATGTGGCTACTATTGGATACAAAAGATTCTGTTACTCTTTCTGCTGCAAACTTTATAGGGGCAATAATTGAATATCAGGGAGATAATATGTCAGTTCTGGCGTTCCCTGGTGGCGGTGGCGGCAGCAGCGAGGGGGCATCCAGGGTCGGGAACGAGCGAGTAGGAGAGGCCTCAGTCGGTCCGGGTCGGTCGCAGGTTACTTCACCACGGGCCGACCCGGTTCCTGTCCCTTATTAGTTGGGTGCAAGCTCTACAGTGGTCTCTCTGGACTCCTTCTCACTCCTTCCGATGCACCATAGGGGCCAGGTGTAGCATCCCCGTCCTCTTCCTTCTCCTTTATTCCCTTCCCCAGCCCCTGCCTTGGCACCCTCAGAGCAGGTGAACCCAAGGGTTGGTGACGATGCCGGCCTACACTCCATTGAACTCTGACCAGCCAGCTTCTTTCTGGTCAATCTCCAGTTGTCGGGGTTGCTGGCGTCTTCTGTGTCCTCCTTTCCCTGCTGGGGTTCCGCAGCTCAGAAAAAGGCTTGCCTGGGCCCCTCTGCCTCTCCCAAGGGGGGCATGGCACCCCGTCCTCGACCTCCACTTCCTGGGTGGGGGACAGCACGCGGGTCGGGGTCCCCACCCCGTCATGACATAATATTAAGTAAGGCTTTTATCATTTTATTTTTTGCTTAAGGCAATAGTTGTAAGAGCAGTACTACATAGATATAATATAATTACTGATAAGTATTGGAGTCGGGAGTGCATGGAACAGTGAAACAGCTAGATCTTTATTGCTGGTCCGGATGAAGCATACGGTCCAGGGCTCGAAGCCCTTCTTTTATGCTGGTAAGGGACAATCCCCTGACCTCACCCAACTGGCCTGATAGGCTGTTATCAGTCTATTTACATTTCATAGGTTCCCTTGGAGAAACCTAGGTACATGATTGGTGGCCGGTTTGGATCCACCTGGCCTTTGTTCTACCTGACTGAAGCTCAGGTAGTTTCTTGGCCATGTGCTCTGGCCACACGGCAGTCGCCATTACGTGAGCACATGGCGACCGCATGGTCAGTACATAACAATTACCTTAGCCATTGGATTGTATTAGCTAAACATGGTAAACCTAGATTCAAATTCCCACTTAGTTCACTGCTGCAGAATTCCAGTGTATGGGAACCTGCTTTATCACTAAACAAGTGACAATTCTACTTTCCTCCCCCCTTGCCCCTTACAGAGATGTTTGGTCTTTTTTGCAGGAGAAAAAAAAATAAGGCCAAGGCTGATGGTGCAAAATCAGGTAAAAATATATTTTATTACTCAGTTAAAATTCCCTGTGTGTTCCGCCAACAGGCTTTGTTGGGAGAATTTATAATATATAATATACAATTACACCACTGAGTTTACATAAATAAAGATTATTTCTGCCTTCTACATATTTTAGTGTGTACTCTACCATTTTATCCAATGTACCCACCTATTGTCTCAAAGGGTAAAATGCTTTAAACTGAAGACAAGACTATAAGTATGCAAACCCCCCCCCCCCCATTTTCTTGGTTCAGGTCTATTGGACCCCCCAAAATTTTTGAGATTTCTGAAAAATCCCAGATCTCAACACTGCCACAGTATTTGGATATAGGATTTCCCCAGAAATCCTTATTTTTTGTGAGGGTACAATAGACCTGACATTAAAAAAAATGGGAAAACCCCCAACAACCCAGGAGTGGCAGAGCTGAAAAACACAGGTGAGCAGCTGCAGCACATTGTTCCTGCCTCTCAGTTGTTTGCCCTGATTTCTACCACCATCTCTTTAAACCAATCTTTAAACAGATAAGGTATTTTTAAGGTATATTTTCAGCTCAGGAAGATCTGAATGCACACCCTTAGACAGGACTAAAATACTTGAAGGGATCATTTCTCAAGTGTATCTGCTACTTAGGGCAATACCATGCTTTTTGTGGCAAATGCAAAAGGATGGATGACCTACAAGCATGAAGGGCATCTTTTTAAATGCCATGCACACATGGCCAGAAGCCCCAAGCAATTCAGTGTCCCCAGACTCACTTTGGACTTCCCTTGTCTTGCTCATTCTCTCTTTCACAAAAGTTGAGCTTTTTGGCAATTTGTGAACTCCAGAAATTAGAAGATAACAAAAGGAGATAAAGAAAAAAAAAGTGTTCTTAATACTCCTTTTCTGGATTTCCCTCCCAAATAGGAATAAAGAGAAGGCTGCTGGTATCTATCCTTCTCCTGTGCCTGCCATGGGCCAGCCAGCTTCCTCCTCCTCCTCTGAGTATGAGGGAATGGAAGTATCAGGCCCTACAGCAGTGAAATGCCTGCCTGAGCAGCTGGGCGTAGAAGCACATCCAGCGAGCATCAGGAAGCGAGAATGCTTCCCTGCCAGGCTGCTCATTCTGGCAAGAGATGAAAGAAATGGGATAGAGATCACAGCATCAGTCACCACTAGTTTCTTCTGAACCAGCAAAGCACAGAAGACAGAGTGCTTGACAGCCCAAGAGAGATGAAGAAGCACCTGTTTGATTGCACTGGAGGAAAATTGTTACAGGAGCAAGGAACAACAAACTGGTGGAAGGTAAAGGGCTTGTACCTGGAGGATGATGGAAAAAGGAGAAAGAAGCAACACCTGGGCTTCAGGGGATGAGACAGCTAATGAGGCAGATAAAAGGAACACACTGAACAAGACTCAATATGGAAGCAACCTTGCTCTTCACCTGCTCTGTGAGTTGACCCACTCAGTGAACAGATTGCTACTTTGCTTTGCTGCCTTGCACCTTGTCCTGTTTAACCTGTGCTGTAATAAGGCCTATTTTGGGGCAGGAACGCACAGGAATGGAGTTCCGGCTGGCTTCTGAGTTGGCCATGCCTACAGCCTCCCCCCCCCCCAGGTTCCCCAGGCACCTCGCAAGCCGTGGGGCACCTGGGGAAACCAAGCCAATACAGGGAGGAAAGGCAGTTTAAACTGCCTCCCCTCCTCAGGTTCCCCAGGCACCCCGCAACTGCAGGGCGCCTGGGGAAGCTGATCCAAAAACTGCCTTCCTTCCCTCGGGTTCCCCATGCGCCCCACAAGCTGTGGGGCACCTGGGGAAGCCGACCCTGGGAGGGAGCTGTGCTGACAGGGGTGTGGCCTAATATGCTAATGAGTTTCTGCTGTTGGGTGTGGCCTATTATTGCTAATGAGCTAATGGGCTTTTTCTACAAAAAGAGCCCTGGCTGTAATTAAATGTATTTTAATTAACTTTTATATGTATTTTAATTAACTACTCTGTTATAATTCTATATCTGTTCATCTAATTGGAGTGTTTTAACATCTATACCTTCATACTTAAAAATGATTTGCTGTGTGAACTTGTATCTGGTCATGGACAGCAATAAATTATTATTATTCATTCAATCTGTGCTTGCTTTTCCAGCCAGAAACCCAGACTCCATCTCTTTCCCCGGCTTCCAAGCTTTGGACCTTGGATTCCAGACCTTCCTGTTCCCCTGACCTTTGGACCGAACCTTCAGCTCCTGACTCTGGACTAGTCTGTCAACCTTGCTCTTATCTCTTGCCTTGACTGTGATTGTATTTGTGCATCCCAGAGACCCCGGATAGAGTAAAAGTGCCGTGCTCTGCCCTGAATGTGACACCTGCATTGATTGATTGTGATTGTATTTGTGCATCCCAGAGACCCTGGGTAGAGTAAAAGCACGAGGCTTTCCCCTGAATGTGACAGTACCTTTAATAAGTGCAAGGTTAGGAGAAATGTATAAGGTGTACTAGCTCTTCCCTCTACTTGGGCCATAAAAAGAACATGCTCTTTAACACTGATCAAAGAATTTGTTCTGAGAGTGCCACTCTTTTTCTTTTCCCCCTCTTCTTGTGGAAAGAGCTTGCCTCTGTTTCCCATGTTTCTTGGAACCTTAATACTATACAAAGAATCTTCAAGTTAGCAAAAGTACCAATTACTGAACTGAAAGCAGATAAGAATTGTAGTAAAAGACACCCTACTGCGGCTAAGGAGGTTTTAAATCTGTTCTGACCTCATGGCCATCTGTTCTTTTTCTACTGCATGCTCATGTCTCCAGCACAGTTTTCTGCCTGATAAATTACAGCTTATGATAAAAATATGTTTGTTAAGCAAAAAAGCATACTAAACTGTCCTCAGTTTATCAATGGGTACATTTCTTAGTATCTCTGCACCCTATCACAGTGGTTCTCAAAGGTTCGTTGTGGTAATATCACAGGTCAGTCATTCTCAAAGCCAGGAGGGAAGAGAAGGAATAGGCTATAGGGTGTGCATTTGGATCAACCTGAGCCAAAAATATACCTGAAAAATACCTCATTGGTATTTTCCAGGTATATTTTGGCATCCCAAATGTATTGGGGTTTTCCTGGGAAAATATCCCAAGAAATTCCCAGCTGTATTCAGGAATTACTGGTAGATCTGAAAACAGCAAGAGATTGCTCCCACCCCTCCAATGTTTGTCAGGCTTCTACAGTCATTTTAAACTTTGAGGAGGCTACAGAAGGCAGCCCCTGCTGGCTCAGCTTGGGGCTGGCTGGCTCCTGCTGCAGCCCAGTTTAAACCAGGCTGCTAGAGAAGTCAGTCCAGGATCAGCCTTGGCTGGGGCTGGCTCCTCTTGCAGCTTGGCTTAGTCTCTTATTTTTCTCAGTTTAAACACAACATCTGCCCTCCCAGCATGTATGACTGCCCCCTTATCTGACAGCCTCTGGAAGGGTAGAAATACCTACTATGTTTTTGTCTTGCCTTAAGGTTGGCTGTGTTAAAGATTTTAAATTTTCTACAACTCTTGATGCATCCCTGATGATTAATTTATTGTTGATGAATTTTAATTCTGTATTGTTCATTCTTTGTTTGTTTTATGCATGATGAGTATTATGTTCTATAAACTGTCTAATGGCTTCAATGTACCAAAGGAAGCTAGCTGTGTTTTAACAAACAAATAACAATAAATGGAGTGAGATTACAGCTCAGTGGAGGAGCATCTGCTTTGCATGCATAATGACCAGGTTCAATCCCTGTTAAAAGAATCAGGTAATATGTGAGATGAAACACTGTAAGATCCAGGTGAGCTGCTGCAGAGTAGACAATATTGACCTGGATAGACCAATAGTCTAACTCAGCATAAGGCAGCTTCATGTATTCAAATGGATATAGACAAAAATGTTAATAAGTATAAAATTTAAACATATAATAGCTTAGCAAACTAAATTATTCTTTTGTTTATCTCCAAAGGGGTTCTCTTTGGATTATGAAGAAACACAAATTGTCTATCCTGATTTTTTTTTCTGTGGGGGAAAAATCTACAGGGCTAAGGTCAAGGGGTTTAGAAGGGTATAACTCTGTTTAGGATTAATTACACTGTTGATCACCAATATAGAAGACTATTGAAAAAGCCTGTAGTTCAGAGATGGAGCATATACTTAAAAAAAATATTTTATTGGATTTGTATCCCACCCTTCCTGCATAGCAGACTCAGGGCAGGTTCCTTCAAATATGATATACAATAATTAAAAACAGTTAAAATACATCAGATAAAATACAGTGCAATTTCTATACAATCAAAGCCTCAACAGATGTAACCTGTTATAATTGGGTTCCAGATATTGCTCATATCTGATCCACTGAAGGGGAGGCCCAATACTTTTAATAAAGGTCTAAGCTCAATTTTTGATAACCTTTTAGTGAATAGATCTTTAGTATCATCTACCCCTTCCTCAAAGCTGCTTTTCAGATCTTCAAGATCTTTACATCAAAGAGAACTGTCATCTGGGAAAGTATTAGAACAGTGGGCAAATAATAGGTGACTTGACAGCTGGTTTCTGAAAAGCAATAAGTATTTCAAGCTCTGGAGTTTGCACTTCTGATGTTTAAGAAAAGGTGTTTGATGAAGAGCAGAGAACTCTGTTTAACTTTACCAACTATTTGAAATAATACATACCTACTTATTGAGTATGTATATTTGTAGGCTAATGCTCTGACTTGATATAAAGTGCTTCATAGAATTCCAAAGCCTGTCAAGTTGGAGAAAAAAATTTTTTGGCTCACTATTTGGGACAGCTTTTACTTAGGATTCTAAACCTGATGTGAATAAATATAAAATTTGTCACTTACTGCAGCGAGAACTTTGTTACGCTATTCTTTCATTAATCTGAAAGCAACCATGTGCTTCCATTGGGACACTCATAGCAGCTTCCCTTGGAGACAAACATCTGCATCATTACACCAGCTGTCAGAACAATTGGAAGCCATGCAGTAAGCGATGTGTCATTCTGCCTCGTGCAGTGAGGATGATGACTCATTAATAATCCCAACCTGTGATGAAGTGAATCTTGTTTCACTTTCTCAGGAGCTATGACACTTTTAATTACAGAACATACAACAGGATAAACAATGTAAAGGGCCAACTAATAAAATATTGTCTTTTGTGGGGGAGAGGGGAAGAACAAAGATTTTTACTGTTATGTTTTTAAAAAGGATTTTGGTGTGTTATTCTTGGTCAGCACAAAGGAATACTGTGGGCTGGGTCCAGTGGAAGATTTCTGTGCAAATTAGAGCTCTTGAAATGCACTAAAAAGAACACGATGACTGCTAGTGCTAGGATAAACTTGCATTTCTACTTATACAAGAAATTGTGTTAACAAAATTAATGAGGAAAGGAACCTATGGATATTGATGTATGTCTAGTGCTACTGCTCACGCAGGCGGAACTACACTGAGTTTACATTTCCATTCATGCATCACTGGATCCAACCTTATATTTGGATACTTCATTAAAGAGCTGTACTGTAAACAAAGTACAAATGATTTTGAACAGAGGGTTTTAATTTAAAATATCCATCTGGATTTTGGACATTCAGCCTGTATGAACTCTTAAAGCAGATTGTATATTTCCTATTACAGATTTGAACCTCCCCCTTATAGCACCTATGATTGACACAGGAGCAGGTAATAGTGTGATGTGTTCCAGGAGGTTTTGTTGAGAAATCTTTCCAAGTTGGAACCAATTTAGGGTGGCCTGTCCAGCACTGAGCCAGGGCCTTTTCCATTGTGGCTCCTGCTCTGTGAAATGGGCTCCCTGAAGAGGTGAAAAGGGCCTCCTCTCTGGAGATCTCCTGGAGGTGCTGCAAGGCCTGCCTGTTTGCCAGGGCTTCTGAGTGGTTTTGAATAGCAGCATCTTTTAAGGGAGAGGGCTTTGGGGCTTGTTGTTTTATTTCTGGTTTTAGCTAACTATTATTGTAAGCTGCCTTAAACCAAGAAGAAAGGGGGGATATAAACACTTCAGTAAAAAAAATAACAAACCAATCTTCCAGCAGAAATAAAAAGAGGAAAGGGTCCCTTTGACTGTGCAGAGGATCATGGGACTAATGTGGACAAAAGCCTTGTGGCATGGGTGCTGAAGTAAGGAAGGTAATTAAGTAATACTGAGTTAAATGGGCTCCTGGGCGCCCGGCAACGCCGGTAGTGCGTGAGGGCCATTTTGCCGCTCCGCCGGGAGATGGGGCAGCAACAGGAGCGGACGCCGTGCATCCAGAGTCGGCGGGGGGCAGGGCCAGCCGCTTGAAGAGGCTGCACCCCGCTCCCGCCGTTGGCAGTTGCTCTGCGTGCTCTTGCCTGTTCCATGCTTGCTTAGTTTCCCATTGCTGCAATGTTCTGTTAAAATAGTTAATAAAGTGGCCCTTATTTAATTCCAAACTGTTGTCTGTCTTGTTATTCCGGCTGGGGTGGCAAAAAGCTGGCTAGATCCAGTACTCAGTGTGCTTTTCTGATATGGCGTAGGCTACTGCCCTACCCAAACGTCAATGTATGTTACATTTATCACTCTGAAGCTCCTTGAAATGTTCTTATACATAGCTGCTCTTCCATGCTGCACTGGTTGAAATGTGCAAGTCATGTGATTCTTCCATACTACGTGGACAGTTTCCATAAGTAGCACCACCTACTTCCAGGAATGTACATCATTTATATGGGATCTTGCCTTCCTTGGTGGGTTGTGCTATTTGTTATAATAACAGGATGAAGGAGAATGTATGGCAGGCTCTCACCCAAGTAGCCCATTGGGCCAAGTAGGGCTGTTTGTTGCTGGCTAAGGATGCTGAGAAGTGCCAAACCCTTTCCACTGCATCTTCCTGCTTGTCTTTAACAGGTAATTGGGATCTGTGGTGCATTTTAAAGGAACTAGGGCTTTTGGCCTGTGGCTCTTCATACAAGGCATACAACAAGTGGAGGAAGGTTTGCCACTACTGGAAAGAGAGAGTTTCACCAGTTACATAGTGATTACTGACACAGAACTACACCTGTTAGACAATGCTGACATCAGGGGTGGCCATTATCTTCCATGAGACTTTCAGCTTCCACAGACTTCCAGTGCAAACCATCATTAGCACTGACTCTATGCTTCTCACATTAAGGAGAGATTAGGCTAGGGTTGCCAAGGCCGGGTTGAAAAATACCTGGGGGCTTTGGGGGTGGAGCCAGGAGAAGGTGGGGTTTGGGGAGGGGAGGGGCCTCAGCATGGTAATATATCATGAAGTCCCCCCTCCAAAGCAGCCATTTTCTCCAGGGGAGCTGATCTCTGTCGGCTGGAGATCAGTTGTAAAAGCATGAGATCCCCAGGCCCCACCTGGAGGCTGGCGACCCTAGATTAGGCATTGTGCATATTTATTGGCTGCCTAGTTCTCCAGTGGACACTTTGTCTGAACTGGCAGAGGTGGTCTTGGATGTAGTGTTGGAGACACCCAGACTGATTATTCTGGGGGACTTCAACATTCATGCCGAGGATATTGCACCAGGGCCAGCCCAGGATTTTATAGCTCCTTTGTCCATCTTGTGTATCTCCCAAATCATGACTGGCCCAATACATGAAAGAGGTCACATCTCAGACCGAATAAACTATGCACAACTGAATTATTCAAGAGGGCTTTTCTACACAGGCAATAGAGTTGTACAGTGCAAAATGATTCACAAAGTTACTTGGATAAATTATTAGGGACTTCAGTCTATACTATAGTGAATAGTTTGCTGTAAATTGGATCCTACTATGTAATTTTGCATCATTTAATGTGTCGTACTAACACTTAGATTTGCTTCAGTTCTGTTTTTTTAAATTTCTGGTTGGTACTACAACCCAAATTCTATTTCTTTATTTCTTTGTTTATAGAATGTCACATCCTGTTGATTGTACTGATTCTGTGTAATCTGCCTTGAGTCCCAGTGAGAAAGGCGGATTATAAATAATGCAAATAAATACATTAATGTCAATTAGCCCCCAGTAAGAAAGTAGCATATTGCGGTGTTCTGAGAGTACAATGATTTATTATGAGAGTGAGGTGTTAATGGTTCATGGGGAGAAATCCCCCCCCCCCCAAATTGACCTCAATATTTCAGTAATTGAGGCTGGACTCTACACATGCTCCAAGAGCATTAATGCTGGTGAAAGACTGGCAAAACTACAGCAAATATGTCATCTCTGTCCCAAGCATGGAGCAATTCTGCCCTTAGTTATGCAGCTAGACCCAGCCAGTGTAGAACAATAGGTTTACTATCTAACACCTTAGCTAGAATGTCATTCCTAGCAATATAGACTAGGGGAGCCAAATACTGGACTGTATTTCCTCCTTTTGGGTCAGGAATAACCTCTGAGAGGAGACAAGAGTCCCAAAAGGGAAGATTACAAATTCTCTGGACACATTGGAATATCCCCCCTTTGCTCTTCTGCTCGCCAAGCCATGAAGGGCTAGCTTTTATACCTGGATTCCACCTTGACCACGTGTTAAGGGAAAATGGAGAGAAATCCCTAAACCAGAGAATGGAGAGAATGGACAATTTTTAAATTGCTATAACTTCAAGACTTAACAGCTTATATTAATAACAACATTGTGGGGTATGTTTAGAGTTAGAGTAAGAAATTTGTGTGTTTTTGTGTTTTCTTCATAAACTTATTCAGTCTGATGCCTGTACAGAGTATGTGTGTGCCTTTTATTTGTTTATTAAATTTTCTTACAATTTGAATGCATGAAGCCTGATTTCTGTGCCTATACCATGCCTGATTTCCAAAGAATGGAAAAGTGGACGGGCCACAGTTGAGAGCACCATCCCCAAAGTGCAAAGTGAAAGTGTGATACCTTGTCCCAACGTTAGCTAGTGCAAAAGGGAGATGTGGCAAATAGGCAGAGCCTTTAAACAGCAATGCTGCATAGAATGCTGGAAGTACAAATCCTTTTACTATGAGATACTTTCAGATTTTTTTTTGTGGTAGCAGTTACTACCTAGAGAAAATTGGACAACCACTCTAGAAATGAAGGGAAAAAGAAAGATGGCAACCCCAGGCAGACCTGGGATAACCATGGAACTCTCTGAGCTTCTGGAACTCTCTGAGCTTTTCTGGAACATGAAGGAATCACCAATATATACACCAATATTCACACAACCATTTTCTCCTGCTATCTTTTGAGATGGCTGTGGAACTTTGCATGTCACACAGGAGACAGGAATACGGAAATTGCCAAAATGCAACCCAACAGGAATCAGCATGTTGGAGAAGCTTCGAAATGTTATCCTATGACCTCAGGCAAGTAAAAGCATCTTCACTGGGAAATTCTAATTAAGCACAGTTAGCTTCTACAAAGCAGATAACATTTGGTGGCAGCTGTTTCCCCCCTTCAAAAGACAAATTCAGAAATAAGTAATAAGCTGCTTATCTAGAACAGAAGTCTTTCAGTAGCCTTTGAGCACACAGTTACTAATGCAGCTGTGTTGCCTGGTCAGTTTATGTTTTTTTCTGTCATCCCTGGCATAGATATCCCAGAGGGTGGTGCATGGATTGTTACCAACACCATTATTAAGAAGAAAGCAACTCCAGAAAACCTAACAACTAGCAATTGTCTTGAAGCCTGCACTCTATGGAGCTGCCCTTGAAGACTGTTTGGATACTAAATCCACTAGCCCATTTAATAATGATAGTATCACATCTCCACTGCTTTCCTACAGTTTGGATGATGACCTTACATGCTGAGGGATGTGTTTCCTACATCCCTAACCACCTGGCATATTTGCTCTATCTCTGATACGAGTGGGCATCCAACAATGATATAACATCTGAATGTAACTACATTCAGTGCACATATGGCCCACATGAGTGGTTGATTCCCAGATTTAATCTAGGAGACTGAGCCTATGCACACTGGATTTGGCCTAATTTGAGAGATACACCATGATATAGGTGTCTGATGCAGTTCCCCTAAGGCAGAGCAAGGATACCAAGAGGATGGGGATGTAAGGTGCCTTTAAAGGTTTCCCTTGCTCAAAAGCCAGTCAAATCTGACTCTAGGGGGCGGTGCTCATCTCCATTTCCAAGCCAAAGAGCCAGCACTATTTGAAGACATGGTCATGTGGCCAGCATGACTAGATGCCAAAGCACCCGGAACGCTGTTACCTTCCCACCAAAGCGGTACCTATTTATCTACTTGAAATTTCTTGCTTTTGAACTGCAAGGTGCCTTTACGTCAGCTCATATATTTTCTGCCATTTTAAAAGCTTAGTCCAGCATCACATTTTATGTTAGTTTTCAGCATCTCCCTGTGTTTATTTATTGCAAATTTATACCCCCCTCCAGCTATTTGTTTTCAAGGTGGTTTATACCAAATGCATATAAGAAGTTAATTCAGTCCTCTGGCTGTCTTGGTTGCTCTTCTGAGAGAATGTAGCAAACAAGGAAAAGATTCCTTCCTACCAATTACAGGGCCCCAGCAGCTGTGCATTGTTCATTCAGAAGGCAGGCTGTCCTCACCTTAGGCCAAATGAGTACAGCCTTTGTAAGGTTTGCCATTGACTAGCACAGTCCACAACTTGGCAATGCCTCATTGAGCATAAATAAACTCTCTAAAGGAAACAGCATTGATCAATGTATTTTCACCTCTTATTTCTTTAATCCTTTAATATAGCTTTCCTGTCCATCATGTCACTTGGAAATTAGGCCAAATGACTGCCAGCTTCTCCTCTCTAGCAGCAGCAAAGGGAAGTTCTTCCCTCAGTCTATCTGCTGTCCTTGTCCCTGAAAATCTCAGTGGAAGGAGAATCTTTCTTTCCATCCCTGCCTCCTTCCCTCCTTCCTTCTGCAGGGTAGCTGGCTGTTGATGGAATCCAAGAAGAGCCATGGGGTGGCTAGGCCTTGCAGGCCAATGGGAGGGATCCTATTTGTTATGAAATATGAATTTATGACTTTTAGCAGCTATCCACCCTAAATCTAATGTAATGTGAATACAGAGATTTCAGTGGATGATGGCAAGAAGTCCAGGAGAGTACAATATGGCACACAGAAATATATAAAAATCTGTAAAAAGGAGTCTTGTTGCTGAAATGCAGAAACAAAACTTGCATAAGGGAGTAACTGTGGCAGGATCTAGCATCTCCACATTATGATTGTTTATTAGAAAGTAAACAGAAAGGAAGTACCAGGTGTGTATGACATGGGTTGACATGTGAAAAACACATCAATATCTTACCATTACACAGTCTGGCTTTTAGTAATTGAATTTATATTAGTTTTCTACCCCCCAAGGGGGTCATCTAAGCAATCAAACGCAACTGGAAGTACATACATAGCTAGCAGCCAAGCATTTTTCTACTACAATTGATTTTTGTCTTCAAGTCAATAGGGAGCTCTGATTAAACATCACTTTTTCAATGTGACCCCAGATTCTGGAGTATTACATTTGTGATATCAATGAAAGCAGCACATAAAATGTAACATTAGTAGTCTTTTAAAGATCTCATCAGGATATAGTCACTGTAAATAGGCTTAACAAAGCTTTTTCAAAAAGGCTTGGGTTGCCTAGCCCACTCATCTAACTGCAATTAATGAGAGCAATCTGAGTCCTAAAAGTTTTGATTCAGGCTATTCAAGGCAAAGAAGCACCTGCCTGTGAAAAAGAAAAGAGGACCCCTTTCCTCCCCTAAGTTTGTCACATGGCAACCATTCTGGTTTGTCTCCTACTTAAGCTGCAGAAAACATATCACAGTGTTGAATGTAAACAGAAACACAATGTTCCCCCTGCTTTTTACAGTGGTTTGTTCTATCTGTCAAATACCATCTTTTCATTTTTAAAGGAGGCAGCAGAGAATTTGCAAATATTTCTTGGCAGCCTCAATTTCCAGTCATGCCTTCAGCGCCTCTCTTCCATTGGCTTTGAAGAGAGAATACAACTTTTGCTGATCCCTTTGTAATAATACTAATCCCTATCAAGCTGGAAGACTCTCTTGATCCTCTTAAGAACTTTCCCAGAAAACATGAGGGTTTACAGGGCTGGATTCACGATACCTAAACAGGTGGAAGGATGGTGATTAGGTAGCAGAATTAGGCTGGAAAGAAGCCCCAGTCAGTTAATCAGTGCTTCCCTTGTTCTGCTTCAGTTGTGCTGCCTTGAACATTTTGTGGGGCTGATTCACATTCTGTATGGCATAGGCACAGAATCTGGTTCCCCTGACTACTGCATTGATATGTGTGTGTCTGCATTATTTCCATAAACCTGCCCTTAATGTTGTGTTAACATATGGGGAAAAATACGTTTCTTAGAATGATGAACCTGCTGTCCTTTAATATCCCTATCAATTATAGATACTATTCCCTTCTTGTGAGTACTTATGGAATATTTTGTAATAATGATGACTGGTACCCAGTCACAGATTTCATCACAAATAACGAATCTATTTTCATCTCTCTCTCACCCAAAATATTTATTACCCCTACATTTTCCTGTAGTTGTTTGTTTCTTGACTTTTAGAAATAGATGCTTATTAGGGTTGCCAGCCTCCAGGTGGGGCATGGGGAATCTCCCGCTTTTACAATGGATCTCCAGCTGACAGAGATCAGCTCCCCTGGAGAAAATGGCTGCTTTGAAGGGTGGACTCTATGGCATTGTACCATGCTGAGGACCCTCTCCTCCCCAAACCCCGCCCTCTCCTGGCTCCACCCCCAAAATCTCCAGGTATTTTCCATCCCAGACTTGGCAACCCTAATGCTTATAGCTTGCTAATATTTTGTTAGAATTGCCAAAACATTTTAATGATATTCTCATGTTGCTTGATGTGTTCTTCTAGGTTGTTATTGTACTATTATTTCTTCAGTTTTGTTTCTCGTCAACCTGAAGATTTTGTAACTGTTACTTACTAATTTTCATCATTAATGTCAATTTCTTGTTGAAATAAAAATAATAATTAAAAACAGCAAAAAAGTTTAAAAGAGCATCAAAATAACTGGTGACAAAAGCGAAATAAAAAGTTATGCAGATTTAGTAATCACTACTAAGCACAGTACACTCTGTTGAACAGTATCTCATATACACTGATGATCATCAAATAGGCATTCTGATATGTTAATATTCCAAACCATCAGAACAGTTAAAAATACTCTTTTTTGTGCTTATGTATGGAAATGACATTTTATGTATGGAAATGACATACATTATGTTAAGAGAATTTTAAAGTACAATTAGTTCTATTACTTTCTGAATCTTTTCCACACACCCATTTAATCCAATTGTAAAGTGTAGGTTGTATGACAGAAGTTTATGAGTCAATGTTATATGAAACAGTGCCATGGCTAACTGCAGTTCCAAGAAAACTTACCTGGGAATAAGCCCAACAAATAGACTAGGCCAGGATTCTGAGCATATCTGCTTATAATGAGCTATGATTGGGGAGTTCCCTGGTTCAAAAACGTATCTTGGCTATGAACCCACTGTGCCTTTAAGAAAGCCACCTATCTGTAGCATTAGCTGCCCTCTCAGTAATATGGGGATAATGACTCTGGCTTACCTTACATGGCTGTTGTAAGCTTTACAAAATACTGTGGAAGCACCTTGAATACTGAAAGTGCTATATAAATGCTAAGCTGTAGTTATTGCATTGCCTGCAAATACAGTTATGAAAATTTATTAATTTGATCCTTATGGGTTTGTGGGGTTTTTTTTGGTATTTTTCATATGTGTGTCTGTGTGAGTGTGTGTGCACCTGGAAGTCATGGTGACCTCTGATGACTGACCCCTATTGGGGGCCTGGAGGATATTCAGAGAGGTGGCTGAATAAAGCCTGCCCTCACCTCTGACCGCTGGTATCTGAAGGAGGTCTCTCATCCAAGTACCTGCCAGAGTCAACCCTGCTTAGCTCTCGAGATCTGCTGAGGTTGAGCTTGCCTGGGCTATCCAGGTCAGGGTAATTTGCTCCTTATATTTATTAATGCTACAAGGATTTTTAATGTAGGGAAATGTAGCAAGACACATTGAAGGAACAAGTTGTGCTTCAGCTGAATTAAAAACAACTGCAACTAAGATTGGAATAGGAAATCAAAGCAGCCAGGCACATGCTACTCAAACCTATCAGCTCTGATTATCTGTTTGGCTGGGGGAGGTAAGTACATAGTCATAAGCCTTTCTTGCTTCCCATAGACTATGAATATTATGTACAAAACCACATGAACAGATAAATAGAGATTTTCAACTCCTAGCTGTGATAAATTTCAGCTTTCACCAGGCCCCTATTTCAGAACCGCTCCAATGGGGCCAAAAGCAGGTGAAAGAGATGCATTCAAAGAATCAATCCTTGGTCTAATCCTTTGGCAATACAAACCTAAAAATGCTACAACTTTCACTGCTCTCAAATTCTGTATGACATTCAGGACTACACAACGAGTAGTATTTTAGGACTTAGCAAGAGAAAGGTGCATCATTAAGTTGAATATTATTAAGAAAACAAACAGGTACAAATGTGGTAAAACCCATTCAATATAGAAAGGTATTTACTTTGGTGTCATTTGTTGTGCTAAATCACTTTCTGGCTGAGTAACCATTTGTAAGAGGCTCTGTGCCCAGACATCCTGGCCAGCACTACTTGGCTTTTGACCAGCAGATAGAAACCACAGTATGGACACAGTTTATTCAGAGGCTTTTTGCACAGAAAAGCAAGTCCATGATAAAAAATACACAGTCCTGAAATAAACAACAGTTCAAAGACCAAGATGTGAATCAGTGCTCTCTCTCTCTCTCTTTTCAGAGACATCAAAGGCTACTGCACATGCTAGAAATTATGACAACCCATCACCTCTTTTCTTTAGAAATCCAGTGTAATTTGACTTCTATCCTAAAAATACTCATATCTAATCCTACAGAAATTATACATCCAACAAGATTATAATCCTAACAGGTAATTCTGACAGGACACTTTAATTAGCATATAATAGGGCTTTGAATGGAATGAACAGAGGTGTCATCATTTTAACACAATATTATAAAACACTACAAAGGGAAATCCTTTACAGAACATAGGAAAAGAAAGAGACATGCCTGTTAAATTTAAATTAATATTTCCTATTATTATTCCCATAGTTCTTTTTGGCTCAAAGGAGACTGGCCATATTTATTTACTTATTGTCTTTATTTATAGCCTGCCTTTTTCACTGAAGCTCAAGGAAGATTACAGAATTAAAAAAAAATCAATACATTTCTAACAGCATAAGTTTTACATGGTTACAAATGTACAGCTAGGATTCCTTCCTATACAGAAAATTGGACCTCTTAGTGGGTTTTATCCAGCCATCTTTTTAACCCCGTCTTAACCAATTCCCCTCTTTAGTGCCAGTCCTACATGACCATTTTCCAGGCAACTCCTACAACCCTCAGTAGGGCATTTTTAGTGGTCAGTGGGGGCCCCCTCCTTTCTTTCTCATGAGTGGAAAAGTTGGCTGGACCCAACCCCATGCTACTATGTCACTGCAGCTGCATAACTACCTTTTATAAGAGGGTAACAGGGTTGCCAACCTATCTCAGCTATTTAGGAAGATTCAGACAGCCAAGCTATTCATGAGAGGACTGTCATCTCTTCCAGGCATGGTAGTTCAGCTATTTTAAATCAATTAAATCTGCATACTGATATTCCCTCGGAGACATACCCTTTCAATCACAAAAAGTGTCCTGGGCAACATCAGTCCCTGTCTCTCTAAACCTTTCTTCATTTATAATTACCAAATGAATAGGAACAGCCCCTTCATTTGATAAATTTCAAGAGGACATAATCTGATAGTTTGATGAAAAGCTTAGTGAACATGAAGAAGATGGGTGTTTGTTTTCTCATCTCATTAACTATGCACAGCACACCACCATTCCAATCCTGTTTTATATGCAACACAGATATTACTTAAGAAAACCAGTTTTGCTACTGTAGGAACTTGTGTGACTATTTTTAATAATATCTACTGGAACAACAATTTTTAATAGCCTTGTTATTAGGGTTTGGAGAGGGGAGCGGGTATCATTAATTTTTGAATGTACCCTGTGATTTTATCCGACAAGGGAGCCTGCACTTAATTTTCAGAATTAAAAAATATCAACAGCTTGTTATGCAACTTGTTACCACCAATGGCCTGCCTTGTTGTTGAGGGAAGCTAGCTATGCGGCAGGATACGACAGAGGGATACAAGAATTGCACACCACTTGTATATCAAGGTCTGGCACAGTAGAAGACTCCAGATTTGAAGAGTAAATTAAATAGGTTTTATTGAAGAATTTCCCTAATAACAAGCACACTAAGCATTCAAAAAGAGCAAGCAATACAAAACTAAGAAAGCAGAGATGATTGATAGCGGGGTCAGTTATGGGGTGATACAACCTGTCCAGATGTGCAGAGGTTCATGGAGATGAGATTATGGCCCAAACCAAAGTTCGGGGGGGTGTGAACTGCCAGTTGGCATTAGGAGCAGACACACAATCTGAGGCCATGTGCTCTGATGTGTATAGACTTTGGAAAGCAATGCAGACCAATGCGAGGCCTTGGGGGGCTGGTCTCAGGTGAGAACAATAGATTAACCGGGCCAATAAGGAGTCCATGGAGATGTGGTACCAGGCAGAGCATACTTCATGTGTGACCAATGAGCTTCCAGAGGGGCAGAGTCTGGCTGCACAATAGCCTTAATGGGTCTTGATGGCCACTGATGGTTCTGCCAGGGTGCACTGAATGGTTCCCCAGATTTACACAAAAGGTGGGAGATGGGTCCCTGATAGATGCCAGGAAGGATCGTTAATAATATGAATGTTTGATTAGTTATTTCAGTATTGATAGGAATTACAAAAAGGGCTAGATGATGTTCTGGAAACCGAAGGACTATGTGCCAGGTGGCCACTGAATGGCCTTTAGAAATGCAGATACTACACCTGGAGGAACATGTCTTCATTGTTGCTGCTAAAGGAGGGGAGGTTAAAGACTGCCTTGGAGGGCTGCCCTGTATGAAAACCTGAATATGAAATCCCCTTTTTGCAGAGTGTTCCCACGCTGACTCTGAGGTTCAAGTTGAGAGTGCTTGACTTTTGGAGGACTTTGGTTCAGGTCAGTAGTGGAGTCCCCCTGCTGTTAGGGCTCCCCACACATAAGGCAGCACCTCTGGGCTACAAACTTTATGGAAAGAATTCCTCCAAGAGGAATAAATGCTTCCTGTGAATAGTAATTTTTATATGTGCCTCAAATGAAATATGCCACGATTATTTATGTTTTTACTAAAGTAATATTTTGTTATGGGTTGGAGACCACAGAGGAGTTTTTAGATGGTTCTTTAGAAATACTAGCAAGGTGTGGGGTGAGATGGCAGAAAAAGGAAGTGACCTGCTTCCAAAACCTGCTCCTAAGAATATAAGAAGTGCTCTGCTGGGTCAGACCAGTAATCCAATGTCTGGTTGAACACAGTGGCCCCAGAAGACCCAGAGCAGAGGTACAGATGCCAAAACCTCCTCTTGCAACTTTTCCACCACAGCTTGCATTCAAAGCTATATTACTTCTGGACACAGAGGTTCCATTCCGTCATTCCATGACCTATTCCTGTTCCTCAATGGCACAACCAGAAATGATTATTCTAATTACTACATGAGCCCTTATCTGGGCTTGGGAAGGAGAAATAGAGTTGCATTCTGGTGTGGCTTACGTTAGCTATGGAGTTTCTCTTGAACTGAAGGGTTATGCTTCACCATGGGATGCACGTGATCTGGGCTACTGAATGTGAGAAACAGTGAGACGTTGTTATTCTGCAGTTAGTTCTAGGATAGTACTTACGTCCTAATGACTAGAGATGAGAAAAACTCCAGTTGCTGTCTTTCTTCTGCCTTCAGATAGTTTGGCTCACTTACATAAATCAGCTAAAGTCTCTGCAGGCATCCTCTTTGCATTTTCTGTGTTCTGCTCCTGGCAGACTGGATTATATGAGTTTTATGTAGGAGGCTGACTTCCTATGCTCCACAGTAATTATTCCAAGATTGTGTATGCACTCCTGAAAGAAGCTGTAACCCCTACCAAAACAATAGTATTATTTGCTTTTTTGCTCTTTGTTTGTGATAAACTATAGTTAGGATTCTGTGGCTGGTTGGTGTGTGAAGGATAACTTTTTCAGATCCCTGATGATGACCCTTCCAATGTAGATGTTACAACTAGTATTCAGAATCAACAGTTTGGCTGAGATGTAGGACAAGCAGAATATTTCGTGTCTCTCTCACACACAGCTCCCTTCTACTGAATCAGATGAATAATCTATCAAGGTCTGTATTGTCTACGCTGTCTGGCAATGGTTCTCCAGGGTTCCAGGAAGAGGCCTTGTGTATCACCTGGTACCTGATCTTTTTATCTGAAGATGCTGAGGACAGAACTTAGGACCTTTCTGCATGCAAAGAAAATGCTCTATCATTGAGCCACAGCCCCACCTCAATATCTCCTATGTCTGCAAAAGTTAAAATAAGAGAGACAGAGATCTCCACTTCTAGTTCAGGTTGCAATTTTATTTAGAAACTACTTCTGATTAGTTATCAATATGCTGTCCTTCAGTTTCACAGAAGTCTGTACAATAATACTTATGGAACTGAGAATTTCATAGTACAAAGTATCTGGACTTTGCCAGAAGCAGTGGACTTCAATTATAGAATCATGCAATATTTCTCAGTGAGCTCTCTGTTAAATGCGGTAAAAACTTTGGTTTATCAATTAAAGCAGCTCATCTACCTAAAATCAAAAGCTCTCCAGGCAAGTTCTAAAGTATTCAATATGCTGTAAACTGCAACATAAAAATATTAATTGTGACCCTTCTAAGGCATATACATTACTTTGAGACTTAAGGCAACTCTCGTTTTCACTGGGTCTAAAGCAAATAAAGTGCCTCTGTATACTGGCAGCTGTCTACACAATTCGCAGCATGACAAGAAATGCATATGCACTAAGACTGCAACACATGAAAAATAGATTTCTTTTTTAAAGGGATATTGAAGTATAATGTAAAATATGTCCATAGGATTAGCTTATGTGAGAGAATTGCCCATAATTATTTCAACACTCATTTCATAATTATGTATACGCTAGCCTTTGCCTCGCTGCAAAGAATGGCTGCTTCCACACTGAGGTGGGGAGAGGAGCCTTACTGTGGAAGAAGCAGGGAGTAGGGAGCGAGTGGGGAGGGATGGCTTCTGCACACCCCATTCCCATGTGGCCTGCTGCTGTCCCTGTACCACTTCTCTGTTGTGCTGATGCAAAAATGCTGACAATCATGCATGCTTCTCCATGACCCAGAACCCCACTCTTTGTCCCTCCACATCTGAGCCACAGTTAAATAATGAAAGCCTGAGACTTCTGTCCATCTATGTAAAAGGAAAACAAAACATTGGAAGTTACCTGAAGGTTTCTTCTTTTCAGTGGGGCTAAGTCATCCAAACTGGTTAGGTCAGCCCTGCTCTCGCTCCAGGATGGGCTATGCAAGGCTGACCCTCCAGTCTTAAGTATAGCCCAGCTCCATAACAGATTTTTCATCCGACTAGATTTTTTTTTGCAGTGAGGTGTGGATAACTTCGCCCCACTGAAGAGAAGAAACCTTCAGGTAAATTCCAGTGTTTCATTCTCCTTCAGTGGGGGAAGTCATCCAAACTGGTTATATGCTTAAGCTACAACCTGGGTGGGATCCTCATTCTTATTTTTATTCTGTTCCACCACTATTTTGCACATCCTTCTACCAGATAAAGCTTCCGCAGATTTTAACTGGTCCCACCTATGGTGTCTCACACAGGTACCAAAGGTGGACCAGGTTGCAGCTCTATGGATTTCTTCCATTGAAATCATGGTGGAAAAGGTTGCTGATGTTGCTGCAGATCTGGTGGAATGGCTTGTAACATCTTTTGGAGGTCCCAGGCCTTGTACTTCATATGTCTTTCAGATACGTGGCTTGATACCTTTTTACCTAAAGCTGTGAGCTGTGAGACACAGACAGAAAATCCTTTAGCCTAATCTGCACTGTCGCATTTGAGCAGACACATAGAGCCCTATACACATCTACCCACTTGAATATTCCATCATGCTTGTTTCCGCCATCTCTATGCAGTACTATTATTATTAGTTTTGTTGTTACCAGCACTTTACAATAGCTTGGATTTTATGACTGTTTTATAATTGTTATTTTGCGTGTTTTGACTTTCTATATAAGCCGCCCTGAGCCTGCTTCAGCGGGGTCTAAATTGAATAAATAAATAAACAGTTTGTGCCAGACTCTCTGTTTGGGATAACATGGTATAAGACAAAAGGATGGTAGTATCAACTCTTGGTTAACATCCTTTCCTTTGGCACAAAGGAAGGATCTCTCCTGAGTACCACTGAGACCTTGTGAAATATACACAATTCCTTCCTTGCCAATAAAGACCCTAATTCAAAAATCCTTCTTGAAGAAGTCATCTCCATGAGAAAAAAAGATGTCCTCTGAGAAGGAAACTTTGGATTCTGATGTTTTGAAAGGATCAAATGGAGATCTGCTCAAGACCTGTAACACTTCAGAAAGGTTTCCAGTAGGCATAGAGGTGCCAACTATATGGTTCCTTTGAGGAAAAGCCTAACGTGCTGATGAGAAGAAAAAGTATGCAGTCTTCTGCAGTCCCGCATAGCGGCCAGTGCTGCAACCTGTCTTTTACGGTTTCCAGTCTTAGAACTTGATTCCAACCTTCATGTAAAAAGGGAACTATGTCTTTGTAAGCAGGTTTCAGTGGACTGGCCCACTTTTGCAGGTTTCAGTGGACTGGCAGGTTTCAGTGGACTGGCCCACTTTTGAATGTCTGCCACGTACAATTATAATGACTGGAAGCAGGTGTTCTGGGTTGTACCATGATGTCAACTACATAACTTGGAAGGCCTGATCCTTCTAAATCCACCCATTCAACCTCTAAGATGTCAGCTGGAATCAAATAGGGTCTGGGTGGCAGATTGAATCTTGTACAAGGAGAACCATCTGCTTGGCAATCTCCATGGTGGACCCAGTAGAGCTTTGCCAGGATTTTCCAGCAGTCAGGGGCCGAATGCAGAATGACTCAAAGCCTCAGGTCTGCCAGAACTGACAGTGGCTCATGCCACTGGCATCCACTATTGGCCAGTCTCCAATGCCTGAAGCCTCAGGTGGGAGAGGCCTGTCTCAACTGTATCCTTGTTCTTTCTAAGACTGGCAATGGGGCCCCTTCTCAAGGCCTTTCCATCTTCCATACCAGCAAGGTAAGAGACTCCAAGAGACCTGATAAATCTCTGCTGGGCTTTTCCAGTGCAGTCGGAGGCCAGCTGCAGAACGACCCGAAGCTTCGGGTCTGCCAGTACTGACAGCGGCTCGTGCTGCTATGATCCGCTATTGGCCAGTCTCCTGTACCTGGAACCTGAGGTGGGAGAGGCTTGTCTTAACCATCTCTTTTTTCTTTTTAAGACCACTGATATGGCCTTTTTTCAAGGCTTTTCCGTTTTCCATACTATGACAGACCCCATCCCCTCCCTCAAAGGCAAGATTTTCCCTCCGTTTTTCTTTTGTGTCCCCTCACTAACTGAGCAGCCCTGATAACATGTATTCTTCTCTTTAAAGTAGCTTTAGCAGTTCCACTCTGTGTCAGTAATATGTAATGGCTATTTTCTCAGCCCAGGACCTGAGGGAAGGGTAAGGGACCTCCTTTCTCTTAACTGACAGAAAATGGCACTTCAGATGCTTTTAAAATTCAAAAATAACAGAATGGCTTATTGAAAATACTGAGGTAAAATAGGATAAGCACAGACTCTTTTTCTTATATATTAAGCTAGTGAGAGTTTCTTGAATTATTCACAGTTACTACAGTTCTTTATTTTGAGAGGCTTTTGTCCCTGGTTTTCCCCAAACCACTCCAGTTCACTCTTTTGGTGCCCAGAATGCTGGAACCCTCTTCCCAGTACCCAAACCCCTTCTCTTGGAACACCAGGGCCCCGTCCACACTGTCACTTTTGTCGCTCATTTCTCCCTATTGCTTCAGGTTCCCCCACCCCCCATATGTTTTGTTCTCTCTAGTAGTCCCAGAGGGAGCAAAACACATGTGGAAAAGGGGGCGGAACCCAAAGCAATAGGGAGAAATGAGTGCCAAAAGTGACAGTGTGGACGGGGCCCAGAAATCTTCTTGAGTTGTTAACTGACTTTTAAGTCTCCACAAGAAATATCTGATCACACTAGACCAGAGAATCTACTCCTCAGAGATAACTTTCCCTGTTTGACTGGGTAGGGATTCTTCTCTCCCTAGAAGATTTATCCCCTTTTCCTTTGGCTAGAATGGGAGACTTCTTATGCTACCCAAACCTCCTTGCCAAACTTCCCCCCAGTTCCCTGTCTGTGTTCAAAACTGCCCTCAGCTAATGCTGAATTATAACTATATTAAGTCATGGGTGAATTCTGAGTTTGTCAGCACTAAATCTTTATCTGCCAGGGCTAGTCTAAGATGATCTCAACACACGTCTTGTAACAGTTAAGGCAGAAATCTGAATTTCTTCTCAGCATCCAGCTCTTACAAGACTTTCCTTGCTCAGCTGATGCCAACCAATCAGATTGCCTGCAAGCAGCCTGTCACTCAAGGCTTTCTGGCTCTGTGTAGTATTAACCCTTCACAGTTCAGTAGTTTTATGTACAGCAATTTTAAGCCTGTTTAAAAGGTGCAGTCCATCACATACCAATAAGGCAAGAATCTGCAAGAAAGCAGAGCAAGGCTCAATCATCCTGCTAGAGCTGCGGGGCTACTGAAATTAGAGGACCAGTCTCGCTATTAGCCAATACTGTCTTCTGCACAAATTTGTATAGCCATGCCTGGAGTGAGAGGAGGTGTGACCTAACTAGTTTGGATGACTTCTTCCACTGAAGAAGTGCTAGTCTGAGAGAAGCAGAATCCCTGCTGAGAATAAAGACACAATGAGAAAGAAGAAAAAAGTGTGAGTTCTTTCAAACAACAATCCACTACAATCTCAGGCAAAATTGCATAGCTTCAATCATGGTGCATTAGCATTTTGTATTTCCCTCCATAATTCTTAAGGCATTATTTTAATTTCTTTCCTTTATTCTCAGGGACCATGCTCATGTATGCTTAATTCTTTTGTCAGTACAAAAGTGGAGAGAAAGCAGATTATCTGCTCCTTGTCAAAGAGATGTATTGCCATTCCTCAGTTCAACCATTACTATATTTATTATAATATTTATTATTTCCAAGGAAGCCCAGACCAAAACAGATCAAAATTATTAGTCCTCTGTACAAACAAAAGCAGCAAAGAAGTCTTGAATAGCCTCAAATATTTCATAGAACATAACTTTACTAACAGGCAAATATGAAAAAAATATATATAAACAAGGCACTTCTTCTTAACTAATTCCAACGGAACTATTTAAAATCATTTGCTTTCATCCACGGGGATGCCAAGCTGACAGCAAGCTGTCACAATACTTTCTGCCATAGGTGGGCTGGGCCTGGAAAAGGGCATCATAGGGGAGGGCATTGGGAGCCAAGGCAGGTGGTGTTCCTGGCCAGCTCCAGATTGGCTCTCCTAGATGCAGCTGCAGAGGCAGCTGGACAGGAATGAGACCTGTTTCCTGTCTCAGCCATCATCATACAGAGGTGCCTATGAAGTTGTCAGGCTGACAGTTAGACCAGGAAGTGATCTTGCTGGCCATGGCCCCATCACAGCTGGTGTGGATGGGAGAGCAAGGCTGATCAGCTCTAGTGAGGGCTGCTGCTGAGATAAGAAGTACCCCAGCTGGGAAGGGGAAATAGGGCTGGAGGACCTTTGGGCAGGGTTGACGCTCAGGGACAGGCATTCCCCCAGGGCATCAGCCCACCAGGAATCTCCCCAGTAACTTTAATAGTTAGTCAGCACCTGCTTTATGTCCAATAGCGTACCCAGAGTAAACCCAGTAATAATTAGTTACAAAATACACAATCGTCATTTCAAACATAAATTGCACCTACATGTATTATCACTCTTCCTCCACAAAGCACATGGGGGCCAGGCAGCAAGGTAGAGGAGGAAGGGGAGTATTAAAATACACATAGGGAAGGCTCAGATTAGATGCGGTATGTATGTCTTGTAACTGAGTATTTGTGTCAGAGTGCAGAAAGCACTGAAGGCTAAGAATTACATCAGTGACTTACAATGAAGTTCCTTTCATTCATCCCGCTCTTGTTGTTTTGGGATCAGAATGATTAGTGTATTATACTAAAAAAATGGGCATCATCACCGGGCTGTTCTTTTCTACCCTTTCACTGCATTCCACTGAGTACTTCTGAATAGCTGAGAGACAAAGACCAATGAGATACCAAGGGTCAGAACAGCAGTCTGGACAGTATGTGCTGAATACCTTTTTACTTTAATACTTCTGAAGACTATTTATATAGCCCTTGACAAAAACACTAGAGAAGCAGCATTTTAAAAAAGAACACTTGAAAGTCAGCTAGTGGTTTTTTGTCCACTCTTGGTTCAAGCTCTTTACCACATTCTTGTGGTGTGGTAGGAGCCAATGACCTTCCAAAACATTTGGAACTCTGAAACTGTAACATTCAGACTGCAGTCACAGTAATCAAGAGTCTTGGCATATGTGAGAGCTACCATGCAGTCACTCCAGATGCTCAGCTGTTTTCTGTGAATTTCCTTTCTTCCATTAACAGAAGATTTTTTAAAAAAAAAGGCAAGAGAAATGGTTGCCAAATTTATACCAGCTGGCACACATTATATCACTACATCTTCAGAATTCACAAATTACTGCTTAAATGACTAATTATAAGTTTCTTCATATGAATTTGGGGGGTACACTAATGGAGAAAACAATAGCTAAATGATAACCCACAAAAGCTTCACTTGGACAGTTGCACACTATTTTTTCAACGTCCAGCTACATAGCTTTTAGTGTACTCAACCAACAGCAAATCATAATCTAAGTAATTTTCTGGTTTCCTGGGTTTTGCACCTGTTACAAAAGGTTACATGTTGGCTGCTATCCAGAGTGTTTCTCACAAATGAATATCAATATCATAGGATTTTTCTTGTGTAATTCCAGAGACAGCAAAGTTTCTTTTGGTGAAAACAAATAAACTATACTGTTTGTAGAAGACTGTTCAACATGCCCAGATATCAATTAAAGAAGCATTTGATAGGTCAAATTAAAGGCCTTCATTAGAATAACTTCTCATACATACCTGTAGACAGGGCTTATTTCATAGCAGGAGCTCATTTGCATATTAGGCCACATCCCCAATGTAGCCAATCCTCCAAGAGCTTACAGAGCTCTTACAGGGGCTACTGTAAGCTCTTGGAGGATTGGCTACATCAGGGGTGTGTGGCCTAATATGCAGAGGAGCTCCTGCTATGAAATGAGCCCTACCTGTAGAGAGGACCACCTATATATCTAATTTGCAACACTCCCCTATGTGCGGATATCTAAATTTGTAGATAGGCGTCATACTTATCCCAAACAAGTTTTTCTGCAAACTTGGGAGCCCCCCTAGGTTTGCAGAAAAATCTGAAAACTTAAAAAAAAATACTGAGAGGTTTAGACCCCCCCCCCCAATAAAAAGTGTTGTATGCGCATGCAGACTTGGTGCAGCTCCCATGCAGACTTGCTGCCACTGCCTGGGTCAATGGTAGGGAAAAAGAGGGAGGGAGAAAGAAAGGGGGATTGGCTTGTGGGAGAGAGAGAAAGGAAGAGATGGGGGTATTGGTTTGGGGGGAGAGAAAGAAGGGGTATTGGCTTGGAAGAGAGAGAGAGACGAAGGAGGGATTGGCTTGGTGGAGGGTTGGAAAGAAAAAGAAGGGGAAATTGGCTTGGGGAGAGAAAGAAAGGGGGAAAGGGAAGGAAGCAAAGGTGGGGGAATGCCCCCTTCCCGCAAGTTTATTGCAGGTCCCCACTTGTTATTTACTAAAATGGAATGTTATTCCTCTTAAACAATCTTAAAACATGAACCACAAATTACACTAATGCACACTGCCATTTCTGTTTCCACGAGCTATCCAGAAATTCCTTATTTAAAAACAGTGTTTCACTCTACATACTGCTATTGCCTTGACACCCAAGTGTTCAATTGTGCTGCTGATTAAATAAATAACAACTTCCACTGAAATCAGGTAGTGGTAGACAGAAAATACAACAGACCGGATATTAAACTTCAGACAGCTGCTGGTTTTCAGGTGCAAACTCCCCCCTAAAATTAGGCTTGCCAATCTTAAAGTGGGGGCGGGGGCTCCTGCCCGCCTCTGGTCACCTGGCCATCAAGGAGGCCCCACCCCCAACAGTGACCACCTGCAGCCACCCTTCCCCTCTTGCGTGATTTAAAGGGCCCTCCAGCTAATAGGCGGGAGCATGTGGCCCGTCGATCAGCTGAAGGAACCTTTAAATCCTCAGGAGGGGAGGGAGAGAGACTGCCACCGGCCACATGCCTAAACTCAAAGCAGTGAATTCGCTGCTTGGAATTCAGGCACGGGCGAATTCAGAGCTTGGAGTTCAGGTGCAAGTGGACAGCCATCCCCCGCTTGCAAGAAACCATTTAAAGGGAAGCTTCCCTTTAAACAGTTTCTTGCAAGCAGGCACCATCGCACCTTCCAAGGGCTGTGTCCCCAATGTGATGACATCAGTTATGCATGATGTCATTGCTTTGGGGAGTCCCCACCCCCTCCTGGAACACCCCCCCCCCCCAAAGTCCCTCACCAGTGAAAGGTAAGGACCTGGCAGTCCTACCTAAAATGTAAGAATACTTTATGCTACCATTTAATGGCTGCAATCATAACCACAATTAGCCCCAACATAGGCCCAAATGCTGGGCAGATTTAAAGTGCGCGATCAGACATGAACATCTGGGAAGCATCCCACAGCCGGCAGCAACCCATGTTGCTCCACTGCAGAAGCGGAGTAAACAGGCACCAGGGAAAGTCCAGTAGCAAACGGGTTGCTACGGGCCACGGGCAGACTTTCCACTGTCTGATCGCTCCAGCACGCTCTCATGGCGTCGGGATGGTCTGATCAGGCCATCCTGATTCCATGCCATTGTTTTTTCCCCCTTCACAATATGTGCATCATCGCACACTCCATAGGGAGCCCTCAGGGCTGAGGTGTGAATCATCGATTCCTCGTTTAAGCGCATTGGAAACAAATGGCAACCCCCCCCCCCCGACTCACCCGCAGTTGTGTCTGATCATGCAGTGGCAGGCTGCGCCTGCAGCTTCAAAAGACTGTGTGATCACGCAACTGTGGGTCAACTACTGCCGGAGGAAATAGCCTCCCCCCCCCGCTTTATCTCACGTGTGTGACTGCAACCAATGATTGGACTTTATATTTTTTTAATTAAAAAAAATTATTTTACTTTAACATAGATTGAGGGATCTGTTTGTCCCCAAACATACAAAATTTAAGATATAATGAACATATTTAACTCACAGGAGGAAAAACCATGAGTTTTGTTACTGCATAACATGATTCATTACTATTCTTGAGTCTATTTAGACTCTGCAGGCCACCATCCAACAAGGTAGAGCCCAGAAAAAACTGCATTCCCAGTGTGATGCCAACTGTCTGCTGAGAACACAACATGGCCAACGGCTGTAGTGACCAGCATGCATTTTGCTTCTCTCATTCCACCCTAGCTCTTGTACCATTTCAAGCTGCTTGACAGACAGCTGTTTAGCCAATACAGTTGTCCTGCTCATGAGTATGCGGTGACTGGTACAACTCTACCTGTGACTCTATGGCATGTCAATGTAGTTTGCAATGGCACAGGACTCTTGCTTTGAAAAAGGATTTAGTAGCTCTTTTCATCTGACTTGCTTTCAGTATTCCTGATGCTGTCCAATAAACATGTGGACTGCTCTGCAGCTGTGTCTCTGTGTGACTGACTTGATAAATAAAGTTCCCACCACCCCAGGCACTTTATTAACCGCTGTCTTCAGCATGCTCATACTGGAAAGGAACAGCCCAATGTGTGAACAGGTTTGCTCTTCTAAATGAGAGATGGAGGTCTTCCAGGTTGCATGTTCCCCCAGATCACTGCTGGTGTCTGAGAAGCCAGGCAGCTTGCATGGGATGCAGAGGCTGCTAGGATGGATATTGGGAACAGGTGGAGGTAACGAGCCTCTTGACTACAGCAGGAAGATGGCACAAGGGAGCTTGCTGGCCAAAACAACTGGTGCATGGAGCAGCCAGACAGCCAGCATGAGCAGCTCATTCCAAGTGACTGTGCTTGATGGAGCAAAATCTCATCTGTGCTTGAAACTCCACCAGATGGCTTGGCGCTAACTCATCTGGGAGTCAAAGCAAGGTCCTTGTGTATGCTATACCGGTGACTTTCCACTGTGCTGTGCTTTTCTTTGTGATGTTTCCTGCCTTATATGGATGGTGGTGATAGCAGAGCTGCTGAGGAGGCCTAATGTCCTATGTTGTGTCTTGTTCCTGCTGAGCAAGTGTTCTTGAGTGGGTGAGTTCTGAGTTTTAGTCCAGCATGTCCCTGCTGTTTTGCTGTCACAGGGCCTGTTGCTTTCCTTTTTGCTAGTGCCCTGAACTCATGCCTCCCACTGGCCACATAGGTGCTTTTCCAAAACCCATCAGTTGAGAGGTTGATAGGATTGCCATTGTGAAAGTGTGTTCCCTTGTTGCTGCCCCAGTGTCTATATTTCCCTTGTTTGGCAAAAGGCTGGTGCTCCTGAGCTCTGTGCAGCCTAAGACTTGAACCCTCATTGTGGGAGAGGTCTTGGGCATTCTATTAGGACTGCCTCTGCTGAATGACCGACTGAAGTAATTGAAAGTTGTGGCTGGAATGGCTGTATTTCCTTCCCAGTGTATGTACATGACTGAAAGGGACTAGGCTGCAGACTAGTCAAGCCCACATTCACAAAGCTCCCTGGAATATGTTCACTCTAAGGTTCCTCCTGGTCACTCTGCCATGCTCTTACAGTAGAGGATGCTGCATTCCCTAGGTATAAGCCATGGATGGGAGCAGCACCCTGACATCAGAGGCACAGCCATTGGCTACATCAGGATGAGCAAGTTGGCTATAAGTCATCCTGTGATGGCACGCTGCTCTTGAATCATGGTTGTTACAAAGTCCATTGCAATTGCTATGCTCTCCATACCTGGCCAAAGGATGTTTTTGTTGCTCATTTCCCCTCTGCAGAACAGGCATAGGATATAAATGAGTGGTGCCAGCACTAGCAATACACTCTTGTTGGGGGGTGTTGGGAGTCTTCGGTTTGGGATGTATGTTGTTTGATCTAAATCAGGGGTGGGCAATTGTTTTAGCTCGGGGGCCACTTTGTGGGAGCGGAGGTTAGCGGAGGGCCGCACTTTTTAAAATGATTGCATTCATTAGTTAACTTTGCATTTCAGAAAAGGTATAAATTGTATCATAAAAATCAATAAATATAAATTAAATAAAATAGTGGTAGTTTTATTCAATTTATTTATTGTGCTAATTTCATATCATCTATAGCTGCAAGCACATTTAATTTTAGAATCCGTTTAATGAGACAAATGTACCCTATCACACTTTTCTACAATTTTTTTGAAATCAGGTTGTTTGTTGAGATTCTCATCACAGCCTGCAAGTTAATGTCTGTCAAAGAGCATCTATATTTACTCTTGTTGATCTTCATGCAAGAAAAACTTTGCTCACAAATATATGTAGACCCAAATATAGAGAACATTTTCCCAGCAAATTTCTTCATACATGGAAATTTTTTCAGCAGACAAAGATTTGTAAAAGTCAACTAATGTCACAGCATTAAACATTTCTTTCACAGTGTGATCTGACTGCATGTCAACAAGTTCAAGCTGCAGCTCCTCAGGTGCTGTATCAATATCAGCAGTGATGGGATAAGAGAGCAAATTGAATTTAGGCTCAATTTTCTTGAAGTCCTGAAATCTTCTTGGCGGGCCGCAAAAAACTCTGTGGCGGGCCGCATGTGGCCCCCAGGCCACCATTTGCCCACCCCTGATCTAAATGATATCTTCCCTAATTTAGCCAGCAGAACTCACTTAAAAATGAATTTTTAAAAAGCACATAACTGGTTCAGAAGGCAGTACCTCTTCTAGGATATTGCCCATTACAAAACATGCAGGCGTGATCTCAAAAGAGTGTGTACCTTTTTCTTTAACATTTTTGTTACTGCAATAATTTTAATCAAACCAAATGAATGACTCACAGAAAATCCGTGGGATAAAGTTCACTCAGTTGAATGGCACAGGGGACTTGTTCAGTGTTTTATGCTCCTTATTTGATCCATGTCAAAAGCAGCACTACCGTATGGCTAAAAGCGCAAAACCGTGAAGCAGCAGAGAGTGCGAAGCCTTGAAGCTGGAACTTATAGTTACGCACGGAGAAAACGTGAGTCTGAAGTAAAAACAAACAGAACACAGCGGGAAAGGTGGGTGGAGTGACTGGCATACTTACGAGACTCTTTACGTGGCGTTACTGCATGAAAAAAAGTATGTTCGGCTTGCTAGATGGCGGCATCGCGCTTTAGAGGATATGAACTTTAAAAAGTTATAAGCGCAGTCGTAGAATTTGCTTCTTTCGTCCATCTTATCTAACTATCAACAAAAAAGCGCAGCCTCAACAATGGCGGGGAAACCGAAACCTTCCCCCAAACTAGGAAGTATAGCTCCGAGTTCAAAGGTTGATACCACAGAGATGAGCACTGTGTTCTCCTCGTTATTATGACCTCTAGTGGACCAAATGACAGCTCTCAACGTCAAGATGGATAAAATGCAGCTGGAACTGAAGGAGTCGAATAAAACTACAGAGAAGCTGCAGCGAGAACTTCTGGAAGTTAAGACTTCAGTAAAAAATCATGATTCAAGGCTACAAAAAGCGGAGAAAGAAAAGGCTTTCCATTCTGATCAGCTCTTGAAACTACAGATGGAAAGATCGAATTTTTTCCTAAGACTTCAGAATGTGTCAGAGGATAAAGGAGAAGACCTTAAAAATCTGCTAAGTGAAGCGCTTGAACCAGTGACAGGCTTAAAAGCAGCGGAAATAAAAAGCGACATGGATATGGTTTACAGAACCTATCCAGATTATACCAAAAAGAAAAGCCTGCCTGGTGAGATTCAGATAAGGTTCTCCAAAAAGTCAACAAGAGATGTGGTGCTTAGGACCACAAATAAAGCGGTTCTGAAGATCAAAGGAAAAGAAGTTAAAGTGATGAAAGATATCCCATTTGAAATAAGGAAAAGAAGGAAAGCCTATGGAAAACTGACATCTTGGCTACAGTCTGAATCTATTATCTACAGGTGGAATGTTCCGGAAGGACTGAGCTTCAGCATCAAAGATAAAAAATACAAGATTGACTCTGTTCAACAGGCAAAAAGTTTTTTGGAAAAAAGCAAAGAAAAGAAAAAAGAGAGAGACTCAGATGGTTCGCTGGCATCACAAGAAAGTATGTATGGATTTGATAGCTCAGAGTGAAGAAGAAATTTCTGACTCGGAAAAAGGAGCAGCAGCTCCAAAGGCACAAGAAGAGACTGTTAAGACAAGAAGAGGACGAAAGAAGAAATAAGGGCTGAATTGTTTTTACTGAAATTGCACTTATATATTTTATATAATTTGTATAATTAAGCATTCCTTCAAAAGAGCATGTCTGTCAAACAGCTTTTTTATTTTTCATATATCATCAGTAACAATGTTAATTGAAAATTAACCAAGGTTTAAAATGCTTCATATGTATTAGTTGTAAGGTAATATTAAGCAAATGCTAAAGCACACTCTGTATAAGGTAAATGTAGCTTAGAAAAGTAGCGTTGTAGAAGTAGTAATAGATAAAACCAATAAAAATCTTAAAAAAAAAGAAAAAAGCAGCACTATCCCCAACCCCCACAAAGTTTACCAGGACTTCATTACCATACCTCTCTGATAGCTGTGCAAAACTCACTCTGCAGTACTTTTTTAAGTGACTGTAGCTTGTGTCCTGGTACTTCTCCGGATTCTTGTAGCTTCTCCAGCAGTTCAATGGCTCTGGCAACATCTGAATATATTAAAAAAGGGCAAAAGGTCAGGGAAGGACATGTACGTTATGTTTATGTTCCAGCTAAGCAGAGGAGTGACTCTGACATAGAAATAATTTTCAAATTGCACAGTGAGCTTTTCCCATCCCACAGTGATTTCCATTTTTTTCCTCTGTAATAACAAGATCAAGTTCAGCTTTGCATTTTCAGTTCTCTAAGTATGTGTATTGCTTTACGCTGCAATCTTAGTCTGCCAAACGCTTGAGAAATGGGGAAGTGGGTACACAGTTGAAGGCATATTGTGAAATTTTTAATGAAGCTGATCATCCGACTAAGCAAGCAGCCCAGGCTTGTGTAGTTTTTGATTCACAAGCCAGAAGTGATCTAGCATGGGATACGAGGTCCTTGGCAACCTCCCCTCCCCTCCAGGGGCCGTACAAGGAACAGAAACAAACAGGAGTTTGACTGAGTTCCCAGGGCGCTGTATCCATGACTGGTGGGTTGTGTTCATTTCAGTACAACAAGTTACAATCTGCACAGGTCTGCTTCAAACATGCTGTTTAAGTGACCATGTGCTGTACTCAAGATAGCCTTAAACCATTCTAAAAGACATCCTCATTTTGATTGACAAAGCTGGATATTATTGCAGCCCTCTCTGACACCAGGAATAACTCACCCAGGATTTCCACTTCCTTGCTTCTACTTCCCAATGCAGATGGAAGGGAGATTGTGATTGTGCCTATTTCTCTCTCGGCATCCCTGAGGTCTGCTTTTAGAAGACAAGAGTCTCCAACCCATGGGATTAACTGTTTTTTGAATTCTGCTTGCTAAGGCTTCAATAACATCCCCCCCTCCCCGAACTGCACAAATGCTCCCTTCCTCCTTGCAAGTCCTTACTGCTTGGTTGTGTCATTCCAGCTGCTTCCACAACCAAGGTATTTTTTCAAGGCTCTGCTTCACCCATGTTACCCAAATCAGTATATGCGTGTCAGGACCATAACATGCAAAGGCTGGAAGGAGGAATGTATGTCCTCAAGGGTGAAGAAGCTGCTTTCAGTAGCTGAAACTGACGAGGCAGGGGAAGGAAGTGCAGTGGCAGGTCTGTGGAGCAGAGATGAGAGGCCAACCATGAGGCTGGGGTAACAGGATAAATCCAGAACTGGCAACAAAAATTGGGGGCTGAGGGTAACTCTTTATAGCTTTTCGATGGGATGAGGAGGGGCAGGGGTGTTGACATCGGAATGTGGGGATAATAAAAATGCAATTCTTCAAAGATGAGCCAGCCTCAAATGAAATCCTTTGTCTATGTCACAGAGAGGAATTTTCCTTTTTACATGGAGAGTGTCTAAAGTGTTTCCTTGGGTATTTGGAAGTTAGATGTTGCCTGGGTACTTGTCATGATTGGAGAAGGGCAGGAGTCTTCCTGTCTGGCCATTGAAATATGGAGGAAGTTGCTGGAACCATCCTGCTGCTTATTCTTTTGGAAATCTGTTAGTAAGGATCAAATTACCTGCAGGAGGCTCTGAGGTCCTGGGAGAAATGGCCCTCAATTGAATTCCTCTTAGGGTGGGTTTGTGCAAGCTTGACAGAAGAGCTGCCCTGCATTCCTCTCCTCCATGGCGTGACTCACTGGCTTTTGATATCACTTTAATTGAGGCTCCTTCTATTACTTCTATACTGCCATTTAATGACTAGCTTTGGTCAAGAATTTACATCTATAGGTATATGCATGAACAAAAGGGGGAACAAGCGAAAACAAAATGGGGGTCCTTGGGGGCTGAGGATCTCAGGGGCATCACCCTGTAGCTGAGGAGGTGCCAGAATTTTGTATGGCTCCCTAATGTTCTCAAATTTCTTAGCCCTTGCTCCTCAGGGTATGGACTATTCATGCTGCATTCTAGTTGGGCTTCCCCCAGCACCCTTGTAGAGGAATTACACTGATCATGATCTGGATTTATGAAGTTATGAATCACACTTAATTTAGATGATGTTTGCCTACTAGTTATCCTTTTTGTAATCTATGGACTACTACATTTTTTGGTAGTAAAACCAATGGGCCCTGCGCAACACCTTTGGCCAGTTCACAATACAACCCATAAGGCTTGAGACCCCAGTTTAATCTAATGTCTTCTCTTGGTGAAGTGGGAACAAGAATGGGACGTGGCAGTAACATGCTGATGGCTGTCCATTCTAGGCTATCTGAGATCAGCAGGAAAAAACATAAGCTACTGTCGTTGTCCCCCCCCCCCCCCCCCAGTTCTTCCAATTGCATAGATCTTTGGCCGGATGGAATTTAAAATTTTTATCTTCCATGTGGAAATAACTTCAGGGATGGAACTGAGTGGTATAATGATACAAGTGTTTAAGAGGACCCAGGAGACAGTTCTTCTGTCTTGCACCACTGCATGGCTGACATATAACCTTGTATTTTGTTTGCAAAATGTAATGTTGAAGAAGAATGTCATGATTCCATCTATAAAGTCCCCTCACTATAAAATCAATGCCCAGGCCAAACCCCTGGACCTAGAAGCACAAAATTTGGGGAGAGCATTTCTATCATGTCATAGATGCTCACTAAGAAGGGATTTTTAGAAATTCAACCCCTAAGGGGGTCAAAAGGGATAAAATGTGCTCCCTCCATTGCTTCCTATGTGGCTGCCAGGCTGCTACCTCCTTGCACCCCCCCAGTCTCTGATTGGTCAGCTGCAGATTTCAGTGTTCTGAGGTAAAAACAGTTACAGGAGACTGCAGAGAGCTAATGACAGTTGAGGAAATCAGGAATGGCCAACCACCTGTGAGGTGCAGTAATGCTGCTGGCCCAGCTTCAAACATGCTCCCACTACAACAGGTGGCTGTCTGTCAGGTGCAGCAGTGGGTGCAGGGTGCTTAAAGCCATCAGGGAGCCCACCCCAGCAGCCTTAGCAATCCTGTTGGCCCAGTCTCCACAATGGCTTGCAATCATAGGCGTCAACTTCAGGGGGGCTGGGGAGCTGTAGCCTCCCTCCCTGAACTTTTCCAGGAGGTGCTGAGCCTCTGCCGGAGACAATGGACTGTGATGTCTCTGGCCCAGCCCCAGCCCCCCCCAAATTGGAAAGTCTACGCCCTTGTTTGCAATACCCCTCCCCCTCCCACACTGGACAGGCAGCTGCCTGTCAGATGTAGGAGAGGGGGTGGGATGATTGCAGTCATCAAGGAAGCTTGCTCAGCAAGATTGCCTTAGGGCTGCTGCTGGCCCAGTCTTCCCAATGCCTTTAAACACACACACACATACCCAACACCAGGCAGGTGGGTGTCTGTCAGGTGTAGGAGCAGGGACAGGGTACTTTAATCCTTCAGGGAGGCCAACCAAGCAGAAACACCTTAGCAATGCTGCTGGGCCAGTTTCCCCACCTTAGCGATGCTGCTGGCCTAGCTTCTCCAGTGGCTTTAATCACACTCCCACCATGGAAATATTCTCCAAATTTGTAGAAAAGTGGTTTCCTGTATTAGGTTATTTAACTTCTCACAATGTGGTTTCTAGAAAATTGGTTCATATGAACTTGCTTAATATTTGATTGCTCGGATGTTCTTTTAAATATATAGTTATGTACAACTTCTTAAATGTAACATAAATGAGAAACATTTTTGTAAAAAAAAGCATGCCCTGCATCCCTCTTCCCACAAAAATTTAATGCCCAGGCCGAACCCCTGCACCAAGAAACTCAAAGTAAGGGGAGTGCATGCCTACCATGACGTCAACCCCCACTATGAAGAGACTTCTGAGAAACATGGCCCCTAAGGGGGTAAAAAAGGGGGCAAAATGTGTTCCCCCAATTGTTTTCCATGTGCCTGGAAGGCTGCTGCTCCTTGCCCCCTCCCATGTGATTGGTCAGCTGTGTAGCTCAGAGTTCTGAGGTAAAACCTGCCTGCTTGCACCCACCTCCCTCTGATTGCTCAGCTGTGGATCTCAATGTTCTGAGGTAAAAACAGTTAAAAGAGACTACAGGCAGTTGAGGACAGTTACAGAAATCAGCTATTCAAGACTCCTGAATAGACATTACTCATAACAGCCAGCATGGCAATTGAGTTTATGAATGTCCATGGGGAGATTGTAAAGGACCTTTCTAGGAGACATTTGGATGCATGGCTCCCTCATGAACGTGAGGAAATGTCCACCACATCATCACTCCTTCAGACCAACTCCCCCTCACACTTCTCACTGCCCCCAAGAAAGCTCCTGGCAAATGTCAAGCCAGATACACCAACACTACAAGGAGGAGGCAACTTAGGAACGAGGCAAAGTTCAAGAGGTTGCAGTTCTCCCTCAAGGTCTGCTTTGCTATGACCATCAACAAGTCCCAAGGCCAGACACTGAAGGTGACAGGAACTGACTTAACAGATGGCTGCTTCTCACATGGACAGTTCTATGTGGCCTGCTCCAGAGTGAGCTCACCAAGCAGCCTGGTGATCCTAGTACCTGAGGGCAGAACTACCAATGTTGTCTTACAGAGAAGTCTTTCGTATGTCTCACTTTGTTTTTTACACTGCAATCTTCTCCATTAGAATTCCTACAACAAACGTTATATTTCAAACTTCACATCATCAGTATTATAACTGGATTTACAGAACTTGAATACTGTAGCAAAGCATGGGTATCAGACTAGTATAAAATAATTAACAGTGTGTTAATAAGAAATTAACAGTTAATAAGAAATTAACAGTATTGTTTAACAGTATTGTGGATGCCTTCTTAAGTCCCCACAGCTAAAGCATCATTGCCTGAAATTTTGGGACCTTAAAAGCTACAAGTCATTCTACTTCAGAGTAAAGGAAATGGAAGCTCTCTAAAAACAAATAGGAAACTAGCTAGGTCAGGGGTGGGCAAATGGCGGCCCGAGGGCCACATGCGGCCTGCCACAGAGTTTTTTGCGGCCCGCCAAGACATGAAGATTAACAAGAGTAAATATAGATGCTCTTTGACAGACATTAACTTGCAGGCTGTGATGAGAATCTCAACAAGCAATCTCACTCCTGAGTTCAAAAAAATTGTAGAAAAGTGTGATAGGGTACATTTCTCTCATTAAACTGATTCTAAAATTAAATGTGCTTGCAGCTACAGATGATATGAAATTAGCACAATAAATAAATGGAATAAAACTACCACTATTTTATTTTATTTATATTTATTGATTTTTATGATACAATTTATACCTTTTCTGAAATGCAAAGTTGAGTAATGAATGCAATCATTTTAAAAGGTGCGGCCCTCCGCTAACCTCCGCTCCCACAAAGTGGCCCCCGAGCCAAAACAATTGCCCACCCCTGAGCTAGGTGATGAGCTGAAAGACATTGGTCCAAAAACTGGTAGCTAATAGTTTATTTCTGGATAAAACTAGCCAGCACACCTTGCAGCCCACAAATTATCATGTATTTTTGTGGCCTGCCAGGTGCTTGACAATGCTCTTACTTTTGAAGTATTCTACCAGTAACTTTGAATTTAGAATTTTGACTACCAGTAGCTAAAGGAGGTTTTTCAAGACTGGGGGAGGGGGGTGTCTATTCATGCTAAGCTTTTAAATAAGAATTTCATTTACTTTGAAACCTTGCTATCTGACTCTAACAATACAGCTGGTCCAATGAAAATGATAATGTAAACTGAATGTCTAAGAAATTCTTAAGAGAAAATATTTTGATTAACCATGTACATCCACTTGTCTATTTTTACAGATATGTTTGTTTATTATGTAAATTACTATATCATCCTACTAATAACTGTCTTGACAACTTCCTATATCAGTACCATATCTCATGTGCAAATCTCATTTGCAGAGACTTCATAGGAACAATTGCTAGAAAAAGGATAATTAATCTTTATTTTTTCTAATTCTATTTAGCACTCTATTTTACTAGTACCTAATGACTTTCAGCACACTCTGAAGTTCATTTTAACAACTCTATAAATTATAAAAGAACTAAGACTTTGAGAAAAATTCCAGCTTTAAATTTTAATTTGCATTTTTGATTAATATTTTTAGAAGGGTAGTATTACTGTGAAACTGCAAAATAGGACAGAACAAAAACCTGTAGGAACACAGCAGGACCATGATGTAATTTTGTTCAAAATGGAGAAAAAAATTAAATATAAACATGAGGAAAAACACTGGCATTGTGAAAACCAGAGGCTCTACTAATTGTTCTGTGTACATCCTAGCTTTCTTCGAATGATTTTCATGTGTGTTTGAATTAAAATGCATTTTGTCTTGATCTTCATATACAGCAGCAGCCTGCATGCGCCATCTCCTCACCCAACAGACGGTTAGTACTCTAAACAGCAATGAAGGGGGCAAAGGTGAAATAAATAACTACACGCAATCCCTTTCCCAAAATTATGACTGGCATTATCAGAAATGATCAAGCTGCCTACCCAGGGAGAAAAGGTGCAAATAAAAAAATATAATAATTGAAGGAAGCTGTCTCTCTTTTTTCCCCCACCCTGGATTTTTGGATGATGAGGAATTGCTGGATCCTTGCCTTCCTACCTTGTGTACTGGGAAGGTTTGATTCTGATGGGCTAAGGGATACCCAGAGCTTTAAGAAAAGTAAAAATGATGTTTCCTCATATTATGAAATACAAGCAGGGGACCTGTGAGGACTTGCAAGGGGCATCTATTTTCTGCTGCGATTTCCTCTTTCCCCTGAAAGCCCCCATAGCCTCTTCCCTTTTTCCTGCCTCAGCTTCTCCTTCCCACCCACCAACCAACCAACCTACCTTTATCTGACCTTCTCTTCAGCTTTCCCTCCTACCCAACTCCTGGTAGCTTCTCTCTTGGTAAAGTCTGGTCATATTGTTCAGCACTGGCTGCCAGGCTTGGTCCAGTTCTGAAGGGGGGGACGGACCAGCAAGGATTTGTGAGGTACACCTCACTTTCCCGTGTCCCCACTATTTCATCTTCCTCTCTTCTTGGCAGCCCCGTATCCTCATCTTTCCCTAATTCCTTCTCTCCTCCCCACTCATCAACCAACCTACATTTATCTGTTTCATCTTCAGCTATATTTATTATTTGTTTACTACACTTATACCATCTTTTTCAACAATGAGGACCTAAAGCAGTTTATTTCATTCTCTATTTTATCCTCACAACAAACCTGTTGGTAGGTGAGGCTTACATGACTGGCCCAAGGTCACCCAGCAAGATTCCATGGCAGAGAACTGATCTGAACCTGGATCTCCCAGATTCTAGTGTGAATCTGTAACCACTACACCACGCTGGCTTTCAGGTAGTGGCTGCTGTTAAACAATAGCAAGCAGCTCGGCCTCCAGTCATACAAGTCAGGTAGTATCAGTTCACCTGGTGACTGACTACTCAGTTTTCCTTGTCCTGGTTTTGCCATTTACAAGTATGTTTTCCTAACTTTTGCTTAAATTAACAGGGAGAAAATACCTGGGGATCAGGGTCACCCTCGGGTTTGTCCATATGGTACATATTGTCTCATGCTTAGTGATGATCTTGTGATTACCACATAGGCATGGTGTAACTAAGGGTTTCCTTCAAATCCTTCAGAGTAAATGATCCATGATGTAATAAATGTCTATTCAATATCTAAAAACTAGCCCAGTTCATTATATAGCACTGTACAACAAGGTACAGAATGTGTTATTACTTAATTTTAGGTAGAAAATTGAGGTGCATTACATAGGATGGGGGTGATACCCTGAGGAAGACTACCATGGTCAGACTACGAGGGCACACTAAGCAGCCCCATCCCATCCCAATTTCTCCAGCCTTGGGATGCTTGAAGTCACAGGAAGGAAAAAGGAAATGGCCTTGTTCCCAGGCATGCTGACCCACCTTAATTTGCTCCTTTGAGAATTCATCAGCTTCCAAGCTATGATTTACAATTGAGAACTGATCTTCTAAAATCACTCAAAAATTTAACTCACAATGTAGACTTCACTGGAAACTTAGTCAAATTCATGGACAAAGCCATTACCTATTTCCGGTACATTCTTAGATGGCATGAGCTGCACTTGCCACCTTGTAATTGTCACCCATGTGCCCCTATTATATCAGGCATACCCACATTCCCTTCCTATTTTATCACTATCTCACAAGGAAAATTTCAAATTCACTGATGACAACTTGTATTCTGACATTTCTCCAAATGAGGACGCAGATTCTAAGATTCACCCAATCACTAAACATCCCTGAATTCTCCAATCCCAGGGTAGATCCAAAAGTTTGACCCAGTGAGGATTCTAGCTTGTGACCAATGACACTTGGTCTCAATAGGAAGTGCTGAGGTAAAAGGAGCCAGCAAGTTAGGTTCAGTCTCACCCTCTGTCACTGCTGGACACTCCACACAAGACCCATTCCAACCCTTGCTATTTCTGACCACTGTAGCTGTGTTGAGACTGCTGGACTAGGCAATGTATGAAATTTTCTATTCTGCCCTTTTAATCTGTTTCTCATTCTACCACAATATCTGTCCCTTGTAGGTCGTTTTGTCTATCCTCTCTGAGTGTTGCCTGAAGAGGATCCTTGCTCCTCCTACCTCCCCATTGCCTTCTCAGGGGGCACTGCACACTTGTAACAACACTAAGGGAGGGTTCTCACTTCCCAGACTAGCCTGAGGGAGAATAGCATAAGTGGGCCAGTTTCCAATAAGAGTAATCTGATGTGCTTGTTGAAAACTTATTCCTCAAATGCTTGAGTGATTCTGTATCCCAGCCAGTTACTTGTAATTTAATAATTCCCAAACTGCCTTCTTTAATTCTCTTATCTTTTCTCTCCTCATTCCTGTTATTTTTATATATTCAATAAAGATTACACTTTAGTACTGTCTGCCTCTGTCTTCTACCATACTTTCCCAAGGTATTGCCTCAGGTTTGTGTCCATGTAAACACAAACTCAAAGGTCCCCTTCCCCCGGGACTTGGAGGTATACTTGTGAAAGAGCACACATGTATACTGCCCTTGCCCTTGGCTTCTGGATCATTAAACCCAGGGGGTAATCTATGAACATTATTTGTGATTTAGTGTGTATCATTGCAGGCTTATAGCTTTGAGATCTATAGCTATAAAATGTGGTTTCATTTAAGAGAATCTAGGGGTCCAGTTTATGCCAGAATATCCCCTCCTCCCAAAATAACTTGCCTGACTTTTTGTACATGGTCATTGTTCTAATAAACAAGATCCAGACTATATATGTTGAAGTACAAACAGAATAACTTTATTCTACACAAATAAACCCCAGAGGATACCTTTTGTGAAGAAATCTTCACATTGTTTCTGCTGTTGCATGTACTTAAAACCCCTATGTTTTGGTATTTGTATTAAAAGATTGCACTGAAGAAGTATACCAAAAGGGAAGATGGAAGAGACTGAATAAAAATTATTCAAAAACTAAAAACATTTGTGGTTCAAGTCCATGTAAATGGCTTTGATTCGGTAGAATTTTCTATCACCAGGAAAACCTGGCAGGGATGTCTGCTTTCTCCCCTTATCTCTGCTCTATCGACTGAGCCTCTAGCAGCATCTATTCATCATGATGAGAACATTAAGGGTATAATGATATATGAGGAGTTTAAGCTTAGTCTTTTCACGGATGATATTGTTCCATGTCTTTCTGATCTGTACCCCTCTTTACAAGCGGTCAATTAACTCCTTAATGATTTTAACCTAGTTTCAAAAACACAGAATTATCTAGTGAACCTGAAAGCCCCTTTAATTCATAATATTAACTCCATATTCCCCTATAAATGGATTTCCAGATTTTGGCTTTATTGGGGGGTTAATATTTCTTTAAATCTTGATCTTATTCATTCTAATTTCTCAGATCTCATTTGCTCTGTTAAAAATTCCTTCAGGAATTGGGCAAGTCTAAATCTCTCCTGGTTTGAAAAACTTAATTAAGTCCTTTATCCTTCCAAAACTCAAGAGCCAGTTTGGTGTAGTGGTTAAGTGCACGGACTCTAATCTGGGAGAACTGGGTTTGATTCCCCACTTACCCACTTGCAGCTTCTGGATGACCTTGGGCAAGCCATAGTTCTGTCACAGCTATTCTCTCAAGGATAGTTCTGCAAAGAGCTCTCTCAGCCCCACCTACCTCACAGGGTGTCTGTTGTGGGGAGGAGAAAGGAAAGGAGTTTGTAAGCCGCTCTGAGACTCTGAGTGAAGGGCGGGATATAAATCCAATCTCCTCTTCTTCTAGATCCAATCTCCTTTTTTCTTCTTCTACTATTTATTTATTTATTCCAGGTTTTACCCATCTTTATCCCAGTGTTGATGATTAGATCCTGGCAAAAAATTCTTAACGATTTCATTTGGGACTCTAAGAAGCCCTGTATAAGTTTTTATACTATGCACAGATCATCTGCTCCAGGAAGCTTTGACTATCCAGGGTCCCTTCCACACAAGTGAGATAATCTGGAGGGGAATCGAGGCTTTTTTGCTTCGGAGCAATTTGCCATGCAGTTGTGTGATCACACAGCTCCATGGACCTGCTGGGGCAAACCACCGCTGCAAGTGGTTTCTGAGGCGCTTAAATGGGGGATCGATGAATCGCTGCAAGGGGGGGAAGGGGGAATCGATGCTTTGCTTCCCCCCCAAGGGCTTTCGATGATGCGCACATGGAGAAGGGGGGGGGAACAGCATTGCGTCGGGATAGCGTGTGATCACGCTATCCGTGACGCCACACTTCCGCACTGGTGCAATCATACAGGGAAACTCCGGCTGTGAGCTGCAGCAAACCATTTGATACTGGAGTTTCACTAGTAGTTTTTTACTACGATTCCCCATTGTATCAAAACGGTTTGCAACGGCTTGACGACGGTTGCAGGATGCTTCCCAGATGTGCTGGTGTGATCATGCCAGTTTGATCCACCAATGAAGTGTCCCTCTAGCGTGGCAAATAGGTGTGTGTGGAAGGGACCTCAATTTGTTATCCTACTATGATGCAGCACAACTAGTGAATCTGATTCTTCTAATTAATCTGGACGTTATAGTGGATTGGATGTATACTGAATGCTCTTCTTGTTTACCTTTCCTCTCTTTGAAGCTGATCTGGCAAGACTCACAGGAGCACCTCCCGGCTACATTTCTACTTTCCACCCTCCAAATATGGGACTGGAGGTGTAATCGCTTTGCCCCTTCTATTTCACCTCTTTCTACTTTTTTGTGTCAATCTTGGTTCGCCCCTGGTCTTTCTCCTACTTCTTTTACATGTTGGAGGTCCTCGAACTTGACTAGTTTGGTTGATGTTCTTAAAAATGGTCATGTCTTAGATAAATTATCTTTGGATTGTAAAGCTAATACTTCTTTACACTGGTTCAAATACTTTCAACTCAAGCACCAGGTGGTTTCTCTGTTGCCCAAGAACAAACTTGGTACAGAGGTCACTGACTTTGAATGTCTGCTATTACAAAACCAGAAGGGTTCTTCCGGTCTAATATCTATTTTATATAAGTCTTTAATTTTGGTCTCTAGTCCTTCTGTTCCTTCTTACGTCAAGGCTTGGTGTAAGGAAGACCTTTCTCTTATATCCAATAGCCAATGGTCCTCTATTTGGAATTCCTCTATTAAGTGTTCCAAGGTCACTAATATCTAGATCCAGTTTTTTAAAGTTATGGCGCACTACTACCATACTCCAATACAAATACACCATATGAATGCATCTTACTCTCCCATATTTTGGAAACAGTATGAGAAAACTGGTTCTTTTATCCACTCCTGGTGGTCATCGATTCAGGACCAAATTTCCATCACAAGCCTCTCTATTCCATTATGCCCTGACGTACTGTTGCTAAACTTGTGGGATGAGCCCCAAACCCCCAAATTAAGAAAGATTTGATTTCTTTATTATGCGCTGCTGTGAAGTCTGCAATCACCTCCTCCTGGAAATCTCTCCCCCCGCCCCAACTCTTAAGGTTTGATACAGGAACATATGGGATTATCTCACAATGGAAAGGATACTGCTACAAACCTCAAACAAAGACCCTTATTCTGCATCTTTTGATAATTATAATTGCTGGTACCCTGTTTTGAATTTTATTGCTCAAAACACAGACCTTTTCAATCAGAGTTGTGTTATAGATGTTTTACTATGTTAATTTATTGTGATTAATTGCTATGACCCTTCAGTACCATCTTCCTCTTGACTGGTGTAATTATTTGTTGCTTAATTTTTTGTGGCACTGAAACCCATTGCAGTGTAATGTACACATTCTTTTTATTGGATCTTTGTAATGAGACAATCTGTATTTGGCATGTGACTGTTTATTGTCACTACTTTGTCTTTCTGTCATTAAATTTTCAATAAAAATCTTTAAAAAATGTGGTACTGTAAGTCTGGTGACTATGATCATGTTATAGAATTCTGTGACTATCTTATTTTATGTTTGTCTTCTGAACTTATTTTATATCCATGTCTATTTTTGTTGTTGTTTATCTTTCACTACATTTCGACACATCTACTCCATCCTTGCTACATGAATTCACAGGACAATAATTGAGTTCATCAATAGAACTTGCAAACTACAGGAGAAAGCCTTCAGATTTCTTGCAACAAATCTGAGAACAAGATGTATTATTCTCAACAATTTTGGATTATTTTAATGATAAAAGTCATATTAATGCCTGAGTGATTTTAGCTTAAATTCATCTCAGAGAGTTTTTAATTTGACTGTTTTACAGTTAGCAGCTTTGACCTTGTAGGAAACATTACAGCCAGCAGCAATGCTGTTTCCGTGATGACAAGTGATAAGATATCTTTATGTGCCAAAGGAACTGCAATTCCCAAGTATAATAATAAATTAATGTAAGCAGGAAAAGATGAAATCTGTAATTTGCTTAAACCATGTTCAATGGGAGACCATCCATAGGATAGTTATAACATTATTCCCATTTAGTCTGTACAATAAATATCAGGTTCACATGTTATCTTAAGGAGGGAGTATTTATAATCAAGCTGTAACCTATATTCAGTTCCAAAAAAAAAAACCTCTCCTTCTTTCCAGAACCTGATTCAGATAGCATCTGGAAAGCCTACTTCCAGCCTTCTAATTCTGTGCTCTTAGTAAGGAAAGATCCTTAGGTGCCCTGGCTGTCTTCAGCTGAAAAAAAGAGAGGATATGTCCCGGGATGAAGAACTGCTCAGCTAATAAAGTAAGTCTGAATAAGGAACTGTTCAGTATTATTAAATAGATGGGATGCTACATTAGGAAACTATCCTCTTTCCCTGTCTCCCAGCCACAATGTTAACAATTCCTTTTGGTGCTGCAATTATTAGGTCACTATTAAATAGCTTTGCTCCACAAATAAACTGAACATTAACTGCCTTCAGATTCTATCTGACATACAGTTCTGTTTTGCTGATGGAACTCTCTTCAAAAGACTCAAAATATTCCACACTAGGCGTAGTAATCTCTCAAATAAAGCATAGATATTTCCATCAATGGCATCTACATGTGCAGTGCACTTTTGATTTTGATACTTACAATGGAGTCACTATATACTGGCACTTAATGAATCTGCTGGCATTGGATTGTGGCTAATGATATGTTTTGCTTCTCTCCTTACACTCTGCTATGTTTCTCCACATCCTCAGTTCGCCCATTACTATACTCCATCATTCATTCTTGCTCACTATGTGCCACATGATCTTCTGCCTTCCAAATCCCTTAAACCCAGGAACATCTGCAATTCAATCTCCTGGTTAGCTGAACTGCTGTGTGTCCCATGCTCTGCCAGCCCAGCTCCAAGCAAAGCTCATGTTAAATGTTTGTGAGATTAAAGTATAAACTGATTAAAATCCCCATTATTTTGGAAATGTGTTCTACACACCAGGAGTTTCCTACAAGACATTTTTGCAGGTAAGAAGACACATGCTGACAGGAATTAAAGAAAGTAATTCCTGTGCTTGAATCTTAAATCTCCTCTCATTAAACTCGATTTTAGACATCTACAACAATGTGTGTGTGTGTGGGGAGCTTTTCAGCCATGAGTTATTTAATGGTATTTTGGACAGGCACATATCGATTGTAAATGTCACTGTGGTGTTTGGGTAAAAATAGAGCACAGTTTCATGTTGCTACTGGTAACATCAGGGACCAGGGAAAATAACACATGGCTAGCCCCTGGAGAAAACTTACTGCTCAGTTCTACCATCAAGTTAAATTAATTGAACAAGGATAGGTTGCAACACTGTAGTGAAATTACAGTGGTATATGGGTGCTGTTATAGTATAGTCAAGTGTCATGTGGATGAAACTACAATGGGAGAAGTAATGGATGAATTCGGTGCTACGAAAGGACTGGTTGAGTGATTGTCTTAATTTGTACACTATCTTCCTCCACAATAAAGCTCTACCTTTCCAAGTAAAGTAAAGTTAAAACAGCAATATAGGTGCCCTCAGTAAATAGGCAGCATGAGGAATGGTATGGTATAGCCCTATCTTGTCTGATCTTGGAAACTGAGCAGGTCTGGTACTTGGATGGGGGATCACCAAGGAAGACTCTACAAAGAAAGGCAATGGCAAACCACCTCTGCTTCTCACTTGCCTTGAAAAACCCTTGGTGGGGTCACTATAAGTTGGTTGTGACTTGATGGCATATACATAAGTAAATATGTAGTGATTTAAGACAACGGAGAGCCAAGAGAACTGTTGTCCACCTTTTGCCTCTCTGCTTCCTGACCCCACAGCTATTGTGAAGAACTGAATACAAACTAACTCAGCAGTGATACATAGCACACAGGAAGCCCTAGCAAGAAAACATAGCTCACAGGCAAAGAAGCAGGGACTGCAGTGATGAGGACCTTTAGTGTAATGATCCAGTGCACCAAGGCACATTTCCACATTGAAAAGGCACAATGAATTCTGAAAAACAAACAGCAAAGGAGAGCAATGAACGCATAGCAGTGCCCTGGAACTCGTTTATAGCATCTATATACTAATTCCAAGAGTTTTTTTTTCCTGTATGGATACTTATATCTGCCAAAAGAGAGCTCACTCTCCCCCAACAGCTTTTCGTACATAGTCAGGGGCCTTTCTTGGTCTGCAGAAAAATCCAAAAAGTTAAAAAAAACCTTCAGGGACCACTGAATCCCCCCCAAATACCTTTTGAAATGGCATCAACTCCAGTAATCAATTGTGAGAGATTAGAATGTTCGGGGGTGGGGGGGAGGGTTCTAACTTGTTCTGTCAGTAAAAGGCATGGTTTTTACTGGCAGCAGTCTAGGGTTGCCAAGTACCTCCCCTGGGCACCAGCACTGGATCCAGATCCAGGCTGGGAAACTCCTGGAAATTTGGGGGTGGAGCCTGGGGAGGACAGGGACCTCAGTGAGGTACAATGCATACACTCCACCCTCCAAAGCATCCATTTTCTCCATGGAAAGTTATCTCTGTAGTCTGGAGATAAGCAGTAATTCCAGGGGATCCCCAGGTCCCACTTGGAGGCTGGTATCCCTAGGCAGCACCCTCTGTGTGACTTGATACCACCTGATTTGTATGACTTAATTAGGCCCAGCTGCTTTGCTACTGTTCATCAGCAGCCACCCTATGAAAGCCATTGTGATGTAACAGTCAGAGCTTCAGACTGGGATCTGCGAGACCCAGGTTCAGATCCCCTTCCTGCAGTAGAAGCTGACTGGGAGATTTTGGACCAGTCACATACTTTCAGCCTAACTAACCTCACAGGGTTGTTGTGCAGATAACAAGGAGGAAATCATAATGTAAGCTGCTTTAGTCTCCACTGTGGGGTGGGGTGTTACCTAAGTATTTTTGTCTCTTTGATTGTTCCTGCACTCTGCACCCAAACCCTTCCCTAAACCTCAGAGTTCTCTCTCTCAGTGGTAGTAGCCAAGCCCATCAGCATAGCCACTGACACTTTCTTCTAAGGAATTACACAGCCCTCTTTTTTTTATAAGACTTTACCTATTACTGATGACTATTCCAATATCTTTCTAGGCAACAAGGCTGCAATTCAACATGCAGATAAGCAGAAGATGTTCCCTATTCCTATCCCTCGCCTTATCAACCACCACCAAAGGCCTTCAGCTGTGTCCAGTGGGAAACCTGCAGTTCCTATGCGGGGCTGCCACATTTTTGTTATAGCAAGATAATTTATCTTCCGTGCCTCTGAAAATAACCACACACAGCAAAGTAACAGGTGCAGCCCTACCCAGCATGAACCTGCAATGATGGGAGAAGCTGCAGCTGTTACCCTGTCTCTCATGCCATTTTCAATGGGCATGGAAACCTTGCTAAAACAAAAAAAAATCAGCAACCTAATTTCTCTGTTTTGCTTTACATTTCAGTTCTGTCTCTAGTACTTTGCAGTGTCTGATGTCTTGCTACTTACCTTTGCTGTTGGAATAGTCCAGGGTACAGGGACACTTGCCATAACTACATTCCACCAGGGCTCAAAGTCTGACACAGGAGCCCAACCAAGTTAAGGGTTCAGGCTCCCAACAGTTCACTGTCCCTGTGATATGATAATATCCTTGTATGATAAACCCATGCAGCTGGCCTGCATGAAATAAAGGGATGAGTAGGATGGATAACAAGGTCTGGTGGTAAAATAATCGGTATATACTGGCAACCAAATGGACATGGAGACAGGATACAGTGAAGGGGACAGGGCAAAATTAAGAGCATTCAAAGTGCAAACTACCACAGACAGCTGCTTGCATCACCAACTCTGATTAACTGAACCAGTGCTGTATTAAGCTATTTCCTCTGCAAGTCTGCAGCCAAGGACTGAACTCAGAATCTTCTGTTGGCTGAGCCTGTGTTTTTCCACTGCATCTCATTGGGTCCCATGCTACCAGGCTGTCTGACTGGTACCATCCCGTGCAAGAACATGAAAAGGACTGAAGAGGGCATCTTGCAGGGTCAGGCTCCTTGAGATTGCAACAGTTCCATCATCATAAGGTTTTCGTCTGTCATGCATGGCTGCTATCCATTAGGCTACAGAGATGGCTTACTGTTTTGACTAGAATGGCATTCTTCCTTTTCTGCTCTGGCAGAAAGGGTGGTTGCTTGCATTGTCCTTCCAGGAGATGGAACCCTTTGCTGGAAGCTTGGGTTTGTGGCTGTAGGCACCAACAACTATAATCCTAACCACTAAACTATTTTAGCTGTATCAGTTTCTGTGGACTGCTTCTGGCAGCCTGCTTGGGCCTTGGTACGTGGGAAAGGGTATGGAAAGGATACTTGCTAACAGAGATATTGCTAAAAGCATGGTTGTGATTGGTGAGTGATGCAATTTGTGGGAGTAGCTGTTTTTGATAAGTTTGATTTTTTTTTTGTACTACTAGTATTATGTTTTGCTTCGCAACTGGAAGAGCTTGGGACATTAACTTGTTAACACTGGTGTAAATTTGAGCACAGCAATGGCCATTTCAGCAGGAACATGGGATTCCCTAGCTGAAACACAGCACTCCCTGTTTGGCTGTTATCCTAAATAAGTTTACTGAAGAGTAATTGAACTCAGTGGAACCTGCTTCCAAGTCAACATGCATAGGCCTGGGCCGCACAATGATCATGGTGAATCAGTACAATACAACATGGATAATCTCGCTTTCTAGTGGCGTATCAAAGTAAAAAAGAATTAAAGTATTTATTGGCATTTTTCTGGGATAAATTATGGCCAACATTATTAACCTTACTACTAGTTTGGTGTAATTGGGAACGTAAGTGGAATCAACAATCAGTAAATCCAAGAAAAATGTCTCTTTTCTTGTCCCTTCTTTGGTGTTTAGCAACTATTACTGACAGCTGGAGAGACTACTTCATGCAATATCAACACGCAACACTGGGTGCTTCATACACAATAATACTACATTATGCAAGGATGTTGGTCATTAAACTGCTATTGGATTATTTATTTTCAATAAAAAATTCAACAAATTTTATATTTGATCAGCACATTCATTTGCAAAATTTAAAATAATGAAAGCTTCAGATAGTTTAGCAGATTAAAAAACTAAGTTTTGACCCATCTCCAAACCCTGATGCTTGTTAAAACTGTGACCAAAGTTTTTGGTAATAGTCACCTATCTTTTAATGTACATGGTGATAAATTCATGTGCACATCCTCACGAAAAATTCAGCTGAAACCTAAGTGTAGAAGGTGGAATTGTAATTACATTTAACTTTCATCTACTCCCTTTAAATAGTAATGCTTTCCTTTGAAAAGCTGTGCTTCCTAATGGATTGCCATCTGTTAAACCTTTTGCCAGGAAATATTTATCCTGCTTAATGTAGTCAGCACTGGGGCAGAACTGCAGATTACACCCTGGGATTTGAAATACTTGGAAGAAGAGGGAAAAAACTCCTCCTTAAACAGTATTTTCACTTTCCTTTGTTACTTTTATCTAAACTGTTCTTGGTATACCATACATTATACACTTCAGAAATCAATTTCAGTAAAAATTATGGCCATCATACAAATACCTCTAGTCTTCATCAGAATCCAGTACAGTTAGGCTGTCTAAAGTCTGCCCTTAAACTGAGATCAACAGATTTCTTTTTCATGGAATGGACAACAAGAATCTCCAAATGTCTTGTATCTGGACTCATTTGTAATACTCAGTAGATAACGTATTTATAGCCAACCCCCTGACTCTAATAATTCATAAGTGATATAGAAGCCCTCTGAAGTGGCTTTCAGGCACACACAGTACATATTTTAAAAGGAATGCTTGAAGATCCTTGAATGCTGTATACAAAGAGAGTTCATTTGATTTCACTAAAATGCATATAACAAGCAGTGGCAGAGCAAATAAGATGATCAACTATTCTCTAACTTGTAATGTTCCTTGGGGGCAAATGCTCATGAAAGGGCAATCCCAGTGTCTTTGTGGCACATATTTTGCAAATAGATTTCAAATTCCCAAAGTAGCTTTGCGTTTGTTTGTTAAAATAAAAACATAGCCACAGCGTATCTACCTCATAGGTTAATTATAATAAACAGCAGTATAGCATGGTTCATCAATTGCAGTCTCAGAGATGAAGAAATGATAAAGAACAGACATCAATGCCAAACACAATTAGTTATTTTTAGGTATATACATTTCTCGCAATGCTCATAGCAGCAACATCAAGTTAGACGTTGACAGGAAAAGGATGGACTGGTTAGTTAAAATCAGCATCTGAAATCCAGAAGCCCATCTAATTTAACTCTATTTTGGTCCTCATTGCCTACTTAAAATGCGAGATCTTGATGATGCAGGGATAGGAGAATCCATAATGACTAAAATTCTCCCATTATGAAGGCACAAATGCCCTATCATTCTAGGGCTGTCATCTAATGTACACTTAACCGGGGTCTAACCTTTTTGACCTAAGTGTGACTTAATTCTGAGGAACTACCCATAGAATCGCACTACAGCCCCATTCCCCCACATCCAATCCCCAGGCTACAATCCCCAAGACTATCTCTTTAGCCTGGAACCTTTATCTCACTTCACTCCCCATTCTCCCACTTCTTTCAAACATCCCACCTCTGGATTCTCTAACTCTTGGGTTCCCTTCCTTCTGGATCCTCCTCCCAGTGAGCCTTCCCACCAGTTTCTCCTTCCCATGGATTTTCCATGTCAGGTTTTAATTTCAACAAAACTGCCAGGTATTCATTCAGTCACAGCAAGGGGACTGTGACAGCTCTGGAATGTTAGAGCAATCTGTGCCCCAGCTCAGCCAACTGTTACGAAAAGATGCATCCCCACAGCACAATTTAGTACTGATTGTTGGGTTCTATCACTAGCATTTAATCCAGTGTGCGAGCCTTGTCTCTCTTTGCCACTGAATTTTATAAAAGCTTTATGGAACGGGAGGGGCAAAACCATCAAAAAGTAATCTAACTGAAAGGCAAATGTAAACTGAGTAGCAATTCTGTAGCTGCAGTAGAGGAAGGCTCACAGACAACAGTGCAATAAAGAGAGGCTGGCAATCCTATGCAATAGCTATATGTAAAAACTAAATTAATCATGCAAATAATCAGAGAGCCTAGCACAGCACAGTCAATAGCCACAGGCTATGTGAACACCCAGACTGTATAAATGATAAAACCCTTAACACATTTTACCTACTTAATCCAAAAGTGTTAAAAAAGCAAATCCCCTCCAACGAATGATTTCCAGTGGAGCCTGGTCCACGTTTAACGACTGTTGGTCTCTAGACTATGAGGGCTGTGTTTATTTTATTTATTTTAAAAGTGCGTTCCTGGCGTATCTTCAGGCAGGCTGATCCTATGGCTTCAGCACTGTACTCTCCCGAGTAACTATGACGGCAAACGAAGCTCGCAGGCTCGTGTAAAGTTTTCACCCTTCTCTTCCCAGCCCTTTCCCCTTTAATCTCATATCCTCATTCATCTGCCCGGCCCTTTCAGCGGTCCGAAGTCCCCAGTGCTGACATGGAGGAACAGCTATCCCCATCTCGGAGGACGTATTATTTTCCCCGTCCAGCAATAAGCAGGGCAACCCAGGAGCGGGTTAGGCGCGCTGCTGCCGGCCGACCAGTGTTGCCCCTCCGGTGGGAATGGGACTCAGCCGGCGCTTATCCCAGCCCGCTCCGGCAAAGGCGGGCGCTAACTGGGCTCATGGGGACGGAGGCTTCAGTACAAGCGCCAGGAACGCGCGCTCTACAGCCATTTGCGGCCGGAAGGGCAAAAGGGAGGAAGCAGCTATCCTCCGTGGCTGCCATTACAAGGGAAGCCGGTTAAGGCGCCGGCGTCGGGCAGCCCGCTTACCTCTGTCCAGGCTGAGCGGCTGGACCGCTGTCAGCGTCGTCGCCATGTCTGCAGCGCCACCGAAGCTGGAGCGACGCTCGATTCCAGCATCAGCCGGGAGAGTGATTGCGAGTGGGAGGGGGTGGGGCTTCGGGCGGAGGACGGAGTGGGCAACGGGGGAGAGGCGCGCGCGCGCGTGCGTGCGTGTTGAGGGGGGGGGGGGGGTAATAGAGATGGCGCCCGTAGGTGCGCGCAGGGAGGTGGTTCGAAACGCGGGGCCGGCAGAGAGCTTGTAGCGAGCGCGCAAGAGGCGGGGGTTAACCGGAGGCCAGCCGCAGCCCTGAGCAACGGCCAGGGAGTCACCTGAGATTGGGGCGTTCTTGCACAAGACTCTGGGGGAGAGTCGCTAGAACCTGCACCGGCCTTTCCCTCTTAGAACAATCCGAGTCATGTCAAAACAGGAATCCAGTGGCTCGTTAAGGACTAACAAATGTGTTTCAGCAGTAGCATTTGTCAGAAAGAATTCGGTTTATGGTAGAATCAGTATTGTTAGTCTTTAGGGTGCCACTAGACTAAGGTTGTCAACTTCCAGGTGGGTCACAGAGATCTCCTGGAATGAAGAGATTTCCCCATGACAGAGATCAGTTCCCCTGGAGAAAATGGCTGCTTTGGAGGGGGACTCTGGCATTATACTCTCCTGAGGTCCCTCCCCCTCAATTTCACCCTTTCCCAGGCTGTACCCCCAAATCTCTAGGAATGTCCCAACCCAGAGGTGGCAACCCTAATCTCCTCTTTTATTTTTTTTTGTTACAGACTAACACAGCTACTGATCTTGAATTGCCGCACAATACCAGGCACCACAGTTTGTTCAAACAGGAACAAACAAGGGACAGAGCGCTAAGTGTTCCAAGCTTGATGCTGCACAGGAAGGACCAGCAACCAGATGGAAAGAAATTTGTGAAGCAAAAGCTCATAGAACATTGCCCTTGCTAGCAAGTTGTCTTGTGACAGAATCTTCCCCATGTCAGCAGCCACAGATCAAGTAACTCACACAATGTGGCTTGCCAGGTCTACTTAGAGCAGGAATGAATGTGCTCAATGTGCTTACAGAGTGCAAATAGTGCTAGATGACTTGAGCATGGCAGTATGTATACAGGGGACGCTTGGTCTCTTTGAGGTTTGTTATGCTAAGGGGAGAAATTCAGTAGGTTTGAGTGGGAAATTTGGCTGGCTCCAGTGTGCTACCAGTTTTCAAGTAAAATATGTAATCACAAATGGGCAACCTGCAAGAAATTGCAAGGAACATTCCATTTCCTCTCCCCCCCTTTCCTGTTCCATTTCCTCACAGCCCCTATTAGCATTTCCTCCTTTTCCTGCTTCCTTCTCTCCTTCCCATGCACCAGCCAACCTACCTTTATCTGCCCCCCCCTTCAGCTTTCCTTCCTTCCCTCCCCTGGCAGCCTCTACCCAAGAAAAGGCTGGCCCAATTGTGCAGTGCCAGCTGAGCCATTGAGCTAGGCTACAGTGCTTGGTGCCAGCCAGGCTGGCTCATTTGCACAGCGAGAAACCTGCAAGGACTTTGGGGGGACACCTTACTTTCCCAAGTGTTCCCCTCCTCACACTATTTCTCTCCTCCTGGCAGTCCCCATATCCTCAACTTTTCCCTGCTTCTTTCTTTGTCTCCAACAATGATGCTAGTTTTCAGCTGCCCACATCTTCAGGTGTATTTATTATTATTTACTTCATTTATACCTCACCTTTGTCCCCAGTGGAATCCCAAAGCAGCTTACATCATTCTCCTCTCAACAACCCTATGAATTAGGTTAGACTGAAAGTGCCTGACTGGTCCAAGGTTACCCAATGAGTTTGCAGGGCAGAGTGAGAATTCAAACCCTGGTCTCCCAGATTCTAGTCTGAAGCTCTAACCACTACTCAACACTGGCTTTCATGGAGTGGCTGCTATTGAACAGTAGCAAGCAGCCAGGCCTGGATGAGTCATGGAAATTGTGGGGTATCAAATCACTCATTGGTTCCTGGTAGACCTGGCCCCAATGAGTTCTCCCACAAAGGCCAAAACAGCTTTGGAAGGGACCTTCCCCTGTGTATTGCTGACAGAAACCAAGGATTGAAGCCTGGTAATAGTGTTCTGGTTGCTGAGGAATGGCCACAGGGGACTTTTGTTTTTTAAAGCTACAAGTGCTGCATCTATTATTTGGTGGTGGGTTAACCCTTCCAATGTATCATTATTTAGGTTTCATATTGTTCTGCAAACCTTGGGGTTTTATCAGTTTTGTAGAAAGATCTATCTGTCTTGTCTGTCCATGGCCCCAGTCTGTGGATTCAATATCCGCAGATAGAGCCATGCTGAGATTTTGATACATTGATAAGGTTGGCGGGGGGGGGGGGCTCAAGGAGCATTCTATTCCCCCCCTACTATTTCTTCTTTTCCTGAAAGCCTCCATAGCCTTTTCTTATCTCCTTCTTTCTTTCCCACCCACTAGCCAACCTACCTTTATCTCTCCCCAATCTTCAGTTATCCCTCCTTTCCTATTCCTGGCAGCATCTCTCTGGAAATAGTCTGCCTGAATTGTGCAGTGTTAGCCATTGGACTTGGTCAGTTGGCAGTGGGAAACTTGCAAGGACTTGTGAGGAGTGCTTCAGTGCTTTGTGTGTGTGTCTGTCTGTGTGTGTAAAACTCTTTCCCCACACTATTTTCTCCATCCCTCTCCTGGCAGCCACATTATTACCTTTTCTTGCTTCCTTCTCCCCTTCCAGCCAACAACTAACCTATCTTTTTTCTGCCCCCCCATCTTCTGTTATATTTATTATTTATTTACTACATTCTGTACCCTGTCTTTCTTCACAATGTGAACCCAAAGCAGCTCACATAATTCTCTTCCATCATATCTTCACAACAACCCTATGAGGTAGGTTAGTCTGATAGTGTTTGACTTCCCCAAGGTCACCCAGTGATCTTTCATGGCAGAGTGGGGATTCAAATCTAAATCCCCTGACTCTAGTCTGAAAGTGTAACCACTACATCACACTGGCTTTCATTCTGTGGCTGTTGTTGAACAGTAGCAAGCAGCAGGGTGAATCATGCAAATTGCATGGGAACAGGTCCCCTGGTAGTTGCTGCTGGCCCTGGCCCTCACGTGTCCTCCCTTTAAGGGCAAAATAGCCTTAAAGAAGGCCCTCCTCCTCACTTTGCCTTTTACTGACAGAAACCAAGGCTGGAATGCTAGTAATAGTTGTGATTGCCTAGCAACAGCCACTAAGGGTATTCATTCCTTGAAGCTACAAGCTCTCTGTGTATCATTCTGGGAGATTTCAACTTCCCAGGTTGTTTTTTTTAAAGATTTCAGATTTTTCTGCAAACCTGGGGTTTTCTCATATTTATAAGAAGATCTGTCTTGTCTGTCCATGGTCCCAATGTCCTGATTTTAGTATCCACAGATATGGCCACGTTCAGAATTAAATATATGGATGATGAAGTCGTATAATGTGACTATAAAATCAATTGCTCTCATTTGGGCCTAGCCATGCTTAACAGAATTCTGCCCTATGTCTACAGATATACGCACCAGAGATATCATTTCTTATAGAAAAATGTTTATGGACTTATTGTATAGAGACAGACCAATCCTGTAAATCTGCTTTGGCAGTTGCTCTTCTAACAGTGGCCAGAAGCTAAATGGGAATCTTGTGCTTTTTCTCAGAAACTATATGGGAATCTTGTGCTTGACAAGCAGGGTGTGTCTTCCAGATCTGTCTTGCTTGCCAAAAGAACACACTGCAGTGCTACACAAACAAACAACATAAAATAGACTATGAATATTTTATTCATGATCCACCTAAAGGGCTTTAAAATTAGTGATCTGCATTCTTTGATTTTGGATTGCCTGTCTACTACAGCCTTTGTTTCTTGACTTATTTATTTACTTCATTAACACCCCACTTTTCTCCCCACTGTGAACCTAAACTGGCCTATTCTCCCCTTCTCCATTTTATCCTCACACCAACCCTGTCAGACAGGTTAGATGAGTGTGACTGGCCCACGGTCATCCAGTGAGCTTTCACAGCAGAATGAGAAGTCAAACCTTGGTCTCCCTTGGAGATAGATCAAGGGTAGCCATGTTAGTCTGTTTGTAGCAGTAGAAAAGAGCAAGAGTCTAGCAGCACCTTAAACACTAACAAATATGTGGCAGGGTATGAGCTTTCATGAGTCACTGCTCACTTCTTCAGATACTTCAGGAGTCAGAAGAAGTGAGCAGTGACTCACGAAAGCTCATACCCTGCCACATATTTACTTAGTCTTTAAGGTGTTACTGGACTCTTGCTCTTTTCTACTTGGTCTCCAAGATCTTAGTCTGAAACGCTAACCACTATACACACTGACTTAAGAAATGAAGGAAACCTACAAAATTCCCAGACATTAGCTTCTATGCCCAAAACAAGACATTTTCTCATTTCAATCTATGTTTATTTTAACATATTTTCTCTCTCTTAAATCTCATATTAGATTTACATTTCCAGGCTCAGTCTTCTACCCAGCATGTATGAAAGCCAAAGTTTCGGACAGAAGAGAGACTACAGTTCCTTGAGTTGCTTTTTTCACATAGCTTATTTTAAAAATGAAACAAAGCAGTTTTTGATGTCATTAAAGTAATAACACACTCTAAAGTCATCTGTTCAAGGTTCTCAAAATGGCACCATACCGATTAGCTCAAAGTTCACTTAGGAAGTTATCATATTTGTCTTTGAGCTGACCCACATTCTGTGCTGGGAAATAAAAATTCTAATGACTACTGTACTGTCAATGGTGTTACTATCAAAGGCTTTTCCTCAGCTGAAGTAAACAGTTATAGGCCTAAAAGGCATTCATCTTGATGGTAAATAAATGAATCTTTTCAGCCAGTGCTGGGAAAAATGAGCTAACAGACATCCAGTTGCATTAGCTCTAATCAAACACTACAGTATCTTGTTTGTACTACCTCTGTTGTGGCTTTTATAGAACAGATAATTTAGCATGTTGAAGGACTGAGAGGTTACAGGATATATAAAAATGTCTTTATCACAACCTGGATTAAGATTTCCACGAAACTAGTCTCTGACAGGCTGATTTTACAGTTCAAGGTAACCTACTTGAGTCTCTTATTTTTTTCCCAATGGCAAAATCAAAAGCACTAGAAAACTATAGCTAAAGCATTGCCAACAGCATCTCTGGCCACCAGTTAGGATCATGCTTATTGGCAACACCTCATGCATAGCTGCAACATTTCATGGATTCGCTAATGCAGTGCAGCATATGAAAAGAGCATACATGGGATCATGCAGGATATTTCCATTGCTGTTGCTACCACTGTCACTATTACAGTCTCTGAATAAGCAGTCTGGCGATGGGAATGATCTAATAGCCTGATATCTAGAGGCCACATCCTAGGGAGAGAGCCCCTAGATAATATTAATCCTAGCTGTTGTTGCCTGTTACCAGTACATGAAAATAATTGCAAATGCCATGATTAAGTTAGATTAAACTACACAGATGAATGCAGAGAAGGGCATGTGGGTTTTGGTTTCTATGACAGACAAACCACCAATCCTGAGCTTGCCACTCTCAAAATGAAACTTGTTAGTCACTGAGGATAATTTCTTTGGGGCTTTTGTTGCAAATCTTCCATTCACAGTTTTTCCAGAGCAGGGATATAAGGAAGTCCCTTTCTTTCCCCTCAGTCAATCAAGCACGATTTCTGTGCAACTTCCACTGATACCCCATTTGTTTTTATAATTTTGCATCTCACTTAAAAATTCCTGTTCAGGTTTCCTTCCAAATACAGAAGCAACCCCCCCAGGAACAATTTGCATTTTGATTTCAGCTGGTTAAGTTCCTGCCTGTTCTGTTGCTTAGCTTCATGTTGTGCCACTTAGCTCCATGTCATGTTTCATCATCCAGTCATCAGGAGAGTTTGAACGGATGAGAGAAAAACAAAATTAAAGCCTAGCTGGTCTGAAAGCTGGGAATTCTTTGGATTAAAACTTTCATCCTTCCAATATTTAACACTTCACATATGTCACAGGAGAACTAAGACAATCCTATGCAGTGTGATCTATGTAGAAATAAATCCCACTTTATTCAGTGTGGCTTACCCCTACATAACTATGCACAAAGCTACAGCCAAGAGCTTGTAATTAGCATCAATTAAGTAAATGTCTTCATGAGGTCGGTAGCTATTTGTAAACTTTTGAAACCTTGTCTTCATATCTTTGATTTTTAAAAATATAGTTTTAAAACTGTGGAAACTATAAAACACTGTGCAAATAATCTTTTCAAACATTAGCTGTTTTCTTTAGTAATTATTATTTCCATGCATCTTCAAATCGAAGAAATATAATATACATCTGTCATTCATCAGCATCTAAGATCCTCTGGCAGACATTGTCGACTTTTGTTTTCTTTGGTGGCAGGGCACTCTGTTATCTAGATAGTGGTCCACAGGCTGGAAGCATCAAGCTCTACAATAAAGCTGACACCTTATGAGAGAGCGAAATATCTAAAGAATATCAAAGTTGGTTTGTTATATTCACAAAGTGAATTCACAACTTTTTGAATTTATTGGTTTGAACTTCCAATGTGTGCAACAAGCCAGAACAATGCAGTTCTTGTCACAGAGTCTGAATCTATCTTGAATATAATTAATTTTAATTTTAAAGTGGATTATGCCACATGACTGATGGGCAACCAATGAAATTACTGTAAAATGGGAGTAATATGCATGCTCTGCTTAGCTCCTGATAACAGCTGAGCTGCAGCATTCTGCACCAGCTGGAGTCTCTGAGTTGAATTTGAGGGAAGACCTCTGTAGAGTGCATTGGAGTGGTCTAGTTACGATGTCATCATAGTGTGGATCCAGGTTGTCAGATCCGTTTCCTGCAGTCAAAACAACAAATAGTATCGTGACACCTTATAGTTTATCTCTAAGGTGTCATGAGACTCTTAGTAAATTTATCCTGTAAAAAAACCCAACCCAAGGCATTAGAATACATTTATTTTCTCTTCATACTAAAAACTATTTCTAAAACCTGTTTGAAATGTTATTACACCAACATCTGTAGTTTATTTGAATTATGGATTCAGTTGATCTCAAAAATAGGAATATAAATATTTCTCATCAGTGCAGTATACTAATTCATGATTCAGTGTGAAGCGCATAGAACCTCAAGATGAAAGGTGAGCAAAATTAAAGGTTTCATTCTAAATGTAAGGGTGATTATTTTAGTAATATTATTAAGCTCTATTGACATGAAATTGTGACAAATTTAGAGAATGGGTTTGAGTCATACATACAAATTAGGTTTTATTGTTTGGACTGAGCATATACCAGAAATGTGTAATTATGGAGAACAGATGGCATGAGATTTTATTTGTAATAAACAGCCTTTTTGATTTTACTGGGCCATCCAGGATGTAGGCCAGCTGTATTATTCTTTTTATCAGCGTTTTCTTATAATATTTGTGTCCAGAAAAACTCTCCACATTAACATACAATAATGGTTTCTAAAGCTCATGAGGTAACTTTGCTCTGTAATTGTGTATTCTTAGAACTGTAAAAATGAATGTGAATGGCCAGGAAATCCATATCTTCCAAATTATTAATAGCATAAGATATTTTGGCTTTTCTTTGTTGTTCCACTTCATGTATAACAGCCAAAAAATGTTGGCAGGCCCCTCCGGTTCAGCTGACATGGTCATGGAACCACTGGAAATACACCATGGAAGATGGGGTTCACCAACGGTGACAAGCTGCTATTAAAGACTTGTTTGAAGATAGCTCTTCAGTAGTTCACTACCTATGAGGGCCAGCATCAGCATACCTGAAGTAGGGCAGCTACTTTGATCCAGGGCTTCTGGCAGGCCTACTGCTGCCAACCCCCCCCCCCCCTTCGCACACCTCTCCTGCTGTCCACCTGTTTTGCTTTTTCCCCATCCCCTCCCTTGCAAGTGCTCTGCCACCTGCACTCCCAGCTGCTGGGCAGAGGAGGGGAGGTAGCCTCTTGGCACTCTGCTCCCCCCCCCCCCAATCCTGGATCTGGCCCTGCTACTGATATACCTCATCGTTTGCTGTCACAGACACTCATATCCAACCACCAAGTCTGTTACGTGCAGAATTCTAGTTGCTGCCCACACCAACTCTTAAGCTGAGAGATCAGCTAACAATTGTACCCTACCATACATTTCACCTGGTACATTCTCCTCTCCCCACCCACCCAAGAGTCCCTATCCTCATTTATGTACAGAATGTCTACAGAACAGTTTTATGCTAGTTAGATTATTGTTAACTTCACAGACGTTTTTGTTAGATCCACTGTGGAATTGTTAGTTGTCTTGAAGTCTTTGGACATATTTTCTTGCTTGCTACTTGCTTTGGCTTAGTTGCTTCAAGTCATGTTATAACCCATTACAAAATATATAAATTCATCACAGAACTCTTCTTCATTGAGTGGAACTTGTTGTTTAGAATAGTATTCAGGCAGTGTACCAAATGGCAGAAGTAATTAAGCCATTCACATAAAATCACGTCTCTAATAGCCATGTCTACCCCTCTGTCTGCTGATCAAAAAATCCACAAGGAAGAACTACATAGGGCTAAGGTAGCGCTCCCAGGGGAAATCCTGCATTTACAGGGAAAAGCTTTATTTTATGGGTGAAAACACAGTGGTAGACAAAGAGCAGGTTGCTCTCCGGTCTGCTGCTCTTCCCTCGCCCTCGGTCACCGTGTTGATTCCAGTTTGCTTATACCTGGGCACACTTACGTTTCCCTGTGCCATAACAGTGGGAATGAAGAGCAAATGAGTAACTGGTAGGCAAAACCATAGCAGGCAGGCAGGCAGGAGGAACAGGGAAACAAAGAGAGTGGGCATGCAAGATGGTGAGCATGTACACCCCTAGATATGATAGCAAAAAAATATGTCAGAGATGGCCTGGGGTCACAGCAGGCAGAGTTGGAGAGTAAGAGAAGATGAGGGCAGAAGGAGGGACAGGGGGAAAATAGGATTTTCTCTTCCCCAAATTTTCTTGCAGGCCCCTGCTTGTTTAATTTAAATAAAGCAAAGATCTCCAAATAAATGTGTTTTTTCTGCCTGTAATCAGGATGCCACCCAAGCTGACTGCTGCTATTCTTAGTGACTGGCAGGGCAATCTGCTTGGCTGGCTGGGGGGCAAAATGACACCAATTATCCTATCTCTCTTTCTTCAAGCTTCCTTATTCTTTTCTTACTAATTTTTAAATTTCATTACTAGGTCAGATGTTTTTCTGTCTCCTGTTCCCAAAAACAGAAATGTCTAGGTTAGTCATTCCTTTTAACCCTTAAAGCAATGTATCTCCAATTATGATTTATCATGTCTCCTTTCAGCAAAGGAAGCTTCATGATACTGTAATTCTGTGGTGTACAGAAGGGGACAATAGGTGGTGATCAGCTTGTAACCTAGGCAAGGAAGTGTATTAGCATTACACAGAGACATGAGGCAGTCAGGTGCTGAGGTGAACTTGTATGCAGCAACAATGCTAATGGCTGCATTCACATGTCATAGTAAGCAGACTGAGCCTGAAAGTGCATGAACCTGGCTTGTTGCTGGGTCTGCTTGTGTGCCTCACTTCTCCCTTCTTATGGAAAGTTTGTCATTCCCCCTTTACAAACCAGGGTTCTAAACCTAGATTAATAGTCAAGGTTAATAGTCTTAGTTTATATGGGAAAACCAACTCCAGTTAAACTGTGTGCTTGAGTTTGTAGGTCATTGGTAACCAGAGCTAGTGTTAAACCTGGATTCTTTCATCATGTTCTGGCCCTTTCTGCACTGGTGTATTGCCTCACTTTCACTGTGTATGTCAGTTGGGTTTTCTTTGTCATTCTGCATCCCCATAGCTTTTACCAGGGGTCCTTTCGAGCAGGAGCTTGGGGGAGCTCAGCACCGGGAGCTGGTGCCACCCCCCCCCCCCGTGGGGGAGTGCCTGCTTGTGTCATGGCTGCAGCAAAATGACCCATCCACTGGAAAGGTCCTTGTTCCTCTGACCAGCCTTCTGAAGGCTTCAGCCAACCATGAAGCTATCCTCCCAGAATAGTGGTATTTCTGAGGCTTGGATTAGTAGCTGTCCCCTCTCTGCCAGCTCTTTCTTCTTTCTTTCTTTCTCTCTTTCTTTCTCCCTCCCTCCCTCCTTCCTTCCTTCTCTCTCTCTCTCCTTTCTTTCTTGACTTCTGACATACTTCCAGTGATGTCAGGTGGTGTAGCATATGCAAATAAGTTATGCTAATGAGTTATGCTAATGAGCTCCTGCACCTCTTTTTCTACGAAATGACCCCTGGCTTTTACTGTGCATGTTCATCTGGTCCCCCCCCCCCTTTTGCATGTTTTTCCTCCCTTCAGCACTCAGTTAGCTCTCCCTTTGCTGTTGGCCCGGGCTTTGCAAGAGTGTTTTTGGCGTGGGTTTTCCCCTCCCATTGCTTTTACGTTGAAGCTAATTCAAAAGCAGACATGTTCCTTCGGACTCCCCCCGCTCTTTTCCGGCCCCTCAGAGGCCACATTGAGGTCATTCCTCCCACTCCTTACTGGTCAGTTTTGCACTGTGGTTCTCCCCCCTTCCTCGATGTTCAAGCTCTGTTTCCCATCTTTTAGATATTTGAATTTTTTAACAAGTGGGTTTAGTCTTGTGATAGATATGAGTTTCTCGCTAATCTGCTTGCTGGCTCCCTTCCTTGGTTTCTTGGTTGCACACTCAGCATGTGAATGACCGCTGGAGCCACTCTGCGGTGGGACTCTGGTGACTTGGAAGCTGCCCACAGCTCTGGAAAGTTCCCCCCAATGGTCAGAGTCCTGCTCATTTCCACGGTCAAGCTTTAAGGTTTGACTGCTGGGATTCTCTGGAGTAAGCTGCAGTGAGCGCTACATGCAGAAAGGGCCTATGTATTGGGAAAGGAAGAGGAAAGTGCACATGTGAGCCCAGCAACAAATCAAATTATTGTGCACGTTCAGGCTTAATGTTGGCTTCACATGGTGTTTGAGGATATTCCAGTGCCTTCCCAGACAAGACTACTGCTGAATGGACTCACACCCATTAAAAAAACAAAAACAAAACCTCTCATGGTCCAGAAAAGCTTTCACTGTACTACATTTCTTAGTCTATAAGATCTCATAACTCACAACAGGCTTAATATGACTCTCCTCTAGTTATGCCAGTAAAGGTCTGTGAAGTGACTATCCTCTGGAAGAAATAGTTCAGCTTTCTTATGTCTGTGGAAACCCATCTCCAGAAATGAGGGATAGGTATTCTTAGCCTGTGGGTAAACATCTTAAAGAGATGTGGACGGAAAGGTAGCAGGATATTTGCAGTTTGTTGTCCTTATTGTTGTTTCCTGTCCTTTTATTCTTTTTTGCTTCATTACTAGTAGGATTGCCAGCCCTGCACTAGCAGATCCTGGGGTATTTGGGTGTGTGTGTGCCTGGGGAGAGTGGAGTTTCAGGGGATGCGATAGCATATCCTCTGTGATGCTCTAGGGATATTTTTCAATCCCTGTGGTAAAGAACATAGAGACTAGGGGAATTTGTAAAGCATCATAGAGGATGTGATGTCACTTTTGAGTGGAGGTTTGGATAGGGTTGCCAAGTCCTACCTGGTTGACGGCGGGGGACTCCTGTCCCCGGTCTGGGACTTCAGTATGTGCACTTTGTGCATGCACTGTGATAACATCACCCAGAAGTGACATCATCATGCTGGGCACGTTGCCAGGGTGACGCTCTGGCAATCGCCCAAAAACTCTATGGTACCATAGAGTTTTGGGGTGATTGCTAGAGCATCGCCCCGGCAACGTGCCCAGCGTAATGACTTCACTTCTGGGTGACATCATCACGCTGGGGCAGTCAGCCTGATTGGGCCAGTTTGGGGGTGGGGTTCCCCCCGCCGGCTGAATCCAGGCAGATTGGGGACCCCTTTAGCAGGGGATTCCCCACCCCCCAGGACGACTTGTCAGCCCTAGGTGTGGAGAATATGATGTCACTTCTAGGTGATGCTCTAGGAATTCCTGCAATCTCTATGGCCTTCACCATTGAGATTGGGGACATTTCTAGAGTGCCACCCTTGACACTATTCCATCCCTTTTTATTCCTCCTCCTTAAATCACCAGAGATGGGGGATTGGGGCCAAGAGCAGGGTTTGCCCACCATGCAAGCATACAGATCACTGCCTTTGTGCTGTTTCAGTGCTTCATACATAAATATCCCATGTCACTAAGTTATTGTGAATCCCCTAATTTGAAGAACCTCAGAAGTGAGAATTGTTCTAATATCCTACCATATTTTAAAACTTCCTCTGTTTACTTCATAAATGCAGCCTTCTTACTAGGATTTTAGAAATATGGGGAGTAAACTTCCAAAATAAGAAATAATTATTTACTGAAAGTAAATGTATTAGTTCTTAGATTTTTGGGATCAATTTGTTTGTTTTGAGATCTGCCTATTTTTGGAGTGTTTTAATGAGGTAAAATTGATAAACTGAGGATAAATTTTATTTGAAAATGAATTAGTAATATCAACATCTGAATCGCTTATTCTTCTCTGAATTCTAGTGCATGATAAGAGGATCATTTAGTTTTTCATCTAAAAATAATGCAGGTGGTACGTCCACAAGATGTCATATGCTATCTATTGTGTGATGTTTTAAACCCAGCCTATCCTACCAGGAGGATTCAGTTACATTTTACTATTGCATATGCTGTTAGCAGGGGAAAGAGCAAAAATAATATTCCAATGTTTCAATGCAATATTTTGGGCACAGATGTATTTTATATACCTATGTTTGCATACCTTGGCCGATATAAAGTAAGATGGTTTTATATTACATATTTTACATGTTTTAATTGTTTTTATCTTGACTGGCACTGTGTGCCACACTGTAAGCTGCCTGAGCCCGCTTGTGGGTAGGGCAGGGTTAAAAATGTGAATAAATAAATAAATAAAATAAAAATGAATGAATGAATGAATGAATGAATATCAGGGAAGATGGAATTCTCCAGACTGGCATTTGAAGGTTTGTTTCATACAACTCTTTTCTAGGAAATAGTTATGTGTTACTTCTGTAATAATGCGGGGAGAGCGGGGAGAGCGGCTCAGAAATTGAGTAAAATAAATAATAAATAAATAAATAAATAATTGTATGCATATTAAAATATGGTGTATAACAACAGTTAGCCACATGATTAAACACATTTCTTTGGGTGGGTAGATTGCTGATTTTTTAAAAAAAAAACCTGTCCAATTTTAGTAGCGTACTTACACCTGAAATAGCTTGGACTAACCTGAGCTCATTAGAGCTTGGAAGCTAAGCAGGGTCAGTGACAGTACTTTGATGGGAGACCACCAAGGAAGATTGGGGTTGCTATGCAGAGGAAGGCAATAGCCAAATACCTTTGCTCATCTCTTACCTTGAAAACCCCATGATCCTGGGGTCTCCATGAGTCAGTTGCAACTTGATGGCACACATTTATTTATTTGATTTATAGACCGCCTTTCCCTATGCAGGGCTCAGGGCCGTGAACAACATCTCAATAAATAAGTGTTACAGATCCAATTAAAAACAGTAGAACAGTAACAATTCCAAATCTGTTTAGATGGCGGTTAAGAAGAATATCTCTGTCTTGCAGGCCCTGAAGAACTGAACTAGGTCCTAGAGGGCATGGATGTCATTAGGCAGAGAGTTCCACCAGGCTGGTGCCAGGGCTGAAAAGGCCCTAGCTCTGGTTGAGGACAGCCAGATATCTTTCAGGCCAGGGATCACCAGGAAGTTCTTCTCCCCAGAGCATAATGCTCTTCTCGGGGTATACCAGGAGAGGTGGTTCCATAGATACGTTGGTCCCAGAACATTTAGGGCCTTAAAGGTAACTACCAGAACCTTGAACCTGATCAGGTATTCAACTTGGAGCCAGTGCACCTGGTGAAGCACCAGAGCTCACACATAAGAGAATACCATAATGTATCTCAGTATTTGAAACAGTATTATTAATTACTGGAACTATAATGAAGTTATTCAACCAGTAAAGCACAAAACAACTACAGAGAATATCTACTCCCCATTGTTGAAGGACAAACTACTAATAGATTTTGGGGGTAGTGTTTAGGAAGCAGCAGAACAGAAACTGCAGTGAAAAGTATAAATTACCACCAGTTTAAATGCTTTGGGCCAAATTAAACCAGATCACCAGTTTACAACCTGTAGTTCCCTGGCTCTTATCAATGAATAGTAAGCTATACAGGGAATGTTTCACATTTTATGTTTTTATGACACCTTCCTTCACAGTTCTGCTTTCTCATCATTTCCAGGTAGTGGAATTTATATACCCTGGGTGCTTACACTTGGTGCAACTGATTACCAACAATTGGTCCCCATGCTGATGGCTACTAGTCAAGAAGGACTGGAAAGCTAACTGCAGAACCACTGTCCAAATCAGTAAACATTATACCAGATTTCACTTTAGTTGATACCTCTCTGCTGAGGCACTTTCACCACTTTAGGTTTAGCACCCTCTGTGTGCAGATTAGCTAAACTACAATTGGAGGATGATGGAATTTTGCTTATGGGGATTGCTGATCTTCCTTTCAGCAGGTAATATTACTCAGATTAGCTTTTTTTAACTGTTCATGTTTCAGTTATGACTCAAATTAACCCTAAACTCTGTTAGTCTAAGGACTACTACACTTTTATTCAGTATATTTCAGCTGTGCTGAGGGAGCATCAGATTAATGGTTAGACTTTATCTTGTCAGAAGTGTGGCCATTTTTTCTACTTCTGTCCCAGCAGCTCAGTGATGCTTGAAATCTCTGTAAGTAATCTCATTAAGGCTATTTTAAGGCTCTAGAAGCTGAAGATACAGGGATGGTTCCACCATACTGTGACCCATTGTGTGCTGTGAACCATCGTGTCTCCTTCCTGATTTCCTTTTGTGGTATTGAACATTAGTCTCATGAAGATTACTAGGGAACTCAAAAGCTTGCACTGTTTTGTGATGTCATGGTGGGTGCTAATAAAAAGTATGACGCAACAAAGGGTTTTGGAATTTTTCTCTGGACAAATGGCCAACTAATACTACCTAGATAACTACAATACCCAGTTCTACTACAGTGTCTCTTGGTTTGTTAGAAAAATAGGAGGGGCTGGACAAAGCTGTAAACATTTTCAATTGGCATCTTGAGAAGCAGAGCCTTAGAACTTATAAAAGTAAGCTTTATGGATATTCAGTTACTACACACCGGGGAGAAAAGGCTTCACATTATAGTTTAAAGATGTGTGGGTGTCATTTTTTGTCAATATCTCTTTCTTGCTGTTTAGTTAATACTGCAGCCTATTTCCTTCAGGGAAGTGATTGAGATATTCTTTGACACCAGTTTCTGTTTCATTTTCTATTTTAAATAAAAGGATGGGCATTTTTTTCATATACATTGTCTCCTTTGCATTCTGTTGGCATAATCTCTTAGTAAAAGATCAAAGCCCTACTATCAGTACTCTAAAGAGACAAGCTTTTAAATTCTTCTTTATTGATTTACCAAGAAGTTGAAAATAGGATATGACAAGGACTAGCATATACCAGAAGATACAAATAGAGTTAAAGCAAAAGAAAAAAATGTTTGAAGCATGAGCCATAATTCTGGAACTCCTTCCTGATCTGTAGTCTTATTCAACTGAGGGCATATATTGAAGGCAGCTGCAGTGTTCAGAAGTTTCTTGTCAGACTCCTTTCTGTTGCTGTATACATATACATGGCATGTCAACTGACAGAGCCAAAAAATACCAAACAAACCCACTACTCAACAAATAAGACTTAAAAATACCAGCTGCTTGTCATAAATAAAAACTACTGACATCTGTTTCTCATGTTTAAAGTTGTGCTGTCACATACATGGTGGACTCCAATCTTTCTGTGAACACTGTTGACACTGACGTAACTTGCCATGGTGCCTCTCTTCATTGCCAAGGATTCTGGGACATGTTTTAAGATACACACTCATTCCATATTGGGTGTCAGCTTGCTGAGCCTTCCTCCTGCATCCTAGAGTGCTGCAGAAAAAGATCAGTACTGATGGGAAATCTGGGGTTTTTTTCCCCAGAAAAGCTTATATGCCATTATCAAATATCTAATTCTGAACCAGGCCACAGATTATATGATTATTAAATCTGTAAAAAGGGTTGAGGACAGACAGGGAGAGACTGAATATGAGTAATATAAAGGGGAAAAAAATCAAGGATGGATTCTGAATAGTGATAGCCCACTATTACTTCTAATGTTATACTTTAAAAACAATCAGTGCCATCCTGAGAACATTTTATTGAGAGTAAGCCTCACTGAATAGATCTGAATAGCACTGAATAGACCTGAAGACTAAGTCACACCAATGCCTGAAAACGCAGGGCAATGTGACATGAGAACAAGACACAGCTGTGAAATTTAAACATACTGTAACATTTAATGCTGTGTGTGTGGATTAAACATGTAAAACTGAACTGATAATTTTTTAGTATCTCTGTTAATGGACATTATTTCCAAACCAGGGGCATGTTTTAACAAAAGATTTACATGTATATGCAGCCAGAAGAGTGCTTCAGCGGTATCTTTAAATGGCAGGATCAGATGTAATGGCATAGGTCTTCAGAAGAGCATAATTTGATTTTCCAGCATGTGATGCTATGACTAACTGCAGCTAAACACTTAAAAGGTTCATCTTTGAGTAAAATTTAAAAAGTCTGGGAGGAATAATAGAAGCAGCTTTGCCAGCTGAATGAGCTTCTGTTCCCTCTCAGTTACAAGTATTCAGCCCAGGCATGACCAGTGAAATGAGGCAAGGGGCTCTTGTATTTTTGCTTTTATTCTGTAAGCAGCTTTGAATGCCTATATTTGTAGAAAATCAGGAGTATAAATATTTAAATAAGTCATAGACAACTCTCTGTTTCTCAGTTAGGGTAAGAGCAACCCTGGAAGAGTTGTTGTTGTTGTTACATTTATAAACCAGTGTACAACTCTAAGTAAACATACAATAATTACAAGACATAACCGTTAATTACAATAAAATCAATGATATAATGTATGCCAGATCATCGATGGTGTACTGTTCTTCCTCTCCTTCCATAGGGCCAGCTGCAGGCCAGATATGGCAAAAGGTCATCGCTGTCCTGAACTATAGGCATGGTGGAACATCTCCGTCTTACACGCACTGTGGATCCGAGTTAGGTCCCGCAGGTGCAGATGTGACTAGGTAGAGAGTTCCACTAGGCAGAAGACAGAGATGAAAAAGCCCTGGCTCTGGTTGAGGGCAGCCGGATAACTTTTGGGCCAGTGACCACCAGTAGATTTTGATCTCCCAAGCATAATGCTCTCCAGGGGATATGTCATTAATATTCCACAGCTATACCATAAGAAATGTGACAGTATTTTTTCCCCAGCTGAAATTCTACTTGGGTTTCTAAAACAGAAATCTTCTTGCTATGACATCTACTGAGATCCATATTTCTTTGTCAAATAACATGCCTTTTCCTGAGCTGAAGAACCTGGCATGCATGGACTGAGAAGAAGTTGTAACTTTTCAAGATTTCCCTTAACAAGTTAGCTAAGGTGTGCTATGATTCACTGAAAGGATTATACTATGTTCGCACAGACTAGTAAGTCCCAACCCACTTTCTGTGTTCACATCTGCCTACACTCTTCAAGTGAATCTCTATGTAAGAACAGTGTCTTACAATTATGTACACGCTAATAACAATTTTGACAGCTGTATCATTTCTTAAAGGAGCAATCATCTTTTCCAGTATTAACTCGAGGCATGGAGGCTGCAGCTTTCCTCATTCATCTCCTAATGCAGGTTCAGTTTCTCAGATCTAAGCTTCATTAAATTTCCAACAAAACAGTCATTTAATACTAAGCCCTGAAACACTGAGGGTAGTTAGCTCCATTGTATTTGTTCACTGAAGCTTACTGTGAGTCATTGTGCTAGTAGAATTTGAGGGAAAAGAAAGCTGTGGGGATCATCAAAAGGAAAGGCTTTGGTTTATGCTTTTATCAAACAAACTCAGTGGAGAGATGCAGGCATTAGTCTTTGGGTGTGGCAGATTTATCTAGACAGTGGCTGCTTGAGAATCCTGATCTATCTTGATAACCTTTAGATTCTACTGGTAGGTTAATTATAACCCTATCCCAAGAGCCTGCTGGCCATTATGGACCTATGCCAGCAGGGTGCTGGTTCAGTGCAGGTGCCGCTAGCTGACATCTTAGACCATTGTACAGAGAAATCACAAATGCTCCTTTGTGAGGTGCAGATCACATAGTGAGTACACTGGAGACCTTAGCAGCACTGGCAACATCCAGCAGTCAAGAAGCAGTGAGCAGCAGATGCCATTGAGTGGCACTTATGAGTGCAGCCAACCTCCACTTAACAATGAGGTCATGTCCTCATGAAGTCACTAGTTCCACACCCAAATGCCTGAAGATAGAAAAGAGCTACCAGCCCTACAACTCCCAAATGAGACTAATGGCACAAGTGAGGGCAGCCTGCTGAGAGTGGACATATGCAGGGGTCTGTTGGAGCTGGTGCGCCGCGGAGTGGCGCTCCGGGAGTGAAGACGTGGGGGGCGGGCACATGACGAAGCCCTGCCCCTGGGCCGCAGCAGGCCGCTGCTGGCCCAGGGAGAAGCCCCGTCCCTCCCCCCACTCTCCCTTCCCGGGCCGCGGCAGGCCGCCACCAGCCCGGGAAGAACCCCCATCCCTCCCCCCGCTCTCCCTTCCTGGGCCGCGGCAGGCCACGGCCAGCCTGGGGAGAAGCCTTCCCCGCTCTCCCTTCCCAGGCCATGGCAGGCTGCCGCCAGCCTGGGAAGAAACCCCATGCCTCCCCCCGCTCTCCCTTCCCAGGCCGCCGCCAGTCTGGGGAGAACCCCCTTCCCTCCCCCCCGCTCACCCTTCCTGGGCCGCGGCAGGCCGCCGCCGGCCCGAGAAGAAGCCCCGTCCCTCCCCCCGCTCTCCCTTTCCAGGCCGCTGCCGGCCCAGGGAGAACCCCCTTCCTGCCCCCACTCACCCATCCCAGGCTGTGGCAGGCTGCCACCGGCTCAGGGAGAAGCCCCATCCCATCTGCTCACCCTTCCTGGGCTGCAGCAGGCCGCCGCCGGCCTGGGGAGAAGCCCCGTCCCTCCCCCCGCTCTCCCTTCCCGGGCTGAGGCAGGCTGCCGCCGGCCCGGAGAGAAGCCCTGTTCCCCCACTCACCCTTTCCAGGCTGTGGCAGGCTGCCGCCAGCCCAGGGAGAACCCCCTTCCCTCCCCCCCTCACCATTCCCGGGCTGAGGCAGGCTGCCGCCGGCCCGGAGAGAAGCCCTGTTCCCCCACTCACCCTTTCCAGGCTGTGGCAGGCCGCCACCAGCCCAGGAAGAACCCCCATCCCTCCCCCCGCTCTCCCTTCCTGGGCCGCGGCAGGCCACGGCCAGCCTGGGGAGAAGCCTTCCCCGCTCTCCCTTCCCAGGCCATGGCAGGCTGCCGCCAGCCTGGGAAGAAACCCCATGCCTCCCCCCGCTCTCCCTTCCCAGGCCGCCGCCAGTCTGGGGAGAACCCCCTTCCCTCCCCCCCGCTCACTCTTCCTGGGCCGCGGCAGGCCGCTGCCGGCCTGGGAAGAAGCCCTGTCCCCCCACTCATCCTTTCTGGGCCGCGGCAGGCCGCCGCCGGCCCGAGAAGAAGCCCCGTCCCTCCCCCCGCTCTCCCTTTCCAGGCCGCTGCCGGCCCAGGGAGAACCCCCTTCCTGCCCCCACTCACCCATCCCAGGCTGTGGCAGGCTGCCACCGGCTCAGGGAGAAGCCCCATCCCATCTGCTCACCCTTCCTGGGCTGCAGCAGGCCGCCGCCGGCCTGGGGAGAAGCCCCGTCCCTCCCCCCGCTCTCCCTTCCCGGGCTGAGGCAGGCTGCCGCCGGCCCGGAGAGAAGCCCTGTTCCCCCACTCACCCTTTCCAGGCTGTGGCAGGCTGCCGCCAGCCCAGGGAGAACCCCCTTCCCTCCCCCCCTCACCATTCCCGGGCTGCGGGGGGGATGGGAGGGAGGGAAAAGCTGGGCCTGAGTGGTGTGAAGCCACTCGGGCCCAAGCAAGAGCGAGGGGGGCGAGGGAAATGCCGGCCCTTGTGGCTGACAGCCACTCGACCCGAGCAAGGGTGGGGAGAAGCGCCTAGTCTGTCTGTCTGTCTTCCTTCCTTCCTTCTCTCTCTCCCCACCTACCTACCTTCCTGTTCCTTTCTTTCTTCCCCCCTTCCTTCCTCTCTCCCTCCCTCTTTTTCTTTCTTCTCTCTCTCTCCCCCACACCTACCTACCTACCTTCCTGTTCCTTTCCTTCCTCCCTTCCCCCCTCCCTCCCTCCCTCTTCCTTCCCTCTTTCCTTCCTTTGCCATCAGATAGGCTTGCCAGCTCTGAGTTGGAAAATACCTTGGAGATTTTTTGGGTGGAGCCTGAGCAGTGGGTATTGCCTTCTGACACACTTTCGGTGATGTCAGGGGAGTGTGGCCTTCTGACACTTCCGGTGACGTCAGGGGGTGTGGCATATGCACATAAGTTATGCTAATGAGCTCCTGCACCTTTTTTTACAAAAGGACCCCTGGTCTTGAGAACGTTTTTCTTATGAATTCTCTGTTCTCTGAAGTATGCACCCCTACTAATAGGAAATCTGGTAATAAAATCCTTCCCTCTTTGAACAGATTCGCATATTTTTATCTCTCTCACACAACAAACACATTACTATCAGTCACAGCATTGTGAAATATGTGGGGAACTTTGCAATATGAAGGAGCAACATATATTTGCTTGAGAGCCTCCCTGTTTTTGCGAAGCTGTATTTTAACAATATTCACTGCATTCAGGACTTGTTTGTTTATGAAGGTGTGTACCATACTTGTTTTTCCAGCATGAATCTTTCAGATTTGCCACAGCTTTATGATTTAAAAAGATGCTAAGTAGTCACTTTTTGAATAAGGAGGATGGTGACATTTCGAAAGGAACAGATTAAGTAAAGTGCACTTTACTACGCATATTTTTAATATGTTTTTGCCTCTTAAATAGAAAGTCGGTTTGAGGGGACGTCTGAGGAGGGAAAGAACTAAGTGTTTTGCAAAAGGAGGAAAGGGGGGAAATCGAAAAAAAATTCTAAATTAGATAGCATAATAAGAACGCGATCTAGGGACGTGGTTTGCCTCATAAGGTAACAGTAAAGTAGAAGAAATTCACAGACAAAGTTGCAATGGGTACAGAAACACAGGACTTACGCAACGAATGTACCCAGATCTCAGTTGGCTACTAAAGAAAGGGGGAGGATTTGAGAGCCAAGAGCAAAGCCCGGACTGGAGCCACCGTTGACTTATTATTTGCAAAGTGCCTTGGAGCAAGGGGCAGGGCGTATTTGCTAAGGAATCCAGTTCAGTTCTTTTTCGTACCTTTTGAAAACTTGAGTACGATATCTCTTTCAGAGCGAGGGGACGGTCTTGCCAGGTCTCACTCTCTGCAGAGAACATGAGCGTCCTGTGCGGGAGAGTTTTGTTGCAGAAAGTTGTCTGCAGGACGTCAGCCTGCTGGGGCTCGGGTGTAGGACTCAGGAAAGGAGCCCGGCATAGCAAGGCTCTTTCTGAGGTGCGTTTCCTGGGCCCCTGGGCTGGGGGTCGATCGCCTACCCGGCTCCCGAAAACATCCTCCTTCTCCACACGAGTAGCAGCTGCTGCAGGCGACTATGAGACTGTCTTCAGGGCGTCGGTGGAGGAGCCTGAGAAACTGTGGGCAGAGGCGGCTCAGGGCATCGAGTGGCACAAACCCTGGACAAAAATCATGGCGAGGAAGGACCCCTATAGCACCTCTTGGTGAGTGGCCGACATAACGCTTGCTGAGCTGATGCCTGGGCCACGTTAGAAAAGCAATAATGATAAATGGTCGATTAGTCTATAAGGCGTCACCTAATTCTCTCCACCCCCACCCCCTGCTTTTGCTATAGTACGTTAACCCACGCCTGCCCCTTTCTGAAAGGTAGTGGTATAGTATTTCCCGATCTCTCAGCAGACTCCTTTACCGTTAATAGCGGGTTGGCAGGCAGAAATTCAACAGGTGGAAACTATCGCTACTATTTGCCGCCATTTTGGGACTTCACCTGTTGAATTTTTGCCTATTAAAGGCACAGGAGCCCTGTCAGAAGGTGGCACGACTACTGAAGATAAGACAAATATTAGCTAGTTTGATTTTTAAAGTGAGCTTGAAGTCTGATTTCAGTGCTATAGACCAGCTCAGGAGCATTGTCAAGATGAGGGTGCCTCCATGACTTATTGCATGTGGTCCCTATTTGGGACTGAACAACATGGTTTCCAGGATGGCTTGATTCCCCCACCCTGATGTAATACATTTTTACAAAGGTCAAGCTTGTGCCACCATACATGTGGATAAGTTAAACTGATTTCAGCTACATGAGTTCATTAAGGTGAAATAGAATCTGTGCTAGATTCTTAACTGAGCATTGATAGGTTTACAGAATCCACCTTTAAACATCACTCTTCATCATGCTTGTCGGTACAATCCATTGTTCTGGGATTTTTGGAGGTGATGGTGGTTACTTGTGAAGAGAAAGATCCTGTACATAAAAGAACACATTATATATCAATATACAAACTGACAGTACTTGCTGAATCTTACAGATTTTTTTTTTAAAAACCCTTTATTTCAGCTGTTTGTGCAGAGATAACATTTTCCATCTCTTGCTGCACAACCATATTCACATAAAGGTCACAACAATTTCAGGATAAAAATAACTTTTTGTTGCAAGATTCCGGTCTTGGTTGTGATTTTTTGACTAACGAATGCTCTGGTCACAAAGTGAATGCCATTATTTTCTCTCCTTTTGTCTCCAGCAACTTGAGTACGACTTGAAAATCTGGTTTGCTTCCAGCACCATCTAATCAGATTTAATTTGCAGCTCACCCTGTTTTTCCTTTTAAATTGACAACTACTGGCTTTGGGCTGTGCCACCATGCTGTGAAACAATTTGTATCCCCCTCCCCCCCCATGTTGTACTGCTGAAAAAAATCTAGATAACTGTAAAGCTCATTGTGGTGCTCATTGTGACGTATGCTGTTTTGTGACATTACGTTTCGTACCATGGGTTGTGGCTCAGTGGTACTGGGGACAGGCTGTAGCTCAGTGGTAGAGCCTCTTCTTGGTATGCAGAAGGTCTCAGCATCAGTCCCTGGCTTCTTCCATGAAAAAGATCAAATCTTAGGTGATGTGAAAGATCTCTGCTGGAGACCCTGAGCTGCTGCTGTTCTGAGGAGAGAACACTGACCTCGAGGGACCAAGGATCCAATTCAGTATAAGGGAGCTCCTTGTGTTCCTGTACTTTTACTTAAGAATTTTTTCTGCAGACCAGAAAAAGTATTTTGTTATTGCTGTGTTGCAGGACTGTGCAAGTGAAATTGTTGAATTGTAGTGGGGTTCAAGCAGGAAGACAAAACAGACATTAAAAAGAGACCTCAAAAGTCTTCTGTTGGCTTGGGTATTTCTGAAATGTGTGACAGATGTCATAGTGTCTGGACTGTGCATCTATTGTGTGACCCAGGAGCCACTAGGTATTATTTACCTCACATATAGACTGTGTGTCTTAATTCACAAGTGCAAACAGGAGAAGATAACATTTATTAACAAAATACGTACCCCTCATTTCTGCCCTCATAAGGCCCCCAAGGTGGCTAATAAATTTAAACATATATGTAATGAAACCACATCTTAAAAGCCACTAACTTAAAAACTAATACATCATTAAAAACAATTAAAAACTGATCTAAAATACACACATGAAGACATAAAAGCAGAAATTAAGACATTGGATATGAAGGAGAGATCACTGAGGGAATGGCAAATGGAATAAAAAAATGTCTTCAGCTGCTGGAGGAAGATGGCAACAGAAGGGAACAGATGAGTCTCCCTGGGGAGAGAGTTCCAGAAATTTAACACTGAGAAAGCCCTCTGCTGGGTTCACCTGCTCTTGGAAGGCAGTGGGCGGAAGGGGGGGGGGGGGGGAGAGGGGATCTGAAACAGGACGTTGGAAGATGACTGCAGTGGTTGGGTGGCTTAATAAGGGCATAGGTTGTCCTTCAGGTATAATTGTCCCGAACCATATAGGGGTATAGAGGTCAACACCAGCACCTTGAATTGTAGTCAGGCAGCATTTGCAAGTCAGTGCCATTGCTCGGGGACTGCCATTCTGGTGGGCAGCTGCCAAATGTGGTGGGGAACAGCATCTATATACTAATAGCCAAGTTGCCCCCTCCATGTTGCCTAGCTAAATCTGTGCGGAGGGGGTACTTGGGGGGCAGGGAGATTTTCTGCACATGTGGGGGACTCCCCACGTGTGCAGAAAAATCTAAAAAGTTTAAAAAACTTCTGGGGGGATATTTAAATCCCCCCAAAAGAAAAAGAGCATTCCCTGCACATGTGCAGGGAACGCTCTGGGAACTGCTGTGGCCTGGTGGTTTGGAGGCATCCAAGCCTCGCCGCTGGTGCCAGGGTGTGTGTGTGGAGGTGAGATTGGTGGGCCCGAGTGGCTGAGAGCCGCTCAAGCCTCGCCGTCTGAGCCGGGGGGGGGGGGGAATCGGCGGGCTCGAGTGGCTGATTGCTGCTCAGGCCTCGCTGTTGGAGCTGGGGGGGGGGGGGAATCAGCGGCCCGAGTGGCTGAGAGCTGCTCGGGCCTCACCACCAGAGCCGGGGGGAAAAATTGGCAGGCTTGACGAGAGCCACTCAGGCCTCGCCGGTGCCCGGGTGGAGAAGCAGCGGCCCGCTGCTGGGGAGAGGGAGGGGGTGGGAGAAGGCTTGGCGGGCCGGCAACTATGAGCCACTCAGCCTCACTGGTGCCGGGGGGGGGGGAGGGAGAAGGCTCACCTGCTGCCACTTCCTCCTCCTGTGGAGCTCCTCCTGCTTCTGCAGGCCGAGAGCTGTGGGGAATACTCCCTCTCTCCCGCAAGTATTGCGAGTCCCCCTTCTTGTATATTCCTAAAAGAAAAAAAATTGAGTCCAGTGGCACCTCTGAGGTCAACAAATTTTTATTCTGGGTATAAGCTTTGTGTGCTTACACACTTCTTCATGTGCATGCACATGAAAGCTAATATCCTGAATAAAACTCTGTTGGTCTTAAAGGTGCCACTGGGCTCATACTTTGTTCTGCTGCTTCAGACCAGCATGGCTACCCACCTGACTGTATGTTCCTAAATGTTATGCTCTTCCATGTAGCATTGGTATGAATTAAGAATTCCATGTGGTCTGCCTATGAGGCAAGGGACCCTGATTAGGAAATACAGTGGAAGGATCAGAGGTACAGGTAAAATAGATCAGGATCTAAATTGATCCATCTTAGTCTTCCTTCTTTCAGGAGTAGTGCTGAAGTGTTCAGAAACTTTGGATTGATTTTAACTAGGCACTGTGGAGCCTTTTTGTAAAGCTTTGCCACCATTTTCTTAAAATAGGGCAGTAGCTGCAGGTGTTTGCTCCCTTTTCGCTTCTACTTCAGTTCATTACAGCTAAAACATAGGGAAATAGGGAAATGTTGTGACATAAACAGCACAGGAAAACACTGCACTGACATTATTGTTCCAGTGGTATTGGTTGTTCCTACAGTGTTGGCTAGGTAAATGCTCTTGGCAGGTGGTATCTGTGCAGTTTCAATACAGGCATAATGTGCCCCCCAAAATCTCATCTGTACAAAGACACTCCATTTTAGGTCACCCAAATGTATAGAGTCCCTTTATAGAGTAGCGCTTAATAAATAGATGTTTTTGGTAAATAACTGACTTTCTAAAGTATTGATCTAACTAGCCATGGTCAAGGTTAGAACTGGACATTGATTAACTGGAGCTAATAATCCAGCCAACTTTGTCCTAATTGGGGCAACTTGGATAGGACAGCTGCACTTAATAGCCTGCAGATATTTTGGTCCTGGAGGCAAGGCACTGTTTAAAAGATATTAGAATGAAAGTCTTATGTGTTCGGCAGCCAACAAACCTTTAGAGAAGGAGTGACCAAAATTTTCATATCATTTTAAGACCAAAACTAGAAGAAGAAGAAGAGAAGAGATTGGATTTATATCCCTCCCTTCACTCACTTAAGAGTCTCAGAGCAGCTTACAAACTCTTTTCTCCTCCGCTCCCCACAACAGACACCCTGTGAGGTAGGTGGGGCTGAGAGAACTCTTTCCCAAGCTGTCCTTGAGCGAACAGCTGGTACAGAGCTATGGCTTGCCCAAGGTCATCCAGCCAGGTGCAAGTGGAGGAGTGGGGAATCAAACCCGGTTCTCCCAGATTAGAGTCCACGCACTTAACCACTATACCAGACTGGCTCTCACACCAGACTGGCTCTGATTTGTAATATGTAGGATTGGAGTCCCCCAACCTGATTTCAGTGCTGACAGTCAGATTTCAGGAGTGGGGGAACTTGTTTTTCAAGTGCTCATACCCCTTGATTCAGATCAAGACTATTGTGGGGAGAGGAGGAGGAAGAGGCTTCAGCTTTCACCCCAGTGCCATTTTCTGACCTCCGGGGAGAGGGTGTTATTTAACCTGTTGAGGGGCTGTGCATGTAGCCCATCAGTACATGTGGCCAATGGGTGAAATGGTGCAGCCCAGTCCATTCCCTCTCCCCCTGCATCAGTCCTTATCTAAATTGGGACCCCAGACACTTGAAAAACAAATCCGCCATCCCTGATGTCAGACTGTTGTTGTCAAAGTCAGGTTGAGGAAACGCTTACCCTAAATGTTACAAATTGTACTATGTAGCTTAAGCCTAAGATTCCTAAGATTCTCAGAGTTGTCTGCATTTTGAATCTGTTACAGAAATTGCTAATTGCCTTAACTTCAGAATAAAAATCTCTCTGCTAAAAATTTATTACAGTCACCAGAACAAAGCTTGAGTCCAGTGGCACCTTTAAGACCAACAAAGTTTTATTCAAGGTATAAGCTTTCATGTGCACTTTAGTTAGTTAGTTAGTTAGGCTTATATCCCGCCATCCCCACGATGTAGGCTCAGGGCGGGTACGAACATATAGGTCTACAATAATGCAGATTTTGCAGTTAAAACAATTCATAATTTATAGTTAAGATCTGCAATTAGGGTAGATTTACAAATAAAACAAAAAAATATTATAACAATCCATTTTAAATTAGTAAGATTACCACAATAAAACAATAACGTGCCTCAGCGGATAATACTGTGGTCCCACCCGGCTTCTGGGAACTGTGGTCATTGGAGGGGTGGCCAGATTAAATGGATGCCTGCTGCCTCAACTAAACGCCTGGCAGACGAGCTCTGTCTTGCAGGCCCTGCGGAACTGTAACAGGTCCTGCAGGGCCCTGATCTCATATCGTAGCTCATTCCACCAGGCAGGGGCCAGGGCTGAAAAAGCCCTGGCCCTAGTTGAGGCAAGTCAGAGATCTCTAGGGCTAGGGACTACCAGCAGGTGTTGGTTCATAGAACATAATGTTTATGGGCCTCATATGGGGAGCAGTGGTCTCAAAGATATGCAGGTCCCTGACTGTATATGGCTTTAAAGGTAAGCACCAGCACCTTGAAATGGATCTGGAATTCAATAGGCAGCCAGTGCAGGTCACGCAGCACTGGGCGGATATGTGCCCACACAGGCAGTGACACCAACACCCATGCTACTGCATTCTGCACTAGCTATAACTTCAGAGCCAAGGGAAGCCCCATGTAGAGAGAATTATAGTAATCCAGCCTGGAAGTGACCATTGCATGGGTCACTGCAGCCAGATCGCGGGGATGGGGCATGGGGCCAACTGCCTGATCTGCCTCAGATGAAAAAAGGCAGACCTGGCAGTAGTGGTGACCTGGGCCTCCATAGTCCATGAGGTATCCAGGAACACCCCTAGGCTCTTTACCTTTGGTGTTGGCACCAATGGGGCCCCTTCAAAGCCTGGGAGCCTAATACCCATTCCCAGTCCCCCAAGACCCAGGTGCAGGGCCTCCATCTTTGATGGATTCAATATCAGTCGGCTCTGTTGTAACATCCAGCCACAGCATATAACGCCCTCTCCAGATGTTCAGGTGCAGAGTCTGGGCGGCCATCCATGAGTAGATAGAGCTGGGTGTCATCCACATATTGGTGACATCCCAGCCCTTGCCTCCAAATTATCTGGGCAAGGGGGCGCATATAGATGTTGAATAACATTGGGGAGAGAATAGACCCCTGTGGCACACTACATTCAAGTGAATGCCGCTGAGACAACTCTCCCTCCCCCAATCGGGACCCTCTGTCCACTATCTTGGAGAAGGCTAATCCCCATATCCCCACACTGGTGAAGTGGTAGGTCAGCAGTTTATGGTTGACCGTATCAAACACCACTGACAGATCAAGAATAATAAGCAGTGCTGAACTGCCTTGATCCAGATGTCTCTGGAGGTAATCCACTAAGGCGACCAGCACTGCCTTTGTCTCCTGCAGGGTGAAAACTGGACTGGAAGGGGTCCAGAATATTAATGTTCTCCAAGAAAGCCTGAGGTTGCATCGCCACTGCTCTCTCCACTGCCTTACCCAGAAATGGTAGATTAGATACTAGGTGGTAGTTATCAAGAACCATAGGGTTCAAAGATTTTTTTTAGGAGAGAGTGGACCACTGCCTCTTTTAGACTACCTGAGAAGGTCTCCATTGATAAGGACAAGTTGATAATCTCCCTCAGGGAAGTCCCTGGCACATTGCCACAAGTTTTAATTAACTACGATGGGCAAGGATCAAGAGGGCAGGAAGTAGGTTTCACAGTTTCTAAGGTCTTGTCAACTGTGTCCTGGGTGAATAGATTGAATTGGTCCAGGTCTGGACCCATAGATGGACAAGGGGCTTCCAGTTCCCTTACAGTATCAAATGTGGCTGGGAGGTCATGGTGGAGCATCAAGACTTTATCTGCAAAATGGCTCACAAATGCCTCAGAGCCTATCACCAGTTCCCTAGTATTTGGAGTGTCCTGGGGCAGAGTAGTCAAAGACTGAATTATTCTAAATAATTGGGCTGGGTGTGAGCTTGCAGATGCAATGGAGGCGGCATAGAAATCCTTCTTAGTGGCCTTCACTGCCATCTCATAGGTTTCCATAAACAACTTATAGGATATTTTTGTAGCTTTGTCACAGCTTGTTGCCACCTTCTCTCTAGCCACCTTGGCTCCCATTTCATCTGCCTCAGCAATGGGGAATACCATGGAGCCAATTTGGTGCAGGGGGTGACGAGGGCTCTGGGGAGTGACCTCATTGATGTCTTTGGAAAGATGGTTTTGCCAGTCTTCCACCAGCTCATCCAATTTTTTCCCCGAAGGCCCAACTGAATGCTCCTAACCCCTCCTGTTTGGGCGGCAAGTGGATTTATGCTCGCCCACAGAGTCAAATGGACGCAAGTAGGTTCCAAGAAGCTCTGCAGGATCCGATTCCCCTGACAGCTCATTGGATAAGCTGTATCTCCCTTTCCTTCCTGTATCTCCCTACTTCTTGTTGATCTTAAAGGTGCCATTGGACTCAAACTTTGTTATGTTGCTTCGGACCAACATGGCTATCCACCTGAATCTATTACAGTCACCAGTTTGACATTTGCCATCTTAATTACAAAGTCTTGCAAATTATATAGAATGTTTGACATAAACACACATGAATTAGTGGAATAGTAAAGGCTTTTATTGGATAATAGTAAGCTAACTTTTGTGGCGAATTGTGAGTTTCCTTTTTCTGTACACTCTAGGTTGAAATTCCAGCTCTGACAGATTTATTCCTTTACTGTTCTGAATGTTTAATGAGGATTGCCAGTTCAAAGTATAGTATGTAGTTTGTAGCTGACAACTGCATGGCTTCTCTGAAAAAAATCAGTAATGGTTGATTTATAGAAACAATTTTTTTTTATACATCTGCAGGCCCGACCATTCCTGGGAGTTCACTTGGGCATTTGTCAAAATAATTCCCCCCCCTTTTTTTAAAAAATTAGTAATAGAAAGGGAACTCAGTCAACATACAAAAACTTATACATTGAAAGCAATACGCAACTACAACTGTTAATTATATAATATTAACAACCTTAAGAAACATTACAAAAAAACCCCCAAACAGCAAACAAAAACAGTTACCCAGCAAAAAATGTGCTTGTTTGTGAATGTTTCTTTTTATCTGATGGCTTTATTTTTCTTCTAGGTTTGTTGGAGGAGAGCTGAATATTTGCTATAATGCTGTAGATCGCCATGTTTTGAATGGACAAGGTGACCAGATTGCTATTATCCATGATAGTCCTGTAACAAATACTAAAGAAGCTATAACTTACAAAGAAGTTCTTGAACAGGTATGTTTCATGGATATATTCAACAAGCAAATGCCAAATGAAATTGGAGGGACTTTTTATAATGTATTAGTAAAATTCCAGATATAGGAAATACATTTTTTTCTCTCTGTATACCAGAGAGTATAAGATAAGAATCCTATGTCCCTATTCAGCACTGGGGGGGGGGGGGGGGGTCCATTGTTTTGAATTTGTGAATGAGCTGCATGACATCTCTCCTTGATGTTTCTTTGTCTGAGTGTCCCGGCTAGCAGGCACAACAGGTACTGGAGCAGAGAGCCAGAGCAGTCCAAAAAGCAAAGTCAAAGCCAGTTCAGGGGTCAATAATTTGTTAGGTCCAGACAGGTCCGAGAAGCAGTATCCAAAGGCAGTCCAGATAACAAAGTCAGTCCGTAAATCAAGGAGCAAGGCAGGAGTTGTGGTTGCTGATTCCACAGCTGTGAGACTCATTGCTTCCACGGCTGGGAAGGTATGCCAGCTTGGTTTAAATAAGCCTCTCATAATGAGCTGAGTTAAGCAAGGTAAGGTCCTGCAATCACTCCGGACTGCTATCAATTAAACGCTGGTGTTGAGCCAAGAGTCTCATGTGGTACCTCCACTCTGTAAGTTGCCACCGAGATGGTTCCTGGCATTGCTGGGCTGGGGGCAGTGGGGCGGAGAATGTGATGAGCTGTCTTGACCCAGGTGGTCTTCATCATCCTCTCCCGTAGTCTGTCTGGAGAACTCAGCCTCAGCTGTCAGCGGTGAACCATGAAGCTTCTGACTTTCCTCAGCTGCTGCTTGTGATCTGGGCCCAGGCTCTGTGACACTCAAGGAATCTTCTTCCAGGCTGAGTTCCAACTGGTCAAGCTGGCCCATGACACTGAGGACTGTTCCTCTTAGGTCAGCAGTGGAATGTCCTGGAAGATTAAAGTGATATCCCATTGGTTTTTGAGTGTTGTGATTTTTGATGTCAGATTTATGTCCATTTATTGTTTTGCATAGGGACTGACCTGTTTGTCCAATGTAGAAAGTAGAAGGGCATTGTTTACACTTGATGGTAGATATATAACAGGGGTGGCCAACCTTGCTTAACGTAAGAGCCACATAGAATAAACGTCAGATGTCTGAGAGCCGCAAGACAGGAACACATATCACACATACGTTTTTATTTTTTAAAATATGCAAATTTGCTTTTTATTAATGTTAAATGGGACTGCCAAAAATAAAAACAAACAAGGAAAACCGGTTATTGATAATGATATTACTTGTTTGCTAATGATATTGAGAGAGAGAAAAAGAGAGAGATGGAAAGAAAGAATTAAAGAAGTGGAAAGAAAGTGAGAAAGAGAAACTAGGAAAGCAAATAGATGGGAGGGAGGAGGGAAGGAAGGGAGAAAGAGAGAAAAAGCATGCCTCCCCTTTGCTTCCCCAGCCGCCCTGCCAGGAGCCGCACAATATGTGTGAAAGAGCCGCATGTGGCTCCCGAGCCACAGGTTGGCCACCCCTGATATATAACGTTGGAAGATGAACAAGTGAATGAACCTGAGATAATATGGCTGGTGTTGTTAAGTCTGGTGATTGGGTTGTCAGAGTGCATATGGGGACAGGGTTGGCCCTGGTCCCAGAGTCTGTGTCAATGTTAGCCGAATTGCCATTAATAAATGTGGGGAATTATGACTATTAGATGGCAAAAGGCATTAATTTTAGGATCATAACCTGTGTTTACGGGAGTTCCCAGGACCCAGGAATAGACACTGAGTTGGTATAGTTAAATAGTGATTTCTTTATTAAAGGTTCTTCAAGCATACAAACAAAAATCAAGCATTCACACACACAATACAGAGCTAAAAATATAGGGTTGAAAGGATAGATACATTTGCATGAGCAGGATTATTGTTGGTGGGGTAATACTTTACCTGTCCGTTGAGACGCTTGGATCATGCAGCAAAAAAAGGGATAAAATAAGAGAAGGTGCCATGAGTTGACCAGCAACACATGTGGACTGATTCCAAACAGACCTAGATTTGGAACCAACAAGATAGGGTGGGGGTAGGAGAGGCAAGAGCAAGAGCAAGAGAGAGAGCAATGGCACAAGGCTCTTCTTATATACCTAAAATGTGACCTGAGGCTAACACTTGTGCTCATCTGGTCCCCAGGAGATATTAACAAAACTTAAACTAAGAATGGGGCAGAAAAAGGGATTGATAGTTGGGCAATCGTGAACTTAATGTTTGGCAGGGAGTGACACCTCTTTGAGAAGGGGGTAGGCAAAGGAGAGAAGGAAGAGAACCAATCAGGTTGCAGGACTGGGGCTTTGGATTAATGACCAGATACTTGGCAGCCGCATTCTCTTAATGGGTGGCTTTATGGCTTGCTATTGTTGTTTTTGGACAAACCTTTTGTCTTAGGCTGGAGAGGAATGTGTTTCTCCTGGTGATGTTAATATGTAAAGGTGTGGCGGGAATGCCTACGTGATGGAGAAGAGAATTTTTCATGGTGCCTGTGCAGGAACATCTTGTCTTTTTTGCAGAGCATGGCTTCCCTCTGTGATCTGCTGCTGTTTCTGCATGTATGGAAATCAGGGCTGCTGGTCTGCTTTCTGGTGCTGGCATGGCTGCAGAGATGCAGGAGCAGGAGGCTTCTTGTAGTCCTGGGGTCCACGTCTGGCTTGGCATGCTGCTTAGGCACAAGGCTCCCCTTGGCCCAAGTACATTCCATAGTCCAGTATAAGGGCTACAGTTCTGTCCATTACCCTGACACACTCTTTTCACAATTTAGCAAAGCAGAGATTTTTAAGAGTTTTTAGTGGTTGCATGGCAACATTGGGAAGTGCATTATTGTGGGTGAGAAACTGTTTAGGGTAAGGAAGAAGAAGAGTTGGATTTGTACCCCCCCTTCACTCAGAGTCTTAGGCCGCGGTCACACGGCCCCTTTAAATCCGGGAGGGCTCCCGGATTTAAAGGGGCCGCATTTTTAAACAGCGGGTTGGGATGTCTAAATATCCCAACCCCTGCGGCACCAAGGTCGTCGGCCGCGGCGCTGAACTGGCGGCCGTGGCGGGAACAACGGCCGCGGCTCCGGCGGAGGCGGCGGAGGCCACGAGGGAAGAGGCAGCTGCCGCAGCTGCGGCGGAGGCGGCGGCCGCGGCGGCGGAAACCAGACGGCGGTGGAGGCGGCGGAGGCGACACCAGCTGAGCAGCAAGTGGTGGTGGTGGCCTCCGAGCCGCCATCCACCTTGGTAAGTCGGGGTTTCCTCCCCCCCCTTTTACACTTGGGCGCATGGATAGCCATGCGCCCAAGTGTAAAAGGGGGGAAAAAAATGGCCGGCGGGGCTATCTGGACAGCCCTGCTCTCGCAATGCTTGCGAGAGAGGGCTGTCCAGATAACCTCCAATGCGGGTTCCTCCCGCAACACCCGGGAAAATACTTGATTTTCCCGGGGTCAGAAAATGCGGGAGGAACCCGCATTGGAGCCCGCTTCAGCTCGGGACGAGGGGCAGGCCGTCTGGTCGGCCCCTTTAAATGCGGGAGGAAATTGCCTTTCCTCCCGCATTTAAGGCCCGTGTGGCCGCAGCCTTAGAGAAGCTTTCAGTCTCCTTCTTTCTCTCTTCCCTGTGAGGTAGGTGGGGCTGAGACAGCTCTGAGAGAACTGCTCTTGAGAGAACAGGTCCAAGAGAACTTTAACTGACCCAAGGTCACCCAGCTGGCTGCTTGTGGAGTAGTGGGGAATCAAACCCAGTTCTCCAGTTTAGAGTCTGCCGCTCTTAACCACTACACCAAATGCTGCCTGTGGGCAAGAAAATGCCAATACTGTGAGAGAGGGGTATCATTGTCCAGCATAGGTTGCAGGTCATTAATGATGCGTTGAACCAGTTTAAGCTGAGAGCTGTATGTGACTATCAGTAGTATTCTGTTGATATTTCATTTGGGCCTATCTTGCAGCAGTTTATCTCTTGCTATATTTCTGGCTTTGTGATCTGTTTCCTTACTTCATCAGGTGGGTATTGTAATTCCAGAAATATCTGTTATAGATCCCACCGTTTGAGAATATCTGTCAGAGGCGTTGGGACAGATGTGGCTGTGGCATAGAGTTTGGCTGAAGACAATGGCTTGTTTGGTGTGTTTAGGATAGTGACTGGAGGCACAGAGATCTGGTTGGTGATCAGTAGCTTTTCAGTATAAGGTGGTTCTTATTCTTCCATTATGTATTTACAAGGGTCCTTTCGTAGAAAAAGAGGTGCAGCTCATTAGCATAACTCATTAGCATACCACATTAGCATATGCCACGTCCCCTGACATCACCAGAAGTGTGTCAGAAAGGGAATGTCAGTTTCAGCCCCATTATACCCTATGGGCCATTGAAATCAATGGCAAAACTCATAGGGTATATGAGGGGCTGGAGGAAAAGGGGTTTGAGGGAGAGGCTCCAAACTTGTAGGGTAGCTGCTGGGGCCTCTCCTCGAAATACCCACCAAGTTTCAAGAAGATTGGACCATGGGGTCCAATTCTACGGGCCCCCAAACAGGTTGTCTCATCTCCTCCATTGTTCTCTATGGTGGGAAAAAATGTTAACTTTTTTCCTCCCATAGAGAACAATGGAAAGAATGGCATGAGGTCTGCACTTCAGGGAGGGTCACAGCTGTTTCAAGGTAGGAGCCACCTGCCAACCACAAGTCCCACTTTGTAAGGGCCTTCCCACTTTCCTGAAACATGGAGTGAGTGCCACAGGAGAACAAGGCTCAGAAGAGCCACGGGTGGCATGTTAAAGATCCACATGTGGCTCCCAAGTTACAGAGTTAGAATCACTAAACTACCTACACTACATTATGATGGAAACCAGCATTATTATATTTTTATTGAGTATTTCTTTCAGATATGGTTGTTGATATATTGTAATTTGAATAGTTTGCCACAAAGATCCATAAGTATTGTTGAGAATAGTATGCTGGACAAATGTGCCATTGGTCTGATCCAGCAGGGCTCCTTTTATATATTTTTGTGGTGGGAAGTGGATGCAAGAAAGAGCAGTTCCATGAAGATAAGCTCTGCTGACAGTGCTTTGGACATAAACAAGGAGGATAAATTATGAAATATGAAACAGAAAAACGGAGCTGACATTTCCTTTAATTTAATGTTGGTTGGTCTCTGAATGATATGCATATATAAATCCTTAACAGTGCAATCCTAATCAGAGTTATACCTACTGAAGTAAACTACTTTCCTGGGAGTAAGCTCCATTGATGACACCTGCATGATATCCTGAGCACGCCTGTTTCAGATGGTTTTCTTAATCTCTAATATACTTTTTTTTCAAACAGATTCCTGTTTTCCTTTTTTTCCTGGTTGTTCAGCATCATATAACTTTATTGTTTTATACTGCTGACTGCAATTTAGTGCACTCAGTAAAACACGGGTACTTAAATTTCAAAATGAATATGTCCACTCAAAGCCGTACAGGTGCTGAGGCCTGTTTTTAGCAAAATATTTGCATATGTAGTGCCCCCCTTCTATGTTGCACCTGTATGATTGATTTCAGAAATGCTGCCATCTTGTTTTGTTACTCACGTGCTGCTCCCATTTCTAAATACTTTAGAAGTGATTTCTTTGGCTGGAGATAATATAGCACTAGATACGCCAAGAAGTTCATGCGAAAGTGCCAGAATCGATATTCTCTCATGTATTTTTTAAGAAGTGGAGCTTCTGCTATGAGCACATTTTTGTGAGTCACTGTGAGCTGCCAGCTCTTGTAAGCAGCAGCTTATTTGTATATGGTCTATATGGAGGACGAAGCTGAGAGGGTAAAACGTTCAAATGTGAGCTGACAGCTGAAGGTGACATTTGAGTGTCTTTCCCTTGAGGACTGCATGGAGTATTCTCCTGTTCAATCCTGTGTTTGTGGGTACTAAATCAGTAGTCAAAGAAGATGAGCAGAAAACAAATTTTGTTACAAAGCACACATTTTTATTTAACAAACGTTTGTTCTCCAGCTAGAATAGCCCTCAAAATGTCTTGGCCTTCATCTTGTACTTGACTGCTTCTTGCTGTCTCATCCTTAGAATAAAGTTGTGGTTATTCAGTAATAAATAAGGGAATGAACTCAGAACAGGGAGTACAGTCCTCCATTTCTGTTTTGTATTGATTTAATGTAACCTTGTATACTACTTTTGATTTTGATAGCTACCTTGCGCAGAAAGGCAGGATTCGAATCTCTCTATATAATAATTTTCTGCTGGTGGTGGCACTCTCCTGAACATTCCACATGCTCCAGAATCAGTGTGCTCCCTGACGTGTCCCTCAGAAGCTATCCCTATACACTGGCTGTGTGGACTCGCATGCCATTCCTGCTTCCCTCCTGTGAGGGATTAACTGTTACCTCAGTGGCTGTTGGAAGGTGAAACGAAATGGCAGTTACCTGTGTTTATAAGATGGCTGCTGTCTGTGGTTTGTTTAAAATGTTCCCCCATAAGGTTCAATTGAGCTGTAGTTCCAGAGAGGGGCCTGCAGGAGTATCACTCACTGGGATGAACGGGGCTTCCTCATCTGCTGGCCTACAGTTCCCAGCTGCCCCAAGGCCAAAAAGTGCGGGAAAAGAGGGACCCTCCCAAGGGGCAGGGCACCATCAATATAGACTCCAGCCCATCTAGGGTGGATTGTGTTTAACCCATTTTACTGATTTATTTATTATTCACATTTATATCCCGCCTTGCTGGGCAAGCTGTTGATTTATGCCCTGTTGGTTCATAGTGTGTGCTTACTCCTACAGTTGTGCCTTATTCATTTAGTGTGTGTGTGTGTGTGTGTGCTCCATAATTGTGTAAATACTAAAATAAATTATTCTCTGGTCCAATAATCTGTATTGTTCTCTGACCCCATAGTCTTCCCTGCTCTGCCAATACCAAAGGGAGGGGGTAGCCCAGGAAAGCAAGGAAAGCCCAGCCCCTTGGGTTGCCAACTTTCCAGGGGTCTCCCAAAGATTGTGGATTCCATCTCCAAATAGGGAGGTTTGGCTACAGGGGGTCTCACTGTCCCTCTAAAAAGGCAGTGACAATTCAGTGACTGTTGGCAGGGAACTTAAGGAGTGAGATACGCCCATGGGATGAGGGTGGGAGGCGAACAGCTGAGTTGTAAACTGGAGCCTGTTTTGCCACAGTAGGCAACCAAGCTTGGTTCAGACAAAGGAAGGAAACCCTTCACAGGCCTTTGTGAAGAACTCATTGGGACTAGGGTTGCCAGCTCCAGGTAGGGAGATTCCTGGTGATTTTTTGGTAGAGATTATGGAAGCCAGGGTTTGGGGAGGGGAGAGGCCTTAGCTGAATAGAATGCCATAAAGTCTACCTTCCAAAGCAGTTATTTTCTCTGGGCAAGAGAAATCTGTTGTCTGGAGTTCAGTTGTGGTCCCTGGTGATCTTCAGGCTCTCCCTGGAGGTTGGCTACCCTAGGTGTGGCAATCAGTGCTTCAGAGCAGGGTCTGCTAGATCCAGGTTCTTGCTGTTGAAGCTGAATGGGTGATTTTGAACCAGTCACAGACTTTCAGCCTAACCTACCTCACAGGATTGTTGTGCAAGTCAAAAGGGGGAGAGGAGAATGATGTAAACTGCTTTCGTCCCCACTGCAGAGAAAGACCACTTTTCCTCTTGGGAAATTAATTTAAATTTCTATCCTGCCCTCCTGGCCAAGGAAACCATTGTTGCCAATCTCCAGGTGAGGGCTGGAGATCACTCAGAATTACAACTGCTCTCCAGATGGCATTGATCAGTTCCCCTGGAGAAAATTCTGGATTATGTGTCCTTCTACCCTGCTGAGATGGCTGCCCTGGGGCTGACTCTCTGGTCCTGCCTTGATTTCCACTTGGGCTGCTGGGGCTAGTTTCTTCTTGGGGTTGACCTTGCTCTGGGAGTCACAGTGGCAAGCTCTCTGGGAGCTGCTGCGCTGTCGGGCCTCTGGGAGCCATCATGCTGGTGGTGGCCTCTTTGTCATGAACAGTGGCAAGGCCTCTGGGAGCTGCACTGGCAGCAGCCATGTTGTCAGGAGCTGTGGCCACTGTGATGAAAATCGAGGAGGTTGCCTGGAGGCCAGCAGCATTTGGCAAGCTGTTGCACTTGCAGGGACAACATTATAGTTGGGGGGGTGATTTAAAAAGTTGTTGGATTTTTCTGCCAACCTGGGGTTCCCCCAAGTGTGCAAAACTATATGTTTTCTGTCAGCATGGCCCTGATTTGCAGACGTAAGTATCTGCAGATGGGCGCGCACAAGTATTAGAATATTAAACAGCTGAGATTATTTTAGATGCTGTTGTATACATGATATTGTATGCTCCCAGGCCTGTAGTACAAATCTGCGGTTGTTGGTATAATGAACCCCTTTCCCTGAAACAATCCAAAAGGAAGCTAGATACAGGGGGAAATGAGATCCTGGTCTCCCACTTCAAATAAATCGGAGTACCTCACAAATGAAATTTTATTAAAGTTCATTGCATATACACACATATTAGCAGGATGAGCTTCCTGTTCATTTGTCCCCAGTCTCAGCAGGTAGTACTATAGGACAGCTGCAGATCAGAATTCACTATTGGTAGGGATTTATTTTTACAGAATGAAATACTGCCAACTTTAATATCTTGGTTATTCCAAATGCACTGATGCCTTTGTTTTTACCTTTTTACTCCAATTTTGTGTAGCTCTGCTAATTACTTGTGGAATATTTGTGCAATTTTTTAAATTAATTAAATATAACTGATTCCAGAGCCTGTTTTAAATAAAATGCCTTTTCCGATAATTTGGGTCTTCCTTTATCAAGCTGCTATATCAATCATTAGAACCATCTGTAAGTAACTTTAAAATATTACATACACAGGTATCCAAGCTGGCTGGAGTCATGGTGAGCCATGGAGTGAAGAAAGGAGATACTGTTGTCATCTACATGCCCATGATTCCACAGACAATGTACACTATGTTGGCATGTGCAAGAATTGGAGCTATACATAGCCTCATTTTTGGTGGGTTTGCTTCAAAAGAGCTGTCTACTCGCATTGATCATGCCAAGGTAAAAAGCATTTTTGTTCAAGTTTTCAAAGGGACAAATTTTATTTTGGAAACTTATAAATAGCCTATCCCCCCCGGTCTCATAGGCAGGGAATTTTGTGTATATAGACATTTCTTTGACACTATTGATATGCCTCAGATAGCTACTATGTTCTGTAAAAGACTTTCATTGGACATTTTTGTGAGTTAGTAGCATGTGTAGACCTATATGCCAGAAGGTATAGGTTTAATTGCTTATCTGAGGGATTTATCACTCACTGAACTAATATTTTGTATTATGTTGGTTGTCATGTAATTTGGGCAGACCTACAGAGAAGAATAAGTTCTGACATATACTGAATCTTGCTGTAATGTAGAATAAGTTACACTCAAGTAAACGTTCTTAGAAAATAATTGTAGGGCAGTACACACTCTCTCCCTAGCTAGTAGAGGATGCTTGTCTGAAAAAGCTTGTCTGAAACACATGCTACTCTGAAACAGTTTGTTCATCAGCAAACTGCTCTAGGCTGAAGCTAGATGAAACATAGGTGCATTTTTGTGAGCTTCTTGGCCATTTGGTTGGTTGCCCAAACTTCCTTTTCTCAGTATTCCTAGAGGACTTGGAATACAAAAACAGGTATACAAACAGTTCTGTGTATGAGCCATGGTGTGTTCAGGTTGTTTATGTAATCTAAGGGCAACAGAGTTCCAGTCTATTCACCAGAGATATTCTTGTTCCTCTTGTCTCTCCTGTGTTTTCAAGTCTTAAAAGTGTTTTGTTTTTGAGCACTGCTGCTTATCTTATAACTGGGTATAGAATCTTTCTCCAAGTCCTTGTTGTGTGCTTTCCTGCTGGCTTTCCATCATACAGGTGTGTAGTTACACAGCTTCCTGTTGATAAAGGTTGCGCATTCCTGCTTCTCTTTTCCTTTCAGATTTGTGCTTGGCCTTGGTGTGCTCTGCCCCTGTGAGCTTTTGCCTGCCCAGGACTACCCCTGATTTATGAGCTGTGAAATACCTGTTGGAACATGTGGCCCATCACTGCTTTTTTTCACCTTTTGAATTCTTTGCTGCCTATGCGCTTAGACACCTGATGACTCTGCATGGATTAGTAGCTAAACTCACTTCTGGCCTATCATGCACTCACAGCTTACTGCTGATTTTCACTGAAGTCGAGTCAGTAGGGCTTTACTTCGAATGCTATGCCTGCATGCCGAACCTTTCCCCCCCTCTGATTTTTCTGTTGGGAATCATGGAATATATATTCTGCAAATGAATGAGAAAACTCGTGCCCCGCCAAAGTTTTCTGGGGGTTTTGTGCAGTGTGGTTGCTTTTTCCTTATTGGTCGGTTTGGTGCTGGGCGTGCTTTTTGAAATAGGAGATCCTGCAGTCTATATGTGGGCAGAGGAGTGGCCTCTGAGGGGTTGGAAAAGGGTAGGGTAAAATCCGAGGAAATCTGTATGCTTTTAAATCGCCTTTGGGTTGGAAGTGAAGCAAGGGGAAGAAGTGCCAGATAAACACTCTCAGATAACCTGGGGAAATGGTGAACGGGGAAGCGAACTGAGTGCTGAAGGGAGGAAAAACAGTGCAGAATGGGAAAAAACCCCTGATGAACATGCATGGTGAAAACGTTGGGAATGCAGAATGACAAAGTGGAGCCGATGGACATGCATGGTGAAAGTGAGCCAAAACACCAGTGCCTGATAGGCCGATGCTTTCTCTCCTGGTTTGCCTTCCCTTCTCATTAGTGCAGTAACTTGCACAGTGTTTCAATGCTTGAAATGATGGACTCTTTAAATGGGTATTCTACTCAATGAGCACCCGGATATAAGCTCATTTCATCCACATCTTCCTCAGGAGTAGTCCTATTGTGTGGAAAGGTATCAGCCTCTTGATGCAGTTCAGTGTTTGTTAAAAGCATTGAGTATGGACTTTTCTTGTAGTAAACTTTTATTGAGAGTATATTCTTGTAATCTTGTAAGTTTGATAAAAAATAATATTGATAAAAATTATATAAATATAAATATTGATAAAAATTATATAAATATTTATGTTACAGTGGTTTGTTTGTTGTATTTTCTCATGGATACCTGTGACCCCCCTCTTGGTTTTTTTTAATGATTTTACTAACACCATATCTTCAAGAGCTATCAGTGTAAACAGGACTGAAAGGAAATTAACACTTTTTCAGATACCCTGGGGAAATTTCCATGGGTAATTGTTACCAGGTAAAATAAAACTAGGTTGTGTCAGATTCTTGGTCTCATCCTGCCTCTGTGCATAGTGAAAATTCTTCATTCATGACACTGTTTTAAAAGGTGAGCGCATCTTGAATCTTATCTAATGAAAATAATTATTTTCTCGTCCTGCTAACAGAACATCACATGCATTGTATCACTTTATTGTGGTTTATCTTGAATTTTAAATAGCTCTGGGCACACTGCATAAACCTGCCACTGATAACTGATAGTCTTGTCAGGTACTGGAAGTCTAAAAGGTATTATAAAGTGAACAGTGATTAAAGACATAGAATTGAAGCATGGGTTTTCCCTTCTATCTGTTGTCTTAATGTGTCTTTAGTTTTTATATGCTTGTAGCTGAGAAACGCATCTCTTGATACAGTTTTATTTTAATATGTTCTAGTCTAAATTATCCCTCTAGTTTTCAGTTTGATGGCACAGTGTAATGTTGTTTTATAATGTTCATGAAATTGGAATTACTATGAATTATGATAGTAATAACTCCCCCCATAAACTTTTCAAGAACCAGTTGATGGTACTGAATATTCTGATTGAAAGAGCCTTGACAGTTGGCACTTTATGGAAAAAAGAACACGTTAGGGCTTCCAGTGTGACAGAAGGGTAAACTTCGTTTCTGTGTTAAAAGTTCTCATGGCTAATGAAAAATGTGATTGTTTTGTATGATTAATGCAGTTTGTACTCATGCTAGAAGCTGTATGTATGTATATGTATTTATTTCCTTCAATTTATATCCCACCCTCCCTGCAAAACAGGCTCAGGGTGGGTTCCAACCTATAATAATCTGCTGAGTGCAGATTTACATCATAAAAACAACAAAATACATATAATAAATACAATAAAATAAATATAACTTTAAAATAAATTATACTTCAATGGAAATATAGAAGCTACTCATATTGGGGAGGAGGGGGGAGGCCAGATTGATGCTTGAACAATTATTTTAAAATAGTACAAAGTTTGAGTCCAGTGGCACCTGCACGTGAAGGCTTATACCCAGAATAAAACTTTGTTGGTCTTAAAGGTGCCACTGGACTCAAACTTTGTTCTGTTGTTTCAGACCAACATTGCTCCTCACCTGAATTTTAAATAGTAATTATTGAAGAGTCACATTCTGATGACAATTTTACATAGCAACTATGTGTATGCTCTTCTTATCTTTCCTGCTCCTTTTTCCTAGTGTGGATTTAAGTGGCCAGTGTTTTTTTCCTTTTGAACAGTTATTGCACATTAGTATCCCGGCAGAACTGTATCACCTGATGGGAACTACTATATCCACTGAAATCTCACTGAATTCAGGCATCTTTGCAAGTTGCTCAAAATGTCATTGCATCAGGGTTCATAATACATTGGTCTCCTGAGACCAGCGACTTATACATAAGTACCGTACCTCAGAGTGCCTGTAAATGTCATAGTACAGTGGGTAAAAGAATTGCTGTGCATCCAGTTTTTATTGTTTTCTTGAAAAGTGTGAAGCCTGTTCAGACTTCTCCATAATAATAGGTTTAATAATCCAAGTTGTTTGATAGTTCAGTTTGCTCATCAGAGTGGCTTTTGGTGATAATCTGGCAAGATTGCCTTAATGGCTTCATCTCTTGCATACCCCTAACGTGTCAGTTGTCTATCCTTTGGGGTATTTTACTGACTCATACGCACTGCTTCCTTATTAAACTCTGTCCTTACATTACTGTTGATGCATTCTGTTTTTTTCCATCTCATAAACCATCCAGAAAGAGTTTTTTTGGTATTTAGTGCCCAATATTTGTAGAGCAGCATATACTTCTTTTAGAATGAATTTTGTGCCAAATTAACCAAAATGTTGAGCCGACAAAAACTAGATTTCATATTGCTATGTAAATGAATGATATTTTCATAATTTTTCTGCCACTCACACAGAGGGGAAAGTTGTGAGAGGCACTGAAACTCTTTTTCCGGAAGGGATTCTGAAGAACTGAGCCAAATGAAGATGACTAGAGATGAAGTTCTAGACCTACTGGGGAAATTAAACACAGTAAAGTCTCCAGATCCTGATGACATACATCTGAAAGTTCTTAAGGAACTCAGATGTGAGCTGGTTGATCTACTAACCTGTATATGTAACCTATCACTAAATTCAGCCGCTGTACCAGAAGACAGGAGAGTAGCAAATGTTACACCAGTTTTTAGAGATCCAGAGAGGAATCAGGAAATTACAAGCCAGTCAGCCTAACATCTGTCCCAGGCAGATGAGTAGAAACGGTAATCAAAGATAGAACTGTTAGGCACATAGATGGCAAAGCCTGCTGAGGGAAAATCAGCATGGCTTCTGCAAAGGGAAGGTCCTGCCTCACCAGTCTTTTAGAGATCTTTGAGAAAGTGAACAAGAATGTAGACAATGGTGACCCAGTAGGCATTATATGCCTGGACTGTCAAAAGGTTTTTGACAAGTGCCTCACCAAAGTGCCTCACCTGATTAAATTAAGCAATCATGGGATAAGTCATGGGTTTCTCTTATGGATTAAAAACTGGTTAAATGACAGGAAGCAAAGAGTAGGAATTAATGGACAGTTCTCACAATGGAGAGAAAGCAGTGGAGTCCCGCAAGGATCAATCTTGGGGCCATAATTATTTAATTTATCTTTCATATATAATTCAGGAGTAAGGTGGCATATTCTGAACATTCCACACGCTCCTAAATCAGTTGGCTCCATGATGTGTCACTCAGAAGCTGTCCCTATCCACCGGCTGCATTGCCTTAATTCCGCCCACAGTATGCTCCATCAGCCACTGGCCTGTCAGCTGCCACTCAAGAGTACTTGTGTGCCACTGGCTGGTGCTGGGTCTGCTCCTCTTCTCCGCCCACTCCAGCCACTTTTCCCTGTCAGAATTACTAGCAGATCTCTCTCTCTCCTGACAAAGACATTTTCACCTCCTTGGCTCCTATGTGAGACTAACTTTTCCCTCAGTGGCTGTTGGTAGGCAACCAAGTTTGGTTCTGTCAGTAAAAAGACAAAGGAACAAAACCCTTTTCACAACTTTGTGAGGAACTTGTTGGGGCCAGAACTGACTAGGGTGGCCATCTCCAGGTTGGGAAAATCCTGCTGAGTCCTTCCGCCCCGCCCCCCCAATGCTGCCCTCCACAGAATCCACCCCCCAAATCTCCAGGTAGTTCCCTACTCTGAGCTGGGAACCCTACTTTCCCCTCAGTGCCTGTTGCTGGTCAACCAAGCTTGGTTCTGTCAGTAAAAGACCCTTTGCACACCTATTTTGGCCTTTGGGAAAAAACTCATTGGGGCCAGTCCTGACTAGGGTTGCTGGCTCCAGGTAGGAAGATTCCGGGAGTCTATGGAAGCCAGGGTTAGGGAGGGGAGAGGCCTCAGCTGAACAGAATGCCATAGAGCCCACCCTCCAAAGCAGTCATTTTCTCCAGGGGGGGGGAGATCTGTTGTCTGGAGTTCAGTTGTGATACCTGGTGATCGTCAGGTTCCACCTGGAGGTTGGCTACCCTAGGCATAGCAGTCAGCACTTCAGAGCAGGGTCTGCTAGACCCAGGTTCTTGCTGTGGAAGCTGAGTGGGTGATTTTGGACCAGTCACAGACTTTCAGCCTAACCTACCTCACAGGACTGTTGTACAAGTCAAAAGGGGGAGAGGAGAACGATGTAAGCGGCTTTGGTCCCCACTGCAGAGAAAGACTACTTTCCCTCCTGGGGAACCATTGTTGCCAATCTCCAGGTGAGGTCTGGAGATAACTCAGAATTACACCTGCTCTCCAGATGGAATTGATCAGTTCCCCTGGAGGAAATTCTGGACTCTGTGTCTTACCCTGCTGAGATGGCCCACCTATGGCAGTCAATGTGACTTGGCAGTCAGGGCTTTAAAGCATGGTAGAGGCTGCAGATGTGTGTGGGGAGATGGAAAGCTGAAGAGTGAGGGGAAAATAAAGGTAGGTTGATGCTTGGCTGGGAAGGAGATAGGGTTGCCAACTCCAGGTGGGAAATTCCTGGATATTTGAGGGATGGAGCCTGGAGAGGGTGAAATTTGAGGAGGGGTGGACCTCAGACAGGTACAGTGCCTTAGACTTCACCCTCCAGACCAGCCATTTCCTCCTGGGGGACCATTACTGCTAATCTCCAGGTGGGGTCTGGAGATCACTCAGAACTACAACTGCTCTCCAGATGGCAGAGATCAGTTCCTCTGGAGAAAATGGTGGACTCTATGTCATTATACCCTGCTGAGGTTGCCACAGCAAATTGACACTGAGTGCCCAAGGCCTTGGCACTCTCCCAGAGCTTCTTTCTACAGCTCGTTGTATTTATTTCCACAATGGGCCTTATTCCTAGTTAATAAATAATCTGAAACTACGGTGAGCTGTGTAGTGGCCAAGTTTGCAGATGACACAAAATTATTAGGGTGGTGAATGCCAAGGGTGACTGTGGAGAGCTCCAAGAGGACCTCCACAAACTGGGCGAGTGGGCGACAGTGTGGCAAATGAAGTTCAGTGTTGGTAAGTGTAAGGTGATGCACACTGAGACAAAAAATCCCAGCTTCAAGTATAGGCGAATGGAGTCTGAACTTGCTGAGACTGAGAAGGGAAAAGATCTTGGGGTTGTAGTGGGTAGCTTAATGAAAGTATCAACCCAGTGTGCTGCAGCAGTGAAAAAGACAAACTCTATGTTAGGGATTATTAGGAAAGGGATTGAGTATAAAATGGCCAGTATTGTAATGCCCCTGTACTGTATTGCGCCATCTATGGTGTGGCCTCATTTGGAATATCGTGTACAGTTCTAGTCCCTGTATCTCAAAAAGGACATGGAGCTGGAAAAAGTACAGAGGAGGACAACCAACATGATCAGGGGGTTGGAGCACCTTCCGTATGAGGAAAGGCTGAAGATTGTGGGACTTTTCAGTTTAGAAAAAAAAATGACTAAGGGGAGATAGAGGTTTATAAAATTATGCATGGGATGGAGAGAGTTGACAAAGAGAAAAATTTTCTGTCCCAAAATACTAGAGCGTGAGGACATCCAATGAAACTGTTGGGCAGTAGGTTCAGGATAGACAAAAGGAAATACTACTTTATACAGAGCGCGATTAAAATGTGGAATTTTCTGACAGAGGAGGAAGTGATGGCCACAGGAATAAATAGCTTTAAAAGGGGATTAGATAGATTCATGGAAGATAAGTCTATCAATGGCGGAGTTTCCAGTCGGAGGAATGGAGGTCTGACACGCTTTGCAAATGCGCAAGGCGGACAGTGGCTCTTCTTGACAGCTTGGGTGGACAAATCCACCTGACGCAACCTCACACAGGTAGTGTGAGGACCAGCAAGCAATATAATCCAGGTTTGAGCAAGCTCGGTGAAGGAAAAGTCTCGGAGGAGACTTTTACAACACCTTGAGCTCTGCAGCCGAAGAAGATTTCTGCAAGTATCTCTAAGGAGCCGAGCTGAGCTGATTAAATCAGCATAAAATCTCCAATTTCCCTGATTCCTTAACAAAGAAGACAAAGTTTAAACGTTGGGACCACATCTGAAGCGAAGTAACAACATAAGGTAACGGAAAAAAAGTTTTTGCCTTACCATTACCGTGTTTTGAAAGACGAAAAGCAGATCTGGTGAAGCAATAGACTGTTGCAGATTGGATGAGTGCAGTTTTGAAACGTTAAAAAGCTGAATTTGAACTTAAAAAGCCAAAAAAACAAGTTGTTTAACATTCCTGCGGTTAAGAAGAGTCGGGAGGGGGAGCCAAGCATCGCGAGACAAAGAGGGGAGGAGGGAACCAAGCATCGCGAGACCAAGCTGTGAGGATTGAGACAGGAAGTGACGGCTTGAGGAGCAGACAAGAAGGGAAACGGAGAAGAACCGGAAGAGAGTAAAGGGGACTGTAAAAACTGCCGGACCAAAAGGACTACAACAGGAAGTGACGTGCGGAGAGCAGTCAAGTAAGCAAGAGGAAGGGACAAAAGGAAACTACGGCAAGCCAGAAGCAAGGTAAATAGACTGTAACCTTTGACACGTACCATAGAGGAGTTGCGCCCGCCATTTTGGATTTATAAAATTTTTAAACATTAATATCTCAAAAACTACATAACTTAGAAGGCTAAAACCAGTGGAATTTGAACTGGCAAGACATGCTTGTCTGAATACACTAATTGGTGACTGATTTGGGAAACAAGAAAAAATCAATCTTTTTTAAAGTGACAAGACGGACCGCGGACTGAGATCGAGAGCAGCTACATGGTCCTCCCCTACAATGGCAGCAAAAAAAGAGAGAGAACTGCTAGCTGTAATGGAAGCAATGGAAAAAAAATGCTGGATGCAATAGGGGAGGTAAATGCAAAAATGGCAAGCGCAATTGGAGAAGTAAATATTAAAATAAATGCCATAGCTGCACAAGCAGACAAAAATTTTATAGATTTAAAATCCGAATTACAAAAGTTAACCACTAGAACACAAGACATAGAAACCAAAGTAAAAGAATGGAAGAAAATACTCAAAAAACAATAAAGGAAAATGACAGAATGGAAAAGATGATGCACTATAGAGATATGCAAAACCATCTGAGATTTAGAGGTATAGAAGAAAAATTAGGCGAAGATATTTTTACAAGAATGCAAGAAGCATTAGCAGATTTTTTACAAGAGGAAGAGGAAGCTGTTAAAGAACATATGGATCTTGTTTACAGAGTCAATTCTACATACGCAAGAGACAAAAATATACCAAGGGATGTTGTAGTTCAATTTACAATGAAGAGAACAAAAGAGCAAATCTACAAGAAATGTTTTACAGACTCTCTTGAAATAGGTGGAAAGAAAGTTATCGTAATGAAAGAACTGCCCAGAGCAATTTTGCAAGACAGGAAAAAATTCAAGCGTCTGACAGACAAACTGAAAGAGAAAAAAATAAGATTTCATTGGGAAATACCACAAGGACTGAGTTTTTATTATGGTAACAACAGAATAGTGATTAAAAATTCAGCAGAAATGTACGCCTTTGTTGGTGAGAACAAGGAAGAATTTGGTGATATTTAAGACTACAACAAGATGGATTACAAAGTACTCTCATGGAATGTAAATGGACTTAATTCACCCCAAAAACGTAGAATGGTAGGTCACTGGCTGGAGAAACAAAAATGTAGTATAATTTGTATACAAGAGGCCCATCTTAAGAAACAAGACTACAAATATTTAATAAGAAAAAAGTTGGGAGAAGAATTTTTTTCATTGGCAAGTAATAAAAAGAATGGAGTTGTAACATATGCCAAAAAAGACTTGGAACCTAAACTAATATTTAAAGATACAGAAGGAAGATACTTAGCTATTGAAATTTTGTTACACGGACAGAAGACTTTGATTGTGAATATTTACGCCCCCAACGGAGCTAAAGAAATTTTTTTTAAAGAACTACAAATGGAGCTGGACAGTGTAAACTATGAACAAATCATGATGTTGGGAGACTTTAATGGGACTGTGAATAATAAAATAGATAGGCGCTCAAAGAGAAAAGACGACACACTAGGGAAACTTCCAAAAAAATTTTTTGAACTGATAAAACAGGAAAAGCTGGAGGATATTTGGAGGAAGGTTAACCCACAAGGGAAAGACTACACTTTTTACTCTAACAGACATGATTCACATTCAAGAATTGATATGATCTGGATGTCTACTAATCTAACATTTAAGACAAAAAAAGTTGAAATTCTACCTAGAATAATTTCAGACCACAATCCTTGTCTATGGACTTCTGGGCAGACAAAAAGACAAGGGAGATGGAGAATAAATGAGGACTTATTAGACAACCAAGAAATAGTTAAAAAATTACATGAAGAGACAGATTTGTATTTTCAAGCGAACATACAAAAATAAGTAAAAATTCAAACTGTGTGGGATGCGTACAAAGCAGTGATGAGAGGATTATTGATATCACTGAACGCTAAAGACAATAAAAAGAAAAGAGAACAATATGAAAACATTGTACAAGCCATTAAAATAAAAGAAAAGGAACTGAAGAACAGACCAGGAAAAAAGAAACTGCAAAAGGAAATTTGGATGTTACAAGACCAAGCAAAAGCTATTTTGAATCAAGAGACTTACTGGAACCTGAAAAAATTGCAACAAAAAACATTTGAAGGTGCAAATAAACCTGGAAAGTACTTAGCATGGCAATTAAAGAAAAAACGTGAAAATAAATTTATTACTAAAGTGATACGGGACAATATTGAGATAATAGACAATAAGGGAATAAAAAGAGAATTTTTTAAATATTATGCAAAGCTTTTTAAGAAGGAAAATAAAGACAGAAGAAGGATTAAAGAATACCTACAGTCATTAAAATTACCAAAACCAACAGAGAAAATCAAAGAACTACTTAACTGCCCAATATCACTACAAGAGATTAAAAATGCAATAAATGACTCAAAATTAGGGAAAGCACCTGGATCAGATGGATTTACAGCTAAGTTTTATAAATCACTACAGGAATCGATCTCACCAGTGTTATTGCTATTAATGAATGACATAGGAGTGACAGGTGAGGTCCCGGAGACTTGGAAAGAAGCAACCATCTCACGCATTCCGAAAGAAGGTCAAGATTTAACCAATGTTAAAAATTATAGACCAATTTCTTTGTTAAACAATGACTATAAGATTTTTGCCAAGATTATAGCTGATAGGCTTAAGGAACATCTTAAAGAGACTATACAGACAGAACAAGCAGGATTTTTACCTAATCGCCAAATAAGAGACAATTTAAGAGTAGTAGTGGATGCTATAGAGTACTACGATAAACATCCGGAGAAGGAAGTGGGCTTTCTTTTTTTAGACGCGGAGAAAGCGTTTGACAATTTAAATTGGGATTTTATGTTTGAAGTGCTGGAACATCTTGAAATTGGAGACTATATGCTTAATCTTATTAAGTCAATATATAGAGAACAGAAATCCTCTTTAATAATACTGAAAAAACGGATTACTTTAAAGTGGAAAAAGGAACACGACAAGGATGCCCACTTTCGCCGTTGCTATTTATTTGGATTTTGGAAGTCTTGTTACTAAATTTGAAAGAAGATAAAGAAATTAAAGGCTTAACAATAAAAGGTTTTTCTTTTAAATATAGAGCCTTTGCAGACGACGTGATGTTTATAGCCGAAGACCCTATGACTACACTACCATATTTGTTGCAGAGAGTAAGAGAGTTTGGTGATTTGGCTGGGTTTTATGTAAATAAGAACAAATCGAAAGTGATGTGTAAAAATATGCCAAATAATAAGCAAATTGAATTACAAAATCTTATAGAATGTGAAGTGGTGAAAAAGACAAAATATCTAGGTGTAAACCTAACAATGAAAAACATTGATTTGTATAAGAATAATTATGAGAAATTACGGCAGCAAGTTATGCAAGATATTAAAAGGTGGAATGTATTAAATTTGTCACTGTTGGGTAGAATTGCAGTGGTTAAAATGAATGTGTTACCAAGAATAATGTTTCTGTTTCAAACTATTCCAATTGTGAAAGATGTAAAAACATTCAAATGCTGGCAGAAGGAATTGACTAAGTTTGTGTGGGGAGGGAAAAAACCAAGAATTAAGATGAAAATAATGTGTGATGCTAAAGAGAGAGGTGGGTTTCAGTTACCAAACTTGAGGCTATATCATGATGCAGTATGTTTGACCTGGGTAGGGACATGGACTGTGTTACAAGATAGAAAGTTATTGTCCCTGGAAGGTCATGACTGTAGGTTTGGGTGGCACGCATATCTGTATTATGGTAAAACAAAAATGGACAATATGTTTAAGCATCATTATTTGAGAAGAACATTAATCGATACGTGGACAAGATATAAAAACTTTTTTCCAGAAGAAATACCTATGTGGATTGTACCTGCAGAAGTTTTAAATCCATCATCTCACTACAAAAGACAAGACTGGTTGAAATATAGAGACCTGTTAACAAGACATGGTAAAGACTTTAAATTGAAGGAGCAGCAGCAGATGGACTTTGATTATGGCTGGTTAAGGTACAGACAAATATATGATATGTACAGAAGTGATAAAAAATCTGGTTTTAGAGAAAAAAAACAATGAAATAGAACAAATTTGGGAGGAAGATGGGAAAAAATGATTTCTAAAATGTATAAAGTATTGTTAAAATGGTTTAATGCTGATGAAATGGTAAAGGAACAAATGATAAAATGGGCGATAAACTTAAACAAAGACATTGAAATGGAATCTTGGGAATTTTTATGGAAAAATGCTATGAGTATTTCTACATGTTATAATTTAAAAGAGAACTGTTTTAAAATGATGTACAGATGGTATATGACACCAAAAAAAATTGCAAATATTAATCAAAATATGTCTAACAAATGTTGGAAATGTAAAAAGAAAGAAGGTTCTTTTTATCATATGTGGTAGACTTGTGATAAAGCGAAGACTTATTGGTCTATAATACATGCAGAAATGGAAAAAATTTTGAAATGTACATTTAAGAAGTTGCCTGAAATGTTACTGCTTGGACTTAAACTAGAAGAGATAAATGTAAAGAAAAGGACAATAATATGGTATATGATTACAACAGCAAGAATGGTGTATGCACAAAATTGGAAAAATGAAAAAATACCAGAAGTATGGGAATGGTTGAAAAAATTGTTATATATGGCTGAAATGGATAAATGGACTAGAAAGTTGAATAATCTGTACTCAGAGACTTTTTTAGAAGATTGGAAGGATTTGAAAGAATATGTTGAAAAATATTGGGACATGAAAAACTACATTTATACATGGTTACAATAGCATAAAGGAATAGAAATTGAGTATATGAATGTACTAAGGATAATTAGACAATGAAGTTGTTTTTTAGAATTATATAAGAATATAGAAAATAAGAATTGGTATATAAGTATTTTAAAGATATATAACCGTTACCAGAAATGTAAACATAGATATAAGTATTACTATTTTGGATAAAGTGGAAAATGTGTTATGCTTCAGATGTGGTGGGAAACCACCAATACAAGATAAAAGCAAGACTATACAAATAGAACAAAATGTTATATAATATGGAAAAAAGGATTTGTATAAAACAAATGTATTAATTTTAATGTTTTGAAAAATAAAAATTTCTATACCAAAAAAAAAAAAAGTCTATCAATGGCTACTAGCCATGGTGACTGAGAAGAACCTCCCCATTCAGAGGCACTAATTCTCTGAATCTTAGAGCTAGGAGGCAACATCAGGGGAAGGCCTCAGCCTCTGTGCCCTGTTGTGGGCCATCCAGAGGAACTGGTTGGCCATTGTGTGAGACAGGATGCTGGATTAGATGGACTATTGGTCTGATCCAGCGGGGCTCTTCTTATGTTGTGGAGAGCCAGTTTGGTGTAGTGGTTAAGTGCGCGGACTCTATTCTCGGAGAACCGGGTTTGATTCCCCACTCCTCCATTTGCACCTGCTGGATGATCTTGGGCAAGCCATACCTCTGTACCAGCTGTTCTCTCAAGGACAGTTGTCTCAGAGCTCTCTCAGCACCACCTACCTCATAGGGTGTCTGTTGTGGGGTGGAGAAGGGAAAGAAGTTTGTAAGCCGCTCTGAGACTCTAAGTGAGTGAAGGGCGGGATATAAATCCAATCTCCTCCTCCTCTTCCTCCTCCTCTTTTTCTTCTGTTCTTATTAAGGAATCTAATGAGGTGATCACGGGCAAAAACAAAAACAAAGGGGAATAAGCTCTGGGGTTTTTGTGTGTGTGTGTGTGTGTCTCTTAACTTCTCCAAGTTTTTTTGGTATTTAAGACTGTGAGCCATTTGAAAACCTGCCATATTGTTAAAAGAGTGTAAATACATTTTAAAACTGCTTCTTTCCAATTCAAGGAAATGAATGCTGCAATTTGAATAAAAGAATTGACACTGTATTCATGTATAAGACCCCTTCTCATCCCAAGACATACTAAGTACATAGTAAGATGACTCATAAAGACAACGGTGTAAGACAAGATAGCAAGTACTACTGAGTGCATATTAAGACTACTAAGTACATAGTAAAACAGGTGAGAAATAACTTACTTCTCTCTGCTCTTAAGTGTAAAAGAATTCATACTCCACCCAGATAACTATATGAGGTATGATTTTTTAAAATGTTGAGTCAGTAAGAAAAATCTTCTGAACAGAGGAGAGAGAAGTTATTTCCCACTTGTTTTACGAGTTCTGCATTCTGGAAGGCAGGTGTGATTTGCATTACATTTCAGGTCTCAGAATGTTACTAGGGGGTCTAATTTGCATATATTTATGTATATAATTCGAAAGTGGGATTCATTCAAAATCTTAATCCAGAATTAAACTGACAACCAAGTTGGCTATATTGTGTCTATATCCTGGTTAGTGTTGCTCAAACATTTCACCAGCATAGTCATTTTGACCCCTACTATTTTTTTTCAGGAAATAATGTTTTAATGTATAACTCTTGTTTATTTCTTTCAGCCCAAACTCATTGTAACATCAACTTTTGGAGTAGAACCTGGACGGAAAGTGGAATATGTACCACTTTTAGAAAAAGCATTGCAGATGATAAAACACCAGCCTGAGAGAGTTCTGATTTACAGCCGCCCTAACATGGTAGATTTACAGTTAATGCTACTACTGTTTTCTTTATTTCTGAATGTTTTATTTGAAATATTTCATTTCATGAGACTTAAAGAAGCATTTAGTTATTGTCATAGCAAGACCTTTCTGATTTGGCTATTTGAAGTATGGTGTATATAATTTTTAAAAGAACTGTTAAAACCCCTGTGGTATGAGCTTTGATACATTTGATCTCTCCATTTGGAAGACTAGTTGAATATTTTTGAACCACTGTTTTAATAAACTACAGTTGCGGTATTGTATCCTTCGTCATGTAGGGAACTGTCCCTCTTATGCAAGGATGGTACATTGACTGGCAAGAAGAAATGGCAAACACAAAGCCATGTGACTGCATTCCTGTACTTTCAGACCACCCGCTTTATATTCTTTATACATCAGGAACAACTGGCACACCAAAGGTAGGCTCTGTCTTTCAGTATAGGTATCTATGACTTCATTATTCCACATGAGGGAGCATTTAATTAAAAGGCTGAAATGTTTTCCCAAAGCTTACTACTAATAGAAGATGAGCATGGTTGGAACTGACTTTAATCACATTAGGTCATATTTCATTCCTCCTAATTTACTCTGAAATATATTGTAAGTGAACATTTGAGGCATTTGTTTTTCCTGTCCCTAAAGTATTCCCAGCCTACAGTTTCATCTTGTGTGGTACACCTTGAAGATTCTAGCTAGTTCAGTTGTGTTGTGTATCTGATATTCAGGTTCTGTTCATTCCCCTAGATGACATCAAGCAACTCTGTATTGTGCTAGATGTGGTTAACATCAAGGATCTAAGCTCCTGCATGAAAATGGCATATGGATGAGATTGATGAAATGTAGGCTGAGGACAGACTGGCAGTCTCCGCCGCTCTGCCTCCGCTTCAAAAGCGGAGGCAGAGCGGCCATTCAGACAGCTGCATCTGCCCGGAGGAGGCGGCCCGGACGCAGTGGTGCTCAGCTGCTGCGGCACGCGTTCCACCCGCCAGAGTGGGTGTGAACGCACGCGGGGAGGGGGAGCCGCGCGGCATCCGCCCGCCGCCATAGGAAGCCGCCCGCAGTCTGAACGCTGTGGGCGGCTTCCTTCCAGCGGTGGGCGAACGCCGCGCCTCGGGGGAAATTCCCCCCGCCCTAGTCTTTAAGTCTGTCCACGGCCATACTATAATTGGAAAAATAATGAAAGAATCTCACAGGTTAATGAGAAGTAAGAGTAATGATTATAGTAACAGAGAACTTGAGTAGGCTGTTTAAGAATCAGAAGGAAAAGGGATACTAAGCTATTCATGAAGGAAGACTGAGAATTCCTTTAGATGTTAACAGGAAGTGCCAATTACTTGATGGGCAAATTACACATCTGTCTGATGAAGGTTCTTTGTACTGTTTGAAGGACAGCTTATTTAGGGGGTTGATCAGATTTTAGATGTGGAAACTGCTTGTGTGCATCCCTTGTATGAGTTTCATTTCTGGTACTAGGGTTGAATCCAAAATTGGCAGTTGCTATCACTTCCCCCCTTCTGCTGAAGATGTTCCTCATACAGGGTCTCCCTGACCCCCAGGATCAATATTTTGTGGAGATTAGTGGACTCGGGTGGTAGGAGGGGTAGACGGGCAAGTTCTGTACCACTGATGGAAAATTTAGTCTGGACCCAAGCTGTACACAGAGTCTGTGTCTGCCAAATATGCAAATCATTCACTCATATATTTGGGTGTTTGTATTGGGCTGCAGTGGCTCAAGTGGTTAAGACGCTGAGCTGCAGACTGGAAAATCGGTAGTTCAGCAGTTCAAGACCCGGGTGCTACATGATGGCGTGAGCTCCCATCTCTGGTCCCAGCTCCTGCCAACCTAGCAGTTCGAAAGCAATAAATTGCAAGTAAATAAATAGGTACCGCTTTGGTGGGAAGGTAAACAGCATTCCGTGTGCCTCAGTGCCTAGTCATGCCGGCCACATGACCATGGAAATGTGTTTGGACAGTGCTGGCTCTTTGGCTTGGAAACGGAGATGAACACCGCATCCCTAGAGTTGTATTTGACCGGCTTTCGAGCAAGGGAAACCTTTACCTTTTACTTTTACCTATTTCATTTAACATCTGAAACAACAGGCAAGTTACAGTTAAATACACCAAAATGATTAAGGAATTGTCTGAAGGAAAGGTAAGTAATTTTTTCCCCCTGTGATGTTGTGATCTTCGCAAACTAGTAGTGTAGACTTCATGGTATGTGCTGCTTCCTTAAATTGATCTGTGGGAATTGGAAGTGTTGAAACAGTGTTCCTGTTCTCTGGCATTCTACCTATCTGTGCATATCTTCTGCATCATTTAGGCTGAGAACCATTGTTTTTCATTCAGTTACCGGAAGCGTCAAATAGTTCTTGTAAATACACTTTATGTACACAATAGGGTCGATGACCTAAGTTGACTGCATTGCCTTAGTTGTGGCAAAAAGTAATGGGATTTCATTTTCAGCACATTTTCGAGGACGTGAATTCCAAAGCATGTCAGCTTTTATTTTAGAAGAAAAAAGTTTTTGGCTCTCAGAACTGCAGAAATAAGCCTTGAGTCTGTAACAGGCTCTGAAATTTCTCCCCTAGGAGCTAGGGGGAGAAGTAGTAATTGCCTTTGCAAGTTAAATTATAGTAACTGTAATTTCCCTGATGAGAAGAGGTTTCAGTGCATATTTATTCACAATTGATCTTAATTTCAAATTGCTTCTCACTTAGGGTGTTGTTAGACCAACAGGTGGCTATGCAGTTATGTTAAATTGGACCATGTCAGCTGTATATGGACTTCAACCAAAAGAGGTAATTTGAATTTATATGCTACTTGATAATTATGGGATTTGATCTGAATGTTCTGTTTCTAATTTTTTTTTTTAATTGTAGGTTTGGTGGGCAGCTTCTGATTTAGGCTGGGTTGTTGGCCATTCTTACATTTGTTATGGACCTCTGCTTCATGGGAATACAACTGTTTTATATGAGGTAATTGCTTGTTTTAATGTTGTTTGTAAGCATTGCTTCACTTTTTCAGATTTTAGAGATATACGGTTGCTCTTAAAAGTGTACACCATGTAACTTGCTAGACATATCTCAGTGTATAGTACAGTACTACATAACTGTGTGATGCTATTAGAAAGAAAATTAGGATATAATGTCAATCATTATATGAGTACTTGTGTATAAACATAATTTGTATAAAGATGGGGAGAGAACGTAGCTCAGTGGCAGACCATGCATTTTACATGGAGAAGATTCCAGATACAAACATCTGGCATCTACAGTAAAAAGACTCTCAGATGGTAGGACTGAGAAAGACTTCTGCCTTAGGCCTTTTGCCGATCAGAGTAGGCAGCACTGAGCTAGATGGAAAAATTGGGAAGGATTGGGAAGATTCATATGTTTAGTGGTTACTTCTTCCTTAGCTTGCTATGGTCATATTTTAAAAAGTCTTTTGTGGGAGAATCTTAGGTGCAGCTCTTGGAGCACATATTCCTAACTAAAATATTTTTCTGATTTTCCTGTGTTTTCAAAAGCAATAGGTTCTTGCCTTGTTATGTTGTCTAGTGTTTCAGCCTTGCCTTGCCAAAGGTGTAGTTGTTTGACACCAGTATTTTATATACTGTAGTATAGAACAGAAATCTTTATTACAGTTCGTAACCAGCACAGACAGTCCAACCGTAGGATATTCCAAGCGTACATACATCCAGCACGAAAATAATTCAGAACCATTTTCAGAATAATACAATGCATTAGCCTAGGAGTCTTTAAAATGCACATTTAAGAAATCTTTCCTAATTCTATAGGCTGCTGCCAGAAATTTGGCACATGCTAATGTCACCTGTGGATTTCTGTCTATCATAAGCATAATACTAATATCAGAGTCCGGAAGGCTATTTCATAGTGTATCATATATCCAATACAAATTTTAGTAATTTTTATTGTATTTTTTTAATATGTTGTAAATTGCAACCAGGTTCCACCCATTTGGACATAATTGCATAAATAATATAAATATGAAATAATAAAAATGTTGATATTTGAAATAATGTTGTTATTTTCTCTGTTATGGCATTTTCAGTGGTTGCAGAATTGGCATGTGCAGAATAATAATTGTGGATGATTGTGACTGCAGTACCTTATCTGCAGGCTTCACTATCATTTAATTTGAATTTGCTTCCTCATTGTTTTATTGTGGCCAGAATGCTGGACACTCTCCTAACCCTGAAAATAATTTTGGATAAAATAGGAGCCTATGCCATCAGATTAGGGCTGTTGTTAGAGTGAGTATTCTGCTGTCTGCACTTCCACATGTGGAAAGGTGGCTGTATAAGTGGGCTCTTCAAAAAAGTTCTGAGTGATTAGGAACACTGGACCCATCCCTTCATTTCTGCACTTGGAGTGAGTTGGCCTTTTTGCTCAATTAATTTCTTACAAGTGTAAGAATTTTGTAAGTGTCCATTTCTATAGTCTCCTTTTCTTTCTTTCATCATGATGAATAAAATCTTATTTAGTAAGCCCTATGACTGTGACAGCAACATACTGGAATCAGATTTCATCAGTGGTTTCTATCTTGATTTGCTGCTGTATAACAAATAATGATGTATAGCAGTAATCATCAATAAAAAGAGTAAGCACTGCACAAAAACGTAATGATAAAGATATGCGTGACAAAAATATTGCAATGTATTGTCACAGATTTCCACAATCCAGTGAGATAATACATGATATAATCATAACAACAATAACAATCACAGTCATGCTACAATCATAAATGAAACTTAACAACAACAATTCTTAAGTCCATAAATCAGTGGTCATCAATGGTCATAGTGACAGTCCAGTGAAGACGCTGGATTAGGTTCTCCATTTCGATTGGATCTTTATCTAAAGACTTAAGAAAATATAAAATATAAATACAACATTAAATAAACAAATAAACAAACAAGCCAAACATTCCAATTAATTAAGGCTTATAGGCATACCTTATGCAAGGTTCATATAGTAATACATGTACAATTCACAGAATTCAATTCACTAAGAGGAGATAACTTCATCCTATCAATATAGGGAACAAGAATTAGCCCAAAAATAACGGGTCAGGAAATCACATCCAGAAATCACAAGCATTACATTATCCCATGAGCATAAGTCTTGCATTAGAAATGCACGTCTAGAATCCACATTGGCTGAACATTTTTTTAGCACAAAAGCACTCCCTACAAAGGGAGTCCTATTGGATTTTCCTTTTGAAAACTCTCCAGCCACGTGGATTAAATCAGTCACTTGATTTAGGTAGTTACTTATAAATCTGTAGTTATAACTTTTGCCTTTTTTCTCCTGCTGTTCCCTTTAAATTCCAAACCTTACGCTCAGTAATTGCTATATTAACCACTCCCGCCAGTCTCACCTTAAGGCACGCTGGCTAATTGAGAATAGTTCTGTCTGCAGAACTGGCAGCCCGTCTTTAGATTTTTCCATTACTTTTGGTGAGCTGTTTGTATGTAATAGTAGGGCTGGATGGGATAATGTAATGTTTGTGATTTTTGGATGTGATTTCCTGACCCATTATTTTCAGGCTGTCTAATTCTTGTTTCCTATATTGAGCTGTACATGAGATTACTTTCCAAGTACTTAGAACCTTAAAATTTCTCAAGACCTAAGGAAAATGATGATCTTCACCCAGAACTTCTGGTGGAATCTGGCCAGATGATGTACAAACTGGCAGTACCACAAGCAGGGATGTCAGTGCCTGCGGCCTTTTATAGTAGGATGATGGCAGAGAGGGAACACCCTTCCAAGCTAAAAGTTAACCATTAGGTGTTTTTCTGAGCTTTATTCCCTGATACCAGAGGCTACCAAAAGACTCAACGTGCCAATGGTGGACAAACCTGGGACTAGCTTGACTTCAAATTCAGTTCTACATATGGATGCAGATGGGCTGCCCGAGACCCCAGCAACAGGGGATTTGAGCAAGCCTTATGTAAAGACTTCAAAGTCTCAGCCCGCTCCATCAGGATGTCAGCAGCAGGCTCAATGTTTTCCAGGGCAGCAGCAGCCAGAAGGAACATTCTTGAGCATCAGGACTAGACTCAGCTGATAGTGGAGCCCCAAAAGAATATAAAGATGAACTTAAGAAGATTGCCGTAGTGACAGTGTCTGTGGCGGATACTTCACTGGACATCCTGCAGCAGTCAGCTAGAGCCATGGCATACAGTGTAGCAGCCAGAAGGAGCATGTGGCTCAGAACTGGGATGCATTTATGTGCTAATTTGTGGCCATCCATTGTTCCTACCAGCTACCCATTCCAATTTCAACTCTTCATATGCAACTGGGCTCTGAGTGACCTCTCCTAATGGCTTACCCCCACCCTCTTTTTTCCTATAACTAGCTTTTGAGATTTTATTCCAGTTTTGTCTGAAGAAGTGTGTTTTGCACATGAAAGCTTACACTTTGAATAAAACGTTGTTGGTCTCAAAAGTCCCACTTGACTCAAACTTTGTTCTGTTGCTTCTGACCAACATGGCTACCCACTTGAAAGTAAAATTGTATTTGATAACTAAATATAAACTATAGAAAGTACAGATAATTGGGAACAATCAGTAGACAGACAAGTTAAGCAAAATTCTGGGAAAAAATATGAAAAGACATCTTACTGTTAAACATCTACATGCAAAAGAGGTTTGACATTCCTCTTCCAACGAAAGAGTCCAAGACAGAGCATCCTGGCACAGCCTGATAAGGCCTGCCTTTGGTATTAGCATCTTGACCATTCTAATGTAAACTAACATTTTTACATATTTTCCTGCAGCCTGGAAGTTTCTTTAATATCAAAGCTCTCCTTACATCTAGGCAATGCCATTCCCTTTTTTTAGGATGCTTGGGGCAAAAGGAGGGCACCACCACCTTTTCTGTCCTGTGGAATGTGGTATCTACTTTTGGTATGAATGCTGTGTTAAGCCAAAGCACTATCCTATCATTATGGAAAATACACAGTGATGCCCACCAGGAAAATGGTCTTGATTGTTAACTCCTTAAGTGGACATGATGCCATGGGCTCAGAAGGTACCTGGACCGAGCCTTAAGCACCACGTTCATGCTCCAAGAGGGAAAGCGATGAACTGGAGGTAGTTGTAAGAGCAAAGTCCCTCTCAGAAAACTTTTTGCATGGGGATGTTGGGACTGGGATTTTCTTCCACTGGTTCGCCTAATGAAATTGCGGAGAGCTGCCTCCTAAGGGTACTGGAACTAAGCCCCTTGTCTAAACCTTCTTGCAGAAAGGAAAGAACCTCCCTGACTGAGACTGAGAGGGAATCTAGATCTTGTTTCTGGCACCAAACCTGGAAACACCTGCCAGGTGTTGTTATAAACTGTATTTGGATAGCCTTTCCTGAAGGCTAGCAAGGTATTAATCATCCCTTCCGAGTACCCTAGCCCTGTCAGTTGCTCGTGCTCAACCTCCAAGCTGTGAGGTGTAGAAGTTCCAGTCGAGGATGTTTTAGGGATCTTTGCAGAAAAAGGTCTTCTCTCTGTGGGAGTTGCCAGGGGTCCCAGAAGGATAGCTGTTTTAGGTCCTGAAACAACGACCTTTGTGGCTAGAGTGGCACAACTAGGAGTACTTCTGCCTTCTGCTCAATTATCTTCTGAATTACTCTCAGTATCAGTTGGATTGGAGGGAAGGCATACAATAGCTTAAGAGGCCAATCACAATTTAGGGCATCTACCTCAATTGTTTCTGGGTCTCTTGCCCTTGCCATGTACTTTGGGACTTGATGATTTTGACCCATGGCGAAGAAATCCAGCTCTATCTTGCCTAATTGAAGGCAAATCTAGTGAAAAATGTCCTTGTTTAATATCCATTCCGACTGGTCTAGAGTCCTGAAACTCAGCCAGTCTGCCAAGTGTTGTCCTGTCCAGCTATGTGCACTGCTTTTATAGACTTTAGATGATTCTCCATCCAGCTCATGAGGGTGTTTGCCTCCTCTTGGAGAAGCCTGTACCTGGTGTCCCCTTGCCTGTTCACATAGGCTTTGGCCATCACGTTGTCCATCTGCACCAAGGCATGGTGTCTGGAAACGAGGTCCTGGAACTCCAAAATACCTAGCCTTTTCACCCTGAGTTTCAGAAGATTGATGCTGTTGGCAGCCTCCTCCCTCAACCAGGCACCCTGTGTCATTCTCCCTTGTGTACAACCACACCATCCAGTGAAGTTCGCATTGGTAGTCATCACAGTTCTCTTTGGTTCCCTCAAGGAATTTCCTTCCTGGAATCTGTGGGGAAGAAGCTACCATGTGAGTTCTTGTTTCAGGGAATCCAGTAGCTGTAGCAGTTTGTGTCCTTTGTTGGCTATGACATGCTGATGTGGAATCAGGAATCTCTGGAGGGACATCTATGGAACCTGCAAAGTATCCTGGCAGGACACAATCATCCCCAGCAATTTTGCTAGGGACATCACTTCACCTTGGCGTTCTTCAGAACTTCACCAATTTTTTTTCCTGTCTCTCTTGGGACAAAAAGACTCTGTCCTGTGCAGTGTCTATCGGCACTCCTAAATTAAGGATGGACTGGGAAGGCTGTGGTTTGCTCTTCTCCTTTTTGATGACAAAGCCATGCTCCCTGAGGCACAACACTGTCTGGCGCACAGCTTCCTGAACCTGAATGAAGGAAAGCACTTTGACTAGGAGATTGTTGAGGTAAGGAAAAAGGGCTAACCCCTATGTCCTCAGGTGTGCCACTAGGGTCATTAGGACCTTGGTGAAGACCCTGGGCACTGATTTCAGACCAAAGGGAAGCATCCAATATTGGAAGTGTTGTTTGTCATACACAAAGCGTGGGAATCTGTGGTGTGCTACTCTGATGGGGTATGCAAGTAGGCCTCTGACAGATTGATGGATGTCAGAAAGTCTTCCTGCTGAATGGAGGCTACAATGGCTCTGTAGTCCCCATTCTTCTTTGGGACTAAGAAAAGAACTGAATTGACCCCGGAGGTCCTCTGCGATTCTGGGACTGGTTCCATTGCCCCTATGTCCAGAAGATGTTGGATGGCCCTTTCCAAAAGGAGATGCTTCTAACTGGAGCTCTTGACACCTGAGTGAAGCAGTTGGGAGGCGTGGACCTGAATTCTAGAGAATAACCATTTGCTACAGTGTCCAACACCCACTTGTCGATCACGGAGTGTCGCCAAAAGGGTGCAAACCATTGCAGGCAGCTGCCTACTTTGAGAAATTCTGTCGGCTCAGCATAGTCATGGTGAGGAGTCCTTCTTGGCCCCCTTGGTAGTCTGTGCAGCCTTGACATCAAGAAGGGTGTTCTGCTGTCATTTTGCTGCTTAGGCTGCCAGTTTCCTTTAAAGGTCCTGGAAGAACCTGCATGGGAAGATCACTTTGACTCTTGAAAGGAGGGAAAGTGTTTTCTGGACTTGTTGTCCCTTTTCTTGGAAGACAACTTTTTTTCATGTCCTTGTCATCTACAAGATATTTGTTCATGCCCCAAACAGGTCGACGCTTTTAAAGAGTACACCCTGCTCCCTTGGCCTGGGCTGAGGGATCTACCTCCCAGCTTCTAAACCAGTTGTTGCATCTGGCAGTCACACTGGAGGCTATGACCCTGACTGATACCTGGATTGCACCTAAGGAGGCATCTGCCATGATGGCTGTTGCTAGGGCGATTTTCTTAATCTCATCTTTGATGATGCCCAAGAATACACCGCCCTAGAAAAAAAGGGAGCAAGTTGTGGAAGCTTCAGGGTGGTAGATGAAGCTTCAAAATCCTCGCAGAGGGCCTGCTCAATGCACCTGTCACAACGGTCCCTGGGAAAACCATCCACCTCCACGGGGAGAACCTTTGGAACTCAGACTTGCCATCAAGTCATCTACTAAAGGTAGTAAAATTTAGAAATAATAGGATGGTTAGTCTTGGACCTGGCTGGTGTCCCCCCCTTCTGTTTTAATTACATTGTAAAAAACTGCAGGGAAGGGGACCCCAGAGGTAGTGTCCCCCACCTTAGGAAGAAATCTGTGTGATCTGTCTGGGAAGTCTGGGCCTGGGTCCTCCTTTCTCTTGGTCTTGGGGGGAATCTCTCAGGCATGCAACAACTTGGGAAGTAATTTTGCATACAGGTCCTGTATGCGAGTTTGCATGGTTCCCAAAGTTCTTCTTCCTTGACAGTGGAGGAATCTGAGATTCCTCACCATAATGACTCAGAATGTGATCCCTGCTGTACTTGAAGGAACCACCTGTCCTCCATTTGGAAGGGGGAGGAGAGGGGGATGCTTTTTCAGACCTTTTGCCCCTTGGAGCCTCACCTCAGTAGGGATGGCTTTCCTGATTGACCAGGGACCTGGATCAGGAGGCCCAGGTTTGACTGGATTGCCTCATGGGCTCCCTGATTTCCTTCCTCATTTCTTCTTTAATCCAATTCAAGAGATTAGCCTTGGCTGCATCCCCAGAGAGGTCCAGAGAATAGTCTTCCTCCGCCTTGTAGACTGAATGAGACCCTGGAGCAGAGAAAGAGACTGGAGAGTTGGGACGATCCATGTCATTAACTGTGCTATCTAATGCCTGAGGTGGTTAAACCCACCTTCGCTGCCATTACCCGCCTAAAAGGAAAACTTTGTGCCAAAAAAGACAGCAAAAAATACTCCCTTCGGGCCACTAGGTAAGGCCCTTGAACAAAACTGGAAAGGCCTTACCAAGGTTCAGAAGATACATGAAGACCGAGGGCTTGTCTCAGTATATATTGCTGGAGCTGGCCACCTCCAAGGTTTCCTGGATCCACGTGGAGGACTGGGGTGTTTGGGTGCGGCTGCTGCTGGTACTGTCAATGTCACGGGCTGGGTGCCAGCAGGGCAAGAGGGAGCGAGAATCCAAGTCCAGGCCGAGGTCAGAAATGAGGGTTAGCAAGCAGGAGCCAAAACAACAGTCCAAAGTACAAACCAGGGGTGTAGTCATACAGAGCTGAGGTCAGGGAGCCGAGAGTCAAAGCACATAGCAGGATTCAGGAACACGAGCGAGGTAGGTGCAGAGCATCGTCAAGTTGACTAGTTGCTGGCATGAAGAACCAACGTCAGAGGTGGAAGCTAAATACCACTAAGGTGCCGTTGGTCATTAGGACCCAGCGTGAGCATCCCGCCTCCTGTTAGAACTCAGGGCTGAGGGAATGCTGGCTGCGCAGGCGCTCCTCCCTCCGTTGGGATACTAAGTCTTGGCGGAGCTGGTTCCTTAAGTGAACCACCTGTGGAGGTGAATCAGGGGAAATGTCTGCCGAGCATTGCTTGTCCACTGCTGTTGCTGGGATGGGTGGCATGAAGACATTAACGGGCTCTGAGGTGGTTTCATTGGGATCAGATGTGAGCTCTGCTGAAGCTAGGAGCTTATCCTCGGCGGCACTCATGGCTGTCAACTCCTGGGGCTTCACTGGGTAGATTGCCCAATCCGGGGCCTGATACCCTTCTAGTGTGCCTGGCCGGTGGGCTGTGGCACAGGGAAAGAAGAATCCTGGTGCCATTGGCTCTCTCAGCTCGCTGCCACTTTGCAGCAGTTCAGGAGGGAAGGAGGCAGAGGGCCTTCTGCTCCCAGCGAGGATCAGCTGTCTTTCTCTTTTCTTTCTTGCTGGTCTGGATCACTGCTCTTTCTTTCTTGCTGCTCTTTAAAGCACTGCCAGAGACGTCCTGCTGTGAAGCACAGCTAAAAAGACTGAAAACTCCAGGGACAAGCCCCTCCCCTTCAGGCTCGCAAAGTCAGACAACCCTGCTAAGGAAGAGGAGGAGCTATATCCCAGAAGTTTCAGACTGCCCCACTCCTAGGACTACTGGAGAATGGAAGATTTGACCTCACTTACTGTGAAGCTTCCTTCTCAGTGGTCTGGGAGTGAGGCAGTCCTCACTTTTGGGAATAGGTTCCTCCTCCACAACAGTGTTGGTTTCCTCAGATTGATCCAGGAAGGGGAAAGGCCTGTCCTCTGAGACCATCCTAGTCATCTCCAAGCTGTGCCTCCTCAGAACATCACACTAAGGAAAAGAAAACACTTCTCCCCACCATAGTAAAACTCAGTTTTCGGGGCAACCAGCCTTGTAACTTCATGCCCCTCTAGCAGTTGTAGACCAAGAGCTGAGGAGTCAAGCACTGCTTCATTCACAGGTGCCCTCTTCACCCTCGCAACAGGCTGGCACCCTGGTATACCCAGGAGTTGCGGCAGATGAAGCAAGAGCTATGACGGCTAGAGAGACAGTGGCGTTGCGCTTTGGACGGGGCTACAAGAGCATCTTAGAGGACGTTTATGAAAGCCTACGAGATGGCAACCAAGGCAGCAAAGAGGGAATTCTATGCTGCCGAGATAGCATCCGCTAGCTCATGCCCAGCCCAACTGTTTAGAACAATTCGGTCCTTAACAGCTCTGCCACAAGGCAGACTAAATGCTAGGGAATTGGAAATTGGCTGTGAGGCATTTGTGAGCTATTTTGCAGATAAAGTCTTGTCGCTCCACCACGACCTCCCCGCCACACTTGAGACAGTAAGTGAACTCGAGGCCCCTTGCATGTCTTTGGCTCTGGGCTTAGATGGGTTCGACCTGCTTAGCCTAGAGGAAATTGATAGATTTCTCTTGACTGTGCGCTCAACTACGTGCATCCTTGACCCGTGCCCATCCTGGCTAATTAAAGCTGGCCATGAGGGGCTACGAGGTGCCGCTCGGGAAATTATTAACACCTCCCTCTCTGAAGGGAAATTCCCGGGGGCTCTCAAGGAAGCGATGGTCCGCCCTCTCTTGAAAAAAGCCCATCTGGACCCAGCAGAATTGGCGAACTATCGGCTGGTGTCCAATTTGCCCTATTTGGGCAAATTAAAAGAGAGGGTGATGGTGTTACAGTTGCAGAGTTATCTGGATGATGCTTCTGTCTTAGACCCCTTTCAGTCCGGCTTTCACCCGGGATATGGGATGGAGATGGCTCTGGTCGCCCTTACTGACGACCTCCGGCGACATCTGGATCGGGGTGGTGGGGTGGTGTTGCTGCTGCTCGACCTGTCAGCTGCATTTGACATGGTCGATCATCAGCTGCTGACCTGCCGACTTGCCGACATGGGGATATGGGGACAGGCCTTACAGTGGCTCGTTTCATTTCTCCAAGGTCAGGGGCAGAGGGTGGTGCTAGGGGAGCAGCAGTCCACGAGGCACCCACTTGATTGTGGTGTGCCCCAGGGGGCAGTGCTCTCCCCAATGTTGTTTAACATCTATATGTGCCCCCTTGCCCAGATTGCCCGGAGGTTTGGGCTGGGATGTCACCAGTATGCAGACAACACCCAGCTCTGTTGGGCGGCTGGTCGAACTCTGCCCCAGAAGATCTAGACCAGGCATTGCATGCTGTGGCTGACTGGCTCAGGCTGAGCAGGCTGAAATCGAACCCGGCGAAGACGGAGGTCCTGTGTTTGGGTCGTTGTGGCCTAGGAGGGTCCCACTCCCGAGCTTCGGCGGGGTGCCGTTTGGGAGTGCTCCTGGATCCCTCCCTGTCAGTGGAGGCCCAGGTAGCAGCCACTGCCAAGTCGGCCTTTTATCATCTCCGGCTGGCGCGGCAGTTGGCTCCCTACTTGGACCGTGATGACCTAGCCACGGTGATCCATGTGATGGTTACCTTGAGGCTGGACTACTGTAATGCTCTCTACATGGGGCTGCCCTTGGTGCAAACCCGGAGGCTGCAGCTGGTACAGAATGCTGCGGCCAGGCTGATGATGGGTCTCGCAAGGTGGAACCATATCCGGCCTGTGCTAGCGGCACTGCACTGGCTGCGTATAGCATACCGAGTTTGCTTCAAGGTGCTGGTTCTTACCTATAAAGCTCTATATGGCCAGGGTCCAACATACCTAAGGGACCGCCTTTCTCTGTATATACCCCAGTGGGCACTTCGGACGGGGTCATGTCATCGATTCTGTGTCCCGGGCCCCAGGGACGCCAGGCTCACCGGAACTAGGGCCAGGGCTTTTTCGGTGGCAGCTCCTGTCTGGTGGAATGAGCTCCCGGAGGAGGTCAGGGCCCTGCGGGACTTAATGCACTTCCGTAGGGCCTGCAAGACGGAGCTCTTCTGCCAGGCCTTCGAATAGGAGCTGCCACCAGCAATACCATCCATTACAAATGACATCTGTTATGGCAGCTGGCCCTAGAGCAACCCAGGCCTGGTGGCAAGCGGGCTCGGACCTAACCATTGGGTAGCCATCTGAGTAATTGATAACTGGAAGCTTTTACTGTTAATTATGTTATTTATTTGGAATTGTTTTACACTGATTTTATCTGTTTTATAATGTATTGAATTGGCCTTGTGCCCTTGTAAGTCGCCCTGAGCTCGTTCGTGGGGAGGGTGGGGTATAAATAAATAAATAAATGCGGCCACCATTTATTCATATCCTAATATGTATTTATATATAGACCGATATCTTAGCTTGTGCATGTGTGCTTCTTTCCATGAGACCACACATCCAGCCTACATGGTTAAACAAACAAGGAGTTAACTATTATTTATGGTTTGAACATAACATTGGAGAAAATCGGGCCGAGGCTACAAATTTCGTTTTCATTTGAAATTTTAAACTATTTCCCTATTCAGGCATTTGGTTTTCTTTGTTATAATTCAACCTTTTCCCAGTCACCATAAAGCTGCTCTTCTCTGCTTCACTCAGCCAGACTCCCGCTCAACTGCACTAATGGCTGTTTTCAATTGTCCCTCTTATCAGCATTCTGTCAGCTCCTGTTGATTGCTGTTAGGGAGAGGCAGAACCTAACTTGTCCATCACATACAGATATAGATTTTCTGGCTTTTCAGAAAGGAGTCAGGACCTTTAACTGTGGCAGCTCAATGCTAGAGTAACAATCCCAAGAAAAAGTGGGGTTGGGAAGGAAAACGTTTTAAAACAGCTAGGCTTCCTTGGTTTTTGGCCAGCCTTGGTGCAGGGCAGCTGAGGATGAATAAGGTGATTTCAACATTCCTGTTGCTTGGTAAGTGAATTTGTTAAGGTTCCATGTATGTAGAACCGTCTTTGTAGACAATGTCTAGAGGACCTGGCTTCAATCGTTCTAGTCATGATCTCTATGACAATCAGTGGCTAGTAGGGATGTGCACTCGGTATATACTGAGCTGAATAAATACCCGAAAAATACCTTATTAGTATTTTTTTCAGGTATTCAACCGAATACAGATCAGAGATCTGTATTTGGCTACCGAAATAGCCACACCTGTATAAAAGCTGATATTATTTGGCTTTTATTTGAGGATGGCTAGAAGGCATTTAAGGAGACAGTGGTCTCTTTAAATGCCTTCTAAGTTCATTCGTCAAGTCACACTGCTGCCGTGACAGAACTTAGCAAGTGACTTCAGCAAGCATTTAAACTTTAAATCCTTTATCTGTTATACCTTGTGGGCATGGTCCCCTTAGGGTATAATAGAGCCAAATAAATTCTGATTTCCCTAATATTTACCCGAATCCCAATACAAAACTTATATTGGTATTCAGGAATATTCAGGAATACTGATATTTTCTGGGTCCAATAGACCTGAACATTAAAAAAAAAGATTTTTTTTTTGCATACCCCTAGTGGCTAGAGCTGAGCAGGAAAGTGTTGGCTCTCTGCCTCATCATCCTGCGTTGCTGTGCATGGGTGATTGGAGGCTGGCGCACATTCCTAATCTTTCAGAGATATCTAGAATGTCTTACCTGTGGCCTGAGCATTCCAATCTGTGGGATTGCACAGAGTGTACTCTTTAAAAAAAACCCAACATTTACAGATAAACAAATACATTATTCTAGTAAAATACTGTATCTGGTTAATTCTCTTTGTCAGATTTGTGATATGGTTTTGAGGCATAGGAAGCCACAGCTTGTTAAGAAGATGCTGTTGCATGACAGCAAAGCCCAGTGGGTGAGACCTTTTAGTCTTTTATTCATTCCTCATTGTTTTGTCCTGGTTTGGTAAGAAACTCATAAATAGCCAAGTGGGATTTTTTATACTTCCCATGTAATAAACAACAGTGGAGCTGGATCTCTTATTAGTCTCTCTTGCTCAGAATGCATGACTGAGAGAAGGGAAGCATGCCCTTGAAGCTGGAGAACTTGAAAAAGAAAGCCAGCTCTTCTGTTGTTTTATTATGCGAGAGGTATAACAAGTTACCTACTGACTCTTTATTCAGTCCGGCAGTGCAGGACATCACAATGAGGAAGTACAACAAATCTCGACTTAGCTATTTATACAGTGACTTGCTCCATCTGACTGAAGTATGCACAGAAATAATAAATCCTGTTTGGTGCCCAATGTTATTCCCTGCATAATATGTCAAAACTCTGACTGCCTGAAGTTGTCAGAGCTTGGAAGCTAAGCAGGGTTTGCCACAGTATCTATTTATCTATATCTATCTGTCTGTCTGTCTACCTATCTATCTAATCACTGTTCATACAGCTATAGTCTTGAGCAGAAAATAAAATGATAAAATAAAATAATCCCTTACTTGATATTCTTCTGCTGCTATTTAATTATTGCCCCTAATTTTTTTGCCACAGACAGAGTAACAGAATCATTTGTATCTGATAATAACCATGTCACCTGTGCCCTCATATCAGGTGCCTCCTTAGACCTTTCCATCATTTGGAGTAAAGGAGTTACTTGAATGAGAAACTGCCAAGGAAGACTGGGGTTGCCATACAGAGGAAGGCTATGATAAAGCGCCTCTGTTCATCTCTTGCCGTGAAAACCCCATGGTTCTAGGACTGCCACAAGTTGGTTGCAACTTGACAGCACACAATTATTATAAATTATGGCACTGACTTGGGCATTCCATGTTGAAGATATAGCCTGTTTCTCAGCAGCAATGTCCTAAAAATTTGACACAGATGTTTGAAATATTGGGCTCTCTATATATTGGTGTTTTTTCAGTGTACCATGAGTCAGAGCTGAGGCATTTAAGTTACAGCAAAGGGATAATTTTCTCGTATTTGTACACAGGCATTGCTTGAACATGCTGGTGCTCTCAAGTCAATACCACTGTTGCATTCAGAGCATAAAGTATGAAAGAATTATGGAACACTTCTACCCAGTGACAGCTTTAAAACAAATCTCTCCATAGGGGAAGCCTGTGGGAACTCCAGATGCTGGTGCTTATTTCCGTGTGTTGGCAGAACATGGAGTAGCTGCCTTTTTTACTGCACCGACTGCGATTAGAGCCATCCGTCAGCAGGACCCTGAGGCTACCTTGGGGAAGCAGTACAGTCTGACAAAGTGAGCTTAATCCCTAGCAGAAGTGTATTTACTGTTAGAAACAAGGACAAAGATGATTATATAGTGAGTTCAGCAAGCTATGAAGGTGCTAAAACAAATAGCTTGATGACTTGCATCTTTGTGTGCATGCATACATATGTCAGTTTAAAAGTATTTATTCATTAATTTTGTTTGATTTATATCCCACCCTCCCCACAAGTGGGGTCAGGGCGGGTTACACAAGTCAGCTCAGCAAATGTAGTGACTGTAATATACAATAAATAGGGTTAAAATAATACAACGGCATTCAAACAATGCTCCCTCGAAGCTGTGGAGTCTTGTGAGCAAAAATTCTGCTTTGTGAGCTACCAGCATTAAAGTTGTGAGTGAGCGATTTGTCTGTTGCATAAATTAGTTTGCTCTGGAGCCATCCTTCCTGAGCTGAGACAAAAATCTGTGAGCTGGAGGCTAAAAACCTGTGAGCTAGCTCACACTAACTCAGCTTAGAGGGAACACTGGTTACAACTGTAATCAGCTCTGCTCAGCATTTCACTTCCTTTATCTGAGAAAGGCAAACTATAAATATTGGAGAGTAATTTGAAAAATTGGAGTGAATAAAAATTGGAGTGAATAAATATTGGAGAGTAATTTGAAAATAATCTTATTTAATGTAGGTTCCGAACACTGTTTGTTGCTGGTGAGCGATGTGATGTCGATACGTTAGACTGGTGTAAAAGAATCTTCAGGGTGCCAGTTCTGGATCACTGGTGGCAAACAGGTAAGCTCTATACAATTTCTTTTTATAAGACAAGGTAGTTGTTACCTCCTCCTTGATTGAATTTTGTTTCTTAAATCAGTTAACAGTAATGGCTTCTTAGGCTCATGTGAATGTCTCCATATTGTGCTGGTCTATGACTAATAAATAAATCATTCATATTGCAATAAGTAGTTGGGACTCAGCCATGGGCTCTCTAGTAGGAACTTAATTTCTTGCCCTCTTGCCTTCCTGTGGTCCCTCCAACTGTGTTTGTCTCATCAGTAGGCATATGTTTTCACAGTAATGTGTAATTGGGTTTTTATGGGGTCAGGAATTATCGTTTAAGAAAGCAAAGGCATTTCTGTGGATAGAACACAAGCTATCGGTCTACATCAGTGGTTGGAGGTTTTATGGTAGAGTTTATGGAAGCCAGAGTTTGGGGAGGGGAGAGGCCTCAGCTGAACAGAATACCATAAAGCACACCCTCCAAACCAATTATTTTCTCCAGGGGGAGAGAGAGATGTGTTGTCTGGAGTTCAATTGTGATATCAGTGTGTGATACCAGCCAGTGTGGCATAGTAGTTAGCGCTTCAGGGGAGGATCTGCCAGACCGAGGTTCTTGCTTGGTAGCTGAGTGGGTGATTTTGGACCAATCACAGACTTTCAGCCTAACGTACTCACAGGGTTGTTGTTGCAAGTCAAAAGGGGGAGAGGAGAATGATGTAAGCTGCTTTGGTCCCCATTGCAGAGAAAGACTGTACTTTTCCTCCTGGGAACCATAGTTACCAATCTCCAGGTGAGGGCTGAAGATCACTCAGAATTACAACTGCTCTCCAGGAGGGAGGGGGAGGAGATGGAAAGTTGAAGTCAGAGGGGCAGATAACAGCAGGTTGATGGTTGGCTGGAAAGGAGATAGGGTTGCCACCTCCAGGTGGGGAAATTCCTGGAGATTTGAGGGGTGGAGCCTGGAGGGGGGGTTGAGGAGGGGTGGGACCTCAAACAGGTACAATGCCATAGGCTTCACCCTCCAAACCAGCCATTTCCTCCTGGAGAAGCACTGCTGCCAATCTCCAGGTAAGGGCTGCAGATCACTCAGAATTACAACTGCTCTTCAAATGGCAGAGATCAGTTTTCCTGGAGAAAACAGTGGACTCTATCATTATACGCTGCTGAGGTCACCACAGCAAATTGACGCTGAGTGCCCAAGGCCAAAGCACCCACCCAGACCCTCTTTCTAGAGCCTGTTGTATTTATTTGCACATTGGGCCTTATTCCTAGTACATACATAAGTGCCATCAAGTTGCAACTAACTTATGATAACCCTGTAAGGCCTTTCAAGGCAAGTGAGAAACAGAGGGGGTTTGCCAGTGTTGTTTTCTACAGAGTCTTCCTTGGTGGTCTCTAGGGATATGCAAAATGAATAAATAAATAAATTCGGCACATTCGGATTTGGCCAAATTGGGCCAAATGTGATTCGGTCAGCTGAATGACCCCCGAATGCCACTTTCGGCAGTGCAAGCCAATTGGGGTGGCATTTGGCCAGCCAAATCACATTCAGCTCAATTATACCCTATGGGGACTGCCCTATAGGGGATAATAATCCCCCCTTGAAGGAGGGGGTTTCTGTCACTGAAGGGAGTATGCTGCCTCTGTGGCGTGACTTGACTTTTAAAGTTTAAATCCCTACCCCCGAGTTGTGCCGCAGAGGCAGCATGCTCCCTCTGGCCCTCCTCCGCCTTCCCTGGGTTGCCGGAGAAGCCCAGGAGAGCCCCCCCCCCCAAGGCGGGTGAGCCAGGAAAGGCCCAGGAGGGTGTGGGGAGGCATTTAAATGCCTCCCCCTGCTTCCCCCTTGCCCATTAATATACAGCATCCATTTGGGGAATCCCTGTTCAGCCAGCCAAATCAGATTAGAGAATCTGATTTGGCTTTTGGTAGGCCAAATAATGGGCGGGGGATGGTGGTTCAGTTTGTCTGAACTGAATGCACATCCCTAGTGGTCTCCCATCCAAATACCAACCCTGCTTAGCTTCCAGTCTGACAAGATTGGGCTACGCTAAGCTGTCTTCCCTCCCATAAATAGCTATAACATCCTTGAAAATAATCTTTGCATAAAATATACTAGCCTTTCACATGGCTCAGTGAGAGTGGGCAAGCAGACTGTGGTTTGAAAAAAACCGACACAGAATTCTCTGGCTTTATTTTAGTAGTGATAAAATTCTGTGCAGGTGTTAGCATGTTGGCACCTTATCCACTTGCAAAAACACACTTCTGATTTGCAGTGCTTGTTTTCTTACTTCGTATCCTTATCATTGATTTGAAAATCTCCTCTGACTAACTGAACTCTCATTCCTTGTGATCTGTTTTCTTCATGTATACTCCACTTTTCTTCCCAGTGGGGGAGCCAAAGTGGCTCACAACATCCTCCCTTTCTCCATTCCTCACAACAACCCTGTGTGGTAGATTAGGCCAGGAGAAAATGAGTGGCCTAAGGTCACCCAGGAAGTTTCCATGGCAAAGTGAGGGTTCAAACCTGGGTATCTCATATCCTGGTCTGACACTCTGACCACTATACAGTACTGGTGATCATAACTGTGACATCTGATTTCCTATATCCATTGTATCTCACTTTACGGAGATGTTTTTATGTGCTTTAAACATGTATCAAGCATTCTTCTCACTTCCTCTGTTTAATCTTTGTAGCTGTTCCTTGGTTATGTTTCTGTCCCTTCTTTTATGCAGTTATTCTGACTGAAGAGACAGGAATTGCAAGTTCAGACATGGTGCTGATCACAAAGTTATTTTAGGATATGCTGGAAGAATGAGATGGGAAGGGAGGGGACTGTTTAAATCTCATTTACATAAGTGAGAGAAGCTGTGACTGCCTCTGGTTTTATATTTTTCTATGAAAATGTTACAGGTTGCTGATGTCATTCCTGTTGCTTAGCAACAGCTTTTTCTAGTTCAGAGACTAGAGCCCTCATTAGGGAAAAGTAGATGGTTTTACTGATGATTTGAGAATAGGGAACTGAGAGTTAAGCTCCATGAATCTCTTTTATAGAAAGAATAATCCTTTACAAGACTTAAGGCAGCCATGATGATGCTTTCGTTGGAGAAAGAATGAAAAACAGTTTATAAAATGCTAATCTCTGCTGTAGATCATTGTTACCTAAATAAAATAATATCAGACTAATCAGTTCCTTCTATCTTTGTATTATTATGATTACTAAAGCAGAGATAACATGTTCTTGAAATGATTAAATTGTAAATGTTTAGCATTGAGATGTGTAATTATTTTTGGTAACAACAATTTATATCTGTTGTCCCAGTTCTAAGCACTGTAGTTCAGCAGCAAATAAAGTGCTTGGATTAAATTTAACTAGAATGATGCACTTTTGTAAAGTGCATTTTTTTAAAAAAACTTTCTTTTGTGTGCCATTTCTGATATACTAGGAGTGATTTCCAAAGTGCTTTTCCTTCCTTAACATTTGCATAAAGGAGAAGTTTGGTGAGTCTGGTTTCTCTTGCCTGTGGTACAGTAATTAATCTGGCTCACTGCCTCTTTCTTTCATACCATGTGATGTGAAGTGTATGCTGTGGAATATAGGCTGGGTCTGTTTGTGCTAGGAAAATAGGGTGTACATTTAGAAAAGAAGGAAATGAAGTTGCCATTTCAACTTTTTGAATTAAATCAGAATAATTCATGTCAACCTACTTTTGCAGCTTCTGTTTTGTGAAGGTTATGCACATTTTAAGATTGGAAGTAGAATGGAAATGCCTTGTTTTTCAAATTTCCCTATGATTGTAGGTTATATGCAGCATTTTTGGTAGATGGTTGCAGATTCCACAAAATTGTGCTTTGCAGTATTTGCAAAGATTACCTTTATTGTAACAGTCTCAGAGGTCCAACTAACAGACATTCCACTGCTTTGCACTTGCAAGCAAGACATTGGTTGTGGTCACACGTGCGAGATAAAGCAGGGAAAAGAGAGGCTATTTCCTCCAGTGGAAGTTGACCCGCAGTTGCGCGATCACACAGTCTTTTGAAGCTGTGGGCACAGCCCGCCACTGTGTGATCAGATGCAACTGCTACTGAGTCTTTTTTTTTTTTTGCTGTTTGTCTCTGAAGCACTTAAACAAGGGATCAATGATTCGCACCTCAGCCCTGAGGGCTCCCTATGGAGTATGTGTTGATGTGCATACTGAGAAGGGCAAAAAACAATGGCATGGAGTCGGGATGGCCCGATCAGACCATCCTAACGCCATGAGAGCACGCTGGAGAGATTAGATGCAGGAAAGTCCATCTGTGGTCCATAGCAACCCATTTGCTACTGGACTTTCCAAGGTGTCTTTTAAATCCACTTGTGCAGTGGAGCAAAATGGGTTGTCAATGGCTGCGGGGCGCTTCCCAGTTGTTTTTGTCTGATTGCGGTCCTTTAATCCGCCCAGCATTCACACCTATGTGGGGTCTAATTGTGCGTGTGATCGCAACCATTGTTGGTTTTAGCTCCCTAGCTTTGTGTACTTCGGATGTCCCAGGATGCTTTTGTGTATTTTGTTGAAGCACATGGTTCTTCTTTTGTTCTCAGGAATTGTGCATGTGAGGTCACCTCTTTGTGCATTTTAAGGTGGAAATTATTTTTATTGGAATAATACTTGTGAACATTTAGAATTTAAAGACAATTCAGCACATATATCTCTTACATTGTTTGAACTGAAGAAAAAAAACCTTGAAAACTGTTGGCACTCTCCATTTGGCACACCAAAGTACTGTGCATAATATGCCTTGGATGTGGTTGTCCATTCATTTGTTTCAACAGAATTTAATGTTTGTTTACTGAGGTCACTGGGGCACCTCATCACTTGAATTTCTTGTCAGTTTCGCATCAGATTGCCAAACTGAATATTCCTTCCACCACGTGAGAGGGACATATAAATTGCATAGCCAGTCCAGTGTATATATAACTTCATTTTAAAATTTGGATTATTTTATGTATTTGTGGTTGCACCCCCCCCCCCCCCCCCCGTTTACAAATGTACTTATTCATCTACTCTCTCATGCAATTCCTAGGGATAATCAGCTGAAAAACATTAATCACAACTGTGAAGCTTACCTGTGACATAAATTCATTGTGGTTAATTTTATGAAACAGTGAATCTTTAAAAGGGGGAAATTTCCTCGCAAAAATAAACTTTGAAAAATTTCCGCTCTCTTATCTCTGACAGTAAATGAGATGTAGAAGGTGAAGCTGCAGTGATTGCATGGTTTGGCAGCTTCAGCTTCTGTGATAGAGGTGAGGTGGATGCTTCAATGACTTCTGAAAATATTGACCATTGCTCTCCCTCCTTCCTATACTCTTCCAGGCAAGGCTCCAGGCACTCTGAATTAACTTTGTTTGTCCTCACTGATGTCACCATGATACTAAAGTGCCAGGCTGTGTGGTTGTAGTCTACACTACAGTAAAGATATCATCTTATTCACAGTAAAGTAGTAAAGATACCTTATTCACAACATGATTCCTGATTAGCTGGATTATGTTGTGAGATTGCAATGATGGTCAGATTTGTCACTTTGTTCTTTGGAAGTTTCATAGGGTTAGATTAAATGAGCAAAAGACTCAATTTGGCCATTTATTTCACTTAAACAGGGAAAAAAATTAGCACATGCTTCACTCTAGTGGGATCATACCCACAGGATTCCTTCCTTCTTTCTGATTCTGCTGGCTTCATTTTTGTTGAGTGATAAGAGTTCATTTGTGTTAGCTAATAGACTGTTAATATTTTGAAAATCACTAATATCTTGCATAATAAGCATAAGGACATTTTAAAGTCAGTTCTTTTTCATATTGTCACGTGGGGTGGGTACATCTTGGCTTACTTGCAGGGTTGCAGTAGGCTTGGCAGTCTGCCTCAATCAGGTAGAATCACTACACCCAACTCCTGGAGGGTTCATCTACATCCGCTTTATTAGCAACTTTGTGGCACAGTTACAGTCAGCTTGTCGTGCTACTGACACCCTCTGCCTCCACTGGACACTCCCAGGCACCCTTTAAGGTTCTGCCTAGTAATTGACCCCTCCCACAGAGCCTCATTTGCTGTCTTCCCCCAGCCCAGTCCAGTCCATGGATGTACAGTGGTACTCTCTCCCCACCTAGGGTGGCAGATGCCATGATTCAGCAGCACCCTACAGTGCATATCTGGCCATACCCATCCCACTGGCAGACTCTGTGTAGACACCCTGAAATCTGGCCACCACACCTGGCTGCTACTCATCCCATTGGGCCACCGCTCCGGCACTGTTGCCTCTATTTTTTTTCTGCTAATGAACGGAACAGTTGACATCCTGAGCAGAATATAACTGCTGTAATCTTAAAATGGGCAATGTGCAGTGCAAGATCCTGTGCAGCTCCAGATTGCTGCTGAGCGGGCCTTCCTGTGTTAATGAGAAGGTTAGAGGAAACACTGTCCCTCAGTGCCCCCACCCCATCTGGGCTTGACCAGCCTGGCTGTTACACATATATATGCATAAGAGTGCAGCAGTGCCACCGGTATATTTGATGGAACTAGCATGCTGTTGTTATTTCTGTGATGGTTTTACCTGTCAAAACACCCCATCCAAAACATTTATCTCCTGGTACAGCAGGTCTTGACGCTAGATTGAAAGTATGTCCCCATTGTGAAAAATAAACCTATGAGGAATCATTATTCAGTAACAAAATGGCCATCCAGTGAAACATTGCCTATTTAAACTGATTTGTGGAAAATTAGTTTTAGGAACTATGACCCCAACAAAATTAGTTCTTGAATTCAAGTGACTTACTATGAAATAATAATATCAGCTGTATAATAGCCAAAGAGCAAAACTGTTTCCAGCATGTGAGACTTTCGTTGATTCTCACTGAAGCCATAGCAGCTGATCACAGAGTAAAATGGGAACACCCAGGCATGCTGAATACTAAAAATAGTATGCTACATTAATAATAAAAAATAACATTTTGTAGAAGTTATCTTTGGATATACTTACTAGTTAGAGAATGACCTTTTTACTTTTTAGAAAATTATAAAATAAATGTAGATAAGCACCAAGATTTAGGACTAAACTAGATTAGATGTCAGGATTTGTAATTGGATCTACAGTCTTTTAAATATTCTTTTAAAAGTAGCTGTGGAGATTCCTATAATTTTTCGTTACTTTGTGTGGTCAACTTAAGTTTTTAAAAAATGGCAAAAAAGATCCCAGTTTGAATTGGGTCTCATGCTCCAGCTATTTAGAGAGAGAGAAATGCTTGGGAGTGTTGATCAAGAACTCCCAGTATTGTGTGTTGTTTGATCTTAATTTGATCTTAATTTCCTCTTCTTTGACACCTTTAATCATTAGTCAGTGGCAAATTCTCTAAATTTCTAAAGCATACGGTCTTATACATATGATTTCAGTAATATATTAGTGACTTTGCAAACAGAATCATTGCTTTGAAGTTGTTGGGTTTTTCCTTGTCTTTCTTTCAACTTTTATACCTAATGAAATTGTTTGGAGTTCATAGTGTCAGCTGCCAATGGCGATAATAATGTAAAGAAGGATTTTGCTTTGTTTCTCTGTAACTTCCCCTCACACAGGTGGATCGTTATCTAATTCCAGTCCTACTCTGCTTTGTGTTGCAGGGGAGGAATTTAATAGGAATAATGCTATTCATGCTGTTTTCTCATCTGGCAGTGTGGGGAAGCAGCACAGTTGATGCTGGCCCTACTGTCACTAGTATCTCTCTCAGGGATAGAAATCAGTGTCACACTAGGAGACTTCCCTCTGGGAACAAGGTCCTCTCCAGGATAGAGAACATTACAAAAATGGCAGACTTCATTCTGGGTGTGAGGCCCTCTGTAAGATGCAGGGTCCTCTTTTGCAATGGCTTCTTCATAAATTACCATCTTGGAAATGAGACTGCATAGCCATCTAGTGCAGCTTCATTGAGACACAGGATTGGAGTGAGGGGAGGGGCAGGGATGGAGGCCTATAATTTTCTGTCCTCTCCTGCCAGGAAGAGGGAAAGTGCCAAACTGGAAATTGTCTGGTGAATAACAATGGACATCTGACGGGCTAGAAATGAAATCGCCAGGTTGTTCAAGGAGTTCTCTAGTTAAATCCTGCCCTTGCCATGACCTCAGCAAGAGATCTCATTGGAATGCCTGTTTGTTTTCCAGGCACAGCAAGTACTTGGGATCACACAGCTATTCCATGTAACTGATAATATAGATAGGTACCTTTTACTGTCCTTTACAGATGACCCATAAGTATAAGAGCTGTGGAAATGGAAGGGAAGATGGAAATGGAAGGGAAGATTCAGACTTACCAAACAGCTTGGGTTCGCAAGAGGGGAGTTCAGACAGCCAGAAAGGTGGAGTGGAAGCATCCCTAAATAACGGACTTTCCCTAATGCCTGATTTCTCCTCTTCCTTTGGAGGCAAATCGAGGTGCCAACGACTGGGGCACAGAAGGCAGATGTCATTATCTGATCATGCTCTTTAAATCCTCAAAGATAATGCAACTATATTGGCGCGAACTGCTTGTGTGACCGCAGCTGTAGTTTAGTTTCCATTACACTTCCACTTTTGGAAGCTTTATGTCTTCTCAGCAGCTGAAAAACAGAATCTTTCATGTTATTTGCCTTCCCTTGCTTCATGAGAACTGAAATTTACCTGGTAAGGTAAAATTTTAGTTTTGTTTGACATATAGCTAGATTAATCTGCATAGTGGATTAAAGAATAATTAAACAGAACACTGGATAGTTCACCTAATGAGGAACAACCTTCTCCTGTGTCATTTGTTCAGCAGGCAGATAATTTGATGGAGCCTGCTGCTTTTTCTCAATCTGATGCTGTATAGAAAAAATTGCTTCAGTCCATTATCATATCTTAGGCCCAATCTACACCTCCCCTCTGAAGTAGTTTGACTGCTGTCTTTTCCTATGCTCATTTCACGCTGGTTTCAAATTTCTCTCCCTGGGTCTGAAGAGTACTAAGCAACAGGATTTGTTTAAAGCAGTATAATGCCAGCTTGACCACAGGAGGGCAATTAACGAATGTAAACAGTAATTTTTAAACTAGAACAAGTATGGTTTGAAACTAGAAACAGGTATAGACTTTTTTTTTGGGAACTAGAATGATTCCAGCAGGAAAGTCAGATGTAGATTTGACCTTAGAATGGGATAGTGGTTTGGTGGGTTTCCCTCTCACTTCCACTTTACTTATAGTCCTTGCTTCAGTTGTAACCCAGCCCTTCTACCACTATTTACCTTAGGAGTCACCAAGGTGATGCCAGAAATTAAAACTTAAATCTTGAAAAGCCTTGTTGTATAAACAAATAAAAACATTTAATTTTGGTTAAACAATCCCCACCCTCATGGGAGAGAAGCCTGTTGGGACTCAGTGTAGCCATTCTCCTTATCACCTCTTTTTCTATAGCACTCGTTTGCACAGTAGTATTCCTGACAGTTGCTATGGGTAGGTCCAACAATCCCATTTTCATGTATAGTCATTCATGCTCCAGGCAGGAATGGTGGACTATGCTCTTAATTATAACAGTGATTGTTTCATTATAAAGGCTGTCATTCATTCACGGTTGCTTCCACACAGAGGTTTTTTCCCATTTTGACTTCCAGGATGCAGTACTTTTTTGGGAAGGGAGAGCATTCATGGATAGCAATTGCCATCAAAAAATCCTCTGGTGGTGCTGTGGGGGCAAAATGCAGGGGAAATGGTAGCAGACAGAGGAAAGTGTGCATAAACCTCCCATGTGGAAGCTGTGTTACTGATGTGCATGGTTCTGCATTTACAGTGGCAATCAGTGCAAAACAATATGCTTGCAGTGTGGATGTAGCCCATGTTACTTGGGATAAATGTGTATCATCATCAAAGTAGAGAGACAGGAACAGATTTGTGTTGAGGGATTTGTAATGGTGTGGTGAATATATTCACAAACTTGCTCTTACTCATTAAACAGCAGTAGTTTTCCATATTTGGATCAAAAAGTTATTTGTCTGCCTAAAACCCTTCACACGGTTTCAGCAGATTGGAGAAGCAGTAAAATGGATGAGCTATGAGACACATACACATCTCTAGTAGTAAGCATGTTCCTATTATTTCATTAGACGTTTCTTTAGAAGACAAATAGTGTGCTAAGTAAGTCCCTGCTCACTTTTATTTAGTTGGTGCCTAATGCAATTTATATCTCACTTGAAAGAGAGGCTTGTGTGATGCTGCTATATATTTATTTAAATTATTAGGGAAGCTCCACTGGGAACCTTTGTTGCACAAAGCCATAGCAATATATAGTCCCATTCAGTTGTTATGTTTGACTACAAGTACAGGACAAACATGCTATATATAATTCTGTGGATGCTCACAATTGCCAGTTTTCTGGAAGGAGCAGTGCAGATATATTGCAGTTTTGGAACATGCATACCAGATCACAGATTAAATTTTAATGAACTGTATTGCCTCTTTTCAGAAGAAATGGCAATTGTGCATATTGGGAGGGAGGATTGTATGTAGCCTTTTCATTCTGTATGGATGGTCACAGTGCCAGGAGTGTAATGTCTGAAAAGGGCTAATGTCTGTTCTTTTACTATGTTCCACTGACTGGTTTACTGGTAATCCATGAAAACCAGCCCTACTGCTTTGAATTTTTGTTTTGTTTTAAAGTTCCTGTTGTTCATCTACACATCTTTCCTGTTTCTTAATACACTACAGTTCCACATCACAGTCTCTTTTCTTCCATTTCTTTATTCTGTGTTACTGTATTTCCCCATGCCTTTGGGTCTCACCTCCTCATCTCTTGTCACTGCCTCGGGTTTTTTTTTCATTTCTCCCCACCATTCTTTCTTTCTTCCCCACTGATCATTCATGTGTCCACAGTTTCCTTAGCATAACCTTTTCCCACTTGAATTCTTTAAGCAGTGGCTTTAGCAGCTTCTGCTGTTCTCTCCTGTTTAACACTGTGACCCCCTCATGTAGCATCACTATCGCCTGCTGCCTGAGGTGGCATTTAGCGCAGACTGCCTAAAGGGGGAATTTATTTTTGGATTTACAGCTTGTCCTTGGTTCATATTCAAGGGTTTTTATTTCTTACTAAGGTTATCTTGAAACAGGGAAATTGAGGCAGCCTTAGAAAAGCCCCACAGCCTGGTAGAGGTGGATGAAAATTTTTCCAAGAATATTTCACATGGGTTTAAAATTTGGGAGGAATACACTTATCATCTTTGGATAACTGCTTCCCTTGTAAATTTCAGAACATTGTTCTTGAGAAACTCAGTGTCATCCTAGGCCATTCTGCTAGGAATTGCAGTATTTGACTAGCAAGTTTGGTGAACAAGTATATTGGAAAAGGTATTTAATTTAAAAACCAAAACATGGGCTATTCCCCTAAAAAAAAAGAGATTAACTTATCTGCATACTGTAAAGTAACCACACCCTAGGATAATAATAATAATGTTTCTTTTATACCCTATGAGAATGTTGCAAACATTTGCCGTTGTTCAGGTTCTATCTTACAAACTGTAAACTCTGACTCTGGTTCTGAACAGTCATTGCAGTTCTACTTGCAGCATCTGCAAACAAACATCAAATATTAAATACATTCTGAAGTGATCACTAGTTGCTTTAGCAAGTCAGTGAAATCCTTGCATCATATTTTTTCTTTTCTACCACTTGTGGTAGATCTAAGAAAAGCTTTTAATGGAAGGCACTTAAACTATTAAGTCTCTCAGTGATCAAGAAAGTATGGTGCACCTGTAAGGCAAAGCACCCCTGATTCCTCTCAAGGATTAACAGTAATAGTGTTTTATCTTGCAGGTGTTGCTAATTGGGTCTCTCTGCCTACATAACCCTTACCATCTTCAAGGCCAGAGCTGGAAATGTGGTAATTAGCTTCTCACGAGAACCAGTGACCCACAGGATGGGAGGGGGGAATCAGGAGCGATGAGGTAGCTTTCTGGAGGGTTCTAGCAAGAATGTGTCCTGATTGGGTGTCATCATCCCCTGATGCTACTTGGCCAAAAACCTATAATTTTGACCTCCGGAGGCATCTGGATCGAGGTGGTATGGCAGTGCTGTTGTTGTTAGATCTGTTGGCCGCGTTTGACACGGTCGACCATCAACTATTGATCCGCCACCTCACTGACATTGGAGTTCAGGGACTGGCCTTACAGTGGCTTGTTTCCTTTCCCCAAGGCCGGGGACAAAGAATGGCGCTAGGGGATCAGCTGTCCTGAAGGCACCCACTTGAATGTGGTGTGCCCCAAAAGGCAATATTGTCTCCGATGCCTTTCAACATCTATATGTGCCCTCTTGCCCAGATTGCCTGGAGACATGGGCTGGGTTGTCAACAGTATGTGGATGACACCCAGCTCTGTGTATTGTTGGGCAGCCAATCTGACTCCAAACCAGAAGATCTAGACTGGGCATTGCAAGCTGTGGCTGGTTGGCTTAGGCTGAGTCGGTTGAAATTGAATCCAACAAAGACAGAGATCCTATGCCTGAGTTGGAGTGGACTGGGGGTAGGGATCCCACTCCCAGCCTTCGATGGGGCGCCATTGGTGCCAGCATCAAGGGTTTTTAGTTTGAGAGTGCTCCTAGATGTCTCCTTAACAATGGAGGCCTAGGTAGCAGCCACTGCCAGGTAAGCCTTTTACCATCTATGGCTGATCAGGCAGTTGGTTCCCTTCCTCGAATGCAACGACTTGGCAACAGTGATCCATGTGGTGGTCACCTCAAGATTGGATTACTGTAATGCCCTCTACACGGGGCTGCCCCTGTCCCAAATCTGGAAGCTGCAGCTAGTGCAGAATGCAGTGGCGAGGCTGTTGTTGTGTCTTCCTGTGCGGGAACACATCCAGCCTGCCCTAAAAATACTGCACTGCCTGCCTATAGCATACTGGATTCGGTTCAAGGTGCTGGTTCTTACCTTTAAAGCCCTTTATGGCCAGGGACCTGCATACCCGAGGGACTGCCTTTCCCCATATGTTCCCCAGAGAGCACTGCAATCAGGGACCCTGTGACAGGATTAAAGGGAAAAAAAGGGAAAAAAAACCTATGACCAGCAGAGTGTGTTCATAGAACCCTGCTGAGTCACATGATAGAGTGAGGAGGGGGCCGTTTGGGCTCAGAGCTCTCAGATCTTCTTCGTGGTCTCTGTGCATCACACCTCTGGGATAATGTGCGCCTGCGCCGATCCCGATCGGTAACTTCAAAGCCAAACGGATTTTCGCGCCAACTCCCCGATCGCGCGCCGGCTCCACTGCGCATGACCGGGGAGGGGCACGAGGATCCCGCCAGTTCTCTTCTGACCGCCGCGTCGTGAGGATTCTTTCTCTCTTGCTCCAGTCGTTAGCGTTCTTTCCAACTCAAAAAGCCTTCGGACTGACTCTTCTCCTCCTACTGAACTCGGACTGTTTACTGGACTTGATTTGGACCTTCCCTTTATTCCTATTGCTCGGCCTATGGCCCAGCGGTGGGGGTTCTTTAAGAGGTGCCTGCAGTGCGGCAGTAAGATAGCCCCACCGGACAAGCACTCCCTGTGTCTTCTCTGCCTGGGTGAGTCCCACCGAGTCGACTCCTGCGCTAGTTGTGCAGCTTTTTCAAAGCAAACGCGGAAGAACCGAGCGGCGAGGCTCCGGGTCGCCCTCCTCGAGTCTGCCTTGTCCCCGAAGATTTCTTCTTCAGAAGTTCCGGCTTCTTCACCGACGGGACCGACGCCGTCTCCATCCCGAGGAATCGGTACCGATAAGTCGGCACCGAAGAGATTGCTCCCCTTGCCCGATACCCCTGTTAAAAAGCACAGGGAGGGCAAGGAGGAGAAGGGCAAGCTGAAGCACAGAAAATCCTCAAGTGCTTCGTCGACGCGCGGTGCACCCGACTTGGCCCTGCCTGGGCTCGATCAGCTTGACCCGACGGATCGCGAGCGACCCAGGGGTAGATCGATCTCCCCGATGCCGCGACCGATCACCCTGACGGACTCCGACCTCGACATCGACCTTACACAGGTCCCCCGGGACACCCCCGAAGCCGAGGCGAAACCACCGTCGGCACCGAGAGGAGATAAGGATTACCGCCCCCCGGCCCCTCCGGTACCGTGGGACATCCAGCAATGGCGATACCTCTACGGCTCCTACCCACCTCCGCCCCAGTGGTACCCCACTGAATGGGATCGACAATCTACCTCCTCCAGAGTGTCACGGTACCGAGAACCCTCATCAGTACCGACACCGACACCAGCACCGAAACGGACACCCGACATCGATCCTCGTCCGTTACCGGTAACGCAGGACCTGTCAAGCCCGACCCCTCTTTCACCATCTGACCATTCGGCACCGGGGTCTCTGGCATCTTCAGTGTCAGAAGATGAATCGCTTCTGCAAAACCCGTCTCCCGACACGCAGGTCACCGAAAACCTTCCAATCTCCCCCTCCGAGGATGTGAAACCCTACGGAGAATTAATCAAAAGGATGGCACACTCACTGGCTTTGGCAACGGCCCAACCGACTCCGACAGCCACAGACTCCATCTTCGATATCGTGCAGATGGATACATCCACACCGGTGGCCCTCCCGCTCATATCGGTCCTGATGACTACGGCCAAAGAATCCTGGCCTCATCCCTCGTCTACCCCCATTTCCAGCAAACACCTAGATCTTCTTCGTGGTCTCTGTGCATCACACCTCTGGGATAAAGTGCGCCTGCGCTGATCCCGATCGGTAATCTTCAAAGCCTAACGGATTTTCGCGCCAGCTCCCCGGTCACGTGCACGCCCCACTGCGCATGACCCGGGGAGAGGCACGAGGATCCCGCCAGTTCTCTTCTGACCGCCGCGTCGTGAGGACCCCCTCTCCGCTCCGGTCGGTAGTTAACTTTCGTTTCTTTTTCCAACTTTGGAAAGGCCTTTCGGACTGATTTCTTGGACTTTACTTGATCTACGGACTGTTTTTCTGGACTCTCTTTGAATTCTCCTCCTTCCACTCCCCGCCCGGCCTATGGCCCAGTGGTGGGGTTTCTTTAAACGCTGCCTTAAGTGTGGGAGTAAAATCCCCCCCCCCAGACAAGCACTCCCTCTGCTTGCTGTGCCTAGGCGAGTCGCATCGCGTCGACTCCTGTTCGAGTTGCGCCGCGTTCTCCAAACAAACTCGGAAGAACCGGGCGGCCCGACTCCGAGTGGCTCTCTTGGAGGCAGCGTTGTCACCGAAGATGTCCGCAGCCGACGCTTCGGCAACATCCCCATCGGTACCGACGGGCCCGACGTCGCCACCGATGCGAAGCCCTTCCGGCACCGAGAAATCGGCATCGAAAAGACCCCTCTCACTGCCACGAACTCCCGCTAAGAAGCGTAAGGAGGGCAAAGAGGGTAAGGGCAAGCTGAAGCACAAAACCTCGAGTGCTTCGTCGACACATCCCGTGTCCGACATGACCCAGCACGGGTCTCCACAGCTTGACCCTCCTGGGCGCGAGCGACCCCGGGGCAGCCCCGTCTCCCCGATGCCGCGACCCATCCAGCTCACAGATTCGGAACCCGACATCGAGCTGACGCAGATCCCTCACAGCAGTCCCGAGACAGGGCCTGACCCGATGCCGGCACCGAGAGGCGAGCGAGACTGGCGCCTTCCCCCATCTTCGGTGCCGTGGGACGTCCGTCAATGGCGATACCTGTATGGTTCCTCCTACCCGCCACCTCCACAATGGTACCCAGCGGAGTGGGATCGCCAATCGACGTCGTCAAGAGTCTCCCGATGCCGAGATCCCCCGGCCCCGCCGCCGACTCCGATACCCTTACCGAAACCGAAACCGATACCGAAACTAATGATGCCGATACCCACATCACCCGATATCGACCTCCCTCCTTATCAGCCAGATCCGTCGACCCCTATGTCTCCCTCCGAACATTCCGACCATTCGATGCCCAAATCTCCCGAATCATCCGATGACGAATCTCCCATCCAGCCGTCACCATCCCCTGATGTGGCTGAAAATTTACCAATCTCCCCCTCCGAGGACGTGAAATCCTATGGAGAACTTATCAAACGAATGGCACATTCCTTGGCGCTTGCCACGGTCCAACCAACGCCTACTGCTACCGATGCCATCTTCGATATCATACAGATGGACACATCCACCGCGGTAGCGTTGCCACTGATTTCGGTGCTCTTGAGCACTGCCAAAGAATCCTGGAGCCACCCTTCCTCAACCCCAATTTCCAACAAAAGGTTGGACCACATGTATAGGCTCCAAGAGCCAGGGGCAGAATTCCTATTCATCCACCCCAAGCCCAACTCAGTCGTCGTGACTCCCTCCGCTAGGGGACGTAGCGGACATTCCTCCCCCTTGGACAAGGAGGGACGGAAGCTAGATTCTTTCGGAAGACGATTTTATTCAGCCGGTGCATTGGGCATAAAAACGGCAAACTATACAGCCTGCATGAGCAGGTACCAGTACTCCCTATGGGAACAGATGACACCACTTCTGGCTCAGCTCCCTGAGGATAAGCAACGTCTTGCTAGGAAAATCCAGAGGGAAGGCATGGTGCTAGCAAAGCATCAGCTTAACGCATCCAAGCATGCTGCGGACGTCACGTCCAAGACACTCACTTCAGCAGTCGCCCTTCGTCGCCACGCCTGGCTGAGGTCGACTTCGCTTCCACAAGACACTAAGTCCTTAGTGGAAGATCTCCCTTTCGAGGGTGAAGGACTGTTCAGCTCCACGACAGACACAGTTCTTCATGATTTAGATAAAAGCATCAAAACATCTCGTAACTTGGGTGTGTCACAACCGAGACAACAGAAGCAGAAAACATGGCAGAGATCTTGGTCCAAACAGCAACCGCGAAGATCTCCCACTGAACCCCAATGGCAGAGACCACCGTCTACTGTCTATCAACAGAAACCTTATGGCCATAAGCCACGATTCCCGTCCGCTTCCGCTTCCAAGACTAAACCACCCAAGCCGACCAAGCAGAGTCTTTGACTCTCCCATTCGCTCCGATATTCCCACCCGTCTATCCCCCTTCCTACTAGCATGGCAACGTATCACGACAGACAAATGGGCACTGTCGGTTGTAGCAGAAGGCTACAGAATAGAATTTTTCCAGATTCCACAAGAATCGTACTTCGTAACCACCCCTCCCTCCGACACCCTATCGTCGGAAGTCGAGGCCCTCCTCTCAAAAGACGCCATAGAACAGGTACCAACAAGACACCTTCAGCGGGGGTTCTACTCCCGCTACTTCACGGTCCCAAAAAAGGATGGCGGACTTCGTCCCATATTAGATCTGCGGAACCTCAATGCGTTCATCACCTACAAGAAATTCCGTATGACCACTCTACAGACCATCCTACCGCTACTAGAAGCCAACGCGTGGATGGTGACGCTGGACTTAAAGGACGCATACTTTCATGTGACGATCCACCCGTCACACAGACAGTACCTACGCTTTGCGATCGGTCCACGTCACTTCCAGTACAAGGCCCTACCCTTCGGCCTCTCTACAGCTCCTCGTGTCTTCACGAAGCTTATGGCAGTAGTAGCGGCACATTTGAGACTCCAAGGTGTCCACCTTTACCCCTACCTGGATGACTGGCTCCTAGTCGCCCCCTCTACGACGGAACTACAGAACCACATCTCTATTACCCTTCACACCCTAGAATTACTAGGGTTGACTATAAACCTCAAAAAGTCCATGCTTATCCCTTCCAGACGGGTTCAGTTTATCGGAGCTATCCTGGACTCCTTACAATGCAGGGCATTCCTACCCCCCAACAGAGCAGCGGATATAGTCTCCCTTCTCCAGGCTATCCTAGAGACCAAGGAGGCTACAGCCAAACAAATCCTTCGCCTGCTAGGCCTGATGGCCGCGACAACGGCAGTAATTCCCTTCGCCAAATTGCGAATGAGACCACTGCAGCTCTGGTTCTTGAGGCGTTTCCGCCCCAAACTCCACTCCCTCTCCAAACGTTTCCAGATATCTACCCAGGTCCTGGAGACCCTGAATTGGTGGCTCGTGCCCCAGAATTTACACTCAGGTGCACCTTTCCGGCTTCCACCACCCTCAGCGACCGTCACCACGGACGCATCCCTATGGGGCTGGGGAGCTCACCTGGAAGGTGTAGGTGTGGGAGACAGGTGGCACCCCTCTGTGGCACACAACCATATCAATTTCTTAGAGCTGCTGGCAGTTCTCTACGCAGCGAGATCTTTCCGCCAATCCCTAACGGGGAAAACGGTGACTGTCCTTACAGACAACACCACCACTATGTTTTACATCAACCGCCAGGGCGGGACGGTCTCCCGTGGACTTTGCCGGTTAGCGATAGAGCTGTGGAACGAGTGCCAGGCGCTAGATGTTCACCTGGTGGCGACTCATCTCCCAGGACTACTCAACGTCCAAGCGGACTTCCTAAGCAGAGGAGGAGCATCCCTACACGAGTGGGAGCTGAACCCCCTCTACCTGACCCCGATCTTCGGCCATTGGGGACATCCATCCGTGGATGTATTCGCCTCTCGGGAGAACAAGAAGTGCCATCTATTCTGTTCCAGAGCAGGAATGGACCCGACCTCTCTCGGAGATGGTCTCCTCTTCCGGTGGACAGGGAAACGGTTGTACCTATTTCCCCCAATCCCTCTCATTCCGAGAGTAGTCCACAAACTATTGACAGAGCGACCGTGGGCAATTCTAGTTACCCCATGGTGGCCGAGACAACCCTGGTTCCCCACGCTCCTCAGCCTCTCACGGGGGACGTATCTCCATCTCCCGACGGACCCGGACCTCCTCGGGATGCGCGGGGGCCGAGTACTGCACCACGATGTGCCCAGGCTAAAATTGACAGCGTGGCTGATCCAAACTTAGGGCTAGAATCACGCATTGCTCAAGTTCTACTGAACTCACGCAAACTCTCCACTCGACGTTCATATGAGTCAAAGTGGACTAAATTTTTAACCTTCCTGGCGTCTGTAGGACGACCCTCAGTCCCCGCTGGACTTAAAGATGTTTTTGGTTTCCTCCTGTCATGTAAGGACAGGGGACTGTGTCACTCATCTATCCGAGTCTATTTGTCAGCCATCTCAGTCAATCACCCTAAGATTGATGGCTATTCGGTGTTTTCCCACCCAACAACGAAACAATTCCTCAAGGGAATGAATCGCCTCTATCCCCCAGTGCGGACACCAGTCCCGGCATGGGACTTGCCCCTGGTTCTCACTAAGCTGATGGGAAAACCCTTCGAACCCATGGCCTCATGCAGTCTTCAGCTTTTGTCATGGAAGGTTGCATTTTTAGTGGCCATCACGTCTACTCGACGCGTGAGTGAGCTCTCGGCGTTCCGTGGCGACCCACCATACCTCACGTTTCATCATAATGCCGTCACTTTGGCTCCAGATGTCGCTTTCCTGCCTAAGATAGTTTCGGACTTCCATATAGGGGCAGATATCACCTTGCCGGTGTTTTTTCCTGATCCCCAGGACCCAACGCAACGTAGTCTACACACTTTAGATGTCAAGAGAGCCCTGTCTTTCTACTTGCACCGGACGAAATCCTTTCGCAAGTCTCCAGCTCTCTTCATTTCTTATGCCTTGCCCAGGCAGGGACAAAAACTGTCGTCTCAAAGACTCTCGAAGTGGATAGTTGAGACGATAAAACTCGCCTATCTTCTGGCCAAAAGGCCACTGCCGGCGTCCCTCCGGGCACACTCCACTCGAGCCGTGGCTACTTCCACAGCATTCCTCAAGGGCATTCCCCTGGGAGACATCTGCAATGCTGCAACGTGGGCGTCCCCTCACACGTTTGTGAAGCACTACGCCCTAGATGTCCGTGTCCATCAGCGTACTGTGGTGGGCCGTGCAGTCCTGCAAGCAGCTCAGATGTGAGACCTCCAGCACCCACCTCCAGGTATGGTGTTTATTGCTCGCTATTCTCCCAGAGGTGTGATGCACAGAGACCACGAAGAAGATATGCAGGTTGCTTACCTGTAATTGGAGATCTTCGAGTGGTCATCTGTGCATTCACACCACCCGCCCTCCTTCCCCTCTGCTTTCGATCTCCCTCACCTTTTTCCTTGGGGGCTGTTAGCAGCGGTCAGAAGGAACTGGCGGGATCCTCGTGCCTCTCCCTGGGTCATGCGCAGTGGGGCGTGCACGTGACCGGGGAGCTGGCGCGAAAATCCGTTAGGCTTTGAAGATTACCGATCGGGATCGGCGCAGGCACACTTTATCCCAGAGGTGTGAATGCACAGATGACCACTCGAAGATCTCCAATTACAGGTAAGCAACCTGCATATCACATGTATAGGATCCAGGAGCCTGGGGCAGAATTTTTGTTTGTCCACCCCAAACCCAACTCAGTGGTTATGACACCCTCCACCAAGGGTCGTAGTGGGCACTCTTCCCCATTGGACAAAGAAGGACGCAGAATAGATTCCTTTGGAAGACGCATTTATTCAGCGGGTGCATTGGGTCTGAAGATAGCAAATTACACTGCCTGCATGAGCAGGTATCAGTACTCACTCTGGGAGCAGATGACTGCGCTCATTGCCCATCTCCCAGAGGACAAGTTATGTAACGCCAGAAAGATTCAGAAGGAAGGTATGTCTCTGGCCAAGCTCCAACTTTCGGCCTCCAAGCATTCAGCAGAAGTAACCTCCAAGACGCTCACATCAGCAGTGTCCATCAGACACCATGCCTGGTTGAGATCCACCTCTCTTCCTCAAGACACCAAGACCTTGGTGGAAGATCTGCCGTTTGAAGGGGACAGTCTCTTCAGCTCAACGACAGACACAGTCTTCACGAGCTTGATAAAAGCATGAAGACATCCCGCAACCTGGGAGTTTCTCAACCTAAACAGCAGAAACAAAGAACATGGCAAAGATCATGGCCAAAGAAGCAGTCACAAAGACCTCCCGCTGAACCCCAATGGCAGAGGTCACCACCATCTACCTACCAACAAAAGCCCTACAACAACAAGCCCCGTTTCCCAACTGCTCCAGCATCTAAGGCTGTCAAGCTCCACCTCCTGCCCCGCGGGTGCGCCCCCTGTGGCCGTGGTTCCCCTTTTGCAGCAGGGAGGCCAGGGAGCAGTTGAGGGAAAATTAGCACGAACTCGGCCTCAGAATTGGCACAGGAGCGGGGTTAATGCACCCAGGTCGCTCTCTGTGCCTCGGGCGTGCCACTTCTTAGCCCTGGGCTCTCTCTCTCTCTCTCTTGCTTGTCCCGTCTGGGCTTTGGCAGTCCCGGCTCATCCTCCCCGGTGTCTCAGTTCGGCTCCTTTTTATTCTCCCTTCCCAAATTCCCGGACTTCCTGCTGCCACTCCCTGCCCCTCTCCTCCTGCCCCGCCCCCTTTATCTTCACCAACGCCGTCCTCGCCCCCAGCCCTCGGTCCCTCCCTTCCGCTTCTCCCCGGCAGCGGCGGGCGGCCGCATCCACTCCTGTGGGCTCTGGTGGGGCCGTGAACCAGGTGGTGACGCTGCTGCCTTGCTCGTCAGGGCTCTGACGTCGTCTGCCGGCGCCCGTCGGCCCGTGCGGACGAGGAGCGTGCTGGCCGGGCCCGGGAACCGCCTGCTTGTGCGGTTGCTCCGGTGCCGCCGCCTCTCTTGCTCGGCGCGTCGGGGACGGGGCCGTCTTTGGGAGTGCCGTCAGGCCTCTCCTCGGGGGTATGCGGCGCGGCCTGACTCCTTCGTCCCTTGCTGCCATCTGGATGGGTGAGTCAGCTGTGGAGGCCGCGGGGGGGTCCAAGTCCCGGCGCCGCGGGACGGGACAAAGGCTAAACCTCCTAAACCGAGCAAACAGAGTTTTTGACTCCCACCCCTGCTCCGACAACCCCACCCGTCTATCACCCTTCCTGACAGCATGGCAACGCATTACTTCGGACAAGTGGGCACTTTCGGTCGTCTCCGAGGGATACAGAATAGAATTCTTCGAGATCCCTACAGAACCTTACTTCGTGGTCACTCCCCCATCCGACACTCTAACAACCGAGGTCGAGACCCTGCTGAGCAAGGATGCGATAGAACCGGTAGTAGTCCAGCAGTTTCAACAAGGGTTTTACTCCCGCTACTTCACAGTGCCAAAGAGGGACGGGGGCCTCCGACCCATCCTGGATCTTCGGAACCTCAATGCGTTCATAACGTACAAAAAGTTCCGAATGACCACCCTCCAGATCATCCTACCTCTGCTGGAGGCGGGCTCTTGGATGGTGACGCTAGACCTGAAGGATGCATACTTCCATGTGACCATTCATCCTTCCCACAGACCCTTTTTACGCTTTGCGATCGGTCTACGTCATTTCCAGTACAAGGCACTACCATTTGGTCTCTCGACAGCACCTCGTGTTTTCATGAAATTAATGGCAACAGTAGCGGCCCACCTCCACCTGCAAGGCATCCACCTATACCCTTACCTGGACGACTGGCTCCTGATCGCGCCTTCCGCATCAGACCTACAAGACCACGTCTCCCTGACACTCCATACCCTGGAGATCCTGGGACTGACAATAAATACAAAGAAGTCCATGCTCACCCCCTCCAGACGGGTACAGTTCATCGAAGCTCTTCTCGATTCCCTACAGTGCAGGGCATTCCTACCTCCCAACAGGGTCTCGGACATTGTTTCGCTCCTCAGAGTTCTGAGAAGGAACCGGGAGGCGACAGCTCGTCAAATACTGTGCCTCTTGGGACTCATGGCGGCTACCACCATGGTCATCCCTTTCGCAAGGCTACACATGAGACTCTTGCAGCTGTGGTTTCTCCGCCGGTTCCGGCCAAGCCTACACCTTCTGTCCAAAAGATTCCACTTATCGGACCAGGTGGTTCAAGCCCTGGAGTGGTGGCAGGTGCCACAGAATCTCCAAACAGGCGCACCCTTTTGCCGCCCTCCTCCGTCAGCTACTATTACCACGGACGCTTCCCTATGGGGCTGGGGAGCCCACTTGGGCGATCTGTGCGTAGGAGACAAGTGGGACCCATCAGTAGCCTCCAATCACATCAACTTCCTGGAACTACTAGCGGTCCGTTACGCAATCCGGTCTTTTCAACACCTCTTATCGGGAAAGACAGTGGCTGTCCTCACGGACAACACAACCACGATGTACTATATCAACCGACAGGGCGGTACAGTCTCCCACAGTCTCTGCCGCTTAGCGATAGAACTCTGGATGGAATGTCAATCGCTGGATATCTACCTGGTAGCGAACCATCTCCCCGGTCAGCTCAACACGCAGGCAGACTTCTTGAGCAGAGGGGTGCATCCCTACACGAATGGGAACTCAATCCTCTCTACCTGACTCCAATCTTCAATCTCTGAGGTCAGCCCTCTGTGGATGTGTTTGCTTCCAGAGACAACAAGAAGTGTTCCCTCTTCTGTTCCAGGGCAGGCACGGATCCGATGTCCCTGGGGGACGGCCTTCTCCTCTCCTGGTTGGGGTTACACGTTTACCTGTTTCCCCCGATCCCACTAATACTGAAGGTAGTACAGAAGCTACTGGCGGAACAACCACTAGCAATCCTGATCACACCCTGGTGGCCGAGGCAACCTTGGTTTCCCACCCTCCTTTGCCTCTCCAACGGGTCCTACACTCACCTCCCGATGAACCCAGACCTCCTGTGGATGTACGAGGGTCTGGTACTGCATTACGACATACCCAGACTGAAGCTAACAGCCTGGCTAATTCGTCCTCCGAAGTAGATGCTCGTATAGCTAATGTTCTTCTTAATGCTCGTAAGCCATCTACACGCCGTTCCTACGAGGCAAAATGGAATAAGTTCCTGCCTTTCCTGGTTTCTGTAGGACGACCTTCCATTCCGTCTACACTCAATGACATCTTTGGCTTCCTATTATCTTGCAAGGACAGAGGGTTGTGCCACGCATCGCTTCGTGTCTGCCTTTCAGCTGTTTTGGTTAACCATCCCACCATAGATGGCTACTCAGTATTTTCTCACCCCACTACGAAGCAATTCCTAAAGGGAATGTGCCGTCTCTTCCCAACAGTCAAAACCCCCGTCCCAGCGTGGGACCTGCCTTTAGTGCTGAACAAGCTAATGGGCAAACCATTTGAACCTATGGCTTCCTGTAGCCTCCAGCTTCTTTCGTGGAAAGTAGCTTTTCTGGTGGCCCTTACTTCAGTTCGTAGGGTGAGTGAGCTGTCGGCTCTCCGATGTGACTCACCCTATCTTACCTTTCATCAGGAAGCAGTGACTCTGACTCCTGATATTACCTTCTTGCCGAAGATAGTTTCGGACTTCCATATTAAAGCAGACATCACCCTGCCGGTGTTCTTTCCTGAACCCAAGGACCAGGCACAGCGCTGCCTACACTCTCTCGATGTTAAGAGGGCCCTGTCCTTTTACTTGCATTGGACTAAACCCCTTCGCAAGTCCCCAGCTCTCTTCATCGCGTATGCCTTGCCCAGACAAAGACAGAAGCTATCATCTCAGAGACTGTCTAAGTGGATTGTTGGGACGATAAAACTTGCCTATCTCTTGGCCAAGTGGCCATTACTGGTGTCCCTACGGGCTCACTCTACTCGAGCAGTGGCTGCCTCGACAGCATTTCTCAAGGGCACCCCCCTGGGAGACATCTGCAGTGCTGCTACATGGACGTCTCCTCACACGTTTGTGAGACACTATGCTTTGTACGTCCATACCCATCAGTGGTCGGCGGTGGGCTGTGCAGTTCTGCAGACAGCTCAGATGTGAGACCTTCAGCACCCACCTCCAGGTATGTGGTGCATTTATTGCTCGCTATTCTCCCAGAGGTGTGATGCACAGAGACCACGAAGAAGATATACAGGTTGCTTACCTGTAATTGGAGATCTTCGAGTGGTCATCTGTGCATTCACACCACCCGCCCTCCTTCCCCTCTGCTTTCGGTCTCCCGTGTAATTTTCTTGGAGGCTGCTTGCAGCGGTCAGAAGGAACTGGCGGGATCCTCGTGCCCCTCCCCGGTCATGCGCAGTGGAGCCGGCACGCGATCGGGGAGTTGGCGCGAAAATCCGTTTAGATTTGAAGTTACCGATCGGGATCGGCGCAGGCACACATTATCCCAGAGGTGTGAATGCACAGATGACCACTCGAAGATCTCCAATTACAGGTAAGCAACCTGTATTTATTGTCCGTTAACAGACTCAGAAGGGAAGTGCTGAGGGAGTGAAGCGACTTTCGCCTTCTGAAGAGAGACTGTGGAGAATTCTGTTTCTAGGAAGGAACAGTGCCAGCCCTTTCAGCAACAAAGAGTCCTCTGTACAAACAACCGATATTCCCCTGTTGTGTTCTGCCAATAAATTCTGTTTCTAGGCAGGAACAGACTCAATCATAGTGAACTAAGCGAACACAAACACTAACATACATCAATCCTGGCGAGCCTGTGAGATGTGGTTGTGGGAGGGCTGAACTCTGGCAGGGTCTAGACAGCTGTGTAGAGGCCAGCTGTGACTCAAAGAGGCCAGTAAGACACAGCTATGGAGGAACCACAAAGCAGGACAGGAAAGAGTATAATAGAAGAGTTGAGTGAAAGTATAACCATCTGTATGCAACAACAAAAAAACCATAAGCCTACGGTCTGAACGTAGTGCCAGTCCTTTCAGCAACAAAGAGTCCTCTGTACAAACAACCGATATTCCCCTGTTGTGTTCTGCCAATAAATTACAGTTTTATTTTATCTTGAGAAAACCTTGGTGTTTGACTCATACTTTAAAAACCAATCCCCAAAGAGACTAGTTAGAAAGAGAAGGACCTGAGTAGTATTCATAGACTGCTGGGCTGATCTGTTCCCTCAGAGGGAAAGTTCAAACTACAGCTTGTAAAGAGGAGTAGGGTCATAGACCCAGAATTGGCTTGTCCTCCCGATAATCAACAACAACTAGGGCTAGGGCTTTCTGGTGGAATGAGCTCCCGGAGGAGATCAGGGCCCTGCGGGACTTGTTGCAGTTCCGCAGGGCCTGTAAAATGGAGCTCTTCCGACAGGCCTTTGAAGCCACCACCATCACCACCACTGCCACTGTTGACAGTTGATGGCATGAAGAGTGAGGCTGACCTTCCTGGGTCTCCCAATCAACCAATCATAGCCCGACCTGAGTGCCATAGACATCTGGGGGATACTAAGAAGCTGAATGTATGCTGAGGACTGTAATACTAGTACTTCAATATGTCATGATTTTTATGGTTTAAATGTCTGTACTATTGGATTTTATATTGTATAGCTTATATATTGTTTTATATCATCTGTGTAAGCTGCCCTGAGCCAGCTTTGCTGGGAGGGCAGGGTAAAGATCTAAACAAATGAACAAACAAAGAAATAATTGAGCTAAGAGCCTGGAGAAAGGAGGCTACCTTGGATTCTGATGGACTGAAGGCCTGGACTATGATATGCTCATTTTGCAGTAGACAGCTGTCATGATATGTGTAGGACTGGGAGACAAGGCCTAGTGAGGCCTAGGGCAGGAGACCTGCATGGGATGGGAAGCAGACAGCCTACAATCCCTACAATGCTTGGCGACAGTTGTAACCAATTGCACCTTGTCTTGTTCTCATTGCCCCATTACTGTATTAATAAACCATTTCCTTAATGTTCTCTGCCTGGTAATCACACCTATATTTCTTGGCTTAAAAAGGGGCATTTTGGTTGGGCTTGGGAGGGTACTCTGGGCCTTCCCAAGGGACCCTAAGTCTAGAATGGTGGCAGAGGAAAGTGGCAACTCATGGGGTGCCATGACAACAGCAATGTAGAGAATGCATAAGCTATGGCCTTTGATTCTTGAACTTAAAGTCTGTGCCATCTAATGCAGGTCTTGGAAACGTGTTAAATAGTTTAGCTAGTTCTTCTTGTTTTTCTTGCTGTGTGATTTTAGAGTGTTGTGTTTCCTGTAGATTAAACATTTTATTCTGAAATATATTAAATAAAACTTTATATAATTTAAAAAAAGGTTTGGCTACTTGTGTACATCTGCTTTGTGAACTCACAGGGTTCAGCCATGGACTACTTGACAGTACCATTGATCAAATGCTTGCATAGTAGCTGTGAAATTGGTACAGTCATTAATGGTACCTGATGCCAGAGAGCCAGGCCTGTAATTTCACATAGCAGAGCCTTTGGATTGGTAGCCCTGACAAGAAACCTCTTTAAATAGAATGTTTTCTGGAGGCTGCCTAGAGTTATATATCATATGATATAATGATTCCTGCCTATTCAAGCTTTACAGAGAAAAACAACTGATGAAGCTTCCTCCCACCCCATTAGAGCCTCGGATAAGCTGTGATATTTGTTTTTACTGAAAAGAGGTCATTGGGAAGTGGGAGACAGGAGGAAAGTTCTCTTCTGCTGAAGCAAAATGTAGACTGGATCCAACTCATAGGGAGGCTACTCGTTCCCCAGTAATAGAAGCAACACCTGTTGCTTTAAGAAATGCATGCCCACGAAGATCTCATGAAACTATATTGTTAGATCTTAGTGCCCTTTTAGGGGATTGCTAGGCAGTCATAACACAATATTGCTGAGGCCTCCATGCTTACTGTTGGTTGGGGTGGGGAGCTGAAAAAAGTAAAAGATTGGTAGGAGAGAAGGAGGTGAAGCTGAAGGGGAAGGACAAGAAAACGTAGGTGAGTGGGTGGGAGGGAGAAAAGTAGGAGAAGCTTGCAGGGACAGCAAGGATGAGGGGAGGATGAAAAGCTGAAAACTAGGGAGGGACAAATAAATGTGGGTGGGCAGGAAGGACAGAACCAGCGAAAAGTAAGAGGCTATGAGGACTAGGGGGAGATAAAGAGGAAATAATGTGAGGAATAGGATAAGGGGGAAAACATGTTTCTCCTTCTACTATCATATTGACTACAGATTTTACAACAATTTTATCTATTCTGCAGAAACAGGTTCTGCTATAACTGCCTCCTGCGTTGGCTTGGGAAACTCTCTTACACCTCCACCAGGACAGACTGGAAGATTGGTGCCAGGATACAATGGTATAGTTGCGACTATATGGTACAGTAAGATAGAATATGGCTCAATGTCTATGAGGAGCATTTGGCTGCTTGCAGGTGGAAACTAGAAATCTAGTGTTTGTGCTTAAAGCTCAACTGTGGCTGTATTTAACAACCGAGGACCCAAAACCAACCTTTATCTGCCTTCCTGAGCTGCATCAACATTTTTATTTCATATCAAAATAGAAAACCTGTAAAAGGGATCATTGCTAAATCCACTGTCCCCTTCAACATTCCAATTTAGAAAATGTGTCTCAATAGTTACCCAAAGCTGCAATGATTTTTTGTTGCCATTACTAGAACACATGCTTATTACAGCATCATAGATGTTGGTCCAGTTTATGACTGGAACTTGGTTTTTCGCTCCTGAAGTACCCTAACCAACATAGGCTATCAAACACGGGTCAATAGTTCTATGCACAAAAGCCCAAAGTAGCCAAATGTGGATCAAGAGAGGAAAGGTGAATGGGAAGAGGATCAGTCTGAAAATTCAGTTAATCACACAATTTCACTATCAGTCCACAAACATGTAACGGTTTACAAACTTTATTCATGTCATTGTCAAAGTCAACGCAGTTCCATGCACACATTGTTGATTACATGTACAGAGTTGTGCCTGACTTTATGCTGTTTTGGATGCTTTGCTGTTAAGGGAAGTCTGCTGTTAAGTGAAGAACGCCACCCTGCCCCCACCTCTGCCAGGAGTCCTGTTACACCAGACATATACAGAGTGGGAGTTCTCTACACAAGTCGATATTTGAAAGGAATGCTATGAACATTATCACATGCAGCATTTTCCTTTTAGCTGTAGGAAATGTAGGCTTTGAAGCAGCATCAGGCGTGAGAGGCAATAGCTGCTGCTGCTTTTGGTGTGGAAAACAAAATTAGATGAGAACATGTGCACTCATAAGATGCAAAATGGTACAATGTTTTCATAACGGTGTACTATTGTTTGGCCTGAAATAGTAAATCTACTCTTGAAACAAAATTATTACTACTTTAGGGTCATGTAACTTATATAAGAAGCGCTCAGTTTGCTGGAAAATAGTCAACCATATTTATACAAACATGTTTATACAATAAAAAGGCAGGAAAATGACAATTTAAAATGACAATTTAAAACCATTAGCAACATTTTTCTTGCCTCTTGCGTTGGTATCTGTAGCAGATATTGGGAGGGCAAACCATGGGGTAAAGGGTAATTGAGAAGAACTTTCAGTTATGGCAAGAAATAAATCTGAGAATGGTTATAAATGATTATACATTTGCCTCTGTCCTTTCAGAGCATTCTATCAGAGATCGGGTCTGAATACAGAGTGAGCGTGTGACTCCTACAAGCTGTGCACTGCTCATCCACCATGTCACTGCTTTTTCATCTCCTTTACTTGCCCCTTTGTCCCATCTCCTCTTCTGCTGTAGGCTGCCAGAAAAGTATTTTGTACAACAGCAGGTAGAAGAGAAGGCTATGTGAAGGGACTGGTTTGTAGACTTTTAAACCAGTCCCTGTAGCTGTTCCTTTAATATCAGTTTGATATGCAAGCACTTATTAGGTGATGTTATTTAACTTCATGTCATGAAAGTGTCAACTGTCCATTTCCACACATTACACCTCTATTAATGAGATAAAACATTTCCCCCCTGTCCATTTGGTCACCTTAGATGGGTGGCAAAGCTGGACAAAGGCAGTCATGGCTATATGGTGCCAAACTTTTAAAGAGACAGCACCATCTCTAGTAAAGGCCTTATTTAGTTATTATCCCCAAATGTTGTTTGGATTTGTTTTCTCGCCTGTTTTTTTGCCTGTGTTTGTTAGGCAGGGTTTTAAAAAAAATTCTTACATCATTATATAAAATATAATAATTTCTTTAGGGTTTTCTCTCTGAAGATTTCCCATTCTAACCTCTGCAAACTTAAAAAAAATGTTATTTGCATTCCAGCATCGTTCAATTTTCCTCTTAGTCGGAATCTTCTGCTTAAAACCCATTTTTCAGTCTGATCTGCTAACAAGAGAACTGAGCTAATCTAATGGGATTTTGCAAATGATTGTAATTGCTTTGTTCACTTGCATTTGCCATTGCAATCAAACATGAATTTCTGCTTTGTTATGAAAAGTATTACTTAGAGCAAAACAACCCCTTACTTTGGTAACTACTTGTTATGCTGTATCTTGTTGCAGTGATCATTCTGGATGACAACAAGCAACCAGTAAAAGCAAATACTTTAGGAAACATTGTGGTGAAGTAAGTAAAGCACAACTTTTCAAGGCATTTTAAACATTTGTGTAAAATATTTAAACTACTTGTCCACATGACTTGTATGGTACATCAGACAAATAAGTTGATAAACTGAATACTAGGGATAGGGTGGCGAAGAGATTGAAGATGTGTCCAAACATAATTGATAAATAAATAATGAGTACAGTTATTGGTGCTGATTACACATGTGACCTTTCTGCTTAGGAATGTGGGTGCTTCAGACCTCTTTTAGAAGAATTAAAATGTGAAATATGAGCTATCCTTCCTTTGCTCAGTTTTAATTATGAGATTTCAGATGGTCAAGAGACCCCTTCTACAGTTGGTAAACAGGTATCCTTTCACACCAAGGAACCATCCCTGGGCAGGTGGTTGGTGGTTCAGTCCTTAAGCATGTAGATAGATGGATTGTGAACCCATGTAATGACCGCATGGTGACTTGCCTGTCTAGTGCGAAGGTAGTGGACATTATGTTTGGTCTAAATAGGCTGGTAGACAGTGCTGGGTAGGAGCCAGTGGTCGTGGTACATGTTGGCACCAACGGTGTGGGGAAATGTAGTCTTGTTGTCCTGGAGGAAAAATTTAGGCTGCTAGGCAGGAGAGTCAAGGCCAGGACTTCCAAGTGCTGCCTTTTCCATGTGCAGGGCCAGCTAGACAGTCTCAATGTGTAGATGAGACAATGGTATAGGGAGGAAGGGTTTAACTTTGTTAGGCACTGAGATGTTTTTTGGAACAAGCAGGACCTGTACAAAAGAGATGGCCTCCACTTGTCCTGAGAAGGAACCAGGCTGCTGGCGCTTAAAATCAAAAAGGTGGCAGAGCAGTTTTTAAACTAAATCCTGGGGAAAAGTTGACAGGAGATGAAATGTCTCTAGTTTGGCATGGCTCATCTGTAAGAGATGAAGGGGTAGCTGTTACTGTTAAAGAGGGAAATTGATTAGGACTGGCCACCGAGAGAGTGACAAACCATATTGACTGCTTGACAAGGTCTAGAGGCCACAGGAGGAAGGTTGCAGGCTTAATTTGTCTGGGGAATTATAGATGTTTATCTGCAAATGCTAGAAGTGTCTGAGGCAAATTGGGGGAACTTGAATGCTTAGTGTCAGAGAAGAACATAGACATTGTGGACATTTCAGAAACTTGGTAGGATAAGGATAAACACTGGGATACAGGGATTTCTGGATATAAATTATATCAGAAGGATAGGGAAGGGTCGGAGGTGGAGTGGCTCTGTATGTCAGAGAGGGCATACAGTCCAGTAAAATTGAGAATCTAAGACAAATATTTCTGCTTATGGAAGTGCTATGGGTGGAAACTGTGGGCCCAAAAGGAAGCTTAACTCTGGGAGTTTATCACCCACCAGATCACAGCTCAGAGGATGATTTTAAAAACAGCAAAAGAATTAAGGAAAGCAGCTAGATGAAATAACTGTGGCATGATAGATGATTTTAACTACCCACACATTGATTGGGTCAATATGTGTTCAAGTCGGGAGAAAGAGATTGGGTTTCTAGATACTCTCAATGACTGTGCCATGGAGCAGATGGTCACAGAAACTACCAGGGAGAGATGATCCTGAACTTGGTCCTAAGTAATGCTCAAGACCGCATGAGAGAAGTGTAAACATGATATCACCAGTTGGGAACAGTGACCATAGTGCTGTTAAGTTTAGCATTTACATGAATGGGGAGTTGCCCCAAAAGACCAACACAACCACATTTAGCTTAAGAAGGGGTAACTTCTCTCAAATGAGTTGGCTTGTGAAAAAGAAACTGAAAGGAGAGGTAAGGAGGGTCAAATCCCTTAAGGAAGCTTAGAGACTATTTATAACTACAATCCTGGAAGCTCAGATAAAACGTATACTGCAGGTTAGGAAAGGTACAAATAGGTATAAAAATGGCCTGCATGGTTAATGAATAAAGTAATGGAAGCAGTGAAAGATAAGAAGGATTCCTTTATGCAGTGGAAGGCTAGTAAGTAAAAGAGAGCATAGACTTTGGCAAATAAAATGCAAGTGGGTGGTCAGACAGGAAAAAAGGGACTATGAGAAGCATATTGCAAAAAACATAAAGACCAACAATAAAAATTTCTTCAAATACATTAGAAGCAGAAAACCAGCTAGGGAGGCATTTGGGGCCCTTGGATGATCAAGGAGTAAAAGGATTTCTAAAGGATGATAGGGAAATGGCAGAGAAACTGAATGCCTTTTTTTGACCCTGTCTTCACTGTGGTGGTTGCCCACTCCAGAACCACAGATTTCAGGAGGGATGTGGAAAGACTTAAAACAGATTGAGGTGACGAGAGAGGAGGTCCTATGACTGATGGACAAATTAAAAACTGACAAATCACCAAGCCCATATGGCAAACATCCAAGTGTTCTAAAAGAACTCAAAAGGGAACTTGTGGCTCTCCTGCCAAAAATATACAATCTTATCACTAAAATCTGCCTCCATTCCTGAGGATTGGAAGATAGTTAATGTAACCCCCCCGTCTTTAAAAAAGGTTCCAAAGGAGATCCGGGAAATTACAGGCTGGTCAGTCTAACGTCAATGCTGGGTAAGTTGGTGGAATCAGTTATTAAAGATAGAATTAGTAGGCACATATATGAGCAAAAGCTACTGAGGAAGAATCAGCAAGGATTCTGTAAGGGAAGATCTTGTCTCACTAACCTTTTAGAGGTGAACAAACGTGGACAAGGGTGACAGATGTTGCTTACTTAGATGTCCAGAAAGCTTTTGATAAAGTTCCTCATCAAATGCTCCTAAGTAAACTCAGCAGTCATGAGATAAGAGGACAAGTCTTCTTGTGGGTTAAAAACTGGTTAATTAACAAGAAACAGAGAGTGAGTTTAAATGGGCAGTTTTCAGAGTGGGAGGTGGGAAGCAGTGGGGTACCGCAGGGCTCTTTTTAACTTGTTTATTAATGATTTGGAGTTGGGAGTAAGCTATGAAGTGGCTAAGTTTGCAGATAACACTGAGGTCAGGGTGGTGAAAACTAGGGAGGACTGGTAGGCACTCCAGAGGAATCTGTTGAGGCTGGACGAGTGAGCATCAGTGTGCCAAATGAAGTTTAGTGTGGGCAAGCGCAATGTAATGCACATTGGAGCTAAAAATCCCAACAATAAGTACATGTTGATGGGGTCTGAACTCGTAGTAACTGCCCAGGAGCGAGATCTTGGAGTCATGGTAGATAACTCACTGAAAATGTCAACTCAGTGTATGACTGCAATAAAAAAGGCAAATGCTATGATGGGGATTATTAGGAAAGGAACTGAAAACAAACCAACCTGTATCATAATGCCCCTGTATAAATCTATGGTGCAGCCTCATTTGGAGTACTGTGTACAGTTCTGGTCACTGCACCTCAAAAAAAGATGGTGCATTGGAAAAGGTGTAAAAAAGAGCAACTAAAATGATTTAGGCGGTGGAACACCTTCCCTATAAAGAAAGGTTAAAGAGGTTAGGGTTCTTTAGCTTGGAGAAACGACAACTGAGGGGTGACATGACAGGTTTACAAAATTATACATGAGATAGAGAAGGTAGAGAAAGAAGTACTTTTCTCCCTTTCTCACAGTACAAGAACTCATGGACACTCAATGAAATTAATGAGCAATAGGATAAAAGGTAGTACTTCTTCACTCAAAGAGTAATTTACAAGTGGAGTTCACTGCACAGGAAGTGGTGACAGCAACAAGCATGTACAACTTCAAGAGGGAATGAGATAAACATGTGGAGCAGAGGTCCATCAGTGGCTGTTAGCCACAGGGTATAGATGGAACACTATCTGGGACAGTGATGCTCTGTATTCTTGGTGCTTGGGGACAACATTGGGAGGGCTTTTGGAGTTCTGGCTCCACTGATGGACCTCCTGATGGCAACTGGGTTTTGGCTACTCTGTGATACGGAGTGTTGGACTGGCCTGATCCAGCATAGCTTCTCTTATATTCTTAAATATTTTGAATATTGTTTTTACATGATTGAGAGCAAAACAAATTTGCATGTCACTAAGTATTTCTGTTATATTCAGAATAAACACAACTGGCAAGGTTTGGACGTATTAACTTTTGTATTTTTAAAACATGCATAGTATTCATAACAAATGTTTGGATTGCATTTTAATGACTTTCTTAAGATATACATTTAAAGCAAAAAAGTTATTTTAGTGTGATTTCACCATTTTTATGTAATGTACTAGTAAAACTTCGGAGGTTAATTCCAGGAGGCTAATTCCTGGATGTTTTTAATATTGTAGCCGGAAAATAAAAACCTTACATTATTGTAGTGTCTATAATTCTGAAAATCTTGGACATTTGCAGTGCTGAAAATTTAGAGCAACATTTTGGTTAATGTTTAGGTGAAATAAAATTTCTTACATAACCGATCTGTGCATTTGACTCTGCGTAAGAAAAGGGATAAGGTGTAGCTACTACTTGTTCTCAAGTCCATACTCCATGTTTGTTTATTTTTATTTACTTACAAAATTTATACCCCACTTTTCTGCCCCCATATGGAGCACCAAGTCAGCCAGCAGATTAAAACCTATAATAAAAACACATGTTAAAAACACATGCATTCTGTTTTAAGGCATTTTGCCTTTTCCAGCATAAGCTGGGTTAGGGCAATTAATAAATTGAATAAATAAATAACAACAATAATAATAATGCCAAACACACATCATTAAAACAATTAAAAACAATCCAAATATATATGAACAAAAACATTAAAATGTTTGTCAGGGGTACAGACACACACTAGGACTGTGCTTGGAACTGAATTTCCGGGGGAGCAAGAACCTGATTCAAAACCGGACTGAGGTGTGCATGGAGAGAGGGCTTAATCATTTGGGGACCTGAAAAATGTAAACTCCTGCATGTTGCAGCTCTTGTGCACCTGGGAACAATGAATTCTCATCACACCTCTAGTGTACAGGACCCATGGCAGATGTGGTGTATCATTTCATTAGGTGTTCTGATTTATGCTGTAAAATATCAACTTCCTACCCTTGAACTATTTCAGTCTAATATTTGAATGAATCACTGTTTCTTGGCTTTGTTTTGAAAAAAAGTTGAGTGCAGCCCCAACCTTTCAAGCAGTTAATTTTCTATTGTGGCAGGAAAGGTTTGCTACCAATTATATAATCTTACAAAATGCTTTTGTCATCTTAGTCATGTTAGTCTTTAGAAGAAGAAGAAGAAGAAGAGATTGGATTTATACCCCGCCCTTCACTCCCCAAGGGAGTCTCAGAGCGGCTTACAAACTCCTTTTCCCTTCCCCTCCCCACAACAGACACCCTGTGAGGTAGGTGGGGCTGAGAGAGCTCTTTCCCAAGCTGTCCTTGAGGGAACAGCTGGTACAGAGCTATGGCTTGCCCAAGGTCATCCAGCCAGGTGCAAGTGGAGGAGTGGGGAATCAAACCCGGTTCTCCCAGATTAGAGTCCGCGCACTTAACCACTACACCAAACTGGCTCTCTTAGCAGTTAAGAGATAAATTATGACCTTAGAGACCAGTAACACGAATAAACCCATTAGACTGTGAAGAGTCACGGTACTCTTGAGTTTGAGAAGGCATAAGAAATTTTTGGCAAATACTCATGTATAGAACATGTAAATAGATTTAGAGAATATCATGGAGAAAATCCACGTATGTTAATGCTACTTACTATTACTAACTGACATCAGTTTATCACCTGCAGTGTACTACATACTACTAACAGGGCCGGCCCATTATTGTTAAATTTTAGACCATTGCCTAGGGTGACAGCTCGACAAGGGCACCATTCTGGCTGGCCTCGTCCCCTCTTTGTCCCGCACAGGAAGCCACTCTTGCCAGCTTCTTGCTCCATCCCTGGCAAGAGACTTCCCTCTTTGCAGCCCCCCAGACAGAAAGAGAAGAAGGTGGGGGGGGGAGAGAGAAAGGCGTGGGGAACAGCCCAGGATGACGGGAAAGTGCTGCTCACCCTCTGCCCCCCACCCCCAGTCTTTTTGGAGCTTCTTTTGCAGCCTGGCACAGGCTCCCTCCCCCGCCCCTCGAGCTATCCTGCCCCCAGCATGCATTTGCAGCTCGCCCCCTCGGCCTGCCCACTGCAGCTCTGGCGCCTGCCCCCGTCTCGTCCCACCCCATGGGGGCCCCGCCAGAATGTATCCTCACCTAGTGGGTGGAAAAACTTGGGGCCGTCGCTGACTACTAATACATTTTAAATACAAAAATTTGTTATTAAACTCTTAAATTTTCAATTACTTGTACCTTATGCTTGATATAGCTCTTTTACTAAACACTTCATTGATTCACTGATGCCTTTTCTGTTGATTTGCTCCACGTATTTCATCTATTTTAACTTCAAAAGTTCATAATAGTGAAATTACAAACTGTGTTGTAAGATGAATTCTCTTATTTAGTAGTTAAAATGAAAAAAGCAGAACAAGAAAAATAGCTCTAGAAGAACCACTGATGAATCTCTCAGTGGTAATTGTCCTTCCTCTTTGTCACAAGGACTTTTTAGACAGTTAAATACATCAAAGATGCACCTGCATTGCGAACTACTATCCTGATAGTACCTTGAAAGCATACAAAGTAGCTTTCTGTTTTTGATGGTTTTGTTGAATACAGGTGTGTACTGAGATAATCATATGCAAAATAGTATTCCTATTCTCCTTCATAGTGGCTACTGAACATGTTTTAGATAAGAATTACAAGCCAGGGTTTAACAAACTGATCCTTTAAAAATGTTTCTACAGCCGCGGTTCCGGCTTCCCGTGAGGCGGACGCAGGGAGAGTGAGCTCCTTCGTTTGCTCCAAAAACCCTCGGTTTTCTAGGCTTTACAATTTGCCTTTCCTCTAACCTGTGGGGTTGGGGGTAGCAGAGAGCTTTGGCAGTTGAGGGGGGGAGTGAGACAAAACTCCCCCAGAAACTACCTTGCTCTGAGCAGAAACCGGGTCGGTGTACCGCTGAGGCCAAGTGTTGGCGTCGGATGGGAAAAGAAGGGGAAGGAACCTTGAGGAGCCGAAAACACTTCATGGACCTTCAAAGCGAACTCTTAAAAAGCTGAGTATTCATTTAGTTTCTTTTTCTGATATTGCTAGCCCAAGAAAAAACTTAAAACTATAGAGACGCCAGAGGAACCCCCTATAGTAAACGGCCAGGGAGGTAAAGGAGGAGGGGGGGGGGGACTTAAAAACGAATTAAAGATAACGCTGCACTAACTGAGCTTTCTTTTTCTCTGTGTCTTTTTGGGAGTCCCGGAGCACTATTCGAGGTCCAGTCGCCGGTCTTAGGGGAGCTGCGGAGGCCAGTGGAAGCCCCAAAGAAGATTTGGCTCACGAGGAGGCTCGGCGTCGGGTGGGGCTGTGGAGTGCGCAGGCGCGGAGGACAGAAGACGGTGGCCTGAAGATACGGAGACGGAGAGACGGCTTGCGACTTTTGCGTAACTTCGGAGGAGCGGCGTATAAACTCATCGTGGAGGCAAAGGACTGGCGGAGCCTACATAAAGAGCGCAGCGGGGAGGAGTAAAAGGAGCCTGCTGATACGTAGACGGCAGTAACGGAGAATGGAACACTTATACTGAATTAAGCGTGAGGACTTAAATACATGTGGGACTGAGACTGATCAGGAGGTGGTAATATATAGTAAATCAGTGCTAAGGAGTGAAAAAGAATTAATTGTTATAGTGTTCAAAGTGTCGCTTCTGTTTTTTCTCTTTTTCTCTCTCTCTGTTTTCTCTCTTATCTTTCCTGTTGTTGGGTGACACCTGAGGAAATTAACTATCAAGTCTTTTATAAGCATCTACTATAGACTCCCAAACAAATAAATCTGATACAACTGTTAGATTGTAATGCTATAATTGTTAGCTGTCTGGGGCTGTTAGGGGACTATTTAACAGGGAGGGAGATTAGAGGTCCTTCAATAATTCCAATTAGGGGTATATGATCAATTAAATGCTTCAGATCGATTTGATATAGGGGTAAGAGGGTAAGGGGAATGGTAAAAATCTTATCAGGCTAATTTATTTGATACCTGTTACTTGACCCACTGATTAATTTGAACTACTTTGTCTGATTTGATATAAAGTTGAAATTAATTACCTAATTAACCTCTAGATATTTATAACTTATTTTGAATCCAAATTATTTTAAAATTAATTAAATTAATTAAATTAAATTCAATTAACTAGCTTCTAAAAATAAGAATAAAAATTAATATTAATTAAATAGTTTGCTTAATAGTGATAACATCCCCAGTGGCTAGTGGGATCCCCGGGGCAGCTAGGAAGGGCTCGGTTCCTTCTCCTTCCCAAACAACTACTATTGGACAGATGAAGCCACCACCGTCGACGGGCAACCCAGGACTATCAACGAAGGACATAAAGACCATGATTGATGACTCTGTTTCAGCAGCCATTAAAGCGGTCATGGAGAATACAATCCCTGTATTAATGGAGAAAGTAGAGGAGAGGATACCAGTGATGATTAAAAAAGAATTTGAAATATTTTACAGCAAAATGGATGAAATGAACTCACAATTGAAGGCTGAAGTAGATGAAGTCAAAGCCCAAGTAACAAAGAATAAGACAGAATTACAGGCAGAGATCCAAACCCTAGCAACAAAAGGCAGGCAAACTAATGTTAGAGTACGTGAAATGGATCTTGAGTTTCAAGAATGGAAAGCAAAGAACCAGAGACTTGAAGATGCAATCATCATACTAGAAATGGACAAAGCGGCACAGATTATTAGGTGCCAAAATATCCCTGAGAATATCGGAAATAACCTTAAGGAGAAAATGGCAGAACTAATAGCTGACCAACTTAAGACTAACACTAAACAAGAGTTGCTGATGGAAATGGATGGAGTGTACAGAAGAAGCACAGCGCATGCCAGGAAATATAACACCCCCAGAGAAGTCCACATAAAATTTCACAGAAAAGAAGCAAGAGATAAAATCATGAAAGCCTCAAATGAGAAACAAGTAAAATTTCAAGGGGAAGAAATCAGATTTCTAAAAGAGGTACCATGGCGGGTAAGAGAAAAGAGGAAAGAATATCAGCAGCTGGCAAAAGCGTTGCGAGACCATAGGACAGAATATAGATGGTTGGTCCCGAAAGGGCTCTCCTTTGAACACAGAGGAAGGAGACACAGATTAAACTCCATCTTTAAATTAGACAACTTTGTGGAGAACTTCGGAATAGACTTTGGACTACAGGATGAGAGAGAAGAGGAGGAAGAGGAATCTTCACAATCAGAGAAAGAAGAAGAGATGGATAAGGAAGATAAAGGAAACAGGGAAGAAGAGAGGAAGAGAGGAACGAAGGGAAGGAAGAAAGCGGCGAGAGGGGAAACGCCAATTTCACCTCAAATCCAAACAAGAAATCAACTAAAAACACGCCAGAAGGACACAAAGAAGCAGAATGGAGCTGAGCCTTAAAGAATTTAAGGTATTCTCCGTTAACATAAATGGTCTCAATGCCCCACAAAAAAGAAAACGTACATTCCACCAATTAGCTAAAATAAAAGCTGAGATAGTATGTCTTCAGGAAACCCATATTAAAAAGGAACATACAAAATATCTGAATTGCAAAAAATTGGGATTAGCCTTTGTTGCTGCAGATGATACGCATAAAAAAGGAGGGGTAGTTACCTATGTTAAGGAATCTTTAAACCCCCAACTTGTGTTTGCCTCCAAAGATGGTAGAATGGTAGCTGTTAATATAACTAGAAATGGGAAGGATCTTATAATAATAAACATTTATGCTCCTAATACCAATCAAAGCCAGTTCTACAAGAATTTAGCTGAATTATTGAGGGGGGAAAAATACGACAGAATATGTGTGATTGGTGACTTTAATGCTGTGGTAGACAGAGCACTAGATAGGAAGACTCAGGTTAAACCTGCAAAACAAAAAAATAATAAAAATAATAAAGGCCAAAATTTACCGGAGATATTTTTTCAAATGGCGGAAGAGCAGGACCTTTTGGATACATGGAGAACTAAATATAAGGATAAAATGGCATATACCTTCTTTTCGGGTAGACACAAGTCCTGGTCAAGATCAGATATGGCATGGGTATCTAGACCCATAATACTGGAAATGTTGGATGTTGAGATCTGTCCATTAAAATTTGCGGATCATAACCCAATTCTGTTAACTCTAAGGGAGATAAGGAAGGCCTCTAGATGGACTATGAATAGGTATATTCTAAAAGACCAGGACTTTGTGGAAACGCTAAAAGGGGATATAAAGGATTTCTTTAAAATCAACATTCAACCTCAAACTTCACTTAAAACAGTATGGGATACCTTTAAAGCTTGTATAAGGGGTAAAATGATTAGCTATACCATCTGGAAGAAGAAACAGGAAAATAGGGAATATAAAACTCTGGTTGAGCAAATAAAAATAGAAGAACTAAATAGATTAAAGAGACAAGGGGAACAAGAGGCGAAGCGACGGATACAATACAAACAACATGAGTTAAACTTACTACTAAACAAAGAGATAGCGAAAAATATAGAATATAACAAGTTGTTTTTTTTCGAAAATGCCAATAAACCATCGAGATGGTTGGCGTATAAGTTAAAAAAAGAAGAGGGTAAGAAATATATAATTACTTTAAAAGACAACAAAGGAGAAAATAAATACTTGTTAAACGACTTAAAAAAAATAGTGGAAGAATATTTCACTAACTTATATAAACAAGAAACTAAAGAAGAGAATTTGAGTAGAAATTATTTTAGAGAAAGAACAAAAATAAATAAACTGTCAGAAGAACAAAGAAGACATCTAAACGATCCAATAGCTATAGGTGAGGTGGTGGAAGTGATTAAGAGACAGAAACCTAATAAGACACCTGGACCAGATGGTATCCCAAGTGAATTTTATAAGATTTTTGAGGGACAAATATCCTTAGTATTTAAAGAATTGGTGAAAGATATAGGTAACACAGGAGCTGCTCCAGACACCTGGAATGAGGCGCTAGTTGCACTAATCCCGAAAGGGGAGGAAAATTTAGATAATATCAGTAATTATAGACCAATATCGCTCCTAAATGCGGATTATAAAATCTACGCTAACATTCTCGCAAAAAGATTCAAAAGAGTATTGTCTCAGATAATTAACAGCGATCAAGTAGGCTTTCTCCCAAATAGACATTTAAGAGAAAATTGGAGGACACTAATCAATGTGCTGGAGTTTTATGAGGCTCACCCAGAAAAATCTGCCATAATAATGTTTATGGACGCAGAAAAAGCCTTTGATAGTCTATCCTGGGATTTTCTAAAGACTAAATTAGTAGAATATAACGTAGGAGACAAATTTGAAACTATGATTAAAGCAGTTTATACTAACCAAGTAGCCAGAATACGAATAAATTCAGACATTACAAAGGAGATTAAGATTGAGAAGGGTTCAAGGCAAGGATGTCCCTTATCCCCATTACTATTTATATTTGCATTAGAAACATTGTGCGATCCAGTTAGAGAGGATAAAATCATTAAAGGCCTTACGATTAAAGGACAAGAGTATAAGATCTGTGCTTATGCAGATGATATAATGTTTATTATGGAAGACCCTGAAAATTCGTTAGGCAGATTACTGGAGGTAATCACAGATTACGGGAAAGTTTCGGGTTTAAAAATAAATTAAAAAAAAACAAAGATGCTGTCAAAAAATTGTCCCATACAGGAGCAAGTAAAAATTCAGAATAAATGGGGAATCGAGATTGCCAAGAAAGTGAAATATCTTGGCGTAGTATGTACGAATAAAACTAGCTCATTGGTAGAAGACAACTACGACACCCTCTTAAAAAAAATCAAAAAAGATCTTGATAATTGGAAAAGTCTGAAGCTCTCCTGGTTAGGTAAAGTCGCCGCGATCAAAATGAATATTCTCCCTAGGTTTCTATTTTTGGCACAAACAATCCCATTATTAAAAGAAAACGCAAAATTTTATAAAAAAATTAATGAACTTACGAGAAAATTTATTTGGTTCCCTAAAAAACCCAGGGTAAAATGGAAGATCCTACAAGACTGGAAGGAGGAAGGGGGGATTGCTCTGCCAAATTGGGAGTTGTATGGGAAAGCTGCGGCCTTATTATGGCTGAGAGAGTGGCTGACGTTGAATAACAACAGGACCTTGGCACTAGAGGGACATGATCTTTATATGGGCTGGCATGCGTACTTATGGTATAATAAACACCAGACCCACACTAACTTCTGTACGCACGTATTGAGAGCTGCCCTCTTAAGAAATTGGTTATCGATAAAGGACAAATTCTATATGAAAACCCCTAGGTGGGTTTCACCTTTGGAGGCTTTTGTAAAACCATCACTTGTCGACACAAAAAGTAGGATAACCTATGATAAAACATTGGATAAAAAGGGTGAGCTAAAGAACATTGAACAAATCTCGAAGGAAACAGATATATGTTTGTCTTGGTGGGAGGGTAACCAATTAATCTCTAGATATAATTTGGATAGAAAAATGGGTTTTGAGATAACACCAAATCAACTAGACTTGAACTGGATGGGCAATAATAAACTTAAAAGCAATTATAAGATAATCCTAATTTATGAAATGCAAGAAGAGAAAGTAAAGACTACTATGATAAAGTGGATGGAGGACTTTGGCTATAACATTCAAATTGATCAGTGGGCAATAATCTGGAGAACAACTAAATTCTTAGGGGCGGTAAATTATAAAGAAAATATTTACAAGTTATTCTATCGATGGCACTGGTCCCCTGATAGACTCCATAAATGCTATAAGAATGTCTCAAATAAGTGCTGGCTGTGTGGAATTGAGGTTGGAATGTACTACCACATGTGGTGGAACTGTAATAAAATGCAGAGGTTTTGGGTAATGGTGAATACAATGGTTAAAGAGGTGTTGGGATTAGATATTCCTTTATTGCCTGAGATTTGTTTGTTAAATATCCTCCCGGAGGGACTGCAGAGATATGATCAGAAATTACTTGCATACATTTTGACGGCTGCCAGGATCTCGCGACCTAGAGCGTGGAAAGCGGCAATACTACCCGGGAAAGAAATACTGATCACTAAACTGTTGGAGTGGGCTGAACTCTGAAAACTGGGTTTTTTGTTGAATACAAATGTTAAGACAGACCCTATGAAAACTTGGTCTAAGTTATATGTATGGTTGAATAATGGGGAAGGGCTCCAATAGTATGTAATGTTAAATCTAAAGAAGTGTATATATATATAAAACTCTGAAAAATAAATCTTATAAAAATGTTTCTACAGTCATTTCTTATCATGAATAGCTTGAAGCACTAGAAATATCTTCATGCTACAATCGTATACTGAAACTGCATTTTTTAAAGACTGGAATTCAAAGCAAAACGTTGAGTGCAATTATGCTATAATAGGCTAACTGATTTGTACTGGTGAAGTCTGTCTACAATTGCCTGAGCTGGTGTAATGTCACTGAATATTTACAAACATTCTAGCTAGTCATGGAACACAGCAGTCTTTTATGAAGACTAGTAAAAATAATTTAGAATAAGATTGCTTGTCTGTACAGAGAAGACTGAGGAAGCTGTGGGGGCAGATTGGGTTAAAGCTTAATGGCAAAAGCTTGGAGGTTAGGACTCTAAACACCAAAGGGAACCAAGATGAGAGTAGTTTAGGTCTGATGAAACTAGGTAGGCTGTACAGTGAACTGACGAATAGGGATCTTAGGCAAAGACAGAAAATACAGATGGAACATTCCAGCATCACTGTTTATGCTGGCCTTTCCTAATCAATTCCATAGGGTTTTCAAGGCAAGAGATGTCCAGGAGTGGTTTGCCATTTTGCCTGCTTCTGCATCATAACCCTGGTATTTTTTGGTGGTCTCCAATCAAAATACTAGCCAGGGCCAACCCTGCTTAGCTTCCAAGATATGACAAGATCCAGCTAGCCTGGGCTATACAGGTCAGGGTAATTATTGCTCGAAGTGAGAACTAGGGATGTGCAGAAACCGGCTGTTCAGGGTTCGCAAACCTAAGTTCATGAACTGAAGAACTGGGATGAACTACCATGAATTTTGGATGCAAAAGGGTTTACCCCAGTGTTCTGTTCTTCAGGAGAAACAGCTGAACTGCTGGAAGCTTTTTGCTGCTCAGCTGTTTGGTTCAAATGGCTCAGAGCCATTTAAACCACCACTTATTTGTGCTCCCTACAGCTTTCTACATGAAGTAGAAAATGGGTTTAAGTGGCCCTGCTTTATGCTTCCCGCAAAAAGCTACAGGGAGCAGAAAACAGGGTTTAAATAGAAGGACGAAGTCCCTTTCTGAGAGATCTTCCCTCCCTCTTGTCTGCTGGTGGCAGCTTCCCATGGCAAGCAGAAAGGAAGTAGGGGAAGATCTCCCTTCCTGGAAGATCTTCCTTCCCTCTTTTCTGCTGGCTGTGGGGAGCTATGGCTAGTAGAATGGTAATGGGGGAAGATCTGAGATCTTCCTTCCCTCCTTTCTGCTGGCCGGGGCTCGCTGTAGCCAGCAGAAAGGTGGGAAGGAAGTCCCTTCCTGGGAAATTTCCCCCATTTCTGCTGGCCACTGTTTTTCGGGCTGTCTTCTGCAGTTCTTTCAAAGTTTAAAGGGGCTGCAGAAGACAGTGCAAAACAGCTGCATGGCAGACTGTCTTCTGCAGTCCCTTTAAACTTTAAAGGGACTGTACAAGACAGTCTGGAGCAGCTGAGCAGCTCAGCTATTTTCCCGGTTTTCTGCAAACCTCATTTAAAGGGTCTGCATTCCCTTTCAGTGGGGTTTGCAGGGCCATCAATGAAACAAATCAGTTCTGTTAGTTAACAAGCCATGGACACCGAACTGCACCACCTTTTCCCAGTCCGTGCCCATCTTTGGAATACCCTGGGATACCTAAGCATATGGTGGTTTTTGGTCTAGATGGAAAAATGGGGTGGCAGAGTTAAAAATGGAAGCCATCAGCATTCTAGAAAAGGGAGCATGTTTTCTGGATTAAAAAACATTTTTTTCTCCATACAGCCAGCATTATTCAGAAAAAAAAAATTAAAACCCTTGGAACACTTTTTTCTGGAGACACTATTACAAGCAACAGCTCTTTTTCAACTAACTATTTAAAAAGAAACAAGTCACTGCCTCCAGCTTAATGAATCACAGTATTAAGAACTATCAGGAAATCAAGAAGTAAACCTTTATATAACATTGATCTGTTCAGTGATGTATCTTTGCACATAGTAACACAGTAACTGTAGACAAAATTAGCCACATGAAATATACTAAAATAACAAAGAATCTATCCCTCATAAAGTTTCAGTTTCTGAATTGGTTTCTAAAAGATTAGTAACTTTAAATTATAAAGCTATATTTTTATCTCCAAGGAGTTTAGAGGGTGGATGACTTTCTCATGTTGAAACACTGGTTCTTGCCCATATGCAAGTGCAGGCTTTTGCCTGCCCCCCACATTCTCAGATGGAATCACAAGGGTTGGGGAGCCTATGAAGGTACAGCATGGGAGCGCTGGCCTTTCAGGGATGGCTGGCCAGCCAGATCTGGTGGCAGCAGCCATTCCCTAACCATTCTAACTGAAGATGAGCTTGGGAAGAGAGCTTTGTGGCTGGCTGGGTCTCCTCTGCCACAACAAAGGACAACGGACAAGGTTGGGGGGACTTTGACTTGGGGTGTGTGTGTGTGATGGGGACATAGATGCTGGGTTATTCCTCCCCCCCACCTTACCTTGTCTTTGTTTTTCTGGGTCAAGGCTTCTGGGGTGATTGGTAGGTCCTAGGTTCCTCTTTGGCATCCCCAAGTGGCAGGGCCAACTGCCTCCCCAGCTGCTCCCAGGAGGGGGGGAAGGGTTCCTGGGCCAGGATGGGGGATGGGGGAGGTGCTGCATTGTGAAAGCTGCTCTCACCACACAGGCCTGCCGGTGGGGCTGGGCAGCTGCCCTGAGTGGCCGCCTGACTCGCCCCTCTGGGATGGGAGGGCAGGGCATGGCCAGGAGTGTGGTGTGGGAGCTGGGCAGAGACTGCAGGGCCTGTCTTGCTCCTCGGATGAGGACAGCGGGAGCAGGGCCTGGCCCTGCACAGGGCTGCAGGCAACATGGTGGAGGCTGGCCAGCTGGATCTTGTGCCTGGGACTTTATGGCGCTGCGAGGCCAGCAGGCCTTTGTGCTGGGCCCGGGCCCGGCAGGGATGGATGCTGGCGCAGGTGAGGTCTGCTGCCTGGCCCTGGGCTATCGGGATGGTGGGCTGTCACGCAGGGGCGGAGGGTGGTGCAGCTGAGGCCAGCAGTATGACCATTCCTGCTGGTGGTGGGAGACAGCATGGAAGAATGAGGGGCTGTGCGGGGGACGCGATGATAGGCAGCAGGTTCTCTCCTCTTTCCTGTATTTCTAGCTTTGGTCTATTTCCAACCATAAGCAGTTGCTTTTACAGAAAATGGTGAAATTTGGAGTAGGAAAGAGGATTTGATATATTTACAGCATGGGATGTTGTCAGATAGAAATATTTGATATATTTACAGCATGTGATGTTGTCAGATAGAAATATAATTATCACAAAGCATTTTGAGAAAGTAAAGGGGAACTTAAGCTATATTTTAAAATCTTGCAATAAAAAGCATTTCACTTTTCATTCTCAGAAAATAGTTTAAGAGAAGGAAGTTTTCTCATTCTCAGAGGAAAAAACAGAAAGCAGAACACCTATGTGATTTCTCCTATTTTAGAGAGCCAGTTTGGTGTAGTGGTTAAGTGTGTGGACTCTAATCTGGGAGAACCGGGTTTGATTCCCCACTCCTCCACTTGCACCTGCTGGATGACCTTGGGCAAGCCATAGCTCTGTACCAGCTGTTCTCTTAAGGACAGTTGTCTCAGAGCTCTCTCAGCCCCACCTACCTCACAGGTGTCTGTTGTGGGGAGGGGAAGGGAAAGGAGTTTGTAAGCCACTCTGAGACTCCAAGTGAGTGAAGGGCGGGATATAAATCCAATCTCTTCTCTTCTTCTTCTGTTAAATGTGTGTGTTTTTATCTGCATCTGCATCTTTCTAACTGGGCTGTGTTAAAGATGTATACGCATTTAATTTACTTTGTTCTCTTTTGCTTCTGATGGTTTTAGGCCAGAAGAGGGATAATAGGAGAGACCTGTCTGGGCTAACTTTAGTAGTAATACACATTGAAAAATGATATGTTACTATAATAAATTTGAAGGTCATAATGCTGCTATTATGGAAGCGGGTTTGAAGAATATTGATGAGTTATCTGAAAAACATCAGATTAGGCAGTTTCCAGACCCCCAACTACTTTGATTTATGACGATGTCTTAATATTGTGAATTCAAGGTGAGAGTTCTTCTCTCTCTCTCTCTCTGTGAGATAACGGGGTCTGCTTGACTTTGTACTGCAAAGAACCAAACTGAAGCTTTTTGATGAACTTTTGTTCTGCAGAAGGGTGGTCTGCTCCTTTGCAATAGAGGCTTTTGTGTTGTGAGTAAAAATCCTCTGTGCTATGCCTCAGAAAGAGATGAGTGCTACCATCCTTCTGTATGAACTGTTTCTGTTTCCAAAGGCAGATGATGCCCATTGAGGGAAGATGGCTCAGGATGGTGTGCGGTAGTGCATGTTGAGGAATTCCGTAGCTCTGGCTGTTAAGGACAATCCACAGGGCACCCCAGAAGTGATGAGTAATTTCAGTTTCATCCTAGTGGCTTTTTTTGATACTTTTATATGAGAGTCAATATGGTGTAGTGGTTAGAGTATTGAACTAAGACAAGGGTTTGCAACCCTTTTCAGCTTTGCAATTCTGACACAAAGGGGTGAGCACAACCACAAATTACTGCCTTGGAAGTAGAGCCAACCACAAAAAGAGTTGTGATAAGTAGCTCTGATAAGTAGCTCTTCAACATTTCAGACAGAAGCGCTCTTTAATGGGATACTATGGTGATCTCACCCTCTTCCTTCCCTCAAGCACAAGATTTTCCTTTTTTCTTCTTCATTGCTGAGCAGCCCCAATATCTATTTTTTCTTATTAGTTTTATGGCTGTCCCACCCAGTTCGTTCGTTCGTTCGTTCGATCTATCTATCTATCTATCTATCTACCCAACCCAACCCAACCCAACCCAACCCATCCTGGCCTAGCCCATGGAACTGAGGAAAGAAACAAAATCACCTTATATTTAGCTTATGAAATGGTACATGAGAGGCTTTTGAAAGTTCAAAATAGACAAAATGTTTTATTTAACTTAGAGGAGAAAAGGTCAGGTGGAATTGGGTAGGATGTATAAGGTGAACTGATACTAAAACTGAGGTAATTTTGTAATCACACTAACACCAGATAATCTGTTGCCAATAAATTAGTGTTTCCGCTATTTAGAAAGGGCTTTTAAAACTTTGAGGAGAGAGGATTTATTTTCAGTTTCTGCTTAAACACTCAAGCATAGGTTCTGAGTTTCATTGACTCTCATAGTCTTGAAAGCAGGAACATAGAACCAAGTTCTCAAAATCCTTCTATATTCACAGACCAGGGGTCACTCCTCTTTTAAGAGCTATCTTCCTTTTCACTGGGCTGGGATTACTTCTCTTAACTAGAAGCAATTTCCCTTTTTGGCTTGATCCTCTCACTCCTTTTGCTTTCTTCCCAGTCCACAGTCAGTGCTTCACTGTCTCTTCTTCAACTGTCAGTCCCCAACTGTCATTCCTTGACTGACTCTCTCCACAGAATTCCATTTGAACAGCCTATCACTCAAATGTTCTCAGACTCTGTTACGTATTAACCATTGACAGTGTGTCACAGGTGCCTTTTACACTTAACATATTTAAAAATATTTTCTTGCGTACACACAAAATAAATATACATATTGAGCTAGCTAAGAAACCCTCATTTGGCAGTATCTGTCTCAATTTTGCAGGCATCTAGCACATTATGCAAAAAAGGAGAAAAAATGCTATCCCCTTTATGTGAGCCCTTCTCTCATGAGCCCAGCCATTTTTTAACTTGCACTATTACTTGTAACAATGATGGTTGGTGCTAAAGGACTGGTGAGAGCTTCTTTCACAAGCATACAAGAAGATATAGATTCTGGTCAGATTTTGATAAGAACATAAACTATTTTTGAAAAATGAACAAACCCTCATGTAGTGATGTTAGTATCAAATTCAATATGAATTATAAAAAATACATTAAAACTGGGAAGATCTGATGACTTTAGTAGAAGAGACCAACACAGAGGGAGGCAATATCAGGAGTCACAGCTATGCCATTAGGCTCAGGAAAGTTCTATGAAGACCTCTCCTCTTTTGAAAGTACAGAAGAGATGTCTTGTGCCTCTCCTGTTAAGGTAGCTTTTTGGGCAGGTATTCTGGTGGAGGTGATTCCAGCCTCATTGCCTGACTGCATAGTAGTGTCTTTGCCATCCCCTTCAATAGTCAAGTCATCTTAAATGTAAGTATTCTCTAAGCCTCTGCTTCCTGAATTCCTCCTGGCCAGTTGATAGATGACAGCATTTCCAGTGCTAGCTGTGGGCATTATGATTTGAGTCGCAGCCACTGTGTTGGTGCTCCTAGTAGCACTAGCCGTTACTCCATGCCTTAACCTGTGCTTCTGGTTTCTCAGCTCTGCAACAAGTAGACAGCTACAGAACTACCTGGTAAAAGGACCAAGGGGAGTGACACAGGACCCTCTCCAGTCCATCTTATGCGCTGCATCCTATCGCCCACTATACATGGCTGCCTCCTCTGTACAGCTATATGCTATGCCACTCCCCACGTAAGAGATGGCAGCACTGCTTCTAGAAGGGGCATTAGTATGGGCCTGATGGTGGGCCCCTGGCAATTGCCCTCTTTGCCTGTTGAATAAATTTGTCCATAAGTGCCTACACTAAACTTTTTTAAAAAATCCCCTTTGGCCACCCTGCCAACAAGGCAATCTCTTGACTTATGAATTATTTTTAAGTTTGCAGACTTTAACATTACTAATAATATTGAATTTTTCTTAACATTTAACACAACTAGGATGTGAACCACCTTGTTTATTATTGTCTTTCAGTAGTGAAAACTGTATGTTTGCACCTATGTGAACTTCCCATGCTAACCTGAATGTTTACCATGTATTTCTTAGAATATTTTCTATTATGACTTTTTTATCCTTTTCTTTTTGCTCCAATTGTTGCCTTTTTGTTTGATACCAGGTTGCCTTTGGCTCCTGGAGCCTTTTTAAGTCTTTGGAGAAATGAAGCCCTATACAAGGAGTTATATTTCCAAAAATTTCCAGTAAGTACAATTGTAATAAATTATCAATGAATTCGTTACAAGAAGTAATGCTGGATTTTTTTTTATTACACTGATATTTTCTCAGGCTGAATATTGATCTCTGTGACCACCTCACCTTTTTCTTTAGTAGAAACATATTCAATAAAATGTTTATTAAATAAATCATATTTAATAAAATAAAATAAATAGCCTCTTCAGTTTTTTAGCTTAAACCAATGGGAAAAGAGAGCTGGAGTGAGTTGGATTTTAGCATCTGGGGACTAAAATCACTTTGTAAAGTTAGATTCAGGTGGATAGTCATGTTGGTCTGAAGCAACAGAACACAGTTCGGGTCCAGTGGCACCTTTAAGACCAACAAAGTTCAATTCTAGGTGTATGCACCTAGGTGTATGCATGCACACTTCATCAGATACATTGGAACAGTTTTCCTCAAGCCCTGCAACATCATCTGGAGACTTGGCTCAGCTGCTTCTTCTCAAAGAAACCGACTTCTCACATCTCCCCAATTTTTCCTTCCCTCATGAAGCATCCTTTAAGCTATTTTGTTGTTGTTTGTTTGTTTGTTTCTTTCAGGTTAGTAAAAATATTTTAAAAGTCTTTTTGCATTTTAGTACTTTTTGAGAGAGAGAGACTTATGTTTCACTTAATACAATGGGGCTTAACAAGTGTTAACAGGTAACAGTTATTTCCAGTTAACTGTTATTCTTCTGTTCACAGTAACAAAAACCAAGTGATTTGTTTTGTTATGATATTTGTTTTGTATCAGGGTCATGGCTGGGGGGGGGGGGGCAGATGGAATTTTTGTTCAGGGGCCCATGGTGGCTCTCAGCATCCCTGTATAAATGGATATTAAATGATGCAAAGAATGCAAATGGTAAGCAACGCTACATGTTATCGTTGCTTTATGGAGAACTGTCTGTAGCTTTGCTGATACTATTTGCAGCAGCATCAACATAGAAGGCTGGAATGTCTAGACAAACTTTAGGATCTTTTTGGATACCCTAAGGGTATGATCAAAAGTGATGTCCTTGTTTGATGACGATTGGTGTCACCTTAAATAAAGGAACAAAATATATATTGGTGATGTGTCTAAGGTGTTTTTTCCCCTTCTTTCATTTTAAGGGATACTATGATACTATGGATGCAGGTTACATGGATGAAGATGGTTATGTGTATGTCATGTCACGAGTGGATGATGTGATCAATGTTGCTGGTCATAGAATTTCAGCAGGTGCAATTGAGGAGGTAAGGATAAAAATGCTTGTAAAAGTAGTAATGAGAAAAATATCTGAGAGGGAGAGCTTCACTGAAACGTATCTTTTCTTGGAGGCTTCCTAGAAAAATTTTAAAGTGATGGCGTCAAGAAGATACTGGGTGGTCTGCTACCTCCTTTGACATAAATCGCTATTTTCTGCATTCAGTAATGTGTGTAAAACAGGTTTTATTTCAGAGGGCATTCAGTAATAGGTAAACTGTTTCGACAAATCTAGATGAGTTCTTATCTTGTGTGTTCTTGTCTTGCTCATCGATTGTTACATTGTTTTTATATGTTTGTAACTTCTTGTTTTGTTAGCTGCTTTGAGTCTAAGAAGAAGGTGGGATATAAATATTTTAAATAAATTAATAATACCAATATATCTAATTCTCAATTTGGCCAAAATCTGTGGAAATTTAAATCCAGAGATAGGAGCCAGGGACAGACAAAACAGATTTTTTCCACAAATCTGAAAAATTCCTCAAGTTTTCTGAAAAATCTGAAATATAAAAAAAACCCCAAAAGTACATTGGGGAAGTAACCCTACCCCAAAATAATAGAAGCCGTGTTTGTTGCTCTTTTGCTGCTGGAGTAAGTTGGTCATTCATGAGTCTCCTAACTTCTAACTTCAGTGAGTAATTGATGTTGTGTTCATCAGTACCAGGTACCTTCTGAGCTCTGGAATGGCTCAGAAGGCTTTGTTCAAAAAGTGCACTTGATGTGCTGCCAAGATGATACAAACAGACGAGCACAACGTGTGCCTGTTTTGTTTTGGGAAGGAACACATTGTGTCCACCTGCAAACCTTGCCAAAAATTTACACCCAGAGCCTGTGGAGATGGGGCTTCAAAGTTTAAGGCAGCGCTCTGGGAGAAGGCACTTGGAGCATCTGATCCCCTATCTTTTAAAACTGTAGAAAAGCCGCTGACAACCGCTTAGTTGGATTTGCCATGGTTGACTCTGCCCCCCTGGTTCTGCTTCTCAAAGGATCCACTTCAGCTTGCGCTTATCTCTGGCACAACATGCCTCATCTGAGCCACTTTCCAAGAAAGCTAAGGCTAAAGGGAAGGATAGACAGAAGCCCAGGGCTATTTTTGGGCAGGAACACACAGGAATGGAGTTCTGGCTGGCTTCTGAGTTGGCCATACCTACAGCCTCCCCCCAGGTTCCCCAGGTGCCTCGCAAGCTGCCGGGTGCCTGGGGAAGCCAAGCCGATCCAGGGAGGGAAGACAGTTTAAACTGCCTCCCCATCTCAGGTTCCCCATGCGCCCTACAAGCCGCAGGGCACCTGGGGAAAACAATCCTGGGAGGGAGATGTGCTGTTGAGGGTGTGACCCAATATCCTAATGAGTTTCTGCTGTTGGGTGTGGCCTATTATGCTAATGAGTTCCTGCTGGGCTTTTTCTACAAAAAACCCCCTGCAAAAGCCTACCTCCCATACTAAGATGCCAGCTAGAACTCTGGAATCAACCCCTACATCGCAAGCCAAACCTACAACTTTTCCAAATCAGAGGCCATTACCAATCTCTGTATTGAAAGGAGAAGTTGAATCCAACTTACCATTGGGTCAACCATTGTTCGAAGTTGAGTCCAAGCTGACAGTTCCATGGCTCCAGCATCATTCCCAGCCCAAAGGATGTCCCTGGCCCAAAGCATGTCTATTTAGCCTCAACCAGGGCCAGGGCTTTTTCTGCCCTGACCTGGTGGAATATGCTCCTGTTGGAGATCAGGGCCCTGCGGGACCTATTACAGTCTCACAGGGTCGTAAAATGGAGCTGTTCCACCAGGCCTTTGGCTGAGGTGGGGGGTGTCCAATTATTCCATCTATTGGCCTCCCTTGCTGAAACCTTCCATCGTCAAATGACCCATCAAGTGAAGACCCATTGTTTAGTCTATGGCCTAGTGGCTCCAGTTTTTGTGAATGATTTTTATGGATGATTTTTATGAAGTTTTTAAATTCTTATTGTGAGGTGTTTTAACTTTTATTGTCATCCACTCTGAGCCCGTTCGCAGGGAGGATGGAATATAAACTGAAACCAGTACATAGATAAATAAAATCCACCTATGAGATGGTATCCAACCCGCATAGGATGTCCGTAGGATACCTTGGGGAGTGGAATGATACTTTCAGTCAATACCCAGATCGGAGCGGGTACTACTATTCACACTGCTCATTTCCTAACTGCCATTGGCCTCTAGGATTGACAGACCCCCTTCTCCCAGAGTCGAGAGAGGTAGATCCGATGGTCGACTCCCATGGCTCTGCTTCAGAACCTAGCCCAGATGAAAAAATGGGGGAAGCCTCCCCGGCCTCCCTGAGTAAAGACCTGAAAATGTACAGGTAGCAAAGGATGTGCATGACTCAATCTTTAGAAATAGAATCAACAATGTCTGAACACAAACCCAGAGAGTCAGTTGTACTCCTCGGGCATGATTGCCTTTCCCATCTTAGAAGGGCTGGAGAATATCACACAGGATGTTTGTCAGAAGGCTTCTTCTATCCAGCCCACAGCAAGCAGAGCTGAGCAACTTTATAGCGTGAAAAAGGAGTCCTTCAATTATTTTACCACACACCCTCCACCGTCATTGCTCATGGTAGATGAAATGCAATCTAAAGGTCAACAGACTTATCAAGCTGCCCCCACTGGTAGGGAAAGACGCAAGCTGGATGGCATGGGGAAGAAGTTCTACTCATCCTCAGCCTTGGGGTTTAAGATTTCTAGCTATGAAGTTATTATGGCTGGCTACCAGTTGTTCCTGTGGGAGCAGATGCTGCCCTTCCTGGAGCTAGTACTGGAGGACAAGAGACCCTTGGCAAAAGTGTCATGGACAGAGGCCATAAGGTTGTCCAAACAGCAGATCAACGCAGGGAGGCACTCTGCAGAATCAGAAGCCCAGGTCATGGCCAGCTCAATAACCCTCAGAAGTCATGCATAGCTGAGGTTCATGACACTGCCCAATGAGACAAGATTGAAAGTGGAGGACCTACCTTTCAACAGGTCCTTTATTATCTTCTAAGACTCATGAGACCCTGACCCTAGTAAAGAAAAACACCGCAAAGTCTTTGGGGGGGGTACCCAAATGAGTACACCCCAGTACAAACAGAGACCTTACAACTGTCAGCCTTGACATCCCTACCAATGGGATTATAAATATGCTAATGCCCCAGGAGCCCAGTATCCTCCTACTAAAATGTTTGCTTCTCAGCACAGCTACCAGAGGCATAAGAGCTCAAATAGAGCCCATTCTCTGAGTCAGTTGGCCCCACCATGGGAGCCTTCCCAGCCACAAAAGTCTTTCTGACTAGAACCAGTTAAATTTGGTGACAGGCTAGCCAAATTTTGAGAGGCCTGGAGTTCGGTTACCTCTAACCAGTGGGTCCTTAGTATAGTCACCTTTGGTTACAAGTTAGAGTTCAAAGTTTTGCCCCCTCGTTCCTCCCTTACGGTATCAGCCAATAAGGCAATGGATGCCCGCTCAGTTACGGGCCTTGAGAGCACTCATAGATAAGGGCACTATTGAGTATTCAGTATTTCAGTCCCAGACAGCTTGTTAATTAAGTAGATGAAGAAACAAAATGATGCAGAAGAAGGAGAATCTTTAATAGTATTCAACCCCTACGCATTTCATGTGCAGTTTCATCAGGGGGAATCTACCGAAATAATACAAAATATTAAAATGTATTGAATACATCATTTCAAAAGTTAATAAAACGTATTAGTAAAGAGCCAGGTCAAGCCCAGATAGCTTATTCTGCTTCAGTGTATATACAGGAATGGAACTAGAAAGTATCTGGAAGGTCACTTTGGCACTTACTGTTTCTTCAGAAACAATTTAAATGAAGAATCCCTTGTGATTAAGTAATACATAGTGTATATTAATGCTGTTTCAGTTGTCTAAATATTAATAATTCATTATGAATTGTACTCTGTACATGCTCTGTGAAATTGTCCTATTAATATATTTAAGTAACTTTTGAAATGATGTATTAAATGTATTTTTATATTTCGTATTATTTTGGTAGATTCCCACAAACAAAGCTGCACGTGAAACACATAGGGGTTGTATAACTATTAAAAATACTTTCTCTTCTGCACCATTTTGTCTCTTCATCTATGTTTTGTCTTGGCATGGCCTCCTTTCTTCTTCATGGCTTATTAATTAAGCCAATAATTTCCAAAGTTATTCACTATTTTGCTGCTGGAACACTGGATTATATAGATTTTCCATCATCCAAATTTTGAGAATAGTTCCAATGAGAAAAGTATATGTGTAAAACTGCATTGACAACACACATACCAACAATGTAGCATTGTATACATTTGCAGGTGAGCGCTAAGCAAACTAACAGCACTGTATTATGTATGGACAATGTAAACCACCTGTGGCTGAAACTACGGTGGCCGCCAGAGAGTCCATAATGAATACTTCAATCAATCCATGGTGTTATGCTCCCAGGATAGAATCTTTGGAAGAGTCACTTTGGCCATCTGTTTTCACTGTATGCTTGAATGCTCAATGTGACATTCATACTAGGAGACAGATGATGACTTCTGGATTTAGTAATACTCTACATCTTACCAGTTCATGCTGAAGTTGGTTCACTGAAGTTTGTTTTCTTTTCCTATATCAGGCTGTTCTCTCTCATAAGGCTGTGGCAGACTGTGCAGTTGTTGGTCATGAGGATTCCTTGAAGGGCCATGTGCCATTAGCATTATGTGTTCTAAGAAATGGTGAGAAATCCTGTTTCCTTAGGCTTATTCGAACCCTGGGTTATTTTCACTTTTATATCCTACCTCATATATGGGTCTTAGACCAGGTAACAAAATTGTAACAGTGAAAGAAAATGATAATTATACTCACATTCCTTATCAGATGTGACTACTGAAGAAGAAACACTTAAGGAAGAAATTGTTCAGAGAGTTAGAGAAAATATTGGTCCAGTGGCAGCATTCCGGAAAGTGCTATTTGTGAAACAGATCCCAAAGACACGTTCTGGCAAGATACCACGGTCGGCTCTTTCTTCCCTTGTGAATGGCAAGGCATACCAGGTGAACAGCAGCTCTTCTTTTACTATGGTGATACGTGTGAGACCATGACATATATGCAACAAAAAGTCTTAATCTATACAGTGCACTATGCAACTTCCTAATCCTATGCCCTACTCATAAATTTATGCAAAACTACTGTAGGGGGTGGAATGGCATTGACATGGCCTTACACTGTGGAACAGGCCAATCCTATTCTGCTGTTCCTTTCATCTACAATCTATATATCTAATAGCAGTGTGTGGCCTTCATCTATGGGTACCTAAATCCATGGATTGGGGCCACATTGACACTTAACAGATTTTCCTGCAAACTTGGGGAACTCCCCAGGTTTGCAGAAAAATCTGAAATCATAAATAAAATATATGGGGGTTTAAATCCACCAGGGGGACGACTTAACCCTAAAACCTGGGATCAGGAACCTAAAAAGGTAAACAGAAAAGTCAAACAGAATAGAGGGCCAACAATAAAAACTTATTGTGTATAATATAACAATATATGTGTATTTATTAACAAAGAATTAAAAAACATACAAGGGCCCAATCACACCTCATGTAAAAATACCAGAATTTAGCACACAAGGGCTAATGGACTTGACGTGTTTTGGCCTGCATAGGCCTTCTTCAGAGGTCAAGCACAAAGAGGAGCATATTGGCTTATATCATACTACAGTACAATCATACAGTTAGTTATGCAACATAGATACAAGATGGACCAGAAAAGAATTCTTCCAAAGTGAAACCACTAGGCATAGAATAAAAGTATAAATGAGGCCTCCAAAGATGCAATCACATGCCAAATGATGTTTCACTGATGATAATTTCTGGTCCAGAAAGTGCCTTCCAATGATTGTATTGCCAAAGCATCCTCAGTAAATTGTCCCTTAAGCAAAAAGCTTAAGGGACAAAAGCAAAACTCCGCCCCCAGAAAACAATTACGTTGTCTGTGCATGTGCAGAAAACTGACTTGCCTTGGCAGAGATGGTGGTGGAGGTTGCCAGGAGCCACTCTGGGCCTAGCTGTGGTGTGGCAAACATCAGGAGAGGTTCTGGGTTTGGAGCAGTTCCCAGGCACTACTTCTGGACTTAAAAGTGGGTGGTAGGGCCTGGAGCTGCAAAAGGGTTGTCGATCAGTAGGGAGATGGGATTTCCCCCCTCCCCGCTGTCCTACTGCTGCCACAGCCACCATGGCTTCCAAGGTAGGGGAAAAGATGTGGGGGATTGTCTAGAGGGAAAGAAAGAAGGGGGGATTGTCTGAAGGAGAGGGGAGAAAAACAGAAAGACGCCGGGTGAGAAAATAGAAGAGAGAGAAAGAGAGAAGCAGAATGAGAAGGGGTGGGGAAAGGGGTGACATTGAGAAGGGCTGGTAGGAGGGTGGGGAGATTGACACACAAGGGATGAGGGGAGAAAGGGGAGTAAGAAAGGATTGCGAGAGAAGAGGGTGGGGGAGAAAGAGGGGAAGACTGACATAGAAGGGATGAGGAGAAATGGGTGAGGAAGATTGATAGATAAGGGATGAAGGGAAAAATAGTGATGAGAGACTTTGACAAAGAAGGGGGGGAGAGAGAAGGAAACAAAAGCAGGGAATGCCAACTCCCCACAAGTTTCTTTCGGGTCCCCACCTGTAGCACTATAATAAGTTCCAAGTATGAATCATTTAGTTTTACTGAACAACTCTGGAAGTCCAAGAGCCTTTAGGGGGCTGACATATCCCTGTCTTTGTCACGTTATCTCCACCCATATCTGTACTAAGGAACTGTGATGTATTATGGCACATCTAATAGTGGATGTTTCCAGTAAGGTGTCAGGCTGCATCTGCTAATCTTTCTCTTAGCCCAGTGCAGCAATACAGTAGCCATGAAGTTCCTACTTTCTGTGGATAAATAGTAATTTGTAAATGCTTTTAACAAAAACTAGGCAAAAGAAATGTAATGGAAATACAGCATCTTGATTCAGTGATCTTATTTCTTCAGATAAGTCCAACCATTGAGGACCCTGCTGCATTTCAACATGTGGAAGATGCACTGAAGACAAAGTGACTGTTTAATGCTATTAAGATATGGGTAATACCTGGAATACATTTAATTTAGTTAAGCTGGGAACAAAATCTAAACATTTCGGACTAATTTTTTTCTGTGCAAGTGTTGCTCAGTCATACACTACCATGGGCAATCAAATAAGCAACAATACGAGTTTGGTGATGTAATTTTTATTGATGAATGTTCAGATTTGTCAATAAAAATCACATCAGGGGATTCACATAGCTATTAAAATAATAGTGTAAATTGTGAAGTGTTTGAAATGTAGTTGGTGTTCCTAACCTGTAAGACTTGGGAACCAATGATAATGAAAGGTTATGAAGTGTTAGCCAAGATAAAAACAAGTGCTCTATTCTAAGTAAAGACGTAACTCTGTGCTATGACATGAGGTAGAAAACCAAAAACGGCTGCACCTATAGCCATTACTGTAATGATATCAGCATTAATAGAATGTTTTAGGAACTAAAAGCACTTTATATAAACTGTCTCCAATAACCCTTACATCATTTTGTTTTCCCTTTACTTTGTTCTCATATTGATAGAAACAAGATGTCAAGGGTCAGTTGGTGCCCCTCCCCCAATCCCTCAGACTATGAATCTGCCATTGCTGAACAGTAACCACTGTGGCTTGCTACCTTCCGTATGGTGACCGCAGCAAGATCAGGCTCTCTCATAGCCCACCTTAGCCTTACATAAGAACATAAGAGAAGCCAATGTTGGCTCAGGCCAATGGCCTATCCAGTCCAACACTCTGTCACACAGTGGCCAAAAATACCAGGTACCATCAGGAGGTCCAACAGTGGGCCCTAGTTTAAACAAATAAATTTAGCTATGATGGGAACTGTAACATGAATTGATCAGTTTTGCTTTACATTTTTGTAACCTACTACCTTAATACGTTTTTTGCTATTACACCCTCCTTCCCACCTTCAGAAGATTTTGATAACTGTTACATAAGTGTACTCTGTGGCCAAGTTTTCCAGGCAAGGCATGCATGCTACTAAATCTAAAATATTGTCCTAGGTAAAAGCAATTGATTTTCGTTTCCCTTCTGTATATGCTTTTCTAATTCTGTGCTTCCTGGACTTACCAAAAAGCTCTCCTGGGAATCATTCACTCTTTCTATTTATGTCCAGCACAGCCTGAACAGCAGTCACAGCCTCTTCCCTTTTATAAAGAGAACTCTGGTGTGGGATCTTAAAAATATGCATGCTAGAAGAAAGGGTAATGGTGGACAATGTTCCCTCTGAGCTTCACAGTCTTGTGAACAGAAATTCTACCTTCTGAGCGAAAAAAGCTAGTAGCATTAAAGTTGTGAGCAAGTCTACATTTGACTATTGTGTAAATTAGTTTTTTAGAAGATTATTTCTGTAACCTTGTAAAAATCTCAGAATGAATTCTTTTAAACAATATTTGAACTATATTTTAAGAATAATTTAAACATTATAAGAGAAAAGAGAATCAAGTTAAATTTCATTATACAAAATGTTGTCCTCTACAGGGGTAGACCAGGCCTCTGGAAAACAGGTCTGCCCAACCACTTTCCACTATATTGGTAGACCTGGCCTCTGGAGAATAGGTCTGCTTGCCCCAGTTCACTATATTGGTGGACCTGGCTTCCAGAGAACAGGTCTACCCACCCCAAAATATTGGTAGATGTGACCTTGGACCATTACCCTGCGCTGACCCATAGAAAACATACCAGTGGGGGGGGGCTCTTGCAGTCTACTTTGTTTTTTGTGTGAAATATGACAACCAGCATTACAGTTCAAGTATAACAGAGGTGGAACAATCACTGTCCGAACACTGCCTGACCTAACAAACCGGAAGTTGCTTAAATGTTACCAACAAGCCCAAACTACTTATTTATTCAGATGCTTATATCCCACTTTTCCCTGTGACTCAAGGCAGCTTACAAATCATACTGAAAAGCATAATAGGGGTGTGCAAAAATAATCTTTTTTTTTCTTGGCTCAATTATAGCCTATGGGGATTGTTATAGTCAATGGACCCCATAGGCTATAATAGAGATCTAGGGGTATTCGGAGCTCGGGGGTGTGTGTTTTTTTAGGTAGAGGTACCAAATTTGCAGCAAAGTTTCAAAAAGATTGGACCAGGGGATCCAATTCTATGAGCCCCAGAAGGAGGTGCCCCATCCTCCATGGTTTCCTATGGAAGCTTGGTTGTGAGCTGAAGCAGAAATTCTCTGAGCTGGCCTCTGAAATGTGTGCCAGCTTAGAGGGAACTGTGATGGTGGGAGGGTGCCATAAAATTCAAGCATTTTGATACTAAAAATAAATTTCCACTGAAAAAACACATTGCTAGGTCCAGCTGTATACGTGTTCAAAATGCATTGTTTTTTCAAAGATAGTCTAGAGGGATGGTTTCCAAGTTGATTTTTATCTGTACTGTAGATCAGGGTTTAGCCCAGTGACTTAGTAATCAGTGCAGTGAAACAGTATCTTGGTGGCTGTCACAAAAATCCCTGGGATCTCCATTTTGGAAAGTGTACTAGAGGATTTTTGTTATATAAAGCAGAAAGTTCAGTGCACCATCTTGTGGAAGACTGCATTATTGTTTTCAGCTCTGGTTAATTGTCAATAGAAAATGTTCTATTTATATTTATCCCTGAAACCCGACGTCAGTCCCTAACTAAAGCTATGACACATGCAGCCTGATCACACACTGAACACATAAACAGCACTGAGTTTCTTTTATTGACAGCAGGGGAGAAAAATCTGTCACCATTTGGTTAAGTGAAGTTTGGTAAATAAAAGTACTCAGTAAAACAAATGTACGTGCAAGATGTTCGCAGATCAACCTGCTGAAAGGAATAACCAAAAGACAGGTCTTAAGCTATGATCAGGCAGCAGGAGATTAGCAAATAGCAGGTAAATGACACTGTTAAATAGGTCTTACTTTGAAACTTCCCATATAAACAAAGAATAAACATCAATAACACCACCAAATAAAGCCACGGCAGGTAATAGTTTCTCCTCTAAACTTTTGTACACTGTATATTACTTTTCTGTCTTTCAGTTACTTCTCTGATAAAGTGACTTCAGTGAAGTCTCAGCAAGGCCATCTTGGATAAAAGTGTAATGTCAGACAGACAGCTGTCAAATACCCTATGATAGTGACAAAATAGTGACATTTTTATACAACTGAAAGCTTGAAGATCAGAATTATTTTTTTCTTTCATGTTTTTTTGTTTGCTTGTTTGACTCTGATGTTGGCTGGCATATGTAGAAATTGGAAGGAAAAAAGATTTCTAGCAAAGAAAGTTTCTTCTTGGTCCATAAATAGCCATGAGGAGAATGTCTTTGTTAATTTCCTGTAATTGCTTTTGACTCTTGCAACAGTTTTTTTTGTTCATGTCGATATAAAAAGAAGAGCCATCACAGTGCTTTTCTACAAGATTACGTATAACAATTCTGATTTGCCTTAGTAGGTCCATTTTTTTTGGCTCCAGTTCCACATTTCAATAATTCTATTGGAAATAATCAGAGGCAGGTGTTGAGCTTTAAATATCGACAGAATTTTTTTTTTAAAAAGTAGGAATATGTTGAAGCATCTAATAACTCTGCTAAACATATCCAATTGACGGCTACAATTCAAAACTGTAAAAATGGTGGAATGGAAAGATACAAACAGTAAGTAGCATTGATTGACACTGTATTTTCAAGTGTTTGCACTAAGACCCCATGTACCATAGATTTAATTTGTTTAAAAAATCATATTTATATTAATTTACATGAGATTACACATATTAAAAGAAATACATACACAGTAAATATGTAAATTCTATTATATTACAATAAAACAGATGAAAACAAGTTTAAAAATGAGTATCTTCATTTCATTTTGGCCAGATTCTTGATAAAAGATATGTTGGGGTTTGTCTTTAAAAATTATTTAGTAACTATTTTATTGAAATATCTAGAAGATTCAATCTATCCCGTACTATTGCTGCACATTCTACATTAATTTCAGTGGGATTTGTGTCCACATCCTATGTAAACTCTATTGAAATATGCAGGGCAATAGTACTTGACAGGCTGCACCTTAACAACTTGATGTGTAAAAAGATTGCTACACATTTTTATCTGATAAACATTTGTTCATGATTTCTTCACTGTTTACCCTGTTCTTGAATAAAAAGCTTCTGAAGATGGCGGCAGTGCACTTCAGGTAAAGTAGAAGAACGAGGTGACATCTGCAGATGGGGAAAAAACAGTGAGATCAGTAACAAGCTTCTTTGCAATGTTTGTTTATGTAGACTCATTTCTCTAAAGACTACCAATGGCAGGTAATGAGCTTCCAGTGGGATGGCTTGCGGGACATGAGAACAGGCAGTGAAACTAGTGGAAGAACAGGAGAAAAGACGCAATGGGTAGCACTCTGTCTTCATATCTTAGAACATTTAGCAATCTTAAGCCACCAACTTTGCAACCTACCATGCAAATGCCATTTACTTTACAAAGTTGATATTACTTGTTAGAAAACAGCAACCTTAGCTGATATTAGCTATCGTAATAATTGTTCACTTAAAGTAAGAATCTAAGTAAGGGTGTTGATACATTGGCTGAAGACAGACTGGAGATGTGGCCCGCTGTGCCTCCGCTTTAGAAGCGGAGGCAGAGAGGCCGTCCAGACAGCCGCAGCTGTCCCCTGCCGCCAGTGCGCACTCACCTGTGCCTGAAGCGCGGTCCTTGTGCTTCAGGCGGAGACCCTGGGGGACCGGTCTTCAGTGGCTGGGTGCGCACTGTTGCCGCTTCCTCCGGGTGTGGATGCACCAATGGTGCGTTGCATGCACCACCGGAAGTATGAACAGGCTGTTCCGGCTGCTGTGGCTGTGCATAGCTGCGGCAGCCGGCAGCCATGTACCTCCGCCCCACACAGCCCTGGGCTGCTTTTCCCGTGGGGCTTTTGGCCCCGCAGCTGTTCCGGGCTACCTCGCCAGTCTGTCCTCAGCCATTAACAGTACAATCCTAATTAAGTAACAGCCTTCTAATCCCATTTACTTCAGTGGACTCAGAAGGGTGATATTCTGCTTAGGACTGACACTATAAATATCCCACTTGGGGAAAAAATTACAGATAAGCAATTGAAAATAATGTCAAAGAAGACATTTCTTAGGGTGAAAGTTCACATTATTGTAATTCATACTTTTTATAACCCATGAGTTTATTGGGTTTATAAAGATACTCTGCCTTTTTTTCCTTTTGGTAGGACAATAGATTGAGAAAATGTCATAGATCCTTTGTTGGTTTTCCTTATATTGGAAAATTTAAGATCTGATAGCTGGTGATGTATTGGTCAATGACCAATATAGTAAGAAGTACGGTCATTTCATTAGGTTACTGCATCACTATTGACCCACTCATTTTTCCAACTAGCGTAGCATTCATTCTTGGAAACAAGCCTAACATACTTTGGAAGCAATCTTAAGCAAGTCTACTCAGAAGTAAATCACATGTTATTTAACAGGGCTTACTTCCAGGAACATGTCCTTAAATTGCAGAGGGGTTTTTGTGTGTGTGTCTGTACTGCAGTTCAGTTTTTCTATTTTTAGGTTTCAGAAGTTCAAGCAATCGCTGAGTATACACAGCTGCAATAACAGAAAAATTAGATAATCATAGGGTTGAAGTCTGTAAGCATTGCTTCTTCACTTTTTGAATGTACAGTGTTATTTGAAACTGGTGGCATATGACCTTGCACTCTTGGGCATGCTAATATTTACCCTGTTGCATTAGTTTTGTACCATTCCAACTCAGCATTTCCCTATGTGACCTTTGTTTTAGTATTTTTGCTTTAGAAGGAAGGTAAACCATTGAATTCAATTAGCTTCCATTAGGCTAAAAAAAGAGCATGACAGATAACAACCAGCCATGTTCAAGGAATATGAGGAATATCAACTTTGATCTAAAAGAGAAGTTTGGTGCTTAGAACAGAGGGCAATAAGCTAAGGCTGGAGGGGGAACCTCTCAAGCTGAATTTTAGGTCAGCCTACATAAATAGATTTTACAGAATCCTGAATTGTCTCATTTCTATAGAAACAGAATAGAGAAATGCCGTGTACAAAAACTGGTAATCTGAGGATCAGTGCCGTGTACAAAAACTGGTAATCTGAGGATCAGTGCCGTGTACAAAAACTGGTAATCTGAGGATCAATGGGCAAATCATTGTGGTTTTTGTTCGTACATTTTGTTTTATTTATTTCTTTAAAATATGCCACCTCTTCAGGGAGCTCCTTGAGGCAGCTATGTGCCTTGAGGTTAGGATGGGGGTGAGGATAGGAAGATTAGACCTGGGTTGGAAACATAGGCTGTGGGTTAGGTTTAAGGAATGAATTGCAAGAGGTGCCTCTCTGTAATATTATCACGTTCACTGTATGGGAGGAAGTGCCTTCTGGTTTTGCTAGAGCAATCACTATGGTGGATAGAGCCTTCAGGAGGGGCAGAAGGGAATTTGGTTGGAGGGGGGAGAATATGATTTCAAAGGCCAATTCTTCCACACATAACCTACCCCCATGGTCTTTTAAATAGCTTGGGAAATTCCACCACAAATTTATATCGTATAAGTCCCGATTTGTCTATAATTTCCCCAAGATATTCAATGTAGGTTTGCTTTTTGCCTGTTGGGTTATTGACATGCACAGATAAGTTAGCGAACAGCATAGGTTCTGATACTCTGAAAACAGAAACCACCAACAGTCCAGATAAGAGAGAATCTTTCTGAACCCCAGTGATGGAAGGAATTGTGTCTTAGTCTTGCTGCTCCAGGACTTCCCAGAAGGGCTTGCTTCCTGACACAGCCTCTGCCACCTTGACTTCTCCTCCAGTCTGCCTAATCAAGGATTTTTTAAAATGAAAAAAATATTAAACCATGCTCATGAGCCCCCCTTCTGCAGTGGTACACCCCAGACAACAACTTACCACTTTGGTGAGATCAAGGCCTATCTTATGAGGTCTTCATGAGAAGCCTAGCCCACTATAGTTATTTCCTTGAATATTCTTTTTTTTCATACGTAATACAGTCTTTCAGTTTTTATCTCTGAATACTCACATCAGCTCAAATGCTGCTCTTCTTAGCTAGTCTTGTCAGCATGAATATGTACGAACTGTAGAACTGTCTAACCTCTGCAACCGTGCTGAAGCAACTGCAGATTGGGAGCAGTAAAACAATATGTTTGAATCAAAACAGAACACAGAAATGAAAATATCTTCTAACTCTTTTCTAATTCAATATGTAGGTCATTTAATGTGTCATTCTATCTTACCCAGTTCTTTTATCTGTATTGCTACCTACACCTTAACCTTGGGTGTTTTTTTAAAAAAAAAACCTCTTTGTAATTATGATTAAATAATTCATACTAATATACTAAATCAGCCGTGTTCAGTTTGCTTTGAGTTACCAGTAAAGAACATAGATTCAGGTGAGTAGCCGTGTTGGTCTGAAGCAGCAGAACAAAATTCGAGTCCTGTGGCACTTTTAAGGTCAGTAGTCTTATTCAAGGTTTAAGTTTTTGTTTACATGCCCACTTCAGATACACTGAAATGGACATTACCAGTCCATACACCCTCTTCTTATATGTACGGACTGGTAACTTCTGTTTCAGTGTATCTGAAGAAGCGTGCATGCACACGAAAGCTTATACCTTGAATAAAGCTTCACTGGTCTTAAAAGGTGCCACTGGACTCAGATTTTGTTCAGTGGAGAACATAGTATTGTTGGACTAGTAGGAGAATTTGTAGTTTCATTAATCACCCTAACAACCCAATTTATATAATTTAAGTTCTCTGAGAACTGTAGTGTTGCAAGACCCTTCAGTTCTTACAACTTCCAGAAGCCCTGAGAAACTATTTCTTAATGATCTTGGTACTCTCAAGGTCGCTGCTACTTAAAGAAGGCCATAATGCTGTGGCTTATCACTATGAAGCAACGATGAAAGGAATAGATGAAATAATGGGAAGGGCTGGTGCTGAGGCTGTACCATCCACATGCTGCTCCAACATACTGGAATGGATTGGGTTTCCTTCATAATTAGCCCAGAGACATATCTATAGAGAGATCACTCTGTCCTGAATAGTCAGAGCTATTTGGCTCTTCTGTTGCTGGAGAAATTATGCAAAATGTTTACTTAAAACATGTGTAAGTTTTACTAGCTGCCTCAGTTCCAAATTCTAGAGGCCCATGGGGTGCTGTGTCAGAGGACTAGATGGGCTCCACCAGGAAAGGAACAGACTCCATATTGCCTTATAATAGAAGACACACTGCACCTAAGTATGAGTCTCTTTGTGACTCCGCCCCCTAATCCTAGGAGCTGTTTATGGTAATTGCTGATTAAACGTTTTAGAATTGGATATTAGGAAAACCAACCCATTTTTCCAACTTAAATCTAGACAAAATACACAAAAATACTATTGACAAATCATCAGCTGGTGCTTCAGTAGTTTAAATATTTTCCCATAATATCAATACTGTAATAAAAGGGTGAAAGTGAATATTTGTAAGCAACAGTTGAAAGCCGGAGGTGATGAAGGTTGGAAAGGATGAGGTTGTCTTGCCTGCCCTTGATGGGCTTCGCTTGCCACTAAATCATGTGAAGAATATGAGGATTTTTGCTGATGGGTAAAGCAGGTTGGCACAGTTGCTAGAAGTGCCTTATGGCCACTGGAGCCCAGCTAGTTTCTGCTTTTAGCCCAACATTATGGAATCGCTTGCCTGCAGAAGCACAGAAGTCTCCTTTTTATTAAAGTTTAGAAAGATGTGCAAAACTGCTTTTCTGTAGAGTCTCCTTATAATTGGCAGGTCTAGTTTGGCCATTGAACTAAGTTGTCTTGACTCGTGTTTTTGGTAGCTCAATTTGAATCTGCTTATATTTTATATATGTTGTATTTTATAGTGTTTTTTGCTTTGGCATATTGAAGGATGCCTTGAGTCTTATATGAAAGACAGAATACTTTTAATAAATTAACAACAAAACAAAAATCTTGTATATGTCCCCCACCCCACCCCTAACAAGATCCCGGATCTCAAAGCTACTCATTTGTTGCTTAAGTGAATTTTCTCAGTCTTAGATGCCAGTTGCCTATTAAATATTTTATACTGGAAAAAATAGGTAAATCTGGTTTGAAAATGTTCTTTTCCATAACAAAATAAACTCAAATGTCTTTCGTTCTGCGTGACCACCTACCATCAGTTGCCATTTTTCGTGACTGTCCTGATGTTGTAGTTAACCTGAACCCAGCTGGCAGAGTTTCTGAAGAGCCAGGCATCATGCTGATTCCATGGACTTCTCGTGGAGGAAACTGTCTTCGCCAGGAAGAGCCACGCCTGAAACTCTTGTCATCAGTCTGTTTACAAACAAATTTTAAATTTGACATGCTAAGTCCTGTGATGTTTTCAAAAGACTTTTTGAAATGCAGTGTGATGCAATTGTGTATTAAACTATACTGGGGAAGATCTTGCAGCAAATCCCCACTCACCATACCACTCACTGGATGATCTTGGGCAGTTTTCTCTTAGCTTAACATAAGGTTGTAGTGAGGATATAATGGAGGATGGAAGGTTCATGTATCACTATTCACACAGTAGTAACACACTTAATCCCTTAAGTGGAGGTACAAATAAAGTTGAATTGGAAATCTTTTATTTGTTAGCTTTTCAGACATTGTCTAGTTCATGTGTTTATTTTTATTTTGGGGTTTTTATTCTACCCTCCTCAAACGGACTCGGGGCGGATCACAACACATCAAGTCAAAGACTCGTTACAATAAAATCAAATTAAAATTGTAAAAATAATAAACAATAGAATTGGTAGTAGCAATATAAATCTGTTGGGACTACAGAGTGGAATCAGATGGGCTGTTTCAGCAGGTTGGGAATTAAAGCAGGGAGGCCAACTGAGATGGACTCACACTGCCTCAACCAAAGGCCTGGTGGAACAGATCTGTTTTGTAGGCCCTGCAGAATGATAAAAGGTCTCACAGGGCCCTGTTCTCAAGTGGGAGCTGATTCTGCCAGAGCAGAAAAAGCCCTGGCCATGGTCAAGGCTAAACAGACATCCTTTGGGCTGGGGGTAACCAGTAAATGTTGATCCTGTGAGTGCAAGTCTCTTTGAGGCACATAGAGGAAGAGGTGGTCCTTCAGATATGTCAGTCCCAGGCTGTGTAAGGCTTTGAAGGGTAGTATCAACACCTTGAAATGCACCCGGTACTCAATTGGTAGCCAGTGCAAGTGGCACAATACTGGCCAAATGCATGCCCACACAAGCAATGCCATCAGCAAGCGTGCTGACACATTCTGGACCACTTGGAGTTTCCAGATCAGTCTCAGGGGCAAGCCCGCGTAAAGCTAGTTACAGTAATCAAGCCAGAAAGTAAGCATTGCATGAGTCACTGTAGCCAAGTCCTGAGGGAGAGGTAGGAGACCAATTGCCTGATCTGCCAGAGATAGAAAAAAACAGACCTGGCAACTGCGGTGACCTGGATCTCCATAGAAAGCGAGACATCCAGGATTACCCCCAGGCTCCTCACGTTCTGCACCAGCAGAAGAGGAACACCATCCAGGGTGGTCAGCCCAGTCCCCGTCCTGTCTCCCCCTTGACTCAGGTACAGGACCTCCGTCTTCTTTGGACTGAGTTTCAACAGGCTCTGCTGCAACCAACCAGCCACGGCCTCCATTGCCCCAGTCAGAATCTCTGGGGTGGAGTCCAGGCAGCTGTCCAATAACAGAGTTGGATGTCATTCACATATTGATGACACCCCAACCCAACGCCCCAGACCATCTGGGCGAGGGGGTGCATGTAGGTGTTAACACTGGCGAGATGATCACCCCCTGTGGCAGACCACATTCAAGTGGGTGTCGCAGGGAGATCCACTCGCCAAGCACCACCCTCTGTCCCCGACTGTGGAGAAAAGAGGAAAACCACTGAACAGCAGTCCCCTGAACCCCAATGTCAGCGAGGCAGTGAAGCACAAGATCACAGTCGACTGTGTCAAACGCCACCGCCAGATCTAACAATAACAGCAGCGCCAACCCACCCCAATCCAGGTGCCTCCGGAGGTCATCCATAGGGGTGACCAGTGCTGTCTCCATCCCATAACCAGGGACCAACAATCAAACATTTATTATGCTGTTATTCATAATAATTTATTATGCTATTATTCATAATAATTATTTTAAAATAAGATTACTTCATCAAGTCGTCTGTCTGTTCCTAGTGCCAACAGGTTGTTGTATTCTCTCTCCAGGATTTGCCGTGCCTATATTTAGTCAAATGAAATAGTTAAAGTAATTAAAAATAGTTCAAGACCATATGAAAAATTAGAATGCATAATTTATTTACTTGCCTGTGTATTCTGTGTTGGAATCTGCAACAATAAAGCTAAACTGCCATAATCGAAGTTATCATCCAGGGCTATGAGTGATCCATGCACACCACTTTCTAAAACATTGTTTGCATATTCTCGTAGTCCAATTGCTTGTATCCAGCGTATGACTCTGTCATTACTCCAAACCAACACATCTATAAAAACAGGGAGACAAGCATTTTCCTACTAGCTGAATATTCAAGTGAACTAAGATCTTAACCATTTATATGGGATTTATGCTCTTATTATATGGCGTTTGTAGTCTGCCTATATTCAATCTACTGAATTAACAAAATAGTAATGTAATTAGAGGAAATACTGGAGATTTGCAAGGGGATCATCATTCCTTGTGCTGATATCTGGACTTATTTTGTTTTAAAGCAGAAGTGACTTTTAAAAAAAGCATAATGGCTAGATAAAATTTCTAGACATGTCTTGTGTAAGGAGTAGGACTTTATTATTTATTATTAACATCAGAAAGCTGTAACCTAAGCATACAGACAGAAACAGATGTCATACATCTCTCTCCTGCTTATTGTAAAATATTAAAAATGATGATAAAGGAAGACATTTGTATGTAGAGTACTGAGGGGAGCATGAAGAAAATAAAAGGTGGTTTGCATACTATTATGTTACTAGACACATTAAGTTGGTTGTTGAATGGCATTCGATGGGTAATAATCAAAACCTCATTGCTGGACAAAGCCTCTTATACTCAAGTTGTGACTAGCAATAGGCACAAACTGGGAAAATAGAGGTTCGTGGTTCATGGGCCTGCACAAACCATGAACCTTCATGAGCCTCCCCGTTTACCAAACCATTCTGTGACTGGCTGAATGTACTGCCCCAGCTGATCCTCTCCAGCAGCTCCTCCCCTTCCATTCTGCTGGCCTTGGAGAGCTGCAGCCAGCAGAAGGAAGGAAGGGGGAGATCTCAAATCTTCCCCCCTTCCATTCTGCTGGCCTTGGGGAGCCACCGCCAGCAGAAAGGATGGAGGGAAGATCTCAGAACTCTCCCCCCTTCTTTTCATATGGCCTTGGGGAGCTGCCAACAGTAAAAAGGAGAGGAAAGATTGGCTGGGGTTGGCTCGCTCATAAAGGAGCTGATCCTGTGGGGGTGAAATCTATGCAGGCTGGGTTGGGGCTCTGTTGGGCTACCCAGTTTAAACTGGTATGCCCCAAAGAGTGAATGAAGCAGCTGATCGTGTGGGGAAAATTCTCCCCACAGGCTCAACTGGGGATCTGTTGGGCTACCCAGTTAAACTGGTATGCCCCAAAGAGCCTACAAAGCAGTTGATCCTGCTGGAGGAACTCTCCCCACAGGCTCAGCTGGGGCTCTCTTGGGCAGCCCCAGTAACCAGACTGCCCCAAAGAGCCTGCAAACCAGCTAATTCAGACTGCCCAACAGAGCCCACAAAGCAGCTAATCCTGCAGGGAGAACTCTGAGATCTTCTCCGCCCTGCTTTTCTGCTGGCCCTGTGGACCCACTGCCAGCAGAAGAGAGGATGGGAGGATCTCAGAACTCTACCCACAGCTCCTGGTTCAAACCAGACTGCCCAACAGAACCTGCAAAGGTGATGCAGCTGGGAGAGGGGGGGGGGGAATCACCCAGGAAGGGTTAAACGGCTGACAGTCATTTAACACCTCTGTTTTGCTCCCTGCTGCTTTGAAGGGGGGGGGGGGGAGCAACAGGGATCACTGAAGTGGCTTGCATCTATTTCAGTCTAACAGCTGATGGGTGCACCAGCCCTGCTGTTAAGTTAAAATCATTGCAAGCCATTCCAGTGATCCCTCTCATTCTCCCCCCCTTCCCATCATGAGCCACATGAACCTTCTGATAACCACATGGAGGGTCATGGGAGGGTCATTAATGGGGATGGGCACAAACCTCGGTTTGCAAATTATGACCCAAGAAGGAGAAGAGCTTGGATTTATACCCTGCCCTTCACTACCCAAAGGAGTCTCAGAATGGCTTACAATTCCTTTCCCTTCCCCTCCCCACAACAGACACCCTGTGTAGGTGGGGCTGAGAGAGAGCTCTGTCCAGAACTGCCCTTGAGAGAACAGCTTTCAACAGAAAGAACTTATGGCTGACCCAAGGTCACACCAGCAGCTGCAAGTGGAGGAGTGGGGAATCAAACCTGGTTCTGCCAGATTAGAGTCCTTGTTCTTAACCGCTACACCAAACTGGCTCTCAGGTGAATTTTGTGATGAATTTAGGGTTGTGGGGAGGTTTGTGCTTATCCCTAGTTGTGACACCAGTATATCCACATGCAGAAATCTTGTTTTCTACACATAGATTGAATCCATGTTGTTTTGTGTATAGCTGCAACTCAGGAGCGAACTATTAGAAATTCCTTTTGACTAAAAAAGCCAGAACTGCGTGCATTTTATATACATATTAAAAGAGTCAGAGTATCAGACTTGCTTTAATTGCTAAGTGGTTCCCCCCCCCCCCCCCCGACAAAATTGCTGTAGTTTAAGAAAAAGGATTTCTTTACAACACTCTGGTAACTACCCATCTATACTATGGCTGGATTCTGCTGACCCATCTTATTGATTAAATGATTACAGCTACTGTATGATAGTTGGTCCTCTAGCTATAATGTAATAACTATAATGTAATAACTAGTCACTATATGAAAATCAGATCATGTCTGGGTATGGTTTTGTCAATGGGCTTATCCCCTGCCACATAACTGTTACCATGAGAAGAAGTTATTAAAAAGTTCATTGAATCTTACCTCTCAAGAAAGCAAAATGTAAAGATTATTATGGCAGACAAAAGGAAGGGCAACAACTGGGACACCATGGTTTCTGGAACCCTTCCTGGGCTACTTTATACTTGTTTCCCTAACCATCTACAGGGACCAAGTAGAGAAATTATGGCATAAATTAGTTTCTAAGATAACGTTTCCAGTTTCTATAACCATACTATCATTTTTTCCGTGTGTCTTATACCCAGAAACATATTGATCAGTGACATAGAGTGGATGAATCAGCATGTTCTTTGGCATTACCATGGTGTGGCATCAATCTCTGGACCAGTAACTTCCAAATATTATACCTTGAATAAAACTTTGTTGGTCTTAAAGGTGCCCCTGAACTCGAACTTTGTTCTGCTGCTTCAGACCAACACAGCTATCCACCTGAATCTATATTCCTGATGGGGTTAGGTATTGAGATGGATTATATTCCTAATGAGTTCACTTAAAATGAAGTTTGTCTCTGTTCAGATGGTGCCTGAACAACCTGTCAAAAGGGCACTTAGCCCAGCCCAGGCCAAATGCCTTTTGTTACAGGGCTGCAACACTAAATTACAAAACCCTGGAGTGTGACTGTTCACATACCAGCTCAGTAGTCTGCCACCAGCCCCTTTAACTAACCCAATAGTCAGAAGCCAAAGGGCAAAGCTTCTTTCACAAGTATGGGGGCAGACCTTTTCTTGAATACAGACAGCCCCCAATCTTAAACAATTCATCACCTACAATAATACAACATCTAACTTGAACATGGACACTGATACCCAAATACCAACTTGGCTGCCACATACACCCAGACAACACAATCACTGGACCTAACAACATCAAATACACCATTTCAGGCTCATCTTCTAACTTGCTCATCTTCTAACATTGTATAGCCATTAAATGCCAACAGTGCCCTTCTGTTTTCTACATTGGGCAAACAGGTCAAAGGATAAATGGACACAAATCTGATATCAAGAGTTACAATATTGAGAAACCTGTTGGAGAATACTTCAGCCTTCCAGGTCATTCAATGGGTGACCTCAAAGTAGTTGTTTTATTGTAAAAGAACTTCAGGTTCTAGAAAGGGAAACTGCTGAGTTACAAGTTATTACAACACTCAGAACAATGAAACCCCCAGTACTTAACAGGGATATTGGTTTCTTATCTCACTACATATGTTAACCTCATGCAGTCCTCACATCTGTATTCTTACCAATCCCCCAGAAGGGCTATATATCTTCTTTATTTTATTTCTTATTTGGAATAGTAGATTGTAATGTAATGAATAGTAGAATGTAATGTAATTTGGAATGGTAGATTGGGATGTATTTCTCTAGCCTTGGGACAGAGCAGATACACTGTACAGCTAATTGCCCCACTTCAAAGGAGAGAACACTGTAAGGTCGTCTCCACACTTGAGAGGAGCCAGAGCATTATAGCAGGGTCTTAGTTAATTACTCCCAGCATTCCACAATGAAAAAAGGTACATCTACCCATCAATCTCTGATTTTATTTATTTCCTTCACTATGTTTTTTCCTGGAATTAAACCAAAACAAATGGTAACCATATAAACTAAGCTTGTTATTCTTGTCTGGTCCATCCATCTGTTAAACATCTTCATTATGTTGTATGCTAATTTGCTGCTCACTCTACCTTTATGTGTGAACTGGTAACTTCCATTTCAGTGTATCTGAAGAAGTGTGCATGCACACAAAAGCTTATAGCTTGAATAAAACTTTGCTGGTCTTAAAGTGCCACCAGACTTGAACTTTGTTCCACATCAAGGACATTAAGAGATCAGTAGACTGAAAGTTCAAAAGGCAAGCACTGTGATTATATCTTTGTATTAAGTATTACCTTTTATTTCATGTTGACTTGCTTCTCTTCTCCTTTCTAGTTCTTTTCTGTCATAATTCAGTTTCTTTAAACACATGATTCCATACTGTAGACTTGTACTGTCAGTTAAGAAAAAAAAAAAACAGCAGAAAAGCAGTTAGAAATAAAATCATTTCCTGAATGTTAAAGGCTCTGTGAGGTGTGTGAACATTTCTTTAAGAGAACTGTTGTCATTGGAAGAGGTGTATATAAGTCAGATGCAGGAAGTACGAGTGAATGCAGCTGTAGGAATGTGTTTTAACTACTATTTGGCAGAGACCTTAATGAACAGATTTTGGAATTTGACTTGGAGGCATTATTGAACAGACATAATAGGTTCTTCCTAACACATTTTATAAATACTGAACACATTCTGTAGTTCACTATAGATTAAAAATTAGAAGCAACGATATACATTTTTTGAAATAAGAGTACTTAAAAACAGCAAGCTTGCTTTAAGTTTGCCGGTCCTATGTCTTGCACTGTGAAGAAAACATCCTGCATAACTATACCTACTTCATTTGCTTGAGCTTACCGATGAAAGCTATCCACCATTTTTAAGTGTACACGGAGATCTTTCTTTGTGAGGTGGTCTAACATCCTTGCATCTACCAAGCATTCCATAAAGTAACTGCGATACTGTGGTAATCCCAAACTGGGAAGCCACTCATTACCAATCCATTCATGGTTCATGTCACCATAAGCCAGTGTCTATGGGGGAGAAAAATTAAGAGATGTTACTATTGTCCATTCTCAAGGAAGAAGATAATTTGTAATGTTTCAGTATTATTCTGCATTTCAGATTATACATCCAAATAAGACAGTTAATTATATGAACCACAGTTCTAGTCAGTAAGGCATTCTTAACCTTGCAAACAAGGTAAATGGAAAAGAAGGAAGAAACAAATAGAAAAATTGGGATTTACCAGCGATAATTTTTTTTTCTGGTAAGGGAAAAGATGGCATCCTGTAATAATGGAGAACTCCTCCTAATTACTTCAGGAAGCAAGACTTCCAAAACCTTCTAGACTCTCCTTGGGAGTAAGAACCCTCTCTGTTTGGTGTAGTGGTTAAGTGCATGGACTCTAATCTGGGAGAACCGGGTTTGATTCCCCACTCCTCCACTTGCACCTGGCTGGATGACCTTGGGCAAGCCATAGCTCTGTACCAGCTGTTCCCTCAAGGACAGCTTGGGAAAGAGTTCTCTCAGCCCCATCTACCTCACAGGGTGTCTGTTGTGGGGAGGGGAGGGGAAAGGAGTTTGTGAGCCGCCCTGAGACTCCAAGTGAGTGAAGGGCAGGGTATAAATCCAATCTCTTCTCTTCTTCTTCTGTTTCTGAAATTTCCACAATTCAGCTACAGAAAACAGACTGAGCTTGCTAACACTGTACATTATAATGCTACTAAACAGAGAAGAAAATAGTACTGAAGAGAAAGTATCCCCATATATTTAATATTCTGACTATGGAGAATCACCCTAACTTTTGTCTATTAATCTGTTCCAGGCCTGCCAACAGATGGGTAATGCTGACCTTCAGAGAAAATTCCTGGGAACTATTGAGCAGTTTGCCTCTCTTGACTTTTTAAAAGCCAAGCATTATTTTCCTTCCAAGAAAAAAACAAAGGCAGCAGCAGTAAATTGTCCCCAAAGAAGCATAATTACTTATGCATAGCTAAGACATAACAATCAGGAAAGGGAGAAAGAAAGCCTTTCAAAACAACTGCACCTCAAAAAAAGCAGGAGAATTTCCATGAAGGCAGAACAAATACTCAGAGCCCTTCTCCTTCCAGTGGAGGTTTCAGAAGCCTCTGGAAGTCTCATCTCTTATAAAGTGAATAGGGAGGCTGTTCCTCAGTACAGGAAGTAATCTGGCCATGATCAAGAATATATATAACAAACCAACTTTGGGAGGTCAGTGAACCAAAAAAAAAGGAAGTGTATCTTTCCAGTTTCTTTGCAGTTACACCCCTTTAGTCAGCAATGTCTGTATTTAGAATAGAAGTAAAATTAGAAGTAAAATCTGTCCTTTTGAGGACCGAATGGAGAGAAAACAGAAACCATTCCTATTTATATGAAATCTGGAAAACTCTCCCAAAGACAATAAAAACAATGCAACAATGTGGAAAAACAAGAAAACTGTCCACAGAAATCCTTATTGGGACAATCCTGTTTGGTGGGAACATTTGCTGACTCTTCTGATTGGAGAATGCCTGTGTATCTGTTAGAAGATCTGTTGCATTACTCTGCTCACATCATTGCCCCTCCCATTGCCTTACCTAATGCAACTGTGAAAAGCAAATAGAGGAGGGCTAGAATAGTGATCATTTTCAATGGTTTCAAAGAGATTACTGCCTTGTCACTTTTAGCAATTGGAGTCTCTCTCTTTCCCTCCCTCCCTCTCTCTCTCTATATATATATTCAAGTATAGAGTGATGTTTGATTTGTACTTTGGTTGGTTAATTTTATAATGCACAGCTACAAAGGACTGGTTCTTGTTACAGAACTCCTAGAATACTAAATGGCTTTAAGACCCACACAGTTTACAAGACATCAGAGTAAGTTTTTATTTAACAGCTTGATGAAACTAAGCAAATTTGAAGAGGGCTTTCCTTTAGTCACAATACTCAAACTTTCATTTATCAGAAGATTCATGCCACACTGGCTAGTATTTGTCCCTGCATTTATTGAAATGCAGACATTACCAGGCATGAATTCCTTTGCACTTCTTAATTCCATTGCTGACATCCTCTTTTCCCAAGACGTATGTCCTTTCCCATCAAAACTATCTTCCTTTGGTTCTTAATTTCTGGCACACCTTTCAGACTCCCCTTTGCCACCCCAGCAGGAATAACAAGACAGACAACAGTCTTGGAATTAAACAAGGGCCACTTTATTAACTTAGAAAACATTGCAGCAACGGGACAAAACAAAACCTAAGCAAGCCTGGAACAGGCAAGGCAGGCGTCGTTCCCTGACCTGCCTCCTTGCCCTTGTAGGGCGGGTCACCCCAGCCCCGGTCTTGAGCCAGTGATTTAGCTCGTGCCCGGCAGCCTGGCAAGCTGGTTGCCACCTAGGAGCGCCTACCCCTGAAGCCTTACAACTTGCAGGGAGGTGCCGACCTAAGAGGTTCCCAGAGGCGATCATCATTTCCTACCCTGGGCCTTAAAACCCGAAGGCAGTTCCTGATGACCTCCTGTTCCCTAACGGGATATGCCGTGAGGTGCTCACCAGTTCCGTTTACTTGCTTGCACAACCTGCCAAGTGACCTAATTAAGCCCTTAACCACCACCTATAGCCCTTAATCCGCTGTCCTCAGTGTAAGGTAGGCAAAAACATCTCTGCCGTACGGCCAATTGTGGAAGAGGTGAAAAATTCCTACCTGGCCCCATAGGCGACCAGCCATCGCCTACACTAAGAACAGGGCGGGCGGGTGGGCGAGCACGTGGACCCAGAGAAGAGGCTGAGCTAGAGCGGGGCTCGGCCTTTTAACAGGCCGGCCCCGCCCCGCTGGCTACAGGACGCTGAGCGTCCCTCCTGTTGCTGCCCCGCCCTCCCGCGGTGCGGCAAAGCAGCACCCGGGCGCTATCGGCGGGGGCCGGGCGTCCGGGAGCTCAGTTCTCCCAGATTTCAACCACAGTCAGCAATTTTTTATGCTTCAAATGGGTGGTTGTGGGGAGCAAATTTGAGTACCAAAATAGAAAAGTCCCTGTGTCTGATGGCTATTTATCTTGCTTCAGAAAGTGTAGGCATACAGAGCAGGGTTTCCATAGATTATGTTAACTGACAGGCTCATGTGGGGAAGGAGATCTTTTAAGAAATCTGGTCCCAAGCTCTTTAGGGGTTTTACAGTAGTAACAAACACTTTGAATCATGCCCAAATGTAAATAAGCAGCCAGTGGGGGCATGACACGTTCACTGTAACTTGTGCCATCCAACCATCTTGCTGCCAAATTCTGTGCCCTCTGAAAAAAGGTAGCATCACAGTGTGCATTACAGCAATCAAACCTGGGTGGGAACATAACATGAACAAATCACTCCTCTCATGAAATGGCCACATCTGGCACATCAGCCAAAATTGGCTAAGGGCACAACATGCTGCAGAAGGAGATCTTAAGACTCTGCAGACACAGATCTAGTAGCACCCTCAACTACAAACCTGCTCTGTTAGAGAACATGCAACACCATATTAACCCTTGAAGCTTTTATTATTGAGTTAAAATATAATTAGGATAAAATCAACCTTTATACTGAAAGGGGAGACCACTGAAATATTCCTTTCTAGATAATCAGAGCCTTCTCATTTGCAGAAATGCTGACAACTCCCAGTACCTCGTGTTAACTTATTGTTAGATGTACTGGGAAAGTGTTAAGTGGAAAAACTGCATACCTGAGCCCAACTTCCCTCCTCATTGTCTTTCTGGAGTGTCAGAAGATGGTCATTAGTAGAGTTAGAAAACAAAAGAAATACAAAATGAGTAAAAAAGGCAAAATGGAATTATAAAGCCAAATGTTAATTGTCAATTTCCAGTGGAAAGACATAAACAATTATTTTCATGAAAGCATTCTTTAAAATTAGGTTAATTGGTAAGGCAAGGGTCCCCAACCTTTTTGGGCACCCTTGGAATTCAGACACAGGATGGTAGTGCAACCACAAATTATCAGGGAGTGAGGCTATGCATAACTCCGATAGTAACTCTTCAACATTGCAGATAGATATTCTGCTTAATAGGGTGTCTTTTAAAATAAACATATTGTTTTAAAGTATTTTCTGGCTTACATACAGCTTACCTTCAGTCATGCCCTGAGGATCCTTGTGCTGTGGGGGCAGCTGCTGCTGAAGTTTTTTTTTAATCACAGCCAATCAGAAGCCCTGCTGAGCAGATGTTCCACTTGACCCTGCCCACTTTCTAAAAATACTTGGCAGGTGCCAGGAAGAGTGTTGCTGGACACTGCATCGGGGACCTCTGGCTTAAGGTCAGCATTATTAAGATTAAAGTCAGGGAAAAGCAACTTCATACCCTGTGGAGATATCCTCTAGCTAACCTATATAAAATTTACAATTTGCAGAGAAGAAATATATAATTTACATTCTGTTGGTACTCAGCCTAAACTTGCCTAGCTAGTACAAAGCAGCTGTGGAATTAGTTTTTACTAGTTTGAGTAGATCTTGACATTCAATTTAGGGCATAGGAAGCTGCTGGATAGAAAACACTGTGAGCTCTTAGGTGAAAGGACAACCAAATTGTGGTGACTTCAAGTGCATCTATCTGCCTTACTTCCAATGAAGGATATGTTAGATTCAAGGAACTAAATTCTCTGTATTCTCCTTTTTAAAATCCAGTCTTGTTCTTTTGAAATATTTCTGCAATTTCACAGAAAAACCTTCCTCAGCCTACACTAATTAAGAGATTGTACAACCCCCCTGATACATGATTTAAAGGGGAAAAAATTGTCCCCTAAGAATGTCTGGTATGGGGGATGTTTTATGCCCAGTGTAAATGGGCAAAAGGAAAGAGCCTGTGAAAGAAAAGCTGAACCAGAAGAGCTCAACTTGCCCTTAGTGGTGGCAGTGGGAAAAGCAGTTGAATTAAGGAAATAACTACACAATATGCCTGACATATGTTAGGTCAAGCAGCATAACCAGATTTGCAGCAAGATGTACATTGGGGAACTCACTTTCAAAAGTGCTCATTCACTTTGTGCTGTGAGTGCTGCAAGTGGGGCAAAGGAGCTTCTGCATTCCCTCCCACCCCACTTCCACCAGTGGAAAGTGTGATTGGGGAGCTTTTGCCACTTTCCTCTGTCTCCATGTGTATTTGAGCCAGGAAAAGGGGCCAAAAGCCCCCCTGCCCTTTCTGTTGGTGAAAGTGGGGTGGGAGGGAAACTGGAAACTCCTCCTCCACCCTAACAATGTTCCCTCATAGCACCAAGGGAACAAGCATTTTTTAAGGTGAGTTCCCCCAGTGTTTGCTGACTGTGAGCCTAGCTGTGCACCTGTGACCTGATGTGTGTTGGACATATTGTGTACTTTGACCCTAAGACTGGAGAAACAAATTTCTTTGTTAAGGTCTGATAACTTGGGACTTCAGCTAGCTGAGCAGAATTCCTCACCTGTGTAAAATGGGAAGCCTCTAGAGTCTGACTTATTATATCTTGTACCCCAATATACCTCAAGATGGCCAATCTAATCTTTGAAGAAAGAGCCATTTTGTGGCATTTATGGCAGTGACTGAAATGTTTCACAATGTCTGACAAATCAGCAAAACTGGGAATGATAACTGCATCTGATTTTGAAATTCAGGCATTCAAAACTTAATTGGTTGCAAATATTTTGGTGGGACAGGAAGTGTATATACATTAAGCAGAGCGGGAAGATATATATATCTTGTGCGTTCCATTCCTGTGCGTTCCATTCCTGCTATTTTTGGGCAGGAACGCACAGGAATGGAGTTCCGGCTGGCTTCCGAGTTGGCCATGCCTACAGCCTCCCCCTCCTTAGGTTCCCCAGGCACCCTGCAGCTGCGGGGCCCCTGGGGAAGCCGATCCAGAAACTGCCTTCCTTCCCTCTGGTTCCCCATATGCCCTGCAAGCCATGGGGCACCCGGGGAAGCCGATCCTGGGAGAGAGCTGTGCTGTCAGGGGTGTGGCCTAATATGCTAAATGTGTTTCTGCTGTTGGGTGTGCCTGTTATGCTAATGAGTTCCTGCTGGGCTTTCTCTACAAAAAAAGCCCTGTATATAGATATCGGGAAATGTACCATATTTTTTGCTCCATAAGACGCACCTGACCATAAGATGCACCTAGCTCGTGCCGTGGCTCCGGAAAGGTGAGGGGGGTTTAAGACGCACACACTTCCCCCCCCCCACACTTTTTTGGGGAGAAAAAGTGAGTCTTATGGAGCAAAAAATACAGTAAGTCCCGGGTCAAATTTATTGGACTTTGGACAAACACTGTTTTTTATACCAAATATGTAATTTTATACATGAAAGTCAGCTCAACAGACAGAGCAACAAAATATAGAACAGTATACAGTTGTTATGTAGTTTTAACTTTTAGTTGCACAGCAAAGTTAGTGCATTTTGGGATTGAAATAGACACAGAAGTTGTTATTAATGGAAAACACTAACCGTTTTGGCTGGAGTGGCAAGATTTTCCATTTCTTCATGGGTCACCCAAACATTGCCTGAGGGCTATTGACAATACCCACAGGGAATCAGGTAGAATCCGCATTAGGTAAGCAGTGTTAAAGAAGAAAGGCAGCAACACTGTAAGTTAACAGCATACAGCATCACAATGAGCACAACCACATCCTTGCCTCAATTGAGCTGCAGGTAGAGACAACTTTAAACAGCCACTTTTCATCTTCCTCTGTTTGAAACAATGAAATTTGGCTTGTTCTGATCTGGAGATAGTTCCAGAGAGATAGCCACATAAGTCTGTTGCAGCAAGAAATAACCAGGAGACTCGCAGCACTTTAAGGACAAGCAACATTTTATTCCAGCATAAACTTTCATGGACTAGGATCTACTTCAAATACAATGGTGGATCCTTGCTTTGCAATAATTTTATGTAGGGGTTTGGAAAGTAAACAAACAGCAGGGACAAGGGGACATGAAATGTAGGAAGCAACAGTTGAAATGTAATCAAGCACAATTAAAACCCAATCAAGAAAAATGCTCAGACCCATCACCAGTTACACTAAGCTAGTTAACACCTGTAGTGAATGGGGAGTCTGAGGTTTCTGATCTGAAAGAGATTCTCTGAATATCATTTAGTATAAAGAAATGTCACAATTTTCAGATCCATCAATTACCACTTTGGTCAGATGGGTCCCATTTCAGTAATTAGGTAAACTCTGTGCTTTTGAGTCCCATAGTCTCCATGTGTGGGACATTATAGCTACTGCAGTTAACTCCTGTTGACACACACATAGGTAAGAGAAGCCAGCATGGCAGCAATGTGACATGCACAATGTAAATCTCCTTAATTGTGCACAGCAAGCAGGCACCTCCATGTGGCCCCTTCAGTGAAAGTACACAATCTGGCTCCTTTCCTGTTTTTTTCTCAATTTACCCTTTCTGCTTCTCTTTCTGTGTTCTTCACAGAACACAGAGCTGCAGCAGCTCCACTTGACAATAAGCATGAACAGAAGAAATGTGCTGATTGATTTTGGTCTACATCCTGGATGGAGCACCTTCATGCATGTCAGAAAAATGGTCATTAATAGGTCAGAGCTTACCCTACTATTATATCTGTTTGGGGATGAAATTTTGGAATGGAAGGTCATTAAAGGACATGAAAAATAATTCTTCAGGAGACACATGAAAGAGGGAAAATTAGATCAAATAGCTCATGATTGGAAAAGGTTTGTAAGGAAAAATGGGTTTACTCGGTTATACCTCCTAGACTGCCAAGAAATTTCCTACTGTAAAATAAGGGTAAGGGTTGATTTGTTTTCCCATGGATTCTACCGTACAACATTGCTTTTCAGAGTGACCACTGACATTTTGCTTAAAGAAAATTTTGGAGGAGATTTTTGAGGGGGGGAAATGTTGGGAATTTCAATGGAAGGAAAAGGAGTTTCAAGTAGACCAGTAAAATTACTTTGTTTTCCCCCTGCAATTATTTAGAAAACTGACTCCAGTAGCTATCTGGATTTTCTACACAGTTTTAATATAGAATATTTACTTTCCAGAAAATATATTGATACTTTTACAATTCTAGTTTCAAAAAATGGGGACTTAGTCAATATAATATATTCCAGTCTTATTTCCTAGACAAAGGTACACATCTGTAGGGAAAATGCTCACCATTCTGTGTGAAGATCGCATGTGTTTATTTTAATACCTGGAATTGTACTGGAACATGGAGCTAATCACAGTTTCCCACCTCATATACATAGGTTAGGACAGTCATATGCAGAAACTTCACATACATGGGAATTTCCCCTGCACATCTGTACATGTGACTAGGAAAAAAATCTTGTGAGAAGCAGGTTTCATTTTCATGTCAGCGATCACTTGCATTCCATTCAGAATCAGAACCTAAAAAAATGAGATATGGTGCCACTGGAAAAGTCAGAATTTAAGGAAAGTTAAACCAATTTCTGCAGTCCTTTTAGAAGTTTATAAACCCTGTACTAAAGTATCTGTTTTGCTTAACCATGGTTAGGTGATACGAAAGAAGGACTGGCCACAAACCAGATCCAATGTTATGGTCTGAAGGGAATCTGAAAAACTATGGTTAAGGCAGTCATCTTGTCTCAATGTGACAAATAGATCTCATCGTTTCTAACTAACACAGATTTTCTGAGGACATGGCTGAACTTAACAAACTAAATAAAACTTTCACCATATGTTCTCAATGTGACCAAAGTTAAAGCATTAACTAGGGTTATGTGTTATGTCTGCAAACTCTGCACTGAGCTGTAAACACAATAAATTAACAGGTGTTGAAAGGTACGCTATTGCAGAGGTATTCTCACATCACAATTCTTGCTATTTTCTAACATAGTATCAAATGGTACAGAGAGGTAGATGGACATGACTCACTGTTCGAGACGTTGGAGGAGCTGAGGGGCTTGTGAGAGAGACCATCTCCTGGATTGCCAGACGGAGCTTTAGACGATGGAGAGGGTTGCTGATTCCAATTTCTCTCTGAATCTCCGTATCAGACAAGGCAGACATAATGGCACCACTTTTCACATTTGCACGGCAAGCAGCAACATACCAGGCAGGCATTCCTAGCCACAACTGTTGAGTGAAAAGAATTAAATTGAGTTAAATTGATAATGCCAACCCACCTGAGGTTTTATTAGAACTGGGAGGTGAGATGAGCTGCAACAAAATAGGCATTTTGTGAACATTTTTCTCACCTGCTTCTAGTGATCTTATTTTTAGGGGGGGAGGGACTTTGGGGACCATTTTTTCAAGATGTTACTGTAGAAAGACGGTTCCCTGATATACCTGTTACATACAATTAGCATGTAACAGGTAAGCTTTAGAAGGGGGTGTCTTTAGGGAAACATTTTGTCTCCCTCCCATCAGAGTCAGGACCCAGCACAGGTAACAATATAAAATATAATACAGATATAATTATCTATTCAAATAATTAAAAAATAATTAAAACAAGTAGTTACAGCTGATATTTAAAACACAGAAGCCAGAGACTATTCTATCTGTCCCATCAATATTCTTAACAGACCTCCCAGGTTAGATACCAGCCACACGCCTTCTGGGCGGCTATTCCATATCAGTGGGGTAGCAACAGAAAATAATATAACCAATCATACTCTCAAGAATGAGGAGACTGGTAGGAGAACCTGATGTGAGGATTGCAATGACTGTATAGGTTCCTAATGGTATAGATTGTTCTTCAGTTATTTTATGAGCCTCTGGTCATTCCTTATTCTCTGTTCTCCTAGACACTGTCCATGTATGAATTAATACAGCCTGCTTTTCATTCCTTCATGTTCTTATATTATTAGAAAAGTTATCTGGAATTGCATATAATTAGGTTTAAAGATTTCGTTACCCAGACTTCAGACCACATGCGAATCACAGTGGCAAATTGCATCTTTGCTGTATTTGATTTCACAGAAACTACATCCAGTCTTTGTAGTTGGCAAAATGTATTTGGGAGAGTTCCAACTTCAGCAAGTTTAATGATGCTCTCACTACTAAATCATCACTTATATTTAAGTTTTCTACATTTGTATATTACAAGAAAAGGCATTTGATCAACAACAACAAAAAAGACTTTGCTTTTCTAGCACTTTAGTAACAATCAGAAGTGACACACTGAAAATCAAAAGACATTTGTAGTAGCATTGACTGGGAGAACACCCTAGAGTTCCACAGGGAAGATGGAGGTCTTCTCATAGCAATTGCTCACTGATTTTGAGGGCCACAATAATATCCGGAAAGCCAATTCATATTTTATTAAAGTTCAAGTATGTCAAAATCTGGAGGAGCTCCAGACCAGGTTTTACTGATGGCTCTGGGTTAACTGGCTAGGAAAGCTGCTACAGATGGCTCTGGTAAGCATTGTGTTCCTTTATTTATTCACTCTGAATAAAGTTGTGCTTTGTTTATTTAAGAAGACCCTTGGCATGCTCCTGAGGGATTATGGCACCTTTTAGCCAGTCTACATGAAGATAAGACCATGATACAACTGCTCAACATGGAGGACTTCTGATTGCAAATGGCAGGTTTATATGACTAAATGCTTCTTCATATAATAGCCTCACTGCACATAGAAATCGTGACATCAGAAAGATGGTTTTGGGTCTAGCTTTTTTCCTGACATGCTTGATATCTGAGTGCAGAAATTATTTTTCCTTGAGGGAGCATTCAAACATGTTCTGCTCTAAATGCTGTCAAGTCCTACATACCAAAGATAGCTGTACCCTGCAATGGGCTGTTTGTAGATTTGTAGATTGACCTTCAATGGCTCACCCATTCCATTGCTTTTTCAAGTCAGGCCTCTCTATTGACTTTAGCTGTCCTTCTTGGTATCTTTGTTTTAGGACAGAAATTAGTATGACGAATGAAAGGTCTCTTACATAGTAAAACTGCTACTATCCTAATGCAGATTATAACTCTAGAACTAAACATAATATTCCAATATTTAAAGCCATGCTTTAGCCTTTCAGTAACATTTTCTCAGATTTATATACTCTTAGTTTGTGTCTTTCAGCCAAGCCTGAGGTCATTCACAGACCTAATAATTTAGTCTTTTCATGGTAGCATAATTGCAGAAAATGAATAAAAAGGAACTTCTAGTTCCACATGTAGTTTTTACAAAGCTATAAATTATATACGATTAAATGTGACACCTTTGTTTTTATGCCTTACATGAATCATTGTCCCATCTAATTTGAAAACTCATCAAAAATTCCTAAAGGCTCAAGTCTCTCTCTCTTATACAGAACTTGCATATCAAACAGAAGACCATGCATTTGAATACTAAAGCTTTTTGGAGATTTCAGCATCATCAAACATCCTGTGATCCTCTTGCTGTGAAAGATGGACATGACTGTCATCGTAGCCACAGTAATTGTGCAGATTTGGGGCTTAATATTTTGAAGCTTCAAAATAGCCATCCCAGTTCTTCTATGTAAGGCGCCCAAAATATCTTCCCTCAAAAGTGCTTGTGCATGAAATCAGAGTTTGTTATGGCCATTTACTCAAGGGAATCTGTTAACTTTACAGGACAGCTCTCTTTTTGAGATTCATGCACTCAGACTTCAAATTTTCAGTGTCCTGTCCTGAATAAAATCCCACCATCCAAAATTTAAAGCAATATCTTCCTTTGGATATTTTTTATACACTATATAAGTGCTAATGACTTCATGAGCTAGAGCATAGTGTAATGTAACTAGGAGCTGGGCTGCAGCAGCAGTGCAGTGCTGCCTCACAGTTCCTCACTGTGGTTGCAGCCCTGAGTTGGCTGCCGGTCGGTGGATTGATGGTATAGGATCCTGTGGCTGTACAGAAGTGGGTAGGCCAATGTGTGTGTGTGTGTGGATGGTGGGAATTAGTTGGCTCCTTCAGCCATTTCAGCCCGGGCATGCCCCCTGTCAGTGGCAGAAGGTTATGCTAGCAAAAAAAACATGGTTTAGCCCATAGGCACCCATGAAATGTGAAAACTCAAGTACCCACACACACACTGGTGTAGCCATGCCCCAAAGGCCTGGAGGAGCACAGTAAATCTATGACAAGTGCAACCAATCACCTCCCTCCCCTGCAGCAGCCAGGCCCTCTCCTAAACACCCAATCTCTCTTCCCCTCCCCCAGCCCTACAAAAGTCTCAGACAGGATGCTCTTAACTCATTAGATAGGGAGCATGGAAAAGAACTCTGTCTCAGAGCTTGCTGACATGTTGACTGAGATTGAGCTGTGCAGCACTTTGGTGACAGGAAAAGCCCAGAGTGGGCACTTAGCACTACTGTAACAGCACTTATTACAAACTAGAGTTGCCAGGTCTGGGTTGGAAAATACCAGGAGACTTTGGGGGTGGATCCAGGAGAGGACAGGGTTTGTGGAGGGGAGGGATCTCAACATGGTACAATGTCATAGAGTCCACCCTTCAAAGTAGCCATTTTCTCTAGGGGAGCTGATCTCTGTCAGCTGGATATCAGCTGTAAAAACAGGAGATCTCTAGGCCCCACCTGGAAGTTGGCAACCCTATTACAAACACCCAAGAGGGAAAGCAAAGTCCATATTGTGTGGCTAACACATCTCACCGTGGAACCCTAGTAAATATCCCCCCTCTCCAGAGGCTCAGTCTGAAGCTGCGGCCATGCACTGAAAAATGAGCAAGGGCCAGGGAATCCTGACTTGTTTCCTCATGCTCCTCACACAAGGCCAAGTGTGGTGTAGCGGTTAAGAGTGGTGGAGCCTAATCTGGAGAACTGGGTTTGATTTCTCACTTCCCCACATGAAGCCTACTGGGTGACCTTGGGCCAGTCATAGTTCTCAGATCTCTCTCAGCCCCCACCTACCTCACAAGGTGCCTGTTCTGGAGAAAGGAAGGGAAGGCAATTGTAAGCCACTTTGGACTCCTTATGGTAGAGAAAAGCAGGGTATAAAAACCTACTCTCCCACAACTGAACCCAGCATTGCTTTCATGCAGAACAGCCCAAGACATGGCCACCTAGCAGCATGGCCCCTGTCATGCAATGGAGAAAGATCCCAGGAAAGTTTCCCAGGGTAACTGCTGTGGGAGGGAATGTGTTGAGGCCTGCACAAGCATTCCTTTGTCAGGACCCCCTCTGGCAGAGAACAGGGCTCAATAGTGGTTTGGTTGGTCTAGCAGCTGCCCCACCTTACTTGGTGAATCAGCTTGCTGGGTGACTCTCAGACTTATTCCCTTGCAGGATCAGAGCCCTGAGCACTTCTACACAGGATGGCATGAGCATTTGCCTCAAGGGGGTTCCAGGCAAATTCCCTCCCCATGGGGCCAGGAGTGTTGACATGGCTCTGCCCAACACAGAGCCTCTGCTGTTTGCTATCACAGCACATGTCTCTGTTTTGCTTTCATGCAGGTAATAATTCAACAGGGAGATGGGTGAGTATGGCCATAACTACACCCCCCCCCCCGGCCGCTCAATCTCCAGTTCCAGCTCACCTCCTGGAACATCCTGCTTTGGGCAGTTTTCCAACCTGGGATCACACCTTGTTCAGAAGCATGCTATGCCTAGGACATCTCATCCTGTCTCCCCATGGTCCCAAAGAGCTGGCTACTTGGTTCAACAGACCTCTTCATGATTTGCAGTTCAATAAAATCTGGCTTGTTCCACAACTGTGTCCTTCAGTGTTTGGTTTTCACTGGATGACAGCAGCTCCATGACTCTCTCTTCCCCAACATCTCCCCCCCCCCCCCAATTCTGACTTCCCTTAGGGCTGCCCCATCACACATCCAAGAGTCAAGATCCCATTACATGTATTTATACTTCAAAGGCTCTGACTCAGGATGCCCATGCTAAAGGGGGGGGGGTTGTGGTTGGGTTTTTGGGTGCTGCTGGACTTCTATTTTGTTCAGCTGTAAAGCATAGCAGGGGTCCCAGGGCACCTTGGAGGCTGATTCCCCCTCCTTAGGTCCCCCCTCCTCCCACAAACTCTGTTGGCTGCTGTGTGTGGTATTTACAAGTAATGGGCTGGTGGGTTGTCTGAGAGGGTGGGTGGCTACTCTGGGAAGGGGGGTGTCTCTGGCTCTCAGACTCTCCCACAGCACTGCTGGTGTCTGATAAGCCACACAAGGAGTGCATGGGTGGGGCAGCTATGCTGGATACACAGGCTCTGCTGACATAGGTGCATTAGAGGGATGGAATTGTGGAGCAGTTTCCTGGACAAACTGATGGATATCCTGGGTGGTCCCCTGGCTGACCATCCCATCCCCCTTTTTGTTGTTTGTGGGGGCAAAAAGTCAGCCCCTGGACTTTTGCTTGCCTCTCCCTTCTTCCTATGTGGGGATCATACCAGGAGCCACAGCTATGCTATCCAAATACAATTCCAGTAGCCATGCCTGTGTGATATTCTTTAGCTGGCCCAGTGTGGCTGGTGTTGACATCAGGGCTACAGTGGGGTGCTTAGTGCCTGCTCCCATGTCTCTTTGGAATCTTCCCTCCTGATCCTTGGTTTAAGGGTCTGCTTTTGTTGGTGGTTGACACCTGGCCTCTGTCTTTTTTTGGCTTTCGATTTTTACTTTTCCAGATGAAGAGTGTGTGTATTTTGGAGCAGGGATGCATGCATGTAGGTGGTTCTATTGTTGCTGGTCTGGTCCTTGCCAGGGAAGGGATGGGTATCTCCTCTGGGCTGGGGAGGGGGCCTTTCAGGCTTCTGCCGGAGTGCTGCTGTTGCAGGGTTTCCTCCCATTGGCTCTTGGGAGCGGGGGTTTCAGGGGGCAGCAGCTGTACTGGCAGTCAATGATTGGCTGCACCTGTGTGTGTCACTCACTGGGACATAATTGGCTACCTTTGTGTGATTGGTGGATGCTGCTGGGGTTTCTAGTGACTCCAGCTGCTCTCTGTGCCTGGCAGAGGGCTGCACATTGTTGTTTTTCCCTGTAGAATGTCCACAAGGAGTGGGCTAGTGGCACTGTGCTTAAGCCAGTGGCTAGATGCCTTTGCCTGGAGGGCCCTCAGGACTGCACTGCCAATCATTGTTTTGCATTCCATAAAAAATATTTTACTGCAGGTAGATGTAAACACTTGAGAAGCACCTCTTAATCAAGAGAAAACTTTTGTTCATAGAGGCAGCTTGTCAAAATGGATTTGACTCTTGATTTTGAGTTATTGTTAAAATGGCTTCAGGAGAATCTGCGATTCAGCTGAAGGAGGTCGGAAGCTGGTGCATCAGCTGGGATATGCTGCAACAACTGTGACAACTGAAATACGATATCAGCCACTGAAATGCCAAGATGTATCAGAAACCACCATTACAAGGAACTAGATCACATAGGACTGGGATCCATGACTGTTTTCATGCACAACCATGCTATGGTGGGTACATTCATTGAAGCCTGGCCTGAGAATTCTCATTTGAAGTCACCCAAAGGTACTGCTGATTGCTGAGAAAGCATGATCTCCCAAGGACACAACTGTACATCTGCAACTCTGACAAACAAGAACAGTCTGATAAGAAGCACTTTCCTTGGCACATTGTTTTGGGATATGGGAATATGTTATGAGTAGGAGGATGTTCGTTTCATGGGTGTCAAAGTAAGCAACAAATGAGAAGGAAATAAAGTCCATGCCTCTGCCCCCTCCTCTAAGGAGTACTACTCTTGACTAAGAGAAATGTAGAAAAGTCCAGGAGGTAGGTGGACTGACAGCAGCTTTGACTTTTTGTGGTCTACCCGTCTTGAGGCCTCCAAAGGCCGATCCCTGCCTTGCCCTCTCCTACTTCTAACTTTTAGGAGCTTGAGAACTGAAAGGTCTTGGATAGGCAGGTATGAAACAGCTTTTGTTCACTAGGGAACTGAGCTGTAACTAGATGGGCAACAGGGTGGTAGCTAGTGGGAGTGGGTAGTAGGCATTAAACTCGCTCTCATGTTCACAACCTTTCGTTTCAGGTGCACTGGCAATACAGAATGGTTTATGTTTCATTTCTCTACTATCTAGTGTGTCCTCTGCTGGTTTAAAACTGTTCTTTATCCCGTATTTCTTATTTGAATGTTTTTATGTAAAATGACTGAGTGTGCTGGTCGTTGACTGTAACAGTGAATCTGAACTGAAACTGTACTGTACTGTTATGCTTATGCTCTACCTGTTTATGTATCCCACATTATTGTAATGTAGCTATACATTTCTCTCATGGTTCTATATCAATGCCTTTACTTTATGTAGCATATATCATGATATCATGCATTTCATGAATAGTTTTAGTAGTGTGTTGTGCAATAGTACTTTTCAATAAGCCATTTAATTTGTATCGATAAAACTTTGGAGTTTGTTGTCTTCCTGCTGGCATTTGTGTACTCATCGGGTCATACAGGGCCATGGTAGTAGAGGTTTCCCACTTAAAGACTGAATTACCACCTTACTCTTAAAATGTTTAATATATGATAAAATCAGATAAATGTACATTTTCAAAGGATTTTTCCCAGCGCTTACCTCTAGCCATGCAACCACTGTAGGCCCATCCCACTGTGCAAAAGGTAACCCCTTTCTCCGAGCTTCTTCCAGAAGTTCATGCCTAGAAGTGCATCACAAACTATTAAACATGCTAGAAACAAACATCATGGAATCAATGATGTTGTTGTAAGCCACAGCATTGAAATATACATTAGTCTTCTTCATTGTTCTATTGAACTGTTAAGTTCTTGGAAAAATGTTCCATTACTTGCTGAAAGTATTTTGGTGAAACATTTTCTCATTCTGCAAATATTCACTGTATCTTGACATCCATTTGCAATGTATGTCTAACAGGTAAACTGTTCCATATACCTATTTGAGCTGCAACAAAATCAAAGTCAATACTGCTGTACAACTAAAGATTTTAGGATAGGTTGAGATGAAATTAGCAAATTTTCCAAATAATTTCCCCCACACTGACATTTATATCTATTGTCACAAAGGAGTCATAACTGAACTACCTGAAAAAAATATGAGACATGGATTCCAAATCCATAATTTGTTAAACTAATTAGAGTTTTACTGCTACTCTAAAACATGATGGTTTTTAAAGTCCACTACATGTTAGACTTCTAAATATTTAGTTCCATATGACTTCCACCACCTTCAAGCTGCAAAAGTAAATGTTTTTGGTGGGAAAATTTCCCCACATACATTTAAAAAGTATTATTTTTATACTTAGTCAGATCAACAGCTTGGAATTTTATAGGGCCCAGTACTTTCATGAGCAACTGTAAAGCTTCATGCTCCTGTGGTGGTAGCTGAAGAGGCAGAAGAACAGACATTCCCCAGTATTCCATTCTGCAGCCAAGTGGTTGATTTCTCCTCCTTAAATTGCTTCAGGAGGTTCATCCAAAACATAATGGGTTGCATGCTTTCAAGTACTTCAATTTGTACTTCAGGATGTTATACATGCAGATTATCTTTAAATACAGCTAGATCCTCTTTTCCATTAACACAAAAAAGAATCCAGCTTCTTGAATTCTATATATGTGTAAAAAGATTATGGAAATTCAGACACAGGCATGGTTAATCCAACCCTTGTGCAAGCAATTTTGATTAACAGGTAAGCTCAAGACTGATAACAACAACTGTACTTTCTAACCTTAACCAAATTAACTAAACTGAATTTATTAATGCACTTGTTTATGGTTTGTTCAGTAATTTACACATAAAAATGTGGCATGTAGACCAGATAATCAAGAAGGAAAGCTACAAATGATAATATATTGCTATCAGGGTTGTGAACTACAGGTTGGGAAACTCCTGGAGATTTGGGGGAAGAGCCTGGGGAGGGCAGAGTTTGGAGAGAGGAGCAAGCTCAGTGGAAATTTGATGCCATAGAGCTCACTGTCTGAAGCTGCCACAGTCTCCATGGGAACTGATTCCTGCAGTCTGGAGATCAGTTGTGATTCTGAAAGATCTCCAGGCCCGACCTGGAGTTTGGCATTTGGCAACCCAGATTGCCGTTGGTTAATGTACTACCTGTTTTTTAAACCTAGGCTTTGAACTTGCCCTGGGCCTATGACACTCAAGGAATTAGCCAGCATGCCAGAATATTTGTCTTTAGAAGCACCTCAGTTGTTGCCCTCAAATGTTCTTTTGATTAGATATATGCAGCTGTATCCTCCTTTCAATGAGATATTATTCTGAATATTATCTAAATTATCAAAATGTTAGATTCTTTCATGCTACAGGGAGACAAAAACCAGCTTCTTGTGTTACGTGTTATAGACCTTCATTGTGTACCTTACTGAACCTGTAGTATTTGAAGCAACTTTTACAAGTGAGCTGCATTTTGCACGTTACGGCTTATATCGAAATACTGCAATATTTGAAGCAATCTTCTTTAAAGCTATTTATTTATTTAAAACATTTCTATATCATGTTTTCAATTCCAAATGGTTCCTAAGGCCATTATATTTTTACATACCCTTTTAAAAACCATTTTCACCTCATATGCCCAGTGGATATAAAGAGACATGCCACTGCAAGTATTTATACTTAAAACAAGATGCATAGCAGCTTTAAACATAGAGTATAAAATTAGGGGTGTGCATTTGGGTTTACCTGAACTAAAAATATACCCCCCTCCCCCCCCCAAAAAAATTGGTATTTTCTAGGTATATTTCAGCTTCCCAAATGTATCTGAATTTTTTGGGAGAACTGAAAAAAATCCCCAGAAAAATCCTGGATATATTTGGGAACTATTGCCAAAACCGGCTTATCAGCAGAGCCCCACAGAGCTCCTGTGCGGGATCTGTTGGGAAGTCCGGTTTAAATCAGTAGAGCCTGAGGTGAACCTGTGGGAAGAGTTCTCCCTGCAGGATCAGCTTCTTGACAAGCTCTTTTGGGCAGACTGGTCTAAAGGGACTGCCCAAAAGAGCCCCAGCTGAGCCACCTCTTAGCAGTTTTTAGCAGCTTTATCACTGCTTTTCCCCCTCAGTGTTTTTTGGTTCAAGTTTATTGGACCCCCCCCCCCCCCAAATCCCAGATTTCCAAAATATTCCAGATCCAAATACTTAACTAGTACTGAAATCTGGGTTTTTTTTTCAGAAACCCTGAATTTTTTTCAGGTCCAATAGACCTGAACTGAAAAATACCAAGAAAAAAATTGCACACCCTTATTTGGAATACAAAGTTCCAGTGTGTACCTGCTAAATGTGTAGTATATGAAGCAGCCCTAAAAGATAGGGCTGTTACACTACAGGAATAACTGGGGGAATAACTCACAAGCTGCACAACATCTCAGCTGTGTTTTTCTCTCCTTTCTGTTAGAGGCAGGGGTCATTTGGAGCCAGAGTGAGGCAAAGTGGCGCTCCACCAACCCAGGAGTGGGCACAAATGGTGGTGGCAGCAAGCCCCGCCCCCAGCTCCCAGTGGGCCTGCGGAGGAAGCGAAGCGAGAATTTAAACCCCTTCTCTCAAGAGTCGCACCGGTAGTGGTGGCATGATCTTTCCATTGAGAGAAGGGATTTAAACTTTAAATCCCTTCTCTTCGCTTCCCCCCCTGCCTTGGCAGACCAGCTGGGGAAGGGAAGGGGAGGCTTTTGAAGATGCCTCTCCTTTTGCTTCCCCTTCTGACACACTTCTGGTGATGACAGGGGGTGTATCATATGCTAATGAGTTATGCTAATTAATAGGTATGCTGATGAGCTCTTGCACCTCTTTTTCTATGAAATGACCCATGGTTAGAGGTACCTATAAGGCTTAGGCATGGCCAAATATGCAAGCCCTTGAGAGTAAGTTAAGGATCAAGAGTCAAAGGGCCAAGAACCTGTGACTTGCAGCTTTCGCCTTTGGGGAGATCCAGCTACAGAATCGTGGACCAGCACAAGCAATAGTTTGTTGTTAGGGTTATCATACAGAAATATTTATATCATACTCATGCTTCTGTGATACAAATGTTTTATATAAGTAAATAAAATAAGAAAATGTAATTTTATATAGTATTTGGCCTATATAAATACAATGCAGGCTATAGAGAACACACACTCCTCATCCAGCTGAAAATATGAAGTTGCCTTATACTGAATCAGAAACTGGCCCAATTGCCAATAGTTCTCTTAGGTCTCAGAGATACCCAGTCCTGCTTCCCTATATCTTCCCTATATCTTTTCTAGAGCCTGAGGACTGAACTTGCAAACATCTGCAAGCAAAGCTTTGAACTATTATGGCTTTTGCCAAAAAGCTTGTAGACAGCCGCTATCAAGTGTGACAGTTCTTTATCTTCCAATATCTTTTCAAGAGCTATATATGAAATTAATGAGAATTATTGCTAAGGAGAATCACAACTATCAAATTAAATGACTTGTGCCACTTCAAAATGAATCTGGGCTATCAAATGATAGGACTATTAATAATCACATGACTTATAATTCAGTTCTGCACATACAATGAAGGAAAAAACTGGCTAATTCCTTCTAAGAAGTATGCAAATGAGGAAGAAGTGAGTTTAGCGTTAACATGGAGGGAATTTTACTCGGGAACATTGATATTTCAAGAAGATACTGATTTTAGTTCCCATGCGATGGAATATCAGTCAAATAATAGGGAAAGTTTTAAGCTCATTATAGAGGAAAGATTCCAATACAGATTAAACACATGTCCCATTAGACACGGGCTCTGTATGTGGCTCTATATGTGGGGCTGCAGTGGCTCAGTGGTTAAGACACTGAACTGCAGACCGGAAGATCGGTAGTTTGGCAGTTTGAGACCCGAGTGCTGCGTGACAGAGGGAGCTCCCGTCTCTGGTCCCAGCTCCTGCCAACCTAGCAGTTCAAAAGCAAGAAATTGCAATTAGATAAATAGGTACGGCTTCAGTGGGAAGGTAACAGTGTTCTGTTTGCCTCGGCATCTAGCCATGCTGGCCACATGACCACAGAAACATCTTTGGACAGTGCTGGCTCTTTGGCTTGGAAATGGAGATGAGCACCACCCCCTAGAGTCAAATTCGACTGGCTTTTGAGCAAGGGAAACCTTTTACTATAACAAGTATCTTATGAATAGTCTTAGTAAATAGCAACAAATTGTAGAACAGTGGGTTTAAATTACATGGTGGAGTATTTACCTAAGAAATCACAACAAGTCCAGTTGAGCAAGGGTATAGTTCAGTTTAAAAAAAGATTTTCAGCATAAGGAGGTATACTTTTGCATGGTTCCCTTTTGTTTCGGCAGGAAACTCTCACACTGAGTTGGGCCCTAGTTAAACCAAGCTGCCCAGGAAAATTATGGAGTTGGTTTATTTGGGAAAAACTTGTCCTTGTCAAGAAACTTGGTAATTCATTTCTGTAACTTTATAAAACGAAGTCAAAACGGTCAATAGTTTTCGTGTAATATATGTAAAATTTACCTGTATTTCTAACTCAATTTAAAGACATCATAGAAGTCTTCTAAAACTCTTTCTAATAGAATAAATTGGATCTAAACCTGCATTTCATGAATGGAACGGCATTTCTACTTAAAAAGGGAGGGGACATTTCCACTGATTCCCCTTTACTTCTGCAGCCCTCCATTCCACATTGTATTTGAGAATGCAGGTGGTAAGGCATGAAGGGGGCTACATCAAAGATCTATACTACAAGCAGAACACTGTTCTTAGTTGTTTTAAAATCCAACCCACTCTCTTTATTTCTTGAATATGTTTTATGCTAGGACCAGTGTGTCACAGGTTCAAATCCCCAGTCAGCCACAAAGGTTACTGAGCAGATTTACACCCTTTTAAACCCACTGACTTCAATGGACCTAGAAGTGTGTAATGCTGTTTAGGAATGCACTGTCAGTGACCCCAAGCCAATCACTCTAACTCAATGTCTTACTCTGATGTCACTCTGGGTTCCTTGGGGGAAGGGTGGAATAAAATGTGATAGGTGGGTTAATTTACCACTTATTTATTTAATTTATACTCCACATTTCTCAGAGATTTGAGGTAGGTATAGTTGCCTGTACTTAACCCCAATCAATTAAAGTCAGTAAACATCCATATGCCCAACTAACAAATCTTTTTTTTTAATCTAAAACGTTAGGGAAATTTTGCTTGAACACAAAATTTGCTCCATTTGCTTAAATAATGCTATAACCATGGGATAGAAATGCACATTCATACTGCAAGGTGGTGAGTGTTAGTCCTTTTCCTGGTGGGCAGCCATGTTGGTCTGAAACCACAGAACAAAGTTTGAGTCCAGTGGCAACTTTAAGATCACCAAAGTTTTATTCAAGGTATAAGCTTTCGTGTTCTACTCCTTTTCCTGAAAACATATGTTCAGTACACAGAGATGTCATTTGTAATAATGAGTACCCACCAGAAAGAATTACTACACCTTTGAGTCATGATAAGAATTACTGTTCCAAATCAAACAACAAACACAACTTGCAGAATACATGACCTCATACTCTTGTACCAGCTCTGCTATTAACTCTCTCAGGACATTTCAGCTATAATAAACTAGGCCCATGTTTTAATGCACACATTCATATTGATACAGTTTAACATTAAACAGTTAATTAACTCCTGTCTTTCTCACCAAACCGATGGTTTTCATAAGCATACTCACTGAAGTGCTAAAGTTCATGCAATTCTTCGTATGTTTCATGGAACAATTTATATGAGGCCTGATGAATTTTGAATCATTTAAGCCAAATTCAGAATAGCAATAAAATATATTTTCAACTTGCAAATTAACTGAATTGGCAAGAAATGAAAGCAAGAGTGGGAAAGTTAGCACAAAATCCTGTTGTCCTGTATGCAGCTCATATAAAACAACAGAATGAACAAAAAAATGAGTAAAATACTAGACCTACAGCACAAAGGTGCAATGATGCATTTGTAACTTATTTAAGTTATCTAGGATTTCACCCAGGTAATTTCATATATAATCACTGGGTAAGAAGAAACATGAGTACACCTTGAAAAAGGCCTCAAATGTTGCCCACCTTAGAATTTTTAAAAATAGAGTTTAACTTTCCACATAGATTTGCAACATAAAGTGGTTATATAAAAAAACAAAGAAATAATAATAAAAGGAAACAAAATAAGAAATTTAAACATGGTGCTGAAAATGGTCATGATCAGCAACCATTGTGGTTTAACTTACCCAGATGTGCTTTTCATGAGATGAACAGAGATGGATGGAAAAGAAAAGCACACAAACATTAATGAATATATGTCAATCTATAAAGGAAATTATATGATAGATTAAGAAATCAAAATAGAGGCATAGCAAGAATGGCATTTTTTTAAAAAAAGAAACATTGTCTCTCCCTCTTTTTAAACTAAATACATATCCCCATATAGAGTAAATGCGTTTAGCTAGCATCAAATTATAAAAAGAAGATATAGAATTTTCATCAGTAAGTGTAGCTTTCATATCTTTTGATATCTGTTTTTATACAAAGATCATATTCAATGGACAGCCCTTCAATTTAGAATATACAAAACTGGTACAATTACAAAAAAATAGCCTCACTGAATGTGTAAGGCAATATACAATATGTGTTCTTGTTTATGTGAGCAGTTCCTAAGTTTGTGTGACCAAGACATTATGAAAACATAGCTGACAAGGAATAGAACCTCTGTTGTGCTTCTTTCAGAGCACTCAAGAAAACCCAACCTTGCATTTTCCTGAGGGGGAAAGAAACACCATGTATAACTAGTCTGTAAGAGTTGTATATTCATCTGTCTTGACTAAGACTGCTGAATCTTGTAATTTACTTTGTTTTGGGGGAGGAAGAGGTAGGTATGGCCATTGCACCAAATAAATACTCCCTTGGTGGATGTTAGTGCTTTTAACATATAATGGTTTCTTATGAGCCCTCGCACAAGAGAAACAGTCATAAATTCCATGCCACAATAGGCTATTGTGAATAATGGACAATTAAGAATAGTTAAGAGGCATGAAATAAATGTTCTTAAAGGCTCAACAAAACCATGCATCCTTAGGGGCTAGTTTCAATAATAAGAAAAAACAGGTGGATAGTAATCATAGTGTTATGCAATTAATGTAATTTTGATTTGTTTGCAAAATTGCACTTAATTACTAGACTCATTGAAAGCAACTTTTTCTAATTGACAAAATTATTACTTTTGTTAAAGATAAACAAACCAAACAAGTCTGGTTAAAAAGTCAACAACAACAAAAAGGACCCGATAGAACATGGGAGGGATACGAAGTGAGGTGATCCATACAAAGTTTGAAACACTCTGTATCAAGAGGCTGCTGCAGTGGTTAAAATGCCCCCCACACAGCAGCCTTATTTGCAGAGACTGCTGTTCATAAAAACTGTGCATTCAACTGAATTTCCACTCCATCCAGTTTGGGCTAACTCACTTACGTTAAGTTGTACAAGGAATTCAGAACAGCCACACCACAATCCGTGTATGGATCAAACTAAATAAAACAGCCTATAGCAATTCAATGGATAACTGAACATAATCTAGCCCAACTGAGATCTGGGAACCCCTGAGGATTTGCATGGCTTTTGTAAGAACAGACGATGAGGCCATCTTGTACCCATCTGGCTAACATGAAAATGGAACTATCTATGTTTTCTAGGATTGGGAGCAAGGACTTATTGGTCTCTGAGGAAGAAAATAGAATAATTTCCCCTCTGTTTCAAAATGCAGGAATTCAATTATCTAGCATCCAGATCTCTTCAGAGCACAACCAGAAAGCATGTTTATTGGCTGCTGGACACCAATTGCTCAGCCCTGGGAAATGTAAGTGGGTAAATGGCACCTACGGTTGCCAACATCCACTAGATTATAGAGATAAGTTCCTTTGGAAAAAATGGCTGCTTTAGAGGGTGGAGTCTATGCTATTATACCCTGCTGAGGTCCCTCCCCTCCCCAAGCCCCACCCTCCCCAGGCTGCACATCCAAATCTCCAGGAATTTTCCAGCCCAGAGTTGGCAACCCTAGTGGCACCAAGTAGGTGTAGTCCTAATGCAGTCATCCTAGTTACTCATGGTATAAAATAACTGTTTTTCCACTGTTTTCCAATGCAAAGTATCTCAACCATAGACACAAAGAGCATCACTCAGGATCCATAGACAATAATAGCCAATGGCAATTTTCAGCGGAATACTGAAAGTTCAGGTTTTGAGTCACACTGGTCTTTATTTATATGAGCAGCTCTTAAAGCTTTTCCAGACACCTTTCCACCTGTTAAGCTGGATTCTGGCTGAAAATTATTAAACAATATGGAAGTTTTCTGCTACCTCCAGTGCAAAGTCCCTCTCAGTCACATGGTGAGCTGACAAGACCTTAAACCAAGGCCTTTTAAGTGTGGCCCTGTAGAATCAGCTGCCAGCAGGCTTGTCAGGACAAGCCTGGCAACTGGTGGGAAGGCTGGGGGGTGAGGACATGGGAGGTGCATGTGACATCAGTGAAGTTGCTATATCACTTCCACGTAAAAACCCAGAAGTGAAAAAGGGTAACTCTAGTTCCCAGTGATTCCTAGAGATAACTTATGACACTTCTCAGTTTTACCTAGAAGTGACACAGTCCCTTTACCAATGCTGCTTTTTTAATTTTATTTTTCTCCCACTGCCACTCAGACCAGCAGCAGGCAATGGGGGTTGCTGGTGGGAGGCCTCCTGCCATAGTGGGAGGCTTGTTAAGTCCAGACACCAAAGACCTGACCTTGAAGGCCATGTACAGATACTAACCCCCCCCCCCCATTCTGGTTTTTAAAGGTTAGCTGATTAAGATCTCACTTTATTCTTCCAAACAGATGCCTCATAGAACATACATGGCTTGCTGTGTGTACTTTTAAAAGGGGCTGTCCAGGGAAAAGGTGAGTAAGGAGCAGAGGGCATAGGGATGCATGAAAATAATAAGCGATATGGATTTGGTCTATAGGACCTATCCAGTATATATTAAAAAGAAAAACCTGCCAGGCGAAATAATGATAAGATTCTCCAAAAAATCAACAAGAGATGTGTTAAAAGCCACCAACAGAGCAACACTGAAGATCCAGGAAGAGGACATTAAAGTTTTGAAGGATATACCATTTGAAATAAGAAAAAAAAGAAAAGCCTATAAGAATCTAACGACATGGCTTCAGTCTGAGTCAATTATATATCGTTTGAACACTCCAGAGGGACTATGTTTCAGTTTTAAGGGCAAAAACTATAGAATTGACTCTGTTGAACAAGAAAAGAAATTGCTCGAAAAAGGCAAAGAAAAGAAAGCAGAGAGAGACTCAGATGATTCACTGGCATCGCAAGAGAGTATGTACGGCTTTGATAGCTCAAAAAGCGAAGAAGAAATATTGGACTCGGAAAGGGGAGCTGCTGCTCCCAAACCAAAGGTTGAGACTAAAAAGACAAGAAGAGGACAGAAGAAGAAATGATTGTAAAATTGTTTTAATAAGCTGTGCATTATATAACGATGTAAAATGTATTATTAAGCGTTTCTTCAATGCTATGTGTACTAGCCAATCAGCTTTTGATCTAATGAAGTAACAAAATACTAAAACAATTGAACCAAGGTTTAATTTTGGATGTTTCAGAATTTCTGTAACCAGATGTAATTGAGCATTTTACACAGTATTCTCTGTATAAGATAATGTAGCTTAGTATTTAGCGTGTTAGATGTAGAAATAGTTTAAAAATCAATTAAATTTTTTTTTTAAAAGAACTAATGCTGCATAATATACCAATGACGAAATGTAGTGATACAGTTAAAAAGGATTCTCTCTGAAAACAGAATCGAGAATTAATTTTCAAAGATGATAAATCTCACACAAGCTCTCTCTCCAAACAAGTTAATTCTAAGTATCATAACTGTTTTCTTTTCTGCTTCCATTCCATGAAGGCAAACTTGTTTCTTCTTTAGACAATTTCCAATGCAAAATAAAATACCTGCATTGTTCACTGATTTTGGAAATTAAGAATCTGCTTTTCAATTCAAATAAATTCTGGATTGAATCCTCCAAAATAGAAACACTGCTATTACTGTTTTCTTTAACAAACAACATATATAGGGCTCATTTTGTAGCAGGAGCTCCTTTGCATATTAGGCCACACACCCCTAATGTAGCCAATCCTCCAAGAGTTTACAGAGGTCTTCTTACAGGGGTTACTGCTATGAAATGAGCCCTGAATATATACATTTAAGTCTTCAATCATTTTTCCCACTTAATTTTACTGAAGCTGATCAGAAGCATATAAGTATAACTGGGCATAATTTTTGGATCAAAGGATCCAACCTGAGATATTAGGAATGAGAACTGGATCCTAATCAGAAACTCTATCACTGCCCAGGCTCACTACTATTTTAACAGGAACAGCTGTTCTGTTCATGATTCTATGATCATGAATACCCTTTTCAAACCACCATGGAAATATAAATGGTAATATAAATGGCTATGGCTTTTTTATTATATGTATCTGTGCATGGATATAATCTTGCATAATCTTGTGGAGAAAATGACAACTCGTTTCTTTAACCCAGTCTTTTAATTTAATCAATTTTTTTCCTGCTAGTCTTGGTTAGGGGTATGGATCCATATAAAGAGAACTCTACATTTAAGCACAAAATGAAATAGGATTGAATTCAGGATTGAGTTCCTGTGCTGGTTCTATTTGGCTTCTTTTTTCTGTGCTTCTGAATTATTGCATAAGGAGAATCTATTTTTTACATCAAATAGTTAATTGTAGAATCTTGCTCACCTAAAAACAACACAAATTCATAGTACAATTGGATCAGGGAACTAAAGAAGATGCCACACTTACTATGAATTCCCTGTGTGCTATCTTTCCCAACTGACATCAAGTAGTTTAGAATAAAGTGCCATAGTTCGGTATATGATACCACCATGCTGTCTCAGAGCTATATTGCTCCTGTCATTTTAAGCAGAATCAGCTGTTCTTCTGAGTAAGAATCCAAGTAGATCTATAAAGCATACCCTGAATAATATCATACTAACCACCAGGAAAATAAATGCTGATTTAACAGGCCCTTGTTTCTTGATCTTGCAGACTAGATGGAATATTATTTTTATCCATTTTATTGCCACTTTGTTTTCCAGACTATGCAAAGAGTTCCAAAAATTGGAATGATGTTGAATTCTCCCTACACCACTTACTGTACACAAATGCTGATCATTGTTCTGCCTCCTAAACTGATGGATTTCCCACTGTGAGTCACCCATATTTGATAGTATGTTTGTTTAATTCTTCCAGGAACTACTAGGACGGGGGCATTTTTCTCAGTGCCCATCTTGTCTTGTATTAGCATGCTTGGAGACTGAGCAGGTGAGGACGAGAAAGTAAAGAAATACGGAATGCTCTTTGGAGGGGGGGTGTCAAAACAAGGTTGACAATTCAGAATATGGAGAAAATGGGCTAAAGATACAGAATGCTTCAACATTACGACTGAAGATGCTTTTGGTTATTTATGAGGTGTTACATTCTAAGTCATGGCTAAATACCCATTAATATTTACAATACCATCCAAATGTAGCCAACAGTTTGTTAGTGAAACAATAACAACATTTTTCCATTACAAAATTATACATTAATAAAAATATAATTAAAATTGCATTTGTAAAATATATTGCATAGAAGAAAAATGAACTGTAGTAACTGGAGATACGTAGTTATATGGCTAAAGACTGAATGTCCTGATGAGTACATGATGGTATATGACTGCCCCTTATTTAATTTGTTTGCTTTTTCATTTCATTTTTGAGTATGCCCATGCAGACCTCAGTGATTAAGCATGAGTCTAACAAATCACTTTCAATCAACTGTATTAGATTAATGATCGATTAACCCCTTAATATGTTAAACATGCCTATATTTCAATAGCTGCTATATATGACAGCTGAGGCATTGCATATGGCTTACATTCTAAACTTAATAGTAGGGATGGGCACGAACTGGCACATAAACTAAAGTTCATGATGAATTTTAGCTGGTTCATAGTTCATGAACTGATCTCCATGGCAGGTCAACCGGCATGAACTTTCCATGAACTTTGTGGTTTGGGCCAGTCTGTGAATGGATACATTTCCAGACAGACTGTTTCCACTCAATCTAAATTTACCAAACTTCAAAGCAACAGGAGGGTCAGTTTCAAACTAGTCTTGTCCATTTCGAGAGGATCCCTTTCACTTTGCTGACATCCCTTTTGTGTTCATTTCCCATTTTCTTGCATAGAGTTTACATAATCCCTCCCTCCTTGCTTGAATTTGTGACTCTGTGCTTTGAGATCAGTCCTTTTAAGCTTGCAGTGCCACAGTAGTACTTGGTTCTGCTAGGCAGTCTGTATACTGAACTGGATGCAGTGGCTTGAAACAATTCCCCCTCCTGCAGTTTGTACTGCAGGGATTTTCTGGTTTGACATTAAGTTCTCTTTTACTTGCATTGCTACAGTGGCACTAGGTTCTGCTGGGCATTCTGTACACTGAACTGGTTGTGCTGGGCTTGCAACTCCCCTTGCTTGGATCATGATTCAGTACGTTACATCAGTCCCACTGAGCTGGCATTGCCACAATGGCACTGGATTCTGCTGGGCACTCTTTGATTGCACTGGTACTCTTAGGCACTCTGAACATTGCACTGGTTCTGCTGGGCTTGCAAAAATGCCCTCTCAGCTTCAATTTCCACTGCAGAGATTCTCTGGCTTTACCTTAGTCTTGTTGGGTTTGTAGTGCCAAAGTGGCACTGGTTCTGCTGGGCATATTACACTGGTTCTGCTGGGCTTGCAAAAATGCCCTCACCTTCAGTTTGTACTGCAGAGAGTCTCTGGGACTTTGGTTCTGTTCTGCTGGACTTCTATTGCCCTTGCTTTTTTGCTGTTTTCCCCCCCTCCATTGGAAATAATGGGGGCCTCTTCTTTGGGACCCCGTAAATCCAATCTTCACCAAACTTGGAGAAAAGGTACAGGAGAATCAGTTGGAAATCCCCTGTGAGTTTGGTTTCAATAGATTGCACATGATCCATTCTATACACTCCTGCACCTGTCAAAATGATTGCTTGTCAGCTGTCATTTTCCCAGAAAGTACTTTTCCTAGGGGCACCTTCTTGAGGGTGCATAATTTGAACCTCATAAATCCAATTCTCACCCAACTTGAAGGACAAGTAGAGGAGTGTCAGCCAGAGATCTCATGTGAGTTTAGTGTTTCTAGCATGCCAGGGGCCATTCAACCACAAACCAAATCAGTTTGTTTGGCTCTTAAAAGTTTGTGACAGTTTTGGTTCATGAGCCAGACATGCCATGAACTGTTACAAACCACATTTTCTTGGTTTATGCCCATCCCTACTTAATAGCAAGCACTCTCATACTTAGGCTGAGGACAGACTCATGTTCTGCTGTACCTCCGCAGTGCGGCAGAACAAGGCAGGGGGAATTGCCCCCGCTGCGTGGCATTCGCACACCAGCACAAGGAAGCCACCCACAGCATCCAGACTGCGGGCGGCTTCCGGCGGTGGCGGGTGAACGCTGTGCGGCTCCACCGGCTGGCGCGTGTTCACACGCGCAGCAGACGGGACACTACTTTTAAGTGGTGCCCGGCTGCTGCAGGAGGAGCACAGCGTCAGACGTGTTGCGTCCGGCCCGCCTCCTCCAGGCAGATGTGGCAGTCTGGACTGCCGCTCTGCCTCCGCTTTTAAAGCGGAGGCAGAGCAGGCAAGACTGCCAGTCTGTCCTCAGCCTTATTTATTTTGTTATAAAGCTTCTCTTCAAATTCTTGAAGCAAGGAGATATGACTTCATTACTTCAGGAAACTGTCCAGCAAAAGAGGTAACACTTCCAAAGCTATTTTGTCATAAAAATGTAGTATTTTCAGTCTAAAGAACAGATACTCTGGTCCATCATGCAATGGTGGCACTTTTAAGCCACTGGTGCTCAAGCAAGATTCTTTGTTAAAGCAGAAGAATCCCAGAAGTAATAATGAGCAAAATCCCTAATCCCTAAAGAGCAGCAACCATAAAAACTAGGAGGAAGAACTGGAATCAAGCCTTCTAATCCTGGCCCTGATTTGTGAATTATTTTGATGCTAGGTATAGAGAAACTGTACCATGTAAGTGTATGGATATATCAAAGATATGATTAACATGTGGAGATCAGGGCAAGGCCAGTGGGTTCAAACCCCCTCTCCATTAATTCTGTCTAGATTGCTGGCTGAACAGGGCTAAATTGGTGGCTGAACACAGATAACTACCAGAGCAAATTTTCAGGCGCAAATCTCATATAAAGTTAATGTCTATACAATTCAGAGGCCAGCATAGAGTTGAACAGCAGGTAGTTTTGGCTCCAGAATGCATTCCAGAGTTCTATAACTAAACTGAATTTCAAAGCTGAAAAATTCAGAGGGGTCAGAAAGTATTCATCTCATAATTTTTTTTTTAAAAACCCTCCAGTGTTAAACAGTTGGTATTCTGAAGAACATATGTAAATCATTACTAAACTGACATGTTTTCCAAAGGATGGATTCCAACACAATAACTTTTTTAAAGAAAGGATCAATCCAGCCTAGAGGTGATCACTGCATGGATTGCTGTGGCTAGGTCGCAAGGAGGGAGATAAGGAACCAGTTGCCTGACCAGCTGGAGAGGGTAAAAAGCTGTTCTGGCAACGGCTGTGACCTGGGCCTCCATAGAAAGTGAGGCATCCAGGAGGCATCCAGACTCCTTACCATTGGTGATAGCATCAATGCCATCCTGCTGAGGGCTGGGAGCTGGATCCCTAAGTCCATTTCTCCACAGCTCAGGCACAGAACCTCCGTCTTTGATGGATTTAATTTCAGGTGGCTCTGCTGCAATCAGCCAGCCATGGCTTCTAATGCCCTGGCCAGAACCTCTGGGGTGGTGTCCAATGTTCCCTCTAAGCTGTGGAGTCTTGTGAGCAAAAATTCTACTTTGTGAGCTACTGGGCATTAAAGCTGTGAGCGAGTGATTTGCCTACTGCATAAATTAGTTTGCTCTGGAGCCGTCCTTCCGAGCTAAGACAAAAATGTGTGAGCCAGAGGCTAAAAACCTGTGAGCTAGCTCACACCAACTCAGCTTAGAGGGAACACTGGTGGTGTCCAGTCGGCCATCCATAAATAGATATAGCTGGGAGTCATTAGCATACTGGTGACAGCCTAGCCCAAACCTCTGGACCAACAAAGTGAGGGTGTGCATGTAGATGTTAAATAATATAAGGGAGAGGATCACTCCCTCTGGGATGTCACACACCATGGGGTAGCACAGTGAAACACTCTCCCCAATTGCCACCCTCTGCCTCCATCCATGGAGAAACAAGGTGAACCACCACAGAGCAGCCTCCTGTATCCCCACCTTGGCAAGGCAATGAGCCATAAGGTCATAGTTGACTGTGCCAAATGCCGCTGTTAGATCTAGTAACATCAGCAGAGCTGACCTGCCTCAGTCAAGGTGTCTCCAAAGGTTATCCATGAGGGTGACCAGAGCCGTCTCCATCCCATAGCCAGGGCAGAAACCCCACTGGAATCGGTCCAGAATAGAGGAGTCATCCAGGAAAGTCTGGAGTTGCTCCGCTACTGCTTTCTCAACTACCTTACCCAGAAATGGGAGGTTCAACACTGGGCGGTAGTTGGCCAGATCCCGAGGATCCAAAGATGGCTTTTTCAAGAGTGGTCTCACCACTGCCTCCTTCAAAGCCCCTGGGAAGATTCCCAGACTCAGGGACAAGTTGATAATATCTCCCAGGGGGCCCCATATTCTGTCACCACTGGCCTTTACCAGCCATGACAGACATGAGTCAAGGGGGCAAGTGGTGGGCGTCACAGCATCCAGAATCCTATTAACCTTGTCCCAAGGGAGTTGACTGAAATCGTCCAGAATAGGACTTGAAGACAGCCCCACACGTTGCTGTTTCAAAACTGCAAGAAGGAAGAGGAGAGGGTGCTGCAGAGCAGAGCAGTGATCTAGAACTGCCCTTGCTATTTCATACCCTTTCATACATCAGAACATTTCGGAAGGCTAAAATATTACCACATTGGGGGACTGCTATGTCTAAACAACCACAGATTCACAGTAATCTGGGTGGTGGCATTAGCCCTCTGTACCAATGACCATACACTGTTGAATGGTTAGCATGTATTTGCTCTATTGATGACACACTAACATTAAATGAGTAGTAAAGAAACACCAAAAGGTAGGTATACACTGTTCATCTAATAGTGAACCTACTCTCCTTTTCTGATTGCAAGTGGGAGACTTCTAGTAACCCATATTTAGTGGGGGAAAGGGAGTTAGACTAGGAAAGTGTTATAAACCTTTGTGGCTAAACAGTACAGCAATGATTTTGAGCCTGCAAGCTCTGTATCAGGTCCTTAACCTTTTTGAGCTTGCAGGCACCTTTGGAATTCTGACACAGCATGGTTGTGCAGCCATAAAATGGCTGCTGCAGCTTACCTTCAGTCACACTGTAAAGATTCATGTGCTGTGGTGGCAGCTGCTGCCAAAGCAACATCTTTAAAAATCTGCACAGCCAATCAAATCTCTAATGATCAATCAGAAGCCTTTCTGAGCAAAAGTTTGGCGGGCACCAGGAAAGGTTATAGTATAGTATAGTGTAGTATAGTATAGTATAGTATAGTATAGTATAGTATAGTATAATATAATATAATATAATATAATATAATATAATATAGAGCAGGGATCCCCAGTGTGGTGCCTGGTGCCCACCAAGTGTTTTTAGAAAGTGGATGGGGCCAGATGGAGCTTATATTATATTATGTGTTTATATCCTTTCATATATTTGTAATTGTTCCTTCTAGTTAGAAGCAGGAGGCACAATTCTTTTGGAGCTTTCTTGTGCCATATTCAGGTAACCAAAAAAGAGCTCTTTAAACTGTACAATGTTGCTTCTCTTGAAAAGCACAGGATGTAATTAGCAGCAGCATGAAATCCTGAAAACATTTTAAACTAGGCCAGTATTAAAGCAAATATATTCAAGACAGTATTTCCCTATTGCAATTATTGCACTGCCTGTAGGAAAGGGTATCTGAGGTGTTTCTTAATGTAGCACACTAGGGATGGGCATGAACCAGCTAATAAACTAAAGACTGTGATTAATTTTGGCTGGTTTGTGGTTCGCAAAGTGAAGTTTGTTGCAGGTCAGCCAGCATGAACTTTCAAGCTGTTTGTGGAGGTTTATGGAAGTTTGTGAACAGATACATTTCCAGACAGTCTCCAGTCAGTCTAAATGTTTACTAAACTTCAAAGCAATGGGAGGATGGAAGTTGGAGGGCATGTAGAGGAGCATCCGGTGGAGGCCCCCTGTCACTTTGATGTCTCTAGCTTGCACAGGATCCATTTTATACACTCTTGAACCTCCTGAACCTGTGCCTGTCGATTCCTCAGAAAGATTTTCCTGAGGGCACCTTCTTTGGGAGGGGCATAACTCAGATCCCATAAATCCAATCCTCACCAAACATGGAGGGCAGATAGAGGAGAGTAAGCCAGAGATCCCCTGCAAGTTTGGTATCTCTAGCTTGCACAAGGTCTGTTCTATACACTTCTGAACCCCATTTCCCCAGAAAGCATTTTCTTGGGGCACCTTCTTTGGGGGGGCCATAACTTGGACCCTGTATATCCAATCCTTGCCAAACTTGGAGGGAAAATAGAGGAGAGTCAGCTGGAGAACTCTTATGAGATTGGTGTCTCTAGCTTGCTGGGTGTGTGTGTTCTACTACATGACAAACCTCACAAATTGAACAGGTTAATTTGGCAGTTAAAAGTTCATGATGGTTTGTGGTTTGTTAACTGGGCATGCCACGAACCTTGAACCAAACTGAATCGCATTTTCCCAGTTCATGCCCATCCCTATGGCACACTATACACCTGTTTTATTAAAAACCCAGCATTCATTTTCCTTTTTCATTCAAAAAGCTGTAATCTAGAGACCTTCCATTATATACAGGAAAGATATGTTGATTATTAAGGGCAAGAAAAAAGCTTACTGGGACAAAAATCAATTATTAAGGATGTGACTTTGACTTTAATGTCTTTTGAACTCTGTAGACAACGGGGCATATGCATGATTATCAGAAAGTCTCACTCTGATTCCTTCTATGCACATACAAATGTATGAGGAGACTAGGAGGAAAATTCCAATTTGGACCAATATGAGCAAAATGTTAACACTTTAAAACACTAAATGCTATTTTTACAGCTTTTATCCTCCATGTTTTTTAAACATACTTTTTCTCTACACAGCATGAACACATTGAGAAACAGAAGTAGTTATATTTTACAATAGCCTTTTTGGGTATCTTAAGTCATGACATCTGCTGGAAGGTATTAATGTTACAAGTAGGCGTAGCACAAGGAACCATATAATTATCCCATAATTTGTGTATACAGAAATGTAAGTTGTCACCTTCATGGCATAAAAAAACAAATTTACTATCATCAGTGAAGAATATTTGCATGTTATAACAGACTACTCAATGATAAATAAAAACACTTTCTGTTCCTCATTTTCTGCCTAAAAAACCAGAAACTATCCATTATGGCAGGGGTGGCCAACCTGTGGCTCGGGAGCCACATGCGGCTCTTTCACACATATTGTGCGGCTCCTGGCAGGGCGGCTGGGGAAGCAAAGGGGAGGCATGCTTTTTCTCTCTTTCTCCCTTCCTTCCCTCCTCCCTCCCATCTATTTGCTTTCCTAGTTTCTCTCTCTCTCTTTCTTTCCACTTCTTTAATTCTTTCTTTCCATCTCTCTCTTTTTCTCTCTCTCTCTCAATATCATTAGCAAACAAGTAATATCATTATCAATAACCGGTTTTCCTTGTTTGTTTTTATTTTTGGCAGTCCCAGTTAACATTAATAAAAAGCAAATTTGCATATTTTAAAAAATAAAAACGTGTGTGTGATATTTGTTCCTGTCTTGCGGCTCTCAGACATCTGATGTTTATTCTATGTGGCTCTTACGTTAAGCAAGGTTGGCCACCCCTGCATTATGGTTAGACATTAAAACTGCACCTGGAACAAGTACCACATTTTTTTTGCAAACATACACTATTAAAATTCATTATAAAATGTATTATCAGTTTTGTTCACTAGGTAGGTTCTTACTGAGAGAAATACCTACCAGGTCTACTAAGAGATGCAACTGATGCCAACCCAGCACCAAGGGGATGTACTAACATAATGACATTGTGAGAAGAACATGACCAAGTAACTTACTTTTTCTTTAGTCTTCTATCTTTCTCTGCCTGTGTCCCAAGTTTACCCAATCCCAGAGAATCCTGCACAGCAGCTTCAGTTTCCATGTAGCCTCCTGTGTTAAAATAGGAAAGACATTTTCCCCTTATAAATCTTTTCAAGAGTTCTATAAGCTTCACATTTTGTTTGTGAGATTTAAATTTGATTTTTTTTTGGGTGGGGGGGGGGATCCCTAGGGCTATAAATCCTAAAATTGCTTACTGGCCTGCAATCTACCCTGGGATGAATATGACTATTTACAAGGAAATCACGTTCTAGATTTAAATGCATTTTTAAAACTATCAAAGGATATATGTATTCAGTTCACAACAAATTCCTACAGTATCTTAACAAAAAGTTTGTATTAGGTTTGTCTACCTGCAAAAAACTGGACACGTGGGAGAAATGTTTCTTGTTTGCCTGCCTGCCAGAAACAGATCTTAATAACCAAGGAATATAAGCAAGCACTCTCTAAACAACTGGGATTTCTGAAAAGGACTTCTTGTATTGCTTGAAAAATACTGCTTAAAATCTGTTATTTTTAAATGGCAAACATTCAGAGGAAAGTGCTTTCATCCAGAGTTCCTCTGGGATTTTGTTGTTTTTCTAAAGACACTGAAAAAAATCTCTGACTCTAGTTACACTAGAGGTTAATTGTATATTATTCTGAAAGTTGGATGGTAACTATATGATAAACCCTGAGTTTCTGGTAAAGGAACTTAGGCTACTTATGTATTCATGGAATAATGAAATTTGGTGGCTGTATTCCTACAGTAGCTTCCTGAAGAATAGAAACATCTCAGATTGAATTGAGGAAGTACAATTTCACATGGTTTTTTTTTTGCCCTACTGTCACCTCTGGCCAAACAGCTTTTTTATTTTTTTTTGAACCATAAAAATGTTGTACAGTCTGTTCAATCAAAGTGAAAGTGGAATGAATGTACATACCAAGATCACCTGTTTCTCTTCTATACACTTTCTGCTGTTTGAAAACAAACTATTGTCCATACCCCTCTATAGGGATGGTTGGATAAAGATACATGAAAAAGGCATAGCCTAGAATCTCATAGATTGAAGTGTACAATATGTCAGACTCCTGCTCATAGTCCACACAGTAAATATGCCTGAATGTACTATTTTCTGAGAGTAAACTCTGTGCTTACAGCAATATATAAACCACTGGAAACCCCAATCTCCAGAATATGTTACACTGTACCAGTGTGTACTTTAAAATTAAAGATGACAACATGTAACTGGTGGTTATAGAAAATAAATCATAGCATGTGTTTACTTAGGCTCAAACTGGAAGACCTGTTCTTGCTTATATCTATATTAATCATGTAATACATGTTTGAATTTAAGAGCAGACATACTAAGGTGCCAGAGAAGATAAAAAACACAAAAGGGAAGAAGACAATGTTTCAAAATCATGCCAGAAGACTACAGAAAGAGATAGTCAAATAGTTTAAAAAGACATATTTTCAAAGGATGAAGGAGAAACAAGAAGAGAGTTCCAATTCTAAGCTTTAAAAATGCTGGAACATTTCTATCATAAGTACAGTTGACATATTTTCCTATGGAAGTTATAGACCTCCCCAGTGTTGTTATCTTTTGAATTTATTTTAAGTTTTGGTTTTATCCTGTTTTAATGATGTATTTATCTGCTGATTTAAATGACTTTTAAGATGATATTTTAATTTGCTAGCCACTTTGGTAGCTCAAGAATGCAAAAAGGAGAGGAAAAATTAGAGGTGTGCATTCAGATCTACCCAGGCTGGAAATATACTCGAAAAATACCTTATCAGTATTTTCCAGGTATATTTCAGCATCCCAAAGGGAAAACTGGGGGGGGGGGGGATCCTGAGAAAATCCCTGATATATCTGGGAATTACCAGTAGATCCTAAATCAGCTGTTTGTCGGGCTTCTACTACAGTCCCTTTAAAGCTTTGCTGAGGTGAACAGACTATTCCTACTGGCTCAGCTTGGGGCTAGCTTCTCATGCAGCCCGGTTTAAACTGGGCTGCAGGAGAAGCCAGCCCTAGAAGCTGCTGTGCTGCAGGGAGCAATCTGCTACCATGGCACAGCAGATCCTGGGGCCAACTTCTCCTGCAGTGTGTTTTGAACTGTGCTGCGGGAGAAGCCATCCCAGCCAGGTCTGCATGCGGCAGGGAGAGACCTGAGGCCACGTTCTCCTACAGTACAGTTTAAACCGCATTGCAGAAGAAGCCAAACCAGTACCAGGATTGAGCTGGCTTTTAAAAACTGGTATTTTTCTTCTCAGATCTATCAAATCCCCAAAATTCAAGATTTCCAAAAATCCCAGATCCAAATACCATACTGGTATTAGGATCCAGGGTTTTTTAGAAATACCAAAAAAAATTCAAGTCCAACAGACCCAAACCGAAAAATACCAGTTAAAAAATATTGCACACTCCTCGCAAAAATCTGGTTAATAAAATGTTTAACATGTCATGTTTAAATGCTTATGCAATCTTGTCAGGTTTGTTTCTATTCTGTTTCAGATTTCTGGTTGGCTCCAGATCTGCAGAATCAAAATTCTATTGCACTATTTATTGGATGTGCCATCCTGTTGGTTGTATTGACTTACACTATGTAATCCACCTTGTATCTCAGTGAGAAATAATGACTATAAATATGTAAATAAATAAATAAAGTTCTGTCTATCATATTTAGTCAAGCAGACATTATTTCTACAGCCAAAAGCCTATGTAGCAAGCTTTGGCTAAAACAAGTTTTCATGCTTGAAAACAAATAAAGAATCCTATTGTACCACAGAAAAAGGCAATAAATGATGTGATTTTCAACTTCAGATCACTACCTTGTATAAGAAATGATCATAGTGCACATTTTGATGCTTTATATTTAAGTACAGAACTCAGTACTTATACATAGTTATATATAACATATAGAGGATCCATGCATGCATAAAGGCTTTTGCATCAAAATGCACACAACTGTGAGCAAAAAGTATGTATTGTTGACCACATGGATCTTAAAAGAGAGAAAACATAATACCATGCATGCATATACTTTTAGATCAGACACAATATGCCTGTCTTTTGTATTCAGATACAGGACAATTCAGAAGTGGCTTTTACTGCAAAACATCACTGGTAAGATCACTCACAGTCCACAGTAAAGCCAAAAAAGTATTCATGCCAAGAAATATCTGGGGATTAGAAACTTGTTCTCTTTCCCTTATTGTCCATAAGCATGGAAGATTATATTTGGGCATATCTGATATGGAATCTTCCACACAATTTCATCAGGCCATCTGAGGCTCATCGTTGCATAAACTTTGAAACACAGTGAATGTGCCATGGATTGTATCCAGCAGAAAATTCTGCTGATGGGGAGGGGGACATTGTTGAACTCTTCCTCCTCTGACACACTTCTGACTGGGGGGCTGTTTAAATCATGCAGCTAACCTCTGACTGAATACTTCCTTATGCTGCTCCTGTGTGGGGGGGGTAGTGTCTCTCTGGAGCAGCATTTCAGAGGGCATTTTGGACTTCAGTGGAAGGGAAACAGTGATTCCATTAGCAGATATTTTGTGCAGGATACCATATAGATTGTATTATAACAGGATTCATCAAGGCATCAAGGTCAACAGCATCTATTATGTTTTCTAAATGATGTTGTAGCACTATATGCAATAATTTTATTAACAAAAAGGAAACCGTTCCAAATAATCTACTTCCAGAAAGCAAATGTTTACTCTTGAATTATTTCTTGAAGCTGTTCCAGGGAGGTGTGTGAGAATATACTTGGGGGGAGGGGGAGAGAAGCTCTTATTGACTGATCTTGTTGGTTGGCACAGAACTTTCATTGCAATGGGTGACAGAAGATGACAAAATAAGGAAGGGAGGAATATTGTTAGATAGTTGAGGGGTTATTCCCATTTAGACCTGTCTGAATAATAAAAGAATAGACAGTGAACTTTATTTGCACACTTGACAAAAATATGGGTAATTATACTGGCTTATTAGCAGAACAATGAACAGGGATAACAAACAATATTTTTATTGGAACCAACCCCCCCACAATGATGTAAGAATTCCTAAGTTTCACAGTGCTCCAAGTTCTTGCTAACTATGTTTTTAATCAGATTGATGTTAAAATCTCAACTGAAGATGATGTGGGCAGGAATGCAAATTTATGTTTGCTGTTCCAGGCTTTTATCTGCATTGTCTTTCACGGCTAAGCATTTCAGAACAAAGGAATGATTCTAAAAATGTGGCCTACATAAACAAACAAACAAAAAAGGAACTTCTTCTAGGCCATTTGTTCATGTAGAAAAATATGAATTTCATGACAAATACAACTTGTTACAATAACAGGAATATGTGGAAAAGATTTCACCACTTCAAAAGAGGGGAATGTGTTTGGAAAACCAAAACCAAAACCAAAAAAAGAAACCACACCATCAACCAAAAATGACTGGAAACCAGCCGCTTGAGCCCGGTGCAACTAATTCCTTACTGAGCTGTCCAAGTCGGGCCTTCTCTTTTTTACCGAACAAACGTCCTATTGAAGACTTGATTCCTTTCTTCTTGGGAGCTTTGTGTAGGGAATCCTGGCTGCTACTGACACTGCCAAGACCAATGCTTTCAGGCTCCAAGGAAGCAGGCAAGCTACTATAAAATACACAAAAAAGATAGATAATATGTTATTCTCCTTATGAGGCCTAATCTCCTCCTAAGAAACTGTGCAAACAAATTATCTGGAATCTAATAAGAGTGTCTTCATAATTGGTACCATTAATCAGGTTACTGATGGTTTCTTTACATTTAATATTTAGAACAGCATAATGGCTAATTTTCATGTCTCACTAATGCCCATAAAGATGATTGAATCTAACAAAAAGTGACAGAACAGAGACATAATTAATCAAATTCCTATTAAAAATCATTCTGAGCAGAAATTTTTTAGATGTTTTGATAGAACCCAAACAGATCTCAGTTGTGAAGAAGACTGGTTCCTATAATCACTAAGAGCTGTTTTTGGTGCACTCCCTGCCCCTACTTTGAAAACAGAAACCCCAAGATGGCTGGGTGGGCTGGATAGTATGATTTATTTATTTATTTTTATTTATTTATTTGGATTTATACCCCACCTAGCCAGCAAGGCCGAGCCTTGATGCTGCCAAGCCAATCAATGGGGAACTTGGGACTGGCTCTTTAAAGCCTGTACTCTCTCACCTTCCCTCTTTTTGCTGGAAGAGCTGCCATACCCTTCCTCCCTTTAAGTACAGTATGGGAATAGCTGATCACTTCTGGGCAAACCAGGAATTGGTTCTGTCTCCAAGTTTGGCTCTAAGGTGGCAGATTTGTATGGGCTAACTGGTACATTAATCATACTAGCAAGCATCTAAGGTGTCTTATGATTGGTGGAGACAACCAAACTGGGCACTTAAATTTGTCCAGTTCAAATGCCTGAAGAGGGAACTCACAATCTCGAACCTTCATGTTGACTGGTGCAAGGAATGGCCTTGATTGGTGGCATCTCTGTGTACAGTTTTGGCGTGCAGACTAGGACAAGCAAAGAGCAGCTATGCAGGGTGGTGGTTGTTGTTCAGTCAGGGTGGGATTGTCCAAACACTGGCAAAATCATCAGGTAGCCTTTTAGGATGCCTTCATGAATAGGGTAAATACCCACTGCAGTTCAGTCTTTTAATTGATTAATAATCACTTAGTTTAATCCGATCTTGGTCTTTGTGTTCTCTTTTTTGGGGTGTGGGATCAAACAGTTTCCACACACCCTCAAGGGGGGGGGATTTTTGTCTTACCTGATATCCCTCTATTCTGATCAGGAACAGAGCAAAAATGTAATGAAAGATAATTTCTTTCTACTAGATATTGATGAGGGAACAATTTTTTTTGAGCGGCTTCTCAAATTTCCCCAAAGCAACCAACAATAGCAAAAGCAGTAACATATAAACATTGGCATGATTGTGATTAAACTCTTTACGAGATTAAACTCTTTAAAAGAGTTTAATTTTTAATTTTTATGCTTCAGATTTGTAATAAACAGTTTTGTATAGAAATATAGCATCTAAGTAATACAAAGTGACCAATCCAATGTATGTGTGTTTCACAGTAGGGCAAAATATAAATAACTGAAATAATAATAATCCCAGTTCCACAGTGCATAACAGAATCCAAGCAAGAGGTATTACTATGCGTGCATTTTGAGTTTAAAAGGCCAAAGGTAGCAACTTTTTGGAAACAGTTACCTCCTGGAGACCTCTGAAAGCCATTGGCAGAAAAGACCCTACTGAACAAGATTAAATACCCAAACCAATGCTAAAAGAGTATGACTCCTCCTAATGGTAAAATACCTGACACCCCTGTTATCAGAAAAGAAGCAAAATTCTTTGCTATGTTCTTAAACCCCATTCCTATGTGCCATTTTGAGATTAGCCTCCCCCCTTCAGCAAAACAGCTTCTTATTAGTCTTACAAAACAAACAAGAGGAAAGAGCAATCTTTATTAACATATTTGGGGGGAGGGAAAAAGAAAGCCTTTCACTAGCACACTCTCCCTGGAAACTGGCTCAGGATTTCTCTCTCAATCCATATTAAGAGTTGTTCTTTTAATTAACATAAGAACATGAGAAGCCATGTTGGATCAGGCCAATAGCCCATCCAGTCCAACACTCTGTGTCACACAGTGGCCAAAAACCAGATGCCTTCAGGAGGTCCACCTCCAGAGCCAGAACTCCAGAAGCCTCCCACTGTGGCCCTCTCCCAAGCACCATGAACACTGCCCCAGACACAGTGTTCCATGTGTACCTTGTGGCTAATAGTCACTGATGGACCTCTGCTCCATATCTGTATCTAATCCCCTCTTAAAGGTGTCCATGCTTGTAGCCACCCCCATTTCTTACGGCAGGGAATTCCACATGTTAATTACTCTTTGGGTGAAGAAGTACTTCCTTTTATCTGTTCTAAACCTACTACTCATTAATTTCATTGAAAGCCCACGAGTTCTTGTATTGTGAGAAAGGGAGGAAAGTACTTCTTTCTCTAGCTGCTGTATCCCATGCATAGTTTTGTAAACCTCTATAATGTCACCCCTCAGTCATCATTTCTCCAAGCTAAAAAGCCCTAACCTCTTTAACCTTTCTTCATAGGGAAAGTGTTCCATGCCCTTAATCATTTTAGTTGCCCTTTTCTGCACTTTTCCAAATACTATCATATCTTTTTTGAGATGCAGTGACCAAAATGGTACACAGTATTCCAAATGATGCTGCACCATCGATTTATACAGGGGCATTATGATACAGGATGGTTTGTTTTTTGGGGGGGTGTTGTTGTTGAATGATGTGTAACTGATGTATTTTATCATCGCTGGACACCGTTGCTTTTGATTTTATGCTCATATTCTATTTTATTACGGTTGAAAGTCACTTCATATGAAACAGATTATGAGATAGGTTTTTTTTAAAAATAATAATAAAGTAAATAGATACAGAAATACAGTCTCCAGCTGTATGAGCTGAAACTTCCACTGCCACTACAATCAATGGCATTTAATCTCTGTCAATCTATGGCCCAGTTCTATCAATTAGACACAGTGGTACATTTACATTAGCATTATTTGGGGCACATTGTGAAGAAGAAAAAGAAGAGATTGGATTTATATCCCCCTTCACTCGGAGTCTCAGAGTGGTTTACAATCTCCTTCCCTTCCTCTCCCCACAACAGATACCTTGTGAGGTAGGTGGGGCTGAGAGAACTCTGAGAGAACTACTCTTGAGAGAACAGCTCTAATAGAACTGTGACTTGACCCAAGGTCACCCAGCTGGCTTCGTGTGGAGGAGTGGGGAATCAAACCCAGTTCTCCAAATTAGTCTGTTGCTCCTAACCACTACACCAAACTGGCTCTTGTGAGTTAAGACAATCAAAATTCTTGTACTGGAGTTTCTATTAATCAGACACTTCTATTGTCAAATGATTGTTCTCTAGGGTATTCTGACTGAGGCAGGGGAAAAACCCTACCACCGTATAATTAAATTGTTTTCTGAGTGACAGAAACGCAAAAGTCCCAAAACAGTTGACTGCAAACCACGAAGCATAACTTATTGCAAAACATAATGGAAATCTTTTCTTTGAAAACTCATCTTCACAGAGCTGGCAGAACAGATTCATAGCCCCCATTTGTTAAGAACAAAACAATATAGTACTGATTTGGCAATATTGGTGGTAGTAGAAAGTGACATCAAGTCACAGCAGACTTAAGGTGACCCCGTAGGGTTTTCAGGGCAAGAGGCTTTACAGTTCTGAAACTCTTCATCTGCCTTGGCAGAGATAAACCATACTGCATCAGAGCATATATTGATATTATAGACTTAGAACTGGTTTAGCAGTGATTTCCTCTCCCTAGAGAACCCTGGAAATTATAGTACTGTGAAAGATCTTTACAGTACTCTTATAATTAAGGAAAAGAAGCCTTGAAAATTAAACTTACATAAAAAGAGTAAGCATGGTGTAGTGGTTAGTAGTGGTGGACCAGGCCTGGGGAGCTACAGACTCAAATCCCCACTTACCATGAAATGCACTAGGCGACCCTGGGGCAGTCATTCTCTTTCTCGCAGGGTTGTTGTGATGACAAACTGGAGAGAGAATAAAGAGCACCACCCTGAAAGAGTGGGCCAAAAGCCAATGCAACAATCTAGATAAGATATGTCATAAGAGTTGAGGAGGGAAGAACCCAACCACCAAGTATCTTACGAGTCAGTTTATGACTGGGCATTTGGGAAGGGAACCCAGGAGCAGCAACTGCAGGACACAGACATGCACTGGCAGGTGAAGCTTCACTTGTCGGATTTCTGTCTATCACAGCTGTTAAGGGGCTGAAAGGGGAAAAATAACAATTCTGCTAGAGTGATGAATGGGTACTCTCTACTCTAAGTGGGCAGGAATATGTGAGCAGCCAGGTTCCAGTGTGTAAGGGGGAAGAGAATCATGGCTACTAGCTAGATGCCTGCTAATGAACTCTCCCTTATTCCTCCTGGCCTGATGGAGGGGGAGTTCCTCAAGAACAAAGGTTGTTCCCATAGAGGCAGAAGTCACACAGAGAATATCCTGAGGAAATCTATTTACCCAAGGAGTCAATACCATATTCTCGCGGCCACACCAGCCAAACAGCAGAAAATGGTAACTAAGGGTCTCCCCCTTCCTAGCAAAGAAATGTCCCTCCTGTTGTGCATGCACTGAAAGCGGCTCTAATTCTGGAGTGAAGGAGAGGTAACTTGAGAAGGGAGAAAATAGAGCTTGGGGCGGAGGTGACGTATCTGCAGGAATATTAGCTTCAGGCACCAACTTCAGGCAACAATCTATTCCAAACAGGAGAAGATGAATTAGCAGGCTCAGGCAGCACAGTTCAAAAAAGTAACTTCCCACAAAACCCAGTGCTACTATAAACCACCTTACAAATTTCACTTCCAATTTCTCCTTTTAATAAGCCAATTCTGATCACGGATCCTACTGAAATTATATTTCAAAAATCACTTCATGGGCAGTGTGGGGGGAAATCCACCTTTGGTCAGAATCAGTTTCAATATGATTGGTGTATAACAAACATGGTTATCTTACAATGCATCTTTGCAAGAAGCATTAATCAAGAACTCATAGAAATTAATGTAATGTAAAATGAATGCCTCTTATCTAAGTTGTTAATGCCTTCAGCAGTGAGCTTCTTACCTTCTAGCATCATTGTGGTATGAAGAAGGTAGAGTATGAGTCATTCTAATGGCTCGGGGTGTTGGAGGAGGGGAGGTTTCACATTTTATTGTAGCTTTGTCTTCATGTCCATCTTCATCAACAACTGCAATCTATTAGCAAGAAATTCAACTTCGAATCCAATTTTCTAAGTTGTATGAAACTTAATGTGGTGCAAAACCTCAACACATCTACAACTTATAAACCTTTTCAAGCCAACCGAACTATTAGGTATCATGAGACAAGTCAGACAGACACCAAACCAACATGGATAGTCCTAAAAGTGGCTGTGTTTTTATATTCTGGTGGGTAGTCATGTTGGTATGAAGCAGCAGAACAAAGTTTAAGTCCAGTGGCACCCTTAAGACCAACAAAGGTTTATTCAAGGGCTGCGGTCACACACACTAAATAATCTGTTTTCAATCCACTTTCAGTGCACTTTCCAACTGGATTTTACTGTGTGAACTGGCATAATCCAGTTGGAAAGTGCATTGAAAGTGGATTGAAAGAGGATTATTTAGTGTGTGTGACCTCAGGCAAGGTATACGTTTTCATGTTTCTGAAGAAGTGTGCATGTACACAAAAGCTTATACTTGAATAAAACTGTGCTGATCTTAAAGGTGCCATTGGGTTCAAACTTTGTTCTCTGTTTTTGTATGTTAAGACCAAAATGTGTTAACCTTGTAAACAGTGTATTTGAAGTAATTTGGATATAGGGTTCCCCAATGGGGTGCCTGCCAGTAGTTCCCCTGGTGCCTGGCAAGCTTTTAAGAAAGTGGGTGGGGTCATTGTAAGGCAGGAATTGCCATTGGCTGCCCTCCTTCAAAAGACAGGATTTTTCATGTTGAAACAGCAGCTGACACCACACAGACCAGACTGGTAAGCAATTGGGCTTGTGGTCTATTCCCCTTCAGGATTTCATTATTTTTATTAGAACTTCTCTTTCTTCCCCACCCCCAGTTTTCCTTTGTTTCTTTTTATTCCCCAATATCTTTCTCCCTCCTTACCCCAGCCAGGCATTTTTGGTTTGGCTCTGTTTCCTGCGACAGCTATTTTGGGGTATTTGCAAGTTCAAAAAGGCTGGGGGCTCCCTGTGATAAATGGTGTGGGGTTTGTTGATGAGGAATGAAATGGGCGAAAACAAATGTATGTATCTTAGCTAGAAATAGGTTAGGACAAAATCAGACCACAGGATATAAGGTAATCATGAACATAAGGGTTGGTGTTCAATGAATAAAAGGCCAGAGAACTGGAAGGAGAATAGAGGACTGAACGCACAGAAAAGCTCTGTGAGAGTAATGAAAAAATATGATTACACGAGTCCAAATGGTTGTAAGCTTTATCTGGCCAAACAAGCATGGTAGCCTATAGATCTTGCTTGAAATAGTACTTGCATCTGTACTATCCTGGTAACTTGGATATGGATTAGATATGCTATAGGACTATTTTGTAAAAGCCATAACTAAGTTGCTGTGAACATAACTGAGCACTGAGTAATAACAAATCTGCTTGACTTAATAAATAGGGTGGAGGTCAGTAAATACATTGCAAATGTCATCATGTTTGAGTGGAAAACTCAATTGAAACAGTATAATATTTAGGTAATTATTTAGAAGTATATCCAATATTTTGTGAAGCTAACTAATAAAATGTTTGTGTCCACATCACTATCTGTAGACTGGCTGGTCCCTGCATGGATAACAAGAACCATACTGTGGAGCTCCTCACAGACATGGTAGGGGTCTCCATATACTCTGGGTTCTCCTTGGTATGTAGAAAAAAACACTACATTGATCAAAAGAAAGACCCCACCAAAAAAAACCCTTGGCTTGATGAATACTAAATATGCTCCAGATGGATGGAATGTTGAGAGCAGTTAAAAGAAAAAAATTAGGGTGAGGGAACAAAAAACAACCAGCTCAAGCCCTTGAGAGCTTACACAACAAAGTGTGTGTGTGTGAGGGAGCACATTTTGGGGATGCATTTAGGATTTCCAAATTGTTTTCTCACTGTGATTTCCTGGAGTGGGGGTTCCCCAGTTTATACATACTCATTAGAAATGGTTTTATTTGTTATTCTTTATTAGTACATCTCAAACCTCAATAATCTTAGTTGAGTTTGGAGGAGTAGGATTCTTGGTTTGACTTTCAAATGTTCTATTTTTTTTTTTGGTATTTTTGCATTTGTGTGTGTGTGTGTGTGTGTCCATGCCTGGAAGTCATGACAACCTCTGGCAACTCCTACTGGGGCTTGGAGGATGTTCAGAGAAGTGGCTTCATAACCTGCCTCTGCCTCCCAGCCCTGGTATTCTTTGGAGGTCTTCCATCCAAATACTTGCCAGGGTTGGACCTGCTTAGCTTCCAAGATCTGACAAGATCGGGTTTGCCTGGGCTATCCAGGTCAGGGCAATTTTCAAATATTCTGAAGTTTCCTCAACAACTACAAATACAGCAATTTATTTTATAGAATGATTTAGACAACTAATGGGAACATAAGTGACTAATGGGCTACCAATGAAAACAAAGCAAAGCAAACCTTTATAATAACACATTAAAATATATGCAAGTATACCTTTCTCCGATGCTTCCTGAGATCACTTGGCTGGAGTTGGTGTCAAAGAAAAACAAAGGAGAAATGTCAGACCAGTAAGATATATTGATGACATATTCTTTTCCATTTTTGCAACTACAGAAAATAGCACTTGACATAATTGCAATGAAACCCAATGCATAATAATTTTAAGATAAACTTTCCTTCAGTGTAAATGTTCATGGACTAGAGCCCTCTTCTTTCTAGAATGCCACAAGACTTCTGTTATCTCTGCAACACGTTAACACAACTATTGCCCTGGAATGTTAATACAATATGGATTTTGACTAGTGTTCCCTCTAAGCTGAGAGGGAACACTGATTCTGACCTCCCCTCAAATAAATACCAATTAGCTATCTCTTCATTTCCCTCTGTTTTTCTCTCCTATGGACGATGGGATTTGGTGTTATAGATTTAAGACACAGCTGTTTAAATGATAACCATTTTATTTTTAAATAAGACAGTCATATCTGAATATGTCAAAATACACATTTCATTTTCATTGTAGAATCTCTTGTTATTTCTCCAAGGTTATTTCATTATTTATTATTTATTTATAGTAAATTTTCAAATTTACTATACTAGAACCTTCAAAATTGTCACTTTGTGCTAACATTTATGCAAATATAAGCTGGCGGGCTCATCTACTATGGTACTGACTGGTTTTCCAAACCAGTGATGATTTGGGAAAGCAGACAGAGAGAGGTCTTTCACAAAATGCTCTTGCCTGAGAATTTTTATTCTGTAGCCACTGTGCAAACATCAGACCCCTTTTATCTAGGACATTTTTAATCTTGTCCTTTCTTCAAAGAACTCAGGGTATTGTACATGATATCTCCTCCTCCATTTTATCTTCACAAAAACCCTGTGATGTAGTTACTTGAAAAGAAAATTATGGACCATGGTTACTCAGAGAGCTGTCTGGATGACAAGGCATTAGAAACAGGACTCTCCAGTAATAGTCTGGCACTCTGACCATTCCACACAACACTGGCTCTCGATAGATAGAACTAGGAATGGGCATGGATCAGACCACGGATCTAATTTCTCCACTGACTGGGTCCAGTTCATGGTCCATGAGCCTGGTCCATGCACCTGCTGACATGGAACTCCTCTGACCATGCCAGGAGGTCCGTAGGTCCATGTGGGGGGGGGGGGGGCTTGAAAAAGCCATTTAAAGGGGATGTCTTCCCTTTAAGTGGCTTTTGTAAAGCTGCATGGCACATGAGTGAAGGGCAAGCAGTGACTTCACCCACTTCCGGATGGATGAACTCACCGATCGGTCTTCACTTGCATGCCAGGCGGCTTTGCAAAATACATGGTGTGTGAGTGAAGGCCAAGCAGCAAGTTCACCTACTTCAGGTGGCTTTCAGTTTCTGGATGGGTGAAGTCGCTGCTTTGCCTTCACTCGTGTTTTGGGCAGCTTTGCAGAACATGTGGCATGCAAGTGAAGGATGAGCAGCAAGTTCACCCACTTCTGAGTGGGTGAAGTCGTCACTCATCCTACACTCACATGCTGGGCAGCTTTGCATAATGTGCAGCATACAAGTGAATGCTGAGCAGTGATTTCACCCACCCAGAAGTGAGTGAACTCACCACTCAGCTTTCACTTGCATGCTGGGCATCTTTCCAAAAGCCATTTCAAATTTAAATGGCTTTTGCAAAGCTGCCCAGCATGCAAGTTAAGGCCAAACAGCAACTTCACCCACCTGGAAGTGGGTGAACCCGCACAGTCCAAACAGACCACGGTCTGGTCCACTAACATGGAGGTTTGTGGTGTGGGGGTTCATAAACCCCACAGACCTCCATGGACCATCATTTTTATGGACCGTGCCCATCCCTAGACAGAACACACAGAGATTCTTGCAACAATTACTACTTCGTTGGTGATTTTCTGAAACTAAAACTCTGGAAGAATCCTTACCTCAGCAGCTTAACTGTTGGTTATATACTATTTTAATTACTTACTGTAACTTACATAACACAGACTGGGGTTTTACTGTGTTTTGTATTAATACTGAACAAAGATTTTACTATACACAAAAATCTATTAAAAGTGGATAAATAAATGAATAGGGAAAGAAACAAGTAACAAAAACCAGAATCATCCTTGTTTTATTAAAATAAATCAAACATTCAGTGAAACTGTGCATGCCCTTACCAATGTCATAACACCCATCCTATCCATTTCCCTGGCTGGGCTACGGGGAGTGAGTTTTGGGGTTGAGTGCCCACTGGGAGGAGAAGAGCTTGCAAGTGAGGAAGCTGTAATTGATGCAGTAATGGATGTACCAGGATGCACCCTGGCCAGATTTAAGCCTTCTAGACTCACACTGGCAACTCTGTTTTCTATTTCTTCAGCACGCAATTCTGTTGACTCTTTTTCTTCTTGAATTAACCTATCCAAAATAATTTGGAAGTAAAGACGTAAACAGCCAAAGTCATATCAATATCTTTATTTATCGCTTCATTGATAGCCTGCCTTTTTTTTTGCAGAGACTCAAAGGGCAATGTTTAATATTCTAAACTCTGTGTTAACAGTGAGCTGAGACTCCACATCCCAACAGTTTATTAAGAATATACACGTTGATGGGGTCCGAACTGGCAGAGACTGGCCAAGAGAGAGATCTTGGAGTCATAGTGGATAACACTGAAAATGTCAAGACAGTGTGTGACTGCAATAAAAAAGGCCATGCTGTGCTGGGGGTTTTTAGGAAGGGAACTGAAAACAGATCAGCCAGTATCATAATGCCCCTGTATAAATCGATGGTGTGACCTCGTTTGGAATATTGTGTACAGTTCTGTTCACCACACCTCAAAAAGGATATTATAGTATTGGGAAAAGTGCAGAAAAGGGCAACTACAATGATAAAAGGGTTGGAACACTTTCCCTATGAGGAAAGGTTGAAGCGCTTGGGGCTCTTTAGCTTGGAGAAATGACGGGTGAGGGGTGATATGATTGAGATTTATAAGATTATGCATGGGATAGAGCAAGGAGAGAAAGAGGTATTTTTCTCCCTTTCTCACAGTACAAGAACTCATGGGCACTCCATGAAATTGTTGAGCAGTCAGGTTAGAACAAATAAAAAGAAGTACTTCTTCACCCAAAGAGTGATTAACACATGGAATTCACTGCCACAGGAGGTGATGGTGGCTACAAGCATGGGCAGCTTTAAGTGGGAACTAGATAAACACATGGAGCAGAGGTCCATCAGTGGCTATTAGCCACAAGGTATAGATAGGAACTAGGGCTCAGTGGTTAAGACACTGAACCGCAGACCAGAGGATCAGTAGTTTGACAGTTTGAGACTGTTTGAGTGCTGCGTGACGGAGTGAGCTCCTATCTCTGATCCCAGCTCCTGCCAGCCTAGCAATTTGAAATCAAGAAATTGCAAGTAGATAAATAGGTACCACTTCAGTGGGAAGGTAATAGCGTTACGTGTGCCTCAGCATCTAGTCATGCTGGCCACATGACCATGGAAATTTCTTCAGACAGTGCTGGCTCTTCAGCTTGGAAACAGAGATGAGCACTGCCCCTGTTTGACTAGTCCTGTTTGACTAGACTGAACAGAAATCTCATGGGACATTTTGTTTTCAGCAGAGGCTTGCAAAATCCAAGCTCTCAAGTAGGACATGGACAACATTTCCCCATTATTACCAGAATTTGAAAAATTCATTCAGAGTTCTCACAAACTTTCTGGTTTTTCACAACCAACAACCAAATTCTTTTTTTTAACTTTTAAGTTATTTTTTTCTTGACTATCTTCCATCCTCTGTATCAACAATTACTCAGTACACATCCCTGATCAATAATTTGGCTCTATTTGCAGCTTTCATTGGGCTCTTCACATAACATTATGCTCCTCACTCTTCAGTTTCCATAAGTCTTCTTTCAAAAACATCTCCTCAAACTTTTTTTTCACTTTCCTAATTTAAAGCAGATAATTATTACTAAGGTAAGCAGGCTGTGAATTGCATTGCAGGATGGCATGCTGTTTCATGATAGTATGTTGTTTGACATATTCTGTTGTTCTAGCATTGCAGGGCTGATCCCCTTTTACTTGCAATATAGTGGAATTTGTGTATTTTGCATATCCATAGGCACAAGACTTTTATGTTCCTTTAACTGTTGTTATATATCTGATATATATTCTATATCAAATTGGGAACATCAAGTCTAAATGAAAGCTATTATAATATACGGGCTAAAAGACTATTAATCAGGGGGTTCCTGATTAAAATTTTATCTTTGCTACCTATCAATCATCTCCTGCTTTTTCAAGTTCAAGATGGTATGAATGGTTCTTTCTTCCTGTTTTTATCCTCATTACAATCATGGGTGGTAAGTTAGTTTTAGAGGTAGTGACTTGCCCAATGTTACCCAGTTTCATGGTAGAGTAGGGGTTTGAACCTGGTCTCCCCAGTCCTACTCAGACAATCTGGCCCTTGAGTTCACTGTTGTGAACTTTCAGCATGGGTCTTAAGCAGGCCTCTTTTTCTTAGCCTCAGCCTGACAACATGATAATAATACAGATCTAACTTATATAGTTATAACCTCAGTTGTTTTAATGACTTTATATAATAATAGCAGGGATTTCAACAAGACAGTGGGTTGGATCCAGACTAAAGTCTCTGCTTGTGCAAGCCACATCTATCAGTGGAACAGAATGTTCCTGTCTCTCTCCCTCCTGCTGCAGCCCATTGAGCTTCTGGAAATATTGCTCCTGGGGCACAGGAGACCTTCAAGAATCTCATGAGAGGAAAATTGGGGGTCTGCAGAAGGAAGGAAGAATTACTGGACATAATTTGACCCCTTCTGTTAGTGGTAAAATTAGTCTGGATCCAACCAAATGTGTATAAAGTGCTCTGAATGCTCAAAAAACACTATATAAATGTGGATTCTGTCATCATCATCATCATCTTCATTATCTGTTTTTGCAGATGACCATAAAGCTCCATGCTTTTTGATTAAGTTAACATACCTGATTTCTTTGTTGATTGCATCTAGTTGTTCCTGAAGCATCATAGCAAGGGTCTGGGCATCAGAATGCCCACTTGGTGACAGAAGATCCATTGAACTAAAAATAGTATCTCTGTCATCATCATCAATGTCAGACATTTCAGTGTCACTTTCAAATGGATGGCTCAGAACTGCAATTGGCTGACTTCTGTTCCACTCATGATCTCCAAGGGATTTCACCTAATCAGAAATTATAAAAATGCATACTGATCAGCCTAAAGTAAATAGTTAATTTTCATGGAAATTAAAAACTGGAGAGCCAGTACTTTCAAAAACTGTTGCAGTGATCAACACCTTTTGGGTTACTCAGGACACTTTTACAAGAGACACTTAAATCATTTTATAAATTTCTCACAGCTGCTTCATGATATCACACTGACCTGCATAAGTGGACATGATAATTGGCTACTGTACATTATAAGACTATCTCTGATCATAGGAAGAAATGCATCCTAAAACTATTAAAATTTAGTACCACCATTCCTTGGCACTATCACTTGGATTTTTAAAAAATGATATTTCAAGAATTATATATCATTTTAAAAACATCCATTGTGGCCCACCTGTGGACTGTTGATCATAAACAGGAAGTGAGGTGATACTAGGCCTCTGCTGAGTGTTCTTCCTCATCATTCCGATCTCCCTCAGCTGTGCTTCTATCAACGCAATCCTAAATAGAGTTACATCCTTTTAAGACCATTGACACTAATGGACTTTGAATGGCATAACTGGGTTTAGGATTGCATTGTCATTTCTCAAGGGCGTTATTCTGTTATATGACTAAAACCAAGGCAGGCCCATAGCCAGAAAGTTTATGTGGGGGGAGGAGGGGGCAGTAACTGCTGGTGGGGGAGAGAGGAGGGAGGGGGAGACCTAGTAAGGATGGGGAGATCCAGTAGGATATGGGGGAAGGATGGGGGTCAGGAGAGGAAAGACCCAGCAAGGCCACAACACTCCACCAATTAGCCTGTAAGAGGCTGCAAGAACCTGTGTCATGTTTTGTTGCTGCAGGATTGATACAGTTATCCTTCTGGAAGGGATCTGCCTTAAGTGATCCTCTGCAATACGAATGGCACCAGGGCTATTTTTGGGCAGAAACCCACAGGAATGAAGTTCCGGCTGGCTTCCGAGTTGGCCACACCTACAGCCCCCCCAACTGGTTCCCCAGGCGCCTTGCAAGCCGCAGGGTGCCTGGGGAAACCAATCCAATCCAGGGAGGGAAGGCAGTTTAAACTGTCTCCCCTCCTTGGGTTCTCCAGGTGCCCGACAGCCATGGGGCACCTGGGGAAGCCAATCCTGGGAAGGAGCTGTGCTGTCAGGGGTGTGACCTAATATGCTAATGAGTTTCTGCTGTTGGGTGAGGCCTGTTATGCTAATGAGTTCCTGCTGGGCTTCTTCTAAAAAAACAAGCCCTGAATGGCACCAACCTTAAGATGCAAACTTTTCTTCTTCTTTTTGCACAAACAAATAACTGAGTCTGACTGAATGGAAGGGGGGGGGGGACAACCAAACACACCTGGGTTCTCCCAGCAGCTGGACTGAAAAGGGTGTATGTGGGGGAATCCGTGCCCATGCTTAGCTTTTCTGAATGCTGGACACCCAAACAAATTGCAATAGTGGGATTCCCCCACCCCATCTAGCTGCCCTGCAAATCTCTAAGGCTAATATCCTGGACCATGGAAGCATTTTCCTTCTGGCATGGACACTGAGAGTAGTAAAATCTCTCCTCCTCTTCTGGTGCTTCCTCTTTCTGCTCCCTGTGTAGCTCCTCTGTGTCTGGGCTTCTTGAAATCTGGATCCCTTCTACATGCAAAATACTGATTCTGGTGGTGGGGAACACCCAAACAAGTCCTACAGAGCAGTAATTTGAGTGGGTGGTGTGATCTGCTTGCTCTAGTCTTTGGTTCCCCCTCCCCGACTTTGGCCCGGGCACACGCTAATGTCCTTCTGGTAATTCTGATCAGAAACATTTGCAAGGCTTGAAATGCACTGTGAAGGACAGTGCTTATCACAAGCAGGCTTCCTCCCTGTCCTGTCCATCTTCCCTCCCAACCAAGTACTGCACCGGCTGCTGCGAAGGCAGCAGGGGAGGAGGGCAGCATGCCACTCACCCCAGGCTTCCTCCCCATCCTGCCCTGAGAGGGGGCAAAGCTGATTTGTGAGGGGGCCCTACCCCCGGGGCCCCACCCTGGCTATGGGCCTGAACCAAGGTTACCATATTTTGAAAAGGATAAGGCATAGTTCCCAACTGACTACTTCAAATAAGTGATCACTATGACAAATCTCATTTTAAGTACCCCCATTCCTAACCTAACCCCAAAAGAGGACATTTTCACCAGTTGTTTAAAAAGAGCCCAAAAGAAGAAGATTGACACAGAAGAAGAAGAAGAAGAAGAAGAAGAAGAAATGTCCTCTAAAAAGAGTATATCGGGTAATCCTACTAAAACATATCATTATCTGTTAGTTACCTTATACCAATTAAGCTTACTGCTTTTAGCAAACAAAAGAACAACAACAACACCACCTTTGGTTCATCTCTCCGGATTCCCATACGGCCTCTTCTAGGTCTTCTTATCACTTTTGTAGATCTATAATCTGGCTGACTGTCAACTATTGAGCCCACAGAGTACCTCAGTTCTGCTGATGAATCAAGATGTGGCCTGAAAAATATTAGTGGCACATGAATTAGAAGATGAAAACACATGAACAATGAAAGCAAAACTATAAAAATCAATAATTCATCAATAATTTAAACAGGCAGAAACTTTCATCCTATAATCTAATTACAGTAACAAAGGAGGTAGAATAGTTGATTTTCTAATGTATGATGAGGGTAATAAAACTCTGATATATTTTCAGGAAAACAGAAATTGTCAGTAAGTGAGAAATATTGTCTTGTGAATGAGTGTGGTGCAATGGACAGAGTGTTGGGACTGGAACTGGGAAGCCCAGGCTGAAATCTCTGTTCAGCTATGATGCTCACTGGGTGGCTTTGGGTCAGTCACTATTTCTCAAGCTGCTTTAGTTCACAGAGATACTGTAAGAAATAGAATGGTAGAAACTCCATATACCTTTCCTGAATTTATTGGAGTAGAACAAATAAACTTTGATCCTCTATCAGACTCAATTCACAGCATACCAGATAATATTGATGCAAATATATGGCTTTGATTACATAAACACAAGAGTTAGTGAATATTGGTCAAGATCAATATTACCTGCTATGTTCAGCAATGGGTCTCCAGGGTATCAGACAGAGGAAAACATTTATTAACATCTGGTTCTTGAGATACTTTAACTGGAGATAGCAGGAAGTGAGCCTCAGACTGTTTTCATGCAATGCTCACATGAAAATATGATATACTGCCTTATAGGCCGAGGACAGACTGGCAATCTGGAGTGGGAGGAATCTGGAGGTAAAAGCTGCGGGGGGAAAATTCCCTGGGGCTGACCATTCGCACTGGCCAGTGTATTGTGCAAGGATGCCATTATGGAGTGTTCAGACTGCCGCGGAGCGGCCCCGGGTGGGCCGGCCTCCACAGCTTGTGGCAGGGCTGTTTCGGCAATGTGTACATGTGCGCATGAGCGCATGTGTGCATGGGCACTCATGCACACATTGCCGAAATGGCATGTTCACACAGCCGCCTCCACTTGAATCCTGCCTTCTTCTGGTTCACACTGCCTGAAAGCGGGAGGCATGCGGAAGGTGGCCCCTGGACACCGGTTTCTCCCGGTGTCCTTCTACAGCGAGAGGAAACCGACTTCAAAGCGTGTAAGTGTGGAAGGGAGCCGAGGGACAGCTGCGGATGTCTGAACGGGCTCCCTTCCCCCACTTCCCAAGTGGAGCTCTCCCAGGGCAGATTGCCAGTCTGTCCTCGGCCATACTAAATCAGATCCTTGATCCATCAAATTTACTGTTGTTTACTTGGACTGGCAGTGGTTCTCCAGAGTTTCAGCCAGAGGCCTTTCACATCACCTACCGCCAGATCTTTTAACTGAAGATGATGCAGATAGAACCTGGGACCTTCTACATGCCAAGCAGATGCTCTACCACTGAACCACAGCCCTGCAACTAAGCCACAATCCCTCCTTCAGCAAAATATTATAATCACAATATTCATCATGGAGCTGGCTATAATTCTATCCTAAAACTTTCCATGCTATATGGGATAAAGCATCACTTTCTGAAGAGATAGGGGCTGCATTCAGACTGGTAGTTTGGACCGATATAGGCACCTTTCACAAATGGATTAAATGGGCCCGTTCACACAGCCACAGCTATCAGGCATTCCCCAGGCATACTCACCCCGTCAGAGGAAGACTTGGAGCTGGGTTAAAAAACCACCGCCTCCGAAGTGGAGTTTTTGTTTCCTGGTGCATTCATCATGCATGGAGGCTGTCTGAACATGGGGGAGCACGTGCAGAATGGATTTGGCAGTCTGAACCTGCAGATCCATTCTGCTGCTAGGGTGATCAGCTCTGTGGCTGATGCGCTACAATAATGTGGATACTTTCCCACGGGATGTCTCCATGGGTAACCTGCAGTACGGTGTGCTGTGTGGCTGATATGTCCCGCAACATTTTAAACTGGATCAATTAGAGGTGGCACTATATCGCAGCAAGCTGCCAGTCTGTCCTCAGCCATGGAATAGGTAAAATGCAGCACATTATTGGCAGCACTCCTGGAACCATGATGAATGCATTGTGTTATAATATAGTTTCTTTAATGTCGGGAAACAAAAGTGGACTCCCATCTCAGCAAATTCCATTTCCATAAAACTTTTAAGATATAAAACATGATATTTTCCATAGTTTTTTTTTAAAAAAAAATGTCTTTTCACCGTGCTATTGATGTGACTGAAAACAAAGATCTAAATGAAAAATGCACCAAAATTGCAACTAGGAAAAAAAACTTATACAATTGTTCTCTAAATATAACTTTAAAGTAAATGATCTGAAATAGAACCACTGTTACCAAAATATTGAAGTAAGCCCAGAATTCAGGTGTCTTAGACAAAACTCAGTATTCTGTTGTAGACAGAAAATATAACAGAGAACAGAAATATTGTGCATCTGTTTCTGATTTGCTAGATGTCTGCTTATGGGGAATGCTTGGTTTGGTTGTAAAGTACAAGAACTATTCCTCTTTTCTTACTCCATGGAGTTTTACTTAAAATATTTATAATCTACACTCTCCATTAAAAATTATGCAGGATGATCACAGCACATTATTTTAAAATATATGAAACAACAAATAAAAACCATCATAAAAGATAAATGAATAGCAAGACAGTATAATTTCGTGTAAAAACATAAACTGATAATAATATAACATATCTCACATTATAAAATCAGAACACAAAATTAAGCAATGGCCAAACAACTGACCAAGGAATAAATAGTAAAATAGCAGCAGAATAAATAATGGAAGCACCAGATGGGAAAAAATCCAATTATTTCCCTGCTACTATTTTGTGAAATAACCACTTGACAACTATGCAGCTACTACATGGAAAAATAGCAAAGGCTACAAAAGCTCTTGCCCTAACTTGGATGGCCTAGGGTTGCTATGCAGAGGCAGACAATGGCAAACTATCTCTGTTCACCTCTTGCCTTGAAAACCTCATGGTGTCACCATAAATTGGCTGTGACTTCATGGCATTTTCTACCACCAAAGGCTCTCAAGTAGTGGTTTCCCATTTTCAGCTACTAGAGGAAACATACTACAACCAGGATTCTAGATTATGCCCACAATAATTATGATTAAAGAAATGACATTTTCAAAGGTTACACCTTTTGGATGTATTTTCAGTGTGACTTTAAGTTGAACTATTATTATTTTCTCATTCTACCTTGACAATGTGGGATCAATCAAAGACCCTGCTCTTATTTTCATTTGGTCAAATTCAGCTCTCAGCTTGTCTATTTCTTCTGCCAATCTTTCCTGAAAATTAAAAAAAAATCAGTGGGAAATATTTTGCATTATATAAAATTTTATAAGGATAAAATTGATCAATAAAAGACTGTATTCTGTAGCCTCTTGGAAAGAAAGAATAAACTTGTACCATTATCCTGCTGAAATGTTACAATTTAGGTTAATTACTGACAATATTTATTTTTATGGTACGCATTGCAATATGGCAAATAATCATTTTAACCAGTTTGACAAAACCTGCCTGCAGAATTTTTTACAATATTCTAAAATAAACTGTTAATGGGAGGAATGCAGACAAAATCTTTCTATAGCACCAAGACTGACAACACTAATGAACTTGATGGTTATGCTCTTCCAATGTTCATGGAGTATTCAGTTTTCACCATTAATTTCAAATTCTGTTTCCACCACTTTAAAGGCCGAGGACAGACAGGCAATGTGCCCCGCTCTGCCTCCGCTTCTAAAGCGGAGGCAGACGGGGCGTTCACATTGCCGCATCTGTCCTCCGGCGTCGGTGCGGACTCACCCGTCCGCGAGGCGCCATCCATCCGCTTCAGCCAGAGACCACTTCTAACTGGTCTCCGGCTGGAGTGCCACGCGTCCCTGCCGCTTTGCGGCAGTCTGGACGCGTCGGCAGCGCACCGGAAGCGGGGGTGGAAGTCTGGACGCCCCCGCGTCAGCGCACCTCCGCCCCACCTCTGCCCCGGGACAGCGCAGCCTGTGGGAACAGGCTGCGCTGGGCTGCTTTTCGCGCGGGGCTTTTGGCCCCGCGTCTGTCCCGGGGCGGATCGCCAGTCTGTCCTCGGCCAAAGTTTAAACATGAGCTCTACATACAAAAAAAGGGCTAAATCAGTCCAGCTAAATCAGTTTCATTATGACTTAATCCCCCACAGTCTGAAACTGTGTATAATGAATGCGTGGAGGGAAAGTAAGATCATACTAAAATTGTCCCTGTCTTTCCCTGACCTCCATGTGTTGAGTGGCATTATGTGCACACAAAGCTAGGGTGCGAACAGTGGGTGTGATACTAATTCCATCCTGCACTAATGACTTGGATACAATGCAGTGCATGCAGAGCCTCCCCAAATGTGTGCCCATGGGTCACTAGACCCCTGCAAAAATCCTCTGACTCGAATGAGGCAGGGCAGATTGTATAAGATAACTGTTTCTAGCATCAATTATAGAAAAATGTGGGAAAAGTATAACTGGAAGAGACTACCCCATTTCAGACACTTTTCTTTAAAAGAAAATAAGGTTTATAAATTATTAAAATGAACAAAAGTAATGAGAACCCCATGAGTCACTGCAGGCATCTAACCTCATCCACTCCTTCCAAACATTTTAAGGAACAAAATGGCAACTAAATTCAAATGGGAGGAAGCATGCCTCTTCATGCATCATTATTCATAAGAAAATGTGACTAGAAATTACTAACAATGACTAAAAATAACAAGAAATCCATGAGTCATTGTAAGGCTACTCTGATCCATTCCTTCCAAAATGGTTTCTTTTTAAGAAGAAAATGTCAGCTAAATTGAAATATATATTTTTTTCTGCAATTTCTTCTCTGCTTGTTGAGTTTGGGTACCACATATGAATAGTTATTTTGCCTACAGACTCCACTACAACCTTGTCTCTTTCCCTTATTTCAATTTAATTTGACCCCCCCCCCCAAAAAAACCTTTCTTTATAATAATTTCAGGATAAAGTATTTTTTTCTACTGGCTGTAAGGCAAAGAGGAAAATGACATTTAGTAGAAATGCTGATACTTAATTTGACTGCTTCTCTAATAGAGTTGCCAAGTCTGGGTTGGAAAATACCTGGAGACTTTGGGGGCGGATCCAGGAGAGGGCGGGGTTTGGGGAGGAGAGAAGCCTCAGCATGGTACAATGTCATGGAGTCTACCCTTCAAAGCAGCCATTTTTCTCCAGGGGAGCTGATCTCTCTCAGCTGGAAATCAGTTGTAAAAGTGGGGGATCCCCAGGCCCCACCTGGAGGCTGGCAACCTTATTCTCTAAGCCAATGGTAAATGGCTTAAATTGTGTTGCACTGCAAAGGGCATGACTGTGAGACTCTGGATCATGTGGGGCTGAAACCCATGAATTAAACAAGAATGGTGGTTCTCTATCCTATACCCAAAAGCTTCTTGTAAGTGCAAGAAAATTTCAATCTAGTCAGTACACCCACAGAACAATTTTAAGCAGGTCTACTGAGAATTGTACTCTATTCAGTGGGGCCTACTCCCAGTAAAGTATTCTTTGAATGGCACTGCTAAAGCTAAGAAGACTAGGGAAAGAAGCAGTTATGTAATGTCAAAGCAAGTCAGGGGTAGCCTTGTGTAACTACAGCAAAATGATATGATAACCAGGCCAGCCACATAGTTCAGCCAATACACCTTCTGAGGAGTAACTCATATTTGCTCTGGTGCCACTCAACATTTCTGTACACACTGACATTTCATTAAGAGTTTTAGGCAAGCTGTGCAGAAAGAGCAGTGTCAGGTTTAAGATCATTGTGCTAAAAATACTTGGTTCAATTATCTCTAGGAACATTTTTGGAAGATGAATTTCCCAAATAATATTTGTTCTGATTAATAAAAAATATCCAACAATTTTCTTTAAAAATGAAATTACAATTTGAGAAAAAATATTTAGAATACCTTGTCATGTAAAGATTCTTCCAAGTTCTTTCTAAAGCTTTCAGATTCCTGTATTAAAACATTCTAGGAGATAAAAGAAATGTAAAGCTGAAATGATACAGCAAAAATCAAGGTAAACAGATTAAGCAGACCTAGTAGTCTTTTTATCATTCTTCATGCAATGGCAATAATGTATTTATTATCTCAAATACATGGTTCCTCTGGCAATAATATTTTCTTAATAAACACATTCCTGATTTTATTGCATCAAAAGTTATTAACATTAACACTATTTTCCTATCACATTTTAATCCTGCTCTTCTCAAAGGAGTTCAGGGTGACATACTGATTCTCCCCCTCTCCCATTTTATGACCTTTTGAAATAAGTTAAGAAGAAAGAATTCTTGCCCCAAAGTTATCCAGTGAGGTCCATGACCAGAGAGAGCAGCCCAGATCTATCCTATCAAACATGTTAATTGTTAACCACTATACTGTGCTAGTTCTAGGTACAGTATATACTAGACTTGTGCATTTTTTCATTGTTAATTACAATAATAACAAAAATGGGGTGTTTTGTAATTATTGTAACTAATATAAAACTGAAACAAATTACCCATATAAATAACCTATAATGAAAAAAGCAACACCATGAGTTTCTTCTATTTTGTTCTACCTTTTTTTGTTACTGCAGTCTCTGCATCTACTGGTTTCCCTTTCACAAGGCAGGCGGCATTTTTAAGTGAGGGCCCAAAGAGAACACAGTGTTCCTTGGGGGAAAGGGGAGAGAGGTTCTGAACTTTATTGATTGACTGCAGGCCATAGCCACTACGATTATAACTGTGCGAGTACAGACCTGAGAACAGGGTGTGTGTGCATGTCTTGCACTGAAACCAACCAGAAACGATTACAAAACAGAATTATGAAAAATGAAACAACAATAATGAAAGAAGTAATAACAAAGCAACAGGCCAATAATGAAACAGTCATTTTTGGAAAAAACAACAAAAATGAAAGAAACAAAACCAACTCCCATGAACAAGTCTACTATATAATATCTCAGTGAGACAGCATACCTATCATTCTCATTGACATGAAAATATAATTATTTTTTTTTAAATCAAAGGCATCATCCATTTTATGCAAACACTGTTGTGCATGCACTGTTCTCACATATGTGGGAAGAAGCCCACTAAATGCACAAAGCTGGCTCAGATTGAGACAGAACATTGGTCCTTCTGGCTCAGCCTACTCTAACTGACAGCAATTCTCTATGCTCTTAGGCAGAAAAAATTCTTTCCCGACATTAGCTACCTAGTGCCCTTTAGCAGGAGATACCAAAGTCTTAATACGTGTTCTTCCCCTAAGCCATAGCTCCTTATGACAGGGGACTGGGTGTCAAAGGGCATGAGATGAGAAAATTTTGTGGGGTCTTTGATCATGCCATAAACATTCAACAGTGTTTATTTCACAGGAGCAGGAACAAATTTCAACTGTGATAAAGAAATGAATACATATAGACAAACACTGCATTGGTTACTCTTTTTTTCTCATTTTATTTTACCTTTTCCTCCAAGGCTGCCATTCTTTCTTTTAAATGTAGCTGCAGGCGTTCATTAGATTCTGTCAAAAGCCTGTCCACAGTATCTGATAACCGTTTGTTGTGCTCTTCGTTCATTTTTTCTCTTTGTCTAGCCTTCAGTTAAGTACCAAGGAAACAAAATGGGCAGTTCCAAGGTTAACTAAAGTGCTGCTATTATTGAAATAAAATTATTGGTACACCGAAAATAAAATCACAATAATACATAGCAAAGCAAATATCGCTGAAGAATAAATTTTATTAGTACTAGAGCCAAAGCAGAACATTACACTGCTTTGATATATAATAATTTTCTTATATCAATAGAGTCATCGCAATCAAATCTGAATATTAGCAAAGGGATGAAATTCTGGGTTTCATCAATAAATCTTTGAGCAATAAATCCCTGAATTCTTTTTGCCAACATTCATGTTGCATAATTTACATTTTCAGATGTTTACATTTACTTTTGCAAACTGTTTCAGACAGTACATATTCTCATTAAAATACGATGATGGTTTGCTCATAAGCTGTTTTAAAACAGTACACTAGGCTAATAAAGCAGTCTTTGCAGTTAACTTCACAAATGTGTATACTCTAGCCAGTGAATTTGTTATTTACGTCAAAAACTGGCAACCCTTAGGGTGATCACTTCAGTGGGGATTATTATGCACATGGCTGCCGTGATTTGTGCAACTGTGGCACCTCAGAAGAGCGCCTCTGGCTAAAGCAGATGTGTTGTTTAATAATACTGGTGTTCCATATGACCCTTGCTGGTGGCAGGATCCCTACATCCATCCAGATGCTGTTGAGTATCATTTATTTAAAACATTTAGCAGCTGCCTTTCTATCTCACAGGAATGCAAAGTGGTTTATAATATAAACAGCAATAAAATACAATAAAATACTGCTGAATGCCTGAACCAACCTATATAGCGTGCGTGAAAACAGAATGAAGAAACCAACTTTACCCAATCCAGTTAAAAACCATACAATTAACTATCTGTAATGTACATACTCTTTGAAGCTCCTGATTTTTTTCTTCCAGCTGAGCTTCCAAATGTCTCATGCGCTCTTCAATGTTGCCATGTCTCTCTTCAGCCTGTGAAAAATAATATGAGTTTTTCTGAAACTTAAAGAAGTACTGTGAGTCAGAATCTCAATTAGTTTTAAAGTAAATATAAAGCAAGCTACTACTAACTGCAAAATTAGTTTTCAAAAATAAATTTTTATTCAAACAGGCAGCTGAACAGCATTGCTTGAAATGTGTCAGCTACAAAGGCCTGTTAACATCCAAGCATTCAGCAAAACATTGGAGTTATTTATGAGCAATGAAATCAGCCAAATGTAACATGCAAACTGTGCATGGTTTGAACACAAACCTGCCATCATAAAATTGTAAGCTCTTTAAGCACTGAATGGCACAATGGTTGATTATCAATAAAATAAATACGTAAATTTAAAGAAAAACAGAGTTCTTAAGAATATGAAAACAAAATCAGATGGATTCTATTTAGCAATAGAAAGTAAAGTCCAGTAGGACTACCTTCCTACGTATGGAGATCATTTCTTGTAGTTTAGCTTCCATAACATATTGATAATCATCAGATGAAGTAGAAGAGGTTGGATCAGACTAACAAGTCAAGGAAAAGGAGAGGGACAAAATTGAAAAATCAGAACTAAAGACACCAACACTGAACAGAACTAGCACAGAATGTTTAAAAGAAAAGCATGATTGCAAATTTAATACTTTAACTGACAGAATTTTATGCAGAATAAACCACACTTACAATAGGGTGACATGAGGCAGTTGATGTGGATGAACTTAAAACAACCGAATGCTAAAAAAGCTAACAACCTAAGTATGGAAATTCCAGGTTAGTGATGGCTGGCTGATGAGAAATTACTCCTCAATGATTTTAAGTAATTCTGGCAAAGAGGTCTAATTGGAATTTTGGTGAATTCAGCACCTGAATGAGACTTTGGGAATCCAACGCCAGAATCGGTTTTGAGATTTTTTTTAAAATCCCACAACATTATCATAATGAAAACAATGTATAATGTTACAGAATACACTAATTCAAATGGGTTAGTCATTTATAATGTCATGATAGATTCCCTTACAAGTATAAAGGCAAAGTAGTAACAGTCAATGAAAACAGCTCTTCCAGCTTATCATGATAAAAGATTATTTAGCTTGTGGTGAATGCAAAGCATTTGTTTCATTGCTCTACCATGTTCAGAGATAGTGGCTGGATATGGCTCAGTTCTCCTGTGGCATAGTGAGCGCATCTAGGCACATGATCACCATGGATTCCATGCTCACTATAAACAACATTCACCAACAGTGGGAAATGCTAAAAGGCTCACACAAATGATTTTTTCTTAATAACATAAAATAAAAATGTAAGGATTCAAATTTTAATCAACTTGTTAATGCCTTTCACCCCAATAAAGGTACAAATACTTTCTGAAAACTTTTGAAAGCACGATTTGTAAACTGAACAGTCCAACAGCAGCCCTCTAGCCCAGTGGTTCTTAACCTGGGTTCGATCGAACCCTAGGGGTTCGGCGAGTCAGTCTCAGGGGTTCTGTGGGGCCTCCAACTTAGTACTATTACTAAGTACTAAGAATTATTTTTCACTAAAGAAGGGTTCGGTGAATGCGCATATGAAACTGGTGGGGTTCGGTACCTCCAACAAGGTTAAGAACCACTGCTCTAGCCACATGCTTGACAGCTTTCATTTCCAGGAGTGGAGCAGAAAACAGGTTGCTTATTGGGTGGGCCATTAAGTGGACTGCATTTTGTGTCATGGCTCACAGATGCACCCACAATTAAGAAATGGCACAAATAATATCAGTTGTTGGTACACAATTCTGAAAATGTATTCAGAACACATGGACACTGAGTACAAAGGCCTTTTCTGACAGAAAAGATAAATTGATTATTTGTTAGAAAACTTATTTTTGTCCTTACCTGTAAAACTGCAATTCTTTCAACTGGTAGGGGGAAAAGCAGTCTTTGAGTGGATAGCATTTTCTCTTTGCTATAGGCAGGATGAGACTGCCAGGGTACCAAGGAGAGGGGGTTACCCATCTTTCCAGACCAACCAACCCCCCCCCCCCCAAGCTAAGGCCTTGTTTCCCTTGTATAATATGAGAACTGTCTGGAACAGTCCAGTCCAGATTAATTCTAAGGCGGACATGTTAAAAAGACATGCATGGGAATTGAAAATGGCATGCATGGGAGTTGGTTCAGCACATAGGATGGTGGTAATACCTCTCCTTGTCAACTCAGATGTAAGAAATGTTCCCTTCCATCTGAGGTGCCACAGGGAGATAGCCACATCTGGAATGTACAAAAGCAGCAGATTCTTAGGATGGGCTCAATCAGCAGCAGTTCATAGATAACTTTGTGCACCCCCTTATGCCACATGGCATTTCAGCAGAAGAAAAGGAATCTTTTAGGATGCCTTTCTGGATATATAGCTGCCTACATGTGTCTTTCAATGGGATAATTTCCCAGTTCCTAAACTGGAGAAGTACCCAACTGGCTGCTGAAATGTTAAGGAAATTGAGCTACTCAGCAGCTTGATTGGCAAGCTCCTTCCATTACCCACTTTGAACTAAGGCCAAGTAGTGGTGAAGAAAGCCACCTGTTTACTTATGCTTGTTTTTCAGGATAATGTCTTCCCCAACCATAAGAAGGAGTAGGAGTAGGAGTAGTAGTTTGGATTATATACTCCACCTGTCACTTGGAGTCTCAGAGTGGCTTACAAACTCCTTTCCCTTCCCCTCCCCCTCCCCACAACAGACACCCTGTGAGGTAGGGGGAGCTGTGAGGTAGGTGGGGCTCTTTCAAGAACAAGAGCTATGGCTTGCCCAAGGTCATTTAGCAGCTGCATATGGAGGAGTGGGGAATCAAATCCGATTCTCCCAGATCAGAGTCTGCGCACTTAACCACTACACCAAATTGGCAAGAATAGTAGTTTGTAAAAGATATTCTACTTCTCTTTTCTGTGAGGATTTTTCCCTCATCAAGTCCCTTGAAACAGAGGGAAGGGCAACAGAATCTAAAATGTTTTATGTGTTGTGAGTCCAGCTTGAGTTTTGATACGCCTACATGGGAAGCTGAGCAGCCTGTTTTATCCTCATACAGCCCTGATTATAGCCAAGAGGAGGTGCTGTCTCAGATGTGATGACTGCTTTTCCATGGACCCTTGTGAAAACATGGGCTTCTAAATTCTTGCTAAGCCAATCATAACTTGATAATGCTTCATTCTTGGTATATGGTTGCTACAATATGCAGAAACAGCATGTTGTAGATGTTCCCTGGTCGAGGACAGGCAAGATGCCTTCTCAAAGACATGTAAAGGGAATTTTTCGACCACAAGTTTTAATCTTTCCACTTGTACTTGAAATGGTACAGCCAAGGACAGGCTGTATCATTCACTATGCACATTTAAATCAGCTCACACAAATAGCCAACATGAATTAAGAATATAAAGGTAATTCCTGTGCTTTGAAATTCCTGTTGCATCAAATAGACTTTGCAGGTGGATACTTCCAAATTGTCTCCCTGACCCCAGTGCTCCCTAAGAAGCTGAGCTCAAGTGTCTTCTCAGTGTGCCAAGGACTTCCAAAATTTGTAAAGAGATTAAACACTGCAGAGTAAGTTTATTTGAGCCAAGTTAGTGTTACCATATTTCATTTTTATACATTAAAATTATTTTGAAACAGTATACTATAACCATTTATGAGGTTACGATGTAATGGACAAATACATCACAGTGGGTGGTATCCAGCCAATTTTTCACTCTCACTTAATTCCTCTCTGTTATGTCTGGACATGAACAATCTTCCACTCAGGCTTAACTGCGGCTAGTGCTTGTAGCCAGCATAAGGAGGCATGCCTGGACTTGTCTGGCAAGCCAGCTAGATGAAGCATGGGGAGGCATGTCTGGGCAGGCCACCTAGTTGGAGCTTGAAGCCCCAGAACAAAGGCAGGCAGGATCCTGGAACCTGCCTGCAGATTGGCCCTTGAGGGCAACCAGCCAATCTGGCACCTGGAGGCCATTTGAACTTTAATTGTATGGGGGCTGGGAGGGGCTTAGGAGCGAGCTCCTGTCTCTAGCTCCAGGTCCTGCCAACCTGGCAGTTCAAAAACAAGAAATTGCAAGTAGATAAATAGGTACTGCTTCGGTACTCTGGTGTTTAGTCAGGCCAGCCACATGACCATGGAGAAGTCTTCGAACAGTGCTGGCTCTTCGGCTTGGAAATGGAGATGAGCACCGCTCCCTAGAGTTGGATTCAACTAGCTTTCGAGCAAGGGAAACCTTCACCTTTACTTTACCTTATTTCAGTTCCCACTGCACATGCCTTTCACAGATGCAGGATTCCCAGCATAGCCTTTGGGTGGGTAGCCTTTCTTCCCTTTCCTCCCTTTCTCTGCAGAAAAGCTGGTTGGATCAAACCCATGACAAATACTTAGGAAAAATATTATGCCATATTACTGTTCCTTGCCAAGTAGAAGCTCCTAGTATTCATCTTGCGTACAAGTATTTCTTTATTGTGTGAACTGTCAGGGCAATGCTGTGATTTATTTATTTATTTACATGTATATCCTGCTTTTCTGTCCAATCAGGGCCACCAAGGCTCTGACTGCATATCTGTTATGCACAGAGAGATGCACCACCAATACTGGAATCAATAGGGCATGTGCTCATGCAAAATTCCATCTTTTGCATCAGAGGCCATGGTATTTTGTACAAGAACCGTGGTCTGCTAATTATAGGGCTAAACTGTCAGTAGGATACAATGAAACCACCCAAATTATATATTTATTTTAAACCATTCTCCATTGCTGACTTTATTCAAATGTTCTTCCTATTTAAAATTTAAAAGCTTACATGGGATCATCAATAGAAGACAGATTACAGAGCCTCACATTCAATTACTGTGAATTCTGACTTCAACAGATCAGATGCCTATTTAACAAAGTGGATGGAAGAAGTACTCCAGATACAAGGCAAACTGTCTTCAGAAAATTAGCTAGCCTTCTGAAAATCTAATCCATGAAATAGTACTTTGATTAGCTTTTAACGTATGAACCTATGAGTGCCATCAGGAAATCATGATAAATGCTTTTTAAAGTTATTAAACCATTCCTTCTATCAGGCTTATTATGTATGCTGTCTATCTGAGCAGGCATGGAAATGCTTGGGACACTAGGGCTGTGGGTCATAGGTTATGATAATTGCTTGTACTTAGAGGGAACAGGCAGCTTACTGCCAATTTGTCCCAACCCAAAATAGAGGCCTTCTTGGCCCTTGCTAATTATTCCAGGCATTAAAGAAGGAAGGCCCTTGCTTAGGCTGAGAAAAAGAAGGAAACTTGCAAGATTGTGTACTGAAGAAGTGTTCATGGAATAAGTATAATCCTACCATGTGCATTTATGTTACCCCCAAAGTAGCTTGATCTTCATCAAACTATACAAAATACTATCGCATTTGTTTCTGATTTGAATTGCAGAAATCCAGAAGAAATACATAAATAACAAGACCCACCCTAAAAAGAAAGTAGGAATTGAACTGCACAAAATAATTTTAAAAAATTGTTGGTAATAATTACCATTACTTCTCCACATGTTGTCAGAAATGATAGTCCAAAAAGACCAAAATTCAATAAAACTTATAAAGTAAAGGTAAAGGTTTCCCTTGCTTGAAAGCCAGTCGAATCTGACTCTAGGGGGTGGTGCTCATCTCCGTTTCCAAGCTGAAGAGCCAGCGCTGTCTGAAGGTGTTTCTGTGGTCATGTGGCTGGCGTGACTAGATGCCGAGGTGCACGGAACACTGTCACCTTCCCACCGAAGCAGTATCTATTTATCTACTTAATATTTCTTGCTTTTGAACTGCTAGGTTGGCAGGAGCTGGGACTAGAGATGGGAGCTCACTCCGTCACGCAACACTCAGGTCTTGAACTGCCAAACTACCAATCTTCCGGTCTGCAGTTCAGCGTCTTGACCACTGAGCCACTGCAGCCTCTGTTAATAAAACTTATAGTAGCTCCTATATTTATATGATTGTGCATACGACATGAAACCCTTCAAATCCATGGCATTGTACACTCTCCATTGTATGTATTATATGAACTCCTTGTTTATTCTGTGATGGGAAGAGATATGCACACCCATTTCTTTCTGCATGTTGATGTCTCTACAGAAATCAATACAAAAATGTCTGTGGGTAGGGGGCCTTCATGTGTGCATTTGAGCTCCTGTTTCCAGATTGTAATTCTTTACAAGAAATCTTAACAATAAATCTTGAGTCATCCTTAAAATGACTGTCCTGCATAACTGATATAAAGATTTTGCTTGCAAAAGGCTTTCTTTCTATTATTTGATGCCAACAAGGATTTTATGGGTACATTCCTGAATTTATCTTTAGACGCCTAACAGAGCAATCCCATGCATGTTTATTCTGAAGGTGAGTTCCAGTTAGGTTAATAGGGCTTACTTCCAACAAAGTGTGCAGGGAATATGGCCAAAATTCAACAGAAAATGTTTGTTTTGGATAGTATAAGGAAAAGCGAAGGAAAGTCACATCAATAACTTGTGCATCTTCTATTACCAATGGTTACTTGCATATCCACCCACTGTGATATATACAAATTTCAGATGTGCCTATACTTATAACTTTGTGCAAGATTGGGAACATTTCACCAGCTACAGCTTCTTTACAAACTACCCACTCGTGCACACACACCACTCCACAATTAATTTGAGCAGGGTCTGAAAAAGAATGGTTTTGCCTTATCATTTATTTTTATGAAAGTGATCACAATCTTTCTTTAAATTCATGTGATGTAGAAAATCATGGAAAAAATTCAATGGCAAACAAAGCTCATGATTTTAGCTGAACTGGAATAATTGTAACTCTTTTATAATACAACGTATTATAAAAAAAACCTCCTTTGGAATATTGAGAGAAATGTACTCAAGCCATACAGTAAAAACCAAGCAACACCTCTGCCATTATGTTAAATTAAAGCAAATATCTTCATATATGATTAATGTTTATTTACGGTGCCATTAAGGAGAATCATCTTTGTCCATTCCAAAATAGGCTTTTATTGCTGCTGGTACTGCTGAAGAGAGGAAAAAGGGATGACAATCAATGTTAAATGAAAGTATATATCTGCAATTAACCTACTCCTTAGTTTATCCTACCTTTGTCAGTGCTGCAATTCTTTGAGCCAGTTCAGCTTCCACTTCAGGTAACGTCTCTGCTTTCCGCATTGTTTGTTGTAGTTTTTGCTCGGCTAATTCGAGACGTTCTTGAAGCTGTCTGTTTTTTTCTTCCATCTGAAACCCAGAAAAAATATGATTAAATCAATTTTAAAGCTGAATAAGGAATTTACTGAAGTTCGGGGAGGGGGGACAGAATCATTTACAAGGAAAAGGAAGAAAAGGGAAAGCTAATAGAAAAGCTCAATTCAGATACAGAATTTATAAGCTTTTAAACCATAGACTTGCACACATCTTAATTTTTATGCAAGGGTATAACTGATGCATATCATCTGCCCCTAGGGCTAGATCAAAGCAGAACTAAGGGCTTTTCACAAGAGAGAAGGAAGACTATCTGTAGCCTTTCTCTACTGTAATGTTGGCATAAAGAATTACTGCACAGGTCAAAATAGCAAAAATGATTTTGCACACAAACCTCATGATTCAGATATTCAGGATCATATCGAGGCAAAGCAAAGATGTTTCAGACCATAAGGAAGAAAGAGTTGATTGTTGACTATGGAAAAACTGACATTATTTGAACCAAGCCACAGATTTACTGTAGTCAGTTAAAGGAAGGGTAGAGGTTAAATGGGAAAATGTGATGAACTATTTATCTAGTTTATATTTCATATTGCAGTTGTAGGCCTGAGATATGGCTGCAGGGGATTGCCATATTGTTAGAGGAACAGTCATCTTCATTGTTAGAGGAACAGTCTGCTGCTTGTCTCCTGCTTCCTGGCAGTGTGGACTGGAAGAAGTGGGAGTCAAGCGGAGGCGGCAGTGTGAACATGCCATAGCGAAGATATGCGCATGAGCTCATGAGGCTCATACACCCATAAGCACCCATGCCCCAATACAGGAGGTGGGGAGATTGTCTAGACTGCTGATGCGGCCATGTGCCTATGCGCATAGGCGCACATGTGCATATTGCCAAAATGGCCCCACCACGAGCTGCGGAGGCCGGCCCACCTGGGGCCACTCCACGGCAGTCTGAACGTTCCCTAATGGCATGCTCCTGCAATACACTGGCCAGTGTGAATGGCCAGCCCCGGAGCATTTTTCCCCCGCAGCTTTTGGCCCTGGTTTCCTCCTGCTCCAGATTGCCAGTCTGTCCTCAGCCTTAGTGTCACAAACACTGACTAACCTGCATGTGAATATGAAATGCAGTGCACATAACTTGCAGTCAAGAAATCCATCTGTCCAGATACCATCATGGCCTCAGATACTGTCACTGAGACCAAGTAAAGTGCTATTATTCAGACAATGGTGTATGCATGTTGACTTCCAAAGATTCAATTTGGCTAGCTTTTCCATACGTCTAAACCAACTGACAAACCATATTTTATGTACATCTTGCACTCTGCAAGCATTGATACTTCCCTGAAAGCCACTGCAAATCCTGCCTCCCACTTCAATCTGTGAATGGTTAAAGGGAGCTCTTGCAACTGTGCACCTGTTGCATGTGAGCTCCATTTTTTGATAGATCTGCTTCACTGTTAGCTTTTCTTTGTATTGACTCTTTTTCACCTTCTGCAGACCCAACCATATCAAGCTCCCAGGATCTTGTCCTCTTAATTTGACAGAAGCCATGTCTGACTATTTCACATATTCCAGTACAAAGAACTTATATTAAAACTAGGGCTTAGCCCTGGTTAAAATTAAACTCTGCCTAATCTGATCCACTGTTGCCTTTTTTCCTGCTTGACAGACAAATCCTAATTCTTTGTTGACCCAAATCCCCCAATATCTGGGAAGGCAGTTTAAGTTCACAGCAAGAAAACAAATTTGAATTTCTTTTCAAGAAAAATGCAGTGTACAAGATTATTAAATGTACAAGACTATTCTCTTTCAAAGTTCTCTGTAACCCTAGTAGTGATCCAGATACTGAACCTGACGCAGGAGGGCCTCCTTATTTGCAAGTTCATTTTCTAGCTTATCATTCATGTCATGGATGGAAGTAGATTCCCTCTGTGCACTTAGGTAACGCTTCTCCAGTGTTGTAATTCTCTCTTCCATGTCTTCTTTCTGTGCCATAGCCTTAAAGGGAGGAATAATACATCAAATGCCATAGTTTACACAGGTTGTCAGTGTTCACGTTGGACCAGCAATAGACTGCTTTTATCTAAACTCTACTTTGAAATACGTGAAGTCACAATCAGCCATGAGAAAGTTGCAATTATTGTTCTCAAGAGGAACCTCAAAGTCTGAATGTGCAAGGAAAATCTAAGTAGTTAGAGTAGCATTTCATGGCAGAGTTGCTAAATATTTTTTTTTGTGGGGGAGAAGGTGCTTTTGATGCCTGCTATCTTTGGTATTGCTTGTGTGCCTGCTACTGCCCCCATGTACCTATGGGCATGCTAATACACATTTCCACTGTAAACAAAGCTCATTTCAAAGACATTCATAAGCCTCTGGTTTTCTCTTCCATCTTTGAGGTTTCACTGTTTTGTTTTCTTTGACTGAGTTTTCTTCTCTCTACAAATGGTCATGCCTGCTTATTGTATGTGTTGGGTATTGCTGATTTAATAGTATGTCTCTACAATGGGCACCATAGTACCATGGGAAAAAGTTGCATGTGGCTCGTTGTCAGGGGAACAGGAAGCGCAAGTGACTTGCAGTTCTTTCTTCAGGACAGTTTATAACACTGAAAAAGCATACTCCTGTTGTGAGGTAGTTCATGCTTCTTCCTTTGAGGGAGAACCAAAGCCTTCTTTGGATGTCAAGAAGACGTCAGTTGCATCTTTTACTTGCTGGGTCATACTAACTATTTCTCTGAACAGATTACATACTTATTAACGAGTTACATAAATTCTTGTGATCCTCGCCCCTCAACCAATGCTCAATCAAAACCACATGTATGAAGAAAGAAACCTTTAAATAAAGAGATTACATTACAATAGATATCATTGTTATGAATGATGTGAAATAAAGACTGACATGTAATCAAACAACCTATGAAACTTTGATCAACAGATCAAGAACTTTGGGGATTGGGAGCATCTCTGACACTGACAATAAGAAGAGCCTTGCTGGATCAGAACAGTGGTCTATCTCATCCAGCATCATGTCTCACAGAGTGACCAACCAGTTCCCTTGGATGTGGAGGTTTTCTTTAGTTACCAAAGCTTGTAGCCGCTGATAAACCTATCCTCCATGAGTATGTCTAATCACCTTTTAAAGCTGCCTGTGACACCACTACATCCTCTGGCAGTGAATTCCACATTTTAATCACTCAGCTGTCTATAGCATACCGGATTCGGTTCAAGGTGGTGGTGCTTACCTATAAAGCCCTATATGGCCAGGGACCTAGCTACCTAAGGGACCGCCTCTCCCTGCATATACCCCAGCAAGCACTTTGATCGGGTTCCCAGAACCTCCTGGTCGTCCCAGGGCCCAAGGAGGCCCGACTGGCAACTACAAGGGCCAGGGCTTTCTCAGTGGTGGCCCTGTACTGGTGGAAAGAGCTCCCGGATGACATCAGGGCCCTGTGGGATCTTTTATAGTTCCACGGGGCCTGCAAGATGGAGCTCTTCTGCCAGGCTTTTAAGTAGGAGCCACCGCGACTATATAGCCCTGGCCCAACTACTGCAGTCCACCAATGGTCCATCTGCACCAAAGGAGATCTGAAGGGTGCCCGTTGATGCCGCTGGAACAGAGATGATGAAGCACCATCTTGGAATGTAGTTTTAAGGTTTATACTGAATGTTTTAATATGGTTTTATAGAATTTTATTGTATTAAATAAAATGTTGGTAGCTGCCCTGAGCCTGCCGTGTGGCGGGGAGGGCGGGATAAAAATAATAATAAATAAATAAACAAAATAAAGAAGTATTTCCTTCTGTTCATCCTGAATCTCCTGCCCATCAGCTTCACTGGATGCCCTTGAGGTCTAGTATTTTGGGAGAGGGAGGAAAAGTTCTCTCTTTCCACTCTCTTTACCACATGCATAATTTTATAAACCTCTGTCATATTCCCCCATAATCTCTTTTCTAAATGGAAAAGTCCTAGACTCTTCAGCCTTTTCTCATAGGGAAGGTGCACCAATCTCCTTATCATCTTGGTTGCCATCTTGAGTACTTTTTCCAGCTCTGTGATATCATTTTTGGGATACAGTGACCAGAACTGCAAACAGTATTCCAAATGAGGCCACACCATAGATCTATATGGGGTATTATAATATTGGTCGTTTTATTTTCAGTCCCTTTCCTAAATTATTTCTAACAAGGGTGCTTTCACACATGCTAAATAATGCAGTTTCAATCCATGTCAGTGACAATTTGCAAGAGGATTTTGCCATTTCACATAACAAAATCCAGTTGCAAAGTGCACTGAAAGTGAATTGAAAGTGTATTATTGTGCTTGCGTGTGAAACATAGAGTTTGTCTTTTTCACTGCTGCAGCACACAGGGTTAACACTTTCACTGACCCCAAGATCTTTCTCCCTCTCAGTCTCAGCAAGTTTAGACTTCAATAGCCTATACTTGAAGTTGGGACTCTTTTTTCCAATGTGCATCACCTTACACTTACCAACACTGAACTTCACCTGTCACATTGTTGCCCACTCACCCAATTTGTAGATATTCTCCTGGAACTCTTCTCAGTCATCCAAAGTTTGCAGTCCTTTTAAATTCTTTCTCAAAGTGGCAAGCTCACCTGGAATGTGTTTAAAGGGACTGCAATACCTTTAAACACCCTTTACCACCAGCTATCTGGCAGTCCCAAAAAATCCAAAAAATTTTCAGGATTTTTCAGGTTCCAAGTTTCAAGTTCTAAGACCTTGCCTCTGTCTCCCACTGCCCAGTGCCTGGTCACCACAGGGACAGTTTACTGCCTTGTGTACCTCTGGAGGAATAGCCGCTTGCCAACTGCCTGCCTTCCCCCTGGCACTCCTGTTTAAACTAGTCCAAGATGGTGGAGGTCTACGTGGTACATAAAACCACTACCAGCATCACAAGTTACGAAGTATTTATTCAAAAGAAAATGCTCATAAGCATACTTTCAGCAGAACACCAAACTGAGCAAGGAATTAAAAAGAAATGGATAAAACACAAATCCTGTTTTCCTCTCTCTATACATGCCCTATCAGACATTAAAATATAGGACAGGCTCTTAAAGCTACAGAGTTTCCATTACCTTGAAACTTTCTGTAGTTTTCCGGGCCAGCACATGATCAATGGCTGGCTCCTCCAGACCTCAGCTAAGAGTTCTGTCTGCCCTGATGGACCCAGCATGAAAGAGCTTCCTCATCAATCCCCTGAGTTTTATCATCTGTCTTTTCCCCACCCACTGACCAGGTCAGGCCAGGTCAAGAAGCGTTTCCTGGAGTTTCTTCCTGGAGATTATTCCTGGAGCCTTTCTAATCTAAAGTCAAATCTGTGTTCCCTGCTTGGAGAAGGGGGAGAGTTTGACCCACCAATTATCTCTTGTGGTAGGTCTATTAGCATATCTTGAGATGAAGCTGAGGTAAGCCTGGAAAGCCATTGACTGACTTCCTCCACCCTGCCTGTTTTTTGCCCAGAGGGGAAAACAAAACTTTTAAAACTCAGAGTGAAGGTTTTGCTCATTTCAAACCTCCAAAGAAAAAATGAATATCTTCACAAATAACAGCCACCATTTTAAGGCCATTTAAAACTCTCATGGCTGCTGACTCCTAGGATGAAAATTAATCATGGATATTGTTTCACCACAAGTATCATACTCTCTCTCAGCCTGCCCTTGTTATGAGGATTAAATGGAGGATAGAAAAATAGGTATGCTGACCTGAACTCCTTGGAAGAAAGGCAGGGTAAAAAAATATCATAGTTAAAGAAATAATCCTTTTTAAAAAATCTAAACCCCCCAAATTGCTATCCACTGCACATAGACACTTACTGTGAGGAAACAGTCATATGTATGTGTGTTAAATGCTGTCAAGTATACTAGGAAAAAATGGCAGAGCCTTCAGATCAAGTTGATGAGAGAGATAGCACTCTTTTGAACCCATTAGGTACACATGTAGAAATGCAAATTATACTTCTTTTGATGGATTAATTTGGTGTTAGTCTTGAGAATTCAAAAACATGCAGTTTGCTGTGATCATTCGCCACACCTTCCCATACCTTTAGTGTATGGACTAACACACAAAATACAGACAAGGTATTCATCATTTCACATAATGACATCCAGTTTTTAAGAAGAACCAAGAAGTAGAGATGGTATATTCTGCTTACCTCTCTAATGTCCCTCTGATATTTAGTGTTCATTTCTTCAGTTTTAATGAGTTCCTTCCTTGCTGTCTCTGCATCTTGCTCTACTTCCCCAACTCTGGAAGATAATGAAGCCAAGCGTTCCTTCATCTGTGCCATTTCATAATTCTGCTTTTCAAGAAGTTCCTGTAGTTCCACCAATTGACTGGTGTCATCATTTGAATCTATAGAGCCATTTGATAGACGCTGAAACAAAGCAACAGTGACATTTATCTACTGAGGAAATGGAAAGAGGCTTAATAAATCAGCATTCATAAACAATTTACTTTTTAATGTGATGTTAAACTGAAAGATGCAATTTTCTGTTGAAATTCCTCACCACCTTGGAATAGCCTGTTTTATTTATTGATTCTGTACTGTATCTTATTACTGGTTTTAACTTAACCTAGATTATTTATTATCTCATTCTGTTGTAAGCTGCCCTGGGCCCTGCTATAAAGTCTAAATAATAAACAAACAAACAAATTAGATCTTGATTTTTGCATTGGTTAAATTGTTGGCCAGCAAGGCACTTTTAGTGCTCTTATGAATTGTGATATTCATAAGCCTGAACTTCGGGTTGCCTGTAATGGAAGGGCCATGTGCTTTCTTCATGATAGGAGCCAGCTCCAGCCCATGCCAGGAGGCTGACACCCTAGACAGTTCACCTGGAACGGAGACAAAGGACTCCTCTTGCCATGAGGTTTCTCTCTCTCTGTCTCAGCATGCTGGTCAACCCCTGCCCCCTCCAACATACCTGCATAGTTATGCTAACGCAAGTGCTTAGCAACTAATGTTTGGGCCATCACCCAGTCGGCCAAAGTCATTGACTAACAATAGATGTGGCCAGGTGAGTCATCAGACCCCTGTCCAAAGTCCACTTCCTCGTGAGATCATAGTGTTGCAACATGGTCCATCCCCTGGCCCTCCTCCCTTTGTCCACCTTTAACCTATGGAAGGGTCCAAGAGGGACGGACCGCCTAGTAGGTGTGTTAGTGGGACGTGGCCTGATCAGCCCGCCCCAAGACCCCCTAATAAAAGACCTAACCCAGAGGCATTTGGCCTCTTGAGCCGTCGTCCCCTGTCTGCTTTAAATACCTCTTCAGTCCAGCTTGCTGTACCCAACCCTTGCCTCCATCTTTAATCCTCTCTCTCTGGACTCGCGATCCAGGAGAACCATGTGGTCTCACAGGTTCGAGCCTCGTGTCCCCATAGCCTTTCTAATTTTCTCTCCATCCACTTCTTCCATCGTTTGGACAATGCATCTAAGGTAAGGCACTGCTTCCCCACCAACGAATACCTGCTCATGCAAACGTGCTACTTTCTGTCTTTGTTTCCTTAGGCCTGTGTGAGTGTGTGAGTGATTACATTTTTGGTGTGCTTGAGACACATTATTAAGTAAACAACATTTAATTGGATATCTGTCTCACGTGCCTCTTTCCTTGAGAACTCCCGGGAGGGGTGGGACCCTGGTATAGTTGGCAAGAACCCGTGTATTTTGCTGATTGCTAAACGTAAATTAAAGCAATTCGGCTAACAAAAGCTCCAAAATAACTTGCTAAAATTGATCTGGAAGCAGCATTCCAACTAAATGCAAGGAAACAAAGCTTAACAAAACTATGTCCAAAGTCTGTTATCAGCAACTTGTGTCCATGTCTCCCCAGAAGTCTTTCCTATAATCTTCTCATGATAACCAGCTGAAGAAAGCCACTGTAGAAAACAGGTGGTGCACATTTTCACCCCACTGATTTAAGATTTGGAGAATGAGAATCACAGTGATATGATATCCCAGGTAGCACTGGGTTGACCTTAGTCCTGTTGGGTTTGCAGTGGCACAGGTTCTGCTGGGCACATTGCATTGGTTCTGCTGGGCTTGCAAAAATGCCCCCCTCTTCAGTTTCTACTGCAGAGATTCTCAGGGGTGTTGACTGTGTTTTGCTGAGGTTTTATTGCCCCTGCTTTCCCCCTAGGTTTTTCCCTCCAGGCACCTTTCTTGGGGGGCTGTAACTTGGACCCTGTAAATTCACTCCTCACCAAACTTACAGGGCAGGTAGAGGAGAGTCAGCTGAAGATCTGCTGCAAGTTTGGTATTTCTAGCTTGCACAGGATCCATTCTATACAGTCCTGAACCTCCTGAACCTATACCAGTCATTTCCTAGGGGCACTTTCTTTGGGGGACCAAATGTTGGTCCCTGTAAATCACCACCAAGCTTGAAGGGCAAGTAGAGGAGAGTAAGCCAGAGATTCCATCTGAGTTTGGTGTCCTAGCACACAGGGTGAACATTCTACCACATCACAAACCTCACAAATTGAACCAGTTCATCTAGCATCAAAAAGTTTATGACACTCTGTGGTTTGTGAGCTGTGCATGCTATGAACTATAAACTAATAAGAGTCACATTTTTTGCAGTTCATGTCAATCCCTATTTGTGTTAACCACTCAGTTATGGCATACTGCAGAATCTATAGTGAGTCTAGTCTTGTGTGGGTTATTATTTGCTCTTGCAGGGAAGGAAACAAAGAGCAGATGCCTCCTTATATAATACCTATTGGCTCCTTTTGTGATATATACAGTTTATCTCCAATATCATCTTCTCTATGTAACACAAAATTTCCCTATGTTATAAATCTATAAATGTCAGTTCCAATCAATGTTCTTCTGATTATTTTGAAATTCTAGTAGAGCATATGTACATGGAAGAATGGTCATGACACAGAAAGCAAAAACATGGGCATGACTGGCTTTCATCTTTCTTTACCCTTCTTTGCAAAAAGACAAAGCAAGCTATGCTGGAAGAAGGAGGATGCCTCCACCTGCTGGTGCACTCTTGCCTTCACTGACCAGGACTCTCCATAGCCAAAAAATAGATTCAGGTGAGTAGCTGTCTGTTGGTCTTAAGAACATGGGAGAACATAAGAGAAGCCATGCTGGATCAGTCAAAGGACCTCATCTCTCGTTACCTCAATCCGTCTCAGATCTTTCAACACCCCTCTCAAAATGGGTGGCTGTGGAGGGGGCAAGCACCTCCCATCTTCCACAGTGAAGACGGAGGCAAAAAAAGCTTCTCTGCCATTTCCCCATCACCTTTTAGTAATCCTTTTACCCCTAGGTCATCCAAGGGTCCCATTGCCTCCCTGGTTGGTTTCCTGCTACTAATGTATTTGGGGAAAATTTTATTATTGGTCTTTATGTTTTGGGCAATATATTCTTCATAGTCCCTTTTTCCTGTCTAATCATGGATTTGCATTTTATTTGCCAAAGCCTGTGCTCCCTTTTATTTACCTCACTTGGACTAGCCTGATACCACTTAAAAGAATCCTTCTTACCTTTTACTGCTTCCATTACTTCGTTTGTTAACCATGCAGGCCTTTTTTATACCTACCTGTACTTTTCCTAACCCATGGTATACATTTTATCTGCACTTCTAGGACTGTAGTTTTAAATATTCTCCAGGCTTCCTGAAGGGATTTGACTCTCCTTACCTTTCTTTTCAGTTTCTTCTTCACAAGTCCCCTCATTTGAGAGAAGTTACCCCTTCTAAAGTTAAATGTGGTTGTGTTGGTCTCTGGGGGCAACTCCCCATTTGCATAAATGCTAAACTTAATTGCCTTATGGTCACTGTTGCCAACAGGTGCTACTACATTTATATCACTCACCAGGTATTGGGCATTACTTAGGACCAAGTCTAGGATCGCCTCCCCCTGGTAGGTTCTGTGACCATTTGCTCCATGGCACATTCACTGAGAGTATCTAGACACCCAATCTCTTTCCCCTGACTTGAACACATATTGACGCAATCAATGTGTGGGTAGTTAAAATCACCTATTATGACACAATTATTTTATCTAGCTGCTTTTCTTAATTCTTCTGCTGTATGTAAATCATCCTCTAATCTTTTATCTGGTAAGCAATAACAAATTCCCAGAGTTAAGATTCCTTTTTGGGCACACTATTTCCAAGCATAGCATTTCTGTAAGTGAATCTATTACTCTTACATTTTCAATCTTATTGGACTGTATACCTTCTCTGGCATATAGAGCCACTCTACCGCCGACCTTTTCCCCCCAATCCTTCCAATATAACTTATATCCAGGAATCACTGTATCCCACTGAATATCCCCATCCCACCAAGTTTCTAAAATGCTCACTATGTATATGTTCTCCTCTTACAATAAGCACCCCAGCTCCCCCGTTCTACCTTGAACACTTCTAGCATTTGTATACAAACATCTATAATTCAGCAGACACATTAGGCCTGTAACCTTCCTACTGTGGCCTCTAGACCTTGTCAGGCAGGCAGTATTGTTTTTCACCCTTTCAATGGCAGTCTAAGTCTTAAAGGTGCCACTGGATTCAAACTTCATTCATAGCAAGAAAAGTAATCCTTCCCTGATCACAGATAGGGTTGCCAGCTCTGGTTTGGGAAATACCCAGATATTTAGGGGGTGGAGCATGGGGAAGGAGAGGTTTGAAGATGGACTTCAGCAGGGTATAATCTCACAGACTCCACTCTTAAAAAGGAGCCATTTTCTTCAAGGGAATTAATCTTCGTCAATTCAAAATCAATTATAGTAGCAGGCTGGCAATCCTCTTCACAGAACTGATGTAAGTCTTTGCATTTAAGGAATCTTGAGCAGAGTTGCCACCTTGGAAAAACCAAGCATTAGTCTTGATTATTGCAACATAAGGGCCAGGTCTAGATTCACTTCTCTTACTTGACTGGCATATCAGAGATAATGGTTTTAGCCCACCATTCTCTATGTGGTGGTATTTTTTTTCCTTGCAGGATGTTCTTTTATGGGAATGATCAAGTTTTCCTCCACCAGCATTCTGAAATTGTAGATTCCTCTTTATCACCCCAGAACTCTGGGGATGTGTAGACTGAATTACACAGATACCACACCTTGGCAAGGTCATTCAATGTCACTGCTGCTGGGTCAACAAGCACAGGCAGTAGCCTAAGAATACAAATTCTTCAGCTTCTTGCCCATAAGAAGAAGGGAAAACAAACTGCTGGATCAGATCAAAGTTCCTCTAGTGCTGCCTTTTGTTTCCACAGTGCAAATCAGATAATCTAGAAACCTTACAAGCAGGCATGAAAGCAACCTATTATATTTATAGACACCTAGTGATTCTTTGAAATCAAATGTTTACAATAAAAGGAAAAAAAACACGAACGACTGTGTGTATTCCATGCAGACCAATATTTCAATACATAGCTTGAAAAGTCTCCCTGTTTTTTTTAAATTAAAGTGGTTATGGGAGAGTGGTTGAGATTGAAATTTGTCTACACTTTCTGTAGGCAAAGAACTTCAATAGCTGTCCAAATAGTAGTAGCCAAGAAAAGGAAAAAGGAAAGAGATGAAAGTGTCATCAAGCAAATTTGATGTCAGGGATGGTATTATCTACAACAAAGGAGGCATACCATAGAGGAAAAAAAATCAAAGTTCAAAAATATCCTGTGGGAACAAGTGTCACAGAGGCCAATAGAGATTAAATATGGAAGAGGTTTAGGGGGGGAAATGAAATTCTTAGTACTTTGTAAGACCGAGGAGGAAAAGCATACTTGTATTTTGTCTTGGTGAACAGCATGAAAAGAAACTAGCACGAGTAATGTCTGATGTTTTCTCCTCTCTGTAGATCAAAAGCACAGCAGCAATGCAATCTTGTGTTTACGGAGACAATGTATCAGTAATTAATAGGAAGCCACATGGTGTTTGTTGCCCCCTACACCTTTACCATAAATGAATGAAAGAATGAGAGAACACTAATACAAAGAATTTTTTTTAAATCCAGCATACTGAAAAAAATGTACATATTAGTGATACATTAAAATAATTTCCCAAAGAGTGTAAAACATACTACATTTGTAGCAGGAAGCTTGTTTGATCAGACTATATTTTCTCATATATGACAAAAATTATTCTTAAAGCATGGTTGTGACATGTCATTTCACCAATCACTTTGGATAAAACAGTCACACCTGGAATGACAAGCTGCAATCCTATGCATTTTTACTTGGGAGTAAATTGCACTAAAAATAATGGAATTGATTCAAGCAATCATGCAAAGGGCTCAAGCTGCAAAGTGCACATACCTATAGTTCATTTCAACATCCTTCAAGATAGGAATACCTTACACATGTATGTAATTCTAATGGCTACACCTTTGTGGCTGGCCAAGAAAGCCCAGAACTTCTCTCCTCCCTCCCACTAAAAAACACTGTTTTGTCTCTATGGCCTTATTAGAAAAACACCGGCTGTCCTGAAAAAGTGAAACCAATAAGGGCAGAGATTGCAATAATGAATGAAACCAGAACAATTTCATTACAGGCGGTGTAGATGGGGAACTTGTTTTGTTTTCATATTAATTTATAATACTTACAAAACACCTGTTTTGTAATTATTGAAATTATTATTGAAAGAAACACACAAATCTAATGCAGTATGTGTATACTGAGCAGCAACAACAACAACAAAGAGTCCAGTGGAACAATTAAACATTCAGGCAATGATATGCTTACCTAATGAGGTTTTTGTTACAGCCGCTGGTCATTTGGTTTTGGAATTTCTGCTCTGCAGTGTTAGCAGTGAAATAGCAAGAGATGGGTTCAATAGCTACATGTGGCATAGAATTCCTTTGCTATTGGCTTTAATTTTTTGTATGCAGGAGGGGCATAAATGACACTGGTCAAGGCTGTCTGGCATTAGCTCAAAACAAACTGTTGGCATGCCTTGCACTCATACAGGTTCTGTTACTCATGTACAGTGAACTTATGTTTATTTGAAAATGCAGAGTACAAGCAATGTGTGTTGATCAGAGCATTTCAACCAAAGGAAAAGTGCTTTTCCATACCTTTTCATGAACCTTTTGTCCTGACTCCATTCCTTTGATATGTTCTGAGTCAGGAGGACTCTCTCCTGATGCCATTTTCCTTTGAATGTGTACATTTTGCTCACGCAAAGCTATAATCTATAAGAGAGCATAAAGTTAAGGTAAAAAGAAACAGTAAATGGCCAAGCATTTCATTTTTATATAAGTACATTACATAATAGGCAGCAATGTAACTTATAGCCAAATCCTACGCATATGTACTCAGAAATTATATCTTACAGAGTTCCTCAGTTCTAACACCCTGATAAAATAGTCTTTACTTTTAAAAATGAGCATTTACATTATTTAGGAGCATTATATCAGAGTTTGTCTGTTAAAAATGTAGAAATGGGGAGGGAGAGATCAGTAAGTGGGTATACAAAAGACAACACCTCCATAGTTCACATCAGTATGTCGAACTTACATGTGTAAAATCTCATTTCTGAAATGAGCAGTCAGGAAAAAATATAGTAAAAATTATTGGAAATATTGTGAATCAAGTTGATCTGATATACATATAAGAAGCTAGAACCATGTGATGCCAATTTTGCAAAGATTTTTTTGAAGAAATATTTCCTAATTTTTTAAATCTGTAATATAGTGTAATTCCTTGTCATAATATAATATAATTCTTTGTCAAAAGCTATAATAAAAAGCTTACCAATGAGATTCAGTGAACAATACATCACACTGATAAATCATGCCAAGTATAAATTGGACTGGAAAACTAGAAGTCATTTCTACTAGTAGTTAAACACTTTATTGGGGTGGATGAGTTGTTCCAATGAGTCAGGCTAACTTCCTGCTGTGGGAGATACATGGGCACTGCCAAGCCCCATCTCTCTAGCAATAGTTAATTGTTCAGTCATGTGAACTGTGTGTTTTGGTGGCTTGCCCTATTAGAGTCAGCCAAAGACAGATAATTCAGGTGGGAAACTTTGAATGTGATGATATCCTTTGTGTGTCCTAGGTATTACTGAAAAGACATGGAAGGGGGAAGATGTAGGCCACTGGCATATTGGTCATAATGTGTAACTGAGACCTCAGTGTAAAGAAGCACTTTATAAGTTACCTTCACTTACATGGAAATACAACAATATCACTTACTGATGTTAGATAATATTACAAAGGGTATTAGGACAACAAAGAGCATAACCTGAACTATTCCTACTCACTGATTTCATTTTTTAATGAAGTCTCCTTTGACATTGTAGCTACAGAGAGAAAAGTGAAATGCCGGTAAGCTGTAAAGCAATATATGCCACAGGGATGGCAGTCTGAACTAACTCATTCTTTTTAGTGAACACTAAACTCAGATAGCAATAAAACATTCCCTTGTGGTAAAACTGAGAGCCGGATGTGATATAATCTCTTATTCTAAATTATTCCCAGTGGCTTCCATCCATGAGACTTACGAATAATTAACTGGTTGAAAAGTGGAAGTTAGTTTGTCATGTGATTAATGATGCACAAAACATAAATTACATGCAAATGCTTCCTTTACTAGTCCCAAATTTGAATATTTGAACCTTATATTTTTGGAGCTACACTGCGTATAAGCAGCATGTTAATACTATTTCTCCTTTAGATCTTGTCTAGCAATTTCAATTTTACTTGGCCTGGCTGTCGAGTGAATTTGGGTTTTGCCTTTATTCAAGGTTTGCATTTTCAGACAACTGCTGCAATACTGGTATGTTTCCATGTCTGATGATTTTAAAATCAACTTTGTTTTACTTGAAATATCATACGACAATCTTGCAAAAATGTATGCCTGTAGAAAAAAGGATTTCCTGAAACCTTGCTCCCGGTCTCTCTCTCTCTCTCTCTCTCTTAAGGTATTGCAATGCATTTTGGTGCTGGAGTGGACATATGCCCTTTAGAACTGCTGCCTGATGAAAAGTGACAATGTGGGAGGATGGCCTTGTCAGTTTCACTGCTGTCACTTTATTCATTCTGCACCCACTCTGATGCACATATATGCCTCTTTAAACAACAAGAAAAAAATAATACCTGAATCTGATCAGGCAGGCTGCTGTCTACATTTGTAGTAGACATTTGCTGTAGACAGGCAAGAATGGACTAACCCTCCTAGTCAGGTGTAAAAAAAACTGCACGCAGGACCACAGGACAGTGAGTTTCAAATTAAGAACATTGTTTCAGTACTGTTGAGTATACCATTTTGACCAAACAGGAAAAAGATAATCTTTTAGGAGAGTTCAGTGTACCTCTCTCAATTTTTAAAACAGTTGAGACCCACAGTAACCATGCCTTGCTGAAATCAAGATACCTTTCTTTTAGGTAGGGCCCAGAGGAAACTTACCATGCAGATAGTGATATGAACGTTGCCAGAGAAAAGAATTTCACAAACAAAGAAAACTGGAAGGAATGAAAAGCTGTAGAAATTCCAAAATTAAGTATAGAAATTTTCTATAAAAATTGGAAGGCAGGCAAAGCAGAACATTGGACACAGCCAATTCATGGAAACATAAAGGATGGGGCTTTGAGTGTCCTGTTTAAAAATCACCATACAACACACTTTTAGAAGCAGGGCTACTCCCATGCTTTTGCACTCCGTAGGATAATCATCCCCAACATGGCAATTGTTGAGTGCTGCAGTGCCCATCAATTTGTTTTCTGGAACTGACTTGCTTCTTCACCAAAACACTTCTCCAAATCAAAGAACAAGCCCTCACTTTCCTCCACCTCATTGGAAGACCTTCAGAAGACACCAGGAGGCATCACTTCAGGGTTTGAGAAACCACCCATTCAAAAATAGGTGCCCCATCATAGGAAGATGTTTGGCTTGAAGCTTCCACTTGTAATTGACAGTCATTTTGTGATTGGTCTCACTTTCCATGGCAGCCATTTTGTGGTGGCACCCACTACTTTTTCTCAGAATTCTAAAGTGTTACAGGTTTATCAAGGTTGGGAAACCATAAGATTTTCCTCTGTATCTCAATAATAGCAGTACCAATGGATAGTGATTAGAAATAACCTAAGTGCTGCAGGAAAAGGATAAAGTAACCAGCAGAATAAGGGTTAGATCCAACTCTCTCTAGATTACATCATTACAACAGGAATAAAAACAAAAACATACTCCTTCATTTTAACATTGCAACAGTGTTTGACATATTTATTTCAGCGATTCCTATATTGCTTTTCCCAAGCACAAAAAGTGTCATAAAAAGAAACAATATTTAAATCACATAATTTTTCTCTCTCTCTCTTTTAAAAGTAGCTGGTGGTATAAACTCTCTTGTCTGTGCTTCTCTTGACTTTGTATATTACAGGGTAAAGTAAGTGTGAATTAAGGCTTTCTCTGACAGGAAATGTATTCTAAACATAAAAAATTGATAGGTATGCTGCCATATTCAGAAATGGGGTGGAGGTGTTCAGAGAAATGAACTTCCCCAGTTTGGAAAAACTGGACCAATTACAACCTGAGTCAAACGTCAAAGTTTGGATCAGCTCATAATTAGTTTACAAGCTATTCCCAGCTTTATTTTCCACTGGTTTTGTTCTCCTTCCTCTCTCCCAAACTTATAAGAACATAAGAAGAGCCCTGATTGATCAGACCAATGGTCCATCTAGTCTGGCATCCTGTCTCACACAGTGGGGGGGGGGAAGAGGAGGAGGAGGAGGACTACCACTCAGATTACAGTCCACGCATTTAATGACTACACCAAACTGGCTCTCAGAGATTTCGTGCCTCTGAATGTGGAGGTTATCCTCAGTCATTATGGTTGTGCTGCCCCAGCCAGCTAATAGAAGTCAGATAGACACTGTAGCTTTAAATGCAAGTGCCTCTGGGTATTGTAGTCCTTACCAGAGGCATCCCTCTGATTGGCTAAATTATGAGAAGCGGGAGATTAGTTTAGCTTCCTTCTTGCTCCTTTGTTTTTCTGCCTAATCCGCGAGAGGAGAGGGAGACCATCTTTTTCTCACCATGGCTAATGAAGATTGGAATCACTAGATGTAACTCTGCTACCCAGCCTTCACCTAAGATTTTGTGTACATGATCTATGATGAATATGCTTTGGAGTTGAATAAAGAATTTCAGTTTAAAGTGGCCGTGCGTTGCTCACTCTCCAGAAAGGTTTTCAGCCCCAGCATCTCAAGAGCTGATGCCAGGACGGAACAATGGTTAGTAGCCACATATACTCCATGAATCTATTGAATACCTCTTTAAAACTGTTTATTCCTGTGGCCATCATCAATACATCATCTGGCAGCAAATTCCACATTTTAATCACTGTCTGTGTAAAGTAGTATTTCCTTTTGTCCTTCCTGAACCTACATTGTTGCCCACTCACCCAGTTTTTGGAGGTCCTCTTGGATCTCTTCACAGGCACCTTGGTTTTCACCATCCTGAATAATTTGGTGTCATCTGCAGACTTGGCCACTACTCTACACATTCCTAGTTCCAGATCTTTCATGAATAAATTAAATAGTACCAGCCCCAAAACCAATCCTTGTGGGACCCCACTGCTTACTTCCCTCCATTGTGAGAATTATCCATTGATTCCTACTCTTTGCTTCCTGTCATTTAACCAGTTTTTAATCCATAAGAGATACCCATGACTTATAAGTTTACTCAGGAGTCTTTGCTGAGGAACCTTGTCGAAAGCCTTTTGAAAGCCCAAGTATATAATGCCTACTGTTTCACCATTGTCTACATGTTTATTCACATTCTCAAAGAACCCCAAAAGATTGGTGTCACAAAACTGGTCTCCTTTAAGAGAGTTTTTCTGCCTGTTAACTTTTTTGGCTGTAGAAGTCATTAACCCCCATACAGTTTGCTATCAGGATTGTTGCTTAGGTTGGCAGAAGTGATTACCAGCAGCTGTGAACTGTCATCAAAAGTGATTAATAGTTTGCAGTCTGGGGATCTATCCTGGTATCAGCTTTCTAATTGGTTAAATGGTTGATGGGCTGAGAGCGAGTGCTAGCATAAGATTATCTATGTAGAATTCTTAGTATAGAACACACACAGAGAGAAGAGAGCAATAGAACTGCCATGGAACTCTCTTCAACCTCCATCTTGCTATTATGCTGCTGGAGACTCTGCTCATCAAGAATGCCAGCAGAGATGCCAGAGATATGCACCTGATAAGATTAGTAGTGAGTAGATTAGCCAGCCAGGTTTTGGTTTTGCATCCCTTGCTGTATACATTATTTCCCCTGTTTAAGTGTTGTTTGTCCTTTGTTCTTTGTAAATAAAGTTTTATTTGTTTTTATAGTAAATTGGAGTGAATTTACTGGCCAAACCCAGACAAGTCTATTCCAGTGCTATGCCTACCATAGGCATCAACTATGGGGGGGGGGGGGGCTCGAGCCACCCCTGAAATTTCCCGGGGGGGACTGAGCCCCCCTGGGAAAATGGTGCGCCCTCTGCCGCACCTCCCTTGGCCCTTCCTAGGGCTGCCACCGCCGCCTCTCTCTCTCTCCCCCCAGCCTGACCACTCCGACCCTCCCTCCGTCCGTCCAGGGGCCAGCTAAGCAAATGCCCAGCTTGCCCCTGGACGGAGGGAGGGAGGGATGGAAGCAGGAGCGGTCAGGCGGGGGGGAGGCAGTGGCAATGGAGATATGGTCCCGGCGGGCGGGTGCGCTTTGCGCGTGCACACAGAAGAGCCCCCACCCCCCCGGGAGTTTTTAAACTCTACGCCCCTGATGCCTACCACCTATCAAAACCACCCATCCCCTTTTTTTTCTTGGCCTGCCATCATTACAGTTGGTGAGGCAGGACTTCCCTTTGCAGAAGCCATCCTGATTTTCTCTCAGCAGGCTTTGTCCTTCAATGTGCCTAACAATTCTATCTTTGATTACAGTTTCTGCTAATTTGCCTGGGACAGAAGTTAGGCCTGTAATTTCCTGGTTCCCCTCTGGAACAGCAGCAGAATTTAGTGACTGTTTACATATATGGGTTAGTAAGTGAACTATCTCACATATGAGTTTTTTAAAGAACCCTCAGGTGTATGCCATCAGGACCTGGAGACTTACTGGTTTTTAATTTCCCCAGTAGATCTAGAACTTGATCTCTGGTCACATCAATTTGCCTCTGTTCTTCAGTTCTTATATTACAAGGTGTAGGAGAGAAATCGAGAAAACATGAGAACAACAAGGGATACAGCTTTAAAATTCCCACTGTACTCCTAGCATCCCAACAGAGGTTTTCTAAACATGCCCAGAAGCCTTCAAAACTGCCAGAATGCTAGGCTGAGAGGACTGAGCTATGTACATCACTCCAGGCTCCCTAAATATAGAACAGGATAAAACGATCTAATAAATATATATAGCAAATAATCAACAGAGCACAGGAAATATAAAAATCCTTTCTGACTGCTAAGAAACACAAATCCATCCAATATAGCCACCCTGTATCCTACATGAGCAATGTTACATCTGGACTCCGGCAGTCATGATCTCAAAGAATATCTTCAAGAGAGTATTTTCGAATGAATTGAAATGCAAGTAAGCTTTCTCCAACATTTCTATGTAAATCTACTTTTTACAAACTGAATGTATTTAGTACCTTCAATTTTCCCCCTCATTATAATAAATCTATCTGTTTCTGCATTTACACATTTTCTTATGGGGATATAAATTAAACAAAGTTCATTTAGGCAAAGCATATAAATGTACAGAGCATATTAAATCTGAATGCTGTCTGATTACCTAAAGCATACATGCAGCAATTATATTTGGCCTTTTATCAAGGGTTTATCTAGCACTGTATCATGCAGCAAGATAGTGACATCATTATTCTTTTCCTACTGGCTTTCTTAATGTTTCTTTCATTTAAATTATATTTCAAACCATCTGTCAGTAAAGTATTAAATTATGTCTGTCTAATTATCTTGATTGAAATTTGCTTCCAATTAAATCACTTGCTTACCATGTACTAAAATGATTTAATTTAATTAACGGTATAGTAAAAAATGTGAAGAGGTCAAGGCCTAGTCTCAGAGGAGGTTTTGCTAGATATCTGTAACAGTTTAAAAGATTTAGACATGGTTTGTAAACATCTTTTTGTGGCTTTATTTTACTTGGAGCAAAGATGCAGCTGAGATTAATTTTTTAATTTCAGACATTCAGACATTTAGTGTCCCATTAGGAACACTGGGCATCTACATTGTCACACAGGTTGTGCCTCAGTCCAACTCAAGGTGCTGGTATTTATGTTTAAAGTCCTATATGGCTTGTGGCTAGCATAACTTAAGGACTGCCTACTTCCATATGAACCCACCTGACTATTTCAGTCATCTTCAGAGGCCCTGCTTCACATGCTCCCAGCATCTGAGGCAAAATGGGGGGGAACCCAAGAAAGGGCCTACTTGGTCGTGGCACTGAAACTTTGAAACTCCCTCCCTAGGGAGATTCATCTGTCTCCCCTTATTATTGTTTTCCAGCAGTGAATGAAGACTTTTTAGTTTGGTTTGGTGTTCCTTCACTAATTCTTATTAGCCATCTTCTTTGTGCATTTATATGTTTTATATAATTGTTTAAAGTATTTTATATACAGCTGTATTTTAAATGGTGCTCTAATGTTTGAAATGTTTTAATGTTCACCACCCTGGGGACCCTGAGTTAAGTGGAAAGGTGGCCTTGTGCAAGCTTTCTGAGGAATCAAATAATTGAGATAACATTGTAGTCAAGCCATAAGTGTTTCATTCCACTTTATTCAAACAATGAAGATCCTCTCTGTGTATCTGGGAGCATTTATTTATGTAAAATAGAAATGTTACTGGCTTTGTGATCATCAGACATTCAGAATCTTACATATATAATTCTCCAAATGCATTGGCCATTTCCAGCCCTCCCATTGGCTGTGCTGTGTGCTCCATCAGCCATTGGCCCATCAACCACCACTCAATAATAATTGTGTGCTATTGGCTGGGTGCTGGGTCTACTCCTCTTCCCCACCCACTGCCACCTCAACCACTGTTCCTTGTCAAAGCGGCTGTCTCTCCTTACAAAGACACTTCTCCTGCTTGGCTCCTATGAGACTAACTTTTCCCTGAGTGGCTGTTGCTATACAACCAAGCTTGGTTCTGTCAGTAAAAAGACAAAGGAATGAAGTCCTTTCCAGGCCTTTGTGGGGAATTCATTGGGGCCAGTCCTGACTAGGGTTGCCAGCTCCAGGTTGGGAAGTTCCTGGAGATTTTGTGCTGAAGTCTATGGAAGTCAGGGTTTGGGGAGGGGAGAGGCCTCAGCTGAATAGAATGCCATAGAGTCCACCCTCCAAAACAGTTATTTTCTCCAGGGGGAGTTCAGTTGTGATCCCAGGCAATACCACAGCCAGTGTGGCGTAGCAGTTAGCACTTCAGAGCAGGGTCTGCCAGATCCAAGTTTTTGCTGTGGAAGCTGATTGGGTGATTTCAGACCACACAGACTTTCAGCATAACCTACCTCACAGGGTTGTTGTGCAGATCAAAAGGGGGAGACGAGAATGATGTAAGCTGCTTTGGTCTCCACTGCAGAGAAAGACTGTACTTTTTCTCCTGGGGAACCGTTGCTGCCAATCTCCAGATGAGGGCTGGAAATCACTCAGAATCACAACTGCTCTCCAAATGGCAAAGATCAGTTCTCCTAGAGAAAATGGTGGACTCTGTGTCCTTATAACCTGCTGAGGTGGCTCCCCTATGACAGCCAGAATTATGGGAATTAAATGTAGCAATAAGTGACACTAAAAAGCTTTACGTATAAAGTCACAAGTAACCAAAGGGCAGAGGAGTAGACATATGACCAGTGCATTCTGCTTTCCTGACCTCCAACTATAGGCCAGTACATTCAATCTTTCTCTTTAAAAATCTGTTTTAAGTGTTTTATTTTTAATGGGACAATTTGAGAAATCCAGAGCAGAACTAAATTATTTTGAAACATTTGGCTAGAAACAGAAGTATGTGTTGACCCAAGTTTGCATAATGTATGGTTCTCAGGTCCATCATACCAGCCGCAGACTGGCACAATGGATGTCTGATAACACTTCTGTTTTTATGGGCCACCAATGAAGAGACACTATGGGTAAATCATATATTATCAGTATCAGGGCGTGCAGCAGGGTCAAGTTGCATTAAGAAAACTGCACAGGGGATATAAGATAAGCAAATATTTACAAATATATATGTTTGCATAAAATCTTCAAACCACACGATGTGTTTCTCATTCTTCACAATGTACTTGACACTAACTATAGTGTGGCCAATAAGGACCATCTTAAGAGTGCAGGGTTTTGTTTTTGACATCAAGTCACAACTGACTCATGGTGACTGTAGGGTTTTCAAGGCAAGAGACTTTCAGAGGTGGTTTGCCATAGCCTGCCTTTGTGTAGCAACCTTGGTGCTCCTTGGTGGTCTCCCATCCAAATACTGACCAGCACTGACCCTGCTTAGCTTCTGTGATCTGGTCAGATCAAGCTAGCCTAGGCTATCCCAGTCATGGCAGTATAGATAGGTGTAGATTTTCTCTACAAGTAAGAAGAAGGAGGAATGTTTCTGAAAATATGATTCTGTACTTATTGTTATCCCCATTTTTTAACCAAATCCAGCTATTAAATGTATTCATAAAGCAAAATGAAGAAGAAGAGGAGGAGGAGGAGGAGATTGGATTTACACCTTGCCCTTCACTTGTAGTCTTAGAGCGGCTTACAAACTCCTTTCCCTTCCCCTCCCCGCAACAGACACCCTGTGTGGTAGGTGGGGCTGAGAGAGCTCTGAGACAACTGTCCTTGAGAGAACAGCTGCTATAGAACTATGGCTTGCCCAAGGTCATTGAGCAGCTGCAAATGGGGAGTCAAACCCAGTTCTCCCAGATTAGAGTCTGTGCACTTAACCACTATACCAATAGAATACATACATACAAAACCAAAATTTATATTTAAGATAAGACTCTGTTTGCATGCTAGGATTTCTATTACAAAATACTAGGACAAAACATAATACATTATTTGGAATAATAACAAACAGGGGTCCGTTGGAGCAGGAGCACACAGGAACGCAGCTCCGGGAGTGAGGAGCCCAGGAGGCGGGCACATGACCAACCCCCGCCCCCTCCTCAGCTTCCCCAAGCAGTGCAGAGGCGCAGCGCCCCGGGGAAAGCCCTGCTAGGGTCTTTATTGTTTTTAATGTTTTGTTTTAATATTGATAATTTTATCATTGTTCCTTTTATGACTGTGTGCTGCTTTTCCAGAGACTTGCTCAAGGTGGCATATAAATTTTCTAAGTATACCATTTTTTATCTGGGCACATGGCACATAAGTATTGGAGAAATTTCACCAACCCTTCAGCAGCTTCCACCCCATCAGTTTGGTGTAGTGGTCAGGAGTTGGACTCTAATCTGGGAGAACTGGGTTTGATTCCCCACTCCTCCACATGCCGCTGCTGGTGTGACCTTGGGCCAGTCACAAGTTCTCTCAGAGCTGTTCTCTCATGAGCAGTTCTCAAAAGACCTCTCTCAGCCCCACCTACCTCACAGGGTGTCTTGTTGTGGGGAGGGGAAGGGAAAGGGATGGGTGGTGCACATGTCCTGGGTATCTCAAGTCTACTTGAAACCTGGTGGTTTCAAGGGAGCAGGAAGAGAATGAGGGCGTGTTCTTTACACTTATTTTTATTGCACAAAGTATTGGATGGGGAAGGGAATGGAGGAAGAGCAGGTCAGTTTCACTCACCTGTGGAGTGGAGTCTGAGGGGTGGGTGTTGTCTTCTGACACACTTTCGGTATGTTAGGGGGTGTGGCATATGCAAATGAGTTATGCAAATGAGTTATGCTAATGAGCTCCTGCACCTCTTTTTCTATGAAATGACCCCTGATAACAACAGTACTTGTTCAGCCCCTAGTGTGATTTCATGTATTTCTAATCTGATTAGTCATGACATGCATCGCTTTAAAGCAGGGAGGCTGATTACCCACTCAGTGTAGTGTCATACTTTTAGATCTTTTTTTCTACTGAAATTCTGTTATTTTAGATAAATTCTGTTTTTGTTTAAATAGCTGAGATATTTTATATTTAAAGATGCATCAGAATAATTTTCTCACTCTTGTTCTCTAGTTGAAAAGCATTGTGCCAAACCATGATTCATGCCCAAGATGGCAGAGTAACAGTTAGATTACTGCAAGCCACACATAACAGAAATCAAGAAGTGAGCTATGTTTCCAAGGATCATTTATTTATTTATTTATATTTATACATTTGATTTATTGATTGCTGCTTCCCACACGCAGGCGGGCTCGCAGCGATTTACAATTTGTTTGAAGACAAGGGACTAACAATTCAATTCAGTGGGGGAAGGGAAGACAACACATATAACTGAGTCTTCTGTTTGGCTTTTGATGAGTCATGTTCCGGCCTCAGTGTTCCGTTCATTCTCAGCTCCACACCGCCACCGCCTGGTAGGCTGCTTCAATGCAGGAGAATTCCTGAGCGAGAACTTCCAGCTTTAGTTAGCCAGCACTGACAGATGACTCAGATACTAACACCAAATTATCCGAGGATTAGGTGTGCCCACTTTCTTAACAGTGGTTCCCAATTTTATCTACTTGCCGAAGCTTTCGAATCGCTGGGTGGACGATGAGCTGGGGACGAAGCTGGCTGCTCACACCAGCACGGGGCTTGAACCGGCAGAGGTCTGCTCAGTTCAGCTGTTAAGCAGCGGATTAACCTGCTGCGCCACCGCTCCACCACATCATCATGTGTACTGGCTGTCAGACAGACCTGAACTAAACTCAGACATATGTAGGCTGTGACTGGATCATCTTTTTGAGAAAGGTGTACTCAAGGAGGTGTTAGAATGTGCCAATGCCACCGAGTTGAACTTATGCATTCATTTGTGACTTATGTATTCATTTGTGAACTTATGCATTCATTTTTCCTCCTGTTCCAAGCTTTTACAAACAACCTTTTAACTGCCTCCTCCAGTGCCTTCATAATCGTAATGGAAATTTAATGCAGTGTTAATGAGAACTTGCAGTCAGATATATGCTGTTCAGTGTGTTGGTGGGAAGCTAAAGCCAGGGGCACTATAGACTTTTTAGAATTTGGATTCAGTAAGCAAAATGTGTATTAATTTGTGACAAACTATCTGGATATCTAAGAAATGTGGTATGGGTTAGATACTGAAGTTGAACTGAAGACACCTATATCTTCTATTCTTACCTACATGTCTTGACATCTTCCATCACTTGTTCTTTAACAGCACAGCTATGGTATCCAGGTTATGAAAAGGCAATCAAAATATTTTTAGCCATAGCAGATGCTTCATTTTAATAATTTCACTATCATTAACGTGTGCTGCACTGGGGGTGCAGAAGTAGGAAAAAAACTTTCAGGATTATACGAATTAGTTTGGAATGTTGTTTTCAACAGTCACAATGCCTTTTCATACTCTTTTTAGATATGATGAGAATATAAAGCCTGTTTTCCAAATGAAGGTTCTTTATCTGCAATTCAGCTCTTTAAAAACAAAAGGCAACTGACTTTCAGCAGACATTTTTCCTAGCTGAGCTGTGTAATAAAATCCCTTTTAGAGCAAGTCATTGTACACTTCAGAAAGCTACTGCAGATGCTTGTACTTAGAGCTTGAAACATGGATTTTAAGCTGATTTGCAAACTCTGATTAAAGGAAACCACAATTAGCATGAACTTCAGAACAGATACTGTGACAATGCAGCAGGGAAAGGAAGGAGATTTTTTTTGTAGAAGAGAGAACGCTGAAGGGCATATGGGAGCATGCAATGACAATTGAGAATCAGGAAACTCGTCTGCAACATTCCTGTGTATTATTCAGAACAACATTAGTTGTGATGTAATTCTAGTAGAAGAGTTAGGTCTGATAAGGATTACATTTACAAATTATATTTCAGTAAGAAAGTCCAGTACTTCACATATGTATACCCTCAATGAAAAAAATATCAGAAGGCAAAATAAAGTCTCAATGGCTGCGATCACACGCACCTTTAGATCGGTAAAGGTAAAGGTATAATAAAGGTTTCCCTTGCTCGAAAGCCAGTCGAATCCAATGGCGTGATCAGACAGAACATCTGGGAAGGGTCCTGCGGTCATCGGCAACCCGTGCTGCTCCGCCATGGAAGCGGAGTTAAAAGACACTGGGGAAAGTCTGGCTCTAACAGGTTCCGACTGGCCATGGATGGACTTTCGCCTGTCGGATCATGTAAACACGCTCTCATGCTGTTGGGATAGTCTGATCATGCCATCCCGGCTTGGTGCCATTTTCCCCCTCCCCTCAACAGTATGTGTATCATCGCATACTCCATACGGAGCCCTCAGTGCAGAAGAGCGATGCCTAGTTTATGCACATGGGGAACAAATGCCCCTCCCAAGACTCACCCATGGTTGTGTCTAATCACACAGTGACAGGCTGAGCCTGCTGCTACAAAGGGATGTGTGATCTCACAACTGTGTGTCAAATTCCTCTGGGGGAAATAGCCTTGCTTCCCACCCACTTCAACTGGCATGTGCGACCGCAGCCAATGGTTAGTTTAACATTTTAATGTTAATATTTTATATTTGTATCTGTTTTTATGTTGTTTTTATTTATGTGGTTTTAATGTTGCAAGTCGCTGCAAGATCCTATGAGTTAATGGTGCCTAAAAATCTAATAAATAAAAAAATTGAAATTACATTGCCAAAACTAACAGACTGCATTAGGACCAGGTCTGCAAAAGTTCAGAGAGAGAATTGGTAGCCCATCAATAGGCAGGCAATTTTTTTTTAAAAAAAGAGTTGGGAATCAGAGGTTACAGTGGAGGTTCTTGTCAGAATATCTGCCCAGGGGGCTTGGGTTATGAAGTTAGAGTTGGACAAAGGTAGGAGATGGATGGAAGGGCAGTAGGAGTAGTCAGAAAATAGAAAGCTGGTGGTACACCTACCAATATTAACATAGTAACCTACAGTGATTTTTGTAGCCAGAAGTGGCTGTGTTTAGTAATTAATCCAGTTTTGATTTCACATCAAATAAGCCTGATTCACACAACTTAAAATCAGTCACAACTTTCTTCTTTCCATTGGTCAGCCTCAAAGTTTAGTTTATAAAGTGGATGATTATTAGTGTTAGCTAGAGACAACACTGAGCAGCAAACATACCTGCTGTCCAAATGAGACCCCAAGCTGGGATACCGCAGGGGTCCCTAATGTGGTGCCTACGGGTGCCAAGGTACCCACTGATACATTTCCTTGCACCCACCTCGTGTTTTTAGAAAATGGGTGAGGCCAGGTGGGGCATTTGCTCTGCAGCACTTCTGACTTGCCACTGGAGATCCGATTGGCTGGACAGCTTAAAATAATGTTCTTTCAGTGGCAGTTGCTACCACAATATTAGTTTTATTCTCTCTCACTCCTCTTTCCAAGTGTATTTAAAAAAAATATTCATCTTCTCTGTGCTTCGGTTTCCTCTCAGTGTGTGGCTCCTCCTCCTGTGACAGCTGCTTTGTGGTTGTGCTGACCACCCTGTATCAGAATTCCAGAGTTGCCTAAAGGCTCAAATAGGTTGGGGGTCCTGGGATACAGGGTCAGGAGGAACCAATCAGGATTCTTGAGGGATCCTCTTTGAGAATGCTTACATATGCTGCCCTAGAGAAGTTAATCAGGGATGACTTACTGGTCAGAGGATGTTAGGTAATATTGGATATGTACTTTTTCATACAATTCTTCAATGTGCATTTCATAACTTAGAATAGTACCTTATTCTAAGTTCAGAATTAAAAGGAGGGAAAATGCTAACATTTTTCAAAGATGGAAGAAATACCATAGAACATTCGAATGTGTAGTTTGGACATATCAGTTCTATTTGACAGAGCGTAGATGTGACTCCTAATCTTTTAACACCATTTTACATTGTGCTCTCAGCATGAAAACTGTAGTTTTCAGAAGCTCAGTGTTCTCTCTTATCCTGTGGCTGGCTTCTTAAATTCTGGATCTTTAATGTTGGATTTTAATTAATAATGTTTAAAATTTTATGTTTTTATTATGTTTTGCTCTGTAAACAATTCTAAAAATGTAAATAAATAACTTCACTGAGAATGGCTTTCAAGGGTTGTCTGAGGCCTTCTCCAGCCTATGAACCACCTGGTTGTGGGTCTCATTTATTTGTTTTACTTCACTCATCATAGCTATCCAAATAACTCAGAGTGAGTTACTTCCCAGTACAGTTGCCAACTATGACTGGGGAAATTCTTGGAGATTTGTGAGTGGAGCTTGGAGGGAACCTCAACAGGGTATAATTCCATAGAAATTGAAAGCAGCCACTGAAAGCAGCCATTTTCTCCAGGGGAACTGATCTCAGCAGTCTGGAGATCAGCTGTAATTCTGGCAGATCTCTGGGTCCCTCCTGGAGATTGGCAACCCTACTTAGGAACATGATGGTGGGCAACTTGGAGGGCTACACTTGGAAAAGGAATCAACAAAAATTGCTCCCCCTCCACAAACAGAAATTCTGTTCTACTAATATAAACACTATTACACCAACAGAAGAACACCTTTGTTTCTAACCCCAATGTCATTCCGAACCTGGTATTTTCTCAGACGATCTTGTGCTATTTCTTCTAAAAGATCAAAGCCATACATTCAAGCAAATCAGATTATCAGACAAAGGACAATCAAGAACTGTGTTGGCAAAATTTTACCCAAGTAGAAACATAAAATATACACAGAATGGATCACGAACAGCATACTATCTTGTCCCTTGGGATTCCTCCAAAGCATTACTATTTTTTTTAAAGGAAGTGATGGATTTTAAAGCAGAGGTTGAAAGTGATTTGTGGGTAGCTTTAAATACCCTTGAGCATTCATGTAGAATTTTGATTCATCAAGAAATGTAACATGCATGTGCACCCTTGTTAAAGTTGAAATATCTATCCATTTTTGTTAGGCATGTATATAAGTACTAGATAGCTTAACACAGAGATGAAAGGCTAGAGAAGATTAGCAGTAAAAAGCTGACTATCATGGCACATAGCATCTGAGAAATTATGCTGTCTTACTGAAATGCTTTCTAATTTCCTCAAATTTATTCAACATTTTCTCTTTAGAGAGGAAGAAGAGAAGAAGAGATTGGATTTATATCCTGCCCTTCACTCACTTGGAGTCTCAGAGTGGCTTACAAACTCCTTTCCCTTCCCCTCCCCACAACAGACACCTTGTGAGGTAGGTGGGGCTGAGAGAGCTCTGAGACAACTGTCCTTTAGAGAACAGCTGGTACAGAGCTATGGCTTGCCCAAGGTCATCCAGCAGGTGTAAGTGGAGGAGTGGGGAATCAAACCCGGTTCTCCCAGATTAGAGTCTGCACACTTAACTACTACACCAAACTGGCTCTCCAAACTTAGCACATTTGTTCTGAAACCCTCATGGTGCCCAGTCACTGCACTGCTTATATACAGAAGGGTCCACTGCTTTGGGTACTGGGTGGGGGTGTCAAACTGCTTTGGAAAGATATGGATGCCATAAAGTTTCTAGGCATAAAGTAACTGGCCAAGTAATGGAAACTAGAAGTTAATCTTTAATTCTCCAGAGAAAGATGGCTAACTTTTGGACATGTAGTGGATGCCTAGAAAAGTAATCTGGTTTTATATGATTCATTAAAACTGGATAGAATTCTAACTCTAATTCTAATGAGTAGCCATAAAACTCACCTTCAGTGATCTCTAAAAGGCACTTAGGTCTGCAATTTATTTTAAAAAATCAAATGCATGTTGAGGAATACACTAGTAATTTTTTCTCATTTCTTAGTTGTATTGGTGATGCTTTTGTTAATAAAAGTGGGATAGGAAAAGCTGGCAACATGTAATCTGCAATTACTACTCAGAAAGATGAAATGAAAATCCCACAGTAAGACCTACATTGAGGTAGTTATGGGGGATCAAGGGTTCATGAAGAGAAAATTTCAGCTACACACAAAAAGACAGTTAAAGTAGCTTTGCAAAATAGACTTCAAAGCAAGGTACTGTTTTAACATATATTTCAAATCATCACTAGACTGCAGGTGTGAGGAAGGCTAAAAATAGTAAAGTTTGCAAGTAGTGGTATTAATGTTTTCCCCTGCTCCTGCACGCCTGCTTCATTACTTTCTGTTCTGCTTTTATAGCAGATTTTTTTCTTTTTAATTAGAATTTAGAAACTCCACTGAAACAATGGCAGCAATATCTTCTGATTACAGACTTAATACATATATGTCATTGAGTATCTATCTGTCTGTCTGTCTGACAAGGGTAGGCAGACATAGATAGATATAAAGATTTTGAAAATTAAAGTAAGAAAGCAGTGTCCAGGTTCACACACTCAATGGAACAGCAACACAGCTCACATGATAGAAGAAAAAGTTCATTTCCTTGTCTTCCAGGCAAATACTATCCAAGGTGAAACATGCACTCCATAGAAATGACCAGATGCCCCATAAACATGGCTCCCCCCCAGACGTCCAGATAATACAAAACTGAGGAATAAAATGAAGAAAAACTGAGGATTAAAAACAAACCAACTTCTTTTATATAATGATTTCTTCCTTTTTTCATTTTGCAATTAAATTTAGTGCCCTCTGCCCCACATCCCCATCTGACAGGGTCATGGCTGCTAACAGTTAAAGGAAAAAGCACACACACCCTGCCATCCTATGGAGCTAGTTATAAAATACAGATCTGAATTAAATAAGGATTACACAATGTTATTAACCTAATCCACAGGTCCAGTCAGTGTCTTAATTTCATTGTACTTTTAAAAAATTCTTTGTACTTAAAAAAATACTGTTAAAAAGAATTGCACCACATAAGAAAAAAAGAGTTTCTGTATGTTACCTCCTGATTAGCAGCGGCTAGTTCCTCTTCAAGTGCAGAGACTCTTTCTAAGGAAACCCTCAGTCGTTCCCTTACCTAGAAGAAAACAGATGATGTAGTAACACAGTTTCTACCAGAATGTGCTATCTATCCAGGACTTCTTCTTTTTTTTTAAAAAAAAGGGGTGCTGGAACTTTCAAGAGGGAAATGAAGTTTTCAATCTGTATACTGAAAACTCACAAACTTTTAAACATTTTAAAAAGAATTTTGTCAAAGAGGTTCTGGAACTTCGTTCTGGTGTATTCCCCCAGAAAAACACCCTTATCTATCTAATCTCATCCATACGAAAAGCTACATGCTGTCTTGGATCTCCTGGTAAATTTCTGCTAATGAAAGGGGAGAGGTAATTTTCATTAAAAACAACAACAACAAAAAACACCCAGACCTCTGACGTCCTTATGTTGTTCCTGGGGATCCCGTGTACCCCAGAAACAGCATTTGGAAGAACATTTTGTACTGTAGCCAGAGTGGGGGAAGTGAAGAAATTCCATTCCACTGATGAAAATTCTTTACCATGAGATCCATGTGCATGGTGTCCTGAATATCTTTTGGGAAACCATTTATTAATACTACTTTTGTGGGGAATTATATTAACAAAAATATAATTAACTTTATATTCCTATTTTTTCTACACCATTTTGGGGTCCCTGTGATGTAGCAAAGGCCTCTCATAATGGACACAGAAATCTTTATGATAGTACTCTCTTTTATGTTATTGAAATTTCCCATGATCTAAGCTTTTCATTAAAAGATGTTCCACACTCCCAGATACAGTTATCGCCTTCTGTTCTGTCTCACATCGGATGCTATTTTAAAAACAAATAGATGACATTAACCATTTTCTAATAATCTGCTGGAAGTTAATTTGAAAAATCAACAATTTGACATTCTGACATTTTAAAAAATCCATGTGTCACCTCCTTCATCCTAAATTATATATTACTTTTGAATTTCTCAGTTAGTTTTCAGACTTCATTTTTCATCACTTTTGTTTGATACATAAGAACATAAGAGAAGTCAATGTTGGATCAGGCCAGTGGCCCATCCAGTCCAACACTCTGTCACACAGTGGCCAAAAACACCAGGTGCCCTCAGAAGGTCCAGCAGTGGGGGCAGGACACTAGAAGCCCTCCCACTGTTGCCCCCCCCAAACACCAAGAATACAGAGCATCACTTGCCCCAGACTTGCCCCTATCTATACTTTGTGGCTAATAGCCACTGATGGACCTCTGCTCCATATGTTTATCTAATTCCCTCTTGAATCCATCCATGCTTGTAGCCGCCTATTAATCTGAGACTCTACATGGAAGAATCATTGAGATATGTACATAATCTACCATTTTGTTTATACTGTAGATGGAGGCTAGGTAGTTAATGCAATGCCTCTGCCATATGACTTTTGTCAAATTATGGAATTGAAAGTGCAGTGATTTCTGGACTGGGGACAACAATCCTAGGGATTCTTATCATAAATTCCTTCCACATTTCCTTGATTTCCAAGGCAACTGGAATTCTAAAGGCTGATAAATGTATTACATTATTCACATGCTATGCCACTTCCTTGTGGCAATTTTTCACACTTCATGCATAGCAACACTTATAATACAAGAATTCCCAGTGATGTGGAATACATTCCCAATAGAAGAGGAGAGCTTTCTCTTTACCATTATCTAGAGTGCCACCACATGGGAACAGTGTACATGTGAATTAGGCAACAAGTAGACTGACCCTTATTTACCTATGATTGGCTCCAAGTATCCACCATCTGCCTGTACAAGATTTCTGCCAGTTCCCATCACTGAGCCCAAGTTGTTCCCCACATTGTTACAAGGCTCCACTGACCCGCTTTCCATGTGTGCAAATTGCCAGCAAGTCACAGCTGACCTTTGGCAACCTCATAGGATTTTCAAGGCAAGATACTAACAGAGGTGGTTTGCCATTGCCATTGCCTCCCTCTGTGTAGTGACCCTTTCTTGGTGATCTCCCACTGAAGTACTAATCAAGGCCAGAGCTGAAGGCTGGAACAGGTGGAGTGCATGCTTGGCAACTCATGGCCTCCCACACTCTAGCCTCTTTCAGGAGGAAGAATCATCTCTGTAGATCTTTGCAGGATCAGGGACTTAGCCCTGGCTGTAGGAAAGGGTGGGGCATTTAGTTCCCTATATAATCATGAAGTTGAGTCCCAACTTTTGCTAGGTCAACATTTTGTTTCAACCAGTTTGTGCTTTAGCCCAGATAGTAGCTGATTGCTAAACTCCAGTTTTCCAGGGCCTGCTTGCCTACTGTGGAAATCTGTAGCCTCCAGTTTAAGTTCCTGCCTTGACCCTTGGATCCCATCCTGTTTGTTTCTTGCTTAAATGCTTTTCTTTTATCCTTGAACCTTGCTAGCAACTTGCCAGAACAGGATAGATGCTAATGTCAGTAAAATACATTTTCATCAGCTGGTATTCAGGCTGACTTGGTTGAACATAACAGCAATAACTGTATCCTACAAAGTCGCCAACTACAGAAAATTTACGATGACTGAATTATTAAACAACAGCTGCATATACTTACAATTTTAAATATTCCAAGGAAGCACATACTGAAGTACCTTCATTAAAGCCCTATAAAATATGTCACATCAGAGAGTGAGGGCCTTTGGTGGACCTGACCAGTCATCTGAGGATCCCCATCTCATATGCAGGTCCCCAATGGCATTCGTCCTAATGAAAAAAAGGTATGGTGGTGGTGCTAACATTGCTTTTAGATGACTGAGATATGGCTCACTGGGTAAATGATAAGATATCTACATCTGATGAAGTGGACTGTGGGTTCATGAAATTTTATGCACAATAAATCTGTGAGTCTTTAAGGTACCACTAGATTCTTTAGTTGGTTTCAGATATCATAACAAACCTCTGCTCTGTTTCCTCCTGCTGCTTTTCCCATCTCCTCCTATGCAGAATGCAATTAAAAGCTTCTTAGTTTGGGAGGTCTAGAAACAAATGTGACATCCATCTGACTCCCGGCATCCAGGCAAATTGGAGTTTGTTTCCTCAGCACAAACTGGGCTTCTAAACTGAGATTTAGAATTCTGGTCTGTGGGGAGGAAGCAAATTCAATCTGTCCAGACATCTGCAACTGGAAATGATGGCAACTTGTAGTTTGATTGAAGGCTTCCTACACAGGGAAGCTTTCAGTCATGTTCCATGTGTGAGGAGAGGAGGTAGAGGGACACATAAGCACAACAACCTAAACTTGTGCTCTTTATGAACAAGCAGACGTTTGTTGTGAGAGGTGATTATTTTTGTTGCAATAAACTTTTACAGCTATGCCTCATGTGCAGCTATTGTTGCACTGTTGTACCTTGTGAAGTCAGATGACGAGTCCCTTCCCTGTGCCAGCATTCAATTTATTTTTGGAATGGTTATGGTGGGGGAGACACAGAAGTAAATTAAGCAATTACTTCCCTGAAAATTTATCCCTTGGCCAATAATCCACATTTGATTTCATTCAAAGGCTCAGGTAAATAAGCCTCAGCTCTTGAGCAGAGATTTTTTGATTTTTCAAAAATAAACTTTTCAAGTTCAGTTCTCACTGATAAATCAAATATAAGAAAACAATGTATTGCCACTTTTCTAATGCTTTTTAAACACTCAGCCTCCAATAAGGAAAAATAAATTAGAATATAAACCATACTATTCTCTAAACACTATGGCTAGTAATACTACATTATGTAAGTCCTGGATGCAATTGAGAGCTTGCTCAGTTAAAAATCAAGTGGAAGGCAAAAGGTACCAGAGAGTTTTAAATTATAGCTGGAATGTATTTTTATAGTATTTACCTCATTGAAATACTGCTTATCTCTTTCTCAGCCCAGTCAAATGTTAAAATTCATTTCAAATAATGGGCCAGGAAATTATTTCCACATCACTTAGAACTTGCAAATAACAGTGTTATATGATTAGGATTCAAACACAATAGGTACTACTGCTAATTTTTCATAACACTCTGGGAATCTATTCATTTAGTCTATAACCAATATCTACAGTATATTTTTCTGGAGAAAAATGTAATATGGTACACTTCAAATTAACTTCGGACAATTGGCTCTTGTTTGCAGTATTTGTAAGGTAGCTATGGATTAGACTCTGCACATGTAGAAGCAGGAATTAGGGTTTTATGTCTATATCTCTAGCTGGATGGAGAACCATGTATATAGAATTGGTTCCCTCTCTGATCCAAATGAAATCTGGTAATTTGACTGAACACTGGGTGCCAGGACTAGGCAGTCAAAGTCGTACTAATGTCATATCACCAGGAATCATTTTCTATGTGGATTCATCCTTTGCAAGGGATACTACAGTTCTGATACTGGCCTGAATTTACTGAGATTTACCACTAAATAATTGTTTCCTCTACAATGGCTTGTCATGGGGAGCATGCAGGTGTGGAACTGGAAGTTGAAAAAAAAATCCCTTGATGAAGTCCATCTGAGTGGCCCCTGCAACTCTACAAACTAGCACTGCAGGGCCACTCAGCTCAGACCTATGCAGTGGTGGTAATCATTGTTGCTGATGAAGGATCTGAGCCAGGTGCCCCCATGGCACAGGCAGAGCTATTGTGGGTGCTTTCAGACAGTCAGCTAATCCTACAATTGGCCCAGCTCTAATTTGATCCCAATCCTTTTTATCCAGGGTTGCATGATCAGACAGCTCCCCTGTGAATTGTCTTACCACACGCGGACTCTGCAGTGGATTGTCTAGACGGCATCCACATAAAAGAGCCATGCAGTCCACTTTTTTTTAAAAAAAATTCTGTTTGCACATGCACATATGTGCCTCATTGTGTGCTTGTTTTTCTGCGCATGTGTGGACTTGAATGGTAAAAACACAGCCAGTAGTATTTTCCTCGAGGTACCATTTCAATTAACAAAGTTCATAAATTTCACAGGCCCTTCAGAAACATGAAATTGTTCAGAACATTTGAGTGGAGCTCTGTGGCCATTGCACGTTTATGTGTTTATGTGCATATCGCGATGAATTTTTTTAAATGGCAGCCGTTTGGGATGGTCTGGAGTCAGACCATAGTGGTGGGCTGATTGCGCGCTGGAATGATCAGACAGGGGAAAGTCCGACATTGGCCCATCGGCAAGCTTTCTACTGGACTTTCACCAGTATCTTTAAAGTACGGCTCCCTGGCAGGGATCGACAGGCTGATCACAGAAGCGGCACCTTTCCCAGATGTTGCTGTCTGGACATTCCCTTCAAATCTGCCAGGCACTTGTGCCTGGGTCGGATCTAAAGAGCTGTCTGATCCCAACCTGTGTCTAGCTTCTTGCCAGCAGCCCTTCAGGAACATGTCCTGCAACTTAAATGGTTAGTCTACCCCTGGAAGTATGATGCTCCTGCTTATGGTGACTGATCACATGACACAGGAATCAGCTTTCAATGCTTGAGATATAGTGTCACTCTTGAAGAACTGAAATGACATTTCAGAAAGATGTCCAGCACATGCACCAAAAGGACAAGGGTTCCACATTGTCTATGCACCTGAATCATAGTAAAGCAGGCAAAAAGTATATTTAAGCTTGTTTCCACACTGTACCTTTTCATCCAAAGCTTTGTGGTGTTCAAACAAAGATTTCAATGCTTTCAGAACCTCAACTTCACTGGAAACTCCTGAGGGGGACTGTGCTTGGCGTTTCACCACTGTCATTCTTAATGACCTTTCATGTCTTGAAACAAGGCACTCCAAATGTTCCAGTAACAGCTATTGGGTTCAACATAAAAGAAAGTCAGATCACTTGCACCTAAAGGTCACTAGGACTGTAATTCTGAACTATATAGTATGAAACAGTAATGACATTGGCAGCTTTTACTATACTCAAAGGGATATGACTCTATCTGGGAAATAAAACATAAATATAATTAGTAGCTATTGAAATCTCATTAATACTTTCCAAGATAGAGAACTGTTCCACTCACCTTTGTTGTATCCTGGGTAAAATAAACTATGACTTAAAATATTCTTAAATGGAACATCAATTAAAGCTGTCAAACTAAACCAACAAACTATATGGTACAGTATATAAGGAATACTGAAATTGGTCACCTAATAACATTTTCACAATCTATATTAGAATTTAACAGACATGCAAGACAATCCAAAATAAGTTTCAATAATATTCTGTTACTGTATTTTATCAAAAAGTATATGGTATAATTGGTAGCACAGATAACTGTACATCTGCTTTGTCTGCATGGAACCATTTCTGTGCTACCTTGGGGATAAATAGTACATTTCTTTAGGCTTATATATATTAACAAGTTGCAGCTCTACTTATTCCACACTGAGTATGACCAAGTATATCATTATTTTTGTTCAAATAAACATGAAGTGCTCTGACACTATCTTCTCCCCCCCCCTTCCTGAAGGAAGCTTCAATGCTAAGGAACAGGAAAGGATTGGTGTCCTATAATCGTGACAAAATAAAACTACTCACAAGAAGGTTGCCTCATTCAGGAGTAGGTTTTTAAAAAAGCAAGAAATATGCTCACCACATACAGGCAACTAACTGATTCTGGCCTAATGAACCCAATACATGCAACCCACTCGAGCCCTCTACATGCTGAAGTTCAATTTTAGTACCCTTACTTGCATACAGTGCAATAAATGTTTCTAAGTTACTCTCAGAGAGATATAACTATATTAAATTAACAAATCAATTTATTCTTGTTAATGGATAAGCAGGTTGGTAATATTGCAAGGAGTGACTACTTTCAGTGACACCTGGCTTGCAAGTAGGCCCCTTATTTAGACTTTGGTGGTCTAGCCACTCTGATCCCTGCTACTGTAGCCTAGGGTTGCCAGCCCAAGGCAGGATATTTACCTGGCAGGGAGGAGGCAATGCAGTGATGTCACTTCTCAAGAGTAAAAGAAACTAATAGCTGAAATATACACAAAACCAATAAATCATATAACAGAATAACGCAAAAATACTCCATTTGCTTTCTCCATTAAGAAAATAATTAATAGGCGTTGGCACATTTTGAAAGACATTCTGGGTTGTGCCATTAAACCACATATTGGATTTAGAAAAACCTTGAGCCTGGGAGACTCGCTAATGCATACTGACCTCATTAGCAACATCCCCTCAGAGAATCCCTTAAAGGGACACTACCGCTGCCACGGCTGTTCGGTCTGTCTGTTGGTATGGGAAACCAAGGTTTTGGATTTCTCAGCTAGTGGTTTTAAGCAAGAAATTAAGACCTTCTGTAACTGTGGATCAAAGAGGCTAGTGTATCTCTTGCAGTGCCCCTGTTTAATGCAGTACATTGGGGTCACGACGCGTTTGCTGAGGGTGGAGGATCTCCTCCATTCAGAAATGAATGGTCTAAATATGTCCTTGGATTTTTCTTGTTTTGTATAAAGACTTCTCCACATAGTTCCATTTGTGTTTGCCTTTAAGAGATGGGGAGGATACCTTGTCTTGGTTCCCCTTTTGATGAATGCTTGATGCACATTGTATCGCACTGTGAAGACTGCTCAGCTATGTATAACCTTGTATGAGTATTCTGTGTATGATTCCAGTATGGTGAGTTCATAATTTAAGTTTAGTGGAATTTTGTAAGCTGTTTTTAAAACATGCTGTGTTGCAATTAATTATTGGTATTGTTTGTCCTTAGAAAAATTTATATTGTTGGATTAGTCTGACCCTTAAAGGATTGTTTTCTTGGATGTTGTTCCATTAGTCATTCATGAAGGTACTGTAAGCTCTTTAAGCTTTTGATATTCATTTGTATTTGTATCATTATAAGACTTTCGTAACCTTGCATATTGTATATTGCATTTTTAATAGTCAAATGATGATCCTCACCTGATGAAGATTGCCAGAAATGAATATATTTACCGGATACTTCATTGATTCTTGGACCCCTGTTTGCTGCATTAAATTGATATTTTTGCATTATTCTGTTATATGATTTATTGGCTTAGTGTATATTTCAGCTATTAGTTTCTTTTGCTTTTGACCTATCACATAGCTGTTGTTCTGCCTATTGCTTGTTGGTGATGTCACTTCTGGCATGATCAGAAGTAGGGATGCCAGACCCCACCCCGCCCTGTGTGGATGGGGGTCCCTCAGTTTCTGGTTCTCCTTTCTGCTCTCCAATTACCCCCCTCCCCAAGGTAAGAAGCCAGAAATAAATGTGAAGTGCCTATGTCACCCAGAAGTGACATAGGTACATCTGTGACATTGGGGGAGGGGTGACACTCTGGTTTGCCCACAAACCAGAGTGTTGCTCCCAGTTTCCCTGATGTGCTTATGTCTCTTCCAGGTGACGTAGGCATGTTGTGTTTATTTCTAACCTTCCCTTCCCGCTCCCAGTAAGTTCACCCCCATGCTCCGCTGGCTGGTCTGATGGATCTGGCAACCCTATGCAGAAGTAACATAACTGTGTTGCTGGTGATACTGTGAGGTTTGCCTAAACCTCTATAGAGTTTTGGGCAAATCCTAGAGCATCTACTGATGTGATGAAGTCACTTCTGGAGCTCATTGGAAGTGGTTTCATTGCATTGGTCACCCCACCATTTCTGGCAGTGCTGGCAGGGGGAGAGAAATCTCCTGCCAAACCTGGTGACTTGGATTCCCTGCCATTACTTCCAGACTGGACTACTGTAATGTGAATTATGTGGGGTTGTGTTGGAAGCTTCACATGGTACAAAATATGGCAGTGAAACTCCTGCCTAGGGTCACCTGCTCAGAACATATAACTCCAGTGCTGCATCACTTGTGCCAGCTACATATTCACTTCCAGGCCCAAATCAAACTTTTGGTTATCACTATTAAAGTTCTTCATGGCCTTCTAGTTATCAGGCTCCTTCAATATCCTCCTAGTTAGCAAACAGCATCTCCAGTATACTCCCTTATATTTCAGTTCATGGAGCTCTCTCTTAGCATTGTCCATATAGTAACAATTAGGCTTCTCCTAGATCTTTTAAATTAAAGCTAATGATTTTGGAAAAATCTTGATATGTGATTGTCCGGGGGGGCAGGGGGAGTGGTTGTCTGAATCAAGCAGGGATGGGAAATGTAAACTGAATAGCACCCGTCAAAGTTAACATCAGTTTAATGACATCACAAATCCCAGTTTGGTGTAGCGGTTAAGTGTGTGGACTCTAATCTGGGAGAACCAGGTTTGATTCTCCACTCCTCCACTCGCAGCTGCTGGATGACATCGGGCAAGACATAGCTTTGTCAGAGCTGTTCTCTCAAGGACAGCTCTGGAAAGAGCTCTCTCAGCTCCACCCACCTCACAGGGTGTCTGTTGTGGGGAGGGGAAAAGAGTTTGTAAGCTGCTCTGAGACTCCGAGTGAAGGGTGGGGTATAAATTCAATCTCTTCTTCTTCCTCTTCTTGTATGCTAAGACTGCAAGTGCACTACATCACCACTTTACAGTTGCTCTTCTTAGCATCACCACTCTTACCTATGTCACACAAGCAACAAATGAAGATGTTGCAGAGATAAAAATGAAGGCTTTGCTCAGGAGTGTTGTCACGCTGTAGTAAACACTATGCTCTAGTGAATAATCCTAAAAATGGAATTACTAAATGGTATAACATATATTTAATTTTGAACTAGGTCAAAGAGTCTGGATCAAAAAATTTGCACAATGGAGCCAGGGATTGACAGAAGAGATTTCTCTACAAACCTGAATGAAGTCTCAAATTTGCAAATTAAGACAAATTAAGGCGTTCAGGGACATATAACTGGGCAGATCTTGATTGATAAGAATTAATGCTATGAAATATATTTATCTTAAGTAACAATAACATTGCTTTTTCCAGTGCTATAGTACATTTTGTTCTATATTTTACTTTCTGTTCAGTTGGTAATTCCTATGAATACTGAATCTGGAATGTGAAAATATGGCTAAAGGAGAATAATTATTTTGCACTTCTTAAAAAAAGAGGGGGTGGGTGGGATTTGCTTGGATTTAAAACAACCCCTCCTCCACAGTATTACGGAATAGAACTTCAAAGTACATTATCTGGTATTACAGCACACAATCTTATCCAGTTCTGAAAAGTTGATCTGGAGGTCAGAACACTATTCTGTATGAATATGCTGTATTCAACAATAAATGTCTTAAGATAGGACACCCAAACCCTCTAAATGTGTACTGAACTAAGACACATGACACATATTTTCTTATATTTAACCTCAGGAGATGACTTTTGTGCTGCAATGTTCACAGGGTTTATGACTAATTTGACACTATCTATCATAAAGCTCCTATTTGATGTTGTACCCACATGGCAATCCCCCAAAGCCTCTCTTCCCCTGTGTGCTGGTCCAAACTCAGAAAGCACCCCCACATCAGCATCACCCATGCCTGATAATAGCAGGCAGTGTTGTGAAAATGTTGCATGCATTTGTGTTAGTACATGGCATGAGAAATATCTATGAAAGGGCTTTTCAGCAGCTGAACTTGGAGACTGTAATTTGTAAATCAGCCATTAATAAAGAAGCAATGAATAAGCAAACATTATAATGGCTGATCATATTATTTCTTTATTTGCAAAGTTATTTATGTATTCATCACTGTAACCTACTGTTCCCAAAGGAACATCTTCTGCAGGCATTTGTATTTTTTTATGTTGTATCCCCACCAAATATGACTCCATAGAAGTATCAGAGCAGCTAACACCTATGTAAAATAATATGAAATCATACAAAAACCCAATTTCCCCTTAAATTATACAAAGAGTAAATAGAAACATTATATAAATAACAAGTGAGGACCCATGATACTTGTGCGGGGTAATTCCTCTCCCCATATTAAATACCCCTCCATCACGGCTGCAATCCTTGAGGCCCTGCAGCTCTTGCCCCTGTCTCCCTCCCACCATTAATGGCAGAAAGGCCCATGTGGTCCCAGCTGCTGAGCCCACTAAGGCTTCATCCCCCCGCTGAGGCTTCCCCCCCCCCCACAACAGCAATGGTGATGAGCCCTGAGTGATTCCCAGCCACTGGGCCTACCATGGCTCCCCCCCCCCCCAACAGTGGCAATGGCAGTGAGCCCAAGCATGGCTCCGCCAAGGCTTCTTCCCCCCCAGATAGTGGCCCTGTGTGGCTCACAGATGCTGGGGTCCCTCACACCCCTCACAGCTGCCACTGCCAAACTCTGCTGCAGATCCCAACAGTAAATCTGCTCTCTTTTACTTTTTTGGGGGGGATTTAAACCTCCCCCATATAGTTTTTTAAAGTTTGCTGAAAAATATCTTTAGCCTCTGTGTGCTCCCTTATCTGCAGATTTAACTATCCGCAGGTAGGGGGCACATGTGGGAAACAGTATATACATACTTTACCCACAGGTCAACTATGCCTTACAATCAGGGGTCCTTTGGGGCTGGAGTGAGGCAGAGCGACATTCCACCAGCCCAGGAATGGGCATTAGGGCAGCCACGAGCCGATTTTCTGATCTGATTCGGCCCGACGCCAAATTGCTGCTGAAATTCAGTGGAAGCTTTAAAAGTGGCTGGAGGGGAGGGGGTTTGAGGGAGAGGCTCCAAACTTGCAGAATAGCTGCTAGACCCTCTCCCCCAAATACCCACCAAGTTTCAAGAAGATTGGACCAGGGGGTCCAATTCTACGGGCCCCCAAACAGGTTGCCCTCATTCCCTTCATTGATCTCTACGATGGGAAAAAAGTAATGTTTTTCCCCACCATAGAGAACAATGGAGGGGATGGGGCAACTTGTTTGGGGGCCCGTAGAATTGGACCCTGAGGTCCAATCTTCTTGAAACTTGGTGGGTATTTCAGGGATACACTCCAGCAGCTATCCTGCAAGTTTGGAGCCTCTCCCTCAAACCCCCTCTCCTCCAGCCCCTCATATACCCTATGAGTTTTTGCCATTGACTTCAATGGCCCATAGGGTATAATGAGGCTGAAACTGACATTGGGCCAGTGATGTCAGGGGGCGTGGCATATTCTAATGAGTTATGCTAATATGTATGCTAATGAGCTCCTGCCCCTCTTTTTCTACGAAATGACCCCTGCTTACAATAGAGAGATAATATGAGCCAAAAGCAAGCTGGAATAATTCTGCCTTACAGAGTCTCCAAAATTCATCAGGGTCTGTTGCACACGGGTGTTTTCTGACAGTAAGTTCCAGAGGAAAGGTGCCACAATAATGAAAACCCTCCCAGTGGTGGAAGAAAGTCATGCTGTCCTGGGATTTGAGGCTACTAGCAAGACCCACGAAGATGAACCAAGGGAGTGGGGGGTGGATCATACCAGGAGACGTGGTCCTGTAGGCATGAGGGTCCCAGACCATTAAGGGCTTAAGAAACAATACCTTGAATTGGGTCTGGAAACTAATTGGTAGCCAGTGCAGCTGCTTCAAGACTGGTGTTACATGAACTGACCATGATTACTTGGTCAGCAACCTAAAAGTCACATTCTGTACCAACTGGAGTTTCCGAAGCAACTTTAAGGGCAGCCCTATATACAGCAAGTTGTAGTAGTCTAAACAAGAGGTGACCATTGCATGAATCAATGTGGCAAGGTCAGACTGAGATCAATATGGAGAAAATTCTCGGGCCTGGTAAAGGTGGAGAAACACCATGGACACATGTTTGGCCATAGAAAGCACAGGATCAAGAGAAACCCCCACACTCTTCATGGAGTCCACAGTGTAAAGCTGCCAAGTGATGGGAGTGAAAAATTCCCTATAGCCAGTGTACTTCCCAGCCACATGACCTCTATTTTCACAGGATTTAGCTTCAGCCAGCTACCCCTTAGCCATTACACTATGACATCCAGGCATTGAACCAGGGAGGAGATATCTGCTTCTGGTTGTTTATCAAGCAGGAGGTAGAGGTGAGTGTCATCAACATGCTTCTTCTGTAACAATGTGGTCCAGGCCAATCAGTGATCACGAACACAATGGCATCATAATATCACACTCCCAGTCAGAATTGGCATTGTGAGAATTGGCATTGCTGAGCCCACCAAGGCTTCATCCCCCCACTGAGGCTTCTCCCCCCCCCACAACAGCAATGGTGATGAGTCCTGTGTGATTCCCAGCCACTGGGCCTACCATGGCTTCCCCCCCCCCCCCAACAGTGGCAATGGCAGTGAGCCCAAGCATGGCTCCGCCAAGGCTTCTTCCCCTCCAGATAGTGGCCCAGTGAGTGAGAACAACACTTCGTGTGAGAACAATGGTTTATACCTTAAGTTACCCTTGCTTTGGATCTGAAGAAATACATACTGGGCAGAAGAAGAATACCAAACAGGTGTCTCCATTGCTCCTATTTCCTGGAACAAAGCTTTATAGACCAATTTCTACCATGGGACCCAATAGGAAGGGGCCATGATTCTATCTTATGGGATCTGAAGTTGCTAGTTAGACTGCTTTATGGAAGACATCACTTGCTGTTAGAATACAGGCTGGAGACTCTTGACGCTATTCTAGTACTTTGCAGACCCCTCTCCCCCAGTAATTACCATACTAATTTTCAGTGGTTTCAAAATCTACGTTTTTATATACCTGTAAGTTTCACCTCTCTTCTCACACTATTTTGTTGAAATTGGGGTTGGAGGATGTGTACCTGACAGTGCACATGTTCCTGTGTCCAGGGAGCTTTGAGATGTTTAAGATGTCTGCCTCTTTCACAGATAAAACAATCCTGGAGGGAATTAATCAAAATTTTGAGAAAGTATTCGTCCTTTCATTATTATTTTTTTTATTTTCTCAATGTATTGTTTACATTGCAGAGGGAGACGGTCTTATACGGTCATGAAAAGGAATGAAAACTGGGCTTGGTTGATATACCCCATCAGCTGTTAATTTCTCTGCACCAAATTTTCTCTTTCCCATAAGGGTACTCTATCATTAAAGTTTCTTAGGTGGAGTGCTTAATTCCAAATTCTACTGGAGATGAAGAAAATTCAAGATACGTTTATTTTCGCTTTATCAAAAATTGTAACTATACTGTATTTTTGGAGTGCTTCAGGCCGATTGAAGTTAAGAGAAGAAGGGAAGTTGGGCCAACCTTTTTAATGTCCGAATGTAAATGGTTGATAGCCAGTTGGTTTTCAATCTGTACATATATATGCTCCTAATGTTCTATAACAGTGGTCTCCAACTTTTTTGAGTCTGTGGGATCTTCAGAATTTTGAGACTAGGTGGCAGATACTGCTACAAGATGGCTACCACATGAGACAGAGTCAAGCACACATACACTTACAAGAGGAAGGGGGGGATGGGGAAACACACACACACAGATGAGGGTGACCAAAGGGGATAGGAAAGAATAAAACACAGAGGGATAGACTATCATTAGGAGAGAAGACCAAGGCAGGGAAGTACACACATGAATACACATAAACAAGCAGAGAAGAAAATCAAGGGTTAGGGAGGATAAAATGTGCTTGCATGTGCACACATAGTCCATGTATACAGATATAGTCCAATCACTGTTGTGTTACAATGCTGTAGCTTATTAATACTAGTTATCAGGATTTCTAGTGTATCACCTAGCAAGGTCATGGCTTCCTATAGCCTTGCTGTGCAAATTCATCCATATAAACCATAGATTGATTTTTCTAAGCACTGAATGAATCAACTGGCAGCCTTGAGGTATGTAAAGATTATGCCAGCGTTAAAAGTGCTATATCTTTAAAGACAGTTAACTTATTTAGTAATGTTAGATAAATAATAATGTTTTAGCCTACTCTTATCAAAGCTGACAAGCATTAAGGATCATGCTGTTACCCTACAAAATAGTGACATAGTTTGTGTATGCTGCAATAGCAGGGGGTTGTCCTTTTTGCGTATCAGAATTTAATAGACAGTGACAGGAGTTTGGCTCTTTCTATATAAGCTTTTATCCACTCCCAAAAATGCTTCTAGTTAGTTTCCCTACCTCCAAAAGTAACTAATAAAGCCCTCAGGTTTTTATAAAGTGCCAATTTCTTACCAATGAGCTCTAGGAGCCTTCTCCATTATCTGCTTCCTTGACACTAAAACCATCCAGATAACAGTGCATCAGTATTTACTTGCTTCTCCATAAGAGGCTGACATTGCATTCATGTGAATTACATAGGAAATTAAAAAACCCAAGATATTATAAAAGCCCAGCCACCTTAAATAATATATTCCTCCATTGGGATTTAAAAAAATATATGTTGCCAGTTCGGGGCACAGCTCCATGTGGATGCCACCCAAAATATTTGTGCATGGTCTTGGTTCCATATGGGACCACAACATATGGTGCTCTTCACTGTGCAGACTGTCCAGATCATCTGTATAGTTATTATGCTGCCTGTGGCTCCTGGAAATATCTGACAGTAATGTGAAGGCTACTCAAAAGATGTAGAGGAAACAGATACTACAAATTACTGAAAAGCTGTTGAACAGCAGCTTCTGTATGGAAGCTATAATTTGTAGACTGGCTCATACCAATAATTGTTTACCCCACAAGCCAGAGGGTATTTATCAAGCAAGACTTGAGTTTCTTCTAGCAAGCAAGTCATGAGTCAGCCAGGGCTCAGCGATAGCGAGGATTCCTCAGGAGAAGAGGAGCCCTGTGCAGCCAACCCTGAGTCAACAGAAGCTGACCAGCAGGAAAATGAGCTGCAGGATTGTCAGGATTCACAGCCAACAGCTGTTGCAGAGCCATCACCACCCTCCAGTCCCGACTCAGCAGGTGAAAGTCAGTTGGCCAATCCCAGCCCTCCAGTATCATCTAGAGTCCTGCAGATGGAGAGTGAGAACAGAGCTACAGGCAAGATGGCAAAGTGTGCATCTCCTGGCCTGACACCACCTGCTTGCTGATAATGAAGATGAATTGTTGCAGGACAGACCCTGAATAGCTGGCTGAAGGATTGACAATTAGGCATGCAGCTCTAAAGCTGCCCAAGAAAGGCTGCTAGGCATGGATGCAATGCATATGTTATATGGAAACCTGCTGCCACTGCTTCACCTGATTAATCTCTGGTACTCTGACCCCGGACTGAATGAAATTGCTCTGCTGAATCTTGGACCCTCTGACCTTGGACTGAATGATACTGCTTGATCTCTGGAGCCCTAACTCTGGACTGAACAACAATGGTCTTCAAAACCCAGTGCTAGCTATGCCTTGTTTGGCAAACAGATCAGGGCGTGGTAACTAGATATTCAGAGCCTGCCAGCCAGTACAGTTTGTGTTCACCCCACCACATAAGCAACAGTATAGATGATGCAGCACATAGGCACAGACTATGGGGGGGCTCGAGGGCTCAAGCCACCCCCGAAATTTCCCAGGGGGGCTCAGACACCCCTGGCAAAATGGAGCACCTGCCGCCACGCCTCCCTGGGCCCTTCCAATGCCTGCCAGCTGCTGCTGCCAGTGCCTCTCTCCCTCCCCCTGTCTGGCAACTCCTCTGTCCTTCCCTCTCCCTCCCTCTTTTCTGGGTAAAATGCCTGGCATGGTGGCATCACCCAGAAGTGATGCCATCATGCTGGGCACATTGCTAGGCGACGCTCTAGCAATCGCCCTGAAACTCTATGGCACCACAGAGTTTCAGGGCGATTGTCAGAGCGTTGCCCTGGCAACATGCCCAGCGGGATGGCGTCACTTCCGGGTGACATCACCATGCCAGGCATTTCGCCTGGAAAAAAGGGAGGGAGAGGGAAGGAGTGGCCGGGGGGGGGGGAGAAGCACTGGCAGCAGTGGCTGGCAGGCCTCGGAAGGGCCCAGGGAGGCACGGCGGTTTCCTGGGGGGGAGAACATCACCCCAGCGAATGCGCGCACTTTGCACACGTGCTAAAGAGCCCCCCTGGAATTTAAAAAACTCTATGCCCCTGATGTAGCAGATTTGGCTGCTCAGAACCACACACTGCAGATTCAGGTACAACAGTTGACCAATGCTTTGGCCATACTCAAACAACTGCAGGTGGCTGCCACTGCTGTGGTTCTGGCTGCACCCCCCCCCCCAGTAAATGCCCTTTGAGCCCTCTGGAGAAGTTGGGGTGTGTGTGATGAATTTCTCACATTTCTGGCACAGTGCAAGCTATATATCAAGTGAGTAAAAGGAGAGGCGTGGTACCTTGAACTTGTACTTGTATTGTGGGGGATCAGGTCACTACATAAGCAGTTGCCTGAGAAAAAAGAAGTCTCAGCCATAAGATTTAAACTCCTTACCCCAAGTCATTACAGGCCTTGCTGCTTGGGGAGTACCACAGAGTCTGAAGACCCATCTAGCACTGGTTCTCAATGTTGATAGTTAATCTTCAGCACTTAAATCAGCAGGATCTAGATGACAGCTATCTGTCAGTTGGTAGCTGTGTAGAACAAGTCCAAACCGGTTATGATTGGCACTGAAGTAAGGTCAGTCATCATGAATCAGCATGAAGCTGATTGGTTGAAATATGTATATATGGAATTGTACAGCACTGATGTGTGCTCTTTCTCTTGTAGCACGGTGCTGGCGGAGCATTTTGCTGGTGTAAATAATAAATCCTGTATATAGTTTACCACTGGACTGTGTAAGTGTGGTTGCTATAAGGAGTTGCAGCAGAGTGAATGCTGGTGAGAGCTGCGGAGAGTTGGAGTGCTGAAGTGCTGGAGTAGCTGGAAAAGTCCTAGGGGCTAGAGGTGGCTGAAAGGGGCTGAAGTGGCTGAAGGTGTGTTCCAGACGTGCTGTGCAACACTCAACACCTCCAGGTCTCACTAAAGCTTTAGCTTCCTGATGGACGTTGGGTGTTTGCATGCACCTTGATTGACTCTGGGGCATCCCATTCATATATGGACACTGGCTTTGCTAAACAGCACCAGATCCCACCGTGCTGCAAAGAAACCCCTATGCAAGTAGAAGCCATTGATGGCTGGCCTTTGCAATCAGGTCCTGTCATGTTGGAAACCCTACCCTTGGTCGGGTTTGTACAGCACCACCAAGAACAACTTTACTTTGACATTGCCTGCTTTGCTTGTATGCCTCAATTCCCCTTAGTCTTAGGGCAGCCATGGCTGGAGATACATTACCCAGTAATTGAATGGTCATGGCAAAAGATACACTTCAAGGATCCATGTCCTCATGGAAACTTCCCAATCCTGTCAGTAGCTGTGACTCACCCAACTCCCTCAACTTTACCAGCAGCTTATGCTGAGTTCCAGGATGTCTTTGAGGATAAGGGAGCAAATCAGCTACCCCCACACCAGTTGTATGACTATACCATCAACTTAGTGCCTGGAGCACCCTTGCCAAAATGAGAGGCACTGTGGGATTTTCTAACAAAAAAATTGCAACAGGGGATTATTCGTCCATCTAACTCTCTAGCATTGGCTCCTGTCTTGTTTGTAAAGAAGAGCGGGAAATTGCTCACCCATCGAGGTCAAATTTAAGTACCGCTTGGACCCCTGAGAATTGAAATCCTGCATTTCACCCATGATGTCAAACCAACCAGGCATTTTAGATGATGCAAGACTCTCCACATGCTCACTCGAGAATTCTGGTGGCCCCAAGTAAAGGCATCATGTGATGTCTGTCACTGAGCCAAGGAGCAGCCCAGAGAGCCAGCAGGTCTGTTAAAACCCCTTGCTGACTCCCCCAGGACCCTGACAGGCCATCTTAATGGATTTCCAAACTACCCAATTCCAAAGGATATACAAGCATCCTAGTAGCTGCAGACCTTCTCACTAAAATTACCCATTTCATCCTATGCACTGGCCTTCCCACAGCTCGTGAAACTGCCCAGATATACCTGCAGAACATTTTCCAACTCCATGGACTACCAGACCATCTGGTATTGGATAGGGGAGTTCAGTTCATGTCTCATTTCTGACAAGCACTACACTTCTTGTTGGAGACCCAAGTGCTTCTGTCATCAGCTCACCACCCCAATCAGATAGTCAGACAGAATGTACTAATGCTACATCAGACCAGTACCTGAGATGCTACATAAATCATCAGCAGAACAACTGGTCAGCCTTACTACCCTTGGCTGAGTTCTCATATACCTCCACTTGCCAGACACCTTTCATGGCCTCCTGTGGATAACACCCATGATTTCTACCCCAGATTATACCAGTTTTAGCAGTCCCCTCCACCAATGATTTAATAAATGAAGCCCAGACCCTCCACACTGTTCTCCAAGAACAACTGTAACAAGCAAAGCAGGCCTATAAAGTAGGTGCGAGATTGGAAATAACAACCTGGTGAGGACCAGGATATGCTAGCAAGGTCATGTTCAAGATTCTACAAGCTAGGCTTCAGCAGTACATTGATAAAGAACTGCCAGAAGTACAAGCTGGGTTTTGAAGAGGTAGAGAAACCAGAGATCAAATTACCAACATTCGCTGGATTATGGAGAAAGCAAGGGAGTACCAGAAAAACATCTACTTCTGCTTCATTGACTATTCTAAAGCCTTTGATTGTGTAGATCACAACAAACTATGGCAAGTCCTTAAAGAGATGGGAGTACCAGACCACCTCACATGTCTCTTGAGAAACCTGTATAAGGGTCAAGAAACGACAGTTAGAACTGGATATGAAACAACTGATTGGTTTAGCATAGGAAAAGGAGTACAGCAAGGATGTATACCCTGCTTATTTAATTTATATGCAGAGTACATCATGCAAAATGCCAGGCTGGATGAATCACAGGCCAGAGTTAAGACTGCTGGGAAAAATATCAACAACCTCAGATATGCAGACGATACCACTCTAAAGGCAGAAAGTGAAGAGGATCTAAAGAGCTTCTTGCTAAGAGTGAAAGAGGAGAGCACAAAAGTAGGCTTGAAATTCAACATCAAAAAAGCTAAGATCGTGGCATCTGGCCCTATCACTCCTTGGCAAATAGAAGGGGAAGTCACGGAAGCACTGACAGACTTCACATTCCTGGGATCCAAGATCACTGCAGATGGTGACTGCAGCCATAAAATTAAAAGCATAATAAAAAGCATAACAAAAAGTTACCCTGCCAACAAAAGTCTGTATGGTCAAAGCAATGGTATTCCCAGTAGTAATGTATGGCTGCGAGAGTTTGACCATAAGGAAGGCTGAGTGATGCAGTTGAATTATGGTGCTGGAGAAGACTCTTGAGAGTCCCTTGGACTGCAAGGAGATTAAATCAATCAGTCCTAAAAGAAATTAACCCAGACTGTTCCCTGGAAGGCCAGATACTGAAGCTGAAGCTCAAATACTTTGGCCACCAAATGAGAAGACCCTGATGCTGGGAAAGACTGAAGGTAAAAGAAGAAGGGGACAGCAAAAGATGAGATGGTTAGACAGTATCATCGATGCAACAAACATGAAATTAAGCAAACCGGAGCACAACGGAAGACAGGAGGGCCTGGCGTGATGTGGTCCATGGGGTCGTGAAGAGTCAGACTTGACTGTGCGACTGAACAACAACAAGAGGACCTTAAGGTTGGGAACAAGGTCTGGCTACCCACACAACATCTTTGGAGTCAATATCCCTCCTAGAAGTTGGATGCCTGGTTCATTGGACCTTTTCCCATCACGGCACAGGTAAACCCCATGGCGTATTGATTAGCCCTTCTGCCCACCCTCCAAACCCATCCAATCCAGTTTTTCACCATTCCCTCCTGGTTCTTGTAGCACTTCCAGATCTGCTTCAGCCCCTGGCTCCTCTGCCTATCTTAGTAGATGGAAAGGAACAGGGCTCTTTTTCTAGCAGGAACTCCTTTGCATATTAGGTGACACACCCCTAATGTAGCCAATCCCCCAAGATCTTACAGTAGTCCCTGTAAGAAGAGCTCTGTAAACTCTTGGAGGATAGCTACATTAGGGGTGTGTCACCTAATATGCAAAGGTGTTCCTGCTAGAAAAAGAGCCCTGGAAAGGAAGAATATGAAGTGCCTTAGATCCTGGACTCCTGGAAGCGATGTGGGCAGCTTCAGTACCTGGTGGACTGGAAAGGCTATGGGCCAGAGGATAGGACCTGGGAGCCTGCAGACAATGTCCATGCACCTGCCCTGGTGTGGCAATTCCATAGAACATATCATCAGATGCCTGGGCTGATCCAAACTTGGGAGGGGGACCCTGGGGGGGGTATCATGAGCAGTGTTCCCTCTAAGCTGAGTTAGTGTGAGCTAGCTCCCAGTTTTTTAGCCTCCGGCTCACAAATTTTTGTCTTAGCTAAGGAAGGACGGCTCCAGAGCAAACTAATTTATGCAGCAGCCAAATCACTCGCTCACAGCTTTGATGCCAGGAGCTCGCCAAGTAGAAGTTTTGCTCACCAGACCCCACAGCTTAGAGGGAACATTGATCATGAGTCACCCAGGGCTCATTAATAGTGAGGACTCCTCCTCAAGAGAAGAGGAGCCCTGTGTAGCCAGCCCCGAGTCAACATAAGCTGACCAGCAGGAAAGTGAGCTGCAGGCTTGTCAGGATTCACAGCCAACAACTGTTGCAGAGCCATCAGCACCCTCCAGCCCCGGCTCAGCAGGTAAAAGTCAGTTGGCCTTTCCCAGCCCTCCAGTGTCACCTACACCCTTCGAGCACCACAGACAGAGGCTGAGAATGGATCTACAGGTGAGATGGCAAAATGCATGTCTCCTGGCCCTGTGCCAGCTGCTTGCTGATAATGAAGATGAGTTGTTGTAGGACTGATGCTGAGTAGCTGGTTGAAGGCTTGACAATTAGGCATGATTCTATAAAGCCACCCAAGGAAGGCTGCTGCATGTGGATGCAACAGCACTGCTCTGCTGAATCTCAGACCCTCTGACCTTGGACTGAAGGACACTGCTTGTTCTCTAGAACCCTGACCCTGGACTGAACAACATTGGACTTCAGAAGCCAGAGCTAGCCGTGCCTTGTTTGACAGACTAGGGCACGGCAACAAGATATTCGGAGCCTGCCAGCCAGTACAAAGTTTAACTTACACTTTGATTTAGGCATCCAGAGTACTTTATCACCCTGGGTGCTGCTCCAGAGCCTGCCTGCCTTGCAGGAAAGAGATGCCACTTTGTAAAGTGCATGCACGGTCCCTTGCATCCTAATTTGGCTACTGCCACTCTACTGTGTGAGCCCTGGTACTTCAGTACGTGAACTGCATTTTAAGGCTTTTCCCACACAAGATGGCTAACAATTGAAAACTAGATGGCTAACAAATAATGGATGCTTTAAGAACATACATATAACAACAACTTAAGCCAGTCTAACAATACATTTTAAAAACTCTATAACAACTCATGATCCTTTGCGCCAACATTACTTGCACAGTATGATCCAGAGGTGTCATATACACATGCTAATCAGTAAACGAAAATCTTGCAGCATTTCAGAAGGAAAGTTCCAGGGAGATAAGCATTATTCAGTTGGCATCCTCTGGTACACCCCTGTGCAGAACACAGGTGGAACTCCTCAGCAACGATCCCATTAATGTCACCAGGTCGTGGACTCCTGGCAGCTATGCCTCATAAGCAATAACAACCATGGCCATTGAAAGGTCTAGTGGGATCAATAGATTAGAATGCAATTTTTTCCTGCCAATCTTTAGTCATCAGTCACAATTTCAGTTTCATACCCGAGTCAAAACCTGAACTGGGAGATGTCCAGCAAGCTAATATAAAGACCAGATGCTCATTAATCCACAGGGTGATTCTCTACTTTAAATTTGGCCTCCAGAATAACTGATGAAAAACAAAATAGCAATTAAAACACCAAACACAGACAAACAGGAGGCAATGACTAAAGAAAGGCAAATAAATACTGATAAAAGTTTGATGTTAGAAGCTGAATCCGTGGATGGGTGCTTTTTTCCTCTGACACGTGGAACTAATGCCTAAGAATGATTTGAGACTCTTATGCAAAACATTTGCAGATTGCTTTTCAACTTACTCTGGTGTTATTCCTTTCAGCTTTCAATTCTGAAATTTCTTCTTCCTTTTCCAGTAGTTGTTCTCTACATGCATTTAGCTCTTTTGTAAGTGCAGCAAATTCCTGCAATATCAAACACACACATATATGTTAAAATGTAGCATTACTTCTAAAATGATGTTCATATTGATTTCTTCTCCAACTTTGATACTACATAACATTATTCCTGAAGCATTTAACAAAGCAATAGCAATGAAATATCTCTCAGCCAGCATAGTCACTTGGCAGATATTTAGCACTGAGACTACTCCAGAGTCAAGAACTAATAGTAAAAGTGACACATTTTGATACTGAGCTTCAGAGTTTGTTTTTTAAAAATTATCAATTAAAAAGCTGTTACTTTTGGATAAAAGCTTGGATAAAAGTTACTTTTGGATAAAAGTGTGAATGTGATGAAAACTCGAACCAGAGTTCTTCCAGATTGCCAAAGGCTGCACAGTTACCATTCTTTGTTCATTCACTATATACTAACACTGGATTCATGTCTCCCAATCCTATATGTCCATCTAACTCCAATTCAGTACCCTTTTGTCCTTTCTATAACTGTATTTGCAAGAAAAATAATTATTTTTTCTTTACAAATCCTTTAAAATTAAATGATAGAAAACAAGTAAATGCATCTAATTGGCATAATTACCTCTCACTGAATATAACTCAGATCAGATATAAAAATAAATCAATTGCTCTGTGCCTGCAAGAGTGGAGGAAAGGACACTGTTGTCAGTCAAAGAACCAGTAATGACTGGGTGTTGAAATTATTATTTATTTTGAGAATTATTATGCTGCTTTTTCAAGGAAATTGCCTGTGAGGTTTACAAAATAAAACATTGTAAAAGCATTAAACATTCTTTACTAAAACCTACTAAATAGACTAAAATATACTCTTAAAATGGTGGTAAAACATCAAACCCTTAATTAAAAACCTGGTTACACAGAAATAGGAGCATTTTATCATGACATGTGCTAGATGCCCACAGAACAATACAATAACAAAAGAGACTAGATTAAAGCCATAACATCATTTAGTGTCAGGTAAAAAAACAACCACTTATTCCTTCATAGAAAAAGTACAAAGGTCAATAAGATTTCACATAGCAGACTGCTCCAGACTCTTCCAGTCTATATTCCTTTAACTGTCTTGTATTCTCAAATGCAGTCTGCTCCAAATGCAATCACTCTGCATCTCTCTTTCAACACTTTTTCTGGATATTTGTTTCAGACCTCTGGTCTTTCTGCAGGAACAAATCCTATATAGAATCTTACATTCGATGTTACATTCAAGTAGACGCTTTCATTGATTTACACTTCTGTTAATCTACTTGGGCAACGTCTCCTCCCTTATTTCCAAGCATGCTGCTGCTGCTGCCAGAGTCAAATGGACCCAAACTATGCCTCTCTAGTTGCTGGACAGCATTGCAGAGGGGGGAAGGAGGGCACAAATGGCCTCCCCCCCCCCAGCTAGCACACATGCACGCACACACACACATACGCACACACACACACACACACACACTCTCCCGCCTCCCCTGACGGCACTGGCCACAGCACACCCACAAGGGCTGCTGGGCCGCATAGCTGAGGGGGGAAGAAGGGCACAAATGGCCTCTCCCCACCCCAGCTTGCTCTCTCTCTCTCCCTCTGCCTCGCCCGATGGTGCTGGCCACAGCAGACCCCCCAAGGGCTGCTGGGCTACACCACTGAGGGGGAAAGGAGGGTGCGAATGGCCTTCCCCCACCCCATCCCAGCTTGCATGCACACACACACACACACCCTGGAGTGGCTCAATTGCCTGCAGCCTCTCCAAGCTGGGCAGCTGGCTTGAGGAGGTCACAGGCAACCTGAGCATGCTTGGACCCCCCCCCCCCCAAAGCCAACTAACACCCAGCCAAGAGTGGACTGGCACTCCTCCACTTACCTTTCCGGCTGGCAGAGGAGAGAAGAGGAGGCAGCAAACATAACCCCCACCTACTTTGGGCTCAGCCACCCTGGGAGAAGCAGCAGCTGAGGAGGAGGTAGGAGCCAAGTGGCAGCGGCAGGGTGGGGCGGGGTGAGGAGAGGCAGGGTGGGCTAGGAAGCCAGCCAGAATGCTGTTCTGGGGCGTTCCGGCCCCAAAATACCCCTGGATGCAAATAAGTATCCAAATCTTCAGGTTTCACAGTCAATGTGTGTGTGTGTTGAGCTTCAATGTGCAAAGTTCTCAATGCTTTCTTTTTCCTTTCAGACAATGGAAATGCCTTCTGTAGCACGGCTGCAAACAATCCTGTTTCATCTGAAGTTCTGGATGGGGGCCAGTATTACAGAAAATGTGATTCAAGGTAGGAAATCTTTGGTATGGGATCGCTGGTGGCTATTTCTACAGCAAATACTCATTTTTTTAATCTGTATCACTGTGTGTGAGTGCTTGGAGAAAATATTGGGAAGCCTTGTCTGTGTGTGTGGATGGGGGGGTGCTCTATACACTTCCTTTTCTTCTCTTGAGACTATTTAAAGAACTATTTTGAATTACGTTTGAAAACTTTTTAATGTGTTGTTTTCAAGCCTCTTGAAAGGGGAGCCTTAAAGATGAGAATTCCTTCCTCTGACCATTTAAGGCTGCTTGGAATTTTGCCGGACTTTACAACCACCCAGTAAACATTGCATGCTAGATCACACACAAACACGCAGATCCCCCTCACAGAGCTTTCTGCATTGTAGGTGGGCAGATAAATTGTTGTGTGTTGAGTTGGTCAAAGTGGCGGCAGGTTACAATCCAATGTGGCCAGAGTGCAGAGTGGAGTCATAGGAATTCAGTGAATAGATCAGTTCCCTTCCATCTAGGAATTCTCATGCATGCTTAAGAAACTATGAAGTGGAATTTTGGCACAAGTGGTATTTTTGGATTATCCCCTTAGAATTTTAGGCTACTGGCACTGACATTTTGAATTAAAATCATATCTTACTATGAAGAGTAGTTTATCAATAGATTATTTTATTATGCTACAAAACACTTTTGAAATAATTATATATTATTCAGTTTAGCTGAACCATCAGGCACAGAACATAATACACAAAGAATATTGCAGTATGAACAGGGTGATTTTGCGTGTGAAATGTTCTTCCATGCTTGGGGCTTAATCAAAGTAATAAACTGTAGATGTAATGATTAATAGTTTTATTGAGGTAAATCATGCATTACCCTGATATACTAGTAATTTAAATAAGAATACTTGCTTTAAGCCAACTTAATTTCATCAAGTAGCTAAATTAGTGCTTTGATTTTAACTGCTTTTAGTTAATGAATAGTTTATTTATAATATTAACCAATGACACTATCCTGTTTTGCTTGGAACATGTTCTCAAATAAGACTCTATGGGAATACACACCGTTTAATCATCCACAATGGTCTGGAAGAGACATTCATCCTAAAAAGTCTCATTGTTTGCTGAAAAAGCTTTGTAAATATTAATTTAAACGCCAGCCTCTTTATGTGCATGATTACTTGAAAATAGGTTCCACTGGAACTTACACTGAAAATATCTGACTGCCATCATTAATATAATGAGGAAGAGAAAGAATGGATGAACATATGCATGTCTATTGTATTGTTGTGCTTTCATGTTCTCTTCAAGCAAGACATTATGTGCTCTCAAAAACTCATCATGTAGATCTGGCTGGTAATAATAATAATAATAATAATATGCCATACACATTCTTCTGTCCTTTTGTATTCTGCCTAGGGATCCTTTCATATACTATCCACTAGTTTTGACTGGCATGGAGAATGTACAACATGCTTAAGCTAATTAATGATGATCCACTAGAATGTAGGCTCTGCCACTTGTTGCTGACATGTGTTTTAATACTAAGGGTAGAGACTAGGGTTTACTAGGTTGCATCAGCAAGTGCTAGGAGATTTGGAGGGCAGTGCCTTGGAGAGTGGAATTTCACGGGATGTGACATTAGAACCTGTGTGAGGCTCTAGGAATTTCCTCAATCTATGTTAAAACCCATAAAGACCTGGGAAATTCCTAGAGTGTCATGGCAAATGGGATGTCACTTTTAGGTGGAGGGCTGGAGTGTGTAACATCACTTCCTGGTGACATTCTGGGAATCCCTACAAACTCTATGGTATTTACTGTAGAGATCAGGGAAATTCTTAGAACATCACCACTAGTGCCATTTACTGTAGAGATCAGGGAAATTCTTAGAACATCGCCACTAGTGCCATTTCCTCCTCCCTTTTGGGGCTGAGGGTGAGGGCTTGTCTGCTGTGGCTGAGCAAATGAAAAACCTAGTAGAGACAGATGTTTGTAGTATTGCAAGGTTTGTTACACAGTAGTGCCTGCAGATGATGGTAATAGCAAACTGCAAGGGGTTCAGCCTTGGTTTTCTTTCCCAGGGGCAGGGTTCAGGGCAGGGACATGGAGGGCTGTGGCTTTGCAGAAGTGGTGTAAAATAACTCTAGGAAGTTTCAAGCAATTTCTAGAGTTACCATATATCATTTCCTGGTTTTACCAGGAAATGATGTAGTGGTGAAGAAAACACCATTTTTTTTTGTAATTGGCAGCAAGGCTGTAGGCAGGGATGGGGGGGACATGACACTGGCAGTGTTGTCACATCACTTCTGATAAAAAAACTGGGCACAACACAGGTAGCGAATTGCTGAACATTTTATAGTTTTACCATAGAATTTCTGGTGATTTCTAGAGCAATCATATGTCATTTTAATGGAAATGATGTGGTGCCACAGATGGGATTGCAAGGTTTCCCCCCCTTCTACCACTGCTTAGAGCAGCTGCAGGCAATGGGAACAGGGTAATGGGACCCATGGGACAAGTAACTAAGGATGCCTGCAGGAGGCCTGACAGACCTAGTATATACCCTAGCTGCAATCCTGAGAACATACTCCTTGAAGTAAGCCCCATGAAATTAAATGAGATTTACTTCTGAGTAGACCTTCTTATGATTGCTTCCTCATCTTTTGTAATTTCCTGTACTTCAGGCCCCTGGTTGGCTTTGAAAACGCTTAGCAACCACAAAATTGTCCATCCATTCCCCAAACCTTAAATATGTCATTCTGAAGCTGGGGGCAGAGAAAGAAGAAAGAAAGAAAGAAAGAAAGAAAGAAAGAAAGGAAGGAAGGAAGGAAGGAAGGAAGGAAGGAAGAGAAAGAAAGAAAAAAAGAAAGAAAGAAAGAAAGAAAGAAAGAAAGAAAGAAAGAAAGAAAGAAAGAAAGAAAGAAAGAAAACCAAAGGAGGCAGAAACAGAAGGGAATGTTCAGACTTACCAAACGGCTTGACTTTGCAACAGGGGGTTTCAGACATCAGGAAATGTGGGGTAAAAACGCTGATATCCACAGGGCTTTTTTGGTTGAAAAAGCCCAGCAGGAACTCATTAGTATAATAGGCCACACACAACAGCAGAAACTCATTAGCATATTAGGCCACATCCTCACAGTGCAGCTCATTAGCATATTAGGCCACATTCACAAGCAACGGACAACCCAGAAGACTAAAGATGCATCAAAGGCTTCAACATGATGCTTACACAATTTGGGGGGGGGGGGGAGAGAATGAGAAGGCACTTACGTAAACCAAAAACACTGGGACACACTTCAGCTAAGTAAGCTGCCAAGCACATAAAAGATCAGATAGGTCATTTCACTTGTGGTCATTATTGGAAAAATATGGTTTATCTACAGCATTTATGATCCCCACACCCACACACACCCTGCCTTCCTCCCCCAACAGCGTTGGCCACGCAGGCCCCCGGCACATAGGGCTTCCCCCCCCACATGCACCCACACACCCACTGCTTTTAAAAGAAGGAGGGAAAGAAAGAGGGAGAGAAGGAAATAAGGAGGGAAAGAGGGAAAGAAGGAGAGAAGGAAAGGAGGAAAAGAAAGAGAGAAGGAAATAAGGAGGGAAAGAAAGAAAGAAAGAGGGAAGGAAAGAGAGGAAAGAAGGAGGGAAAGAGGGAAAGAGGGAAAGAAAGAAAGAGAAGGGAAAAAGGAGGGAAAGAGAGAAAGAAACAGAGAAGGAAAGAAGGAGGGAAAGAGCAAAAGAAATTGAGAGAGAGAAGGAAAGAGGGAAAGAGCAAAAGAAAGAGAGAAAGGGAAAGAAAGAGAGAAGGAAAGAAGGCAAAGAGATGGGGGGGAGGCTCCACCACCACCCCGTGGCCCACCCACCCCTGATCAAGCCCCGCTGCCGCTGCCACCCTGCACCAGCCAGGCTGCAGGCACCCCCCAGAACAGCCTGCCAGCCATGCTGCCTTCGCCGCCTCTTCACACCAGCTGGAAAGTCGCTGCTTTGCTCGAGAATTGCGGGGCTTTTTGCACTGGGGGGAGGACTGCCTCAGCTGCGCACAATGCCTTTGGGAAGCTTTCCTCACTGAACTCCCATCCGCCTGGCGCATGTACACTTGCCCTTTGGGGCCCCACCGCAGGTTGGGCATCACTCCCCGGCAGTGCCCCCTTCGTCCTCCCGCTTTCCAGAACTTCCATTCGGCTCTGCCTGGGACTTCACACCAAGTTTTTTTGTGCCTGTTCCTATTGCATGAATATGCACATGCACAGCACACCCACGCATATGGCCTGGCCTTTCGCCAGCGGTGACGGCACACATGTGGCTGGAGAACAAGAGGAGGAGTGTGCCATAAAGGAGCCGCCGGGGCAATTCGGAGCAGAGCAGCACCCTTCTGCTGTGTCCCCTGAAGTCCATGGCCAGCCATGGTGGCTTCAGGCTGGAGTGGGCACTGCTTTGCTCAGCTGTGGCTTCTGCTCTCCTTCTCCCCTTTAGCCAGAGCTCCCTCACCCCCCCCCGATCAAGCACCCGCCTCGCCACCCCAACTTACCCTAGCTCAGGGGTGGGCAAATTGCGGCCCGGGGGCCACATGCGGCCCACTACAGAGTTTTTTGCGGCCCGCCAAGACAGTTGGCCACATGGTATGATAGGGTACATTTGTCTCATTAAAGTGATTCTAAAATTAAATGTGCTTGCAGCTATAGTTGATATGAAATTAGCACAATAAATAAATTGAATAATACTACCACTATATAATTTAATTTATATTTATTGATTTTTATGATACAATTTATACCTTTTCTGAAATGAAAAGTTAACTAATGAATGCAATCATTTCAAAAGGTGCGGCCCTCCGCTAACCTCCGCTCCCACAAAGTGGCCCCCAAGCCAAAACAATTGCCCACCCCTGCCCTAGCTGGTGATCATGATGGTGGTCAGCACATGCTGCTTCCTGCTCTCGGCCTGACTGAGGGGTGCTCAGAGCTGGGAGCAGGGCCAAGTTGGCCCTGGGCTGGAAGCCAGCCAGAACACTGTTCCAAGGTGTTCCTGCCCCAAAATAGCCCTGGATATCCATCAACACCGGACTTTCCCTGGTGCCTGATTACTCAGCTTCCAAAGTGGGGCAAAACACAGTGGCAACAACTGGGGCATGGAAGGCAGATGTTGCTGTCTGATCATGCTCTTTAAATCCACAAAGGTACCATAATGATATTAGCACAAATTGCTCATGTGATCACAGCCATTTATCATGAAGTTACAGGTAGGCAGTATTGTATCTGCATTTTATTTTATTTTTACCTTTTTCACTATAGTGGAAAAGGGCAGCTGTACTGAAAAGGGCCAGCTAAAGATTTTGTCTGTTGCAATGTATCAACAGGGAGGGAAGGCAGCACAGTATAGCCTACTCTCATTGGATCTTGGAAACTAAGCAGGGTCCGTACTTGGATGGGAGACCATCAAGGAAGACTTTGCAGAGGAAGGCAATGGCAAACCACCTCTGCTTCTCACTTGCCTTGAAAGCCCCTTGCTGGGGTTGCCATAAGTCAGCTGTGACTTGATGGCACTTCACAAACATGTGCAATGTATCAGCAAGCCTTTCACTGTAATTGGCTTATTGAACAAACTGAATTTGCCTTTCAACTTAAAATGAATTTTTTTGCATGCTTGGAAAATATATCAGTAAAAGGAAAAGATGTCTGTTTTGAATTCATGTTAGAAAAACACAAGTAAATGCCATTGGTTTTTATAAACATTCTGTTCAAGTCTGTCATGTCATATATCACTTAGGTTCTGCATAACAACTAGCATTTTCAAAAATATGTTACCCACAAGTCAAAGCAAAGAAATGCATGCTTTGTTTTACCCAGTTACATAATAGAATGTGATGATAATGACCTCTGCTCTGTATTTGCCTCACAGATGCACACAAACCAAAGGGATACTGTCATCTAGAATTATTGTTTGCCACAAAAATGTTGCATGGTCAGTCATACTTCAGGAAGCCTCAAGGTAGAGACTGCTGCATAACTAATACAGTTTGACAGACAGAACTGTACTCTTAAAGTTTTGTAAAGAAACCTCTGTGTTACAGCACCAATTAATAAAGCTAAGCTTGGAAATTATTTAGCTAATTATTCAATTTTATACTGCAATTTGAAGTTTTAAAATTGTTGCTGCGCAAAAATGCTGAATGCTTAATAGAATGAGGAAGAATATGAATTATTTCAACAATGTTGCACAACAGTTCATGAATTTGTACATTTTCCAAGGTAGTGATCAGAAAAAATTTAGAAGCATCTGTACTAGCTAGTATTCTCACTTCCCCCCAACTGATACCTTTCCTTTGCATGAGAGACAAGTCTACCAAGTGCACAATTATCAGGTCAAATAAATACTCATATCATATTTGTATTGAAACAAGCTGGTCTAGACACTTTTTTAAAAAAGCAAAAGCATTGACATTCTGAAATCTTGCTGACGTGTTCAGCCTAGTTAATTCTGTCACATTCACACATTTTTCTCCTCATGTATAAAATTGTTTAGGAAAGATACGGAAAGGTGAACCAGTACAATGGATTATAATGCATAGTTAATAGGAACACATCTGTTAATGAGGTCTGTCTCTCCAGAAAAGACATTGCTACACTGTAATTTTTGACATCTGCTGTATTATTATATTGTATTGCTATATTATTTGACATTTGCTACACTATGAGAGAATCATGTCATGAAAATTGAGGCATGTCCCTGGCATAAACTTGGGTACAGGGTCTCATCTAGTTTGGCCCTGTGTGCCCAAGTTTATGCACCTAAGGATCTTGAGACACAATAACAAATAAGCAAAGAGAGAGCAATAAAGATATAGTCTCTACACAGTGTCCAGTGAATTGCTCGCCTTCTGTGCATTCATTCTCTATAGTTAGAACATCTGAAAAGGACTACAGTAGATACAGATATTCAGATTGTCACCCATTTTCTTCTTCTAATTTCCAGCTGTAAAAATTATCTTTAGTTGCTTGTGATTTGCTTGAAAGAAGCTGTCTGAGGTTAGAATTATTCGGATGCCATTTTTATAATGTTAAGGTATTTCTGTAAATAGATGTAATTTCCATTGGTCAATAGGGATTTTTCAGCGTGCTAAACACCTTTAATGGTTTCATACACTTAACATTTAGAGTCAAGTACTATTTAAAGCCAGTTTTAGCCCATGAAGGATTTTAAAGTGACACTTTTTGTAGAATAGTGAAAAGATTAATTCCTGCTTCCCCCTTCCTCGCTTTCAGTAACTTTCAGCATTCTCAGGCTGAGGACAGACTGGCAATCTGGAGTGGGAGGAATCCGGAGGCAAAAGCTGCAGGGGAAAAATTCCCCGGGGCTGGCCATTCACACTGGCCAGTGTATTGCACAAGGATGCTGTTATGGAGCGTTCAGACTGCTGCAGAGCGGCCCCGGGTGGGCTGGCCTCCGCAGCTCGTGGCAGGGCTGTTTCAGCAATGTGCGTATGTGCACATGAGTGTTCATGCGCACATTGCCGAAGCGGCACGTTCACACAGTCGCCTCCGCTTGAATCCCGCCTTCTTCCGGTTCACACTGCCTGAAAGCGGGAGGCATGCGGAAGACGGCCCCTGGACACCAGTTTCTCCCAGTGTCCTTCTACAGCAAGAGGAAACCGGCTTCAAAGCGTGTAAGTGCAGAAGGGAGCCGAGGGACAGCTGCAGAATGCCAGTCTTTCCTTGGCCTCAAATATTTTACCACTACTATATGATGTAAATGTTTTAATGATAAAACATGGTTCTGAGTCAGCCAAACATGACTTGAGAGTTACATTAAGTTGGACCTATAATCTTCTTAGATGTAAAAATAGATTTCTTTTTCAGCTATTTATACCTTATTTTCTATGGATTTAGAATGTGTTATTTGGGTTACAGAAATGTAGTGTTTACAGTTAGTCCTAGCACTGAACAGGGATGAACAGATCATTTAAAAGGAGGAGAGAAAGAGAAAAAGGGAAAGATGAAAAAATTTAAAACACAATAATTCATATGAAACAAAATCAAAGCAAAATATACATAAGAATATGATTAAATGGTAGCAGCATGTGACTGAAGCAGCACTTGAATCCTAACAGCTCTGCAGTGTCTGAGTAAGGGGTGATTGTTAAAGGAGACTGGGCTACCCTGTCTGGTGGTGTCTCTGTGAATGAAAGAGAGATGACTATGTGTGAAAGGATCAGGGCTCTCTATATACTTAAAAGAGGTAAGAAGGGTGGTGAACTGTTCCTTCCTGACCTACCTGTAACCATGAACCTATGTGACAGAGGTTGTGGAGGGTGGAAGAGTCTGAGTGAAAGAGTAGTGGAGATCACAACTATTGTAAATGATTCATCTGGCATGGACAGAATTAGGACAATCTAGCAATGAAAATGCTTGTCTTTGACAGATTATCAAACAAATTATTCAAAAGCAGTACTATCAGATCACAGAATTGAAAAATGGTAGACAAAAATATTTTAATCATATAACTCAATAGAGAAGTTTAAAACCCAAGATGATTAATTCTACTTCTATCCCGTAACCTGATTGCAGTTGACTTTTATGTTCCAATCAAAGGATGAATGAGTTTCTAAAGTAACGCATGAGTATAAGAATCCTGTTTTCAAAGGACTGCTGTTTTCTAGATTACTGAGGAGAGTCATTAAAAAACACACAGCAAATTTGTAGATATTTCGGTTTTAGGGTGCCTTGATTATCAAATATATATAATTCAGTAGTGGGATGGCACATTCTGAACATTCAACACGCTCCTAAATCAGTTGGCTCCATGATGTGTCACTCAGAAGCGGTCCCAATATACTGGCTGCATTGCCTGAGTCCTGCCCACAGTACGCTCCATCAGCCATTGGCCTTTCAGCCACCACTCAAGAGTACTCGTGTGCCACTGGCCAGGTGCTGGGTCTGCTCCTCTTCCCTGCCCACTCCAGCCACTGTTCCCTGTCAGAATTACTGGCAAATGTCTCTCTCTCTCCTTACGAAGACATTTCACTTTTTTGGCTCCTCTGTGGGACTAACTTTTCCCTCAATGGCTGTTGGTAGGCAACCAAGCTTGGTTCTGTCAGTAAAAAGACAAAGGAACAAAACTCTTTCCAGGCTTTTGTGAGGAACTCATTGGGGCCAGTCCTGACTAGGGCTGCCAGCTCCAGGTTGGAAAATTCCTGCTGAGTCCTTCTGCCCCTGCCCCCCCCAGTGCTGCCCTCCACGGGATCCACCCCTCAAATCTCCAGGTATTTCCCTATTCAGAGCTGGGAACCCTACTTTCCTGTCAGTGCCTGTTGCTGGTCAACCAAGCTTGGTTCTTTCAGTAAAAGGCCCTTTCCACACCTATTTTGGCCTTTGGGAGAAAACTCATTGTGTCCTTAAACCCCGCTGAGATGTGTCATGGCAGTCAGGGCTTCAGAGCATGGTAGAGGCTGAAGTTGATGGTGGGGAGATGGAAAGCTGAACAGTGAGGGGGAAATAAAGGTAGGTTGATGCTTGGCTGGGAAGGGTTGCTAACTCCAGGTGGGAAATTCCTGGAGATTTGAGGCATGGAGCCTGGAGAGGTTGAGGTTTGAGGAGGGGTGGGACCTCAGACAGGTACAATGCCATAGACTCCACCCTGCAAACCAGCCATTTCCTCCTGGGGAACCATTGTTGCCAATCTCCAGATGAGGGCTGGAGATCACCCAAAATTACAACTGCTCTTCAGGTAGCAGAGATCAGTTCCTCTGGAGAAAATGGAGGACTCTGTGTCATTATACCCTGCTGAGGTGGCCACAGCAAATTGATGCTGAGTGTCCAAGGCTTTGGCACTCTCCCAGAGCCTCTTTTTAGAGCCCATTGTATTTATTTCCACAACGGGCCTTATTCCTAGTTATCACATATTTTCCATATTTACTTAAAAGGAAGATGACCCTGAATGTAAGAAAAACCCCTAAAGTGATTTACAAAAATATTTTATTAACTGACTCCTTTTTCTTTTTGATGGCATACCTGGAAAAAATCTAGTGTTGCATTTGAGTAAATAGTGTACAACAGCTCAGAAAATGGACAATTCATAAATATAATCACATTTAATGTGTACCTGTATTTTTGTGTATCCCCATTTATATTTCTCACAGAGATTGATTGGGATTCAAAGGTGTATTCTGAGAGATCTGTGTATGCAAGGCAGGGGGATGGAGCTCCTGAGGCCCCACCTTCTAATTGCAGCTGCCTGTGCTACCTGACAAGGTGATCTTGAAACTACAGGTTTCAAGAACATGAGGGTCTATAGTTATTAAAAAAATCCCTAAGGAATCATAATGATATGGCCTAGACAAGAAAGAACTGGCTCAGCTTTGCTGGGTTCTTGGGATCCCAGACATGCACTGATCCAAACAACTAGGATTTTGATAGAAAACTGTGATCCTATTATATATTGTAATGAATTACTGTATCAAATGCTACACTCAGCTATGATATCATTTTAAAATAACGAGTCCTCTGAGTTTGCATCTCAGCTGTCACAAGAAATGGGATTTTAAGCTATGACAGCTGAGCTTCAACTGATTAAAATAAGTCTTTATAATTAGAATGTTAATAAGGGAAATGCTGGCTAGAAAAGGCTTCACTACTATTAAAACTGGGCATGTAGGGCAATTTCATTTGCTTACACTTGGCACTCAATGGACATCCCCTGAAAGATACAGCCAAACTGTTGGTTTAATACTTTATCCCATTAACACTGATTTTAAAACCAATTTAACAGTGTAATCAACCACAAATCAGAACCAATTATGAATGAAACATGATAACTTAGGAAACACATATTTCACATTTATAGGTTGGATGATCACATTAAAGAGACAACAAATGGAATAAAAAATGTACAAGACAAATCCATAGTAATTTACAACATTGTTTACTTTAAATAATTGTGGTTGACTTTTGGGATGAATGGTGTATAACCCCACAAATATCATTCTGACCCCCATGCTTTTAAAAAAAATCTTACCCAGAAGCAAGTTATTAATTCTTGTACTTGGACCAATGTTATTTCCAACAATAAGGACAGTTAAGGTGTTGTACCACATGCAGTCATGCACTCCTCTGAAACATGGAGGGGTAGGAAGTTAATTGTTTAAATATATGTTTAAAGTTATTTTCAAAATATATCCAAAACAGGAAACTGGCTAGAGAGGTAGTTGAGCTTCTGGATGACCAAGGAATAAAAGGATTGTTAAAGGAAAGTGGAGAGATAGCAGAGAAGCTAAATGACTTCTTTGCATCTGTGTTCCTTATGGAAAGCATGGGGCATGTACCCAGGCCAGAGCAGCTATTTTAAGGAAAGGAGTCTGAAAAACTGAGCCAAATAGAGGTGATGAGATATTAAGTTCTAGACCTCTTGTGGAAATTAAAAACCAATAAGTCTGAGCCCCAATGGCATATACCAGAGGGTTCTTATAGAACTCAAATGTGAAACTTTTGATCTTGTAACCAGTAATGTGTAACTTGTCACTAAAATCAGACGTTGTACAAGAGAACTGGAAAGTAGCAAATGTTACACTGATGTTTTAAAAAGGGGTTCAGAGAGGAACCAGGGAATTATAGGACAGTTAGCCTAATGTCTGGTCTAGGCAAATAAGTAGAAACTGTAATCAAATATAGAATTATTAGACACATAGAAGCAGGGCTGTAGCCAGCAATTTTTTTTTGAGGGGGGAGTTTTTACTCAGGGGGGGGGCAGCTGTTATGTGTCTCTATGTGTGTCTGCCATGCTTATACTTCTAAATAAAAAATGCCAGGGGGCACAACACTGTACAATTCATCCACTATACAGAGAACTAATGCAAAAGTGTTTTAGGAACCCAGCTTGATAGCAGCAAGAGAGTGAATCTCATCCTAAAAACAGAGAGAAAGCCAAAGCATTTAAAGAAAATCCAGATGATAGCAGTAAGAATGCTTCCTGTGCACAATGGGTGAGGTGCATGAATCTGCTTTTGGTTGGGTATGTTTATTTTCCAAACTGGAAAGAAAAGCCTTTGAATGGAGGTGGGGGAGAGGGAGAGTTGCAAAGGAGCCAGCTGGGCAGTAGGAGTGACTCAGGAGAAAGGGAAGGAACTGGGAGTGAGCGAGCAGGCAGGGAGCTGTAAGCCTCAGTGCCTGAGCTAGCCAAGCAGCCACTCCACCCGTCACATTCCCCTCCCTTGCTTTGCCTGGCCATGCCTGGAAAGAGCCCAGGAGGCTGCTGGTGCAAAGTGAAGCCTCCCTTCCCTGCCTGGCTCTCCATTTATAGCCCAGGCTGGCAGGAGATCAATGGGCTGATTCCCTGTGAGAGCAGCAGCAGCTCCAGCTGGCCGGAGGAGGAAGCATCTGCAACCACCTGTCTGCCTAGGCCTCGGCTCCAGCTCCAAACCAGTCCTGCTCTGCAGCTGCCGCTTGCCTCGCCAGCTCCGAGCATGTAAATCCCCACCCCCCCAGCCTCTCTCTAAACAGGAGCTCTGCCATGGCTGCGCCTTCTGGCTAATCCAGAAGTGTGCCAACGAGGAAGTGAGGAGCAGGGCGGCAGCAGCACAGCCAAGTAAATCAGGAAGAAGGAGGAGCACTGCATGGAAGGAGCTGAGGCTCAGAGGAATCAGACAGGAAATTGTGCTGTGGGCTGGTGCCGCTTGGTGGGCTCAATGTCAGTGTTGTTTATAGCCCACAAAAAATCAGACTGCCAGAAATCAACAATCAAAGCGAGGGGGCAGGACAGATTTGGAAGGGAGCCTCACCCCAAGGGCCCTCTTGGCAGTGGGCCTAGGGTTGCCAGGTCTTGCTTGGAAAATACCTGGGGACTTTGGGGGTGGAGCCAGGAGAGGGTGGGGTTTGGGGAGGGGAGGGGCCTCAGCATGGTACAATGTCATAGAGTCCACGTCCAAAGCAGCAATTTCTCCAGGGGAGCTGATCTCTATCAGCTGGGGATCAGTTGTAAAAGCAGAAGATCCCCAGGCCCCACCTGGAGGCTGGCAACCCTAAGTGGGCCTGCATAGAAGAATAAAGCCTGCTGAGAAGAAAATCAGCATGTCTTCTGCAAAGGGAGACGTGCTTCATCAACCTTTGGAGTTTTTTGACAAAGTGAACAAATGGTCACCCAGTAGACATTTGACAAGGTACCTCACCAAACACTCCTGAGTAAGCTTAGCAGTCAAAGGATAAGAGAATGGACCCTTTTATGGATTGCTTAAATGACAGGAAGCAGAGAGTAGTCATAAACAGACAGTTTTCTCAATAGAGGAAAATAAGCAGTAGGGTCACACAAGGATCAGTACTGGGTGCCGGTGCTATTTAATTTGTTCATAAATTATCTGGAACGGGAGATGAGTAGTGTAGCGTACAAGTGCACAGTTGACACAGTATTATTCAGGATGATGAAAACCAAGGCCAAATTTGAAGAACTGCAGGAGGATCTTCACGGTTTGGGTGAGTGGACACCAATGTGGCAGTTGGAGTTCAATGTAGGTAATTGTAAGGTGATGCACGTTGGAACAAACAACCCCAAATTTAAGCACATGCTACTGGGCTTTGAACTTGCTGAGACCTTGGGGTTACAGTGGATAGCTCAGTGAAAATGTCAGTGCAGTGGGTGGCACTGTTGTAAAAGGCAAACTCTATGTTTAGGATTATCATAAAAGGGATTGAAAATGTTACAGCCAATATTATAATGTCCATGTATAGACAGCCTCATTAGGAATACTATGTGAAGTTCTGGGTCACTATATCTCAAAAGGACATTGCAAAGCTGGAAAAAGTACAGAAGAAGGCAACCAATACGATTTAAGGGCACGGAGAACCTTTCCTAGGAGGAAAGGCAGAAGAGTCTGGGACTTTTCAGTTTAGAAAAGGGATGACTAAGGGGAGACATGATAGAGTTTTATAAAATTATACACTGGGTAGAGAGATTAAACAGAACCTTGTCTCCCTTTCCCAAATACTAGAGTGAAGTTGATGGGCAGACAAAATGAAATACTTCTTTACTCATTGAGTGTGGAATTTGCTTTCAGGGGATGTAGTGATAGCCACAAGCACAGATGGCTTCAAAAGGAGATTAGATATTCATAGAGGAGAGGTTTATCAGTGGCTACTAGCAATGGAGACTAAAAAGAACCTCAACATTTAGAGACAGTAACCATTAAATACAGTGCCAGGAAGCAACATCTGGGGAATGCTTTGGCCTCTATGCCCTGCTGTTGACCCTCCACAGTAACAGGTTGGCCACCATGCAAGACAGGATGCTGGACTAGACAGATCACTGGTCTGATCCTGGAGAACTCTTTTTACGTTTTCATAGCTAAACTAGAGTGTAAGAAAACCTAACAGGCTCAGATCCAGTGGGACAGATATACCAAATGGGTGCCACTAGATAACCACTCCCCCAATTATACAAAAAATCCCAAATGATAGTGCAGTCCTTACAGAGTTATCTTGTACTAGGAATAAGGCACATTGTGGAAATAAATACAATGGGGTCTAGAAAGAGGCTCTGGGTGGCCTTGGGCACTCAGCGTTAATTTGCTGTGGCCACCTCAGCAGGGCATAACGACACAGAGTCCACCGTTTTCTCCAGGGGAACTGATCTCTGCCATCTGGAGAGCAGTTGTAATTCTGAGTGATCTCCAGCCCTCACCTGGAGATTGGCAACAGTGGTTCCCCAGGAGGAAATGGCTGGTTTGCAGGGTGGAGTCTAGGGCATTGTACCTGTCTAAGGTCCCACCCCTCCTCAAACCTCACCCTCTCCAGGCTCCATCCCTCAAATCTCCAGGAATTTCCCAACCTGGAGGTGGCAATCCCATCTCCTTCCCAGCCAACCATCAGCCTAGCTTTATCTACCCCTCTGACTTCAGCTTTCCATCTCCCTCCCTACTTGCAGCCTCAACCTAGGAAAAGTACAGTATTTCTCTGCAGTGGGGACCCAAGCAGGAGGGAAGTGACCTCAGTAGGGTGTCATGACACAGAGTCCACCCTGCAAAGCAGCCATTTTCTCCAGGGGAACTGATCTCTGCCATCTGGAGAGCAGTTGTAAATCTGGCCGAGGACAGACTGGCAATCTGAAGCGGAGGCAAAGCAGAGGGAACTGGAGCGGGGGAAAAAACCCACAGAGCTGGCCGTTCACACTGGCCAGAGCAATGCGGATCAGCGGCGATACGGAGCGTTCAGACTGCCCACGGAGGGTTCACACTGGCGCATAGCCAGCCCGCGCGGCTCGCGCGTGCCGCTGCACTTTTTTTTGTTTTCCTTTGATGTTTTGCGCATATGCGCACATGTGCATATGCGCATATGCGCAAAACTTTTTGCCGGTGCGTTCACACTTCCTCCGGATGCCTCCCGCTTCTTCCAGTTCACACTGTTTGGAAGCGGGAGGCATGCGGAGGAAGGCCCCTGAACACCGGGAAAAACCGGTGTCCGGGTAAAGCGGAAGGAAAGCGGCTGGGAGACGGGTAAGTACACAATGGAGCCGACGGACAGATGCGCATGTCTGAACGTGCTCCTTTCCTCCGTTTGCGAAGCGTGCCTGCCCCGCTTCAGATTGCCAGTCTGTCCTCGGCCTCTGAGTCATCTCCAGCCCTCACCAGGAGATTGAAATCCAAACACAACATCTATGACAAAAATAACAAAGAGTCAATAAAGATATGTATGCAAAATTTACTGTAGTAATACTGTAGAAAACTCTCTTCTATTATCGCTCACACACAACGGATACTGTGCAATATAAAAAATCCATTTCACAAGAGTTGCTTTATCTGAGCAAGTTACTATCACAGTTCTTATCAATTTCTACTTATTAACCGTTGAAGGCAGCATCCTGTGTTGACTCTGTAATAACAAAAGAAGGGAGCCTGGGAGTGGCAGGATGGAGAAAGAGCATGAGAGAAGTAGGGGGAGAAGGGAGAAAGCGAAGGTGGGAGGAATAGGATATCTGCTCCCGCAAGTTTCTTGCAGGTCCCCACTTGTACCCTTCTAATTCCATTGGGCTAAGAAGGGTGTAACTCTTTTTAGGATTACACTGTCAATCTCAGCTTGATTTCAGTGAGGTGTGAGTGGTCTGCTAAACAAAAGAGTACATGAAGTATAAGTGCTATAGAAATTCAGACTGCAGAAGCATTACAGGAAACTTGCTACACAAAAAGAGTTCTTTGTAGGATGACTGGAATTATATGACAAAAAACAAATAAATGGGCCTTCACTTATTTGACAATCAGAATTTGTTAATTCCTTGAGTTGTAAGCATGAAGGAGATTTAAAAAAACAACCTCCTTATGTCTGATGAGCTTAATCGGGACCAAACTACATTTTACATATGAGATCAATCTACGAGGTATTCTTCTGTTATCTTTAATATTATCAAACAACCACAAGGTATCTGGTTTGAACCAGGGCCATGAGGTGGTAGAAGAGGGAACAAACTGTGACCTTCCCTGTAAAACTCACCCCTCAGAGCTCCTATTATGTGTGGTAGAGAATAGATACAGACAGCACCTTCTCATGTTCTGTGCTACCCATCCCATTTACTGTATATATTAATACCCCACTGAAATTTGGTTTGGGGTAATGAATACAGATCAAATACAATTTGTGTTCTCCACAGAACTGTCATGTTTTCTTAAACACCATTCATTTAATTTACTGGGGGGGGGGGACTCGTCAGTGCCTATGCGCTATTAACAGAACTTCTATTTTTATTGCTTTCTAATTGTCTCTTTGCAAAAAATAATGATGCAGAAGAATTCAGATTCACATTTCAACTTGACCTGTTTAGCATTTCTTATTACTGGGGATAAATAGGATTAAAATAATTGTTATAATTGGAAGGTTAATCACAGAGATTTCCTGGCTTTAAAAATAACATACGGGTAGTGACACATATTCAAAAATCCAGCTGAGAAAAGAGGAAAGCAGTGTGTGATTTCAACAGATGTTCCCGATCAAGGATGGTGAAGAAACTGAGATTAGTGACATCCTGCAGAAACAAACATAGCAGCCCCCTGTCTGAAATGCAATGATCATTCATGTCATTAAAAGAGTGTTAAAAGCATAGCAGGGAAGAATAAACATTCTAGCCATTAATTAAACACCTTGGGCATCAATCAGTGACAAAATCATCCTCACACCTGAACTGTCAAGCATTTTTTAAAGTATAATGAGAAATCTAAACAGCTGGAATAAAACTATTAACATTCTCCTATGCTGCAGATACAAGTGTTAAAAGAAATATTTTAAAGTAGTGTTATGGTTCTACTAATTTGCTTCTTTAATTTTTAGGCATAGAAATGGATTCCATGGCTGTAGCTCAGCATGGTCAACTGAAGGATCCCCAAGCAACCTTGATCAAGCCTATCAAAATGCCCTGAATAATGAGCAATCTTTCTAACTTCTGGATTTGTGATGAGTTCCTCACAAACTTGTAATGTTTCTGTTGGCCCTCATGAAAGTATGACTTTGGACACTATGTAATAAAACAACATGGCTATCAGGGCTTTTTTTTTTTTTTTAAGAGGTGCTGGAACTCTCAAGAGGGAAATGAAACTTTCAATCTGTATACTGAAAACTCATGAACTTTTAAACATTTTAAAAATAATTTTGTCAAAGAGGTTCTGGAACACTGATAGCTACCTTCCAGTGGCTTTATGGAGCAGGGTATGTAAACCCTGCTTTACAAGCAAAATGATAAACAAAATGATAAGATTCATGGTAAAAATAATGTGAGATTCATTGAACTACAAAAATAATCTGGTGACAGAAAAAAGCATGGAGATGAAGGTAACACAGGGTTGAGCATACTTTGTTTGTTTGTTTGCTTCATTTATACCCCCCTTTCTCCCCAGTGGGGATGGTAAAGTGGTTTACATCGTTCTCTTCTCCTCCATTTTAGCTCTGTGATCTAGGTTGGAGTGAGAATGTGTAACTGTGTGCCTAACACCATCCAGCAAGCTTCCATGGCAGAATGGGGATTTGGATTGGGTCTCCCAGCTAGTAGTTTGAAGCTCTAATCACTATACATACTGGGCATCCCTCAGCTCAGTTGTACCCTTACAAAACTTTCCTATCACAAAACTACTAAAATTAATACAGAATCAAATCAGAGTAGGTCCCATTCCAAAACTAGCATTGCTTGGCCTTTTGTTACATGATGAATTTCTATCACATGACAAGTGTTCCTCATCACATGGTAGAAGGCCTATAAAAGGAGAAAGAAGGAACCATACACTAAGTTTTAAGGTACCCAGTGATGAGAGAGTCTGTATATACCCTACATGTTTTAGGTTTAATACAAGACTTTTGTGTGTGTGCACAAGTGCACAATAAACAATTCATAGACTGAATAAGTAAGCAGGTATTTCATAACATGTATAATAGAATTTCACTTCTGATATTGGCTGCAAATCTTTATTGTGTATATATTAGCGGTAAACCTGGATTTGGTTCTCATACTCTGTAGTAACTAGTAACAGGTTATGCTCAAGTATAATATCACTGACAGAAGACACATAATGGTGGAGGACAGACTGACAGAATGAAGCACAAAGGAAGCAGGGCAAAAAGACCCAGGCCAAGTTGTTGTGGGGCTTTCTGGTCGCACTGCATGGACTGATGCGGGACCATACCGGGGAGGAGGCAGAATGGAGCGTTTGCACTGCAGGGCAGCCCCTGGCGGCCCTGCCCCAGTTGCACACAGCTTTGGTCTGTTTCACTGACCTGAGCATAGGCACATGGGCGCATAGGCACAGCAGCAAATTTGGGCAGGATCCCATGGCTGGGAGCTTTAACTCTGCCAGCGGAAGCCTCCCCACAGGCAGTTGTGTGCTGAAGCGCACAGCACACATGGGTGGTTATGTCGGATCAGCGGGTTCACATTATTGTCGCTGCTTGATTGCAGCTTATTTGCATCCACACTTCCAGGGAGTGGGTTCAACGTGCACCAAAATGGCTTGCTATGGCTTTCACCTGGTATTTTTCAAAAGTGGGATCAAAACACTTCAGGATGGGGTGAGTACGGCACAGGAACGCCAGACAGCTGTGGCTATGTGAACCAGCCCACTTCATCCGCTTGAGAAACATGCCTATATCGGGCCAAACTGCCAAGTGTGAATTCAGCCAGTGTATAGTTTTGGAATATAAGAACATGTTTTAGAATTGTGAAGAAAAAGAAAGGTTGTCTCTAAAGTTACTACCAGCAGTAGTAAAATTGCCAAGATATTAGAGATAAAGAGATAATAAGACACACCTTCAAAAAAAATTGAAAAAGGCATAATGGTATCATAAACAGGTCTACTCAGAATCCTACAAAGGTCTATTCAATGCAGCTTACTCCCAGGAAGTATTTTTAGGACTTCACTAAAGTGGGCTTGTCATTTATCCAGTGCCAGAGAGCAAACTCCTGCTCTGAGCTTTACCTTCTGACTTTGGGATATCAGAGAGTAGCAGAAAAAATGGTCGCATAAACAGCGGCACTCGAGGAAGCTCCCCTCCTAGCCTCTATGCTATTACCCATATTGCATCATCATCCTCATCATCTCACCTTTCTGTCCTTACAAGGGCCCCAAAGGCAGAGAATAAAAAGAAGGGCTTTCATTTCAGGAGTCATTCTTCAATTCCTGCTTAAAATGAGTGTGGTATCTCTTCTTTAACGCAACATGGTGTCAGACTGGAGTGAAACCTTTTCTCCAGAGGAACAGTAAGATAAAGAAGAGTGTAGCCAACTGCCAGACTGGTGGTGGTGGGGGGAATCAGGAGAAAATGAGTGAGCTGGTTTAACTTTAAATTAAACTCTCAAAGAAGGAGAAAGCAAAAAATGAAAGCGGCAGAGAAATCTAGGCCTATTTCAATCTGGATCAAGGACTAGCTTTGTGATGGAAATAGCCTTGGTTATTCAAGCCTTCCTCGGCTCATCTGGTTTGGCAGGCAAGATGGGAAGGCACGGGGAGGCATTTAAATGCCTTCCCATTCCTTTAAGGGCCTTCCCTGGCTCACCTACCTAGGTGAGAAGGCTAGGAAAGGTGGGGGGGCTGCGGGGAGCTGGGGCAGGGTTTGCCGCTCCTGGGCTTTTTACTGCTGAAATGGCATTCCTGCTCATTCCAGCTAGAATTGAGCCCTGGATGAATTTTAACTGAATGATGAGACTGGTGATTATAGCAGAAGCGTGGGATAAGAAAGTGTAAGGCACTTATGCTTCCTCACTCCCTACCTCTCTGTAACATCTGAAGCTACCCATAATTCCTGTGGCTTTAAAATTCCCCATCCAGTTCAACAAAGAAGCTCTGTGGTACTACAGAATGCACATGTACATGACCACCTGCTCTTACCACTAACACAAGTAACAAAGTTCTTCCCTTACCGGCAGCCCTGCGGGAGAATTTGGAGAGTGGAGAGAATTTTTTGGTATCACTTTGATGTGCAAAGTTTCTTCTGGTGCAAAACCAGAAGTGAAATCATCCCATTGGCACAATGGTCTAGGATTCACCCCAAACTCTGAGGTTTAACTATAAAGTTGACAGGGAGCAATCCTAAACCATCACCCCACCATGATCACTTCCAGTTTTGCATCAGAAATTATGTCATGCACCAGTGCAATAGCAAAGAGATTGCCCCTTCCTCTACAATTCTCTTGGGAGACACTCCCCCACCCTATACACATTGCAGCCAGGACACTTTTAAGTTAATGTTTGTTCACAATGTTGGATGATATGAAACATGTTTTAATAAACACTGCATGCTGGAACAGAATGTGTTTCAGCTTTGTACAGAGCTTCTGGTGTTATACTGTTGGTTTGTAAAATATGTTTATATAAAAGATAATCTAGAAAAGTCCTTCTGATTTTTATTTGCAAAGAAAACTGAAATAAAATTTCCAGATCAAACAGAAAAACAAATGAATATTCAGAAAGTCACATCCCCAGGCTAAACGCAGCCGTTCTTAATTCTCATTGATTTATAAGATCAGCACTTCCTAAATTAAAAGAGACAACAGTGCCTATATAAATTACCCAATTTTAGACCTTTTAAACCAAACCTTCATTTTTCTATGAATCACACTCTAAAATTTTCTTAGAAGCAAAAGGTCAAATATTTTGAAAGATAAATTGAATCATTTCTTCCTTGTATCACAGGGCAAATCTTATTACTGCTAAGATATGAATACATATCTAGGAATGTTTTTCCTTCTGATTCATACACAAAATTACAATTTATACCTCACCCTCAGGAGCCTATTAAATTGATCCATTTCTCTTCTGTGGGATATTTTAAGATATAAGGATAAATGATGTTATTCCTGCACTATCAAAAAAATGTACCACAGAATTCATCTTCCTGGCTTTTGACACATTATCAGTGTTGAGTTCTGAATGTATATTTAATATATTTGTGTGTGTATATATATACACACACACACACACTGCCTCCAACAGAAACACATCACATATATCACAAACATTTACATGATTCAACATAATATTCCTTCCCAGCTCTATCTAGTATGTAAACAAAATAAATGACAGGATTATTCAGAGTTAATGTGTAATTCCCACTTCTCTGTAGATTGGAATTGTTAGAAGAGAATAAGCAAATCATCCATCCAAAAACGTTCAACATAACTTCAAGTATGGAGCAGCTTCTAAACGTTTTAACATATAACAAAAAGACTGGAAGATCAGGTTGTCAGAAGAAAGGGGGCAGTAAAAGACAGTGAAAAACAAATAGGGAGATGGACATCCAAAATTAGCTATGAAGCAATTTGTTAATTTATTTATATAAAAATACACACTCCACATTTCTAAGTTTTATTCAAGGCTGTTTATGATTAGTATTAATTTTGAAACAACTTAAAGAACCACAGTACTAGACAAGCGTAAAACACTAGTCTAGAATACAGTCCAATATGTCCCTTCAGAAAATCAGTGATGATTAGTTAGGGAGTGATGACAACACATCCCTTGGAAATAGAAGAGTATTAGCAGAAAAGGGTCCTTATAGAGGACATACATATCAGCCCAGTTGATGGAACTAACAGAAGGGTCTCCTGAGAGGATCTCAATTCATGGGATTATACCAGGAGAAGTGGGCCTTCAGCTATGTCATTTCCAGGCTGTGTGAAGGGTTTTAAAGGTAAAAACTAATGTCTTAAATTGAACCTAGAACCAAACTGCTAGCTAGTACAGAGTAATCAGAGTATCTTGGACCCTCACAATTCCTAGAGTTGTGTTAGGGAGAATAAAAAGAAGGGCTTTCATTTCAGGAGTCAGTCTTCAATTCCTGCTTAAAATGAGTGTGGTATCTCTTCTTTAACGCAACATGGTGTCAGACTGGAATGAAACCTTTTCTCCAGAGGAACAGTAAGATAAAGAAGAGTGTAGCCAACTGCCAGACTGGTGGTGGTGGGGGGAATCAGGAGAAAATGAGTGAGCTGGTTTAACTTTAAATTAAACTCTCAAAGAAGGAGAAAGCAAAAAATGAAAGCGGCAGAGAAATCTAGGCCTATTTCAATCTGGATCAAGGACTAGCTTTGTGATGGAAATGGCCTTGGTTACCCTGACTGATGACCCTCACTGGGAGAGTGACTCAGAAATGTATCTCTGCTGATTCTCCGGGACCTCTCAGTGGATTCCATACCATCATCCATGGTGTCCTGGAGATGCTGGCTGGGTTGGGGATGGGGGGCGAACCATGCTTCAGTGGTTCCACTTCTACTTAGCCAACCAATTTCAGAAGGTGGTGCTGGGTTCCATTTATGCTATGCGGTACCACAGTGTTCCATCTTCTCCCCTATGCTATTTTACTTGAAATCACTGAGAGAGGTTGTCCAGGGATTTGGAGTGATATGTCACTAATATGCAGGTGGCACTAACTTCTGTTTCTCCTTAACAGCTAAGCTAGGTGGGTCCTGAACAGGTGCCTGGACAAGGTAATCAGATACATGAGGGCCAATAAACGGAAGCTTAACCTAGACAAGATTGAGGAACCAGCTGAAGTTTCTGGACTGTTTTTAAATGCAGTCCACATAGATGACATTACAGTATGTGATGTGATCAGAGCATGGATTACTGTGGCCAGATCACACTTCTCAAGGCATAGCTGGGTTACCAGCTGGAGCTGATAAAAAGCAGTACATGCCATGGAGGAGTTCCATGGAGAAGATCTGAGCCTCCAACTGTAGGCCAGTATCACCCCAAGCTATGAACCTGCTTCTTCAGGGGGTGTCCAATGCCCTCCAGGACACGCTGGCTCTGCAGTCCCCAAGCAGCTACCATAGTCCAGAAATGTCAATTGGTCCAAAATGTGGCACCCAGGCTTTTGTCAGGGATTTGTTACAGGAATTACAGGGATCGTATCATCTCTGTATTGAAAGATCTGCATTGGTTACTCATCTAAGCAAGATTCAAAATGCCCGTTTTTACCTTTAAGCCCTAAATTCTTGGAGCCAGTGTACTTGAAGGGCCATCTCCTTGGGGCTAGCAGCAACCCTACTCTTCCTTCATGTATCTGCTTTGATGAAGGTTGTGCAATGAAGGCAGGTGAACAAATGAGGTTGCAATGTTGCCACCCAGTCCATATTTGCAGCAGCACCTGCTGTTTGTAGTTTCCAGCAACTTCAATGGGTAGGAGTTCTACCTCTGCTTAAAAGAAGGTGTCTTACTTGGCTGATAATACAAACTGGGAAAACTGGACCATATTTGAAATTAGGCACCATGTCTCTGAAAGTTATCTTCCAATTTGTATTGTAATTTCTAAGCCATTATACCTCATTTCCTCCTTAAATGTTATAATGGCTGCATCTTGAGTACTCGGACACTACCAAATGTACGGTTTTTTCATGCAACTTTGTGTCGGTGTTATGTGCCCTGGAAACTTTTCTTTTTATTTATTTATTTTTACTCCACCATTCTCACTGAGACTCAAGGTAGATTACACAGTGCAAATTAATGCAATCAATAGGTGACATTTTATAAGCAATGTAATCAGATGAGGATTACAGAAATTTGAAACAAAGCAAAAAGTATTAGACGTGATACGTTAAACAATGCACAAAATGGTATTACAGAAGTAGAAGAGCAGGATAATACATGCAGCAAACCAATAATGCACACAGTGGTTTAGTCCACAGTCTCACTCTTTGTAAAGAGCAACTTTCTTAACCAATCCATTGTAGTATAGTCCTATTACCTTTATAGAAGATCCCCCCTGAACAATTCCTTTTTACATAATTTGCCAAAAGACAGAAGTGTGGGAGCCTTCCTGACTTCCTCAGGCAGGCCATTCCTGGACTGGGAAATCCATGGAGATTTGTGAGAAGCAGCAGCAGAAGAATTGGTTTTATACCCTGCCCTTCACTACCTGAAGGAGTCTCGGAGTGGTTTACAATCACCTTCCCTTCCTTTCTCCACAGCAGACACTCTGTGAGGTAAGTGTGGCTGAGAGAGCTGTGATTGACCCAAAGTCACCCAGCTGGCTTCATGTGGAGGACTAGGGAATCAAACCTGGTTCTCCAGATTAGAGACTGCTGCTCTTAACCACTACACCACTATATTAGAACCTACAGAGAGTACAGTTTGGGGAGGGGAAGGAGTTCATTAGGGATATGATGCCACAGAGTCCACTCTCCAAAGCTGGCATGTCTTCAGGGGAACTGATCTCTCTAGAGTTCAGTTGTAATTCCAAAAGAGCTCCAGGCCCCACCTGGAGGTTGGCTATCCTACTTAGCATCTTTCAAAGCATTTTGGGTGGAGGTATGGAGACTGCATAGGAAGGCCTCCAAAGAAATCTCTACACAATTCCTACCACCTCTAAGTAATGTGGGAAAGGAGTGTCAGAGTGTTCCGGGGATTGTGGGGTGCGGTGGAATGGACACAGAGCCCCTTATTGTGTGTTCAGGCATAGAATCAGATCCAGAACTGAAAAAAGTGAGTTATTATCAACTTCTTTTTTTAAAAAATAGCTTTGTTTGCAAAACCTAATCATGCACATGGAGGAGGGAGTGTGACACTTCTTCCATGCTATTAAAAACAGTGTGTCAGGTACAAGAAGCCCCTTAGGCAAATAACTTCCAGGACAGCTAAACTAACTTCAGGCATCCCTGGAAATACATGTCCACAGGCTTTTTGTGTTTCTTGCATCCATACAGCCTTTCTGTACTCTTTGAGAATGTGACTGTAATGCTGAGCTTGACAGAATGTTTAACTGTTTTAATGTATTTATGAATCTTGGGTTACCAAGTCGTGTAAGCCGCTCTGGGCCTGCAAAATGTGGGGAGAGCGGCATATAAATCAAATAATATATATTTTTTAAAATGGGCTGATTTATATTTTTAATTAATCCTCATAGATCATTTCAAAATGCATCCATCTATTCTGCCATATTGTAAAAAACAAAGGTCAAGGAATTGGGTCTGCCATGAATACAAAAATCCACATTTAGCTGACTACCAAAAAGCACAATTAATTGGAGACAGCCAAATAAAAACCTTTCAACAAAAAGTCCATCATGGTTTTCTAATTTTGTAGTTATAAAAGTTTTTAAGCCAGTCAGCATTGAATTACTTTAAAATTTATTACTAACAGTAATGTATGGTATTGAATCCTGCCAGTAGAGCTGCATAACTTTAGATTTGTAAGGATATCCTGACCTAAAGACACATGAAGCTAAGCATGTCTGGGTCTGGTAGAGGTCTGGATGGGAAATGCCTGGGTTCTCATCCTGAGTTCCAAAGAAAATAATCTATCTTTGATTATGCTGTTAGGCAAGTTCTTAATATTTGGTCCATGATAAATTTGGTAAATCTGACCTCTTGTGATGCTTTATCTTGTGCTGAACTGATAGTGTATTTACATTTTCCAATGACACATTTTTATCTAATTACGATATTGTATAAAGTAACATGATTGCTGGCTTATGTTATTACTGATGTTAGTCCTGCAACTAACATTTATGATGCCATACTCCTAAGCACACAACCCCTTCTGAGCTCAGTGGGGACTTCTGAGTAAACAGGATAAGGCTACGTCACAGATCCATACTGATGCATGATCCATTGGTTATTATCTGAATGTGGACCTAATTATATTTGGCTTCAGCTAGTTAATTTCTTTGTTCATGCTCTTTAATATTATTACTTCAACAGTCCAGGAACATCAAACAATTTGATAGCTTCCAGTTGTTCCAGGAATTCCTGTTTAACTCACTTTCACCCCACACTAGGATTAAATTGTGAGACTGGTCCCTCCTGTGACAGGTTGTTTCTATCAACTGAGGGGACCCACACAGATTCTTGTGATTTTGGTTGTATTTGGGAGACACACTTGGAGTAAGCCAAACACAAGTGGCCCTGCGAGGATCTCTTTGGACTTAGCTGGTGTCTGTGCAGGTCTTAGAGGCAATGACAGGCATAAGTCGTATTTGTTGCATTCTTCCACACTACAGCTTACTGAAGGCACTGGTAGCACTGATGAGGCCAGTAGTGTGGTATATTGGAAATAATTTTTATCTTTTTATTTAACCTGGAAGGTGGTTCCCTGCTTTGCCCCAACAGATCCAGCCACCTGAATCAGTATCATAGTAACCTTGAGGCTAAACTATTGTTAACACACTCTACACAATCTACAAGTGTCTGCTCTTAAAAACAACATGGGAATTTCAATTCAAGGATCATTTAGTAGGTGATATGAGCTTCCAGGAATTTCTAGAAAGGTGTGACATCACATCTGTTTTCCTTGGAAGTAAGATCGCCAGTGACCCCCACATGTTCTCTCTGCCCGTGGACTCCCACCAGTTGCCAAAGTTAAACCCTAATATTATACAGTTCTTCATAGCCTAGGACCCACATATCTGCAGGACTGCCTGTCCTGATATGCTCTGCTTCAACATATTTGCTTATATGAATGAAACCTTTTGAATGTGCCACCTTGCAAATAAATAAGATCAACAGCTGCCTGTACCCAAGAACTCTTTGTTGTGGCTCCCATTTGGAGAATGGCTTGGCTGACAAGCAAACCCCAGAAATTACATCAGTTCTCTCTAGGAACCTGTAGTATTACTATGGATATGAAAGACCTCCACCTGAGACCCTGGAGAGCCGTTGCCAGTCTGAATAGATAATACTGACTTTAAGGGACCAGTGGTCTGATTCAGTGTAATTAGAGATGCCAGGGATCGAAAATGGGACCTTCTGCATACCAAACAGATGCTGTACATTTAGAAAGATGTAACTCTTCTTAGGATTACACTGACAGAGACACATGCCCCAGTTTAGGAAAATTTAGTTCTATGAATAAACTTCATTTTGTCAAAACACTTCCACTCACTATTTCCTATGGTAGGCTTAGCTGTCTGAAACAGCCCTCTAGAGTGGGTAAGAAAGGCCTTTTCCTCACTGCATTTAGGAAAGCATTTGTAGAGGATAAACTGTTTAGGTAAATTTGTTTTAATTTTAAATCTATGTTTTATATGTGTGTGTTTTCTATATGTTAATGAACAATTATGTTTTTCTTGTGTCCTTGCACTTTGTTGTTGTGCCACTGCATACCATGTCCTGCTCATGATCATTCATCCAAGTTAATAGTGATTTTTTTTAGCTTTGTTATATTAGGGCTGCAACACCTGTGACCTAACTATTGCCATACGGATAATCCTAGGGAAGGCAACATCAGGCAAAGGCTGTCTAAAGAGCACAGTTGTCATGTGGGATTATATTAGGAGATCCATGTGTAGAAGCAAATAGAACCAAACACATTTTTAACAACATTGAGATACAGTTTGTTAAGTATGAGAACCCTGGGCTTTGAAGGGCTTTAGTGATGACAGAACTTTAAACAAGAACCCACGATACTTGTGGGGGGGAGAAGGAGCTCCATGTTGAGGAGGATGAAGCACCCGCAGGTGACCCTTCTCCCCTGTCCCCCAGCACCAATGGCAAGGCCCAGGCCTCCAATTCTTTCCCCTCCCCACGGGCACTGACAGCGAGGCCCTGGCCCGCTGATCCCCCCCATGAGCACCGGCAGTGAGGCCTCAGCGGCTCTCAGCTGCCGGGCCCACCGATCTCCCCCCCCCATGGGCACCAGCAAGTGAGGCCTCAGCGGCTCCCAGCCAGCAGCTCACCACAGTTCCCAGAGTGGTCTCTGTGCATGTGCAGGGAATGCTCTTTTACTTTTGGGGGGGGGGGATTTAAATATCCCCTGTATAGAAGTTTTCAGATTTTTCTGCACACCTGGGGATTCCCCAAAGTGTGCAGGAAAATCTTTCTGCCCCCCAAGTGCCCCCGATGTGTGGATTTAGATATCTGCATGCACAGGGTAAACTTGGCTATTAGTATATAGATTGGGTATGGAAGCAAAAAGGTAACCAGTGCAACTGATACAGCACTGAAGTTGTATGTTCCTGGCAGCTGACTCTTGACAGGAGTCTCGCTGCTACATTTTATACCAATGGAAGTTCTGAGACATCTTCAAAGCATTTTTCTGGAAGTAAGCCCCATTGGATAAAATGGGACTTACTTCTAAGTACAGCTGCTTAGGATTGCTCCCTAGGTCAGATAATATCTTCGGTACTTTAATTTTAGGAAAAACATAATCAGATCATACAACAATGTTCAAATGGATGGAGAGAGAATATCCTTTCCTACTTGCAGTGTTGTTAAGCAGTAGAGTGCTACTAAGTGTGAGACCTCCAAAACTTACGAAGTGTATTGAATTATTTGTGTTTGTTTTAGTACCTTAGTAATTGTTCTGTAGACAACCATAATAAGGCAAGCTTTGGTGCTTCTCCAACTCATTTTGAACATATGAAACAGGTTAATCCACAAAGACACTTTAATTGTATAATTATAACTGTGGACTAGGCCTCACCTCTGTAACATCTGCATTTTCCCAGAGTAATTATTCCTAGGGTAATGTTGAACTACATCTGTATCATGCAGCAGTAGTTACTCCTGCCCCCAATTTATAAAGGACAATAGATAATTTGGATGAAGTGTTTTTCTATCTGTGCCTGAGAATAATGCTGGGTAGCCTTTTCTTTACCTTCTTCATGCTCATCTGTGAAAAGGACTTTCTGTTTAGACTAAAGGTTAGCTGGGAAAACCTGGTTTAACTGGCAACTGCTGTTGCTGTAGTAGCAGCTGTGCAAAGAATAGCATCAGCCTAACACTATTCCCTATCCAATCCCACAACAGTACTAATTAAATTACTGCCAGTGTATTTCCAAAATATAATAATCCTAGGAAAGGTAGACATGTGTTATCTGTTTGTCCCAGGATAATACATAATCAGTAGTAGGGTTGGGCATGAACTGGCTTGCAAACTAAAGTCTGAGATGAGTTTTGGCTGGTTTGTGGTTCATGAAGTTAAGTTCATGGCAGGTCAGCTGGCAACATTTTCAGAGAGACTGTCTAAATGTTTGCCAAAGCAATGGGGGTGGGGGGTGGAACTGAGAGGACATGTAGAGGAGCATCTGAGGGAGGTCCCCTGTAACTTTGATGTCTCTAGCTTGCACAGGATCTGTTCTGTACATTCCTGAATCTGCCAATGACAAATCATCTTGACAAGTGCAGGTTCAGGAGGCTCAGGAGTGTACAGAATAGATCCTGTGAGAGCAAGAGATACCAAACTCACAGGAGAACTCCATTTGACTCTCCTCTACCAGCTCTCCAAGTTTGGTGAAGACTAGATCTATGTGGTTCAAGTTACAGCACCCCAAAGAAGGTGCCCCCAGGAAAGTGCTTTCTTGAGAAAAGACAGCTGCCCTTTTGTTCTGTCCCCACACAGGAGATGGGGCCGCTAGTGCTTCTTCCTTCTGCATTCCCCATGGACCTTGAAATACAGTGTGACAACCTATAAAGCCCGTCAGGACTTCCGGTATTCCCATAAGAGTTCTGGATATTCTATCAGACATGTGCATATTAAGATGCTGGTTGTCTAAGGAGGGAAGGAGCAATAGCTACTCCAGCTCCTCATCTGGGGATGGGAGTACCAGTGGAGGCAGTCCTCTGCATCTTCAGTTAAAAGGATCAGGTAGGAGGTGATATGAAGGACCTTTGCCTGAGACCCTGAAAAGCTGCTGCCAGTCTGAATAGATGATACTGACCTTGATGGACCAATGGTCTGATTCAGTGTAAGGCAACTTTAAGTGTCCATGTGTATGTGTCCACTAAATAGAATAGTTGCAGTGCCATTTCCTAAGGTTAGCAACTATGGAAACATTTAACTGACACATTCAAATGACACCTAGCACTAAGATGTTACCCAACCACTTTTTACTTCTTACCAGAGTTATTCTGATCTCAGAGACACTTGGGGGAAAATACAACTGAGGGAGAAGAGAAATACTGGGTGGGGGAACAATCCCCAAGCACCAGCTGCACAGTCATTCTCCTACCCAACAATTCCTTGCTTGAAATGGAGCTCACCTTCAACCATTCACAACTTTTCATCATAATCCATGTTTTAATACATAACATGTACTTAGGCCTTTAGTCTCTATCAAAGTCTTAACAAGAATATGCCAACAAATATGGGAAACAAAACAGTGGCCTTTAGACTGGAAATGCTCAATCTACATTCCATTTCTAAAGACTGCAGCAACTATTGGACTATCACATTAACTTCTCAAGCAAGTAAAGTGATGCTCAAAATCTTACAACAAAGACTATTACCATATTTTAAAAAAGAAATACCAGATGTTCAAACTGGATTCAGAAAAAGAAGATGCACTAGAATCATAGAGTTGGAATGGACCTCCAGGGTCATCTAGTCCAACCCCTTGCACAGTGCAGGAAATTCACAAATATCTCCCCCTCCACACTCTCAGTGACTACTGTTCCATGCCAGGAGATAACCAAAAGCCTTCAGGATCCCTGGCCAAAACGGCCTGGAGAAGAATTGCTTCCTGACCCCAAAATGGTGATCAGCATTTCCCCGGGCATGTAAGAAAGGGCCACAAGAACTAAGCACTGAGGCCTTCCCTCTCATGATCTGCCTAAGTTCACAGAATCTGCATTGCTGTCAGATGGCCATCTAGCCTCTGTTTGAAAACCTCCAGAGAAGAAGAAGAGAGAGAGAGATTGGATTTATACCCCACCTTTCATTATCCAAGGGAGTCTCAGAGCGGCTTACAAACTCCTTTCCCTTCCCCTCCCCACAACAGAAACCCTGTGAGGTAGGTGGGGCTGAGAGAGCTCTGACATAAACTGCTCTTTTTCAAGAACAGCTGTGCCAGAACTATGGCTTGCCCACGTTCATCCAACAGATGCAAGTGGAGGACTGGGGAATCAAACTGGTTCTCCCAGAGTACAGTCAGTGCACTTAACCACTACAATAAAGGAGAGCCCACCACCTCCCGAGGAAGCCTGTTCCACTGAGGAACCATGCTAACCGTCAGGAAGTTCTTCCTAATGTTTAGCTGAAAACTCTTCTGATTTAAATTCAAACTGTTGGTTCTGGTCCAGCCTTCTGGGGCAACAGAAAACAACTCCATACCATCCTCTATATGACAGCTCTTCAAGAAGATGGTGATCATATCACCTCTCAGTCGTCTCCTCTCCAGGCTAAACATACCCAGCCCCTTCAACCTTTCCTCATAGGAAATGGTCTCCAGACCCCTCACCATCTTCATTGCTTTCCTCTGGACACATTCCAGCTTGTTTATCCTTATATTGTGGTGCCCAAAACTGAACACAATGCTCCAGGTGAGGTCTCACCAGAGCAGAGTAAAGTGGTACTATCACTTCGAATGATCTGGACACTATACTTCTGTTGATACAGCCCAAAATTGTATTTGCCTTTTTAGCAACCACATCACACTGCTGACTCATGTTCAGTGTATGGTCTACTAAGACCCCTAGATCCTTTTCATACATATTACTGCCAAGACAAGTCTCCCCCAACCTATAATTATGCATTTGATTTTTCCTACCTAAATGCAGAACTTCACATTTATCCCCATTGAAATCCATTAAATTTGTTTTAGCTGAATTTTCCAGCCTGTCAAGATCATCCTGTATCCTGACTCTGGCTTCTACCAGATCTGCTGCCCCTCCCAATCTAGTATCATCTGCAAATTTAATAACCTTGAGCTTTCCACTAGAGATCATATTGCAAATTTTCATTGGTTACGTGCAGGGCTATTTTGGGGCAGGAACGCACAGGAATGGAGTTCCGGCTGGCTTCTGAGTTGGCCACACCTACAGCCTTTCCCACCTTGGGTTCCCCAGGTGCCTTGCAAGCTGCGGGGCACCTGGGAAAGCCCGAACCAGAAACTGCCTTCCTTCTTTTGGGTTCCCCATGCGCCCCACAAGCCGCAGGGCACCTGGGGAAGCTGATCCTGGGAAAGAACTACACTGTCAGGGGGTGTGGCCTAATATGCTAATGAGTTTCTGTCATTGGGTGTGGCCTATTATGCTAATGAGTTACTGCTGGGCTTTTTCTACAAAAAAAGCCCTGGTTATGTGAGGATACAAGAGAATTTCAGACGAAAATCAGCTTGTATGTAATAGATTATACCAAAGGTTCTGACTGTGTGTATCATGAAAAGCTATGGATATGAGAAGTGGGTGTGCCACAACATCTGATTGTTTTGATGTGCAACCTATACTCTGGTCAAGAGGCCACTGTTAGGACAGAATATAGAGAAACAGAATGGTTTCCAATTGGCAAAGGTGTCAGTCAAGGATGTGTTTTATCCCCCTGTCTGTTCAGTCTATATGCAGAGCACATCATAAGGAAACATGGATTAGATTTAGATGAAGGTGGAGTGAAAATTGTTGGAAGGAACATTAACGGTTTGAGATATGCAGATGGCATCACACTACTGGTAGAAAACAGTAAAGACTTGAAATGACTACTGATGAGAGTTAAAGCAGAAAGTGCTAAAACAGGATTATAGTTGAACATCAAGAAGAAAAAAGTAATGACTACAATTACACAACTTTAAGAATGACAATGAAGAAACTGAAATTGTTAAATATTTTCTATTCCTTGGCTCCATCATCAACCAAAAGGGAGTCTGCAATCAAGAAATCAAAAGGAGATTGAGACTGGGAAAGGCAGCCATGAAGGAGCTAGAAAAGATTTGTAAGTGTAAGGATGTGTCGCTGGAAACCAAGATCAAGACGATTTATACCATGGTATTCCCCATTACCATGTATGGGTGTGAAAGTTGGACAAGGAAGAAAGTTTGAGGTGGGTTGGTCTGAAGCACCAGAACAAAGTATGAGTCCAGTGGCACCTTTAAGACCAACAAAGTTTTATTCTGGGTATAAGCTTTTGTGTGCACACACACTTCTTCTGAAACGGAGGTTGCCAACCATTACATATAGGCAGGGGTCATTTCAAGCAGGAACGCGCAGGAACGCCGTTCCAGGAGTAACATGCCCAGGAGCCAGCACATATGGTGATGTGCTGTGGAAAAAAGCAAAAGCATACTAACTTGATCTGTATTTTCATGCTTGTTGTAGGGTAGCTTCCCTGTAAGAGCAAAGGAAACCTAAAGTGTCTTTAGTCAAAGTGTAAAGCTGGCTCACCAGCTCTGAGTTGGGAAATACCTGGAGATTTTTGGGATGGAACCTGAGTGGTCGGTATTGCCTTCTGACACACTTTCGGTGATGTCAGGGTGTGTGTGGAATATGCAAATGAGTTATGCTAATAAGTTCCTGCACCTCTTTTTCTACAAAATGACCCTTGCATATATGTAAAGGGTTAGGAAGGTTTCTTTGGTCTTAAAGGTGCCACCGGACTCAAATAAAGAAAGCTGACAGGAAGAAAGTTGATCCCTTTGAACTGTGCTGTTGGAGGAGAGTTTTACGGAAACCATGGACCACCAAAACCACAAATAAGTGGGTTCTGGATCAAATCAAGTTTGAACTCTCCCATGAACTCTCCCTAGAAGCTAAAATGACTAAACAGAGGCTCTTGTATTTTGCTCACATTATGAGAAGACAAGAGTCACTAGAAAAGACTATAATGCTTGGTAAAATTGAAGGTAGCAGGAAGAAAAGGAAGACTCATCATGGATTGACTAAATAAAGGAAGCCATGGCTGTCAGATTGTAAAACCTGAGCAAGGCTGTTAACGATGGAACATTTCAGAGGTCATTAAGTTATAGGGTTGCCATAAATCAGAAGCTACTTGATGGCACATCGCACATAAACACAAACTTATAGTCATTTTAATGTATTTATAGCATGAATTTAGTAATAATCATAAAGCCTTTTGATAGAAACAAATGTGGACAATCCTTCTACTTCAGACTGCAACAATAAAGCCACAAGAAACTTGATCAAGTCAGGAGGGGTACTTTGTTAACATGGCATTTGTTGCTGAATTATTGCCCTGAATATGTATAGGTCATTCAAACATACAGCATTCTTTTTTTTAATCCATCTTGTATGTATTAATCACATTTTGAAACATGCATGAGCGTGCACACATACAGACTGAGGATACATCTGAGAGTTGTCAAACTTAACAATATGAAAGAAACAGATATAATGCAAGCAATTCTTTTTATGGAAGTGGTTAATGTGGAATGTAACAACTGCTATTATACTACAAGCGTATGAATATGGGTTAATAACAAAAACCAACATCTCCCTTTCTATTAAATCTTTATATGAAATACAGAAGCCATGCATGTTTATATGCTAAAAATGGAGTTGCCTTCCAATTTGTGTATTCAGGCCCAACCTAGAAGTAAACATAGCTTGTAGGTCCTACATTCTTTGACAGGAGTCTAAGCCAGGAGGTAAGCAACCCAGACCAATATGTGATGATGCTACCATAGACACTACTAGGAGACCCATCAAATGATAAAGAAACTCTTTGATGGTAACTCAGAACTAACTATGACCTCTAACTTGTAGTATAATACACAGTATCTCTGAAATGAACATGGGTTTGTAGATGGCAAAAAGCAAATTCACGTTATGAGATTTTGTATTTAAATCAGACAAAAATCCAAGATATATAGAACATACATTAGGGCAGGATATCGTCCTTTGAATGTTATTCTCAATGCTCGTACCAGCAGCAACCGTCATCTGAAAGAAGTGTGCAACAGAAAGTCCACTGAATTGAAATGATTTGTTTGCAAAACAATACAATATATCCAAAATTATGTTGAGAAAGAAATAGCCATGTCTTCAATTTCCACTCAAATGAGAGAGCCAGACCATATTGTAAAGTGTGGCTAAAATCTTTCAGTGAAAATTCAAAATCAGTGCACAGTATGCATAGTGATGGAAAGTTTACAATATAAACACTATATTCTTGATAAAATAAAAAAGTAAGACATATGCAGTATAATTGCAGTTCAAGTTGCATGATTTTTACTTACAATTTAATACCAAGCTAGATTTTTTTATTGTTCAAGGGCATTGCTTTAGGAAGATGTGTTTCAGCATATTGCCAATTAAAACAAATGGAAGCTAGGTAAGAATTGTATCATAATTTTGCACAGCTGTCATCCATTTCAATAGATTCCACAAGAGAACTTGCAACTGGATTGTGATTAAAGTCCAAATATTCACAAGGATTGTTACTTGCTTACTCAATATTCATAAACATGAATTTAGAATTCATACAAATACAACATAAAACCCCAAAATACAATAAAATCTTATCAGGTGAGCCATGTCTTAGTTATATATTTAAAAAAGTAAATATATTGTTTCCATTTGTTGCTCTTTGGGACATGGACAATTTATAAGTGTATAGCAATTTAGAATGCATTAATTCATGGTCTCATTGCTTAGTAAACTTCTGCTTCTTCTCGCAAGCTATATTTCCTTTTTTATTTGATAGATTTATTAAAGTTTCATGACTCCAAACAAGCAGATTTTGTCCACATGCTTATAAATGTTTTTTTTCTATTAATATTGAATTGTGCAGCAGAACATTTGCAAACTAAGAGGTCATTTCTTCAAAACATTGTAAAAGTTTAGGAGTACAGCCCACAGTCCATAAGGATGTGGGAAAATCTCATTACTTTTCTCTTCCTAAAAGCTTCACTTCCAGAAGGTGCCTGTATAAAACTTTCAAACTGCCCTTTAAACTTTCTCAGGTTCCAAAAGCAATATAAGGGTTTGATATAGTGTTGCTAGGTCCCCCCGGCTACCAGTGAAGGATAGGGTTGCCAGATCCAGATTGGGGAAAATCCTGGAGATTTGGGTATGGAGCTTGGGGAGGACAGGATCCTCAGTGGGGTACAATGCCACAGAGTCCATCCTCTGAAAGCATCCATTTTCTCCAGGGGAACTGATCTCTGGAACTGTAGTCCAGAGATAGTTGTAATTTCAGGGGTCCCCAGGTCCCATCTGGAGGCGGGCATCCCTAAATTGGAGTGAGCGACTCAGCATGCCTGGACATTGGGGGGGGGGGGGTGCACTACATCACTCTAAGTGTGTGTAGATGTTATCTCCTGAATGTGATGCCTTTCTTTGTCTTAACCAGGGAGCTGCCCTCTGACCCCTCCTCCTATTCTTTTTGTCCCCTCACTCTTTGCACCTGACCTTTCATGGAGACACATGTCTGTGCAGATCTCTCCTGTAGATACAGTGCCCTCATATTCCCACACACATGATGCTGGACAAGCTGGCCATTTGCGATAGGTGAAGTACTCTTTAGACCATGCCTCTTTCTCTCCTTCCAACTGCAACCTGAATGTGAACTGGATCTACTTGAATAAATGTAAGTTTAACTTTTTTCTGCAATATACTGCATTCAGTATCATGCTTCTACTAGGAATAACGCCCATTGTGGAAATAAATACAGTGGGCTCTAGAAAGAAGTTCTGGGAGAGTGCCAAGGCCTTGGGAACCCAGTGTCAATTTGCTGTGGCGATCTCAGCAGGGTATGATGACACAGAGTCCACCATTTTCTCCAGAGGAACTGATCTCTGCTACCTGAAGAGCTGTTGTAATTCTGAGTGATTTCCAGCCCCCACCCAGAGATTGGCAACAATGGTTCCCCAGGAGGAAATGGCTGGTTTGGCGGGTGAAGTCTAGGGCATTGTACCTGTCTGAGGTCCCACTCCTCCTCAAACCTCACCCTCTCCAGGCTCCACCCCTGAAATCTCCAGGAATTTCCCACCTGGAGTTGGCAACCCTATCTCCTTCCCAGCCAAACATCAACCTACCTTTATTTTTCTCTCACTCTTAAGCTTTCCATCTCCCCCCCACACACCTACAGCCTCTACTGTGCTCTGAAACCCTAACTGCCATGTCACATTGGCTGCCATGGCAGGGCCATCTCAGCAGGGTATAAGGACACAGATTCCACCATTTTCTGGGAACTGATCAATGCCATCTGGAGAGCAGTTGTAATTCTGAGTAATTCTGATATCCAGCCCTCACCTGGAGACTGGCAACAATGGTTCCCCAGGAGGAAAAGTAGTCTTTTTCTGAAATGGGGACCAAAGCAGCTTACATCATTCTCCTCTCCCCCTTTTGACTTGCACAACAACCCTGTGAGGTAGGTTAGGCTGAAAGTCTGTGACTAGTCCAAAATCACCCACTCAGCTTCCACAGCAAGAACCTGGGTCTAGCAGACCCTGCTCTGAAGCACTGACTGCTATGCCTAGGGTAGCCAGCCTCCAGGCTGAGCCTGAAGATCACCAGGTATCACAACTGAACTCCAGATAACAAATCTCCCCCCCCCCCGGAGAAAATGACTGCTTTGAAGGGTGGGCTCTATGGCATTCTGTTCAGCTGAGGCCTCTCCCCTCCCCAAACCCTGGCTTCCATAGACTCCAGGAATCTCCCTACCTGGAGCTAGCAACCCTAGGACTGGCTCTAATGAGTTTTCTCCCAAAGGCCAAAATAGGTGTTGAAAGGGCCTTTTACTGACAGAACTGAACTTGTATGCAAAGCAACAGGCATTGAGGGGAAAGTAGGGTTCCCAGCTCTGAGTAGGGAAATACCAGGAGATTTGGGAGGTGGATCCTGTGGAGGGCAGCATTGGGGGTGGGGGGGAGGAAGGACTCAGCAGAAATGTCCCAACCTGGAGCTGGCAACCCTAGTCAAAACTTGTCCTAATGAGTTCTTCACAAAGGCATGGAAAGAGTTTTGTTCCTTTGTCTTTTTACTGACAGAACCAAGCTTGGTTGTCTAACAACAGCCACTGAGGGAAAAGTTTGTCCCACAGAGGAGACAGGAGGTGAAATGTCTTCATCAGGAGAGAAAGCCGTTTGCCAGTAATTCTGACAGGGAACAGTGGCTGAAGGGGGAGTGGGTGGGGAAGAGGAGCAGACCCAGCTCCTGGCCAATGGCACATGAGTACTCTTGAGTGGCGGCTGATGGGCCAATAGCTGATGGAGCGCACTGTGGGCGGGACTCAGGAAATGCAGCCAGTGAATAAGGACAGCTTCTGAGTGACACATCATGAAGATAACTGATTTAGGAGCGTGTGGAATGTTCAGAATGTGCCACCCCACTACTGAATTATATATAAGGAAAGATGACTGGGCAAACATTGCTATATTAATGAAATTTCCCAGTAAGTTTGACCCAAGAAATGTTTACAGAGATAACCAAGAGATAATTGAAAGGAGAAGGAAAAATTGCACCAGTGGCATTTTCTCTTTTAAAAGCTGTGATGCCAAATCCTTGAACTGATCTTTGAAGTCTATTTTTATTGTATCAGCAAATAAGCCATAGTAACAGCACAATGATTCCATACTGAGGTAAGTTTGAACTGCAGTTGGGGCAGGGTTGAGGAAGGCAAGGAAGCCCTTAGAAAAAATCTATTGTGTGAGAATAATTCATATAGACAGATATATTTATTGCATGTAGCCAAAGGCCATCACAAAAGAAAATTAAGAACATAGAGGTAAGAGTCAAACATGATTACAAGAGTGGTTTTAAAAATTGTTAGAGATAAAATGCAATTAATTACATACAGTAAAATTACAAATCTCGAAGGTATATCCAGTTAGTCAGATTCATTTACTGAAGCAGCAACCTTGGCCCTAATTTTCCTTGCGGCCAGGGCGAAAAGTGAAACTCTATAGGTAACAAACAGATTGGTGTCAGATAATAGAAAGACCAATTTATCCAAATCAGAGGGGAGATTTTGTCTCATTAGCAAATTGTCAAGAAATTTGATTCTGACTTCTGTATACATAGGACAAAATAGCAGATAATGGTATATATCCTCTGGAACTGAAGCACCACATATACAGACATGAAGAGCCATCAGTGTTTGAGAATATCTTCCCATGAGCAATGCCATTGGCATTGTCTGGAAACGTAGGGAAGTGACTGTCTTTCTAAGGTTTGGAGATGAAATGTTTACCAAATAAGATGCTCTGGCGTGATCTCTCTTGATCAGCTTAAATGAAGGTGAAAACTTAGACTGAGAGATGGTAAAACTATCCAATAGGGCATCACATTTGTACACCCAGTTTCGTTGGTTGGAACATTTGTTCAAACCCCCCAACAAGTCATCTGGGACAGAATAATGAGTAAGTATGTTATTATAGCATAGTGACCAAACTGAATCATTTTGTGACACTGACTGAAAACATTGATTACTGGGTGAGTTTGCTCCAAAATTTGAGTAAGATGAGATGGACTGAGTAATTCATATAGTTCCTTCCAATTTAGGGCTGCCAAGTCCCCCGGTAGGGTGGGGGAAACACCGATTTTTCATGCTTACCCCCGCTTTTTCCAAACTGGCCACCGGGGGGAGGCAATGGCTGCCAACAGGAGGGGAACGTCGGAGCCTGCCGGGCCCTCTCCCTTCCAGGCCTCTTAAAAGGGAAATGTCTGAAGAGCCTGCAGTGAAAAGCCTCACCAGACATTTCCCCTTTAAGAGTTAGCAAGAGAGCCCCGCCCAGAGATTAACGAGGGACTAAGCTCTTACTGAAGGGCCTGCTTTTGCATGCGGCTGGTGTAAGATTGAAAGGTTGCTGCTGCTGGGCCTGGGGTAAGTCCATCTGCCAGCTCTTTTCCTTCTCTCTTACTCTCTCTTCTTTCTTTTTTCTGTCTGTCTGTCTGTCTGTCTCTCTCTCTGTCCCCATCCAGCAGAGGTCTATCAGTGGCTATTATTAGCCACAAGGTCTAAATGGAACCCTTTGTCTGGGGCAGTGATGCTCTGCATTCTTGGTGCTTGGGGGGCAACAGTGGGAGGGCTTCTGGAGTTCTGGCCCCGCTGCTGGACCTCCTGAGGGCACCTGGTATTTTTGGCCACTGTGTGACACAGAGTGTTGTACTGGATGGGCTGTACTGGATGGGCCAATCCACTGTGGCTTCTCTCCTGTTCTTATGATATGAAAATCATATTTAGCACTTGTGTAACACTTAGTGCTTCATATTCTGCCGAGATGAAGAAGAATTCAGTAGGGCTGTTGCTCAGTGCTAGAGCATCTGCTTGACATGCAGGAGGTATCAGCCTCTTCAGCTAAAAAAGGATCAGGTAATAGGTGACATTAAAGATCTCAGCCTGAGACCCTGGAGAGCCACTACCAGTCTGAGTAGTCAATACTGACCTTGATGGACCAATGGCCTGATTCAGTATTAGGATACTTCATGAGTTCATGTGTCAGCATGTGGAAGCAACATCACAGGATGTGACATCACAAAATGATGTCACTTCCTTTCTCCAAAGTCTCCTGGCTCCTCCCCCAAAGTCCCCAGATATTTCCCAAGTTGGACTTGGCAGCCCTATTCCAATTTCATGGCCTTGCAGAATACTATATAATATATACAGTCCTCAAGCCATGCATATTGGTTGAATCTCCTCTAGAGTAAGCCATTTAGAACAGAGGTGTTGAACTCATTTGTTACAAGGGCCAAATCTGACATAAATGTCACTTTGACAGGCTAGGCCATGTCTGCTATAAAGGACACAGGGAAACCCATTTAATGATATTATTTTTTTACTCAAAATACAAACAGAAGCAATTTATTCCTAGCAGAGAAAGCAACTGATTTACTGGGGAGCCCACAAAATCATATGCAAGACTAGTTTTTTTCCAAGTGATACCATAAAAGGTTCCTTATATTTCCATACATACCAGTTGCTTGTGGGTTGGGTAAGAGCCCTGGACAGGCCAGTTCTGGTTCCTGGGCCTTATGTTTGACACCTCTGATTTAGAAGAACGTATACAGTTCTTTACTGTATAACACATGTTGGTATATCAGTACCATAATTTTACTATTACTGTGGTATAGTGGTGAGAAGGTTGCATTAGGCTCTGGATTATCCTGGTTTCAATCTTCTCTCTGCTATAAATGAGCTGTGTGTCACTCTTTCAGCCTAACCTTCCTCACAGGGTTGTTTGAGGATAGAATGGAGGAGGGGAGAATGATATATGCAATATACAATCTATGAGAGGAAGGGCAAAATAAAAAAAAATACTTATGGCTCTCAGTTCTCTCACTGAAAGTAATGGGACATGGGAATAGTTAACTTGGGCTAACTAGATCTAGAGGAGTTAGCTGTGTTAGTCTGTTGCTGCAAAATAGTAAAAAGCCCAGTAGCACTTTTAAGACTAACAAACTTTATTGTAACAAAAGCTTTCGAGAAACATAGCTCTCTTCCTCAGAGGAATGGAGGATCTGAAGAAACTGGCCAGATATATATAGGTGGTAAGGGGAGGGGGGGAGAGAATGGCACTTTCTGCATCTTCTCCTCCCTCCCCTTACCATCTCTATATATCTCTGGCCAGGTTCTTCACACCCTCCATGCATTTGACGAAAAGAGCTGTGTTTGCAAGCTTATGCTAAATAAAGTTTGTTGGTCTTAAAGATGCTATTGGGCTTTTTACTACTTTTGGCTAACTACATTTTTAGTGTGCAATTCAGGCAAATTTAAGTATTTATTTATTTAATTATTTAATTCGGCTTTTAGGCCACTCTCCCCACACAGCAGGCTCAGAGCGGCTTACATAATTAGGTGAACCTTGTTCACAATAAAACAGTTAAAAACAGTTAAAACATTATAAGTCATTATTGACATTATTACGCAAAACAAATATTAAAGTGCTCAATGCTATCTGATGGCGTATCAACTGATGTTACATACATTCTGATGCTGGGAGCACTTTTAAGGCCCATCAATTTAAATGGAAAACATGTGATCAGCACTTCTGTTGACATCAATGGCACATAAAGAAGCCTAAGTTTGCCGGGTTCACATTCATAATTATCAGTGTACAGCCTAAATGCACAACAATATCTAAGTTATATAGTACAAATCCTATGATAAACTGTGCCCTTTTTACTTCTGAATCTTCACTAAGCCATTTCTGCAACCAACTTTTGCAATTTCAGATTTTCATACTCTATACCACTTTTAAAGATTTGTGACAAACAATAGGCAAACTTTTATAAAACTAACTTTTATATCACAAAGCAATCTCAGAATGTTTTGCTAGAGTAAAAACTAAGATAAATATTCATAAGGATTATATATTCTGTAGCATCAATCAGTTCAGTGACTGCTATGCTTTGTATGAAGACGTTCCCATGTTCAGTATCTGGCACCTTCTTTATTTAAAACTATGAAATACAGGACCAAGAAAAAGCACTAAATAAAGTGTATGACAGAAAAAGCAGTACAGAAATACTTTTAAAGATAATTGCTCTAAAGGACCACTTTCTTTCACATCTACTTTTCATTAGTGAGACCTACAGTTACTGTCTTTTTTGGTCTTCACATTTCATTACTATATTTTCCATTAATGCATGTCTTCTCTCCCTTAAGATCCTCAGGAAGACCAATAGCTATTCTGTTCCCAGACCTTTTAGAGTTCCCAAAAGTGTCTGACTCCATTCTTTCCCACTAATAGCATTTTCTGTTCTGTTTTCCTCAATGACTATAAACTAGTGGCTATCACAGCAAAAACTGTAGGAAGGCAGAAGACTAATAACATCACTCAGAAGTTTCCTGTGACCTACTGATAATCTTAGGTGATTCTCTGGAGAACAAATGAATCACAAATAAATTCCAAGTCAGTCAATAAACCCATCAATCAAATCAAGATGATTCTGTGACCCATACACTAGATGTGTCTCGCTCTTACAGGGGGAGGGAGAGAACCACACAAGTTGCCTGGTTAGAACAGGTATGTCCGAATATCTTCCAGTGGTATTTTTTCGGCTCTTGCGTTAGGGCAACCTGGACCCCTGGAATTTTGTATTGCTAATCCCTCTTCTCTGGGGTCCTGCACTTTCTAACAGTCTTCCTCTTACTTATTTGATAGTATGTTCCATTTATAAATAAAGTAGCCTGATACCCGTGCTTCACTACGGTATTTAAGTCCGGCAAATCCAGTTATAATACTGATGATGTGAAGTTTGAAATGTAACATTTGTTGTAGGAATTCTAATGGAGAAGATAGTAGCGTAAAAAACTAAGTGAGACATACACACTCCCCCCCCCTCTCTACTGAAAGACTTCTGTGTAGACCACAGTGGTGTTTCTGCCCTCCGGTGCTAGGATCACCAGGCTGCTTGGTGAGCTCACTCTGGAGCAGGCAACATAGAACTGCCCATTTAAGAAGCAGTCGTCTGTTAAGTCAACTCCTGCCACCTTCCACGAAATTGATGGCCTCTCTACTTGTGTTACTGGATTGTTTTGCTCATATGGAGGCTGTGTTGTTCTGAGCACCTCAGGGTGATCTCTCTTGTACTTGGCCTGCACAGCTCAGTGCCCCACAGGAGTACTATGTGCAAGCACAGGCGTCAGCTTCAGGGGGGCTGGGGAGTTGGAGCCCCCCAACTTTTCCAGGAGGTGCTGAGCCTCCACCGGAGACAATGGACTGTGATGTCTCTGGCCCAGCCCCAGCCCCCCCCCCCCCGGGAAATTGGAAAGTCTACGCCCTTGTGTGCAAATGTCTTTGCTGTATTCCTAAATTGCCTCCTCCTGGTAGAAAAATGTCTATTCAGGTGTCTTGAATTGCTATTTCTGTAACTTTCCTCAACTGTCTGCAATCTCTTTTAATTGTGTTTTTACCTCAGAACAGAGACTGCAGACAGTTGCGTCTCCAGGCACATGGGGAAACACATTTTGCCCCTTTTTTACCCCCTTCAGGGGTCATGTTTCTCAGAAATCTCTTTGTGTGGAGGGGTTTAACATCATGGTAGGAATGCACTCCCCTTATTTTGGGTTTCTTGGTGCAGGGGTTTGGCTTGCGCATTGAATTGGGGGAGAGGACATACCCCGCCCTTTTTTTTTTACAAAATTGTCTTTCATTTATATTACATTTAAGAAGTGGGACATAACTACGTATTCAAAACACCATCCGAGCAATGAGATACTAAGCAAGTTCATATGAACCAATTTTCTAGAACCCACATTATGAGAAGTTAAATAAACCACTTTTCTACAAATTTGGGGTATATTTCCATAGTGGGTGGGAGTGTGGTTAAAGCCATTGGTGAGGCTGGGCCAGCAGCATCGCTAAGGTGATCCTGCTGGGGCAGCGTCCCTGATGGAAAAAGTACCCTGGCCCGCTCCTACACCTGACTGACACCTGCCTGTCTGGTGTTGGGGGGGGGATTGTGTTTAAAGACATTGGGGAGGCTGGGCCAGCAGCAGGGCTAAGGCAATGCTGCTGAGCAAACCTCCCCGACGGCTGTAAGCATCTCACCTCCTCTCCTACACCTGACAGGCAGCTGCCTGTCAGGTGTAGGAGGGGGAGGAGTATTAGAAGCCACTGTGGAGGCAGGGCTGGCAGGATCACTAAGGTGTTACTGCTGGGGGGGCTCTCTGTTGACTTTAAGCACCGTGCAACTGCTGCTGCACCTGACAGACAACTGCCTGTCAGATGTAGGAGGTGTATGTGTGTGTTTGAAGCCATGGGGAGGCTGGACCAGCAGCATTACTGCACCTCATAGGTGGTTGTTGGCCACTCCTGACTTCCTTAACTGTCATTAGCTGTCTGCAGTCTCCTGTAACTGTTGACTTTTTTTTACCTCAGAATGCTGAGCTCTGCAGCTGACCAGAGAGTGGAGGTGCAAGTAGGCAGCAGCCTGGCAGGCTCATATGAATCAATGGAGGGGAGCACATTTTTCCCCTTTTGACCCCCTTAGGGGTCGAATTTCTAAAAATCCCTTCTTAGTGAGCACCTACGCCATGGTAGGAGCGCTCTCCCTGAATTTGGTGTTTCTAGGTCCAGCGGTTTGGCCTGGGTGTTGATTTTACAGCCAGGGGACTTTCCTTTATATATATAGATAGATAACAATAAATATGAGTTCTAAGGGGTCTATTTAATATAGGGGTTCAGTTAAAGTCTCTTATACTTCATAGGCATCTACATACAGCTAGGTTTTCCCTTGAAAATAGCCATATTATTTATTATTTCTACTTAACTATAATATTAAAACCAGATTGCTTGAAGTCTTATTTGTACATCCTTTGCACAATGCTTAGAATTATCCTCCATGCAGTGAATGAAGTGATTTGTATTCCCCACTCTTTCAGGTCCATGAAAGACATCTTTGTGACTGCCATTTTATCTACAACAGTCAGCTGGTTCTGTGTAGACACTGATCTTTTGTTGCTAATAGTACTGAATCAAGCAGACTATTTCTGCTCCTGACTCACTTCAGAAATAAATCACTGATGTAACGTTTGGCTTTTCCCTATTGTCTCTAGCCAGCTAATTAACCTTATGGCAGCATCCTGAAGCTAAGGAAGTACCACTAAAGCTACTCAAATTATAGTAAGGTTGACTGTGTCAGGATTTCAGCCTTATATCCTTTCTACATGATCGATCAACACACACATGTACAAAATTCTAGCCATTCTACAAAAATTTTGGAAATATTTTCAACAACTGCCTGACATCAGTATGACCATAAAGATTAGTGCTAGTAGTGAGACAGCCTTACCATTATTTGGTAAATATAAAGCAAATAAATAATAAATATAGCTAAAGATGTGGAAAAAATTAAAGGCAGGTTAGTGGGTAGTTGAGAAGGAAAGGAGGAAGCAGAGGTTATGCTGGTTGCTGGGAGGAGGAAGTAGGAAACAGTGTGAGGAAGGGGATACAGAGGAACATGAAATGCCCCCCACAATTCCTTGTGGATTACACCCCATGCAACTGTCCCTGGTCCTGCTGATGACATTAAGGATGGGCACCAGGGTTCATTTTGTAGCAGGAGCTCCTTTGCATATTACGCCACATACCCCTAATATAGCCAATCTTCCAAGAGCTTACAGAGCTCTTCTTACAGGGGCTACTGTAAGCTCTTGGAAGATTGGCTACATCATGGGTGTGTGGCCTAATATGCAGAGGAGCTCCTGCTACAAAATGAGCCCTGATGGGCACCAACCAGTTTATGAACTAAAGTCCATCACAAATTTTGGGCAGTTTGTGGTTTGTGAAGCGATGTTTGTGGAAGAGCTCCTGGCATGAACATTTAACAATTTTGTGGGGGTTTGTGAATGATTACTTTTTCCAGACAGACTGTCTCTGCTCAATTAAACTGTTTACAAAACTTCAAAGCAACAGGGGGGTGGAATTCTCCAGCCCTGGAAACACTAATAGGAGTCCTCCAAAGCTTAATAGGAACTGCTGGCGGTCAATAACAGAGTTCCCATTCTGCTCTATGGGATCAGAAAGCTATATATACACTTTCAGCTCTGCAGCCTCTTTTTTCTAGGCTGTTCTCAGTTACAGAGAGAAGCAGGAAGCTTCTTAAAAGCAAACTAGCAGAGCACATTTTCTCATGACTGGGAACTCCTCTCCCCTGCTAGGGTTTTGGTTTTAGGTGGTCTCAGAGCTCTGAGCCACTTATCTCTCTGCTCACACCAAGCAGAGGGGCTTAGCTAGTGGGTTCCTCAGTGGCAGACCCACATTTTGATTGTGATTCCTCTCCCCTGCTGGGGTTTGGGGGTCTTAGGTGCACTCAGAGCTCTGAGCCACCCATCTCTCTGCTCATGCCAAGCAGAGGGGCTTAGCTATTGGGTACCCACCCACCGGGGCTTAGCTACTGGGTACCCACCCACCCCTCCTGATTGTGAATCAACTGCTCTGTACCATGAGGGTGAAAGTGGGTTCAAAGGGTGCTCGCCGGGGGAGGGGGGAAGAAATCCTTCACTCTTGCATATCTCAGACACCAAACCTATTGTGTCCATCTCTAGACACCAAACCTATTGTGTCAGCCCACAGGAGCCCACCCCTACCAGGGCATTATCAGAGGTCTCAGAGTTTCCTTTCCCTGATCTGTTCCTGGGGCTCTCCAAAGAGGACAAAGAGTTGTTACCACCACCAAAAGACCAGTGGTTGATAACACTCTTTGGAGAAGTCTTGACAGTGATTGGGGGGGGGGGAGAGTATCCTCCGCTTCCACCCAACTCTCTGTTGCTGCTTCTGCTTTCAGTACACCACTTCGTGGCCCCTCACAGCAGTGCCAGAAAGCAGCTGCCCCTCCTCTCACCTTCTCCAGTCCTGGGTGTTGTTTCCAACCCACACTGTGGAAACATTTCTGCACCCTCCCCAGTGAACCCTGTGTGTCAGAGTGGTGTAACTTTGGGGAGCCCCTCTTAAAACTCTGGGGATATCTGCCTTTCTGTCCTTCTTAAGCTGCCTTTGTAGACTTGGGAGGGCTGCGAGTATAGGAGGGATGCTTGCCTTGATTCCAGTGTTTGGCTGGGGGGGGGGAGGGGTCTGCCCAGGTAAAGTTTCCCTGTGAGTTTGATGTCACTGGCTTGTTCCTGAGCCATTCATAGGCTTCTGTAACTGAAGTTGTTTTTTCAAGACAAAGCAATGGGAAAACCTTTTTTGGGAGGGACCCCAAAATGTAATCTGCCCCCAACTTGGAGAGATTGCAAAGGAATGGGTGCCAGGGAGAGGTTCCCTGTGCATTTGGTGTTTGTAGCTTGCATAGGGTCCATTGTATATACTTTTGAACCTGTGCCTGACATTTTCCCCAAAGCACTTTCCAGGCTTGACATTAGTACTGTTGGGTTTGCAGTGCCACAGTGGCACTGGTTCTACTGGGAAATCCAATTGTCACCATACTTGGAGGGCAGGTAGGGAAGAGTCAGCTGGAGAATCTCTATGAGTGTACTGTCTCTAGCTTGCACAGGATCCATTCTATACACTCCTGAACCTGTTCCTGTCATTTTCCTAGAAAACACTTTCCTGAGGGCACCTTCTGGGGGGGGGGGGGGGGGAGAGAGCATAACTTGAATACCATAAACCCAATTGCCACCAAACTTGGAGGGCAGGTAGAATAGAGAAAGTTGGGAATTCCCTGTGAGTTTCGTATCTCTAGCCTGCCAGGGGACTGTTCTACTGCATCACAAACTTTACAAATTGAACTGATTCATCTAGCACAAAGAAGTTTATGGCAGTTCATGGTTCATGATCTGTGCATGCCATGAACCACAACCCAAACGGAACTGTTTTCCTGGTTTGTGCCCATTCCTAGATGGCATCATTCAACTGGGCCATAGTTTTCCCAGACACAGGCTGCCAGGAGAGGAAAGGCTGAAGAAAAGGTAGGTTGGTTGGTGGGTAGAAGGAGAAAAAATAGCAGGGACAGGGGATAGACTGTGGGGGCTTTCAGAAGGGATAGAGAAAATAGTTGGAGAGGGTAAAATGAGGTGCCCCTTCCATAAGTCCTTGTGGGGCCCCTGCTTGTAAACACTGTTTCATACTACTCTATTTCCACATAGTTCCAAGCCCTGGTCCTTCACAGTTGCAAAACACCTGAAGCCATAGATCTTCCTTGTCTTTGTGCCAAATCTCCACATTGAGAAATATGTGGTCAGTATTGTTCATTCATTCTTTATTACGATCACTTGACCAATCATATAAAACATTTACAAGGTCAGTATCTGGTAAGGCTCAAGGGAACAATAGATCATTAATTCCAGAATCACTATTCTCCTGGGGCCTTTGAAGGCTAAGATCTAGTTAGGCTATCTAGGGTTGCCAACTGTGAGTTGGGAAATTCCTGGAGATTTGTTTCATTGCTCTTCACTCCACTTTTGGATTTATGTAACAGGGGTTGTGGTCACACATGCGACATAAAGCGGGGTGGGGGGAGAGGCTAGTTCCTTCAGTGGAAGTTGACCTGCAGTTGTACAGTCATACAGTTTTTTGATGCAGCCCGCCACTGCGTGATCAGACATAACCTGGAAGTAAGTATATAATAGGATCATGGCTCTGAAGACTGGTGTTGTCAAATTTTTAAGGATAATATAGCACTATATTGTGTAATGTGGAGCCTTAGCTGCAACCCCCCTCAGCTAATTGCAAGTAGAAAAGGAAGATTAATCCTTTAACTTTGTAAAACAACTCTCATGTGAATAGTTCCAGTAATGCAATCAGCAAGTAAATGAGGCAGTCACACAATGAAAGAAACCCTTTCTTTAAAAAATACTGAATACAGATACACTTGCTGTAGTAGTTACATTTATTTCAAATATTAATAATGTGGCTTAAGTAAATTTACCAAACTGAACTCATTTTCAAAAATCTCTGAAGACTTATCTTGAAATGCCATCAGAATTAAAGCTATCAGTTTGGTGTTTTCATATGTAGAAGGGGAAAAATGTCCTTTCCCTGTTCATTTGCAACATTACTACCTTTGGATATAGGGATAATTTCCTCCCCAGCCTTTCTATGGCTAAATCCATTGAACTGTAAGTAGATGATGATCATGCTCCCTTGACCATCAAAAAGGAATTTCCTGAAAATGATTAGATTTGCTACACAGGTGTGCTTCAGCAGAATGTAATAACACATCCAGATGCACACAGCGGGAAGCACCCAAGTAAATTGTTACATCTTAAAATACATTTATTGTATTTTTGAGAGCAGCGTATTATAATTAAAAGGGAAATGCAGATTTTAAGCTGCCCACCTTTCAAATCACATTATAAGCTTCCCTCTGAATACAACTGGAAAATGAGGATGATGGAGTAGAAACCCATCTGTCCACTGTTCCTGCGGCTGAGATGCGTCTCTCTGAAAAATATGTAAATAGGCAGTTTGGGGCTTGATATGTAATACAGCAGGTTGGAATGGGAATATGAGGAGCCTGCTGTCCTACAAATCAAGTCTTGAATGGGAATGTGGAGACCTGGACTGATTACAGTGTAGGACTAGCAACTTGATCTTTATATGTTAACTTGCAAATTATACTGTGTTCACTGGAGATTATTAACAGGTAAGCATATTTTTAGTTTCAGTGGGGGGTTTTTGTTTCAGTGTATTGCTAGAATGACTGTTTGCATTTTCTGACAATTTCCACTATATTAGGGTTGACAAGCTGGAGAGTTATAGAGTAGGGATTGATGATAGGGTTGCCAATCTCCAGGTGGAGCCTGGAGATCTCCCAGAACTACAACTGATCTCCAGACTACAGGAACTGGTTCCACTGGAGAAAACAGCTGCTTTGGACAGTGGACTGTATGGCATTATATCCAACTGAGGTCCCCCTTCCTCAAACCCTGCTCTCCCCAGGCCCAATCCCCAAATTGCCAGGAATTTCCCAACAAGGAGTTGGCAACACTAGCTATGATCCATGCTCTGATCACATCAAGGTTAGATTACTATATTGCACTGAGTAAAAAATATTAATGGTGTCCTAATACTGGAAATTACATATCTTCATAAATTATTTTAGATATTTTTGTGTAATTGTGTGCATTTCCTTGCAAACTCAAAAGAGCTATTTACATCTTCTAGGACTGCCCAGGTCAGAGATGTTTGTAGTGCTTCAGTTATTGGAGGAAGTTATCTTTCCAACTTCCTAACTCTGCAGTGCCCACCTCTCCCATCTCCACAACCAATTCTGGCACGGGAAAGCCTAAATGGAATGAGGTCTAGGCTATTCCCATGTAGCCTTGCCCAGAGACAACATTATTTTTCTCTAGCAGTCCTCCTAGTCTTAACTCAGCAAAGCCTATTTCCAGTCCTTAGCATGAAATATGAACTGTCACAAGACTGGTGAGATCTTGCGCCATCCTATGAGAGTTTCATTGACAATGAAGTGAGACATAAATCTAGTCATTTTTTCCACTTCATGCACTGGGCAGCTAGAGGCAGGGCTTTTATCATTCTTGCTCTAAGAATATGAAACCCCCACCACCACCTTTTTTGATATGAGGATAGTTCCTCCAGCCCCACCTTTCATAAAGGTTGCAAAACACACACACAAACCAATAGTTATCACTTCGCAGTTTTTGGTATTAACCTATAGGCAATTCATTCTGACTTTTCTGGTATGAAATATTATTTTGCAATTATTATTGATTGAAAATGTTTTGCTATGGTTTTATTTTGATTTGTAAGCTGCTCTGAGCTAAGATAACATGGCATCTAATTGCCTTAAACAAATTAAAAAAGAATAAACCCTGGTTGTATACCAACTATGCACTTCCTCTCCCTTTTTAAATGTATGTTCCCTTATAATTTCATATAATAACAAACAAAAAATTCAGAATAAGTCTGGCCCACTATTTTCAAAATCATACGGCTTCATTTCAGTATTTAATCAAAAGTAAGAATGTGATACTCTGAATCATAGTCATCAGTCTTGCAAAGAAACACGATTTCCTTGGAGATCTCCCAACAAACTATCAGTGTTTATGCCCACATGAAATCCGAAATATGAAAAGACCATTGCATGTGGTGGCTTGATTCCAAACACTTAATTATTGGTAGTGCAATTTTTATTGCATATTTAATTATTTTAACATTCTTACTTTCAAAGCAATTTAATTTTTAAAAAAATTATTGTTCATATTACATCTGCTCAATTAGGTGATAGTGTTTCTCTCTTCATACAAGAAAAATAAGTGTAGTTCAGAGTTTATAGTCATAGTTATGGTTCTCTGAGGAAGACTTGCTTAAAAAGAAAGCAACTGTAATGTGTAACACTTTTAATAATGGTGAGATAATTCTTCACTTCACTAAAGCATTAACATGATGGGGCATTGGGGGTGGGAAGGAAAATGATAATCATAACCTGATACAGCAATTCATGTGATAATTAATGCTGCATATCATATAGCAAGTAATTGTGTACCATAGGAAAACTATTTTGAGCAGTAACCTTGTAGCAAATATAATGCATATCCAGCTCTTTGTTATGAGAGATTAAACAGTTGTGAATATGTACTGCCTACTTACAAGCAACATCTAAACAAGGATAATAAGATAGGAAGAGAGGTAGATTTGCAAAATGTTACCCCTGCAAAAAGCCTTAGAGTTCAATGCAAGACTTTCAGCACCTTTGTTAGACACAACATTTTATTCTTCTGAAATTTTTGGCCCCTAGGTAATCACATCCATTTAGCAATTTCTAATGGTTACAAACTGAAGTATACTTTAGTGACTCCAATTACAAATAATAAGTCTGAGCTGATAATCAGTCTTATAATCTACAGATGACAACGATTCAAAATTTTAAAATAAAATTGCTTCACTGATGCACAAATGGATCAACACAACAAGCTCAACAACAGTATATTCAAAATTAACATTTCAAAGATGCATTATTTATGCTTTCTGCACCATTGTCAAAACCTTTCCTTGAGAAAACCATGCAATATAAATACGGTAATGTACATAGCATGTGGGACTTTTTTTCTTGATTCATTTTATTATTTGAAATAAAGTTTAAAAAAGGAATGGACTGTCAACATATTGTAGCCATTCACTCACATACTTCAGCAATCAAGCAAAAATAAAGGTTGCCAGGCAACTGGTAAGAAACGATTTACCAGCAGCAAACGGAGGCCCGGGTCTGTAGCCAGAAATTTTTCTGGGGGGCCAATAGGGGGCAATTTAGAGTTAATTTAATTTCTTACGTGGAAATTAATTTATGGAACTAATTTCATTATTGGAGCTAATTTTATTACTGGAGCTCTCGGGGGTGGCTATGGAGGGGCTTCTTCCCTGAAGAGGGCTTCCCCTTTTGCCCAGATTGGGCTGCTCCCATCCCTCACAAACCCACCACCCAGATTGGGCTGCTCATATCCCTCACAAACTTGCTGCTCTCTCATGAATGAGGCAAGGCCAAGGCAAAGAGAATAGCTCACCCAAGCACCTCACTGCACCTTCTCCCATAAAACATCATTACACTGCTCCCACTACTGGCTGGGCTTTTTGTCCTGAGCAGTGACCTTGCCCTCCTCCTTGGGTGGGGGACTTCACCCCCTCCCTGTGCCTCACTCCTGCCTTCCTGCAAGGACAGGCACAGGTGGCCTTGGCCATAGAAGGATGTGGAATAGCTGGGATCTCCACTCTTGGCAGCTCTGTGCCATCTCTCTTCAGCCCAGCCCTCAGCCTAGCCCCCCCATGAGTGCTTGCCTCCAGGGCTGGTTGGCTCTCTCCTTGGCAAGGGCCTGGGGTGCATTCTCTGCCTGCCTCACCATAGCAGTTGGCAAGCAGGGCTGCCAGAGCAGCGAGAAGTTTTTTGGGGCCCCTGCTGTCGCCATTGCATTCACTGAGAGCACAGGCCCACCGATCAGCAAGGAAGGTGCCCCCAGCCAGCATCCCCCAGGGGAGGAGGATCAGAAAATGAGAGGGCAGGGCATATTTGGGAGCTGGCATTGCCCCAAGGGGCCCCATGACTACATGCCTGCTGAGGCCTAGGCCTCTGTCACTGGCAATATGGTGGCATCACTTCCAGTGTCATCATATCACTGGTGACATGAGAATGCTCTAGTATTTGGGCAAAAACTCTATGGTAGAAGCTACTTTTGCCATAGTATTTTTGTCCAAATATTGGAGTGTCCATATGTTGCCAGCAGTTTGATTATGTCACTTCTGGTGCTTGCAGGAAATGACATTACCACATCACCTAGGCCTCAGATGGCTGCTGGTAAGTCCCCCACCAGCAATCTGATTGGTGCTGGAGGGAGGGGCCCTAGAGTGGGGGGATCCCCTGCCTGCAAAGAACCCTAACAAGATCCCATGACCAGAAAATAATCTTCAAAATTACAAAAATCTTGAATACGTCTCGATACCACACAGCAGTTTCCAAAAGTCAATGCACCATTGTTCTATTTGTGGTAACCCACCAAGCACAGATCTGCTGACCAACCTCAGTCTCCTGTGGTAAGATTGAAAGGCATATGTTATGGTTGGTATGGCTGAAAGCATATTTTCTGAAACTAAGTAGATCTGTATCTGGTCACTGCCTAAACAGGACATACCTTGGGAACCCTATGTATATGTCTGGGAATTCCATGATGAGTAAGATGTACAAGGAATAAATAATGCTCTGTTTCCCATTAATGCCCCCCAAGTTTCCCTATCATAACAGCAGAGTTACTCATGTTTCTCCTACCCCATTTCCACAGCCAATATCCATAATGCCATCAAGTGCCATTAGTGACCAGGGGCGTAGACTTTGTAAATCCCCAGGAAGGGCGGGGGCTCTTTTGTGCGCGCACGAAGCATGCGTGCGCACGGGACCATGTCCCCGTCGCTTCTCCCCCCCAGGCCCCAGGGAGGTAGACCCAGTTTCGGCAGCCAGCTGGCTGGCTGACTGCTGCGCATGCGAAGCACGGGACCATGTCCCCGCCACCTCTCCCCCCCCGCCCCAGGGAGGCAGGAGGGCAGGCCGGGGGTGGAGGGGAAGGAGAGGCGGCGACGGCAGCCAGCTGGCTGGCTGACTGGCCACCGGCGGGTGCTCCATTTTGCCGGGGGTGGCTGAGCCCCCCCCGGGAAATTTCGGGGGAGGCTCGAGCCCCCCGTAGTTGACGCCTATGTTAGTGACCCCAAAGGCCTCATTGGAACCATCTAAACTATAAATATGATATTGTGAGCTTCAGACACAAATCATAAAGACTCAAGCTGGAAAACAAAAACAATCCTGTTGTGTAAACTAGCATGAATGAAAGTCTGCCATACCAAACTCAAAACTACAAATGAAGTACAGTTTCAGAATGTACCCCACCTTCCATTCCCCATCACCAAATCTCCCAAAGTCCTTCCATTAATATAACACCTTCATTATTCCCACCAATGTCTACACTATAAATAATCATAATATCTTGAGAATGTAGTCTGATTCAAATCATTTCTTGTTATATGCTAGGGGAACAGTCACATTTTATACGAGTATATTTCATATGGGCAAACAATTCATGCACCTTTTTAAAATCTTATCCATCCCAGAAATAATGTCTATAACTGCATAAGAATCAGAAGTATGACTAAATGAAAGACCAAATACCCAGGTGGAGGGGACATAATTCATATAAATGACTCAAAATAAATATTGGTGTCCGTGCACATTCTGAAGTAATCTGGCTCCCAGCCCTTTATGCTGGCTTAAATTGCAAATCTGAAGTAGTGACATGCTGTCTCTGCCTTATGTCACAGGAAAATCTATGGTCCCAACTGGCTGCTTGCTTTGGCCAGTGTCCATGATTCCTAAATACCAAAACAGCAGTGAGAAAAGTGTATCCTGGCCATTTCTGTGAAAGAGGATGAGAAGCCTCCATGCCAGATAAACACATACAGATATACACAGAGAATTCATTTTTCTTGCACCCATAATAAAACTGTGATAGTTATCTCCCCGTACTTCTAAAGCAATTTATAGCCCTGGACTTGGAAGAAAAGCATGAAAGTATATTATCAATCATTGTTTCTGCTCATCTCATAATTATTAAGTTAGTTTTGAGATACTGGCAGTGCAATTCTAAACAAAGTTACATCATAAACTGATAGACCTCAGTGGGCTTAGAATGGTGTAATGGTTTAGGAATGTATTGTTGGAATTTCAGTGATTCCAGCTGTGGTTGCAGTGGCCAGAATCTTCTAAATAATTAAAGATAGCAAATATTTTAAAGTCTCATACTATGCAATATACTTCTTGTTAAATATAATCACTGGTTTTTGTTTTGCTTTGCTATTTTGCTGGAAGGCCATATTGACATAGAGGCTGAAGAGCAAAACTGAAGAAATTCAAATGTCACCATGCGTATGAGCAAACCTAAGAAAAGCAATCAACTTTATTTAAAACAAAACAAAACAAAAACCAGTTCTGGGAGCCTTAAAATTCCAGCTCCTGATATTTCCAGTTGTTTTCAAATATTTCCAGGATTTTCCCCAGTATCCCAAAAATATCCCAGATATCATCCTGAGACCCAAATATGCCTAGAAAATACTGATAAGTTATATCTCAGATGTATATTTGGACTGAATATATCCTTATGCAAATCCCTAGTAGCCACCACAGTGCCTACTTTCCCACACCATTGTATCTGCTAAGGCAAACTACAAATTTGGAGCAAATGTGGCATTGTTATCTTGAAAATGTAGCTACAGATGCTGAGATTCATGTTGGACATCAGCTGCAGCTCCTTCTCCTTCTTCCTTTTCAAAAGCGCAAGGTAAAGGAACAAATAGATGTGTCAAAGATTACATCTCCATCACTCTGTAAAAGGTAAATTTCATGTGGTACATCTGTGATTCAAACTAAGCCCATGCTGTAAGGGAAAACGGATTTAATCCTTCAACCCCCATTCAGTTTCACAAACCTGTTCTGGCTTTTGAAGTTCCCAATTACTTTGTCTGAAGCAGAATCAAACCAAGATGAATTTTTTCATTGTACATTGCAGTTACTTGTTTGCTAGTGCTTTTAGAATCATCAATTTATTTGTGTTATTGTATATGTTTCCAATATATGTGTGCATTGATAAAACACTGGAAACACATACACACACACACACGAAGTAACTTTCTTCTTTCAAGAGACCTTTTACTTTTATCAAAGTATCTTTAATGTTTTTATTCCTGCACAGTCCAAAAGAAGAAAAGAAGCACCAGATTCATTGTTTTGATAAATGACAGAGTTCTCTGCACCCCTGAATGGCTGTACATAAGCAAATTTGAGCATTGATTAAATCACAGCACAAAAAGAAATACTGATGCAATCACACAATCGAATCAATACCCTCTTTTGTACAGTATTTTAAGCAATACAAATATGTTGACAGCAGTAGCCTGCAACGGAGAAAAGATACACATGGAATAATGGGACAATCACATTAATTCCTATTTTTGTATTGCAAGCATGATAAATTAACAGCAAATTCATTTCAAGGTGTCATCTCTGAAGGGTGTGAACTGATTATGGAAATGTTTCTGACAGAATTTTGCATACATGATAAACCTAGCAAGACAACTTGGTTGCTAAATATGATTTACAGCAAGAAACCATTCCCGATGTGTTTTAAAAGCACTACTTATTTCTGTATGTATTTTTCTGAATGTGAATCAATTTTTATTCTTAATGCACACAGAAAAATAAAGGCAAGCACATTTTGGAGTAAATGAGAGCTAAATTAACTCCTGTTCAGGAAGAAATTTGCAGGAACTGGTTGATACTTGGTCAGCTAATTTGCCTACAAACAGAACTCTTTGATACAGTGAATATTTTCAGGCATATTAATGTATCCCATACATGTACTTGGAGAAAATGTGGGTCAAAGCTCTTGCAATTTTGTTATCCTTGTATGCACTATATAAACTTGTGCAAGCAATATGCTTACATCACTCAAGCACACAAAAGCTTGTTGGCCAGCAAGGCACTGCTAGTGCTCTTATGGATTTTAAGATTCATAAGCTTGAACTTGGGTTGCTAGTATTGGAAGGGCTACGTGCATTCTCCATTGCTGGGGGAAGCTCCAGTCCACTCCAGGAGGCTGGCACCCACGACATTTCACCAAGACAGAGACAAAGACTCTTTCTGCCATGAGGTTTCTTTCTGTCACTCTATGCTGGTCAACCCCTGCCCCCTCCAACATACCTGAATGGATTATGCTAACGTGGTTACCTGGCAACTAATGGTCGGGCCACCATCCAGTTGGCTAGGGCCATTAACAGACAATGAAGTGGCCCTGGTGAGTCATCGGACTTTGCCCAGTTGTCTGTTCCTGTTGAGGTCATAGTTTTGCAATATTGGCCACCCCTCTGCCAGCAGCCCACTTTTTACCTTAACCAATGATAGGGTTTGAAGGGACAGACTACCTGAGAGGTGTGTCAAGGGGATGTGGTTTGCACAGACCGCCCCCCAAGACCACCCCAATAAAAGACCCTGCACAGATGCAATCGGTCTCTTGAGCCATCATCCCCTATCTGCTTTGCTACCCCTTATGCCCAGCTTTCTATACCAATACCCTTGCCTCCATCTTTAAATCTCTGAATTCCAGAACAGAGAGAACCACGTGGTCTTGCCGGTTTGAGCCGCGTGCCCCATTTTTCTATTTTTCTCCCCCATCCAATTCTTCCTTTGAGCAGACAACTCCTCTACAGGACAGGTAAAGTATCACCCCTCATTGAAAACCCTGCTAATGCGACAGTGCTACTTTCTGTCTTTATTTCCTTAGGCCTGTGTGTGTGTGTGTGTGAGATTCCGTTTTTGTGTGCTTGAAATACATATGTTCAGTAAACACCATTCAAACTGAACTACAGCCTCACTGCCTATTTACTGGGAACTCCCGGAAGGGGTGGGACCTTGGTATAGCTGGCAAGAACCCAGTATTTTGCCAATTGCTAAACGCAAATTAAAGCAATTCGGCTAACAAGCTCATTCCTTGAATAAACCTTTGTTGGTCTTAAAGGTGCCATTGGAGTCTAAATTTGTTGCACTGCTTCAGACCAACACGGCTGACCAACTGGATCACTCAAGCATGTTTACTATAGCTTACATTTAAAGGCATTGCCCTCATAATTGGGAATCCTGGGAAAGCTGACTTCCTGGTTGCAGGGATAGAGTCTATAAACAAGGAGGCTCTGTGCCAACAGTAGAACATACATAGGTGGAAATGGGGCAGCAGACATCATTCCAATCCCCTTTCTAGGCACATTCGCTATAAACTTCATGATATGTGTATAAGGTTTCTATTGGGATTGCAAATATAATAGTTGAGTATAGTATCAGGCACCTGAAGACCAAGTCCTATGAAGAAAGGTTGAGGGACTTGGGCATGTTCAGTCTGGAGAAGAGGAGGTTGAGGAGGGACAAGATTGCTCTCTAAGGATTTGAAAGGCTGTCAGAGGAGGGCAGAAAGCTGTTCTTGTTGGCAGCAGAGGATAGGACTTGCAATAATGGGTTTAAATTATGGGCTGAAAGGTCCCAGGTGAACATTAAGAATTTTTTTTTTACAGCGAGAGTAGAGGAATCAGCTGTCTAGGAAGGTGATGAGCTCCCCTTACTGGCAGTCTTCAAACAGCAGCTGGATGAACACTTGTCAGGGATCCTTTAGCCTGATCCTGAATTAAACTGGGGGTGGGAGTGTTGGACTGGGCCCTTATGGTCCCTTACAACTCTATAATTCTATTACATTGCACAGACTAAAGGAAAAGACCTACTGGAATGAAAGACTTAAATACAGTTAAACAAGGCCAGATGCATCAAAAAAGCAAGCAAGCAAGCTATAAGAATCAAATTACATTAGTTTTAGAGGCACAGAAATAAAAGGAGCACATCAATTACACACTGAAACAAATTCAAAGACACAGGCTTATTTAAATTCCTGAAAGCATAGGCAGCTTTTTCAGAACAGAAATCAACTACTGGCTAGAACCTTCCCACATCCTGAAGATCCCATGGACAGAGGCTGAACTACCACATTGTTGAACATTGTGCTATTGTTGCACTATTGTAATAAATCACAGCTGTGCATAGAACAATCCAATTGCAAATGACTGATACAATGATTCATAGATACAGCCAAATTTATGCTTGCCTTTTCTGAAGCATGGGGAACGCACATCTGTAGAACTTTGGGAATAGCTAAACACAACCCTTAATGTGATTAAAAAGAGAAACTAATTTGCTTATTCTAAGTTTCATTCTTAGGAAACAGTAACAGTGAATAAAAAAGGTGACCACATTTATCATGACAGTCTGCAAAGACAAGGAAAAATAGTTCAGACTACCTACCTACAGTACAGGGTTGTCAGACAAGGGACGGCTATTGCTGGGAGACTGGGGAGGGCAGGACTTACTCAACAAATAGTGTCCATTCATACTATGACATCACTTCTGGCTGTATAACTGAAAGTGACATCATCACATTGCTGGATGCTCTAAGAGTCACTCAAAATGCTATGGTAAGAAATTGGCTTTTATGTTTATAATAACACTTTAGTTTCCCTAGAATGCAGGGTGAATTGCATTTTCATTCAGCAATTTGCATTAACAAAGTTTGCTTTCCTCAAAAGCAGACTAATTTTTACCTAAGACATTTCTTAGCCACTAGACTTTAATGAGAAAATCACAAGAACATGACTGTGCAGGCTCCAATTAAACATTTAATACATATATATTGAAATAATGTTGGGTGCGATCACACAAGCAATTTGGCCTGACATAGCCACACCTCCTCTCCAGATCAAATGGGTGCGACCAAATACACACATCTGGCTCCCATGCCCCAGTCATGCCTACCTCATGCTAAAATGACTCCCATGCAGATTAAATAGCCACTTGCAAATTCCTGTGGCTATCTCAGGAAGGCACTTCTATGGTGGATTTCCAGGCGTCTGATCACCCAAGCGTGCCATGGAAATGCATGAGCAGTGTGATCATTCCTCTCTGTTACCAGCTTGTCCCCTTTTTTTTCTCCAACCACACTCCAAGGTGCACTTCAGTGCCCCCATCAGCTGCTTGTGACCCTCCTGCATGGAAGCGTGCACGCACATACAAAGCCTGATGTTTGTGTGAGGAAGCATGGGAAAGTGAATTCCACTGATGTGAACGACTAACCACAGGCCTGCAGCACTATGATGCTGGCTTAGTGGCCACTGTGTGGTGGATGCAAAGTGTCCCAAACTCAAGAGGCTTATTTGGAGCTGATATACTGCCACAGCAAACTGCTCGCGTGCCCGCAGCCTTTGAGTATAAGTGCACTTACTAGTGGCTACTATGTAACAGTATACAAAGAATTTAAAAATGATTTAAAGTAAGCCCTTTGGCTTGGATACTATACTTTTGCTCCATGCACACTTCTTTCTGGGCACTGCAGAGGCAGTCCTCAATTCCTCTTACACTAGGCACTTCTGTTTGCACTAATCCAATGTTTTTCAGTGAGCCAGTGCCTAGTTTGAGAGGAAGCAAGCTCCGCTATGCAGAACTGACTCTGCAATCCCAGAGACAAGAACATATACAGCAAAAATATAGGATCCAAGCCAACATCTTCTTTTAATGTAGATATTGCCTTTTAATATAGACAAGTCTGTTGCAAATGAAAATTCTGGTGATCTAAAGTACAGCAGAATCTCTTAATAGAGCAATGTTTTGGGCAATCACTCTATAAAACCAAACTAGCTGGAACCTGTGGATAATGAAAGCTGTAAAATGGAACCAGCCACAGGTAAGGAACTCAGAAGATTTTCCAAGTATGCAGAAAACTTAATTTTTTTTTAAAAAAAGCCCTACCCAATGAGGACTAAACATATTTCAGAAGAGACAAAATGATGAGAGTTTTTGTGTATCATCTAATTAAAAGGGGGAAGAGGGGAGGAAATGAACCTGCTCAAGGCCCTAAAAGCATAGACAGTCCTGGAGTGGGAGACTTCGTTCTCTTGCCCTGTGATTTCTCATGGGATCCCATTATAATGAGAACAGAGAACTCAAGCTACCCATAGAGAAGGCAGAGGATTGTATATACAGGACTTCCTAGGTATGCATAAAAATATGACTTGTAAAGTTAAAGCAAAAAAGAAAACCTCTAAATATAACCTGATAGGGATTGCAAATGCTCCATGGGAGATGGAATGCTGGGGGGTGAGGGGGGGAGAAACCAGCCTGTTCATGTTTTGACAACTTAGAAAGTCCTGGGGGTTAGAGATTCCTCATATGCCTCCAGCTTGTCACAGTATACAATCCAAAGGTTAGTTAAAGGTTATATTATGATTTAAACAGCAATACAGTAACTGGGGTGGGGGGGAGAATGAGCACTAAGGGAAGAGTCCCGGGGGGATATTGATTCAGTGAGTTTCTTTCAGATAGAAACAAGCTGCAAGGACAACTCAAGCATTCAGGAGCTAGGGCATGTTTTTGAGTTCTCCTCTGCTGTAACTCATTCTTTAGCTTTCTGCTTTGTGTTCTCATCCTTCTCTGCACCTTCTGCCCAAGCTAAGAAGTGCAGAGCACAGAAGAGTTGAGAAGATTCCCCAGAACATTGTACATATATTTGCTGTGACTTTTGAAAGGTGAGAGACTCATTAGAAAACTGTGGTTCGGTTATATACATTTTATCTATCAACGTGATATGGATCCTGGAAAACATGGTACAATAATAGAAAGGTTCTATTTATTGCAGATATTTTGCATATGCCTAAATTACCTCCAGTGGAGGCCTAACCATAAAAATATGCACATCATAAACTATTTTTCACAGCTGGCAGTTTATAAATATATGAAAAACAAGGATTACTTTTTCCCTAGGGAGAAACAGCAAGTACAAATAAAAGCTAAGCCAAAATGTGGCTGCTTCATACACACCCCCATACAGCTGGCATGGAGTGCCCACTCTCCCATCTGTCTAAGCCATAGATATAACCAAATTAGAATTGTCATGATCATTCTATTATTATCTTTATGCCTGTGCAATCATGGCTGTGTATGGGTTATGCTACAGACCTTTTTGTTACTTCATGATATTGCTAAAATGCCACACTGCAGTGTTTTTCACTGAAGCCCATTACAAAATAACACAAAATAAATGCATATACTCATGAGCACACTACTCAAGTTTTATAAAGAAAAGTTCCATTGTTTTCATACATGATTAAGAGATGTTTAAGTTTCATTCACTAGAATATCAAGTTTGTTAGACCAGCCACATGGGTGAGAAATCTGATTACATGGTTCAAGACATCTTGATTGCAATGAAAGTCTAAAAATAGGGCATGCGTGTACCTCCTTTTAAAGGAGAAACTGAAAAATAGGCCCCAAAATGATAAAAGTACTTCTACATTATCCAGGAAGCTGAAATGTGGTACACATGTGGTCCATGATACTCTACTTATGTAAGAAGTCCAGAGGGGGACATAAAAATCTTCAAATATATTTAACTAGGAGTAAGGCCCATTGTGGGAAGAAATAGAAGCTTTAGAAAGAGGTTCCAGGTGAGTGTCCCAGCTGTGGCTGGTGGGTCAGCAGAGGGAAGGGGAAAATAGAGGGAGGCGAGCCATGTTTAGTTTCTTCTGCTTAGCCATAAGGCAGGGCTGTCTCAAGTCATTTTGCTGCCCCAAGTGGGTAGTATGGGAGAAGAGCTGCATGCCATGTTTTCTGGGTTTCAAGGGTCTGGAAAGCGGTTCTGTAGCCAGTTACAAGGTTGCCAACTCTGGGTTGGGATATACCTGTAGATTTGAGAGGTAGAGCTTGGGGACAGCAAGATTTGGGGTGGGGAGGGACCTCAGCAGGGTATAATGCCACAGAGTCCACTGCCAAAGCAGCCATTTTCTCCAGGAAAATTGACCTTCAGATCTCCAAGTACACCTGGAGGTTGGCAATACTTAGGGGAGGGCCAGGTTTGTTGAAGGACTTCAGTGAGGTATAATGCCATAGAACTCACCCTCCAAAGCAACAACAGGGATTGATCTCTGTAGTCTGGAGATCAATAATAATTCATAGAGATGTCCAGCCTTCTCTTTCCCCACAACCCCTTTCAATTCCAAAGCTGCTTCCTGTTTAACACTTTAACATTAACAGTTTAACAGACTCCCTGCTAATGCCCCATGGCCTCTTGGGACTCCCAACTTGGGAGTTGTAATTCTAATTCCCTTTGCTATAGTTGCAGTAAAGGCCAGCTGAGAACTAGAACTCCCAAGGTGCAACACATCAAAAGTGGGGGTGTAAGAATGGAGGAGCCAGCGGGATGGGCCAATAAGACACCAAGGCAGCTTCCCCAGTGGCCCATGGGCGAGTAGATGAGTCTTCACCAGCATGGCTTGCCTTTTATATATATATAGGATGTAGTACCACAGGAATGAGAAACTGTGCACAAATAACCCAAGATATTCCAATTATTAGAAAAGTCTTAAAATAGAACAGCATCACCACCACCACCATCATCAATGCATCAATAGCCAAATCAGCTAAATCTGAGGATACTTAAAACTAGTGGCTGGAGCTGTGAATGGGTAAGATAGATCCTTCTACAAACCTGAAAAATGTTCCAGGTTTGCAGAAAAATCTGAAATCTAAAACATACATTGGGGGGAGGTTTTTTTTTAAAAACCAAATGATAAAAGGCACACCTGTAGGTTTAAGAAACAGAAGCCCTCGGTGACTGTTGCTAAGCAACCATATTTTAGGCTCAGTTTCTGTCAGTAAAAGGCAGGGGTAGGGGCAGGGCCCTTTCCAGAGCTGTTTTGGCCTTTGAGGGGGGACTCATCGGGCTGGGCCTGGCAGCAACCACCAGGCTAACTGCTACTATCTGATTTACATAACTCACCTAGGCCTGGCTGCTTGCCATTGTTCAACAGCAACCACCTTATGAAAGCCAGCATAGTATAGTGGTTAGAGTTTCATGCTAGGGTTTGGGAGACCCAGGAACAAATCACTAGTCTGCCATGGAAACTTACTAGGTGATGTAAGGCCAGTCACATACTTCTCACCTAACCTACCTCACAAGATTGCTGTGACGATAAAAAAGAGAATAAGAGATAGAGTTGCTAAACTCCAGGTGATATTCTGGGACTACAACTGATCTCCACGTGATGGAGATCCCCAAGCGAAAACAGCTGCTTCGGAAGGTGAACTCTGTGACATTATACTTTTCCAGTGTCTGAAGCCCCTCCCCTGCCCAAACCCCACCCTTCCCAGATTCCACCCCCAAAACCTCCAGAAATTTCTCAGCTCACAGCTGGACATCACATGCTTTCAGTCTAACCTACCTTACAGGGTTGTTGTGAGGATAAAAAGGAGGTGAGGAGAAGGAAGTAAGCTGCTTTGGCCCCCACTGACAAAGGCAGGGTATAAATGAAGTAAATAAATAATAAATATAGCTGAAGAGGGGGGGGGAAGATAAAAGACAAGTTGGTGAATGGCTGAGAAGGAGAAAATGAGGCAGAGACAGGAAATAGGATATGGAGATTGCCAGGGGGAGGAAAAGGAGAAATAATTTGGGGAGAGGGATATGGGAAAAGTGATGCACTCCTCCAAGTCCTTGAGGGGTTTTCCTACCATGCAAGTAAACCTGGCCCAGTTGTTGGCACCATATAACTGTGCCATAGTTTTCCTAAGTAAAGGCTGTTGAGGAGAGAAGGGAAAGCTGAAGACAGAGAGACTGATAAAGATAGGTTTGCTGTTTGGTGGGAAGGAGAGAAGAAGCAGGAAAGGAAGGAGAAGGAAAAGAGGGGAGGCTATGAAGGCTTTCAGGGAAGGGAAAGAGGAAGTAGTAGGGGAGGAGGAAATGAGTTGCCCCCCCCAAGTCCTTGCAGATTCCCACTTGTTATATATAATGGCCAAATATAGGACACGAAACCTATCTAGTAATAGTGATACCACATCTAAAAACAGCTGAAAGAAAGACATTCTAGATATGAGTAGTTCATTTTTTCCCTTTGCACACCTGAATCTGCCTTCCAAGAGTGGGGGAAAGATATCCAATAAGCCATGAATGTCTATATCTGCTTGCTGAATCCATTCTTCATTTATGTGTATTATTTGAGAAGGCAACATGAAAGTTACATGACACAAGAACAAGAAAAAATCTATTGGAGTCAACTTAACCTTTAGAAAGGAAATGACAACCATGAGCATGTAAGTAATGTGCATCCTGCTTCATGCTTCCAGTTTGATAGGGAACTAGAAACTCATGCAGCTCTCCCATGGAGGTAATACATGCCTGTGAAGCTTGCACATCTTTCTGCAAAAAGATGGAACAAATCAACAGAGTATGAACACCCTCTGTCAGCATGTTATAACTATACATAGATGCCCTTGGAATTCCTTTGCTCTTGTTATTCTGGGATTATTTTGCCATTTATTTATACTGTAAACTGCTTCCTTCCAGGAAAAGAAACAATATTTGGAAGTAAAAATCCCAGAAGTCAAAAAATAAAAGACCCATTACAATATAATTTACAATATGTCAGACTCCTGGGCAAGTTACTCTCAACCACACTGTCTTTGGCAGTGAAAGGCTTTACTGAGATATAAGCAAGTTCCAGGTAGTAACAGTACTATGTCAGTTCTGAGGATTTGGGTGGGTACATACCAAGATATAGGTAATTCAAATGTAACCCCTCCTAAGGCCCACTCATACGTCATGACATACAACCTCCCCCCACTTCACATGGGAAATATACAATCTCTTTATCTACTAAGTGAGCTGGCATGGAAGCTTCAAGGGCATGCTTCTGTGAACCAGAGAAAGGTTTCGTCTTTGGAAAGGTTACACTTCTAAGATAGAGCAGCCACACACCCCACACTCACACACCCCACCTAAGGAATTCTCCTCCCCCGGCATCTATGGCAACTGAGCTGAACGAGGTTTGATACAATATGGAATAAAGTCATGCCAGCTTTATCTCAGCAACTATAGACTAGTCCAAATAAAGTGTAGTCTTGCAGTATTTTCATGTATTAAGATCAGATTCCTAACTCAAAAGGTGTTTTTTTCTATCAGTGCAAGTCAATACATTTATTTATTTATTTATTTATTATTAGACTTGTTATCCTGTTCTCCCCACTGTAGCAGGCTCAGGGCGGCTTACAACATATATATAGAGATATACATTAAAAATCCATTGTGGATAAAGTGCAGAGACTGGCAGTGCATAGATCGGGTATGGACTGAAGTCAATGGGTTTAGATGGGTATAATTCTATTTAGAATAGCACTGGTAGATTCAAATCCATGCTCAATACTGAAGCTCACTAAGTACTTTGGAAAAGTCACTATCTCTTTGCCTCAGACTTTACTGTGAGGATAAAATGCAGTTCATTGGAGAAACTGCTGGTTAAAAATGAAATTCATAAATAAATATACTAAATTTTCACTACTTTAAAGCCCAATACTTGTTCCTAAGTAGGGAGGCAAGATCTCCCACTATAGCAGCAATTAATCTCCTGGCAATTACCACTATTCCCTGTCAGCATTTCACAGACTGGCACCAGTGTGCATCACCAGTTCAAGGATTTGTTCAGAACTCTATGGTTTAACTACAGAGGTTTGGGCAAAATCCTAGAGCACCAATCCAATCTGATTATGTCCCTTCCAGTTTTGCACTGGACATAGTGACACTAGCATACCTGTCCTTGACCACCCAAGCCTGCTGGCAGGTTGCCAGCTGTGGCAACCCTATTCCTGAGTAACATGGGGTGTTGGTTTGGGAGGGGGATGGAAACAGCAGGTAATTCTAGCTGAGGGAATCAAAACACAGCTCATAATTCTCCTTTTTTTGGGAAATCAGGTGATAGGGAAGGAATGTAATAAGTACTACTTGAAAGACTCTGATACTTCTGACTTCTCTCAGCATCACCAGACTATGGACCTTCAACTGGTCTGCAATGTATTTAACCACTCTTGTGCTTTAGTGATTAACACCAAACACCAACAGATTCACTGAGATACTAGACTTTTACAGATATTGCAAACTAGTTTAATATCAGATTCACTAACACCAAAACACAACAGATTCACTGAGATACTAGACTTTTACAGATATTACAAACTAGTTTAATATTACTGTCATGGGAAGGTTTATTCATTTATAGAAGAACATATATACTACATGCAAGGGTTTGGTGTAATGAAGAGCCCAAGAATGATTATGTTTCTGTATTAGCGTTTAATAGATCTAAATTAAACAGATACATCTTTTTATTTTATAAAATAAAAGAGTTTTCAAGTTTCTTCTCCTGCCTTGAAGTTGCTTCCCATGGAAGCTATTTTATTACATAAAAATCCATTAATGAGGGTCTTATGTCAGAGTTCTGTAACTGAACTACCTCCAGGTCAAATAAATGCATTATTCATTACATGATTTTAAGTGTTCTTGTAAAAAAATTATTTTGTGCAAAAAGTCAGAAATTTTAAGGATGTAATTAAGAACTATAATTACTATGGCACAATGATTAAAATAATCAAAATTCCAGTTCTGACTAACCTATGGGAAAAGGCTTCAAGAAGAGGGTTCAAAAATAACTACCTTTAAAAGTGTGGAACTGCAACAGCTAAACATAATTCTTGATCAAGGAGCTGTTTGATAATTTTGGGTTTAATCTATGATTTATTTAGAGTCATGAAAATATTTTCTCTTTTGATGGTGGAGAAGAAAAGCTAACCACAGGTGGTAGCTAGGGTTCCCAGGTACTTCCTGGCAACCGGTGGAGGATAGGGGAGGACTTACTAGGAGCAGGAGGGAAGCCCAGGCTTTATCACTGGCAATGTGGTGATGTTACCTCCAACCTGTAGCAGAAATGATGTCATCACGCTGTGACACCATGGTAACACTTTGGTATCTGGGCAAAATTCTATGGTAAAAATGGCTTCTACCATAGAGTTTTTGCTGACATACCAGAGCATTGCCATGTCGGTGCCATGATCATATCACTTCTTGTACATGCAGGAATTGATGTTGCCATGTTGCTGGCAATGTGGCCTGGGCCTCCCTCCTGCTCCTGGTAAGTCCTCCCACTGGCCAGCTGATCAATGGCAGAGGGCAGAACCTGACGGTGGAGGATTCCTTGCCTCCAGCAGGGGGGCTGGCAACCCTACTTGCAGCTCATATGAAACAACAAACTGTGGTTTGCTGTGAAAGCAGAAGTCTTTATCAAGCTTTGTCTGAAGTGGAGAGAGAGCACATGATCACAGGACTACCCTAAGATCTTTCCTGTCATGCACAATCGTGTCATATAAAACTAGAGCTGTCAACTGCATCACAACACTTAGCTAGTTTGGTGCCCCTTTCTATATTGTCCAAGTCTGAGGACCAAGTAGATGTGATGGTATTATTGTGTCCAACAGGGGGATGCTGCCACCATTTTGAAGACTAACATGGTTAAATTAAAAGTGCCACAAGAACCAAAAGAAAGAAAGAAAAGAAAAAGAAATGAAAAAGAAAGGCCAAGCCCCCAAAAGCTGCCATAATAAAAATGATAAATAAGAACCAGAACATTTCCAGAAATCTAGTACATGCTGCAATCATCAATATAAAATGCTAAATAAATGTAAATATAAAATAAATGCTAAATAAAACAGGCTAGCACTGAGAGCCAGTTTGGTGTAGTGGTTAAGTGCGTGGACTCTAATCTGGGAGAACCGGGTTTGATTCCCCACTCCTCCACTTGCCCCTGGCTAGATGACCTTGGGCAACCCATAGCTCTGTACCAGCTGTTCTCTCAAGGACAACTGTCTCAGAGCTCTCTCAGCCCCACCTACCTCACAGGGTGTCTGTTGTGGGGAGGGGAAGGGAAAGGAGTTTGTAGGCCGCTCTGTAGGGCTGCCAAGTCCCCCGATAGGGCGGGGGAAACACTGATTTTTAGTCCTTTCCTCCCGCTTTTCCAAAGTTGCCCACCGGGGGGACAAAATGGCTGCCTTAAAAGGGAAATGTCTGCAGAGAGCCTGCCCTGCAGTAAAAAGCCTCGCCAGACATTTCCCCTTTAAGAAGTCAGCAAGAGAGCTTCCACAGCAAGAGAGGTCCGCCCAGAGGGACTGAAGGAGCTGCTTTTGCATGTGGCTGGCAAGGTGAGTTTCTCTTCCAGCTCTTTTCATTCTCTCTCCCTCTTTCTTTTTTCTGTCTGTCTGTCTGTCTCTCTCTCTGTCCCCATCCAGCAGAGGTCTATTATATTATAGCCATAAGGTCTAAATGGAAGTAAGTGCCTCTGCCAGTTTTTTTCCCTTCTCTCTCTCTCCCTCTTTCTTTCTTTTTTCTGTCCGTCTGTCTGTCTGTCTGTCTGTCTGTCTCTCTCTGTCCCCATCCAGCAGAGGTCTATCAGTGGCTATTATTAGCCACAAGGTCTAAATGGAACCCTTTGTCTGGGGCAGTGAGGCTCTGAATTCTTGGTGCTTGGGGGGCAACAGTGGGAGGGCTTCTGGAGTTCTGGCCCCGCTGCTGGACCTCCTGAGGGCACCTGGTATTTTTGGCCACTGTTGTGACACAGAGTGTTGGACTGGATGGGCTGTACTGGATGGGCCGATCCACTGTGGCTTCTCTCCTGTTCTTATGATATGAAAATCATATTTAGCACTTGTGTAGCACTTAGTGCTTCATATTCTGCCGAGATGAGGAAGGATTCAGTAGGGCCGTTGCTCAGTGATAGAGCATCTGCTTGACATGCAGGAGGTATCAGCCTCTTCAGCTAAAAAAGGATCAGGTAATAGGTGACATTAAAGATCTCAGCCTGAGACCCTGGAGAGCCACTACCAGTCTGAGTAGTCAACACTGACCTTGATGGACCAATGGCCTGATTCAGTATTAGGAAACTTCATGAGTTCATGTGTCAGCATGTGGAAGCAACATCACAGGATGTGACATCACAAAATGATGTCACTTCCTTTCTCCTGGCTCCACCCCCAAAGTCTCCTGGCTCCACCCCCAAAGTCCCCAGATATTTCCCAAGTTGGACTTGGCAGCCCTACCACTCTGAGACTACAAGTGAGGGGTGGGGTATAAATCCAATCTCTTCTTCTTCATATCAAAACCAGTATCAAAACATTACAGTGAGAAAATGCATTGTTGGGGAATTGGAAACTGTGACAATTTCTTTATGAACAGTCTTTGCACAAAGGGAAATGCTAAAATTACTCCTCACTGTCTGTCTGCACTAAGTGAAAGTAATTGTATCCTCACTGTCTTTGCATGTGTGCAAGAAACAGTACAATGTATTTTTTCTGACACAATTTCAAAAGAAAATAAATCATGCAAACAATGTATATTCCATTGCTCCATATAAACATTATCCTTTTGTTAAAAATGATATTACAGTGTCACTTGTGGCAGTAGCCTTCTTGCTATTGCTTGCACAACTGGAACTGCACTAAGTACATATCCCTTTCCACTAATACACTGCTAGATCCAACCAGGGTGCTCAGGATTGAACAAATGCACACTTAGCACTGGATCCCAACTGAATTTTCCAGTAACATAAAGGCGTTGATTTTTTCCTGCAGCAGACTCCCAGTTCACCCCCCCCATACTGTAGCCCAGAGGCACTGCCTTACTTGTGGGTACCCCAACAATGGGGCACCCCACTTCTGACCTGAACCAGAGACTCACAAACTCAGGCCAAAGAAGGCACTCTTAGCCTGAGTCACAGAGCTAGCCATAGCTTTACAAAAGCATTTCAATTTCAGATTGCACAAGGCAGCCCTCAAAGCAATCTCCAGTCTTTCCTTTGAACCCAGCAAAAGTATGCATATGAAACAATAGGGAGTTCCACCAGTTACAGTATCTACATTTCTAAAGCTATTCATTGACCACCTGGTGAATAGCCCTTCTGTCTCCAAACCTGTGCGTAGTCCCTTTTGTGTGACTCCTATACCTATGTGGAAACTCTTTTGTCTAAAAAAACTGTCCTTCCTGCCCCATCCCTTAGGATACTGAGATAAAACTAATCAAACATTAGTTCCATCAGCAATCCTTCCTGACGCCAATCAGGGACACATTTCCCACCTTTTGTCTAAGCCTGGAAACCTATTCAATCTGTCTCAGCAGGACCATCAATGGTCATCAGATCCATCCAGCCAGCTCCAGTAGAGCCATCAACGGGCATTAATCTCATCAACTCTATTGTGCATCCAGACTCTGCCCCTCTAGGACTTCACTGTTCACATCTAGGTTTTACTCCTCCTGGTTGTCACGACAGAGCCTCTGGGTCGAGGCAGCATAAACACCAGCCCAAGCTGACAGTCAGAAGTTCACAGCAGGCAGGGAGTTAGCAGTTCTGAGAGCAGCGCGTTATCTCAAACAGTCCAGTGGTCAAACCATAAATCACCCTTATAGCCGAAGGGCAGAGCAGGGAGACGTCGTCACAAGGAATGCCAAGAATCAGATAGCCGGAGAGAGCAACCGAAACAGAGCCAGAATGCCGAAGTCAAAGTCCACAAAGCAAAGTCCAGAGTCAGAGGTCCGAGGTCCAAAGCCGGGTCAAGGGTCCACAGAAAAGCACGGAGACAGAAAGGTGTCCAGCAAGGGGGGTCTGTTAAAGACAGTAAATCTTTGCCAGCACAATTGGCTCTGAACAAGCCCTCTGTTTTTAACCTGTGCTGGCTGTCAGCAATTAGCAGCGTACCGGACGTGGCCCTACTGCTGCTAAAACTCTGGACTGATATCCCTCATTCTTCGTTGTCGTGCCGTACTTCGTCTCTCCTTTAATTCCTGCCGCCGTCTTTCACGGAGCTGACTAACAGGTGGGGGAGATCCAGGAGGGGATGAGCTTGGGCCAGGCAGAGCAGGTGGATCCTGCTGCTGGCTTGACTCCTCAGGACTTACGTCCAAGCCAGTTAAAGGAGCCTGGTCCTGGTCAGCAGGGGCTGGGTCAGGAGCAAGCATGACACTGGTGTCACACCTCCTTGGACCCCTTATTGGTCCAGGAAATCCTTTATCTTCACCTGAGACAAGGTCCTCAAGGCCTCCCATTGGTCCACGTTGTTTTACCATGTCTATATCCACCAAAGCACATGGCCTTGACTGTGTGTCTGCCTGGATGCCAACTGGTAGTTCACCCCCAAACTTTGTTTGGGTCATAATCTCTTCTCTGTAACTAACATTGCTTTTCTCTACTAATCACCTCTGTTTTCTTAGCTCTGAATTGCGTGCTCTCTTGAATGTTTAGTGTGTTTGTAATTAGGGAAATTCTTCAATAAAACTATTTTAATTTAGTCTTCAAATCTGGAGTCTTCCTCCTCTATCAGACCCTGGTATATATAGGTGTGCAGTCCCTGGTTCCCCTTTGGCCTCCTCTGCCTAATAGCTAATTTCCCCCAACATCGAGGCAGGCCACTGGTGATAACAATACTGTTCCTCGGGGTCCTCAATCCTTTAGGAGCAGCACTACAGGGAGATCAGTCGGCTGCATAGGCAGGACTGTTCTGCTGACAGATGTGGTTCCCATTAGCAGAAAATTTAGATGGGGTCCAATCAACAGTTTCCTATTATTACAATTAAATTCTGATGGAAGGCCAGATACTTGGTCTGTTTCATAGAAAATGCATCAAAATGGAGAAGCAATATCCATTTGATCTTTGATATATACTGTGACCTTAAAAAAGGAAGGAAAATGTCCTAAAGAAAGTGACTGGCATTTCAAAACATACTATACTCAGATTCTATGAACTTACATGCAATTAAAACATTTTAGTCTTGCCCCCAAAACCACAAATATTGATCTATTACAAATTCCAGATGCAGCATTTTTATGGTCACTGAGAAAAAATTTCATTCAATCAAAATCTATGGTATATCATAGGATACCTAAATATATATATTCAAAATTAATACGATAATTAAAGAGCTTAAAGGAAATAATTCAAAACAAACCTTGGTATTACAAAAAGAGTGGCAAACAATTAACAGTTTTTTAATTAAAATAATGTTCTATTTTTAGGATTCAATGAAGAATGGTAATAAACATTAAAAAATAAGATGCAGTTTCATTTCATAAACAATAAATGAGGGATTTATTTAAAAAATGATAAATGGATCATATTTGAAGAAGTGTGCTTGCACGCACATGATAGCTTATACCTTGAATAAAACTTTGTTGGTCTTAAAGGTGCCACTGGACTCAAACTTTGTCATTTTTTTCCCACAGGACCTCACATGGATCATTAATTGACTGTTTCTAAAGCCAAGGATAATCTGTAGTAATTAAGACTGTCAAAGAAGCACTCTCAATCCTTTAAGAGTATAAACTCATTTTATGAAGTGTAAATCTAATTTTGTATTTACTTCTTCACTGATGCTTTAGGATTTTTCCCTTGAGTTTTAAGATGATGTTTTTCTCAAGGCACATATCATTATTTATTAATAAATACATAATCTGCCTTGCAGTTTATTTTATTTATTTATTTATTTATTTGGCTTCTTATTTATTTAGATTCTACCCCACCCTTCCCGCCAAGGCAGTCTCAGGGCGGCTCACATAAAACCAATAAAACAATATACATTTCTATATAAAATCCAAATAAGCAGTTTAAAACAATTAATATAACAGTTAGTATAACGATGGCAGTGCAATATAATAAAGTGCATTTAAGAACACATTCAGCAGTTCTGCCACTCTGGTAATTTCAGTTTTAGTGATCTTAAAGATGCCTTACAATAGAAATAATTAAGCACTATCTTAGATCATACAAAAATTAAAAACAAAGCAAAAACCCAAAGCAAAACTTAAAACAACCTGCAGAATTATCCAAACTAACCCCCACTATAATAATAATAATAATAATAATAATAATAATAATAATTCCAGCAGAATTAAAAATGAAGCCAACATATTCCTCCAGTAACTCAAAAAACTGCCCAAATCACACAATCCTGATTAATTTACCCAGGGGTCATTTCCTAAAAAAAAGAACTGCAGGAGCTCATTTGCATAATTCATTTGCATATGCCACACCCCCTTGCAAAGGGCAGGCATGCAAGCATGCCTGGGTTCCCTGCCTGATCTTCTCCAGGTGGCCCATGGATGTGGGGCACCTAGAGAAAATTGCGCAGGGAACCCAGGCATGTTTAGAATGCCTTTCTCTCCCTTCCCTATCTGGGGAAGAGAAAGAAAGGCATTTAAATCCCCCCAGGCAGAGGGGGGCTCTGCAGGCCTTCCCTGGCCTGTCCACCTGTGCTTCCCCCCTACCCGCCTTAGCAGGCTGGCTAGGGAAGGGAAGGGGAGGCTTTTGAAGATGCTGCCCCACTTTTTTGCTTCTCCAGCTGGCCTGCCAAGGTGGGCAGGGGGGAGAAGCGAAGCGAGAAGGGGTTTAAAGTTTAAACCCCTTCTCTCTAGAGTCATGCCTCAGCAGCGGCACAATCTCCTGTTGTATCCTAGGGCCCCATAGAATACAATGGAAAAATTGTACCTTGGCAGGTGGGCTGGGGAAGGAAAGGGAAGGGGAGGCTTGCACTCCAGCAACACAGGAGCTGGCACAAATGGCAGTGGCAGCAAGCCCCGTCCCCAGCTCCCAGCGGGCCTGCAGAGGAAGCGAAGCAATAAGGGGTTTAAAGTTTAAACCCCTTCTCTCTAGAGTTGCCCGGTGGCACAAACTTTCCATTGTATTCTCTGCAGGCCCTCTGGGGGCGGGGCTTGCCGCTACTGCCATCTTTGCCCACTCCCGGGCTGGTGGAGCGTCGCTCTGCCTTGCTCTGGCCCCAAATGACCTCTGAATTTACCCCCAGAAAGTGTTGAATAAGTGTATTGGGGGGATTCCACATTCCTACAGCCACCATCAAGAAGGCTTGACCCAAGGTAGCCATCTGCTAAGCTTCTGAGGCCTAGTGAACACAAAACAAAATCCTCCAGATAGGTTCATTTTTTGCTAGAAGGGTAATCTATTACACAGTGGCCAAGTTCAGACTGGCAGTTTGGCCCGATATAGGCACATTTCACAAGCAAATTAAGAGGACGAGTTCACACAGCCACAGCTGTCCGGCATTGCCGTGCTGTACTCACCCTGTCCTGAAGCATTTTCATCCCATTTTAAAAAGGTACCTGGTGAAACCGGTGTCAAGCTGTCTGGGTGCACGTTGATCCCACTTCCTGGAAGTGTGGACGCAAATAAGCTGCAATCAATGTGGCATAACCTCGCATGCATGCTGTGCGCTTGAGCGCACAACTGCCCATGGGGACACTTGTGGCTTGCGGAGTTAAAGCTCCCAGCCATGGGATCCTGCCCCAATTGCTGCTGCGCCTATGCACCCATGCACCTACATGCAGGTTGGCGAAATGGAGCAAAGCTGTGCACAACTGGGGTGCCGGCGGGGAGCCGTCGCAGTGTGAACACTTTATTCCGCCTCCTCCCCGGTATGGTTTTGCATCATTCCAAGCAGTGCGAATGGAAAGCCCCAGGACAACTCACTCCAGGCCTCTTTGCCCCACTTCCCTTGCACTTCATTTTGCCAGTCTGTCCTCCTGTATCTATGTTCATATCAGGACTATTAAGGCAAGTTCCAGCATTGTGCTCAACAATTTTGACATAAAACATTTATATTTAAATACAGGAAAAACCAACTAGTTAAGTCCTCTGTCAATGCAGCTAAGCAGGGTGTAAGCACTGAATAACCAAGCCTTGGTATTATTCTTTAAGATATTTTAAAGTATAGCCCGAAAGATCAAGAGTCCCCTGTGACAGAACTACATCATTCTTTTCTTTTTTGTAACTTCTTACATATTCTGTGAAATATGTTCAAGTCCCTGAACTTTGTGACACCATCAGAGAGAAACCAGAATGGAATCTAAGTAAGACTAGTCCTTTCCTGAGCTATTAACCCCCACCCCCAAATCCTTACCATGAGGAAGAACATTCTAGGGAAAATGCATCATATTTTGTTTAATGTGTCTCTAAATACAGGAACACAATGAAAGTGCAAAATAACCTTTTTCAAAAACATGTTTCTTCACTTTTGGGAATGGTCCATTGTGAAATAAATACCCTGATAGTATTTCAGGAAGTGCTCTTTTATATTTAAATTGTTCCTTGGTGCAGAAATGACTAAAAATTGGCTATTCCAACTCTATTGCCTATAATAAGCTACAAGGAGTTTTTATTTACAAGAAACAAACCAAGAATCTGAAACTTCACTAGGCATAGGTGAATGATCCCATTCTTTCAGCTGTGGGAGGAAAGACAGAACACGATTGGCTGGCCTTATGCAGAGCTGGTTCTTAAGAGTCAATGTAAACCCTTTTCACAAAATATACCTGTGGAGACTGAACACACTTATGCGGGAAAGGGGGAAGTAAAGAGTGGCACCTGAGTGGCATGTTCTCCTCACACACAGCATGCTGACTCGATTGTCAGTGTGAAACTGTACATGTTTAGGCTTTTCTCCCTATAACAAAGCAGCTGCTTTTTCAGGGCTCCTGACCACATGGAGACATGCCTATATGGCATGTAGGCTATACAGTCACATTAATATGTATGATTTTCCTTCATAATTTGGAAGTCTAGCTGATACTACCAACCTGCTCCTCCCTGATCCCTTTGCTAATTTTTGCAGCTAATGTGTATTCTGCACACAATATACCCAGGTATCTGACAAAGTAAGCTTTGACTAATGAAAGCTTATACCCTAGAAAATTTTGTTGGTCTTCAATGTGCTTCTGGACTTGAATTTTGTTAAGAACTTAAGAAGAGCCCTGCTGGATCAGACCAATGGTCTATCTAGTCCAGCATCCTCTCTCCACACAGTAGCCAACCAGTTCCTTTGGAAGGCCAAAAACAGGGGGATGATTGATAGACATCCTCCATGAATCTATCTAATACCCCTTTAAAGCTGTTTATTCCTGTGGCCATCACTACATCCTCTGGCAGTGAATTCCACATTTTAATCACCCTCTGTGTAAAGTAGTATTTCTTTGTATGCATCTTGAAACTACTGCCCATCAGCTTCATTGGATGCTCTCGAGTTCTAGTATTTTGGGAGAGGGAGAAAATAATACTATTTTCTATTACTACAGACTACCACAGCTACCCCCCCAGGGTTGCCAGCTTCAGGCTGGGAAACACCTGGAGATTTTGGGGTGGAGTCAGTGGAGGGCAGGGTTTGGAGAGAATCTCAGTGGGGTATAATGCTATAGAATCCACTGTCCAACGCAGCCATTTTCTCCAGGGGAACTGATCTCTGTAGTCTGGAGATCAGTTGTAATTCCTGGAGATCTGTAGGCCCCACCTGGAGGCTGGCAATCTTATACCCACCTGAAACATTATATCAGTTTAATAATGTGGGAGAGATGAGGTCTAATGATGCAACAGAGTGTTTGATGCCTTAACATTTTCTGGGTTATGTTTTCTTTTGGCATTTGTTAAGCTCTGGATGTACCTTGCCATCCACTTTCTGAAAGTAACAGAAGATAGTAGAAGGTAACCAAGTTTTACTATCATTGCTTTGCAATGCAATTAAAGCTTACATTCCTAGTTGAAACCTTCTTTCCTAATAGCAAAATTCTCCATGTAAAGATCTTAACTGGATTTTAAAAAATCCATTACAGCTAGATGCAACTTGAGGTTGCTCTGGATCAGGAGTATCTCCCCTTTGGCATCTGTTCACGGCAACAGGGGAAGTGGGGGGAAAACTTAATTTATTCAGGGCTATAAATATAAAGGCAATTATGTCACTTTTAATGGTATATGTGTAGAAAGCCAAGGGCTCAAAAAGAGCCATGGCCAGGCATGTACAATGAAAAAGAGCACAACACAACACAATAGAACTTTATTATTCTAACAGAAGAGAATGGTGATGATCCTACTTCATTAAGTTGTCGACTACAATATGCATGCATACAGTCCTTTTGAAAGAATAATCCTCAGTGGATAGACTACTTTGTGCTGGAAGGGAAGAACTGTGCAATAGCTCTTTGTACAGAGCAGACCAGTACTCCAGATGCGACCACAGAGCTAGGAAGCTGGATATGTCAGGTTCCTCTGTATTTTTGTCTGTTCTGCTGCTGTCTTTAGGGTTGCCAGGTCCTTCCAAATCCCTAGTGGGGGATGTTACTGGAGGGGGTGGGGACATCCCCAACATGATGACGTCACACAGACATGTGCTGTTTCCACTGGAGTGGTAGACATAGTCCAGAATCAGAGTCAACAAACAGAGCCAGGGGTCAGAGTGCCAGGGATTCCTTCCAAGGTTGTAGTGTTCAGGAACAAGGAGCAGTTGCTACACATGCAGAAGCAGGTCTAGAATGTGCAGAGTTGCTACCGCACTGAGGTAGGTGTCTTTGTTTTCCCAGATAACCCAGATTGCTATTCTGAGGGGTTTCCTTCATTCTGGCTAACCTCCTTCTCTTCCTGTTTCTTGGTCTAAACTCCATGAGGGTGATGTGCTTTCTGCAATCTCTCTCCATCCTAGCCCAGATAGAGAGCTCGAATGTCCATTCTCCCTTTCCTATTCTAGTATGTAATTTCTTAATAGTACCTCCATTTCTTTCAGAAAGTGAAAAGGCTCACACAGATTTTGAAGGCAGAATCCTCTAACCTTCTGCTGTGAACGGACAAGCTCTAAACTAACACTTTGGACCAAGCTTTTTTTCAAAGGGGTGCCCGGAGCTGTCAAGAAAGACAGTTCCGGCACCCCTTTGTGTTCAGTATTCAATCTGTATACTGAAAACTCATGAACATTTAAACATTTCTTAAAAGAATTTTGCCAAAGTTGTTTCAGAACTCCATTCTGGCATGTTCCTCCAGAAAAAAGCTTTGTTTTGGACAGGCATGAAGAGGGTAGCATGAGATCTTTCAAATAGGACAGATGGAGGCAGTAATAGCCCAACTCCACCCAGACTGTCATAGAAGAGTCTTCACAGAAGCCTTGTATTGAGAGACAGTTGAAGAAGCCAATTTTATAAGCCCTTTTGCCTTCTTTTGATTCCTAATTTGGAAACTGGTACAGCCTTTATTTTTATGTTTCATTGTGAGGTAAGAGGCAAAATGCTGCCATGGAAATTGGCTCTCCTTTTTTTTCAGTTACCATCTGGGGCAGACTTGGTTGTCTTCTTAGAGGAAGCTTACTGTGACTCTTTTTGGATCCCTGGGTATAAAAAATCAATTAATTTGGAATAACCATAACTTGAAGAAAAAAATGAACACAGCCTCATATAAGAAACCTAAACTGGAAGATAGCATTATGATAGCAAATGCAGAAGCAGAGTAATTATTCTCATCTACCCAGCAATGTTGACAGTAGCCTCAAGGAAAGTGGTTATCATTCTTTTCCCAAAGGACACTGCTTGCAACATCACTTGTTTTTTAATATTAGGAAAGTACTGCACATATAGCAAGCATATAACTGCAACCAATTTTATGTATTTTACCAAAATTTGATTGTTAAAATCTCATTAAACTTCTAATCTATATGACATTTCAGTCATACAGTATTATGATAACAGATCAAAAACATCCCGTTAACTGGATTCCATAATACTGTTCTACATTTGGGGGCCTGTCCTTTCCTATGCTAGGGCACAGCATACACACATGGAGGAATCATACTAGGACTGTTTTCCCCATCTCCATTGGTTGTGGGCACAGAGGGCTGTACTGGAAAACAAAAGATCTATGTACACCTCCCACATTCTCATTCCATGTTCAATCAAGTTATTTAAGTTCAAGCATCTTGACCTAATGAAATGGAATGGCTGAATGGAGGTATGAAGGGTATGTACCTACCACCCATTGTTACATGGATTGCCTGGGTCTGATTACAGACGTACAGGGCAGTACATACGTACAAGGGTTCTTTAATACTCTGTGTATATGAGGGTAAAATTGTGAGGCATACCAGTGGAAAAAAGAGACCTTTGATTGAATCAATGGAGTTTTTATTGTGAATAGATGCAAAGTTTACACTACTCACTCGTGCAAAAATAATAACAGATCAACACATACAGAGCTAAGAAACAGAGAAGTCACTGATAGTGACAAGAAGGGGGTTGGTTTAAATTAAATTAAATTAAATTAAAATATTCATCTGATCTTGAAGTCCGGAATCCATGTGGCACAAAGAGGACATGGCCGGCCAGTGGTTCATGTCAAAGACTCAGAGAGAGTCTGAGGATACACTCTTATTGGGTGCCCAAGAGCTGTACAATGGTTGGGACATGGAGTGCCAGTTTAAATATGTTTTGGGAAGCCAGGGATGGGCTGCCTGGGGTGTAATGAGTAGCAGGATTAAGCTGGGTAAGTGCAGAATGCTTGGCTTAAACTTCTGAGGTTTGGAAAGTTGCCAGTGTTTGTGTTTCTATGTGCTAGTGGCTCAATGTTGGGTGGGGAAGGGTGCTAGACCCTCGAAATTACTTTGAAGGAGACAGTGCTACTTACCAGGGTAATGATGGGGTCAAAGGAGATAGGATTTAGGGATTAGTAGGATGGCAAGGATGACTATGTCTGTTTATTGTGTTGGTCATGGGATCCTATGTACGTGCCCACTCTTGGTACTCCTATTTGGTTTGGTTCCTACTGAGCCTATTAGACTGGTTCAAAATGGCTCCATGTTGCCTGTCCATGACAGACCAATATGTGAGACTCTGGTCTTACTGCCTTTGTGGTTGCTGGGTTCTTCCAAGTCTTTTTGAGAGAGCGAGTTTAGCACAAGTATATTTTGGGAGGTAACACCATTACTGGGACTGCTGAGATATTCTGCTTGCATGCTGAGTGGAACTGGGGAAACAGAAACTCTGTGGATATCCTTCCACACTGAGAACTATTTTTACACCTTTAAAGAAAAATGTGATGCTCTTGAGTTATTAAGTTTACATAAGACTTTGTCACATATTTCTAGTCAGTCAAGCAAAGAGGCCTGGTTATGCTCAAACAGGAAGAAATTCAAAACCTGCCTGAAATTATTCAACATTCAGTAAGTTCTTTAAACTGGAGTTATCAGATTTGAATAGGTGTAGGAGATGTATTAGCCAATTTGACATATATGTTACAGGCATGTCAAGCAATCATGCCATTTTTGTTAGAAATTTATAGACCAATTATTTTTACACTAGAATGTTCATCAATTTTAATCCACATACAGTAATATTTGTTCTTCCTGGGATTGCTTGAAAGGACAAAGATGATGGCTCTTACAAGCTTTAGTAATAGCTAAATGAACATTTCTTCAGAAGAGGAAAACAAAATATATACTGAAACAAAGACTTTGCAGTCAAAGAAATACTTGACTTTAATAGACAGGATCAAATGTCAAATTTGGTCTGAATATGTGGGTTTATTTGGACATTATCATATGTGTATATTAGTTTGTATGCTATACAGTTTAGCTGGTTGCTTTGGGATCAAGGATGAAGTTTTTTGGGACTGTCTTTAATTGATTACGAGGGAATCCCTTTTTGTCTGCTTTGTATTGTGCCAAGAAGCTCAAGCTTATTATTCTACCACCTGATTGGTGGAAACTGGTAAGGTCCTAACTGAGGGTACAGTCATGAAGCCAGCAGTAGCAGTGGTCAGGTTCAGAGCCAGGATGAACTCACCCCAAGTTTGGGTAGGACACTTGCTGGTGGCAACTTACACTGGAGTTAGGGTAGTTTAATTGGAAAAAAATAAGTAAAAATTTGTCTTTGTTTTTTTGCTCTCAAAAAGTGTTAAAAATAAATAAATGATTTTTTTTAAAAAAAATAAATGATATGGGGGGGAAGGCAATTACCTTGAGGGGTCTATTGATGAAGGCAATTTGTATGGCCTGGGGGACATAGGACAGGTGATCTCTTGGTGCTGGGCAGCATTTAACTCAACCCCAGCTGCTGTACAGCACATGCAGGGGGATGCTGGTGGGATTCAGCACATATCAGCACAATTCTATCTATCATCTATCTATCTATCTATCTATCTATCTATCTATCTATCTATCTATCTATCTATCTATCTATCTATCTATCTATCCTGTTCCCTCTCCCCCAAATGGAACTCAATAAAACAATACAAAGATACAATAAATAATCTTTAAAATATAAAACAGTTTAAAAAATCTATCCCCATTAAAATCTACCCACTATCATGCAGGGTAGGATGTGTGGATGGTGAAGACACAGCTAAAGTATACCAGCTGCCTGGTGGATCACAATCACCCAAAGGCCGCCTGAGAAAGAGCACCCTTGTGTGCCCTGCGGAACCTAGGGAAGTTCCACAAGGCACACACCTCTTCAGGTAGCTGGTTCCACAGGATGGGGGCCACTACTGAGAAGGCCCTCACCATTGTTGACACAACGTGGGCAGTTTGTTGACCAGGGACATTCAATAAATTCTGAGATGAAGGACAGAGAAGATGGAGAAGAACATGCTGGGAGAGGTGGTCCCGAAGGTATGAGGGTCCCAGGCCATTTAGGGCTTTAAAGGTAAGTACCAACACTTTGAATTGGCACCAGAAACTAATTGGGAGCCAGTGCAGCTCCCATAGGATAGGTTATATGTGCTAACCAGTTTGGTAAGCCAGTTTGGGGTAGTGGTTAAGTGCACAGACTCTAATCTGGGAGAACCGGGTTTGATTCCCCACTCCTCCACTTGCACCTGCTGGATGACCTTGAGCAAGCCATAGCTCTGTACCAGCTGTTCTCTCAAGGACAGTTGTCTCAGAGCTCTCTCAGCCCCACCTACCTCACAGGGTGTCTGTTGTGGGGAGGGGAAGGAGAAGGAGTTTGTAAGCCGCTCTGAGACTCCAAGTGAGTGAAGGGTGGGATATAAATCCAATCTCTTCTTCTTCTCTTCTCTCTAATCAGGACACTCCTTTCAGTAATCTGGTAGCTACATTCTGAACCACTTGCAGCTTCCAAAGCATCTTCAGAGGTAGCCCTGCATAGAGCATGTTATAGTAGTCCAGTCTCAAGGTGACTGTTGAATGAATTACCATGGCAAGATCCTCCCAAGACAGATAGAGAGCTAGTTGGTGGGCCCAGTGTAGATGGCAAAATGCAGTCTTTGTCACCATGTAGAGCAAAGAATTGAGCCATGCTCCCAAATTCCTGATCAAGTTGACTGTAGAAAGACAGACTCCATCAAGAGTCGGTAGAAGTGGCCACCTAGTGGCCCAGGCTTCCTCAGCCACATAATCTCTGTCTTAGATGGATTTAGCTTCAACCAACTCTCACCTAGCCATTCCACAACTGCATCCAGGCAGGAGGTGAAGACCAGAATTCCAGCTACCAGTCACTTCTTAAATAAGAGATAGAAGTGGGTGTCATCTGCATACTGATGACTCCCCATTCCAAACCTCCTGACACTTTCCACCAGAGGATGCATATAGATGTTAAATAACATTGGGGAGAGAATCATCCCCTGCAAAACTCCACAGCTCAGGGCCTGTGGTGATGACCTCTCTCCACCCATAATTACCCTCTGAGACCAACCCATGAGGAATGAGGAGAAACAGCTCAAGGCCATACCCCTCACACTTAGGAGACTAAGTGGTTGACCAGGACCAAGAAGTCTACTATGTCAAAGGCAGCAGACAGATCTAGCAGGATCAGTAGTGCCATCCTGCCTGCATCAAGGTATAACTGGAGATCATCAACCAGAGCAACCAGAGCTGTTTCAGTCTTTAATTCCAGCTGGAAGCCAGATTGGAAGGGATTCGTGCACAAAATTAGTAAATAAGAAGCCAAAATGTTGTTCTTACCACTTGCATTTGCTAAACAATAACACTGAATTTTTTTTTTAAAAAAGAGAAACACAAAAAATGACATGAAGTGGAGCAGTTTCATTCTTACAGACATTTAGGGAGCTTTCTAACTAAGCCATTTTTATTAATACAGTGTAGGATACAACAGCACCTTAAAGTAAAAAAGTTTCTTTACTGAAAACAGAATACAACATCGAATCTTAAAAACATAACCCTGCTGGATCAGACCAATGGTCCAACTAGTCCAGCATTCCATCTCACACAGTGGCCTACCAGTTACTCTGGGAGGCCAACAACATGGTATAGAGGCAGAAGCCTTCTCCTGATGGTGCCTCCTCGTACTGGTATTCAAAGGTTTACTGTACTGTTTGTGCACTGTTACTTGTTAATTATTTCATACATGTTCACAAGCTTACTGCCCTGAACTGGCTAGCCCAGGTAAACCCAAACTCATCAGATTTGGCTGCTAAGCAGCCTAGTATTTGGAATACTCTAGGGAATACAAGGGTATGTGGAGGCAGGCAATGGCAAACCACCTCTGAAAGTCTCTCACAGGGTCTAAGAACATAAGAGAAGCCATGCTGGATCAGGCCAATGGCTCATCCAGTCCAATTCTCTGTGTTACACAGTGGTCTAAACCCAGGTGTCATTAAGAGGTCCACCAGTGGGGCCAGAGCCCCAGAAGCCCTCTCACTGTGGCCCTCTGAGCACCAAGATACAGAGCATAAGTGCCCCAGACACAGTGTTCCATCTATACCTTGTGGCTAATAACCAGTGATGATCCTCTGCTCCATATGTTTATCCAATCCTCTCTTGAAGCTGTCTATGCTTGTAGCCACCACCACTTCCTGTGGCAGTGAATTCCATGTGTTAATCACTCTTTAGGTAAATAAGGACTTCCTTTTATCTGTTCTAAATCTACTGCTCATCAATTACATTGAGTGCCCATGAGTACTTGTAAGAAAGGGAGAAAAGTACTTCTTTCTCTACTTTCTCTATCCCATGCATAATTTTATGAACCTCTGTCATGTCACCCCTCAGTTGTTGTTTCTCCAAGCTAAAGAGCCCTAACCCCTTTAACCTTTCTTCACAGGGAAAGTGTTCTATCCCCTTAATCATTTTAGTTCCCTTTTTTTGCACCTTTTCTAGTGCTATAATCTTTTTTGAGGTGCGGTGACCAGAACTGTACACAGTATTCCAAATGAGTCTGCACCATAGATTTATACAGGGACATTATGATACAGGCTGATTTGTTTCCAATTCTTTTCCTAATAATCCCCAGCATAGCATTAGTCTTTTTTATTGCAATCATACACTGAGTTGACATTTTCAGTGAGGTATCTACCATGATTCCAAGATCTCTTTCCTGGTCAGTTACCACCAGTTTGGACCCCATCAAAATATATTTATTGTTGGGATTTTTAGCTCCAATGTGCATTACTTTGCACTTGCCCACATAGAACTTCATTTGCCACACTGATGCCCACTCATTCAGCTTTGACAGATCCCTCTGGAGTGCCTCACAGTCCTCCCTGGTTTTCACCACCCTGAACTTAGTGTCATCTGCAAACTGAGCCACTTCATTGCTTACTCCCAACTCCAAATCATCAGTGAACAAGTTAAAAAGCACCTGACCTGGTACTGAGTCCTGGGCTACCCCACTGCTTACCACCTTCCACTGTGAAAACTGCCCATTTATACTCACCCTCTGTTCCCAAGCTGGTCCAGGAAGGTCACCCAGGAAGTATCCAATTCTCTTGTGTCCTGCTACACTTAATTGTCTTCTCTCTAAACTGAAAAGCTTCACTTTTTTTTGTATTTTATGTGTGTGTGTGTGAGTATATATGAGTGTGTGTGCACATAGAAGTCATGGCAACCTCTTGTGACTGACTGTGTGTGCACTTGGAAGTCATGGCAACCTCTAGTGTCTGACCCCAACTGGCAGCCTAGAAGATATTCAGAGAGGTGGCTGAATAAAGCCTTCCCTCGCCTCTGGTATTCCAAGGAGGTCTCCCAGCCAAGTACTTGCCAGAGTTGACCCTGCTTAGCATCCTAGATCTGATGAGATCGGGCTTGCCTGGGCTGTCCAGGTCAGGGCTAAAGCTTCAGATTCTTCAGCTCATCCTCTTGGGATAGGCACTTGAACTATTTAATCATCTTGATGTCCCTCTTCTGTATTTACTCCAGTGCTGCAGTATCTTTTTTGAGGTAAAGGAGAACTGTTCATAGCACTACCAATCTACACAAGAGCATTATAATATTAGTCATTTTATTTTCATTCCCTTTCTTAATAATCCATAGAATAGATTTTGGGTTTTTCACCACTGCTGCACACTGAGTGGACATTTTTATTGAGCTGTTCACTACAACCCATTCTCTCCCTCTCAATCATTGTCAGTTAAGACCCCACTGGCATATATTCTAAGGCCTGTTTTCCCCACTGTGCATCACTTTGCACTTAACTACTAGGGATGGGCATGAACCTAAAAATTTCAGCCGCTCCAAACTGAAGCCCAAACCAAACTGAGCCAAAAACATCCCAAACCCAAACCTGCCAGTTCGGATTTCCCTTTCTCCCACCCACAGTTTCCCATGGCTGGGAGAAAGGGGGAGAAGGGGGCATCACTTGGGAAGGGTTAAATGGCTGGTAGCCATTTAACTCCTTTGTTTTACTTTTTCCCACTTCAAAGTGGGGGGAGTGAAACTGACAGGTTGAATGGCTGCCAGCCATTTAAACCTAACAACTCATGGGCAGACCCATTCTGCTGCTACATTTAAATGGTTGGCAGCCATTTCAACAATCAGTTTTGCTTCCCCCCACTTCCAAGCAAGGGGAAATGAAACCAACTGGTGAAATGGCTCACAGCCATTTCAGCCTAACAGCAGGGAGGGTGTGCCCATCAGCTTTTAGGCTGAAAAGACTGGGAGCCATTTCACCAGTTCATTTCACTTCCCCTGCTTCAAAGTGGGTGGGGGGAGAAAAATGGATGGGTTTAACGGCTGACAGCCATTTCACCAGTTAGTTGGTGAAGTGGCTGCCAGCCATTTCAGCCTAACAATGGGGCAGGTGCACCAATCAGATGTTAGTCTGAAATGGCTGGCAGCCATTTAAACCTAACATGTCAGCTGTGGACCCATGCTGCTCAGCTGTTAGGTTTAAATGGCCTGAACAGCCAAACTGGACAAAAGTCCAGTAAATGTTTGGGGAAAGCAACTTCTTCAAACATTGGTTTGGGGCTACGAACCAGGCCAAATTCATGCCATATTTTGGCTCGCAAACCCGTTTGTGTCTGTCCCTATTACCTACTTCATTTGCTATGATGTAACTCACCCAGTTTGAAGAAATCCTCTTGTAGCTCTTCACAATCCATTTTGATTTTCATCAACCTGAATAATTTGGTACCATCTGCAAACTTGGCTGTTACACTGTCCGCCCCTAATTCCAGACAATATATGAACAGATTAAACAAAACAAGTCCCAGTACCAATCCATGGGTCACTTCCCTCCACTGAGAGAATTGTCCATTTTATTCCTCTGCTTCCTGTTATTTATCTAGTTTTTAATCCATAAGAGGATCCGTCCTCTTCTGGTAAGCTTACACAGGTGTCTTTGGTGAGATACCTTTTCAAAAGACTTGGAAATCTGAATCATTCTTATCTATGTATTTCTTAACACTTCCATAGAACTCCCAAAGGCTGGAGAGGCAAGACTTCTGGTTACAGAAACAATGTTTATTTTTCCTCATTATAGGACCCCACTGACACTAGTGGATCTCTTTTATATACATAGCCAACATACTCAGAATAGATAGCACAAAAAATTTGCAAGCGACAAGCATGAAAGGGAGGCTCAAAGCCATGTCTGCTCAGTTCAGTATCTCAGATCATAGGCATTCAGAAAGACCTTTCTGTCTCTAACCATAAAGAGCTGCTCTAGACACCATACCAAGATATAAAATAATTGTCTGATGATAGAAGGCAGATTAATATATATTCATGAAAATGTAAGAAAAGAAAGACATTTTTATTCAAATGTGCATGTAGGATTTGTATTCAAATGACAATGGGAAACTTTAAAAAAATTAACACTGAGGGGGAAAATGGCCTTAATTTATTTTCCAGTGAGTAGTAGTATATAATTGCTGGTGTCTGAAGACAGGGAGTCAACCATCCCAGACTGTTCACTGCTCTCTTGTGAGGGAGGCTTCTGAAGCATCAGTGCCTTCCCAGGCTGAGTGGCAGTTTGAGAGGGAGGGAGGATGGTATCACAACAACAAAGGGGAGGAAGGCAAGCGTGCTGGGAGAAGCCAAAAGCTGAAACAGAGCATGCATGACTTGCTGCACACTCTTGAGATGGGCCGGGATAACCAATGGTGAAGTAGCTGACTGCCCACTCCAGGCAGCACAGGACAGGGACTGGCAAAAAGAAGAGGGCTCGTCACCATGACTGAAGGTGGAGATCAGATGTGAACAGATCACTCAGTTTTTCCAAGCAGCCATGTTGCATTGGGTTTTCCTAAAACTGTGGTTATGCAGAGATGCTGCTGATTCAAACTGACTGGCAGCCATTAGTATCAGTTGGACTACTCAGATGAACACCAAAAGGTAGATATGGCATTAAATAATGGTTGAATATTACCTGTGAGTCATCTAATTGCTCATTTATACAATTAAAAAACAGTACAGTTATGCAGAAAGGAAAGGGGTTAGTAGAACTAATTGGGCTATATGAGAACATGCATGCACAAAAACCATGCATTGTACTGCATGGTTAGTAAGGAATACCGTGGAACAACCTTCCAGACATCCATGAGCACATCAACTAACTACTGAATGACTGTTGAAAAATCAGGTTTTTGTTTGCGACCAGCGAACAGGACAGGGCTGAATAGGCAGGTTGTTGAGCATCCCTAAGTGAGAATGAACCAAGAAAAGGCCAAGAAAAGGGGGGTGAAGGCACCAATCCCTCAACAGCTGGAAGACTCAAAATGGAAGAAAGCTTGTCCATATTTTTAATATAAAATCAACATAAAGCACTGAACACTGGATCATAATTTTTGCAAACCCTTCTTAGTGTTAACAGTTTTACAGTTTAAGACATGCTGCCTATTAATGCCAACATACTCATCTGAAAATAAAATACAAATGCTGAGGCCCACAGGGAATTGTAGAATAGGGACTACAGCTAGAAATTCCCACAACTGCAAAATTTTAGCCATGGGGATTCTCAATAACTGGTTAATTACCCCTCCCAATTTTTACCCTTCAACAGACTTCCAGTAATATTCCTTCCAGAGCACATTCATCCCTCAGTAATGCTGTTTATCTGGGAAGAACTCTCTTAATTTACACTCACATTTTTCTGCATACCTAGGGAGTAGGTTTGATACCTGAAAAGATCCAGAATAAACACATTATAACACCCTAAGAAAACGTCATAGTTTGTGAGATCATCACCAGCATTTCATGAGAATATACCACTCTTGTAAAGTATTAAATTGGGGTTGGAGACCCAAGGGTGTCCACAAAGATTCTCCAGAGGGACTTCTGCATGCAAATTTTATGTATTTATTGTAATTTTATGTGTTATCTGCTACTACGATTAGTAACTTAAAGTTGTATATGTTAAACTGTCTTTAATTTATGATTGCTATTATTATAATATGTTGTTACTCACCCTGAGGCCTGCACTAGTAGGGGAGGGCAGTCAAAAATCAAACAAATTAATAAAGCAGATATTCTGCTATTCCGCCATTGACCCTCCATAACATCAGAGAACCCAGTTTTTCCATAAGTCAAAGTGTCATCTTGTCAGACACTTTGAAATACATCAACCACACATCATCCACACTGTGACTGACTACATGAAAACTTAAAAAAACCACAAAAATGTTTAAATCAAAATGAGGATCCCCAGGTCACTAAAGTATGACAACTACTGTATTAAAGTATGGGGTTTTTTTACACTCACAGTGATCCCCTTTTCCATGTTTTTAAAAACTGAAACAAACAAATAAATATGAAATTATTCTTTGAAACAACTAGTAGCAAGGCTATCAGGGAGTCCCCCAAAGTTGGGTTTCCCAGCTTTTGTGACTGGCATGGGGCCAGCCACCTTATTATCAGATGACACCTGTTCTTGGAATTTATTTATGAATATTTCAGTTTCTGTATATTTTATGACACCGTTTCCTTAAATGGTCAAGAAAAGGGAATGTGTTTGAATTTTATTGTTAGGTGATTTGTCTCTCCAGGTTATATGTTGCAAACTGGGACATACACTCCTGTAGGTCTATTTCTTTACTACTTCAGTGTACATTCAATGCAATGTCTTTCATCAAAATCCCCATAGAGATTGGAAAAAACAACAAGTGATTTTTACTGTCATCTGAAAGCTTTAAGGGATCTGTATATCCAGTTTGGTAGGCCTACCACTATAGAATAAGAATGAAAATAATTGTTTTTGTTTTTTGCCTTTTGGAGGGTATTTTATTGTTTCAGTTTTTAGACAAAAAAAATACTGTCGCCTATAAACTATCTCTGTGAATCATTTATTGTAGCTGATTCAGGCACGCTTGAAGGGGTGAAAAGGTTGACAGCTGTATACATGCAAACTACTTGGAATTCAAAAAAAATATTTTTGCTGGAATTTATAAATCTCATCAACATCTTTATATTTTTTTGCAATTTGCTGCTAGCAGAGAAGCCAATTGTCAGCTCACATACTTGTGTCAGCTGTTGGGCACAATACACCAGCAACTACTTTTAGATGAGATTGTGCTATTGTGCAGCTCCTGTTGGTTTCAAAGGTATTCACAAAAGAGAAGCTGAATTGCACCATTATTTCCTAGGTTGGGTCAGTTTGAATGATGACATTTCATAAGACAGTGATTCACAGGATGCTGTGCTTCTCCCCTTTTACTGCCGCTTTGGTCCTTGCAATCTAAAATAATCATATTTCACAAAAACAAACATTCAACTTTCTTGGAACTGTAAGTCATGTAACCTCATTGATGCAATTATGCACAAATTTTACTTTATTTTGTCCTATGGATACGCACTGTTTCTAACTTTTTATGCAATTAAGGTGGTGGTCACATGAGCAAGATAAAGCGGAGGGGAAGCAAGGCTATTCCCTCCGGTGCAAGTTGACTTGCAGTTGCACGATCACATGGAGTATTGTAGATGCGGGTGCAGCCCGCCTCTCCATGATCAGACGCAACCGAAGGTGAGTCAGAGTTTTTTTAACCATTTGTTTCCTTTGCACTTACCCGGTGGATTGATGCATCGCACCTCTGCTGTCATGTCTCTCTATTGGGGGGGGGGGTGCATTGATGCATATACTACGGGGGGGGGGGGGACAACAGCACGGCATCAGGATAGCCTGATCAGACTATCCTGACACCATGGAAGCATGCTGGCATGATCAGAAGTGGTCCCCTCCACTTCGTCCTGAGCAGCAATTTGCACCCTATGGCAGATCTTCAGCACACATGGCATACCGGACATCATCGTAATGGACAATGGGATGGCTTTCCCTTGTCAGAGTTCCGGGAACTCACAGAGTTCTATACCATTTGACACATGCGCTCCACTCCCTTCCACCCTACAACCAATGGCCAGGCGGAGTGGATGGTGAGGACAACGAAGGAGTCCCTCCACAGGATCATCCAGGGGAGCTGGAATCACTGGCTGGCGGGCTTCCTCTTTGGCCAGAGGGTAATCCCGAACACAACCACCGGCCATAGCCCTGTGAAACTTCTGATGGGAAGGCGCCTCACAAACTGTCTTGATCAATTACACCCAGATCGTGCTCCGGATCACAGCTTGGTTGCAGAGAATCACACCGCTTCCCGTCGGTACTTCCCGGGTGACCCTGTGTATGCACATAACTTCTCCAGCAGCCTGGCGTGGATCCCCACCAAGGTTGCCAGGGTGACCAGGCCTCGGTCATATGAGGTATCCACAGAACATGGCCAGAGGGTCCACCAACGCATCGACCAGCTCTGCAGTCACCTCCTCCCTGCAGAACCTGGGATACCCACACCAGATGACAGTGACGAAGACCTGCTAAGCCTGGAGGATCCAGAGACCGAAGAGAACAAACCCACCAGCAGCTCTTAGCAGGAACTCAATGGTCAGTCTTCGGAGCTCGCCGGCAGAATGCCAGTGCCAGCTGCCTCTGGTGGCCCAGACAACATCCCAGCACCACCACCTGCTCCCAGTCCAGTGACAGGTCTTTCCCATGGCATGGCTCCGGAATCTGCAGCCCTGGCAGCAGAATGATGCCACTCAAACTGCAAGTGGCACCAACCAGCATACTTAAAGGACTTGGTCAGTTGAAGAGGCTCTGAACTTTGGGGGGAGGGGAGTTATGTATTGAGCCTGAACTTACTTGCAAAAGGACTGAGCTTGGGACGCATAACAATAGATTGCTAGGATCTTAGAATGGGCCAGTAGGGAGACAGGGATCCTAGAGGAAACCAGTCAGGAAACAATAGAGTGTAAATAGCCTATCATTGGGAGTGGGGTGGGTTTGGGGTGTAATCCTTTTCAGGCATAAATACCGGGCTTTGGCCAGGCATAGCCAGTCTTCTTTTCTCCTTTCTGTAATCACTAATAAACTATGAGCTGATCACTCTATGCATTTGAACCCAGTATATTTCAGCTGGGCTGGGCCAGGCTCAGTTATGCAGTGCTGCCTACTGGGCTGGGATCAGTTGTATGGTGCCAGCCACTGGGCCAGGCCCAGCTGTGCAGTGGGGAACTTGTGGGGGACACCTGACTTTCTCACACTAATTTCTTCTTTGCCACTTCCAGGCAGCCCCTCATATCTTCACCTTTTCCTGTTTCCTTTTCTCCTTCCCACCTACCAGTCAACCAACCTTTTATCTGCTCCCTATATTCATATTTATACCCTGCCTTTATCCACAATGGAGACCAAAGCAGCTTACATCATTCTCTCCTTCTCTGTTTTATCCTCACAACAATCCTGTGTAGTAGGTTAGGCTGAGAGTGTGTGGCTGGCCTAAGGCCACATAGTGAGCACCATTGCAGACTGGGGATTTGACCCTAGGTCTTCCAGATCCCAGTCTGAGAATGCTGTAACCACTATGCATGGACTTTCATGGGGTGGCTGTTGTTGAGCAGCAGCAAGCTGCCAAGCCTGGGTGCCATGAATGTTTGGTGGTACCCTGTTACTGACAAAAAACAAGGCTTGGAGGCTGGCAATAGTGTTGTGCTTGCCTAGCAATGTCCCTTGAGGAGATTAATTCCTTAACACTAAAGGAGTTGCTTCTAATATTTTTTTGGGGGGGAGGTAACTCCCGCAATTTTTTTATTTCAAATTGTACCGCCAGCCTGCGGTTTTCTTCAGGTTTGTGGAAAGATCTGTCTTATGTGTCATGGCCCCAGTCTCCTGATTTAAGTTTCACAGATTTAGGCATGTTGAGAATTAGATATATTGATAATTTTCTGTGCAGTGAGAATGAATTCCTGCACTGCAGTATTAAACACTGAGTAATAACAGCTTGCCATAATTTGAAATGTCAGCATAAAAGCACAGGGTATGCCAAAAGAATGATTAAATATCATGTATCCTATACATATATGAAAAACTGCTTATTGACAGATGAGAACTGTGAGGCACATTCTTCATATGCCATAAATTATGAGGGTACTGTCACACTGAGAGTTAAATTCTGTGACAACATCAGCACACATCAGGAAGCAAATGGTTTTTCCTTTCCCACTGAACAGATAATCTCCAATCTTTAGCCTTGGGAATAATCTCTTTAAAACTCTTTTCCCATTATGGATGGCAAAGAACCATTTGATTTAGGCAAATCAAAGAAACTGGATTTTTTGTCATTTACTATTCTTTATATATCAATTGCAATAAAGGAAAGAAATAGTAAGGTAGTATATTATCATTTTTCTGATATACTGTCTCTTAGTTGTATGTTCTAAATTTGAAAATGTGTGAAACAAACCAGAGAAATCAATGAGTTGCCCAGAAATGTTGTCAACAGAAGCTAGCATTCCAGATGTTCTGTGCAACACTTGCATCATGAGCTTTAAAATCACAGTTTTTCTATAAATGGTATACGGAAAAGGTACAGTCCATAAAGCTGATTAATTGTCTATACTCAAATCAAGAAGCAGCACTGAAAACTATATTCTCTGTGTAAAAAATGCAAATTTACTGATATTTTAGGGTTACATTCAAATGTCACAGCAAACTCCAATTAAACAAAGAATTGTGACTGAATGCGGCTTGCTGCCATACTTGTGCACACACCACAATCCATCACCTTATCCCCTTCTCACGTGGAGCATGATTAACAAATCCTGATCTGGAAACAAAACCCCTCCCATTCCCCGTGACATACAAATGAAGGCACCATACTTCCACAGATTTTCCCAGATTGATCAGTGATTGGGAATTTCATGTTACGGGGAGTAAACAAAGAATTTGTTTCAAACCAGGAATCCCTAAGCATGCTCCACATGGGGGGTGGGGAAGTGAGAGAAGCCAAGTATGCATCTGTGTAATATCAAGTCACACTTTTAAAGATCTCAGCTCACTGGAGCTTGTTGTGATGTCTGAACACCTTTTCTAACAAGGAAGGGGCTGCTTTAAATTGACTGAAACACAGTAATAAAGACAGTCATGGAACAACTGTGCAAGAAGCTTCCTGTGATACCACTTAAAAATGTGAGAAGCCAGCCAAATGACAAATAAAGAAAAATATGTTGTATATCAACATATCCCTCACATGTGGAGTCTGGCAACTGGACACTGCTTAAGTTTCTCCTATTTCTATCATACGGTAGGTGCAGACACAAGGGCTTCTAGGACTACTATCTTATATACTGAACCAGCGCAACAGACTAGCCATTGCAAACAAAGTTCTGTGTTCTTAAGACAACTTATACTACATCAGTAAATAGTGAGAGGACAAAGCAAGAACAATAAAAAAACGAACAGAATAAAAATACTCAAAAACAGCAATAAAATCCTTTAAAGTGTGTTATGTCCGCTGACCGCCACCAGGTACCAGCGATAGGCAGTCCAAGTTTGGCTCCAGGAAACAATGGGGCCAAGGATCCTGAACCTCTAGGAGTACACCAATAGGGACTTTGGTGGGAAATTCAAACCCTTCAATAGGACTGCGGGTGTGACCCAGGCGGCTGTATATAGTTGGCCGCCTCAACCGGTTTGTATTGTAGTTGTTTACAGATAAACTATGAGCTGATCATCACGCTGTTGTCCTGCTTCTCCATGCGTCAAACACAGTATGCAACACTGGTGACAAAGGTGGGATCCCGCTGAGCTAGCCGGGCTGCCAGAGGCTGCAAGGAAGATGATGACCTCCGCTGCTGCTCCAGCTGATGAGCACTGAAGGCATGCAGGCCACTTCCATGCCACAACTGTGCAGCACGATGGCAGTCACTCCAAGAGCGTGACTTGTCCCTTTGTTCGACCCTACTCACCCTCAACAATGGGAGGCCTGGGTCGAGGGACTCAAGTCCATCCTGATTTTCTATCAGGTCACCAAAGAGGAGCAGAAGAAGGGTCTCTTCATTGGCTCACGTGGCCCAGTCACCATTGAGCTGGCTTGCAACCTTCTGTCTCCAACCAAGATAGCAGATGCCACATATGAGCAGATCGTCAAGGTTCTCCAGGACCACTTCATTCCCTGGCCATCGAAGATCTCACGTCACATGGCATTCCACTACCTGCTGCAGCAACCGCGAGAATCTGCCATGGAATACTTAGCTGAGCTCTGCAGGCTCACCTCTGAGTGCAACTTTGAGACTCAACTGGAGATGACCCTCTGTGACAGGCTTATCTGTGGTCTGCGAGAAGCTCCGACAATGGATCCTAGAGGCTGAGACGTGCACCCTCACATCTGTCCTCTCCACCGCCATGGCTTGGGAGAGGACCCACCTTTCTATGATGGCATCCCCAGCCAGTCATTTCCCGGCTTCCACATACCAAGCAAGTGCAGACCACATCAACTCTGATGGGGAATAGGTCCACTGGACCCAACAGCCCTCCCGACGGTGAGATCCAGGTATAGTGCCATGCTCTGTTCCAGTCCACGTATCTGGCTGGCAGGAATGTGCCAGCTGCGGGGACCGGCATGACTGGAAGACTTGCGGGGATCAGCACGACCAGAAGACTTGCAGGTTCCAGGATGCCACTTGCTGGAGCTGTGGTCATGCTGGGCATATTGCATGTGCTTGCCATTCCAGGTGGTCCCAAACCCCAATATCCATGCCGCCTCATCACCACCGGGCCTCCGCGCACCATGAAGATGATGTGGAACCAGAAGAGCTCTACCTCCTCACAAGCAAATCTCCACAACAGGTACTGCAGCTTCTGAGCCAGACCTCAGTCTCCAAAATTCAGGTCAGGGTAAAGATTGAGGGGTCCCCCTGCTCCATGGAGCTAGAGTCCGGATCCGCAGCCTCCATCATCTCGGTGGAGACCCTTAAGAGACTGTGTCCAAATGGGGGGCCCTGCCTGCATCCCTCGCCCATGACCCTGATGGGTTTCCAGTGGAACCATGTTCTGATATGGGGAGTAAGCAGTTTCCAAGTCCAGAACCAGGAGTTTAATGACTACTTAGATTTAATCGGAGTTGAGGGCAATCTGGTCAGCCTATTGGACTGTGCTCGGTTTGCCCCTCTTGGAATCTCCATCGAGGGAGTTAAGCAATGTGCCTCACATTATTTCAGCAAAGTCTGTGGCAAGTTCCCATCCATCTTCGACGGAATCCTGGGCTGCTAAACGGGCCCCCCAGTGTCCTTGCAACTTTACCCACAGGTGGTACCTATCTGCATGCATTCCAGGAAGGTCCCATTCACTCTGCAGCCAAAGACTGTGGAATTGGCCCACCTTGTGGTGCAAGGGGTTCTGGAACTGGTCTCCCATACTGCCTGGGAGACCCCCATAGTCACCCCCATGAAACCGAATGGGGACGTTCGCATCTGCGCAGAATATAAGTGCACACTGAATAAGAATGTACAGGACCATGCATACCCGGTCCTGGTTGTGAGCCACGTGCTGGCCACTTTGGCTGGGGTGAAGATCTTTGGCAAACTCGATCTCGCCCAAGCCTACCAGCAGCTCCCCATGGACGAGGCAACAGCCACCACACAAACCATTGTCACGCCTTGGGGAGCCTTCAAAGTAAAGAGGCTGCAGTTCAGGGTAAGCGTCGCCCTGGGTTGTTTCTAACATCTTATGGACTCTCTCTTGAAAGGGATTCTGGGCATCACACCGTTATTTGACAATGTGCTGATTGCTGTGGCCACACCAGATGAGTTCGCATCCCAGCTGCGCACCATTGTCTGCCACTTCCATGAGGCCAGGCTCAAGGTGAAGTGGGAGAAGTGCCTTCTCAGGGTCCCCTCTGTCAACTTCTTGGGCTTCACAGTTGACATGGCCCATCCGGCCACCTCCATCCAGCAAGGAACAAGGTAAAAGCCATTGTTGAGGCTCCTCCACCCAAGTCCAAGGCAGAGCTCCAGGCATTCCTAGGCCTCCTGAACTCCTACCATCCCTTCCTCCCCCACAAGGCGGTGGTAGCTGAGCCCTTGCACTGCCTGCTGGACAAGCAGTCCCTCTGGTCTTGGTGCCCTCGACAAGCCGCCGCATTCAAGGGTGATCTCACATGTGGTGCTAGCGCACTTTGATGAATCACTGCCAGTGATTCTGGCCTGTGATGCCTCCCCCTACAACATGGGTGCTGTGCTGGCTCACCAAGTCCCAGACAGGCGGGAAGTACTGGTCACTTACTACTCCCAGATGCTGTTGGCTGCAGAGCAGAATTACACCCAGATTGACCACAAGGGCCTGGTGATCGTGGCCAGCATAAAAAATTCCATGATTTTGTCTACAGCCAGCCCTTTACCATTGCTATGGACCATCGCCCTCTTCTCAGCCTATTTGCAGCAGATCGAGAGACATCGCAGATCTTCTCCCTGCAGGTCCTCCGATGGCCCATCTTCCGGTCAGGCTACAACTACAGCCTGCAGTGCCAACTGGGGAAGGCTATGGGACACACCAACGCTCTCAGCCGCCTGCCCTTGCCTTCTATCAAGGAAGACCTAGCTCCAGTGCACCTTGTGCTCCAGGTAGAAGACCTCCCTCATTCTCCCCTCCAGGTGGCCGACGTCGCCTGCCGCTTGGCCAGGGACCCTGTTGTCTCCCGGGTTCTGGGATGGCTGGTGAGGGGGTGGCCCATGGCTGCAGTGGGCCCTGAGTTTACAGCCTTCACAGCTCGAAGGGATGAGTTGTCTGCCCACAAGGGATGTCTCCTGTGAGGAGACAGGGCTGTAGTCCCAAGCACCCTGCATCACTGCATCCTTAAGGCCCTACATGAGGGCCCAGAGCTATGTATGGTGGCCAGGTATCAACATGGAAATTGAGGTTTGGGTGAAGGGCTGCCAAGCGTGCCAAGCTGACCTAATCCACTGAGTGCACCCTCCCAGGCCTGGGAATCCACCCGCACATGGTGGTCAAGGTTTCACATAGACTTCGCCGGTCTGTTCCACAGATTACTATTCCTGGTCACAGTGGATTCATACTCGAAATGGCTGGAGATAAGCCCTGTCTCCGCCATGTCCTCCAAGGCCACCATCCAGGCACTAGACCGGATCTTTGTGACCCAACGGTTGCCAGACACCACCATCTCTGACAATGGGATGGCATTCACATTGAAGGAATTCCAGGAGTTCCTTCACAGCAACTTGATCCGGCACGAGGGCCGCACTGTTCCACCTTACGACCAATGGCCAAGCAGAGCAGATGGTACGAACCACCAAAGAAGCCCTCAGCCACCTGACGAAAGATGACTGGGAATTCCATCTGGCCTGTTTCCTCTTGGCGCAATGGACCACTCCCAACCCGGTCAATGGCTGCTGCCCAGCGGAAGTCCTGATGGGGCAGTGGCCCACCATCCTATTGGACAGATTACATCCAGACAGGGCTCCAGAGTCGCACAGCCTGTCCAAACAAAGGGAGGCACCATGGGGGTTCTTTCTGGAGGACCCCGTGTACATTCACAACTTTGGCAAGGGGTCCCCGTGGCTAGCTGGCAAGATCATTCACCCAACTGGACCTGTATCATACGAGGTCTTGACAGATGATGGCCAGGTCCTGCGGAAGCACATCGACCAGCTGAGGAGACACCTGCTTCCTGCCCCAACCGAAGTTCCAGCTTCGGTGAACACTGACAGAGGCCAGCCAGAAGACCCCAGACCCAACTCTCCCAACAAGAGAATTCCGAAACAGGCTCCCGTTCCAGTTGCCAAACCTGATGACAGAACACAGGTCTCCAGCCCTGCGCCTGAAGAAGTGTCTCCGCCCCCGCAGCCAATTGTCTAGGCAGGTCTGCCTGCCAAGGCTCCGGACACCCTGGTGCCTGCTCCACGGCATTCCTTGAGAGAGTGCCAGCTCCCAGCCTATTTACAGGACTATGTCACCTAGGTTAGGCTTGAACTATGGGGGGAGGGGTGTTATGTCCACTGACCGCCACCAGGTGCTAGCAACAGCCAGTCTGAGCTTGGCTCCAAGAAACAATAGGGGCCAAGGATCCTGAACCTCCAGGAGTACACCAATAGGGACTTTGGTGGGCAATTCAAACCCTCCAATAGGACTGTGGGTGTGACCCAGGGGGCTGTATATAGTTGGCTGCCTCAGCTGGTTTGTGTTGTTGTTGTGTATGAATAAACTATGAGCTGATCATCACGCTGTTGTCCTGCTTCTCCATGCCTCAAACTCAGTACACAACAAAGTGATACTTAAAACAAACAGGATAAAACTGTTAATAAATAACAAATGAACTAGCACAGATAAAACAGTACAGAGACTCAAGCAGCAAAACACAATGCATGGATAAACAATTCCACTAACAGTTTGAGACCTGATTGGCAGCAGAGAGGTGGGCCTGGTAGCGGGGGACTCCCACTCACCTATAATTTGTGAATTAGGCCAAAATCTTTAGATTCCCTTTTGCCCTTGGGCATGGTGCTAAGCCTGAAGAATTCTGGTTTTCAGAGTCTGCTCTAATCACGATCCAGTCACAAATTAGGGCAATTCAACAAAATATAGATTGTTTCTTACCCACCAAAAAAGTTTGAAACTAAAATTAAACCAAGGTCTAGCATCCTGGTTTGTAGACAAGAAACAAAACTCAGACTTGGATCTAGACTAAACTGGCAATTTCTACTGATTCCCCCTTCCCACTACAACACCCTCTAGGTTGTTCCTTGGGGTCTCCTACCCAACAATGAGCAGCATTTCATGGATATTTGTGGGATGCCCTGGGAGGTTTTGGAAAATTTAGTCTGTATCCTGTCAATTTCCTTAAGTGACCAGATTTACATGCCACAAGAAATTGAGGATTCTTTTCATTATGTCTGAATGTGGTCTATCCAACTTCACCACCACATACCTAGGCTCAATTTTTCAGTGTGGGTTTTTAGTTTTATTGGGTTAGTGACAAAAAGCCAATTTCCAGATTTCCAAAAAGCCTGAGTCATGTGAGGCCCTGATTTACCCTTTGTCAAACTCAATTTTAGTTGAAGTGAGGAAAAAAAAAACACTGGTAATTTAGATTATTAGGTTACCCTGGAAAGATAATTTATTTGAGCAGCTATGAGAACAGGACTTTTTCTTCAAGTAAACAAGCAATATTTTGTGGGGTGAAATGACCAAAGGCAAGAGGCTTTGTTTTGTATTCTAAAATAAGAGTTGAAACCAAAAATAGAAACAAATGTATGCATCTGAATTCTCTTACCAAGATGACAAACATGTTCAACTCCATCTGTTTTGCCAAAGGCTCAAAGTGTTTCTTGCTCTACAACTCTCAATGATCACTTTTTAAAATTTTGTTGTGTTCCCAGTTAGATTATAATATTTCAATTTGTGCTCAGTTCCTTAGTAACACAAGTCTCTCTAAGCAGTTTTCACAATTGGATTACAAATGTATACGGAAGCACAGATTGACTAGGATATTTTCAGTCTCTCACTTATCTAACACAATTCTTTATATTATGGAAATGAAAGCACACAAGGGAAAATTTAATTTATTTTCATGGTCAGGTCTTTCTTTGTCTAACAAAAAGTGTAGCAATACACCATGGTAAAAGAAAAGCAATAGGTTCAATTAGCAGGAAATCATGGTTTAATTTAACTATAGGTAAGTTGAACATGGGTCAGTTGAACATGGGACACTCCACTAACTATGAGTAGTTGGGTACATCAAACCAGGATCTTGATACCATGGCTTGACATTGATTTATTAACCAAAGTTAACTGTGGTTCTGAATGGTGCAAACTTGTTCCCTGCATGATGCACATGGACATCCAAGATAGTTCCCTAGTGCTGACTCACCCTAACGCAGGGTAGTGTATCAGATGGGTCTATGAGGGGGAGGCAAGAGAAAGAGTAAAGATGATGCAACTTATGGCAACACTTTTAGTCAGCCCCTAAGGAATTATTTAAACCAACCAAAGTACATTCCTCAATATTGCCTTCAGACATCTCAAAATATTATACGGTCCACTGTATTAGAGACTGTATCAATGTCAATGGGCTCAGAAAGGTGCAACTGTCCTTAGGGTAGCACTGTTAGCTATTTAGTTCATATATGAAAATATATATAAAGTCTTGTAATTGAGCATATAACATTTGAATTATTAGATCAGTTATACTGAATCAGACAGTTTGTTGGTTTGGATCACACCACCCTACTGGTAAAAGAGGGAGGAACAGTGGTCCCACCCAGTTAATTCCTTTCTCTAGCCTATCCCACATGACTTTTGTCAATGTATCAGAACTATCTGAAATACTGAAAAGAGAGCTTAGTTTTAGAATATTTAAGTAAGAAAGTACAGCAAAAATAACTCACACAGACATAGAACAAAGTTTGAGTCCAGTGGCACCTTTAAGACAACAAAGTTTAATTATGGATATAAGCTTATGTGTGCATTCACACAAAAGCTTATACCCAGAATTAAACTTTGTTGGTTCTAAAGGTACCACTGGACCCAAACTTTGTTCTATTACTTCAGAACAACACAGCTACCCTGTTAGCCAAATTGCTTAATGTAGTAATAACTATGGGGAATTATGATATTTAAGAGCAACTGGTATCTAAGGGGACACAAGCCTATGTATACAGAAGTCCCACCTTTTCCAGTAAAGCCAAGAATAAATGCAGAAACCAATTCTTTGGAGAAATGGCTTCTTTACTGAAGAATATTTCAAACATACAATAAAAACACAAGCACACATACATTTATTCAGACCCAGGAAAATTAAAGAGAAAGGGATAGTGACATTCACATGAGCAGGTAAAAACGTTGACTGGGTGATACTTGCCTATCCTGATGAGATGAAGCAATCCACAGAAAAATAAGGGAGACTATAACAGATTAAGGGTTGTATCTTGAGCCAGCAGAATACATGGAAAGACTCTTGGGCAGCTGCTCCAGAGTCTACAAGATAGAGCAGAGTTAGGTATGGAGGCAGAGAGAGAGAGCACATGGCCAGGCCAGCTCTTTTATGCTATTTTGGGGCTTGGGGGTGGACTTTGCTGGACATCTCCCTTGTCACTTTCCCCTTGGTCAGTCCCAGGAAGTTGCTAAACTGGAAAAAACCAGTTTCAGGTGGAAGGGGGCTTAATGGTTGGGCAATATTTAGATTCTATTTACTTTCAACAGTTGCACCTTTGGGGAACAATAGCTGAGTCCAGGGCTATTGTCTTTTGATGGCTCTGGCTGATGAGTAGATGGGTTTAGCTGGGCTGTGGCAGTCAGCTATCCCTAGTCAGCAAGCAGTCCTTTTTGTTATGCCTAGGAGCTTAGTGAAGGGGGTGGGGTGGGTTTGCCTGCGTGAAGGAAAGGTTTGCTCATGGAGTCTCTTCAGGATTTTAAGTCCCTTTTGCAGAATATGGTGTTCCTCTACAGCATGGTTGCTGGCTTCTGTGTGCTTTCCGTGGCTAGGGTGCTTGGTTCTCTTTCTGCTGCACTGCAGGTGAGGTTGGGCAGGTAACTCATGGAACCATCTTTGGTCTGGCACATCGTCACAGGAGAAAGCTCTTATCTGCTGGGGGTGTGTACCTGCAGTCCAGGTTGATGGCAACAGCACATGGTCCCTCTATATTCCATTTTCCTTGGCACACTAATTGCATTGTCCAGTTTATCACTTATGAACCATAAGTCCATAAGAGTGCTATAAGCGCCTCGCAGGGCAACAACCCAGCTGAATCTATTTTTATGGAAGGCAACACAGCCATATTAACAATATTCAATAACACAGCCTGTAATGTAGTATGTTCTGTGTAGCAACCAGCCTGCCATATGCTTCCAGGTAATGGCACCTGCTGCATGGCCAGAGCACATGGTCAGGCAGAGAGGGGAGCTTGAATCTGGAGGAACAATAGACGTCCGGATTCTAAACCTCCACCAATGTGGGACCTAGGTTCTCCCTGGGGAGCCAATGCAATCAAAGGCTCCTCCAGGGAACCTATGACAAACATGTGCATATGTTAAGCCCCTATCAGGTCTTTTGGGTGCGGCCGGAGGTGTGGCTCCAGCCAGCATATAATGAGGGCCCTGGAGCCCTGGAAGCATGCTTGATCTGACCATCCACTGGACATGCTGAATCACTCAATAAAGGCTTAACGATTTCACCGTTCCTGGTTTCCTGAGTCCAGTACGCTTCACAGCCTGAGAGTAAGAAGTGTTCCTTCCATTTTTGAAAAATATATTCTATTAGCCATTCCAGTCTTGCACAGATTAGTATTTGGTATTAAAAGCAAAGAATAATTTAGTAACTATAGCTCAGAGTAATCATCTTGTATTTTCCAGAAAAGTCAGTATATTATTACTACTTCAGAATAAGAATCAAGCATTGAAAATGTAATGAAGAATAAGGAAACAAACTCTTAAGCTTACAATTTAATACAAACAAAAAAGGGTGAGTGGTATGGAAATTTAGATGTGTAGTATTAGTTCATTGCCAGAGTGAAGAGGGGAAGGAGGTTCTCAATGAAATTCACAGGTCTTTAGGATTTGTTTTCTCACTTTTCTGACAACACATTCTAGTATATCATTTGGACTAGCATTGCCATTATGTAGCTCCCACATGCTTTATATAGCTAATGACCAATACTGGCAACTCAGAAATTCATGGAAGGAACCAAACGATAGCACTGTACCCAAAACCATTTTCACACAATATCTGAAGCTACTACAGAACATCATAGTGGAAGAAACTGAGACAGGGTGAAAAGCAGTTTACATTGTCTTGAGTGATAAGGATTTTTTCAAAGTTCAGATAAGGCTTAAATGGGTAATGGAAACCAGGTGGTGCTATTTTTTCTCTGAAAGACCTTTACTACTGAGAGTATATCAATCGATCCAATTCTCAACACTGACAGATAGGTCGATGCTTAAATCTGGAGACCAGAGCCATGAACAGACAATATAGATCTTTCTACAAACAAGGGAAAATGCCCAAGTTTGTAGGAAAAGATTAAAAAAAATAAAAAATACATGGGGAGTTAATATCCCAATGCTAGAAGTAGCTACTGTAGCTTTAAGAAATGAATGCCCTCAGGGGCCATTGCTAGGCAACAGCCTTGGTTTCTGTCAGTAAAAAGAAGGGGGAGGGCCCCTTCCCAGGCCTGTTTTGGCTTTCGAGGGAGGACTCCTTGGGGCCAGGCCTGGCAGCAATAGGGCTGCCAAGTCAGCCCAGGGGGCGGGGGATCCCCTGCTACAGGGGTTCCTGATCCGCCGGCCAGCATTCGGCTGGCGGGGGAAACCCGACCCCCGAAGTCGTCCAGCCAGGACGACTTCCCCAACGTAATGACGTCACCCGAAAGTGACGTCATCACATTGGGGGCGTTGCCAGAGCATCGCCCTGGCAATGCCCCCAATGTGGTGACGTCACTTCTGGGTGACGTCACCGAGCGCGCACACCGGGGGAGCTCCCGGGCAAAGGAGGACTCCCCCCGCCAGTGAGTAGAATCGACTTGGCAACCCTAGGCAGCAACCACTGGACAATTTGCTACCACATGACTTACCAGCTCACTCAGAACTAGCTGCTTTCTAGTTCAACAGCAGCCCCCCTCCCCTAGGCAGTGTGGTGCAAAACTAGGAGCTGGGAGACCCAAATTGGAATCATCACTCTGCTGTGGAAGCTCAGCCTAACTTACCTCATGGGTTTGGGGTGAGGATAAAAAGAAGAAGAATCATATAGGCTGCTTTGGATGTACATTGTGGATAAAGAGTGGGGATAAATGAAGTAAGTAAACAATAAATATAGCTGAACCAGGCATTAGATAAAAGGTAGGCTGGTCAGTGGGCAAGAAGGAGAGAAGGATGCAGGAAAAAAGTCTGTGTATTGGGGCTGCCAGTAATGCTGATTTTATGCTGATTTTGACAGTTTTAATGGACATTTTAATATATACTGTATATGTTGTTACCCACCTTGAGCCTGCCAAATGGTGGGGAGGGTGGGATATAAATATAAATAAATAAAACAAACAAATAAATAAAAAATAGAGTGGGGAAGAGGATACAGGGGGAAATGATGTGCCTCCTGGTAAGCCCTTGCCCATGCAACTTGGCATGGTCTGGCAGCTTTCACAACACAACTAGGCCATAGTTTTCCTAGGCTGAGGCTGCCAGGGGAGTGAAGGAGGGAAAGCTTAAAATGTGGGGGGAGCAGATAAAGGTAGGTTGGCTGATGGGTGGGAATGAGAGAAGGATGCAGAGAAATGGGACAGGCCACAGGGGCTTTCAGAGAAGGAAAAAAAGAAAATAGTGGGGGAAGGGAAAGTGAGATGCCCCTGCAAGTCTTTCTGGGTGCCCCACTTGTTTGTTTCTAATGTTTGTCCCCCATTGTTCCTCCTGTACTTGTGCAATTAAATACCAGCCCAAACAGCCACGTTGGGTGGTCTATTAAGAATCTACTTATTCATATTATTTTACTATTACTATTAACTATTTACTATTACTATTAACACGATAAATGTCTCTTTTCACAAATTTAAGTTTCCTCAAAGACAATGATATGGGAAAATCTATTGAAACACTTTAAAAGGTAGAAACACATTCTTAATTAAATGTCCTACACTATGAATTATGTTCATAATTTTATTTGTAGAAAACATCAGTATATTTCATAAGAAAAACTACCTTCTTTGTCCTTAGGGATTCCCCCCCCCCCCCACACACACACTCTTTCCACAATAAACTGCAATTTATTCTACCACTTCTGACATATTTACCTTTAGGAATACAGCATTTGCACAAGATGATCCACCTTCCTATTCAGAGACAGTAACTGTTTCATCTCCCGTTTCTTGAATGGACTCAATGAAAGCTCAACAGGCTGCAATAGCTTTCATGGGTTTGTTCCCACCATTTCCACAGCTTTTTTAAAAAAAAGTATACAGCCTTTCATGGTATCAAACCATTTTTTAAAAAAATGAATGAAAGCCTTTATATCCAGGGATACTCAATTTCTCTTCTGTTTGGATTTTAATGTTCAAATGGCAAACACATGAAATGTTCAAAATTGGATCATAAATGGTCTCCAGAAATGCAATTTCACACTGCTTTCCCATCCCTCGTTTATGTCCATCATATTTGTACATGTTGAAAAAAAGCCAACAATACAGTAAATACAGGTGCTTTGATCCTGCTGAGGTGTGTTAATGAAGGCAAGGGAAGCTTCTGCTTCTCTCTCTATTCTAGCCTTGTCAGTTTTGCCAGGTTGACTCAGCATTCATTCACAGCAGCCTTCAAGTCTAATTCCAACTATTTTACAGTGCATTCCTTCACTGCTTGTTCCATAGTTAATGTCCTATCCAACCCACCCACCCAATGGATTGGACACACACACAAAAAAATTCCTTACAAGAGTGATGTCTTTCTTGGTCATTATCTTAAACCTTACAAAATGTGTGGAGAAATATGTATGGGTTGTATTTATAGAACCAAACCTTGTCCATTTTGACTCCCTGCCTGACTCCCCAACACCTGTATTAACTAGATCCCATGTACATGTGCTTGCACTGCTGACATAGTGGATTGTAGTTCTATCCAGTAAGATCTAAGTACAAAACAACATGGTTAATGCTACCAGTGGCACAACCACAACAACACCATACACTCTGAAATCTTTTAAATGATGGAAATGTCACCACTGACATTGTGCAGACACAAAACTATCTGAAATGTTACTCATGTTGAATTACAAACAATCCAGGCAATCAAATGAGGTGCTCTATTTGACAGCAAAACGGGCATTGAGAGCCAGGTAAGTCTGATTTGTGAGCATCTGTTTTATGAACTTCAAATCATCCCTGACTACATGATTAGAAGGAAGACATCTATTGAGGCATGCATGAGCATTCTGAAACAGAAAGAGCTTTAAGTGGAGAGCAAGAATAATGACTATGAGAAGGTATGAGGGCATGATTTCATAAAAGCATGGATGCTAGAAGAAAGACTGATTAAATAGGAGCTTGAATCCTGGTTTAAACGTTAGAACAGTATGAAAAGGCACTGCATTAGAAAAGGTAAGGAGCCAGTTTTTTTTAGGGTTGCCAGCTCCAGGTTGGGAGATTTCTGGAGATTTGGAGGTACAAAATGATACAGTTGGAACAAAGCATTATTTGCAGCCATATTTCCTTTAAAGGAAGTGGACTCTTCACAGAATGTTTCAAAGTAAGCACGACTCTGTCTAGAGTGGAAAGTACAAGGCATCAGTCATACCACTCAGCATCATCTTTGTATATAACCAGTAATCAGTTATATATTGAATTACAAACGTCTGATTGTATGAGCAAGGTGGGATAAAAATTGAAATATATAAATAAATAAATATTTTTTAAAAACTACAGCAATAAATGTGCATATATATTTGAACTTCTGTACCTGCCTATGTATTTGCTACTAGTAGATGGATATCTTGGTTTCATATGAAGAACTGGCATGCTTCCAAATTCTTAGAATACATAGCAATTAACTTTAATCAATGCTTGCAGCCTGGTAGGACTGCCTACTGTTGATGACAGTTCAGGTTTTTCTTTTAACTGGCTGAGACTGTGAGGTTAAGAGGTTGGTTTAAAACCTGCTTGATCCTGGATCTCCCAGAGTGCAAATATCTGATTTATTTCCCCCCCAAAATACTAGAATTGCAAAAGCAATTTGCATATGTGGATTAATCCTGCATTGACATAGAAACCGATCTGAAGCACATATGGTTTGGCATAATATCAGTAGTATAATGCTTCAAATACAAATTGGCGTACCATCCTAGCTGTAGCTAAAAAGAACACAGGAAGGATTTTTATAGTAATATATTTTTATCACGATAATGAAGCACATGAAACTGCATATTTCTACAACTGCACATTTGCATACAGAAACTTTTTGGTTTTTTCATGATTAAAAAGTGGCTTAGCAAGAACAAAATGCAAGGCGATTCATAATTTAGAATAAAAAACATTTTTAGCACATGCATGGCTTTTTAAGGTCATGACACACAACTGAAATCTTCAAAATACATGTGTAGCTCCTTTTTGCATTTAAAACTAAAGCTCTAAATCTTAATCCTAATATTATACTTATATAGAACATTTTTATGCCATCTCTCCAGGAAACTACTCGATGCAGTTTACAAAATAAAAATTGTAAAAAAATAAAAGATATTAATTAAAGCCATCAACAAGGTCACTTCCTGGCATCCTCTTTGGCCTCATACCAAACTAGCTCCGTGGTATACCCCAGAGCTGCAGTGGACAAAACAAGAGCTAAGATGACTAGAGAGATGGTGGTGGCAAACTTGTGATGAAGCTACAAGAGCATCTTATAGGTTGTTTATGAGAACCTATGAGGTGGCAGTGAAGGTCATGAAGAGAAACTTCTAATCAACCTCTACAACATCTGCTAGCTCTTGCCTGGCCCAATTATTTAGAATTATTCGGTCACTGACTACTTTGCCTCAGAGCATATCAAATGCTAGGGAATTGGCTATTGGCTGTGAGGCATTTGCAAACCATTTTGCACACAAAGTCTTGTTGCTCCACTGTGACCTACCAACCACAATTGATACAATAAGAGAACTGGAAGCCCACTGGTCATCTTCAGGTCCAGTCTTAGACCACTTCAGTCTGCTCTCCCAGGATGAAGTTAAAACCTACTACCTGTCTCCTAGATCCTTGCGGATCCCCCTGAGGGAAATTATCAGCTTGTCCCTTTCAATTGGGACTTTCCCAGGGGGAGTGAAGGAGGCAGTAGTTTGCCCTCTCCTCAAAAAAATCTTCCTTGTGATGGATCTTGGCCTAGCCTGGCCTAGGCCATCAGCAGCCTCACTCAGGTCTGTCACAAGAACCAAGGGTTACTGATTAAGCCTTTAGCCATTAGCTGTCATGCCTAGCTGACTCTCAACTATGCATATTAATTAATATTCACTTGTGAGCTACCCACATGAACGGGAAGGGGGAATAAAGTTAAAATTACTTCAAAGAATTGATATTTAGGGAACACAGGTGTGCTTGGGCGAGATTAGCCTTTAATATACATGGGAAAGGTACAAGGACTTGGCATAGGTGAAATGTCAAGTCCTTAGAATAGATCTTTAAGGACACGTATTTGTAGGAAATGACCATACATAGAATACGCCTCCGCCTGTTTGAACTGTATATGAGGTATGGATGTAATTGCATGATCTTCGGAAAACCCCTTTGCAAGTTTTTCCCGCTTTTGCTAGCAATAAAGCTTTACTTAAATCATCTAGATCTCTGGCTCCCTTGTGTTTCCTAAATTAGGATACAGGTACATGAGGTCTCTATTGAGGTAACACTTGGACCCAATGGTTTTTAATAACTACCTCCCAGTATCTAACCTACCATTTCTGGGTAAGGTGGTAGAGAGGGCAGTGGCAACACAACTTCAGGTTTTCTTGGATGGGGCTAAGGTACTGGGCCCCTTCCAGTCCAGCTTTCGCTCTGCCCATGGGACAGAGACAATGCTGGTTGCCCTGGTGGGTGATCTCTGGAGACACCTGAGTTGAGGCCAATGCCAGGATATGGGGGCTTGCCTTGCAGGGGCTGACCTCCTTTCTCCAGGGTCGGGGACAGAGGGTGGCACTTGGGGGGAGTTATCCCAGTGGCACCCACTGGAATGTGGTGTCCTGCAGGGAGTGATTCTCTCCACCATGCTGTTCAATATCTATATGTGCCCCCTTGCCCAGATTATGCAGAGGTATGGGCTGGGTTGTCACCAGTATGCGGATGACACCCAGCTCTATCTACTGATGGATGGCCACCTGGACATGGCCCCAGGGGATCTGGATGAGGTGTTACAAGCTGTGGCAGGCTATGATAGAGTTGATGGAAGCTAAATCCATCCAAGACAGAGGTCCTGTACCTGGGTCATGGGGGATTGGGTCAGGGGATCAGGCTCCTAACCTTTGATGGGGCTCCACTGGTGCCTATGTCGGGGGCGAAGAGTCTGGGGGTATTCCTGGATGCCTCCCTTTCTGAGGAGACTCAGGCCACCACCACTGCTAGATCTGCCTTTTTCTGCCTGAGACAGATCAGGCAGTTGGCCCCATATCTCACTCCCTGTGACCTAGCTACAGTGACTCATGCAATGATCACTTCTAAACTGAACTATTTTAGCTCTCTCTATGTGGGGCTGCCCCTGACTCTGCTCTGGAAGTTTCAGCTAGTGCAGAATGCAGCAGCACGGGTGTTGACAGCGACGCCTGTGTGGGCTCATATTCACCCAGTGCTGCGAGAACTGCACTGGCTGCCTATTGAATTCCAGATCCATTTCAAGGTGTTGGTATTTACCTTTAAAGCCCTACATGGCCAGGGGTCAGCATACCTTAGAGACTGCCTCTCCACATATGAGCCCCATAGAGCACTGAGATCCACAAACAGCCTTGTGGTGTCAATGAAAGACAGAATTTACCAATTATCTGAAAACACCAATAAAAAATCTATATCCATTGATTTGGTTCAAAAAGTTACTGTAAGCATGTTAAGTAGAAAATTTAAAAAGAATATTTCATGTCAACTATATCATACTTAATGTCATCCTAAATCTCAGACACAAATTATGTCAAGCAGCCACCCAAGTAACCTGCTGTGTTAAATGGAACTGAGTGTCAGTGGGGGGAGGTGACATCACTTCCTAGTCTTCACCCAGAAGTGATGTCAAAAACACCAACGATGCTTTCCCCAAGGTCTCATCCCCCAAACACACGTTAAAATGTCAGCAACAATGCTCCCCCATTTTTCTCACACTTTTTTCCAGAGCTAGGGTGAGCAATGGAGGGTAAGGGTAGATGTTCCATGTCCATGGCAGGCACCTGGCAACCCTAATATGAAGCCATGCGTAAGCACATTAATTTTAACTATGTCAACCATTCCTACTGCTTCTGGAGATCTGAACTGGTATGGTTAAGTGACAGCTCAGCAGGGAATAGGATACCATAGAATCTGTCCTTTAAAGATTATATTTTCTCTTCTTCCCCTCCACCAGAGCCATCTTCTGAAATCATGGCCCAGGACAGGTTATCCAGATAAATCTCTTCCATTCTGTCCTTGGAAAGCATGCTGTTATTTTTGCTTGCCACCTTCCTTCTTCTTCCATACCAGTCCCATGTCTTTATTGGGTTCCAGTTTGGGGAAGAGAAGGCTGACCTGCCTGTGGTCTCCTGGCCCCACCCTGTTCCAGCCGTGCTTAAATCTGGTTAGGGCAGTGGTGATGCAACGCTGACATGTGGACTCCTCAGCTTCCTTTTCTCACACTAAATGTGTACAAAAATTTTAAACCAAAAATGCTGAAATTAATTTGCTCTTATCATTGTTTTTCAAAATCATTTCCCCGCTGAGCTTTTTCTCATCCCCAAACACTGTCCACCCCAAAATCTCCAGGAATTTCATAAGCTGGAGCTGGCAACCCTAACTACTTGCCAGGTCTGAGGACTTTTTTAAGGTTTTATTGAAAATTTTATGTCAGATGCAGTGACAATAAACTGTCTTAAACATATGAGATCATAGTAAATAATCAAGTAATAAATTAACATAGTAAAACATCTACAACACAATTGTGATCAAAAAGGTCTTTGTTTTCAGCAATAAAATTTAAAACAGGGTACCAAAAATTATAATAATCAAGAGGCAGAGTAAGGGTCTTTATTTGAGGTTTGTATCAGTATCCTTTCCATTGTGGGATAATCTGAGTTGATACCCTGAAGTGTAGTTGCCAGGGGAAAGCTTGGACTCAGTCTGCAGCAGTGTGAGAGGCTGCTTTGGATGACAAAATATCTCGAACCAGCCTTGACTGTTTCTGCCACAGAAAACTTGCATGCTACAAGGGATATGGGGAATGTTCTAGTCTAGTGTATGTACTCAACTCACAAAAATCAGCACTGGACCACCTACTGACTTTTGAGAATGTGTCCTGGGTATATGTAACAGTCATGGGTGGCTGTGCAGTAGAGAAGATAATTTTTTGGGCTGGTAAGCTTATGTTTCAGTAGTTCTTCTATTTAATGTGCCCCTGATAAGCTTTCAAAAAAACCAGGATTTTCCAGAACATAGTATGAAAATCTCTGTATCATATTGGTGGGTATTTGATGGTTGGCCATAGTTGACATGAAATGTTCTCTTCAAATCTTAAAGTATTTAATAGTTAACATGCAAAGGTGTTTATTATGTGGAAGCGTGTGATTTCACTTTAAAGCTTCACAAAATCAAAATGATTAGTAGTAGCCAGCAGACTTGAATCCAGTCAGTCTAAAACATTTGAATATTTTGAGCTGAAAATGAAACTTGGGAAAAAATTAGAGAATTGCTAATATTTGCAGATTTTTATTTTAGCTCTACCAAAGTTTGGGAAGTTGTTTCTAAGTTTACAAACATTTTTGGTAGCCCACACTATCATTATAGCCATTTAATTAAAAATATGGCTTTCATCTGGATAAGGTGGCAATCACTGAAATATGAAAAGGGAATGTGCTAAGCATCCCTTAACAATAGTGGCTGCCAAAAGATGCTAGCTAGAGTAATTTGATCTTCAAAAGAACAGAAAGGAACTTAGAAGAATAAAGGGAGCAATAAATAATAAAACAAAACATTCCAAAATGCAAACAACTAAGCAGGAGAGGAACATTTTGGGCATCAAGTTTATGCCACTGCAGACCAAAGTATCAGCAAATCATAGAACAACAGATGGTCAAATTCTACTGAACATCTGAAATATAGCGACATATTGGGGGAGGGGGAAGACTAGAGGATCAACAGATTTGATATTTTTGACGCAAACATACACAAAGCCCCATTTCTAACCTTATTTTTTTTAAATTAAGAATCTTGAATCTTTTCCTCATTTTGTACATGCATCTGCAGGATTGCCAATCTCCAGGTGAGGCCTGGAGACCTCCCACTATTACAAGTATTCTCCAGGTGACAGAAATCAGGTCTGGAGAAAATGGCTACTTTGGAGGGTGGACTCTATAGCTTTGTACTCTGCTGAGGTCCCTCTCTCCCCAAACCCCACCCTTCTTAGGCTCCACCCCCACTTCTCCAGGTATTTCCCCACCCAGAGGTGGCAACACTAGTACATCTGGCATTTGTGAATCCTGGAAATATCACAGTCTGGAACAGCTGTCTGGAGAAAATGGGTACACTCTTTTGAACTTAAGATAATGAACGTGAACAATAAGCACATGCAAGGATCATGCCCACCCAATGTCACCACAACCATCTGACTTTCTGTACAAGTTACAGGTGTGTAGCAAGGGTGGACTGGAAAGAAAAAATAGGTGACCCTTTTCACCTATAATGTGAACTTGGAGTCCCTCCCCCCCAAGGATTTATTTTTTTCAATGTAAATACAACCATTATGCAGATGATTATATATAATAAATTACCAAATCCTGCAGACAATTATGTTGTAAATATATCAAGGGTCAGTTTGATGAAAATGTACATTGTAACAGCCATATCCTTTCACAATACAAAAAATAGGTGTTTACTTTTTCAGTGCAGTATTGGTTTTGGTCTGAGGCTAGCACTGCTGGCCTCTGTGCTTGCTCAGTGGCTCAGTAACACCTACATATATATATATATATATATATATATATATATATATATATATATATATATATATATATATATATATATATATATATATATATGCTTTTGAAGTGTTAGGTGGATGGCTATAGGATAATTCCTTAAAGAAATACAATGCTAAATGAAATATTGCTTTGTAATTTTCTGTTTCATTTAAACAAGGAAATTATGGATCAATTTATTACATTGCAATAATTCATAAATATCAAATGTTATGTCAGTTTTTTACATCTTTTTCATTTTTAAATGTTAGACTTATAAGTTGATTTTCCTTTCTACAGCAGCCATATGCAGTACTTAATACATGGGAATTTAACTCATAATTTAAGTTCAAATCTCTGGGGACAATAAAAACTGTTGGGGATGCGTAATAGAGATATCAAGAAGTGGGACCCGCTATACTCGCAGCAGGGAGTATTCCCCACAGCTCAGGGCCTGCTGAAGCCGGAGGAGCTCTGGAGGAGGAGGAAGAGGCAGCAGGTGAGGCCTCATCCCTTTCCCCCCCCCCCCAGCGGCAGCGGCGTGGCCAGCCCACCAAGCCTTCTCCCTCCTCCCCAGTGGTAGCAGCAGTGAGACTGGCCACGAAGCCTTCTCTCACCCCCAGCAACAGCAAGGCTGGCCCGCAAAGCCTTCTCCCCCTCCCACAGTGGCAGCCATGGTGAGGCCTGAGTAGCTCACAGCTGCCAGCCCACCAAGCCTTCTTTCCTCCCCCCCAGCAGTGGTGGTGGCAACAGACAGTTCCCAGAGCGTTCTCTGCGCATGCTCTTTTACTTTTGGGGGAATTTAAGTATCCCTCAAATATATTTTTTTAACTTTTCAGATTTTTCTGCATACCTTGGGAGTCCCCCAAGTGTACAGGAAAATCTCTTTGCCCCCTAGGTGCCCCCAATGGACAGATTTAAATATCTGCACACAAGGGGTGCCTTGGCTATTAGATATATAGATAAAAGTTATTTGGCACATTAAAAATTATTCACCCAATAACAAGGTTATCTATTTTTAAATTTAGTTTGTAAGTATCAGTAGAAAATGAATTATAAAAGTTCAAGGAAAGGCATTATTATTGTTAAATAAACATGCAGTGAATGTTTTGTTTTGTTTACATTTAACATTCTTTGCAAATTATGTAAAAAATGCTTTCCCACCTTACAGAGTAACTGGCCCAAATGCCATCAGTATCGAGAGGGAGGTTAAAGAAATGTTAAACTTTGGACTTATTGTTCATTCAGAAAGTCCTTGGGCCTCATTGGTTATTTTAGTTCCAAAACTGGATCAGACAGTAAGATTTTGTGTTGACTATCAAAGGTTAAACAAGGTTACTGCTCTGATGTATACCCGATGCCAAGGATGGATGACCTAGTGGAAACTGCCTTGTAAAATCTTAAGAGTCAGATAAAACTCAAGAGGAGTACTAGTGTGGTTAGAGAAGGGTTTGGGGCACTGGATAGAGTTTCCCATCCTTCTGGAAACCAAAAGAGTCAGTGAATACTCAAAGAAAGTGTACTGGAGTGTTTGGGAAACACTGTCTCTACTCAATCAAAACATTTGCCATGCTTTATGTCAGTTTCAGGAAGCTTTTCCCCCTTTGCACATGTGTCTTTGTGTTCCTTCCCTATTTTCTTGCACAGTGCTTGCAAGATCCCCCCCCCCCACTTGGGTCTGTGACTCTGTGCTTTGAGATAAGTCCTTTTAAGCTTGCAACTCCAGTGGCACTGGGTTCTGCTGGGCACTCTGTACATTGTACTGGTACTGCTGGTCTTGCAAATGCCCCCTTGTTTGGATTGTGATTGAGTACATTGGCACTGTATTCTGCTGGGCACTCATTGATTGCACTGGTACTGCTGGGCACTCTGTACACTGCACTGGTTCTATTGGGCTTGTAAATATGCCCCCCACCTTCAGTTTCTACTGCGGAGATTGTCTGGCTTGACCTTAGTCCTGTTAGGTTTGCACTGCCATAGCGGCACTGGTTCTGCTGGGAACATTGCACTGGATCTGCTGGACTTGTAAAAATGACCCCCTGCTTGGATTATGATTGAGCTGGCATTGCCACATTGGCACTGTGTTTTGCTGGGCACTAGGACATTACACTGGTTCTGCTGGGCTTTCAACCCCCCTTGCTTCGATTGTGATTCTCTGCTTGACATTAATCCTGTTGAGCTGGCATTGCCACATTGGCACTGGGTTCTCCTGGGCACTCAGTGATTGCACTGGTCAACTGGCACAAACTTTCTATGAACTTTCAAGCCATTTACAGTAGTTTATGCTGGTTCATGATATTTCCAGACAATCTCTGTTCAATCTAAACATTTACCAAACTTCAAAGCAACAGGGGAGGTGGAACTTGACTTTGATGTCTCTAGCTTACATTCCTGTACCTCTGCCTGTCAAAATGACTGCCCGTAATTTCCCTAGAAAGCACTTTTCTGAGGGCATATTTTTTTGGGGTGTAACTTAGACCCTGTAAATGCAATCCTTACCAAACCTGGAGAGCAGATAGAGGAGAGTCAGCTGGAGATCCTCTGTGAGTGTGGTGTCTTTACCATGTCAGGGAGCCATGCTACCATATCACAAACCTCACTAACCAACCCAGTTCATTTGGCAGTGAAAAGTTCATGATAGTTCATGGTTCACGAACCAGATAACCCATGAACCGCATTTGCCTGATTTGTGCCCATCCCTATTTACTGTAGTTTTGTCCCATTGGCTAGTGATAGTACAGTGCGTATAAATATGTCAAAAGCTAGTCAGGAAGAGGGGTGGAATATGGTGACAGAATTTCTCAAGTGCAATAATATAATCCCAAATAGGATGGACTATGACTTGTTTTTGAATTAACTGAAGTAAAAATTGTTACCTTCCCCTTTGCTCCTCTCCAATTATAAATAAGTTCTTAATCTTAACTTCTCAGTTTTAAGTCTTTATCATATTATGTGTATTACAGTATTGTATATTTTGTTCTGGAAAATTTATTATTATTATTTTTTTAAAAAACCATAGTACGTAAGAATGCATCACTAAATTTATATTATTATTAAGAGAATTTCTGGAGTAGAGCTGTGCTACCAGTAGCCCACAATCACAATCTGACCATTGAAAAGCCATTAGACAGCCCAGGGTAGATGTCTACTTTCAACTAAACAGTCTAGCCATCTATATGACTTTAGCAGTCTTATCTATATTCTAATTCCAAGAGGGTTTTTTCCTGTGTGGATGCTTATATCTGCCAAAAGAGAGCTCACTCTCCCCCAACAGCTTTTCCTACATACTCAGGCCCCTTCCTCGGTTTGCAGAAAAACCTGAAAAGTTTTTTAAAAAATTCAGGGACCGTTGAATTCTCCCCAATATCTTTTGAAATGGCATCAGCTCCAGGCATCAAATGTGAGGAGATTAGAATGTTTGGGGGATGGGGGAGGTTCTAACTGTTTCTGTCAGTAAAAAAGCAGGGTTTTTACTGGGAGCAGTCTAGAGTTGCCAAGTACCCCCCCCCCCCGGCCGCCAGCAGCAGATCCAGATCCAGGCTGGGAAACTCCTGGAGATTTGGGGGTGGAACCTGGGGAGGACAAGGACCTCAGTGAGGTACAATGCCATAAACTCCACCCTTCAAAGCATCCATTTTCTCCATGGAAAGTTATCTCTGTAGTCTGGAGATGAGCAGTATCTCCAGGGGATCCCCAGGCCCCACCTGGAGGCTGGTATCCCTAGGCAGCACCCTCTGTGTGACTTGATACCACCTGATTTGCATGACTTAATTAGGCCCAGCTGCTTTGCTACTGTTCATCAGCAGCCACCCTATGAAAGCCATTGTGATGTAACAGTTAGAGCTTCAGATTGGGATCTGCGAGACCCAGGTTCAGATCCCCATCTTGCAGTGGAAGCTGACTGGGAGATTTTGGACCAGTCACATACTTTCAGCCTAACCAGCCTCACAGGGTTGTTGTGCAGACAGCAAGGAGCAAATAATAATGTAAGCTGCTTTAGTTCCCACTGTGGAGAAAGACTATAATTTTCCTAGGTAGAGGCTGCGGGAGAGGGGGGTGGAGATGGAAAGCTGAAGACAGATAAAGGGAGGTTGGCTGTTGGGTGGGAAGGAAATAGGGTTGCCAACTCCAGGTTGGGAAATTCCTGGACATTTGAGAGGTGGAGCCTGGGGAAGGTGGGATTTGAGGTGGGAGGCAGAAAGAGAGAGAAAGAGTGATGAAGTGGGGAGGCAGAAAATCAAAGAGAATGATGACGAGTCAGAAAGAGAGAGAGAGAGAGAGTAAGAAAGGGGGGGCAGAAGGGATAAAGAGTGTGAGAGAGGTTGGGGGAGAAGGGAGGAAGCAAAGGTGTGAGGAATGGGATAACCATCCCACAAGTTTCTTACGGGTTTCCACTTGTAATTTTCTATCTTGGTTGCAATAAAACTCTGGAAATCCACCCTTTTTGAAATTACCTCTTTAACTTCCACTGTTCAATGAACAGGAGTGGTTGTATAGTACCATCCAAGGGGGTAGAGCTACTATGCATTCTTAAGTTCAAGTTTTGTAACCCTTGGTTCAGCTGAGGATTGTTTTTTTTAAAGAAACAGAGATTAACACTGGAAAACTACAACCAATACTGCGCTTTCCCCCATTTTTTAATTAATATATGTTTTCTATTTTTATAATAAAGACTGTGTTAAATATGATTAAAAACCAGTATGAACAAGCATTTGTCCAAAAATAGTTTTTTGCTGGGAAACTGACGAAAATGAAAGCAATAGATGCTTGTGTACCTACTGAGCGAAATGTCACTTTTTAACTAGGGTGTTAAAAATTGAAGCTACGGACATTTAAAAAGCACTAGAGACTTTACACATCCTTTAATTAAAATATATTATTGTTGTTTGCTGGGGATTTTTCCAGTGGAATCCAGTTCCATAAAACATAATTCTATCAATGCACCACACTCAAGTGACACAATGTGACACACACAAAAAAATCACATCAGCTGAATCACAGCATATTCAACTATTTTACTGAACTAGAATGACTTTGTATGCATCATCACCCATGATCTCGAGGACCAGTGATTTTGGGGGCCTTGGTCACAATGCAGATTTTCTCTCCCCCTCCTTTCCATTTGTTACCTCTGGTGTCAGCAGCTGCTGCAGGTCATCCTGCTCACTATCTCCATCTCACGGTGAAGGCGGATGGAAAGGGTGGCCTAGGCAGTAGTGGATGCTGTTGTTCTTTGTCCTTATAATCATATGTTCACCATCCTCAGACAGAAATTGGTCTGGGGAGGGCAAGCAGCCTGTGGCTACTCTTCCTCTTCAAGACTAAACACCTACCTTTTGTCCACAAGTGATAACAACAATATTTGTAGGCTGATATAGGCTTCATCAGAAACTCAGCCACATCAGAACTGATAATGAGCTATGGAACAAAAAAGTATATCCCAAAAAGTAGAGAAAGAAACTGCATGTAATGGAAGATTTCCTTCTGACAATATCTAAGAACTGTGAAAGGACAGAGCCAGAATAATCAATAGACCAGCACACATTATAGAAAGACACAGCATGAAGCCAAGTTTATCTGTATTTGGTAGAATTACACTTTTTAAACAGCATTTATTAATTAAAACATTTGTACATCACTTTTCCTCTTGGCTCAAAATAGCTTTATAGAGAAAGAAGAAAACTGAATTATACTGGAATAGTGATACAGCTGGAGCCTGCAAATAACCACTACACATAGATGATATACACCACTTTCAACCACAGTATTACAGAAAGAGTAATAATTAACCGGCAGTGATTATTTATTTAAAATGTTTATATCCCATCTTATGTTTATATCCCATCTTGTTTATGTTTATATCCCATCTTACAATGTTTGTATCCAATATTACAAGCTCAACGCAGCTAATAAGACAGCAAAAGCTGCAAGGTCAAATCGTCAAAAGCATCCACCAATACTCAAATGCACTTCAAAAACAATAAATGCAACTAAAAGCCAATACATAGAGTTAAAACACAGCACAAAAATGATTTATACTTAGGGCTGACCCAAGCTCCTGTTGCCTGCCATTTAAAGCAGTGGCAAGAGAATTAAAAAAAAAAGCATTGCATGCAGCACTACCTCACCTCCAGTAAAAAAAAAAACCCACACACAATTTTTGAAATCATATTTCACCACAGAGTTTCTGGCAATTCCTGGAGCTACCTGATATAATGTTCTGGTTTTTACTGGAAGTGATGCAACATTGTAGCTGGAATTGTGCCCCCCCAATGTCCTCACCCACAACCTTCCTGCCAGTTTTCAACCCTGTGTACCCTGCACCAAATATCTTCTGGAACAGGACAGTCTTATATACTTTCCTGAATTCAGCAAATGAAGAAACAATATGGATTTGTCATTTATAATTATCAGAATTATAAAATGACATTAATTAAATGAAAACCTTGCAATCCAACTTAACGTTCAGTATTTCTGAGCAAATGAAGAAGAAGAGATTGGATTTATATCCCGCCCTTCACTAGGAGTCTCAGATTGGCTTACAAACTCCTTCCCCTCCCCACAACAGACACCCTGTGAGGTAGGTGGGGCTAAGAGAGCTCTGAGACAACTGTCCTTGAGAGAACAGCTGGTACAGAGCTATGGCTTGCCCAAGGTCATCCAGCAGGTGCAAGTGGAGAAGTGGGGAATCATACCTGGTTCTTGCAGGTTAGAGTCAGCGTACTTAACCGCTACGTCAAACTGGCTCAAAGTGGTTACAAAGAAGTTATTGATATGTAACACACAAGCATAAAATCCACATATACCAGAAGGCTACCTTTTGTCTCTTAAGGCTGTATCTTTACTATAATTATTAGAAAATATGGTATTATATGGATTTTTTGTGCAAGTGAATAACACAATTCTCATCAAATGACCAGCTAGCAATAAGAAGAGAGTCCAAGGTATACAAAGTTAATTGCTGTTGAAAAGGTTATAATATCTTTTCCTTATTAAATACGGCATAAATCTCAAGCAGTTCTTACTGCCACGTGGTATCTATGCCTTCCTGTGTTACATTATTTAAGTTTTCTGTTTTAATTGTTTTGAGTACCCCAAGGGAACATATTTGAGGGAGTTGTTTTCATGACAACAAACAGTTCAGCTTTTGATAAAACATGATTAGAAGTTCAAGGTAATTGTCCCTGTATGTAAAGGTATTTCAGGTATTTTTAGGTTGTACACAGATATAAATATAACAATGAAATACCTTGGCAATGTAAACAGCTTCCAGAGAGTGCAGTGTTCTGAAAAGCATTATAAACAGTATAAAAAGGTGTAGATTTTGAAAAAAAATTCAGAAAAATGTCCACATTAACATAACCAGCCAAGGGGAAAAAAGATGCAAATAAGCAGAACATCTGATTATGAATACTTATGATGGGATTTTCATAATGTTAGAATTTTTAAACCACTGAACTGTATAGGGTATACTGATTCTTCTTAAGAGAGTGTAAGCAACTAATAGACACAAAGAATAACAAAGGAAAGGGTACTAACGTTTAGTAAAGGATAGTAAAATGAATCTAAACACAGCATTTTCATAAAATGCCAATGGATTTTATTGCCTTCCAATAATAGGTTTTATAAAGGGATAATTTTACTTTTGGCTATGCCTAAGAATTGAACTATGGTAGCTAAAATTATATATGGAAAATATGACTCACATGCTTCTTCTCCTGTGCTTAACCATGTCTTATTCCTTTTTAAAGTGCACATATAAACTTGAGAAGCTATCAGCTTCATTTAGTATATTGGCTCCCTTTCCTGGCCGAGAACACTGAATATGCAACAGTTACAGAATTATTTCAGCCACTATCAATACTTGTAGATCTGTTCATAAATTTCAAGTTACACATGTTTAAGCAATTGAAGGGTTGTAGTATCCCAATTTTGCAGGATGCTTGGCAGATGTTAAAAGTTTAGAAGACGTACAAAAGTCAAAAGGGTGACAGTGAAGAAATTGTGGCTAGCTGTTGGGCAGTGTAAGAAAGAGTAATGTAGTATGTAACTTTATTACAAAGAAAACTTTCTCCACTCATGACTTTGCAAACTGTGGTGTTCTAATCATATAGATTCTTGTAACACATAGATTCTTGGTGGGTTCTGGTTTATAAAGTTATGGGGATAGCCTAGCAAAACAAGAGAGACAGTTCCTTCCTAGGGCTTGGACTAAATGCCTCCAGTTAGTCGAGTTCTACCAATTGCACCCTGCTATCATTTTCCAACAATGGAAATGCCCTCTTTTCACCAATAGAAAGAGAACAAATTTGACAATTCCTCCTTCCTGTTATGGACCCTCATGCTGTCTTGTTGTTTGTCTCCTGACCCCATTGAACAGAATTTGGGGGTGTTCAGTGGACTGCAGCGGGAGGAAAGAGGTGGGAAAATGCTGTTCGACACCCTTTGCACAACTTGTGGTACATTTGATGCAAACCATTGATATTGTTTGTAAGACTGTAAAACCAATGTAACTAGCCCAAAGGAGCCAGAAAGAGTATACAAGGTGACACAGAGCTACCCCCAATCTGCTGACACCACATTTCATTTGTACTGAGTCTATTAGTCACCCAATGCAAGACTTTTTAATGTAGATCTGGTGGAGAAAGCTACTGCTGACATAGAAATGCTGACAGTGTTACTCTAGGTAGCAAAGTGGCATGCTCTTTTAACATTTTAGTCCTGATACATCTCTTGCTTGCCACAGCATCCAGCTTAGTTTCTAGACAACTAAATCTGAAGCGAGATTTGGACCAGCTTCCCCACCCTTGACCTCCATACAGCACCCTTGATCTCCATACATGACCAGTTCTGCATAACTTCCCCCCCTCTCCAAATCCGTCACCCCCTACGCTGTTTCACAATTTATGTTTGCATCAAGACACCGTGATATGGAATTGGAGGAGGGGCTGCTTTTAAAGAAAAGGTTAAAAGCTCCAGCCCACCTAAGATGTAGTCCATAAAACTAAACAAATCAGTTATGAAAGAGTCAATATACTTCTTCATTTTGATGACTGATTTAGTTAAAGCTGATCATCAATATTTCAGTACAAGGAATTATATTTAATTTTCAGATTTAGATCTGGGTTTTATGTAGGAGTAGCCTGATGTATTTACAAAGTTTCCAAAGGGCTATGGCTTCCTTTCTGCATTCTCATTCTATGATGCACAAAGAAGATAACTGAAAACAGAGAGTTGCCCATCTACAAAGACATGGCTGACAGGAGCCTGTCCAGACTAAGACCCCAACAATCAGCAATAAGATCTGCACAAATCCTGCAATCACAAAATTTTGTTCTAGGCAATGAATGATTGCAAACATGGATGCAGTCACTTCCACATGATATCCAAAACTTGATAAACACCAATGAGAGGCCCACAGGATTTGACTTGCCACATAAAATATGGAAGAAAGCTAATAGAATAAACAGGCTTTGGTAGTTGTGCAGACCTGTTGTTTAAATGGGGCAAAATACCGGTACCAAAATACGATTGTGGTGCATCCCACCAAACTATTTTCTATCTGTCACAGGAATGTGAGCATCGTGCTTTCCAGGGAGATGGGACAGAGTTCTTTGAACTCTCCCCAGTTGTGATTGAGTGGACTGAAAATCTAGATATTAGTATTATGGGGGAAATACTCAATCAGTCTACATAACCGTTGTATCAACTTGGGTTATGTACTTTATATTATTATACACTTTGAAGAGTACTGGAACATACTACATTACACACTTCCTGTGTGTAACTCTGCCATATGATAAATAATGAATTCTGTGATGTATATTGTCCATCATAAAAACACAAGAGAATCCTTCTGTGCATCCTTTCACAGAAAGGAGTGGGAAGCCCATATAGAAAGCTGGGATCATGGCTTTTGGCTGCCTTCCAGTGCCTAGTTACACCCACCAGTTCACTTACCCTGCTGTAATTAGACATGCATAGCTAGGCAACAAATTACAGTTACTTCCTTCAAAATAAATGCTGGTCCATCTCATTTGATAAAAAGAAAAGGCATTTTTGGAGGGGGGGAGACCATCATATTGAAGAATATGAAAGAACCCAGGAAAAGAGTGCAGTTTTGACTCAGTGTGGGGAAAGTAACCAATCTGTAAATGACCAGCTTTGGAACACGGAGAATTCTGAATCACAGCCAGGATCAGCAGAACACCACTATGAGGAAGACAACACACTGTTTCAGTCCAGCTCTGGGTGATCAGTAGATATCAGTGCAGGAAAGGGCTGGATGTCAGGGTTAAAAATAGCACCATAATAGAGTAAAAGAAAATGACCTGAAACTAACACAGAACTTTATCCAAATACTTCCAAAGAGTCAGTGGGTGAAATGGATGGTTTTGCAGGCTACAGATTTTAGCATTAGATTCCTTATTGTGTTACCTGAGAAGAATTTATGCATCAATTATTATATCATTAAAGACTCATCACAGACTATTATTTTGTTAACTGCCAAAACCCACAATGGATTCAAAATGAAGAACAGGGAGCTTTATTTTAATCCCAAGCACATAAAGATGATGAAATGAAAAAGGTATTGCCATTTCAAATAATGACTTGGTTGCATTGCTGCACAAGGACAGATAGCTGAAGAATTCATTTGTTGCTATTATTTGTTCCACTTTCTGTCTGGATAATTTGGTGGTGGGGGGGGGAATAAACCCCCATGGGGATTATATTTTTCCCTGGAACCACAGCATCAGGGATTTCATTTATCCAAATGATATAAGAACAAAAAAAGGAATCTTCCTTTGCATCTCAGACACACACACACACACAAAGAAATAATTTCTTACCTTTCCATGTAACATAGAAGAGCACTCCACACATTTTAGCTGAATGTGTCTGCAAACTAGAAACCCTGATCAATCTAGCAGTGGAGCCATGCAGTGCCTTTTCATGCATGCCTGTTACTGCCATCCAAAATATTCAAAGTAAAAGCCAGGCATTAACAACTTGGTTTTAAGATTTTAACAATCTCCTCTCCTGCCAGTATAACATGCAAACTTCCACCAAGCATTCTTATACATTTTACATTACTAACACATTGTTACAAACAATGTCATGTATGTTCTTGCTATTTGCTAAATATAAAAATCTACTTCTAAGAAATGACAAAAATCTAAGCATCCAGCATGACTTATGAATAACACTGGAAAAATATGCTCTTTCCAGCCTCATCTAAAATTACAGATTATCTTAACTTCAGTGGTGAAACCATATGTTATTAACAAATGTTTACTGCTTAAAACCTCATATACTATTTACCTTGCTCTTTTTATAAGCTTTTAACAGTAAATAACTTTTTAATAACTGCAGTAATTAAAGCTCACTTACCTGGAAAGTATAAAGCCGAGTTCCATTGGGAGGATGTACTTTGGGAGACCCAGAGACAGTGCTCATTTCAGAGAAAATCATTTCTGCTCACAGCTACAATATAATCCACAAGGAGCTACAGAAGAGGCATAACAGAGTGCTCCACTTATGGACAAATACCTCCATACATTCCAGGGAGGCTACTGTATGAATTAACATCTGGCCCATCCATGCAGAGACGAGTGACAGCCCATGAATCCCTCATGCCCACACTTGTGAGGTTAGCTGGAAAGTCATCAGTCAACAAGCCTTTAGTTCAGCAAAGCCTTTAAAATACATAGATATATATATATATATATATGCAGAGAAATGAAACCAAGATTTTATTTTAAAAAGGGAGGGGGGACCCAGAACAACCTACAGTCAACTGTAGCCGGTGTAGGATCTGGCAATGCTTTGGACCCTGCCCATCTGTTCTTAGTGATAATCACCTCCCTTCTCTACAGACTAGCAGAGTGATTATGCTAAGCACCCCTGTTAACTGTTAACACACAGCTACATTTTCAAGCAAGCTTGCACAGTATAAGACAGGGGACCTCTTCTGACTAAACGGAATCATATCACATATAACATAACATTAATAGAAGTGGATGGCAAAGGCAATCTCATTGGTTCACAGTTGCTCACAGCCACATAATTTAGTTAAAGATCAGGATGTGTATATTCCTCACCCCACCGATCACACAGTACATTTTTGTCTGTTGTGTCTAATAAAGAAGACTGAACCCAGGAGAAGAAATCTGAGGCAGTACACAAAAACCAGGCAGTTTACCAGACTAAACTGAGTCTCTTTAAACACAGTCTCTTTCCTTCTAAATAAAATTCCCCAGGATACGGTATTATTTATAAGGATGACTTTGTTGTACATTTGCCTCCCTTAAGTCTAATGCACCGCAGTACAAATTTACAAAAGAAGAGCACTAAGATGGTAATGACAGCAATGCATTATTTTGATTGCTGAACATTTGTCACAGCCCATATTTCACAGGAACACTTATTCAAAAAAAACATTTATTTTGTACAAGCTGCAAATGTTCATTATACTATTTGTTCTCTGTCTGCCAGACAGACACCCCAACTTGCTGTAATAAGAAAGTATTCAACATCATATTCACATCTCTTGGCATTTGAAAAAAGTGCTTTCCTTTATACTTAAATTGAGGTGGTGCTTCCAGACAAGTTGAAAAACATGCCTGGTTGGATTTTAATTTTGCTTTGGTTTTTACCGAATAGTTTAAACCCTGACAAAACATTCTGTAGAGTACAAGTTTGTGACACATAGGCTTAATGAATGCCTAATTTAAAATCATAATAAATGTAATCAAACAAGAGGATTCTTGGATGTCTCATATTCTACTTCCATATCAAATTTTGACAAATTTCAAAATATTAGGAAAATGTTATGTTGTATGTCATACAAAAGGGTTTTGAAGCATTAGCGTATTTCCACATGAACACCAGTGCATTCTCGTGTACATTTGAATGCCAACTTCCACAGCTGTCAACATTCTGTTATAGAATATATAACAAAAAATGAGGGCCAATCCACCAGGATTCTGTGACTTCCTAATATTTAACTCCTTATCCTCAGTCACACAACTGTCACATTCATCAAAACAAGCATCAGGAACAGGCATTGTTAGGAACCCTCTAAGACTCCCAGAAGGAGGGATCACAGCCTGCCACCCATTCTTGGGTCACAGTAGTGATGGCATTGGCATTCTCCCTGCAAGAACCAGGCTTGCCCTACCCCCACCCCACTACACCGTTGTGGTGTAGTGAGACTACAATCTATGAGACCTGGGTTCAAATCTTCATTCTATCATGAAGTTTGCTGGGTGGCTTTGGGACAGTCAAAAACCTTGGCTAGTTGACAGGATTGCTGTGAGGATAAAATGGGGAAGGCAGGATTATGTATGCAGTCCTGAAATTCTTGGAGGAAGGATGGAATAAAAAGATCAACAGATTGAGGAAGTGGCTCCACCTTTTCCTCCACTGCCAGAAAGTAAAGGGCTCCATCTGCTGTAAACTGCTCATTCACATGCCCAAGCAAGAGCGACTGCTACAAACAGCAGTACAGTAGTTGCCTCCACCCAGAGTGAGTGGCAGCAGATTTTTCTTAAGCAATAACAGCTAGGATCAACTGCTACTGTTTTCTTGACTGTTCTCCATAGAAGTGTTATTACATCACATGAAAGAGGGGTGAGTCTTTTTTGGGGGGGCATTTGTTTCCAATGCGCATAAATGAGGAATCGCACTTCTGCACTGAGGGCCCCCTATGGAGTATGCAATGATGTGCATACTGTGAAGGAGGGGGAATGGCACCGAACCGGGATGGCCTAATCAGACTATCCCAATGGCATGAGTGCACGCTTGCGTGATCAGACAGGGGAAAGCCCATCTGTGGCCCATCACAACCCATTTACTACTGGATTTTCTCCGGTATCTTTTTACTCCGCTTCTGTGGCACAGCAGCATGGGTTGCTGATGACTACAGGATGCTTCCCAGATGTTGCTGTCTGATTGCGCCCTTTAGATCCATCAGGCATTCATGCCTAGGTCGGATCTACTGACTCATGTGATCACAGCCTCTGAGTAGCAACCCTAGACTTCCTGGGTAGTCATCCATCCAAATGCTAACCAGGGCTGATCCAGCTTTGCTTCCAAGATCTGAAGAGCTCAAGCTACCCAGATCATGGCTATGTTAGGTACAAACTACATTTAAAAAAAACACAAGCATGTAGAGAAGCTTTGGCCCCAGAATTACCCAGGGCTACCTTTGTGGCTGCAGGGTGAGAGACTGGAAAAGCAGGCAGCTTGGGCAACCATGCAGCTGCTTGCATTGGGAGGTGCCTGGCAGCTACCTTCCTGTGACCTATGGCTGAACACATCATCCTTGGATTGAGCAGGCATTGGGGGAGGGTCCCATAAATTGGATGACTTCTTCACATGGCTACCAGGTGCCTCCAGTTCACTCATTGGCCAGCCCTTCCCACCCTCCCTCAATTTTCTGCCTTTGTAGCATGATGTTTTGCTTGTCATAGATTTGGGTGGTTTTAGGCATTGGGCCAGATCCATTTGGGAAGGAGGCTGTACCTGCCTGACTCTGGGAGTAAAGTGAAGGCATTTAAACTTTAAATCTCTTCACTTCACTGATGGAGTCCCACTGCCACTACAACATGACTTGGGGAGTGAAGTGAACTTGCTGAATCATGCCACAGCAACAGCACAACCTGGCGAGTAGCCACACTTGAATAAAAGCCGAATAATATTGGCTTTTATTCGAGCACAGCTACTTTAGTAGCTGAATACAAATCTCTAATCTGTATTTGGCTGAATCTCTGATCTGTATTTTTGGAGTATTTATTTGTCTCGGTATATACCGAATGCACACCCCTATTCCTGAGTACATTTTCCCATTTGGATGATTAGTTCCTGTGATTCTTTTATTTCATCAATATGATCTTCTTGTACTCCGCAGTTATTTTATCAAGATATCCTGATGTGGACTGAGATTAGAAGGTGTAGCATTCTTGAATACCAAAAATACAGAGATTTTATTTTGCAAAATTACCCATAAGATTGTTGCTCTATCCTACCCCACAACTGAGCGGTGGGAGGGGAAGGGGTTTGTGGGCAGTCTTGCAGTTAGGAATGTGTATGTGTGTCCTGACACTGGTGTGTGGAGGTGGTGGAGGGGAATGGGGAATGGCAGATTTAAAAGCCTAGTGGCCTTGTTTTTACCCCTTTAGCTATCCAGCTCATGCACATTTTACAGAGGTATATCTGAGATTAAGATGTCACAGTGGAACTATGAGTGAGCTATGATTATCTGCTCTAATCAGTAGAAACTAAACAGTTTCTGACACAGAGGTTACCCAACCCTGTTATCTGAATTACTTTCTTTCCACAAATAACTGTGGAACTGGATGTAAAATCTCAATAAGTTAAACAAGGAGACAAGAATGATGTGATTTTCCATGGTACAATAGAGCTGAACCATGCCGTGGGAAACAGTTTTAGAAACATTTTCACATCCTTTGAAACTCCCTCCCCCCCAATTTTCTGTGACTTTTGAGAAGCATACAAAAAGATGCAAATGACTGAAAATAAGTCACAATGTTGTTTGCTATTTTAAAAAGGCAATCTGAAAAGCAAATAGAAAGAAAAGTTAATGTCTGTTATGGAAGAAAAAAGCTATGTAAAAAAGCAACAATATCCATGATAATGAATTTCTAACAGTACCAAAAATCATTGTGCAGCTATTTGTCCTCAGCTGACATCAATTTCAAATGTCAACTAGGTAAAAGAATAAAAAACTAGCAAATTTTAACAGAATTACAATTTACAATTCCCATGTTGCAAATCAAAATTAAAAATGTTTGACTCACCTCACTGTCAAAGCCACAGTCAAGAATTTATCACAGTCAAATGTGTCCAAACATTACTTCTTAAAATATAGTAAGAGATGAAACTAATGTACCCTCACAATTATCACGCAAAATATAGATGAACCAACCAGAAAGCTGCTTATGCATCAGCTAGGTCTGACACATTTCAGCTCCTTCTAATGTGCACTGCCTACATAAAAATCCTACACCAAACAATCGCACCATGGTTGTCGCTCAACATGAAATGAGGTGGAAGTTATCTTTTGGTTCTATAAATATACCGAAACCTAGTTTCAGATGCTTGTTATATACTGTTCTCACAGCTCATCTCAGCAGCCTTCTAGAATAGAAACAGCTGTGTGCTATACCTAGAACAGCTGAGCAATCCAGGAAACTCAGACTTTCTGTAATACCCATCATTCTTGGTTTCCCTCAGAATAATCTGTAGTATTTCCTTCCCCACATGACTTCCTCTTTCCTTCCTCCTGGTAACCCCCACATCCTCACCCTTCTCTGTTTCCTTCTCTCCCCATTCACACACCAACCTACCTTTTATCTGCCCCATCTCCATCTTTATTTATTATTGACTTCATTTATACTCCATCTTTTCCCCTAGTAGCACTCCAAAGAACTTTATATCATTCTCCTCTCCTCCATTTTATCCTCACAACAAACCTGTGAGCACAGGTGGACTGTGAGTGAAAAACCCTGGAAAAGGGCCCCTCCCCCAGACCACCCTAGTCCCCTCCCAAAGGAGAGAGAAAAGAAGAGGTAGTCTGCATGACCTTCACCAAACCTGGAGGGCAGATAGAGAAAAGTCAGCTGAAGATCCCCTGTGAGTTTGGTGTCTCTAGCATGCCGGAAGGATGAGCAAGGATGAGCATTCAGTAGCAGAGTTTTGTAACCAAAGCCTTACATCTGACACAAATAATTATTAATTATAGGAAAAAAATATACTTGAAATGCCACTGAAATCCAAGTCATGTTCTTTCAACATGGGTTGTCAACTCCTTGTTGGGAATATCCTGGAATTTTGGGACTGGAGTTTGTGGAGGGCAGAGTTGGGTGGGGAGGGACCTCAGCAGAGTACAATGCCATGGAGTCCACCTTCCAAAGGAACTACTTTCTCCAGGGTAACTGATCTCTGTACTCTGATACCTAGGAGATCTTTAGGTCTTTGCAAGCAAAGCAACATTTTTTTTTAAATGAAAGTCCAAAAAAAATCAGAAGAGACTGTGGAACTTGCCAAAATAATTCCCATATTTCTAAGCTGATTCAAGTTTTGTTTAGATGTTCAAAATGAATATTGGGGGGGGGGGGGGGATTGGGTACACCCAAAGTCTTTCTTCCTGACTTCCACACTTTCATGTATATACATTCTCATGAGTATACCCTCTGTATACCCTCTTATGGTGGTGGTTCCCATGATTGTGGGAACTGAAAGTTCTTAAAACTCCTCTAGGCTCACTATCACAAAGAATAAAAATCTACAGACCACATGTCTGAATGCAGACTTCATTAGAATCAGAAACTGTGGAAACTGAGGAAGAGTTTTAGGTTTTTGGTAGTCCTGTTACTATTTCTCCTTTCTCCCTTGCAATGTGATAAGTTTAAATAAGTTTGACAAAGTTGTGAAAGGGACTGGTAATGGTGGAGAATTCTTTATGAAAAAGATGTTCTAGAGCAGGGGTGGGCAAACTGTGACTCGGGAGCCGCATGCGGCTCTTTCACATATACTATGTGGCTCCCGGCAGGGCGGCTGGGGAAGCTAAATATCATTAGCAAACAAATATCATTGGACAAATTAATATCATTATCAATATCTGCTTTTACCCCTTTTGTTATTATTTTTGGCAGTCTCATTTAATGTTAATAAAAAGCAAATCTGCTTATTTTCCTGTAAAAGCAGGTAATATTTGTTCATGTCTTGTGGTTCTCAAACATCTGATGTTTATTCTATGCGGCTCTTACGTTAAGCAAGTTTGGCCACCCCTCTTCTAGGTGGCTCTTGCACTGAGCAAGTGTGCCCACCCCTGTTCTAGAGCATTTTGGAAGCTACCTAACAGTGCTAGTGTTGGACATTGCAAGTCTGATTGGTGATTGAGTCTGTTGAAATACTTGGTGATTCCTGAGCTCTCCATTCCCAAAATTCAGTCATCACTAACTGTAGGCAATCAGCTAGATTCGAGTCCAGTAGCACTGTAGAGACCAACAAGATTTGCAGGGTACAAGCTTTTGAGTGTCAAAGCTCCCTTTGCCAAATACCTGGACTCAAATTGAGCTTTTCTACTGCAAACTAAGACAGGTATCCACCTAAAACTATGCTATCGGTGAACACACTCTCACAATAAACGTATCTCCCACAATGTTGAGCACAACTTTTTACCCCTCCAGGACAGCAAATTAACATTGCAACTTTCTTTCTGAAGAAATCAGGAATGAGTTTCTCTCTCTCATTGTTAATCAACACCTATGTTTAAATGGCCATTGAATCAGTGCATGACAGAACGTAGTAGACAGAACATAGGAAGCACTAAGTCACTAATGAGTCAATAATTTAAATAAAGTCTGTGATACTAATATAAGACAGTGATGACTCACCCATTTCCACTTACATTTGTCCATGACAGAGTCACTGGCTTAGTCAGAAAACACAATGAACAGATGAATTTAGGTTCAAATTAATTAGCAGCCTTTTTGGATGAGATAGGATAAAGTTAAATTAACCAGATGAATTAATGATGCTTTATAGACTTTTTAAAAAATCTTCAGACTTTTTCCTCTGTTGCTGTTACTCCTTTTCAAAATTTATATAAATTAAACTTTATTTATTTGTAATAAATTGTAATTTACACAGCTTGATCCCAGCATTTTTGTTCTAAAATGAGAGATGGATGGGCTTAAGGGTGCCTGATAACTTCTTTTGTAAATGGCTAATATGTTGCTATCATACCTTAGTCACATCATGAGAAGACAAGAATCACTGGAAAAGACAATAACGCTAGGAAAAGTTGAAGGCAGCAGGAAAAGAGGAAGACCCAACATGAGATGGATTGACTCAAAAAAAAGGAAGCCATAGCCCTCAGTTTGCATGACCTGAGAATGACTGCTAATGATAGGATGTTTTGGAGAACATTAATTCATGGAGTCACCACAAGTCAAAAGCCATTTGATGGCACTTAATACCTCCACAGGGGTTTAGTGATGTAACTGTCTCTGTGGTAAGTTAGCATTACATGATGCCCTGGAACGTGTAGTGCCATTGTAGAGGAACCCCTAGAAGAAGAGTAGACAATGGCGTTGTCAGGGACCCTTATCTGAGCTTAGAGCATATTCAAAGCTAGGTTTCATCCAAGTGGCTGCAGGATCAATTCCCTTCCTAATAAGGGAATGTCAGGTGCAAGCACTAGAATCTGGCTTAGCATGCCTGCCAGGTGATACCCATGCTAGGAGGCTGCACCTAAGCAGGATATGAGGAGGAAGCAATAGTGAGTGGGCTTCATTGGAGTTCTGGAATTGCTGGAAGCTGTTGTTTCTGTAAGAAACCCCCAACAACTGAAGTGTTCATTTTATTTTCTGCAAAGTGTATTTATGTTACCACAGTCCCTTGCCTTGTTGAGCTTCCTTTGACTACTCAAATCCATTAGGAAAGAACCCTTGCCTCAGGTAAGAAAATGGCTTCTGGCACAACAGAAAGATGCATCCACACTATGGATTTGGAGGACAGAAGCTGATAACCGAAAACATGCCTGTTCAGTAGCCTCAGAATGGTATCTAATATGAATGAAATTTCTTCTGACTTTTCAGAAGAGTGGATTGGTGGTGTTGCAATGCTTTATCCAGGAATTCAAACTGTTGATGCACTTAATAATTCTCCTTTGATCTACACAGCATTGTCCCTGATTGATGAAACTGCTGTGCAAGAAAATACCATTGACACTGCTGGCTCACTAGCTGGTATTCTGTATATTTGGGGGTGCTCTTTAACAGGGACATTCCAACTATCAGGGCATGAGTCTCATTGCAGAAAGAGGCAAAAGCTTGGCTTGCATCCAATGGTAATAAGACAAAAGGCAGGCATGCCAAGAAGAGGGAAAGAGAACTTTAATATAGTTTATGCTTTCAGATAGAGTCAAAGACTTTGTTTGAATTAAGGCAGAAAGGGCTGCCGTGCTGCTGGATCAACCAAGGAACTGGAGGTCTTGTGCTTCAGATTCTCTTGGCCTCCCACTGTCACAGTCAGTTTGCTCACTTTGCAGGGCAAATACAAGAACTCGTGGGCACTCCATGAAATTGCTGAGCAGTCGGGTTAGAACAGATAAAAGGAAGTACTTCTTCACCCAAAGAGTGATTAACACATGGAATTCACTGCCACAGGGGGTGGTGGCGGCTACAATCAGGGACAGCTTCAAGAAGGAATTAGATAAACATATGGAGCAGTGGTCCATCAGTGGCTACTAGCCACAAGGTATAGATAGGAACTCTCAGTCTGGGGCAAGTGATGCTCTGTAATCTTGGTGTTTGGGGGGGGGGGGGCAACAGTGGGAGAGCTTCCTGCCCCCACTGCTGGACCTTCTGAGGGCACCTGCTGTTTTTGCTCACTGTGTGACAGAGTATTAAACTGGATGGGCCATTGGCCTGATCCAACATTGGCTTCTCTTATGTTCTTATTGGGTTTCTAGCACAAAAAGACACACCTATACACAGGGAAAGGGTAAGATAAGAAAAGGATCTCATCTTTTCCTAGTCTAAAAGCAGCCCTCGGGGAATCAGATTATTTCAGGATCTACCAATTCATGTGTAAAGTGGAGATAGGGGTAAGATTATGGGGGTAGAAAGTGCTGTCAAGTCACAGCTGATTTATAACAACCCTGTAGGGTTTTCAATGGAAGAGACATTCAGAGGTGCCTTGCCATTGCTTGCCACCACATCAACAATCCTGGTTTTCCTTGGTGGTTCCCATCCAAATACTAGCCAGGGCTGAAGCTGCTTAGCTTCTGAGATCTTCTGAGATAGGCTAGCCTGGGCTATCAAGATTGGGTGATAAGGTTATAGTTTACTAAAATTAGAGGATGCCAAATAGAGGAACAGTAGCCCAATCCTCTTGCACTGGTACTCACTGTGTAAAACATTTAATCTTTTCCAAGCAAGACCACTGATGCCCCATTGGATAGTGGGAAATTAATTTGAATTAGGCAGTAGTTTGAAGAAAATACTGAAATGAATGAAGGTAACATAGGGTTCATACGTCTGTAAAGTGGTTAACCCGTTTTCCATTTCCTCTTAAAAATAATCCGCAGTGTGGAATTTGCTACCAGATAATGTAATGATGAATCACAGAATCATAGAGTTGGAAGGGACCTCGGGGGTCATCTTAGGGCTGCCAAGTCCCCCGGTAGGGCGGGGGAAACACTGATTTTTAGTCCTTCCCTCCCGCTTTTCCAAAGTTGCCCACCGGGGGGACAAAATGGCTGCCTAAAAGGGAAATGTCTGCAGAGAGCCTGCCCTGCAGTAAAAAGCCTCGCCAGACATTTCCCCTTTAAGAAGTCAGCAAGAGAGCTTCCACAGCAAGAGAGGTCCGCCCAGAGGGACTGAAGGAGCTGCTTTTGCATGTGGCTGGCAAGGTGAGTTTCTCTTCCAGCTCTTTTCATTCTCTCTCCCTCTTTCTTTTGTCTGTCTGTCTGTCTGTCTCTCTCTCTCTCTCTCTGTCCCCATCCAGCAGAGGTCTATCAGTGGCTATTATAGCCACAAGGTCTAAATGGAAGTAAGTGCCTCTGCCAGTTTTTTTCCCCTTCTCTCTCTCCCTCTTTCTTTTTTCTGTCTGTCTGTCTCTCTCTGTCCCCATCCAGCAGAGGTCTATCAGTGGCTATTATTAGCCACAAGGTCTAAATGGAACCCTTTGTCTGGGGCAGTGAGGCTCTGAATTCTTGGTGCTTGGGGGGCAACAGTGGGAGGGCTTCTGGAGTTCTGGCCCCGCTGCTGGACCTCCTGAGGGCACCTGGTATTTTTGGCCACTGTGTGACACAGAGTGTTGTACTGCATGGGCTGTTGGCCCGATCCACTGTGGCTTCTCTCCTGTACTTATGATCTGAAAATCATATTTAGCACTTGTGTAGCACTTAGTGCTTCATATTCTGCCGAGATGAGGAAGGATTCAGTAGGGCCGTTGCTCAGTGATAGAGCATCTGCTTGACATGCAGGAGGTATCAGCCTCTTCAGCTAAAAAAGGATCAGGTAATAGGTGACATTAAAGATCTCAGCCTGAGACCCTGGAGAGCCACTACCAGTCTGAGTAGTCAATACTGACCTTGATGGACCAATGGCCTGATTCAGTATTAGGAAACTTCATGAGTTCATGGGTCAGCATGTGGAAGCAACATCACAGGATGTGACATCACAAAATGATGTCACTTCCTTTCTCCTGGCTCCACCCCCAAAGTCTCCTGGCTCCACCCCCAAAGTCCCCAGATATTTCCCAAGTTGGACTTGGCAGCCCTAGGTCATCTAGTCCAATCCCCCGCATAATGCAGGAAATTCACAAATACCTCCCCACACCCCCCCCCCCAGTGACCACTGTTCTATGCCCAGAAGATGGCAAAAAACCTCCAGGATCTCCAGCCAAACTGGCCTGGAGAAAAATTGCTTTCTGACCCCAAAGTGGTGATCAGCATTTCCCTGGGCATATAAGAAAGGGCCACAAGAACTAAGCACTGGGGCACACCTTCCTGCCCTCCCTCTCATGATCTGCCTAAGTTCACAGAATCAGCATTGCTGTCAGATGGCCATCTAGCCTCTGTTTGAAAACCTCCAAACAAGGAGAGCCCGCCACCTCCTGAGGAAGCCTGTTCCACTGAGGAACCGCTCTGTCAGAAAGTTCTTCCTAATGTTTAGCAGAAAGCTCTTTTGATTTAATTTCAACCCAATGGCTCTAATCTGACCTTTGGGGGCAACAGAGCCCCCAATTCTGTTAGCCGAATTGCTTTAATTTACCTTTAGCAATCAGCACAATACACGGGTTCTTGCCAACTATACCAGGGTCCCACCCCTCCCGGGAGATCTCAAGGAAAGAGGCACGTGAGGCGAGTTCCAAGTTCAATGTTGTTTACTGGATCATGTAATCAAGCATACAAAAATCGTAATCACACACACAATCTTACAGGCCTAATAAAATAAAGAGAGAAAATAGCACTTTTGCATGAGCAGGTTTCGTTGGTGGGGAAAGCACGTTACCTTAGATGCGTTGTCCGATGTCCAGATGAATTGGATTTGGGAGGAAAGGTATAAAAGCTATGGGGCCACGAGGCTTGAACCGGCAAGACCACGTGGTTCTCCTGGATCGCGAGTCCAGAGAGAGAAAAAGGGTTTAAAGATGGAGGCAAGGGTTGGGGACAGAAAGCTGGACTGAAGGGTCAATAGGTAAGATAGAGGGCGACGGCTCAAGAGAGCGAGTGACTCTGGGTTTGGACTTTTATTGGGGGTCTTGGGGCGGGCTTTGCAGACCACAACCCACTAACACTCCTACTAGGCGGTCCGTCCCTGTTGGACCTTGCTATAGGTTAAAGGTGAACAAAGGGAGGAGGTCCAGGGGTTTGGTCAGTGTTGCAAAAGTATGACTTCACCAGGAAACAGACACTGAGTCTGGGGTCCGATGACTCACCTGGCCATACCTATTGTTAGTTGATGGCTTTAGCCAAGTATCTGATGGCTGGCACATTAGTTGCTAGGCAGTCTCGTTAGCATAACTATTCAGTGGGGGTCAACCAGCGGATGTCTGACAGAAGGAGGCCTCATGGCAAGAGGAATCCTTTGTCTTTGCCTTGGGTGAACTGCTTGGGGTGTCAGCCTCCTGGCTTGGGCTGGAGCTGGCTCCTATGTGAAGAAGAAAGCGCAAGTCCCTTCCACTGCTGGCGACACAGAGTTCAAACTTATGAATAAAAATCCATAAGAGCACAGAAGAGTGCCTTGCTGGCCAACATTTCCCCCCCTCGGAGACCTGAAGGCGTCAGGTGAAGGTCTCCGAATTTGAGCGATACAATGATGAAAACTGAGACAGACTGCATGATGGAGATCCTGGAAGAAAGAGCTGGCAAGGGACGGACCCAGAAGATGACAAAAATCTATCGCAATAAAAATGCCAAATTGTTGCTGGGGCGGACATAAAAACAAGGCTTTGTGCATTAGACCACCAAGGGAGCCTATGTAGAAATATTTAGTTCTCTAATTAGCAGAAACATCCTTAACTGAAATATTAAAAGTAATTCTAAAAATTCCTTATCTTAAATTCATTTGTAAAAAGCCTTATAGAAGCATTATAAATTTCTTATAAGGGTATTATCTATACATAAAGCATTTAATACTTATAGCGGAAGTGCACACATTTGTATCAATAAAAATACTCCACAAGGAATGTACAAGGAAATAAAATGGTTACAAACAATTCTTCGTCCATCTCTCCTGAGCGGCAAGGCTTTTCTGTTGGAACAGGGCAACTGGTGCTGTTTGAACAGGAGAGAGGCGCGCTTTACATTGTATCTAATGGAACACCAGGACTCGTATATCTTCGGCTCTTCGGAAGCCACTCGGGTCTTAATCAATAGCTCATGAAGCTCTCGGCTATGCCCGTCACTTCTCGGCACGGACACGAGTCAGTTCGGCCGGGAAGGAGGAGACCGGTTTGCATATTGAGGAGTCGCCCCCCCCTTGCTATCTAAAAGCATCATGGGTACTTACTTACATTAGGAAAAAAGGATATTAAAATAAAACATAGCTTAGTGAATTTGCAAGCAGAGTGTCTAAAGGCATTCAAGAAATACGGAAAAGGTCAAAACAGGTCAGACATCTGGAATCATTGTATTATGAAAGACACATCATCTTGGGGTCCTGGCTGGAATAATCACAGGCCAGGTATTCACCCTTCGGGGTTGGCGGAGTCTCCGGGCACGCCTCCCGAACCCTGGGGAGCATTTGTGAGATGTGTGCCTGAGAGAGACACAGACGCACACACGCACAGGCAGGGCATGCAAAAGCTGGGTTCGGGAGTTGCGTCCGGTCGACTCTGACCTTTTATCTGGAGCCGGGTGGCTCCGCGGGGACGCCATTAGCTGCGTACCCGTTTTAGCTTGGAGGGCTCCCTTCGGGGGGCCCTCCCCTAATACTGTACAAAAATAGAACAATCTTCCCCTCTAAACCTGATCCCAGTGGTACCGTCCCATACCCAATGAGGAGCGGACTGGGCAGCTAGTCACTAGGCAGAACCCCTAAAGGTCGCATGCTGTTGACTTGGCTGTATATGTTACGGCTAGAGGTTGTTGCGTATGCAAATGAGAGGATTGTTTAGGCATTCTGGGATACACAAACATTTCAAGAAAAATAAATTTATTAAAAATCAAAACAATCGAATTGGACACCAGTGTTGGAGCGAGGATACGTTTTAGCTTGCAGGCACTTCAGGGAAAGAGCTGGCGAAAATCTCCCTTTAACTTAGAAAGATGTTAAAAAGAGGGGACAGGGGTTTCTGTCCGGGGTTCTGACCTAACCGGGGAGTCCTTCCCAGGCACTCTCCACTGCTTCGTGCAGGGAGAGCTTGCACGCCTGGTGAAAGAGAGCATGGGCCGGATTTAAATTCCGAACCCAACTTCTGCATGTCCTCCAGATCATTTCGGCTTGGAGGGGCTGCATGGCAGAGGGAGACAAAGGATTCGTTTGTCCTACTTCTTCCTCCTGAGCCGTCTCTCGGGCTTCCATGTCCTCCTTGTTCTTGTTGTCCTGCTCACTAATGATTCCTCACGGTTCGTCTGGGCCTCGGCCCTCCCAACACTGGTAAAGAATAGAAAAGCAAGCACAAAACAAAAATGTTTTGGCAAGCAACCGGTTTTGCTTTGCAAACAGAGGACTGGGTTTGCAAACAAACGGTTTATTTCTTGCCCGTAGAGTGCACAAAAACAAAGAGGCGGAGACAAAAACAAAACTGTGCACACTGAAAAAGTTTGTGGACAAGGCTACATGCTTATAAAAATAAATAAATAAAGGAAAGTACATATGAAGACTAAATGAGTTAATGATGATTGACAGATTATGCAGATTGGGCGTCAGTAAGGGCATGCTGGGAGAAAAGATATCATGAGCAAAATATATTTTAGAAACACAAGGGTCGAAGAAGAGGCTCGCCCCAAGGTGGCCGAGTGTTTTGGGGTTGAGGATTGCTTGGGCAGATAGTTAGGGAGGAGGTCACACTAACATAGAGAGATGCAGAAATATGTGGCCGGGGAGTTTCTGGCTGGAGCGGGCTAACCTTGGGGCCTTTCCCCAGGCACCCGTCGCTGCCTCGAGTGGCAATCGGATTGCACGCCTGGTGGAGATGGGGCGAGAGAGGTGGGGAATCGGAGTAACTTCCGAACCCAACTTCTGCACGCACCACCGGGAGAAGCCGCCTACTCAGCTTGACATTCGTGCTAGCCACAAATGTAACTACGGAGCTTTTGTCGACGGCATCTCTGAATGCGCCCTCGGCTCTTCTGATCTCCCATGAAGAAATGCTTTCGGTCCTCCCACCCCCTATCTCCCTTTTCTTTCTCTCATTGCTCCCTATGGTTCGTTAGGGCTTCGGCCCGCCCAATACTGGTTAAAGAATAGAAAAAAAAAGGAAAATTCTTGGGAACAAGCAGAGGCTTGTGGTGATCCTAAGATGTGGTTGGTTATGAACCGTAAAAAGGGTGTAAAAACGTTGGTGGAAGACTTTTGCAAAGTGAAACCAAAAATAAAGAATTCCGGGGCATGGATTGGAACGGTCAAAAGATATACAAAGTAATAGCACACGTTTTGAGAGGACTAATTTTTAAGATCCATGTGTCTGGGTATATGCAAAATAGAGCTGCCGCAAAGCACGCTGGTTCTCAATTTCCGAAGACTGAATTTTTGTTTAATAAGTTGTTATTTTGAAAACTGCCAATGTCACAATTAAAAATACTTTAGGAGGTTTCAAATTGGGAACCCAAAGGTAAAAAGTGATTTAACACTTTTATGTCCTATGATCGGAAAAGGTATTGCCGGGGGAGAGCTCGCACAAAGAGATCATGGCTTGCCTTAACCTTTTTGAAAGGATTGCATTTCTCCCGCTGGTTTTCCAGTAGGACCTGCACATTTGCACTTCCTTTCTTGGCCTGCTCCGTCGCGCTGGCCTCCAAGCGTGACCATATTGCCACAAGGGATCTCAGTCATCCTGAGAAAGCTCCACTGGCTTCTTGGCGACCTGACAATATGGCTTTTTTGGTGTCAGCGATGCTACAGAGGAATCAAAAAGGCAGCAAGATTGAGGTCTTCTGAGTATGTGCAGGAGACTGAACCGCTTTCGGCTGCATTTGTAGTCTCGCTGATGTTCCCTTGGGTTCGATAGACTGCTGCTAAAGACCAATTTTTCTACCTCATGGGTCTCTTCTAAGAGACCCACCCAATAACGGTTAAAGAATAGAAACACTAACATAAACACACATAAGGGTCTGAAAATGGAGGAAGACATACAGACATAGGGAAAAGGGCAACAGCTAAAGTATGTCAGAGGTCGGAAAGGAGGGGCTAGGAATTCGAAACCTTCGATGCCACGTGCATCAAGGCTTGGAAGTCCGTGGCTTTAGATTGAGCTTCCAATTTGTGGATTTGTCTTCTCACCCAACAAGTCAATGTAAGTAGCGCCACTATTAAAATAATTTGGAAGACCAAAATGACGACTATGGGGTGGAGCATTAAATTTAAATATCCCGTCGTTGTCGGCGACCAACCAAGAAGAGATTCCCACCAGCTATGTTTGCCAGCCTCTTTTATTTCCACAGCCAGTTCCTTAATCCTGGCACCATTATGGGAAACGTTTAAGGCGGCCTTGTCTCCCGCTTTCTTTAGCTGAGCCAGGCGTTCTTGGAGGTCCGGGTGAGAGAGCAATTTCCGTAGGGCTTCCAGTCCTAACCCCAAAGGCACTGGAGCAATAGAGTCATATAATTCTGGGGATAGGGCCATTTCTTGTTGTGTCCAAATGGGGGTTTCAAAATAAAAATCACACCCTCTGATGGAGGTAACGTTACAAAAGCATCTGTTTATTCCAGGCAACATTTGTTGGTAGTATAGTGAATTGAGGTGAATGTGTTCGCAGGTAGTTCTGAGACAGACACAAGCTCTGCCTATGTATATAATAGTAGATCCGGTCTCACTGACTGCGTCAAATTGACAGTGAGATATGGTGTGTTTCTTGGGAACTAGGCATGGGTGATGTTTTTCTAGGGCTTCGTCATCACAGATGAAGCCTAAGTTTTCCTTATGGGTACATCCGTCTAGATTGATCATATGCCAGCTGGATGAGCTTACTTTAGCCCATCGATCACTGTTCCTGGCATATAATACGGTGTCCGAATTAACCTGAATACCCAGTGGAACTACTGGATAGATGTGGAAAATTTCTTTAGCGGTCACTGTGGTTATAATCAATTGCAAGGTCTGGGTTACTGCGTCAAAAGAGGCATTTGCCAACGACCACCAGTGCTCGAGCGAGATTTCACTGGCAGTGAGATTTCTTTTAATCAATTCCCTTATCTCTAAGGGTATAATTCCAGCCATAGCTTGTTTGATTATAGTCATGGCAGTGACTACATTAAGAGTTTGTGCTTGAGTGCAAGCAAGAGCCAATGAAATATTGTTTTGTAACGACTGAATGTCACCAAGGAGGTTATTAAAATCCTTCTCCATGATTTGTTCCCAAGTAACCAGCAGGGGATTGGTGGAGCGTTCCACGTGGGCAAGGGAATCCAATGACTGCGTGAGAGGGAGGCTCATTTGAGAGATGTCGAATGAAACCTTGGAGGCTTTATTCGCTATCACTTCTATGTTTGCAGCATCTATGGCTGCCATGCCCGCCCCTACGGGTGCGACCCAATCAGAAAGATCGCGTTTAGTCCTTCTAGAGAGTTCTCCTTTACGCCACATTAGGATCCAATTGTCCCAACCTTGCTGGGTCGTGTGTAAGTAAGAGTCACAGAGGGCATGGCTGAAAGAAGTGCCGAGCCCATTTAAGCTGACATTGACCCTTTTGACTGATATTTGCGGCTGCATCAAGACTGTTTCTTGGTGATTAAATTTTAAAGTGTGTGCTCCCACTACCGGGTAGGTCAATGAGGCCAGTGCGTCTACATTTTGGATAAGTGGGTCCAAATTTAGTGTGTGATTTGCATCACCAATTATTAAAGTATAATTTCCTTCCTGATGAGTGAGCTGTAGAATTGTTCCGATAGCTGTAAGATTTACAGTATCGGTGTAAGATTTACAGTATCGGTACAGTATCGGTGGCATTGAGGCAGACAGACGTGTTTAAAAGTAGGGTCCAGTCTGGGGGACCTTGCTGCTTTAACGCAGAGCAGTTAAAATGCCAATTGAGCTTGCCCCATGCCAGTGGCTCTAGGTCTATGTCTTCGCCGAATGGGTCCGTGAGCGTTATTGGGACCTCTGTGTCGTTATGGAAGTGTCGGGAGCCAATGGAAATGATTACTTTAAAAGGATCGCCAATGTCCCATACGGCAGCTGATATTACAGCTATGTCTGTGTATAGGGAGATGGGGGTAGGAGCAGTATATTCGATGGTGGAGGTGTTGGTTTTGGCTTGTGACTGTTTACACAGGACCACTTCCATTTCATCCATAGAATATTTCCCGGAGGTGCACAGAGTCACCTTTTCTCCGGTGCGACTGTGGATACAATGTGTGAGCTGCTGTGGTGGACATCGATCTATGGGTGTGAGTGTGACTGCTCTGTCATGCCGTCCTGTTACACAGGTAAAAATTCTAAAAGGCATGTTTATTCCCACGCATCTCCATTTGGTCAAGACTACCGTATGGTTGGCTATTTGTGTTGCTGAGGTACAACAAAACAAGGACAATCCAAATAAGAATACAAGTTTTAATGGTCTTACCAATTTGTCTGCTGCTGGGGTGGAAGATCCTGGATGCATTCTGTAATATAATGTTTGAGGGGTGTGTGAGTGAAATTCCTGAGCTTCCATACTGTGGTCGACATACCCAAGCAGTCACAGTATGGTTCCCTTTACCTAAGGCTGGGGGTGAGTGTAGTGGTTCCCATGCGTAAGCCCAGTGCGATTTTTACTGCACGCTCCCGTGGCTTCTCTTAAAAGGGAACACTGTTTATACACCATGGTCTCCCCCCCTTGCTTCCGAAAAGGCGACTAAAGCCGTGAGGAAGCATTTAAAAGGCAAGGCAGGTCTCTCCAAGAGAGAAAAGAGGCACAAGATCAAAAATGTCTGTGGGCAAGTGAGGTCCGAAGGCAACAGCGGCAATAGGCTGCGAAGTTCCCCCGGGATCCGGAGTGAGGTTAGGAGGTTGTGGAACTGGATTCCCTTTCCACAGCTTGAGCTGAGAGGAATGGAAGAACTTGTACCACGTCTGACCATGTTTCCTGGGAATGGCAAGCTTGTAGACCGCAGGGCTTACGCGATCCACAATGGGGACCGGGCCAGCCCATTTGGCCATGAGAGCATGCTGATTCCTGCTAAATTTCCGGTATAGAACCTGCTGTCCGGGTTCCCAAAGCTGAGGATTGCGCACCCAGCCGAGCTTTTTATCCACTGCCAGTTGGCTCTGGCCTAACTCGTTAGCCACTTGGAGGTGAATAACCAGTAAGTCCCGGATAAGAGTCTTAACCCAGATATCGTGTGCCACTTGCGTTTCCAGATCACCTGGCATGTCATGTTGGAGCCAGAAGGCTTCAGGCATGCGCATCTTTCTCCCGGTCATGACCATATGAGGGGAGTAGCCATGTCGGGCTGTAGTCCCTCGTATTGCCATGAGAACTATGGGCAGTTTTTCGTCCCAGGTGCGACCTGTGGAAGTGACTATCTTGGCCAGGGCTTCCTTGAGGGTGCGGTTTGTGCGTTCAATTGCCCCTGAAGACTGAGGGTGAGCGGCAACGTGGAACCGCTGCTTAATTCCGAGAGCCTTACAGAGCTCCTGGGTGACCTCACCTAAAAAGTGGGGTCCGCGGTCGGAATCGATGATCTTAGGGATACCCCAGCGGGGAAAAAGGTTATTAAAAAGCAGCTGGGCCGTAGTGGAGGCCGTGTTATTGTGGCAGGGGAATGCTTCGATCCATTTCGAGAATGGATCAATCACAGTTAAGCAATATTTGTTCCCTCTGCGAGTCTTAGGCAGAGGTCCGATAAAATCAATTTGAACCCGAGCCCAGGGTCCTTCTACCCTCTGGTGCTGAATGGGGGCCTTGGGACCTGAAGAGTCCGCGTTAACCATGGCACATGATAGGCAATTATCCACCCATTGTGCCACGTCTTTGCGGATGCTTGGCCACCAGCCCGCGTCCCTGACCCGTTCCAGAGTTGGTTCTTTACCCCGGTGTCCTTGCTCATGGATAAATTGAATTAAATCGGCCCGGACTTCGACAGGGACAACCCAGTGTCGGGTCCCTGTGGTGTCAAAGGCCCAAATAACTCCCTCTTCTTCCCTGATGGTGTATCTCCCAGTGGGATCTTTGCCCTTGGAGAGGAGATCCTGAACATCGGCATCATTTGCTTGGAGTTCCCCGAGATCTATAAATACAGGGGGAATGGCAGGACGGTCGTGGAAGGTTTGTGCCTTGCTTCTAGTCACTACTGGGTTTACCGGACAAGCGGGTTGATCTGAAGAGGAGTTAAAACGTGCCGCTTCCTTGGCTAAGAGATCGGCTTGATCATTCCAATAAGCCACTTCGGTGTCTGCCTTTTGGTGACCTTTGACATGGGAAATTTGTGTCTCTGCTGAGCGTTTATGGAGGAGCCGCACGACTTCTCTCCATAATATTAAATGAGCTACTGGCTTCCCTTCCGCATTGACCCATTGCTGTCTTTCCCAGTGTGGGAGCCAGACGGTGGCGGCCTTGGCCGTCCAGTCCGAGTCCGTGAAGATGGCTACGGGGCAGTTTGAAGGTTCAAACTCAAGAACAGCCTTAAGGGCAGCGACCTCTGCGGCTTGACTAGAGTGGGGACGGACAGCCGCTTGCAGGATGTAATTGTCGTGGACCCGGACCGCGCCATATCCTGTATGTGGGGTGCCAGCTATATGGAAGGACGATCCATCACAGAACCAGCAATTAAAACCTTTTTGCTTGGCTTCTTCCAATGGCACTCCCCATATAGCAGGCCAGGGCAGGTGTTCCACGTCTGGAAGTGGGCATTCATGCTCGTCCCCAGTGATGAGCAGACCGTATGGGGCAGGTTGCTCCTTTTGTTCTTTCTTATATTCAATCCCCTTATTGACCAGGGCAAGCGTCCACTGGGCAATGCGGGCATTGGATACCTGACCGTCCTGGATCTTTCCTGAGAGGATATACTTAAGGGGAGTGTGTGTTGTTTGCACAATGACTTTGGCTCCCCCGATTATAAACTCCCAATGCGTAAGGCTCCAGACTAGGGCTAGACATATCTTTTCACAAGGGGTGAACTTTATTTCGACTGAGGAAAGATTCCTGGAGGCATAGGCTACAATCCTGGGGGCCCCGGCATGATGCTGGATGAGCGTGGCCCCGATGCTTTTCTCTGTGTGGGCCAACTGAATGTAAAAGGGTTTTGTTGGGTCTGGGTGAGCTAAGGCAGGAGCTGAGGCAAGCGCTTGCTTAAGACTGGCAAATGCATATTGTTGGTCAGGTCCCCAGACCCATGGAGCGTCCCTCTTAAGGAGAGCATAGAGTGGCCGGGCTTTGTCAGCGAACCCCTCCATGAAATCCCTGGAAAAATTGAAGGTTCCTAGGAGAGCACGGAGGGAAGGCACATCTGTCGGGGCGGGGAGTTTGGCGATTACGGCCATTCTCTGTGAGTCGGGCGTCCTGCCGTCGGGTCCTAGTGCTAGGCCGAGGTATTTTACGTTGGTTTGAACCAGCTGTGCTTTGTCCCTACTGGCCTTGAAGCCATCAGCTTTTAGAAGGTGGAGGACTTCTCTAGTGACTTCCATGGTTTCTTCCTCAGTGGGGGCGTGGACCAAGATGTCGTCCACATACGACAACACGTGTTCCTTGGAGGAGGGGCCGAGACGATCCCACATACGGACCACATGTGCGTGGCAAATGCTGGGACTAGAATGGAAGCCTTGCGGTGTTCTTTTGAATGCATATTGCTGGCCGCGAAAAGTGAACGCGAATTTATACCAGCAAGACTCGTGTAGCTTGATCGAGTGGAACGCGTTAGCCAAATCAATCACACTATAGTAGCGAGATCCGGCAGCAATGGCTGCAAGGATCTCGTGGTATTTGGCTACTACAGGCGCTACTGGTGGGGTTACAGCATTCAGAGCTCGGAAGTCCACAGTCATTCTCCAGGTTACACCGTCAGCTTTTAGGACTGGCCACAGAGGGGCATTGCAGATAGACTGCATGGGGAGGATTACGTCCCACTGTAAAAGGCCTTCTATGGTTTTGGCTATTCCATTTTCAGCTTCTGCAGGGTATTTATATTGTTTCTGAGGTGGAGGATCTTGGCCTTCTATGAGAACACAGGCATCTCTCACCGTCCCACACTCTGCCTTGTCCTTGATCCAGACCTCAGGAAAATCTCGGATCCAGGGATCACTAGGCTCAATTGGGGCCAGAGGGAGAGGAGCTTTGAGGGCAGCGCATCTATGGATTGCACTGATTTCGCGAAGGCCCTCTGGAATCTGCCAGAGGAAGCCGTTTGCTAGATCAATAGTCAAGCCATGTGCTTGGAAAAAGGGGACCCCTAGGATGCCAGCATCCTCACCTTGATTGTCGCAGGCAGACACGAGGGTAGAAAGAGTTCCTACGGTTAAAGGAACGTCTTTCCAGACCGTGGCTCTGTGTGCGCCTCCAGCAAAACCGGCGAGCATAATGGCCTCCTGAGTGGGTTGACCGTGGGCAGCTAGATATGGACTTAGTACATTAAGAGCGGCTCCGGTGTCGATGAGAAGGGTAGCAGGTTTACTGTTCCCTGGAGTCCCGACCCCTGCTTTCACGGTCGGTCTCCCCCATGTATCGGGCTTCAAGGGAGCCACAACGCCATTGGGGAGAGCCCGGGACTCCGGGCAGCCCTAGCTATGCTTTGCTAGTTCTGACAGTTCCTTACTAAGCACCGGGTAGATGGGCTGACCTGGTGCCTGTGCCTTCTCCTCACTCTCAGCCAAGGCACGAAGCAGAACACTATTAGGCTGCTTGTGGAATCTTTCCATTTCGTAGCCCCTTTCCCTAAGCTGCATCCATATCTGCCTCCTAAAGGTATCGGACGCCTCCGGAGGCTGATAGCCTGGGTGCGGTTCAGGTGCCGACGGCTGATACGCCTGCGGCTGGTTTGCTTGGCCTTGTGGCTGCCCGTATTGGCCTTGAGGGGGGCCCTGATAGTTTTGCGGAGGTGGTGCGGAAGGCTGGAGGTGGGCTTGGGCAGGATTGCTGCGGTAGTCTCGATACTCCCTTTTTCCTCTGAAATTTCCTCCTCCTCTCTGATAATTGTTCTGCCAAGGTTTGCCTCTCTCATACCGGTCCTGTCTAGGGTATCGGTCATTTTTGGGCTCATACTTTCCAGACGGTTGGAACTGTGAATGGGGCCCATGGTTGGCGTAAGTTATCGCCTGTATGGGTTCGTCATCATCCCTATCCTTCAATTTCTTGCCTTTATGGGGTTTTAGAGCTCCAGCACCTCGGAGAAGAGAGGCTATTCTTTTGATCTTTTTCTCCAGATCTGTCCAAGTAGTTGATGCACCATCTGCTATGTTTAAAGACAGTTGGGCTTGGGTTTGGAGGCCACTTACAAGTGCTTCCTTGAAATCGTCCTCCTCATAGTCAGGCGAACCAGTGGTAGGTTTTATAGCAACTTGGTCTGCTAGGACAGCTAATAGTTGTTTCCTCGCCATATATGTCTCTGGATCTTCATTGGGGCTCTGTCTTTCCAACACATAGAGAGCAAGTAAAGTAGTGTTGGGATTTAGATATTTAAGGACGTCCTGCATCCACTTCGTCTTTGAAGCTGCTGTTAAGTTGCCACTCGCAATGGCTGCATTAAGAGTGGGAAGCTGGGGAGCTGCTACACACTGATGGGCCACCAATGTGAGGTCTTCTCCGCTAGCGGAGTTGTAAATCATGTCTACATTGGCCATCCATTGTACGGAATTCTCCCTAGTAAGAGGGCCCAATTGTTCAGCTACTGCTTTAACCTCATCAGGTTTCCAGAGCCTGGTCTCGGTCACAACCTGGGTAGATGTATCATCGCCTTCTGTGATCACCGTATGTTTCGTGCTAATGGGGTGCATAGGGGCGCTGGGTTCAATGGCCGAGATTTCGGAGAGGTTTAGCATGCCTCCGGGGTGTACAGTGGAGATTACTGCATTCTGTAATCCCACTTGCTTCTTTAGGGTGGCAATTTCCCTTTGGCAAGCCTCGTGGTTAGCTTGCTGTATTTTAATTTGGTTCTGTTCCACTAGGAATTTTGCCGCAGCCGTAGAAGTATTTATCTCTTCTCTCGATTGAGTCAATGCGCTCTCTGTCAGTTCTACTTTACGGTTTAGGCCCTCGATCTTTTTATTAGCATCTTGGACAGCAATAGTAAGACTCTGGTTTGCCAGAATTACATTTAGTTTCTCGGTCCTCAGCCTATGCTCCTCGTCCTCGTGGGCTGCTTTCAGCTGGTTAATCTCTTGTTCTAGCTCATCTTGCTTATTGGCCATAAGTTCCTCATAATTTGTACGTTGGAACGTGAGATCTTGTTCATGTTTACTTTTTATTTCTATTAATTCCTCTTTGGTGGCCTCGAATTTAGATTCTAATCTGTCGAATCTGGCCACCTCTCTATCCACTGCTGCCTTATTTTGAACGTTTAGTTCTTCCAGCCTTTGCTGATACTCTTTGACTATGGTCTCTTGCTTCTGATTACTCTCCTTATTGGTTTCCTCTAATTTTTGGTTAGCCTCTTGGACTAGCAACTCGAATTTTTGGTTGCTTTCTTTTACAAGTTCCTCCAATTGTTGGTCCCTGTCTCTCACGAGTTCCTCCTGTCGGTCCACATCCGCTTGTAGGCGTTTAATGACGGCAGCAGCATCCTGCAACGCCGTGTATAAAGCCCAACTAGCGGCTATGTCCTTGGCAGTAGAACTAGGTTTCTGGGTTGTGCAATAGTCCTGGAAAGCACTCCGGGCTATTTCTAATGGATTGGGGCCCTTGAAAGATCCTTCCTTCCAAGGAGACTTACCCTTTTTCACCAGCCATTTTTCTAGCTTAGGTTCGTCCTCCTTGGTACGAAACATCTTTGTAGGGATTCTCCTGTTTTCACGTACAACAGGGGCAAAGACTGGGAAGTTGTCTCTTCCGCTTCTCTTAGATTGTAAAGCTGCTTTTTGTTAGCACAAGGAGGCTAACGTTACTTATTAATTAGCACACTTTCTATGCAGTTTTTAGGGCCGGGGGACTCCCACCCCGCGACACTCAGGGATTACTTTTTAACCCAAAAACCTGGCGTTTGAAGCTGAGGAATATCCGTTCCTTCAGACTCCGGGTGCCTCCAACCCAAAGAGACTCCTTTGTCTCTGAGGTTCCTCTACCTCTTAACTTTGGGGTTTCGAGAACGGGGTGGCCAAGCCTCGCTTCTCTGACGGGATTACCTCCTAACCCGTATTATAAGGTTTCTAGGCTTCTCCTAGCCTCTCTGGATTACCTTTAACCACAGACCTGAGCTATGGCGGACTCAGTCTATAGTGAGCTATGGCGGACTCACTGAGCTATGGCGGGCTCAACACAACTACGAGCTATGGCGGACTCGGAAAATAGTGAGCTATGGCGGACTCACTGAGCTATGGCGGGCTCAACACAACTACGAGCTATGGCGGACTCGGAAAATAGTGAGCTATGGCGGACTCACTGAGCACTGGACTTTCTCTAGCCAGTAGGGTTTCCAGACAATATGCCTCTCAGGGTGACCCCGAACCTAAATTAATTATTTCCACTTCGTTGAGCGAAGTAAGGCAAGGGAGGAGCAAGGGTGCGCTCAAAGAAAGGTTCCTTTTGTCGGACTCAGCGGGAGTATGTAGTGTATGTAGTGTTTGTGCAACTGGTCTAGCGCCCTACTCTGGTCTTCCTTGGATCCCTTCCCACAAGATAGACGCGCGGACGGTCACACAGTTTGACCTGGGGTTCAAAGAGAGAGACAGAGAAGGGGGAAGCCACCCACGATAGGTTGCTCGCTAGAGCCAGGCACGCAGACAGAAACCAATCATACAGCCTCTCCAAGAGCCCCGGAAGTGGTTTTTCCCTTACGTCTGTGGGTTAAAGTCACGCCTGTCGACTATGGCGCGAAGTTTAACCCTCAGGGCAATCCCGGACGAGCCCCCAATTCTGTTAGCCGAATTGCTTTAATTTACCTTTAGCAATCAGCACAATACACGGGTTCTTGCCAACTATACCAGGGTCCCACCCCTCCCGGGAGATCTCAAGGAAAGAGGCACGTGAGGCGAGTTCCAAGTTCAATGTTGTTTACTGGATCATGTAATCAAGCATACAAAAATCGTAATCACACACACAATCTTACAGGCCTAATAAAATAAAGAGAGAAAATAGCACTTTTGCATGAGCAGGTTTCGTTGGTGGGGAAAGCACGTTACCTTAGATGCGTTGTCCGATGTCCAGATGAATTGGATTTGGGAGGAAAGGTATAAAAGCTATGGGGCCACGAGGCTTGAACCGGCAAGACCACGTGGTTCTCCTGGATCGCGAGTCCAGAGAGAGAAAAAGGGTTTAAAGATGGAGGCAAGGGTTGGGGACAGAAAGCTGGACTGAAGGGTCAATAGGTAAGATAGAGGGCGACGGCTCAAGAGAGCGAGTGACTCTGGGTTTGGACTTTTATTGGGGGTCTTGGGGCGGGCTTTGCAGACCACAACCCACTAACACTCCTACTAGGCGGTCCGTCCCTGTTGGACCTTGCTATAGGTTAAAGGTGAACAAAGGGAGGAGGTCCAGGGGTTTGGTCAGTGTTGCAAAAGTATGACTTCACCAGGAAACAGACACTGAGTCTGGGGTCCGATGACTCACCTGGCCATACCTATTGTTAGTTGATGGCTTTAGCCAAGTATCTGATGGCTGGCACATTAGTTGCTAGGCAGTCTCGTTAGCATAACTATTCAGTGGGGGTCAACCAGCGGATGTCTGACAGAAGGAGGCCTCATGGCAAGAGGAATCCTTTGTCTTTGCCTTGGGTGAACTGCTTGGGGTGTCAGCCTCCTGGCTTGGGCTGGAGCTGGCTCCTATGTGAAGAAGAAAGCGCAAGTCCCTTCCACTGCTGGCGACACAGAGTTCAAACTTATGGATAAAAATCCATAAGAGCACAGAAGAGTGCCTTGCTGGCCAACACAGGGGGGCTCCCTGTTAGTCGTGGGTACAGAGCCTGCACACACATGAGATCATATAGCTACGTAGTACCTGTGAACAGTTACAGGACTTGACTTGCAACATGATTGCAGGGTATATCACAGAAGACTTACATGGATAATACACATATTGGTTAAGCCATCCTTGTGTTTGCCATACTTCTGATGCATGCCTTTATAAAATATGTAACAAAACAAAAAAGAAAGAGTAGATACTACCACTGTTTTAGAAGAGACATAATGCGTGCTTCCTGGGATATGATGTTACTGATGATAACAAAACTTTTGCCTTCTCCTAATGTATTCTAGCACAGATTTTGGTCAATGTATTTCTAATTTAAGCACCTAAGATTGTGATTCTGGAAATATCACCCTTAGTTTAATAATTCATTATCTCTTTGGACCACTTCCAAGTCTTCTTTGAGGTCCACAAAACTAAAATCTATGTAAGGTTTGAATCCTATTCTAACAAATATTACAGAAGCTATACTGCAGACTTTCTGGTTGCTGTGTTTCCTGAATGTGCAGGAAAATTCTATTTCCATACAATTTCAGTGCCAGAGGCTTCACTGCTACAACCACAATACAAAATACAGATATGCATGACTGCTGTTCTACTTTAAATTTGCCATAATGTAGCCTTTTATTTCTGACCTGGATAGCCCAGGCTAGACTGATTTTGTCAGATCTTGGAAGCTAAGCAGAGTTAGCCCTGGCTAGTGCTTGGATGGGAGACCACCAAGGAATATCAGGGCTGTGATGTTGAGGCAAACAATGTCTAACCACCTCTTAATGCTTCTTGCCTTGAAAACACTATGGGGTTGCTATAAATCAGCTAAGACTTGATGGCACTTTACACCACCACCAGCCATTTAAAAATCCATCTGACTAAAGTGCAGCACTAAAGCGCCTTGCAGAACTCTCCAGTGAAAAGTCAAGACCAAAATATTTAGAAGAAAATACATTGTTCCAATGTGGATTATTTATAGACACAGCCTGCCCCTTTCATTGTGGCCCTTTCTAACACAAAATTATGCCCTATTGAGCTTGCGGTCAGATATACAAAGGAAACAAATGCTTCTATCCTGCAGTTCATGCAAAAATAATCTGTGAATCATCCTATAAAAGGTCAGTTTATGTTCTACTTAGATTTTAAAAGTTTTTAACATGACGATTTAGACTATGAAACTTACATATGTGCCAAAACACTGCAATGTCTAGGATTGCTTTAAAAGACAATATATTGCAAATATCATTTTGCTATTCAGTGGTGACTCCCAGTATCTTTTTTCTTTAATATAACATACATTATTCTGAAAACAGAAGGGCCCAGTTTCTATTCTCCAACAAGCAGCTGCTAATGTGCATCTAAAAATATATGGTATATTTTATGCATGTTTTAGCAGATTTTGCAAGCCTATTTATAGCTCACGTTTAATATTAGAATCTGACACTAAGCCTTTTAAAATAAAAAGTAGATGACTGAGCAGTTAAAGAACTGACAGACTTTTTTAATAAACAGTATTTCCATGTATACATATTGTTTAATCCTAAATCCATTAAAACATTAAGACAAAATCAGATTTTTTTTATATAACCAAGGATGTAGACTGCTGGGGGAGGGGAGAGTAGGAGAGACAAAACTACAAAACTGGTTGACATGGGTGCGACTAGTAGGCTCCTATAAACACCACAGTCCTATTATTGATGGGAAGGGAAAAGAAAAATCTTGGATTTATTATGCTCTCTCAATCTAATGTACTTCGCAGATCTATTGTGAGGATAAAGGGGGGGAGATATGGACTCCTGCAGTCACTGGATGAAGGGTGGGAAATAAAAGTGAGAGATGGAATGAGGAAATGTATGGTACATATACTGAAATCCAATTAGCAGCTTATTCATATAGTAAGAAAGTCATAATTTATTTCCATGTAAGAATCGATTTTGGAGAGTGTGTGAACAGTTGTCCAGAAGAAATCTTTGTCTGGAGGTGGTCCTTGGCCACCCTGCTTATTTATTCCAAAGTAGTATTGGCTGAAAATTTTTGCTAGAGCCAACAACAAGAAAATCACAATTCACTTTTGAGAAATGCTACACTTGCATTATGATCCTGAATACCCCCAATTGTGGGTGATTTGGGTTAAGTGTTTATACTCCCTTTTCCACAGCACAGACATCTAGTGGTGAGTCTGTTTGGAAACCCATAAGAGCTAGAATGAAAATGAAAAATAAATACAACAACAACTATGCACAGAAAACATTCAATATATACTGGTTTGCTACTGTTACATGTTTGCAAATACTGCAAATCAAGAGAACAACCTTCCAGATAATGGCTGCAGTTCAACAATAATCTTACATGCATGTGCTAACAGGTCTTTGCCTTTTCTTCCTGGACAGAAGCACATGATTCTCACATGTGGGATATTCAAAAGAATGTGGCATTGATGGGAGAGGGAAAGATGGGCACCACACATAATCATCTGCTCCTGTGTATCTCTGGCTCATAGTTGGAGTGTTCAAGATTGGAATAAATGGCAGCAACAATCTATAGGCAAGCTAGTGAACTTTGCAGGGGGGCAGAAAAGAAAAATATCCACTTTAATTAAGGCCATTAATACCATTAACTACCATTAACTATTATTGCTTTAGATTGCTGTAATGTATCAGATTGTGAGAAACAGTACAGTTATTTTCAGAAACTATCTAGTCAGAGTCAAAGAAAATATTCAACAGTGGGTTTAATTTGTACAATAAATGAAATTATTCATTCATGCAGACTTGTTGATTTACCCCTTAAGTAATAGTGTAATGGTATGAAGGGATCTGCTATATGAAGATCATCATACAAAATGCATGATGCAGTGTGCAGTTGTTAGCCGAATTGCTTTAATTTAAGATGAGCAATTGGCTAGAGGGATTGACAAGGAAAAATGGGGTGAGTGCTCTGAACCTGCAGAAACACACCTTTTCTCTGTCTGCGCAGACCAGAGATTAAAGATGGAGGGAGGGTACTGAGATAGCAAGTGGGACCTGAGAGGTATAAAAAAAAACAGATAGGGGTTGTGGAAGCTCAAGAGACCGATTGCATGCTGTGCAAGGTCTTTTATTAGGTGTCCTTGGGGCGGGCTGCGCTAACCACATCCCCTTGACACACATTTCAGGTGGTCCGTCCCTACAAACCCTACCATTGGTCCAAGTAAAAAGAGGAGGGGATGCAGAGGGGTGGTCAATATTGAAACACTAAAGTCTAAACAGGAACTGTTTAGACTTTAGTCCGATGAGTCACTGGGGCCATTCTATTGTCTCTTTAATGGCCCTTGCTGGCCACTTGATGGGCTGAAGATTAGTTGCCAGGTAACCTCACTTAGCGTAATCCGTGCAGGTATGTTGGAGGGGTCAGGGGTTGACCAGCGCGATGTAACCCTTATTGCAAGGGGGTCCTTGCTTCTGTCTTAGTGAATCATAGAGGTTGCCAGCCTCCTGGATGGATTGGAGCTTCTCCCAGCAATGGAGAATGCCTGTAGCCCTTGCAGCATAGCAACCCAAGTTCAAACTTATGAATATTAAAATCCATAAGAGCACTTTGCAGTGCCTTGCTGGCCAACACAGTGATTAGAATTTACTTTATAATTGAAAACAATCAAAACTCATACCAGCAATAACTCTGTATTTTTCTATTTGCCAAATGGATTTTCCATGAAAATCCTTTCTTTCTTGAAAATGCAACTACCAGTTTATCCTGAAGGTTTTGCTCCTTCTTAGGCCAAGTTCTGAAAGCTTTACATAGATGCATTCTAAATGTTTTATTGAGAGAACACTGAGGTTAAGCTACTCTCTTATTTAACTCACAGAGATTTATGTATGCTTAACAAACATTTTAATGTGATTTTCATCCATGACTTTTAAATCCATTGTTCCTCACTTCAAATTCCACAGCTTCTAGCAGCTAGTACCTGAGAAGAAGCTGCTGAAATAACTCGTAAACTTGCTTATCTGATTCTACAACAACAGATCTTCATAAAAATCCTGAGCCCCAGAGCTAGGGACAAATGCATTAAATACAATAAATCTCTCATCATCTTCATTGCTGAATGAAATACAAGGTATCTTGTCACAAATTCTAGAACTGTAGCTGCCTGTTAGTCCATTGTAGCAAATAGAATAAAGAGTCTTCACAAACACTAACAGGTTTATTATGATATGAACTTGCACAGATTAGAATTTGCCTCATCTAATCTTACTTTAGTCTTGCGTTCACAGCACAGGTCTACTGAAACCAACAAACATGTTTTCACCACATTTTTTGTAATCCAACATATGAAAGCTTTTTGCCTTTAACCATATGTGGCGCAAATTCTAGCTGTACATTTCTCATTTTGACTTAATCCTTTCACCTACTGCCATCCAGTGGCAGATATGAAAGTAGCACTTTTTACCAGCTGAAAATTTATATAAACTATATCCAGCAGTCCCTAGCCTGGGATAACCCAGGCTAGCCCAATTTCTAGTATAATAGAGAATCACATTTGAGAATGCTCTCTTATATTGAAAACTTCTTGCAAACAGATGGAGTAGAACCTATCCCCCAGCTATTCAAGTTTCTTATTGGCATACAAGGCTTTTTCAATATGACAGACCATTCTACTGGTTGTAGAAATCATATGTACACAAGACTTAGACTAACATTTCACATGTCCAGAATACACTGTGTATTGTTGTGTAAGCATAATTACAACACTAGTTGATTCTGAGGACCACACCTCCAAAATGTACATTTTTAGCTTATGTTTAAATTTTATATACTTTGTTTATACCTTTCTCCCAGTGGAGACCCAAGGTGGATGACATTATTCTCCTCTCCTCCACTTAATTCTGACAACACTTCTGTGAAGTTGGCTAGGCTGAGAGTATGTGACTGGCCCAAGATCATCCAGTGAGCTTCCATGGCAGAGTGGGGATTTGAACCTGGGTCTTCCAATATCCTAGTCCAATGCTTGAACCACCACACCAGTATATTTGAAATATTGTATTGTCTTGAAATATTGGTTTGTTTCTTTAACATTGTGGAGGGACAGACTTGCAAGCCCTTCCCTCTTCCTTCTGATTGGACTCCCAGAATGTTGGAAGAACTATATGGCTCTTCCAAATCTATAGCCTTTCCCCTTGCTCCCCAAGTGTGTCAAGTACAGCCTGAGTAATCACAAACTGCCACCAATTATTCTAGGAGAATATCCTGCCAGATGGATTCATAAGTTTAACACTCTGTACATGAGTTTGCCTAATTTCTGTGCTCCCTGACCTTTCTATGAGCAAGCGCAGGGGCAATCTATTGCAACATTATGCTTTAGAGCTATTTTGCTCTAGGGTTAACAAGCTTCTCTGCTGCCCCTCCCTAATACCACCTTCAGATAGCTAAACTGAATAGATATAGTGAGTTTCCAGAGATCATACTTGGAGAGTTCAAAATATAAGAAAGTTTACTCAATGGGGGAAAACAGTTAGCCCGGAACAACAGTTAGTGGTAGCCTCCTGGCCGGGGAAAGCTGTCGTTGCCCTGGTGTTAGTAGTTAGATCGCCAATTACTATACTTGCAATTTGCCGCCAACTGAAACTGTAATTGAAACTGTACTGTATTTTAATGTATTAATTTATACTATTTATACTGTTTTTAAATGTTGTGAGCCGCCTAGAGCCGCTATGCTGGTCAGGCGGGATATAAATCTAAATAAATAAATAAATAAATAATAAAAATAATACTCATGTTCTGTTCAGGCTTTTGGGTTTAGCAAGGGAACAAAGAAAGGGTGAAAAGACAGAACTCTTTCCCTTCTCTGGGTATTTTTTAAATGATGTTTGCTTTATGACAGGTGAGCTTTACTTGAAGTAGCAGTAAATTAGAGTTCATCAGTAGTGTGGCTCTCCAAGATGGAACTCCTCTTTATTGTCCCGTGCTTATGGACAAGATACAGTCCCTTGGGGTAAGCTTGTTCCACCATGGATTGTGTGCATCTGAAGAGCTGCCTTCCTCCTTATATCCAGAGTTCTGATAAACTTTATTTCTCTCCCTCCTCTTTGGGATGGCCTTCTTGTCCCAAAGGAAGATTTTTTTCATTATCATAACAAAGTTTGAGTCGACTGGACTCAAACCTTATTCTGTTGCTTCAGACCAACATGGCTATCCACCTGAATCTTTCTTCTTTTAGTCTTCCCAGTTTGGTGTGACTTCCTAGTAGGGGATGGGATATTAGGCCACTATCATAACTAAGACCTTGAGTTCTCTGTGCTAGGAGATTGATGGCTACTATCTCCACCACCACTTCCGAGCTGTCATTTGGCAGCAGGGCTCCTGTCCATGGCTGGAGAACAGTCACAATAATTGAGGTGAATACCTGGGGTGAATTCTTGGTGAAGGGTGTTTATTCACAAACACAAGTCATTCTAAGTTTATCAGTTTTTGGTGTTATTATCTTGCTAAAGGCTTTCATAGAATACCTAAGCTGATGAAGATGTTATATTTTTATACTGTCCTTCAAGCAGATGATCTGGACTTTGGGACTGGGAAGTGAAGAAGCCCCCTTCCAACCAAGAACACACCACAGAATGAAACACCATGGAGATTTCTGTAGGTTTCTCTGAATCAAATGATATCTCCCTTAACCTTCTTTCAAAAACTTGACTATGGAATGAATCACACCTCTAAGCCATGTGGATTTTCTTCTAAAACATTTGTAACATTTTGATACAAGAGTACCTGCAGCTCAAACCAAGATTCTAGTTTATTATCATAAAGGAGTTTCTTGCCCAGGAAACACGGTGATCATGCTTGAATGAGCTGGTTCTTGGCAGAAGCTATGTCATGTTTTGAGATATTCACTGGCATTAGCTGCAAAGCCCTAAACAGAAAATGTGTTTCTTAATTATCTGGGAACAAAAGATGCATAATTTCATTTATGCTTATTAACGCCCATAAACACAACTTGATTGTTAGATTATATACAAGTTTCTAAATACTTAATATAGTTCTTTAAATAATTACAAATCAAATGAAACAGGGAAGGAAATACCAACTACAGTAATTATCTATTCCAAATTAAATGTGTGATCAATGTAATAGTTAAAACTCAGAAGTCTACATTAAAGCCCTACACAATTGCAAAAACGTTTCCACAGGATCAACACACTCCTAGGCCAAGCCCCATGAATAATTTTAATATATATATATATATTGGAACAACAAAACAAATATTATCAAACTAGTCTGGTGCCTAGGGTCTCTTACCTTTCATATGTAAGCAAGGGAGTTCAGTCACTACCAGATGCATCATGTTATATTTCAAGTAAAAGAAAATGGAAGTGAAAGAATTCAGTAATGATATCCTTCACCTGAAATGTCTCTAGTGACACAATAAAATCATTGAGTAGAAAAGTCCCTTCCGCCATTATGTCCTCTCTCTCTCTCTGGATGCTCAAAATCTTTCCTCTTGCTCCTTTAAGAATTAACCACTGAAGATTATTCTTTCTTTGCAAGCAGTGACATATTGGTTAACTAGATACATTCAGCATGCATTTGGTAGTGTACAGTGCAGACTGGAAGTATAAGGCAGTCAGTATGATGGGGATAGACATAGTTCAAGAAAAATGCAGATCACTGCTCACTGTATACCTTTTTCTGGTGTTGCTTCTCACACTTCAGATACTATACTGACTAAATAAATTTAGAGCAGGAGAGCTCCCATAGCAACATGTTCTTACATATAATATTATAAATAGTCACCCCAATTACTACATGAACTAGGAGGTCATAACTGTTTCTCCTGATTCCTTCTCAAGAAAAATGTTTGAAAAAACACCCCCTGTCAAAAGCTACATACACACGGCTAGCTTTGACCCTATAAAAGACTTCTATACTGGTGTGGTTGCTGCCATTTTTTTGCTTGCTCTCATGCTTATATAACATGTATAAACGTTTCTGCATATGTTCTACCTTTCTAGAATGCATAACTCTTCATGTAGATACTTTTTATTTGTAGGAAAAGGTGAGGGCTCTATGGTTTTAAAAAACAAATTTCCTATGAGTAACACATGAGGTCTTAGCATAATTACAACTTCATATTTGAGTATGGATTTGGGAATCTGCTTGGAGTTCATTTTCTCCAAGTATTGAACAAGGCAGGGGTGTCAAACATATGTCCTGTGGGCCGGAACCGGCATCTGCAGGGCTCCTATCTGGCCTGCAGCAACAAGCTCTTTCCTGCTTCCTTCTCTGGGGCTGCTGCAGCATCATAGCTTGCTTTTGGACCGCTTCCTCAATCATATGGGAGAGATACAAAGCAAAGCCTCTCTTCCTTCCATTGACTGAAACCTTTTTGTCCCTCCTCCACCTATGGGGAGGAAGAGAGGGGGAGGAAAAGAGACAGAGACTGTGTGCAAGAAAGAATGAAGTTGGAGTCCCATGGCACCTTCAAGATAAACAAAGTTTTATTTAAGGTATATCATGCCTCCTCTGTCTGCTCTGGTGGGTGCTTCCCTCCACCGTCGCATCATCTGCTTTAAGGATCTTCCTCAAGCTTCAGAGCAAGGGCAGGAAGGGGTTGCTTTCCCTTGCCAGCACATTCTCTGCCTTGTCAGGGATGGCTAAGCATTCTATTCTTTGGCCTGTCAACAGAGTTCTTTTTCTCTCTCTGCTCCCTTCCAACCCCACCTCCCGCACTGGCTAAAGATCAGGTTTGTCTAGGCCTGGCCTAGGCCATTAGCCAGCCAATACACCTGCTGATGGGTGCTTCCACCCCTGGAACAATCTGGGTCGGGTTTGGGCTGGGTCGTTTGAGCTCCCACAGCATCAAGACCATGCTGGGCACAGGCACTTCCAGCCATGGTGCAGGTGTAACCACACCTGATGCATCCAGTGGCAGCTGGCCAGCACCTGGCTCCAAGGGAAGGACTGGATCCTCCGCCCTCCCCCGCAGTGGACCCTGCTCTTGCCATTATTAGCACTGAGTGAATTTTGCTCAGTCTGAAATCAACACATTTTTTCACTTGGAGAGATCCCCCTCTCCAGTTCTAACAGATGGGGGGAGGGAGAAACCTAACAGCATAGCTTGCAATCTTTATTAGTGGAAAGGAACAAGAGTCCAGTAGCATCTTAATGACTAGCAAAATTGGTGGCAAGGCATGAGCTTTCATGAGTGACTGCTCACTTCTTCAGATACATCTAGAATAGTCTATCAGTCCTATTTATTGGAAAGTGGACTGATTCCAGATGTTGAATAATAGGAGGCATTGGTAATAAGACAGGAAACCCAGGTCTCAATTCAGCCCTGGAGGATGCATTGTCTTGAACTTCATTATCAATTGCAATTCAGCAGTCTCTCTTTCTAATCTCCCTTTGAAATTCCTTTGTAAGAGAACTGCCACTCTTAGGTCAGCAACTGAGTGCCCTGGATTCCTGGAAGGTTAAAGTGTTCCCCCAATGGTTTTTGAATGTTGTGGTTTCTAATATTAGAATTATGTCCATTTATTCTTTGCATCGTCCTGGACTGAATCCTTCTGGACTGAATTGAGATGTGGGTTTCCTGTCTCATTATCAATGCTGGTATCTTCATGCTTACTACCCCTTTATCCTAATCCAAACAAACCTGCTTTTGTCATTTGGTAATCACTTTTATAAAGCTTATATCTCCACTTCCTTGTGTTACATTTTATGGCACACATGGCCTGGCACGACAAAGTGACATTTATGTCAGATCTGGCCCTTGTAACAAATGAATCTGACACCTCTGGAACAAGGTTTCCTCTTTCAGGGAAAAGGAAACACCTTCCTTAATTTCCCCCCTCTTTCATTTGACCATGGGAAAAACCTTCTAGGTAAATGCTTGTTCATAATGTATAGGAATACAGAATACAGCACAAGCATAATGGTTAAGTGTGAATATGACATTAACATTTTGACGCAATCACGTGTTTGCACATCCACTTCCATCCCATTCTTAGGTTTAATAGTAAAGTAGCTGTTTTGGATAATGAAAGTTGAAAAGCCAGGCCACCCACAAACAAGGGAAATTCACCAGATATACAGAATATGACATTGTAAATTAATAAAGGAAAAATTCCCTCAAAAACACCATATACACATTAGACTGCACGGGAGCCACAATGACACTAGTGGAGTGGATACTGCAGTGATTTCTGTAACATGTCCCAACAGCCCTGTTGGTTAACCAAGAAAGAAACTTGCCCAAAATCACCCAGTAAGTTTCACAGTGGAGAACGAATTTGAATGCAGATTTTTCAGTCCTAGTCTAACCACCACACAGATTCTATATATTTCCCATTTGTGGTGCCTACATGTTTCTCTAAACTTTACTGCACTTTTGTCTAATAAATCAACTAGGCCAACTGGCCTTTCATGAAGGCAAGCTTCGTGCACATGATGAAACAAATGGAGATGCGTCATCTTATCTTAATGCTGTCTATACAGCAATCTAATTTATCTCCACAAGGAGGTGCTCATTCTTTACAAATCTATTTGCTTGTGACAGAAAAATAGTGATGAAAAATGTATTTACAGCTTATTCATTTTTAGTCTTTCTGAAGCACACTTTAGAAGAATAGAGCCATTGTCTGTTCTGCAGCAGCAAAAATAAAAATTAGAATTAACTTTTTACTTAAAAGGCACAATATCTAATCGACTATAAACATATCATTTATTGTAAGAACATTTGAAAATAACATTTGAAAAGAACAAATGAAAACTAAGCATTAGAGGACATTTTCCACCTACCATATTGCAGTCTATATGCAGAGCGGATCTCTATTTCTTCTACATACAGCATAAAAACACAGTTTTCACAAGTGTTCAGTACTGTATGCGAGCACTTTCTCACACAGTGTTAATTTCCATGGAGAGGAATAGTGCTTTATGAAAGGATCCTGATAAGCACCAGTGTGATTTCTGTATTACTCCACATATAAAATTACCACTTTCAACACACCTTTCTTAATGCTTCTCTACTAAATGCCTACCGAAATGAAAGAAATCTTTTTAAAGTAGTTAAGCCAAGCAAACTTTTTCAAGCAAAAGTAGGGAAGGTATGCATCCCTGTCTGTGTGCCTGCCTCTCTTCTGGCTTTGTTGTTCTTATACATGACTGTAAACTCTTGGGGAATTGAACCTTTTGTAGTCCACCTACATTAGGGATAGCACATTTTGGATAGGGTACAAAGTGTATTTAGCTAGGCTAGGAATAGCACCTGACCTGGATAGCCCAGGCTAGTCCAATCTTGTCAGATTTCAGGGTCTAAAGGGACCTCCAGAGACTACCAGGGTTGTGACATGGAGGCAGGCAATAGCAAACCACCTCTGAATGTCTCTTGCCCTGAAAACCCTATGGGGTCACCATAAATCAGCTGTGACTTGATGGCATGCACAGAGAGAGAGAGAGAGAGAGAGAGAGATAGCTAGTTATTTTGGTCTTCAAATCCAGAAATTTGACTCAAGCAAATGAAAGCATGAATGGAATGAGCTAGCAGAGGAAGAGGTTTCTTGCTCTTTCCTTCCCCCAGCAACCTCCCCACTCCCACCCATGCACTGTGAATCCTCTGGAGAGGACTAGTAGATCCTCCAAAACAAGTGCACCATGGCATGAGGGGCTGGTGTTAAGAAATGAAATAGAGCAAAATTGTTAAACCTTCTTCTCTGTGAATGGAAAACAAACTCTGGTGGGTTCTTCTGCCAGTGGAAGGGGAAAGGGGAGGTAGCATTGCCTGATTCTCTCTGCTCACTTCAGCCCCTTGCTTTTGTAAACTTTAATTATACCCATCCTCCAGCCCCCTATGGCAGAAAACTTCCAGCAGGACTAGTGGGAAAAACAGAAGGCAGGGAAAGATCTGCCTCCACAAACACTTTCCTTTGGAGTGTCTATAAGGAGCTTTCCCCCTAAAAAGTGAAAAGTATTGGAATGTCTTCTATTTTGACATGAGTTATTGAACGATGGGCATTTTTGTTTGTAGGAACTGTGGGCTTGTATTTATTTAATGCATATAAACCACACAACATGTATAATTACAGTAAGCTGACTAGAGGAGAGGAAACGAAATAACCAAGAGAAGCTGCCTGATAGAGTATGGGTGTAGCTGGGGACTGCATACTGTCAGGTCTGCTGCTTGCCAAAGGAGGACACAACAGTTACAAGCCACAAGAGGCTTTTGTGATGGCTGAACCTGCAAAGTATGTTCTTCTGACCAGCTAGCTCCAAGTTTTCTACTGATCCTCACCTGACATCAAAAAGCTATTTAGGGACAAAGGGAGTTATTAAGAATCTGTGTCAGCTACATTCAGGAAAGCAGGGCTGTTTTAAAATTTCCCTGCAAGTCCTGCCAAGTAAATAGAACTGGAGCAGACTAACCATTATAGCCATCAGGCAAAGTCCTCTTGGGCTGATGGCCTGCCCTCACCCACCTACCTTGGCACAGTCCTGCCCAGGGGTAAAAAGTGGCCCAGGCAAGCTGTACACAAATGCCGCCCAGGGGTGAACTATGCACACTGCTCAGCATGGGAAAGGCCCAAGTAAGCTGTGCACTGAGCTATGCAAATGAGAGATTATAGCATCAAACTGTCAGAAAAATCTATGGCCTCAAATGACTGCATTTCAAAATTAACTATCTGTAACTGATATAAGACTCTGGTAAACAAACAACACATTTAATTTATTATTATCATTACTGTCAGCAATTAAAAAGTGAGTAAATGCATCAAAGCATCATGAAGAACGCTGTGATGCGTGCCACAAAGATTTCTGCTTTGTTTTTGCACTTCTGCAAGAAGAACAGAGATGAAATCTCAGCTCTCCTTTAGTCCTCAGATTTGCTAGTCACAGTTCATTGCTACTTACAAATGATAGTGAGTGACAGAACAAGCAACTGCAGAGAGCGTAATCCTTGGTAAAAGTGAAATAGTTGGAGAAAAAAACACTGAGCTATACAGAAAAACAACAGCAACAAAGGAAGAGGAAATTTAAAATACAAGTAAAACAGAGGATGTGAGGGTGATCTGGCTGCAACATTTGTCTCCCCATTGATCGCCAGGGTTGATTCGTTTGAGCTGGCTGGCTGGCTAGGCAGGTGTCCCCTACCTCCCTCACTGTTCCATGTGTGTCCCTCCAGAAGCTGTGCACTCGGTCAAAGGTAATGACCGTCCCAGATAGGAGGAGTGCACCATTCTTCGGTCAAAGGTATACGATAACATACTTTAGACAAGGTTTCCCTTGCAACAAGTATTTTACAATTAGTTTTAAATGTATGTAAATTATATAAGCAGTACATTGTAAAAGAAAGGAGAGGCTCTACTTCGGTAACAGCAAGGACTCCACATATTTATTTTATGCTCAAGAGAGCAGGCTTTTATTATAGTACTCCTGACGACTGAAAGTGCAGTCAAACCATAATCCAGAGAGCATATCCCCATGGGTTGCAACTACACAGATGAAAATAGCATCCCACTCCTATGGGGCCTTGCAGTATTCTATCATTGTACACACACACCACATCAAAGTGGCCCATAATGATGAGTGTGTATGGTTTCATGGGTTGATATTAGAAAGAACAGCTACATAGCCAACGTAATATTATTTAAATAGATAATTTTCAGTTAAAAGAGATAAAGAAACCTCTCAAACATGCTTTGAAAGTTAGGCCCAATGACTTCAAAGAATGGGATCTATAAATAAGGCAGATTGTTTTGTACTTTAAAAACTACCTGTGTCAGTTAGTTAAAACAAAACAATCTATGTCCACTACTTGGGTCATACAGTAGGATCACTATTGCTACAGATGGCTTACTCCTTTCCGGACTTCTTGTATGCTTGTTTTGCTGATAATATTTATGAGAAAGTAGTGCATATCTCCCTTTTTTAACTCACTTATGCTGAATATGGGAAGGCTATGGTTGAAGATTTAACAAAAGTTTACCAGGTTCAAAGTTGGGAACAAAGTAATTTCTTTATCAAGTTGCTGCTGTTTAAGGAACTTTGATGATAAATGCAATACACAAAGGGGGCTTAGAGCATGTACATCAATAAATAGAACAATATTTCAAGCCCCTCAAATTTTGATATTCCTACTCATTGGTACCCTCACTTGCTGCCTACTTCTGTCTGCAACTGGAGAAAGTTAACAAAGCATCACAGCCAGATGCCAGATGGGGAAGCTGTACAACCTCCTCCTGTATCAGATGTAAGCTTCCCATCTGCTCCCACCCTGGGATCCTGGCCCTGCTGTGGTTCTTTAGCAGGAGCAAAAAGCTACATGGGGCAGCAATGTCATAACATTACAGGAATTTGCTAATCTGTATGGTAAAAGATATATAGAGGAACCAATTCCTAGAGTATCATTCTGAGTAGAACTCAGAAATGATGTCACAATGTCACTCCCTGACATCAAAATACTCCTGATGGTTGCCAGTACTTGGCTAGCAATCCTAATCAGATGTTTAAATGTTGGTCCTTTGTTCATTTTCCCCAACAGTAACAGGTGAATTGTGATGCTAAGCCAAAACTGAGGGCTGTGAGACAGCATTCAACCAGTGATAGTTCAATCATGAAAGCAATGAGTGAGCATACTAGGGAAAATAATTTAAATCCCCACAATACATTAGGAAAAGCAGTACCATGCTCTTCTCTTGCTGTTATATCTACAGTGTTGAAATGACAAATTATCTGTTCTTTATTATATGCCTCAAATCTTCATAAGATGCATAAACAAAATTCTATATCTAAGTTGCTATTAATAGCAACAAAAAAAGCACAAGATGGCAAATTTATAACATATCTTGTCAGTTGCTTACGTGATAAAATAAAGACTTCCTCCGTTATAGCAGATCTATTCAGTTCATGAGTCAAATAATTTCTAAAAATAGTTATTGGTTCACAGCTTACTTAGAAACCTCCATTGTTTAAAAGTATTTGACAGTCTACATACTGTCTTTAATTGACATTTTTAGTTCATGTTTCTGTTCTTAACACCATAATTATAGCTGGATGTATATGGCATCCGATTTAATTTTAATGAATGCAGTCACAATTAGGATAATGAGGTTCACAATCTTCTGATTAACATATTGCTAGTTAAATACTTTTACCACATGCCTTTAAAATAGAACTGATTTTCATGGGAGGGGAGTACTTCAGCATTCTATGGTGGAGGTGGAAAGTACTGAAGTCACAGATGACTTAAGGGCGACCCCGTAGGGTTTTCAAGGCAAGAGACGCCCAGAGGTGGTTTGCCATTGCCTGTCTCTGCATTATGACCCTGGACTTCCTTGGTGGTCTCTCATCCAAATACTAACCAGAGCTGATCCTGCTTAGCTTCCAAGATCTAACAAGATTAGGCTAGTCTGGGCCATCCAGGTCTCGAGATCCTATAAAATACTCTTAATCACACATTCATAAACTAAAATGCTATGCAAAAGAAAAAGGCAGAGTGGATAGCCATTGGTTTTGTTCAGCATAATGGTATCCTACCACCTCTCAAGGAGCTCAGTAGGCATCTTTTTACTCACAATAACTATGTGTGGTAAATTAGTTAAGAGCAGGGCTCCGTTGGGGCCGGGGCGCGCCGGAGCACTGCTCCGGGAGAGAGGAGGCGGGGGCGGGCACTTAAGAAAGCCCCGCCCCCCGCTCGCTCTTCCCAGGCTGCGGCAGGCCACCGCGGGCCTGGGAAGAAGCCCCCTCCCTCCCCCACTCACCGGCAGGACTCTTTTGCCTGAAGTTCAGGAGACTTTTCTGATTTTCCAGGAGTAGACCGCCCCCTCTCCCCCCATGCGAAATGAGTCTGCAGGGCTGGGAAGGAGGAAAAGGGTCCGGCCCCCTCACTGAAGGAATTCCCCCCCATGCCTTCTGCACAGCTTGCAGCCCTGCTGGCCTTCCCAGCCCCGGCACCCGGCATGGCGCCTTCCACAGCCCCCGGCCGGGAGGAGGGAAATCTTGGAGACGGCTGGGAAACCGGACCTCTGCTCAGCCCCGGAAAGGCGCAGGAGGATCAGGCCCCACGAAATCTGCCTCTCCAGCCTTCCAGGGTTGCATTTCCGCCGGCCTGGGAGGAAGCCCCCTCCCTCCTCCACTCACCGGCAGGACTCTTTTGCCTAAAGTTCGGGAGACTTTTCTGATTTTCCAGGAGTAGACCGCCCCATGCGAAATGGGTCTGCAGGGCTGGGAAGGAGGAAACAGGTCCGGCCCCCTCACCGAAGGAATCCCCCCCCCGTGCCTTCTGCGCAGCTTGCAGCCCTGCTGGCCTTCCCAGCCCCGGCACCCAGCATGGCGCCTTCCACAGCCCCCCGCCGGGAGGAGGGAAATCCTGGAGACGGCTGGGAAACCGGACCTCTGCTCAGCCCCACAAAGGTGCAGGAGGTGCACGCCCCGCGAAATCCGCCTCTCCAGCCTTCCAGGGTTACATTTCCCGGGGCGGGGGCAGGGGGGGAGAGCCGCCTGCAGCCCAAACGGGGTTCACCAGATCACCTGCCACCAGAGGGGTGCCCAGCGGGGTTTCCTGCCCCCAGGAATCAACCCGGGGGCGGCTGCGCTCCTGCTGCTACAGGAGTATCCTGATCCCCCTCTGGAGCGTTTACTTGGGAGTCAACATAACAAGGCAGCCGGCTTCGGAACTCCAGGGCAAACGGATTGGCACCCTAAAGACCCGCCAGGAAGAGCGGCTGGCCGGCTTCCTTCGCTGCTGCTGCTGCTGCGGGGAGGCTCCTTGGCGAGTTTTCTGCCCAGAAATCGGGGGAGGAGCTGCGGCCAGGTAGGGGGTGTTTAATCCAGATGTGCGGGTCGGGTTCCGTGTCCGGAGCTAGTTTGGCCGTGCGCGGGCAGAAATGTATCAGAGTCCAGCAACACTATGTCAGGGTGTTTTTTTACCCGTGCGTAAACTTTGGTCTGGAGCCCGGTCACTCACCACACCTGGAAAGGTGAACTGTAGAACTTAGGAAAGGGGCAGAAAAGAGCAACGCCATCCAAACGGAGATGCGGGGATAGGGAGAAAGTGGCAGCCCAGTTTGGGGTAGTGGTTAAGAGTGTGGACCCTAATCTGGGAGAACCAGGTTTGATTCCCCACTCCTCCACATGCAGCTGCTGGTGTGTCCTTGGGTCGGTTACAAGTTTTCTCAGAACTGTTCTCTTAGGAGCAGTTCTCAAAGAGGCCTCTCAGCCCCACTTACATCACAGGGTGTCTGTTGTGGGGAGGGGAAGGGAAAGGAGTTTGTAAACCACTCTGAGACTCCTGATAGTGAAGGGCAGGGTATAAATCCAATCTCTTCTTCTATGAGAATCAGTTAACACTTAGGCCTGTGTAGCCTAGAAAAAACACAAGAGAGACGTGAGGTTTATAAAATTATTCATGGCATGGAGGTAGTGGGCCACAAAAGACTTTTCTCCCTCTCCCATAGCCCTAGAAGCCAGCGGGGTCATCCACTGATGGGTGGGAGACTGAGGACAGACAAAAGGAAATAGATCAAGATTTTTTAATTGTCTGGAGCTGTGGCAAAGAAGGCCTACCTCACAGGGTCTCTGTTGCGGGGAAGGGAGGGGAAAGGGAGGGGAGAGGTCCACAGGTTTCACTCACCTGTGGACCTCTCTCAGTCCCACCTACCTCACAGGGTGTCTTGTTGTGGGGAGGGGAAGGGGAAGGGATGGTTGGTGCACATGTCCTGGGTATCTCAAGTCTACTTGACACCTGGTGGTTTCAAGGGAGCAGGAAGAGAATGCGGGTGTGTTCTTTACGCTTATTTTTATTGCACAAAGTATTGGATGGGGAAGGGAATGGAGGAAGAGCAGGTCAGTTTCACTCACCTGTGGAGTGGAGCCTGAGGGGTGGGTGTTGCCTTCTGACACACTTTTGGTATGTTAGGGGGTGTGGCATATGCAAATGAGTTATGCTAATGAGCTCCTGCACCTCTTTTTCTACGAAAGGACCCCTGGTTAAGAGAGAATAATTTGCCCAGTGTGACTTAGTAAGCTTCAAGTCTTAAGAGACAATCACACATCCTCATCACTTTAGAGGTAAACAGTAGCCAGCCATCTTGGTTTATATCAAGACTTCTATGTGGAGGTCAGGCATTTCCATTCCTACTTATTAGCATATTTGTCTATATAGGTCATGGGCTTTTAGACGGGGTAAAATTCTATAAATAAAATACAAGGATGTGTGTTTAATTCTTCTACCTCCACATAGTTTTGCTAAATGAATTCAGGACCCCATCAAGAACTGTTAACAACTATGTAAAGAAAAAAGATAGGAAGTTGAAGATAGACACTCTAGAGCTAACCACAGCATACATATTGATGGGGGTTGCTGGTTTCAGTAAGAATTAAAGCTCTTTTTCCCCTGAAGTGAGGTTTGGGTTGAACCTTGGTTCTAAGGGGTAGCACAGAACAAATCTTTCTCTGGAAGCCTATAGTCACCCCTAGCAATCCTGTCTGTGATGTCTCCAGCTTTAGCTTCACAGACATACATAGTGCAGAACAAAAATGAAAGCACAGAATAGGTGAAGAAGCATATCTAGTTGCAGAGGGTGAGGTTCTCCCCAAAATATAACTTTTTTAAAAATCATAGCTGCTGCAGATGAGGTGGGACAATTGGAGATTATTTGTTTTGCAACTCATCATACTCTGAAAAAGGCCACAAAAATGTCCATCCGGCCGGTGGTCTCAGGCTGATAGGTAAAAAAGTCAGCATTAATTACTACCCTTTAAAATGTCTTGTTTTTTAATAACTCAATTATAACCAGAGGGCATAGACTTTCCATTTTCCCAGGGGGGGCTGGGGCTGGGCCAGAGGCATTGCTATGCTAGGTCTTTAAAAGAACTGGGGCCCAGTGACATCATTGGGAGAAGCCAGTGATGTCACAGGTCATTGTCACTATCTATGTAGGTGGAACCATGTGGGATTTAGAAAGGGGCTCCCCAGAAATTTAGAGGGGCTGGGAACCCCTGGGAATCCCGCCCCCAAGAAATGTCCCTGGGCTGGGCTAAACCCAGGAAAAAGTGGGAATTGGCCAGTGGTTATCGTGGTATATCATCAGTCTCCTGCTGTGTCCTGTTTTTGAAATTCACTTTTAAAATAGTCACTTTAAGATCTGCAAATATACCTAGCATGTGCATTGGAAAAACGAATGGTCACAAATTTGTCAGTAAGAGAGGCAACACAGAAAAGTCTATTGGGGAACATTTTAAAAGTTTTCCTGGACATACATTTACAGGAGTTTTGTTTTTACCTTATTCATAAGGGTGACTCTGTACTGGAATTTACTAAATTGTGGTATCACAGATGCCTTCATTTGGTAAATGCATGGCTGGAGTCTCAGCCAGGGCAGAATACAAAACAGTTGCTGTGTTCTCAATTTCTGAGCAATGTACAGAGTTTGGAGTAGTAGCAATCTTCTCAGTGCTCTGTGACTGCAATGACAGCCCCCAGTATGGAATGACAGTCCCTGGATTAGCAGAAGTGTTCTGATACTGGAATGACAATGCCTGTGACTTGCAGAAGCATACTGGGACTATCACTGCATTCTGAGGGCTGTCATTCCAGTCACAGAACACCTCTGCTACTCCCAGGGGCCATCATTCCACTCTGGGGGCTGTCATTCCAGTCACAGAGCACTAAGCCTATTCCCAGGGGCTGTCATTCCACTTTGCAACCTGTCTTTCCAGTCCCAGAGCACAGATTCCATTGTTAGAGATCATCATTCCACTCTGGGGAGTTGTCATTCAAGTACCAGAATGCTTCTGCTACTTCCAGGGGCTGTCATTCCAATCTGTGACCTGTCATTCTAGTCCCAGAGCAGAGATTCTATTCCTAGGGACTGTCTTTCCACTCTGGGGGACTGTCATTCCAGTCCCAGAGAAGGCTGTCTGGGCCCAAAGACCTTAATGGAAAACCCATTCTGCATTTGCTTTGCAACTTTTATTGTGTTGCAATGTATTTCAGTGGAGCCCATGCAAGTCAATTGGCATTCCTGGCTCCCATTATCTCCAATGGGCCTTCAAGCCTCTCCCATTGTTTCCAATGGGCAATCCTGTCATTCCTTTTAGTACATCCCAGTTGGTTGCCCCTTTGAAACTGTACTGCACCATTTTAAGTAACAGCAAAATGAAGAGGGTGAACATGTACAGAGTGCACATTTCTTGCCAATGTTCTTTCTGGGCAAAAAGAAATTTTAATAGGCCTCTGATCTGCATGCTCCCCCCCAATCTTGTTTATGCAGATAGGCTTACAATTTAAAAATTAAATGGAAATTGAAAGACGAGCGAGCTTAGGGGCAGCTGAAGCAGCTTCCCCTTCACTACCATGAAGGGGGGAAAAAACTGTTCTCAATCAAGGACATATAGACCCAAGTAAAATAAAATAGAGACACACTTTCCCCCCAAATATTAATTGGAGCCAAACAAGTATGTTGGGCCCAACAGAGGCTTTGCAGTCTGACTGCTGCTACATTGAAAGTGGGTGGAGCCAGGCAGGGTTAAAGAATATACTTTCTTTTCCGACAGACACCAAACACATTCAAGGATTGATATGTTCTGGATATCAAAAACCTTAGTTATTAATCTAGAGAGTGCAAAGATACAACTGAAAACCTTTGCAGATATTACTGTTTACAATATCAAGTGACGTTCAGCTTTCTATATATAGCTGGAACAACTAAGAAGTCACAAAATAAATTACAAAGAATTCAGATAAATTTCTCCATTTCGAGGTCCTTCTTCAGAGTGACATACAAATTGCTTCCAATGGCACAATGTCCTCCCGATTGCAATAATTTTCAAGTACATGGACAATGAGACCTACTAATGCAGCTTTCTAACGGGCCATTAGGTTGGCATTCCATTGGAGAACACGCTTCACAAAAGGAATGACTGGCAAGCCTCAATATTGCCAGGCAATGGTTGGCTGGGGGAGGCTCAGACCCCCCTGGAAAAATTTGAGGGAGGCCCAGGCCCATAGCCCCTCCATAGTTTACACCTATAATTATAACCTTTTAGCAGCCAGCATTTTCAATGTAGTGCAATAGCTCATACCGGCCAATTACTGTAATAAGCCAAAACGTATCTTTTATAACAGAGGTGTCAAACTCTTTTCTGATGTGGGCTGGATCTAACATAAATGTCACTTTGTTGGGCCAGGCTACGCCTATCATAAAATGTAACATGAGGTACCAGATATATAAACTTTATAAAGGTGGTTACAGATGCTAAATGGCAATAGCAGGTGGATGACAACAGCAGGCTTGATTGGATTAGGTGTGATATGCAGGGGGTAGTAGGCGTGGGGATACCAGCACTGGTAATGAGACAGGAAACATAGGTCTCGATTTGGTCCAGGAGGATTCAGTTCAGGAGGATGTAAAGAATAAATGGGCGTAAATCTGACATTAGAAACCGCAACATTCAAAAAACCAGTGGGGGAACATTTAACTGTCCAGGACATTACTGACCTAAGAGTAGCAGTTCTCTTACAAAGGAATTTCAAAGTAAGATTAGAAAGAGAGACTGCTGAATTGCAACTGATAATGAAGCTCGATGCATCCCCCAGGGCTGAATTGAGACCTAGGGTTCCTGTCTCATTACCAACATCTGCTATTGTCATTTGGCATCTGAAATCACTCCACTCTCCAAGGTATAAGGACCAATGGACTCATATTCTAGCGGTATCTGAAGATTTAGCAATGACTTATGAAACCTCATGCCCTGTCACAAATTTTGTTAGGTACTACTGAACTCTTGTACCTAATAAAACTTGCAAGATGTACTGTTAGGTTTCTCCCCCCCCCCCCCTTCCTCTGCTTAAACTGGAGTAGGGGATCTCTCCAAGTGAAATAATGTGTTGATTTTAGACTGAGCAAAATTCACTTAAGTGTTGGTGATGATAATGAAACAGTTGAAAAAACAAACAGGCAGTGAAGAAAGGCAGCCAGCAAGGTGGGAGGGGAGACATGGTGAACTGGAACATATGGAACCATAAATGTATTTTAAATACTTAGCCATCTACTTCAATGATTAAACAATGGATGCCAATCCAAGTGTTCTAATTCCTAATCAGGGTCTTTTTTTGGGGGGGGAAATGAAATCCCAGATAGGCACAGAGAAATCTAATCTAAAAAAAAAAAAACACCTTTTCAGAATAAACCAAAATAATTTCCTTTTAATTCTCCTTTCCCCTTATCCCAACCTGCCCCTTCCTTTTAACTCATGCATACCTGTGCATGTGTGTGTGTGAGAGAAAGAGTGAGTGAGTGAGTGAGAGAGAGAGAGAGGAACAGAGAGATATCAAGTCTCAAAGAAAACAGCAGAGCACAGTGATCTCAGTGTAAACTGGGCTTGTCAGAATAATCCATCTACCCACCCACCCTCGCTCTCCTCTGAAGAAGAAGTATACGAAATACCTGAAATAAAATGTTGCTGGTCTTAAAGGAGCCACGGGACTCAGATTTGCTCTCTCTTACTCTTTGCCTCCCCCTCCCTTCCTCCCAAAGGAGGAGCCCTCAGCCAATGGAGGGACGGGAGACTTGGCTTGGAAGGAAGCAGGAAGCAGCATAGGGAACTGGGCAAAAGCAAGCTGCAATGCAGCAGCAGCCCCGGACAAGGAAGCAGGGGCTGTATCCGAGCCCTGCATGGGCCATATCCGGCACACAGGTCATATGTTTGACCCCCCCCCCCCCCGTTTTATAGTTATATTAATTGTGCACATATGATTTTTCTGTTCTCGCTGTATACAGTCTCTTTCTATGTATCTTTCAGGAAACCTGTTAAAAATACACACAATTAATATAAACATAGATATACTATAACTTTTGCTGAAGCTAGCTTTGGAAATTTATATTGAAATTAGAAGAAAACCAGACACACTGCTGATGCAGCCCTTTGTGTCATAACTGTACCAGTTAGGAGATGCAACACACTGCATGCCTGAATCTTGCTGAATATATTAATTTTAGAGCATTAATCCAGACTAGACAGAGATGATGTTGGTTGGAAATGCTAGAGCCTTGGAGAGGGCTATGCTGCCCACCTGTCATACAGTATTTTTGTCTTTTTCAGACTTAGTTAAGAGACTGGGGATAGTTTTAAAACAAACTATTTTACTGGAGAAACAGGTTGAGGGGATACTAAGAAACAGCTGCTATCAGGTACATCATGTTAGGAGGCTGGTCTTTTTTTGGGCACAGAAAAATCTGACCATGCTGGTCCATTAGGCCTGCCAGCCTCCAGGTGGGGCCTGGGGATCTCCCGCTTTTACAACTGATCTCCAGCTGACAGAGATCAGCTCCCCTGGAGCAAAAGTTGCAAAACGGCAGCTTTGAAGGGTAGACTCTATGGCATTGTATCATGCTGAGGCCCCTCCCCTCCCCAAACCCTGCCCTCTCCTGGCTCCACCCCCAAAGTCCCCAGGTATTTTCCAAACCAGACTTGGCAACCCTATGGTCCATGCAACAGTAACCTTGAGGTTAGACTATTGTGAAATGCTCTACATAGGGCTGTTCTTGAAGACAATTCAGAAACTTCAACTGGTACAAAATGCAGCAATAAACTAAGACCAGCCATCTGGCATATATTACCCCTTTTTTGAGATCATTGCACTGCTCCCCAGTTTATTGTTGAGTTCAGTTCAAGATATTGGTTGCTACCTATAAAGCCCTTCATGGCCTGAGACCTACATACCTTCAGGACCCACTCTCCCAGTATCAGCATGTGCAACAGCTCCATGAAACAGCTACATTTGAACTTGAGGTTGCTGTGGTTGCCTAGCAACAGCCACTGAGGGACTCCATTGCTTAAAGCTACAGGTGCTCCATTAATCATTTTTTAAATGCCTCATTTCCCCCTCCAAATTTCACAATTTTCTGCAAACCTGGGGTTTTTGGGGGGGTTGTCAAAAGATCTGTCTTTTCTGTTCACAGCTCCACTCAATGGATTTAATTATCAAAAGATATCCTCCTGACTTTGCTATTAGAATGTAAGATTTGGCATACCTCTGCAATAATTTAATGGACCAGATGTTCACTCCCAGACTAATCTACTGCACAGGTTTGTTGCAAAGATCAAATGGAAACCCTATATGCTACCTTAAACTCCTTGGAAAGGAGGCTGAAATTAATCAATGTAATTGTGGATTGGCTTAATTCTATCTATTGGTGTGATTTTAACTGACCAATACTACACAATTGATAGTTTTAGCTTGCTTTAAATGTTGTGTGATAGGTGTTTGAGAATTGTAATTAAAATGGATAGCAAATGCCAGGAAATTAAAGAGCAGTTTGTTCTCATTGTCCTGGACCATTCCCACATATTCAGATGGTAGGATTTTCTGAGTGGTGGTGGGAGGATTGAAGGCATTAGTGACTTCTGCAGATTTCAGGACTCAGGAGCCAATGCATGAATGACTATAGAATAGTCAAAAGCTACTTTTAGCTATTTACAGTGTCTCTTTGCATCCACTATGTTCTGTCACACATGCCCTACAGCAAGGCTCTGACATACTTACAAATAGGCACCATGCCATCCAAACAGATGGGCAGCAACATAGGTTGCCACAGGACCAGGAATGCATGTCAAGGATGGTTGCTGGAGGTACAGTTCTAAACTAAGAATTCTACACTGTGTTCTCTTGGAAGTTACTTGTCTGTAATTAAAACAAACATGCAACTATTAATGCCATCTAGAATTCAACTATCATTATAAAATCCCTTTCCAATTGTGTCGTATGCATGCAGGAAGAAAGAGCAGATATAGATATGTTGGATCTTATCTGTCTCTGCACCAAGTAAGTAGGAGAAGAGATTGGATTTATAGCCTGCCCTTCATTGCCTGAAAGAGTCTCGAAATGGCTTACAATCTCCTTCCTCTTCCCCTCCGCACAACAGACACCCTGTGAGGTAGGTGGGGCTGAGAGAGTTCTTTTGAGAACTGCTCTAGAGAGAACAGCACTGTGAGAACTGTGACTGATCCAAGGTCACACCAGCAGCTGCATGTGGAGGAGTAGGGACTCAAACACAGTTCTTCCAGATCAGAGTCCACATTCTTAACCACTACACCAAACTGGCTCTCAAATGTAATCAAGTGTACAAGTGTAATCAAAATGTATAGTCTTGGGGCAGAATACAGAATTCTCTACTCTTAACTATCACTATTGACAGAACTACTCTCTCCTTTTTGAAACACCACATTCCTATAACTGAGAAATTTAATGCTTCGCTAGTGTTTGTAGAATCAGGTCTTGGAGCCTGTATGCAACAAGGATGTTTTTAATAAATTTTTGTAGAGATGCCAGCATGGGGTGGGGGAAAGTCTGTGAGCAGCTCAGTTTTTAAAACAGCAAAGGTCGAAAGTCATCAGCTTTACAAGGCTATTGATTCCTTGTGTCACCTGATTCCCACTAGACTCAAAAGGGCAGTACACCCTCCAGCCACCAGCGAGCCTGTTGCAGTGCAGCAGAGATCAGAGCAAGATTTCCCACTGCTTTCAAGCTGCCCATGCCCAGGAAATAAGGCCCCAGTTCAAGAACTCTGCCTTACATGTGGGTGATTTTATGCTGGCTGGTTTTTAAGTTTTTAAAGATCTGAGTTTTAATTCTCTTGATGTTTTAAATTACTTACAATTCCTAATATGATAATGTTTTCAATTATTTTAATTCTGTTTTTACATTGTTCATACTTTGTTATTCGTAAGTATTTGTTAGATGTAATGGCTAGTTGTAAATACTTTAAATAAATGTCCATTTGTTTGTAGAACTGGAACATCATGAGTTAAGGAAAATAGAAAAGTATCCTGAATATTTAGCAATTCAAGCAATTATCTGATCACTAGCTCAAATAAATGAAAATCCGAAGCAATGCCTTTAATTATTGATAGGTGCAAACTTTAAAAATGGGGGCTAAAAATTAAAGGAGAATTTCTTTACTTTTAAGGCTGCTTTACTTCTCGTGTATTCCAGTTATAAAGTAATGAAAAGAACATTTTATATTTGAGTGCTTACAGTAAGGTCCCTTTGACACAGGTCGCTTAAACTTTCATTTTCAACTCTGGGTTTGGAAATACCAGGAGATCCTGGGTAGGGACTTCAGCAGGATATAGTGTCATAGAGTCCGCCCGCCAAAGCAGCGGGACTGATCTTGATCATCTGGAGATTTATTGTAATAGCAGGAGATCCCCAGGAGCCACCTGGAAATTGGCAATCCTAGTTTAAACCCAGTATGGCTTCTGAAAGAAAACACTTTTCTTTTCTTTTTTTAGGTTTCACATACCTAAAGTATAGAGTGCAACAACAAAAAAGCCCTGGATCAAAACAGGTTTGGGGAAACCCAGAATAAGTTTTCATTAACTGCAGGAGGATGGCATTTTATCCATAAGGTGTGTGAAAACCTAAAAAACAAAAAATGTTTGCCTTCAGAAGCCCAAGTGAAAAGTGTTGCCATTATTTATTTATTTTTGCCATCGTCAAGCTGACTTCGGCAACTCCTAATGGGGCTTGAAGGCAAGGGATGTTCAGAGCTGGCTTGCCATCACCTGCCTCTGCATTGACCCTGGTATTCCTTGGAAGTCTCCCACACAAATATTAGCCAAGGCCAGCCCTTCTTAGCTTCCAAGATATGACAAGAGCTTTTCCTACATAGTCAGGCCCCTTTCTCGGACTGCAGAAAAATCTGAAAAGTTAAAAAAAAAAACTTCAGGGACCGTTGAATTCCCCCTAATACCTTTCAAAATGGCATCAGCTCCAGGCGTCAACTGTGAGGAGATTAGAATGTTCGGGGGAGGGGGGGGAGTTCTAACTGTTTCTGTCAGTAAAAGGCAGGGTTTTTTACTGGCAGCAGTCTAGGGTTGCCAAGTACCCCCCTGGCCACCAGCAGTAGATCCAGATCCAGGCTGGGAAACTCCTGGAGATTTGGGGGTGGAGCCTGGGGAGGACAGGGACCTCAGTGAGGTACAATGCCACAAACTCCACCCTCCAAAGCATCCATTTTCTCCATGGAAAATTATTTCTGCAGTCTGGAGATGAGCAGTAACTCCAGGGGATCCCCAGGTCCCACCTGGTATCCCTTGGCAGCACCCTCTGTGTGACTTGATACCACCTGATTTGCATGACTTAATTAGGCCCAGCTGCTTTGCTACTGTTCATCAGCAGCCACCTTATGAAAGCGATTGTGATGTAACAGTTAGAGCTTCAGATTGAGATCTGCGAGACCGAAGTTCAGATCCCCATCTTGCAGTGGAAACTGACTGGGAGATTTTGGACCAGTCACATACTTTCAGCCTAACCAACCTCACAGGGTTGTTGTGCAGACAACAAGAAGGAAATAATAATGTAAGCTGCTTTAGTCCCCACTGTGGAGAAAGACTAATTTTCCTAGGTAGAGGCTGCGGGAGAGGGGGGTGGAGATGGAAAGCTGAAGACAGATAAAGGTAGGTTGGCTCTTGGTTGGGAAGGAAATAGGGTTGCCAACTCCAGGTTGGGAAATTCCTGGACATTTGAGAGGTGGAGCCTGGGGAAGGTGGGATTTGAGGTGGGAGGCAGAAAGAGAGAGAAAGAGTGATGAGGTGGGGAGGCAGAAAAACAAAGAGAATGATGACAGGTCAGAAAGAGAGAGGAGGTAACATACATGGAGGAGAGAGAGAGAGAGTAAGAAAAGGGGGGCAGAAGGGAGAAAGAGTGTGGGAGCGGTAGGGGGAGAAGGGAGGAAGCAAAGGTGTGAGGAATGGGATAACCATCCCAGAAGTTTCTTGTGGGTCTCCACTTGTCTTACATAACTATCACAATTGATCGGTTACTATCTTTACTAAATCACTTTGGGAAGACTTGGCCATTGTGTTAAGAGGACAGCAGCTGTTAAGCCTTTCAGTAGGCATCAAATAAGTCATGGAATTTATACATAATATCCAACAATTGATTGTAATGTGAATTTGCTCTCTTTACAGCTAAATGAAAGTTTTAAAAATTCACTGAGAACTATATATAAATTGAATATATGTGCTCACACATCTTGGCAAGTTCTCAGAAGTCATTTGTGGCTAGTTATTTGTGTACTTTCATAATGCCAAAACAAGATCAGCTCATGCATTTAACATTATAAATGAAGACATTCAAGGAGAAAGCATTTTCACAACTATGGCCCATTGCCCTATACAAAGGGGGGGGAGCTGTTGTTACAAAAAACAGAGTATTGTTCTAATATATTATATTTAATGACGTATTTTTCAATTCACTTTATCTGCAGACTACATAGAATTTTTATAGTTCAAGAAGCACCATGTTAATATGTAATCAGTAATTATATGGCCTTGATTGTGTCTGTGAGCTCATGCCCAGCCCAATTTAGAACAATTCAGTCTGACTATTCTGCCCCTTGGCAGACCAAATGCTGGGGAATTGGACATTGGCTGTGAGGATTTTGTGAGCTTTTTTGTAGATAAAGTCTTGTCACTCCGCCGTGACCTCCCCGCCACAATTGAGACAGTAGCTGAACTTGAGGCTCCATGCACATCTTCAAGTCAGATCATGGACCATTTTGCTCAGCTCAGCCTAGAAGAAGTTGACAGAATTCTGTCAACTGTACACCCAACCACTTGCAGCCTTGATCTGTGCCCATCATGGCTTATTAAAATGGGTTGTGATGGGCTGCGAGATCCCCTAAGGGAAATTGTCAACAAGTCCTTCTCAGAAGGAACCTTTCCGGGGGCACTTAAGGAAGCAATAGTTCGCCCCCTCCTAAAGAAACCATTGTTAGACACTACTAAATTGGCAAACTATCAGCCAGTCTCTAACTTGCCCTACTTGGGCAAGATTATTAAGAGAGCGGCAGCAATTCAGCTGCAGAGCTTTCTGGATGATGCTAATATTCTAGACCCATTCCAGTCTGGCTTTCAACCAAGCCACGGGACAGAAATGGCACTGGTCGCCCTCATGGATGACCTCAGGAGGCATCTGGATTGAGGCAGAGCAGTGGCACTGTTGTTGTCAGACCTGTTGGTAGCATTTGACACTGTCGACCACCAGCTACTGATCCACTGCCTCGCCAACGCTGGGATTCAGGGGTTCACTCTACAGTGGCTGTCCTCTTTCCTACAAGCTTGGGGGCAGTGGGTGGTGCTAGGGGAGCAGCTGTCCCAAAGACACCTGCTGGTTTGCAGAGTGCCACAAGGGGCTGACCTCTCCCCAATGTTATTCAATATCTATATGCGCCCCCTTGCCCAGATTGCCTAGAGGCATGGGCTGGAATGCGGATGACACCCAGCTCTATTGTTGGGCAGTCCATCTAACTCAAAACCACAAGATGTGGACCTGGTGTTACAAGCCGTAGGTGGGTGGCTTAGGCTGAGCCAACTGAAATTGAATCCAATGAAGACGGAGGTCCTGTGCCTGAGCCACTGTGGTCCAGGGTTAGGGATCCCACTATCGACCTTCTATGGGGCGCCACTGGTGCCAGCATCAGAGGTTAGGAGTCTGGGAGTGCTCTTGGATGCCTCCTTAACCATGGAGGCCCAGGTAGCAGCCACTGCCAAGTCAACCTTTTACCATATTCAGCTGATTAGGCAGTTGGTTCCCTTCCTTGAATGTGATGACCATGCAATGGTCCATGCAATGGTCACCCTGAGACTAGACTACTGTAATGCTCTCTACATGGGGCTGCCTTTGTCCCAAATCTAAAAACTACAGCTAGTGCAGAATGCGGCAGCCAGGCTTTTATTGGGCCTCCCTCTTCAAGAGTACATTCAGCCTGAACTGTGAGCACTGCACTGGCTACCTATAGCATACTGGGTTCACTTCAAGGTGCTGGTTCTCACCTATAAAGCCCTATATTGCCAGGGGCCTGTGTAACTGAGGGACTGCCTTTCTCCATATGTTCTCCAGAGAGTACTGTAGTCAGATTCACAGAATCTTCTTGCTCTCCCTGGCATTCATTAAGTTCAGATGGGTAACTAATTCAAATGAACAGCTAGATTCAAGTCCAGTAGCACCTCGGAAACTAACAAGAATGCGCTCTCAAAAGCTCTCTTGACTGGCTGGTTGGGAGGGAGCTTTGAAAATGCATTTAAAGTTAAAGTTGCTTTCTTTCTGTGCTTTCCCCCACCTCAAGCCTACCTAGGGAGGGGAATACTGGCTAAGGAAGGGAAGACCAATCAGGAAGACATACCTCCCCTTTGCTTCTCCTGCCGACCTGCTGGGAGTCAAACAATATGTGTGAAAGAGCTCCATGTGGCTCCTGAGCTCCAGTTTGGCCACCCCTGCAGCTAGAGTTTCTGTTGATTCCTTGAGTGGCATTATACCACTTCCAAATTTTCCCTGCAAGTGATATCACTACATGTGTGCCATTGGTAGGGCTTTTCTTTTTCTTCCAGCACTGGTTGGAGCAGTGGCAGGCATCAAATGCTGCCAGTGGAGTGTCCTGCCACAGTGGGAAACCTGGTAACCCTAATCCAGAAGCACCACTTATTCCTGTCATTTGTGAAGAATGTGAATATTCTTTATCAGGACTGTACAACAGAATCTGTTTATAAGCCTTAAATCCTCACAAGAGTTTAATTCTAGAGGTTACAATCATTGTTCCCTCTAAGCTGAATTAGTGTGAGCTAGCTCACAGTTTTTTAGCCTCTGGCTCACATATTTTTGTCCTTGCTCAGGAAGGATGGCTCCAGAGCAAACTAATTTATGCGGTAGCCAAATTGCTCGCTCACAACTTCAATGCCAGTATTTATTTATTTATTTTTCGCATTTATATCCCGCCCTCCCCGCAAGCGGGCTCACAAAGTAGCTCACAAAGTAGAATTTTTGCTCTCAAGACTCCACAGCTTGGAGGGAGCATTGGTTACAATATTCTTTAGAACGCTTTCCCAGGTATTCAGGAAATAAAAGGGTAATTTGGAAACCTTTCAAGCATGAGAGTGATTTTAATCACACTAGTTCATAATGGAAGTCTTTCTATGCAAGGGATCATATGTGAAAGCCTCAGTGTAAACTGTGGAGTTATCCTATAATTGTTTACATTATCAGAATGGGATTTCTTGCAACTGGCGTGATGGTGGCAATGTTTGTGGGACACTACCATCTAACATTTTCAACAAAATTGCAACTTATGAAATATTTTTCCATAGACATTTACAATAATAGGCCTTGAAAAGCACAACAGAATGTACACTAAATATGAATAGTCATAGGTAACCTTACTTTTGATTAAAATCATTGGGCTGGGTCATAATTCATAAGGCTTTTTCCATGGGTGCAAGTAACACTTCAGCTTCTGCTAGATTTTTGCTAATTCTCTGTTTGTTCTGTGGACCACACCACTCCCCAGCACCACCAAACCCCAGGTGCACAGAAGGCTGCCATGAGAAGAGAGATGTTGTAATATTTCATTGTGCAATTTTTTCTTACAATGCACATTATGACCTTTATTCATAAAAGAGACACTCTGACCTAGTGAGTACAGTGAGTACCTTGAACTCACTGAATGTATTCAGTCATTTTCACAGCCTGCATTCCCTATCTACCAAATTATAACCCTATCTCCAAGAAGAGCTGTTGACAAGATTAAATAGGTACAGAATGTAAAAATGTCAGTTTTGGGGTAAGAATCCATCTACTTTCATTTTTCCATCAGTAATTTAATTCTCTACACCACCCAGGGTTTTTTTAAATCTTAACAAAGCATGTCACCACCATATCAGAGCATCATACTAATTACTATTTTACTGCCATACAGTTACTGCACTAAAAACATTAAAATGACCACATGGTCCAGTGGAGCATCCACCCTCCTTACTACCCGCCATAACATGGGGTGGCAGGAAAAGATGGGAACATGCCAACCACCCTCCTCTTCATCCCTCCCACCATGGAGGGAGCAGACTCCCCGTGACTGGCCATCCATTCTGGCCTAGTGACCTCCCCATTGCTGCAGCTTAGAGTAGGGCTGGTGGGGGCACCCAGACTGTTTGTGTCCCAGGCACCGAGGGCCACTTAGTGGATGGCCCACCCTATGTACAAACAGTATGTACTCAGCATATATATGCAACGTGGGCTGCTTTTTGCAGAGTTCTCATTGTGCTCAACTGGGTTGGGAGCAGGACCTGCCACCAAGATCTCACTATCCCTCCTTCCTGCACACAATTTACTCCATAACACTTTAATTTTCTGAAAAAGACTTTGGAGTATAATATAGGGTTGCCAGGTCTTACCTGACCTCCATCAGGGGGTCTGGGTCCTTGCCCTGGAGTTCCTCCGTGCACATGCTGCAATGACATCACCTGGAAGTAACGTCAACACACAGGGCATGTTCCAGGGGATGCTCTATCATTTAAGGAAAAACTCTATGGCTTTTCCTTAAATGATCTACCCCCCCTCCCCCGGTAATGTGCCCTGGGCGATGACTTCAACTCTGCATGACATCATTCAGCCAGGTGCACTGCGATGAACAGGGCACTTTGGGGGTGGGGTTCTCTTTGCTGGCCAAATCTGGGCTGGTGGATCTGGGGGCCCAAAAGTGGGCAAACCCCTGCCCATGTCAGGGGAATGGCAGCCCTAGTAGAATACTATTTTGGGGTCAACTTTTGGAGGATATATACTAGGAAGAAAAACAGTCTTAACATACGAGAGCGGCTTTAATTACCTCTGTAAGCACACAGGAATACAGATACATGATGGAAAAATTTAATGGTATGCATATGTGCATTTGTGTCTGAATATCTGCTTTTCATAGTACACCAAACATTCTGCAGAACATCAGAATAATCCCCCCTAGTTATTTTATTTTACGGTTTAGTACAACAGACTGATTTCAAAAGCAGAGAAAACTGGAAAATATCTGCAGTCCAGTCTCAGTTACTGTGAAGCCCACAGTGAAATTAATGAGTACACTCTGATCTTATGTATGCTTACTTTTGAGAAACTTCTCGAAGCTCAGTGGGGCTTCAGTAAACAAAGTATTAATTTTTCATGATTTATACAGCCTGCTCCATTTTCTATTGTTATTGCCATAACTATGCTGCTGTGAACTGGATTGCTCCAAATTCCCTAGTCCTCCACTTGCACCTGCTAGATGACCTTGGGCAATCCATAGCTCTGTACCAGCTATTATCTCAAGGAAAGTTGTCTCAGAGCTCTCTCAGCCCCACCTACCTCACAGGGTGTCTGTTGTGGGGAGGGGAAGGGGAAGGAGTTTGTAAGCCGCTCTGAGACTCCCTTGCATAGTGGAGGGAGGGGTATAAATCCAATCTCTTCTTCTTCTTCATTTATTCATTTAACTACAACTGGGAGACTCACAAGGGGGGTATCTCATTTTCCCCAAACTCACTACATCCTCTTTTCCTTTCCTGAAAGGCCTCTCCACCTTTCCTGCTATCTTCTCTCCTTTCCACCCACCAGCAAACCAGCCTTTATCTATACCTCTGTCATCAGCTTTCCTTCCTTCCCTCCCCATGGCAGCTTCTTCCCAGGAAAAATATGGCCCAGTTGCATGGTGCTGGCTGAGCTGCATCTATTTGCATTGAAGGGAAACCTGCAAGGACTTGTAGGGGGAGATCTCACTTTGTCCTACATCTCCACCCCATGCTATTTCCTATTTCCCTCATCCCTGGCAACTCAGCTTTCCCTTTCTGTGCTTCCTTCTCGCCTTCACACCTGCCCATTAATTTACTTTTACTTTATGGATATCCTGCTTTTCTCCACAATGGGGACACAATGCAGTTTACATCATTTTTTTATTCTCCTCCATTTTATCCTCACAATACTGTGAGACAGGTTAGGCTGAGAATGTATAACTGGCCTAAGGTCACCCAGTGAGTTTCCACAGTAGAATGGGGATTTGAGAACCCAGTCTGAAACTCAAAACCACTACACCACAGTGGCTTTTGCGGGGTGACTGCTGTTGAACCGTAGCAAGTATTCAGGTCTGGGTAAGGTCAAATCTACATCTGACTTTCCCACTGGAATCATTCTAGTTTCCAAAAAACACGTCTATACCTGTTTCTAGTTTCAAACCATACTTGTTCTAGTTTAAAAAATACTGTTTACATTCGTTAATTACCCTCCTGTGGTCAAGCTAACATAATACTGTTTTTAACAGATCCTGTTGCTTAGTACTCTTCAGACCCAGGGAGTGAAATTTGAAATGAGCGTAGGAAAAGGCAGCAGTCAAACTACTTCAGAGGGGAGTTCAGTTTGATTCAGTTACTTCAGAGGGGAGGTGTAAATTGGGCCTAAATCGTGAAGTTTGGGTGGTATCAAGTTGTTTAGTGGCTGCTGCCGGGCCTGGTCCAATAAATCCAGCTTAGGCTGGGAGGGCAGGATAAAAATCTAACAAACAAACAAACTAGCAAAGAAATTAATTAATTAATAAATTCTCCCTGAAAAGGGCCTTTCCCCCTTCTCCCTGACATTTACTGACAGAAACTAAGCCTGTTGTGCTTGCCTAGCAACGGTCAGTGAGGACATCTTTTTTTAAAGCTACAGAAGTCCTTTTATCATTTTAGGATTTTATACCCCCTATGGTTGGTTTGTTTCTTTGTTGGGGCGGGGGGCTGTTTGTTTAGATTTCAGACTTTTCTGCAAACCTGGGGCACTTTTCAGGTTTGTCAAACAATCCATCTTGGCTAGGATTGCCAGACCCCTGGTCCAAGCAGGGGTTCCCCAGATTTTAGGGGCTCCTTCCCGCCAACCAGCTGGCCGATGGGGGGGATGCCCCACCTCCAAGAATGACCACCCGGCCACCCCTACTGAAAAATTTAAAGGCCCCTCCAGCTGACCAGCAGGAGCACATGGCCTGCCAATCAGTTGGAAAGCCCTTTAAATCTTGCAGGAGCAAGGGAGGAAGAGGGGTGGCTGTGCATGCTTGCACTCCAAGCTGCGAATTCATGGCTTGGAGTGCGGGTACGCATGCCCTCCCCCTGCTTCTTCCCTTAAAGGGTCCCTTTAAATGCTGTTGGGAAGAAGTGGGGGCCATGCACCTGCACTCCAAACCACAAATTCATGGCTTGGAGTAAAGGCACGCACAGGGCCCCCCACCTCTTGCCTAAAGCATTTAAAGGGACCCTTTAAATGCTTTCAGCAAGAAGCAGGGGGGTGCCAGTCCCCAACATGGTGACATCACTTCTGCATGATGTCATCACACTGGGGACATCCCCACCCCTTCCAGTAATGCCCCACAGAGTCCCCCACTGGGGATGACATGAAGTTGTTCAGGGTGGTGAGAACCAGGGAGGATTGTGAGGCACTCCAAAGGGATCTGTCGAGGAAGGATGAGTAGGCGTCAATGTGGCAAATGGGGTTCAATGTGGCCAAGTACAAAGTGATGCACATTGGAGCCAAAAATCCTAACTATAAATACATGTTGATGGGGTCTGAACTGGCAGAGACTGACCAAGAGAAAGATCTTGGTGTTGTAGTAGAGAACTCAATGAAAATGTCGAGACAGTGTGCAACTGCAATGAAAAAGGTCAATGTTATGCTGGGGGTTATTAGAAAGGGAACTGAGAACTAATCAGCTAGTATCATAATGCCCCTGTATAAATCGATGGTGTGACCTCATTTGGAGTACTGTGTACAGTTCTGGTTGCCATACCTAAAAAAAGATATTATAACATTGGAAAAAGTGCAGAAAAGGGCAACTATAATGATAAAAGGGTTGGAACACTCCCTGTGAAGAAAGGTTAAAGCGCTTGGGGCTCTCTAGCTTGGAGAAACTATGGCTGAGGGATGACATGATTGAGGTTTATAAGATTATGCATGGGATAGAGCAGATAGAAAAAGAAGTGCTTTTCTCCCTTTCTCACAATACAAGAACTCGTGGGCACTCAATGAAATTGCTGAGTAGTCAGGTTAGAACAGATAAAAGGAAGTACTTCTGCACCCAAAGAGTGATTAACACATGGAATTCACTGTCACAGGAGATGGTGGCGGCTACAAGCACGGACAGCTTCAAGAGGGAATTGGATAAACATATGGAGCACAGGTCCATCAGTGGCTATTAGCCACAAGGTATAGATAGGATCTCTCAGTCTGGGGCAAGTGATGCACTGTATTCTTGGTGCTTGGGGGGCGTGGACAACAGTGGGAGGGCTTCTAGTGTCCTGGCCCCACTGCTGGACCTCCTAATGGCATCTAGTATTTTTGGCCACTGTGTGACAGAGTGTTGGACTGGATGGGCCATTGGCCTGATTCAACATTCACTTCTCTTATATTCTTATGACTTGGAAGGACCTGGCAATCCTAATCGTAGTCCTTCATGGGTCTCTAGGTCTGTATTCTCAGATCTGGCCAACTTGGCTATTAGAATACACAAGTGGGGATCCACAATATTTATGGGGGGGGATTCCTCCTCCCATCTCTGATGACTCCCCTTAAGGCTCTGGGAGGTAGGAGAATCCCATCTCCCCTCTCAGGGGGGAATCCCATCTCCCCTCTCAGTGGTTCCAGGCCCCACCACCCACCTTTAGCTAGCAAGGACAAAAACTGTGCCTGGGAGCTGCTCTGAGCCTGGAGCAGCTCATGGTGTCTTCTGCTGAAGTTGCCAGATCTGGAGCCTCTCTCAGAGTGCTCCACCATAGCAGATGGGCCTGGGGCAGCTCCCAGAATGCTCTGCCATGGAGGCTGGGTCAGAAGCCTCTCCTGGTGTCCACTGCCACCACAGTTGGGCACAGAGCTACTCCTGGCATCCACCACGACTGAATAAGGAGCTGGTCCTGGCATATGCTGCCATAGCCAAGCTCAAAGTGGTCCCCTGTCTACTCTCATAAAGAGACCTAATTCAGTACTTCAGTGCATTCAGTACTTAATTGCCAATAACCAGCTCAGAGCCCACTGCTGCAGAATAAGGTGTCATTAGAAAATGACCTTCTTTAACCTTCGCAAAGATGTAGGAGTTTTATTTTGGAAAGCTTTTTGTTGAGCTACTTTTTGTTATTCTTACAGACAGTTTGTTGTGTTTTAATAATTCTTACTTGTATATAAAACCATAAATAACTGTTGCATGTTTTAGGTCCCTGGATCCAGCCCAATGAGTCTCCAGAACAGCCCCACATTTTGACCCAAAGACCACAAACTGACTTACAAAACAGAAAAATACTATAATAAAAACTCAAAAGCATTTAAAAATAATAGCAACATTAGGATTATAATAATAACAAGCAGCAAAATCGGGTGTTTTCCACATTAGGACAGCTAGATTCTAGTCCACTGGCACCTTAGAGCAGGGGTCCTCAAACTACGGCCCGGGGGCCACATGCAGCCCGCCGAGGGCATTTTTCTGGCCCACCGGGTCTGCCACTGCCTGTCCTCCAATTCCCAGCAGCACACAAAGCAGCGGAAAAATTGCAGCCGACTCGTCCCGGGCCACATGACAAAGCCCGCTCCCCTGCTTCCAGTCAGCCAGGAGGAGGCAAAAGGAAGACTGGAAAAGGGTAAGTGTGGGGTGGCAGGCGCTCCGGCTGGCCCCAAGTCTTCTAGCTGGCTGAGAGGCCTCTCAGCCGGCTAGGAGACCTGTGCCAGTCCCAAGAGCCGGGCGGGGGTCTTTTTCGAGGCTTTTTGTGCTGCTGGGAATCAGAGGGGGAGAGAGAGAGAGAGAGAGAGAGAGGTTTCTCTTTCCCATCATGATGCCTGCAGTAGTGGAGTTTCAGGGAGAAGCAGCTGGGGGCTTGCTGCCTTAAAAAGTTTGTGAGGATGCCGAGTTCTTTGTTTCTTCGGAGAGGGAAAGAAAACAGCCCCGTCAAGGGTGCCTTGCTTGCGCGCGCACCCCCCCCCCCCCCCCCCGGTGCACCTTCTTTACCCGCAAAATAACATCTGAAATCTCCAACCAGATCTGGACTAACTGATGCACACTTGCATCACTTGTTACGACTAGCAGTGACAAATATGGAACCGGACATTGACCATCTCATTAGCCAAAAGCAGGCCCATAGTTCCCATTGAAATACTGGTAAGTTTGTTGATTTAACTTTACTTGTTCTTCATTTTAAATATTGTATTTGTTCCCATTTTGTTTTTTTACTTCAAAATAAGATATGTGCAATAGGAATTTGTTCATAGTTTTTTTTAAAAAAAAAAAACTATAGTCCGGCCCTCCAACGGTCTGAGGGACAGTGAACTGGCCCCCTGTTTAAAAAGTTTGAGGACCCCTGCCTTAGAGATTAACAAGATTTTTTTGGGAAACACACTGGGACAATTATGTCTTTTATTTAAAAGTAGCTTTAAATACAGTTTAATAAACTTTGCAAAGTTTCAACAAATTCCATAACTATGATACATTTCATATCAAATCAACAGAGGTTGTCCCAAATACCATAACACATATGTACAGAGGTTGCCCTAAATACCATAACATACCTTCCAAATGGGGCATAGAGATCTCTCAGAATTACAACTGATCTGTAGACAGGTCAGTTTGCCTAGAGAAAATGGCCATTTATGAGCAAGGACTATATGGCATTACACCCTGCTGAGGTCCCTCCTCATACTCTGCCCTCCCCTAGCTCCACCCCAAATATCCAGCCATTTCCCAATCTGGAGTTAGGCAGGCTACAGAGAGTCACTGTGGTGTTGCGATTACAGTGTTGGATTCAAACCAGGCTCTAATTCCAACGTAGCCATGAAGCTCACTGGGTTACACTGGGCCAGTCATTTTCTGAGGGCAAAGCTAGAAAATACCACCATGGGTATGTGCTGTCATTTTAGAGGTCATTTTTTAAACTTTTCAGCTCTTGGAAATGGCACGGAGGTGGAGAGAAGCCCCTCATTCCCCTGCAGGATCAGCTAATTATCAGAAAGAAAACTGTATCATACAAAAGTTAAGCAGAATTACTTTTGGAGCCAAATATAGGACATTTTAAATATCTATCTATCTATCTATCTATCTATCTATCTATCTATCTATCTATCTATCTATCTATCTATCTATCTATCGATATAGTGAGGGTCATTGGGAAATACTCTGTGCAGCAATATACTGTAATGTAATATTTATATAATGGACTTAATTCCATCAATTGTCTGCCTTCTTATTCAAAAGCTTTTTGTGATGAACATACAAAGACTGATGCAGATGGCTGATCTCATTCTCATTTTGGGACCCATTGAAATAAATGAAGGAACTGGAGGGAAATAAAGTTAGCCCACTGAGTCATGACTTCCACCATCAAATTCTTCAGCTGTGAAGTGCACATTAACAGTGTATTATCTAAAACATACTTGAAGCGAATCATGAGTCCCTCCTTGTTAATAGAAGCCATCAAGCATTCTCACATAGGAACAGGACATAAATATAAATGTAAAAGCAGGCACAGTTAGGCATAATCTAGCCAAAAGTTAGGCCCTCTTAACTTGCATTGATTTCTATGGATGATTTCATCATGAGTTTAACTCTTCTCCACTGAATGGTTGGGACATTGTTTTAACTTTGTTTGGGTTAAAAAAAAAACCTATTATATACAGTGTCTGTGCTACTTTTAACACATTGTATTACACAATTAACATTTCTACCTTGTTCCATTTTAACATAGGCCTAATTTTTTCAATGGTACTGGAGAAGACTCTTGAGAGTCCCTTGGACTGCAAGGAGATCAAATCAGTCAATCCTTAAAGAAATTAACCCTGACTGTTCCCTGGAAGGCCAGATACTGAAGCTGAAGCTCAAATACTTTGGCCACCAAATGAGAAGGGAGCACTCACTGGAGAAGACCTTGATGCTGGGAAAGACTGAAGGCAAAAGAAGAAGGGGATGGCAAAGGATGAGACGGTTAGGCAGTGTTACTGATGCAATGAGCATGAACACCGGAGCACAACAGAAGACAGAAGGGCCTGGTGTGATGTGGTCCATGGGGTCACAAAGAGTCGGACTCAACTGTGCAACTGAACAAATTTTTCCTTGTCTTTACAGATGTTTTGGAGCCACATAGCAAACGAACTTACTGGGAAAGGCACACAGTTGGTGAGAGCAAAATCCAATCTCCTTCTGTTGCTTCCCACTGCTTGCTTACTTATCCCACCAATATTTTATGTATACAAAAACCTGATAGGACAATTTCTCATTGCCTTTCCTCTCTTTTTATATTTTAAAACAATATATGCACACTTACAATTGTATTCATTTATATTATTAAGACAGAGAAAAAAACAGAAGTACAGAAGTGTTCTGGGAGTTGGTGACATTACAAGTACTAGTCAATCAGCAGAATCCATAGCTAGTTTTTCTAAACTCCAGCCTGGAGATGAAAGCTGTATTTGTGCTGAAGATGCTTCCAAATTCTCCCCACTAATCTAAAAAATGTTTTTTCGCTCAAATATATTTTACTGAATTTAAGATTTCCAAAACAGTGCATGGATAATTCAACAACTGACTGCCAGTAAAATAGCATAGGCAGGGCATGTGAATAATTGTTCAGATTGTAGCTAGGGTTGCCAGTCTCAAGGCATGATGTGGAGATCCCTTGGAATTACAACAGATTTCCAGATGACAAAGGTCAGTTCCGGAGGAGGAAGAGAGATTGGATTTATATCTCACCCTTCACAACCCAAAGGAGTCTGAGATTGGTTTACAATCTCCTTTCCCTTCCCCTCTCCACAACAGACACACTGTTAAGTAGGTGGGGCTGAAAGAGCTCTTTTGAGAACTGCTCATGAGAGAACAGCTCTGAAATAACTTGTGACACTAGCAGCTGCATGTGGAGGAGTGGGGAATCAAACCTAGTTCTCCCAGATTAGAGTCCATGCTCGTAACCACCACACCAAACTAGAGGGTAGGCTCTATGGCATTATAGCTGCTGAAGTCCTTCCCCTTCTCAAACTCTGGCCTTTATAGGCTCTACCCCCTAATCTCCAGTAATTTGCCAGGTGGGATTTGGCAACCCTGGTTGTGACCCAAACTGAATTCATATATTCCTTTATTGCTTTTTTAATTTTGCTGTTAAATCACAGACGACTCATGGTGTTCTCATAGGGTTGGCAAGAGACATTCAGAGGTAGTTTGCATACTATGTGACTTTAAAACTGATGAATTACTCTTGGTACCTGAAGAAATACCTCTCCCCCATTATTCTAAAGGCATAACTGTCACCAATGTTAGTTCAACTTTCTTTAAACTGTCAGAAATACCCCAAAACTATCTTCAGTCTTTTAATCCTCACTGTAATGTTTCCAATTTACACACTTTTGGCCTAATTTATTTCTATGGCAGAGTATTAGGGTTTAGGTATGATAAATTCTAATACACGTTCAGGGATTTGCAATGGAAAGAAAAAAGAAAAGATGATTAACCAAAATCTTATGTGTGATGCCCACACATCAAAAGCAGACTTAGGAAAACGCGTAACTTTTAAAAAAGTATAAATGACAAAATCATGTATGTGATTCCAAATCAGGTCATAGACTGTGGATCAATAAACCTGCAAGATGGGGGACCTGAAGGAAGTTCCATGTTTGATGATGAGGAGGAAGATAAATAATTGTTGCAGTCAGATATTTGACTGTTATAGTGTTCTTCAATTCGAGGTCTAGGCAAGTTTTTGGGAATTGCAGGTGTATCACCACAGGATTCTTGGGGTTCCAAGCTACACTGTCTTCTAGAGCTGAGCTGGTGTTATTTGCTCAATACCCAGAATGTTCAGGTGTTTCTTGAGACTTCTAGGCACTGCTCCAAGGGCTCCAATGACAAGTGGCACGATGGTAAACTTCTTCTCTCAGAGGTGCTCAGTTCATATGTCTTACTATTTCCTTATCTTCTCGTTCTTTCTTTACAATTCTGCTGTCTCCTGGGATTACAGTGTCAATTATCCAAACCCTATTTCTATTTTTCCCCCCTACAGCTATGATATCAGCGGTGTTATGCTCCAGGTGTTTATCTGTTTGTAATCAGAAGTTCTAAAGAATTTTTGTTCCTTCATTCTCCATGTCTGGTTTGTGTTCCCATGACTTTCTGACTTCTGGTAAGCCATATTTTTTGCAAAGATTCTAGTGCAACATAGCTGCAACTCTATCATGATGTTTGAGCAGTTTTACTGCAGACACTGACCATGTAGTCAACTGTTTCACCCTTTGTCTTGCAAACTCAACATTAACTGTTATCAGTGGACTTTTGAATCTTGGCTTTCACACTATTTGTTTTTAACATCACAAGGTGCTGCTAAAGCCTGAAACTTCATTGTAAGCTAGGCATGGAGGGCACAGCATGGAGCAACCCCAGGAATGTGGTAAGATACCACCCAGCATATACTTGACCACTGAAACTGCTTTCATTCAGTGATCTACCCCACGTGTGAAATAATCCTTCAGTGTTCTGCCATTTCAAACACTGGTAAAAGCTATTATAAGTCACCAGGAGAGCACTTCCAGGTAATTTCCCCTTATTTAAATAAAGACAAATTCTTCTCAAAAGTACTGATGGGTTTATCACTATACCATATTCCTGGCAGTTCTTTAATACAGAAAAGGTATGCTGCAGACTGTGCACCAGACACAATTAGAACTATTATGCAGGGAAGGCACTACAGACTTTGCCCACAGTTTCCCAGAAAACTTCTCCCGTAGAGAAGCTGAAATTCTTTTAGAAGTAATACAACAATGAAGGAAATCTTAATTCATTTAACCATTCTTTCTGGCTCCCAGCACAGAAATGCTTATAGAAAATTGAATCTGATTGCCATCAACAAACCCTTTTACACTTAAAAAGACTTAAAATAATCAGTAAAATGATTTCCCCACATCCTGCAGAGATAATTTATATAGAATTTTGCTCTATAAGCCTTATTCTATAGTTTTTTTAAAAAATTCATCCATAAATATCAAAATCTTTCCACATTATGACAAACAGTACCACGGAGACCTCAGCAGCACACTTCCTTCTGGCAGCAAATAAAAAGAACAAAATGTAGAGTATTTTTAATTGGGAAAACAAACTGATGAATGCGTATTAAAAAGAATGAAGAAACTGGATGACACACACATTGAATACATGTGAGTCCAAATTAAGGAGGAGGAAAACCTACCTTCCAAAAAAGAGAAGCTCAGTTAGATTTGTAGATATTAATGGACCAGGTCAGTTGCAGCCTGAAGAAAAAAACCACTCAGGTCTACAGTGCCCTACAGTTCATTAGCCATGAATACTTTCATAGAAGCTCTCTGGACTACATTCTAAAAAAGCAACATAATACTATCTGGCAGCTTTCTTCTATTTTGTAGAGCATTTGCCAGAGCCTGCCCTAGGTTCTATGGGACCTTGTGCTAAGTGAGATGTGAAGGGCCTAAGGCAGGCATTTGTAGCTCATGTATTACACAAAAGATGCAAGGGACAGAAATGTGTGGAAGGTGGCCCATCTTCATTGCAAACATTTGTAACAAGCTGCATCTTCTGGAATTAAAAAGAAAAAAAGCAGAGGAGTGGTTATTTCACAGCTATCATCAACACTGGAAAGCTGTTTGCCATTATCTTAAAAGTTCATGGGCTAAGAGATTTTTGTTTATTTGATGGACAGGAAAGACGCATACAAAAATTATTAGAGTCAGTACTATAGCAGTCTGCCAATAAAAAGTTCAACGAACAAAAGGTCTATTAGGGGAATTTGCTTTATTATTACTACTATCCATTCCACGAACATTTTACTTGAGGTATGTAGTGCCACTCAGGTAATGCCATTCTCTTTAGATTCAAATTTGTTGGTCATTTCTAATGTGTAGGGATTTACAGCACAATTGTGTCTTCATGAATATATCTGGGTTCATCAGAAAAAATATGATGTTTAGATATTTTTTGAGTAGTTAGTATCTTCATTTCTGGAAACAATCTCCTGAAACTGACCTCTGTTGTTCCTAATCATTTACCCATATGACAGGATACTGTCCTTTTGTCAGCTTTCCAAACATTAATGTTTTATTGTGGCCAAACAAGATATGGTAATAGAAGATATTCCCAGGATTTTTAACAATGGAAACAGCAGCCATATATGGGACTTGCTTTAGACTGGGAAAGAGAGAGAGGTTTAGCCTCCCCACATGTGATCCTGACATTCAAAACCCACCCCTTGGATGTTTTTGACCCTGAAATAGGGGAGGAGGTAAACAGGCAGAAAACAGTGCCTATTTTCCCCCTTCCATGGTTAACAACAATAAAAGAAGGTTGTTTCAGTCAGGAAAACTTAAAAGGAAGGGGATTAAATCTCTCTTCCCCAACACCAGGACCCTACTTCCATTTTTTTTATTGTTGAGAAGAATCATCTACATATCTAATAGCGAAGGGCCCCCCCCCGTGCGGATATCTAAATCCGAGCTAGGGGGCCCTTGGGGGGGGGAGAGGTTTTCCTACACACAGGGGGCACTCCCACCATGTGCAGAAAAATCTGAAAAGTTAAAAAAAACCCTTCAGGGACCATAGAATCCCCCAAAATACCTTTTGAAATGGCCTCAGCTCCAGGCGTCAACTGTGAGGAGATTAGAATGTTCAGGGGAGGGGGGGAGGTTCCAACTGTTTCTGTCAGTCAAAGGCAGGGATTTTACTGGCAGCAGTCTAGGGTTGCCAAGTATCCCCCCAACCACCAGCAGCGGATCCAGAGCCAGGCTGGGAAACTCCTGGAGATTTGGGGGTGGAGCCTGGGGAGGACAGGGACCTCAGTGAGGTACAATGCCATAAACTCCCCCCTCAAAGCATCCATTTTCTCCATGGAAAGTTATCTCTGTAGTCTGGAGATGAGCAGTAACTCCAGGGGATCCCCAGGTCCCATCTGGAGGCTGGCATCCCTAGGCAGCACCCTCTGTGTGACTTGATACCACCTGATTTGCATGACTTAATTAGGCCCAGCTGTTTTGCTACAGTTCATCAGCAGTCACCTTATGAAAGCCATTGTGGTGCAACAGTTAGAGCTTCAGACTGGGATCTGCGAGACCCAGGTTCAGATCCCCATCTTGCAGTGGAAGCTGACTGGGAGATTTTGGACCAGTCACATACTTTCAGCCTAACCAACCTCGCAGGGTTGTTGTGCAGATAACAAAGAGGAAATAATAATGTAAGCTGCTTTAGTCCCCATTGTGGAGAAAGACTGTAATTTTCCTAGGTAGAGGCTGCAGGGGAGGGGGGTGGAGATAGAAAGCTGAAGACAGATAAAGGTAGGTTGGCTGTTGGGTGGGAAGGAAATAGGGTTGCCAACTCCAGGTTGGGAAATTCCCAGACATTTGAGAGGTGGAGCCTGGGGAGGGTGGGATTTGAGGTGGGAGGCAGAAAGAGAGAGAAAGAGTGATGAGGTGGGGAGGCAGAAAAACAAAGGGAATGATGACAGGTCAGAAAGAGAGAGGAAGTAACATACATGGAGGAGAGCGAGAGAGTAAGAAAGGGGGCAGAAGGGAGAAAGAGTGTGAGAGAGGTAGGGGGAGAAGGGAGGAAGCAAAGGTGTGAGGAATGGGATAATTATCCTGCAAGTTTCTTGCAGGTCTCCACTTGTCTCATCTAATTTGACCCACAATCTCCTATTTGCCTTGTAAGAGTTTATTCTGTAAAATAACCTCTTTTCGTCATCTCCCCTCAGCTAGAGTTCCAGACCTGATGACTGAACAGACATAAAACCTAAAATATAAAGTGCTATGTTATAACTGGGGCAGTAGATTACTATATTCCCTACTTCCATGCTATTTTTAAAATGTAGCTTTGAATTTTTGCTGCTGTCTTTTGAAAGAATGAAATTTCTAAAGAAACAAATCACTCTGAAAAGACCCAGAGGGTCCAATTCATATTGACCTATTTTGGACTCTTATTCTGACTCTTATAGCAGATCCATTTGTTTGTGAATTAAGAAGGATTCACCAAGTGAATCTACTTCTTTAAACAACTGAAAATGTCCATCCACAACTACAAACATAATTTTTTTTGGTTAATAAAAGAATAATACCCCAGTTGTTATATGGGGTAGCTATTTGAATTTCGGAGATCTCAGATTCTTTCTACCATCCCCTATGTCAGTTTATACACAGAATAATGGGAGTCCCTCATTACATCTCAGATGTATCTCTCAGAGCTGAACTTGGCCAAAAGTCACTGGAAGTTAGAGCATGGCTCAGCACTTTCAAGCTAAGGTGAAGGATTATTTTTACTTTGGAAGGCGAAGGCCTGCTGACTTGGTTTTTCATTCATTTTTTTCTTTTGTCAGGGAGAGTTGGTGAACCAAACACATCTGGCAGAAGATACTCTCCGCAGTAAACCAACATAGTTTTCCACAGGGCTTTTTTTGTAGAAAAAGCCCAGCAGAAACTCATTAGCATAATAGGCCACACCCAACAGCAGAAACTCATTAGCATATCAGGCCACACCCTGACAGTGCAGCTCATTAGCATATTAGGCGGGGACTGGGAAAGCATAGGGCAGGCATGGAAGTTTGCCTCTTCTGGCCCCCTGAGCTTCTCCATCCCACTTCAGCATTGCCTTTCTGGTCTTTTACCACCACCCCAACCAGACAGCCAGGGAAAGGTGCTGCTGAAGTGCCTGGGATCTGAAAGATCCCAGGAAACTTTAGTATTAGCTCTCTAGTCTCCTACCCCCCCCCCCAAGGCAAACAGGCTGGGGAGACCGAGGGATCAGGGAGGGACCGAAAGGCACTTTCTTGCACCTGGGGAAGATCAGGGGGGAACCCAGGCAAATCTATATGCCTGCCCTCTTTCCCCAGTCTGCCTGTTGTGGCTGACAGGCTGGGGAAAGGAAGGCAGGCATACACACATGCCCCTCTTCCCTGAGTTTCTCTGCTATTGCAGAGAGACTCAGGGAAGTGCAGTGGGACATGGTTAGATGCCTTTCTCTTCCTCCCCCAGATCGGGGAGGGGAAGAAAGGCATTTTCAATGTGCCTGGGTTCCCTGCCTCCCCTTTTCCAGATGCCATATGTCAGCTAGAGAAGGGAAGGCAGAGAGAGGCTTTTCCTTGTCAATTTCACTCTCACCTGACTGGCAGGGAGTGAAATTGACAAGGAAATCCTGAGGGCTCCCCAGAGAGAAAGACGGCATTTTAACATGCCACCTTTCCTTCATGACATCAGTCTTCCCAACTGGCATAATCACAGACCGATTTACCATGAGGTGCTGCTCCGGCATCGTTCTTCCCTTTGCCCTGATTGCATGCTTGAATTTCTCACTATTTGCCCAGCACCGCATTTTGAACTGCGGCTTTGCCTGAATCCCCCTGTGGCTTCAGTGATCCTCAAAAAACAGGATCACTGAAGATGCGGGGGAATTCGGTAAAGCCGCAGGGCAAAATGCGGTGCGGGGTCTTGGGACTTTATTTATAAGATTAGGCCAACAATCCTCATCTCTTGAATAACGCACATATCCCTGTGTGTATACATAGTGTCTTCCAAACTGTTGGGAAGTGAATGGCATAAAAACCTGGCTAATAATTCTTTACTAATAAATAAATGCCAACAAACATCACTCAAGCCTGCAACTATGTATTGACACCTCAGCTCCAAGGCTGCTTTTCAGAGTCTTATTCTGTGAACTATCACCTCAGTTGCTATGACTTGATTTTATTGTGGATCAGGCTGTAAAAGTAGTAAGTATTAGAATCCTCACTTCCTTTGGAAGAAAATTCACCTCAAAATGCTTTAGCCTTTTGAACAGATGGTGTCTAGAGAAAAACTGTGTTTTCAAACGAACATTTTGAGGCTTTGGGGGTTCGCTTAAATCAAATGAGAGAGCCTTCTATCTTAAGCAGACGGTTTCCTTTCTTTAGCTCTTCAGTTTAATTAGAATTAACACTGCATTTCCTTATGCTTCAGAGTTACTCCCCTCCCTGGCCACTTCTGCTGCATCCTCAAAGGCAAATTATTTAAATGGCAGCAAACACCATGCTGTTGACCAGTCTGGATTTATTTTATTTCAGTTAAGGTCATGTGTTTTTACAAGCTTAGAGATAATGAGCCATCAAATAGTTTATGTGCCCATTAACATGTCCGGCTCAAGTTAAAGTAACTGATAGGGATGTTTATGAAACAGAATTAAGAAGTGGAGACTGGAACATGAAGTTCCTGCTGCTAGCCATCTTGCCATGAGCTGTTCCTGCCAGATCTTTGTGTCCCATGCCCCTCCATTTTTTTATTCTACTGTGTTCTAGAAGGCAACTCATATTATTAAACTGATAAAATTATGGCATGGCTTTCCAAAAAGAAATGGTAGCATACAGGGCTTTTTTAAAAAAAGGGAAAAAAAGAGGTGCCTGAACTCTCAAGAAGGAAATGAAGATTTCAGTCCGTATACTGAAAACTCATGAACTTTTAAACATTTTTAAAAGAATTTTATTGAAGAAGCTCTGTCCTACCTAATTGTCAGTTTGCCAGATACTATTGAACTGCAAACTGCAAACACACAACCTACATTTGAAACTATATGTGCCTTCTGCCTCACACAAGGCAATGAATATCCAAATAGGTTTTGTGATAAAGCAGAGGGTGTGCCAGCAAAGTTAGAACTGATACCATTCTACCATTACTTCCAATCAAATTAAGCTTCACCTTTTCCTCCCTTCTATGCAAGTCTCTTATGGTCTCTATTAATTTAGGCCAATATTATTTAAGTTCTGGTTGTGGGTTAAGCAAGGGTGGGTCTTTTCTGGAGCATGAGCAGTACTGGGTACATTTCAGCTTTCACACAATAGACTGACTATCCAATAATTTAAACAAAACAAATCATTGTGCACATGTGTTGGTTAGCTTTGTTAGTGTGGGATAGTAGAACTGCCAGAATTCATTACAGCATCTGCTTAGAGCCCTCTCAGATAACTGAATCCATAAATGTTGCTGCTGACTACCAGAGGAAGGAACAGATGCTTGTTTTCACTTATCATGCTTTTCTTTGATTTTCCCATGCTCAGAAATAGAAGAAAAGCTGCTTTCCTGCTCTGTTTGAATTCTGCCTGCTGAAATGGCACTTGTATCTGTGTATTCTAGGTCAGAGATTCTAGGTCAGAGGTGCCGAATTAATTTGTTATGAGGGTTGGCTCTGACATAAGTGTCACTTTGTCGAGCCAGGCCATGTGTGCCATAAAATGTAACACAAGGTACTGGAGATATAAACTTTATAAAGATAATTTCAGATGCTGAATGGCAATAGCAGGTGTGATTGGATTAGGTGTGATATGCAGACAGGTGGAGGTATCAGCACTGCTGTGATATACAGAGGTGTGGCAATATCAGCATTGGTAATGGGACAGGAAACCTAGGTCTCAATTTGGTACAGGAGGATTCCGTTCAGGAGGATGCAAAGAATAAATGGAAATATGCCTGAAGAAGTGAGCAGTGACTCACAAAAGCACATACCCTACCACAATTTTGTTAGTTTTTAAAGGTGCTACTTGACTCTTGCTCTTTCTACTACTATTGGAAACCACAACATAAAAAAAAAACAGTGGGGGAATATTTTAACTTTCCAGGAATCCAGTTGCTGACCTAACAGTGGCAGTTCTCTTACAAAGGAATTTCAAAGGAAGGTTAGAAAGAGAGACTGCTGAATTGCAACTGATCATGAAGCTCAAGATGATGCAAACTACTGGACTGAATTGAGACCTATTTCTTCTCTCATTACCAGTGCCTGCTACTGTCATTTGGTGTCTGAAATCACTTCACTCTCCAAGGTATAAGGATAGATGGACTCACATTCCAGCTGTATCTAAAGAAGTGAGCAGTGATTCATGAAAACTCATGCCCTGCCACAAATTTTGTTAGTCATTAAGGTACTGCTGTACTCTTGCTCCCTTTCACCAACAAGGAATGCAAGTGTTCCCTCTAAGATGAGTTAATGTGAGCTAGCTCACAGTTTTTTAGCCTCTGGCTCACACATTTTTATCTTACCTCAGGAAGGATGGCTCCAGAGCAAACTAATTTATGCAGTAGCCAAATCGCTTGCTCACAACTTTAATGTCAATAGTTCACAAAGTAGAATTTTTGCTCACAAGACTCCACAGCTTAGAGGGAGCATTGCTGCAAGCTGTGCTGTTAGGTTTCTTCCCACCCCCCCCCCATCTATTAGAAATGGAAAGAGGGATCTCTCCAAGTGCCATGGGACTCCCTCCCACCCAGCATGTTGTCTCTGACTCTTTCCCTCCCCCCTCCTCTCTCTCGCTGAAGAAGTGTGCTTGCCCATAAATGCTTATACCTGAAATAAAACATTTTTAGTCTTAAACACAAGAGTCTCTCTGTCTGTCTGTCTCCATCTCCCCCCCCCCCCCCCCGCCGGGTTCTTTTCCTCCTTCTCTGTCTCTAAAGAAAAAAAGTGTGCTTGCACATAAAAGCTTATACCTGGAATAAAACATTGCTGGTCTTCTTAAAAGTCCCACAAGATGCTATTTTCCCCCCTCCATGTCTCTTTCCCTCCCCCTCCCTCCCCAGAGGGAGGGAGCCCTCAGCCAATCGAGAGAAAAGCCTGCTCTCATCTGAAACAGGAAATAGGAGGAACTGAGGGAAAGGAGCTGTGATGTTTAAAGCAGGAAGCAGCACAGAGTCAGTTGCTCTTGGGCCGGATTGCAATCTTGCAGGGGCTGGATCCAACCTGAGGGCTGTATGTTTGACATCCCTGTTCTAGATGGCTGTATGGGTCCAAAGCCTTGCTTTCTGCTGCCACCAGCAGACTAATTTCAAGCTTCTGAGTGTTGTTTTTAGGTCCTGGCTTGTTTTAATGGCTGTTTTTATGCTGTGGTTTTATTATTCTATTGTCATTTTACTTCTAAGCTGCCCTCAAGTGGGTTTTTGGGGAGGTAGCATTTATATTTTTGAAAGAAAGATCAATATCAATGAATGGACACCACCCAAAATACCACAAAATAGTGTGCAAGCTTTCAGGTTCTCCAAAACTTTTACTCAGGTTAGAAGATACAACAAAATGGAAGGTGGGGGAAATGAAGAAAGATGCTTCCAGTTAAGGCTTATTCTCTGTATCCTGTAGAATGTTATATACAGGAGTCCTTTCGTAGAAAAAGAGGTGCAGAAGCTCATTAGCATACCTATTAGCATAACTCATTAGCATAACTGGCCGAATGTCAGTTTCAGCCCTATTATACCCTATGGGCCATTGAAGTCAATGGCAAAATCTCATAGGGTATATGAGGGGCTGGAGGAGAGGGGGTTTGAGGGAGAGGCTCCAAACTTGCAGGGTAGCTTCTGGGACCTCTCCCCAAAATACCCATCAAGTTTTAAGAAGATTGGACCACAGGGTCCAATTCTATGGGGCCTCAAACAGGTTGCCCCATCCCCTCCATTGTTCTCTATGGTGGGAAAAAAGCATTCATTGCTGTTGGTAAAAAAAGAAGGATCTAAATTGGTTTAGAGAGATTCTCACTAGTTTTATAGTCCTACTTCTGTGGGTTGCCAAACTGAGATTGTAGTTGTAAATTACACCAAGATATTTATAACTTTTAACTTGTTGAATTCTAACATTACCAATGTGCCAATTGTAGGGAACTCATTTCTTTGAAAATACTACAACGTTTGTCTTAGTATAGTTGATTTTAAGCAGATTTGAGTGGCAATAGTTGTTAAAGAAATACCACTGAATATATAATTTCATGTTATCAAAAAAAAAACACTTATTTTCTTACCAGACTACACCACCTTCTCTGAATCAGCACAATCCTTATTGCTCAAAAAGCAATCAAAGAAATGAAAGACTATTGTGAATTTCCTTAACACGACCCAATTAAAGCTTTGTATCGATCACACTGCATGTACTTGTTCAATACAGCAAGGTCATTACATTTTCCTCCCTGACTATTTCCTTTTTACCCTCCCTGATTCTCCCACAAGTTTGCATTTGAAAAAGGAAATAGAGCTTTCCTACCTAGTAAATATTGAAGTCTCTTCAGTTCAAGTGGAATTTACAGTGACACTACATGTGCAAAATGCGTCTCTTCTATAAAGCCTCCTTCAACATCTGAGATTAAGACTAAAATTCAATACATCTTGGAATTATTTTAGGAATTAGGAACTGCAAATAAACTAGTCACCAATTTCAGCCATGGCATAATGATCAGAGTTACTTTTCACTATGGTTAAAAAAATCCCACCATTCTGTTTTTAGGGATGAGGTAAATATTTCTTCTGAGCCAGGAATGTCCCATTCAAAGTGACAAGATTCATCCTAGCAACTAATTAAGAAGGTATCCTTGTGCACAGATGAAGTATAATTCCTGTACTGTGGAGCAATGGTCACATACACTCACTATACCTGATACTAGCAGATTATTTTTATTGGAGGGATTCACTTGCAGGTGAGGCTGCCTGCAGAGTCTAGGAATGGCACAGGCTCGTGGGGAATCCCTCCTCCCAGGCCCGCAGGAGGCTGACGATGAGCCCCCTTGCCCAGGCCTGCTCACCCTTCTTCTTCTCCCCCTCCTCTGCATTCCCCACTCCGAGGGGCCTCTGCCAATGCATGGGGAAGGCTGGCGCAAGGGCAGCACAGCCGGAGGGAGGAGAAGCCGGGATCAACAGGGACCCCCCCCCGACAGCCCCCTTTGCTTGGGGACCCCAGAGGGCCTCTCGGCTGCAAAGAGTGCTGGAGGGGGGAGCCGAGCACCTGCTGCTGCACTCCAGCACCACATCTCTGCTTCCAAACAAGCAGCCTTTGGTCTGGTCTTCCTGCAACTTGACTCACTGCCGCTGCCCAATCAGCAGCCCGGGGAGCGGGCGAAAAAGAGGTACTACAAAAGGGCTGGAAAGGAAGATGGACCTTGACAGGGAACGGCCTCCTTTGCACTTCTCCTGGCATTTGCAGGGAAGGGAGGGAGACTGGGGATGTCCTTGGGTCTTGGGAAAGATTGGGGGTCTCCAGCAAAAATGGGTGAAAGGAGACTGGAAAGCTTTCCCCACGGAGAAACTTGGAAGGCAGCAGAGGGGTGCAGCAGAGCCAGCATACCGAGGGGAGTCGCTACATCCATCCTCCTCTTTCCAAAACCACAACCCAGTTCAGATCTCCCCCTTCCCCCTCAGATCTCCAATTTTCCTTAGGAAACTGACTTTTAAAAAGGAAGAGGTCCTTTTGTATGCAATTCCACTTCTCTGGTTGTTCCTGCAACAACAACACACATGTGTTCCCTGCAAACCCAGATCTGGAGGCAGATACCAGATCCCCAAGAGAAGGGAAACAGACTGCGCCACTGCAGACACTAGGAGAGGGGAGTCACATTTCTGAACCCACCCACCCCCTGTTAAAAAATGTCCAGGCAGACAAAAAGGCAGCAGAGCAGAGCTTTTGACAGTCCTGGTTTTCTACTGGGTAGGGGGAGATTAGTACTGCCCACTCTTTTGGTGGTGTGAATACAATCTAAGTGGGCAGCTATCAAAGCTTCTGACTTTGGAACAAGAGAAGTTATGCACAGTAGGGACCCACCCATAATGACCTTGGTGGTGGGTGAACAGGGTGAATCTACCTGGTGTTTACTCTCAGGTATTTGTTACCTGGCAAGAAATCCCAGTGCATTCATTCAGGAGTGAAGGAGCTTTTCCTGGATGATCTGCAGGTCAGGCTGGTGAGTTATCACAGTACTTTGCTATGGATTTCAATACTTTCCTGTCTCAACTATTCCAGTCTTAAATCCCACCAGTCCCTCTTATCAAAGAACCTGGGACCCAACAAAAGGCACACTTTTTCTGAGAAGGACTTTAGTATGTTTCCAGGCACTGTTATAAAATTTATGATGTTATAAAATTTATGATGAAATTTATGATGGCAGCAGCACAGTTCCATTGCTGTAACTTTTAGAACAAAAACTTTCCATTGTTTCCATTGGCCATTGAAAAGCAGTCATTGTTGGTGAAAACCCTGAATCCCACCTGGACTAGTTCTCCATTTCACTGGAGCTGCACAACCTGCTGTTTGACAACCAAGGCTGTTGGTAAAGATCCCTGCACTCAGAAAAATCTGATTCTGCCCGTGACTGCCCAAAAGGGGGCTGAATGGATTAAAACATGTGATTTTTGTGTTGTGATTTTATCAAATATAATCTTAATATAATAATTCCCTTACATATTGGCCATTTCCAGCTCTCCCATTGGCTGTGCAGTGCACTCCATCAGCCATTGGCCTATCAATCGCCACAAAAGAATTTTAAGCCATATAGTTGTTCAAAAGCTGTGTACTCTAGACAGTCTATACATAATTTAATTTAATATCTTTCTGTCTTTACTTTAGAAATTACTTCATACCAACATTACAAAGGTTGACAAATGTTAAATTAATAAATTTAAAGTATTTAATTTTATTTAAAAATATTTCTATATACAGTTTAATTTCTGTTGTTATTCTTTTCTTTCTTAATAAATTTTGTTGATAACAAAATGGTCACTTTTATTTCTCTCCCAAGACTTTACACTCAAGACCATTAAAACCCTCTTCATACAGGCCATTTTTGTGTAGTAATGAAGTACTTTACTAATAACATAATGAAATTATTGTTTAATTAGGAATAAGGCCCATTGTGGAAATAAATACAATGGGCTCTGGAAAGAGGCTTTGGGAGAGTGCCCTGGCCTTGGGCACTCAGCAGGGTGTAATGACACAAAAGTCTACCATTTTTTCCAGAGAAACTGATTTCTGCTACCTGAACAGCACCTGTAATTTTGAGTGATCTCCAGTCCTACCCTGGAGATTGGCAACAATGGTTTCCCAGGAGAAAAGGACTGGTTTGGAGGGTGGAGTCTATGGCATTGTACCTGTCTGAGGTCCCACCCCTCCTCAAACTCCACCCTCCCCATAAAGTTCCCAACCTGGAGCTGGCAATCCTAGTCAGGATTGGCCCCAATGAGTTCCCCACAACGGCCTGGAAAAGGCTTCATCCCTTTGTCTTTTTAATGAGAGAAGCAAGCTTGGTTGCCTAGCAACAGCCACTGAGGGAAAAGTTAGTCCCACAGGAGCCAAGCAGAAGTGTCTTCATCAGGAGAGACAGCCTTTTGGCAGTTATTCTGACAGGAACATTGGCTGAAGTGGCAGTGGGCGAAGAAGAGGAGCAGACCCAGCACCCAGCCAATGGTGCGTGATTACTCCTGAGTGGTGGTTGATGGGCCAGTGGCTGATGGAATGCACTACACAGCCTATGGGAGAGCTGGAAATGGCCAATATGTAAGGGAATCATTATATTAAGATTATACTTGATAAAATCACAACACAAATTGTTGCATGTGAATATGACATGTTTTAATCCTAAAATAACAATATTTTATATTGTTATTTTCTAAAACATGTTATAAAAAGTCTTTATAGTGGATAAGGTATAATAATGTTTAAATTAGCTATTTAAACTCATCATCTGCTCTACCAGAAGTGTAACAGTAGAACATTTTACATCTCACACAGAACATAAGGTTAGACATAGGATTGTTGTTATAGAGTAGAATCTTGTGCACCTTTCTTCAGCTTATTCCCTAGCCACTTTGATCTAAGAACCTTCCCAACTGCATACACTGCTAGCTATTGTTACTCTTCAATGCAACTTTTTTGTCAATGCATATTAGGATTCCCACCATAAGGGATCCTAGCAAGTTGAGTTTGGGGCCTTGCCAATAAATTAACTATGATGCCACACTTACAGTGTCGTCCCCTCTACACTTTATTCATGCCTCACCTATTTCTATATCCTGCCCAAAAGTTTGAGTTTCGAACAGACCCTTTCCTCAGTTCTTCTGGATATTAGTGTCTTCATGCAGTCTACATGCCACATTAGATTTGCCCTTGTAATCCTGGTCCTGTATGCTTGTATATTCTAGATATGGTTACCAACCTCCAGGTGTGACCAGCAGTTCTCCTGGAATTATAACTGATCTCCAGACTATTGAGATCAGTTCTCCTGGAGAAAATGACAGAGGTATGGAAATCACTGTAATTGTACAGTTTATGATTCTGGAATACCTACTTTATCAAGGGCATTTTTTTTAAAAAAAAGTTAAATCTTCCTTTAAAAAAAGAAGATATTTAGAGATCTGTTACAATGGCCTATTTATTTTTATATTGAATCTGTTGCTCTATTTACTGCCTTTTATGTATTTAAATATTTTACAAGGTGAAGATCTGCAAGACTCACAGATGAGAGAAATCATGTATAGCCATACTGCTCCCCAATTCTTTCTCTGTCTTCCCAACCTTTTGTCTACTTTGCCCCCCTCCCCACTCACTGCTTTGTCTTCCTTTCCAAGCTATTGCTGCTTTTGCTCAACCTTCTGTTCCGCAAGGCCCATTTTTCAGTTACTAGGCAACCTCACAGTGCTGACTGCAGTATCACAGCATTTTCCAAGATCTCAGACAGCATTCTCTAGTTCTGCAGCCCTTTAACTATTCTCATCATTTAAAAAAAATGGTTTTTTCTTTGCAAACCCAGATCTGTCAAAAAAAACCCAAAAAACCACAACCCACCTGTATATAGCCCTATTGTGCAGACATTTTGATCTTCATTCTGGAGCCATGTTCAAAACTAGATATATTGATGGATATTAGTAGATATATTGGGGTTGCCAACCCCCTGCTGGAGTTGGGGGAATCCCCTGCCCCTGAGCCCCACCCCCAATCAGCTGGCAAGCGGGGGGATTTATAAGAAGCAATTTGGAGGCCCAGGCTACATTGCTGGTGAAGTTGACATCATCACACAAGTGATGTCTGGAATTTGGACAAAAACTCTATGGTAGAAGCCATTTTTACCATGGAGTTTCTGTCCAAATATCAGAGCATCACTGCAACATCACAATGTGATGATGCCACTTCCACTACACACCAGAAATGATGTCTTCATGTCACCGGTGACAAAGACTGGGCTTCTCTCCAACTACTGGTAAGTCCCCACCCATCAACAGTTGCCAGGAGGCACCTGGCAACCCTAGGATACATGCAGGTCCTATCGTGGTTTTTAAAAAATATTTTGTAAACCATTTTGAGAAATTTGAAAAAATGGCCACGTTTCTGAAGCCAGTTTTACATGAGTGAGAAGAAATTCAATAGTATAATAATTTATGTACAGTCTACTGAGATCCTCAACTCGTGTGTGCTTGCACTGCCAAAGATGTGACTTCAAGAAGTCATTTTCTACCATTTTTCTGGGAAGTATGCTCTGCAAATAAACTGAGCAGGACCTCACATAATTTCCTCCTGCTTTCTTCATGCTGGCCCAATTTTAACATCATTAATTTAGTGGTGCACAAAGGTTAATCTGGAATAATTCATCAGGTAATGCTGCTGAGTCATGCTTAGTCCTGTCCTATAGAAAATTATGGAGCTGCACTCAAGCTAAAGACAAGCATGCAGTCCTAGATAAGAAATGTGCATTTTGTTGCTAAAGGCAGATAAAGTGAAGGGGATATGTAGCTCATGGACACAGATCAGATAACCAGGTCACTATTTTACAGATTTTTTCAGCTCCATCACAAACTCATTTTTTGGTTTCCCTCACTCCATTATGGATTACAACTGATTGTTGTAAAAATTACTGAGACCATGGTAATTTCCACACAGGTTCAATGCTGTTGGGAAATGAGTGGTTTCCCTGCTTTCCCAATGGGGGCAGGGATTCCCCCAATTTTGGACCCCCCAATCTGCTGCTGGACAAAGAGCCCACAAAGAACCCTGCCATGCCCAGTGTGATGACCTGGTGGTGACGTCATCATGCTAGGTATGTTGCACAGGGGAGGCTCTAGAATTGGCTAAAAAATCAATGGTGATCACAGAATTTTTGGCCAAACACTAGAGCATATCCTGCATGATGTGCCTGGTGCAATAACATCATTTCCGAGTGCTGTCATCAGGGTGCATGAACAAGATGATCCCCGGGAGAAGCATGGAGCCCCCCACAAGCAGATGGTAAGCACCTGGCAACTCTATACAGCATTTGTGCATCTCCCTGGGATTTCCCTAGCTTTGCTCCAACCATTCTCAAAACTGGTTTGATCCGAAGTTTTGGGAAAGATTGTGGAAATTCTGGATGGCTGTTGTGGGGCTGAAAAAGTTTAAGATTTTCCATGTCCCTATCCCAAGGTGGCCATTTCCTTCCCACACCACTGAAAGGCTTTTATAGTTTTTTGAAATCATAACTAGAATATTGGTATATCAATATACCATTGTAACACTCTATGTAACACGTTTTCTGAATTCCTAGCTTTCATTTTTCAAGTCTCTAGACTCTTTCCTTGTAAAGATATAAAGAGAAAAGTCACACCTTTCCAGTGGAGGGGCTAAAAATACACTTTTTTATTTAAAAAGTGAACGTTGAGAATTCAGAGAACTTGATATACCAATTGTTATGTACCATTATATTGATATAACAAGCCAATGTTGGATCAGGCCAATGATCCATCCAGTTCAACACGCTTCATACAGTGGCCAAAAATACCAGGTACCATCAGGAAGTCCACCAGTGGGGCCAGGACACTAGAAGCCCTCCCACTGTTGCCCTTCCCCCCAAGCACCAAGAATACAAGGCATAATTTGCCCCAGACCAGGAGTTCCTCTCTATACGTTGTGGCTAATAGCCACTGATGGACCTCAGCTCAATATGTTTATCCAATTCCCTCTTGAAGCCATCCATGCTTGTAGCCGCCACCACCTCCTGTGGCAGTGAGTTCCATGTGTTAATCATTCTTTGGGTGAGTTCCATGTGTTAATTACTCTTTGGGTGAAGAAGCACTTCCTTTTATTCATTCTAACCTGACTGCTCAGCAATTTCATTGACCGCCCATAAGTTCTTGTATTGTGAGAAAGGGAGAAAAGTACTTCTTTCTCTACCTGCTGTATCCCATGCATAATCGATCATGTCACACCTCAGCCCTCGTTTCTCCAAGCTAAAAAGCCCCAAGTGCTTTAACCTTTCTTCAGAGGGAAAGTGTTCCAACCCTTTCATCATTCTACTTGCCCTTTTCTGCACTTTTTCCAGTGCTATAATATCCTTTCTGAGGTGTGGTGACCAGAATTGCACACAGTATTCCAAATGAGGTTGGACCATTGATTTATACAGGAGCATTATGATACTGGCTGATTTGTTTTCAATTCCATTTCTAATGACCCCCAGCATAGCGTTTGCCTTTTTTTATTGCAGTCACACACTGTATTGACATTTTCACTGAGTTATGTACTACAACTCTAAGATCTCTCTCTTGGTCAGTCTCTGCCAGTTTGGACCCCATCAACATGTATTTATAGTTAGGATTTTTGGCTCCAATGTGCATCACTTTGCACTTGGCCACACTGAACCCCATTTGCCACATTGACACCCACTTGCCCAACCTCAACAGATCCCTTTGGAGTGCCTCACAATCCTCCCTGTTTTTCACCACCCTGAACAACTTTGTGTCATCTGCAAATTTAGCCACTTCACTGTTTATTCCCAACTCCAAATCATTAATGAACAAATCAAAATTGAGCTGACTTAGGAGCCTTTGATGAGGAACTTTATCAAAAGCTTTCTGGAAGTCAAGGTAAACAACATCTATTGGGTCCTCCTTGTCCACATGTTTGTTCACTCCCTCAAAGAACACTAACAGATTACTGAGACAAGATCTTCGTTTACAGAACCCATACTGAGTCTGACTCAATAGTTTTTGTTCATCAATGTGCCTACTAATTCTCTCCTTAATAACAGTTTCCACCAACTTACACGGTATCAATGCCAGACTGACTGGCCTGTAATTTCCCGGATCTCCTCTAGAACCCTTTTTAACGATGGGGGTGACATTAGCTCGAGTCCTCAGGAATGGAGGCAGATTTTAAGGAAAGATTACATATTTTTGTCAAGAGATCCACAAGTTTACATTTGAGTTCTTTCAGAACTTTTGGATGTATGCCATCCAGGCCTGGTGAATTATCAGTTTTTAAGTTGTCTACCAGTTGTAGGACCTCCTCTCTCGTCACCTCAATTTGATTCAGGTCCTTCAACACACCTCCCAAAGACAGCGGTTCTGGAGTGGGCAAGCACTTCTCAGCTTCCAAAGTGAAGACAGAGGCAAAAAAAATGCATTCAGCTTCTCAGCCATTTCCCTATCACCCTTCAGTACTCCTTTTACCCCTTCATCATCCAAGGGCCCCACTGCCGCCCTGGCTGGTTTCCTGCTTCTAATATATTTGAAGAAAGTTTTATTCTTGAACTTTATGTTTTTTTGCAATATGCTCTTCATATTCCCTTTTTGCCTGCCTGATCATAGACTTGCATTTTATTTGCCACAGTCTGTGTTCCCTTTTATCAACCTCACTGAGGCTAGCTTTCCACCACTTAAAGGAATCCTTCTTACCTTTACAGCTTCCATTACTTTGTTTGTTAACCATACAGGCCTTTTTCTATACCTATTTGTGCCTTTCCTAACCTGTGGTATATATTTTACCTGAGCTTCTAGGATTGTAGTTTTAATTAGTCTCCAAGTTTCCCTAATGCTTTTGACCGTTTTTACCTTTCCTTTTAGTTTCCTCTTCACATGTCTCCTCATTTCATAGAAGTTACCCCTTTTAAAATTAAAAGTGGTTGTGTCAGTCCTTTTGGGCAACTCCCTATTTATACAAATGTTGAACTCAACAACATTATGGTTACTATTCACCAGGGTCTTCGGTGTTACTTATGACCAAATCCAGGATTGCCTCTCTCCTGATAGGTTCTGTGACAATCTGCTCCACAGCACAGTCATTGAGAGTGTCTACAAACACAATCTCTTTTTCCCAACTTGAACACATATTGACCCAATCAATATGTGGTAGTTAAAATCACCTATTACGACACAGTTATTTCATCAAGCCACTATCTTTAATTCATTCATCACATTTATAATCCTCTTCTATCTTTTGATCTGGTAGGCGATAACAAACTCCCAGTGTTAAGCTTCCCTTTGGACCCACTATTTTGACCCATAGCATTTTTGGAAGTGAATCCAATTATCTTACCTTCTCAGTCTTACTGGACTGTATACCCTCTCTGACATACAGAGCCACCCCACCTCCACCCCTTCCCCTCCTATCCTTCTGATATAATTTATAACCAGGAATCACTGTATCCCACTGATTTTCCTCATCCCACCAAGTTTCTGAAATACCCACAATGTCTATTCCTCCCCAACACCAAGCATTCCAATTCCCTGATTTTACCTCAGAGACTTCTAGCATCTGTATATAAACATCTATAATTTCCCAGGCACGTTAGACCCACAACCTTTCTCCTGCTGCCTCGAGACCTTGCCAGGCAGTCCATATTGTTTGCCACTGTCTCAGTGGACAATTCTAATCCATTTCTCTGTAGAAAAGTAACAGCTACCCCTTCATCTCAACAGCTACCTCTTCATCTCTGGCCTAGCAGCCTAAATTTTTCCTCCAGGACCTCACGACTGCATTTCCCCACATTGTTCATGCCAACATGTACCATGACCTCTGGCTCTTACCCAGCACTGTCTACCAGCCTATCTAGTACACATATAATGTCAATGACCTTTGCACCAGGCAGGCAAGTCACCATATGGCCAGTACGCAGGTTTGCCACCCAGCTGTCTACCTGCCTAAGGATCAAATCACCAACTACCAAGAGCCCCCCTCTTTTCCTGCCCAGGGATGATTCCTTGGTGCAAAAGGATACCCATTTACCAGCTGAAGAAGAGGTCCCTTCTGAGAGTACATTCCCCTTATCCTCAGCACGGTGCCCTGTGTCCTCTCAACCCTCATGCTCCCTGACATCAATGAAGCTGCCATTTTCATAGTGGGACATATCTAACAAGTCCCCAAGAGTCTTCTCCATGAGCCTAATGCTTCTCCAGGTCAGCCACCTTGGCTGCCACCTTGGCCTCAAGGGTACAAACTTGTTCACTGAGAAACAGGAGTTCCTTGCACTGGGCACACACCCAAGACTTCTGTCCAGTGCCAGTTTTTTTTAAAATTTTAAAAGCCCCAATGGTCCAATAGAGGAAGGATGGCTGATGCTGGGGATAATAGAGCAGGCAAATGATGGGGGAACTTGCTGTACTGAAGCCCCATTGTAGTTATATTTCCTCAGCAGCCACACCAACAACGGGGAAACCACACAAGCCCGTTCCCATGTGGAAGCCACCTATGTATGTAAATCAGTTCACATTTTTAAAGTACATAATTTAAATTACATTGGTTTCTGTTAGAATGTCATGTTCCCTTTTATTCATTTTTCTTATATAGGAAGGTATATAACTATCAATAGGCAATCTTTCCTCAGCTCTATTTGAAATTGGGTCAGCAATTACTGACCTCATTGATAAATGCTCAAAACACATTTTGGGCCTTTTCAGAGTTCTAAATTGATTCATACTGTAAAGTGACATTGTACATTATGTACAAAATGTGCTTTCAGTTTATGATGATTTAAGCTCCAAGTCTAGGACACTAACCACTACTCAGATAGATCTAAGCAAATATTCATAAAGTGTGATTTTAAGGCTCTGTGCAATTGGGTTACCAACCTCCAGGTGAGGACTGGAGATACCCCAGCATTACAACTGATATCCAGAATACAGGGATTACCCTGGAGAAAATAGGTGCTTTAAAGGGTTGGTTCTATTACATGATACCCTACTGATGTTCCTCCCCTCCTTAGGCTCAGCCCTCAAACCTCCAGGAGTTCCCCAACCCAACCCCTGCTCCATTCCCAAATCTCCAGGACTTCCCCAGCCCAGAGTTGGCAACACTACAAACAGGAATGGAACAAAATGGTGCAATCCCTGAGTTGGTACAATCAAGTTCCAAGAAGCTTCCCAACTGCATTGGCCTAGGCAAAGGTTTTAATATTCCGTGAGGTGGAGGGTCTCCATTTTTTTTTGGACTTTTTTGTTTCTTGACAAGGCTTTAGTGTTAAATGCAAATTAAGTAATTGCTTGTAAGAGCACTGGTTTTTGCTTCCTCTTCAAGTTAACAATGTCAAGAAATTCAAAGCTATTGGTGGGAAGTATCAGAAACCTTATGCTAAGCCTTATCTGGTTTGGGAAGTTTTGAATGGTTACTTAGTACTGTCTTAGCTGTGTCAGGATTTGGACAAAACTCAGACTTAATGAAAGCCCATTTTGTACATCAACAGAATCTCATTACACATTCTCAGTGGAATGACATTTGATCCGCAATAAGGCCTACTGTTACTAATTAAGTAAATTCATGTTCTGAATGAGAAGTATAAATTTTGGCACATCAATGTAATTTACTTGTGGCGAGATTATTAAACTTAATGACAACTGACTATTATTTATAGTCCTTAGGCTCAGCCCTCAAACCTCCAGGAGTTCCCCAACCCAACCCCTGCTCCATTCCCAAATCTCCAGGACTTCCCCAGCCCAGAGTTGGCAACACTACAAACAGGAATGGAACAAAATGGTGCAATCCCTGAGTTGGTACAATCAAGTTCCAAGAAGCTTCCCAACTGCATTGGCCTAGGCAAAGGTTTTAATATTCCGTGAGGTGGAGGGTCTCCATTTTTTTTTGGACTTTTTTGTTTCTTGACAAGGCTTTAGTGTTAAATGCAAATTAAGTAATTGCTTGTAAGAGCACTGGTTTTTGCTTCCTCTTCAAGTTAACAATGTCAAGAAATTCAAAGCTATTGGTGGGAAGTATCAGAAACCTTATGCTAAGCCTTATCTGGTTTGGGAAGTTTTGAATGGTTACTTAGTACTGTCTTAGCTGTGTCAGGATTTGGACAAAACTCAGACTTAATGAAAGCCCATTTTGTACATCAACAGAATCTCATTACACATTCTCAGTGGAATGACATTTGATCCGCAATAAGGCCTACTGTTACTAATTAAGTAAATTCATGTTCTGAATGAGAAGTATAAATTTTGGCACATCAATGTAATTTACTTGTGGCGAGATTATTAAACTTAATGACAACTGACTATTATTTATGTTTTACAAAATTTTACAAAATTTAGACCCTATTTTTTTGCCCCCATCAGGGCCATCAAGACAGAAGAACCACCATCACTAATGTCTGTTACCACTTCTCTAGACTGTTCTCTCCACCATTACAATCTTTACTTACCATCTAATTGTGTTTTAGTTACAGGATACTGAAGACCTCTCCGCTCTTATTTAACAGTTCTCTAAATTCATCTCTTTTTCAAGCATTACATTCATATATGGAAGTACCACCATTTTACTTATCAGACTTGGGAGCCAAAATAGTTGATACTCTTTATTAAAGAGTGAGTGTTTTCAAACACCACAGCATCATTTTCACATTTACCATGAATGAATTTAATATGCCCTTTATAAGTATTAACTAGCAAATGGAGGAAAAGTCTAGTCTGTACATGGCATGATTATCAGCTTCCGATTTTATACTAGGGAAAGTGGAAAGACAATTTCTACGGAAGAAAGCACACCTACAGTCTGCTATGCATATTGCAAAATTGTTAAACCACATCTCATTTACAGAACTTGGCTCGAGAAAATGTGTGTTCTCTTTTCAAGGATATCACCACATCTTGTTTGGGTTAAAACAGAAGGAGATGAGGGGCAGGAATCTGAACACTGATGGTATCTGGAGAAACATCTCACTTCCAGTTATCATATCAGCATTTTGACATGGTTTAATAACATGATTAAAAAATTTAGGTGGGCACAATGTACAGAATGCAATGCTTCATTTCTGCTAACTGAATAATTTCTTCCAATGGAAGAGTCATCATTTAATGGAGGAGAATAATTGGACTGCATTTATACATAACTTTGGAAGTATGATGGCACAGGACAAATGAACAGAATGTTGTTCTTTTAGCAGATACACAGAAGAGAGAATTTCAGCAGAAGCATCTTATCACACAGGGATTAAAACAACTGAATGCTCTAAAATTTTCTCTTTTACACATGCCTTACTGGCATAAGATTCCTTTCCTTCATTGCATTTATCATATATCTGATTTTGCTGATACATAAACATCCTTTGTCTTAGACTAGGTATGGAGGCAGGATGGATCATTAACGATACCACGTTGTCAACTGTAAGTACTTTTTAGGCATTGAAGTTCCAAAGATATATAAATGCAGCATACCTGTGGCAGTGCAGAGTTGAGCTGTCGCTGGAGGGAATCTCTGTCATAGATGACATCCTGAAGGCGTTGCTGTGCAAGAGACAGGCTTTCCTGCGTCTCCCGAAGTGTATCAAGGAGACGATCCCTTTCATCCAGCATGTTCACCATTAGCTGCTCAAAGTGAGAATCCGAGTCTGACCCACTACTCTGGGACCCCCTTTGACTCATGGGGGTGTCCTCGTTGATCGTTGGCATCACTTCACACATCATTTCTTAAAATGAAACAAAAAATTGAAAACCTGAGGTATAACATATATAAAATAAATATATCTTACAGAGAAATTGATCCCACATTAGTGCAGTAAAATTAGGTTTCACATTTTATGTTGACCATTAGTCCAAAAGCTGGTTGTCAGCCATATAAAGTAACAAATCATTCCACACTGCTTAGTTTCTGAGCCCATCTACATTTAAAGTCTCATCAGCAGATTGACACAGACAGTGTCCTTTGCAATCATGTCAAAGATTTCCTTTTTTTAGTTACTTTCTTTTACCTGACCTTTACCCACCCACCCCTCTATATCCTGTATATAATCTTCTGCTTATTTGTACTGACACCCATAGCTACTATTAATTGCCACGGATAGCTTTTCCTAATGGTTCCTTATATCAGGGTCTAACCTGCAAGAAACCTAAGGATTTTATTTCTGTCTACAGCCACATTCAGACTTCAGAACTAATACCTGTTTATTCATGATAGGGTTGCCAGGTCTGGGTTGAAAATACATGGAGACTTTGGGGGTGGAACTGGGAGAGGGCGGGGTTTGGGGAGAGGAAAGACCTCAGCATGGTACAATACCATAGAGGCCACCCTTCAAAGCAGCCATTTTCTCCTGGGAAAGTTGATCTCTGTCAGCTTGAAATCAGTTGTAAAAAGAAGAGATCCGCAGGCCACACCTGGAAGCTTGCAACCCTAATTTGTGACTGGCACAAACCCAGCTTGGGTGCCCCTGTCAGGCTTATGCACTTCCTCCTCCCTCCCCTAGTGTGCAGAGTGTAAATGAAAGTTTCCTAGTTTGGGAAACCATCAAACAGACACCAGATTGTTATGATGCGTAAATGCTAAAGCTTGGGTAATTTTTTTTTTCTTCCACACAATCTGAGATACTCAGTCACACACTTTAGAGTCCTGATTTGTAGACAAGAAAACTCCAGTTTACCCCAGTGCCTGCATTTGGACACACTGAGAAACTTGAATTTGAAGGCTTTCTAGGCCAGAAAGCTTTAAAACACTTCCCAAACATGAATGGAGAGAGCATGCAACTATGGCAAGCCAATAAATAAACCTAGAGGTTTGTCATGACATCTGAATGTGGCCTACTATTCTTGGCAGTTCAACTAAGACAGAGTCAGGTCTATACACAGAAGACCTCTTCCAATAAGAATTAAGTGTTTCTTACTAATTGCTTTATTTACCATTTGTTTCTCAGACTAGGTTGCAAGAAGACAGAAGTATGTCTACAAAGCTAATTTGTTCAAAGATAGTATAGCCTAGCCTAAGGGTGGCTTTTGGAAAAGCAATTAATGTCACAATTATAATAACCTCACTAAGGTTTCTGCTACTGGGAAACACAAGGTAATTCCATAAATCAGTACATAGAACTAATAATATACTGTTGGTTATTTTTCAATACATGTTATGGTCAATATATATACACTGTTTTAAGAACATTGCCCGTAAAACCACCAGAAACTATGGAAATGAACAGAAGCAGCATATCACAGTTTTTTACTAAAGTGAGTAGGATATCCTCTTGCTAAGAGTATGGAAATATTAAACTGGATAAGATCAATAAGGAGAAGCAACATCAAGAGCAAACTGGCACCTGATACAACTGCCTGTCCTTTTGTATGAAGCTTCATTCACCCACTGGTGGCATATCTACTTTCTTTACAACAGAAATTGGAAGAATGGGTATGCCAATCTTATTAAAGCTGTTATCTAAAGAAGCAATGTAGACAGCTGTGGATCTTGTGTACATTCCTGTAGATTTTCCCCCTCTCCCCCAAAAAAGATTTAAGTCAGTATCTATAACTTGACTACGGTACAACTGATGACTGGTGGCTACATGTATGAATCAATTGAAAAATACTGGGTTTAAGACCAAGCAAAGATGTTATAAAAATTCATCAACTAATGTCTGATGGCTCTCACCCAAGCGGTATATAGACATGCCATTCAAGTAATCTCTTCAGTATTCAGGCTGTTCTCCAAGACTTCATAACACAGAAAACTAATACTTGTCTACAGCAATTAATAACCTGAGTTGTTTGTCAAACTACTACAGCAGATACTCTCTTCGAAAATCCTTTTCCAAACTAGTACCTGTCTTAACCTCATTTGGAATTTTTCAGGCAGATAAATCCCCCTGCTATTCTTTGCAAAGTGCATTTCCTTGCACACTACAGAATCAGAATCATGAACTGGGGATAAGGCTGGCATGAACTCCAAGCCAAAGATGGCCAGGACATTGTGAGGCTTATAACAGCACTAAACCAAATGACAAGTAAGTATTGTGTGTATTTGTGCATTTTATCCCACTTTCTTTAAAAGAGCTCAAAGAGTTTTCCAGGGAGCTCATGGTTCTCCCTTCTCCATTATATCCTCATAATCCACTGAGATTGATGAGATTGAGCATGGTTAACCCAAGGTGCTTCATGGAAGAATAGGGTTGCCAGGTCTGGGTTGGAAAACACCTGGAGACTTGGGGGGTGGAGCCAGGAGAGGGTGGGGTTTGGGGAGGGGAGGGGCCTCAGCATGGTACAGTGCCATAGAGTCCACCCTTGAAAGCAGCCATTTTCTCCAGGGGAACTGATCTCTGTCAGCTGGAGATCAGTTGTAAAAGCAGAAGATCCTCAGGCCCCACCTGGAGGCTGGCAACCCTATGGAAGAATGGGTGAAAGTGGGTTTCCCAGATCATGGTCTGAATAGTCAAAACTATAACACCACAAAACCAAACTTGCTTCCTACTCATATCCTTTGACTACTGATTCAGATCTGCATAAACTTCTAATTAGAACTGCACAGTCCTAAAACACAACTGAATCGTAAGAAATGCCTCTAAAGCCATTATCGGCAGTGTGTCCATAGTGGAGGAGAAAATGATTGGTTTTTGCACATAAACAAATCCCAACCCTATGCCAGGTGGTCAACAAAAAAAGCCTGCAGAAGTTGAAACCCACTGCACTACATATTTAAACCTGTTCAGATTTATGACAATCAACACAGAGTGTTCAACTTATCACCATTTCTACTTAGAACACTTCTTAATGTACAGGAAGGGGGCAGCATTCATATCATCAACAGTGTTCTCTCTAAGCTGAGATAGTGTGAACTAGCTCACAGTTTTTTAGCCTCCAGCTTAAACATTTTTGTCTTCGCTCAGGAAGGATGGCTCCAGAACTAATTTATGCAGTAGCCAAATCAATTGCTCATAACTTTATTGCCAGTAGTTCATGAAGTAGAATGTTTGCTCACAAGACTCCACAACTTAGAGGGAGCACTGATCACCAACCTATGTAGAGCAGAATTGGAACAAGTGGGGGCCTACGAGACTCACAGGGGGAATTCCACCTCCCCCCACTCTCCCACCAAGGCCAGTGTGGCCTCTGGGCTCTTTGGCAGCTGCCACCATGCCCAACATGGAGCCTCAGCATTTTTGGCAGCTGCCAGGCCCAGCAGTTCCATGTTGTTTTGGGGCTGGGCTGCCGCCAGGCCCAGTGTAGCTCCCAGGCTGTATGGCTGCTGTTGGGCCTAGCACAAAGTCCCAGGCTGTCTTGCTGGGCCTGGAGTGCTCCCCAGGCTATCAGGCATCTGCCACCAGATCTGGTGAAGCCCACAGGTCAGGTCTGCCAGGCTCCTGGACTGCACAGCTGCCACTACCAAGCCCAGCATAGAGCCTGGGATGTATGGCTGCTGGAGGCAGTGTGGCTTCCAGCCTCCTCCCAACTGCCAGTGGTAGGTGCATTCTTTGCACTTGCATAGAGAATGCTCTTTTACTTTGGGGGGGGGGAGATTTAAATCCCCCGTGTACTTTTTTGAAGATTTAAGATTTTCCTGCAAACCTAGGAGGTCCCCCAAGTTTGCAGAAGAATCTCTTTAGTGCCCATGTGGCACCAATCCACAGGTTTAGATATCTGCAGATTGGGGCCACATGTCACTAAGAGTACACAGTTAGAATTCCAGCACATTCCAACCCTCCCCCAACACTTTTAATGAGATAAGCCAGGAAGTGTTGTTAACTGTGGAGAAATGAGTGGCATGCAACATCATAGCCATTATCGGCAGTGTGTCCATAGTGGAGGAGAAAATGATTGGTTTTTGCACATATATGATAGCCACTTTGATCAGCCACATTATAGAATAAATTACAAATAAATGTGGGACTTCTGGCATGCCTATGCTCTGCCATTGAGTCAGAGTCCATCCTTGCGGCTTAGCCAAGCTGGGCAACTTGCCTATCGGTTCAGGAATCCATGCATCACACCAAAGATGCAGAGGTCAGTAAAGCAACATGTCTCTGGAAATTTCCCTTGGAAAATGGAAATAGGTGTGCAAGTAAAGTGTTACCTGCTATAGATCTCATTAATATAAGCTGTCTATACATTTAAGTTGTACATGGTACATAAGCTATTCACCACTAACAGAAAGTGGGAGGTTGACACACAAAATACAGTAAACCTTTTGCATTAAGCCTGGAGTAGTCACAGGGAAGATGGCTGCTCTTCCACGTACCTGGGCTGCTTTCTGATCATATAGTGTCTGTGGCGGGGGGAGGAATAGCTAAACAGTCATACAACTGCTACCTGTAAAATTGCCTGTGACCAATGTCACAATTGGCAGTTATGTTAAGGTGATTCTTACTGCTGCTCTGTTTGTTACTCATGTAATGTTGCTCATAGGTTTGCATCACAGCTGTCTGGGTTCTGTTGCCAGCTAACTTGCATAAGTGTAAAGAGAGAGAAAGAGCATTCTCAGTGGTAGTCATACAAGCTTGGATAGCTAAATTGTCTACATTACAGATATAACTATAAGGCATAAATCATTAGAGTTATAGTTAGAGTTGTAGTCAGGGATTTAGGTGTAACCAGGATGGGATAAGAAACAGTGCTTGAAATATCATATAGTAAGAAAGTACAGATGTTCACCTAACTTTTTCTCCCACCATCATCTTTGAGCCCAGGGATGCTGCTAGCATGCATGTAGCTATGGTGTTGACCAAAGAGACCCAAATTTAGATTTCCCTGCAGCCATAAAGATGACTGGGCAGTTACTTTCTACTATCCAACATCTTATAGTACTGTTGTGTAAACCGCCCCCCCCCCCCAAATATCCTGGAAAAAGGTGGAATAAAAATGTGCTTCACATACAGCATTGCTATTCTTAAAGAAGGTGTCACGCTGTTAGCTAACTAGAACCCAAATTCAATCAATAAAGACTGTAATTTCTACACTGCATCACACTGAACTCTTTTTTTTTGTAAAGATGACATTAAAAATCCAACCACCATGAAGCTGAGTTGCATTCTTCTTCTTTTCTCTCTCCACATAGGAAGTAAAAAACACAATTTATTACTTAAGTAAAGAGACAGCAAGAATAAGGAGGAAAACTATGAATTAACCAGAAGTGTGGGATTCCTTGCAAAAGCCACCATTCAATAAAGCACATACAACAGGTTTTAACAAAAACAACAACTCACTACTGAACCCTGAGAGTAACTTATTTAAGATGTAGTACAATCTTGTACTAAACCTTGGAGTAAAGCGAATGGGAGTTTGCTGCTGTTTCAGTAGTAAATGGATTATAATTTGTAATTTTAAATCATTCCAGTTATTTAAGATAGTCATGTCTGATTGTAGCTTACTGAAATAAATATTTCAAACACTTATTTCAAGGTATTGGGTATTTTCCCAGAAAGATACTGTTACATTGAGATGATCTTGAAATAACTGTTTGATATGAATATACTTAATAGACTAAGTTTTAAGAAGTGTTTAATATGAATATGTTTAATAGTCTAAGTTCAAAACTTCTACAAATAAATGTGAGAGGAAAATATGGTTGCCCACATGCCTTTCTTCTTCAGCGGAAGTGTTCTGAAACAATAGTATTCTACTAATTACTGAGCCTTAAATTAGCAAATTATGATGAGGTAATTGATTAACACTCACACCAAACATAACAAAACTACCCACTGCAAAATGCCCTTACCATATAACAGCTTTGAAGTACAACAGACAGAGCTGATAAAGTGCTGAGTTCTACAATGACTGGCCCAAAATAATTTTAGCCCAAACCTATTACCATTTAATACAGAAAAAAATAAACAAAAGGACTGTCTTCTAGCAAATTGCAAGGCAAGCCATTCTCAACCATAGACATGATTCTCATGGTGGTGGTGGTGGTGAGGTGGCAGATATGAGAGGTGGTAGAATGGATCAATTAAGACTGCAGGCAGAAGATCCCATTTTGGAATGTTCTCCTATGATAAAAACTCCCCACAAGGAGAAAACCACACAGCAAACAAAAAAACAGTAGCAATTATCTTCCTGTTGAGCCACTTTTCTATTTGCATAGAGGGTTTTTTATGTATATGCAGAAACATTTCGAGCTGGAATCTGTCATCTGCAGCCTAAAGTGGTACAGTCTATTTTATTTCCACAGGGTTCTGCTACTTCACTCACATCTCATTCTCCTTCATGTGTGAATCAGACACAAGGTTTCATGTGACATTATATTTGCAGTAGTTTCTTCACTAAGCTATGTTTGCAGTGGGACACCTACAGGAATTCAGGACTTTTCATAACCATCTAATTCTACTCTGAATAATCTTGATGGACAGAGTTCCCATTCCATATATAAAATATGCCTTCTGAGGTCACAAAACTCATATTTTAGTGTTTCAAAACTTAGTGTAGAAAGAACCTGCCGTTAATTAAAATTCAAAAAACCAGTGCTACATACACTTGCATGGGATGTACCCACTGAAATCAATGAAACTAAATTCCAAGTAAGCATACTTGAAACTGGGCCATAAATGTTGATTTCTGTGGCTTAATTCAACTGAACTCCTTTAAGACTTCACAGAAGTGAAATATTTTTTTCATTGAAACTTCTAGTTTATGTTTTCCACATCACACAAAAGTGATATAATTTTCTGGATACAGTGATATTCCTATACAAGGGCAATATTCCCAGCATTAATTTTGACATCAGTGAACTTCAAATGGAATTCTCAAAGAAATCCTTTGAAGCATCAAATAGATATTTCCAGCCGGCTTGGAAAATCAAGCCATTATGGAGCAATGATAACAATTAGGTAAAAACTTCCCAAACTTCCAATGGAGTCAGACAATGGTCCTTTTAAATCCCATGCCATCTACCCTGACTGACAACAATTTTGCAGTGCCTCAGGTCAAGATTGCTCAGACTGGCAATTTGAGGATACTTTCTAAATCTGGAAATGCCAAGTATTTCACCCAGGATTTTCTGCATGCAAAGCCCATGTACCATCACAGACCATAGCCTGTACAGTATCTCCTATATTAGTCACAACAACTGAAAGTCTATGGTAAGAGAATTGTTATTACTATAAAAGTGCTTCTTAATCAACAGTTTAATAAAATTACATCCTATCCAACAAAGCTCACCACATTAAAAGCATTATCTACAATATGCACAATCAGTATCCACAATCTGTGTAGTAGACATCATCTAGTTCTTTGACCAGATTTAGAACTGCAGATACACTGAATGAACAGGAAGCCAAGCCACTTGTATATTGTAAGATTACTCTAAGGGTACAATTACAGAAGGCTCTTTCTCACCTTATCCCCAAAAGAGCACCATTAAAGTATGGCTCACAATTCTGTTTTTTCCAGTGGCTGTAAAAAAACCCTGAATTAAGCCTCCCTACTCTACACTGTGTTCATTTTCCTCCTAAAAGAATCAAACCAAGTCAGTCCTTCCTTTCCACTGCACTCCACCCACTCTATTCCCTCCAGATCTTGATATCAAACGCCTCCTGGTACAAAACCTGGGAGGGGGGGGAGAGAAATATTGATTCTGCTCCACAGGTCAGCGGTGTTTGCACCCTGCTATATTGCTGATCCAGATGATTTCCCTTCCTGTAGAGGTGGATGGAACAGTTCATAGAGTCGGGAAGCCTGATGAAAGGCTCTTCTCCCACTCTGCCAGAGTTCACCTTGAAGATTTTCGGTTTTAAAGGAGCAGAGTTCACTACTACTAAGACGACGACTACTATTTACTAGCAGTAATCCAGCCATCCCTTTCCCATCTAAGGACCCTTCTCTTGGCGCCCTGGGCTCCGCTCTGGGTTAAATTTAATTCTCCCTTCAGCGAAGTCTTCTTCACCCTCATCAGTTCTTTCGTCCCTCGGGCCAATCTCTTCCTCCGCCGGCCCCCACCCGCCCGCCGTGCCTGCTGTGACATCAGCGGCGAGAGCTCGCCCTGCCCTTCTCCGACTTCCCCGGCACGGCACCGTCCCTCCTCTTGACTTGACAGCGCAGCCCCTAAGCGACGCCGCGCTCCTGCTTCCCCTCCCTCCACCCTTTACAGATGCTGTCAGCGAGCCCTCACTGCCCCCACGGCGAGCGATGCCAGGAGGGAAAACCCTTGCCATTGTCTGCCTCGCGCTGCATGCCTAGTCCTCCTCCTAGTTAACGCCTTCCCCGCCGCGGCTCTTCCACTGGACTATGAGATCACCTCGCGAAAGAAAAAGGAAGAAGAAGAGCAGAGCCACTTTCCTTTGCCGCCCTTCCTCCATCCCTCCTTCCGTAAGGAGCCCGCCCGGAGCGACGGCTGCCCAGGGGCTCCTCTGGCGTCGCCTCCAGCAGCACCCTAGAAGCCCCTCAGAGAAGATTGCCTAATATTCCACCCCCCGGGGGGCAAGGGGGGGCAATCCCCTCGCGACGGGCGGCCGGTTGGCGTTTGCCCGCCAGCTCGCCCGAGGCGGGGCGGCGCGCAGAGGAAAGGCAGGTGGCTCCCGTACCTAATGCCTGTTCGCCCGGCGCCCTTTCCAGTGAATCTCCGTGCCGCTGGCCGCAGCCTCTCCCGAACGGGCGCGCTCGCCTGCTCTGCCTCACGCCCGCCGGGCGCTGCTCAACTCGCCTCCCGCGCCAGGTGGTGGCCGCCGCCGCTGCTCCTCGGAGAAGCCCCCCGAAGCCCCCCTCGGCCGGCACCTGGAGCCGCTCGGCAGCACTTCAGCATTTTCGCCTGTCACTTCGCGAGCAGCCGAAAGGGGGAAACGTCCATGGGAAAAATGGCATATTACAATTTTGCTTTGAGGAGCGGAGCGCGGTTGAGACCATTGTTAAGAGGAGGGGAGGAGAGGAGGCGCCTCTTAAAGCTCCAGCAGCCCATTTTCCAGCCCGGGGAAAACCGGGATTAAAGAGGGAGGGGACGACGCGGAAAGCGGGATTTTGCCTTCCTTGGAATTAAACTTCGCGGAGTGACAGCTGGAACGGCCCATGCCTTCCCAGCTCCTAGGCTCACTCGCGAGCCCTCTCCATTCAATCGCCACAGTCTTTAAACAAAAGCAAACGTAAAAGCCAAGTTTAAATAGGCAGGGAGATTTTTGTGCCGTAATTCACGTGCACGGGGGGGGGGGGGGGTGTCTAGAAATCGCTGGGAAATCAGATATGGGACTAAGCAAATACCCATTAGTCGATTAAGAACCAGGCATTTCTTCTGAATTACAGATGGCCGGCGGGGGGTGGGAAAGCCACAACCTGGGGAACTTCTTCCCGGCAAGGGGGAAGAGGCAATGCGGTGATCTCCAAATACAGAGGGACAGTGAGATCCAAATAATCTCATGTCGTATTTGTATATTCCCTTTTCCCGCATAACCCTTTTACGTGCTGTTATCACCGCAAGCATAATTTCTCTCCAGAAGGTGATCTGCTCAGAATGGCATGTTCTGGCTGCCAACGGTTCTCCGGGAATCGGGGGTCCAGTGTAATCAGAGTATAGAGCTGAATACTCAAAACCAGGGCGCGAATCTGTTGGGCACTGCGGTGCATTTGCTGTGTTTTAAAAAAAGAAAAAGTGCGACCGAGAGAAAAAAGTCACTTCCCTCCAAGACGAGGGCGTTGCAGGACTACTTGTGACTTAATACGAAGCCGAACGTGAGGATCCGGTGTCAGAAGGCGTGTTTATCGCACTCCTTTCTTGGGCTGGGGTTTCCCCTGGAAGCCGCTGCAGTGGTTTCCACCAGCCCTTAAATAAATTCTGAAGTAATCGCGTCGAGCGCTCTCTGCCTCACGCGCGCACACACACAGAGGGGCGCGCGCGCAGTTCCCCAGATGCAGCTGCTGCGTTTTCACAGCTCGCCCGGCGTTAATTCTCTGCCATCCACCCCCAGCCTCCCAAAGGACACTCAGAGCAAAGAGTTATTATTAGAGAAACCAAGCCAAGGAGAAGAAACCTAGCCAAGAAGCCGCAACGGCAGCACTTTCCTTTTTCCGATCCGGAATGACATTTCGCACCGTCAACAAATTGGATCTGGGTGGATGCTTTGCTCTAGGTGTCGACAGTTTGGGCACACCCTCCTTGTTGGCCAGCAGTGTCCGGGGGCAGATGTCTGGAGAGTGAACTCTTCTCTTCTGTCAGGGCGTCCTTGATAGCCAAATACCGTACTGGAAAGAAAAAGCCATTGATTGCAATGAGACTTATTATTTCCAAGTAATATTGGTTGGGTTTTGGCTGAGAAGTAAACGGTGTGGACAGAACTGCAGCTCTTTATATTCACCCCTGAAGCCAGGTAGGAGGGACCCTGTCCACTTCCCTCCCTTAGAGGCAGGATTTTCCTTCCCTTTCTATTTCCCTTTTCTGACTGAGCAGCTCTGGGAATGTATTTATTCCTTTGAAGAAACCTTGGCTGTCCTACCCTGTCCATAAGGTATATTTTGGCTATTTGCTCAGCCCAGGAACCTGAGGGAAGTGATAGGATCACCCTTTTATTGAAACCACTGAAAAATGGCCCTTGATATTTAAAACTAAAAAAAAAGAATAACAGAAGGTTTTATTTTAACATAAAGGGAAAGGTCAGGTGAGATCAGGAGTTGAAATTGCTGAGGTAAAACTAGAACAAGTACAGATTTCTGTTCTTATATATCAGGCTAATGAGAGGTTTTTAAATTATTCAGATATTTAGATCTTTATGTTGAGACGCTTTTATTCCAGTGTTTTCCCAAACACTCTAATACACTATTTTGTATGATTGCTGACTCTTTTTGGTGCCCAGAAGGCTGGTACCCTCTTTCCAGTACCCAAACCCCTTCTCTTTGGAACACCAGTACTCTTCTTGAGTGTTTGACTGACTTTTAAAGTCTTTGAAGGGATCTCTCTAATCCTCAGAGAGAACTCTCCCTGAGTTCCATGTGTTAATCACTCTTTGGGTGAAGAAGTACTCCCTTTTTTTTATTTATTTATTTATTATTTATTTTTGGATTTATACCCCGCCTAGCCAGTGTACGCCGGCTCAAGGCGGCTTACAAGAGATTAAAACAACATTATAAATTATAATCAGTTGACTTAAAAATGTACCCTAACACCGAACTATGGAAATTGGCAGCCTCACACCCAGTGCAGCAATACCAAACCCAGACCCAAGGCCAGGCAATTTCACCAGTAGATTATCCGGCTCGAGACTTAGCCCGGGATTTGCCATTGCCCCCTTCCCCCAGTGGCGGCTCCTAATTAAAAGCCTGGTGGAAGAGCTTCGCTTTACAGGCCCTGCAGAACTGCAAAAGGTCCTGCAGGGTCCTGCTGTTATATTGGGAGCTCATTCCACCAGGATGGAGCCGCCACTGAGAAAACCCTGGTCCTGGTGATTGACAGCCTGGCCTCTCCAGGGCCGGGGAGAGCCAGGCGATGTTGAGTGCCTGACCGCAGTGCTCTCTGGGGTATATACGGGGAAAGGCGGCCCCTTAGGTAGGCAGGCCCCTGACCATGTAGGGCTTTAAAGGTCAAAACCAGCACCTTGAACTGGATGCGGTACGCTATCCAGCACAGGCTGGATGTGGTCCCACACCAAGAGACCCATCAACAGCCTGGCCACGGCATTCTGCACTAGCTGCAGCTTCCAGAGGTGAGAGAAGGGCAGCCCCATGTAGAGAGCATTACAGTAGTCTAATCTCGAGGTGACCATAGCGTGGATCACTGTCGCCAGGTCATTGTGTTTGAGGAAGAGAACCAACTGCCTAATCAGCCGCAGATGGTAAAAAGCTGCCTTGGCAGTGGCTGTTACCTGGGCCTCCATATTTAAAGAGGCATCCAGGAGCACTCCCAAACTCTGGACCCTCGGTGCTGGCATCAACGGCACTCCCCCCCCGAAGGCCGGCAATGGGATCCCTACCCCCAGTCTGCTCCGACACAGACACAGGACCTCCGTCTTTATTGGATTTAATTTCAGTTGGCTCAGCCTGAGCCAGCCCACCACGTCCTGAAGCGCCTGGTCCAGGTCATCTGGGGTAGCCCCGGACTGGCCAACCAACAACAGATACAGCTGGGTGTTATCCGCATATTGGTGACAACCCAGTCTGTGCCTCTGGGCAAGAAGGCGCATGTAGATGTTAAACAACATCGGAGATAACATCGCCCCTTGTGGCACCCCGCACACCAGCAGGTGCCTCTGGGATGTCTGCTCCCCCAGCAACACTCTCTGTCCCCGACCTTGGAGGAACGGGGCAAGCCACTGCAAGGCAAGCCCCTAAACCCCTGCATCAGTGAGGTGGTGGGTCAGTAACTGGTGGTCGACTGTCTCGAACGTGGCCGACAGATCTAACAGCACCAGCACCGCCGTACCGCCCTGATCCAGATGCCATCAGAGGTCGTCCATGAGGGCGACCAGTGCTGTTTCAGTCCCATGACCCGGCCGGAAGCCGGACTGGAACGGGTTTAGTGCAGAAGTGTCATCCAGGAAGCTCTGTAGCTGAATTGCCACCACCCTCTCTAAAATCTTGCCCAAATAGGGCAAGTTGGACACTGGCCGATAGTTGGTCAATTCGGCAGAGTCCAGTGATGGTTTTTTCAGGAGAGGGCAGACCATCGCTTCCTTGAGTGCCCCCAGTAACAGTCCTTCCTCAAATAACTTGTTGATAATCTCCTGGAGGTCACCTCGCAACCCCTCGCGACCAACTTTCACGAGCCATGAAGGGCATGGGTCAAGGCTGTATGAGGTTGGGCATACAGTAGAGAGCAACCTGTCAACTTCCTCCAGGCTGAGCAGACAGAAAAAATCCAGAATGGAACTAGAAGACATCCATGGAGCCTTGAGTTCACTAACGGTCTCAACTGTGGCAGGGAGATCAAGGTGGAGCAGCAAGATTTTATCTGCAAAATGGCTCGCAAAAGCCCTTTTATCAGCCTCACTGAGCCTAGCTTTCCACCACTTAAAGGAATCCTTCTTACCTTTTACAGTTTCCATTATTTTGTTTGTTAACCATGCAGGCTTTTTTCTATACCTATTTGTGCCTTTCTTAATGCGCGGTATATATTTTCTCTAAGTTTCTAGGATTATAATTTCAAATAGTCTCCAAGCTTCCCAATGGTTTTGAGCCTTTCTACTTTTCCTTTCAGTTTTCTCCTCACATGTCCCCTCATATCAGAGAAGTTACCCCTTTTAAAGTTAAAAGTGGTTAAAAGTTAAAGTTAAAACCCTTCACCATCTTACTTCTGTTCATCCCACCTATACAAACATGTTAAAGCAATTTTTTTTCCCAATTGCTATCTTCATCCTGGTAGACCAGTTTTTTAAAACAACAACAATGTTTTCTTCAGAAAGAAAGGGTGCAGGATATGAAGTCATCAGCTTTCTGCTGTTGTTTTTCTCCAGTATAAGGAACTAAATATCAACGTTTCCCTATACATTTCTATTCCAGCAGTTTGCAGTTGATAAATTCCAAATTTCTTTTAAACTAAGCTAATTTGTAACATTATTACATTGTTGGAGCAAATGAGTAATTTTTCAAAAAATTACAATTCAGTGCACAGAGAAGAACTGGGTGAAAAGGTTTGTGTGCCATATATATATATATATATGCCTTTAGAAAACTGGTGATATATATAGAGAGCTTCCAGTCAGCCTTTTGTCCAGCTACAAGACTGAAACTTGCTATCTTTAGCAATGTCCTCAGACCACCTCTTCTATTATACCAACTGAAAGTGTTCTGAAAAACCTAGAAGCTTTCAGACTTTGCATTGTTCTTCGTTATACATAGATTTTAAAAGAGAAGAAGTAGTGCAGGTCATGCTTCTGTGACCAGGGTTTCTGGGAACAATGGAGAGTTCTGACCAAACTCCTGATTAGATTACTGTTAGATTGGCATTACACAGAATGGGGACTTCAGTGGTGCTTCGAATTTCCTTACTTAGAAATTAGGTCAGAAGTAGTCAGGATTTGCTTTCAAGAACAATATATTTAGAACTGGCTGCCTGGATCATAAATCATTAGGAGTAACAGAGCAAAGTAGTAATAACAGTCATGTAAAACTTTTATAATTACTTTTGTAATAATTCTGGGATTAAGTTCAACATCAGTATAAATGCCTAACTGAAGAATTCTATTTCTTTGCCTTATTAAAAAAAGGCAATGCAAGGCTTCAGAGAAGATCCCCTGAAGTGAATGGATGATTCTGAGGTCCCCTAAAGCTCAATAACTTTTCTCCACTCTCGCCCAGTCAACACAACCAAGAACCATAGTATGTGCAGTGGGTATAACACCCTAGTATTTTCTTTTCTAGTTACTTTGGGGTGGGAGAGAGCAGCAGCATTCCCACAGCCCCCAGTTCCTACCCTAGTCACATCTAGCAGTATTTGTGAATGAAGCCTATGTGTGTAAAAATGCATATGTGAAGGTTCTGTACAAGCAATCTGAAGCTTACATTTGACAGAGTTTTTAATAACTATAAAGCCTATAGAGGCACACATTGATATAAGTTGCACTCAGCGTGCATAGAGGTATGTGTGGGGGGATGCCTACACTTCCCCAATATAATTTGTGAACAGCTTCTAGTCTAAAACAGATTACCACTAGAAGCAGACCTTTCTCTGTTGTGGCAGTTAGATTATGGTATCTTTTCCCACATTGGTTCACCTGGTGCCATGCCACCTGATTTCCCCCATTTTGTTGATGTTCCTGTTGAGTTTTTAAAATTTCTTTCTCCCATCCTCTTCTATTTTGGATTCTTTGCTTTTTTAATGATGGAGGGATCACTGGAGGAATGCTGATCAAAACAAAAAAGCACTTACAGGCATATGACAGCAACAGAAAGGGATAGGTGAGGGAGTTCCAGAGTTTTGGTGCCATGACTAAGAAGGTTCTCTCCCATGTTGCCACCCACCTAATCACAGAAAACAGAGCACTCAAGGCAGGTTCGTAAGTAGGGATGGGCATGAATGGAAACATAAAGCAAAATTCTTCACAAATGTTGCCCTGTTCATGGTTTGCAAACAGGTTTACCATCATGAACTGCCATAAACTTTTAAAACAGTTCATGATGGTTTGCAGATGGAGCAGAAAGCAGGGGTTTAAAGGGATTCTGAGTCTCTTTAACCCCCTACTTTCTGTTCCCTGTAAAAGCCGCAAAAACAGCTGTTTCTGGCTGCTTTGTACAGTCCCTTTAAACTCTAAAGAGACTGCAGAAGACAGCCCAAAAAACAGCTGAGTGGTGGGAAGGCACTTAAAAGTTTAAAGGGATGGCACAAGACAGCCTGAAATAGCTGAGCAGTGGGGAGGTGCTTTAAAATTTAAAGAGACTGCTCAAGTCAGTCCGAAAAATAGCTGTGCAGGTTGGTTTGTGGTTCAGTTCGTGGTTCGGTCATGAACTGAACTGCATTTTACGAGTTCATGCCCATCCCGAGTGGGTGTTCTCCCACATGGGAGACATTCTCAACCCCCACCATTACTGCCTGGACCTGGCCAGGGTGGATGTCTTCGCCTTCTTCAAGGTCAACCTCACCCTGGACCTCACAAGGTAAGATCCAGGCTTCCTATTGTCCCCCTGCATGTCCCCCAATTCACCCTCCTCTTTGGGTGATCCAGCATGTGGTCTGCAGGTTGCACCCTTGGCCCTTGAATGGGAGGGATTTCCACTGGTCTGGGGGGCTGGGGTGCCCTGCCTGCCAAGCTGTTGGGGGGTTATTTTAGGGAGCCCCTGTCCTGTTGGATGTCTGCCTTTCTGTCATAGCTGGCATCACTAATTACTGTAAGTGGAAAACTCTGATTTCCATTGGTCTGGTAAGGGTGGGGTGCCCTGCCCACCAAGCTGTTGTGGGGTAACTTTGGGAGCCCCTGTAGGAAGTCTCTTGTCATGTCTGCCTTTCTGTCATTGCATCACTAATCACTTTAAATGCAAAGCTCTAGTGGGGCTGGGGTGGCCGCCAAGCTGTCGTGGCATAACTTTGGGACAGCCCACCAAGCTGTTTTGGCATCACATTTTTTTTCAAAAATATGGGGATGTCTGCCTTTCTGTCCTTCAGAACCTGCCTTTGGAGACTTGGGTGGACTGTAAATGTTGCGGGAATGCTTGCCTTGCTTCCAGTGTCTGGCTAGGGGGTCTGCCCAGGTGAAGTTTCCCTGTGAGTTTGGTGTCACTGGCCTGTTCCTGAGCCATTCCATAGACTCTTGTAACTGCAGTTGTCTTTTCCCGAGAGAGAACTGGAGAGACCTTTTTTGGGGGTCCATAACTAGGACCCCAGAAATATAATCTGCCCCAACGGAGAGATTGTAGAGGAACAGGGGGGAAGGGAGAGGGGTTCTTTGTGTCTTTGGTGTGTGTAGCTTGGAGGGAGTCCATTCTTTAAACTTTTGAACCTGTGCCTGACATTTCCCTTCAAAAGCACTTTACTGGCTTGACCTTAGTCCTGTGGGGTTTGCAGTGCCACAGTGGCACTAGTTCTGCTAGACATGTTGCACTGGTTCTGCTGGGCTTGCAAAAATGCTCCCCCAACCTTCTACTGAGAGATTCTCTGGTTTGATCTTAGTCCTTTGGAAACAATGGAGGATGGGGTACCTTCTCTTGAGGGGGGGCATAACTCAGATCCCATAAATCCGAACCTAACCAAAGTTGGAGGGCAGGTAGAACAGAGTCAGCTGGAGACCTTCTGTAAGTTTGGTGTCTGTAGCTTGCACAGGATCCATTCTATACACCCCTCAACCTCCTGAACACTTTCATGGGGGCAGCTTCTTGGGGGGGGGCTGTTACTCAGACCTTGTAAATCCAGTTCTTACCAAACTTGGAGGACCGGTCAAGGAGTGGCATCCAGAGATTTCTTGCAAGTTTTGTTTCTCTAGCACTCCAGGGGGCCATTTTGCCACATCATGAACTTCATGAACCAACTCAGTTTGTCTAGCACAAAAAGTTCATGACGGTCTGTAGTTTGTGAACCTCACATGCCACAAACCATGAACTGAACCATGTTTTCCCAGTTTGTGTCCTTCCCTACCTGAGAGGGGGCTATGGTTGTCATGGAGGCTATGAAATCCTGAGTTGCTCTTGACAAATAGCCTCAGAGAAGATGTTGATGTTCCCCTGGATAACTATCCTAGGATTTTTCAACATCATTCCCAAGGCCATCTCTGTCAGCTCAGGCAGGGAGAGCATTGTGTAGCAGGGTTGCAGTACATCAACAGAATCCCAATCCTGTCTCTTTGTGTCAACATTAGGTGCACAGTCTAAAAGCTTTGAGAGGGCAAAAAGGCAGGGTATAAAATTTTAAAATAAATAAATACAAACCAGATACTGTAGTTGTACTGTAGTAATACTGAGTAACAGTAGAAATAGCAGCAGCAACTATATCAGTTCTTTAAGTCAAAGCAGTTTCGTGCACTATGTCCCCCCTTTTAAATCACAACATAGTTTGTATGTGAATACATCATTCTTTAGAAAAGATGGACTTACTATCATGTCAGAAAATTAATTTTACTGCTGCTAATGAGATCATTAGACAGATTGTCTATATTTTCAATCCCACATACTTGTCAAATCAACAAATGTTATTTCGATGCATAATATCCTGACTGTATATACACAGGCTGAGGACAGATTGGCCGTCTCAGCCGCTCTGCCTCCACTTCAGAAGTGGAGGCAGAGCGGCCGTTCAGACGGCCGCATCTGCCCCCAGGAGGCGGCCCGGACGCATCGCATCCGGCACCGCGCTCCTTCCGCAGCAGCCGAGCACCACCTCAAAGTGGTGCTCGGCTGCTGCGGCGCGCCCCGCGCGCGCGTTCCACCTGCCGGAGCGGGTGTGAACGCGGGCAGGGGCAGCCGCACGGCATCCACCTGCCGCTCCAGGAAGCCACCCACAGTCTGAACACTGCGGGCGGCTTCCTCCCGGTGGCATGCGAACGCCACGCCGTGGGGGAAATTTCCCCCGCCCCATTCTGCTGCGCCACGAAGGCGCGGCAGAATGCCATTTTGTCTCCAGCCACAGAATGAACCACACAAATGGTGGTAGGCTAAGTAGTAGAAAATTCAGGTGGATTATATGCCAATCTAGATCTGAAGCTCTCAAAGGTGACAATCATCTAGGGCTAGGTTGTTGAACTGATTTAGAAAAAAGACATCCAGGCAGAATGATATTCTCCATTATCCTTCCTTTGACTCTACCTTTTTCTGAAGAACGACATAAGACTAAAAATTGCTGGAACATCTACCGAACAGTAACAAACATACAAACACATAGGTCACAATCCAACATATGATACATGCACATAAACTTGTTGATTCCAATAAGTTAAAACATCCTGGATTGTGTTCATGGACTTTCAGCCATTTCTAGTTTTCAAATTTTCATTAATTTGATGGCACAGAGAAAACTTGGGTGGAATAGCTGCTCTTTACATTCAACACTTTGCATTTCTAGGTCATGTAGTCATTTGTTTTAAAAGTACTGTTATAATTCTGCATCAGTGAAGCTGTTTATAATTTGATCCAGCTTCATGCACATGAACAAGCAGCAGTTTCGGGGGGGAATGGTCTCAAAAACATTTGCACTTGGTCAATTGCTTCCCTGCCCCCAGCTCTGCCTAGGAAATGCTTATAGTAAAAATAGCAATGAGAGAAAGTAGAGCAGCTATAACAATGAAGGCTAGAATCCTGCAAATAATTATCCATGCGTAAATCCCACTGAAGTCAAAAGATTTATCTATTAATAACTGATGGTTGGATTGCGTCCTTAAAAGTCATGGAAGTATTATGAGGTCTAGATACATGAAAGCAAATTCCATTACTTCCTGCTTTTCCAAGTCATGCCTCTGTTTTTCTTAGCAATTATGGACAGAAGAACGAATCCCAAAGACTTGTTAGTAATTGTTAAAAACTATCTTCCTTCACAGGGCAGTTTGGGAGAACCTGCCAAGATGTATCTTCAAATTACCATCTTAGAGAGATGGAGGAGGTTGCATGTCCCAGGTTTTCTGCACAAATCATAATATTAGTTGTGCTGATGCCATGTGCTCAAAGGTTTCTTCATACTGAAGCAGGATGAGGATGTTAAACCCTATATATATAAACCCTATATTTTCTATATGCATCACAGTATACCCTACATTTTCAGCTGTAAGAAAATAATCTGGTGGCAAGAAAAAAAAATCTTGGCCAGGAGACAGGTGACATACAGTGTAATCCTAAACAGGGTTATGCCATTCTGAGTTCATTGTCTTCAATGGATTTAGAAGGGTATAACTTTGTCTAGGATTGAACTGTTTATTCCTTTTGTTTCCTGCATTGATCAGTTGTACAATTTTTCTTTTCTTTTTGGTTTGCTGTGGTATGGATTCATTTAGCAGTGGACAGCTAACTAATCTCAGAGGAAAGATATAAGAGAGAGGGAGATAATTCATAATTTATTGACATGAGCTACTTATCAGATCAATTTCTACCTTAGAAAAATGAAGAGGAAATCTAAATTTACCCAGGAAATGATTAAATATTTAGCCAAATTGCTTTTCTGAAAGTGGGCTGCACATGAATAGAGGCTATTTGCAGATAAATGTAAATAAACCATTCATTCTTAAATATCACCATCATTATTGAAGGGAATCACCGATTACTGAAAACAAGAGAAATATTATTGGCAATCAGGGGTTTGGGGACTCTTTTACATTATAAGTTTGTCTCAGTAGCATGGGTCCATGCATCTAAACAATAAATGCTTCCACACCTTAAATGCAATCATCATACATTTTAGCCATTGCATAAATGAACAGGCAACTCTCTCCTTTTTTGCATTTAGCAGACTGCTTGTGAAATGAACATATGCTGGGAGTATTTTTGTTCAACAAGGATTTTTGTTTGTTTGTCCATGACAGAAAAGTAGAAGGCAACCTGAAAATCCTTACAGTTGGAGATCACATGGCTGAACAGGCAAGCCATTTTTAAGTGAGAAAGCAGCCTGCAATAAAAGAGTTCAAATGCACGGGCATTTTCTCTTCTACTTGTGCTACTTTTACACTTGGCTTACCTGTGCCTAAGTTTGACAGTGAGGTACCCCACATTAAATATTCAAAATCCCAAGAACAGAGAGAAACAGAGAGTGAGTATAAATGGGAAATTTTATCAGTGGAGGGAGGTAAGCAGTGGGGTACTGCAGGGATCAGTACTCGGTCCGATGCTTTTAACTTGTTTATTAATTATTTGGAGTTCAGAATAAGCAAGGAAGTGGCTAAATCTGCAGATGACACGAAGTTGTTCAGGGTGGTGAGAACCAGGGAGGATTGTGAGGCACTCCAAAGGGATCTGTCGAGGATGGGTGAGTGGGCATCAATGTGGCAAATGGGGTTTAATGTGGCCAAGTGCAAAGTGATGCACATTGGAGCTAAAAATCCTAACTATAAATACATGTTGATGGGGTCCGAACTGGTGGAGACTGACCAAGAGAGAGATCTTGGAGTTGTAGTAGATAACTCAATGAAAATGTCAAGACAGTGTGTGACTGCAATGTACAAGGCCAATGCTATGCTGGGGGTTATTAGGAAGGGAATAGATAACAAATCAGCCAGCATCATAATGCCCCTGTATAAATCAACTGTGCAACCTCATTTGGAGTATTGTGTACAGTTCTGGTCGCCACACCTCAAGAAAGATATTATAGCATTGGAATAAGTACAGAAAAGGGCAACTAAAATGATAAAAGGGTTGGAACACTTTTCCTATGAAGAAAGGCTGAAGTGCTTGGGACTCTTTAGCTTGGAGAAACAACGGCTGAGGGGTGAAATGATCGAGGTTTATAAGGTTATGCATGGGATAGAGCAGATAAAGAAAGAAGTCCATTTCTCCCTTTCTCACAATACAAGAACTCATGGGCACTCCATGAAATTGCTGAGCAGTTGGGTTAGAACAGATAAAAGGAAGTACTTCTTCATCCAAAGAGTGATTAACACGTGGAATTCACTGCCACAGGAGGTGGTGGCGGCTACAAGCATGGAGGGCTTGAAGAGGGAATTAGATAAACATTTGGAGCAGAAGTCCATCAGTGGCTATTAGCCACAAAGTATAGATAGGAACTCAGTCTGGGGCAAGTGATGCTCTGTAATCTTGGTGTTTTGGGGGGGCAACAGTGGGAGGGCTTCCTGCCTCCACTGTTGGATCATCTGAGGTCACCTGGTGTTTTTGGCCACTGTGTGACAGAGTGTTGGACTGGATGGGCCACTGGCCTGATCCAACATTGGCTTTTTTATGTTCTTAACTATTGAGAAAAATGATTATTCATATTAATAATTTACAAGTGAAGACTGCCAAGGACTTGTGGGTGGGGAAATCTCACTCCACCCAATGCTCCTCCTTATGCTCTCTACACTTACCACAGCTTGCTCCTCCATGTTTGCCTTTCCCTCCATCCCAGCCACCTTCCCTTTTCCATTTCTCCCCAACCACCACTTCCCTTCCTGTTCTTCCTTCCTGCATCATCACAGTCACTGAAGCCTCTCCTTGCTTCTCACCTACCCACCCACCTACCTCATGGACACATCCTGTACACATGATTTCATTATAGCAGTTTTGTTAAACTGGATTCTTGTATTTCTGAGCATTGCAACCCTCTGCTATATTTCTCACTTCTGCTGAGTCAAATATGGCACAAAGAGTGGGAGTACTAAATGACCAAACCATTGTTATAATTAAGGTTAATATATTGCATTACATGAAATTTCTGCTCCATTGTGTTTGCCTGTATTTTGGACTCAAGCCCAGAACAATAATGAATCACCCTGTATTCTAGAACTAAGACTAATCAATTACATTTTCTGTTCAAGTGACAACTTTGCTTTTTAATGGACAGTCTTGAAGAGGCAAATTGCCCAACAATTGGCATTCAATACAAAAAGAAAATGTCAGTGTTGCACTGGTGAAAGGACCTCTGGAGCCATTCTGATGGCCATTAGGATACAGAATGGAGAGTACAGCCAGAGAAAAAGGCTGATGTGATCTTTGCACTGATGCTGCAAAGCTAATGGGAGTTCCAACACATTATTTAACCTTCCCTTGATCTGGATGTGCTAACTAGCCAGATCTCATGAGCTCTCAGAAGCTAAGTGGAGTCTTTCTTGATCAGTATTTGGATGGGAGGCCACCAAGAAATACCAAGGTCACTATGCAGACGCAGGGAATGGCAAACCATCTCTGAATGTCTCTTGCCTTGAGAACCCTATAGAGTCACCATAAGCCAGCTGTAACTTCACAGCAAAACAGAACCCTTTCTCAGAGAACCTCCATTATTATTTCTTGGTAGTCTTCAGTATAGCCTTTTGGGAACAGGAATGTTTAATTAAATTAGAGTATATTTTAAGAGAATGACTGTTTTCTTGCTGTCAAGCAATGTTTTTATGTTAAAGCTAGTAGTAGTAGTAGTAGTAGTAGTAGTAGTAGTAAAAGTATTAGTATTATTCTCTCTTGTTGTTCAGCCCATGTGATGACCGTTCTTAATCCCCTATGCTGGATTCCAATACTCTCTCAGGTCCAAGGCAAACTTCTTGTGTTTACTCTCAACAGGCTTCACGGCCCTGTATCCTTTTTATCTGTCCATATGCAGACAGCAGTATCCCTTTGCGTGCCATATACCACACCATGCTCAGTTTTTTCCACCTCTTCTTTCCTCTTAAAAGATTCTACCCTTTCTTCATTGCTGCTTCATATTCCTGGAATACCAACTCACAATTCCAGGAAGTGAAGATTGTTTTAATTTAAAAGTTTTTGCTGGACCGCTGCCATGGAGGGCTGCTGGTGGCCAGGGCAAGGCCAAGGCAAGCCACCATGGTGCTGGAAGCACTTTGAGGATCACTTGGCTCAGACCCAGTCAGCAGCAGTCTATACCTGTGGCCATATTCCAGCAGAGTGGTCCCTATGATGGGGCCATTTGACAGTTCTGAGTGGTGTGCCATGAGCCAACACCCTTCTTTGTTGCAGCTGGCTGGGTCTGAACTGAGTGGCCACTGCCACTTAGCTGAGCTGGCCCCAGGGTTGTTTCAATGGCCCAGTCTGAATACCCAGATTATAATAATGCTCTCTTACTTCCAGTTTCCCTCCTCAAACCCCATTTTCCCCATGAAACCTTTTGCTTCAATTCCTTTATTATAATTCCAAACTGAAACTGCACCCGAGGATGTGTAACTCAGCTGAACATTCTTTGGTCCACCTTTATCTTTGTTCCCACCTTCCTCTCCTCCCTTAATTGACTTCCCCTGTATACAGATTTCAGCTGCAAACTCATGAGGGTAAAGGCCTGACCTTTATGTGTTGTTGTTGTTACCTTATAAAGAACTATACACAGTTATGGTACAACAACCACCACCACCTTACTGAACTTGGGTTGCTCTGATACTTGAATAATGCTGTTTCTTCCAGATAAGAGAAAATCTGTCTGCATATGGAAAGACCTTGGCTGTCTTATCTGTGGGTGTGCAGATCCAAGAATATATTTTGAAAGCAGCCTGGAAGCAGAAAGTACTGGATTTAGAACAAAGGAAAACAATCTATCTTTCTTACCTTGGCTCTGAGGCAAAGACTGAAAGGGAAAAAGAAAAGAAATAAAAGGCAGCTTTAAAATTTAGACTTTCTATATAGACCCAATATTAAACAGCAGTTACAAAATACAATGTTGCCTTTGCCACCAGTTTTCTGGTGAGTGTGATACACATTCTGTGCTCTATGGACTAACCTGCACATTATAGCAACCACATGAAAGCATTCTGTTGGATCATTCACAGATTTGGGGGCCCGTGGCAAAATGTCCTCCATTGAACCTTACATTAGGCAAGTCTCCACTACTTCCTGCAGTGCCCCACCCCACCCCCATGCACAAATCCTGGTGGCTACTGCCAACAAAGCTAGAGGGAGGCAGAGAAAGTCACTGTTCCACTCCCTCCAGTGTCTCTCTGATTAGGAAATGGAAGCTTACTGCGGAAGGAACCACAGGGATCTCAGAGTAAATCACTCATTTACTGCTGGGGAGAGCACTGAGCCCAGTTTTTTTTTTTTTTTTTTTGCATTCCTTTCAGTCCTGTCAGCACCACTGGAATTAAAAGAAGCACCGGAGAATAATGCTATTCCCAGGCAACTCTGTCACCAGGAAATGGTAGGTCACCTTAGCAGTCCCCATGATATTGTTTGAGTCTTGGAACAATCTCCCGTGTCCTAATGAGAACATATAGGGTAAGCATTACTGATCAGCCGTGGTCAACAAGCTGCCTTGGCAGATGTTCAACCATGGCCACCCCTGATGCCAACCCCTAACCTTCTGTGTGGTAATTTCTCCATAAGTGAGCAGGTTTAATACTTAACTGCACTTCTATTTGCTTCATCTCTGCATGATTTCTGCAGTTATGGCATTGTGTAGCTTGTGGTGTATTCATTTTATTTGGATCTGGAAGCTCTTGTATGAACACATAATAACACTTCAAAATAAAAAAAAATTCTAGCAAACAAAAATGAAATGTGTGGGTGTCATTTGGACTGATGAGCCAATCTGCTTAGAAGATTTTAAAAACACGAGCAAACTGCATGACTCATTTTGCTCCAACATCCTTTTATTTTTAAAGAATGTGTTAGGAGTTGGATAAGGATACTGGTGCTTGGAAGGTAACATAGCTGTTACTTCTTTTTAGAAAGCCTCCAGCCTCCTCCAGCTCCTTTGTAAAAAAAAGTTTGCCATATGCTTTCTCTGATTATTAAATTGTTCTATTAACATCAGGAATTATGAAAAATTGGGTTCTGTATCACTGTGGATTTTGAATTTTAATGAGTCCCCACATTTCTATTCCCATTGTGATTTCATTGAGACTTACTCAGTGCTCTTCTTTCAGCATAGGGCTGCACAGCAGGAAAACCATAAAACAGGTGTCAGCAGAATAAGGATATCTCCTGCAACTGAAGAGATTGAGAAGGCATCTCACACTGTAAATATAAATGGCACCATAAGCATAAAAGAAAATAAGATGAAAGGCCAAATCAAAGGCAAAAAGGTTACAGTAAACTCACAATCAGTGTGGGTCTGCCAATAGATGGTGGGAGATGTTTAGGGGACAGTAGGATCAAAGAGGATTCATTGGAGCTAGGGAGCCTGCAAAAACTTTTTCATTGTGGTCCAAAAAGTAACAGAGGATTAAGAAAACTAGTAGTCTGCCAAAGAGGATATGTGGTGGATGCTAGCAAGTAGTTACAGCTCCAGAGGTAGTAAGTGTGTGATCACAGAATCCTGATATAAGGTTGCCAGCCCAACACTGGCAATTGGCAGTGCATGAAGGGCCATCTTCTCCCGTACATTCCTGCCTGGGAATTAAGATCACAGGGAGAGGCCATCTTATTTGTCCTGTCAAATTAAGAAGCTCATTTGGCAGGTATATAATCTCTTGTTTTTCCAAGCGGCCTTTTCAGTGGCAGCACCAGGTATGGAACAATCTCCCCAGGTGCACCTCTTTTGATCTTTAGGAGGCAGTTGAAGATGGTTACATTTAGGACTGCATTTGGGTAACCTATAATTTAGCACTTTTGGTTTTCATGTTTCAGTGTATTTTATTTTATGTGTTTTATCTATGCTGTAAACTGCCTTGATATCTCTAAGGAAAATATGTGGCTAATAAATGTTTAAATAAATAAATAAAGGGACAGATACCTAGTGAAACAGCATTTCAGCTCTTCCAGTTGTGTATCTAAAACTGATATCATATGATGCAAAGCTCAAATGGATGTTCCTAGAGTGTTGCACAATGTAGTGATGTCACTTCTGGGTTCCTAGCTAGAACTGACATTGCAGCATTGAGAGACACTATTTTCTGCCCCATACCCTCCCCCTCCCAATCCTAGCCCTGAATCCCAGAAGACAATTTATCCAGGTAATTATGGCAGAAGCTAAAGAATCACTGTACTAGCTCAGTTTCTTACTCTGAGATTTAAGAGAGACCAGGGAGCTCCATATGAAGAGCCAAACAGGATGAGGATTCTTTCCTGGGATAGCCAGGGAAGCATCTCTGGCCTCTCCCAGGGTTCTTCTTAGCAACCACAGCAGTTCTGAATGGTGCTATCAGTGTTCAGGCACCCAGTGCCTCTTCCTTGTTTTCCAAGGCTGCCAGCTTTTCTTTACTGATTCCCATAGTAGAACATATATTTTAAAATGTATGCTGTGCCTTTTCGCTTTAAAAAGTCCCAAAGATAATTTGAATTTTAAATAAAATCACAGAAAATAGAAATTAAAAACAACAGCAATAAAAACTAGACAAACTTACCATATGCATTCAGCTCAGTCCAAATACCATACTATAACAGAAGTTAATTATTATTACTTTTTTCCATTACATTATTTATAGTTCATCTTTCTCACTTGGATTTAAGGCAGATTACACAGAGGGCACTGATATGTAATTTAATAAACAATACAATAGGATTAAGGACGAAGAACCAGTCAGAAATCTAAAAACAGAACTGAAGCAAAGCATGACACATTAAATGATGCAAAAATTATATAACAGGATCCTAGTTTCAGCAAGCTAAACATAGTAGTGTAGACCATAGTCCTTGATAATTAATCCAACTTCACGAATCACTGGCAAGTTGCCAGCATAGAAAAACCCTCCTGAATAAATCAGTTTTGCATAGCTTGTGGAAAGCCAGGAGAGTGGGAGCCTTCCTGACCACCTCAAGCAGGCCATTCCACAAGGTGAGGGTCACAATGAGCAAGGCATGCATACAAACAGGCAGTTGTTGATTTTCCCATTTGCAGGTTAGCACCTGCAGTAGACCTTGCTCAGATGAGTAAAGCTGTCATGGTGGTGCATAGGGTAGTTTTGCAGAGATGAGGTTCCAAAACCATAAAAGGCTTTGTATATAATGGCCAATGCCTTAAACTGAGCCCAGTAACTGATGAACCCAGTAACAGTTGAGTGACAATATTTATGCACCATCTGGCTCCTGATAATAGCTGGACCATGGTGTCCCACACCAACTGGCATTTCTGAATTGATTTTGAGGGGAGACCAATGTACAGTGCATTACAGTAGTCTAGTCTCCATGTCACAGCAGCATGGATCTAGGTGGTTAGAACAGCTGTATCAAGGTAAGGGGCATTTGTTTGGCTAGGCTGAGTTGGGGAAAAGCCTTTTTTGCAGCTGAATTAACTTTCTTCTCCAGCAATGTTGTTGGGTCCAGTATAACCCCCAACGCTCCTAACTGAGTCAGCTGAACTCCATCAGAAGTGGGGAGCACAATGTCCTTCAAGATCTCCACCTTCCTAGCCACATTACCTCTGTCTTTTCAGGGTTTAGTTTCAGTCTACTCAGTCTCTGCCAATTTACCACAGCAGCCAGTCAGCTATTTAGGACCTCTACCTCATCACAGGGAGAGATAAATAAGGCTATATAGAGCTGGTTATCATATGCATATTGATGACAACCAACCCCAAAGCTATGAATGATTTGTCCCAAGGGCTTTACATAGAGATTGAAAAGCATGGAGGATAGAATTACACCCTGTGGAACTCAACAAGATAGGTCCCACACTGATGATAACTGGTTTCCAATAGCAACCCTTTGAGTCAGATCTGTGAGGAATGATTTGAACTAGTTCAGTGCACATCTGTACCAAACAAGCACTCCCATCAGACCATCGCCCTTGTATCACCTCAGATTTTCCCCTGCATTTCCACTATGAATTTCAGTTCTCCGTATGTTAACTCAGTAGCCTTTTAGGTAGTGTGTTACTCTTCTTATGTGTTAAATAAATTTTATTATAATGTCATTGTCCCACCTTATTACTGTTGGATGCTTTGTCAGCTCCTACCCCATTTAAGAAACTGTGCTTGAGGAGGGTTTGTTCTTCTAGGAATTTTTCTCCAGAAATAGGCACCTGGGCACACTCAAAGTTGAAACAGAAGTCAAATTTATTTGTACAAAAAGGCATGGGATGGAAATTATATTTACAAGTGAGTTTTGGTTAGGATTGATAGAGGTTTAAAAATATATACAAAACTGCTTTTATACAACCCTAGAGATATTTAGAGTTATTTTCCCTAGTTTACTTTGGTTTGATGTTGTTAGAGATGTTTCACTGCTTCAGCAGGGTTAACAGATATTACTAGAGTGCCTACTTTTTAACTTATTACTGGATAGTCACAAAGACTTGAGATTTTATTATGGTTTAACCCTATGTTTATAAACCAGGAGTTTTCCTGACTGCCTCCTCTTCCTCTGGCCAGATTCTTATTCTCCTTAAGAACAGTAACCTCTTTTGCCTTGCTTGAGGGACCTCCATGCCTCCTCAAACCTTTTGTTGACTCCCTATCTGCCAGAAGAACAGTCTCTGTAAATTAATAAGCTTCCATACTAAGAATGACTCATTCTTCACTCAAGTAGTGATGTATGTTTTTTCCATGCAAGGAAATTCCTTCCACTCCTTGAATAGGGAAGGTTCTGACACTTCTTTTCTAGAATCACTGTCTCCACCCCGAGACTGTTATTTGCAGAGGCCAAAACACACACACTCTGCTACAGATGGAGCTTGTCACTTTTCTTCAAAGTCTCACTAAGTGTTTCTTTGGACAGCTCTGCCCCCTTTCTCCAACACCTCACTGTTTTACTCCAACTGGCTAACTCCTTCTTTCCCACTTGAATTTCTTAAAACAGCCCAGTGATCTGTTCCATAGTAAGCTGCCTTTACCCAATCAGAACGAGCTCTGTGAGCTGTCCATCATTTTTCAGCTAGCTCACCCTTTCTCCAGAAGCATTGCCTAAAAGCCTGCAATTGCTTGCTGTCTGTCACAGTATCCACTGATATAATGAGATTTAGTCTGGGTCCTAGAAGACAATAATCATGGCAACCGACCAGTCCTCCTGGGAAAGGACTTTTGTCAGTTTATGGTCTTCCTCAAAGGACCTCAGGGTGATACACATAGCCATGTATATTTTATTCTCACAGCACCTCTGTGTTGCATGTTTGGGTGAGACATTACTGTCCCAAGGTCACTTAATATCCTTCATAATTGAGAAGGATCTGAGCCCCAGTCTTCCCAGAGGTATTCAAACATTCTAACCATTCATTCTGCTACACTACCCACAGCCAAAGTGCTGCTACAAAGAGGGACTCTGTCTTGAGACCATGAGCTTAAGTTTCCCACCTAAGTCCAAAGATGCTAAGGGTGTTCTGTACTGGTGCTTGGAGCCCGAAATAGGCTGGATGAGAGTGGAATAGTTGAAACCTGATCCCTACAAGACAGAGGGTCTCTGGGTTAGTAGAAGGGCAAACTAGGGACTTGAGATCTCTCCTGTCTTGAATGGGGTTATACTTCCCTTGAAAAGCCAGGTTTGCAGCTTGGGAGTGCTGCTTGACACAGTAGTCACCTTAGAATATCAGGTGGCTGCAATGGCTTAGAGTGCTTTTACCCAGCTTCAGCTGGTGTGTCAACTGTTTTTGTCCCTGGGTCAATCAGATCTAGCCACAGTGATCCATGTGTTAGTTACATCTGGACTAGACTATTGCAATGCACTCTACTGGGGGCTACCCTTGAAGAGTGTTCAGAAGTTGCGGCTAGTGCAAAATGCTGTGGCTAGACTGTTGATCAGGGCCAGCAATTGGGAGCATGTGACCCTGATATTACAACAATCACACTGGCTACCAATCTGCTCTCAAGCCCAATTCAAGTGTTAGGTTTGACCTTTAAAGTCCTAAATGGCTTGGGACTGGATATTTGAAGGACCATCTTCTCCCACATGTTCCTGCTAGGAATTCAGATCACAAGGACAGGCCCTCCAGACTGTCCCATCAATCATATAAACTTGTTTGGTGGGTTCACAAGAGAGGGACTTTTCACCAACAGTCCCACAATTATGGAATGACCGCCCCAGGGAGGTGCACCTGGCCCCCTCCATTTCAATCTTTAGGAGGAAGCTGAAGACAGTTTTAATTAGGACTGCATTTTATTAAAGCAGTCCTAAATTTTGATTTTAAATGTTTGGTTTGATGTTTTATTTAATCTATTTTATGTATTTTATTAATATTGGAAGCTGCCTTGAGCTCAGTAAGAAAGAAAAGTGTCTATAAATATTTATAACAACAAGAACAACAAAACTCCAAAGGTGAGGGCATTGAGAGAAGGGCCTCAAAGTATGGTCTTAGTTCATGGACAGGTTAATGTGGGAGAAGGCTGGTCATGGGCCTTGTATGTCCCTACAGACATTAAGGAATGCCATACATTCTGCAGGGAGACTGTTTTTAATCCCACCAGTAAGTCCCACCTTCTTCAAAAAATGATAATGTTAAGAAAGCGACAATATTTCACTGGAGCAAAAAAGTTCCTTGTTCCTCAGTTTCTCAAATAAGACACATTCTGCATGATTTGTGCATAAGCCACAAATAATTTGCCAGCATTGTGAGAATCAGAGTATGAAATTTAGATGAATTTATTTGTGCAACAAAATGAGGTTTTAATGAGCTAGACAATTCTCTCAAATTATGACTTTGGTTGACTAATTTATTATGTTGAACCATTCTCCCTTCCCCCTGCAAAAATGAATTAGTCACAAGTAGAGGAATAAGCCAAAGAGTGTGGGAGTGTCATCGCCAATAAGAAAGGCAGAATCAAAATATGCTTTTCACAGCTTTGAAGTACCTCCTTATATATTTGCTCATTCAGCTGTCAGAAGATAAAAACAAACAGTGCATGGGCCCACAACTAAACCAAAGACTATTATCCTCTTGGTATAGTCCTCTCAGATCATTTTTGATTTGGTGTTGAAGTACACACAAATTCCATTGTTCACAGCTGGTGCATATATGAAGGAATACCAAGCGACTGACTGAAAGTTTAATTTATGCTATACTGGTATACTGGTATGCTAGGTGAACAGAGCTGAAAGTGTAATTATTCACAATTTTAGAAGAGTAATTATTTACAATGTTAGAAGAGGACCAGGATCTTGCAAAGTTTCCAGCATTTCAAAGACAAAAATATGGACTTTAGTGCTTTGAGCACCACAGTGATCATGTCAACAAAATTCCATTGCCTCCAGTGTACATTGCTGAAGACACTCTACTTGCTGTACTCATTTGATATGCAATTGCCTGCCCTATACTATTTTTAAAAACCAAGAAGGTGTTCGCTATTTTGGTTGAAGATATGGTAGAAAATATCTCGGTCCACCTGTTAACAAAATGAGCTTCCGCAGCATGGATGGTGTGGTGTGGTACTTGCTATTATTATACTTCATAGATATGCTTTTATATGTCTGTACATTGGTATGTAGATGCATCCAGTTTCTTATAAAGGCCAGAGCAGATGACAAACTGGAAATTCTCTTTATAGAGCTCCCAGAAGTATTTTATTTTTATTATTTAAAAAAGTTGGAGCACAGGATGCTGATTTAGACTGGGATTTCTGCATATGGGAAGGGTTTAAGCTTCCCCCCCCCCACACACAGTATTTTCCCTCCCCAAATCATCCTCATAAGCTGCTATTAGAAAAATATACAGGTTCTGATACAGGACCTAAAGCTTTGCTTTACCAGGGCAAATTGCAGCACCATGCTGTCTGAAGCAGAGTTACACCCTTCAAAACAAATGGGGAGAGGAAGTCTTTAACCCCCTTCCCCCTGGCATGGTCCCAATCCAAATTCAGGTCACGAGCACCACCTGTTCAAACAAACAAAAAAACCATCTGGTTTGGGTAAGTTCTTTAGACCTTAGGTTGAGGTGTCTTTGCCATTTGCCACAGAATTAATTGAAAAGCAATACAGACACAAGAATCTAATCTAATAGTGTAAACTAAATGCTGTATGTTTTTTAAACAATAAATATTCAAATATCAAGTCTGTTTTTTTTGTTTTTGTATTATAAAATATTCATAAATATTCTAATATCCAATTTTCTATTGTTTCATATATACACAATGAAAAAAGAATACAATAACATAAACTGAATGCTCATGGATTACAAGTCTGGGGTATGTATTTACAAAGTCACCAAAGTGAAAAAAGGTCCTTTTAAAACAATGGTATCAATAAAAATATAGACCAATATTTTCAAAAGCTGTGGAACATCCTTTATGTGCCAAAATGAGCTTGGCAAGGCTTAGAACTACACAGTAGGTTCACATAGGTGTGGCAATCCTTAAACTCTTTAAATTGAACTACTACTAACACAGATCCCAGGTAGTCTCAAGTGTCTCATTAGTTTAGGCTATTAGATTAGATTTTCCACAAAATGGCAAATCTAGCAATTCACACTAACAAATTTTTGACCAAGGAATCCTTGAAAGGCAAACACAGGGACACTGATGTCCTTGGGATTGCAACCAGAAAATAGGGCCTATCTCTGGGGAATGGGAACAACTGAAGCATCTAAGGATGGTGAAAAAATAGTCCTACTGACCAATAGATTTAGAAGAATTTGAAAACAGAATTAATTTAATTAATTGAAATTCCACATATTCTACTTTTTCTTCAGTTATTCAAGGTAGGTAATGATATTAAAATTTGATAGAAGCAATTAAAATCCTGAAACACTAAAATATTAATATTACAACATCATTCCATACTTGCTTAATCTTAGCTCAAATAAAAATGTCTTATAGTAATTCCAGAAAATGTTCAAGGTCAGACTGAATAAGCAGCAGAGCTAAAACTCACTGCTGACATGGCACTGCTGAGTTCTTTCCGCTTTAGCCAATGAGGATTTAAACCTCTGAGGTGAGAATCAGATCTGTGAGGAACACTAAATAAAGTCACTGAAGCTCTTGGAATGGGTTGTTTTCGGGTTGCATCCTAATATTGTATAGTTTAGACTAATAGCAATTAGCAACAAAGCAGACCCTCCTGGAGTCAGCAGTAGGTCAGGCCACTGAGGGAAAGTGCTTCATTCTTGTGCATCTGAGGATGAGAGTCACTAACAGAAGAGCTGCTATTTGCAAGAAGGCTTTGACAAGAACTATATATATATATATATATATATGTGTGTGTGTGTGTGTGTGTATTTTATATATATATATGTGTGTGTGTATTTTATATATATATTTATATATATATATATATAATTTGTTGACACAAATCTCTTTAATTGCATTCAATTTCAAGAAATGTATTTATTTTACAGATGCTATGTGTCATCTTCAATACACAGTTTTCTAAAAAAAAATGTTGCTCAGAATAGCCTATAACATATTGTCTGAGATTTGTAGGAAAAGTAATTAATTTACAAAAGAAATTAATTTAATCAGTATTGAGCATTTCCAGTCTTTTTCAAATGATGATTATTTCAAATTAAGATTAAGTGATAGCAATTATGAATTATGATGATTTAAAACTGCCAGCGCCATCCTAAGCAGAGTTACACTCTATTAAGCCCATTGCCTTCAATGGACTTGGAAGGGCATAATTCTGTGTAGGCTTGCACAGTAAATGCATTTTGCATATGGCTTGGTCCTGAGCAGGGAGCATCTACCTTACTGAAAAAAACTGATACATGCAGCAGTTGTCTAGAGCTGTTAACATTGACAGCCTCATGCATGTGTTGTAGTATGGAGATGAAACATAGCAATATGGCTCCAGCTTTTTACTGTTTAAAGCCTCAGAGATATTAGCTGAGTACTTTACTTCAAACAACCCCAGGCAACAATGACAGGCTGACCATAAGACTCAGGCAGTCAGCCATGTTGGTCTGAAGGAGTAGAACAAACTTAAGAGTCCAGTGGCACCTTTAACACCAACAAAGTTTGTTTCCAGGGATGAGCTTTTGTGTGCATGCACACTTTTCCAAATACAAGTGTGCATGCACATGAAAGCTCATACCTGGAACAAAACTTTGTTGGTCTTAAAGGTGCCACTGGACTCTAAATTTGTTCAGCCATTAGACTAATAGTTATCTCATTGCAGGCTTTTCTCCCACCCCCCCTTTGATTTTGAATGTTTTATGCCACCCTGCATAAAGGTGTTTTCCAGTCCATCTATGTTTAAGACTCACTATGGGGAAAACATCACTGGGGACTTGCCCAAAAAGTTCCATCCAGGAGATGCTGCCAGACCTGGGCCCTGTCTCTGTATGCTCCTTCCTGGCACTTTTAAAGTGCTTATGGGCAGCACTAAACTCTCTTTCTTCTAGATTGCAGCAACTGTCTGTCTGTTCCAGCATTCCTATCTTATAACCCTACAAGCAGCCCTGGGTTGAGAGCCATGTTGTTGACTCAACTCCATGACTTCTCAGGTGTCGCACTGTCTGGGATTGCAGGAGAGACTCCAGATTTGATATGAAAGCTGAGAAATTTAGGGTATAAAACTCATGAAGAAGTTCCTCTGGGAGCCCGGACACTCTACTGCCAATAGTTCCATTCTGTGGCTTCCTAAGGACTCATCAAAGCGTAGGCCATGCTTAACTATCAAGGTTTGCATAACAAGAACTCATCTGCTGGGACTATTGAGGAATCTGCCTTACAATTTAGACTTCTCTGGAGGTGTAACCATGGGTGAAGCCAGGGTTATTATGAGCCATCTCATAGTCTTTGTTAATCAGGCTTGCCATTCAGGTTACTCAATCACCATAACCAGGAGATTCAACCATCCCTCCTTCTCCATTGTCTCACCTGGTATCTACAGCCCCCTTTCTTCCTTGGGACCATTTTTGGCCATGTTTCATTTTATCACCAGAAATATCCAGAACAACCAATAACAGCCAGGATTCTGAGTTTCCTTCAAACAAAACAATAATTTTGCTAAGGTTCCAAAAATGCCACCAATAGGATTTGTCCCCAGCAGTAAATACCCAAGGGAAAATAAAATAAAAATAGCAGCCCAGCAAGGAAGAAATTAGGTTCAATCTTATCACCAAGAATTGTTTCTCTTCCATTGAAATAACTGGATAAAGACCCCCTTTGTCATGACCTCCACTGACTTTGATTCAGAAGCCTCAGAGGGGGAGCCAGAGCCAGAAATATGGCCTTGGGGAGAGTAAGGAACTTCAGAAGACCCACATAATAGATGTGCCAGCCCATCTGTTCCAGAGGTTGCCCCTGAGAAGCCTGTAGTTGGAGCTCATCCACCAGAAATTCCATCTGCTCCCCAAGTTCTAGGGTAACTCAGCACCAGCCCAGGACCAGACCCACAAGCCTATCAGGATTCACTTCCACCGAGCAGGAACAGTGGAGAAACAGTGCCTGGCTTGTAGCCTGTGTTCTACCTCCTGGGCCAGATCATGGTTGCAATTGATGTAATGCTTTGCAGGATTCTGGCCCCAATTGATCCTGGACAAGATGATACTTCCAGAACAGGTGGAGCTGCTCCCTCTCAGCCTATTTAAACCTCGGGTTGGGAGGGGAGGCTTGCTAAATTGATTGATCCCAAAGATGTAAATCTTGTATTTCCACTGCTACTTCCCCAAGCCTGGCCAACCCCAGAGCTAAGGAGACCTGACTGGTTCTGCTTGCAAAGTACAGGACACCATTCACCTGAACCCTTCCCCGTGCTTTTTTGGGACTCTTCAACTACATTAAGACTTCTGGCCAGGCAAAATATGACACTTTCTGCTGTGCTTCTCTAACCTTCTCACTCTCCCCCCACAAGTCTCATTCCTTCACTGTAGCCATGCCCAGAGAGAACCTGTACCTTCTGACCTTCTATTCTCCCCTTGAGTTTTTCTCTCTTTCTCTGGGTACACTGCATGCTCATGAAAGCACTGAGGGTGGGTTCTGACTTTCTGGACCAACTTTAGGGAGGATACAGGGTATAACTGGGATGGCTTCCATTAGGAATAATTTCATTTTCTTAGTCCTGAAATGTATGTTATTCTCCTATACCATTTATCTTTTTGTTTTTCAATCTACCTCAATTTCCTGAAATTCCTTCTATTAATTTTTTATCTTTAATAAAGTTTAAAGCGTAAGTAGTCTCTCTCGCAGTGCTTGCCATTCCAAGCTTCTCCCTGATGTATTGCCCAAGTTTGTGCTTGTTTCAAGCACAGACAAAAGACTCCTTGACAGAGAAACCTAGGAGTGCATGTGTGAACAGACTTTGCATGTGTACAGTTGGACATTTGTAGTAACATCTGCTGGAATCCACAGCTGGCATCAAGTCTTCACACCATCTTCCAAATAAAGGTCTCCAAGATCATTTACAACATAGTAAAATACCATAAAATTAATATTTAGATGCAACAGAAATTCAGTTGGAAAGTAAAATCCATGAAATTAAACAGAAATACATTTTATTTATTTAAAGTACAAATGGTGGTGGAAAGTGCCATCAAGTCACAGCCAACTTATGATGACACTGTAGGGTTTTCAAGGCAAGAGTGAACAGAAGTGGTTTGCCATTGCCTGTCTCTGTAACAAACCTAGACTTTATTGGTGGTCTCCCATCCAAGTACTAATCCTGTTTAGCTTCTGAGATCTGGTGAGATTGGGCTAGCCTGGGCCAACTAGGTCAGGACAAATATGTATACCCCACCTTAACCTCCTTACACTCAAAGTGGCTAACAAAGCAATACATTGCAAACATGTAAAAACAATATAAGAGTACATTAATAAGATGAAAACAGCACACAAGATAAAAGCACAACAAAGTCTTCCAAAACAGCTTATACGCCACCAAATGCCCTCTGAAATAAAACCACTTTGCCTGTGGTCAGATGTGACATTTGGTGCAGAGGGGAAGTGAGCCTATTTTCCTGGTGGAAATTGACACAGCATTGCACGATCACACATCCTTTGTAGCTGCAGGCTCAGCCCATTTGGGTGAGTGGTTGGGTTTTTTTGCCTTTTGTTTCCCATGTGCATAAATGAGGAATCGCACCTCCACACTGAGGGTTCCCCATGGAGTGTGCAGTTATGCGCATACTGCTAAGCCAGGGAGGGGAAATGGCACTGAGTTGGGATGGAATGAGCAGACCATCCTGACGGCATGAGAGCATGCTTGAGTGATCAGATGGGAAAGTCCATCCGTAGCCCATCAGCAAGCATTAGGACTGGACTTTCCCCAGTGTCTTTTAACTCCGCTTTTGTGGCGGGGCAACATGGAGTGCTTTCCCAGAAGTTGCTGTCTGATTGTGCCATTTAGATCCTTCAGCCATTCACAGCTGAGTTGGATCTAAAGGCACGTCTGACTGTGGCATTTAACTACCTTCCTAGATTCTCTGTACCCACTCAGGTAAGCCATTCTTATCACAAAAAGCCCAAAACATGACTGTTGCCAGATAAACAACCCTGCAAGAGACGATTCCACAATGAGAAAGTTGTCTGAAGAATGTATCTGGGTCAGTATACCATCAAACACTATAAAATTAATAAATACAATATTCCAGTGCTCCTCCTGCTACTCCACTTTTAATTGACCTAACTCAAAACTCAGAAGCCCTCCAGCAAAGGCAAGTTTTCAAAGTAGCTTTTCTCAACTTCTGTGGGAGGGAGTTTGAAAGGTGGAGAAGGTGAAGAATCAGGTTCCTAGAGGAAGGCCTGATGGGTGCCAATGAAGTGTCGTGTAGGTTGATCCACAGCTCATTCAGATACTCTGAATCTAAGACATTTAAGGTTTAAAGGTCAAAACCAGGACCTTGTATTGAGCCTGGAAACAGGAAGCCAGGGTAGGTGGCTTGCCCACATGCCTACCAATCTCCTGCCTCCACTGGGCTTGCCCACATGCCTACCAATCTCTTGCCTCCGCTGGGCACTGCATATGTGCCGATGTAACTTCTGGTTACCACATCTGTGATGCTCTAGAATTCCTAGAGTGGCACACAGTGTGTGTGTGATATCACTTCTGGAATCAACCAGAAAAAATGCCATGTCAGCAGTGCTCCCTCTCCCCACACTCTGCCTGCCAAAACCTTCTGGGGAGTTGCAGGGCTGGCATGTTCTGATTCATGTTCTGATTCTAAGATGTTCTGATTCATAGCTCAGCAGAGTTGATACAGCAGATCACACTGGGAGAGGCAGTCCTAAAGATATGTAGGTCCCAGACCACACAGGGCTTTAAAGGTAATGACCAGTAAATTCAGTGGAATATGGAGACTAACAGGTATCAAGTAAAACACTTTCAATGCAGGTATAATATGTACATTACTGTTCGTTCCAGATAGTACACAGGCAGCTGCACTTTATTAAGTTTCTAGATTATCTTCAAGGCAAGCCCCATGTAGCATATGTTATAATAGTTCAGCCTCAAAGTTATTGTTGCATGCTTCAGTGTGACCAGATAGACAGGATCAGGGTAGAGTGCCAACTTCCATGCTGAATGGGAATGGAAGATGGCATTCTCTTTGCTGAATTGCTTCTTTAGCAGCAGCTGGCAACGGGGTTCATTTTCTACATATAGATATCTACATGTCACAGTCCCCTTGCACTAGCATGCCCCAGTGCCACCTCCTTCCTCTGCCGGCCTTCCTTTCCACTTCTTTGGCATGGGGCATCCAGTGTCTCCAACCCTGGCTCAGATGCTTGCCTCCACCCTAGGCCCTTCCTACGGGCCCCTGAGTCTCCATTGATGGCCAGAGGGCTTGCCTCTGTCCCCAGCCTTTTCCCCATCTTGGGGCTTCCTTTCTTGTGTCCTTCCTCTGGAGGCCTTTCCTCCAACCCTCTCTCTGGCCCCCTCTTGCCATCCTTTCAGTTCCCAGCTCTGCTAGAAGAAGTCAGTAACTCATGGACTGGCCATGTTTACTGCTGGCCAGGCCACTTGGAACTCCCCACTGCCACCGGGGCTTGTGGGCCACTCAGCTGCCCACAAACTCATTTATATATAGGGCTGCCAGGTCTGGTTTGGAAAATACTTGGAGACTTTGGGGGTGGATCCAGAAAAGGGTGGGGTTTGGGGAGGAAGGGGCCTCAGCATGGTACAATGCCATAGAGTCCACCCTTCAAAGGAGCCATTTTCTCCAGGGGAGCTGATCTCTATCAGCTGGAGATCAGTTGTAAAAGTGGGAGATCTCCAGGCCCCATCTGGAGGCTGGCACCCCTTTTAAAATATAAATCTAACAAACAGTTGAAGCTGAAATTTGGATCCCCTCTCTGAATAATCATCTCCTGAACAAATCTTTTATTCCTGCATTTTGACTTATGTTTTTAACAACGTCCTGTTGTATATAGATTGAAGCCTGTACACAGTAACTTCTAATGGTTCCCAAATGGCCTGAGTTTCTTAGCCCAGCTCTTTATTTATGTAGATATTACAATTTCATGTTACAAACTTTAGTGAAAGAAATTATCCTAAGGTTAACATTTTGGGGCCAAATTTCATCCCAAATCAATTTCTTCTTTCGGCATTAAGAAGTTATGAGTAATAGAGTTACTCCACTGAAGTGTTAATAAATGCAATATCTCAGAAAGGTCATTCTGTCTTTGATTTATACCACAACACCAGGGGTTGAAATTAATGTTTTTGGTCATTGGTCACACAAGGCTACTAGCTACTTCTGTCACTAATTGCCAAGTAATTTAAGCAAATCAGATTTTATTTTTTTTTTATTTTCAGAAGAGTTGTTATTTTTTAAAAAATGTTTGTTCTGATGGCTTCTTTTTGCTACAGTATCTGTAGGCCAAGCTAGATATGATGAGGAACATGTATATGTACATATGTCCACTCATTCATGTCCAAAGCTGAGGATGGGAGGTCTGTTTTTTTACATAAAAACTCATAATGCAAACATGGGTACTAAATCCTCCCTTCTCCTCCACCTCATCTCACTGTCAATACAGTCCTAAGCAGAAGGGTACAGCTCTGCATAGTATGGCACTGTGGGTACCACTGCCTTCTGCACTTCCAGCCTGGCTCTCATCCCATTTCAGACCTGAGTGGGAATGAGACTCTTGAAAGCAATGGTTGACAGTGGGAAAGGGCTTAGCTGAGTCTTTACCACATGATTCAAAACAGATCTGCTTTAGATGTGAATGTGGACATATGTCCACATACACATGGAATCTCCTTCCCCACCACATCTAGTTTTGTAATTATTTTAGGTACTCAGAGCTTTCTCCACAATCCATAAAAAGTAGAATTCTATATGAATATCTCTACTGATAAATCCATCCACTGTATTTTTATCCTACCCTTTTCCCAAAGAGCTCAGGGTGGTGTATATGGATCTCCTCATTTCCCTTTTATCTTTGCAAGCACCCCATGAGGTCAGTTAGGCTGAGACCATGTGAGTGGCTAGCCTAAAGTTATACTTTTTATGAGTGGGCCATAAAATCATTCAGTCTCTAAAGGCATAATGACTGGAGGGATGATGAATCATCTATAAAACACCCAATGAAAAGAGCCAATGGCATAGCACATTTTGTGCAGTAAAATTAACACTGAAATTCTATGTATACTTCTGAGAAAATAAGCTCTGCTGGGCACTGTGTGACTTCTAAGTAAACATTTTAGAACTGGGTTCAATAAAAATTGTGCAAGTACTCAGACTCAAGGACATACACTTATGTTAGGATATAGAGGCAGGAGGAAAACCAGTATTCTGGTAATACTGGGGTGGAGAAACAGTAACTTCCCACAACCATAAGTTGTGTAGAGTAAAATAGTGCAACAAATCTAGGAGTTGTATATCTGACAATAGCACAGAACTGGTCATATGTGTCATTTAATTCCCTAAGCTAGTATAATTTTGTTTTTGGAATGTTCCCATTTGAAGCTGCCTGAACTTTCCTCTTCTGACCACTAGCTCTGACAGTGCAAGTGTAATGACTGCTCACCTCTAGTCAGTGTGGTATAACATTTAGAGTATTAGACTAAGAAGAGCCCTGAGGGATCACACAAAAGGTCCATCTAGTCCAACATCCTGTCTCACACACTGGCCAACCAGTTGTTATGGAGGGCTAACAACAAAGCATAGAGGCCATACCCTTCCCCAGATGTTGCCTCATGGCACTGGTATTCAGAGAGTTACTGACTCTGAATGTGGAGGTTCCCTAGTGGCTAGTAGCCACTGATAGACCTATCTTCCATGAATCTGTCTAATCCCCTTCTCCGTTGTCTGGAAGCAAGTCCACATTTAATCATTTATTAAATAAAGAAGCAATTTTTTGTCCATCCTGAATCCACTGCCCATCAGCTTCACTGGATGTCTTCAAGTTCTAGTGGTTTGGGACAGGAAGAGAAAGCTCTCTCTGTCCACTCTCTTTGCTAGTGCATAATTTCATAAGCCACCATCATGTCCTCCTCAGTAAGCTCTATTATAAACTAAAAAGTCCTAGACTCTTCAGCCTTTTCTCATAGGAAAAATACTCAAACACATTAATTATCTTGGTTGTCTTCTTTTGTACTTTTGTCCAGCTCTGCAGTGTCTTTTTTAAGATACAGTGACCAGAACTGCACACAAAATTCCAAAGGAGGCTGCACCATAGAGCCATACAGGGACATTATGATATTGGTTGTTTTATATCCTTTCTTAATAATCCCCAGCAGAGAGTTTGCCTTTTTTCACTGCTGCAACTCACTTGGTTAACATTTTCATTGACTGATCCGCTATGACCCCAAACTCTGTCTTCCTCTCAGGCTGAGGACAGACTGGCAATCTGGAGCGAGATGAATGTGGAGGAAACTGCTGCGGGGGGAAAACTCCCCGGGGCTGGCCGTTCACACTGGCTGGTGTATTGCGCAATGGTGCCGATACGGAGCGTTCAGACTGCTGCGGAGTGGCCCCACGTGGGCCGGCCTCCGCAGCTCGTGATAGGGCCGTTTTGCCAGTTTGTGCACGTGCGCACATGCGCAAACTGGCAAAACGCCGCGTTCACACCGCCGCCTCCGCTTGCCTCCCGCCTTCTTCCAGTTCACACTGCCTGGAAGCGGGAGGCAAGTGCAAGACGGCCCCTGGACACTGGTTTCTCCCAGTGTCCTGTTAAAGCAGATGGAAAGCGAGTGAGAGACGGGTAAGTGCGAAACGGAGCCGACGGACAGATGCGCATGTCTGAACGCGCTCCCTTCTTCCACTTCCAATGCAGGGCTGTCCCACTTTACATTGCCAGTCTGTCCTCAGCCTCAGTCTCAACAAGTTCAGACCCTATTAGCATATACTTGGTTGAAATTTTGTTTTGTTCCAGTGTGCATCACCTCACTCTTACCTACACTGAACTTCATTTGCCACATGGTTGCCCACTCACCCAGTTTATGGAGATTCTCCTAGAGCACTTCAGGCTTGGTTTTCTCCATCCTGAATTGTTCAGTGCCATCGGCCAACTTAGGCATTATACTGCTCACCCTTCATTCCAGAGCATTTATGAACAAAAGGCCAGAAAAATTTTCAAATTTCTCATGCAACACGCCATCACTGGGGTGATGTTGGGCCAGTTTCTATATCTCAGTGTAACTTACTTAAAATACTTGTGAGGATACAGGGGTTACAACCAAGTATATAGTCTGGAGTTCCTTGGCAGAATAGATGAAATCTATGGAAGAATGCACTAGTGAAATTTATAAACTGTGACATAATTCACATGGTTTTATTAAATTAATGCTTCTAAAATAGTTTTATACTTGATAAAACAACTATACACACACAGTAAATAATATCTGCATAACCTAAAAATAACAAAAACGAACAACTTTTTTGAAAAAATGAACCTTCTATTTGTTACTAAAGCAAAATAATCAATTTAAAATATTTAATAATTATGTGCACTAATTCTTTCCCATTGTTTTCAAAATCAGTATACTGCATCATCCTATCAGCAGGAATCTTAGTTGCCAAAAGTAAGAAATTATCATCATCTATGTAATTTTAGAATCCTCTATTCCATTTTTTAACTAACACCCCCCCCCAGAGCAATATTAATGAATTTCTCATGCTGTGATTCCCAATTAACATTCTGTTCTTTTCCAAGTTATATCTCAAAGTTACAGAGCTTTGCTTTATATCTTTTTAAAATAAAATCAAGACAGGAATCTGGAAGATGACACAAATGGTTTATTGTTTCAGTGTTAAGGGCATCTTTGTGCTTGTTGACATATCAGATTCACATTTGAATTATATAATCAAAATGTGCCAAATTACTGCTTCAGTATTTGTGGGATGAGGGTGAGGCCATGGCTAGGAATGTGCAAAAAAATATCAGTATTTTTCAGATTTGGTTTTTTTTAACACCTAAAAAGTTGCCATTGCCTTGAAAACCCGAATTCCAATATCGGTATTGTATCGGAATTTGGGTAAAATTCAGGAATACCATTTTTTTTAGCTGCATTATACCCTATGAAGCCATTATAATCAATGGCAAATCTCCTAGGGTATATTCAGTGAGTGGGTGGGAAGGGTTTGAGTCAGAGGCACCACATTTGCAGTGTAGCTGCTGGAGCCTCTCCCCAAAATACCACTCAGGTGTCAAACAGATTGGACCAGGGGATCCAATTCTATGAGCACCCAAAGAGGGTGCCCCCATCCTACATTGTTTCCAATGGTGGGAAAAAAACAAGGCAGACATACAACAAACCCAGTAGATTCTCCCAGAGAATCTCTGCAGTAGAAAGTGAGGTGTGGGAAGGGGGCATATTTGCAAGGCCAGCAGCAGAGCCAGTGCAATATGCCTAGCAGAACCAATGCCACTGCGGCAGTGCTAAAACCCAACAGGACTAAGGTCAAATCTGTTGGGTTTTTGCACTGCCACGGTGGCACTGGTTCTGCTGGGCATATTGCGCTGGTTCTGCTGCTGGCCTTGCAAACATGCCCTTTCCCCACACCTCATTTTCAACTGCAGAGATTCTCTGGGATGCCTGCCTAGCTTTCCCCCCACCATTGGAAACAATGGAGAATGGGGGCACCCTCTTTGGGTGCTCATAGAATTGGATCCCCTGGTCCAATCTGTTTGACACCTAAGTGGTATTTTGGGGAGAGGCTCCAGCAGCTACACTGCAAATGTGGTGCCTCTGCCTCAAACTCCTTCTTCCCCACCCACTGAATATACCCAAGGAGACTTGCCATTGACTATAATGGCTTCATAGGATATAATGGAGCCAGGAAATTTGAGATTCCTGAATTAATTCAGGATTCTCTTATCAGAATCTGATTCAGTTTAACTAATGCCTGCATCATGCCAAAGGCATAATTCCAGTATTAATTTGGCTCGGAAATGCTAAATGCACATCCCTAACCACGACTGCATTATGTACTATGGAGCTGTCCACGGTACTATTCTCAGCTTAAACACAATTCAGTGCTGTCCTAAGGTCTGAACAGCATAAACTATTAACCAGTGGAACCTCCTTTTTTCTGTTGGTGGCCAAGGGTATGTAAGGTTGGAAGCAATGTAGGAGGGCAGCAGCAATAGGTAAAACACAACAAAAGACAGAAAAATTCTGAGTTTTTTCAAACCAATATTTATTAGAGCCGGGATGCCCAAATAGTAGCCTGAAGATCTCACCCTACAACCAGCTGTTTCACAACCCAGAAGTGGCCCTTGCACACAGCTGCCTTCATCAGAAGTGCTAATTATGTGTTAAGTGATGCTTTCAACTTGTCCATCCAACTGCCCCTCAGTCTTGTGCTCAAGGGAAAGATGTCAAACAACACTTGTTGCCCTGCATGGTGCTTATGCACTCTTATGGACATAAAATCCATAAGTATTAATAATAGACTGTGTTGCTGAATGTGTAAGAGGGAGTGAGATTCAATGTGATCAGATCACAATGCCAGCTGTGCACAGATGCCAGCCAACACCTGAGATGATGTGCCAGTGCTTCCTGAGGTCAACAGCTCCCAGAGATATCCCTTAACACAAATACTCACACAGAAACAGCCACTCACCATTGTGGTTTGAACATGTGTTTCTAGACACCATTAGCGAAGCTCTTCTTTATCACGCAGGCAAACCTCCCCCCCCAATCTTCTTTACTATAAAGGGACAAAAGAACTCTTTCCCACCTTCCATAGACAATGGATTTGGCCAACCAGAAACTGGTTCTACAGCTCTGAAAGGAGTAAGCTCATCAACATTACAATAGAGCTGGCTAATGAGTCATTCCAACCCTCCAGGTATCTCTGTCACAATCCAGGTAGAGCGTAACATTGCCCAACCCCTTAAGCTCCTTTCCTCTAGTGAACAGGACTTGTGGGGCGGACCATCAGGGGGTAGTCTCAAGGGAGGTGTCTAGTCCAGCCCTCCCCCAGGGTCCCCTAATAAAAGAGGAAACCCAGCAAAGTGTTTGCTCTCTAGCTTCTACTACCTCTTAACCTTCCTCCATGGCTCTTCGTTCCGCAGCCAGAGTCTCCATGTGTTGCTGCAGGTTCAGGACATGATCCCTAATCTCCTCATAGCCTTCCCTTATTTTTCCAATGGGAACTCAGCATCATCTCTCCGGGCAGGTAATTATTGCCCTCAACGGATACCAGCAATATTCCTGCTAATGCAAATGTCTTTGCTCTATCTTTATTTCTTAGGCTCTGTATAATGTGAGTGTGAATCTGTATTGTTTGTCTGAGTAAGAACCTTTCAGTAAAGAAACTATTTTATTACTGAAGCCAGCCTCCTTGTTTATTTCTTTTGCTTCTGGAAGAGGTGGGACCTCTGTATATATTGGTGGTGACCCCTTTTGCCTATTGCCATATTCTCAATAAGCTATAATTCCCCTATATTATTGAGAAATCAAGGCAGTCAGGCTAACACACTTGCATTATGCAAAGATCCCAGGTGTCCATGTCCTTACTGTTGGAGAGACTAATGAAAACCTGGCTTAGGACTGGTGTGCAACATTCAGACATGATTTGCTGTGCTGGTTCTCAAGAAAACTTCAGGAACCATGCAGCCAGTTCTCAATGGAGCATTTAACAATCATGCACTCCTCTGGGTATTCCCAACACTAGAAAGACTGAAATCCAGGTGGGCTTGGCCTCTTCCAACCAACTCTTGGAAAGTGGTAGCCAAGCATATCTGATACTCAATCACCACTTTTGGATTAGACTGCCCCATAGCAATCCACTTACTGGAATGGAAAATCATCCCAAGGGAACCAGTGCTGTCCATTCCAACACTGGCAACAGCACTAGACTGTAGACAGGTATAGTGTTAGGAGGGAGAGCTGAGAGTAGTGCTAATGTGGTTAAAGGTGTCTCTACTCTCAGGCTTACCCCCTAAATGGGCTGTATTCCTTTTAATCCTAAACACCAGAGTGTCTTACTGCATGGAATCTAAAGAACTTGTAAGTGGAATGAATCTCTCCCCCTTCCTGTTACTGTCCTCTGTAAATTCTAGAAAAACCACTCCTGAGAGTCAGGGGAGGAAAAGTATGGGATATAGTATTCTTGTTTACAATGTAAAGAAAAAATGGTGGTTCCTTCTTGCACATGAAAAAACACCCTTTCATTCTCTGCAGCTAGGTCTGAGACCAACACATTACCTCCTGTACAAAAGGAAAAGAGTGTTTACATTTTAATGGTATTACTTTTGGAGGCTTTAGCACTGAATAAAAGCAAACACTGATATTTCTCTCCAGACTACTGTGAGGGACAATACTGGTATATTCTCTGTTTCCTGGTATCTTTCTACAGCTTTATACTGACAGTGTTTATATTATGTACATCTTGAAATGCTGCAGCTAAACAATTTGATATCTTCAAGAGAATGGTTAGCTCCCTTCAGTGAGGATAAAAGATGAACAAAATATTTTTTTGATTAAATTGACTGTTAAAACCAAAACTCCCACTCTGACTGAAATATGTATTCACTAAACACAGGTATAATTGAAAAAAAATTCTTTGTTTGATAGTTTCTGGTTATTATCACAGACCCCTCCTTCAATTTTCCAAGGCACTTGAGAAAAGACTTTTTTGTGAAAGAAACTGACAACCTGCTGGGATTTGGTTTGAATGGAAGAGATGAAAGACAGTATAGATGAGAAAGAGCCACTGAGATAGAGATAATGAGTATCTGTGGAATAATGATACTATCAATGTTTCTGGTGAGCAAATCATTGCTTTAAATTGATTTTTAAGATGGTTTACCCAAATAGAAGATAAAGAGAGAATAACATGCTACCACACCACCATACTCTCTTTTTAAAATCTGACAGTGTAATTTTATTACTCTGAATTATGGTTACTGGTATAATTGTTCCACCACTTCTGGACACCATAGAATTGCCTTCTTGAAGTCCTTCAAATTGCCTAAATCATTCCATACCTTTTTGAAATAAAAAAATCTTGCAGTTCCTTTCCAAGTTTTATAGGACAACCCAGCAACTCACTCATCATCAGGCTCCTTTCAGGAGAAACAGGATTAGACCAGGGATGGAGGCAAGGGATAACCATGTGACTACATTATCCTTTCAAAGCACAGGAGATTCCCTGCTGGTACAAAGTGTCTGGTGGTGACAGAACTTAAAATCATAGTTTGCTTCTTCTAGTGTATGTGGGGAGTCTTTGCTTCTGTGACTATCCACTCCATATCCTGTAGTCCATATTTATATTTGCCAAGGAAGCAAGATTTCCTGCAAAATTATTAAGGGGAAAACACAATATAGAATTATATTGAATTGCATATTATAGTCTTAAGTCTGTACTTCTATCATGATATTTTAAAATACTTATTTTTTCTTAGGCCAAAATAAACGTACATCACAAAAAATGCCAATGCATTTTCCTTTATCCAGATGGTTTGTCAGACTTTTAAAAACACATATTTAGCTGTGAACCTTCAAGCTATGCCAGTGATATACATGAATGTGTGAATTACTAATCAGTAAATCACAACAAATAAAAACATGTCAAGTATAAAACAAACTCTCAGAAGAAGACTATGAAAATCAAATGAAGAATGTATATTATCTGCAAAACTGATTGCAAGGTTGGACTGAGGTGGATCTCAGAGATTAAATAGTTCTATGCATTTTGGGCAAGCGTTCAAAAGGTCTTGTATAGTTCACATAAGCTTCTTCACCATGGACATAGACAGGTGTGGACATAGACATATATGGGGGGGGAATGCCTTCAGGTACACAGAAGCAAACTCATTCATATAGAAAGACATTTTCTATGGTTCTTGCAAGCATAGGGTTGCTGGTAAATTCTCCCTCAGGCAGGATTCTGGTCAGATTTGGGGATCCCATCCAAGCAGAACAAACCCCTTACTTTCAGGGGATCTTATCCAAATCTATAATCCAATCCTTTGTAGAATTACTTTAGTCTAAACTCATAAAATTAAAGGGCTTAAACTGAACTAACTCTGTATAGCATTACTCTGATGGTCTCATCAGGAAGGTCTCTTACTGCACAATCATAAGAATGTTTACTCAGAAGTAAATCCTATTGGAGACATTAAGGAGATGTCAAAGACTGCAGCAACTATTGAGCCATTGTATTAATTTCTCATGCATGTAAAATGAAGCTCAGAATCTTATGAAAAGACTGTTACCATATATGGAATGAGAAATGCCAAATGTACATGCTGGATTCAGAAAAGAAGAGGCACTGGAGATCATACTGCACATTTACATTGGTTACTGGAGTATACAAGGGAATTTCAGGGGGGAAAATCAGCCTATGTCTCATAGATTACAGCAAAGCCTTTGACTGTGTATATTGTGAAAAGCTATAGTTGGTTTTAAAAGAAATGGGTGTGCCACAACATCTGATTATTTTGATATGCAACCTGTACTCTGAACAAGAAGCTGCCATTAGGACAGAATCTGGAGAAACAGAATGGTTTCTAGTTGGGAAAGACGTCAGACAAGGATGTATTTTATCTTCCTGTCTCTTCAGTCTATATGCAGAACATGTCATAAGGAAAGAGGGATTAGATTTAGGGGAAGGTGGAGAGAAAATTGGTGAAAGGAACATTAACAGTTTAAGATGCAGATGAGACCAAAATTACTGGCAGAAAACAGCGAAGACTTAAAATGACTCCTATGAAGGTTAAAAGAAAATGCCAAAGCAGGATTACATCTGAACATCAAGTAGACAAAAGTAATAACTACTAGGAATTACACAATTTTAAAGTTGACAATGAAATTCAAGATTTTCTGTTCCTTGGGTCAATCATCAACCAAAAGGTAGACTGCAACCAAGACATCAGAAGGAGATTGAGATTGAGATTGGTAAGGGTGACAATCTTAAAGATGGTTAAAAGATCCTTAAGTGTAAGGATGTGTTGTTGGCATCCAAGGATAAGATACTTCATACTAAGATATTTCCCATTGCTATGAATAGGTGTGAAAGCTGGACAATAAGGAAAGCTGACTGTAAGAAAGTTGACTAATTTGAAATGTGATGTTGGAGGAGAGTTTTATAGATAGACAAAGAAGGGGTTTTTAGACCAAATTAAGCCTGAACTTTCCCTAGAAGTTTAGCAAGGCCTCTAGGTATCAAATGAGCAGATTACATTTTTAGTTTGAGTTTAGACCCAGGGACTCAAGCTAAAAATGTAATCTGCTCATTTGATACTTAGACTCCTTGCTAAATCTTGAGAAAGACTTCTAGGCATTAAGGCTGAAAACCTAAGCACATTTACTTGAAATCCACAAGAAAGGTTATTTCCCCCCAAATAAAACTGTTTTGTAGATTGCCTCCCCAAACTTCTCAGTTGTTAATGGAGACCTTAGATGACATGGTCAGGAATTTTTATTTAATCTCTTTTTGGTTTCAGAATATAGGATTTGATCTTATTCTAAGCATTTTTGTGGTTCTTTGTAAATGCTTGGCTAAAGCCACTTCATTATTGCATTGATCATGTACATTATTCCACTCAGAAAATACTGTGATTATAACTGACATGATGATATAAAGGCCAACCAATTATGCTCTTCACTGAAATGATTCTAAGGAAACATGAAACTCAACTGGCCACCTCCTTTTTATTTAACAATAGAGAACCTGATAAAATCAAAGTTTGCTGCCAGGTAAAATGTCAACAGGAGAAAACCATGTAGAAAATAAACAAAACCATTAATCAGGCTGTCTTGACAGAAGTGGGGAAGCTGATTAGATCTTCACATGTCTCCTGCCACCAAGCTGCTCTTGCTTTCAATCATCCCCCATAAATAGAATGCATAGAGATACACTTGCTTCAACAATTGGACCAATAAGACATCTTATCCATCTGATATATGTTTGTTCTGCCCTCTCTCCACAAAGCTCAAGAGTTTCATATATTTTATCCTCACAACACTGTAACATAGGTTAAGTTGAGAGAGGTCAACCAGTGTACTTCATGCAGAGCAGAGATTTGAATCTTGGTCTCCCCAGTGCCAGCCTTAATGGTCAGGGACCAGCATACCTTTGGGACTGCCTATCCTGGTATGTCCCCCACAGAGCACTACACTTGAATGGCCAAAACACACTGGTGGTCCCCTGCCTAAAAAACATCCATCTATCCTCAACCAGGGCCCGGGCTTTTTCAGCCTGGCCCTGGCCTGGTGGAACACTCTTCCAGGAGAGATCAGGACCCTGTGGGATTTAGTGAAATTCTACAGGGCCTGCAAAACTGAGTTGTTCTGCCAGGCCTATGGTTGAGGCAGTACAGGGGTTTCAATCAGTAAGATCTAATGGAATGGCCTCCCTCTTCCCTCCTCCCTTTTTGTTTCCCCCTAGCATTCCCCTTCTTCAGTAGGTTTATGCCATCTTGATATTATATAACTGATCATATTGAATTGTATGTATTTTAGTGTATTTTATTGATGAATGAATTATTTAATATTGGAAATTTTAATTGCATATTTTAAAACTGATGTTTCCCACTCTGAGCTGGTCTTCAGGAAAGTGGGTAATAACAACAACAACAACAACAACAACAGTAATAATGGTATTATTATTATTATTATTATTATTTCAGTATCAGTTTGTTCAAAGAGGAGCATAGTTAGGAAAAATCTGTCCTACAGGTGAATTATGTTATTCCCCCATTTAAAATGGACATATCAACACACCTTCAAGGGGATATTTTATTCACCATCAAGGAGAAAACTTTTCTTCCAGTAAATGTTTAATTGGAGATATTTTATCAGAGTTATATCAAATCTTGTGCTGACTGTCAATCACAGTGTCTTTGAGTCCCCCACCAATAAGAGAAAAACTCAGTAACGAGCCTCATTATTTATTTATTAAAACATTTATACCCTGCTTTCCCTTCTTGTTCAATCCCAGACCATGCAACTAATAGAACCAAACATTAATGGGACCAGTATGGGACAAAACCATTAGAAAGCAATTTCCACACATCTGTCAATAATGTATTAATTGGTCCTCTGTTTAGAAACAGAAAGTTGGTCTTTACTTCTGTGAGGAAAGATTCAGTACTCCATAAGTCACAGTTGTCATTATGTCTATATTATTATGCAGTAGCTATAGAGTACTAAACCCATGATGCAATATGACTATGATAAAAAGCACATACACAAAAAACATTTAATACATAATATTAACCACAATAAATACAATAACATCAAGGAGATCAAGCAGCATATGCTAATCCGAGTCAGAATTCAGCAAGCATAACACTGAGATTAGTCATTTATTCAGTCACACAGCCATGTGATTTGGGGGGGGGGGCATTTTCTATGATAATCACAGCAAAGCTAAACACTGCATGTTGCTGTTAAATATTCCTAAACTCCCTAAATCCAGGTTGACTGATCTGGAGATGCTGTCTCTCTACTGCTCTATTCTTCTCATAGGAATTCCCCTCTTTAGCTGTATACATAAGCACAACGTCCTATTTATATGTCCTTACTTGTGTCCTCACGTATCAGTCCACATTGTTAAAGTGATTTCAGCATGCTGGAAAAGAGGTTAACAACCAGTGACACACCAGAGGACGCCAGATCTGCCAATACTGGTCTTTTACCTTCAGCTAGATCACATCTAATGAACATCACAGCTGTGGTACTATTCTCCGTCAGTGACACTTGACATATAGAGGACAATGCCATTAATCTGTCAAGTCTGATGCAAAAGTGAAAATACAAAGAAGTTGTTTCAATGAACAATGTGTATAAAACATGCAAATGGTAGAGCATATTGTTCCACACTGAAGTTTAGCTGGGTTACTTGGCTATTCACTGATAACCACTGCAATAAAAAATGAGATTTCACTCATTCAAACCTTTCAAACTGTGTCCTGCATGAATGAGTTGAAATCTCATATAAGCTTGCATCCCATTCATTTTAAAGTCTCAGCACTGAAAGACATCAGTGGTGCAGTGTCAATGCCCTTTTCCTACTTAGGGTAGGAAAACAACAGAACTCCTGCTTATTCTTCCATGAGTCCAAGGAGAAAGGTGGGATAAAAAACTTTTAAATAAACAAATTACTCCTAGTGAGCCATGGAATTCTGCACCACCATTGCCACCTTTGGTGTTCAGATGTTAACAGACCATTGCCAATGGCTTTTGAATGGGCTGTAGCCAGAGTTCCCTCTAAGCTGAGTTAGTCTGAGCTAGCTCAGTTTTTTTAGCCTCCGGCTCACACATTTCTGTCTTAGCTCCGGAAGGATAGGTCCAGAGCAAACTATTTTATGCAGTAGCCAAATCTCTCACACAACTTTAATGCCAGTAGCTCACAAAGTAGAATTTTTGTTCACAAGACTCCACAGCTTAGAGGGAGCATTTGCTTGCAGCTACAGAGATGAATTTTATGAACAGAGAGTCCTGGTATTATATTGACTGTGATCTGATTGAGGCTGGATTTTTAAATGCCCCCAAACATAGTTTTAAAACTGTGTCTTCTTGTGTAAACCAGGTGGTAGAAGTTCATCCAATTAGAAAAATAAGAAACACACACACATACACCCCCCCCCCTAAAATTATGTTTACTCAAGATGTGTCATGGAGATTAAACAGATGACATGCATGTAAATGGACACCCACTCCACTGTGAGTTCCACTTACCTTTTTTCGCCTGTCATTCTGAAATACTGATTTTATCTGAGATTTTACTGAGATACTGCTATATCTCAGTAAAAGAACAAGGATCTCTTGCCTCCCTCTAAGACCAACTTTGTGAGAACCCTAATATGGAGGTAGGGCAGGAAATGTGGACTATTGGCTGGAAAGGTGAGCTGAGGAAACATAAATTGGTAGAGAAAGACAAGACCTGAGTAATGTTTCTGAAGACCTCAGTAGCTGGGAAAAGGTTTGCCTGTACAAGCAGCCCCTACTTACCAGAACCAATCAGTCACCTTCCTTCTACCCTGGTTTTCAGCACTTTTGGTGCAGAGATGAGTCTCTGTCCACCTTCAATATCTCAACCTTCCTCTATCTGCACCTTTGACAACCTACTGTAATCTGCATTGGACTTTTCTGAAACTAGTTTGAGCAATCTTACCTCTGTTTCTTGTTGTAACACTTTCCAATATTTTTTTCTCGACATCCTGTCTTATTTTGTTAAGTGAAAACAAAGGCTATGCATTTTGACAGGCAAACAGCCACCATTTGAAGCAGTCATTCATATAATTATAGCCCAGAGCTTCTCATTTGAAAGTACAGAAACCAGCAGGCAACATCCAGATCTTATTTATTAGTCATTGTTTGCCAGCAATTAAACAGTATTTAAACTTAAGGAAGGTCTCAAGTGAACACATAAGAAAGTGTGTCTTTAGATCTAGATGTGTACAAAAGAAAAAAAAACTAACTAGAACAGCTATATAGTTTGTTTCCACCATTACAAAGAGTTGTTTTTGTTGTTGTTGTTGTACTGTAGTTGGTAAATACTGAATTTTAAAAAGTACTACTGAAAAACATAAGGCTAGTGTGGAGATTCACGTATGACTGTCAAACTGTCACTAACATCTACAAAAAAGACTATTTTTAATTTAAATAGTTGCAACAATGTTTTAGCCACAGATTGCAATGACAGTAGAGGATATTAGTACTGGGACCCCTACTATGGCAAACAGCAAAAGACTTGCACTCCAAAATGCCTGCCATTTTCTCAACTCCTGGTGTTTTGAAATACTCATGTGCAAATAAAGGCTGTATTCAAATGTCATGGAGAAACAGGTTTGTCCCTGATGGCTGTTAGCCTGATTGCCTTGATTTCTTAATAATATGGGGGAATGATAGCTTACTAGGAATAAGGCCCGTTGTGGAAATAAATACAACTGGCTCTAGAAAGAGGCTCTGGGAGAGTGCCCCGGCCTTGGGCAGTCAGTGTCAATTTGCTGTGGCGACCTCAGCAGGGACACAGAGTCCACCATTTTCTCCAGGGGAAGATCTCTGCCATCTGAAGAGCAGTTGTAATTCAGCGTGATCCCCATCCCTCCCCTGGAGATTGGCAACAATGGTTCCGCATGAGGGGTGGTTTGAAGGGTGGAGTCAATGGCACTGAACCTGTCTGATGTCCCACCCCTGCTGATACCTCACCCTCTCCAGGGTCCACCCCTCAAATCTCCAGGAATGTCCCCACCTGGAGTTGGCAACCCTACCTCCCAGCCAACTGTCAGTGTATTGTTATCTGCCCCCTGGCTTCAGCTTTCCATCTCTGCCCCCCTCCCCCCTAGAGAGCAGTCGTGATTCTGAGTGATCTCCAGCCCCCACCTGGAGATTGGCAACAATGGTTCCACATGAGGGACTCGCTGGCTTGGAGGGTGGAGTCTATGGCATTGTACCTGTCTGAGGTCCCACTCCTCCTCAAACCTCACTGTCTCCAGGCTCCACTCCTCAAGCCTCCAGGAATTTTCCACCTGGAGCTGGCAACCCTATCTCCTCCCCAGCCAATCATCAACCTCACTCTTAAAGTTTCCATTCCTCCCCCCGCAGCCTCCACTGTGCTCTGAAGCCCTGACTGCTATGTCACATTGGCTGTCATAAAGGGTCCATCTCAGCAGGGTATAAGGACATAGAGTCCACCATTTTCTCCAGGGGAACTGATCTCTGCCATCTGGAGAGCACTTGTGCTTCTGAGTGGTTTCCAGCCCTCGCCTGGAGATTGGCAACCATACCTCCCCGGAGGAAACGTAGTCTTTCTCTGTAATGGGGATTGAAGCTGTGGACATCATTCTCCTCTCTCCCTTTTTGACTTGCACAACAACCCTGTGAGGTTGGTTAGGCTTAAAGTCTGTGATTGGGCCGAAATCACCCACTCAGCAAGAACCTGGGTCTAGCAGATCCTGCTCTGAAGCACTGACTGCTACGCCTAGGGTAGCCAACCTCCAGGTGGAGCCTGAAGATCGCCAGGTATTACAATTGAACTCCAGACAACAGAACTTCCCCCCTCCTTGGAGAAAATGACTGCTTTGGAGGGTGGCCTCTATGGCATTCTGTTCTGCTGGCCCCAATGAGTTTTCTCCCAAAGGCCAACATACGTGTGGAAAGGGGCTTTCAGAGAAGCAAGCTTGCTTGCCTAGCAACGGGCACTGAGGGGCCAATATGTTCCATTTCAGGAACTCTTTGGTAATGGATTCTGTCAGGCATTTTACACAGAACCATGTTAGTGCCGGTTCCCTAATGGAACATATTGGCCCTTTCACACAGAAACGTGCCTCTCCTGTTGGGGAAGCGTTTTTGAGCTGGTTTACCTTGAAACCTCCTCCCAAGCATTCTTTCTTTGCAACGGTCCTGAAGCGCTGTAGGGTGCTGTGTGAAATGCCCCCTGTTTCTGATGGTTTATTCTGACAGTTTATTCTGGGCACGCTGGCAGTGTGCGGGGGAGGGGGTTATGCTGATAGTCCATTGTCTTTTCACTGACAGAAGCAGGCCACTGAGGGGACAGTTAGACCCACCTGGCAGTGGGCGGAGGAGAAGAGTGGACCCAGCACCCAGTTGGTCCTTCCCCTTTGCTGGCTCCCTCCAGACTGAGGCCAGGACACTGGCCAGTGGCTCTGTGGGTGGGACTGAGGCAAAGCAGGGAGAGAATGCAGCCAGTGGCCAGGGACCCCCTTTTGAGTGGCAGTCTGTCCAGCCTACTGATTTTGGCACCCCATGGAATCTTGCCCCTTGGAATCTTGAAATGGCTTTATATAATAGGAAAGATTAATAATATGGCAACAGGCAAATGGGGTCACCACCAATATACACAGAGGTCCCACCTCTTCCAGAAGCACCAGAAATAAACAAGGAGTAATAAAATAGTTACTTTACTGAAAAGATTCTTACTCAGACAAACAATACAGATTCACACATACACTTATACAGAGCCTAAGAAATAAAGATAGAATGGATGATAAATGTTGCATCTGAGTATAACCAAAGCATTCTAATATGCTGAATTCTCTGTACTGGCTAAGTAAACTACAAACACTCTGTCCTATCATCTCAAATACTATTACACAATAAAGTTATCTCCTGCACCCTAATAGCTAAGGGTTAGATGGCATGTCCTCTTTCTTTATGCACCACTGAAGCAGGAGATGCAGTCATGGCATTATGACAACACTGAAATTTTCCTGTGGCACAAGGAGCTACACATTATCAGGGATGCCTCAGGCAACTTTCTGGAGATGACTAATTTTCTATAGGATAGGATGGAGGAGTCTGAAAGGGTTTAAGGGAAGAACTCTGTTTTTAGACATTTGGGGGAGTAGCAGAGATTAGGTTTTTATTTTTTCCTTGGGGGAAAAGAGAAGATAATGTGGAAGATATTGGTGGACAATGAAAGAGGCTGGTGTGTGGGGGGGTCTGAAACAGACACCTGGTAACCTTCAGATTATTCTGCCTACCTATGACTATTTATGATTCATCATCATAGGAGTATGTTTTACACCAAGGGACGGAAAGTTACAGTTGCTATTGATTTGATTTCTCATTCATTCAATAGTCCCTAAATATTTTACTTTTTTGCTTAACAATATACCTGCAGACTGTCCTATCATCCATGCATCCATCCATCCATCCAGATCTTGATCTTTTTCAGCTGAGTTCAGGGCAGCATGGGATTATCCCTTCACTACAATGTATTCAGTGGCTTGGTTTTAGCAACTTTTTATCAACTGTTTTTCCCCCCTAGGAACACAAGTCAGCCAGCTACTTCACCTTACTCAAACCCATCCATACATAAGAAAAATTCAAGAGGCCCAAATCATTCATGGTTAAAATAGTCATGGTGCCTATGTCTTCAAAATCATGAATTTAGGGATGTCCACATAAAAAACCCCACATATTTTTAGATTTACATTTTGGGAAGGGTATTGGTATTAAGTGATATTTGGGTCCCACAGTACCATTTCACCCTACCCAGACAACCCAGGTTAGCCCAATCTTGTCAGATCTCAGACGCTAAGCAGGGTTGGCCCTGGTTACTATTTGGATGGGAGACCACCAAGGAAGTCCAGGACTGCTACGCAGAGGCAGGCAATGGCAAACCACTTCTGAATGTGTCTTGCCTTGAAAACCCTACAGGGTAGCTATAAGTCGTCTGCAACTTGACAGCACATTCCACCACCACCAGTGCCATTTTGGAATTCATTTACAGGATTTTATGGACTTCTGGGATTATTTGGGTCCTGTCATTCCCTCTGGGTGATTTGGGGTAGGGGCTGTTTTTCAAATCAAATTACACTAAAATGGCAGGGTACCTAGGGCTGCCTGTCTACTAAAGACCCCACCCCCAGGTGTCAACCTAGGGGGTTTCAAACCTCAGGGGTTTAACACTGAATGTTATGAAGAACTTTTCCAATAGGATGCATGACAGGCAGATTCCATGGGCCCCTCAACAAGGTTCTCCCAGCTATCCTACTTACAGGACAGAGGACTGCAAGGGGGAAGGGGCCCTAGAAAAGGACCCCGCCCTCACAAAGGAAGGGAAAGAGTGATGGAGAAAGAGCCAGCCAGACCCACAGCTCTGTCATACCCTCTGCCTAACTTGTGCCAGCTAGGAGTCACCTTCCCTGGGCTGGGCAAGATGCCTCCCTTCCACCTCCCTCCTGTTGCCTGGGAAACTGGTTAAAGGTTAAAAAAAGAGGCATGGGGTTGTTTCAGGGAACGGTGGTCTAGCAAATGGAATGAAATAAATATATATAAATAATAAAATAAATAACAAATAGAGCAAATTCTCAAGAGCAATAGGACCAAAGAAACTTGAACAATATTATACAGTTTGTCCCCTTTTGACAATGATATGTTCTTGTATGAAGAATTACATATCTTCTGCTGAGAATTAATAGAATGGATGATAAATATTAAACAGTCATTCTAAATTTTATGTCATGCAGTTCATTTAACTGCAGATAAAGCTTGTTCAATAGCAAGTGATTAGCTAGCTTGGCAAAGATTTTTATTAATGTTGGCCATCAGCATCTCAGGTATTAAAGTATGTGACCTCATGTGCTACATGATGAATCTTCTCCTGTAAGTGATATTTGGTTTGAGAAAGCACTGCATGCATGGAAACATTCACTTCTATTGCAATATAATGTCATGCTGTATTAATAGATCTCATCCATTACAACAATTGAATCAAGTATGCCAGGAAGTGAGTATTCTTATGGGATAAACAGTTTTACATGGGTTGGCAACAACTGGAATTCATTACCTTGGGGATTTAAGACTGAATGTTCTGAAGAACCTTTCTAGCATGACAGGCAGATTTCTTCTCTTATGAATGCACTGGGAATTTATGAAAGCTACTTTCATTAATGCATGAAATGTACATTAATAAGGCTCTTCCTCTATAGGTGATCTCACCTCTGTAGATATAATGTACTGCATTATTGGAGGGTAACATGTATATTTTCTTAGAATATACACACATTTGTAGGTGTTGCTCAAAATTCAAAAGTACATTTTTAAACAAAGGAATACAAACAAGTCATCCTGATGAAGATGTGTAGAGACAATCCTCAATAAATATTTAAAGCTCAACATGGCTAATTAATTTTAAAAAAATCTTTCAGACAGATCCTGGTGGCATTTAGTGGAGCCAAATGCATAACATACTCTCTGAATCTAGGTCATTCAGTTGGAAATTCGTTTCTGTAATGACTTCTAGACAATAATAACTATCAGATGCCTACATCTAAAGCAGCTAATTCTTTGAATAGTTCAGCAAATGTAGTTCTGATAGCACTTAGGTGCTTTCTACACTCCAAAAGGAATATCAAATTGAGTTATGTCACAAAAATAATTAAGAATGGACACTGAATGTAAATACTTGTATTGGCATATCTGCTGGCAAATGCTGATGTATCATCTTGACTATGATGACATTTAAAAAGATGCTTAGGAATACAAAGCTGCAAGCAACCATTTTTAAGCTCTATTAGATATAAGAAGATATACTTTCATATTACATAGGCAGCTTGAATTCTCAAACCTCAGCTGCTTTGTCTCTAGCTGGGAATTGTCATTTAGAGAATGTAATTTGCAGTGGAGACATTGTGGACAGGAGGAGGCTTTTCTTATTTATTTAAAATATTTACACCATGCCTTTCCCATGTCTTAATGCAGCTTACCAATTCAAATTTTAAACATATAGAATACAATAAATTGACCCATAACTCTCTCCTTCCTCAAAAAATGACTTCAGACTATCCCAATTCAAAGCGCTAGCATACAGAATAATGGTGACACACTGCCTAAACACCTCTAAGTATGATGCTCCCCTCCCTCCTCAGGAAGCCTATTCCATATGGTGGGAGCTATGATGGGAAAAGCATGGGGCTGTAGTATATGCTGGGCTGGCTACTGTAAGTGGGGCAACAACTAGCAGGTGGCATCCTGAGGAATAAAACTATAGCCCAGAGATATGTGAGAAGAGACAGTCCTTTAGATGTGTGGGTCCTAAGCTATGAAGGGCCTCAGAGGTTATAACCAGCACCTTGAACGAACTTGGAAACAAACTGTCAGACAATGTAGCTGTTTTAAAATCAGAAATAATTTTCCCATTGTCTAGCTTCAGCATCTGCTTCCACCTAGTGTGGTCTGAGACATGTTTCAATTGCCTAGAAGAAGAGTGTTGGGTAATTTGAGGTTGTGTCAGTGAAATTTCATTTGGGTGGACTTGGTGGATATGAAGATTTAGCAAATACCTTAAGAAGTACAGAAATGGTGTACATATACATATACTACTGACATTAAGTGAAATCTATCCCATTATTTTCATTGTGTATTTAAAGAGTGTACAGTAATTATGGTTTTAAAGTGTAAAAGTATTCAAACATTGCTCATGCACCCATTGTTGTTTGGTGATTGCACCCTAATTTAGAGGCAACAGCAGTTCTGTAATGAGTCTTACATAAATATAAGGAGAGAAAGTCTGACTCCATTGCAATTAATTCCAAAGGGTCAAGGAAAATGTTAATTGTATATTTGTCCTTTTTCCCACACAGCTGAAGGGTTAAAGAACATCAACAATAAAAATACTGATAATACTGAATAGACACCCAGTTGTTCCAAAATCTTTGCAAAAAGTGACACAATGAGAATTTAGCTAGGAAGATTGGCACATGTACTTTCAATGCAATTTCCAAATGGATTTTGCCAGTTCACACAGTAAAATCCATGGAAAGCGCATTGAAAGTGGACTGAAAGTGGATTATTTTGTGTGTGATTGCAGCCTGAGTGTGGTTTTTGTCTATCAATAATGCATTGCTTTCAGTGTGAAACAAAAACTACTTTGACCAATTTGATCTTTGAGTTCTAGATAGATGGTATATCCCAGTTCCAGGTAGGGTTGCCAGCCTCCAGGTTGCCAACTCCCCTGGAAAAAATGGCTGCTTTGAAGGGTGGCCTCTATGGCATTGTACCATGCTGAAGCCCCTCCCCTCCCCAAACCCCACCTTCTCCTGGCTCCAACCCCAAGTCTCCAGGTATTTTCCAACCCGGATTTGGCAACCCTAGTTCCAGGTCTTTTGGGTTGCTCTAGTGGGAAAAAGAATTAGGGCAAATTCTTATACTATGGCCACTAGGTGGAAGTCACTGCAAATGTTTCTGCATGGTAACAGTAGTATTGTATGTACTGGCTGTTAATATGAGAGATACTCACTGTGTGGTTTGGCCCAGTCTTCATCAGCACTGCACATTCCTAGCAGTAGTTGGCTCTGGCATGGAGGGTTCCCATTCAGTTGATATAATCCTTGTGGTGAGCAGTTCCTGGGTGTCACAACCATGTGTCATTGCCACACAGAATCATTTCAGTCAGCATGGTTATAATGTTAGATAGGCCTTGATAAATTGCCTTTGGTTCTAGGAACCAAAACAAAAATTTGGTGCCAGACTCAATTTTCAGCTTTCAGCTTTTGCATTTTAATGACCATATTTTCTAATTATTGCTACCATAAAAACTAACCCTAAATTCTTCATAGGTTCTTGTAATTTTAATCAAACTATGACCAAAGAATAGTAGTATATGAATAAATATGGAGATTCCACAAACTCAACAAGAAACATTAAGGGGAGAAAGGCTAGTTTTTACCTATTCCTTTAGAAATAGCTCTAGAAACCATTTTCTAGTATTCTTAAGTTCTACTACATCTCTACCACATATGTATAAAGGTGGTGTCAGCAAATCCACAAATCTAGCTATCACCTTTAAACCCTTGGTTAATTTTAGCCAATTGATGAGTTTAGATATCACAATGATAAAACATTATTTTGGTATTTTTTATGTGTGTGCATGTGCGTGCACGCGTGCGTGCATGCATGTCTAGTGACCTCTGGTGACTGACTGTGTGCACATTTGGAAGTCATGGCGACCTCTGGTGACTGGCCTGGAGGATATTCAGAGAGGTGGCTGAATAAAGTCTTCCCCTATCTCCCACCTTTCAAGGAGGTCTCCTATCCAAGTAATTGCCAGAGTTGACCCTGATTAGCTTCCCAGATCTGATGAGATCTAGCTTGCCTGGGCTATCCAGGTCAAGGTACTGATAAAACACTATTAATCAATTATGTAGGCTTTCTTTCCATGGCTACTCAAGAATTTGTTTTAAACACCATAACCTTTGCAAGATTAGTGTTTGATAGATACTGGAAAAGGAACATAACTCCAAATAATAAGGGAGGGAGACCTAAGGAGACTTCTCTAGATAAGGTCCTCATTTCTAGAACTTCATGAACAAAAATGTTGACTGAGTTTATTTATTTATTTATAATGTAGATTTATAAATTGCTCAATACCTGAGTACTCAGGGCTCTGAACAATGAACAACAATAAAACATATCATCCAAACAATTTCAACAATTTAAAAACTGATTAAAACAATTTCACAGATAACAGTATTCAGACGGTGTTAATACATCTAATTCCAATAGTGTCCTCGTAGGAGGGTAGGTGGGAGCATGGTTAGAGAGGGGGGAGAAGGAGGGAGGGAGTGGCAGTCAAGATGGTGCCAGTCACTGTCCTCAACTAAAGGCCTGGTGGAACATCTCTGCCTTGCAAGCCCTGTGGAACTGCATAAGGTCCAGCAAGGCACGGATGCCATTTGGCAGAGAGTTCCACCAGGCTGGGACCAGGGCACTCTCTCAGTTACCTGGTCGAGGACAGCTGGATGTCTTTGGGGCTGGGGACCACTAACAAGTTGTTTTCAGTGGAGCATAATGCTCTTCAGGGGAAATACCGGAGGAGGTAGTCCCACAGGTACACTGGTCCCAGACTGCTTAAGGCCTTGAAGATCTGTACCAAAACCTTGGACCTGACCCAGCATTCCACTGAAAGACAGTGCAGCTAAATCAGCACAAGTTGAATATGTGCTGTCAATGGCGCTTCTGTCAGGACTTGTGCTGCTGCATTCTGGATCAGCTGGAGCTTCTGGATCAGTCTCAAGGGCAGGCCAGTGTAAAGCAAGTTACAATAGTCCAATCTGGAGGTGACCACTGCGTGGATTACTGTGGCTAGGTTGGGGTGAGACAGGAAAGGGGCCAGCTGCTGTGTTTGGCATAGATGAAAAAATGCCAGCTTGGAAAAATTCATGATCTGGGCCTCCATAGATAAGGCGGTATCCAGGACCATGCCCAAACTCCTGACAGTCTGTCCAGTGTCAGTGGCACATGGTCAAGGGTAGGTAGTTGGTGCCCTAGCCCTGACTCCCCACTACCACAGAACCTCTGTCTTAGTTGGATTCAGTCTCAGCCAACTCTTCTTCAACCATCCCACCATGGCCTCTAGACCTTTGGCCAGATTTTGTGGGGCAGTATCTGGGGAACACCGATTAACAGAAATAGCTGAGTGTCATCAGCATACTGGTGACACCCCAGCCTGAAACTCTGTACCAGCTGGGTGAGGGGGGGCTCATAGAGATGTTAAATGACATTGGGGATAGGACAGCCCCTTGAGGAACCCCACCTGTTGTTGCCATGCAAGGCGCTTATGCGCTCTTATAGATATAAAATCTATAAGTGTTAACAATGGACTGTGTTGCTAAATGTGTAAAAGGGACTGAGAAGCCCATTGACCAGATCGTGATGCCAGCTGCAGACACAAGCCAGCCGACACTTGAGACAATGTGCCAGTGGTTCCCAAGGTCACCAGCTCCCAGAGACTTCCCTTAGCACAAAGTTACTTACACAGAGACAGCCACCTGCCATTGTGGCTTTAACATGTGCTTTCAGACGCCATTAGCCATGTTCTTCTTCTACACACAGGCAAAACCTTTCCCACCCCTCCAACATTCCTTGCTCTGGAGAAACAAAAGGTATATTTCTGCCTTTACAGAGACAAAGAGGGGGTTATATTCCTAGCCCTTGCACCAATGTGCCTCGGGATGGGATGAAGGTTGGAAGGAGACTGAACATAGCCATATTTCAATTTTTCCTTGCTTGCCTACTTTGAGTAGCTAGATTATGGTGTGAGGGTTAGGAAAAGTGAATAATTTAGGCCAATGTTATAGAACTGAAATTAGCAGACAGAATATGGGGCAAATGAGATGTTACTTATCTTTATTTTTAAACTGGAGAAGCAGCTTCTGGAAGTATCCTACATTACTGTTTTCCAGAGCATACCATCTGATGCGCTGAATGCAATGTAAAGTGATCCAAGAACTGGAAGTGCTGTCTTATTACTTTCAAGTCTCGAAGATGCATAATACTGACCTAATTGTTTATTCCCCAGTCTGCCCGTGTCAGAAACTTTCTGTCAGACTTACTTACCGTATTTTTTGCTCCATAAGACTCACCTTTTGTCCCAAAAAAAGTGGGGGGGAAAGTGTGTGCGTCTTAAACCCCCCTCACCTTTCCCAAGCCACGGCACCGAGCAGAGCTAGGTGAGTCTTATGGTCAGGTGCGTCTTATGGAGCGAAAAATACGGTACTTTCTTTGTTCCTGATTTACTTCTCTATTCATTCCAAACTGCAACCTTGCTTCCAGTCATGTCCCCACATATTTTTTGATGCTCATCTAGGTTTACCCCTGGTTTCTTTTATCTTAATAGCAATGTTGAATAGATTATCCTAGTGTCTATATATGGAAAGTTTCAGTTCTGAAATCTTTTAGTTGCAGCTAAGATTGTTTGGGAAAGACATTGAACAAGAGCTAGGATCCCTGCTACCTAAGAATGGTTGCTTAAGCTCTTTGATTTGACAGAAAGTGACATGCTTACTCATTATAGAAACTGTATGCTACTCCGCATGATTTGGACAAAAATGATTTCTGTTTATTGACTGGTAGAACAAACACCCACCTCTTAACAAGGCTGAAAGGAACTGCAATTTCTCCTATTGCCTTTTTATTTCCTAACATATAATTCTGGTCCTTTGTTGTAATCTTCATTTTTATTGTTATATTACTAGATAATAAAATAATGATGACTGTTCTGTGTGAACACTGCCTACTTTGATGCACTGCAGTTCCAAGCCCAAATATCTGTATCCTGCCATTTTAAACTTACTGGTACAATTGTAGATTATGCCTAAACAAGAGGAAATGTTAGTCCACAAGCTTTCTCCTTTGCACCATTTCTTCAATCCAAAACAGCCCAGGGGAATTATTTGCCCCCTTGGAGGCTCTTTGTGCACTGAATATAGTATATGCAGCCTTCTAAGAGGCATGGCTCCTTCTACATTGGGAAAATACTGGGAGTCTGAATTGGGCCCTGTGGTGCTGGAGAAGGTAGGTTCCCATGAGGCTGAAGCAAGGGCAGGTTGAGACAGGGAGAACCCTGACCTGACTCACGGATTTCATGTAGTTCAGGCCTTACTTTGAGAGCCTTGCAGAAACACGTGGATGGTCCTCTGGTGATCAGTTTGAGAGACATGCCACTCCCATGCTGTTCTAGCCATCCTCAATGCTCCTCCTTGGATGCTGTCAGTTGCTTAGCCTCAGGCTAGAGAGAAGAGGATTACTACATCCTGTATGCTGTCTTAAACTCCTCAGCAAAGATCCCTACAGGAGTCCAGCCTAGCCTTGCTTTGACTTAAATGCCTCCTCACACCCTTGACATGCCACCTACTTCCTCTTCCTGCCACTCTCTTCCTCAGTTGCCTAGGCATTAGTGTTGCTAGAACAACAGCAGCATCACTTTTAATGCTTGCCTCAGGGTCATCTGCCTGAAGCAGCATCTGGTGGGTCCTAGAACTGACTTTTTGACACTTGTTGGAACAGCAGGTTTGTGGTTGCTGGCTTCCATGATTTCTTAGTTTATAGCCATTGGGATATGCTCTTTGAAGACCCACTCTAAGCAAATGACAGTGCCATCCTAAGCAGTTACATCCTTCTAGGTTTATTGAAGCCAATGGATTTAGAGGGGTGTGTGATTCTTTTTAGGTTAACACCATGAGTGTGGCAATGGCATCATTTGAAGCTGTTCTCTGGATACTTCAAACATGCTTTTGTTTTATCAGTTAAAATTTATTTCTTGATTCTCTATATAATATTATAACTGCACACCTATGCTTCATTTAATATTAGTGAAAATACAAGACATTCTGGGAGAAAAGTAATTAACTGGAATAGAAAAAGCTATTTTAAAAAATCCAAGTAGTTGCAGGCCCATCCGTAAATCTTGTACTGAGCAAACTAACTTTAATCTCTATCAAGAACATTTCATTAAGCATAAAAATACATGGGCAAATCTAATTAGAGCATGACCAATTTTTATGTTTTTATCTGGTTTTACTGGCCTTGACTGCACACTGAACTATCTGTAATATAAAACAGGAAAACTGGCATGTAAAATTGCATTGTTTAAAGTTGGTCAGCTCTGCGAGAATGAATACAATCTTGAAGGAAGGGGGAGATAGCTAGTGATTGACTTGTTTTCTCTCATCCATTTTGAAATCTTCTTGCTTTTTGCAATAGCTGCTGAACTGGATGCTCTGCTTTGAGCAATCACTGTGGTTTTTTGTTTTAATTTTGCAGAACTGGAAGGCAATACTTAATATGCTAGAATCTGCCAAGGGTTCTTTATATAGAGTTATTTGATAAGAAAATGCAATCCTGATATGATTCCGTTGCTGGCTGTTGAAAAACACTGCAGTACACAGAAGTTCAGTAGAAGCCAAGAAAGAATGAATTTGGCACAGACAGTAATTCAAACCCCACTACTCCTAGTAACATTAATTTGTCCTCCATTCAGGCACAGCCTTCACAGCTAAGCAACCTGGGGATGAGCTTGGACTAAACTGGAAGTACTCACTATTTTCTGCATAAGCATTTATTAGCACTAAGACACCACTTCAATGATTTTTTAAAACAAAAATTGCTTCAAAAGTGTTTACCTATAGGAACCATTACACACAAACTGTAATCATTTAGCCTCAGGGATATTATCACTTAGCCAAATCTAATACTCTGTTTAGTGACATTTCTACAAATCACTAGAGTGACATCTTCCCATTCATTATATGATCCCTGCTTGATTGACCCAGGAGACATTATGCTCACTCTCAATTGGCTTTGCTTGGCCTCAGTGCTATCATCACATTGCCAAATATGACTGCATGTGTTGTATGGGAACATGATCCCAGTCACTATTAAGGAACACACATATTTTCTACAAGTCTCACAGATGCAAGCAATTATGGATCTACCCTAGAGGCAGATGCATTCCCTGTCACAAAATACTAGGAAGTATGGAAAGAGAATCCCTCTTGTGCATAAAATGAGAAACATCTTGTCATCTTACATAGCTACATTAGTTTCATTGACATCAATGGCACACTGCTATTCTAGTTACCTTATATAATGTAAATCTTTTATTGATTATAGTGTCATTGTATTTTATCTACAATTGAAACCTTGCCCAGCAAGCTTCTCCATATGGTATCTACTGTAGCCAATAACATGAATGACTCAAATAACTTTTGTAGTTCTTGAGACAATTCAAGTTCTATTCCTTATTCTTTGTATCTCCTCCTAGTGTAGTCTGAAGGGCTGCCAAGTGTCCCCCTATAGCTGGACACTTCCTGGCAACAGCCCCCAAACTTGCCAAGAAGGAGATAAATGAGACAAGAATTTTCATTAATTCAATTGTGTGACATCACTTCCAGATTTGTCCTACAAATGGCATCATTGTATAAGTGATTTCAGGGCTATTTTTGGGCAGGAACGCACAGGAACGGAGTTCCCGCTGGCTCCTGAGTTGGCCACACCCAGCAGGAACTCATTAGCATAATAGGCCACACCCACAGCAGAAACTCATTAGGATTGGCTACATTAGGGGTATGTGGCCATACATGCAAATTAATTAGTGCTACAAAAAAAGCCCTGGGTTTTGACAACAAAAAAGGTAAATAGAATAAGAAGCAAAATGTGGGTGTGGCTGGATGACCACTCTTCTGGTAACATGGAGGTGTGGCCTAATATGCTAATAAGCTGTGCTGTCAGTGGTGTTGCCTAATGTGCTAATGAGTTTCTGCTGTTGGGTGTGGCCTATTATGCTAATGAGTTCCTGCTGGGTTTTTTCTCCAAAAAAAAGCCCTGTGTGATTCTATAGGATTCACTGGAAACCCAGTGGTAAAACCACAGCATTTCTGGTGAATCCTTCAGTGTTATGCTGATACAATGATGTCACTTGCCCAGAAGTTTCATCACACTGTTATAGCAACAGGGCCACAACATAACTCACTCTCCCAGTCTCTTACCAGGAACCAGTGATCTGAGTTCTTGGTAGGCTGAGAAAATGCTACTTTGAAGTGAAAAACAAATAAAAATAAATGTAGAAAGCACTGGCTACGACCTAGGCCCTCTTGAGGTCCAGAGAGTCCCAGGGCACTTCCTGCTTATTAGGCCCCTAGACATAATAAAAAGATGGTGACACACAATACACTTAAAAACAAGTTGAGAAACTTATTGAATACCAAAAAATGAACTTGTGACCCCCTTTGCGGCTGAGGCTCAGACCAAATCCCAACCCACATTAACCCTGCCAAGAACTAGATAATTGAGAACTGGTATAAAATTATGTGTGATAGCAATTGTGGACTTAGGGCTGCACAGTTAACTGGCCTTTCCCAGACTGACCATGGCTGAAAAAAGAGCTGATTTCTGGCAAGACATTAACTTTGAGAATGTTCACTTTCTTTAAAAAAAGGAGACGTGAGCAAATAAAAAGTACTTTTCAGTCCTTGACAATGACAGAACTAACATTTTGGTAGGAACTGCTGAAGAGTTACCAAAGGTGATGAAGGAGAATCAAAGACACCTCATCTGCTATGTCTGGAGTTTGTAGGCAAAACCTGTGGGTTACATGGACGATTTCCGAAGGACCATTCCTTCTCACCCCCTTACTGGTTCACTGTTTCCTTTCCTGCTCTAAAGTATACTCTTCAGCTCTGGAACAAATAATGACTTGAGGCTGGTCCCAATTCTTGCCCTGCAACATTTTCATTTTAGGCTTGGTGAACATATTATTTTCCTCCCACTGCAGCACAGGCTGGAATAGGAATTTTGACTTTATTAAAATATATGGTTATGCAAAAGTGAGGTGGCTGGAGATTAAATAATAGGAGGAGGGTTGCCATTATTCACACAGCTATTATAAAGATCAGTTGATGAAAGGTTTTCCCTTTCACTGGGAATAATTCAACATGTACTTCTAGTCATGTTTATTACTAGGCCTCCTTAGGAATTATTAACATAGAAGCTTACTACTATGATTTTTGACAATAAATATTCATTAAAATTAATTAAAGTCTATACTTTTATCTCTTTAAAAACTGTGTTTATGATGGGACCTTTGGGAGTTGTTGCTTTAAGTGGATTATTTTGCTCCCGTACTAGAGGCAGACATTAATACATTTTGCTATTTTACATGTATTTATTTATTTGCCAGTTGTTAAGAAAATTATGTGCCATTGCAATAGAGAAATGAGCTGTCCTCATGGAACAGCTTGAATGGAATGAACTGCTTTGTTTGATGGCACTGAAAAGCCATATTGGAGTGAAAGTTGTCATCATTCATCATGTTGTATACAATTTCAAAAATGTTTAGATATTCAGAATGGGAAAACATAACCCATAGACCTTTTTTCAGTCCTTTAGAGTCCTTGCGTATATACAACAATCTGTTTGCCTACCCACCTCTTTAATTAATTAATTAATTAATTTCATTTTTATCCCGCCTTGCCGGCGAACTGGCTCAAGGCGGCTAACAACCACAAAATACCATCAAAGTGGTTTACAAGTTAAACAAGTTAAAACTAGCATAAAACCAAACATTAGCGCATACACAAATATAAAGCAACAATATAACTGGCAGCATCAGAGTTCTCATGGTGAACAGATGGCAGTACAAGGTTTGGCCGAAGGGACCAGGGCGATGTTATCCTGCAAATTCCCCCCCGTGGCGGCTCCTAATTGAAAGCCTGGTGGAAGAGCTCCGTCTTGCAGGCCCTGTGGAACTGTGATAAGTCCCGCAGGGCCCTGATGTCATCCGGGAGCTCATTCCACCAGTATGGGGCCGCCACTGAGAAAGCCCTGGCCCTGGTACATGCCAGCTGAGTGTCTTTCGGACCGGGGAGAATCAGGTGATGTTGTGTGCCTGACCTTAGTGCCCTCTGGGGCATATATGGGGAAAGGTGGTCCCTCAAGTAGGCAGGCCCCTGACCATATAGGGCTTTAAAGGTCAACACCAGCACCTTGAACCAGATCCGGTATGCTATAGGCAGCCAGTGCAGTGACCGCAACACAGACCGGATGTGGTCCCGTATAGAGAGACCCATCAACAGCCTGGCCACAGCATTCTGCACCAGCTGCAGCTTCCAGATCTGGGACAAGGGCAGCCCCATGTAGAGAGTGTTACAGTGGTCAAGTCGTGAGGTGACCATAGCATGGATAACTGTAGCTAGGTCTTTACGTTCGAGGAAGGGGACCAACTGCCTAATCAGCCGTAGATGGTAAGAGGCTGCTTTAGCAGTGGCTGCTACCTGGGCCTCCATTGTTAGGGAGGCATCCAGGAGCACTCCCAAACTCCTGACCCCCGGTGCTGGCACCAGTGGTACCCCACCGAAGGACGGTAGTGGGAACCATGCCCCCGACCTGGTCCGACTCAAGCACAGGACCTCCGTCTTCATTGGATTCAGTTTCAATCGACTCAGTCTAAGCCAGTCCGCAATGTCCTGAAGCGCCCACTCCAGGTCATCTGGGATAGAGTCGGACTGGCCACCCAACAACATATAAAGCTGGGTGTCATCTGCATATTGATGACACCCAAGCCCATGCCTCTGGGCAATCTGGGCAAGGGAGTGCATGTAGATGTTGAATAACATTGGGGACAGCACTGCCCCTTGAGGAACACCACACACCAGTGGGTGCCTCTGGGAGGTCTGTTCCCTAAGCGCAACCCTCTGTCACTGATCCTGGAGAAAAGAGGCAAGCCACTGTAAAGCAAGGCCCTGTATCCCCAAGTCGGCAAGGTAATGGATCAGCAACTGGTGGTCAACCATGTCGAATGCAGCCAACAGTTCTAACACCAGTGCCGCTGTACTGCCTCGATCCAGATGTCTCCGGAGGTCATCTGTGAGGGCGACCAGTGCCGTCTCCGTCCCATGACCCGGCCGGAAGCTGGACTGAAATGGATCCAGCATGGAGGTGTCATCCATAAAGTTCTGCAACTGGGTCACCACCGCCCTCTCCAATACCTTGCCCAAATAGGGCAGGTTGGACACCGGCCGATAGTTGGCCAATACGGCCGGGTCCAGAGATGGGTTTTTCAGGAGGGGGCGGACCATCTCATCCTTGAGTGCCTCCAGGAACAGCCCTTCCATAAAGGACTTGTTGATAATCTCTCGAAGAGCACCATGCAACCCCTCGTGACATGCTTTTATGAGCCACGAGGGGCACGGATCAAGGCTGCACGAGGTTGGGCGTACAGTCAAGAGCAATCTATCGACCTCCTCTAGACTGAGAGGACTGAAGTGATCCAGAATGGGACCCGAAGACATGCATGGAGCCTCAAATTCACACACTGTTTCAACTGTGGCTGGGAGATCACAATGGAGTAGCAAGACTTTATCTGCAAAATAGCTCGCAAAGGCCTCACAGCCAATATCCAATTCCCTAACGTTTGGCGTGCCCTGAGGCAACTCAGTTAAAGACCTAATGGTTCTAAATAATTGTGCCGGGCGAGAGCTTGCAGATGCAACCTCGGCCGCGTAGAACTGTCTCTTAGCGGCCTTGATTGCCACCTCATAGGATCTCATAAACGTCCTATAAATGAAAACACCCAGACAAAAGTTGGGTTATTAACAGTTGATCAGCATAGCTTACTAACACCTGCCCCAATGTAAGCTACTCCTGACCTAGATAGCCCAGACTAGCCTGATCTTGTCAGATTTTAAAAGCCAAGCAGGATCAGCTCTGGCCAGTAGTTGAATGGGAGACCTCCAAGGAATATCAGGGTTGTGATGCAGAGGCAGGCAATGGCAACCCACCTCCAAACATTATTTGACTTGAAAATTATACCAGGTCACCATAGGTCAGTTGATGGCACTTTCGACCACTAATGTGGGCTATGCTATCTGCTAGGCTGACTAAGGGCTACATATGTTATGGGTAACCCCATTCTGGCTCAGATCTCAAACCAGCAACCTTCTCACCCCTCACTTCTTCTTGTCTAGCAACTAAAAGGATGTGCCATGAGAAGTGACCCTCCCCCATGATGGTCAGCATTAGGGTTCAGTTACAGTTCTATTTAACACTGTCTCCCCACTGTTGGGCAACATGAAGCACAAAAAGAGAAAACTCTCCTGGACAATCTCATTAGTACCCCAAAACTCCTGAAAAGCAACCAGTTTAATTCCACACCGCCCATTTGAAGAACAGGCTGGTGGGAAGACCCAAGTGGGAAAGTGAGAGGGTGTCTAAATATGTGAACCTTAGCACTCCTAATTTGTTAGGCCAAATAAGGCTTCTGGCTATGATCCTGTCCCAATCTCCAGAATCTTCATTTTTTTTTTTTAAGGAAAGGTAAGGCAGGCAGAAACAGCCTCCACTTCATAAAAGGCTAGGGACAAACACGCCCGTAGCCAGGATTTTTTTAATTGGGGGAGGTTAAATAAGTCAGGGGGCACACAAACCCAAGCCTGGGAGCACCCCAGTCTCTCATACAAGCCACCAAGGGCGAGGCATAACGAAGGGTTGAGCCTTCCCTTGCCACACAGCCTGAAACAGCTCTTTCCACCTAGCTCAGTGAAAACTCAGGAGGCCTGGGCAGTAAGTTGGGGGGGCAGCCCTGAGATGCCCCACTATGGGCCTGGGGACAAACATCATACAAGTTCAAGATCCAGCTTATGAATCGCTCCATCTCTGCTCTCCAGTGCATTCTTCATGTAGTAAATCTAATAGATACTGTATTAGTCCAGCTTACACAAGTTAACCTATGGAAGCTATCACAACACAAAATTCTGCCTATCCCTATAATTACCTAGCTGCGCTTCCTGTTTACATCTCTGAAGGTCTCATGGGGATGAGATGCTGATGAGGACATGTTTTTATTTATTTATTTATTTATTAGTTTGATTTATACCCTCCCTTCCCCTTTATATAGGGGCTATGGCCAGTGGTAGAGCACATGGGCTGCATGTAGAAGATCCCAGGGTCTATCTCTGGCATTTCAAGGACCTCAGGTAACAGGACTGGCCTACCTCTGCCTAAGACCTCGGACAGCTAGCTAAAGAATACAATTCTTAGTCAGATGGATCAGTGGAGGCACCTTCAAGTATGAATCCTCAGTGGTCCATCATTAGAGAAATGAAAATAAATGGAGTAACTAATTAATAAATGTCATTCATGTTGTCGGTTTGCTTATTCTTTGCCTTCAGTTATTTATAAAACCTACTCCTGTCTGAAAGGATTCTTTTGGTGAGGAAAATAAACTCTGAGCATGTCATTCCTAATGGAAAGAAATTAAAGAAGTTACAGCTAGAAATGTCTTCCATTAAAATGAATATTAAAAAAATGAACAGGAATAATAAAAAAATATAATTCATATAATCAGGGGTCCTTTCGTAAAAAAAGAGGTGCAGGAGCTCATTAGCATAACTTATTTGCATATGCCACACTCCCTGACGTCACTGGAAGTGTCAAAAGGCCACACATCCCTGACGTCATTGGCAGTGTGTCAGAAGGCAAGAAGGGAGGGAAGGGGAAAGAAGGAAAGGAACAGGAAGGAAAGGAACAGGAAGGAAGGTAGGTAGGTAGGTGGGGGAGAGAGAGAGAAGAAAGAAAAAGAAAGGAAGGAAGGAAGGAGGGAGGGAGGGAGGAAGAAAGAAGGGGGGAAGGAAGGAAGAAAGAAAGAAAAAGGAACAGTAAGGTAGGTAGGTAGGTGGGGGGGAGAGAGAGAAGGAAGGAAGGAAGGGGGGAGAGAGGGAGGAAGGAAGGAAGGGAGAGGGGAAGGACGGGGAAAGGAAGGAACAGGAAGGTAGGTAGGTGGGGGAGAGAGAGAGAAGAAAGGAAGGAAGGAAGGGAGAGGGGAAGGAAGGGAGAGGGGAAGGAACAGGAAGGTAGGTAGGTAGGTGGGGAGAGAGAGAGAGAGGGAAGGAAGGAAGGAAGGAAGGAAGGAAGGAAGGAAGGAAGGGGGAAAGGAAGGAACAGGAAGGTAGGTAGGTAGGTGGGGGGGGAGAGAGAGAGAGAGAAGGAAGGGAGGGAGGGAGGGAGGGATGCTTCTCACCCCACTGGGGCCGGCGTTTCCTCCCCTCTTGCTTGGGCCCGAGTGGCTTCAAGTCACTGGGGCCCGGCTTCTTCACTGGGGGGGGGGCGAGGGAGGGGGCTTCTTCTTCCCGGGGTTGGCGGTGCTCTGCCGTGGCCTGGGAGCAGTGGGAGGGGGAAGCCGGCCCCAGGAGCATTGATGGGGGGGTGGAGGGAAGGGGCTTCCCGGGGCGGCGGCGCTCTGCCGTGGCCCTGGGAGCAGTGGGAGGGGGGAGGGGAGGGCTTCTCTTTCCCGGGGCCGGCGGAGCGCCACCGGCCCTGGGAGCCTTGACGGGGGGTGGAGGGAAGGGGCTTCCTGGGGCGGCAGCGCTCTGCCGCGGCCCCAGGAGCAGTGGGAGGGGGGAGGGAAGGGGTTTCTCTTTCCCGGGGCCGGCCCCGGGAGCATTGACGGGGGGGTGGAGGGAAGGGGCTTCCCGGCCTGCCACAGCCTGGGAAGAGTGAGCCGGGGGGGCAGGGCTTTGTTAAGTGCCCGCCCCCCGCCTCCTCTCTCCCGGAGCAGCGCTCCGGCACGCCCCGGCCCCAACGGAGCCCTGAATATAATTAATGAAGACTTGGGAATGTTAATGAAATAAATAATTTACTCATCCCTAATGGGGACCCTGTCTTTTGCAGGATTCCCAAACATGCATAGGCCCTGTTTATAGCTCTGCTTCTTGAACCTGTGTGTAAGGACCCCCACTCTAGTTGAGACCCCCTTGGTTAGTAGGATCCCCCTCTTATTTTGGACTTAGTTGTTTTAATAGGCACCACCTTTTAGAACTTAAATAAAGGCACCTGGGTATAGCCATGAAAGTCCTGGAAAGAGGCAGGGGTGTGCGGGCATTACAAGCTGATTAAGACCAATCTCCCCCAGCTCAGGGTTCTCAATAACAATAAGACCTCACTTCATTCACAATAACAAAAGACTTTTCCGCTCTGGAATATCCTTATCCACGCTGGAATATCTGGAATATCTCAGAGGTGTCTGCTCAGCCCAAGGAAGTTGCTACTTCATTAACCAAAGCCTGGTTCATCCTTTAACCTTTTTTTACTCAATCAATAAGGGCACTCATTAATTTATGCTCTATCCTGTCTCAGGAACTATCCTGACTCACCCAAACTTTTGTGTCAGTGCAGATCTGGCTCACTTCAACTTAAATAAAGTATGTTAATCATGTCGTTTCAACCAGGCCCATTGTGCCCGTGCAGATTTGGCTTACAATAACCTAATCAAGGTATTTTCCCACTTTCCCCACCGAAGCTTGACAGCAGTTAATTTTAAACCAGCTAGTTTGATTCAAACTTTTTATCTTGCACTTATCATGTTCCTGGGAAAGTGGGTTTCCATATCTAGCTGTGGGATCCTTCCCCATAAAAAGACCATCCCAACTCACTGAAAAGCATGCCAGATTTTTCCCACTACCTGAACACCCCTGCAACTGTGTTGCAGGATTCCTCTCCCCCCCTCCTCACTCTGGACCTCTCCAGATCCAGGATTTCAGGTTGTGTGTCCCTTCCCTAAAAGCTGCCCTGTTTCCTCCCTCCTACCTTCTATAAGTATGCCCTCTTGTTGGTGTATGTGTGTAGTTACTCAGGGAATTAGTTCCCAGGTGCTTAGTGTAGGTTCTTTACATTTTTACTTTTACTTTATTTTGTATGCAGTTAAACTATTTGTATTTAAAATCATGCTCACTCTCTTCATAATTTTATTGTGGGGTATTCCTACCAAGATCCACCCTAGTATACACAGACTCACAAGGCCCTGTGTTATTCCTTTCTGGAACCCTTTCTAAAGCTACTTTCCCCTTCTCTGGGTCCAGTTTGGGTAATGTGGAAATCAGGGTACAGAAACAGTGGATGTGATCCCCCTCACTCACTTCCATGTCTTCAAAGAGTGCAAATATGTTATGTGAAAAGGACAAGTGAATCTGCAGTTATGCTTCTTTTAATAGCACTGTTCTTTAATGCCTACTCATTTTACCAAGCTGTGTTACATAACAGAAGAGCCCGGTCACATGAGCAAGATAATCTGGGGAGGAAGTGAGGCTTTTTGCGCTGGAGCAAAATGAAGCATGGTATTGCGATCAAACAGTCTCCCTAGGCTCCATGCTCAGGCTGTCATCCAGCATCGCAAAGTTCAGCAGTACTGTGTTTGTGTGCATGCGCAGGCCTGTGTTTGTGTGCATACCATGGAGGCTTAAAAAAACCCACGCAGTGTGAGATGGGATTAAGACAGGCACTAGATGCGATGGGATACCAGCGCTTTCGTGATCTGACGCCCGCCCGCGCCCCGCCTTTTCCGGGAAAATACTGCACTTTCAGTGGTATCTTTTAACCCCGCTTCTTTGGCAGGGCAATATGGGTTGCCAACGGGTGCAGGACGCTTGCCAGATGTTTTTGTGAGATCACACCCTTAAAGTCCGGCCGGCATTCATGCCTATCGCACGGCTAATGCTGCGTGTGATCGGACGCAGAAGTATATAGCCATGATGCCACTGCTGCATTTCTTTCTCTCTCTGTCTTTCTTTGTGTGTCTGTGTGTGTAATTGCTACCAAATACCCTACACATATCTTTAGATAAAGTAAATTTAGAAGTACTGATTGAGTGCAAAATCTTCAAGAAACTGCAGTGATGACTATTATGTCTATAAAGCAAGACTGAAGACTCAACTGTAGTTAAAATTTTCAGTGGCAAAGAGCATTGATTCATGGTCTTTCTGCAACCAGTGGACTAACTAATTGAACTATTGCAGATCAAGGCAACCCATAGGAAAATGGGCACAAATTTTGGGGTTTAGTACTCATTCTTATTAATTATTTGAGCTCTGTTGAAAACAAATACCTGTACAATTAAATACAAGAAGACAAACTCAAATCCTAAATTCATTGTCAATAGAATAAAATGAAAATAAACGCAATTTATGTTAGAAAAGGGATGGCTCAATGATATAGAAATACATTACATTATCTCAAAAAGCAGCCATGTTATTGAAGGATTAGTCATTTAAATGAACAAATGAAAAACAAATATTATTAGGATTAACTTGGATCATTTTCCAACAGAGTTTCCATGAGTGTTTCATGTAAGTCCATGGCAGTCTGAATGACATATATGAGTGCCAATTTTATATTTAATGTCAATATTTTTATATTACTAGCTGTTCCTCAGTTTAATTGTTTATATTGTTTCATTTTTGCCAGTAGATGGACATTTTGTTTCACTGGTTTGCTCATATTTAAATATTTGCATTTAAACGAATATAGCACATATAACATTCTCATCCCTGTTACTGTTGTATGGATACTGGGGTTGGGGCATGACCCTAAGATGAGAAGAGCTATTGGTATAGAAATGAGGCTGTTTCATTCCAGCTGGCCAATGGATAGCAGCCCTGGGCTGCCTATTTAAAACCCAGGCTGCACATCCCCATGCCACCTTCTCCACAGATGTTGCATGGGTGAAGGTTGTAGCTGTTACAGTTTCTGATTGAGACCTACTTTTGCGATGTCCAGCAAGACAGCTCTTTTCACCAGAGGGTAGTGGCAGAGATGCATATTAAGAGTGTATTGTTGGCTCAGTACACCTTCTGGAGGTGTCTGGTTGGCCACTGTGTGAAACTGGGTGCTGGACTAGATAACCCATTGGTCTGATTCATCATAGCTGCTCAGATTTTCTGATTCATGTAGATGATACTGATTTATCCCTGTTTCAACTGCCCCGCCCTGTTTTGCAGTTAATTTAAGCCTGGACCTGTCTGAAGATGCTACTTTTGGCATGAACCAATGGGATCATGGGCCTGGTCTCTTAGCAGATGTGCTGCTAGAATCAGCATCAGCCCAGAGTGATTATATCCTATTATTTTCTGGAAGTGTATTCTAAGTGCCTGTCTGCATAGTTTTGTTTAAATCGTGGTTTTGTATATTTTGTATGCTTTGAGCCTCTAGCATAGGAGAAAAGTACAGACGTTTAAATAAATAAAAACAATCAAGTCTCTTTGCTGGCATATTTAGTGCTCATTGTCCATTTCTCAGGCATATGGCTGTTATCCAAAAGCATGTATCTGGAGCAGCAGCACAAACACTTCCTAAATAAATAATAGAATCTCAGTGTTGGAAGTGGTCATACTTTCATTTATTTTTACATTTGTACTCTACAGTACTTAGCTAACATGGCTCTTGAAGGACACAACCCCTTATCACAAAAGAAGTTTATCCAATCTCTTTCTTTCCCTTACACACACACATGCACACACAGTCCACATTAAACCATAAACACACTGAGAGACAGCACCATATACTTTCATCCTATATAATAATGTTCTTTTCTGAAACTTTCTTATTACAGAAACATTTTTCCATTGTCTTTCCCCCTTACTGGTTTATGGCTGTTAATACGCTAACTGGGCTTGGAAATTTGACTATACCTTTTTTGCTATTTACATTGGTCATAATCTTTGTTGATTTTAAAGAAATAATGAACTATCTTTTATGCACTGAAGTGCATATGCATCTTAACCCTCTGTCTTTTACTGTTCTTAAAGAAAATTGTTAAAAGAATAAATAAGTAGATAGTTGTGATTTAACTCTCATGGTAATCCAGTGTACTCTCACCTGAAAAGAGAGCTGTTTAACAAGACTAAAATTCATAAAAATCATTAATTTTGAAGGTGGAAGTAGTAATACAGGGTTTATATTGCTAGATTTTAAATTTTATTTTCAGTGTCGAAAAGGGAACAGAAAATGAGGCATCCTTCCCTGATGTTGAGTAACGAAGCAATGAGATACTGAGCGGTGTATATGTATTGTTCCCTTCAACCAATTGCAAATGTAGCTTTAAGAGAGCCAAAACATCTATATCAAAGTTAGTTTCAGCATCCTTTCAGAGTTGCAAGGAGAATGACACATGATTAATGACTAAAAGCTTACCATTTCTTCAATCTTGATTTCAGTCCTTCCTCTTCCCCCCCCCTCAAAAATCCTTGAATTATGAGTTATTTATTTATTTAAATTGTTTACTTAATCAATCATTAGGGGGGAAATGATGGAGTGAGAAAGAAAGAAGGCTGAGTAAATCCTGTCCAGATGACACATGCAGTTTATCTTCTGAAGATAGATAACTTAAATGAAAATAAACACCGACAGAGACACATGACCTATTGGTAATGTCAAAATGATATTTTATAACACTGCTGTGCAGTTCCTCCATGTCCAAAGAGGACAGTGCCATGCTCTGAAAAATGATGTTCAAGCAACTATGTGTATTATTTTAGTACAAAATCAGATCTGGGCATGACTGCAGGGGGTAGGTGTTATGGCCTCGTCACCCAACTGTTATATCCTGTTGCAGCTGTTTGTAAGGAATGCAAACCTATTACCATGCAGTCCTAAGCAGAGTTGCAGCCTTCTAAGTCCACTAGCATCAACAGACTTTTGCTTAAGATTGCAGTCTTAAGGTTTCAGATCAGAGATCTAAAAACAAGGGATACTCCGAGATCTCTACAGTGCAATTGTAAGCATATCCTTCCAAATCCATTGAAGGGGAAAGGTTTAGAAGGTGTAGCTCTGCATAGGATTGTTCTGGTAATATCTGATATACGTGTAGACCTATTTCTCACAGCTTGGACTTGTTATATTGCACAGGAACTGAGAATAAGGCAACATAGGAGTACCTGTAGTTTCATCTTTCAGTCAGGGAGAAGATAGGTAGAGAGAGTAGAGAAGAAGCAGATGAGGAAGAAAGCACAAAGATAAATAAGGGAAAAGGAAGCAATCTGAGAGCAGAGAGAAATAGCATTACTCTTCTCTAAGGAAGCTGGAGGGATTATGCCAGGTTTAGGATGCAGGCACTCCAAGAACCTTATGACTTCATCATGGCCACTGAAACTTGGCCTAAACTGTTCCTACTATAGTCCAACAGCAACCACTTCTAAAGTGTGTCTAAGAAACACAAAGTGGAATTTATGAAGTGGCAGTATTAGAATGAGGATTAGGGTTATTGGTACAAGATAGTCGATTTAGCATTTATCTGTTTAGCCTGATCAGAAGCATGGCTACAGTAACGTAAATCCCACTGATCTGGATCCAGTGCCTCCTTTCAATTGAGTTAGAGAAAGATTTAGCAGGTAGGAATCACTTGATTGGATTCAATCAGCTTTCCCACTGGTGAAAAGGGGAGTCAGCACTGACCACTAGAAAGGCTCTGCTTGGGATTCATGGGGCATGCAAGGACCAAAAACACATAGGACTGGGACTGTACTAAGGAGAGGAGTTGACTAAGACTGGGAGAAACAGCTGACTGGATCAAATCTTTGGATCCAAATTAAGGGAAAGGAGTCACTGAATTTAACTCCATTGACTTCAATAAGACTTGCTTCCAGATAAATCTTCTTAGAATTACAGAGATATGATTGCAGATGATACTGACTGAGGCAATAGAACAAATTTTGAGTCCAGTGGCACCTTTAAGACCCACAAAGTTTTATTCAAAGTATAAACTTTTGTGTGCAAAACACACTTTTTCAGATAAATGGAACAAAATCTCCTCAAGGGTTATTTACAGGAAAAGAGAGGGTTGGGGGCAGCCGTTAGGAGGGGCCACTCAAAGCCCAGATGCATACACAGAGCTGAAATTGGATCAGGTGGCTGGTAAGATCAATGGATAGCAGAAAATTAGCATGTAAATGCCAAGAGTTAACAAAGAGATGTGAGAATGAAGCTAGAGTACAGCAGTACCCCCAAGACAAACCAAGCTCAACCCTGTGTACATGGGAGAACAGAGACTCAGTGTGTGCACACTTCTTCACATACATTGAAACAGGTTTCCTCAAATATTACGTGTGTGTGTGTGGGGGGGGTTAGTTGTCAGGAAGAACTGATTAGAGTCAAGATGCATAAGTAACTAAGCAATAAATATAGCTAAGATTGGAATAACACATATCGTAGGATATATAAATAGCAGCAAGTTGGCATACTAATAATAAAGGAGTTAACAACAGGTGAGAATCAAGTTTGAGTCCATTGGCCTCTATAAGACTAAGAATGTTTAATTTCTGGGTATAAGTAAGAACAGAATGGTTTAGCATGTACAATGAGATAAGAAGCTGATATCTGGGGGTTCCATTGTCCTGAGTGTTGTAATAACTTGTAAATCAGCAATCTCTGATTCCAGTGTGTTTCTGAAATTCTTTTGCAATTAAACAGTTACTTTCAGGCCACACATTGAATGTTCTGAAAAAGTGAAGTATTCTCATAGAGGTTTCTCAGTCTTGTGATTCTTGATGTCAGATTTGTGTAAATTTATCCTCTAGCGTAGGGGTTGACCTGTTTGCCCTATGTAGAGAAACAAAGGGCATTGTTGTCTTTTAATGGCATATACAATGTTAGAAGATGAGCAGGTGAATAAGCCTGGGATGGTGTAGTTGATGTTGTTAGGTCCAGTGATTGTGTTGTCTGGGTGTATGTGGCAGCAAAGTTGGCACCTGGATTTGTTGCAAGCTCTGAGACCAGTGTTCATGTTTAAATTAGATGTTGTATTATTGTGGGTGAGGAGTTGTTTGAGATTGGGGGACTGTCTGTGTGCTAGAAGAGGTTTGCCCAGCACTGGTGAAAGAGAACTGTTGTTATCCAGTAGAGGTTGTATGCCACCGATGATGCATTGAATTGTTTTAAGTTGAGAGCTGTATGTGACCACTAGTGGTGTTGCTATTGTCTCTTTGGGGCCTCTCTTGCAAAAGGTTTTCTCTGGGTATCATTCTGGCTTTGTTGATCTTTTTCTTGACTTCATCAGGTAGATACTTTAGTTCTAAAAAGGTTTATTGTAATTGTTTTATTGCAAAGGAATTTCAGAAACAGACTGGAACGGGAGATTACTGAATTACAAGTTGTTACAACACTCAGGACAATGGAACCCCCAGGGCTTAAAAGAGAAATTGGCTTCTTATCTCACTACACACACTAAGTCATACTGCTCTTACTTATACCCAGAAATTAAACGTTCTTAGTCTTATAGAGGCCACTGGACTCAAACTTGGTTCTCACATCTGTTTTTTACTCCATTATTATCTGTATGCCAACTTGCTGCTATTTATATATCCTACGATATGTGTTATTCCAATCTTAGTGATATTTACTGCTCAGTTACTTATGCATTTTGTCTTTAATCAGTTCTTCCTGGCAACTAATCCCCCCCACACATACACATGTAATATTTGAGGAAATCTGTTTCAATGTATGTGAAGAAGTGTGCACACACTGAGTCTCTGTTCTCCCATGTACACAGGGTTGAGCTTGGTTTGTCTTGGGGGTACTGCTGTACTCTAGCTTCATTCTCACATCTCTTTGTTAACTCTTGGCATTTACATGCTAATTTTCTGCTATCCATTGATTTTACTGGCCACCTGATCCAATTTCAGCTCTGCATATGCATCTGGGCTCTGAGTGGCCCCTCTCAATGGCTGCCTCCCACCCTCTCTTTTCCTGTAAATAACCCTTGAGGAGATTTTGTTCCATTTGTCTGAAGAAGTGTACTGCGCACATGAAAACATACACTTTGAATAATACTCTCTCTCTCTCTCTTTCTTCATTTTAGATATTTAAAAATACAATGAGTACATAATTAAAATTACTGATAATAACAAGAAATTAGAACTCATCAAGATGATGATATAAACCTCCATTGCCAGTCATACTGCATAGCAGGGAAGAGAAGGGTATGTGGGGGCCATAAAAGAAAAAAGAGACAGGGCACCAGTCTTAATTTCCTGTTGCTGCCCTCAACTAAAAGCCTGGCAGAACATCTCTGCTAGTTGGAGCCTCCAGGTCAGTCTCAAGGGCAGGCCAGCATAGAGTGAATTACAGTAGTCCAGCCTGAAGGGGACTGTCACATGGTTTACTATGGCTTGGTTGGGACACAACAGCAGCCGTGCTTGGCTTAGATGCCAACCTGGCCATATTGGTGACCAGCGCCTCCATAGACAAGGAGGCATCCAGGGTCAGACCCAGACTCCTGACAGAGCACACTGGTATCAACAGTGCCTCAACAAGTGTCGGGAGCCTGAACCCCGACCCTGAAGCCTCCTTCCCCAGCCACAGAACCTCCATCTTCCCTGGATTCAGTCTCAGCCTGCTCTTCCTTAGCTATCCCACCATGGCCTCCAAACCCTCAGCCAGATGGTGAGGGACAGTAAAAGTGTTGGTCTTAAAGGTGCTACTGGACTCAAAAATTGTTCTGCTGCTTTAGACCAACATTGCTACCCACCCGATGGAGGCAATATTTAGGGTAATTAATGAGAATAATTAGACTTCAGAATCTGTGCACTCTCACCACTGTGCTCAATAGAGATAAGTTTTCAGAGTCAGGAGGCAATCAACATTTTCATTAGCTTTATTTAAAACCAAATCTCATTTCTTTCCCCCCCCCCCTTAACATCACGACAAAGAGTAATGAGAATTCTTGCAGTCTGCAAAATGACTTCTTCCTGAAACTAACTTTAAACTGGATATCAGCCCCATTAAGATACTGAGACTCTTTAACCTTTTAAAAGCTGTTCTGTACCTTTTTTCTAATTGGATTTTTAGTCACCATTTCAAATTAGAGTTCACTGGCATTTCATAAAGATGTGTTTTCAGGGGGTAAAATCCTTGGAGTTTTATTCATATAAACTATCTTTCCAGAAAGGAGCATATTATAATAGTTGATACTGGAGGTCAAGCTGCCAAAGTCACTATAGCAATAGCAGTCATTGATATTCTTTATCTGATCGAGTAATACAACTTTGGAAAGTTGCTAACTTTTCACCAAAGTATTGTTTTGTTTTGAAAACCAAAAGAAATTTATGAATACAAATCCACGTGGAAAAAAAATACATTCTCTGGGGTGTCTAAGGACCATTCACTCTGGTCATCTTTGCAGGCCCCTCTTTGGCTGTTCCCACCATCTGATGCTAGATGGGTGACAACCCAAAAAAGGGCTCTCTTAGTTGTGGCACCAAAACTTTAGAATTATCTCTCCAGGGAGGTTTATCTGTCTCCCTCTATTGTTGACTTTTGCCAGTGGTGAAGGCTCTTTTGTTTCATTTGGCATACCTCCAATAACCATTATTGGCCTTCCTCCCTAGTTCTGGTATTGTTTGTTTGTGTTTTTATTGAATCTATATATCTAATTCCCAAGTGCCCCCCGGTGTGCGGATACCTAAATCTGCGCGGGGGGGCACTTGGGGGGCAGGGAGGGGGTTCTGCACATGGGGGGCGCTTCCCCCATGTGCATAAAAATCTTAAAAGTAAAGAAAAATTCCGGGGGAATACTTAAATCCCCCAAAAAGTAAAAAAAACCCTGCGCATGCGCAGGACGTACCTGATTGGCGGCGGCGGCTGAGCTGCCGGTTGAGGAAATGGGAGAGGGGCCGGCAAGGCAGGGCGGTGTGGAGGGCCTCAGCCCTAACCGCACCGTGGCTGAAGGACGAGGGGAGGATGGGGGAAGCAGCGAGGCCTGGACAAGCAGCCTGGCGGACAAGCAGCCCGGTGGCAGCAGCCACTGGAGCTGGAGGAAAACGCTGGGGAGTGGTGGAGGGAAAGGCCGGGCCTGAGTGGCGTTAAGCCACACAGGCCCCAGCAAGAGTCAGAGGGTGGGGGGTGGGGGAAAGGGAGAGAAACGCGAGGGCAGGAGGGAGGGAAGGAATGGCACGGGGGGGGGAATGCCAGGCCTGAGTGGCGTTAAGCCACTCAGGTCCCAACGAGAGACAGCTGTCGGAGGGAGGGAAAAGTGAAGGCGGGGGAGCGGGGGGGGAAGGAATGGTGCGGTGGGGCGGAGGGAGGGAAGAAAGGAATGGTGCGGGGGGGGGCAGAATGCCGGGCCTGAGTGGCTCCACCGGAGCAGCCACCGGAGCTGGAGGAAAACGCCGGGGGTGGGTGGAGGGAAATGCCGGGCCTGAGATGGCAGGGAGGTGTCATGGAGGGAAACATGAGGGCAGCGGCGGGGGGGTGGAATGGTGAGGCCCATTCGGCCCTGCAGCGGAGGGGCCTCGCCGGGGCAGGCTGCAGCGTGGGGGGGGGAAGGGGTGGAGGAAGGAGGAGCAGCTGTCAGCTTCTCCCCCCCCACGAATATTGCGGGCCCCCCCCTTGTTATTTTCTAATTTTAGATGTCATTTTTAATTGTTTAAATATTTTAAGGTTTTTATGTGCACCTCTTTGGGGTTTCAAGTTGGGTAGAAAGGTGGCATAAAAATGTAATCACCAGTGAGCTGAACATCTGTTCTGATCATCTGAGCCCACCTCAGCAGGGTGGGTGAAATATCAATCAGTCAATGAATCAATCAATGAATCAATCAATCAATCATTCTGTTCGCTGGTCCACTGTCCATTCTGAGTGGCTGATGAACAACTTGGCCGCTGTGTAGTAGCTATGGTAGTGGAGTTTCATTTACTTGTAGTGGTAGAGTTTCGTTTGCTTGCCTTGCAGCAGCTTTTGCATCTGTGCAGCAGGCAGGATGATTCTACCTAAGATCATGGATAGGATATCCAGGTAATTCGATGACATGAGGTGCTATGCCTCCCCCAAGACTGAGCAAAAAGGCACATGTATGAAATAATGTCGATAACACAGACCTAAGTGAATACCAAATGGCAAGCTTTTAAAAAAGAAATATAGTGTTTATAATCACTGATAGATTGATTTGTTCAGTGCTTATTTAAATGATTGGCTGACAAGCTGGGTTCACTGCCAACTGATCTGTGGAGGGGAATGGGAGGAAGTAGGACTCTCATTAAGCCAAGAATGTGCATAAGTGAAACACTGCTAATTGCATGGTACTGTATTGCTTGAATATACAAAAAGCAACCTAGTGAGCAGGAACAAACTTTTTGTAAACAGCCAAACTGATCAATGAAAATCATCTCCCTGTTCTTGATAGGCAAAAAGACTACAAGCCAAACAGGTGTTCAAGCATCACTGCTCTTAATAGCCAAAGAGTTGTGGTTTGTAGAACAAAACAGGGCAGAGTGGTCCAGCTTTACCACTTGGAGGGGGGTCTGTTAATGAACTATCCATATTCATACTTTTAGTAATTTATATGGGTCAAGTAGCTTCTGTTATTAAGTTTGCAACTCTCTGAAACAAGCAAGAAACATTAGGGAAAGCTGACCTGTCACATATTCACCCTTCTCCTGAAACACATTAAAGCAGTGCCAGTTTTCAAAAGCATTTTTTCATATATTCCAGCCACCCACTGTGCTTGAGATAGACATCTTTTCCAGCTCTCCCCAGGCTCTTGCATCTTAATTAAAACCCTGTTGGAAAGTGAACTTCAAGAGCCTATTCCTGGTTAGCTGGTTCCAAGATATTCGTGCTTAATTATATTCTGGGTTAGCTGTACCTGTAATGATATATCTGCCATTCACCACACCACTTTGGGAGAAGAGCATTTTCAGAACAGAACCCATCTAACAAAAATGACCAATTTTAGCTCTCAGGCAGTAAAGTTTCGTTGTCCAAAGTGCTGACATTCTGTCAAATTCTCAAACTGAAGAGCTGAGCTGTCCAAGGTCCTGAAGCCCTGATATATCAAGTTCCAAGAACATTCATTACAGCTATGATTAATTTATCCTGGAAATGAATTTTGAACTACAGTAATTAAGTTTTGCAGACTTTCCTACTATATCAACATTAGGACAAGTAATTTAATTTGAATCAATTAATTTGTTCTAAAGTTAAAGGAAACCAGGATACTCCAAATTGATCTTATCTGATGAATTACTCCTTGTTTCTGTTTTCTTGGAATGTCACTGGTCTGAAATAAGTAACCTAGTAAAGGTGTCCACTACGTTAATATGGATTTTATTGTAAGTGGAAAAATTAGTAAACCTAATTCCCTTTTCAAATCTAATTTACTAGACATATCTGCAGATATTGACATAAAAGAGTACATTTTTTATCCCAGTCTCACAAAGTATGATTAGTAAATCTGATTAGGAACATTGTAACTTGCTTCTGTGCCATCTCTCAGAAAGTGAGGCTACAGTGCTTGAGGAACTGACATATTTTTTTCTGAAATCGTGGAGATTCCTTATAGGTGGACTACATTTATATCTTGTCTGCTTATAAATCTGCATGTTTTGTTAACTGATATAATGATGTTATTAGCTGGTAATATTAATGACAGATAACCATAATCAAGGATGTAACATTGGTAAGGATGTTATTCTGCTAAATCAGCATTATGCTGAGTTTACTAAAATGGTCAAACTAAAACAGTCAGATTCTTGTATTAATGTGGGTGCTATTTTGAATATTCTTATAATTACCTTTTAGTTTTAGATTTCCCTGCTGCTTTTCACATACAACAAGAAGACTGATATAGGATTGCATCTGTGTTCCCTGTATGTTCCTCTTGTACTCCCTTTTTGTAAGGGTTAAATCTAAACTTTGAAAACTTCTTTGCCATTTTTAAACAACAAAAACTAAAATTAAACAGCGCTTTCTGAAAGTAAGGTTTTCATAGACTTTGACTGCTTACCCATTGATTTGGATATAAAATTATTGAGTTAAATAGCTATTTGTTGTCCTATTGTGTAGGCTTTGGAAGAAATCCTAAGCAAGTCTTGGAAGTAAGTCCCATTTTACTCAATGGGGCTTATCCCTAAAAGTATTCTTAGGATTGTGACTGTAAGGAGGAGGCATGGATGAATGCTAGAGCATCTGCTTGGTATTCAAAAGGACCTGGGTTGAATCCCTGGCATCTCAGTTAAATGGATCAAGTGGTAGGTGATATAAAAGACCTAAAACCTCAGGAAGCTCCTACCAGATTGAGTAAACAATACCAAACTTCATGAATCAATGGTCTGATTCAGTGTAAGGCAACTTTAAGCACTTGCTCATGTGGACTTTATTACTTATTATCTTGCACAGTCTCTTTGTTTAGGTTTGTTTTGTGTGTCTGTGTGAGTGTGACAGGTAAAAATGCATCTTTTGAAGTGACTTTTGGTCATAAAAATTTATTACACAACATACATCTTTGTTTTTAAGGTACCGTGGGACTTTGTACTATAATTGTTATAGTTATTTGCTACATCACATGCATGACTGGTTCCCAGGACCAGCAAGTGTTTGTGTGCATATTATCATTTTGTTCTTATATATGAGACAGAAATAGTTAAAACCAGATATTTTCATGGACTGGAGTTAAGATTGGGCACCACTACAGAATACCTGCTGGACTTTTTGGCCTTCCAGCTCCTTCAAGTCTGATCTCCTTATGTGCTGGATTGCACCCAGATAGAACCTGATACAAAAGTTTATATCATTATAGATATATTAATGTATGGAAGCACAACATGATCCTTTCCTGTCTACATTAAAATGATCTGTGCATGTGTTTTGTCACATGTGAATTTTTCCCCACATTGAATTTCATACGGAATACTTTAACTTTATTATCTATATGTTCTAGTGCTGTGTATGTGAGGCTACATTTTATTTTTAAAACAGCCTGACCACAACTTTGCCAGCCACCATCCTAACAGAATATAACCCTAGATCCACAGCATCCCTGTGAAATTTTGCTACTGCTAAAACTCTAGATCCTTCTTGTCAGAATTTTCTGGAAGCTAAAACTCAAAATGATGTGGAAATGTATAATTTGAAAACATGAAGATTTGTTTAGCGCCCTATTGATTCTGCCTTTGTGGATCATATAATTGTACACTTACAATACATGATATAAGTATTTTCAGTGAGTTAATCCCCTTGAAAAGTTCCCTGATACATTAAACTTCTTCTGTCTGTTCCAGCACATGAATTGCTAGCAGATGAACTTAGGTCCCTTCCACATGAGTGGGATAATCCGGAGGGGAATCAAGACTTTTTTGCCCCTGCAAAATTTGCCCTGCAGTTGCACGATCACACACCTCCGTGGACCTGCCGGGGCAAACTGCTGCTGCATGATCAGATGCAACTGCGGGAGAGTGGGGTTACTTAAACGAGGGATCTATGCTTCACTGGAAGAAGGGGGGGGATCAGATGCTTCACTGGAAGAAAGGAGGAAGATGGATGCTTCGCTGGAAGAAAGGAGGGGGGAATGGATGCTTTGCTGGAAGAAAGGAGGGGGGATTGATACCTCGATGGAATGACGGAAGGGGGATCAGTGACTCGGTCCTCCCCCCCACGAGCTTTTGATGATGCACACACGAAAGGGGGATAAAAACAATAGCGTGGCATCGGGATGAGTTCAGAAGCTGAGTTCTGGAAGGCAGCAGGAGAGAGCTGCAGGAGGGTGAGTGTTTTTTCTTTTTCTTATTTGCTTTCATCTGAGGAGGTTTAGCTGAGGGTACTGTGTGTGGAAGTGTGCAAGTGAGTTTTGAGTTGTTGCAGAGTGCTGGCTGCTTGAGATAAGGATGCGAAAGGGCCATTGTTTAACTGCTAACTGAGTCCCTGGGTGCATTTGAATAGCTGGTAGCCACACCCTCTGCTGGGGGAAGCTTATATTTAAGGCTCCACCTGATCAGAGGCACGAGCCTCTGGCATGAGCCGATGGGCAGGGCTCTTGGCCTGTGGCTCTTAGCCTAGGAACTCTTAGACTAGGGGCTTGTGAGAAGCCAAGGAAGAGCCAGAACACCAGGGCCCTAGGCTCTTTGGGTTCCCAGTAAGGCAAGTAGACTTCTACAAGGAGAATACAAAGGGTGTAAAGGGGGGATTATATTAAATTATTTTTAAAGCAATTATGAAGCCAGAATGCCAGCAGGAGGTTGGGGGCTATCCAGTGTTTTACACAGTGTGTCACATGTATGATTATCTGCCCACTGGCAGAAGTCTTGAGTGTGTGCCCAGTGCAATGAGCTCCTGGTTCTCAGGGAACAAGTTTGCTCCCTTGAGGCCAAGGTGGCTGACCTAGAGAAGCAGAGACAGTCAGCTAGGCACGTGGAGAAAACTCTCGGGGACTTGTTAGGTATGTCCCACTCTGTATCTCACAGCCCTGCTGCTGTCAGGGAGCATGAGGGTCGAGAGGGAATAGGGCACCATGCTGTGGATTAGGGGAATGTGCCCTCAGAAGGGACCTCTTCTGGTGAACGGGTTTCCTTTTGTACCAAGGAACCATCCCTGGGCAGGGAGGGAGGGGGGGTCTTGGTAGTTGGTGATTCAATCCTTAGGCAGGTAGACAGCTGGGTGGCTAAACCACATATTGACCGTATGGTGACTTGCCTGCCTGGTGCAAAAGTAGCAGACATTATGCACGTTTTAGATAGGCCGGTAGATAGTGCTGGGGAGGAGCCAGTGGTTGTGGTACATGTTGGCACCAACAATGTGGGGAACTGTAGTCATGAGGTCCTGGAGGAAAAATTTAGGGTGCTAGGCAGGAGACTCAAGGCCAGGACCTCCAAGGTAGCCTTCTCGGAAGTGCTACCTGTTCCACGCGCAGGGCCAGAGAGACAGGCACAGATCAGAAGTCTCAATGCGTGGATGAGGCAATGGTGTAGGGGGAAGGGTTCAAGTTTGTTGGGCACTGGGATGCTTTTTGGAACAAGAGGGAGCTGTACAAGAGAGACAGTCTCCACTTGTCCCAGGAAGGAACCAGGCTGCTGGCGCTTAAAATCAAAAAGGTGGCAGAGCAGTTTTTAAACTGAATATTGGGGGAAAGCCAACAGGAGATGAAAAATCTCTGGTTCGGGATGGTTCATCTCAAAGAGATGAAGGGTTAACTGTTACTTTCCTACAAAGAAAGGGATTAGAATTGTTCTCTGAGAATGTGGCAAATGATAGGGACTGCCTGGCAAGGTCTCGAGGCAGCAAGAGGAAGGTTGTGGGCTTAACATGTATGGGAAACAATAGATGTTTATATACTAATGCTAGTGTTAGCCGAATTGCTTTAATTTACCTTTAGCAATCAGCAAAATACACGGGTTCTTGCCAACTATACCAGGGTCCCACCCCTCCCGGGAGATCTCAAGGAAAGAGGCACGTGAGGCAGGTTCCAAGTTCAATGTTGTTTACTGGATCATGTAATCAAGCATAAAAAAATCGTAATCACACACACAATCTTACAGGCCTAATAAAATAAAGAGAGAAAATAGCACTTTTGCATGAGCAGGTTTCGTTGGTGGGGAAAGCACGTTACCTTAGATGCGTTGTCCGATGTCAAGATGAATTGGATTTGGGAAGAAAGGTATAAAAGCTATGGGGCCACGAGGCTTGAACCAGCAAGACCACGTGGTTCTCCTGGATCGCGAGTCCAGAGAGAGAAAAAGGGTTTAAAGATGGAGGCAAGGGTTGGGGACAGAAAGCTGGACTGAAGGGTCAATAGGTAAGATAGAGGGCGATGGCTCAAGAGGCCGAGTGACTCTGGGTTTGGACTTTTATTGGGGGTCTTGGGGCGGGTTTTGCAGACCACAACCCACTAACACTCCTACTAGGCGGTCCGTCCCTGGTGGACCTTGCTATAGGTTAAAGGTGAACAAAGGGAGGAGGTCCAGGGGTTTGGTCAGTGTTGCAAAAGTATGACTTCACCAGGAAACAGACACTGAGTCTGGGGTCCGATGACTCACCTGGCCATACCTATTGTCAGTTGATGGTTTTAGCCAAGTATCTGATGGCTGGCACATTAGTTGCTAGGCAGTCTCATTAGCATAACTATTCAGTGGGGGAGTGGGGGTCAGCCAGCGGATGTCTGACAGAAGGAGGCCTCATGGCAAGAGGAATCCTTTGTCTTTGCCTTGGGTGAACTGCTTGGGGTGTCAGCCTCCTGGCTTGGGCTGGAGCTGGCTCCTATGTGAAGAAGAAAGCGCAAGTCCCTTCCACTGCTGGCGACACAGAGTTCAAACTTATGGATAAAAATCCATAAGAGCACAGAAAAGTGCCTTGCTGGCTAACACTAGAAGTGTCCGAGGTAAATTGGGAAGTTGGAATGCTTGGTGTTGGGGAAAAACATAGACATTGTGGGTATTTCAGAAACTTGGTGGGATGAGGAAAATCAGTGGGATATGGTGCTTCCTGGTTATAAATTATATCGGAAGGATAGGGGGGAGAAAGTTGGAGGTGGGGTGGCTCTTTATGTCAGAGAGGGTATATACAGTCCAGTAAGACTGAGAGGGTCAGAGAATTGGATTCGCTTCTGGAAATGCTGAGGGTTGAATTAGTGGGCCCAAAAGGAAGCTTAACATTGGGAGTTTGTTATCATCCACCAAATCAAAAGATAGAGGAGGATTATAAAATGATGAATGAATTCAAGATAGTGGCTAGATGAAATAACTGTGTTGTAATAGGTGACTTTAACTACCCACACATTGATTGGGTCAATATGTGTTCAAGTCGGGAAAAAGAGATTGAGTTTCTAAACACTCTCAATGACTGTGCTATGGAGCAGATGGTTACAGAACTGACTAGGGGAGAGGCGATCCTGGATTTGGTCCTAAGTAATGCCCAAGACCTGGCGAGAGATGTTAAAGTGATTGCACCGCTTGGGAACAGTGACCATAATATTATTGAGTTCAACATTTGTATAAATAGGGAGTTGCCCAAAAAGACTGACACAACCGCTTTTAACTTTAAAAGGGGTAACTTCTCTGATATGAGGGGATATGTGAGGAGAAAACTGAAAGGAAAAGTAGAAAGGATCAAAACCATTGGGGAAGCTTGGAGACTATTTAAAATTACAAATTTGCATGGCAAATAGGTGCGTGTGGAAGGGACCTTAGTATCTTGTAGTCTTTGAAGTGTTCTGGCGATGCCAGTGTCAGAATATAGCTGCTAGTGATCCAGACACTGAGAATGAGATACCAGTTGATTTGACTGCTGAATTGTTTTCATAGTTTTGGAGTTAGCATTTGAACTCCTTTTGGGGGTTAAAGTAAAGACCTGTCAGGAAGGCACTTTAAAGTCACTTTAGGAAATATTATGCAGAATGTCACTTTAGGATATATTATGGAGAATTATTGGAATTTATGATGGCCAGAAATGTCAAATTTACAATGGCCAGAAACAAATATAAATGAACTTGATTTGTCAAAATTTCTAGAGAACTCCTGTTTTCTGTCAATGGTCCATTTTAGCAAGTCATTTTAAGAGTTTCTTTCACAACCTCTGTAGCATCATGAGTTCAAACAATAATGCCATATGAGCTAGTGTGGGCCAGAGAATATACAAGTGCCTACAGACCTAATCTGGCCCAGCTTAACCATAGACACATTGGGTTGTCCTTTCATCCTTTAAGCTATAGCTATTTTTGCTACTCAAGAGCATTGTCTCATATCAATGGGACAAAGGAAAAGACATGCTGAGTAATCTTGAGTGAGTCAGAGACCTTAACCCTAGTTTTATTAACTGAAAATGGGAGCAATACTGCCTTGCTTCAAGTTTGCTATTGTAAGAATAAATTAGATAAGGTTGTAAGTCATTCTTCATTAAAAGTTTTATATAACCAGTTATCCACCCATTCCCAAAATAAATATGCCACACACCAAAAATTGCATCAAACTGGGTTTATTAGTTAATACCTGGAATGTGTGATGATTAAATTCCCTATTGTTATTGCAGATTACCTTATCTACTGTCATTCCATAAAAATATGCATGTGTTACAGAGAATCCCACAATGGCTCTAAGCCCATATTGATATTTCCATCACACATAGCCTTCATGGCCTGCATATCCACAGCTGTGTTGGAGGAGTTTACCCTCCAACAGCATTCCCCTCATGCTGGACAGCAGTGAGGTTCAAAATTGTGAAGAACCAGCCCTGAAAAATTCCCCTCCTCAACTTCCCTTTTAATGAACCAAAGGAGGATGGCTTGGGAAATCACCCTTCATCATCAAGGGATGTGTGAGGTCTAAACTGCACATTATGTTTAACATATGATCCCTATCGGGATTTGAGGCAGGGTGTCAACTGTGAGTTCCTCCCAATGGAATACAATTCTAAGCCACCTCAGGAGTCTTATTCAGATTAGGACCATGGCACGAGGGGAGTAAGGGCTCCTCCTCCCTTGCCATTTTCGTGACCTATTAACCACCACAGAGAACAGCAGTTTGAATCAGATGAAAACAGCCCTTTCCAACAGCCAATCAGAAAGGGCCTAAAATACTTTCTTCATTCCAAAGCAACTGGCTAGTTGCAAATTACTAAGCAAAAGGGATGGAAGATAGACAGCTTGAGCCGGAAAATGCTGAGCAGTGGGCAGGGTACACATGTGAAGACATTTTCCCAGCAAATTCCCAGCTGGTCAGTGGTCAGGGAAAATGCTCCCAGCCTGGTTAAAACCTCATCCTCTGTGTCTTCCTTTTTATGGAAGTGGAAGGAGGGGAAAAAGAGCTCTCCCATCACGGCAAGTTGGGAACTGAACTTCATAACAAAGACACCTTTGGGCACTTTCCATGTAAAGCATGCCCTGGAGTCACATGATTATGGTACATATTGGTACATAGAACTTGACAATAAGCTTTCCCCACTAATAAAGAGACTGATGTTTCCTTATTTAACTTCATGACTTCTGGAGAAATGCCTGCCTCCTTTTGAAGTCTTTTGCTCCTTTATTCTTCACCTCCAAAATAATAATAATAATAATAATACTTTTGAGCATGATCTATGTAGCAATAAAAGGCCCTGTATATACTTGTCGCTGTTGCTTTCCCTCACTCTAAAAACTCCAGAGAAGCCAAAACTACTTTGATTGGAGCTCCAAAAGCAGCACACTGTTGAGCATTTCACAAACTAACATTCAGAGATGGAGGAACTAGCCATGAGATACGTTAGTGGCCTATTTTAAAACAAGAACTTGTAATCACATTAAAATACCTAGGCTAAAAATAATTAAATCAAACAAATTTCAAGTTAACAAGGAAGCACATCAGAATGGAAGATGAGGAAAAAAAGAAGATACCTGTTGTCCTTTGAGAAAGCTCAGATTCACCTCTTCCAAAGCCACTCCAGACAATGCATTAGCTCAATGTAACTTAAATCTGCTTGACTGAACAGGGTAACAAGAATTTCTAAAGATTGAAGCTCATCTTCCAGTCCTGCACTGGAAGTCCCCATTGCTGGCATTATATTGTTCACCTGAGCAGACCATTCATGTCCGCAGTTATTTGTATGAGTTACATATCAGACCCACCATCTGATCGGCTTCAGTCACCATGTGCTTAAGGATGTTTGTGCTGTATCACTCACTTTTTTTCTGCAGAAGATTTCTGTGAATAGTCAAAAGAAGAATACCAACTCTGTAACTTTTCTACAGCTCTAAATACAGTCCTTCCAGAACTTCTTTTGCACAACCACCCCTGAAACGAATGCAGCTGAAGAACACTTTATTCAACAAGTACGATTCATTTTAGTTAGCCTTGCATAAAAGAAACCATACACTCTGTGCTGTATGGATTAAACACACTTGATTTACACATTTGGCTTCAGAGGAAAATTTATGTTTCAAGTGATATATGAAAGAAGAAATGGAGGAAACCAATTTCTTGAATTTTGTCAAGAGTTTGAAAGCTTCTGTTAGCAAAGGCTGCTGCTTTCCTAGAATAGGGCACTTAGGATGAAGTGGCTATCATGAAATTCTTATAAAAGACAGCTGTAGAGCAAATACCTGAAGGACTGTCATGTGGTTATAATACAGCAAAAAAAAAAAATCTTGGGGCACCTTAAAGACCAGCAGATTTATTTTGGCATATATTTTCATTTGCCTTTAAGATGCCTCAAGACTCTCATTTTCTTTTAGATATGGAACAGAACCCCCTGATGAAATCAAATGGTTCTGTAGCCATTCAAGGAAACAGTGGAAATCTTCCATGTTCAGGCCATATTTTAGATCCAGATAAGTTTTTAATTTTACTTTCACTGAAATTATGAGACTGACACTTATCAACATTCAGTCCTAGTCCTAAACCAATACATCAGTAGTTTTCTCCAAAGGTGAAAAATCAGCATCACGGCAAACTGATTATCTGGTTTTCAAACAATCAAGTCACAACCTCAGTCCTGGTCTCAAACAATGCCTATTCCATTTGACTAAATATCTCACAGACTTCAAATATGATTTAGTCCCAGACAGCAACATGAACACTAGCAGGATGAAAGCTCACAGCTACAAACTCTTATGCTCAGCTTGCCGATATTACAGCCAGGATGCTCAACAATCTGAGTTAGTGGGAAGAATATTAACTATGGAGAAATGCCCTCTTCTGTAGGAGCTGTTTAAGGTTCCTGACATTTTTAGTTATAAAATGTTTCTTGCTTCCTTACTGACCTGGCAGGGGTGAGCTGATACACACCAAACTGGCCTCATTCAGTCTTCTCTGACAGACCCCAGAGAATTCTTCCTGAGAGCATTAGTATTTGTTTTCTCAGTCACATCCCCATATTGTTACAATAAATACCAATTTCTGTGTCCTTATTCCTAAAGTAAGCCTAAACTGATCAATAAGATTAAATACTTCATAATACTTAACTAAGACAGAAACAAATTGTGCAGTTTAAATACAATGGTTGTGCTTGGTCAAGAGCCTTGCTTATATGTGTGTATGATGATATGATCCTTACTTTATGTGCCTTACAATGGAATCCTAGGAAAAGTTACACCCTTCTAAACCCACTGAAATCAAGGGCATAACTCCTGACCTGGATAGCCCAGGCAAGCCCGATCTCATCAGATCTTGGAAGCTAAGTAGGGTCAACTCTAGCAAGTACTTGGATGGGAGACCTCCTCGGAATACCAGAGGTGGGAGGTGGGGGCAGACTTTGCTCAGCCACCTCTCTGAATATCCTCCAGGCCCCCAGTAGGGGTCAATCACCAGAGGTCACCATGACTTTCAGGTGCGCGCACACCCACGCACACACACACTAATGTACATACAAAAATCCCCCCCCCAAAAAAGTACAGAAAGAAATCAAGGGCATAACTGTGTTTTCAGTTGTCAGAGCATTGGTGTGGCATAGGGCACATATCTAGGCACTGGGCAACCTCTTGCTGGCTGATGGAACCCTTCCCCAGCCTGCCTGCTGGGGATAGACCTGGAATGACAAGACTAGTGGCCTCACATGGGCAGAAGTCCCTGCCACCTGAGAGTGGAGTCAAGTGACAGCCCTCGAGCTGGGCATGACACTACCTGACTCCACCCCCAAAACCCCTTAAGGGGAAGTGGGTATGCAGGCATTGTCTCACCCACAAATGGATCTGGCCCAAGGCTTAATCTGGCCCAAGGCTTAAACTGGAGAGCCAGTTTGGTGTAGTGGTTAAGTGCGCGGACTCTAATGGGAGAACCAGGTTTGATTCCCCACTCCTCCACTTGTACCTGGCTGGATGACCTTGGGCAAGCCATAGCTCTGTACCAGCTGTTCTCTCAAGGACAGCTTGGGAAAGAGCTCTCTCAGCCCCACCCACCTCACAGGGTGTCTGTTGTGGGGAGGGGAAGAGATAGGAGTTTGTAAGCCGCTCTGAGACTACAAGTGAAGGGTGGGGTATAAATCCAATCTCTTCTTCTCTTCTTCTTCTTCTGTTAAAACTGCCAAAAAAGGTGGGCTGATGCCTGGCTCCTGCCAAAGCTCCTAAGGCTGCAACTAAGAGAGCAGGACACCCCATATTCCATGGAGCCAAATGTCCTGTCCCCAGCAGAAGAGGTGAACACTGTCCACTCTGAACAGGATATGTCTGGGTGATGAATGACCACTCCACCATTAGCCTCCACAAAACATCCAATTGCCTTGCTCCTCTGGGCACCACCCAACTTGCTGGGAGAAACTGCTCTCCTCTAGTCCCTCCTTTCCAGCAGCTCTGACCAGAAGAGCCACAGGGCAGGAAGTCGTGAGCTAAGAGTCTGTAGATTTGATTCCATAGAGATGAAGTCAACACCCTTAGAACCAGGAAGGTAATTCTTACCTAGCAGTACCACGATGGCATTGGGTGGCCCCTGGTGAGCCATGAAGCTCAAGATGGTCTGAAGGAAGGGGCCCCAGTGCCTTCCTCTTTTCCCCATCCAGGAAATCTGAAGCAGGACTTCCAGGCCCAAGGAGGTGTCCCATCCAATTGTCCCTGTGCATTTTCCTGCCCAATGGATGATACTATGGCTGATTACCCGGACTGATTGGTTGGTCCTGCAGAAACAGAAAAGACAGAATGTCAGTGGAGAGGTTCTGACATAAGGAGGATATAGGACCTGTACACATTGGATTTCCAAAATTTGATGGCTTGAATGGGTAGTGGGCAGCCCAATCTCCACAGGCAAGATGGCAGCACCAATAAAGAAGAAGTGTGTATCAAAATTATCAGGTGAGAGGCCAAGGGCCATCAGACTGGCCTGTGTAACAGCAGTGAATTGGAATCTAGAAGGGGGGGCTTGTTGGCATGGATGAGCTAAGGGGCTGGGCCTGAAGGATGAATGGCTGGGTACTCCATAGATGTGACAACTGGACAGTGCTGACCTTCTGAGGCCACCTGCAGGACAATGTGAGCAACTTGCCCCAATGGTCTGTTTAAGACCTCTACACTGTGAGCCAGAGTATGGGCTATTGTATTTCAACATCCTGCCACCTTGGGCTTGGCCGGAGTGGTCATGGCTTGAGGCAGAGATCAGCTCCCTGCACCTGAGGGCCCCAAAAACGGCCAGCATGAAGGCTGCCTGGAACAAGAAGGCCTCAAAGTTGGACCAGCAGATCTTAGGGAGATGCTACAGGAGTCCGGTAAAGATGGGAAAGGTTATAGGTTTCCATGTGTCTGCCATGCAGGTGGAGAGCCTCTTCCAGCCCAGTGGGCAGTGAAGGTGCAGCAGGTGTTTGGGAAGTCATGGACCTGGCTGAGAAATGTAATGGCAGTGAGATGAATGGTCATGGTCTTTGGTGCATGCCTTTCTTCCACAGGGATGCAAGAAAATGCAAGGCCATGGCCTCAGAAGTGGGATAGGAGCTACTACTTCCATGAGCTGAGGAAAACTCCAGGAAGGAAGCTGTGGTCCTAGAGGAGGTGCACTGCATGGGGGGGGGGGGCAATAGAATTAAATACTCCCTGAAAAAGTCCTCCAAAATGATAATGACAACCAGAATTGGGAAAAAGAGTCAAGGAAAATGAGGTCCTGCAAGATGTTAGTTCGCACCCACTGCACAGGCCAACGTTGCACTCACCAGCACCCATTGAGATAGATGCTGAACCTGATGCTGCCCGATGCATCTGAGTAGACTTGCATGGTAGTGCCCGGGACAAGGGGGGTTTGCTAAATTGGCACATCATTAAAGAAATTGAAAAATGAGAGCTAGACTTTGAGGTCAGCTTTTGTGCCTCAGGTGATCCTGATATAGTGGCATGGGGGAGTATGTCCTGGCCATGGCCCAAGCAAGGCAGGCACCGAAGGCCCTGTCAGGGGGAACTACCCAGCAGGTGAAGTTGAAGTGCCCCAGAAGCACCTGAAGCTCCTTCACAATGCATTTTTGCATGCAAAGGCTAGGGTGATCAACTTGTTATCTGGTAGGCAGGATGTGCCAGTAACAGAGTCCAGCAGGATCCCCAAGTAAAACAGCTGAATACAAGGGTCTTCTGTCTTGCTGTGGGCCAGTGGCACACCTAGTTCATCTACCAGGGCCTGAAAGGTGGCCAAGGGTGTGGTGTAGGTGGGGCTCTTTGTTGGTCCAGGAAAGAAAAAAATGCCTAAATGGTGTATGATGTGGGGCGGGGGAGCCTGGTCCTTAATTGTCCACTCTAGGAATGTGCTCAGGGTTTCAAACACTGCACAAGTCACAGAGCAGCCTATGATCACAGGTTTATCCACACACTAAAGTCCATTCAACTTAAAGCTCAACAAGCAGAAATTGCTGGGTTGGACAGGCTGGAGCTGGAATGCTGACAGTATATTACATTTGGCCCTATGGGCCCTGGGGCTGCAGGAATGGACCAAGCTGGCAGCTTGATGAAAGGAAACGTAACAGATCAAGCAGAATCCCTGGGGGATGGCATCATTGATTGAAAAACCCTTGGGGTAAGACAGGTGATGAATCAACTTGAACTCATTTAGGATCATCTTAGGAACCATGCCCAGTGGTGATACCTAAGGTTGGGAAGGGGGGGAGCTGAAAGGGCCTGCAATCTGGCTGGCCATGCACTCCTTTGCCACTTTGGCAGCTACCATCTCAGGCAAGTCACGGGCAGATTTTAAGTTGCTGGACTCGAAGGGGCACATAGGGACTGGTGAAAGGGATGCAGAAACCAAGGGTGAAACCCTCCCAGAGATACCTAGCCACAGCCCTGTTGGGGTAAAGGTCAAGCAGGGGACAAAAAGCCTCCACCCAAAAACAGATTAGGCCCAGGGGCAGCTCCCCACCTGGTACCCACTATTTAGTGGAAGAGGCAGTAGTGGAGACTTTGGACCTTCCCTCTTTCTTAATGGAGGGGGATCAGCTCCCATGAAAGGGCTGCTGGCCATTGGAGCTACTAGGGCAGGAAAGCCAGCATTGGGGGCCAAAACAACTGTTGCAGTTATGTGCAAATTTGCACCAGCCCCTTGACCACTTCCTTTTATTGTACTCCCAGCACACCCTAGGCATTGACTCTGGCCTGAGGCCCCCTTTTCTGGCCTTGGTTGCATCAGACCAGCTCTTCCCCCCGTTCCTTCCCTTTCTTGTCAGGTCTGGTTTGCAACTGCCTGCCTCAAACTGTGTTTAAGCAGTACAAAAACATCCATGTAATAGCCATAAGGATATCTCTCTGATTTTATGGGGCGGGTGGATGCTAGGGGGGTTCTCATGGTCACTATAAGTGGCTGTAGGCCATCCTGGATGCCCAGATTCCCAGACAGCCCCTGGATCTCTCCCATCTGCCCCCTATTTTTAAGGGCCCATGCTGGCAGGCCAGAGATGTGGGTGGCTACCACCCAGTAATTGCCTGAAGAGTGAGCAGATTTCTCATCTTAGGAGGACTTACCCGAGGACCTCTGACTCTTCAATGAGTCTTGGTACTGTGCAGTCCACCACCTCTTGTGCTGCATGCCATGATGACTCTTATGTGACCCCTGTCTCCTTGGAGCCTCATCCTCTGAACTGCTAGAAGTGGGTGAGCAAGCCCTTCTTTGGGCCTTCTCCTGTGGCATGGCTCTCAAAGTACTGGCCCCTGGATACTGGCAATGCAATGGCCCACCTGCGGGTCCTGTGGCTGCTGGTCTACTGGGTGGGCTGATCTGCTCCACATATTCTGTTAGCCCCAACAAATCCTGAGTAATGCCTTGCAGCACATCTATGTTGTCAGCTGGGCTTACCGCAGATGCCTGGCAGGGGCCTTGGGGTGGGAGCTGGATTCACAGGGGCTGCTAAAGCCTGAGCTCCCTTTTGCCACTGACTCTTAGAGGACAATGCTGTGGCCCTTGCCAGGGGTGGCCACTCCTAGCAGCCTTCTTGGATGCCAAGATACAAGCCTTTTAACAGAAGCACCAAGGCCAGAAAACGGTCTCCATGTTCTTTCACTCTCCTTCCTCCTCACTTGCTCTTTTCTCTCTCTTTTTAAAAAATAAGTTAAGACCAAAGTAGCTGTTAACAAAAATCTGTTGCGTCAGTGTTTTGGATTTTTTTTGTTGGTATTCTGCTTCATTAGTAAGGATATATATATATAATTTTTTTAAGTAGTTAACGAAGTAAAACGAAGTTAAAAACCACAAGGCCACAGGTGCCCTGCAGGCCAGTAAGTGCACATGGGGGTGGGGAGCAAAAAACACCAGTCCCTGGCCCAGATGTGACACCTCTGCTATGTCCAAATGGGATGACTTGTTCCCCAAGGCAAGAGAGCTGGAGCAAGGAGAAAAGCCCCCAGCTTATCAAGGTACTCTGGCCCAGGGAGGCTGCGAGCCACTAAGATGGGAGGGGGGCTTTTAAACTTTCCCTCTCCCACCTACTTTCTGCCCCTCTTTCTTTTTAAATAATTATGGCCAGAACACTCAGTTAATCAGCATGGTCCAGAGGGCATGCTCCTTCCCCTCAGCTACCACACCACTGCATCTTTAGGCATGCATATGGCCCATTGCTGTGCAGGATGGTTCTGTTGCTTGGGGAGTGGGAAAGTCCTTCTTAGTGTGGGGGCTATCCCCATAGCATTCTCTATAGAGTGGGGTCTGGTCACTGTGGATTTGTCTGAATAATAGGGTGAGGGAGAGCAATATGCTTGAGTATCTGGCAGATTTGATTAACTGGCAGCCCCCATTCCCCATGATCTCTGGATAGCAAAGCTTTTATTGTTGGTACCCTAAAGTACATACACTAAAGATACTGTAGATATGCAAAAGCAGGGTTCATTTTAAGCAGGAGTTCAGGGGAGCTCAGCTCTGGGAGTTGCTGCCAGCCCCCCTCCCCCTGTGTGAGGGAATGCCTGTTGTGTCATGGCTGCAGCAAAATGACCCTGTCCTCTGGAAAGGTCCTTGTTTCTCCGACCAGCCTTCTGATGGCTTCAGCCACCACTGAAGCTATCCTCCCAGAATAGTGGTATTTCTGAGGCTTGGATTAGTAGCTGTCCCCTCTCTGCCAGCTTGCTTGCTTGCTTGCTTGCTTGCTTGCTTTCTTGCTTTCTTGCTTTCTTTCTTTCTTTCTTTCTTTCTTTCCTTCCTTCTGACAGGTGGTTTAACATATGCAAATGTTATACTAATGTTATGCTAATGAGCTCCTGCACCTCTTTTTCTACAAAATGACCCCTGTGCAAAAGGAAATAGTTGGCCTCAAATGCATGATATATCCATTGGAATGGAATACAAGAAATACTATTTCAGCTGCATTGCAGAACAGCAAATGGTCAGGTGACAGTAGGGATTATAAAGGAGCTCACATTTCATTTTGGAACAGACCAACACTTTTTGTTGTCTGTGCCTGCTTTGAAATTCCAGAAGTGCAGTCACATATCAGTGGGAGTTTGGTGTAGTGGTTAAGTGCACAGACTGAAATTCCAGAAGTGCAGTCTCATATCAGTGGGAGTTTGGTGTAGTGGTTAAGTGCACGGACTCTAATCTGGGAGAACCGGGTTTGATTCCCCAATCCTCCACAAGGACAGTTGTCTCAGAGCTCTCTCAGCCCCACCTACCTCACAGGGTATCTGTTGTGGGGAGGGGAAGGGAAAGGAGTTTGTAAGCCGCTCTGAGACTCCCTTGGGTAATGAAGGGCGGGGTATAAATCCAATCTCTTCTTCTTCTTCTTAACAGCCTTCATTTCATCCCAGTCCTTCCTTCCTTTGCAAATTTATGGCATCACAAACCCGGGGACACTTAGCTACCACCCCCATCAACTTTTGTGTCAGGCAACCTGGGGAATATGTTTCACTTTCATTTCCCAGGCAGCTCAGTCTGCTTTCAGTAAGAGTCATTGGGATCCCAAATATTCTGAATATGACAATATTTCTGGATTCAAATTGCACATCCCAACCCCCTACTTTGGGTTCCTCTGGTAGGGGTGTGGCTAGGGTTGTCAACCTTCAGATGGTGGCTAGGGATCTCCTAGGGTTGCCAGCCTCCAGGTGGGGCCTGGGGATCTCCCGCTTTTACAACTGATCTCCAGCTGACAGAGATCAGCTCCCCTGGAGAAAATGGCTGCTTTGAAGGGTGGACTCTATGGCACTGTACCCTGCTGAGGCCCCTCCCCTCCCCAAACCTCCCCTTCTCCTGGCTCCACCCCCAAAGTCCCCAGGTATTTTACAACCCGGACTTGGCAACCCTAGGATCTCCTGAGATTACAACTGATCCCTAAACAACAGAGATGAGTTCACCTGGAGAAAATGGCCACTCTGGAAGGTTGATTCTATGACATTATACCCCACTGAGGTCCCTCCCCTGCCCAAAACTCACCCTCCTCAGGCTCCACCCCCAGAATCTCCAGTTATTTCCCAGTTTGATGCTGGCAACCCTAGGTGCCGGAAAACAATATGCTTGAGTAGATTTTATCAATCAGCAACCCTCATTCCCATGAGTGCCAAACTGTATTACACTGCCCCTGGGATCCTTTGCCACTGGTGAAAGTGGCAAGTACTTAAAGATACACAAATAACATTTATTATTTATGAAATCCTTTTTCCATAGACATCATAACACATCATACACTTGTAACAGTTTTATTCAAATTTCTTGTATTCTACTGTTCTAATGCTTCTTTTCATGTGGTTTACAAAACAAAATACAATTAAAACATTTTAACAGCCCTATGTGAAATCTTAGTTTCCATCTTGTAACAGAGGAAATAGTTAACTCACCTGACTAAGGCCGGGGGAGAAAAATTATACTGGGGCCCAGACAAAAAGAGATACCACACCTAATCAGGAATGGCCACCCCTCCCGAAATATACTGTCTGTTTTCAAAGTTTATGGACCAGTTACTTTTGTGAGCCCTCACTGCGTGGCCCACAAGCATTACTTCACCTTTTATTGTCAGCAGGTAGGACTGCTTACTTACACATGCTTTTAATGTATGTAGAGGAGAGACTGAAAGATAGATGTATTTAACTGCCTGTCCCCTTGCTGGGTTTGATAAATTTACTGGAAGCTGGTTGTTCAAGCACTCAGTGTCAATTTAGATATGACATTGACCATGGGTACTTGTTATGGGTCACTTATTTGAGTAAGTATTCATCACAGTTTCCATCTCATTTAAATGTTCTTAACAGATGCTAAGGCCATACATGTGCAGCTTAATTAATTAATTAATTAATTTACTTACTTACTTATTTATTGTCTGCCTTTCTCACAAGGACTCAAGACAAATTACACAGCAGTACTATCAACAAAATGGGACATTCAATAACCAATGCAATAGGATATTAGACATCTGGAAACCACCAGAAAGAAACTGAAGCACCGTATAAGCTTTAAGATGACAGCAGTTCATTGGCCTGTCATGTGTTGCTAGCATGACAATGCTGTTCTCATAAAAGTGTTTAAACAAGACAGGATCCACGAGCACTGCTTACATGGGAAAGAGACTTGCAGAACTTCTCTAAGTCACAAACTGTATTCTGACTTACAAACATGCATAGTATCTGTCCACTTTCTTCACCTGGTACTTAGTCCTTAAAATAATAAGCTATCCTGTGCGCTAAACAAGACATACTCTTCCAACAATCTGTATATAGATGGCAGGTGCCAAAATAAATTTGTCTATGGTTGTAGTTTAAAAATCCTACAAATGACTCAAGCACAAAAATAACCCTTCAAGTCAGCAAAAAAAAAAAAAAAGATCTTGCAGCTTCTACCACTGTCCAATTAATTCAGAATTGCTAGATAGTTTAAGTGTAAATTTTAAGCAAAATCTGCATCTCATATGTAATTTTGCATGCCAAGAACCATCTTGAAATAAATTGAATGATGAACTTCCATTATGGGAATTAACAGAAAGTGCTGACAAGAAGCAGTGCAACCAGATGCTCGTAAAGAACCTTAAAATGCTACATAGTACACATAAAACCAGGTAAATGGTGGCAGTGCTGCCTTTGGGTGCATCCAAGCTGAGCAGTAGCTACATATCAGTTCAGTTCAGTTCTACTAACAACTCAAAGCACATTTGTGCTTATTTCTCATTAAAACATTGTCCACCCCCTCTCTGAACTTGGCATTTTTTCCCTCAATGACTTCAGAAAGATTTCTCGTAATCTACCATGATTCCTTTACTAGTGTGGCATAATTGGCATCCAGACATGGGGGGCACTATTACAGAAAATCCTCCACTCACTTGCCCTTGGTAAGGTGCTCAACCTGATACAGTCAACTTGTTCACCGCATTCTATCTAATGCAAGAGTTGACCCATCCATAGACAGGCTGGAGAGGGCTGCAACTTACAGAACAAGGAGGAAGGCCCCACTTATTTAATAATCCAACAGTACCTTTCCAGTCCACACAGAAGGTGGGAAATAGACTTGTGGAAAGATATCATTATATACATCATTATGTAAGACATCATTATGTAAGACATCATTGTAAGATATACATCATTATGTAAGACATCATTGTTATGGTGGCTGGTTGCCCATTGCTTTCTTACAGAGAGTGTAGCTTAACAGACTGCTCTTTCCTTGAAAGCCTGTTGATCCTCCTCCCTGGCCTCCTTTTGGTGGCAGCATTTGGTAATTATGCCTTTCCTGTATCCAAGGCATATCTGTGTATTCTGAATTTGTTATGTAATTACTGTTTTATACTGATGTTTGTAGTTTTATTAATGACATTTTATTGTTTGATTTTATTGTTATTGTTTGAGCCCACTATGGAAAGGTAGGATATAAATCTTCTAAATAAATTAATAAAACACTTCAAGCATGTTGTTATTAACCTATTAAATGAACATCTGATGGCATAATAGAAGCCAGTTGTAAACACATTCACCGAAATCAAAGCTAAATTTAGATAAGGCTTATAATGTTGACTTCTGTTTGGTAACTTGGGACATGAAACAGCTAGATGCTGTTACTGAAACAAGACTGTACTATTTTGCGCATACAAAATATAAAGTTTTCTCCACGCATTTTATCTTAGTACAAGCCCTACCTGACAGCGGCAGATTTCTGTAAGAAAACCCATTGTGTTGGGAAATGTTTGGGAGTTCTAGAAATAAGGCACATCTTCTCTGACTTGCTGTTAGGGGAGTTTCTAGGCTTAAAACCACTCAGTGAAAAAAAATCCCCACATCCCTCCAATTGTTTTGGATTTGAGATGCAAGGTTTCTCCAAGGCATGAGAAACATTTTTTAAAATGCATTTGCTAATTATGTGTTTCCTTTTTTTTTTTTAAAGATTTTTATTGGTTTTTTCTATAACTACTTCTACATCGCTACTTTCTAAGCTACATTTACCTTATACAGAGTGTGCTTTATCGTTTGCTTAATATAACCTTACCACTAATACATATGAAGCATTTTAAACTTTGGTTGATTTTCAATTAACGTTGTTACTGATGCTATAAGAAAAATAAAAAAGCTGTTTGACAGACATGCTCTTTTGGAGGAATGCTTAATTATACAAATTATATAAAATATATAAGTGCAATTTTCAATAAAAACAATTCAACCCTTATTTTTTCTTTCGTCCTCTTCTTGTCTTAATTGTCTCTTCTTGCACCTTTGGAGCTGCTGCTCCTTTTTCCGAGTCAGAAATCTCTTCTTCACTCTTTGAGCTATCAAATCCATACATACTTTCTTGCGATGCCAGCGAACCATCTGAGTCTCTCTCTTTTTTCTTTTCTTTGCTTTTTTCCAAAAAACTTTTTGCCTGTTGAACAGAGTTGATCTTGTATTTTTTATCTTTGATGCTGAAGCTCAGTCCTTCCGGAACGTTCCACCTGTAGATAATAGATTCAGACTGTAGCCAAGATGTCAGTTTTCCATAGGCTTTCCTTCTTTTCCTTATTTCAAATGGAATATCTTTCATCACTTTAACTTCTTTTCCTTTGACCTTCAGAACCGCTTTATTTGTGGTCCTAAGCACCACATCCCTTGTTGACTTTTTGGAGAACCTTATCAGAATTTCACCAGGCAGGCTTTTCTTTTTAGTATAATCTGGATAGGTTCTGTAAACCATATCCATGTCGCTTTTTATTTCCGCTGCTTTTAAGCCTGTCACTGGTTCAAGCGCTTCACTCAGCAGATTTTTAAGGTCTTCTCCTTTATCCTCTGGCACATTCTGAAGTCTTAGGAAAAAATTCGATCTTTCCATCTGTAGTTTCAAGAGCTGATCAGAATGGAAGGCCTTTTCTTTCTCCGCTTTTTGTAGCCTTGAATCATGATTTTTTACTGAAGTCTTAACTTCCAGAAGTTCTCGCTGCAGCTTCTCTGTAGTTTTATTCGACTCTTTCAATTCCAGCTGCATTTTATCCATCTTGACGTTGAGAGCTGTCATTTGGTCCACTAGAGGTCGCAATAACGAGGAGAACACAGTGCTCATCTCTGTGGTATCAACCTTTGAACTCGGAGCTGTACTTCCTAGTTTGGGGGAAGGTTTCGGTTTCCCCGCCATTGTTGAGGCTGCGCTTTTTGTTGATAGTTAGATAAGATGGACGAAAGAAGCAAATTCTATGACTGCGCTTATAACTTTTTAAAGTTCATATCCTCTAAAGCACGATGCCGCCATCTAGCAAGACGAACGTACTTTTTTCATGCAGTAACGCCACGTAAAGAGTCTCGTAAGTACGCCGATCTCGAGGGGGGGGTTCACTCCACCCGCCTTTCCCGCTGTGTTCTGTTTATTTTTACTTCAGACTCACGTTTTCTCCATGCGTAACTATAAGTTCAAGCTTCAAGGCTTTGCACTCTCTGCTGCTTCACGGATTTGCGCTTTTAGCCATACGGCTCCCATGGACGGGGGAACCTATGGGGGTGATGAAAAGGGACCTCGATCCCTCGGTCGCCACCATAGGGAGAGATCCCCTTCGTGCCACCCCAGGCAGAGCCCCTTCACTAGGGTCTCTGGGGGCTCGGCACCAGTCCGAAGCCCCTTCTTCCCGCCGGGTACGGATCACGCTCCCCGCAGATGCGGAGGAGCATGTCCGCCATGGTCGCAAGTCTTGCCGGAAGTCCCAATTATGTGTTTCCTGTATCCAAAGCAGCTTATAAATGTACTTTAAAAAAACATAAAACAATTAGAATATGATAAAACCAGAAAAGCATAATCACATTCGGTCAACCAAAAAAACCACTTTTCTGAAACATCATCTGATGTACCGTATTTTTTGCTCCATAAGACACACTTTTCCTCCCAAAAAAAGTGGGGGGGGGGAAGTGTGTGCATCTTATGGAGCGAATATGGAGCTTTTCTTACCTGTAACAGGGCTCTTTCTTCAGCAGGAACGCAGGGGAACGCCATTCAGGCTAGCATCCCAGCCTTCCCCACCATAGGCATCAACTACGGGGGGGCTTGAGGGCTCAAGCCTCCCCCGAAATTTCCCGGGGGGGGGGGCTCAGCCACCCTCGGCAAAATGGAGCGCCCGCCGGTGGCCAGTCAGCCGGCCAGCTGGCTGCCATCGCCGCCTCTCCTTCCCCTCCACCCCCAGCCTGCCCTCCTGCCTCCCTGGGGTGGGGGGGAGAGAGGCGGTGAGGACATGGTCCCGCGCTTCGCGGGTCTACCTTCCTGGGGCCGGGGGGGAGAAGCGGCGAGGACATGGTCCCGTGCTTCACTGGTCTACCTTCCTGGGGCTGGGGGGGGAGAAGCAGCGGGGACATAGTCCCATGCACACTTGTGCGCTTCGCGCGCGCACAAAAGAGCCCCCCCGGGATTTACAAAGTCTATGCCCCTGTTCCCCGCCCCTCCCTGCTGGGCCTGAGCTGTTAAGACTTAAAGGGAAACGGCAGGAAAAACCCCACCAGGCTAAGTACTCTTTCCCTTTAAGTGCTTTCCCCCTTTAAGACAGCCAGCAGCAGAAAGCCCCGCCCACAGATTAAGCTCCATGGCTACTTTGCACAGAAAGGCCTGGTTTTGCATGGCATGCCGATGTCTCTCTTCTTTCCTTTCTCTATCTTTCTTCCTTCCTTCCTTCCTTTCCTTTTTTCTGTCTGTCTGTCTGTCTGTCTCTCTCTCTCTCTCTGTCCCCACCTTTCTTTCTTCCTTTCTCTTTCTCTCTCCTCCTCCTTCCTTCCTTTATCTCTCTCTCTTCCTTTCTTTCTGTTTCATTTTTTCCTGTTTTCCTCCTCTAAAAACAAGGTGCGTCTTATGATCAGGAGCTTGTTATGGAGTGAAAAATACGGTATATGCAGATTCAAAAAAAGCTGTGCACTCTTTTCTAAATATACCCAGGGAAGTGGACTGGTAAACTTCAATTATAAGCTTCCACTACCTTTGGAGCCTGCTACTATTTATTTCATTTTTTTTAAAAAAATGTAAAGGTGTTTCAGAGGAAGGATGCAGTCTTGCCAGTTCCTTTTTTTTAATTGCCAGTTTCTGCAGAGAGGGCTGGGGGAGAGGGATGAAGCAGGAGAAGAAATGTACTGTGCATCACATGTTTGTGTTGGAATTGCTATTTATTTTTAGCAGAAAGAAAGGACTGTAATTCCAACATATGAAAGTGCTGCACTCATTTTCAATATGAAAACCCCATCCATCCTGCATTTGCTAAGGTTAGGTTATTGCCCAAGGTTTGTGTTTTATTTCTACATTTGTAGCAGTTACATAGCTCTTCAAATTAAAAACAAAACAAAACCAACCACCACCTTGCACTAGTGTAGTTAGATAATTCTTCTGTATGAAACAGAGAATTTTGCACAGGTGACCCATCCTCACTCCCACTTCGTTGCTTCTTTCTGTGTCATATAGCAGTCCTGAGTACCATTATGCCCTTGTGACTTTTGCCAGTATAATAGCGCCAACCCACAATCCTTCACCAATATGGTGAAGAGAATTATGATGCCAGAAAAAAATCATAGGTCACAGCATTATGACAATACAGCTGTAATTTTCTTTAGCTGAGTCCTGAGTATTTCTTGGCTGACACAGTGATTCATAAGATCAAGCTGTTATAAGATGAAGGGGATATGAAATTATTTTACTTCTGTTATACTAAATTAATGTACAAGCCAGGTAACATATCATTGAATTTATTTGTGGATAGAGCTTTCATCCCACTGAAGTTAAACTTTCTGGCTTTTAGGTAATTTGTGGATCACAGCATAATGGCTCTTGCTTCAATGAAAGCAACTTTGCTTATGATAAGTTACTTTAATAATTCCCGCTTAGTTCAAAGCAAGCAACTGCTGAACTAGTGAAAGCTTAGTTTAATAATGCTTTTTACCCTAAAAATATTATTATCTGGCCTTTGAAAAGCTGGCCCTATTAACACAGAAGGGGGGAGATAAATGCAAACATGCAGATGGGGAATAGAAAACGGAGAAATAGTAGCATGAAATCAGGCAAAGTGTGAAAATATTGTAGAACACTATAAAACCCATTCCCAATAATTGTGGAGGACTTTCAAAATATTAGTTTTTTTCTGGCTTACCTATCATATAGAATTCCGAAATAACTGAGAACATAAATGGCACACCAAGCTTTGAAGGATTTGGTATCATTAAAGTATTTTGAGAAACCAGGGAAAGAAATGGTAACATTCATTAATAAATATTCAAGACACAGATCTCTGCTTGGGAAAGCATCTCTGCTCATTCATGTTGCAGAGCCACCCGAATGATAACCGTGACCCCGTCTCTCAATATACAAAGTCCTTTGCAATTCTAATCTCATTTATCCTCACCAGCTTGTAGAATAGATAAGGCTGACCAAGGGCAATTTACCATCACTTGCCAGTGCTGTAATTCAGGGCCTTTGTACATCAGCAGTAAGGAATGTAATGGCTTGTATGGTGTGAAGCATCTTGCCTACACCAGTCCTCATTAGCACATACTTCTGGGGTCAAGAGTATATCACAGTTGGTTACATATATCATCAGAGGCTACAGTGGCTTGAAACATTCAGTTCCCATCTTTATTGCTCCCTGTTCCCTCACAAGCCATTCAGAGCTTCAATACAGGGCCACTGAGGCCTAATCTTTATCTCCTTAGAGTCTCCTCCACTTCCTCAGCATCCTCAGGATCCTACTTTTTCCCTGCAAATGGGCTCCTCTCTGATAATGTCACTGCCAGGCTGTCACACCCTGAGGCAGCTTCTTCCTCAGCTTGTTCCTTCTCTTCTTCCTTACTCTGCTCTACCTCCTTCCAGTCCAGTTGTCCCATCCTTATCTTCCCATCTTTTCTTATCTTGACAATGCCACTCTTCACCATCCGTACTGTTTTCCGTCGTTATTGTGCCCCTTTTATAATTTTGGCTCCTGCCTGTAGCCCGATTATTCTTGACTGAACTCTCACTGATGACGACTTTATGGGCTTAGATATTGGTTGGTTCCATTCTCACCAGTCAGCTTTAGCCTCATGGTTTGGGTTGCTGACAGTAAAGCTAGATTTCATCATTGACATTTGAGCCATTTTACTAGCAGCTTCCCAGCTCTTTACCCTGCATGGCTCCAGGGTTCCCACTTTCATGAGACTGTCTTGTGCAGCCCATGGCTGCTCCCATGCCAGCTCTTGCTTTTAGTTCCTGGCAACTAGGTCTAGGTGTATTACAGCACAACATTCACCTATAGTAAGTTTCCTTATGCCAACTTATACTGGTCCCAGCTAGCCTAGTTCTTTCCGTCTATTTTGACCAAAAGCCCTGTTTTCAAAGTTAATCCTACTGGATGTGCTAGAAATTGGATCTGAAAACGTTTACACAGAGGAAATACTGTGAACAACTAGATTTGGCTGCAGAATTCCTTTTTTCCCATCTAACTCCTTTACCCTATGCATCACCTTGCCATACATCTTATTTATCTCTGAATCTTCAGAAGAAAACAATTTATTGTGCTTTCATGCCTAATTTGACTGACATCATGCAACCACCCTGAAAGTATGCCTGGAATGTACTTTTGAATGAGAATATAAAACTCTAGTCATCATATGGACAGAATCCTGCTAACATGAAAAAGGGAGAACCTTTTTCTTCCTGTAAATTTTCTTGCCTTTCTCCCCATAGAAACGCACATATCTTTTGCAAATGAGACTGAGTAACCACATTTCCTTTCAAATATTCTGCTCACTCTTTCAGAAATTATATTCTTTGACATGAAAAACTATATTTGAGCCCATGTTTTGTTAAAATAAAAGGCAACTTCCAATAAGAATGACACATTTCTGTAAGTGGAGAGACTGAAATGTACAGCTGATAAGAAACTGGATTCCATTTTTCTCCCCAGCTTTGTGCATAGTAACATCAGAGTGCCTTCTTAAGGATTCTTTTCTGGCAGTTCATTAAAGTTGATTCTAGGGCAGCAAATTATTGTCAATTGTCCTTTAAACTTGTTACAGATCACCCAATGCAATGATGTAAAGATTTATTAGGGTACGCAGGGGAACAAAAAAGATGAAACTGACCATAAAGAATAGGAGCTTTTAAATATTTCATCCCAAACAAACCATCCTTTGAAAATATTATGCACTATTCAAGTTGTCTTGAAAAATAAGAGATAAAACAGGTTCAAATAGGAAAGTCATTTGTTTCTTAAAGTGCTCTCCTGCCAGGCTTAAAGTGAAAGATACTTACCTTAAGAAATAAAAATGCAGTTATGTCTTACCTCCAAATCAGGACTCAAAGTGTAGTGACATGTTAGGAAAGGGTTAACTACCTGAGAAATTAAGGGATGCACCATTTAGCATATAGAGCTTTTAAAATATTTCACTTTCAGTAAAAGGCTGACTTCTGAGACTGTTTCGGATTCTTCATGGTTGTTCCCTAAATAAATAAAATTCCCGATAAAATTAGCACTGTGACTACCTGTGTTCTAAGAGGGTAACATATGGATCTTTATTGATATATATCTGAGACATCTGCAACCTTTTCTCTAGCTCTGCTTACTGCCATAATGTTACATTCAGGTGGGCATAATGTCCCAAGTTAGCCCATGAAGAGAGCCAGTTTGGTGTTGTGGTTAAGTGCACAGACTCTAATCTGGGAGAACCGGGTTTGATTCCCCACTCCTCCACTTGCACTGCTGGATGACCTTGGTCAAGCCATAGCTCTGTACCAGCTGTTCTCTCAAGGACAGTTGTCTCAGAGCTCTCTCAGCCCCACCTACCTCACAGGGTGTCTGTTGTGGGGAGGGGAAGGGAAAGGAGTTTGTAAGCCACTCTGAGACTACAAGTGAAGGGCGGGATATAAATCCAATCTCTTCTCTTTTTCTTCTTCTTAAAGCAGAAAATGCCAAAGCAAGATTACAGCTGAACATCAAGAAGACAGAAGTCATGACTACTGAGAAATTACACAACTTTAAGGTTGATGGTGAAACTGAAATTGTTTTAAGATTTACTGTTCCTTGGCTCCATCATTAACCAAAAGGGAGACTGTGCCGAAGAAGTCAGAAGGAGATTGAAACTGAGGAGGGCAGCCATGAAGGAGCTATAAAAGATCCTTAAGTGTAAGGATGTCTCACTGGTAACCAAGATCAAGTTAATTCATGCCATAGTATTCCCCATTGCTATGTATGAGTGTGAAAGTTGGACAGTGAAGAAAGCTGACAGGAAGAAAGTAGATTCCTTTGAAATGTGGTGTTGGAGGCGAGTTTTACTGATACTGTGGACTGCCAAAAACACAAATAAGTGGGTCTTAGACCATATCAAACCTGAACTCTCCTGAGAAAATAAAATGGCCAATATGAAGCAATCATACTTCGGTAACATTATGAGAAGACAAGAGTCACTGGAAAAGACAATAACGCTAGGAAAAGTTGAAGGGAGCAGGGAAAGAGAAAGACCCAACACAAGAAGCCACATCCCTCAGTTTGCAAGACTTGAGAATGGCTGCTAACAATAGGACATTTTGGAGAATGTTAATTTGTTGGGTTGCCATAGGTCAGAAGATACTTGATGGCACATAACGCACACACACCAGGTAACAACCATTGGTGCCCAGTGTTGTCACTAATCATATGCATGCACCACTGAAATGGCAGGATTTAAACAGTAATAGCTTGGGGGTTAGTCTATAAAATAATGTATTCTTCTTTACTCATGACTAACTATTGTCGCATGTATCAAATGGATAGGAAACACAGAGAAAGAGAGAGAAACTGAGAACACAGTAAAGGAAAATATTATATCCAGTCCCACGACCTGAACCAACTATCCAAACATACTTTCAGTGTTACGATAAATCAGCACAATTTTTTTTTTAAAGCAAAGTAACTAACTTTTATCCTAGCAATTTCTGTACAGCCTATGTAGTAGTATTATCCTTGTCACTGAATGAAAAATAAAGATGGAATATTGAGCATTCTGTATGTGCAGGCTTTCTTGCTCACTAACAAGTAGGGATGAGCACAAACCACATTTTTGCAGTTCAGTTCATGGTTTGCAGTTGAACTATGAACTGAACCATGAACTGATAGGCTGATTTGCTAACCAAACCAGTTTGCACTGTTTGTGAGCCATTTAAAGTTTAAACCCCTGAACATTGCTTCACAAACCATGAACCGGCCAAAATTTGTGACAAACTTTTGTTTGTGAGCCAGTTCATGCCCATCCCTATAAACAAGCGAGGGGCACTGGGTGTGGGAGAAACAAGTTGAATGGCAGGCTTGTTGGGTGAGTTCTAACAGGGGGAAAACATTTTTACCAATGAAAACAAAATGTACAAAAACAGTTTTGTGGATGAAAAACAGTGCCTTGCCACTGGAATCCTAAGATTTTCAAAAGACAAAAAAACCATGCCTTTTCTCTTTAGCTACACCCAGAAGAGATATGGCTGCATTCTGGACTCAGTGTAAGTCAGGTTGAAAAATAGGCTCGATAAAATTCTGATTTCATGTCACATCTGAATATAGGTTGCCCAATTAATATAGGGTGCCCAATGATCTGTGTCTTTTTAATGGGCGCTGAAGTGGAATTCTAAACCATAGTTTGTGCTTGGCTTATGGTTTGTTGCTGAGATGTCTGAATGCTGAAATCCAGATTTTGCTTGATTGGCTGCAGAAACCAAATTTTTCATCCCTTCCATACAGGGATGAAGACACAGAATATTGGAAATGGTGGGAACTGGGGGGGCTGGCTTGGCATCACAGCAAGTCAGAGGGAAACTTGAGTTACCAACATACTGCAAAGTCTTTCCTGTATGCCTGGCTTTTGGTAGTGATGTTGCTAGCTGGCAAAGGTTCCTAGCTGTCAGAGGTAGCCAAATATAGAGCCAAGTATGAAAGAGAGGATATGAGAAAAAAGAAAGTGTGTGAGAGAGAAAGAAAGGGGAAGAGAGAAAAGAAAGTCAGAGAATAGAGAAAGTAAATGAGTGATTGGTGCAATTGGCCAGCAGGGTTCACAATGAAGAGTGTTGTGTTCCTATCAGTCATCAGCAGAGTGGTGGTGTCATTAAACACCTAAAGGCTGAGCTTGTCAGGAGAGGTGAGGACAGCAGCTAAGGCAGCTCCTGACATGTTTACAGCAAGGTGCCATTTGCTAATATCAAGATTACAGTGCTGGGGAATTAGTAATGGCAGTATGTTTGTGTGATAAAGTCACTATGCCCATTCTTCAGTTAACCATTTTACAGTGTTCACCTAAGCAGAGTTACACCCTGCCATTGAAATCTATTGGTTTAGAAGGGTGTAACTCTGCTTAGGATGGCACTGTTAATGTCAGCCACAAATCTCTGCTTGTTTATGCCATTTCCAGTGTAGGCCTAGCAACCTTGTTTTGTTCCTCTGTAAAAGCAAATCTCAGACTAGGTGAAGGAATGCCTGAAGTGTATGATACAACCATACTTCTAAAGCTGAACAGGTTTGGATCTGGTCAGGAAATGAAGATTGTGGGAATTGTCTTGACCCCTGCTGGACAGTCCATGGACTCAGATTCAAAATTTTTAGAAGAGGAGCTTGAGAAACCAAGCATGCCACCTGATGAAGAGCAGGAGAATCAGGGAGACCCCTGCGTTATAGTGGACCCCTCTGACTCATCAGCTTCAGGAACCTATCTTGAGGAGCCTGGTGTTGAGGATCCATCACCAGAACCTCCAGACACCCCCTCCCCAATTCTGGGACAATTATCTGTCAGCTTTGCCAGATCTGGGCCTGAACCACTACCCCTCTAAGATTCCCTTTCCTTGGCATAAACAACAAAGGCAGTGACATCACACAGATGCAACCAAAAAAAGGCAGTGCCAGGCTAGCAGCCCATGCTCCAGCCAGGGAGCCAGACAATCACTATAATGACATTCCCCTGCAGAATTCTGCCCCCCTTAAAACCTAGCCAGGTGAATTCTAGAAGCTGCCTTCAGAATGGCTGGGGCTTCTTTTCTCACAGCCAGTTTAAGTTGAGGGAAAGGCAGGGAGCTTTGTGGGGTCAACTAGTTTGAATGGCTGCTAATCTTATGTGCCGTCTCGACCCTGCCTTCTTCTGTGCTCCAGACCTTACCAAGCCATAGTTGGCAGGGTGTGAGGCCCCGCCTCGCCCGCCCCGTGGCTACCTCCTGTGGCCGTGCTGTTTTCCCATGGACGACGGTCCTGGGAAGGTCCGGGGCCCTTGGAAGAGGGTCTTGCTGGGTCTCAGATTGGCTGGGGCAGGGGTATACCGCACCCTCAACTGCCTCCAAGCCTCCGTTGGTGTGCATCAAAAAAGGGGGCCCGGGGGCCGTCCTTCACTGGACTGTTTGCTCAGTACTCGCTCTCCCTCTCTCTCGCTACTACTGGCTTCTTCACAGTCCTGCAACACCGCCGGCGCCTCCTCCTCGACCTCTTCCCTGTCCCTTCCTTTTATTCCCTCTCCCCTTTCCAGGACCGCCCTTCCTCCCCCCTTGCCTTTGCCCCGCCCCCCTTTATCTCCCACGACGCTGGGGCTGTGTTCTTCCTGCAGTGCTTCCTGGGACAGGGTGGGGCGAGTGCCGTCGCTGCGAGTTCCTCCGAGGCTCGTCGTCTCTCCCTGCTTCGAGCGGGACCCAGCGTCTCCTGCCGCAGCATCTGGGTAGGTAGAGCCAGCACCCCGCGGACCGCGGGGGTTGGGGCGTGCCTGGGACGAGTGCTGGCCACGTTCGGGGGATGACGGTGTGAGCTCAGCCGTCCGCGCCGTCCACATCTCGGGGCATCCCTCCTCCACCCCCTCCTTCTGCGGGGATCGAGATTCACGGCTGGAGCCCGCCCGGGGGAGAAGCTCCCGGCCCGGGTTATCCAGGACGGGACACAGGGTAAGTGCTCTCAAGAAAACTGGTAACTAGGGTTGCCAGCTCTTGGCTAGGAAATACCTGGAAATTTTGGGGGTGGAGCCTCGGGGGGGAAGGGTTTGGGGAGGGGAAGGACCTCAGTAGGGGATAATGCCATTGAGTCCACCTTCCAAAGCAACCATTTCTTCCAGGGGACCTGATCTTTCTAGTCATCTGGACATCAGTAGTAATAGCGGAAGATCTCCAAGCCCTACCTGGAGGATGGCAACCCTAATGGTAACTTGGAAATCTGAGGCTAGAACAGGAACACTCTGTCAGTTGCTTTGAATTCCATGATAGAAGAAAGATGGAGTATAAATAAATGATAATTTGCCATCCCAGTTATCTCCCACAAAGACCTTCTAACAGTAGCATGAGTACTCCCCCCCCCCCCGCAATACAATCTCATGTCCAAGAAGACACTAGTGTGGCACAATTCAAAGTCCATCTTGACAAAGCCAAGAGAAACCTTAAGGTGAACTAGAAATTACCCAGCAATGACTCACTGTATGGATACAAAAGAGCTGTAAAAGCCCTCTTCCAGAAGGCCAGTCTTGTAGCTCACTGAGATCATCCCAAAATAAACTGTGGCATGGCCAGTGCCTGCACATGTCAAATCCCATTATTAAACAGCCAGGAAGATTCCAGATCCATTGCGGATGTGATCAAACTATCTCCCTGACATTAAACAAAAATACAGGGCATCACTTATCACAGACAAACACTGACCCCAGTGCTACTGTCAGTAAGGTAATCTCAAATGACATGATCAAAAAGTTCATAAACATTGGAGTTAAAATGAGTGCTTTCAAACCCCCAGAATTTGTTCCATTTTAGCCCAAAGGACCATCCACCATCACTACTATGAAGAAATTTTGATTCCAGAGGCACCTTTATGACCAACAAAGTTTTATTCCAGGTTTAAGCTTTCATGTGCAAGCACACTTCTACAGATACTACTATGCTGCAACTTCTCATAAAAACAATGCCCACTTTTCAAGACCAGGCCTTGTATGACTTTCCTCTACCCCCATCCTCCACCTGTTAGCCGAATTGCTTTAATTTACATTTAGCAATCAGCAAAATACACGGGTTCTTGCCAACTATACCAGGGTCCCACCCCTCCCGGGAGTTCTCAAGGAAAGAGGCACATGAGGCAGATAGCAAATTAAATGTTGTTTACTTAATGGTGTAGTTCAAGCATACCAAAAACGTAATCACTCACACACTCACACAGGCCTAAGAAATAAAGACAGAAAGTAGCACGTTTGCATGAGCAGGAATTCGTTGGTGGGGAAGCAGTGCCTTACCTTAAGATGCGTTGTCCGAGCGATGGAAGAATTGGATGGGGAGAAAATAGAAAGACTATGGGGACACGAGGCTCGAACCTGCGAGACCACATGGTTCTCTTGGATCGCGAGTCCAGAGAGAGGATTAAAGATGGAGGCAAGGGTATGGGACAGCAAGCTGGACTGAAGGGGTAGCAAAGTAGATAGGGGATGATGGCTCAAGAGACCGAATGCCTCTGTGCAGGGTCTTTTTTTCAGGTGGTCTTGGGGGCTGGCTGCGCATACCACATCCCACTAACACACCTACTAGGCGGTCCATTCCTTACTGACCCTACTATAGGTTAAAGGTGAACAAAAGGAGGAGGGCCGGGGGATGGACAATATTGCAAAACTATGATCTCACCAGGAAGTGGACACCTGGGCAGGGTCCGATGACTCACCTGGGCCACATCTATTGTTAGTCAATGACTCTGGACGACTGGTTGATGGCCCGAACACTAGTTGCTAGGCAGCTGCGTTAGCATAACTATGCAGGTACGTTGGAGGGGGTAGGGGTTGACCAGCGTGCTGAAACAGAAAGAAACCTCATGGCAAGAGGAATCTTTTGTCTCTGTCTCAGGTGAACTGTCTAGGGTGTCAGCCTCCTGGCATGGGCTGGAGCTGGCTCCTATAATGAAGAAAGCACATGGCCCTTCCAATATGGGCAACCCAAGTTCAGGCTTATGAATACCACAATTCATAAGAGCACTAGCAGTGCCTTGCTGGCCAACACACCCACTCTCTCTTATTCGATTTGCCAGTGTATACAATAAAATTGTTCTGCACAATACATTGTTAGAGTCAAAAGCTGTTCTTAACCTACTACCATAATTTTCTCATCCTAGAGAAAATTACTCCTTCAGATGTTCTTTATATCCCTGGAGAGACCAAGTGGCCTCAACACAATCCTGTGTTTCTTCCGAAGCATGTGTTTTTTGAGAGGAAACATGGTAGGGCAACATAATGAAAAGGCCGAAGAGATAGTGTGTGCATGCTTAGAAACTGTGTTTTGTTTCAGAATACATTTAGGGAATGCACTGAAGCAGCCAGTTCTGCAAACTATGAACTTGTCCAGGGTTGCCATATATGCAGCCATATGAGTAGCTGCACCTGAGTCTCTATGGTATAAAGCCCCTCAGAAGCCTGATAGACTGTTTGTCATTCTGAAATAACCCAAAACTATTATCTGCTAATAAAAGACATATATGACAAGTGAGGAGGAGAGGAGTGTTTCTTCCCCTGTCGTCATGCTTTACAAATGACTGTTTCCATTATGGCATTGAAAGCAAACAGTATTGCTCCTCTCATTACTACAATCACAGAGAACGGCTGACTTTTAAGGTAATCTCCAGGAAACTGAGGAATTTGATATGGTGCACTTTTACATGTACTTGGAGTAATCCCGGATAGGGATAGAGCATAAATACTTCAAATAGTAGCTCCATAGTTGTTGCTGCTGGAGCCCCATTGCTAAAATCCAAGCAGCCTGTGTGAATCAGCATTTGCTGTGCTGGGAAGCAAGTCATGCTAGGTTAAGGCAGATTGCCCCCAAGGCCACAGAGAGAGCTGCTGTTTGAGGCTTTGCTGCCACTAAGCATGATGGTATATGCCACTCTACATACTCCTGTGGGTTTGGGGAGTATATTAAAAGGGCTTCCTTTACAATGCTGAACATATGGTGTTCATGGAGATTGCAGGCAAAGGAATACTGGCATTTCTAGTTTGGCTTACTGCAGATCAGAACACAGGTTTTCACACAATTCTAAAATTTTACATCTAAAGAGAAAAAGAAATATGAAAGAAAAATATTACTAAATCGCACATCCTGATGGCAGTTCCCTTTGGACATGTGTATGGGCAGCAGGGGGAGAAGCCTACTTATGATAGCGAAAGATGGAGACAGGTAATGCAGACAGTCTAACCTGAGGGGAAAACCTGAATGCTATGACACACACAAAAAAGCATTTTTCAAAAGAATTATTTGTATTATTTTTGTATTATTAAGGTTTTTGTATTTGTATTATATTTGTATTATTAAGGTTTTCTCTCATGCCCTGGCCTCCCTTCCAGGTAGCCCATCTCCATTCACACTTTTCAGCTACAATATATGACAATGTAACAGAAAGCGTGGAGAGGGGTTGTGGCTGTGGTTCAGTGATGGAACATCTGCTTTTTATGCCGAAGGTCTCAGGTTCAAGCCCTGACATCTCCAGTTTTAAAAAGTGCCATGTAGTGGGCAATGTTCCCTCTAAGCTGTGGAGTTTTGAGAGTGAAAATTCTGTGAGCTACTGGCATTAAAGTTGTGAGTGAGCCATTTGGCTACTGCATAAATAGTTTACTCTGGAGCCATCCTTCCTGAGCTAAGACAAAAATGTGTGAGGTGGAGGCTAAAAAACGGTGAGCTAGCTCACACTAACTCAGCTTAGAGGGAACACTGGTAGTGGGTAATGTGAATAATATCTATCGACCCTGGAGGGCCATTGCCAATCAGAGACAATACTGACCCTGATAGACCAATGATCTGCTTCAGTATAAGGAAGCGTAATGTGTTCAAAGGTTAGAAAGCATGAATGCACCTTTCTATCATGTCTAGATCTATCTCAGCAAAAAAAATCCCCTATCACATTTGTATTGCATTTTAATGGCATTTTCCTTGGCTTTTCCCCACTGTGAACTGCTTTGGGAGCTAATTTTAACTGAAAAGTAAGATAATAAATAAACAAATATGCCATGCCCACCTGCAATTAGGCATGAGTGTGGGTTCTGAATGCTACAGATACCTTTAACTACTAAATTTACTTACTCACTTTGCATGCAAAAGTAATATTATAAATTGCAAAACAGCATGGGATTTTTAATGACTTCATTACAGTGTTCAAAGTGATCTTCTTTCCTTTTAGTCCTAGATTCTATTTGTGTTAACAGCTAAGGAGAAAGCTCAATGTAGTACTTTACCAATGAGAAATTCTTCCTTTAACACATTAAATAAGGTCAGATTCTAACTGCTCAGTTACACTGATTTTCTTCAAGCTCCATACCATTGAATCTCATCCCATTTGCTGTAAGTGTGTTATAGTATAAAACCACATATTAAAATACCCAAATCAAGCATCATATTAAAGTCTTAGCTTATCATTTCAGGATCTGGAGATTCTTTATTTATATGTTTTCTAATAATTTGTAATCTTTTTGCATGTTTAAGGGTGCGTTCAGACAGTTCTTTTGAGCTGTGCCAGGCATGAGTGCCTGGTGGATTTAAAGTGCACATCCAGACCTCAACATCTGGGAATCATGCTGCTTTAGTTAGTAGCCCGCCGATCCCCATCGGGGATCCGTACTTAAAACATAGTCCTTAAAGTCTGGTCTAAAGCTGGCTGACGGGCCAATGCCGGACTTTCCACCGTCAGGTCATCCCACCTGACATTGTGCAGGGCATTGTGCAGAAAATACGTCCCTAAACTGAGACTTCACAATAAGCTTCATTGAAGCTGGTACAGCAAATGCAGAGGTGTAGAAAAAAAATCCAAGTGATGGCAGTGGAAATGGAATAATAGGTAAGGAAGCTATGAAGCTCCATAATTAGATCCACTACCCAGGGAATCAGGCACTAATGGAGCCTCTACAGTCCTACCCTGCCTCTTGGTCACCTTCCGCCTTGCCAATTTGACTCTGTCTGGATAGTGTGCCCCTCACAATCAGCAGCACTGCAGCCAATCAGACTAGAAAAGGGTCACAGCTGGGAGTTTATCTCTCAATGTACGCAGGTGTGAGGAGCTCCAAGGCCTGCGAGATGCCTTGCAGGGCATTGGTAGTCCCCTCTGTCCCAGGCCCCTGTGCAGCCCTGGTGGGCGAGGCTGACTTCCACACTCCAGGGAAGGCAGCTGCAGAGGCGAGAGTGGTCACAGGAGCAGGAGACTTTTTTCTTGAAGCCTGTGTAGGTGTAGATGTAGATGTAGAGGAATCTGCTTTTGGCCAACACATAGGCCTTTTCGGGGGCATGCTGCTCTGGACTCAGAAAGAGATTGTTAGTGAGTGTAATTCCCCCACCCACAATACAGTTCCCACATCCATAAGCCAAATGAAGCTGCCTTATTCTTCCTTCTGTACTGAAGCAGACCATCGGTACCCCAAAGTCAGTATTGATTACTCAGAGTGGTGGCAACTCTCCAGGATCTATATAGTCCAACTGGAGATACTGTGTATAGAACCAGGGACCTTCCACATGCCAAGCAGGAGCATTACCACTGAACCATAGCCTCCCTTGCAAACCCATCCAACCCCTGTTTATCTAACTACCTAGCATCCTATCAGCCTAACTACCTAACTCCCCTCCCCTCATCATCCTATCCATTTACCTACCTATCTGCCTCTTATCAGTACCCTAACCCTACCTACCTATCTACCCCTTCAACAGAAACAGACTTGTTGTCTATAAAGGCAGCTCTCCAATGACTCAGGCAATGGTGCCACACAGTGACCATCGCTGGAACCGGTGTTGATGAGGGGGAGGTGAGATGGCCCCATGTGGCCACCCCTAGCCACCTCTTTCATGGCCCTCAGCAGGTGCATGGAGCAACAGCTGGACAGAGCAAGGGTGAGCCATGAGTCCCACACCAGTCTGTGGCCAGAGGCTGGGAGCAGTGGCAATGCAAGAGAACCCACACGGCAACCCCCCCCAGGCAATCCCTTTTGCAGCCCCCAGCAGATGTGCAGAGCCAAGTCAGGCCACAAGGCCCCAGACCAGCCATCAGTCTGTGGCCAGGGGCAGAAGGCAGCAGAGCAGCCTCTTTCACATGGTAAGCCACACAGAAAGTGAGGCAGTTGGGCATCCCCATCCAGCAACAGCAAAGCGTGGCCACATGCAGAGGCCATGGTTGGGGCAGCCCCATGGCAGCCCATGTTAAAGTAGAAGAATGAGGGTAAGCAGCTGCCACGGAAGGGATCCCTCTGGGGGGGGTGGCTACCCATGGCTCAAAACTGAAGTGCAACTGCAGTCCCAGTTAAAAGGAAAGGAGGAAAAGGTTGGACAGCTGTGTGTCTCCCCAGCATCGGGCTGACAGCACGGCCTTCCAAGCCTCAGCAATGGATGGAGCCATGGCCCAACCACCTTCCATGTCCCTGCTATGCCCTGGTGAAACATGAAAGGAGGGGCAGTTGGACTCAACTGGGCTCACCAGGCACCTTGAATTGTGCAAGTGGACTAGCAGTTGACTGTCCTCTTTGTCTGGCTCTCCCTTGCATCCCTGCTAATGTCTGCAGGCCATGTGGCATGCCATGATGTAGCAGGGATCTAAACCAAGCCATCCGATACCAGGAAGATAGTGAGCAGGGTAGCCAGGGTGCCCCCATTCCCCCCAGGCATCCAGGACTTGCTGATAGGCCTGGCATTGGGATGGGCATGCCCCAGCCCACCCTCTCAGCCCAGCAAGAACCACCATGGCTGCCCTCACTCTCCCTCCACCCTGTGGTGCCACAAACAGGACCCTGGGTGAGTCCAGGCCCCGGTTTCTGGAGACAATACTGTGTGCAAAAAGATAATGTGCTTAATATGTACTGATTATTAAGACGGATACCTAAGTCACTAGCATTCAATATGACACATGATATTACTGGACAGAAAGAAAATTATTCAAAATATTGCTTATTTTAAATTGCAAACAAATACTCAGTGTGATCCTATGAGTTGCCTGACTTGAGACAAAAGCGATACTGAAAAAAAAGGGAAATATCCATTTTAATGCCTTACTTGTAAAAATTGTATATATCTGATATTCTGCATTTCAGTATGCCATAATACTCACATAATTACAAGGATGTTATAAGTCTCCAGTGCTCTCTTCTCCAAATGAAAATTGCCCAGAGAAGCTTTGATGATTCAGGGCATGTGCATTACAGCTAGTGTGGTACACCCGTTAGAATGTTGGGCAAATGAGTGTCACGTTCAAATCCCTACTTAGCCAGAAAGTTCACTATATTACCTTGGGCCAAGACTCTTTTAGCCTAAGCTACTTCACAGGGTTGTGGTGAGAATAAGCCAGAAGAAGGAAGAAATGCATATGTTGATCTGAATTCCCCGAGGAGGGGCAGGTTTAAAAATAAACCAGTGCTTTTAAAGAAAAAATAAAATTTAAGGACATTTTAGAGAAGCTTTTTGAAGCATAAAAGGTAAACACACAAACATACTATTGTTCTGAAGAATATGCCATTTCCCAAATATATGACTTAGATTGTTCTAGTACAGGAGGGGGGGGGCAGTCTCTTCAGAGTCCCAATCAGCAGAGAGAAGTTGTCTGGAAAAATCAGTAGGCTAGCTATTACAGCATCTCTGTTCTATTTATAGAAAGCCTTTCAAAGCACGCTCTGCTGTCTATATCATGTAGCAAAAGTACAATGGCAGGACAAGCATTTTGTAGTAACTGTGGCACTTGGCAGGAAATGAGAATTGGTTTCAAGCCAAAGAAACAAAATAAGTAATACTGTTGATGTGATGATGACGAGATCTGGGGCAGTGTTGGGGGAGGGCATGGAGTGGAGTTATGCACAGTATGAACATTTGGAAAAGGCTAATGATGATTCCTAGAATGTGCTAAGGATTGCGATGGACTGGAATGTATGCAGTTGTTTCTCCTGGAAACCCTACATTCCTTCTGTCTAAGAAGCTAAATGTGTTGACAGACTTGGGTTATACCAAGGAATCATGATAGGAATAAAATGCAACAACGTGCCATCTCAAAATGATACAACTAGGTTTTATCTAAGGCTTGTCATAGAATCATAGACTCATAGAGTAGGAAGGGACCTCCAGGGTCATCTAGTTCAAACCCGTGCACAGTGCAGGAAATTCACAAATACCTCCCCTCCACACTCCTAGTCACCACTGTTTCATGCCCAGAAGATGATAACAAAAACAAAAACAAAAAAAAACCTCCAGGATCTCCAGCCACATTGGCCTGGAGAAAAATTGCTTCCTGACCCCAAAGTGGTGATCAGCATTTCCTTAGGCGTGTAAGAATGGCCACAAGAATCTAAGGTGGAGGTCATGACTTGGCAGCTGTTATGTTGCATAGAAAGAAAGGAATGGTGTGTGTCAACAAGTTCATCAGAAAGATCTTTACATACTTTGTATTGTCTGGCAACGGTATATGTATTTTGTAGTGTGAGACCAGAGGGTTGCTATGGCAACAGTTAGAACTCGTTAAATAGGTGAACAAAATGTAAATTTGGGGTATAAATGTAAATTTGTATCTAGGAAACTAACTGTTTACTCTTTTAGTTACAGTTTAGCAATTACTAGAGGATGCAGTTTTGAAAATAAAAGATTAAGTTCCTATCCTTGCCCTGTTTGCTTCATTTTATGGGTTTTGTCTTTTAATGGGTTTATGATTATTGTAAGTTTCCTTCATTGTAGCTATAGTGTAAGATGTAATAGAAGTAATCTATCATATACATATATTTTAGTTCAGTATTTTGTTTGAGAGCTGCTAACAAAAAACAAGACATTTTGCTGAACTTATTGTTCATTTTCCATATACATTTTTTTCTTTGCTAACCTCAGTATATTTTAGACATGTTTAGTCTTTGTATAGTTTTTTTTTTTACTTCAGTGAACAAAACTGTCACCCTTATCAACTGCACACCCTTTAGGCTTTTCAGGGGATCAGTCATTTCCTTGGGAGGATTTCTGGGTTACTTACGTTGCCAAATGGGATGTGACAGAGAAAATATCTTCCGAATCACATTATAAAAATTGTCATCTTGACACTGTCAGGGTCTAAAGGAACATGACATGAATTTTATTCACAGAGAGGAAGTTCTAATCAAAACTGATCCTGATCTTAAAATATTGGTTGCGCTGTTCAAAGAACCTAGAAGGTCACTTGTTATCCTGTCAAGTAAATGAATGGAAATATAGACTCTAATTGTGAGAAATGCTATAAACATAGGCATGTTTTCCTTCCCTGGTTTTGATAGTTTCAAAACTGTGTTGCATAGCTCTTTGGTCTTAAAGACATCATAGAATCATAGAGTTGGAAAGGACCTCCAGGGTTACCTAGTCCAACCCCCTGCATAATGTAGAAATTCACAAATACCTCCCCCTCACACACACATCCAGTGACTCCTGTTCCATGCCCAGAGGATGACAAAAAACCTCCAGGATCCCTGGCCAAACTGGCATGGAGAAAAATTGCTTCCTGACCCCAAAGTGCTGATTAGCATTTCCCTGGGTTACGAAAGGGCTACAAGAACTAAGCACTGAGGCACACCTTCCTGCCCTCACTCTCATGATCTGCTTAAGTTCACAGAATCAGCATTGCTGTCAGATGGCCATCTAGCCTCTGTTTGAAAACTTCCAAAGAAGGAGAGTCCACCACCTCCCAAGGAAGCCTGTTCCACTGAGGAACCACTCTAACTGTCAGAAAGTTCTTCCTAATGTTTAGTGGAAAACTCTTGATTGAATTTCAACCTGTTGGTTCTGGTCTGGGGCAACAGAAAACAACTCCACACCATCATCTATATTACAGCCTTTCAAGTACTTGAAGAAATTATAAAACAGATCTGGATTTGGGCAACATGTAGTCAACGCTATAAATAATTGCTCATCAGAAATTTCAGAAATTTAAACTTCAGATTCTAGACTGGAAAAATGAAAGCCCTAGGAACCTCAAAAATTGTTAAAGGACATGGAATTAGCAAAGGATATATAATCCTTTATTCTTGATGCTTGAAACAGGAGTATTTACCCCACATAAAGAAGAAAAAGAAGAAGAAGAAGAAGAAATTGGATTTATACCCCACTCTTCACCCGGAGTCTCAGAGTGGCTTACAAACTTTGAGAGAACAGCTCTGACAAAACTATGGCTTGCTCAAGGTCATCCAATAACTGCAAGTGGAGGAGTGGGGAATCAAACCTGGTCCTCCCAGATTAGAGTCCACATACTTAACCACTACACCAAACTGGTTCTCATTTACTATTAGGCCACCCTGCTAAAAGCAAAAATAAAGTAGAATCAGAAGAGGGAGTAGAACGAACAGCCACTGGGCACCTCTGCATCCCACTCAGCTGCAAGTACCTTTTCTGAAGTGCTGTTGATACAATGTGAGGGGAGCAGAGATCCATCAACTGTGTCTGAATTCAAATTATCTGAGAATCCTCGCCCACAGAACATTTGTATTTCATTTTAATGTTATTGGCATCAGGGCTTTTTGCAAGGGAGTAAGGGACTAAAACAGAGGAAAGGCATGTGTGCCAAATGGCAGAGTGCCAGACCATTTTGTTTAGTAAGGCAGTTCCTTTTCTTCACCACAAAAACAAGGGTTCTGCCAGCAACCTCCTGTTAGGGTGCAGTCAGTGTGAGAGTACTGAACAGCAGCACTGTGTTCCTACATAGTGCAGCACCAACCTTTGGCACGGGCCTTTGGCGCAGGGCTGCTACTGGAGACAGGGCCAGAAGGATCTACAGTTGATGAGGTCACCATTCTAGCTAAAAAAATGTCTCTAAGATGCACTCTGCCCTGTTCAGTCCTGGCTTGACTGCAGTCTTGCTTTTGTAGGAGAACTGCCATGCTGAGCAAAATGATCTTGTGTGCCACTGTTTGGGCAAGAGTCACTTACCCCTGAAATAATTTCACAGTCATAGGCTGAGGACAGATTGCCATTCTGCCGCACCTCTGCGGCGCAGCAAAATGGGGTGGGGGGAAGGAAGCTGCCCGCAGCGTTCAGACTGCGGGCGGCTTCCTGGAGCAGCAGGCAGATGCTGCGCGGCTGCCCCTGCCCGTGCGCATTTGCACCCGCTCCAGCGGGTGGAACGTGCATGCAGAGCGTGCCGCAGCAGCCAAGCACCACTTTGAAGTGGTGCTCGGCTGGTGCGGAAGGAGCACGGCGCTGGACGCAATGCGTCCAGGCCGCCTCCTGGGGGCAGATGCAGCCGTCTGAACAGCCACTCTGCCTCCACTTCTGAAGCGGAGGCGGAGCGGCCAAGACGGCCAATCTGTCCTCAGCCATAGCTTTTACTTCAGCATCTATCTGCATGTGAGGTCATGCAAAAGTACCTTAATATTTATTTATTTATTCATTGAATTTCTACCCTGCCCTCCCAGCCAAGTCCGGCTTAGGGCGGCTTACATAAAGTCAACACATAGTTTACAATAACATGTAAAGTATAGATTGGATTAAAACAATTTGAAAACCATATAGTAAAGTGCTAGTGACATTACTTTCATAATGGCTGCTATTCAGTTCTCTCTTCTCAGAGTTGGTTCTTCAGTCTTCTTTGATTATCTTTCCGGCAGCTAGATCAGGCCGTTGTTGGAATTCCAGGGGGGAACAGGGTTCTCTAACCCTCGGCTCTTAGTTCTTAACGGTGGTGGTGGCTCCAAAAGCCTGGTGGAAGAGCTCCATTTTACAGGTCCTGTGGAACTGCAAAAGATCCTGCAGGACCCTGCTCTCCTCTGAGAGCTCATTCCACCAGACAGGAGCCGCCACTGAGAAAGCCCTGGCCCTGCTTACTGTCAGCCAGTCTTTCTTAAGGCCTGGGGGGCCCAGTCAGTTCTGGACCCCTGATTGCATGTCAGAGTGAAGTTTGAAAAATCAACCTTTTCTCAAATGAGGTATGAGAAGTGGTAAACTCATTTAGATATGCCAGTAACTTTTAATCTACTCATCTTTTTGTCAGTGATAGTGGCAGAGTAGTGTGCACTGATGAACTATAACAGTGAGCTCAGACCCAAGAAGTCCACTGTCCACACAGTCCTTTGTAGGAACTATATACAAGGTTTTATTTACAATAAGTTAATGATGCCAGTATACACTTCAACAGAATGCTTCACCAGGCAACCAAATAGCAAGAGAGGGGAAAACATACTGTACATAGAATACATTTATACATAGCAGTATCCAATCAGCTTACAGTGCTGAGTCACTCTGACATCAGACTCCAGTACTGGACAGATCTGGTTTGCTTCTGCTGAGACTATCAGCCAGGATCTGTCAACTGTCAGATTAGATGCAGCAGATCTAGCTTATGTCTTACATGCTGACACTTTTTTGTCTTGTCCTTTTCCAGCTCAGTGTGAATGCTGGTTATTGCTACTTACTGTGGTTGGAAACTAACATGCCCATTATGATTTTTTAAAAAATAATGTGTTAAAAATGCTACATTTTTAATTGTTTCCCATTGTTCTCGTTTCACATGAAAGGCTACATAACTGAATGTTTCAATTATATACCTTCTTAGGACTGAATTGTACATTTGTTTTAAAGATATTTGTGGGCCCAGGAGCATAGTGAGAGCACAGGCAAGAAATGAGAACAAATGCAACCAGTTTTGAGTAAGTAAAGGCCACAGCTTTTATTGATTGCATCACAGGAGCATTGGCACAACCTGCCTACTGCCCAAGAAAACCCCACCACTACCCCCAGCCTGCCTGCTGGGGGTGAAACCATGGAGTGGCAACCCCCAGGAACCATGTGGCTGCTGGCTGCTGTGTGATTCCCTTGCCATCTGGTGGTGGGAGCCCTGCCAACAGCCCCTGAGCTGTGCATGCTGCTGAGCATATTCCTTAAGGGAGTCCCTAAACCAGGAGAGGCAAGCATGCAGGCACGGCCTCCCCCCTAATGGGATCTGTCCCAATGGCCAAAGAACCAGAAAAGCTGTGACCAAAAAATTACAGAACAATAAGAAATTGAAACATACACCTATAATAACTGAAATTCAGGGAGGGAAGGAAAAAGCCATAAAAATGCACTGAGGGCAGGAGCCCTGATGCAGCTGCTTAGATAGAGAGGAGGCCAGGAAGAAGGAGCCCCCAGGACTGCCTGCTGTTCCTCCCCCCCTCCACTGATGCATATCTAATAAGCCGGGTTGGCCCCTGCAGCCTGCTGGACCCTGCCCCCAGTCCTGGACCATTAAGTCAGAATGGCTTTTGCCTTCCAGCCCTGAGGCCACAAAGGCAGCTATGGGTGAGTCCTTGCCATGGCATACCCACAGTTTCCAGAATCTGGCTAAGGTAGTTAATTACATAAAACAGTAAACAGAGAATTTAAAATAAAAATTAATTAAAATAGCACAACACACTTAAAAAATCAATCAATAATTTAAAATAGCAATCAGTGAAAGTCCCTGTATAGAAGCTAGAGAAGAACAAGACAAGGAAATAAAATTCAGTCAAAAGCTTGAGTGAAGAAAAACATTTCAGCCTGGCACCTGAAAGCCAGTAATGTAGGTGCCAGGTAGGCTTGCCAGGTCTTCCACTATGGTGGGACATTTCCTGGCAAACCTTAATGTTTCCCACCAGTAGGAGAAAAATGTCAGCAAATAAAAGGGGCATGCTGGCATCATGCCAACACACCATGTCATTTTTAGGGAAACCAAAAGTGACATCATGATGTAAGGGGGATGTTCTAGGATTTGCCAAAAAACCTCCATGGTTTAACCAAAGCTTTTGTGAGAATCCCAGAGTGTTCCCCTCCACACACACCTTCATGAGATCACTTCTGGTTTTCACTGGAAGTGATGTTGTATCCAGTGTGATACTGGCACACCTGTCCTCACCCCTCAAATGCTCCTGAGGATTCCAGGCTGTGGCCTGGCAACCAAAACAGCAGGCAAGGAAGAGGGTATTCCACAGGCAGGGAACCATCACATGGAAAGCTCCATCTCTAGTTACTGCCTGCTTCACTTGTGTGGGAGGAGACACCAGGAGCAGTGCTTGTGCTGAAGACCACACAAGTTGGACTATACAGGAAAAGGTGATTCTTCAGATACTTAGGGCATTAGGTTCAATTACAGTCTTCCTGTGATTGTTAAATTCATGACCTTTCCTTCTAAAGAAAGTTTTAAGAGAGACTTAACCTGTATACATGGGCTTCTTTGAGCATTAGTATTACCTAATATCTGATGACAGGAGTATTGACTCACAAAAGCTACTGGACTCCAATATAGCTGATGCCCTATAGCATTCCTCTTCAGAGTTCCAGTAAGTATAAAAGGAGCATTGGTAATGGGGATATTCTCTGTATTTTATTGTCAGTTCTTACTCATATCTCATGGATTTTAAAAAAAGCAAGTCTAGCAGGTGAAGGACAAGACCTTTATTTTATTACATGTTTCTAATACTTGTACAGTTGTCATGGCACTGCATACGCATAACATTGAGCTGAATGTGGTATGCACAATATCTTCCAGGGTACTTTTATAACCATTATGACACTTGACTTCAATTTGCAGTCTCATTGTAGAGGAAGAATATATTGATATTGCATTGTCTCACAAAATCTTTGCAAAGCTTTGTTGGGTTAGAATTGCATCCTTTGAATGGAAGATGGCTTTCCTTCCCACACAAATACAAAAGCACTATTCTCTGAATCTAATGATTCATTTGAAATGTAACAGTTTTTCCCAACAACTGATAACAATGTAAGAGGCCTGCTAGATGAGACCAATGGTTCATTTAGTCCAGTGCTTTGTGGCCAATAGGCTGCCCCTTAAACACTGAAAAGGGCTTTCAGGTTCAAAATAAGATTTCAATTGGTGGTGTGCCTTGAGGGGTCTTGTACATTTCACAATGCCAAGAACCAATCAGAACAAGGCCCAACAAATGCCAGCTGCTGATTTGCTAGAAGTTTCTCAGCTAGAAGTTTCTCTCTATAGGGAGAGCAGCAGAGAGGCATGAGTGGCCAGACAGCTAGAAAGAAGCTGGCAAGCAGCTGGAAGGTGGAACGTATAGATGAAATGAAAGAAAACAGGATGAATAAGACACTGAAAACAAGGAGGAAGATTATCTGTGTATAAACGGAGCATAAGAAGGGGCTAGATGACCTGTAGCTGAGCCAGTAAGGGGATAGGTAGAATGTGCAGCAGAATCAGAAGGAAGGTTGCAAGAAGTTTGAGTTAACCATTTACCAGCACTAAAAATGAACTTGCAAGGCCAATCTGTACATCCTTCACTATCTGGCTGGTGTGGAGTACTGGTTGGGGTGGAGGAGTATGGAAATCTGGGGTGGAGATGGAAATCTGGTTTTTTGTTTGTTTAAGTAAAGGTAATGACTCTTACCCTCTTGCCATCTCGAAGGCAAGGTCATGCTCAAGATCCTACAAGCTAGGCTTCAGCAGTATGTGGATAACTGCCAGAAGTACAAGCTGGGTTTCGAAGAGGTAGAGGAACTAGAGATCAAATTGCCAACATTCACTGGATTATGGAGAAAGCAAGAAAGTATCAGAAAAACATCTACTTCTGCTTCATTGATTATGCTAAAGCCTTTGATTGTATGGATCACAACAAACTATAGCAAGTCCTTAAAAGAGATGGGAGTACCAGACTGTCAGTTGAGCATAGGCTAACTGCCATAAGCCTGGGTGGCTGTCTTGCCATGATCAGTGAAGTTGCTATGTTACCTGTTGCAATACTTCCTGAGTTGCATTGACGTTTACTGCTTAATTCACAATGCTTTGTGTTCCAAGGTTTCATTTAACCTCTGTAGGTCCCGCCCGGGAGATAGCATCGGGAACCCGACTCCCACCTTTGGAATGCACGCCTCGCTCACTTTGCTTTGTGCATGCTCATTACTCATTTGCTTTCTTTTCCCTTTTATCTCTAGCCTCCTTAGCTAACGACCTTGAATGAAAGTGCCTCCTGTTATGTGTTACAAGAATCACAGGTGTTATGTATTCCTTTTGCTTAGTTTCTTTGGGAACTTTCCCCCCCAAAATATTCAACAGTATTTCTCCCTGAGAACTCATTTTCCGTGCTTTCCATGGGAATATTGGGCCAGTATATTTGGGCGCCAAGAATTCTCTCTATTGATTGGTAGAGGGTAGTTAGACCATATTTCATACCAAGTATAATTGTAATTGCAATTCCAAGCTTGAGCATTACTAACAGGAAAAGTGTTTGACCAACATGATGTTTTCTACAAATAAAGGACTTTCTGCTTAAGGAGACCTGTTGTGGACTATATCTATTGGGACAATCTCACACAGGCCACCTCACATGTCTCTTGAGAAACCTGTATAAGGGTCAAAAAGCAACAGTAAGAACTGGATATGGAACAACTGATTGGTTTAGCGCTGGAAAAGGAGTACAACAAGGATGTATATTGTCACCTTGCTTATTTAATTTATATGCAGAGTACATCTTGCGAAATGCCGGCCTGGATGAATCACAAACCGGAATTAAGATTGCTGGGGAAAACATCAACAACCTCAGATATGCAGACAATACCACTCTAATGGCAGAAAGTGAAGAGGACCCCCAAGAGCCTCTTGCTGACGGTAATTTATTTATTTATTTATTTTTATTTATTTGATTTCTAGGCCGCTCTCCCCACATTTCGCAGGCTCAGAGCAGCTTACAAGACCTGGCGAATCAGGATTCACTTTACATTTTAAAATAGTTAAAACAATATAAAACATACATAATTAAAACATAATAACAATTAAAGTGCTCAACATTCAGAACAACAGATGGCGTCTCTCTGATGAAACCCAGTGCCATATCCCCGGCAGCAGATGATAATATCGGCGGTCAACCTTGGTGGGTGTAATATGGCGGGGGGGAGGGAGGGAAAAAAGAAGGTAGCGCAAGAAGGTAGAGGAGAGCACAAAAGTTGGCTTGAAACTCAACATCAAAAAAACTAAGATTATGGCATCCAGCCCCATCACTCCTTGGCAAATAGAAGGGGAAGTCGTGGAAGCCATGGGCGTCAACTACGGGGGGGCTCGAGGGCTCAGCCACCCCTAGGAAAATGGAGTGCCCAGTGGCCAGTCAGCCGGCCGTCGCCGCCTCTCCTTCCCCCCCACCCCCGGCCTGCCCTCCTGCCTCCCTAGGGCGGGGGGAAGGCATCTGCGCCACCCCCGCATGCCCCGAGCGTGAGGCGGAGCGGGAGCTGGGGGCCCGCAAGGGCGACGCGCCGGCCGCCGGCGCCCGAGGTGAGCGGGGAGATGGAGGGAGGGGGGCGGGGAGCGCGGCGGGCAGGTGGGCGGGCGGTCACGGCCCGGGGGAGGGAAGCGGCAGCGGCGGCTCCCTGGGGGGGGAGCGGCGGGGACATGCTGCTTCGCGCGCGCGCACGAGGGAGCCCCCGCCCCGGGGATTTAAAAAGTCTACGCCCCTGGTGGAAGCAGTGACAGACTTCATCTTCCTGGGATCCAAGATCACTGCAGATGGTGACTTCAGCCATGAAATTAAAAGATGCCTGCTCCTTGAAAGAAAAGTGATGGCAAATCTAGACTGTATAACAAAAAGTAGAGACATCACCCTGCCAACAAAAGCCCATATGGTCAAAGCCATGGTATTCCCAGTAGTGAATAGGCTGAGTGCTGAAGAATAGATTCTTTTGAATTATGATGCTGGAGAAGACTCTTGAGAGTCGCTTGGACTGCAAGGAGATCAAATCAGTCAATCCTAAAAGAAATCAACCCTGACTGTGCCCTGGAGAGCCAGATACTGAAGCTGAAGCTCAAATACTTTGGCCACCAAATGAGAAGAAAGCACTCCCTGGAGAAGACCCTGATGATTGGAAAGATTGAAGGTCAAAGAAGAAGGGGACGGCAAAGGATGAGATGGTTAGACAGTGTCATTGATGCAACAAACATGAAATTAAGCAAACTCTGGAACATGACAGAAGACAAGAGGGCCTGGTGTGATGTGGTCTATGGGGTCGCGAAGAGTCGGACTCAACTGTGTGACTGAACAACAACAAATGACAATTAGAGTCTCATTTCAGTGACAATGATATAAAGGGACAGAAAAATGTATATAGATTTAATTTTCAACTTTTCCCTAAATATTTTTTTTCTGTTTAAGACTTATGTTTTTATTTTCCAGGGGATTTTCCAGGGGTTTTGTAAGGATTTCAGGACTTGGGTCTTACTTGGCAGTCATATAGTTCACTTGCAACCTAGGGTTCAGCTGACTCTTGCTCACTCAGTCAAGAGCCTAGGGGCTATACTGGACCCAACATTACTACAGGAAAGCAAAGTAATGCAGACACACACACACATACACACTGTCTTTTGACTTAGTTTGGGGGCAAGATATCCCCCCATCTTGACTCAGCTGATTTGACAATCTGGATTTATTCAAGGGTAACACTGAGACTAGACTATTGTAATGTACTCTTTATAGGTCTTGCCTCAAATCCAGCTTGGAATCTCCATTTAGCATAAAATGCTGCAGTTTCTCCAGGGCTTTCCACCCATCCAACCCAGGCACCACCCAATAAAAGAGCTCCCCTTCCTTTGAAACTATGGTCCTTGTTGCCCTGAGACAGGCTCCTTGATAGCCTGTGCCCAGGAAGCCTCTAATGAGTGATCCTCCCACTGTATCCTCCCCAAACCTATTAGTTCTTCCATGTCCCCTGCCTGGGGTTCCTTTGCTGCCAACGCCACTGTACTCCTTTGCCCAATCTTGGCCAATTCCTGCCATTTCGGTTAGTCCCTCCCCAGAATGACCAGGTAGTTAAGACTAGGTAACTCCGTCCAACCATTGACCCACACCCCATACCTCCACACATTCCTTCTGCTTGTAATACTGTTTAAATTCCCCATGGACACAGTAAAAGTTAATGGTCCTTCCCAGAACCCCCTGCATTTTTTCACTAATTAAAGTCATGTCCTTCCCCATGTTGACTAGGGCCCAAACTATTTCCATCAAGGGAAATTATCACTCCTCATGGGATCAGGCCTATCAAGGCCACCATCCAGGCTTCTAACTTGGAATGGTCTATTCCCACTGGCCACAAGTGTAATGGGTCTCCACTGGCCACAAATGTAGCACGTGGGGCCTTTGGGGGAATCCTCTCCTCCATTTTGCCCCATCCACCTCTGCTTGGAAGAGCAAGAATCCCTTTTGCCATCTCCTCACTCCTTGTCCCCAACTGTGGTGGTCACAGGGTTGCTTCTTCTTCCTGACCTTTGGACTTCAGGACATGTCATCATGCTCCCCACTCTCAGCTTCCCATCCTCATCACCCTGCTTGTGGACCACTGCTTCATCCATCATTTTGGGTACCAGTGAATTTTAAGACCAAATGAATATGAGGAAGCTTATGAAAACAGCCTGCAATCAACACCCAGATGAAGCCATTACAGTTTTGTCAGTTTTCCCAATGGTCACTTGATGCTTACAGTTTTTCAGCACATGGCTTAGGGGGGGGGGGGGGGGAATGCACACAAGAAAAACCAAAAGGACTAATTTGCACCTGCTAAAGGCATTGCTTCATAAACTGCTTGAATCCAGGCTAGCCTGCAGATATTTCAGCATGTCTGGTTTATAAATCATTAATCCAAGGAACAAATTATGGAAGCCACTTTGAGGAGGGAAATGAATTGTAGCTTCCAATACAAAGTGATTAGGGAAAGAAAATACCCAGGTTCAGTGTTCCCATTTCTCATGCTTATCATTTTTAAATATAATCCAAATATTGAAACAGCAAACATATCCAATATGCTTTACCCCAGAGTAGCCACAAGTAAATTGAAATTTCTGAAGAAATGAAACCTATTTTAAAAGTATCTTGAGAATTACTAGTTACCTTGGTTTAGAATGGTTGTGTTTAGAAATAATAACTATTAAAAAAAAGATACACAGGGCTCATTTTCATCCCCAAATTAACTAGTTGCACAGAACTTAATTTGTTCTTTAGACCACACATAGTGGCTTGGAGAAGTGGCTGGGATGCCACCTCTTCAAATATCACCTCTGGTTTTAACTCCTGTTGCCAGACATTGAGCCTCTATTAAAGAGGCAGGACATTTATTCTCCAAGTTGTTGGATACCCTAATAACACGTGGCTATTTGTGGACATATTAAGGGAAGGACATTTCTCTACAGTGAAAGGAGTTAGATACTTTTTAAAAATGCATGCTGGGAATTCATATAAAATGTTATAATTATATTCATTTGTTAATTTTAAAAAATGCAAAAAGCCCCCCCCCCCCAGCCAAGGGAGGGAAACGGCCAGCTGGGGCAGGGGAAATGGCTGCTGTGTGGGTGGAACTGGGACAATCCAAACTTTTCCACCCACACAGTAGTTTTCACAGCAAAGCAGGTTTGGGAAAAAAACTGGACAAAGGTCAGAGAAACCCTTGAAGAATGACTGCCCCACAGTGCTGTTGGGAAGCAGGGGGAAAATACCCTCTTCTGAACAGCATCAAACCTGAATAACCTATGTGAAAATGGCCTCCTTCTTCTGTCTCCTGCACCCCTATGATAAAAAGTAATAATACTGGTCTACCTTACAGGGCACCACAAGATAAGGTACCAAAGCACTTGGAACACTAAAACTACTATATACATGCAAAAACCTAGTTCATGCCTACAAGCTTGTATTCATCATACAGGCATAATTCTCAATGTATACCCTTTTTCTGACTCTTACAAAGAGCCAGTGGTATAACCCTGACTGATGTATATAATGTTAAGCATGTAAAAGAAATAACTACTCTCAGCCTTTGCTGTATCTAAACTGGGCATGTTTTCAGCTTCCAACCACACTAAACCCCTGTTTCTGTTTTACACCAGTAGTCCCTACTTTATGATTCTGACCGTCCTGACTGAATATCTCTGACACATATTTTTAAAATCACTTCTACATATGAAAGGACAGCTTTCACATGTAAAATGAATGATATCCACTCCTATTATAAGGCTACAGGTAATACCCAAAGGGCTAAAGCATTGCAGCTGCTAAACAGAGTACACAATTTACCACTAGCTATAAAATTATATATATAACAAAAATGGTTTCAAATATATTCTGCTACATTTTGGTTGACAAAGGTCTTGAGTGAAACCTTCCATTTCCTTGAAATACCTGCTTTGATTTAATGATAATAGGCTCAAACTACTAAGTGATGCTTTTGAAGAAGCTGGGAATTCATAGCACAGAACCAGGCATCGTGGGTTCAGCTTTTTGTCTCTTTTCTGGGTAACATCCAGATGATCCATAATGACTAATCTCAGAGACGGAGATTATATTGTACCTTGCACAGTGTTTTTCATAAGTCTATAGCAGTGGAAAATGGAATCTGCAGTCTGTTTTACAACTATTTACTGTGCATGATGTTTTACATTATGGCTGCTATGAATACAGAATGTTTTACTTCTGTTTTTACTTTTTTCATCTTAGACTGGGATTGTGCTTACTTTAAGGTAACAATTTGAATGTTTTATCAGTGATGTTTAAATTGAATGTTGATCTTATGATCTTATGAAGAATGATCTTATGAAGAAGCAGCTTAGAAATGTTTTAAATAATAATAAATAACTCTGTCAGCACTTTGCATAGTACACTAGATGTGAAACAGCATATTGGTTAGCACCACATCAGGAACTAGAAAAGCTAGAGAGTCACTGAATACTTTGTAAATGGTGTATGCTCAGCATCTCCCCAAAAGCATAACTCCCAGGATTCTTGAGAGGGAGGGAGCCATAACAGTTAAATAGAAATAAAATCTATATAGGCTCTTAACAGGCCCTAGAAAACAATCAAAGGACATATTACTGAATGGCGGTAAGGACAGGTTATAGCCAAGGCCTAACCACCAGATGTCAGAGAAGTCACCCATCATTATATCTAATTCTGCTCTGGGCCATATTTATTTATTTAAAATAACTTTATGCCACCTTTCCATCCAATCAAGGTCCACAAGGTGGTGCATATAAGAAACATTAAAACATTTAAACAACTAAAACCACAATTAAAATTATAAAATAATTCAGTTAAAAACACATGAACAAACAACACTTGAAGTAGGGCCAGTAACCATTATGTCAGATGAAACAAAAAGTCTTCAATCACTGGGAAAAGACACCAATAGAGATGGATCATCTTCAGAGGCCCTGCTTCAGTTGCCCCTGCAATCTGAGGCTATACAGTGGCAACCCAAGAAAAGGCTTTCTCAGTCAAGGCACCAAAACTGGAAGTCCCTCCCTCTAGTGGTGCCTTTAGCCAGCAGCACAAGACTTTTTTGTTTTGTTTTGCATACTTCCAATAACTGTTATTGGCCCTCCTCCCTGGTTCTGGTATTTTTGTGTGTGTTTTTAATTGAGTTACTTTATAATTTAAATGTTGTTTTAAATTGTTCAGATGCTTTTATGTGTGCTGCTTTGGGGACCCTATATGCTGCTTTGGAAAGGTGGCATAAAAATGTTTTAAATAAAATAAATAATGTGGAACGGAATCTGATTCCCCATACCCTCTGTGGTCCCTTTCTTGTTTACATATATTCAACTTGAAAATGAAACAACTGGTGTCATTTGTGTTTCTGCTATGTGGAGACAACTGAATTATTTCAACATATCAGAACTGGAAATGGACTAGAAATATGGATATTTTTATATCAGTGTGGGAGGGGTAGTTGTGGTGCTGTTTCCAAGCTTGTATGAAAGCTCAGTCAGATAATTAATAGAAAAATACTGAGCACAAGTCATCTAATATTGAGCACGAGTCACCAAGCAGATGAACACACTGGTAGGTCACATATTATTTAGAAACTACGGATTCATTAAAAATAAAGGTAAAGAACAATCTCTTTGAGCCAGTGTGATACAGAAGTCAGAGGAGGACTGGAAGGTTCAAGTTTTCCCTTTGCTATGAAGCTTACTGGGTGAACTTGGACCAGATATTTGTGAAGATAAAATAGGGACTGGAGAGCCAAGTGTGCCGAGCAGCTTGGAGAAAGACTAGGGTAAACTGTAATAGAGGTTTTCTCCCCAAGCTCTTTTATCATCTGACATAGGCAGTCATTCAGCAGACAGTAATAAAGACACACTCAAGTCTGCTTTAGCCTTGGATCAAAGACACTGTGTCTGCCTGATGAGGGTCTATTTGTTGTTATGTGACTCATCATAGTAACTGTTAATAAGATATCAAAGCAGCTGGTATGGATGAAGGTTAGATTGTGGGGTTACACAGAAATAAGAACTATCCTTTGTTTTTCCTATGCAAAGAAAAATGCTGTGTGTCTGTACACTGTAGGCAGCTGATGTTCATGCTTCATTTAGTGGTTTTAATCTAGGGTTGCCAGTTCCTTGGCTCTTGCCAGCCGGGGGTGTGAGGGAGCTTTCCAGAAGTGTGGGGGGGGTGATTTTGCTGCACGCAACATCCTCAATATGATGACGTCATGCAGGACTGATGCCATCATACTAGGGAAGTCACACAGTGATGCTCTGGTATTCTGGGCAGAACTCTATGGTTACCTTAAAGTTTTGGTCAAAATACTACAGCATCACCACGTGATGTCCCTGGTATGATGACATCACTTCCACATGATGTTTTCAGGTTGGGGATGTCACACCAGATCATGGCTGTTGGGAGAGGCTTCTCCCCACTGACCAACTGGCTGGTGGTGGGCAGGAGCCCACAAAATCAGGGGATCCCCGCTCCCACCTGGAGGCTGGCAACCCTATTTTAGTCTCAGGTTGCATCTACATGAATGTAAGCATGTACCATTAATTATTTCTTATGGAGGATACAGTAGAGTGTGCCTTATGTCTGCACCATGTTGGAATTAATTATGCTGCTCTTTCTCACAAGGAGGATCATGTTTAATGATAAACCATGAAGGTATCCCCAGCTCTTTTTCCTGTTTGTGTTTTCTAGAGTGCAAGCCAACATAATATCTGTGGCCAGGCCTGTAGCTACAGTGGAACATTTTGGGGCACCACCCCCTCAAAGGTGAGGCATGCCCCACAACCGCTGCTTCCCCCTCCTCCCCCCTCCTGTGACAGTAAAAGGGCCCTCCAGCTGATCAGCGGGGGCACATGGCCTGCCAATCAGCTGGAGAGCCCTTTAAATTTTGCAACCATTCCTCTCCCTCCCTCCTCCAAGATTTAAAGGGCCTTCCAGCAGATTAGTGGGCCCTTTAAATCTTGTGGGAGGTGAGGGAGAGGAGTGGCTGCTGGCTGCACGCCTTCCCTGAGCCCCAAGTGACAATTTCACTGCTTGGAGTTCAGGCATGGGCAGCCCCCACAAGAAAAACAGCATTTAAAGGGAGCCCTTTAAATGCTGTTTTTCTAGCAAGGCTGCCTATGACTGATTTCCAAACAGCGAAATTGCCACTTGGAGTTCAGGGAAGGTGTGTGGCCACCCCTCTGCATTGCAGGGGGAGAGGGGCGACTGCTGACTGCACGCCTTCCCTGAACTGCAAGCAGCACTGCTTGGAGTTCAGGGAAGGCATGCAGCCAGCAGCCATCCCTCTCCCTCACCTTCTACAAGGGAGAGGGGTGGCTGCACACCTTCCCTGATCTCCCTCCTCTTCCATCATCTCTCCCCCTCCCTCCTCTTGTGTTGCCCCACTAAATTTCCCCATGCCCCACCAACCCAAAATTTCTGGCTACAGGGCTGTCTATGGTAGACAGGTATACCCTGGAAAAGGAACAAGTTGAGAGCTATAAAGTTCACGTGAATAAACACTCCAAAAATGAGACTTCCTTTAAAGATCAAAACACTCCTCATTTAAGACCTCTCACCCAGCTGATTCAAATATGCATACAATTCCATGGTGTAGTCTTCTCATACAACTGACCCACTATAGAATGCATGTGGGGATTGCTTATTTGAAAATACAATCCAGGGCCCAAAAACAGAGTGCTGGTAATGGGTACATTCTACTGGGACTCAGAGACCAAAGTCTTGACTGCCAAGTATATTAATGGTCTATTTATAACACTTCAGACATAATATAAAAAAATTATTTTGTAATTAATCAGATGGGGTGTATGGGAAAGTGTCATGCAAGAGGGGGTTCTGTGTTACAAGTCAGTACTGGACCCAGAGGAATGGTGTTTTGGGGTCCTCACAATCTCAAATCTACATCTCCATCCACATGTAATGTTCACATGCAATATCCAAAGCTGGCTGGAAATACCTAGGATGTGAACATCACAAGTGTTTTAAAATGTATTCGAGACTTTTAGTGCATAATCCTACCAAACCTAACATTTTCCAATACCATTGATTTCAAGGAAAGGTCAAATTATTGTATCACTTTATGACCTTATAGTACAATTGTGCAAATGAAATGACTGCATGTGTGAAGATGATGGAGACATCGATGTGAATGAAGCAAATAGATATAGAACTTTCACTAGCATCATCATACTTTTAAAAACATCTACAAGGCTTTGTAATTTTTACAGTAATTTCAGGAAGCACTTCTTCATACCATACTTATATTAACTGCTGGAACTCATTGCCCTTGGAAATCGTAGTGAATGGAATAGATGGCTTTTAAAAATACATTATACATATTCCTGAGTCATTCAGTAGCCATCAGCTACAATATTTTTAACAGGGCATTTTTGTTCAAGGATATACCTAGGATTACTAACTACTGGGGCTGAATAACATGGGATGGCTCTCTCTATCATGTCCTTTTTGTGAGTTTCTTAGAGGCATCTGGTTCACCACTGTTGGAGACAAAGCACTGGACTAGATGCATCATTGATCTGCTCCAGCAAGGCAGTTCTCTTCTTATATTTTTATGTTCTCTGAATGAGTGTGCAGCTGGTTCCTATGGCGTGTGTCCAAACTGACAGAAAAAAGCTATGTTACAGCCTTCTAAACATTCCCTTTCTGTTCATTTACAAATGAGCAAAAATGTCTGTCTTTCAGACAAATGAGACATAACTACAATAGAGAAATTGTTCTTAAAGGGCATGTTAGGGAGTTTTTAAAAAATGAGAATATACCCCTGTTTGAAAACAGGACAGCAAGTTTCAACACAAAACAAAATGCAGATTTTATTTATGCTACTAAAATAGGAAGTGCAGTAGTACCAGTGCAGCCACAGCGGAGGAGGGGAGAACGGACCTGTGCAACAGTCCTCATTTGTTGGAGCCAAATCATTATATATGGTTTCTTTCTGACTTGGCCAGATTTATTTGTAAGGATAATTAAGTTTGAGTTGTGTGGCACCTCTAAGACCACAACAAAAGACACAAGAAAGGGAGGAGAGGACTTGACTTCAAAAGAAATGAAGTAAGAACCAAAAGGTTAAAGAAATCAGAATGTGAGTGCCCAATAGTTCTATATCTAAACATAAAACATAAATATTAGCAAATACACAAAAACCATGCATTTATTACAAATTAGATAAACACAAATGTAGGCCCAACTAGTAGCCTCAAACTAGAATAAGATCATACTATTATCTCAAACATAGACCATTTGTACAAAATTTGAGTCCAGCGGCACCTTTAAGACCAACAAATTTTTATTCAAGGTATAAGCTTTTGTGTGCACGCATACTTCTTCAGGTATAATGAAATGGAAGTTACCAGTCCAGAGCCAGTTTGGTGTAGTGGTTAAGTGCGCGGATTCTAATCTGGGAGAACCAGGTTTGATTCCCCACTCCTCCACTTGCACTTGCTGGATGACCTTGGGCAAGCCATAGCTCTGTACCAGCTGTTCTCTCAAGGACAGCTTGGGAAAGAGCTCTCTCGGCCCCACCTACCTCACAGGGTGTTTGTTGTGGGGAGGGGAAGGGAAAGGAGTTTGTAAGCCACTTTGAGACTCCAAGAGAGTGAAGGGTGGGATATAAATTCAATCTCTTCTCTTCTTCTTCTTCTATACATAGGTAGAGGGTGAGCAGCAAATTAGCATACAACATAATGGAGATGTTTAACAGATGCAAGGACCAAACAGGAATAACAAGCATTGTTTATATGATCACCATTTATTTGGATTTAATTTCCTGAGGAAAACATAGTGAAACAAATAAATATATCAAAATTGGAGACTGATGTGTAAATGTACCCTTCTTAATTATGGGATTGTCGCACGAGCTGCTGGAACTGGCCTCGCTGTTGTCTGACTCGCTGGCCGCACCTTGCGTCGCCACCTCGTCCACGCCTGCCCCAGGCAGCCAGGGCCTCAGATTTGGCACAGGAGGGGAGAGTTAAGTCACCACTCCCACTCCCTAGTGCCTCCTGGTGGGATTTGTCTCTCTCTCTCTCTGGGTCATGTTTCATCCACACTCAGGCCTCTCCTCCCTGGCCCTTTGTGGCTGCCGTTCTTTTATGCTTCCCCCTCCTGTCACCTCCCATCACCTCCCCCTGGCTTCCTCCACCCCCCTGTTCCCCGCCCCCCTTCATAGCTGTAGACGCTGACTTCTGAGGGCTATATCCGGGTCCGCCCTGCCCTTCCTCCCCCATGGCTGGGCGTGCTGCTCGGGTCTGTGTCCTGGACCTTGCGCCGGGCCTGCAGCTTGGCAACTCCTCCCCCTCCCTACTTTCCTTAGCTGCCGCAGCCGCGGAGCACCTCGCCCTGACTGCCGCGGCGTTCCCGGGCATTATCATGGACAGGATATTCCCGGGCATTATCATGGACAGGATATTGTTCTCTCAGCAGGAACGCAGCACCAATGTCTCAGAGTTCCAATTATCAAGAATTTGCTCAGTGGCATGAGATAAGTAATTTCACTATGAGTGAATTAAGTTCTCAATTAATTAATCGTTGAATCACCCACTTAATGCATGTGCATGATTTTGTATAAATCAAATAGCTTACATTTTTTTCCTTCGTATTTGAGCCATAGGCTTAAACTATGTGACAGCAGCATATGGGCGGTAGGAGGATTCGATATAGTAACCAAAAAAGGCTACATGGACACACCGGGCTCAACCTTCCATTCAGTCATGGTTTATCTCCTGACTAACATCAGTTTTCCTCAGGCTCTGAGAAAAGAGAATTGTCTGTTCTGATTGGCAGGCAGTGGCTCTCCATGGTTACAGACAGAGGTCTTTCAGATTACCTTATTACTACATGAGTCTTTGAACGAGATGTTGAGGACTGAATCTTTGTCCTTCTATATGTAAAGCAGATACTTTACCACAGAACCAACAACCTTCCCCAAACTATTTTCTCCCATCTGGTGCCAGTCACTTTCTTTTAGCCCAGCCTAGCTAGATTGTTGTCAGGATAAAATTGGGGCGAGGGGGGGCGATACATCAACATGAGCTCTTTCATGAAAAGCAGGATATCAGTAATACCTTTTTGCTGATTGTGGCCTCCTGGCCTCACTGTGTGTTAGTCTGAGGAAAGATCCATGTTTGAATACACAGATCTGTTTCTGTTATGTAACACTGAGCTTAAACGGTTTCACATGACCCTATACCCTTCTGCTGATTCATTTGTCCCAGGGAACATTTAACATTGTTAACAATATTAATGGAAGATGATGACACCAAATTCTTCTTTTTAGAACATCTGCTATGTCAAAGCAATTGTCTTTTCCATAAGGAGAACCCCATTTGCCTCTCCTTTGAAATTTAAGTGTATGCCTCATCCATTTTTACAAGATTCCACAGTGTAAGAAGACTGAACTAGAATAAGGCTCACATAGGGAAAACAAACATCTGTAGTACATGAAGCATTGTAGTTTTAAAAAGATAATCTAATTTTCTGCCATTATTATACATATGGTGATACTGATTGTTCTGCAGCTGGTTTATCTGAGGGATATTTAATATAATATAGTTTCAGGGGCTGAATATCCATCCTGATATTTAAAGAGGCCAGCATTTCTCCAGTCAGCAGCTGAAAGCCTTCCCCCAAAACACTGATAGATTGTTAGCAGAGATCCTAGCATTTGAAATTAAGATCATGCTGCAGTCATCTTGTGGAAGTTTCATGCTCTCCACTTCTGTTGTCTTATTACACTGCTCACAACAACCCAGCCTGCTCTCAGACATTCTTGTCCCTCCCCCTTTTCCAGCCATAATCAAAGGGACTCAGATATCTCTGGAAAGCAGAACCTTGCCTTAACGATTAGGGTAGAATGGGGCTTCCTTAGGGTATCCCTGTCCCTCTCTGATTACAACTGGAGAAAATGAAGGATGGAAAATGGTCAGATAGCCAGCAGGGGAGAGAGAATAAGGAACAGCCAGGGGAGTCGGAGGCCATTGGGAGGGAAGTGGCACCCCTCCATCATGGTGCCTTAAACATATGTAACAAACCAGCCTTGATTAGACTATGGAGGTGAAATCTTATGCACACTTCTTTGGGAGTAAGAACTGGGCTACATGTTACAGTCATCGTGCGACAGAACTTTTATTGTGTCTGGTGAAATATGAATGGCTCTCCCACCTACAAACAGGGAGAATCCCAGTCTCATATGCAGCAGGGGGAATCACAGTCTCATATATTTATCTCCATTCATCTATGTCCTTATCACTAATTTCCCCAGCTCTTTCCATCATACCCCTTAACTTCTACAAAAATATGAATCATGAGTGAAAGAGATAGGCAGAGATAAGCAAAGCTTGCCAGCAGCTATTCCTTCCTTGTGCTTGTGTGACTGCATCCTGCTTCAGCTTCCTCTATCAGTATTTAAGTGACCCAGAGAATTCTCAACAGGCAGAGCAGGAGTACTTTCACATGGAGAACCTGATGTATGGCCCAACTCTTACAGCTACAACAGAGATGACAGCAGCCATAGGTAAAAGTCTTGTCCTTATCTGCCAAGAGTCACATGGGGAGTTTGTTACCCCAAGACAGCTTTATTAAATCAATTCTTGCCTTTGGTTTGATTGGAGAAGTTAGCGGCACAGGCAGAGCTAGCAAGAGGCTGGGGTAAAAGCGGGGATCTGCTATCTGTGTTTATGGATATAGTTCCTCTAGACCCTCGGTTGAGTCAATAACCAGTCCAAATTGTGACTGAAATGGGTTTTATTAGGGAAAAAATAATAATTTAGAAATTTACACTCAAATCAAGGATCACATGCATACAAGAAGAAATAAAAGGAGTTAGCTGTCAGATAGAGGGGAAAGGGGATCGGGGTAATAGTGTACATATCCTGCAAAGGTGAAGAAGTCTGGAGGTTGTAAAGAGAGAGTGCGTAGGCCTGTTTAGCGAGACCAAGGAAAGCCTGAGTTGTGATCAGGGTGATGGCTTTTGTGTGTACCCAGCTCATTCACACCATGCCCTGGACGGGGCTAGGTACATTTATACCAAAAAAAGTATCCTAAAGGTATGCTGAGATGTGGTGGCTAGTTTCACAATGGGTTGATGGGATTCTCATTGTGGAACTATAGTGTGGTCTGGCATTTCCCTGTGTGCCAGACAATGGAGAGGTTACTTAATGTGTGGCAGGATGAAGCTGAATTCAACAAAGAGTTACCTTGATGGGTCTGGCATAGGTATGAGGAATACGGATATTTTGGACAAACATATAGAAACTGGAATTAGAAAATTATCCAGAAAGTATTTTCTGACACTCAGGTGTGTCAGGATTTGGGGCAGGAAACATACAACATAATCCATTCATGATAGAGACACAGACCAGCAGCTTTTTGTCTCTGTCTGCCTGTGTATTTGACAGACAAAAGACCGGCTATTTGGTCATGGATAAGACGCCTGAGGCAAGAGCAGAGATTTGTCCATACTTTGTCTTATGGACTGAGCAGAGAGGAGAGGAGTGGGGTAGATTGTCTTGCATGGAGGATGTTTGGCAGCACTGTCAGCCCTGGGTTCTCACTTGGCCTATCTTTAAGCCAAAACAAGATTCTCTTTATTATCTCCCAGCAAAAGCCACTATTTAAGCCAAGCCTGGCTTCACGAGGGCACTGCTTTTGGAGGTTCAGAGGTTGAGGTTCCTCTGTCACAGGAAAGACCACCCCTGGTGCAGGGCAGGAGCAGCCAGTCACAAGTTAGCATACATGTGGCCCAACAAACTAAATTAATGCTAACTCTAAATGCAGTGGTAGAGTACATTTACATGGATTTGTTAAGTGGTTTTATATTGAGTCAAATCATCAATCCATCCATCTAGCTCTGTAATATGCACTTTGAGGAGCTGTGGCGCTCAGACAAAGTCTTCGGCTTGATATGCTGGGAGTGGAATCTAGGCCCTTCTCCATGTCAAGCAAGTGTTTGCCCACAGAGCCATGATCCTGTGTGGAACATCTGCATAGGCAAGTGCTTCATAGGTTTCATCATGTCTATTTTGTCCCTGATGGCCCTGTGCAACTCAGTGGGATTTACTTCTAAGTGAACATGCTCAAAGTCACACTGCCCATTTTCTTCTATCTGTTCCGTTCACCCTTTTTAAAAAAAATCTGAGACATTAAGGTCTTTTATGTAATTAGAATTTTCTGTTTGATTTTTATTCAGAGGGTATCTCTTGCATCGTTGGGGTACCTAGGCCCCTGGAATAGCATAAACCTCCTAAAAGAGCCCCCTAAGATTCTTAGGGCTTAATATGAGTTAATTAAATTATATTATGTAAACATGGGCTAATTAACCCTGTTAAAATGTGTAGATAAATGCTTCTCAAGCCAGTAAGCCTGCCTGCTTCATCCTGAAGCCATGCATTTGAAATGAGAATAATGAGCATTTGATAGGCAGTGATAGAAAGAATCCAAAAAGAGACAAACACCTGTTTTCTGTAGCTCCCTAGGCAAAGTTGCATAGAAAATACCCAAGAGCTGTGTCCAAGCCTGAATCAATCACGAGTCTGGATTTTTATGAGGGAGTTTATTTGTTTCATATATTTGTCTTTTTAAAAAATAACAACATCATACACTCAAACTGTATGTATGCTGGCATGGTGTAGAGTATTGTACTAGAACTGGTGGAGCTGTTTCAAATCCCCATTCTGCCTGAAAGCTTGCTGGATGACCTTGGGCCATTCTCTCTCAGCCTAACTTATGTCACAGTGTTGTTGTGAGGATCAAATGGAGAGGGTTTTTTTTAGATGAATAGTGGGATAGTAATGTACAACAACAACAACATCCAAACACCAAACCTTCTATGCAAACTACTTACTAAGACTGTTTGAAGGATAGCTCCCTTAGCTCCTGAAAAAGGCAGCACCAGAGACAATATTATTATGATGTTGTGTGAGCAAAGAGACTCTTAAAAATGTTTTGGATCAAGGTTCATTGGCTGTACTAATATTCAGTTACAGATGTCTGGCACTGGTAATGTGTATTAGGCAACATCTGCTTACAAAACCCAGGAAACATATTGATTGCAACACTGTATAGAACTACAAATATGGCATCTCCTCACAAGTATTTTTGAGCTTGCACAAGTCACAGAAGAAGAGAGGGCAGGGGTTGATTCTTTAATAGCTCCACAAATAGTGATAAAAATATAACTAGCAGTCTCCACGGTTATTGTTATTTTCATGCAGCCGGATTCTCATGCATAACTGAATTGCTTCATATGCCTGTAGGTGCAGCTGCAGAAGCTAATCCAGCCAAACTGAAATGAATACTGATGCCATTTTCAAAGATGCATCTTTAAAATAGTGTGGGAGACATTGTTTCTAGGCTTAACTACATGTTATTGTTTCTTCCTTATCCCTGTGCATGTGTGTAAGTTTCATGCAGCAGAGATAAAACCAACTTGCCGGTGTTCTTTTTCCCAATAAGAAAACAGCAGGGGATGAAGGATTAAAGTTTCTGCCTCTTTCCATGCACTTTTCCTCCTTGATAAAGCAATCATATATTTGTAAAAGGAAACAAAATGTGCTTAAAATAAACATAAATGAAAACATATATAGTTGAGCCTTCAGTTTAGGTGCTGATCAGAGTACTTTAATTATCTCTGAGGATTTGGGCGTTCACAAAGTTCATTTGGGATTCTCCAGCCCATATTTAGATATGAATAGTGATGTTCACAAAACTTTGGACGTTAAGGGTAACACAAATCTCTCTAGAATTATAGGTAGATATGGTAAAGTTAAAACTGAAGAATAGCCAAGGGTACCATCTAGACAACCAAAAAACTTATGTTAGCATAAGTATTTCTCCCATTTCATCAGATGCAGTCAAGCAAATCCTTAGTTAGCAAGATTTTATATACATAGAAGGGAAAGAAAAAACTGAAATTAGGTAAGGCCTGGTTTGTGACATTTCTATAAAAAACTGAATGGCACAGTGGTAATAGACTATTTACAATGCAATCCAAACAACCAATGGGATTAGAAGGGTGTGACTGTTTAGGATTGTACTGTTAGTTACATTAAGCAATTTAACATGTATAGTACTGGAATTTGTTAACGTTTTTTTAGCAGATTTGTGAATGAATCAGCAGTGTTTATTTCTGGTGGACTACCAGAAAATTTCACGCATTTGGTGAATGGCACGTTCCCCCGGTTTCTATCATCTGCCAGTACGTATTGATATTTACTATGGCAAGTAGATAAATTTCCACAAGATTTTGTGATGTAAGCACTTCTGATGTCTTTCTGTCTTTATATCTGTTCTTAAAACCCATTTCTGTTCTTAAAAATCTGTTCTTAAAATCTATTCTTAAAACATCTTCCACAAAGACAGTGAGTTAATCACCAAGACATCACTACTAGGTAGAATTCTGGATTTAGTGTTTCTTTGCCACTGTTCTACCTAGCAGGGGTAGCCTACGATGGGTAGTCCCACTGAAATCTGAGGATAACTCACTGAAAGACCAAATCACAGCAGCCTCTGTTTCGGTGAGGGGGATCAGTCCTCACCCCAAAAGGGCAGAATCATGCACTATTGGAAAGATTCCCATTGACCCTTTGAGCTCAGTCAATACAGAGACAAGTTCACAATTGAAGCACAGTTTACTGAACAACAAGGTAGACAAAGCACCAGGGCTGGTGCCAAGCTTTTTTGCACACTGGGCAAGGCTACCTTCTGGTGCACCCCCCCCCACCCGGTGTGCTCACCAGTTTTCAAACATAAATGCATTTTAGGAAGAATGAAAAACACAAAGACAAGGATTCCTGCTTGTAGTCAGGGCTGCTCTCCCCATCGTCCTCACCCCGCTTGCTGGCCTCTGCACCTGTCAGGGTTCTGCGCCCCTAGGCGATCGCCTAACCTCACCTTATGGTAGCACCAGCCCTGCAAAGCACTGTTGCAAACCTGCTGTCTTCCCTAGAGGCTAGAGATCAGCTCCTTTCCCAAAGGCTAAGTCCCTTCCACCTAGGGTTGCCAGACCCTTGGTTCCAGCTGAGGTTTCCCCAATTTGGGAGGGCTCCTTCCCGCTACCAGCCAGCCAGCTGGTGAGGGAAGCCCTGCCTCCAAGAGCAACCATCTGGCCACCCTTACTGCAAAATTTAAAGGGCCCTCCAACTGGCCCTTTAAATCTTGCAGGAGGGAGGTAAAAAGAGGGGTGTCCATGCATTGCACTCCTTATGCTGCAATTTTATGGCTTGGAATGCAGGCATGTGCTGCCTCCCCCCACCTCTTTAAGGGTTTAAATTCCAGTTGTGAATCCGTGGCTTGGATTGCAGGTGTGAAGGGGTGCCCCGCCTTTTGCCAAAAGCTTTTAAATGGATACTTTAAATGCTTTTGGCAAGAAGTGGGGGGCATCAGTCCCCAACACGATGATGTCATTTCTGCGTGATGTCATCACAGTGAGGACGTCCCTGCCCCCTCCAGTAACACCCCCCCAAAGTCCACTGCCAGGGACTTGGAAGGACCTGGCAACCTTACTTCCACCTCCGAGACAGGAAAGCATCTGCCATAGAGAAATACACATACAGCAAGAGAAAAGCCCAGTGTACCTTTCCTATCATCGTGCTACAATGCCTGGATTCCTTGAGCTACAAGGCAGTAGCTCTTCCCACCCTGCACCAGGGGAGAGGGTTTATGACCCCATGTTGTCTAAGGGTCTTCTTCTATGTGGTGTCAAAGCTAACTTCCGCACACTTACATTACATTACCCTGGTCATGCTGAGCATGTATGTATCTGCATGCTGACTGCATGTTCAGTGAGTGTTGCAATGCATTTGGGAGGATAGAATAGGACAGACCCTTCTGGGGTCCTATAGGGACTTTTTGGCAGTTCTAGAGTGGGCTTCCAAGGGGTTCTGCTCTACTGTAACAAGCAAGTGACCTTCAGGCCCAATAAGCCAGTCTCCTGGCTATTTCTTGCTTCACAATAAGATGCACTTCTTTCCAGAGAGACAGGTGGACTCTGTGATTCTAGGAAAGGCGGAAATTCCTGGATGATTCAAAGATGGCTGTGCTTCAGACAATAAAAAGGCTTAGCTGTGGCCTAGGAAATTGCTTAGAAAATGACAGGAAATAGCTCTGTGCTTGGGAAAGGTGACCCTACACTGCAGGGTTGGTTTTCTTATATGTCATCATTACTGAGGAAAAGTAACCCTAAAAATATGCAACTGCATCTGGTTATAATATTCATGGTTTACCTTTGTCTCTATGTTTCCATTTGCATTCTGTTATTCTGCACTCTGTCAGACTATAAGCTTCTTGGGAAAGAACCAATTTTTTACTGCCATTACTCTGTAAAGTGCAAGAACACCAGAGGCTCTAAGCAACAACGACCACAACAATACCAATATTAATAATGAAAATTATTGTGAGTTTGAAATCAGAATGTGAACAAAATGTGCAGTATTCCTTTGTTCATAATCAAGTATTCTGTGATTATTCCAAGGCTTACCACTTTTTTAATGCCTGCTTTGTTTGTAGCATAATGAGGCAGTATTTTCAGTGACTGAATAAACACCGTATCACTATTCTTGTAGCAAGTCTAAAGTCTCTCCCTGTACCGCCTTACCCTCATGCTTGCCTGCCTCTCCTTCTCTAAAAGTGTTCTTCTTCTTCTTTTTTACTAAAGAGGGACTAGAAGGATGTTGTGCCCTTGGAAATTCTGCCAGCTCGTTGGGGGTTTTCCTTTCTTTCTTAAGGCTGATGTTTTTAGCAGTGTGTCACATTGTGCCCATGTAAGTCAATGCACAATCTGACTGATGTGACTAGGCAGAGCTATCATAGCAATGACAGGCCAACCCAGGAATGCAAAAAAAAAAAAAAAAAGCAGCAGCAAAAGAAGCCAATTCTGGCTGAACCTCAAAAGAACTGCATTTTGGAACTAACACACACACACACAAATCCGAAACAATCTCCTTCCGGCAATACATTGCTTTCTTTTACAGAAAATGTATTGGTTTGATCAAGCCCTTCTTCTATGAAAACAGCTTTTGTTTAATTACCTATTTTTCTATAGTAGTAATGAGTTAAATAGACATTGATTACCTTTCAAAGAGATAAATCATTACCCTTCCCTATGTTTCATAAGACTCCTGCTTTACAAAAGTCCACAGGTACAAAAAGGCACATTAAGACTGTACTTATGGCATTCAGAAGGTACAACAGATGAGACTTCATTCAGTCTTTTGTAAGTTTGACCCTAATTAAGATGCACAAAGGATAAACAGCCCCCTAGTTCATGCACTGGTCACAGGCTATTAGTATCGGCTAATGCTGAGCTAAAGAAATTAAACTGCAAAAAGCCTTATTAACACAAACTATATAATAATAACATATATAATAATATAATAATAATAATAAACTATATAATAATAACAATAGTTTTTTCAGAATAAATTATAAAAATTAAACATGCTTAGGTTTGAGTACAGCATAATGATTAGACTTTAGCTAATATAATTACATTATGAAGTAGCAATAGAAGAGAGTAAGAGTCCAGCAGCACCTTAAAGACTAACAAAATTTGTGGCAAGGTATGAGCTTTCATGAGTCTACTGCTATAGACAAACTAACACGGCTACCCATCTTGATTTATCATGAAGTAGAAGACAGAAGGAAGACACCAACAAATTACCACTCGGTGCTGAAAATATTCTTGCTCCTGGTACAAGGCCAAATGCCACAGGCAAATCTGTGGAAGGAGTGGCTGATAAAACTAGCTCCAACTCCTGTCATGCAAGCTTTTTCTACAGTGGCTGCTCCGCCCACCCTAACATAAAAAAAATTAAAGATTAGCCGGATACCTTTGATGTCAAGATCTAACACTGCACAGGGCCAAATCTTAATAAGCTCTAATTTAACCCATATCTTGGTAACTTAGGTCTGAATCCAACACAAATAGATAAGATAGGCAGGAACGCCATAGTTCGATCAACACAATGGCTGGGGAGAAGTAATTGTGTTATAGTGTCCCACCAAGAATCGGTGCTTCCAGCCTCTTCATGATTTGTGTTCCACCAAGAATCTATGCTTCCAGCCTCCTCCTGCCCATATCTACCTCCTCGTTATTTGTGTCCCACCAAGAATCAGTGCTTTCAGCCTTCCCCTGCCCATATCTGCCTCCCATGATTTGTGTCCCACCAAGAACCAGAGCTTCAAGCCTCCCCCCATCCATATCTGCCTCCTCATGATTTGTGTCCCAACAAGAATTGGCACTTCCAGCCTCCCCATCCAAATCCACCTCCCACCAAGAACTGGTGCTTCCAGCTTCCACCCATCCACACACATCTTTTCACCGTATTGTTCTCCCAAGAATTGGCTCTTCCAGCCTCCCCCCCATATCCATCTCTTCACGATTACTGTCCCCCCCCCCACAAGAATTGGTTATTCCCTCCTCCCATCCACATCTACACATCTCCAGCTTGCCTCCCTCAATGGGGACATTATTGCTGCAGATAAGCATTCCATCTCTTCAGTGGCTCTACTGGGGGGGGGGGGGGCAGGACCAACACACAACTCAAATAACATCCACTCCATAACAAAACACCTACCTCACATCTAATGGACCAATATCTACCACATAGCACAACACCCACCTCATGAACCAAGATCTATGTCAGGGGTGTCAAACTCATTTGTTATGAGGGCCAAATCTGACATAAATGAGACCTTGTTGGGCTGGGCCATGTGTGTCATAAAATGTAATGCCAGGTAGTGGAGATATAAATGTCATAGAAGAAAGACAAACACAAAGATTTTTTAAAAACTTTAAATAAAGCATGCTTAAAACACTAGCAATCTTGCAATATTTTGCCTATTTAACAGTCTCTGATAACTGACACCTCTGCTCTGAATTATTGCATCAAAATGTCTGTGATGTAGCAATCTTGAGTATTCTGTTCAGGTGTGTATCTGTAAGCTGCAAACCTACTTTTGATTTCTTGACATTTATTGCAGAAATCTCATGCTCAGTGTTCCTAGCCTAGGATCCAGGGGAAAACATGAAATGGCTGGGCACTGCAACCAGTGCTCCCTCTAAGTTGTGGAGTCTTGTGAGCAAAATTCTACTTTGTGAGTTTCTGGCATTTAAGTTGTGAGTGAGCGATTTGGCTATTGCATAAATTAGTTTGCTCTAGAGCCATCCTTCCTGAGTTAAGACAAAAATGTGTGAGCCGAAGGCTAAAAAACTGTGAGCTAGCTCACACTAACTCAGCTTAGAGGGAACACTGACTGCAACCTTTTGTACATAAGTTGCTTCATGTGCTGATCAAGAACACGAGAAGGCATTCTAACACAGACTGAGGGCCATGTGTTTGTCTACAAAACTATACTCTTTCCCAGTGAAATAACTACAACTTCCTACACTCTCAGTCTAATCCACCTCACCGGCTTGCTGTTATTCCTTTTCTGAAATAGTTCACATTGCTTTCTTACTGAGAAAGACTGGATCATGAGGGCATGAATACAGTGGAAAGAGGGAGGGAACCCAGCTGCACCCAGGAGAGCCCTGGCATAAAGTAGGAAGTAGGAAACAGCCAGGGTTTTGCGGGCCTGATTGGGTCCCTCTGAGGGCCTGATCCAGCCCACAGGCCACATGTTTGACATCCCTGATCTATGTCATAGTGCAAAACCCACCTCATGAACCAATGTCTACCTCATAGCATAACATCCACCTCAGGAACCAAGATCTGCCTCATAGTGCAACACCCACCACATGAATCAAGATCTACCTCCTAGCACAATGCCCACCTCACGGACCAACATCCACCTATGCAAACCTCTACCTCATCAAACATCCACACGCACAAGCTAGCTCATTTGACTGCACCCAAGGATTTTCCATCTACAGCAACAATGTCTACAATAAGGAGGCGAGTGGGTGACCGCTTCCTGGGCACAAGGGGAAGGGTTGCCCCCACAAACCCTGTCACCCATGGGGAAGTGGGAGGATTGCCCATCTACAGCAACAATGTTTATGATGAGGCGGTGGGACGTACTCAGCCCCCCCCCCCAGCCAATCCTCACCAAACGTGGAGGGCAGATAGAGGGACATCCCAGTGAGGTCCTCTGTGAGTTTGATGCTTCTAGTTTGCAGGGGGTCTGTTTGACACACTCCTGAACCTGTGGCTGTGATTTCCCCAAAGAGCACTTTCCTGGGGGTACCTGCTTTGGGGAATTGCTACTTGTCCCACCTAAATTTAATCCTTACCAAACTTGAAGGACAGGTTGAGGAGAGTCAGCTGGAGATTCTTTGTGATTTTGACATTTCTAACCCACAGGGGGCTAGAAGGTTCATGAAAGTTCATGGTTTGTGAGACCCCACAAACCTTGAACTGGAATGGACCTCTATATTCCCAGTTCATGCCCATCCCTATTGCCAATCTAACCAGTTTGGTGTAGTGGTTAAGTGCGCTGACTCTAATCTGGGAGAACCAGGTTTGATTCCCCACTCCTCCACTTGCACCTAATGGATGACCTTGGGCAAGCCATAGTTCTGGTACAGCTGTTCTTGAAAAAGAGCAGTTTCTGTCAGAGCTCTCTCAGCTCCACCTACCTCACAGGGTGTCTGTTGTGGAGAGGGGAAAGGAAAGGATTGTAAGCCACTCTGAGACTCCTTCAGGTAGTGAAGGGTGGGGTTTAAATCCAATCTCTTCTTCTTCTTTCTTTCTTTCCTACCAATCGTGCTGCAGAAGAAGGGGTTGGATTCCAAGACAGACTGCTACAGAGCAAGCTTAAGAACATTTCCTGGGAGCAACCCCATTGCACAAAATGAGATTTACTTCTGGGTAGATGTGCTTAGGACAGCTCCCCTAATCTACTCCAGAGTAACTGCAGAAATCATACTTTTTAAGACCAAAAAGCTATAAGCAAGGAATCATAACTCCCTACACTGCAAGATATCTATACAATTGAATTTGCAATGCATTTAAGAACAGAGATGATAAATTTAACTATTTCTCCCTTAAGTAGCGATCAATTATTTTCTCATTAAATGTGGATCATTAATTCATTTAAAATGAGAAAGGCCATTCTCCTGATACCACTTAGACATGACTAGTGGCACTGAAACAAAAAATGATTTGTGAGACTTGCTAGCAGGAAACTACTGAGAATTCAGAAGTTTGAAAATTCTGGCAAAGTTTAACATTAAGATTCACCTTTAGTAAAGTTGAAAGCTCATTTGACATCTTGTATAATCAGTTTGCCACATCAGCTGTATCTTGTCTCAAAATATTCCACTGTCATCATCTTCTGCCCTCGTGAAATCAAGAATAAATTCTTCAAACATCCATAATTGCTCTTCACAAATTCACAGGTGGAATATTGATGTTAGTTAAGGATCTTTTTTTGTTCATACTAAAAGGTGCCATTGTCACAAGTTTATGCTTATTACTCATTTAACACAGTTCTTGTGGTCTAAATGCAGCACCCTTACTGAAACCAAGCACATCTGGGTCTGATCAGTCCCTGGGTGGGAGATCTCTAGTCATGTTGCTGAGAGTTTCATGAAGGAATAAAGGCAGACTAGAAATGTCACCAATCTGAGTATTTTTCATTTTTTTTCTGGGTAATATCTAGTTTCATATAACCTGTGACATGATGAACACATGAAGCTGCTTTATACGGAGTCAGACCTTTCATCTTTTGATGTCAGTATTATCTACCTGACTGGCAGCAGCTCCCTAGAGTTTTAGCATTTTCTCATCACCTGATTCTTTTAGCTGGAGACACCAGGGACTGAACTTGGACCTTTTGCATGCCAAGCACATGCTCTGCCAGTGAGTCCGATGACTGTCAGTGGTGGGGCAGGGAAATGGATTGCTGTCATGCATTATGTAAATAACAAAAGTGCCTTAAAGATTTACAGATTTATTGTGGCATAAGTTTTTGTAAGGAAAAGCCCACTTTACTGGATAAATAAAGTGTAATATTCAGTAATGCCAGGACATAGTGTGATGTTACGTTCCATAGCACAAATGAAAACAAGCTCCAGTCAAAAGAGTAGACGATTCATTCAGACTGAGTGTGGATTGCTCCCAACTGCTGATGAATTATCAAAGTAGGATACATAGGAATGTACATAAACCTGTAAAGAGGAACTATTATTTTCTGTAGTAAGCTAACCACTACTGTGTCCAAGTCTGATAGTATCAGATTGTCATATTTATTGATTTCATTTATTTTACAAAATTTATGCCTTGCCTTTCTGCCCTCATAAGGGCTACCAAGGCATCTAATAAATTAAAATGTAAATAATAAAACCACCCCTTAAAAATAATTTGTGATGACCTTTCTCACTTTCTCACTCACACAGAGTGCCTATCACCCTCCACAACCTCTCTCCCAAAAGTTCAGGGTTACAGGTAGGTCAGGCAGTCACATGACACTACCTATCTTGCCTCTTTTAAAATATATACAGAGCCATGACCATTCCATGTACCAGGTCCTCCCTCTCACTCACAGAGACACTAACAGACAGAGTAGCCCAGTCCCCTTTAATAATCACTCCTCACTCAGCTACTGCACAGAGCTAAGGGGGTTGGGGACCCAGATGGTGCTCCATTAACACACTGCCACCATTTATTCATATCCTAAAATATAGGTAGACAAAGATCATAGTGTGTGTGTGTGTGTGTGTGTGTGTGTGTATCTTCAAACATAAGCCCCACTTTATCCAATGGGGCTGACTCACAGGAAAGTTGTGAGACTCCACCAGTGTCTGGCTGGAGTCTAGAGATGTTGCATCCTCAAGTGTTCCCTTTCAGTGGGGCTCACCTTTGTAAGAGCCTTAGAAAAGGGTGAGGAGGCTGATTTTCCCTAGCCCTGCAGGTTGCAGCCCCCATTCCACTTGCAAAAAGACCCTTTAAAGGCTCTTTTTGTGAGCTGAGTGTGCAGCACATGACCACCCCTCTCCCTCCCACCTGCAAGATTTAAAGGGCCCTCCAGCTGGTTGGCAGGCCATGTGATCTCCACTGATCAGCTGAAGCCCTTTAAATTGGGCAGGAGTGGAGGGCGAAGGGTGGCCAGGTGGGTGGTCACTCTTGGGGGCAGGGCTTGGGGGCAGGGCTTCCCCACCAGCCATCTGGGGACTGATTGAGGCCCCCAGAAGCAGGGGAACCCCTGTCCAGACCTAGAGGCTGGCAACCCTACTTTGACCATATATCCCACTGAGAAAACATCCATACTAGTTAAGGAACATTATTTGGGTTTAGGGCAAGGGTCCCCCAACAAACTGAGCAGCAAGTACATATAGACTTTTGAGAAAGGTAGTGGGTACCAACACAACATGGCTGCCATGGGAAGAGAAAGATGCCAGTAACCTAATCACTGCCACAGGAAATGAACAATAGTAAAATTAGGGAATTTCAACAGAAGTTGGCAGGTTCCAAGCTAATCATCCTCCTTTCCACTTCCTTAGTGGGTTCCCCCCCCCCCCCATTTCACTCAAGTCCCTTCAGATTTTATCCTCAAGAGCCAAGTGAGCATCAGGGGTGCACTGGGAGATGCAGTGAGTCGTGACCCCTGTGAATCCCTCTCTTGTTGGTTATCACCGTAGTAAAGCCTGACATCAGTCTCCTTAAGCTCCTTTTCAGTATGACCTGTTGAAAAGTGGAGCCCATATTTGTGTTACTTCCTTTCTGATAGTTGCTAGCTTGACATAATGAGAAGGACAAACAGGTACACATTCAAAACAATATATTGTCCTTCACTGAATGGGAAAAAGCTACTATGCTGCAAATCTAGTCCTGAGGAATAGCTTACTGCTGCTTTTGAGGGGAGGGAAAAATAAGCAGGGACCCGGACTCACCTGGGTCCTGTTTGCAAAGCCACAGGAAAAAGTGAGAGCAGAGAGCAGCCATGGATCCCCCTCCCTCCTTTGCCAGGCAGAGGGGGCAGGACTGAGACAAGCATGGGAAGCTGGAACCCACCTGATGTGGTGCTGACTCTATGAGCTGGCCGAGAGGGGACTTTGGGGGCGGGGGTGCCTTATGGCTATTTAAGGCACCATGCCACCTCTGATCGCCATCTTTATTTTATTTATTTTATTTTTATTTATACTTCCTATTTATACCCCGCCCTCCCCGCAAGCGGGCTCTTTAGCTGTTGGACAGCTTGGCCCTCCCTCCCAGCCCCTTACATAGGTATTTTACTTGGGTTGCATGTGGGGTTTTTTGTGTATTTGTTTTCTTGTTGCAACTTGGTGGTGTCAGCATAAGGCTGGATCCATTATCAGGAAAAACGGCCTACGTGCCCATTTCCTGAGTGTGAGGATCCCTTTAAGGGGTCTTGGCATGAGGGGTGACTGATACGCCCAGCCCGGGGGCAGGTCCAGGGAATTACCCTCATGCTGAGGTGGCAGGGGAGACCTTCTGCCCTAGTGGGATCCAAAACCTGCCATCCCAAGGTGACCAATGGAGCATCGACTGATGGGCAGATCGGTCAATGAATAGGATCCTTGGCCCATGCTGTGCCAAGCCTTACTACAGCTGTAAGCAATAAAGTTGTGGCCAATTTTAATCCACTCTTTCTGAAAAATTGTGTGTATGTGTGTTATTTCAACTGGGGAAAGAATGTTAAAGTAGTATAGAATTTGTGGGTTTAACGGAACTTTCAGCCTTGGTGCTCACCTCGGCCCTTCGCCTAGGTGCTGAAGCCACAAACACACTGCCTCTAGAGGTCAGCTGGCTTGTTTGTGTGGTGGGGCTGGTCCTGGCAGCTTCATGGAAGAACTCAGGTCAAAGGGCTTTACACTTCAGCCTTTGGTGGAATCAGTGTCTAAACGTATGCTATCAGAATTTATTTTAAAACAGCATAGCTTAGATATTGCAACAGCATTACATATCTCAGCCTTTGGCTTGTAGTTCTCGGGGATGCAAAAAGGAAACAATTTTTTTAAAAAAAATAATCTTAAAAAGCAGTTTCAGTGTTGTCTTTTTAAAAAATCACTTAATTGAACCCTGAATTGTTAAGCAGTTTAAGGTAGTCATACTGTGGTACACTAACCTGAAACAGGTGATTTACTGTAGGGAAAATCTTGAGATATTCAGCACAAGCTTTCACCAGTTTTATCGACAGCAGCTTTCAGAATCCTTGGCTGCAGCCAGAAGAGCAAAGTGCAACTAGTTTTAGCAATCAGCACACATTTCATTCTTTCTGAAACTGGTAGGCGGTTTGTTGCACAAAAGGTTAACAGGCTTTTTCAACCTAAGCTTTCACTGAACCATTAATGGCAAGAGTAGTTTTGCCATTGACTTCCACAGAATGTGAACTGCATTTCAACAGAATGGGAATTGTTTCTAAAACTTGCTGGAAAAGAATATAGTACTTTCCCCACATAAATATGGGGGGAGGGGGGCAGTACAGCTTTCTTTAGGTAGCAGGTTAGAAGGGGCACCATTTTCCTGCTTCCAAGGCTGGGTTGCCAATTTCCAGGTGGAGGCTGAATATCTCCCAGGATTACAACTGATCTCCAGATGAGAGTGCTCAATTCCCCTGGCTGCTTTGGAAGGTGGACTCTATGGCATTATACCGTGCAGAGGTCCCTCTCCTCTCCAAACAATGCCCTCCCCTGGCTTCACCCCAAATCTCCAGGTATTTTCCAAGCAGGAGTTGGCTACCCTTTTCTGAGAGCTGCAGTACTCACCACATGTCTGTGATAGCAGCTTGCTCTGATGAGTGCCCTCCATTACAGAGATGATATTGAGAATTACTATACCATATGATGATACTGAGAACTACTTTACTACTGTCTGCCATCTTGCTATGTGCAATACTCCACATTCCTAGCAACCACCAGTGATGACACAGAGAAACATATAATGGCTATATGTTAAATAATCTTGGGCATTTATGTCGATGATTAAGGGTTTGGTTAGGTCTAGGAATGGGGAATGAAGCAGAGTGCAAAGCTGATCCAGGACCATAGCTAGGAAACAGAACCAGCTGTTTCTAAATGGTACCATGAAAAGGGAAGCACAGCAGAGGAACAACACAGCACAATAGCTGTCTTTTCCCCTAAACTGTACAGAAAAAGGGTATACAGCTAAAGAAGGTGTACATATCCTGTCCCAGCACTCAGCGCAGCTTCATTTGAACTAAGTGCCTATCTAGAAAGCGTCAACCCACAACCATATAAGCTTGAATCATCCTTTATTAAACTTCATGCATTCAGTTAGATCATTTTTGCTTATACCTGAGCTGAGGTGGCTAGAAAGTCTCATACTGTAATTCAAAATCTCTTGGCTATGGTGAAAAAAGGATGGCTTTTCTCTCTCCTTAAGGTAAGTTTTAGACAATGGCAGGAAGAACTATAAAACTCCTTTTGCACCGATGGCTCAGGAAGTTACCTGATGAGCCAACCAGAGAGGGGGGCTAGCTGGGACTACAATTCCCAGGAGCAACTGCTGACTTAAAGATACACACAGCAGCTTCACTAACTACGGTTAACGCTGACTGGGGGCAGCACACTCCCCGCCGTGGAATCCTATGGGTTCCACTATCCACATGCATTACAAATGAATCCCTATAACTACAACTATGTGTAATTAGCATGCTATGCTGCTAACTATGTTCTAAACAGAATGAGGCATGCAAAACTTGAGTCTTCAGTCTCCAAGTTCTTCTTTGGTGTAGAACAGGACCACATCAGTGATCAGCCTGGTGAAAGCCTTGGTTGGCCCGAGGCAGTCCTGTGGACCATTGCGTGTGATAACACGGACTTCAATCTATGGGGCATGAGTTGCGGCATGCATCTTTCTGCTTTAGCAGCATGACATGCTTCCCCTCCTGTTGCAAGGGTCTGCCTGGGTGGAGGAGGAGTTCAGGGCCTTTTAGCTAGGGAGACTCAGCTAGCCGGATGCGACTCTCCCCACCGGTGACTTCAAGGTACGATATCACTGCTAACGCCTTGGGTGATGCGTCAGAGAAAACGTGCAGGTCTCTACAAGAGGCAGCGGCTGGTGCAATTGGAACTGGAGCTGCATATCTCAAAGGATCAAAGAGGCTGTTCACCATTGACAGAACACCTTGTCAGGTAAACTGCTTTCTTGAAACTGGCACTCGAGAGGTGAAGGCATCCCTCTGGGCTGGACATGGCTTCAGATGGGAGGGTCGCCCATTGTCTAGGATGCTTGTGGTGAAGATGCTCATCTGATTTGGCATCTTCAGACTATCTACACTCACATTCCCCACGATGACCCATCCCAGCTCTAGTCTCTGGGCATGCTGTGCACCACGAGGTCCTCTGAGCAGATTGTGACTGGCGAGTAGGTTGGGAATGTCCGTTCCCAACAGGAGCAGAATATCTGCTTCAGGGTCCAAGGCAGGAAGTTGGCTTGCAATAGGCATTAGATGAGAATGCTGGAGTGTGATCTCTGGCATGGGGATCTGGTCATGGTCATTCGGTAGGGCATCACATTCCAACAATGATGGCAGGGGGAACTGGGCTTCACCATTGAGTGATTCGATCTGGAACCCGATGGCCGTCCTCCCCGCCATGCGCTGGATGCCAGCACATGTCTTCAGAGCTTATTGAACTTCCTCACCCTTTAGATTGAAGAGTTTGAAGAATGCTGGACTGGCCTGGGATTGATTGCTCTGTCCATCTAAGATGATGTACATCTTCGCTGCCTTCTCTGGATGACCTGTAGGGAAAACTTTGGCGAGACATATCTGATGGCAGGACCTTTGACTCTTTGCAGCACCACAAACCTGAGTGTAGTGGGCACTTACAGGCTGAGTGTGAGCACTCACTGCTTCTGCAGAAGTTATTATGGTAGAGGAGCCAGGTGTGGGTTGCTGTGGCGGATTCATGGGCTGAGTTTGAGTACTTGCCGCTTCTGCAGAAGTCATTGTGGTGGAAGAGCCAGGCGTGGGTTGCTGTGGTGGATCAGAGTCAGGATGCAAGGCACCAGGGTGCTTGCTGCTGTCACACATGCAACATTTGATACCAGCTTTACAGTCCTTAGCCATGTGTGCCTTGGACTCACAGCACTTGAAGCAGAACTGGTACTCCTTGATCAAAGCCTTCTGTTCCTCCTGTGGTTTCTTCCGGAACCCTCTGCATTTGTTCAGTGGGTGTGGCTTCTTGTGAAACAGACAAAATGGCTCTGTCGTCTCTGTTGGCATTGCTGCCGTCTGCTCCACTGGCTTCTCCCTTTTTGGTTTTTTTGAGATAGCAGATAGTTCTGTCTTCCTCACAGACACTGTTTTAACTCTGGTGTCTCGTTGAGGTGTTTTCTCAATGCAAGAGTCTAAGCGGGGTGTAGACTATCCACACTGGGAATCGTTACGAACCTGCACAGCTACTTGGACAAAACTTACAAAGTATGAGAAGGGAGGGTACTGGCCCTGACAGACAGCCTTGTAATTGGCCACCGCATTGCTCCACTCAACCTGCACCTCAGGGGGCAACTTCTCCTTGATCTCCAAATGCACAACACATTGGTCAAGACTTGCAAGCCCCAGTAATGCTGGGTTATCTTTGGTCGCCTGTAGGTTCTCAAGGATGTCGGCCAAGTTCCATAGCTTCTCAGGGTTCTTGGCTGTTATTATGGGGAATTTCTTCAATTTCCCCATGAGTGCAGTTTCCACTGCCATTGGTGATCCATAGCGGAAGTCAAGCCTTGTCCAAACTTTTTCAAAGCTGTGTATGGATCTGTCACATTCACCGAGCAGAGGTTTTGTGCCTGCTCTGCGGTCTCTGGACCCAGCCACTCTGCCAAGAGCGTGAGTTGTTCACTCGCCCGTAGGTTCATGTCCCCAATCACTTCCAAGAAGGTCATCTTCCAAAGGTAGTAGTCCTCTGGACGATCCGTAAACTTCTGGATGCCTTTATCTTTCAGGTTCCATCTGATGTTTTGAGGTGCTGTGTAGCTGCCAAGGTGCCAGGGGTAGGGAAACCCTTGACCTGGGGGCATCTGTGCAGGACCCATGTATGATGTTGCAGGAGCGGCAGTCATCACTGGAGGAAATCTAGGAAGAGCTGCCGCAGACGTCACTGGAGGAAACACAGGAGCCATCTATGCAGGACCCATGTACAACATTGCAGGAGCTGCAGTCATCACTGGAGGAAGCACAGGAGCTGGAGCTGTGGACGTCACTGGAGGAAATATAGGAAGAGCTGCCGCAGACATCACTGGAGGAAACGCAGGAGCCATCTGTGACCTCATGAACTCTGATGCTGCGGGATTGAGTGCCTTCGACTCTGCTCCATCAAGAGGATGAATGTATGTGCTCTGCTCCTGAACATAGTTCAGGACTTGTTGAGATGGGTCCAGTGTCCCAAGTTCCGCTGGGTTGAGGCTCACCTCTGGGTCCCAATATCCATCTTGTAGAATCTTGGCATGAGTAGCCATTTCCTCAGCCTTAAGTTCCTTGTGAATCTATTTTATCCTCACCTCCCTGTCATCCTTTTCTGCTTGCAATTTGACAGCTTCTCAGGGTCTCTTCCTTTTTGGCAAAAACTTCCCTCTTGCCAGCCATTGCTGCGTTGATCTTCACCTCAACTAACCTTGTGGCATCTGTCTCATGCCTGCAAGATGAATGGCTAGGGGCACTAGAGCGACCAGACTTGTGAGAGCCTTCAGTGGAATGGCAGGAGGCCCTGGAGTGGCAAGACTTGTGGGAGGCTTCGCACCTGCAGGACCTATGGGAAACCTCTGAATGGCAGGACTTGTTAGAGGCCACAGTGCGTTGGGTCTTGTGAGAGACCTTCGAATAGCCTGACCTGAGGGAAACCTCTGAATGGCAGGACTTGTTGGAAGCTTCATTGTGTGGAGACTTGGTATACTTGGTTGAGGATGAAGGCAGGTCTTGGTCGAGGGAGGCTTCGGCACCGTCATCTTGGTTGGAAGCATCTTCGCCATCATGCTTGCTTTTGGCTAAGTGGAGTCCCCTGTCTTCTTCTTCCTCAATGCGCCACCCCAGGTCCCATTCAGCAGCATTGCAGGCCTCTTCTTTCACCTGGAGGCACTGCCTTTCTTCCAGGGCTTCAGCTGATTTCAACCGATCCAGAACGCATATCATAGCTCTTATACAGTCTTTCCACTCTGTGCAGTGAGCTGCAAGGGCTTTTCATATCTAGCACATAGAGTCAGACTAGTAGTATTGACAGTTGCATCTATGTCTTTCTGAATCTTTTCCCAAGTCTTCTGCAACTTCTTGTACAAATTTGTCTTCTGGACAAGCAAATATTTGTGCATGCTGGGGGTTAGACTAGTTTCTCATCTCCAAGACATGTATATATGTCCAGCCTCTGCACTTCCCTGCATGTCAGTGTTGTAGTCTGCAGCACTATCTGAGGCTTCCCCCATGTTTCTTAAGGCAAAGGCCTTAGAAAGAGTCCTTAAAATTTGTGAAAATTAGCAATACTGGGTTCTACCCATGGGTGGCACTGTTGCACCAACTGTGAGCATTGACGTCACTTGATTGCTATGACCACATAGGCTTGGTTCAAATTGCTTTCCTTGCAATTTATAATCTGGCCACTAGGGGGCTGACACTTTGGTTTGAGCCCACTATGCAAGCCGGCATCTGTATGTGCTTGAACTCAAAACACCAACTCTCTTCCTTATTCCTGCTACTAAAAACGTAACTCCTGCTGTGGTCAGCTCAATGTCAGTTCCCGCGTGCTTTTGGGAATTGCATATAACTCTTTCACGTTAGGAGGCTTGATTCCAGTGTTTCAGGCACATAAAGAAGCTGGGCTGGTGGACAAGCACCTTTTTACAGGGTGCATTTGCATTTAAATGCTGTGGAATGCAAACAATCTGGGGAGACAGAGAAGCCCTGTGCTGTTTGCTCTCTGGGAAGCTATGCAACCTATCTATGCAGCGTTCAGCAGCTGGGCTAAGCTGTTCTGTCTCACGGTGGGGAACACAGAGAAAACTCTTGTTTGGCTTTTAGGCATGCAAAAATCCTGTTCGTTGGTAAAGGCAGGCTTTGCTTGAGGATTGAAGGAGGGAGGAGGGATGTGCAGGCAGCTGGCTGCATGTAAGGGTCGTCCTGGCAACCTCTTTTATGCACATTAAGAAAAAGCTTGACTGAGAGAGGAACTACATCATTCCCTTTTTTCACTGTCCTGTCCCAGCGCTCAGCGCAGCTTCGTTTGAACTAAGTGCCTTTCTAGAAAGTGTCAACCCACAAAGGGTGTGAAAGGTGAGGCTTGAACAGAGAAGCAGCCTTGGTTGGGTGAGTCATGCAAGTCAGCCCTGAAAAGGGCCCTCAGTTTTTTACAGACAGAAACCAAGGTTTGAAGGCTGACAATATTGTCATGGCTGCCTAGTAACCCCCGCAATGACCACTGCAGAACACACTCATTTTTTTAAACGTACAAGCACTGCTTATATTATTTTGGGGCATTTTAATCCCCAGTTAATTTATCTACAGCAAATCATCTTCTCACCTCAGCCACCTTGAGCCTACTTGTGGGCAAGGCAGGGGAAAAATCAAAATAAATAACTAAATAAATTTCAATAGAAACATGTGCTGCTCTCACAGGGAGGGTTTTCCCCTTTCCATGACCCAATTCGTGTGTTTTTTTCCTGTTTCCACATAACATCATCCTGCATTCATGCCTCAACTGTGGGCAACCCATTCCCCCCCCCCCCTAAAATAAATGCTTTAAAAACCCTGGGAAAATAAAGGTTTTTTTAAAAAAATGAGAAGTTAGAAGAGGCTTTTTAGATTTCAGATTTTTTTTGCAAACCTGGAACTTTTTTTCAGGTTTGTAGAAAGATCTATTTTGTCTGCTCATGGCTCCAGTCCCCAGATTTAAGTATCCGCAAATTTAAATGACTCTAATTTTCAAGAAAAGTGATTGCAGTTTAATTCACAAATGTATATTATATTTGATTTTGACGGTTATGTTTTAAATTTGTATTACAATACCCAATTAGTAAAAACAACAAGGTCCACTGGCAAGCAGATTTATCTCCTGGCTCCAAACTACAGTTTTGTCTTTTCAGATAATGCAAAAGGGGAGGATGCATATATCCAGTTCTAATGTTCATGGGCGTATGCATTATTGCTTAATTAATGGTGTTAAATGTCTGAACGGATGAAATTGTTCCCCCAGTGCTCAGTAAATAGGGCTTTTAGAGTGTCATAAATTAGGAAATTGAAAAAAATCAAGCAGAATGAGAAAAGTGTTTTAGGGCTGCTGTCAAGAAGATTTATCCATAAATAAATGTGTACTTATTGCAGTTGTGTACATGGGTGTGGAAGAAGTGTTTCATTGTAATCTTGTCTATTAAGGATCAGATCTGATTGCTTCAGGCCTATAAACTGCTTTACAGCACTGCATTATAACTTTCCAAAAGCCTCTCATATGAATAAAATTTCATGAACTGTCCATTGCTACAATAATTCACATGTCCCTAGAGATGATTCATACTACCAGTTAATGCTGAGATTTATCGGTAAGAAAACAGCAGGTGTTTCCCCCATTATCTCTCTTAACAGATGCAAAGGATATGAACGATTTTAATGCTCCCATAAAAAGAAACAAGTTTTGCACAAGAGGAAAGAAGTCTATAGAAAATCAGGCCATTAAGTCTGACTTCACTTATTAAGGAAGATTTCTGAGAACAGCCTGGAAACAATTTGGTTAAGCTACATCAAGTAGGTGAGATGATTGTTTTAAAAACATTTCTCCTATTTAGAAAGATTTCCCTGCCCAACAGGACACATACATAACATAAGAAACACATATTCCTGTTGTTTTAAAAATTTTAACATACGACTAATAAGCCCTGAGACAAAAACATTTCAGCATCCTGGAAGCTCTTTATTACTCTGCTTATCATTTTGTGTAGTGTCATCCAGATAGGCATTCTCTGCTCCATTGCTTCACTCATTTGTGCCTTCTTTCATGCTGTGTTCAAATTCTGGAGTTTTCTCTCTATGGCCACTAGCCAGATTACTCTAATCCTTCCATTCTATAAATGGCCAGAGCAATTCCTTCCACAAACCTCTCTGTGATAACCCAGATCAGTTTGTGGCATTTTGTTGCCCCCAAGCAAAGTAACACTCCTCCACTCTGGGGCCAGTGCATGAACCTCATTCCTTTGTCAAATTTACCACTTGACCTACACTAGATTTCCTTTGACCAACACTAGATCAGTGCAACTTCAGTATTACCCTTATGAACAATTGTGTTATCCTTGTGTTCCTCAGGATGTCTGCCATACCTGAGGTGCTTCAGAATTCACTGCAGTGCATTCTCTGTGAATCCTATGGCTCTGCTCAAGGACACCCTGAAATAAGTGGGTTGTGTTTTGACAATCCTAATTCTTAAAGATACAGGAGTTTTTGGAAAGTATGGCTCTACAAGCAGGGCTTTCCAGCTTGTTAGACAAGCTACAATGTGTGATGAGGTACATGCATAGCTAAAGAAATCATAACTCTGAATGCCTGCTGAAAAAAAATATATAATTTCAGTGTTTTCTGCAGCAATACTACTCAGTTATGCCAGGCCTGCATTTTGAGACAGTTATGTATTTATTGCACAACAGTAGTTTTCTCACCAAGATTACAGCATGAATTAGTTCCAAAGGTCTATGAGTGCTTCCTTGGCATTTTATTAAGCTCCACCTAAGTACACAGGAAATTTTCTGTGGCTTCCCCAGTGGGACAAAGTCTGTCTGTCACTTAGCAACATATACTAAGGAGTGTATTGCAAAGGTAGCTGCGGTTTTCCTCTCTCCTCCTAGGAATGACATCATTCACTTATGGGAATGGTAGCCAACTCTCTGTCATTGTCATTTACAAGCAAAGCCAAGAAGCAATTCAGGTATCAGGCTACTAACAGTATATAATGCTGAGAACATGATTCTGACTGGAAAGCTTCCTGAAAGAAAGAGAATATGAATCCTAATATAATTCTGCTTAGTTCTGATGAAAGGACTGCAGCAAGACAGGGATGAGAAGAACCTGCATTACAGAGTTTCATCTGCACATCTGTAGAGTTCACCCTTCTCTTTATTTGGGCAGGGAAGGAGGCAGAACATAATCAGAGGAGATTCCCTGATCTTCTCATCATGTTCATTAAGATTCTGCTGCATGCAGTTTCCCATTGCCATCAGTGTGATGAGATTCATGCACTTTTACATTTTACAACAGTCATTTTAGAGCCCTGGTAGTTTTCTATGTATAGGATTTTGCTGCCTGCAGTCAGAACTGGTACAGCTCCCAAACAATGCTATCACATGATGTCCTGTTTGTCTAGACTAGGCCTGACAAACTAAGCAAGTGTAAGGTGACTCAAGTGGACAACACCCACCAAAGGCACATCCTTGGGGCTTTGAACAATGACTCACACCTGCGTGAACATCCATTCCATGTCTCATTGCTTGCGTAATTTTGTTCCCAGCTGAATGCATGAATTGTCTCTTTTAAAAAACATGGTGTTCAAGAAGACCTAATCTATACCTTCAGTGTAAACTTATACTAAGCCCTGTTGCGGATTCTGCCAAGTCAAAATTCAGATGGGGGAAATCACATATATTTGAGTACTACCATGTTGTTAGCCAGATTGCTCTGTTTGCTTTAATAAAAGGTTGGGGAATTATGATATTAATGTGCACTTGGCATAACTACAGGATCATGGCCTTTGTATACCAGAGTCCCACTTTATTCAGGTCACAGAAATAGACACAGAGACTTGATAACTAAAGCAGTGATCTCTTTACTGAAGAATTCTTAAGTCCTTATAAACAATAATCAAACATTCAGTCACACAATACAGAACTAAGGAAGTAGAGGTGATTGATAGGGAATAGAGGGGGTGAGTTATGGGGAGATACTACCTGTCCAGATGTGCAGAGGTCCATGAGGAAAGGATTATGGCCCAGACCCAGAGGGTAAAGGGGTGGCCTGCCAGTTGGCATCAGGGCAGAAAACACACACGGCCTGAGGTCATGGACCTAGATAGTTAAAGTCACTGGAAAACAATGCAGACCAATTGAAGGTCTTGGGGGCTGGTCTCAGGTGAGAACAAGAGATTACCTGGGCTAATCAGGTGTCCCAGGAGGTGTGTGACACCAGGATGGGCAAGGCCTAGATGTGGCCAATGAGTTTTCAGAGGGGGCAGAGTCTGGATTAACAACTGGAGCCAGGTGTGCTGGGGCTAGCTGAATGGATTTTAAGACCACTGATGGTTCTGCCAGCTGGGGTGGCAAAAGGATAGTCTGTGGGGACGCTAAGACAGAAAATAAAACTTCACAGCTTGAAGAAAGCATAAGGCCTACCCAGCCCCATTGGCGACCAGCAACAGCCTACATTGAGAACAGGATGGGCGGGTGGGCAAGCACACAGAGCAACTGCCATGAGCAGGGGTGGGCACTGACTCTTCAAGCGGCTAGCCCTGCCCCCTCCAGCTCTGAGCCGTGCACTGGGTGCAGCTGTTGCTGCCCATCTCCTGGTGCTGTGGCAAAGTGGCTCCCGGGCGCTACCAGCGTTGCCGGGTGCCTGGGAGCTCAGTTGCCACCCCAGCCATAATAACGAGACAGACAACAGTTTGGAATTAAACAAGGGCCACTTTATTAACTATTTAACAGAACATTGCAGCAATGGGCAAAACTAAGCAAACACAGGAACAGGCAAGGCAGGCGTCACTCCCTGACACAACCTGCTTGCCCTTGATATGGGCGGGTCACCTAGCTCTGGTCTTGAGCCAGCCAAGTTCTGGCTCGTAACCAGCAGCCCAGCATACTGGTTGCCCCACAGGAGCACCTACCCCTGAGGCCGCACAGACCTTCAGGGAGGAGCCTAGCCGGAGAGGTTCCCAGAGGTGATCACCATTCTCCACCTTGGACTGCACAGCCCTAGGGCAGTTCCTGATGACCTCCTGTTCCCAAACGGGATATGCCATAAGGCGCTCACCAGTTCCATTTTCTTGCATGCACAAACCTGCCACAGCCAAGGCCAAGCCTCTGCTTTGGCCTTTGCTACCCCATTCAGCAACCAAATGCCAACCAGATCCCATGCTGCAAGTCCTCTAAAAATAACCCATCGCCCTCGTCTGATGGATGCACACCATCAGGCCTATACAGGTCTTGAAACTCGACCCACATGTCAGGGTGCTGCAAAAACAAACCCAACCCAGATTCCATGGCCTTCCTCATCTGTCTATTGGCCTTGTGCCTGGCATGGTCAATACACCTGGGGTCCCCAACTTTCTGCCACACCTGGCGGGGAAGCATGGCTGACCATCCTATCAGTACACCGGGCCACCTTGCTCTTGTCCTCACAAGGTCGACCCTGGCCTGCAACACTATCCATACGCCGGGCCACCTTGCTCTTATCCTCACAAAGTTGGCCCTGGCCTGCTACACAGGGGCCAGACCCTTCATCAGCCCAGAATCATTGTCCCCCAGGTGTATTGCCATAACATGAGGAGGAGGCCCCCTCCTCAAATAGCAAGGGAAGGAGTACAAGCCAGCTCATGCTCCTCCTTCCCAACCACTCAACCAATGCATGTTCGCTAAGGCCATGCTGAGAACCGACGGGCATCCTCCGTGCCCGATGAACTGCCCAAAGATCATGCTGTGGCCGCAGACTGTGACCCTTCGTCTTGTCTCACGGCCTGCAGCACCTGTAAAAGGAACGTCATTAATAACTGGGATAAAAACTAAAGAGCCTTGACGGGCTTAAACATTGCGGGTCCTAATATAACCCTTATAACACTGGGATTTCCAATGCCCAATCCTCTGAATTTCGCTGCTGGGTACCCCATAACTGAAGCCGATGACGCAGCCCCAGTCCTAATGGATCAATGCCTTCTGCGTCAAAGACTAAAACTGAAACTTGGTGATGGAGGGGGTACCATCCCTGCCTCTAAACAGATAACTAGGGCCATCACCCTGCAGTGCTAGATACTGACCAAGGGCGGCCACTGGGCACAACTCGGCCTCAGAACAGCAATCCATTTCAGTCACCGTTCCATTCCCGCATTGATCAGTTTTCGACCGATGCAGTCTAATATGAATTCTGGAATTCTGGATGGAAATGTCCCGCTGCTCCAGTGCCGTGCCCAAGGTGTCATTGCAAGAGCCGGCCACCAGCTCACTGATCCTGAGAGCCCCAAAAAGGCGATTAGTGATGCTGCATAAAACAGCCCGACCTCATAGCCGTAACTGCAACACATGAGCCCTAAGTTTCGAGCCATCGCAGCATGGTCGGGGTCAGGGGTGTCAGCCACCATGGCACTCTCACGGGACCACCCTTCAAGCATCTTCCGAATTTGGAAATCACCCTTTGTGTCCTCATGCCATACAAGGAGGTCATCCCGGATCCCCCTGGTGACCCTGGTCCTATGGTGTGGAAGATGGAGGCCCCTAATCGACTCACAGAGTCTCCTTACAAAAACCCTGCCAGACACCACAGCCTTGCAGGCAAAATTTTAAGGTGGCCTGCTACCTGCTGCAATTCCCGCAGTGTAATCTTAGATTGTGATCTTACAGAGCCAACCCGCATTTGCAATGCTGTTAATTCATCAAGTGGCAACCTGCGGCACTGCCCCACTGTATCAATTTCCATCCCAAGGTAAGTTAACATGGATGTTGTGCCCTCTGTCTTTTCCTGAGCAAAAGGAACACCCTTATACTGGATCATCGCCGAAGCCCACCATGGCTGGTGCCTCACTATAACTGCAACGTAATGAGGAATCCAGGGTACCAATTTGCCCATATCCTGTCCACTATGCGCCACTTTAAGTGCTCTAGGCATAGCCCCAGCAGGAACCACTTCATATGAAGCCACCCCTGAATATGGATAGCTCATGCCAGGCTGCGGATAACCCCAGGCCGGCCAAGACCCTTGGGGAATGGACAGAACACCCGGAGGAGCATAGTGTAGTCAACCAACCAGAGCCATGGGTGATGCGGCTGCACCTTGATAACCAGTGCCCCATGGCCACTGTGACCCATCTCCTCCCATACCAACCTCCTTACCTCCCTGCTCATGAGATGCCTTATAAAGTGCCACCTGCCGGTCGCTCGTGCCCTGTCCCTGCTCTCCAGCCGCTGGTCCTTCACCTTTCTCCACAACATCCACCTCTCTTTTGTCCTCTAGGAAGGCTAAACATGCCAAAACCTGTGCTTGAAAGGACATACTAGAATCCCTTTTGCTTTTGTGCCCCTGGGTACCAAACCCTGCTCCTTTTCCAATGCTTCGAGCCATTGTAGTATTGCGGTGTTAACCAGGTCATCGTCTTCATCATCAGAGGGGATAACTGGAACAGGCTGTGCCAGAGGCCATTTCAGAGCTGGTTGTTTACCTTTGGCCCTACCTTGCCACTTCCTCGAGGCCATATCTACTTCTTTGAGAAAGCAAGACAAAATTTAAGTTAAATTAAAGCAATCCAAGTCCAAGCCACAACTCCGTAAAGTCCAGCTTTGGTGGAGCTGAACTCTAGCGTGATTATATTGGGCAAAGCTGTTACAAGGACCCCTGTAAGAAATGGCAGTGCACTTAAATGGCTGCCCGTGGACTGTGACACTGGAAGGCGTCTTGATATGAAGCTAGGTAGACCCCACCAAAAGGCCACTGCAGAGCAAGACCAACCTTTAATGTAATGGCCGCCTTGAAAAACCTCCACACAAAATGGCCACCCAGAAAGAAAATCCTCAAAATGGCCTCCAGTAGCCTCGTCACAATGCCACCTTCAAAATGGCTGCCACAGCTTGCGGCCTGCCACACCCCAGAACCTTCTTCCCAAAGAAAAACCACCAAAGGCTGCGGAAGCTGGGCCTTATGTACGGCTGCCCCTCCACTAAAAAACCCTAATGGGCCCCTAATGGCCTCTGGAGGAACCACCCCACAGCTCCTGGATTGGGAAAAATGCAAGACCGGGCCCCCGTTCTGGCCTCAATGGCCGCTACCCCACCCGGGCTGCTGCCTGAATTTCGTAACCCCCCAAATATGAGCACCACCACCCGACTTTGAATGATGGGTTACAAGGCTGTCTGCTGCTGCCCACAGGAGCGCACCAACGGCTACCACCAAATAAGGCCACCCCCTCCCTAGCCAGGATGACAACCTCCAGAGCTGAATCGGACTCTTGCCACAACCCCCAGGAGAAGCACCGCCACACCTCACGAAGCCCAGGCCACTGATGCCTCACAACACTCCCGGCTGCTGCCCTGCAGAGCGAGCAGCCCAAGGGCAGAGCACATCGCTGCCACACCACCACTCATCTTGCTACTGCTGAGCTGCAGTGAGTGGGAGAGGAGATGAGAACAAAAGGGGGACCGCCTTGCCACCTGCTGCCGCTGCCGAGAGGATCGTGCCACCCCCCGGATGATCACTCCACCACCACTTCAGCTACTTAACAAGAAGCGGCCGCCACCCATGCCACCAAAGGGACCGCACTGCCAGGATCACCCCAATTGACTAAGCGGCCCGAACCATGCAGTAGGTAGGCCCAAAGCGCCAGCCTCACCACTCCCCCTCTGCGTGCTTGATCTCCTCCAACACATGGAACAACTGCCATGAGCGGGGGCGGGTGCTGCCTCTTCAAGCAGCTAGCCCTGCCCCCGCCAGCTCCGAGTCACGCACTGGGTGCAGCTGTTGCTGCCTGTCTCCCGGCGCAGCAGCAAAGTGGCCCCCGGGCGCTACCAGCGTTGCCAGGTGCCCGGGAGCCCAGCTCTTGCTGTTTGCTAAAAGTTAATTCTTATTTTGGCCTCCTGTGGTTCTATTTTTATTTTTAAATTTTCATTTAATTGGTCGACTGCCATTCCCCCAGGAACCAGGCTCAGGGTGGTGTATAACATGCTCACAAAAGCATCAGTTAGAACAAAAGTTAAAAACCAATAAAAAACAATAGTTTAACTAAAGATGATGCTAAACCCCCATAGCGTTGCTGTCTCATGGGAGAGCAGGGGGTGGGAGTGGAAGGATGGAACCATCACTGTCCTCAACCAAATGCCTGGCAGAACATCTTTGCCTTGCAAGCCCTGCAGAACTGTAATAAGCCCCACACAGTGTTGATGTTGTTTGGCAGAGAGTTCCACCAGGTTAGAACCAGGGAGGAAAAAGCCCTGGCCCTGGTCGAGGACAGCAGGATATCTTTCAGCCTGGGGACCATCAGGAGGTTTTGGTCTGCAGAGCACAATGGTCTTCTGGGGGTACACCAGGAGAGGCAGTCCCAAAGGTTTGAAGGTCACTGACCATTAAGGGCCTTAAAGGTCAGTACCAAAAACCTTGAATCTGATCCAGTACTCCACCAGAAGCCAGTGTAGCTCACACAACACAGAATGATTATATGCTGTGTGCGGTGTCCCTGTAAGGACCCACACAGCTGCATTCTGCACTAGCTGGAGTTTCTGGGTTAGCCTCAAGGGTGGGCCCATGCAGAGCGAGTTACAGTAATCCAACCTGTAGATGACTACTGCATGGATTACAGCAGCTAGGTCAGGGTGACAGATAGGGGACCAGTTGCCTGACTTGGTGTTGCTGGAAAAACATCAGTTCAGCAATGTTAGTGACCTGGGCCTCCATTGTTAAAGAGGCATCCAGGATCACACCCAAACTCTTAATCTATGGATTAGGTTTGACTCAGGCAGCTTGCTGTCCTTCTCTGTTCATAGTCATATGGGTCCCTGTTTAGAGTGTCTCTATGGAATGGCTCTGCCCTAAAGATTCATAGACACTTGCTTCTTTTTTCTCTTTCCTCCTGCTGATCAGCAAGGAGTTCTTTATTGCCTCTGAGTCTGTTACACAGCAGACTTTTCCTCTTTTTTGTCATCCCCCTCCCCCCTTTTCTGCATGTGTTTTGTTCCCTCTAGTGGTTGCTTTGATATTTTATCACTATATCTCTGGCTAATCTTCCTGAACATTTAAAGGATTTGGGAATAAACTGCTTATACAGCAATGAAATATTGAAGCAAACCGCTACAGGGAGCAAAACACATGTAGAAAAGGAAGAAGAAAACCCTGATGCAATGCAGGCACACAAGCAACAAAATAACATGTGCAGAAAAAAACCAGAGTGCCAACACAAGTGTTATCCTTTGCAGCCAAAACTTTTGGCATTCACAGTAACTCATTTTAAGCAGTACCTTCTACTTTGCACTGTCTTTGCAGGCAGGCTGTGTCTTCCAGCTGTGCTACAATACTGCAGTGTCTGCACACCTCTGTTTCTTCACTGCCACTCATGACATTTAGAAACTTAATAATATACATTATTGTGACAAGATTGGAAGGTATAGATCACAATATATACCTTCATGGCATGGAGCATGGCATTTTCTGGAGCTGAAAAATGTATATAATGCTTCCACCAGCTGCCAGTAGTGGAAGGAAGGAAGATGCTGTTCACCTTCCAGAAGTTTAGGCAATTATTTCAACTGATGTTCCAAGAAGCAGATGTGTGCAATGGAGTTAATTGAAGGGGGAAGTATGAGTGTTCGGTGACTGAAAGAACTGATACCTTCGGGACTGCCTCTCCTATCATGTCTTTCGAAGAGCATTACACTCCAGTGACCAAAATCTACTAGTGGTCCCTGGCCCAAAGAGTGTTTGGTTCAGTTGTCCCCAGACTGGTGGAACACTCTCCCAGGAGAGATCAGGGTGCTGTAGGATTTGGTACAATTCCACAGGGCCTGCAAAACAGAGCTGTTCCACCAGGACTATGGTTGAGGGCACCAATATGTTCCTTGCCAATAGGTTTTTCTAGTTTTGGCCTCCCCCTCCTTCCCCGTTCCCCCCCCCATTTCCCCCCCCCTTCCCCTTCTATCAGATTCCTGTATATTGCCCTCCATAGGAATTTTTACACTATCTTAAAACTATATAGTAGCTGTTTTAGTGATTTTATTATACTTATTGAATGTTGTTGATTTTTGTAATGTTGGAAAGTTTTTAAAATGTATGTTTTACCAATTGTCACTAGCTCTGAGCTGGTTTCAGGGAGAGCGGGATATAAATTGAATTAATTAAAATATAAGGCAGAAAAGGACAAACAATCTTGATCCTGTAAAATGTTTAATCCTCAGGGTTTTACTACATTGTTGTTTCAGTCTGAAATCAATGAAGAAAAATGATCCAGTGAAATGAGTTCCACATCCTTACACAGATTGCTCTAGTTGCAAATGCAAATACAGTGCACCGTAAGTAAGAGTCACCCTCTATGTTACATTGCTGTTACTAGTAACAAAGTCCTGTTTCCTTTACCAAACACCCTCAGGGGTGGGTGATTGCATTGGGTGACTAGAAACAGGAGCAAAACACCAGTAGAAAGGCCATCACTTTCATGGAAGGTGCCAGGAGTTGACTTAACACACGACTGCTTCTCACATGGACAGTTCTATGTGGCCTGCTCCAGAGTGAGCTCAACAAGCAGCCTGGTGATCCTAGCACCTGAGGGCAGAACCACCAGCGTGGTCTACAGAGAGGTCCTTCAGCAGAGGGGGGGGGGGGAACAGTATGTATGTCTCATTTTGTTTTGTACATGGCAATCTTCTCCATTAGAATTCCTACAACAAATGTTACATTTCAAACTTCACATCATCAGTATTATAACTGGATTTATGGAACTTAAATACCATAGCGAAGCATGGGTATCGGGCTAGTAGTATATATTGCATTTGTATTGGCATCCATTTTGGCCCAAGCACGGCCCTACACTTACTGTTTTAGGGCGATGTACAAAGGGTTGCTTTTGCCTTAAGCTACCCCTCAGTGGGAGAAGGGGGTCTGACTGCTAACACACAGAGGCCAAGGTCCTCTCCTGAGACTGCCTCATAATGCTGGGTTTCAGAAGTTTACTGGCTTTGAATATGAAGGTTCCATTTACTTAGCAAGGCTAGTGGAGGCTGATGGACCTATCCTCCATTAATATGTCTTACCCTGTCCAACCCACCTGGGTTTCTTGCTCTTTGTTCATTCAAAGTTACTCCTCTGGTAGAGAAAGATATGGGAACCTTGTATCTTGCTGGGAAAGCAGCTGTGGGGTGCAGCGATTTGAAAAGATAAACATTTGGCAAAGAAATGATTCAACATTCCTCCAGTACCCTGCCAAGTGAATCAACGGCATACGCACCAGTAGTCATGGGATTACTTTTGCTGTGGGTGCCTTCATGGCAGAATGCCAGGATACAGCTATATGAAATAAATATAAACAATTCATTTATTCATTTGGTGAACAACTCTGTGGTGGTAGAAATTGTGAATATTCTCTTGCCCTGGTTGGTATGCAAATAAATCTGCAAAGATGAAGTTTTCTGTTTGCTAGAGTTTTAAAATATTCAGTATCTGTCAAGTCTCTGAGTTCTGTGTTGCTCAGATCATACATTTTATTGACATTGCTTTGAAATTCTGGATGGAAATCTCTTCCTTGGCATGAACTTCATTCTTCTCATGAACCGCTTACCTGCAACAACTTTTTACATGAAAACCCATCGATCAGAAGTGCCTGTTCAGTGTGAGATGTCTGTCTTTTATGATATCTCTTATCATTGTGATAGTATTGTTTATTTTCTAGCTAACAGAGTGACAAGAGGAAAAAATCCCAGATTTAAAATGCAGTTGATTAAAGAAATTACAATGAACTGAAATATGTGTTTTCCATTTCTTAAGACTTTACACATAGCTCAGATGATGATGATGAAGAAGAAGAAATTGGATTTATACCCTGCCCTTCATTTGGCGTCTCAGAGCGGCTTACAATATCCTTCCCTTCCTCTCCCCACAACAGACACCCTGTGAGGTAGGTGGGGCTGAGAAAGCTCTGAGAAAACTGCTCTTGAGAGAACATCTCTCAGAGAACTTTGACTGACTCAAGGTCACTCAGCAGCTGTGGATGAGTGGGAAATCAAACCCGGTTCTCCAGATTAGAGTCCGCATTCCTAACCACTACACCATACTGGCTCTGTCTACTGCATGGTTTTGGTGTGATGATGGTAGAGTAATTCAGAGTAATGGTCTCAAGATGGCCAAGGAACAATGACATTACTCCATATATCCAACAGATGCTTGAACATGCATTTCTCAGATAAACTGATAACATGATCCTCATGTTAGTTGGCCTGGACCTAGATGGCTCAAGCTAGCCCATTCTCGTCAGATCTGAGATGTTTAGTAGGCTCGGCCCTAGTTAGTTCTTGAAGGGAGACCACCAAAGAAGTCCAGGGTTGCTACACAGAGACAGGCAATGGCAACCCACCTCTGTTTATCTCTTGTCTTGAAAACCTTATAGGATCACCACAAGTCAACTTGACAGCACTTTCTACCACCATGCCAGATGGGACCCTGCTTTTGAAACATACAAGCTTCAGAGATAATGAGTAGGATCCAGACTGAATGTCATGCACAAAATCACGATTTCCTTCCTCCTGCTGCAGCCTGAAATGCCCTTTGAAATGTTGCTCCTGGTGATAGGGGACCCCTAGAAGCACCATGAGGGGGGAGATAGAGGGCCACTGCAGCAGGGGAAGGCATTGGCAAAAATCACCCACTGTTGCATGCACAGATCATTTCCATGGGAAATGTGTAGGAACAGTAGAATATTATTTAAGGGTCAAAATGTACACTGAGGTGTACTTAAAATAGTTCTATGAGTCCTGCCCATTTGTTTTCTTCTTTTAAGAAGTCACATTTAATTGCATGCTGGCTGTAGTGAAGGCAATCATTTTCTTCACATTCTTATGTAACAGAACTTTCTCTGAAGTGTAAGGCTGGGCAGCATCCTTGTGGACTTTTCTGATTTATAGGGGCAGCGTATGGACTATGCTATCAGTTATGTGGGACATGAGAGTACACTAGGTGACCAGTGGGAAGATGGGAATAGATGCCTACACTGTAGGACCAGAGTAACATTTTCTGAGGTTGCCACCTCCAGGCGGGAGGTTGACACAGAGAACAAAGACACTCTCTCACACAAAGCCATGAGGTTACAGACTTACACCAGCAACTCCATACAGATATACACTCCTTGCACGTATGCCTGCTTGTGCCCCCTCCTGCCAGCCTGCATCTCCATTTGCTACATCAAAGGACTTCACACCTGGGTGCGAAGACACCAGGATGCTTTCTGAAGATCAGTTCCCATGGCCAGCGTTCCTGTGATCCAGAAGATCGGCACCAGATCCCACTGGCAGCGACATCCTGCCCTGACCATCAGATAGGTTTGAATATTGACCATTCCTTTAGCACCCCCTTAGTGGCTAGAGATGGCAAACGGACCTTCTATAGGTTTTTCTAGGGATGGCATCATATCGGACCATCCCCCCAGGTACCACCTCCCAATAAAAGCTGCTCCCCAAGATTTCAGTTCAGTTCCAGTTTAGCCTAGCTCCAGTTCCTGCCCTGGTTCCTTCCCTCCCTCACAGACCCCTGGGTGCACCACTGGGGTCTGCCACGTGGTCTTCTGCTGGTTCAGAGCCACGATCCCTTATCTCCTTCCCAAGGACTTCTCATCCTCGTTTTCCAGCCGGATCCCACTGCTTCTATAGAGGTAAATATCACCCTCGACGGAAACCATCAATTACCTGCTCATGCACATGTCCAACTTCCTAGCACTGAATGCATGTATGAATGACAGAATAGCAGTGTCTTGTACAATCTTTTATTATATTTTAGTAAACGAACTATCTTACATCTTTTAAATTGAGTCTGTGTCAGTTCCTCAGAAGTATCGGTTAGCGCCGCCTGTGTATACACTGGTGAAGGTCCCGTAAGCCTGCTGTGTATTTATAAGAGCTAATATTCCCCAAATATTAATAACATAAAAGAGAAGTCAGGCTAACAGAAGACTACAGCAGTACATGTATAGATAGGCAGGAAGCAAAAAGTGATCCACTGCCTGTTCCACTGACCAGCTAAGCAGGAGTATTTGTATTTTAGTTCTAGACAAGTCCTTGGTCAATAGGCATTCAAAGCTCTTAGGAGGAATGTCAGAACATTTTGTCTAAAGCTTGGTGCCATTAGATACAGAGATACTATCCTGTGTGAACAGGATGTTCATACAGGAAAATCCAGGAGGTAAATTACTGCAGTAATGCAATATCTACTGATGTATGGCTCCACCTGAAGGCACAAAGTGTCCTCTGTTTCCTTGATATCTTAAACTGCAGGTTGATACCTTAAACGGCAGGAAACATAACAGGAAACTGAGCATTTCATTAGAGCCATGGGCAATTTTTGAAGAATCAAGAACTGGCCACATTTGGAGAATATATACAGGAATGGGTGGCCATTAGTTTGACTCAGCATGGCTTTCCTATGTTGAATTCTTGAATCTGGACAAACCTTACCTTACCTTTTAAAATTTTTAAATGAAATCAGTTTTTAATTCATATTAGCAAAAGATATAAAATAAATCTACTGGCAGTTAAAATTAATGTAACTAGAATCATTGAGGCTGAATTCCATTTCAAATTGTCATTAAAAAGGAATGTTAGAAAAGAGATATTTGAACTATTAAGAACTTAAGGAAATTCAGCAGCAATAACTATGGACATAATATAAAACTGTCTTTGGCAGTAATATATGTAGATAGGATCACCTGTTCCCTCAGAAAAATGCTGTTATGATTTGTGATATATTTGATTATAGCCTGGTTAATAAATAAACTATTCAAAGGGCCATATAATGATCATAAAACTATACAAAATCAACACAAAGCAACAAGATGAAGAACCTTAAAACCCTAAAAATACAATTACAAAGCCAACCATAAAAGGTAGTAAAATCAGTTTCATTTAAAGCCAGTAAAACAGCATCTTTAACATTTATAACAAGGTGGCATGCATAGGCCTCCTCTGTGTATTTTAGTCTCACAATAGTCTTGTAAGGTGAGCTGGGCTGAAGGAGAGAGACTCATTCAAGGCCATCTGTTGAGTTCCATGGCAGAACAGGGACTGCCACTCAGGCTTTCTCTGTCCTTGTCCAGTGCCACACACTGGTTTTCAACTGTCCTTTTTCATTTAGAAATGGTCTGAGGCTCAGGGGCAGCTTTTAAATGTTTTTCAATGACAGCTCCATGTAAAGTGCATTACAGAACATTATACTCACTGAGACTGACAGACTGATGGTAAATCCGCCCCCCCCCCCACTATATTGTTCGCTAGAAATCATGACATGAACCAGTAGCTGTCTGCAGGAATATAGAAACACACTGAACAGTGATCCTGGCTTAGTGGTTGTTCAATGAATATGCATGGGAAGGATCTCATACTTTATTTATTGATATTTTTTTGCCATTTCTATACTAAAAATAAAGTGGTCAACAATAAAAATGTTATTCAAATAATACTCAGAGTGTTTAACAAAAGTTAAAAACCACAACAGTATCAATGAAACAGAATAAAAGAAATTGAAGTAGCCAACATGAAAACCACTGAATTAAAACAATTATGTGTCACAATCTATCAACGATTTCATTCTGTATCCAAGTCCAGTATGCTCTTCACTGTTTCACACTCACTTTTTTTAGGGGGCCTTAAAAATCAAAGGCCAACTACATTGATTGAAGCAATATGATTGTACAACAATTTTTAAAGACTGAAGAACAGTTAATTGATTATGTTGATGGGGAAGTACTATCTAAGCAGAGGGTAATTTCCAGAGACTGAATATTTGCCAAGACAACTGCTCAAAAAGAAAGCCATGTCTTTTTCAAAAGCTCTCATAACTTTGGGAAGGAGGACATGATTCCCTACTGAACTTAGGTCGAGGACAGACTGGCAAAATGATGCACAAGGGAAGCAGGGTAAAAAGACCCGGGACGAGTTGTCGTGGGGCTTTCCACTCACACTGCATAGACTGATGCGGGACGATACTGGGGAGGAGGCGGAATGGAGTGTTCATTCTGTGGGGTAGCCCCTGGCAGCAGCGCCATGGCACCACATGGCTTTGGTCCATTTTGCTGACCTGTGTATGGGTACATGGGTGCAGCAGCCGGATCAGTGGGTTTACATTACTGGCGCCGCTTTATGTGTGGCTTATTTGCATCCACACTGCCAGGAAGTGGGATGATTGCGCACCAAGACAGCTTGACACTGGTTTCACCAGGTACCTTTTTGAAGCGCAATGAAAGGACTGGGTGAGTGTGGCATGGCAATGCTGGGCAGCTGTGGCTGTGTGAATGGGCTCTCTTAATCCGCTTGAAAAGCGGACTTATATCGAGCCAAACTGCCAGTCTGTCCTCGGCCTTAGGTACAACTGAACATAATGGCACTGTGTCCTGATCAATTTTCACCCTCTGAACATTATTCTCAGACTTATCATTGTTCTTGAAAAAGATTGATGGTTTGAACTATGAACATTTTGAGTCAATGTTGACAATACTGGATATTTTGTTCAAGATGTATTCATGCTTGTTTCAATTTGAACATTAATGGATAGTTGATAGGTGGTGTTCACACAGGCAATTTGATCCATTGCCCTTGCTGTTCCTGTATGGATTTAATTGCATGATCAGATAGCAACATCTGTCTTTTGTGCCCCAGTCATCTGAGTTCCATTCCCTCCCCCCCTTGCCCCGTATCTCTTTGATTCCTGAGAAAGTCCAGTCCTGTTGGTCTGGGCTGCTTCCAAAATGGATTTCCTGTCATCTGGTCACTCTGTTGCACACCCAAGCTGTCAGGCAGATCTCACTGATATCTTGTTTTCCAGCCACCCCTCCCCCCAGCTAATGAGGATTGCATGACTGTATGTGTGCACCTCTCCCCCTCCCAGGGGGGCTGCTCAAAACCTTGTTTTCTTTTGAAAAACTCTCAAAGAAAAACACCCATTCTGCAGCTTTTTAATATCATTGGGGAAGGGGTAAATTGAAAAGGTTACCGGGAAGACGGCAGTGAACTCCATATCCCAGCATTCTCAGCAAGCGCTTGTGCGCATGCTCAGAGGGAAAACTTTTTAAAGTAATGGCTGACAGTCCCATGAACTACATATTCCAGCAGTCTAATTGCTGCTTGTGGGCATGCTCCTAGGACAAACTTTTTTAAAAAAAATGGCAGATGGGCTGACTCCGTGTTTGGTGCTGTTTGATCATTCCACGGCCAGTTAAATCACTTTGAAAAGTGCTAAAAAGGGTGAGTCTGGTCAGGATTCTCTGTAACAAAATAATCTGGCTCTATTAGAGGTGGGGCAGCATTGGATTGAACTGCCCATCTGATTGGAACCATAGAGATCTGAATTATTTTTCCAAAGTTAGCTACAAAATAAAAAATTAGCAATACCGCTCAATTCCTCTACCAAGAGCAGAATTAAATTTTGAATCTTAATTTTTTTTCCTGTGACAGAACAATACCAGCAAGAATTGGAAGTTTTGAAGAATCCCATGCTATTCCCCTTTCTGGAAGCATCTTCATCAAAGGAAATCAGCTGCACATGACTTGTATCCTGATGGGGCAGAGGCTCAGCAAAGCCTATAGCATCTCTGAAACATCTAGAATTCTCAGACCATCCCAGAATACCCTGGCTCCACAACTAGAGTGTCCAGAATCCAAAACAGAAAATGATGGCAGATGAAAAATCTGGGTTTACTGAATCTTTCACACCACCAGTGAAAATTTGAAAAAGTTACATTTTTAAAACATCTGGTGCCTGTTTGCACCTTCAATATCCTATCTGAGATGTGTCCATAAACTATCCTGCTATTTTACTTGATATTATATATATAATTCATACAGCTGAAGCTAAGAGTACTTTATATCATTGATCCGTAAACACAGCTCTGTCCTGTTCCCGGTGGCTGCCAGCCTTAGGTGTTTTAGACCTAATATGCTGCAGAACACCTTGATCTTTAGAGCAATCCAGTGCAGAGTCTGACTGCAGTGTCTCTGCTAAGGATTTTTTTGTGCATAGTTTGTAAGACAAATTTGGGGAGGTGCAGCTTTTCCCACTGCTGCAACCCTGGAACTTAAAAAGCAGAAAATGCTGAAGGTCTCTCTTGGATGCAACTATTAACCATAGGCAGCTGTCTCTAATTGAACCTAAAATTATAAAATGATTTTTACACGTTAAGCTAATTTAGTGAACCACCCAAAATCTAGTCTTTAGATCTACAAAGCCTGTGACAAAGGTGCTCATAGATCACTTAGAGAGGCCAAGGTATGAAAGAAAGCAGAGGAGGCTCTTGGCCATTGTTAAGATGAACAAATGTTAGCCAAATCAGACCCTCTCTGTGTGATGATTCTAATTCCTAAGCTGTGTTGCTCTCTCCCTAGAAATGTACATCAGCCAATGCATTACATTTTCCTATTTAGTTCTATGAAAATCCAAGGTTGACTGATCTGCTGGTTCTTTGTTTTGCCAGCCTTGTAGTTACTGCAGTGGAAGCTGAATGCCGTTGCTGTTTTTACCAAAGACAGTGGGATGATTTCAGCTCTGACCTTGAGATACATGTTTGCATGTCTTTATCTGTTTACTCTTTAAAGCTATTCTTTGTGATTATTTTTATTTTGGAACCTTCCTCTAGTCCTTGCTCATATTTAATCTATTTATTGTTTAAACAGGGCAGTTGGTAGGTCTAAAGCTTTGCAGAACGAATGAATAAATAAATCATATCCCAAGATGATGTCAGCATGCAAAATGCTTCTATTCATTCATCCTTTGCCTTTCATTGCTATGTACCATGACCATTCTTGGATCTTTCAGCTTTACTTTTAATGAGAAGGACTGCTGATATTTTATTGGCTATACTCTAGAAGCAAAGGCAGTTTCCTTGGGTTTTCGAACAGCAAATTAATACTTCCATTGTTAGTCCTAACACTTGTATGTGTTTGGGATTTGAACTATAAAATAAGTCATGCCTTCCCATTGTGCATGAACATCACAAGAGAGTAATGACTACTAATTGCTCTTTTATATATATATATTTTTTTTCATATACTATTTGTGTGTTCTACGGTTCCATTATGGGCATTCTATGCAAACTGATGAGTTTCCAATAGGCCTTTATTTATTCATTTGTCCACACAGACAACCATGAAATTTTCTCGTTCTAGGATCATTTAAAAAGCATCTTGCAATGCAGCATTGGTATGGGATAGCAGCTGAGAGTTTTTGTCCTCTGGGGGGAAAGCATATAGATATCACTGTGTGGTTCACTCTTGAAGAAGAAGATGAGGTTTTTATACCTCACTTTTCTCAAAGTGGGTTACAATCACATTCTCTTCCTCTCCACACAATAGGCACCTTGTGAGGTAGGTGGGGCTGAGACAACTGTGACTGGCCCAAGGTTACCCAGCAGGGTTCATGTTGAGGAGTGGGGAATCAAAACCCTTTCTCCAGATTAGAGAACTGATCTCTGCTACCTGAAGAGCAGTTGTAATTTTGAGTGATCTCCAGCCCTCACCTGGAGATTGGCAACAATGGTTCCCAGGAGGAAATGGCTGGTTTGGAGGGTGGAGTCTATAGCATTGTACCTGTCTGAGGTCTTATCCCTCCTCAAACCTCACCCTCTCCAGGCTCCACCCCTGAAATCTCCAGGAATTTCCCACCTGGAGGTGGCAACCCTATATCCTTCCCAGCCAATCATCAACCTACCTTTATTTCTCCCTCACTGTTCAGCTTTCCATCTCCCCCCCCCACCTGCAGCTTCTACCATGCTCTGAAGCCCTGACTGCCACATCACATTGGCTGTCATGAGGGGGGGCATCTCAGCAGGGTATAAGTACCCAGCCAATGGCATGCAAGTACTCGGAGCCAGTGGATAGGGACAGCTTCTGAGTGACACATCAGGGAGCCAACTGATTTGGGAATGTGTGGAATGTTCAGGAGAGTCCATGTTGAAAACAGAATTATATATATATATATATATATATATATATAATATATATATATATATCCCAGTAACCTTATTTTTTAGAAAATACATTTTTAAAAATTTAAAAATTTAAAAATTCAGTAACAGTAAATTCAGGAATCTGTGAGACAGAATACAAAGGATTTGGATTTAGAGTTTTTTACTTGATGGCTGATTGAAGTTACTTGTCTTCCAAACCATCCAGTTTGCATGGACTAGTGGTTTAAGGTTGTTCCTTATCACCTATTATGTCCTAGCAGAACAAGCAATTTAATTGGTTAGTAAACAGTTAAGAACAATGAGTGGAGCAGTTTTCATTCCATGTCATTCTTATTTTTAATCTATACGTACATACTACAAACGCTTAACAGGAGGGGACAAAATGCTGTTGCTCAGCAACAAAGAACTGGCAAGAGCTCACAGAGAGCTCCACATTACTAGCAGACAATGGCTCTCACAGCTCAGCAATCAATAGCATTTGATTTAAAGGCAATGTCTGGTTTCTCATACATGCCATCTAGTAACCCCCAGATGTATTTATGGCAAAGATGAGAAATCGCATGAAAGTACATCTTTGTTAAATAATCTGTTATGAAATTTGCCCTCATTTGCCCTTTTTTCTGTTTGAGAGCCAGTAATATCACCATAAATAATATCATAATTTTATGCATTTATTAAAAACAATATGGAGTAATAGCACCTTAAAGACCAATACATTTATTATGTCATAAACTTTTATAGGCCTAAAGTGGTTCCCCATGGGCAACTGTATGTATCCTGAGCACAGAAAACAGAAGGGAACAGTGTTTGTGTACAAAGCGCTCACTTCCTCACACATCTTCTAATGTGATATATCCTGTCATCTGCCAACCATGTCCTTCCACCATTTGTAAACGCCAAAGAGACCAGTCTTTGCACAAGATAATGTATGGATACAAACCAAACGTTAAGAATGGTATCAGATCCTAGTGGAGGAATTCTAACTCACAGAACATTGAGAATTAATTAAAAAAAATTTTTTGAAGGCGAATTCTAAGTTGAAAGCAGAGAAGTGAATTCATTAGCAAACAGAACACTTCAAACTCAATAAATTCTGGGAGTGACTAGCTCATTATGAAGAGTGATTAATTGTCCTTCTTTGGGTGTTTATTTAGTCTGTTTGATCTTGCTTGCTTTGCTGATCACCAGTGGCTGTAAGTCAATTGAATCTTGCATTTATTTGATTGGATTCTGTATTCCTTTGTGCTTTGCCTATTTCTGTGGCTTAACTAAAATTATTTGTTGTGTTGCTTGGCCTTTTGGCCCCACTTTTGGCCCATCTTCTTGTCTCTATATTAAGTGTATACCTACTTAAACTGCATGCTTATCTGTGATTTGTCCTAGATTGATAAAATCCCAGTTAGTTTTGACATATGAATGAGAACAGTACAACAAGCCACAATATATTGGTCAGCATAAAACCACAATGTGTACTAACTGTATTTTGTTGTGAAAGCTGAATCCAGTTTCACATTGCTGCCTGGCTACAGAGATGGCAATATAAAATGTATGTCCTTGGAGGGTGTGTACACATAAATATTTTTTTTTAGTAAAATTTTTTTTATTTTTCCAAACATTAAAAATAATACATTTATCTTATACAAATCTATTTTTCCATATTATATAACATTTTGTTCTGTTTGTATAATCTTGTTTTTATCTTATATTAACGGTTTCCCACCACATCTGAAGCATAACACATTTTCCACTCTATCCAAAATAGTAATACTTATATCTATGTTTACATTTCTGGTAACGGTCATATTTCTTAAAAATACTTATACATTAATTCTTACTTTCTATATTCTTATATAATTCTCAAAATAAAAAACAACTTCTTTGTCTAATTATCCTTAATACATTCATATACTCTAATTCTATTACTTTATATTATTATAACCATGTATAAATGCAATTTTTCATATCCCAGTATTTTTCAACATATTCTTTCAAATCTTTCCAATCTTCTAAAAAGGTCAGAGTACAGATCATTCAATTTTCTAGCCCATTTATCCATTTCAGCCATATGTAACAGTTTTTTCAACCATTCCCACACCTCTGGTATTTTTTCATTTTTCCAATTTTGTGCATACACCATTCTTGCTGTTGTTATCATATACCATATTATTGTCCTTTTTTCTACATTTATCTCTTCTAGTTTAAGTCCAAGCAATAACATTTCTGGCAACTTCTTAAATGTACATTTCAAGATTTTTTCCATTTCTGCATGTATTTTTGACCAATAAATCTTCGCTTTATCACAAGTCCACCACATATGATAAAAAGAACCTTCTTTCTTTTTACACTTCCAACATTTGTTAGACATATTCTGACCAATATTTGCAATTTTTTTTGGTGTCATATACCATCTATACATCATTTTAAAGCAATTTTCTTTTAAGTTATAACACGTAGATATACTCATAGCATTTTTCCATAAAAATTCCCAAGATTCCATTTCAATGTCTTTGTTAAAGTTTATCGCCCATTTTACCATTTGTTCTTTTACCATTTCATCAGCATTAAACCATTTTAGCAAGGCTTTATACATTTTAGAAATCATTTTTTTCCACCTTCCTCCCAAACTTGTTCTGTTTCATTGTTTTTTTCCCTAAAACCGTGTTTTTTATCACTTCTATACATATCATATATTTGTCTATATCTTAGCCAACCATAATCAAAGTCCATCTGATGCTGCTCCTTCAATTTGAAGTCTTTACCATGTCTTGTTAATAAGTCTCTATACTTCAACCAATCTTGTCCTTTGTACCGTGATGTTGGATGCAAAACTTCTGCGGGTACAATCCACATAGGTATCTCTTCTGAAAAAAAGTTTTTATATCTTGTCCTCGTATCCATTAGTGTTCTTCTCAAATAATGATGTTTAAACATATTGTCCATTTTTGTTTTACCATAATATAAATATGCATGCCACCCAAATCTACAATCATGACCTTCCAGGGACAATAACTTTCTATCTTGTAACATAGTCCATGTCCCTACCCAGGTCAAACATATTGCATCATGGTATAACCTTAAGTTTGGTAATTGAAACCCTCCTCTTTCTTTAGCATCACACATTATTTTCATCTTAATTCTTGGTTTTTTCCCTCCCCACACAAACTTAGACAATTCCTTCTGCCAACATTTGAATGTTTTTACATCTTTCACAATTGGAATAGTTTGAAACAAAAACATTCATCGTGGTAACACATTCATCTTAACCACCGCAATTCTACCCAGCAATGACAAATTCAATACATTCCACTTTTTAATATCCTGCATAATTTGCAACCATAATTTTTCATAATTATTTTTATAAAGATCAATATTTTTCATTGTTAGGTTTACACCTAGATATTTTGTCTTTTTCACCACCTCACATTCTATAAGTTTTTGTAACTCATTTTGTTTCTTATTTGACATATTTTTGCACATTACTTTCGATTTGTTCTTATTTACATAAAATCCTGCTAAATCACCAAACTCTTTTACTCTCTGTAACAAATATGGTAGTGTGGACTATAAACATCACATCATCTGCAAAGGCCCTATATTTAAAAGAAAAACCTTTAGTTGTTAAGCCTTTAATCTCTTTGTCTTCCTTCACATTTAACAGTAGAACTTCTAAAATCCAAATAAATAGCAGCGGCGAAAGTGGGCATCCTTGTCTTGTTCCTTTTTCAACTTTAAAATCGTCTGTCTTTTCAGTATTAATTATTAAAGAGGATTTCTGCTCTTTATATATTGCTTTGATGAGGTTAAACATATATTCACCAATCTCAAGATGTTCTAAAACTTCAAGCATAAAATCCCAGTTTAAGTTATCAAACGCTTTCTCTGCATCTAAAAAGAAAAAGCCCACTTCCTTTTCAGGATGTTTGTCATAGTATTCTATGGCATCCACTACTACTCTTAGATTGTCCCTTATTTGTCGATTAGGTAAAAACCCTGCTTGTTCTGTTTGTATAGTCTCTTTAAGGTGCTCTTTTAGTCTATCCGCTATAATCTTAGCAAAAATCTTATAATCATTATTCAGTAAAGAGATCGGTCTATAATTCTTAACATTAGTCAAATCTTGATTTTCTTTCGGGATCAATGAGATGGATGCATCTTTCCAAGTTTCTGGTACCTCGCCAGTGACTCCTATATCGTTCATCAGTAGCAGTAACACCGGTGAAACTGACTCCTGTAACGTTTTATAAAACTTCGCTGTAAATCCATCCGGTTCAGGTGCTTTTCCTAATTTTGAGTCTTTTATTGCATTTTTAATCTCTTGTAATGTTACTGGATTGTTAAATAGTTCTTTAATTTTCTCTGTTGGTTTTGGTAACTTTAATGTTTGCAGGTATTCTTTAATCTTTCTTCTGTCTTTATTTTCCTTCTTAAAAAGTTTTGCATAGTATTTAAAAAATTCTCTTTTTATTCCTTTGTTATCTATTATCTCAATGTTATCTCTTATCACTTTAGTGATAAATTTATTTTCACGTTTTTTCTTTAATTGCCATGCTAAGTATTTTCTGGGTTTATTTGCACCTTCAAATGCTTTTTGTTGAAGTTTTTTTAAATTCCAGTACATCTCTTGGTTCAGAATAGCTTTTGCTTGGTCTTGTAGCATCCAGATTTCCTTTTGCAGTTTCTTTTTCCCTGGTTTATTCTTCAGTTCTTCTTCCTTTGTTTTAATGGCTTGTAGAATATTTTCATATTGCTCTCTTTTCTTTTTATTATCTTTAGCATTTAGCGATATCAATAGTCCTCTCATCACTGCTTTATATGCATCCCATACGGTTTGGATTTTTACTTCTTTCTGCATGTTTACTTGGAAGTATAGGTCTGTTTCTTCAAGTAATTTTTTAATTATTTCTTGATTGTCTAGTAGGTCCTCGTTTATTCTCCATCTCTTTTGTTTTTTTACCTGCCCAGCTGTCCATAAACACGGATTATGATCTGAAATTATTCTGGGTAGAATTTCCACTTTTCTTGTCTTAAAGGTTAAATTAGTAGTCATCCAAATCATGTAGATTCTTGAATGTGAGTCATGTCTATTAGAAAAAAAGGTAAAATCTTTTCCTTGTGGGTTAGCTTTCCTCCAAATATCTTCCAGCTTCTCTTGTTTTATCAGATCAAAAAAATTTTTTGGAAGCTTCCCTAATGTCTCATCCTTTCTTTTAGAGCGCCTGTCTAATTTATTATCTACAGTTCCGTTGAAATCCCCTAACATCATAATTTGATCATAGTTTACATTGTCCAATTCCATTTGAAGTTCTTTAAAAAAAAATTCTTTGGCTCCATTCGGAGCATAAATGTTCACAATCAAAGTTTTCAGTCCTTGCAGTAAAATTTCAATAGCTAAATATCTTCCATCTTTATCTTTAAATATTACTTTAGGTTCCAAATCTTTTTTGACATATGTTACAACACCATTCTTTTTATTACTTGCTAAAGAATAAAATTCTTCTCCCAATTTTTTCCTTATTAAATATTTGTGGTCTTGTTTTCTAAGATGAGCTTCTTGTATACAAATTATATTACATTTTTGTTTTTCCAGCCAATGACCTACCATTCTACGTTTTTGGGGTGAATTTAGTCCATTTACATTCCATGTAAGTATTTTGTAATCCATCTTGATATATTCTTAAATATCTCCAAAGTCATCTTTATTCTCTCCCAGGAATGCGTACATTTCTTCTGTACTTTTAATCACTACTCTGGAGTTGCCATAATAGAAGCTTAGTCCTTGAGGTATTTCCCAACGAAATCTGATTTTTTTCTCCTTTAGTTTATCCGTCAGACGCTTGAATTTTTTCCTTTCTTGCAGCATTGCTCTAGGCAATTCTTTCATTACTATAATTTTCTTTCCATCTATTACAAAAGGATCAGTAAAGCACTTCTTGTAGATTTGTTCTTTTGTTCTTTTCATTGTAAATTGGACAACCACATCTCTTGGTATGTTTTTGTCTCTTGTGTATATAGAATTAACTCTATAAACAAGATCCATATGCTGTTTAACAACTTCTTCCTGTTCTTGTAAAAAAATCTGCTATTGCTTCTTGCATTCTTGTAAAAATGTCTTCACTCAATTTTTCCTCAGTCCCTCGAAATCTCAAATGGTTTTGCATATCTTTATAATGCATCATCTTTTCCATCCTCTCATTCTCTCTCGTTGTCTTATGGGTACTTTCTTCCAGTTCTTTTACTTTAGTTTCTATATCTTGTGTTCTTGTGGATAATTTTTGAAATTCTGCTTTTAGTTCCATGAAATTTTTATCTGCTTGAGCCGCTATATTATTCATTTTAACATTTACCTCTCCTATAGCGTCTAACATTTTCTTTTCCATTGCTTCCATAACGGCTAGTAGTTCTTTTTCTTTTTTTGCTGCCATTGTAGGAGAGGACCAGGTAGCTGCTCTCGATCTTAGTCCGCGGTCCGTCTTGTCTATTTAAAAAAGATTGATTTTATCTTGTTTTCCAAGTCGAACACCAATTAGTGCATTCAAACAAGCTAATCTTGCCAAGTCAAATTATGTTGGTTTCAGCCTTCTAAGTTATATAGTCTTTGAGATATTGCAGTTTAAAAATTTTATAAATCCAAAATGGCAGGCGCGACTTCTCTATGGTTAATGTCAAAGGTTATAGTCTTTTTACCTTACTTCTGGCTTGCCGTAGTTTCCTTTTGTCCCTTCCTTTTATTTACTTGTCTGCTCTCTGCACGTCACTTCCTGTTGTGGTCTTTCTGGTCTGGCAGTATTTAGAGTCCCCTTTACCTTCTTCCGGTTCTTCTCCTTTTCCCTTCTTGTCTGCTCTTCTAGCCGTCACTTCCTAACTCAGTCCTCACGTCTTAATCTCGCGATGCTTGGTTCCCTTCTCCCTCTTTGTCTCGCGATGCTTGGCTCCCCCTCCCGACTCTTCTTAACCGCAGGAATGTTAAAGAACTTGTTTTTTTGACTTTTTAAGTTCAAATTCGGCTTTTTAGCGCTTCAAAACTGTTCTCATCCAATCTACAACAGTCTATTGCTTCACCCGATCTGCTTTTCATCTTTCAAAACGCGGTAATGGTAAGGCAAAAACTTTTTTTCCGTTACCTTTTGTTGTTACTTCGCTTCAGATGTGGTCCCAACGTTTAAACTTTGTCTTCTTTGCCAAGGAATCAGGGGAATTAGAGGTTTTATGCTGAATTAATCAGCTCAGCTCGGCTCCTTAGAGATACTCGCAAAAATCCTCTTCGGCTGCAGTGCTCAAGGCGTCGGAAAAGTCTCCTCCGAGGCTTTCCCTTCACCGAGGTTGCTCAAACCTGGATTATATTGCTTGCTGGTCCTCACACTACCTGTGTGAGGTTGCGTCAGGTGGATTAATCCACCCAAGCTGTCAGGAAGAGCTGCTGTCCGCCTTGCGCATTTGCAAAGCGTGTCAGACCTCCATTCCTCCGACCGGAAACCTCCGTGTACACATAAATATTGACTTAAAGTTTGAGCCTATAATTTGCAGAATGAAAAATGTCACAGGTTCAGTCCCTGGTGTCTCCAGATGGTGTAGTAGGAGATATGAAAGACCTCTGTATAGGACCCTGAAGACCTACTGCTGCCGGTCAGAGTAGACAATACTGACCTTAACAGAACAGCAGTCTGATTCAGTATAAGCAGGGCTTTTTTTGTAAAAAAAATTCCAGCAGAAACTCATTAGCATATTAGGCTACACCCCTGACAGCACAGCTCATTAGCATATGGGGGGGCTGGGAAAGCACAAGGCAGGCATGGAAGCTTGCCTGTTTCTCCCCGAGCTTCTCCACCCCACTTCAGCATCACCTTTCTAGTCTCCTACCACCCACCCCAACCAGATGGCAGAGAGAGGCTTTTCCTTGTCTATTTCATTCTCAGCTGACTGGCCCAGAGTGAAATTGACAAGAAAATCCCCATGAGCTCCCCAGAGGGAAAGACATGCCGCCTTTCCCTCGTGTGTAACGTGGGGAGGGCAGCATGCTCTGTAGCCATGTGTGCCAGAGATTTTGATTGTAGGCATGGCCAACTCAGGAGCCAGCCAGAACTCCATTCCTGTGCATTCCTGCCCAAAAATAGCCCTGAGTATAAGTCAGCTTCATGTGTAGCTTATGCCTACACAGACTGTTGATACCAGGACTATAAAGAAAAAAAGTCTATACCTGGGAACAGTGAATAGACCTGTTATCAGTGAGACCTGAGCTCCCAGATGCCCGGCCCCACCGATGGCACCCGGGTGCTGCTTTGCCACACCGCGGGAGGGCGGGGCAGCAACAGGGAGGACGCTGTGCGTCCTGCAGCCAGTGGGGGCGGGGCTGGCCTGTTAAAAGGCCGAGCCCCACTCTAGCTCAGCCTCTTCGCTTGGTCCACGTGCTCGGCGGGCGTACTTCGACGGCGGCATGCCCCAGAGCGGCGACAGACGCCCCTCAGCGGCAGACCTTCGCGGGGAGACCCAAGAGCGGCAGGCCTCAGCAGCAGCAGCAGAAGTCCCTTAGCGGCAAACGGCCCCTTGGGCGGCAGTTTCGGTGGCAGGGGGACTCGAGGGAGACAGGCCTCAGCGGCGGCGGCACCAAGGAGCGTGTGGCAGTTGGTGCGGGGTTGCGGGGTTACAGCGATGGCCCTCATGCAGGCGCGAGCCTGCCATCCGCGGGGGAGGTTGGGGTGACGGAAGGGGAGCTCCACTTCCTTCCTGCCTCGAGCCCGACGGGGGGGGTGCTTCCTTCCTCCTTCCCTTCCCTCTTGCACAACTCGAGGGGGACAGGCCGCAGCGGCGGCTCCAAAGAGCGTGTGACGGTTTGTCCGGGGTCGCGGGGGCTTGTTGCTGTGGCGGCCCTCTTGCAGGCGCGAGCCTGCCATCCACGGGGGAGGTTGGGGTGATGGAAGGGGAGCTCCACTTCCTTCCTGCCTCAGGCCCGACGGGGGGAGTGCTTCCTTCCCCCTCCCTCTTCCACACTTGGCCGGCAGTGGCCGGTTTGGAGCGGCGCCCCGTGGTCCGGGTGCTTCCTTCCCTTCCCTCTTGCACGACTCGAGGGGGACAGGCCGCAGTGGCGGCGGCTCCAAAGAGCATGTGACGGTTTGTCCGGGGTCACGGGGGCTTGTTGCTAGGGTGGGCCTCTTGCAGGCGCGAGCCTGCCATCCACGGGGGAGGTTGGGGTAACGGAGGGGTGCTCCACTTCCTTCTTGCTTCGGCACGACGGGGAGGGGGTCTTCATTTTCTCTCCCTCTTGCGTGCTAGGCCGCCAGCGGCCGGTTTGGAAGCGGCGGCCTGTGGGGCAGGTGCTTCCTTCCCTTCCCTCTTGCGCGGCGGGGGGGACGCTCTGGCATAATAGGCCAGCGGGCACTTCCTGGCAGCATCGGGCCTGCACTCCATGGGGGGGTTGTGTGAGGGGGCTTATTCCTCCCCCTTTGCCCGCTTCTGAGAGCCAGTGGGTAGTGGCTAAGTGCGTGAAGGAGCTCTCTCAGCCCCACCTACATCACAGGGTGTCTGTTGTGGGGAGGGGAAGGGAAAGGAGTTTGTAAGATGCTCTGAGACTCTAAGTGAGTGAAGGGCGGGATATAAATCCAATCTCTTCTTCTTCTAAGACCTTTTCAATAGTTTAAGAACTTTTAGAAATGGATTCCCTTAGTGGCCATTGCAAGACAACCACAACAGTATTGCAAGTCTTCCAGCATTGGTTTCTGTCAATAAAAGGCAGATGGAGGGGCAGGGCCCTTTCCAGGGCTATTTTGGTCTTTGACGGAGGACTCATGGGGCCAGGCCCAGCAGCAACCACCTGGTGACTTGATACCACACATTTTCTATGAATCCCTCAGGCCCAGCTACTGGCTGTTGTTCAACAACAACCACTCCACAAACAACCATGTGTGTAGTGGTTAGAGTTTCAGACTAGGATCTGGAGATGCAGGTTCTAATCCTCACTCTGCTGTGGAAGCTCACTAGGTAACTGTGCGCTAGAGCAGAATTGGAGAACACAGAAGCTGTATCAGATTGTAGATAGAATGCTCTGTTGGTTCAGCATTTCACATCATCGGGTCACACTGATAAGCACCTGAGTTTCTGTGTCTTGGAACAAGTCTAAGCTCCTAGCTTGCAGCTTGTACAGTGTTTGAGGGATAGGCAAATTTATTGGATTCATGCTTTGAGGACCCTAACCCCACGCGGTTTAAATGAAGAAATTGACTTTTTCTGTATATGTTATGCTGTATCAAATTGCTTGTGAATGTTCTTTAGTGCTTCCCAATGTTTCCCATGAAATGAGTAACTGACACTTTAATTTATGTGTAATGTCCCCTCCCCCACCCACATTGATTACATCATGCATCCTGATTGCACCTGCCATTTTGTGCTGCACAACATTTTGGTACATTGGCTCTGATTTAATTATATCTTCTGGACCAAAATAGGAAGGTAATGTAGCAGCTTTTATTATTGGATTCATGTATTATTATTACTATACATAAAATATTTTTTAAAAAGAATTATTGGCCATTGGAACATTCTTCTTCTTTTTTTAGGCTTACAGTAGTAATATGATTCTGGACATATATATCTGATCATGATACAAGGTGATACTCTATGAGGCCTCACCAATAGTCTCAGGTCTTGTGTCAATTGATTGTAACTATAAATAAAATCTCTTCTATATTTACATAATTTAAGTTTGCTATTGTACAGTTTGGTAATCAGAAACAATTTTCCTCTCTCTTTTTTTAACAGAACTCCTTTCTTGGTCGTACATTGAAGGCAGCCACTTTGGCGGAAACAAACAGGCTTTTATTCAGTGACATTGTTCAGCTCAAAAGACAGCACTATGAGAGCAGCACTTCCATCCACACTGTTCCAACACATAACTCCCAACTATGCAACTACATACAAGCAATACTATCGGACCCAAACAGGGCCCAGCGATTGGGCATCCAGACTGGCCTCAGACCAATGGGAGTCTTTATCAATCAGTCAATAGGAATTGGAGCTCTAGGATACCAGAGCCCTTCCCAAGCCACTATCGCTTCATATTCTAAACAAACACAACAGTGGCCTAATATGCAAAGGAGCTCCTGCTACAAAATGAGCCCTGGGTATTTGATTAATCTGATTGATTCTGTAGGATGTGAGGGCAATCTGGCTGTAACATCTGTCACCCCATTGATCACGAGAGTTGATTCGGCTAATCTGGCTGGCTAGGCGGGTGTCCCCTACTTCCCTCCACTCCGTGTGCATCCCTCCCGAAGCTGCGCACTCAGTCAAAGAGGATTAATTCTGTATACTGCATACCAGAGTTTTATATGTTTAAAGGTTTTTGATTTAAAGGTTTAAAAGTTATGGTTTTCAAGATTCAATAAATAGTTTCTAAAGTAAACCCACTTGTCTTGGTTGCTTGTCTCAGTGAAAACTCTCTTGCCAGTCTAAATTCAGCCCATAGAACATCTGTGGGGGCCCCAGACAATTTCTTGGACCTTGAAATCCCCCAACACTTTTAAAATACCTTATCCCATAACCCATAGTGATAATTATATATGCTACTACTATTACCACCAGTTAACCAAATTGCAATTAACTGTTACTATGGTAACTATAGGTAGTAATGTAATATATTTAAGCAACCCAATGCATATAAATATAATTAAAATGAAAGTGCAGGCCAAGAAAAGAAAAAGACCCAGTGATGCTAATCAAAGATATAGCTCACTAGACCCAAGTAGACAATCTTTCCTATTATATAAAGCCGTTTTAACATTCCAAGGGGCAAGATTCCATGAGGCACCAAAATCAGTAGGCTGGACGGACTGCCTCTCAAAAGGGGAACCCTGGCCATTGGCTGCATTCTCTCCCTGCTTTGCCTCAGTGCCACCCATAGAACCACTGGCCAGCATCTCGGCCTCAGTCTGGAGGGAGCCAGCAAAGGGGAAGGACCGACTGGGAGCTGGGTCCACGCTTCTCCTCCGCCCACTGCCAGGTGGGTCTAACTGTCCAAACAAAACAAAGAGAATTGGGGGGGGGGGAGAAAAAGGGAATCCAGGCACTTCTGCCTGACAGAGAGACCAGAGCGCCTTCCTTCTGACAGGCAAAACTGCCCGGGATCCATTCTCTCCCTTCCCTAACTGTCCCCTCAGGGGCCTGCTGCTGTCAGTAAAAACACAATGGACTATCAGTGTAACCCCTCCCCCGCACACTGCCAAATTTCCAAATTTCCTCTCAGAATACACTGTGAAACAGTCAAAGAGAAGGGGGGGAGGGAAAGGATGCCCCAGGCTGGGTTCCCTGCAGCCCGCCCGCCAAAGCTCTGCCCGCCAAAATTCACCTCACAAGGTGGCTTCACCTCAGGAGAGAGGATGCCATTTGCCTTGCCTTCCCATCACCCCCAAACAGAGCAAAGAGGGGGGGGGGAAGGGAATCCAGGCACTTCTGCCTGACAGAGAGAACAGAGCACCTTTCCTCTGACAGACAGAACTGCCAGGGATCCATTTTCAAAGGGGCGAAGGGGAGGGGAGGGAACGGCTGGGCCTGGCTGGGGGAGGGGGGAGCAGCAAGAGAGGAAAAGATGAGAGCCTGCCTCCCCACAATGTGAGCCTACTGCCAAGGAAGACCAACTGCAAAGAAATATAAAGTCCTCAAGCCCCTTGCATGATGCAGCATGCTCAAGCCATTCATGTTAGTGTATAAGTGGATCAGGGCAAAGGCAGAATGGGAAAGGGGGCACTCTATTATACATACAGGTAGTGACGGGGGGAGGACGGCTTCCTCACAGCCCTATCCTCGCATTCCTAACTTTACCTACTCACATTACACTCTTAACCAATGCTCCCTCTACGCTGTGGAGTCATGGGAGCAAAAATTCTGCTTTGTGAGCCACTGGCATTTCAGTTGTGAGCAAATGATTTGGCTACTGCATCAAGTAGTTTGCTCTGGAGCCATCCTTTCCAAGCTAAGACAAAACTGTGTGAGCCAGAGCCTAAAAACTATGAGCTACACCACAGTGGGGAATTTCACACAGTCATTATGTTCCGTTTCAGGAACTCCTCAGTAACAGTTTCTGTCAGGCATTTTACACAGAACCGTATTAGTACCGGTTCCCTAACGGAACATTCTGGCCCTTTCACACAGAAACGTGCCTCTCCCGTTGGGGAAGCGTTCCTGAGCCGGTTTACCTTGAAACCTCCTCCCAAGCGTTCTTCTGTTCTTTTGTACCGGTCCTGAAGCGCTATAGGGTGCTGTGTGAAGTGCCTGAAGCGCTTCCTCCGATGGAGTGTGTGAGTGTGTTTGTGTGTATGTTTGTGTGTATATGTGTGTGTTCTTTGTGTGTTTGTGTGTGTATTTGTGTGTGTGTGTGTTTGTGTGTGTGTGTTTGTATTTGTGTGTGTATGTGTTTCTGTGTTTGTGTGTGTTTGTGTTTCTGCATGTGTTTGTGTTTGCATTAGTGTGTGTTTGTGTGTGTGTTTGCATTAGTGTGTGTGTGTTCTTTGTGCATTTGTGTGTTTGTGTGTTTGCATTAGTGTGTGTTTGTGTGTGTGTTTGCATTAGTGTGTGTGTGTTTGTGTGTGTGTGTTCTTTGTGCATTTGTGTGTGTTTGTGTTTGCATTAGTGTGTGTGTACGTGTGTTTGTGTGTGTTTGTGTATGTGTTTGTGTGTTTTTGTGTGTGTGTGTATTTGTGTGTTTCCATTTGTGTGTTTGTGTGTGTATGTTTGTGTGTTTCAATTTGTGTGTTTGTGTGTGTTTTGGTGTGTGTTTGTGTTTTTGTGTGCATGTTTGTGTGTTTGCATTTGTGTGTCCGTGTGTGTTTTTGTGTGTGTGTTGGTGGACTCTGTGCCATTATACCCAGCTGAGGTTGCCACAGCAAATTGACACTGAGTGCCCAAGACTGGGGCACTCTCCCAGAGCCTCTTTCTAGAGCCCATTGTATTTATTTCCACAGCGGGCCTTATTCCTAGTAAACAATATTAACAACAGTGACCGCGGTACCAACTCACCTCAGCAAGCCACTAGTGCTCTGTAAGGTTGCTGGACAGCCACTGCAAACATGCACCAGGGAAGGCAGTGTGAAAATCCAAAAGCGGGGGGGGGGGGGGGGGGGGAGGGAAGGTTATCTCTGCCCCAAAGCTGTTGACAGGAGGGGTGAGAAGAGAAACACCAAACTGATTCCCCCAAACCCCAGCTGCAGCCACAGAACATCAGACTCCTAGGGAGCCCACACACTAGGGCTGCAAATTTTACCTCACACATCTAAGCTGTAGTCTTCACCTGCTGCTGTGAATCCCAGGGCACTCAAGCCACAGCAGCTGTTCTCTCCTGCCACCAAGGAGCAGTAGGTCCAATGTAGTAGGTCCAATTGACTGTTCACAGCTCCTAGCTTGCTGAGTAGCATGTGCCCTTTGTCACAATAGCTGCCACTGTGATGTCATTGGTCTCCAAGGAGAACAGGGGCTAAGAGAGTGGCAGACTGGCATTTAAATACATGAAGGATGGATGAGGTGAAGCTGATGCTTCCCCCCAGGCCTGCCACATGTCAAGCCTCACAAGAAGGCTCTATGTGGTCAGCAATTGGTTGGCCACAGCTAAAGCCAGCCTGACCACGCCCCAGGCCCCAGAGCTGTCATGTCTGGCATTGCTCACCACGCCACAGCAAAAACATGCAGATTCTCGTCACAGGCATTCCCCCAACCCTGTGGCAACAAAGCAGCCCCTAGTAAGTCAGCGGCTGTGGGTTTCTGAACCTCTGCTTTCCTTGTGAGTGAGCACCTGTCTAATATTTTGACATAATCCTGGTCCCACTTTTCCAGAGTTAAACCTGGAACTTCCTTGTGAGTCTAGATTTTGTTTGGTGATTGAGTGGAACAAATGCACCATCAGAGCCCCTCCTGCTTCCTGCAGGAGTCTGGCTCCCAGCATTTGGCCGACACATTTGAGCAAAGAACTGATTGGTGATTCAACCTTTTAATCCTTCCTGCCCTGTGTTGGTGGGAAGTTTCACCCCAATCTCCCTCCAATCGTTCTCCACCTCACATCTCACCCAGAATATGTTTTACAACAATGATCCATTTTGTTTCCCTGGCAGGTGGGCAGATGGTTATCTCCTGGTGGAAACCCATCTCCTGCTCTCCTTGACTTCTTTTTTCATGTTATGGTTCTCTTCCCTGAGAAAATAAATGGCTGTATCCCAGGAACTCCCTGATGCACTTCAGAGCATCTTATATCTCTGAATTACAACAGTCTAAATTTCTGCTTTCAGAACATCAACCAACTTTGTCTCTGGTTCCTGGCTCTGCCTGAGGGCTGAACATTATTCCAACCTTTGACAGCACTGACAATCAAGTGTTCTCTCTCTGCTCCCTCCAAGATGCCACATTTCACATTCATATACATATGTAAGTATGGCAAACACACCATTGCCACAATTATATGTGAACTAGTCTAAATAGCAAGTTATTTTGATTTGAAGGAGACAACCATAGATGAGATAGCTGTTTTATCTGCATTGATGCAAGCTCTGGCCACAGATGAGTTTGTAGGATTAAGGAGTTACTGCCTGATTCAGGCTGATGTTCTTTCAACTGGAATGGTCCAGACTTCTATAATGACCAGTTCTGCCATGCCAGCATTTAAAAAGCCCTACAAACAACTTGCTATTATTGCTGTCCCAATCAGGTTAAGGCAGTAGAATCTACTCTACCTTCTTTTATGGTACAGAATGTACCATGTAGGGGCTTGGACTGTGGTTGTATATTATTGGCACCAGGGTGAGACTCTGACCCACTGCTGAAGCAAACTACCTTTCTGAATCAGCCCTATAGCCTATAATCTGCTCTTGCTGTTATACTGCAGACCATACAATTAAGCCATTATACTTATTTAATAAACAGGCAAAGAGTAGATAAGACCTAAAGTTAAAATTCTTGAGTCATACATATGCAGTGCTTTAAAATGTATGTTTTTGCTAAAGTGGCAAGCTCTTTGAACTCTGACATGCTTTAAAATAGCACTGGATCTCTTGAATTGTTGTTGCATCTGTTCATCTGCACATTTCCCACTGAAATTCAGCTCCACACCACCACCCAGTGGGGTTCCTTGATAAGGGATAAAAAGAAAACACATAGAAAAGCAATTCATTAAATGCATGGAATATTTCAGTTGAAGTAGTTCCAGCTTTCCTCCCCCTATAAATTAGAACAGAATTTTAAAGCTTTTCCATCCTTGGAAGGTACTGTGTGAGTAAGAAAGGTGACTGAGCAACTTAGTTAATGACAGGTTTAATAATTTTGTTGAGCATGATTGCTGCCCCCAAACAACTGTACAGATTTATTCAGCAGAAATCCAGTCTGGATATTCTGATGTGTAGAGCATATTTGGAACATGTATATAATTACAGTAATAAGAAATGGACATCAGTTGAAGAGGCATTATGACAAAGTGTATTGGCAATTATTTTTGGCCCAAATATGCATGCTTCATAGTCACACATATGTGAACCCAAAGCAGCCTAAAAGCCAACTTTCCCACATGGTTATGATTCCCACATAGCCATTAGGAGTGATGTTCTGCTTGAAGAACTTTCCACTTTCCTCTTCCTTGTGTAGAATTCAGGACACTTCCTGCATGGGAATCTAGTATGAAGGTCTGCAGTGGAATCTGCTTGTGAAAGTGCCCTTCTTCCAGCCCAAAATAAACACTGGATACAACTTATATATATGAATACTAGAAATGCATGGTCAGGGCCAGTTACAGGAGTCTTTCATTGTCCGTCTGGGAGAGCTGACAGCAATCTGGTGGGCAACATTCATGCATAATCCCTGCATATGTGTTACAGTAGTTCATGTACACTATAGCTAAATTCAGTTTCCCCATTGGAAAGTGGTTCCATCCTATGCCTCTGAAAGTGTGAGGAGCTTGCAACACTGGTGTGAAGTCATGCTTCATAGTATGGCATTGATATTGATAAGTATTGTGTATCAAGTCTCAAATCATGTCTCTGCAGCAGCATAGCTCCACTTACCCACTAATTAGTTCTTTAGCACCAAGAAGTATAGTAATTGTTTTGGGGAAACTAATGTAATATTCTGCCCTCTCCCCCAGACACCAACATCTCTTTCTGTTCTATTCCTGCATCCCCTTCCTTCTGATATGGAAGCAAAAATGGACAAATTATATATGAATTATATAACTGTATAAGGGTTCTAAATTCCCATAAAATCCCACAAGGAGCACAGAGGAGTATTAAAGGTGTGTGTGTCTGAGTTCCGCAACCTTTCCAGACTCAGAACCCACCTCTAGTATCCAGGTGGCAGCATGAGCTACAAACCTGCAACTGGAAGTCACATCAGTTGAATCATATGACAGAAAGAGGTGGGGTCAGAGTTATGACCTAACCAGTGGGGAGAGGGTTCCATGCTGCAAGCACACATAGTTGGAGGATCAAGTGGTGGAGTCAAAGAATGGCCACACAAGGGGAAGAGAGAGAAGAAAGAGAAAGCTTTTGTATGGAAGAGAGTAGTGTCTTTGAATCCGTCTGTAGTAAGAAAGGAATCTCTCCACCACAGATTTCACTTCACTGTCCTGCTCCTCTCATTGGTGTGCTTACGTCTGTGCCTCCACATGGCACTGCACTTTTATCGAGCGTTCTTCCTGACCTGGTTGGTGTCAATGTCAAGCTGGCTGGGGTAATGCCTTAAATAATGTCTTGTTCAGTGTTTCATATTGAAGATTGCTGCCGTGTTGTGGGTTCCAGTTTGGCCTCTTGCATTTCACTCCTGCTTGTCCTGTTGCTGGCTAAAAGGTGAGTTCTGCCTTCTTGCCAGTATCCTCCTTGGTAGGGTTATGACCCATGACTACTGTTTGACACCTGGGTGCCTTTCCTTAGTGAGCTAGAGGAGCTGACAGGAATGCCTTTTGTAAAGACGCAGTTGTATGTTCCCTTGTTGCTGCCTCAGTGTCTTCATTCCTCTTGTTTGGTGCTCCTAAGCTATGGCCATGCCAAGACCTAAACTTATCTGAGAAATGTCTTGGATGTTCTTTTGACTGTTTCCATCTGCCTATCGTTGAAACAATGTTTTGTGATTGGTAGGTTGCAGTGAGTGTACCATAGCAAGGTACACTTACTGTCTTTCACATGTATCCACTTAGCTGAATGAACACAGGACACCAGCTAGCAGCAGTACCAGCAATGCACCGGTCCCCAATGCTCCCTCTAAGCTGTGGCATCTTGTGAACAAAAATTCTACTTTGTGGGTTACTGGCATTGAAGTTGTGGGTGAGTGATTTGGCTACTGCATAAATTAGTTTGCTCTGAAGGCATCCTTCCTGAGCTAAGACAAAAATGTGTGAGCCAGAAGCTAAAAAACTGTGACCTAGCTCACACTAACTCAGCTTAGAGGGATCACTGCCTGTCACAGGCTCTTAGGATGGTGCTGCTAAATGCACAGCAAAAGATTAATCGAATTGTATGAAAAGTAGCTTTATCAGTTTTCTCTGTTTATAAATAATTTTCTGAAGTATTCAAGATGGGTTAGTCTGTCCGTACAAGTCGAAAAGAGTAGTCTGTCTGTAGTTACGTGAGTGTTAACTAGCTTAGCAAAATGAGATAAATTAAATTGTCACCAGTTACTACACTGTGAATACCTTCTGTACTTATTGTATTTATATAACTGTATAAGTTATTGTATTTGAATTTTACGTAATTGGACCTTATCATGCACTTCTTGTATTTAATGGGCCTCTGATCCTGTTCTCTGCAATATTTCCCTCTTTAGAACTTTATTTTACGACACACAGAGAGACCGCTGCATATATCTGACTAAAGGCTCAAGTTTATTAAAGTTTATGCTAGAAAAAGATATATATTTATGATGGACACATACAAGAGATTGCACACAATTTTTTCTACAACACACTGTTGTAACAGGGATAAAACAGACTTAAAAGAGACGATACTCCCAAGTGTGTTTAGACTTGCAGCCTTGGAGACACTTTATCCCTAAGCAAAAGGCTCTAACCCCTCCAATCTAAAATTAGCAGAACTAATTAGCGGATGCTAAATAAGGCTCTGATCATATAAATATACCCTGCAAACTGAGCTACCAGAATAATTGGCACCACTTCAATGACAATGCTTAAATTAGAAAGAAAATTCAGTGAAAAAACAGAATACCAATGTGGACATTACAAGAATTCATCTATTTAGGCCGAGGACAGACTGGGGATCTGGAGCGCCCTGCCTCCGCTTTAGAAGCAGAGGCAGAGAGGGCGTCCAGACAGCCGCAGCTGTCCCCCGTCATGGACTCACCCGTCCGTGAGGCGCCATGGTGCCGCTTCAGCTGGAGACACCTGGTCCGCGCACATCCCCGGCACTTCCTGCGGGTGTGAACGCGCAGAAGGCGCGTCGCACACATCGCCAGAAGTGGGGATGGGCTGCTCCGGCTGCCGCGGCTGTGCATAGCCGCGGCTCGCCGAGGCAGCCGGCAGCCGCGCTCCTTTTCCTCGGGCAGCCAGTGCGAACGGGGAGCACCGGGCTGCTTTTCCAAAAGCCCTATGGCTGTTCCAGGGCAGACCTTCAGTCTGTCCTCAGCCTTAGTCTATTACAAGCACTTTATTTATTTATTTGACTTATAGACCACCCTCCCCCATGCATAGGGCTCAGGGCGATGAACAGCATTTCAAAAGATACATTTCAATAAATACCGTTATAATCAATTTAAAAACAGTTAAAACAATAAACAATCTTAAGATTATTTCAGATAGCATTTATGTCATTTCTCCTTGTATTAAAAAACTGAGAGGACTCATTGATCCTAGAGGCAGTGATAAATAATTTCAATTACACAGAGTATATCTCATAAAAGCAACTACCTTCTAATTCTGACTCAACCTAATTTGGCATTCAAGTCACAGTTCTTTTTGATTATTGCAAACTTTATTGAAGTTGATATATCTTCGTTTTATCATTGTAATTGAATTGTTTATGAATTTATGCAATGTATTTTTATGCTGTTACAATAATCTATTTACTTAAGAAAAATAAATAAAGATACTTGATTAAGAAAAAATTACACAGAGTATTTTTATTAGCACCCATTTTAAAAATAAATGTTCATGGTTTTTGCTGTATCTTCTGAAGGAGGTACTCCACCTGCAAGTTTAGATTTGGCTGCCCTTTCCTAGTCCTTTTGCTTCATATTTTATATATTTCCATTTTCTTTTCTTTGTAAAGCTTCTGAACACTCTCTCTCTCTTCCTTCCTTTTTTGGGCAGCCTGAAATTTTTAAAAAAGTGAGTAAATTAAAAGAAGCACAACTTCCCATTCCACATAATGACATAATGGGTTGGATCCAATGCAGAATTTCTGCTTGTGCTTCAGCTGTTTCTCAAGCACAAATGCAAGAAAAATACCATGGCAGCAGCTTTCCATAGGTCAGTTATATCCGCATGCATGTTTCTGTTTGCACAACCAATTTATGGGGACTATAATATGTCTGTTTATGTTTCTGCTTGTACACTGAAGGATCCAAGCCAATGTCTCTAATGGCTTTATCAGAAAACAGAGACTGCAGACCCTTTTACAATCAGAAAATAACTGTGCTGCTGGATACTCCCATACTGCTTGTGCCCAAATCTCCCAAAGATAACTGGACAGAGCCCAGGGGCATAGACTTTTCTGAAGTCCGGGGGGGGGGGCGCTCTTTAGCACACGCGCTCGCTGGGGCGATGTTTCCACCCCCCCCGGAAAACCTACCGCCAGCTGCCGTGCCTCCCCGGCCCTTCCGAGGCTCACCAGCCGGTGCTGCTGGTGCCTTTCCCTCCCCCTCCGCCCTGGCCACTCCCTCCCTCACCCCTAAAAGAGGAAGAGGGAGAGATAAGGAGGGAGGAATGGCCAGGCAGGTGGGGGGGGGGAGAGGCACCAGCTGGCGAGCCTCAGAAGGGCCCAGGAGGCCCGGCGGCAAGGCACCGGCAGCAGGCGCGACGTTTTCCCGGGGGGGACTTTTGGGGGTGGCTTGAGCCCTTGAGCCCCCCCGTAGTTTACGCCGGTGACAGAGCCTGAAGGCACAAAAGCTGAGTGTAAATAATTAAGTATTGAATATACAAGTTCAGCTGATGGCATACATCATCATCTATTAACGATACCTACCTAGACTATTAATGCCCCACCTTCCCATTGTATGCACAACACCCAAGAGGGCTAATAAGAAACTAATCTGTATCACCATTAAAACAGGAAAGAATTGAATTAAAATAAGGTCAGATAGCAGCACATTCAAAAGCTGTAAAAGCAAAGGATAAACATACAATTTGTTACAGTTAATCTGTATCTGTGGAATTGCTGTTTCATGTCTTTTGATGAGACCACTAACTAATAAGATACTCATTTTTCTAAACTATCCCCATCTACCTTACATGTAAAAAGGAGAAATAGTTCCTGTAAAAGTTTAAACATACACCCTTCTCTAGCCTATAACATATTTATTTAAAACATTTATTAGCTGCCTTTCTACCTTATATAGGAACTCAAGGCAGCTTACAATGTAAACAATAACATACAATAAAATACACTGTGGTTAGATCAGGCTGAGCCAGGACTGCTTTCTGGTTTGACGCTTTTGCTTGATGCCTTCTTTTTGTGATGTTGTTGCTGGCTAGACAAGAATTTGACAAACAAAAATTAATGACTTGAAAAGAGGCTTGTATGTTTCTTCAAATATACTTGAAGTGGAGGTTGCATTACAGAAGTCCATTCTGTATTATTCAAGATTCAAAATGACATTCTCCCAATCTAGAAAAAACATAATAGATTTTGACTAGCAGACAAACTTAGAATGGAGTCCTGAGCACGCTACTTGAATGTAAATACCACTAAGTCAATGTAAATGTCTAAGCAAGCATAACTGTACCAGACATAAATTCAATTACTATTTTAATCCTCTAATACTTGTTTCATCCTAAAAAATCTTGCTCAGTCACAGGAAGTATTTTTAGAATCTTTATATGGTATGAGAAGAGTGGTGCTCATAAATATTTTAAACAACACATATTAAGGGCATCCCTTTTAAAAGTATGGGAAGAGACTAAAAACACATTTTATACAAAAATTCCTAAATGGATTTCACCGTTGGAAGCATTCATATATCTCACAGTTTTTACTAAAGAACAACTTTGGAGATATCAAGAACTTTTACAAAAAGATAACTCTTTGAAATCGCAAGTCATACTACAAGGACAAGGTATTAATCTAAACTGGTGGGAAATGGTGCAACTTGACTCTAGATATGTGAAAGATAAACCAATTGGTTTTGCTGAGAAACCGAATGGGCTAGATAAAATATTGTTGGCAAATGATGTTAAATATATAAAAGCATTTTATACACTATTATTAGAAATGAGAATGCAGGATGAAATAGTAAAAACAGCTATGATTAAATGGGCACAAAATATAGGGTGTAATATTCAATTAGAGCAATGGTTGAATGGATGGAAAGCAAATATAAAATTTACAAAATGTATGGCGTTTAAAGAGAATATTTATAAGATGTTTTATAGGTGGTATATGACACCTGAGAACTTACCAAGGTGGTATCCAAATATGTTGAATGAGTGTTGGAAGTGTAAACAAACTGTTGGTTCCTTTTTTCACATGTGGTGGACGTGTAAATGTGTAAAAAAATATTAGACCTGGATTCATGAAATACTGCAAAATATGTTGCATTTGACTATACCATTTGTGCCAGAATTTTTTTTGTTGAATATGATTCCAGAAACTTTTAACGAATTAGATAAATATCTGATTATCCATGTAATAAATGCTGCTAGAATTCTTTATGCAAAGTATTGGAAAAGAGAAGAAGTTCCTTCTAAGGAGGAAATAATCTATAAACTATTGGAGACTGCAGAAATGGACAATTTAACATTGAAATTAGCAGACAAAAGAGAGGAAATCTTCAAAAATAACTGGTCAAAGTTTTATGAATGAACACTATAAAAATGAATCAACTCTAATTATATGCTCCTATAAAACAAGGACAAGCTGATTTGGTGAATTAGATACTGATGTTAGTAGAAATGTTAATGTGGATACATATAGTATGGACTCCATATCTGTTTGTATATTTTTTATCTTTGTATGTTTTTTTCTTGTTTTTTCTTTTTCTTGTCTTTGCTTTTAAAAAAACTCAATTAAAAGGTTTTTTAAAAAAGCCAAAACAGCCTTGAAAATGGCCCTGTCCCCTACCACTGCTTTCTACTAACAGAAACCAAGCTTGAAGGCTGGGAATACTGTTTTGATTACCTAGCAACAACACCCCTAAAATAGCATTTGTTTCTTAAATCTACAGGTGCTACTTCTATTATTTGGGGGGGGGGGGTTAAGCCCCCAGTATTTTGTTTTTAGATTTCAGATTTTTCTGCAAACCTAGGGCTTTTCTCAGGTTTGTAAAAAGATCTTCCTTGTCTGTTCATGGATCCCGTCTCTTGATTTAAGTATCTACAGATTTGGCCATGCTGAGAATTAAACATGTTGACTGATAGACTGTTCCAGTAAGAATCAGGTTCTGTTGTGCAAAGAAACAGTGAAATAATAATTTTAAAAAATAATCTTTTTGCTGGACTGTTGTTTGACAGATTGAAGAGCCAGTATTATCTCAAGCAAAGTTCTTTATTTAAACAATTTTTTGCTGCAACTGAGCTTGTGATGATATAGTGCAGGTATACATCTAGCTCTCTTAATTTAAAACCACAGCTATGAAAGAAATTTTAAATATGCAAAGAAATGAATTAACTCTAGAAAAAAATGAACAAAATCTTTGATAAGAAGAAGAGATTGGATTTATACCCTGCCCTTCACTCGGAGTCTCAGAGTGGCTTACAAACTTCTTTCCCATCCCCTCCCCACAACAGATACCCTGTGAGGTACGTGGGGCTGAGAGAGCTCTGGGAGAACAGCTCTTGAGAGAACCGCTCTGACAGAACTATGGCTTGCCCAAGATAATCCAGCAGCTGCAAGTGGAGGAGTGGGGAAGGTATGACAGAGAGGTTAGGCACCTTTCCATAAGAATGACCACTGAGAGATGAAGGAATGTTGGTGAGTTGAAAGTTGGAAAACAGCAGTTGGGAGCAATGTTCCCTCTAAACTGGGGAGTCCTTGAGCAAAGATTCTACCTTGTGAGCTCCTGGCATTAAAGTTGGGAGCGAGCGATTTGGCTACTGCATAAATCGGTTTGCTCTGGAGCCCTCCTTCCTGAGCTGGGACAAAAAGGCGTGAGCCGGAGGCTAAAGAACTGTGAGCTAGCTCACACTAACTCAGCTTAGAGGGAACATTGGTTGGGAGTTGGCAGCTAGGGAGTTGAGAGGGAAAAGAGTGCATCTGGCTGAGTGAAACTGTGCAGAAGAGCTGCTTCACTGTTATGTTAACCTTATAAATAAAAGTCAACTTGTTTTGATTAGCCTATGGGGAAGAAACACACACATAATTTAGTATCTTGGTGTGTGTGTGTGTGTGGATCTTTATATCTAATTCCCAACTGTGCCCCCTATGTATGGATACCTATTTCTACAGACAAGGGGCACATGGAGGGTGAAGATATGTTTCTACATACTTGGGGCACTCCCCAGGTGTGCAGAAAAACTTACATGTTTAAAAAATTATACAGAGGATACTTAAATCCCCCAAAAGTAAAACTTAACATTGGGAACTATGGTGGAGCTTGGAAATGGCAGCTGCGAGAGAGCTTGGTGGGAGTGAGCCACACAGGATTTGCTACTGCTGTCAGGGGGGAGAAGCCTCAGTGGGCCCAGCAGCTGGGAGCCATGTAGGGTTCACTGCCATTGCTGCTGTCGGGGGGAAAGTCTTGGTGGGCCTGGTGGCTGGGAGCCATGCAGGGATTTGCTGCCACCATAGTCAGCAATGTGAGAGGGTCTGGATAGGCACGCCAGTTGGGGGCAATTTTTTAAAAGAAGGGTGGCAAATGTGATATCCTGACCTACATGCAGGGCTCCGTTGGGGCCGGGGTGCGCCGGGGCGCCGCTCCGGGAGAGAGGAGGCCGGGGGGCGGGCACATAACAAAGCCCCGCCCCCCGCTCACCCTTCCCGGCTGCGGCAGGCCGCTGCCAGCCCCGGGAAGAAGCCCTCTCCCTCCCTCTGCTCCCAGGGCCGCGGCAAGTGCCACCGGCCCCGGGAAGAAGCCCCCTCCCTCCCTCCCCCACTCACTGCTCCCGGGGCTGCAGCAAGTGCCGCCGGCCCCGGGAAGAAGCCCCCTCCCTCCCCCCATTCACTGCAAGCGCCAACGGCTCCGGGAGGAAGCCCCCTCCCTCCCCCACTCACTGCTCCCGGGACTGCGGCAAGCACCACCAGCCCCGTGAAGAAGCCCCCTCCCTCCCCCACTCACTGCTCCCGGGGCCGCAGCAAGTGCCGCCAGCCCCGGGAAGAAGCCCCCTCCCTCCCCCATTCACTGCAAGCGCCCCCGGCCCCGGGAGGAAACCCCCTCCCTCCCTCCCCCACTCACTGCTCCCGGGACCGCGGCAAGCGCCATCAGCCCCGTGAAGAAGCCCCTCCCTCCCTCGCCCACTTACTGCTCCCAGGGCCACGGCAAGCACCGCCGGCCCCGTGAAGAAGCCCCCTCCCTCCCCCATTCACTGCAAGTGCCACCGGCCCCGGGAAGAAGCCCCCTACCTCCCTCCCCCATTCACTGCAAGCACCGCTGGCCCCATGAAGAAGCCCCTCCCTCCCTCCCCCACTCACTGCTCCTGGGGCCGCAGCAAGTGCCGCCGGACCCGGGAAGAAGCCCGCTCCTCCCCCATTCACTGCAAGCACCACCGGCCCTGTGAAGAAGCCCCCTCCCTCCCTCCCCCACTCACTGCTCCGGGGGCCGCTGCAAGCGCCGCCGGCCCTGGGAAGAAGCCCCCTCCCTCCCTCTGCTCCCAGAGTCGCGGCAAGCACCGCCGGCCCTGGGAAGAAGCCCCCTCCCTCCCTCTGCTCCCGGAGTCGCGGCAAGCTCCGCCGGCCCCGGGAAGAAGCCCCCTCCCTCCCCCATTCACTGCTCCTGGGGCCACGGCAAGCTCTGCCGGCCCCGGGAAGAAGCCCCCCTTTCCCTCCCCCATTCACTGCTCCCGGGGCTGCAGCAAGCGCCGCTGGCCCCGGGAAGAAGCCCCCTCCCTCCCCATTCACTGTAAGTGCCGCCAGCCCTGGGAGGAAGCCCCCTCCCTCCCGCCCGCACTCACTGCTCTCGGGACCGTGGCAAGCGCAGCTGGCCCCATGAAGAAGCCCCCTCCCTCCCTCCCTCCCCCATTCACTGCTCCTGGGGCCGCAGCAAGCGCCGCTGGCCCCGGGAAGAAGCCCTCTCCCTCCACCATTCACTGCAAGTGCCGCCGGCCCGGGGAGGAAGCCCCCTCCCTCCCTCTGCTCCCAGGGCCGCGGCAAGCGCCACTGGCCCTGTGAAGAAGCCCCCTCCCTCCCTCTGCTCCCAGGGCCGCAGCAAGCACCGCCGGCCCCGGGAAGAAGCCCCCTCCCTCCCTCTGCTCCCAGGGCCGCAGCAAGCACCGCTGGTCCCGGGAAGAAGCCCCCTCCCTCCCTCCCTCTGCTCCTGGGGCCACGGCAAGCGCCACCGGCCCTGGGAGGAAGCCCCCTCCCTCCCTCCCCCACTCACTGCTCCCGGGGCCCCGGGAAGCACCGCCAGCCCCGGGAAGAAGCCCCCTCCCTCCCTCCCCCATTCACTGCTCCCGGGGCCACGGCAAGCACCGCTGGCCCCGGGAGGAAGCCCCCTCCCTCCTCCACTCACTGCTTTTGATCCATGACTTTTGTCATGCAAGCTCTACCCATAGACATGATATGTGATTTGATAGTGAGTTCATGGTGACCCAACACAAAAACATTGAGGATCCATGCTTCAGAAACATGTTTTTGCCACATGGTGTTGCCACAAAGCCATTGATCCATGAATTCTGTGGTGCAAACTGAGGCTGTGGACATGATATGGGATTAAATGGTAAGTTTGGGGTGTCTGAACACAAAACCCCCAAGTATCCATGAAGATCCATGCTTCAGAACCATGTTTTTGCATAATGGTGTCACCACAAAGCCATGGATCCATGATTTTTGTGGTGCAAGCTGTGGCCATGGACATGTTCTGTGATTTGATGGTGCGCTTGGGGTGAACCAATGCAAAAACCCCAAGCATCCATGAGGATCAATGCTTCAGAACCATGTTTTTGCAGCATGGTGCTGCCACGAAGTCGTGGATTCATGATTTCTGTGGTGCAAGCTGTGCCCATGGACATAATATGTGATTGATGGTGATGTTGGGGTGACCAAAAGTGAAAATCATAAGAATCCATGAGCATCCGTGCTTCGGAATCATGTTTTTGCAGCATGGTGTTGCCACAAAGCTGTGGGTCTGTGATTTTTGTGATTACTGTGGCCTGGGACATTATATGTAATTTGATGGTGAGTTTGGGGTGATCCAATGTAAAATTCCTGAGGAGCCATGGTTCAGAACCATGTTTTTGCAGCATGGTGTCACCACTAAGCCACGGACATATGGTTTCTGTGATACATGCTGTGGCCATGGACAAGATATGTGATTTGATGGTGATGCTGGGGCGACCCAATGGAAAAATCATAAGGATCCATGCTTCAGAATCAAGTTTTTGTAGCATGGCGTTGCCACGAAGCCGTGGATCTTTGATTTATTGGGAAATTACCATGGCCATGGACATGATATATGATTTGATGGTGAATCTGGGGTGATCCAACACAAAATCACTGAGGATTCATAAGTTTCCATAGCTCAGAACTCTGTTTTTACAGCATGGAGTTGCCACCAAGCCATGGACTAATGATTTCTGTGGTGCAATCTGTGGCTATGGGTATATGTGATTTGATGGTGATGTTGGGGTGACCCAACTGAAAAACCCTGAAGATCCATGAGGATCCGTGCTTTGGAACCATGTCTTTGTACTTTAGTGGTGCCACAAATTCATGGAGGCATGATTTTTGTACTCCTGCCTATAGTCTAAGACATGGTCTATAGTATGATGTTGGTTTTATTTCATTTCAGCATAAAATCATAGGAATTCATGAGGATTCATACTTTGGAATCATGTTTTTGAGCTGTTATGTCATGAATCTGTGGATGTGTGATTTTTGTGGTGCTCCCTATAGACTGACACATAGTCTATGGTATGATGGTGGTTTTATTTCATTTCAATGTAAAAATCATATGAATTCATGAGGATCCATGTAGATCTGACTTTTACTTTTTCCCTTTTGGATCTAGTCTAATGTTAGTTTTACCACCTACGAGACTGACTATTTCTTATTATTCTTTCTTCAAACAAGCTGGGCCATATTTGTCAAACCAAACTTTATCACAGACCACATCATTTTGAGAGATTTGGGGGTTATCTTACCTTGGTTCTAATTGGAACTGTTTCTAAACTATTATTGTAAGCTGCCTTGAACCACAGGGAGACAACCTCCCATGGCTATAAATTAGGCTAAAAAGCAGGAAACTTCCACATCCAGCCTTTCACAAAATAAAGTTCATTTGCACATACAATACAAATAATGTGTGCATTTACCTATAATTAACCCAGTCTTATTATACATAAAGCTCCTGTCACCCCATAATACCTCAAAATTTCTACAGGGTGACCCATAACACCAGAGTATAAAAGCAGAGCATAGCAAATAAGTAAACACAAATTAACTGGGCAGGCTTTAGCAAACACAGTCTCAGCACTGTATTTATAAAATGAGGGGAACAAATGAAATTAGTCTTTAAGGTGTTTTGTTAGTCTTTAAGCTGTTACTGGACTCTTGCTCTTTTCTATTACTTCGACCACGGTTAGGTGCTGGCTGAAAACTTGTAAACAACGCAGGTTAAGCTGGGGGTAAACAGCAAAGGGGAGGGACGGAAACTGAGCTAGCCAGTCCTGAATTCAAAGCGACAACCAAACCTTCAATGGGGGGGGGGGGGGCTATTACTTACCCTCACCACCTTATCTCCATGGCTGCTTCCGACTACTCTGCTCTGCTTCCGACTACTCAGAACAGACAAATTCTGCACTCACACGTTTCTCTTTTGGCTCAGAGACTCTCTCCTCCTCACTACCGGTGCCATCAGGAAGACATGTCGCAGTCCACCTAGTCGTCAAACACACGCCCACTGCTCAGCCTATGCTTGCTTTCTGATAGGAGAGGCGGGAAAGGCTTCTCTCGGTGTTTGATTCCCATTGTCTGAACAGAAGCAGCGCTAGAGATAACAGCATGAAGGGGGAAACCGATGCTCCGTATAGAGACTCACATTGTAATGGAAAAGCCACCTAAATCAATCACTGAATTAGCAGCGCCTCGCCTCTGGGATTGGTAGGAAGACTATCTTTCTGACTTGCTATGTCGCAGAGTACCCAAGAAGCTACTGCCATCCCCAAGGCTGATCAGCTGCTTCCTCTGAAGCTGTCCCCAGAGGCAGTTAGAACGCGTGTGCAGGTTGTGGCCCAATTTCTGCGGCGAGTGTTGCCGCTGTGCCAGGCTCACACGGTGGAGTTTTTTACGCACGGTCTGTGGGAGAAGATGGTGGTGTTTCCTCCGGAGACAGTGTTGGAAGTGTTGAGTGGCGAGAGGCTTCAGCAACTCCTGGAAGAGCCACCTCCACAGCGACCGCTGGAGGAGGCCGCCGGTAAGAGTCTTTCAAGGGTCTAAAGCCGCTTGGCTTGGATGGAGTTGGGGCAGGCCTGCTTTGTGGCGAGCGGCCCTCCAGGCAAAGTAAATAGCCATTCTGGTCTTAGCTATGAAGGGAGGGAGAGATCTTAACAGTTTAAACATTTGTATATATATATTTAAAAACCTTCCCCCCCCCCCCCAAAAAAAAGGGTTTGAAAGTTGAATGCATCAAATGCTGGTCTCACCCTCTGTATACAGAGCATTACACTCTGCTGAGATGGCTGCTGAATTCTCAGGAAAACAATACAAAGAACCCATACTGATAAACCAAAAGAATTTTGCCCATTGGAAGCAATGGGAGACACTTGAAGGCCCATTAGAAATAATGGGAGCCAGGAATGCCAATTGACTTCCATGGGCTCCATTGAAATACATTACAGTACAAGCAGAGTTGCAAAGAAAATGCGGAATGGATTTTCCATTAGAGTCTCTGGGCCTAAATGGACTACACTGGGACTGGAATGACAGGCCCCAGAGTGGAATGACAGCCCCAGGGGGTAGCAGAAGTGTTCTGGGAATGGAATGACAGGCCCCAAAGTGGAATGACAGCCCCTGGGTGTAGCAGGACTGGTGTGGGACTGGAATGACAGGTCCCAGAGTGGAATGACAGCCCCAGGGTGTAGCAGGAGTGTTCAAAGACTGGAATGAGAGACCACAGAGTGGAATGACAGCCCCTGGGTGTAGCAGGACTTGTCTGGGACTGGAATGACAGGCTCCAGAGTGGAATGACAGCCCCTGGGGTTAGCAGTAGTATTCTGGGACTGGAATGACAGTCCCAGGGGGTAGTAGGAGTGTTCTGGAACTGCAACGAGAGACCCCAGAGTGGAATGACCACCCCTGGGTGTAGCAGGACTGGTCTGGGACTGGAATGACAGGTCCCAGAGTGGAATGACAGCCCCTGGATGTAGTAGGAGTGGTCTAGAACTGGAATGACAGGTCCCAGAGTGGAATGACAGCACCTGGGGGTAGTGGGAGTGTTCTGGGACTGGAATGAGAGACCACACGGTGAAATGAAAGTCCATGGGGATAGTGGCAGTGTTCTGGGACTAGAATGACAAGCTTGCCCCAGAATGGAATGACAGCCCCAGGGGATAGTAGGAGTGTTGTGGAATGGGAATGAGAGACCACAAAGTGAAGTGGCAGCCGCTGGAAGTAGCATCAGTGTTCTGCAACTGGAATAGGGTTGCCAAGTCCGGGTTGGAAAATACCTGGGGACTTTGGGGGTGGAGCCAGGAGAAGGTGGGGTTTGGGGAGGGGAGGGGCCTCAGCATGGTACAATGCCATAGAATTTACCCTTCAAAGCAGCTATTTTCTCCAGGGGAGCTGATCTGTCAGCTGGAGATCAGTTGTAAAAGCAGGAGCTCCCCAGGCCCCACCTGGAGGCTGGCAACTCTAGACTGGAATGAGAAACCATGGAGTGGAATGACAGTGCCTGGGCATAACATGAGTATTTGAGGACTGGAATGAGAGATCATGGAGTGGAATGAGAGTCCCTGTGTGTAGCAGGATTGTTCTGTGACTAGAATGAGAGACTACAGAGTGGAATGACAGCCCCTGGGGATAGCATGGGTATTCTGGGAATGGAATGACAGGTCACAGAGTAGAATGACAGCCCATGGGTGAAGCAGGAGTGTTTTGTGACTAGAATGGGAGACCATGGAGTGGAATGAAAACCCCAGGGGGTAGTACGAGTGTTCTGGAACTAGAGTGACAGACCACAACATGGAATGAGAGTTCTTGGGGGCAGCAGCAGTGTTCTGGGACTAGAATGACAGGCCCCGGAGTGGAATGACAACTGTTGGAAGTTGTGGGAGCACTCTGGGACTGGAATGACAGGCCCCAGAGTGGAATGAGAGCCCCTGGATATAGCAGGAGTAGTCTGGGGCTTGAATGACACTCTGGGGCCTGTGATTGCCAATCTCCAGGTGAGGGCTGGAGATCACTCAGAATTACAAGGGCTCTCCAGATGGCAGAGATCAGTTCCCCTGGAAAAATGGTGGACTCTGTGTCCTTATACCCTGCTGAGATGGCCCCCCTTTTACAGCCAATGTGACATAGCAGTCAGGCCTTCAGAGCACAGTATAGGCTGCAGGTGTGGGGGGGAGAGATGGAAAGCTGAAAAGTGAGGAGAAAATAAAGGTAGGGTGATAACTGGCTGGGAAGGAGATAGGGTTGTCAACTCCAGGTGGAAAATTCCTGGAGATTTGAGGGATGGAGCTTGGAGACGGTGAGGCTTGAGAAGGGGTGGGACCTCAGGCAGGTACAATGCCATAGACTCCATCCTCCAAGCCAGCCATTCCCTCATAGGGAACCATTGTTGCCAATCTCCAGGTGGGGGCTGGAGATCACCCAGAATTACAACTGCTTTCTAGGAGAGAGGGGTAGGAGATGGGAAGCTGAAGCCAGGAGGCAGATAACAATATATTGATGGTTGGCTGGGAGGGAGATAGGGTTGCCAACTCTAGGTTGGGAAATTCCTGGAGATTTGAGGGGTGGACCCTGCAGAGGGTGAGGTTTCAGCATGGGTGGGACCTCAGACAGGTTCAATGCCATAGACTCCACCCTTCAAACCACCCGTTCCCTCATGGGGAAACATTTTTGCCAATCTCCAGGGGAGGGATGGAGATCACACTGAATTACAACTGCTCTTCAGATGGCAGAGATCTTCCCCTGGAGAAAATGGTGGACTCTGTCATTATACACAGCAAACTGATGCTGAGTGCCCAAGCATGGGGCACTCTCCCAGAGCCTCTTTCTAGAGCCCGTTGTATTTATTTCCACAATGGGCCTTATTCCTAGTAATCTTATAAACCTCAATCATGTCACCCCTCAGCTGTTGTTTCTCCAGAGGTGCGGCGCTCCAAGAAGGCCTGACTGCCCCCTCCTCTGTCTTCTCAGGCCACGCAGAGGCAAGGTGCCCCGGGGAAGGCCTGGCCGCCTCCTCCTCCACTTCCCCGGGCTGTGCAGAGGCGCAGCATGCAGAGAAGGCCTGGCCATCCCATCCTTGGCTCTTCCAGGCTGCGCAGAGTCGCCACACCCCAGAGAATGTCTGGCCGCCCACCTTCCAGTGCCCCAAAGATCGTGCAGGGAAGCCAGGCATGTCTGCCTGGCTTCCCTTCCCATCTCCAGCCAGCCTGCCATGGTGGGCTTCCCTGTAACTTGTACACAGATTTTTCCTTCTCCACTCACGGATTTTCAGCCTAAGTGCAGGGATGCTTTCCTCTGGGGCAGCCCCACCCCCCCGCTCAGCCAGAATTCCCCCACCCCCTTCCATGGCCAATGCAGGGAACATGGACTCTCAGCAAATGACTTCAGAGTAGAAGGGGGAGCTGGAGGAGAGATTCACTGCTGTTTTGGTAAGTGGCGAACACCTTGCCTTTTCCTCCCATCCTGGCAAAGCACACCTCAGACAGCCCAATGGAGACAGACAGAGAAAGGGGGGAGGAACTTGCCTGGATCCCTTCATTCTTTCATTTCCTCCATCATCTCCCCCACCCCCCTGCCTCGAAATCGGACACCACAGAGGACAATGTGAGGAGACAGTAAAGATCACACTGCTGTGATTTCCAAAGCGGTGAAGCAGACACCTGCAGCTTGGGGTTGGGAGAAGGCAGTCCAACTACCTGTGGAGCAGTTGATCCATTGCTTGAAGGGAATGGGGCAACTGCCTGGGCTATACCTGTGCACAGGGAAAGCGACTCTTGCTGCTTCTGTGTGAGTGGGATGAAGGGAGGGAGGCAACGGTGAATGAATGGGTTTTGCTTGCATAGCTTTCACGGTGGTCCTTCTTCCCCACCCCACCCACCTTAAAATAATAAAAAAGTGTTTGATTCCTCAAAAGCAAAATATGTAGTAGCTCTATTCTGGATACAATAAGGGTGCCTTTGCCTTTAAGAAAAAGAGCCTCTTTTCCAGAAGAGAAGAGCCATCTGCACAGGTAAGGAGTGGTCTCCTGATTCTGTGTCCTTCTGTAAATATAGGGTGAGTGCTGGAGGTCTTATTTTATGTGCCTCTCAGTTGGGCTTAGCAGTATCCCAGCTGTGTGTTCTTGGTCTTGTGAAGACCGCTATTTGGTTTAGTTTTATTGCTTCTCTCCTGTTACATCTTTGGCAGCCTGATATTCATCTCAGTTTTGGTAGGGGGTGGCTGGAACGTTCTGAGATTTGCTTTACTTTAAAAACTTGGAGGGGTGCATGCCCTCGTTTCTCCCCCTCAGTTCAGCAATGTGTTTGAGTCTACAACTTTTATGAAGTATGTTGGGCTGAGTGAGTGGCCAAGGGTTAGGGTTGCCAACCTCCAGGTGGGGACTGGAGTTCTGGAATTACCACTGATCTTCAGACTGCTAAAATCAGTTCCTCTGAAGGCAAGGCTCAAGTATTATTTTTTCAAGCCCACTACAAACTTATATATTCATTTTTATGAAAGCCACCCTGAGCTTGCATTGGGCAGGGAGGGCGGGGTATAAATTGAACTAATAAATAAATTATAACATGCCTCCACACATATACACTGACACCACATTCCCTCATCCCATACATACAATCTCATGAATAATGAAGGAAGTTTGTTTTAATTCCAAAATAACTGTTAGGTAAGCTACATTTCTGAAAAATGCCCACCTTTGCTTCTTTAATAACAACACGCAGCCTGAGCGTTCTACAAGTTTGCTAGCTATTTTGTAATTTTGGAGTCAGTAAATTCATAGCCATCCCTTGGCATGGCAGCATGGGGGAGAGTGAGAGAGATGTGAGTGAATTAGACACATATATTTTGGGCATGCAAATCCTGTCAGAAGCTGCAGCAGCACTTGCTCCCACTCTCTTATAGCGCTTTGCTCTGCCCTTCCCTCCTGTCTGTACACAGCACATTGAACTCTGGCATTTGTAATTCTTGTTAGTATGGTTTGACTTGGAGGTATACTGCCTCTGTATAGTTAATGGTAACTGTGAGGCTGAAGACAGACTTAAAGTCTGCCGCGCCTCCGCAGCACGGCAGACTAAGGCGGGGGGAATTTCCCCCACGGCGCGGCGTTCGCACGCCGCTGGAAGGAAGCCGCCTGCAGCGTTCAGACTGCGGGCGGCTTCCTACGGCAGCGTGCGGACGCCGCGCAGCTTCCCCTCCTGGTGCGCGTTCACACCCGCTCCAGCGGGTGGAACATGCGCCGCAGCAGCCGGAGCACCACTTTGAAGTGGTGCTCGGCTGCTGCGGGAGGAGCGCAGCGCTGGACGCGATGCGTCCGGGCCGCCTCCTCGGGGCAGATGCGGCCGTCTGAACGGCCGCTCTGCCTCCGCTTTTGAAGTGGAGGCAGAGCGGCCGAGACTGCCAGTCTGTCCTCAGCCTGAGTTTCTTCAGCAAATTAAAAATCTTGCCTACTCCTTTTTTTCCATTGCATCTTATTACACCCCCCTGAGCATTAGACAGCTTTCTTGGATGCTTCAGAAGTCCTCACTGTCAGTCTCCCAGTTCTGGGGCAACCTCACGCTCTCTGTACCCCAAAACAAGCACAATGTGAGTTGGATGGTTTAAATGTTTAGGAAGTGCACCATGCTACTCTTGTTGTAGTAGTACACTGAGGGATGAAGGCTCAGTGTACCTAGTCTTATATGCATAGGGGCTCATTAGCCAGCATTCTGCCTCTGAGAAGCTGGTAGCTTCCCTCATTTGCATCTGGCACTAAGAAGTAGTCTGCTTTTGGCTATGGAGATTCTATTTAATCATCCCTGCTGAAAGCTATTCATTGAGAATTAGAGTGCAAAGGGAAATTATGCTTTTATTTGCTTGGGACAGAGATTGGATTGCTGGATATAATGCAGAATGATGGCTCTTTCACAAACACATGTGGACTGAGGGAAACACATAGATTTGATTTTAAAAAAGGATCACATGGAAGCTGCATTGGCCACTATCTGCTACCATTAAGTCACATTAATATAACTCTGCATCCTGAGGCCTTGGGACAGGCCATTCTGCTCACAAAGCCACAATAATAAACCCAAGTGTCAGTGCCAAGTGGTGAACACAGCTTCTCAAACTTATAAAAACACGCATACGCTTGACAATGCTGCAAAAAAGACAACTTGGTTTGGTAACTATTTCAATTGAAAATGAAATCCTGATGTGCCTCAAATGGAAACATGAAAGAGACTTAAATTTCAACATCACAATTAACAGGATTTTTCAAAATGCTTTGTGATTTTTATTTTTCTGTTTGAGAGACAAAATCAGAGATTGTATTACTTGTTCACACATTTTTTTTAAAAGTTAGCAATTTCAAATTTTGTGTTTTTCATTCTTCCTAAAAAGCATTTATGTTTGAAAATTGTGGGCGCATGGAGGGGAGGGGCATCAGAAGGTAGCCTTGCCTAGTGTGCAAAAAAACCTGGCACCGGCCTTGCCAGCTGGGGATGCAAAAAGGGGGGGGTGCATCTTCAAAAGCTTCCCCTCCCCTTCCCCAGCCGGCCTGCCAAGGTTTTAAACCCCTTCTCTCTTCCCTTCCTGCCCCCCTGCCTTGGCAGGCCAAAGGGGAGGGGAGGCTTTTGAAGATGCCTCCCCCCTTTTTTGTTTCCCCTTCGGACACACTTCCAGTGATGTCAGGGGGTGTGGTATATGCTAATGATTATGCTAATAGCAGGTATGCTAATGAGCTCCTGCTCCTCCTTTTCTACAAAATGACCCCTGGGCATACGAGTTCACGTGGAGAGAGATACCGCTCAGATAAATTGGCCCCAGGCTGCATAAGCCTGTACTGTTAAAAACCAGCATCTCTGATGGAGCCTAAGAATGAAAAGGTGACCAATGAACATGCTCCAGAACAGATAAGTTTGGTTGATTTGGCACCCAGTCAACAGAGGTGCAGCCTCTATTTTTTGTTCTGTATGTAACTTGCAAGTTTCCTTTAACTGTAGTGTAGCTCTATTAAAGTGTGTTCCAATAGTACAACTTGGATGTTATTGTAGTATGGATCTGTATTGGTCAGATTGGCTTATTACAGAAGGGGTGCAAACTTCTGAGCAAGTTGAAAGAAGGCACTTGACAAGAGAATGAACATGTTTCTGTATCAGTAAGGTAGGTTCTAGAATACCCCTGAACTCCTCACATGGTTGGTAAAAGTTTTATCCCATCTATGGTAGCTTATTACTTCCATCTACCAGTATCACATTCTTTTTGACCTCTGTCTTGTCTGCATTAAGATTCAGCTTGTTCTGCTTAGCCATGGTCTTCATCCATCAGTTTAGCACAAAGACAACTGCTTCTGGAGGTTTTGTTATTTAAACTTATAGCTGGGTATCATTAGCATGTGGATGCCATCCAGTCCCAAAGCTCTAGGCAAATGCATTCAATGACTTTTAAAAAGGTAAGCTGCATGAGGGACGATATGAAATGGCTTGGGGAAAATTCTCTCCACCAAAATGCATTTATAATTTTTGAAACTGGAAGTCTCACTTTCTTCTGCCATGACTATCTTAATCCGGGAGGGGCAGGGAGGGGCAGGCAATCTAATTGGTCTACATCCCTTGGAGAAGAAGGAGGAAAAGACAAAAAACAACCACTTGGTTCCCACCAGGACAAGGGTCTTGACTTCAGCCTCTTTATCAAATCAGCAAAGGAAGTGCAAAGTCAGTAGTGTTTATGTTCATAGTGATGGCCATCCTGTATGCTGCAACATGATACAAGTGCTTGTTCCAGTGACTCCAAGTGGTGCATTTGGTTAGGGTTAGATATTGATTTCACAAACCTTTAACTGTAGAACAAGTTAACCAGTCTGTTTTGTCTGTGGAAGAAATCTCTCAAATGCATTCCCTACTCACTGTATCCTGTTTTCATTTTCAATAGCCTTTTTTCTTCATGATGACTTTTGTGTCACTGTGTCTCATTTCATAAAACGAAGTGATGCTGCTGATTAAACTCCTTACTTTGGGTTGGGTTTTTACTTTTCTTAGACTTGGGAACATGTCATGGAGCTGTAACTTTCTCTTTGATACTATGTTATTCTTGAGAGACATTTTGACTTTTTGTTTTACTGTACTGGCTAAAATAATCTCATGATGATTTCTAATCTTTTTAAGGTCTTTGTCTTGTTCCTTTCTCTTCTTAGATCAGGTCTTAATTAACATTCAATCCAGATAAATGAAAGAAGCAAAAACAAATATGAATACTTTTTAAAAATCACATGATATTTTACACAAGCAAGTTCATTTTCCCCACAAATTTAAGGTTTTGTGGTAGCCAGTTGCATATTTGCCTTACACACACACACACACACACACACACACACAAGTTCTAGCACACACGTATAGTCTCCAGCTGTGACTCTGTCTCCACTTATCAGAACTCACAGCATGGTGTGCCAAAGGTGATGAAATCTATTTGTGTGTGTATCCAGTTTCTCTTGGTTTACCCGCAGCTTTGAAGTGAAGGGATCTTTCCTTCCTACCCACACCAATTAACTATTCCCTAGTTAGTCTGCCTTTGTTGTATTTTGGGTATAAGAAATGAGGCAGCAAAAGAGTTATTTCTCATTTCATGTTTCACAATGTGAAAATCTAAAGTGCATCTGATAACAGATATGGGTTTGTGTTCCTTTTATATAAGATTATATTTTTAGGTTCTCCCCATTCCTTATTTCAATATTTACCCATCCCCTACTTCTTAATTTAAATTTAATTAAAAATCAAAATTTAACTGTTAAAGCGGTAGTATTGGGGAAATAGCTAAGTTGTCTAAACTGACAGAATTGTAGGGTGGTAAGCAATTAGAAATTTATATTCCTCCCTCTATACCATAATGAAGCAAGATTTGTTGAGATCCAGGGATATTCCCACTCAACTAGTACTGAACCCCAGCAGTCTGCACAATACCAAAATTACCTTGTGGTGCTTACTGCAGAACTTTGGGAACTAATTATCTAGCTTCAAAATTGAGTGGTAAAGTATATAATGTATCTGAAGAAGTGAGCAGTGACTCACAAAAGCTCATATGCTGCCACATATTTTATTAGTCTTTAAGGTGCTGCTGAACTCTTGCTGTTTTCAACTGCTACAGACAGAGAAACACAGCTACCCATCTGTCACACAAGTTGCTGGATTCTGCCTCACTCCCGCTGGACTCGCTGGCTATGCCTCGCGCCGCCACCTCGCCCACATCAGCCCTTGGCAGCCAGGGTCTCAGATGTGGCCCAGGAGGGGAAGGTTACGTCACCACTCCCACTCCTTGTGGCCTCCTGGTGGGATTTATTGTCCTCCCTCTCTCTCACCCTCAGACTTCATCCACTCCCAGGCTTATTCTCCTCGGCCCCTGCTGGCTGCCGTCCTTTTATCCCTCTCTCTCCCCACACCTCCCTTTCCCAGTTCCACCCCTCTCCAGCCCCGCCCCCCTTCTTAGTGTCAGACGCGGCTGACCGGAGGATGCTTCCGGGTCCACCCTGCTTTCCCGCCCCCACCACTGGGAGAGGAGCTCATAGCTGACTTTGGGGCCTGGCGCGGGCTGCTGCGCGCCTGTCCCTCCCCCTCTCCACTCTTTGCGGCAGCTACCTGCTTCCCTGGCGGGAGTCTGCTCCTGGGGTCTTGCTGCTGCCCGGAGCTTTGCTGGGGCCCTGCCGGGTGCCCTCCCCCCTGCCACCTTGTCTTGGCCCACTGCAGCCCTGGGCTGGGGCATCGTCGGTGCGGCGCCGCTCCCGGCAGCCCCGCCACCCCTCTCTGCCCCTCTGATGCCTGCGTCCGGGCTCCCTCGACCTGAGGACCCCTGCTGCTGGCGTTGCCCATGCCAAGCCCCGGCTCCCCCACGGCAGCCTCCATTGGGCTGGTAAGTCTGGGTGCCACGTCGAGGGGTGTAGAGGGGCTTTGCAGGCGACTGCCGTTGCCTCCCCGCCCGGGGCGAGTCCCATGATCGGGACACAGTCTTGATATAATATAGAATATTTTTTACCATGCCCTCACTGCAATGAGAGTTTGGGGACAGGATGAGCACTTACATTTTCCTGCATATATGGGAAGTTGATCTATGTTGCTCTGTTTTGCTGTCCATGTGCTTGTTGTATACTGAATGGGAAAAGTAGATTCCATACACCCATACCATCTGTAGGATTATGTCTGTTTATATGCTTGTATTGAATTATTGTATATATACTTTATTTTAAATGTTTTTAATGCTGAAATGTTTTAAATGTTTTATGTTTGCTGCCTTGGGGATCCTATTTAGTTGGAAAGGCAGAATAGAAATGTTTTAAATAAATGAATAATTTCTTCCTTTGTGCCACACAACTTTAAGGGATATTTGACCAGGCCCATAGCCAGGAATTTCTAAGTCGGTGGGCATTTAAATTCATCAGGGGCACTGGGGCACTGGCTAATTCAATTAAATGTAATTTAATTAACTTGATTAGTGCGACATAGGGGAGAAAGGTGCAGCGCAAAGGGAAGGCAAGGAGAAGTGGCAGCCACGGCAGCATAGGGGAGTTCATGGTGGCTACTGCATCTTATCAGAGAGTCAGGTGGTCTGGGCCAAAAGGAAGCAGGGGGGCCTTAGTAGAAAGTCAGGGGGGGCAGCCCCGAAATGCCCCACTGTAGCTACAGGCCTGTATTTGACCTAGTTTATTGTGTAGATTCTGTGATTAATATTACAATATGAATTCATGAAAACAGATCTTTTTACATGTATAGTTCCCTATATTGGTGATAGTTCTTCTGAACTGTGTTACACTCTTGTTGCTATTAATAAACAACTTTCCCCCATCTTTCCATACAGATGGCTGTGATTTCTCCAACATTTTCTGTGAAAATTCTCAGAAATTGGTCGATGTGCGTGCTTTTGCTCTGGCAGCCAAGTACTACTCCATGTCAAATCTTGGAGTGTGTACCTCTTTAGAAGACATGCTTAAAGCATTGAACTGTCAACAGCAGCCAAGATCTGGTAAGTAATAATTTAATTTACACCACAGTCTAAAGAAGTATTCTTTAAAAAAGGCAAAGGTTTCCCTTGCTCGAAAGCCAGTCGAATCCAACTCTAGGGGGCGGTGCTCATCTCTGTTTCCAAGCTGAAGAACCAGCGCTGTCCGAAGACTTCTCCATGGTCATGTGGCCATCATGACTAAATGCCAAGGTGCACAGAACACTGTTACCTTCCCACCAAAGCGGCACCTATTTATCTACTTGCAATTTCTTGCTTTCAAATGAAGTATTCTAGTGCTTTGCATAATGATGAGTCATATTCGCTGTTCATGCTGGCTTATATTTTTAAGCATTGTTTCTTCATCCCCAAACCATTTATATGCAGGATACAAAAATATTTGGAAAACTTATGAGTCAGGTAGGAGGAAACACCTGCTCCCTAAACTGTGAAGCAAACCTGGTTCACTGACCAGGCTCAGTATGTTCGGTGCTAATGACTCCTGGACATCTGGATTTTGCATTCCTGTTCATATGGTTAGTCTTCTAGTTCATACCTTTCTTATTTGTTATCCTGAAATTTCAACTGCATTGACTTACATTTCCTTCCTGTTTGTGGAAGAGTCCCATTGGATTAAATAGGTGAACATGGAATCACCCCTGCGTCATCTACATAGGAAATTTTGTAGACATTGGCTCTCTTTTTTTTTTCTGTTTTAGCCAACAAAATTTAGGCAACACAATATTCTGTTCATTCTGATATTACCTTTTGGAGTGAGATGTAACAGCAGATTTAAACAGTAAAATAGCTTCATAAATTAGTCTGTTTGCTAACTCTTCTTTTTTGGGTACATTAGTAAGCCATTTCTCTATCACTTAGTCTTTACATTGTAAAGGTATTGTCTATATCTATAGATATTTATTTATTTAGAAAATTTATATGCTACCTCTCCAGAGTCCTGTTCTTTAGAGATGTGTATACCCTTACAGCTTTCTCCTTAGTATTCACTTATTCTTGCTTGCTGGCACTGTGATAGTTCTTATAGTTACTATTACCTTAGTCTGTTCAATCTGCAGATATGTAATCTACACATTTACTTGATTACCTATAATTAAATATTCAAGTAATAACTCCTTGAATGTAATTACTTGCACTTCTATCTCTTTTGCTTCAAGTTAATTTACATTTAATTTGTAATCCATACATCTAGCTCTCTACAATGTCCCATATGACTTCTGTGGAACTTCTGAATTTTTTTCTTTCAAAGGCAGCCATTTGTCACTCTTCTCTTCACCCTCCATTCTTAAGGACAGTTGCCATTAGTCAGCTGCCATGACAAATCTCTGTTTTTCTGTTATATGTAAAAACACAGCGTATTCTTGTGCTCGTGTGTCTCCTGCACTCCCTTCTCCAAGTGTATTGGAGCATGACTGAAAGTTTTCTGAGTTTGGGAATCCTTGAATCAAGCTCTTGTGTATCATGCCATTCAGATGTGGGTGCTGGAGCAAATTAGAACTTGTTTCCTCTTCACAAAATTATAGCTCAGAATTCCAGTTTACGGGGAGGACAGAAACTCCATTTAACTCAGGCACCTGCATGATTATATGTCACAGAAAACTGAAGCTTGATCAAAGTGTAACCAACCTCCTGGGCCCTGAACACAGGGTGGTCTTTCCCGAGAGAGAGACACCCCAAAATGACCTCTGAACCTCTACAAGCAGTGCCCTATGAAGCCAGGCTTGGCTTAAACAGTGGCTTTTGCTGAGAGGCTAGGAGAACCACATTTTGGCTGAGAAAACTCAGGCCAAAGAGAACTCTCCAGGATGGCTGCACTGCCAAACATCCTCTATGCAAGCAAATCCCCCTCTCCCTTTCTCTCCTGTCAGCTCAGTCCAAAAGGACTAGAATGGGCAAGTCTCTGCTCTCACCTCAGACATCTTCTAGTGAGCAAATGGCTAGTCTTTTGTCTGTCAAATGTACAAGCAGGGAGGGACAAAGAGCCTCTGGTGTATGCATGAATGAAGTATGTTGAATTTTTCCAGCCCCAACTTCTGTTTCACTTGTATGTCAGGAATACCTTTGGAATAATCCTCCCATTCCTGTCTCCATATATTTGTCTAAAATATCTGCATTCTTACACCTATGTCAGACCTATCAAGGTAAAGCTTAATTCTCCATGTCTAGTGAATGGTCTGCCATTGAGGTGCAGCCCCCTGGGGCCCCTGATTGGTCCAAGTAATTTTTTGTCTTTACTTGGGGTAAGCCCCTCAAGACCTCCCATTGGTCAGCATTGTTCTCTAATGTTTATATCCGTCCACACACATGGCCTGAAATCATGCCTCTACCCTAATGCCAGCTGGCAGTCCACCCCTAAACTTCTGTTTGGGTCACAATCTCATCTCCATGGACCTCTGCTTGTCTGAGCAGGTCATATCACCCTGTAACTAACCCCTCTATCTGCAACCAATCACCTCTGCTTTCTTAGTTCTGTATTGCTTGCTTTTTTAAATGCTTAGTGTGCTTGTAATTAGGGAAATACTTTAATAACAACTATTTAATTTACTCTTCAAATCTGGAGTCTTCCTACTGTACTGGACCTTCATATATAATTGGTGTATGATCCCTGTACCCCTCTGGTCTCCCCTGCTACATAGCTAATTTCCCCAAACAATGAGGCAGGCCATTGGTGGTAACAGAAGGCCTCCCAGTCATAAATATCTTCAATGAACTCTGCATTCCACAGAGGAAGGGGTAGAGTGCTTGAACAGAGGGCTAAGCTATCTTCATGGCCATCATGAGCAAATGGAATTGCCATGATGTCTGAATGCAGCTAAAATGGCTTTCTGTGCAGTATAGTAAGGGGCCACTTCCCCCCCCACCCAAAAAAAAGCACCACTGAAACAGCAGTTAGGCATGTGGTCTGGTGTCATATTTAAATGCAGATGCTGCCACCTCCTTACAGGCGATAATTGGATCCATGCCACCTCCTTACAGGCGATAATTGGATCCAATTGGATCCATGGCAGCACTGGGACTCTCTCACACACACCAAGCAGGCCCCATGTGGAATTTGATCTTTGGTATGGTGACTGATATTGATCTGGTAGCTATGGATGTAGTGCTGGGGTCAGATCGCTATGCCCTGAAGGCTTGGCCAAGTATCTCAACTCCCTCCTGTCTAGGCGATGAGTGGATTTATGCTTGCCTGCAGAGACTAATGGATCCAATTGGGTTTCAGAATGCTCTGTGGGATACAGTGCCCCCTGGCAATTCATTGGAAGAGCTGATAGGAGACTGGGACTCCTGTCTCTCTGAAGCCGTCAATGAAATCACGCCCAACATCCTCTGCATTCCTTCCCTAAGCTGTCTCTGTGGTACACCATGGAGCTCAGAGGGAGGAAGTGGGAACTTATATGACTAAGATGATTAAAGCGAGTTTGGCAACTGTCTTGTGATGAAGCTTCAAGAGCATCTTATAGGATGTTTAAGAAATCCTATGATGGTGGTGAAGGCTGCTAAGAGGGAATTCTTTGCAGCCTCCATGGGTCATTTTGAGCAGGAGCTCGGGGGAGCACAGCTCCGGGAGTTGGTGCCAGCCCCCCCCAGTGGGGGAATGCCTGCTTGTGTCATGGCTGCAGCAGAATGACCCCATCCCCTGGAAGAAGAGAAGAAGAAGAAGAAGAGATTGGATTTATATCCCACCTTTCACTCACTTGGAGTCTCAGAGCGGCTTACAAACTCCGTTCCCTTCTCCTCCCCTGAGAGGTAGGTGGGGCTGAGAGAGCTCTGAGACAGCTGTCCTTGAGAGAACAGCTGGTCCAGAGCTATGGCTTGCCCAGGGTCATCCAGCAAGTGCAAGTGGAGGAGTGGGGAATCAAACCCGTTTCTCCCAGATTAGAGTCCATGCACTTAACCACTAAACCAAACTTGCTCTCGAAAGGTCCTTGTTCCTCTGACCAGCCTTCTGAAGGCTTCAGCCACCACTGAAGCTATCCTCCCAGAATAGTGGTATTTCTGAGGCTTGGATTAGTAGCTGTCCCCTCTCTGCCAGCTCTTTCTGTCTGTCTGTCTGTCCATCCATCCTTCCTTCCTTCCTCCCTCCCTCCCTCCCCCCTCTCTCTTTCTTGCCTTCTGACATACTTCCGGTGATGTCAGGTGGTGTAGCATATGCAAATAAGTTATGCTAATGAGTTATGCTAATGAGCTCCTGCACCTTTTTTTTCTACAAAATGACCCCTGGCAGCCTCTATGCAGCCTTTGCTAGCTGTCGCCCAGCACAATTGTTTAGATGAATTAGGAAATTAATCTCTCTCACAGAGAAAACCAAAAAGACTAGTGATTCGGATATAAACTGTGAGGCATTTGCAAGCTTTTTTGCAGAGAAAGTCTTGTCACTCTGCCGTGACCTGCCTGCCAACCCTGATACAGTATGTGAATTAGAGACTCGTTGGCTGTCTTTGGATTCAGTATTTGACAACTTCAGCCGGCTCTCTGAGGATGATGTTGACAGGATCCTGAATTCTGCAAAGCCAGCCACTTGCTTCTTAGATCCCTGTCCTTTGTGGCTGGTATGAGCCAGCAGCAAGGGTATATGTGGCCCTCTAATGGACATTATCAATCTGTCCCTGAGTTCTGGGGTCTATCCAGAGGGTTTAAAGTGGGCAATGGTAATACCGTTCCTGAAGGAACCATCCATGGATACCTCTGATCCATCCAACTATCGCCCAGTTTTGAATCTTTAGTTTCTGAGTAAGGTAGTTGAGAAGTGGCTGCTGAACAACTTCAGCTTTTCCTGGAGGACACACTGGCAATAGATCCCTCCCAATGTGGCTTCTGCCCTGTTCATGGGTTGGAGACTGTGCTGGTTGCCCTCATGGACGATCTCCGCCGGCAGTTGGATTGAGGCAGGTCAGCACTGCTGTTACTGCTTGACTTGACACGAGCATTTGACACAGTGGATTACGATCTGCATGTTCACCATCTCGCCAACATTGGAGTACATGGGACAGCCCTGCAGTAGGTTGCCTCATTTCTTTACGGTCAGGGACAGAGGGTGGTTCTGGGTGAGAGGGTGGTTCTGGGTTTCTTCTCAATATCCCATGACATGCGGGGTCCCTCAAGGGGCTATCCTCTCCCTGATGTTGTTCAACATCTACATGCACCCCTTGCCCAGCTAGCACTGTCAGAATCCTGGACAAACATACTCCCAACAACACTCTCTTGTATGTTTATTGAGGCATTAGTAAGTTCCAGATGAGACACTTTCTGTGTCAAAACTGAAGTCCAAGGCGCGACCCCCCCCCCAAGATATATGACATTCAATCAGCCCAGACATCCAGCCCCCCTAAATCTAACATTCCTGCCTTCCCCCTCCACCTATAATTTATACCTGCAGTTATCTCCTAAAGCTAGCGTAGCAGAGCAGGCACCCAAGGTCACTTGCTTCCCAGAGGCCGGAGGTGTGTCTTCATGCAGACAGTTTCCAAGCACTGCAGAGCAAAGCATTCCCACCCACTTTCTCTCCCCCACCCAACATACATAAGGCAAACAAGGCACTGAGTTTGACAGGCACAGAGTTTCAGGCTGGACTGCCATCAGTACTCTAATGACACCCAGTTGTAACTGCTGATGGACAGCCAGCCAGATGCCGCCACAGTAAGCTTGGCTGAGGGTTTGGGGGCTGTGGTGAGGTAGCTGAAGCAGAGTTGGCTGAATCAGTCAAAGACAGAAGTTCTCAGGCTTCTGCGAGGCAGCAAAGGATGGTGGGTCAACCAGAGACGCTATATTATCAGTTACCACCGTCACTGCACTCATGATGGCGGCTGTGGCAGGGTTTCGTGCTTCTTACCACTGATTCTTGGACCAGATCAAACTCATGTTGCCAGCACAGCTGTGCCCCATTTATAACCATCCTGCAAATCCTAAAACAGTGTTTTTCTGGGCACCTGTTATGAAATGGGGTTTGGTCTGTGCTAGAATGGCTGATATGACTAGGCCAGCAGAAAAACTCAGCACATCACAGTCTCCAGTGTTAATGGCCACAGAACTTATCTGGTCAAGATATTCCTTAGCTATTATTTCTAAAAACTGGGGTCTCTTTACTGTAAATTTCTTCATATGATAAGCTGGTGGCTCACAGCTGTACCGTATATGGAGATATAATCAAGAACTAAAAGCCAAGGAGAAGGAAGGCAGCAATAAAAATGTAATTCATCTCTTCACATTTCAGATGTGAACTCTTTCAAGGGACCTAGTTGTAATCTTGTGTAGTTTGTCCAGCATGAATTTTTACTAATGTCTGAGCATGTTTTTCTATAAACTAGAAAACATCTCTTTATGCAAATAAAGACACACTGGCAATAGATCCCTCCCAATGTGGCTTCTGCCCTGTTCATGGGTTGGAGACTGTGCTGGTTGCCCTCATGGACGATCTCCGCCGGCAGTTGGATTGAGGCAGGTCAGCACTGCTGTTACTGCTTGACTTGACACGAGCATTTGACACAGTGGATTACGATCTGCATGTTCACCATCTCGCCAACATTGGAGTACATGGGACAGCCCTGCAGTAGGTTGCCTCATTTCTTTACGGTCAGGGACAGAGGGTGGTTCTGGGTGAGAGGGTGGTTCTGGGTTTCTTCTCAATATCCCATGACATGCGGGGTCCCTCAAGGGGCTATCCTCTCCCTGATGTTGTTCAACATCTACATGCACCCCTTGCCCAGCTAGCACTGTCAGAATCCTGGACAAACATACTCCCAACAACACTCTCTTGTATGTTTATTGAGGCATTAGTAAGTTCCAGATGAGACACTTTCTGTGTCAAAACTGAAGTCCAAGGCGCGACCCCCCCCCAAGATATATGACATTCAATCAGCCCAGACATCCAGCCCCCCTAAATCTAACATTCCTGCCTTCCCCCTCCACCTATAATTTATACCTGCAGTTATCTCCTAAAGCTAGCGTAGCAGAGCAGGCACCCAAGGTCACTTGCTTCCCAGAGGCCGGAGGTGTGTCTTCATGCAGACAGTTTCCAAGCACTGCAGAGCAAAGCATTCCCACCCACTTTCTCTCCCCCACCCAACATACATAAGGCAAACAAGGCACTGAGTTTGACAGGCACAGAGTTTCAGGCTGGACTGCCATCAGTACTCTAATGACACCCAGTTGTAACTGCTGATGGACAGCCAGCCAGATGCCGCCACAGTAAGCTTGGCTGAGGGTTTGGGGGCTGTGGTGAGGTAGCTGAAGCAGAGTTGGCTGAATCAGTCAAAGACAGAAGTTCTCAGGCTTCTGCGAGGCAGCAAAGGATGGTGGGTCAACCAGAGACGCTGTATTATCAGTTACCACCGTCACTGCACTCATGATGGCGGCTGTGGCAGGGTTTCGTGCTTCTTACCACTGATTCTTGGACCAGATCAAACTCATGTTGCCAGCACAGCTGTGCCCCATTTATAACCATCCTGCAAATCCTAAAACAGTGTTTTTCTGGGCACCTGTTATGAAATGGGGTTTGGTCTGTGCTAGAATGGCTGATATGACTAGGCCAGCAGAAAAACTCAGCACATCACAGTCTCCAGTGTTAATGGCCACAGAACTTATCTGGTCAAGATATTCCTTAGCTATTATTTCTAAAAACTGGGGTCTCTTTACTGTAAATTTCTTCATATGATAAGCTGGTGGCTCACAGCTGTACCGTATATGGAGATATAATCAAGAACTAAAAGCCAAGGAGAAGGAAGGCAGCAATAAAAATGTAATTCATCTCTTCACATTTCAGATGTGAACTCTTTCAAGGGACCTAGTTGTAATCTTGTGTAGTTTGTCCAGCATGAATTTTTACTAATGTCTGAGCATGTTTTTCTATAAACTAGAAAACATCTCTTTATGCAAATAAAGTTTAACTTGACTATAAAAATAAATTTGGAGGTTCTCTCTCTGGGTGGGAGAGATTCAGGTTTGGGTGCCAACTCCTGGCCCTTGATCATGCGTCCCTAACCCGGTACAGATGGTCAAGAGTCTGTGTGTGATCCTGGATGCCTCCTTATCAATGGAGACCCAGGTTACAAACGTTGCCAATCTGGCATTTTTCCAACTACACCCGGTCAGGCAGCTGGCCCCTTACCTATCTCGCCCTGACCTAGCCATGGTAAGCCATGCAATGGTCACTTCTAGGCTTGATTACTGTAACTCGCTGTATGCAGAGCTGCCCTTGAGGCTGATTTGGAAGTTACAGCTTGTCCAAAATGCAGCAGCCCAGGTCCTTACAGGGAGACCGATAACTGCACATACACAAGCTGTGCTCTGCCAGCTGCACTGGCTTCAAGTTAAGTACTGAGTCAGGTTCCAGGTTTTTGTCTTGACCTTTAAGGCTCTAAACAGTCAGGGACCAACATTCCTATGGGACTGCCTCTCCTGGTATGTCCCTCGGAGAGCATTATGCTCAGGAGACCAACACCTACTGGAAGAGCAACCAGCTGTCCTCAACCAGAGCCAGGGCCTTCTTGGCCCTGGCTCCGACGATGGAACTCTCTGTCTACTAACATCAGGGCCCTGTGGGACTTGTTAAAATTCTGCAGGGCCTGCAAAGCAGAGATGTTCTGCCAAGCATATGGCTGAGGACAACAATGGCTTTCAACGGTTCCAATAGTTTTTAACAACCATCTAGCCCACTAACTGCTTTTCACTCTCTCCCCTACATTCCTAATGTAAATTGGGGGATCAGAACTTTGCACTACAGTGCCATGTAGATGTTAGGTTTTATGGATCTGTACTTTTAGATTATTTATTGTCTTTTATATGCTATATTGTATTTTATATGTATTTTGTATTAGCTTGTTGTGCAACGCCCTGAGCCTGCTAGTGGGGAGGGTGGTATAGAAGCTTACTGTAATAAATACATTTTAAAATGTGGGGTCCCCAGTCTCAGTTTCACACTCAGTTTTAAGCTTTTATTTGGCATTAGGGATAACATTATTATTATCTTTACAACTGCCAGGTGTCTTTCTACTGTAGCCTGTAAAGTTACATGGTAGATGAAATAAATATCCATTATAAATGAAACACATAATTCCAGTCTAATCTAAAACTGCATAAAATTTCCTTTTTAATGCAGTTTTTAAAATTATACTGCAATTATGTAACAAGTTATGTAAAAAAATTTATAGTTTATATAACTGTTAAAAGGTTTGTTTCCTTTAATTACATTGATAGTACAATCCAAAGCAATTTCACCCTTTTAAGCCCATGGACATGACTGGATTTAGGACTGCAGTGTGAAAGAGTGCTTATTAATTACAGTGGAGTTGCTTGGCAGTCACCTGGTCAGGGCAAGGACCAAACTATAGAGCTGTCATGTGGATCTTCTAGTACGATCACAAGGAACTTTAGATGTTGAATGGTTTTCAGACTTTCCTTGATTTTGATTCTGTATTCCAGAAAACAGGCATATCTGTTAAGTGTAGAGAAAAGTCCTTGAAAGCATTTTAAAGGAACTTGCACACGATGAAGAATGTTACTACATTCAAACATATTGTGCTGAGAACTCGTTCATGTGTTTTTCATGATTCTCCTTATCACAAAAGAAAAATAGTCCTGAAAGATTACTTTGAAGAGCTATGCAGTTTGTGTTAGAAAAAGCCAAAAAACATAGAAGTGTGTCATCTACATCTAGGTTACATTTTCAAAGGTGTCTTTTCCCTTAAAAAAATTAAGTTGGTACTGCTTCTGGATTCCCACAAGTAAAGCACTGATCCTATGAAACATCAGTAGGCTAGAGTGCTTGAATACTTATACTACTTCTACATCTAGATTATCTGAAAATAAATGATTTAGAAGTGCATGAAGTCAGGATTTCACTGCAGAACAGAAATGTCCATCCATGTATGGACAAGGCATTTGGTTTAGCAGAAAACTGGAGGGGAAAATGGAACCTCAAAAATGAGCCAGGTAAAGAAAGAGGGGGCTGTTGGGAATAGCCAGTATACTGAATGTGACATTTGAAACATGCACATACATCCTACCATTTTACACAGCAAAGTTTGTCCTGGTGGAAGAGTGACTTAAGTTGGAGGAAGGCAGGAGGAAGGCTTTAAACTTAGCAGTGTGAAGCAGTAAGATATAAGTCACCTGTATCACATGAAACCTTTATTTGAATGCCTGCTTCACATTTTAAAACTGTGGATGGCCAAGTCTTGTAAAAGAGACAACATACTTTGTGAAATGCCACTAAATATTACATTTACTTCATTATGATTCTTTCAAGGATGTTTTGGAGCCTGTAATATAAACAGTTCTCTTTTATAATTCAGTAGTCAATTGATTTGAATGTTATATGTTTACTGAAAACAAACATTAGGATAAAACTTTACTGGAAAAAGATATTTTAATGGGGGAAAATCAGTAAAATCAGCTTTTGAGAACTGGTAGATAGCCAGTGATGTATTTGTTTTGACATTCTAAAGTTCACACAATCTGTTTTTCCCCTGATCAGATGTAGAAATGAAAACAGATGACTTCATGAATAATAAGAAGTCACATGAAGTGCAGTTGATGTCTGCTCTAGTGGATGGCATTGCAAAGTATAATGGCTTAAATCAGGTAAGAAATGGTATGAATAATTAATATTGTGTGCTTTAAAAATAGCAATGTTTGTTCAATACTTGGCTGGCTCCAGGGCAAGGCCCATGAATGAACTGCTGCCAGTTGCAAGCAGCTAAGGCTAAGGACAGTACCTTTGGTGAAGTATGGCCAGAGGACAAGGGACCATGGCCAGAGTACAAGGGAACCAAATTTATAACTAAAGTTGGCCATTAGGGTGGTCTTCAGTATTGCTCCAGTTTTAGTCATGAGCCTGCTTGAGCTCTGGAATACTACTGTACAGTGGTCTAAGATCAAGTGAGTGAGTCACCCGGCAATGATCATGTGTTTGTTGCTGAGCTTTTACTTTCTAAGAAACAAAAATGTTAAGGGTCATGGCAGAAACAGTAAAAGGGAACAGAGGAAGGGGTTTGATGGCTAAAGAAGATCTAACTTTGTCAGAATACAATCTAGGAATGCAGTGAAGCAGCTGAATATGAGGGAAAGAGTGGCTGACAGTCGGCAAGAGGGAAGGAGGAGTGAGGGGTATAACAGATTAGTTTTGTGAGAAGAAGGGATGCCTCAGTGGCCCTGCCTTTCTTTGCAGCAGACCATAATGAATGGGTGCCATGCACAGCAAGACTGTGTCATCATCCAGGCAACACAAGATAGCATCTGGGGATTCTGCTTGGAGTCAGAAAAGGATGAAAGCAGGAGACTAGCCGGCATTCACTGAACAAACTGTATTTTGTTATATATGTCAGGTAGACGTGTGCAACAACCTATGGTTTAATTGAGCTACATTTTGAGCTATTGTGGTATTAGAAAGGACTGTACAGTTCAATTTATGCAGACTTCTGCCAGAAGCCAGAACCATGCTGTTGCCTTCAGCTGTGACAGCCATCTGTAAGCTCACTTTCTGTGTTAACTCACAGTGATTTGGCTGTCAGAATCTCATTAGTTCTCCTGTTCCACTCCCAGTAGCGTATGTACCTTCCTGTCATGTGGTTATGATGGATCACAGGTTTAGATGCAGCTTCCCTAATGGGATGGGTATCAGTAGTATGATATGTAAGTATGCATTCCACATTACCTGTGTGGGCAGATGTTGCTTCCATTACTGGGAATAACACAGAAACCACTGCAAAATGATGGCAGGCTTTTCCTTGTGGGCAACATATACATGAATCTTTAGACATATGACTTGAAGTGACCTTCAAAAGTCCTCTGCTGAGACTTCTTGCCTCAGTGATCTGTCGCAAGTAGTTCAGCACTTTTGCACTGTGATGTTGTCCTGTACCAGGAAAACTTGATTCCTATTTAGGAAACATCAGTTAATCTGTCCTTCTCTGCAGGGGATGAAACAGTGGGGATGTACTCTTGCAGGGTTTTTCCCCCCGTTCTTTTTTTCTTTATGTTTCAGAGACCAAAGCATGTATAAACCCATATTTACACACATTCATTTGTATTTTATTAAGCCTTTTGGAACTTGGAACTAGCATCTAGGGTCTGCTTAATTTTAAAAGCAAACGGTATAGATAAACCTTAATTTGAAAAGATTGATGTTTACCTGGCTACTTGAATTAGAACGTGAGACAAAAGACTCAGTCCTTGTATATTATTGCTAAAATGTATACCTTGCTGACTAATCTACAGAGATCCTCGAAGTTTATAATAATAAACCATTGAAAATTATTACAACAAAACATTTCTTTTCCCCAAAAAATAATTTTTAAAAACATTCTTTGATACCAGTTGAACAGGCAGGTTTTTTTTTGGGGGGGGGGGGGGTTAGGACTGAAGATTTAATGCCATTAAAGAGCTTAGCCTGGTTGTGTTCATGTTTTTTGTCTTGTTGCTTACAGAAACAGTGTTTGGCCATAGTGCTTAACCCAATAAAGCTTTCATTATGTCTTGGAAATTTCATTTTAATAGTTTATACTTGGCATTGCTTTTCCAAGTTGAGTCAGTGGTATGTCAGCAGGGATTAGGTTTTCCAGTATGTTTTATTTCAGTGTGCTTAACATAACTTTCACTGTTCTTTTCAAAAAGGAACAAAAATATTCATTACATACGTATGGTGTGGAAGTTGATGTTTTTTTCCTTGATCAGAAAAGTCAATAGAAATGGTTTGCCGAGGTAGCAGTGGCAAGTTGATAGCCACTAGATGTCAGTAGAGGAAAGCACAGACAATTTGACTTTGTAGCCTATTCTTAGTTTAATGCACTGGACTCTTATCAGCAGCATATTAACACAATGATGAAGAGGCTAAAAGAACAGAAATTTTATAAATACCATTAATAAATGATGGCACATTTTCATTAGTACTTGGAGAACGTTTTCAGAAATTAGCTTTAGATCAAGATGTGTAGTTGTATTAGTCTGTCTGTAGCAGTAGAAAAGAGCAAGAGTTCAGTAGCACCTTAAAGATTAACAAAATTTGTGGCAGGTTATGAGTTTACGTGAGTCCTTGCTCACTTCTTCAGAGTCACTGATCCCTTTTTCACTTTTCCTTTTATCTTTGTTTGGGACAATGATATTCAGTTAGGGGTATACTGTAGCTGAAAGGGATGGGGAATATTAATTAATTAATTGTGTGTGTGTTCTCTCTTTTCTCATACCAGATGTGTATGCTTTCATACTCAGTTTCTCAGAAGAATACCTAGGAAGGCTAGGGGTTTTTTTGCAGCCAAACTGTTAATAAAACAAAGGCTGTTGGTTATAAATGCTCAAGTTGATGCTGTATCATTAGGCACCTTGAGAGTAGCCTCCCTTTACAGGCAGCTTTCTCCCTCGCCATTAAATCTTTCGGCTTATTTTACTGATCTATTAAAACTTGAGCATAGCAAGGCCTTTACTAAGGCATGATTGGATATCTTACCACTAGCAATGTTAAGAGATTGTTAAAACAATATCCCATATAATGAGTAAGTCTGCTCTTGTGACCAGAGATCTGTTGAGGACCTGGCCCATGTGGTTTTTTGATGCCCAAGATTTGGGAACATTTTAACTAGATATCCCGGATTATTAGATTGGTTCAAACTTGTAATATTACTTGCAGACTGTAATAAATGGGTCACATTACAAACGGCAAAATTTATTGCCTTAGTTATAAAAATCCAGTCAAAACCCTTTGATGCCAGTGTGGTCGACGAATAGTTTATCTTGCTCACATTGGGTCTTTCTGTGCTATTGTAGGATCAGTAGTTTGTTGTTAAACCTTGCCCTTTGTTACTAACATTCATCTTTGTTAATTATATATAATGTTTTTAGATTTTTTAAAATGGATATTTTATGGGACCTAATGTGTACTGTGATTGTTTTATGTTATGTTGCACTGTTTTTCTTAATGTTGTTTGCTATGGCTGTGAGCTAATGGAGTAAACTTGACTTGACTTGCTTTCATGCCCAAAACAATTAAATGGTATCTCACCTTGTATGTTGTCCTTGAAAGTGAGTGTAGGTGAGAAAAGTGGGTTATAGGTAAATAATTTTTTTTACTCATTTGAACCAAAATAGTTTCATCTTTAAGGCCTCTCAGACTAGTAATGTGCTGATACATCAGTACTTCAATCAAGTAATAAAAACAGTATATAAGTAAATGTTGCTAGGGCTGGAATATGGAATGTTTCCTGAACAGCCTCTCCAGTAGTACCAAATGAAGTAGTAGCCTAAGCGAATACATTCAAGTTTGTGAATTGTCATAAGACACTGGTCGGGATGAATTGCATGTCTGTTTTATGATTCTATCTTTATAGTCATCCCAGTATGTTACAGTTCTGTAAAGGAAATTACAGATAGATTATAACGTTGCTTCCAGGTGCATTTACATCATTTGGAATTCCTGGTGGCATCTTATGTGCTTTGAAACATAGCTTGTCCAGCAAGGCAGGATACAAATAAAAGTAATAAATAAATATAAATAAATAAATAATATGGTGTAGGGTTGCCAGACCCCCTGGTCCGGGCGGGGGTCTCCCACTTTTGGGTGCTTCTCTCCCCCCCCCCCCAAAATAACACCCTCTTACCTCCAAGAAGCCAGAAATAACCACAACGTGCATACGTGACCTGGAAGTGATGTGGGCACATTGGGGATGTTGGGCGGCTATGCCCTAGTTTTTGGACAAAACCCTATGGTTTGTAGCTAATTCTACCAGAGTTTTGCCTAAAAACCAGAGCATCACTGCCCAATGTCACTGATGTCACTTCCTGGTGACATAGGCACATCACGACACTCCTCCCCACTCCTGAAAAGTTTTCTCCCACGCCCCTGCCAGCATGTTGTTGGGACCTGGCAACCTTAATATGGTGTAATATGGCCAAGAGGTCACTTTGCCACTCCCAATCTCCCAAGATAGCTAACTATCAACTAATGGATTTAAAATTATTGCAGTTCTGGAGATACTTTTACTCGTATTGCTTGTATGAAAAATAGGATGGGAAACATCAATATCTTAAGTACATTATATGACCCATACTTTTATTATGATTACAGTGCTAATAGTTGCTATTTTCCTAATAGGAGTATTTGCTACTTTTTCATTTTTGTTGTTATTCACACTCTAGGTGATTGACCTGGGATCTGGAAAAGGCTACCTGAGCTCCTTCTTGTCAATGCAATATAATCTGAAGGTTTACGGAATTGATTCTTCAAATACAAACACCCATGGAGCAAATGAAAGGAACAGGAAATTGAAGAAACACTGGAGAGCCTATCAAAGTCAGGCAAGAGCAAATGTCAGAGGCCAAGTGTTGGAAAAGGAAAAAGAAAGACCAGAGCAAGATAAAGAGAAATGTAAAGCAAATATCAGTGAACAGCTCTTAAGTACTAATAACAGTCTTCAAAGTCAGGCCCAGGTGGCTACTAAAGATTCTATTCTTTTTGAAACAGCTGATGTTTTTACAGACTCCAATGTGTCTTTTACTAGCAAACAATATGTACTTTCCTCTGGGGCTCAGCTGCAGCTCAATGAGAACAACATTTCAGAAAATGTGTTTCTAAATATTTTGCCTGCTGATGCTGTGGAAATGGACAGTTCACCAAAAAATAAATGCAGGGAGCTCTGTGAAGAGGAGAAAGAACGAAGGAAGATGGCATCTCTTAAAGCCAAAGCAAGCAGGTCAAAGGAAGCTAACATATATTCTCCGTTAACATCCTATATCACCGCAGAAACAGAGCTAAGTGATATTGTTGCCGATTTGGAGGTTATTGCATTTATTATCCTAGTTCATACTTACTAAAACTTAATGCTTGAAATTTTTACCTTATCCTACTGCTTTTATCAGCCAGGTTTGAAGCCTTCCAGCCTAAGGAGCCTTCCACTGATGGACATGACTCTTACTGCAGCAAAAGATTCACTTCCATCAGAGGAAGGCTCCTTAAGCTAGAAGAATGTTTCAAGCTTTGGTAAGATAAAAGCCAGCGTGTGAGTTTTGAATTCATGCATCAAATCTCTGTAACATTTGCTTTTCTTAAACAGCATGGTATAGATGAAAACATGGAGTATGTTTTAAATGACATTATTAGACATAGTATGCGAAATGTTATCCCACAAATACAGGTTTAGATAAATGGTGTTCTGTTTCATAAAGCATTTCTCTGTTATCCAGTTGACTTGACTCACTGTTCTCTGTTTCTGAAAAGGGTAGTGAACACTTCAGCCTACATATAAAGTAGAATTCTTTCAGGCTTTAGAAATCTATTTTGAGTAAAATTGCCCTTTGTTTAAATTTCTGTTGTTTCCAAAATGTCTCTATTTTATTATTTAATGTTAGCCATGCATGTAGGATTACATTATAATACACAAATTTTAATACTAAGATATTTTGCCTTGATTGTTACTTTTATTACCCATATTTTCCTACTTTTTAATGGTAACATAAGCTAAAGAGCAATCTAGGTAAGGTTAGGTAGAAGCAAGAGGAAAACCAATAGGAAGCAAGGTTAAACGATGAGGGCCTCGCAGTCATTAGCAGGAGGGGAGAAAGCAGCTGGGCACTCCAGGCACTCCCTTATGCTTGCATCCAGTTCTAGCTGAGAACTCCTTTCCCTCCAGTTGCTCCTAATGATGCTATCAGGAAGAGCAGAAAGCAGCCAGGCATCCATTATTTGTGCCTGGATTGAAACAGCTGAGAATATTTTTTCTCCTACCAGCTGCCATCTTTCAGGCCAGCAGAGGCAAGGCAGTAAACAGACCGCCCTTCCAGCATTGCCTCAGTTGAGCTCAGCTGAGAATATCTTCCCCAAGAAACATATTCAAGTGGATATAAGGTGTCACATGTTGCATCTTGAGTCCCATAAGGAGCTTTGGGACCTTGAAAAGTAGGCTAAAATAAGCTGGGGACTGCAAAACATTCAGGACAGGGAAATCTTATCACTCCACAACTGACCCTGCTTCCTCTCTCTTTTCAGGTTCCCCTCCATTTTCCTCTCTCTTTCTTCCAGGCTCCTCCCTGCAAATGCTTTCCACTCAATTTTTGTAGTCTTTTCTATACCCCTGTGCAAATGTTGAATTTGCTCACGTTTCATTATGATCCAAAAGGAAGGTCAGAATCAGGAGCTGTGAATGTTGTACGCCAAACCTGAATACATAAATAAAGCCTTGTGGTCCCCCCCCCCCCCCCCCCATACACACAAATGTAGTAAATACTGATTAAATTGCATTTACTGGTATGGGTTACTTTGTCCTACAGCCCTAGACAGCAATTTGTTTTGCTGAAAGATCACTTTAAGAAATTATATGAAGCTGGAGCCCCTCCCATCAACATTGTGGATATTCCTCCACCCCTTCCTACTTAATTCAAAGTGACTTTAATTCTTACCGATTTATGGGTAGGAGTAAGGTGAAGGCACAGTGCAAATGATGATGACACATTATTAGTGTTTCGTGTATCATGTGCCTTACTTAGTTCTAATTTCTGTTGTTGTGGGGGGGGGGGTCTTCCTGATTTTAGGACTGCATAATGGTGGGTCTGCACACATGTGGTGATCTTGCACCAAGCACTCTCCGAATCTTTACTGCTAAACCTGAGATTAAGGCAGTTTGCAGTGTGGGCTGCTGTTATCATCTGCTGTCAGAGGAACATGAAACTGAAAAAGGTACAACAAAATTTCATCTATTCCAGACAAGTATTCAATGGTGTGTTTTTTTTTAAATGGTTATTTAACAAACAGCTTTTATTCTTTTCATGGAATCATTTTTTGCTGGTTTTAATTACATTTTGTTGAAGGTCTTCTTCTGAATGCCCTGTGGCTTTCCTGTTCTGCCACTCCTTTCAATATCTGTACTGATTGTAGGCCTATTAATGGAGAATGCTTTCATATGGTTATAAAAACAGCTGCTTTTGCTCTGCTTCAGTTAGAAATATGTGTTTTATTCATCATTATATTTTCAGCCTTATAAAATTTATATCAGATTTTGCCCTTGGCAATATCAATATAACAACATAACATTAATTTACGATACAGTTAAATGGATTTATATGTCTTTGAGAACATTTTGCTCTCATATGGTCATTCCTTTAGAAACCAGCTACTTAAGTTTAGAGAGGGACATTTTGAGGCTAGCATTAGAAGATTATGGCTGCAATCTGCATATTACTTACAGTGGTTTAGCACCATAGGAACCAGCCAGCATAAATATATGTACATCATTTTAAAGGGTACAATAGGGGAGCAAATGTCAATGTTTCAGATAATTTACTTGTAGGAAAGTGTTCATATCATGGTATGTGAGGAAGAAGTTTACTATTTGCTCTTGACAGTCTCTCAAAATTGAACTCAGACCTATTTGGTTGGATTACTCCCAGGAAAATGGTCTTACAATTGCACTGTAAATCACTATACTTGGACATACCACATAGGATTGTAAGTATAAATTCCAGAAGGATAGCTGTGTTAATGTGGTGTGGTAAAACCAAGAATGAGCTCTGTAGCACCTTAAAGGTTACCACATTTGTTATGGCATAAGCTTTCATAGTTTACCACCTGCTTTTTTAAATGTGCATTCAAGAAGTGGCTCTAACTGACAAGAGTTTAGGTTGCAGTAAATGTTGGTCTTTGGAAGGATCCATAAATGTAAAGGAAACATAAAGACTGAAACAAACATTACCAGCATGTCGTGCAGGGTTCCCAAGTCTCCCCGGGGTGCAGGGAAACCCCCGCTTCAGCGGCCCATTCTCTGCAAGCCTGGATTGGGCCGCCGGGGGAACCCTGCCCTCAAATTGCTGGGTTGCAAAGACATGCCCGGTACAATGACGTCATCGTGTCAGGCACGTTTCGGGGGGACGCTCTCTAATTCGAGGGAAAACTCTATGGTTTTCCCTCAAATTAGAGAGGTCCCACCCCCACATGCCCGATGCGATGATGTCACTTCTGGGTGACGTCATCGCAGCACGTGTGCTTTGTGCGCATGCCAGAAGAACCCCAGAATGGCAAGGACTCCCCCCAACCAACCAAAGGTAGGACTTGACAACCCTAATGTTGTGGCAATGCTTATATTAGCAATCAAGTATCAAAATGTAAGACAGATAAATCCGTGAAGTCAAAGCAGTAAAATCTACAGTAGCGACACAGTTTTTGTATACTAATTCCCAAAAGGCTTTGATGCCCACTGGTAAGGGTGCTTGGTCCCTGGTTCCATTCAGTGACGGTACTGTGTATTCCTACAAGTGAGCTGTCTTACTGGCTGCGGTGGCTTAGTGACTATTTGGTATAGTATTCAAATATGCCTTGGGATTTCAGTGAAGTGCTTACTTTTGAGGTTTCGCCCTGATAGCCTTCTCTCTTGAAAACCTTGAGTTCTATAAACTTCGATCCCCAGGCAAAAATTCTTAAATGAATTAGCATGGAATACTGGAAAGCTGTTTCACCACAGTAGAACAGAGTTAGGAACACACGAGCCAGTTCTAATCAGTGAATTTAACTGCACAGTTATTTTTGAATTGTGATCCTTGCCTGGAAAGGCAGTTCAGCTGTTCACATGTAAAAGGATTGTTCATTCCTTTAGAATATGTACTATATGCACTAAATATGCATTGACTATATATTGAATCTCAGTACTGTATGACTGAAAGCTTGAGTTTTGCATGTTTGCCCTTCCTGAGCAATGAAAATCCTTGTTCTGTCTCCAATAGCCTTTGTGTAAAAACCAGTCCCTTTGATACCATGGCAACTCATGAATGCTCCAAACAAAAGATCAAAGTAGTTGATTTGATTTCCATACTGTCTTTACAGCATGGGACATGTTTGCTGTGTTCGAATCAGTTTGTGAGATACTTGACACATGGCTGTAAAGAAAATAACAGATGTTTTTAACCAACATATATTCTGCAATATTTAAAAATCATCATCTTATTAAATTTCACTGACAGTTTTGTGGCTGTCTGACAATATCCCTGCTAAGTGACCTGTTCAAAATACAGAGGGTTTTTGTTATAGAAAATGTTCAGAAGAAATTCAGTTCTGGTTTTAATCTGTGTGTGTTTTGCCTGACACACAAAACAACAGAAGTGTTTCTTCACTGAAGAAATGAAAACCATAATTTTTTGGCTGCAATCCTGTGGACATTTTCCTGGGAGTAAATCTATTGAATTCAGTGTGATTTACTTCTGAGTATACCTGCTTTGGATTGCTCCCTTATTGTATCTTGAAGAGATTCATAAATCCTACTCTAGAACCTCATCGATATTTCATTTCCAGTAGATAACAGAAAATACAATTGAATGCTGGCTTTCTAATTCATTGTAATGTCATTAGGGATTTCTCACTAAAATTTATATGTCAGTTATATTTATGTAACTTGTAATTATATTCAAGTGCCTGCATGCTGATAGATATGCTGATAACGTGTATATAGGCAATATATGCACATAAAATCATTGTGTCATTCATTTAATCAATACATGTTCAAGGATGGATGCTGGATTGTATTGGTTTTCAAAATCTTCAGAGAATACAACAACATTGGAAAGCAAATATATAATTATTCATGTAATAACTGCTGCCAGGATTCTTTATGCAAAGCACTGGAAAGGAGAAGAAGTTCCTTCTAAGGAAGAAATAATCTATAAACTATTGGAGATTGCAGAAATGGATAATTTAAAATTGAAATTAGCAGATAAAAGAGATGAAATCTTCGAAAATAACTGGTTAAAGTTTTATAAATGGTTAGAAGAATATCTTTAAAAAATGAATTAATTTTAACTGTATGCTTCTATAAAAACTGTGATAAGCTAATTTGGTGAATTAGAAATTGATTCTAGTAGAAATGTTTATACAGATATATATAGTATTTATTTATTATTTATTTATTATTTTACATTTATACCCCACCCTCCCCGCGAACGGGCTCAGTACGGACTCCGTATCTGTATGTTTTTATCTTTGTATGTTTTTTCTTGTTTTTCTTTTTTCTGTTACAAAAGCTCAATAACAATCTATAACTCGGAAAGCAAATATATGTTTTGAAGACAATTGGACTATTGTGTGAAACTGTATGAAAATGGCTACTTTTCAAGTGACCATTCAGGATTCAGTGTCTTATAAGGATACATTTTCTATCTCTCCCTTGACAGAAAGAGCAATTTTAGTGATGCTTTAGGTGTCTTTTCTACTGTTCTATAGAACCTTCCAGTCTTTCACTCACCATATGTCGGTTCATTCCCTGAAAGCATCAATATCATTTGTAGCTGAAGCACCTTGGAAAAGCAAAAAAAAAAAAAATATCTCACTTTTGCATACAAATTGTTCAGAAGTACTGCTTCAATAGGTGCAATCCATTCTTTTTAATGAGAAACGTGTAGAATACAGTGTAACAGCTGAATAAATATTCCACTTGGAATCAGTAGAATGCTGTGTTGCCTTGCTGCTGTACTAATGTATCAGGAAAATATCTCTGCCTATCTATTTGTCTTGTCTATTGCTCCATTTATAGAAAAACAAAAAAAGTTGTGAAATACGCCAGTGAACAAGGTGTTAAGACAATTCCTTTATATTTTTATGTAACTTTTAAATAAGTAATTTCTTTTTGCATAGAACGAGGAAGAAGACATGTTTGTGTATGCAAGCCCTTGTGTAAACGCAACTTGCATAGTGTAATGACTGCCTAGCTCCCAACACCATAATTTAATGTTATGTTCTGTAGAACTGTGCACGCAGATGGTGTAGCATATATTTGATTGATTTTTCTAAAATTTCAGTATGATTTTCACCCAAGTGTAACAGTGCTTAGTGTCTGTTGGTTGTAATCCCCATTTGTTATTAGGAAAATCTCTCATACGGATGAAAACAAATATACAATTCATTTCATACTTTCAGTTCTATCAGTACAATGTCCAATATGAGATAGACCTTCAGCAGAAATGAATTTGAAACAGTTTAATCTGCTTTTGAGTTCATCTCAGTTACAACAAGGATATAGTTTGGAAAATGATATTATGTCAACCTTAAGTTGTTTAATTTAGGCATTTAAATAAACCATGGACTGTTACGCGGAGGTATATAAAATGCAACAATTGTCCTTGTATCAGACAAACTGTTCCTATATAAAACATTAATAAGAAAATGCAAATGGAAAATAGTTCACAGTTTCAGAAACTGAAATGAAACATTATAATGTGTCCCCAGCCCATGGCTCTTGTCTGCTTGGAATAGGAATATTGGGACACTAGATAACACTCCTGTCCAAGCTTGGGGGAGGAGTTTTCAGAAGAGGTAAAAATAAAAAGGTTTTTTTTGTTCTTTCCCATCTAGGGTTGCCAGCCTCCAGGTGGGGCCTGGGGATCTCTCCCAAATTGTTCCTGGCTTTTGTTATATGTGGTCACTTAAGAGTAACCATCACTCTCTAAGCCAGGGGTCCTCAAACTACGGCCCGCGGGCCACATGCGGCCCGCCGAGGGCATTTTTCTGGCCCGCCGGGGGTGCCGCTGCCTGTCCTCCAATTCCCAGCAGCACACAAAGCAGCGGAAAAATTGCAGCCGACTCGTCCTGGGCCACATGACAAAGCCCCGCCCCCCTGCTTCCAGTCAGCCAAGAGGAGGCAAAAGGAAGACTGGAAGAGGGTAAGTGTGGGGTGGCAGGCGCTCCGGGTGGCCCCAAGTCTCTCAGCCGGCTAGGAGACCTGCGCCAGTCCCAAGAGCCGGGCGGGGGTCTTTTTCGAGGCTTTTTGTGCCGCTGGGAATCGGAGGGGGAGAGAGAGAGAGAGGTTTCTCTTTCCCATCATGATGCCTGCAGTAGTGGAGTTTCAGGGAGAAGCAGCTGGGGGCTTGCTGCCTTAAAAAGTTTGTGAGGATGCCGAGTTCTTTGTTTCTTCGGAGAGGGAAAGAAAACAGCCCCGTCAAGGGTGCCTTGCTTGCGCGTGCACCCCCCCCCCTCCCCGGTGCGCCTTCCCTATCCGCAAAATAACATCTGAAATCTCCAACCAGATCTAGACTAACTGATGCACACTTGCATCACTTGCTACGACTAGCAAGTGATGGAACTGGAAATTGACCATCTCATTAGCCAAAAGCAGGCCCATAGTTCCCATTGAAATACTGGTAAGTTTGTTAATTTAACTTTACTTGTTCTTCATTTTAAATACTGTATTTGTTCCCATTTTGTTTTTTTACTTCAAAATAAGATATGTGCAGTGTGCATAGGAATTTGTTCATAGTTGTTGTTTTTTTAAACTATAGTCCGGCCCTCCAACGGTCTGAGGGACAGTGAACTGGCCCCCTATTTTAAAAGTTTGAGGACCCCTGCTCTAAGCAATTAAATGTAGCTGCTTGTCCAGTGCTGCTGTAATCATTTTCTTATCCTTCACTGTAAAACTACCACAGCAGCTTCTCTCCTTTTTTTCTCTTAAATGTGAAGGAAAAGGCATGCACACCTTGGCTCTGGATGAGAAACAGCCCCAGCACACTTTCCTATCCACTTCTCTTGCCTCCTTCATGTGTGGACAGAAAAGGAGCATGCTACTGACTTTTCCTTAACCCCCCCCCACTGTTATTTGCCTCTTCCATGAAAAACATTTAAGTGACAGTGAATTTTTCCTTGCAGGGCCAGTTACAATTGGGGGGGGGGGGGGGTAGAGTGTTTTGGGAAAACAACAGAGGAAAGGTTTTCACACCTGCTCTGTAATGCTGTCATTTTTGTACAAGCTGCCACTATGTGATTGGTTTCACTCGCAAAGGCACCATTATGTGACTGTCTTGACCCAGGGAACTAATGTTTTGTTACTGGTAGCTCCCAAGGCTCTTGGAAAAAAAATTAAGTAGCTCTCATAATCATGAAGTCTGCCTTCCCTTAATATAATGATTACAGCTGCAGGGGCTGACAGTGGTTGTATCAGCACTTGAAAAATTGCAGGGATGCAAGAGAGTAGAGGCCTCACAACATTTTAAAATGTCTTTAAAATGGTACCATTGTGCTCGTAGTGGCCATGAGGATGCTGACACATCTACTTTTGCCCTCACAGTGACTTGAAACCAAGGAGAGACTGGCTGTTTAGCCTGTCCCTGAAGAGTTGGCTGTTGCTTACAAATGAACATAAAATGCTTGCTAATTTTTTCTCATTTCTTTTAAGCTACTGTTTGAAATCAGATTTGGTTCAAAGTAAGCATGTTCAGAATCATATGAAAATCTTTTAATTTTCCTATTTGCCACCTGTCTTCTGACACATTTTGCCAAATGTCTTGTTATGTAATAATCAGGATCTGTTTTATGTCTTGAGTGTACTGTTTTTGCACAATAATACAGGAAACTCTACATTTGGCTTTTTATATTCTGTTAAATTTCAGAAGTGTATGCACTATGATATCCATAGTCTGGATATCCAAAGTCCTTATGACTTTATATGTAATACTTGATATTTGAGCAATACATAGTCATCTTTTCTGTCGAAGCAGTTAATTACAATGATTAATGACGTGTTTAGTATGCAAGAGCTAATGCCAGGCCGTTCTTATCTTAGGGGTTTTGGGGGGGAGAGGGGGATAAATGGTAGATTTCTGTGTCTTCCAAACAATTGCAAAATGTTTTCATTTTTTAAACCTGATTTATATGCATATATGTTTTAAAAGTTTATTTTATATAAGAATGTTTTGTACATTTAGGTACTATTTTTCTCCTCTTGAGAATTAAACTACTTGAAATAACAGTTTATAGCTAAATTTGTCATGTAAATTATAAACTACAACATTTCTTGTTGGGAGGAAAAGTTCTTCCACCAATGGAAGTACCCTTTCCATCAACAAGAAGGAGCCTTCCTCCAGTGCAGGATTCCTCTTGCAGCAGATGAGAACCATTGCATCTGACTCGGTATTATAATGCTTGGTTTAGACAGGCAGCTGAAGGAGATGCGAATGACAAGGTAGAGGTAGTAGAATGGAATGTACCTCTTTATACCAGAGGTAGGAAATTATTGTTGCTGTTGTTAATATAACCCACAAATTATAACCCACTTTTCTGTGCTTGTAAGAGCCATCAAGGTGGCCGAATGCTGTCCTAGATTAAAAGCTCCTTGAACATGGAAAACTAGCATAGTAAGCCAAAAGCATTCTCCCAGCTGTGCTAGTTTTTGTCCCCCGTCCCCCCATGCGGACTTTTGGTTTACATAGAGGCATATTTCAAGACTGCTACCTACCACTTTCAGTCTGAAATGGTGCAGCCCATTGTGTCACCTCAGCTGCAGTTGACTGCGTGGCACCTGGAAGATAGTTTAAATTCAATTGTCATAGTTTGTTTGTTTGTTTGTTTGTTTGACTTATATCCCAGCCTCCCTGCTGAGTTAATTTGGGTACAAATGTTAATTGGTTTCTATTCTGTTTTCCAATGCCAATAATCTCACCAGAGAGAGTGAGAGATGGCACTCTGCATCCATAGACAATAATAGCTGTTGTTGTTACAGTTACAATTGTTTTATTGAATACCAGAAGTTTAGATTTTGTTTTGATGCTGTTTTTTCTTCTGTTTTTATAAGCAACTCTGAAAGTGTTTTCAGGCCCTTTATCACGCAAAAGAGCTTCAACAACATAAGATGAAGCAACAGCAAAAGTGATCATCTTTTGTTGTGAGGCAAAATTAGATTTATAACAAATGTCATACCCCACTTTTCTCCCCAGTAGGCAACCAGAGTGGTTTTTGTCACCCATTCTTCGGAACACATTACTTCTTCACAGCAATAGCTCTGACTGAAAGGGTGTCTGACCCAAAGTCAGCCAGCAACCTTTCAGAATGGGGATTCCAGTCTGAATCTCTTTAATCTTAATCTGACATTCTAATCACTATACCATACAAGCTCAGGTAGGTCAGGGAAATTATTAAATTCCCTTTATTTTGTCAAAGAGGGGATATTTTCCCACTCTCCCTGCCTGTGCTGTTTGCCCATTTTTAAGTATTGAGCAGGAGGCGATGAATCCAAACAAACAGGCTTTTATTCTGTGACATTGTTCAGCTCAAAAGACAGCTCTATGAGAGCAGCACTTTCATTTATACTGTTCCAACACATAACTTTCAACAATGTAACTATATACAAGCAATACTATTGGACCCAAGCAGGGCTCAGCGATTGGGTACCTAGATTGGCTTCAGGACCAATGGGAGTATTTATTAATCAGTCAATAGGAATTGAAGCTTTAGGATACCAGAGCCCTTTCCAAGCTATTTACTGCTTCATATTCTAAACATTAACACAACACCCATGCTGGCTTCTCATGAGGAAACCTTAGCTTTCATTGCAGATAGCTCTGGAAGGCTTCTGCAGATAACCCAAGTTCCTTCATATTCGGCAGTGCAACTCCCATGACCATCCTGAAGTGGGTGGCCCAGTTTTGAGAACTTCTAGCTTCATTTTCTGGTGAGTTACACATGCCACAGATGGACAGACAAATCCTTTTATAAAACAAGATATTTCATTCCTCCCCCACCCCCATCCCATTTTTTTCTAGGGAAAATTTCTAGAACTTTTCTGAAAATGTTACTTCTCTAGGTGTCCCTGGATTGCTAAAGTTAGACAACTATTGATGTAAAATCTATATGTAAGAAAAGTGTTAAAACTTAGGAGATAAGAGTTATTCTCCATCTATTATGGATTTTCTTTTTGAGTTTGATCACTAATATAATGTAAACTAGCCAAGCTTGAACACAGTTTTGGTGGCTACCTCCCAGGTAGTAATCTTTATAATTAAATTGCTGATAAGCTGTTGGTGCCAGTCTTGTGAATTCAGCTGTGAATGAGATATAAGTTACCCTTCACTGTTTATCTTTGGCTTGAATCCCATAGTAATCCCTGCCAATAAATGTGTGATTAATACAGAGATTTTTCGATGTGCTTGGCAGGCCCAGGATAATTACCTCACACTGACAGCTGTATCTGATCTTCCGTCAGTTATATGTTTTTGGCAGGCTTGGAATAAGTTTTATTTTTTCCTTGAGGTAGTCTGTTGCTTCCCAGAACTGGCTAGGAAAAGAGCTTGAACATATTCATGATTCTTAATTTTCATTTCACTTGTATGAACAAAAGGACTGTAAACATTTGTGCACAGTGGGACTTAAAAGTTACAAAAAAGCAATCAGGATGCAAGCTGAAGTGAAGGTTTGGACAGCTTTTGAAAGTGAGGAAAGAAAACACCCATTTTGTGAAGGGAGAGTTCCACACTCTATTTTTGTTTGGTATGGTTATTACCATACCAAGAAGAAGGGGTCGGCAAAGGATGAGATGGTTAGACAGTGTTATTGATGCAACAAACATGGAATCAAGCAAACTCCGGAGCCCGATGGAAGACAGGAAGGCCTGGCGTGATGTGGTCCTTCGGGTCGCGAAGAATCAGACTCGACTGTGTGAGTGAACAGCAGCAATGGTTATGTATGTAAACTATGGCAGGCAGTCCTCTGACAACATTTAAGCCATCTTGGACCTTCAAAGAATGCAAAAACATTTAAATCTATGCTTTTCTATTTTGTTGGTTTGTTTTCCTAACAAAAACCTGAACAACCATGGTTTTTTTTTCAGATTATACCTTTGTGTTTCTTATTATTTAATTACACAAAATTGAATGATGCTTTCAGTTAGAATGCCATTGATGCCAGCAGAATCCATCAGGAGCTTGGGAGTGATTTTGGATCCCTCCTTAAGTATGGAGGCCTAGGTTTCTCAGACTGCCAAGCTAGCATTTTTTTCACCTACACCATGCTCGGCAACTGGCCCTTTTCCTGTTGCACCCTGATCTGGCCACGGTAATCCATGCAACAGTCACCTCCAGATTAGACTATTATAACTCACTCTATGCTAGCCTACCCTTGAGATTGACCCGGAAGCTCCAACTGGTCCAGAATGTGGTGGCGCGAGTCCTGATGGGAATGTCACAGACAACACATATACATCCAGTGCTGCACCAGCTACACTGGCTTCTGGTGGAATACTGAGTCAAGTTCAAGGTTTTGGTATTGACCTGTTAGGCCTTGAGCAGTCAGGGACCAATGTATCTATGGGACCATCTCCTCTGTTATGTCCCCAGGAAAGCCTTGTGCTCCTTAGACAGCAATCTGCTTGTGATCTCTGGCCCTAAAGACATCCAGCTGTCCTCAACCAGGGCCAGGGTTTTTTTGGTCCTGGCCTTAACCTGGTGGAACTCTCTGCCAAATTCCATCAGGGCCCTGAGGGATCTGATGCAATTCTGCAGGGCCTGCAAAGTAGAGATGTTCTGCCAGGCTTTTGGTTGAGGACAGCACTGGTTCCATCTTGGCTGGCACCATTCCCCTTCTCTGTTGTTTACATCTATTTTGCCCTCTTCCCCCCTGTCCATGAAGTAGCCAGCAGTGGGAGGTGGAATAGGGATTGGTTATTCGCCATCTGATTGTCTTTAATGTTGTACTAATTTTTTAACTGATTTTATCTTGTTTTATCTGTGGTTGTACATCGCCAAGAGCCCTGCGGAAGCAGGCGTGGGGCAATTCATAAATACAATTAATAATGATGATGATGATGAACAAATTATTGTTCTTTTATTTATGTGAATGAAGCCAGGGCTTTACAAAACCTGCCTTTAGTGCTAAATAGCATTATAGACACATAAATACTTGTTCAAACCAATTAAGAATACCCCTCTTGCTCAGGGGCCATGCTAATATATCTTTATTTTAGAAACTTTGACAGATCGAATTAGAGAGAATGACCAATTAAAAGGGTTACAAATTAAAGGAGAAAACATTAAACTTCAGGCATTTGCGGATGACCTAGTGTTCATAGTAGAAGAACCAATGGTAGTTATCCCTCTCTTGTTAACAGATATTCTAGAATATGGCAAAGTTGTGGGCTTAAAAGTTAATTTGCAGAAAACTAAGATTTTAACAAAGAACTGTACTTCTACTCAAATTCAGAAGATTAGAGAAATATCCTCAATGGAAGTGTCGAGGAAAGTAAAGTATCTTGGGATAATCCTGTCATTTGACAGCTGAGCTGTTTAAAGATAATTATACATCTTTACTAAGTGAAATTAAAAAGGATCTTGCTAACTAGGAAAAATTGCAGCTGTCTCTAATGGGGAGTGTGGCTGCAATCAAGATGAATATTCTACCAAGATTTTTGTTCCTAGTTCAGAATATACCAATTGTGAAAAAAGCTAACTATTTCTCTGACTTAGAGAAAATTTGTAGAAAATTTATATGGCAACATAAGAGAGCAAGGATCAAATGGAAAAACCTACAGGATAGGAAAAATAATGGAGGCTTAGCCATTCCAAACTGGTATCTTTACTACACAGTGGCAGCACTAGGTTGGATACGGGACTGGGTAAAATTAGAAAATACAAGGTTACTGAAGTTAAAAAGTCATGATCTGTTAATGGGTTGGCATGCTTATATATGGCATGCAAGGGATGAGAAACACTCTAACTTTCATAATCACATAATAAGAAGCGCCCTCATTAAAGTATGGAAGGAAGTGAAGAAAAAAGTTTACAACAAAACCCCTAAATGGGTATCTCCATTAGAGGCCTATATTAGACCCTCACTATTATCGGAATGTAATAAAGGATCTTATGAAGTATTACTGGATAAAAATAATAATATAAAATCAGAGAAACTATTATTGAAACAAAATATAAAGTTGTCTTGGTGGGAAAAGTGTCAATTAAATTCTAAATTTACTGAAGATAGGAAAATAGGTTTTTGTGTTAATTTAACTGATCTGGATAAGATTTGGCTGTCTTCTAATAATAAACTGATTCAGAAATTGTATAATTGGCTGCTTATGGAATTTATGTTGGATGAAGCAATTAAGCCTCCTATGATATCATGGATGAAGAATCTAGGCCATACTATTGAAACAGATGCATGGTGTAAAGTATGGACAGCAGTAAAATATATGAGATCAACGACATACAAAGAAAATATCTATAAAATGTTCTACAGATGGCACTGGTCGCCAGATAAAATAGCCAAATGTTTTTCAAATGTTTCAAGTAGATGCTGGAAATGTAAAACTAATATAGGTACATTCTTCCACATGTGGTGGAAATATAAAGGAATTTTAAAATTTTTGGGGAAAGTGCAGAAAACAATACTAGAGATATTTGATATTGAGCTACCATTGCTTCCAGAAATATTTTTGTTAAATAGATTTCCAGAAAATATAAGAACAGACAGATATGTAATGACATATATATTTACAGCAGCGAGAATTTTGATAGCCAGAAGATGGAAATCGGAGATAATCCCTACCGAAGAAGATTTAAAATACAAACTCATGGAAATGGCTGAGATGGACAGGTTAAATGTGGTTTAGAATAATAAACCAGAGGAAATTTTTTGGAGAAATTGGGGAAAAGTTTATAATTGGTTAAATATCAAAATAGTAATTGAGACTCAAAATGTGTAATCGCACGCCGAGAGAAAATATGAATCATGTTGTAATGTATTTAATTGCAAAAATCGACTTGCTCTATACTGCTATAATGTATACTTGAATAAAATAAAAATGTTATTTAAAAAAAAGAATACCCCTCTTGCTTTAAGCTATATCATTATAAATTTTAGTAATATGGTCCCAATATTTAGCAAAGATTATAAAATATATGCCTTAGAATATAACATAGATTAGAATAGAGTTGCCAGGTCCCCCAGGCAGGCAGGGGGTTGACCACCTGACGGGCCATTTATCCGCCAGCCGGAAACCAGCCCCCTAGGGGAACCCCACCCCCAAAGTGCCGACATCGCAGCAACATGCCCCAGTGTGATGACATCACCCAGAGATGAAGTCATCATGCTGGGGCACATTGCAGGGGATGCTCTAGCATTTGAGGGAAAACACTGTGGTTTTCCCGTCAAATGGCAGTGTCCTGCCCCCAACGTGTTTGAACTCCAGGAGAGCCAGGTAAGACCTGGCAACCCTAGATTAGAATGTGTAGGTCTTCAGAAGTGTACTTGTGATGGTACAGTAGTTGCTACTTACAACTTTTTTCTTACTTTGGAGAGCATGGAGGAGAAGTCTATTCCCCAAACTGGGCTGAGTTTTTGAGTAAGTAGAAGCAGTTCTTCACGATTCAGTAGTACTTGAGAAACGTCCCATGAGAGGAGGAGAGTATCTCAGTATGTTGTACCTTGGAGCAGGCAAATATATTACCACACAAGGATGACAGCCTTAACTGACAAAGCCCAGACCCATAAAAACCAACTCCTGCTGATGCTGTGGAGGAGCACAGAAGCTCTGCTCCCTTCACCAAGGAAAAGGGGAAAAAATTAGAGCTGGTGAAACCACATGCCATCTGCACTTCAACAACCACTTCTCCCAATGCAGCAACTTCATGCTTCCAATGGACTGGAGAGATTTGTCTTAACAAAGTAGGGAGGAAACTAGTACCCTGACACCATTACATAAAATCAAGCAATCAGCCACACTTTGCTACTGTATACTATTTAAGTGGTAGGTTTTAGCCTCAAAAGATACCCATTTTGAAGAATATTGAAGTTTTGAAGAAGAAAGAGTAAACTGATACTATTATCTAAAAACAACAGGGTGATAGATTGGGAATTCTCTGATACTCCAACAAACACCACCAGCAGCTTGTGAATACAGGACCAGAGGAACAGAATTGGCAGGTTTGTTGACACTCAAGATAGGACAGCACTACTGAAGTAATAGAATTGCAGCACAGGTAATGACTGAAGTCTCTGTTGTTGTTCTTCACTAGATTGAAGTTTTTTGGGAGAAGACAGTGAGAGAGGGAAAAGAAGGGACAAAACTAGATAACAGTTAGCAGCCCCATGTCTGATTTCACCTTTAATAATGAAGTTATACAAGATGAAGCTGTTGAATGCGACTTCTGTCATGGTATCCCAGAAGAATCACACCCCCCCCCAAGGGAATTAATTACTGTTACAACTGTAGTTAAGCATTTGTTGCATGAAGTGCTAGTGGCTATTGCAGCAATTCTGTTCAGTCTGTACCACATTAAGTCCCTAGTTTGCTTCATATAGATTGTCTCTCAGAACTGCAATTGTGTCATTGAACTTGAATGAAATAGATGCTGTTAGGTACCCATGCTTTTCTTTAGTTGTTGCTGACTACACAGATTGTGTTGAATTAGATTTTTGAACAATATGTCAAGCTTTTATTTTTTTATTATAGCAGACTCTACATTTTTAGTTTGTATAAACTGGTTTGTGTAATTTGGTGCATTGTAATAAGTTTGATGGTATCACTTTAATAAATGTATCTGGATACTGTTTCTGCAGTGAGCTAGAACAGTTTTTATAATTTTCTCCTACATGTTGGATAAAAATCTATTTTAGAAGGTTTTTGAATGTTAAATTTGAATACATCAATATATATTGAACTCACACTTCGAAGCAAGCTTCATTTCCCCCAACCCCTTTGTGGCTAGCTTATTGATTCACATTGTAATTAGCTTGTGGTAAAGGGAACAGCATATTTTCCCCTCTTTAAAAGCCAATCCAACTTTAATCATTTTAGAAGGGCATAAATTCTTCTAGGAGCCTTGTTTTTAGAGCTATGAAGAAAGATTTATGTATACGTTATCCTTCCTCTGGAACATATTTTAAAAAACATGTTTTCATCTGCATTCTTATCTCCTAACATGAAGGCATGTGGGAGACTGGGAAGCATGCTCCCCCATGCAAAATCTGTGGTGAGAATGGACAGTAGACTTTATCCCTAATTCCTATAGCTTCTGTCAGTCCTTCTATAAATCTCTGTGCACTTTCTTTGTATAATTCTGTCTCTAACCTGTTGCTTCTTCATTAGACTTACCCATGTTGCCAAAGGGCTTACATTGTGGAACCAGAGAATTTATAAGTTCACTGCTTTGATTAATTAAGAAACAAAAGCAGCACCATGGTACAAACTAATTAAATTGGACCATACCAGAACTCCATATCTAGTTAACATCTTCAAATACATACTTAGAGCATCCTTTACTTCCCTACAGTTTCAGTCAATACCAATGACAATTTTGGAGGGCGGCTTTAATCAAACTCCATTGGCCCATCGTCTGTGTATCTGTGGCACCCATGTACTTGTGGACTTACCTCATTATATCCTCTTTTGCCCACTGTACTCCAATTCGAGGGCTAAATTTTTAGTAGGTATTTTATCTGGTCTTAGTGTATACCCAGTTGAGGTTCAAATCTCATTTTTGGTATCTGACATCGATGCATATGTTTCTTACAAAGTTTTATTATTTGCCCTTGCCGCAAAGAATATACGTTCCAAGGTGACAACGGGAAGGGGGATTGTCTAGGTTACTGTATTAAATTAGTCACATTTTGTTACTGACTTTCAGTACTTTTGTATATTCTGATGTTAGTTTATGCCATGTTCATAATCTGTATTTTTATTGCTGAGAGTTTTGTAACCTGGTAACAGCCAATCAAGAAAATGTTCAGGTTGCAGAATGAAATTCTACTTGATCCAATGGTTGGTAACAGTTTGTGGGACTCTATTTTTAAAATGGCCTCTTCCCAAGCATGCTAATAGTTGTAATTGCTCCATGTCCCTTGTAACAAATATGGTGGAAATGAGGGTTTTAAAAAACCTCCCCAGTTTGTATTCAGTGAGTTGGATCCAGACTAAATTTTCCAACAGTGGAATAGAACTTTCCTGTTCCCCCCCTTCCCACAGCAGCTCATTTATCTCCACAAGATGCTTCTTCTGGGGATCAAGGAGTGACACTGGGGGCCTGCAGTATAAAAGGTGAATCAGTGGAAATAGCCAGTTTAGTCTGGATCCAACCTAATACTCCCGAGTAGTTTGAAATATGTATTAAAAAGCTGGATTTTCCATAGTGCTGCTGGGCCTTGTTTGTGTACTTCATTTATATCTCACCTTTCTTCTTCATGGTCACTCAAAGAGACTTATATTGTTGTCTTTTCGATTTTATTCTCTCTACAGTCTTTGAGATAGGTTAGACAAAGCATGAATGTCTGGCCCATGGTCACCCAGCAAGCTTCCAAGGCAGAGTGGGATCTCCCAAATCCTAGTTTAACACTAAAGCATGCTCGTGCAAAGTACAACTGTGTTATGCTACCATAAACTGATATTTTGAAATTCCCAGATTTGTTGAAGAAGGGTTTATTAAAAATGATGCTTTCTTTTACAATTCCAAGTTATCTCATAAGTTCTCTAGGACAGGGGTGTCAAAGATATGGCCCATGGTCCCCCAAGAAGAAGGGGAATGTAAAATACATTTAGTGTATATACCTAACATTGGGTTGGAATATATTTGAGCAGGATGAGGTACCTTTTTTTTAATCCTGCAACTCTGTTATGGTATCATGAGATTGGGGCATGGAACTGAATCATTAGACAAGTTCAATTTTTAATCACTAACCACTATAGTTGTAAGTAGGTTTTCAAATATGGCATTTGCTGTTAAGTAATTATTTTTAGTTCATTGAATGCTCAAGTGAAACTTTCCTTGTTACATAGTAATTAAAATACTCTAAATTTAAATAATACATTTCTGAAGAACCAAGAACTGAAATACATAAGGGAGGTACTTTGTGTAGTCTTAAATAAATTTAGTCTTAATTAATTTTTTAAAAAAAGATATGGCCCACAGGCCACATTTAGCTCACACAGGGCTGCAGTTCAGCCCGAGAGCAGCTGACTCCGAGAGCACAGCTACTTTCCCCCAGTCGCTCCTATTTCCTGCTTCAAGAAGAGAGAAAGAAAGCCTTCCCTCCATTGGCTGAGGGCTCCCCCCTCCCCCTCCTCCTCTGGGGATGGAGGGGGAGGAAGAGAGACACAGAGAGGGGGGAAATGGCGTCTTGTGGGACTTTTCAGAAGACTAGGGAAGGAGCCAGCCAGAAAGAGAGAGAGAGAGAGACCTGTGTTTAGACCCCAAAACATTTTATTCCAGGCAGGGGGGAAAGTCCTATGTTTAGACCCTAAAACATTTTATTCCAAGTATAGGGGGGAAAGAGTCCTGTGTTTAGACCCAAAGACTTTTTTTCCTGGTGGTGAGGGGAGAGTCCTGTGTTTAGACCTAAAAACGTTTTATTCCAGAAATGGGGGGAAAGTCCTATGTTTAGACCCTAAAACATTTTATTCCAAGTATAGGGGGGAAAGAATCCTGTGTTTAGACTCAAAAACATTTTATTCCAGGTATGGGGGGAAGAGTCCTGTGTTTAGACACAAAAAAGATTTTATTCCAGGTATGAGGTGAGAAGAGTTCTGTGTTTAAGACCAAAAAGCATTTTATTCCAGGTATGGGGTGGGAAGAGTTCTGTGTTTAAGACCAAAAAGCATTTTATTCCAGATATGAGAGAGAGAGTCCATTCCATGGCACTTGGAGAGATCCCACTTTCCATTTCTAACAGATGGGGGGTAACCTAATAGAACAGCTTGCATTCCTTATTAGTGAAAGGGGAGAAGAGAACAGCTGCACCTTAATGACTAACAAAATTTGTGGCAAGGCATGAGCTTTCATGAATCACTACTCACTGCCTCAGATACAGCTGGAATGTGAGTCCGTTTGTCCTTATATCTTGGAGAGTGAAGTGATTTCAGATACCAAAGACAAGAACAGGTGTATTGGTAATGAGAGAAGAAACCTAGGTCTGAATTCAGTCCAGGAGTTTGCACTGTCTTGAGCTTCATGATCAGTTGCAATTCAGCAGTCTCTCTTTCTAATCTCCCTTTGAAATTCCTTTGTCAGAGAACTGCTACTCTTAGGCCAGCAACTGAATGCTCTGGAAGGTTAAAATGTTCCCTTCACTGGTTTTTGAATGTTGTGGTTTCTAATAGTGGTAGAAAGAGTAAGAGTCCAGTAGCACCTTTAAAGACTAACAAAATTGTGGTAGGGTATGTGCTTTTGTGAGTCACTGCTCACTTCTTCAGACTTATTTCTGTTTATTCTTTGCATCCTCCTGGACTGAATCCTCCTGTACCAAATTGAGACCTCGGTTTCCTGTCTCATTACCAGTGCTGATATCTCCACCCCTCTGCATATCACACCTAATCCAGTCACACCTGCTATTGCCATTTGGCATCTGAAATAATCTTTATAAGGTTTATATCTCCGGTACCTTGTGTTACATTTATGGCACACATGGCCTGGCTCGACAAGTGACATTTATGTCAGATCCAGTCTCATAACAAATGAGTTCAGCACCCCTGCCCTAGGATGTTAACATGTGGCTATCCCAAAAGGACTTAACATCTTCTGAAACTTCCCTATAAATGTTTATGCTGTAGAGCAGAGGTGGGCAATTGTTTTGGCTCGGGGGCCACTTTGTGGGAGCGGAGGTTAGCGGAGGGCCACACCTTTTAAAATGATTGCATTCATTAGTTAACTTTGCATTTCAGAAAAGGTATAAATTGTATCATAAAAATCCATAAATATAAATTAAATAAAATAGTGGTAGTTTTATTCAATTTATTTATTGTGCTAATTTCATATCATCTATAGCTGCAAGCACATTTAATTTTAGAATCAGTTTAATGAGAGAAATGTACCCTTTCACACTTTTCTACAATTTTTTTGAAATCAGGAGATTGCTTGTTGAGAAACCACGTGGCCGACTGTCTTGGTGGGCCGCAAAAAACTCTGTGGCGGGCCGCATGTGGCCCCTGGGCCACAATTTGCCCACCCCTGCTGTAGAGTACTGCTGGTGTAACTGGTTTTAGCATCCTGTTGCACAAGGGATCTCATTTAGTGCTGAAATAATAACTAAGCTTGACAAATAATTTTTAAACATGGGCCCCTAGGCATACAGTTTTTAATCTGTTAAATTACCTTTTTCATACTTCTGATATCTGTTGTTAAGACTAAATAAAATAAATTTAATGCATCTCTTGTCATGTTCTTACTGTACCTTTTTCTCAGTTGTACATTTGCTCTCTCACTTTTGGAAAAAAGTATTGCACTGTTCCTCTCTCCTCTGCAGGTGACATTCAAGGAACCTGGGGTTTCCCCATGTGCCAGTACTTAAAGGAAGATGCTTGCTTCTGTGGTCGTAATGCCAGGATGGCAGCCTGTTTGGTACAGTGTTTTTGTTTTGTGTTTTAAAAGTTTCATACTCAGAGTTTCATTCACCTGTTATGGAATCAACTGTTTTTGGCTTGCAAATCTAGAGTTGTGTAGAATATCATTAATGATGTATTCATGATAAATTATCAGGAAATATATTGAATGGAAATGTATTGACACATTTTATGTAAGCAGAACAGTAGACATGGATGACAATTTAGCTACAACTGTACTGAGTTGAACTTGAAAGATGGACAGAAGGTCTTTGCAATTGTCTGCAGGAAAAGAATATATGATACCAGTGCTAGCACCATCACTGACTTTGCTAGCCTTGTCCTGGGCATCTTAATTGTGCTCAGCAAATACAGCAGCCTTCTGGTTACAAACCCAGAACAGTCCTTCATCTGTGTATCCAACTCAGGCTGCCAGTGTTTGGTGAGATGACAAAATGTGCATTCAGATTTCCATTGCATTGGATGACCAGTATTTCTCTCCCCCCATTTCCACTTCCCCATAGTCTGTGCCTTCTCATATTTGCACAGATGCTAGCTATGAATCAAAGGGGGTAGGCCATGTCTGCCAAGTGTTATGGAGATCAGAGTATTAGAGCTGCTCCACTGCTTCTGGATGCAGTGCTATCCCAATGCCAGAACACGTATCTTTGCTCTAAACCAAATGCTTGCTTAATCCTTTTCTGATCCTCTTATATACCTGTTTCCCTCAGTCTTTGCCCCTTTGACTTCTTCGTTCTCTGCCTCAGCTTCCATAATCCCTTCAAACACATTCAAACAGATTCCTGTTTTTCATGCACCTTTGCCCCTTTCTTCAGTAGGCTAATGGTGGACTACAGCTCTTTTTCTTCTCCCATCACATTGCTGTGCATTTTTTCCTGTACCTGTTATTCACTGGGAACTAATTTTGGGAAGCTGCATTTCTGAATGTTTGCCTATGTCTTGGGTAAATTATAGTCACTGCAGGTAAACAACCTGCTTATACTGGCATAGATACTGCTGTGTACCATGTGGTGTGATATTTTTACACTGCATTACGCTCAGTGGGTAACAACTCACAGGTGATCCCTGGCCCGAAAAGTATCTGGCTGTCCTCAACCAGAACCAGGGCTTTTTTAGCCTTGGCTCCTACCTGGTGGAACACTCTGCCAAGTGAGATCTGATTCTGGACCCTACGAGATTTGGTGCAGTTCCACACCAAATGTAAGACAGAGATGTGCCACCAGGCTTATGGTTGAGGGCAGCGACAGTTTCCATTCTAGAGTGGCCTCTGACCTCGCCCCTTTCCCCCTGCCTTTCCCCCTCTGGATAAGAGGCACCAGGTCATGCTCCCCTTTCATGTGCCATCTTATGAGCTATCAGTAGTATTGCCAGAATTGTTTTAACAGTTTAATTTTATAGATATTGTTTTATTAATATTGTTGTTACCTGCTCTAAGCCCTGTTGTATGGGAGAGGAGGCAGGCTATAAATCTAATATATAAATAAATATATGTTTAGCAAAAATATGGCTGAGGTAAAGTTTCTAATGACTACCTGGGGCAGTTATTGGTTTTGGGCATCAGGTTAGAGAGAGAAAAACTAAGTAATATTCTTTTCATGTACAGTCTTTTGCCACAGTTCAAGTTCCTTCTCAAAAGTAACACAACTGATGCAAGGTGGCCAGTCAGGTGGCTTTTTAGTGGATGAATTTGAAAAATGCTGATTGGCTAAGCAGTTCAGTCATGTGTTAAATATAGCCTTGTGTTAAAGTATCTCCATTGTATGGGCTTTTCTGGATCTAACAGTCACTCCCCATCAAATTGGGATGAAAGTGTCTATTATTATCACCTTCAAAGACATTGGTAACAAATTGTTTCTGGACTCTATTCAGAGTGCTAGTTTTGTCCTTTAAAGTATTACATGATTTGTGCATAGAGTACCTAAAGGAATTGCTACTCCCCTGTAAACCTGCCTGTCCATTTAAGATCTTCCTTGGAGACCCTTCTCCAGGTGCCTTTGCTTCCTGAGTAAGGAAGTTGTTAAATAGACTAAGGCTTTCTCAGTGGTTAAGACACAACTGGAATTCTCTATCTCTTGAGGTTCACCAGATGCCTTCTCTTTCTGTGTTGAAGCAACAGGTAAAAATCCAGTTGTTTCATATAATTTTTGATTGTGTTGTTGTTGGTAATGATTTTGATTATGATTCACTTTACAATTTATGGTTTCCTTTTGAATTGTACCTCCTCAAGTTCTGGCATATAAAATTGCTGAACTTTGCTGCTGTTTTGGTTTTAATGCCTCTGTTTCTTTGTTTTAAATAATTTATTTTATGTATAATACCTTAATTGTGAGGGGAGCCACTTTGAAGACTGGGGAAAGCAGTGCAGAAATAGTTTAAATAAATAAGCCCATATTTGCATCAGGTATGATAAAATGAAAAAGTTAGGTTAGATTACAATGCATAGGCTAGAAGCATGGGGGAGCCTTCTTTTTATTGAAATTATGTGTTAAAATGTGGCAGTGTTTCTCATTGTTCTTCAGGAAGTTTTTGTTAATTTTCATGTCATACTTTGAAAGTATAACTAATAGGCTATTACCATTTTTACATTTTTAGTTTTTTTCCTCTTTTTTACACTTATCCCCCCTTATACTTTATTTAATAGAATCTAAAAAATTCATTGAAATCTAAACATTTATATAATATATTGTAGATTACATTTTTTTAAAAAAAATACAGCTTCATACAATCTCAGATGTTTGCAAAAATAAGTATGTATATGTTTCATTATAATTTTAACTCCTACAGTTAAAAAAGTGGAGAACACTTTTCAGCAGACATTCTAATTCTTATCACATTATTTGTTAATATGTTATTTTTCTTCTACGTGGCCTATTTAAAAATGTTCAGCTACAAGGATAAACACATCAGTGATTTTTTTTTAATCTTTAAAGGCTCTGGAACGAGTTGCTGTTGGCCAAGTGGTGAGTAATGTTGTTTATTTAACCATTCTAATGACAAAGCCATTTTCTGTCCCTGAATACCTTGAATGCATGACCTTACACTGAACTTGCAGTTTGCTGAGATCGAAGACTTAGCAAATGGCAAAACGTGAATTGGAGGCAGATTGATATACCACTTCACCACCATGAAATTGCACCTTTATTGCCTGGTCTTCATGGACCAATGATAAAGCATAATTTTCTTCAGTTAATAAAGAATGAATGGAAATAGAAATACATTAAAAGTACTCTAGATGTTTTGCGGTTTAATCTTCCATCAGCTTAATTCATTATTTTAGCTTCATTTGAAGTCAGGACGAATTCTTCAAGACTAGTGGATAAGTGGACTGAGGATTTTAGTCTTTCTGTAAGGTTATTTCTTTTGTGTTGCTTCATGCAAATTTAAAATAAAAAACTTGCCCTCCAACTACTAAGAAAATATGACATGACAGTGCTCACACCAGGTGACACCCTGCTTGAGTTCCTATTTCTGTGGCAATCTTGTCACTGTTTACTCATTCTAGTATAGGTATTTCTAAGTAAAGCAGTGTAGATCACTGAATACCAGTTAGGATTCTTGAATTTGATACATATCTTTGTAAATTATACATGTCAAGATAGTCATTAAACATTTTTTTCAGAACCACGGATGTCTGGAAGAGGAATTCATATCTTCATGAAAATCATTAGGTAGACAGTGACTCACATATGATTAATGATTAATTTGATTAATTATGCTATTTGATCATGTACGAGGTACACAGCCACATGGGGAAAGGTGCCAGTTTAAGATTACACATGAACACATGAAGCTGCGTTATACTGAATGAGAGCACTGATATATCAAGGTCACTGTTGTGTACTCTGACTGACAGTGGCTCTTCAAGGGGTCTCAAATGGAGTCTTATACATTACCACTTCTTGATGCTTTTACCTGGAGATGCGAGTTGTACTTGGGGCCTGCTGCACGCTAAGCAGATGCTGTACCACTGAGGCATGGCTCCACCCCAAACTACTAATACACTTTGATAGCAGCTGCTTCAAAAAATGCAGATTGCGGAATTGACTGTCAGCTCCCTGTATGTATAGTGTTTCTCTTTATAGCCGAGTCATATGAATGGAGGTATAAACTGATTCATTGTGACCAACTGCTATGTGTAAGTTTTAACGAAATTTTCCCTTTAATAGGCTCTCTCACAAAGTTGGTGTGTTATTCCTACTGAGAATCTCACTAACTTTTCCAAGCAACATAAAGTTCATACATTTTAAATTAATACTCTTCTTTCCCTTGAGTTTTTTTACGATTATGTAGCTGCCTATAGTTTCTCATAATGTATTGCTACACGTTCAGATCTTTCCTTAAGAATTATTTGTTACTGAGATAAAAGTTTAAGTCCAGTGGTACCTTTAAAACCAACAAAGTTTTATTCTGGGTATAAGCTTTTGTGTGCATGTAAACATCTTCAGATACCTGGTCTTAAAGGTACCACTGGGCTCTGTTCTCCTGCTCCAGACCAACATGGCTACCCACCAGTATCTATCTTGTTACTGAGATGTTATTTCTGTTTTAAAGCCTAATATTGAAAAGTCTTAAAGCCAGAATTACATCATACAATTTAACTTTCTCTTGCTTAACAAGAACACACTGGTAAGATTCAGACAGCTTCCTAACCCAGGCTAATGAACAATCAGCAATACTTTCCCCACTCAATGTGAGTTATACATAGCTAACAATATAAAAATACAAGTGTATTGCAAAGCTTTGCTTTGATTTATTGTAAATACTTGCTTCTGACAGGACTCTCAGCATTCTTTATTCTTAAATCTCTGTCTCAATTCTTTCTGTGGATACTTTAAATCATTCCTTCATAATTTATCATTTCTTTTGGTGTGTGTATGCAAGTTGGGTGGATGTTTGGCACACTAGATTTACTGACTTGTGTATCCCTGCTGTAAACCCGCTGGCCTCAGTGGAGTTTACACAGGAGATGAATTTGGCCCAACATTTTAAAGAAGCAAACATTATTTTTTCTTATGTAAACATAGTTCATTTGTAAAGGTATGAAGTTCTTCAACACATACACTGTTTTTAGAAACCTAGTGCTTTCTGTATACACCAGGAAAGGAAAATGATGGGAAAGGAGTACATTTAATACTTGCGAAATATTTTCTCTTTGACTTTAAAGAAACAGCTCGAACTCTATTGGGTACATTTCTGCAATAAAGCCAGCATAACAAATAGCTTAATTTAGCCTATGGGGCCTTTCTTTTTCCGCTAGCTCTCTTCTCACTTCCATTCTGTGTTTGCAGTTTCCTGTGTTTATTTTTTCCAACAATTATGGTTACATTGTTATATGTCTAAAAAACATCGCTTTAACTTGGGAACTAGAGAATTATTGCTAACAGGGAATGAATACAAACCAGTAATTAGTTGAAAGCTGCCAACTATTTTTCACTGTTGTAGCGTCTGGTTCAACTTCCCGTTGTTCTTTGATTCCTTGCAGCTGCCTACAGAATCATTGTTTTACCGAGCTGTCCTACAGGTTATTATAGAAGAATTTTATGGAGACGACAGAAGGTAGGAGGCTGTGATTTCACATATCATTATTGAAAAGCCACTTCTGTTTCTGTTAGAGAGCAATCCTAAGCAGGTCTACTCAGAATTAAGTCTCATCTTATTTAATTGGACTTACTTCCCAAAAAGTGTACTTAGGATTTACAGCCTAAGCCTTGTTATATAGTGATGCTACCTTAGTAGAACCAATATGTGGGAAGAGGAGCAACAGTAGCTGGAAAAAAGCTTTAAGAATCTCTGTAAATCAATATGAGTACAGGATAACAAGACAGCAGCATCTAAATACAGCAGAATAGGAATTCTATGGTGTGCTAGACATAGTCGATGATAGGATTGATCCAAATGGCTTGACAGATCATTTAAGTATAAATTAAATAGATATGGAGCCAGCAGGCAGTCTTGTTCAAGGCTGGGTATGTCAGACAGCTCACCTCCCTGTCCACAACAAACCTGAGGCGTCAGAATGTAAACAATATATTAACCTTAGTAACTTTTTATCAATTGAAGTACCTTGGCGCTTCTCCCACGATCTAGTTCCAGGAACATAATTAAAAGCCCTCCTTTAGGTCCATAAACCCCACATAAAGAATACCATTTGAAAAATGTGTATATTTTTCTATCAAGTGGGATAAGAGCAGATAATTATCCAGGGTTGAACTACCTCACCTGAAGCCCATCCTAAAATACACTGTTGCTCTAGCCACTTCACAAGAATCTTCAAAAATCAGAAGAATACAAGTTGCCTTAACAGGACAATAAACTGATCAGCCAATAGCAAACCGGGTCAGATCAGGAAACCTTTTTAAGAATCAGCACAATTATTGTGTACCTCCATGATTTTGGGATAACTCCTGTCTGGTTTATCCAAGTAAACAAGGGAGCAAGAATTTCTGCCTACCAACACGGATTAATGTTAAGCAGCTTGTTTAGGATAAGATCAATACTGGGTGCTTTCCCTGAGCAAAGACTAACTATTAAATTCTCAGTTTCCAAGGGAGTAAAGAGCTGGCCAGTTTGGTAAACTATCATTAATAACCAATGTTCTGATGACAAAAAAAATCCTGTTAGTGGAAAACAGATTTTTAAAATATACTTCCAAAACCTGTGGGGTAATGCAAGAAGGAATATAACTCTGGTTTTTAAGGTCCTGGTTTATAATAGACCAGAATGCTGAGCTGTCATTAGAACTGGCAGCTGCTATTAGTTGGATCCTTGCATTATGAGATTCTTCAGTTTTTTTCTTATAGTATTTCTTAAGAGCCAAAAACTCTCTGAGTCAAAATAACATTATTTCAATGAATTATATGGTGTCTTTTCTGTACAAAACTTATTTATTTATTTATTTAATTATTTAATTATTTGATTTCTAAGCCGCTCTCCCCGCGATTGCAGGCTCAGAGCGGCGTACAAGACCTGGTACTCCAGGATTCAAACATACTAAAACATTAAAACAATATAAAACATTAAAATACAGATTACAAATTTACAATTAACAGTCTAAAGTGCTCAGTTCTCAGTTCTAAAAATTCAGATGGCGGCATCCTAATCGCTCTGGAGCCCCTGTTTACTTGTGGCTGATAGTGCACGTGGCGGTCAGGCTTTAGTAGATATGTTGCAGGAGAAAAACGGGGGGGGGGAGGGAAGGTGGAAGCAGCGGCCCCTACTCAAATGCCTGGCGGAAGAGCTCCGTCTTACAGGCCCTGTGGAACTGCACTAAATCCCGCAGGGCCCTGATCTCCTCCGGGAGCTCGTTCCACCAGATAGGGGCCACCACTGAGAAAGCCCTCCCCCTCGTGGTAGCGAGCCTGGCTTCTCTGGGGCCAGGTATAGTCAGCCGGTGTTGGGCCCCAGACCGCAGTGCTCTCCGGGGTACATACAGGGAAAGGCGGTCCCTTAGGTAGGTTGGACCCAGGCCATTTAGGGCTTTAAAGGTAAGCACCAGCACCTTGAAGTGGATTCGGTACGCTATTGGCAACCAGTGCAGCGCCGCCAGCACTGGCCGGATGTGCTCCCGTCTCCGGAGACCCATCAGCAGCCTTGCTGCGGCATTCTGCACCAGCTGCAGCCTCCGGATCAGCGACAAGGGCAGCCCCACGTAGAGAGCGTTGCAATAGTCTAGCCTCGAGGTGACCGTTGCATGGATCACTGTAGCCAGGTCGGCACGGTCCAGGAAGGGAACCAGCTGCCGCACCAGCCTCAGATGAAAAAAGGCCAACTTGGCAGCGGCTGCTACCTGGGCCTCCATATTTAAGGAAGGATCCAGGAGCACTCCCAAGCTCCTCACCACTGGCACAGGCACCAACGGCGCCCCGTCGAATGCAGGGAGCGGGAGTCCCGACCAAGGCCCGCCCTTACCCAAGCACAGGACCTCCGTCTTTGCTGGGTTCAGCTTCAACCTACTCAGCTTGAGCCAACCAGCCACAGCGTGCAATGCCCGGTTAAGATCGTCCGGTCCAGAGCCAGACTGGCCGCCCAACATCAAGTAGAGTTGGGTGTCATCAGCGTACTGATGGCACCCCAACCCCTCCCTCCGTACCAGCTGGGCAAGGGGGCGCATATAGATGTTAAAACAGAGGAACTTAGGAAACAGTCCTTCATTCTTGAAAATGGTATATGTAATAGTGCTTGAAAAGTAGCTGAAATCAAGCATAACAATGAACGATGATACCTATTATGACTAAGTATTAATCATTCACATAGCACTTTAACTGTGCTAAACGATTAACAATTAATGTATTTCTTCACAATAGTAAGATATGTCATTATTATACATATGTTGTAAACAAATAAATAAGTTGAAGAGAAAGAGATTTAGACAAAATCACCAAAGTATTCCATGTCTGAGATGGACTTGGCACAGACCTCTGTTGGATCTACCAATCCTCAGCTCTTTCTACTTGCTTTACTTCAGATACAAATGCACCCAAGTATATGCAACTTTTGTGTAATCTAAGCTATACAGTTGATATGCAACCTGCATAACATACTAGTTTATGAATGTATTGTGTGGTTAAGGGGTACCATTTGGTCTTACTTTTAATTATTATTTTATGTATTTACAAAATTTGTACCCCACCTTTCTGCCCCATTCTGCTCATTAAGCTAACAGTTAAAACTGGCATTATAAAGACACATCATAAAATGAGTAAATCTAAAGCTAAACTATATATTTAAAAGAACAGGCAGAAATAGTTAAAACCGAGGCAAGAAGAGGGATCACTGAGGGAATGCAGACTAAATATAAAAAGTTTTCACCTGCTGGTGGAAGATAGTGATAAAAGGGAACAGAGGACTGTCTCTGGGGAGAAAGTTCTATAGTTCTGGTGCCACAACCGAGAATGCCATCTCTCAGGTGATTAGCCTACCTTACTTCAAGAGGATGAAACAGCCTGTTTCAAGGCGTGGGGCAGACATCACCACCGCTCAAGGAAGCATTAGCTACCTCTCTGTATAAATCATCTCATATCCATCTCTCCGAATGAGACTGACAGGATTCTGTGGGTTCTGAAGGCCACTAATTGTAGTTCAGACCCTTACTCTGTCCATGAAGACTGCTCTATGGATTCCACCATGAAGGACTGTGCATGCTGCTTTTAGTTAAGGGAGTTTCCTCAAAATTGTTGAAGAAGGCTGTAATCAGACAGTTATTGGAAAAGCCATCTTTGGCTGGTCAAGGTTTGGCTAGCTATAAACCCATCTCTAGTTTTACCATTCCTAGGTAAGATCATTAAAGGGGCCATGGCTGAACAACTCCAGCACCTGAATGATATAACTCCCCCAACTCCTTTCAATCTGGCGTTTAGGCCTGGTTTCAAGATGGAGATGGCCTTGGTAGCTGTAGTGCACTATCTCCATTTGCTGCTATATAAGGGGAGCAGCTTATCTTGACCTGCATTTTGTCTTTGATACAGTTGATCAATAGCTGCTATTTAGGTGTTTGGAATATGAGGTAGTTTTTATATTTTTTTGTCCAAGTGTAAGTTTTTGTCCAAGTTTTTGTCTAAGTGTCCAAGATACAGAAAGAAGTATCAGGACATGAGGAGTCAGCACTTGTTACAGGGTTTAGTACTTTCCCACATCCTTTTTAATATCTGTATGAGGCCCCTTAATGAGACCATCCAAAGCTTTTGAGTCAGCAGAACGTCCAGCTGTGTACCTGTGCTGCCCTCCATTCTGGGTCAGTATCTGACCACTATAGTTAGGTGGCTGAAAGACAGAAAATTGAAGCTAACTTCCAATGAGACAGAGGATTACTTGTCAGTAAGGTAGTCTGTTCTTGAGGAGGTCACAGTACCCACTTTGGCTCTCTTTGAGAGGTACTATGAAAAGCTTAGGGGGTCCTATTAAACTCTACTCTGTTATTATCAAAACAATTTACTATAGTGGCTAAGAGTTCACTTTTCCAACTACATTTTGCGTGAAAACTTACTCTTTCAACACTACCGTAACACTGAGACTCAGTAGTTACAGTGCACTGAATGTAGGACTGCCCTTGATGATTACCTAGAAACTGCAGTTGGTAGAGAATGTGGCAGTCTGTTTGCATTTCACCCTCATTTTCCTATTATTGGTTGCCAGTTTGTTTCCAGATCTAATTCAAAATGCTGGTGCTTCTCTTCATGATATTTGATCCACATATTTGGGTCTCCCAGTTTGAACTCATGTGCCAACTTTGTTCAGCACAGCAATGTTTTTTGGTTGTACCTTCTTCCATCAAAATGCTGTAGTCTGCTGCTTGTTCGTGTGCTTATTCAGTGACTGCCTGTTGACATTCCAAAGGCACTGTAAAACTGAACATGCCAAGAAGGCCTCTGAGGATTTTAATGTTCAGTAATGGTGTTTGTTTTAATTGACACTGTGTATTTTAACTTTTTTACCGCCTTAAGTCCCAGTGGTAGAGAGAGGTAGATTTATAAGTAAATGAATATGGCTCTATTAGCTGTCTAAAAAACAAATGTAAGATGTATTCATTCAAGTTGATACAAACACTTTTTGTTAGATCTGAATTGCTGATAAATTTAGGAAAGCAGAGCTGCTTTATATTATTTAATGATCTATACATCTGTTCCTTTAACATCTAATAGGTCGTCTGTCATTTTTCAGAGAAAACTTTTTTAGAAGAGTGTATGTGCCTATAGTAGTGACTTATAGGAAATCCATACATAATGATCAAGTCTGATTTTATTCTTTGGACCTAGGTTTGGGACTGAATTTCTTTATCACCATCGTGGGTTAATTGTGCTGACAGATACATTGCTGTGTGTATGTATATTTGGAGGGGGGGTAGAGTATGATCTTGCTGATTCTTCTGTATCTCTTAGCAGCTTTCAGAACCATAATTTATGGAATTGCTCTGGATTGCTGACATCATCAACACACCAAAAGCAGGGGGGGGACTCAACCCAAAAATTGAATTAGGTACCACTAAGGTTGAGCAGAAACAATATAAAAATGAATTAAACAAAAATAATTTATTATACAGTTCACATAAAATACAACTTCAAAAACATAGGCGAATTTAGAAGAAGAAGAGGAAGAGGAGATTGGATTTATACCCCACCCTTCAATACCCAAAGCAGTTTCAGAGCAGCTTACAATCTCCTTTCCCTTCCCCTCCGCACAACAGATACCCTGTGAGGTAGGTGGGGCTGAGAGAGCTCTTTTGAGGACTGCTCTTGATAGAACAGCTCTGAAAGAACTTGTGATTGACCCAAGGTCACATCAGTAGCTGGATGTGGAGAAGAGAGGAATCAAACCCAGTTCTCCCAGATTAGAGTCCATGCTCTTAACCACTACACCAAATTTAACCACTAGATGGAGAGCCACCAGACTAAGTAGTCCTCAGTGTACAATATATAATACGTATGGATATCCCAAAGTTGATGTTGTACAAACAAGACCACAGTCACTGTGAATGAGACCAATGGAGCTTCTTCAGTTGTCACAAATACATACATACACACCAAGAACAAGTGTTGATATATTAAGCCAAACCTGGTGTTGATTGATTCAGATTTTATTCCAAGTCACCAAATGGTGAAATTATTAAGATCATGGATTTTTATGCTCACACATTTAAAAAATGATGATAAACTATATCTAATTTTGGCAGTTCATTTCCTCATGGTTTGTATCTATACATCAACCAGTAATCCAACAAAATATCCAGTGAGTCACAAGCATCCTCTGATATAAGAGATTTCCAGTCCAAAGACAGCTGTGCAGGATCCATATAGCTTGGCCAAGCCAACAACTCCTTGCAGGGAGGAACTGTCTGGAGGAGAGGCTGGACACTTTGATCCTGACTCCAGATCAGCAGCCCAGCTTCTACGGCTTAACTCATACTTCCTAAAGTCCTGCTCCCCTCCAACAGCCTACATGGCCATAGTTATCATACTGTATGTATTAGAGATGGCAGAGGACCTACCAGGAGGTCACAGATTGCCACAGGAATGTTTGACTCTGAATGCAAGCATAAGCCCTTTAATAGCTTTCCTTGCCCTAGAAAGGTGGGACTTGATAGGAACTTTCTGGGTCTACTCCACTAGATAAGACTTCCAGCCTGGCTCTGTCCTCCACTGTAACCAGTTGTAAACCTTGAAACTACTCAACGTCCTGTATTGTGCCTCCACCTTACTCTTTAGACAGACAGACAGACAGACATTTTCTGTGGCTACTCCTCTCTGTAGGGCCTACTCCCACAAGCATTTGGTTCTATCCTGCAGGCACTCAGCTAAGACAGGATATCTTCCTTTCTAGACTGAGAACTGGGTGCACTCCTACTTTGCAGATTAATTCTAGAAAGTAATGCTGGAATTCTGCATTGACATCTGTTCTTCACTGGCTTCTAGTTTGTGGAAACATTCAAAGTTTTGACTTTTTGAAGCCCTGAACATTATGTGACCCTGGTATCTGAAGGACTATCATTTCCCATGTGAGCTTATTCTGCAGTCAAGATAATCATTGGAGTCCCTTTTCCAGGTAGTTTTTTGGGGGCTTTTTGTACTGCAAAGGGGACATTTCCTCTGGCTATGGTATTTTTGTAGGCTCTAGCAGAGGTTCCCAAACTTATTTGGCCTACTGCCCACTTTTCAGAAAAATTACGCAGCGCTCCCCTGGACATCTACCTTTAAGAAGTGGACAAAAAGATGCTGTTTGTGGATCTGCACCTGGATCATTCCCGCCCACCTGGATCATTCCAGCGCCCCAAAAGGAGCAGTATTGCCCATTTTGGGAACAAGTGTGGGCAGTTTTCTTATCTTCCCCAAGCCCTTGGTACCTAAGCTTCCCTCCACGTTCACCCTGTGCTGCATTTCTTCCTAGTTTTAGTTTAATTACTGTTTCAATTGCTGCTGCTTTTTATTGATGTTTTATGTTTTTATATTGGTTTTTTATTGTCTTGTAAGCTGTCTTGAATGTCACACAGCAGAAATTTGATATATAAACTTAATAATTGGAAAAATGGTAATTGGAAAGAGTATTTAAAGACATCCAACTTATTTGAAATGCATCAGCATATTATGTGATCATATATTCTGAAAATGCAGATATAATATTTAGATAAAATGTGTCTACTATGTTTTCAGCTTTGGGTATTTATTGTGTTTCTCATTTGATTTATGTGAAAACATTTTCTAATATTTTGATTTGCCATCTAGGATATTCAGGTTTGTTTTTCATCCCAAATCAGTTTACCATGACCTTAGCTGATGGCTCTGAAAAGAAAAGTGTTGCTCTTTCTTCTGTTTAGCAACAAATGCACTGAAAATGGCCTCAAGATGCTGGGAGCTATAAAAAGCCAGCTTATTGGAAAGTGGGAAACAGTCCTTTCATCTTGGTGAAACATCATATGGATATTCAATAGCAACTCTATTCAGTTGCAACTCCATTAAAAACGAAACTCATTTAGTACCAAATAATTCACTATTAAGTAATGAAATAATTTGTAAATTTTAAGTAAAAGTTATTTTATGACCTTGACTTGCCACTAATGCCTTCTGGAAGATATGTGTTCTGTGGGCTGTTAATATTTATAGTCTTTTAATACAAGAACAAATAATAAACCTTATTTATTGTTTCAGTGACCGAAATATTGGAAAAGTATTTTCTAAATCATCTTCATTCCTTGATTATGTTAGAAAATCCTTAAAAAAGCTTGAACTTGATGAGTCAAAGGTATGTAGCTGATTGCTCAAAATATACATAGCTCATATTTGTAAACTGCACATACATTTTAGTGGATTATTTGCTAGTGGAGCTGTCTTGTTGAAACAAGAAAATTTAAGCTATTTTACATTAGTAAAAATCAGGGGTCCATTGGAGCGGGAGTGCACAGGAGCGCAGCTCCGGGAGTGAGGAGCCCAGGGGATGGGCACATGACCAAGCCCCGCCCCCTCCTCGGCTTCCCCGAGCAGTGCAGAGGCGCAGCGCCCCGGGGAAAGCCCTGCTAGGGTCTTTATTGTTTTTAATGTTTTGTTTTAATATTGATAATTTTATCATTGTTCCTTTTATGACTGTGTGCTGCTTTTCCAGAGACTTGCTCAAGGTGGCATATAAATTTTCTAAGTATACAATTTTTTATCTGGGCACATGGCACATAAATACTGGAGAAATTTCACCAACCCTTCAGCAGCTTCCACCCCATCAGTTTGGTGTAGTGGTCAGGAGTTGGACTCTAATCTGGAAGAACCGGATTTGATTCCCCACTCCTCCACATGCAGCTGCTGGTGTGACTTTGGGCCAGTCACAAGTTCTCTCAGAGCTGTAGAGCTGTTCTCTCATGAGCAGTTCTCAAAAGACCTCTCTCAGCCCCACCTACCTCAGAGGGTGTCTTGTTGTAAGGAGGGGAAGGGAAAGGAATGGGTGGTGCCCATGTCCTGGGTATCTCAAGTCTACTTGAAACCTGGTGGTTTCAAGGGAGCAGGAAGAGAATGAGGGTATGTTCTTTACGTTTATTTTTATTGCACAAAGTATTCGATGGGGAAGGGAATGGAGGAAGAGCAGGTCAGTTTCACTCACCTGTGGAGTGGAGTCTGAGGGGTGGGTGTTGCCTTCTGACACACTTCCAGTATGTTAGGGGGTGTGGCATATGCAAATGAGTTATGCTAATGAGCTCCTGCACCTCTTTTTCTACGAAATGACCCCTGGTAAAAATTTAGATCCGCTCACACATTTCTATAGAAGTTGCATATAGTTGATCAAGTAAGTTGATATTTATCTGGAAGTTTTTTCCATTATAAAAAACAATTCACCAAATACAAATATTAAGACAAAACCAACTCAGCCAGCTGTAGATTTTCTTAATAAAATTTCATTCTGCATTCTGTTAGCACTGACCTCCTATCAGTGCAGTCCTCAGCAGGGTTGCATCTTTGTAAGTCCATTGAAGCAGCACTGCTTAGGATTCTGTTGTCAGACCTTTGTATAAAAATCAACAACACTGAAACAATATCCAGAGATTTTTCCAGTAATCATTTAAGCAAGAAACCATCTGAAGTAACTGATCCTTACAAGCCTCTAACAAGGCCAGAATTTAAGAGATATGACAGTATCAGGTGCTGTTCCATAATGAGAGAGCAGCCAATGAAAATGTCTGATTTCTTATTCATTCTACTTGGACTACCCTTGACAGTGGGACAATTGTTAAGGTTTGATGGCCAAATCTAAGGCCGAGGACAGACTGGCAATCTAAAGCGGAGGCAAAGCAGAGGGAACTGGTGCGGGGGGGAAACCCCACGGAGCTGGCCGTTCACACTGGCCAGAGCAATGCGGATCAGTGGTGATACGGAGCGTTCAGACTGCCACGGAGCGTTCAGACTGCCGCGTAGCCAGCGCGTTCACACTGCCGCCTCCGGATGCCTCCCGCTTCTTCCGGTTCACACTGTTTGGAAGCGGGAGGCAGGCGGAGGATGGCCCCTGAACACCGGGTAAAACCGGTGTCCTGGTAAAGCGAAAGGAAAGCGACTGGGAGTAGAGTAAAGCGAAAGGAAAGCGACTGGGAGACGGGTAAGTACGAAACGGAGCTGACGGACAGATGCGCATGTCTGAACGTGCTCCTTTCTTCCATTTGCAAAGCGTGCCTGCCCCGCTTTAGATTGCCAGTCTGAACTCGGCCTAAGACAACACATGAGATAATACTAGGAGAGGTTGCACTTTAGATACACAGGCCACAGGTTACAAAAATCTTTAGGATAATAACCAACACCTTGAACTGAATCCAGAAGCAGACCAGTAACCAGTTCAGTGCAACGGATATAAAAGTGCAAGAGTATAACAGGGGGTCTAAAAACAAACCAAGGGTTTTTTACATGCTCAGACAATGACAATTTGAGCTCCTTGATACAACAAGATCACTCCCCTCCTAAACATCAGCATCATTTGTCTTGTGTGGATTCTGTCCCATCTACCTGACCGCTGCATCCAGGCACCATACTAATAACACCCAGCTACAGAGTTCTGGATTATCTCATTTAATAGCCTGATGTAAACATTGAACAGCATTGGTGACAGAATGGAATCCTGGGGCATTCCACAGCTAAGAAGGCAGGCAGCTGGTTTTGCATCTCCAGTAGAAATGTCCTAGAAGATAAAAAGAAAAATCAGAACCATCAGAGTACAATGCCTGTAATCCCTGTTCTCTTCTTGAATCAGTGTAATAAAATGGAAGGGTCCACATATGTCAAAGGCCATTGACAGACCTAAGGAAATTAACAGAGAGGATAGGACCTTGCCCATCTGCCTTCTGAGATCCTCCTTAAGTTTGACTAATGCTGTCACCATCCCATAATCAGGTTTAAAGCCAGACTGAAATAGGTCAAGGGGAGATGTCAATTAGGTATACCTTGAGTTTCTCAGCCACTATCCACTTGCCCCACAATTATAAGTTTAACACCAATGTGTAATTGGCCAAATCATCCTTTACTAGAGAAGGCTTTTTAAATAAAGGTTTTATTATCACGAATATGAGATGTTTAGGAAAATCCCCCTACAAAAATGCTAACAATCCTGATTGTAGCCAAAAAGTGAAAGGATCTATTATTCTGTTCTGGACAAACACTTATCAGGGATACTATAGGCTGAACCTGCATTGAGCGGGGGTTGGACTAGACTGCCTTCCAACTCTGTGATTCCATGGTTCTATTCTATGATCTGTTTTTCAAGTGGTGGATTCACAACCATTGCTTCCTCTAAGCTGAGTTAGTGTGAGCTAGCTCACAGTTTTTTAGCCTCCAGCTCATACGTTTTTGTCATAGCTCAGGATGGATGGCTCCAGAGCAAACTAATTTATTCAGTAGCCAAATCACTTGCTCACAGCTTTAATGCCTGTAGCTCACAAAGTAGACTTTTTGCTCACAAGACTCCACAGTTTAGAGGGAGCATTGTTCACAACCCCCAAAACCTGTATCCACATCAGTCAGAGAAAGCAGTCGTAAGCTGTTCAAACAATACTGGCAACAATAAGCTTCTGATACCCCAAACACTGAAACTGTACAAACATTGGAACTGGTATCTAACTCAAAGTAGATTGGAGTGATTTTTTTTTTTCAGCAGAGAATCTAGCTAAAGTGTCATGATGATGATCTGAATTCTTGTCATCATCTACTGGTTTGAATCTACATGTTTACTGACCCCCAAACCACCCTGAACAATTTTGCGGGATGAGACTGTGCTGATGTGGTGAAGAAAGTTTTTTTCCTCTGCTGCTTTCACCACTGCCACTCCATAGCCCTGCAAGCAGGCTGTATGACATAATCTGTCGAATTCAGCACAAGTCTTCTCCCAGTGGCATGTTGTACCTCTGAACTGCCAGTTATGAAGAAGAACCAACAATGGGGTAGTCCCTCTATGCTCTGCTTACATGTGCCCGTTCAGTGCTGAAAACTGGAGTTTAAAAAGGCAGCTTGTAGCAGTTCACAATCTGATCTACTAGTATGTTTGACCCAGCATGCCAGTTATACCATGATCTCTTGGGATCTAACTCTTTGCTTTAATTTTATTTGATTTCTTTTTGATTGATCTCATCTTATCTCTTGTTTGCAGAATAGAGAATTTATAACTTTTGTTAGATGAACTTGCATTTTATCATTGGAACGAGGGTTTTTTTTAATGTAAGAATGTGATAATTCAGCCTAAATTTGCATTACTAGGCACAACCAGGTTTTCACAATTCCAAAGTATACTAGGTATTTCTAAATACCATTATCCTGCATAAACATCCTTAAATGCTGTGCTGTTTAATTGTGTGAGCCCATAATTAGCACTATTGATTTCATTAGTTAAATTGATTATTTAATCTTGCTGTTCTCCAAAATATTTCATTTCTGAAAAATAAAATTAAGCTGATTTTTACAGGTAATGCTGTAGGGAGCATTGGGGATAATTTATTTATTTATTTATTTTGTACCCCACCTTTCTCCCCAATGGGGATCCAAAGTGGCTTGCACCATTCTCATTGCCTCCATTTTATCCTCACAACAACCCCTTGAGGTGTAGGTTAGGCTGAGAACCACATTGGTTCTCACACTGGATCATCCTGTTGTCTGAAATGTGTCTTCATATCCTTTCCACTTTTTTGACATAATATAGAATATTTTGCTACTTGTATTGGGAATATATGTGTGCATGTGTGCTTGTTGGTACTGGCGTATTCTTTTAACAAGCTTCCATTTCTAAAGCTAATATGCAAGAGTTATTCTTTTAATCAGTTTACTTTTACATAGAATCCCAATGGCTGTGATCTAAAGACCATTTCACACAGAGTGAGCTTGGATATAAGCCAATTTAATTTCTGTAGAGAAGTTACTTAAAAATGAGGAAACTAGTTAAAAGGAAACTAAGAGGAACACCTAAGAGGCTATTTAAAAACAAAGACTTGCATAGAATATTTATGAGGGACAGTGGGGTAGATCCTACCCTTATCCTACCACTCCACTGAGCAACGTGCAATGCCTTCTATTTATTTACTTTTATTATTTATTTAAAAATTATGTCCTGCCTTTCCCCATGGTTATACAGCCTCAGGAGCCTTCTTCCAACCTAAGTGGCTCTTTTCTTGGAGGAAGAGCCATAGGTTGGACGAGAGCTTTGGAAAATGGTTGGATCCATCCCACTGATTCAGCACCACTCAGAAGATGTCAGCAAATTTAAGTAGTAAAATAACTAAGACTATAAAGGGCAAAAAAATAAGGAAGTGCAGAAGACTACTAAAATTACTAAAATGGAGTAAATAGAACTACTCCTCCACTTGTACCTGCTGGATGACCTTGGGCAAGCCATAGTTCTGTCCCAGCTGTTCTCTCAAGGAGAGCTCTGGAAAGAGCTCTCTCAGCCCCACCTACCTCACAGGGTGTCTGTTGTGGGGAGGGGAAGGGAGAGGAGTCTGTAAGCCGCTCTGAGACTCCAAGTGAAAGGTGGGATATAAATCCAATCTCTTCTTCTTCTCTTCTTCCTGCTGGTGGACCTCCTGTTAACACCAGGGTTTTGTCCACTGTGTGATAGAGTGTTGGACTGGATGGGCCATTGGCTTGGTCCAACATGGCTTCTCTTATGTTCTTATAAACAGAGTTTAAGGTAGGTTGTTGAAGAATTTGAGAGGGGAAAAATAATTCAAGATACAAACAAACATAATGTAGGGCTTCACTTGGAAGTTTTGGGACAATTTGATTTGGTTTCCAAACTGGAAAAGGAGCACTCAAGGAAAACAAGCAATTTAGAAGAAAGTGACCTTTTTTTGGCATGTGTTCTCTGGGGAAGTGACAGTTGCCTTTAGATGAGTACCTGATTAATTGCATCTGCTACTGTCCCTGCAGCTGGGACAGAACTACACATGGAGCCACCTGGGACAGAACTACACATGGAGCCACCAATTACTTTGATCAAGTAGTTCTGTGCATGCAGTGCCTGCCTCATTTATTTCAAGTCATCTGTGCACATTTGCTCAATTAATGAACCATAAACAGATTTGTGGATGGGAATTATGCCAGATTTGTATTGATGAAAGCTCTTAAACAAGCAGCCCAATCGGTGCCTGTTCACTCATATGTAAGTCTTGCCTTGTTCATTGGGGCCTATTCCAAAGAAACTGGGCACTTTTTTGTTGTTGTTCAAGGTTCAGTTTCTCCTTTTTTTATTAACTTGAAAATGGGTCGGCTCCATCTTAAGCAATAACGAGCAGTAAGAACATTTACCAGCCAACTGCAAAAAGGCAGATACAGTTCATCTGTCAAAATGGGATTATACAAAGTTAATGATGATAGCTGTATAAAACATGTATATTAATGCTGTGTTTAAAGGATAAGTGTACTTTAAATATAAACCAACCTACAATTGGTGTGATGACAGTGCCAAATTCCAATTTAATCTGACAAGGAGTTTTAACAGCTGTAAAGTCTAAAAGAATCACCTGACAAACTACAGACTGCTCTTTAGAATAAACAAATAGAAAATCCCCAGCATCATCAAGGTGTTGGAGGAGAAGGAAAACGTCTCTGGCAGATAAGCATACAGAGTCAAATATGGGATTCTGTTTCAGGCATTTCATCACTGTCAGATTGAGTCAGTTTTCCCCAGCCTTTTTTCTGTGAGCATTGCACTGTCAGACCGAGATCAAGATATTCAGAAGTATCTGTGTTCCAAAGCTGTCAGAATTTAGGGAGACAAGAGTCTCCTTTAGTTCCACAAGTGGTTGCAGGACTACTAGAAACCTTCCTTTCTACCAACGTATGTTCTGCTTTTTAAAGTTTCTTTGAAATAATCTTCATTGTAAAATACAGTTTAATCAGTGTAAAGGAGTTTTGAGATCTGGCCACACAGACATCTACACCTGTTCACAACCCTTACCCTTCCCTCTAAGATTCTGTATTTCATTGAAAGGGACGGTGTCCCACCAGCTGCCCATATTTATCTGTTGCTCGTCAAGCCAGGGCTTAGTGACAGAGCATCTGCTTTGCATTTGAAAGGAGCCAGGTTCAATCTCTGGCTAAAAGGAACAGTGATGTGGAGAAATCTTGATCTGAGACCTTGGAGAGCCACTTCCAGTCAGAGTTGACATTACTGACTTTGATAGACCAATGGTCTGACTCACTGTAAGGCAGTTTCATCTAATTCTGCGGTATCCTTTTATCTTCCTCTCATATTTTAATCCTGCCCTTCTTCCAAGGATGTGAGGGTGGCATACCTGGTTTTCTCTTTTATTTTATCCTCAGAACAGCCCTGTGTGGTAGGTTAAGCTGAAACAGAGTGATTAGCCTGGGCCTCAACCAAGTTGCAATTGTGCCTTGAAAATGTCTTCTGGCTCTTGCTTGGAGCCCCAACGGCCCAACCAGCAGTCTGGCAGCAGCAGAAGATCCGCTGGGCAACTGTGTGAATCAGCAGGCTAAGCCTTAGGAGGCAGGGCTGGAACTTCCGGGTCATTTAGCTCTTCCTTGTCAAAAGCCCTGAAGTATTTTTGATTATCCAAGAGCTAATTAATCAGGCAGCTTTCAGCATTCAGGGAGCTGAAGGAAATTATCCTTTCCCTGGTCAGGAAGCTGCAGTGGGGAAGGGGACGAAAGCATCATTTCTCCCCTTTCCAGACACATGGAGATTGGACTGTTGCTGCTAGATTTTCCATGTGCACCAAACCTTTGTATTTGCAGCCATGCTGACAAGGGTAGAGGGCACGTATGGAAAGTAGTTCTCTCTCAGCTTGTTTTTCTTTGAAGCCTTGTTATTTTTTATTTTTATTTTATTTTATTTTATTTTATTATAACATGGAGGAAGGGAGAAAATGTATGCTACCCTGCATCCTTCAGAGGAAAGGGTGGGATAAAATGCACTAAATGAATAATAGAGGACAAATGCAGAGACAACAAAGTCATGTTAAAAGTGACCTGTGAACTCTGTCTGATGACAGGAAAGACAATAGTTTAACCAGTTATCAGCTTTTATATATCCAGTGGGAGGATCTACCTTTTTAACATGCAAAGATTTTTTTAAAAGTTAATTTCTTTGGTTAAAAGATTTCCAGAAGATACAGGATTCTTACAGTGTGTTCCTGTACATAGTTGCTCCAGTCTAAGTCTGCTGAAGTTAATGGGATCAGACTCAAATATCTCTATATATGGTTGCACTGTCAGAAGGGCAACCCCCCACCCCCGCCTTTTTTGACTTGCCAGACCAGTCATATGCTTGTTTACTTGGAAGTAACTAAGGCCAGAGGTAAGCATGCACAGAATTGCAGCCTGCAGCTTTTTATTAGCAACCTTTATTCATATTATAAGTAGAAGAGAAATTAAGTACAAAATTGAGGGAGAACACTGGCTGGAAGTTGGAGGAAAGTCTGAAAATAGCAATTCCAGAATTATCCAGTACAATGTGGGCTCTAGTGATGTTAGGGAGAAGGGCCTGGTAATGTCTTGAGTAGGTGCGAAATGAATCTGGTTCTTCAGTTTTGGGGATGGTTCCTAGATTCAAAGATTTGTCAAGGCTTAGAATCATAGAGTTGGAAGGGACCGCCAGGGTCATCTAGTCCAATCCCCTACCCAATGCAGGAAATTCACAAATACCTTCCCCACACACACATACCCAGTGACCCCTGCTCCATGCCCAGAAGATGGCAAAAAAACCTCCAGGATTCCCAGCTCACCTGACCTGGAGAAAAATTGCTTCCTGACCCCAATGTGGCAATCAGCATTTCCCTGAGTGTATAAGAAAGGGCCACAAGAACTAAGCACTGATGCAATCCTTCCTGCCCTCCTTCTCATGATCTGCCTAAGTTCACGGAATCAGCATTGCTGTCAGATGGCCATCTAGCCTCTGTTTGAAAACCTCCAAAGAAGGAGAGCCCACCAGCTTCTGAGAAAGCCTGTTCCACTGAGGAACTGCTCTGTCAGGAAATTCTTCCTAATGTTTAGTTGAAAATGCTTTTGATTTAATTTCAAACCATTAGTTCTGAGCCGACCTTCTGGGGCAAAAGAAAACAACTCCATACCATCGTCTATATGTCAGCCCTTTCTTAATGTACAATTCTAACAAAGGTTTGTTATTGTTATATGGCAGCCCTTCAAGTACTTGAAGATGGTTATCATATCACCTCTCAGTCGTCTTCTCTCCAGGCTAAACGAACCCAGCTCCTTCAGCCTTTCCTCATAGGACTTGGTCTCCAGACCCCTCACCATCTTTGTTGTTCTCCTCTGGACACATTCCAGTTTCTCTATATCCTTCTTAAATTGTGGTGCCGAAAACTGAATACAATACTCTAGGTGAGGTCTAACCAGAGCAGAGTAAAGCAATAGCATCACTTTGTGTCATCTGAACACTATACTTCTGTTGATATAGCCCAAAATCTCATTTGCCTTTTTAGTTACCGCAACACAGTGCTGACTCATGTTCATGTACAGTCCACTAAGACCCCTAGATCCTTTTCGCACCTATTACTGCCAAGATAAGTCTCCCCATCCTATAATTAAGCATTTGATTTTTCCTACCTAAATGCAGAATTTTACATTTATCCCCATTGCAATTCATTTTATTTGTTTAGCCCAGTTTTCCAGCCTGTCAAGATCATCCTGTATCCTTTTTTTTTTAACATTGTAAGAATAGTTTTATTATATTTGCAGATATGTTTTTCTTTTTTTATCCCATAAATTTTATTATTATTATTATTATTATTATTATATTATTATTATTATCAGTTGTTAAATAATACATTATTTAACACCCCTTATTTAACACCCCATTATTTTCCACCCCTTCCCTCCCCCCTCAGTCTAATCGTCCTCTTCCAGCCAGGAGCATAAGGCATGCATCTTCCACCGAACGTCTTCTTTCTTCTCTTCTTTAATCCAATTCAGGTAGAGCGACCATTTCTTCTTAATCCTTGCTGTTTTATCCTCCCATGGCGAATCTTGTGTCAACATGGCCGCTATATCCGACTGGACAAAATCAAACAGATAATTATGCCAGGCTTCTCTTGTCCACTTACTTTTGTCTTTCCATCCTAATGCTATTACTGCTTTCCCAGCTAGTATTATTGACTTCAATAGATCTTGACTATTCTTCTCTATTTTCTCACTACCTAGTGTACCTATGGTCATTAATTCAAAGTCTATGTCAAGCTTTACCTTGAAAAGCTTGTCTATTACTTCCAATATATCCTTCCATAGTTTTTTAGCCTCTGGGCATTCCCACCACATATGGGCATACCACCCTTTCGCACTTCAAATGTTGTGTTTTTCATTCTTCCTAAAATGCATTTATGTTTGGAAATTGGTGGGCGCCCAGGTGGGGGGGGGGGCAGAAGATAGCCTTGCCTAGTGTTCAAGAAAACCTGGCACCAGCCCTGTCCTTGCTCTTACTTTTGATCCAAAAATATCCTCCAACTCCCAAGTTGAACTGTTATGTCCCACTTCACCAACAACAACCTCCCTTTTATAATATCCCTGAGTCTCATAGGTGTGGAAGAGATATATTCTTTGGACAAACTAATCCTCACCAGAAATGTTGTATTCACCAGGACAGCTTTCCCTACGTTTATATGATCCTTGGACAGGTTCTAATACTGACAGTAACACATGCCGGAGTAAAAAAAAAACCCATGAGTTGATTTAACTAATACTGACTGTTTTTCTTCTGGTCCTCTTCAGCTCTTACTGTAACAAAGTCACTGAAATCTGGATCTTGGGAGAGTACACATTTATAGTTCAAGATCTTTGAGAAGTACAAACTTGTACTGAACAGATAGGTGTTTGTCTTATACCTAGGGGTGGGCACGAACTGGGAAAATGGAGGTTCACTGGAGGATCGTGGTTTGGGGTTTTCACAACCCACAAACCATGAACCTCCAATGAACTCCTCCATTTGCCAAACCGGTTTATGGTTGAGGGAGTTTGGCCCAGGGGTCATTTCGTAGAAAAAGAGGTGCAGGAGCTCATTAGCATAAATCATTAGCATAACTTATTTGCATATGCTACACCACTTGACATCACCAGAAGTATGTCAGAAGGTAAGAAAAAAGAGAGGGAGGGAGAAAGAGAGGAAGGAAGGAAGGAAGGAAGGAAGGAAGGGCTGGCAGAGAGGGAACAGCTACTAATCCAAGCCTCAGAAATACCACTCCTCTGCCCTTCCTTATTTGTCTGTCCCTTTTAAATAAATTGTATCCCTCAATCCTAATATTCCAATTGTGAGTGTCATCCCACCAAGTTTCAGTAATGCCTATTAGGTCATAGTTCCCATTCTGTATTAGGACTTCAAGTTCCTCCTGCTTGTTTCCCATACTCTACACATTAGTGTAGAGACATTGGAATCCATTGTAAGGTGTGAATTGCCTAGTGCAAGGAGTCAGAAGAACCCTTTTGAAATGGAGTTCTTGTCTCTGACTTATTGTGAACTAATTGTGGGTGTGCTTCCTGCCGTGGACTGGAGCCTCTTACCGCAATAAAGAGTGCATTTCGTCCTTTGAAGTATAGCAACCCAAAGTTCAAACTTATGATCATAAAAGTTCATAAGAGCATATGGTATGCCTTGCTAGGCAACACCATGTTTTATGTGCCCTGAAGTTTTTGTTTTTGTACTTAGCTGTGAGTTAATATTACCTAGCATATGTGCCTCTCCACTCAAAACTTTAGCATTCTTATCTCCAGTTATTGGCATCATACTAAGCTTTGAATTTTTGTCTCGCTCCCCAAATGATTTAGTTTAAAGCCCTCCTTATTAAGTTTGCAAAGCTCTTACCAAACACATTTTTTCCTACCATCATGAGGTGCAAACCATCTCCCAACAGAAGAGGTTCATCTCGAAAGTGTAAGCCATGGTCCAAAAATCCAAATCTTTCACTATGACACCATCTACATAGCCAGTCACTGATCTGCAGTATTCTTCTTACCCTTCCTAAGCCAAGGCCTTCAACAGGAAGAACTGATAAAATCACAACCTGTGCTCCCAGGTCCTTCACCTTCTTACCCAGAGCGACATAGTCTATTTTAATACATTCTGGGCTCTACTGGGCAGTTTCATTTGTTCCCACATGGATCAGGAAGAAAGGGTAATAATCCATGGGGTTGATGAGTCTTCCTACCCTTTCTGTCAGGTCCTGGATGTGTGCACCTGGTAGCATACCTCTCAAGATGACATGTCTTGTCGGCACACTTTAGCCTCTACCCCTCTCAGTAGAGAATCCCCAATTATCAGCACACACCTTCTCCTGTACTGGGGAGCAGAAGCTCAAGTCCTGTTATCCACAGGGGCCTGAGAAATTTCCTTCAAGCTTCGTGGATGCTGGGGAAGTAGCCCTTGTTCCAGTGGTCCAGAATCAATATCTATGGGGAGAACCTGGAACTGATTGCTTAGCAACAGAGGCTCAGAATGTCTCCTGATTTTCCTGCTTTTCTGGGTTACATTTTTCCATGTGCCCTCCTTCTGTGTTGGGTGCTTGTCCATATGCTGAGATACCTTTTCCTCCTCCTCCTGTTGCCATCTCAAGAACACTTAATGTTTTCTGTCCATGAAATCTTCACCCTCCTTTATAAACTGGAGTGTGGACAAGCATGCCTCAAGTCCCTGTAACTTCTCCTCCAGTAAGGCTACCAATTTACACTTGCTGCAAATGTAATTGCTGTTACCCTCATGTAAGAATATGAACATGCCACAGATTTTGCACGTCACTGCCTCAGCTCTCTCACTAGCCATGCTGCTGCAATCCATGCTGCTTGAATTGTCCCAAAGCCCAGGTATCCCTAGCCATTGCTTGGCTATCTAACCAGTACGCCACATCGGCGGGGAGCCTAACATTGAGAATAACCACATCATGCAGGCTTCATGATAGTTTTGGAACTTAAGTGCCTCAATCCTAGCAGCCTAGTATTAGCTGCACTTTTAGAGTGCTATCCTAAATGGGAAGTATCTTCAGTGTAACTCCTTAGTGGATATGGAAAGTTCTCTAGTCTAGACAGATTGTCTAGATTATCTGTTTTATCTTCTGTATGTTTTATAGTGTGATTCCAAACATATTTACTGAATAGTGTGTCTCACTGAGTAAAGGGTTCTTGGGCTTGCTATGCTTTTAGTAGACTTCTGTATCTGGAGAAACCATATGTTAAGTAAGAAATCAACCATTTTTGAAGTAAATGCATTTGTACTGAACGTTGTTACGGTAGCTTAGAAAAATATTGATTGTGAAATGAAATGTGTTAGTTTTGAAGTATTTTTAATTAGAGAAAAATAATTTCAGCATTTGCCTCAGGTAAGTTTTAATTGCTGTCATCAATTTTCTTGCTGTTGCAGATTTCAGACAGCCTCATAATGGAGTACTTTGGAAAATACAAGCACAGAATGAATGAACTGGAAGCTTTTAATATGGTAAAAAAACCACAGTAACAGGAAGGGTTGTTCTTTATGTTTATTTAAGGCCACAGTTGGACCAAGTTAAACTTCTGTGAAGGGGTGGATCAGTTTATGTTGAGATATATTCTCAAAAGAAAGAAATGAACACTGAATTCAGAGCATACTTTCTTCAGAATTATATGAGGTGTCAGTAAAATAATAAAGTGAACATATGGAGTTCCTTTTTTCAAACATAATAAATGTTGGAGGAAATGTTGGGCTCCTTTTGAACCCATACTGGTCTCTGTGCATTTATTTTGCCAATGTTCTTTTTAATACCTTCCTTTTAATACCTTCACTTTATTATTGTTAGTTCCCTTTTAACAAGATTTCTGCCACTTGTAATGTGTATTACATTCTGGGTTGTACCTCAAAGCTACTAATAGATGCTCTGCCTATTTGGTCTTTGATCTTTATTGCCCTGATTTTCTGAAGATATCCAATAGGGTAGAATTGGCAGGGGCTGGTTTTTCTCATTCATAGGACTGACTTTACTTGTTTGGGTTTTTTGGTGAAAAACAACCAAAGAGTGTCTGCTCAGTAATACGGGATCAAGAGCTACTCTGGAAACCTATCTTGAGACAAAAAATGTAGCTAATGGATATATTATAGCATGATACCTCATATTTGCATCAGGGCATTATGAACAAATTCACTCTTACCATATGAGTCTAAAACAACACTAGGCTAACCCATTAAAAAATCAAAGACTGGATCCTGTCAGCCTTTCTGTCAGCACAAGATAAAGGCCATGGATCTTTTTTGATCTTCAAGAAAAGTTAGCAGAGGACACATAGAGACAAAAACACAGAATGAGCCTGCAGTAAAGAGGGGAACTGGGCAATGTTGCCCATGTACCCTCTTGTGCTAGCAGAAAATCCACTGAAAGTATGAGATATTAAGACTAAAATAAATTTGCAGTTTGTATCATTTGTCTTTTCAAATACACTTTGTTCATTTCAGCTAGATTTTAAAAAAATGAAACTGTAAGATTTGGGATAGAGGACTGCTTTTTATCATTTTTCAATAGCAAAATACATTTATTTCTTTTAGTTGAAAGTTGTTCTGGGGCCTTGTATAGAGGCGTTGATACTTCTGGATCGTCTGTGCTATCTCACGGAACAGGTAATTCCTGGATGTATGATATGGTGGGGTGATGTATCAACTACGTGGGTATACTGTAAATTGTTCATTCAGTAGCAGATAAAGTCATTTTTGTTTAGCTTAAGTTATTTTTTACTTTTTAAAAAAAGAGATCGCACATATTAGCCAAACTTTTAAAATGTTCAATCTATCACTCCAAACATTGCTCAGCAGATGCTTTTACTCTGGGCAAATTTGCTGCAGTAAAGTTTTTATGTTCTTTTAATTGCCTGGTAAATTACTAGTAATAAAGAAACTGCATAGCCCCAACTGATATTTTAATTGTTAATTCTTGAAGTTCTAAACAACCTTTACTTTATGCTGATTACTTCTTTCAGTACGGCTTTACATTCACACTTACAAAACATTTCATACACTGTCAGTTCTGAATTGTGTTTAAAGGAGTTATTGATAATTTTGATATTATAATCTGTCTGTTGTGTTCAATGCAAAATCATTTTGTCTGGGCTTAGGCAGTTAACACAATTGTATTTTTGTGCAGTTGAGCAGTCTGCACTTTTCTCAGGTATATAGTCTTGAGAACAAATGTTGCCTAGGGTACTTTCAACACAATGGTTGCTCCAGCATTGCTTGGAATAACATACAGTTTCCTCCCATGTGGTTAGGACATAGTATGCATAAACACTATACTGATAATGCCTGTCCAATAGGGAGAAGGTGGTGTTGGGCAGGTATATAACCCCATAGTCCTTCCTAACCATGTGGGCAGAAAAAAAATACATGTGATCCAGAGTGGCATGGGAGAATCAGTACTCCATGATCCATACTGCTGCCTATCTCCACAGCTATTTGCTTCACACATTGCCCATGTGCTGTTTCAGGGAAGGCTGAGAGTGTACAAGTGGGCAGAAAAGTATTTTGTTATTCAAACTTTCTACAACAGTATCATGCAGTGTTATATTAGTTAAATAGGCTATTTTTCTCTGCAGTGTTATATTAGTTAAATAAGCTGTTTTTCTCTCTATTCTCTGTTTTTCTCTGTGATGTGATTTTGTTTATTGTAAATTTCTCTGACCTTCTGGAAATAAGAGTTAGAAATATCTTAATAAATATATAAAGACAGTTATAAGTTGTAGTCCAAGAAAAGGAGATACCTAAAATTATTATAGGCCGTGTTCATATAATTGGTGGTGACACCACCACCACTCCTGTACCATTGCCTGGGAAAGTATACAGGATTATCCTAGAAAACCTTACAATTCTTCACTGTCCCACTGCTGACCACATATACAACCCTGCACCAAAAATGGTGTGCACTGTAAAAAAGAAAAAGAAGAGAAAAAGGATGAATTTCTACAATGTAAGCAATCCCACTTGCTCATAGAAAGGCTATTGAATGAGAAATTTGTTGCACTTTGAACCAGCACAGTGATCAGGGATTCTCATACTGAATGGAGAGTAGTCCTCTTGCAACCCAGGCACTTGTTTTGCAATCTTGCACCCAGGGAAACCTCATGTACGTAAAGCAGGGGTTGTAGTAAGCATATGCAGAACATCTCAATATTGACATGGAATGAATAATCAAGTAATATTTTGGGGTGATTTTTGATCCCCTTTTCTGGGCTGAAGTTGAAATCAGTTTTGCAGCCTTTTCATATTAAATACATTGATGTGAATGACTTTTTTGCAATATTAATTTTTTTTTGTCAGAAGGGTTCACTTTTTTTTCCTGAAAGGAAGAAAGAAAAATCTTATACTCTGTCTCAAGTCAAATTGGAACAAATGACGTATAATAAAGTATGCTTTTATTTTTTATAGATAATGTATTTAAATAGTATTTTTAATGCTAACTATCTTTAAATCATAAATCTTGCAACTGAATGAGCCCCTTTCAGAAAGTGCGAGGTTTTGCTCAGGGACACAGGAGGACTTCTGACTGTCTCCCCCCCCCCCCCCCCCCCCAAGATTTCAAAGGTGGAATATCAACAAGTGGAGCAGGAGAGAAAGGATAAGTCATAAGCCTCATTGCACATGGAGTGTTTACTATACAGTTGTCTGAATTGTGCCCAGGGATTTTCAGCATTTGCAAAAGGAAAAGAATGAGGTCTTCTGCATCTTTGCTATCTGTACTACTGAAAATTGTGTATCTCCTGACACTAAGCAGTAATTCTTGAATTCCTGCCTGTGATGCCTTTATAACATTTCTGATCTGTCGTACTGGTGGTATTAATGCTATACCACATCCTTCTGTCACAACTATCCCAATGATTTTAGGCCCCAAAGCATAAATGATCCTTCCCGTGGTATTAAAAATGTAAAAGTAGAAATGAAGAATTTCCAGTTTTGTTACCTCCCCTACCTAATGATAGAGCCAGAGATGCCTTCACACCGAGATTGATGAGATATTCTTTGGAATATCTGGTAAAGTAATGGAAGGTAATGCCCAAATCCTACCTGGCTACCAAACATATATTAGACGTTCTATTAATTTGCTGCTGCGGCAGCATGCTCATATATGCAGTATGCACTAACAAAAAGTAACTGCTCATATCAGGCCAAAACCACAAGAAGAAATAGGTGAGGCAGGGCAGGGAACAGTTGTTCTTGGGTTGCTAGGCTAGTGGTTAGAAACTGGTGAAACAAGAGCCCTCCATATGGAGTAAGCAACAAGGATAGTGACCAATTTTACTATGTTTTAAAAAGCCTTTATATTTAAAATACAATAGTAAGATTTATATGGTCTGAAGAGAAACCAGAATACAATAGATGGCCATTTGAGTGAGCCTGAAAAAAATAGTCCTTTCATTTATTACATATAACTGCAGAAAGTTGGGGCATTTTTAAATTACAAAATTTAAACATACTGCAGTTTTAGAGATTTTGGGTCAAATGCTTTTTTAATGTATTCTGTTTTTATATCATTTTATAGGACAACCTTGCCTGGTCTGGACTGGTGAAGCTATTTGATCCCATAAAATCCCCCAGGTGCTATGCAGTTGTGGCTATGAAGAAACAGACATTTCACACACAACAAAATTGCTAGCAAAACCCTGAACTGCTGTTGCTGCTGTTCTGTTTTACATTTTGTTCAGTTTTATGGTTATGAAGCATTCCATGGATATTTTCAGTTAAAAATTGACCAATGCATTTTATGGAACATGGCAGATGAATCAGAAAAATAAAATACAGACTGTCAGTCCTGACATTTTACCTTCTTCCTAGGTGGATGTGACTGGGTTTCATTACTTCCTCATGAAAAGTAGCAAACTTACAAAGAGGTCTGAATCAGAATTAGACCCTTCTAAGTCCATTGAACCCTGACCTGAATAGCTCAGGCTATACCAGTCTCATGAGATCTTGGAAGCTAAGCAGGGTTAGCTGTGGTTAGTACTCGGATGGGAAACCATAATGAAAGTCGAGGCTTGCTACACAGGAGCAGGTGATGCAAACCACTTTTATTTGTCTCTTGCCTTGAAAACCCCATGGGGGTCACCATAAGTCACACTTTCCACCACCAAGTCCATTGAATTCAGTGGACTTAGAAGGGTGTAACTGCTTAGGATGGTGCCACCTTTGACTTTTTGGGAGGCACATCTCAGCCACCCCATCTGGCTTTTCAAAACTAAACAGTCTGGGGCTAGTGTCTAATATGGCCTGCTGCAAAAGGATTTTTCTTTCAATTGACAGTGTTGATTTGTGAAGAGAAACAGGAGCGATATGGTGACTTTAGTTCTCCAGTGGTCCTGGGTGTGAAGCATTCCTGACTTCTGGGATAAGGCTCCTCTTCTCCAAACACAGGATCATTGGAGGGGAGGGTCTTGTCCCAATGATCCTCAGTTTTTCTGGCCCTGCCTTTTGAGCAGGACGTCCTTGGCAGTGCTTCTTTGAGCAGCAGTCCTGGAGTTTTCTTATGTTAATGTTTTGTTTTCTTCTTGACTGGCCAAGGAAGGGTTCTACATCTCCCCAAGCACATCTGAGTGGCAGTGAGTACAAAAGCTGATGTCTGTAGGTTTTTCCTATGTCTATGGCTGCACCACAGACTCTCTGTGTGGTCTCCAGCCCTAGGGCCAGGAGAATCTCCCCCCCAAAGTTTTGCTGAAGCTCTCTGGGGGGAAGGTTGAGTCCACATCAGCCCAAACCAAGGCACTGGCAATCCTGGTGCATTTCCATAGGCTTAGAGGAAGCAGGCTCCGCTCAGCAGCAGGCTGCAGAAGCACAGAGCAGCTCCATAGAAAACATTCCAACTGAACCATGATAATGCATTCCTAGGGGGACCAGGGGTCGTAGGGAAGGCAAGCAGGAGGTCTATCCCTGTAGTAGCCGGTGAGCTCAGGGTGGTTCAGTGGTCTGAGGGAATGGGCCTCAGTGAGGGAAGCCTTTGCTGATCCTCCCCATTACCCTTTGGTAGAGGGCTCAGTTCCACTTTTGTTTTTTACTTTCTGTTTGGCTTTCAGCTTGGAAAATTTGACATGACTGGGACTTTCTACCTCTAGTCATTTGAGAGTGCAGTCTGCACCCTGGATCTGCCGCTTTCTCCTGCCTCTGTTGCTTCCCCGGTTTCTCAGTAGGCCATGGAAGAAGAGAAGGTTCAAACTGTGGATCTGTCTGGTGAGGACTTAAAGACAAATCTCTTGGAATGGCTGAAGACAGAAATGAGGAAAGAATTCAGGGAGTTCCTGCAGGAACAGAGATAGGACACAAATGCTGGCCTCTCTGGAAGACAATCCTTCAGGGGAAAATAGTGCTTTCCCTCACACACACAATCCAAAAAGTGGGAAAGAAATAGGGAGCATAGCCCGTTGCTTAGTATCCAGTCAGAGGACTCTGATCTTTTGTATTCCTCCTCAGATAAGGAGGAAGGGGAGCTGTCAGAGGAGGAAGAGGAGGTGATTGCCCAAATTCAAAAGAGACTCTTCCCCCAAGAATTATATAATGAAATGTTCCCAAAGGTCTTAAGGGAGGCCAAAGGGAGTGAGGAGCCTGACCCTGAATTTCCAGACGAGTCAGAAAGAACAATCCCTAAATTGGGAACAGCCCCATTGGGGGTTCCCCTCCCAGCAGCCTTCTATAGTTTGATGAAAGCAGAGTGGGAAGCTCCAACTAAACCTGAAGCTAACAACCCTCTTTTTTCGAAGTTTTATTCTTTCATTCCAGAAGCCACAAAAAGGATCAAACTATCATTAGTGGATGAACCAGCCACCAGCTTGTCATCTAATTCCATGCTGCCTATGGCTGCTGAAAGCATGCCCAAAGATTCATGTGACAGGCAGATCGAGCAGGCCTTGTGCAGGAATTCTGAGATTCGGCAACAGCCATAAGATCATCGGCAGTGGGGTCCCTGTTTGCAAGAGCCACCTATGCCTGGGCTTTGGCAGCAGTGAGCAGCAATGTTCCCAAAGTGCTGAAGGATGAGATTAAGAAAATTGCACTGACTTCAGCTTTTGTGGCAGATGCATCCTTAGATGCTAAACAAATGTCATCCAGGTCCATGGCTTTTAACATCACAGCCAAACGTAACACTTGACTTAGAAACTGGGATGTAGATTCATCTGCCCAAGCCAAGGTGGCTGCAGTTCCCTTCAAAGGCATCAATCTTTTCAGAGAAGGGTTGGATACGATACAAAGACAAAAAAAGAATCCTGCCCTCGAAGAAGAAAGAAGGGAAAACACAAAAGCACTTCCAGTCCTTTCAAGAGGTCATACGTCCTCCACGTACAGGCTATGCCAGGCCCTTCAAAGGCAGATGGCAGTCCAAGTGTAGAGAGGAGAGTAGGCCTTCATCCTTCTCCAAGTTCAGCCAAAACAACAAGGGACCAAAAAAGGGAGCCTCAGCATGGCTATGCCAGGGCAATGGTCATGATTAGGATTTGAGGTCATCTGCAAAGATTCTCAAATGTTTGGCATCAAACAGGAAGTGACCAGTGGGTACTGGAAACAGTAACCAATGGATAATAACTGGAGTTCAGCTTCAAACCTCCCAGACGGTTCCTCCAACTTTCAAGAAACCAACCAGAGCGCATCTGCACAAGAAAATTCAAAATGGAAACACTCAAATCCATAGTTGTGGCCATTCAGAAGAGGTATTTCCTGGCATCCATCAATCTTTCAGAGGCTTATTTACATGTTCAGATATGGGAAGCCCATCACCATTTCCTTTGCTTCGTCTACAATGGGAGACACTTCCAATATTGAGCACTACTTTCTGGTCTGAAGGTATTTTACAAAGATCCTGGTAGCCCTGGTAGCTCATCTGAGATTGCAGGGAGTGTCTATTTTTCCATAACTAGATGACATCCTGATCAAGGCCCCATTGTTCCAGCAGGGCATGGAAGCAGTAGAGAGAACTGCGGCCTGTCTGTGGACTCATAACTTCATGGTCAACAAAGGAAAGGGCAGCCTACGCCCTTCCCAGAGTATAATGCATCTGGGGGTGGAGGTAGACATGGTCCAGGACAAAGTCTTTGTTTCACAGGACAGATAACTAAATATCTGTACCATGGTAGAGGAGGTTCTAAGGAACCAGACGGTAGAGGTGATGACTCTAGCACAACTACTGGGGATAATGGTATCCTGACAGGAAGTGCTGCAGTGGTCCAGATCCCATGCTTGCCTGCTTCAGAGGATCCTGCTTCCATATCAAGGGGTATGAGGTAGTCAAGTTGCCAACAACCTTCTGGTAGGAGATCATTTGGTGGCTGGATCCGAACAGGTTCAGTCAAAGCATGCCACTCAGAGAGCCAAAAGAGGACAGTGATGACCAAGGACGTGAGTCTGCTGAGGTGGAAAGCCCATACTCAAAGAAGGGTGACGCAGGGCACCTGGTCTCAAAAGGAGATGACAAACAGCATAAGCTTCCTGGAACTCAGAGCCATCAGGCTGGGGTTAGTGGAATTTCAGAATCTCCTTACAGACTGCCATGTGTTAGTCCAGACAGACAACATGACAGTCAAGGCCTATGTGAACAGGCAAGGGGAAACCAGGTTCAGGTTCCTACATGAAGAAGCATCCACAGTGATAAGGTGGATGGAAAACCACTTCAAGTCCTTGAAGGCAGTTCATGTAGTGGGTCAGGACAATTGCCTGGCAAACTGGCTGAGTTGGAAGACGTTGGATCAGTCTGAGTGGATGCTGAACAGGGACATATTCAGACAGATCTGTCAGAGGTTCAGCATGGTGGAGGTGGACCTCTTTGCAAATGAGCTAAACTGCCAAGTTTCGAGGTTCATCTTAAGTTCATCCCAGGTTCATTGTCAGTGGATAAGCCATTGAGGTGGACGCTCTGAGCTGCGAGTAGCCTCGAAGCTTCTTTATGCCTTTCCTCCAATCCAGCTGTTACACTGAGCTGTACAAAAGATCGTAGAACAACAGGCAGAAGTGATCCTGATAGCGCCCTTCTGGACATCAAAGGCATGGTTCCAAGACCTAAACAGGTTGTCTATCATGGACCTTTGGCATCTTCTATTGAAGAAGAACCTGCTAACTCAGAGAACAATGACACCCCTCCCTGTCCAGCCTTTCCTCACAGCCTGGAGGGTGAGCGTGAACAACTACTAGAGCTGGGTTATGCAGAAGGGGTGATTAAAATGATGTTAGCTTCTAGGAAGGGCTCGATTAACAGAGTGTATAATAACACTTGGCAGGTCTTCAGGATCTGGTGTCTAAACAGAGGAGTGGAACCCTTATCTTCACCTGTGGGGCAGGTTCTACTTTTCCTACAGGAAGGGCTGGTTGCAGCACCCTTAGATGGCAGGTTGTGGCCATTTTGGCAAGTAGGGGCTCTAAGAAAGGAAAAACCCCTAGCTCAACATCCACATATTTAAAAATTCCTAAGGGGGACCTCATTGATAAATCTACCACAGGTTCATAAGTTCCCCACTTGGGACATTAACCTGGTGCTGAGAGCACTGTCTACAGGACTCTTTGAGCCCATGGTCTTCTGTCCCCTTAAGGAGTTGACTTTTAAGACTGTTTCCCTGGTAGGGATCACCTTGGCTAGATGGGTGTTGGAATTAAAGGCACTGTCAGTGGATAAGGAGTTCTTCATCTTCCACAATGACAGGGTGATCCTGTGACCCTATCTGGCCTTCATTCTGAAGATTAATTCATCCTTCCATAGGACAGAGGATACTGTGCTATCTTCCTTCTGTCCTAACCCTAAGCATGAGAAGAAAAGGGAATGGCACTGCCTTGACGTATATAGGGCTCTGAGCTTCTACCTAGATAGGACCAGTTACACAAGACTGATTCTCTATTTGTGTCATTTAGAAAGTCATCTACAGGTCAGAAAGTGTCCATGGCCACCCTAAGCAAATGGATTAGGGGGTGCATAATTCTAGCATACAAGGCCAGGGGTTTAGAAACACCTCAGGGCATTACAGCACACTCCCTAAGGGGGGCAGCAACATCGGCAGTCTACAGGTCCTTCCCATCTTTAGAGACTAATTATACGGTGGCCGTGTGGAAATCAGTGCATTCTTTCACCAAACATTACAGGGTAGATAAGCTTGCCTCCCCTGAGGCTGCATTCGGCAGGACGGTGCTCCATTTAGGCCTGAAAGCTGGATAATCCACCCCGAGGCACACTGTTATGTCCCCAGAAGTCAGGAATGCCCAATTCTAGGACCACCAGAGAACAGAAGATTTGTTTCACTTACCGTGAAGCTTCCTTTGGTGGTCCAGGAGTGGGGCATTCCTACCCACCCAAGATTTCTCGGAGGTGGTTTCCGGGACCCTGGGGTGACCATTTGATGGCAGTTTGACTCTTCCCTCCCTTAGCAGTTTAAGGAGAGTTATAATCCATCACACTGGGGGTGAATAGCCCTGGGGTTCAGTTGGTTTTGTTTTTATTAGAGTTTGATGTTAATGTTCCTTAATTGGTTTTGACATTTAAACCTGAAGAAAATGGAAGGGAGCTTCCTTTCATGATATGGTTGGAGTAGTTACGGCTTGGAAATGGACTGAGGATGATTGGGACAAACCCCTTCCCTCTGGGATCAATCAGTTGAATGACCCTGCTTTGGGAGACGAGGAGCCTTATCCCGGAAGTCAGGAATGCCCCACTTCTGGACCAACAAGAAAGGAAGTTTCACAGTAAGTAAAACAAATCTTCCATTCTCCTTAACATAGGAGCACACGCTGGGCCTCAAGGGACCAGAGGCACAGCAGGGTGTACTAGAGAAAGGGATGGTAGGCCAGCAAAACTTCAGTGATGCATTATGTTACTCCCTCATTATTTATGATCTCTCATTAAAGGCCAGTCACAGCTGCTCAGTACTGTCTTGGATCAGTGGCATAGTAAGTGCATTGTTGTAGTTTGTTTATTGTATCCAGCCCTTGTCAACCTCTCCTGCCTCATAGGGTTGTTGTGGGAATACCATGAGTGTTGCACTGAGTTTCTTGGAAGGAGGAGGTTCCAAAAGTGATTAACAGAAAATGTGTTATATGAAACATATATCTGTAGCAGGGAACTCTGGCCAAGTTCAACTCTGCTAGGCAGGTGTAGGTTTATAGCAGAAATGTAAACATCTCCTTATCTTTCTGTGTACATATAAAATGTATTTTTCTTTGCACATTAACCTAATGTATTGAAGCACATCTCCTACATTGTCTTCTCTTCATTGAGGAAAATTCTCCTGGTTGATCAGTGCTTTAAAGTAAGGTTCCTTGAGGTCATAATTTAAGAAATGATGTACAGTATTATTTTCTTGTTTCATTTATTTCACTTTGCTTTTATATATCTCAAATCATCTTAATGACTATGGTACTGCTTTTGATGGCTTGTACGGAATAATTTCTTTTTGTCTGTGTTTATATGGCACTTTGAAGTAAAATATTTTTGAAATATTGACTTCAATGTTATTTCATAAAATGCTGAGAGTTACAAGTGTATTGAATTGGAAGGTTGGTCTGTAATCACATTCAGTCTTGAATTATGCTGGGATTATCTTTGGGCTGGTGACTGTCACTGGGGACTCTTAGAGTTTGTTTTGTCAGTTATTGCCATTATAAAATTGGCTGACACACTTCAAGAACCATGTCACTGCTCAGCATGAAAAAGGTTTGGAATCTTTGAATATGAATAGTTTTTGAAGTATCCTGACACTTCAGTAATGAATTGAAGGAGACACTTGTGATTGCTGTAGTGCTATAAAAATGAACAAAAGAATAGAAAAGAAGAAATCTATATCTGTTTACATAAGAAACTGGTCTCTTTCTGCTAGAAATGCTTCCTGCACAACTCCTACTGAAACAAACAGGATTTTTCAAGGGCTGCTTTGTAGCAAGTATTTTGTTCTGGGGATGGGAGGGGCTGGTTAATACATTCAAAAACCCCTCATGTAGCATGGTTAGAATCATAGAATCACAGAGTGGGAAGGGGCCATACGGGCCATCTAGTCTAACTCCCTGCTCAGTGCTGGATCAGCCTAGAGTATCCCTGACAAGTGTTTTTCCAGACGCTGCTTAAAGACTGCCAGTGAGGGGGAGCTCACCACCTCCCTAGGCAGCTGATTCCACTGTTGCATAACATAATTTTTTTCCCCCTAATATCCAGCCGGTACCTTCCCACCCTTAATTTAAACCCATTATTGCAAATCCTATCCTCTGCTGCCATCAAGAGCAGCTCCCTGCCCTTTTCTAAGTGACAGCCCTTCAAATACTTAAAGAGAGCAATCATGTCCCCCCTCAACCTCCTCTTCTCCTGACTAAGAAGAAGGAGGAGGAGGAGAACAGGAGGAGGAGGAGGAGACTGGATTTATACCCCGCCCTTCACTTGGAGTCTCAGAATGGCTTATAAACTCCTTTCCCTCCCCACAACACCCTGTGAGGTAGGTGGTGCTGAGAGAGCTCTTTCCAGAACTGTCCTTGAGAGAACAGCTCTGACAGAACTATGGCTTGCCCAAGGTCATCCAGCAGCTGCAAGTGGAGGAGTGGGGAATCAAACCTGGTTCTCCCAGATTAGAGTCTGTGCACTTAACCACTACACCAAACAGGCACTAAACATCTCCAAGTCCCTCAGCCTTTCCTCAAAGGACTTGGCCTCCAGGCCCCCAATCATCCTCATTGCTCTTTTCTGCATGCACTCCATTCTGTCCACATCCTTTTTGAAGTAAGGTCTCCAGAACTGCACACAATACTTCAGGTGTGGCCTGACCAATGCAGGGTACAGTGGGAGTATGACATCTTGTGATATGGATGTTATGCTTCCATCGATACACCCCAAGTTTGCATTAGCCTTTTTTGTCATCACATTGCACTGGGTGCTCATATTTTACTTTCAGTCCACCCTTACTCCAAGATCTTGATTACACACACTGCTGCTCAGAATTGTATCCGCCACTCAGTATGCATGTTCCTCATATCTGTTACCCAGATGTTGAGCTCGGCACTTGTCCTTGTTAAATTGCATCTTGTTAACATCCGCCCACTTTTTCAGTGTGTTCAGATCTCGTTTGAATTCTATATCTTCTAGTGTGTTCACTGCTCCTCCCAATTTAGCGTCATCTGCAGATTTAATGAGTAGCCCCTCCACACCCTCATCCAGATAATTTATAAAAATATTGAAAAGTACCGTGCCCAGAACCGAGCCATGTGGCACCCCACTGGACACCTCCCTCCATTGAGACGATGGGGCTCTCCATGCAGGAGCACATACAGCCTGTGCTAAAGGCATTGCACTGGCTGCTGATAGCATACCGGATTCATTTCAAGGTGCTGGTTCTTACCTTTAAAGCCCTATATGGTCAGGGATCTACATACCTGAGGGACCGCCTTTCCCCACATGTCCCCCAGAGAGCACTGTGATCAGGGTCTCAGAACCGACTGGCCCTCCCGGGTCTTAAGCAGTGTTCCCTCTAAGCCGAGTTAGTGTGAGCTAGTTCAGTTTTTTATCCTCTAGCTCACACATTTTTGTCTTAGCTCAGGAAGGATGGCTCCAGAGCAAACTAATTTATGCACTAGCCAAATCGCTCGCTCACAACTTTAATGCCAGTAGCTCACAAGGTAGAATTTTTGCTCACAAGACTCCACAGCTTAGCGGGAGTATCAGTCTTAAGGAGGCTAGGCTGGCAATAACCCGACCAGGGTTTTCTTGGTGGCGGCCCCATCCTAGTGGAATAAGCTCCCTGAGGAGATCAGGGTCCTGTGGGACCTTTTACAGTTCTGCAGGGCTTGTAAAATGGAGGCTTTCAGGAGCTGCCACCACCACCAGTAATGAACAACTAATATTTGAATGTGAGAAAGACCTGAATCCCTGGAACTCCTACCAACAGCTGAAAAGACATCAAGCTCTGCAAGAACAATCAAAAATTAACACTGCGAGCTGTCTATGAGTTAAGAACACTGAATAATGGCTGCCACCATCAAACAAATGATGACTACTAGCACTTTATTATGGTTTTAGAATTGTTTTAATTCTAAATTTTAAATCTAATTTAATTGAAAATGTTTTAATGTAATTTATTGTTTTATGTAAGCTGCCCTGAGCTGGCTTTGGCTGGGAGGGCAGGGTAGAAATTCAATAAATAAATCTGTGCCATTGACAACTGCTCTCTGAGTGTGGTTCTCTGACCAGTTCCCTATCCACCTAACTATCCTACAGTCCAGGCCACAGTCCTTTAGGTTACCCATCAGAACATCATGGGGAACCCTGTCCATTAAACTTGTCACTCGATCAAAGAAGGACATGAGGTTGGTCTGGCAGGACCTTTTGGGGACAAATCCATGCTGACTTCCCGGATCACCAAGTTGTCCCTTAGATGCTTGCAGATTGATCCCTTTAAAATCTGCTCCCTGGGACAGGGGTCAGACTGGCTGGCCTGTAGTTTCCTGAGTCATCCCTCCTCCCTTTTTTGAAAACTGGGATAATATCTGATCTCTTCCAGTCTTGTGGCATGTCTCCCATCCTCCAAGAGGTCTGGAAGATGATGGACAAAGGCTTTGCAAGGTCTCTACAAAGTTCTTTGAGCACTCTTGGGTGCATACCATCTGGCCTTGGGGATTTGTACTCATTCAGTGAAGCCAGGTGCTTCTCAGCTACCTTTCTGTCCATGTCAATCAGTAGCCCTGATGCTGTAACTTGCCTACTACCATCTCTAGATGAGCTTGTTCTCTGCTTCAGGGAAAAAATCTGAAGCAAAATAGGCATTGAGCCTTTCTGCTTTCTCTCTGTCCTCTGTCAGAGTTTCTCCATTTTCACCCAACAGTGGGCTCATCGCCTCTTTTATCTTGTGTTTGCTCCTCACATAACTGAAGAAGAGTTTCTTGTTGTAGTGAGTCTCCTGGCCAGTGTTAGCTCACTGTGAGCTTTGGCTTCTCTGATGGCTGATCTGCAGTGCCTAACAACCCACAGATACTCTTCTTTAGAGGTATGTCCTTGCCTCCATTTCTTGAACCTTTCCTTTTTCTCCCTTTGCACTCATGGAGTCCTCTGTTCATCCACATTGGTTTCTTGGATCCCCTACCATGTTTCCTTATTGCTGGAATAGTGACAGCTTGAGCTTGCAAGAGCTTTTGTTTTAGGAGAGCCCACCCTACACTTGCTCCTTTATCTTCTAGCAGTCTTTCCCATGGAATGATTCTCATCATGCTTCTGAGTGTATTAAAGTCTGTCTTACTGAAATCTAACTTACATGTCTGGTTACAAACTTCCTTGGTCCCCTACAGCAAAAGGAATTCTAGCAGAACACAGTCACTTCCCCTAAGGTCCCCACACTTTTACCCTTATGTGGATTCTGTCTGACCATGTTTATCCATAGCATTAGTTCTTGTAAATGGAGCTAACAAATGTGCTGCTGCTGCATTAATGCAGATCATCCCAAGGAATGAGCACCTGTCAGTCTGCCTCCTTGCAAACCTTTTTGGTCAAAACTGTGGGATTTAAATAAATAAATAAATAAATGTTGTTCGGTCATCCCAAGTGTTACATCTTCCACAGGGTGGCTCTAAGCAGTGGAGTTTAGACTTTATGCATCATCACTGTCTAGTGTGGTGTCCTGCATGGAAACAGATTGGGACTTATAACAATATTACAAGCCCTAATTTCATTCAAAACTGGTGGGGAGTGAGCTTTATGTCTAGTTTAAAATGTACCCAGAATCTGTAGGTGGCAAAGGCTGTTGCTACTGGCTATGTGGCTGAGAATTTTTGTTGATGCGTTTATTTTTATGAGTTGCCTTGTTACATCTGCAGATGTTCTGTCAATGGGAAGTGAATGAGAGATTGCTATACTTTGTCCCATTGTACTCACTATTCCCTTACATCTATGTTTTTATGTTTTGTCTATTTTTGTAATAAATTTCTAAAATTATGATTTTAAATTCTGGAGTGAGTTACTAGTACAGACCGAAGCTTATTTTATTCCAGTGCCATACTTTCGCTACCAAAATACCTTTTATTAATTGGATATAATTAAATTCCTTTTTGTTTAAAGTAAAATCTCGGCCCGGTGATATCACTGAGGCACCCCAATGTCGTGCTACAGAGGGAATAAAGAAGCGAGAACAGATGTTGCCATATGTTAAGACGTTAAAAATGGAATCTGTCCTTTTATATACTTTGTCACTTCAGCAAAAGCAGGAAATGGTTAAATTCAGATCCCGTGAGAGAGGGTAGAAAATAATGAAGATTACAGGTGCAAGCTTTCTCTCTTTGGTAGTTGTATGAGGTATAGTTTAAGCCAATTAGAACAGACTATTCTGGGCTTCTCCTTCATTTCAAGAGGCAATGGTCTGTGGGAATAGCCAATGTAGAATTAAGGAAGTGTGAGCATCACATAACACAAAACATTGCTTTTGGGGGATCCTTGTCAAACACCAGTTCAAGTATACATAAAACGATACGGTCCTTGCATCTACTTCTACCATATCATTTTCCAGCAGCTTAAAGAGAATCAGCTAATGTTTAGCTCTCCCCTTCTGTTTTCTCTTTTAACTATTTTTTTGTGCCAAATCCCCAAACGGCTGACTAAACTCAAGGGATTTTAATTTGAAGTATTACAATTCCATGACAGCAGCACCTGAGAAAAAAATATTTTCAGAAATTCAGAGTGTGTATGTATGGAATATATGCCAATTGAGATTACAATCAAAATTTTGTCTGCTCCCAAGAGCTTCTCTCAGAAAATTAATCCTGTCATGTCATGGGATTTATTTATTTATTTATTTATTAGTTAAACTTTTACCCCACCCTTCCAGCAAAGCTGGCTCAGGGTGGCTTACAGCAATATAAAATACAGCAGCTAATACTGTATACAATATAAAATCTGGCAATATAAAATTTAAAACCATAAATATCACATATAAGGTGCTGGCATTAGTTCCTCAGCAACCTAGTTCCTGTCAGATGAACGTGGTACTCAGATCGGGCTTAGACGAGAGAGAATGAGGATAAGAGGGGAGACCCAGAGAGGTTGGGCTCACTCGTCATAACTGTCAGATGTCAATGGAGACAGTGACTGTAGCAGTAGTAGCAGTGGTAGTGACAGCAGTTCCAAAGGCCTGGTGGAAGAGCTCCATTTTACAGGCCTTGTGGAACTCTAATGGGTCCCACAGGGTCCTGATCTCCTCCAGGAGCTCATTCCACCAGAGTGGAGCCACCACCGAGAAAGCCCTAGCCCTTGTTACCAGCCTGGCCTCCTTGATGTTCGGGAGGACCAACTGATTCTGAGTCCCCGATCGCAGTGCTCTCTGGAGAACATATGGGGAAAGGCAATCCCTCAGGTATACAGGTCCCTGGCTATAAAGGGCTTTAAAGGTAAGAACTAGCACCTTGAACCAAGTCCAATATGCTATAGGCAGCCAGTGCAGTATTCTTAAGGTGGGCTGGATGTGTTCCCTCACAGGAAGATACAACAACAGCCTCGCCACTGCATTCTGCACTAGCTGCAACTTTCATATCTGGGACAAGGGCAGCCCCATGTAGAAGACATTGCAGTAATCCAGTCTCAAAGTGACCATCATGGATCACTGTTGCCAAGCTGATGCGTTCAAGGAAGGGAACCAACTGCCTAATCAGTCTAAGATAATAAAAGGCCGACTTGGCAGTGGCTGTTACCTGGGCCTCCATTGATAAGGACATGTCTAGGAGCACTCCCAAGCTCCTAACTCTTGGCGCTGGCACTTACCGCACCCCATTGAAGGCCAGGAGTGGGATCCCTAGCCCTGGACCACCCTGACTCAGGCACAGGACCTCTGTCTTTGTCAGATTCCATTTCAACCGGCTCAGCCTAAGCCAACCAGCCACAGCTTGCAACACCTGGTCAAGATCTTCCCGTTTGGAGTCGGACTGACTGCCCAACAACAAATAGAGCTGGGTGTCATCCACATACTGGTGACAACCCAGCCCATGCCTCTGAGCAACCTGGGCAAGAGGGCGCATATAGATGTTGAATAACACTGGAGAAAATACTGCCCCTTGGGGCACACCACATTCAAGTGGGTGCCTTTGGAACAGCTGGTCCCCTAGTGCCACTCTCTGCCCTGACCCTGGAGAAAGGAAGCAAGCCACTGCAAGGCCAGCCCCTGAACTCCGATGTCAGTGAGGCAATAGATCAGTAGCTGGTGGTCAAATGCAGCCGACAGATCTAGCAACACTGCCATTCCGCCTCAATCCAGGTGCCTCTGGAGGTCATCCATGAGGGCGACCAGTGCTGCCTCTGTCCCGTGTCCCATGCAAAAACTGGACTGGAAAGGATCTAAAATGAAGTGTCATCCAAAAAGCCCTGTAGCTGAGTTGCCACTGTCCTTTCTGTTAACTTGCCCAAATAGGGAAAGTTGGAAACCAGCCGGTAGTTGGCCAATTTGGCTGGATCCAGTGATGGCTTTTTTAAGAGAAAGTGCACCACTGCTTCTTTAAATGCATCCGGGAACAACCCCTCAGAGAGGAATTTGTTGATTATCTCCCACAGTGTACCTCAAACCCCTTGTGGCCAGCTTTGATTAGCCATGAAGGGCAGGGATCAAGGGAGCATGTGGTAGGGTGAATAGTTAAGAGCGAATTCCTCAAGACTGAGTGGGCCAAAATAATTCAGAATGGAACAAGAAGATGTGCTAGGGGCCTCAAGTTCATTTACTGTATCAACTGTAGCGGGAAGGTCACGGTGGGAAAAAATAAAATGTGGAATAACTTGGGATTTCTCAAGAAAAAAACAAGATGTGGTACAGCAAGTCAGCTATAGACAGTGATGATCAAATTGCTTTAATTCCAACTGTAGTCTCTTCCATGAGTTTAAGAACTGGCATGAGTTACCTGCTTCATAAACAAGTACTAACCAGGGCTGACCCTACTTAGCTTCCCAGAATTGACAAGATCAGGCTAGCCTAGGGCATCCAGCCATCCTACCTGCTTCATAAATAACTTGGTAGTATCACGTACTCACAGCTGAATGGCTCAGACAGACTGGACATTGTTAGAGCTTGGGAGCTAAGCAGGGTTGGCCATGGTTAGTATTTGGATGGGAGACCACTAAGGGAGACAAAGGTTGCTATGCAATGGCAAACCACCTCTAGTAATCTCTTGCCCCATGAGGGGTTGCCATAAGTCAGTTGCAACTTAATGGCACTTATTAGGCACCCAGAGAGGAAATTCCAAATCATAAGATGCAGTTGTTGATGCCTTGAAGCCTCGTAGAATATAAATGTGTTAAATCTACATTGTTCAGGAGTTTGTCTTTCTTGGTATCATGAATGAAAGCTGACAGCAGGGTGTTGCTTGACCATAAATCATTAAGTTCCTTGTTCAAATAAGAGAATCTAAAGTTCTGAAGATAGTTAAAAGTGCATGTAACATATAGACTTGAATTTGCTTCCATTCAAGTGAGCTTAGCTTATATACCATTCTTAACAGTGCAGTCCTAAACTGAGTTACATCCTTTTATGTCCACTGACTTCAACAAGGGTATTGGTTTGCTTGGACTTATCTCAGAACCTTAAAAATTATGTCAACTGGCCTGAGCTGCATGGATGAAGGGCAAGATTTAAAAAGTATAATACATGCATTAGATAACATCTACACAGATACTGATGCTGTTCAGAAGATTCTTTGCATGGATACTGATGCTATTCAGAAGATTCTCTGCAGAGTCAGTGGAATTGGAGGACATTAATAGCAACATTGGCTTTGCCCTCACTGAAAATGTCCTTGCAGATTACACAAAGCCTTCCCTTTTCTTTAGTTTGTAAAGGGAACTTCTTCTAAGCCACATAATAGATCTTTTTGTCAGGCTTCTTTTCATACAGTTTATACTGAGTGCAGCAGGCATATTGTCAAACATAATAAAATAGAGCTGAGTTCCAGTTTATATCAATGTTGTGTTTTCTACCACAAGTAACTAACTCTGTCAGCTGTTAGAACACAATATATCCTGTATTTTCTTTGTTACATTATTGTTAGAAAGGAAAATACATTAAATAATGCCTACTTTATGCACTGTACAGAAATTCAGTCCAAAAGTCATAAATATAGAATATGGCCCATAAATTTTGATTAATTTTAAAATTCCATTTTAGATAGCATAGCTCAGAAGAGATTGCCATGGAAAATATTTCTGAAAGATTGGCTCATTGAAAATTGTTTCCATTGGGACGTGAATGTTACAGACCAGAGGGCATGTTTTCAGGGAAATGTTTGAACAATGAAAACAATATTTCAGATTGGCAGAATGTAGCAAACAGGATTTTTTTTATTATATGGGTGTATTTTAGTTTGCAGTAATCAAAATCAATTATCTACAACAGCTATACACAAAAGTAGTTTTCATCTGGTATTTTTTTCCATTGTTGATCAGAGCCTTTTTAATATCCTTGGCAATACTCAGTCTGCCATCCAAGAACCTGGGTTTTTTTTCCCCTCCCTTCTCTTTTCAGTCTGGCTGAGGTGTATTTGTAATGTGCCATTTGCTGTTCAAGCTTAAAGATAAGAGATCAAAAAAATCTGCCTGGAAATATGAAGGGCTTGCAAGTGCACAGCAGCTGTTCAATTTCTATGCCAACACAGTTCTGGAACATGGGACCCCTCCGTGTAGACAATGAATAATAGAATAACTTCTGAATTGGTGATCTTGAAGCCAGGGAAGGCTGATCATGTTTACTTAGAAGTGTTGGACTGCACCATCAAAGAGCTCTAGTGGAAACTGTTGGAAACCCCTGTGTTGTGTTCCTTGAGGCACGAGAAAAGGCAAGTTATAAATATTTCAATAAATAAAACAAATGAAGGAGTATTTCTTTTTTTTAAAAAACAACAACCAAAATGTGGGTACCTAACTGAGGAAAGTTCACAAAGAATGAGTTTTCACCTGTATTGTCATGTGCTTTGTCACAACCTTAAATGGTCCCTTAAAAGGGCTTAGGAGTTGTAAATCACAATGATTTCCTCCAGTGGTTCCCCTTTTTAAAAAGTAACTATTATCCTTCATGCTTAATTTGCATGAGCTTTCCTGTCTTCAATAAACTATATTTTGAAGCCTTTTGATAATAGATCTGAAGGGAGTTGTAGCACAGCTTTAATATTCTATTTTACAACTTACGTAAGGATTTGCTGCTTTACTTATATCTTTGGGAAAATGAAACAAGAATGGTGCTGAAATGTTAATATACAAAGAACCTGAATGTGAGCAAGTGGGCATTGTTCCACATAACACTTTCTATTATTCCTGTTTTGTGTTGGCTACAATGAACACAGAATAATACTGCAATGTGAATTTAAGTGGTCAGCCACAAAATCCCACATTTTAAAACAAATGGCTCAACCAAGGTTACTATCTATTAAAAAGTACACTGACATTTAAAATTATTAAGAATTTATTCCCCCATCCCTAAGTGGCAACTTCTGCATGCCTGGCATATATTGTATCTCTTATTTAAATCATCCCATTCCATTGTTTAGCCTCTCCATCACTCCCTACACTATCAGCCTCTTTTCATGAAAAAAAGAAAAAAGAAAAAATGAAAGTATCCTACAAACTTAGTTTCATTGTTCTGATTTTAGAGTGAAGCCCCTTTATATTTTGGGTACACGCGTGGATATCCTGAGTGTTGCAGAGTTCCCATGCCTTTCGTTGCAGGGACATGGTCTGCATGGGCAGAGGAGTGCATATCTGAATCAACTCTCCCTATTGAAAATCCATAGGGGACCTTCGTCAAGCAATGTACACTTGCCTCATTAGAGTTCATACAGCCAAGGAGTTTGCTTGATTGGGTGCTTAAGTAGTATACCTCACATTAAAAGTGCCACAAGACCCTATTGGGGTTCCCTAGATGGGAAGTTTGAACCACAAGCCCATTTTCCAGTATATGGTTCTCAACACATACAATGATGCTGCCAATGGATACCTGCAAGAAGGCCATATGCCTTCTTATATATTGTTCTAATAACTAAGGCAAACTTTGACATTATACTAAAGAAAGAGTGTGACGCAAATGCAGAAAATAGTTGCAGTGGTGCATAAGTATTCCCACATATATGAAAAATAGCCAAACCGTAGTGGATTTGGCTCAGTAGTGTACTGAGAGATGTTTTGGAAACACTGCAATAATGTTAAACTTAACAAGAGCAGAGAACAATAGTAGAGCCAATATAATTAATTAATGCAAACCAGATGGCAGCCCCTGGAAAAAATGCCAGCAGTGACCATAATAACTGGTTTGGGGGGAGGGGGAAGAGGATAAAGATGATAATCACTACCAGTTAATGAAGCTGCTTGCTAGAAATTCTACACATGCACTGTGTTTCTTTGCTGTTCTCTTCCAATGGAAAAACTTCATGCCCCCCTACATTGGTATTAGAGGTTTCAATTACTTGTTAGCAAAGACTATTCCTTATATAGAATTTTTACAGCCCTTATATACACTTTGCCTTTAATTACTGGATACAGAAATTCTCTCTTTAGGAGCAGAAATGCTTTCAGATGAGAGCACTGTATAGTGTTTTTTGTATAATGACCCAAAGTAAGCTTGCTATACAGTATGATCATCATTCTATATTCTAATAGCTAAGCTGGCCAAATCTGAGAATACTTCAGAGACTGAACGCATGAGTGGACAAGACAGATCTTTCTACAACCTGAAAAGCACCCCAGGTTTGCAGAAAAAAAAGTTATAAAACCCAAAATTATTTATTTATTTATTTATTGGGATTTGTATCCCGCCCTCCCCGCCATACGGCGGGCTCAGGGCGGCTAACAGCAAGACAACAATAATAAATACAGTATCTTAAAAACAATGAAAACATATAAAACAGCATAAACATCGTACAGATGGCGTATCTTCAACTTAGTATATCAGAGCAGTGCCCAGATGTAATCATTGTACACGGTCACCCAGACTGGCGGATAAGTTCGGGCCAGGGCCAAGATGTATATGTTAGGTGGCCCCTACTTAAAAGCCTGGTGGAAGAGCTCCGTCTTGCAGGCCCTGCAGAATTGTAGAAGATCCCACAGGGCCCTGATGTTATCCGGGAGCTCATTCCACCAGTGCAGGGCTACCACTGAAAAAGCCCTGGCCCTTGTGATCGCCAGTTGAGCCTCCTTCGGCTCTGGGAGGACCAGACGGTTTATAACAGCAGTGCTTGTAGTTTTAAGAAATGGATGCCCTCAGTGGCTGTTGCTGGGCAACCACAACAGGCTTGGTTTATGTTATTAAAAAACACGGGGAGGGGAGAGGGCCCTTCCAGAGCTGTTCTGGCCTTTTAAGGAGGACTCATTGGGGCCAGCCCCAGCAGCAACCACTGGTAGCTTGCTACCATGCCTCATGTGACTAATACAGGCCTGGCTGTTTGCTGCCCCCTCCTCTCTTTCTTTCTCCTTGGGGAGGCAGGGCAAGGGTAGGCTGGGGGAGGGACCCTTTTCCAGAGTTTTTCACTTCTCTGCTCACAGTGTTATGGGGATAAAATGGAGGAAAGGAAAAGTATGTAAGTTTTGGGTCCCCATTGTGGGGAAAGGTGGGCTATAAAATGATAATAAAATACAGCTGGTTATGAGGGAGCAGGTAAAAGATGGGTGTGTGGGTAGAAGAGAAGGAAGCAGGATATGGCCATTGCCAGCTGGAAGGAAAGATGAAATAGTGTTGGGAAAGAAAGACAGGGGGAAATGGGGTGCCCCTTGTGAATCCTTGCAGGTTCTCCACTGTGCAAGTGGACCTGGCAACCGGCCTTGGGCAACTGTGCCATAGTTTTCCCAGGTAGAACGTGCTGAGGGTATGGAAGTGCAGAAAACTGAAGATGGGTAGGAGATAGTCGTTTGACCGGTGGATGGGAAGGAGACATGGGGACCACTAAAAGCAATCTGTTTGTCCTCTTGTTGAGTAGCACAGATAAAGAAAGTAGGTATAATTTGCCCTCCTTAAAACAAATGAGGCAAAGAAAGGGGAGAGGATATGGATATTGCCAGAAGGAAGAAAAGAGGAAATAGTAGGGGAGAGGATACAGGGAAACTGAGGTGCCCCCCCGCAAGTACTTGTGTGTTCCCTGCCATGCAAGTCTGTTTAGCCTGGTGAGTGCCACTCAACTGGGCCATAATTTTCCAAGGTAGAGCCTGCCAGGGGAGTAGGAGGGAAAGCTGAAGATGAGGAAGGCAGATAAATGTAGGTTGGCTTTTGGGTGGGAAGGAGAGAAGGAAGCAGGGGAAAAGTGAGGGGCTAGGGGGGCTTTCAGGGAAGGGAAAGAGAAAATAGCGCAGGAGGGGAAATGTGATACCCCCAGCAAGTTGTAATGTATATTCACAATAAGGTATTGTCTGATGTACTTGTAATTGGATTAAAATTACTCCCCACATATGGGGACCACTAAAAGCAACCTGTTTGTCCTTTTATGGAGTAAGGTAAAGGTTTCCCTTGCTCGAGCGATGTTCATCTCTGTTTCTAAGCTGAAGAGCCAGCACTGTCCAAAGACTTTTCTGTGGTCATGTGGCCAGCATGACTAAACACCAAGGCGCACAGAACGCTGTTATCTTCCCACCGAAGCAGTACCTATTTATCTACTTGCAATTTCTTGCTTTCAGACTGCTAGGTTGGCAGGAGCTGGGGCCAGAGATGGGAGCTCTCTCCGTTACATGGCACTAGGGTCTCGAACTGCCGACCTACCGACCTTCTCATCAGCAGCTCAGCATCTTAACCTCTGAGCCACCGCAGCCACCTTTTATGGAGTACCACAGATAAAGAAAGGAGATATAAAGAACATGTTTTTTAAAGAACATACGAGCCTGAGGGAAGATTGTTAGCTGGATGTCAGCGGTAGTATAGTGATTTTGTAGGTAAGGCATGGGGCAATGCTTTGAGTTTGGGTGGCAAGGGATAGTGGTGCTGTAGGTTTTGCAGTGAACATTCCATTTTTGACAGCCTCAGTCATTCATGAACTGAGCGTGAGTTCTCTTCAGCTTCCTGTCTCACTTGAGCAGCTGCTTAACAACTTTGTAGCTGTACAGAAAGTGCCGTGGTGGAATTTTGTTTTCTGCTGCCTTGTGGCCACTTTTACATCTGTGCAGTAGTGAAATTAATTCTCTTCCAGGATCGTGCATGGCCGAGACAGAGAAATGAATGAGTGGGGAGAAGTTGTGACTCCCATAAAGCTGTGCAAAACCTTGTATGGTGAAATAATATTCATGTTAGATGAACACCAAATGGTAAGACTCTTAAAAACAGTGCTTATTTATAAAAACTGACTGATTTATTTGCTCACTTTTAATTTAAACAACTGGCTGCATACTTATTTCCATATAGTAGTGAATACATATGTTCCTCTGCTTTGTCCAAGTGTATGCATCTTAGGATACTGTGTGAATGCTAAGCTGAGGTCTTTTCAAAGTTGTCTCTACATTATTATTGGCATTTTATTCTGTTCTTTTTTAAATAACGCGGAAGCCCTCAGCATTACTACCAATAATTATGGAATTTCCCTTTAAATTACAAAGTGCTAAGCACTGAGAAGATTATTGCATAATTCTTAATCACTGCATTTGTATCAGCATTAGTCTAGATTTAATAAGAAATTAGTGACAAAACCTCTCCTTTTCTTCTGTTGAATTCCTTGTTGGTTTCTGTATACCGGTACCTGATTTGTGAGCACAAAATACATGGACCATTAGTCCTTTTCATAAGCTAAGTATCTAAGTGTCACTTAGATTATTTTATGAGGCTATATTTGGGCCCCTACATGGTTTTTATGTTTTTGAAATAAACACATGTACTTTTGTCCATACCTATCGATGTGTTTAACTTTTGGCCCTTTATTAGTTTTATAAACCTCCTTTGAAGATTAAAGATAGTTGTATCCAGATACATAAATGCAGATTGAAGAGGCTTAGAAACGTTTGCAGGCTTTTGGTTTGGTGAGGAGTTTAAGGCATGGGCAAAACTGATTTATCCAACAACCAGACCACATCTCTCTATTCGTTCTCTACCCATTTGCTCTACATCATTCCATGTATGGTTACCCTCAATTAGAATCCCTTGGGACTTTAATTTAGTTGCACAACAGATGCCATTAAATGTTTTAGCAATGTTTTAGTAATACTTCATAATTAATAATTTTATGGTTTTTAAGGTTGAATTATAGTTTAATTATGCTGCATGTTTTAATCATGTTGTAAACAGCCCTGAGCCTGTGCACAGGGAAGGGAGGGCTAAAAGTCAAATAATAAAATATAAATAAATATAAATAACATGAACCTTGACCTCAACAAAATATCTTTTTCAGAACTCTACCTTCCCACCCCCAAAACTTGAGTGTACAAATTACAGTGGAGGTTCTACTGATTTTGTGGGATTGTATGAGTTCTTAAGCATAATTTGGATTGCTTTTTTCCTGGCTGCATCTTAGTTTAGAAATCATCTCAGTTCTAGTAAGCTTTTCCTTTGTTTTTTCTTGAGTTAGGAACTGGGCTTACTTAGAAGATCAAAACAATGAGGAAAATGCACGCAACCCACTCAGCTTCTGAGATAAAACTCAGGACTTTGTTTTCCAGTCAAAACTCCTTGTGCAATGAACTGTGCCAGGATGTAACTTGTTCCAGTTTTCCAGACATTCAACTAAATTTAATTCTTTTAATATCTGAACTATTTAATTATACATGATGTACCTGTTAGAACACTTAAATTTCCTTTAGTACAGAGGACATCTTTTTGTGGGGAGCTTTCAGAATGTTTTATGCAGGTGAAACAATAAATCCTCTTTCAGTCAGTCATAATGCATTTGAACTTTAGCATTCATTTGCTATATTTGTAGTTCTGACATTTTATAAAAAATTATGATGTGGAAAATTATTCTATCTGGCCCAAATAAAGCAGGATTAAAATTAGTATTTTGAAGACAGCCCCTATCTCTCAGTAATGAATCATTCTCTTTTCTTTTCCTGGAAAAATAATATAAAGAGATAAAAGTTTTTTTAAAAAAAGGAAATACCAATATTTTTCAATAGGCATTAATTTCATGTTACAGTTTTCACAATAATTAATGAGTTATAGTTCGGAGACTATTCTGTCTTGAAATTACAGGGGTTTTTCCTATTGTCTTTATACTTCTGGTTTTTGTACACTTTTAAAATTAAAAATAATGATAATAATTTAGCACTTTATAGTGTTTAAAGCATTTCCCATTACTGCAGTAATCGTTGCAATAAACAATCCTATAGGAAAAGGCAATTTCAGTATCCCCATAGTGGTGTCCTTAGTGAACCAACCACACTGAGTATTCTAGCACTGATGTTAGCTAATGGTGCTGGGGAACTTTGACATTCATGCCAGGATTGAGACAGTACAGTCAGATGAAGTTTGGGATTTCATGACTACCATGGATCTGCCTCAATTAGCATGGCACTGTACACATGTAGCAAGACATGCTCTTAATTTCATGTTATGTACAGGAGATTATGATCTAGTAGTGAATGAGTTTAAAGTAACTGCACTGATTCTGACATATCACTACCTGGTAAGGTTTCAGCTGAGTAAAATGTTAGCAGTGGTGATATGTAAGGTAAGAATCCAAAAGGTTTTCTGATGGCTTCTTGATTGCTAGGGCTGACAAGTATGACTGTAATAGCAGCAAAGAAAATGTACTTGTATCTGTGCAGTGTTGTCCAACAGTGCTGTTGAGTGTGGTAAGAAACTTAAGAAGTCCAGGGCCATGGAGAAATAGTGGTTGTCTTGGCAGTTTTCTATGACCAGTTTCCAAAACACCTTGTGATTAAATTTGGAGCCAGTTTGGTGTAGTGGTTAAGTGCGCGGACTCTAATCTGGGAGAACCGGGTTTGATTCCCCACTCCTCCACTTGCACCTGGCTGGATGGCCTTGGGCAAGCCATAGCTCTGTACCAGCTGTTCTCTCAAGGACAGCTTGGGAAAAAGCTCTCTCAGCCCCACCTACCTCACAGGATGTCTGTTGTGGGGAGGGGAAGGGAAAGGAGTTCGTAAACTGCTCTGAGACTCCAAGTGAGTGAAGGGCGGGGTATAAATCTAATATCTTCTTCTTTTTAAATTGATAGTATCTGATTCAACAAATTCCACATTAAGTGCATAGGTATTCAGGAGCAGGCAAGACACCCCACCCATCCCAAATGATATTCCCCACTTACCATAGGGATGCCACTGATGTGGACCACCATCCAGTGGACCATCCCAGAGCATCAGGGACATTGCCTACCTGACAGCAGCCAGAGGCTTGTGCCTTTCCTTTTGGCTCAAGAGGCCCATGGAGGTTTGGCTGGAAAGCACAGTTAATTCAGTCATGCCTCTGCAGCCCAGCTGGCCATCATGAATGCATAGGCAAGGCACAATGAGATCCCAACCCAACCAAAGGGCAGAGATCCAGCCAGGGAAATTGGCCAGGAGGGGATGGGGGGGTTGGGTTCTAGCAGGAGGGAGATAGATGAAGCCTCTAAGGGTGGATTGGCCCAAGCAATAGGAGGTGAAGCGTGTAAAGTCTGGGAGCAAGCAGGGAGCATCCTAAGAGGAGGACAAGGACAATGATGACCTGGGTGAACACAACTCCTGTTACCACCAGTGACCTGCCTCATTGTTGGGGGCAATTAGCTATGAGACAGAGGAGGCCAGAGGGATACCATGGACCACACATCTATATATATATCAAGGTCCAGTTCATTAGGAAGACTCCAGATATGAAGAGTAAATCAAATAGTTTTTATTAAAGAATCTCCCTGATTACAATCACACTAAAGCAATCAAAAATAAAGTAAGCATGCAATCAAGAAATAAGAAATAAAAAGGTGATGATAGCTATATTTAGGAGCAATAAGGGAGGGGGTTATATTACCTGTCTAGATGTGCAGAAGTCCGTGAAGAGGATAGCGCAAATGGCCAGCATTCCACACTACTGAGAACAAGGGCCAAAGAAGGAACTTTGGGGGTATACTCAAAATAGGCGCCCTCAAAGTACACAACGAGGCAGGGAATGTTCTCTATTTTTATAGGAATTCTGGGGGCAGTCTTTGGGGCCAGAACTTGACCCCACTACTCGTCTGTTGGATCCATGCTCCTCTTGGCTAGTAAAAATGACCTGGAATATCTCAGTAGCTGGGAAGATTACTGACATCTCCTTGACTGAAGCATCTGTGTTTGTGCCTGTCCCTAGATAAACAGTTGGCAGTTGTGCCCAGAGTGATTTTTAAACCAGCTCCAAAAATACTACTTTACACAGAGAGTGATTAAAATGTGGAATTTGCTGCCGGAGGATGTAGTGATGACCGTAGGAATAAACAGCTTTAAAGGGGGATTAGATAGCTAGTAACTTTGATCACTGAGGAAACCTCCATATTCAGAAATACTAATCCTCTGAATCCCAGAACCAGGAGGCAATATCAGGGGAAGACCTCGGCCTCTAAGCACTGTTGTTGGCTGTCCAGAGGAACTAGGTGACCACTGTGTGAGACAGGATGCTGAACTAGGGCTCTTCTTATGTTCTTAATTCAAAGTGTAGAGCTGTGTTTAATCTTTAAAGCTCTTAATAACGTTCATTAAAAGTACCTAAAAGATTGCCTCCAACCATATGTTCATGTTTGTACCTTAAGATCATCTGAGATGCTTTTGCTACCAAAACACACAATGGTATTTTGTGTTGTGAGGAACCAGACAAAAGCTTTCTCATCTGTTGACCCAAAAATGTGTGAATTCCTTATCCTGGAAACTCATTTGTTGCATGTCTATTAAAGACTGATCTAAAGAAGGATTAGGTGTCCCTAGTTTTAGTGTTGTGTACTGGCTATAATGTGGAGTAGGATCTGGGAGACCCGGGCTCAAATCCCCACTCTGCCATAGAAGCTTGCTGGGTGATCTTTTGCCACTCACATACCTCACAGGGTTGTTGAGGATAAAATGGAGGAGAACCGAACAGTGTGAGCTACTTTTAGTCCCCTTTGGGGAGGAAGGCAAGATAAGAATGAGGTAAATAAAATAAAGTAAAAATATAAATTATACTATTGTGTGACCTTTTTATCCTGGCTATCTAAATGGGTTCAGGTGGACAAAGACCCTTCTCTGATGTTGATAAAACAGAACATTATTTAATGTATAGATCTGGATGGGGAAGACACAGTGGCCAACCAGTTCCTCTGGAGGGCTGACAACAGGGCATAGAGGCCACCACCTTCCCCTGATGTAGCCTCCTGGCACTAGGATTCAGAGGTTGGCTGCCTCTGAACAAGGTAAAAGAATATGGTCAAAGTATAGTTGTCCCTCTAATATTCCTGTTCCTTCAATCTACCATTATCTGCAAATGAAAAGGTTTCCTATCTGCCCAAATACAAAAAGGGACATTTTAAAGAGATTTAATGTACTTTGAAAAACTGTTGATTTTTCAGCCATAAGAGACTCTGATTTTAGACTCAGATTAAGAGGGATGGATCCTACCACTCCACTGAGCAAAGTCTGAAGCCTTCCTTCAGCTTCAGGAGCCTCCTTCCAGCTGCAGTGGCCCTTCCTCAAAAGGATGAGCCACTAAAGTTGGAGGAAGGCTCTTTGGAAGATGGTTGGATCCCCAGTAGAAGTTTTAAAACATGAGGGGTAAATTGGATGTTCAAAAGATGATCAACTTGTGGTTAGATTCTGGTGGGTAGCCATGTTGGTCTGAAGCACTAGGACAAAGTTTGAGTCCAGTGGCACCTTTAAGACCAACAAAGACCTTGAATAAGACTTTGTTGGTCTTAAACATCCCACTGGACTCAAACTTTATTCAACTTGTGGTCAGTAATACCCCTGTCTCATATGAGACTGTCTCCCAAGATCTGCAACTGAAAAGATATTTAATTGTCCAAATACAAAAAGAAAATGTTAAGAGATCTAATGAGCTTTGAAAATATGTTGATGAATAAAAATGAAGGGGCTAATTTCAAGTATTTACCATGTACTATTAGAACAATATTGTAAACCTGAAAAGAGATCCATGAAAAAATGGCATAAGGATTTTGACCGTGAGATCATTACATTGTACATTTATATATGAAGAAGTTTACTTTCCCAGTAGCTTTAGAAACTAGAAAAACATTCAAATGGCTGCTCTGTAGCATTTATTCTCAAACAAACTTGGTAAATCTGTAAAATTATTGAGGAAACTGCAGGTATAGCAGAGCAAACAGTACATGTTTATACCACATGTAGTGGAAATTTGCACAAATGAGTAACTACTGGAAAACAGTAACAAAGATAATCTCAGTTGGTTCTGGATTTAAAGTTTCCTGTATGTGAGAAATCTTCTGGGCCTCATGGACCACAGGTTTGGCACTGTGAAGCGCCAAAAAGGAAAGGAGACTGATGTAATCACCACTGCCCTCTGACAGGTTTCCAATCCAGGAAGCTTTCAATCATGCTTCACAGATGAGAGAAAGGAGGATGGAGGGAAGCATATGAGCCCAGCATGTAAGCCATGTTTGTGTCTGTCTCTAAAAACAGAGGTTTGTCATGACATCTTAGTTGTAAGAAATATTTTTTTAATGGTTCAGCTAAACTACAGAGCTGAAGAAACAAAAAGCTTGTTACCTGAATGGTCTGAGAATTTAGTTAAAAGCAATCAAGAAGAGATTCATCCAGAATAAATCATGAGTACTAGCGAATTTATGTGCACCCAAGTGCAAAATAACTTATGTTGAATGTCTGGTCTGTTGAGCATTCACTGCAGATTTTCATTTAAGATTCTAAGCTAAAGCAAACTTTTTCTGGAAATGACACTGAATTTATTACACAGTCAAACACTGTAAACTAGAGAACTGTATGCTAAATAATGAAATTACATATTTTGGAGACATCACTAGTTAAAACCTTTTACCCAAAATGATAATGTACATGTGTTTTTTCTGCTGTAAGAGATTACCCAAGAACATACAAATATTGCCTTATGATGACATTTTTAAAGGGGATTATTGTGTCTGCATATTAGCATCTAGCTAAAACAGATTGTTTCTGACTAGCATTAGGCTGGGAAAAAATCTCTCTTCTTCAAACAGTTATGACTACATATGTAAAAAGTATTACTTTTTTGAATCGAACAAAAAAACTACCAGTAGAGGTCACTATTTACTGTGTTCAACAAACTTGGAAACTTGCCCAGCTGTAAAGTTATTGTGAGGAAGAGAGACTGGGAAAAAACCCCTCCTACTCTAAGAAAACTAACCGATTATTAAAGAAAGATGAAGTTCTCTAAATCAGATTTTTATCTTCTGAGAATTCTTTTCTTCTCTTTCGCAAGTCTTTAGCAGCTAGTAGCTGCAGGCCAGCATTTGAATGAATATATTTCATTAGAGATGGTCAGTAGCCCATTTTAAGAAGCATGGTGTTAGCAAGGTGAGGGTATCTCCTTGAACCCCAAAGACCCCAGATACTGAGGGCAGGATTCAGCACAGGGACTGCTGTTTAGCAAACAAACTTCCAAAGCACTGTGAGAATACTGAACTCGTTTGCCTAGTTTTTCAACAGGCAAAAGGATAGTTTATCAGGAAAGTGCTATGCCTCCCTTATTGGGATTTTTTTTTGTCATAACAGCTTTCATGACTGCATCCTTGATGGTGTAGTGGTTAGGAGCACAGACTCTAATTTGGGAGAACCAGGTTTGATTCTCTACTCCTCCACATGCAGTTGCTAGTGTGACCTTGGATCAGTCACAGGTTTTCTCAGAGCTATTCTCTCAAGAGCAGTTCTCGAAAGAGCTCTCTCAGTCCCACTTACCTCACAGGGTTTCTGTTGTGGGGAGAGGAAAGGAAATTGTAAGCCTCTCTGACACTCTGAGTGAAGAGCCGGGGTATAAATCCAAGCTCCTCCTCTTCCTTCCCAGACTACCCAATACAAAACTGAATGATCAAACCGTAAATCTTACTTCTCCCAACCATGATAAGCACTATGATTTTAAATGATTGCTGCTTGTAACTTCTCATGTATTTTTAAGACCACTACTTTTTCTCCCTAGCTGCAAAACTAGTAATCTCATAATCCAAATTCGCCAATATGTTTCCCCTTCTATCCTGCTGAATTCTTAGATCTATATTCATCAGAAATATCCTGACAATTAATGATTATACTAAAAGTGTGATCGAATCACCCCCCCCCCCCCCCCCAATCATGTGTTATATCTCTTCCTGGGCATTCAGGTTTTTGTACTCTGGAATCTATCTCAGGACATTTCCAAGGCAGCCAGGGATCCCTCAGTCATCAGGCTTTCCTTGATATGGTTGCTATATACATTTTCATACTGTGGTCCCAACTTTCTAAAACTGGCACACACACTGCCACTTGGGCATGCTGTCCTACCGTCCTTAGACTTAGCTGACACACAAGTTGGTAAACCACTACCAAAAGATGCAATTATACATGTGCATTTGGAATGTACCTAGTCAAAAATTGGACCCAAATATATACCATTAATTAACCTCAGCTGGGTAACTAAATTACTATTAGAGAGTAGATGTCACGAGCGCTGAACTGAATTAGAATAATAGAATCACAGAGTTGGAAGGGGCCACACAGGCCATCTAGTCCATGCTCAGTGCAGGATCAGCCTAGACATCCATGAAAAGTTACTGTTAGCAAAAGTTAAGCAATCTATTCAATCAATAGATGGAACTACAGTTTATAGATAATAGTTTGCAACTTGCTGTTTGTTTTTAACTTCTTCCTGAAACACAGACTTAAAACAGTTTCCTTGTTGTACATCCACTCATCATTTTTTTTAAAGTAGGCTCCGGTTACCATTCCCTGCCTATATCGGGATCCCAGCAGTGAGAAACAATGGAGGAAACTTTTCATCTGGGCGCTCACTGTGCAAGTGGGAACTTATAATATTGGGAGTCTCTTTCTTCTGTCTCCAGTTTGGCTGGAAGGATTGTCAGGGGAGGGCTGAAATTTTTCTCCTAAGTGGATGAGAGCAGGGAGCATTAGCCCCAGTAACATGTCATGCCTTTCATTGCCCTTAGAATAGGGATGCTTTCTCTTATCTGCCTGAAATTTGGGTGGGAGAATCCCTTGGGAAAGGTAAACAGTCCCTAAGATTTTAATCCCAGTGGGCAAAATGAAGCTAGAGGCTTAAATGTTTATCATGGATTAGAAACTTGATTAATCAAAAAAGGCCATTGTAATATTAAATATTAAGATTAAATGTAGAAAATGACCAAAAATGTGAACGAGTCTGAATATCATCCACTGTAATGCCTCTTGCTTGTGTCATATTTTCCACTGTATCTGTTCTTTCCCAGTCATCTTCAGACCCAATTTAGCATTCTGCCAGCTAATTGTTAGGTAGGTTTTTATTCTCTTCTGTGAAGGGACTATCTGCATCTTGTCTGGATCTTTAGCAGCCTTTGAGGATGCCAATTTGTTATCAGTGAAATTGGTCAAGGATGGTGGTGATCAACCCATGCAAACACAGGATACTGCTGGACTATGGAATAGTTTGCAAATATTCAAGGTAATGTAGCAAAAAAGAAAGTAGGGAGGATAAATGCAAAAGGGTGGGGGAGGAAAAGAATAAGGTTAAAATTGGCAGCCTCTAAGCAGAGCACAGCCTACATATATCCTGTACTGTCGAACCGGAAATGAAAGAGGAGATTCTTTCAGCTTAATGAAACACAGGATGGAGAGGTATGTATGAATTTTATGATATCTTCAAAGATGGATGTTCCATTGATCCAACATCCTATCTCCATGTCTTAGGTGAAAAGGATCTCTGCCCCTTAAGACATTTACAGTGACTATATTTGGAAGATTTTACCTATAGGTTTCCCAAGTGAGAAGTTTCTGAAAACAGTCCCCTTTACTACTATGCACTTGGTCATTGTCAGTTAACTGAAGCTAATCTGCTTTTTCAGTCCACTTATGATTTGTCTGCCAGTGCATCTGGCAAAAGTTACTATTTTTAAAAAAATCATGAGATGGTTCCTTTGCTTTGATATAGCTCAGAACTGATCTAAATTCCCACAATAAGATCCACAGTGAACTCCCATGTTATTGATCCTCTGTGACTACGGTATATGAGTATAGAACCTGTATTAATCACAGAATTCAGACTTTTTTATGCCATGTCCGCAAATTCAGATTTAACCTTTTAAATCATTCTGACAGTCAAATGGCTGAACTTTAGGCAGTGCAATAGTCAGCCAATACTGGTTATATGTTATGATGGCTTAGTCTAGCTTCTGGTGACCACCAAAGTATGTTGAATCTCTGCCATATTCCAAACAATACCACTATCACAAGAATAGTAATACTCCCTGGTGACTCATATCTCATTTGTATAAAACCCTTGGTAGTTCTTGAAAAGGGAATAATTTTTCAGTATGCAAACCAATAATTGGGGGATTATCTAAATGAGATACAGACTTTCCTTCTGGTTCTTTGGGTAGGATGAATCTTTGGGTTTTCTTCTACTAAAGCTGAAGATCACTGTGGCCATTTCACAATGATAATACAAAGCTTCCCTGTTCAATAGAAGTTACTACAGAGGCCATAATAGACTGACTACCACTTATCAATCTTTTATAAGTAGTGGGGAAATGTCATTGTAATTTATAATAGTGATAATTCAAATGATGCTTTTAATGGTTGAAAAAATATTATTCACAAAAGGTAAAAACCACTTTATAATATGCCATATAATATGTTATTTTAAAAAATAAACCATTTTATTTGCTTTTCTATAATGAGGGAAAGAAGACTAATACAATCTTGTTGGTCTTAAAGGTACCACTGGACTCAAACTGTGTTCTACAATCTGGGGATTAAATTGATGAAAGTGAGGACATTTAAAAGTGATTTGATATACACTTCTTTGCAGACCACTGCTTAAAGGTAAAGGTTTCCCTTGCTCGAAAGCCAGGCGAGTCAAACTTTAGGGGGCAGTGCTTATCTCCATTTTCAAGCTGAAGAGCCAGCGCTGTCCAAAGATTTTTTTTCTGTGGTCATGTGGCTGGCATGACTAAACACCGAGGTGCACAGAATGCTGCTACCTTCCCACTGAAGTGGCACCTATTTATCTACTTGCAATTTCTTGCTTTCAAACTGCAAGGTTGGCAGGAGAGACCTCTGCATGCTCATGAATAAATCTAAATTTGTGGGGTTTATTCTCAGTAAATGTATATAGAATTGCAGCTAAAGTATCCTTGATGTATCATGCCCCTGCCTGCAAAGGCGAGGAAGGTGGGGACCAAAGACAGGGCTGTTTCAGTGATGACATCTTACGTTTGGAATGCACTCTCCCCTAAAAGCTTGCATAGCTCCTGCCTACTGTTGCTAGGCACCAATCAAAGCATGTCTTTGTGCCTAGGCTTTTAATGGGGGGAGGTCATCTTTTAAAAACTTTTAGCCTGAGGACTGTTTTATGAATATCATTTTAGGCTTCTGAATGTTGTCTTATGCTCTTTTAAATACCCTGACTCGTGTTTAGGGCTTGTTTATGATTGATAATTCTTGTGTAGCTACGTTATGAATTTTTAAAAAATATTTTATTAAACGTTTATGTAACAATATTTTTAACTTGTAACAATGGAGATCCTGTGTCCCCGGCAAAGCCGTGGGGCGCGGGAGCTATTTTGCCGCCCAGGAGGAGGGTGTGGGCAGGCAACTGGTTGGGACACTTTGCGTCGCAACGGCGGGGGCAGGGCCAGCCTTATAGGCTCGGCCCCGCTCCCACCCTGCCCAGTTTGCACCTCATGCTTGGAGAAGCCGGTCCGAGCACGTCGCCGCCGAGCCGTTGGGACCTACCTGTTGCAGGAGATCTGGCACAGGCAGTGATTGCAGTGGCGGCGGCCTCAGCAGTGGAGAGATTGGCCATGGCGGTGGGAGAATCAATGGCGGCATCCTCAGCGGCAGCGAAATCGGCAGCGGCGGCGGACTTGGCAGCGGCAGCAAGCGGCTGCTTTGTGGCTTGGCTGGCTCGAGGCGAAAGCGGTGGCAAAGGGCGGCTGTGGGCGGCGGCTGCGGTTGCGGCATGACCCAGGGGCAGCGGCGGCCTTTTTAGCAGTTGTGCTGGCCGGTTCTTTTTTGGTGGCTGTAGTTTGCTGGGGTGGGCTGTGGCCTGGGCGATCACTCCCCCCCTTGGGCGGCTGTTATTCGGGCAGGAGTGGCATCCCCCCTCCCCTTTTTTGTTTTGGAGTGGTTTTGGAGTAGGGGAGGCAGGCTTGGCCTGCCCTGTGCCTCATGCGGCAGCTGTGTTTTTGGCGGCATGCAGCTGTGGTTAGATAAAAATGCCATGGAGGGGGGTTGGGGGCATTATTTGCCTCACCCCAGGATACGGGTTGAATTAGTAGACCTGTACAGGGATGACGGGGTTCATCTGTCAAGCAAGGGCAATTATGTGTTTTTAGGAGACTTGTGGCAAGGGGTTAGGGCAGCCTTGGGCTGTTGAATGGCCACGTCGGCCAAAGCGTAGGCTTGGCCTCGCATGTGGCAGAATTATAGGGTAAGGAGAGCAGAGCTGGTTAGCACTTTCAGCCAATCCCCATTTGGGATAGGAGGTCATCAGGAATGGCCCCCGGGTTTTAGGGGCCAGGGCTGGGAATGTGATCTCCTCAGGGAACCCCTCGAGTAAGCATCTCCCTGCGGGTTTTAGGGCTCTGGGGGTAGGCGCCCCTGGGGGGGGACCTATGTGCTGGGCTGCCAGTTGGATGGGCCAGAGCAATGGCCACAGACCGGGGCCGGTGACTTGCCCATATTTAAGGCCTAGGAGGTTTGCTGATGTGACACCTGCCTGGCCTGTTCTGCTCCCAGCTAGTTTCCCTTGCCGTTGTTGTTGTTAGTTAAATAGTTAATAAAGTGGCCCTTGCTTGATACCAAATACAGTTGCCTGTCTTGTCATTCTGGACTGGGGGGCAAAGCAGCATAAACAATATACATTAGAAAAATTCAATATACAATCTAAGTTTAAGTTCCAAGTCATAAATAGCACAGAGTAAAGAAAATTTTAAAAGACAGTAATAAGATGGGTTGAAAACAAAGAATAAAGACCATCCAAATTAATTAAAATGCGATATGAGCATTCACATATAACTGATTATTTTGTAGTAGTGATGTGTAATCGGAGATCTTACAATTGAACCATGTCTGAATGATTCCTCAAGAAAAAGAAACCATTTATTCATTATGTTTGCATGACCTCGGGAGCTATCAAAGGTATTGATACTGTCTGTGATTTTATCCATTGTGAACATCTCCCACAGTCTGGCATACCAAAGGTTCAGTTGAGGTGGGCTAGAATTTTTAAACATTTTTAAAAAATATTTGTGAGCTACATCAAGCAGGTCTCTGGACAGGCAGCATATCTATATACTATTAGCCATCCATGGCTGCGATCTGTGGATATCCAAATCTACATATCGGGGCCATGTGGAGGCTAAAAAGATTTCTCTGCACACAGAAGGCTTTAAATCTCCCTATAATTAAAGGAGCACTTACCTTGTTAGTAGGACACATTGGGTTTGGCGGCAGTGCAGCCCAGGAGCCCTGCTGGAAGCTGATCTAACCCAACTGCAGTGGGCCTGGCCAGGACAGTAGAGCCAAGTGGTGGAGCAGGCCAGCTGGCACTCTGAGACCAACCACAGCAGTGGAGCATGCTGGCTGCTGATCCAGGCCAGGCCTGGAGCAGCAGCTGACATCCTCTGCTGCCATTGCTGGGCCCTCCACAGCTGGGCTGGAGCAGCTGCCAGTGTGCTCCTATGCTCCTCCTCCTGTGACTTCCACCCCCCCACACACACTCACACCAAACCAGCAACCTACCGCTAGCCTGCTGGAAAGTAGGTGAGAGCAGCAAGAGTGTATGGGGGTGATTAGGAAGGGTGGGGGTAGGTGGGAAGAGAGCAAGGTGGAGTGAGTGAATACCAAAGATGGGGGGGGGGGTAGTGGAGTGCTAAGGGTGGGGAGTAGGTGAGAAGAGAGCAAGGGTGAGAGTGTTTTAAGTATTGAGCGGGAGGCGATGAATTCAAACAACAGGCTTTTATTCAGTGATATTGCTCAGCTCCAAAGACAGCTCTATGAGAGTGGCACCTTAATTTATACTGTTCCAACACGTAACTTTCAACAATGTAACTATATACAAGCAATACTATTGGACCCAAGCAGGGCTCAGTGATTGGGTATCTAGATTGGCTTTAGGACCAATGGGAGTCTTTATTCATCAGCTAATAAGAATTGGAGCTTTAGGATACCAGAGCCCTTTCAAGCTATTGTTGCTTCAATAATTCAAAACACAAACACAACAGGGTGAAAGAACGCCAAGGCTGGGGGGTAGGTGGGAAGAAAGCAGTGTTCCCTCTGCTGGAACACAAATTCCCAGCCCACAGATCCCCGGCTGAGCACAGGGTGAGGAAATTCTCCCCCGCCTCCCTCCATTGTATGTAGGGGAAGGGCACAAACCCAAGCCTCCCCTCCCCCAAATGGTCAAGGTCTCTTCCCCCCTTCCCTGGAAAGGGAGGGAGAGTGAGCTGCCAGCCATTTAAAGCGAACAGTTGACCAGTGGTTTTGCCGATCAACTGTTCAGTTTAAAGGGTGGAAAGCCATTTCAGTGCTCCCTTTGGCTTTTCCCTTACTTGGAAACAGGGGGAGCAGAATGGAAGACTCTAATGGCTGCCCACCCTTTAAAGCAAACAGCTGATCGGCAAAACCACTGGTCAACTGTCTCTCTATCTTTTTTCTTCCTTCCTTCCTTTCTACCAATCTCTTTGCTTTCTTTCCACCTCTTTCTTTTTTCCTTTTTTTCACTCCTCTCTCTATTCCCTCCCTTTTCTTTCTTTCTTTCTTTCTTTCTTTCTTTCTTTCTTTCTTTCTTTCTTTCTTTCTTTCTTTCTTTCTCTTTCTTTCTTAATTTCTTTCTTTCTTAATTTCTTTGCTTTCTTCCTCCCTCCCTCCCTCCCTTCCTTCCTTTTTTAAAAATGTAGGCTCACTTACAACTTTAATCCTATTCAGTCTTTTTGCTCATGGAGTAAATTTTTGGCTTATGAGACTCCGCAGCTTAGAGGGAACATTGGAAAAGAGCAAGGGTGGGCATCAGTAAATGCTAAGGGTGGGGGGTGGAGTGCCAAGAGTGGGGGTAGGTGGGAAGAGAACAAGGGCATGGGTGAATAAATGCCAAGAGAGCGGCAGTGGAGTGCCAAGGGTGGGGGTAAATAGCGAGAGCTGCAATGGGGGGGTGTCAGTGGAGTGCTGAGGGGGTGCTAGGTGGGGAAAGCAGCAAGGGTGGGGAATGAGTGAATGCCAAGGGTGGTGGGTAGATAGGGAAAGCTGCAAAGGTGGAGATGAGTGGAGTGCCAAGGGTGGTGGGGATGGATAGGGAGATTAGCAAGTGGTGGGTGGGTGGAATGCCAAGGGTGGTGGATAGGTGGGGAGAGCTGCAAAAGTGAGGGTGAGTAAAGTGCCAGGGGTGGGTGGTAGGTGGAGAGAGCAGCAAGGGTTGGGTAGACTGATGGAGAAAAGGTGGGGAGGGCAAAGGGATGGGGGTAGATTGACAGATAAGAATGGGAGAAAGAAGTTAAATAGATTGACAGACAAAGGGAATGGGAGAAAGAGGGGAAACACGGGGTAGATTGACAGAGATGGGAGTAGGTTGACAGATAAGGAAAGGGAGAGAAAGATGGGGAAGACTGTTAGAGAAGGAGGAAGAGGGAAGGAAGCAAAGAGGGGGAAGGGATGCACCCTCTTTGGAAGTGTCTTGTGGGTCTTCACTTTTACATTTTCTATTGCTGGGGACATTAGTGTTTTTAGAGTAATCAATCCATGGATACTGTATGTACATTAAAGGGGAGCACAGGAATGTCCATCCCCCATCTACGTGCGCTTAGCTGGTTCAGAATAAGCCTTACATACATTTTATTTAGAATATTTATTGGCCACCTTTCTACCTTGCAACACTCATGGCAGCTCTCATACAACTACATACAAATTGTATACACATAGGCTTGGCCATGTGATCAAGACACCAGTTTTGACTGCATTCCTGATAAAGTGTACAGTATGCATGCTATTTGTAGTTACACGGAGTAGTTACACGGAGTAGTAAAGTGTACAGTATGCATGCTATTTGTAGTTACATACAATCTGCTGCACACATGTAGGTCAGGGAGGACCCTGCCCCTACAATCGCATGCCCCCCACCCCTCCCACACACATTCAGTAACAGTGGATTGCTTATCTGAAAACAACTATAATCTTTAGCCTGGCAAATGGGGAATGGTAACTGACCTCATGAGCCTCAACAAACAGGGTTGTGATTTAAGTACTGGCCTCTGTCAGAATATTCAAGACTGCTGCAATTCCAGAACTACCTCATAAATCTCATAAATATATGAACTTTGACTCTGTGCATTTTGCAGATATAATTAGTGTCCATTTTATATTGGCCTGTTGTTGAACACAAGGAACAGGATTCATATTTTAACAACAATTAATTTAGCTTACTTTTTAGCCATAAAAATCTTCCCTTTCCTTTACTCAACTGTACAACTGAGATAATCATTCTGCTCATGATTGTGAATTAAAGGTAACTATCACCCAAATTTAAACTAGTTTTGCCAATTCCATTAAATTTTTCTTCCTCTCCCAAAATACTACAGCTTGAGGGCATCAAATGAAGCTTATGGGCAGTAGATTCAGGATGGACAAAATAAATACTTCTTTACACAGAGTGTGATTAAAATGTGGAATTTGCTGCCAGAGGATGTAGTGATGGCCACAGGAATAGACAGTTTTAAAAGGGGCTCAGACAGATTCATGGAGGATAAGTCTACCAATAGCTACTAGCAATGATGACTCCCAGTGCCAGGAGGCAACATCGGGAGAAGGTCTTTGCCTCTATGCCCTCTTGCTGGCCCTCTAGAGGAATTGGTTGGCCACTGTGTGAGACAGGATGCTGGACTAGATGGAACACTGGTTTGATCCAGCTGCATTCTTCTTAAGTTTGCTAAAGGCAATAGGTAATCTGCAAAGCTTTCAGTTACAGCATACCATCCAACAGTATTGCTTATATCCACATTTGCCCTTTACTGTATGTTATTTTGTACATATAAAAATGACATCCAGCTATAAGACAGCTATGATGCCCCCAAACCACTCCCTTTCCTCAGAAGCAAGATTTTCCCCTCCATTTTTCTTTCCTTTTTGTGACTGGGCTGCCCTAGTTGTTTTTATTTCCTGAAGAATTCTGGCTGTACCACCCTGTCACAGTATAATAGTTCAGCTGCTTGCTCAGCCCAGGAACCTGAGGGAAGGAATAGGAGCTGCCTTTAACTTATACAACTTAAATGGTACTTGAAAAATTTTTATATTCCAAATTAACAAAATTTGAGTTTTTAACTGACTCTTAAGGTCTCCAAAGGCAGTTTCTAACCACACCAGACCAGGGATCTCTGTACTCTTCAGAGCTAACTCCCTGTTTGACTAGGTAGGGAAATTCTTCTCTCTCTAGAAGATCTATCCCCTTTTCTTGGCCCAACTATCCACTTGTTCTTGCCAGCATTCCCTAGTTCCCCTGTCTGTGTTACACTGCTCTCAGTCAGGGCTGAATTCTGAAACTGTCAGTACTTGACTCTTTTCAGCTAGAGCTAAAATACATCTGAATTCTCCTTAGCATCCAGCAGTTCAGAAGTCTTTCACTGCTCAGTTGATGCTAACCAATCAGATTTCTTAGAACACTCTGTCACCCAAGACTCTCTGGCTCTGTGAAAAATTAACCCTTCACAGTCCTTTATCTGTTTACACAGCACTTTGAAGTTTTTAGAAGTGAATTCCATCACTACAGCCATAACTTAATCAGGGAGAACATTATGCTTCATAAACTAGTCATGTAATTTCAGTTACAAAAGGGAGAATGTTAGCTAAGCTCTGTGACTAACAGTGCAGTCCTAAACACATATAACTGTGTTCAGGATTGTATTGTAAATGAATTCTGGTGAACAGAATGGTTTTGGAAACAAAACCTACCCACTCCTCAGTCATCCATCTAATTTTTTTACATGTGGAAGGATCTCCCTCCAAAATGCAGTTACCGGTACCCATAAATTCCACCTGCTGCCTTCCATTTGTTTTTTATTGTACCAGCAGCTGCATCACATTACAGTTTCATAATATTTTGTCCAGCACTGCCAGGGACATTATGGTGGCCCTTCCTGGGTATATTTTGCAAGAACTCTGTCATTGGCTTCATTTGGTATGCCAAAATGGCACATCCTTTGCTCAATGGCAACTGTTCCTGCCTTGCTTTTTGAGAGCTGAATTGGCTGCAAAAACCCATATAGATTTGTCACTTTTTATAAATGTAATCCAAAGGTGGTGGTATTATTATTATCATCATCATTATCATCATCATCATCTGAAGACTGAATTCAAAGCCTTAATTGGCTAGAATGAATATCTGGGATTTAAAATATCTCCATTCTACTTTCAACCCACTTTTTCAGCCCACCTGCAAGGGGCACAAATGGTATAAGAATGACTCAGAGCTTCTTACACTACCATGTGTTTATATTCTTTCACTTGAAATTGGGATCATGTGGCATTGTCCTGACTATTATAATAGCACCGTATCATAGAATTTCTACTGAAGGATAAGAGAAAACAGCTATGAGCACTGAGCTAAAATGATGCACCCTGGGACCCACAATTGTCACATTCTCTCTTGATTTCACTTACACAGAGATGCAGATACAAACCTAGATGGGCGTTTTCATTCACAGCTCTCCTACATTCTGCCACTCATTGCACTGTCTTCGGCACTGGGAAGACTTTCTGGTTCTGTATTTATGAGAACTGTTTTTTTTCTCTGGGACTATGTGCGCTGGAGAAAGTTAAAGGATTTCCTTTTATGTACAAACAAGCATGGTAGATGGGGGAAACCGAAGCAGACTCTTTCTTCACAGTAGTCAATGGGGTGCTCACGAGTTCTTGTATTGTGAGAAAAAGTACTTCTTTCTCTACCTGTTCTATCCCATGCATAATCTTATAAACCTCGATCATGTCACCCCTCAGCCATTGTTTCTCCAAGCTAAAGAGCCCCAAGCGCTTCAACCGTTCTTCATAGGGAAAGTGTTCCAACCCTTTTATCATTTTAGTTGCCCTTTTGTGCACTTTTTCCAATGCTAATCTTTTTTGAGGTGTGGCGACCAGAACTGTACACAGTACTCCAAATGAGTTTGCACCATCGATTTATACAGGGGCATTATGATACTGGCTGATTTGTTTTCAATTCCCTTTCTAATAACCACCAGTAAAGTGTTGGCTTTTTTCATTGCAGTCGCACACTGTCTCAACATTTTCATTGGGTTATCTACTACGACTCCAAGATCTCTCTCTTGGTCAGTCTCTGCCAGTTTGGACCCCATCAACATGTATTTATAGTTAGGATTTTTGGCTCCAATGTGCATCACTTTGCACTTGGCCATATTTCCCACACTGACGCCCACTCGCCCATCCTCGACAGATCTCTTTGGAGTGCCTTACAATTTCCCCTGGTTCTCACCACCCTGAACAACTTCTTGTAAAGCAGGAGGGTCTTTTTTGATCTTGCTGTGATCCATTATTTGAAGTGATCTGTTTCTCCTGTTCAGACTCCAATATTAGAAGGGGGGGGGGAAGAAAGAAAAAATTCTCAAAAGATAAGGTGTAAGGAGTTCGAGATTTAATTGCCCCAAATACTCTTATCATTGTTTAAAAACAGATTCCTCCCTCCCGTCACAGGAACATTCCAGGAAAAGAGGCTCACTCACATGCCAATATTGTTATACTTTCCTGTGCCTGATTTACAGGGGAGAATTTTAATGGCCTGTGCAATAGAAACCGTTTACTTTCTCCAATATAACTGCAACTTGGCAGGATAGTTTCCTAGGCTAAGGGGCAGATTCTCTGAGAATGTCATCACAAATTGGGGGTAGGGTAATTACACACAGAAATGTATTTTCTATTGACCATTTGGAACAAACTATCAGAGTGATTTCCTAACATAATGACAAGCTTTGATTTTGATGTTAACAATCACGAATTAAGTCTTTAAGCAATAAAAGAACTGAATCAATGTTTTGCATAATCCCATTTTTCATAATAGTTAAAAGCATTTCTTATTCTATCCTTGAAAATAGTCAAGGGAGATTTCCCAGCCTTGCTACATGCATGTTTCTCATTTTTCTAGAACTTGTGTTTTCTTGATGAAACGTGGAGTTCATTGCAAAAATCTCCCCTAAGAATAGTTTCAGAATCTTACATAAATGTTTGAAATTGGTTGTATGTGTGTGATGGTATACAAAATAAATTTAGATGCATAGAGAAATTGTCCTTTTCTTATTTCTCTTATCTCCTATGTCAAAAGAGAAGCCATCTTTAGAGGAAAGTTCTACTGAACATTTTCTTTCTTTTCTCTGGTACATTAGCAACAGGTGTCATCTATCCATCCCCCCCCCCCCCAGACAGCTGTCTGAGGAAGTTTCTCAGGCCTTGCTAATCTCACTTGATTCAGCTGGGTGTAGTCGGGAGGAGGAGAGAGTTTGCTTTCATCTAGAATCTACCTTAGAGACAGCCCAATGATTGGATGAAAAAGGTCAGGCGGCCTATGGCCCATGTTTCTATAAAATATAGTCTATTCTGGTAGCCCTCAACCCTTATTCCATCTCCCCTCTCCTATCTGTGTTACCTGCTTTGCCTTATGCTACTCCTATGTAACAGCCCCCAGTCACCAGGCTGGGCACACACTTGATTTGCTCTTAGCAGTGGGGCTTACAGTGAACTGGATCACTGCCAAGGCAATACCATGGTTGTACCACCATGCCCTGAAGGCCTATCTGAATATTTCACCCCGACCCTGTTTGGGCGGCAAGCATATTTTAGCTCACCTGCAGGCTATGCAGCTTCAGATGATTCTGCGGGATCCAATGCCTTCCAGTGGCTCATTATATGAGCTTATAGAGGATTGGCATAGCCAGCTCTCGGCAGCCATTGACAAGATCACTCCCCGATGCCCTCTGCACCCTCACCCTGGCACCTTGGTTTATCCAGGAGTTGTGGCTGATGAAGCAAAGGCCAAGATGGCTAGAGAGACAGTGGCAGTGTGCCTGTGACAAAGCTACAAGAATATCTTATAGGACGTTTATGAGATCCTATGAGATGGCAGTCAATGCTGCGAAGAGAGAGTATTATGCAGCTACGACTGTGTCTGCGAGCTCATGCTCAGCCCAATTATTTAGAATGATTCAGTCTATGACTGTCCTCCCACAAGGCAGACCAAATGTTAGGGAACTGGACATTGGCTGAGACGCCTTTGCGAGCTATTTCCCAGATAAAGTCTTTTCGTTCTGCCATGATCTTCCCGCCACAGTTGAGACAGTGAGTGAACTCAAAGCTCCATGCATGTCTTCTAGTCAGGTTATGGATTATTTCAGTCTGCTCAGCCTAGAGGAAGTTGACAAATTGCTCTCAACTGTACTTCCTACCACGTGCAGCCTTGATCCATGCCCATCATGGCTAAAAGCTTGTCACAATGGGTTTCGAGGCACCCTAAGGGAGATTATTAACATAACATGGCTGGATGGCTTAGACTGAGCCAGTTGAAATTGAATCAGATGAAGACGGAGGTGCTGTGCCTAAGTCAAGGTGGTCTGGGGCTAGGGATCCCACTCCTGACCTTCGATGGGGCTCTGTTGGTTCCAGCGCCAGAGGTTAGGAGCCTGGGAGTGCTCTTGGATGCCTCCTTAACAATGGAGGCCCAGGAGGCAGCCACTGCCAAGTCAGCATTTTACCATATTTGGCTGATTAGGCACTTGATTCCCTTCCTCAAATGCAAAAACTTAGCAACTGTGATCCATGCGATGGTCACCTCGAGATTAGACTACTGTAATGCTCTCTACATGGGGCTGCCCTTGGCCCAAATCTGGAAGCTGCAGCTAGTGCAAAATGCTGCAGCCAGGCTTCTGATGGGTTTCCCCATGTGGGAACACATCCAGCCTGTGTTGAAAGCATTGTATTGGCTGCCAATAACATACCATATTCACTTCAAGGTGCTGGTTGTCACCTTCAAAGCCCTTTATGGTCAGGGGCCTCTATACCTGAGGGATCGCCTTTCCCCACAGGTCCCCCAGAAAGCACTGCATTCAGGGTCTCAAAATCAACTGGCCCTCCAGAGTCCCAAAGATGGCCAGGGCCTTTTCAGTGGTGGCTCCATGCTGGTGGAATGAGCCACCACTGAAGACATCAGGGCCCTGCGAGACTTTTTTCCAGTTCCGCAGGGTCTGCAAGATGGAGCTCTTCCACCAGGCCTTCAACCAAGGAGCTACATCTAATAACTGAACTGTGATACGGCCCTACTCCCCTGGAACTACCAGCAGCAGCCTGTGCCTGCTGGCATAAATAGATCAAGATGAGCTGATCATTAACACAGATTGTATCCCACTATGACTATTCCATCATGATTTGTTTCAGCTATCACTATGTAATACTACTATTATTAATACCATTGTCACTAGCACTTTATGATTGTCTCTGATTGCTTATGATTGTTTTATAATTGCTGTTTTATGTGTCTTAACTTTTATGTAAGCTGCCCTGAGCCTGCTTTGGCAGGGAGGGCGGGGTATAAATTGAATGAATGAATGAATGAATGAATGAATAAGGAGGTACATTGTTAGCTAGGAACAGAATTTGCTAAAGCTATGAGAAGTTATGACCTACATTGCTAACATTTGTAAGTATATTTAGAGAGAGAGTTTACTTATTTTCTGTGTACTTGAAACTGCCATTGGAAGGATATTGCTTTTAAAATTGTTTTCTTTAACTTCCTTAATACGAAGTCACACGTAGTCTAAAATTTTCTCTCTTCAAGTATTCTCTCTTCAAAAGGAGTCTAATGTTGCAGAGGTTGCTTTGAATGTCTCTCTTCTTGGGGAAGAGAAGTGTCAAACACCATATATGGCAATGGCAAATGTGCCAGTAAAACAGTGCCAACCCAACCTTTTGCAGTGCCTCAAACTGTGACATTGAACTGAAGTAGTGGTCACTGGACCTCATCCTGACCGCTTCTATATTGGCACTGTGTTGAATGGATCTGGCCTTCAGGCTTACCCTGTAACAATGATGTTAATTTGAATTTTTACAGAACTTTACATGCATTTGGATCAGTTCTTAAGAAATTCTCCACGCTCATTCAGTTGTAGATGTACACATGGTTTATATAAGAGATAGAGGTATGCATACAGCCCACATCTACCTTGTACCCTATAAAAGCTACAGACAGAAAAAAATCAAAGGTTTTCTTTTTATGAGTTACTGAGATTAAAAGAGAAGGAAAAAAAAGATTACAGAAGTTCTCCTACAATAAGTGGTAAAACTTTACACCTCTCAGCTGTTATTTGCAATCCAGAAGGAGCCAGACTTCTTAGCCATTTACTATAGGAGCTCAGTTTAGACCTTTTGTTGTTTAGAGCTTGTCCCTGCACTTCTTTTTTAAAGAACCCCTCCCTCACACTTCAGTTGGAAAAATCATGCTGATGAAGGATACAATGCTATTTTGGCCTATCAAATGCTTATGTGGTCTTGATAGACAATTTAAATGAAAGGCCTGAAACACATCACAGATTATAAACCTCATGAAGATTTACTGGATTTAGATGCTACTGGGTTCACACAAAGTAAAGCATTAAATAGGCCTTCTATGAACGACAACTAATATAATTTCAAAATGAAACCTGACTCATGATGGTAATCATTTAAATATATAAGCTAATTCTGTGACTGATGATTTTGATTTCAGTTGCAACAGAAAGAAATTCAGTTGAACATTGAATGACAACACACCTAAGAGAGCCAGCATGGGGTAGTGGATAAGAGCAGCAGACTGTTATCTGGAGAACCAGGTTTGATTCCCCACTTGTCCACATGAAGCCTGCTGGGTGACCCTGAGTCAGTCACAGTTCTCTGAGCCCTACCTGCCTCACAAGGTGCCTGTTGTGGGGAGTGGAAGGGAAGGCAATTGCAAGCCTCTTTGAGACTCCTTAAGGTAGAGAAAAGCAGGATATAAAAACCAGCTCTTCCTCTTCGAAGGATTTCCAGAACCAATAAGATATTAGGTATGTTTTTATGTTACACTGAAAATATTATGGTTGAGTGCAGAGGCACCAAAAAGTCAAGAAGGATGGATCCTAGGTTCAGACTCTGTTTTTCTATCTGGATATTCATCTAAATTAAAGTTTTGGTGTTTTTCAGACATTGCATAAATATATTAGGAAAATCTATTTTAAGCCTTTTTTAGTGCACTTGGATAAATATAGAAACACTTTAGTTGCATTGCATGTTTGTATATGTTATTCTTCATCAGTTTCTTGTGTCTTAAAATTGCTGTGATGTGCCCAGAAGTTAACTGTATAACTAGATACCCTTGGTATCATAGATGTCCCTCCTTTATGTTTGTTAAAGAGAAAGTAGAGTTATCCAAGTGGCAGCATAGAAGCCAGTGTAGCTACTGCTTCCAGAAAGTTCTACACATTCCAGTCATCTGCCAGGATACACCAACCACACCTTCCTTAGCCTCTACCTAGCGTGGCACTGCCAAAGCATTTTGATGCCCCCTGCTGTTGAACTAAGTTCCTTAGGGTAATTCTTCCTTAGCAGCAGTGGCCTGGTAGCATGTCTGTTTCCCACTAAAGGAATGGTTTGGGACCCAAACTTTAGATCCAGCCCTGACTGTCTCAGAGAGCAGAGGTGAGCCTCAGAGCGGCAGCAGCAGCAATTAGGCCTGGTGGAGTAACTAAGGCAGACCCTGGAAAAACGTGCTTACATTCTGGGACCTAGACTAGGTTATGTACCTGGGGTGTAGGAAAGACATCACTGTATACCAGAAGTGTAAGTATTATATGGTATGTAGTGTGGACGTATTTAGTTATATTAATACTGTAGATCCTCGCCATCCATGGATTTGTGACATGTGATTTCATTTACTTGCAGTCTGCAATCTGATGACATGATGTGATCAACCTGATTTTACTCATACCATATAATCAGCTTAATCATTTTATCATTTACATGAAATATGGTTGCTTTGCTACTGGGAGGGAGCAGATGCCTGCCTCCCAGTATTTGAAGACTGCACCATTTGAGGCAAACCCAGAAACAGACCCCCACAAATGACTAGGGTCTACTGTATAACCTATGTGTGCATGGGTTCTATCAGGAACAGAACTTGCAAAGCAAATCAATTACCCAGAATTAAACTTTGTTTGTCTTACAGGTGCCACTGGACTCAGTTGCTTCAGACCAACATGGCTACCCGTCTGAATATATTTTGGGAGTGAACCAAGTTCAAGTTCTCCAGTACACCAAAGTGCTGGATTCTTTCAATGCACTTATCCTACAAAACAATATTGAGTTCTAACAAACTGGACAATGCAGAATCCAGAGTACAATTTGTTTGGTGGACATAACCCTAAAATAATAATATAATTACAACAAAAGTATTAATTATAGTAGTTAGTCCCCATTGACTAATGACCTTTTTACACACATAATTATCTAATTACCTTATACAAATTGATTAGCCCACAATTCCACAGCAAACAGATTCTCCCTCTCTGGCTGCGGCCACACGGGCCTTAAATGTGGGAGGAAGGGCTATTTCCTCCCGCATTTAAAGGGGCCGACCACATGGCCCGCCCCAAGTCCCACGCTGAAGCGGGCTCAAATGCAGGTTCCTCCCGCATTTTTCGACCCCGGGAAAATCAAGTGTTTTCCCGGGTGTTGCGGGAGGAACCCGCATTTGAAGTATCTGGACAGCCCTCTCTCGCAAGCATTGCGAGAGCAGGGCTGTCCAGATAGTCCTGCCGTCCATTTTTTTCCCCTTTTACACTTGGGCGCATGGCCACTCATGTGCCCAAGTGTAAAGGGGGGGGGGAACCCAACTCACCAGGCAATGGTGGGTCCTTGGCCGCCACTGCCACTTCTCCCGCTGCTGCGGCCGCCTCTGCCGCCATTCCCGCCAGCTGTTCTCGCCGCCGCCGCCATTTCCGCCACCACCATGGCCACAGCCACCATTTCCGCTGCCGCTGCAGCCACGACCACTTTTGCCGCAGCCGCCGTCGCCATTCCCGCCACAGCCGCCGCCGCTGCTGCAGGGGTTGGGATGTGTAGACATCCCAACCCGCAGTAGAGAAATGTGGCCCCTTTAAATCCGGGAGGGCCGTGTGACCGCAGCCAGAGCTAAATTCTGTCAATTCAGCCCCTGTTTGGCAAAACCACTCAGTCCTGAGTTATTTTGAAATAATATACTAGCTTTAAATGCTTTTATTTAAAATACTTTTTGTGTTATGTACATGCTCAAAAAGGAGAGCTGAAGGCAGGTAATAATGTGCCTTGCTCCAGGGCCCCAAAATTCTGGCTATGCCACTGCAAAGCAGCAGGGACTAAGCCCCAGCCACTCCTTTGATTCCAAAATTGGTTCTGCAGCATCCTTTTGACAAGATTGGAACAAGCGAGGCTGGGTGACTAGCCCATCCAGACAAAGGTAGTCTGATCCAAATTCCATTTCAGTGAATTTAAATCGTAAATTTGCTTTGTAACCAAATTCCTTCCACATTAATTTTTCATCAGTTTATCTCATAATCATTAATTTTCCCTCTGCCCACCACAATAATTTCTTTTCACCTAATTCACCCATTATTGTTTCACCCATGTAGGGTTGCCAGCAGGCCAGGAAAAAGTCCTGTCCTTTTAACAGAGGTTTAAGTATGCAGAAATGGGCAGCTGAACCTTATCATGCATCATCTGATAGTAGATCACCTGATAATTGCCACAGAGCAGGTTGATGTGGAGAAATCTCCTTCAGTGAAGCCCTTTGCTTCATGCAGTTCTCTTTGCTTCTGTCTCTGGCATGACAAGGTAGGGCTCAGAATGCAAAATGGCAGCTACAGTCCTTATCAACACATGCTTGATATGCTAGCCTGCCCTTGATAAACTGCCTTGCTTCTGCAGGTAACAACTGTGCAGGCAACAATATGGTGCATTTGGGCAGATATAAACTTGTGCTCCAGCTCTTGTAAAAGAACATCAGACTTTTTAGTCTTTTAAAACCACCTTAACTAAAAATAAAGAGAGGTCAGTTTTCTATCCAGATGGCTGCTCAACAGTGTTTTCTGCCTAATGAATCTCAGTTGCCTGTCAAGCTCATTGAAAAGTAGGTTTTCATATTTCTCAGGAGCCATGAGAACTATGAACGTTTAATCTTTTTTTCCCTTAAAGATGTGAGACTGCAACCATGAACATCAAGGTTCTGTCTATCTATCCCTCCCTCTCTGCGTAAATAAAATGTGAAATGTGTAAGCACGTTTTGTCATACAGTGTAGGATTCTCTGTTGATTCCCCACTCCTCCACTTGCACCTGGCTGGATGACCTTGGGCAAGCCATAGCTCTGTACCAGCTGTTCTCTCAAGGACAGCTTGGGAATAGAGCTCTCTCAGCCCCACCTACCTCACAGGGTGTCTGTTGTGGGGAGGGGAAGGGAAAGGAGTTTGTAAGCCGCTCTGAGACTCCAAGTGAAGGGTGGGGTATAAATCCAATCTCTTCTCTCTTCTCTTCTTCTTCTATGGCATGTTATGTATATGTAGATGGGTAGACTAGAGAGTCAGTGTGGTGTAGAGTTTAGGAGCTGCAGACTCTAATCTGGAGAACCTGGTTTGATTCCCCACTCCTCTGCATGAAGCCTGCTGGGTGACCTTGGGCCAGTTACAGTTCTCTCAGAACCCTCTCAGCCCCACCTACCTCACCAGGTAAATGTTGTGGGGAGAGGAAGGGAAGGCGATTGTAAACCGCTTAGAGGTTCCTTAGGGTAGAGAAAAGCAGGGTATAAAAAACAACTACACGTTGTTACCCATATTCACTGGCTCTCTGAAAGGAATAAGGGGTATATTTCAATGCTGTAGAAACACCTATTACATCTTTGTAGCATTTCAGCCTTAATAATAAGGAAGGCAGATGAAGGGTAGGAGTGAAATGATATTACGTATAAATGGTGTGGGTGTCACATCCATCAATATAGGAAAAATACCGTCTGCTGGAGTAAATCTGGACACGAAACCTTTCTTTGGTTCCTTTTTTTTAGAAACACTGTTCTCTCAGTGTTATGTGCATGCAAGAATTCCTTAAAATTGTGCTGTGATTAACAGAATGCCTTGGGTTTATTTACTTTATTTATACCTTGCCTTTCTCCCCAATGAAGACTCAAAGCAACATATATCATTCTCCTCGCCTCCATTTTATCCTCATAACAGCACTGATTGGCTTAGCATCACCCAGCAAGCTTCCATGGCAGAGTCTCCCAGATACTAGTCCAGCACTCTTAACCACTGGCTGTCTGGTAGATATAAGAGTATATCCTGGTATAAAGTCAGACCATTAGCCTATACAGTTCAGCAGGGCTACTTTTGGCCAGGAAAACACAGGAACGGAGTTCCAGCTGGCTCCTGAGTTGGCCATGCCTACAACCAAAACCTCTGGCATGCGTGACTACAGAGCACACTGCCCTCCCCATGTTACACACAAGAGGGAAAAGTGGCATGTTAAAATGCCCTCTTTCCCTCTGGGGAGCCCTTAGGGATTTCCTTGTTAATTTCACTCCCGGCCAGTCAGCTGAGAGTGAAATTGACACTTCAGCAGACCCTTTCTTGGACATCTGGGTTTTTTTGGGGGGGTAGGAGACTAGAAAGGTGATGCTTTCAGATCCCAGGCACTTCAGCAGCGCCTTTCCGTGGCCGTTTGGTTGGGGGGGGGGGTAGGAAACTAGAAGGGTGATGATGAAGTGGGGCAGAGAAGTTCTGGGGGGGGGGAAGAGGCAAGCTTCCATGCCTGCTCTTTGCTTTCCCAGCCCCCCGCCTAATATGCTAATGAGCTGTGCTGTCAGGGGTGTGGCCTATTAAGCTAATGAGTTCCTGCTGGGCTTTTTCTACAAAAAAAGCCCTGTAGTTCAGTATTGTTTCTTCTGTTTGGCAGTCACTTTCCAGAGTCTCAGACAGTCCCAGCTCCTGTTGCTTCAGACCATTTGAGTCCTGTTCAGTTGTTATGATTTGGCACTCCAACCTCATGTAATGGAGAGCACACTAGTTCCTGAGCACACTGTAAAGCAATTGGTTCCCTAAATTTCTTGTTCATTTTAAGTTTGGTTCAGGCTTGAAATGAGGCCTGCTTTTGGGTTAACAGAGTTCAGAAAAACACTGCTGAAACAGAGCAAGCTGACCTTATGAATCTTTAGATAACACCCAGCTGCAAAGAGGAGTGGAGAGCTTGGTACTGGCTTTGAATTAGTCCCATTCCATCCAATTAAGGTTTATGATTTGCACCTGTGGGAAAGGGCTGAACCTATCTGAAGATTGGTTTTGTTTCCTTTCTCCCTGGTCAGACTACCTCATATGTCATCTGCCTAACAATTAGCATTACATCATCACCTGAGGGTCCTATTGGTCTTACAGGCCTAAAACCACATGAACCCTTGGCCATAAAGAAGTAAGTTTTGGGCTTATTGTTAGCCTGGTGGTGACTACGTAAGAACTGAACATGCAGTCACTGTCTTGCTCATGGTGGCCATTCTGAATGTTTGCTGGTGCAGGCCAAGTAGCTTGTGCAGGCCTATGCTGACTCTGGAGAGAGACACTTTGGATTATTGAGAACCTTCAACTGCGAATGGGCAACTTCTGCCAATTTGGAACCAATGTATTACTGTTTTAGCTAGCTCTTAAAATTCTAGTGATTTTGTTTTATTCCTCACAGTTCTTGTTCCTTTTGAAATATTCTTGAACCCTAATGAATAAATGTATTTTAATTTTCTTTTGTGGTTATTTGCCTTGTATGTTTTGCTCTTTTATTCTTTTTCAATAAAAACCTTTCCAGGCAAACATTTGCCTTGTTTACTATTAGAATTCTCTAAGGAAAAGATCTCTGTATACATGGATGGACATCCCAATTACCCACCTCTCACTCCATCTCCATAAAAGCTAATTTCCCCCCAATTAAATAGGAGATTGTCTATTTGGATAACAGCTTGAGGTTCTAGGGCTTCAGCTGGAGATGCCAGGGACTGAACCACTAAGCCAGAGGCTCTTCTGTGTAGTGCCTTTGGTTCATATTGTTCAAGGTTTATTTTATGTGTTTCTGCCTTTATCAAAAGAAGAGAATAATCATCTTTAAAAAGGTAAGTATACATTTCCCCAAAATTAGAAAATAATTTTGTAAAAGATACCTTAAGCAGCTGCAAGCCTAGTCATCTTCTTGGTTGAACTGTCTCACTTAACCAACTGAAATTTTTTTAAAAAAATTAAAGAATGCATTAGTTCTATATTTGAATGGGTGCTACACTTAATTTCTAAAATTGTGCTGGAATTCAGACAACACCATCTGGCAAGGAGAACCTTAGATCTGTGGGGGCTGGTTCTGAAGCAATGAAGGAAAACAGTCCACACACATTCTGCTCTAAGATGTTTGTGCAGGCAGAGAAAAACATGGTTTTTATAGAAGAACAGAATTACAGGATTTGACAACTTTTCAGAAACAGATTCTGGGGCTCAACATTTGTTAGCCACTCATCACAGAAACTAATGCTAATGCTTTCAATATCCCACATGTGATAGTGAGCTTGTTGCATAAAACTACCTGGTGGATGTCATGGCTGGGAACCAACTTATAAAGCCTACAGATTCTGTTTAATATTTCAGTACATCCTGTAGAAAGGATCTGGAGCTTTTGAAAACAATGTGGTAGGAACTGGGAGAGCACCCACCTTTAATAGAAGAACCAATGTGGATTCATTACCTTAGAAATGTCAGCTAGGCTTGGCTCAAGCTCACATCCCCTTTGTTGAGAAATGCCCTGTAATCACTGGGACAGTCTCCTTGGAGGGGGGGGGGGGGGGAATCTGTTTGCACTGGATCAGTGAAGTTGAGATTAACATAATAATCTTATGGTGAATGCAGGATCCAGTCTAAATACTAAATACTAAAGTATTAAAACCTGCAAACCTATACACAATTGCTTGGAATGTGAGTCCAGCTGCACTTACGGAAATTTATGAGTAACTTGTAAAGGATAGGACAGTGGTCTGGAAATTGTGAATATTAGTATAATGAATACTGAGCAACACAATGAGAAATACAGATATTTGCTGCTTGGAAATTAAAACAACAGGTGCTCTTTAGAAAACAATCAGAAAGTTTTTATATCCCACTTTTCTCTATTTTAAGGAGTCTCAAAGCATTTTACATGTGAATGATACTGCTCCATTTCTCCATGAAGCAACAAGTCATGGTTGCAGTACTTGTTGGGTTTTCAAGGGCGTATAGGAGCCAGTTGTTTACTCCCTTGAAAATGGGGTCATTTTTTACCCTGTGAAACCACTTTCCAAGTGCAAGCACTGGTCCAAGAGAATTTTTCATCAGACTAGAAGATAGTAGAATGTAATTCTGAATAAGAACTTCAGGACACTTTTAACATTATACTGATTTCATGTGGCTTTAAGCATCTATGGCTTTTTACCCATTTTGATATAGTGAACATGTCTGAAACATATCGATGTGTGACACATAGTGAATCTATGTGCTAAATGATGGCCTTATCTTTTTCTCATCTGCCTCATCTGCTCCAAACGTCTATAGAAATGCAGGCAAACATTCCAGTCCTTTGTGCTAGTGAGATTGTCTATATTTTAAAAAGTTGCTGCCAGTCAAATAATCTCCTTTCCACAAATGATTTTAACTACTTTAAAGCAGCAGATTGGCAGGGCTCATTCGACAAGGAAGATAGTGATTCCTTGCCCTTTTCTTTCGCTGCAGAATTGACTGGTTTTAGATTTTTTTTAAAAAAATCTATCTGTACATTCTTAATTCTCCACAAGTGTCTGTTTCATAAAATGTGCTCAGGAAGAACTTAGCTAATCAGCAGCACTAATGACTTCTGTCTAAAGGCGTGATCCTTTTGTGGTCTTTTATTTTATCTGTGAGCAATCTTTGTGGGCAATCTTTTAGGTTATCCAAAACCCTAGATTTGGCATTTCTGTGTTTTGGAGTATGTGAGCTGAGAAGATTTGCACATAATTCTTCAATATATCTGTTTTAGTTGCTTTCTGCTTTGTTATGAATAGGGAATTTCATAAGCACTGAACTGTACTTGTTTATGTAGAAGTCACAAGATTGAGAAGCACCTAACAGTCTCTTTCCTTAACCAGTGTGCCACATGCAGAGAGCAAGTACACTGCAGAAAGGCTCCTGCAGCACAAGGGTGGATTGATCTTAACTTACTGTGAGACCGTTTTCCCAATAGTGCTGCCCCGGTTTTGGGTCCTCCGTTTGCCCCAATTGCCTGCTTGAATTTCCCACTATTTGCTGTGGGGCGCATTTTGACCTGGGGCTTCGCGCAATTTCTCCGCAGCTTCGGTGATCCTTAAAAAACAGGATCACCGAAACCGCAGAGGAAATCACGTGAACCCCCGGGTCAAAATGCGCCCTGCAGCAAATAGTGGGAAATTCAAGCAGGCAATCAGAGCAAATGGAGGACCCGACACCGGGGCAGCGCTAGTGGGAAATTGGTCTGAAAGTTCTCAGTAGGATACTGCCCTGGAGAGCTGTTGGTGGCCAGGAGCAAGCCAACCGCACTAACAGCAATGACACAACTAGACTTTACTTATCACTTTCTCATGTGCTGGTCACCAACATCCTCTGTGGTGCTGACTTACAGCAGCTACTTGGCTCAGACATGCCCAGCAGTGTCTCTCCAGTCACCTACTCCTGTTCCACTGCTTGCTCTTTAATCCTTTGTACATTGCAAATACTTATAATGTGATTGACAATGACCTCTGAATTCTGGGAAAGCTGAAATGTATATGGTACCCACTCTCCTATCAAACCTAAACTTATTTTACTGCTTTAATAACATAAAATGCATAATTTAGTCTGCATATAAAATTCGACTATTTGGCATATTTGTGGAAATTAAAAGTAAAAATGTCTTTGTTTTGTATCAGCAAAACTGCAAATGTCCCTGCTACTTGAGACAGAGCTGCGAATGGTTGCACCCTATGCTCCCTTACCATATGTACCATAACTTTTGCTGTCTGAGAAATAGGAACAAATAAAAGCTGATGTTAGAAAATATATTTTGCAGTAAACAGAGGAAAATATATTTGGGCAGAAATAGTTTCATACAGTCACAACAGGAATATGAGCTTCTTTGGATATCAAGTTAATTTTGTAACATTGAAAACACTCTTTAGTTACCTATTATCTTGAACATATTATAGCACACCAATTAATGGCAAAGTTATTCACATTAAAATAATAAACATATCTTTGAAAATATGTTGTATATAGCCACAGTATGCACAGGAATTCATCATTAGATTGTCTTCCATAAAAAAATCATTTTGCATGAGTAGTCCTGTATTTAGAAGCATTTGAACCATTCCAAAAAATGAATATATTTTATATGTTTTTTTTTTTCAGTGCTCCTAAAAAATTCCAAATTTTTCTATTGGAAAAGAAGAAGAAAAATCCCACACTTTCCTTTCTGATTCCACCTCCCCCACAAATCTTTACATACTATTGTTCAACTAGAGAATGCAAGACATAATAGGTAGATTCTACCTACAAGACAAACAGTACGTCTGTAACATGCAGCAGATATATAAGAGAATACTAAATTTTAGAATTGCTCAAGTAGATAAAAAGAAATAATATTTCAAGGGTTTAATTTTCACTTCAATATACAATTAGTTAAAATGGAGGTATTTGGATTTAAAAGGATTAGTTGTCTTTAAAACAGTGCAACTGCATTAGCTGAAATCCAATTATTTTGGTTTAAGCATGGTACAGACTGGATCTTTTATTAAATTTGTTCATAGCAATATGCCAGTGAATCATGTTGAAGCATCCAGCATATTCTGTTCTATTCACTGTCAACAGCTGGCTCATAGCTATGGTGGGGCCATTTGGGGTTCTGCCCCCTTTCTTAAAGGGACAGCCCCACAAGATTTTCTCCAGAAAAACCCTTTTTAGTCATTTTAAAACATTTCTTTAAAGGCACACACTACTGCACTGAGAACAGAACTGAGAAGCCAACCACCCTCCAGGACCACCCTCCACAGCTTTTCAATTTCCATGCCCGACCTCCCCCCTCCAAAAAAAATACTTTAAAAAAAAACATGCAGGTGGTGGGGCTTGGCTGAGACTCACTAGGTGACCCAAGAGCGACCCCCCGGCAGCATGTTACTTCTTCCTGTTCCCATTCGGAAGTTCCCAATCTCCCTATCTCCTTTCCCACGCTTGCTCGAGCTGTAAGTTTCATTGGATGCGTTGATTTAGTGAGGGCAGTTGGGGGGGGTTGTGAGTGAGGCTGATAACAATAGGACTTTTGGAGGTCATTAATTCATAAGGTTGCCATAAGTTGGAAATGACTTGATGGCACCTAACACACAGAAACACGCTCAGTAGCAGTGTTCATTTAAAATAAGCCCTGAGCAGACATAATGCGAGATCCTTTGTTAGATTGTTGGGACCCCAATCCCTACCCTCTCTTCCCCCCCTTTCAAGGGATCTAAAAAAGTGAATGCTGCTGAACAAATTAAAAATGCCTGGGATCTGGCAACACCTTTTTCTCAGCATTTCCTAAACAAGAGGAATAAATGGGGGTGGTGGAAAATGAAGTGCAGGGTGGGGCATTCCTTCATTTTTCCTCCCCTATGTTCCTTCCTCTGGTTGAACTCTTTCTTCCCTGGGGGGGGGATGTGTGGGGGGTTGTGTCATTCCCCTTGCCCCTTCCTCCAATCAGATCCAAGATGGGAGTATGGCAGAATAGACCCCCTACCTGTTTCACACAGACAGAAAAATAATGGCTGCCCCACCAGAAAAAAAAAAGCCCTACAAGCTACGGGCCTGGTCAACAGGATTGCATCATAAGCAAATGCAACATATGCACGCATATGCAAAATCCTGTCTTGAACATAGCGAGAAACAACACACAGCAATGCTTTATAATTAATAATGTTTTAGGTCCATTCCAACCTTCACTAATCCACCCACCCTAACAATTCCAGTTGACAACAGAAAGTGATAGATGACTGCTAAATAAGATATTCACACCAGGTGGAACTGACAGATATCTCATGCATGATGACAGAGAGAGAACTCTTGCAAATCTCCACAGGAGGGTCAATTTATTAAGGCCTTCAGCACTTCCAGCTGTTATAGCTGAGCAGAAGTTCCTGAGCTGCATTGCCACAAACACAGAATGAAATAATTTCAGGCACAGTGGTGATGCTACTTAATCTTTATTCTAAAGTCTTATGTTTTTACAAGATGAGCCCTGCTGAACCAGTACAGCATTCTGTTTCTGATACAGGACAGTCAGGTGTTTCAGTAAAACTAACATGCATAACATAAAGACAATATCCTGCTCTGCTGTGGGCCCCCAGAGTCTGCTACCTAAAGATATACTGCTTCTGAACATGAAGTTTCCATTTAGCAATCATAACTAACACTAATTATTAACAAATTTGCCAAATCCTATAATTCACAGGGTCGCCATAAATCAGAAGTTACTTGACAGCACTTCTCACACACACACACACACACACACACACACTTAAAAGCCATTTTAGCAGATTACCGTCCCAACATCCTGTGAGAGTGAATCCCATTTTAATAATGGTCACTTCCACACTGTCATTTTTGTCACTCATTTTTCCCTATTGCTTCAGGGTCGTCATCCCCCCTCCCCATGTGTTTTGCTCTCCCTAGTAGTCCCAGAGGGAGCAAAACACACGTGGAAAAGGGTGGGGGGACCCAAACCAATAGGGACAAACGGAGGCAAAAGTGACAGTGTGGAAGTGGCCAATGTTGCATATTTTTGTTAAAAGATCAGCCAGTGTGGTATAGCCGTTCGTATCATTTGAGGATTTGGGAGATCCAGGTTGGAATCTTTACTCTGCCATGGAAGCATAATCAGTGGCCTTGGGCTGATCACACATTCTCAACCTAACTTTTGAGGATAAAATGGAGGGCAGGAGAACAATGTAAGCCCTTTAGTTCCCCATTTGGGAGAAAGGTGGGGTATAAATGATGTGTGTTTTAAGGACAGTCAGTGAAAGCCACCCAAACCTGCTCGTATATCCCAGAGTCCCCCTTTCTGGCCCCACAGTGGGCCTGAAGTGGAACATGGCAGCACCCAGCATTGCTTTTTGCCAGCCTGGGCAAGGTGGGAGGATGGTGGTGTGTCCATTACCTCCATCTGACACTCAGACTAGTGGGTGTGGCATGGGAATGTCCTTTTTCAGGGCTATTTTGACCTCCCAGGCTGCCCAGGCTGCTTAACACAGTCTTCGTAATATTCTGTTCTCAATATCATAACATGCATGAGGCAAACTGGGGCAGTTGTTTAAGGGTTCCTGAGGCCTGTTCTAATAGGTCAGTGACCACAAACATTTCTTGTCCACTTTTCTTGTATTTTTATTAATGTAACCCATTGACACTTACTATGCCATTTTATCCAGGCGAACTGATCTCTGTAGTCCGGAGATCAGCTGCAATTTCATAAGAACTCCTACCCTCACCTGGAAGTAGGCAATCCTCTGGGCTGGGGAGGAAATGTCCTTATGGTCTAGCACAGGGGTGGGCAATTGTTTTGGCTCGGGGGCCACTTTGTGGGAGTGGAGGTTAGCGGAGGGCCGCACCTTTTAAAATGATTGCATTCATTAGTTAACTTTGCATTTCAGAAAAGGTATGAATTGTATCATAAAAATCAATAAGTATAAATTAAATAAAATAGTGGTAGTTTTATTCAATTTATTGTGCTAATATCATATCATCTATAGCTGCAAGCATATTTAATTTTAGAATCAGTTTAATGAGACAAATGTACTTTCACACCACGTGGCCGACTGTCTTGGCGGGCCGCAAAAAACTCTGTGGCAGGCCGCATGTGGCCCCCGGGCCGCTATTTGCCCACCCCTGGTTTAGCAGCATCAACCAAACCTCAACATGGACTTAATGCCTCTCGGCACTGCTGAGTGTGGGAGGCCGCTTATTAGCAGCAAACCGCACTAATGCAAGGATGTTTAATTGATACAGATCTGCCATTAATAAACCAGTTAACCTTCACACTGATGTCTCATATACTTATCTTGGGGGTACTAGTATAAACAGTTGTGTTCAGAACTGAAATTGTCTAAGTCATGATGAGGTATGGGGAAATAACTTCAAGTAAACTCTCTCACCAAATCTATTATTGTTCTGACAGGGTCATTCTTTATCTATCAGATAAAAAGTTAAAAAGTAGAAGGGAAGGAGTTACGAAGGGGAGGAGTTTTAGCATATTTATTAAAGTTGAATGATTATTAGATTATAGTTTTTAAAACATCCTGTGCCATCTCCATGTCCCATGAGATTTTGGTTATGGAAATGAATAAGGCCATGCTGTGTTAAAGAGTGTGTTCTTGTTATAGTGGTTTCATATGCTGAGACATTTTACTGAGTTGGTACTCAGTTACCACAGAAAGTGGTATTTTGTAATCTATATATCTAATAGCCAAGTTGCCCTCTCTGTGCAGATATCTAAATCCATGGGGGGGCACTTGGGGGGCAGGGAGATTTTCCTACACTTGTGGGGGACTCCCCACGTGTGCAGAAAAATCCTAAAAGTTTAAAAAAACTTTTGGGGGGATATTTAAATCCCCTGAAAAATAAAAGTGTTCCCTGCACATGTGCAGAGAATGCTTTGGCTGTTGGGAGGGCTTGGCGGGCAGCGGGCCTCACTGCCGCTGCTGCTCTTGGGGAGGGGAGGGGGAAAGAAGCTCAGTCCATGGCGGGCTTCGCCACCACTGCTGATGGGGAGGGGAGGGGAAGAGGCTTGGTGCGTAGCAGGCCTTGGCGCCGCTGCCACTGCTGATTGGGAGGGCAGGGGAGGGAGGGGAAGAGGCTCGGTGTGCAGAAGGCCTTGGCGCCACCACCACTGCTGACAGGGAGGGCATGGAGAGGGAGGGGAAGAGGCTTGGCACACAGTGGGCCTTGCGGCCACTGCTGCTGTCGGGGAGGGGGAAGGAGGGGAGAAGGCTCGGCTGGCCGGCAGCTGTGAGCCACACAGCCTCTCCTGTGCCGGGGGTGAGGGGAGGAAGAAGGCTTACCTGGTGCTGCTTCCTCCTTCTCCAGAAATTTCCCAAACCTTAACATGTGGGAGGGGGAGAGAGGGAGAGACAGACAGACAGAGACCGAGAGTTGCAATATATCATCCTTTGCCATATCCTTCTTTCTTTTGGATAATCAGCTGATTTTTGAGGATTTTGACGTGAGTAGAGATGTGTATGCTTCACTTGAAAGAAGTGTTTCCAGGGATGAAGAGTAATTCCAGGCAACACACAATGTGGTTTGAGCAGGGCCGTTTGCACTGACCTCACCTACTCTGCTCACTTTTGCCCCCTGTGCCGTCTGTTCCAGCAGGTCCTGGGAAGAAAGCTCCAAAATGTTTGTGGGGCCTGCCATCGTTCTCTATATGAGTGGTGCCCAGCAGTCTGCCCTGTTGTCCCAGGTTTTATCTTGAAAGGGCTGTAACCATAGAGTGGGCAATCCCCGGCATTAGAGCAGGGGCACAGCCAGAACAGGAAATGGGGTGGGGGAAGCCACGAGACTCGAGGCTGTGAGCAGAGCTGGAGGCACCAGGGGTCTGGTTCTGCTCTCTGGCCTGCCTTGCACAATGTTGCTCTTTGCTTCCCAGGTGAGAATGCGAGAGGCAAAAGAATGCAGGGGGAGGAGCTGCATTTCTCACAGGGTTGCCAACCTCCAGGTGCTGGCTGGAGATCTTCCACTATGACAGCTAATTTCCAGGCAACAGAGTAGGGTTGCCAGCTCTGGGTTGGGAAATACCTGGAGGCTTTGGGGGAGGAGCCTGAGGAGGGTGGGGTTTAGGGAGTGGAGGGACTTCAGTGGGGTATAATGCCATAGAGTCCATTTCCTTCAGGAGAAGTGATCTCTGTCATCTGGAGATCAGTTGTGATCCTAGGAGATCTCTAGCCATCACCTGGAGGTTGGCAGCCCTATGAAAGAGATCAGTTTGCCTGGAGAAAATGGCCACTTTGGAAGTTGGACTCTATGGCGTTATGCCCCAAACCCTGCCCTCCTGAGAGTCCACCCCCAAAATCTCCAGGTATTTTGCAACCCAGAGATGGCAACCCTAATTTCTCATGTCATTGGGGTCACCAGGCCTGTTGATTGTCATGATGTGGGGGGGGGGGGAGTGGGAGAGATTGCATCTGAAGGAGAAGGCTGTGAGCCACACAGCCTTGCTGGTGCGGGGGGGGGGGGGAGAAGAAGGCTTACCTGGTGCTGCTTTTTCTTCTTGTGGAGCTCCTCCTGCTTCTGCAGGCCAGGAGCTGTGGGGAATACTCCCCCCTGCGAGTATCGCGGGTCCCCCTTCTTGTTTATGCCTAATTCTCTCTCAGTGGTTGGTCTCTACATTCATAGAGAATATAGCAGCATAGCTATGCTAAACTTATATGAATTAAGCAAATCAGTACATTTGCAAAGAATATGTTGCTTAGCCAAAAATAGACACATACTTGTTTTAAAAAAAGGAAACAAAAAAAGATTAAAATAGGGGCATAGCCTTGATCGTTGTGTGAGCATATATTATTTGTTGAACTCAAACATAAACATAAAAATGTCTTAAGTGCTTTGCTGTATCAGGACCAAACTGAGGATCCGCCCCTCCTCCAGTATGAATCAAAATGTATTAATTCTCTCACAGTCTAATCTAATCAACTAACAGCTGTTGATTGTTTTGAGATCCTGTGCTGCAGATACAGTGAAACGATGAATACAGAAAAAAAATGTTCAAAATTCCCATGTGAGTTAATAAAAATAAGGATTCAACCAGCTGGTATGTTCACAGATTTCCCATTCTGTAGAAGACAAATTATATATGCTCACACAACGATCAAGGCTAGGTCTCCTGTTTCAGCAAGAGACTCCCCCCTTCACCAGCTCTCCTCTCTGGTGCTCAGCCAGGCAGTAGGGGAACCATTCTGGGGAAAATGGGAGGGACACTGGTGCTGCATCAGGTGATTCTCCAGCACCTGTTCAAAATTCTGTGTTTAAACCGTAGAATGCTAGTGTTCCCCCCTACACTGGAAGTGAGATCACTGTTTTACTAGCTACCCCACCCCACCCACTTTTTGCACACTTTGGGCTGGCAACCCTACATATAACCCTGATTTGGATCAGGGTCATACAAGAAGGGGAAATGCTAATCAAAACCAGGTTCCCTGCATAATTATAAGTGGCCTTTTCTCATAGATTTTTTGTCATGTCTTTTCCTTAAAATGCTAGTGAGTGCAAGCGGCCTGGGTTCTTTTAGAAAAGCTGAACAGGGATAGATGAGTTAGAGTTCCTCTTCCCTCCCTGCGTGGCCAACATGCAAATCACGATTATGTATATGCACAATTTGCCTTTGACAGATAAAGATTTCTTCAATGAAGCCTTCTTTTGCTTGATGGTGTGTGTTACTTGAGACTTACTAAGACCAAGCCCAGGTAAAGTTTGGTTACGCTACCGCACCAAGGCAGGGTCACCCTTGACCGTGTGTCCAGTCATTTGATTTTGCTGGGAAGAAGTTATTTCTTATACCAATTTTTCATTAGAATATTTATTAGAATATTCATTGATTTTTGAGGATGCTTTTGTACTTTTAAACTATCTGCCTGTCTTTTGGAGACTAACTGATAATAAATGAAACTGGACTCTCTGTGCCCTTACTACAACTAAAAGATTCGTGATACAACACTGGAGATATGCCCACCTCTGGTAAACCAGTGAATTGAGAACCTTAGAACTCTATCAGTATTTGAACACATGGCACATAGATGACAATTGTGTACATACTTATTTTTAGATTTTTGGAAACTTAAAAAAAATTCTGTCTAGTTGCTGGATTTTGAGGAGGTTTTCCCTCTTCTGCATGCCTTCCCTTCAAGCTTTCTGCAAATATGTAAAATATATGGGGTTCTTGTGGCATGTGACAGATTGACACTCCAGGTTTTTTATTGTCTCTGTGTACACAACAAGCACAATAGTACTAAAACTGTCTTCACACTGCCCTAGCAATGTACCTCAGCAACAACTTAGAGGGGCTTACTTCTTGCACTGAGTGAGCACTGGGAGGTCATTTAGTCTGTGAGAGTTTTGTATGGTCTCCTGACCAACATGATGGCATATGAGTGATTGAGAGTGCCATTGATCAATATTTTATACTGCAATGTGATGAAGTGTAAAAGTGTGATTAATGGGGCAATCACATTCTTTTGCTTCTCGTGGGAATGTGAAGCTGCTGTTTTGCTATATTAACCTTTTATGCAATGAAAAGCTATGTTAACTTTGTGCACTGTTATTGCTATGATTTACATAGCTGGCAAGGCTGCTAGATTATAAACTTGTGACTATCCTCCATTCTTACAGCAAGAATCTTGAGGCAGATTTGCTCCACGTCTGCAGAGTTCTAGCAGGAGGCCCCATCTGCTGCAGTTCTTAATGGTAGGGAGCTGGCACTTTATACTCTCCTTGCTGTGGGGAAGATATTAACACACACAGAAGGAAGGCTGAAGTTAAGAATCTAAAGCCCATTTCTCCAACAGAACCAGCTTGACAAGGAAACAGTGGAAAGATCCCTTAAATATAGTTCTCTTCTGAACAAACATCTATAAAAATTGCAGCTATTAAGTCTATCCTTTTTGTGGGTTTCTGCTTGGGGAGCTCTTTCTCACCTCTGTTACCCTCTCTTCTCGATAGGGAGTTGAATAAGTATTAGAAACACAGAATTTTCAGAATTCAGCTCTGAACCTCTGTCTATCTGGTGATAAATTTGGAATTTATCTACCCCTTACTAGTTGATCCAGTATAATGCTTTACTTGGCTAACCTTGCAACAAACATTTTGCTCTTTGTATTAGAAACTCAAAGCCTGTCAGAGCAATCCTATCCACAAGTGACATCTGCTGGATAGGATGTAATGGCTGCTAAATCCCCTTTGTGCTACAGAACTATAAAACACATCAATGTAATGGATCTATCTATACTGTGCTGCAGTAGTAATGAAACAGCATAGCTACTGCTTGTGCAAAGGGAATGGGCAGAACTGGAGGCATGGAAGAGGGTATATTCAGAATCCTGTGATTTCTCAGAACCTGTTACTGCCCTGCCCCAGTATGGTGAAGTGGTTAAGTGCGCGGACTCTAATCTGGGAGAACTGGATTTGATTCCCCACTCCTCCACTTGTAGCGGTTGGATGACCTTGGGCAAGCCATAGTTCTGACACGAGCTGTCCTCGAAAGGGCAGTTCTTGAAAGAGCTCTCTCAGCATCACCTACCTCACAGGGTGCCTGTTGTGGGGAGGGGAAGGGAAAGGAGTTTGTAAGCCGCTCTGAGACTCCAAGTGATGGACGGGGTAAAAATCCAATCTCTTCTTCGTCCTTGTCCTCTTCCTCCTCCTCCTCTTCTTCTTCTGTATAAATTTTACATCTACCAACGTGGAAGGATAATCTTATGTGCTCCCAAGTTTACAAAAAAGCCCCAGTAGCACTCTTTTTACAGCACAGTCAAGGATAGGATTCTGATTACTTTTGTAGCCAATCATGGCATACTACCAGTACTATTTATATCATTTCAGTGCATTGTTTTACTTTCTTCTTTGTTGTCAAGAATGCATATGACTACAGCTATGGCAGCCCTCATGTAGTGGCTGCCACTAACATGACAAGCATAGATAGCCTTAAGAACTATCCTTTTTCACAGATGGGTTCCTCTTAGTTCTAGACACAGACAGGTCACTAAATATATGGTTCTATCAATCTAACCCATTATCACTATACCCGAGTCATGTTTATGAATCAAACAAGTATGAAAGATGGACTGTGAACTTGTGAAAATGGTTTTTTGGGATGATGTCACAACTAGGGATAATGTGATCTTCACATCAAATGCATTTAACAAGTGAATTTGCTATGTTCAACTGTGACAATCAGACTGAGCCAATTACTCAGTCAGCTTGGTCCCAAAAAACTTGAAACTTGCTAAACAGGTTTGCATTGAGGTCCCCTCCCCCAAACTGCATGTGCAAAAGTGTTGCCAAAACAAACAGATCAGCAGCCATCAGTGTCAATGAGGACTACTTAGATGAACATCCACTTGGTATCCTAAACGCATATGCAAATTTCACCAGAGCCAGAAAGCACAGCAAAATACAGTTGTGATAGACTGCACTTTAAAAGCAGGTTTCATAGTGCAGCTAAATCAGGGAACTGGGAGATAAAGTTAACTTTTCCCTGGAAGGGAGAGCTTGAGTGACAGGCTCCTTTTCCTCTCTGATTGGCCAGAGCCAGCAGAGGCAAATATATGATCAGCTGAGTGCTGAGGGGAGTTGTCAGTTTGGAGATTATAGTTTAAAGTTGGAACCATTCTGAAGGCAGTCGGTTTCTGACACAGTTTTGGAGTCAGTGTGTCTGACAAGATAAGTCAGACAGGTTCTCAGTTTTGTGCTTTAGATGAGCTTCAGATATCGCTGTTAACATTTCCCCTCAATTTCCCCATTGATTACAAAATTCCTAAATCAAAAGTTACTTCAGATAATTCTTTAAACTTTTGCAGCAACTTGTAATTAAACAATGACAATGAAATTTCAGTGGAAGCAATTGCTGTGGAATGAATGTAAGTCAGACGAGCATGTCTCTTTGATTAGTAGTATGGTTTATTTTTGTCTGAGAAGCCTTTTTTCATCTTCTTTGCCCTTGAATGTTTGCATTTGGCCTGTACTTCATTAAAATATGAGAATGTTGCCCTGTATTCTAGTTTACAGAGAATGTGCCAGCAAACAGCATTGGTGGGGGGACCCTGCATTCCTCTCTTGTAATAATAATTAAAAAGCAATGTTGCCTGCAAAAGCTGGGCAAATACTTGAAAGACCATGTTGGAAAGAAGTATAAATTTGCTGATCTGAAGGGTCTGTTTGTGTGCTGGAAGGAAACGAAGCATTGTTCATTTAAATCAAATCAGTTATTGCCACTTACATTAGTTGTCACTTTGGCATCATCACCCTTGTTACCAAAAATCAAATATTTGTGTGCCTAGGCCTTGTTTGCATGAATGTTTGAGAATCTGTTGTTATTCATAGAAAACTAGGCATTCATGCACAATTGAACACATTCATGTCAGAAGTGTTCACCTGGACAGCTTGTATAAAATGGCTTTTATACTCTAAACTGCCACTGCTTAGAAGCACACAAAGAATAGGGCAGCATTTTTTAAAAAGTGGCTGCTGGCTTTGTTAGAGGAAATTACTGTAAAAGCCTCATCCACAGCCATGAGAGGAGAAGGTGGGGGGGAGGCAAGGTTCCTAAACAGTTAAGAGAACCTACTCACTGAACAGAACTGGAATATGGCATAACACTTCTGATATAATTCTGAACCAGGAAGTATAGAAAACCAATATACTGCAAGTCTGTACACCAGGCAATGCGTTAGAGCCCATTGATCTGCGAAGAACCTTTGCCTGATCAAGAGGCATGTCAGCCAAAGGTCCAGAGGAAAACCCTAGGAACAGAGATGCAGGATCCAAACTACAGGTATTGTCACTGTGTACATATTCATAATTCTATCACTTACCATGTCATTTTTTAATTTATATAAACATTTGTATGCTGTTTCATCCTATAAAAGGCTTTCAACATCATCAAAAAATTCAGCCATAAAAACAATGAAAGAAAATACCTCTATATAAAAAATAACACTATCAGCCCAGAAAATAAGATTACCAATAATATCAAATTAGTCCAAAGATTCAAAATGGAAGCCATTGAGAAAACACTAACAAAAGCTAACCTGGAAAGGCTCACTGGTACTGTGCTGCTTTACATAATTTATGGAACATAACCTCCTCTGGTATGCTACTCAGGAGAATGGAGCCTACAACAAAGAAGACCATTGATTTTATGGAGTGCAAATGAACCTTCCCCAAAGAAGAAAACTTTAGCAAGAGCTGCTGAGTAGACCTAGTTGGAAAACAGGTCTAAATAGGAACAGGTGGCCCTTCAGCAATAGGTGTCAACTATGGGGGGGCTCAAGGGCTCGAGCCACCCCCGAAATTTCCCAGGGGGGACTGAGCCCCCCCAGGAAAATGGAGCATCCGCCACTGCACATCCCCAGGCCCTTCCTAGGGCCGCTGCCACTGCCCCCCCTCTCTTCCCACCCACCCTGCCCTGGCTACCTCCATCCCTCCCTCCCTCCATCCATCCATCCAGGGGCCAGCTAAGCAAATACCCAGCTGGCCCCTGGACAGATGGAGGGAGGAAGCAGGAGTGGCCAGGCGGGGGGGGGGAGGCAGCAGCGGTGAGGACATGGTCCTGGCGTGTGCACGTGCGAAATGCACGAGCCCCCCCCCCCGGATTTTAAAACTCGATGCCCCTGCCTCCAGGTATACTAGTCTAACTCATGAAGGGATTTAAAGGTTAGAAGCAGCATTTTGAATTATAGCTGGAAATATATAGGCAGCCAATGCATTTGTAAAATTAATGTTGTGTGAACATTACCTAGCACCAGTCAAAAGGTAGGCCACTACATTCTGCAAAATTTGAACATTATGATAACCTTTAAGAACAGGAAACCAACAATTCAAGACAGTGTTAGGTGCATCTCTAGGTTCTGTTATCAGTATACTTCATATAAGTTCCCATGGTCCTGAAACAGCCTCTTTGAATGTCATTTGTTGCTGACACTGTCTTTTGAAAGATCAGAGGATCTTTGATGGAGGATAGTGGAAGTCACTGCAAAACATGGTTCATCTAAACAAGATGTCAGCTGTATCAAACACTATAAAATCAAGAAAGAAAAACTTCCTTTATCCGTTTGAAGTCAGAGATCATGCTGTGTCATAACCAGGTTGGAACCCAGAGTTAAAATTGTCCAGGGAAGACTTTTTACCTAGGGTCCATTCTGCATCTAGCATTCACTTCGTTGTTTTACCAAACCCACACTGGAACAGAAAAAGATGCGGCTCAAAACCACATTCAAATACCCTGGGCCAATGCCGTACTGACTGCATAAAATCACCATAAATCTATGCAGATGGTGCCATAAAACCAAGAGATCAAACGGAGTGAAAGCGGCATGCCGTCTGGACACTGCCATAAAATCCGACAATCAAAGTGAAAGTGGCATGCAATGCAGAGGGGAATTTCTGTTCCAATGTGAGTTTGGTAAAACGGCAGAGTAAATGCTAGATGCAGAATAGGTCTAGGTCTCACTGAAGTTGCTCTGCCACTACTTGTCCTATTCTCAAAAACGCAGAGCTGAAATAAGTCTGTAATTCATCCCTTTTTTTAAATCTAAAGAGGCCATGCTACTGACGCTTCCACCTCCTTTGGAAAATGACTCAGCATCAGACATACATTTTATTTGTTGGTCTTAAGTAGGCTTCTCTTGGCAGATTTCAACCAGCCATGACCAACAATGATCAAGTTCTAGGCAGTTGTTTTCACAACCCCAACTACCCTGTCAACACCAGTCAGCAATCAATCTGAAACGATCCCTAGAAATATGAGGTGCAGATGTCAACACCATCAGCCCAGGATCTGCACTTAAACTGGCATCCTCAATAAAGAACCTTACAAAATTACCACAGCAGGCTACAGATGCCTCCTCATCCTTCAAGGATATTTTAGGTATTAGCAAATCTTGAACAATCTTAAACTTCTCCAGTGGTTGATATTAGCTGATGCGATGGTGGCAAAGAAAAAAACTCTTAATTGCTCTCATCATCTCCTCTTAGAGTTTTGCTCTCTCTAATTTGATCCTATTAACATTGCTTCAATCTTCCACCAACATTGCTGTTCCACAACTCATTTTAAATCTGATGGCTCCCTTGTATACCAAAGAGCTGAAGTTCTTCAGTGTGAAGGGAGAGGCTACTGGGGATCAGCCCTGGCTATAACTTCTAGAAGTCTCACAGTTCATGTTGCCATAAGGCAGCTGACAGAGTGTCAAAGTTCCCAAAGCTCCCAGGGCACTCTGGAGATTGATTGGATCCATAGAATTCTGATGGTGGGTCATCTCAATGGGCTCATTACCTTTTCAGAAAGCAGAAAAGAATCTGTGCCTATCCCATTACATTCTCCTAAGCCAAAATGGGATGCAAAGCTTTGGAGGAACAGGAGCGGCTATGTCAGTGTGACTGTGGCATATTCTTCACTTACAGCAGCTACCACCACCTTCTCTGGAGAGGCAATCAGCCTTGCCTGCACTTATAAATCCTAGGAATACAGTATGGCTGTTGTCTGTGGATGCACCTCCCTGTGGGAAACTATTCCTGGAAACTATTCCCACCTGCCTCTGACCTTTGAATATCGGCATCCAATCAGATGTCAATGGGCATCTCTGCCTGTGCAGGAAGAAAGACCATGATCTGACTCAGGGATGTCCTTCAGCATCTCTTGTATGATTAATGGCTGTGATGAGTGATCTGTAAACAGCATTTCACAAAAAGAGGCCAATGGTTTCTACACACCACAGACAGATAAGATGTATACCACTGGAAAGCACTCAGCTGCTATCCCATATATTTAACAATTCTCTGAACACTGCATATTTCTCTTTCCCAACTGAAAACCAATTTGTTATTCCATCCTCTTGAACCCAGAGTCTCTTACTTGTCTACAAAGTTTATACTTCTGCTTCCATACCCTTATCTGGTGTACAGTCATACAAATAACTATAAACGTGCTTTATATCTTTATTACTCTTAAGTGCATACTATGTTCTGTACTCATGCATACATACCACTTGATATCTCACACCACTCAAAAAAGATTCATACATGACATTTGCAGTGTCAACAACACAGTTATTAAGTGTCCTGATGACTGCCCATACTCTATGTAGCTGTTCCACATATTCCTGTATTTCCCACAGTAAATATCTATGCCTATTTAAACATCTGTGTCCATACTTCTGGGAAATTTTGCACCCAATCAACTGTATCTAAAAATGGGTCTGTATTGTAATGTTAGACCAGTCCCACCAGATTCAACACGCTTCTTGAATACATTAGTCTCGTTATAATTTCAGACCAGGCTGGATATATGCTCTGACTAGTTCTATATAATAGACTGTACACCAGAAAGAAAAAAATGAGACAAAATGCAGGTGGTATGGTATAAAAACTGAACCACAACTTGATTGAATTTCAATAATGAGCAATGGGGGAAAACACTTTTTGATTAACTGGATTAAGCCAAATGCAAGTATAATTTACCTGGATTTAGATGGCTGAGAAATAGAGTTAGAACCAACCAGCTTTTCCACTGATGAAAAAGGGAGAAATTGGTCCCTTTGACCGCCAAGAAGGCTATGATTGGGATCAAGGGACCTGCCTGGATAAAAGCTAATAGGATGGGAGTTATGTAGCCCCATGGAGGAAAGAGTGGAATTTAGCTGAGATTGAGTGAAAAAGCTGACTGACTCCAGCTCACAGTATCGATGCTTAATAGGCCTGTTTGGATGATCCACCCTTCATTGAGTGTGAGTGGTTCCAAAAATATTCCTCATTTGTCCAGTCACAGCTTTATTCGGTTGAGAGAGGTCTTTCAAAGTTACATCCCATCAAACTCTATAATTTTGCTGGGTGAGTCATTCACATCTTTAGGTGGTGTCTGTTCCAGTTCTTATTGAATCCAATAAGCCTGAGAGTGAGGAAGGCTCCATCTTCTAAAGGATTCCTCAGGTTACTCACCAAAGTAAATGGTCCTTGACACCCTCCCCTCATCTAGACCATCCATGCCAGTTGTTGTGACCTATTGAAGTATGATTAACAAAAAATCTCAACTTCCCAAATCCTCCCATGCAAAGTAGATGACCCCCCATAAAACAAACACCCCCCTCAACAAACATAAGATCTGGCCAATTTGAGTCTCAGAGGGAAGAAATTGCCACTCATTCCAGCAGTGATCAGCTGATACTACACTGCAGTAGGGAAGGAAGATGACAACAGAAAGGCCTAGACAAACTGGCTAATTAATAGGAAACAGAGAGTGAATATAAATGGGTAATTTTCTCAATGGAGGGTGGTAAGCAGTGGGGTACCGCAGGGCTCAGTACTCGGTCCAATGCTTTTTAACTTGTCTATTAATGATTTGGAGTTAGGAGTAAACAGTGTACTGGCTAAATTTGCAGATGACACGAAGTGGTGAAAACCAGAGAGGATTGTGAGGGATCTATTGAGGATGGGCGAGTGGGCGTCAGCTTGGCAAATGGGGTTCAGTGTAACCAAGTGCAAAGTAATGCACATTGGAGCCAAAAATTCTAACTATAAATACACGTTGATGAGATCTGAACTGGCAGAGACTGACCAAGAGAGAGAGCTTGGAGTCGTATTAGATAATGAAAATGTCAAGATAGTGTGTGACTGCAATGAAAAAGGCCAATGCTATGCTGGGGATTATTAGGAAGGAAATTGAAAACAAATCAGCCAGTATCATAATACCCCTTTATAAATCAATGGTGCCATCTCATTTGGAGTACTGTGTACAGTTCTGGTCGCCACACCTTAAAAAAGATATTATAGCATTGGAAAAAGTGCAAAAAAGGGCAACTAGGGTGATAAAAGGGTTGGAACGCTTTCTCTGTGAAGAAAGATTAAAGCGCTTGGGGCTCTTTAGCTTGGAGAAGAGATGGCTGAGGGGTGACATGATCGAGGTTTATAAGATTATGCATGGGATAGAAGAGGTAGGGAAAGAGGTACTTTTCTCCCTTTCTCACAATACAAGAACTCATGGGCACTCGATGAAATTGCTGAGCAGTCATGTTAGAACAGATAAAAGGAAGTACTTCTTCACCCAAAGAGTGATTAACACGTGGAATTCACTGCCACAGGAGGTGCTGGCGGCTACAAGCATGGACAGCTTCAAGAGGGAATTGGCCACAAGGTATAGATAGGAACTCTCAGTCTGGGACAAGAAATGCCCTGTATTCTTGGTGCTTGGTGGGGCAACAGTGGGAGGGCTCTTAGTGTCCTGACCCCACTGCTGGACCTTCTGATGGCACTTGGAATTTTTGGCCACTGTGTGACAGAGTGTTGGAGTGGATGGGCCATTAGCTTGATCCAACATTGGCTTCTCTTACGTTCTTATGTTCTTACAAGTGATGGGGAGGCAATGCTTTTTATAACCCTACCTTGTGCTTGCTTAATGTTTCAATATTAATTTTAGTTAATTAAAATTAATTTTATTTTAATTCATCTTTATTAGGCTTAGGAGATAATTTTGTAATGGAAAAGGTTTCATCCCAAAAGCAGCAATTTGATCCAGCAAGGCTTTGTAAAAATTTACAAGAAGTGCCTGCTCCAGTGTTAAGCATGCTTAATTCCAACCAATTTCAATGAGAGAGTTAAACATGTGATTCACAGTGTGATCCTAAGCAGACTTATATCCATTCAATGTAAAAATGTATATCCATTCAATGTAAAAATGTAAAAATTACAGGCTGTGATCATTTGGAGCCTTGTATTACATAGTAAGGCTCGAGTAGCCTTGAAACATAAACAGCAAACTTTCCTCGTGCTTTCATAAGTTCTTAAGCAGCTCTGGTTCTATGCAGAAAGCTGAGTGCAAACTTGAATTGGTGGCCATTTTGGTTTCTGTAATCAACCACTTAAACAACAGAACTGATAGGCACTGATGATGTTGGTTTGCGAGAATGTGCACCTAAATACAAGATAGAGAAAAACAGTAAAAGAACCTTTTTGTGAATACCAAAAATTTAGCTTAAATTCAACCTATGTTAACATGTATGCAGGATTTCATTTCCCACACAGCACAAACAACATTATAACATTTGAAGTTCACTAAATATGAGGATGTGAAAAAATTCCAAAAGGAAAAATAATTAATACTATAATCCTCCACTATGTATTCCATCATCTCTTTGATGAAAACTAACTGAAAATTACTGTTGGATTATGGCCACCTTACCCAAAGGGATGAAGAAAAGTGCCAAGTGCAGTTCTGAAAATTAACTGTTGTATTACAGTTTCCCCACAGTCCTTTTTGGGCTAACATTAAGAAGACAGAAATATCAAAATGTACAGACCTGGTTACAAATCTACCAAAGAATGAAGTCATTTTTTAACATCTGCCTCACAAGGGAAATTTTGCCAGTCCAACCTCAGTGAAAAATATATGACTGATGGACAACATGATAACTCGCTGCTTTCAGTGGGGATTGAGATGACAAGAAACAGATTTCAGTTGTTGCTGAAGCTTTTTCATTTACCGGACAATGTATCTGCCAAGAAATGATGAAAGACAGGATATGATACACACACCATGCGTACTGCCTCTTTCTCTCCACCTGCACAAAAATCCAGGTCATTGGCTACAGATTCATTTATACCTCTCTAGAAATTTATCATGTTGAACTTCATTTCAAATGAACATATTTAATTCCATCCCCAGGCAAATGTACCATATTTTGAATAAGGGCCAAACTAGACATCATAGCAATCAGTCTCAGGAGGTTGCACGTTTCTCTGAAGAGTGGCAGACTGGGAGGGGCTAGTTGAACCTATCTCTGTTTGTGGTTTTTCTGACCAAATTAACCCCTAACTGTTTGTCCCCATGAGAACAAAAATTGTCAGCAGGGAAAGAAAAATGTTCCCTTCCATTGCTGCTCAAGATTTTAGCTTCCCAAGCCCATTTTTTTAAAAACTGGAAGAAAATTGCATGTGTGTGTGTGTACATGTATAACATCCAGCTAAAGAATGCTTGAATAAATAAAATATAGGAATGGGAGTCAAGGCTACAGGATCTTTATTTTATGTTTGCTATAATGTCGGAAACCAATGCAATTTTCTGTGTATATGCCTGTATGGTATTAGGATAGGCAAGCCCAAAGATAGTAATTTGGGACGGGCTGCAGGCTGAGAAATAGCGTAGGGGCAACCTGCCACACATGAGATTAAGACTGATTGCTATCTTGACTGAAGTGTCTATTCTGAAAGAGGGACATGCACCTCCTCCAGCCAAGCAGGACCAAAGCTTAGTAGAACTCAGATGCAGGAGAGCATCACAAGCATCATCCTGGCTCCTGGGAGAACAGCAATGCATACTATACCACCTCTACATCACACTCCAGTTCAGGAGACAGTTGATGAGAGTGCCAGATATTCCCAACATACAGCACAGTAGTTTATATTAGTGGCCAAACGCCACCAAAGGGTGTCAGGGGGCATCAAGATCTTCACTGGGGTGGCCAGAACAACGGTTGGGAGGGAAGTCAGGTCCTCATAGGCCATTGCATAGCCACACAAGATCTAAGATAAGGCTGCTTTCACGCATTGTTGGATAATGCACTATTGATACTCTATAGCAATAGTCTGCAACTGGATTTTCCTGTTTTCTATTTTCTGCATGGCTAGAAAGATAGTAAAAAATTCAGCCATCGACATCTGCAAAGACCTTCTACCTGATCAGACATTTCATTTAGGTTTAAAATATTGTAGAATGATGCTTGTAAGCAGTGATTGTATATACATTGCCATAATAAACATTAGTATTTGTGTGACTGATTATCATTGTATATGATGAGATGTAAATTGATATTACTGAAATAAGCCACTTGTATTGGATTCTGACTTAGGTGAGAGATACAGATCTAAGGATATGAGAATGCTTGATGTATGAGATGGATTTCATTAATTCATTCATTCATTCATTCATTCATTCAACACCCCACCCTCCCCGACGAGCAGTATTCTCCACTTCTACTGTGCAAGTCCCATTGAAACAAATGGTATTTGTGGTGTAGAGATTGAAGCTAGTTTGTGCTCGTAGCTGATGTTCTGGAAATTGGGGAGAATTCTAGGATTTCAGTAGAATGACCTGTATTTGCTTCTCAACTGAGCTGTTTGATATGGCTTTATGCTGACATTTCTGACTATGCTTTTTTTTCTGTGTGAGATAGTCCTCTCTGGGGACTTCAGTGCAATGGACACCATCTAATTAATTCATAGTACTATTAATGCACAGTGAACAATTTGCATTTCCTCCTTGTTTTTTAAAACGTATTTTACCTCACAGCTCAAAGGGTTAGGAACACTGAAACTCCCAAGCCAATAGAAGATTATTAAGGAAACTCTGTACTAGTAAAGCAGCATAGGTAGGTAGGTAGGTAGTGAATTTTGGAGCAGTATGACAGAAGGTGCTGTCCCAGGAAAAATTTGACTGGAACATAATGTAAAAATTATTTGAGCCAGAAGCAAATAAGTACGTCCACTAGCCAGTTTTAGTTTTGGTTTTGCTACACCCATTATTCCCTGCCTGTCAATCTATACGGTATGTAGAAAAATACCAGATACATTCTCTGCTTCCTCTCTTCTCTGTCTGCAGCTGTGATCAAAGAGTGCCTTTGCGGCCACACAAACCATGACATGATCTGGACCTATGTAATTTAAAACCTCCCCGGAACTTCTCTTTCATGCAGAGATTCCTCCTTTATGCTTAAACCACTTGAATATAATGAGCTTGCCAAGCGAAAACTGACACTTAAACTGAATCTTATGGTAGGATCTAGATTACAATCTTTACTGTATTGATTGGTTACACTCAAGACTTTCTGCTTTCATATTACGTTTTCTATTACAATCAAGGATTGTGCTGTGTTGTCGAGAGTAAATATCATAAAAGTGATGTAAAACAAGATTTTAGGATTGAGCAGATTCAATTTAGAAGCTAAAAAGTAGGAAATAAGTATATTTTTGCAAGACAAAAGTAAATAGCAAATAACTGGTGAATAAGGGAAGGCTAACATTTGCATAGATCCAGGTTATGCATAAATCCTTTATGTTTGCAGGATGTCACAAACAGTTCCTTTGGTATTAATTTTGTATGGATGTCATTCTGGGATTCCCTGTCAGATAACTAGTATTTGTATACTTTTGTAGACATCTGCATGTCTTTAACTTTCTCCATAACTAGGTGCATATATTAGGATTTACAGATTGTAGGGATGTAAGGGAGATAGTTCCAGCAACTCTGGTTTTGACGTGTAAAGCTGTTATGTTACTGATAATTTATTAAAGAGCCTGGTGAATTATGCACATTGTACATATGTATACATATTTCCCCACTGCTGATTTTTGGGTGTTGTATTTCATTAGAAGTAAACTGTACTGCAATAAAAAAAACTGGTTTCATGTAACAGTTGGTCTTGTACTAAGGGCCAAACTAGACTACTCTTTCTCAGTTTGTAATGTGAAACAGTGAGAGCTGATATAGTCATATGAACATGTGAAAGTGCCTTGTCCTGAGTCAGGTCATTGGTCGATCTAGTTCAGTATTGCCTGTTCCGACAGGTTGTGGCATTCCAGAATTTCTGGCAAAGGTCTTCCCTGGTGGTTATGGAAAGTGCCATCAAGTCATGATTGACTTATGGCAACTCCATGAGGTTTTCAAGGCAAGAGATGTTCAGAGGGGGTTTGTTATTGCCTGCCTCTGCGTCATGACCCTGGTATTCCTTTGAGGTCTCCCATCCAAGTACTGGCCGGGGCCAACCCTGTTCAGCTTTCTGAGATCTGATGAGATCAGGCTAGCCTGGGGTATCCAATTCAGGATGAGGTCTTTCCTAGCCCTTGTAAATACTTAGCATTTATATAGTGCTTCAAAGTATTAAAAGCATTTCACATGCATTATAACACTCCTGTAAACTGGGTAAAAGTTATTATTGTAAATAATATTGTAAATACAGGGTAGAGACATCTTAAGACCATCTGGTGAGTACATGACAGATTCTAGATTCAAATCTTCATTCAAAGCTCAGTCTTCCATCCAGTTCCTTTAACAGACATTATCAGAGACAGAATTCTAATTCAAGAATGCCTCCACAGAATATATGAGGACAGCCCACCACAGTGTGCCACAAGAACTAGAAATAAGCGCAGAGCCAGTAGCCCTGTAGTCTATTTAATGGGATGAACATGCATACAATATTTTTATTGAAATAAACTGAAATGTACTTTTCTAAATATTTTCATTGTTTTACTTTAAGGGGTCAGAGTATCAGACAAGGATTTGAGAGACCCAGATTTAAATCCCCACTCTGCCATGTAAGCTTGCTGGGTCCAGTCACACGCTCTCCGTTTAACCTATCTAAAAGGTTTTATGAGGATAAAATGGAGGAGAAGAGAATGATATAAGCTGCGTTGGGTTCCCATTTGGGAGAAAGGTGGGGTATAGATAAAGTGAATAATCTAAGTAAGTAAATAATATACCTTTTATCTTTATTTATGGCACAAGGCAGCAAATCTGAATATTATATATATAAGCAATATAAACAATTTGTTAAAATATAAAATAAATAGGTAAAGGTTTCCCTTGCTCGAAAACCAATTGAATATGACTCTAGGAATGCGGTGCTCATCTCCATTTCCAAGCCGAAGAGCCAGCACTGTCCAAAGATGTTTCCTTGGTCATGTGGCACATGGAATGCTGTTCCCTTCCCACCAAAGCGGCACCTATTTATCTACTTGCAATTTCTTGCTTTCAAACTGCTAAGTTGGCAGGAACTGGGACCAGAGACGGGAGCTCACTCCGTCATGCAGCACTCGGGTCTCGAACTGCTGACCCACCAACCTTCCAGTCTGCAGTTCAGCATCATGGTCTAAAACAAATTTAAAAGATTAAATAGACTTTTCTTTGCAGATACAGTAGCAAGCTGCACAGCATTTAGCTACATGTTTAGTAATGGACTGATTTTCATCTGATAGCAAGTAGTTAACATAATCAGAGTCCATCAGGCCAGGCATCACCTTTATCAAAGGTAAATATATATTTGGCTTGAACCGAGTTGTACCATGGGCATCTAAGTAATGTATGTTAAATAGTTTCAACTTCCTTTAGATCATGTTGACAAAGTCTCTGTTCATAAAGTAGCTTCCTGTATCTCCCCTCAAGGACAGCCAAGGGAAGGGCTGAGTATCTAGCTAGAGTAAAGGCTTTTCTCATCTTGTGGTCATCTAAGTTGGAAAGGTAAGTAGGAGGGACAAGTCGGTACCTGATTTGGTCAGGGCCTATAAAAGCTGGACATCTAGCAAGATCGGACTGTCTCTCAGTGTCCATAATTCCTTGTTTCAGCACTGTCTTGGCCTGTTCCCTACTAAAGGCCAGAACAGCTTGGGGAGAAAATCCAAAAGGATTCAATTTCTTACGGCTAAATACTGAGAACTAAACCCAAGAAAAGATTAAATGAGATTCCCAAACAGTAATAACTAAGTGGGATGGGTGTTCCCTAACTTGGTAGGATGGACCTACATGGGCCTACCCTGAATTCCATATCTGAACCTCATACAAATAAAGTATCTGCTGAGCTGGCTGCTCCCACATGGCTTGCATAGGCAGGACAATAGAACAAAAATTCCTCGATCATTTTGACAAGCACGACTTTCCTTTCCTCTTTAAATGAGTCAGTTCTGCAGTTTAGCTCTACTAGCTGATCAAAATTAGGAGCTGCTACTTCCTACCAACAAGATTTTAAATTATTTGCAATAAGGTGACTCTTTCTGAACTTCTTTTTCTTTGTAAACATTTTTATTTGTGGAAACATTAGCTTATACAATCCTTTCTTGGTATGGGGTACTTGGAAACAAGAAAGTTAAATGGCACAGCATAGATTTTATTTTTGTGGAATGGATTTGCCTTGGATACAGTGGTTTCCTATTACAGAGTAAATCATGCAGGAATGAAGAAATGCTGTGATGGTGATCTCCCTTGAGAATGAATGGGCTTTTACATATATGACACTGTGGCTGGAAGCCAGCTCCTAAACCTCCTAAGATGTCCACAAACAATGGCTTTTTAGCAACCTTGCTGCTATGAATCCCTTTGTGATTTAATGAAAGGCTCTAGGAATGAAACATGGATTTTTCCATCTTCACATTTTTTAACTCAAAATAAATTGGCAGCTTGTAGATCTATAACTCCTCATTGGGAGCAGTTACTCTTTTGCATGGCTCTTTGAATTTCGGAAAAGGAAATTTTAAAAAATTGCGTTAAAACTCAAATGCAGCTCATAAATATTTTATTTAATTCAAACCATATAAATGAATGGTTCACAAGAGAAACAGATTTTCAAATATTAGTTTATTTACCCGTGAGTGAGATGAACCAAAGCATGTATACTTTTCACTACAATATGTCAGCTGCTGCACATGTTTGGTGAAACTTAGTTTGGTGGCTGTTAAGACTGGCATGCATATTGGGTTGGATCTAGCAGAGGATTTCTGTGAATGGAAGGATAGTGATTTTCACTGATCCCTCCTACTGTGGCCAGCATCATATTCCTCTATGTTGAGGGTCCCTTATCCCCCAGTAACAGCAGGGGGGTGGGGACTGCAGCATGAGAGGGGAGTCAAGACAGTCATATTCTGCTGACAGAAATCCTTTCAGTTTGCAGCAATTTCTGGTGGATCCAAGCCATTGTGCTTAAGATCTACTGATTTCATTGGCATATGTAATAAGCTGAGGACAAGAGCGTGGGTTACATTTTATTATTTTAAAACTCATTTCTTCATTATACTTGTATTTAAGAACATTACACTGGAGAACATATTGCATTCTATTACGTTATATAATTCCAATAATTACCTATTTGTGCAGTGACATAATTGATTATAATTATTGATGAAAGGAAACTTTTAAAAATTGGTCACTGTCTTCAGGTAGATTTAAATGTGAACTCTACAAATCCTACACAGAGTTAGTCCAGTCTAAGCTCACTGAAATCAGTAGGTTTAGACTGAAGTAACTGCACAGGATATCCCTGTAAGTATATTTGAACAACAAATATCTTATTAGTTGTAGATTTTTCCGGGCTGTATCGCTGTGGTCTTGGCATTGTAGTACCTGATGTTTCGCCAGCAGCTGAGTATCCATCTTCCTGTGTTAGCCCTCTGAGGATGCCAGTTACAGCTGCTGGTGAAACATCAGGAACTACAATGTCAAGACCACAGCGACACAGCTCGGAAAATCTACAACAGCTAATGAACTCCGGCCGTGAAAGCCTTCGACATCATAAATGTCTTATTCTTTAATTTTAGAAAGCAAGTTAATGATGTAAAAGGGATACAGAAGGGAAAGGATTATTATAAATTATATGTATAATTTAGGTAACAAATTATACATATCAAAGATTATTATACAATATGAGGTATATAAAACAGAGTGTGTTTCTCTTCAACATTCCCTTCATTATAATTTTAAGACATTTTCTATAAAATACAATAGTCTTTACTTCAAACATTTTGAATTTCAAATTTCATAACTGATCTATTTTATATCTATACTAGGAATAAGGCTCATTGTGGGAAAAAATATAACAGGCTCTAGAAAGAGGCTCTGGGAGAGTGCTAAGGCCTTGGGCACTCATCGTCAATTTGCTGTGGCAACCTCAGCAGGGTATAATGACACAGAGTCCACCATTTTCTCCAGGGGAACTGATCTCTGCTACCTGAAGAGCAGTTGTAATTCTGAGTGTTCTCCAGCCTGCACCTGAAGATTAGCAACAGTATTTCCTCAAGAGGGAATAGCTGGTTTGGAGGGCAGAGTCCATGGCATTGTACCTGTCTGAGCCCCCAACCCTCCTCAAACCTCACCGTCGCCAGGCTCTACTCCTCAAATCTCCAGGAATTTTCCACCTGGAGTTGGCAACCCTATCTCCTTCCCAGCTAAGCATCAACCTTCCAATTTCCCCCTCACTGTTCAGCTTTCCATCCCCCCCACACACACCTGCAGCCTCTACCATGCTCTAAAGCCCTGACTGCCATGTCACCCTCTTTTCCCACACTTTTTGGCCTTGGGGCAGCTGGGAACTGTGGGCCAGCTGATGAGGAAGCCCCATTCAACCCAGTGAATGATACCCCTGAAGGGCCCTCTGGAACTACAGGTCAATTGAACCTTATGGGGGAACATTTTAAACAAACAACCACAGAAAGCAGCCATCTTAGAAATACAGGTAACTGCCATTTCGTTACACCTACCAACAGCCAGTGAGGGAACAGTTGGTCCCACACAGAAGGGAAGCAGGAGAAACCTCTTTGTCAAGAGAGAAAGCCGTCTGCCAGAAATTCTGACAGGGCACAGTGGCTGAAGTAGTGGGCGGGGAAGAGGAGCAGACCCAGCACCCAGCCAATGGCACACGAGTGCTCACAGCCAGTGGATAGGGACAGCTTCTGAGTGACACTTCAGGGAGCCAACTGATTTTGGAGTGTGTGGAATGTTCAGGAGAATCCATGGTGAAAACCGAATGATATATAATTGGAGTGTTATTAATTTCATGATTACGACATATTCTATATTACATATTTTGTCATTTTCACTTACTAGCTATAGCTTTTAATGTACTAAAATTTAAAGGAAAGTCTGTTCAGTGGACGTCTTTCTGGAACTGGCACAGAGTCTTAAATACTGTAGCCTAGGATACAGTATGTGCTCTAGAGCTGCCAGGTTCTCAGACCTGTGCTGAACACTTTGAGCTGGAACCACAAGACAGGCAGGCAAGTGAAAGCTGGACCGGCTGAAGGCCATGAATCTGGTAACCTTGAGGGGAAAAATGGAGGCTCTGAAAACAGCAACGTTTTTTAGGCTGATGGAAGGTAATATTTATTTATCTATTCATTTGTACCTCATTTTATTGCCCATGCTTGCTAGACTGATCGTCTCGTACACCCTACTACCTATGTCAGGAGTATTATACTTACCCAAAACAGTCCATAATTCCCTGTTTTGATGAGCATTTCAGGAGGCACAGGAAGCCAATGCCTGATCCACAGAGCTACCAACTGAAGTTCAGTAGTGCATCATAAAAATGCTTAAACCATAGAAGTGTTCATACCATATTAACTGGGCATTGACTAATCAAGCTGCCTTGATCCAGGAGGAAATTGGAGTTCAAATGTTTTAATCCTCCTGTATTGTTAGGGCTGCCAGGTTCCCTGCCCCCTCCCACTGGAAGCCCTCTTTTCCTGCTGCAGTGGCAGGAAAAAAGTAGAAATAAAAACAGCAATGTTGGTGTTGCTACACTGCTTCCAGGAAAAATGAAGAATTGACATAAGGGAGCTCTAGGAATCACCGGAAAATCTATGAAACCTATGGGCTGAGACCACCTCCCCCCCACCAGTTAAGATCTCCCTCACAAACCCTGCTGTTTGTCCCTCAGTCTTCAGAGGTAAGGCAGGTGGTCTTTTTCATGCAGTGAGTGAGATTTTAAAGCTGGATTTTAATTAATATTTTAAAATGTTTTTATTGTGTTGTAAGCTACCTCAGGCAGATTCCCTGGAGTGGTGTCACAAAAGATGTTCATGTAAATCAACAGTATAAATAAGGTCATGTACAATACAGTCATAAGCAGCGTTATACCCTTCAAAGCCCATTGAAAGGATTACACTAATAATTAGGTCAAGGTTACCAAGTGTGGTAGATAACAGGCATATTTTATAGCTGTTGAAACACAACTTTATTTTTCATAACTTTGTGAAGGAGAAATTCTCAGTAACCTTTTTAATTTTATTTAGTGAATGAGCATTATGCATCTATGCTTCATTTCTTTGTCCAGCATGTATCAGGATTTCTACAGCCTTACATGCAGATGTGCCTTTAAAAAGCAAATTAAACACAATTGCAAAAGCTTCTGAATAGCTCTGAGGTTATGCAACTCAGTTCATCTTCACAATTACTGTTATTAGTATGTGTTGTTACAACCCTCCTACTCTTTCCTTCCTCTGATAGAGTAGTCTGTGACAATGTGCCTTTGCTAGAATGAAAGTTACTTTGAAAATGACTGCTTGGTAACATACATGAACTCCTAAATTACCTCTTTTTATACCTTGTAATTATCACATGTGTCAAGCACCAAACCTACTGAGTAACTTGACACCTATGATGATCTTCTGAAATTTATCAGTCTGGTACATACAATGAAGGCTTGGGAAATTGTAACTTCTTAGTTGTTTAGCTATTTAAAAGAGATGAATAGTAATTCATCTTTTTAAAACACTCAAACAACAAAAAGTTACAATTTACCGAGCCTTTCTTCTTTTGTATGTACTGTTCCTTCTGTCACACAGAATTATTTCCTCTGTTGGCAGTAAAGGATGTATACTATGCCTATTTCACCTGCTATTCCACAGACTTCAAAACAGAACAAAACAGTAATTCAGTTTATGTGCTGGATCTTGTTTAATAAGCTTCAGTAAATCAGTTTTAAAACCATTGTTTGTTTTAACTCCAATTTAGTGGATGTGCATTGCCTAACAAACTATGGCTTGTTAGTGAGTGCTAAACTGGAATTCTGAATAACAGATTGTATCTGGTTTATTAACTATGGTTTGTACTAACTGAAGTGTGTAATGAATGCAGAAATCCTAGTTTAGTCAGCAGTACTTTTCTATCTGTGGTCAAACTGCATGTTACCATTTTCCATGGGTTGTGTCTTGGTCCCCTGACCTGACTTTCCATCAGCAAGTCAGACTTCAGTTATGGATTTCGAACAGGTCAAAGTATTCTTTGGAACCATTTCATGTAGGGAATATGCCATGACGGAGGAAAAGCTGAACCTCCTTCTTCCCACATACAATGGCCCCAATCTAAATTGGGCCCCTGAGTACAAGGATCTCATAGCTGATGTCGGACTGAATGACTGAAAGTCAAGTCAGAGAACCCAGAACCAACCTGTGGAAAACTGTAGCATACAATGTGGCCCTCAGCCGTCTGTATATAGGAGATGGAGCAGAAGAAAAATCTCAGCTGCTCCAGCTGCATTTGGGCTTTCTCAGGAGATCCTCTCCCAGTTTGTCCAGTGATCATTCACTACAGCTCTAGCCTCTCCTGAGGGAAAATTTAAAAGGTACGCCACTGTACACATAACAGTCAAAAGTTGTTTACAGCGTACCTATTGCCATACCTTTTGCCCATAAAGACAATTCTAGATCCCATTGCCACTGAATATCCCAGCAGAGTGATCCATGATCAGATGTTTCTTCCTGAGTTTTTGTGTTTGTTCTCCCCTGTTATTAGGGAATGTGTGGGACTGAGGGCTGTTTCAAAGAACAGTTTAGGGGATGTAGTAAACCATCAGCGAAAGGGAGACTGATAAGGACAGAGGAGGCTTCTGTCATTAGAGCCAGTGTGGTGTAGTGGTTAGGAGCATGGGCTCTAATCTGGGAGAAACGGGTTTGAATACCCACTCCTCCACATGCAGCTGCTGGTGTGACCTTGGGTCAGTTACAAGTTCTCTCAGAGCTGTTCTCTCATGAGCAGTTCTCTCAAGAACTCTCTCAACCCCACCTACCTCACAGGGTGTCTGTTGTAGGGAGGGGAAGGGAAAGGAGATTGTAAGCCACTCTGAGACTCCTTCAGGCATTGAAGGGCAGGGTATACATCCAATCTCTTCTTCTCTCTTTATTTCTGTGTTCTCTGACCATTTATTGCGGCTGACCAGTAATGAGAGGGCTGCATACATAGTAATGCTTTGCCAGAAGCCTGGCCATGTAAATGAGCTCAGGATAGTATAAGGGCATTCTGCTTGGAAGTGACAAAGGAAGCAATCATCAGACCCACTGGTCTTTATGAACAAACAATGGACTCTTATGTATGACTTGTACTGAACTGAGACTTGTGCAACAAACTGTGGTTTATATGAAATTCAGTTTACTGTGACATCCAGATGCATCAACTGTAATTTTTTTAGGAACTTTGAACTAAGAGTATGTGGCTGTAGATCTTGAGGCTCAGAACAAAGAGTCCTTGAAGCTGAGCAATGTGGCACTTGGAAGTTATCCTTCGCCTTTCAACATGCCATCCTATTTCAAAACCAGCATTCAAGTAGACAAGAGAGTGACGGAGCAGAATTGGACACTTCAATGGACTTAGAAAGGTGTAACTCCATTTAGGATTGCACTGTTCAGTCCCCAAACAGTATCTTTTAATGTTTAATACTAGGTTTCATCAACAAAGAAAGTAGTGATTTCAGTTCCTTGGTGAACCATGCTTGCATTGATGTGATGTGGAACCATGTTTTACAGAATGTGAAGGCCAGATGGTTCCCATTTGCATGGACAAAGTGCATTTAAACATAGTGTTTTATTCTATTACTATCAATTATGTACCTCTTAGGAAACAGGAAAAGATGCATTTTATGTCCCCTGTGGAAACTACTATAAAAAGGAAAGCTTCTTTGTCTCTTGTGCATTCTAGATAAGGTCATATATTACTGAATATCAAAGTATTTTAGATAAGGTCATATAGATAAGGTCTATATCTAGATAAGGTCATATATTTCTGAATATCAAAGTATTTTGACTACAATAGAAAGAAAATATGAGCACAGTTTTGCTCCTATTGAAATCCATAGCAATATTCTGATTTATTTAATAAACCAGGATACTGTCTATGCTTTTCAAAACCTGCAGCTAGTGTTATGGCAAGATCTGGGTTCAAATGAATTATAAATCTTTTGAATCCTAAAATTCCTCAGAGCATTCTGGAATTCAGTAGGATTCATGAGCCTCCACGGGCAGACCATTTTAACTGGCCCCCTCTCATGCCAAGTGTTGGAGCCACATTCACCTTGGCTTCAAGTAGGCAGTGGTCAGACCATGGTTCAGGATGAATCTCCAGCCCTGAAACCAAACCTTCTCTCAAAGGCTCAGAGCAAAAGCTTAAGTCTGGGTGTGACCTCTTTCATGTGTTGGGCCAGTCACAATTTGGGAAAGACCCAATACAGTCAAAAAGGCAATAAAATGCTGGCCTGGTCCTGATGATGTATCATTAGCATAAATGCTGAAGTACCCCAAAGTGATCAGTCCCCAGCACTACATTTGACAGTACCTCTGCCAACTGATAGAGAGTGGCTGGTAGACAGGAAGAGTGCTCAATCTATCCTTAGTCCCTAATGTCAGGAGTGTACAGTCAATCATTTGCGCAGGAAGTCTGCAGACTTCAAAACCAGTATCTCATAGTGGAAGGATATATTGGCAACTGTATTCACTCAGATAAATGTGGCAGGAGTTATACCACTCACTTGCTATCATGCTACCATGCTATCATGGTACCAGTTTATAAGAAGGGAGACAAAGCAGACCCATCCAGATACAGGCCAATCAGCCTTTTATCAGTGGCTGAGAAGCTTCATGCTCTTTCCCTTTATTACTAGCTTGCGGACTGGTTGGAGACTAATAACATCCTGAGAAGGGACCAGGCCAGATTTAGGTGAGGGGCTGGTGCAGACGATCATCTTCTGACATTACAGTTCTTAATCAGTAAATACACAACCAAGAGTTGGGGGAATCCTTGCTGTTGCCTTCATGGATCTGAAGGTGGCTTTTAATACCATAGCCTGTGCCCGATTGTGACACACGCTATAACTAACATCTATTGACAAGAGACTGTTGGCTTTGATTGAGATGCTGCATAAGTACACTACAGGTTAGATCAGGGGTGTCAAACTCATTGGTTATGGAGGGCCGGATCTGACATAAATTGGACTTTGTCAGGCCAGGCCATGTGTGTCATAAAATTTAATGCCAGGTAGCAGAGAGATAAACTTTATAAAGGACACAAACACATTTTTTTAAACTTAAAATGTAAACATGCTTGAAACATTAGCATTCTTGAAATATTTTGTTTATTTAACAGTTCCTGACAACTGACACTTCTTGCTCTGAATTATTGCATCAAAATGCCTGTGCTGTAGCAATCTGGGAGGGGGAGGAGCCTCAGCCCAGTGCAGGGAGCAGAAGCTTGCCTGTCTATCTCTCCTGAGCGATTGAGGGAGTCTGGGAAAGCAAGCTATGACATAACAGCTGCAGCAGAACTAGAGGAAGAAGCAGGAGACAGCCAGTCCCTTGAGGGCCTGATAGAGAGACCTGATCCAGCCACTGGGCCGCATGTTTGACACCCCTGGGTTAGATGGACAAGTTTCCAAAATAATTTCCTTACAGCAGGGAGTGTGTCAGGGAGTGTGTACTGGCCTCTTTATCATTTCATTTATATATCAATGTTATGATTTCTGCTGTCTCTACCCAGAACTGTTATTCTCCATCTATTGCTAATGTTAAAGTTTCTATCCTACTTTTTGTCAATGATGCAGTTCTCCTATCAAGAACAACATCAAGACCATTCTTTCTGATAGAGGTATTTTGTCTCTTACTGTCTGGAAAAATGGCTGATCAAAATTGTTGTTTTTTGGGGGGAATCTCCTGTACACCACAAGTGGAAAATTCATGGTAATGATATTGAGGAGGTCCCCTATTTCAAATACTTAGGGGTCCGGTTTGATGAGAGATTAACTTGGTCAGTGCAAGATGCTCTTTTAAAAAGATTGCCTACAGCAGCATCAAATATTATCTGTCATTTCTTTTATTCATCTGGGGCTCAGTATATCCTAGCTGCCATTGTACTGTTTAACGCCAAGGCGACCACACAAAGTTTATATGGGGCTGGTATCTGGACTGACAAAATAGGAGAGTCTTTTGATTCAATTCTTCTTGAATTCCTATGTTCCATCTGCAGAATTCTGAACTGTGTAGCAGGGGGAGGGGCACACCTTAATGCCCTACCATCTACAGTTCTGCAAGGGAGGTACCTTAAGATACCATACTCCGACAGAAATAGATTAGCCAGTATCATAATGCCCCTGTATAAATCAATGGTGCAACCTCATTTGGAATACTGTGTACAGTTCTGGTCACCACACCACAGAAAGGATATTATAGCATTGGAAAAAGTGCAGAAAAGGGCAACTAGAATGATAAAAGGGTTGGAACACCTTCCCTATGAAGAAAGGTTAAAGTGCTTGGGACTCTTTAGCTTGGAGGAATGACGGCTGAGGGGTGACATGATCGAGGTTTATAAAATTATGCATGGGATAGAGCAGATAGAGAAAGAGGTACTTTTCTCCCTTTCTCACAATACAAGAACTCGTGGGCACTCCATTCAGTTGCTGAGCAGTCAGGCTAGAACAGATAAAAGGAAGTACTTCCTCACCCAAAGAGTGATTAACTCATGGAATTCACTGCTACAGGAGGTGGCGGCGGCTACAAGCATGGATAGCTTCAAGAAGGAATTAGATAAACATATGAAGCGGAGATCCATCAGTAGCTATTAGCCACAAGGTATAGATAGGAACTATGGGGCAAGTGATGTTCTGTATTCTTGATGTTGGGGTGGGGGGAGAGTGAAAGGGCTTCTGGTGTCCTGCCCCCACTGATGGACCTCCTGATGTTGCCTGATGTTTTTGGCCACTTTGTGACAGTGTGTTGGACTGGATGGGCCATTGGCCTGATCCAGCATTGGCTTCTCTTATGTTCTTATACAACTGTGGTGCAGGTAGCGTAGACACCCTGCATCACGTGACCTTTGAATGCAATCATTTTTCTGAGCCTAGAAATCTTTTAATTCTTTCTTTGTTCCAAAATATAGATCATATGGAGACATTACTTCTTTTATTAGAAGATAATAGCAGACCTATCACTTTTTTAGCTGCGAAATGTTATGCACCTGTGATAGATTGTTGCAGCCATTCAAATGGGGTCTAGCTTTTTCTATATTTTAGTAATCTGCTTAAAACTAATGTTAAGAAGCAGTATGAGGTAGAGAGGAAGTCTGCAGAAGTTGAAGGTTTCACAGAGGATAATAGTCATGCCTCCTCCCTGGCCAGTTGTGCAGGGCTGGTGGAGGACCATATAACAAGGTGTTATTTGGAACAGACATGTCATTTTCTTCCAGCCCTGTTATGTAAACTAGGTCAATTTCTTCTTCCTGCAGCATCTCATAGAGTTGTGCAGGTTTGTGCTTCACTGATCTGATGTTGCATAATATTAGTGTAGACATGGAGGAAATGGGGCCCATTGTTTTGTCAACTCTCAGAATACTAATGAGGTTAGACAGGCAGCAAGCATCCTTGCCAAAGACAGACTATTAATGATAAATCCCAACGCCATACACACTGGCTCCCATTTGCACTGGAACAGTGCATTCATCAAACACCCTTTTCCAGGTAATGATTTCTCCCACTTCTAATAAAGCTTTCCAATACCACAGTTACAATTAATATTCCAGTGTCCACAAAAAGACATATAACAGTCCAGGGGCATAGTCATGAAGTTCTGAGGTTAGAGATGTCCAGTAGGTATTGCTTTATGCCTTCGTTTTCAGATAAGTAACAGGTTTTGCTGTCTTTCTCTCTTCAGTGGTAGGGGACCAAGGAAGCCGATGGGCAGTAGATTCAGGATGGACAAGAGGGAATATTTTTAAAATTCAACAACTGATTAAAATGTGTAATTTGCTACCAGAGGATAGAACAATAGCCACAGGCATCAATGACTTTAAAAGGGAACTAGACAGATTAATGCAGGTCTGTCAGTGGCTATTAGCCATTGTGACTAAAGGGAAGCTTCACATTCAAAGGCAGCAAATGTCTGAATACCAGTGCAGAAGACAACATCAGGGGAAGGCCTTGGTATAATTGTTAAGAGCAATGGACTGTAATCTGGAGAACCAGGTTTGATTCCCCCAGGGCCAGCGCTTCCATAAGACATGGTCAGGCAGTTGCCTAGGGACGCCACATTACAAGAATGCCGCCGCTGTGCTGGCCTGCCGCGCCCCTGCCACCCTTTGCCAAAAGTCCTGGCCCGGCCCAGCCCCTTCTGCCTGGCCCAGCCCAGTGCCCAGAGGGATAGAGAGGGGAGGCAAGGTGAGGGGGCAGGCTGGCCCTGCACTCCCTTGCCGGTGAATTGGCTGTGGCTTCTCCTTCCTCCACCTGTGCCTGTCCAGCTGCCAGGACTGAAGGTAAGTGGGTGGCAGCCTAGCATGACAGAGGTGAGCCCCCCAGGGGTGCATGGGGACTGGAGCTGCCCATCCAGTTGTTGCGGTTTAGCTGCTGTGGGAAGGGTGGCGGGGTAGGTGGGATCTGGGTGGGGGTTGGCCCTCAGGGGCGCCTGTCAGTGGGGGAGGAAACAAAGTGAAATCCCACCCTGTCAGCTCTGCTCTCTCCCCCACCCCCACGCCCAGGGGAAAGGTGCTGCTTCAGTGAAAGCAGCACCTTCTCCCGGAAGTGGGGGGTGGGGGAGAGGAGAGCTGGCAGGTGCTGGGATCCTTGAGATCCCAGGCACTGAAGCAGCAGCACCTTGCTCCCAGCTGTGGGGGGGGGGGGGATTTGACAGGTGCTGCTTTAGTGTCTGGGATCCTTGAGATTCCAGGCACTGAAGCAGCAGCACCTTGCTCCTGGCCGTGGGGGGGGGGGGGGTTGCAAGGGAGAGTTTGATAGGCACTGAAGCAGCAGCACCTTGCTCCTGGCCGTGGGGGGGGGGGGTTGCAAGGGAGAGTTTGATAGGCACTGAAGCAGCAGCACCTTGCTCCCAACTGGGGGAGGGGGAGTTTGACATGCACTGCTTCAGTGTCTGGGATCCTTGAGATCCCAGGAACTGAAGCAGCAGAGCCTTGCTCTCAGCCGTGGGGGTGGGGGGGGGGAGAGCTCTCAGCCGTGGGGGGGGAGAGTTTGACAGGCACTGCTTTAGTGTCTGGGATCCTTGGGATCCCAGGCACAGAAGCAGCAGCGCCTTGCTCCTGGCTGTGGAGGGCTGGGGGGAAGAGCCTGAAAGGCGCTGCTTCAGTGTCTGGGATCCTTGAGATCCCAGGCACTGAAGCAGCAGCGCCTTGCTCCCAGATGTGGGCCGGGGGGGGGGGGGAGCCTGACAGGCGCTGCTTCAGTGGGCTAATGGGGACGCACCCCAGAAGGTAACCTGACCTAGTCTGAAAAAAACACTGGCACCGGCCCTGGATTCCCCATTCCTCCATGAAGCCAGCTGGGTGACCTTGGATCAGTCACAGTTCTCTCAGAATTCTCTCAGCCATACATACCTCACAGGGTGTCTGTTGTGGGGAGAGGAAGGGAAGGCAATTGAAAGCTGCTCTGAGACTCCTTCAGGTAGGGAAGAGCAGGGTATATAACCAACTCTTCTTTTTTATGCCAGCTACTTTCCTCACTAACGGCTGTCACCTCATTTCTTAGAACACAACAGTAACTTGGGTGATTATTCCTTGTTTAGCCTTGATTTTTAAGAGCTATGCTGTAACTCTATTTGCAAGACTGGTATCTTTGTCTTATTATTCAAAAGTTTATGTAACAGTAATTTGCTTATCTGTTGATATCATATTGTTATTTGCAGAATGTTCATAGCTGTGTAACTCTTTTTTGTCAAATAGTTCTCTTTAATAAAAGGAAAAAAAATATGTAAAAAAAAAGAAAAAAGAAAAAAAAGAACTGGCTTTGCCTTGCAGTTTCTTGGCTTTTCAGAAACATTGGCTCAGGATTTGGGCCTAGCAGAATCATAGAAGGCCTCTCTCTGGGAACTTAATGATTTTGCAGTTACAGAATAGATGGGAGTTAGACACAGGTGCAAGTGAGATCATTGGGGCCTAAAGTCTTCAAGGCCAGAAGACCATGAGGGAGTTTTGCTTTCACATTCTGTCTCATCAGCACAAGAACCCCTGGATGGGAGAACGTGGTTGGCTTAATTGTGCCTACCCGCAGCTGCAGAGTATAGAGTCACATGTCCAGCAATAAGTCTGATCAGTCAGGTCACCTTAGAGTTGCCAGGTCCTACCTGTGATCTGGCAGGGGGCTCCTGGGCCCTGCCCGGGATCGTCTGCTGTGCGCGTGTAGCATGCACAACGATGTCACCCTGAAGTGACATCATCTTGTTACTGATGTCGGGGGGGGGGACGCTCTAGTTTTGGGCAAAACTCTGTAGAGCTTTTTGCCTTCAAAACCATAGAGTTTGCCCAAAACTAGAGTGTCATCCCTAATGTCTGTGACATGATGATGTCACTTCTGGGTGATGTCGTCGTGCAGGGGATGTCCCTGTTTGAAGTAGGGCTTCCCCCATTGGCCAGCTGGCTGGCAGCAGATTGAAGCCCCAAAAATCGGGGGCACCCCTGCCCGGACTGGGGGGTCTGGCAATCCCAGGTCACCTGGCTGGCAACACATTTGATTGGCCAGCTAGGATCATGCTAACTGCTGGCAGTTTGGCATTATAGGAAGATTATTCATTCTAGTTTTGTACCTCTCTGGTTTGGAATACCTCGATATCCTTGAGTCAAGTTGGGCCTTAAATGGCTGGAACACCTGCTGCTTGGACTTTGTATCTCAGTGTGATCAGATAACATCTGGATTAGAGAACCAAAGTATTAAGTATTGAGGCGGAGGCGATGAATCCAGCAAGCAGGCTTTTATTCATAACATCGTTCAGCTTTAAGACAGCTCTAAGAGAGCGGCACTCTAATTTATACTGTTCCAACAAATAACTTTCAACAATGTAACTATATACAAGCGATATTATTGGACCCAAGCAGGGCTCAGCGATTGGGTACCTAGATTGGCTTCAGGACCAATGGGAGTCTTTATTAGTCAGCCAATGAGAATTGGAGCATTAGGATACCAGAGCCCTTTCATAGGTAAACTATAGTAGTTAATGCAGCAAAATCAAGAACATAAACACAACACAAAGTTTGTATTTTAGGTTAGCTGTTTAGACTTTATTATTTTCTCCTTGCTATTTGTATATTCCTGCACATTTCTTTTACTAAACATTATTAATTATGCTCCTGTGGTGTTCTTTGGCTTTTTGGCTTCAATCTAAATCCAGTATTTTGGCCTTCATTGGTTACAGCTACCAAAATAATTGCTTTTGGAACTCATCTTGTAAATGTCCCCCTTGCAGGGCTGACCCCAGAAGGGTTAGAGACTCTATCCTTTGGTCTCTGGCTAGGGGGAGTGGCAGCATGTTGTGAGAATTCACTCCTCAGCATTATGTGTTTGTTTTGCCTGAGCTGTCACCTTAAGGCAATTGACTTTTTAACATAACCCATGGGAATAACTGTGAGACAGGAGGCTGGACTATATGGACCAGTGGTCTGACCCAGCAGGGCTCTCCTTATGTTCTTTTTGTTGTGCGTTATCATTTGTTGTGCATTATCATTCTATAGAAAAATGCCTAATAAATGATTTAAATTAAACAAATTGCAGTCTATTCCTGGAGGAAAGAGCAGAATAGTAGAATAGAACTGAGCCATGTTTGTTCGCTGTGCCTACTAAACAGAAAAGGCTGAAGACCTAGACTTGGATTACACGGAACACAGGGTACCTTAATTTACCCTGTCCTAAAATTAACACCCTCCTTGTTGAAGACCAGATACTGTTAACAAGAAGTCATTCCCTAGAAGCCAGTACAATCCACTGAGGGCCTTCTCCGTGCTTTAATAACATGGCACACCCCCACATGTAAAATTACCCACCATGGGTGATGACACATTGAAGCCATCGGAACTAACTGAAAGCAGCAGGGAGGAATTGGTGACATTCAAAGGCAGGCTTCACAAGAGCATTTAGAGCGCTGCCTTGAAAAGGCCCTAATGTGCTTAATGCCTGGAGTCTGGAGGGGATTGTGTTAAATAATAATGGGGGGAAGAGACTTGTTAAAAGCTTCTGGATTTTTCACACACAGCTGGGCATGTTGTGCTCCTGTAGTCGGGCATGCTGTGCCACTTGAAGAAACACTGTTATTGCAGATGGCTGGTTCACCCAGAGTGGAGAAAAAGCTGAAAGGCGCCTCCCCAAAACAAACCTCGTTTTGAGATCAATACTAGCTACGACTCACTATATCCCATTAAAGTCATCTGTAAAACGGACTGTTACCGCGCCTCCTAGAAAACCCCGTTTGCCTGTGTATTTAATTCTGTAACGCACATGGCCTTCCACTCATTTTCGCTTCCAAAAAGCAATAATTTCAATTCCTCTCCAGGGATTTGCCTGCACACACCTCCCTTCTGGCCACCTGTATTAAAGTTTTTAACACACCAGCAAAAGCTCGCTTCATAAAGCCGTCTCCTTATGTGGCATTTGAAGGGGGATTTTTTTAAAAAAAAAATAGGTACGGGGCGCCCTATAAATGCAGACGGCAGGCCGGCGGAACAATGGCACTGGCAGCCCCCCCCCCCCCCCCAGCGGCTCGTCGTGGTGATGCTTCCACCTGACTTGCTTCTGAGCGAGGGGACCGAGGGTCGGTGGCAAAGCCCGCGCCTATCGCAGAGGCGGACCGGCCTGCGTCTCTCGCCATCCTAGACCCCCTTCTTCTCCTCCTCCTCCTCCTCCTCCTCGCCGCCGGTTCTTGCCCAGCCCTGGGCTCCCGCCCGGCGACGACCTCTTCCTAGTTCCAGCGGGTTCCTCTGCTAAACTGAAAGGCGGGGGGAGCGAGGCCGCCAAGGCAAGAGAAAGTGACGGCGGGTGGGAGCGAGAGCAGGGCGGAGAAGGGGGCGGGCCGAAGAGGGGATGGCACGCAAGCGCGATGGGAGCTTGGAGAGCCCCACGCGGGCGCTCTCCGAGTCTCGGCAGTGGCGCTCTCAGTTCAGCTGCGAAGGGGCCTCTGGGCAGCCAGCTTGTGGGGACGGAGCGAGGCGCCCCGGCGCTGGGGGGACAGGGGTGCAACGGAGCTCGCGCCCGCCGAGCGGCCTCGCGAGGTAGAGCGCTAGCAGCGCGCCGGTGCCAGCCCCGGCCAGTCATGGGGTAAAGGGAGCGAGCGGAGCGGACGGAACAATAAGAGCTGCTGCTGCTGCTGCTGTTGCTGCCGGCTCCTCCCGCTGCCGACTGACTGCTTGGCCAAGTGCGGGGGGAGTAACCGAGCGGGGATGCTGGGCACTCGGAGGCGCTGAGCGAGCGAGCGGGCGAGCGGGCGGGCGGGCGGCGGCTGGGGCGCAAAAGTGGAGCGAGACGGCCGGAGGGAAGGCGCGCGGTGGATGCTTCGCGCGGTCGGGGGGCGGCGGCAAAGGGAGGAGACGCGGACGGCGGCAGTGGCGGAGGAGAGATGATCGCGGAGTTGGTGAGCGGCGCCCTGGGGCTCGTCCTGTATCTTAATACTCTCGGCGCGGATTTCTGCTACGATGACAGGTAGGTGTGGAGGAGTTGGCGCTGGCGATCCGGCGGGCGCGCAAACCCAGCGGCAGCGCGATTGCATTTCCCTCCCGCCGAAGGCGGCGGTGGGTGTGTGTCTGTGGGTGGGAAAGGCAGGCAGCTTGGAAGTTGCGGCTGTTGCACGCAGCGCTGTGTCCTCGCCGGGCAAGCACTAGTAGCGTGACGTGAATCCCCATCTTCGGATCTCCGCTCATCTGCCCCTCACCTGCTGAAAAGGACTTAATCCGGTTCCCGCCACCCCCCGCGTGAATGTCAGATTTGGGAGCTTAATCCCAGTTCCCGCTTTCCCTCCCCTCGCCGGTGTGCTTCGAGACGAGAGGGACACCAGCAGTTAGCAGAACCGTCCCTGCTGTCAAGTTAGTTTTGCTTGCACTGGTGCAGCCCCACTAGTGGGAAGCAGGCAGCTGAACAGGCGGAGAGCACAGCAAATCTCTCCTAATAAACTTATCTTCCCCAGGATTTTGATTTTTTTTAAAAAAGTGATCTGCCTTTCGAGTCCATTAGTAGCAGGTCCTTAATTGGAGGAACCAGAAACCACTGCTGGGTAGGAATAATTCTGACCCTTCCTTCCTTTCTTGTCCGGAAGGAGATCCCCCCCTCCAATCTGTCCCAGTTGTTTCCCTTTCTGCTTAGATGTGTCTTCTTGTCTGTTTCTGGAGCATTGGACATTTTCTTGACACATGAAGCTGCAATCATAAACATAATGACCTGGGAGTAATCCCTGCTACACATAGTGGGAGTAGACACATATACCTTTGTGCTGACAATATAGCCAAATGGTGAGGATGTCCCTAATTCCTAAAATGAACCTGACTGGAAGCTTGACTAGAAACTGGAGTCTAATTCCCTCTGGAATGCTAGAGATGTGTTGGAGCTCACCATAGTCACTAAGCAGTGAGTGAAAGAAACTCTGCACATGTTCTTGTTTGTAGTTACCATATTCAGAGGGGGAGCTCCAGCATTGAAAATAAGTTCTAAAGGAAACCCTCTAGTTAGCCTTGCCTGAAATGATGCCTTGGAACCGGAGCTGCTGCTTTAATGTTACTCACAGGGACAGAGCTGGCTGGAAACCCTCAGTGGCTGTGTTTAAATGTTTGCATATTTGTGTGTCTGCATGGTCCTCTGAAGATCTGCTGGGCAGTGCTTGTGAAAGCATTTCTGTCATGTTCCTTGGGTTTGTATGTCCAACATTCCTTTATGCTAATTAGCAAAGATGAAGCTCCCAGGGCTTGAACTTGTATCTTGCATTTGGGTGAGTTTGGGCTGTAAATAAGAGCTGAACTGTGTTGTCGAAGAAACAGCATTGATTTCTAGAGAATGTCAGACTCGGGCTGGTGTCTCTACCAGTTCTTTTCCTAAATGGACATGTGGTTAGGAATTGCTGAAAAGCTCCATTAGGAATCGAAGAAAATTCCACCTTTTCCCAGTGACTTAATCTGATTATAATTAAAACACATGCATAATTAAAATATATTAAGGAGAACCTCATGCACGACTAGGCTTATGAGCCATCCTGGGGTGTTTGTATGCTCCATTGATGTTAAACCATCCAAAAAGTAAGCATAGATTTACTTTGACAGCTTTTCATTGGCCCTTCCCTGTGTGGAAAGTGAATGAATCTCATGGGTTAGGGTGCACTGCCTTTCAGCAGGCTGGCTTTGTATTGATGGGACACTCCTTGAATTCTCATACAGGGGAGAAATTTGACACTACAGTGTCTTAAAAAGTCCAAGCTATGGTGGCTGTAGATCTACAAATCAGCAGTTCTGCCTTCATATATCCATTAGGTTACACTGTTGTCAGCAAACAGAATTCAACTGAGCCTCTGAAGATCTTAATTTCTCTTAGATTTGTATGAGGGTGAAGGAGAGTCTGAAGCCAAAAGCTGGAAAGAGAACAGACTTGCAGAATTAACTATCGCTAGAAAACATGTTTCAAAGTTTCCAACAGATTCTTAGAAAGGGAAAGTATCTGCAACTGCTTTGAGCTATTTGCCCCAGGTGATAATCTGCCTGTATTTGACTTTACTAGTTGTTTAATCTTGATGGATTTTTTTCCTTCCTTGGCATTGCATTGTACCTGCTATAGTTAGCAGTTACTCTTAATTCCCTGTATTGTGCAAATGCTGAATGCCAGTTTGCGGTTCCTGTTGTCTTATTCTTTAACAGTGGCAGATTAACAATCAGCAATCAAAATTGTATGGCTTTCCCAGGCTTATAGGGTGAAATCTTTTCTTTTTCAAGTGTTTAACTATATTGTAACTGCTTTCTAATTCATTAGCAGTTTGTTAATGGTTGTGTAAAGTTGTCTTAATGGTTGTACTCTGCTGTGCGTATTTACAGACAAACAGTATAAAGATTTAGAAATCTGACTTAGCTCTGTTGCTGATGGTAGGTACCTTCTGCCATGTTATATACAAATTCTACAGTAGCACTGTCATGTCTAGAAAAGGCCTGGGCACCGGTTGTTAAGGTGTCTAAACATTAGAGAATGAGCTGTTTTAGGGTGTTTCAGAGACTGTGCTGGTCTGCAGTTGAAGAGCTAGATTCAAGTCCAGGTATCTGATAAAGGGAGCTTTGATTCTTGAAAGCTTATACCCCCAGAATCTTTTTGGTCCTGAAGGTGCTGCTGGACTCAAAGCTAGCTCTATTTTAGGGAGGACACTAGGTTGTCTGACGGCACAGACTGAGAATTTACTATTCTGTTTTAAATTTGCTAAAGTTGGGTTGTAGTTCAAATGGTGTGGTATAGCGGTTAGCATGTCAGAGTCCCCAGTTCAAATCACCACTCTCCCTTGGAAGCTTGCTGGATGACCTGGGGCCAGTCACACAGTCTCACTCTTACCCTATCTCTGAGTCCTTGTGAGGATACACTGAAGGAGAGGGGAATGATTTAAGCCACATGGTCCCTATTGTGGAGAAAGGCAACATAGAAATGGGATTAATTAATATTATAGATGTAAAAGTCGAGCTTTTTTGTGGTTTGATATATTTGTGTCCAAATGTCATTAGAACATGTTCTTGTCAGTTAATTGTAGACTCTGCTTAGGATGAGAAAAATAATTGTGTGGGTAGCATTCAGGTAGATGACATTTTACCATACAGGTTTGTTTAATTCATTTAATAGCTAAAGATGTAAACACTTCTTGAATTTAGAAATGCATTGGCATGTGTGATCTGGAAGTATTGATTATGCTGTGCTGTAGGTCAGTTAATCAGAGCATTTTCAATTACTGTGGGATGAAAGGAGAGATGAAAACTGCAAGCTAGTAAATGTTTCCCTAGTCCACCACTGCAAATCTAAAATAGAACTTTTAGACCTACATTCTGAAATTGCAGTGACTGAATTATGCTGACCATTAGGAACCTGCTTAGAATGTGACTGCAGAAGTTGTGAACTGAGCTGGCAAAGTGGAAAGTTGCGTTCCAGGTGGAATCGTCCTTCTGATCCGACTGAGTCAAAATGGTTCATTTGTGTTTTGTAACTATTGGTCACTTCAGGAGCAGTGCTAAGTTCTTCAGGTTCCTGGACTACCAAATGTGGCATTAATTTAAAGTGTTTTCCTTCTTAATGTAGTGATCAAGATTCCTCCACTGTATAAGGATGCCTGTAATTGTTTTCTGGATTTTATTAGGTTATCTAAGATTAAGCAGTGTCATGAAAACCTTCTTACAGCAAAATCAATTTCTTAATGGTAAAAAAGTAATGGAAAACAATGTGCAAGACTGGCATGGAATAAAGTTACTTACAGACTTGAATAACTTTCATGAGGTCAGATATCATTTTCAGACAGAGTTGGATGAATTCTTGAGTTTTAGGTCCATAAATTTGTGAAAGAAATCTTGAAAGCATAATAACTAATGAGTATGTATTTGTTTCCTTATTGACTGCATTAAGTGAAACTTGAATTGAAGTACTGCCAGTTCAAAGAACTGATGAATTCAAAGAGCATATTCCATGTCTCAGTCAAGTTCTACAAATGTCTATTGATTATGCAGATGTTGCAAAGCAACTATTCTCCCTTCTCTCGTCCCACCAGATTTAATGTAGTTTTAAAAAACCTGATGTTTCTAAGTGGCATGTAAAGATTAAATGATTTATCAATGGCAACATGATGTATTAAATTCAAGGAAAAATAAAATCCCAAACCTGTAATGCTTGGACTCATGTAAATTGGTATGGTAGAAAGGGAGGATTTGGAGCAAGTTATATTTCGCCTCACTGGGTTGAAAAATCTCCTCCCTCTTTTCTAAAAAGTATTGAATTATTAACCTTCAACCAGGACACAGAACGTTGTTACTTTGGTTGCACCTTAGCAGCTAAAAGGCTGCTGTTGTTTTTAAACCTTGTCACTGATTCTACAATTGAAATTATGCCATTTGGTTAGCTGGCCAATATGTTGAGATGCCAATTATCAGTGTAATAGCAAGGCAAGTTGGTATTGATGCGTAACTAGGGTGTCCAAGATATTAAAGGTCACACATAGGTGAAGTGATCGCTCAATGGTATTTACACATCCATTGAAGAGTTCCCTTCTACACCCAAATGCTTGAGGATATGTACACGTTATCTACTTTTAACCTTGGATTTATAAACTATTCCTACAAATTTATGGTTTTGACAAACTAATATTCTAATGTAAATGAAATTCTTTAGTGCATGCACATCTTATACAATTTCCCAGAGTTTTTTGTGTGTGCGGATACTTCTTTCTGCCAACAGAGGGCTCTCTCTCCCCAACAGCTTTTCCTACATAGTTAGGGGCCTTTCTGGGTCTGTAGAAAAATCCAAAAAGTTAAAAAAAAACCCTTCAGGGACCATTGAATCCCCCCCAATACCTTTTGAAATGGCCTCTGCAGGGATCTAACTCCAGGCATCAATGGTGAGAGATTAGAATGTTGGGGGGGGGGGGGGGGGGAGGCGGAAACTTCTGGCTCTGTCAGTAAAAGGCAGGGGAAGGGTCCTTTCCTGGCCTATTTTGGCCTTTGAGGGAGGGAGCCTTGGGGCCAGGCCTGACAAGGGTTGCCAGCGCCAAGCTGGGGAATTCCTAGAGATTTTGTTGTGGACTCTAAGGAGGGCTGAATTTAGGGAAGGGAGAGGCCTCAGCTGGGTATAATGCCACAAAGTCCACCCTCCAAAGCATCCATTTTCTCCAGGGAGAGAGATCTCTGCTGTCTAGAGTTCACTTGTAATTCTGGGGGAGGAGGTCTCAAGGCCCCACTTTGAGGTTTGACAGGGGATGGGGTGGGGGTAAGGTTGCCAGATTCAGGATGGGAAACACCTGTAGGTTTGGGGTGGAGCCTGGGGAGGACAGGGACCGCAGTGAGGTACAGTGCTATAGAGTCCACCCTCCAAAACATCCATTTTCTCCGTGGGAAGTTATTTCTGTAGTCTGGAGATGAGCAGTAATTCCAAGGGATCCCCAAGTCCCACCTGGAGGCTGGCATCCCTAAGCAGCACTCTCTGTGTGACTTGATACCACCTGACTTGTATAACTCAACTAGGTCTGGCTGCTTGCTACTGTTCATCAGCAAGAGCCAGTTTGGTGTAGTGGTTAAGGGTGCGGACTCTAATCTGGGAGAACCGGGTTTGATTCCCCACTCTTCCACTTGTACCTGGCTGGATGAACTTGGGCAAGCCATAGCTCTGTACCAGCTGTTCTCTCAAGGACAGCTTGGGAAAGAGCTCTCTCAGCCCCACCTACCTCACAGGGTGTCTGTTGTGGGGAGGGGAAGGGAAAGGAGTTTGTAAGCCGCTCTGAGACTACAAGTGAAGGGTGGGGTATAAATCCAATCTCTTCTTCTTCTTCTACTCTATGAAAGCCACTGTGATGTAATAGTTAGAGCTTCAGAATAGGGTCTGCGAGACCCAGGTTGAGATTCCCATCTTGCGGTGGAAGCTGGCTTTTGGACCAGTCACACACTTTCAGCCTAACCAGCCTCACAGGGTTTTTGTGCAGATAACAAGGAGGAAATAATAATGTAAGCTGCTTTGGTCTCCACTGTGGAAAAAGACTGTAATTTTCCTAGAATTTCCTAGGCTGTAGGAGAGGGGAGTGGAGATGGAAAGCGAAAGACAGAGAGGCAGATAAAGGTAGGCTGGCTGTTGGGTGGGAAGGAAATAGGGTTGCCAACTCCAGGTTGGCTATTTCCTGGACATTTGAGGGGTGGAGCCTGTGGAGGGTGGGGTTTGAGGGGGGAGGAACTTCAGACTGGTATAATGCCAAGATTCCACCCTCCAAACCAGCCATTTCCTCCACGAGAACTACCATTGCCAGCCTCCAGGGGAGGGCCGGAGATCACCCAAAATTACAACTGTTGTCCAGGTGACAGATATCAGTTCCCCTTGACAAAATATATGCTTTGGAGGGTTGAGTCTATGGCATTATACCCTGCTGAGGCTGCTTGCCTCCCCAAATTTCCAGGGATTTCCCAACCTGGAGCTGGCAGTCCTAAGGTGAATTGATCTCTGTAGCTGGGAGATCCGTTGTGATTCCCAGAGTGTTGCCACTGCTACTGTGGGGGGGAGAGGAAACAGGTGGGTGGCTGGGAGCACTGCCACCACTGCTGCTGTTGCTGTGCAGAGTGGTGGTGGTGGGGAAAGCAGGCAGGAGGCTGGGAGAATGATGGGGGCAGAAAGAGAAAGGGTGGGGGGCACAAAGAGAGAGGAAGTGATGAGGTAGGGAGACAGAAAAACAAAGAGAATGATGATGGGTCAGAAAGAGAGAGGAAGTAACATGCATGGGGGAGAGAGAGAGGAAGAAAGGGGGGCAGAAGGGAGAAAGTGTGAGAGAGGTAGGGGGACAGGGGAGGAAGCAAAGGTGGGAGGAATGGGATAACCATCCCACAAGTTTCTTGCGGGTCTCCACTTATGGTTTCCTATTTTGCACATATTAATCAACAGCATTAAAATGTTTCCATAAGCTCAACATCAATTTCTGCACTTTGGTAAGTTGCATATCCTTTGTTAGCAGGTGTTTTTGTTCTGCTTTTGATCATTACACACAATGTGCAAATATCATGAAAAACTGCTGAAGAGCTAGTTTGGTACAGTGATTAAAAGTGATGGGCTCCAATCTGGAAAACCAGGTTTGATTTCCCACTCTTCCACATGCAGACAGCTGGATGGCCTTGGGGCAGTCACAGTTCTCAGAGCTGTTCTCTCAAGAGCAGTTCTCTCAGCCCCGCCTACCTCACAGGATGTCTGTTGTGGGCAGTGGAAGGGAAGGTGATTGTAAGCTGTTGAGACTCAGAGTGAAGTTCATGTGACTTGTCTTTAGGGCTCCATGCATCTTTAGGGCTCCATGCATCATTGATTTTATTCATTAGATTAATCAACTGAAGATTTAAGCTGAAGCTGTTTTGTGCTAAATCGGACCATTGATTCATCAATGTCAGCGTTGTCTTCTTAGACTGGCTGCGGCTCGCTAGGGTCTTTCCCATCACCTAGGACCTGAGCCTTACTGGAAATATTGGAGACTGGACCTGTGACATTCTGCATGCCAACCAAATACTCTACCACTAAACCATGGCCCTTTCCCTTTCTGTACTGCCAGCAACTAAAAGGCAGAATTATTTGTATTTTGCCTTTGATTTGTTACAGTAGTAGAGAATTAGAATATATAACATCCCTCTTAACTCTGACTGAGTTTATTAAATGTTAAATTATCACAGTATCTCTAATTTCTTGACAGCATATAGGTTGAGAATTTAGTGATAGGCACATTTATTTAAATGGAAATGTAATATTTATGACATAGTCTGCTTTTCTGCAAAAAAAGATTCAGTGTAGGCTTTTAAACAATAAAGATCTCAAGTCATATTTTTACTTTACAATTTTTAATTACAAAGTGTGGACAAACTCATGTTTCTAAAATTTATGTGATAAAATTGTCAGTAATTTTTAAGCAACAAATGTGCAGCACTAGCCTATGCATGCTACAATTGTACTCAGTGGCACTTACTCTCAGGTAGGTAGTCATAGGATTGCAGCCTAAAATTTAAAAATGGGCATTTTCTGAAGCTGTTGCCCCTGCAAAAATTAAATGGACTCCATATGGTCAGCAATTCTCTTAGACTTGTCACATGGGCTGTAATCTAGCAACTGATAAATACATACCGAAGAATTAGTGTAAACAAATGATCAAAAATTTGATTGCCATCTGTCTCTTGCTTTGTGTATGGCTGTTAAATTTCCATGTGTGTTTTTCATCAGGATCTCTAATGCCATGGATGCTGGCTGTGTCTGCACAGCAGGCTTTTCCATTTCCATTTTGACATTTGAGCTCATATTCTCAAAGCAAAGTGGGTAGGTGGGATCTCTTGCAAGTGTGACAATTAGGTGATAAACCAGCATGTGTGCCTGAGTAAACAGTGTTGTGTATCTTGGTAATATGCTTAAAACAACCATGGTTTTAAGTTTTGTAGAGGCTTTGAGAGTGGCCTTTTGGAAGAGCTCAAAGGGGGTGGCTTGAACTGTAATACTTGATTAAAGTGGATAAATTGGCTTTATCTAGCCAATTTCTTGACCTTTCAAATTTTGGTTCAGGCTTTTGGGCCTAGTCAAGTTGCTGAAGGCTCCTCTCGGTGAAATTAATATCACACTGACTTGCAGTTTCAAGAGATAAGGCATGAGATGGAGTCAGGCACAGGTGCAAGTGAGATCATGAGCCAGGGACCTTCAAGGCCAAAGACCCAGAGGGAGTTTGACACTCAGATTTCTTTACATTAGCGCAAGGAACCCTGGGATGGGTGAGCTGCTTGACTACTATGGCTGTAATCATACGCTAAATAATTCACTTTCAATCCACTTTCTAACTGGATTTCACTGTGTGAACTGGCAAAATCCAGTTAGACAGTGCATTGAAAGTGGATTATTTAGTGTGTGTGATTGCAGCCTGTGAGTATGTGCTGGCTGCAGAAGTTTGTGATCACATGTCTTAGGAACACACCTGACTGGCTGAACAGGATTAGGCCAGCTTCAGGCAGTCTGGGATAAAGTAGGACTATTTATTCTAGTTTGATCCCTCCATTTGGGCCTTCCTCCCTTCTTGCCATCCTTCTCACTATAGTTTGAGCCTTGTGTGGCCAGAACACCCGCATCTTGGATTTTGGATTTGGAGTTCTATCTGTACCTGTACCTTCAGTCTGACCAGGTATCATCTGGGTCAGAGGACTAAAGCCTGAATAAGTATTCTAGTTCAGTTTTATTATTGTCTTCCCCGCTTTGCACTGCTTCTATACTTGTATACTTTTGCATGCTTCTTGTAATAAACCTTGGGCTTCAGCCTAATTGCAGAACTTTGGCCTATTTTGGCTACAGCTGCCGAGCAGTTTCTTGTGGAACTCAGCCTCCAACTTGCGGAGCTGACTTCTTGATTAATGCCTATTAGGGCTGGAGACTTGGTCCCTCAGTCTCTCAGCTGAGGGTTAGTTTACAGGGGCTGGTGGTAGCTCATCACCCTGAGCAGTGAAGATTCCTCCTTTACCCATAGCCGTTTTGTGTGAAAAGGGAGCTTTGACAATTACTGTAGGCTCAGGAAAGATGGAGACAAACGTCAGCATAGAAGCTTGGATGGGAAGCAAGATAAGAGCAGAATCATGGGATGAAGTATTGTAAGTAGCTGTAGAAGCCAATGAAGTATAATCATATAGGTTTTAGGGAACATGGGCAGAAGAACGAGTTGTGGAGATGGTAATTCTTAAACACTGAGAGATAGACAAAGGAATAGGGATTGATACTGTTCCACTTTGGATTGCGACAGCTTTAATTACTGAACCAATGTGTCATCTCTCTCTCTCTCTCTCTGTATATATAATCATTTAAACTTGTCTCAAATTCCTGAAAGTTGGTAGTGCAGAAACTGAAGGGCTGCTGAGGTTCCATCTTGTGTTTGTGCAGATACCTGAAGATGTGTATATTAAAATGTGCATTAAAATGCAAATTAATCCATTCAGGCAAGGTCAAAACAAGTAGCCCTCTGGAAACATAACTATTTACCTGACTATTGGTAGTATTTCCCCAGTAATTGCAATTTAGAGTCAAGCAGTAGTACTCAGATGGGTAGCCGTGTTGGTCTGAAGCAGCAGAACAAAGTCTGAGTCCAGTGGCACCTTTAAGACCCAACAAAGTTTTATTCAAGTAGTAGTACTATAAAACAGAACTTTCCCAATAGCTTATTTTCCCTTCCTGAAAGTTTAGCACACCATCTCCTTGTCACATAGCATTTTGAAATGGGAGCATGCAATTAATAAATTTTATAGAGTTGAAAAATTCACCAATGATGAATGAATGCCCTCGGCTTTAATAGTGGTCAGTGGTCAGCACACAAATGTGAGGACTTAAGCACCTGTCTGGTAACTTCAAAATGCATTTTTTGAAAGTTCACACCAACATAATCCAGCTGAATATTACTCTTTCAGCTCTCCAAAATTCAAAAAGGAAGAAGTGGGCTGAGAAAGAAGAGAGGGCTACAGCAGCAAACTTAGTAAAAACCATCAGGGGCTCTGAATTACAGACAGTGTATTCGGATGCAGAGGTGTGGAGGACTTTGAAACAAACACAAGACATTCAGACTTGATATGCTTGAACTGTTTCTTCACATTTGTGAACCCTCTCACTATATCAAACAAAATTATTGAGGCAAGGCATCCCTAGCAGCTTTGCACCTGTTAAACACTCTGCCAGCAATGATCAAACATCCCTGTTCAGGTGTGCTGTTTAACCATCACTCCTCCAAATTTGCTTGCAGTAGTTTTGTTGTTAAAATGTCAGCATAAAGTACAGTATCAAAGACAGACAAGGTCTTGTTTCAGGTTTCTGTAATTAAAACCAAATAACGTATTCATGAATATCCAAGCTGATTGATGTTGGATATTAAATAGTGACTTGCTTCTTTGAGCTTTACCAGTCTGTAAGGTCTTCAGTTAGGAAGTAATATGATACACAATCTAATACACATAATGAAATAGCATTGGTGGTGGGTATGACTTTAAAGAGGGGGGAAATGCTGCCAGTTGTATAAAATAAAGTAGAATAGAAAAAGTAAAAAAAAAAAAAAGACTCAGTAAGCATACAGCGCTTACGTAAAACATGTGAAGCCCCCCTAGCTAATGTATTGACTAGTTACCGAGTACATTGCATATTAGAATGAGAGCCGTTGCCATGAAGCCCTACTGTAAGATAGTTACCCTGAGGTCTCAAATTCTTCTGCAGTGGAATGCACAGGCTTTGATACTGCTTTCTGTAGCTCCTTAAGCTGGGTGACTGATACGTGATTACTGAATTCCTGTGGCTAGATTCTTCGTTCATGAGTGAAACCTTGGTGATTGCATTGCTTTGCCAATTTATCAGGTAGTGCATCAGGAGATCTTATAATTATAGGATTTATGTATTGCAGTCATATTGATTTGTTTGTGTAATATTGTTTGACCTGACACTTATGTAAGAGTGCTTGAATTTCCTGAGAGCTGATATCAGAAATAGCTTTTTTAGACATGGATTAGAGCTGCTAATTTTTTCATGTCTTCCTGGTAATTGTGGCTTCCCTTTTTCTGATTGCTATTCAAGATATATTGCTGGCTCAAACAATATGTCATTTTGTACCATGGTTTACAGCTGGAAAGCAGTTTTTGTTATGACAGGCTAAAACTTCTGAAGGTAATTTAATTGTTGTTAGGTTTCATTTAACAGATCGTGTTCCTGGATAGCTTATATCACATAGTGACAATGTTGTTTCTTTGGCACCTTTGGCAATTCAATTTCTGGTGAACTGCTTGTAATAACTTTTTGTTGTTGACAGAACAAAATGAATGGAAAAATTCAAATGTTCACTATGGAGTTTAAATGACAGTGTACTAATCTTTTGCTACTGATCTTCTGGATTCTTAGACTAATTTTGATCCAACCATGGAACACTTCCTGATTGTTGAGGTTTACTTGTTGACCTTTGAAGTTTTTCAGGCTTTGAACTCTTTGTGTCCCCTCATTCGCATGACTGACCATGTGGATTCTTCTTATCTCTTTTCAAAGGCCTGAACAGATTGTGTGGGCAGATTGTCATGTTGACAGAAAACCATGCGGTGCTATTGGTTTTCAGCTCATTGCTAACAGTTTAATTCTACATTGTACCTTTGTACCTGAGTGATACTTTATGGTGAATTTTGCTTTGATTAGAACTGATGATGATCTGGGAGGGAAAGGGATAACTTTCTGCTTATAGTCTGCTAGATATTTTACTTCTATAGCTTTAATATGATCCCCCCCCCCCCCCCCCGGAAAATGGATTTTGGAGATCAGGGTTTGGTGTTGCTACAGTAATGCCATGGGGCTCACTTTTCGATTTCCACATCATTTCCTCCCAGGAACAAGTTACTTCACATCAGGTAAATTATTCATATTGGCAAAGTACCAGATGTCAATATTTTTTCTCTTGTAAGATGTTTATCGTAACAATGACAGGTTTCCATGCCATTAAGATGCCTAGCAAATCAGTATTATGGTTTAGATAATGCATATAAGAACCAGTCATGATGACAGTGAATCATAAAGACACACTTCTTGCTTTACATTTTGAAAACCAATATTTTGCCTTTATTCTTCTGGTAGAAGGTAAACCACCCACAGAATTCTCTTGCTGGAGCTCCTTAATGCCTCTAAAGTAATTGTCCAATTTGTTGAAGCCCTCCTCCTTCCCAGGAGCCATGAAAACTACATCTGTACATCTCCCAGACTCAGCTGGTATTGGAAGCAAAGACTGATAGGTAATTGAACCAAGATTTTCCGCATGAGACTACAAAGCATTATAGTAGATTAGGGGGCTGAACAGGAGGATTCTTTCTCTATTCATAGAGCTGTTGCTGAACAAAGGGGATATTGAACTTTGACACTCTGGCTAGCTAGGATGTGTGGCAGACTTCTGAAAGTCTTACATTTTGTCCACCCCACCATAGTCTTGACGGTTGTGATCTGGGTAAGCATTTATGGATTTAATTCTTTTTTAACTACTAGCTATTTTTGCACTAAGTTCCAGGGATCCTGTATTTTCATTGTGGGGATGACTGCTTGTAGAAGCATAGGTGAATTGGAACTGTCCATAAATATACATCACTGGTACTGATACTGTTCTATGTTTGGGGCATTAAGTATCATGTCTAGATGAAATGAAAATAAATTTATGTGATCAGGGAAGTTAGTTTCAGTTGATAGGGTCTTATTTATTTTTTTGGAATGTTCAAAGCAGAAACTGAGGTTAGGTAAAAAAATAACAGCTTGACATTTGACAACCTTCATATTTTTAAATTACTGACTCCCTTTAAGGCCATTTTCTAAAGATTGTATTAAAGACTTCGACACCTAGATATCTGTGCATTTTAAACTTTATTAACATTTATTATCCTGCCTTTCCTTGTGGTTCAAAGGAGCTTACAATAATAGCTGGAGATGTGTTCAGTTAAAACCAAAAACAAAATACCAAACCCCAAATCTTTCTTCCCTCTCCACTTAAAAGATGCCTGCCATTCAAGCCCCCTCAAAAGCCTTGACAAACAAGTGGGTCATGCAGCACATCCTTAAGATCTCCATGGAGGGACCAACTCACCTCTTCACAGAGTCCATTCCACAGAGCTGGAGCCATGATGGAAAAGGCCTGGGCTCTGGTCGATACCAGACAGGCCACCCTAAGCAGTGTAATAGCCAACAGAGAGCTGTCTGATGACTGTAGTTGATACACAGGGACATAAGGAAGGAGACGGTCCTTCAAAATTCATTAATTCATCTATATACAAATACTGGCTTCTACCAAAGAGGATTTTGTAAGGGGCTGTTAGCCTTTGCTGCTGATCAGACTGTAGGGGTGGTGAAATATTGGGAGGGGCAGTTGATCCATTCCTTCATTTGAATTCATTTTTAAAGTCGCACATAGCAATATTAACTTTGGCTGTCTATGGCCCCTTTTTTAAAAAATTTTTTTATTAAGTTTTCAACAAATAAACTAAAACTATACAACCAAAATGATTTCCAATATATACTCATTTTGAGCCTTGGTACATCTTTAACCATACATAGAATTTGGACCATACATGTTCAGGATCTTTACTTTTCTCCGGATTTAACATATAACTCAGTTTTTCTAGTTCTGCTAATGCTAATAGTTTATCAATCACTTCCTCTTTATCGGGTATTATGTCAGCTTTCCAATGTTTGGCTCTAATTATTCTTGCGGCTGTCAACATTATTATTAAAAGTCTCTCGTCTTCTGGCAGCATTCCATCTGGCGTAATATTTAATAAGAAAGTCTCTGGGTTCATGATTATCTCCATCCCCAATATCTCTTCAATTAAGCTTTTAATTCCCATCCAGAACTGTCTCATCTGTCTACATTGCCACCACATATGATAGAAAGATCCGATTTTCATCTTACATAGCCAACATATATTTGACACATTAGGATAACACTTATGTAGTTTATCTGGTGACCAATAGAACCTGTAAAAATTTTTATATGTGTTTTCTTTAAAGTTTATTGCTTTCAAGCTCTTAACTCCTTTCCAAATTTTTGACCATCTATCTGTTTCTATTTGGTGCCCTAGATCCTTCATCCAGTGTATCATAACATTTTTAATTGTTTCATCCTGCATTTCTCTATCTATAAACAAATTATATATCTTTTTATGAGCTTTTTATCATTGTTTAACCAAATCTTATCTAATTCATTTTGTTCTTTATAGAACCCTATTTTCTTATCTTTATCATATACTGATTGCAGTTGGATTTTTTCCCACCATGACAGTTTAATACCTAATTTTTCTAGTTTATCTTCCCCTTTTATATTACCTACTTTATCAAGAATGGATTCATAGTTGGCCATATTTTTCTTACTTAACAGCGTGGGTTTGATATAAGCTTCTAATGGTGATACCCATCTTGGCGTTTTGGTATAGAACTCATTCTTGATCTTAATCCAGATTTTCATTAACGCTGCCCTTAAGACATGTGAGTGAAAGTTTGAGTGTATGGCCTGTTTCCCATACCAGATATATGAGTGCCAGCCCATATATAGGTCGTGACCTTCCAGATTAAGTAATCTGGTGTTCTCCAACCTCACCCATTCTTTAATCCAAACCAATGCCGCCGATCTTCCATAGAGTTTCCAGTTGGGGAACGCCAGTCCTCCTCTCTCTTTTTTATCTTGGAGTAATTTTAATTTCACTCTGGGTTTTTTAGGGAACCATATATAATCCCTGGGTATCTTGTTAATTTCCTGGTAAAACGGTGCATTTTCTTTTAATAATGGTATATTTTGCGCTATAGCAATATTAACTTTGGCTGTCTATGGCCCCTTTTAAACAGTCTTTGTATTCCGTTTTAGTAGCTGGTTGCTAATGAATTTTTTTTGTCGTTTCAGACAGGCCTGTTTTAGTAAACGGCTGCTAACAGATTTTATTTACCTTTTAATACAAAGCTATTTGTGTCTGATTAGCAAAGTGTGGTTGAGTTGTTTTTGAGAGAAACTGCGTCCTTCTGTTTTCACCTCTTGGTTGCACTTTTGAATAGCTGTGGTGCGCTGTTTAAAATGTCTGTAGCACTTCCTACAATGCTGGCTCCTCCCGCCCTTTTTCGCAGTGCGACCTTCCTTGAACTTCTTTTGGAATGTTCTTTGTTGAGTGCTATAGCGCTAAACCAATATAGCACTTCAGTGCTACAGTGGTACCATTGAAATGTTTTGGCACTGTTATATTGGTCTAGCACTATAGCGCTCAAATTATCAGCTTGGTTTTGGAAAAGCATGTAGCAGCACTGACAAAGTCAAGGTTGCCAGATTTTAAACTGGGCCTTCTAGCTGTTCCTTTAATATCAGTTTGATCTGTAGAAACTACCAGATGCTGATATTTACTAGGATGCCACAAACAGCTCATTTATCCATTTCCACACATTAAGCCTCTATTACATGCTCTGTTATTTTGCTTCTGGCCTGCTGGCAACTGTAGTCAAAGTCTGCCTTGTTCTGATTACATCAGATTTGTAGGTTCTCAAATTTCAGCACGGTTGACATTGCTCTGCTGATCCATGATTCTGGGCTGGAATATTTTAACTTACTATCTGTGAGGCCATCCTTGAAGACTATTGAAAATGTGCTTGCCCATTTGTTAACAGGTACTGATCATGCAGTGCTGCTATTGAAATGACTTTACTGGCTCCCTGGTTGCTTCCAGGTTCAGTTTAAGATGGTAGTGTTCACATTTAATGCCCTTCATGACCTGGACCCCCATCTACCTGGAGAACCGTCACTGCCCCAATCAATGGGCTTAGACTGGAGTAACTTGTTAGGATTGCACTGTAAAAACAGTTGTTCAAGGAATGGGCTGGGGGGGGGGGTTGTCAACTACCTGGAGAAAAGGAAAATGTCCTGTCCCTTTAATGGAGGCTTAATGTCATGCTATCTGCCAGGGAATGTTATTTACCTCCATGTCCTGAAAAGCTTTCACTAGCCATTTCTACAGGATATTTCTCTCTAGGTTTGTTGCCAACCTTAGCTGGGGGATGGGGAGAAGAGTCTGGGTATTTTAGGTGGGGTGGGGGATAACAGAGCATTTACTATCTTCGTCTCTCAACCCCAGTTCAAGCTGCTGTAATCTGAAAGCATCTCCAAAGGATCGTGCCAATCCTTTCTAACTGCTGGTGTCTATGTATGTTTTTGAAAAGGTGCGTACTGCCTTAGGCTGGGAGAAATTAGTGTTTGCTGCCTTCTTCCATAAAGTATGTGATGCTACCCTGAAAGCTGGCTTAATTTACTGAGGGAGAGCTGGCCTCTAGTGCAGGGTGTCAAACATGCGGATGGGGGGCCGGATGAGGCCCCCGGAAGACTTCTATCAGGCCCGCACTGGAACTGGCCATCTCCTGCTTCCAGTTCTGTTGCTGCTGCTGCATCATTGCTTGCTTTGCCAGACTCTCTCAATCACTCAGCCATTTCATGTTTTCCCCTGGGTCCTAGACTCAGAACTCTGAGCATGAGATTTCTGTGGTGAATGTCAATAAATCAAAAGCAGGTTTGCAGCTTACAGATAAACACTTGACCAGCATACTCAAAATTGCAACAGCATGGACATTTTGATGCAATAATTCAGAGCAAGAGGTGTCAGTTATCAGATACTGTTAAATAAACAAAATATTGCAAGAGTGCTAATGTTTTAAGCATGTTTTTATTTTAAGTAAAAAAAAACATCTTTGTGTTTGTGTCCTTTATAAAGTTTATATCTCTGCTACCTGGCATTACATTTTATGACACATGGTCCGACCCAACAAGGTCTCATTTATGTCAGATCCGGCCCTCATAACAAATGAGTTTGACACCCCTGCTCTAGTGGCTCTGAGAGTTAACTCTATGGAAGTGCCTCTAGAGAGGACTGCATCGGAGACCCAGTAGCTTTTTCTTTGGAGATAATCTTATTATTGACTGGGTTTGCAGTGGTAATGGGGCTCCTTTGTGAATTGTCTCTGCGCAAGGAGAAGGGAGAAATGTAGAATCGTCTGGTTTTGCTCCATCTAATTTAGCTTATTTCATGTCGCCTTGGGTATAGGGAGAGTTCCTAATGTGACCAATGGCAATAAGTGGGTTTGTGAAGCATGAACATGCATAGTTGGATAATGCAAGTGCAACACCCTCTTGCAGCATTAGAACCTTGCTGAAAATATACAGTAATTATAACCTAGGCATGAATATCAGAGAGTCTGAGTTGGCCCTTATTGTTTAGGCACACTGGGGTTCTGTGAATTAATGGGGTAATGATCATGAGATTTTGATCTTGAAGTGAGATGGGGAGAACTTTTTTGGAAATTGAATATTTTCCTATGCATGTCATAAATTTCCATTTGAGGAAACATACAGTGAAACTGTTAATATTGGTACTTTGTAATTTAAGAGTAGTAAAGGGAACTTCATCTTTAAGTTATTGGTGATACCTTTGTTTCAATAGAAAGAGAAAGATTAGTGGTATATAATTGAAAACTAGACACAGAAGTTGTTTGTTACAATTACAAGTATACCTCTCTCTCTCTTTCTCTCTCTCTCTCTCTGGATTCACACTACACTTTCCCAGCCGTTCCCACCATATAATTGCAGTTCTCTTACTATTGGCTGTGCTTGAGATGCCTGCCTCATTTTGCATTCTCATCCAAGCTTCTTCAGTTTCAATGGGTTTCACTGGCTTGAGGATTTCTGAAGGTTTGAATGCAGGATTGGGGGTGGAACATTGTTCTATTGTGTTCTTTTTAACAGTGGAAACATTAGATTTAAGAAAAATGAGATTAGGTTAACTCCCCCCCCCCCCAAAAAAGTCTGCTAATAAAGGCAGTTGTCTGTTAAACCAACATGATACACATTTTCCCTTTCTCTTATCTATTTTAAACAGTTTTTATTCTGATTTTTTAAATGGGTCAGTATGTAGCTGAGGTCTAAAAAATTATAATTTTAGGATTTATTTTGGTGCCAAATTTAATCAAAGCAGGTAGTTTCTATGTGATTTGCTAGTCTTTGACAGAGGGCTGAATGTTTATAATGAAATTCCTACCCTTAGAATGGATAGGATGCATGGGGAGAACTTGTACATTACAAAGACCTTTCTGGGGAAATATCTCCATTGGAGTAACTTGTGGCATTCCTCTCAGTGAGAGTCGGGCACTCAGTGCCAGGGCTACAAATTTTACCATTACTACAATTGTTTCTCAGTGCTTTAACTTATAAGAGTGAATGGCAGTCATTCATATTGGAAGCTTCAGAGACACAATGGAGGGAATTAACTTTTCCCCTACTCTGTATGAGCCCAGATACTAAATCAAATCAGTTCTAATCTACATAATAGATTTTATTTTTGATCACGCTAAACTGTTCTTTGTAAAGAACCTCATTCTATTAAAAGAAAATAATTTACTAAGTGGGAAAATTCTACACTTGGAACAAACTTTGCGCAAAATATGAGTACAAGGCAATGATGATAAAATTTAATTGGGCGAGTGGCACTTTTAATCACCGAAATCAGTTTTTAAGGTAGTGGAAAATGATTTATAGTGTATTTCTAACACTTCTGTAACCAAACAGTTGTTATATTCTGTATTAAGGGTGAGTAATTTGTTCAATAGGAATGGACACTCCAGAAATTCATCTTGTGCTAATATGTATATTTAATTACATGTAACTTACTTGTCATTGTCATCATGGTGGTGTTTGCAAACCGGAGTTGATAGACATTTTATTCATCTACCACTGTTTTGAAACCTTTTCTTGAAATCTGAGCAATATTATTATATGCCCTCAAACCCCATAGGTTTTGTTTATGCTTGGTTTCATTTGTCTCTTTGATTGTAGTGCCTAAACATTAACATAATGTTTAGTATTCATGTAGCACTTTTATAGCTTTTAAAATAATTCTGTAAAGCTTTCAACTTTTTTTACTCCCCCATTAACTCCTTCCTTGAAGTATATAGGCAGCAATTCCTGCTTATGCTTTTTCCTAATCATATGAGACTAAACAAAGAACAAATGAAGACAAAAAGGGGGGGGGGAGAGGAAAGGAAATAATGAATATTTCTAAATAGTTCTGAAATGTATTTTTACGTTCGAAGTTACCATCTTTAAAGTTTTAAAGGTGTCTGGAGACCCACATCCATGACACATACTGTGGTAAGGTGAGTCTGTCCGGCTGCTGCTTACCTTTGGTGGAATTCTTGGCTTTCAGGCCATCCACATTTCATCTGGCTCTTAATGGAATGCTTCAGAGAAAAAATAATGGCCTTGTATTATCCCACTTTGCTGGCATATAACATATGAAAGCTGTATTGAAAAGAATTTTTAAAGAGCTGTATTGAAAGTCACCCAGCTTTCTGGATTACCAATCTAATCCCAAAAAGGTGTTACCAAAGGGTAGCTCTATTAGAATCTCTGGTTCATTGAATCTCCAGATATGTTTTTGATTTACCATATATTTATTTATATGGTTAACTGTTATTTCTGAAAATTAATGTGCTTTCAACATTGTCTTTTGTTGGATTAATTTCAGACTTTTTGCTTCCCTGTAGTAAGTATTATAAGTGCTCTCAGAATTTGCCATGATATCCCACAATCTTATGTCTTGTTCAGGTTCCTATATTATCTCTGTAAAATAGAAGAAGAAGAGATTGGATTTATACCCAGCCCTTCACTTGGAGTCTCAGAGCGGTTTACAAATTCCTTTCCCTCTCCCTCCCCACAATAGACACCCTGTGAGGTAGGTGGGGCTGAGAGAGCTCTGACAGAAGCTGCCCTTTTTCAAGAACAGCTGTGCTAGAACTACGGTTTGCCCAAGGTCATCCAGCAGGTGCAAGTGGAGGAGTGGGGAATCAAACCCGGTTCTCCCAGATTAGAGTCCGTGCACTTAACCACTACACCAAACTAGTGTAGGTAGAGTAGCTGATATTGTAGGTAGATCTGATCCCCCCTCCCCACCCCAGCATTATGTAGTTCCATAAAGGGAGCTAGTGATTTCCAGCAGAATTCTGTAATTTCTTGTGGTAAGTCATAACAGTTAAACTGGAATGGAGATGTATGTGTACCTTGTTGCGGTATATCCTGGCTTGTCTAAGATCACACACTGAGATCATGGATGAACTGAGAAATCTAGCAATATGTTTCTCATTCCTGATTTATGTAGATACAACAAAAACATACAGCCAAATACCTTCTAGGTTCAGCTCAGTCCTTGTTTGTTAGATAAAATGAGATCATATGTGTGATACAGTTAAGTTCTGTTTGTTTGCAGAAGCATTGTAGTATTACCTACATAATTTTTGTGTCTTTTCCCTCTTTTGTAGTGATGAGTATTGTTGCTTTATACTAGGACCAAATCTATAATTCCATGATTAATGTTCAATGTAATTCTGTTGATACATTTTTTTAAAAAAGCTTATTTTTAAATTTATCTTAGTACAAGTGAAACCACTACCCGAAGGTTACGATCACACGCACAATTAGCCTGACATAGGTGCAAATCCTGGGCGGATTAAAGCAGCGCAATCACACAACAACATCTGGGAAGCGCCCTGCAGCCGTTGGCAACCTCTTTTGCTCCTCCGCACAAGCAGAGTTAAAACACAGCTCAGAAAGTCCTGTAGCAAATGGGTTGCCATGGACCACAGACATACTTTCCCATGTCTGATCACTCCAGCGCAGTCTTATGGCATTGGGATGGTCTGATTAGGCCATCCTGACTCCGTGCCATTGTTTTTTGCCCTTCTCAGTATGCACATCATCGCACACTCCATAGGGAGCCCTCAGGGATGAGGTGCGAATCATCGATCCCTCATTTAAGCACATTGGAGACAAATAGCAACCCCCCCCACCCTGATTCATGGTTGCGTCTAATCATGCAGTGGCGGGCTGTGCCCGCAGCTTCAAAAGACTGTGTGATTGCGCAACTGTGGGTCAACTTCCACCAGAGTAAATAGCCTCTCTTCTCCCCCACCGCTTTATCTTGTGCGTATGACCACAACCCATGATTCTGTTATAACAATATTTATCTTTTTAGATTCAAAGCAGCAACTTTGATCAAAAGGGAAATAATTGCAATTTTGAGGGCTTGGGTTAAAACAAAAATCACATGAGACTTGGTTGGAAGGAAGACAAGCAGGGTAAAATTTAGTTTTGGCTGTGCTACTGAATTGTGAAACAACCTTAGTCAAGGTGTTTCATTACTTTTCACTTTTTGTTCAGTTTTTCCTTGGCTGAACATTTGTTTTAGCATGACATAGTCTCTGTCATCTCAGTTGCCCTCAGCAAACAATACAACCTATCAACTCCTAGGATTAATTGGGTTAGGGAGGAAAGACTTTTTGTTATAAAAATAATATATATGGAACTGGTAGGCCTACTTCTGCTGAAAACAGAAAGGACAAAGGTGAAAACTAAGGATAAACTGTCTCTGTGAGAGATGGACATACTGACAAGGAAATAGTGCTTAAATACAGGTATCATTTCGAGCAGGAGCTCGGGGGGGGGGGGGCACAGCTCCGGGAGCTGTGCCCCCCCGTGGGGAATGCTTGTGTCATGGCTGCAGCAGTGACCCCATCCCCTGGAAAGGTCCTTGTTCCTCCGACTAGACTTCTGAAGGCTTCAGCCACCACTGAAGCTATCCTCCCAGAATAGTGGTATTTCTGAAGCTTGGATTAGTAGCTGTCCTCTCTCTGCCAGCTCTTTCTTTCTTTCTCTCTCTCTCTCTTCGTCCCTCCTTTCTTTCTTGTCTTTTGACATACTTCTGGTGATGTCAGGTGGTGCAGCATATGTAAATAAGTTATGCTAATGAGTTATGCTAATGAGCTCCTACACTTCTTTTTCTACGAAATGACCCCTGCTTAAATAGATGGTCATCCTAGGAGGGCTTGGATCTGGAGTTTCCTTACATCTTCTAGGGATTTCTGGGCAGCAAGATTGGTCTTCCTGCCACAGCTCTGGTTGACCTGTGGAATGCAGAGATGACCACAGACTGTGGGCACGATCGCTCCAGAACACACTCTTTACTTCTGAGGTACTCAGAATGCCTCTTGATCTACCAAGGACCATGGGATGCTCAGATAGTTAGGCAGACATTGCACAAGTGGAAGAAAACTTGAAGTGAATAATGTGACTGAAACATTTGAGAATATTATTATGCCTACAATGATGACATCAAATCAAACTCATTTCTCTACCATCATTATGTCTCTACAGTGTTATCCAGTGGCACTTTCGTGTAGAGGCTTTTATCCCAAGCCTTGAGGATTTTGACCTGGAGAACACACAGGCCCACTAGGACTTTTGAGATGTGCTTTGGTTGTTACATTTAAGCTTGGGTGGGGGAACTTGAAGGACCGCCTTGTCCTGCATTGTCCAGCTGTCAGTTAATATCGCAAGCCTTGCTTTCCATGCCCCATCCTACAGAGGAGTGGGGGTAGTGACCCTAGACCTCTTTAGTGCTGGAGCCTAGCCTTTAGAATGTTCTCCACAGTAAAGCTTGCCAGGTGCCTACCTTACATTTCAAGCCAGAACATTTCCTTTTTACTCGGGCTTTTAACTGAGGGTTTCCATCTTTTAAAATAGTTTTTATAGTTTGCTTCTAGCATGAGGACTACTGTGATTTCAGGCTCATCACTATATTTGTTTTAGGTTTTTATTGGCTTTTTGGTGTGTTCCATTTTAGTTGTGAGGCACTTCTAGTGGGTCACTGGAAAATGACATATGCCTTTTCTAAATAAATAAATAGACATGAACAAATATGAAGTATTTGATGATCTGAATGTGGAGAATGGAGTTTACTGAACTGTCCTTAGAAATACAGACCCTACATGGTACTTATCAAACATTTAGGCTGCACAAAGAAAATGCACGCTGGTAGAAACTGTGGGAGACCTTCTTTAGGCCACAATACTTTAAAATGATAGAACTGATGCAAGAAATATTATAAAAATGTTTTAATTCATGCATGCAGTTGGCTGATGATTACTGGCACAATAGAAAAACAGTATATATGGCAGAAGGCTTGTGGTCATACTGGAAGCTTTGGGGTGGTTTGGCGGCAGGGCAAATCTCTCCATTTCAATTGGGAATGGGGAATCTTGGTCAGACACCACTCCTCGAGGCGCCTTTATATTGTGTGGGGGCCACGGTGGATCATTCACAGTGTTACAGTGTGTCATCCATGTAGCACGGTTCGGGTTATCTTTTTTTAAAAGGTTCCCTGGTGCATGTGCATATACATACAACTGAAGCGGCGCCTCTGTTAGGAATTTCAGGAATCCCTTTCTGGACCCTAGTTAACCTATTGGCTACTGCCTAGGCTTATGCGCACTATGGATCAGGGAAAGAAAAAAACTGCCTGGAACCACTTGGTGGGTTCAGAGAGCCAGTTTGTTGTAGTGGTTAGGAACATGGACTCTGATCTGGGAGAATCGAGTTTTATTCCCCACTCCTCCACATGCAGCTGCTGGCATGACCTTGGGTTAGTCACAGTTCTCTTAGAACGGTTCTCTCAAGAGCTCTCTCAGCCCCACCCACCTCACAGGCAATGCTCCCTGTAAGCTGTGGAGTCTTGTGAGCTAAAATTCTACCTTGTTAGCTACTGGCATTAAAGTTGTGAGTGAGCAATTTGGCTACTGCATAAATTAGTTTGCTCTGGAGCCATCCTTCCTGAGCTAACACAAAAATTTGTGAGCCAGAGGCTAAAAACCTGTGAGCTAGCTCACACTAACTCAGCTTAGAGGGAACACTGCTCACAGGGCGTCTGTCGTAGGGAGGGGAAGGTAAAGGAGAGTGTAAGCCGCTCTGAGACTCCTTCAGATAGTGAAGGGTGGGGTATAAATCCAAACTCCTCTTCTTTGTATGCGCTCCCCCATATTCAGACATCAGCCCACACGGGATGATTACACAGGGATCTGTAAGTATCGGAGTTCCTGTGGTAGCTGTTTACTCTATATCCAACTTGTCATACGGTGGGGTGAGTACGACTGGAGAACAGCTGTCAGATGTGGCTGTGTGACCAAGCTCATTTAATCCAGAAGGGAACAGCAACTATATCAGGCCAAACTGCCCACCTGACTGTAGCCCTTCAGATGCTATTCTTTAAAGGCCATCAAGCCCCTCTTATTTATTTATTTAGCATATTTCTATGCTGCAGCTTCAGAGTTCTGCTTGAGGTAACTTACAATTTAAACCACCACAATATTAAAAGCAAGCCTTTAGCTTTTACGCCATGCTCAGAATGCATAAAATGAGTATAATCAATGAGTAAAATAAGTATAATGTGAGATTTTAAAAAACATGCATGCATAAATAAATATGCAATATTTGTTGGTTTTTGGTAATCTACTAGAATCACCATGTAAACGTACAGTATTAAACTGACATTAATCTTAAACAGGATTAATTTAATCTTGTTTAGTGACTTAATTTTGCTTCTGAAGTATCTGTCGGAACCATCTTGAGCAGAATTATACCTCTGAAGTTAGTGAACTTAGAAGGGCACTATGCATCAGCCATTACAACTAAATGCTTAACTGGAGAGAAACTGATCTGCATATCAGGGCTAGTGGAGGCTTGGGCCGTGCTAGTAATAAGATTGTTCTCATCAGCAATGCATGGAAATGTACCTTTTGTTTGTGTATGTGTGTTTCATCATGTGCTTGCAGGTTCTACAAAGTGGAGTAAGTGAATAAACTTTAGATTGTGGCCCAATTTGCTTTTGAATAATAGCCAGTGTGAGGAAATTGTAGTTGAGCTTTCTGTGCATAAATAAGCTCATGCAGCATGTTTAACAAAAGTTTAATAAAACGCTTCATTGGTCATAAATTAAAATAGTGCTGAAGATACTCATGGTCTCTGTTTGGTGGTGTAATCAAGGTAGGTGTTTTCCTTCCACAAAGGCATGTAATGCATAAGTGTTCGTATTATTTTGTTTCACAGCTGAAGTGCTCAACAGCATATGTAAATGTTAATGTTAAGCACAGAAAGTGGAAATGATAAGTGGTGGTTTCTGAGAACTGAAAGTCTGTTTGAACTTTACATGTGAGATTGGCCCCCACCAGCCCATAACTCTGATGCCTGTGGGAGAGCCTCCACCACTAGAGGAAGCATGTCTTACTTCAGCATAAAGTTCTTTGCACAGTGCTATGGACTGTTAAGATCCAGGCCATTGATACTGATGTGTTTTCTTTAGTCATGTAAGCTTGTTAAATTATTTTCTTATCACCTGAAGTTAAAGTCATGAGCTCAAATGTTTCAGTGAAAGATATTTAAGCATATTCCTTCTTTTATTGAAATTTCTCAGTTTTTACTTTGGATGGATTTATACCCATGTATTTATCTGATATTCCTGTTTTGGTGGAAGACAAGTGCAACATATAGGATTTTTTTCAGTCTGAATGACAAAAAAAAAGTAGCATGTTAACAATTTGATTTTCTGTGACTTGGCTAGAAAAACTGTTGGAACAAGCTTGCTTAATCATGTGAGGTTTAGATAAGAGGAGCTTTCCATATTTGGAAGGGGTATGTGAAACATAAGTGAACATTGCATTTGTAGTGGTCAGCAAGCAGTGCTCCTTTTGCAGTCTAATGTTTTGTGAAATAGTATAAATTGTTACATACTGGTGCATATGTAAATAATGGTTTGGGAAAATGCATGAAATGCGATAGTTGCAGTTTCTTTAAAGATGAACTTTCTTTGATATTTGCCTTTTCTTTCCCATGGTGATTCTTAAAAACAATAGTTGCTAGGGTTTCTTTTAGAAAGCTAAAATTTGGCATCCAGCAGTGTCTGAAGGAAAGTGCTACAAAAGCCTCTGATGCAAACAAATTCCTTCATTTGCAAACTGTTAACAATATAGACGGCAGTCTATGGTTAGGCATGTTTTGTCCTCATCTAATTTCTTGCTGAGTAATTTATTTACTCTTGCTGAGTAATTTGTCCTCATCTAATAACTGCTGAGTAATTTATAAGGCTTCTCAATGCCAACACAGGAAACCCTTAAGCTAGTACAAGAAGGCTTCCCTTCACTGATACTGCAGACATCCTGGGATCACTGCCAGTATTAATACAAATATCAGTATGGATCCCTAGATCCTATGCTCTTGTGCCAGGGAAGTTATCCCCTGCTGGCCTGGTTAGGAAAGGAAGCAACCCTGCGGGAAAGGGCTTCCTGGGTGTGAGCAACTGTAATCAAATACAGCCAGGTTACATTTGCCATAAGATCATAAGACCCACTACAGAAGAAAACAAATTGTTCCCAAAGATTCATTCAGCACCTCTTTCCCCCCTCCAAAAAAAAAGGGGAAAAAAAGCCCTGCTTAGAACTGTAGACTACATGAGCTCCCATGTCCTGAAACTGACTGCTTTCATCCTTGTATGTTCTTGCCAATTAACGGACGTTGTTTTGAACACCCCCATTTCTGCTGTGTCAACCTAAGAGCAGAAATCTTAAATGAGTACCCTGTTCCTCATTTGCAAGTAAGAGAACATCACACACATAGCAGGATGGTTGGCATGTGTAAGGTTGCATGTGTAAGTTCTTTATCCCACCATTATGACACTTAAATCAGTACAAAGTCTACCTGTGTAGCAGAACAGTTAAGGAACAAGGGCTAAATGGATTGAACTTCAGAGTGCAGAAGGAGAATATTTTTTAGTTTTGTCTAAACATGTGTGTTGTGTTGCTTTTATTCCGCTATGCATATTAGCTCAGCTAAGTATCCTGCACTTGGTAAATTGATATTAACAAGTGTATCTAGCTTTAAGAAAAGTTTACTAGAAAATAAGGGGAGGGTTACATGGAATAAAACAACATCCTGGGTAACTACTTCTAAACTCCATCTTGGTTACTTTTCTCCTTTGGGTCTAAGAGTAGAACAAAGGAAAGAAAAGACCCCCCCAAAGTTCTGCCCTCATGTACAGGCAGATCACCACGTAGTATTTTCCAATATACTGATGAACCAATAACTAGTTTGCAAGTGTCACACTTCAGTCATGAAAGAGTTAAACTGTTGTTTATGTATGCTCTCATGAACGAAGTGTGACATTTACAAAATCCCATCACCAAGCTTCTGTAAAAAGGAACAATTATAGTATCTAGTTGAAAAGTTGGGAGTCCTACCTTGCAATCTGTGTGGATCAGGCTGTTACCACCTTACCCCTGGAACGAACTAAAATCAGATGCCTGTAGAATGAAAGGGTAAATTGGTCAGTGCTATTTCAAGCTTGTAATTTTTAAATCCACTGTTATATTAAGCACAGCAAACAAATGGCTAGCAATTTTTTCAGGATGTACTGCTGTTTTTTTTTGTTGCAGTTTTTCTGTTTAGACAAAACTAAAAAAATATTCTCCTTCTGCACTCTGAAGTTCAATCCCCTTGTTCCTTATCTGTTCTGTTACATAGGTAGACTTTGAACTGATTTAAATGTCATAATGGTGGAATGAAGAACTTACCCATGCAACTTTACACATGCCAACCATCCTGCTATGTGTGTGATGTACAGCTAACTGTCTGTACCTGAGACAAAGAGATGTTGAGATTCCTTGAACAATTGGGATGGTTCAAAGTTTGATTCCAGTGGCACCTTTAAGACCAACCAAGTTTTATTCTGGGTATAAACTTTTGTGTGCATGCACACTTTTTCAGATACATTGAAATGAGCTAGCTGATGCAGTGGTCACAGCAATAGCATTTCTTTGCTGCTGTCACTGCAATTTCATAAGTCTTCCAGTGGGCTCTATAGCTCACTCGGCAGGATTCAGTACACATTTTCTGTCAGTCTTTCTAGACATCTTCCCAGCCCTCTTTAGTTCATTGAGCTCCACAGGCCTGACTTCTGCCCCAAGTTTGGGAGAAAACACTAAGGAAAAACCATCAACAATATGAATGTATTCTGTATTACAATAAAAATAAATTTATTAAACCATTTATTATTGCTTAATAAATTTATTTTAAATTTATTTTTATTGTTTGTATTTATTTTTATATTATGTTTATTTATTTTATTTATGTTTATATGTTTATTTATATTTTTTATTTTTATTTTAGAACAAAAAATATTTTTATTTTAGTACAGAATACACCCATATTGTTGATAGTTTTTCCTTAGCGTTTTCTTCCTTATTGCATACAATACTCTGAGGTTCCCCCTTCATCTTCCTGAGACTGGGAGAGGCTGATGAGAAGCAGTCTTGTCAGTAGCCTCAGCAGAAGATGTGTTTAGAATCCTAAAATCCCCCAGAAGCATCATGGACTCCAGAAAGATCCATAACCCTCTATGGGTAAACCATTTGTTGTTTTGCCCACCCTTTTGCAGCATGATAAAACAATCAGGATAGGCTGGAGATACTGCCAACTTGAAGACAATCTGCTAGAGATGTGTTTGGCAGAACTGTGTAAATTAAGGGGATTAGACAGATTCATGGTAGGTCTTTTAGTGGCTGCTATGGTGACTAAAGAGACAATGTTCAGAGACAGAAAACCTCTGAAAACCAGTGTCCGGAGGCAACATCAGGAGAAGGCCTCAGCTTCTGTGCCCTGTTGTTGGCCCTCCAGAATAATTTGTTGGCCACTGTGTGAGACAGGATGCTGGGCCAGATGGTCTGATCCAGTAGGGCTCTTCCTATGTTCTTATTTTTAAAATCCTTATGTTGTCTAGTACATTTTCAGAACCATGCTACATATTCAAACATTACATGGCACAGCCATTTCAGAATATACAAAAACACCATAGATATTGTGAAACCAAGCATTTGAAATTTTCGTTCTGTGATAGAAGAACTATTTGGCAAAATGTAGCAGATAGCTTAGTATAAATCATTATAATCGAAAATGCTTAATGTTGCTCAGTCTGCTCTTGGCCCAGTGATTAGACCTTTCAGAGACTACTTTAGGAACCTACGTAAGCCTTACTGTGCTTCTCAGAGTATTGCAGAAAATGCATTTACTGTAATCTTTAGATCCCTTCACACTAAGGGGTGCAATGGTCTTGTTTTTTTCAGTTTATATGGCTAGCATACAGTTTGATTATTTAAAGATACAGATTGAGCTTTACTTACTACAGCGTATCGAACAACGTTAGAGTCCAGTGGCACCTTTAAGACCAATAAAGTTTTATTCAAGATGTGAGCTTTCGCGTGCATGCACACTTCATCAGACACTGAAATGGAATTACAGATTGTATATATAGATGGCTCATTAAATTAGCATGCAAAATAGTGAAAATATTTTTAACAGATCAAAAAAATGACAAACTGGTTTCTGATTACCATCTGTTTTGGTTCAGCTGGGGGGGGGGACAACAAGGGTAATAAACATGTTAGAACTGGAGATTGATGTGTCCTATTGTGTATGTTGCCTGTAGAATATCTACAGAGCTCTTTTCCTATGCAGTCTGTCCTTGCATACATGAAAAACAGCTACATGTGTATAGTGGTGTCTTCTTAGCCGGGCACATTGCGCAACACCTGTGGTATGCTGCAGGCTATTAACTGCGAATGGGAGGATCTTGTACACTTTATAGAGGCAGAAATAGCTCCATGTCTCTCTAAGCCCCCGACCATAAATCTTGCTTGTGGTGGCTTGGGCAACAATGCAGTCCTCTAATGTGTAGCATACTGGGTATTGCACCATACTTGCAATGTGACCCAGATAAGGGCTAGGAGGGCATAGACTTCCTGTGGGAGTTCCCTCCTGCACATGCATCTCTGTGAACTGTTCTTGCATGCAAGAATGGATTGTACAGGGTCAGTATATTTTTGGCTTGCTTATCAATAATAATAATTGTGGATTATCAAAAATCCCTCCCCTGAGAGATTTTAGGAGAAGCAAAGGTGGTATCTCACTGCGCATTGGGCTTTTGAGAGGCAGATGGAGCAAGTGACAAATTTGTGGGCTGATTTCATCTGTGTATCTGAATAGTCATATGAAAGAGAGCCATTAACCACCTACTAGACTAGAGGGAAGTATTGTGAAAATAAAGTATTTCCCAAGCCATTTATTTTACCTGATCTAATCTGTTTGTCTCACAAAAGCTTCAAAAGGAGGTTGGGCATAGAATGTACACATTTGTCAGAAAGGCAGTTAATCATTTGCTTGACCTACTTTGATTTGTTTGCTCTATTTCTCTAGAAGTCAGTAATGTGTGTGTTCTGATTATTCTAGCAAACTACAGTAGAACTAGACTACCAAAATGGGGGAGATTGGAAGGGGCAGGGAATATTAGTATAAAACTTAAACTGAAGCAAAGTGGTACTATTCTTTGTAGTAGTACTGAGTAGTTTTTTCTGGGTCAGCTATCAAGAAATCACAATGCAATTGTACAACTTCCCACAGCAAATGCTGAGTATCTACCTGGAAGGTGTGTGTGGGGGGGGGGACACATTTGCAATTGCCATCAACCAAAAGAGTCCAGTTTAATTTCCATTCCTGATCTGAGTTCTCTGCCTCAGAGAGGCTTACGACTTAACCCTTCCTTTAGTAGCGGCTGTTTCAGGTGAAAACCTCTTGCCATCTGCAAGTCCTTGCCCACTTTCCTGAAATTTTGGGCAGGTGCCACATTGCTCAGAAGAATCGCAGGTGGCATGTGAAAGGGCCACCTGTGGATCCCGAGCCACTGAGTATCACTGATCGATCCTAATTTTATGAACATAAGACTGAGTAAAAGAAAACATAAACCTATTATGACCAAGTGGGTTACATTTAAAAAAAAAAGTGAAACTATATTTTTTCTGGAAACAATTTATTTTTATTTACATATTTACAATATGTAAGTAGAACCCTCTGAAAACATTCACAGCAGTAGTGAATGAACTATGCATCAGACTACAAACAGCATTCTGTACTTTTTCACTGTTGCAATGTATTTTATACTTTGCAAAAATTATGGTGCATTGTATTGCAAACTGATATATCATATGTTTATTGGGAAAAAAACTCCAGAAAAAATTATCATGATTAAAAATTAAATAGCAATGGTGTACATTTCAGTACAAAGCAGTTTTAATAAGATTTGATTTAATAGTTGGCTTACTGAAAATCTATTTCCTTTCTTGAGAGGCATTTTTATTTAACACATGAAACATGTTCCTGTTTCTTCAGTAGAATGGTGGAGAAAATTGAGCCCCGGGAAAATTTTTTATAGCAACTCTTTACATCTGGTTTCTGTGAGAAGTGGTATAAATAATGAGATATTAGTAGCTATGTGTTACTTTGGAGGAAGATTGCTTGTCATCTCTAGAACTTGCCCTTGAAAAACAAATTAAATATGCAATGAAATAGGCAATTATTGTATTTGTAAGGACAGGAGAACATACTTGGATGCTAAAACTGTGATTAGCAACTAAGATTTTTCCTTTGCAAATAATTGGATTAAATCTACATATAGGGATATTCTAACATTTTTTTCCTGGAATTAATTTATTCTCATTTATTTAAAATATGCAAGTAGAGCACTCTGATAGCACTCAAGGCAATTTCTAAAACATTAAATATAACTTTAAAATACAATTAAGTAAATCAGCAATAAAACATTCAAGTGTAGAACACAATTTACAACTGCACACAGCCCTCCAAAAACCAGTGTTATAGCAAGTTATGAACTACAGTAAAAACTTACTCAAAAAGCATCAGCAGCTTTGGGCCAAGAAGAATTCTGAGATCATGAACATTTAGATAAATCCATAGATAAGAGTTATACAAACTACCCTGTAGACCTCAAATGGTCTGGTCCCAGAACACATCTAAACTCTATGCCAGTGGAATGCTGTTCAACAGATGAGATGCCACACCTTTACAGCCCCGGTCCCTTTTTGTAATCTGCCTTGCCTCCAAGGACACAGAGATGAAGAAAATTATGCTTGGTCTCGTTTGTCTAGGGGCATGGTTTAAGAAATGAGACAACCTTATTAAATTTTTGGAGAGTTCAGATAAAAGTGCCTTGGGATAAAATTTCAATGTACTGAACAAGCTTCTTGTGGGCTGAGGGATTAGAATCATGAAGGTCTTCTGATAACTCCTTACCACTTGAGCTATAAACACCACTTAGTTCTCCCTCTGAGGTGGAGGACATCTGTCCCTGGGGGACCTGTGACGAGAAAGGGGGGGGGGCTTTTTTGTGCCGCCTTAGTTGGCCAGCCCAGGAGATGTGGCAATGGGTATCCCAGATGGGTAGGCTCCCAAGGTGAAGGGTCTGGGGTTGAGCAGAGCCATCTGCTGCTGGATGGTCTGGGAGATCATGGCCATGAGGTCGGAGGAAGATATCAGGACCCCTTGTTCAGGGAGCTTACCCCTGGCTGCTGATAAGCAGTCATCCTCTGGGAAGTCCATGGGGGGATCTGCCTGGTCACCGTCCACCTGGAGGAATCCTGGAGTGGCTCCTGAGAAGGTACCAAGGCACGAGGCCGGACCTTCAATGTGGCCACCACTGCCACCGCCGCTTCTGGCACATGCGGGGAAAATGGCAGGCTCCTCCTCCTCTTCGGGCTGACGGGGGTGCTTCTGGGCACGTAGCTGCGCTGCCGAGCCAGCTGCAGCCGATGGGAGTCCTCAATCATGCTGTGCTGGCAGATCGGCTCCAGCGTGACGCTTCACCGCTGCCACCGCGGCATGCGGCTCTCCTTCATCCCCGGAGGAAAAAGCCTCGGGGGCTTGTTTTGCCGCCATCATGGCTGCCGCGAGAAAAAAAGGGTTCCTCTTCAGGTTGTACACCCCTTTTTGTTCAGCTGGCTTCGCTCCCCGGAGCAGAGAAACAGAGAGAAGCAGAAGAGGAGAGAGAGAGAGAGAGAGAGAAAAGGAAGGGCAGAGCAAGGCTGAGAAGGGAAAAGAAGGTCAGGAAAAACTCAGCCCTAGAGCTAAGCTAGCTAAACTTGCTGCTGCTCCCTACAGAGGCAGGAACAGAAATGGGTGAGCTATTCCAGAGGCACCAACAGGAAGGGGGAAAAACTACTTCCTGCCTCCCTATTGGCACAGTGGGAATAACCCAGACAGATGTTCTCCTAACTTCAGAGAAGACTTATGTTATGTCTGCCTGTAACTTGTCTGCCTGCAAAAGGTTATTGTAGGCACAGAGTGGATATAGCCACAGATGGGCCAGTATTTGATCCTTTACTTGCCTTTTCTCCAGCATACGGTTGCCACCTCTGTGTTAGGAAACTGCTGGATATTTGGGGGGTGGAGCTTGCAGAGGTGAGGGATCTTAGCAGGGTATAGTGCCACAGAGGCCACTCCCCAAAGCAACCATTTTCACCAGGGGAACTAATCTCTGTCATTCAGAGATCTGTTGTGATTCTGAGAGCTCTCCAGTCTCCATCTCAAGGTTGGCAGAATTCCCCCCCCCCCCCCCGGCATACTTTTTCAGACATTGCTTTGAAACAGAAATAGGTTGAAAAGGATAGCTTTTACCTTGAGCTGCTGTAGTAAATCTGCAATAATAGACTTTATTTTCCGTTTTGAAGATCTACTGCATAACTTAGGCAATGGCATTCATTTTTCAAATCGGCTGTATTGAGTTTTGATTTATCTATTGTTCCATCTTCCATGTGTCTTCTCATGAGTGGTGTTAGTCCTACTCTTCACTCTGCGATAGATTGTAAACCCTGCTAAAAATTCAAAGAACAATTTCTAAGGTGGTGGTGTTGGACTAGCTAATATGCTTTACCCTCACATGCAATTTCAGCCAGTACCTGGCATGCATACAGTCTTCTGAAGTGCCTTTAAAACTGCTCACAGTTCAAAGTGATGATTGATTTGATTAGGGTTTTGAATTTGACTCCTCAAATTGAATATTCATGAAAAATACTTTGGCCTGTATAGTTTATATGCAATTAAAAGCTCAAAATTAACACCAAACTGGATTACTGCAGTTCAGTTGAAATGCTTTGGAAGTGCTAAGGGGTAATAGTATAAGTTAACCTGAGTAAGTTAACCACCAAAAGATCAAGAGGAGTGGGTATCTTTATTGAAGACTTCTCCAGGGAGCAGGGAATGTACTCCTTGGCAAATATGAAAGAGACCTCTTCATTGTACTGAATAAGCTGTGTCCACTTCAGGTTTTGCTGTTCTCTGATTGTTTCTCAAAAATGGAAATAGGCAAGATGGCACTGTTGGATGAGGGCTTTCTTTGTGTAGTCTCAGTGATCAGACACCTGACTTGCAAATTTAATCAAAATGAAGTCAATTTAAACTCCAGGGAGAATAGTATAGTAATATATATATATTTTTTTGGGGGGGGGGAGTTATTTGTAAACTAGTTGTTAACTAGTTTACTAGTAAACTGAGAAGGGGAAAAAGTGGGGAAGAGTAAGATATTGGGTAACTTTAATTCATGTTCTTTTTTGTATAAAGAGGTGCTAATTTTTATATTTTGTATAAAGAGGTGCTAATTTTTAGTTGAGGAATATTTGCTTTGTATAAAACTGTTGTATGTAGAATTTTAAACTATTGAATACTAGGGACATAGCAACACCTTCTCATTTGAGCTATTGTTCTTCCCTTCTGGCAATATGAATGTTTCCCAATAACCTTGTTGCTGCTTATAAAACCAGGATCTCACATCCAGTACCTCTACTAAGTGATTTACAGAGCGATTCTGAGCCACGCCCACACTGCAGCGGCTAGCCGTGGTGCAGGGGCAGTACTTCTCGTCAGCTCCCTAAGGGGCAAGTTATGTTGCAATGGAATGGGAAAAAAGTGTAGCTGGCTGCCTGCAAGGGCACATCCATGGTGACTCTGCCACAGCATAGCCTCATAGTGTATTGAGGTGGGGTGGCCTGAGGGGTGGGGCACTTTGGGTTGACGGAAATGGCTAGTTCCAGATGCTGTTGCATGTCACAGCTAGGAGGAGGGGAAGGGCAGCTTGGGAGAGTCCTATCCTCTGCTCCCACCCCGCCCCCCTGACAGGGACCCACAGTAATAACAGGCATGCGGTCACCATAATTTGTTGTTCTAGCATGCCATCATGTCCCATGGCCAGCTCCCCAAACCCCACCCTCCCGAATACTTGGAGTCTGCCCACTGCAATGGCTCCCCCCATCACAGGGAACCCCTGTGATCCCCTGCCCCCTCAGTGCTACTTGCACAGATGCCTTCCTTCCCCACTGGGTGCCAGAGGACACCTTTTCTGGAGCAGACACACAGTTAGGGGCCTCATCCAGTTGCTCATTTTCTTAGCGACCCTTCCCCCCTAGTGGCTTGTATCATTTTCCTCTCCTCCAGTTCATGCACACAACAACAGCAACCCTGTGAAGTTGGTCAGGCTGAGGCTGTGCATCTAGGCCAAGGCCACCCACCTAACTTCCATGGTACAAGTGGGGAATGGAATCTGGGTCTCCCAGATCCATCCTCATGCTCTCACTGCAATAAGCTGGCTTATTTAACCAGACCACTCTCTGGTCCCTCTCCCTTCACACAGAAGCCTGTGAGGTGAGCAAGGGAACCTGTCTGTGCACATGGGTCTCTGCTATGTACTGCAGATTATGACCAGGCGGACCTGCACAAACCTCCCCAGCCACCCACAGCACCCGATAACCCTCCTTCTGAGACATGTCCTTGGGAAGCCTGCAGGGGGAGTAGCAGATGAGATAGGGAGGGAGTGGGGCAGGGAGGGGTGTGAAGCTCCAGCTTATGTAACAGAAACAAACAGCAGAGACACAGTTATGGCACAATATAGACTTTATTGCACTGGAATCCATGGCAAGGGGTGAGGACTCTGTCCACTTCCACCCCGTGGACCGAGGATCCCTGGCATGGCATGCTCCTAAGTGGAATGGCATCACAGATGGAACTTGGAAGGACTTGCCGTGTGCAATGCTCTGCTTCAAGAGGAGGGCTGGAATAATGGACTGAACAGTGTGTTTGTGTGGGGGGGCAGGACTTGCCACACCCACTAGTCCCTCTGTTGAATCTCCACCTACAAGACAGAATAACACAGCTGTGGCAACTGGGCTTGAGTGTCATGCCAGCCTCATCCATGGATGTCTTGTCCTGACAGGGTCTGCAAATGCAGCTCCATTCGGGGGGGGGGGGGGGGGGGGAGGAGACTCGCATTATGAACCCAGACAGCTCACACTCACAAGTCCTGTGCTGAAGTGCTCTCAGATTGTTTGCAGTCCATTTGCCACAGCAGCTGCAGCTCAAGCCTCTGATTCTGCAAGGGAATGAGTTGAAGGGACACTTGTCCACCTGGTAAAGTAAGGTGATTGGCTGAGCCTGAGTTGGTATCCTGAGCTCCTCTGAGCCTAATGGATGAGGCTGCAGTGGTGGGGAATGACTTGATTTCCAAGTTTAATGGGTGCCTATGGATACACCATGCTTTTTGTTGGGATAGCTTTCCACTTTGGGCAGGGGGTGTTCCCAGGTTGAAAGGTCTCAAGGAGCCAACTAACTCTAGCCACACCCCCAAAACTTTCCAGAACCATGCCAGTGCAGGGGCCTACACGTCAGTTGCATAAACTGATGGCTGTCGTGCCCTGCTGCTGGCACCTGTGAGCAATAGGGCAGCGCTGGGGGCCTGCACCATCGTAAGTGGCCCTTACACAGGCATATCTCAGACATACACCGATGCAGAGGTCAGTTGGCTCCCTGAGTACTTTCAGCCACCCCCACCCCCCAGGACTGCTCTGCTCATCATTTTCGCCCTGTGAATATTGTCCCTTTAATTTACAGTTAACTGAAACTGACCACAAATGACAGCAAAACTATATGTGAGATTGTTTCTTTTTCTCTCTTTCCTTCTGGAACTAGTTACGAATTTCTTGTGTGGCTGAACAGTAATCAGATAGCACTTAATACTGAAGACTTTTCCCTCTACCATTCCAACTTAAAAACACTTGTCTTTTAGCTTTATTTGAAGTGAGATTCCAAATCTGGGGTTGGAATGTAAAAAGTAAATTTGCCAACCTCCAGGTGGGGCCTAGAGATCTCCCAGAAATACAACAAATCTCTAGATTACAGAGATTAGTTCACTTGGAGAAAATGACTGCAAATGCCGTCCTTCCTTCCCAAACCATAGCGTCCTCATGCTCCATCTCCAAATCTCCAGGAATTTCCCTACCAAGAGTTGGCAGTCCTATATGGAAGTGAGGGAGAGAAGAAAGTACATGAGCCTGAGACATTACAAACAAACTGTGGTTTATTTGTGTGTCTAATCCACGCTTTTGACTTAGAATATATTAATACATAAGAACTTTTTCCTCCTGAAGTTACAAACATAAAAATTGATAAAATAGTATTTGCACAGTTATAACTAATACACATAGATATATTAATTTGATATAGTTTGTAAAAGCTGGGGTTGAAAACATCAACATAAAACATTGAGGTGGTTTTTTTTTTTTTAATTGATTTTATCTATTTCTACTACTACATCGCTACTTTTCTAAGCTATATTTACCTTATACAGAGTGTGCTTTAACATTTGCTTAATATTACCTTACCATTAATACATATGAAGCATTTTAAACCTTGGTTAATATTCAATTAAAATTGTTACTGATGATATATGAAAAATAAAAAAGCTGTTTGACAGACATGTTCTTTTGAAGGAATGCTTAATTATACAAATTATATATAATATATAAGTGCGATTTCAAAAAACATTTCAGCCCTTATTTCTTCTTTCGTCCTCTTCTTGTCTTAACAGTCTCTTCTTGTACCTTTGGAGCTGCTGCTCCTTTCTTCGCTCTTTGAGCTATCAAATCCATACATACTTTCTTGCGATACCAGCGAACCATCTGAGTCTCTCTCTTTTCTCTTTTCTTTGCTTTTTTCCAAAAAACTTTTTGCCTGTTGAACAGAGTCAATCTTATATTTTTTGTCTTTGATGCTGAAGCTCAGTCCTTCTGGAACATTCCATCTGTAGATAATAGATTCAGACTGAAGCCAAGATGTCAGTTTTCCATAGGCTTTCCTTCTTTTCCTTATTTCAAATGGAATATCTTTCATCACTTTAATTTCTTTTCCTTTGATCTTCAGAACCGCTTTATTTGTGGTCCTAAGCACCATATCTCTTGTTGACTTTTTGGAGAACCTTATCTGAATCTCACCAGGCAGGCTTTTCTTTTTAGTATAGTCTGGATAGGTTCTGTAAACCATATCCATATCGCTTTTTATTTCCGCTGCTTTTAAGCCCGTCACTGGTTCAAGCGCTTAACTTAACAGATTTTTAAGGTCTTCTCCTTTATCCTCTGGTACATTCTGAAGTCTTAGGAAAAAATTCGATCTTTCCATCTGTAGTTTCAAAAGCTGATCAGAGTGGAAGGCCTTTTCTTTCTCCGCTTTTTGTAGCCTTGAATCATGATTTTTTACTGAAGTCTTAACTTCCAGAAGTTCTCGCTGCAGCTTCTCTGTAGTTTTATTCGACTCCTTCAGGTCCAGCTGCATCTTGTCCATCTTGACGTTGAGAGCTGTCATTTGGTCCACTAGAGGTCGCAATAACGAGGAGAACACAGTGCTCATCTCTGTGGTATCAACCTTTGAACTCGGAGCTGTACTTCCTAGTTTGGGGGAAGGTTTCGGTTTCCCCGCCATTGTTGAGGCTGCGCTTCTTTGTTGATAGTTAGATAAGATGGACGAAAGAAGCAAATTCTACAACTGCGCTTATATCTTTTTAAAGTTCATATCCTCTAAAGAGCGATGCCGCCATCTAGCAAGCCGAACGTACGTTTTTTCATGCAGTAACGCCACGTAAAGAGTCCCGTAAGTACGCCAGTCTCTAAGGGGGAGTTTTGCTCCACCCGCCTTTCCCGCTGTGTTCTGTTTATTTTTACTTCAGACTCACGTTTTCTCCGTGCGTAACTATAAGTTCCAGCTTCAAAGCTTCACACTCTCTGCTGCTTCTCGGTTTTGCGCTTTTAGCCATACGGCTCCCACGGACGGGGGAACCTATGGGGGGTGATGAAAGGGGACCTCGATCCCTCGATCGCCACCGTAGGGAGAGATCCCCTTCGTGCCACCCCAGGCAGAGCCCCTTCACTAGGCTCTCTGGGGGCTTGGCACCAGTCCGAAGCCCCTTCTTCCCGCCGGGTACGGATCGCGCTCCCCGCAGATGCGGAGGAGCGCGTCCGCCATGGTCGCAAGTCTTGCCGGAAGTTGAGGTGGTTTTTCTAAAAGTAGTAATGGAAGAAATTGTATGCATGCAATGATGATACTTTCTGTTAAAAAAAACTTTCAACAAAATAAAGCTGTGGCAGCAAGAGAAGGAATCTGGCAGTTGCTAGAATGGGGATGGTGCAAGAATTCTGTTCACACTAGGTAGGCTAAAATATTTACCTCTCCAGTTTGGTATGAGCTTTTGTGCAGCAGTGTTGAAAGAAGAGGAAATGAAAACATTGAGCAATCATGCTGAATATTCCACTTCCCTGCATGTACATCTACAGAATTCTGCTAGTCTTTTGAATCCAGAGTGCATCCAAAAATTGATTCAAATAGTCATCAGTGACTGTGCTTCACTTTGAAGAAAGAGAATGGTGCTTAATAAGTAGAAGAATATTTTCAGTAAAATAGAAAAAAATCTGATATCAAGAAGCTAGTTATGTAAAATATTTTTTAGGACATCAGATTTTTGGCACTAAACTCTTTAAAACATTCATATCTTTCATAAATAGATAGGATTATTCTATTTTTTAGGAAAGTCTTTAATATTATATAATAGAAAATTATTTTTATTCTTGAATCTGGAAATGTGCTAACAAGCGAATCTTTGATTATTTTGGTTGCTGTGTACACTCTGCTAGGTTGATACACAGGTTCTTGCATTAAACTAGCTCAGAAATATATAGATAAAAATCTGAGCAAATATTTGCAATATGGCCTAATTTCTCTGGTCCATGTTGTACCAGTTGATTTCCGACTGTAGCTCAGGAAAGGCTTTTATTCTTTATATGTTTTGTTCCAATGTGTTATAAAGAATATATACCTCTTACAACTGAGTGCAAAGTCAATATTTGTTTGACTTGTATAACTGTCTAGAGGGGGAGAGGTAGTGTTACCACTCTCCAGGTCCCAGCTGGAAACCTTCCAGTTTTGGATGCCTCTGCCTGCTATTGGCCAGTGGGGGAAACCCCACTCACAAACAGCAATGTCCCTGTGCTACATCCCCAACATGATGACATCACCTGGGAGTGATGCCATGCCATCGTGTTGGGGACATAGTGTGGTAATGCTGTGGGTTTTGGTTAAAACTCTATGGTTTGACCCCAATTTTACCATAGAGTTTTGCCAAAAAAACCAGAATGTTGTCCCTGACATCACTGATATGATGATGTCACTTCCGGGTGATGCCAGCGCATTGAGGATGTCCCTGCCCTCTCCTGGAATGCCTCCCAGATCCCCTGCTGGCAAGACGAATGGACCTGGGAACCCTAGGGAGAAGTTTTACAATATTTGCTGACCCAGGGAACAGTTCCTTTTGTTTCAGTTCTAGTTACATTCTGTAAAAGCGGTTATGTAATTAAATGCAATTACATGACTACTTAAACTCTATATATGGCAATATCTTATTTTATTAAAATGTGAATTCAGTTCAGTGTGCTGCTAATACTACTTTTCTTCTTCTCCTTTTAGAGATGGTAACAGGATTCATTTTCTTAGCAGTAAAAGAAAAAAATTACTTTTCTCTGTGCTTGGAGAATGGCAAAGAGGGTACTAACAAAAGCTATTAAAACTCATCCTGTTACACATATGCACATTCATTGATAGATAACAGCCCTATTTTGTTTTTGTCCCCCAATACTTTTTGCAGCTTTTCTGGTCTTTTGTTTCATCTCTGTCATGAAAATAATTTGTTGGAGTCAACTTTCAATTATCTATTGAAGTAGACCTTTGCAGACTGGGCACATTTTGTTCTTAAGACACAACTGACTTATAGAGACCCCATGGGGTTTTCAAGGCAAAAGATGCTCTGATGTGGTTTGCCACTGCCTGCCTCCATGTGACAACCCTGGTATTCCTTAGTCATCTCCCTTCCAAATACTGGCCAAGGACATCTCTGCTTAGCTTCCAAGATCCAATGATCAGGCTAGCCATACATAACTGATGCAGTTCAGTGCTGTAACAGAGTTACATTAATGCTACATTATGAGTAATGATGTTGATGGGCTTTATTTAGTTAAATAAAGTTTTGAGCTTGTCCTGCCTTCTTCATCAGTGCTGATTACATAGCCATCATAAAATACAATGTTCTTTAATACTGTGAGACTATACATAGAAAATTGTGTGATACACTGCATCAAAGTATAAGTGTTTAGAAATTGATTGGAAGCAGCCCAATGACAAGAGCTACTATAACACAATTTTATGACATGTTCTATAATAAAATTAATTGGGTTGCAAGCATGTCATTCAGTTCACAGTTGCTGCCCATTTTTTAAGGGGAAATTAGCTTCCTGCTTCCTGTGCATTTGGAACACATTCCATGCTAATTTCTTTTGTTTGTTTAAATGAATGTCCTTGGGCTGAGGTAGTTTGGAAAGCGTTTTTGTGATGTGAAAATTGTTTCAAGGATACATGAATGAATTCCAGTAGTACCTAAAGGTTTCTTTTGCAGGCTTCTACTTCTAAAAGGGTGCTCCATTTAAAATGGTACTCAGAAGCTTTAGACATCTGTTTGTATATTATTACATAGCCAAAGCTCATGTTTAAAGATTGATCCATTCTCATAGTAACTCCCAATTTTTTTGGGGGGGGGAAGCTGGGCAGCAAGGAGCTTGGAAATTGAAACACACAGAAACTTCTGCCCCCCATAAGCTATAGAACTATTGCATTTACCACCTATTAGTACACAGGTCAAGATGTGCACATAATGATCATTTATCTCAGTCTAAGGTAGGGCATGTACCAGCAAAATGGAGGTTCATCCCAATTTGTGAGGTCCCGCAAACTGGGACGAACTTCCCCTGCTTCGCAAACTGGTTTGAGTTCATGAGGTTTGTGGGTATTTCCCCCTCCTTTCTGCTGGGGGCAGGTCCTTGAGCCCAGCAGAATGGAAGGGGGGGCGGGAGAAGATCTTACAAAACCCATTTAATTTATTTATATATATTTATTTATACTTAATTTTTATACCCCGCCCTCCCCGCGAGCGGGCTCATGAGAGGGAACATTAAGGGGAACATTTCCTACCATGAACCCTGAAGACTTCCTGAGAAATATGTGGAGGGTTGTGGGAGGGTCTTGGATAGGGATGGGCATGAACCTTGGTTTGCAAACCATGAACTGTGTCAAATTTGTGGTGAATTTAGGTTCGTGGCTTGGTTCATGCCCATCCCTAGTCTAAGGGCACTGTGATTCTGTTAAATTCACTGCTGCTTCTTAGGTGAATGGGAGTTTAGCCCTCAGCTGTCTTCTATAATTTCCCCCCAGCCCTTTCTGGAGCACATCAATGTTTAAGCAACATCCTTATTAATACTTAATCAGTTCTAGCTCTGAAATGCACATTTATTCACATTGTTTTTGAAAAGATTGTATACAAATTCTGAAGCCACATATGTGTTTAAGAGGAACTACCTAAAAAATCCATTGTTTTCTACTAAAGCACAGTATATGAGAGATATTTGTTCCTAGCCTTTTAGAACATGGTGCAGGAAGCTCTCTGGGGAAATGACAGAGGGTGTAGGAGGGGGCAGGAATCAAGAAGAAGAAGAAGAAGAAGAAGAAGAAGAAGAGAGATTGGATTTATACCCCGCCCTTCACTCACTTGGAGTCTCAGAGTGGCTTACAAACTCCTTTCCTTTCCCCTCCCCACAACAGACACCCTGTGAGGTAGGTGGGGCTGAGAGAACTCTTTCCCAAGCTGTTCTTGAGAGAACAGCTGGTACAGAGCTATGGCTTGCCCAAGGTAATCCAGCCAGGTGCAAGTGGAGGAGTGGGGAATCAAACCCAGTTCTCCCAGATTAGAGTCCGCGCACTTAACCACTACACCAAACTGGCTCTCAATCAAGCTTCTGTCCAATAACAGACAGACAGGGACTCGAATGTGAATAACTCCAGCCTTTGTTGAACAGTAAGGAAATAGTAACAAGATCTGATGACAGGTGTTGCGAAGTCCCTCTATCCAGTTTGGTCCTTTTGCCTTTGCGAGCTGCTTGGAGAAGCTATCAGGAGATGGGGTGAGCCCTCTCTATCACAGTATGACAGATGACTGTGTGGGTTGGGGTGCTGCAGGAGCCAGTCAGGAACTAGTGAGATGGCTGCCCCATAGCAGAGCGTCAGGAACAACATAGGTCACTACAGCCAGTGAGTACTGCACTAGGAATGTTGTTCTTCCACTTCTCCATGTTGAATCACCACCTGCACAGCTTCCAAACAGATTCAATGGTAACAAACATCACAGTGCTCATGACTGTTACAGCCAAGCCTATGGTCCCTCCTGGCTGGGTCTCTGCAATGAGAGGGGGCTCTGTTTTGCCAGGATACCTCTCCTATATGTTGTATGCCATGGCCATCCTAATGACACTTAAGAGTTACAACTCAAACATGTCTGCTCCTTCTACTGATGCTGATGCATAGGGCTTTGATCCTACAATTTATTTATTTATTTATATTTATTTAATTTCTAAGCCGCTCTCCCCGCGTTCGCAGGGGTAATAGATGCCATGAATATATGGCTAGGGGTATGACAGCACAGTGGGGCAGCTGCCAGGTACCCTAGTCTCCAGCTGTGGCCCTTGCCTGCCACCTGGGGGAAGGGGGTGTCCTGGCAAGGGACTGTGCTGGCAGCCCTTTGGCACCATCAGCAGCCTACTCATTTCCAGGAGTAAGCTCATCACATGACAGGGAGCATACTGCTGTCTTGAGGTGCCTCCATGTGCACACAACTACTAGCTTTGGCTGTGATAGCCTGTATTGTCGGGGCATCTAGGATGCATGCAAGGAAGAAGGGGGAAGTAGATGTGGATCCCCTCACTCACCTGTCAGTGCATGGTTGTCCCTTCTGTCTGTGCTTCTGGGGATGGGGAACTGATTCTGAAATGAGATGCGTTAATTATACAGCAAGTACATTTGTTCAGCCCCTTGGGTGTGCTAAGCAGTCTTCTTTGAGGTTGTGAAGTGTCCTCTCTGTGTATTTCCCACCACCATAGTGCAACAATGTGATCTCTAAATCTGCATAGCAGAAACCTTGGATATAGTCATGTGGCACGTGCCTTATGGGCTAAGTTACTCTGCAACCTGGCTCAGGTTAGGTAGTGCTGGGGTCACTGTGTTTGGATGCAGGGGAAGAGTGTGATTGGCTGAGGCCATAGCTGGCACCCTGTGCAGCTGTGGGCTTGTGGCTGGAGGGGATGCATTTTGCCTTTTCTGCTGCATGTGTGCCCTTTGGGCTAGGCTTAGGTTTTTGGTGGAAGAACTTTCCACTGGTTCTGGGTGACATTTCCCAGGCTGCAGGGCCTTAGGGAGCTGACTAACTCCTGTCACACCCCCATGATTGCCTCTTTCTGTGCCAGCATAGTGGGTGGTCCCAGTTTATCTCTGGCTGAACAGTTAAAAGATCTGTTTTTGATCTTTGGAGCCCTACATGTCTTGAGACCATCCACCTTGAAGGAACACACACTCCTTCTGAGAACTTAGGGCCAAACTAGATGTGACAGGAGTGTTCCTCCCATTTTAAAGCCTAATACGAATGTTTTAAGAGTGCTGTGCAGTGGGATGCACCTATTCAGGTGTGCCTTTTTCAGGCACTGAAATATCCTCTCTGCAGCTGTGTTGGCACTTCAGAAGGCTTCGAGGAGGGAAGAGCACCTCATCTCATCATGCTTTGGGCTCGATAAGGATTGGGCCCTAAAGGCATTTTTAAATCGCCAGTGTTAGGCTTTAAAATGGCAGTGACATCCCCATGTCAGACACAGGGATGCTGCCACATCTGGTTTGGCCCTAAGATGAATAGGAGGAGGCAGAGTCAAGTCCTTTCCTAACAGAGAGTTTATTGCATTGGACCAAGAGCAGACCTTTTTCAGTGAGCAGACCTTTTTCAGTAGTACTACCAGAGAGATCCCTTGAGTTTAAAAAGAGATAACTTTTGGGGGGGAAAAGTTTTTGAATACTTAATTTACTGTCAATTGTACTCTTTATAGTTTGAAATTAAATTGGTTTGCCAGCTTCTAATTTCTGTATTGTTCACACTAAGAAAAAATGCTACATTAGCAAAAATCTCTTGACCCTACACAGCTTGAACAAAAAGAACAAGGTTGCAGAAGGCTACGGACTTCTGAGCTACTTTGGGTGCTGTTTGCACAGAACATTTTGTAATGGACACTTTGCTAGTAGATGAAATGACCGTACAACTTTTGTCATTTATTTCTTGGCACCCTTCCTACTTCTGAAGGTAAAATACTATTCTGTTTTGTAAGTCTTCTTAGCAAATATGACATTAGAACTGTGGCTATGATACAGCTACTCTTTTAAAAAGTAGGTTGGAGTGTGTTATTTTTCTTGGTGTTACTGAAAGAATGTTAATCTTGGATTAATTTGTGTTTTAAAAACTTATTTGAACCCATCTTGAATGGTGCAGTGGAGCAGCTAGCAGCTGTGCAGAGAGTTCTTAAAACAGCATTCTGTGTTGGGAGGTGTCAGCTTTACTGACCACAAAGAGTGCCAGTCAGATGCCTCTGTAGCAGCAAGTGTCCACAATAAGGGTATCTTGGCTACTTATGCTTTTGGAATGTCATTGCTTTAGCCTGCTAAATGTGTATGCTGAAGGGGGAAGAGAAAGGCAGGTTTACCACGCTCCATTTCAAGGCTGACTAGAAGGCCTTAGAGGAAATCTGTTCGTGCTTGGGATTTTAACTCTTTTTTTTAATGTTTTGTCCAATATATTGTTTTTTAACTGTTACTGTATTTCATGCTCTGTTATCTGTAATTTGCCTATGGGGTTTTGAATGGAAAGGACCCATAGAAGTTTGTTAATAAAATAAATATAAACACATATTGCTTTGGAGCTAGTTTTACACATTTGGCTTTCTGATCTGAGAAGCCCCATAAATACACAATTATTTCACCCCTCTTGTGTGGTGTCTTGTCCACCCATGCAGTTATTTTCATCACTGGATCTAAGGTCTTATTCCTAGTTTCCCAACTCTGCATTAATAGTCATTGGGGAAGCAATGGGGTAATAAAAGCACATCAGTTCTCATGATAGTCTGAGGGATGCGAGCAATTCTGACACCATTTCTCCAGGCTCTGTCATACTAAATATTAAACTGTAGTTGGCAGAGAAGTGGCAAGGTGAGTATGTGCCTCCTCCTAGCCGATCTGCCTCACACATTGAGAATCCTGAGTTTATAATAAAGGTTAATTTGATTGTGTAAACATTTTATTTTCTTTGTTACACAAGTGTACCTTTTGAGGTTCGTTGTCTTAGCACTCTGTGTGTCGTCTTTCTTTTTCTGGCTAGGAAACCCAGATAATTGTATTCCTCCTGTAGAATATAATTAACTCTGAGCAAGAGGTAGTCAGCAGGTCAAAAAATCTGACAAAGACCTTGATTAATACAAAATGCAATATTTCTACTAAGTGTCCTAGACAGCTATTCTAAGCAGGTCCACTCAGAATCCTACCGAAGTCTATTCAGTGGGGCTGGCTCCAAGGAAAGTGTTCTTTGAAGGGCACAGATGGTAAAGATGAATGAAAGTAGTGTAACTGTGTCAAAGCTGATCAACCAAAAACTGCCTGTTAGGAGGAGTCTTTTGGCATGGTTCGTATGGGAGCAAGGTACAGCAAAGGCTATCCTTCCACAAGTGAAGATAAAAGTAGGAGTGGCTACTATGAGAGAGGCTTTCTGAATTAATGTTTTCTAATACATGGACAGAATCTGTGCATAACTACATACCCTCTCCTCCTGTAAAATTTAATCCTGAGTGCCAACAGTAAAAAGGTGCTAAATGATAATATGAATCTAATTTAAGTCTGAGCTACTGAGAAGTTGCAGCCCAGATTCTTTGACAGTGCTATACACTGGTGATGCATATGTTGAGAACAATGTGTTTCAGTTGTCTTTGACAGCTGCAAAGAGAAAAATATTGATCTTCAATATTTTGACACTCTTTTACAAAGCCTGTTGTTAGGTGTTGATCTGGTGTTTCTTTTTTATCTTGTACAGAAGCCTGATATAGGATTAGTCCAGGGGCATATTGGTCTCTCACATCCCTGTTCTTCTTCTCTTGAAAGCATTGTATTTTGGTCTAGTACCCTCTTTCTGGTATAAATGCTAACTTTAAAAAACTTGCTGCCTTGAATCATTTGCTACTTAGAAAATAAGTGTCTGTTGTTAGGTTACAATACTATCCTCGGTATTGGTAGTTGTAGAGTAACCATATTGACATCTGCTTTGTGGAAACCTGACATTTTCTGTGAGATGGTAATTTCAGAATGAATGGCTGTATTCATAAGCTTCTTACTTGTGTATATGTATCACTTATGATCATTAAATCTGTTATTATTGTTGCCTTTGTGGACATGGAAGAAAACCTTGCAGTCCTTTAATCCAATCCACTGCATTGAGACAGGATCTTCTGTAACTAAGCCCCCCTAGTTCATATCCTGTGTACTGTGTTTCAAACTGGATTGCTAATTTCTTTTGTGTTAATGTTTTTGTGCTTTTGATAGCTGTGTGATGACCTAAGTTTCCTTCCCTGTTTGCCATTTTCCACTTAGAATTTTTCCATTCTCACAAGCCAAGCAATACTGAACTTTCCTTGTTGCAGAATTTGCATTTTCCCCATAGATCCACACTACTGCATTTCTCATGTTATTGTATCCTCCATTACCTGCATTCCCTCCCCCCCTTTTTGTGGTAATGTACAACTTCTAGAATCAGCAAATAGAAATAGCTTTTGCTTACCCAACAGGTAAAAAACAGCTTGTCAAGCAAGAAATTAATTATACCTATATGTTCCTTATGAATGCTAGTCTGAAAATACAAACAAACCTTCTTGTCTTGAAGGGTGAATACTTAATCACTTGCTACACAAAGCAACAATATTATGGTAAATAGCCAAAACTAATGGAGTGTATGTGGATGGCCAGCAGAATTACTGATTTGCAATATTTTCCCAGAAGTATTAACTGAAGCAGAGGTAGTTTGTTGTGTTCTAGCCAAAACCTAGAAACTACAGCAAGGAAATGAAATTATGAATGTTCAATATCTTATGTTGCTGTTGTAATGCAGTTAGAGATGAGGCTGTAGCTCAGTGAGTTGAACATCTGCTCGGCATGCAGAAAGAGCTCAAATTCAATCTCCACCTAAAAGGATCAGATGATGTAAAAGACCTTTGGAGAGCTGCTGTCAGTCTGAGTAGACTATACTGACTTTGATGGACTAATGGTCTGATTCACTTCATGTGACTATGTCAGCAATACTACATGCATCTACTGAAGCCTACTGAAGGGTTATTACACACTAGGATATCTCATTTTTCAGTAACATTGTGGTGCTAAACAGGTATATTCATAATCCTACTAAAGTTTACTCACTGGGACTTACTCTCAGGAAAGTGTTTTTAGTTTGGCACTGTGAGTGTCTTATCAGAGAACAGTCTTGGGTGGCTGAACACCACTTGTCCCTCTGAGACAAGTGGCATTCAGCCACCCGAGCCTGAGCAATAACAGGTCTGTGATGCCTTTTGATGTCTGGAGCAGCACGCAGGCAAGACTGACTTTGTGTGTCTACCCTACGCCAACAGGTGCAGGTAACCTGTTGAGCCCCATTTGTGATGGAGATCTGGGATTGCAGTTATTCCCCATGAATGAGGAATTATCAAAGAACAGTCTTTGATAGCCTGTTGAAACAAAAAAGAACAGGTGAACAGTGAGCATCTATGAACATGTTAACCTGCTCTGAGGCCATTATGATGGTGAGCTGTTGCAACAGCTATTACGAGAAGTCTTCTGCATTCTGATGAAGTATGTGGTGACAAAGGGGCTTGAGAGTGCAGTCTTCCAGCATATAAGTGTCTTTATTATCAGTGTTCCCAGAGGCAAAGTTGATAGGGTTACAGCAAAGAGTTATGGTAAGTGGTGTTTGCAAACATTCCCAGGGGAAAAGTGGGAATTGACTGCTGAGTTTGTTTTTGTGATGTTTTATGTTTGAGCTCAAATCTATTGTAGATTTTGCCATTGCTTTTCTTGAAACACTTCAGGTTTGTGTAGCAGAGAGGACTGAACATGTGTTTCCTGGATGGCTCTTGGAAATTCAATAAAACAGAAGTCCAGTGGCACCTTAAAGACTAACAACATTTATTCCAGCATGAGCTTTGCTGAGTCAGAGCTCACTTCAAATGCTGCAAAATTTAGCCCAGAAATAATGGAGCTCTAGAGAAAATGTAAGGTGTTCATTGAGATGCTTCCCCTTGTTATCTGCCCTTTCCTAAATCTCCATACGTACAAGTGTGTGGCTTTAAGAAAAAAAGTTAGTTTTCAACCCATGCCCACTGATTTTGGAGCTCTGTTTGCTAAACTCAGATTTAGGGGCTGGTTTTTGATGCTTAGGGAGGGGCTGCAGTGTCTCAGTGGTTAAGATGCTGAGCTGCAGACTGGAAGGTAGGTAGCTCAGCAGCTCAAGACCCTAGTGCTGCATGACAGTGAGCTCCCATCTCTGGCCCCAGCTTTTGCCAACCTAGTAGTTCAAAAGCAAGAAATTGCAAGTAAATAAATAGGTGCCACTTTGGTGGGAAGGTAACAGCATTCCATGTGCCTCGGCATTTAGTCATGCTGGCTACATGACCACAGAAAAGTCTTTGGACAGCGCTAGCTCTTCAGCTTGGAAATGGAGATGAGTACCGCCCCCTAGAGTTGGATTTGACTGGCTTTTGAGCAAAGGAAACCTTTACCTTTACTTTAGATGCTTATGGATGGAAATGGGTACTCATCTTCATAGATTCTTATGCCCAGGTTCAAAATGTGTGTTCTGTGGATGTGCTGGATTCCTCCATGCCAATGAAAAAAGTCTGCTGGATGTGTCCAAATTCTTCGAATTCTGTTTTCACTTTGTGCATTTATAATGCTAGCAATGAAGGAGATGATTTTTAGATTCTTTACTGTAAACTATTTGGAGTAGATTTGTAGAGAGGTGCATTAAATTTGGCTCATATGCTTTAAATGTTTTATTGCATATTTGTATATTATAGGAAGAAGCATTATAGAAAATGAGTTATCATAGGAGGAAGCATTCAAAAGATGATCTTGTTCAAAGAGGAGTTTGGGTAAAAGCAGAAGTGATTAAACCATCTTCCTTGTAATCTGCCCACAAGACACACTGCTGTTTTTCTGCTAACTTTTTCCTGAAAAGATCAATTATTTATGGATTTTGTGAATGATGGCTCTAGAAGCTTTGTAATGCTTTTCTTTCTAGATGTTTTAAGCACTATTTCTAAGTGCACTTACTGGCACTGGCATTAGACTAAACAAGGTTTACCTCTGAGCAGCCGGGACCTGCTACCAAGCACTCTGTGGCTTTTTGCTGATAAACTTTTGGCAAAGTATTTCCTTCATTTTAAATTTGGTAATGAAGTTTTGTGTTTAATATGTTGTCGAAGGGTTTCACGGCTGGAGTTCATTAGCTGTTGTAGAGGTTCCAGGCTGTATGGCAGCGGTCTTGGCATTGCAGTACCTGACATAGAGCTGCCAAGTCCCCCAGTAGAGCGGGGGAAACACCGATTTTTAAAGCTTTCCCCCGCTTTTCCAAAATTGGCCACCGGGGGGACAAAATGGCTGCCAGCAGGGGAACCTCGGAGCCTGCCCTGCTGGCCTCTTAAACTTCTTAAAAGGGAAATTTCCCCTTTAAGAGCTGAGCAAGACAGCCCCGCCCAGAGATTAAGGAGGGACTAAGCTCTTTCTACTGAAGGGCTTCCGTGCAAGGTTGCTACTGAGTAAACTGCTGGGGTAAGTTGGTGTCTGCGAGCTCTTTTCCTTCTCTGTCTCTCCCCCTTCCCCTCTTTCTTTTTTCTGTCTGTGTGTCCACTGTGGTTTTGTCAAAGGAATAAACTGTCACTTCCAAAGAGGTAAACATCACAAGGAGAGGTTGCCTGTAGAAGGTCTGGGAGTGGGATTGTTTAAAATGTCTTGTCGTGACTGTTTGGGTCCCCCCAATCCTCATTTCCCTTCTGCAAATAAAAGTTGGGATTCCTCATTTTTATGCCAATTTGCTGTTTCTTTCAACCATGCCCCCCCCCCCTCCAGCAGTAAAAATCTGCATTTTTAAAAGCATTTGTACATCAAGTAACCGGTATTTTAAGTTAGGGATGGATCCAGCTAGCTTTTCTGCTGGCGAAAAGGGGAGGACAAAGGTCCTCTTTAGCCACCAAAAAGCCTATGCTGGGGGGGGGGGGGAGAAGTTATGGGACTTACATGGACAACAGCTGGGTGAAACAAGGGCCAGAAATAAAGCCTGGGAATTGGGCAAGAGTAAGTGAAAAAGCTGTCTGTCTGTCTGTCTGTCTGTCTCTCTCTCTCTCTCTCTCTGTCCCCATCCAGCAGAGGTCTATCAGTGGCTATTATTAGCCACAAGGTCTAAATGGAACCCTTTGTCTGGGGCAGTGAGGCTCTGAATTCTTGGTGCTTGGGGGGCAACAGTGGGAGGGCTTCTGGAGTTCTGGCCCCGCTGCTGGACCTCCTGAGGGCACCTGGTATTTTTGGCCACTGTTGTGACACAGAGTGTTGTACTGGATGGGCTGTACTGGATGGGCTGATCCACTGTGGCTTCTCTCCTGTTCTTATGATATGAAAATCATATTTAGCACTTGTGTAGCACTTAGGGCTTCATATTCTGCCGAGATGAGGAAGGATTCAGTAGGGCCGTTGCTCAGTGATAGAGCATCTGCTTGACATGCAGGAGGTATCAGCCTCTTCAGCTAAAAAAGGATCAGGTAATAGGTGACATTAAAGATCTCAGCCTGAGACCCTGGAGAGCCACTACCAGTCTGAGTAGTCAATACTGACCTTGATGGACCAATGGCCTGATTCAGGATTAGGAAACTTCATGAGTTCATGTGTCAGCATGTGGAAGCAACATCACAGGATGTGACATCACAAAATGATGTCACTTCCTTTCTCCTGGCTCCACCCCCAAAGTCTCCTGGCTCCACCCCCAAAGTCCCCAGATATTTCCCAAGTTGGACTTGGCAGTCCTAACCTGACATTTTGGCAGCAGCTGTGACTGGCATCCTCAGAGGTATAACACAGAAAGATGGAGTACTCTCTTTGTCAATGTGAGAAGAAAAATGGTAGGCAGGTAATTTATATCTACTCCGGAAGGTGGGGGTAGGGCTGAGTCATAATCTTGTAGGAGTTTCCCAGGCTGTGACATGCTAATGGAGGAGCTTTCCTGAGGAGATTCTTTTGCATATGGATTGGCTGTTGAAATTCTAATCTTATTTGTAGTGCTGTTGTAAGTAAGTAAGTAAAATTTATTGTGTAGCTATTAGCCATTACAATTTAAAACAATGTACAGATTAGACCATTTACAGCACTGGAATTTGAATTAGATTTAAATTATAACAAACTCTAAAAATCTGCACATTCAGTATTTAGATTAATTAAAATCTTAAATATAGATACCCATCTCCAGAAACACATGCACAGCCTCAAACGTTGCCATTTTACAGTTCAATTTCATTTTTTTATGTTGTCGGCCCTGATTTTACTAGCCACTAAGGTGAAGAGTGCTACCCTATAGGAAACTGTAGGGTCTGCGTCTGACCGCAGAAATATTAATTCTGCAATTGATCTATTATTGCCATCAAGAATTTACATCTTGATTCCCAGTACAGTGGGCAGACCATGACATAATGAAAAAGATTCTTCACAGAAGTTTTACAAATACAAATACACTGTTCCTGGGGTATTTGTAAGTATCATCCCAGGAGTAATTTTGTTGGCATAGTCTAAAAATGCAACGCTGTAAATGCTGATCTAAGCTTGTATGTGGTAATATTTACCAGGTATGCAGCTCTTAAATTATTTTTCTTTATGTCTTTGAGAAAGTGCAGTTCAACGATGAACTAAATCATCTAAACCACGCACTTCAAGCAAATGTCTACTCCAAGAATGAAATCAGAAGAGTAATTAAACCAAAGGTAAAACAAACAACTGAAGAAAAACAGTCTCCCACAGGAAAAGTGTTTTTGCCATATATCAAAGGAATCACTGATCAGATGGAAAAACTTATGAAAAAACACAATCTATAAACAGTATTCAGACCCTCCAGAAAAATATAACAGATGCTATGATCGGCAAAAGACAGAAGAGACCCCCTCACTTCTGCAGGAGTATACCGCATACCCTGCAGTTGTGTACAGGTTTACATCGGGACCACACAATGTAGCATCCAGGCAAGAATAAAAGAACATGAAAGACACTGCAGACTTGGCCACCCTGAAAAATCAGCAGTGGTTGAACATAGCCTAAGTAAAACAGGACACAGTATCTTATTCCAAGACACTGAAATGCTGGACAACACATCCAATTACCCTGTCAGATTACTCAGGGAAGCCATTGAAATTCATAAACATAAACATAATTTCAACAGGAAATAAGAGAGTTTAAAAATAAATAGGGCATGGTTTCCAGTCCTGAAAAACACAAAATACTCTACATCTTACAACAGTGCTACAGATAAGATTAGAATTTCAACAGCTAATCCATATGCAAAAGAACTTCCTCAGGAAATGTCCTGCGTTAGTTAGTTAAGTTATTGCAGCTTGATGGCAGGGTACATTACAAAGGCATTGTGCCCTTCTCCCCAACTGGAACACATTTTTCCTGTTCAAGGTTTTCGATATTCCGGCTTCCCTAGTACGTCAAGTTGGGCAATGGGTTTTTAAGGGGCTGCTACAAAACAGAAAGTTTGGCACTTGCAGCTTTGACTTCACTATTGGCCTGCACTGTATGGGTGGGAATATGATAGTTTTCACTTTTTTAGACTAGTGGAGGACTAGAATGTTGTGCCAGGTTGATGGGATCGAGTGTGGCCAGGCTAGCCATTAAGTACATTATGAGAGCAATCCAAAGCAGGTGTACTCAGAAGTAAGTTCAATATCAGCCAGTGGGGTTTACTCCAAGGAAAGTGTCCCTACAACTGCAATCTAAGTATAGGGCACAACGTGACTTGGAACTCAGAAAGAAATACAGCATCTGTGAGAATCCCTGAAGGGCGAAATGGCATGAGTCAGTTCATGGTGTTCAGGTTGCAAACTCTATTTGGAGTTTCCATTCTAATGAAACCTGCTAGAAAAAACAAGCAAACAGCCGTTTAACATGAGGAATTATGTAAATAAATTCCTAAATTCCAAAGTGAGAGTTGTTCTGTGTCTATTGGAACATCATCTGTACTATCAGGGCCAAACCAGAAATTATAGCGTCCATGGGCCATTTAAACTTGGGTCATTCAAAAATGCTGCAAAGGTCCACAGCCCGGTGGGATCAGGCAGTGCCCCCCTTCCTTTATGAAATGCTGAAAAAGCTGTGGGGGAATGGTTTCATCACTTGAAAAGGCACGCAAGAAGGGACAAGATTGCCTGACCCCACTGTGCAATGGGCCCAGTGAAGACCAGGACCTTGGAGATTTTAAAATAGCTGAAATTCACCCCTTAAAAGGTAGTGGTGGCCATGGTGGGGCCTGTGGACACTGTAATGTAAAGTTTGGCCATCAGGAGAGTTTGCAGCGCTAGCAACTGGAACATAACAGTGTATCCTCCATCTTGCATAATGGAGTGGTTTGACAAAAAGGAAAGTTATGGAACTAAGTAATGCTTTTCTTTCTTCAGTGTTGATGAGGTAAAGGACAGACTTCTTCATGAGCCTGTTGTTGAGAAAGGAATTCATTCTTCAGAGTCCCAGTTGCTCCAATGCACCATTTGGAGGGGCAGGGGCAGTGAGCCCTGTGAAAAAGAAAGGGTGAATAGAAAACTTATAACAACTTAAGGAGACTGATGATGGTTTTGTTCTGGGGGAAGGGGTGGAGACTGTTTTTCTAAGCACTGTGACACTTTTATCTGAGCTTTGTGAGATTTCATATTTTGCAGGTATAGGGAGTAGTGATGGCCACATGCATAGAAAGATTTTAAAAAGGGATTAGATTATGGGTGATAGGTCTGTGAGTGGCTATGATTCATGGTGACTAAAGTAAGTCTCCACATTCAGAGACAGTAAGCCTCTGAATGCCAGAGCCAGGAGGCAACATCAAGGGAAGGCCTTGGCCTCTATGCCTTGTTTATTGGCCCTCCAGGGTAACTGGCTGGACACTGTGTGAGGCAGGATGCTGGACTAGATGGATCACTGGTCAGATCCAACAGGGTTCTTCTTATGTTCTTATGAATGCCTGGTCCAGGTCTTCCGGTTTAGAGTCAGATCACCAGCCCAACAACAGATAGAGCTGGGTGTCATCTGTGCACTGGTGACATCCCAGCCCATGCCTCTGTGCAATCTGAGCAAGGGAGCGCATGTAGATGTTGAATAACATTGGGGATAGCACCACCCCTTGAGGCACTCCACAGTCCAGTGGGTGCCTTCGGGACAGCTGTTCCCCCAGGGCCACCCTTTGTCCCCGACCTTGGAGAAAGGGGGTGAGCCTGCAAGATAGGCCCCTGGATCCCAGAGTCGGCAAGGCGGTGGATCAGTAGCTGATGGTCAACTATGTCAAATGCTGCTGACAGGTCTAACAACAGCAGCACTGCCGATCTGTCCCAATCCAGATACCTCCGGAGATCGTCTGTGAGGGTGACCAGTGCCATCTCCGTCCCATGGCCCGGGCGAAAGCCGGACTGGAAGGGGTCTAAACCGGAAGCGTCATCCAGAAAGCTCTGTAACTGCATTGCCACAGCCGTCTCTATTATCTTGCCCAAATGGCAAGTTGGAAACTGGCCGGTAGTTCACCAATTCAGCCAGGCTCAAAGATGGCTTTTTCAAGAGAAGATGTACCGCCGCTTCCTTGAGTGCCCCCAGGAACACAGTATTTGATTTGAAATGTGGACCTATGTATATGATTATGAAAATGTTGCTCATCTCCAGGTACAATGTATATGCCTGTGTGATTCTGATAGAATAGGGAGGCAAAACTTCTTGAATTTGTTGACAGTTTTTGTCATGTGAAATTGACAATATTGAAACCATGTGACTGTACAGTAGCAATGTTTGTTTTAGTTCGCTTGTTATCAGACTTTATATTTACATTTTCTGTTTTCAACTGGCTGTAATCACATGTAACATAGTATCTATATATCTAATTCTTGTGCCCCCCATCTGCAAATTCTTATATCCATGGATCAGGGCCATACTTGCACTAAACAAATGTTTCTGCAAACTTGGGGGACCTCCTTTTAAAAAGAGGGGGGGGGGGGCTTAAATTCTTTGCCCAAATGAAAAAGCATTGCTGTGCATGAGGAGACAATTCACTTACCTTTTAACAGTCCTGGTGGCAGTGGAACTCAGGAGCTGCTGCCTAGCCCTGGCCTGCCCCACCTGGAGCTCCTTGAGGCAAGCCACTAAAAGCAGTGGGGGTGGAGAGCGGTGGGGGAGGCTGCTGCAAACCCACCCAGAACAGCTCCAGGCAAGTCACTGCAAGCATTTATAGGGAGGGAAGCCCTGGTGGGTCCTCCTGGAGCAGCTCAGGGCAAGTTGCTGAGAACAGCTGTTGGGGAGGGGGAAGGCTTGGTGGGCTTGATCAGAGCAGCTCTGGGTGGGCTGCCAAAAGTGGCTATGGGGCAGGATCCTTGGCACTGACAGTGGCTATGGGGAGGAAAGTCCTGGCTGGCCCACCAGGAGCAGCTCCATGTGAGTGGAGGCTTGGCGGGTCTGCCTATAGCAGCTCTGAGCAAGCCACTGAGAGTGGCTATGGGGGGGAAGCCTTGGGGAGGGGTGGAAACAGAGACAAAAACAGGGCTGGGGTAAGGGACAGAAAGATAAAGAGAGTGATGAGGTGGGGGGCAGAAAGAGAGAGAAAGAGGGTGATGAGGTGGGGCAGAAAGAGAAAAAAGTGTTTGGGTAGGGGCAGAGAGAGAGTGAGGGGTAGGGGGGCAGAAAGAAAGAGGAAGAAGTTGATGAGGTGGGGGGCAGCAAGAGAAAAAGTGAGTGATCGGGGTAGGGGGCAGAGAGAGTGACTGGCATGGGGGGAGAGAGTAAGAGATGGGTATTTGTTGTATCCTTAATAGTGATTTTCAAATTGTATGGTATTTAATTTGACTGTTGGAATGTTAAGATATGAGAAGATTTGATATGTTTATGGCTATTAGTATTTGATTGCAATTTCCAGGCAAATAACCACTTCAGTAGAAGCTGGCCTAGTTTGGCAGAATGTGGCAAAAGATGCTTGCTTCTCAAGTATTAATGCTTTTCTCTCTCTCTCTCTCTTTGTTGTATTATTTTAATCCTGTTCATTTTGGAAACAGGAGGAGAGCTTTATTCTAATACTGTTCTCTATCTCTAATGAGGTTGGCAAGGAGAGAATTTGCATGCTATAATGAGGTGTTTGTGTACTGTTCTTCTTTTTAAAAGGAGCTCTGTAATAGTACAAGGTATCGTATAAGAAGATAATTCATTGACAGTGTACTTCAGAAATTTAAAAATCTTGGTAAGCAAGATTTCATAGGACAAATCTTTCACTTAAAAGTAAGCCTAACAAATTTCAGATTGGATTCTTCCTTTATGCCTTGGTCTAGAATTCCTATGGGAAGTGTGAGAACTGTTTACATGCCCTGTCTTCTGACTCCAGTAAAAGCATCAGCAACACAGATCTGTGTATAGAATGTTCTTATTGATAGTTGTTCTGAATGACTTGCGGAGGAGGCTAGTGCCAGCTTCATTAACAGCTGGGAAAACTGCTAGACCCTGTCTTCTTAATCTGTCCATTTATTAACAGTTACAATGTGCTGGCATTGAGCAGCATGCTAAACCTGCCTGTTCAAATCTATGTTTGTGGTAAAAAATGGAAAGGGGGAAAAAGCGACTGGCATCAAGTGGTACCAGTTTTAGTGCTGGCCTTTTAAGAAAAGTAATTAAATAAGCAAAGTAAGTGGAGAAAAAAGTATGAGTTTGTAATACAGATGGGTAGAAAAGGGGGATTTTGTTCTGCTGGTATATCAGGCCAATTGCCCATCCAGTCCAACACTCTGTGTCACACAGTGGCCAAAACCCAGGTGTCATCCGGAGGTCCGCCAGTGGGGCCAAAACTCCAGAAGTCCACCCACTATGCCCCCCCAGCATCAAAAATACAGAGCATCACTGCCCCAGACATAGTGTTTCCATCTATACCTTGTGGCTAATAGCCACTGGTGGATCTTTGCTCCATATGTTTATCTAATTCCCTCTTGAAGCTGTCTATGCTTGTAGCCGCCATCACTTCCTGTAGCAGTGAATTCTACATTAATTACTCTTTGGGTGAAGAAGTACTTCCTTTTATCTGTTCTAAACCTACTGCTCATTAATTTCATTAAGTGCCCACGAGTTTTTGCATTGTGAAAAAGGGAGAAAAGTACTTCTTTCTCTACCTTCTCTATCCCATGCCTAATTTTGTAAATCTCTATATTGTGTCATCCCTCAGTCATCATTTCTCCAAACTAAAAAGCTGTAACCTCTTCAGCCATTCTTCATAAGGAAAGTGTTCCATCCCCTTAATCATTTCAGTTGTCCCTTTTTGCATCTTTCCCAATGCTATGTTTTTTTTTTAGGTGCAGTGATGAAAAATGTACACAATAGGTATGGACACAAACTGAACTACAAATGTAAATTCATCACAATTATTTGTTCATGAGCCTGGGTTCATGCCCATCCCTATCCAAACATCCCAGGACTGTCAGCATGGTTTTGGAGGTTCATGGTTTGTGGTGGGAAGGGGGGGAAGAGTGAGAGGGCTCCCCCACTTCCAAACGTTCCCTTTAAATGGGATTTGCAAGCCAGTGCCACACAGAAGTGGAGGCCAAGTGGCAAATTTGCTGGTTGGCCTCCACTCCTGTGTGGCATCCAACTCAAACCTATTTGAAGGGAAAGTTCCCTTTAAATGGGCTTTGGAAGGTCCCCCCCCCCCTTTGACTGGCCTTGGGGAGCCACTACCAGCAGAAAGGAGGGAGGGAGGATCCACAAACCTCATGAACCCAAACCATTTTGCGAAATGGGATGTTTTTCCTGGTTTGTGTGACTTCATGAACCATGAACTGGGATTAACCTCCATTTTCCTGGTTCATGTCCATCCCTAGTATACAATATTCCAAATGAGCCCACACTGTAGATTTATACAGGGGTATTATAAGCAATTACAGGAAGAGAACTATTAGAATTCTTATTGTTCTTCACTGGGAAGAATAGAAGAATAAATTCAGTGCTAAAATTGAGATGTGGGCTAAATGTGGTTAAAATTCTAAATCTAAAGCCCCCCACTCTTCCAGGCATTGTGTGCCCATTGACAAAGGAGGAGAGGGGCACCTGTGCTTTGAACATTTCTACTGAAAAAGGAATTGCTGCAGTGCATAAATAGCTGTTTCTTATAGGGAAATACTCCCCCTTTTCACATCTGGCCACTTTGGCCACCCTGAGAGTATTGGTAATTCTTTAGGAATATTGGCTGCTCTTGTATTTTCTTGGTGTGCATCCATATACTATGTTTTATTTTCCTTGATCATACTCAAAGCAAGTCCTTCACCCAAGAGGAGGATCTGAGGGATGAAACTGGATCAGACAGTTTACACATTTTACCTGGCTTACTGTATCTGTGTTATAGGTTGAAATTCCATTGTCAGTCAGTCTCAAATTTACCTGAATGTAACTGAAAGTTTAGTGAGCATCTGCTTAGCCAAATTTAGGAAGCTACTGAACGGTTTCATTTTTCTCTCCCACAGGTATTTACAGTGATTTTTCCCACCCCAGTATTTAGAAGTTATGTTGCCTAATGATGTACAGTTTGAAAGCATTTTCCCCCTGAGGAGAATGACAATGCACAGAATATGCTCCAAGATTTACTAGGCAGTAAGGGTCAAAAAAGTGTAGTTCAAGTGCCATAAAATTTGGCCCTAATGATTAATGTGAGAATCATTTTGTACCATCTGCCAACACCTTCATTTTGTCTATGTAGGATGCATATGCACTAATATGTACATATATTGCCAGCATCAGGAGAGAAACTTTAAATATATTGCTTTTTGGTAGAATCAAAGAAAAGAGAAAATACATTCATTTATCTCTGTATGTTACAACTTAATTGCAGAAACAGAATAGGATCTAGCAGCAATGACTGTGGAAAACTAAGCAGTAGATTCACCAGGTGCTTGTCATTACAGGAGAATGGTGGCAGCTGGACAGCTGTTGGCTTGGATCTGGACTGTTTGTTTATCAAAAATATTTTTATGCTGCCTTACCATCCAGCTTAGTTTGTCCAAGATGTTGGATAAAAAATCCAGCTTTTAAATAGTACAAAAACTACAATAAAACAAAATGCACAATTCAAAACACATGCACAGGAAGGGGGGGGGGGTCCGTGAGGGAAGAACAAACAAAATGGTGGAGGACTATGTTAGACCCCAAGTAATAGTAGTAGTAGTAGTAGTAATCATAATCATCATCATCATCATCTTCTTCTACTACTACTACTACCCCCCCCCCCTAAACAAGAAATGTTGAAACTATTTACAGGTATCATGGGAGCTGAATAGATAATTCACATTGTTATATCATTCACAAAGTTACCATAGAATTAAAATACCACAAATTAGCATGGATCAATCTGAATGTCCCATTAGACCAGCCGTCCCCATTGTGGCATGAGGCCCCTAGATGATGACCGAAGGGAGCACGGGGGGTATAACAGGAGAGGCAGTCCCATAGGAGTGAGGGTCTCAGATTGTTAAGGCCTTGAATTGGACCCGGAGAGTAATTGGTAGCCAGTGCAGCTGCTGCAGAATTGGAGTAATATGAGCTGACTGTGATGTTCTAGTCAGCAAGCTGCCAGTTGTATTCTGGATCACCTGCAGTTTCCAAAGCGTTTTCAAGGGTAGCCCTATGTAGAACAAATTGCAATAGTTCAGTCTGGAGGTGACTGTTGCATGGATCAACATTGCAAGGTCTGACCCAGATAAATAAGGAGCCAGCTGGTGGGTCTGGCATAGGTGAAAAAACACTTACTACGCTACCATGGACACTTGTTTATCCAATAATAGTACAGAATCCATATTCGTATTCCATTAGAAGCTTGTTCACAATATTCTAAAAAGAAAATAACAAAATAATTAAAATAAAGCAAAATAATGAAAGTTTGTACAAGAATTAAAGCTTGTAAACAAAAACCTCTTAGATCAATTTAAAATTTAAAAATCCAGATTAACAGATTTTTACTGATGTTCATTAAAATAATCTCTTAAAATTCTTCTTCAAAGGGTTTTTTGGGGGGGGAGGGTAACTTGTGTGTACACATGATATTGATTTAAATGCCCCACTTCTTTTTCTGCTTCCCTATGGTTGCCAGTAATGATGTGTTTTCCCTACCACTCTCAGTTTTGTCCTGCCGTGCCAATGGGAGATTGCTGTTAGCAAACCACTGTACTAGCCACCACCACTTTATATCTCTCCAGACACTTCAAGGAGTGTTGAAGCGAACATGATATTGATTTCCTCACAGAAAAATGGAAGTGGATCCCTAATCAGGAACACTTCCTGAGCTGAGATGTGCTATGCGCTAATAGTTTCTGGGATGCCCTGAAATGTTTTTTTTTTCTGGGAAATAAAGGTAGTGCAGATATGACCTGAAGATTAAGTGTGTGAAAAGGATAAACAAATTATTTTTGGCATAAAGATTTAGTATCTGGAAATGTGTTTGACTGATTCACCTCATATGCTTTTGACTACTCTAGTATTCAAACTGTTAATCTTGGCAGAGTTTTCTTTGAAGCTACAGGACAGAATCCATATAAGAGATAAGTATTTTTATATTGTGGGAAAAGGCATATTTAAGTGAATCAGCTTTCTTCTTAGCCAGCCAAAGTAACTTTTGGTTTAGTACAGGAACAACCGTAAGCAACAAACTTTTATGTTCTATTAGATTATCAGAATTGAAAAGTGATAGAAATCTGAAATGCAGGCCTCTTAGCCAGTTACTTATCTCAACAACAACAAATCCTTCCGTTCTCTTCCAGAAAAACTGTTAGTTCCACTGTGCTGCGTTACAGCTTCTTATGGTAATCATTAGTCTCTAATGTTGGTCAGTAGTGTAAGACCAAAGGATTGCAATAACCAGTCACAATGTAGAGAAGCAGATGTTTTAAGGCTTGATTATGCAGCAAAACAACTGGTTAATAAGTCTCCTCTAAATTTTTGCCAGTTTGGATTGGTTTGGCTTGCTGCATGACTGTAGGTGATTTCTTACATTTTTTCAGTTTAGTCAGAAGTGCACCTATGGTCACTATATTTATTTAGGGCATTTCTTATCCTGCCTTTCTCCCCAGTGGGGGACCCAAAACAGCTTACAAATGTAGCAATACAGGTTGAATAAACAAAATGCAATGTAAAGAAACACACAGGAAAAACAAAAAGCAAGTCCAGGAGCACCTTAAAGACCAACAAAATCTTCCAGAATATAAGCTTTCCTGAGTCAAAGCTCACTTCATCAGATACCATTCAAGGGAGCTTTGTCTCATGAAAACTTATACCCTGGAAAATTTTGTTGGTCTTTAAGGTGCTCCTGGAATCTAATTTTGTTCTGCTACTACATACTACCATAGCTGCCCACCTGAAACTGTCTTTAAGGAAAAAGAAAAGGTAGACTATACATCTTGGGCTGGTTTGGTTGCACCTGTTGCCACTCCCAGGCTTTGAGTACCTGCAACAGAAAGGATGCAAAAGCTCAGGCTAAATCTTAAAACAGCTGGCAGCCATCTTCCCACAATTCTCCTTTCTTGCTGGCAAGGGGCAGGTTGGAGAAAATTGGAACTATGAATACATTTAAGTCTTTCTTTAGTCATTTTCTGTTAGGCTGGATCCACATGCCATTGGATCATTAAATAGGATACCATTGTAATCAGTCACTTCTTGAACATTCTTCTCTGGACGGTATCACAGTATCCAGCAGTATATGAATCCAGGCTTATGGTGTGATGTCGTTCTGATGTAGGCATGGCTGACAGTAATTTAGGCAGTTACTGCAAACAAAGTAATTGAGTAATTGCAAACAAAATGATTGAGTAGATTATTTCCATTGGAATCTCAGGTATAGTTTCAGCCACCAGAATCCCAAAACTTTGGTTGCCATTCTCCAACAAAATTGACCAAAGCTACTGCAGTTTTTTCTCTGTGTGCATGTGATTCTCATTTAAAAAAAAAAAAAAAAAAGCAGCTCTGGGCCATTTATTATTTGACTGTTAATAAAATGCACCATTAAAAGTCCAACTGTGACTTTAAGTTCTTTTCTCCTTGAAGCAATAAACCTTTCAGCCTCTTTAAATTTCACAAAATGTAATATACTGCCACAAACAGACATGGCAAAATCTATTATTTTAAAAAACTAATGTTCTTTTAAATTTTGTTTTTTTACAATTGTGGTGTATATTGGCTTCTTTGATATTTATTTGAATTGCTATAGAAATAAATAGAAGTAAGTCATTTCTTTTTCTCCTAGCTAGATTCTTAAGAGAAGTGAGATGAAGGAAATATAGTGTAGTTTTATAACAAATTAATGAAATATTGTTACGACAATTTTGGACAGCATTGTTGGACATTTCTGCTTTCCATAACATGTAGGAAAACTAGGAAATATTGTCTGACTCCCAAACTAAAGTTTCTTTTGCTGCATTAAACACACTCATACACATGATGGACCCTGCTGTTCTATCTGAGTGCTTGTGGTTGAATATTTATCATTCATAACACAGACTTGTGAGTCTCTTGTATGCTGGTATATTTTGCAGAACCATTGTGTGGTTTTGTGGTATGCAACACTTTATTTTATAGACTCTGAGCCGAGGCCAACACATTTGTTTAAACTTCAAATAGAGGGTGATCCAAGCCAACTGCCCTTGAGAATGAATCCTGGTGCTCAGGAATGCTAAATGCACTCCATTGCTGGATATCAGGTGTGAACGTTTGTTGTAACGTAACCTAGGAACCAATGTTGTGCGGCTTTGAGTTCTTTCTAATCTGGAGAAAAATGAACATAACATTTTTTGCTTTGTTATAAGCGGGCCCTGGCTGTCAGAGTGGCAGCCGGACTGCACCCAGCTCACTTGGCCTCAGGAAGGTGGCACCTGGCCCACCTGATCTCTATGTAGCGTATGGAAGGAGGCAGCTGGCTGGGCAGGTAAAATGATGCTTCCTCCCTGTTTCCCAGGGGGATATGTGAGGGGCCCCTTTTCTCTCCCAATCCACCCCTGGGGGAAAAAGTACCCTGGAAAAGAGCCTGTCCCCCAAAGAAAGAGGGAAGGAGGAAGCAGCAGGTAGCCTGCCCAACTGGCTGGTGTCTGCATCCTTGAGACACATGGGGCTCAGGTGGGGTGAACATCACCTTCCTCACTCTGTGCAGGGCTCAGGAGGGCTGGGTGCCACCTCCCCATATAACAAAGGGCAGCCTTGGTGCTGCCTCTCTCATTCTATGTGGGGCTTGGGCAAGCTCTGCTCAGGACTCTGCTCAGGACTGAGCTCAGGGCTCAGAGCTTAGGCAGGCTAGGGGTTGGCTTCCTCACTCCATGCAGGGCTCAGGTGGGAGGGCTGGCTACTTTTCTTATATTATGTAGCGCTTGGGCTGGCTGGGGGCAGCTTTCATTCCCTCAGACAGGCCAAGCACTGCCTTTCCTATGCAGCACAGAAGCTAGGTGGGCCTAGTGGAGCCCTTCTGTTCACTGGCCCAGCCAAAGGGGTTGTGAGGACTCGGCCTATCACGAGATGTCCCAGTACACATAATGTCCAATCCCCTCCCCCTGGCAGGGTTTGGGATTACAAATGCTCTCCAGAGATCAGTTCCCCTGGGTGATATGGTAGTTGTGGAGGGTGGATTCTGTGACATTGTTACCACCAATGGCCTACCTCGTTGTTGGGAGAAATTAGCAGGGGGAGGCCAGAGGGTTACCAGGGATTGCACACCTGTTTATACCAAGATCTGGTACAGTAGGAAGACTCCAGATTTGAAGAGTAAACTAAATAGTTTTTAATTGAAGAATTTCCCTAATTACTAGCACCCTAAGCATTCAAGAAAGAGCAAGCAATTCAGAACTAAGAAAGCAGAGGTGATGATAGTGAACAGAAATGTCAGTTACAGAGGTTATATTACCTATCCAGACATGCAGAGTTCCTTGAAGAGAATAGCGCCAACGGCCAGCATTATGTGCTATGGAGAAGGAGACCCAAAGAAGAGACTTTGGGGGATGTACTCAAAATATAGGCGCCCTCTGAGTGCACTGCTTGCTGACCGTGTACTTGGATGGATATAGATATTGAAACACAATGCGGACCAATGGGAGGCCTTGAGGGGCTTGTCTCAATTGAAGATAAAAGATTACCTGGACAAGTAAGGGGTCCCAGAGGGTGTGCTGACAGGAGGAGCAAGCCCAAAATGTGACCAGTGAGGTTCCAGAGGGGCAGAGTCTGGATTCACAGTAGCGTTGGTGAGATTAGCCAGGTGCTGGATGACTGCTGGAGCTAGCTGAATGGGTTTGATGACCATTGATGGTCCTGCCCAGGCAGGTTGAATAGGTTCCCAGGTTTACACAAAAGGGTGTAATCAGCATCAGGAAGGATCACTAAACATTTAAAAGTTCGATTAATTTATCTCAGTATCCTGTAGGATGGAGCAGGAAGGACAGTTGTGGAGACAGAGGATTTCCACATAGACATAAGTATCATGCAAAAGGGCCAGGTGAAGTTCTGAAGACAGAAGGGCTATTCACTAGGTGGCCACTGAATAGCTCTAGAAATGTAAATACTGTACATGGAGGAACCCATTGTTATCCCATATGCATACCTTGCTGGGTGGAGGGGGAAGACTGGAGATTGTTTTGAGGGCTGCTTTATGAATCCTGAAAATGGAGACCCTCTTCCAGAGCTGTGGCTAGCTCTGTGGCCTGACTTTGTGGGTCTCTGGTTCAGGTTAGAAGTAGGGTGCCCCATTATTTAGGGCTACCCATGAGTAAGGCAGTGCCTCTGGGCTACAACATCACATTCTTGCTAAGCCTTCTTCCCTCCTCATTCTCCAGCCTCCCAGGAATTGTCTCCACATCTCCAGGGATTTCTCAAAAAATAATCACTAAAGGTTTTTTTTTTTTCCATTGCTGCCTTTTTAACATAACTTTTCAAACTAAGGCATGGCTCAAATGTTATATGGAACAGAAGTGTGAAGCTGGAATGATATACTGCAGGGGTCCCTAGCATGGTGCCTGTGGGTGTCACAGGGCTTCTGATTGGCCACAGGAAATCTGTTTGGGTATGCAGATTTTATTAAAAAGTTGCTTCAGCAAGAACTGCCACCACAGCACAAGGTTCTTCACTGCATTACAGTGTATGTTCATTTTAAAAGGCACACTGTTAAACAGAGCTTCTGCCTGAAATTTGAAGAATTTCAGGTGTGGTTGCACCTACCACCCTCTGTCAGAGTTGGAGACCCCGGTATACTGATTATAAACTTGGAAATCATTTAAATTCTAAACATTTTAGCTCTGCCTCCTGGTACTCCAGCTGCCATGTTGCAGGCAGATCTTGCACTCCCTTCAGTTAGGAATCCCATAATGAATTTACCTGAGAAAACAGAAAAAGACGGCTCCTACTAGCCATCTCTCAAAGTAGTATTACAACCTAATGCAGAAGAACAGCACTTAAGTCTGGTTAACATAGGTTATTTCCATTCTCTTCCAGTTATTCCCTGCCCCAGTGACCTAGATGGGCAAATTAATATTTATTTATTTATTTATTTGGATTTATAGCCTGCTTAGCCAGCAGTTCTAACTTTTATTGGTAGCTCAAGCTATATAAAAGTAAACACAACAGGACCATATTACATTTTGTAAATATTTAGATAATTTAGATAATCTTTTACAACTGTTCATTTCCAGACCATGCCAACTGCTGTGATAGCTGGTCAATATCTTTAACATTCCTTTGCCTTCGTGATTATGTGTCTTTGGAGTTCCTAAATTTGAGGGTCTTCCCAGCCACTCACCTGCCCTCTTCCCCTCACACCAATGGCAGCAGCTCTGCTCCCCCACCCCATTGCCACCAGTCTGCTTCCCTCCATAGCAATGGCAGTGGCAGCTCCCCTGGCAAACCACCCAGCATCTCCCCACCCCCAGCAATGACAGTGGCTTGTCTGTCCCCTGGCCACAGTAGCAGCTCTCCTGACTGACTGCCTGCCTGATTCCCCCCCCCCCCACAGCAACAGTTCTACGTCCTGCATGGCAGCTTTCCTCCCTCAATGGAAATTGGCCATCAACTTCCCTGCCTGCTTCCCTGCCTGCAGCTTTGCAACCTCATGTCAGGCACAGACAGAGCTCATTTTGGGAGGGAGGATTTAAACCCCCAGTGTATTTTTTAAATATCTTCCATTTTTTTGGGGGGGGGGCAAAACTGAGGAGTCCCCCAAGTTTGTAGAACCATCTGTTTTCTTTCTGTGTTGCCCTGATCTGTGGATTTAAATATGTGCAGATGGGGGACACACTTCCTTATTAAAATATACAAGTGGGGACCTGCAACAAAATATTGTGTACTGTGGAGGCTTTTGGGGTGGAGGCTTCTTTTCATTCCTGCCTCCATAGCTGCTGCCTCAGCTGCCTACCTTAAACTTTCCTTCCAACTTCTAGCCATCAAGCGGGAGCAAAGAATTCTTCTTGCCCTCCCTCCAGTTCACCATGTATTATTCTCACTCACCTTCATGCCTCCATAGCCATTAGCTCAGCTGCTCTGTTTTAACTTTCCTGCTGTCCTCTAACTGGCTAGACTGCATGGAGAAGCAGCATTGAAGATGGGCGAGTGAGCACCAAGAATCTTCCTTGCACCCCCCCCCCCCGGTAGTTTGGCCAGTTAAAAGCACTGGGGAAGTTTTAAGAAGGCTGAGCTGGTGGCCGTGGAAGCACCTTTCTCCTTTCCCTCCTTTTGGCAATCCCCATATCCTTTCTTTGACTCATTCTTTCCTTCTTAGCCACCCACCAACCTACCTTTTATCTGTCTCCTAGCTTCAGCTATATTTATGATTTATTAACTTAATTTATACCCAGGGGTCCTTTCATAGAAAAAGAGGTGCAGGAGCTCATTAGCATACCTGTTAGCATAACTCATTAGCATAACCAGCCAAATGTCAATTTCAGCCCTATTATACCCTATGGGCCATTGAAGTCAATGGCAAAAACTCATTGGGTATATGAGGGGCTGGAGGAGAGGGGGTTTGAGGAAGAGGCTCCAAACTTGCAGGGTACCTTCTAGGACCTCTCCCCGAAATATCCACCAAGTTTCAAGAAGATTGGACCACGGGATCCAATTCTATGGGGCCCCAAACAGGTTGCCCCATCCCCTCCATTGTTCTCTATGGTGGGAAAAAACGTTACAATGGGGCAACAGTGGATTAAAATGCACATCTGACTGCAGCCCAGTTTAGCTCCACCATGGCTGGCTGGCGGGCTGGCTAATGAGGTGAGCCAGTGACCATCAAACCATTCTCTTCAACCCCCTGCTGTGCAGCTGACTTTTCTCTTAGGGTTGCCAATCTCCAGGTGGGACCCGTAGATCTCTTGCTGTTACATCTCCAGATGACAGAGATCAGAAAATAACTGCTTTGGAGGGTAGACCCTATGGCATTATACCCTGCTGACTCCTCCCCCCCCCCAAATGCTGCCCTCCACAGGATCCATCCCCCCAATCTCCAGGTATTTCCCTAATCAGAGCAAGATTGGTTGCCAAGCTGGCAGTGGGTAGGGGAGGGGATTATGCTGAAAGTCCATGGTCTTTTTACTGACAGAAGCAGGCCACTGAGGGGACAGTTAGACCCACCTGGCAGTGGGTGAAGAAGAGTTGCCAATCTCCAGGTGAGGGCTGGAGATCACACAGAATTCCAAGTGCTCCAGGGCTTCAGAGCACGGTGGAGGCTGCAGGGGGGTGGGGAGATGGAAAGTAGAAGAGTGAAGTTGATGATTGGCTGGGAAGCAAATTGGGTTGCCAACTCCAGGTGGAAAATTCCTGGAGATTTGAGGGATGGAGCCTGGAGACGGTGACGTTGGAGGAGGGGTGGGACCTCAGACAGGTACAATGCCATAGACTCCACCCTCCAAGCCAACCAGTCCCTCATGGTAAACCATTGTTGCCAGTCTCCAGGGGAGGGATGGAGATCACACTGAACTACAACTGCACTTCAGATGGCAGAGATCTTTCCCTGGAGAAACTGGTGGACCCTGTGTCATTATACCCTGCTGAGGTTGCCACAGCAAATTGATGCTGTGCCCAAGGCCTTGGCACTCTTCCAGAGCCTCTTTCTAGAGCCCGTTGTATTATTTCCACAACGGGCCTTATGCCTAGTGTTTTAATATTGTTAATTCTTGGGGTCTATACTTTTAAACTTACATTTTATAGTTTCTTGGTTTAGTCTATCTGGTAACTTGCAGTGGCCTATGGCTCAAAGCGATAAAGACTTTCTGAGTGCTTAAACTTATGAGAGTTCGAATTAATTGCTCATTTTATCCTTGCATCTGTGTATAAATTCTGGACTTCTATGAACATTTGTGCAGGTGCCTGGGGAAATATTAATATTCTATTAAAACTTAATAATGAGTAAGCTGACAGTAATTTTTGATGTAAATCAGCTAATATTTATAAGTAACCCAATAATTACCTATAAATCTAGACCCTGATGATACAAAATAGTATTTGTATACAAGGTAAAATATCTCCATGAGATTTCTCAAAATTAAACATGTTTGTTGGAACTGTAGTGAAAAGCTTGCTATAGGAATTTTAGGTAATGGTAGCTTTGTTGCATTGTGCAACTTTACATCTTGTTTTATTCCCAAGTTCCATTGCAGTGAACACAAAGGTATGTTCCTCTTACCCAAATACAGGTTTTGACTAAAGAACTGAAAACAAATAGTGGCCACCTTTAGTAATTTACTTACTTAAAAAAGTATAGTAAATAATAAGTAATGCAAAATATTGTGGGAAATGATTGCTTTCAGATTATGGAAGGTGCTGAATTTAAATAATTTTTTTTTTGCATCAAAACTTGACAGTATTGATTCAACAGTGAATTCAGAACAAGCATTCTCCTTTCTTCAGTTCAATACTACTTTCTTTAATTCATGTTCAAACAACCCAATTGCACAAGTGGCACAGCCATCAAAATTGAATGTGAATAGAACTGCTCTTTCTGTGGATCCCTGTTGTACACTTGAGCAGACGGATCAAAATGACCTTTGTATGCAACTGAAATGCTATGAAGGAAATTTTAGTTTGTTTTGTGACAAATAAGCTGGCATTTGGAATAAGCATTGAGCAATAGATATTGGCTTAACAATTTTTTTTTTGCTTTAATCAAAACCTGAGAATCAGTCCTTGAAATTCTGAATAAATTTGTATAAATAGGTGTATTGAGAAGCACAGTATATCTAATAGATTGGATCCAGTGCAATTTTCTCTTGCGCTAGAACTTTCAAGCAAACATAAACACAACCAGAAGACCGTGATATCTGCTTGTGTTGAGTCAGATTCAGTCTATTCCCATGTGCATCATTTTTTATGCAAGGTCCTACGCAAGCAATTTCTGGCCACTGTAATGAGTAGGGATGAAAGTAGTAGGTTGCTTGAAATATTGTGCAAACAGAACTGTGCATCGCTGGATCCAAATCAATATTCTAATGTAACCTTCCATCTCAGATAATGGTGAAGTTGATCTTGTCATAAAAGGAAATGTCCGTACAGTAACTCTTTAATTATGACTTGACATTAAATATTACAGGATTGAATTCCCAATAAGTAGTTTATTGCTGTAGTCTGGAATTGGCAGCATTTAATTTTCCTCTGTGAATAGTAGATTAAATTGAGTACTTTATTCCAGTGATATGCAAGCAGTAATGTAAGTGGACTTCGTGCAGTTCTGCTTGTGCAACATCTTCTGCTTTAATTCCTATATCTCAATGTCCCACAGCCATCTGTGCCTGCAGGCACCTTTGGAATTCTGACATTGGGTGAAGGCTGCAGCCATTTAACGGCTGCCACAGGAGTCCGGGAGTGAGGTTATGCATAACTCCAATAGCAACTCTTCAAGATTTCAGGAAGAATCTCTGTTTAACAAGATGCCATTTAATATTAACTCACTGTTTAAAAGGTGTACATACCTTTTAGTTACTCTATACAGCATAAAGATTTTTTTCTGATTTTGAGACAGGGAAAAAAATTAAATAGTGTTTTCTAAAACCGAGAAGTATGCAATTTAGCGAGAAGTATGCAATTTAGCAGACTTATGCTAATTGTGTCCCTTAATTTTCTGTTGGGTGGACTCTGAGTAGAGCTTAGCCCCTGTTTGCTTGCTGTGTTCATAGCAGTGTAATTACCAATTAGTAATAGCACTATGTTGTTTTTCTATTTGTTTTTCTTCCTTTTAGAAATGAGAAGATGGGGATGGGGGAGAAGGACAGAGGTTAAGGGGTATAAATGTGCTTGGTTTCTGCTTGCTTAGGATGAGCAAGTTCTTTAGAAAGAGACTGTTAGTGTCCCATAAGTTTTTGATAGCATGACCCTCTCCTGGATCTACTGATCCTTGTCTCTTTGTTCAAGCTTGGGCTTGTCTAATGCTAATTACTGCACTGTTTACCAGTATCTGAAGAAGTGTGCGTGCACACAAAAGCTTATACCTTGAATAAAACTTTGTTGGTCTTTAAGGTGCCACCGGATTCTAACTTTGTTCTGTTTACCAGTGTGAGCCTTTGAAATCAGGACGTCACTGAAAGAAAACACTGGTGGTCCTGAACAGAGCCAGAGCAGTGAGGTTTTTTTTACACCCTATCCACTTAGCTTTAGCTAGCTTCCTTCATCTCCCATTATTATTTCAAGATCTTGCAAGATAATGTTGCACCTAGTAAATACAGTGTTCATACTGAGATACTAGGAAAAAGGAATCTGTATAGTTCTTAATTAGAAATTTGAATTTTCAGTATTTGTCCAGGTTTCTTATAGTTTGGTTGTGTGGTGTATTTCCTTGCTGCCTCTTTCCCAGATGCCTTTTCTTTGTTAAATAGCATTTGAAAGGACTCAAAAGTTCTGTTGCAGTAAGAATATTACTGTTTTATCCCTCTCTGAGAGAGAGCAGAATGTTTCTATGGGAGTTGCCTTTTCTTTTTGAAGCAGAGAAAGTGAGGAAGAATGTGATGAGAGAGGAATTCCGTTTGCAGGCTACTATACATGAACAGGTTTCAAATTACTTACACCCATGTCGATTTTATATGCCAATTATTTGTTGGACAGAAAGTGCTTTGGCTAAGGAAGTAAATCATGCGTGACTTGGGATGTCATGGCATTCCCATTGAGGCCCAGGTGCTTTTGCAGATGAAATTTGAGAGTGTATGGAACTATACTCCAGGAATAGTCCAAAACTTCTTATTTTTCTTTCTAATTGGGAGCTATGGGCTTTATTATGTGAAATCTGTATCTCAGAGCTTAAAAAGATGATGAGCTGAGAAATTTCCTTACTTACAAAATGTTTCAGCATAATCTACCTTTGATTATAAAAAACTTTCTTAGTGCTTTTCTGAGCATCATCCATGCTTTTCATTACCTTAAAAGTATGTAAAGATGGTGCCAGGATTTCAGAGTTGTATTTTTGAATATAGAACAGTGTGCCGACCAATGAAGAAAGACAGCTGTTGTATTTATATTGATAATCTATTCAATTTTACAGTTGAAAAAATGGGATTGATGTGCCACACCCTGTGGATTTTTGCATGTGGCAAACAAACACAGACACATAGGCGTAAACTTTCCAGTTTCCCGGGGGGGGGGTGGTGGGCCGGGCCAGAGGCATTGCTGTTAGGTCTTTAAAAGAACTGAGGCCTAGTGACATCACAGGCCGTTGTCACTATCTATGGAGAAGGAACCATGTGGGATTTAGGAAGGGGCTCCCCAGAAATTTAGGGGGGCCTGGGAACTCTCCTAGCCATGGACCCCTGGGCTGGGGTAAACCCAGGAAAAGGTGTAGGGGAAAACCCAGGAAAAGGTGCAGGGGAGGGCTGATAAAAGTCTAATAAAATAAATTATTTAATAACTGTCAATAACTATCTTTTAAAATGATCACAGGAATAACAACGTGAAATGCCTTCAGAGAAGATCAGTCACTGGGCATCATCACTTACTCTATCTGGAAAAGTCAAAGAAGAGTCTAATTCAGATATAGTTAAGTGTTCATATTTGCATCTCATCAAATATCACATACAGTCCAATCATAGGATTGCCAATTCTGGGGTGGGAGACTTGGGGATGGAGCCTGGGGAGGGCAGGGTTTAGGGAGGGGAGAGACCTCAGTAGGGTAGAACAAGAGGCGGGACCCATGGGGGGAGAGAAGGGGCCTGTCGATCGCCCCCCCTGCCCCGGTTGCCCTGGCAAGCTCTTCCTGCCAGCTCTTTCCCCTGCCAGTGATGGATATAGATATCAGCGGGGTTTTTTTTCCAGCTTTGGCCTTTTGCTTACCTTCCTTAAAAGAATTAGTTCTCAGTAACAGCAAGAGGGCTGGTGAGGTGAGCTGTCTGGGGTGGCTTTGGAGGTGGGGGAGCCCAAAGGGGAGGGTTAAAGAGATAGAGTGGGGGGGGGGGAGTGGCTGCTACTGTCAGAGGGAACAGAGGAGTCTCCCAAGTGAGACAGAGACCGGGCTCAGAAAGGGAAGGGGAAAGGCCACAGCTGTTTCCCTTAAGATCCACCCAGCTCTCCCCAAGGAAAATGTCTCACTGCGGCCTTAGCTGAAAGAGGAAGAAGGGAAGCGGCCTTGGCTTCTTCGCTGGGCAAGAGCTGAGCCAGCTGGCGAGGTTCTGGAACCTCCGGAATCCCCAGCCACTTCTCCCTTCCTCCCACCCGGCTTCCCTCCGCAGCGTGGGAGGAGCTTTCCTTCCTGTCCCGGCTGAGATGGCAGAATTGACATCCCCAGTTAGGCAAGTAGCCCCAGTAACTCCTAGCCGGCCTTGACAAACAACGAGAAGTCTTCAAGCAGCACTCCAGCCAGTTGCTTTATAATCGAAACCAAAGGGCGTGGACTGGAAGAACTTTGCAGAGGATGGGTGGAGGTGGGTAGCTGGGTTGTCCCCCTCCCCTTCCCTCTCCCTCTCCCTCTCCCTCCCCCTCACAGCGGTGGCGGCAAGGCCTGCTGCCCGCCAAGCCCCCTCCAATGGCCAAATCATTCTCTGTGCATGATTAAGATTACTGAGATTATTAGAATTAAAATTAAAATCAACACTTTTAAAATTACTACCCTCATGGGGGAAGTAAATGAATACATGCCCTGTCAGTCTCAACCTTAAAAGACATTGAGAGAAAATTGAGAACAAATTAAAAGTAAAACAAAACAGAAGTTAAACAACAAAACAGAATAGAACAGGGGAGAATGAAGGAGAAAAGTAACAGTCATGGTTTTTACAATCACACCAACTGAGAAGTATTGGAGTCGGGAGTCCATGGAACTGTGAAACAGCTAGGTCTTTATTGCTGGTCCGGATGAAGCATACAACCCAGGGCTCCGAGCCCTCCTTTTATGCTGGTCAGCCCTCCGAGCCCAACTGGCCTGATAGGCTATTATCAGTCTATTTACATCTCATAGGTTCCCTGGGAGAAACCTAGGTACATGATTGGTGGCCGGTTAGAATCCACCTGGCCTTTGTTCTACCTGGCTGAAGCTCAGGTAGTTTCTTGGCCATGTGCTCTGGCCACATAGCGGTCGCCATTACTGGAGCATATGGCGACCGCATGGTCAATACATAACACTAACATTGCAAATTGTATTAAATGACCCCCTGCTTGCTCAGGTGATCTAAATGACTCAAAGTTTTTTCCTTGCTATTAAGTGCTTCCCCTCCCCTTCTCAGCTGTTCTTATCTTCCTTTCCTTGGCAATTGTGATAAAGATCAAAGTAAGGGGGGGGAGAATAGAACCTAACAAAGTTGGGAGTGCAGTAGCACCTTTAAGACCAACAAAGTTTTATTCAAAGTGTAAGCTTTTGTGTGCATGTGCACGTCCTCAGATGGAAATAAGAAGGAACCCCCCCTCCTAGAAGACTTTTAAGCTCCAACTGCTGGGAGACCTCAACAATCAACATCAAATCTTCAATGCAGAAAGAAAGAGAGAACGAAATTCAAATATTAAAAACTCTGAGAGAGACAGGGAGGAGCTCCTCACTTGGGCAAGTCTACAATTAAATCAAATGAAGGAGTCCACTCACCCTATTCTCCACTCAACGGCACCCAAACAAAGGTGAGAGGAGGGGGATTTGTATAACAGAGAAAGGGTAAAGAAAAAGAGAGACCGAACAGCTGAGTGCAATAAATCAGATCAGGCAAAGGCAGGCAACAAGCAATTGGGGGGGGGGGGCTTTAAAAGGGAAGGGAAAAGTATAAACATATGAAAAGTATAAAAGTTAAAGGGTAAAATAAGATAAAACAAAAAGTGAAGCAGTTTTGTGTGGTTAGTATCCCCCCATCTGCTTACTGTTTTTAAGCTTTCCCCCTCCCAAGGAAGAGGAGGGGGAGTCCTCAACCAATGGAGAGGAGGCTAGGCTTTGTTGTTCTCCGGAGTCCCACCCGCCACAACTGAGTGAGCTGAGACTTGAAAGCAAGCTGTGACTACAGCAGCTGCAGGAAGAAAGCAGCCAGACAGAATTTTACCAGCCTGTGCTTAGGAAGCAGCACAGCGCAATCTGCTCTCAGCTGGGAAAGTTTTGACCTTAGTATTAGCTGGCACTGGTTACCCCAGGGGGGTCTCAGTCCCCCCTGGAAAATTTCACTGGGGGCCCTGCCCCTGAGCCCCCTGTAGATGACGCCTGTGCACAGACATAATTGCCTTAACTAGACTTTGTGGGTTTTGTTGTCGATTTGTTACTGTTCCACACTATAGAAGACCTTAAGAATGGAGATAAAATTAAGAATTTTAAAAAAATCTTTTTTTCCTTTTCTCTTGCATGTTATTTTTCCTTATTTATGTCTGAGGTTTTCTCGACAGCCCCCCTGCCCCAATTTCAAAAAATGGTTATGTATTTTAAAAGGATAGATTTGCCTTGGGCCTCTTACAAAGTTTAAAACGGAAATAGAACATATGTTCTTCTAGGATCATTTTTTCAGGTTGCTTCAAAAATGGGCTTCTTTTCTTATTGAAAGCTGACTTAATATTATCTGGATTCTTCCTAAACATGGTTTAAAATCCTTGGGGCTATGATATCATTTTGAGAAAGCTACAAAACTGTCCAGCATTGCAGGTCATTCTGCCAAGTTTTGCTGTGTTTCTTTTTTGGGGGGAAACTGAGTATAGTAGAACTCTTCCATTAGCCTAATTAGGTTTTGTTTTCCTTCTGGCATTCTGAAAACTGGTGTTTTTAATCAGGTATGAAAGTTTTGCTCTGCACTGATTTAAAAAGGGGGGGGGGGGGGGTTGATTGATTCAGTGGTCATTGTGTAGTCACACTGAAGATTGTAGTTTCTCATTTAATTGAGTGACAATTCCTGCCAGATTTATCTGCCTGTTCAGTTTTCCTCAGTGACAAAAAGTTGAACCCTTAAAAGGAGGGCATATGAGTCTGTATTATTTCATTATCTCAGGGATTCCCAGCCTTTTAGATCTTGCAGATACCTTTGGAATTCTGACACAGGGCGCTGGGCACAAACACAGCATGGCTGATGCAGAAGGCAGAGCCAATCATAAAATGGCTGCTGCATTAATGTATAATGCCAATAAAGGTTTGTTGTTGTTGTTGTAGTGTGTTGCACAACATTACTGCTGCAGGAGATGGAGATTACTGCTGCAGGAGATTCCCAACCACAAAATGGCAGGGAATGAGGTTATGCATAACTCGAATAGCGTTGACAGTTTTGGCAGAAGCTCTGTTTAACAGGATTCCCTTTAATCTTCACTGACAACCAGAAGCTCTACTGGGCAAAAGCCCTGCCCTCCCTTCTAAAAACACTTGGGCTCCAGGAAAGTTGACAACAGGTGCTATGTTGGGGACTCCTGTTTTATCTGTATGAGATGTTCCTGGATATTGGATTTAATGTAGCAGGTTGATTTGCATTGAATAAATTATAATGTAGTGATATTTTATATGTCAAGACACTTGTAATCTTTCTACATCATTCTCTTTGTGTATTCCATTGTGGGGATGTGTAAGAAGTATAATTTAAGCTAGGAAAAAGAGAAACTTTGGAAAAGGGGGGAGGTGGATAACACTGCAGTTGCTATAACGCTGGGCAAATGCTCACCTCCGCCAGCATAACAAAGCCCGTCTGTTGTGCTTAGTGCCAGAACAAAAATGATGTATCTGGTATAGAGCTGTATTGGACGTGCTGTGCCAGGACAGCACATCACTGTACTATGACTAATATATTAATGAGTCTTCATCTTTTGTCCAAGTAAGTGGCTGTGTATAAAGGACAATTAAAAATATAGGTTTATAATCATCTTAGCTTTGAGAAGGTGTACTTGTCTTTCTTCAATCTACACTTTGTCCTTTTACCTTGTGTAAGGAGTGCATTATATTGATCATTATTATTGTATAATAATAATTTAGATAAAGGTATTTTGGTCTAACAGCCAGTTTCCTACTTGAGAAAGGTATTACAAAACCAAGCACTGATGTCTGTAAAATGAAGAGGCCTTTCACTAATATTAAACATTACCAATTATATAAATGATTGGTAGTGGTGCTAATGTAGAGGCAATATTTCACTTGTAGTAAGTATTTTTATTTAAATAGTAATCTAAAGAGACTATTGTGCCTGCCCTGGCATAGCCTGATGCAAGATGGATGCAGAACACCATTTGTCATCTGGAATTTTTAGTGAAAAGTGTTCTGATATGTCATCTACAGCTCATCCTGGACAATAGATTCTTTTCTCCTGGGCCTTGGGTGTTTAGCTTTTTCTTACTTATAAATGGCCCCCTAAGGTAAAACAGAGGCTCATAATCAACACTGAGACACCTCACTGAGACAGTAGCCCAAAGACCCGATCCTACAGATCTAACTCTCCCTCTCCCTTTATCCACTCATGCAATACTTCTGTGGGAGATAGGGTTCTCATTCCCCTGGTGTGGGTGGGAGATTCCCTACCCCCACCTCCTGTTGCCTGCCACCACTCTGAGCAGCAGCAGTAGAAGAAAGGTTTTTTTAAAGGAAGCATTGCATGTGGCAATGCGTCACTTCTGGTAGGGTAGCTCTAGAAATTGCCAGAAACTCTATGGTTTCAACAATTCCTAGAGCTACTCTACATCCCTTCTAGGTTTTTACTCAAAGTGATGTCGTGCTGCAGTCAGTGTCGTAGCCCTCCATGTCTCCATGTACAACCCTCCTGCTGGTTGGCAGGCACTGCCTGGAAGCCCTAATGGGACCTGTTAGCCATGCCAAAATTTACTCACCTGCCCTTTTGCTGTCCACAGAGAAGAAATGAGTCAGTCTCTGCACAAAACAATAAACTGGCACACTTTACTTAACAGGTGCTTAACTATCTTCACAGTTTAGCAAGATAATATCAGTCTTTATTACATTCAAACCTGGATTAGGTTTCCAAGAATTTTGCAAAGGCAGCTCCACAGGTTGAATTTTTAGAGATTTAGTCTAAACGTATAAAACTTAAGACTTGTTTATAAAAAGCTATCCTAGTTTTGAAAACTGAAAAGCTGAAATTAATGCTGCATTATTTCATCATGTGAAGCCACTATGGTGGATTAACTAATCAGATACTTGACACCAAAAGCACTATTCAAATGCTTGACTTTTTCAGTTTTCCATTCATTATTTTCCTTTAAGTTTTTCCTTGGAAGTTAGCTTCTGTAGAACTTTGCCATTATATGTGCCTGTGCCTGCTGAAAACAGATAATTGGATACAGATGAATCTTGATCATGGGAAGCTTAAAACTTTCAGCTGTGCATGGCACAGAGTACAACTGCCCTTGCAGGGAGCCTGTAATAGTGTAATACAGAGGTCCCCAACAGAAGCTAGATACCAACATTGTAGCTCAACACTTCTGCTATAGGTACGCCTTTCCTAATATTACTGCTGGCACACCAATGGCAGTAATAGTGGGTTAGTATAAAAAGGCAGATATTAATAAACAGTAGTTAACTTTCATCGCTCAATAACTACAGTGCCTTCCCAGATTCCACTATATTATCTCACATCAATCAGTATTTCCCCTTTTACTTTCCATTGGCCAAAACAAGAGTTTAATGTGTTAGAAGGTGACATTTTACATGTGAAAAGTAGAAATCATACTGTTATGGAATATGACAGGCGTCCCCAGCCTTTTTGATCCTGTGCATATCTTTCAAATTGTGATAGGGGGAGGTGAGTACCAGCTCAAAATGGCTGCCAGAGGAGGCTGAGGCAAATGCAATACTTCACTACATACTTTGCAAGGAATCACATGGCAACCACACTGGACACATGAAGCTGCATTATTTGGAGACCTGTCACTGGTCTGAAGTTTAGTGTTATCTCAGGGTCTAGCCACTGAGATGACAGCAGACCTGGGCTTCTGCTCTTGAATGCTTATCTCTCTTCATTCAGCAGTCCACTTCCTGTAGTGTACAAAGCTCCCTCTTTGTTTCAGAAAAGAAGGCCATGGCAACAATTGGTCCAACTCCTTTACTTCCACCCCTTCTGCCTAATTTACTCCATAGTGAAAACATGAAGCAGCCTTACACTAAGTAAGACTATTGGTCCATCAAGGTCAGAATTTTCTCTACTCTGACTGGCAAGCATTCAGTCCCCAGTCCCCCCCCCGAAGACTCAAGGCACCCTTGCTTATCACTACTTGCACAGCTATGTGCAGATAGGTACCCAGTTTCATCCCTCACCCCTGATATGTCGCAAGGCTGCTACCAGGTTCAAAAGATGACATTTCACACCAAGGGCACAGCATACCCAGCCACAAGGCATGTGATGGCCTATTCTGGACATGCCCTCCATAATTCAGATGTCTTGGGGTACTTACGATTAACCCTTCCAATCCAAAGCAACCCACCCTATTCCTGTCACAGAGGGGGATTAGTTTAGCATAACATCCCTTGCGCCACCTGCTGACTGTTGTGTCACACAGGCCTCGATGAAAATCAACCAAATAGGTTGACCCTCAGGTGGACTCCATCATTTCTATACAGATGCAGCATATCAGGACAGATGGAAGGATGGGGTGTAAAAACTCTCCCATTCGTAACACTGCCTTTCTAATGGCTGCATTGGCATTACACTGAGCTTTCTCAATGGCCAGAGGTTTAAAGGAGCCTCTCCAGATCCACCTCAGGAGAAACTCCAACCCAAAACAACAACACCTCAGGGCAGCCTGCCTGAATTCTTCTGAGGTCTGTAATCACTCTAATTACTAGCACAGCACCCTTGGTCTGCACTGAATCATTCTCACCCAAGTATAACAGTAAAATTTTGGGATGACTACCCTCTCTCAGTACCTAGTGGAGGGGGCAGGAGCTGGCCCCATAATATCCCCTTCTTCTCACACCACTGAACGTTCACCTGAAGGGGAGGCCCAGCTGAATCCCTCTGGCACTGACTTCTGCCCTTCTCTTTGCCCAGAAAACAATGGAGTGGCCTGGGCTGTGTGATACACCTGCACTTGTAAGAAACAAAGTAAAGTGCTTTATCTAATGTAGCCCCTAAAGGTGCCGGACCACCAATGGCCTATCTGCTGTATGTCTTGGCCAGCCAGGCTCAGTCGTACTTGGACTTATACATCATGACTCTAATTAGCCCTTCCTGGCAACTAACCCCCTCTCTACCTATATATAATGCTTGAGGAAGTCTGTTTCTATGTAAGAGGAAGCATGAACCTCTACACATGCTAAGCCTCTCAGCTCTCACTTATACCCAGAATTGAACTTCTTTGGTTTTGGAGGTGTGACTAGATCCAAACTTAGTTCTCACATCTGTTTGTTAACACTTGTATTTGTATGCTAATTTGCTGCCATTAACAATTGCGTTAATTCAATCTCAGTTATTTTTATCGCCCAGTTACTTATGCATCTTGACTCTTAACTAGCCCTTCCTGGCAACTACCCCCCCTCTACCTATGTGTATCTGATGCACACAAAAGCTCATATTAAACTTTGTTGGTTTTAAAGGTACCACTGGACTCAAACTTTGTTCTGTTGCTTCAGACCAACATGGCTACCCACCTGAATCTATTTTCAGGGTTTAGTTTCAGTTTGTTCACTTTTAGCCAGTTAACCCCAGCAGCCAGGCAGAAGCAAATATGACTTTAAAAAGATAGCTGTAGCTACATCTGTTCAGCATGACCTTTATTTTTCTGATCTGTGCTACTACATATTTTGAAATGCATGTAAATGGATCCTTCAGTAAGAACAAAAAAAGTACTTTGCTAACTTGATTTTGATTTCTGTCTTTTAATTTAAAAAACCCAACAATAACAGACAAGGGGAAGTTGCTGTTCAACTTCTCAAGATGATTTCCAACATACCATTTGTGTTGCTTCCTCTTTGTCTGACCCACCCATCCTTTGCTGCTCCCGAATCTTAAAATTCCCACATCTGTTTATGTATATAAAATGACATCATTTCACTGACTTGAAGGAAGTTTGCAATTGACGACCCTGATTATTTTCCAAAGGATGTCTTTAGGCAGGGAAACAAGCAAAAGCAGTATGAAAGGACATGAAAGATTTTCTCTGCATGCTTTTTGTTGTTTTCTAATCAATCTGTTTCCTTAAAAACCAGTGTGTTATTGGGGGGAAGGGGGGGAAGTAGCCAAAGAACAGCTAAATTGAGAATTGGCATACAGTGCAAGTAGTGTTTACTTCAAGGGTACAATATAGTGCTTCAAATAGTGCAGAAACTCAGGATATTATTTTAAACCATATGCCAGAATTATTTGATGTTTCTAGTAACAAATATCACACATTACATTATCTTACCTTGTAGCAGAATGCATTTCTTTTTAAGTGCCGGTAGAACTTACCTCTGAATAATGCCTTATCCAGGTGATCAAAGAGTGCTGTCCTAACCATGTTTTAGTCTTTACAACAAAGTTCCTCATGTCTCTTCTTGGAGACATTAGCATCTTACTGATATCCAGCCAACACATAAAAGTGGGGAAAGACAGCTTTTCTTGTGCTTGTCACATTGGGAGTAAATAGTAGATGAGCATTCATTTCTGGAGAGATACTAAACACAGCTTTCAAAGAGCTATAAAAAAGCATTCAATGTAATGGTGCTTATACATTGGGCTGCAATTGGAAGGAGGCAGGAATCTCATTTCCCTCCACATAACAATTTCAATGCACTTTTGGAAAAAGAATTTCCCAGGTTCAAATAAAGAACACCCAGGGCTGAAAAATTAAAGCTGATCCTGAGGAATTGTCCAGACTCTGTGTAATCTAGCAGTTGCACTTTTATTGTATAGAAAGGCTTAAAAAGGACAGGTTTCGATCTGTCACATATCTTGAAATCTTTACAGCAGCTCTGCAAGGTAGTACAATTGTTTCTATATTGAAGATGGGCTGAGACTAATTTATTTAGTTATTATTTATTTATTTCATTAGATTACTTGACGACCCTTCCCCGCTTGTGTGGGGCTCAGGGCAGTTTACAACAGACTAATTCAATTAAATAAAACCCATTAAAACCATAAAAATTCAATAATAAAACATTCAGCATTTCAGTACTGAAAAACATTTTGAAAACAAGATGTCATATCTAGCGTTCAGTCATGGGGGAGAAGGGGGGGTGCCCAGCAGATGTAAAGAACTATTGCTGGCCTCAACCAAATGCCTGGTGGAACATCTCTGCCTGATATGCCCTGCAAACCTTTAATAAGTCAGGCAGGTCGTGGATGTCATTCGGCAGAATGTTCCACCAGCCTGGGGCCAGGGCCGACAAGGCCCTGGCCAAGGCCAGCCAGATATCTTTGGGGACGCTAAGAAAGAGTGGTCTGCCTTTAGCTGCTTAGAGTTCATCTGGGGATCTCTGTTCATTCTCATAGCTGCCACACAACATCAATTCTATGGGAATAAATTTCATGAAAATTAGGGTGACAGAGTTGTAAAGAAATATACTTAAGGTTAGTGGTATTAATTTACAAAAGGGTAACTCGCATCACATGTCTAGTGTATAACTTTTAAAAATATATCCTAGTTGGCCCTAAATGATAAAACTCTGCACTGAGCTACTATTGGAACTGCAATTTAAAAAGCAGGTGCGGGAAAGTACTTTGTAGATAATCACATGTTCAGAGAAAGGGAGAAACCCTAAAAGGGCTACTTTAAGCAGCATATATCTGCAGTCTTAGGACTGCAAAATATTTTAGGAATCAGAAACTGTAATTTACTAAATTACAGTGCTGAAAACCAGTGCATGCTATTACCGTATTGAATGTTGTGTACAAAAAAAGAGCATTTATAATAGAAAAAAACATTACTTAATAACAGAATCCTGCTGAAGGGGTAATTATTCTTTTCAGTTTATCTCAGTGCAGTTAGAGGATACCTTACATTTGGTTAATGGGGTATCAATCAAGGCAAGCAATTTTATGAAAGAAATGTCAGGATCTATTTGAGAGTCTGCCTGTAATCCCTTTGGAAAGCCACACATTTCCTTATTTCTCTTTTGCGGTTATTGTACTACATTGACTTAAGACTCCTAGAATTCAGTATAACTATTCTTGTTCTCTTGGGGGTAGTGTCTGGCTCTCTCACTTTTCTTCCAAAGTCTGAATGTATGCACAGTCACAAACTTCGTGGTTGTTCCTTTCTCCCTGTTGGAGACCCAAAGCTGCTCACAGTGTCCTCCTTTCCTCCTCCTTAAGTAACAAGAGAATAATAAAAAATATAGAACATAGCAAAATACTAGAAAACAGAATTAGTTTAATGGTCAGGTGAGAAATGAGTTACTTCGGAGAATACATTCATTCAGTTGCTTATGTCTTCTTGTGAAAGAGGAAATTTGGGGTTATATAAATGAAAAAGGGAAAAACTGGGCTCATGAAATAGGAGTAATTAGGAAATAAACCCCACATCTAATTATAATTAATGGTAAATGTTTTCTGCCAACAATTTGCATAAATTGTCATTAAGGTTGATAATATATTTTCTTCAAGACCCATTAAACAAGCCTAAGTCAGCTGAGCTTGAAAAACTACCATGAAATGTCAGTTGTCAGGTCATTTATACAGTACCTAAAATAGGTTTTTGAAAAATCATGTTAACATGCACAGGAGACATCAACTATTCTTCAGACCAAGATGCTATATAAAGAAATATGCCAGGTGCTGGAAGTGGATTGCCCTTGCTGGAAGCAAAACAAGCCCTATTAAAATGGGTCTGGATAAAGAAGTGGATATTGTGCTACGCTGTGTCTCAAACTATTGTGTTCCTGCTCAGTTCACAGGAATATTTGTCAAAGCAGTGGATGCAACTGAAAGCATTTATAATAATGGGGTCCCATTAAAAGATTTAATTTTGGTGGCTGGAAAAAATATGATAGACTAGTCAGCTACGGGTTCATCAGCGTAACACATAGTTTGAAACAAATAGCCATCAATACCATTTGCAGTTTCATCATAAACTGTTATTTTATAAATAATTTCACCCTCTTGATATAGGATGCTAACAAAAATAGCATAATACTGTACATATTTTAAATAAATGATCCACAGTTGGTGCCTCTGGACAGCATGGTGTCTGCTTGATGGGTTTCCTGGAAACCATTTGCTTCTTTGACAAGTCATCTCTTACCCAAAGCAAACAGTCAGTTGTGGCTTTCCACCAGATCATGGGGTAGGAGGTCTTCAGAAGAACTCAGAAGGCATCTTTCACCTTTGTATCTACAGTAAGCATCCATTCAGAAATTACTGCCTCAATCATAGGACAACACTTGGCCTAGAACCTCAGAGCGTTTGTGATTGGCCCCAGCATTCCATGCCAACCATTTATAGCATCCATCCCTTGTTTTCAAAATTCCCGCAATGCCCCTTGTTTTGGGTAATAAGTAAAAGCATAGGGTTTTGTAGGAGAACATCGACTGGTTCATTGTTGAATATGTTACAGTTTGATGCAAAGAAGAAGAAGAAGAAGAGGAAATTGGATTTATACCAAGGGAGTCTCAGAGTGGCTTACGAACTCCTTTCCCTTCCCCTCCCAACAACAGACACCCTGTGAGATAGGTGGGGCAGAGAGAGCTCTGACAGTAACTGCTGTTTTTCAAGAACAGCTGTGCCAGAACTTTGGCTTGCCCAAGGTCATCTAGCAGGTGCAAGTGGAGGAGTGGGGAATCAAACCCAGTTCTCCCAGATTAGAGTCCGCGCACTTAACCACTATACCAAACCACTACACCAAAGGACAAATATGTTCATATCGATAGTTTTCTTCAGATAATTCAGTTTTGTTAAGTAGGTGGTACATCTTTCTCCATTTGAAGAACTGATGTACAGTCATCCCACTGATGTGATGACAGTATAGTTTTAAAAAGAGTTGGATGGATGTGTTATATAATAATTCTGTTTACTCATCGCACTCTCAAGCCTTCATGGAAAAGCAAATTTAGTAAATAAGCATTTCTTATGTTGTATTCAGTTTGGTTTAGCTATTGATGCTTCAATCTTTTGTATTCCTCAGACCCAAGTGATAATTCTGGGAAACTTCACAATCTGGTCATGGTGTAACATTTTTTGTGCTAGACTGCTTTCATGATTGACCACAAACTTCTGTTGCCCCCATGGCTTTTGATTAAAAAAAATTCACTATGACTGCCTAAAGGGAGGTATTGTATAATAGAACAGCTTGGTCCTCAAGGTCGTAAGTTGTATCTTACAGAATTTCCTAGAATACATGTTAAATATATAGTGTTGTTTAGTGGTTAGCTCATCAGATTAGGATCTGGGAGATCCAGGTTTGAATCCCTTCTCTGCTATGGAACCTCACTGGGTGACTTGGGCCAGTAACTCTCTCTTAGCCTAACCTACCTCACAGGGTGGTGGCTAGGATAAAATGGAGAAGAGTAGAAGGATGGTATATGCTGCTCTGTGTCCCTGTTGGGCAGAAGATCTCTCCTATATAATTCTATTTTTGAGTGGCAACGTTCCATGCGCTCCCATTGGCTGTGCAATGCACTCCCTCAGCCATTGGCCCATCAGCCACCACTCAAGAGTACTCACATGCCATTGGCTGGGTGTTGGGTCTGCTCCTCTTCTCCACCCACTCCCCTTTCAGCCACTGTTCTCTGTCAGAAGCACTGGCAAATGGCTGTGTCTCCTGATGAAGACACTTCTCTTGCTTAGCTTCTGTGTGGGACTAAGTTTTCCCTCAGTGGCTGTTGTGAGGAAGTCATAGGTTGCTAGCTCCAGGTAAGGAAGCCAGTTTAAGGAAGCCAGCATTTGGGGAGGGGAGAGGAGAGGCCTCAGCTGAATCGAATATCATAGAGGCCACTGGCCAAAGCATTCTAACTTTTCCCTCAGTGGCTGTTGGTAGGCAACTAAGCTTGGTTCTGTCAGTAAAAAGACAAAGGAACGAAACCCTTTCCACGCCTTTGTGAGTAACTCATTGAAGCCAGTCCTGAGTAGGGTTGCCAGCTCCAGGTTGGGAAATTCCTGCTGAGTCCTTCCACCCGCCCCCCAATGCTGCCCTCCCTTCCACAGGATCCACCCCCCAAATCTCCAGGCATTTCCCTACTCAGAACTGGGAACCCTACTTTCCCTTTGGTGCCTGCTGCTGGTCAACCAAGCTTGGTTTCTATCAGTAAAAGGCCCTTTCCATACCTATTTTGGCCTTCAGGAGAAAACTCATTGTGTCCCTGCTGAGATTCCCCCCCCCCCAACAGCCAATGTGACGTGGCAGTCAGGGCTTTAGTGCACAGTAGATCAATGGAGAAAATGGTGGACTCTGTGTCCTTATACCCTGCTGAGATGTCCCCCCCATGACAGCCAATGTGATGTGGCAGTCAGGGCATGGTAGAGGCTGCAACCTGGAGCATGGTAGAGGCTGCAGGTGGGGGATGGAAAGTTGAAGAGTGAGGGAAAAATAAAGGTAGGTTGATGCTTGGCTGGGAAGGAGATAGGGTTGCCAACTCCAGGTGGGAAATTCCTGGAGATTTGAGGGATGGAGCCTGAAGAGGGTGAGCTTTTGAGGAGGAGTGTGGTCTCAGACAGGTACAATGCCATAGACTCTGCCCTCCAAACCAGCCATTCCTTCCTGGGAAACCACTGTTGCCAATCTGTGGGTGAGGGCTGGAGAGCACTCAGAATTACAACTGCTCTTCAAGTAGTAGAGATCAGTTCCTCTGGAGAAAATGGTGGACTCTGTGTCATCACAACAGCACATTACAGCACAGCAGATTGACGCTGAGTGCCCAAGGCCTTGGCACTTTCCCAGAGCCTCTTTCTAGAGCCTGTTGTATTTCTTTCCACAATGGGCCTTATTCCTAGTCAAGATATAAATATCTAAATAAATATTTTAAAATAAACATGCATACCTATGCGTTCTATTTTTCCTTTCCTGTTGTGTTTTAGTGTGGAATAAGGAAAGGAAGAAAAAACAGGAAGATAATGCTGTTCTTATTTCAGATCAACTGGTTGTGACTTCTCTGACATCATGATGGCCATGTAATACCAGCTTCTGAGGAACAAGAATGCAGACCAGTAGACTAAGATACCAATGTTAAGCATGGAACACAACCATGATCTGTCTTGTTAATGCTCTCTAAATTGGGGGGGGGGATGTGTTGATATAGTTTCTATTGTGGGGCTATTAGCCACAAAGTATTGATAGGAACCCTCAGACTGGGGCAAGTGATGCTTGGTATTCTTGATCTTTTGGGGGGGCAACAGTGGGAGGGCTTCCTGCCCCCACTGCTGGACCTTCAGAGGGCACCTGCTGTTTTTGGCCACTGTGTGACGGAGTGTTGGACTGGATGGGCCACTGGCCTGATCCAACATTGGCTTCTCTTATGTTCGTATGTTCTTATGTGTTCTGTGATGATGAAGCCTCATCATGCATAGTATGTGTGTCAGTTTATGAGTTAAGTTGAGTATAGTGGGGAGAACAAGTCAAAGATGGTTGATTCGTATGAGAGAAGGAGGCAGAAATGGTGAGTTTTTACATGAGGGTGAGCGGGTGGTACAAGTATAATATAAGAGACAAGGAAGAAAACAGGTGGAGAGAAAGTCAGCCAGAGAGAGATTCTCCCACAGTCCTTTGATTAGGAGCTAAATAGAGAGCTGCATGCTCTGAAATTTACCATTTGGGATCTCTCCTGTATGTGTGTTTTCACTAAGTACACATGCCATTCTCATATTTTAAACTTTTTTCTTTTGCTTAGTTCTTCTTTGTGTTTCTTTTAGACCACCTGTTGTACTTTAGAAATGAGATGCATGTTTCATATACAGTTGATGAGTTTTTGGATGGGGCACTCTGCATATCTAACTAACCTGTCCTATACAATAGAAAAGACATATGCCACCAAGAGTTAGTCAGTGTGGCAGTAATTCAGACCATTGCCAGCATTTGTGGATGCTTTGGCCCTTTCTTCTTGCCTATATTCTGTTGAGACACTGAATACTCATAAGTGCCTCAAATACAAATGTCCTGCAGTTGTATGCTGCTTTATTTTTGGTCCCCTATTTAAGGGATTCCATGAGGGATTCCATACTTCACAATAATTACAGATGCAGTGGAACTGCCCCTCTCTTTAAACTGCTGTTCTAGTCTTTAATGATTCCTCTCCAAGAAACCATGCCAGTCATTTTCTGAGGCATGGAATACTTTGGCTTTTGAAACTTTCGCTCAGGTATCCCTGTTTAGCATGTTGGTGCATGTGTTCCTGCGCATCATGAGAAATGTCAGCAACATGTACCTTATTGTTGTTATTATTTTGGAAATGGGAAATACAAGGGTAGATACAAAAGGAGTGTTCCTGATTTTTGCAGCTGTGCATTCAAACATCCTATTTTGTATTAGATTGTCTTTATTCATGCATTTTCTGGGTGATATGGTGACTTCTGGGAAAAAACCCTTCTTTATAGCCTGGGCTCCCACATCAAAGCTATATAATCTGTGCCAATTACATCATTCAGTTGGATCACATGTTCCCATGCCAGCACCACATGTTCATCTGGGGTTGTTGATTTGGAGACTTCCTATGTGAGCTATCTAAACCATATTGTTGATCCTTATTTAAATCACCATTTTGTAGTGGTTGCCTGAGAGCTCAGAATTGTCTTCTTGCTTTGATAAGGCTGACATAGGACAAAATCATACACCACATTGGTTGATGCTGTGCCTCATTTTCTTAAGAGCAAAATACTCTTTTCTTGTCATAGAGAATCTGCTGATACATTAGACAGGAGAAGAAACTGGAACCACTTTTTTCTTCTCAGAGTAACCACCTGCTTTGCAGCTCTAGAACCAGTCTGGTAGTTCTTGTGACCATGAGAAATAGATTGCTTGGGTTGCATCCACAGTATTTACTAAACCCTGTTTCTTACTAATCTCAGTAACCACTTGAACAGAGTATTACAAGACTTTGCACAATATGAGGCTTTTTAACATTGTACTGTAAGGTGGAGAATAATGTAGAACCAATCTTTTTTTTCTTTTTTAAGAACTTGAAGGGCAGGTTCGTGTAAAACAGGTCAGTTTTGTTTGCTTGCTTTTGCACATGTGATATAATCCTTCATGAGAGCAGCTTGGCACCGGATCCTGCTTTCCTGTGTCACTGGTAGCTTCTGGAAAGTTTGCTTCTGCTACAACAGACTATGCTTCAAGACTTTTCCAGCTGCTGGAAAGAAGTAATCATCTGCTTCCATTTGTTCAATGCTTTATCAGTTCCCTGCTTTATTCCACACTGCAGAAGTTTAGATACATATTTTGCTTGAGAGTGCAATGTGTTAAGGGTTTTGTTGTCTTTGAGCTTGGTGAATTCTTTGCCCTTTTTGCATGTGTGTTTCACTCTAGCTCATACTTGACCTTCTGAGATATAAGAGGATTATGGGACATAGTTTTTGTGCAAGTGCACAGTGAAAATGTAGCATAAGACAAGAGAAATAAGATGTAGATGTGACAATGGAAGGTGCTTTGTTCTGGGTGAATTGTTGTGATTTGACCCAAGTGTAGCAGGTTTTAGTATGGCAGCTCTGGAAATTGTACAGAACTGTCAGAATAGTGACATCAAAGGTGGATTCTGGTGTCTTTGTAAATTGTAAGAGGGGCTATAGGTAGGAAGAATCTTTAAAATTCCACTTATACATCTGTCATTCAGTTGGTTATTCTTAACTGAGATAATGGGAGTTCATGAATATGTATAGTTTTATAGAAATATGAAGTTTTGAAAATTGAAAGCAGGTCAATTTTAACAAGAGAAATTATGGGGAAACTTCCTAGTAACTATATGCAGCCCATTAATAATAGAGTCTTAATCAAGATGTGATAAAGAGGGCATACTAATGTTCTAAATTGATTAAATTAAATAGTATAGCTTTTTATAAATCCTATGTGTTCATGTTCTCCCCTTAAACCTCTTTTGATTGGACTCGTATGGTTTTATGACACAGAAAACATAAGCTGCTAGGGTTGCCAGGTCTGGGTTGGAAAATACCTGTAGACTTTGGGGGTGGATCCAGGAGAGGGTGGGGGGGGGGGGCCTCAGCATGGTACAGTGCCATAGAGTCCACCCTTCAAAGCAGCCATTTTCTCCAGGGGAGCTGATCTCTGTCAGCTGGAGATGAGTTGTAAACGTGGGAGATCGCCAGACCCCACCTGGAGGCTGGCAATCTTATAAACTGCCTTAGTGGCTTGTTCATCTGTGGTTGCTGATACAGAAATTTGTTATGTGATCTATCTAAACCATGTGATTGGTCCTTGTATAAATCATCATTTTGAAGTGGTTATCTGAGAAGTCAGATGTGTTTTTACTTTGGTATGGTCGATACAGGCCAGAATCACATGTCACATTGCTTTAAATTTACTCTATAAGTGTTGCATTTATTTTATCAATGTTTATGTTTCTGGGGCTGTTGACAAACAGTAATCCACTTAAAGCACTTTTTTTTGCACTTTAATATGCATACTGGATAAGCTCCTGTCTCCATTGGGAAATTGTCCACAGACAGAATTGCACCCTTCTGAGCCCATTGACTTCAGCGGACTTAAAAGAGTATAATTCTGCTTTATGTTGGTGCTGTGTTTATTTCTTCAAAGTCACCTTTTTAAAATCCTGCTGCAGCTAAAACTTGTTACTCTGGCATCAATGGTAGAATGGAGTCAACACTGAAATATTTGCATCATGGAGGTTTCCAAGAAGGTAACAATTCCCTCTCTCCCTTGTCATCTCATTTAATTCATTAATTTTATAAGGTTTTGCTGCCTGCCATGTCTCTTTCTTTATGAGAATTTATGGTTTAGTGTTGAGAGAACAAATGAGTGTCTTAATCTAGCACAACCTTTTGTGATATTTGGATGCTTTCACAGCTGGAGATGGAAACAGTCAATGCTGCTGCTGTGTGAGAAGTGGATGTACTTTTAATATTGCGCTGGGGAACTGAGGAAAGTGGTTTACCAGGGTCTTTGGTTTTTAGGAGGGTTGTAAAAGAGCTTCAAGTTTCACCCACATGATCCTTAGGAAAGCTAAACCTCCTGGAAAATAGCTGTTAATTTTTGCTCGGCATCCAAGTTAGTACCAGAGAGAAGGTGATAACTGCTAACTGAAGGTTGCTCCTTAAGTTGTTAGGGCCTTCAGGCAGGTAGAATACTTGAGAGTGGGATTTCATTTTTTTTAATGTGTCTGATTTTGAATTCAGACTAATTAAAATTTTAAAATGACTGCAGATGTAATGCGAGAGAATGATAACATTGTATATCTTTTCAAAGCAAAATACTTTGGACAAATTTTGTGATGTTAGCTTTTATTGTTGAAACTTTTGTTTGTGTTTTATTTGACCAGAAATTAAAAGCCTGAGGGACAAGGCCAGAGCATAAACATACTTGTAGATTTTAAAGCCAGCAAATGAGCCTGGAATAATTTACGCTGCTGCCATTCTGAATGACAGAATACCTTTGACTTTCTTTGTATGTGTTGCTTATTTTTGTTTTGCCAGTATCAGCTTCAGTGTAACTGTTTAATAGACCTTCTGAATTATCTGACCTGTTGGCTTTAGCTTGATTGAAATATTGTGAGACTATCTCATAGAATTCCAGGAGGTATTGTAGGTTCACTAGGCAAACACAGGCAACATCAGTGATGAGATATCAGAAATATCAGATGAGATATCAGATGAGCTATCAGAAATATCATGAAGTATCCTTGCAAGATCTTGGTACAAAATTATGTATATCCTGCCTCCCTTTTTGTTAAGCTTGAGATTTTTCTGCAACCCTGGAAGTTCCCCCATGCTTGCAGAAACATTTCCCTAATCTCTGCCTGGCCCCATTGTGCAGATTTTTTTTTGATCCACACACTGGAGGCCAGGTTTGGAATTAGATATGACAGAATTATGTGAAGCAGGACTTAACAGCTAAGCTCTAGTTCTCTCACTGAGGTGGTAAACGATTATTAAAAACACAGTGAAACAATATGAATAAAACAGCAATTATAAAAAATGGACATAAAAGGTCACCATTTAAAAACTGCCAGTAAATAAAAACGGAATCAGTCAAAATGCAGTCCAAAATAAAACTGTCTTCAGAGCTGCCTCCTGGAGATTGATAGTGAGGGGTCCAGGTGTGCCTCCCTGGGGAGATCGTTCCGTAATTATGAGACTGATACTGAAAAGGCCCTCTTTAGTGTGCCTGCCAGACAGGCTTCCTTGACTGATGGGACAGTGAGGAAGTCCTATCCCTGTGAGCTTAATTCCTGAGCAGGAGCATATAGGAGAAGATGGTCCTTCAGATGCCCCAGTCCCAAGCCATGTAGGGCTTTAGAAGTCAAAACCAACACCTTGAATTGGACTTGGAAGTGGATTGGTGGCCAGTATACTTGCTGTAGTACCGGGATCATATGCTCCTGGTAGCTGGCCCTGACCAGCAGTCTAGCTGCAGCATTCTGCACCAGGTGCTGCTTTGAAATACTCTTCAAGGACAGCCCCAAGTAGGGTCTGTTGCAGTAGTTCAGTCCAGGTATAACTAAGGCATGGATCAATGTGTCTAGATCAGTTGGAGACAGGAACAGGTGCAGCTAGAGCACCCAGCTAATCATATTATGTTTGCCTGGTGAATGTAAGCGAGCCCTGCTTTTCTGTTTTAACCATGGAAATAGATCAACAATAATTTCCATACAAGCAGTTGAGGATTAACTTTTTACTTCTTTCTCCATTTGAAGCTAGTTCTTTATGAAAAGCAGCTATAGGCATAGAAGAATGTTAGAAGAATGTTACAACTGTGCAAACAAGACGTCAGTACAATAATATCAGTATAATCTCAACACAGCAATGAGGAACAACTTGGTAATGACTTTACAACAAGTGTAATATACTTTACAACAAGTGTAATATTAGAAGAATGTTACAACTGTGCAAACAAGGCGTCAGTACAATAATGTCAGTATAATCTCAACACAGCAATGAGGAACAACTTGGTAATGACTTTACAACAAGTGTAATATACTACAAAGTCCCGGCAGTGAAGCTCTCAAGTCACAATAACATAAAATTCCAGAATCCAATTCCAACGAAGAATCTAGATACAGACTTCGTTTCGTGTATGACCTTTTTCCAGGAACTACAAAATTACAAAAACAAACATCCAAAGAATCATATACAGCAGATACAACGTTCCCTCCACCATTACTACATCATAAAAACACATTACCTAGAAGGACTGCAAAGTAGCAGCTCACAAAAATCAGTAGCTTCAAGGGAACAAAGTCTCCTGCAAAAGAACCACATATAAGCAACAGTTTTATAATCTATATCATGGTATGCATGATTAAGGCATACCAGCAAGAGTTGTGGAGGATGAGTTCCCCTTGTGAATGTTTTATATGGTAGCCTGTGAGTAGAAACTTTCTACGTGAGTGGTAAGAGAGATGTTGGGACTCGTTTGCAAGTTAAAAGAACATTCTCTTGTGATGTAAATGGAATATTGTTGCTTATATGTGGTTCTTTTGCAGGAAACTTTGTTCCCTTGAAGCTACTGATTTTTGTGAGCTGCTACTTTGCAATCCTTCTAGGTAATGTGTATTTATGATGCAGTAATGGTGGAGGAAACATTGTATCAACTGTATATGATTCTTTGGATGTTTGTTTTTGTAATTTTGTAGTTCCTGGAAAAAGGTGATACACGAAATGAAGTCTGCATCTAGATTCTTCGTTGGAACTGGATTCTGGAATTTTATGTTATTGTGACTTGAGAGCTTCATTGCCGGGACTTTGTAGAATATTACACTTGTTGTAAAGTCATTACCAAGTTGTTCCTCATTGCTGTGTTGAGATTATACTGACATTATTGTACTGACACCTTGTTTGCACAGTTTTATTTATTCATATTGTACTTTTCACTGTGTATTCCGCATTGTTCTCCGAGAAGAATGTTACATACATAGAAGAATGTTAACATTTCTCTAAATAGATGTTGCCTTATTTTGTGGGGGAACAAAAGGTCATTTGCCATTATCTTTATCAAGTAACTATTTTTAATAATTTAACACATTTTGGTAATGCACAATATTTTTTTTTAAAAAAATAACCATTAGTGGTGATATAAGCAAGCATACTTTCTCCTGGGGCTTATGAAATGGACAGGCATTAAGATGTGGAAGGTAGTCTTGCTTATTGAGTCTGCAAATGTTATCTGTGGCTGACAGAAAATAAAAGTGCCAGTGAGGCTGGGACTTTGACAGATGACTTTTCTTGTGACACTCTTGCCTTTCAGAGAGAGTAGAGATTACAGTCCTTAACTAGATGGCCTGTAGAGAGTTTCCTTTTATTGTGCCCATTAGCGGGTCTAGACTAATGAGTAGACTATATCCAGAAGATACATTATTTGAGTGAAAAACCAGGTGAGAGTACTAACAGCATTAGCTGTTGCTTTATTCCAGAATCTGTTCCTGGAAATGGCTCACAGAAGCACAAATGTTATTTAGAGAGTGTCTGCAGCACTTGCCAAGGTGTTAAGAAAACTGCTTTTAAAAATTGCTTTTGAATTGGGCAATGAACATTAGCAATTGAAAATAAGCTTACCCAGTGTTCTTCCTTGTTTTAGTTTGCTCTTGGATTAAAAAAAATGTGAAGGAAGGGGGAGTAAGATTAGTCACAGAGGTATAGCTGTAAATAGTAAGGTGCAGGTATAGCCAACACCCTGACAGTTAAGGTAGCAGTGTTAACCTTTTAATGCTTCAGTTGTTCAGTCTCCTAGGCCAGGGGTGGGCAAACTTGCTCAGCGTAAGAGCCACCTAGAACAGGGGTGGCCAAACTTGCTTAACGTAAGAGCCGCATAGAATAAACATCAGATGTTTGAGAGCCACAAGACATGAACAAATATTACCTGCTTTCATTGGAAAATAAGCAAATTTGCTTTTTTTAACATTAAATGAGACTGCCAAGAATAATAACAAAAGGGGTAAAAGCAGATATTGATAATGATATTAATTTGTCCAATGATATTTGTTTGCTAATGATCTTTAGTTTCCCCAGCCGCCCTGCCGGGAGCCACATAATATATGTGAAAGAGCCGCATGCGGCTCCCGAGCCACAGTTTGCCCACCCCTGTCCTAAGCTGTGCTAATGACTGCTCCCAGGAATAATCTTTCTGGCATGCATTACTCTGAAATACAAACGAGTCATTTCTTTGATTTGTGGTTGGAATTGATTTAAGGTTGTGACCTCCCTCTTTTCTCCTTCACCAGACACTACAACATGTTTATCTTCCTGAAACATGAATGTTTGACTGGAAGCAATAGCTAATTTTTAAATCATTTCCTAAAGTTTCTCTTTCAAACGTTTCAGATAGTGCCTTCCAGGGCTCTTTTTGTAGAAAACGCCTAGCAGGAACTCATTAGCATAACAGGCCACACCCAACAGCACACACTTATTAGCATATTAGGCCACACCCCTGACAGTGCCACTCCCTCCCAGAATCGGCTTCCCCAGGCACCCTCCAGCTTGCGAGGTGCCTGGGGAAACTGGGGGGGGGGGGAGGCTGTAGGCGTGGTCAACTCAGAAGCCAGCCGGAACTCCATTCCTGTGCGTTCCTGCCCAAAAATAGCCCTGGCGCCTTCCCACCCACACTCCCCCCCACTTTTTTTGGTTTGCTGGTGCTTCAGAGAACCAAAAAAGCCTCAGAGGCCAAGGCTGGTGCCTGTGTTCTTAAGCAAGTATACAGGAACTGGGGCATAAGATTTCTGAAAGGCAGTCTCCTCTGCTGTTTTAACTTTCCCATATCACTGGTAGCTGGATAACAATGCAAAAGTAGGCATCAGAAAATGTAAATGTAAAAGGATGTCTTGTAGCTGAAGGCCTTGAATGGTGGATGGAATAATAATATAGTCCTTAAGGCAGTGATTCTCAAGCTCTGATTTGGGGTGCTATGACAAACCCCTGTATCTCCCCAACTGTCTGGCAGATTTTCCCCACCAAATCTTCAGTTCCCCTCAGTGACTGAGTTGCCCTACAATAGCTTGCCTATATTCCTTGTCATAAAGGCTTGACTGTCCCACCCTCTGTTATTTAGCTTAGGCTTTTCCCTCCAGATCAGCTGTTTTATTTTCTCTCTCAGCTGATGTTGACCAATCCGAGAGGGCAAATAGAGCAGCCAGTCACCTAAGTTCTTCTATCCAGGGTAGATTAACTCCTAACTTCCCTGACTCTCTGTACCAAGCAGCATTTTTAAAAGCCTGCTTTCCTTTGCAATCCATCACAGATACAAAAGTGGCTCATATGGCTGGGCTGTGAGGCCAGGAGTTAAGCTGGGAGAAAAGGCTCTGGGTCTGCCTCCCAGTGATGGGAAAAGGAGAAGGTAGCAAATTAACTGCTGCCTTTCCTCCTTCACCTTCCTACTTACACCCTCAGGGAGGGAGGAAGAAGCTCAGTCTACCACAGCACAAGGTGAATTTTTGTTGGAATATTTAGCAAGAGCATGAAGGCAGCCACACGTGTGTATTAGTTTAAGAAAAAAGACTTTATTATATAAAGGAGGAAAAGGGTTACATTTGGAAGCAAAATAACAAATATCTTCTCTAACTAGTTCTAAGCTTCATGTTGACTGTTTGGATGCTAAACCTCATGTGTAGGAGAGAACAAAGGAGATAAAGTTTCCAAACAGTCCCCCAATTCCTGCGTACCTGCCTAAACACACATAGCACCCCAATAAAACTTGATCAGCCAATAGACATTCTACAGCTCTCTCCATTAGGAATACTATCACCTTCTCTCTGGTGGGAACTACATGTGTAAAACCGAATTGGTCCTAAGCTAAATAGCTAACATTAGCATGCATACATAAACATTGACTCTTTCACGACTGAAGGATGAACTTGCAAACGTCAACAATTTTCCACGTGCAGGTTCTTTGGCTAAGCACTGTGAATGCTCCATGTACATGTTCACTGACCAAGTTCTCTGACCAGTGGCTAAGAAGGTGATGGGCATAGTAGGCTTTGTTCATTGCATCATAGAACTGACTACCAACACCCAGGTCCCAACCTGTGGTGCTATGAATGTCATCACAGGGTTTGAACTTGCCATTGTCCATGTGGGAACTTAGCCAGCATCTATTGCGTCTCTGAGCCACACTGGGTCTAAGCCTCTATGGTGATGCTTCTCATAGTTTCTTAGTTTGACGGGCTTTACAGGGTTGGTGTGAGATAAATGGGAAAGGGAAAAACCATGCATGGCACCCTGAATGGGAAGAGGCTATGGCTCAGTGGAAGAGCCTGTGCAAACAGCTGAGCATCTCATCAATCAGTTAGGCACCTGATCACTACTGGTGAATGGGAAGTGAGTCAGACTGGTAGGAGTTCAAGATTCCTTAGTCTATGTGTAATAGTTTTAAGTGTGATCCCCAAAATATAAAATGTGATTAGCAGTCACAAGTGAACATGGACTAGCTGATGTGAATGGCTACAGTTCCTCTTGAGTATATTCTCACGGTAGATTTGCATCTTCATGATATGTGAAATGGCCATGATATTTTTGTACAGCCTGTTGCTCTATATTTGTATTGTTCTATATTTGTAAATATTAAAAATGAAAAATAAACACTAAAATTATTCAGTGAACTGATGTGAAATCATTGTGTTTAATATTGAGGAAGTAGAAATTAGCATAGGATTACCTTGCAAGCTGGTCCTGAAAGGTAAATTTAGAAGTGGGACCCACTTCAAAAAGTTGAAGAACTGCAGTCTTAAAGAATATGTTTTACTAATTTTTCATTTCTTTTTGCCACCATACTTCTCTGTAGTCCCCACATGAAGGAACACTGGATATGAGGGCCAGTGTGTGCAGTGGTTTTAAGAGTGTTAGATTTGAATCTGGGAGGTCCAGGTTTGAATACTTACTTTCCCATGAACATTCCCTGAGTAGCTTTGGGCCAGTCACAGTCTCTCAGTCTAACTTCTTTTTTTCAGGCCGTTGTGAGGATAAAATGGAAGAAAGGAGAATGATGTAAGCCAGTTTTGGTCCCCACATTTTTTAATGTTGGCCCAGCCCAGGGACTTGAGGGAAAAGACAAGACCTCCTAGTTATAGTTTACTTCTGTAATGACATATGGATGCCTTGGAAAGTTAAAAAATAAAATATTTTATTTAACTTGGTGGGGAGAAGGTCAGGTGAAATCAGGGGTAGGATGTATGAGATGAACCTGTAATAAAAACTGAGGTAACTTTGTAATCACACTAAATCGAGATAATATGCTACCAGCAAGTAAGTGTTTTTGCTTTTCCACTAGGTCTTTGAAGCTTTGAGGAGAGGCCTGCTTTTCAGTTTCTGCTTTAACTTGCAAGCATAGGTTTCTGAGTTTCACTGACACTTCATGCTTGCACACAAAAGTTTATACCTTAAATAAAACTTTGAAAAGTTTATACCTTAAATAAAACTTTGTTAGTCTTAAAGGGGCCACTGGACTCAAACTTTGTTTCCCATTTAGAATGCAGGAATGTACAATCAAGTTCCCCAAATCCTTCCGTAAATGCTGACCAGGTATCACTCCTCTTTTAAGAGTTATCTTCGTTTTCACTGGGCAGAGATTACTTGTTTTCACTAGAAGCTCTGTCTGTTTTTAGCTTGAATGGGGATCTTCCATGATTCTCTCACTCTCTGTGCCTCCTTCCCAGTCCTCAGTCAATGCTAAACTGTCTCTTCTTCAACTGTCAGTTCCCAACTGCCATTTCTTAACTGATGCTCTCCACAGAATTCCGTTTGAACAGTCTGTCATGCAGAGGTTCTCAAAGTCTGTGAGATATTAACCCTTGATAATTTGTCACACATGGATTGCAAGATGGTTATGTTAGCAGTCAGACTCTCCCTCCTTCAGAAGGAGTAGTTTAATGCACAGAGAGAGATAAATGCCCTTTACCCCAAAGTGACAAACAAAATGGATGCCAGTTAGAGTCAAGCCAGAAACAAGCCTGGGAAAATATTATTTTTTGAAGGTGAAATCACAGTGGTTGGCTAGCTAACAACTTTCCCCCCCACCCCAGGGATATGCATAATTTAGGATAAAGGGATCCCCAGGATTCTATAATCTCACTTTGAATTTACCTCATTTTGTGCTTAACCTCACCTCCCCCTGAGCCATTTGCCCAGAATTAGCAACACCTAACAGTATTCTACATATCTGATAGTTTTCCCATCCGGCCATCTCCGGGTCATCAAAGGACCATTTATATCTTTTTTTACACCTCAGGAAAAACCATCAACGTTTCACCCAAATCATGATGTGAAGCACATCAATCCTTTTTTCAATCTCTAGAAAACCAATTAAATATATTGTTTTGGGGCAGTCACGTCAGCAGTAGTTTTATGCAGCATTTCCCCTATATTAAGGACACCTAAACACCAGTCCTGTGTGTGTTCTGAGCACCATGCCTCACACCCCCAGTTGCATCTGGGTTTCCTCCTTTTCTCTGTGAAATGATGGCTGTTTCACTGCTGCTACAAACCTTTTTCTTCAAGATTTGTAACTGTTACCTTCCCTGAATTGCTTTTTCCCACTGTTCCCTTTTACCTTCCTCTTACCTAGTTTGTGTGTTCCCCATATGCTTTATCTATATTTTTGCACCTTTCTGGGTGAACATTTGCCTGGTTTCTTCTGAGAGTTCTCTAAGGGAAAGATCCTGGTATACATTGGTAGAGAACCCAGTTACCCGCCTCTTGCTCTGTTTCCTTTAATCTAATTTCCCCAGTTAATTAGGAGACTGCTTATTTGGGTATCAGTTATGGCAAAACCAGTACTGCTTCTTCATAAGCCTTGATAAAATATGTTTTATTATTATTTTATATGTTTTATTATTATTTTATATGTTTTATTATTATTTAATGGTAACCAGCAGAAGTTTGTCTCTCCTCAATCTCTAATTCTTAGCTTTACTACAAAGATTTAATTTTGAATTATGTTTCCATTTTTTTCTTGAACATTCATATAATCCTTCAAGTATATAAATAGTCCTATAAAATTACCCAGAGGTGGAAGAATTTTTTTTTTTAAAAAATCATTATTTATTTTATGGCCTAGGCAAGAAAACTTGATGTATGAATAGATCATTAAAAATATCACGGAATGACTGAATGCAGCTTTAATTTTTTAAAATAGAGTCTGGCACTTGCTGCGATATATCACTTCTAATTTTTAAGACACTACAGCTGCCTTGCTATTTTAGCTGGGTCAGCTGAATTCCCAGCGTGGTCAGTATTTGATCTATATATGTCAAGATTTTTTAAAGAAAAAGCCTAATTTTGAAATGCATAGGTCAGCAATCGAATTCCTACACAATTATGCTTGCTTCCATCCTGGAAAATTCTGGTAAAGTAATGCACTTCATGAGCCTAAGAAGCCTAGTGAGAGTGACCACAACTAGGGTTACAAATTCTGAGTTGGGAAATTCCTGGAGATTTGGGGGTGGCAGTTTGGGGAGGGGAGCGTTCTCACTTAGTTATAATGCTATAAAGTCCACCATCCAAAGGAGATATTTTCTCCAGAAGAATGGATCTCTGTAGTCTAGAGATGACTTGTAATTCCAGGATATCTCCAAGCCCCACCTTGAATCTGGCAAGTCTAACAACAACATTGTGATGGCTGTTCAGCTTTGGAGAATGATTTAAGAGAACCCCCCCCCCCCCAAATTCCATTCTCATTTTCCACTTTTGTACCAGTAAGATGCAAAATTGTGGGGAAAGTCCATAGTTAAATGATAGAGCAGCTCAAACGCTGGGATCTCAAGAGCCAGTGTGGTGTAGTGGTTAAGAGCGGCAGACTGGAATCTGGAGAACTGGGTTTTTCCCCACTCTCCCACATGAAGCCTGCTGGGTGACCTTGGAATTTTCTCTTTTTGGTTATAAATGTTTTGCTTTAGAAAGGGGGTAACAAATATAATACACTAGGTAGCAAGTTAGTATAAGTCAGAATGTATAGCATCTCTCTCAGTGGCCTTTGATACTATCAACCATAGTATCCTATTGAGCTGCATCTTGGCACTGAGACTGTGGGGCACAGTGTTATGGTAGTTCAAGTCCTATCTGGGGAGGGGGTCTCAGAGGGTAGTACTGGGGGATTGCTATTTTGCTTTATGGCTATTGACTTGTGGGGTTCTTCAGGGTTTGATCGTATACCACATTCTATTTCATATCTATATGAAGCCACTGGGAGAGGTCACCAGGAGGTCTGGGCTGCTGTGTCACCAATACGTGGATGATACCAAGCTCTACTTTTCTTTCCCACCTAATTCCAAGGATGCTGTTGATGTTCTGAACCAGTGCTTGGAGTCAGTAATGGGCTGGATGAGGATGAACAAACTGAAACATAATCCTGACAAGATGGAAGTTCTCTGGGTTAGTGGAGACGCAGACTTGGGACATGAGAACTCTCCTGTCTTGGAGAGATTTATTTTCTCCTTAAAGGTTTGCTGTTTGGGAGTGCTACTAGACATCATAGTCACCTTGGAAAACCAGGTGGCTGAGATAGTTTGGAGTGCTTTTGCTCAACTTTAGCTGGTGCATCAACTACATCCATCCCTTGGTCAGTCAGATCTAGCTACAGTGATCCATGCCTTAGTTACATCTAGACTGAACTATGTGCTCTGCCTGGGGCTACTCTTGGAGAGTGTTTGGAAGCTCCACCTAATGCAGAATGCTGCAGCTAAATTACTGTTCAGGGCCAGCCATTGGGAGCATGTGACCATGATATTACAGCAATTACATTGGCTACTGATCCACTCCTGACCCCAGTACAAGGTGTTGGTTTTGATCTTCAAAGCTCTAGATGGCTCGGGATTGGAGTATCTGAAGAACTGTGAGCCTCAATACCATGTCTCTGAGTTATGATGGGGGAATTAGCTAAGAGACCATTTACTTAATAGGTGCGCAAGCTAGGGATTGTTCTCCAACTATACCAGAGTCAGAACCCTCTCAGAGCGGCACAGACAACAGACAGGAAATGTCTTTTATGAAATTTATTAAAAATATAACCCTAATACATTCAGCTAATCAATGAAATCTCTCTCACACACCCCCCACAGCCCAAAGAGCTAGGAAATAAAGAGGTGAAGTGATCTTGAGAGATCAGTGATAAAAGATGGCGAAGCATTGAGAAGGGGGTTATAGCTACCTTCTGAAGAGAAGAGTCCGTGGTGAAGAGAAGCAGATTGCTTGGCTGGCAAGCACGTCTGTGAAGACCCAAATGAGATTGGGGGATCCAGCTGGTATGTGTCCCAGGAGACTGAACAAAAGATGGCCGGGTTTGGAGTCCTGATATAGGAAAATTGTGCCTTTGGGGCAGTGAGCACAATGGGGAAATGGTCCGTGATGAAAGATATGTGTCAGCAGTATCTGAAGTATCTGAATGAGATGGGTACCCTCTTTACATGGCAAGCAAGGGCTTGGGCTAACCGACTTGTCTTCTCCTTTATGTTCCTGCCCAGGAATTAAAATTACAGGGACAGGCCTATCAGTCCTATGAGTCAAAGAAATACACAAGAGAGGGCCTTTTCAGTGACAGCCGCACAATTATGGAACAACCTCTCCAGAGAGGTGCACTTGGCCACTTTCCTTTTAATCTTTAGGAGACAATTGAAGCCTGTTTTCTTTAGATTTCCTTTCTGTATTTGGTTATGTTCCTGAACAGTTCTGAGTTGTGATTTTAGATTTTGGTTTTTATGTTTATAATGTATTTTATTTTATATGTTTTATTTATGTTGTAAGTCTCCTTGAGCTCTGTAAGGAAGAAAGGCATCTAATAATTGTTTTAAAATAAATAAATATTGAGTTTGCATAAAGCTTCATTTGTCTAAAGGAAAATCCTTAAAAAGTTGTGGCTGCCTATGCCCATCTGCTCAGCTGAGCTACCTGGGAAAAAAGTCTTACAAAAGAATTGATTGCCTTGGTTGTCCCGTTCTTACCAGGATGTTGGTCATAGGGAAGCTACATGACTTATTTCTCTAATAGTCTTAACTTGTGAGTTTTTCCTGTTTTACTCACAAACGGGACTGTGTTTGTGTTAACTGAATTCTAGGTTAAATTTGAACACTGTATACATTCCTGATCTGCTAACTAGGAACTATATTTTAGTCCAGTAAACTTCAAGTGTGCATGACTATGGTAAGTGCAAAAGCAACACATTACACTCAAAAGGTAGCTGATTTGAAATTAGCCCATGACTGTGAACATGTGGCAGTAGTTGCTATCTAAGCAGCTTTCAAACTCGGTGCTTCCAACTGCACTGATGCCAGTAGCACTCATTTTGAATTGAAAACAGATCATTAGTGCAATCGCAGGAAGTTCCTGACTTAAGGGAAAGCTGTCATTGCAAGCAGGAGAAGTTCGGTTTTCAAATGTCTTATTCTTGCAAATTGAATCATCACTACTTTGAAGGCAGGTAATCCAGTGGTTCTACTAGCTTTCTGCCAGATGCTTCATTGAGGAAGCATTTCTTCTGTGCTTGAATTCCCAGAGCAGTAGAAATTATTCATTTAACAGGATAGGAAAGGACCTAGTGCATTGCTGATGTTGTCTGGCTGCCTTGCACTAGAGTAGCCAGAATCTCTTCCTATAGAGGTGTGCTTCTCTTTACCCTAGAGAACTGGTTGGAACTTTTCCTCCCTGCTTGTTACTATTCTGCTATTCCCTCTGGGAAAGCAAGTGTGCCATGGTTCAGCTGGCAAAGGGGTCAGCTGCCTGCTCATAATTTGTGGTTGCATTCAATCAGTGAGTCCATACCACAGTGAGACTGATACTGGTAATGGGGAAGAAAGGGTCTGTCACTTCTGGACCCCTCTGAATCTGGTTTAGAATTTTAAAAGCTAAAAATAGAAATAGGGAGGGGTTGCTTGAGGCAACAACAATTAAGACAATAATCCTCCTAAACTCTCCTACTTGTATTTTCCAGCCCCTCTGACATCATTACCCTGGAAGGCGGGAGGGCAGGATATAAATTGAATAAATAAATAATAAATAAATAAATGGCCTATGTTACACCAGATTAGCCTTTCTTGAGAGTGAAGCCTCAATTAAAGCCATATTTCTGCTATGGGAACCGGTAATAATCCCTGAGTCTTCCGAGCATTTTGCTTGTTGTCTCTTTGATCTCTTGTTGCTCCAGAGATTTGCGTTTTAGAGTATGACATCACAGAGGATTCTGATTTCTTATTAGAATAAAGGATAAGAGGGAATACATGTATGAAACTTAGATTTTGTAGCTTTGTCATGTCCAAATCACACTTAAATGAAATAGAAATGGAGAAAAAGTTGATAAACAACCTAAGCAAAAACTGAAATGAGTATTTTTACTGACCTCTTCCTAACCTCAATATATATGCAGACAAAAGGGATCTACAGGCAGCAAATGTGCCTAAAAGCATTATAGCAATGTGCTTCATACAATGAAACTGCTGAGCTTTGTATCAGCATGTATTTGCAGAATAGTGGTATGACTTGCAACGTCAGCAATTTAAATAACTGACCATTTTCTCTCTCTCTAAAACAAATGGGCAGAGAACAATTCATTAATACAGTTAACATTTTAAAATGAAAATACTGGATAATGTGTTATAGCTTTGAAGATCCTTGAGAGTTTGTTTCCGTGGAAGAAATGAATTTTAGTTGTAGATGATATAGCTAAATCTGAAATGTAAATAAATCTTGTGTTTTACCATCATGTCAGCTTGTGGGAATATTCATCTACTTTTGTTTCTTGTTGGATTGTTGCTGATAAATCATTACACTAGTGACCTGAAATGAGGCAAATCGCATGAAAAATTTCAGTTACTCATTAATTCTGCTATGAGCATAAACGAAGCACTTCTAGACAAACAGTTTAAACAAAAGTTACAAAGCACCTGTCTTGGACTACATACCTCATCAACTGCTCTCTCCACCAGTGGACCCATGTCATTCCACTTGTAACCCATAGGTTTATATTAACTTTTGCTAGGTTGCTCTTCTTTCCAAAGTTCTCTCCCCAGTTCACTGGAAAGCTCTATCTGTTGTAGCATTAAAGTACTGTGGCTCCATCTATTTATCTGTCTAGTGTATGCAAGTTCTCTATATGGAGTATGTCTGTCTGTCTATATTTAGCTAGTATGGAGGAGAAAGAAAGAAAGAAAGATCCATTATCTTTTCATGAACTGCTAACTAGATTTCACCCTGTATTTGGATTTTTTTTTAATTAAAAACAAAAATGGATATGCCATCTGTTCCTCCACCTCTTTTGGATTTCTGGTTACCATTCTTAGGATAGATTGGAAGCAAACGTGGATAATGGCTTTTAATGAATACTGTGCAATGGGTGTTTTTATTTGAGTGCTATTAGTGGTGCCATATGAATTGTCTAATATCCTACCTATGCATTTGTTTAAGGATTCTCATTAACCTTTGGTACACCAATATGATAAAAAAAACATCCTAAGTACTGCAAGTCATGCCAAGCATTAAGCGTTAAAAGCCAGGAAAAACAGCACACTTTGTCTGGCCTCTAAAATATGATAGCCTAGGCAACGAACAAATTGAGAAAAGAAGGGGGTCATTAATTGGGGTACTAGCTGTCTCTAAAGTGGCAATCAGCATTTCCTTGGTCATGTAAGAGAGGGCCACAAGAACTAAACACTGAGGCAACCCTTCCTGCCCTCCCTCTCATGATCTGCCTGTCAAGATCATCCTGTATCCTGACTCTGTCTTCTACCGTATTTGCTACCTCTCCCAATTTAGTATCATCTGCAAATTTAATAAGCATTCCCTCTATTCCTTCAGCCAAATCATTTATAAAGATATTGAACAAAGCAGGACCCAGGACAGATCCTTGAGGCACTCCACTTGTCACTCCTCTCCAAGAGGATGAGGAAGCATTAACAAGCACTGTTTGGGTGTGATCCTTTCTAAATGCTAAAAGGAAGTGCTTCATTGACATTAGCTTAGTAATACTTAAAACAACTGTAAAATGTCGAAATATTACTATTTGCCATTTGTGATCCCATAACTCTCCATATTCCACTAAGATCTACTATTTACAAATTGAAGTTATACATATTTGTCAGCTGGGCTCTGAGAAGGGGCAGGAGAGGGAGCTGCTGCTGGAGTGATGAGTGTTTTATTATTTGCCTTTCCTTAACTGCTAAGGAGAACTGGCTGAGGTTACTGTGTGGGAGGACAGTGTTTGAGGGTGTGTGGGTGTATGTAGCCTGCTGGAGAGTGGTGCTTGTTTGAGGAAGAGTGGGTTTTGTTTGTCTCTCTTGACTGGGTGTAACTGATTGCAGCCTGTAGCAATTTGCCTGGGGCTGACTGCTGGCCCCGCCCTCAGCTGGGTGAGCCTTTAATTATATTAGGCACCTCCTTGCCAGAGGTGCAAGCCTTTGGCATAAGTCAAAGGGCGAGAGCTAAAGGGCTCTTAGCCTGGGGGTCTGGCCTGGGGTGCCCCATAGAAAGCTGATTAACTCTTACATTCTATAGTTGTTAAGTTAGTTTGTGCTTCTGCAAACCTTTCACAAGTAGTCTTGGGAGGCAGTTTGGCAGGGAAGTTATCAAGGAAGTGCCAATTAAACTGAACTAATTTTGAAATGGATTGCAGCAGCATGGCTGGTGAGGGAGCGGAGGCAGTGACATGCAAAGTCTGTGGCATGTTCATATTCTTACCTGAGAGTAACAGCTATTACACTTGCAGCAAGTGTAAGTTGGTAGCCCTACTGGAGAAGAAGATACAGGGATTTGAGGCACACTTGTCCACACTCCAGTTTATAAAGGAAGGTGAAAATTTCATGAACAGAACACATGAAGCACTCCTGAGAGGGCAACAGGAGGAGGAGGAAAGGGTATCTCAGCAAATGGAGGAGCACCTGACACAGGAGGAGGGCACATGGAAGAATGTAACCCACATGACCAGGAAAATCAAGACATTCTGAGCCTCTGTTACTAAGCCTCCTGGATATCCCCACAGATAGTGATTCTGAACCACTGGATCAAGGGCTCCTCCCCCAACTTCCACGAAGCTTGAAGAAAAGTTCTCAGAACCCTGTGGTTGAGAGGACTCAAGCTTCTGCTCCCCAATATAGGAGGTGTGTGCAAGTAATTGGGGATTCCCTACTGAGAGGGGTAGAAGCTAAAGTGTGCCTACCAGACACCTGTTGTTTCAAGAGGTATGCTGTCTACCAGGTGCACACATCCAGGGTATGACAGAAAGGGTGGGAAGTCTCATCAAGCCCACAGATTATTATCCCTTCTTGCTCATCCATGTGGGAACAAATGATACTGCTCATCACAGCCTAGAACATATTAAAAGGCACTATGTGGCTCTGGGTCAAAAGGTGATGGAATTGGGAGCACAGGTTGCATTTTCGCCAGTTCTTCCTGTCAAAGGCCATGGCTTAGGAAGGGAAAGAAGAATACTGCAGATCAATGACTGGCTATGTAGATGGTGCCATCAGGAAAGGTTTGGATTTTTGGACCATGCTTTTGAGATGAAGCTCTTCTATTGGGAGAAGATTTGCACCTCATGAGGGTAGGGGAAAATGTGTTTGAAAACAGCCTTGCAAACCTAATAAGGAGAGCTTTAAACTAAACCCTGTGGGGGAGCGAGACAAAAATGCAAAACACAGTATGATGCCAATAACTGGAGATAAGAACTCTAAAGTTTTGTGGGGAGTGGCACATATGCTAGGTAACATTAACTCAAATATAAGTATAGAAATGAAAACCTCAGGGTGCATAAAACATGGATTCTGATGTCTCTACACTAATGTGTACACTAAAGCAGGAGTAACTTGAAGTCCTAATACAGAAAGGGGACTATGACCTAATAGGCATTACTGAAACTTGGTGGGATGACACAATTGGAATATCAGGATTGAGGGATACAACTTATTTAAAAGGAACAGACAAATAAGGAAGGGTGGAGGTGTTGAATTATATGTAAAAGAGGAATATACTTGTGAGGAAATACGTGAATCTGAGCATGAAAATGTGCTGACTCAGCTGGTTGCCATGGAGCCTACACACGAGAAGCTGTAAACACAGTCCGGAATCAGAGTAAACAACAGAGCCAGAGGTCAGATAGCTGGGGAATCAATCCAAAATTGCAGGGTTCAGGAATAAGGAGCGGTTGCTACACACACAGAAGCAGGTCTGAGTATGCAGAGTTGCTGCCGCACTGAGGCAGGTGTGTGGAGTGTTTATGAGGAAGTTCTCCGTTCCCAGGGACTTGAGTGTGCTAAGGCTTACAGCTCCTCCCATTGCCTTTGCAGGAGCTGCAGTCTAGCACTGCTTCTTCGCTCCTGCATAGTCAGCCTTTGGTGTGCCCTACGTCTGGGGCACTCAAGAGAGCTAGGCAGGGAGTCTGGCCTCAAGGTGTCTGCAAGTGGGGATGCTGGGCCAAGCTCAGGATCAGTCTTTCCTTGTGGCTGCACTTCCTGTGCAGCTGCTGGGGACTCTTCTTCCTCAGGTACTGTTGAGGGTTCTTCTTCTCCTGGGCTGACTCCTGAGGAGGCTGGGTCACTCCCTTCCTCTTCTCATCTGAGGAGTAGTCAGCCTCAGCAGAGCCAGTTCCCACAACAGAAATTCTAGTTGAGAGCCTCTGGGTAAAAATAAAAGGAGTAAGAAATAATAGTGATATTATGGTGGGTGTCTGCTATAGGCCACCAAGCCAGGCAGAGGATTTGGATGAGATGCTCCTAGAACAGATTACCAAGTCCTCAAAGAGACAAGACATGGTGGTCATCAGAGACTTCAATTACCCGGATATCTGTTGGAATTCCAACTCTGCTAAAAATGAAAGGTCCGATAAATTCCTGACTTATTTTGCTGACAACTTCATTTTTCAGAAAGTGAAGAGGGGAACAAGAGGATCTGCTGTTTTGAACTTGATTCTTACCAAAAGGGAATAACTGGTTGATTAGGTGAAAGTAGTGGGCACCCTGGGTAGTAGTGACCAGTGTTCCCTCTAAACTGAGTTAGTGTGAGCTAGCTCACAGTTTTTTAGCCTCCGGCTCACACATTTTTGTCTTAGCTCAGGAAGGATGGTTCCAGAGCAAACTAACTTATGCAGTAGCCAAGTCGCTGGCTCACAACTGTAATGCCAGTAGCTTCCAAAGTTGAATTTTTGCTCACAGGACTCCACAGCTTAGAGGGAGCATTGGTAGTGACCATGTGATTTTGGAATTTACAGTCTTGGGGAAGGGAAAAGCTGTACATACTCAGACATACAGATTGGGCTTCAGAAAAGCAAATTTTGACAAGTTTAAAGTTATGCTGGGTAGAATCCCATGGTCAGAAACACTTAAGGAGAAAGGCATGCAAGAGATATGGGAATTCTTAAAAGTGAAATACTGAAGGCACAATCACAAACAATTCCTATGAGAAGGAAAAACAGGAGGAGCCTAAAGAAGCCAAGGTGGCTCCATAAACAGCTTTCTAAAGACTTGAGAAATAAAAAAGACTCATTTAGAAAGTGGAAGGAGGGTCTTATAACCAAGGATGAATATAAAGAAATAACCAGTTCTTAGAGTTAGTAAAACTAAAGCTCAGTATGAGCATAGGCTAGTGAGAGATGCTAAAAACAACAAAAAAGGGTTTTTTTCTTATGTTCAAAGTAAGAAAAAGAGCAAGGAAATAGTAGTCCCATTGCAGGGACACGAAAGTGAAATTATAACAGGTGAAGAGAGGGCAGAACTGCTCAATTCCTACTTTTCCTCAGTCTTCTCTTGTGAGGGAAATGGTGCTCAACATGGCACAAACAAAAAACATGATGAAGGAAGGGAGTGGCAGCCTAGGATTGGCATGGGGTAGTACATAAACACCTAATGTCTTTAAATGAAACTAAGTCATTGGGGCCAGATGAACTGCATCCAAGGGTACTAAAAGAACTTGTGGATGTAATTTCTGTCCATTATCTTTAAGAATTCTTGGAGAACAGGTGAAATGCCAGAAGACTGGAGGTGGGCAAATGTTGTCCCCATCTTCAAGAAGGGGGAAAAAGAGGATCCAGGTAACTACCAACCCATCAGCTTGATGTCTATAACTGGGAAAGTTTTAGAAAAAATAAGCAGACAGCCCTTGAGCATTTAGAAAGGATTTTTCCAGCATAGATATTAATGGATTTTCTAAAGTGTCTTCCTTCCCTGTCTGTTACTCTGGCACTCAGTTACTCTAGGTTTACTGTGTGGTCTAAATCCCCCCCCCCCCCAATAGCTGCCACCATTTACTGTGAAGTAGGAATTTTGAACACAGCAAGAAGAAAAGCTCAAACTGAAATACTGTGAAATTCTTGTTGCAACTTAGACCATGACTGTACACTTTCTTAGTAACTGAGCTGAAAGGAGATAGATTCAGGTGGGTAGCTGTGTTGGTCTGAAGCAGCAGAACAAAGTTTGAGTCCAGTGGCACCTTCAAGACCAACAAAGTTTTATTCTGGGTATAAGCTTTCATCTGCATGCACACTTCTTTAGATACTTCATGTGCATACACACTTCTAAAGCAGATGAGGTGCAAGGACAAAGGCATTACTCAGAGGGTGAGATAATGTTAGTTAAAATTCTTTCTAAATCAGAATACATAAGTTTATTTAAATTGTAAGTTAGTTTTATTAATAGACTGAAACAAGACTTACTGGTTAGAAAATAAAAATTATAGCACAACAGAAAAATAGCTTATATCATATACAGCTATAGAATATCTGTAGCAAAAACATCAGGATTCAGAAATCACCCTTTCCCTCAGCCCTTCTGGCAGATAATAGTTTATATTAATTCCTGATAAAAGTTTTAGAAAATATCTGGCTCTAAAACTGATTTGTTCTCTGGTTTAGGCCATATAACAGGACATGTTGGTTTGTCCTAGCCCACGTGGTCTAGGGGGTGAAACAGGTGTTACCAAACAGTAGCCATTTATAACCTTGTGTCTTGGAAATGAAGCCAAATTTTCTCCTTGTACAGATTTACAGACAAATACATTATATTTCAGCCTGACCTGAATGGCCCAGGCTAGCCTGATCTCAACAGATCTTGGAAGCTAAGTAGAGTCGGCCCTGGCTAATATTTGGATGGGTCACCATCAAGGAAGTCCAGAATCACTACACAGAGGCAGGCAATGGCAAACCACCTCTGAATGTCTCTTGCCTTGAAAACCCAACAGGGTGGCCATAAGTTGGTTGCCCTAAGTTGATGGTGCTTTACACCACGAAATTTCTCAAACAATGGTCTTGAAAACTTTACTTAAAGTAGCTGCGAGTTCCAGCATTGTACACTGTTTCCTTTAATATATAGATGTGTATACATCTAGTTTGGAATTATTCCATTTTGCAAATTTGCACACACATGAAGGTGTTCTGTAGCAAGATTCATTCTGTAATGTAAATTAAAATAGGTGTGTGAAAGGCCAGTTGGTATTTTACTTGGACCTTCTCAGGAATTGCTAGTTTCAGCCACAGTGTTTGTCAGTTTCTCTTTCCTTTACATTTTAATTATTTCCTTTACATTTTTCCTTTACATTTTATTTATATTTCCTTTACATTTCAGTTATAACCCATCAACTCACAAGTGATTGCTTCTGGGTTTGACTTGGATGAATGTCATTGGTGTTTTAATTTAATGGACCCAGCATAACATCTGCTTCTAAGGTTTTAAAAGCCAATTTATATGGAAATTTATTGTAGCAAAAAGTCAATAGATGAGATACTCCTAACAGAATTTGTACTGCAGAGTTTAAATCGTAAGAAGTAGTAAGGCTTTGTATTATGACTTTGTGTTAATTCCGTAACATGTCTATTCACATACAATAATTCCATCGATTACCTGAGAAGTCCCATTTATGGTTGATTCTTTCTTTCTGTGTTTGTTTTCAGTCGAGCTATCAAGACAAACCAGGATCTTCTTCCAGAAACACCATGGACTCAAATATTCTACAATGACTTTTGGGGCACTCTTCTTACCCACAGTGGGAGCCATAAATCATATCGACCTCTTTGTACGCTTTCTTTTCGCCTCAACCACGCTATTGGAGGAATGGATCCTTGGAGTTACCATCTTGTAAATGTCCTGTTACATGCTGCAGTCACCAGTCTTTTTACAAGTTTTTCCCGAATACTGTTTGGTGATGGATATTGGACCTTACTTGCTGGCCTGCTGTTTGCTTCTCATCCCATCCATACTGAAGCAGTGGCAGGTGTAGTGGGAAGGGCTGATATTGGAGCTTGCCTATTTTTTCTGCTTGCCCTAATGTGTTACATTAAACACTGCTGCACAAGAAGTTATTCAGAAGGAACCTGGGGCTGGCTCTTGGGTACAGGTGTGTGTGCCACCTGCAGCATGCTGTGGAAGGAGCAAGGAGTGACAGTTCTAGCAGTTTCAGCAGTTTATGATGTCTTTGTGTTTCACAGACTGAAAATGCACCAGATCATTCCTGCTATCAACAAGGTGAGTAAAATCTGCTCAGTTTGAATTATATCACTGAGGAAGGCTTGTTGTCGAAATGCATTTGGAATTGGTTTTTGCGTATGTAGATATTATGTACCTTTTAACCTGTACTTATATGCATGGACATTTGTCTTTATATCAGGATTAGGTACTTACATGCTTAACCATAGGATTCTTGTTTTTAAATGATATTTTAGCATTCATGATTGTATTATTAAATTATATATTTTTTGTTCATTTACACTACATACTCTGAAATAAAATGGAATCAATTCAACAGTAGTTTTCATAAAATTGATACTTAGTATGCATGCTCCTATGTTCTGTCTTTTGCCAGGTATACCTTGGTGTGTGAATCATATTGGGTGACAGGTCCCCTCCCTATAATAGGTCTACCTTTCTTAGAGATTGATGTACAACTCATGGCCAGTTCTTAAAACGCTTATTTGCTTTTTGCCTGGGTGAACCATTTAACATCACTCCAGATTCAGGTTTTCCTGTACTACTTTGAGGAACCATGAAGTTTGTTGAGTAGTGGTACAAAATCCTGCTTTGTTCTGGAGCTGTAATACAGCTGCTGTGAGTCTGCTTGAAATCAGAGATGAAAATATATCCGGCTTGGTAGAATATAGACAGCACGTGAACTGTGGGTCCATAGCTAAAAGAGATTAAAAATCACTTCAATGAAGCAGAAATCTGATGACCTTTAATTTTAATTTTATGCACTTTGTAATATTTAAGCATACATTTAATGTGACCTTTAGAAATAAGTAAATGTAGACTAATAAGGATGTACTTATGGGAGGTTGATTGCAAGTATATATTGACAGGGTGTTTTGTTGTTGTTGTTTCTTAGATGGGCCATTTTGGAATTCACCCAAATGCATTGCATTGAGGTTTTATGTTGATTAGTTTTATTTTGAGTTATTGGTGGCTGGAATTTCTTAAAAAACACGTCAGGTAGAATGTATATTGTTAGATCAATTTCTAGTATGTACCCAGCAATTCTTCATTCATAAAATATACCATCACAATAAGTGAAGGAAAAATTCAGCAAGGGAGTGAGTTTTGAAGAAGGTTGTAATGATTGAACCAAAAAAAATTCAGGGGCATACTTCCTCTGCAGTTGTAAATCCCAATCCAAGAACACAGCCTTAATCAACTTTGTAGTATTCTGTCCAATTAGCCTACAAAGCTGAAGACTTTCTACTCTACATTTTCCTCCTTTCCCCACATTTTTTCAAATTGGGCAGACTGTATCACTCTGACCCATTTCAAGCTGCCTTAGTATTCCATTTTAGTAACTGGTTGCTAATGGATTTTTTTCTGTCATTTTAGACAGACCCATTTTAGTAACCAGCTGCTAGCAGAATTTATTTACCTGTTCACACAAACACACTTGTGTTGGGTTAGCAAAGTGTGGATGACCTGCTTTGGAGGGAAAGTGCTTTTTTTCTGTTTTTAACTCCTTCACTGTCCTCTGGAATCACTGTGGTGTGCTGTTTAAAATGTCCATAGCACTTCCTGTAATTCCTTTCCACCTCAACCTTTTTCTCTGCACTATCTTCCTCAGACTTTTAAAAACATTCTGAGATGAGCATCCCGCTAAACCACTATAACACTTTAGCGCTATAGCAGCACCATTGAGATGCATTGACACCATTGACTCCATTGTGTCATTGCATCTCAGTGGTGCCACTATAGCACTGAAGTGCTAAGTGCTATAGTGGTTTAGTGCTACCATGCTCACGTTAGAATGTTTTAAAAGTCCAAGGAAGATCGTGGGATGAAAAAGGATGGGAAAAAAGCAACACTGTTTGGTAATTTCACACCTGTAGAGTATTTCCCCTTGTGGAGTGAACTTTCTCACCTTCCCCCTCCCATGGAACAGGCTTTTGGGGGGCATTTTGGGAAGCCACAGGAGAGGAAAAGTGAGAAAGTTGTCCTGTGTATTTGGAAATCATTGCAGCTATGAGAACAAGCTAAAGTATACTGTTCCAAGAATTGTATGGTCAATGGTTCAATTCTGTCTTTAAATGAAACAAACCTAAATTACTGTGGAACTTAGCACTGGAATAATGTCCTTAAAAATGCCAATGTAAATCTTAAATATGTGGTCTAATTCTAAAAGTCTGCAGTAGCAGTTAACCGCTCAGTGTGGAATAATTTACCTACCCAGATGCTTAGAAAAGAGTGCCAGCTAGTCTTTGTCCTTGAGAAAAGATGTTACGATAGGAAAAGAAGGTTAACAGTGCTGTCATGAGCAGGATGTCATTCTTCTGAGTCCACTGAAATCAATGAGCTTAGGTATTGTAAATTTACTTTCACCTTTCTATACAATGAATTTCTGTCCATGTAGTTTTACAACCTTTCTCCAAGCAGCTTCGTGTCATGAACATAGTTCTTCCTCTATCCATTTTGTCATCACAACAATCCTCATAGGTAGGTTAGGCCAGGGCAGAAAGAGTGACTGGCTCAGGTTCATCCAGTGAACTTCATGGTTAAGTATCATTTGAATTCTGGTCTTCCTATCCAGGTCCTATCCTAGCATCCTAACTGCTGCAGTACCTGGCTACCAACTGCTCTTTTTACTTTAATATAACATTAACTATGCTGTAGCAATCAAAGATACATTCCCCTGGGCAGAATGTGGAAATTCTTTTCAGCAAGTACTTTTTAAGGATTCCTGTGTGAATTTTTCAGTCTTCACTTGTGATGCTATGGGTAGATACTGTCGAGTTCATAAGGATCCCTTTGCAGCACTTGGGGCAGCTCTGTGTAATCATAATTAGAAAACGAGCGTTTCCTAGCAAAAAAATAGTTCCTAACAACCTGCTATGTGGGAAGTGATTGTTGCGTTTAGAATGTGGCCTGACCTCTTGCCAATTCCACTATCTAGCCATAAGTGTTTTGGGACTAATGTGCACACACAAGTGCACTAAACTGTTAAACATGGCCTTTGTGTGCACTGTGGATTTTTTACACTTTGAAGAGCTTAATAAAAGGTTGAGAGCGCAACCGCTCACTCTCATGCGGAGTCCCTTGCATTCAGGGTTATTCAGCTGAGCATTAATTTCTCCAGCATTTATATCTCATTATAAACGTGTGAAAGTCTGAACAAATATTTGCATTTATTAATGCCCCACAGCCTCCTTTCTTCCAGAGAACAACAGGTGCTATTTAGAAACAAACCATGTAACTGCAGTGGTTAGTAGGTAGGTCAAATGTCTGCTTGGGACTATCTGTTCCATTATTATTTAACTTTTATGCAGAGTAGACTGTGCTGTGTGAGACAGTATGGGTGGTAGATCCCTATTCAGAAGTCCTTGAACCAAAATTTAGACATGTGGATATAGCAAGTTTGGAGGGACAGAAGGATATATTAAGAAATTAGACACTGAGGCTCCAGGAAGGAAACTGCAGAACTGCCAGTCTCTCAACTATAGTTTAATAATTAGAAGTGTGTTTATGGGCTCATGTTCTACCTTCCCTTTTCTGCTCTGTATCCTTACTGACATTATCATGATTAACAGATGTTTTAACCAAGCTTTTCGTATCAGTTTTCAAAACCCACCTGATCACCTTTATCTTTGGTTAGTGGTACAGATGCCACAGCTACAATTAATAACGGAGAGCAAAATTGTCTTTTTTTTTTAACTCTTGGATGTGGATTGGAAATGGCTCTCACATACTCCATTGATGAGTAACTCTTCATTAAAAATACATTATTGTGAAATGTTCAGTATTACAAACAAACCAAGCAGAAATCTGGATTCTTTTCGATTACAGGATTCAATGTTAAGGATGTTTATTTGGGAGAGAGAGTAAGGATTTCTAGGGAACAAACATTTTTTTGAAAAGCAAGAGGTAGCTGAGAAGAAATCAAGAATAGCAGCAGCTTAACATTTCCACCTCAGGGTGTACCATCAAAGGCATTCAGCATTTCCTCAAGTGGACATTTAAACACACTCAATTATGGTCATGCTGTAATGTGAATTATAGTGACACTGGTTGCAATCCCAAACATGCTAAATGTCCAAAAAGGTTGCAGTCAGAAGGAATTACTCTGTGAAACTCTGTTTCTTCTTCTGTTTGATTGCTGGTGTGAAAAGCAATCACAGAAATGAGTCAGGAACCCACCCTTTGATTCATAGCACAGTAATAATATGTAGTTCTGAACGAATTCTTAATGTTCTGTGTACATGGCTGATTCAATAGTCCCTTCTTCTCTACAGTCAATATATTATGTAATGATCAACCCATAATTTGGCCATAGATTTCATGGGTTTAGATGCTCCCTATTCCATTTCCCCTTTCCTCCTCCCCTTGTACTCTCTTTATTCTTTCATAGAGGTCATCTGAATACATAAAGAAGTGGGGAAGGATAGGGTTTGAGACATGACTATGTATGACCTAGTCTAAAGCTAGCTTCCTTCCTCTAATTCAACAGGAATTACAGACTATGTTAATTTTTATGAAATACTAATTGAAACTAGTAGATAAAGGGAAACATAAAGCTTTAGTTTGCTGTGAAGAGCTATGTTTTCTGTTAAATGTTGCTTCTGCATGGCATGTATGGCTTTATTTTACACAACATGAATGACTCATTTGAGTGTCCTCTGGACTTTCCCTGAGGCATAAGGTGAAATTTAAGTTTTCATGGAGATCTGTACAGATGGTGTTTGCTCTTGTGTTTGTCATTTTGATGTTGAATGCCAATCGCCAGTATGTTTTTTCCCCCCCTCAGCTGCATTTAACCTGCAGGGTACTGGTGGACTTCTCACAGCATTCCTATAGATTTCCTCCTCAGCAGATTACTGTCACAAAAAATAGTAATAAGGAAAATTATGTCTCCTTGAAGACTGATGTGCAAATTCTAAAATGCAGATTTTCAGGGAGCAAGTATTAATCAAAATATACCATACTTATTTGAACCTATTTTCTACAGATTTTAATTAGCAACTTCTTTTTTCATGATGTGGTAAAATGCCTTACATCCCAGTGCCAGAGTCTGCAGCCCCAGTTTGCATCGATCTTCTGTGCAGTCCCACATGGGGACTGTGCATGAGCAGGCCTGGCATCAGATAAGTCTTTACAGCTAAAAGCCTCAAGGGGGTGCTGTGCCCCAGAGCCAGAAGCTTGTTCCCTCCCAGGGACCACATGGTCCTGTGCAGCCGCTCCCCCCCCCCCCAGTTCCTCTTTTACCACCAAAGGAGTTTTTCAGAGTCTCCAGCCACAGTCAAGAGGATTTCTTCCAGATTTGTTGAAGCTATGTTGGCTTCTGAGTTCTTTCCATGGCTCAGAAGGCCCTTTTCAAGAAATGCTCCTGATGTGGGGTGAAGATGACCCAAACTGATGAACTTTGTCTGTTCTTTTTGGGTGCAGGGAATAGTGTCTCCATATGTAAGGCCTACTAACACTTAACCCCTAAAGTTCGGGGAGATGGGGCATCAAAATTTAAAGCAGCATTTTGGGAGAAAGCCCTTAAAGCCTCGAAGCCCTCATCCAAGTCAGCCCCAGAGAAAGCTCCCAATTCTGCATCTTCAGAATTGACACGTTCAGCTCCACCTCCCGGATCCATGTCTCATCAGCTCTGATTTCAGTTGTGCTCTCCTCCAACTCATTGTGCCTCTTCTGAGCCTCCAGCTAAGAAGGCTAGGGGCTAGACAAAGGAAGAATGTAAATCATCTTCCCAGCAGAGCACTCCCATCTGCACTCCCAAGCCAACTCCAACCTTGCTGGAGAAGCCCAGGACTCCATCTCTGGGTCCAAGATCTCCACCTGTTTCTATCTCAGATGGGGACATGGATACAGGCATACCACACAGCTAAATTCTGTGTGAGTCCAATCTGGAGCAAATGGCCACAGTCCTGTGGTCCCAGCCCCAATCGCCTATGAGGTGGCCTTCAAACTCCTGCATGATGTCTCTGGGATATATGGAGAAATGAGGTGACATTTTCACAAGCCCCAGGGAGTTTGTATCATTACCCTCATCAAGTTTTGTCATATCTGCCTTCAGCAACTGTCGCATGCAGGCTGTGTTCTCCTATTCCTGCAATGAGAAGAGAAGCAGCAGCAATTCAATCCGATGGCTCCGATACAACATCGAATCTGAGCCCAGATGAAAGAGTAGATGAGCCATCTCTGGCATCTCTTGCATAGCATCTCTGAATGTTTGGAGAACAGATTATTTGTATGGCCCAGTCTCTTGAGATAGAAATTACCGAGGAGCACCAATCCAAAGATACTGAGTCACCTCTATGCAGAGTCTCCCAGGATTATTGCTTTTCCAGTGTTGGGGGGCCTTTAGGACATCATGCAGGAATTGTGGCAAAAACCTGAGTCTCTCCAGCTTACCTGGAGTAGGGTAGAACATTTTTATAAGATCAAAAAGGAGCCATTTAACTATCTGACAACTCATCCTCCACCATCCTCCTTGGTGACAGAGGAGATGCAGCCAAAGGGCCACCAGGGAGAGGATTCTTGCATTCATGGAAGAGGATTCTTCCATTCATGGAACATCTGCTGGAAGACAAGCATCCCCTCGCTAAAGTTCTGCCTACTGAGGCCATTAAACTGTGGAAGCAGCAGATTAATGTGGGATGACATTCTGTGGATTTGGCTGCGTGGGCCAGGGTGAGCTCCATCATACTCAGATGCCACACGTGGTTAAGAGAAGAGAGTGGAAGCTTTGAAAGGTAAGTCCTCAACTTTAAGCCTGGTCTCCATAGACAACAGTTGTCTACGGAGACCAGGCTTAAAGTTGAGGACTTATCTTTCAAAGCTTCCACTCTCTTCTCTTCCAAGACAGATGAGATACTTTCCCTGATAAAGAAGAACAAGCAAACAGCTAAGCCCCTAGGAGTGTCATAATTGTCCATGTCCCAATTTAAGCAGCGGTCCTTTGTGAGACAGCTGTGGCATTTGTATCAAAGAGACTACTGCTTTTCCGGCCCTTTGGGGTCTCAATATCCTACCCCTGAGCCATTTACCCCACAACAGGATTACCATAGGCATCAAGGTTCTAATCTACCTAGGTGGAACCAGCAACCACTCTCTTCTAGAGAGGCAACTTCATCCCAGAAGTCATCCTTCTGACTAGGATTGTTGTCAGCCCCTGTTAAGTTTGGGGAAAAGCTAGCTCAGTTTGCTACAGCCTGGGAGGCTTATATCTCCAATGAGTGGGTTTTTGTCCATGCTTAGATTTGGTTACAGATTAGAATTTAAGTCTATCCCCCCTTGTTCTTTACCTCTAAGGGGGTCCAACCAAGCAGCTTTGGGTCTTGCCCAGGCTTTGTCCTCCCATTAATTGATAAGGGCGCTATCGAGGAGGTTACGGGGTATCAGGCATCTGAGGGTTCTTCTCTTGTATGCTCCTAGTACATAAGAAAGATGGAGAGTTTGACCCATTTTAAACCTCAGAAAATTAAATGTTTTGCTTCATGTTTCTGAGTTTTGTATGGTGTCCATTCCTTTGATTTTACAATTATTAAAATTTAATTGTTGGTTTATCATTATTGATTTGGAGGATGCCTATTTTCATATTTCAGTCCACCCTCAACATCACAAGTTCTTACGTTTCTCATGTGGGGAGCGAGTTTTTCAGTACACTGTCCTACTCTTTGGTCTTGCCACTGCACCCAGGGTATTCTCAAAGGGTTTAGCCCTGGTTATTGTTTAGTTCCATATGTGGGGTTGCCATATTTTCCCTTACCTAGATGATTGGGTACAGGTGGTGGATTCCAGGGACTGATTGTTGAGTCATTGTACTCTTGTCCTGGAGACCTGTCAAGGATCAGGACTCCTTGTGAACTGGGATATATCATGATTAGCCCCATGCCAACTTAGTCCCAATTTATTGGAGCTATGCTGGATCCCCTAGTGGGAAAGCGTTTCCTGTCCCCTGAAATGGTGCAGGCTATCTTTGCCTTGGTGAGACAGTTCAAATCTCACTGGTTCCAATTGGTTTGGAAAATTCTGCACAATTTTGGTTTTTTTGTTTTGTTTTTTTAATATGTGAGTGTGTGTGCACCTGGAAGTCATGGCGATCTCTAGTGACTGACCCCTACTGGAGGCCTGGAGGATATTCAGAGAGGTGGCTGAGTAAAGCCTGCCCCTGCCTCCCACCTCTGGTATTTCAAGGAGGTCACCCATCCAAGTATTGGCCAGAGTCAGCTCTGCTTAGGTTCTGAGATCTGATGAGATCAGGCTTGCCTGGGCTATCTAGGTCAGGGCAATTCTGCACTTTTTGGAATATTTGGCTTCTACCACTGCAGTTCTGCCTATGGTTAGGTTACAGATTTAACTCTGATTTTTATTTTGTTATATAGCTGGGGTTCATGCCTTATGGCACAGATTTTCTAATTTCAGACCTGTCATCCATTCTTTATTGCGGTGGTGTTCTATGGATCTCAGGGGGATTGCCTTTGGAGTTTCTGAACATGAAGTCATCCTTACTATGGACACTTTGCTCTTGGGTTGGGGTGCCCATTGTGAGGGATTGTCATCTTGGGGTACTTGGTTAGAAGATGAGAAGCTGTTGCACATTAATATTTTAAAACTGCAAGCAACTCATTATGCCCTTAGTTGTTTCTCCGATATCCTTCAGAACTGATCCATTCTTGTCCAAACAGACAATACAGTTATGATTTTTTTTATTTGAACAAGCAAGAGGGTACAGGGTACAGAGGTTTATGTCAGGGAGCTCCTCTTGCATGAGACATGGCAGTGAAGCTCAAAGCTTCCATTGTATGATTTTTATTTCCTTGTTAAACTTCTTTTCCTTTTTTTATGCAGGCATTCTGATCTCTGTGACCCAGGTTCAGGCCATGCATATCAGGAGCAGAAAGTGGAGAGAGCAGCAGTTAAACCTAGCATGTTGGTCCCCTTGTTAGGGAGTATGAAACAAGAAGGAAACACAAACGAGGTGCTATGCCTTTAAGTGGCAAAGTGACAGAGGGGCTTGAGTTCAAACCCTCAGGCAGGGCAACCCCTAAAAATTGGCTTGATAGTGGTACTGATAGAAAATAGAGAGAAAATGAGAGAGAGGGAGGGAGTTGGAAGAGGAGGAACAATAGCCTGGTTGGATTGGGGTCCCAGGATGGCTGAAGACTTTCTCACTCCCATACCAGGCAGAAGTGAAGGCTCACAAACCCCATTTCCCCAAACTTGTCATAGAAATTGTCATGCAGTGTGAGACTTCAGATAGTTTTGTATAGCCGTAGTGTATGCTTATAGCATACAGTGAAGAGTATTTACAAAAATAGTCGCCTGATTTGAAATGCATTTGAAGTACTGAGAAGTTTTTGTGCTATAATTTTAAATGGAATGCTTTGGCAATAATCTTGTTTATGCCTGGACAAGCGCTGCTCATTGTAATAGGCCATTAACTGGGCGTTAGCACAGTGTTTCGAAGAGTAGGATACATAGGAATTCTTTAGCCCCAGTATGTATAATGTACTCTAGCCTTAATAGGCTCTGCTTTGAAAATCCTGTTCTCAATTTGCTTCTCTTCTAGAATTTAGATGATGAGTCATGTTACAAAACACCAGTTTATGATCTGTATTTGAAGATATATTTGGAGGAGGGGAGGGAATAGCAAAAAGGATTAAGAAAACTAGGGGAAAAATGGACTATAATGGCTTATTTTGAAGAAGGGTTTAAAAGGTTTGAGGCAAAATGGAAGTACACATTAGTAAAACTGTTATATATGATTGCCAGCTCTGGCCTGGTAAATTCCTTGAGATTGTATGAGTGGAGCCTGAGGAGGGAGGGGTTTGGGGAGGGGAGGGACTTCAGACGGGTATAATGCCATAGAGTCCACCTTGTAAAGCAGCCATTTTCTCCAGAGTAACTGATCCCTGTAGCCTGGAAATCAGATGTAATTCTGGGACATCTCCAGCCACCACCTGGAGGTTGGCAACCTTGTGTTATATAATTATCATTAATTTTTCTCAGATTATAGCTGAAGGGTCCTGTTGAGACTGTTTGAACTTCTGGAATTTTGAATGGCAGTGGGTGGGTAGTATTAAAATGGATGGCATGGAGGAGTAGTCACAGAGTGTTGTGAATTTCCAAGCCAAGTGTTGTTCTAATATGGATGCAGCTGCTTGTGGCTCCAGAGCCAAGGGGAAGAGCCGAGATGGGCACCCAAGACAAAAGTTCTTCTATACCCACTAAATACTAGTCTAACTTACAGTTTCAGTTGAAATAACACACACACACACACACACACACACACACACACACACAGAGTGTATTTTCAGAAGGCATGGAATAAAATTGGCCACAACTTTATTGGTAACTGCTGTAGTAAGCCTTGGCACAGCATGGGGTAAGGATCTGGTTCATCGACTGATCTGCCTGGTCACCTTGGAATGGCAGGCTTCTGAATTCCACAAGGGTGGATCCCCAGTAGTGGTCTCCCCTGCCACCTGAGCATGAGTAATCTCTGGACATGCCCTTGGGCTGGGTGTTTCAGTCACCCCTCACACCAAGATCCCTTAGGGGGACCCCCACACTCAGGAAATGAGCATGTAGGCCAGCATTCCTAAGAATGGATCCCACCCCATGCTGATACCACCAAAAGAGCGACGCCAAGGTGGTTAAGATCTTTTTTTTAAATAACGTTTTAACAAACACTTCTTTTGTCCGCAGGCATACAAATCTAGCTTTTCTGTTCACGAAGAACAGCAGGTGCACTCTTCATTTTTTACTTCTTAATTTTATTTTAAAATGAAAACTTTTAAAAAACTAAGGTTTGTTATGTTGGTCTGTTTCTAGTTCTGTCGGGGAATCACCTCATCTTTGTTTAAAAGCCCTGTATGGCTTGTTAGGAATTTCTTGTCAGCATTTTGTAACTCCATAGTGACAGGAAGGTTCAGGTGACCTTGTTCTCTGAAGTCAGTCTCCATGGCTCTACACTGCACCAGATGGTTTCTATGTGCTCCACTGGGCTTGTATGCCTGCTATAAAATAGAAAGATCCTGTGCTGTGAAATTCCTGCACTAATGTCTATTCATGTCTCTGATTTAGCCTATTTACCACTTCTGTGAATTACAGTTTGGTTGCCACACCTTCTGTTCTGTTCTAGCTTCACATTAAGCACTGAGTGAAATTGGGGTTGCCAGCCTCCAACTGGGGCCTGGAAATCTCCTGAGATTAGTTCAGCTGGGTCTGCTTTGGAGTGTGAACTCCTTGAGAGGATGAACTCTATGGCATTTTATAATCTGTCCATCACCTCCCAAAGCCACATCCTCACCAGGCTCCACCCTGAAATCTCCAGGAATTTCCCACCTTGGAGTTGGCAACCACAAGTGAAATAAATAGGTTATCTTGAATAGTCAGGTTACGTTTGATAGAGAAGATATATGCTGACGTATACACTGTTGTTGTTATTATTTTATTTATGGTGAATTAATAGGAATAACTAGGGGCCACGGTGGCTCAGTGGTTAAGATGCTGAACTGCAGACCGGAAGGTTGGTAGTTCAGCAGTTCAAGACCCGAGTGCTGCGTGATAGAGTGAGCTCCTGTCTCTGGCCCCAGCTCCTGCCAACCTAGCAGTTTGAAAGCAAGAAATTGCAAGTAGATAAATAGGTACTGCTTCAATGGGAAGGTAACAGGGTTCTGTGCACCTCGGCATTTAGTCATGCCAGCCACATGACCACAGAAATGTCTTCAGATAGCACTGGCTATTCAGCTTGGAAACAGAGATGAGCACTGTTCTAATCAAATTAGAGTCAAATTCGACTGGCTTTCGAGCAAGGGAAACCTTTATTTTTACCTTTAATAGGGATAACTACTGTTTGGAATTAATTAACCTGGCATAACTACCATTCCCTTGATCCTTTTTAAAAGCACAAATCTAAAGGACCACTTTTCTTTGTATGAGCTCTTGCTGTACCTGTGATCTGCTCACCTCACCTTGTTTTTCAATAGAAGTCAGACCTTGTTTCATCTTTCCTTTCCTTTAAGAGACTTTTCAAAGGGCTGTTTATAGGGTTGCCAACCTCCTGATGGAGTCTGGAGAATCCTGGAATTACAATTGATTTCAAGAATACAGAGATCAGTTCCTGGAGAAAATGGCTGCATTGGAGGGTGGACTTTATGGCATCATACTGTGCATAAGTCCCTCCCCTCTCCAAATCCCTCCTCTCCAAGCTCCACCCCCAAAACTCCAGGAATTTCCCAACCTGGAGCTGACAACCCTACATTGTTGCTGTTTAGTGGTAAAAAATTGTTCTTTTGCTTATTTCATGCTTAAGTAGTTTGAATAGTATTGTTAAGCTCTAATTGCTTGCCGATTTGATTACCTTTTGATGTTATACAACTTCTTTGTTATCAGCTAGTTTGAGCCTTCTGAGGAAAACTGGGGCATAGTAAACATAGATAAATATGTTGAAATTGTTTGATACAAATAATGCAAAAAAAAAGAGAACATGCGGCTGAAATAACAATAATTTATGATATGGTTTATTAAATAAAGTATGTTTTCCCTATATTTAAGCACCATTTCTAAATCATACTTTTAAAAAGGGATCCACTAATTTAAAAATCCATAGGACTAACATAACTATGGTGACAACTTTATGTTGTTAATGTAGTGAGTAGGAAAAGCTTTATAATTCATGGTGGATGCACAGTACTCTATATAAGTGAGGCAGACAGAAGGATTTTGTCCTTTTGTCTGCCTCAGTGTGTGCCTCTTGCCAGATCCCTCTGCAAGTGTAAAAATCTGAGTCATGGACCTGCTATCTTAGTGGACCTAGCAGAGGAGCTCAGTGTGGTGTATATGAATCTTTCTTCCTTATTTTAACTTCTCAACAAGCTTATGAGGTGGTTAGGCTGAGAGTGAGTGCCTGGGCCACAGTACTATAGATATCCCTCCCATTTAGAAGAGGGAACTGCAGTAAAGACCTTATCTGACTCGTAGATAGAGTGAGAAGTGCATCTCCAAATCAAAAGTCAGTGGGCCAGGGGTGAGGGGGCAGAAACACAGTACAAGTTTCTGTAGTTTTAGAAGAAGAGAAAAGATTAGATTTATACCCCGCCCTTCACTCGGAGTCTCAGAGTGGCTTACAAATGCTTTTCCCTTCCCCTCCACACAACAGGCACCCTGTGAGGTAGGTGGGGCTGAGAGAGTTCTGACAGAAACTGCTCTTTCAAGGACAGCTCTGACAGAACTATAGCTTGCACAAGGTCATCCAGCAGCTGCAAATGGAGGCGTGGGGAATCAAACCTGATTCTCCCAGATTAGAGTCCGCACACTAAACCACTACACCAAACTGGTTTTAATGAATAAAGTCTGAGTCATTAAGGGTGCGATCACACGGACGTTTATTGCGGGCCTCGCGGCTGTTCCCCATCGCAATTAAAGGGGCTGACTAGACGGGCCGCATCTGTCTCCCATCTCGAAGCCGCCCCCCCCCCCGCACTCGAGCCCGCTTTTCCAACCACCAGGAAAAACAAGTACCTTCCGTTTGGAAAAGCGGGCTCGAGTGCGGGGGGGGGCGGCTTCGCAATAAACGTCCGCGTGATCGCACCCTAAGACTAAGCCTCTGTATTCTTTGAAAAATCCAAGTACTATTAAAAACATTTTAATGGCAGAGTGAGGAGTTTTGAAACTGATTCTAGTCTTGTGCTCTATCCTTTGCATCATACTGGCTCCACTTTATGTTGAGAATGTAGCTGTAATTAAATGGTTTGCAATACTACTGCTTCTTCATGTGTGGGTTAGGGTCAGTTATAGATAGGTGGGGTTGGTTTGATAATATTTGGAAAACTATCCCGCCCCTCAAAAAAAAACAAAAAAACACTCTGGGTAAATAAGGTGGCAGCATTAAACCTGGTGATCAGTCCTAGAAAGTAAAAATCAAACAGATAGCACCAAGTAGCAACAACAAAAAAGGAGCTTTCTGCATTGATTTGAAATACCAAGCTTGCAAAAACTAAAAATCTGACAGTTCATCCTGAGTTAACACTGCAGTATTAATAGATTGCATAGTCATCACATTGCTGCAGAAATTCCCTCTGCCACGCCTGGTTGTAAAATATTTGTTTGTGTACATTCTTAGAAGTCTTGACAGCTTTAATGGAAAATGAGATTTTGAAAGTTGTGACCTAAACAGGCATGTGTTCTGTGATACTTAGTGTTTACTATCTCAGTGGTTCAATAAATGTATGGTTCAATAAACATATTTCTTTTGTTTGAAGTGTGTTAAGCCGAAATACGAATGAACTGGAGGCAGATAAGCATTCTAGTCTACCAGATGATGTCAGCTCCTTCTTTGGATTGCTCTAGCGGTAGGGTAAGGTCACTGTGATGAAGTTAATGTTCCTGTGCTGGAGTACCAGGAACTAATATGCTGAAAAGGGTCAACAGCAAGGAGTCCAACACTGTAGCTCCACCCTCACACACCCCAGCAAGTGTGATTGTTTATCAGCAGTTCTTTTTATCCCATTTCTCCTGTAACTGGTCTCACTTTCTGCTGTTTCCAGTATCTTTGCCATTTTCCTCTTTTTCATATCTGCCTCCAGTTAAGGTAGCACCAAGCTCTGTTTGTGAGGGGTCCAAAATGAAGACTCCTCCGTGAGTCCTAAAATGACCCAAAGGGCTCAGTCTTTACATCTGTCCCATACAAATGAACCATCTCCATACCTTCTCTCTATCCCACCCTGCACTCCTGTTAAGTGGTACAAAAATGTGGCAGCAGTGGTGTTGATGTTGAAGGAATGGTACTGGGCAATGTCACAGCTTTACTCTGAGTGGTGTACATCATTGCATATAAAAGGACTGTAGAGGCTCTCCTGCTCCATTTGTTGTACTTCTGAATTATAGATCAGGCTAGGGTCATCCATTTCTAGTTCCATGCCTGAGCAGCTTTGATGTAAAAAGGGGAAGACTTTACTGTCAGGAGAACCATTAATAAAGGACATACCTTGAGCCACATGGATGTGTGTTACATGAACAGCTGAAAGTGCATTTGAAAGAGCACTGTTTACAATAATAAAATGTCATCCCAAAAATCCATGGAAAAGAATCTATTTCTGATACAACAGAACACAGGCCTTAAGACCAGGCACAGTTACAAAAAGCAGCACTTATCAGCAGAAAACATGATCTAGAGCTAAACCTATTTGCCAGCCCTAAAATTAGGGGTGCACGTGAACAGAACAGTATTCTTAGTGGCTGCCTCACAAAAATGCAATTACTGACTTGGGCAAATACCCAGAAAAAGGCCAAATGAGCATCTTTCGGAAACCATGTTAAAATGCTTTAAGTTTCGGTTGGCTACTAACAGCTATTAAAGATAAAGTTTTAATATGTGTCTGTTTTATGTCTGTTCTTAATATAATTTTTAGCCATTTCAAGTCTTTGAGGTGTGGGGATTCAGATATAAAGTAAAATGGATATTCTGTTTGTTTGTTAATTGTTGGAGTTGGACATAGCCAAAAGGTTTAATCTAGCACAGCAGATCTGGATATACAGCAAAAGTCTTATGAGCTCTGTAGCTGCTTTCTTTCCTTTGCCAATAATGAGAGATTTACATGTGCATGATGCTACGAGTTCTGAGTGTTATTGTCCATTGTGAAGTTTCTTGTAGCTAACCATTTGCTTTCTAAGTCTTGGCGCTCTCAGAAATGATGTTAACCTCTTACCGTTAGCAGTTGTACTGGAGTCTCCACAGTTACAGAAACATAAAGACATAATATAGAAAAGGTAATTAGGATCACTTGGGATAAATATGTATTTAGATAAAGCACCTCTAGCAAAAAAACAAAAACAAAAAACCCCCCAGGGAATGACTTGACAGTTTGGTAAAAGTAGTTCAGCTGAAGCATGATGGCTAAATGAGACAGAATTCCCATTAGACACATACCTGTTAGGAGCTAATACAATTACTGCAGTCTACAGTGTAAGTTGTCTAATCTCCTGAATTTGTCTGTCAGCAAAGAAGGGGGGGAATGTATGATGTCTTCAAGAATGGCAGCATTGTCAGCATAATCAGTACACACGAATGAGCTGCAGTAATTGCAAAAGACCATGTCAGGTAAGAATATTGCTCTCGATCATTAAAGTCAGTTGCTATTACATTGGCTAGCCCATAACTGATTACAGTATATAATTATTACAAAACCCACAACACAGGCAAATGTAGTTGTTCTGAAGCGTTGCCTTATTCTGTGGCAAACATAACAGGACTGTGTATGGCAAGGGTTACTGCAGCTTACTCTAAATTCAGTTCTGGTTTTAAATTCTCTGTACTGTTTCAGATGTCACTATGACAGTGTGCTAAATGAACTCTCTCTGATTTATCATACAGTTGTAACACTTATTTTAAGGGTACAAATGAGCCTGCTTTGGCAGGGAGGGCAGGATATAAGTCAAACGGACAAATAAAAATAAATAAATACCAAAAAAGAAACAATGCTTAGAATTATCCACAGTGTTATTTGGTATCTTACGTTTTCATTTTAAGGGAAAAAATTCAGACACTGTGTCTATAATATCAGTATTTTTTAGGATTGCAGCATTGTATGATCAAGTTTGGGGGTTTTTTTATGCCATAGAAGAAAACGTGCATTGTAAGGTCCTTTTAAGAACAATGCTTGTAGAATTACTGTGTCTGAAAGGAGTTTTGTACATAAGTCATAATTTGCCAATAACAACAGAGAACTGTAATGTAGGTATGCAAAACTGATGAGGTGTGCCTGTGATTTAAATTTGACAACAGAGGAAAGTAGCTGAACTAAGAATGCTACCAGTTTATATGCCAGAACTGACATATAAGCAGCTGTCTTCTGTATTTGTGGATTTTCTGTTTCCCACTTTTCATTTATAGTCCACCTTTCCCACTGAGATTCAAGGTGGATCACAAAACTATGGGAGTGGGATACAATTCAATCAGACAGCATAAGACAGAATAAAAATGTAGTAGGAATACAATTACAGGTTTGGGAAACAGTGCAGATAAACAAAAAATCTGCCTAAGGCATGTTATACCATGCAGAAAGCAGGTTACAAAGTTAAAACAAAAGCAGTAAAATAAAATATTGCAATAAATTGCAATCCAGTTCCCTTATAAAAGTGATCTGCTGAGCTGTTACATTATATTACAGTTCTAACAACCTTCTGAAAATTTTTGTGTTGCACATTACAATTCATTTCCAGATTTTTTTTTTTAAATTATTCTAGTTCTAATAAAATAAAAGTGTACAGACTAAGGACAACTAAGATTGCTCTTATATGAATTGACAACAGTGAATATAAGGACAAGCAAGATGCCAATTGTGAAGAATTATTTATGAATGAATTTGTATGCCAGCTCATTTATGTGTTTGTTTGCTGACACCAGGTTTTCAAGGCAGTAAAAAAAATCCAAAACTATAAATACACTTTAATAAAGCAGCAACTGCCATGAAAGAATGTGGTGGGGTGTATGTGCGAAGAAGAGGCAGCGATGAAATATGTCCTCTTCACAGTTCTGCTGCTCAAGCTGCTTTTCGAAGTCTCCAGAATTATTATGAGAGAAGACTGTTGTGATGTCTCCAGAAATACTGGCTTCTCTCCAGTAGAAGGCAATGCTTTTCTTCAGTAGAAGGCAATACTTTTCTTCAACCCGGCAGATGGAGACTTTGGCTCCTAGCTCTTCCCAGCCACAGTACTGAACTACTGTTTACTTATCAGTGTCCACTTGATGTTACAACCTAATGATAGCAAATTGTTAGAATGAAATCACATGACTTCAGAATCATACTACTTAACCTGAGTCAGTCAAGAGAAACAATAACACATCTTATCAACACACCGACCTTATGTGAAAATCTTATGAAGACATTGTATGAAATTTGCAAGTAAACAGTGCGGCAGAAATAAGAATCACATTGGGGAAGTTCACACTACACCTTTAAAAACGTTATTGAACCGGCTTGGAATAAACCGGTACAGTGACGGCCGTTTCAGACAGCCCTTCCCCTACCATTTTGGAGCCGTCTTCGAAGTGGTTTGCCATTTCAGACTGCCGCTTTCTTTTCATGCCTCTTTTTGCCTGCCACCCACCCACCCACACCCACCCACACACACACACCCACACACACACACACACAGAGCGTTTTAAGACTCAGCCTGGGTCTTGATCTCTCTCTCTCTCTTTCTCACCCCCCCTCCACGTTTTAAGACTCAGCCTGGATCTCTCTCTCTCTCTCTCTCTCACTCCCCCCCCCCCGCATTTTAAGACTCAGCCTGGATTAGCTCTTTAAAAAAAATCACGGCGATCGCCTGCACAGGTGAAAAGAAGCGGTTTGGGGGCATTTCACACAGCACCCCGTAGCACTTCAGGACTGGTACAAGAACTGAAGAATGCTTGGGAGGAGGTTTCAAGGTAAACCGGCTCCGGAATGTTTCCCCAATGGGAGAGGCACGTTTCTGTGTGAAAGAGCCAATATGTTCTGTTAGGGAACCGGTACTAATATGGTTTTGTGTGAAATGCCTGACAGAAACCATTACTGAAGAGTTCCTAAAACGGAACATATTGGCTGTGTGAAATTCCTCATGGTTAGCACAGTACTTGAGAAGAAGTCCCATTGCACTCTGTTACTTGTCAATAAACATGGTGGACTGTTGTACTAAGTCTATTCATTATAAGAGGAAACTAACAGCAAAGCTAAACAGTTGGACCGATGACCATCAGAGCACTCCCCCCCCCCCCCGATTCCCAGGCCTGCAAAGCCATAAAACAGGTAAGGAAAGAGCATCTTTCTTTAATTGCTATTGATTTGATGGCCCAACTTTCATCTTACAGTGAAGGTTATTTTTCATTCTGTAATCAGTAGCAAAAATCTATGGCAGAACATGTTTAACTTGTACCATAGCTTTCAATTCCTAATACAATGTGCTTTTCATTTGGTAGAGTTCCCTAGTACCTTATCATGAGGCTCACTAAGGGTAAAAAATACAGATAATAATATAATAATAATAATAATAATAATAATATCTTGGGGAGGGGGACTCCAAGATAGTTTGGGGACTAGAAAGTAGCTGGCAACTTATAGGGCTATGATCACACTCTCTAAATCGGGAGTGTCAAACATAAGGCCCGGGGGCCAGAACTGGCCCATCCAGGGCTCTTATGTGGCCCTCAAATAATTACTGCAAGGGAGGGAACAGGAGATTGCCTCAGAGGGAGTGGGCGGAGCCACTCTGATTATGGCTTCAGCATGGTGGAACAACCTCATCTGCAACAGTCAAGCAGCGTGGAAGCATCTGCCCAGTGCTGCACAGCTGACTCTCTAGTCTACCCATATGGGTTTTCATTTGCACCCCCTCCCAGCCCATGAGGCCTTGCAGTGAGGATACACCAACTCAGAGCTTACCAGCCGCTGTTCTTTATACAGTTTATATCTCTGGTACCTGGCATTACGTTTTGTGGCACACATGGCCCAGCCCAATAAATTGACATTTATGTCAGATCCGGTCCTCGTAACAAATGAGTTTGACACCTCTGCTCTAAATCAGCCACTTTTAATGTACTTTCAATGCACGTTCCAACTAGATTTTGCCATCTTTCACCAGGTAACTGAAGTACCACAGACACTCAAAACCTCCACCTGTATTTTGCTGATTAGGAAACAGCAGGTCAGCTCTTAATACCAAGGGTTGGCCACTGATTGCACTATTTGTAAAGTGCCCTTTCCCCTGAGAGAGGCTTGTCACTTCCTCTTTCAAATGAGGTAAAAGATTATTAAGCTTGTTAGTTTACACATATTTAGTTAGATATATGCCTGTGATCCAGCATTATATTTAGGATTAAACCAATATTATTTTAGACAAGCAAACAGAGATGATACTGGATGATAAAGCAGGGAATTGTGTTGGTGAGTCTCTGTGTGGATCTGGTCTCTCCTTTACTGAATCAGTGAAGACTTTGGGCATGATTTTTGATCCAGAGAAGCAGGTTGTTCTGGTTGTTAAAAGTGCCCTTTTCAGTTACACCTGTTACTTAAATTGTCCTGTTTTCTAGACAAAGCTAAACTGGCAACATTGATCATGTAATCTCAGTGCTAGACTAATTAATGTGGTTTGTGTGCTGCTGCTGTTAAAACAACTGGGAAACTGTAATATGCAAAATATGAGTCAGTGTAATATGCAAAATATGAGTCAGTGTAATCATTGCTGATCTAAAGCCAGTTCATTGGTTTCCAATTTGTTTCCAGGTTCACTTTAGAAGAAGAAGAAGAAGAAGAGATTGGATTTATATCCCGCCCTTCACTCACTTAAGAGTCTCAGAGCGGCTTACAAACTCCTTTCCCCTCCCCTCCCCACAACAGACACCCTGTGAGGTGGGTGGGGCTGAGAGAACTCTTTCCCAAGCTGTCCTTGAGGGAACAGCTGGTACAGAGCTATGGCTTGCCCAAGGTCATCCAGCCAGGTGCAAGTGGAGGAGTGGGGAATCAAACCTGGTTCTCCCAGATTAGAGTCCGTGCACCTAACCACTACACCAGACTGGCTCTCTTTAGGGTGCCAGTTTTACCTTTTGAAGCCTGCTTGACCTGAGACATTCTGATGAACTGACTCACATGTACAAACTCACATGTACAAATGTGTGTCAGGTACATACCTCACAGTAAGTTCTTGTTCTGCTGCCTTAAAGGGCTGTAAGAGCAGTCTGTGCCCATGTTATGTAGTGGGTTCAAGAGGCTATTGTGATTTCACCATAGCTCTTTTATTCAGAACATAACAACAGCCACAGATGCAGCGAGCCGCAACTATATACAGAAACCCCAACCCAAAACACACCCACAAAATACAAATAGACCAATAGGAACATAGTCGCTTGGAGCTTTCATTTGCATGGCATCATTTAAGCTTCTGTTACCTGATTGGCCGGCTCTGCAAGGAGCCTCTCTAACATTGGCTGGCTCTAACAAGGAGCCTCTCTAACATTCGAAGCTCTCACTACACAACGACGCATTTCCAGGCTTTCTCAGGGCCAAACTAAATGTGACGACATTCTTGAGGATTTTACCACTAACATTTTAAAAACATTTTATACTGATCTTCTTCGTGGTCTCTGTGCATCACACCTCTGGGATTATGTGCGCCTGCGCCGATCCCGATCGGTAACTTCAAAGCCAAACGGATTTTCGCGGCAACTCCCCGATCGCGCGCCGGCTCCACTGCGCATGACCGGGGAGGGGCACGAGGATCCCGCCAGTTCTCTTCTGACCGCCGCATCGTGAGGATCCTTTCTTTCTTGCTCCGGTCGGTAGTTTACCTTTCTTCAACTTTAAAAAGCCTTCGGACTGATTTTTTTCCCTCTATTGAACTACGGACTGTTACTGGACTTGATTTTGGACTTTTCCCACATTCCTACCGCTCGGCCTATGGCCCAGCGGTGGGGGTTCTTTAAGAGGTGCCTGCAGTGCGGCAGCAAGATCGCCCCACCGGATAAGCACTCCCTGTGTCTCCTCTGTCTGGGTGAGTCCCACCGAGTCAACTCCTGCCCTAGTTGTGTGGCTTTCTCTAAGCAAACTCGTAAGAACCGAGCGGCGAGGCTCCGGGTCGCTCTCCTCGAGTTTGCTCTGTCTCCGAGAATGTCTTCCTCCGAAGTTCCGGCTTCTTCACCGATGGGACCGACGCTGTCTCCATCCCGAAGTATCGGTACCGACAAACCGGCACCGAAAAGATCACTCCCCTTGCCCGATACTCCTGCAAAAAAGCGCAGAGAGGGCAAGGAGGAGAAGGGCAAGCTGAAGCACAAGAAATCTTCGAGTGCTTCGTCGACGCGCGGTGCACCCGACTTAGCCCAGCTTGGGCTCGGACAGCTTGACCCGACGGATCGCGAGCAACCCAGGGGTAGATCGACCTCCCCGATGCCGCGACCGATCACCTTGACGGACTCCGACCTCGACATAGACCTTACACAGGTCCCTCGGGATACTCCCGATGCCGAGGCGAAGCCACCATCGGCACCAAGGGGGGATAAGGACTACCGCTCCCCGGCTCCACCGGTGCCATGGGACGTCCAGCAGTGGCGATACCTCTACGGCTCCTATCCACCTCCGCCCCAGTGGTATCCCACTGAATGGGATCTACAATCTACCTCCTCCAGAGTGTCCCAGTACCGAGAACCCTCATCAGTACCGACACCAACACCGGCACCTCCAAAATGAACGACACCCGACATCGATCCTCGTCCGTTACCAATGACACAAGACTTCTCGAGCCCGACCCCTCTTTCTCCATCCGATCACTCGGCACCGGGGTCTCTGGCATCTTCCGTGTCAGAAGACGAATCGCTTCCACGCCCGTCTGCCGACACACAGGTCACCGAAAACCTCCCAATTTCCCCCTCCGAGGACGTAAAACCTTACGGGGAACTAATCAAGAGGATGGCACATTCGCTGGCTTTGGCCACGGTCCAACCGACACCGACGGCCACAGATTCCATCTTTGACATAGTACAGATGGATACCTCCACGTCGGTGGCCCTCCCACTCATATCGGTCCTGATGACTACGGCCAAGGAATCCTGGCCTCATCCTTCTTCCACCCCCATCTCCAGCAAATGACTGGATCATATGTATAGGATCCAGGAGCCCGGGGCAGAATTTTTATTTGTCCACCCCAAACCCAATTCAGTGGTGGTGACACCCTCCACCAAGGGTCGTAGCGGTCACTCTTCCCCACTGGACAAAGAAGGACGCAGAATAGATTCCTTTGGTAGACGTATTTATTCAGCTGGTGCATTAGGTCTGAAGATAGCGAACTACACTGCGTGCATGAGTAGGTACCAGTACTCGCTCTGGGAGCAGATGACTGCGCTCATTGCCCATCTCCCGGAAGACAAGTTACACAACGCCAGGAAGATCCAGAAGGAAGGCATGTCTCTGGCTAAACTCCAACTTTCGGCCTCCAAGCATTCAGCAGAAGTAACCTCCAAGACGCTCACATCAGCAGTGTCCATCAGACGTCATGCCTGGTTGAGATCCACTTCTCTTCCTCAAGACACTAAAACCTTGGTGGAAGATCTTCCATTTGAAGGAGACAGTCTCTTCAGCTCAACGACAGACACGTGCTTCACGAATTAGACAAAAGCATGAAGATGTCCCGAAACTTGGGAGTCTCTCAACCTAAACAACAAAAGCAGAGGATGTGGCAAAGATCATGGCCCAAGAAGCAGTCACAAAGACCTCCCGCTGAACCCCAATGGCAGAGGTCGCCACCATCTACCTACCAGCAAAAGCCCTACAACCACAAGCCTCGCTTCCCGACTGCTCCAGCGTCTAAGTCAAAACCTCCCAAACCAAGCAAACAGTTTTTGACTCCCACCCCTGCTCCGACAACCCCACCCGCCTATCACCTTTCCTAACAGCATGGCAACGCATCACTTCAGACAAGTGGGCACTCTCGGTCATCTCCGAGGGATACAGAATAGAATTTTTCGAGATCCCTATGGAACCTTATTTCGTGGTCACCCCCCCATCCGACACCCTAATGGCTGAGGTCGAGGCCTTGCTAAACAAGGACGCAATAGAACCAGTAGTAGCCCCGCAATTGCAGCAGGGGTTCTACTCCCGCTACTTCACAGTGCCAAAGAGAGACGGGGGCCTCTGACCCATCTTGGACCTTCGGAACCTCAACGCGTTCATAACGTACAAAAAGTTCCAAATGACCACCCTCCAGATTATTCTACCTCTGCTGGAGGCAGGCTCTTGGATGGTGTCATTGGACCTGAAGGATGCATACTTCCATGTGACCATTCATCCTTCCCACAGACCCTTTCTACGCTTTGCAATGGGTCCATGTCACTTCCAATACAAGGCACTCCCCTTTGGTCTTTCGACGGCACCTCGTGTCTTCACAAAATTAATAGCAACAGTAGCGGCATCCACCTATACCCCTACCTGGACGACTGGCTCCTGATTGCACCTTCCGCATCAGATCTACAAGACCACGTATCCCTGATACTCCACACCCTGGAGACCCTGGGGCTGACAATAAATGCAAAGAAGTCCATGCTCACCCCCTCCAGTCGGGTACAGTTCATTGGAGCTTTTCTCGATTCCTTACAGTGCAAGGCATTCCTACCTCCCAGCAGGATCACGGACATTGTCTCCCTCCTCAGAGTTCTGAGAAGAAACCGGGAGGCGACAGCTCGTCAAATACTGCGTCTTTTGGGCCTCATGGCGGCTACCACCATGGTCATTCCTTTCGCAAGGCTACACATGAGACCCTTGCAGCTGTGGTTCCTCTGCCGTTTCCGGCCAAGCCGGCACCCCCTGTCCAAAAGATTCCACCTATCGGACCCGGTGGTTCAAGCCCTGGAGTGGTGGCAGGCGCCACAGAATCTTCGAATGGGCGCTCCTTTTCGCCGCCCTCCTTCGTCAGTCACTATCACTACGGACGCCTCCCTATGGGGCTGGGGAGCCCACCTGGGCGATCTGTGTGTAGGCGACCAATGGGACTCGTCAGTAGCCTCCAACCACATCAACTTCTTGGAACTACTAGCGGTCCGCTACGCAATCCGGTCCTTTCAGCACCTCCTGTCGGGAAAAACAGTGGCCGTCCTCACGGACAACACGACCACTAGGTACTATATCAACCGACAGGGCGGGACAGTCTCCCGCAGTCTCTGCCGCCTAGCGGTGGAACTCTGGACGGAATGCCAATCGCTGGATATCTACCTGGTAGCGAACCATCTTCCCGGTCAGCTCAACACGCAGGCAGACTTCTTGAGCAGGGGAGGAGCATCCCTACACGAATGGGAACTCAATCCTCTCTACCTGACCCCGATCTTCAGTCTCTGGGGCCAGCCTTCTGTGGATGTGTTTGCTTCCAGAGACAACAAGAAGTGTTCCCTCTTCTGTTCCAGGGCGGGCACGGATCCGATGTCCCTGGGGGACGTCCTTCTTCTCTCCTGGTCAGGGCTACACGTTTACCTGTTTTCCCCGATCCCACTGATACTGAAGGTAGTACAGAAGCTACTGGTGGAACAACCACTAGCAATCCTGATAACACCCTGGTGGCCGAGGCAACCTTGGTTCCCCACCCTCCTTCGCCTCTCCAACGGGTCCTACACTCACCTTCCGATGAACCCAGACCTCCTATGGATGTACGAGGGTCTGGTGCTGCATCACGACATACCCAGACTGAAACTAACAGCCTGGCTAGTTTGTCCTCCGAAGTAGACGCTCGTATAGCTAATGTTCTTCTCAATGCTCGTAAGCCATCTACACGCCGTTCCTACGAGGCAAAATGGAATAAGTTCCTGTCTTTCCTGGCTTCTGTAGGATGACCTTCCATTCCGTCTACACTCAATGACATCTTTGGCTTCCTCTTGTCTTGCAAAGACAGAGGGTTGTGCCACGCATCGCTTCGTGTCTACCTTTCAGCTGTTTTGGTTAACCATCCAACCATAGAGGGCTACTCAGTATTCTCTCATCCCACTACAAAACAATTCCTAAAGGGAATGTGCCGTCTCTTCCCAACAGTCAAAACCCCTGTTCCAGCGTGGGACCTGCCTCTAGTGCTGAACAAGCTAATGGGCAAACCATTTGAACCTATGGCTTCCTGTAGCCTACAGCTTCTTTCGTGAAAAGTAGCTTTTTTGGTGGCCCTTACTTCGGTTCGTAGGGTGAGTGAGCTGTCGGCTCTCCGATGTGATCCACCCTACCTCACCTTTCATCAGGACGCAGTGACCCTGACTCCTGATATCACCTTCTTGCCGAAGATAGTTTTGGACTTCCACATTAAAGCGGACATCACCCTACCGGTGTTCTTTCCCGAACCCAAGGACCAGGCACAACGCTGCCTAGATTCTCTCGATGTTAAGAGGGCCCTGTCTTTTTACTTGCATCGGACTAAATCTTTTCGCAAATCTCTTCGTCGCGCATGCCTTGCCCAGACAGGGACAGAAGCTGTCGTCTCAGAGACTGTCTAAATGGATTGTTGAGACGATAAAACTCGCCTACCTCCTGGCCAAGAGGCCATTACCGGCGTCCCTGCGGGCTCATTCTACTCGAGCAGTGGCTGCCTCGACAGCATTTCTCAAGGGCATTCCCCTGGGAGACATCTGCAATGCTGCTACATGGACGTCTTCTCACACGTTTGTGAGACACTATGCTTTGGACGTCCGTACCCATCAGCGTTCGGCGGTGGGCCGTGCAGTTCTGCAGACAGCTCAGATGTGAGACCTTCAGCACCCACCTCCAGGTATGTGGTGTATTTATTGCTCGCTATTCTCCCAGAGGTGTGATGCACAGAGACCACGAAGAAGATATACAGGTTGCTTACCTGTAATTGGAGATCTTCGAGTGGTCATCTGTGCATTCACACCACCCGCCCTCCTTCCCCTCTGCTTTCGGTCTCCCTTGTATTTTTCTTGGAGGCTGCTTGCAGCGGTCAGAATGAACTGGCGGGATCCTCGTGCCCCTCCCCGGTCATGCGCAGTGGAGCCGGCGCGCGATCGGGGAGTTGCCGCGAAAATCCGTTTGGCTTTGAAGTTACCGATCGGGATCGGCGCAGGCGCACATAATCCCAGAGGTGTGAATGCACAGATGACCACTCGAAGATCTCCAATTACAGGTAAGCAACCTGTATTTGTGAGGACTCAATGACAGCAAGCTGATACATTATTGTAACGCCCTTCCGTGCCCCGCATCTTGCATTTGCCAAAATAGCTGCACCCCCTCCATCTGTTTTGGCTCTTTAAAAGGCCTAAGGTGGAACAAGAGTGCCATGCTGTGGGCCAAATCAGGATCAGGCCCTTGCAGCATTTTTCAATTGCCTTAAAATGCCAGCAGTGTCCTTGTGGCGACCATGAGGATGCTGCCACATGTAGTCTATCTGCAACCCTTTCGAACCAACATCTCAGAAGAAGTTAGGATGTTGTCTACTTTATTAGCTTTTAAGAAAGTCTGGAAGACAATTCTGTTGAAAGGGACTTTGGCAGGACGTGAAAGGTAGGGTTTTTATGCGTTGGTATGGCATGCTTTGTTGAATACACTTTTTAAAAGTGGCTCTTATTTATATTGAATTGTAATTCTTATTTTTTTACTTTGACTGTGTGGTGTTAATGTAGCATAAGCATTTTGGATACATGAGATTTTAATGCCTTGGGCTCTATTTGGTGAGAAAATTAGAAATATTTTAATAAAAAGAAATAACCACCTGTGGAGAGTACAATCTAAATATGTCACCACCTACACATGTTCTGTTTGGAAAGGAAATAATTAAATCAATTACTGTTTAGTATTTAGCATTAGGTGTGCATATCTACCTTTTTCTTACTGATATTCTAAGCTCACTACAGTTTTTCTGATATTGAGTTTTCTTTCCATAGTCAATTTTTCCTTATCATCTCAATTACCTTATGTATTCTTAATGTTCAAAAAGCCTGCACTCCCTCCTTGAATACTTACAAGAACTTTGCTGATTGATTTTTAAAATATTGCTAATTGATTTGCTAATTGATTTTTGCTGATTGATTTTTAAAATATTTTTAACTAAGCCACTCAGTGTGATGGAAAATGGGTAGGATGTCAGAGATGCATAGAATAGAAATTGAGTATCTTTGCTTGATAGATGACAGAAGAGGCCAATTATGGTATGCAAATTCTATACAAGAAAATTATGCAGCAGTGACTGGGTTCTAAATAGTTGTGCATACATATGAGAATATTTCTAGCACCTCATCTTTCTTCATACCCCGTTAAAACCAGTCCTAAGGCTGGAGAAACCTGGAATGGTTGGTAAAAGAGTACGGGAGTGTACAACTGGGGGAGTCTATGTACTGTTCCTCTCCAATATGAAATGGAAGTTCCATTGTCTGTCACATGAGGAAGTTGTTCGGATCTTTTTATTGCACCAGTTTCTCTCTGGGAATGAAATGAAAGTTTTAAGGTATTTTGTTAGCTTCATCTGCAGGTCTCATCAACAGCATGTCTATGTCAGTATCTGCCATATATTTTGTGCCTGCTATACATTAATGTCAGTATCTGCTATAAATTCTGTGCCTGCCATACATTATGTTTATCTATGCCATATCAGTATGTTGACCTTGCTTTCAGCCTACCTACATTTAACCTTGCTTCTAGCCTCCCCATAGGTCCTGCCCAGGAGTTCACAATGGGACTCCTACCCAGCCCCTAGGAATGCGGAGTCAGCCGGAGGTCAACCCCCGCCTCCTTTCTTGTTTTGCTTCAGCATTGCTTATGCTTCACTTGGCTCGTTCCTAGCGCCTGCGCAGATGCCTAGCCACCTTCCCTTCTGGCTGGTTATCTTATGTCTTGTCCTTGAACATGAAAGCCTCTGGTATAGAGAGAAACTATTCTGATGTTATGATCTCAGGTCTCTGTAAACTGGTTTTTAGAATGTTCAGCATCATTATTCCCTGAGAAAAGGGTTTCCCGCGGATTCTGTGGGAACTGCTTCTCTTTCTGGTTGCGCGCCTAAAGTATTGTGTTCTGATTGGTAGAGCACCTGTAGCCATTTTATGAGTTTAGTATATCAATGCATGTAACCCAAAGCAATGCATTACTAACAGAAGAAGTGTATGACTCCAATAATCTTTTCTGCAAGTAAAGGACTTTTATTTACAAGACCTGCTGTGGACTATATTCATTGGGACATTCTCACAGTCTATGACTTCTGCTGTCTTATATCTAATCTTTCATATATTGCTGTTGTTAACACCTATAGTGTGTGGACGACATGTAAGTGAGACCAATTACATGTCAGTCTTTCCTTAGTGAGTGCCACACACTGCTCTGGCTATGTAGTGTTTGGATGAAAGAAACCCATGAGGATGTTCTAACAGCACAGTTGTGTATTTCTTGTATGGTCTGTGGCCTAAAAGGGTTGTACTACAAGAAAGCGGCTATCCATGAAGGGGACTTGTTAACTATTCAGAGAGTTTTTATGTCTGTAAAAAAAATGTAGCATATTAGTATTGTATTTGTAATATAAATAAATCTGGCTTATTGCAATACAACTACATTTGCATATTTAGCTTTTTTGTTTACATAGTTGAACTTTAATTTACTTACAGCTAAGTATACGTTTTCACTTCATTTCCCCCATAGACTTGAAAGCCATGTAACACTGTCTGCAATACACTGTAGGATTTATTAAAGCAAGCTGCTGAATCAAAATAAACTATTTTCTATTATAGTCTGGCCTTGGGGAAGAAAAAAAATGCTTCTAAGTTGTACTAAGGGAAACAGCAGTAGATCCTACATAGCAAAGGCTCCATTAGTGAACCAACTAAAACCCCAAAGAAAATAGAATATCCCAGGGTCTTCCCTGTCACAGGTTTTTCCTTCCTGCTTTGCATCCAAAACCATAAATCATGATTGAAACAATGAGTTTCCAAACATCCATATTTCATAGTATTACACATTTAACTTAACTCCTTCATTTGGACAACGTAATAACTGATAGTACTGTACCTATAAACATCCTCTTGGGGGCCGTGCCAACTTTTGGCCATGCCAAATTTCATTAAATTTCATTAAACCAGCTTCTGGCCCCCAGTGTTCAGCTCATTCACTCCCTAATTTCAGGAGAGCGCTCTCAGTTCCACCCCCCCTCCCAATAGGGAGGAAGTACTGAGTGAACAGAACTGTACTGTATTTATTTTAATGTTGTATCTCCCTAGTTGCTTGATCAAACAATTGTCGTTGTTGTTGTTGTTATTTCTGTTGACAAATCAGGTAGTGTGGATAGTACTTGGCTCAAACTTTTGTAAGAGAGTTTGGCTCATGCATTTTATCCTCATGGGGAAACAAACTGTAGTGTGCTTCATACAGAAAACACAGATGTACCACTGCAGGCAGTGTAATGGGTCTCCAGGAATTGATCCATGCTGTGTGTTTGGGGACAGAGTTTCTAGTCAATCTGGTCTCTGAGAAAATTAGGAAGGCATATACAAACAAATGTATTCTATGTTTCTGAAATGCAATCATGGAGTGCCCTCCAGTGAGTCAAGCACTGTAGCTTTCCTACTAGCTTGGTTGCTAACTAATATCTCAAGTAATGGAAATAATGTCCCCCAGTTTGTTTTTCTGACCTTTTACTTCCCATTTAAGCTTTTGAGCTCAGTTGTATTTAGCCACAGAAGACTTCTTTTTAGTAAAATTCAACACACTAGACCTCTCGGCTTTCATTTCCTTTCGCTACAAGATTAGCACTACCTAAATTCCCCTTGAAAGCACAGAACAAAGTGTTGGCTGTTCATCTGAGTTCTGTTTCTTGCAGCAAACACATCTCTTATAACCACTGTTATCAACCTGGCATTCAGAATGATGATTATACAGGTTTAGTTTTCTTTTTCTTCCTTTTAAAGTTAGGGTTGGTAGTTCTCTTTTTTAGTGTGTTGCTATTTTTTCTGTGTTTCTGTTGCTTTTGCATGCTTTTAATAAATGCTGTATTCAGATGTTTGCAAAAGAATGATCACAGTCCAAAGTAAATATGTGGCACAAAATTATTGTTATTCAAGGAAAGTATAAATGCCAGTATTCAGAGAGCTATCTTTGCAATTTCTTTTTCTGGGAACCCCTGCTAAGGGAAAGAATGGAGGATGCTGGCATTTTTAATGACTTGGAGAACAACTTATCTGCCCTCAGGCTGACTGCTGGCAACCTAACAGGTATTCTTTCTCTTTCCTTTGCTCTCAAGTCGGTATATTTTTATCTATTTCTGAATTTCCTAAATTAGGACGTTACATCGCTATGAAGTAGTGAATTTAAAAATTCAACTCCCAAAATATTGTAACAGTATAAACAGCATGCATATGTTGACAATACTATTTCGGTTAGATTTTTTTTAGATGTTTTAAATTGAGGTATGTAATGGGATATGTGTTGATTTGCAAAGCCAAGATAGACACCAGTCTTTGAAAACAAGACAAAAACAACTTTCTTTCCATGCCTGCTTTGCAAAAGCTTAGCTCAAGACTCTCAGGCTGGATCTTCTAGAATGAGTTGGTAGAATCCTGATAATGAAGACTGAAGACTGCAGGCAGAGGATCCATTTTTAATCCTCTTCTGCATAATAGAAACCTTTCCCAGGTAACAGCAGAAAAGGGCTGAGAGCTTTTCTCCTTGGTATATTAATCCCCCTCACATACCCTTCTGTTCCACACTTGTTTTTGCAGGCGTAAACAAGGCCTCACTACAGGACTGTTGCAGGAGGTATAATTTCCGTGAAACTTTCTCTGTCATTAAATTTTTTAGTGTATGAATGTGCAAATAAATTTCACAACTTCAAGAGTTTACTCAGGGATACTGCAGCAATGGGAAAGAAGAGGAACAGTAGCTGCAGCAATCACATCACCAGCAGACATAAACACGCATGTGAAGCTGGCTTATACTGAGCAAGACCATTGATCTATCAAGGTCAGCATTGTCTACTGACAGCAGCTCTTCAACATCTCAGGTGGAGATCCTTCCCCTTTTACCAGAATCCAACTTGGAAATCCCCCCCCCCAACAAACCCTTTAGAAATTAAAAACCTTTTGGAAACAGAAAATACAAAACAGTTAAAAAATCTGAAACAAGCCAAGAGAAGAGAAACCAACAAGACAAGCCTTTAAAACCCTTTTAAAATAGTGCAAAATAAAACCAAAGGGAACTATTTTTTAGAAGAGCCTGAAGGTGGGTAGGCCCCCAACTATTTCAAGTAGGGATGGGGATGAACTGCATCTGTTCATTTCTTGGTTTGTGGCCACAAATCAATACACGGGTTCATGAACTGAAACAGTTTGTATCTTTTTGTGGTTTTCCCACAATAGGCTTTGTTTTAATATATTGTTTCAAACTTTCCTGTGCTTTTTGTTTTTCTGGGGGTTGCAATTAGGGATGGGCACAAACCACCTGATGAACTAAAGTTTATCACAAATTTTGGCCAGTTCATCAAGTGATGTTTGTGAACTGAAGAACCGCCATGAACTTCCATGAATTTTGATGCAGTTCATGGCGGTTCATGAAAAGCAGCTTTTCTGTGGGTTTGTTTGTTTGTTTTTGCAGGGAGCAGAAAGCAGATTTTGAAGCAGCTGAGTGACGATTCAATTATTTAGTTTAAATGGAAGCCCCTGCTATTTGGAAGCCCCTGCTATCTTCTCCCCACAAAAAGCCACGAGAAGCAGAAAGCTGGGTATTATCTGAATATACATTCCAGCAAACAATTTCATAGGGAACGAGACTTTTCCCAATTTTGGATCCTGAAATTTTGTCACCAATAAACAACATATGTCCACAGTTGTTAATATGTGTGTGTATATATTTTTGCTAATCAGAATATGTTTTGTTGCATTATACTCTTGATAATGTTTCAGTATCTTTGGGATCTCTGTGTTTGGAAATTTATAATGGAAAAATCTAGTTAAATCATGCCATATTAATATATTGAATTCCTTTAATGCCCTTGTGAAGTGAATCATACATACTAATAGCATTGAAGTATGCATCTTACTAACATGTCATCAGAACATCGTCAAAGAAAGGCTGGACCCCCAAGGATACCTTTAAGCAAACGATCCATTCGTTCCTAAAAGATCCCCGGGGTGACACTGACCCCGAACTGCAAACACTGGACTTTGAATGCCCCCCCCCCCCCCGCGGTGCATCACAATTGTCTGGGTCTCAGCCATGGCATCATCAGCTGGGAACTGCTGGTAGGCCTGTGCCAGATCCACTTTCTCAAACACTTTTGCTCCTGCTAATGAGGCAAGGACATGGCTGATAACTGGAACCGGGAATGCATGGTCCTGGAGCATCTTATTCAGTGTGCACTTGTAGTCTGCACATATTCGAATATCCCCCTTTTGCTTCATGGGGGTCACAAAGGAATTTCCTACCTGGTGTAGGGGACTGGTTCTAAGACCCCCTGGGAGACCAGCCGGTCCAGCTCCTTGTCAATCTTGGGTCAGACTGCCAGCAGGGGCCCCCATGCTGTCAGGGAGATCGGCCTGATTGCCAGGTCAAGGTCAAATGATATGTGAGGGCCTGTGTAAGTGCCCAGCATGCCATCGAAAATGGTGGGGAATTTGTCACAGACTGCCTGGAAGTCTGTGCCGTGTAGTTGGTTCACCCCTGTGACTCCCAGTCCCAGGGGCCTAAACCACGACAACCCTAGTAAGCTCAAAAGCTTGCCCTCCACCACCAGGGTGTCCAATAGTCCACCAAAGTCCTTGAATTGGACCCGGAACTTGCCCAACCCCTTGATTGCTATGGGGTTTTTCTGGAAATCCCACAATGGGGGGAGGGGTGTAATGTATTTAATGGTGACTGCCATGTGGTCGGCCAGACACATGTGGCTGGACGGGCTATCAGAGCTTTGGTCCGGCAGACAGTAGCCCGACCGGATTGTGATTCCAGCCAATAGGGCACATACAATCCGGCTAGGGACCTATAGCGCTAAACTGTGCGAAAACAAAGCTATCAGGCAGATCAGGTGAGCAAGCCCCCAAACCTCCATCCTGCATGTTCATCTCAACTACCAAATAATCTTTAGATCTGACTTCACTGCAGTGCATCTCCAACTCCAGTACTTTATATTGAGGATGGAGATTATGCTGTTTGTTCTGTGGAACAAACAATGGTATCAAAAAACAGTTTAATAATGAATGACCTGTGTTCACCATTCCTGTTGTGCCAAGCAGAAAAATCTGAGGAACTGAGTCTCTTAGCAGCCCAGACTCATTTAATTGCTAGAACACTGCAGGAAATCTATGGAAAGCTGGGTATCATTTTAACTCTTGTTTCAAGAAGTGGCAAATAAGACCCATTGATTAAAAAGTCCACTTAGCAATCATGAGATTCCAAGAAAACACAGGAACAAAAACTGTAAGAGAGCTCTGGACCGAAGTTTACAGTACAAAGGGAAATCTGCAACTGCCTCCAGCAAGAGATGAAAGGAGATTGTCTCCCTGACTTTTGAGCCCAACTGCACAGTAATTAATGTCTTCACTTATCAAGGCAAATACATCAACTGGTCCACCAAGTGATGGACCAGTAGACACTTGGCTTTTTTAATAAACATAACCAACTCCTGTCAATCTCATTAAAGTGGAGCAAATTCCTGGACCTCTATGCTATGTATGCTTTCTTTTACGATTTCACTTCTATCAAATAACAACCCTTGTGTTTGCTCATCACTCCTTCTACGCTGAGTTTGGGATTAGGTTTCAAAGATACTTTAAGAATTCCCAAGTCCAGTAACTAATGTATGTGAATCTTCAACCACTGAACTTGGATTTGGGCAAAATTGAAACCAAAAAGGAAAGAGTGAGAGTTGTAGGTACATTTAACTCTCCAACTGATCTGTCTAGCTCCCCATACACATCTTCCCATATGAAAGTCAAGATCCCACAGGACCATAGAATTGAAGACCTTAATGATAGTCCACTCAGCCTGGAAACTCCAGATCAACTCAGCCTAGAAACTCCAGAATAACAGACGATCTCTGAAAGCCCTGCCATAATAGGGCAAGAAAACAACTTGGAGGTCAAGGAGTTGGTACAGACGTCGGGGAAGATCTCTATGGATACAGAGCAGCAGCTAATTTCCGAATGTCTTGCCACAATAGAGCAGAAAGGCAATCTAAATTTAAAGACCAATGAGCTGACAGAGACCATAAAGCTTTTGCAGAGATGATTCGTTTTCTTAAGGAAGAAAGACAGGCATACAGAAATAGCGCATTTGAGGAAACATCACAAGAATCAGAATCTGAAGAGAGTTGTCAAAAACTCAGTAATGACTCAATAACAGCAGAAAGGGGAAATGGTCGTGTATTCAGATAAATAAGTAAGCTGGTCCAGGTAGGGAGGTCTCCCTAGTATCTGATATAGTATCTGAGATTTTATATATATATATAATTTCCCAATGTTTAAATTTTATTCCCTTTTCCCACATTCTATATTCTGCCTAAATTGTTCCATTCTGTTTGTTGAGATTATTTTACACAGTTCCAATGACCAAAGACCAGTTGCTGGAGCTTGGAATTGTAGGTCTGGCAGCCTATGATAGCTGTCAATTTTGAGGACTACCTTCTGGCCTTTCTTTTTTTGGGGGTCTTCACTTTTTGTGGATTAGACAATATAGTCCCACTGGATTGTATATGGCCAATTTTGAATGGATATAAAAGGCCAAGGTCTCTTCCCTACAGGGGTGTGTGTGGCATTTGGGAGTTCCATTCTGTTGTGTCCTTAGCCTGAAGTACACTGTCAAACAGATATAGCTGAATATAGATTTTGATTAGTTCACGTTAAATATAGTTATTTTTTTAATTTTGTTTTTCTTTCCCTGTGCTTTACCTTTTATAAATTCATGTTAGCCCATAATGGAAAACTTTACATAACACAAGTGGATTAGCCTGAGTGATTGCATCTATAGGAGACATTATTGTAGTGTATTGCAATGTCTGTTGTGTATAGCACTCTCGTTTTATTATAGTTCAGTGTTTTCTGCCTTTGTCACCCTTTGTTCAGTGTGGCACATTAAGCTTTAGATAGTCTGGTTTCCTTAGAATTTCCTTGTCCCCACACTGACTGTTTCATTAGTATGATTAGTTTTTTACTGTTTGCTTGTAACACTTCCTAATTTTTAACCCTATTTCTGTTCCATTTTTAAAATTAGAGATGTTTGCAATCTGATTGAATTATTTGTATCAATTTAAAGAAATAAAAATATTTTTTTAATAAAAGAAAAATCAACTATACGCTGTAAATGGATTGTGCATGCATCCACTGTAACATGAACAGGGCTTCTGTGACTAAGTTAACTTGTGTGTGTACAAAGGCATCTGAATTAATTACTATACAGTCCTTAGATGCCTTTGTATCATCAAATGGTGCATGTACAAAACCTTGTTACTACTACACAAAGGTAGAAGCCTAAAATCTGCTGTTGTTCATACAGCAATAGGACAATTGAAATGGTCACAGAACTTTACAAATCAAAGCTAAACTATTGGAATCTGGTTTTCCCAAGGGCTTTCCTTCTTATGAACCAAACTGTACACTTCAGAATCTCTGTTTGGTAGGTAACTTAATGAAATATGTACAGTGGCTAAACCAAGACTATAGAACAGCTTCCTGGGGAGGGGCACACTGGGTTCCCTTTTTGTTTTAAACAAGCAGCAATTGACTACAATGGTGCAACAGTTGACTGCAATGATGGCTGTTGCTGGAATTGTGAAAATCCCCCCCCCCCATGCTTGATATCTGCTCATTTTGTATTGTCTGGTGGTAGTTATGGGTATTATTTTTTACTTGTCGTTTCTTGTGTGGTGTTTTGCATCTTGTTTTTAGTCTTATTGCATGGCATTGTGTTGATTCACTAGGTCAAAAAGCATATATATATATATATATATATATAAATGAAAAATAAACTATGGAGCTACATAGAAACAAGCAAACAAACAACCCCCCCCCCAAAAAAAACCTGAGGCACCAAATTGTAATGCTTGAAGTCAGAGGTCTGTGCCACCTGGTAGAGCTAAAACAGATGTTATAAACTGAGGCTGGGTAGGTTACTGTAAATGAGGTCTTCAGGATCTGCACAGCTGCCAATATATTATCCAGAGAACAACTGAGCCCTGGCTTGTATTTGCATGGGAGACCACCAAGGAATACCAAGGTCATAAAGCAGAGGCAGGCAATGGCAAACCACCTCTGAATGCTTCTTGCCTTGAAAACCCTACAGGTTCACCAAAAGTCAACTGTGACTTGACGGCAAAAAAAAAAAAAAAGTAACAATGAAGCATGCAGTGTTGTAAGTTTGCGAGTAACTGGCAGGGCTTTTTTCTGGGGGAATGCGCTGAAATGGAGTTCCGGAACCTCTTTGACAAAATTCTTTTAAAAATGTTTAAAAGTTCATGAGTTTTCAGTATACAAATTGAAAACTTCATTTCCCTCTCCAGAGTCCCAGCACCTCTTTAAAAAAAAAAAAAAAAAAAAAAACAGTACAAAAACCCTGGTAACTGTCACAAGCTTCCATGTTTGCCTAGTGGAATTATTGTGGTGTGTACTCTGTTCCATTGCTGGCAGTTCCTACCTTCCATTTTGCCTTGGAACACTGATGAACACCTACAGTGGTTTTGACCTTGAATTCATGTACTTTATAAACTTGCCTCCCCCACCCACCCTGGTTTATGTATATCTTCCACCAATCTGTCCAAAGTGTATTTTTCATCTAAAGTAAAAGAACTTCTGTATCTTAAAATTCAGCAAGGTGGGTCTATGTGTAACAATATGTATCTTCTTCAGAAGTAGGATGCTTTTACAGCTCTTGGAGAAGTCTCTTATTCATTAAACAACTTTTTATTACGATAATTTTGAGGGGAGGCTGCCGTCCCCAGCCTTCCCACTGAGCTGAAGTCTCATTATAAACTGTCTCTTTATGTTTCCAAAATACTGGGTTCCCAAGCTTAGCTCATTAATGAGACCGGAATGTATTTCATAATGGCTGGCTTGTTACACAGAACCACACAGAGTAAAAAAAGAATGTTGCAGTTTAATTCATTGGTGCTGGAAACACATTTGCACTTCAGCAAGCTTGCTAAAGAGAAAGCAATGAAGATTGATTCCAACTGCTCCCCCCAACTCAATTACTTTTGTTCTTTTGTCTACCTTCCCTATTAAATATTTTCTTCTGTTAATATATATATATAGACACCTATGCGTTACAATCAAAAGTATTTTTAATAATAAAAATGAACTTTGTAAGAAGCATGGTATTTGGGAAAAAAAATAAAATTCATCCATAAAGACCTGACTGTTTTAAAGACTGAGCTGTTTCACAGCTAAAGTATTTCAACTATAGTGCACTCCCTGGTGGGGTGTGCTAAATCTCTTATTTTAAAGCTAAACAAGATTACTCCAAAAGCTGGCATTCAAATAGCTTTTTGCGTAATGGCATAATAGGTTAGGGGTTCCAATACTCTCTCTTGCAGCTCCAGTAATTGAACTCTTTAGGGGCATCAGCTTCTAGGAGTTTACTTTAGAATTAGCTTGCTGTTGGAAGTCATGAGATTGCTAACTGCCTGATTTCCTGACATTAGTTTAATGAAGAAGAATGAGTCGCCATGTCAACTACAATACCATGAAATGGAATCAGGCTTTCCATTTATGCTTGTTTCTCAACAACCTCCCCACCACCACCTTTTTGAGGCTTTCCTTTTTGATGTGTAAAGTGCAGTAGTTTAGTTTCTAATGATCTTATAAAACGTTGCTTGGATACGTATGCAGAAACTCTCAAGACAATGTACCTCAATTTAATTTCCTTCCCTTTTTTTGTAATCCAGTTATTTGTGTATTTTTTGTAATAGTGAATTATTACTGAAAAGTTTTTTTTTCTTATCTTACAGCATTCCAATTAGAGAATCATCAATTCCTTGTTACCTGTGACAAGAAAATGCTGTTTGCTTCAGACAGTTTTAATGTGTTTTTTATTCTTTTTTTAAAAAATAGTGCTTCATTCCACTTTCCACTTCATACGATAAATAGGGAACAAATGAAAAACCATAAATTATTATTAGTCCGAGATAAAGGCCTTTTCATCAGTTTAGTCCTCAGAAATGCTGACTTCTCAAATAATAAACTTTGTATCAGACAATTGGGGAAAGTAGATATCCAGTAATAAAAATAGTAATTTTAACAACTATAATTTCTAAAAGACTGTACAGTTGGGATAGTTTCTGGAGGGTAGCCGTGTTGGTCTGAAGCAGTAGACAGAGTTTGAGTCCAGTGGCACCTTCAAGACCAACAAAGTTTTATTCAAGGTATGAGTTTTTGTGTGCATGTACACTTCATCAGATACATTGATATCCAGTAATAAAAATAAAAAAACAAATAAATTTTTTAAAATTGTAATTTTTAACAACTGTAACTTTTTAAAAAAACTGTACAGTTTGGATAGTGGGTATTTTGTATGTTAAAAGTTATCTGTTTCAATACATCCAAGATTTGTTTAAAACTTTACAATGTTCTTATTTACAGTACACATATTTATATATTTAAAAATATTTGCTCTCTGCCTTTCTATATCAAGTATCTCTAAGGGTTTACAAAATTACAGATTAACATAAATATTGCAAAAACCAGCATAAAACCCAAGCCATCCAACCTAAAGATACTACATTGACATATCACAGCAAAAACCACCACATATCAATTTGAAACACATGGCAGACATCATTCAGACCTTAAAAACAGAGCAAAAATGTACAAATAGAAACTGATGGGACTTTTAAAAGTAATGAAAAGCCAGGCAGAACCAACTGCCGTGTCTCACTTGTATACCACTGAACATCAGCAGAGCTCATTTCTAATAACCAGACACTTCTCAGAATATAGATTAAAATCCTGGCTAATTTGTATTCTTCCCACATATACCTCTCTCTCTCCCCCTCTCATCCACCAGTGATCAATCAACAAAGGAGTTTGTTCAGGCAATCATGATTAGATCTTATCACTAACTGAGAGGGCACTCTGATATTGGATGATATTCTGTATCTCAAGAGAATAATCTTTCTCTCAGGGTGAACAGGTTTACACTGTCTCCCCAGCTGCCTGACTTCTTCAGTGCAGCTCTTTATGGATTACCAGAAATAGGAGGGGACAAGTTAGATCTAGTGAGCAGCAGTGAGCAAAATTCTTCATGTGCTTTTCTTCTGCTGTCAAGTTTCTGAAGATGTGCTCCCTCTCTTTCTGTGTAGGCTGCTTCTTCTTGATGTCACAGATGTGACTCTAACCACAATGTATGGGCTTACATATGAGATAAATGTACAAATATGTTGTAGAAGAAGCTTGCAGTATGTGTGCAGATGAGGATCACATACTACTGTGCAGCTCTAAATTTTCCTAGGAAGCCCCTTGTAAACATCCCATTTAGGAAACATTCCTTGCTGCATCTGTGAGAGAAGAATTCCAAGCTTTCATTTTTAAAAAGTAAGTCTTTAGCCCCTTTTCACTGCAGAGATGTAAGAGAAAAAGCATGTCTTTGAATTGTAAACACCTAGGTGGAAATTGCTAAGGAGGTGGGTCAAGAAAACTGTGGAAAAACCTGCCATGTGGAAGTCCCGTTACTGCTGTGTTTTCTTTGCAGCTGCACCAGCAACAATGAAACCACCAAATCCTGAACTTGTATAGAAGACATCCTAACCCCAGCAGCTCCTAAGTTACCTTTTCAGACTCAAAAAAATGGGGGGAAATGCATGTAAATGAGATAGGGCATCCTAGGGACTGTGCATTGCTCTGAATACCCTGTCTCACATGATACATCCAGACTATTTTGTGTGTGTGGTGTAAATGTTTGAATCAGGCTTAGAGGAGGCTTACTTCTGAAGGTGCTTTAATGCACCTCAGATACATATATCTGAAACAGACTGTTTCCAACTGCTTACTCTTACCAGTTTAGCTAGAAATATGTTTGTACTGGGTGGATACAAGACTGCAAGGGGTTTGTTTAATTGGAAGCCAAAAAGAACTCTTCAGACTTTGGCTGAAGACAGATGTAACGATGAAAAATCATAACTCCTGAATGCATTCTTGACTCTGTTTTAACATTCAGTATTGGTCTCTTATATACTAGCAAATGGAATCATTATATGTTGTTCTTGACTTTTCTTTACTTGCCTGGTTTTCAATACACTGAGGTGGATATGGCTCTCTTTCCCAGCCAGAGGAGGTTGAAGAAGCGGCAACCAAGCAAGAACAAAGATGCAGGAAAGCTGTATCAGCATTCAGTTTATCGATGTGCTCAATGTTCAGTATAAAAAGTGCATATACTACATTTCTGCCTTCGTTTCTGGTACTGATGGGCCCCAGCCACACAAGCGAGATAATCCCGGGGGGGGGGGGGAGCAAGGCTATTTTCCCCAGAGCAATCTGACCCGCAGTCGTGCGATCACACAGGTCTGTGAAGCTGCCAGCGCAACTTGCCGCTGCGTGATCAGACACAACCGCAGGCGAGGGTTTTTTTTTTTTTTGGTCATTCGTTTCTGATTTGTTTATTCACTTAAACAAGGGATCGATGAATTGCGTCTCCAACCTGGGGGTCTTTCGCTGGCAGTATGCAATGATACGCATACTGAGAAGGGGAAAAAACCAACAGGCATGGCGTCGGGATAGCCTGATCAGACTATCCCCGACTCCACAAGTTTGTTATGTGTCGAAAATGCTCTACTCCTTCGGTTAGGATTAGTCTCAGACCTAAAGCATTTCTGAGTTCACTTGCATATGCTACATGTTAATGAACTATATTTTCAGGGCTAGTCTATAATAGTTCAGAAACTAGAGACCATTTTTTTCCACAGTTGCAACTAGAAAATGCAGCTTTTCTTTTTGAAAAGGCTGTTTCTCACTGTTACCAGAGTCACTGTCCTTGGCAATATTGTGGATGGACTAGAACAACCTATGTATTTCATGTGCTTATCCATTCCCAGAACAGGCGCAATGAAAAATCCTAAGCACTGGTCTGTATATTGCCCTGTCAGTGCAGATAGCCTGCATGCAAAAGCTAAAATATATGTGGGACCACCTTTGGAATTTATCAGTGGAAGGTATTTACCAGCTTCCTCCACATGAAGAAAGTCATATGTAGATCAACTTTATGAAATAGTTCATTGTGTCACTTTCTCCTTAGTTTAGAGATAATGCACAGAAATCCATATTCAGGACATAAGGGGGTGGAATATAGATAATGCTGACTTAGTTGATGAATGGCAGGTACTTCAGCTGATTGGATTTATGTTCTGTCTGGATTGCTTTTTCTGTCACTCTCAGAGCCAAATTGCTATTTATAGTGCAAACAGAATTCGATATTGGATGGTTTTCCACTGCTGGATTGTTAAAACTGCTTAGACCTTCCAGAGGCTTAATTTGGGATTAAATGACATTTCGCACATAAAATCCATTTAGTTAATTCATTGCAAAATGTGTCCCCTCCTGCAATTTTAATGTGCTATTTTTTTTTCTCGAGTTACAAATAAAACATGCTCCTTGTGGCTCTAGTTTTGCTTTAGCAAGGCACACTAAGGTATTATTAATCCAGCAAACAAATGCCAGACTTGGTTCAATAATTAAGCAATATATTTAACTATTCCACCGTATGTAGGTGCAACTCTTTTAACATCTATCATGATTCATACTTCAGAGATAATGCCAGGACTAAAAAGTTCTGCTTCCATTGTTTATCGTTCTTCTCGTTCCGGCTTGGAGAGAGCAAGATGCTGCTGCGCTCTGCTTACAGAGTTTTTTGTTTATTTTATTTATTATCTCTATAGTCCTAGTCTTTTATTTTAACTGGGTCTTTATCTAGATGTGGAAGGGAGGGAAAGATTTCCTGGGTTGTGTTTTGCCTGCACTCTGCAGAGTGTTTTTTGCTATTCTGCCTATTCAGTATTTTTTTTAACCTTTAAGTTCTCATTAGTTCCTGGAGTATAAGAATTATAGGAGGAAGATAGTGTTAGTGTTTTATACCATTTAGTGTTTTATACCATTGGTATTTACTCTCCTTGGGGCTTTATCTTGTAGATAAGGCTAATGCTAGACTTGTGGTTAATTGCTACATCTGCTCAGCATTATGTCTGAATGGGGAGGAATAATAACTGAGTGATTGATTTTGGTAGGAGGACGAAACATTTTATTTACTTTGGATGAGATTATTTTACCACGTGGCCTCTACTTTTTATATGTTATATAAATTAGTAAGAATGCTAAATAAGCTTGGTGCAAAACTGTGTGCCCTGGGAAATTGAAAACAGAGAATTGTGATGAGGAAGTTATTTATTCCTCATGTTGCTATGTGACTTGTTTTCTGATCCTTGTAAGGGATAGGTTTAATTAATTGCAACGTTGTTGTATATTTGATTTGTTTTTTAATTGCAGTTTTAACCCATGGGTTAAAAATAGATAGAACTGACAGAGACCTTTTACAGTCTTATATTTTACTACATCTTGATACCATATTTGGATTCTTGATTAAATATGGGAAAGAAGAGAGAATGCTCTTTTACAGACTCTCAACCAATTAGTAAACAGAACAAATTAGATGACTATTTTGCCCATCTTTCCCCATTAATAATGAATAGGGTTGCAGAATTGAAAAAGGGTATATTAGCACCCGATACTGAAGTTTTAAAAGATTATTTGTCCTCAAATTCCTCATTTTTTAAATCTTGATACTGATATTGACAAATACTGATATTGTAAATTTGGAAAAGATTATTAGCAGGAATGTAAAAAAACCTAAAACACATAAAAGATTGATCAGGAGATTTACCTCTATTGGCCTATCAGACTCTATTAATTGCTGACACCTTAAATAAGATATACTGTAAATTGGATGGACTTTCTTCCCAAATAATTTTTTGATATGTAATAGAGAGGATGGGATTCATAAAGGCCACTGAAAGATGAATCTACTAACTGAGAGTGATGAGTTGGTAGACATACCTAAGGGACCTCAATTTTTCCTGGATCCATACAGAGTTGTATTAACAATTTCTCCTTTTAATTCTAGGAGGATTCAGTGGTTTCCAAGGTCATTACCAAAAAAAAATGAGCTTTTTATAACTCAGTTGATTTGAAATTCATTAATGAATAAGAAATTTCTAAATTCTCATAGTAATGATTGCTATTTGCTTCAGTTTTACTCACCAAGAATTCCTCATTGGATTACATTACATATATCCTACTTGAATAGTTATGGGCAATTTCCAGCTAGATCCTAAAAGCAAACTGAGATTTTGCCTCTGTTGCATCTGAAGAGGTCTGCCCAGCTTGTAAGTGCCTCAAATACAGGACTTACATCAAGGAGGGGTAAAAGAGTGAATTCTCCCCTCTTGCCAAAATGTAAAGTGGAATACAAGAACAGAAACAGATCAATTATTCTCCTGAAAGTTATCAGCAAGTAGAACAAACAGAGAATGAACTATTGACATCATTTAAACATCTTCCACAGTCTGAGCAAGAGCATCTTGTTACACAGCTACGGGGACTGTGTGACATTCTTGAATGTAACATTGATCCATCTTTTCTGATGAGAAACAGAGCTACTGGCCACACTGATAACAAGAGTACTGCCAAGGAGGGGTCCTCTCGTGATATTAAAGTTCCTCCATGGGCAATGCCCGTCAAAGGATTAAATACTGAGTCTTTTGACTGTGAGATCAGTAGATCTTTTGGATTCAGATGTGCCACCCCAGGCATTATATCCCCTACTGACTGACAGGAGAGGGGAGACAAGGTTAGGCATTCAACTGGAACCAAACAAGATGGAGTTTGAGGGATGTGGGTAAAACAACAAAATCCTCCAGACAATGTTTCTGACTTATTCTCGCAGCCAGAATGATGCAATATCATATCAAAATAAGAAAATTAGTTAAAATATTATCATGGAATGAGGCAGAATGGATTAACAAAAGTGAGCAAATATAATAGACTACTTCAAAAGTTTTAATATAATATTATTCGGGACTCTTTTTCTAGGAGGAACTCCTTTGCATATTAGGTGACACACCCCTAATGTAGCCAGTCCTCCAAGAGCTTACAGAATTCTTCTTACAGGGGCTACAGGGGGTTAGAATTAATATGATAGGTTGTCCATCTGCAGGTTTGATCACTCTGATTTCTTCATCACTGCAGGTCAGAGTTACTGAAATACCTTCTAAATCTCATTTATGTATAGTTCTTCTTTTGGAGTTTGCTGTACAGAAAATCATTTTAGTTAATCTTTATCTCCCTCCTGTAATGGGAACAATTTAAACAGGAATTGGCAGGAATTGGACTCATTAATACAACTAGTTTACCAGTATGCTGAAGTGTCAATTATGATTGCAGGTGATTACAGTGCTTGGATTGGGAGCTCCATTGAAGACTACTTTAGATTAACTATAAAATATGAGAATCCCTTTGGAATTTTGGATAATCTTTTTTAGCTCTTTAGATGTGTCATTATCTGATAGACTTTGTCTTGAAATGAGGGTTAGGTATTGCTAACGGGTGCCTCCTTTTCTATAGAAAGGGTGATACCACCTTTATAAACTCTCAAAGAGCAAGTGTAGTTGATTATTTTATTCTGTCTCCTGATATGTTTTCATTGGTTAAGACATTTTTGGTTCATGACTATGTTGTGAGTGATCACTTACTGCTAAATTTAATCCTTCAAATAAAGCAATGTGATAACATGGGTATTAAATTTAATCCCCAGATTGTTATTGAGGATTTTTGGCTATGTTCTCTTAGATTGACAAATGAAATATCAAATAATGTAGCTGAGACATATCTTACTCCAGCCTGTGCCCAGTTAAAAGAGGGAATCAAGTTTTCATCTTCTGTTCAAGAGAATATAGAGAAATTAACTGGTTTATTCATGTTATTTTATCCATGCTACATTAAGTTTTTTTGGCACTAGAGGAACTACCCACCAAAAGTGATTTAATGAAGATTGTCATACGTTGAAATGTGCAATGAAATATGCTTTCTAGCAATTTAGGAAGTACACTGTTCATCCAGCTGTTTCTAGCTACAGTACAACCCTGTCAGACAAATACTGCAGATCACAAGGCTTTCTCTGTGGTCTTTCATGGTGGAAGTAGCTACAGCACAACTTTCCACAGAAATCAGCCAGTTTGTTTAGCTTTTATTTTGGTTTATTCAAGCTGTTAGCCTACTCTCCTCCCAATGTGTAACTTTCTTTAAGAACTGTAGGGTTGGTTATGAATGTGTCCATGCTTGAGCAGAAGACACACTCACAGAATGTAGCCTCTGTGATTTCAGCTGCATTTATTGGGACCAATCAGCTCAAAGTTGCTATATAATTCTATGAATCTTAAGGTATAAAACTGATTAAACACTGCAAGAAAGTGTACATTAATGCCTTATTCCAGGACAGCAAAAGCCAGTCCATGTAACGAGATGTCTTGGAAGATTGGTTGCAATAAGGCTTTGAAAAAGATTTCTGCAGTTATGGAGTTAAGAAAAGCCGCCATGCTATTTGCAGTTGGCATACTATTGATGCTCTTGTTTGATCTTGGATATTGTAAAATGATGTGTCACCTTTCAGAATTGATATAAAAGTTCTGGAGGTGGCTCTTTTTATATAAAGAGGTGTTCCCTGATAATTTAACAGACAGCCCATGTGCTCTGCAGTAGCATCATTTATGTTCAATGTGATCCTTTGGTAGAATGCTTCAGTTTTTTACTATTTTTGAAACTGAGTGGTAATTAATTATTGGAAGTTTATGTATTTTATGTAGTTTGAAGAGTTAGATCTAAAGTGGTATTCCACATGCAGAACAGAACTTCCATGGGTAGTAGAGGGGAATGGTTTATGCTCTAGATGTCCACATTGTATCCCATTGCAGATGCTGTTATACAAAATCTGAGGATGGCACATGTAGGCATCCCCACAAGTGCACACCCCAACCTAGTCTAGGGATTGCTTAGGCCTATATATACACTGGTCTGCCTTGGCATGCCCCTTTGCCAAAAAAGTTGTAAAAAGAGTCTTCTAATAAACAATAGTACACTTTATTGATTAAAAAGTAGATCAAAGAAGGAAAGTAAAGAAATCAATTAATCAATGGCAGTTTCCTTCTTTAATCTATCCACTTTTTAATCAGTAAAGTGTACTATTCCTTTTTAGAAGCATATTTTTGTCGTTAATCCATGTATGAAGTAAAGACATCAGTTAATCACTGGCAGTTCATACATGCATTAAATACAAGCTCAATCCTTGTGTGATTATTCTGTTTTTTACAGTAGTATTCCATATTTTTCTGATTCTTTTTTTGGTGGGTGTAATGGATGGGTGAAGGTCCTGCTTTTTCTGAGAAACAAACACCAGTCCCACATGGAATTCACTGCCACAGGAGGTGGTGGCAGTTACAAGCATGGATGGCTTCAAGAGGGAATTAGATAAACATATGGAGCAGAGGTCCATCAGTGGCTATTAGCTACAAGGTATAGATAGGAACTCTCAGTCTGGGTCAAGTGATGCACTGTATTCTTGGTGCAGGGATGGGGGAACAGTGGGAGGGCTTCTAGTGTCCTGGCCCCACTGGTGGACCTCCTGATGGCACCTAGTGTTTTTGGCCACTGTGTGACACAGAGTGTTGGACTGGATGGGCCATTGGTGTGTGGGCAGGAAAACTAGCAACTGGTCAGGATCCATAGAAGGGCTGAAGGAGCCAGGAGGGAGGGGGGACAGAGAGAAAGAGGAGACTCACAGTTTTTAGGTAGGTAGATCCTGTGACCAGTGTTCCCTCTAAGCTGAGTTAGTGTGAGCTAGCTCAAAGTTTTTTAGCCTCCGGCTCACACATTTTTGCCTTAGCTCAGGAAGGATGGCTTCAGAGCAAACTAATGGATGCAGCAGTCAAACCGCTCACTCACAGCTTTAATGCCAGTAGCTCACCAAGTAGATTTTTTGCTCACAAGACTCCACAGCTTAGAGGGAGCATTGCCTGGAATTATAAAGTTATGGGTTGGAGAGGTCCAGTGTTGGGAGACGTCAAAAGTCTCACACTGACTTTTGAGTGAGAACAGGCAAAAATTGTGAAGAGGTGGATGTAGAATTTTATCACCAGAGAAGTGGGCTAGGAGACTGTGATAACTTAGGGGCTAGTTTCTGGGGAAAGCCTGTCAGCTATCTCTGCACTCCTAAATTATCAACTGTAACCTCTCTGCACTCCTAAATTGCTTTCCACACTTCAGTATTATCAACTGTAACCTTATACATTAATAGGCCCAGCAAGACTATGTTACACCTCTAAATAGTTTCTGTACTCTTTTTGGAACAATCTTTTCCCCCTATCCCTGGGAGTAAATAAGTTACTGTTGTTGTGGAATTCACTGCCACAGGAAGTGGTGGTGTTTACAAGCATGGACGGCTTCAAGAGGAATTAGATAAACATATGGAGCAGAAGTCCATCAGTGGCTATTAGCCACAAAGTATAGATAGGAATTCTCAGTCTGGTGTTGGGGGGGGGGGGGCAACAGTGGGAGGGCTTCCTGCCCCCACTCCTGGACCTTCTGAGGGCACCTGGTGTTTTTGGCCACTGTGTGACAGAGTGTTGGACTGGATGGGCCATTGGCCTGATCCAACTTTGGCTTTTATTATATTCTTATGTTTTCCTGTTTCCTGCTGGATTTATTACATTCAGAAGCCATGGGCTGTCAGGTAGAGGGTTGTGTTGAGATGGAGACAACACTGGTCAAGCTTTACATCGTGTTACCTCAATTTCAACATCAATTAAAACCCCAGCCTTCATAGGGGGACTAAACCAAGGGTGGTGGTAGTTATACATGTCCTGGCACAGACCAAAAGAAAGAAACTTTCTAGATATGGGTGTGTGCATGTTTATGTATGTGAAAGAGAAAGCGAGAGTCTGAGAGACAAATTCACAGACAGACATATAGGCAGCAGTTGATGGGGGCAGAAAATGCCTGGGTCTAAATTCTGGGGGCTATGCTTAAGGATATTGCAGAGGCTGGAAATGAAAGAAAGTTGCTGCATTGTAGAGCTGCTGCCTGGAGAGAGGGAGAGATGTGCATCTCTGTTGGTGGGCTAGAAGGAGAGAAAGAGAGAAGCAAAGGTAGGATGGTGCAGTGGGATGGTATTTAGAAGGACTGGTAGAAATCTCCTGGGGTGAACACAGTGGCAGAGAGGAGACACACAAGGAAAGAAAAAGAGAGGGGAGAGATACTTAATCATACTTGCCTTATTCTGTTGTCTGGTGCTGGAGAGGCAATGGAGGTCAGTCTGGAGGAGAAACTGAATCAATTTTGTGGTTGAAATCTGAGTCTTTATATATGTAAAATTCTCTTTGTTCTAGGGGAGTCCTGTGATGATTTCAAATTAAATTAACTTTATTTGCTAGTTTCCTCCTTCAAAGAAAATGATTTCCCTGCTTAGTGTTTCTTTGACAAAAGCTGATGGTGACATGATAAATTTAAACACAATGGATGAGTATTTGCTCACAGATGTGTTGGGACTCAAGAGATGTGTTTTCCCTTTATAATTAAGTGGAAGGAAACTAGGTTGCTCTCTTGGATGTGTTTGACATTTGGCTTAAGAATTTCCCTTTATCTCTTCTGGGATATTTGTCCTTTGTTTTATGGCCAGAATCTGAAATGATCTTAGCTAATAAAGGTGTTTGCTTTTAAGATTAATTTTCTTGCAAAAGGGTGCCTCACTTTAGTTTTTATCTAATTTTAACTAACCATTTATTTATCTGTGAGACTCAGAGTTTGATCATGCTGCTTCTTCCCCTGGTTTTTGGCATTTGTTATCCGGTTCTAAAAGTTTACTGTTAGCTACCCCTTTTTACTGTTGGGGTGCTGGTTTAATAGCCAAATTCTACCTCAAATTTCTGCCTCCTCATGTCTAACAGTGTTATTTTGCAAGTACCATGAACTACACAGGAAGGGAACGGCAGGAAAGTTCATTCTCTGAACTGATTTACACTGTTGGTTTACTCTTATCCTGATTTACATTACTTACAATGTAAAATGCTTGAGCATAGGAAAAAGAGGTAATCAAATGAATAAAGGTGGTCACCCAGATATCTGTTCATGTGTAAAATTTAGTATATACAATATGATCTCACCCTCTTTCCTCCCTCACACACATGATTTTCCCCTCTGTCTTCTTGCTTGCTAAGCAGCCCCTATATCTATTTTCTTCTTATACACACACACTCACTCACATACACGCACATGCATGTGCACACACACACACTAAATGGATGGATGGATGGATGCTGGCCCAGCCCAGCAAACTGAGGGAAGAGACAAAATCACCTTCTTTTGCCTCCTTCTTAGGGATGCCAGCCTCCAGGTGGGATCTGGGGACCCCCTGGAATTACAGCTCATCTTCAGACTACAGAGATTAGTCCCCTTGGAGGAAATGGATTGCTTTAAAGGGAGGACTTTATGGCACTGTACTCCACTGAGGTTCCTGTCCATCCCAGGCTCCATCTCCATCTCTTCAGGAATTTCCCAACCTGGATCTGGCAGTCTTACTCCCCATGGGTGGCTGGGGCAGGGGAGCGCTGGCAGCCTTATTCCCAGTCCACAGTCAATAATTAACTGTCTCTTCTTCAACTGTCAGTTCCCAACTGTCATTCCTTGACTGACTCCACATAATTCTGTTTGAACAGCCTGTCACTCAAACATTCTCAAACTCTGTATTCTTCACAAGTAACATATATGAGAGTGTTCTAGGAAGCCTTACATTGTACACAAAAGCGAATCACATTGCTGATGAACACGTGCTGCGAATTAGGTTTAACAAGCTGAGGACCCACAAGATCTGTGGTGGAGGGAAATCCCATCCTACTGCTGGCCCTACCCCAGTTCTCCCCTCTCCCCTGGATTGCCAATTTATCTCCTCCATTGACACCAACTTCTCTCATTCTTCCCTCCTTGTTGCTGTTTTGTTGGACATTGTAATTCTGTATACAAAAGGATCTGAAAGGGAAAGAGAATTCTCTACCCAGGTATACCTGGCAGTTGGCCTGATCCTTTCATCAGTTAGATGTTGAGCTTCTTCGGCTGTTGCTTGCCTTCTGTTTCATCTTATATAGGGCCACTCTTTTTCTGTCTCTTACCTGGGCTTGTAGTTAACCATTTTGAAGTTAATTGTTAATTGTAGCAAGTTAACCTTTTTGAAGTTAATTGTTCACAATAAGTTTATTGTACTTAAATGAATATGCACTTTTATTTTTGTAAGTATTTTTTTTTCTTTTGTTACCATTGGAGTCAGGTCATCTTTAACCCAAATTGTAAACTTGGTGGGCAAGTCATGTCTTATCTGGTACTTCTCAAATCAAGTCAAAACGTCAGCTTTGTGGGATACAGGTGCACAATGAATAGTGTCTAGTTAGTGAGTAGAAAACTACCTCCCAGGAGTATCCCTGAGGAAGATGAAAACTCTTATAAATACATGAATTAAAAGCAGCAAATGGGACACTAGCAATGCTCCCTCTAAGCTGTGGAGTCTTGTGAGCAAAAATGCTACTTTGTGAGCTCCTGGCGTTAAAGTTGTGAACAAGCGATCTGGCTTCTGCATAACTTAGTTTGCTGTGGAGCCATCCTTCCTGAGCTAAGGCAAAAATGTGTGAGTTGGAGGCTAAAAAACTGAGCTAGCTCACACTGACTCAGCTTAGAGGGAACACTGGACACTAGTACCTTATAAATGCTTGATTAAGGTCCAATTTCAGTTATCCCCAGCCAATGTGGTTTTGACTGTTCCTGTTCTTGTTAGCACACACAAAAAGAAAATGTGATAATTGGATACAGTGTAATTAAAGAAATAATCAAACACCATTGTAGTGGTTCAGCCAGTGAATCACCTGAACCCTTTCTTGTTAATAGAATGAAAATCACATTATCGTATCTTGACACAGAGAAGGCAGAGACCCATGTGAATCTCATCAAAGGCAACAATCCTAGTTACGGGTGTGAACTTGATGGAAAAAGGGGTGCTCTGGTTCCAAGGAAAAGGACTATCAATGTGAAATGTTGGGCTCGGCCAGGGCCTCATCTGGGAAGTCTGACAACTATATTTGAACAAAACTCAGTTGCTCCATGGCCTGAAGACTTAAGGAAACTCCAATCCAGTTACCAAGCAGAACATTCTGTCCAGAAAATATCCCAGTCAGCGACCCAACACAGCTTGACATTGTGTTAAAGGACAAGATGGTATTAGGAAGCCTACATCAGAGCAGGTCAGGTCAGAATGTTTGATGTGTTCTCAAGAAATAAAGGTCAACATTTTCTACACAACCTGACTTTTTCCCTGAGTGGAGTGTAACATATGTCCCCATCTCTACTTACTTTCTTGTCTGAGAAACTATGCAACCCCCCCCCTCCATTTTAGAAGAGCATAGCAAGAAAGTGGTGATGGGTAGGGGAGAAAGTAGTGACCCGATGAAGGGAAGAGAAAGAGACCCAAAGTGGCTATGTGGGAGGGGGAAGAGATCTTTCTCCCTTTTGCCTTGGGTCACTGTTCCCCAGCCCCCATCACTATTTTCTCCTTCTCACCAGTCATCACTATCTCTCTCCTCTACCACCACTTTATTTCATTCTCTTTTGTGCTGCGATTACTTTAGGTCATGCCTCAGTAGCTTTCTAGTCCCTCATTACCAACTATGATCTCACAAAACTACACATATCTTGGGTGGTGTTCTCTGTTTTGGGGAAGGAGTTAAACCTCATTAAAAAAACATATTGGGAGTTTTTGTTAATTAAATTGTTAAGGAGCTAGAAGACTTTAGCATGGTTCAGAAATAATAACTATAGTTTGCCATAACCAAAACAAGGCTGGAAAATCCTTGGGATTGAACAGTCTGTCTCTGTTCATCCAGTTGATTAAATCCAGTTGATTAAATCCAGTTGATTAAATACATCCAGTTGCATCCAGTTGATTAAATATTTCTGCTTTCACAGCATACCATAGTTTGCTCTTTCCTCTGAGCCACAATCTACAGTTTCTTTCTTTCTTTTTCTTCCATACCAGATAGGTTTCCTAAGCATTGTTTAATTATGGTTGAGGAAGAAGAAAACAACCCTAATGGAGTGAAAGGAAAACCCAAACACAGATTTGTGGAATAAAAATTGACCACTGCTTTTACTGAACAATAGCAAAGGAGCATTGGCACAGCATGGGGACAGATCTGGCATAGGGTGACTTGCCTGCCACCTGATGAACACTGTCTCCCCCAGCCCGCCTGCTGCATTGGGGGGGGGGGGGGAAGGAGTGGCAAGGCCAGGTGACTACATGGGCACCAACTGCTGCATGGCTTCCCCCATGCCACCTGGTGGTGAGAACCAGCTGATAGCCCCCAAGCTGGGCATGCTGCTAAATGGCTCCACCTCAAGACCCCTTAATGGAGTCCCCAAACAAAGGAGGCAGGCATGCAGGCCCAGTATCCTCCAGAAGGATCAGTCCCAAAGTCCCCTTGGGTTATTAGTTAAGAGTTGTGGACTCTAATCTGGAGAACTGGGTTTGATTCCCCACTCCTCCACATGCAGTCAGCTGGGTGACCTTGGGTCAGTCACAGTTCTCTCAGAGCTCTCTCAGCCCCACCTACCTCACAGGGTGTCTGTTGTGGGGAATGGAAGGAAAAGCACAGAGACCACAAAGAAAACTTAATTTACTTTTTTTTTAGGTTGACTTACTACATTCTTGTTTATTCATGAACTGAAATTCAGATATTATGAGAAACTTTGTTAAACTTTTTCTTAGATACTTTGTCCTCCAAACATTTATGTGATTTTTTTGTACGTATATCTTGTTTGTCTGTTTGTCGGGGGGTGGGGACAGGGAACACACAGTAACTTTTCATTTAAAAAAACCCTGTTTAACTACTATTTCAGGAGCAGTTCTGTAAATGCTATTTTTAATTCTCAGTGTCTATAGCACTGTTCCATCATTCTGGCTGTAAATTTAGAAGAACCCAGCAAGAAGAGGAGTTCCTTTTAATATTTGGCAGCGAGGATTTGGATTACAGTGCTCTGAGTCCTAATCCAGCCCATCTGCCATATGCTTTGACACTCTCATAAATCCTCCAGCCCTTCAACAGTTATAATTTTACTCTGGGAAAGTAAATGAACACAGATTTCCCCCCTCCCCCAAAGATCAGATTGAAATGCCAAACATGATTGCTGTGTTTTTAATCAGTGATACTTTTTTGCTGGTTCACCAAATCCAAGCACTCCATACTATGCATGATGCAATACTTTGGGCCAGATCCCTGTCACACAATTCTGCAGTAATAAGGGTGAATTAAACTCCACAGCAGATTATCTGCATTGTAGTTCTTCTCAATGCAAAGTCCTCTTTCATCCAGTGGCATATGGAGTTTCCAGATGGCAAGATTCTTTCCTCACTGCCCTCTCCTCATCCATCAAGGAATAAAAACCAAAGAAATATACTTTGAAGATTTCAAAGCATAATATAGGCAACAACTCAAACACTGTTCTCACATTACAAACAGATGCATCAAACAGATTGTTTCTAATACCTCCATGCATTTAAGAAGGGGAAAAAATGCAAGATTCAGCTCAAACCATGGTTTGCAACTCTAGCTGGGAAACATGAATAATACTTCTATCAAGGTAGCTCATTCTGAACTGTCAAAGATTACAACTTAAAACCCGATTAGAAAGCAACAGATAGTTTATTGCCTGAAGAGATGGGTTAATCAGCAGATATATTTAAAAAGTGAACAGGCATCTGTACTGAAACAGTTCACATGAAATGACAAAACATGGATTGTGAATGAACCTGCAGGAAACCTCAGGGTCAAGGATTCCATCATCCATTCCTTGTGCAACCAGCAAATTAAATACTTCTGCATTCTTAGCAAATCATAGTTGTCATTTTGTTCAAACCACAAAGCCCAGGCCCCAATTTACCAGGAGCCGCATTTGAGCCCATGTCTGGAGTGGGCTGCAAAAGAGGCTGCCAGCTTGGAGCCGGTCATGTGGAAGGAGTAAGGGGTAGACCCCAGCTGTGATCGAGGCAGGCTGTGGGATCAGCAAATCCAGCTGGCCAGCAAGGGGGCATGGCCTGAGGCGGGCCTGGCTGTGTCTCCCTGATGCACCCGCCCCCCCCCCCCCTAATTAAGGCAGGCACGACTAGAGGACTCTGCACAGTTCATTCCGATTCTTCCACCCTCCCTGCCTTGTTGCTTTTGTTTCGGGTTCATTCAGTTCATTATTTGTATTCTGTCACAGCTTTAGGAAGAAGGAGGAGGAGGATTTTATGTTATACTCTACTTGGAGTCTCAGAGAAGTTTACAATCTCATCACACCTCTGGGATATAGTGCACCTGCGCCGACCCCGATTGGTATCTTCTAAAACAAAAGGGATTTTTGTGCCCTCTCCCCAGTCACATGCAGGGCTCCAGTGCACGTGACCAAGGAAGGGGCACGACAATCCTGCCAGTTCTCTTCTGACCGCCACACTGGTAGGACCCTCCTCGCTTTGGTCGGGTTTTTTTTCTTCTTCTTTCTTCCTTTTTCTCTTGGATTTTCCTGAAAGTGAAAAGACTTTTACTAGTTTCGGACAGAACTTTGGGTACTCTGCCTCAGCAGTTTACTACTACCCCACCCCACTTCCAGCCTATGGCCAGACGGGGCTTCTTCAAATGGCGTCTAAAGTGGGGCAGCAAAATCAATAGACACTTGCTTTGCATTTTGGGTCTTGGGGAAGCGCACGAGGTGGACTCCTGTGCTCACTGTGCCAGGTTCTCAAAGCAGACAAGGAAGAATCGAGCCACAAGACTCTGCATTGCTTTATTGGAACATGCTCTATCTCCAATGGCATCTTCTCAAGAGACATCCGGCCATGCCTCACTGTCGACCCCAGCTTCGGGATTGACAGCTGCTCTCTCCGATGCCGAGCGTCATCAATGTCAACAGATCAGTGGTGAAACAACCAATGTCGACCTCCCAATCTGAAGCCCATACTCCTGCCAAAAAAGGCAAGGAGGGCAAGGAAGATAGGCAGAGTACGCACAAAAAGCACAAGAAGGGTACCCTTACCGAAGTTGCTTGCACATCGCGTCAGACATAGTGAGGGCTACAGTGCTTGACTCTGTGGGCCTTGGGCAGCTACAAAGTGATTCCACCTTGCCTTTGCTGCGTCCTATCCAATTCACAGACTCTGAACTGGATATGGAGTTAACCCAAGTGCCCCGACTGCCCAGTGACAAAAGTTTACACCTAGACTGGGACACTGGCACTTCAGCCATCTCTCTGCATCGTTGGGAGGATCAGGATCGATTATCTGGGCATTATCTCCTGGCACTGTGGGACAGATGTCAGTGGCAGTACCTCTGTGGGGCTTATCCCATGCCTACTGTGCCCTGGTTCCTGCCGCATGCCCCAGCAGATTGGGACTGCCAATCAACATCCTCCTGCATGTCTTGGTACCAAGAGCACCCCCCGACACCGGAATTTGTACAGCCGCAACCATCGGTGCTGATAGGCAGGAAGCACAAGCCCACTGTTCCACCTCTGGTGCATCATGCCAGGCAGTCGACACCGATGCTGTCAATACTGATGCAACCCATTACGTTCTCTGAGCCATCGGAGCATTCTGAACCCTCGGGATCGTCCTCATCGTCCTCCTCCAGTGACGAAGACCCTACCCAGGAACCCTCCCCACCGCAACAGGTGGTGGATAATCTCCCCATCTCTCCATCCAAGGATCTTAAATTGTATGGGGATTTCATCAAGAGGCTGACCAATACACTGATGCTCTCCACCATTCAGCCCCCACCCACTATGACAGATTCAGTGTTTGACATAGTACAGATGGACACTTCCACAGCCATTGTGTTAACATTAACCTCGGTCTTGCTGCAAGCTACTAAAGCACCATGGTCTCATCCAGCTTCTACTCCTGTTTCTAGCAAAATGATTGACCACATGTACAAGGTGCAGGAATCAGGAGCTGAATTTTTGTTTATTCACTAAACCCAACTCGATTCTTGTCAGGCCCTCATGCAAGGGTAGATGCAGCCACTCTTCTCCTTCTGATAAGGAAGGGAAGAAACTCAACTCCTTTGGGCACAGATTCTATTCAGCAGGGGTGTTAGGAATTAAAACTTCCAACTATACGGCCTGCATGGGTAGATACCAGTATGCCCTCTGGGAACAAATGACTGAGTTTATTGCCTCTCTCCCTGAAGACATGAACCGTCAAGCCAGGAGGCTGCAGAAAGAGAGTATGATGCTGGCAAAACATCAGCTTAATGCTGCTAAACATAATTTGGATGTGGCAGCCAAAATGCTCACATTGGCAGTGGTGCTCAGACATCACACCTGGCTGCGCTCCACGTCCCTACCTAGTGACACTAAAGTCTTTGTTGAGGATCTACCTTTCAAAGGTGAGGGCTTCTTCAGTTCCACCACAGATGCAATGTTACAAGAACTAGATAAAAGCATCAAGATTTCACATAATTTGGGAGTCATACAGCCTTCCAAACAATCCAAGTTGAAGTCCTGGAACAAGTCATGGTCATGCAGATCATCCCAAAAGTCCTCCCCGGAACCTCAGTGGCAGAGATCTTCTAGTTTCCAGCCACGGCCCTATGGGAACAAACAGAAGTTCAGTACTGCCCCCCAGTTGAGGACCAAGGCTACCAAGACCCCCTAAAAGAGCCTTTGACTTAGGCCAAGAGCTCAAACCTCCCACCTGTCTGACCCCGTTTTTGTCTGCCTGGAGAAAAAGTAACATTGGACAGGTGGGCTCTTTCTCTCATCGCAGAGGGCTACCATATAGAGTCGTTTCTTCAGGTTTCTATGAAGTCTCATTTCATCCCTACACCCAGCTCCATCACACTGCTAGACAAAATCCGGAACCTCCTGCAAAAGGATGCAACAGAACCCGTCCCTCAGTCGTAGTTCCCTTGGGATTTCTATTCCCGTTATTTCACGGTTCCCAGGAAGGATAGAGGCCTCCGCCCCATTATGGACTTCAGAAACCTCAATATCTTCATCATTTACAAAAAGTTCCGGATGAAAACCATACAGAACATCCTTCCACTCCTCGAGCACAGGGTTTGGATGGTGACCCTGGACTTGAAAGATGCTTATTTTCATGTTACGATATACCCAGATCACAGGTGTTTTCTCTGCCTCACCATGGGGGAAGATCATTATCAATACAAGGCCCTCCCATTCAGTCTTTTTATCACCACCCCACATATTTATGAAGCTCATGGATCTTCTTCGTGGTCTCTGTGCATCACACCTCTGGGATTAAGTGCGCCTGTGCCGATCCCGATCGGTAATCTTCAAAGCCTAACGGATTTTCGCGCCAGCTCCCCGGTCACGTGCACGTCCCACTGCGCATGACCCGGGGAGAGGCACGAGGATCCCGCCAGTTCTCTTCTGACCGCCGCGTCGTGAGGACCCCCTCTCCACTCCGGTCGGTAGCTAACATTCGTTCTTTCTTTTTCCAACTTGGAAAGGACTTTCGGACTGACTTTCTTGTTTCTCCTGACCTATGGACTGTTTTTTCTGGACTCACTTTTGGATTCTCCTCTTCCTACTCCCCGCCCGGCCTATGGCCCAGCGGTGGGGTTTCTTTAAACGCTGCCTTAATTGTGGGAGTAAAATCGCTCCCCCAGACAAGCACTCCCTCTGCTTGCTGTGCCTAGGCGAGTCGCATCGTGTCGATTCCTGTTCGAGTTGCGCCGCGTTCTCCAAACAAACTCGTAAGAACCGGGCGGCCCGACTCAGAGTGGCTCTCTTGGAAGCAGCGTTGTCACCAAAGATGTCCGCAGCCGACGCCTCGACAACATCCCCATCGGTACCGACGGGCCCGACGTCGCCACCGATGAGAAGCCCTTCCGGTACCGAGAAGTCGGCACCGAAAAGACCCCTCTCACTGCCACGAACTCCCGCTAAGAAGCGTAAGGAGGGCAAAGAGGGTAAGGGCAAGCTGAGGCACAAAACCTCGAGTGCTTCGTCGACGCATCCTGCGTCCGACATGACCCAGCACGGGTCTCCACAGCTTGACCCTCCAGGGCGCGAGCGACCCTGGGGCAGCCCTGCCTCCCCGATGCCGCGACCCATCCAGCTCACAGATTCGGAACCCGACATCGAGCTGACGCAGATCCCTCACAGCAGTCCTGAGACCGGGCCCAACCCGCTGCCGGCGCCGAAAGGTGAGCGAGACTGGCGCCTCCCTCCATCTTTGGTGCCGTGGGACGTCCGTCAATGGCGATACCTGTATGGCTCCTCCTACCCGCCACCTCCACAATGGTACCCGGCGGAGTGGGATCGCCAATCGACATCGTCAAGAGTCTCCCGATGCCGAGATCCCCCGGCTCCGACACCGACTCCGATACCGAAACCGAACCCGATACCGAAACTACCGATGCGATACCTACTTCGCCCAATGTCGACCTTCCTCCCTACCAACCAGATCCGTCAACCCTGCCAACGAGATCCGTCTCCCTCCGAACATTCCGACCACTCGATACCCGAATCTCCCGAATCATCCGATGACGAATCTCCCATCCAGCCGTCACCATCCCCTGATGTGGCTGAAAATTTACCAATCTCTCCCTCCGAGGACGTGAAATCCTATGGAGAGCTTATCAAACGAATGGCCCATTCCCTGGCACTTGCCACGGTCCAACCAACCCCTACCGCTACCGATGCCATCTTCGACATCGTACAGATGGATACATCCACCGCGGTAGCGTTGCCACTGATTTCGGTGCTCTTGAGCACTGCCAAAGAATCCTGGGGCCACCCCTCCTCAACTCCAATCTCCAACAAGAGATTAGACCACATGTACAGGCTCCAAGAGCCAGGGGCAGAATTCCTATTCATCCACCCCAAGCCCAATTCAGTTGTAGTGACCCCCTAGGCCAGGGGCCATAGCGGACATTCCTCCCCCTTGGACAAGGAGGGACGGAAATTAGATTCTTTCGGGAGACGATTTTATTCAGCCGGTGCACTGGGCATAAAAACGGCAAACTACACAGCCTGCATGAGCAGGTACCAATACTCCCTATGGGAGCAGATGACACCACTTCTGGCCCATCTTCCTGAGGATAAGCAACGCCTTGCTAGGAAGATCCAGAGGGAAGGCATGGTGCTAGCAAAGCACCAGCTTAACGCATCAAAGCATGCTGCGGACGTCACGTCCAAGACACTCACTTCAGCAGTCGCCCTTCGTCGCCACGCCTGGCTGAGGTCGACTTCGCTTCCACAAGACACAAAGTCCTTGGTGGAAGATCTCCCTTTCGAGGGTGAAGGACTATTCAGCTCCACGACGGACACAGTCCTTCATGATTTAGATAAGAGCATTAAGACATCTCGTAACTTGGGTGTCTCACAATCGAGACAACAGAAGCAGAAGACATGGCAGAGATCTTGGCCCAAACAGCAACCGCGAAGATCTCCCACTGAACCCCAATGGCAGAGACCGCCGTCTACTGCTTATCAACAGAAACCCTATGGCCACAAGCCACGATTCCCGTCCGCTTCCGCTTCCAAGGCTAAGCCACCCAAACCGAACAAGCAGAGTCTTTGACTCCCCCATTCGCTCCGATCTTCCCACCCGTCTATCACCCTTTCTACCAGCATGGCAACGTATCACGACAGACAAATGGGCACTGTCGGTTGTAGCAGAAGGCTACAGAATAGAATTTTTCCAGATACCACAAGAATCGTACTTCGTAACCACCCCTCCCTCCGACACCCTATCGTCGGAAGTCGAAGCCCTCCTCTCAAAAGATGCCATAGAACGAGTACCAACAAACCACCTTCAGCGGGGGTTCTACTCCCGCTACTTCACGGTCCCAAAAAAGGATGGCGGACTTCGTCCCATATTGGATCTGCGGAACCTCAATGCGTTCATCACCTACAAGAAATTCCATATGACCACTCTACAGACCATCCTACCGCTACTAGAAGCCAACGCGTGGATGGTGACGCTGGACTTAAAGGACGCATACTTCCATGTGACGATCCACCCGTCGCACAGACCATACTTACGCTTCACGATCGGTCCGCGTCACTTCCAGTACAAGGCCCTACCCTTCGGCCTCTCTACAGCTCCTCGTGTCTTCACGAAGCTTATGGCAGTAGTAGCGGCACATCTGCGACTTCAAGGTGTCCACCTTTACCCCTACCTGGACGACTGGCTTCTAGTCGCCCCCTCTATGACGGAACTACAGAGCCACATCTCTACTACCCTTCGTACCCTAGAATCACTAGGACTGACAATAAACCTCAAAAAGTCCATGCTTACCCCTTCCAGACGGGTTCAGTTTATCGGAGCTATCCTGGACTCCCTGCAATGCAGAGCGTTCCTACCCCCAACAGAGCAGCGGATATAGTCTCCCTTCTCCTGTCTATCCAAGAGACCAAGGAGGCTACAGCCAAACAAATCCTTCGCCTGCTAGGCCTGATGGCCGCGACAACAGCAGTAATCCCCTTCGCCAAATTGCGGATGAGACCACTGCAGCTTTGGTTTTTGAGGCGTTTCCGCCCCAACTTCCACTCCCTCTCCAAACTATTTCAGATATCAACCCAGGTCCTAGAGACCCTGAATTGGTGGCTTGTGCCCCAGAATTTACATTCAGGTGCACCTTTCCGGCTTCCACCCCCCTCAGCGACCGTCACTACGGACGCATCCCTATGGGGCTGGGGAGCTCATCTGGACGGTGTAGGTGTGGGCGACAGGTGGCACCCCTCTGTGGCACACAACCATATCAATTTCCTAGAGCTGCTGGCAGTTCTCTACGCAGTGAGATCTTTCCGCCAATCCCTGTCGGGGAAGACGGTGACTGTCCTTACAGACAACACCACCACCATGTTTTACATCAACCGCCAGGGTGGGACGGTCTCCCGTGGACTTTGCCGGTTAGCGATAGAGCTTTGGGACGAGTGCCAGGCACTAGATATTCACCTGGTAGCGACTCATCTCCCAGGACTACTCAACGTCCAAGCGGACTTCCTAAGCAGAGGGGGAGCATCCCTACACGAGTGGGAACTGAACCCCCTCTACCTGACTCCGATCTTCGACCATTGGGGACATCCATCCGTGGATGTATTCGCCTCTCGAGAGAACAAGAAGTGCCACCTATTTTGTTCCAGAGCAGGAACGGACCCGACCTCTCTCGGCGACGGTCTCCTCTTCCAGTGGACGGGGAAACAATTGTACCTATTTCCCCCGATTCCTCTCATACCGAGAGTAGTCCACAAACTGTTGACAGAGCGACCGTGGGCAATTCTCGTCACCCCATGGTGGCCGAGACAACCCTGGTTCCCCACGCTCCTCAGTCTCTCACGAGGGACGTATCTCCATCTCCCGACGGACCCAGACCTCCTCGGGATGCATGGGGGCCGGGTACTGCACCACGATGTGCCCAGACTGAAATTGACAGTGTGGCTGATCCAAACTTAGGGTTAGAATCACGCATTGCTCAAGTTCTACTGAACTCACGCAAACTCTCCACTCGGCGTTCATATGAGTCAAAATGGACTAAGTTTTTAACCTTCCTGGCGTCTGTGGGACGGCCCTCAGTCCCCGCCGGGCTTAAGGATGTTTTTGGTTTCCTCCTGTCATGTAAAGACAGGGGACTGTGTCACTCATCTATCCGAGTTTACTTGTCAGCCATCTCAGTCAATCACCCTAAGATTGATGGCTATTCGGTGTTTTCCCATCCAACAACGAAGCAATTCCTCAAGGGAATGAATCGCCTCTATCCCCCAGTGCGGACAGCAGTCCCGGCATGGGACTTGCCCCTGGTTCTCACTAAGCTGATGGGAAAACCCTTCGAACCCATGGCCTCATGCAGCCTTCAACTTTTGTCGTGGAAGGTTGCATTTTTGGTGGCCATCACGTCTACTCGACGCGTGAGTGAGCTCTCGGCGCTCCATTGCGACCCACCGTACCTCACGTTTCATCATAATGCCGTCACTTTGGCTCCAGATGTTGCTTTCCTGCCTAAGATAGTCTCGGACTTTCATATAGGGGCGGATATCACATTGCCGGTATTTTTTCCTGGTCCCCAGGACCCAACGCAACGTAGTCTACACACTTTAGATGTCAAGAGAGCCCTGTCTTTCTACTTGCACCGGACAAAATCCTTCCGCAAGTCTCCAGTTCTCTTCATTTCTTATGCCTTGCCCAGGCAGGGACAGAAGCTGTCGTCTCAAAGACTCTCGAAGTGGATAGTTGAGACGATAAAACTCGCCTATCTTCTGGCCAAAAGGCCACTACCGGTGTCCCTCCGGGCACACTCCACTCGAGCCGTGGCTACTTCCACAGCATTCCTCAAGGGCATTCCCCTGGGAGACATCTGCAATGCTGCAACGTGGGTGTCCCCTCACACGTTTGTGAAGCACTATGCCCTAGATGTCCGCGTCCATCAGCGTACTGTGGTGGGCCGTGCAGTTCTGCAAGCAGCTCAGATGTGAGACCTCCAGCACCCACTTCCAGGTATGTGGTGTGTTTATTGCTCGCTATTCTCCCAGAGGTGTGATGCACAGAGAGCACGAAGAAGATATACAGGTTGCTTACCTGTAATTGGAGATCTTCGAGTGGTCATCTGTGCATTCACACCAGCCGCCCTCCTTCCCCTCTGCTTTCGGTCTCCCTCACTTTTTTCCTTGGGGGCTGTTAGCAGCGGTCAGAAGGAACTGGCAGGATCCTCGTGCCTCTCCCCGGGTCATGCGCAGTGGGACGTGCATGTGACCGGGGAGCTGGCGCGAAAATCCGTTAGGCTTTGAAGATTACCGATCGGGATCCCAAGTTACGAGATGTCTTAATGCTCTTATCTAAATCATGAAGGACTGTCCGTCGTGGAGCTGAATAGTCCTTCACCCTCGAAAGGGAGATCTTCCACCAAGGACTTTGTGTCTTGTGGAAGCGAAGTCGACCTCAGCCAGGCGTGGCGACGAAGGGCGACTGCTGAAGTGAGTGTCTTGGACGTGACGTCCGCAGCATGCTTTGATGCGTTAAGCTGGTGCTTTGCTAGCACCATGCCTTCCCTCTGGATCTTCCTAGCAAGGCGTTGCTTATCCTCAGGAAGATGGGCCAGAAGTGGTGTCATCTGCTCCCATAGGGAGTATTGGTACCTGCTCATGCAGGCTGTGTAGTTTGCCGTTTTTATGCCCAGTGCACCGGCTGAATAAAATCGTCTCCCGAAAGAATCTAATTTCCATCCCTCCTTGTCCAAGGGGGAGGAATGTCCGCTATGGCCCCTGGCCTAGGGGGTCACTACAACTGAATTGGGCTTGGGGTGGATGAATAGGAATTCTGCCCCTGGCTCTTGGAGCCTGTACATGTGGTCTAATCTCTTGTTGGAGATTGGAGTTGAGGAGGGGTGGCCCCAGGATTCTTTGGCAGTGCTCAAGAGCACCGAAATCAGTGGCAACGCTACCGCGGTGGATGTATCCATCTGTACGATGTCGAAGATGGCATCGGTAGCGGTAGGGGTTGGTTGGACCGTGGCAAGTGCCAGGGAATGGGCCATTCGTTTGATAAGCTCTCCATAGGATTTCACGTCCTCGGAGGGAGAGATTGGTAAATTTTCAGCCACATCAGGGGATGGTGACGGCTGGATGGGAGATTCGTCATCGGATGATTCGGGAGATTCGGGTATCGAGTGGTCGGAATGTTCGGAGGGAGACGGATCTCGTTGGTAGGGTCGATGGATTTGGTTGGTAGGGAGGGAGGTCGACATTGGGCGAAGTAGGTATCGCATCGGTAGTTTCGGTATCGGGTTCGGTTTCGGTATCGGAGTCGGTGTCGGAGCCGGGGGATCTCGGCATCGGGAGACTCTTGACGATGTCGATTGGCGATCCCACTCCGCCGGGTACCATTGTGGAGGTGGCGGGTAGGAGGAGCCATACAGGTATCGCCATTGACGGACGTCCCACGGCACCAAAGATGGAGGGAGGCGCCAGTCTCGCTCACCTTTCGGCGCCGGCAGCGGGTTGGGCCCGGTCTCAGGACTGCTGTGAGGGATCTGCGTCAGCTCGATGTCGGGTTCCGAATCTGTGAGCTGGATGGGTCGCGGCATCGGGGAGGCAGGGCTGCCCCAGGGTCGCTCGCGCCCTGGAGGGTCAAGCTGTGGAGACCCGTGCTGGGTCATGTCGGACGCAGGATGCGTCGACGAAGCACTCGAGGTTTTGTGCCTCAGCTTGCCCTTACCCTCTTTGCCCTCCTTACGCTTCTTAGCGGGAGTTCGTGGCAGTGAGAGGGGTCTTTTCGGTGCCGACTTCTCGGTACCGGAAGGGCTTCTCATCGGTGGCGACGTCGGGCCCGTCGGTACCGATGGGGATGTTGTCGAGGCGTCGGCTGCGGACATCTTTGGTGACAACGCTGCTTCCAAGAGAGCCACTCTGAGTCGGGCCGCCCGGTTCTTACGAGTTTGTTTGGAGAACGCGGCGCAACTCGAACAGGAATCGACACGATGCGACTCGCCTAGGCACAGCAAGCAGAGGGAGTGCTTGTCTGGGGGAGCGATTTTACTCCCACAATTAAGGCAGCGTTTAAAGAAACCCCACCGCTGGGCCATAGGCCGGGCGGGGAGTAGGAAGAGGAGAATCCAAAAGTGAGTCCAGAAAAAACAGTCCATAGGTCAGGAGAAACAAGAAAGTCAGTCCGAAAGGCCTTTCCAAGTTGGAAAAAGAAAGAACGAATGTTAGCTACCGACCGGAGTGGAGAGGGGGTCCTCACGACGCGGCGGTCAGAAGAGAACTGGCGGGATCCTTGTGCCTCTCTCCGGGTCATGCGCAGTGGGACGTGCACGTGACCGGGGAGCTGGCGCGAAAATCCGTTAGGCTTTGAAGATTACCGATCGGGATCGGCGCAGGCGCACTTAATCCCAGAGGTGTGAATGCACAGATGACCACTCGAAGATCTCCAATTACAGGTAAGCAACCTGTATTTGTCATTGCAGCCTACCTTCGCCTGCAAGGTGTACCGATCTTTCTTTACATCGATGACTGGTTGCTCGTGGCAGACTCGGCGCTCACCCTGTGAGACCACATTGCACAAACCATGCACACTCTAGAAGCCTTGGGACTCACCATCAACCTGGCAAAGTCTGTGCTCATCCCTTCAAGGTGAGCCCAGTTCATAGGGGCCATCCTGGATTCCCTGGTATGCAAAGCCTTCCTCCCTCCCAAGAGGGCAGACGACATCATCACCCTGATACACCTCTTACGTCAGCAGAAAGAGGCTACAGCAAGGCAACTCCAGTGCCTTCTGGGGCTAATGGCAGCAACTACAGTGGTCATAGTCTTTGCCAGACTGCACATGAGACCGCTCCAGCTCAAGTTTTTTCGCCGTTTTTGCCCTCAGTTTCACTCCCAATCCAGGACGTTTCACCTCACAGTGTCTGTATTGGACTCCCTCAGTTGGTGGATGAACCCACAGAATCTACTGGAAGCCCCTTTCCACCCACCCACCCCATCTGTAACTCTGACCATGGACGCCTCCCTCTGGGGTGGGGTGCCCAATCACATCAACTTTCTGGAGATGCTAGCGGTGCATTAGGCTCTCCAATCTTTTCAGCACCTAGTGCGCAACAGCACTGTTGCAGTCCTGATAGACAACACTACAACTATGTGTTACCTCAACCGTCAAGGGGGGGGGCAGTATCTAGAGGCCTGTGTAAGCTAGCCCTGGAGATTTGGGACAAGTGTCGTTCCTGGGGCATGTTCCTGATTGTAGTACACCTTCTCAGTTCCCTGAATGTGCAGGCAGACTTCCTGAGCAGGAGGGGGGGGAGAATCGCTACATGAGTGGGAACTCAACTGGACCTATCTGTGACTGATATTCGATTGTTGGGGTTACCCGGAGATAGACGCATTTGCATCCCAGCACAACACAAAATGTTGCCCGTTTTGCTGTGGTGGGGAGGAATCCTGCCTCCCTGGGAGATGGACTTCTTTACCCATGGGCATGCAAACAAGACTGTTCCCACCAATTGCTCTGCTGACCAAGGTGATCAACAAGGTGATGAGGGGGGATCCGGTTCTGGAGGCGGCGGCTGCTGGAGGTGCGGGGCTCTGCTCTCAACCCGATGCAGAATTCCTTTTCTCTTTAGGGGGTCTTGTACCCCACAAAGCTCCCGTAGAAGAACTTTGTAGCAAAGCCATTACCAGGGGGTGAAGTTTAGAAGTGACGGCAGTCCGCTTCACCCACCTGGTTGGCTGCAAAGCAGGAGGAAAGGACAAGAAGCTTCGCGGCGAGCGCTGAAGCTTAGCCACCTCACGTACAACCGAGGAGGAAACAACCTGAGAGAGAAGGGCCTGAAAACAAAGACAATATTTGGTGAGGCTTACTTTTCAAAAGACTTTTCGCTGTGAGAAAGAGCTGGATTGCAGTTGCTGTTGTGGAGACGCGGAGAACGGCGGGCGTGGCGGCCAGACCAAGCGAGTTGATAGCTGAGCGAGGAGGCGGCGAGCTTTTTCAACCCGCTTGGGGGGCCTAAAGGAATCTAAAGGAAGGGGGAAAAAACACTCAAGAGTGGTGGTCGTTGCGGTTGGCGTTTGGGATCGCTTTCGCCCGGGATAAGCTATTTCCTTTTCTTTCTACCTCTTTATCGAACAGTGACAGTGATAAAACCTGGAAGTGTATATCTGAAATATTGGGAGCGACTACTCTGCAATCAGCTAGATAAGTCTGAATTGCTACTTAGAGCAGAGACAGCTACTGAGCAATATTGGAGTGGGAGATAGAACATATTGAAAAAGAGTGAGACGTGTGTGTATGCTGATATATGCTGCGATCAAGAACCAATAGCAAAGAACCAAGAAGCAGTTTAAGCTTCAAACGTCCTTAAGGGGAATCTCTGGGCTGTATTAAGTGTAACCTCTTACTGTTTGCTTGTTTTGTTCTCTGTTTTTTTTTTTTTTTCAAATTTAGGTGGAAGTCATTGACCATTTCGTCTTTTGTTCCATAAGAAGCAATTTAGAATTAACAAAAAATAGGAGGTATAGAAAGTATAGAATAGAACAGAATAGGATAGAAAATAGAACATAAATAATAAAAACAATAATAAACAAAGTATAGAATAATAAAAAATAGAACAAAATTAGATAGAGTTTAGATAGATAGGTAGATAGTGAAACAAATAAGACAAGAAAAAGATAAGTACAAAATAATATAGGAATAGAATAGGAAAATATAGGAAATAGTATAGGAATAGTATAGGAATAGTATAGGAACAGTATAGGAAGGTTAAGTTAGAATAGAAATAAGAAACTACAACCTAGAACGTATAGTAGAAACACTGACCCCAATATTTAACCACAAAAACTTCTGAAGGATACTAAAATGGCCAGTGGGTCGAGAAAAATGTCTGTGTCAGGAGCGTCTGGTGTAAGCCAATCAAATGTAAAAGATACTAATGCACAAATGTATGAAAATATGTCTGAAATGATGAATCAGGTGATACAAAACACAATACCGAACTTAATTACAAAAGCGCTTGAACCCCTAGAAGACAAATTTGATAGGGGGACGCAACAACTACAAGAGAAATTTGATAGGGTGACGCAACAACTAATTGCCCAAATGAATGAGTTTAAAGCCCAAATATTAGAAAACAAACAAGAAATAATAATATTGAAAAACAATAAGAAGGAAACGGATGGAAAATTAGAAGAAGTAGATCAGCGTTTGGAAGACTTAAACGCTAAATGTACCTCACTAGAAAATTCATTGATATCCCTAGAGGTAGAAAAATCAGCACTCCTTCTTAGGTTTCAAAATGTACCAGAAAAAAACGAGGAAGAACTTAGGGACACTATCACAATTGCCTTACAAGAATGGATGGGCTTAGAGTCATCTGAGGAACTTAGTAAAGATATAGAGACAGTATTTAGGAGAAATACAGCCTACGGGAAGCGAAACAACCTACCTAGAGAAGTCCACCTGAAATTTTATAGGAAACCAATGAGAGAAAAGATACTGGAAAAGGCTAAGATAGATGTGTTGAAAATACAGGGAAATGAGATTCGGATACTAAAGGATACACCGTGGAGAATAAGACAGAAAAGACAAGATTATCAAACTTTAATGTTAGCATTAAGATCAAATGATTTGTCTTATAGGTGGTTGACTCCTGAGGGATTATCCTTTTATTATAAAGGAACAAAACATAACCTAACCTCAATATTTAAATTACAAGAGTTTATAAAAAAATTTGGAGGAGAGTTAGGAATGTTAGAAGAGGAAACTTTAGAATCGGAGGAGGAGGAAGGGGGTATTACCCTACCTGAAGGGGAAACCCAAAGAAAAGGGAAAAGCACTTCAAAAACAGAAAAAAAGAAAAAAGCAAAACAATATCCCACTGAAGGGGTAATAACAAGGCTGCAACAAAGAAAGGACGGAATAAAAAATATAAATCATGAGCAGAAGGGTAATTAAGATAGTATCTGTTAACATCAACAGGTTAAATGTACCCCAGAAAAGGAAAAAAAATTTCTTACAACTGTCAAAACTGAAGGCAGATATTATCTGCATCCAAGAGACGCATGTGAAACAAAAGGATAAACATTTATTAGAGGTAAAAAAACTTGGTTTGAATTTTGTAGCTGCAGAAAAATTAAAGAAGAAATCAGGGGTAGCCACCTATGTTAAACAGTATTTACATCCGGAAGTTGTGTATGATAGTAAAGATGGGCGAATATTAATTGTAAAAATCAGGAGACAGACTAAGGTTACATTGGTGGTAAATATATATGCACCCAATCAAGCACAAGACAAATTCTATACTGATTTAAGAGAGACAATCGCTAAGCAATCATTTGATGATTTATTGGTAATGGGAGATTTTAATGCTGTTGTAAATCCGACTTTAGATCGAAAATCGGCAACTCAGAAATCTACGAGAAGTAATGTTTTACCAAGATCATATTGGGAGTTGACGGATGAATTTGCAATAGTTGACCCATGGAGATTAAAGAATGGGGACAAAAGAGATTTTACTTTTTTTTTTCACATAGATTTAAGTCATGGTCGCGTTTAGACATGATATGGATTTCGAGGACAATGTTGAGAGAAGTAATGGAAACAAAAGTACTTCCAATGTCGTTTGCAGACCACAACCCGATAGTTTTGTCATTGTATGATATTGTGAAACCCACTAGGTGGTCGATGAAATTGTCTATATTAAATGATGAAAATTTTGTAAAGAAATGTAAAGAAGAATTTGAAGAATTTTTCTTAAGAAATTATGATTCAGAAATGAGTGACCATATTGTATGGGATACTTTTAAAGCCTTTCTTAGAGGTAAAATGATATGCCAAGAGAGTTGGCTTCGGAAAAAACAGAGATTGAACTATCTAAATTTAACTCAACTAATTCAAAATGAGGAAAAAAAATTAAAGGATAACCCATTAGATGTAAAAAGTAAAGAAAATCTGAGGAAACTTCAACATAAACTAAATTGTGAATTAGCTGAAGAATTGGCAAGAAAAATGAGGTATAACAAACAGTACATATTTGACAATGCCAACAAACCCTCTCGTTGGCTAGCATACAAAATAAGGAAGGAAAAGGCAAACAGAAATATAAAAATGTTAAAAGATGGTCACGGTAAAGAATGTACAGACATAGACGATCAAAAAAAGATTGTAGAAATTTTCTACAAAGATTTATACAAACGAGAGAATGTTGATAGACAACAACTTGACTTGTACTTAAAAAAACATGTAGGGAAAACACTTTTGGAAGAACAAAAAATCCTTCTAAATAATCCTATAACAGCTGTAGAAATAACAGAAGCAATTAAAAAATTAAAAGCTAACAAAACACCTGGCCCCGAAGGAATCCCAGCGGAATTCTACAAAATTTTTGGAGAACAAATAGTAGGTCCATTAAAAAAAACAATACAGCGAATATATGAAAAAGGTGAGATGCCGGTAACTTGGAGGGAGGCATTGATAACACTCATTCCAAAACAGGATGGTGATCCAACAGAGGTGAAAAGTTATAGACCAATTTCACTTCTAAACTCCGACTACAAAATCTACGCAACAATTTTGGCAAACAGACTAAGGAAAATATTACCGGATCTGATACAACAGGATCAATCGGGATTCTTACCTAAAAGGCACTTGAGGCAAAACATACGAGTGATTTTAAACGCTTTAGAATTCTACGAAGTACATTCTGAAAAACAAGCGATTTTTTGTTTCATGGACACAGAAAAGACCTTCGATAGGTTGAATTGGGATTTCATGCTTTCCCAATTAAGATGCTGGGACTGTGGGGAAAACTTTTGCAAAATGGTAGAAGTAATATACGACCAACAAGTGGCTAAGACTGCTTTTAATGGTATCATGACAAATTCATTCCAAATAGAAAAAGGGGTTAGACAGGGATGTCCTCTTTCACCTCTTCTTTTTATTTTAGTATTGGAAACTATGTGTGATGTGGTCAGAAAAGAGGAAAAAATTAAGGGCTTAAGGATAAAAGGAGAAACCTTTAAAGTTATGGCCTTTGCAGATGACGTGGTCTTCATAGTGGAAGACCCCTTAAATTCTATGGGTAACCTCTTATATATTCTGGAAGAATACGGCCAACTATCAGGTTATAAAATAAATAGGAAAAAAACTAAAATCCTAGCTAAAAACTGTACAAGGGAAAACGAAGAACAACTGTGCCAATTGACAAAATTTGACATGGCAAAAAAAGTGAAATATCTGGGGATCTATCTAACTAGTAGATGCAGTTCTTTATATAATGACAACTACCTGAAAGCTGACAGAAATTTAAAAAGATCTTGAACTTTGGGGAAAGCTACAACTATTCCTAGGTCGGATTGCACTAACCAAAATGAATGTGTTACCACGTTTGATCTTTTTGTTTCAAACCCTACCAATTTTAAAAAATCAATCCTTTTTTAAAGAATTACAGAAACATATAACAAGGTTCATTTGGCAATCAAAAAAGCCTAGAATTAAGCTTAAGTATTTGAAAGACGGACAAATCCGTGGAGGATTGGGTTTACCAGATTGGTATAGTTACTACATTGCCTCAGGGATGACATGGTTGAAGGATTGGGCCAAATTGGAAAATAATAGAATTTTAAGTCTAGAAGGACACGATTTACAAGTAGGGTGGCACAAAATAATGTGGTATGGGGTCGTATAATACGATGTGGTCTCCTTAAAATATGGGAAGAATTAAAATATAAAATCTACCAGAAAATACCTGTTTGGGTCTCCCCATTAGAAGCTCTTATAAAACCAACGTTAATTACAGAGCAAAAAAAGATAGGCTATGGAGACCTTATAAATACAAGATTAGAACTTAAAGACAATCAGGAACTGCAAAAACTGGGCTTGAACCTAACATGGTGGGAACAAAACCAGATAGTTTCAAGATACAATATTGATAAAAAACAGGGATTTTTAAAAGAACATACGGATTTAGATAAAATATGGTTAACCTCAGAGGAGAAAACAATAAAGAAAATATATGATTATCTCATGGAAGAGAAAATGCAAGACGAGTGGGTCAAACCAAATATGATTAGGTGGGCACGGGATATAGGCCACAGTATTGAATTAGATAAATGGTCTGCAGTTTGGAGAGAAAATCGTAAAGCAGTGAGAGCAAGCCCATATAAAGAGAACTTTTTAAAAATGTTCTGTAGATGGCACCTTCCACCAGACAGACTAACAAAATTTTCTAAAAGAAATTTGAAAACATGTTGGAAATGCAAGACAAACGTTGGCTCATACTTCCACATGTGGTGGACCTGTCAAAAGGCTAGGAAATTTTGGTTAATGATCCAAAAAACCTTACAAGAAATGTTATTGATTGAAATCCCTTGGAATCCAGAGCTTTATTTATTGAATATAATTCCTAAAGATTTTGTAAAAGAACAAAAAAAACTGATTATACATTGCACTACGGCGGCACGTATGTTATTTGCAAGATTCTGGAAGATGGACAATATTCCATCAATTGAGGACTATGTTAAAAAAATATATGAAGTAGCAGAAATGGACAATTTAACAATGAAGTTAGATAACAAGCAAGAGCGGAAGTTTAACAAAGTGTGGAAAATATTCTATGACTGGTACGACAACAGATATCAATTGTAAGGCCAAACCGGGCCAAAAAATTTTCAAAAGAAAAAAAAAAGTATAAGGTTGTTTTTTCTCTTTTTGTGATATATATTTATGTTATGTATGTTTTTGTGATTGAAATTTTGGAAAAGTTAATAAACAAATTAAAAAACAAAACAAAAACAAGGTGATGAGGGGGGGGCGTGGCCTGGAGGCAAGACAAGATGGCTGCTTAATCTGCTTGCTCTGTCCCCTCTCCTGCTAAAATACTCAATTGATCACTCTATATAGCATATTACTCTTTTTAAACCTGAGAACAATTTGTTCTTATGACTCAGCTGCGAAACAAAACCAGCATTAAGCCTCTTACTGCCTATTTCCAGCATTCAGAGACAAAAGCAATCTCTTCCAGCTCAGAGCAAGAACCTTCCAAAATGGCCAACAAAAACTACAACAATGCTGGACAGAAGCCTGAGGTAGGAACTCCAAATATTTTACTAGAAATGAAGAGCATGGAGGCTCGTCTAACTGAAATGATGAGACAATACTTTGAGCCTATACAGAGTCAACTAAATAATATTACAGCAGCTCTGCAAGATGTTGACTTTAAAGCAGAGCAAGCTTTATTAAATAATGCAAAAACTTCAGATGATGTAAAAGATCTACAAACTGATTTTAAGTTTGTTAAGCAAAGAGTCTTGGCCCTGGAAATGGAAACCCGGCAATTTAACCTCAAGTTTCGTGGATTCCCGGAGGGCATTGAAGAAAATAAAGAGATCCAAATCTTTATGGCCCAATGGCTTACAGTGGTGCTAGCATTAGAAGAGAATGTTGCACCTATAATTTTAAAAGCCCATCGTCTGGGACAGAGATCTAGAGATGTTAAACAGGGCCCAAGAGACATTCTAGTTTCTTTTCATGATATTAGAACAAAACTTAAGATTTTAACTGAAGCCAGACTGAAGAAACACCTTTTATATGAGGATATTAAAATAGAGGTTTTTCCTGATTTACCTCCCGATGCTATCAACCTTCGCAGAGCTCTGAAGCCAGTCACTTCACAACTACAGCAAGCTAATGTCAGATATCGTTGGGCTGCAGCTGCACGACTTCAAGTTTGGCACAATGGCTCTTTTCTATCTGCAACTGATCTTAATACTGGCTTGATTCTACTGGAAGCTTTGGGCATCACTTCGCATGAAATGGAGGTGGACAAAAAGTCAGCGAAAAGGAAGCTTAATGTTGCCCTTACTCCTCATAAGGATCTGAAACTCCCAACACGTCCCTGAAAAAAAAACAAACTTTAATTTCTGAGGCTGAACTATTCCTTACACTTGTGACTGTTCGCATTTTGAAAGTCTTTTTTTTTTGTTTTTTGATAGTTTAGCTTTCAAGCACTATATATAATTGATAGTATAATGTTTTTATAATGTTTACTAGCAGGAGGGGGGATAGGAGCAATTGGAATCTTCCATAGCAGCTCCCTTTATTCAATATTGTTTTACATGGTATTTTTTTGCATTGTAACCTTGTGGTTTAGAGTAAGTAGGTACTTACTCTCTTACCCCAAGCTGTATTGGGGTAGGAGTTTAAGGTTTGATTTTTATTATTTTGTTTGGGTATTATTATATTAGGTATAAAAATTTAATAAGCTGGTTATATTAAATTAGGATAGATTAAGAGAAGTAGTGTAGTTCATATTTAATTGGGGGGGAGGGTAGTTAATTTTAGTTAAGTTAGAGGGACTTGGTGTTTAGGGTTTTTTGAAGGTTTCAGGTAGTAAAGTTAATTAATCTTTTCTTTTTTAGGTAAATAGAGATAAGTAAGTTAGGAATTCTACTCCTTCTGGGTTTTCAGAACATAACTCTTTATTGTTTAATTTAAATTGTAAACTCTGGTTCAGTAAAATTTGATAAGTGTGTATAAAGCCAAATTTTTACTTTTTTAATGCAAAGTACACTGAAATGCTTGTCTTATAACGTAAGAGGGCTGAACTCTCCAGTCCGCCGGAAAAGAATTGGTCTGCAAATTGAGAGTATCCAAATGTGGTTTTTTTGCAAGAAACCCATATTTCTTTGAGAGCTAAAACACTATTACTTCCATCTAAATTTAAACTACAATACCATGCTTATGGATCATCAAAAGCTCGGGGTGTAGCTATTTTATTTTCTAATAATACTCCTATTTCTATTTTAAAAACTCTAAAAGATCCTTTAGGTAGATATTTATTTGTTACTGGGAAACTGAATGAACAAGTTTTTACTTTTGCAACTTTGTATGCACCTAATTCTGATCAGCCTGCCTTTATAAGTTCTATTTTACAGGATTTATTGTCGTTTGCTGAAGGTGAAGTGATCCTTGGGGGGGATTTTAACTGTATTATGGATTCTAAATTAGATAGATCTGGTAAACCCTCCAAACGTGTTAGTAATACCAAATCTACATATACTGCTTTGTCTAAAATAATAGATCAATTTTCTCTCATAGATATCTGGAGGCATCTGCATAAAGGAGAGAGAGATTACACTTATTATTCTTCTGTTCATGGTACTTATACCCATATTGATTTTATTTTTGTTTCTCCAACATTAGTGGGATCGATTCTTTCCTCTCAAATTGGCTCTAAGCAATGGTCGGATCATCATTGGATTGAGTGTGTAATAGATCTTAAGGTAAAAAATAACGCACATGGGCTTTGCAAAAACATTTGTTAACCAACCAAATAGTACAAACTCACACAGAAACAGCTTTACAAAATTATTTTATTGAAAATACTACTCCTGAGGTCTCTCAAGTGATGACTTGGGATGCGTATAAGCTTGTCCTTCGGGGCCATTTTATATCTCAAGCTTCATATTTAAAAAAACAGAAAGAACAAAAAAGAAATGACTTACTGATAGAAATTCAAAATCTTGAAACTAAACATAAAGCCACAGGAAGTGCCAAAGTCTATAAAAAACTTTTGACATTACAAAGAGAACTTGACACATTAGATATTACTCAAATTCAACGAAACTTACTTTATTTGAAACAGAAATCATGGCAACACACACCACAAGCTTTAAAACATCTCACTAGGAGAGTAAAAAAAAAAGAGGCTTCAAGTTTGATAACATCAATTAAAGATAAAATAGGTTCACTATCCTATACCACTGAAGGTATTTCTCAGGCCTTCCTGGACTACTATACACAACTATATAGCGACAAAAATATTTCCCCTGTTAGTATCAAAGACTTTTTACATCTTCATTTTAATCATATTAAACTCTCTCCAGACCATGCTACATTGATGGAGTCTTTAATTTCGGAACAAGAAATTATAAAAGTAATTAAAAAACTTAAAATTAATACGGCTCCTGGGCCAGACGGATTTATATCTGAATTTTATAAGAAATATGCATCCTTTTTAATTACACCATTGACAGAGACCTGTAACTATGTTATTACACATGGTATTCTCCCTCCATCTTGGAAGCAGGCTTCAATCATAGTATTGCCTAAAGCTGGAAAGGATCTCATATAGGCCTATTTCATTATTAAATGTTGATTTTAAAATTTTTACTTCTGTTTTAGCATCTAGGTTAAACTCATTTATAACTTCATATATTCCCCAAGAGCAAACTGGCTTTATGCCATCAAGAGATTTAACTGATGCAACCTATAAAATTCTTAGTTTGTTACAGTTTTGTGAATTTCACCATCAGGAAGCGGTTTTTATTGGTTTGGATATTGAAAAAGCTTTTGATTCAGTTAATCTTAATTTTTTGAAGCAGACTATCTTTTTTAGGATTTGGTGAAAATTTTTTACGCACAATAAATACACTCTATGACCAACCTACTGCGCAACTCAGAATAAATGGTTATTATTCAAATCCATTTATTTTGAAATGTGGTACACGCCAGGGGTGCCCTCTTTCCCCTATCTTATTTGCGCTAGTGATGGAGCCGTTAGCTTCTGCAATCCGTTCTCACCCAGGTATATTTGGCATACAGGTTCTTGAGAAGAATTTTAAATTATCAATGTTTGCAGACGATATTTTATTATCTATTTCTCAACCCTTTACTTCTATCCCAAATCTGCAATCTATTTTGGCTCAATTTAGTTCAGTTTCAGGATTGAAAATCAATACCAATAAGTCATATTTGTTTCCGGTAAATTTATCTTCGACAAAAATTACAAATCTTAAAAGACTTATCCCATATAAATGGGTACAAAAATCTATGCAATATCTTGGCATTTTTTTGCCTCTAGATCTCAAGAGTTATAGACAACATAACTACGATTTTTTAATTTCAGAAATTCAAAAGAAACTTCAGTCTTGGCATAGACTAAAGATTTCCTGGCATGATAGACTATGCATTATAAAATCCTATGTTCTGCCTAAATTTTTATTTTTATTTCGAGCATTGCCTATCAAGTTTTCTCTTCAACAACTGAATAAATGGCAGCAAATGCTTTTAAATTTTTTTGGGGCATAGACATAGAGTCAATCGGGTTACCATATGCAAACCCCCTGATATGGGTGGTTTAGGATTTCCTGACCTAGTAAAATACTATCAGGCTATCCATTTAACTAATATCGTTAAGATGTTACAAGATACTCAAGCACTAGATTGGATTTATATTCAACAGTCTTATTCTTTTCCCTATACTATTTCTGAATCCATTTGGCAATTTCCAGTAGAACGAGCTAAATCTATTAACAATAGTTTTTTATTTAAAACCTTTTTAGACTCTGGGGATCTTAAGAGACGGTTTTTATTACCACCAATATCTCGTTATCAAGCTTTGTTCCATCAATCTAAATTTTCCTTATTTAAATTTATGGAGAAAAGCTAAGGTAACTACACTATTAGATATTACTGATCGCAAATCTCTATTAGAGAAGCCAGAGCTGGAAAAAAATTAGAATTAAATATTTCATGGTTACAGTACTCGCAAATCCAATCGATATGTTCTCGCATAAATCTATCATCTCTTTTAAAACAACCCTTAACGTTGTTTGAAACTATATATAAATCAGCATTGGCTTCTCCACTTCATCTTATTTCAAAAATGTATTTGGCTTTGAACTCCATTGAAAATAACAAACTTTTACCCTATCAAGTTAAATGGCAATCTATGACAGTTCTTCAGTTAGATTGTGATAACTGGAATAAGATTTGGAGGTCCTCTCCCTTTAAAAATAATATTATTGATATAAAACTTCAAACTTTTAAAATGTTATCTTTTTGGTATTTATCCCCTCATAAGCTTTCTCACATTGTTAAATCAATGAAACCTGATTGTTGGAGAGACTGTGGACAAAGGGGAACATATCTTCACTGTTGGCTAGAATGCCCTATATTGGAAACTTTTTGGAAAGATGTATTATATCAAATTAAAAAAATTACTGGAATAGAATTACAGTTCACTTTGGAACATATTATTTTGAACTCTTGGATTCTAGAGGTTCCATCAGGGAGCACTCTCAAAGCTGTTGCTATTTTACGTTCAGCAGCAAAAAGTGTAGTAGCTGCGAAATGGAAATCAAAATTGAGCCCGAATAGACAGAATTGGCATGCTAAGATTTGGAATCTTTACATTATGGCTAAAATTTCTGACAATATTAATACTACTACAACATCCATAGTTGAATCTGAATTTCTTGCTATATGGTTTTCTATATTGCAATATTTGGTACAACAAAATGAAACCCCAGAAATTTATAATCTACTACATTTATGGTGAAGTTGTTAATCCGTGGTATGTTTATCTTTACTGTATTTTTAAGTGTATGTTTAATATTAATGTTTGTAATCATTGTTCGTCTATATAATAGTTGGACTTAGTTTCTTTCTACCTGTATTCCATTAGAAATTTATATGGTTTGTGTATAAAAATAATAAAATTGTATTTAAAAAAAACAAAACAAGGTGATGAGGGACTGTCCTCGTTGCATTCTGGTAACCCCATGGTGGCCCAGGCAGCATTGATTCCCTACTCTCCTACACCTGTCCAAGGGCTCCTTTATCCACTTCCTGGTGGTGCCCGATCTCCTGGCACAAGGGGGACAAGTGTTACACCACAATGTGCTTCATCTCAGGATGACTGCGTGGCAAATTCTGTGTTGAAAATAAGTGACAAAATAACACATGTGCTCCTCAATTGCTGAAAACTGTCTACATGTCGGTCGTACGACAGAAAATGGAGAAAGTTTGTGGCTTACCTTAGTTCAGAAGGGTTGCCCCCACCTCCTGCGGATCTGAATGCTGTTTTCGGTTTTCTGCTCTCCTGTATCGACATGGGCCTCAGTTGTGCCTCTCTACCTGGTCTGCTTGGCTGTTATTTCCACAAATCACCCTGAAATAGAAGGTCATTCGGTTTGTTCCCACTCAAGGATGAAACAATTCATGAAGGGTCTCAATCGCTTGTTTCCCAGGTCTCATATTCAATAAAAACAGTTCAGGAGTAAAAGGTATGGTAACTTGCAACATTTTTTAATAAAATGTTATGTACCCAAACCTAGTATTTTTTAGCCTTATAACACATCCACTATATATGGTAAAAAGTTCCAATGGAGTTTTACATTTCCAGCAGTTATTTGACAAATTATGGTAGAATTTTGCTAACATGTCTGGTGTTATATAACATCTACAAAACATTTTATATATATTTTCTTGGCCCAGGGGTGGTGGGAAGGAATTGGTGAGCCCATGGCTCAGAGCCGCGCAGGCCTCGCCATTGGTGCGGGGGGAGAAGGATTGGCGAGCCTATGGCTCAGAGCCACGTGGGCCTTGCCGTTGGTGTGGGGGAGGGAAGGATTGGCAGCCCAGGCCTCACTGTAGTTGCCTGGGGGGGGGGGGGAGAAGGCTTACCTGTGGCTGCTTCCTTCTCCTCTTCCACATGGAGCTCCTTCCCCCCCACCGAGTATCATGGGCCCCGCCTCTTGTATAATAAGGGATAAACTTTTGCTAAAAACTAAGTAACATGAAAATGAAAGATCAGATTTGAGTCCAGTGGCACTTTTGTTGATCTTAAAGGTGCCACTGGACTCAAACTTTGTTATTTCGCTTCAGACCAACATGGCTACCCACATGAAAATGAAAAGATTTTCTTCGTGGTCTCTGTGTAGTCCCACACTTGGGTTTAAAGCCTGCTCATGAACCCGACCTCAGAGAATATCAGAGCAAGTCTCCAATGCTTTTGGTGCACTTTTTCCTGCACTCTGGGGAGCAGGCAAGAAAATGTACAACCCCTGAAGAAGTTTATATGGAGCCTGGGCAAAGAAGTTTCTAAGCCTTTGCCAAGGAGAGGCACAATCCCTATGTTAAAGACCATGACCAATTTAAATTATACCAAAGCCTAAGAAGCATCCTGTTATGTCTTCTCTGTGAGCCCTTTTGTACAGTTTCATCTGAGCTGACATTATTGTTTGGGAATTGCACAGAATCGTAAAGGTGTACACTCAAGAATACATGTAAAATTGATTCCCCCCCCCCAAAAAAAGTAAAAATGAAACAGAAGGAAGTCTTCTGGCTTAACTATAAACTACACCCCCCCCGGTCTCAGGTGTAAGGAAAACCATGCCATCTGGCACCTTGGATTTATACAATGGAAAGTAAATTTAAAGTTTTAATATCAGTTTTTAATCTCGACCACAGCATTGTAAGTTTGGACATTTATAGTAGTCTTGAGTTTGGATGACCCCCCTTATCCACATTTGGACGCAGAATAAAAATATAGCCCCCCAAAGAAGTTTTCCTGTTTGAAACAAGATTGTCAGGTTCATTGCATGACTATAAAAGTAATGCAGTATACATTTCAAATAATGTGAAAAGTTCTATGAAAAATATGAGTGTGTTTCATTTTATAACTCTCATTTGGAGTGTTCCAGCCATGCTGATTGCTACTAATGGTTGGATAGTCCAACAAGATATGACTGTAATCAATAACCTGTTAAAATGTGCATTTCAGGTAAGAAAGAATGTCAGTTTCCTATGAGAGCAATAATTCCTGTAAAAGCATACCTGCAAGACTGGAAATACCTAAAATATTACAGGAGTTAGGTGACATCACCTGTTAAGAAATGGGGTGGGGAGAGGGGCGCTGGGCATACAGAATAGGACTTCTGATTCCAATTCCTGCTTTAGAATTTCTTCCTAACTTCCATGTGCTTGCAGCTATTATGGAAGTAAACCAGTAGGGACCCACAACAAAATGTTCCATAATGTGTTGTCGTTTGTTTTAAGTTGTAATTGCATTTTTTTGAAACGGTAGTGTAGGATTTGTAGTTTTTGTTGTTGTTCAGTCACACAGTCGAATCCGACTCTTCATAACACCATGGACCACATCATGCCAGGCCCTTCCGTCCTCCAGAGCCTGCTCAACCTCATGTCTGCTGCATCGATAACACTGTCTGACCATCTCATCCTTTGTCGTCCCCTTCTTGCTTTACCTTCAGTCATGCCCAGCATCAGGGTCTTCTCATTTGGTGGCCAAAGTATTTGAGATTCAGTATTTGTAGTTACTATATATATATATATACTCCTTGTGATGAGACTCACTCAATGCAGTACACAGAATGAGTGTATGCAAAAGCATTAATGCTTTTATTTTGTTTCCTTGTTGGTTTTGTGTGTTTCTGTATGTGTTAACTCTGAATGTCACAGTTCTTTTCATTTCTGTAGTCTTCTGTTGTTAGTAATATGTGTTATCCTAGCTTTTAATTAAAATATTTATTTGAATACCACATTAGATGTAAATGTTCCTTTTTCATTTCTGAAATATGCTTGGAGTGTTGCAAACTTGGATTTTAAAATTTTCAAGGCATTTTACTCTAGACATTAATGACACCTCAGCTGCCCTTTTGTAACTTCCCTCTGGCTTCTAATCAGTTAGAAGAGAGAAGCAGTGGGAAGAAGCAGTGCCCAAGCTTGGGGGGGAGGGGGAGAGAAGCAGTTAGAAGCCGGAGATAATGTTTTTCAAGGACAGTGGAGCCTACAGCTACAGAGATTGAGATCAGAACAATCCTTTTCTCCCACTTGCAAGGCTTTGCAGTTGCAGGTTCAGATATCCTTTTAAAACTTCCCCCTGATATTTAGTCATTCATACTGCGGGAAAAACATCATTGGAGATGGGCAAGTTGCACCAAGAAATCCCCCCCAGTCCCAGCACCAGTTCTGCTGCTGCTCCCTCTCCTCTTTCTCTGCCCATTATCTCTCTGTGTGTCTCTCACTCTCAGCCAGCCAGTCTTTCTCAAGCTGGTGGTGGAGAAAAAGTTAGAAGCTCCCCCCCCCCCCCCGGAGAAAGTTTTAAGAGGACAGTGGAGCCCGCAGAAAAAGAGCTAGGGGTGAGAAACTCAGATGTCCTTTTAAAATATTACCCTGCTATTTAGCCTTTCATATTGCAGGAGGAATCCTCCCCAATCTTAACTCCAATTCTGCTTTGCTTCCTCTTCCACCACTCATTATTTCTCTCTGTCTTTGTCTCTGTCTCTCTCTGGCTATCAACCAGTTTATCTCTCACTGTTGATTCAACAGGACCTGGAGTAGATCCCTTCGGCAGTCATTTCAAAAGGTATTGGGGGGGATTCAACCCTCCCTGAGGGTTTTTTTTTGGAAAAAACTGTTTGGTATTTCAGCCGATCCATAGAGTCCCCTCAGTTTGTCGAAAAACCTGTTGGGGGAGAGTGTGCTTTCTGTTTGCAGAAATAAGTATCCGCAGGCAGAGCGGACTGTTGAGAATTAGATATATAGATACTACAAGCCCATCTGCATGTCCAGGACATGCTTCATAGACCTATGTATATTGGACTAGATCACATGTTGCTGTTACTACCATATTGGTAAATTAGAAGCACCAAATTAGAAGCACATTAGTAATGCAACAGCCATATGAAACATTTGCTACTTTTTAATTTTGATGTTATTAGTATACTGAGTTTATTTCTTAGGATACACTGCCAAAACTATTTCAACTCTTGCTTCAGACATATTGTAAATGTCTCCAGTTTACTCTTTCACACTCAGCAGCACTTGTCCTCATGCTGCTCTTAGTAACTGTATTGTGTAAAGTAGGGGGGCCCTCCCCCACTTTATCTTCATAACAACTCTCTGACATAGGTTATACTATGCTTGCTGAGGGAGCTTCATGGCAGAGTGGGACTTGTAATCTTTATTGTAATCTGATACTTCAGCTGCCTGCCACACTGATTCAAGTTCTGCCCTGAAAAGTAGTTCTGCCCTGAGAAGACTTTAGTATTTGGAGCAGGTTAAATTGGAAGCACTACCCACCACCTAGCATTTTGATTTCCCATACATTCAAAACATTCAGATCTTTTTTGTTCTGCTTCAGAAAAGTGGTATTCTTATTATTTACATGTACAATGGGACCACAGTTTGGTTTGTACTATTTTAAGACGGGCTGGGTTCTCTCCTTTTGGGTTGTTTTAGAATTTTTAACTGCTTTTGCATTTGCTCTGTTTCTAAAACCTTTAATTTTTTAAAAAAGTGTTTGTGCCTGGAGTGGGTGGATGTCCAAGCTGTTACTGTCTTTAAAAAGTTTATCTTTTTATTTTCATTCTTCTAATTCTGGTTTTACAGTTATTTTCCTTGTATTGTGCCTTTTGAAAAGTGATTTCATGAAGTTTTGAGGTATTCTTGTTGGTTTTTAAAAGCTTAATGTTTGCAGCAGGTTCTGAAGAAAATTAGCTTTTAATAACAGTTTAGTGTATGTGAGGGTTTAGATGTTTTTTTTTAGAAACCACACAAGGTCAGTTTCCATGGATTCTCTGGTTTGACAGTAGTTCTGTTGACATGCCATATTGGCCCTGGGTTTTGCTTGGCTTCTGTGCTTTGACATTGGTTTAGTGGACCTTGCAACAGTGTCTCATGATTTAGTTGGCTTCTCTGCTCTGACACTGGTTTTGTTGGGCTTCCCACATTAGTCTGTGGCTGTAATGGGATTCTGTGGTTTGACATTGGTTCTGCTTGAACACTTTTGGTCAGTGGTTGCTCTTGCTATTGGCTTCTTTGATTTCCCCCCCCCCCCATAGGAAGCAATGGAGACAAGTAAGTTGTCTGGGGGCACTTTGTTCTGGGGCCCATAGAATTGGACCCCTTGATTAAATTTGCTTGAAACTTGGGGGGGGGGGAGTCTTCAGTGTACAAGGCAGGACTAGATTTTCTGCAAGTTTGGTATCATTTGGTTGAAAAACAGCCTCTCTAGCCCTGTCCCAACATCCCCCATAGGGAATAATATAACACAAATAATTCCAGAATCCCCCCACCCAAAAAAAACCTGAACCTGAATTCTGAAACATTATTTGGGGATCCAGATACCCCAAAATTACAGTATTTATTAACACCCCAAAATCCAAATCCAAAAATACTGTTGTTGTTGTTTTTTTCCCCTGGGTCACATCCCTAATCACAGAGACCTTTTAAAGCCCCCTAATAAAGCCCTGAAAATATGGAGTCAATATCAACCAGTCTATATTCAGATTTCATTGTTCCTTAAAACTGTTTGAAAGTGTTTTTGTTATAAAATAACAATAATAAATACTGACACCTGTGTTTGAAATTGCCAACAGTCCTTACATCATGAGGCATGTATTATGGTTTGATGTCTCGAGACCATGTCTTTCAGATATTAGCCTTGCATTAAAAAATATTAACTTACTACAGTGGAGATGATTTTAATGGACTATTTTAGGTAAAAGTGGTTTGGTGATCAAGGCAGTATTTAATCATGTTAACAACAAAAGGAAAAAAATAAGCCCAATGAACACCTAAGATGTATGACAGCATTGGAAATAATAAAAATATTATTTAAGAAGTCAGGTGAAACAATTTCTACATTGGGAGCTTGAACACCAAGTGCAGGGTTGATTATCTTGCATTCATTAATAGTGATATATATTATGAATATAGTAAAGACAAATGTCAAGCTATTACAGTTTACAAAAAATAAGCTAAAAGCATACTTTTAAAATGCACTTGTGGGAAGTTTGCTCTTGTACTTGACTCTTTCATCTCACACAGCAGCTCAATGTAAATGAAATAGCTCTTTTGAATGTTTATGGTGCTCCAGTCCTTCCCTGGAGAGAAAAGAGCTAGAATTCAAAGCAAAAAGGCTAGGGAAGACTTTATTACCATTTCTAAATAGTGAGACAGATAATCCCATCTGTCCTTTTAAAATGGAATTGAATGTTCAGGCCAAAACACAAATTGGTGTTAATAAATGGGATAGAAAAGGGCAGAGCCACAATATGCTGATTGCAACTATGATTATTATAAATGTATATTACAATTGCTGTTGAGCAGATCCTGGATAATAGGGAAGGATAAAAAAAATGGGCTATGAGATATGGGCTTAGATAAGTGAGGACTACTGTATGATTAAATTGTATGAACATAAGCAATGTGAGTGTGGCTCATATTTATAGACTCAGCCATTGCATTTAAGGCTCTTTTTGTCAAAAAAAAAAAAAAAGGAGTTCCAGAGACATGACAAATGGTGACTTTTGAGATAATGGCTTCAAACCCTGGTGTGTCATTATATGGACAAGTTTGGGGGGGGGGGGGGGCGGGGGTTGGTCTTGGACTTGCATTCTCTCCCAGTTTTCCCATCACATGTAGAAGATGAAGAAGAAGAGTTGGTTTTTGTACCCCACTTTTCTCTACTCCATGGAGTCTCGAAGTGGCTTACAATTGCCTTCCCTTCCTCTCCCCACAACAGGCACCTTGTGAGATAGGTGGGGCTGAGAGAGTTCTGAGAGAACTGTGACTGGCCCAAGATCACCCAGCAAGCTTCATGTGGAGTTGGGAATCAAATCCAGTTCTCCAAATTAGAGTCCACTGCTCTTAGCTATTACATCATGCTATAGCTTATGACCTTCTGGTTTGCAAAATGCCATAGTTCGTTGTTGTATTCAAACTACACAGTAGAGGCTGCTTCTTGCCTACAAACCAGTGTCATGCAAACTATACTTTGGTGCAGACCAGAAAATCAAGGGGAAGGGGTGGGCAGAGCACATGAACCTAAGATGTCCTTAGTTGTTAGCAATCACCTTCCTTCACAAAGGAGCTTTAATAGTGTACAGACAAGTCTGTAACTTCAAGGAAATAATGTAGGACAACATTTAGATATTAATAGGCATGGACTGTATTGTAAAAGCTGGCTGGGAATTTGTAGGGTGCTGTTAGGTGAGGATTTTAGAGCCTGTTTAGAAGCTTGCAAACACTGAAATTGTCTTTTATATAGTGATTTCAGCAGCCTAAGTGTATATGTTAATGTAATGTACATGTATTATTCTCTTTTCCCTTTCAGAGGAAGAATTTACCACTTCTTTTGAGCATTGGTTTACTGATCTTCTGGGGAACTTTGCTGCTAGGTTTTCGCTTCTACTGGATGGGGAACAAACCTCCCAGCTTTTCCAACTCCGACAACCCAGCAGCTGATTCAGACACTTTTCTAACACGAACTCTGACTTTTTTTTACCTACCAACCAAAAACCTTTGGCTATTGCTGTGTCCGAACACCCTTAGCTTTGATTGGTCCATGGATGCTGTGCCTCTTCTCAAAACAGTCAGTGACTGGAGGAATCTACACACAGTGGCCTTTTATGCTGGACTTCTCCTTCTTGCTTACTCTGGTTTGAAAAGCTCCAGCAAAGAGAGAGAAAGCAATGGGAAAAATATTACAAATGGCAAGCCGAATACCAATGGTCATAACTTTGTATCAGAAATGGAATGCAAAAGCTTGGACATGAAGTCCAGCTTTCTGTCTAAAGAAGAAAATGGCATTAACAAACACTTGCCACAGAGACCACAGCTTCCTTCAACTGAGAACATTGTAGTTCTGTCTCTCTCCTTCTTAATTGTGCCCTTTATTCCAGCCACAAACCTGTTTTTTTATGTTGGCTTTGTAATAGCAGAGCGTGTGTTGTATATACCTAGTATGGGCTTCTGCCTGCTGATTACGGTGGGCACCAGGGCCCTCTATATAAAAACCCAAAAGCGCTTTCTGAAGAACTTGATTTTTTTTGCCAGTGCTGCATTAATTTTTTTGTATGGACTCAAGACTTTTGTCAGGAATGGAGACTGGCAGAATGAAGAGATGCTGTATAAGTCAGGGATAAAAGTAAATCCAGCTAAAGGTAACAGTCTTTATTATTTGTTGGGGTTTTTTTACAGATTCTACTAACTATACTTTTATTTTCTTCTTCTGGGTTTAATAAATTTGGAAAGGATGTGGCTCTTAGGTGTGCATTTACGAGCAGTATGAAAACACTGTTGGTATAAAACATAGAATACAAGTTAATTTTGATTGTATATTCAAAAGGATGAATATAGACAGGGGGAGGGGAAGCAAGCTATAAAGCAAAGCAGTGGTAGAGAAAACTAATAAAAAATGCTAATGAACATTAAAAAACCCTAACGTGTACACAGTTTGAACTACATTGTTCTTGAGGGATACTTGGGTAAATAAATCCACTACATGAAGACAGATAAAATTAAAACATGATTATCACTTAGTAATTACTAACTCATTACAAGCACTCTTTAAGATAACAACAAAATGCTAATAAAACAGTGTCTTGATAGAAATACAAAGATGTGATAGTATTCTTGTACAAATTAGTCTTAGCCTATGGATGGTCAGAATGCATTTTCTGGGTCTCATGTGTCCTGCAGAGAAGCACTCATCTTTTTGGTATCCAAAATGAGATCCCAGTGAGAAAAAGAGAGAAGCCAACAAAATGAAGGCATAATGATCTTCTTGGTTGTAAATATATCCCCCGTACTTTTAAAATAATTAACATTCTTTGTTGTTTCCTTTTTAAAATGTATAATGCTTGTACAAGTATAAAATAGATTAGTGTATACTATTAGAAACTGTCACTGTCTTAACAGTGTACCAAGAGTATTCATTTTAACGTAAACCATTACCAAAAGAACAAAATCTCTCTAAATCCATTTTGACCCTACCATCTTTCAAAACCTTTAAAATATATTGTTTTAGTTTATCACCTTTTATCCTTTTTAAATGTGTAACTGTAACCAATTATATCCTAACTTTTTATAACCATTTGTTGGTAGCTAGAGCTTCTATTTTCTATTTAAATACTCAGTTATTAATAATATAAGTAGGCTAGTTACCAGTTCCTTCTTTTCCATGTTCTTAACATGGTCTAATAACATAGCTACACAATCTAGTGGAAGATCTTGTGCTGTTTTCTCTTTTAAAATTCCAACTCCTTTTCAATTATAGCACAGCTTATTATTATTTATGCTCTCCATGAACTGTTTAAACTCCTGGTACACAATTTTACTCACTGTTGGGGAAAGATATACTCAAGAGAACCAGCTGAAAGGAATCTTCTACCACTGCCTTAAAACTGTCATATGCAAAGGCCATTCTGTTTGACCTTGAAGCTTGGCAGGCAACCTGTCAGTCATTAGCTGGTGAAAAACTGCAGTGGGGATTGAGACACCCACCTCTGCATCAGTTGTCACGCCTGTCCATTGGCTATTTTGATATAATCAGGGCTTTTTGTTAAGGGTATCTTTAAATAACTCATGAACTTAGCTGAGTCATGCCTTATTATAGTGTTAGGATTTGAGAGTAGGGTGGATGTAGTTAATTGAGGATTCTGGAGGACTGAAGTTCTGTCAAGAGAAAGGAGGGAGAAGAGCAGACTGGATAAGTATCTCTTCTGTATAATACGCAGAACAGTTCCATGGGGTTTTTTGTTCTTAGAATAAAGGACCAGTGCTTCTTTTTAGAAAGGTGTTTACATTTGGTCTTATCAGATGAAGTTTTAGCATAAATGGTCTATATTAAAATGGTGCTAAGTACGGTACTACATGTGCATGCACACACACCATGTCTATTTTTATCTCAGAACAAAGTTTGGATCCAGTGGCACCTTTGAGACCAACAAAGTTCTGCTGCTTCAGTCCAACATAGCTACCCACCAGATTCTATTTTTATCTCTGTTTGCTATCTTAAATTCTGATGTACAAAAATAATTGAACAAATGCTTAACATTTGAATAGGCATATGTACGTAGAAAAACCAGTCTTATTTAACCACATGTATCTGATGTTAATAAAATACTGATCTGAGCCCTGTTTAGGTGATAGTTTTTCAGGGGGAAATCCCAGCATGGTAAGAGTGAACTTGAGGGAATGATAGAAAAAGGATTCTTCCAACAATTTTCTCAAATCTGAAAATGGATTATTTGTTTTCCCACTGTTTGTCATTCAAAACTATTTCATATATCATGCATGAATCAGAAGTTAACAATTTAGTTACTTGATACCCCACCTTTTGCCCCAATGTGGATCCAAAGCAGCTTGCATCATTCTGTCCTCCATTTTATATTCACAACAGGGTTAGGCTGACTGTGTGATTGGCCCAAGGACACTGAGCAAGCTTCCGTGGCAGAGTGGGGATTCAACTCTGGGTGTCCCAGATCCTAGTCTGACTCTCTAATGGCTGCATCACACTGGCTCTAGCTTGGGAGCCATGAAGGAATATAAGGAGGGGGAACAATTTGGAAATCCCACCCTGCCCCTCAGTACCTCACAATTTAATATTCACTAATCTCTGAGGGGCTTGGATAGTCAGAGTTCATATTCCTTTCTTGTTTTACTGGCATCCGGGTGCATTCAGCATACTGTCTCTTCTGGACCATATTTAGTTCTCATGAGGTTGGGTTTTGAAGGGTATTTTTTTCTTTTGTTTAATATAAAAGGGCAATTTTTTCTGTATAACTACAGCAACCCTTATTGGGGTCTTATTTGTTTTCTATAAGTGGCCTGGTTTTGTGGCTCTGGGCATCCACCCAGGAACCAGCCAGCTTACTAATAGCTATAGTGATAGCTAGAGTTGGAAGATAGCTTTCAGTCTAGCATTCATGAGAATATTCCATTTATGCAGGACTATTTTGGGTCTGGAACACACCGGAATGGCATTCCGGCTGGTGTCCAAGTCCGCCCTGCCCCTCTCCTCCCCTCCCTGCCAGTAGGAAAGGGCCCCATGCCTGATCTCCACATGGAGATCAGGCCTCCTAGTGTTTCCTGCAGCCTGCACTTAAGGGGAGCTTGCTCCCTTTAAGTGCATGGAGCCGGCAGGAAAGGGCCCCACACATGAGCTCCACGTGGAGATTGGGCCTCCCAGGGCTTCCTGTGCCCTGCACTTAAAGGGAGCTCCCTTTAAGAGCATGGAGCTGGCAGGAAAGGGCCCCATCTGGGTTCACAGGACCTTCTTCTCTGCTCTACCTGGTCCTGGTAAGTGCTAGTGTGGGGTGGTGGTGGCGCGGGCTTGATCAGAGGTGGTAGGTGCTTGATTGGGGGGATGTGGAAGGGTGGCAGGGGCTTGATGGGGGGTGGGAGAGACTTCCTCCCTCCGCCCCATCTCTTTGCCTTCTTTCTTTCTTTCTTTCTTTCTTTCTTTCTTTCTTTCTTTCTTTCCTTCCTTCCTTCCTTCCTTCCTTCCTTCCTTCCTTCCTTCCTTCCTTTCCTTTCCTTTCCTTTCCTTTCCTTTCCTTTCCTTTCCCTCCCTCTTTTCTTCTCTCTTTCTTTCCCTCTTTCCTCCTCCTTTTCTTCTTTCCCTCTTTCCTCTTCCTTTCCTTCTTTCCCTCCTTTCCTTCTCTTTCTTTTTTCTTTCCCTCTTTCCCTCCTTTCCTTCTCTCTCTCTCTCTCTTTCTTTCTGTGCTGCCAGGGGTGTAGCCTAATATGCTAATAAGTTTCTGCTGTTGGGTGTGGCCTTTTATGCTAATGAGTTCTGGCTGGGCTTTTTCTACAAAAAGAGCCCTGCATATATTTAACAGCCACAAACGCTATTAATACATTGGTACTTAATGTATTGTGGATATATGAGCTATTTAAAGAGAAAGTGCCAAAATTCCCTTAAGAATGTTAATAGTGCTGGTAGTAACAAATTACTGTTAGATCGGTGGGACAATATATACATATACACATAACAAATTTAGGAATAATTGGCCAACAGCAGATTGAGTGAGCCATACCCATGACATAGTTAATGAAAAAATAATAATTTATGAATATAAGAATAATGATGTGTTGTTAGTATCAAGTTGGTACAGGCATTAGCAGGTATTTGCTGATATAAAAATACATAAAACAACTTAATTTTAAAAATCGACCATGAAGAAACCATTAATTTCTTAAAAGATGAGTTAGAGAGCATTTTTAGATGTGGGAGGGGCTATGGTTCAGTGGAAGAGCCTCCAGTTTGCAAATAGAAGGTCCCAGATTCAACCCCCAGCATTTCCATTTAAAGAAAACCAGGCAGTAGGTTATGTGAAAGACCTCTGCCTGAGACCTGGAGAATCACTTCTACGCTAAGTAGCCAGTACTGACCATGATGTTGCAATGGTCTGATTCAGTATAAAGCAACTTCATGTATGTTCGAGTGAATTGACAGAAATAAATGTGCTAAACAGCTTTTTTCAAGAAAAAGCTTTATAGTAACAGAATTAATCTGAAAGATACTGACAGACTGTTCATAATAGATAAAATTCTATATACTGATTTGATTAAAGCTTAATTCAGAAAAATTTATAGAAAAGTATACTTCTTGCTGTGTAATGTGTTTTATGATTACTGTGTCTAGTGTCTAGTGTTTTCATTTCCCATCATTATTTTAATCAACGTTTTTCATGTTAAGAATTCATATTAAAGAAATTATCTTTTTCTAGTATCAAAAGTTAGAATCTGGTAAGAGTCTTTTCCTATCTGAGTTTATGTGAAATCCCTTTATTGAATAATAGCAGGATTTTTTTTTGTTAATACCACAATCAGATTACAATAGTTTGTAAGGTAGGTTGCTATTATTATTCCTGTGTATCTGATGGGTGAAAGAGAATGGCTTCACTAAGGACATCTACTGAGTTTGTAGCAGAAGTGAATTGGAACCAACATCCCCATCCATTCATTCCCTTAACCATTATACCAGGGTGGCCAAACTGTGGCTCGGGAGCCACATGCGGCTCTTTCACACATGTTGTGCGGCTCCCAGCAGGGCGGCTGGAGAAGCGCATGGGAGGCATGTCTCCCCAATCGGTTTTCCCTTCCCCGGCCAGTGTACCCCTCCCTGGGGTATGGGGGGGGGCAGCAGAGAAAGAAAGCAACTTTAACTTTAAATGCATACTCAAAGCCCCCGCCACCACTTGTCAGCTTGGAGAAGGCATTTGTCTCTTTAAATCCCTTTTCCAAGCCAGCCGGTGGAGGGGGGGGGGGGTGTTGGAGGTTCCAAGCCAGCCGGTGGAGGGGGGGGGGGTGTTGGCATTTAAAGTTAAAATTGCTTACTTTCTACCTCTCTCTCCCTCCCCCCATCTATTTGCTTTCTTTGTTTTTCTCTTTTTGTTTTTCTCTTTCTTTCCACCTTTTTCATTCTTTCCACCTCTCTCTCTTTCTCTCTCGCTTAGAAAAATAAATATCATTGGACAAATATCATTATTTGTTTCTACCCTTTTTGTTTTTTATTTTTGGGAGCCTCATTTAATGCTAATAAAAAGCAAATTTGCATATTTTTTTCAGTAAAAACACATATGCAGTATTTGTTCATGTCTTGTGGCTTCTCAAACATCTGACCTTTATTCTATGTGGCTCTTACATTAAGAAAGTGTGGCCACCCTGCACTATACCATACCAGCTTCTCTTCCTGGTCATGGCTGGTTGATATGATAACCCCAAGATACATGTTATACCCAAATTGTGCAGTGCTGTCATGGAAGAGATTTAGAGTGGCCTCCTGGTGGTACTGCTTTCAATATGTTCTGATCTCCAGCGCATATAGGCATCAGTGCTGGACTTGCAGTCTGTGCTCATAGGCAAAGTGTCAGGGCAAAAGGCAACAGTGTGTTGTTTCAGAGTCAAGCAGAGGTCAGTCCTCTAAAGATTGAATCATGATGTGTGGGAAAAGTCAGCAGAGTCTCTGGGTCATGATGAAAGTGGGAACAAAAGAATGAAAAACAGTACCCAAGGCAGTATCTTGAAAAATGCTGGCCTTGAACATATATTACACAGCAATCAGTATTTTCTAGCTGAAGGCATGTCGTGCAGTCCTTTGTGAAAGAATTTTGCCCCCTGCAATATTGTGCCTGTTGAACCTAAGTAGGAAAGGACAGGAGCTTTAGTAGCTAGCCAAAATTATTTCATAACACTAGTGGTGCCCTTTTCTTAAGGAGGAGGGAGAGAAGCAGGGTCTTGCAAGCCCAGGGCTTAATAGGGAGATGTTGTGTGGAGAAGAAAAAACAAAGACAACATTTTCATGGAATGAAAAGGCCACAGCTTTACTTAATTACAGTTCAAGGAACATTAGTACAGGTTGGGGATGGATCCATTGGACGACCCACCTGCTGCCTGATAAGCACGACCCCTAGCCTGCCTGCTGGGGATTCAACCTTGGAGTGGCAAAATCTCGTGGTTACCATGAGGGTGGCTGCTGCTGAGTGGTTCCCACTGCCACCCGGTGGTGAGCCCACAAACAGCCCCTGAGCTGGGCATGCTGCATAATGCAAAATTCTCTTAAGTAAATCCCCAAACAGGGGAGGTGGGCATGCAGGCCCATCTCCCCCAGAAGGATACGTCCCAATGTGAAAAACCACCACAAGAGTGGGGGGGGGGGGACTCCCTTTGCTCCCAACCAAAGTTCCTAAGCCTGCAACCAGCAAAGCAAGCTGTCCTGGATGCTAAAAAGCCAAATGTCCATTCCCCCCTCAGAAAGGTGAACCCCTCCTGCCCTGTACAGGGCAGTCTGCCAAAATGAAATGTCCATGTGTTTAATAATGGAGCTACCTAGGGACTTTATGACTTTGCTTCTAGACAAATCCACCTTCTAGACAAATCCACCTTTTCTTCTAGACAAATCCACCTTCTATGGGTTGATGGCACCTCTCCAGCGGCACCATTTTAACAGCTGTTACCAAAATAACTTAGTATGTGGTAGGCATGCAGCGAGGATCTGAAGGTCTGGTTATTGCTTGGTGTAGCTTGAAACCATTCTGAGCACATAGGTCGTTTTCTCCAAGTTGTATAATCAAGGCGTCAGGTGGATCGTGGTTAAAAACATATTGAGAGATGATGTTCAAAAGGGAAGCCCAGCACATTCCTCTATGTCCAAACCAGCTGATGTGCAGTTGTTCGCCTACTGTCTGGCCCAGAAGACAATAGTATAACCAACAATCCAAGCTGATCTAGGCTGACCTGTATGAACTATATTAGAATGACAAAAACATTTGATTATCTGTGGATGAATATAAGATTGGTAAACAGCAGAGCACCATCGGCCAATGGACTTGATCCTTTCAGTTGACAGCCTCATGTTGGCAGCAGTCGTGGCAGCACCGCTGTGGAATGAGTGGGTGCCAAAGTCTGCAGGAGAGAACCCTAAGCCTGCAATGCACTTGGAATCTGGATAGGCCGGAGCCATTGGTGTGAATGAGGAATGTGCCAGCTGCAAGAGGTCTAATGTATTCAGTTGTAAAACACACATGGCATGGAACCAGGGGGGGGGCATAAAGAAATTATGCAGCCTTTAGCCCATTGATCAGATTTAGATTGCTGTAAAATTACTTGAAGCTCACTAGATGTCAGCCTGATGTCCTTAAATGCAAGAAACTGGCCAAGAGTGCTGTGTCTGCCTTGAACAAAGTGACTTTAAGGATGGGCCAACACATTTGCAGCAGAAGCTGTATGACACCATGCAGCAATTTAATGGTGATCAATCTGCACTGATCAGGGGCGGAAGGTGTTGCCTTTTTCAAGCCCTCAATGGCCCACTTGGTGAGAAAGGAGTTACAAGGATCCGGAAACCCCCATGCTTTGCTATAAAAGGCAATCACTGCCACATGGAAGTGCATGGTTCTTGGAGAAAGTCTGCACTCCTTAAAGTGCGCTAAGTAGCAGAGGACATATAATTCTGAAATTGGGAAAGAACAGCCAAGGCCAGTGGATGCCAAAAAGGCCCTAAATGTAGATAAAGCACAGCAATAAAACCTGCAGGTGGCTGGGGTGGTACACTGGAATATTCCCTGCAATATCATGTGCTCCCAAGGCTCCAGAGTTCCTCCAGAAATTGATCCAGGCACTGCAGTGCACTGGGGACCAAAATCCAGAACCTCTCATCCTGAAATCAAGACAAGGCATCCACTATGTTGTTACTGATGCATGCAACATATTTTGCTGAGAAAGAGATATTGCCAGATAGACAAATAAAAACAAATTTGTGTACCAGACACATAAACTATTAAGAGCTAGAGGATTGTCAGTTAATCCCAGGTGGAGTATTGGATCTGGTTCAGAGTTCTGGTATTAACCTTTAAGGCCCTAAACGGTCTGGGACCCACATATCTTTGGGACCGCCTCTCCTGGTATACCCCCAGAAGAGCACTGCACTCTGCAGATAAGAACTTACTGGTGATCCCTGCCCAGAGACAGCCAGCTGTCCTCGATCAGAGCCAGGGCGTTTTTGGCCCTGGCTTCAACCTGATGGATCTCTCTGCTGAACAACATCCATGCCCTGTGGAGCTTAATGCAGTTCCACAAGGCCTGTAAGACAGAGATGTTCCACCAGGCATTCAGTTGAGGACAGCAGCGGTTTCCACCTGTTCTGACACTCCTGTTTCTTGCCCCCCCCATGGGGCAGCGACACAATCTGAAGTTGTTTAGCACCATCTAATTAAGCCAATTGTTGTATTTTTATTGTTTTAACTAAGAATTTAATTTATGATTGTGTTTTTGTTGTTTTACACTGCCCTGAGCCCTGTTTTATGGGGGAAGGCAGCCTAGAAATTAGTTTTATTTATTTATTTTTTAAATTTATTATTAAACTTGTTATCCCGCCCTCTCCGCCATAGCAGGCTCAGGGTGGCTTACAACATACATTAAAATCACTATATAAAACCCTAACTTATTATTTAATAAATAATAATGTATTATTTAATAAATAATTTTATTAATTTATTGTTTAATAAATAAATAATAATGCTTACCACAGGCTGATTATTGCACCAAAATATAATTTGTTTATTATGAAAGTAATTACCCCATATTACCACAGCTACCACAATGGGCAAGAGTTCTAAAAATGTGAGTTCCTTAAGGATCTCAGTGCCTAACCAGTGTGAAGGACAATGCTGCACACACAAACGACCTGAAAAGTAAACCCCAAAGCCAAAGCTACCTGCCACATCAGAATGGACCTGTAGAGAATCCCCAAGAGACAATGCCAATTGCCAAATAGTCACCTTGTTAAATTTTGCCCAGAATTGGAGCCAAACATTCAGGTCTTCTTTAATTCCCTGAGTGATTCTAATGTGGTGATGTGGGGGTCGACAATCTGGCTGTAGAATGAGCAAGGGGTGCGCAAAAGGCCTGACCAGGCACTACGATTTTACAAGCGAACTTGAGATGACTCAGAAGAGACTGCATCTCTTTGAAGTTACATTTCTTTTAATTGATGATGTGTTACAATGAGAAACAGAGGGCAGACAGCTTATCATCTGGAGGGTGAGAAACTCCTAAATTGGGGTCCAGTTGGATGCCCAGGTAAATAAGCTGAGTGGATGGTCCCTCATTTTTTCTTGAGCAAGGGGTACCCACAATTCAGATGCCAGGTTTTGGAAAGTAGCCAGGCAAAAATCACAATCTGGGGGACTGGCAGACCAACTAAAAAAAAATAATCCGAATAATGGGTGACATGGGGACTGTTAGACCGACTTTTGACCACAAATTCTAAGAAGGAACTAAAGGCTTCAAAGTTAGCGCAAGTGACTGAGCATTCCATGGGCATAACCTTGTTAACATACTATAAACCATCTAGCTTAAAGCCCAGCAAGCAAAAATCTGCAGGATGGATAGATGGAAGGTGGACTGGATATAGCATTTTGACATAAGGGCACCTGGGCCACAAGATTTAACTAGGCAAACCATGTGATTGAAGGATGTGTATCAAATAGAGCAAAACTCAGGGGGAATTGCATCATTGACTGATGCCCCCACTGGATGTGACAGGTGATGTATCAAATGAAACTCACCCAGTACTTTTTTAGATACCACCCCCAGGGGAGAAATCCTTAGATCTGGTAAAGGAGGGGAAGAAAAGGGGCCCATCAGCCTACCCTTAGCACATTCTTTAGCCACTTTCTTTCTGACAACTTCAGGAAGGTCCCTGGCTGATTTTAGGTTCCTGCAATCAGTTGGTGAATGAGGACCAGCAAAAAAGATCCGAAAACCTACAGAAAAACCCTCAAGCAAAAAAGCGACCATGTTTTTTTGGGAGTATGATGCTCGGCTCCCTGTCACTGCAGGAGTTAAGGGTCTTGCAGAAAGCACATCCTTGGATGATGTTTTAGAAGACTTTGCTGCTGAGGCAGCCACAATGTGTTTACTTTTAACAGCATTCCTTGCAGAGGGAACCTCACGAGTTTTTGTATTGCCTTTGTTAGAGCAAACAGTACATTTCGGAGGCATCTGACCAGTGTAATTAAAAAATGATCACAAAATTGGCACAACATGCTGAGGAGGTGTCTGATCAGTGCCCAACGAAACAAACAGAAAAAGGATCTGCCTCCACTTTGTAACTCTTCTTAACTATATATAACTAGAGAGAGAGAGAGAGATTAGCATACAATTCTTAATACTATGTTTTACCAGTTTCCCGATGCACCAACATGCCTATCTCGCTGCACCTGGTTCTGAATCAAATGTCATTCAAACAAGAAAAAAGAGCCAGTGAGATACCACAATACAATTAAATGCCTGATCCACTTCTATAGAGTTCACAGCTGAATTGCCCTAAGTTCCTGTAAGGCTATGAAGCAGGTGTATGATCAAGCAATTGGGGGGGCTGTTGTGACTAAAACAACCAGGCAATTAAACAACAGTGAAAATTATTTAAAAGCCAGCACATATATGAAAATAAACTGGAATCTTATCCAACCCCCCACTCCACGTGGATCAGACCATCCACGTGCCGTCTAATATTGCTAAGAACAACAGCCCAGGTACTCACCACCACCAAAAAAAAATAAAACTTTCAGTGTTGCTGCAATAGATTACCCCTGATTGGAAAGAAGAAGTTGGGTATCCAGCTAAATTGCCTCCAAATGACACTAGCTAATCCAAGCACAGCTGAGTTTAATGAGCTTGGAAAGCTGCCCAAGTAGAGACAATTGCATGAATTGAAGCTGGAAGCAGCCAAGTCAAGGTGATATCCTGCAGAGCAGAAAAACCGTGCTGGGAAGCTCTTGAGGGTGCTGCCTAAATTGGATACCCAGGGATTATTATGTCAGCACCTGCCCAGCTTCTTGTGCTTCCCCAGGCCAGCCCACTGTTGACGTGGGGCTGACTGTTGAGATAGCCACCGGGGACTGCCCCACAGCAACCAGCCATGCAGTGTGGATCGCCTTTCTCTCCTGCCATCTCTCCCAGCCCAGGCAGCAATCGTGGCTTGTGGTAAGTTGCGGACGTTGTTTTGTTTCTGAAATCATTCCTGAACTTCATAGGCAGTAAGACTACCTACTGAAGTCATGCATGAAGGTTGGTAAGCCCTTGTTACGTAGCATCACTAGTATTTTGAGTACTTTCCAAAGCACAGTACAACTATGGGGGTGACTTGCATCTGGATAAGGGACAGGAGTTTTCCTTGCAATATTAATCTATGTGTTAGTCTGAGCAAGGTGGAATAATCATTATGGTTAATGTAGCAGGTAAATTTGTGGATTCCTGCACATGAAGCAAAAGTGCTATGTTCCAGGTCAGAGTTTTGTGCTTCCAAAGTCCATGTTTAACATACAGAAAAGTATTTTAAATTGTAACATATGAGACTGTGTCCTTGCATATGAACTGGTTTATTGTGATATGAAAATGTTAAAATGGTGATGGTTCCTGACTGAGGAGCAAGGCAACATTCACTAAGTAGGTAGTGGCTCTTTTTTGAAGGGCAGTGACAGTGCTAAAACATCTTGTCACTGAAAGCAATTGACTCAAACGTTGACTTCACTGAAGAACTTATGATTATAAATATTAGTTGAGTGTTCATGAGATGATGAGAAGCTTGCAGGCAGGTTTGTTTTCTTTTGTGTATGGGGGCACTAGCTAGGAGAACAGATGCTTTAGCCAGAAGTTTTTGTATGATGAGCAAAGAATGACAACTTTTCATGGGATCTGGTCTAGTGGTGACTGCACAGATTGTAAAAGGATCTTGGTGGATACCTCAGTGAAAATGTTAACCAGGTGTTCAGCAAGGTAGAGTGTATAATGGGAAGGAACTGAAATAAAATGGCCAATAGAGCACCTTCATATGGAAATAGGTCTGCAGTTCACTGCACTGATCATTATCACATATTATTGTAGATATCATCTAGTTTAGAGAGCCAGTTTGGGGTAGTGGTTAAGAGTGCGGACTCTAATCTGGGAGAACCAGGTTTGATTCCCCACTCCTCCACATGCAGCTGCTGGTGTGATCTTGGGTCAGTCATAAGTTTTTTCAGAGTTGTTCTCTCAAGGGCGGTTCTCAAAAGAGCTCTCTCAGCCCTACCTACCTCACTGGGTGTCTGTTGTGCAGAGAGGAATGGAAAGGGATTGTAAATTGCTCTGAGACTCCTTTGGGTAATGAAGGGTGGGGTATAAATCAAATCACCTCCTCCTCCACCTCCTCTTAGAATCATAGAATCATAGAATTGGAAGGGGCCTCCAGGGTAATCTAGTCCAACACTCTGCACAATGCAGGAAATTCACAAATACCTGCCCCCTCACCCCTGCAGTAACTGCTGTTCCACACCCAGAAGATGACAAAAACCTGCAGGATCCCTGACTTCCTCCTCCTCCCCTCCTCTGCCTTCATCTTTGTTCTGTATTTTGTAATCCCACATTCTGCATTGCTCAAATGATACTTTTGCTTTAGGTAGTTTGCTGTTCTCGTTGTTATCTTTGAATTTTGCACTCCTAGTCCTGGTTCATTGGATGTCTTACATTGTTTGATTACATTGTATTTCTGTTTCTATACTATGTAACCCACCTTGAGTCTCAGTGAGAAAAAGGTGAGGTATAAATAAGCAAATAGACCTTTCCAAAGAGTATTCTTTATTTGTTTATGAAACCAGCTCAAGGTGGCTTACAAGTGGAACATGGTAAAAAAATAATATTTGATGAGAATTAAGATGCAATTTAACAAAGGTCAGTTCAGAGTTCTACATCTGAGTAACAAAAATGAGAAGCACACATACTGGATGTGGGACAGACTTATAGGTAGCAGTGTCTGAGAACAAGATCGTGGGGTATGGGTGGACTGTAAGCTAAATATGAGCAGTCACTGTGGTACAGCGGTAAAAAAGTCTATTGTGGTCTTGGGGTGTATCAACAGAGGCACAACATCCAGATCATAAGATGTCATAGTCCCACTTTATACTACATTGGTCAGGCCACACCTGGAGTACTGTGTGCAGTTCTGGAGGCCTCACTTCAAAAAGGATGTGGACAGAATGGAGTGGGTGCAGAGGAGGGCAACGAAGATTATCAGGGGCCTGGAGACCAAGCCTGACAAGGAAAGGCTGAGGGACATGGGAATGTTCAATCTGGAGAAGAGGAGGTTGATGGGGAATGTGATTGTTCTCTTTAAGTATTTGAAAGGCTGTCACTTAGAGGAGGGTAGGGATCTGTTTCTGTTAGCTGCAGAGGATAGGACTGACAATAATATATACTAAGAAATAATATTTTACAAGTGGGGGACCCACAAGAAATTTGTGGAGAGGGTGCACCCCATCCTCCCCCATTTTTGCTCCCTTCCATTTTCCCCCTTCTCAAATAATCTTCCACCCCATTCTTCTCACCATCCCCTTCCCTGACAATCTTACCCACCTCTCTCTCTCTCTCCCCCGCTTCTCATCAGTTTCCCCTCCGTATTTCTCTCTCTCCCTTTCTAACAATTTCCCCTCTTTTCTTCCTCCCACCCTTCTCTGCCAATATTCCCCATTTCTCTTTCTTCCCCCTCCCCTCCTTATCATGGCCTTTTCAGCTGAAGTTTGACCAATTAAAAGTGTGTGTGGGGGTAAAGGGCAGCTTAGCCAGTTGAATAAAAAGGAATGTGAGTGGGCAAGTAAACTCCTTCTCACTCCCGTCTCTGAGCTGCTGGCTCAACTGTCCTTTTAAAACTTTCTCCCAGCTTCTAATTGGTCAGACTGTGGGAAGAAACAGTGCAGGAGCTGCGGGGGCGGGGGGATGAAGAATCCACCTCCTCCCTGTCTCCAGTGCTGTTTCTCCCTAAAGTCTGATGGATTAGAAGCTGGGAGAAAATTTTAAAAGGGCAGCTGAGCCAGCAGCTACAGAGATGAAGATCCAAAAGAGACTCCTCACCCACTCACACCCCTCTGTAGTCAGTGACCACCACTTCTCCCCCACACACAGAGCAACAATGGTGGCTCTCCCACCCATGCACCCACTTCTCCCCCACTGCAGCAGTGTTGATGGTGGGGGCTGTCCTAACCACATACCTGCTTCCTCTCTCCCCAGGCATTTAACTGGGCCCTCTGCTGCTGTGTTGGCAGCAAGACCCCAGGACCTGTGGTAGCGGCTGCAGCCACAGGGTCTTCTTAACTCCCCCCCTTCCCCATCACAAAAATATTTTTTGATTTTTCTGCAAACCTAGGAGTTTCCCAAGTTTTGGGAGGGGAAATCTCCTTTTCTGAGTGTGGGCCTGATCTATGGATTTAGGTATCTAGAGATCTGCCCACACTTGAGAAATAGATATATAGATTGAACAATATTTCATTATAGAATTCAGTATTACTTTGATAATGCATTAATGTTACATGGCTGGATACAATGCCAATATAAAAGTCACTGCTCTGCCACTAAGTGCTTACACAAAACTATAATGGATTGAAAGGGAGCCAAAGTAGTAAAGAATATCTATGAGCAATAGAAGTAAAGAATTCCAAGGGGAAATACTTAAGATGGGCCACAAATATGAAGCAAGCAAATGTATTCTTGACTGTTGAAAACAAGTTTCTGTAAATAGTAACATTTTAAAGGAGAACTCTTGCTTTATGTCAGGGGCATTTTTGTTCTCTTAAACTTGCTAATTTATGGCAGGGAGAGAGAGAGAGTGATTTGGGAGGAGTATAAATAATAAAACTCAATGAAATTCCTACCAGAAGCATACATTAATAAGAATATATCACCAAGACATTAAACGTTGTCTTGCTTGGTATGCATTTTCTTCCATCAGATGAAGAAGATGGAGAGTGTTATAGATAAATCACAATTATGTTACTGGGATTTAATTAGCTCAGCATCTTATGAAGTTTTTCATCAGTGTCATCAAGGCATTCATTCAGATTTTGTTTCTGTTTTTTCTATCTCTGCCTACCTAGTCTAAGGTTGCAATCAGACGGCTCTTTAGATCCAACCCAGGCACAAGTGACTGGAGGATTTAAAGGGAACGTCAAGACAGCAACATCTGGGAAGCGTGCTGCTTCTGTTATCAGCCTGTCGATCCCCGCCAGGAAGCCGTACTTTAATGATACTGCTGAAAGTCCGGTCTAAAGCTTGCCGATGGACCAGTGGTGGACTTTCCCCTGTCTAGTCATTCCAGCATGCAGTCAGCCCGTCGAGATGGTCTGACTCCATTTTAAAAAATGCCATTTAAAAAAATACTTAGCGATATGCGCATAAATGCATAAACATGTGACGTCCGCAGAGGTCCGCTCAAATGTTCCAGACAATTTCATGTTTCTGAAGGGCCCGTGAAATTTATGGACTTTGTTAATTGAAATGGTACCTAGAGGAAGGTACCACTGGTGGTGCTTTTACCATTCAAGTCTGCGTATGCGCAGAAAAATAAGTACATGGAGAGGCACATATGCGCATGTGCAGATTTTTTTAAAAAAAAACCATCCACGCGGCTCCTTTAGGTGGACGTTGTCTAGACAATCCACTGTGGAGTCTGCACATGGTAAGGGATTCACAAGGGAGTTGTCTGGTCATGCAACACTGAATAAAAAAGATCGGGATCAAATTAGAGCCGGGCCAATGGCGGGATTAGCTGCCAGTTTGAACGCACCTCAAGTGTACATTATTAATAGACTAGTATCTGTAATGCAAGAAAAACTACCACTGGTAATATTTTGTTGCAGTTTCCCTCCTTCTAGCAACCCATGTCTTGTTCCCCAATGTTCAGAAGCAGCAGTATATAAAAAACTCTACATCTTATCCATCATACAACACTTCTAAAAACCAAATTGCATAAAGCAATGTATATGTTACAGGCTATTAATGTCCTCACTTCAATCGTCTTTTAACTTAGTTTTGGAAACACTTCATTGCTTCTGAAGAAGTGCACTCTAGTCTATAAAAGCTTATGCTGGAATAAAATTTGTTTGTTTGTTTTAATTGCCATTCCTGTTTGGTTTTGCTACATAGACTAAGTATATCCTTTCACAAGACTATTCCTCGAACAGAAGCCTCCGTCTATCCTTCACACGGTACATACTCTTCCATTCATCCACATGGTCATTTATTTCATATATACATTTGGCAAATCCAAGCATCCTATTGCCATTTCGTTCTTATTGAAATTACTTCTTCCTGCTTCCTGTTCAGGGTGTCTAAAATCAACACACCGTGCCCCAAAATGAATATGAGAAGTCTGTGTTCTATAAGGATCTACAAAATTATTTTCCTCTTTTGATTCCTTGTGTTATGAAGGTCATAATGTTGTATGCTTCTATACACTGACAGTAGCAGCATTGTAACTGCTTTGTCCTACTTGTGTGTCTCCCCACATCCTTAAGGGCTTGGGAGGTGCGTCTAAGGAAATTGTGATCCCAGCCCTAGATGCCTTTTGCTGATAATGTGTGCCCTCTTGAGACAATGTTGATAACTAAGTTACAGTAAGCATATCCCTTTTGCTAGCAGAAGAAACGATACAGTGTAATGAAAAGTTGGAAGTTATTCTCCAGATTTTTGTTAAAAAGACAACTGTGTGGGTTTTCTGTCCCTGAGGAACTTCTCAATGCTCAGATACTGTGTTGAGTATATAATTGGACTGTAGCTCTTTCTGAATACTGCTTTCTTCTCTTGGCAGCATGGGGTAACCTTGGAAATGTTCTAAAGAGCCAGAGCAAAATTTCTGAATCTGAAAGAGCCTATAGAAATGCCTTGTACTACCGCAGCAACATGGCTGATATGCTTTATAATTTGTAAGTATGCATGGGTTTTACTTACAGTGGTTCATCTGTGATGCTTCTCGTGAATTAAGCTATTTATTTAGTTCCTGGAGGTGGAAATGATCTTAGCTGTTATTGGGGGGGGGATGATTCCCCCTTTATTAATCATGCATTTCAAGCTCTGGTATAGACAGAGCCTTTCTGTTCTATACATTAATGGGTCATCATGTATTGAGATTCCGTTATGAAGTGAGTAGCATAAGCTGATTTCCCTAGTGATCCAGTAAAGTGCTGAGTTTCTCAATAGTCCTTTACATCCAACACTTTCCCCAACAAAGAGCATACATGCTTGCCAATAACTTGATTGCCTACCTTCTGATGAAAGCGAAACAGGGTTGCCAGGTCCCCGTGGCAACTGGTGAGAGGCAGGGGGGACTAACTGGCAGAGGATGAAGGCCTAGCCAGTGTTGTGGCAATGCAGTAATATCACTTCTGGCACACATGACATTATCGGGAGTGACATTATCACAATGTGGATGCTCTGGTATTTGGCAAAAAATCTTTGGTAGAAGCCATTTTTATGATAGAGTTTTTGCCCAAATACCAGAGTGTCCTTTGATGCCATGGTATCACTTTTTGAAGAGTGCACCAAAAGTCACTGGCAACACCCCTGCCATGGTGGGCTGGTCCACTTCCCACAGCCAGTAAGTTTCCCCTACCAGCTGATTGGCAGCAGGCGGCAGTGGCTAGATGCGGGGACCTTCTGCCCCTGGTGGGGGCTTGGCAGTCCTAAGCTGAAATGCAGAAATAGGTAACATCATTTTTAGCACACTGGCTGCATATATTTATTGTTTCTGAGTCCAATTTAAAGAACGTAACATTAAAACCACAAATGGCCTGGGACTTGTATGTCCTTGGCAATTACTTCTATTGTGTGCTCATCCCTCCCCTCTGAGTTCTGCTAGGGAGGCCCATTTCTTTGTGTTCTTTTTACTTTAAGTGAAAATGGTAGGATTCAAACAATAGATTGTACCATATGTGAATCAGTTTTAGAATGAAGAAAAGAAATACAAAAATGAATAATTTTAAAGATCAGACCTGTTGAAGGAATTGTTCATAAGTATGTTGTAACACAGCCCTGAACTGGATGGCCCAGGCTACCTCAATCTCATCAGATCTTGGAAGCTAAGCAGGGTCAGCCCTGGTTAGTACTTGGATGGGAGACCACCAAGAAAGTCCAGGGTCACTACACAGAGGTAGGCAATGGCAAACCACTTCTGTTCATCTCTTGCATTTGTGACTTAATGGCACTTTCTAGCACCATACTGTAATGCAGAATCACAAGAAGTGGGGCGGATCCTACTCCTATCCTTCCCCTCCACTGAGCAAAGTCTGAAGCCTTCCTCCAACTTGTAGCTCTTCCCCAATGGAAGAAGGCTACTTGGAAGATGGATACACCCCAATAAATTTAACATTCAGGTGAACATTTGAATACTTAACTATAGAAGTTGTATATTTTTAGTGTTTTTGTTATATTACTCTATTTTGCTACTGGAATTCAGTTCCATTGAGCGCCTCTAGCAAGCACTGTGGCTTTGAATCCTATTGAGCATTTCTGTTTGTTGAGCATAACTATCCTCCCCTCTCCTGCTGCCTCCCAAAAGACTGTTTCTAAGGGACACACCATTTCCTTCTATATGGGGGAATGCTGTTTTATCCTACCCTCCATTTTATCCTATGCCTTTTTTAACCAGTTCATGTCAAAGCCATCTAATGTATGAACTCAATGGAAGATACAGATTTCTGATAATAAAAATCTTACTAACATAAAGATTAACATAAAGATTAAGATGTTAAAACATATGACATGGCTGTTAGCTCCTTGGGGCAGTTATTGACTGCATGCTGAAAATCCAGGTATGGTATATGAACCATATCCTTATCTATCTGTTGGATGAGGTGTGGATCTTTTCGGTCAGCAGGATTTATTATTTTATTTATTTATTGCATTGGTATCCCACCCTTCCTGCACATGGGCTCAGGGCACGGGTAACATCAGAATTTCATGTACAATATAATCAATATAATCAATTGTCAGATTAAAATTTAGCTAAAAATGGTGACATGGCTTTCTATACTAGCTCCAACAGCTGGGTAGGTGGCAATCATAGGCAATTTTAGTAGGACTGTTTTGCAGGGGAGGCCATGTGATCAGACATCCATTGCCTCAACCAAAGGCCTGGCGGAACAGCTCTGTTTTGCAGGACCTGTGGAACTGTAATAAGTCCTGCAGGGCCCTTATCTCAAGTGGGAGCTTGTTCCACCAAGTAGGGGCCAGGACTGAGAGAGCCCTGGCCCTAGTCAAGGCTGGATGGACGTCCTTTGGCCCAAGGATAACCAGTAGATGTTGCTCAGTGGAGTGCAAGGCCCTCCAGGGGGTATATGGGGAGAGTAGTCCTTTAGATATGTGAGTCCCAGGCCTCTTAAGGCTTTAAAGGTTAAAACCATCACCTTGAAGCAGATCTGGTACTCAGTTGGTAGCCAGTAAAAGTTATTGGAATTGGAATAAAATACAAGCAGGGGACCTACAAGACTTGGGAGATCCTGCAAAAAACTGATGGGAGAGGGGGAATCTTAAAGCATGGTTTTATGTGTAGTTTGGAGTGGGAGCACATTATATCTGAAATGGGAAACTGTGACTTACAGTGAAGCAGTAGTTATGATTTGACAGTAGAACCATAACCATCCTGGCTAATTAAGGCCTGTGGGGATGGAATTTGGGCCCCCCTGGAAGAGATTATCAACTTGTCCCTTTTATCTGGGACCTTTCCAGTGGGGTTAAAGGAGGCGGTGGTACAACCACTCTTAAGCCGACATTTGACCCTATGGTCTTGGCCAGCCAGTTACATGATCTGTATTTTAAGAGATACTTTACAAAAATATCTAATCTAGATCTTTCTAGATTTATTTATTTTTAAAAATTGAATCTAGGGAGTTCATATACATTCATTATTTATTATGTTTTAAAAATACTATTTCTTCCTTGATCTTATAGCATTGTCTTAAATTTTCAAAGCCTTTATAAATATTAGAAAATGAATCTTATCAGTATTGCCTAGCTACAAGGTTACATTTATTTGATCATAATACCCAGACCAATTGCTCAGACTCAATCTTGCTGAAGTCATCAGTGTTAGCATGAAAACTACATTTGTACTATGCTTCAATGCCTATTATTAATCATTCTGTACAATTATGGCTGTTTCTTTATTTTGGTCCAGCAAGGGAGAGTTGGGCACAAAAGCAAGTTTTCACAGATAGGCTGCCTGGCTAGTTCAGGAGTCATGCACAAACCATGGTGTGCTGAATAACTGGATCTGATAGTTGTCTTACCATATCCAGCAGCTGAGTGCTTTCAGCACTCTACCCACATACATGCACAATGCTAAACAGATGGTTAGTTATTTCAAATTTGACAGAAACACCTGCTTGTGAAAGAGAACTGAACACAGGTCTTTCTCCGTTTTGGGGGGAAGTGGGGGTGGAAGCTCAATTGAGGATCTCTGCCTTTCTCTAACAGGTGATCCGCATCATTAAAATTAAAAGTAGCATCCCTCTGTTAAGGGTCTGTTGGTCTGTCTGTCTGTCTATCTATGCATATAAATCTAAGCTTGATTAGATAGAGCTTAGATTTGTATGCACAGAAAGATGTGTAACTACATGCTCGGAGTCAGTGTGCTCAAATTTGCTTTTAATGCTCGAAAGTGGTATTCTTATGAGGACTAGATGCTGTGTGCCAGCTTGTAGGCTTGGCTGTCCATTGTAAAAAAAAACAGGATACTGAACTACATTGATCTTGCTGTGATCTAGCTGTTCTTATGTTCACATCTAAACAATGTGTTCAGTTCAAACAACACTATAAAGTTTTACTGACACATTGTCCTTTTTTAAAAAAAAGGTAACACATTACATTATTTAACTTTAATATTTTGTATGCCACAGAAAAACACATAGAATGGCAAAGATCAATCAAATGGGAACTGCAGTTTGAGAATACAGGATTTTTTCCTTGTTGCCTGATCAAGAAGCTCTAGGTCATGTGCTTCACTGTTGTTATCTAAAGTTTATTACACAGTATATTTTCTTTTTTAAAAAAACCACCCTCTTTAATTATTTACCAGAATTCAAATTTGCCCTTGCATCTGCTCTTCATTGTGCATCTATATGAATTTTAAATAGCTTGTGAAACAGCTGTAAAATGGTTTTTATCCTGAAACAGAAGGGGGAAATAAATCTGCATTGCCTCAGTGGATGCCAATATTAAAGTTGCTAATAAAAAAAGAAAAGTAGTTGAAGTCCTCTAATGAAGAGATCAGAATATTTTAAAAATTTGAGGGATATAACATATTGCAAAAACAATATACTATGCACTGAAAAACAAAACTTAATTGTATCAAGTGAAAAACAATACTTAATTGTATCAGTATAGGCAAGCAACTCATAACAACAGAACTTTCCCAAAGCTGTAGGATTATAAACCGAATATGACTCACTTAATTTAAGTATTTCCAAGCCTTTACTTTAAGTATTCACTTATTTCAGTGTGTTAAGTATGTAATTTTGTGTGGTTCTGATCAGTGAAAAAGACTAGATCCCTCCTCAAGTTATATACCTGACTAGGAGTGTGTGTGCAGCTAAATCCAAGCTGAAAAAATACCCAGTAAATACCTTATTGGTATTTTTGAGGTATTAATTCAGCTAGATATAGATTCTGAACATCATTTGTCTATCCAAAATGGCCAAGCCTTAAAAATCCCAAAAATCTGGCATTTTTTGGTTCACTGGATAGATGAATGTGAAGGGCATTTAAAAGGATTGTGGCCCCTTTAAATGCCTTCTCCAAGCTGTGCAGCTCTGTGGCGAGTGAAGGTGTTTAAAGGGACTGTGAGCCAATTAAATGCTCCCCCCCCCCTCCATTGAAATCAATAGAGTATAGGAGCACCTTCTTTGGGGGCCCAAATTCCCAGGCTTTTCTGTAAGCCTGCAGGGTCCACCAAGTTTGAAGAAATATCTGTTTTCTGTCAACATGGTCCCAATCAGCAAATTTAAATATTCACAGATGGGACCATGCTGACTATTAAATATATTAGTATGCATAGTGATACACCCATTCATCTTTCTGTCTGTCAAGACAATATTGCATGCATCTGTGTGCATGAATGCACCATTAGCTGCAACAGCGCTGCTTCATACTATTATACAAACGGCATAACTGAATTGTGATTGAATTTGAAAATGTGAAGGCTGAACGTAATGCAGCTAAGAAGGAAAGTAGAAATAAAAATCAATATAGATCTTGCTATAAAGATGTTTTCTATATTTTGTACCATTTTCCTCTGGATTTAATACATTGAAAGTAGAGATTATCTACTGATTCAAACCCTAGGATTTTATTTTAACACTGTTTTACTACTTGAAAGCAATAATGTTAAGTTGCTTTATGCTTACTTTTCATTTTCTCTGCCTCCCCTTTTTGTGATCTTCCTTGTTGCTGTATATCATCAAAGCTCCTTTTTATATTTATTTGATGCATTTATATCCTACACTCTCTGGTTAGCTTGAGATGGTTTACAAAGGGATAAAAAGTATAGCAAACAGATAAAGTAGACAGATCTATAAATACAGTGAAAACAGCTTTAACAATTTTGAAGCCCAGCAAATCGAATAGCATTGATATCAAAAACAAACAGCACAAATATCTTAACACCAGAAAATCAAACAGCATAATATATGCAATGAATGCAAGTAATATATAATGCAATAGGTGGTACACAGCACAACAGAAAGGAGGGAAACTTCAACTGAAATAATGTATGAGAGGAGGGAAAATAAGTTTTGATGTGGCACCAAAAGGACAGGTGTTTGTGCCAGGTGGGATATTCCACAGCCAGGACATCATAGTGAAGAAAGTCCTTATCTCACTGCTGCCTATCTCATCCCAGGAAGCATGTGTAGGAGATGAGGACTTCCAAAGTTGATTGCAGTAAATTAACATATTTGAATGGAAAATAGGGTTGCCAAGTCTTACCACTTAAAAAGCGGGGGAGTCCTGGCCCCTTTCCAGGAGTCCAGCATGTGTGCGCCGGGATGACATCACCCAGAAGTGGTACCATAGAGTTTCAGGGTGATTGCTAGAGTGTTGCCCCAGCAACGTGCCCAGTATGATGACATCACTTCTGGGTGACATCATCGCACTGGGCAGTCGGCCTGATTGGGCCATTTCAGGGGTGGGGTTCCCCCACCGGCCGGATCTGGACCATCAGATTGGGGGCCCCTTTAATGGTGAAATTCCTGCCCCCCCCCCCCCCCCGGCGGGACTTGGCAGCCCTAATGGAAAATCAAAGTTTTTCTAGTCTTTAAGGTCTATAACTTCTACTTTAACTAATCTCAAGGCCAAGTTTATAAGAATTCACATTTTCCAGTTTTCTTTGGTTTTTTTGTTGTTGTTTGTATTTCTGTTTTTATTTATTTACTTTAGACCTAGTTTTACTCCTCAGTGGGAGACCCAAAGTGGCTTACATTGTTCTCTTGCCCTCCATTTTGTCCTCACTACAGCCCTGTGAGGTAGGTTAGTCTGAAAGTATGTGTCTCGCTTAAGGTCACTCAGCAAGCTTCCATGGCAGAGTGAGGATTGAAATCTGGGTCTCCCAGGGTCAAACTAGATGCAAGGGTATCCTTGTATCACTGCTGCCATTTTGAAGTGATTTAAAAATGCTGTGAGGGCCTGATCAATGGGTTGAGGAGCTCTTGTTTCCACGCTGTGCCTTGAGGTGCCAAAATGGCCACACATACATGTGCACACCCACAGCTGTTTCGGCACTTGAAAAGGCATGGGGAGAGGGGCAAGAGCACTTCACCCCACTGTACTGTGATCATGTCCTTGTGTCATTTTGAAATCACTTTAAAATGGTCATGGCATCCCTATGGTGGACATGAGGATATGGTCAAATCTTGTTTGTCCCCAGGATCTTAATCTGACACTCTAAGCACTGGATCACCCTGGCTCTACAGGACCTTGTCAATACTTAGACCAGTAAATCTGATTTTTGTGGATTTATTTTTCATAACTTTCTATGGAATAATTTCACTTTTTTCTCTCATTTAAAATTAGGGGGTTGCTGTTGCAGGAAAGCAGCAGATTCTCTGAAGCTCTTCATTACTATAAATTGGCTATTGGAAGCAGACCTACTTTAGCTTGTAAGTAATGCTGCATGCTCATTTGTTTTTTAAAAGATTTTCTCCTTTGCCTCTGTTATGAATTCCACTTTTAGGTGTGATACTTCTAGTATTTGTTTAATCTGCAGTGAATTAATTCCCTTGTATGGGAGGAAAGGGATTCACATACATATGAGGAAGGTAATACAAGATGTAGGAGATGATAGCTTTGTTTGTTCATTAGGACCCTTATGTCTGCAAGTAGTCACTGGGAATGCTCATCATATATTGTATTCTCTAGAGACAGATTGTCATTTAGAGAAAAGGTTAGGATGCCTGACATTCCAGGCCCATTTTAGAAACCAGGTTTGTTGAATTGTTTCAGCTATCATTTGTTTAAATTAAGAAATGGTCATAGTTGGTAGAGTTTTTATGCATTTGCAGTGGCAGTTCTTAATTTGCATCTGGATTTTGGGTGCAGCAGCGATGACTGCTGTGGAATGGCTACTATGCTGTTTTGTACAGAATTTTTGTTGTAGCCTGGTGTTCTGCAACTAAAGGATTTGACCATATTAGAGATATCAAATGACCAGTCTAAGTCTGAAGGAAGTACTAGTCACTGCAGCTGTCACAGTTTTGGTTGCTTAAACTGTCACAGTTTTGGTTGCTTAGCTGTCACAGTTTTGGTTGCTTAAACCCAACAAAATGAATGTGTGTGTATAAAATTATTATGTAAATAATATTTTTCCTGTCTCACAGCTGCCTATTTAAATACTGGTATCATCTTGATGAACCAAGGGAAGGCGGAAGATGCCAAGAGGACATTTTTAAAGTGTTCAGAAATTCCTGATGAAAATTTAAAAGATCCTCATGCTCATAAGAGCTCTGTCACCAGCTGCCTTTACAATCTGGGAAAACTCTATCACGAACAGGGACAGTATGAGGTGAGACTTTCCCTCCCTCTAAATCCGAAGTACGTGTTGCAATAATTGCTTAAGTGTTTAATTTCTTAAATGTTAAAAATAATTTCCATGGATTATATGGATAACCTTCACTGAACATTTGTGCAGTAATTTGTTTTATGTACTAGGTACTATGGAAAAAAGAATCCAAGTGTGTACAATACAGCTTGGGTTATTTGTTTTTTCAAAGACTGTCACTTTGTTGGGACCCTTTCTAGCAACTTTCATGTTTCCAACCACTACTAGCTCTAAGTAATTGTGCTTTGAGATTAATCAAGTAACAAGTTTCTGAGCCAAAATAATTATACTTCTTCATGGTGGTGGTTGTTTTTTTAAATTAAGAGTGCTACTTTTAAAGGACTGCAGAATAGAAGGGAGAATGTCATAAGGAACAGTGAGAATGAAAATAAATTTCAAGCTGTCATTTAATAGTGATGAAATAAATAGGCCACTTTTACCTGATTGTACAGAGCTTAAGAAAGCCTAATGTGAAGCTTCTTCTTTTATGTTATGTACTTATTCTTCATATTCATCTTTTTTTTTTGTTTGGAATAATATGTTGCGTAATGGGAATTTGTATATTAGATTGAAACCTATGATTATATGATGATTAGAATTGCAGTGTAAAATGACAAAAATACTCGTGTGTAGTTAAACACTAGCTTGTATTTTGTGTGATTCCACAAAATTTTAAATGTGGGATAATGAGCCTTTGACGGTTGTCAGAGGTTCCATTTCCCCATTCTCCAGTGTGATAGTTAATAATGTAAATCATTCTGTGTAAGATTGTAGAGGAGATGCACCTCATTTGTTGCCTTCTTTTTTATAAATAGGAAGTGTGATCCTTATGATTAATGAGGGCCACTCTGGATTTCTCCTCTATTAAAGTGGCATATAAAAATTACTTCCGAAGCAACAGGGTTCCCGAAATGATTTTTCCCTCTATTTTTCTTTGTTAGGATGCCCTCACAGTTTACAAAGAAGCAATACAGAAGATGCCAAGGCAGTTTGCACCACAGAGTTTGTACAACATGATGGGTGAGTACAACGTCAACATTGTAAAAAATTCAGGATGTTCACAATCAAAGTTTTATTATGTGATTAACCAAATGCAGAGTATTATGACTAGCAATATTAGGAATTTCGTACTGGAAATATTGATATTTACTTTAATTTATATTTACTTTAAGAAAAACCTAGAACACTAATTTTATTGCCTTCTAGTCAGGACTGATTTAGTGTTGAATGCATTATGACCACCTGTTTTTAAGCAGCAAAGAAAAATAAGCGGCAAAGCTCAAGGCTGCAAAAATCTTTCATGTCGTGAAGAAGATAATTTATTCTAGTGTGTTTTGAGCTAAATAGTAGTCTTCAAGGATATAGCTTAACCAGTTGGTTTCTACTGAACTGCAAGCAGAACGTTTGCAAAAGTGACTGGTTGCCTTCTTTTCCTTCCCATTGTGGCTTCCTGCACTCTCGGAAAAGATCTACTGAAGCCCTTTGAGTGTGTTGGGTATAGAATGGGATGCAATGAACAAATGAACTGAAAATTCTGACATCATACTGAGTCAGACTATTGGTCTATCAAAGTCAGTAGGATCTACTCTGACTGGCAGTGGCCATCCAGCATGTCAGGCAGAGGCCTTTCACATAGCCTACTATTTGATTCTTTTAACTAGAGATATCAGTGATTGAAATTGGGTTGTTCTGCATGCAAAGCAGATACTCTTCTGCTTAGCCATGGCCTCATCTCCAGTGAGGGGGACTGTACCCAGAAGCGGGAATCAGTAGCACCCTGACATTATTCTTGAGCAAGTTTTCTTGAAATTTGTGTACAGATCAACTGAATTTCTCCTGATCCTTTCTTCTAGCTGTGTGGGCCATACCACCTGTGTTGTTCTTGAAAATTTACCCCCAGTGTTAGGAGTAGCTTTTGGAGAGGACACTGAAATCTCTCTGTTTAGGAGAATGTGGTAAAAATCCCTTACATAAAGTTGTTCCATCTCAAGTGAGTAGCAGCAAGAGAGAAGATTCTGAAGAAGACCATTTCTCACATGAAATATTTGGGAATGTACTGTCTTTTACATCATAGAGATCTGTGCATCTTTCTTATTTGCTACGTAATTTTAGTTTTGGGCACAGCTTTTTTTTCTTTTCTTTTTTAGTAATTTTGATCACACAGATACTAAATGATGGCGTTTCTGAATGCAAATCCATACACATTGAGTTAGATGCTTTTCTGACCCATGCATATTTTGGTGACAGCTTCAAAGTTTCACTCAGTGATAGGGTTGCCAGGTCTGGGTTGGGAAATCATGGGAGTTTTGGGGGTGGATGCTGGGGAGGGAGGGGTTTGGGGAGGGAAGGAACTTCAGCAGGGTATAATGTCATAGAGTCCACCCTCCAAAGCAGCCATTTTCTCCACAGGAACTGATCTTGGTCATCTGAAGATCAATTGTAACAGTGGGAGATCTCCAGCTACTACCTGGAGGTTGGCAGCCCTACTCACTGATGATAATATTCAAATAGTTGGAAGAAAGGAAATAATTTTTTTAACATTTTGTGTGTTTTTTATTTTGGTGGGGATTACAGTGGACCAGATCACTACTTTGGCAGTGCCATGGTCGAACCACCTTGCCTTGAGGGCCCATCTGAATGTTTCACCCTGACCCTGTTTGGGCAGAGAGTGTATTTTAGCTTGCCCGCTGAGCCAAATGAACCCTATGCGGCTTCAGATGGCTCTCCGGGATCTGATGCCCCCTTGCGGCTGATTAGATGAGCTTGTAGAGGATTGGCATAACCAACTCTTGGCAGCCATCAACGAGATTGCTCCCCGACGCCCTCTGCACCCTCGCTCTAGGCTCACTCCCTGGTTTACTCAGGAATTGCAGCTAATGAAGTGAAGATGGCTAGAAAGACAATGACAGTATGCCTGTGACAAAGCTACAAGAACAATTTATAGGTTGTTTATGAGATCCTATGAGATGGCAGTCAAAGCTGTGAACAGCGAGTACTACACAGCCACGATTCCATCTGCAAGTTCACACCCAGCCTGCAACGACACCCATTGGCCCTGGCCCCCTTCCCTGTCACCATGGCCCATTCACAGGTGGGGATCATTGGAGACTGAAGCCCCAGCATGACCTGGACTAGCCTCAACCCCATCCGTGTCCTCCCTGCCAGCACCAGGATCAGTTGTCAAGAGCTTTCCCCATCCCACCCCCTCCTGGTGCTTGGGTGTCTTCCGCAACTCACCTTGTCTTTGCTGGGATGCCAGCTTTGTCAGGCATGGGCCATTTCTTCTTGCTACTGCCTCCGTTGACTGCCTCATGGTCTCTCCTCCTGTCTGCGGGACCAAGGTAGGATCACCAGTAGCCTGTCAGGTTGGCTGGTCTCCCATCAGTATTGGAGTTTTCACAGGTTGAGTGTCTGTGAAGAGGTGGGCCCACTGCAAGAGCAAACAGGAGCACAGTGAAGACATTGCAGTTATCAGTGGTTTTCTTCTCAATCTGTTTTCTGTGCTCCTCTCAGATGCTTGCCAGTGGTCTCACTACTAAGCATACTTCCTTCAGTATTAGCATACTGTCCTCTACTCTGTTGGCTCCTTGTATGTATGTAATTGCACAGTTGGTCCCAGCAGATGAAAAGAGCGCCCCTATGATGGCACTCCCATTTCTAATTGGAGTATATGTTCCCCAAATGTCTCTAATTGACAATGGGTTTTTTGTCTTGTGGTGGGCCTCAGCAGATATCCAACCGTAATACCCTGATGCTGGTCCACACTTAATATTATACTTCACCTTTTGAACATATAATGAACTGTCAGCTTAGATCACCTGACTGCAAAAATACAAAGGCAGTAGCAGCAAAATCAGTCATGTACTTCTTGTACTTCATGTACTTCTAAAGCATTTTCAGCTACCTGTAGTTTGGTCCGCAATTAGATTTCAGAATTTTTGTTTGTTTTTGTCTTATGCCACTTACAATAGCTTTGTGATTTTTCTTTTCATTGTTTAGGCTGAGAAAAGATCTTCAATCCAAATTACCAAATTCTGATTACCACCTCAGCTGTGTAAAGATTTTGCACCATCTGTTCCCATTGGCTTTTACCCTGCCAGTCTGGCCAGCTGGTTCCTACTTAAAATCTAGCTACTGATTTACTGTTAAAATAGTATGATATTTTTGGCCTGTACTGTACTAACAGGTATCACGGCCATTCTTATCTCATGTATTCAGAAATGTGCACAGTACAGAAAGCTGTTCAGTGAATTTGGTCTCTAGCATTTATTTGGCCAGGTGTGTGTGAATCAAATTAAGGAAACCATATGTTTGGCCCTTTACCAAGGGAAATAATTCTATCAGTCTTTTATATGCAAAGAAAGAGCATTACTATAGAGTGATAGTTTTAAAATTCTTATCAGGCTAATTATTTAAGATTCTGTATAGTATACATGTTCCATTTTTTGGCACTCACCTTCAACAAGTCTGTGTGAGGGTAACACAGATTAATTTGCTTGGCATTGGGAAAGGCTGAGGCCAACTCAACTGCATTAAATGGGTAATCTGTTTAGTTTTAAAGCATCAATTAAATCTCACAGTCAAAAGAAATAATGGTCTTTATGGAACATTGAATATTTCAGTGCCAAAATTAGGCTTGCTTTAGGAATCAGTTTTACTTCTAGATTTATTTCAGTATCCTGGAAATATAATATCATGCTGTTGGTTGTGTTGCATTTCTCTTAAAACCACACAAGACCACCTGCTAGAGTAATTCCTATGTCAACCAGCTTCGGGGTATAAATGTAAGTTAGAGACTTAGGACTTTGTTTTAACATTGAAAGGTAATAGGAGAAAGATTAAAATCAATCTGCTTGTATTTCAGGTTGTTAGTTACAAACATCTTTTGTAATTGCATTTCTCCATGAAGCAACTGAATATCTGTTCTTCAGATATAATTTTCATAAATTATCTAGGTAGTATTTTGACTGTGTTTGTCATTGCTGCATGATATTATTGGTCACAATTTACTGAACTTGTTTAGATGCACAGAATGTCTTGTTAGCATGTAAATGAGGATGGGATGTCAAACTGCTGTGAGATACAGCTGTATCCAGGCACTTTAAAAAAAATGTAAAGGGAAATCCATGAAGACAGCCCACATGGGGCACAGTATAGGTTTCACCAGCCCTCATACCCAGTGGATTAAGACTCATGTGTGGCTCTTTGACATGCCACCTGTGACTCTTTTGAGCATTGTTCCCCAATGTGGCACTTGCCCCATATTTCAGGAAAGTGGGCACGGACTTGCGCAGTGGGGCTTGTGATTGACAGGTTTCTACCTTGAAACAGCCATCACCTGAGGAACAGATAACTGCAACCCTCCCTGAAGTGCAGGACTCATGACAAGGATAAAAATATACATGGCTCTTCTGGCTGATAGCAGTTGTAAAAGTGTCTCTCTATGAGCTGCAGCCTGAGTACCACTGCTCCTACTCTCTGTGTATACTAGATCTGAAGACACAAAAGGCCATAATACCACTAATACGGATTATGACACTTCAGGGTAGCAATTCGGTATACTGAAGTAGATTCTGAGGAGCAGTGGATGCTAGAAGAAAAGGCATGCTGTGATGCTTTAACCACATAAGACTGGCCATTTTATTTTATGTTACACTGATCACATTATGTAATCCGGGGGGGGGTGGTAGAAAAAGCCCAGCAGGCACTCATTAGCATAATAGGCCACACCCAACAGCAGAAACATATTAGCATATTAGGCCACACCCCGGACAGCGCAGCTCCCTCCCAGGATCGGCTTCCCCAGATGCCTCGTGGCTTGTGGGGCACCTGGGGAACCCAAGGAAGGGAGGCACTTTAAGCTGCCTTCCCTTCCTGGATCAGCTTGGCTTCCCCAGGTGCCCTGGAGCTTGCAAGGCATCTGGGGAACCCCGGGGGGGGGGAGGATGTAGGCGTGGCCAACTCAGAAGCCAGCCGGAACTCTATTCCTGTGCGTTCCTGCCCTAAAGTAGCCCTGATGTAATCCAATGAATTTTAAAACAGCAACCCTAGAACATATATCTGGATGATCACAATACAGGTAATTGACTCACATAAGTCTCATCAGTGTTGTAATTTAGCACTACAGAACTTTTGTAAGGTTGGTTTTGTACAATAAATCATTATGAATGTCTGTGTCTTTGTTATTCAGTAGCAACAAGATGGGGCACCCGTGATACTCACAGGGGGGGAGTATCCCAGTCCTCCTGCCACCCCCCCCATCCCCAGGGTAAGCGGTGGCAGTGAGCCCCACTGCTCCTCCTGCCACCCCCCCCTCCCCGTGGCCACTGAGCCTCCCCCACAACGGCCAGAGCATTCCCTGCGCATGCACAGGGGACGCTCTTTTACTTTTCAGGGGATTTAAATATCCCCCGAATATTTTTTGAAAGTTTTTGGATTTTTCTGCAAATGTGGAGAGTCCCCCATGTATGCAGAAAAACCTCCCTCCCCTCCCAAGTTTAGATTTAGATATCCGCACGTAGGGGGCCACTTTGGAATTAGATATATAGATAAGCTAAACTGCCATTAAGGTCCCTCCATCTATGCTTTCTCCTTTTTACGCAGATACCCATGCAGGACATAAAGAGGTAGATGGTGGCATTGGATATGTTAGCTGGGTATTTTATTTTCTAAGTAGCTGCAGGAAGGGATGTTGATTCACTTACAGTCATAGTAATTATGCTTTCTGTTTTATTTGCTGTGAGCGAATATAGTTAAAATGGATATTCTAATTCTTGAAGTAGAGATCAGTGCACCTATTTTGTCCACAACTGGTTCCTTCTCTGGAGGTTACTAGATTTTGCAATCTTATGTTGTAACAATTGTTCTTTTTCTTGTTGAAATTAATTAATTTAGGTTTTTCATTCCGTGTATCAATTCCTGATTGTTGAATCTTCTAAATTACCCTCTTTTTATATTTTGTTGGAGCCAATTAACCAAGCACCAAGTTGATTGGGTGCTGGATCCATAAGGAGCTACTTAGCCCAAATAAATGAAAATTGACTCTGTTAACACTTACAATTTATATTTGAGAACTTAATCTAATTCTTCAGCATCTCTTAAAGGTGAAATTGAGGTTTTTTTGTTAGGTGACCAAATCATATGGCCAGCTACATAATAAAGGTCATTTTTATTTGTGAACAATAAAATATATACATCCCTTTACATTTGTCTTTATTGCTCACATGCTCACATTGGTAAGAAAGCATTTAGGTCGAGGCCTAAGGAGATGTGTTTCATTCTACCATTTACACATTTGGGTTGTAAATTTAATTAATAAGTGTATGTTCAGCCAAGAAAAATCTACTGTACTCATTTGTTTGAAAAAAAACCCCTTGACTTAATAGACATGAAACCTGATTTATTAATTACCACTATGGCATGGGATCAGGTGCATGTGGGCGAGTCCCGTACCACACAGTTAGAGCTCTGTAAACAGTAATAATAATATTACTTACCATAGAGGCATTTTCCATTGGGGGTCTTGGCTGGAATGATATCATTTGTCCAATGCATGTGGTTTCTATTTAAAGACATTTTTAATGTTTTATACATTAACCTTACCACACAGAAATGGATTCCACTGTGCAATAGGAAAGTGCAATTCAAGCCTCAGTGTTTTTAATTATCATTAGAGCCTCATCAAATTTTACGTAGATGTTTGTAAAAGAAGGTATTGCTATGAGTTAGTTAAGGACTCCGTGATGAGGTGGATACGCATTCAAGTAGTGGTTGCATGTGCTGCATGTTCTAAAAGCTTGCCTATTTCAGTGACAGAGGTAGCTCCTTATGTGCATCTGTTTGTTTTCAGAAGATCACCCAGCAATAAACTTGCACAACACCAGTGCATGCATTCAGAATGTAGCTGCAGCTATTTCCTGTCCCAGTCCTAAAAATTTTCAGTAATCAGTAAACTTAATATTCACCCTTCTAATACCCTTACAAATCCACCAGACCAGACTTGTTGGTAGCCCATAAAAATAATTACTAGCTTATCTATCAGGACATCCTTCATTCATCTCAGGCAGCATGAAAAAGAGAAAAGCACATACCCCCTAACTTTAGAAAGCTCAGGCCAGTTCAATCTCAGCAGATCTCAGAAGCTAAGCAGGGTTGGCCATGGTTAGTATTTGGATGGGAAAGAATACCAGGTCACTATGCAGAGGCAAGTGATGGCAAATCACCTCCAAATTTCTCTTGTCTTGAAAACCCTATGGGGTCACCATAAGTTGTCTGTGACTTGGTGGCAACCCTTCCCCCCCCCCCAACAACAAATTTTTAAAATCCCATTTGATGACTTAGAGACTGTCCTTTCCACCACCAAAAGAGTAGCTATTCACAAGCCTCCAGGAATCCAGTCTTTGCTTGCATTCCTTACATGCTTCCAGCGAATTAACTTATTTACTCCAGTATGCTTCATAGTATTACTTCTATAGTACATGAAATACTTCCATAGTATTTAATGTTTCAAGGATAGTTATGAGCAAGCATGTTGGGTTAAGTATTCTGTGAGCCACTGTATCTTTTTGTCCAAGCCAAGGGATATTTGTGGAATGTGTTTCATTTTTACTGTATGTGCTTGAAACTAGCTTTGAACCATAAAGGCACAGGAATAAACCAAAAAAAGACCCTATAGGGATAGTCCTTTTAACTTAGAACAATATATGCATCTTCTCCAGTCAGATTATGTAAATCCAGATATTCTTAGATTTTTCTACTGTGAAATACAGTAAAATATAATTACCTCCTTCTTGCTCGTCTCCTTAAATACTAAGATGACATTCGATTAGCATACTAATCAAGGTGTCTCATTGTAGCCACTGCCTGCACAACTAATCTTTCATATTATATAATAGTTTTTGTCCAGCATAATTAAGATGTTGGTATTCCCTTGAGGAATGAATGTATTTATTTTTTTCTTCTTTTATGCCATAATTTCAGGACTCTAGCACTGTGTTTTGACCACAGGGGCCCTGGAGATACATTATGAAAATTCATCTAGTTCCCCTTGGGACAGTTATAGAAGTCTCACAATTGATCTTTCTCTGTTATGAGTACTACTTTAAAAAGATTAAAGCTATCATTAATCTCAATACGTTTGTTGATGCAAGGCAAGTTCAAAACTCCATTACATCCACTATTCGTATCTTTGTACTTTGACTTTAAAAGAAATCATGAGCAGGAAAAGTGCAGTCTCAAATATTGTATCACATAACATTATTGCTCCTCCTGATGCTTTGCCCAGATCCAGCTAGGAACACTGTATGCCTGAAAACAGGTACTCTGTATGACTTGCCCATATCTGAATCATGTGCTCTGTTAGATGCTGACCATATGATCCCTCATCTGATAAAGCAGCCAGAACCTGGAGGTCTTTTTTTAACACTAAAATGCAAACTGAATTAATTTCCCCCCTTCTTTACCAAACAAGCAGGATGTTAACTTTTCATAAAGAACTCTCCTTTATTTGAGACTCATTGATTACATTTTTAATGTCTGGACTAGGGATGGGCACGAACTGGGAAAATGAAAGTTTGTCCCAATTCGTGGGGTTACCTGAACCTTCGCAAACTTCCCCATTTAACAAATGGGTTCATTTCATGAGGTTTGTGATGTGACGTGTGTGTGTGTGGGGGGGTCTTCTCTTCCTCCTTTCTGCTGGCATCAGCTTCCTGAGGCCAGCAGAATGGCAGGGGAAGGGGAGATCTTGCAAAAGGTATTTAAAGGGAACATTCCCTTCAAATGGCTATTGCAAACAGTGCTACATGCGAGTGAAGTCCAAGCAGCGAGTTCCAGGTGAACTTACTGCTTGGACTTCACTCGCACACAGTGCCCGCTTGCAAAAGCCATTTAAAGGGAATTAAGCTCAAAATAATGCATCTACCTGGATTGAATTGAAACCTAGGTTTCCTGTGTCATTATCAACGCTGATTTCTTCACACCTACTACCTCTCTGCATATCACACCTAATCCAGTCACACCTTCTGTTATCATTTGCTTGCTATTGTCATTTGGCATCTGAAATCACTCCACTTTCCAATATACAGGACTCACATTTTAGCTGTATCTGAAGAAGTGAGTAGTGAATCATGGAAGCTCATACCATACCACATTTTTTTTATCAGTGCTCATTTATGGCTTTGTGAGTATAAAAATATGAGTATTGTGATAATGGGTCACAGTTGCCAGTAAAGGAAGGAATAGGGAAATTTCCATCAGTTACCTCTTTTTGCAGCAGATCCTCAGTTTGCCTCTCATGCTATTCCTGAGGGTTCCCTGTCTCCAGGGAGCAGTATTTTGGAGGGGATCAGTGGGCTCCAGCAGGCCAGGGAGAGGAAGGAATGTTTGTTCCATTGACAGGTGTGTGTTGAATAAGTGGAAATTTTATTCTGAATTCCACCCAATGTAACCAGTTGGAATACTTTGTATCATCCTTCAGAAACCACCAAGCAGATGTTTCTTTATTCATTTTGAAATATTTGATTAGACTCTCCCATTTGGCTTTTAATATTGTTTTATTTCTACTTCTGTGTTCTAATTCAAGCAGGCAAAGTGGCTCACAATGATTTTCTTCTTCCTGGTTTCAAATAAGTTACATTATATATTTTTTAAATAAAAATTTTATTAGTTTTTCAACTATTTCTAAAACTACACAGCTAAATTCTAAGCTAAATTACCTTATACAGAAAATGCTGAGTAAAATAATCATTTTTAGCAGATTAATAAATTTGAGAAACAAAAAATTCTTGGTTTAACTAGTTACATATGCTACTGCTTCTAAACATCACATAGCTGATTTGCTGGTACACATAACTTTGGAGCACGCTTATTACCCATTAACATATACTTAGTGCTCGTCTTTTAACAACAAATAAAAAGTTTATTTCTTCTTTCGTCCTCTTCTTATCTTTTTAGTCTCTTCCAAAGGTTTTGGAGCCGCAGCTCCCTTCTCCGAGTCTGAATTATCTTCTTCACTTTCTGAGCTATCCAAGCCGTATATACTTTCCTGCTGTGCAAGCGAATCGTCTGAGTCTCTCTTTTTTTTCTTGCATTTTTCCAAAAAGTCTCTTGCTTGTTCAACAGAATCAATTTTAACATTCTTTTCTTTGAAGCTGAAACATAGTCCCTCTAGAGTATTCCATCTGTATATAATTGATTCAGACTGGAGCCATGTAGTTAAACTTCTGTAGGCTTTTCTTCTTTTTCTTATTTCAAATGGAATGTCCTTTAGTACCTTGATGTCTTCCTCCTGGATCTTCAGCGTTGTTCTGTTGGTGGCTCTTAAAACCACATCCCTTGTTGATCTTTTGGAGAATCTTATCATAATTTCACCTGGCAGGTTTTTCTTTTTGACTAGCTCTGGATAGGTCCGGTAAACCAAATCCATGTCGTTTATTAATTCCTCTGCTTTTAAACCTGTCACTGGTTCCAAAGCTTCACTCACTAGCTTTTTAAGATCCTCCCCTTTTTTTTTCAGGAACATTCTGAAGTCGTAGGAAAAAGCTTGAACGTTCCATCTGCAATTTCAAAACATTATCACATTGAAAAGCCTTCTCCTTCTCAATTTTTTGTAGTCTTGAATCATGTTTACTGGTAGTCGCTTTCACCTCCAAGAGGTCCCGTTGCAGCTGTTCTGTTCGTTTGCTAGATTCTTTCAGTTCATTTTGCATTCAATCCATCTTAGTGTTGAGAGCAGTCAGCTGGTCCACTAGTGGCCGCAGCAGTGTTGAAAACATTGAGCTCATCTCTGTGGTATCTCCTTTTGAACTCGGAGGACCGCTTCCTAATTTAGGGGAGGGTTTTGGCCGCCCCATCATTATTGCAGCTTTGCTTTTGTTTACACTTAGATAAGAAGGGCCGTAAAAGAAGCAATTGTAGTCGCACTAATGTCTTTTGAAAGGTTTTTTCTCCGTGTATGCGATCCAGCCCTCCAGCATTTTCAAAACGCCTTTGTAGTTGCAGTAACGCTGTGGGAAAGTCTCATTCGCTTCAGTAAGGAGAGGGGGGGGAACGCGATCCTCCCTTTCCCTCCCCGTCGCTTTATTTGTTGTTAGGTTTTACAACTCACGGTTTTCACCATTGCGTATCAGGAATGTTGATTGTTTCTCCGCAAGGCATTTTCTGCTGCTTCTCGGTCACGCTTACACAGCCCGAAGGCTTCCTCGGCAGGGGAACCTACGGGGGTGATGAGGGGGGTCTCAATCTTGTGGTCGCCACCATCAAGAGAGTCTCCTCCTCGTGCTACCCCAGGCAGAGCCCCTTCACTAGGGTCTCTGGGGGTTTGGAACCTGTCCAGAGCCCCTTCTCCCTACCGGGCATGGATCACCTCTCCTGCATAAGCAGAGAGAGGCGTCCGCCATTGCGCACGTCTCTTCCGGAAGTCCCAAATAAGTTACATTATATTGATGTTCTTATCAAAAGATCAACATCAGGCATGTACTTCCTCAGATCTGAACCTAAGGGCCAAACTAGGTGATGCCGGGAATACCACCACCATTTTATCTCTGGAATCCCCCCTTTTACAAACACCATGGGTAGGCTAACCATGGTGCAGGGGACAGAGGGGCTCCTGTTCCCCCATGGCATTGTGAAGAGTCCAAATGCCCCCAAAAGGCAGCGAGAAGACAGGAGCCCCTTCTCTCTCACACTGTGGTTCTGTAAAGGACTGAGCCCCTGTGGTGTTCGTATACTGAGTGAATTCCAAAGATAAAATGGTGGTAATGTCCCTGGGACACTGAGTCATCTAGTTTGGCCTTCAAGGCATAAGTGAGTACCAAGTATGTGGCTGTAGGGTACAAGATAGGCACTATAAATAATACTTTATTAATACATGTAAACAGCTCTAATAAACAATGATGTATAGGTTTATCAGTCCATCAAAATTCAAAGCTTCTCCTCACGACTGACATGTCAAGTGTAGCATAGCTGCATATATTTTTTTCGTAGAGAACCAAGTATGTGGCTGTAGGGTAGCCTGATTAGTGCAATTCACAGTTCTTCTTGTAGATTGTTTATAGTGCCTGTCTTCTACCCTGCAGCCATGTACTTGCTACTTTCTTTAGAGTTCTATTAGTGACTGAGCTACTGTTTTTTATTGCTATAAGAGTAGTGAGTCCATACTTTGAACCATAAATTTGTTATTTCTATGCTTCTTTATTATATTTTTGTTTTGAGCCAAAAGTCAACAAATTGCATGAACCACTTGTTTATGAATTTTAAATAGTAAAACTTTCAGATATGTATCTGTCCTTTCGTGATTAATATAAATGTATTTGTTTTTGTTTTTTTAATATACGGTGCAAATTTAGATTTGTGGCATTTTAATAAGTGCCTACACACTATCCAGAATTGCACTTAACATACATCATACATGCTTTGTCTAGGGCAAATTAAGTATGTTTAAAATGTGTATTGAGGGTGTGTATAGGAAAGAAGGCAGCATGGTATAGCCCAGTCTCATAATTCAGATCTTGAAAGTTAAGCAGGCTTGGGTAGTTGGATTTGGATGGAAGGAAGACTCTGCAGAGGAAGGCAATAGCAAACCACCTTTGCTTCTCACTTACCTTGAGAGCCCCTTGCTCAGGTTGCCATAAATCAGCTGCGACTTGATGGCATTTCACACACATGCACACATAATATAAGTGTGTGTAAAGTGCAGTCAATTCACATCCAACTTATGGAGATGCCAGCAAGGGGCTTTCAAGGCAAGTGAGAAGAAATATAGAGATACAGATAGAGGGATAGAGCTATATTCTGAACAATTATGACAGCTTGTATCAAAAGGCAGAAGTCCATTAATCTTTGTTTGCCTGAAAAGCTACATAGCCAAATTGACTTTGCATATGAAAGTTTGTATTTTTCAGTGTTCGCTTCAAAGCATTTTTCAAATTAATGAGGTAAAGGCTGATAGTGCTGAGATAAATGGGGCTCCATGCACTTTTTGAGCAGATGCACACAACCCATATTAAGTAGACAGTGTAAATAAAGGGATTTTGGGGTGCTTAGAATTTTTGTAACAAGTAGTATCACTTTCCAAAACATTTCAAGGTTTTTGCTTCAAAATTTTTATGTTTCAAGTTGCCCAAAAAAATTGAGGAAGTAAAGATCTATTTATTTTGACAAAAAAATATTACTGAGCTGAAACATTTCAGGCTGGGCTCCTTTTTCCCATTTGTAATCATCATTTGTTTGTATTTCACAGAATGTGGTGTTGATAGAGGAAATACGGTTGCTATATTCACTATTGACATAGTTAGATGCTGTATGTCACATACTTAAAGATTCTATTAAGAAATGAAGCATTTTGCTTTTTGTGTGTGTGTATATAGATCCACATGCATACATAAATATACGGAGAGAAAGCATTCACAGAGGCATACTTACATTCTCGAAGTCTTAATTCTCCAAATAAATTTCAAAGTATGTGATTCATATGTTTTGTACCATATGATCACAGCTGCTGGTGATGCAAGAGAGATACACAAATAGAAACTTAAAAGTGTTGTATAAATAAAAATCGTATAAATAGGGGTTTATTTTTATATTGCTGGCATTCAAGCATAAGTAATGGTGTTTCTCATAACATAGCCTTTCAGAAAGAGTGTTTTAATAGACAAATCTATAGAAATTTTATATTTCTGATATATTCATATGATTTATTTTGCAAAACAAGGAAGATGATAATGCAGAAAAATCCCAGGTATCTAGGTACCAGTTTTCATAACAACAGATTCACTATCTTGAGATCTGGATGTTGTATTATATCTGGGTTCTGCTTTGTTCCTGGATAGGAAGGTTTTGATAGTGGCCAGGAGTAGGGGTGTGCACACAATCCCCCGCCCCCCCAAAAAAACCCACCAGGATTTTTTGGATGCAGTTATTTGGAACCAAAAACATTCAGGATTCCTGGGGAAAAAACTGTATTCCAGTACTGGTATGGGATTTGGATTCGGGGGGGGGGGGGGGTTTCCAGAAAACACAATTTTTTTCCAGCTCCATTGTACCCCATGGGACCATTATTGTTAATTGGGAATCTATCTGGGAGTATCCAGGAGTCAGGGAGGGGCTGTTTTTTGCGATAGAAGCACCACAATTTTAGCATAGTTTTTGGTGCCTCTCCGCAAAAGACCCCCCCCCCCAAGTTTAAATATATTGGACAGGAGGTCCAAATCTATGTGCCCCCAAAGAAGGTGCCCCCATCCTCCATTGTTTCCAATGGTGGGGAAAACCAGCAAAAAAAAAAAAGGACTGATGTCAAACCAAAGAGTCTCTGCAGTAGAAACTGAAGGAAAGGTTCAAAGCCCAGCAGAAGCAGTGCATGTACAGACTGCCCAGCAGAACCAGTGCCACTGTGGCAATGCCAGTTCAACAGATACAAGCGAGGGGTGCAAGCACAGCACAGACAGTGCATGTACAGAGTGCTAAAAGAAGGTGCCCCCATCCTCCATTGTTTTCAGTGGAGAAAAAATAAGGCATTTAAAGGAAGGCACTGGGTTTTGCTGGCACTAGTACACTGCACTAGTACTGCTTGGCATTCTGTACATGCACTGGCTATGCTTGGCTTGGAACCCCCCCTCTTGCTTGGATTTGTTTAGTTGGCATTGCCACAGTGGCATTGGTTCTGTTGGGCACTCTGTACATTCACTGACAGTACTAGGCTTGCAATCCCCTTACTTGGACTTGTTGACCTGGCATTGCCACAGTGGCATCGGTTCTGCTGGGCACTCTATACATGCACTGTCCATGCCAGGCTTGCAAATCCCCCCCCACATAAATTTGTTGACCTGGCATTGCCACAGTGGCTCTGGTTCTGCAAAAATGCCCCCCAACCTTCAGTTCCTACTGCAGAGACTCTCTGGTTTGATATCAGCTCCTGCCTTTTTGCTGCTTTTCCCTCCATTGTAATTCATGAAGGATGTGGGCTCCTTTTGGGGGGCCCATAGAATTGGACCCCCTGGTCCAATCTTTTTTAAACTAGGGAGGTCTTTTGAGTAGAGGCACCAGAAGCTACACTGAAAAGTTGGTGGCTCTAGTCTTTTGAATAGAGGCACCAGAAGCTACACTGAAAAATTGGTGGCTTGATCTCAAAAAATAACTCCCTCGGACCCCTGCATACCTCTAGATAGATTCCCCATTATAGTCTATGGAGATCATCGGCTATAATGGAGCCAAAAGCATTTAAAGATGTCACAGTCCTTTTAAAAGCATTCATGAAGTTATAGCTTCACCTAAAATAGTGTTTAAAGGGAGTATACTCTCTTTGAATGCTGCTTAACCATTACTATCCTGTTTTCCTGGCTAATCTCAAATTTTGGGGGGAGTATCTGGGATTGGCTATGCTCAAAAGTTGAAAACAACCCCCTCTATATCCAGCTGAAATAATAGCTGATAAATACTGAATTATCTGGCTATTTTTTCAACTCGGATAGAGTTGAATGCACATCTCTAGCCAGGATTGAATTTTATTTATGCTTGTTTGTTCATGCTACAACCTTCTCTGGAGAGGACAGATCCATCATGCTAATTACTTTTGTTACCTTTATTTTGTCACCTGGCTATTTTCATGCTGGGCAGCCCTTGAAGATGAGTTGGTGGCTCTGATTGCTCACTTCTTGCCAAACGCCAGTAAGATGTCACTGGCTGCCATTCTCTTCCTGCCCAGTTCACAGGTGTGATGCTTCATTTCAAGTTCTTCACTGTCTACTTGAGCTCCCCTATTCCTTGTTTTCTGTAGGCCAGATCCCATTTCATGAACTAAAAACATGCAACAAGGAGCAAACTTTTATTGCAATTGTTGGGCGGATATTTTTGTGTGTGCTGTGTGAATGAAAGAGAGAACAATTCCATCAAAACAGATGGGCTTTAAAATTAATAAAAATCATTATAGCTCATCAGGTTTCTTATTTTCCATGCATAACCTTATTCAGATTCCATGTGTTCTAACTGGTCTCTGTTTTGCTCTATAGGAGAAGCCTATATGAGACTCAGCAGATTACCTGAAGCAGAGCACTGGTATGTGGAATCACTACATTCGAAAACAGACCATATCCCAGCTCATCTTACATATGGGAAACTTCTAGCTTTAACGGTGAGTTATCCATTATCAAAAAGCAATATTGATTTGAGAGGAATAATTCCTATTGGTGAGCATTTTAGTAGTTGGGCCATATTACTCATACTTACCTGGGTAGCCAGAAAGGCATCTTTGTTTTTCCCATTAATTCAACCATCAGAAATGTCATAACTAATTAAATTCCTGTCAAGTTTGACTGGGTGACAGTTAGTTTCCCAAATCTGTCACCAAACTTTTCCCCAGAGCCTGCCCTACTTATCCAAACCATCCATGAGGAGGAGATGATATTTCTTTCACAACACAAGGTTTTGGGATAGTAGAGGGGAAGAAAAAACACATGTTGCTTCCCTTGAATCTGACTCCTGAAAGAAATGTACTGACTTTCTTGTGGAACGTTGAAGATATTTTCAGAAGGAGCAATGCTTGCCATGTCTGTAAAGATCCTGGTTGGTGGCCATCCACTGACAGGCAGGAATTTTAAAGGTTTTATTTCCATAGCAGCTTGCCCCCAAGTGATGTACTCTCTGTCTTTCCATAGGAAAGAACAACAATTATTCAAGTATATGGGGGAAAGAATGTATTCAGACATGACACTTGTGTGAGAGCTAAAACCTGGTAATGGTAGTACTTGGAATGGAATTAGATTTTGCACACTTTCTTAGAATTCAGTAGTGCATTTTTTAAAAGAAAGACCACTTCTGCATAGCTCTGTCTGGGATAAAGTGTGACGTAATTACTATTAGTTTATCATATGGGTGATATATTTAGATATTACCAGTGTATTTAGCTATTACTCTTCCTCAAAAGATACTTAGATAAACCTGTGTGGGATTATGTAATTTCATCCTGCAGAATATGGTAGAAGGAGAACCTTGTACACTACAATGAGCTTTCTGGAGGAAGGGAGGATAGATGGAAAGATAGATGGGATAGTGACATAACATAGAGAATTTCATGGCCAAGATGAATTTTCAGCTTCTTTCCCCACCCTGGTACAATACTTTAACCACTACATCACATTGGCTCTTATATTTGAACTACACTGGAAATGGAAAGGAACAGAATGGTATTGTACTGGTACAGCCCTTTCAGGAGACAAGGGCTGGGATTTGGCAGGGCAGGTCATGGGCAAGGTTGCAAAGAGTAACTAGGGTCTAATCCAAAAGTCAGGAATTCCAGAGAGGAGGTATGGCAAGCCCAGTCTAGAATCAAGGGATCCAGGCATTAAGTCCAAGTCCAGTCCAAGGTCAGGGGTTCCAGAAAAGCCAATAGTCAGGTCGAGTCCAATGGTGGTCCGGTAACAGCAAGGTCAGTGGTTCAGTAGCAATGTGTATTTGTTGCATCCACAAAACTGATGCATTTCCCAGCTGATTTTACAGTCAAGTCTTAACAAGCCACATTCCCAGCCCATTTCTTGGCAGTTATCCTGAAAATACTCATCCATGTCATCAGTTGACAGCTGACGACAGGCCATGAGTCTTGTACTCCTTCTCCTTTCCTGCAGCTCCAAGTGCTTCTGACAGCATCGGTGCTGCAGGGGTGTGGGTGACCTAGGTGGGTTGGGAGTGACTTCTGAAGACTTGTTTACTGCTTCAGAGCTACCGTTGGCTTGGTTTCAGCTGTAGGCTGTGACTTCTGATCAGCTGACAACCTGATCTCTTGTTGCTGGCTATTGTTGTTGCTCTTGTTTCTGGCACAGAGCCAGGTGCAGCTGGTTGTTCAATTACTGGCTGAGGGCTGGCTGCAGGCAACTCTTCGTCTGAGGAATCTGTGCCATCACTGAGCACAGACTGACTTGCGACAGGTATAGTCTGCTTATGTAAGTTTGTTATAGAAGAAGATGGCATCTAAAGCCTTAATTAAAAATAAACTGCACCAAAATTTTAAAACTCAAAAGATCTTTAATTAAATGTGTGTATACTTGATATAGCTGTGCAATAAATACCATGATTACACATCATTCAATTCTCATTTTTGTGAGGCTAGGTTCAGTATCAGCACATTCTTTACACGTATCGCAGTTAAAAGCAATCAGGCAGCAGTGTTGGGAAAGATCTTTCTCTGCCTTAGCTCCCTGAGAACCCCTGCTGTGCCAGAGTAGAAAGTGCTGAGCTAGGATCATTGGATCAATCAAGGTAGCACCATCTGTTTATATAAGCTGGCTTTATACAACAGCAGTCTGTATCCAGCCACATCACATATTCCATAGACTTAAGGGCATATAAATTTTCTTCAGAGGCAGCTGTGATTTCTGCCAATTTCCCTCCTCCCACTACAGACCCCCACTGTGCCCCGGATGCTGCTGTTGTAGATGTGCTGATCTTCAGGGAAAAAAATGGGGGGGGGGGGTGTCAGTAGGCTGCAGCAGAGAGAAAGAATAGTTGGAAATCACCACCTCCTCCCAAGAAAATAAAGTGACCTTAAGTCTTCAGAATTGTGTGATTGGATACAGGCTATTATTTTAAAGGTACTAAGAAAAACAGTGTTAAACACATGCTCTAGCTGTTTTATAGAATTGTCCATGTTTAATTTGCATAGATTTGTACAAGCTTAGTATTTAGTTGTGCTTTATGTATCTGAGTTATTTTGTGAAAATTTGATATAATTCTGAGTGATAGTATGACAGAATATATTTTGAGAGAAACAAAATTGAACTAACCTGTACTGTAAAAAATCATCAGGCTTAAAGTCATGGTAAGAAATAATTGTTTCACAACCCATATATCAAATAATAATATAAATTAATATTTAAAAGTTACATCTTGCTGGGTTTTTTAATGTGTGTTTTTTGCAGAAAGCTTAAGAACAGCAAAATTCAGTGGTTAAGAAGCGAGTAATTTGAAAGCCAGTATTGCAAAGCCTCTATTTTCATTGCACTTTTTTTTTTCTGGAGAGCAGAACTTTGTCATTTGAGAGTATATTGCACTGTAATCATCCTCGTCTAAAGCTTTTAGGTATCATGAGCTACTAAAATACTGAAGGAGCAAATACTGTTAAAACTAGTTACTGATTAGTAACTGGTAGCACATAGGGTTGATCAAGAGCACATTTTCTGGTTTGGTAATTTGTCTGTTTTCTGCAGGAAAGCATATTTTATTTTGAAAATGTTTAGTGTTTCAGTTTTTTTAAGACCTAAATGATAGGACCAAATAGAGCCTTTGTTATGCAGAGTAGTTATCATTTGACCAAAGCTTCTTGGAGCAAAAATGTCATTCGAGAAATATTACACAGAATGGAAATTGAATTTTTCATAGATCTAGCTGGATTTCTAACTAGGCATTTCACCAAAGAGGGCCTTGCCTATGGTGGTGTATCTGCAATGACAAACTACCTTGGCTTTTTTGTTTTTGGAGATTCCAAACAGACGAACATAAATTCACTCTGGATTAAGAACATAAGAAGAACCCTCCTGGATCAGACCAATGTCCATCTAGCCCAGCATCCTGTCTCACACAGTGGCCAACCAGTTCCTCTGGAGAGCCAACAACAGGGCATAGAGGCTGAGACCTTCCCCTGATGTTGACTCCTGGCTCTGGGATCAGAGGTTTAGTGCCTCTGAATGTGGAGGTCTCCCTCAGTCGCCATGTCTAGTAGCCATTGATAGACTTATCCTCCATTAATCTATCTAATCCCCCTTTTAAAGCTGTTTATTCCTATGATCATTAATACATCCTCTGGCAGCAAATTCCACATTTTAATCACTCTCTGTGCAAAGCCCATCCTAAAACTACTGCCCATCAGCTTCATTAGATGCCCTTGAATTCTAGTGTTTTAGGAGAGGGAAAAAATTTATCTCCACCCGTGCATAATTTTGTAAACCTCTGTAAACCAGTGTTCCCTCTAAGTTGAGTTAGTGTGAGCTAGCTCAAAGTTTTTTAGCCTCTGGCTCACACATTCTAGTCTTAGGAAGAATGGCTCCAGAGCAAATTAATTTATGCAGTAGCCGAATCGCTCACAACTTTAATGCCAGTAGCTCACAGAGTAAAATTTTTGCTCACAGACTCCACAGCTTAGAGGGAACATGCCCCCCTTTTGTCGTCTCTTTTCTTAACTGAAAAGTCCTGGACTCTTTAGCCTTTCCACATAGGGAAGGTAGTCCAACCCCCTAATCATCTTAGTTGCCCTCCTCTGTACTTTTTCCAGCTCCGCTGAAATAATTGAAGCCCAAATATATATTATCATAAATTATTTAATTCCCCTTAAATTGGAAATAATGCTGCTAAATCTATTTCAAAATGCAAAGGCAAATGTGATTTGGGGCTGTATCAACAGAAATATAGAGTCCAGATCATGTGAAGTGATGGTATAGACCTCACCTAGAGTATTGTGTTCAGTGTGGGATATCACAAATTATGAAGGATATAGACAAGCTGGAATGGGTCCAGAGTACGGCAATGAAGATGGTGAGGGGTCTGGAGACCAAGTCCTATGAGGAAAGGCTGAGGGAGCTGGATATGTTTAACCTGGAGAGGAGATGACTGAGAGGTGATAGGATAACCACCTTCAAGTATTTGAGGGGCTATTGTGTAGAGGATGGTGTGAAGTTGTTTTCTGTTGCCCCAGAAGGTTGGACCAGAACCAATGGGTTGAAATAAAATCAAAAGATTTTTTTGGCTAAACATTAGGAAGAACTTCCTGACAGTGGTTTCTCAGTGGAATAGGCTTCCTCAGGAGGTGATGGGCTCTCCTTCTTTGGAGGTTTTTAAACAGAGGCTAGATGGCCATCTGACAGCAATGCTGATTCTGTGAACTTAGGTAGATCATGAGAAGGAGAGTAGAAAGGGTTGTATCAGTGCTTAGTTCTTGTGGCCCTTTCTTACACACTCAGGGAAATGCTGATCACCACTTTGGGAATCAGAAAGCAATTTTCTTCCAGGCCAGTTTGGCCAGGGATCCTGGAGGAGGGATTTTTGGTCATCTTCTGGGCGTGGAACAGCAGTTAGTGGGTGTGTAAGAGGGAGGTATTTGTGACTTTCCTGCATTGTGCAGGGGTTGGACTAGATGACCCTGGATGTCCCTTCCAACTCTATGACTCTATTCCCCAGTAAAACAAGACTTAATAGGATTATTATGTGCTGCAGCCTGCATAGTCATTGCAACAGCTTGGAAAAGCAGTAAACTCCCTTTGTTATCAGATTAGTATTTGTTATGGAAAAAAATTTAGACCAACAGACGCAGATCGAATCAAACCAATATATCTCTAATTTTGCTGAGTTGTGTTCTCCTATAATTTAATTTATAGCAAATATTGATTCTGTCTTCCATTTCACCCACCCCGAACAGTTCTTAGTTTTTTAATGCAGATATGTAGTTAAGTTTTGTTGTAGTTTCTTTTTTAACTTAGTTATTTACCTAGTGTGTATTTAAAATGGAAACATAATTGTCAAATTTATTATATTTGGTGTACTTTCTATATCACTGGGCTATAATAATGTGTCATTTCTTAAAGTATTGACTTTTAATTTTTGGTTCATGTTGTCTTTGTGATCTTATTGTAAAAGTTTTAGCTGTTTCAATAAGGTTCTTAAAAAAATAACTGTACACAGTATTCCAAATGAAGCCACGTCATAGATCTATACAGGGGCATTAAAATATTGGCAGTTTTATTCTCAGTCTGTTTTCTGATAACCTGTAACATGGAGTTTGCCTTTTTCACTGCTGCAGCACACTGGGTTGACACTTTCATTGAGCTGTCCTCTACAACCCCAAAATCTTTTTCCCTGTCAGTCTCAGCAAGTGCAGACCCCATTTACTTGAAGTTGGGATTTTTTGTCTCAATGTCCATCACCTTACATTTAGCCACCTTGAATGTTATTTGCCACATTGTTGCCCACTCACCCAGTTTGTGGAAATCCTATTGGAGCTTTTCACAGTCAGCGTTGGTTTTCACCATCCTGAATAAGATGGTATAGGTGAATTTTAATTATTAATACTGAGCTTAAATCACAAATGTATTTATTTTGGTTGGGCTTCTTTTATCATAGTGTACTGACGGAAGTCATGGTGGTCTTAATCTCACCAGCTATTGTATTAGAATCTATTGGATGGATGGATGTTACTGGTAGTGATTGACTGTGTATTAACTTCAACAGCCATACGGCTGTGAGGCTATATAAAAATAAAGGGTGGATATACCATTATAATCCTACTAGCAGGTTCATAGCCTACAGGTGGTGTGTCATCCATTGGTAAGTGGATATTGTTGTCATAGAGGATTTTGATGGAAAGCCATGTTTACAGTATTTCTAGTTGCCATTGATTTAGCTGCTTTAACACCATAGAGGGGTGAGACAATCTTGGGATTAACTCGGTGCTAAGGGGGATGTTGGAAAGCTAGGGCTTGTAAACAGAGACTTCAAAAAACATTTATTAGAAAATTGGGAACAGGCCATGGGCTCTAGAGTGGCATCTTGTTGGAACAAATCAATCAAGTGGTTTCAGATTTTTTGATGGAAAGCCATTGGCCAAAGATTCTTTCTGCTTATGGGATGTGATACACAATTGCTTGTCTAGGGGGAAATGATCTAGTGATTCAATGAACAGTATTTCACTTCAGAGAATTTATGATATGAAAATATACGCCCTTGCAATTCATTTGCTAACTTGTCTTGCTAAAGGTTAGGTAGGTTTTGTGACAGAACTCTCTTTTGGCACAAAGAAACAGCAATTTAAATGCAAGCAGTAGGGATGCTTGCTTATGACCTTTTCAGGGATAACATGCAAGTCTGTGTCTTACTTGTGCTTTTATTTCAGTTAGGGTTTTTTTTTACTATTTCCAAAAGGGGTTTCTCTTTTTGTATCCATCTGTCCATCTGTATAACATTGAATTCATTTTGCCATCCTTCTTAACAAAGTTGTATATCCAAACTATGAGCATATCTGTTGCAAATGACAACATTTTCTAAATTCAGTTATTTTCAGTGTTGGTGTCTGTCAACATTGTTTCCTTTGAAATTGGCCATATGCCATAAAATTACTTTCGCATTTAAATTTGCATACATTTTACCATCCAATTAGAGCATATTTGTCTGCTTGCCAAAATTTTGTAGCTCTAATTGTAAAACAGAAGGCACACTCACTTTAAAATAAATACTTCTTTAACTGCATGTCACTGTTTATTGTTTATTTCTTGGTAGCAAAAGAAAAAGTTGTAATTAGCACCCTTTAGCCACATACATTTCAAGCTTGTTACTGGAAATGAGAAAACTAAACACAGAATTATTGGTGTGTTTCATGAAATCATTCTTGTTTGTGTTTTCTGACAACATAGTCAAACAAAGCTCATTATTTTATTAAATTGTGAATGTATCTATAATCACTAAAGCAATTGTATAAGAATTATGAATACTTTGTGTTCAAACTGTGACTATTTGAGGCATTCCTAAAGTCAAGCACTAGCTCTTTTAGGATTGTTACAGTAATTGTGTCCATATGAGTTTTCATTAATATTTCTTTGATTTAATAATAATACTGACCCAATAATTTCTGGTAAATGTTATTTGTAAAACATATTAGTCATGTTCTTCAGATGTTTTATGTGGGAACCTAAATATGTAAGTGTGAATGTAACCAATACTTGAGCAAACATAGAAGTATACTAGGGCACTTCTTTGAGTGTACACATGCTTGAAATTGTCCTTAGCTCTGTACTGATGACCTATCCAAACACTGAGTGACTGCATGTGGGTAGAGAGCGTGCATGATTACATTGGCAGACGATTCAGTAATTGCATGTGGCAAGGGGCAGAGCCCACACACTCATGCCTACTCTCCCTCCCTTCACAATCAGTCAGTATGTGGGCAAGTTGTCTGTGCAGGGTTCTTATGTAATATATACATGTAGCTACATTAATGCTAACAACAAGATCACATCAGCATTACAGATAGATGTTATCAGCATTATAAATAGTTTTCATAGTGTGTAGCATAGGATTAGCACTCATTAGAGATTTGACTGTCCTGGCAAGTGTTTTTTACAGCTAGGTGCACTGATTGGCTGAAGAGTTAATCACTATATTAAGCTCGACTGGCCAGACTGGACAGTTGTTTTTCTCTCCTATAGGATTAATTGGCAATATTTATATTTACACAACATCTAAGACCCAGGATGATACATTATAGGATGTTGACTGTGCCCTATTCCTTCCCAAACATGCTCCTGGGACCCCCATGTCTGGTGCTTCACTATTTTTGCATTGTCATAGTTGTGCCAGCATTGGGTGTACACTGGTAAGGCATTGTGCCAGTGTATCTCCAGATACACCAGCTTTGGAGCTTTGTTACCATCCTGAGCTGCTCCCAAATGGCTTTAGGATTTCAGCTGAAATTTCAGTGATAAAACCCTTCAGTGATATTTGAGAGTCACTGTGCTCCTATTCAGCTTTGTACCTAATATTGCTATTTCTGCAACATTTGCTAATTTGTAGCTAGAAGCTCCCATTATTCTATCTTCTTGTGTCCATTCTTCTTTCCGTCAGTGGTTGTTTCTCACATGTGAAAATACAGACCCTAGATGGTTGATGGATGTATCTTCCATCTAGGCAATATCTACAGCCTTTAGAGAAACAATAACCGTCTTTTCTCAAATCCTTCACTCTGATCAGGAGTCACTTCAGGCAAACCTACAAAGCTGACCTGACATTACTAGGGTGGTGGTAGGAGTGAACTTTCCCATCACATGGATTGGGGTTAAGCATCTGTCATAGATCTAATTCTTCAGAAGCATGCAGTACCCATGCCATTAATTAAGTTCTGCTGGGACAGATGAGAACTAAACCTTAGATTGTAACCAGCTGTTCACTTCTCAGAAGCCATTATTTGTTAAATAAATTCACATTCATATCCAGTTTGTGTTCAGAACAAACTTGTAGCATGTAGTAGAAAATTGCTGATTGGGAAATAATCCCATTTAAAATACAAAGAAAATGCTATTAGTCAGGCAGCTATTCATACCATAGAAGAATCTGCATGCAGAAGTGCAATATGAATTTGACATATTTGATTCAGATTCTCCCTTAACTAATAAACTGATTAACTAAACTGATTAAAAAAAATTATGTGTGGCTCCCCAACATTTTGGTCATCTCTATATTAAATTCCTCTTATGGAGTAGGTATAAAAGTGAACTATTGCCCTGTAAATCTGACTGTTTCAGCTTACATATGTTGTTATTTAGTTCTTAGCAAAAAAAAAAAAAGAGCATTTATATTATTGTCTGACAGAAGATTAAGTTTGGTAAATGCCAAAAGTTGGCATTGAACTAGCCTGGTTCTGTCAAATGATTAGATTCTGTATTGTGCGACTGACAAAAAAGCTCTCAAAATGCCTGTCCTTAGTAGTGCATTTGTTTAAAAAAGAAAAGCAAAATGTCACCAGAAAAATAGTATTTGGCTATGCAGATTCCCTTGCAATTACTTTAACAGATGTTTTGTATAGGCAAATGACTCTGAAGTTGAATAGATGACCCTGTAGCATCATCTCCCATGCAGAGGAATAGAACAAGGAAAGTTTTCTGTTCCCTTTAATGTTAATGAGCATGCTTTGTCTCTTAGAATGCTTACTTCTTGTAGTTCCCCAATGTTGATTTCTAGTTCCCAACTTCTGCCCCTGCCAGTTGGCCAATGACTTTCACCCAGAACACCATAGCAACTGCAAGAGGAAGCTAAGTACAACATTCTGCTAATATATTCTGTAGAACTGATTAGCTGAAAAATAATATTTGACATTGCTTTTTGGTCACATGGAAGTAACTGCAGACAAAAGTTTAAAAGGCAAGACTGAACTTTTTTTTCCTGGTAGGGTGAGAAACCTGAGTGCAATGAGACATGATCATTAGCTTGCTAAAATAGTGTTCTGTTTCAGGGTAGTGGCACAAATATATAAATGTTAGTTCATTAGCAATGTATTTTATTATGGGGCTGCAGTTTTGGAGACCTGCTGCTGAATGCTTTGTGACAGGAAACCTTTGCCAGAGAATGATATCTTCAGTGCCCTGTGTTTCGTTTTAATGTGTGATGGTATTTGTAATCCAAATTATCCCTGTAGCCCTGCTGGGCAGCTCTTATTTTCTTTTTCATTCATTTTCCCCTTATGTGTGTTGTTTTGTTCTTTATTTCACTCACCATGATTTCCTCATGTGGAGTATGATATTTAAATATAGGTTGGATTTGGCAGAAAACTTAAGCGTGAAACTATCAATGTAAAGTGGCTATTAGTAGGGAAACATTCACATGGGGATTGGCTTTTAGTTTCCATTTGTTTCCTTTTACTGTTTTGTTTCAGATTTTAAATCACTTTATCACAACTTTTCATATATGTAGAGGCACTTTAAGCCAAGTATCAATTCAACTTGGTCGATAAGAACAGGTACAGGGATAACATAAACTCTATTTTCTGCTAAGAGCTTGGGCGTGACTTTGGATGCCTCTTTATCAGTGGAGGCCCATGTCACACATATTACCAAGCTGGCATTTTCATCTTTGCTAAGCTTGGCAACTGGCTCTTTTCTTGTTGGGTCCTGACCTAGCCACAGAAATCCATGTGACGGTCACCTCCAGGCTAGACTACTGTAACTCGCTCTATTCTGGCCTGCGCTTGAGACTGACCCAGAAACTCCAGCTGATCCAGCCCTTATGTACATTGCTCAGAGCCTGGCGTAAGATGGGATAGAGCAATTAAATAAATAAATAATTTAGGAGTTTTATGGATGCCCTGAGGAAGGTATTTTTTGCCACAGCCCTGATTTTGCGTGCATACAGGGTAAAATAGGACAACTGTAAAACAAGTGCCCCCAGTATTTAAACCTGAACCTCAAAACATCTTGTGTTACGGGGGAGATTCACGTTGCCAGTACTTTCCAACCACAATGTCAGTTTCCCAGTTAGCAGTGAAATGAGCTGAACTTACTTAGATACCTCTATTTAATGCTCAGAAAACATATTTAAGGGGAATCCCTGGAATCCAAGAATCTGGGTTTTAAATGATGACTGTCTTTTGATTAAGGATAGGTAAGCCCAGCTTGGTCCTACTCTGGATACAGATTGTATTTTACGTTCAGAAAAATATCTTGGCTCTATGAAAATAATTATTAATTTTTTATATTACTGAGTTAGTATAAGAGAAAAAAGAATAATGGATTGTGTGTATTAATGAACAATGCAAGAAAGAACTGAGCTATCTTTGTGTTTGTAGAGAATCCAGTTATTCAGCTAAATTAAGAAGATATTAATTACATATATATATTTAATGTGCATCCTCTTCTTATGGTACATTCCATATGACATGGTTGCAATGACTTTGTCTCCAATAATCTATATTTCTCTTCTTTCATCAAGGGTCGTAAGAATGAGGCTGAGAAATATTTCTTGAAGGCAATTCACCTGGATCCAACGAAGGGAAATTGTTACATGCATTATGGTATGTTTTCAATAAACATTGCTTCCTTGCATATTCTAGTTTACTGTTACTCTCTGAGTGATCAAGGAAGAGTTAGAACAGTGATTACAAAACTGCTACCAGCAGGATATTACTGTAAAGGGAAAACTTAAACATGCCAGAGAAAACTGCTTAGCCATTCCAATGTGTAAATCAAAAAGCCCATTTCCTTTAGAAAATGGTCTTGGTTTCAAATTAAAGTTCAAGATTATTGGCACACTTGATTGGAAGAGGAGGGAAATAAATATTTCTTACGTGCTGAAAGGTTCATGGCCCTCTTTATTAGTGTTGAGCTAGTGATATTAGCACTACTTGATTCTGGGTGGGCCAATGGACATTATTCCACAGCAGCATCAGTCCAGGACATCCAAGGTTCTACTTGCAAGTATTTTAAACTTTAAATATTACCACTCCCACCATCAGATACAACTGTCAGTTTTGAAAGCACTGACCACCTATATGAAGGAGAAAGGACAATTTTTTTTTTCTGTTCCATGAGTACAGAGTCAGGTATATAGCCTACAACTGTGCAATGAAGGTCCCTGAACAGATGCTCCAACCGTAGAAACAAAAGCAGGATGTGTACATGTTGGGATGGTAGTCCATGAATATAAACAAGTTTCCATCTACAGTGCATTGCTTGATTATTCAAGGTTGAAATCTCCATAGTTAATAATGTTTAAGTAAAGCCAGTGTAAATACAGTGAGGGATTTAAAAAATCTTTTTGCCATGCCCCACCCCATGCCATTTTTTTTGCCATGCCACACCCCATCTTTTGCCATTGCCACACCCCATCTTTTGCCATGCCACACCCCATCTTTTTGCCATTCCCCACTCTCTGCTGGTGGCTGTTGCCCTCTCACCTGTGGCACCCCCTCCCACCTCTGGGGTCCCAGGGGAGGAGGGAGGCTTGAGGTCTCAGTTTGGGCAGGGGACAGAGTTAGCAGCACCCTCATTATCTCTCATCCCCAGCTGGTATTGGCGCTCTCTCTCTCTCTCTGTGGGTGCCTCTGTTCTCCAGCTTCCTCTCCTCCTTGACCTCCTCGCCTTTCCCCAGCCCTACTCCTAGCCCTGCCCCCTCCTGCCATCTCCTCCTGGCCAGGCCCCATCCCCTCTTGATAGGCCCCAATGCTCTCCTGTGGCATCCGGTGGGACTGCTGAGGTCTCTTGGGCATCTGGTGGGGTCAGGTCTGCTGCCACGGCTCCTGAAGTGGCTGCAGAAGCCCCATCACTGACTGCTTCCTCATCTTCAGCTGGCCTGGCTCCTCCCAGCCCAGCCCAACCCTGACTGCTCATGTGCACTGCTGCAGACCCTGTGGACTTGAGGCCTCACTTGGTACAGCATGCTCTGGGCCACCACCAGGGTGGTGGTCTGTGGGCCCATGACTCGGTGGGCAGCCTCTTTCAGCTGGCGCTCCCCTGAACTCCCTGCACAGGCCATATCACTGCCCCTGCCAGGGGATCCTTTTTCATGAGTTGATGACCAGCCCAGGTGTTGTGCCAGTAAGTGGGGAGACTGTGGGGAGGTCGGGGGGTCATGTGGGAGTCCCAGCAGCTCAGGGCTGGGACACACTCCCTCCCTTTTGCTATCACTTGCGGAATCTTTTTCAAAGAGCCTGGAAAGGTAGTACGCCACCTGGTGATCTGTGCCCACTTGGTGCTGTACTGAAAAGCAAAAAGGCAGAAATGACAGGTACCATAGGAGGATCTGAGGAATCTTTTATTCAAGCTAACCACAACAGGGCAGCGTGATCTACAACAAGGTGGAACAAGTTGTTAGGTAATATTGCAGGGTCCCCACCGCCCACTTGATGGCCAGGGCCTCTTTCTCCACCATGGAGTACTTTTGCTCGGCTGGTTGGAGCTTCCTACTGATAAACAATACTAGTCACTCCCCACCGCCTGTGTCCCAGGCCAGCACCACCCTGATCCCGAAGCCAGGGGCATCTGTATACAGTACAAAGAGGTGGCAGAAGTCAGGGTTCTGCAAGACAGGGCCCCTGGACAAACTGGTCCTGAGGGCTTCAAATGCATTCTCCTGTTCTCGCCCCCATTGGAGCTGGTTGGGCTTTGTCCTCAAACAGTTGGTGAGGGGGCTTGCCACTGCTGCAAAGTTGGGGATGAACCAACTGTAGGAACCGATGAAACCCAGGAAGTATCAGAGCTGCTTCTTTGTTCGGGGCCTGGGTTGACTTTTCAACATGGTTACTTTTTCTGGCAATGGCTTTAGCTGACCCCACCCCACTAGGTACCCTAGGTACTTCAGTTCTTGAAACCCAAGCTGGCTTTTCCCTCAAGCTGGTTGGCCTTCAGCCCAGCTTCCTGTAGGGCAAGCAAGACCTGTCGGAGGTGGCAGAGGTGGGATTTCCAATCGGGGCTGCACACACTTATATAGTTGATATAAGCATGAGCAAACTCCTCGCATTGGGCCAAGGCCTTGTCCACCAACCATTGAAATGTAGCGGCGGCACCATGGAGCCTGTAGGGCATCCTCTTGAATTGGAACAACCCTTGTGGGGTTGTAAATTTTATCCTGATCAGGTGGGTGTATCGGCACCTGCCAATAGCCATTCGTAAGGTCTAATGCTGACAGGTAACGGACCATTCCTAGCTGGTCAATTAAGAGGTCAGCACACATCGGAGGTCAGTCTATTGAATCTCAGACAGCGCGGTGTCCAGCACTAGTTCCAACGGCCCAGAGGGACCCGTTCACCATGGTAGACTCCCATCACACAGCTCTCTGGGATCCTCTGCTAGATTCTCAGCATCCACCAGCTGCTGGCGAGCCTGCCATTTTTTCAAGCTGTTGATATGTACATGTTTTCATTGGCAGGGGGGCTGCACTGCACCTCATATGAGAGTGGTCCCAAGATCTTAGTGATAATGTACGGCCCTTGCTAGGGGTCACCCTAAGATTGGGCCATCATAGCACAAGATGCTAATACCTGGTCTCCCACCTGAAAGGTGCACAAACCACTCCCAACTTCATAGTGTTTCTTCTGTGCCTCCTGGGCCTTCTCCAGGTTAGCACGGACCTCCTGGTGGACCTTGGCCAGGCATTCTTGAAGCTTTCAGACATACTTGCACAGGACTTCAGCCAGGCCCTCAGCACTCTCAGACACTGCCCTTCTACTAGCTCTAAGATTCTCTAGGGCTGCTGACCATACAGGAGCTCAAATGGAGAAAAGCCCACTGAGGCCTGGGGGGTTTCCCAAAGGGCAAATAGCAAGGGTCCGCCTCTCAGGCAGAGGGTAACTTGTATGCCATCTTTCGCAGCATTGCTTTCAGGGTCTGGTTCACCCATTCCACCAGCCCATTCATTTGGAGATGGTGGACGAAGGTGAACATCTGCTGGATTTGAAGGGACTGGCAGACCTGCTTCATGAGCCACACCATAATTGGGGTACCCCAGGTTAGTAAGTATTTCTTGGGGCAGGCCCACATGCACGAAGTATTGCATAAGAGCTCAGGCTACCCCCACACTCTGTATTGGGGAATAGCTTCAGGGAAACATGTGGTATAATCTGTGATAACCAAGAGGTATCATGCCCCAAGGGGTGAGGGCAGCGGCCCAACAAAATCTCTGGCCACTCACTTGAAAGGTGTACTGATTAGTGGCAGGGGTGGGCTAGCAGGGTCCGGGGCTTTGGGCAATGGGATACCCACTGGCAGACTTCACAGGATTGGCAATAGACCTGTGTGTCCTGGGCCATGCCTGGCCAAAAAAAGTGGGCTAACACACAGGTCAGGGTCCAGGGCTTCAGGCAATGGGACACCCTCTGGCAGACTTCACAGGATCAACAATGGACCTGCATGTCCCAGGCCATGCCTGGCCAAAAAAAGTAGGCTAACACACAGGTCAGGGTGTTTTTTGGTGCCCTGGGCAGGTCATGGACAGTGTGCAGGACCTCTTGCTGGTAGGCATGGGGCACCAGAAGTTATCATAGGGTCCCCAGCCATCCCTTCACCTCCTGGAACCAGACACCCCCCTCTTGAACCACTCGGGGAAGTCAGCAGCTCTGTCTGTCGCTGGCCATCACTCACCATGACTCATTGATGAAGGTCCACCAAGGCTTCATCTTACTCCTGGGTCTTGCAGCCATCAGTACCCAGGGTCAGTCTGCTCTTCTCCACCCATTTCCCCAGGGTCTCCAGCAGGTGCAGGCAAGGAGTATATGTAAGAGCAGTTCAGTCACTACTATCTTGATGATCCGCTGTCCATTATGCATCCTTGAAGGTGGCAATGATTTTGCAGGGCCTGGCCACTCCTTGTATCTGCAGCCCCCTGCAGCACTGCTAGTGGGTCTCTGGAGTGATCCCCAGGTGGTTGAGAATGGCCACCTTCAATTTGTCATAGCTGGCCACCTCAGCCCTCTCCAAGGCCTTGAAGGCAGCCTGGACTTCATCCATGAGGCAAGGTCCTAGAATGAAGGCCTATTGGTCCTGAGGCCACTGCGCAGCTCCTGTGGCCCGCTCAAAGGCCTTTAGGTAGGTCTCAATTGCATCATCTGGTCCCAGCTTCGTAAGAGGGGGCATGGACTGCACTTTGGTCCTCTCAACCCAGCAGCCTCTGTCTGGTCCTGGGGAGTGAGCAGCGCCTGTTGAAGGTCCCATACCAGTGTGGCCTGGGAGGCCTGCTGCTGCTGTATGAGATCCCGTAAGAGTTTAACTTGATGTTCTGCCATCCACTGGCCGAACTGTGCGAAGGCCATGGTGGCAGGTGGATCGGGTGCTGGATGGCCTCCACCACTGTCAAAGCCTTCTGCTGGTGTCTCAGACGGGGTGGCTGAAATGTTGGAGGGTGCAGCAGTTTCTGGGTGTTCTTCCACCCTGGGGATGTAGGGAGGCTGGGGAGGGGACCCCACAACAGTGCCTATGACTGCATCCCCCCACCACTTTGTCATTCCCTACCTCCCCCCAGGGTGGGTCTCTGCCAATGGCCGTCACCCTCCCACCTGTGGCACCTCTGGGGTCCTGGGAGTGAAGGGAGGCTTGGGGTCTCAGATTGGGCAGGGGACAGGGTTAGCAGCATCCTTGTTGTCCCTTAACCCCAGCTGGTATCGGCTTGCGCTCTCTCTCTCTCTCTCTCCACCTCCATTCTCTTAGCTTTCTCTCCTTCTCAACCTCCTCACCTTCCCCCCTTTAATGCCCCACTCCCATCCCCACCCTCTCCTGTCGTGCCTGCCCCTCCTGGCCAGGCTCCACCCCCCTTGATAGGCCCTGACATTCTCCCACAGTGTCCAGTGGGACTGGGCCCCTGGCCAAGGCCTCTTGGGCATCTGGCGGGGTCAGGTCTCCTGCCACCATCATGGTCTGCTTCCTCTTATTTGGGTTGGCCTGGCTCCTCCTGGTCTAGCCCCAACAGCCCATCTGCATTACCGCAGACCCCACAAACCTGAGCCCTTGCTCAGTGCAGCGTGCTCCAGGCCACCACTGGGGCAGCAGCAATCTGCGGGCCCGTGACTTGGCAGGCAGCCTCTTCCGGCTGGCTCTCCCCCAGACTCCCTGCACAGGCCATGTCCCTGCCCCTACCAGGGGATCCTTTTTCAGGGGTTGATAACTGGCCTGGGCATTGTGCCAGTAAATGAGGAGAGGTGGTCGGGGGAATCATGCAGGAGTCCTAGCAGCTTGGGGCTGGAACACTTTTGTAGAAGTGATCCTAAATTGATACTAATTCTCATGCAGTGACAGAAAATTCAGAAATTAATTATAAAACTTTCTGTTGAAAAAATACAAGAAGAGGGAATTAACTGATGTGGAGGAAAATCATCTGTTGTGCAGTATATTTTTGGATAGTAATTTAATTGCATTTTCTTGTTCCAAGTGGTATAAGTAAATAAGCAGTAGGCATATTTTTTAGAAAGTTGAAATAGTACAAAACAAGATAGACTAAGCAGTTAAAGCATAACTTATCTGTACTTTCTGTAGATTTATAAGTTTATAGGCTTAATCCAGCTCTAGGCTAACAGCTCAGATGGAAATGTAAAATGGTCACATATCCACGTTTCTGACTGCTGTATTAGTGTACACAGGTCTTTAGTTTTGGATCAGTGGTATGCTTTTTGGTCAGTGCAGGAAACTTTAGATAGAATAGTGTTCAGGTCCCATCCCAGTAAAAAATAGTACTATGAAGTGTGTGTGAAATCAGGAGATGTTTTCCACTGGGGGAATGCCAGAACTTTAAATAGTTTCATGCAAGGTTTCCTGTGTGTTAGTACTCTGATTGTCTAAAAGGATACTCCTTTGTTGGTTTTGTTGGTTTGATTTTATGACCATTTCATTTTAATTGTTGTTCTGAGACTGGTAGTTCTGAGACTGTGAGTTGGGACCCCAAAGTGGATCACAACTGTCTCAGGTTTGTCATGAGACCATAAGGAAGACTTTGAACAGGGTGAGGGGAGAGAGGCTTGTTGGGAAGGTTTGTCTGACAGGCTTGTTGGGAAGGTTTAAAAATCCAGCTTCTCCAAAATAGAAGTACTTAATAGGAAACAAAAAAATATGTTCTTCTAAATAATACTCTTTTTATTAATAACCACTGAGACTTGAAGTTAATTTCCTTTGAATAATACATTTTCCTAATAATTGTAAATCACTAAATGATTCTGTTTTTATAATAAAATTGATTATTCACATTAAATTACTGTAATTATGCACTCACTTGAAGTAATTTACAACTGATCATGTAGCGTGCTGTTCTCTGTAGCCTAACCTGCAGAGTTCTTGTTGGTTAATGTTTTTAATTTCATTCTTTGTTCACTCTGGTTAATATAGCATGCAGTTAATAAATCACAATACATATCAGTCTGTTATTGCAACTAGAATTCTATAAGGGAGTCCTGCAGTGCTAAAAGAGTTTTTGGCATCACTATTTTCTTTCCCATTTTTAAAATAAAATAGAGTAAAAATTTTCAAAGCACTAGGAATAATAATTGACTGTTTGATGGATGACCCAGTAGATCTGTTCTGTTGTTCTGAGATATGGGTTTTTGTTGTCGATTATGATGATTACAGCTATTAAAATATGTTCATTATACTACAATAATCTTAGCTTAGCTTGGTGGTTCTTTCAGAAAATCTTGGTACCCTGTATAACTTGGTGAGAGTGACCATGCTGATTGTCTTTTAAGTCCTCAACAGCTTTTGATACTGTTGACAGTTCCATAAATCTGGGCCACTTGAAGAGCCAGATGTCCAGGCCACTACATGTCCATGTCACTGTTTTATGGTAGTGTAATCACAGAGTACTGGATTTGTACCAGAATTCAGATTCTATTGCAACATAAAACTTATGTAATGAATTTATGTCACAATCAACTATACAGGCTGAATTTAGGAGTCTCAATGAGGACTTAGATGTGTTAGGCACTGAGAGAAACTTGGGGATAAGCCAACTGTACTAAAAAGAGATGGCTGTCACTTGAGCCAACATGAACCTGGCTCTTTGCTTTTGATGCCTAAGAAGTCACCGAACAGCAGTGTTCCCTCTAAGCTGAGTTAGTGTGAGCTAGCTCACAATTCTTTAGCCTCCGGCTCACACATTTTTGTCTTAGCTCAGGAAGGATGGCTCTAGAGCAGACTAATTTATGCAGTAGCCAAATCACTCACTCACAGCTTTAATGCCAGTAGCTCACAAAGTAAAATTTTTGCTCACAAGATTCCACAACTTAAAGGGAGCATTGCCGAGCAGTAAACTGACTTCTGGGAGAAATCTGACAGGAACTAGGAAGCATCCCTAATAGATCCAGGTGCAAATGTTCCAGTTAATCTAAATGAGAACAGGCTGGAAGAATGTGACATCAGACATAATGAAGGTAAGGCTAACCGTGTAAAGGCATCAAAGTGTTCAAGGAGAAAATGGATACTAGGAAACAAAAATAAGACACAAGTATTTATATGCAGAATGGAAGAACTGGAGTGTTTGTTGCTAAATATATAATGCTAAATATATAAATTATAAAGATATAATGAGCATTACAAATTTTCTTTGAATACATAAAATCAGTGGGATATGGTTATCCTGGATATAAGCTGTATAAACTGGGCCTATTGTATATAGATCCAGAAACCCTAAAAGAAATATACTTGACTGCAAAATCTCTGTAATTGAATACTATCCCCAAAGGACCCAGTAGTATTGAGGACATAGTATTGGGCGACTGACCAAAATTCTGCAGGAGATCTTGAGATAGGAAAGCAGATCAGAGAGGCAACCAGAGAAGGGAATATAAGAACTTATCCTCACATTGACAAGTGCATGTACAGATTGGTTAGAATGAAACATAATGTCTAGATATTATAAACTCACATTGGAGTCATCAAACTGACGGGTGCAAGATATAATCACACATATAAATATAAGCACTTTGACTTCTACCATTTGAAGTCAGTGAGCTTACCATAGTGTAACTCTGCTTATGATTATGCTGCTAATGCTGACTGGTTCCCATGTCCTTGTAAAAGATGTATGTGTCAAACCACCTGGAAAAAGGGACCAGAGAACTGTTAAATCCCCATCAATATAAATGGAAAGATGTTCATAAAGTCCAGCCCTGTTCCATTTGATTTTAAAAGAAGAAATGCCTCAAAAACATTAGTTGAAAGGAAGAATGAAGAGGGTGAAATCTCCTAAGGATACTGGAAAGTCATGTAAAAACTATAATTTCTTGCCTGGGTAGAATGTATACCATAAATCACCAATACCAGTACAGTTAATACGACACCATTGTGGCCCTGTGTAGGGTACATGTGGTATGACATTCTTAATAAGCTAAGTAGATCCAAGTATAGTCACTGTCCTAATGGGACACGTCCCATTTAGAATACTATGTATGTCACCTTAAGTTTCATGATGGAAGATAGTCAATATATAAATTTAATAAAAATCAATCAAGCAATTAATTAATGAAAAGAGACAGTTCATAAAGTAAAGGGAGCTCCCTTTCTAATCTATTACAAGGAAGGTTTTTGCGCTGGCCGATCTTTCAAAAGATGTTGTCCTTGTACAAATGTTGAGACAGAGTCGGTCTCACATATCCTATTACATTGTAATTTTTATGTTATGGAGAGACAGTTGTTAATCTTCCCTTTGTTGTTCAAATTTAAACCTTTGGATGTTCATTTGAAATTTGCGGAATTAAGGATTTTAACTTTTTTGTTTGAAGATCGGAAAGAGAGGGTATATTTAGCTGTGGCAAAATTTTGTTTCCTGGCATTAAAGAAGAGGAAACTTGTATCCTAGATAGTAAGTTAATGATAAATTAGCATCGTTCTGTTCCCACTTTAATGATACATTGTGCTGCTCCCGTTTTGTTTTAATGCCCTTTAAAATATCTACTTGAATTTTATGCATTTATTGTGTATTTTATATCAATATTCCCTTTGGAAATGTTTTATTTTGACTGGTCATTTGACCGTACTAATAAACTTGATTTGAGGGAGCTCCCTTTAAGAATTGGAATCCTATTGAGGAGAACAAGAGCTCTGGCAAAACAAATAAGGTAATGAAATAAAAAGTTGTATAGCACACAACCAAAATCATTGAAAGGAACAAATGCAAAAACCATAGACAAATTATGAAGTAACAAGTTACCAGGTTCACATGGTGTATACCTGTGGGCTTTAAAAAAATTCAAATATGAAATCATTCATGTTTGGACTTGAGAAAAGGTTTTAACAAAGTCTCTTACCCAAAGACTTAGCAGTTGTGGGATAAATTTGCTGCTAGATTAGTTACGGTGTAAGCCAGCAAAGCACAACATGTGCTGTTATGGACTGTTATGATCATAAGTTTGAACTTTGGGATGTTAGGCTTCAAAGGATGAAATACACTCTTTATTGCGGTAAGAGGCTCCAGTCCACGGCAGGAAGCACACCCACAAGAGTTCACGCTAAGTCGGGGACAAGAACTCCATTTCAAAAGGGTTCCTCTGTCCCCTTATGCTGGTCAATTCACACCTTCCCCCAAAGTTCCTGCAAGAGATTATGTTAAGTGACATTACCAAGCAACTAATCATTCGCCCATCGAGTGACCTGGCCAGAGCCATCGAGAGACAATGGAATGGTGCCATGACTCATCGCAGCTTGCCCAGGTGTCAGTTCCTGTTTAGCACCTAGATTTGCAATATTGACCACTCCTTCCATCTCCTCCTCCTTTTTACTTTGACCAATAGTAGGGTTAGTGGGGACAGACTACCTGGTAGGTGTGTTTGTGGGATGTGGTCAGCGCAGCCCACCCTAATACCATCTGATAAAAGATCTTGCACAACAGACAATCGTGGCTAGCCTCCACGACTCCTATCTTCTTTACCTTCCCCCTTATGTCCAGCTTGCTATACCATTACCTTGCCTCCATCTTTAATCCCTGGTTTGTGCAGCCAGGAAGAAGCGTGCTTCTGCCGGTTCAGATCACGTTCCCCATTTTTCCTTTCTACCTCTCCCCATTTTCTTTTGGAAATGGATCACCTTTCTCCAGGACAGATAAAGTATCTCCCAACCAACGAATCTCCTGCTCATGCAATAGTGCTATTTTCTACCTAAGTTTCCTAGATCTTGTGTGTATGCGTGTATGATTCTGTTTTGTATGCTTGAAAACATCTTACAGTAAACATCATTCAAACGAACCACTCCACCTCAAGTGCCTATTTTCTGGGAACTCCTGGAAGGGGCGGGACCTTGGTATAGCTGGCAAAGAACCCGGTATTTTGCCAATTGCTAATCTTAAATTAAAGCAATTCAGCTAACAACAGGTTAAGCCACAGGAAACAATCGATGGATTATTCCCTTAACAGAGGCAAGTTAGCAGTGGAAAGTAAGACAGCATGGTAATAGTTTATAAAATTATATATGATTGAAAGTCAATAATGAACTTGTTTTGCTCTTGTAATACTAGAATCTAGGGTCACAGAATGAAGATTTGATGGGTGGTAGTTTCATTCAGATTTCTTTGTGCAACACTAATATGTGTATGTGTATATATATATATATATATACACACATACACACACATATATATATATTGCAATTTACGAAATAATGCAAGGGGTGCAGATGGGAAATGAAACACTTACTAAAAGAGGGGAGAGAGATTTCCTCCTCCTCCTCCTCCTTCTCCTCCTTCTGGCAGCTGGTGGTACGTTTTTTGTAACATCCAAGGTTTTTCATTTCTGTGACTTAGCTTCAGTTTTGCTGAACTCTCACACCAGATTATTAAAAGATACTTTTTGTTTGGGCACTGTGCAGGTTGTCAGAACCAAAAACTGATACAAAAAATGCAATACGTTCATATCAGTCCTGTCTTTCAGGTCAGTTTCTGCTAGAAGAATCACGCTTAATAGAAGCAGCAGAGATGGCAAAGAAAGCAGCTGAGTTGGATAACACAGAGTTTGATGTGGTTTTCAATGCAGCCCACATGCTCAGGTTAGTCATTTGTTTTGGTGTCTTAAAGCTGATTCACACATTCTAAAGTTCATTCATCATCACCACGAGGACTTTGGATAAGGGATGTGCCTGGAGTTCCATGAGGGGAATTCCTAGGCACTTGGGGCTCAATTTGAATTGGGACCACAGCATTCAGAGAGTTTGAGTTTAAGTCTTCCTGCCATGTGATTTTCTTGATATGAAAGAGCCCCAAGGAATCCCTTATTTGTCCCACTGGGGAAACATAATGTATTGAGGACTGTACATAAGTTTTCCTAATGAGACAAATAGTGGCACCATGTACAATTTCACAGCAGAAAATCAGTGTGACAGAAAAGCTGAAGCTTTTTCTTTCTATGTATCATGGTTCCAGTTGAAGTTCAGTCCTCTGCATGTCTGGGAACTCCACACCAGTCCACATGTCTTCAACATGGACTATGTAAAGTATGAACAGATTCATTAGGAAAGAAGAATACCTAATTTGTATGGATAGAAGCTAGTTTGTATGGATAGAGTTTGTACTGAGATAGAGGCTGCTATACCAACTGCACTGGCTACCAATTGAGTACCAGATCCAGTTCATCGTTATGGTATTGACCTTTAAAGCCCTATGCAACCTGGGACCAGCATACCTGTGGGATCGTCTCTCACCACACATGCCCCGGAGAGCCTTGTGCTCTACAGATCAACATCTACTGGTAGTCCCTGGCCTGAAAGACATCTGCCTAGCCTCAACTAGGCCAGGGCCTTTCTTCCCTCACCCTGGCCTGGTGGAACACACTCCCATCTGAGATGAGGGCCCTGGGGGACTTATTACAATTCTGCAGGGCCCATAAAATGAAGCTGTTCCACCAGGCCTTTGGCTGAGGTAGCAGGCATTCAACCATCTCAGCCTCCTCTACTCACAAAAAATTATTATCGAGGCTCTGTTCTGGAGTTGCCTTTGTTTTAGATGCTATCTTGTTCTGACTGTTTTAAATCTGGCTTTGATTATATGTTTATTCTTCTTATATTTTATATGTTGTGAGCCGCCCTGAGCACATTTGTAGGGTAGGGCAGGATATAAGCTTAAATAAATGAATAAAATATCTATTGACTGTTAATTACGTTTCTTTGTGGTACGGGGCCCCAAAATGTGTGGCTGCCATTGTTCTAAGAGCTGAAGTGGATGAAGTCTCTTACAAAACTAGGGCATGGAGCAGGGCATTCAGTTTAAAGTCAAAGATCCTGCCATCAGATCCAGAGCTGAGTTTGCTTGGTCTCATTAAATTAGACAATCATAAGAGCAACTGGGATAAATTGATGAATTATAAGCTAAGAAGCCTAAGGATTTCAATAGAATTTATGGGGAAAGTAAATGTCGATGAAATAAGACATCTGATTGAAATTTGTCTGAAACATCTGGATCATAAAAGTACAGCGATAAGGTCAATAAAAGTTTGCCCAACCTTCACAGGTGGCATTCCCCTACCAATTAGCATTCCAACATATTTTTGTAATCTAACATGTCCTAAATATAGATGTGCCTTTATGTTGGTGTGTACTCTACCATCTGCAGTCTTGACAGGTAGATATGCTGATATTCCATATTCAGAAAGAACATGTAATTGTGAGCTTAATAGCATTGAATTCATTGACCCCATGCTTTTAAGCTACCCTGAATTTTTAAAGCTTAGACAGGAGCTGGTTCTCCCCTTACTTAGTAAGGACTCTGCTTCTCCAACTGCTGAGACTTCAAGGCTACTGAGCAATGTAGATGGATGGGTTACATATAGGGTTGCTAGATTTTTGGCTGCCATTGTAGAAACATAGAAACATCCTAAAACAACTGCATAAACCCTATCATATTCTGTTGAGGAGATCCCATTATGTGGGTAGCTTGTTCAGGACCACTGGGCTGAATGAACAATAATAGAAAAGAAAGAAATATTGAAAACTTCCTAATGTGTATACTTGTATTACATAATATCGACTAACTAAATATTTCTGTTATTTTACTAAATATTTTGATACGAACAAACAGCATTGTAAATTACTTTCTTCCAAGACAAGGAAGTATGGGTTGACCATGCCATGTCTTTTCTGAACTGTTTGTAATGTATTACCATAATTAATGACATGATAAACGTAGATGTAACCAGTTGCAGTTTGGGGGGATATTATTTTTCTTTGGATTTACAAGTGTGTGAAAACTTAAGTCAAAGCCAAAACTGAGGCACTTATCTCCATACACTTTCAGCATCATCAAAAATATCTCTCTATAGTGAGCATGCTGTATCTTTTCTGCAAATCTGTGCCGTATGTTTGCATAACTAAATCAGTTTAATAAGTAAATGATCATCAGTCTCTCAATCTGAAAATTCTTAGCATAGACCTAGTAAAGGTCTGTTTTTTAATATATTGCAGAGAGGAAACAAACCCTTGTGTATTTCTTGCGAGAATAATTACTACTTTGGGGGGGATGGTTTCAGCTTATTTGTACAAGAAGCATATTGAAATTCAAGAAGCATAAATTTTAATTGTGAGATTAATACACATTACACTTGAATTTGTATCAGTTGATTGTAATGTGCTGTGGATCTACTTTTATAATTGTCTAAAAAGTCAAGTGGAAGTTCAGAATGTAAATTAACTTTGAAAATCTGAATATTGAAAGGGATTTACATGAATTGTTTAATGTTTAGATGGGATTATTTATACCCAATTAAAATCTATTACTGTTAATTGTTATTAATGGTCAGAGCAAATAATTTGTTATTATTTATCTGCAGGCTGTGTTCTCAATGAGAGTTCAACTGTACCATTTGTTTTTTCTGTTCCAATAGACAAGCTAGCCTCAATGAAGCAGCTGAGAAGTACTATAAAATGGCAGCAGAACTGAGACCTAACGTAAGTACTTTCCTGGAGATATTCACAAGTCAAAGTGATGTGCTCACATTACATACTACAGCTGCCCTTTTTTACTAGGGCAGGTCCTGTTTACTGATCCATGCACTTGGTAAATCACTGTCCCTAATTTTGCTTTTACTGTGAGTTACTAGAACGGTAATTTCATTTCCTCCTCTAAATCCATCAAAAATTAACAGTGCAGTAAATTTGCATATACTCTTTTTCATCTTATGTTATTAAGACCTCTTTTGTTGAGCTGGACATTACTGGACATACTATACCTAAGAGTCCAGAATCAAATCTCTTAAATTTTAGAAATGAAGACAACTTATCTAATATACAATAAAAGAGAATCATATTACTGTTATTTGCAGCAAGAACAGCCGTTGCATCGAAATGGAAATCAGAATGTAAACCCAATCTAAGTTTATGGCACAGTAAGTTGTGGAACCTGTATATAATGGAAAAAGCCGTAGACATAATGAAACCAACAAATGATATCGATGGGTATAGTGAATTTACTAGCATTTGGTTTCCTATTTTATCTTATCTTGCTTCTCAAGGAGTGATACCAGATGTAATAAATACTCTTCATTTATGGTAATGGTTGTTCAGAATTATGGATATGCTGTAATCTTCTTAACATTCAGTTTCTTTTAAGTAAGACAGGATTATTTGTATCTCTTAGAAGTTCTGTTACAATTGTTGTTACATTGTTATTGTAAAAAAAATAACAGTGCAATCCTATGAGGAGTCCAGTCAAAGCCCACTGCATAGGATTGCACTAACACTTTTTTTTTTGGTGTAAAGTTTTTTATTTCTAACAGACATACAAAACATACATACAAAAAAAAGATACATAAAGCATGTGGAGGACAAGATATCTAAAGAGGTTTACCAAACCGTCTCTCATATTATCTAGTTATCAATTTCATGAATAGGTTAAAAGTAAGTAAAACAGATGACCTGAAAAAGAATAAAATAATACAGATGATCTACAGTCGTTATTTAAGTAGTAGAATGACTCTGGTTGTAAATAGAGTGTAAAAATTTAGTTCAGTTCAGTTCGTGTAGTTTTCTAGCCATATATAGAATCTGGACCATGTATTGTTAAATTTCTCTTCCTGTAATCCTTTCAAAAATAAAGTTAGTTTGCCCATTTCCGCAGTTTCCATTATTTTACTTATAAGTTCTTCTTTGGTAGGTACTTAATCTTTTCTCCAGTACTTCGCATACAATATTCTAGCAGTTGTTAATACATGAATAATCAAATAAAAATCCTCATTCTTACAGTTCTCAGGTCTCATAATCAATAAAAATAATTCAGGAATAAAAGGTATGGTGAATTTCAACATTTTTTGTAAAATTTCATGAATCTATGCCTAGTATTGCTTAACTCTATCACACGTCCACCACATATAATAAAATGACTCAACAGATTTTTTACATTTTCAACAATCACTTGACAAGTTGGGGTAAAATTTTGCTAACATGTCTGGTGTTATATGCCATCTATAAAACATTTTATAGATGTTTTCTTTATATGCAACTGCTTTTGTGATTTTTATATTTGTTTTCCATATCTGGGTACGTTTGTCAAAAGGAATATTATGGCCCACATTCTGTGCCCATTTAACCATAGAGTTCTTCACTACTTCATCCTGTGTCTTATTTTCTAACAAAAGTACATACAATTTTTTAATCAACTTTTCTCCAGAATAAAGCAGTATCTTATCGATTTCAAACATTTTAGAACAGAATCCTAAGACTTTATCTTTAGCATATATAGATTGTATTTGTCCCAGTTCCCACCAGCTAATCTCAGAGTTTATGTTTTTTATAGCTTCAGTTGTTTTTAGCTCATTTTTGTTATTCAAAAGGTCCTCGTATTTCAATAAATAGGTTTTGGAAGTCAAGTTTGAATTAGTAAAAGCGCCTAGAGGTGCAACCCATTTTGGAATTTTAGGGTAAAAGGATCTTTTAGCATCTTCCCATACGCTTAACAGTGACCTTCTCACTAAATGTTGTTTGAAATATTTATGATTTTCTAGAGTAATCCAGTCTTTTAACCATGTCATAGCTGCCACTTTAAAGTAAAGATTCCAGTCTGGAAGAGCAAATCCCGCTCTTTCTCTTGCATCTTGTAAAGCTTTCAGTCTTATTCTTGGTTTTTTCCCTTTCCATATAAATCTTTTGATCAAAGTATCTAATTCAGTAAAGAGTTTTTGGTTTTGAAAGACTGGAATTGTTTGAAACAAAAAAAACATCAGTCTAGGAAGAACATTCATTTTGATTGTTGGAATTCTATCCATTAATGATATATGTAGATTTTGCCATTTTTCAAGATCCTTCTTAATTTCGGAGATGAGTTGAACATAATTGTTTTCAGTCAAGGAACTACATCTATTTGTGATCCCGCAAAAGCAGTGCAAATTGTGCCGGTGCAAATTTGTGTCGATTCCCGTCCAGCTTATCTCGCTCATGTGGATGGGGCCATAGTTTGTCAACAGGAGACCTTAAAGATAGTGTAGGTGATGTACAGTGCAAACCTATGTAAGAGTTACTAAAGTCTAAACCCATTGAAATAAATGGACAAACTAGAGTAATTCAGCATAGAATTGTACTGCTTTAAGCATACACCTATAATATACATTAGAAATGCAGCAAACACAGTTCTGCAAACCCTTTTTTAATGTGTTATGCTGTATTTTCCTACTCAGTTTACACTTGGTAGGAAGTCTAAATTTGTCTCTGTGTGGTATACCTCAAACTGACAATTGTAGCTAATTCTTTCAGTAGACTGGCTTCAGTAGAAAAGAGCAAGAATCCAGTAGCATCTTAAAAACTAACAAAATATGTGGCAGGGTATGAGCTTTCATGAGTCACTGCTCACTTCTTCAGAAACAGCTAGAATGGGAGTCCATCTGTCCTATTTCTTGAAAGTGGAGTGATTTCAGATGCCAAATGACAGTAGCAGGTAAATAACAATAGCAGGCATTATTGGGTATAGATGAGATATGAAGAGGAGTAATAGGTGTGGAGAAATCAGCATTGATAATGAGGCAGGAAACCTAGGTCTCGATTCAATCCAGGTGGATGGATACATTGTCTTGAGCTTCATTATCAATTGCAATTCAGCAGTCGCTCTTTCTAATCTTTCTTTGAAATTCCTTTGTAAGAGAACTGCCACTTTTAGGTCAGCAACTGAATGTCCTGGAAGGTTAAAATGTTCTCCCACTGGTTTTTGAATGTTGTGATTCCTAATGTTGAACCCCTTCAAATTAATGGATGCTGAAGTGTACTCTAGAGTCTTGGCAGGCTGAAACTGATTTATTCCATCATACTTCCATGACTTGTCAGGGCAGAAAAAGGTATTCCACTCTTCCCTACAAAGTTTTTGGATGTAGACATATCTTAGTGTTACCAGAATATATTTGATAGGCAAAATATTAATTCTGTGTGGTAACAGCAAAAGCCTTCCAAAGGAAACGTACTGAAACAGTTCTGTTACCGCAACTGGTACTATTTCTGAAGGTTCTCCTCTCTGAAATATTACATTACTAGTAATTGCTCTGTGATGCTCAGGAACTAAAAGAGTAGGTACTTTAAAAGTGCACATCAGGCTAGTTTTATTGGGTAAAAATCAAATTAACTCGATTTGATGACCTTTTCCAATATATAACTTGTTTCTTTCAAATTAAATTCTGTCTCTGCTGGAAGAAACAGTATTTATGGAGAGATGCAACACTTCAGAGCCTATTTCTTTTTTAAAGTCTGAAGGGTTTTTTTTTGTTTTAAGTCATCTCACAAGAAGGCTACTGAAATTACCCACACATCTGCTTTTAAAAAGGAAGGACACTTTGAAGTCTAGTCTCTGGTGTATCAAATAAAAGCGTAGCAGATATTGGGCTTTTTAGCCTGCAACCTTGGTGTGTTCCTCATGAAGATGCCATGACCTGAAGCCGCCATCCCTAGTCTTGTATCAACCCACTTGCAATTGGCAGCTTTTGACAGCTTTAAACCCTATATCTTCAGCACCTTGTCAGATACAGCTGTTTCCACTCCATCACTTCAAAAAGCTTTGGTTGAAAGAGCATAACAACCCACACATGCACACAAATACACAGAAAAGGGGGGCTTGGGAGCACAGCACCTTTAGGCCATACAACTACAGCTTTCACTTCTTAGCTTGAATGAGTGGATGGGGATTGAAAAGCAATGTTTTAACTCTAGGATTTCTGGATGCGTGGCAAGTATATGGCCAATGTATCTGCAGTGGTTAATTATGTTATTACTAGGAATAAGGTCCATTGCGGAAATAAATACAATGGGCTTTAGAAAGAGGCTCTGGGAGAGTGCCCAGTGTCAATTTGGCATTCAGTGTCAATTTGCTGTGGCAACCTCAGCTGGGTATAATGACACAGAGTCTACCATTTTCTCTGCCATCTGAAGTGCAGTTGTAATTCAGCGTGATCTCCATTCCTCCCCTGGAGATTGGCAGTAATGGTTCCCCATGAGGGAATGGGTGGTTTGAAGGGTGGAGTCGATGGCACTGAACCTGTCTGAGGTCTCACCCCTGCTAAAACCTCACCCTCTCCAGGGTCCCCCCCTTAAATCTCCAGGAATGTCCCCACCTGGAGTTGGCAACCCTACCTCCCAACCAACCGTCAATGTATCGTTATCTGCTTCAGCTTTCTATCTCCTCCCCCCTCCCCCCTAGAGAGCAGTTATAATTCTGAGTGATCTCCAGCCCCCACCTGGATATTGGCAACAATGGTTCCCCATGAGGGACTCGCTGGCTTGGAGGGTGGAGTCTATAGCATTGTACCTGTCTGAGGTCCCACTCCTCCTCAAACCTCACTGTCTCCAGGAATTTTCCACCTGGAGTTGGCAACCCTATCTCCTTCCCAGCCAATCATCAACCTCTTCAAGTTTCCATTCCCTCCCGCAACCTCCACCGTGCTCTGAAGCCCTGACTGCTATGTCACATTGGCTGTCATAAAGGGTCCATCTCAGCAGGGTATGAGGACATTGAGTCCACTGTTTTCTCCAGGGGAACTGATCTCTGCCATCTAGAGAGCACTTGCAATTCTGAGTGGTTTCCAGCCCTCGCCTGGAGATTGGCAACCATACTTCCCCTGGTGGAAAAGTAGTCTTTCTCTGCAATGGGGACCGAAGCAGCTGACATCATTCTTCTGTCCCCCTTTTTGACTTGCACAACAATCCTGTGAGGTAGGTTAGGATTAAAGTCTGTGACTGGCCTGAAATCACCCACTCAGCAAGAACCTGGGTCTAGCAGACCCTGCTCTGAAGCACTGACTGCTACGCCTAGGATAGCCGACCTTCAGGTGGAGCCTGAAGATCACCAGGTATTACAATTGAACTCCAGACAACAGATCTTCTCTCCTCCCTTGCAGAAAATGTCTGCTTTGAAGGGTGGCCTCTATGGCATTCTGTTCAGCTGGCCCCAATGAGTTTTCTCCCAAAGGCCATCATAGATGTGGAAAGGAGCTTTCAGAGAAGCAAGCTTGGTTGCCTAGCAACAGGCACTGAGAAGAAAGTTGTCAGCTCTGATTATGGAATTGGGTTCCCAACCTCCAGGTGGGGCCTGGGGATCTCCCGCTTTTACAATGGATCTCCAGCTGACAGAGATCAGCTCCCCTGGAAAAAATGGCTGCTTTGGAGAGTGAACTCTATGGCATTGTACCATGCTGAGGCCCCTCCCCTCCCCAAACCCCACTCTCTCCTGGATCCATCCCCAAAGTCTCCAGGGATTTTCCAACCCAGACCTGGCAACCCTGTGATGGAAGTACCTGAATATTTGGGGGGTGGATCCTGTGGGAGGGCAGCATTTTTTTGGGGGGGGATAGAAGGACTCAGCAAGCTGTAATGCCATAAGATCTACCCTCCAAAGCAGCCAGTTTCTCCTGGGGAACTGATCACTGTCATTTGAAGATCAATTGTAACAGCAGGAGATCTCCAGGTCCCACCTGGAGATTGGCAACCCTAGGGGAAAGTCAGCCACACAGCAGGGGGTTGAAGGGAATGGTTTGATGGTTGCTGGCCCACCTCATTAGCCAGCCAGCCATGGCGGAGCTAAGCAGGAGAGAGAGCCTTTATTCTGACAGGAATATTCAGTTTATTCTGACAGAAAAGTCAGAAAGTCAGGTGGGGGAGGGGGCATTATGCTTAAAGTCCATTGTCTTTTCACTGACAGAAGCAGGCCACTGAGGGGACGGTTAGACCCACCTGGTAGTGGGCAGAGGAGAAGAGTGGACCCAGCACCCAGTCCTTCCCCTTCGCTGGCTCCCTCCAGACTGAGGCCAGGACGCTGGCCGGTAGCTCTGTGGGCGGGACTGAGGCAAAGAAGGGAGAGAATGCAGCCAATGGCCAGGGACCCCCTTTTGAGTGGCAGTCCGTCCAGCAAACTGATTTTGGCGCCCCATGGAATCTTGCCCCTTGGAATCTTAAAACAGCTTTATATAATAGGAAAGATTGTCTTTACTGCTTTTGCAATTGGAGTCATAAACAGCAGTGGTTAATTATATTAAACTTTTGAACAAAGGGTTATTTAGGGGCCTTTGAAGCAGGCAAATCTGCATTTAAAAAAAAAGTTTTATAAAAGTATTAATTCTAAGTTATATAGGGAACAAGGAAAATTAACTTTCTTCCAGAAAATATTACCAGAAAATGGTGCTATTTGTAATAACTTTTAAAATCTGAAACACCAATTAAATATCTTGCAGTACTTATCATCGTTCACACTCTTCATAACCTATGCCAAATTATATTGCATTTTAAATCTAAATACTTGAAACCTTACATTGCTTCTGTCTGTCCTGGTATAAATCTCATCTCCCTGTGTGAGAATACATTTAAATTAGGCATCATTAGGTTCCCCATCTTTAGGATTTAATCCCTGTCTACAACTGGTAATTCAGTCCAACAATTTTCAGTCAAAATTTGCAGGCTTCAAGAAGAAGAATCCCAGGGATAGTCTTCATCTTTCTGTTTTTAAAACATGTTTTCCCTCGGTGTCTGTTACAGGGAATCTTAGGAAAGCCATAGGAGTGCTTTTACCTTGATCCCTAAATCATGGGTTCATGAAAGTGTAGCCATGGCATTTTTTGCAGAAATGCTGCACTGGATCCAGACTTCTGTGAGAGACTGCTCATTGGAAGTGGGGCTGAAGTTCTTAGTGCAAAAAGAAAAGCCAGAATTCTGAGGATTATGACTCTCCTCTCTCTGAGTCTTCTCAAACTGGCTGTTCTACATAGGTATTCTTATGCTAACAGTCAATCTTAGCCTATTAACCATTTAGCCAAAAGAAAGCTGTTACCAGGCTAGATCTCTAAATTAGAAGCTGTCAGCCACTTTAGATGACAGTTTTCAGCTGCTGCAAGTTAATAACTTCTGCCAGCCTAAGCAACAATTCTGATAACAAGCAGGCAGGTGGGAGTGATGACTTCTATAGTCAAGAAAGCTAACAGGCAGAAAAACTATCTTAAAGGAGACCAGTTTCTAGACACAGAGGTAGAAGGGATCCTAGAGGTCACCTATTCCAACCCCCTTGCTCAGTGCAGGAATTAGTCAACTACAGCACCCCACTCTGCTTAAAGGAGCACATGCCTCTTAAAAGTGTTTAAAAATGATTTTAAAAGCATTTACAGGAGAAATTATTGTGGACTGTGCCTTTAAGAAAAGGAGTGGAGCCTCCAAAAGCCCCACCTTAGCTATGGGCCTGGTGAGCCATCCTCACTTAAGCACAGGTGCCCTAGGAATAGTAGATGCAGTAGCCATATGGCAGAGGCAGCTGGTGAAGAGGATCGTTCCTCAGCCATCACAATTGGATGGGGGGGGGGCAGTTGATGTGTGCCACTCGTAAATGAAGGCTCCAGCCCTGAAGCACAGGGGAATCCAATTCTGAGGTTGAGGAGCACCACTCTGCAAAAGTCTCTATAGTGCCCAGCTCAGATTGGGAGGAAGAATAATGGTCAAGAGAGTATTCAGATACCCAAAATAGTTCATCTAGGTTGTTCCAAACCAAGCATTTTTAGAGACTCCTAAAGAAAGTCATATCCACTCTGAATTACCAGATGGACAGCCCAGAAAAAACCTCAATCATCTGCACTGGCCAAGCTCGGTGGGAGGGGGTTTAAGAGACTGTCAGAGGCCAGCAGTCTACCCATTTCCTGAGTTTTTGACAACGTCTTGAGGGCAGAATGGGCTGTCCCCAGATACGATTCTTCATTAACAACAATTTCCAAAAAAATTCTACGCCTCACCAGAAGCAACCATGGAGGACCCCAAGGCCCCCCTAGTAGACACTCCAGTAGTTGCTCTCCATTTGGATGCTGTCCTTTGCCCTGAAAGACTCAGTGGACACGAAGAATGAAACATTGCTCAAGAAATCACATGAGGCGTTCTCCCTCGCAATCATGGTGTCAGCTGTCCTGTAAAACTTTACCAGAGCCATAGTTATCTGGGCCAACAACCTGCTCCAGGACATGGAACATGATCCCCTGACATTTAGGGGATCACTTCTAAAGATTAAGAAAACAGCATAATTCATTGTAGATGTGTCTCAAGATGTCATGCAGTTCTGCAAGGGCGCAGGGTGGTAGATGAAATCTCTGGCTAAACACTGGAAGGTGGACGCTTTACTGACATCCAATATCTCTGCTGATAAATTTTCTGGTAGGCTGCTCTTTGGGGAGGGAGCCTTAGACAAGGTCCTAGTAGAAACAAAAGAAAAGATGAAATCTATGCCAGCTATCTCTGTCTCAAGGGGAAAGGACAACAAAGAAAGGACCTACAGCTCATTTTGTGCATTCAGGCCCCCTACCAGGGGACAGGAAGGAAAGGATTTCAAGAGCAATCATGCCTTTACTTACTGGCCAAGATTCCAAAACACATAGTTCCTGTCCAACAAGCAGGACAGAGCCAGTCCAGCAAAAAGAACCGCTGTCTGACTGTGTGATAGGGGGTCACCTTCAGAGCTTCCCCCACATTTGGAGGCAGACCACGACAGACCAGTGGGTGCTCTCCATCATCAAGTGTGGCTACAAAATAAGAGTTTGCATCCCACCACACTGCAAGTTCATTCCATCCCCAGTTCCCAAATCAAAGTAAAAGCATTGACTGCTACAGGAAGTGGTAAAGCATCTTCTAGCCATTGGAGTGGTCAAACCAGTGCCCACCTCACAAAGGTTCCAGGGAGTCTACTTGGTCCTCTTTGTGGTGCCCTAGAAGTTGGGAGACAGGAGGGCAAGTCTCAATCTAAAGGAACTGAACTTGTGGGTTAAAAAGCAGAAATTCCATATGGAGTCACTTCGCTCAGTTACCCAAATCATACAGCATGAATACTACTTAATGTATCTGGACCTCAAGGAGGCTTACCTGCATTTCCCTATCCACCAATCCTCCAGGCAGTTCCTGTGTTTCTCCCTGGGGGATCGATATTACCAGGGCACAGACTTACCCTTTGGCCTGTCATCTTCACCAAGGTTCTGATGCTGGTGGCCCACCTGAGACAACAGGGGATCCCAATCTGCCCTACTGATCAGGGCCAGGGACAGCAAGCCAGTGGCAATGGACTCAAAAGAGGTCATCTAGTTGTTTCAGGAACATGGCTTCCTGATAAACCTGCTTCCAGGGATTTGGTCCACCTGGGGCCAGGATAAGCACAACGCCAGTGATGGTTTTTCTCCTACCAGAGAAGTAATGGAAGATCTTGGACACAACCAAAAGGACACAAAAACAAAAATCTTTGGACCTCATGGACCTATCTTCAACAATGGGCCTCCTAAATTTGACAATAGACCTCATTCCATGGGCCCACTTTCACACAAGACCTCTTCAGTGGCCGCTACTAACACACCATAGGGACATCAGCAGGAGGCACCCTGAGCCGGTTGAGCTCCCCCGTTCAGTGATAATAAGATGGTGGTCTTCACAGAGGAACCTAATCCTTCCTGCAGCCAATCTACATTACGCTGACCATGGGTGCAAGCAAAAGGGGATGGGAAGTGTACTGCTTGGGTCAAGTAGCTCAAGGCAGGTGGTGCCCCTCAAAAATGGGGATAAGCTTCAATGGGCTGGAACTACGAGCAATCAGGCTAACTCTAATCACCTTCTGGCACTCACTGAGAAACAAGTACGTCTTGGTGAGGACCAACAACATGATAGCAAAGGTGCACATCAACCATCAGGATGGCACCAGAGCCATTACCCTTTACAGGGAAGCTGAGCTCTCTTCCTATGGGTGGAACAGCACCTAATGGATCTGAGAGCCCAGCACCTGCAAGGCCTGTCAAACATGCAAGCAGATTGGCTGAGCAAAAAGAACTTGGACCCAGGGGAATGGGCACTAAACCACTACACCTTTTGAGAGATCTCCACCCAGTTTGAGACCCAATAATGGACCTGTTGGCATCGCTGCACAACCACCAGGTTCCCAGGTTCCTGGATCCACAAGCAGAGGATGAGGATGTGCTGCTACCAGTGGTCAACAGGCTTACTATATGCCTTTCACCCAACTTCCATGATCAGCAAGGTTCTGAACAAATAGTGGAAAGTGAAAGTGGAGGTGATCTTCATTGCCCCTTTTTGGCCAAGGAGCCCATGGTTCTTGGAGCTAGTTGAGAGGTCTGTGGACATATCTGTGGCTCCTTCCAGAGAGGAGAGATCTTCTGTTGCAGGGACTTGCCCTACACATGGACTCAGCCTGGCTTCAGCTGACAGCATGGAGAAAGATCTGGGTTCCCTAAGGAGGTGGTGGATGTCATGGTTCAGGCAAGGAGGCTAGCAGCCAGAAAGATTTACAACTATACTTGGGACACATTCAAGAAGTGGGGCAGTGACAAAAACACAGACCCTCTAAAGCTGTCTTACAGGGATGTTGTTCTCTTCTTGCACCCGGGTTGGAAGCAAGGACTAAGACCAAATATGCTAAAGAGACAGGTAGCTGCTTTGGCAGCAGTCCTGGAAAATACAGGGCTGCACAACTTATCAGTTAATAAGTATGTTAGGAGATTCCTTAAGGGAACAGTCCATTTAGCACCTCTCATGAGACATAGATTCCCTACCCAGAGTCTAACAAAAGTCTTGCAAGCACTCACCAAAATGTCATACGAGCCACTGAATTCCACGGAACTAAGTTCCTGTCATGGAAAGTTGCCTTTCTGGTGGCAGTGAACTCCGCTAGGAAAATATTGGAACTGGGGGCCTTTTTAGTTAGAAGGGAACCATGTATGTTCCACAAATACTCTGTTGTGCTTAGAACACACCCATCCTTTATTCTGAAAGTGAACTCAGCTTACCAATTAAACCAGGAATTATTCCTTCCTTCCTTTTGTCCCAAACCTTTGCATCCAAAGGAAAAAGACTGGCATAAGCTGGACGTGCCCAGGGTTTTACACATATACGTCAGCAGAACAGCACAATTGAGACTGACAAGACAGCCTGTTTGTATCACATAGCTCAGCCAACCTGAGGAGGAAATTTCCAAAGGCCACCATTGTCCTTTGGATAAAACTCTGCATCCAAAAAGCCTGTGAGGTCATGCGTCTACTGGCACCACAGGGTGTTACTGTGCATTCCACCACCACGATGGCCACTTCAGTGGCCTTCTCCACCAGGGCACCCATAGACAACATCTATAGGGCAGCCACCTGGTTGTCCTTCTCTACCTTCGTCAGGCATTATAGGATTGACCAGCAGGACTCTATTGGGGCGGCTTTCAGAAAAAGTGTTAACAGCAAGTAGTGGGGTGAGACAGAAGCAAAGAATGCCACGGCAAATACATCCCACCCTGTCAGCCAGCTCTGGCATATAACCAGCTTGGATGACTTCTCCCTACTGAAGGAGAATGAAACATTGGGCTTACTTGAAGATTTCTTCTCTTCAGCGGGGCAATGTCATCCACTTTATTTATTTTGTTTATTAGTTCACTGGACTTACAGTCTCCCCTGCACAGCATGGCTCAGGGCAGGTAACACCACCATTAAAACAGTGCCATAAATTAATTATTAAAAACAATTGTCATAACAATGTTATTCCCACCCAAAAGGAAAAGAGAGGGGTAGAGGTAATCTATGACCATTAATTGGAAGACTAAAAGTGCCTATGGAGCTAGACTATGGGACAATTGGAGAAATGGTCTCGTTCCACCCCAAGACAGATGTACAAAATTTACATAGTCCTGCCTGGAGCAAGAGGAGGCATGTCCTAACCAGTTTGGATGACTTCACCCCACTGAGGAGAAGAAACCTTCAGGTAAGTCCAGTGTTTCATTCTCACCCACTCCATTTCCTGCTGGACATTTCATGCTTTTATAGTCTTATCAAAATAGCATGTAGTTGTCACTCACAACTTTATTTATATTTTGGCTTTGTGCTGTTTCTTACATCATGGGAAAAGCCAGTTTATATAAAAAAACATATACAATTGAATATTTTGTGGAAATTATGTCTTATAATTGTATTTTACATACTTTTCAAATCATGTTCTTCAGGGAAAATAACTTGTGCTTTCTCGACTACCTGGAAGTGCAATTATAGAGAACTGCCAGGGTCTGGGGATGGTGCCATGTGATTATTTTTGAGTGCATTTTATTTTAAAATCCATACATTAAGCTGGGATACTCGATACTGTATACAGTTGTGTACAGAATGGATTCATACTGTGATTTTTATTCGCTTCTGTTAGTCCTACAGTACCATAGCAGTGGATATAGAACTGCCTACATCTTTTTCTCTCTTGAGCTGCCATTGTCTGTGCCTTTTGAATGGACTCCTATGTCAATCAAAAGTGAAATGCAGTGAAATATAGAATTCATAGCAGCCTATTCATAGTTCAGAAATGAAACCATCTGTTTGAACTCAATTAAAAAGAGTCCAACAAAGTTTCCACCCTTTGTAGAGGATTTAAATCACCCTTCAGAAATCCCATGAATTTATATTCAATTAGAACAGATGATAAGAATGTTTTGTAATGCTTAAACAGTACATCCACTCATTAACTAATGTACTTCCATGATAATTATCTAAACTTTTCTTTCTGAAACATGATATATGTTTGGTATAATTTTATAAGTCTGGGCTTGGTATTCACACTTGCACTCCTCTTCCTGATTCGGTCCTACTACCGTAAGAACCCATTGAACCTTATTCACGCTCAGTGAGTACATATAAGTATGATAGCTTATAGACAGGCTTAAACATATGTTTGATTTAACTTTATGTAAATAGGCATAGAATTCAGTATCTGATTTGTTTTGCTAGATTCTAAGGATTAGGCCTTCAAATATTTGAGTTTCCCAAACTCAAGGTGGGTCCCAGAATTACAGCTAATTTCCAGAATATGGAGGGCCATATTCAAATTGTTAAAATGTCACATTTAGTTTGAAACAGAGATTAGTTCCCTTAAAGGAACGAAGTGGCAGCTTCAAAGGACATTGACTGCATTGCTCCCAATCTCCTGCTTTGGGTCCTTGACCTCTGCTCCTGCTTGATAGGCCAGCAAGAGAAAAATAAGACAAAAACATCACCAATGACATGATCATTTCTGGGGCAAGCCTGAAAGTGACATTGTGCTACTCTAGGATTCAGCAGAAATGCTGTGGTTTTGCTGCTGGATCCTAGAGTAGCATGACATAACTTTCACATTCACCCCAGAAATGACATCATGTCATTAGTGCACTTAGACCCTCTATGTCTGCATCCCAGTCTTCTGCCAGGTGGCATAAATTGGCTGGCACCCTAGAGGGCAGGCTCTGTGACATCAGATCCCAAGGAATGTCCCAAACCTCCAGTAGAAAAGAGCAGGAATCCAGTAGCACCTTAAAGACTAACAAAATTGGTGGTAGGGTATGAGCTTTCATGAGTCACTGCTTGCTTCTTCAGATACAGATAGAATGTGAGTCCTTATTATTGGAGAGTAGAGTGATTTCGGGTTTTTTTTTTTAAATGAGTTTTTATAAAAGAAAAGAAAAGGAAAAAACATACAAAGATAAAAACATACTAACAGATATGGAGTCCCTACTATATATATTTATATTAACATTTCTACTAGAATCAATTTCTAATTCACCAGATTATTTTATCCCAATTTTATAGGAGCATACAATTAAAATTAGTTCATTTTTTAAAATATTCTTCCAGCCATTTATAAAACCTTAATCAGTTATTTTTGAAGATTTCATCTCTTTTATCTGCTAATTTCAATGTTAAATTGTCTATTTCTGCAGTCTTCAATAGTTTATAAACTATTTCCTCCTTAGAAGGAACTTCTGCTTTCCAGTGCTTTGCATAAAGAATTCTGGTAGCAGTTATTACATGGATAATCAGATATTTATCTAATTTGTTAAAAGTTTCTGGAATCATATTCAACAAAAAAATTTCTGGCACAAATGGTATAGTCAAATGCAACATATTTTGCAACATTTCATGAATCCAGGTCTAATATTTTTTTACATATTTACATGTCCCACCACATATGAAAACAGGAACCAACAGTTTGTTTACACTTCCAACATTCATTCGACATATTTGGATAGCACTTTGCTAAGTTCTCGGGTGTCATATACCACCTATAAAACATCTTATAAATTTTCTCTTTAAACACCATACATTTTGTAAATTTTATATTTGTTTTCCATACTCTCAACCATTGCTCTAGTTGAATATTACGTCCTATATTTTGAGCCCATTTCATCATAGCAGTTTTTACTATTTCATCCTGCATTCTCATTTCTAATAATAGTGTATAAAATGCATTTATATATTTAACATCATTTGCCAGCAATATTTTTTCTCTAGCCCATTTGATTTCTCAGCAAAACCAATTGGTTTATCTTTTGCATATCTAGAGTCAAGTTGTACTCTTTCCCACCAGTTTAAATGAATGCCTTGTCCTTGTAGTGTATCTTGCGATTTCAAAGAATTATCTTTGCATCTCCAAAGTTATCCTTTAGTAAAAACTGTGGGATATATGAATGCTTTCAACAGTGAAATTTGGGAAATTTTGTATAAAAGGTGTTCTTAGTCTCTTCCTAGGCTGAGGACAGACTGGCAATCTAGAGCTAGATGAATGCGAAGGAAACTGCTGCGGGGGAAAAACTCCCCGGGGCTGGCCGTTCACACCGGCCGGTGTATTGCGCAACGGTGCCGATACGGAGCGTTCAGACTGCTGCGGAGTGGCCCCATGTGGGCCGGCCTCCGCAGCTCATGATAGGGCTGTTTTGCCAGTTTGCGCATGTGCGCACATGCGCACGTGCGCAAACTGGCAAAACGCCCGTTCACACTGCCGCCTCCGCTTGCCTCCCGCCTTCTTCCAGTTCACACTGCCTGGAAGCGGGAGGCAAGCGCAAGACGGCCCCTGGACACCGGTTTCTCCCGGTGTCCTGTTAAACTGGATGGAAAGTGAGTGGGAGACGGGTAAGTGCGAAACGGAGCCGACGGACAGATGCGCATGTCTGAACGCGCTCCCTTCTTCCACTTCCAACGCGGGGCTGTCCCGCTTTACATTGCAGTCTGTCCTCAGCCCTATACTTTTAGAAGAGATGACCTTAACATGTGTTGTTTAAAATATGTATGAGCACTACTCTTCTTGTACCATATAAAGGCATGCCAGCCCAGCTTCAGATCATGTCCCTCTAATTTTAGCAATATTGAATTTTCTAAAGTGGCCCATTCTTTCAGCCATGTCAAAGCTGCTGCCTTGTAATAAAAGTGTCAATTTGGTACAGCAAAGCCCCCTCGTTCTTTTGCATTTTGTAACACCTTCATTTTAATTCTTGGTCGCTTATCTTGCCAAATAAATTGTCGTGTGAGTTTTTCAATTTCATTAAGATAATCTTAATTCTTTAAAATAGGAATTGTTTGAAATAAAAAAATAAATCTTGGTAATAGATTTATTTTTACAATCACTATTCTTCCCATAAAGGATACTTGTAGTTGTTTCCAGTTCTCCAGATCTTTTTTAATAGCCAATGTGATTTATGCCATAATGTGTCAGCAATGCCTTTCCACCCTCTACATTGGACAAACAAGCCAGTCCCTATGACAAAAAATAAATGAACACAAGTCTGACATTAGAATGAAAGCATTTAAAAACCAGTGGGGGAACATTTTAACTTTCCAGGGCATTAAATTTCTGACCTAAGAGTAGCAGTTCTCTTACAAAAAAAAATTCAAAGGGAGATTAGAAAGAGAGAATTGCAACTGATAATGAAGCTTTCTACAATGCATCCTCCTGGACTGAACAAAAATCTAGGTTTCCTGTCTCATCACCAATGCTGATTTCTCCTGCTACCCATCTGCTTTTCACACCTAATCCATTCATGCCTGCTATTGTCATTCACCTGCTATTATTGTTCGGCATCTGAAATCACTCTGCTGTCCAGTTATAAGGACAGATGGACTCACATTCTGTATCTAAAGAAGTGAGCAGTGACTCATGAAAGCTCATGCCCTGCCACAAATTTTGTTAGTCTTTAAGGTGCTACTGGACTCTTGTTGTCTTCTATTGCTATAGACTAACATGGCTACCCATCTTTATTCAAATCTCCAGGAATTTCCAAGCTTTAGTTGGCAGCCCTATATGGTTGAGTAAGCAGAAGTATCACCACCTGTTTGCTTCTGAAAGACATCCTGAGCTCTGAGGCCTAGTTCTTGATGAAGAACTCTAAATGAGCAGATAACCTGTTTCTGGGTTGTGTAACTTCATAGTGAAGATGGGAAAGCACTCAGGCATAGAAATCCCAACTTGTTTGGCAATCTAGCATCCAGGAACATATTTTCTGTCCCCATTTTTTATGTGTGACAACTATGCCATCTTTTTACATACACTTTCCTTTCCCAGCTACTTGTTATTCTTGCAATGGAAAATAAGCTGCTATGTCAGTATTTTTTACTACCTATGCAACTATCTTCAGCCATGAAATGGGTAAATTTAATTTCATAGAGCATGATGATGTGCCATAATAGATGCTGTTGCTTTGGCATTAGGCAACCAGCCAATTAAAATTAATTACTGCCTTAAACAAAGGAAAGGGACATGAAAATCCAACCACGATTGAAAACTATAATTGGAAATACATATGCATATACTATGAGACTCTCCATGTGATCTTATTACATGGAAAATAAATTAGTTATTAGTTCAAAAGCTGGTGACCTGGAGTTCAACTCCACCTGTGTGTGTATTGTAATTGCATACAAAATATATGGTCTTAAAACAGCATTGGAATATTCTAGTGGTATACTTGGAAAATATTATGTTCAGTAGCTCTTCCATCTTTCTCGCCTTTCAGCTTATAGGCCTGGTATCTGGCAAGCACTTTTGGTGTCCTCTGAAAACTATTTCAAGCTGGCAGTATATACCTGTGATAGTTATAGTTGTGCCAAGAAGCAAAGCCTAGATGTAAATGTACTTTTTGATTCCTTTACTAATTCATATTTAATATTTCATTTAACTTTTCCAGCCTACATTTACATACCTAATTTTCTTTGCACCCAATTGGAAGTACTTTTCGTACACTTGACCATGTCAGCTAAATTCAGGAATGTAAAGTGGCAAAGAAACCATGGCACAATCTTAAAGAGATGCCTCAGATCTGTTATAGACCCTTGTCTATGTTTCCTTGGAGCAAGTGTAAATATGCCTTTACCTGTCTAGCCTTTGAACCCCATAAATACCTTCAGTAGTTTCCTTGCCACCAAGAGATTTAAAAAAAAAAATCAAGTCACAGCCAACTTCATAAGGTTTTTGAGACAAGAGATGTTCAGAGGTGGTTTGCCATTGCCTGTTACGGATCAGCCAGTTCTTCACCCTTTGAATGTGGGTCTGCATGCATGCATGAGACAAGGGCAGGATGCCCCCCCCCCCTTACCTGTTCACATATATTTATAATATGAGCTTAAAGCAGTGACTAGTGGGAAAGTTAACCCAGAAAGTCTCCCAGAGCCAAATGTACAAATTGTAAGATTTTTGTTTATTGGATTCTTTGGACCAAACGTAAAGAGGAGATTTTGGCCAATAAACAATTAGGTATCTTACACACAGGCATCTGCAAAAAGCAACTGGATTGCAAGAGAAGAGCAAATGGGTGACAGACTAGGAGACATTCTTCACTGATTCTTCACTAGGATGCTGATGTTCTGTGCTCATCTGTGTGTGGAGTTTGTGGCTAAACTGAAAATTCAAAATAAAACAGTTCTGTTTTCTTTCCTAAAACATAGGGCTCCACCAATAACAAAAGCAGACTCAGCTACTAGTCTGTCTACCTTGCTGAAATAATGTAAACATGTGTGCACATGTTCTCTCTCTAGGTGAAGGGGAGGAAGGCTTTCTTTAAAAGAGGAGAGCTTGTGCTTTTGCTTTAGTACAGACCTAAATAGACAGCAAGTCTTGCCTCCTTGGAAGTCTGTAACTGACCCTTTCTTTCATCAAGCCTAACACCAGGCTTCATGTCATTAAGAAAAACAAACAAAACAAAACTTTCCAGCATTTATTTGTTACATCTAAATGAAGCCTTAGATCCAAACTATACAATACATTTTTAAATGTACACAGCAGCTGCAGAGAAAGACATTGTTTAATGCCTGAAGGGGCTGTTCTGAAGTGTGGTACAGAGATGGAAAGGGCTCCACTGCTCCCCCCCTTTTCCCGATGGGAGGGATTATTTGCTCCATTTTGAGTTGTATGCAGAGCTCATTTCGTAGCAGGAGCTCCTTGCACATTAGGCCACACACCCCTGATGCAGCCAATCCTCCAAGAGTTTACAGAGCTCTTCTTACAGGGGTTACTGTAAGCTCTTGGAGGATTGGTTACATCAGGAGGGTGTGGCCTAATATGCAAAGGAGCTCCTACTACAAAATGAGCCCTGGTTGTATGTGTGATATTCTGTGCATATGGATCTCTAAAAAGTGACAAACAATTCCCCATGGGTCTGTTTTGATTCAATAAAACAGTGCAGAAAGGAGACAGGAGCTCCCCTCCCCTGCACCATGGTCCTCAGCTGAATCTGGCCCTTGCAGGTTTCAAAAATGGCTTTGTCTACAGCTACTGTGTGACACTGCAGTGAATGTAAGTCCCCAGACCCAATTCATCAAAAAGTATTATGTAGATTGGCCCTCAGTCTGTAGCTTATTAATGCTGGGAGTCTGTAACAGGTAAATTAAACTTTTCTCTTAATTTACTGTTATCAGTTGTTAATCCGTAAATAAATTATCACAGTCAATTTAACATCACTAAACAAATGGCAGTTGTATTTGAGTTTACTTCATTACAGTACTTTTCTGTTTATGAATTGTTTTGCAAACTCTATCACTAGTGGGTGTGCCCCTAGTCCAGCATTTCTCAAACACAGCTACAGTCTCTGCACAAAGTTAATGTTCATCCAAATCAAATTGCATTTCTCCATAAAAAAATTTTCTGATGCCCTATTAAGGCCATGAGCTTGCTATTAACTAGCTCTACTCAACTAACCTTCTTGTGTGATCACATTATTAAAACAGTTGGCTCTGTCAAGACCTCTGGTCATGACACTGCAACTTTTCATGCTACACATGGTTCAAATGTCACCATAGTTTGGCCACTGTGGGATTTTTGGCCTTGTTCTTCTCCCCTCTTTGTGCATGCTCAGTTAAGAAAGAATGTTCTAGATTCACAGCAGACTGTACCTTCATACTATGTCTAACCTATGAACTATGGTTTGCAATTCAGAATCAAAATTCTAAGTCATGGTGAAGATACTGTGATCCCCCAGGCTTGTTCCTGAAACATCAAACCAGCGTTTGTTTGTTACATCTGACCCACGCCCTTTGTTTCTTACTGAAAACATGTGGACAGAGTGAGAGTACATAGGCATAGGTCTGAAATATGTCAACCACAATAGATTTGTCATGAGGTAAAGAAAGGCCAATTAGTAATGTTTAAATAAATACATTGAATTACAGACCATTGTCTGGCCCATATCTCATATACATGTTTTGACCAATAGCATACAGCAAACATATAGGAGAAAATAAAAATAGCAGTGGTAAGCCAGAATCTTGTTGGGAAATTATCATGGTAGTTGGTAAGGATAGTTTGAATGTACCCAGACTGCTATTGGACACATTACTGTCATGTAAATAAGTTCATTTACTTGCTTCAATGACTAGCTTTTCATTTAAGGCATATACAAAACATTAAAACAGAAGTATTGTAACAACTGTTTATGTAAAGAAAAAGTGCCCAAAATAAAATTGTAGATGATCATTGAATTAGTGTTCTTGACCTGATTAACATGTTCTGATTGCAGTTATGTACCAATACATGGCAAATCATGGGACTTATGTTGCCAAATGTCAAATATAGCAAAAGTAGCAAGACTGGCATTCACTCATATTGCATCTTTCATTAGACAGACATCCCAACAGTAAGGAGAAAAGGGCTACTGTGTGATAAATCCAATAGATTGCTAGATGAGAAAATGACCAAATTGCAGGCTTTGGAATGAAAACACAGCTTGATTTCTATAAACAAAAATTCATTTAACTTCAAATGAAGTTGTATTTAACTCTAAATGGTTGGACAATTGCATGCAGTAATTATATGCTACACAATCTGAAAGTATTTGGGTTAGAAATCCAGAGGAGTTTAATTATGAGCACTTTGTGAGGTCTGTAACACATACGTTACTGTTTTATTTTTTTTAAAAAAATACAACCACAGTATTAAAAACATATAGCGTATGTCACAATTTAGTGCATTTCATTATACTAATAAAATAATATTTTGAAGTATGCAGCTTGGTTTCCATATGGATTGAAAGAATAATTGCTGAGAAACTTTTTTTAAAAATGTGTATCAAAGCACTCAATGCATAGCTATTGGAAAAACTTATAGACTTTTATTGTAGAGATTCTCTTGGGTTTTTCAAGCTACCATGTAATGCTTTTAGTTTTTGCATTAAGCATTGCCAGTATGTAATACGGTACTTAGGAATTTGTACAAATGTAAATGGCAGATATATTTTACCAACTAAGTATATAAACTGTTTTGGGGTTTTTTTTCTCGAAACTTCAATCATAAAGGTGCTAAATGAAGATGGAAAAGAAGTTAAGTGGATGGCAGTCTAAAAAGCTAAGGCTTCATTGATAATGCCATGACATGGTTGTATTCCCCCCAAAAAACAAGACAGGCTACATGCTGTTTTAAAGTTCATGCCAAGTTCTTCCTCTTACAATTAATAGGACTTGTGACATAATTTTGAGCAAGCTAAAAAAATCTGGCACAAATTTATGTGTGCAAAATTCTTTTTCCTTTACTTCATAAAAGGTGGATACAGGGTTTTTTTTGGCTTTTGAGTTTATGGGTGAATTTTTGACTCTACTGAACTTAGTGATGTAATTTCTACCAATGATTATGGAGCCCAGATTTGAGTTAATATATCATGCTTTATATATTTAGATGTGCTTCACTCTAGCAAAAACTAGATGCATGTGGATGTAGGACTCATACAATCACATCTCCATATGTAAATGACCACTGCATGTAAAGAACCTTTACCAAGTTCCTTGGTAAACAAAACAAAGAATACTTTGTTTAGCTTAGAAAAGAGTAAGAGTCCAGTGGCACCTTAAAGACTAACAAAATTTGTGGTAGAGTATGAGCTTTTGTGAGTCACTGCTCTCTTTTTCAGATACAGCTAAAATGTGAGTTCATCTGTCCTATATATTGGAAAGTAGAGTGATTTCAGATGCCAAATGACTTTAGCAGGCAAATGACAATAGAAGGTGTGATTGGATTGGGTGTGGGATGCAGAGAGGTAGTAGGTGTGAAGAAATCAGCATTGATAATGAGACAGGAAATCTAAGTCTTGATTCAGTCCAGGTTGATGCATTGTTCTGAGCTTCATTATCAGTTGCAATTCAGCAGTCTCTCTAATCTCCCTTTGAAATTCCTTTGTGAGAGAACTGTTACTTTTAGGTCAGCAGCTGAATGTCCTGGAAGGTTAAAATGTTCTCCCACTGGTTTTGGAATGTTTTGATTTCTTATGTCAGACAGCCTTTGAAGTCAGATTACATCCCTCCATTTCCCTCTCCTGTCATGCAGTACACAGAGATTGAAGACTTCCTGGTTTAGAGCTGGTCATAACTGGTTGTTGGTTGGACAATTCAACATATTGCATTTTGTTTTTTAATGGTTTAGCATTTTATTTTTTAGTAATTTGTTAATGCACCTGATTTGGGCATCACAACACACAAAGTAGTTAGTTCTACTCAGATATCTTCAATCTTGGCACACTCATTGATGGGTGGAGAAAAGAGGATGGTACAAGCCAAAGTCTTTCCCATTCATTTTCATCATGAACAAACCATGGACTGTGATAGTTGAATGTAACTTTTGGCTTCTGTTGCTGAATTAGTGCCATAGCATTGAATAAATGGCTGCCTTGACACTATCAGTTATCTGGTGAATGAAAGGCTGAATGTAGACCTCATCTCCTTTCTAACAAAGTGGATGGTATTTGCCTTCAGGGCATTTCATATGCTGCTCTGTGAATTTGTGGAAGAGTCATGAAAATTGAGTTCTTTTAACAAAGCTGCAGTTAGAGAAACAGATCCAGTGTTTCTGGAAATGTGACACTAGAAGCATATGGAACAGCTAAAATGTGGGACCCAGTAAAAATTTTAAAAAGCAGACACAAGGCTGGCATGGAAATAGATGATCCAAACTGGTGCATCAGAAGATTCAGTACAGACATACATGTATTTGAAGATCAAGGCACCGCTATAATAGCCTTTGATTCCACTTTGCATTTACCCATTCCCTTACTGTTAATTCATCTACCTATTAAATCTACTGCAAAAAGCACAACCAGCTCCTGATAATGTTCTGCAGGAAAAAAGTGTGTCCAATGAAGAAGACTGTGATATGTTGATATTCCAGGCCTTATAGGGAAAAGCAAGTATCCTGTTCCATCACTCGTTGAAAGGAGACCGTTCCAAATCTAAGATTCTTTCATTCAGCTTACATCTGCTATGAAAACAGCTTTTTTGTCTTCTGTGGTTTCCTGGGTTTTTTTAAAGGGATATTTCTTTCACAAACATTGAATTCACAGATTCTAGTTGCTTGATAGAGATCAGATCCTGCTTTAGCAGTAGCATCACCAAGACCTTCAAGGGCAGCCTCCATGTCCAAGCTTAACCCTATAAGTAACACTTTGGGGGTCTGTCAAAAATTAATACCACTTCAGAAATGATTCAGCTGGGTGCAGTTCTCTTTAGCAATAAAAAAGAAGCTGTTGACATTTTGATTGCTTCAGAAAATAGCATGCTGAAGCATGGCAGTGACACCAGTAATAAAAGTTCAAGTGAAAATTCTTCCCATCACCGCAGAAGGATCAAAAGGCCTGACAGTGCATTATAACATGGTCATTGGCAATATGAAGCAAGGCCACCATGAGTAGTTTTCATGCTTAGCAGGGTAGCCTACTGATAAATCTCTTTTCATTTTCTCTTTTATTACTTCATTGCTCTTTATCAAGCCTCTGTGCATGTTTTCAATTAGCACACTGAAAGCTCCAAATACTTCATCTGCTCTTTAGGTTTGGAAGAAAACAGCATCCTAATGGTACAGCTAAAATATTTGGTCACTTGTGTTTTTCAGACCATTAAATTCCGTTCAGCAGCTAAGCCATAGCAGTTGTTTGTTCTTTAAAAACATCACGAACTACCTGACGAAGCATGCCTGATGTGAAGTAACTGCACTCAGTCTAAGAGAGTTGGAGAGACTTGATTACTCCTGTTTGACCTCGAAGAAATTACCTTTCCTTTTCTTTCTTTCTTTCCCACCCCCCCAAGCCATGCTGATTGTATCATCCAGCAAACAATCATGGGTTGTTTAAAAATATGTGGGTGAACAGGATTCTGTGTATTGGCGAAATACATTAATAAGTTAAGGAAGGAAAGGGAGTATGGACTGGGCACTGAAAACAGATGCTCAATGAACACGTCAGGTATAAATGAAGGCAGTATTTTGTGCCTGCAGGCGTGTGCGCTTGTTCATTCTATAGGTTTGGTTTCAAAGAGCCACAAGAAACACTTCATGTGTAGGTTAGGCACCTATGCCACTAAATAATACTGCTCCTGAGAACTGGGAATGCTGGGGAACAGCGTAAGCTGCATGGCAGGTAGCTGCAGTTTGAATGAGAAACCTGCAGAAACTTCCCTTGCCCAAGCAAAAGCACCTTAGGATCCAGCTCTTAGTCTCGGTTCACAACAAGAGACCTGGACTATATAAAAGCTTTTCATCCAGTCCCTTACTAACCACTATCACACATGCAGTTAAACAAGGGCATTGTTATTTATATAGAACTACATTTCTCTATTTTATTGAAGCATGTAATTTATTCAAGCATATAATTCTAACAGGTTGCTTCACTGCAATTAGGACTGCATCCCTATACAGCAGCTAACTTCATGGTTCTTAAACGTTCCACTGACCATTAATGATATGGGATAATAATAGTGCATTAAACCCATGGTTTGCAAAGCGTGAAATATCTATAGGATCATGCAAGTGCTTAAGGAAGTGTGGGCCTTTCCCAGTGCACTCAGTGCATAATCCAGTGAGACAGTCTTTATGTTCATACCACTTGTATTAAGTTTGTAGCCTGTCAATGCAAGCGCTTAAGGAAGTGTGGGCCTTTCCCAGTGCACTCAGTACATAATCCAGTGAGACAGTCTTTATGTTCATACCACTTGTATTAAGTTTGTAGCCTGTCAATATCAGGCACCCGTTGTAGCTTTATTTCCTTCCATTAGGGAGATCTGAAGGCTAAGTATCATGACCATTCATCCTATGGCAGCCTTTTTATTGTGTGTCAATGAAAAAGAGAGAACAAACTCTATGCAGCAAACCTATAATACACTACCACTAGCATGTGTAAACTCAAACTTGTCGCACTTGTCAAAAAGTGCTCAAAAAATTAAACAGCCATGTGCAAATAACTTGTTGCTTGTGGTGGAGACTGCCATTGGCCACAGGCAAGTAGGTAACCGGAGCAGGAATTTCAAAGAACTGTCATTGTCCCAAGGGCATTATGAGTTAGCATAAAGAATGGAACCTCATATGTGACAATGTTTTCCAAACTGTTTTAAAGTCCAAAAGTACCACACCACTTAATGCCAGTCCCTGATAGAGGTGAACAGTGGAAGAGCCATATAAGGTTTAAAAGGAACTATGGTTGTAGTAAAAGTAAATATAGGAGTGCTTACCAAAGAGAATGGAGAGAAGCCATGGCTTTCGAGCACAGCATAAGAGCAAGGAAAAAGAGACAAACTGTATGAGAGCATCGACAATGTGCAGGAGACTGCTGATTACAAGATACAAAGAGGATATCAGTGAGGGGGAGGGAAGGCCAAAGAGTATGGAGGAAAGGATAGACCAGAACAAGAGAGGAAACAAAGCACTTTCTTTGATGAAACAGGATATGACACTACCTCTAGAACTTGACAGTAGCCACAGTGCACAAATTTGATTGCAGGCCTAGCTGCAAAGGGGGGTAGGAAGATGGCAAGGCAGACCCACCAAATGCAAGAATACAGACAAGACTTAGTTGGGATAAAACTGGCCACAACTTTTATTGGTTACAGCTGGAAGAGCCTTGGCGCAGCACTGGGCAACAAATCAGGGAGTTGGCCAACCCTCCTGCCAGCTGATGTACAAACCACCCCCAGCCTGTCTGCTAGGAGATGCTGTGGGATGGCAGTCTGCAGGATTCCACATGGGTGTGTGGTCTTCCCCTGCCTCTTGAATGTAGGATTGCCAGGTCTGGGTTGGGAAATACCTGGAGACTTTGGGGGTAGATCCAGGAGACGGCTGGGTTTGGGGAGGGGAGGGGAGGGGCCTCAGCATGCTACAATGCCATAGAGTTCTCCCTCCAAATCAGCCATTTTCTCCAGGGGAGCTGATCTCTGTCAGCTGGGGATCAGTTGTAAAAACAGGAGATCCCCAGGCCCCACCTGGAGGCTGGCAACCCTACTTGAACAGGAGTGCGCCTTGATAGCCCCTGAGCTGGGCATGTCCCCTGCAAGCCCTCATGGAAAAATCCCTTAAGGGGATCCCCAAAGATAAGGGAAACAGGCATGCAGGCTGTATTTCCCACTAAATGGATCCCAATACCACCAGCACAGTTGTGACAGTGAAAGCAAAGAAAAACAGAAGAACAATCGTAACAACACAGTAGCTGCAGGGCTGGGTGAGTGAAGCCTCGAGGCTGAGTGGCCAGGCAGCACAATAGGGCCCCCTTTATCCCCAGCGGGCAGACCTGAGGGAAAACTCCTCTGCAAGGTCTGCTGGCCAGGACCTGCCTCCTGGCCATGCTTGGCTGCACCTGCTTGGCAGGGCTGGGGGGAAGAGGCAGAGGGGAGCCTGTGCAGCTGCAGCAGTCTCCCTGGCCATTGCTCATCATGTCACTGACCAAGGGGCTAGTGGAACCATGTTGCATGATCTCCCCTCCACCCAGTCCCAAGTAAGTCTGGAGTCCATGCTTCTTTAAAATCTCACTGACTGACAATCCTCAGCTACTGCTTTTCTTGTAAGTGCCTTTTGTTCTGTTACTATTAAACTTTGTATTCTCCTTTGCCTCAAAGCTCTTGCAAGTCTGTTTCATGACTAAGACAATTCATTCTGATCACAAACATCTGTGACTGGCACATTTGCTTGCAACTTGGTTTTTTTTTCTGATTTAATTTTCACATACAACATAAAACAATAACAGAAATTATAACAAAGTATGTATTAGACAGTCTTACGACGACAACTAATGCAATATCCATAAAGAAAGAATGACATCATAAACCAATAACAGTACCATACGTATAATATAATGTACATATTATAATAAATATAAAGATTTGGAGTATTTGGGAATTTCCTCAAGCTGTGACAAAACTTGTGCAACGTGTGTGGTGAGTCTAAAGAGGTGGTGAAATACTCTGGTTGGTCGGATCATACTGGAGCAATAATCATCGCACCCTGCACTGAGCATGAATTTGAGAGCTGAGCAGCATTTGGGAGTAAAGCCATATCCAAAGGCTAAGAAGCGATTATATAGAAATTCTCTAGTAACTGTATAATTCCCGGTAAACCATGGAAGGCATCCTTTAAAGCTCCAATAGAACTGCCAGCTGGCTCCCTTTGATATAAAGCCTCTATCTCCGAAAGGAAATGAATGAAGGGGCTGATTTCCCTTTTATGTGGTAGGTGGAATCATTTGTTCAGTGGCTGCAGGAGTTTCACATTATTGGACTGTTGGCTGCTGACTGGCACTCTTAATGTGTTGAAAAGCTTCATCAGCTGTCTTACATAAAAGATTATAAGCACAGAAGGAAAAATTCTACCACTTGTGGCTGAGTCTCCTCTCATTTCAGCTGACAGGGCATGATGGCATTGAGTCATAAGCAGACATTCCTGTGTAGTTTCTAAGCCGTAGATATAGAGCACCAACCTAGACTGTCTCCACAGAGCAGTCAACTGGGCATCTGATTCCTAATGGGGTGCCATTTTCCTGCCTTCAGTCTCAGTCTCAGCGTATCATGACTAGGGGAGGTGTCATTCTGACTTTCCACTTAAGATGTGAAGATACCTTGTGCTAGAGCTGGGCAAAGTGCTAAATAAGTAATGTTAGAAACATAATAGGCAAGTAAGTATTCTGTATTCAGAGAAATACTACATTGTTTCCCATATCTAACTTTCAGTATGGTATATTTTTTGCAAAACTGGGAAATCATATTTTCATTGTAATGAAGAAAGTAGATCTATGCAGTCAGAGCAGAAAGGAAGGTAAATAAAATTGGTAGTTTAAAAATAGACCTGAACATTATTATTTAATATTTCAGTTGTAGTCTGTTGGGGTCAGGAAGTGCCCCCACACACACACACACTAAAAAAAAAACAACCATGCAGACCTCAGGCCATTTTCAGATGATATTGAGATTTTGGACTCCTCCTGCCCCTTCATTTGACTTCCAGTAATTCCCAAGTGGTTCCAAGTGTCAATGTGTTGCAAAATATTAATGAAATGGGGCAGCTTCTTCTATTTGGCTAACAAAATATATTTTTGGAAGGCTGTTTGTATTGGTTTTGCTCAGGGCTCTTTTTGTAGAAAAAGCCCAGCAGGAACTCATTAGCATATTAGGCCACACCCCTGATAGCACAGCTCATTAACGTATTAGGCCACACTCGATGTTACCAGAGGTGTGGTCATCCAGCCACATCCACCTTTTGCTTCTTATTCTGTTTACCTTGTTGTCAAAACAGTTTTGACAAAACCAATAAAAACATTTTCTGTCCCATCTATACAAAATCTTGCCTGAACCAATATCTTATGTCCAACAATTATTCCCATACTAGATTGGAATCAATTCCTAAAGGTTAGGTTCCCATGGAAATCAGCTTGCCTTCCTGCAGAACTAGTACACTGAATATGATTTTTTAGGGTTGCCAACCTACAGGTGGGGTCTGGAGATCTCCTGGAATTACAATTGAGCCCAGATTTCCTAGTCCAGTACTGCCTTATGTGTATAAAATGCAGTTATATATTTATGACACCTCATACACTTTTCTTTTATGTGACAATGTAATATTTAAGTTAATCATGTGCATTATGGGTATGGCTAGATGTGTGGATGATCTGAATTGGAACAGCAGGTTTGAACTGGATGGTGTTCATGTCATCTTCAACAAAAGCAGCTAGTTAATTGGGTCTTTTTGCTAACCCAGAGTACCTCTGTCCTGTCAGGATTAGGTTTCAGCTTGTCCACCCTCACCCAGCCCATTACTGATGCACCATGTTAGAGCCTCATCAGCTTCCTCTGAATGAGATGGAAAATAAGGTAGTGCTGGATATCATCTGCGCATTGCTACCTTCTCCCACTTTATTATCACAAAAACCTTTGAGGTAGCATTGGCTGAGAGAATGACAGGACCATGGTCACTCAGGGAGCTTCATGGCAGAGTAGGGGTCTGAGCCCAGATTTCCTAGTCCAGTACTGCCTTATGTGTATAAAATGCAGTTATATATTTATGACACCTCATACACTTTTCTTTTATGTGACAATGTAATATTTAAGTTAATCATGTGCATTATGGGTATGGCTAGAGTGTGGATGATCTGAATTGGAACAGCAGGTTTGAACTGGATGGTGTTCATGTCATCTTCAACAAAAGTTAATTGGTTGTATAGATAGAGAAAATGGGTTTCAAATGTCAGCCAAAATGGCATCTTAAAAAAAACTGAGATAACATCTAGAATTATATTCTGTTCGATATCCAACCTGCCTACATAAGCAGAGAATAAAATAATGTGATTTTTTGCTGCATGTAAACAAGATTGCTTCCAGAGCCAGCGGTAGGGTATTAGGGGTATTCTGTACAGCATTGGAATCAAGATATTTTATGAATTCATTTGTTAGTTCATCTTGTGTTGAGATTGTTTGATTAGATGGCTACACTGACAGTACTGGAAAATAATTCACACAAGTGGGGACCCACAAGAAATTTGCAAGGCGGGTGCAGCCCATCTCCCCTTTGCTCCCTTCCCTCTCCTCCTCAAATAATCTTCCACCCCCTCTTTCTCTCCTTCCCCTTTCTGTGTCAATCTTTCACCCATATTTCTCCCCCCTACACTCCTCTGACAACTTTTTTCTCCCCCTCCCTTCCTTATCTTACCTGCATGCACAAAGAACATTTTTGTTTTAAGGGAATTTAACAGCCTCAAAATATCTTTTATGTTTTTAAATTTTTTTTGCAAATCTGGGGTTTTCCCCAAGTTTGGAGAAAAATTTCCTTTCTCACAGTGCAGGCCTGGTCCACATATTTCAGTATCCCCAGATATGCCCACACTTGAGAAACAGATAAATAAACAAGTGGGGGCCCACACTGTGAGAGTGAGGGTGTAAAGCATACCTCCCTGGGAAAATTCTTTGGGGGGGTCCTATCTCCTCCCCATTGCTGAGCTTTGGAGCCCAGCAGCATCAGTGTCTGAGAGCTGCTCCGAGTTCAGTGGGGGTGGAGACTTGCGGGGGGGGGGGGGGATGCGCCTGGTTCCTCTGCTGCTCCTCAGCCCAATATAGCTACCAGCATTCTCATCTGCTGTAGCTGAGCCAGCACGGCTACCAGGCATCCTCCACCACTGTGGTCAGGCTGCAGCAGCTACTAGGAGATCTCCTCCACTGCAGCCAGGCCACAGTGACTCCCAGGCATCCTCAACCACAGTTGCTAGGCTGGCGTGGCTGTTGGCGTCCTTTGACACCGAGGCTGTGCCTGGCAATGCCTGCTGGCATCCACCACCAGACAGGGCTGTAGCAGCTCCATTCTGAACAGGTATGTGTGTCGCCTGTTTATGCACAGATGATGCAAATTTAACCCCCTCCCCAATATGCTTTAATGTTGATTTCAGATTTTTCTGCACACCTGGGGAGTTTCCTAAGTTTGCAGAAGAATCTGTTGAGCCTCCATGTGGCCCCAGTCCACAGATTTAACTACACACAGATGGGAGCCACAGGTGGCTAATAGTATACAGACAAGTGGAGACCCACAAGAAACTTGTGGGAAGGGAGCATTCCACCACTTTTGTTTCCTTCCCTCTTCCCCCCTTCCCTTTCTTTCTCTCCCCAAGCCAATATCCCTTTTTTTTCTTTCCCTGATCCCACCAAGCCAATTTTTTCCCCCTTTCTCTCTCCCCCGTGCCTATACCATCTTTGTTTTTCTCTGTCTTCCAACCAATCATCCCCCTTCTTTTTTTCTCCCCCAAGCCAATCTCTCCTCTCTTTTTCTCTCCCTCCAAGCCAATGCCCCTTCTTTCTCTCCCCCAAGCCAATACTCCCATCTTTCCCATTCTCTCTTCCTCCCAAACCAATCCCCCTTTTTTCTCCCCCAAGGCAATACCCCCATCCAGGGGCGTAGACTTTTTAAATCCCCGGGGGGGGCGGGGGCTCTCTTGCACGCGCGCACGCAAAGCGCGCGTGCGCGCGCGCTCGGGACCATGTCCCCGCCGCTCTCCCCCCCCCGCCCCAGGAAGCCACCGCCGCTTCCCGCCCCGGGGCTGTGCCCGCCCGCCCGCCCACCGCGCTCCCCGCCCCCCTCCCTCCCTCCCTCTTCCCGCTCACCTCTATTCCGGTCAGCACCCCCCCCAATAAAACCAATTTCCCCGGGTGCATAAGGAGTCCATCCTCGTCGGGGCCAGCAAGAATGCGCCCCCGCCCACCCCTTCTTGGGCTCCCGCACCGCGGGCCAAGAAGCCCCTTGCCGCGCCTGGGGCGCCCGGAGCCGGCCGAGCCGAGACTCACCTCCGATGGCGGCTCCGTCGCGCTTCTCTGTCTCCCGGCTCCGCTCCTGCGGACGCCACGCGGTTCCGTCTGGCTGCGCAGCAAACGCTCCAGGCCGGAGGGAAGCGGCGTGGAGCCGGACGGCAGCTCAGGAGCCCTCCCCGCCCCGGAGACTTCTTTCTGGAGGGCAGGGAAAGTGGGAGTCCCGCCAAGGAACCGATGGGGGGGCCGCTTCCTCCCCCGCCCCACTCCTCCACTGGTGCCCCCCCTCCAGCCGGGGGTGGGTGTCGTTTCCCAGAAATGCTTCCCCCAAGCAAGCACTGCTTCCCTCCCTGGCCAATCAGCTCCCAGGGCCCGGGCCGCGTCACCAGTCACCGGCAGGCTCCTGCTCCAGAGAGCGCGCAAAGAGGACTCTGCCTGGCCGGCCCGGCGCCGCCCGACGGAAGGAAGTCCCGAGCAGAAGTGCTGGCCCGGGAGAGGCACTCTGCACGTGCTCAGAGCCAGCCGCCGGGCGGCAATCCTGGGCCGTGGGTCTCTGCCCCTTTTTCCAGCTACCGGCAGAGATGAGCCCTCCCCGAAGCACCAACGCTGGCCCGCCCGTCCATCTACCGACCCCCCCCACCCCCCGACGCTAAGCGGATAGGTCCCCGGCCTGAGGAGGTGGGCCAGGAGGATGGCAGCAGCAGGGGCCGCGCCAGCCAAGGCAAAGCAGCGGGGGGGGAGGAGGGTTTCCAGCTCGCGCGCCGAAATTTCCCGGGGGGGGCTCAGCCACCCCCGGCAAAATGGAGCGCCCGCCGGTGGCCAGTCAGCCGGCCGTCGCCGCCTCTCTCTCCCCCCCCCCCCGCCCCAGGGAGGCAGGAGGGCAGGCCGGGGGTGGGGGGGAAGGAGAGGCGGCGACGGCCGGCTGACTGGCCGCCGGCGGGCGCTCCATTTTGCCGGGGGTGGCTGAGCCCCCCCCGGGAAATTTCGGGGGGGGCTTGAGCCCTCGAGCCCTCCATAGTTGACGCCCATGCCCCCATCTTTCATGTTCTTTCTTCCCTCCAAGGCAATCCCCCTTCTTTCTCTCCCTCCAAGCCAATGCCCCCTTCTTTCTCTCCCAATACTCCCATCTTTCCCATCCTACCAATACTCCCATCTTTCCCTTTCTTTCTTCCCCCAAAGCCAATCTCCCCTTTTTTCAATCCCCCAAGCCAATTGCTCCTCTTTGCTCTCTCTCCCCCCCCCCCAGCCAATCCCTCGTCCTTTCTTTCCCCCAAGCCAATTTCTCCTCCTTTCTCTTTCTTCCCTCCTCAAACCAATCTCCCTTCTTCCCCCCCCCCCAGCCAGTACCCCCTCTTTCCCTTTCTCTCATCCCTCCATGCCAGTCCTTCCTTCTTTCTCTTTCTCCCCCAGCTCTTCTTTTTCCCCTATGTTTAGCTGACAGCAGCAGCAGTGCCTGGGAACAGTTCCCAGTGGTGGCCAGGCCCAGAGCCTTTCCTGGTGCTACCTGCCATGGTAGCTAGGCCTGTAACGCCTTCTGGCATTCCCCACAGTTGTGGCTGGGCCTGGAGAACTTTCCAGCATCCCTGCCACCACAGCTAGGCACAGAGTGGCTCCCGACGTTCCCCACCACTGAAGGTGGGCCTGGAGCCTCTCCCAGCATTCCCCACTGCTGCAGCCAGGCCCGGAGCAGCTCCATAGGAGCAGCAGCAGCAGCCAGGCTTTCAAAGGTAAGTTGTGCAGATAACACTTTTTATTTGGAGGAGAAATTTAAACCCCCCTGTGATTTTTTTGTATCATTTTAGATTTTTTTCACACCCTGGGAGTCCCCCAAGTGTGCAGAAAGATCTGTTTAGCCTCCATGTGGCCCTGATCCACAGATTTAGATACCCACAGATTTCAGCCACAGGTGGCTAACAGTATAACGAAGACATGCCAGATTCTAGTGCTGTGTTCTGATTTCCAGGCATAAAGAGAAGAAAATGTGTGTGTTCTGTGTTTGGCTTACATAGCAAATTATTTTATTTCATGTAACGTTTTTGCTCCCAGTAATAAGAAAGCCCCCCAAAAATGTGTCTGTGAGTGTGTGTATATATTGATAGTGGGCGAGTTTTAAACTATGAAGAAAATATTTTTGATGAAGTGTATAGCAAAGTATCATATTTTTGCTTTTAGAAAAAATGCTAGTCTTTATTTTCTGTATAAATCTACAAGATACATGCTTTGTTCCATGCTAATTACTTAGGCTTGTTCAGTCCATGAAAATCTAATTTTTATGGCATTTGCTGGCAGAGAAACAGCCAGTTGGGCAGTAGAAAAGAAAGACTGTTTGCATGTCAGATTTCAGCATGATTTTAACTTTATAATTTTATTTATCTCTTACTTGTTTATTATATTTCTAGCCAATCTTTTTCAAGTTTAGGCTTTTGATGATGGAGGTATATCAAACTATTTTATGATTAAAAACAAAGAGTGATGTGACATTACATGACTGTGACACTGTCAAGCCTCTTACCTGGTAGCAATGTTTAAATGGGATTTCAGTGTTAAATTGGAAATGTAAATTGCACCCGTTTCTGCTGCATAAGAAAATATGATGACAAGTAGCTTGTTTTTAAATGAGATTAAACAGATTCTTCTAAGAGAGGTCTCTCAGTGGCTGTTAGCCAGGGTGACTAAAGGGAACCTGCATATTCAGGGCAGTAAAACTCTGAGGACCACGGCTAGGAGGCAAGATCATGGGAAAGCCTCTGTGTTCTGTTTGTTGGCCCTGTAGGGCAACTGATTGCCTGCTGTGTGAAGCATGGTGGAGCACTGGTCTGATCATGTAGGGCTCTTCTTATATTCGTATGCAAGTTGTCAGGCTTTTTTGCCATTGTCTGGTGTAACCATATGCATATGATCATTTCAGTATACCAGATTTTCTCTGGTTATGCTGGTGTTGTGTTATACCAGCCAGTGCTAGAAACGTAAAGTGAACATAACTTTGTATCTTCAAAAAGTAGAGTGTAAAAAATATTTTCATGGATTATAAAATCTTTACTGGTAAAGGAATGGTTTAAAAGACATAACATCTCTCATCAGCCATAAGTTTCCCCGGGGAATTTCAATGGGAATACCCATGTTCCAGTTTATGAAGCCTGTATGTTATGCTCATTAAAAAAGGGAGGGAATCTCCTTGTCAACGCTAGGGCCTGCTGTCTTTGAAGTGTAAAGTACAGCAAACAGTGGAATAAATCTCTCCTTTCTTATCTCTCCATGTTTGTTCCAGTTGCTAAATTGTTTCCATGAAAGAAGGCTGCAAAAACATAAGGGAATAATTTTGTGTCATGGATGAAGTTTATCAGAGGAAACAATATGCAACCTCTTCCCCCAAAAAAACCTTTAATCATTTTTCTTTCTTTCTTTTTTTTTGTTCCAGTATCCAGCTGCCCTAATGAATCTGGGAGCAATTCTACATCTTAATGGCAAACTCCTAGAGGCTGAAGCAAACTATCTCCATGCCCTTCGGCTTAAACCAGATGATGTCATCACACAATCAAATCTACGCAAACTCTGGAATATTATGGAAAAACAAGGCTTAAGGACATCCAAGACATGACATAGGAGGAAAAATCTTTAGACCTTTTCTTTTTTTGTAAACGGGAGTGAAAAAGTCAAATTCAGAAGAACTTCCAAGATGCTCTTTGGTTTGGCATTCACATTGGACTGGACTGCAGTTGTCCAAGGATGTAATTGCTGCTAGGAGAACCTACAGGGCTGCTTTTTGGTGTGACATTTGGACAGTAAGGGGGAGATGGAAACGCTCTTAGGAGCTTCATGAAGGACTTAATAGTTACCATCACAAGTATAAAAGCGAATAGATTTAAAACTGGAACACTTGAAAGGAGCCCTTTCAGCATGTTCACCGAGTCATCCCAGTCATTCTCATGTTGCTCATTTCTAAGCGGTTGCTAGTAGAGATCATGCTGCCTTATAGCATCCATCTGGTCAGCATGGGGAGTTAGAAAAGAATAAAGACTGATTTAGGTCATTTACTGAGGCTGTCCTTCATTAAAGTGTATACTAAACACAATGCTTTTTCAAATTGTATTAATGTTGTGTGTCATTAGAGCTGACTGCTTATCTGTTTCAGACTTCCAAAACTTTTTGAAAAACTTGTCACTTTAGTTAAGATTTTGCAGTCTTTCGATAAAGTGCACATACTTTTTAAAGCTTTTTCTCAGATATCTTCTTGGCTGCAGGTTGTCATGAGAGTAATAAGCAAGGGATAATGAAGGATACACAAACACACAGCAGAAAGGTACACAAGAATTACAACTAGCACACTCTAACCTCTCTTTTGGGCCTGAATTTGGCCTGTGTTCAAGGTAAATCATCCTGTACCTTCTTCCTTTTTTGTTATTGTTACAGGAAGCAGAAGGTGTTGTGGGATGATCGTGAACTACTTAGGAAAAACTAGGGATGATGGAGTCAGCGTATTTGCTTGTTCACATCTCTGCCTAGTTCATATCTAACACAGTCTAGCAAATTGCATTCTTAAGTAAATAGAGCCCTAGTATTGGCTCTGGACTAGGAGACAAGTAGCTGAAGGTATGGATTGTGGGAAAAGGATAGATTCAGCTATCTTTACCTTGTTGGTCTGCCTTTGACATGAAGATAGTAGCTCTGAAGAACTAATGTGGCTGCCCCCATTGCACCTTGACTCTTAGGAACTTGTAAGCATGGGTTAGTATAGTGTAAATCAACCTGGCACAGACACAGCACAAGTATGTATCATTGGACTATGATTATATGTATCCACAATATGGATTCATTAGGTTGGAGCTGCAAAGTATCATGAGTCCCAGGGTCGAGTTGCACATTAGTTGCTAATGGACGCATAAGCTCCATTCCAAATGGCAGTGCAGATGGTCCTTAAGAGATAATGTTTGTATTTAGTTTCATTTCTGCCTTCAGAAGACAACATGTCATTGGAAAAATCAGAAGGGTGAGGTTTGCAGTGCTAGTAATGTCATATGCTACTGAGCCAACAAGAAACAATGATTTAATGTTCGTAGCATCTCAAGAAAAAGGTGTTAGAACAAAATAGATTGTTTCTGACAGTAGTTGCCAATTAGGTTTGCATTTTTAGCATTTAAAAATGTTGTACAGCATTTAACCAAATATTACATCTCTGTATCTTAAGTGATGACTAGCAACAGCTAAAAAACCTTAACATTTCAGTTTATTTGGCATAGTTATGGTGTTATTTGACACATTAAAAATTATATTTTACAGAATATTTTAGGCCTGCACTGTGCTTTTTCAGAGCATTTACTAAGTTATTTTATGGAGTAGGCAAGTGTTTTCTAATAACCAATTTAATTACCTATTACAACATTCATTTGGGAAGCAGTGAGCATGTATTTTGTCTACATTCCAAAGAGCTACTGCAAACATGTCCAAGGGCTCTCATGTTTCCTCATGAATTTTTGTGCCATGTCACAAACTGCCATTGAAACTCATTTCAGTTTCATAAGTAGTTTACAATGAGTATGGTGAGGGGGCTGCCATTTAAGAAAAAGATCATGTAACTGTTTTGGTTATTGGCCTCATACCATGGAGCACCTTGAATCGTTTTTTTAAAAAATCTCTTATTCTTTGTATGTTACAATTTCCTCTTATCCTTATTGAATATTGTTTGATTGCTTTGTACTGCTTGAGAAATGGCACAAAAGGAATCATTAGCTAGTGTTTCACAACTGTTGCTAGCCTTCTAGTTTCCTTTTCATGCACTGTTTTAAATGTTTAGGGTGTGTATTGATGCTTAGAGGGAGATTATTCCGTGCTTTGTAAACCATCTGGCTATATACCTGCTATATAAATGTATACCTGCTAAGGAAACTTGGAATGCAGCTGTCTGTCTTATTGGCACATTGCCATGTAGCTCACAGTTTGTAGAAGTCTTGGGTGTGTTTTGTTTTGTTTTTGCCAATATTACTGGCATGTTTTCAGTAAACATGGAGTTCATGGGCACTGCCTGCTAAGTGTTCTGATCTTATAACCCTTCCCCATCACTATTTTATTGATACTTGTGCAAGGCCGACAACCTTTTTCACTGTGCCCGTGGTACAGTCCCCAAAGCTATTTTATTTAGAAATGAAAAAAAATTACTTTTAAAGAGTTGAAATACAGTGTTTTTAGTATTCCACCTTAAGATGTGTGATTTGATTCTACCCACCATGGCACACCCTCTTTCTGGACGCCTGTAAAAATTACCTATGTATTAATCTAAGACTAATATGTGTAAATGTGGTATCCTTACATTTCAGCTATCATTGCCCTGTTGTTCTTTCCTTCATTCATTGTTTGTGTGTGTGTGTTCTTTATTAATTTTCTATTCATTGCACAATGTTGATTGACACACAGCACAGTTTTATGGTAGTATTGAAGACTGTCTCCTTTAAAACAAAAATGACAAATGGAAGTTTTAAAAGAAGAATGTTCCTCCATACATTTCACTATAGGGCTGGGCTTTATAACTTACAATTTTGGAATATGTTAAAATGTTGTCTCTGCTCAGGGATTTGTGGTGGATATTGCAGACAGTGCTTAAAAATAAGAGCACAAGTTTACTAAATTAAATTTTTATTTTTTGAGAAAACTGTTATTTGTATAAATTATCAAGATTTGTAGGCTTTCCTTTTGTAGACAGGATTGTTTATGTGCCAGATAAGAAAATTCAATTTGTTTTCAGTAATAAATGATTGATAACAAATACTTTGTCCATGCTATCATTTTGTTACACTCTTAATCCTATATTACTTCAAATTGATTTTGACTTTACCCATAGGCATCATCTTCGGGGGGGGGGGCTGTGGAGCGCAAAACCCACCCAAAAAACATTTCCAGACAGTGCTGAGCCTCCCCCAGGGGAAGGTTCCAGCCCATTTTGAAAGCGAGGGTTTTTCCCCTCTGCTTTCTGAGACTACGTTCGGAGGCTGGGTTGGGACTGGGAGGGAGGAAGGGAAGGAAGTCACAACGGGGGCTTGCTTCCTCCTGGAAGCTAAGCTCCACTCCCCCAGCAGCCCTCAGTTCAGCCTAGAGGAGCTGGAAGGCTGCACATGGAGACTGGCTTTGTTGCTTTCCCACACTGCGCGCACACACAGAACAAGGTAAAAAAATGTGCTTGCCCAGGAAAGCTAAGCCTCAATTCCTTCTCACAGTTTCCTGTGGCTCTTTTAATTCCCTGTGTTAGTGAACTCCCCCCCTTTTCCCCACTGACGATTTGGCTGCCACTTTCTTGCAGTCTTCTCCCCCACTCTTTCTTTAGAAATGTAAGCTACCATGTGCTTTTCAACTTTTGCATTTCTAAGAAGGGAGCTTGCCTAGGTAAAGTTTCTGGTAGAAACTGAGGGAGATTTTTTTTTAAAGCCTGAATGCTGTTAGTGAAAATGTTTCTTTCTGCAGCGACTGGCTCCTCAGTGTTCAAGGATACCGTGAGAGAGACAGCACACGCAAGGGGGAATGGGGGGGAGGTGGGAGGGAAGGTGAAGTATCTCTTCCCATGCTCCCTCCCACTTGATTCTCATGAGCCATACAGGAACCATCTAATAAGAAATAGGAGGAGGGGGGATGCCCTTCACTTTATGCTGCCTGGGACCTCCTTGCACACAGGCACGATGCTATCTTAGCAAGGTCAACCCCCCTTTTTTGTCCCAGGCTCCTAGGTGCCAGCCTTCCCAAGCCACTACCCTTTGATTACATTTGCCAGCCCGGGGCAGGGAGACTCCACTCTCTTACTTGACTCTTTCCCCCTTCATCCCCAAGACCTTCCCTCGTGTGTTTGTGAGTGTGTGTGTGTGTGAGAGAGAGAGAGAGAGAGCCAGGGGGATGCATGGAGCAGTGGGGGGGGGGAAGGCTGCACATGTCCTGCTTCTCCCCTTTGGCATCCACTGAGGGGGAGTCTCCATTAACATAGCTGTCATGTGCGTTTGTGTGCACATGTGTGTGTGTGTTCATGCACATGCGCACACAAAGAGTCTGTAATCCCTGGGGGATGCATGGAGGTGGGGTGGGTGGAGATGTGTGAGGGAGGCTGTATGTGCCCTCAACCTCTTCAGTGGCCACAGCCTGGCACTCCTGGGCCTGCCATGGACAGCACTGTCATCAGTGTGTGTGTGTGTGTATGTATGTGTTGAGCATGGAGCCAGCCAGTGGGAGTGCAAGCTGCATGCATCCTTCTCCTCCATCAACATTTGCTACAACCATTCCTTTAGGTCAGTCTTTTAGAGAAGAAGTCAGTAGGGCCAATTTTCTCTCTCCCTCCAATGCTGTTTGAATTGCATACCAGACAACTCAAATAAGGATATACTTTCCAGTTTTCAAGTTTACCACTTTTATGAAACACTATTTACACATGGTCTGCTGTTTTTAATTTAACAAGCAAAGAGAAAAGTATGCCAGGTCTGGGATTAGAGTTCACAATCTCCAGGTGGGGCCTGGAGGCTTCCTGCTTTTACAACTGATCTCCAGACTACAAAGATCAAAAGATCAGTTCCCCTGGAGAAAATGGCTAATTTGGAGGGTGGGCTCTATGGAATTATACCATGCTGAGGTCCCCCTTTTTCCAAACCACACTCTTTCCAGGCTCCACCCCCAAAATCTCCAGGTATTTCCCAACCCAGAGCTGGCAACTGTATCTGGGATAATAAATGCTTTAGATAAACCATCTTTTTCCAATAATGACCACAAGTGAAATGACCTGTCCAATCTTGGCAGCTTACTAAACTGAAGTGTGTCCCAGTGTTCTTGGTTTATGTAAGTGCCTTCTCATTCTCTCCCCCCTCCCCATTGCTTAAGCATCATGCTGAGGACTCTGATGTATCTTTAGTTTTCTGGGTTGTCCGTTGCTTGTGTTGCTCGGGAGACAACAGGATCTCTAAGTATTTATGAGGGAAATACTTTTCAAAACAGTGTATCTTGCTTGCTGCTAAGTTCATGTAATTAGGCTTTGAAGGACTGTTATGGAAATGATCTGCTTAAGGGCTCTGATGTGGTGGAGAGGGTGCCCTATACTTGCTTCTAAAAGAGATAGGTTTTGAGTTACAGTTTGGTGTAGTGGTTAGGAGCATGGACTCTAATCTGGGAGGACCGGGTTTGATTCCCTACTCCTCCACTTGCACCTGCAGGATGACCTTGGGCAAGCCATAGATCTGTACCAGCTGTTCTCTCAAGAGCAGTCCTTGAAAGAGCTCTCTCAGCCCCACCTACCTTACAGGGTGTCAGTTTTTAAATGGTAAGCCCATCTGCATGAACAAGATTGGGGGGGGGACATGCAGATCAGAGTCCTTTTAAAATTTCCTTTTGCCATGTGCAGCCCAGAGAGAACACTGGCAAGAAATGTGCACTTTTGCTGTTACTTAGAATGGTGTGGTACAGTTTCAAAGGAACAATTAACTGGGATGTGTAAAAGGAATGACAGGATTGCCCACTGGAAACAATGGGAGAAGTTTGAAGGTCCATTGGAGATAATGGGAGCCAGGAATGCCGATTGAATTGCATGGGCTCCACTGAAATACACTGCAGCACCAAAAAGGTTGCAAAGAAAATGTGAAGTGGTTTTTCCATTAAGGTCTTTGGGCCCAGAAAGGCTACTCTGGAACTGGAATGACAGCCCCCAGAGTAGAAAGACAGTCCCTAGGAATGGAATCTGTGCTCTGGGACTAGAATGACAGCTCCCAGAGTGGAATCCCTAGCAATAGAATCCATGCTCTGGGACTGGAATGACAGCCCCTGAGAATAGACTCAGTGCTCTGGGATTTGTACTCACTTGCAGGATATGAGTTTGAAGTGAGAAGATTGCTGCTACTCTGAACTCTGTAAGTTGCTCAGAAATTGAGTGCACAGCAACTGTTTGATGTTCTGACTCAGTGACTTCAGCCATGCATTTACCAAATAAAGGCATCTGTGATGCCATAATTTACTGAATTTCAGTACAAAGTCACCCATATGAATAAGGCAGAAACAAGACTCCTGTAAATGAATGTCCAGGAAAAAAATTAAAATGTTCCCCTACAGGCTTTTTTGTGTTGCCCTCCTTACTTCCAAATTTGTGTCCATTTGTTTGTCTTATGCACATGATATGTATATTTGCAGATCTTAAAGTGACTATTCTAAAAGTGAATTTAAATAAAGGACACTGCAGGAGTCCGCTGAGATACCACTATAACTACTGGCCAATTCCCATCTTTTCCTGGGTTTAGCCCAGCCCAGGGGTTCCCAAGGGTTCCCAGGCCCCCCTAAATTTCTGGAGAGCCCCTTCCTAAATCCCACATGGCTCCGCCTCCATAGATAGTGTCAGTGGCATGTGATGTCACTGGCTCCTCCCTATGATGTCACTGGGCCTCAGTTCTTTTAAGGACCTAGCATAGCAGGGCCTCTGGCCCAGCCCCAGCCCCCCGCCCTCGAAATTGGAAAGTCTACGCTCTTGACTTTACCTGAATGTTCAATTGGGGGGGGGGGGGGAGAGATTGAAGTGTCAGTCATTTGCCATTAGCTGAAAATACATTTCTATGAACATTTATAGTGAGAAAATAGTCATTGTTTTATATAGGGTGCAATTTTGATAATGTGTCTAGAATTATTCCAAACAAGATGATTCATCCCTCCCCAAACAGAAAACCATTGTATAGTTATTTAAAATGCAGAACAATCTCAGGACCAGGCTCTTGTTAATTCATTCAGAATAACATGTTCAATATCACTTCCCTAATATGAAGCATAAGAAGAGCCCTGCTGGATCAGACCAGTGCTCCATCTAGTCCAGCATCCAGCCAGCTGCTCTGGAAAGCCAACAACAAAGCATAAAGACTGAGGCCTTCCCCCAGATGTTGCCTCCTGGCACTGGTATTCAGAAGTTTACTGCCTCTGAATGTAGAGGTTCCCCTTAGTCACTAGGACTAGTAGCCACTGATAGACCAACCTTCCATGAATCCATCCAATCCTCTTTTAAAGTTGTCTGTGCCTGTGGCCATCATGACATCCTCTGGCAGCAAATTCCACATTTTAATCACTCTCTATGCAAAGAAGTATTTTGTTTTGTTGTTCCTGAATCTACTGCCCATTAATATCATTGAGTGCCCCCAGGTTCTAGTATTTTGGTAGAGGGAGAAAAAGGTCATTATCCATTCTTTCTTTCCTGTGCAGAGTTTTATAAACCTATATCATCCCTCCCCTGCAGCCATCTTTGTTCTAAACTAAAGTCACAAACTCTTAGCATTTTCTCACAGGAAAGGTGTTCCTATCTCTAAATCATCTTGGTTGCCCTCTTCTATACTGATACAGTGACCAGAACTTCACATAGTATTCCAAAAGAGGCCACACTATAATCTATGCAGAGCATTATAATATTGACCATTTTCTTTTCAATCCTTTTCCTAATAAATCTCAGCAGAGAGTTTGCCTTTTGCCTGCCCACCCCTGAAATGAAACACAAGTTATGAGTTAAACTGGGATCTTTATACATAAGCTGATCTGTACCATTTCATTAACATGTTAAAGCTCAGGTTGTACTTGCTTGCAAGCAAGTTTCATAACAGGGCAAACCCACCCCGGCTCAGAACCAGAATCCTTCCAGACCTTATCACAGCACACATACCAGTGCATAGAGGGGATGGAGGGGCACACTCCCACCCACAACTGCTAAACCTTAAGGCTTGTTGTATGCTCCCCCTATCCCAAACTGGCCCCCAACTGAGCCACCCTGACTGCCCAGCCTATAGGTACCCAGCTTGCCCCCCCCCATCGCTGATATCTCGAGGTGCTTGCCAACTCAAAATCCCCTCAATCCATGCTTTCCCCATCTTTCCAGTTAGAGCCTAACCAGGTTTTGCCAAGCCTATTTATACCTCACCCCCTCAGACCATTCAGAGCAGGCAAAAAAAGGCTCCCCTCAGCCAATCTGAGTGAGGCACAAAAAACTCCTGCTCAGCCCTGAAAATGCCGACTAGCTAATCCCACATGGTCACAAGAGGAAGGATGGGTGGGGAGCTCGTGCTGGGCTGAACTGCTGATGAAGTGTGGCTGCCTCCATGCCTGGCCAAGTCAGCCCCTGATTGGCCAGCACTCCCACATTCAGCATTGATAGGCTCCCCCACCCTATGCTTCACTCCAAGGAGGTAGAGTGGGCAAATGCCAGTGCCTGATCCATGGGCTGGCACCGGTCTTGCCCACCCACCCCTTGAATGAAACACAACACACATTATGCATTAAACTGGGAACTTTATACATACATAAGCTGATCTGCACCATTTCATTAACACATCAAAGCATGGGTTGTAATGTGCCTGCAAACAAGTTTCCTAACTGGGCAAAGTCACCCTGGCTCAGAGCCAAGTCCGGAATCCTTCCAGACCTTGCTTGTCACAGCTCGTATGCCAGTGCATAGAGGGGATGGAGGGGCACACTCCCACACATGACTACTAAGCTTTAAGGCTCATTGTATGCTCCCCCAATCCCAAACGGGCCCCCAACTGAGCCATCCTGACTGCTTGTGGTACCCACTTGCGGACCCCCCCATCACTGATATCTTGGGATGCTTGCCAACTTAAAATCCCCTCAATCTAAGCTTTTCCCACCACACAGGGAGGTTGCCTCAGCTTAACTCCCCTCACACCACCTGTATGCCAAATAGTCACACAAACCAACCTGCATATCAGTTAGAAAATGTCTGTCCCAGCAACAGACAGGTGACCCCCACTGAGCCTGAAAAAATTCAGCAACAAGAGCTGGATCCCGGGGTGTGGGATTCCCCTACCCCCCAGAGACCACTGACCTGCCTGTGATGTTTAGCCAGCATCGAGCCTTAACAACTGTGGCTGCACACTCCTCCAAACCCACCTGGGCAAACACATTGGACCAGATCAGCAAATTGTCAGGGAACCAATGCCTAAGCAAATCCTGTAAAACTTCTGCCAGCAATGAGACCGCCGACCTATTGTCCAGATCGTTCTCACCCAAATGCACGACACAACCTGGGGAAGTAAGTACCATTTTTAATGGGCATTATTCCTAGGAAAGTTATTGTTGGCTACTTTCAGAAGGTTAAAAGGAAATTAAATAACTGAATAAAAATGAGTGACCATATGACATATGAAACTAATGAATCCCAAACAGTGACATTTACTTGTCTTCCAATCTTTCATTACGGAGCACCATATTTTCCTGTGTCTAAGCCAGTAAGGCCCTATTCTGTGGCCCACATTTTAATTAACTATTGTGAGGGTGCAAAATGGGATTCTCAATAGTGCTACTGAGAAAGGGGTATTTTTTCCTTTGGAAATTGGTGTAGTATTAGGACCTTTCTACACTCACTTAGAAGGAAGCCCATAGAATATACATATCACACACACACACACACACACACACACACATTCGCCAAGGCATGTAGTTGGGGTTTGATCTCATTCAACTATTGTCATGCAAAGTTTGAAATTACCCTGCCATAGATTCCCAAACTTATTTGCCCTACTGCTCCTTTTCAGAAAAAAAATTACTCAGCAGCCCCCTGGACATCTACCTTCAAGAAGTGGACAAAAAAATGCAGTTTGTGGATCTGCACCTGGATTGTTCCAGCACCCCTGAGGGGGTGGTATTGCCCACTTTGGGAACTAATGCAGCTTAAACTGAAGAATTTGAAAACTATTTTAGGGGGGTTTAAAAATCTTTTTATATCTTATAGAACCTTATTTCATGCCACTTTCAGGAGCATCATGAGAGAAACCCAGCTTACAAATAACTGAAATTTAAAAACCTATTTTTAAGCAGATAGGCTAAGGTAGCAAACAATGCTATCACTTCGACCTCTTGGTTAAGGTTCCAAAATTCATATGGCTAACACTAAATGGAAATTTCTTTTTCTTTTATGAAAGTCTACATCTGCATATGGAAAAAAGATCTTCATAGTCTAAACAAGACCCATCATACATCAATAGTACATCCTGGGTTCTGTTTTGATCCATAAGGCTAAAGAATCATGAAGCCCAAATAAAATACAAACATATTTCAAAACCTGGTATAACTTGATGGAGCTCTGGAATAAGAAGGGTCAGTCACTGCTAATAGAACAGTAGTAAATTCAAGCAAAACTTGATGAACTTTTCTGTTAGAGAACAGTGCCTGGTTTTCATAACACCTGATCAAATTAAATTGCTAGTAGAATTAGACCCTTTAATGACTAAGCAGCTTCCATGCATGGCAAATAAAGCCAATTATCTGAGCACTGATTTTCAGAATGAATTGAAAGAGCTCATCAGCATCCTTGCAACTGTAATCAATCAGGTCTGCCGCTCAGAATCTTCATTTGATGACTGAGTCAGCTTTCCATGATGCTGCAAATGCATCTACTTTCTTTCCATGCAGCCTTCATGATCTATAATCTATAAAGCATCTCATCACAATACTTGCCAGTCAGAATGTTGTGATGGCTGTCTAGAAAGTAACTATATGCAGCATGTCAGAGAGCAGCTCAGCATGAAGTTAAATACCCTTCTAAGCTATCTGATACAGTAGACTGTCATGTGACTAAGATACATCAAAGACAATCCATAGAAAATACAAAAGAAAGCAGCCAAATTCAGAGTATTTTATTCAGCTACTATGTTTTTAGTCTACTTTTCATTCAAAAATTGTTTCCTAAAGCAGTTCATAGAAAATAAAAGTCAATACATAATACCAAAGATTGTCAAGAGCTCCTGCACTGAGGCTTACAAATATCATGGGATAAATAGGGTACTATTGTTGTTGGAGGCAGTGGGGAAAACAGCCACTCAGTGATGGGGAAAACAGCCACTCAGCTGTTTCATCCCTCAGCCTATGGGAGTGCTTCTCCAGCATCCAGTCACTGTTGGAAGGAAGCATGGCAGGAAGGAAGCATGGCAGGAGAATTAATATCTGCCTCTGCAAAAGGGCAGATCGCTTGAAGGGCAGCTCTGCCTGGTAGTGTGGCACAATGGTTTAGCTCTCCCTCTGGGAGAGAAGGGAGTACCAGATTGTGAGTTCTGCCTCTGGTGATGAGCAGACCTTGTACCAGAAGTAGTAGTAGTTTATTGTATGTAGCCATTGGCCATCACAAAATTTGATAAAACTACAGGAAACAGGAAACAGATAAAAACCTTAGTGACCTTGCACCATTTAGACTGACTGTTGGGAAAGGGCAGGCTAGTATGGATGGAATCCTCTTTGTGTGAAAGGATCAAACCTAGTGAATAGTCATCAAAAGTGTTTCACAAATCTGTGGTCTGAATGCCTTCACCCAATAAAGACAATCAGATGGAGTCTGGGGGAGGAGGAAAGAAAATAGAATTTATTGCAATAAAAGTGGAGCAGAGCAAGGCCAAGGCCTGCAAACCAAGCTGCTCTGACCCCATCAGAGTGGTCAGATTTTTTATACCCCTGCTGACATGTGTTGGTACATATACAAAGCTATTGGTTATGTGATATAGGTAAAATCATCATAGCTACCTATCTACTATAGATACTCCTTATAAGGAGAAGGTCATGTTGGTCAAGACCTGTGGTGCAGCATAAAATTTATTATGCACTAGCCTGATACCCGTGCTTCATTACGGTATTTGAATTCAGCAAATCCAGTTATAGTACTGATGATGTGAAGTTTGAAATGTAACATTTGTTGTAGGAATTCCGATGGAGAAGACTATCGTGTGAAAAATGAGGTGAGACATGTGTACTGGGTTTTTTTAATCTACTGAAGGTCCTCTCTGTACACCACATTGGTGGTTCTGTCCTCAGGTGCCAGGATCACCAGGCTGCTTGGTGAGCTCACTCTGGAGCAGGCTGCATAGAACTGTCCATATGAGAAGCAGTCATCTGTTAAGTCTATTCCTGCCACCTTCAGTGTCTGGCCTTGGGACTTGTTGATGGTCATAGCCAAGCAGACCTTGAGGGGGAACTGCAGCCTCTTGAACTCGAAGGAAGTATGAACATTTTGCATGTTGGAGGTACCATGTCCAGGGTGGTTTTCAGGGCCTTTTTGTAGCTGTTCATTGTGTAGCATCTTCTGCAATTGTTTGACCAATTCCTGTCTGACACTAGGAATGTTGCTGCACCTCAAACACAGTTCCGTTTCATCCTTGCCCACTAAATAAATTTGCGGGAATTGGGCTTTGTGTTGTGGTTCTGGCAGCAGACTTCCAACCAAGTGATATACCTGTCCCTGTACTTTGAAGGTGGGTATGAAACCATTTCATAGAACCTGCTTGGCCCTGAATGATGTCATGCTGAAGCATCCATTGTACTTACTAACATGGTCCATGAAATGGGCATGCTCCGGGTGGCTGCCCAGTAGCAGCCTGTGGAGAGGTTCAGGCAGAGGTTCAAAGGGTGGGAACTGCACCTTGCCATTGTTGCAACACATGCCAATGGGCTCCTCCCTCCACTTGAGAGCATCACAGTACTTGCATTTGTGCATCATGGTACCCAGAGCTACAGTGCGGTCTGCCTCAAAAGCAACATCAGGCATAGGCGTCAACTATGGGGGGGCTCGAGGGCTCGAGCCACCCCCAAAATTTCCCGGTGGGGACTGAGCCCCCCCCCCGGAAAACAGTGCGCCCTCCACCATGCCTCCCTCGGCCCTTCCTAGGGCCACCGCCGTCATCTCTCTCCCCCCCCCGCCTGGCCACTCCGACCATCCCTCCATCCGTCCAGGGGCCAGCTAAGCAAATGCCCAGCTGGCCCCTGGACAGATGGAGGGACGGAAGCAGGAGTGGTCAGGCGGGGGGAGAGGTGGTGGCGGCAGCGGGGACATGGTCCCGGCAGGCGCACACGCTTCGCACGCACGCACAGAAGAGCCCCCACCCCGCCGGGCGTTTTTAAACTCTATACCCCTGACATCAGGATCATATGCCATGGCTGAGTGAGCCTTGACCTTCCACGGAAGTGATGGTCTCTCTACTTGTGTTTTTGGATTGTTTTGGTCACATGGAGATTGTGTTGTTCTGAGCACCACAGGGTGATTTTGCTGGTACCTGGCCAGCACAGCTCGGTGCACTGCAGGAATACTATGGGCAAATGTCTTTGCTGCATTCCTGAGTTGCCTCCTTCTTGTAGCCTTGGTGTATCTGACTCAATGTTTGCCAAGAGCTTTCTTGGGGGCAGTAACAGGTGAGAGGTTTGAGTGGGAGTTGGTGTGAGGGAGTGGTGATGGGGTGGCCAGCATCATTACTGCACCTCACAGGTGGTTGTTGGCCATTCCTGATTTCCTCAACTGCCATTAGCTCTCTGCAGTTTCCTGTAACTGGTTTTTTTTAAAAAAACCTCAGAATACTGAGCTCTGCAGCTGACCAGAGAGTAGGGGGTGCAAGTAGGCAGCATCCTGGCAGCCTCATAGGAATCAATGGGGGGAGCACATTGTCCCCCTATTGACCCCCTTAGGGGTCAAATTTTTTAAAAAATCCCTTCTTAGTGAGCAACTTCGCCATGGTAGGAGTGCTCTCCCCAAATTTGGCATTTCTATGTCCAGCGATTTGGCCTAGGCATTGATTTTATGGTGAGGGGACTTTGTGTGTGTATGTGTGTGTGTGTGTCCAGCCAGTTGAATCTGGCTGGGGTCTTGAGGCCTTCCTCTGCTATCCTACTGCTAACAGAAGCAAGAAGGCACAGCTCAGCTTGTGCAGATAAGAATGAAATGTGGCAAAGATGCTTCCTTCCCATGTGCCTGCGCTACTGGGCTGGGTCATCCACTTGTTATCAGTCAAGCCTGACTGTATCCTAGCAACAAGTGAGGCACTTTGGCAAGTCTGTGTTGCACCTCTAGGCCTGTGTCTCACAAAAGCCTATTTGTATTTGAAAGCATTATAGAGAATTCAAACCACATTCTGAAGCCATAAATAGTTTAAATTTATGTTCCTCAGCCAAGTTTCTCCTTTGACTATCTGGAGAACTGTGCCACTGTTCTGTTCTTTAAAAACAACCTGTAAATAAATAAATCTTAAGAACATAAGAAGCACCCTGCTGGATCAGTCCATGTAGTCCAGCATCCTGTCTCACACAGTGGCCAACCAAACCACAGTGTCTCACACTGTCTTGCACAGTGGCCAGCTGAACCTGGAGAGCCAAAAACAGGACATAGACACCAAGACTTTCCCCTGATGTTGCCTCCTGGCATTCAGATTCAGAGGCTAACTGTCTCTGACCAGTGAGCTACTGGCATTAAAGTTGTGAGTCACTTGGCTACTGCATAAATTAGTTTGCTCTGGAGCCATTCTTCCTGAGCTGAGACAAAAATGTATAAGCCAGAGGCTGTGAGTTTCCCTTGGAGGTTCCCTTTAGTCATCATCTGCTTTCTTATTTATGTACTACTCCTGCCTCAGTGATCTCCATGTTCTTCTCACTCACTACAAAACTTACCTCACAGTAGCAAAGCCAAAGCCTTTACATTTGCTACCCTAAGAACATCTTGTAACTGAGGGGAAGGTTTACAGTTTAAAACAAACCTGGTTCCTAGGGTTGCCAGCCCCCAGGTCTGGGTTGAGGATCCCCCAGTTTTAGGAGCTTCCCTCCGCTGCAGACCAGCTGGCAAGTGGGGAAAACCCCTCCCCTAAACAGGGATGTTGCATAAGTGTCACCAAATACCAGAGTGTCCCCATGTGACGTCCTTGATGTAATAACTTCACTTCCGGGTGACATCATTGCATCGGGGATGTCACTTGATGTCCCTGCCCAACCCCAGAATGCCCCCCAAATACCCCCTCTGGAAGAACAAAGAGACCTGGCAACTAGGGCTGCCAAGTCCCCCGGAAGAGCGGGGGAAACACCGATTTTGAAAGCTTTCCCCCGCTTTTCCAAGATTGGCCACCGGGGGGACAAAATGGCTGCCAGCAGGGGAACCTCGGAGCCTGCCCTGGCCAGCCTCTTGAACTTCTTAAAAGGGAAATTTCCCCTTTAAGAGCTGAGCCAGCTAGAGAGCCCCGCCCAGAGATTAAGGAGGGACTAAGCTCTTTCTACTGCGTGCAAGGTTGCTGCTAAGTAAACTGCTCCGGTAAGCTGGGGTCTGCGAGCTCTTTTCCTTCTCTGTCTCTCCCCCTCCCCCTCTTTCTTTTTGCTGTCTGTCTGTCCACTGTGGTTTTGTCAAAGGAATAAACTGTCACTTCCAAAGAGGTAAACATCACAAGGAGAGGTTGCCTGTAGAAGGTCTGGGAGTGGGATTGTTTAAAATGTCTTGTCCTGGCTGCTTGGGTCCCACCAATCCTCATTTCCCTTCTGCAAATAAAAGTTGGGATTCCTCATTTTTATGCCAATTTTCTGTTTCTTTCAACCGTGTCCCCCCCTCCAGCAGTAAAAATCTGCATTTTTAAAAGCATTTGTACATCAAGTAACCGGTATTTTAAATTAGGGATGGATCCAACTAGCTTTTCTGCTGGCGAAAAGGGGAGGACAAAGGTCCTCTTTAGCCACCAAAAAGCCTATGCTGGGGGGGGGGGGGGGAGAAGTTATGGGACTTACATGGACAACAGCTGGGTGAAACAAGGGCCAGAAATAAAACCTGGGAATTGGGCAAGAGTAAGTGAAAAAGCTGGCTGTCTGTCTCTCTCTCTCTCTCTGTCCCCATCCAGCAGAGGTCTATCAGTGGCTATTATGAGCCACAAGGTCTAAATGGAACCCTTTGTCTGGGGCAGTGATGCTCTGAATTCTTGGTGCTTGGGGGGCAACAGTGGGAGGGCTTCTGGAGTTCTGGCCCCGCTGCTGGACCTCCTGAGGGCACCTGGTATTTTTGGCCACTGTTGTGACACAGAGTGTTGTACTGGATGGGCCGATCCACTGTGGCTTCTCTCCTGTTCTTATGATATGAAAATCATATTTAGCACTTGTGTAGCACTTAGGGCTTCATATTCTGCCGAGATGAGGAAGGATTCAGTAGGGCCGTTGCTCAGTGATAGAGCATCTGCTTGACATGCAGGAGGTATCAGCCTCTTCAGCTAAAAAAGGATCAGGTAATAGGTGACATTAAAGATCTCAGCCTGAGACCCTGGAGAGCCACTACCAGTCTGAGTAGTCAATACTGACCTTGATGGACCAATGGCCTGATTCAGTATTAGGAAACTTCATGAGTTCATGTGGAAGCATGTGGAAGCAACATCACAGGATGTGACTTCACAAAATGATGTCACTTCCTTTCTCCTGGCTCCACCCCCAAAGTCTCCTGGCTCCACCCCCAAAGTCCCCAGATATTTCCCAAGTTGGACTTGGCAGCCCTACTGGCAACCCTACTGGTTTCCCAAAAGCACAAAAGGCTGTGTGGGTTCCTTCAGCTGAAAGACAAGGGAAGACACAGCTATTTATGCTCTGTGCCTTTTGGATTCATGCAATCAAAAGGATACTTGAAAAATCACCCCTAAAATAGGGATCATTAACACTTTGTTTTGCTTATTACAGTGAAAATTAACCCCTCCAGAAAAGCACAGGCTTATCAGGGCACATCAGCCTTATTAACCTGGGTTTTACTATACTAGCCTTCCCCCCCTCCCCCAAGTTCATCCATGGACCCATCAGGGTATCATTAAGTATGATAACTGGTGTTTTTGGAGAGAAAGGCTATGTTTGAGGATTCCACCAACAATGAATTCTAAACTGAGGATAACCAACTATGAATTCTAAATTAGAGAGATACAGGGAAATTAATATGGGCAGGTAATATTGGGGGAAAGTATTTGAATTATAATGAATTACACTGTAAAAAGTAATGTAAGCTTTAGTTGTGTTATGTATTGACCATGCGGTTGCCATGTGCTCTCTTAATTGCGACCGCATGGCCAGAGCACATGGCCAGAGCATGGCCAGAGCACATGGCCAAGAAACTACCTGAGCTTCAGCCAGGTAGAACAAAGGCCAGGTGGATTCAAACCGGCCACCAATCCTGTACCTAGGTTTCTCCCAGGGAACCTATGAAATGTAAATAGACTTCTAATAGCCTATCAGGCCAGTTGGGTGAGGTCAGGGGATTGTCCCTGACCAGCATAAAAGGAGGGCTTCGAGCCCTGGGTTGTATGCTTCATCCGGACCAGCAATAAAGATCTAGCTGTTTCACTATTCCATGGACTCCCGACTCCAATACTTATCAGTGGCGACGAAGGTGGGATCCCGATGAGCGACTCTCCAGCAGACCACAGCAGCACAGCGAGCTCTGTCCCGCCGGCCGAAGGCATCTCCGAGCTCCAGCGCTCCAACGCCTCGCCGCAAGCCGCTCTGAGCCCAATCCTCCGGCACTAGCCAGCGCCAACCCTCAGCGCTCCCCGGCACCGCCGCAAGACACGAGGACATCGCTCAAACAGCCGCCGCCGCTCCTGCTCTGGTAAATATGGCAAACGCTCCGGGACCAATTACCCCTTTCGATACGTCTCGCCCCGAGACGTGGGAGTCCTGGCTCAAGACGCTGGGTTGCGCCTTTAAGGTCCACGGAATCACAGATGCGGACCTGAAGAGTGCCTGGCTCTTGAGTTCCGGAGGGGTGGAGGTCATGCGGGTGGCCCAGAACCTACTAGCCCCGCAAGACCCCACCAAGGTGTCTTACGATGTGCTCACCAAGACCCTTGGCGATTACTTCGCCCCGAAGCCATCAAAACTGGCCAGGCGCTGGGAGTTCATACAGCGCCAGCAGCAGCCGGGGGAGTCGGCCGCCACTTTCCTGGCTGAACTCCGTCGACTAGCCGTGGGCTGCGAATTCCGCCACATGGATGACCACGTGGAGACCGCCTTCATGGGAGGGGTCCGGGAAGCCAAGCTCCGCCGGCACCTCATTGCAATGCCGGAGCCAACCTTGGAGAAGATGCTCGAAACTGCGGCAGCCTTTGAGACAACGCAAAAGGACAAGGCAGCCACCAAAGTCCACCAGGCGGCTCCTCCCGAACCTGACTCAAGCGAAGAAGAGGACGTCCACCGGATGCAACCACGCTCGAAGAAGGGTGAGCCCGGCGTCCCCAGGCCCAAGGGCCGGCACCCAGCATCTGTCTCTGTTCCCTCTTCTGCTTCCCTCAACAGGCAGGCCCCAATGTGCGCCAGCTGCGGGGACCCCCACGACAGACGGACATGCCGCTTCCGTGATGCCATCTGCCGCGCCTGCGGGAAAGCAGGACATCTCGCCCGGGCCTGCCGCCTGAGGAACAGCCACCGTGCCCCAGCAGCGAACTTCGAAGAAGTGGGTAGTGTCATTCCCACGGCCACGGTAATGAACTTGCCTCAGCCCATCCCGGGCGCAATTTCCGTGTCTCTCCGAATAGAGGGAGTTCCTTGCTCCATGGAACTGGACTCAGGGTCAGCATATTCAATTGTGTCCGCAGCTACGTTCCGCCGCCTCTGCCCGAAGGGGGCACGCTGGCTGCGGCTGCCGGCTGGGTTGGTCCTCCGGGACTTCCAGAAAAACCCAGTGGCTATTAAGGGGCTAGCCAGGGTCCGGGTCCAGTACCATGCCTTTAATGGCCTGCTGGACCTTCTCGTGGTGAAGCGCAATCTAACCAGTCTCCTAGGTCGTGCCTGGTTCAAGCTGCTTGGAGTGCAGTGGACCGGAATACACCGCATGGGCTCTACTGACTTCTCATCCATCTGCAAGGAATTTCCCACCGTTTTCGATGGCTCATTGGGCTGCTACAAAGGACCCCCGGTTTCCTTCGACCTGGACCCGGCAGTCCGGCCCATCCGCGTGGCCGTCCGCTGGCCACCACTCGCCTTCCAGCCCAAAGTGGAGGCGGAGTTGGAAAAGCTCGTGGCACAAGGGGTGCTCGAGCTGGTCTCCCACGCCAAGTGGGAGACTCCCATTGTGACCCCCCTCAAAGCTAACGGGGAAGTCCGCATTTGCGCGGATTACAAATGTACAATTAATAAGGCATTACAGGACCACGCGTACCCGGTACCGGTGGTCAGCCATGTTCTAGCCTCCCTCGCGGGCGCCAAAATATTTGGAAAATTAGACTTGGCCCAAGCCTATCAGCAGCTTCCCGTAGACGAAGCAACGGCCGAGGCACAAACAATTGTGACTCACAAGGGAGCGTTCAAGGTAAAACGCCTCCAATTTGGGGTCAGCGTAGCACCCGGAATCTTTCAAAATCTAATGGATTCTCTCCTAAAAGATGTTCCAGGAGTGAAGCTGTTCTTCGACGACGTCCTCATCGCCGCCCCGGATGCCGACACATTCGCAGCTCGCCTCCGGATGGTGCTGCAAAGGTTCCAGGACGCGGGTCTCAAGGTTCGAAAAGACAAGTGCACCCTGGGAGTCTCCTCGGTGACCTTCTTGGGGTTCCAAGTCACCGCAGATGGCATTCACCCTACAAAGGAGAAGGTAGCGGCAATTACAGGTGCACCCCGCCCGTCCTCAAAGGCGGAACACCAGGCGTTCTTGGGACTTGTGAACTTCTACCACGCCTTCCTTCCGCACAAGGCGGCGGTCGCTGAACCCCTGCATCGTCTCCTGGACAAGGGAGTGGCTTGGGCCTGGGGTCCCAAGCATGATGCAGCCTTCCGGGCCGTCAAAGACTTATTAATTTCAAATGCGGTCTTAGCACATTTCGATGAGAGGCTCCCTGTCATCCTGGCCTGCGATGCATCCCCCTACGGCGTTGGGGCGGTCTTGGGACACCGGCTACCCAACGGAAAGGAGGTACCGGTTGCCTACCACTCCAGGACCCTGTCGTCGGCAGAACGGAACTACGCCCAGATCGACAAGGAGGCCCTAGCAATCGTAGCTGGTGTCAGGAAATTCCACGACTATCTCTACGGACGGTCGTTCACCGTGGCCACAGATCACAAGCCGCTGCTGGGTCTCCTTGCCCCCCACAGGCAGACCCCTCACATGCTGTCCCCGTGGGTCCTGCGGTGGTCAATTTTTTTGTCAGGCTACTCCTACGAATTGGTACATCGCCCAGGGAAGGCGATGGGTCATGCAGACGCCCTCAGCCGTCTTCCCCTCCCGTCCTGCGACCCTGATCCGGCTCCCGCTTTCCACGTTGTGCTCCTAGAGGATCTACCAGAGCGCCCCATACAGGTATTGGATGTGGCCCGTCGCACGCGGCGGGACCGCATCCTTTCCCATGTCTCGGACTGGGTGGGAAGGGGGTGGCCGGAAAAACCGGGACCAGATTTCGCCGCTTTCACGGCACGCAGGCACGAACTATCGGCCCACAAGGGATGCCTGCTATGGGGATCTCGAGTGGTGATCCCCGGGCCCCTGCGGCCCCGAGTGCTAGAGGCCCTCCACGAGGCTTACCCGGGAATTGTGCGCATGAAAGCTCTGGCCCGGAGTTACGTATGGTGGCCAGGCCTGGACAAAGACATTGAGGGGCGGGTCCAGAAGTGTACCAAATGCCAGAAGTCACGGCCAGATCTGCCACATGCTCCTGTCCGATCCTGGGAATCTACTAACAAGCCCTGGTCCCGCCTGCACCTAGACTTCACGGGACCGGTCCAGGGCCGGTTGGTTCTTATCGTTGTTGACAGCTACAGCAAGTGGCTTGAGGTAGTGCCGGTAGCTTCGACCTCCACCAACGCTGCCTTAAGAAGTCTCTGGCCGATCTTCGCGACACACGGAATGCCAGAAACTCTCGTGACCGACAACGGGACCACCTTCACCTCCGGCGAGTTTCAACGGTTTGTGGAAGCCTGCGATCTGCGCCACATCCGCTCCGTTCCACCCCGCAACCAATGGCCAGGCCGAGCGCATGGTGAGGACAACGAAGGACGCGTTAAAGAAGATGGAGCATGGCGGCTGGGAAGAGCAGCTGTACAAGTTCCTGTTCTGCCAATGGAACACACCCCACTCAGGGACCGGGCGCCGACCAGCCGAACTTCTGATGGGAAGACGACTGGGAACCGTCTTGGACCGCCTACATCCCGACCGAGCAATCAAGGGGAACCCGACAACGGAGGACCGGCCAGCTGCCCGAGGATTCGCTCCTGAAGACCCTGTATACACAAAGAACTTCACGCGGGGTCCAACATGGCTCCCCGCGAGGATCATCTGAGTCACAGGGCCTTATTCCTACGAGGTCCTTACGGAAGATGGCATAGTCTGGAAACGGCACATTGACCAGATTCGACGCCGTACCCAGAACCACGATGATACCCAGGCCCCCGAACTCCCTGCACCAACAGACCGTGACATCGACACGACTCCAGAAGCAGCGCCAGACCCTGATCCGGAGACTGCGGAGATGCCGCTCCTGCCCGCGGACGAAGCAGTCGCACCATCCACACCTGAACAACCCCGGAGCAGACAGGCCCCGCCAGCAGAACAACTACCCACACCGCAACCTGCCGACACTAGCAACACGCCCCGCCTTACAACCCCCCGGCGCTCTGGACGTGAGCGCAGACGCCCAGACTATCTCAAAGACTATGTGTGCAGAGGGGTTCTGGACTGTGGGGGGAGGGGTGTTATGTATTGACCATGCGGTCGCCATGTGCTCTCTTAATTGCGACCGCATGGCCAGAGCACATGGCCAGAGCATGGCCAGAGCATGGCCAAGAAACTACCTGAGCTTCAGCCAGGTAGAACAAAGGCCAGGTGGATTCAAACCGGCCACCAATCCTGTACCTAGGTTTCTCCCAGGGAACCTATGAAATGTAAATAGACTTCTAATAGCCTATCAGGCCAGTTGGGTGAGGTCAGGGGATTGTCCCTGACCAGCATAAAAGGAGGGCTTCGAGCCCTGGGTTGTATGCTTCATCCGGACCAGCAATAAAGATCTAGCTGTTTCACTATTCCATGGACTCCCGACTCCAATACTTATCAAGTTGGTAAATTATTCACCTCTAAGTAGCATGTTATTTCCTAAATGTTCTCCCTGATGTGTCAGTTTTCTCTGGCTTTTTACATGTGGGCAGGGTTTTTTTAACCATATTTCCCAGTTACTTTCTCAGTTTCTGTGTGTCTTGTGATTTGTAGTTCTCAGGGATGATTCACACAAACACATCTCCATCATTTAATACTTCATTACTCAGTGACCTGTCACTCACTGACTTTCACCTGAATATATGAATTGCTTCCTGAAAAATACTGAGTCAGAGCTCACATGAAACCATTGGCTCCAGTGTTTTGTCTGGGAGGGCTGTTCCACACATGGGAGCAATCATTTAATGGTCTGGCCATCAACCAATATGTGAATCAGCCCTTTGCGTAATTCACATGACACTGCTGGATAATATGGGTACTCTGTGGGTTTGTATGTTATATCTGATTTTTTTTTGTGTATTACTTGAGAAAGCTATCTTACAGTTATCTGGGAATATTTATTAATTTTCTTTTTATTTAAATTTCAGAGGGTAGCCATGCTGGTTTGCAGTACAGCAGTAGGATTCGAGTCCTGTAGCATCTTAGAGATCAACAAGATTTTCAAGGTCTGAGCTTTTGAGAGTCAAAGCTCCCTTTGTCAGATATCAAGTACAGCCACCAACTCGATCTCAAATAGGTCTGCGCTTTCTTTTGTCTTTTCTTGATATAAGAATATGTCATGGTTCTCTTTTGTTCTAATAAGCAGTGTTCTCTTTTATTTTGCTTTCTCTTTCTATTTTGCATTCATATAGAAGCAATTTAGTAGCTGCCTTTATTAATGGACTAACAAAATACCCATAGTTACAGCAGGTAAGGGTGAGAAAAGGACACAGCAAGCATCCATATATTCCACCCCATGAGTTAAATATTTCTCTCTTCCCTCCCTGTCTCATTGCTTAAAGGTTTTCCCTTGCCTTAGTATATTTCTTTATTATTTCCTGTGTAGATTTACCTTAGAATGTTTCTTCTTCTCCAGAACCTGAGTTCTTATTAGTTTCTCCTGGCTTTTCTCCTGCATGCACTGCATGCTGTGCAGCAACACAATTGCTTTCTTTTAAATCATTTCATATTAAGCATTTAAAAACAATACTTCAATTTCCACACATTTTTTAGTTGTTGCAGTACTCTTCCAGGCTGCTAATTTAAGATTAAGCTCTCTTAAAAACAAAAAATCATGATGTCCTCAGGGAGCTCTTTCCACCAAAGCGGAGCTGCCAGCAAGAAGGCCCCAGTCCTGGTTACTGCCAGCCTGGGGTCTTTCATGCCGGGGAGAACAAGGTTTTGTGAACCTGACTGCATCACTCTCTGGAGAACATATGGAAGAAAGGCGATCTCTCAGGTATGCCGGCCCCTAGCCATATAGGGATTTATAGGTGATAACCAGCAACCTGAAGCAAACCTGGTATGCTATAGGTAGCCAGCGCAGTGCTTTCAGTGCAGGCTGAATATGCTCCTTGAGAGGGAGACCCAATAACAGCCTGGCCGCCAAATTCTGCACTAGCTGCAGCTTCCAGATTTGGGACAAGGGCAGCCCCATGTAGCAAGCATTGCAGTAGTCTAGTCTCGAAATGACCATTGTGTGGGTCACTGTTGTCAGGTTGTCACATTCGAGGAAGGGAACCAGTTGCCTAATCAGCCAAAAATGATAGAAGGCCAACTTGGCAGTGTTCTACCTAGGCCTCCATCATTAAGGAAGCATCCAAGAGCACTCCCAAGCTCCTAACCTCCAACGCTGGCACCAATGGCATCCTATCAAAGGTTGGGAGTGGAATCCCTAACCTCAGACTGCTTTGACTCAGACACAGAACTTCTGTCTTCATCAGAGTCATTTTCAGTCAGCTCAGCCTAAGCTACCCAGCTATGCCTTGTAACGCCAGGTCCAGATCTTCCGGACTTGAGTTGGACCAGCTGCCCAACAGCAGATAGAGCTGGGTGTCATCTGTGTACTGGTGACATTCCAGCCCATCCCTCCAGGCAATCTGGGCAAGGGGGCACTTATAGATGTTAAATAACATCGGGGAGAGGACAGCCCCTTGTGGCACTCTGCAAATCAGTGGATGTCTTTGGGACAGCTGCTCCCCTAGCACCACCCTTTGTCCCCAACCTTGTAGGAAAGAGGACAGTCATTGCAAGGCAGACCCCTGAATCCCAATGTTGGCGAGGCGGTGGATCAGTAAGTGATGATTGACCATGTAAAACATTGCTGACAGATCTACCAACATGGAAGTGGCACACATCCCAAGCAGCCAAATCTAGAAAAGAGGGGTACACAAGTATCCCGTCCCCATTATTCCTCTGTCCTTTAAAGTTTCCTCCCTTTCCTGTTTCCTGTTCTTCTTCCCACTCACCAGCTTACCTACCTTTATCTATTCCCCTGAGAACTGTGGTTCTGTGTAGCTTGTCTCCAAAGGTGATTGTCTGGAAGCATTCTGTTTTCCTCCCTTACAAGGATCCAGTTTGAAGGGAGAAATGCCATTGCTCAAGAAATCAGTAGAATCTAGAAAAAAACAAGACCAACAAGGAACTTCATTGGGGAAGGTAGTTTCACTTCACTAAGAATCCTGGATTCACAATACAGTAATGACCCAAAACAGCAATTTCCATGTATATCTTCGGCTCAGGAATTTCGTTATTCATGCCCCTACATTTATTTTTTAAATGGTATGTATGTATAAATAGCTAAAAAACCAAGAGAGGGTCACAGGTATCCATGAGAAAATACAACAAACAAACCACTGTGACATAAATATTTATATATTTTTATCAATATTTATATTTATATTATTTTTATCAATATTTATATTTATATTATTTTTATCAATATTTTTATCAAACTTACAAGATTACAAGAATATACTATCAATAAAAGTTTACTACAAGGAAAGTCCATACTCAGTGAGCACCCGGATATAAGCTCATTTCATCCACATCTTCCTCAGGAGTAGTCCTATTGTGTGGAAAGGTATCAGCCTCTTGATGCAGTTCAATGTTTGTTAAAAGCAAAACAATGCTTAAACTTCTTCTTTACTTTCTGCATTTTAACCTGGAAGAAATCCATGGTATTTAAAATAAAAGGCAACACGAAGCTGAATGGAATGTTCTTATTTTTAAATTCTTACTTAATTTTTAAGAGTTTGTAAAAACTTACTTCTGGTTCCATTGCAGTGTTTATATTAGGAGCAAGCCAGCCTTTTCTCTCAGGTGCTAGAAGCCTCCTTTATTGTGCTGGCTAAAATGCTCTCCATAAAACACAAATTATTTTGTAGTAGCAAACCAGTCCCCTTATTTCCACATGGCTAAGAAGCCTTCTAATATTAATTGAGGCTGGCCAAATGTTCTCTACAAAGATTATTAAAGGGCTGAACCTCTGGTCTCTCCAAGTATACAGTTGAAATTTGTATAAACAGGCCCAGTCCACATACATACATATTAATATCCTCAACAGAAACAGCAAAAAGCCAAGAGGGGGTCACAGGTATCCATAAGAAAATACAACAACAAACCACTGTGACATAAATATTTATATAATCTTTATGAATATTTATAATTATATTATTTTTATCAATATTATTTTTTATCAAACTTACAAGATTACAAGAATATACTCTCAGTAAAAGTTTACTACAAGGAAAGTCTATACTCAATTAGCACCCAGATATAAGCTCATTTCATCCACATCTTCCTCGGGATATTTATTTTTAAAATGGTATGTATGTATAAATGCCATATACATTATGAATGGTATAAGAAATACAATAGACTCATCAATGATAGAAATGAAAAAAGGAACAAAAGGAAACTGATCACAATAACATATGGAATTAAAAATGAATGAAAAAGCCCATATCAATTCATCCCTATTAGAACTGCTTAACCTTTCCCCTTCTTTCTTGTTACACTCCAAATTTCCCCACTCAGTTTGTTTTCCCACTCATGGGGAAGATCTGGGTTTCCCATATCATTTCTCCCAGGGCAGAAAAGTAGCTGGTGGAGGAGATATGGTTTTGAGCAGCTGCACAGCCTCTGCAAATCCTGTGTGTCGTGTATGTGTATTTTGTGGGTTACTTCTTCCATGCATACATGAACAAATGTGAGCCTGAGCTTATCTGTTCCTGTAGATTTTAAGTCTACCAACACATGTCCAAAAGTTCTTGTTCTGCAGTTCTTAGTGGGAAGCCTTATGCAGTACATATCAAAAATAACTTACAAACTTCTTGAATGCTATAACCTCTCAAGAATTTGCTGTCACACAGTCCTATTATATAACTCTCTGGCCAAAAAGACATGAGGAATTCAACTCTACATATATTTTCACAGATCTGAGTAATTTTAGACCAAATTTCAGGTACATGTTTACCTAGAATAATTACTCTTCTTTGTTTATTTATGACATAATTTTTTCTATTAAAGATCTAGAGTTGAATACAAGACATTTTTATGAACTGAATGTTAATATAAGAATGTGTATTTTCTTATGGCATATTTTTTCATGATCTGGAAGTATAGGGAATGTTTATGTGTATAATTATATTGGAAACAAATGGGTTCTTTTTCAAACCTTTATTATAATGGCAAATGTTAAGTGCAATGTATTTTCTATTAGTCTGGAATGGTAATGGTTGAAGTAGTATTATGAAATTTCCTGAAGGATACAAGGAAATTAATACAATGCAATTTATTGTTTCTTGTCTTGATGCAAAATGGTTCTTTGCCTTTTCTGGTTTGCATTGTCTTTGTAAAGGCACCAGGCCAGCAAACACTGAAGCATATTCTTTTCAGCTCCCACAAATGCATGCATTCCAGCTTCCCTTTGTACTGTGGTGGTTAATATTTGCATGTTCTTCATTAAAGGATGGGGAGTACTTGGTGCCAGAAAGACTGAGTTATCACTGGTCCAGAATTTACAACAAAACTCACTGTTGTCATGGAAAAATACATGCAGACTACATCCCTGGTCCCTTCTAGTCCAATGTTTGTTGTTTCAGCATGAGAAGACAGTCCAATTAAAGATGTAATCTGTATTCACAAGGAAGTACATGGAAGCTGAATGACTGGACTACTTGTGTTGGGAACTCCAGCTGAATGACTGGACTACTTGCATGGCACCAGTTTGCATGGCACCATTCAGCTATTAGCAAATGCACGTCTTGTGGTCTGAGCAAGTGCTGACAGTTACAGGAGAATAGATAGGCAGTGATTTTGTGCTTCCCTGGTGGTCTATCCTCACACAGATTTATACCCTGACCTTCACAAGCTGAAAGAGTCCCAAAGCAGCTTACAATCTCCTTCCCTTCCCCTCCCCACAACAGACATCCTGTGAGGTAGGTGGGGCTGAGAGAGCTCTGAGAGAACTGCCCTTGAGAGAACAGCTCTGAAAGAATTTATGACTGACCCAAAGTCACACCAGCAGCTGCATGTGGAGGAGTGGGGAATCAAACCTGGTTCTCCCAGACTAGAGTCTGCTTTCCCCCAACCACTACACCAAACTGGAAATGCTATCTATCCTTGTACCAGACATTAAAATATCTGGCAACTCCTACTAGAGCATGGAGGATGTTCAGATAAGTGACTTGATAGTCTGCCTCTGCCTCCCAGCCCTGGTTTTCTTTGGAGGTCTCCCATACAAATACTTGCCAGGGTCGGCCCTGCTTAGCTTCTGAGATCTGACAAGATCAGGCTTGCCTGGAATTAAAAGATCTTTACATTATACTGTGACAAGGGGGAAAGTTAAATGAAGCTATTATTACAAGCTGTTGATTCTAGGTGGAACATACATGAAGGACCACCTGCCTACTGAGATGAAGTCTACAGCACCTTTTGTTAGTGCCACTCTGTGATCTGGATTAGATCTGGTCAAAAGAATACAGTGTTCTCATTGGTAATTCTTGTCCTTTGGAACTTCCTTTGGAAGTAAGGATGGCTATATTATCTTTGTTTGGATGGAAGGGTCATTATGTAATTTAGATTTCTTTTGGAAGATCCCACTGGATTTAAGATGCAGTGGGATAATTTTTCAATAAAATAAAATTAATGTATGAGGAAATGATTCTAGCATCTACTTTATACTGGCCAATGTTGCTATAATTCCATGAAATAGCAACCAATAATGACTAAATAGAATTATTCTTATGACTTAAATCCAGTTACACTTGTGTGGCCCAGGTCACATGGTTAACAATACCAGCAATAAAATATCCTCAATATTAATGTGAGTTTGTCATAGTTTTCACCAATCAATTGTTAAAATTGTCCTGTGCTTGTACATAGACAGGAGCAGTGAAGCATTGAAAAATAATTACTCTTATTTTATCTGTTCAGGCACTATGCAAATTGATTCTGGCCAGAATCACCTATATTAAATCAATAAGTGTTGCTCTTTATCATGCTGCATTATATCCCCCGCCCTCCCTCCTTATTTCTCCACATCCAAATTGTGCTTAACCTTTAGCTACATCTCTGATCCCATCCCATGTGTACATCGATAGCAATTGTAAACTTGATACTGGAATCCAAGCCAGTTGGGGATGACAAAAAGGGCGAATCATTAACTTCTGCATATTCTGCTCAATACTTTTGCAAGCTTAATGTTTGTAATATGGAATTATCAATAACTAGTGACCTTTTAAGGTACTTGATGACTTTGAATGACTAAAGGTTGATTATATGGATGATTAAAGTGGTTTACTTTGGATGATTTTTTTAAAAAAAAGATAGATGCTGACCTCTGTTTTAATACTATGAACATTAATGCAGCAAAGTTGGCTTTCCTAAATAGTTCTTATCAGTTTTAAAGATAAAATGTTTAAATTTTTTAGGTCTGTTTGTCTTATTGGCCTGATAATTGTTTCACTTCCATATGTTGATGCTCTGACTGATGGGGTTTTTTTGGTGTTTTTCTTTGCATAGAAGGTTTATAAATAACAAGCTACATCAAAATCCTAATTCATGAAAAAGTCCTCGGTGGTTGTGCTTGGCCAGTTGGCAACTTTCAAGATGTAAAGTACTACAGTGGTAACTTGTTTGTGTTTGTATAAATTTCTCCCCTTCAAAAACAACATGACAATACAGTCTAATTGCTTGATGTCTTAAGAGGTCTTTGCTTTTGAGACTGAGACTGTACTTTTAGATCACAATCTTCTTTCAAATTATAAATTCCCACATTCACTAGATAGAAGTTTAAAATGTGTCACAAATACTTTTTTTTTTTAATTGATGACTATGATAGCCAGACTACTCCCGAGCCACAGTAGCAATATTTGGGGTTTGTTTCACTTGTCTCAAAAAATAACTCATTCATACTGCTAAATGTGAAGGTACAATTAACACAATATATAATTGTATTATCAAAGTAATAATAGGCAGACAAGGGTATCTGTTATATGTAGTTGTAGTCAGTCCAATTGTTAGAAATTTCATGAGTTGATTTTTTTCCAATGAAGGAAGTATGGATTGGATCCCATAGATCTGCTCTGCTAATAGAAGCTATGATAGCCCCTCACATTTCCCTCCCTCAGAGGTAGATTTTCCCTGCAAAATTTTGTTCTGTGAGAAAGTCAGGTGTAATCAGTTGTTAACTGCAAGCCAAAAACCAGTTGTTATACAGGTTGTATTTCTTTATATGGCAAATGAGAGTTATTGAAGATTATTTTCTTAGTTATTGAGATCTTAATATCAAAAGGCACTCCCCCTGTGTTTTCGAAACACTACAGTGCTCTTAATAGAGTTTCCTATTTCTCCTCTTATTTCCTTGAGGCTGGTACCTTCTTTCAGTACCGAACTCCCTTAATTTTAATCCCTAATTTCTATCTAGCTCTTGAGGTGTCTCAAGCAGTTTCCTTTCACAACAGACCAGGAATCTCCTTCTCCCAGAGATCTCTCCCTGTTTAACTGGGCAGGGATTCTTCTTCTTTCCCTAGAAGATATATCCCCTTTTTTTGGCCTGAATGGGAGTCTACCCAACAACCTTGCCAAATCCCATTCCCAGTTCTTGTGTCTGTGTAAAACTGCTTTCCGCATAGACTCAGATTCTTTCAATTCTTCAACTGAATTCTTCCTCAGAGCAGATTTTCAACAGTTAAGGTACAGAATCATCCTCTTTTCCCTCAAATAAATTATACAAGTAGAAAATAGGAGCTGCAAGGAATCTGTCAAAATGTCCATCCCCCCTCAGCACCCAGCTAATGAAAATTTCTGCCCTTAGCTAGAGCTGGCCAGTCAGAATGCTTGGAGTAGCCTATCACTCAAAACTCTCTGTTCTTGAGAATTCTTAACTCCTCATCTCCCAGTACTCTGATAGTACAGTATTTTGAAGCCTGTTTTAAGGGCTGTCTGTCACAGAAACATTTTGCACTTTGCTTTGGCAGAAGGATCCTTCCTCTGATGCAAGATGGAGGTGACTCATGTGCCATCTTCCAACAGGGAAATCTTCTTCCATCAGAGGTAAGCACTTCCACTATGTGAATAGATTCAAGAGATCCATAGATTGTGCAGACACTTATGTAAACCTCCACTTGATTGAAATATTCAGTGATCTTGTTTAAGGTTTGCTGAGGTTTCAACTGGGCTTTCAGAAAACAGAATATCACAGAAATCCAGCTCTAGAAAAAAATCCCACAAAGGCCAAAGACAGATTCCTTAGCATAAAGTGATCCATTTATTTAAACACCAGCTGTAATGATGAGAGATCCAACATATTGTGTTACCATCATTAGATAGAATTGGAATAAACAACTGATTACAGCAAAACCAGCTTCAAATGTATTCCAAAAGGCATATATTAAAGAATAGGCTATAGATTAGAGACCTGAATATTCATTTCATATTCCACACACTTTAGTTAAAAATATTCCACCAACTGCTGTGCTATATACAAGTTCAGTAGCAGCATATGCTATTGCCATCTGTTGGCTCAGGGCATTGTGTTGTACAAAACACAATACTTATTCTGCAGATTTTGTAGCCAGAAAATTGGCATAGCATTAGGGCCCAATAATCTCCTTTCCAAAGTCTGCAGTGGGTAAAAGAGAATGAAATATGAACTGCTCTACTTTAAAGAGGGAGTGAATGTCAGCATAATTGGCTTAACTAGAACTCAATAATTCCTGTGCTGTAATGCAAGCTATTAAAGTCAAAGTAAATACAGGTAACAGAAGAAATGATACGGAATTAATTAAAATGCATTAATGCTTAATAAACCGTGCTGTTAGATTTTTTTCTTGGAGGAATACAAATAGTCAAGGAATAATGTATATCTTGAAATAATCTCAAGGTTATCCGGTTCAAGGTCCTGATCTGGTCGCACTGGTGAAAAGTGCCATCAAGTCACAGCTGACTTATGATGATCCCATGGGGTTTCCAAGGCAAGAGACGTTTGGAGGTGTTTTGGCATTTGCCTGCCTCTGTGTCATGACTCTGGTATTCCTTGGAGGTCTCTCATCCAAATACTCGCAAGGGCCAACTGCAACTAGCCCAACAATGAAGTACCCAAAAATCTCCAGGGATCTGTTGCCACGTGGCAGACCTGCTGTCTTCAGGAGCCCCTCCTTGCAGCTCCTATTTTTTACTTGTATAATTTATACATTACAAAGACACCATTTACCTTATCCAAAGGAAAGAAACCAAACCTGTGTAATACTGCCCCTTACCAGTCAGAGAAGTAGTAGGGGCACTGTAACAAGGTGAAATGCAACTGTTTAGTTTACTTTTCAATGGGAATTATATATACTGGCTTCTGGGGTTTTTTTTACTTCTTTGATGCTGAATGGGCTTTCAAAAAAACTATTGAAATATGTCTTGGGGTTCAGTAATGGATAGTAAAACAAGGTAAAAATGTTCAAGATAATAGAAAAAATAAGAATAAAAATGGTGACTTAAACCAGGAGAGGTGGGGCATCATTTGTATAATGATAATATTTACTCAGTCCTTTCCAACACTGTCTGATGAATCCAGGGTTATTTTTGGGCAGGAACACACAGGAACAGAGTTCCAGCTGGCTTCCAAGTTGGCCACGCCTACAGCCTCCTCCCCTCCTCAGGTTTCCCAGGTGCCTTGCAAGCCATGGGGCACCTGGGGAAGCCAAGCCAATCCAGGGAGGGAAAGCAGTTTAAACTGCCTCCCCTCCTCGGGTTCCCCAGGCGCTCCGCAACTGCAGGGTGCCTGGGAAAGCCAATCCAGAAACTGCCTTCCTTCCTTCGGGTTCCCCATGCGCCCTGCAAGCCACGGGGCACCTGGAGATGCCAATCCTGAGAGGAAGCTGTGCTGTCAGGGGTGTGGCCTAATATGCTAATGAATTTCTGCTGTTGGGTGTGGCCTATTATGCTAATGAGTTCCTGCTGGGCTTTCTCTACAAAAAGCTCTGGATGAACCTATTTACATAGCATAGAAGTAGAGCTAAGAAGGGATCTTGTAGCACTGCATAAATCATCTCCAACAGAAGTTTCATGAATTCACTTGAAAGCAGTTTCATTAAGCAATCCTGTGCTGTGCCTGTGCTATGGCAGCCAGCCACAGTGCAACTGTGGTGCATCAGAAAGGGGAAAGTTTGTGGCAGCTGGGGGGGGGAAGGGTAATGTGCCCCATCAGTGTTGCCAGGCACTGCTGCTGTGGCATCTGTGGCATTTCTGCTGCACCTTACCATCCTGATGTTGTTGCTAGGCAGGGGCAGTGTGCTAGACAGGGCAGGCAGGACCAATGGAAGTCAAGAGTTGAAGGTGCTGAACCAAGTATCTGTCACTGGCAGAGAGTGCAGAGGGGCAGGCCAAAGGAGCCATGCTTCTCTTCCACAGCACACCCCTTAAAGAGATCTGTCTCTGGGGAGTGGCCCATTAACTTTCTGCCCTATGGGCACCTTAACTTCTCATTCTGCACACAGAGCAGACAAAGCCCCACAACAGACAAGAATGTGGATGTGCAGTTGCCCTCTGTTCACCAGCTGCCATGCTGCTGAGCACAGAGCCCATGCTGTTTAGGGCTTCCCCATGTCAACGCCCATACCACCCCCACTGTAGGAACAGGAGGGGGCAGGGGGTGGGGAGCCTGGAGAAGACTCCGACAGGTCCCCTAGCAACCTGTCAATGCACCCCTATGCCTCACCCATATCCCTTGTGATGGGAAGAAGCCCCTCCAGGGGCCTGGCAGCTACTGTCACAGATGCTGCCAGCCCCTCCATCCATTGCTGGCCCCAGGAAAAGGCTTTCCACCACTCACAAAGGCTCTCCAACTGCTCCCACTCAATCGCTGCACACATGGAAAAACGTGTGGGTGGGATGGGCTGTGCCAGATATGGACCCAGTGCCTGGGGACTGGGCAAGGGGCCAGAATTCCCCCTCCCCCCAGCCATCAGCAGCCATGACACCTGGCGCAGGGGGCCCTGCCCAGCCACTGCCTCCCTTTTCTTCTGTCTGGCAGGGCAGAGCCACTGCCATATGAAGATGTTGAACCTGCCCTCTGCATTGCCTCTCCCTCAGCTGCCTGGGCCAGCGATCCCGTGATGTCCAGTTATCACAGGACCATGGAGGCTGCTGTTGTCGTGCCCTGAGACTGCTTGTGGGGGGAGGAGGGAGGGGTATGAAATAAATAAATAAATAAATAAATAAATAAATAAATAAATAAATGCACCTCCTCGGAGTCAAGGCACATAGGTGTTCCATGACAGCAGCACAAACCTTCCATCAATAGGGTCCTAGTCACACCCTGCCCCCCTGGAGGCTCCTCCCTCAGTCCCTGGTCCAGGTGCCTGGCCACCTTGGTCCTCCTCCACATTACTCTGCTCCATCTCCTCCTGGCTAGACATATGAGCCTGGAGCCCTTGGCAAGAGGTCCTGGGAGTGTCACAAGAGCACCATGGCTGTGGAGATGAGGGTTGCCTTGTTCTGCAGGGACCAAGGTCAGTCCCCCGATGCTCTGGCCGCTGCTGCATCCTTGGCCCTCCTAGCCAACCTTGGATGATGGGCCTGCGACAGCATCCCCATCCTGCGAGTTGCCTGCAGAGTGGAAGAAAGCCTGTCAGTACACAGCAGAGGTGATGGGAAGGAGCAGCTGGAAGGTCCCAGGCTCCACAGCCAGAGCTAGGAGGTAGTGGCGCCCATGGTACTCACCATGCAGCATCTTAACACTGCAGCCTCCCACAAATATGGGGGATTTCACTGCCCGCATGAGGACCTCCACTCCAGGCACACCCTCCTCCATCGCCTGCTCATAAGGGACAGCTTTGGCCATGACAGCCCAGACACACTTCTGAGCAGAACCAAAAGAATAATTTCAGCACTACAGAGTGGACATCTCCATCTGCCACCTGCCAGAAGACACTGGGAGGTGGTGGAGACAGAAACACAGCATGAGCAGACTGCATTATATGTAATAGTTTAAGATATCTCTTGTCTTCAGGAATAGACTGTCAACCAATGCTCATGTACAACTGCAAAAGCAAGAATGGCAGGTAGTGTATGACTCTGATTGCATTTAGGTGAATCTGTGTTTGAAATGTGACCAGTCTGCCTCAGAAAGGGAAAACTTGCTATAAAGTCATTCTAAGAATCTTGGGTTCAGCTTTCCTATACTCCTTTACTACAAGGCAATACATCTAGCCAATATTATCAAATTAACCCAAATGAATGTTAAGATGGATTGGGTTCTTTTTTTGCAAGAATTTACTCATCCTTACACAATTCAAGAGGTTGTTTGGATGAAAAATAAAGATCGTCCCCTGGGAATCCAACATAACAGATTTTTCACTGTTTACTAAATGGGACCAGATGAGATCCAAACTCCTGCCTCCCACATCCAGGTTTCAACCTCTTTTTAATCAGCACTTATTTCCCCTGGGTCTCTTCACCTCTGCAGTTCAAACCTGGAAACATTCTAATATTTTCAGCTTGGCAGATATGACTTCCAATCATACCCTGCTTGACAAATCTGCTCTGGAAACTAAACTATGTTTCCAAATCCCTTGGTTGCAGATATCTCACTTTTGGTCTCAAATTAATCTTCAAGTACATCATCAAGCAACCTTTAACTGATTCTGAACTTCTCCTTAAACCCACACAAGAGTCTAAAAAGCACCTTATCTCATCCATTTTTAATATTTTAAATGGCCTCAACACTGACAACCCCCTCTTTTAACAGGCGGCTTGGCACAATGCACGTGAGGAGGCCCTCTCTATGGCACTCTTTCCCCTTTAATTCAAAGGTAATTTCTATCACATGTCAAACATTTAAATTTATTTATTTATTTATTTGTTATATTTATAGGCTGCTCTCCCCGCAAACAGACTCAGAGCGGCTCAGATAGCTTGGCCCAGTGTGCCAAGATTCTTATAAAACATTTAAAACAATCAACAATCATCAATTTACGGCTAAAATGCTCTCAATAGTTTACACACAAGTTGGCGTGCCATGTATTACCCAGCAGTCTCCAGATCTACAAGTGATATGGCTCAATCCCGGTTACAATCAGCCTCCACCACAGATATTAATAGTGGTCATTGATGGAGGGGGGCGGCGGCTCCTAATTGAAGGCCTGGTGGAAGAGCTCCATTTTGCAGGCCCTGTGGAACTGCATAAGGTTCCACAGGGCCCTGATCTCCTCCGGGAGCTCATTCCACCAGTGAGGAGCCGCCACCGAAAAGGCCTTTGCTCTGGTGCAAGTGAGCCTGTCCTCTCTGGGGCTTGGAATCACCAGGCATTGTTGCGCCCCCAACCGTAGTGCCCTCTGGGTCTATGCATTGGTATCTTACCACTCAAAAGCTCACTCATTCACAATCTCATTTCAATCTTTCCTGTTGGAAACAGTGTGGTTCCATTGGCTCGTACTTGCACTGTTGGCAAAATTGCCCCAAATTAAGAGTTTCTGGGATTTTGTCCTAATACATATAGAATCCATTGCGGGTTTTAAAATCCCCCCTTCTCTGGTAAACCTCTTTTTAAAGAGTTGGAAGGCCAACAACCCCACCAATTCTAAGAGAGACATCATTCTCATCCTGCTTTCCACTGCTCAAACAGCAATCACAGTTTGGTTGAAAAACAAACTTCCCAAAAATTATCCTTATGGCACAAAAAACGGTGGGATTTTTATATAATATAATGGCTAAAAAATCTGATAATGCCTCTCTTCTTGACTTGCATGCTTCTCAGTCAAACTTTGCTGCAACATGGCTCCCGATACTTGACTATGTAACACAACAAGGTGAAACTCCAAGTGAAGTAGATCAACTGCATTTATGGTGATGCTCTACTTAATATTCTGTTTAATGCTTGTACTGTGTTGTTGTTATTTTCCTTTCTTTGCTTAATCTGGGTTTTTCAAGTCTTATATATTGTGATTTTTGCAAATGCCACTTTATCTTGACTTTTTATCTGTACTTTATATGTATTTTATTAGCATTCAATAAAATGTATTTTTTTTAAAAAAGAAAGGGAAAATTTGCAATTGGTTGAATATTTGTCAGGTAATCAGTGCTGGCACTTCCTTGTTTACAAATTCAGGCTATCAGGCTCACTACTTAAAGAGAAAACCACTGATGACTAGCCAAAGTTCCCAGTTATCATGGATCAGAATGGGCCAAAGTTTAATTTACAGCTGCCATCCTCTTTATTCCATTGCATTCTCTGTGACACCATCTAACACTGATCCCAGTTAAGACCAATGCTCCCTCTAAGTTGTGAAGTCTTATGAGCAAAAATTCTACTTTGTGAGCTACTGGCATTAAAGTTGTGAGCAAGCAATTTGGCTACTGCATAAATTAGTTTGCTCTGGAGCCATCCTTCCTGAGCTAAGGCAAAAATGTGTGAGCTGGAGGCTAAAAAACTGCAAGCTAGCACACACTAACTCAGTTTAGAGGGAATACTGGTTAAGATTGCACCCAAAATGACACTATCAATGTAGTAGCTTTAGGTCAAGCCAAATTTCTACAAACTAAGTAGACTACAAACTTATTTCTCTGTACAAGAGCTCCAGTGCTTTGATGCCTTGTGCTCAAATACTGAGTTGTACACTCAAGCCAACAACCAAGTTGTTTCAAAGTATCTTTGCTGAAGTCAAGCCAGTGTTTCTAATAGATGCAGCCAATGTCTTGTCTTTACAAGGCAAGGTCACTTTATCGGATAACAACAGACACTTTTTAAAAAGGAAATTTGGTTCCATTTGTCAGGGGGGGGGGAATCCCATTTATTAGGGGATATTTCCCTTCTGAATGCTAAGAGTGTCTCCGTTACTGTTTTGTTTACCATTTTCAGCTGAGAATTAAATTGTTTCAGTTTGTCAAGTGTGTGCTTATAATTCTTTTAGTGCCATTCTTAAAGAATTTAAAAGCCCAATAGGAAGGTGTTGAAGCCCGATAAGAAGGTGATCTCACTCATTCAGTTCAGCAAGCCATGTACAACAACAAAAGGTTGGGTACGTTAATTTTCAGTGTAACCTCTCTCGTGATACATGCTAGCTGTACTTCACAGCTTACTGAGCAATGTGGTTGGAAAATTGATTAAAAACCCTAATTATTGTAACTGGGCTATAATCATGATTGATAGGACAAAGAGCACTAATCAGTAAAGACAAACTGTTCCAAAATGTTCAGTGGTCTGAGGGAAAAAATAGCTAAAATCAAAGGCTGTGATTTTAAAAAGAATAGTTTTTCAAATTGTGTTTTTACTGTGAAAAAAGAAGAAAGAAGAAAAGGAAGTTGGCTGCATTGCTGGAGGAATGCCTCCTGTGTCATCAGTGTTCAACCTTTGCCATTTAATGCCTATTACATCTAGCTGGGGGGGAATACTTCCTTGGGTCAAGACAGTATAAAATGTTTCATTAAAGAAAAAAGGTACTGTTAATCACTTTGAAGTAGGCAGCTGCAAAACATTCTCCTCAAGAACTCATCCCTGGTTACAAATGATTCCTATAAAAATCAGGGGCCTGGATAGTTCCATTCTATTTTCCAAGCTTTCTAACTTCTACGTGAAACTGAGGGGGGGGGGGAACACATTGGGGTGAGAAGACTAATTTTCTCTTCTCCTTTGTCCAGAGCTTGGAGTATTGCTAGATCTGTTTCTACAGACGTGGCAACAGGGTGCCTTTGTTCAATTGTGGTTGGTGCAACTCTGATCACTTCCAGTTTGAAGTACTACAATGTGCTGTATGGGGGGCGGCCTTGAAAACTGTTTTGAAGATGTAGTTTAGTAGCAAGGTTGCTGCATTGTGTAAGCTATGAGGAATATTTCTTACCAGTTTGACTATTTGCTTCTGGGCACCATTCAAAGGGCTTTAATGGCTTGGGTTCAGGGAGCTTGAACATGCTTGTTTCTATATGAATCTGCTGTATACTCCATTTTAGAAGTGGGTATTCAACCGTGAGTTTGGAAGTTGCTCCCAAAATCGGTTCACAGGATACTTTTAGCTGACTACTTCTCTATTTATACAGGCTTCGGGCTGATTTAACAGTGTGGGTTCCCCTGTCTACCGGCCCATGTATTTTATACTGGCTTTTATCCCTTGCTAGTGCTTTTTAATGCAATTTTGTACTGGCAACGACTTGTATTCTGTAGAGGATTGTTTTAACTATAAGCCATTTGGAACCCAATAGGAAGAGAGAATCCAGGATAGAAATCCATTAAATGCATACATATAGAAATTGAAAGTGAGTGCAAACACAAACCCCATTTTAAATACCTCTAAGCTAGAAGGCTACATGGCAAAATGACATTCACATCACCTCATTCTCTACTACATTGGAAGCCTGGCCATTCAACACAAGGCATGCAAATGTCTGTGTCCTTTCCCCTCACTTTTCAAAACAAATGCTCTGTAGGCTGCCAGTGGATTGCTTTCCTAACTCTATATTGGGGGGGGGGGGGGTGTTTCAACATGTCACCTACAAGGCAAAGCCTCAACCAAGCCACATACCCTTCTCTCTCAGCTGACAGAAGCAGCACATGTTCTTCAAGGTAGACTCATTTTTAGGCAGCAGAGCTGTTTGCTTCCTCATTTTAAAATACCCCAGTTGCTATAATTTGTATGTGAGTTTTGCGGGAGACTGCAAAAGCATGCAAAGTGACTATGATATCCAGCGTCAGTTGGGCTGGTCATTTGAGGCAGCATGCTATGACTTCAGCCATCTTGATTTAGTGTCATTCTGATCATGATGGCCAAAGTCCTAACATGCTTCCTCAAATAGCCAGCACAGCCAACACTGGATACCACAGTCACTTTGCATGTGTCTCCTACATAACTCACTCACATGCACCTATTACTGTGAATGAACAACTGATAAATGGTGAGAGGCTTAAACAAAAGAACAACTATCTTCCTTGGGAGCAGGAAATTTCCTTTGAGCTTCTGGCAGGTATACCTATCAAAATTAAGAATGTAACATCCTCCAGCTGGAAGGACAGGACAATGCAACAGTTTTGCAGTCTGAATTTGAAGGGAACCATGTCTTGTAGCTGTAGTCTGTTAAAACTTTGGTGCAGCCTGAACAGACCACAACAGTAGCACACTAGAAGTCTGGCATAGAATCAGTAGTTTTGTTGCTTATTTTTGAGCATGTTTGCTTCCAAATGGCCAGTAGTATTTGTAAATAATATCAGACAATATAATTACAAGACACCATATATTTTCTGTGCTGGCTTATCCAGTGGAAGGTAAACTCTTTCCACCCTTCTTATTATTTGGGAGCACATGACAAAAAAAGTTACTGAGTCAGGAGATGCCCCGAGATGTCTTGAAATTGACAGTGGCTTCATTTTCTGCTTTCTTTCAGTTAATGAACAGATTTCCATATTTATTTAAACTTTTATTTAGCCCATCTTATCTCCACGGGCTCAAGGTGGCACACAACATAGCAACCAAGTTTCAAAGGGATAAATTAACAAAAGTAAAGCAGATTATAGCATACAATTTGAAAATTTAAAAACATCCACACCAAATATGACTCCAAATTAAAACTTTCAGGATCAGCACAACCAGATCTGCTGGAGAAGTTCACTCTCCACCAAATGCTCTCTAGAACAGGACTGACTTACATGCCTTTCTAAACATAGCAATGAAAGGTACTCTAACCACGCACTGTGGCAGGTCATTCTAAAGGACTGGGATTATAACGGAAAAGCCCTGTGAACTCATTGTGGCTGGGAAGCATGTTGGGAAGGAAGCTGCCTGAAGAGTCTAAATGGTGCAGTGTTGTATACTGGGAGATACTGTTTGATAAGAATGAGGGTCCCAGGCTGGGGAGGGCTGTAAAGCTAATAGCCAGCATTTGACTTGGGTCCTGAAGCAAAAAGGTAGCCAGTCTTTTATTTAATATTTTTAATAGAGGAGAATAATCAACAAGTCTTTCTTGGACTGATTATGTTGTATATTAACAGTATGATATCTTTCATCTGCTGATGGTAAATGACTTTGCCTTTGTGCTCCCATTCAGAATTAACACTTTTTCAGCAACTAGGTGACTGCATGTAATATAAAGCCTAGTATCCATTGTTTTCACTAGTACACACACATACATATTCACTGTCTCCTATACTTTCTTATCTGCTGTTATGTAAAAAAAGGACAGCTACCTCAATCTTCCAGAAACCCCACTTTTTAAAGAACTCTTAACTCACCATGGATTATTTCCCCTCTTCCAGAACTAGTTCTTTTGCATTGCATATTTGTTTATTTTGACTCAGATACACCACTGCTTTAAAACAGAATGGTGCTTTAAAATGTATAAAGGCCATTCACTTCATATTATTTCTTGTTTAGTGTACACCTAAGTGTTTTTGTTTTGCACACACTCAAAAATATGAAGTATGGATGCAAAAAGCAGGTGCTTGAAACAATCTTCTCCCATAGTCATGGAGAAGGGAGAAAAATGTATAACTCATGCATTCATAAGTCAACTTCCCTATACTGCTCTACTGTATCACTTACTGCTATGGAATGTCTTCCCAGCCCTCAGCAGCATTGAGGGTCTGCAGTTGGAAGGGAAACAGTAAAAAGACCCAGTACATGTGTGGCACACTGCACATAATCTTTACAACCCCTAGCCTTTGTGGAGGTTTCACTGTTCTTATTACAACTTGCCAAATGTTATTTTTCAACACTGGCATGTCCTTTTAGAGACCGCTGATTTGTTTGGAGGTAGTGACAACTAACAGTCTACAGATTCCAATCTGTAATGTCAAAGGACCAAATAAAAGTTAGTCTGTATCATCATTCTTTAATAGGATTTGCTTCATTATGTTTTCCACTGAATGTTCAGACTGTATATATTGAAGTGTATACATTTTCTGTTTAAATACTAATTCATGAATAAACTATTTACTCCTCACTGCCTTACATGGTGTCTACTGTCAGAAGATTACAAGGCTGGACTAAAAGTACATTTGGCATACAATATTAGCTGTTTAAAAGTCATGTAATCTAATATAGAAATCTTAGAAATTTGAAAACAGTCATTTTTAGAACTAGAATTATCTGTGAAGGTACACAAATCAAGGCCACTTAATTCCAAAGCAGTGCTCATGAGAACAGATGTGTCTCCCTATGCATGAGCCCTGTAATCACAAAAATACTGCAGTGAAAATTCTCAATAAAATTATTTTTGGAATAATGTAGTCATAGTGTATTGATTTATTCCATAATAAGTAATTATATCTCAGCGCACCTGAGCATGTCAAGTAGGGAAGACATCTAGTCTGAGTTCTACTTGCTGGCAGTGAGACTTCCCAAGAAATCTCAAATATATATATACAAGGGGGGGCCCCGCGATATTCACGGGGGGGGAGAAGCTGACAGCTGCTCCTCCTTCCTCCGCCCCCTTCCCCCCCCGCGCTGCAGCCTGCCCCGGCGAGGCCCCTCCAGTGCAGAGCCGAATGGGCCTCACCATTCCTCCCCCCCCGCCGCTGCCCTTGTGTTTCCCTCAGGGGGGGAGAGGAGCACGCCCCCTCCCCCCAGAGACTCCCAGCGGTCCTCGGCGGCTCTCGCCGGGCCTGCCGCTTGCCCCCTTCCCCCCCAGAGACTCCCGGCAGGCCTCGGCGCCTCTCGCCGGGCCCGCCACTTGCCCCCTTTCCCCCCCCAGAGACTCCTGGAGGGCCTCGGCGCCTCTCGCTGGGCCTGCTGCTTACCCCCTTCCCCCTCCTCCGTGGGCTCCTCCCCCCTGTAAGGCGGTGGCGGCAGGGAGACCGCTGCCTGCCGAGGCTTCCCCCTGCCTTCAAAATGGCGGCGGCGGCAGGGACACCTGCCGTCCACTGAGGCTTCCCCCCCTCCCTCCCTGCTTTCAAAACGGCGGCGGAGGCATAGAGACCTGCCGCCCGCCGAGGCTCTTCCCTCCCTCCCCCCCACAAACGGCGGCGGCGAGTCCTCATCACGCTGCTTCCCACCCCCTCCCCTACAGCGGCCACAGCATTCTCTGCACATGCGCGGAGAATGCTTTAACTTTTGGGGGGATTTAAAGATCCCCCGGAAAGTTTTTTAAACATTTAGGATTTTTCTGCACATGGGGGGGAGTGCCCCCCATGTGTAGAAACCCCACCCCACCCCCAAGTGCCCTCCCACACTTGACAGTTGTCAGGAGGAGACCTGCAAGAAACTTGCGGGATGGTTATCCCATTCATCATACCTTTGCTTCCTCCCTTCTCCCCCTCAGTAACACTGAGTTACTACAGAGATAACGTTCTATGGAGAAAATGGATGCTTTGGAGGGTGGAGTTTATGGCATTGTACCCCACTGAGGTCCCTGTCCTCCCCAGGTTCCACCCCCAAATTTCCAGTAGTTTCCCAGCCTGGCTCTGGATCCACTGCTGGTGGCCGGGGTGGGGGGGTAACTTGGCAACCCTAGACTGCTGCCAGTAAAGTCCCTGCCTTTGACTGACAGAAACAGTTGGAACCTCCCCCCTCCCCCGAACATTCTAATCTCCTCACAGTTGATGCCTGGAGCTGAGGCCATTTCAAAAGGTATTTTGGGGGATTCTATGGTCCCTGGTTTTTTTTTAACTTTTTGGGGGTGGGCACTTTGGAATTAGATATATAGATATTGACACTTTCCAGCTCTCCCATTGGCTATGCTATGTGCTCCATCAGCCATTGGCTCATCAACCATCACTCAAGAGTACTCCTATGCCATTGGCTGGGTGCTGGGTCTGCTCCTCTCCCCCTCCCCCTGCCATTCCCTATCTGAATAAACTGCCAAAACTGCTGGGTGGCTCACTTTCTCCTTAGTGGCTGTTGCTAGGCAACCCAGCTTGGTATTTGACATTTTTGGGGAACTTATTGGGGCCAGTCCTGACTAGAGTTGCCAGATCCAGATTGAGAAATTCCTGGAGATTTTGTGGTGGAGTCTACAGAAGCCAGAGTTTGGGGATCGGAGAGGCCTTGGCTGAATAGAATGCCATAGAGTCTACCCTCTAAAGCAGTTATTTTCTCCAAGGGGGAGACTTTGGTTCTTGCTGTGGAAGCTGAGTGGGTGATTTCAGACCAGTCACAGACTTTCAGCCTAACCTACCTCACAGGGTTGTTGTGCAGATTGAAAGGGGGAGAGGAGAATCATGTAAGCTGCTTTGGTCCCCACTGTAGAGAAAGACTGTACTTTTCCTCCTGAGAAACCATTGTTGCCATTCTGCAGGTGAGGGCTGGAGATCACTCAGAATTACAACTGCTCTTCAGATGGCAGAGATCAGTTCCCCTGCCAAAAACAGTGGACTCTGTGTCATTACACCCTGATGAGGTCACACAGCAAACTGACAGTGAGTGTCCAAGGCCGGGGCACCTGCTCGGAGCCTTTTTCTACAGCCCATTGTATTTATTTCCACAACGGGCCTTATTTCTAGCGCAAGCATAATTCCAGATAAAATCACACACTTCCCAAATGTAGTCCCCCAAATTTGAATGAGTAGGAGGACAGATGCCCATGATCAGAACTGGTATTATGAGGCTAGTTTTGCCTGTTGGCCTGTAATTGATAATAATATTTAAAAATATATATAATTTGGATTTATAAATCATTCAGTCTCTGAATACTCAGGGCTCTGAGCAATGAATAACAATAATAAAAACATATATTCAAACAATATCAAGAATTAAAAAGCTGATTAAAACAATTCATAGTTTACAGTATTCAGATGGCATTTGTACCTCCAATTACAACTGCTTCCTGTAGCATTTAACCTGGAGACTGGAAAAGAAACTCATCCAGCACAGAAAGTGCTCACTTGAATAGGTGACCAGGGCTGGGAACGTGCTTTAGCATCCAATGCAAATAGCCCCTATCACTTTCTCCAGGATCTCAATACAAAGCTGTGTAACTGGCGATTGAGTCCATCTTTCATTTGAGACCAGGCAGATTGTTCTTGTATCAGACTGCTGTTCATAAAATTCGTTCTCTGGAGTTTAGCCCCTCTACCCTCTAAAATGCTGTCTCGCCATTGATAAGCATTTGCCAGATGTTTCAAATCATTTAATTGTAAACATATGACTGTAATTGCAAAAAAACCATTAAGAATTGATAGCTTTTGTTTTTGGCTGATACCACATTTTAATGGTTTAGGGAATAGGGCCATTGAGCAGTATTTTCCCCAATATTTGGGGTATTCACTCCAAGGAAAACCAGAAAGTTGTCTTATGCTAGAAAGCATGGTTGTGTCAAAGATATGTGACTCGTTCCTCCTGTCTGCCTGCAATTAATAATCATATTTAGGATTTATACAGTGCTTCACAAAGTACTCCAAATACTTTACATAATTTTAGCAACAGGTAACAGGACTATGGCTGAGGCCAATGGCTTGGATCCAATGATTCCATTCTGATATGTGAGGAATCCGCTGAATTTTCTCTCTGGTCCTTAACCAGATAGCTCAAATTGGAAAAAAGAGAAATGCCAGGGCTACTTCATTTCGTAATCTACTTTACAGTTCCAAAAAGAGAGGAAAAAAATCTATAAAAGAGATGAGGTAGCAGTAGATGACCTCCAGAATGTCAGTTTAGTGGATGGGGATGATACTTTATCTTCTGGTCCAAAAATATTCACATAAAATCTGTCCTGAAAGGAATCTGGAAGAAGCTAAGGTTTCTCCAAACAATTTCCCATGGTTCCTCAGGGATGTGCTATTCAGGCTTTGTAACCATAAATTCAGCCTCATCAAAATTCTAGCAAAAATGAGAAAGGAGACCCCTTATGCACACATGCCTACCTGATGTAAACTTAATGAAAGCAAATTGGTGTGTGTGTATGTGTGGGGAGGTAAAGAACAGGTAATGAGAAAATGTCTTTTGAATAAAATATCTGCTGAAACCAGTCAAGGGGAAGCAAGCAGTGTATGGTGCAATTCATCACTAATAGAAGGGATGGGATATATCAAGGACGTTGAATGTCATGCGAGAATGTTTTAAAGCAACAAAAATGAAATGATCCCTATCCTATCTCTTCTTCCAGATGGTCTAGTAAAGAATAGTTGTCAATTACGCCTCAAACCTAACTGCCTGGTTTTACTGGGATATAGTTTATTGAATATCTTGCCATCTACCACCGTCACTGGTGTCTTGAATAATGCCACCTTGCATTCATATAATTTTCAAAGGCAGTTATGATTGCCAGTATAGCAGTTATGATTCAAATTCCACTGCAGTAAATGGATGTATTACCACTGTAACTGAACCTTGCTGTTATTCTCTAATTTGAGAAAAAAAGACAGCAGTATACATTCATATCTGTAATGGATGCAAATTCAAAACAATAAGAATAGCATGCAGTCACAAAAGTAGAAGATGAAAGAAGCATTCCCTGTTATTCATGCAAAGATTTTCTTTCCTAAACGTGTCATCATGAAAAGCACCATCAATGAAGTGAACAGCAGCTGATGTCCACTGCCAGTGAATACACAATGAAATCTACACGTGCTATGCTGTGCATGTATTTCAAAAATGAGCAGATTCTTTTACTTGCTTACTGTCCAGATATTTCACGTCATAGCTCTTAATCTCTTCACTATTAGACAACTTTACAGGTGTTTTCGCAACCTTATCTAATACCGAGAACACATTGCTAAAATTTATGATGTATGACAGTAGTTTTCCTCTTCCGCTTGTTTTGCAGAAACCAAAGGATTCAACACTGCATAACTACATTGTGTCTGTGCATCAGTAATTCAAAAGAAAGGGAGCAGAGTCATGTCTCCCATTTTTTCTTCCTAAATCCAGCACTAAAGTGTTTGTACCTTTCAAAATGACTAAGATAACATTTGCCTTTTTACAGTAACTTATAACCTAACCACTCTATTTTCAAAGAAGTTCCATTTGTTTTGATTATAAATCCCCATGGATTTTAATACTCACTTTCACTGTAAATAGATTAAAGATTTTATTTTGTAGCAAATTCTTCTCCACTGTTTTCTTCTTTGTCCAAATACACTCTTTGTCAAGCGGGTAAAGCATGAAATTCCCCTCTTTTCAGAGTTTTGTTTTCAGGGAATCATTATTTGCCATTTTGCTGCTTGTTAATGTCCTGTGTAGTAGTTCTGAGTGCAGCATATTAACTAACATGTTTGTAGGCTTCTAGCATGTTGTGAGCCAAGCTACTGTCTCTGTAGCTAAGAATGTGGTCATTCATGGCTAAAGATGCTAGCTAACTTCACTTAATAAGGACATCTTTTCGAAGACGTGGCAGTCTCTTACATGCTTAGGGTTGCCAGCCTCCAGGTGGGGCCTGGGGATCTCCCGCTTTTACAACTGATCTCCAGCTGACAGAGATCAGCTCCCCTGGAGAAAATGGCTGCTTTGGAGGGTGGACTCCATGGCATTGTACCATGCTGAGGCCCCTCCCCTCCCCAAACCCCACCCTCTCCTGGCTCCACCCTCAAAGTCCCCAGGTGTTTTCCAACCCGGGCTTGGCAACTCTATACATGCTAGTTGGTGGCTTATGAGAGCCTGCTCCTTCCCTCCCTCCTCCATCTCATTCCAGGGCAGTTTTTGTCTCCCAATCCACCCCTGTTGGGAGTTGTGGCAGTGTGGCAAGCTCCATCCCAGGGTGGCATGAATGTGGTGGCTTCCCTGGGGTGTGGAAGGGGGATGATGGCAGATGGTGGCTTCCACAGGGGGCAGGGGCAGAACAAGTGGCAGCTTCACTACAGTGTGAGGGGCAGTACAGTCATTCAGCTATGGCTGGCCTTGCCTATGCCAGTGTTCCAGTTTACAGGATAGATACTGCAGCTCTGGGGAGAAGCCATTCCATGGGCTGTTTCCACGTAGCCCATGTATTCCAATGGTTTCCTTAAAGATTATTAGACTATTGTAGTGCACTCTACATGGGCCTGCCTTTAATCACAACTCAACAACTCCAGCTGTCAGGCAGTAGGTGGAACATGCATGCCATGCCCATCGGTTACGGATATGTTACCAAGTTCAATTGAAGGTTCTGGTTATCAGCTACAAAGCCCTTAATGGCCTTGGACGCATACACCTGCAGAACTACCTCTCCTACTTTGCTCCACTGTGATAGCTTTGCTCATCAAATAAGCAAAGCCTTCAAAAGGTGCCACCCTGAAAATGGATAAGACTGGGAGCTGCCCATTGATTTTTTTTTAAAGATTTATTTATATCTTTTATAGTACAAAATTTTAACCATAATCAACATGTCAAACAGTAGAAAGGCATAAACATTGCTATATTGTGTAAGCAACAATAAATACAGTTAATAAGTATAAAGGTCAACGATTGTAAATTTTTCGTAATAGAATGGCCAGCCTGAGGAAGTTAGGAAAGCTCCCACACTTCTTTCATTCCACAAAATGTGCAAAACATTAGCCTGAGAGGGCCTTTTTAAAATGTTAAAATTATAGTAGAATGGGACTGTCCAGTAAGGTAGTTTTAATAATGGATTAAGATTGTAGTCCACTGCAATAATTATTTGTAGCTATCACCTGCTTTTACTGCATTGTCTTGTACCTTGTAATCCACTTTCTGTATTGTTTATAGTATACCTTTGTCTTAGTTTGTTGTTCACATTGTTCTGTAATCCTAGTCCTATTACATGGTTCCTTGGTTGTCTCCTGCTGTCAATTACATTGCTTTATTCCATGTTGAGCCTTAGTGAGAAAGACATACATTTGAATAAAATTAATAAATACAATACAATACAATAAAGACTAGGAAGGACCTACATACTTCTCTACAGCGACAAGGATCCGTGTGTCTAGTGAAGACCCTGTGGTGACTACGTAGATGATGACTGACAAAAGAATTTACCTCACAACGTACATTTTACTGTATTTGAAGGCTATAACTAGATGAGGCCTAAAATAATTGTAATTCTACATTGATTTATATAAAACTTTCCTTTTTAAGTAAGTAGTTAACCATATGATACAAAACAGATCTTTTAGCTTATTAATCTATTTCCTTTTGTTAGGAGAAATAGTTTACCTCCCACTCCACAACATTTTGCAAAGACAATGCCCCAGGAACATTGCCACAAAAGGTGGTAGAAAAGAGGCATTACCAATCTCACATTGTCAACAATTTCCAGGTATATTATAAATCTTGGGCAGTCTACTAGATGACATATGCCACTGGTGAATACTGAAAAAGAGAAATCTTTCTACTTCCTTTTCTGAGGAAGTCTTCATTGAGCATTGTGTTATTGCTGGGAATTAATGCATGGCATCTGGCACATACTGAGATTTCCTATTCTTTAAATGTGTTAAATTTCATACCCAGTTTAAACTGCTTATTTCTGATCACAGTGGAGATCTTGGTGGTGTCGTTGTGCTATTGTATAACAGCCAAGTCCACATCAAAAAATCTATAATATAGTCAGAATCCAGTCCAGCAACATATTAGGGACCAACAAGATTTTGGGTTGTATGAGCTTTCAAGAGTCAAACTCCTTTCATCAGACACTTGAAAGCTCAATAGCCCTCAATATCTCATTGGTCTTTAATATGCTACAGGACGGGATTCTAGCCATTCTACTGCATACCAACACAGCTATTTGTTCCTTGTATTATTTCTTAACCATATTTAACCATATCTATACATCTAGAGGGGATTCTAATAAGGTCTGTTCTATAATATCAATATCTATCATACGATATCAATAATGAGTAATTGCTTAGGAACAACCATTCAGCCATCTTTACACATTTCTTCACGCAGAGTGTGATTAAAATGTGGAATTCGCTGCCAGAGGCCACAGGAATGAATAGTTTAAAAAGAGGATTAGATAGATTCATGGTGGATAAGTCTATCAGTGGCTACTAGCCATGGTGACTGAGGCAATGTTCACATTCAGAGGCACTAAAACTCTGAATCCCAGAGCTAGCAGACAACACCAGGGGAAGGTCTTAGCCTCTGTGCCCTATTGTTGGTCCTCCACAGGAACTGGTTGGCCACTGTGTGAGACAAGATGCTGGACTAGATGGACCATTGATTTGATCCAGCAGGGCTCTTCTTATGTTCTTATCCATACTACACAAGCTATATTGTATGAAGTATATACATTTGGGAAGCTAAGACCATCGTTCACCCATTGATCTTGTGAGGTTGTTAAGATTATTCCTAGTTTCTTTTTATTTCATACAAAACTATTAAGTACTACAGTTCTTTTATCTTTCTCCTCCTGTTTGGGTTAATATAAGAACATCAGCAATCATATAATTAGCTTCATGAAGAAGAGTCATTTGTAAAGCATTAATCTTTCCAAGTAAGATATTCAACTTTGGCCAGGCCTCAAGTTTGTTTTCAGTTTCTGATATTAAAGGGGTAAAGCTATATTCAGAAATATAAATCCCTAAACATTTATTTATTTATTTATTTTAAAAATCCCTATTCTTAATCTGACTGCACAGTATTTTTGGACTTAGTTTTTTTCTTCTCAGACTCAAAAATAAAGCTTCTGTTTTTTCTACATTTAATTTGTAACCAGACCCTTGTCCCAACTCAATTTTCTAAATTTTAATTTCATATCAGAAATAATCGGATCTATTAAAAAAATTGCTACAGCATCAGCATATAGATTTACTTTCTAGCGATACCATGCTTATCTCATCTCTTGCATCTGTTCTGACTATCATCATTATAGCAAAATGCTTAATTGCATTCACATGTCTTTGGATGGTATAAGCATTTGTAAATGAGTCCAGAGACAGAAAATTAAGAGAGCTGAAAGTGATTTGAGAGGCCCTTTGGCCGAACTATGCATTCCGATCAAGCAGACTCAACAGAAATGCTTACAAAACCAGTTTATCAGAGGTTAAAGTGAGAGGAGAGAGCACATCACAAAGACCATGGCTTTGTTCACACCTTCTTCAGATGTCTGAGGAAAAACAAAGCTGATTCAGACTCAGATATCATAAAGGGTAGTATAGTTGGAATTCCAATGTGAATATCTCCTCAAGCTCTCTGCCAGTTCTGATTTGTTGTCACAAAGGAAGAAATTGTTTTTTGTTTTTTTTTAAATTATGGTTTTTATTTTTGTTCTACAATGAAAAAGCTACCAACAGGCCCAAAGGCAGGAGATGGACCTCTTATTAAAAAGAAGGCTCATAGCATTTTCTTCTGCAAGTCTGCCTTTGTAATTAACCTGTCACATGAGCATACTAGGGGCTGAGCCCTCTATCTTCATGTTATGTCTTCCTGCCTGCCTCTAGCACATTAGGAAGTTAACAAAGGACAACAGCCAGGTGCCTGAAATGGAAGTGGAACAACCCATTGCTGCCTTCAGGGGTGTCACTATGTTATGCTCTGAGGCCTCTTTTTACATTAGTCCAGCCTAAGAACAGTGAAGAATTGAGAGACAAAATAGTACCACTGAAATGAATCTAAAAACAAAACTACATAGACAGTATTGAAGAAGCATGTCCATATCTAGATGCCATTCCACTCACATGAGTAACGTGCTATGACAGACTAATGTTGCGGTTCTGTCAATATGACAGATAGTATTACACTTTCATGGAAGGAGGAAGAAACTATACTAAGAATTTGTTTCTTTCTCCTTTTCTTCCATTTTGTTCTATTTAGTCCATTTTTATACTATACTCCTAGAAGAAGCTTTGTTAAAATCATATAATTAGCTTCACCTCTTTTTGATAGGTCTGATCTGCAACAGTCACTCAGCTGTAATTATCTATTTTTGAAGCAATGGAAGAGGAACCCAAGAGAATCGAGTACAAGTAGAATTTGAAGTAGAAGTGACACGCCAGACCAAAGAAGTTTCCAAGAAATCCATGGTGGATTGCAAGCAATGCTCTTTATCAGTACAATTTGGGGCTGGAGCGAGGCGGAGTGGGCACTAGGGCAGCCACGGGCCGAATCAGATTCTCTGATCTGATTCGGCCCACCCCCGAATTGCTGCCAAACTTCAGTGGCGGCTTTAAAAGCGGCTGTAGGGGAGGGGGTTTGAGATAGAGGCTCCAAACTTGCAGGGTACCTTCTAGAACCTCTCTCCCAAATACCCACCAAGTTTCAAGAAGATTGGACCAGGGGGTCCAATTCTACGGGCCTCCAAACAGGTTGCCCCCATTCTCTCCGTTGTTCTCTATGGTGGGAAAAAAGTAAAGTTTCTTCCCACCATAGAGAACAATGGAGGGAATGGGGCAACCTGTTTGAGGCCCCATAGAATGGACCCCGTGGTCCAATCTTCTTGAAACTTGGTGGATATTTTGGGAAGAGGTCCCAGAAAGTACCCTGCAAGTTTGGAGCCTCTCCCTCAAACCCCCTCTCCTCCAGCCCCTCATATACCCTATGAGTTTTTGCCATTGACTTCAATGGCTCATAGGGTATAATAGGGCTGAAACTGACATTTGACCAGTTATGCTAATGAGTTATGTTAATAGGTATGCTAATGAGCTCCTGAACCTCTTTTTCTACGAAATGACCCCTGAGTACAATAAAACTGTACCTAGTGCATTGATTCAGTTGGAATAAATATATTGTACTACAAATGTCAGAGAAAGGGGGAGATTTATTTAGAATATGAATAGGTAACTGGTGTATTCCTGGGAAGCATGCTACTCCCTGTACAATATTTTGCCATAACAACTAGTTTTGTCATGGATGGATAACTTGTATTACATTGTTGGAGCCAACCAGGAGCTAGTTTCTCAGAGTTATGGAGCCATATGCACATAGGTATCTAAACTGAAGAGTGGACTGTCAATTTTAAAATATATTTTTCTTTTGCGATGAAAATGTTATGAGAGAAGAGATTGGATTAATATGCCACCCTTCATTCGGAGTCTCAGAGTGGCTTACACTCCTTTCCCTTTCCCTCCCCAAAACAGACATCCTGTAAGGTAAGTGGGGCTGAGAAAGTTCTCTCAAGAACTGTCCTTGAGAGAATAGCTCTGACAGAACTATGGCTTGACCAAGGTCATCCAGCAGCTGCAAGGGGAGGAGTGGGGAATCAAATCCGGCTCTCCCAGATTAGAGTCCACACACTTAGCCACTACACTTAACCACTAACACTACTGGGGCAGGACTTTGGTAGCAGGATAAAACTACTTTGGGAGCTGGATCCATCCTATTAATTCATTGGTTATCTATGCCTTGGAAGAGCTGCTTCAGGAGAGGAAACCATTTCCCATGACGCCTCAGCAAGAAAGGCAAATGAAAAAGTAAATAAAAGCATAACTTGTTGAATAAGAACAAATAAGGGGTGGTCCTTGAGGGTTGGAGCTGAAGTCCTCAGAACATTCAGCATAAGATGTGCTTAAACGGGTTAATTTTCCTTGCTATGTTAGCAGGACAAGCGGGTTACATTAGCCAAAATGTCTGAAAGGTTCTTTTTCTGCAGCTTGCTACATTTTGTAGCAAAATGTCACTGCTTCAGACAATCTGCTGGTTGCTGGCCCTGTAGATGCTCCACCAGCCCTTTGTTCAGAAGCAGATCACATTCCTTTGCCAGACTCCTTCTCATCCTTCACGGAAAATTAAACAAAGCCTTTGAAGACAGAAGACTTTCTTTTGCTGTTCCACTTCCAGGGTGCTGCCAGAATAGGTAATAGAAACATGAAAAGGAGTATATGCTAATTATTAATCCAGGAAAGCCATGCAAAATGACCCAAGTTACACCTTGAAGTTTACATAGCTGGCAGCACTGAACTTAACTGCATGATAATCTCTAGGCTGCCTAAGCTCCTGCAACTCTCACTGAAGTGACATCACCTCCTCTTGCACAGCCTCCTTGTCAGGAATGTTCACTCTGGCTGAGCTCATCCCAGATGCCCAAAAGGACTAGTGCGTGCCTAGAGCTGTGCCTACCTTAGATCACTAAGTGTTGCATTCTTGAATGGTCAATATGAGGAGTGAGAGTTCCAGGGAAAACCTGTAATGGCGATTCTCTGAAGGAGGACTGAGGTGGTAGAACATGAAAAGAGAGGGCACAGGCCTTAGACATGATATAGAAACGAAACAATCATTTTACCTATAGATGAATATCTTTTCAAAATGGCTTGGCTCCCAATTTTTAAAAACCATATGAAATATCTATCATAAGTCCTTGCTGATTTCTGTTGTGCCTCTAGCAAAGCCAACTGATGAAAATTTACTTTTGCAGATTTAAGACCTATGAATATCAGCTGCTTGTAACTAGACAGTCTCTCAACAAACTTCCTGACATTAAAAAAACCCTATGGGTATTCTCCAGAGTCTCTCAAATGCAAACTTTCCTATTATTGTTGGCAGTAGGACATGAACTCTCAGCATGTAAATGGAAAACTAAGAAAGGATTATCATTTATTACCCACGAATTCTGACAGAGTCTTTGGCACTGTACACAGACGAAGACACTTTCTGTGCTCCAAGGACCAGGCATTTTAAAGACTGCATTTGACACAGACAGCTACATTCTTCAAATACCTAAGCATCTAGTAGTACACTAATAGAATCTCTTGTATTTTAAAAAAATACATAGTAGGAATAAGCCATGCTCTTCCTGTCCTTTTGTTACTGCCCTCTCTTGTTGAATGATCTAGATTAAGAAACATCTAGATGGGCAAGAATGAAGTACATAAACACTTTCATTCATGTTAAACACTTAAAAAAGAATCTGTGAAAAATGAAGTGTGCTCTGTTTTGTGTACCACCTCCTCCCCAGTCCACTGAAACCAGGTTTTTAAACAATGTTCTTAGAGTAACTTGCAAAAGTGAGGTGATTTAGCAGATAATCATTAAAATCTTTATTTAGTATGCAGAGTTTAAAATATACACTGTGTGTCATACAGTTAATTCCACAATCCTATTAAAGAAGATGGAGTCCTAGAGATCTGGATTCTTATATTCATGCATACTTATTGCTATTGCCAGATAAATTTAGAAATGTATAAGGAAAAGAGCAATTAATGAAATTAAAGTGCACTCTTGAATTTGTGTTAATTAACCAATGTGTTAATTAACAGCCTGAACAGTTCCTGACTAGGCTGATCTTCTCAGAGATAGGAAGCTAAGCAGGATCAGGTTGACCATGGTATGTACTTGCATCGGAGACCACCAAGAAAGACTGGGGCTACTATGCAGAGAAAGGCAATGGCAAATCCCATCTGTTCTTCTCTTTGCCTTGGAAATCCAGTGATCCTGGGATTACCTTGGGTCAGTTGTGACTTTCAGTTGTGACCTGACAGCACAGTTATTAATGAACTAATGAGGTTCCCTTAGTGTCATGGGTACAGCATAGGTGTCAATGTTCAGGACCAAACTAATGTAAACATATCTCCTCTTTTTAGCTTTAAAAGCAGTCATGGGAGTAATTCTGATTGGAACTATGGGGATAGGAAGAGAAGCACATATTTTCCCCTGTAATGGAAATAGGAGTTCTGGAGATGATTAAAACTGGGAGAGTAGAGAAAAGCCTGGAAGCTAAACAGGGTCAGCCCAGCTTAGTGCTTGGATGGAATACCACTAAGGAAATCCAGAGTTGCTATGAAGAGTGTCTCTTGCCTTAAAAGCTCTATGGGGTTGCCATAAGCAAACTGCAGCTTAATGGCACATCCCAAAACCAGCATGGAAAGGGGTAATGCTTCCTCCACCAATGCCACAGCTGTGATACAAATTTTCCTCCTCTCATAGCACATACTGAGCCTTTAAAAAAAGACAAAGGATCAGCTCTTGGAGCTCCTGCTGTTATACCTACACTGGCTGTCTGCTGCACTTCTATGGTTGGTGTATCATGATCCTTATCTTGAGTTGGATTCAAACCAAATTTTCCATCAGCAAAATGGAACTTTCCTGCCTCCCCCTCCCACTGCAGCCCTCTGATCTTCATGATACGCTGCTCCTGAGAAATAGGAAACCCTGAGGAACAAAATAGGGAAGGGTCTGCAGCAGGAAGGGGGAATCAGTGGAACTTACCAGTATAGTCTGACTCCAATCATTCTTTTGAAAGAGGACAATGCCTTGCACTGGATGAAAACCCAAAAAACCCTGGCAAGACTGCCAGGAGGCCCTTCAAAATAAGGATGCCACCAGGGCTCATTTTGTAGCAGGAGCTCCTTTGCATATGAGGCCATATACCCCTAATGTAGCCAGTCCTCCAAGAGCTTACAGAGCTCTTCTTACAGGGTCTACTGTAAGCTCTTGGAGAACTGGCTACATCAGGGGTGTGTGGCCTAATATACACAGGAGCTCTTGCTATGAAATGAGCCCTGGATGCCTCTATAGTTTTATAGCCCCCCCCCCCCTTGGCTAAAAAAAATCTGTCTTTTGGTTCTTGCCTCTTGTGTGAATTGAATTAGTGAATATTTGTATGGCATTTTGTTTCCTCATCCCATAATTTCCCAGTTAATGTATGCAGTTTGTGCCAGCTGCATGCACATTTTGCCATGCACATTGCACGGTGGGAAAAAATGGCATAAGAGGAAATAAATGAATTGGGAACATAAGCAACAAACTGGGCAAAATGAAAAGTCTCATAACAACAACAGATGTGAACAAAAAAGAAACTAAACACCTATTCATAGCACTGCCCTCCTTTTAAATCATGAGAATTTTCTCTTGTAGATTCTTTTTCTATGTAGTCTTGAGGAATGTTATAGGTGGAGATTCTTGGCAGAACTTCTACCTATAACCAAGTTCAGATTTTCCTGCCTCATGGTAGCTGTCATGGGGGCAGGAGAATATGAACTTTCCCACCCACATGGTAGCCATCAAGGCTTTACTGCAATCTTTTTCGAACCTTCATAGCAAATCAGGTTTCAGAAAGATCAGAGGAAAGCTGGGGATGCTGGTCATTTCCACACGCCAGCCTCAATGTTGCTGGGGATTTCCCCCCCTGCTTCCCCACAGCATAATGATGCATTAGTGAACCAGCTGAGGTTTCCCTAGGCACAGGCAGAGAACCCATGTGGAAATGGCCCTGGATAGAAATATGTCAACTGAGTGTAACATTGTGTGCACTGGACTTAGTTGGTGGCATAATAAAGTTTTTAGTGTTTAAGATTCCACATTGTTTTCATAAATGGTGTTATTCATAATTAGACTTTTCATTCATTAAAGGGAGAAGATGTTTGATGTACTTTGATGAGCATAATGGCTGAGAACATGAGCTGTATGATCCTGGAGGTCTCATCTTGATCACAAATTCACAAGGTGGCCTGATTCAAATTACTTTCTGTTAGCATCAGTCCTCCATTATAAATCTGGTAATGGTAATATCGGCCTGCCTTATAGAATTCTTGTAACGACTGTAATCCTTGTTAAGATTGTGAGCAGTGGAAGTACTATACAAATGATAGTTATAAATATCCAATGAAAGTTAATTATTTGCATCAAGGAATCTAAAACAATAGACTATGCTAAGGTGGATTCAATTTAAATATTTGTTTGTAGCTAACATATGTGTTATTTTGCAGCATTTTAAGCAACATAAATGCCAGCACAGAAGTAAAAGGATTATAGGTGACCTAAATATAGAGATTTGTCAGTCCTAAAAGTAGGTGAAAAAGTGTCAACAGCCAGACTTAATTAGGGTGCTACAAAGAAGAGGAAAGATTAACTGTGGCACTTCAAGATTATCTAAAGCTCATTTTCAAAAGGATCATAATGGGTGTTAGACAAGACAGCAATTTCATTAAGCCTAACTGAGAGTTATCAGTATTAAATGTTTGCAAATACGGTCTGTCTAGAAGAGAGTAGTCCATTGCAGTGTAGCTTGATTTCAGAAACCAAGTCCAGTCACACAGCACGTGTAATAGTACATCAGCATCATCTTAAACCAATAACAGGGCAAATAACCAGACACTGTAATTCTCAATAATCTAGATTCTTGGAAAGCTCAGCTGTGATTTTGTTACTGTTCATCTTGATAAGCCAATTAATCTTCTTACCTGATGTCTACCTCATTGCTGATTATGAGTTTGTTTTAGCACTGATCTGCCTGGTTTTTTCCCCTTGAATGCCAACTGAGTTTTTAATTCAAAACTTCACCTGTCAGAAGCATAGCTTCACTAGCATTTAAATCTACTAATAATGTTTTGATAATTCTGAAGCTTTTAAAAGTAGAATGGACAGAAAGAATCTTGACTATAATTCGTTGAGCACCATACATTACAGACCAGTTCCATGTTATTGCTAACTTCTGAGTGGAACTTTATTTCCACCTGCCAATGTAAAAAAAAAAAAAAGTCCATTTGTTGGGTTGTCTGTCAGTGCACCAGTATATAAACTGGTTTCAGTTTCCTAAAAAATTGGTGCTCTGACCTAGATGGCCCAGGCTAGCCCAATATTGACAGATTTTGGAAGTTAAGCAGGGTCAGCCCGGGGCTGCGATCACACTTAATAACCCACTTTCAATCCACTTTCACTGCCCTTTCGAGTTGGATTTTGCCAGTCCACACAGTAAAATCCAGTTGTAAAGTGCACTGAAAGTGGATTGAAAATGGATTATTTAGTGTGTGTGACCACAGCCCTGGCTAGGAAATGGCAAACCACCTCTAAATGCATTGAAAACCCAATGAGGGGTCACCATAAATTGGCTATGACTTGATGGTACTTTCCACCATCACCAAAGAATTGGGAAAATGGCATTACTGTTGAGGTCTAGGCATAGAACATGACTGCTTGGGAAATAATCTTTTGCCATGGATTATGAGTTGTGTTGTCTTCATTTAATGTATAAATCACTAAAATCTGCCTACATTCACGAAGCCAATGTAACCTAGGGAAATTACTGGCCTGTCAGTCTACCACTGATATTGGGTAAATTGGTGGAATCCGTTACTAAAGATAGACTTAGTAGGCATGTTGATGAACAAAAGCTATTGAGGAAGAATCAGCATGGATTCTGTAAGGGAAGATCTCTCTAACCTTTTAGAGTTCTTTGAGGGGGTGAACAAACATGTGGACAAGGGTGAACCAGTAGATGTTGTTTACCTAGTCTTCCAAAAAGCTTTTGATAAAGTTCCCCATCAACAGCTCCTAAATTATGGTACAAGTGGACAAGTCCTCTTGTGGCTAAAAAATGGTTAATTAACAGAAAACAAAGGTCCATTATGAATGCACATCTTACCACAGATTTTCAGAACAGTAAACCTTTAATCTTGACTTTGGATTCTGTGCCCACCTTTTGTACCATTCTTTTTCCTCTGGTGTATTTATTCTGCAGCTACAATTTTAAAAATGTATTTTTCTATATTGCTGAGTTCTAGGAGATTATCTGTTGTGCTATTGGCCACTGTGAAAAATGCGAACGAGTCACGCCATCTCATAACATGGGGAAACATGTTGAGTGTGCAGAATGCACACTAGAACCCACTGACACTGGCATTGCAAGCTGTCACTATTGACAGTGTGTGTGTGCACACACGCATGGGCCTCTGCAAAGTTGACTACAACTCCATTGAGCTTTGCACAGGGCTGCAATTTGTTTGGGGGAGGAGTCCTATGTTAGACGCTCTGGAGAGCTTTTTTTAGTCTTGTGCCACTAAATTGAAAAAAAAAATAGGAGGTATTTTCACTGATGCTGTAGCACAGCTGCATAGTAACGCTAATTTTTTGCTCTTCCTTGCAAATTTACATGGTTTTCTCTTTGTGATTCTCTAATTTGATCCTGCACCCTGGTCATGATCTTGGCAGCTTTTTAGATAGAGCCTGTTCTGTGCAGATTGCATTCTGTCCTCCAAATGGATCGGTCCAAAGTGATTCTTAAGTTTGGCAGTTTGCAGAAGGTCCATGTGGCTCAGCTGCAATTTTAGTGTTAGGTTTCTGGAGATGGCCAAAATCCCCCCCCCCCAACTTTGTTCACTAAAGCATTGAAGGGAACACTGTTGTCAAAGCTTTAGGCTTCCCATCTCTGTGTCTCTTTCTCTTTACATCTCATGTCAATTTCATTCCATGCTGACGATCCCTCCCTTTTATTTTGCTTGCATGCAGCAGTGAATTATTTTTTTTGCATTGGGGATCCTGCCATTTGCTTCCTCTCCAATCCCCCTTTCAATACCAGCAGGGAACTAAACCTTGTGCAGCTCCTTTTAAACTTCCCCCTCATCCTTTAAATTTTTTAAATCCAGTGATCTGAGCCTAGCTAGACTCATGCCACTTGTTAAAAAAATACAAAATGTAAAATGAGAGGGAAATGGAGATTGTACACTGATGTAGGGGGGAGGATGGTGGAAGGTGCCGAGTGGGTGGAATGACCTTGATGTGAGCGGGGGAATAAGGGGTGGCAAAAGGGTGTGTGTGGGGGGAAATCCAAAGGAATCTGTATACCTTTGAATTGCCTTCAGATTGGAAGGGAAAAATCAGCACAAAAGCACTTTCAGAAAACTGGAGGAAACAGCAACCAGAAAGTGAACTGAGCGCTGAAGGGAGGAAAATCAATGCAGAACAACAATGCAGAACAACAAAGAAACACAGTGAAAGCGAGGGAAAACACCCGTACACAATACACCAGAAAATGAGTATAAATGAGGAGTTTTCACAGTGGAAGGTGGTAAGCAGCGGGGTACTGCAGGGCTCAGTACTAGGTTCGGTGCTTTTTAACTTGTTCATTAATGATTTGGAGTTGGAAGTAAGCAGTGAAGTGGCTAAGTTTACAAATGACACTAAGTTGTTCAGGGCCGTGAGAACTAGGGAGGACTGTGAGGCACTCCAGAGGGATCTGTTGAGGCTGGGTGAGTGGGCATCAGCGTGGCAAATGCAAAGTAACGGACATTGAAGCCAAAAATTCTAACTATAAATATATGTTGATGGGATCCAAACTGGTGGTAACGGACCAGGAGAGAGATCTTGGAGTCATGTGCAACTGCAATAAAAAAGGCAAATTCTGTGCTGGGGATTATTAGGAAGGGAATTGAAAACAAATCAGCCAGTATCATAATGCCCCTGTATAAATCTATGGTGTGGCCTCATTTGGAATACTGTGTACAGTTCTGGTCACTGCACCTCAAAAAAGAGATCATAGCATTGGGAAAGGTACAGAAAACGACAACTAAAATGATTAAGGGAATGGAACACCTTCTCTATGAAGAAAGGTTAAAGAGGTCAGGGCTTTTTAGCTTGGACAAATGATGACTGAGGGATGACATGATGGAGGTTTACAAAATTATGCATGGGATAGAGAAGGTAGAGAAAGAAGTACTCTTCTCCCTTTCTCACATACAAGAACTTGTAGGCATTCAATGGAATTAATGAGCAGTAAGCTGAGAACAGATAAAAATATGTACTTCTTCATCCAAAGAGTAATGAACACATGGAATTAACTGCTACAAGAAGTGGTGGCAGCTACAAGCACAGACAGCTTCAAGGGGGGGTTGGATAAACATATGGAACAGAAGTTCATCAGTGGCTATTAGCCACAAGGTATAGATGGAACATTATGCCTGGGGCAGTGATGCTCTGTATTCTTGGTGCCTGGAGGGGCTTCTGGAGTTTTGGCCCTGGAGATAGACCCCCTGATGGCACATGGGTTTTGGCCACTATGTGACACAGCCTGTTGGACTGGATGGGCCACTGGTCTGACCTAACATGTATTCTCTTATGTTCTTAAATAAAATGGCCATCACTAGCCTTAGTTGATAACCTGGAGAAAACTTATCATACTCAACCAGGTATGCTTATTTTTCCCATGTGTGTTTGCAGTCTTTATAGTGCAATCCTATGAAGTGTTCCTCCAATAAAAATACATTGAAACCAGTGGCACTGGATCGCACTGCTAATCAGTGAATAGCACATTATTAGAGATCTGCTTCATAGAACAGATGACAGTTTCTCTCCAACAAAAGAACTATTTTGTCCAAGGAATAATATTCTTGGAGCTAAATCACATGAAGGAACTCCAGGGTGTGAGTCAGTTACTTGTGCAGAAACATCTGAGTAGCAATGGCTATACTTTTACAAGCCTCTGGCTGAAATCTCATATGATGCAGCTGCAATCACTGATAGCAAAAATGGCTCAGTAATCAATGCCATCTAGTTGTCCTTAAATTCAATCAAATCCCACTCATGCATAAGAAATTAAGAATGTCTCCAACAAAACAGATTTAATGGTGTTTCCATCTGAAAAATGGAGGAGGGGGTCCAGTCAGCTGCTTTTTTTTTTAAGTAAGGTCTGATTCAGATGTACCTGTTTATCACTGAACAACTCATCACTCATGGACTCAGAGCTGCACTTTATTTATTAAAACATTTATACCCCACCTTTCCTCTTGGTTCAAAGTAGCTAATCATCATCATAATCATCATCCCCAACTGAAACCAAAGATAAAAATCCCTCCCTGCTTAAAAGATGCCTGTTATTCAAACCCCCTCAAGAGCCCTGGCAAACAGGCAGGCTTTGCAGTGACTCCTAAACACCTCCAAGAAAGGGACTTCTCTCACTTCTTTAGGGTGTCCATTCCACAAAGCCAGAGCTATGATGGAAAGGGCCCAGGCTCTGATTGATGCCAGATGGGACACCCTAAGTGGTGGGATAGCCGAAAGATGGTTGCCTGATGACTATAGTTGATCACAAGGTCATATGGAAGGAGACAGACCTTCAAATATGTAGGTCCAAGATTGTGAAAGGCCTTAAAGTTCATAACCACATCTTGAATTGAACTAGGAAACAGTCTGGCAGCCAATGAAGCTGTTTCAAAATGGGCAAAATATGATCCCTGCAGCTGGTCCCTGACAATAGTCAGGCTGCTACATTATGGACTAGTTGAAGTCTCCAGGTAGCCTTCAAGGGCAGCCCCATGTACCAGTATGTTGCAGTAATCCTACCATGAGGTTATAGAAGCATGGATCAGCATGGCCAGATCAGCTGATTCTAGGTAATGAGAAAGTTGCCAAATCAGATGCAGCTGATAGAAAGAGCTCCTGGCCACCATGCCAGGCTACTTTTCAAATAGAAAGGCATGGTCCATGAATTTTGCCCAGAATACAGAGTGTTGCCATGCAACATCCCCACCCACCCCTGGAATGTCCCCCAATTCTCCCCCCACCAGCAAGCCAAGGGAACCTGGCAACCCTAACAACAAGGTCTGAAATTCCAGCCCCATAATAAGATCACCAGCAAACTGCTCAGTGCAGAGAAGAAGGTCTAGTGTGTGAATTGTGAATTGCCTTGAAAATATTCTTTTAGAGATGCAATTGGAATATGGAAGCTGAATTTATGGTACTTGATTTGGAACGGCTGTTTCACAGTCCAGCTTTAAATATGACAAGGCCATGTGGAAAGCATTTATCTATCTCATTTTAAAAGTCATGTGGATAATGATTTCTGTCATTTAAAGGCCTTGTGGTCACTGGGTCATTTTCATACCTTATCCCTGGCCCAGGAGGACGCATAACTTGTGTGTCAGTGCAAGTGGTTTTGAACCTGGCATGTGGAGCAGAGCTTTTCAGCAGAGGCCCCTAGGCTTTGGAATTCCATGTGCCAAGAAATGTGTTTTGTCCTTTCTTAATGAAGACTGGATTTTTATAGAGATCTTTTGGTAAAGGCTAATTCAAAACCATGTTTTGCTGGTTATTTTACTACTGAGTGCCGATCTTTTTATGTTCTGGGGTTTTGTTCCCTTATGTTTTGATGAGTGGACTGGTCTGCTTTTATTCTTTTACTAACCTGGTGTTTATATTGCTGCTTTACTATTTATCCATTTGAGCACTACTATTTACTGCTTTAGCTTTTATGCTTTTTTGCTGTTTCTGTTTTTGTGCTTTGAGCATGTATTGTGGGTTTATAACTGGTTTGTAATCTTGTATGTCACCCTGAGCGTCTCTTTGGTGAAAAGGCAGAATAGAAATTCCTAAAATGTACAAAGAAGACATCTGCTACAGTAAATGCTTTCCACTTGGCCTCACCATGTTGAGGTTTGGCAACACAGAAGCCGTCAAATGAAAAACTGACATATAAATTCACCTTGATTTTTTTGCTTCCAAATCAGTGTACCTATTCTAAGAATTAATGCTGGTACGACATCTTTCCCACTGTTTTTTCTCCATGGTTTGTGATTTATTCCGCTGCAGCCACTAATTTGTCATCCTATGTACTGCAAAAAATTGAGGCCTTGGGTGAGTACATGGTTTATTCTGCAACATTATTGGGCAATGGATCTGTCAGTCACTACTGACTATCTGGTTTCCTTTTTCAGTAAAAGGTTATAAGTTCTGTTTCACTGCTTAAATCGATAGATGTACAGTGGGAATTAATGATTTATTTCCGCTTTGACACATTTATTTGTGGGGTGGAAAATAATGTTTATTTGTATCTTGAAAGGCTCACAGGGTGTTCTGCATATTTGCTGTAATGCACTGTATTTATTACACTTTTAAAATTTCTTTTACCTAAAATGGGTGACAAGAAAGATGGCTTAATATACCAAATGACATGAAATATAAAGAGAGAGGATCAAAAGGATTAAAAAAACCCTCATGATTTTGGGTTACTATAAATATAGAGAAGCAAGGGAAGTTGAAAAAGAAATGATCTTGTCCCTGAGGCAAACCACACAGCAGAAATTAAAATCTTTACACTCTGCAGTATAATCCTAAGAGTTTCAAATGAAAATGCTAACGAAAAGATAAACCCTCAAACCTCCCATAGCACATGAAAATGATTTTCCCTCAGGTTAAGGAAATTCTTAAAAGCAGTACCAAAATACGGATGAATAAAAATGCATGCCATTGAATTTGGAAGTCATAATAATGGCACAAACATGTTGCATATGGTTTCCAATGGAAGATTTTTTCCCCCAAAGGTCAGATTAAAGGAAATTTGCTTGGAGGAGGAGACACAACTACCACCGTTAGTTAAGCCCCGATGTGCTAAGGAAATAAAACAAGATGGAGCTGTGACCTGTATTCACAAAGGAGGAAATTAGGTCAGCTGTCAGCACTTGACCTCCCACCTGTTTATCTTCCTCCAAATCCAGGAACAATCCCTCTTGTGTTCAGCTCTGCACTTCACAGAAGCCACAGGAGAGAGGAGAGTGTTGCAGAGCACAAAGGAAACCAAGAAAGGATAGCCAAGCATCCTTGCAACTCACCCTGTTACTCCTTGCAGGTGCAGGTACCTGTTGTGACTGTACTGCTCTGACTTCATTCCTATGGTTTCATCAGTACTTACGTCTTTGATGTGAGGCTTCAGCGTAATGGAATAGGTAGTCTCTATTCAGCAGTTCTCTGGCATGACTGTTCCATTGGGACAGCTAATTCTGTGTAATTGTTGGAAGGAACAACACAGCTACTCAGTTCCTGCAGAAGTCATTTCTAGGGTTGACAACCTCCTGGTGGGGGCTGGAGATCTCCTGGAATTACAAGTGATTTCCAGACTAAAGAGATTAGTTCTCTTGGAGAAAACAGCTGCTTTGGAAGGTAGACTGTATGGTATCTTGCCCCCCAAACCCTGCCTTGCCCAGGCTTCACCCCCAAATCTCCAGAAATTTCCCAACTGGGAATTGGCAACACTAGTTGTTGCACCTGTGTAGTTCTCACACACAACAATGGACCATAACTATAAGATGTACACTAAGAAATGTGTGCATTTCAAGCAAAACTCAAAATCTGTAAAGAAAAACAAACACTTCTGTATTCAGACTCTTTAGTGCTTTAGAACTGCAGAACATTTTAGTAAACTGGTAGAAAATGAAAGCAACATGTTCAAAACTGCCACAGTGCTGCCACAAAGCAAGAGCTGAAGTTCAGTACAACATCGTTCCCCAAGTGCAGAATCACAGCTCCAAAGCTTTAGGTAGGTTTCAGTCTCATCTGAGTTTCAGTTGTAAATCCGAGATCAGATTAATTAACAAAACTGATCATTATATTACCTACACTGAAGATTTTAAAACATTGGTGTATGTTAGTGTTTATTGTATGCATTATCTTGTTTTTATTACATTGTTTTGTAATTTCGGTAATCCAGGTTTTTTGCATTTTTATATGTCATGATTCATACTGTTTTATTGGATGGTTTTCTAACTTTGTAGTCCAGTTTTATTACACTGTTTATTATATGTTTTGTACTGTTCTTATTGCATTGTTTTAATTTTGTAATCTGCCTCGAGCCTTAGCCAGAAAGCTAAACTGTAAAGCTAATATATGAATTATCTCTGCTATCCTAAGCACAGAGCCACTTTTGTAAGCCATTGACTTCAGGGGACATCACTGATGTAGGATGGCACTGAAATAGTCAATTTAGTATATTACTGTGAAGATCTGAGGGCTGGTCAGTCTCAGAAGTGCTGTGTCTCTTGGATCAGGAGTCTAAAAGACACTCCTGTGGCTGTTTTCTTCCCTGCAACCGAGTCCACATTCTGCAAACCTCTTAATTTTCCTTCAGGGCATCCCATAAGTTTGTGAGCAAAGTGCTGAGTAAATGACTGCAACACTAGATTCACAACAAGCAGGAAAATAGGCAGTTATTTGAGAGGAACTGTTCAGTCATTTCCTCTCCTATGATAAATGAACTAATGCTAACGACAAACCTCTGGAAACACATCATCATCTAAAAGGTTTACCAATTAGGAACAAGGTTCTGATTTAGTGAAAAACAAGTGATACTAAAAGGTCTGCAGAGACAATAAAAGCATCTTCTATGACCTGATATGCCTGCCCAAGGTGAAAATCCAATGCTTTCTGAATAGGGAGGGGGATTCTCTTTTCTGTAGTTAATAAAGGCTTTTTATAGTGTACTGTTGTGTTGATTTCTTGTTGACTGGTTCATTTATCACAATGAAGCTGCTTTTGCACAGAATACCAATCAAAAGCCTACCTACTTTAATGCAGATCAGGGATATAGCTTTGCATTTATCACAAATGCAATTAGTGCTAATAATGCTAATAAGGATTACAAACAGAAATAATGAGCATGGTGCCTTCTTTACATTAGTCTCTGTCAGTAAGTCTGTTTTGTTAGTCTAGGAAATGTGACCTGCATGATTTCCACCTCTGCACTAGCAATACAGTGTGACACAATCTGCAAATTTTGTCAGCTGATGCAATGAATGAATGACAGAGGCCTGATGGACTGAACTGGTTATTTCTTTCCAGATAAATGCAAAACACTGTTATCTCTCCCCCCCTCCCCCCCTTGCAACTAATTGCCTTGGCTCCATCATTCCCTGTCTAAGAAACACCTTTTCGTTTTCCTGGGCAGACAATGGCAAATTGTCAGGTGGCTATTCTTCATCTGCCTCTTCAGGATTCCCTACTTTATATCATTGTTTGACTACCTGACACTGACTTCTGTACAAGCAAGCACCATTTTCACAGATATAATGGTGTAAAATTCCTAATTCTTCCATGGTGTTTACTTTCTCATCCATGAGGATTACCAGTTTATAATCTATAATGGGATTTTTTTTTATTTTAGGCAAGAAGTATACACAATCTTCTTCTTTTTGCCATCAAGTCATAGATGACAAACTGTGACCCCACAGAGTTTTGAAGGCAAGAGACGTTCAGAGGCTTTCCCCCATGGCTAGCCTCTGTGTCATGACCCTAGTATTTCAAGGTCTCCCATCCAAATACTTACCAGGGCTGACTCTGCTTAGCTTTGAAAGGATTTGGGTAGCCTGGGCTATGGGCATACACAGCCTATTCAGTTATTAAACACTTCAGTTTTCCTCCTAAGAACATAAGAGCCCTGCTGGTTCAAACCAATAGTCTGTCTAATCCAGCATCCTGTCTCACACAGTGGCCAACCAGTTCCTCTGAAATGCTAACAATAGGACATAGAGGCCGAGGCTTTCCCCAGATGTTGCATCCTGGCTCTGGGATTCAGAGGTTTGGTGTCTTTGAACTTGGAATTTCCCCTCAGTCACTATGGCTAATAACTACAGATAGGTTTATTTTCCACAGCTTACTGCAGAATATCTGAGCAGTCAAGCCTCTAAACTTGATTTCAGATCTCTGTGCCTGCTGACCGCACCAGTCTTATACCATCTGGTGTATTTATTCCACAGCTACAATTTTTAAAACTGCACTTTTAAAAATCTGGGTGGAATGTCACTTGTGACATGTAAGGGTGGTGGCAACCAGATTTTTTTTTAAAAAAATTATAAAATCACCCTATCCCAGATGTGCAGTAGCGTCCATCAACCAAAAGCTCCCTGCAAGTGGAGGGAGAGGGCAGCACAGCCTGCAATGAGCTGGCTGGGTGGGTTGTGCTGAGGTGTTTTCAGCAGTTTTATTCCATTTACTGTAAACATCTATTTTTCGTGTAAGCAAGCAAGAGACCACGACCATGGACAGACCTCCATCAGAAAGGCTGCAGTTTTAACCAAAAACCACATTTTTTTCTTAATTGGGGTGGGAACATCACTGGTGCTAGACCTCTCTTTGGCACTTTAGACCAATGGATCCCCAACTTCCTCACCTCTGGGGATCCCCCCCCCCCAGCTTAACATCATCAGCTGTCCTTGCTGAGTCTGTCCCTGGTCTTCTTTTCCTGACTTTCCACCCCTCTCCGCGCTAGACCTCCCCCCCTTTGGCACTTTAGACCCATGGATCCTCAACTTCCTTGCCTCTGGGGAAATCCCCCCCCCAGCTTAACATATTCAGCTCTCCTTGCTAAGTCTGCCCCTAGTCCTGGTTTTTCAATCCCCCCCCCCCATACTAGACTCCCTCCCTTTGGCACGTCAGACTGTCAAAGAGCACCATTTGCCCTTGTGCTGGTTTTAGGGCTGCCAAGTCCAACTTGGGAAATATCTGGGGTCTTTGGGGGTGGAGCCAGGAGACTTTGGGGGTGGAGCCAGGAGAAAGGAAGTGACATCATTTTGTGATGTCACATCCTGTGATGTTGCTGACACATGAACTCATGAAGTTTCCTAATACTGAATCAGTGAATCAGGCCATTGGTCCATCAAGGTCAGTATTGACTACTCAGACTGGTAGTGGCTCTCCAGGGTCTCAGGCTGAGATCTTTAATGTCACCTATTACCTGATCCTTTTTTAGCTGAAGAGGCTGATACCTCCTGCATGTCAAGCAGATGCTCTATCACTGAGCAACGGCCCTACTGAATCCTTCCTCATCTCGGCAGAATATGAAGCCCTAAGTGCTACACAAGTGCTAAATATGATTTCCATATCATAAGAACAGGAGAGAAGCCACAGTGGATCGGCCCATCCAGTACAGCCCATCCAGTACAACACTCTGTGTCACAACAGTGGCCAAAAATACCAGGTGCCCTCAGGAGGTCCAGCAGCGGGGCCAGAACTCCAGAAGCCCTCCCACTGTTGCCCCCCAAGCACCAAGAATGCAGAGCATCACTGCCCCAGACAAAGGGTTCCATTTAGACATTGTGGCTAATAATAGCCACTGATAGACCTCTGCTGGATGGGGACAGAGAGAGAGAGAGAGAGACAGACAGACAGACAGACAGAAAAAAGAAAGAAAGAGGGAGAGAGAGAGAAGGGAAAAAAACTGGCAGAGGCACTTACTTCCATTTAGACCTTGTGGCTATAATAGCCACTGATAGACCTCTGCTGGATGGGGACAGAGAGAGAAACAGACAGACAGACAGACAGACAGACAGAAAAAAGAAAGAGGGAGAGAGAATGAAAAGAGCTGGAAGAGACACTCACCTTGCCAGCCACATGCAAAAGCAGCTCCTTCAGTCCCTTCTTAATCTCTGGGCGGGCCTCTCTTGCTGTGGAAGCTCTCTTGCTGACTTCTTAAAGGGGAAATGTCTGGTGAGGCTTTTTACTGCAGGGCAGGCTCTCTGCAGACATTTCCCTTTTAAGGCAGCCATTTTGTCCCCCCGGTGGCCATCTTTGGAAAAGCGGGAGGTAAGCACTAAAAATCGGTGTTTCCCCCGCCCTACCGGGGGACTTGGCAGCCCTAGCTGGTTTTGATGTGTATGGGAGGGGGAGTGCAAGAGAATACACAACCAGAGGGGAGGGAAGAAAATTATCACTTTTTACTAAGCTCTCAAATGGCTCTGGTTTCTTTAATAGTCAAACCAAAAGATTAGTGATTGATACATCTTATTGCTAGACTTAAAGGGCTTGTTTTAAAAAATTCAGTGGAAATTATGGGGAACACTATGGGGAAAGTAGGACAGAGACAGTGGCAGAGTGGGAGGAACAATAAATCTCAAAGGTGGTAGTTGTGAGGACCAAAAAGGAGGGGTGCAAACAGGGGTGGAAAAATGGGCACTGCAAAACCTGACAAAATATGTCTGCTTTTGAATTACCATCTACTTTGAAGCAGAACAAGTAAAAAGTCCACAGCAAAACCACTTTTGGAAAAGCCATGAATACAGCGGATGGAAAGTGAACTTACAGCTGAATGGCCCAAAAGGAATGCAGAACCAAAAAGAAAAACCAAAGGACATGTGAGAGCAGGATGAAATGCAGACTGAAATTTAAAAGTTGACTGAGATGCATGGGGAAAGCAAAGGAAAAGACTGGTGCAGAAAGGGCCCATGAACCTATCTAATTCCCCTTTAAAACTGTTTATTCCTGCAGCCATCGCTACATTCTCTGATAACAAATTCCACATTTTCATTGTCCTCTATGTAAAGTAGTATTTCCTTTTGCCCATCCTGAACCTATTGCCCATCACTTTCATTGGATGCCCTCAATCCTAGTATTTTAGGAGAAAGAGAAAAATTTCTCTTTTTCAACTCTCCCCCCCCCCCCATGCGTAATTTTATAAACTTCTATCATGTCCTCCCCTAGTCATCTCTTTTCAAAACTGAAAAGTCCCAGACTCTTCACCTTTCCTAAAATCAGGTAGCGGCCACTGCTGGCCCTTTGTCCATACTTCTTGCTGCAGGATTTCAAAAGGAATGGAATAATAAACTCTGCACACACAAAAATCTATCTTGGCATTATAGTTGCATTGTTCTGAAAGTGTCATTTCTTGCAAATCTTCATACTATGATTTGAGAAATTATTAAACATTTTTTTAATGCTGCTATTATTTATACAAACACACGAACCCTTCTAAATATAGCTATAAAATATTAAAAGCCAAAATTGCCTCTAAATTCTCTTTAAAGAATTTATCTTGGTAATAATGAAGAAAAAAGATTAGTGTGGCAATTTGCACAATATGTTTCCTGCTCTTATATAATGAGAAATATCATGTATTTCCCAGTTTGTGGTGAAGGAAGTATAGTGCTGTCAAAGAACCAACATTTAATATGTTCTTCCTATAACTACTGAGAGCAAGTGATATAATTATATTATAACAAGTGGACATCCGCAAGAAACTTGCGGGATGGTTATCCCATTCTTCACACTTTCCTTCCTCCCTTCTCCCCCACCTCTCTCACACTCTTTCTCCCTTCTGCCCCCCCCTTCCTTACTCTCTCTTTCTCCTCCATGTATGTTACTTCCTCTCTCTTTCTGACTCATCATCATTCTCTTTGTTTTCCTGCCTCCCCAACTCATCGCTCTTTTGCTCTCTTTCTGCCCCTCACTCCATCACTCTTTCTGTCTGCATCACTCTCCCAGCCTCCTGCCTACTTCCTCTTCCCCCACAACAGCAATGCAAGGCTCTGGGAATCACAATGGATCTCCCAGCTGCAGAGATCAATTCACCTTAGGGCTGCCAGCTCCAGGTTGGGAAATTCCTGGAGATTTGGGGGTGGAGCCTTGGGACAGTGAGGATTGGGGAGGCAAGCATCCTCAGCAGGGTATAATGCCATAGACTCAACCCTCCAAAGCAGACAATTTATCCAGGGGAACTGATCTCTGTCACCTGGACAACAATTGTAATTCTGGGTGCTCTCCAGCACTTGTCTGGAGGCTGGCAATGGTAGTTTAAGTGAAGGAAATGGCTGGTTTGGAGGGTGGAGTCTATGGCATTACACTGGTCTGTAGTCCCTCCTCAAATCCCACTCTCCCCAGGCTCCACCCCTCAAATGTCCAGGAATTTCCCAACCAGGAGTTAGCAACCCTATTTCCTTCCCACCCAACGGCCAACCTACCTTTATCTGTCTTCAGCTTTCCATCTCCACCCCCCTCCCCCTCAGCCTCTACCTAGGAAAATTACAGTCTTTCTCCACAGTGGAGACTAAAGCAGCTTACATTATTATTTCCTCCTTGTTATCTGCATAACAACCCTGTGAAGTTGGTTAGGCTGAAAGTATGTGACTGGTCCAAAATCTCCCAGTCAGCTTCCGTCGTAAAATGGGGATCTGAACCTGGGTCTCTCAGATCCCAATCTGAAGCTCTGTTACATCACAGTGGCTTTCATACGGTGGCTGCTGATGAATGATAGCAAAGCAGCTGGGCCTAATTAAGTCATGCAAATCAGGTGGTATCAAGTCACACAAAGGGTGCTGCCTAGGGATGCCAGCCTCCAGCTGGGACCTGGGGATCCCCTGGAGTTACTGCTCATCTCCAGACTACAGAGATAACTTTCCATGGAGAAAATGGATGCTTTGGAGAGTGGAATTTATGGCATTGTACCTCACTGAGGTCCCTGTCCTCCCCAGGTTCCACCCCCAAATCTCCAGGAGTTTCCCAGCCTGGATCTGCTGCTGGTGGCCGGGGGGGGGGGTACTTGGCAACCCTAGACTGCTGCCAGTAAAAACCCTGCCTTTTACTGACAGAAACAGTTAGAACCTCTCCCCCATCCCCCAAACATTTAATTAGATTTCAATTAGATTTCTAATCTCCACACAGTTGACATCTGGAGCTGATGCCATTTCAAAAGGTATTGGGGGGAATTCAATGGTCCCTGAAGTTTTTTTTTCTAACTTTTTGGATTTTTCTGCAGACCGAGGAAGGGGCCTGACTATGTAGGAAAAGCTGCTGGGGGAGACTGAGCTCTCTTTTGGAAGAAATAGGCATCCACACAGGAAAAAAAAACTCTCAGAATTAGATATATAGATGCTAGTTATGTTTTCTGCTGGACCCCAATAGTATATGGTTTTAGGAAGTATACTTTACCTGTGTGAAAGTTCAATTCATTTAATTTTCTCTCCTAAACACAGTTGGTTCAATTCAAATAATGTACCACCAGTCCAGCAATCAAAGTACTTCGTACCCAGAAATGCCATGAGTACCAGCTAAAGACGCTAGCTTTAAAAAAACTAGGAATGTAGAATTCCCAGCCTTAAAGGCAGGGAGCAGTTTGCCCCAGCCCACTCAGATTCAAGGAAAGCACAAGACCCTATTGGGTGGTTTAAAAAGCAGCAGCCAATAGGAAGGCGTGGCTATCTAAGCTATGTTCTTACCTGCTGGAGTGCTGTGGAGGCGAGGCATATCCTATGACAGACAAACAATCTTTATTGGCATGTCAAAGATAAAAGTACATTAAAAATTTTTTAATTACATCGAGGTAACAAAGTGATTGTAAGGACAACCAAAATGAAATAGATCAGTTAATAGCTTCCCTGATTCAAATTACAGACTGGAGAAAACAGGCGACATTAGAGGTTATGAGAAAGTTGTGTCCAGAAAGTAGAAGAAGAAGAAGAGGAGGAGGAGGAGGAGGAGATTGGATTTATATCTCACCCTTCACTCACTTGGAGTCTCAGATCAGGGGGTTAGAGCACCTTTCCTATAAGGAAAGGCTGAAGAGTCTGGGACTTTTCAGTTTAGAAAAGAGATTACTAAGGGGGGACGTGATAGAGGTTTATAAAATTATCCATGAGGTGGAGAGAGTTGACAAAGAGAACCCCCCCCCCCCCCAAATACTAGAACTTGAGGGCATTCAATGAAGCTGATGGTTTATAGATTCAGGACAGGCAAAAGAAAATACTACTTTACACAGAGAGCAATTAAAATGTGGAATTTGCTGCCAGAGGATGTAGAAGAAGAAGAAGAAGAGATTGGATTTATACCCCGCCCTCCACTCCCCAAGGGAGTCTCAGAGCGGCTTACAAACTCCTTTCCCTTCCCCTCCCCACAACAGACACCCTGTGAGGTAGGTGGGGCTGAGAGAGCTCTGAGACAACTGTCCTTGAGAGAACAGCTGTTACTGAGCTATGGCTTGCCCAAGGTCATCCAGCAGGTGCAAGTGGAGGAGTGGGGAATCAAACCCGGTTCTCCCAGATTAGAGTCTGCGCACTTAACCACTACACCAAACTGGCTCTCAGCTGAACCTCAACACTGTCAGAAAGGCCACACCATATACAGAGAAGGGAGTTCAGAATTTTTTCTCGGAACTTAATGTATCATGGGTTAATAGAACATGAGAAATGGATTCAATAGCATCCAGGCTAGAGGGGCATCGTCTAAATTCATAGGGGATTTTTTTAACATCTTCCAGAGAAGATGGGCAGAACATGAATCATTATAAGAGAGAGAGAGAGTAAGTTGGGACTGCCATCCCTGGGATAAGGGGGTCCTTTAGGTTATAGGGATTCCCCCCCACACAAATCTCCTCCTTCCCGAGTTACTTCTCTTGAAATCTGAGCAGATAGAGTACCACTGGCTGTGCGGCTGGGAAAGAGCACCCCTTGGTGTTGAACAACATCTTTCTGAACCTGCTAGTGGCTGAGCAATGCATCAGGTGAGGGGCTAGGCACCTCTTGGCGGCAGTAGAAGATGCTGGCTGTGTTGGGAGTCTGGGTGGGTCTGCCCAACAAAGGCAGCCATTTAAGCATGCTAGCTTATTTAATTACAATATAGATCAGCCTAAATATTTAAATAAACTAGTTAAATCCAAGCTGTTGTCTCGTGTCTTCATTGAAGGGTGCCTGGGGCAAGGAGTATTTGCACATTTCATCTGTTCCCTAATGTGTAGAGTAAGAAGTTACCAGATTTATCAGAGATGAGGCCCTAAGCAATGCAGACTAATGTATTGAACTCATAGAGCTGTTCTTTAGTTACAGTTTTCACCAAGGAAACAATTTTTTTTTGCAAGTCCAGGTAGTATAAAGAATCTGTGTGTTTTCAATGAGAACGATGACATAGATTAGACATAACTATGATAAAACATTTAGCAGTTGCCCAGTAAGCAAGACAAGACAGGGCATATTTGTCTCTTTGTCTACTGAACCTGCTGTTTTAAAGGTTGTTCTCCCATGAGAATATCAATGAGATTCTACCTAGCTGCTGATGTTCCAAGGTGCATTACAAACAAAATCAGACAGAGGAAACGGACCAAGTAGATAATCAGATTTGACCTATAATTTACGATGCACTGTCTAAAGCATTCTGGATAAAGGTCCATCCAGTCTTTTATTTAAAATTGCCCAAAGATGCTACAGCTACTTTGGACAGCTGATTTTCTATTGGAAGACTGTTTTTCAACAGCCATAATCTTGAGCCTATGGGAAAGTAAGGCTAGGAATTTAAAAAAAGGATAAAACTGAAGTTACCTTTATAATTAAATAGTGCTCTCAACTTTATCTCTTTTAATTTACATCCCAGACTGTATATTGGATGATGTTTTGAGGTGCAAAGTACAGCTTTGATAGCAGACAGAGAAATATCCAAAGCTTAGTGATCTGGAAAGCAGGCCAGAACAATAATTGCAACATTGATTATGCCAGTCTGCTCAGGTGCTCCCATCGTTTGTCTGATACAGTAGCACAGACTAATCTTAAATTGAAAATTTGTGCTAATTTAAACCTACCCTTATAGACGGTGCAAGAGAAAAATGTCAGTAAGCCGGTAGTATGAACTGAAGCTAAGAGATGGAAAAGGTGGGAAGACATTGTGAGTGACATGCCCAGAAAACTCATGCCAGATCTGACTAAACACTATAGAGCCAACCAGAAGGCTGATGAGGTAGCAGTACTAGCAGTGAGGAAATCTGCTTCTCCACTACTCCAGCTGAGTCATAGTTACTTTAAGGTAAAATGTCATGATTAGAGTGTTGGACTAGGACCTGGGACACCCACTTTGCTGTGGAAGCTTGCTAAATCTAGGGTTGCCAACTCTGGCTTGGGAAATTCCTAGAGATTTGAGGGCAGTACCTGGGGAAGGAACATACACTTGAGAGTTCTGAAGGAACTCAGATGTGAGATCGTTGATCTACTATCCTGTATATGTAACCTAAATTCAGCTACTATATCAGAAGACTAGAGAGTAGCAAATATGACACCAATTTTTAAAAAGGGATCCATAGGGGAACCAGGAAATTGCAGGTCGGCCAGCCTAACATCTATCTCAGGCAAATTTGTAGAAACTGTAATTAAAGATAGAATTATTAAGCACATAAAGGGACAGAGCCCGCTGAGGGGAAATCAGCATGATTTCTGCAAAGGAAAGTCCTGTCTCACCAACCTTTTGAAGTTCTTTGAGAAAGTGAACAAGCATATAGACAACGGTGACCCGGTAGACATTATATACTTGGACTTTCAAAAGGCTTTTGACAAGGTACCTCACCAAAGACTCCTGAGAAAACTTAGTAGTCATGGTATAAGATGATGGGTTCTTTTATGGATTAAAAACTGGTTAAATGACAGGAAGCAAAGATCAAATCAATGAACAGTTTTCACAATGGAGGGAAGTAACTAGTGGGGTCCCACAAGGATCGGTATTGGGCCCAGTATTATTTAATTTATTAATAAATGATCTGGAACTAGGGGTGAGTAGTGCAGTGGCCAAGTTTGCAGATGACACAAAATTATTCAGGATGGTGAAAACCAAGGCTGACTGTGAAGAGCTCCAAGAGGACCTCCACAAACTGGGTGAGCGGGCAACAATGTGAACAATGACGTTCAGTGTTGCTAAGTATAAAGTGATACATGTTGGGACAAAAAATCCCAACTTTAAGTATAGGCTAATGGGGTCTGAACTTGCTGAGACTGAGAGGGAAAAAGATCTTGGGGTCATAGTGGATAGCTCAATGAAAATGTCAACCCAGTGTGACTGCAGCAATGAAAAAGGCAAAGTCTGTGTTAGGGATTATCAGGAAAGGAACTGAGAATAAGATGGTCTATTTTGTAATGTCCCTGTACAGATCTATGGTGCAGCCTCATTTGGAATATTGTGTACAGTTCTGGTCACTGTGTCTCAAGAAGGACATTGCAGAGCTGGAAAAAGTACAGAGGAGGGCAACCAAGATGATCAGGGGGTTAGAGCACCTTTCCTATAAGGAAAGGCTGAAGAGTCTGGGACTTTTCAGTTTAGAAAAGAGATTACTAAGGGGGGACGTGATAGAGGTTTATAAAATTATCCATGAGGTGGAGAGAGTTGACAAAGAGAACCCCCCCCCCCCAAATACTAGAACTTGAGGGCATTCAATGAAGCTGATGGTTTATAGATTCAGGACAGGCAAAAGAAAATACTACTTTACACAGAGAGCAATTAAAATGTGGAATTTGCTGCCAGAGGATGTAGAAGAAGAAGAAGAGATTGGATTTATACCCCGCCCTCCACTCCCCAAGGGAGTCTCAGAGTGGCTTACAAACTCCTTTCCCTTCCCCTCCCCACAACAGACACCCTGTGAGGTAGGTGGGGCTGAGAGAGCGCTTTCCCAAGCTGTCCTTGAGGGAACAGCTGGTACAGAGCTATGGCTTGCCCAAGGTCATCCAGCCAGGTGCAAGTGGAGGAGTGGGGAATCAAACCCGCTACTCCCAGATTAGAGTCCACGCACTTAACCACTACACCAAACTGGCTCCTGTAGTGATGGCTACAGGAATAAACAGATTAATGGAAGATAAGACTATTAATAGCTACTAGCCATGGTGACTGAGGGGAACCTTCCCATTCAGAGGCACTAAATGTCTGAATCCCAGAGCCAGGATGCAACATCAGCAGAAGGTCTCACCTTCTATGCCCTGTTGTTGGCCTTCCAGAGGAACTGGTTGGCCAATGTGTGAGACAGGATATTGGACTAAATGGACCATTGGTCTGAACCAGCAAGACTCTTCTTACGTTCTTATGTATATCATAGGGTTGTTGTGAGGATAACATTGAGAAGAGGAGAACAATATAAGCCACTTGGGATCCCCGTTGGGGAAAAAAATACATTTTACATGAAGTAAAGAACTAAAATAATCCAATCATTAACAAATCAAGATAAGAACTTCATTGGCAGGTTTCTACAAACTGGCTGTAATGTTTCCCCATGCAGATAAAATCTCTCAAATTCAATCTGATCTGGAAGCCAGTCTGGGATTAGCTCAAGTAGCAGAAGCATCTGAAGCACAAGAATACCACAGTACTTAATTCTATTGAGTATATGAACTGGCCCTAAACCATACAGTGTTCAGACTCTCGCTTTCTTTTTTGTATAAAGAACAAAATTTGAGTCCAGTGGCACCCTGAAGACCAACAAATTTTTATTCAAGGTGTGAGCTTTTGTGACTGAGGAAGTATGTGTGCACACAAAAGCTCACACCTTGAATAAAAAATTGTTGGTCTTCAAGATGCCACTGAACTCAAACTTTGTTCTTCTGCTTCAGACCAACACCACTATTCACCTGAATGTATCTGTTTCATAAAGTAATTGTTAGCTCACTCATTGCTATTTAACTATTTGAGAGAGACATTAATAAGTATGACATTGCTTTTGATTGTTATGCTCTTTAATAAGTTTCACTTTTGAGACAGGATTTTCACCCTTGGATTCTTCTCATGGGTGTGACATTGAAGCACTTGGGAAGATGCAAACATGCCTGCTTTTCACCTGCTGAGAGCTGTAAGACTTTTTATTTTGGAGTTCATTGGGGAAACTAATATTCTAACCTTTGAATTAAAGTGAGATTGAGAAAAGCAATTTGTTGGAGAAGTTTCAAAGCTTGTAAAGTGATTGAAGCCAGTAAGCTAGGATATTAATATCTCAGGCAGGTTTTGCTAACTCAACAAAGGCACCATGTGTGTCACAAAAAGAGGTCAGCTCAATAGCAGTAATGGGCTAAAATCAGTTTCCTTCTGATGTATTTACACAAAGCCTCATTGCAATCAATGTAAAACCAACTTTAAAAAAAATTCAACTGTATTGAATTGGTAAAGTTGTCTCTCCAGTGTCGCTAATGTAAGAATGTGTGTGGGCAATTAGATCTCCCGCTGCCCCATTCAAGTGAACTTAACTTTGAAAAAAAGACAACATGAAGAGGGTCTTTTTTTTGCAAGTGGTAATATTGTAAATGTTACTCTCAAAGAAATATCATTGTTGATTGCCCTTCCTTACAATTTAAAAAAAAATCCATATAAACAATTAATACATCTACAGATGTCGGGAGAAAGTAGTTGGTCTCCACTGATGACAAAAGGAGATTAAAATATTAAATAATTGATGCCAATGTTGGCATTACACATGAACACACACCCCTGACTACAATGGCTGGGAACCAAGGGGATTTTGGGCAGAAGAGAACACACTCCCACGCAGAGAATCCCTGATGTCTTCCAGCTGCAGCCCTCCCAACTTGTTCCATGTTCCTTCATGATGATTGGTTCCCAGGAACAGTTGGAGGGGTTCAGGCTACAGGAAAAACAAGGAGGGTAGGAAAGCTCAGTTGCATGAGCGGAGCTAATGGTAAGACACCATGGATCAGCAGGTGTCAGGGGACTTCCAAATATTTCAAAAGAAATAAAATAGAAGCATATTTTATAGATGCTTTCCCAAACTGAAAGATGTTTGAGACAATATGCCTCTCACATATTCTGAGCATGGATGCGTGAAGCCTCTCATTCAATATTCACACACATTCAGGTCTTCCTGCATCATGTATTTAGACCACTTATCCCAAAAGCATGGTTTGTGCAATGCTGATCTGAGTCAGTTATACACTGCACGTACTTTAACATCTAAAACTACTAGTTACATTCAACAGCATAACCTAAGCAATACAGTGAAAATCTAGTTGTGCATCATATGCACAATTTGTTTATGTATCATCTTGTATCCCCATCACAACTTTTTTTCAGACTTCTTCCAAACCTGTCAAAGGTGTTTGAAACCCTTAATTACCAAAGTGAATACACAGGTTTCACATGGGAAGCAGAAAGGATATTCATAATGTCCCTAAATTCCTGACTTGCTAATTTCACCATTCTCTATTTTTTAATTATTATTTTAATTTTTATTCCTATTCAATCTCACCACAGCCCTGGAAATCAGTCTTATACTTTTCTTTAAAGCTTAGATGAAAAAGAAATCCAAACGTTGTGGTAACTGGTGCACAAAATTCCCTTACTCTTTGAAAAGTACTCAGGTCGGAGACGCGTTGAGTGAAAACAGCTTATAGTTTATTGATAGGTCCGAACGAGACTAGTCTGCTGGACTTGCAGGTCTGCTTTTTATCCCCGTTCTCGACTGCACCCAACACCTGTGATTCGCTATTTACAGTGTCCCTGCACCCTATTTATCTATCCCAGGGTGCAGACTTGCTCATTTGTCCCTTTTAGGATCCGGGGGATCTATTGCCTCTGGAAGCGAAGCTCAACGGCTTCTCCTGGCCACATGCTTGGCTGACCGTGTGTGTGGTTCCTCGGCCAGAACATAACACTTCTCCTCCCATGGAGAAAGATCCCTGGCACACGTAGTCCCTGAGGTAGGCTGGTTGCTTTTGCTCTCGGGTTGACCTGCGTATTGTGTAACTTTTTTGTTCCAGCCACAATAGCCAGGGCTTCTTTATCTATTTGTGCATAGTTGTGCTCCACTGTGAACAGGGTGTTCAAATAATATGCGACTGGGACCTCCCTGCTGTCTGCCAACTGGTGGCCCAGGACCGCTCCCACCCCATATGGAGAGGTGTCACATGCTAAGACCACAGGGAGGGACGCATTGAAATGTGCCAATACCGCATTGGAGGTCAGCAAGTCTTTAACCGCTTTGAAAGTGGCTATGTGATGGGTCTCCCAAGGGCGTGTGCTTGTCCAGGAAGTGGCGGAGGGTCTCAGCTACCACAGCCTTGTGGGGAAGGAAGGCATGATAGAAATTGAGCAGGCCTAGGAAAGCTTGGGAGTTCCATCTTAGATTACAGCGGATCTTGCCTGGAGTAGGGTGAATGCCTTGGGCATCGACCCAGAACCCGAGGATCCACTGACAAGATGCCCAGCAAGCATTTCTTCTGCTTCACCTTTAGGCTGGCCTTGTCAAAGCGTTGCAAGACCGCTCTCAGCTGGGAGGCGAAGGTCGCCGGGTCCAGAGCCATGATTAAAACATCATCAAAGAAAGGCTGGACCCCCAAGATTCCTTTAAGTAAGCAGTCCATCAGGTTTTGGAATATTCCTGGGATGACACTAACCCCAAATTGCAGACGCTTCACCCTGAACGGCCCTCTATGGGTGACTATTGTTTGGGCCTCTGCGGTGGCCTCATCTACTGGCAGTTGCTGGTAGGCATGTGCCAGATCCAGCTTGATGAAAACCTTCGCCCTCGCCATTGCTGCTAAGACATGGCTCACCACGGGAACGGGGTATGCATGGTCCTGGGGGGCCTTGTTAAGGGTACACTTATAGTCCATGCAGATGCGGACTTCCCCATTGGGTTTCACTGGAGTGACAATCAGGGTCTCCCACTTGGCATGAGGCACCGGCTCCAGTACCCCCTGGGCCACCAAGCAGTCCAGCTCCATGTCAGTTCTGGGGTGGAGTGCTAATGGGGGTTGCTGTGCGATCATGCGAATGAGCTGGACCTGGGGGGTCAAGGTCCAGGGTGACTTTCAGTCCTGTGTAACACCCAAGTGCACCATCAGATATGGTGGGGAATTCATTACAAATGGCATCAAAATCCCCCTCCTGCACTTTGTTAACCCCGGTCACCCCCAGCCCCAAAGGTCCAAACCAGGAGAGTCCGAGTAGGCTGGCCAGCTTGCCCTCCACCATCAGTAGGTCCAAGTGTCCATCAAAATCTTTGTATTGGACCCGGAACTTGCCCCACCCCTTGATCACTATCGGATGCTTTTGGAAATCCCATAGCGTGAGTCTCCTGGGTTTCTGTAATGGGGGTCCCCCCTGTGGGAAAAGCTTATGCATAGTGTCCACCAAAATTATCAAGAACGAGGACCCTGTGTCCAGTTCCATATTGCAGGGGGACCCTTCCACCCATACAGTTAAATGGATTTTGTTAGGGGTATCCCGGGGCAAGTTCATTACCTGGTGGTGGGAGGCTGAAGGGGAATGCAGGTTGGCTGCTTCTAGGTGCACTGCTTGAGTGTGGCGGGAGTTCTTGGAGCGACATACCTGGGCGATGTGTCCCATCTTGCCACAGGACCGACAGGTTGCCTCTCGGAACCAACAGCTCCTACACTCATGGTTGTCTCCACAGCTAGCACACGACATCGGGGCAGTGGGGCGTGAGTCGGTCCACCCATATGCGGTGGAAGGCCGGGGTGAATGACAGCAATCAGGATGTTGTACCTGGAGAACATCACCCTCATCTGAGGTCGAGGGGCTGGCGGTGGCTGCCACATGGTGTGTGGTGGATCCATGGTGATCCTTCTGGGCCTTTTCAAATGCAGTGGTGATCATGAATGTGGACTTGAGTTTGAGATCCTTGACAGCCACCAGTTTGCGGCGGAGCTTCGGCTCCCAGACACCCTAGATGAATTGGGTCAAGAGGGTGTCCTCAACCAATGGGAATTTGCACCCTACCACTATGCGGCGTAGGTCCACCAAGAAGTCCGTGGCGGCTTCTCTGGACTTCTGCGACGGTGCACAAAAGTCCATGCACCTCGTCATTTTAGATGGTTTTGGTGCAAAGTAGCCATTTAATGCTCGGATGAGTTCCACATAGGAAGACTCGTTGAACATTTTTGGTGAGACGAGGCTCTGCACTAAGCGAAGCCTATCAACCCCACATGTGCTTAGGAGCCAAGCCTTCTTCATACCCATGTCGGTGACCTCTTTTACTCTGAAGAAGAATTCAAGTTGTTGCTACCATGCTTCCCAGAGCTCGGGGCAGGCTGGGTTGTATGCTGTGATCTGTCCTGGAGCGGCAGCCATGACTCGCAGTGGTTGAGCAATGCCGTGCAGGGAGTGATGCCCTGGATGCGGTGCTGGAGCACAGAGTGGAGACCCTGGAGGAGATGCTGGTGCGTGGTGTGGTGCGTGCTTGGAGTTGGCTGGAGAGTCGCTCATCAGGATCCCATCCTCATCGCCAGTGAAAAGTACTGAGGTCGGAGATGCTTTGAGTGAAAACAGCTCATAGTTTATTATGAGAGCCAGTTTGATGTAGTGGTTAAGTGCGCAGACTCTAATCTGGGAGAACCAGGTATGATTCCCCACTCCTCCACTTGCACCTGCTGGATGACCTTGGGCGAGCCATAGCTCTGTACCAGCTGTTTTCTCAAGGACAGCTGTCTCACTCAGCTCCACCTACCTCACAGGGTGTCTGTTGTGGGGAGGGGAAGGGAAAGGAGTTTGTAAGCCGCTCTGAGACTCCAAGTGAGTGAAGGGCAGGATATAAATCCAATCTCCTCCTTCTCCTCCTCCTCTTCTTCTTCTGTCTGAACGAGACTAGTCTGCTGGACTCACAGGTCCATTTTTTATCCCCGTTCTCGAATGCACCCATGCCCACACCCAACATCTGTGATTCACTATTTACAGTGTCCCTGCACCCTATTTGTCTGTCTCAGGGTGCAGACTCACTCATTTGTCCCTTTTAGGATCCGGGGGATCTATTGTCTCTGGAGGCGAAGCTCAACAGCTTCTCCTGGCCATGTGCTTGGCCGACGACGTGTGCAGTTCCTTGGCCTCTCTTAGGATTCTCACTGAAAGCACATCTCTCTTGAAGCCACCTGCAAAGTCTTTCAGAAGAAACTATGCCATCTGTGGATCTCATATCTTTCTTCTGATTGTGGGGGGAGGCATACACTGTACAAAGTTTCTCAGTGGTGATAATCCCAGCAGGGTTTTTGTTACTTAAAGCAACCCAAGAAGAAAAATAATTTCAAATTGTTTAAATATGCTAAAACATCTGTCAAGAGCAGATGATAGTATTCCTTCCATTTTGTTTCTATTATCTTTTCTATTAACAGACTGTAAAACTGACAGACTACATTCTTGTTCTTTACCAACGAATGAATGTATGTTACTGGAGAGTGCATTTTGTTCAGATAAATGAGCGTTTGCTGTTCTCCCAAATGTAGTTGCAATGAGACTTGATAGTTCTCTTTTTTCACTTAACTACTTTGATATTTCACCAAGGAAATGAAGGAAGAGAGGAATATGTGACATGGGCGGGTGGGGATAGGGAGCCATACAGTGAGATACAGACCAATCTGGCATATGATGAAGCCAAAACCTAGCAGGAAATAGCAGGATTTTTAAATTGAAAGCATGAAGATTTGTATGTAATTGAAACAATCTGAATCAGTAACAATATAAAATAAAACTGAAAACCGTAGACAAGTAGAAAAACAGTTATATATAAATATTTTACTAGTATAGTCATTAATTCTTGCCCTTCAAATTCTTAAACAAAACAAATAAACCTTCCAGAATATGTCATGAAGGTAGCATTGAGATTTCATAGATCCTTATTAAATGGACAAAGTTAACAAAACCAGTCATTACTCAATGAAGTAGACAAGTTAACAAAACCACTGATTACACATTATTCTTATGGTTGGTATATCTTTCAAAAATAAATTTTCATATCCATTTTTGAAACTGTTTTGCAGTTTCAAAAGCCATCACTTACTACCTCACTAAAAGTGTAACTATTTCATACCTGCACATTATTAATATTATGATGTTCAGGTAGACACAGAATTCTGGATGCACCTCAGCAAGAAATGATCTAAAATATGCAGTAACATTCTCTTGCTTAAGATCATCTGGCTACCTCATCTCTACCTATGCTTCTTTCTGTAAGGTGTACCAGGAGGCCATGTTTGTTTGAGCCCCCCATCAGTTATTGTCCTTTGAGAATTTTGTTCTGGAACAACTGAATTATTATATTTGTTTCCTTTAGCAGTTCTCTGTCCTGCACACTTTGTTGGTTGTAGTGTTTATTGCACTAGACTTGTTCTTGGGTCTCTGTTTCATTTCTTTTGATTTTGTTGTAAGTTCTACAGGGGACTGTTTCATGTAGTTTTTTCCATAATTGTTTCTTTTGTTACTATTGTTATTATTTCCCATTGGAAGACACTCCCACCCTCCTTCTTGGGTCTGTACTTTCAGGGTTTTCCAACCAAACTGGACAAATCCCATGAAGATTGTAGCACTTCCCTATGAATCTACACTCCCAAATTTCAGACTTACAGAATAAATGGATCTCGTGAGGCAATGAAAGGCCCTTGTGTTTAATATTAAAGTCTATGGAAGAGTTGATAGGAAATATTGCAAACAATAACACAGACAGCACTACAGCCACTGAGCTTGAAGAACTTCACTGGGAGGAAGAGGCAGACTGACAAGGCAAGGGCATTTGGTGGCAGAAAGACGGTAAGGCATATGGGCTGACAGGCAACAGCAGGAGGACCTTAAAGTGGAGTTGCTTGGACAGGGGATAAGGTTTGGAGAGCAGCAGGGAAATGCAGACTGCAATGGAAAATTGGCATAACAGTGAAGTCATTGGGAGGAGAGCGGAAGGCAAAGTCCCACGCCATATCCTTCAGGCTTGGAATACTTCACACATGTATGTAATCATAGTGACTACAGCTTGCAGTCAATCAGAAAAGCCCAGAGCCTCTCTCTCACTCTCTGTCACCATAAGAAATGAATGTTGGCCCAAGTCACGAATGTTGCCAGATCTGCATTTTATCATCTTTGGCAAGTCAGGCAGCTAGTTCCCTATCTCTCTCCTTGTGACCTAGCCACAGTGATCCATGTGATGTTCACCTCCAGGTTGGCTACTGTAACTCGCTCTATGTGGGGTTGCCCTTGAAACTGACTCAGAAACGTCTCTTGGGTCAGAATGTGGCAGCATAGGTCCTTACCGGGACACCTCAAAGAGCACATATACAACCAGTGCTTTGCTAGCTGCATTGGCTTCCAATTGAGTACTGGATCATGTCAAGGTTGCTCTAGGACCAACATATCTGCAGGACTGTCTCTCCCAGTTTATTCCCTGAAGAACTTAACACTCTGCAGATCAACATCTGCTGGTGGTCCCTGGCCCAAAGGGCATTTGCTTAGCCTCAACCAGAGCTAGGGCCTTTTTGGCTTTGGCTCCAGCCTGGTGGAGCTCTATCCCAAGTGAGATCAGGGCCCTGCGGGACTTGTCACAATTCCACAGGGCCTGAAAAACAGAGATGTTCTGCTTGGCCTACAGTTGAGGTGGTGGATGTCCTATTACATCGGCCACCTCTGCTCCTGCCTAGCACCACCTATTTTATGCTGCTGCTCACAGTTTGTCCACTGTCCAGGATTGGTTTTAGTGTGCATTCATACTAAAGTCTTAAGAACTTATAAACTGTGCTGATTGCCATCTGGTTTAGTCTGGGTTTTATATTTGTAATAATGTTTAACTGTTAAATTATTGTTAATTGTACTGTATATTTCTGATCTAACCCACCCTGAGCCCTGGTTTGTGAGGGGAGGACAGGATAGAAATCCAACAATAAAAAAATTAAAACACCGTTTAGGAAAAATCTGGCTAATTTGTAAAAGTGGAACCAGTATAGTCAGACAAAGACAAAAATGCAACAAGAAAAGAAAGAACAGAAATTTTAAAAACATGGCTTTTTGTTATAGGTTGTTTAGATGGAGAATTTGTTTCATTTCCATATTAATAATTATGAGGAGTCTGAAAATTTTAGAATTAGTAAAGAAAGAAACATGCAAGTGGAATCTACACACGTTGGACTTTTCATAAATAATGAGAAGTGCTGAAACAAGAAGTTGGAGTGAATTGTACTTCTTTTCTGTTGCACTTCTCCTATAGCACACAGAGGAGCATGCAGAGGGCAAAAGACTCATGCCTTGCTGCTTGAATGCATATTTGGGTCCCTGCTTTTAGTAACGGCAAAAGTATTCATCGATCACTGGCTTCAGCAGGCCTGAGCTAGTTTAAATATGTGCTGAGTTAATTGATGCACAGATAACAAAATATGAAGAATGCTTTGAACATCATCCTCTGGCTGGGTAATTACAATCTGAAGTAGACACTGCCTACGCTAATCAGAAAATCATGACACACCATGGAGTCCACAGAATATGCAGAGTGGGTTAATTTATTCTTTTGAAGAGGACTGTTTTCCCAGTGATAAATTATGAGTACTCACTCAGTGCTACAGATGGTGTGCTGTTCTTCCATAAAAATCTGCCATAAAATAAAGGACATAACTCAAATGATGGCATGTGAGAGCTTTCAATTTAGGACACCCTAATGTGGTTTATTTAAAAGGACCAGTCCATATGCTTTTAATGACAAGTGGTCTACCATTGATTTTAAACATAAGGGTTCTAAGCTAGGGGAAGTAAGATACTTAAATCTGGAGATTGAAGCCATGGACAGACAAGACAGATTTTTCTATAAACCTGAAAAAAGTCCAAAGCTTGTAGAAGAATCTGAAATCTAAAAAAATAAAAATGGGGGGTTATGGAAGTAGTGCCTGTTGCTTTAAGGAATAGATGCCCTCAGTAGCCATTTCTAGGCAACCACAACATAACTGCCAGTCTTCTAGCCTTAGTTTCTCTCAGTAAAAGGCAAAGGGAAGGGCCCCTTTCTGGGTCTGTTTTGGCCTTTGAGGGAGAATTCATGGGGGCCAACCCTATGAGCAACCAGACGGTGATTTGCTACCATCAGACTGGCATGGCTCACCCAGATCCAGAAGATTTATATTGTTCAACAGTGGCCACATGAAAGTCAGTGTGGTATAGGGGTTAGAGTTGTAGCCTAGGATCTGGAAAAACAGGTTGAAATCCCCACCCTACTGTGGAAGCTCACGAGGTGACTTTGGGCCAGTCACACATCCTCAGCCTAACCTACCTCACAGGATTGTTGTGAGGATAAAATGGAGGAGTGGTAAAAGAAAGAATATTTGTTTCTGGGCTCAATTCAAAGTGTTGCTATTGACCTTTAAAGCCCTATACAGCTTGGGGCCAGCATACCTTAAGGACCACCTTCTTCCATATGAGCCTAGCCATCTACTCTGGTCATCTTTGGAGACCCTGCTTTGGGTGTCCCTGCCATCTGAGGCTAGATGAGTGGCAACATGAGAAAGAGCCTTCCTGGTTATAGTGTCAAAACTTTGGAACTCCCTCCCCAGGGAGATTTGTCTGTCTCCCTCTAGCATTGTCTTCCCACAAGCAGGTGAAGACGGGTTTGTGTGGCATACATCTAATAATGGTTATAGGCCCTTCTCCCTGGTTTTGGTGGTGTGTGTTTATACAGTTTTATTTTATTTAAATTATTTTGTATTATTATATTGAAATGTTTTGATTGCCACCTTGGAGATTCTGTTGGGGTGAAAAGGGGGCATAGAAATATTTCAAATAACATTAATAAAGGTAAATGAAGTAAGTAAATAATGTAGCTGAAGATGGAAGGCAGGTAAAATGGCAGTTGTTGGGTGGGAAGGAGAGAAGGGAGCAGGGAAAGTTCAGGATATGAGGGCTGCCAGGCGGAGGGAAAGAGGAAATAATTTGGGCAGGGGATACAAGGGAAAGTGAGGTACCCCCTCAAATCCTTGCAGGTCCCCAGCCAAACAACTGGGACCATCACAGTTGGCACCACCCAATTTGGCCAGTATTTTCTTAGGAAAGGGATGCCAAGGGGATTGAGGGAGGTAAAGCTGAAGATGGGATCAAATAAAGTTAAATTGGCTAGAAGGAAGCAGGAAAAGGGGAGGCTATAGAGGCTTTCAGGGGACCAAAAGAGGAAATAGTGAGGGAGGAGAAAATGAGATTTCCCCCAAAAGTCCTTGTGGGTCCCCCTCTTGTGCAATTTTAATCACCACAACTAAGGAAATAAAATTATTTTTAGACTTTGCTATGTACCTAAATAGAAATAAATAAATAATATCTCTCTTATATATAAAGCTGTTTTCAAAGCGGCAAGATTCCATGGGGCGCCAAAATCAGTTGGCTGCAAGAACTGCCACTCAAAACGGTGTCCTTGCCCACTGGCTGCATTCCCTCCCTGCGTTGCCTCACTCCCACCCACAGAGCGTTGCACTTTGGGATTTGTAGTTCTCTGCTGGCTTTACTGCAACCATAGCAAAGGGAATTAGAACTACAACTCCCAATTTGGGAGTCCCAAGAGGCGGTGGGCCAGGATAACTAATTAGCTGGTGTTAAACAGGAAGCAGCTTTGCAATTGAAAGGGCTTGCAGGGAAACGAAAGGAAAGTATCCAGCACAGAAGCTTGCGGTTAGTTCACTGTGCATGCCCATGAAAGGCTACCTACAGTTAAACTTCGTGGGTCTTAAAGGTGCAGCTGGACTCAAACTTTGTTCTAGAAATCAGTTAAGTGCTGGCTTGCGGCAAGTCTCTGGCTCCACCGCTCCAACACCAACCTCTGGGGGTTTCTGTAGCTTTGGGAGATGAGAGAAGAGCTGCAGACGGTGGGGCTGAGCACAGGAGGAAGCATTTATTTGCTTTCAAAATCGACGACGGGGGAGACCCCCTCTGCAAGCCCTTTTGTGGTGCCTACAAAATGGAAATAGGTGAGCTGGCCCCAGCTTTAGCACTAATACTGTATGTGTGTGTGCACAGCCTGTTTACTTGGGAGTAAGTAAGGAAGAGAGATGCACTCCGGCACCCACTCAGTTAATAACTGCAACGGCCTCTACAAAGAGGCTCTGTTGGGGGAGGGGGGAAGATAGCAAGGGTATGGGGGGGTAGTTTAGAGGAAGAGGGAAAGAAGTTGAGATGAAGAGAATTGCTTCCTTCCTTCTTTTTCTTCCTCTTGCTAGCGCCCGTTGCATTGTTGCCTGCAAAGGGCCTTGCCCCTAGTAAAAATAATAAAACAAAATTCTGTAGAAAATCATGATGTATTTCCCCCCTATAGTTCTATCAATTCATTGCTTTCACTGAGAAAGGAGAGTTCACCTACAAATAGTTGATAGGAGAGGTACCTTTTCTGGAGGAGAAACTTAACCTAACATGCTGGCTGGAACATAGAGTATTTATCCATTTTTTCTTGCTATATTGGGGGTCTTCTAGGGGCTCCAACATAATCTTACCAGGTATGGCTCTGGTGGCTTATACTGATTTCAACAGGGCATGATCTATCTCAGTTTCCTTTTCTAATGGTATGGTATTATTGAGAACTGATAGCTATGTTTGATTATCAAGTGATGACCTTACAATTACTGATATTTAGGCAGGGGATGATCTTTAGGAGTTGAGAGACAAGCCCTGGTGGGACAAGGGAGCTTCCTTCATTCCCACAGGAACCTTGTTGCATCACTTTAGGGTAGGCATTTAATTTCACCTACTTCCTGCTATTACTGGGTAATCATTTTTGGACATAATATAAGATGATCCCTACTTGCCTGTTTTAGCACCATGGTGGGGGCCTTGGCGTAACAAAGATACCAATCCAAAGCTAGATATTGGACGAACTGGACAAAATGGACAAGGCTAAGTTGGATACCATCCTTCATAAGCAACAGGTTAGAGTAGGTTTTTGGAATGGAGAGTTTCTGTGGTTTGGTTACTAACCTCCTAATAGCCTTAATATTGAAAATGATGAGCATAAGAGCCTGGAATTAGCCATTTACATTCCAAGTTGTTGCTTACCGCAGTTTCAGGCTTTAAATTATTTATGCAAAGAAAGTTCCCCATTTTGTTCTTTACTGCACGTTCTGCAGGAAAAAAGGTTTGTTTGTTTTTCCTTCTTCAGAACTGCTCCTCCTTTTCAAGACTGTATTTTCTTAGCCCTATCAATAGAAATGTGATGAAGATAAAGCAATGTCTTCAAGCAGGGCACCTCCCAATGACTTCTGCAAGCATTATCTGCTTTGAGAAATAATGGAAGATTCCACTGGTTAGGCTTGCTGTCAGTAAGCCATTAACACTCCTCATCCTGTACAGTGCTGATTCCTAGAAGGGATAAAAAAGGGCTTGGGGCATTGTGCTTTCTGAGTAATGGAAATCTGCTTCTAAACAGAAGCAAACTGCAGACAAAAGGAGAGTTCCTTGTTGGGAATCCATCTCTGTGTGATGTAAAACTTGAAATCCTTTTTAAAATAAACTGATTATGTGTGAGATTTATTCCTAATAAAATTTTTAAAAAGAATTCTCTCTCTGCCCATTCCCATAGCAAACACCCCATTCCAACACAAATCTGCATGACACTGGGTTCTGCCCTACATCTGAAAGGAAATGATATGATATGATATTTGAATGATTATCCATAGTTATGCTGTTCCCAACGGCCTGAGCTTGTTCTGAGAACAATTAAGTATTTAACACACAGTCTTCATTCATTTGGAATCAACTTTATTCAATTCTTTATGCATCCAAAGGTTCAGTTTACTCACATTCCCTTTCCTGGTGCTGATAGGAGCCTTAAAGTCCTGAGTCTTTTAAATGATTCATGTGGTAAAAAGAGCTGAATCTCTCCAATCTGTTTAGCTAAGAAGATTACAAAATAAATAAACTGAGAAGAGGAAAAACAGTCCCCTCCCTCTCCCCCCCCCCAATGTATCAAAGGAAAAAGGAGGCTGTATAAAACCAATCAGGAAGGCCACTCCTAACCAGCTGACCTTAAGGTTACTAAACTACATTTTCCACAATCCTTTATAAATTTAAAGATACAGTGCAACTTGCTATACCTTACTGTTCAAATCACTGCTGGGGCAGCAATGTAGTCATTAAGAAACATTGATATTGTTTTATTAAAAGCCCTGGTCTCTCAATTGAAGCAATCCATTAGATTAGTCAATTTACAGCCTTACATTCACTTAAAGATGATATACATACATAGACAGTGAAATCATGTAACAGCAGATCATAACGTGTTAATGGCATATGTGTTCTCAGATGTCATATTGGCTCACATTACTTTGTTCACAGCATGTCAGTGATGTAAGTATGGAGTGTATCAGCACATATTTCTAGCAAAGAAGTATTTCTACCTTTCTGGCAAAGAACTTGGTTGTCTGCGCATATCACATGGCATTGTTGACAGAAGTCAATGCCAGCTGTGGAGATAAAAGAGCTAGCAGCAACTGTAATCAATCCTTGACACCAAGGATGGCCATGTGGGGGAAGCATAAAATTCAATGGGCTGAAAAGAAGGAGGGAAATGTCCCTATACAGCTTTTAACAGAGTGTATTTTGTAAGCACTTGCAAAAACATGATTCAAAAACTTTTGATAGGCATTTAAATTAAATTAAGAAAAATATCCCCTGCTTTAATATGTGAAAAATGCACCCCTTTCAATAGGACGGATTTTATTATCAAAATCACCACCACCACACACATACAAACAGAAGCTGCAACCATGCAGATGGCTCTATGGTTCTCATAAGTTTCCCTAAGCAGAATAAGCACCAGCTTTGGAACAGGAAATTTACACACACACACCCCGCCAGTCATGATCCTGAACCAAACTGGGGCTTCCCGTGGCTATTTATTATTATTTTTTAAAGCTGTTGATCATAAAACCTCTGGCAGCTTGTCTGATTTGGCCATTAACTGTTTCTGTTCCTTCACTTTGTCCTGCTTCATTTTGTCCAATGCTGGAGGGGAAAAAAGCCTGATAATTCCTTGCTTAGTTTTTGTTCATGTTGTGCACATGCATAGAGCCTTTTCTATACTGGAGAAGCAACAGCCTGCTAAGAGTCTAGTTACTTTAAATAATGCTGATAGAGTAGTTTAGTCCACTTGTACCCTAGGGAGAGCTGTGGAGCATTCTCTAGTGTTTAGGGTTTATTGAATGTTTTCCTCTCTCTCTCTCTCTCTCTCTCTCTCTCTCTCGCTCTGTGCTGTGTAGTAGTATGTGTTAATGCTTGTGCTCTGAAGGCCTCTCTGTTGCATTAATGGCCTGCAGTCAGTTATTGTCTTTTTGCAAAATCCTGTTGCAGTAAATTCATTGAAAGCAAACTCCAAAGCAACTGAGATAAGCTAGTTTGGTGAATTAGATATTGATTCTAGTAGAAATGTTATTATAGATATGTACAGTACGGACTCGGTATCTGTTAGTATGTTTTTATCTTTGTGTATTTTTTCTTGTTTCTTTTCTTTTCTGGAAACTTAATAAAAAGAAAATAAAAAAAAGAAAAAGAAAAAAGAAAGCAAACTCCGAAGCGTGGATTGGATTATTTCCTGAACTCTGCCAACATCCTAGAATGCAATGCTTTCTGTTGAACCATTGTTATAGATTAACAGGTATTCAAATGCTATTGTCCAAGGGTTTCAAGTATTTACATTCTTAATATACTTGTCTAATTCTACTGTTTGTTGCATTTAGTTCTACTGATCAACAGATCCTAAGCAGAGTTATACCCTTCTAAATTTATTGACTTAAATGGACTTGGAAGGGTGTAACTGTGCTTAAGACTTTGCTAAAGGAATACTGTATCAGCTGAAACTGAAATTAATGTACTGACATTTTATTTTTTTAAAAAATAGGGTCCTTATCTAGTTTTGTCAGCATCTTTATAACCAAATATGCCAAATGACTTCTTCATGTTTAAGTTTCTTTTCTGTCACGTTCATCATTTTAATATTTCTCCTGCCAACTAAAAACAGAAGTCCTAAAGTATTACAGAGCTTTCCTCTTCAAAGTGAGCCTGCTATCGTAAGCTCACTGACAAGGGAAAAGAAATCATTTAAACTAGTGGGACTTATTGCTACACAGTTATATTTCAAATGGGTTGTTATTGCAACTTATGTGACCAGCGGTTGTCAGTGATGGGATATATAATGGTTCTCCAGAACATACAGTAGAAATGGAATAGTAAGAATGGATTTGTTTTTCTGATATGTTTTCCAAGGTGAACTTTTCTTTTCCATAGGCGAAGAGGTTCTGTGTGTGTGTGCGAGAGAGAGAGAGAGAGAGAGTGAGAGAGAGAGAGAGTGCAGGCTGTTGGGGAGTTATTGGACTGCTACATGAGAGACCCTGTTCAAATCTCCCCCCCCCCCCCCCCCCCCCAGGAAAGAAGCTTGCTTGGGTGAGCTTGGGTCAGTCACTGTTTCCCGGCCTTACATACCTCACAGGATTGTACTTCACAGAATGAAACAGAAGATGGAGAATGAGCTACTTGGAGGAAGAGTAAGATAAACGGATAAGAGATGGATGTATCTGTGGGTAGGGATAAAAAGTCTAGCATGCGGGCTTGTGCTAAATCTTGCATCCGTTTCAAGTAAATCAGTGGGTGGAGACAGAAAATCATTTGACCGTATATTCTCTGCTACAAGTTCTTAACCATCGCTAGTTTGGTCATCTGTATTAGCTCAATGTGAAGATAAAATACCAACCCCGCAAGAGACAAAGACAAATCTTTGTGGATTGTGCGGGGATTTAACAAGAATTATCGGTAACTTTTCTCTTACTGTATAAAAATGTTAACATTTCTCTGCAGTAACAGATCACAAACCTCTTATGCTGGTAAAACACTACTGATTGAATTGCTTTCATTGCATTCGGGTGAGTATGTCTGTGCATGGTGAGTGACTGTTCACTGTAGCAATTAACAGTTTTGCAAGAGCTGAAAACTGACCATTGACAAGGGGAATGTTTTTTGCTATTAATTAAAAAAACCCTTCATCTATGTTTAAAGTCTAAGCTGCAATATTAAGTAGCGATTTTAAATTAATTTCTATTAATATTTTCATCAATAAAACAATTTTAAAGCCTTGTCTGATTTCTATGTTTGGGATTATAGATCAGTTATGAAAAACAAGAGATAAAAATGATTAACCTTTGCATCAGGTTAATTCCTTTATCCAGCTTTCTACTCATCACTCTAATGTTCATTCAGCTCACTTAACCTCACTGTAGTCAGTTGTGCTTTTCTGTACCTAGTAGCCTGTTCACAAGTCAGAATGAATGCATGTACAATCTGTGTACAGTGTACATTTGATTACTCTTTATGTACATGTTGAGTAATTATCAGGTTACATTCAACGCAAGTGTTGCTGAACATGTGATACAGACCCCATACTTATCCAGGTACTGGTCCCTAGTTTTATTTGTAAACTGAACATATATTGGCTCTTTCTTACAAACAGATGTACATGTGTTCACTGTAGCATATTAAACAGTCCTACAGCTTCTAAGAACTAAAGGAAGATTATAATTTTTTTTTAATTCCCCTTCTGGTGGATGCCTACCAGTTTGTACCCTGGAATGTATGCAAGCAGTTTCATTTCAGGCATGATATACTCTCTTTGTGTTAACAAAAGTTCAGTCTTCTAGAACATTCTGCTGTAGACAGCTTCCAAAGGTAATGCAGATAGCCAAGCAACAATAGAAGAAGTAGAAGAAGAAGAAGAAGAAGAAGAAGAAGAAGAAGAAGAAGAAGAAGAGGTGGTGGAGGAGGAGGAGATTGGATTTATATCCTTCCCTTCACTCGGATTCTCAGAGTGGCTTACAATCTCCTTTCCTTTTCCCTTCCCACAACAGACAACCTGTGAGGTAGGTGGGGCTGAGAGAGCTCTTTCAATGACTGCTCTTGAGAAAACAGCTCTGAGAGAACTTGTGACTGACCCAAGGTCACTCCAGCAGCAGCATGTGGAGGAGTTGGGAATCATACCTGGTTCTCCCAGATTAGAGTCCCCGCTCCTAACCACTACCAAACTGGCTATCTTTTCCCTGTGGAAAACACACTTATATTCTAAGAGTTTGCCCAGTTTAGAAACTGTAAAAGCACATTACAGCCACTAAGAAGATAACCTTCAAGGTGAGTTCTTTTAGAGAACCTGATCAAAGTCAGTTTGACTGATTTCAGTTTCATATAGTTGATGTTCTTGTTTTCCTTTTAACGATGGTTCCTGGTATACCTAGGCAATGGACACCATAACTGAATGAAAAGTAACTTTTACTCATAATGAAGGGACTGTTGGAAGTTCCAGATGCAATGTCCCCTGTCTCAGACCTCCAGACTTAGTGGCAAGAGAGACTAGATAGCTAGACAGGCAAAATGACCTTTCTTCCTATATCTACTCTTCTGCCACTGTCCTCTTTGATATACAGACTGTAATCTCAGGGACCAATTTCCCTCTCCTGCTTCTTTCTCTCTCTGAATAAAGACTGGGTCTCTACCTGCACACTCCAAGAGGGGGGGACATGCTGTCCTCTCTTGGCACCATGAGGCCATCCTTTAGCTAGTAAGGACATGCTGTCCTCTCTTGCCATCCGCCTCCATCCTTTAGCTAGTAAATTAGTAATCTATCAATCTTTGCTCTTTCTTATCCAAAGTGTACTTCTCAAATAAAGAGAGAAGTATTTCTCTTCTAAATTTGCAATGTGGCTCTGTGTAACTTTGTAAGCTGAGTAACCTGGTAAAGTGATGCTCCTGCATTTGTAGCTTTATTTAAGCACTCTGCTAACTAATGATGACTGGACTAACCACACCAGTTAACCTCAGTAGGGACCCTTAATGAGGATCCCCTCTTGAAACCCACATTTGACAGCCTACCACTGAAGCACTGACTTGGTATGAATGAGGTAACATTCTGGAACTCCATTGACACATTGTCTTTGAAGAAACAGAAAAATGTTTGTACCTGGGCCTTGTACTCTTACCATACTATTTCTAAGAAAAGCTAAAAGGTGCGAGTTAGAAATATAGCATCTAAACTCATGTTCAGAAAGACTTGTAGGTGGTACAAACTTTGGGTTACCAAGAATATGATCCTTCCCATTTACAACAAATCTGTGATTCTCTAAGCCAAGTGGGGCAAACAGTGGCTCTGTTGGGCTCTTTCAGGTCAGGATATGTCATGGAGAAGAGACTTATATCTTTCTCTCTTTTGCATTGCAGTTATATGTCCAAATTGGAGTCCCAAGCAACAGATAACTGAGTTCATAAAATTCTGGGAATTTGATTTGACCCACAGTGATGTGGTGGTGTGACCAAGATGCCATATGAACTGGGAACCTTTGGGTGGTCTTTGTTTTGGGATGAGTTATCAATGCTACAAGAATCTTTGTAAGGACACAACAGGGGCCAGTTAAAGTGAATGGCAGGCCTTTATAGAACCCATCTTGATGGGGAGGGCGGGTTATAAATAAATAAAATTGTAGTTGCAGCCAAATCTGAGGATCTGCTGGTGTCTCAGCTGAATGAGAGCATAAAAGTATGTCTCTGTCTGATCAGTTACGTCAACATAACTTGCTTCTGAACAGTTGTGTTAATAGAGTGCAGAGTTTCCATCTGGACTGTTTAGATGTACTAGTCCAACTTCTTTAGGTTTAAACTGCGTACACATTTCCACTTTCCTTTGTGACTTAATTTCCAAGCATGTACTCCTGGAGCAATGTCCCAAGTCAGGTGTTTCTGTTTTTAACAAAGTTAATTGCCATCACCTTGACATTAACTGAAACCTATTCAGGAAAGAGTCTGCAAAAAGAGAAATTGTTAGGGAGAAATTCAGGAGTTCATCCTTCATAGATTTGGATTTAGTGGAAGTAACACCAGTTAGTTCTTTAGCCCAAATAGAGAACTGACCTGGGAAAAAGTAACAACAGACTCTAAGAGCCACCCCTGAGGTCTCAAAAAACTAACAGATGCCAACTTCTTGATGTAGGGCTGTGTCAACCTTCCTATCCCTAGCAGCAGTATGAAGGCTTCTGTTCTTTGCTGGAAAAGCTGTGGCAGACAGTTATCTTTGAAGTGGGCAGGCCAAAACTAGACCACAGGCAGAAAGGCTGGGGGAAGGACTAGAGATGTCTTTGTGGGTAGACAGGCTGGCTGCTGACTGTGAAGGCCAATAGTCTGGTATGCAAAGGGGGAATGGGTTGGTTTATTTAGTAGTGAGCATCCACACTGAGTAAGGCCATTTTCACACAGAGCTTTCCCCATAGTTTGTGTGCTGATTTGTAGTGGTTTTTTCTGTCAGTTTCCTCTGGTCCTCATTTTTCATTCATTGCCTTTTCTCATTCTTCATGCTTTCTCAAACCACATTTGATCCAGTGAAGAAATCATAGGAAAGCAATAAATGGAATACAAGTACATGAGAAAGCTCAGAACTTCTGCAGTTTGGCACCCAAACCAAGAGAAAACCTCTGCTGGAAGAGAGTCGGAGTCAGTACATACCCCCTCCCGGGCCACCTGATGTCCCAGGACAAGATTATTATAGGCCATTACATGCATCTGCTGGCTGGATTACTTAAAGCACCCCCCTTCAGTCAGCAGTTCCCATAATATCCATAGCAAGGAGCCAGTGTCCGAACTGTAAGGCTCCTAATTTGGGCCCTCTGCTGCTTCTCATGATATTTATGATGGTTTACTAAGTGGTAAATATGGATTCATTTTTGTCAGTCTTTATATATCTGTCAGGTGGCTTCTCAGTTTAGATTTATGCACTTGCAGTAGGTAGTTGTTTTTGATAATTTAAAAGTCTTTGTTATGCAAATTCTTAGCAGTTTGTGGATACAAAGAAAAGCGGGGATCCTGGACCTGGAAAAGCTTTATACAATAAGAAATTTTGGTAGGTGTATGTTTCCTTGATGTTTCTAAGAAGCTGTCTCTGCTAAAATTCCATCTTTAAAGAACTGACCTCCTTTCCTGTGATTACTACTTAAGGAAAATGAATTAGAGTCAGGGCTCATTTCATAGCAGGAGCTCCTCTACATATTAGGCTACACACCCCTGATTTAGCCAATCCTCCAAGAGCTTACAGTAGCCCCTATAAGAAGAGCTCTGTAAGCACTTGGAGGATTGGCTACATTAGAGGATGTGTGGCCTAATATGCAAAGGAGCTCCTGCTACGAAATGAGCCCTGATTAGAGTGATGCAAAGAACCACTGGCTCCAGTGCTGGGTTCAATGGACTATGAGCAAGGCACTTCCATTAGAAAGTCAGTGTGGGAGTAGTCAGACTAGGGCTCGGGAAATGCAAGTTCAGATCTTCAGTCAGTTATCAATCACACTGGATGACACTAGGCCATTCACTGTCTCTTAGCCTAATGTACCTTAAAGCCTTTTTGTTAGCATAAAATGGTGGTTAAGGGGAAGCATGTAGTGCACCCTGAACTCCTTGGAGGAAGGGTGAGATGCGAGTGACGGATAGATTAAGCCCTCTAACATGGAAGAGGGCATCTATGTAAATGAACAATTCTTTTACATTCTCTCTGACCTTCTTATGTGCACTTCTCAGAACAAGAATGGCGGCACTATTGGAGCTGTTGACAATTTGCTCATATTGGGTCCCGAGGTCAGTCTCTCTGCTTTTTGTAACTGGCCTTCACTTGACTCCTTTGAAAAAAAGTGGTGATGCCTGGCATTCAAGTATTTAGAACAAAGTGAGAGGAAAGTACTTTTCATACAGCTACATATCCATAAGCTCTAACCTTTCTACCATAAGCTGCATTATGAAAGCTGCATTAGGACTAAGCCTTGAGTTCTGAGTGTGAAAAGAGAGCAGCTGTACAAATTGAGCAATTACTTGATAACATCAGCAGAGCCGGGACTTGCAAAAACACATCATGAAAGATAAAGCACAATCTTATCTCATGCCATGGGCCCTTTGATAGTTCCTGCCATAGGAGAAGGTGTTTTTTTTTTTTTCTTCTAGAGCACTTAGTATGTCAGTAAAATGTTTGGACAATAAGCTGCCAAAAACTGGAGTGCTGCATACTCTTATTTATATACCGCACTGATTAGTATGCTTTGAACACTTTTCACCCTCACTGGATTTTATTGCTAGGCTGTTGACAGAACATGTTGCCTCAATCAGATAGCAGGAGGAACTCTAATGGGATACATATATATATTTTTCCTCCCAAAGGAATAACCTGTTTTGGACACTTCTCCATTTTAAGGATAATGAACCAACAATTGATGAACAATGTCTCTTATTGGGCAAAAATTAGTGCTGTGCTGAATTTTCATGTGCTTTGAGTGCTGCTGTGAAAGTTGGGGGCACAAAATATGCATGAAAAAACCTTATTTGTCACTCTGCATGTTTCTGTTACACAATTACTTCCCTGATCTTCTGTGCTTGGGTCAGAGTTAGGGAGCTTCTTTTGATTGTAGAAGCAATCAGCTATGATCCCCCATTGCACTGAGATGTATGTACAAATTGCATGGAAGCAGCAGAGAGTTGATGTGGTGTAATGGTTAAAGTCCTGGTTTGAAAACCTACTGCTGGTCTATGTGTTAGCCGAATTGCTTTAATTTACGTTCAGCAATTGGCATAATAACGGGTTCTTACCAACTATACCAAGGTCCTGCTTCCCCGGAAGTTCTCAGTAAATAGGCGTTGAGGCAAAGCGGCTTCTCATAAATGATGTTTACTGTAAGATGTTATCCAAGCATACAAGGTATGATAATAAAACCATATACATACAAGGTCTAGGGGAAATTAGATAGAAAATAGCACGTTTGCATGAGCAGGAGTATTGTTGAGGGGGAGTCACGTTACCTGGCTTGATAGAGGTTGAATCACTTCCACGAGAAGATTGAGGAGGGATGAGTAGAAAAATAGGGGGAGCGAGATCTGAACCAGCAGATACACGCTCCAGTCCTGGCTGAGCAGACCAGGGATTAAAGATGGAGGCTAGGTACTGGGTACAGGAAGCTGGACATGAGAGGTTGATAAGAAGATAGAGGTCGAGGAGGGAAAAGCTAAAAGCTATCTATTTCTGCTGTGCAAGATCTTTTATCAGGTGACTTTTGGACTTTTTATCAGGTTGGACTTTTGACCACATCCCATTGTCACACCCACTAGGCTGTCCGTCCTTTCTAGTCTTTCTATTGGTCAGTGTCATAGTTAGGAGGGGGCAGGAAGGAGTGGGCAATATTGCAAAACTAGGTGCTAATCAGGAACTAACACCTGGGCCATCTGGTCGGTCTTCTTGGCGCCAATCTCTGGTCTCGTGATGGCTTCGGCCAGGTCACTTGATGGACGACGATTAGTTGCTGAGCAACCTAATCTCTTACTGGAATTGTTGGGGGCAGGTGTGAAGAGGCCAGCATAAAGGAGAGAAAGGCTCTTTGAAATGTAGTCTTGGCTCCCCGGATGGTGGGTGCATGTGAAGTAGATGTGAGAGCTCTTTGAAATGTATTTCGTGTTCTTCATGAGGGAGTTCTTTGAAATGTATTTCTACTCTTCATGCAAGTGTGAACTCTGAAGGAAGTCTCCCGCTGTGGGCTGGAGCCTCTCATGGCAATAGAGAGTGCTTTTGCCTTAGGCAGAGAACCAACCCCAAAGGTCAAACTTATGATATTAAAGTTCATAAGAGCATATAAAATGCCTTGCTGGCTTACAGAGTGGCAGGCAAATGCAGAAAGGAACATAGATTCAGGTGGGTAGCCATGTTGGTGTGAAGCAACAGAACAAAGTTTGAGTCCAGTGGCCCTTTGAAGACCAACGGAGTTGAATTCTGGGTATAAACAACATTTAATTCTGGGTATAAGCTTTTCTGCACGTGCATACTTCTTCAGCTGATGTTAGGCCAATCGAACTCTCAGACTAAACTATCTCGAGGGTTCTTGTGAGGTTAAAATGGAAGAGAGAAGGACATAAACCACTCAGTGTTCCCCACCAAGGAGAAAGGTAGGTTACAAATGAAGTAAATAAATAAATATGGAATGAATAAGCAGGCCAGGATTACAAACTGTGTCATAAAAATGCAATAAGAAGACTCTTCCACGGTGCGGAAAGCACTCAATCAATGCCTCCCCTGCTTTCACACATACTAAATAATAGAGAATCTTTACACTTCTTAGCCAAAACCTCATGAAATGGCAAAATCCTCTTGCAAATGGTTGCCGATGTAGTCTATTCCTAGACTTGTTAAAAGAAGCTGTAATAAGACCTCTTAGAAAACTGCACCCTGGATTCCCGTAGGGGATTCTTGTTGGTTGTCCTGAAGCTCATAGCAAAGTTCAGCACCATGGTCTGTCTACTGAAACAGAGCACAAGCTTCATTATTTTATTTACTCACTCTTATATACCCAGCCTTTCACCAGTGGAGACCCAAAGCAGCTTATGTGGTTTTGCTCTTTTCTATTTTTATCCTCACAACCACCTTGTGAGGTAGGTTAGGCTGAGAATGTGTAACTGGCCCAAGGTTGTCCAGTAAGCTTCCATGGCACCAGTGGGGATTCAAACCTGTTCTCCCAGATTCTAGCCCAGCACTTTAGCCACTCCACTACTCTGGCTGTGTCAACAAATAAACTGCACCAATGGAGAAGGCCAGATAGGTTTATGTGAGGGGCCCCAGTATGTCCCATTCATTGTAGTGGCAGCTGTGTAGCTGGTAGCAGAATCCAGGGGAAGTGGGGCACAGAAAGGGTGGTGTGCAAAGGCACTGCACTTACAGTGGACTAGCTTGTTTCCTTACTGTTGTATTATACTGAAGAAGTGTGCATGCACACCAACAACTTATACCCAGAATTCAACTTGGTTGGTCTTAAAGGTGTCCCTGGACTCAAACTTTGTTCTGTTACTTTGTTCAGACCAACACAACTACCTAGCAGAATCTAAGTTGGGAGAGTGAGGCTGCAGTCCTACAAACACTTCCCTGTGCACAGGCCCCAGTCCACCACCTCAAGGGACTTGCTCCCAAGTAGACCTCCCTTTGGCCTCCCCCCTCCCGAGCATTCTGCCATCATCGACCTGGAAGATGAGCACCTTGAAGTGGTTGTGGCACAGAAGCTATGTGTGGTTGTGCTCCAGCCGCTTGACCTGGGCGCACTGGCAGTCCATGCGGTCACACACCATGCACATGTCCGGAGCTGGGGGCTGCAAGGGAGAGGGGGGAGGGACCTGAAGGGGGGCAGGGCCAGAGACACCCTCCTCTCCCCTTCCCTCCCCCTGAGAGGGCTGGAAAGTCCCCCACGCAGAGGGACTCCCCAGCAGCCCCGCCATCCGTTGACTCACTGCCTCCCAAGGGCACCACTGAGGGCTGCCCGGCTGGGGCTCCTCCTGGCAGGGGCAGGATGGGGCACCTTCTTCCATGGGCCTCTGCAGCACCGAAAGGGTCGAGCCTGCAGAGCTGCTAGCTGGAGAGGCCCAGTGAGGGAGGAGGAAAAGAGGAGAGGAAGGGGGAGGATTTGCTTTGGGGAGGGAGACCGGGATGGAGCAGGAGCCGTGGCAGGGAGAAGCTGGGCAGCAGCAGCTTCTTCCGGCGGGGCAGAGCAGGGCTTTTGGCAGGGGAGGGGCAGGGCAGGCTCGGAAGCCAGCCAGAACTCCGTTCCAGGATGTTCTGGCCCAAAAATAGCCCTGGGGATTAGGAACATTTCTAAAAGCAGCATCCCTGATTCTGAGGACCATGCCTATGTACATATATCTTCTATGTGTTTCAACTCTGTGCTTACAAGCTGGCAATTGGTTGTAGGCGGTGGTGGGATTTCTACATGATTATGCCCATTTTTTTATGTGCACTGATTTTACCACACATAATATGATCTATAGGAGTCTAGTATAAGGTCGTGTTGTGTGTTCACTTGACTGCACTGACCCCATTCTGAACTGCTGAAGTGCATATGTATTTGTACTTGGGTAACTGTATCCAGATACAAAACCTGAAGTGAGAAGTAGCCTGAAACATAGGTAGATGTGCCAGTCCACATTCGAATTTAGCCAAGGTCTTTTTAATTTAAGGTCTTAAAAATCAGAAAAAAATAATTTTCAATTTCATTTGCTGCTCAAAAGGCAGTGTGGAAAGGGAAAAAAAGTTTTATGCATCAGAGCAAGCCAGAAGATTCTCAGGCATTGGGTCCCTCACCTACCTGACAAGTAGGAAAAAGCACTCCAATTTTACCAGCATTTAAGATAATTCCTTCCAAAATGGGCAAAGCAAGATGCAAGTAGCAGGGCAAAATGGGCACACGTAATATATAAATAATAGAATGAAATGCAGTCAGGCACCACATTTAGTCAGGGGCACAGACTTTTGGAAATTCGTGGGGGGGCACTTTAGCATGTGCGCTTTGCGCGCTCACTGGGGCGATGTTCTCCCCCCCGGGAAACCGCTGCGCCTCCCCAGGCCCTTCTGAGGCCCGCCAGCCGCTGCTGCCAGTGCCTCTCTCTCCCCACCCCCCCGCCACCCCTTCCCTCTCCCTCTCCAGCAGCAGCAGCTGGGCCTTGGAAGGGTTCGGGGAGGTGCGGCGGCAGGCGCTTCATTTTGCCGGGGGTGGCTGAGCCCCCCCCCCCCCCCCGGAAATTTCGGGGATGGCTCGAGCCCTTGAGCCCCCCCGTAGTCTATACCTATGCATTTAGTGAGATATCATGTCATCTCTGTACTGGGCATGAAGAGACTGGGTGGGGCACAACTTGAGAAGCCACTGCACAAGCCTTTGTCATCTCTGTGACAGTGAGGTTTGCCTGTGACTCACCAGTTTTCTCTAGACTGTTTAGTCTACAAACCTACTTGTTTAGTCTACAGGTAATAACCCAGGCAACCAGGACCCATGATTATATAGTTTCAGGTGGGCAGTTGTGCTGGTCTGCAGTAGATGAACTACATTTGAGTCCAGCAGCACCTTAGAGACCAACAAAATTTCCAGGGTATAAACTTTCAAGAATCAAAGCTTGCTATTTGATAAAGGGAGCTTTGAGTCTCAAAAGCTTATGCCCCCAAATCTTGTTCATCTCGAAGATGCTGCTGGACTTGAATCTAGCTCCCCATGCTTACAGAGTATCACAAAGGTCTTTCCCAGTAAGTGAGATTGGTGAAAAGGAGAATCCTGAATAGAAGCACTAATCCAGATGATGCCTGTCAATGGGAGTCTTCCACTACCTTATCACACACATCTACTAATGCTGAGTCACTTTTCTCCTGTTCTCTCCCAGTCCTTTTTGTGTTTGGGAAATCAAAGCCTGATATCAAGTTGCCAGAATGACCATCATATTGGAAAATTGCCATCTGCTTCTGAATGTTCAAAACCATTTTGATTGGATTAGGAAGTGTTCCAGTATTTTTCAGTATAGCATTGTTTGGGTTGAATCTTCAACAGTAAATTTCTGGCTGCATATTCCCATTAGGAAATGTAGTTTCTATGTGTGAAAAGGAAAACTGAAAAACAGTTAACTATAAATATAATATTGATAGTGGTTACGAAAGCTGTTTGACACTCCCACTTACTGAAGCTCTCTGCTGCATCCGCTTTAGGGGGGAAATGCTGTGTTGGTACCTTTGAACCCCCAAAACGTCTGATGTTTCTGCTCTGTCTCTGTTGAGAGGAACCATGATTAGATGGTTTAGTATCTCAGGGCAGAGTCATACTCACATAAGTAAAATCATGTAAGGGGAAAAAGCTGACTGCCTTGGCTTTTGGATGATTAATTTTTTATTATGTTTTTACAAGACAATCAAACCAGTGTATCTAATTAACATCCTGGCTTGTTCATGTTCTGATATTATTTCTAAAAAGGCCTTAAATCTTTTTCCAGATGTATAGTAAAATGTATTACCTTCTGGAAAAGGATTACCGTTAGGAATGGCCATATGCCAGTTTACCAGATGCAGACTTACAGGCAGGATGAAATAAACAAGACAAGGGTTCAGAAAAACACGAGGGCAGACTTACATGGCATGACAAAGATAATAGGTTCTGATGGATAGCTAGGCAGGATTAATTCACCATACGCCAGTAGAATTCCAGATGTGCAAGGAGAATATATAATCAGAAGTAGAGAAAATTAATGATCCCATCCAAGACACTGGAATCATGAACAACATACGGATATAGTTTTATGTCCCTCACAGGTTCACCTTTGTAAAGAGGCAGTCAAACCAGTTCCATTTTATTCAGTGTCTTCAGCCTTTTAAATGTATCAGTTTTAAATTCTGTGATCTTTGAGACAGTGTTATGCCATCTTGTTATGTCTGGTTAGACAGTTGTTCATGAAGAAAATATAAACTGCTTCACAGCCTAATCCAGTTTGGAGAAACTTCTTATTTTTCTCAAGTCCTTAATAAATTCCCTCATGCCAGAAAAAAATCTCCAAGGCACTTCGGATGTGCTACACATAGCTGAGATACACACAGAAATAGACAAAAGGATAGAAACACGCTCACTAAATCGTCAACCATCACCAATGTAAAAAATCTCTTCATTGAGCACCTAAAGCCCATCCAATTGTCTCAGCCTTGGATTCTGCTTCCCTGTTCAAATAACCTGAACCATGATTTTCAGATTTGACATATTCACATGCCTTTGAGATTAACAGAAGATCCCAGTGGGAGATGACAAGTTGCAGTCTATTTTGGCTTTTACCTTGCAGCACCTAGTATTAGCAGAATCTTAATACAATGCATGATGCTGGGGTCTAGTCTCCCTGACCCCCCCTCCTGCACAACACTTCACTAAAGGTGTCAGATCTCCTTGGTCACCACACACTGCCCTTTGCTTTTATATCTCCAGGGAACTGCCTTACTACTTCTAGCAGGTGAATCCATTCTTCCCTCTCTCCTAATGTCCTAATTGGATAAATATGTATGCATGCACCTCTTGAAAAGTGACATGTTGCATACATGTGCTTTTCAGATATGCCAATTCCCAGCCATTAGATAAAAATATACACTTGCCTTCTGGCTTTGAACGTAACTGAAACCCTGGTTTCCATATTATTGTGTCTGCATATACAAGCAGTATAGCCACTGTACCCTACCACTTCATTAAGCAAAGTCTGAAGTCTTCCTCTAACCTAAGGAGCCTTCCTCCAACTTGATTGGCTCTTCCTGCAATTAGTCTGGAGAAAATTCCTTCAGCATTAGGATACCACCCAATACATTAGAATCCCTACCTTTCCCTACCACCACTGCTGCACATATTATTTCATTCCTCAGAGAACTGTTATTGTCCCAGAGCTCCTTCTGTGTGCATATATGCCCCTGTATAAATCAATGGTGTAGTCTCATTTGGAGTACTGTGTACAGTTCTGGTTGCCACACCTCAAAAAAGATATTATAGCATTGGAAAAAGTGTAGAAAAGGGCAACTAGAATGATAAAAGGGTTGGAACACTTCCCTATGAAGAAAGGTTGAAGCACTTGGGGCTCTTTAGCTTGGAGTAACAACGGCTGAGGGGTGACATGATTGAGGTTTACAAGATTATGCATGGGATAGAGCAGGTAGAGAAAGAAGTACTTTTCTCCCTTTCTCACAATACAAGAACTCGTGGGCACTCCATGAAATTGCTGAGCAGTCGAGTTAGAACAAATAAAAGGAAGTACTTCTTCACCCAAAGAGTGATTAATACATGGAATTCACTGCCACAGGAGGTGGTAGCGGCTACAAGCTTGAAAGGCTTCAAGAGGGAATTAGATAAACATATGGAGCAGAGGCCCATCAGTGGCTATTAGCCACAAGGTATAGATAGGAACTCTCAGTCTGGGGCAAGTGATGCTCTGCATTCTTGTTTTTTTTTGGGGGGGGGGGCAACAGTGAGAGGGCTTCTAGTGTCCTGGCTCCACTGGTGGACCTCCTGAGGGCACCTGGTGTTTTTGGCCACTGTGAGACAGAGTGATGGGCCACTGGCCTGATCCAACATTGGCTTCTCTTATGTTCTTATGTTCTTATATAGTATATTTTTAAAAAGAGATGAGTATGACTTACACACATTCAAGGATTTCACTAGGGGATTTAGTAATTTCCATTGGCTTGGCAGTAGCTCTTAGCTAGCATTCTAACTAGTGTTCTAATCAAATAAATAACAAACATGAACACATGCACACAAACAACAAAATGAGTTTCCATACCTATTTGGTATGTCATAGTGTCCAGGACCAACAGAATAAACACTTTCTCCGGTATGAGGTTGGCTTCACTGTGTGGTTCACATGGGCTGCAGTCACACACGCTAAACAATCCACTTTCAATCCACTTTCAGTGCACTTTCCAACTGGATTTTTACTGTGTGAACTGGCAAAATCCAGTTGGAAAGTGGACTGAAAGTGGATTATTTAGTGTATGTGACCACAGCCTTTAGGGTTGCCAATTCCCTTGGGGAGGCGGGGAAACCCCTGCTTAATTGGCCCGCTCCCCGCCAACCCAGATTGGGCTGCCAGGGGGAACCCCACCCTCAAATTACCGGGCTGCAGAGATGTGCCTGGCGTGATGACATCACTTGGAAGTGACATCATTGTGTCAGGCATGTTTTGGGGGGGAATGCTCTATAATTCGAGGGAAAACTCTATGGTTTTCCCTCAAATTATAGAGGTCCCGCCTCCAATGTGCCTGATGTGATGACATCACTTCTGAGAGATGTCATTGCAGTATGCACACTTTGCACATGTGCCAGAAGACTCCCGAAGAGGGCTGGGACTCCCCCCGCTAAAAGGTAACTAAGACTTGGCAATCCTAACAGCCTTAGTTACCCCACCCCTCAGAAACTGTTACTACTGACAAAATATGCCCGTAAATTACAACCTTACAATAAAATATACCTGAAAATTTTCTTGAAGAGTTATTTTGTTTTCCAGTTTCTAATCAGTCCTAGTTTAAGCTTGTACTTTTAAAACTGTACATAAAATTCAAATGTCACAAATATACTGACATCCTTAATGGCAAATGCCCAAAGAAGCCAACCAACAGATGCCCACTAGTTTGTAGCCTCAATATAGTTAAGTCTGTCCTCAGAGACCACTAAAAAACATCCTTCTCTTTCTTTTGGCAGCTGCTCCTCATTTCATCCCACATTCCAAACAGCCCATTGGCTCAGAAAATGGAGTTATCCAACTGGTCAAAAACCCTGTGTCCTTTTTAAGGAGACCTTACAGATTACTTAAGTTTTACTCATTTTCATATAGGCTTGTCCTAATTGTGCGATCCTTAACTGTTTAAGACTGGTATTTGGGGTTACAATCAAAGGAATTGGTTCAGAAATTATGCATGCATACTCAGAAGTACATAACTCCAAGTTTACTCTCAAGTAAGTGTAACCTTTCTGGGAATGATAAGGCAAAGCTGGTTTCAGACAGAATCTGATACAAACACATCTGAGAACCTATTGGGAAACAAACACTGTAAGAAACAGTTTTGCTATAAAGAAGGGAATTCTGTGAGAGAAGACTCTGGAGAGACTTCTGACAAAGAGCTCAATAGCTGATTGAATGCTGAGCAGTCACCTACAAGCTGTGAGCTAGGTCCTGCTGGAAGACTGAAGGAAAGGAAACAGCTTTTCTGCCACCAGTGCAGGGTCAATTGGAGGGCAATAAAGAACAGAACATGAGAAAGTGAAGTTTACAGTGTTTCCAGGTGGGAAGGGTTGAAAACAATCTCAGACATCTATCAGACTTGCTACAGGGTAGGATTACATTTTGCTTCATTGCAATTCCATTGCCTAACACCTGTTCATATATAAACCAACACCAAGAACTTTCTTCAGTTTCCCCAAGAATTACATTAAATATGTTGTTATCTTCCTATGAAGCTATACATCTATACCCTGGAAATCTTGTTGGTCTTTAAAGTGCTTCTGAACTCTGTTCTACTGCAGACCAACAAAGCTACCCACCTGAAACTATCCTGTGAAGCCGAACAGGTTGAGAAGAAAGTATGATAGCACTAATCACACAATCTCATTTAACAGCACAGGGAACTTCAGCTTGAGTCCATAGGAATTACCTCCGTACTACTTTGGATCCATTTTGGAAACCAGTAGTTTGTCCACTGACACAGTGACAAATAGGTTATCTAATTAGACATAACACTACACTCTAAAGGCTTGTTTACACAATACAGAATCCTTGTGTCTGCTACAAAGACTTTGGCTCACATGAAAGCAGGGAGTTCCATGCTTCCCAGACATGTGGGGACAAAATTCAGATCAGGAAAAGGGGCCTATAGAGAAGGGACGTCATCCTTCCCCCCTACCACTTCATCCAACCTTCAATGGTCCTGGGCAATCACCTATTTTCTAGATATTTAGCTTTTAGAAATGATGCCTCTGCATAAAAATCTTCTGGACTTGTATATGAAAATGTACATCTACTTCAAAAAAGTCAGCCTAATGTTACTAGAAGGAAAAATGTGTACTTCAGGTTTCCTATTTTAAATATTTTATGTATTTATAGACTCTAGGACTGGACTCCCAAGTTAACAGAGCTTGTTAACTCCTGTCTGTCCTTGTTGTACAGCTGTCACAATAATCTAAATAGAAATAGTAGCTTCAGTGAAGCTCTAAGGCTGAGGACTGACTGGCAATCTGGAGCGGGAGAGCTCTGCTTGTGAAGTGGGAGAAGGGAGCCCATTCAAACAGCCACAGCTGTTCCCCAGCTCCCTTCCATACTTACCCGCTTCCCTGCTGCTTCCCTGCCACTTCAGAAGGACACCGGGAGAAAGTGGTGTCCAGGGGCTGTCTGCCGCTTGTTTCCCGCTTTCCGGCAGTGTGAACTGGAAGAAGGCAGGATTCAAGCGGAGGCGGCAGTGTATGACATAATGCTACGGCTTACTCTGATGCTTGAAATATTTTCCTCCAAACTCAGATACTAGAAGTCAAACAGGCAGGAAGAAAAGTGCTACAGTACTTAATGGAATGTGGTAAGGCCAGGGGGCAGGGATTAGTTCTCCTTGCAAGCATGCTCTGTTTTTGATTCACAGTGGACCCACCCCCTGCTTTATCTACCTTTCCCTATATAAATGAGAATTTTAACTGCTTCTGAAAATATCCTGACATTTGTGAAAATATCCTGACATTTGGCAGGAATAAAAGCTACAAACACAATTTCACCCCAAGTGAATGGAAAAACAAAAATACAGCTTGCAGTATTGAAATTAACAGAAAAAAGTTAATATATGTGTTGTAACTGTCATAAGTCACAGCAACATATCAAGCAAACAAAATCTGAACAAAATTTCTGTACATATCCCTACTGCAGGATTTGTGGTATTTGTCACAGTTGCACATGGTGGTGTAAGAGCAGCCTTGCCTTATTCCTAAAACAAACTAATTTATGCAGATAAGCATGGTAATTCATTATCATCTTTACAAAAGCATGCTACTAGTGCATCATATTGATGAAAATTGTGAACAAAATAAACAGACATTTGCAGCAGAGGGCATTCATTTGCTGGGAAACTGGAAATGATTTTCTGGGCTTTTATCACAATGATAAGCTGTGACAGACTAAGTCTTTTCCTGGGGACTCCATCTTGTCCCCATGGCCAGGGAGAAGTCCCAATTCTGAGAACAAAAGTAATGATGGTTTTTAAAGTGTTGCAGTGACAAGTTTTGCTAGTCTATCCTAGCAAGATCTTTGCTAAAATAAGAACAGAATTAGGATAAGAGGATTGCATGTTTCCACCTTTTCTTTGTATCATTGCTCAGCCTGCTGCTTGAACAGACCACGTGTACTCTTTATTGTTGCTTGTTAAACTTTCTTATATTTTGAATGCTCAAAGCTTGATCTTTACCAACACACTATGCCTAGTCAGTCTTGCTATGCAGTGTGCAAAGTGGAGGACAGGAGGTGAGATCTCCATCTCTTGAGCATAGTAGCTCAGACATTCAGAAATGCAATAGATCATTTCTGTGCTAGCTAGTTGGAGCAAAGTGGGAGATGCAGAAACTAGGCAGAGGCTCTAAAGCAGGGGTGTCAACTCATTTGTTATGAGGGCCGGATCTGACATAAATGAGACCTTGTTGGGCTGGACCATGTGTGTCATAAAATGTAATGCCAGGTAGCAGAGATATTAACTTTATAAAGGACACAAACACAATGGTGTTTTTTTTTTACTTAAAATAAAAACATGCTTAAAACATTAGTACTCTTGCAATATTTTGTATAACAGTCTCTGATAACTGACACCTCTTGCTCTGAATTATTGCATCAAAATTTCTGTGCTGTTGCCATCTTGAGTATGCCATTCAAGTGTGTATCTGTAAGCTGCAAACCTACTTTTGATTTATTGGCATTCACCACAGAAATCTCATGCTCAGAGTTCGGAGTCTAGGACCCAGGGAAAAACATGAAATGGCAGAGCGATTGAGAGTCTGGCAAAGCAAGCTATGATGCAGCAGCAGCAATAGAACTGGAAGCAGGAGATAGCCAGTTCCATAGTAGTCCTGATAGAAGCCCTCTGGAAACCTGATCCGGCCCCTGGGCTGCATGTTTGATACCCCTGCTCTAAAGAGCAATGCATACACAGAGTGCTGGATATTGAATCCATTTAAGGGCAGAAAGGCGGGATATATTTTTTGTAAAATAAATACATTATAAACATAGCAGGGGATTCTTTCACATTTTCTGGTGGTAGTGGTTATTACCTATAGAGAAGTTTGAACCCTGCCAGGGGTGAGGGGAAGGTGCAGTGTTGAAGAGCAGAGACTTGGGACAGCTTTTTTTGGGGGGAGCACACTGGAAGATTGTCATTTGACAGACTGGTAGACTGCTAGAAAATGTTCTTGCAAGCAAATAGTTGCTTTACTGAATTCACAGACATTTGTGTTTAGTTATATAAATCTTATTGTATTAATCTGTACGTTGGAGGGTTTTGATTTTAAGAAATTTTAATTCACATTGTCTTGTATATTCTGTTCCTCATTTAACCCCATAGACTACAATAGCAGAGGTTATCCATGCACAACAGCTACTACCAAGGCAGCCACAATGTTATATTCTGTCAGCACATAGATACAAAGCTAACTTAGAAAATGCAGCTCTCTTTGAGCAAATGATCCAGGGAATTATATGAGTTACTTGATTTGACATTGTAAACAAGTTTGATTTTGAATGGTAGCTTTGTGAAGATCCAGTCATTCCTAGTGCCAGCATTGGGACTGGTTTCCAGTACTGTTGACTGAGACCAGAAATATTATACAGCCATGTTGTCTGGAGCAAGTGTTCCACATTATACATAAGACCAGTTTTTAAACACATACCTGTTTAGTGTCACTGGTGATTTGATGTAACTGAATGAGTAAAGAGTTAAGAAAATATTATGTGCAATATGGAATTTAATCTCACTTTATTTCATCAGTTCACCATGCCTTACTTCCTACTGAGAGTGTGTGTTGGAGCACCTGGACACTCAGTCCTCTGTTTATTTCATGTGTGTTTGCACAATCAGGACAATATATCACCAGTAATTCTTCTTTTCCCTTCCCCCTCCCTCCTTCTGTAAAATATTCTGAGTGACACAGCAAATAAACAAAACGAACAACAAAAAAGACAATTGTGCCCTTTGGATTTAGTTGACACATTTTAATCAGACTGAAATTGCTGTAATGGATCTAATTTTAAAAGCCTAATCTGGACAAGGAAAGCAAAACACTCTAAGTAAGTATTGACCGAGGTCTCTGGTCAACACTAATATCACCAGCTCTCTAATCTGACTGCAGCTACTGAAGACTCCATCAAACATTGTAATTGCCTTAACAAGGTCAGGAGGTTTCAGAATCCATTTTATAAATGTGTTATGGTGATATTACCATCTTTTTGTATGCCCAAGCCCTGCATTTATTCCTCCCATCACTCAGAAGGTTCAATGAATATTTACTGTCACAGAAATGGTTATGTGTACAAGATGCATTGGCCTGTTTGGGATCAAATGAAAAACAAATTGAGCACAATCAGCCTCTGCAGATGACACATATAAATCAGATGCTTCAGACCAGTAAACAGAAGATGAGCCTTTTGATGAGAATTATTGAATAGTCTTGGTGACTTGTGCAGTTTTTAAACCTACAGAAAAAGAAATTGGCCAAAGGAAGTAAAAAGGCAGTAGTAAACTTCAAAACTGTGCTATGCCTATACAATAAAAATTCTACTACATATGCTATACAATTGATCAGTCTGTCTTGTAGCTATTAAACCATGGGCTAAAACTTTAATTTTAAACAGCAATGTTGGTATTAGGAAATCTCTAGCTGGCAAAAACTTGTCTTCTCTTGATAATCACTCTGTAGGAAAATCTAGTCTACCATGAGGGCTATTGAGCATCAATATGTAATTCTTGAAACTCCTTAATCTAAATTATTTGTGGAAGGTATAGGGAAGTTAGATCCCTGTGTCAGAGTAAGTTGATAATTTGTCACAGGATGTTCATGCACACACCAAAATACATAGTGACATACTTTCGTCTGTTTTGCCCTAGACATTTCAGTAGATTGAAACAGACGTTATCATAAAATGGCAAGTAGTAATCTGGCTAGTTTTGAATGGTATATTTCTCTGCTGAGTAAGTGGACTTAGACAGAAACAAGTGGAGACCCGCCGGAAGCTTGCGGGATAATTATCCCATTCCTCACACCTTTGCTTCCTCCACTCTCTCCCTACCTCTCACGCTCTTTCTCCCTTCTGCCCCCCTTTCACTCTCCCAGCCTCATGCCTGCTTTCTTCCCCACCCCACCCCGCACAGCAGCAGTGGTGGTGGTTGTACTCCCAGCCACCCACCCAACAGCAGTGGCAGCACTCTGGGAATCACAATGGATCTCCCAGCTACAGAGATCAATTCACTTTAGGACTGTGAGCTCCAGGCTGGAAAATCCCTGGAGATTTGGAGATTGAGCCTTGGGACAATGAGGCTTGGGGAGTTAAGCAGCCTCAGCAGGGTATAATGCCATAGACTCAACCCTCCAAAGCATCCATTTTGTCAAGCAGAACTGATCTCTGTCACCTGGATGACAGTTGTAATTCTAGGTGATCTCCAGCCTTCCCCATGATACTGGCAAAGGTAGTTCCCGTGGAGGAAATGTCTGGTTTGGAGGGTGGAGTCCATGGCATTATACCAGTCGGAAGTTCCTCCCCTCCTCAAACCCCACCCTTCCCAGTCTCCACCCCTCAAATATCCAGGAATTTTCCAACCTGGAGTTGGCAACCCTATTTCCTTCCCACCCAACAGCCAACCTACCTTTATCTGCCTCTCTGTCTTCAGCTTTCCGTCTCTCCTCCCCTCCCCAGCTTCCACTGCAAGATGGGGATCTCAACCTGGGTCTTGCAGACCCTAATCTGAAGCTCTATTACATCACACTGGCTTTCATAGAGTGGCTGATGATGAACAGTAGCATATATGATGATGATGATGAACAGTAGCAAGCAGCTGGGCCTAATTAAGTCATGCAAGTCAGGTGGTATCAAGTTACCCAAAGGGTGCTGCCTAGGGATGCCAGCCTCCAGGTGGGACTTGGGGATCCCGTGGAACTACTGCTCATCTCCAGACTACAGAGATAACTTCCCATGAAGAAAATGGAGGCTCTGGAGGGCCGACTCTATGGCATTGTACCTCACCCCTGTCCTCCCCAGGCTCCACCACCCAAATCTCCAGGAGTTTCCCATCCTGGATCTGGCAACCTTACCCCCCCATCCCCTGCCAGGGGGTGTTAGCTAAATTGCCTTGATTTCTTATTAATATTGGGGAATTATTGATTATTAAATATTTGGCAATAGACAAAACAGGTCAGCACCAATTTATACAGAGGTCCTGCCTCTTCCAGATAAACTGGAAAGTAAGCAAGGAGGCTAGTTTCAACAATAAAGTAATTTTTTTTTACTGAAGGAATTGATTCTCAGACAAACAATACAGATGCATACACACACTTATACAGAGCCTAGGAAATTAGATAGATCAAGAGACAGTTGCATAGGCAGGAATATTGTTGGTATCCGTCGAGAGGAACAATTACCTGTCTGGAGAGATGTTGAATTCCAACTGAAAAAATAAGAGGAGTTTACAGGGAATTGGGGGTCATGAACTAAACCAGCAGAACACGTGGAAAGACTCTTGGTTAGCTACACCAAGAGTCTTGGAGGTGGGGTATGGTAAGGTAAGAGGTAGTTGAAGCAACAGAGAGAGCGGTTGCTGGGAGCTCTCTTTTATTGGGGGGCATCTCTGGGGGCAGGCTTAGCCAGATTACCTCCTCCGAGACCACCTCTTGGATGGTCTGCCCTAAAAGTCCTGTCCAATCAGAGAAGGGCTAAGGGGGTTGGGCAATGTTGCATTCAGGTGTCAGAGATACCTGGTGGGAGAAGATGACTCATTGGCTAGAGTCTTTGTTTTGCTGATAGCTCTTAATGTTTCAGGGCTGCAGAATCAGTTTCGTAGCTGGCCAACTCCACTGTCTATGTAAACAGAGGAAATAGTCCTCTTTATTACTCTGGAGCAAGAATGTTGTAGGGGGAGGGGGTTGTTGCCTGCGACAAGAAGAACATGTGCTCAATGGCATCTGAAAGCACATATTCAAGCCACAATGGTGGGTGGCTGTCTCTGTGTAAGTAACTTTGTGCTAAGGGAAGTCTCTGGGAGCTGGTGACCTCGGGAACTGCTGGTACATTGTCTCAAGCGTCGGCTGGCTTGTGTCTGCAGCTGGCATCATGATCTGGTCACTTGGCATCACAGTCCCTTTTACACACTTAACAACACAGTCCATTATTAACACTTATAGACTTTATGTCTATAAGAGTACATAGGCACCTTACAGGCCTAGGGTTGCCAACCTCCAAGTGGGGCCTGAAGGACCACCCCCCCCAAATTACAACTGAACTCAAAACAGCAGAAATCTGTTTCCTTGGAGAAAATGGCTGCTTTGGAGGGTAGACTCTGGCATTATATCCAGCCTCTCTCTTCCCTAAACTCAGTTCTCCTTACAGTCCACCACAAAATCTCTAGGAATTCCCCAGCCTGGCACTGGCAACCCTTGTCAGGTCTAGCCTCAAGGCTCCCTCCCTCAAAGGCCAAAATAGGCCAGGAAAGGGCCCTTCCCCTGCCTTCTACTGACAAAGCCATTTAGAACCCCCCCCCCCCCCAATGTTCTAATCTCTCATCATTGATGCCTGGAGTTAGATCCTTGTAGAGGCCATTTCAAAAAGGTATTGGGGGGAATTCAACAGTTCTTGAAGAATTTTAAAAAAAAACTTTTTGGATTTTTCTGTAGACCCAGAAAGGCCCCTGACTATGTAGAAAAACTGTTGGGGGAGAGTGAGCCCTCTGTTGGCAGAAACAAGTATTCGCACAAAAAACCTTTCTGGGAACTAGTATATAGATAATTCTTCATAGGATTGCACTGTTGGTTCTGTATAGTTGTCTTCAATTGAATTTGTCACTGAAGTTGTCATAGAACAAGGGTAGCTAGATGAAGTTGTAATCTGGCCAGGCTATTCTTGCTGTCATTGCACTTCTGGTATTTATGTACAGTCTCTGTGTACAGTACATTCAAATAACAGATGTTTACGTGTAAATCATTCAGTACCATCTCACTGCAGAGAGTGTTTAGCATTCCATATAAATTCTTATTCCACGCTTACTGCATCCATGTAATCAGAATCTGACAAATCTCACTCATAACCCATTACTATAGTAGATGCTCCAAATCTGAACAAAATAATTTATGACATTTGTAAGTGGACATTTCTGACTGGATTGCTTATTCTGGCTTCTTGATGTCTGGTTTTATTTTATTTTCCAAGGCTACAGAAGAAAAGTGGGACAGGTATGCACCTAATATTATCCAGCCAGAAATTACCTGATCTTGCAGTGATCCAGGCCTATCCTTCTTTTCTCAGCATTTCCGCTTTTTTGTCAGTCATTAAACTGTTGTTATTTTTGAGAGGGCTTTATGATTCCATATAAAAGCATGTCTTATTGGAATTGGCTATTATGTTTGCTGGGGCTTTGCACACTGCTATCCTGCTGCAAAGGCTTTGTTTGGGTCTGCTGTGAAGTGTATGTGTGTGGGAGACAGAAACAAGGGCCTGATCTTACATGATCTTTGCTTTCTATAATAGGGAAACTGCCTTGCAGCCGGGAAAATATGTGACATTTTAGGCTGTACAAACAGGCAGACAGAACTGCAGACAGGCTGGGGAGATAAAGGCAAGGGTGCAGTCTTTGCCCCTCTAAAGTAGGCTGTCTGATGCCCTCCAGACCTGGTAAACCTAGAGTTAGGAGATTGGTTTGATTCTCCCATCCACCCCATGAAAATAAAGAGCAAAATATACACTTAAGGAGATGCACAAATAACCAGTGATCAGACAGCCTATTTGTGAGAGAACTGCTGATTCAGGAGCTGAGATTTTGGGGGGCAATCTTATTCTATTTTAAAGCACTGCAGCCATGGCAGGATCCAGACTGTGTAAGTTTTCCCATGTACATTGTGAAACTAGCTATTTTTAAAGCAAAATTTAAGTTGATAGACAAGGGGAAAGAAATCTGCTTGTCTAGTCTTGCTGCTCTTTACTATTTGAACGGTATTTTTTCAGTTGCTCTGATGTAGGAAGTCAACAGGCTATGAGAAAATGCTGAAGGTCATGAAGAGCAGGGAGATATTAAAGTACAGGAGGTGGCAGAGTTTAGTTCCCTTTACCATTGTGCTCCTTAAAAAAAATTAAAATAAGAACAATAGTCCCCTACCCCCACCCTACTGAGTATTCTGGAAAAGGAGAAAAAGCTTCACGCACACCACTTTATACCTTCTCATGTCTATTCTACATCTTAGAATTTTGGTTGCCCATAAAACAAGGATACTTTCCCCTGTCTGCCTGTTATCTGGGAGGGAGAATGCTTTAGGTAAAGGATGAGATTCTTGAGATCAGTATCCTAGTGTGTTTTGCGTAGGGAGAAGCAAGCTTATACATGGCAATACACTTTCCATTGACACCAAGGGATGCATGTTAGGAAAACCATTCAATAATTTTAATTCTGATAGTAATGAAACCAACTCAGTTTTTTAAAAATAACATATAACCCAAATCAGATCCCTCCCTGTTGTGCTCCCCATGCACTGAAGGTCACCTTACAAAAAGATGTAAACTGGAAGCAAGTCAATGGCTAAGCTTGCCTGTTAATGGGCATTGTATTAACTTTCAAACACATTGGTGAAAATCCTTCCATAAAACTGTGAGCATATTGTCATTTTTGGAAAATAGGATTCATCATTAATAATTGTGAAGCAATATACATTGGAACATACAACTGTCGCTAAAAAGACACTTTGATATATTTCTAAATATGGGTGGAAGGTTCAATGAAACTTTCAGCTTAGCATCCTGTGGAAGTGAAAAAGGAAAAATGACTAAGTTAGGAAAAATTAACCTATTTGTTTATTTAAAATACTTGCCTCTTAGCTATCACTTTCCAGTGGGATGGCCTAACCTCTGACCCCCATGAATATATTGGCTATTCTCACTAAGCTGGTGACAGACAAGTTGGTGACACCAAGCTGGTGACCTTTTCTAACTTGCTGTGAAGGTAGGAGATTGTGTGTGTACACACACACACACACACACACACACACAAACAATAAAGTTCTCTATCCTGGAGAACTTATCAAGATGTGGAGGCTGGAAGAAGGGGCAACAAACTCTTTCATATTTTCCTCCTTCTAGTGTTATCCTTAGATTACTCATCTGCACAGGACTAGTACTCTTACTAATAATGAGGCATTAGAAATAAAGTAATAGTATTATTGGCTACATCTCTGGAATTTAATATATTGTGTGCAATTCTAATTGTTTCTCTGGAAACAGGGTATGGCAGATTTCTAGAAAAGATACTGACTTGATGACTAATCCAGCTAAATGAAGGGGATCAGTTTTCTTAAGAAGAAATACCTAAATAGCTGAAGCTTTTTAGCTTAGAAAAAGTCTGAAAGGGATTTGGTTCAGACTTATAAATTTGGGTGGAATTGAGAGTGAATATAAAGGTTCTGTGCCTCTTAATAAAAATGTTGTGATCATCTGCTAGTACTGGTAAGCAGGCTGACTTCTTCACTTAATACATAATCTTCCTGTCATGGTTATGGTGTTCTTTCCTCCTTTATTGAAATAGCTGGAACTGCTTGGTGTTAGAGACAGAAAATGGTGGTCACGTTGTTATGTCTTCACCATGTTAAAAATGCTAGAGTGCACATTTTTAGTAGTCCCCTGAATGTGCAGCTAACTGGTTTTTATGACTGGCTTCATGATTAATAGCTGGAGTCAATGAGCAGATGGTCTAAACACTGTACCGATGGTGAAAATCAATCACTTTATCCTGGAAAACATGAATATTTCTTTTTTGTTTCATTCAGCATATCCTAAACTGTTGTTTTTATATGTACTCTATGGTATGAGAAAGTAAACCAGCAGAAGCCATTTCCCTTGCAAAATTTACTTTTTCTTCCATGGCCAGTTTAGTTATCTAATTTTGACAAAACCTCAGCAGAGAGGATCCCTGCTGCTAAGGGCACAGAGACTGGTGAAATTCTAGCAAGAATATCCTACTCAAGCAACTGGAGCAGTGGATAAGTCCTGCTGTGGGTTTCTATTTCCCTATGGAAATAAGGGTCTGTGCGAAAAGAAACACACTGACCAGCCATACATAATTGTTTTATGGTACCTACCTACTCCATCTCATTGTTAGACATAAATTCTTGCTTTATAGGTAAACTGAAGTGAATGTCTATAATGCAGGTGGTCTCATACAAACACAACTTGTGAAGGATATGTTTTGAATGTGGACTGTCTGCACCACAAAGCTGGGTTATTAGGTGTACAATCCAATGCATCTGGGAGTTGCACCACTGAACACAAAGGTGTCACAACCTCTGATTCAGACCTTTCTCTTTTTATTATATTATTTTAACCATCCTTCAACAGGTCCCTCAGGCTGAAGGGCTGTGAACCACCTCATCACACACATCCTCCTTTTCAACCAAAAGGTCCTCTTTCAGCTTTAGTAGAGTGAGGCAAAGTAGATTTCATTTTCTTTTTCTTTACACAAAGCCCTTTGATTGTTAAATCACAGAACGAAGCAGATACCAGTCAGTTCCCCCTTTCACTGACTCCTAGAGTTTGCTGTTGGATATGTGAGTGAGGAGAACACAGGAGTGAAGGGTAACATACTTAAGTTTATTAAATGTGTAAGTGTGGCATTTAATGTCTTCTCACTCTAGTTTGATAGATGACACAAGTTACTAGAAGTGGGAGGTGCTCTGTGCTTAATGGTTACGAAGTATGTTCTCCAAGAATCTCAGACTTGGAAAAAATAAGCGAAGAAGCAACTTCATTTTTTAAATAGAAATAGCACCCAAGCCCTGCTTGTCTGAACAACATTTTAAAGTCTCTATTGGACTCCCTGCAGGGTACCACCTATCCTTTTCCCCTCCAAAACCCTTTTCAGTTGGTGGTTGGATGTTAACCTGTCTCACCGCCCCCCCCCCCCAACATTCCATTCATCATTTCAAACCTGATTGGTCTAAGCTGAATGGGGAAGAAAAGCAAAGAGGGCCAAAACGTCTCCTGTCTGTCATGAGAAGGATTTATTTCTGAGTAGACAGGCATAGGACTGTGCTGTCACAGTCATACTTGAAACTCAGCATAAGCAACACCAAGGGAAACAGAGATTTCTGTACATTTCAGGGGAGAAAATATTTATATCACATTTTCTATTAAGATGACAGAATAGGCACTTTGTGACCTGGGAACAGCAGATATGCTGTGTGACTCATGAATGTTGCATGAAGCATTAAATTTATGTAAAATCTTAAGTAACATGGTTTTATGGAGGTTTCGCATAAATTTAGCACGCATGTGTCTTTTTAAAAGAACACTTTTAAAATAATTGTAAGATTTCTTCCACAAAATTCCCTATAAATGTCTGGTTAAATTTATTTCCTACATGGAATCTTAATTTAAAATCCAAGCTACAATATCCACATTTGGAAGTCAATTCTAATCAAAAGCTTACACTAACAAAAAATGTGTTTCACTAGATATGTGAATCATTTGAAAATATAAAAGCCACACAGCAGATATATTGAATTTATTTATTCACAATATTACCTGCGCCTCAAAAAAATGGTTCCATACTGGATAAATGACCCCCCCCCCCTACATAATTCTGGTGATTACACTCTATATCTGCATTCAGATGCCACATGTTTTGATTAAGCTCTGGTTTAGTATGATGCCCAAATTCTGGGTTGTAAGGAGGCTATTAAACTAGAACCATTATTTAGGGTTAAACCTGTTTTTGAATCCTTGTTTGTAGTAACCCTGATTAGTCATCACATCTAAATGCAGGAATGCCAATTTAGGCCCATTAAGCATGCACATCTTACTGTATATTTTCAGAGCAGTAAGCCGTTCATCTTGACTTCAGATTCTGTGCCTGCCTTATGCACCATTCTTTTTCCTCCAATGTATTTATTCTGCAGCTACAATACAAAATGCACTTTTCTCAGTCGGGGTGGAACCTCACTTGTGATGTGTGGGGGGTGGCATCCAAAGGTTTTTTTTTTTAAATTAAGCAATTGCCCTATTGCAGCTGTGCAGTACAGTTCAGCAAGTGCCTTCCATTTAAATCATTGAAAGAATAGAATTGAAAAAGCCATTAATATGAACCACTGTTCAGAACCACTGATAGCTAGCAAGCTATGAAACTGCAAGGCCAAATGCACACGATTCACTATTGTTACTTGAAATGCACGTGCAAGAGCAAAACAGCCGACAAATGCCCATTGTTTTGCTTGCTACTGTTTGAGATAGCTTAAAGCTTGGAGACCATGGGAACTCTAGCAGCTTGCTACTTTATCTGAGAAGCACATTCCTGTTTGCTTACCGATGGAAAGCATTCGCAGAATTGTACCGGAAATGCTTTGCTAACAAGAAATGTGTAGAATGTGTAAAAATGACACTAACTCTCCTTCTCTTCTGTAACTCCCGCCTCTTGGTATAAAAAGCCTAACCCCAGTAGAAACGGGGCTCAGCATTTGATTCTTGGAATACTTTTTCTAAGGCCGAGTCCGATGTCATAAAGTTGGTTTCTCCTATTCCTGTTGTCCGTGTGTCTTCAATTTTGGGTGGTCCTTTATTTTCTGGTTAAAGTGCTTCATCATCATGGTTCAGTTTTTGTGCATGTATTTTAGTATTAGTTCACTGAATGAAAGGGAACAGAAAGGAACACAGACAAAGGGGGGAAACCCTATGCTAAAACTGACCAGGCTTTTTTTGAAACTGACAAGCAGCTGTGAAGCTCTGTTTTCCATGCTGCGGAGCACTAGCAGATTCTCTGCTGTGTTATCGGCCACTGCAAAAATGGGAAAGAGTCACATGATCTCATAATATGAGGAAACATGTTGAGTGTACAGAATGCATGGTAGTGCCCACTGACACTGGCATTGGAAGCTGTGATCATTGGCAATGTGTGTGTGTGCGTCCGTGCATGCCTCTGCAAAGTCGGCTGCAACTCCACCATGCTTTGTACAGGGCTGCAATTTGTATGGGGAGGAGTCCTCTGGCAGAAGCTCTGGAGAGCTTTTTTAGTCTTGTGCCACTAAATTGGATAAAATAATTAGGGGGTGTTTTCGCTGATGCCCTTGTGCAGCTGCATAGTAACACTAATTTCTTGCTCTTCTTTGCAAATTTGTATGGTTTTCTCTTTGCGATTCTCTAATTTGATCCTGCACACTGGCAGTCTTTTAGAGCCTGTCCTGTGCAGATTGCACTCTGTCCTCCAAATCGATTGATCCCAAGCAATTCTTAAGGTCAGTAGTGTGATGATTTAAAGTCACAAGTGTGTGTTTCTTTAAATGTTGTAAGTTTCAGAAGATAAGGAGGGTGAAAGAGGGGGATGAGTGAGTGAGGTGATTGGTTGGTGGCTGAAAGTGTATGGGTGAAGCTAAGAAAAGTGTGGGGGGAGAGAAAGCAGCTATTAAAGTCAGCATCAGTCAGTCAGTCAGCAGTTAATGGTCAACAGAAAAACTTCAGTCTTCTGAATCTAGCAAAGTGCTGTAAAAGGCATTAGGATTCTGGAGAAGTAGTAATATAGAGGATATATTAATGACTAGAGAGAGTCAAATCCTGATATTGTCAAAGTATTATAAAAGTGTGAAAGAAAGAAGCTGCCAGAAACCTGAGTTAAAAGAAAGGGAAAGTTTTAAGTGAACAATATATATTAAAGCTTGTACAAAGTGTATTCTGAGGAGAAATGATTTGATAAAGAGGAGTGATTGTGAAGTGAAAGAGAGTGACAACTTAGTCAGAGGTTATTAACATCCACAGTTTTATTTACAGAAGAAATAAGTTGCTAAACGTCCTGAAACCAATATGCTCCTTATTTTGTTTTATGAAAACCTGGAGTCATATGTTAGTAAAATATAAGCGACTCATCCTTAGGACCACATAGTTCAATGAAGGGGCCTTAGAGCTTGGGCACAATACTGTGGGAAAGGTTAATTAATAAGATTGGAATTAAATTCCTGGTGGCAGCGTTACATACTCAGAGAGAGAGAAATAACAAGCAAGTTAAAGACGCACCCTATCCAACGACAACTAAAAGAGAGTAGTCGTGACAGGTGATTTGCACAAGCTCCATGTGGCTCAGCCACCATTTTAATATTAGGCATTCGGAGACTGCCAAAATGGTCCCCACCCAACTTTGTTCATGAAAGCATTAAAAGGAGAAATATTTTCACAGCTTTAGGCTTCTCATCCCAGTCTCTCTCTCTCTCTCTCTCCATCTCATGTCAAATTCATTCCGTGTTGACAATCTGCCCCTTTATTTTGTTTGCACGTAGCACTGTAATCCTTTTTTTTTTTTTTTTGCCATGGATGCTGCCATTTGCCTCCTCTCCAATCCCCCTTTCAAGACAATATTAGCAGGGAACTATACCTTGTGCAGCTCCTTTTAAACTTTCCCCTCATAATTTTAATTTTTTTATTCAGCTATCCAAGCTTAGCAATAGTATCATATGGCTAGACTCATGCCTCTTGTAAAAAAAAAAATTAAAGAATTGGGGGAAATGCAGCTTGTACACAGACATAAGGGAGAGGATGGCAGAAGGTGCAGAGTGGGTAGAATGACCTTGATGTGAGTGGGGACAAAAACATGACATCTCAACAGGACTTATTATTGTAGCAACTATCATGTTTGGGAGTTAAGAAAAAATTTAAAAGTCTTGGAATAAATAAAATAAATAGATGTAGTTCTTTGTTTGAAAACAACTATGTCCAATATATCACAGAAATTAAGAAGGATCTTGAAAAATGGCAAAATTTACAAATATCTTTTAACTGCAGAATTGCAACAATTAAAATGAATGTTCTTCCTAGGTTGATTTTTTTGTTTCAAACAATTCCAGTCCTCCAAAACCAAAAACTTTTTATAGAACTGGACACTCTGATTAAAAGAGCTATATGTAAAGGCAAAAACTCCAAGAATAAAACTGAGAGCTTTACAGGATGCAAGAGAAAGGGCAGGATTTGCTCTTCCAGACTGGAATCTGTACTTCAAAGCGGCTGCTGTGACATTGATAAAGGATTGGATTACTCTAGAAAATACCAGAATATTGGCATTAGAAGATCATTACCTGCTGCTTGGCTGGCATGCTTTTAGTTGGTACGGGAAAGCTGAAAATCATAAATATTTTAAACAACATTTAATCAGAAGGGCACTGCTAAGGGTATGGGAAGACATGAAAAAATCCTATTACTCTAGAATCCCAAAGCGGGTTGCTCCCTTGGATGCTTTTACCAACCCAAACTTGGTTTCTAAAATGTATTTACTGAAATATGACAACCTTCTCGACAATAAAAATGAGTTAAAAACAACTGAAAGTATAAAAGAGTTTAATCCTGAGATTAACTGGTGGGAATTGGTACAAATGCAATCTAGATATGTTAAAGATAAAATCTTAGGCTAAGGATAAAATGTCTGAAATTGACAAGATACTGCATTATTCTGAAGAAAAAATTATCAAAAAACTGTATGTACTTTTGTTAGAACATAAGACCCAGGATGAAGTAGTGAAGAATTCTATGGCTAAATGGGCACAGAATATGGACTATAATATTCCTTTTGATCATGGAAAACTAATATAAAAATTACAAAAGTAGTCTCCTATATAGAAAACAGATGTACAATGTTTTATAGATGGTATATAACACCAGACATGTTAGCAAAATTCTATCCCAATTTGTCAAGTGACTGCTGGAAATGTAAAAATTCCGTTGGATCATTTTACCATATGTGGTGGATGTGTGATAAGGTTAAAAAATACTAGGCTTCAATTCATAAAATTTTACAAAAAATGTTGGAAACTACCATACTTTTTACTCCTGAACTGTTTTTTTTTTTTTAATATGAGACCCGAGAACTGTAAAAATGAGGACTCTTATTTGATCATTCATGTATGAACAATTGCTAGAATATTATATGCAAAATACTGGAGAAGAGAAGAAATACCCACAAAAGAAGAATTTTTAAACAAAACACTGGCAACTGCTGAAATGGACAAATTAACTTTATTTTTGAAAGGACTACAAGAAGAGAAATTTAACAACATATGGTCCAGATTCTCTACATGGCTGGAAAACTATATAAACTGAATCAGACCTATATACTTTATTTACAATTAGAGTAATTCTACTATATAAGCAAAGATTGTAGATTACTTGATTTACATTTTTCCTTTTTAGGTCAACTTACTACATTCTTATCTATTCATGAATTAAAATCCAGATATTATGAGAAACATTATTAATTTTTTTCTTAGATATTTTGTTTCCCACATGTTTTATGTAACCTTTGTGTATGTATGTCTTGTTTGTCTGTCAGAAATAAAAAAACTTTATTATAATATAGATATAGATATATAAAAGGAATACTCTACACTCATCAGAGGGAACTGTATGTTTCCACGTGTGTTATGCCTAGACCTCTCCTCCCTTGGAAGGACAAGTCTGGTACCTAGGAAAGGTGATACAGGAAACCTTCTTTTTCAGTATCTCACAGGGTCACTCACTCAAGTCCTTTCCCTGGTCTGCAAATAGGATCAAAATAGGTCCTACAGTCACATGGAATGTGTGCCATCAAATACTGACCAGAGGCTTGTCTGATCCCAAAGGTGCATTGTGAAAGGGTCTAGTTTTTGGCCGCTCCCTTCCCTCTTTAAATCCATCCGTGTCAAAGATTGATTTCTTAGAAAAGGCAGTAAATTTAGCCAACTCCCTACCTTGCCTGACCTTTCCCTACCTGGTTATGCTATACCTAGCAGAAATCATTTTAATTCCATAACATTCCTTATACTAGTTTTTTTTTTGTACTGGCAATTAGAGGTCACCAAACCTCTATTTTTTTGTACTGGCAATTAGAGGTCAACAAACACAACAGATATTTCACATGAATGTTACATTGCATTTGCAATTCCTGGGAATTTTATGAAGCTTCCTTGCTCAGACAACATTATTTCACTATAACCATCATAGCATTGTTCTAGGAGCAATCATGTCATATTCCAAGGGGTATATCCAACCACACTTTGCCCAGTAATGTGTGTGTGTGTCTGTGTATCTGGATGGCCATTAACTTACATCCCCAATGCAAGGTTGGTCACACATCCTTGAGTGAGACACTGGTTTGTCTCACTCATCCCTCTCTTCAGTTCTCTGATTCTTTAGATGGGTAAATAAAGTCCCATAAGAATAAGTTCCCCTCTCTGTCTCTATAAGCTACCACCTTTATTTTCTGAACTTGTATGTGTGTTTATAGAGGGCTCTTCAATAATACTAAGTTTTGATTTTATTCTCTAATTCTCTTTAATAAAAACCATTTCATTAATTTCGGCCTGGTTGATTTTGAGAGTTCTACTGAGGGGAAAATCCTGGTATATATAGGTGGAAATCCTGTTGCCCTCTAGCATTGCTTGGGTCTCCTTGCTAATTTCCCAATATACTCAGGAGACCCCCTCATAACCTCTGAGAATAACACATGACAGATGTGAAAGACCAACACACGCATTATTTATTTAGACCCGTGGTTCCCAGCCTTTTTGGTATGGTGACCCACATGTCCAGATTTAGAAGAAGAAGAAGAGAAGAGGAGATTGGATTTATACCCTGCCCTTCACTACCCGAAGGAGTCTCAGAGCAGCTTACAAACTCCTTTCCCTTCCCCTCCCCTCAACAGACACCCTGGGAGGTAGATGGGGCTGAGAGAGCTCTGACAGAAACTGTTCTTTTTCAAGAACAGCTGTGCCAGAGGTACAGCTTGCCCAAGGTCATCCATCAGGTGCAAGTGGAGGAGTGGGGAATCAAACCCAGTTCTTTTTTTTCTTTTTTTTGTAAAAAATTTTATTGCTTTTTTCCCTATACTACAACTACATGCTAAAAACCTATGCTAATCTATGTTATACAGAGAATACAGTTTGTAATGTTACAAAATAAGAGTATTATTATATTGAAAAGCAATGTTAAATCTTGGTGTCATCTGTTACATCTATTTTGTTGTCTAGATTAAAATTAAAAGCTAGATAACTGGATTGCATACAGACATAGAAGTATCTAAAATCTAGGTTTAAATCATTATCTGACATAGTGCGTCACGATATTAAAAAACAATTCAACATTATTTTTTCTTCGGTCCTCTTCTTTTCTTCTTTCTTTTTTCCTGAGGCTTAGGAGCTGAGGCCCCTTTTTCAGAATCCGACTGTTCTCCAAGTTCTCTGCTTTCTGAGCCATTAGATCCATACATACTCTCCTGCGATTCCAGTGAGTCGTCTGACTCAGTCTCTGCTTTTTTCTTCTTACGCTTTTCCAAAAAAAAAAAATCGCCTTTTCGATAGAGTCAATTCTGTATTTCTTGGCTTTGTAGCTGAAGATCAGTCCCTCTGGAATGTCCCAATGATAGGAAATAGACTCTGATTGTAACCATGCCGTCAAGCTCCTGTAGGCTTTTCTTCTTTTTCGAATTTCAAATGGAATATCTTTTAACACTTTGATCTCTTCTTCTTGAATCTTTAGAACTGTTCTATTCGTGGCTTTTAACACCAAATCTCTTGTTGATCTTCTGGAGAACCTTATCACAATTTCACCTGGCAGGTTTTTCTTCTTTACAAATTCTGGATAAGTCCTGTAGACTAAATCCATATCGCTTTGTATTTTCTCTGCTTCCCTACCTGTCACAGGAGCCAATGCATCGCTTAACAGCTGTTTAATGTTCTCTCCTTTTTGTTCAGGAACATTCTGAAATCTCAAGTAGAAATTTGAGTGGTCCATTTGAAGCTTTAAGACGCTGTCTCCTTGCAGAGCTTTATCATTTTCTATTTTTTGCAATCTAGAGTCATTTTTTTCAACTACTTTTTTGACTTCCAAGAGTTCTTGCTGCAGCTTTTCCAATCTCTTTCCAGACTCAGTCATTTCTTTCTGTATAGCATCCATTTTAGTATTGAGAGTAGCCAGCTGGTCCACTAGAGGTCACATCATCGCTGACAACACTGTATTCAGCTCTGTGATATCGCCCTTTAAACTCGGAACTGAACTTCCAACTTTAGGGGAGGGTTTTCTCCCCACCATTCTTGCTTACTTTCTCAGTTGTTTACAGTTAGATAAGGAGTCCTGAAGAAAACAATGACTTTTTGTCACACTAATGCCTTTGCAAAGCTCTCTTCTTTGTCTGCGCGATCCTGCCCCCAGCACTCAAATTACGCTCCGTAATCGCAACAAAGCCATGGAAATGTCTCGCACCGTAAGTTACATTGAGGGGGAGGGGGGGATTTCGTCCCTCCAACCCATCCCTGCCGCTTCCACTGTTTGAGACTCACAGTTTTGCCATTGCGTATCAGGAATTATGTTGCTTTTCTGCCTTGTATTCTCTGCTGCTTCTCAGTTGCGCTTTTGTAGCCATGCGGCTTCTGCAGCGGGCGAACTTACAGGGGTAAAAAGGAGCCTCGATTCTGTGGTCGCCACCGCTAGGAGAGGCTGCCTTCAGGCACCCCAGGCAGAGCCCCTTCGCTAGGGTCTCTGAGGGTCCGGACCAGTCCAGGACCCATTCTAACCCGCCGAGAGGGGATCGCCTCTCCTGCAGATGCGGAGAGAGGCGTCCTCCATCAAGCGCATAATATACCGGAAGTCTCAGGAATCAAACCCAGTTCTCACAGATTAGAGTCCACACACTTAACCACTACACCAAACTGGCACCAAACTTAGAATGGTGACCATCAAAGGACAACCCTAGGTTTCTGGCACTCTAGGTAACCTAAGGGCCTATTTAGTCCATTTTCTACAGTGTCCAAACAGATGTTTTTGAGAAACCAACAAACATCACACAAAGGGTGCAGTTGCCCCCAAACAAGTGGCAATCCAAAGTCTTTGCATATGGAGGTTATATTCCAGCCTTTGACTACCTTCTCCTTCTCCATTACTCCCTTTAATCCCCTCTAATATTCTAAGAAACTTGCTTGAATAACCATCACTTTAGTTGATTCTTTATTAAGCCACATCCTTATGCAATGAAGAAAAAATGCCAACTAACGTATGACATGGAAGATACTATTTGCAGGATAGTGTGGTGGGAACTTGGCCCTACACATGTTTAGTGTGACCTAACACCATGCAGAGTGTTTGTCTATACCTGCTCCCAGCCCGTGGTTCTAAAAGGTTTGTGATATGTGCCCCTTACCAAGGTGAGGATATAAATGTTAACAACTCACTGGAATGCAATACAAGGTTACTTAAACCACACAACTTACTTTACTAAAACTTATCAGGGTTAGAAGAAGGCAGGACAGGTGCTCAGCCAGGCGCTGAGAATCTAACACTCAAACAAAATACATAAGCACAATACTTACTTCCTAAAAAAGAGATAGTCATTAAATACAACAAAGATTCCTCCATGCTGGCCCAAAGAGATCCTACAAGGACAAAGTTTCCCCTGGATCTCCAAGAGTCAGCCCTGAAATGGAGCTGCTGGTCTCCTTTTATACAATATTGGTCACATACATTTTAATAAGGCTATTGAAATTATAAACAACATCAATTTACATAACTGCTTTGGTAATGTGGGCCATCATGATATAGGAGATGTTTCTACATTCCAGGGGCAGGGATGTTACAAATTTTTTTTTTTGCAAAACAACACCAAATAACACTTTTGATTTCTGAATGACAAATGAAAAGATGCTTTAGTTTCAGGATGTCCTTTGTGTTCTTGGAGCAAGATAGCCAGCTAGGCACTGTCTCCTGGCTGGAGGTGGGATGTGAATTTTGGCTGTAGGCAATCCTTTAGTATTGCAAATATTCTGGCTCTTTTCTTGTTGCAGGGCAGCGTTCTGTACCACTGCTAGGGCTGAAAAAAGTTCTGGGAGTCCCAGGGCAGCCTGTACCCTCATTTGTAACACAGGCTTTTGCTGCTCTTTTGGCTTGTGCATTCCCTAGGCTTTCAAAATGGTCATCGTTATGACGCGCTGTGCAGTGAATGACAGCAAGCTCCACTGGGTGTTGCAGAGTGTCCAGCAAGCAGGCTATAAACCAGCCATTTGCCACCAGGGTTCCTGCTACCATTAGGAATCCATGGTGTTTCCAAATTTGTCCCATCCCATGACACACTCCAAAAGCATAGTGTGAGTCAGTGTAAATGTTAACCCTTTTCCCTGCTGCCAATTCACACACTCTCACAAGGGCAAACAGCTCGGCTGCTTGAGTGCTTAGATGGGAAGTCAGAGCAGCTGATTCTACAACTTCCTCCCCCCAGTTAACAATGGCATAGCCCACATGGAGCTTTCCAGTTTCGTCTCTGCTAGCAGAGCCATCTGTAAACAAAAGCCGGGAGAGGAAAGTGGGGTGTCCTGTAAGGGCGGATGTTAGTTACTGCAGCCAGTTCTTTGAAACAATCATGGGACTCACTCTGGTCTGGCTTCCCAAAGGAAGAGTTGGAAGAGTGGCAGGATTAATTCCTGTGCATCTTTGGCAGTGTATGGCAGGATCCAAAAGTAAGATTCTTTCATAATTGGTAATTCTTTCATTAGTTAAATGTTGTGTGGATCTTTGCAAGAGCAAAGCTGCAATTGAGTGCTCTACCATTACATTTACTAGATGCCCAAGAGTTAAGTCCTGGGATTTTTCAACCAGGAGTGAAGTCTTGGTTTCCAAAATGCAGATGAAAGCCTTCCCTCAAATTAAGCAGCGAAGCTGGTTCTGAATGTGAGGCCTTTTAGTGCACTGCAAAGCATTCTTTCTCCTTACCTTTTCACCTCTGCTCATCTCTTGCCTGGAATGCCCCATGGATGCAGTCACCATAAGCCAGGCACAACTTGACAACGCATTCTTCTTCATCATCCATCCTTTCACCTGCTCTTGAAGAAAGGAACAAGCTTTTTTCTGAGGTCACATGCTGTAGTAACTTTGTGACAAACTAAGCAGGCATGTACCTGGACAATGCCAGAACAAGAGAATTCTTGGGAATCATGTTTATATTGTCTTCTATAATGGAAAACATTGTGGGATATAAATTAATATAATTTTTGTTCATTTCTGAAATCATCTCACCTGGTTTTTCATATTCTCCTTACAGATTGGCATGTTAGTTTCTGAGGTTAGCCAAAATCTCAAAACTGAAAATTTTAAGTCAGATTTTTCTATTTAAATTTATATATTACATTGTAAATTAATACCACTTAAGGCTAGCATTGCTGTTTTGGTATCATAGAAGAGTTCACATAAAATTAATTGCAATCCTATCTTTTATTTGGCCGTGTGTAAGTTTTTGGTTTCTTTGAAATCTCTTTCAGTTGATTACATCTTTGAGTAGGATAACATAGCACAGAAGAAGCACTATTCTAGGTAGCTGTGCAATATAATTTGATATCTTGTTAGCTGGCTGTTCTGGGAATGTAGAAAAGTTATTGCTCAATCTGTTTTAATTGGGTTACAGTTCCCACAAGCTTACCCAGCTAGACTTTTCTTCTAGGAAAATATGATTATCTAATACTAAATTGATTATTTTTCTACACTAGATTTCCCCCCACCTTCTTTCTGATCTGTTTGCACAGAACGATCTTGTAAACTGTTGTGAACATTAGGAATGGGACCCGAGTCCACAGGCACAAACTATTCGTCATTATACCTAAGGCTGCCAACTGGCCTGTGAAAAACGCACTGTCCATGTAGTAGAGACTTAATGTATAGAAATAGGCTGCTGAAGCTTTTTGTGGCTTGTAACCATTAGGGCCACCAAGACCCAGTCTGGGCAGGAGATCCTTGCCCTCCAATCCCATTGTCCTCCAATCCCAGAACGGCGGTGGGAGATTAAAAAAAGAACACCATGACACCAGCTATGGGATCACATCACTTCTGGTAAAAAATTGGGTAGTTCTAGGAATCACCAGAAACTCTATGTCAGTGATTTCTAGAGCCACCTATGTCACTTCTGTTTTTTTTTTTTACTGGAAGTGATATGACATCACAACCAGCATCTCAGCTCCCCTATGTCCCTGGCCACAAGCCTCCGGCCAGTTGCCATTCACCATAACTTGGACAAGAAGTGTTGTTTATGACAATGATCCAGCTCATATTTGGTATTTGCAACACAGACAAAGTAGATGAAACACTGGAAATCTGTAATTGGCTCTCCTGTGTCCTTTTTTAAAATCAGGTGGGTATAGGAAACAAATTGGACTGAGACTGTGGTGCTATGAGAGAGTAGGCTTAATGCTTCCCTGTGGCATTTTCTCAGTATAAGTTTTCCTTGGCTTCTATTGTGAGTACAGTAAAAAAAAGAATCCAAAGGGGGGGAAAGGCACCTGGGAGAAGTCATTATATATATGGGTAAAATAGCAAAATAGCTAATGGGCAAAGTAAAGCCCACACATAGCAGTCCTGATCAAATCCCTCCCAGTGGCTGCTTTCAAAAGAGCCATAGAGAAATGGGAAATCAACTTATACATCTCCAGCATCTTGTCTAGTATGGCCCTGAGGTAAATGCTTCACTTGACCCAATGGATGCTATAGGAATCCTAATGATGTGCCTACGGTAAGTTTGGAAGCCTTGCACAATTACAGTAGGTATTTAGGATGTCATCAGTCAGTAGCCTTGTATGACAGAAAACAAAAAAAATCAATCTCTCACAGTGACTTTTCTTAACTTGCAAGAAATCTGTTTAACTCTTCCACTGTCAATATGCTCAGCCAAGCTTCAAATTGCAGCTGTAGTCAGCAGAAGATAAAAGACTGATCACAGGAAAACTGGAGAGTAGATATAATTTACTGGAATACATATAAGCAACTAGCTTCAACAGGGAAAAGGCTGAGCTCTTAGGATGCCAATGAATTTCCATCATTATTTTCTCTTTCTCACAAGAGCTGAAGATACTAAGGCTGAGGACAGACTGGCAGTATAAAGCGCAAGGGAGGCAGGGCAAAAAGACCCAGGCCAAGTTGTGGCGGGGATTCTCAGTCACACTGCATCATGCTGGGGAGGAGGCAGAATGGAGTGGGCGCATTGTGAGGCTGCCCCTGGCCATGGTTGCACGTGGCTTTGGTCTGCTCCACTGACCTGCATGTGGGTGCATGGGTGCATCGGTACATAGGTGCAGCAGCATTGGGTTGTTGAGCGCGCATGGGCGGTTATGCACATTCCTGCCGGATCAGTGGGTTCACATTACTAGCGCCACCTGATTGTGGCTTATTTACTTCCACACTTCTGGGAAGCGGAATCAACGCACCCTCCATGGCTTGCCCGAGCTTTCACTTGGTACTTTTAAAAAACGGGAGCAAATTGTTAAAGGATGGGATGAGTACAGCAGGGGAACGCCAGACAGCTCTGGCTGTGTGAACCGGCCCACTTAATCCGCTTGAGAAAGGTGCCTATATCGGGCCAAACTGCCAGTCTGAACTCGGCCTAAGTCTTGTGAAAAGGAAGACTGAAAGTATATCACAACTTACTAAAAACAATACAGCTTATTTTAGTACTGTAATCCTTCTAATATTGTAAAATCAATGCAGTAATATATATGAAATTATTATGGTTTAAAATATATTTTATTACACTGAAACCATAAAATATTTAGCAAACTAATAGGTTTTTAAATGCTGCTCTTAAAATGATTACCACTGCATATGTAAAGGAAAAATGAACACAGTGAGTTATCTTTTTCAAGATTTGTCTCTACCCCCCCCCCCCCCAGGCTTGCCAGCTTTAGCAGAATCTAATTAAAAGTTGCTTGCTTTTAATTTAAAATGAACTGGCTCTCCATTATTGGTCTTCAAGATACTTTCCTGTTCTAGATAATTGTTTTTCTGTTTCTAAATATTCAAGAAGCATTTGGTCCTTAACAAGACCTGCGATAATGGAATCAAAGAAGTAATTTCAGTAGGCATGTGAGATTCTGATTCATAATTGAATTGCATGTTGCTTTTGAATGGACCCATGTCTGATTCAGTTCCATTTCAAATATTTTTCTTCTAAACAGTTTTTGAAATATGAGAGTTAAAGGTCTAATTGAGCCCAGCCAACCTAGAGCAAGAAATGTTAAGTTCTATACCCATTATTGCTGAAATAATCATGTTTGTGATTTTTGGTGATAGGCTACACTAGAACTTTTAGAGATATAAAATGGGATTTTTGTATGGGATTGTACAATGGAAGCTGTACTCAAGAAAAAAAATCAAACCATAAGCTGGTAGGTTCTGTCTACTCAGAAAAGCTAGTTGGATAGAAATCCTATATAATCTTCCATGCTCAGAATCCTGGGCCAGGTTCGTTTCTCTTGTTGCACAAAAGAAAATGGTTATCCAAAATGCAAAGATTCACTTACTATGTATGTTCTTCCAGACTGAACCAGAATAAGATTTGAATCTGGAAATAATGGATGGGGATTTACCCTATGCCCTGCCAGGAAGCTCTAGCAAAAGGAGGTGATTAAAGAGAAAGTATCAGGAAGGAAGCTTCCCAACAGCAGTACGTTGAAGTGGGCTACGTGGTACTACCTGACCTCCCACAAAAAGCTCCCAGGTTAGTGTGGATCATTGGTATGTGTAATATGGGGAAAACTTTCTGTTTTCTTTGGTGGGCTGCCACTACTTTTTACTATCTTGTTCTGACAGATGTTTATATTTAAGGTCAATACTAGTAATCTTAAATATGATACCGCGGCTTTCGCAGCATTGGATTAATTTACTCTGTATGCAGTAGTTGACTGCTCCAATATAAATAAGGTATTACAAGATTTAGAGACAGCTTGTCTGATCAAATGGAGGCCTACAGGCATGTCTGCATGTGACATCTCTGCTAACTGTTGGTTTAGAAGCGGAAGAAGGAATCGACATATAATTATAGACTACTGATTGTTCTGTGCTTCTTATGCCTTTAGCTGGGTTTGTTATTGTTTGTGGATTTTAATAATAATTTTAATGAATGTATTGTATTTCACTTTGTGAGTTACCTTGAGCATGTTTTTTTAGAAAGGTTAGTCTCTATATTTCCTAAATAAATACGTAATACAGTTGCTTGGCAGTAATATCCATATTGGCCTTGCAAGTATGTAGCCAATGCTTTATTTATTGAGCTCGTAGTTGTTAGTCATGTTAATTGTTTGAGAACTTAGGTGAGCTAATAAGACCTGATGGCTAAGAACTGTAGTGATCCTGTGGACTGTATGATGAGATTCAGCAGCCAAATAAGTAAAACAATTCCTGCAGTATATCACTTCAGATGACTGATGCTAGGCTATATGACTGAACGTCCCTATTTCTCTGTCTCTCTGTCTCTCTGTTTCTCTCACGTTGCGTGTATATAAAAGACCAATTTATGCTTGGGAGAAATTTGCAATGAAATAATCTGAAGATTCTTGGCAACATGAATTTTAAAAATGTAATTTTGAAAATATGCATATGAAATGATGCCTTAGCTTTCTTCTGCCAGTCATTATTCAATCAATGTGTTTCATGTGTGTAGTATATTTTAAAAGCACTTATAGCAATGAACCGCAAAGGTTTCCCTATCCAGCACTAAAGAATCAGGCTAAAAATGTTATGCGATAGCCTTAATAGTCATTATATTCCATAATTCTTACATTGCAACCACATGTTTAGATACGGTAGTCCTGGAGCTGCACAGGAATAAGAGAGAATGATGGTATTTATTTATGTGTTTATTTAAAACATTTTTTATGCTGCCTTTCCACATGATCAGGGTGGAGGACACAAAAATGTTGAAACATCTGAGCAATTAAAAACACCATTTAAAAGTATAAAACAATTCAATAAAAACACATAAACACACAATACCAGAACCAGTGAGGAGTCCAACAGCCATTACTGGGGGCATACCAAACCAAACAAAAAAAGTATTCACCCGTTAATGAAAAACCCCAATAGAGAGAGAGAGATGAATCTCCCTGGGGAGAGAGTTCCAAACTTTTGGTGCCATGACCAGTAAAGCCCTTTCTTGGGTTGCCACCCATCTAGCCTCAGATGGCAGGGGAAACTGAAGCAAAACTTCCAAAGATGACTAGAGTGAATGGGTATGTTTATATGGGAGAAGGTGGTCCTTAAAGTATGTTGGTTTCAGAATATGCAGGGCTTTAAAGGTCAATACCAGCACCTTGGCTTAATCCCAGTTGTGAATTAGAAACCAGTGCAGATGGAACAAGACTAGAGTGATATGGTCCCTACACCCCACTCCAGTCAACACTCTGGCCACAGCATTTTGTACCAACTGTACTTCTGAACAGTCTTCAAGGGCAGCCCCACAAAATGCAGTAATCTAATTTAGCTGTTTCCAGGGCATACACCACAGTGGCAACATTTTTCCTCCCCAGAGAAAACTGGTGAAAGGCACCCCTGGCCACTGCTACAATGTGTTTATCTAACATTAGGCCCAGGTCCAGGAGCACCCCCAAGCTATGAACTTGTTTCTTTAGGGGGGTACAAATCCATCCAGAACAGAAGATAGCCATTTCCTGGGACAGACCTTCCCCAACCAGTAGCACCTTTGTTTTATCAGGATTATGTTTGAGTATGCTAGCCCTCATCCATTCCAAAACTGAATCCAGACACCTGTTCACAGATTCCACGGCCTCCCTGGGATCTGCTGGTAGTGCATTATAAAGCAGAGAGTCATCTGCATAGAGGTAGAGGTAACTCAGCATGGAGGTAACTCAGCCCAAGTCTCTGGACGACCTCTCCCAGTGGCTTTACATAGATGTAGAAAAGCATGGGGGACAAGCTAAAACCTTGCAGGACCCTGCAGACCACAGCAGGACTGGAGCCACTGCAGAACAGTGCCTCCCTGTAATGTTCCCTTTTTGTTGTGCATTCCCAGGTTAGAATACAAACTCAGGCACCCGTTCTCAGGTCCATTCAGCAGAGACAAGCTGGCTCAAAACATCAGCTGTTTATTTGCAAGGAGACAACTCCAACAACCAACAACTTCAGATGACATACAAAACTGGAAACTGAAACAAGAGCTCCACCAAATAGATCAAACTAAATCACACAGATATTAGGGGAGGAACAGACTGTTCCATACATCCATGTATACAATAAATATGCCACACTCCCTGTCACAGTCCTGAAAGTGCATCCTAAAAGATACCATTCCCCCTGTCCATCTTCTAGCATTCTTCATTCACTAGGCTGACCAAGGCAGTTTCAGTTTCATAACCAGGACTGAAATCAGGTTGGAATGGATCAAAACAATCCTCTTCATTCAGGGATCCCTGAGAAAGGCCAGCCACCTCTCATTCAACCACCTTGCTCAAGAATGATCCATTTGAGACTGGATGATGATTATTCCAGAGTAGGTTTTTTAAAGAGTGGATGCACCACTGCCTGCTTCAAAGCAGGAGTGACCACTTCCTCTCTCAGGGAGGTATTTACTGTCTCCTGGATTCAGTGCGCCCCCCCCCCCCACAATATTTAAGCAGCTGGGTGGTGCAAGAGTCATACAGGCAGGTTGTAGATCTCAAACTTTGTGTGATATTTATGTACCAGGAAGTTAAGTTTGAGGTCCTGGACACCTGCTTCCAGGCAGAGTAAACAATATTGACTTTGATAGATCTGACTTACTATAAGGTAATTTTATTTATTCATTGATTGCAAATCTAAATTTTATAGAACTCATGCTTTCATAAAACAGCATCTTCATAATCAGGGAGTGCATTAAAAGAATAGATTTGCCCAGGGGTCTGTTGGAGCAGGAGCACACAGGAGCGCAGCTCCGGGAGTGAGGAGCCATGGGGGCGGGCACATGACCAAGCCCCACCCCCTCCTTGGCTTCCCCGAACAATGCAGAAGCGCAGCGCCCCGGGGAAAGCCCTGCTAGGGTCTTTATTGTTTTAAATGTTTTGTTTTAATATTGATAATTTTATCATTGTTCCTTTTATGACTGTGTGCTGCTTTTCCAGAGACTTGCTCAAGGTGGCATATAAATTTTCTAAGTATACCATTTTTTATCTGGGCACATAAGTACTGGAGAAATTTCACCAACCCTTCAGCAGCTTCCACCCCATCAGTCTGGTGTAGTGGTCAGGAGTTGTACTCTAATCTGGGAGAACCGGGTTTGATTCCCCACTCCTCCACATGCAGCTGCTGGTGTGACCTTGGGCCAGTCACAAGTTCTCTCAGAGCTGTTCTCTCACGAGCAGTTCTCAAAAGACTTCTCTCAGCCCCACCTACCTCACAGAGTGTCTTGTTGTGGGGAGGGGAAGGGGAAGGGATGGGTGGTGCACATGTCCTGGGTATCTCAAGTCTACTTGAAACCTAGTGGTTTCAAGGGAGCAGGAAGAGAATGAGGGTGTGTTCTTTATGCTTATTTTTATTGCACAAAGTATTGGATGGGGAAGGGAATGTAAGAAGAGCAGGTCAGTTTCACTCACCTGTGGAGTGGAGCCTGAGGGGTGGGTGTTGCCTTCTGACATACTTTTGGTATGTTAGGGAGTGTGGCATATGCAAATGAGTTATGCAAATGAGTTATGCTAATAAGCTCCTGCACCTCTTTTTCTACGAAATGACCCCTGGATTTGCCAGACCTGCATAGGAAAATTGTTTTGTTCTTTTTCCCTTTCTTCCTTTCCTCAGCAAAGAACAGCCCAGGGTAATTGTTATAACTCACTGCCATATTATTAACACAAAAGAGATGTCTAACGATCAAAAAGAAATAGCACCAAGTTTCCAAACTCTTAGGAAAGGGAAACTTTGGCTGACCCACTCTATTATACTACTAGTTCCTTCTTTGCTAATAAAAAATTCTGTCCTTTGCTGTAATAGCCACTGTAATGCTCACCTAGTTCACCTAACATTTCCACATTTACTTCAGTTTGCTGAAATATCCCACATTTATCAAATTGCAATGCTAGCTAAATGTCAACATCCTGCCTTCTCCAATTAAACCCCTGAGACATGAATTAGATGAACAGTCGAACAAATAAACTGAACTACCATTTCACCAGAAAGATGGCCTGCATAAACTCTTAGGACAATGGTAGATGCTGTAGAGATTTCACTGGTTAAGTGGCATTTTGTAAGTGGAAGGAACTGTTTAGAGTAATTTAATAAGGCAATGAGTTGGCAAATCTCCTGTGTTCTTATCTGGATATACCACCTAATTTCTTCGAAGTCAATGACTGGATGGTTGTGCCTACAAGAATCTAAGACCAGCCCTGCTAGATCAGGCAGAAGCTCCTTTGCAGAGTCTGACTCAGCAAGGTTTTTTTTTAATGATCCCCTATGCTCTCTTACTGGGTCAGAAAGAGGGTCCATTTTAGCCAGACATTTTATTTCCAGTAATGGGAAGTCAGACTTATATCCCCCACAGTGAGCAATCTAGGAAAATTTGAAACTTGAATTATAAATGGCATTAGAGATTACAATGTGTTCTGTACAACAAGGATTTCAATGTATCTTGATCCCAAGCATGGTTACTTGGAAGTAAGATTCAGTGACTCCAAGAGGAATAATTATCTATCTACTATTTTTTGTTTATTTGTTTTAGGCTTAATAACTTAGTGACTAAAACTAAACTAAACTCATGCAGGCTACTACATGGTGACTGAAGGTAACCTCCTCATTCAGAGACAGTAAACTTCTGAATACCAGTGCTAGAAGGCAACATCAATGGAAGGCCACAACCTCTATGTCCTGTTAGTCATAGAGTAAACTGGCCACTATATATGAAAAATGCTGCATTAGGTGGACTAGTGGTCTTATCCAGGAGAGCTCTTGTACAGTACTTTACAGAATTATTGTAAAGATTATTGAATGGTAGGCCGTTCACTAAATACCATTAAATTAAGTAGACATACCGTACAATCCTAAACCAAGGCACACCTAAATTCATTGGCTTCAATTGACTTAAAAGCTGTAACTCTGCTTAAGATGGCACTGATGGAAGATTGGCTTAACACTGGGTGATCAGATCTAGGGATGGGTACAAACCAGCTCATGAACCTTTGTGACCAATTTTGGCCAGTTTGTAGTTCATGAAATGAGGTTAGCAAACTGCAGCCCAGTCACAAACCTCCATGAACTTTTAAGGCAGTTCATGGATGTCCATAGGGAGCAAAAAATGGCTCAGATCTTTTAAGGGGCTTTCTGGCTGCCCAAGAAAGCCCCTTTAAACACCTGAGCTGTGGGAAAAGTTTGCTCCATGCAGCTCAACTGTTTAAAGGGGCTTTCTTGGGCAGCCAGCCCCTGGGGCTAGCTGTCCATAAAAGCCCCCTTATACAGCTGAGCTGGGGGAGCAGGCTGCCCCCATGGCTCAGCTGTTTCCAATCTAAACTGCTGAACCACAGGGGCAACCTGCTACAGTGACTCCATTGTTTAGATTGGAAACAGCTAAGCCATGGGGCAGTCTGCTTCCATGGCTCAGCTGTTTAGAGCCTGAAACAACTGAGCCATGGAAGCAGGATGCCCCCACAGCTCAGCTGTTTCAGGCATGAACCTCAGGAACCCAATTCGGTTTGTATGAGAGCCAACTGGATTCGTGGGGTTTGTGGTTTGGTTCATGGCTTGCCCACGAACCACAAACTAAACTGCATTTTTGTGGTTCATGCCCATCTTTAATCAGATCTCCACACTGCTTGGAAAAGATGAACAAAGTCCCACTTTGAACTTTTAATACTTTGAAACAATTGTTCAATTGCCTTTGAGTTTGGATCACAGTTTGTTCAGAAATTACAATCAAGAGGCCTGAACTGGATAGTCCAGGCAAGCCTGATCTTGTCAGATCTTGGAATCTGAGCAGGGCCAAACCTGGCAAGTATTTGGATGGGAGACCTCCAAAGAATACCAGAGCTGGGAGACAGAGGCAGGGTATCAAGCCAGTAGGAGTTGCCAGAGGTCACTATGACTTCCAAGCACAGGCGCACACAAATGCAAAATTACAAAAAATTGCAATCAGATATTTTAAAAAATAGGTTTGCAAACATTTGAAAATCCTGCAATTGGATCACATGCATGGGCTCACAAAGCTTTCCTATGACTGTCTCCCCCCAATCCTTCTGCACCTGCATACCCAAAGGAAAAAAAAATCTGAAGTTAAACCATTTTCTGAGAGAGGAAAAAAATCAGAAATCAGATTACATAAAGAAATGTTGCTAGGTCTGAAGGACAAGGAGAAAGGAGAAGATAGGAGAATACTGTTGACCAGTGAATGCAGCCAGCTTTGCAGGCACAGAAGCAGCACACACAACAAAGCTTAGTTGCTTCTTGATGGGACATCCCATGATGACCCGGGACACAATAATCAAGCACCTATTCAGCCACTTATCATGCCAAATGCTGCCCCTATTTAGATTTATAATGCTACTTTTGAATTGTGAGTGACTATACCAGGTGATCGAAAGAGACGTTCTACTGGACAAAAAACAGACAGTTCAAAGGACTGTATTTTCTATCACAGTTGTACTTCTCCTGGAAGGAATATAAAATTAGATGCTTTTCAGACTCATTAAGACTGTTAATAATTGTTAGAATTAAAACATGAATTCAGGTTAGCAAAGACACTAACTTTATGAAAGGAGATTCTTGATCTCTTAGGATACCATAATGTTGATGTAAAATAAATGTAAATTCATATTAATCACACAATTTTTTTGAGCCTCATTGAATAAACATTGTAGCTAGAAATGAAAGTAATATTTTAAGTGTAGCTCATGTCTATTCCTGCAAAAGGAACTATAATTCCGACTTGTTCTGTCTCATCATCCTGAACCTTTTGGCTTCATTTGTCAAATGCTCAAAGTGGCTTCAATACAGCTTTTTCCTTATGGAGCTGGGACAGCCAAATGGGAAAAGTGGTGGGAGATTTGTGGATGGATATCTCATGATTTTTTAAATAGTTCAAAGTCATTCATAGGAGGTTGGGGCTGGGGAAATGACACTATTCCATATTTAAAACTGCTATTTCCCCCATTGGTAAAAAAATACAACTATCTATATTTTGGCAAACGACAGCAGAAGGGACTTAGGTCAGGCAAACGGCAAAGAAGAAAGAGACAAACACTGGGTCAGTATAGCACAGCAATTGCTTGGATGGAAGAGGAAAAAAATTCTTAGAAAGGCTCCACTAACTGCCCTCCCATTGTCATTACAATCACCAGCCTTGCCCACTGTATCCTATGTTTCAATGGCCATGAGTGCATTTTTTCCTGGTCGAGACACAGTTCCTTAAGGACGGCACTAGGCGCCATGGCGGCACTAGGACTCACCCAACTTGTAACAGTGCCTACGCACCAGGCTGGGCATACGCTCGACTTGATTTTTGCGGCGGGGGTTGGGGTGGGTCTGATTACTGCTTTGCCAGTTCTATGGTCGGACCACCATGCTCTGAAGGCCCGTCTGAATGTCCCGCTCAGACCCCGTGTGGGCGGGGAGCGTATTTTGGCTCGCCCGCTGAGCCAGATGGACCCTCAGCGGTTTCAGATGGCCCTGCGGGATCCCATGCCCCCTGGCGGCTCGTTGGATGAGCTGGTTGAGGACTGGCATAGCCGGCTCCAGGCAGCCATCGACGAGATCGCTCCCAGGTGTCCTCTTCGCCCTCGTTCTAAGCGGGCCCCCTGGTATACTGGGCAAATGAAATGAGAGCTTAGATGATTAGAGAGACGGTGGCGGCGAGCCTGCGACGAAGCGTCAAGAACATCTTATAGGACGTTTATGAGATCCTATGAGATGGCAGTCAAGGCTGCAAAGAGACAGTTCTATGCGGCTACGATTGCATCTGCTAGCTCACGCCCGGCCCAATTATTTAGAACTATTCGATCTTTAACAGAACTGCCAAATGGTGGCTTAAACGATAGGGAATTGGATATTGGCTGTGAGGCTTTTGCGAGCTATTTCGCAGATAAAGTCTTGTTGCTCCGCTGTGACCTCCCTGCCACAGTTGAGACAGTGAGCGAACTCGAGGCTCCATGCACGTCTTCTAGTTCCATTCTGGATTCGTTCAGTCCACTCAGCCTTGAGGAGGTTGACAGGTTACTCTCTGCTGTACGCCCAACCTCTTGCAGCCTTGATCCGTGCCCTTCATGGCTGATAAAAGCTGGCCGTGTGGGGTTACGAGGTGCCCTTAGGGAGATTGTCAACAAGTCCCTCCAGGAGGGACTGTTCCCTGGGGCACTCAAGGAAGCGATGGTCCGCCCTCTCCTGAAAAAACCATTATTGAACCCGGCCGAATTGGCCAACTATCGGCCGGTGTCCAACTTGCCCTATTTGGGCAAGATTTTGGAGAGGGCGGTGACGATTCAGTTGCAGGGTTTCCTGGATGACACCTCTGTGCTAGATCCGTTTCAGTCTGGCTTCCGGCCGGGTCATGGGATGGAAACGGTACTGGTCGCCCTCACGGACGACCTCCGACAGCATCTGGATTGGGGCGGAACGGCGGTGCTGGTGCTGTTAGATCTGTCGGCTGCGTTCAATATGGTTGACCACCAGCTACTGATCCACCGCCTCGCCTACATAGGGGTGCAGGGGCTTGCCTTACAGTGGCTTGTCTCCTTTCTCCAAGGTCAGGGACAGAGAGTGGTGCTAGGGGAGCAACTGTCCCAGAGGTGCCCGCTGGTATGTGGTGTGCCTCAGGGGGCAGTGTTATCTCCCATGTTGTTTAACATCTATATGCGCCCTCTCGCCCAGATTGCGCGGAGGCACAAGCTGGGTTGCCATCAGTACGCAGATGACACCCAGTTGTACCTGTTGATGGACGACTGGTCTGGGGCCACCTTGAATGACCTGGAGCGGGCGCTTCAGGATGTGGCGGACTGGCTCAGGCTGAGTCGACTGAAACTGAATCCAACGAAGACGGAGGTCCTGTGCCTGGGTCGGGGTGGACCAGGGGTAGGGATCCCACTACCGGCTTTTGGGGGGGCGCCACTGGTGCTGGCGCCGAAGTTCTGGAGCTTGGGAGTGCTCCTGGATGCCTCCTTAACTATGGAGGCCCAGGTAGCAGCCACTGCCAGAGCAGCCTTTTACCATCTACGGCTGATTAGGCAGTTGGTTCCCTTCCTCGAACGCAACGACCTGGCAACAGTGATCCATGCTATGGTCACCTCGAGGTTAGACTACTGCAACGCTCTCTACATGGGGCTGCCCTTGACCCAGCTCCGGAGGCTGCAGCTAGTGCAGAATGCCGCGGCCAGGCTGCTGATGGGCCTCTTGGTGAGGGACCACATCAGGCCTGTGCTGAGGGCGCTGCACTGGCTGCCTATAGCGTACCGGATCCGGTTCAAGGTGCTTGTGTTAACTTTTAAAGCCCTATATGGCCTGGGGCCTGCCTACCTAAGGGACAGCCTTTCCCCGTATATACCCCAGAGAGTGCTGCGGTCAGGCACCCAAAATCGCCTGACCCTTCTGGGCCTGAGGGAGGCCAGGTTGACAGTTACCAGAAGTAGGGCCTTCTCGGTGGCGACCCCCCACTGGTGGAACGAGCTCCCCAAGAACACCAGGGCCCTGCGGGATCTTTTGCAGTTCCGCAGGGCCTGCAAAGCGGAGCTCTTCCGCCAGGCTTTTGGGGCCGCCGGCGGAGGGAATGGCCCTTAGTAGGCGGCATTCGCTGCTAGAACATCTGAGGTGGGAGCCTCCTGACGGGAAATAAAGTAGACACTGCACTGGAGATTGGTTTTGTATTTACTACCATCTTAGCTTTTATTAAGATTGCTTAGCTTTTAATGTGGTTTAACGTATGTATATGAAAATTTTATGTATTTAATTGTATATTTTATTATGTTGTTAGCCGCCTAGAGCCAGCTTTGGTAAGGCGGGATATAAATCGAAGTTAATAAATAAATAAATAAATAAATTCACTAGATAGTTGATGTACACTTGAGATATATAAGAATATAATAAAGCCTGCTGGATCAAGCCAGTGGTCCATCTAGTTCAGCATCCTTTTTCACACAGCAGCCAACAAGTTGTCCTGGAAGACAAACAGGGTATAGAAGCCAAAGGCATCCCTTGCTGCTGACTCCCAGCACTGGAATTTAGAAGTTTGCTGCCACCGGATATCAGGGTTGCTAGACCCCCAGTGAGGGTGGGTTTCCCCCTGATTTTGGGGTCTCCAACCTGCTGCTGGCCAGCTGGCTGGTGGGGAAAGCCCCACCCCAGAACAGCCCCCTTCTGCGTCGACGTCATCGGTGCAATGATGTCATCCAAAAAAGATGTCATTGCACTGGGCATGTCATGCATTGATGGTCTAGCATTTTGGTCCAAAACTTTATGGTAACCATAGAGAGGTTTTTTGCCAAAATGCTAGAGCGTCGGTGTGCAACATGCCTGGTGCAATGACATCACTTCTGGGTAACGTCATTGCAGCATGTGTGCTTTGCACACATGCCAGAACATCCAGGTACAGATCCAGGAGCCCCCTGCTGGAAAGTCAGTAAGACCTGGCAACCATACTGGATATGGAGACTCCCTTCATTCACTGTGGCTAGTAGCCACTGATGGACCTCTCCTCCATTAACCTGTCTAACCCCCTTCGACAGCTATCTATGCTTGTGGCCATTACTTCCTCTCCTGGCAGTGAATTCCAGGTTGTAATTACTTATTGTGTAAAGAAGCATTTTCTTTCGTCCATTTTGAACCCATTTCACAAGAACTTCATTGGGTACTTCTGAGTTCTAGTATTATGGGAGAGGAAGAAAAAGCTCCCTCTATCTAATTTTTCCACCCCATCCATAATTTTATAATCCTCTACCATGTTTCTTCTTAGCCATCTTTTTTGTCTGGGCTGAAAAGTCCCAGACTATCCGGACTTTCCTTATAGGAAAGGTGCTCGGAGCCATTTAATCCCTGCTTTCTGCCCCCAGCCATATGACTCCCTGCTTTCTTCTCCTGTGGCTTTTCACAGAGAGCAGAAAGCAGAGGTTTAAATGACACCCAGCTGATTGGAAACTCCTGCTTTCTGCTCCCCACAGCTTTTTGTGGATAGCAGAAAGCAGGGTGTGGATGGCTCAGTCCTACCACTCAGCTGTTTGGAAACCCTTGCTCTCTTCACCCAGTGAAAAGTCATGGGGAGCAGAAAGAAGGGGTTTAAACTTTAAATGGCTCACAAACTGATACAAACCAGGTAAGTTAACAGACCAACCTCCTGGTTTATATGGGTTCATGGGTTGATTTGTGGTTCAGCCACACACCACGATCTGAACTGCAAAATGTGGTTCATGCCCATACCTACACATTAACATTAAATAAGCTGAAATATTTTATATTTTACATTTTTTTCTTATTCCATACACACATTAGCAAACCATTAAAAAAAGCATATGGCCAAAAATTCCATTGCAATAAAAGTATTAAAAATAAACCTAAAATAAAATCCTGAATTTGTGCATTCTCTGTATGGTAACAATTGCTGAAGTTATTAGCAGTGCATCTGCAATCCTAACTAGAGATACACCCTTCTAAATCCACTGAAGTCAATAGGGTTAGAAGAGCATAACTCTGCTTAGGAATGAATTGTTAAATAGATATCCACCACTGTAAAGAATGATGGGAAGATAGTATATTAAATTGAGAGAGTTTCAGTCCCGCATACAGCACCACTCTGACTGAGTTTCTATACTTGCTCCAAGACAGAGGGACTCATTGCACTTTTTCATGCTTTTATAATGTTACTGTTTAAAATGGATGTATAAAACAGAGCTCCATGTTGGACTGCAGCCCAAAATGACAGCTTTTTCACATGATACCTAACCTTTCCATGACTTTTCTGTTTAATAGGGTCATTTTTGTCCATCATTCAATTCCAAAGAACTCAACTTCTCTGTATATAAATGGGAAGTGCACTTCTTCATGATAGCTCTTGTTGCGATTAGCCATTGCAGTTAATCTTTCTAATGTTAATTGGAAAAACCAACTCATTTAGCATACCTAATGTATATAAGTAAGGAGTCCTCTTTCATAATGTGAAATATGCTGTCCTCTTTCATAAAGGAACAAGAAGTGGCATTGTAGTAGTCACATCACTAAAAGTGATATAAAGATATACAAGTGCACAACAGGAAAATAAAATGGAAACCATTTCCTATCTGCATTAATATAGACTGCACTCTGATGTCCAATTTCACTGCAGCAGAATAAAAATGCATATGAACTTGGCTTGTTCTGGAAACATGTGCACACCCTGGTCATTCCTTTATTTTTTTTGTACACAAAACAATGAAGGAATGGTTTTTGAAGATTGACAGATATCCATGATGACATATGGATGCAGTCATGAGGCTTAGTTTTAATTTCCCTAACTGGGATCCTAGAAATGGTTGACAGCAGTAACAATCATTGATCTGCTTGTCCAAATTATACATATGGTTAGGACCAAGAGACTACATAATAAAAAGCAGATTTTCACTTTAGCAATTTGGTTATTGCAGGGTGGTACCCACACCTTTCCTGGTGCCTGCCACATGTTTTTAGAAAGTGGGTTGGGCTTTCCCAGCAAGGCTTCTTACTGGCCACTGGAGATTTGATTGGCTGTACAGATTCTTTAAAATGTTGCTTTGGCAGCAGCTGCCACCACAGTACAAGGACCTTCACTGTGTAACTGAAGATAAACAGTGGCAGCCACTTTGTGGCTGTGCCCACCACGTTGTTTCAGAAATCCAGAGGTCCCTGCAGGCTCAGAAAGACTGTGGACTCCTGGGTTATCCATTCTGCATGCTTCAATTTAAATAAACATTTCACCTGTTGCAGACAACATGATTTTATATGGTAATTTTATAAAGAACCAGTATGGCAATGCAACAAATGATTACCTTAGCGTGGCAAGTTAGCAGATGTTTCTTCTCTTTCTTGTACTACTATGAAAGAGAAGATGCAAAACAAGAAAAAAAGAAAAAAACAAGTTAAATAACAAACACATTTTCCATTTGGTTATGCTATTAATCACAATCAATAGAATACTGGAACAATAGTATGCAGCTTTGATCCCTTCTGAGAGTTGAGCTGTTAATATCAGTACTGCAGTCCTATGAGCTTCTCCCAGCATATGTACCTGGAAACATTTAGAGTAATACAGGTTTAACAGAGACAGTAATGGTATAAACAGGGCAGAGGAAGCAGTGCAACAGATGCTATTGATTGGATGCCATAGGGAATACTCTGCTTATTTATTTTTAGGTCTGGTCAATGTAAACCAAAAGGCCGCTGTGTTGTCAGTGAATACATATCATGAGTAAAGTAATCCACTGTGACAGTACTTCCACTTTACTGACACAGCAGATCACAGTTTTGAACATGGAAAAGCCACCTGTAGCATAGCAGGCATTCTAAACAAAAGAAGCACAGCCTGATTTCAACAGCTGATTCCCTGTGAACTATGATCAAGTTTATGCTGATGTAAGCTGGTAGGGTTGTCTTAGGTTATATTGACTTAATGCATTTAAACAAGGTTTTAAATTATTTTCCTGCTAGGAAAGTTAGCAGTTCTTGTTATTGTTGTTTAGTAAATCTGGTGGTGTGTTGGTAGGATCAGGAACTGACACCAAGCAAAGTAAACATAGAAGGTTTAAAAAGATGGTCTGTTATCTATCCAGAAACTGCACCATGTGTTGACAGTATATAAAGCTCAGAAATAATAATAAAAACTTCCACTAGCTACATTTTCTTGAGAATGGTAGCATGCTCAGGAGGCAAACGGAAGGATTTTTTTTTTTTTGTGGGAAACCTCCCTGTGTTTTATGTTGTCATGCTAACTTTCAGAAAAAGTACCTCTCCCAGACCAAAGACCACCATATAATGGGAAATTCAGAGCTGGTATCACTGTTGGACTGATTTTTGTACACTACTTCCATTTGGGACACCATTTCAGAGTTCATTATTATAGTAAAGTATAACACCAATGACCTCTCGCTGGCCATTGGCTGTGACCAAGCTGTATCATCCTTGCCAATTTGTATATTTATTTATACTGGATTCAGTTATTGTGTTGTGAGGTAACTGATCAGTCTCACTTTTCTATATCTGGCCAGTTCCCTATTTCGGTAGTCTCTTCGGGGTTTGCTTTATAAGTCGTCTCTTCGGGGGTTTTCTATACATATTCTAGATATATTGAGGGCCACTGTCCAGTATACTCTTTACCACAGACTTCAGGTACCAGGGCTTGTAAACGTCAGTCAGCACAGATCTTTATTATACAGAAAACTCAGCAAGGGGATGGGATTTATATACAGAGGATAGTTTGTTTCGTTGGTCACTAAACAAGTCACTTTGCTTTAACTTTCACAGAGGCTGTATGCTTGCCACTTTCAGTTAATTCAGATGTTACTTGGTTCACAAAACCCTTCTACTGACTCCACTCTCCAGTAACTTTTTAGTGGTTAACCTTTTGGGCTTTATCTGGTCTCCTGAGTCTACTTGTTCGACATCTCAGCTCTCCCAGACTCCTTTAGACCCTCTTGCCCTTCTTTAGCCACCCTTTAAGTTCCCTTGGAGTAGTGTGTTTGGTGTTTGTGACCCTTGAGGTCTTACAACTTGCCCACTCTCTGGTAACTCTCCTCTCACTGTTTGAGAATACCAGTCAAGAGTGTTATCCAGCCACAGTTCTTTCACATGAACTGTTCCCTGGCTGTTTTCACTGAGCTAAGAGGTTTACTTTCTCCTCAGAGCTCTCACATCAGTTAACTCCGTGCTTCAGTTAATGCTCTTCCCACCACTTCTTTCAACTTCCTCACTCAATTGTCTCTTCTCAACTGTCCACTCTGACAGTTATCTGTCCCACAACCTGAGAATTCCGGCCCCCTCCTTTCTCAGTCATATGACTCTGCAGCTTCTCTGTTTACCTGCTGCATTCCACAACTCCTCAATTCTGTCACATCAAGATTTAGAGCAAGATTCATGAATATATACATGGTCAAGCCCTCTCTCCATATTTTGACAGAATTCCATTAATTGTAGTTTTTAATACATATTCTATAATAGCTGAATGTTACCAGTACAAGACAAACAATGATCTGATTTTGCAATAAAGAGAGCTGTACCTTTTGTCAGATCCCTAGTCAAGAGACTCTCATCAACACTCTATTTGTTAGTGATTTGTTTTTTGAGATATCTGCATGATTCAGGTCAGAGTAGTACTGTGTCAGAACTGAGGTCCAAATGGGGACCTCTACAGATATAGACAGTTCAAAATAAACCCCCATTTGTGCGCCAATCACACAATGCCAACCTCCCGCCTAAACCTTGCGTGTCTAATTCCTCTCCCCCCCCCCCATATATCTATGAAAGTGAGAAAAGCACAGCTTTGTCTTCAAGGTCATCCCTGCAATTTAGGGAGGTACCTTGCAGGAAGAAGAGTTATGGTTATAGCTTCTACAACCCCACAGTTCACACACTCCAACACTCACCTCCACTTAGGAATTCCCCCTTCATCATGGCAAACTAAGACAGAGGTTGACATTCTACCCCCTCAAAGCTGGCTGGAGGGAATGTAATTTGTGGAAAGTTCATATAAGTTTGAGCATTCACATGGTCAGATTTCACCCATTCATTGTGACTTGGGTCAAAGTCTCTCCATTTGATCAGATAAAACAAGTGCCCCCACTTGATCTTAGCATCTACAATGTCCTCCACCTCCTGGTGGGGTTCTCCATCCACAATCAGGGAAGGAGGAGCTGGAGGGCTGTGGTTTCCATTTCGATGGGCCAGGATCCTTCTTCAGAAAACTAAAATGGAAAACAGGGTGGACATTTTGTAAGTTCTTTGGCAGTCAACTTCTACATTTACTTTATTTATCAGACATGTCCCGTTAAAAGGCCCCAAATATTTCCAGCCCAACTTCCTCCCTGGTTGCAAGTGTTTGATGAAAATATACACTGAATCTCCAGGTTTTATGTCCCACTCCAGACCCCTCCCCTTGTCTGCATGGCACTTGTAGTCCTCTTTTGCTTTGGAAAGTGTCTTTTGGAGGGTGGTCCATCCCTGGGTCACCCGCAACCACCATGACTGTGCACTGTCCTTGCTAGGCTCCTCTGAATTCACTGTGGGAAAGAGCCCCACATAGCCATTCACAGCTTTAAATGGGGACATACCAATGGAGCTGTGTGCAGTTATTGTAGCTGTATTCCACAAAGGGGAGCAGGTCCACCCAATTGTGCTGCTGATAATTAATGAAGCACCGCAGGAACTGTTCTAGGACATGGTTTGTCCATTCTGTTTGACCATCAGTCTCTGAGTGGTGGGCACTGCTCATCACCTGCTCCACCCCCAGTAATTTCAAGAGTTCCTTCCAAAACCCTGCCACACATTGGGAACCTCGGTCAGAGATTATCCTGTATGTAGTCTGATTATGTGTTGCATGCATTTGGGGCAGTTGCTGTGCCGTGGGCAGCTGCTTGCAGGGGATGAAGTGTGCCTGCTTGGAAAACAGATCCACTACCACCCAGATTATGGTTTCCCCATGGTTCAGAGATAAATAGGTGATAAAAATCCATTGAAATGACAGACCATGGCTGGTCCAGAGTCTCCAGTGGCTGTAGCAGGCTGGGGGGGTTTCCCCACCCTCCGTTTGCCCATCAGTCACCTCTGGCAGGAGGACACATATCGGGAAATATCTCCTCTCATCCTGGGTCATCAAAATTGTTGTTGTATGAGATTTAAAGTCTTTAGATAGCTGAAATGTCTGGCCAGTTTGTTGTCATGTCCCAGTGAGAGTCTCATAGTGTCTGGCGAACAAACAGTTTATTTTGCCGGTACCAGCAGCCATCCTCCTTTTGCACTAGAGTTCCATCTTTCTCAGAGTCAGTAAAAGCAGACTTGAATTTTTCAGGCCAGGGTCCCCCCCTCCTGAAGGAGCCTTTCCTTCACCTGACTGCTAGTCACCACGGCCCCTCCCAGCTGAGAGGGTGTGAACATGGTGTCCATGACTTCTTCTCATTGGCTGGTGTGCTGTGGGAGGTGGGACAGGCTGTCAGCTAGGAAGTTTGACTTTCCGGGGAGATGCTTCAGGGTGAAACAAAACTTACAGAAAAATTTGGCCCACCTCAATTGTTTTGTATTTAGGCACTAGGGGGCTTTCAATGCTTTGAGGTTTTTATGATCAGTCCAAACCTCAAATAGGACCCTAGCCCCCTCTAGCCAATGCCACCAGGTGGTTAAAGCCAATTTAATAGTGGCAGCCTCCTTGTCCCACACAGCCTAGTTCCTTTCAGTGGTAGAAAATTTCTTGGAAATGTAAGCCAGCGGTGTATCTTCCCATCCTCCCCCTTCTGCAGGATTGCACCCCCCATGGCTACGTCTGAAGTGTCTACTGGCACCACAAATTGCTTAGTCTCATTGGGGTGCTGCAGTGCAGGCTCAGAAGTGAACAAGGTCTTTAGCTGCTCAAAAGCCTCCTGGCACTTAGGGGTCCATGTGAGTTGGCTACTTGGCTTATAACATTCTGGGCCCCTCCCCTTGGTTTTCAACAAGTCAGTAAGAGGGAAGGCAACCTGGGTGAAGTTGGGGATGAATGGGCGATAGTGAACCCTAAAAAGATGTAATTGGTGCCTTGTCTTGGGGGTTTCTAGCCCACCATGTCTTGGACCTTCCAAGGGTCCATTCCCAATCCCTTCCCCAATAACTGATACCCCAGGAGTCCACTTCCTCTCTATGGAACTCACACTTGGAGAGTTTTGCAAACAAGTAGTTCTCATAGAGGGCTTTCAAAATGTCACGCACCATCATCATGTGTGATGCCTTATCTTTCAAATAAATCAAAATATCGAGATAAACCAAGACACCCTTGTACAGGTGCTTGTGCAGTACTTCATTGATCAAGTTCATGAACACCCATGCTGCTCCTGCTAAGCCGAAAGGCATCACTCTGCACTCAAACTGACCCAGGGGAGTGTTAAATGCCATTTTATATTCATCCCCCTTTTTGATGCATACCTGAGAGTAGGCATCCCTCAAGTCTAGCTTGGTAAAAATCCTGCCCTGAGAAGCCTCTGCTAGTAAGTCTTTTACAAGGGGGAGGGGATAGGTGTTGGACATAGACATTGCATTCAATCCCCTGTAGTTGGTGCACAGTCTCAACTCCCAGTCTTTTCTCTTGCAGAAGAGCATGGGAGCTGCAAATGGGGACGTCACTGGTCAGATAAAATCTTGGGCCAGGTTTTTTTAAATCAATGAACCTTCACAGCTCCACTTTCTTGGCAGGACTCATGGAGTACAGTTTCCCCTTGGACAATGAGTGACCTGGCAGGATCTCAACTGCACAGTTTTGTGGTGGGGAGGTAGCTCATCTGCCTCCCCTTTCTCAAAGACACTGGCTAGGTCCCGGTAGGCATAAGGTTCAGTTCCTCTCACGCCAGGCAAATGCATTCTGCTACAGGATGTGGTTCTTCCCCCCATTCTGGATCCCACAGGTGATCTTTACAATGAGGGTCTAAAAATATCAAAGTTCTGGCACTCCACTGAATGTAGGTGTCATGGGTCTGGAGCCAAGGACTTCTGAGTCCCATAGGGAACTTGGCTGCTGGGTTAACCACAAATGATCACAGTTCCCAGTGCAAGGCTACCCCCACTGGCAAAGGAATGGTACAGTAGTGGAATGCCTCCCCCCTCATTGGAGTCCCATCCATCTGAGAGAACACTATGGGCTCTTTTGACCTATGCCCTTTAGCACCCAAGCCCGTAATGATGGTTGGGTTGATCATGTCCCTGGTGCAACCCGAGTCAATCAAGGCTGAAGCTTGTCCTGACAGCTGTTGGACCTGTTGGCTGGCACTCTTCACAGCAGGTCCTGGCCTTTTCCTAACAGCTGAGGCTCCTCTCCATCTCTGGACGAGGTGCCCTCCAGCTTGGCTCAGGATCCCAATTGCAGGGCTTTGGACATCTTGAGTTTCTTCCCTGGGGTCTTTGGTCTTTTCCCTTTGGCCTCTTCCTTCTTGGATCTTTCAGGGCTTTTCCCTTGTGGGCAGGCAGTGGCAAAGTGCCCTGAAGTGCCACACTGCAGACAAAGGCCCAGGAACATGCAGTAGTCATGATCCCCCCAGAGCCCGCAACTTGGGCTTGGGTGGATTTCATGCCCTCTTGCCCCTTACCCGGAGTTTTCAGGTAGAACATGCAGACTAGGTTATGGTGATTCTCTGCTTCACAGGCCACCTGGATCCAGCCATTCAGGGTAAGGGGGTTGTCTTGTGCCAGCACCTTCTTGGGCCAACTCTGCAGCTTGGCAGCTTCGGTCTTGAATTCATTTGAGTATTCACAGACCAAGCTAGACCCTTGCTTCATCCCTCGAATTTGGGTATGGGCTATCTCCAGCTCTCGTGGGTCTTCATATTGCTGCCACAGGGCCTGCATAAACACATCGATGTCACATAGTTCTGGGGTCCCCATGCTGTATAGCCCCACAAACCAGTCTGCTGCATGGTCTCACAGCTGAGCTCCCATGTGGTCCACCCAGTGTTCATCTGAAGTGAAAGTATGACCCCATTCCCGGAGAAACTTTTGCACCTGGATCATGAAGAATGCCAGCTCCCCCGGGGGTGCCATTGAATGTTGCTTCTAAGGCTTCTTTGGGGCAGTCTGGTCCCAGCACTGGGCGGGTAGCCCCACTGGTCCACTTGGGGATGGTGGAAGAGGCACCTGCTCTGGTTCTTCCTCCTTTTCTTCCCCATCACTTGGCTCCTTTACCATGAGCTCCTGGATGACCTCCAGGAGATTCTGGATCAGCATCTGGATGCCCTTCCAGAGCTCCTTGACTTCACCTCAGATCTCGTCTCGAAAGTGCTCCATGCTTGCCTCTTCTCCCAGTGCCCAAGCCACTTGCAACCTCTTGGGGTCATCTCCAAACATCCAGAAAGCTCTTTTCCAGTCTTTATTAGGTCAGGTTGCCTTGCCCCACTACCCAGGGGTGCAAAGCCAGGCTGGGTCTTCCCACCTCCCTGGGCAGGGGAAAGCCCTTTTGAGCTTTGTGCCTTTCCCGTGACCCATGGGTCCTTTCTTGGGTCATGTGCCAGTCGCACTGTCACCTTTCTGTTTAGCAGGGTTGAGGGTCAGGACTTTGATCTGTGTGCCGGTTCCTGCCCTTGTCCGTCGTGATGTCAACATCGCTTGCCATCAGTACTGTGGTGCAGCGATTGAAGAGAGGGAGTTCTGACACTATGTCAGAACCCTGGTCAAGAGACTCCCAGCAACACTCTCTGTCAGTGATTTTTTTATTGAGATATCTACATGATTCAGGTCAGAGTAGTACTGTGTCAGAACTGAGATCCAGACGGGGACCTCTACAGATATAAACAGTTCAAAATGAAACCCCCATTCGTGCACCAACCACACAATGCCAACCTCTCACCTAAACTTCGCGTGTCTAATCCCCCCCCCCCCGAATATATAGCTCCCTTCTCTATGAAAGTGAGAAAAGCACAGCTTTTGCCAGGGTCCTGTATCCAATCCCCTTTTGCCATCCGGTGTCCAATCCCCTTCCACATATTCCACCCGAGAGGCTAGAGAAGGGGGGGAAAGCCTTCCCTGACTCTTCCCCACCACTGCCTGTACCCCTACCCTACTCCTTCCTCTTTTTTGCTCAGGGGTGCCTCTTGCCCTTTCACATCCTCACCTTCCTCAAGTCAGGGCTCAGCCTTATCTTCTGACCATGTCCCCTCTTTGCCACTGCATGGCTCCCAGCCATGTTCTCTGCTGTGCTGGAGTGATCTGCCCAGGTCTGGGCTACCTCCCTCTCTGACCTTCCTCACAGGGCATAGCTGTCTTCAGCTTGGGTAGTCTGGGTGGGGTTGAATCGGGGCTGGGCATTGGCTCCTGACAGCAATCTAACTCAAACTTAAAATGAAAATGTGCTTCTTGAAGAAAGAAAAAAAATGCTTTTAATTAATAGTAATTTGCATCTCATTTCCTATGAAGCATGCAGGTTTCTGTCAGTCTGTTTATGAGCATGAATGGGATTATCTGTGTAAAAAGAGTTTTTTGCCTAATTTTGTTTTAATAACACTAACTTCAAAGAAACTGGAAATTTTATTAATATATTCCTCATGTTTAAAGTTATTCCTTCCCACTGAATGCTATACTTAATTGACAGTAATCAGTTCATCATGTGGAACATAGGAGACCCAGCATGCTACCACCTAGTGATGAAAATATACATTTTGACTGAAGGTCAGAATATTGTGGGGGGGGGGGGGGAAGACACATTATTTCCAGGTCTTCAGTTGGTGTACCTCTGTGTATTTAATGAAATTAGACTGATTTATAGCAGCAAGGATCTGGCTCCATGATGGCATGAAAAGCCATTAACTTTACAAATCAAATTCAGAACATCCAAATGCTTTAAAGAGCTGCCCCACGTTCAGAACCCCGTGGGTTCTGATGATTTCCAACTCTGCATACAAAGTGGTGAAACATCCAAGATGAAAAAACAATGTTAATGCCTCTGATTCACATAGAGAGCCTCCACAGATAGATCAACCACATGTGGGAAGAACGCTAATGAGACAACAGATATTTCTGTGTTAAGGAAAAAACAGATTCTGAACTGAGATAATTCTGGAAAGTCTCCATTACAAATTGAATGCTGTTGTTCTGAGTAAACAGCATTATACCATGACCTACACATTACACTTCCACAGCCTAACATTTCTTATTTCCCATTGTGTAACAGCTTGTTATATTTCTGTGATTGTTCACTTTTAGGAATTGTCTTAAGATATAGGTATTTGTCCATGGCTACCCGGTGGGGGTCACTTTGTATTTCAAGCCTGAATCTGAAATCTTATAAATGACAACTCCAGTTCTTGGAATCTCCATAGGCTTATTTGTAACCAATAACTGTAATAGATTTGATAACAGTAATGCAATATTCAGAAAAAAATACAGTTTGTCTGCATCTACTAAAGAATGTTTCCCCATACCGATGGATATATATTAAAAAGTTTTCCTCCTTTTTAATATTTTAACTATAAATCACTTAAAGCAGACTTTTAACAATTGGGATACATATGAGGCCATTTTTAAAATTAGATGCAGACATTATGCGTTCTGTTTTGGTTTGTTGGGATTAAGAATCTCTGTATGTAGCCTTCATTTGAAAGGTCTGGAATGATATAGACTGAGTATTTTTCACCTGGTGATGTATTGATTATTATGCTTTCTGTATGCATCTTGCAACTCATCAAATTCTCCTGTTTGGATGAAGTTCTCATTGGATGAAATGAGTGTAGTTATTCTGGAAAACCTCGTTGGAAATTTTGGAAGTCTTTGTGGAAACTTCAAACAATGAACTGCATTTTGTCTCACATATTTATTTATTGAAATATTTATTATTATTACACTGTGTGTTTTCACAACCTTTGACTTCTTGTTCTCTTCCGGGACATATTGATGCCAAATAAGTTAGATATTTATCCTGGGCTGAATGAAGTAATGTGTGGAATACTGAACATTGGCTACAAAGGCCATTACAGAAGGTTCTAGTGAATGATGGCATTATTAGATTTATTTATTTATTGGATTTATATCCCACCCTCCCCACAAATGGGCTCAGGGAAGGTAACAAGAGAATTTATAGAACCATTAAAAAATATCACAATATATAGCTTAAAATGATTTAAAAGATGTCAAATTATACATAAATTTATAAGGTTCCAGAAGTGCTAAATAAAAATAACAGCATCTCTTTACATGGGCCAATGTAATAGGGCAGTTTTCAGCAAGGGAGGCCAGATGATTGGGTTCCATTGCCTCAATCAAAGGCCTGGCAAAACACCTCCAGTTTACAGGCCCTTGCAGGGCCCCAGTCTCAAGAGGAAGCATATTCCACCAGGTGAGACCAGGGTGGAAAACACCCTGGCCGAGGTCACGTGGACATCCTTTGGGCCGGAGAGAACCAGCAGATGTTGGTCAGCAGAGCACAAGGCTCTCTGAGAGACATATGGGGAGGGACAGTCCCTTAGATATGTTGGTCCCAGGCCACATAGGGCTTTAAAGGTTAGTACCATCACCTTGAAATGGATCTGTTACTCAATTGATAGCCAGAGCAGTTGGCATAGCACCAGCTGAATGTGCACCCACACAGTCAGCAGGTGCGCCACCATATTTTGCTCTAGCTGGAGTTTCTGGATCAGATTCAAGGGTAACCCTGCATAAAGCGAGTTACAGTAATCAGACCTGGAAGTGACCATTGCATGGGTCACTGTAGCCAAGCCCTGGGTATAGAGATAAGGAATCAGTTGCCAGATCCACCAAAGATTATAAAAAGCATACCTGGCAACAGTGGTGACCTGGGCCTCCATAGAGAGTGAGGCATCCAGGATCACTCCTAGGCTCCTCACACTCACCCTCAGGTCAGAAGCCTGATTCTCGAGCCTGGAGGGGGGTGTACAGGACCTCCATCTTCATTGGATTAAGTTTCAGACAGCTCTGCTGTAACCACCCAGCTGCAGCCTCCAAAACCCTGTCCAAATTATCTGGGGTGGAATCCGGTTGGCCATCCATTAACAGATAGAGCTGGGTATCATCAGCATACTGGTGACAACTGAGCTCTAACCCCATACCAACTAGGTGAGGGTTTGTATGTAGATGTTGAATATGATTTAACCATAGTTGTTGGCTTAATTGGAGGGTGGTGTTTACCCTGATATCTACTGAAGCTGTTTCAGCAAAAATAAACACAAAGAACATATTTTTGTTTGTAATTATGGATTACTTTATACATCAGAATCACTTATAAATCAGAATCAGACTTAGATGGCCAACTTTGTGGCTCTTAGCTATTTTACTGAACTCCCAAGTAATTTTTCCTAAAGTATCACAAAAATATGCAATGGGGAAGGAATCTAATAATACTGCAAGGATGTTGCCTGGAGTGGGTCAACAATAACAAACCTGTATTGGCATTATACACTAAGAAGAATACAAGGCATATGAAGTACTCAATTCCTGGAGTGGGTCATAAGGATCATATTACTCCAGTTTTTGCACTGACTTCGAACCTGTTTCTGGGCACAATTCAAGGGGCTAGTGTTGACCTTTAAAGCTCTATATGGCTTGGAACAAATATACCTGAAGGATCAGCTGCTGCCTCGTGAATGGATGCAATGACTACAGTCATCTTCCAAGGCCCTGCTTTTGGTGCCCCCACCTTCTGAGATCAGACAGGAAGGCCTTCTCACTCATATCACCAAACTCTGGAATTTTCTCCCAAGGGAGACTCATCTATCCTCTTCTCTTGCTGTCTCCTGTCATCATGCAGAGACTTTTTTGTTTCATCTGGTGGTCCCTTAGTGGTCCCTTCTTCCTGCCCTATGTTTTAATTGCTACTTTTAATGAGCTTGTATGTGTATTTTACCTTTTATTTTAATTATCTTAATTGTTTTAATGGTGTATTTTAATTTGGTTTTAATGTTTTTTTTCAAAAGTGTTTTTATAACATATATTTTTAATTTGTTAGCTGCTTTGATGTCCTTAATGGGGGCAGAAAGATAGGGGCATAAATTTTGCAAATAAATAAACAAACAAATAAATGCCACTTTACAGCTGGGGCAAAAAAAGGTCTTCCTTTCTCCCCTGTTCATATATGTTACCTATATCATGTCTGCTTTTACCTGGAAAAATTACACTTAATGGTGTGAAAGTACCCTACAACTTAAAGACTAACAGGTTTATAACATCATAAGGTGCTTTTGATTCATGAAATGATTTTCAGCCAGCAAAGACAGATAGCAGACAGACAGATAGACAGACATGCATATAATCACAATAAAATTGTTGAATGTGGGGTTAAAAACATGAAATAAAAGAAGAGATACAGTCTTTTAACAGAGTTTTTATGCAAAACTCAAAAACAGGCAGAATGTAAGCATAATCACTATTATTCATTCATTCATTCAATTTATACCCCGCCTTCCCTGCGAACAGGCTCAGGGTTGCTTACATAATTGGTATAGATACCATTAAAATACATAAAACACATAAATTAATAGAATGCAGTTCATTAAAATCATACAATTATAAAATCATAAGGTGCTAATGCTGTTGATGTCCCTTGAGATGAAGTTTGGTTACTTAAGATGGTATTCTGTAACCATGGCAGACAAGAAATTACCATTAACAATAGCTATAATTGGGAATAACACTGTTATGGTATACCTTGACAAACACAAAAACACCTGTGGTGACTGAAAATATATTGTCTTTGGTTAGACCCTGGTTAATATATTATACTTTTTTGTAGCAGTTTCATGCTGGAGACTCTGTTGAAGAATTGTGACTAGGGATGGGTACGAACCAATAAATGGACTCCAATTCATGCATAAACCAGGCCAGTTCATGGTTTGTGAATCGGGTTCGGAAGAATGTGTCTCCCATGATCCTCCACATGAACCTCCATGTTTATTCATTGCAATGTATGATGCCTAGGGTAATAATTTTAAGTGAAGGCACTGCTTGCAGGGAGGGTGGGGTATAAAATAAATAAATAAATAAAATGTAAACATAGAAAGGTGCATCATAAAAGGCCTGTGTGTCACAAGCAAAACTCTAGGCATGCTTGTTTCTTTATATTAGTGATCATAAACAGGACAAAGCTCCATTATAGCAGATCTATGTTCTCTTCTCCTCCTCTGTAACTCAACCTACATCATGTCGTGGCATCATTATAATTAACACTCTGTGTGTAATTTCATGAGGTATCTTGATTATATATTATGGAGCCAGAGAGGGGCATTTTGACTTGGGATGCTCTTTTCAGTGGTAGCTCTGTGTTTTTTATAATGCACTGTTCTTCACTCCATGTTCCCCTGTGATTAAATTATTTTTATTAGACAGCAAAATAATATTATACAGGCTAAGCTATATGCATATAATTTATTCTTCTTTTCCTTTTAATATGAACTTCTTCAGGAAACAGGATCTCTGCTTGAGACAACAGCACTTTATTACACTGAAAATGTATACTATCCTTCTGGGGACTGAACTACAACAGAACACTTTCCCACAGTGAAATAAGCCTCTCATATTTGGGATTATTTGTAAGACTAGATATGGAATGGAATTAAAGAACAAAGAATGGAAGATACTTTGCATAATTTTCTTTAAAAAACCCTCACTTCATTATTATACAATATGTCCAGCTTCTCTTATTCATATTCAATTATAATGCACAACAATATGGTTGCCCTAAATCCCCTAGTACCTTGAATAATAGCATCATGCATAGTTCCAGGGTCCTGGGAAATGGAGTGTTCCCAAGTTGCCTGGTCCTCAATACAGACAGTAGCTACAGTAGAAACAGCATATCCCAATTAGGGCTGTGGTGAACACATCTGATAGCCAAACAGCACTTAGTCTCCATATCTAGTAAACTCATGTTCAGTGAAGGGAAATAGCAAAATACACTATGACTTGTTTTTAATGTTTCCTTGTTACTTCCTAATCTATATACTAATAGTACATTCAAATAATGGCAGTAGAGGGTGGTATTTGAGATGAGAACTTAGCTGCTCTCTTAACCTCACTAAATGGTACTAAGCCTTACCAAGAAAATAAATATTTGTGATATATAACCAACACAAATCTTTATTTTTGTAATAGATGAGTAGTGAAGCAAATTGCAGAGGGGTAAGTCTTAATGTCATCCATTCTGTTAATTTTATATTTACATAGTAACCAAAATATCTGAACAGGGGTGTTCTCATTTTCTCTCTCTCTCTCTCTCTCTCTCTCTTGCTGACTGTAATGTCTGTCTAGACTTGATGACAGAACAAAACCTAGTATTTATAATGTATTATAAACAGACCAGAGTACCCATGGCAACATCTAGTCTAACTTTGAGCTTTTTCAACCCCTAGGATGGCATTTTATATTTTCCTTATTATTCATATTTTCACAAGTCATAATGGCAATAATGACCTTTGGGTCAAATATTTCTGTAAATTATGACCAGATCAGAACCTCATTTCCTCCACATAAGCTGTTAACAGCTTCACAATGCCTTTTGTGTCCTTCATTTTACGTAATGCCTAGTTAATCATTTTGATGGAAACAGAAATTGATTTTTTCCTCACCTCCTTTTATAACATAGCTAGAACTGAGATGTACTTTCAGGTGGAGGAAGTAAAAAATCAAATTGTAGGACTTGTTCAATTTTGATTTCAAAATTGTCAGATGAAGTCATTAGCTGACTATCCTTTCCCTAGATTTAGCACCCTAAAGGCCACACATCCTCCAAATAAACTCAGTTTGTCAGATGTACAGAAATTATATAGCAAAACAGAGCAATGTCCACCATGCAATTTTTTAGTTTGCAGGAAAATAAGGATTTCCATTTCTGAACACTGGGAATGCTTGCCAAGTGTCCAAACCAGGGAGTCATATATTCATCATGGGTCTTTTAAAAATAGCAACAATATTAAAAAGTATGGGATAAGCAATCCAGTAGGTGAGAACAAACAAAAAAACCTATGGTTTTCTAAAGGAATATTTTAAAATTGTTGTGTCATTGGAATATCATATTTTTGCTTCATTTGACTGGCTCATTTGTCAGAGTTGTTCACCTGTTGGGAGGAGGGGATGCTGTCATCAGTCTTCTCACATCCCACATCAAATGGATCATTGTCTTGTCAGAAGCATCATGTGTTCACTCATGGAGACTGGGGAACAGGTATGTTCATGCAGAACTTTTTATGTTCAGACTATATCTGACAGTTATTGGCACTTGCAAGCCTGTTTCTGTGCACAGATTTCAAGGGCAATATAATTACATTAAGGTTTCTTGTCTTGAATCTTGGCTTAGAGAACACCAAGAAAAACTGCAAAGAAATATCAGACTGTTGTGAAATAGCAAATTAGAACAACTGATTTTTCTTGCCCTAAATGTACAATGCTCCTGGATGGTTTGGGACTATGTTGCTTGAAGCCCATATATAATTTCATGAGAATTACAAACTTCCATAAAGGTCTTGTAGTTGTCTGATGTGAGGTGGACTGGCAGGACTAGAAGCAGGGTCTTTTCAGTTAAGCCAACCCAAATGTGGAACACCCTCTCTTCAGCAATTTGCCTATCACCAAACATTTAAAGTTTTTAACACTAGGTAAAGACATATGTGCTTGACTTTGTCTTAATATCCTCCCTCAGAATTAGATTTTATATGTCTTGTTATTTAAGAGAGAGGCAATTCCACCCCAAGTCTCGTATGTTAATACCAGTATCGTTAATGCCAGCATAGTGCTAGTGTAGCTAGCAAATATTTTATACACTGTCAGTAGAAAAAAAGAAATAGCAAGGATCCAACCTGAATGAGCTGAGAGCATAGCAACTACACTGGAGTTCATAGCGACCTTGCCCACATCTACCAATCTAAATGCCTCCAGGTCATCAATGCCCAGAAGCAGGCATCCCAATGCATGCTGATGCTGACACACCCCCGGTGACAAGCTGACCCCCCTTCCCCAGAGCACAAGGAGGGGAAAACATAGGCTGAGGACAGATTGGCAATCTGAAGCAGAGGCAAAGTGGAGGGAACTGGAGCGGGGGGGAAAACCCACGGAGCTGGCCGTTCACACTGGCCAGAGCACTGCGGATCAGTGGCGATACGGAGCGTTCAGACTGCCACGGAGCATTCAGACTGCCGCATAGCCAGCGCGCGCGTCTTGCGCGCGCCGCTGCACTTTTTTTTGTTTTCCTTTGATGTTTTTCGCATGTGCGCACGTGCGCACATGCGCACATGCACAAAACTTTTTGCCGGTGCGTTCACACTTCCTCTGATGCCTCCCGCTTCTTCCAGTTCACACTGTTTGGAAGCGGGAGGCATGCGGAGGAAGGCCCCTGAACACCGGGAAAAACCGGTGTCCGGGTAAAGCGGAAGGAAAGCGACTGGGAGACGGGTAAGTACGCAACGGAGCCGACGGACAGATGTGCATGTCTGAACGTGCTCCTTTCCTCCGTTTGCGAAGCGTGCCTGCCCCGCTTTAGATTGCCAGTCTGTCCTCAGCCATAGAGAACACATCACAGTCCTTCAGGAAGCACCATGGTTTGCCTATAGGAATCTTGTACCTACCACACTCCAGGAATCTTTGCAGAAGGAGATTAAAATCCCCTCCTATGGACACATTCCTTCTTGACACAGGAAGTAAAGCATGTCCACCCTAGCCATATCACAAAACATTTGGCAAAGAAAAGTTCCTCAGTGGAAAAGTGCACTCATGTGAGAAACAGGAGGGAGGAGGAAAGAATCTCATCAAGGATCAGAGCTCACTTTTTGGCCAGCAACAAAACTCTCCCAGCAGCAACAAAATACCCAGAGGAGACAGGACTAGACGTGACATGCTGGAGTCCATTCTTCTAACAATATACCAAGCCAAGTACCCACGGAAAGACACACCATTTGTTTATTATCTACTTATTTGTTAAGAAGTATCTCCAAAGACCCTGCTTGAGGCAGGTTTTAACTAAAACAATAAGGCAAAGTAATAAAAGCACAGTCATTAAAAAGTAAGTTGAAACCATTAAAAATCAAGCCAGGACATAACATATGCTTAAAATGATATTGACAAAACAGTCCCTATTTTCTAACCTAGAAAAAATAAGGATTGTAATGTTTTAGATGTCTATTGGAACGACTGGCTACAGCATACTGTTGTTTTGCATTTCAGTTACCCAGCTCTGTTTGACCAGCAAGGCAGAAAGCAGTCTGGGTTTTATGAAAGACACTTACAGTGATTTATTTCAGAGCATTCAGAAGTAGGTTGCTCTTGTGCCAGAAAAAAAAAAATTATAATCCTTCTGTTCCAATGTCTGAGCCATAAATTGCATGTGCTTTGCAATCAGTGCCTCATATTTGCATTCTGTCTCTGTCCATAATTTTCCCCATTAATACAGCCAATAAACCAATTTAAAGACTAGGTACACTGTCTTTAAAGACTAGGTACATTTATAAAGAAATAGCTTATCTGCAATTCTTGATTTATCAACCTTTATATATATATTTAACATAATGTAGACCTTGTCAGAATAATTCACCCGGAGGTGACATCATCATGTCGGGCACATTTCGGGGGGGGGGGGGAACGCTCTTTAATTCAAGGAAAAACTCTATGGTTTTCCCTCAAATTAGAGAAGTCCCACCCCAACGTGCCTGATGTGATGACATCACTTCTGGGTGACATCATTGCGGCACGCGTGCTTCGCGTGCATGCCAGAAAAACCCTGGACTGGCAAGGGCCGAGGACAGACTGGCAATCTGCCCCGCTCTGCCTCCGCTTTAGAAGTGGAGGCAGAGGGGGCGTTCACATTGCCGCATCTGCCCTCCGTCGTTGGCGCGGACTCACCCGTCCGCGAGGCGCCGTCCATCCACTTCAGCCAGAGACCACTTCGAACAGGTCTCCGGCTCTCCAGCCGCGCATCCCTGCCGCTTCGTGGCAGTCTGGATGCATCGGCAGCGTGCCGGAAGCGGGGGCGGAAGTCTGAACGCACCCGCATCCGCGCGCCTCTGCCCCGCCTCCGCCCCGGGACAGCACAGCCAGTGTGAACGGGCCGCACCAGGCTGCTTTTCCCGCGGGGCTTTTGGCCCTGCGTCTGTCCCGGGGCGGATCTGCAGTCTGTCCTCGGCCAAGAACTCCCCCCGCCAAACCACAGGTAGGACTTGGCAACCCTAGTTTAATCTGCTTTGTTTCTGGATATCTACAACATCATCACAACAGTGTCATGATGTCATGAAGACAGTCACATGGGTCACCATAGTCAAGCTGATGAAATGACAGCATAGGACAAAAATGGGAGATATTTTTTCAAAAATGAATAAAAAATGAGTGGTTTTGGCTCAGCCACAATAGGTTAAAATCCAGCAGTCAATGATGTGTACTAAAGATGTGTACTTTTAACTTTAGGTGTGTTTATACCTTCATTCTTACTTAGTGTTCATAATTTGAAAGCTCTTTTTAAACCAGTCCAAGTATGAAAATGATCTGAGGATTTATGATGATCAATAAAATATTAACAAAAAGGAAATTCAGGTGCATGAAGGCAACTGTTGGGAATTGCTGTCATACTTTAAAGTTCTTTGAAGTTTATAGTCGTAGACAAGATAATCAAAATGTAGTCCCATGCTTCCTTGATAATATTGTTGTTGAAAATAATTTGAATACCTGTGTGTACTGAAAAGTTGCCTTCTAATCTAGTGAAGATTTCAGGGTGCTCCCACATCTATGACACAGTGGAACTAATGATTTATCCAGTGAAGATATCATGAAACTCAAATGCCTGTGACACAGTGGAAAAATGTTTTTCATAGTTTCATTCCCTTTTGGCAAACAAAGCTCATCGCAACGCCAATTTTTTTTGATGCTTATCAAACAGGAAATGACAAAATCTGGTATTCATACACAGGATAATCAAAACGTATCAGCCAAATGTGAAGATTTTTCCAATATGGAGAAAGCTGTAGCTCTCCTTCTAAGCTTTTAAGCACAGACTTGATTTTGTGCATGTGAGATATTTCATTGTGACCCATGGGAGAACTCATACAAAATTAAACATATGTTTCATTAATTTTGAGCTCTGTGGTGGGCTAAGTACAGTTAGATGCCTCAGTTTTCTGAATTGCCCCTCCCCCTAAGCTTTCTGATTTAAAGGGATGTTGATGGTAAAAGTGATACTGTATTGTAGGATTAGTTTGTCCACAGAGGTTGTGTCATATACATATTCTGTCTAGATAAAATTAAATTATGTAGTACCCTTACTTTATACAACAATTATAGGTGATAACTTCAATTCTATAATGGCAGAGGAAATATAAGTACTGAGAGAGACATAACTATTAAATCAATGAATACACAAACTAAGAGGATCATTAAAATGTTGAGCACTTAGCTATGACTTCTGGGCAATTCACCAAATGCTTTTTTATTTTAAATGTGACTGCTGCTCAAGGGGGCATTTAAGGCAGCTTACAATATATAAAAACTATTAAAGAAAAACAGTATAAACATATACAACCACATTAGCAATAAAAAACTCAAAGCCATAAAAAGCTAGAGTGCCAAGAATAACTAAAAGCAAAACAGAAAAAAAACCCCTTCAAATGTTACTAGAGGCTTGAGTAAACAGAACATACTTCTTCAGGGGTCTCAAAGATTGTGCTCAGCAAAGAGTCCATTAGTGGAGTTCCATAAACAGAGTGCAACTATCAGAAATACTCAGCCTATAACTCTAATGGAAGTATTATTAGTTACTACAGAGTCAGATTCCACTAGCTCTCAAGCAAGGAAAACCTTTACCTTTTAATAGCCAAGCTGCACAGTTAGGATCCCATACAGCAAACAAATATGAGGCAAATACATTAGAAAAAAGATAAAACTTACTTTTATTGAAGTAGGTTTACATTCATTGTAGATAGAAGTCTAATCTAAAGGATACTTTCCCCTAAAACAACCAGCTACCTTGTCTAGCATCAGGTGAATGCAAATTTGATTGGGTGAGGCATGTTTAAACCAGCCAGCATGGTCTTGCAGAAGAGATCCACAGAGATATCTTGCCTGTTGCAAAACCACAAGAAGATAAGAAGAGCATAAAGTGACAAGAACAGAAGACTCCTATAACTATTGCTGTTCTGCCACTCTTCTCTTTTGGGACCAGCAAGCCTTCTTACTATTTCCTTGAGACCTTTGGAAGCTCTTCCTATGGGTCCCCTACACTGAATCTCTGGACCTTCTAAACAGGCAACATACTCCACCTAGCTCAGCAGACTCAGGATAGTAAACTCCTCCTCTGCTCACTCCTTTTCTCTGAAAAATGTCCCCCTTCTTTAAATCCCCCCTCCTACTTCTTCTCATGGCCATTCTGGTGCAGAATTCTCACTCAACCAGAGGTTTGGCTCTCTTCTACTTTTTCCCTCTCCTTTCATGCAACTCTTCATATGCACCTCCTTCTGTACACAGCAGTTTCACTGTTCTTATGAAAAGCAATTCCTGTACACCTATTTTCCCCCCAATAAATTTGAAACCTTGTTTTGGAAAAGATCTGGTTGTTTCCTGTTTAGGAAGTTTGTTTGCATGCTATCAAGGTAAATACCCCTAAATCACATGTTCAGCTCCCCCTGACTGGCAAGTTTGTCAGTTTTCCAAACTAGGCAGGTTATGGAAGCAGGAGGTGACTTCCCCTGACACTGAGTTTAATTCCCCCAGAATGGTTGCAGTTCTGGCTGAGTGTCCTGAACCCAAGTTAGAGAGTCCACATGTATCAAAGGGTACACGTGAAAGAGAGCACATGTGGTAACAAAAAGTATAGGCAGGGAGGAGAAAACGGCATGCACCCCAGGACAGAATGAAGTCAGAAAGGCTGTGGTTGGCTGTTCAGGAAGCAGAAGCAACATTAATGGGGGCCTTGCTTTTGAGCCTATGGTTTTTTAAACATGAGGTTTATAGGTTAAGTCTCTTTTTTCAGTCTGTTTATTACTAATAATAGTTTCTTTTTAAAATGAAAAGTCAGGTGTTACAGATTGATTGTGATTTGAAGTTGGATCTTACATACTCAACAACTTTGACAGATTTTTTACGCAAAATGCAATTTGTTTTGTTTAGCAAAGACAAAACAAACAAAAATATAATTAGGCAAAATGAAGATGTCATATACCACTATTGCCAAAGAACAAATGCATGAAAAACAAAGTACTCCCAGATGTACTGAGGGCTGGAGCACATGATAGAGTTTCCAATTTTAGAACTGGTGTAATGTAGTTAGGAGAATGTAAGAGTCGTGAGATGAGAAAGTCCCTGGTCCAATCTTTTCCAGTCATGAACTCAGTAAGTGGCCTTTCACAAGCTTCCTCTTTCTTATCTTTAACACACACACACACACACCACTTTATAGTGCTGAATTAAAACTGCTCTGTACCTATGTAAAGCCCTTCAAGCACTGGCGATATTTTATTATTATCAGTGTTGTTCTACAAATGTTTCCAAAACAAGGCTGCCATGGTGAACAAGCCTAATCATGATTCTAATGTATAATATCTGTACTAGCTAAGCAGATTTTTGGTATCATGTTGAAAGTCTCCAGTTTATGTTCCTTGCAGCAGATGGGTTCGGTGTGTGTGGGGGTGTGAGGGGCTTCACTATGTAATTCTACTTTAGAACCATTGTGCAGGATCACTGTTTGGGCAGTGAGGCATTTGTGGCAACATCCTGTCAATGAAGTCTTGTAAGCCGCTCTGGGCCTGCAACAGTGGGAAGAGCGGCCTAGAAATCTAACAAATAAATAAATAAATGACTTAACAAGTGCTCCAGCTCTGAGCTTTTTTTGTGAGAGAAAATACTCCTTGTTCCTTGTTCACAAATCTTTTCCACCTAATATAACTTGGCTGGATGCAGTAAGCCAAACTGTGTTCTAATTTAAACTGTAGACATAGTTGGTATCCCTCTAAACCTTCCGTCTGGAACAATTTGGAACGACTCCTTTGATTTCATTCCCTGAGTTTCTTTTATATAAAAGCAGGTTTAATAGAATAATAGTAAAAAACTGGACCTGGTCAAAAGGCTTTGTAAGTAATCTAATTTTGAAACTAGGTGGTATGATTGAATGATCAAAGCTCTAATAATAGGTTTCTTTCTTATAAAAAGCTTGGTGTTGCCAAGGCCACCTGTAGTTGATACAGAAACATATTAATCTAAAAGTGTAAATAACAGTTGAAAGCATCTTGTAAGATTTTTGTCCATCTTGTAAGATTCCCACAATTGAATCATTACTGGTGACCTGCAATCAAAATCTCACAGAACTTCAGACTGAAACACTGAATGCTAAAGAAGATTTGGGAGATCACGGCTGAGGACAGACTGGCAGTCTCAGCCGCTCTGCCTCCGCTTCAAAAGCGGAGGCAGAGAGGCCGTTCAGACTGCCGCATCTGCCCCCAGGAGGTGGCCCGGACGCATCGCGTCCAGCGCCGTGCTCCTCCCGCACCAGCTGCTGCGGCGCGCCACATGCGCGCGTTCCACCCGCCGGAGCGGGTGTAAACGTGCGCCGGGAGGGGGAGCCATGCGGCGTCCGCCCGCCACTGCAGGAAGTCGCCCGCAGTCTGAACGCTGCGGGCGGCTTCCTTCCGGTGGCGTGCGGACGCTGCGCCATGGGGGAAATTCCCCCTGCCCCAGTCTGCTGCGCCGCGGAGGCGCGGCAGACTGGCAGTCTGTCCTCAGCCCATGATACAACAAACAGTTCCAAGGATTTCAAAACAAGGTCTGTCTCTGTGGTTATACAATTTTTGAGTGAAAGAGGAGAGAAAACTGTATATCCTGTTAAAGAGCTGGAATAATTTGAATGTTATCGTAGTCATGTATGCAAGAATTCCTAAATTAGACCTTGCACGTAGGAATAGTTGTAGAAAATCAGCAAGGAGAAGGAGGTGTGAAGGACCTACAGAAATCTCTTTGAAACAGTGAGATGGAAGCCTTAGTTGTTATTGTTGGAGTGAGCGACTCAGCATGCCTAAGTATGTATAGGTGTTATCTTCTTGAATGGGATGCCTGTCTTAACCTGAGAGCTGCCCTGTGACCTCTCCTCTCCCTTTGTCCTCTCACTCTCCATATATGGCAAACACATGTCTCTGCAGGTCTCTCCTGTAGATACAGTGCCCTCATACTCCCACACACATGGTGCCAGATAAGCTGGCTATTTGTGATAGGGACATTACTCTTTAGATTAGGCTTCTCTCTCCCCTATTGACTTCAGCCTGAATATGAACAGGGTATACTTGAATAAACGTAATTTTACCTTTTCCTCCAATATACTTCTTGGGAGATTTATTTACTGCACTCAGTATCATGTTTCTATGACTGGGCAAAACTATGCTATATTATCCAAATATCCCAGTAATTATGTACTGGTAAACAAGTGTAATATTTACAGAGAAGAGTAAGTAGTTTGGAAGTGCTCTTGTAATATGTAATTCAGAATATGTCTTACTTTCTAGCATCAACCTCTAGAAAAACTAGTAGCAAAAGTCAGTTGTGGATGGTGTTGCTTGGATAAGAAGTTACAACTGTTTCTCTACCATTCCCAGTCCCTTTGCAAACCTGCATTTGTTTGCTAGATGTATGCTTCTTTTGGTATTAGTTACAACAATTACAAAAATGAGCCTTTTCACAATGATCATAAGAAATCCACCATTTAAATAGCTAGAAGAGAAGAAGAAGAAGATTTGGGTTTTATATCCTGCTCTTCACTACCCGAAGGAGTCTCAGAGCAGCTTACTATCGCCTTCCCTTCCCCTCACCACCACAGACATCCTGGGTGCGATCATCTGCCACAGAAGAGGGACAATTCACCACCAGATCAAAGTGGCGCAATCACACCAGCACTTCTGGGAAGCATCCCACAATCATCGTCAAACTGTCGCAAACCCTTTTGATCCGGTGGGGAAGCGTGGTAAAAAGCTACTAGTGAAATTCCAGTAGCAAATGGTTTGCTGCAGCTCACAACCGGAGTTTCCCTGTTTGATTGCGGCAGCGCGGAAGTGTGGCATCGCAGGAAGCGTGATCACACACTATCCCGACGCTACTCAGGTTTTTTTGTTCCCCTTCTCTATGTGCACATCATCGAAGGCCCCCTTAGGGGGAGACGTGATTCATCAATCCTCCCCCCCCATTGAGATGAATAATCGATTCTTCTCCCACCCCCCGTCAAAGCGAATCATCGATTTCCCCTTCCCCTGTTGAAGCGCTTCATCGATCCCCCGTTTAAGCACCTTGGAAACCCACCACAAAAAAAACAATAACACTCACCCACAGTTGCGTCTGATCATGCAGTGGCTGTTTGCCCCAGCAGGTCCACTGAGCTGTGTGATCGCGCAATTGTGGGGCAAATTGCTCTGGAGCAAAAAAGCCTCAATTCCCCTCTGGATTATTTTGCTCATGTGGCCGTGACCCCTGTGAGATAGGTGGGGCTGAGAGACCTGAGAGGACTGTGACTGACCCAAGGTCACCCAGCTGGCTTCATGTGAAGAAGTGGGGGATCAAACCTGGTTCTCCAGATTAGAGTCTGCTGCTTTTAACCACTACCCCACGCTTGTTTTGTTTTGGTTTCTTTTGATATTGCAGTCTCTGACACTATTGGTTTCACTTTGATAAGACAGCCAGCGTAAAGAGACAGCACAGTGCTCCTGTGGTTGTGGGGAGATGCTCAGGTCTTTCTCAATTGACAGCAAGCTGTAGCCACTAGGATTACATACATTTGTGAGATATTCCAGTCCTGAAGTTTATGGGGTGGGTCTTTATCTTCCTCTCTCCTCCCAATACCGCCCCAGCCACACCAAGTTTTCCACTGCAGTCTGTACCCACTGCTTATCTGCTGCTCTCCAAACCTCATCTCTCATCCAAGCAAACCTACCTCAAGGTCACCCTGCTGCTATCTGCCTGCCTGCCCGGCTTGATGCCTTGCCCTCCTTGTTCCACCCAATTCCTTGCCTAGTTAGTCTGCCTCTTCCTCATTATACTGTTCTTCAAGCTAAGTGGCCACTTTACTGGCTGTTTGAAAAATTTGCTATCAGTTCTCCCATATACTTTCAATGTTAAACATAGATGCCTGTCATGGCTTTGGGGGGCCCTTTATCCTATCTGTCTGAAATTTGGTGATCTACATATCCTCTGAGAATAATACAGTCCCCCTGAGTTTTGTGCAATTTGGATGGAATACCATGAACCTAAAGATCTGAAACGGGGTGGTGGTCTGCTATTGAAACCAATGGGAAATAATAACAAAATAGAATTATGAAAATGAAACAAGAATAAATAAATAAATAAATAAACCATACGACGTGATCCAATAATCCGATAGCCTTTTCTCTAATAGAAACAAAAGAAACGAAACAAATTCCCATGCACAAGTCTATTGTTTCCTTCCCACAAACTAGGATTCTACACTGGGATTAAATTGGGGTTTAGAGTCTGGATTTGTGGAGTGTGAACAGCATTCGTTTCAGTAGGGTGCTTGCACTGACATCAGTTTAACTGGAGTTTGATTAGACAAGGAAGTTTCAAATCAATCACAAAGGTGGAGGGGAGAGAAATAAGCAGGTGAAAACAAAAGAAGCCAACGTTGGATGAGGCTAATGGCCCATCCAGTCCAACAGTCTGTCACACAGTAGCCAAAAATACCAGGTGCCATCAGGAGGTCCACCAGTGGGGCCAGGACACAAGAAGCCCTTCCACTGTGGCCCCCGGTTGGAAAGACCGTGAGCATGATAACCCTGTATTCATGCCCAGTTGTAGTTGTCACCTGGACACAGGATGAAGAATGCAGCATAGAGCATCTACAAAATGATCTGCAACAGGAAGAATAATTGTTGAACGTCCTTATAGCCTAGGTAACTAACTTCAGGGATGAGACGGAGTCAAGACACCTTCTCTGATATTCCTGGCATCTGGGCAGCTCTGCTATGTCCATGAGAATTCAAGCATCTCAAAGTAAAACACTTACTAGTTTTTCTCCTTGTAGGACACGGGCCTAGTTCCTTCTCTCTAGCCACAAACCTTTGGGTCGGGGACAAGGCTTTGGTCAACAGTGGGTCCTGTGCCAATACACTGGGCCAAGAAGTCCTGAGCTTCTGGCTCTTTCACCATTTAATTGATACCTCAGTGTGGTTCCTGAACCTTTTTGCTTCTAGTTTATGGGCAACACACACACCACTTTTGCTACAAAGCCAAGCTGAAAGCCATGTTTTCCTCCATCAACCCCAGATAGGGTTGCCAAGTCTGGGTGGGGAAATACCTGGAGACTTTGGGGGTGGAGCCAGGAGAGGGTGGGGTTTGGGGAGGGGAGGGGCCTCCACATGGTAGAATGCCATAGAGTCCACCCTCCAAAGCAGACATTTTCTCCAGGGGAGCTGATCTCTGTCAGCTGGAGATCAGTTGTAAAAGCGGGAGATCCCCAGCCCCCACCTGGAGGCTGGCAATCCTAACCCCAGAGGAAATATTGAATCAAGTCCACACACAAAGGATAGAGAGAGATGGGGAAAGTGAGGAGTGAGGGTTGGGGTTATGCCATAATCTTCAGTTCAAATTCAAGACTAGATCAAATTACTGTACTAACCTCTGTATGACCATAGTTTTGGGGGTGAAGGGTTTATGCTAGCCTCCAATGAGACTGAAAGCTTCTAAAATAACTTTCTGTGCAAGGAGCCATGCTAAAATGCCAAAATATGGCATATTACTTCATGCTATAATGTGCTGTCTTTGTGTAACTTCTTTCTTTTGCATTCTTCATTTGTCATAGTATTAGAAGCAATATAGTGGACTGAAGTTCTGTACTACACTAGAAAAATTCATTATACATGAATGATTTATTAAAAGAGTATTTAGATATTGTTGACTTTGCCGTATACAATCTGTCAGGGTAAAAGTTTTATGTTTATGACTGAGTCTAATCACTTCATTGATTTATATATCCAGGGATTCTAACAGAGCCACTTGATGGTTCCATGTTGTTAAATTTTTGATCTCTCTTTTAGCTGAATGTTGTATCCAGTCACCTTTTGGTTCAGGTTTTGTTTTGACTTTGTGAAATGGCTTTTATTCATTGTTTACTTCAATAACTGTCTGGTATAAATTTCATTCCAGACACAGCATTGTCAAACATCTGCTTTTAGTGGTCATGCCAATTTGTGATATTCTACCCCCATAAATTGATGATGTGTTAATTTGGGCTGAGGTGAAATTTGTAGGATGATAAAATCTAAATAGACAGCTGCCTCCTCAATTTTAACATTATGTATTCTTTCATGATAAAAGACTGCTATAGTTGGAGTGGAAAATTGGGTTGAGATTGACATCTAAGCCTTCTAAATTTAAAACTTGTAAATGAGAGGTGACAAATATTATCTATGAATAGATATTTGAGTTTTAGATGCCACCTTATCATATGAGCCAAGTGTGAGGAAAAATGACAGGTAATTAACATGATCTGGAAAAAAACCTAAATAAAAACAGATTAACTCAAAGAGAGTCTTCAGCTAGTTTGGTGTAGTGGTTAAGTGCGCGGACTCTAATTTGGGAGAACCGGGTTTGATTCCCCACTCCTCCACTCACACCTGCTGGATGACCTTGGGCAAGCCATAGCTCTGTACCAGCTGTTCTCTCAAGGGCTGGTGTCTCAGAGCTCTCTCAGCCCTACCTACCTCACAGGGTGCCTGTTGTGGGGAAGGGAAGGGAACGGAGTTTGTAAACCATTCTGAGACTCCAAGTGAGTGAAGCGTGGGATCCAATCTCTTCTTCTTCTTCTTCTTACCATTCTAATTTTCAAATTGTACTAAAAACTAATTCTGGAACCTGAGCACACATGTACAAGGGATATTGGCTTCAGTTCTATCCCTGCACTGAGAAGGAATTGTACAATCATGGAAGAAATTAAAGGAGTGCACATAGGGACATTGTTGGGGTGAGAGCAAAATTTGGAGCCTGGCTTTTACTGACTTTGATTGATTTGTACATATTAATTATGTACCACTCACCAAGTCCTAGCAGTTCCTATGCCTCAGGAAGGCACGTGAGCTTTAGGTCATTCACTCATAATTGTTTTACTAGAGAATTCTGGGACAGGTTATTTTCAAAGTAGGGATGGAAGGCATATTAAGGGAGATTGCCATGGGGTGACCTGAGTGCAGAGACAGTATGGCTAATCTCCAAGAAGCAGGTAGCCTTGAACAGCGGTGAGTGCAGAGAACCAGACTTGTTTGTTTTCTCCCCATTCATCATACTCCAACCAACTCCATTATCTCAAAAGAGCAAGTTAGGATACTTGTATAAACCATTCTGTTGCTGGCAGTAAAGACAGTGAAGTGTTAGTGTTGCCTTATTTCACATGGGTATGCATTGGTACTTCATTACTAAGTACCTCATTATTGGTACCTCATTACTGAGCCTTTAAGGGGATGAAAACAGGAGTTGCGAGTAGGGTTTCAACCTCTAGATGACACCTGGAGATCTGCTATTACAATTATTCTCCAGATGACCAAGATCAGTTCCCTGGGAGAAGATGGCTGTTTTGGAGGGTGGACTCTATGGCATTACACCCCACTGAGGTCCCTCCCTTCCCAAACCCCACCCTTCCCAGGCTCTACCCCCCAAATCTCCAGGTATTTCCCAAACCAGAGCTGGCAACCCTATCTAAATGGAATCAAGCAGACTTTGCAATCAGGGTGGGGAAAGCTAGCTTCCTAGTGAGAGGCAAGAACGATTTGGATTTTAGCCACTAATTCCAGGTGGTACTGTGGGGGAGGGCAGATGCAGAGAATGGTGATCAGTAGACCAACCAGGAATAAGCCAGGATACTACATCTGTATATATCATGAAACCATGTTTACTGTGGTTAGTAAACCACTTCATAATCTGTCTTCAGTTCCTATTCATAGCCCTAAATTAACCACAGTTCATGCAGAGATCAGTATTTGGATGATCAAGTAACTATTTAATCACTCTGTGGTTTCATGTTATATCTGAACTAACCCTGTAGTTTTATGGAAAGGTGAAAGAAAGAAAAAAGGAAGTGTACAGGGCTCGATTTCAGCAGGAACACACAGGAACGCCATTCCGGCTGGCGTCCCAGCTTGCCCCGCCCCCTCCCTGCCCAGCCCAAGCTCTTTACACTTAAAGGGAAAATTCCTGCAGAGAGCCGGCTGGAAAAAGCTCCCCCCGGTGCTTTCCCTTTAAAAGCAAACAGCCAGCAGGAGAAAGCCCCGCCCAGAGATTAAGCACAGGGGCTAGGCTATCTGCATTTGGCTTGCTGACGTCGCCTGGCTTTCCCTGCTCCAGTAAGTGCCTCCCCATCTCTTTTCCTTCTCTTTCTCTCCCCCCCACCTTTCTTTCTGTCTGTCTGTCTCTCTGTCTCTCTCTCTCTGTCCCCACCTTTCTTTCTTCCTTTCTCTTTCTCTCTCTCTCTCCCTCCCCCCTTCCTTTCTCTCTCTCTCTCTCCTCCACCTACCTACCTACCTAGCTTCCTTCCTTCCTGTTCTTTCTGTTTGGTGAGCCAGTTTGGAGAGCCAGTTTGGTGTAGTGGTTAAGTGCATGGACTCTAATCTGGGAGAACCGGGTTTGATTCCCCACTCCACCACTTGCACCTGGCTGGATGACCTTGGGCAAGCCATAGCTCTGTGCCAGCTGTTCTCTCAAGGACAGTTGTCTCAGAGCTCTCTGAGCCCCACCTACCTCACAGGGTGTCTGTTGTGGGGAGGGGAAGGGAACGGAGTTTGTAAGCCACTCTGAGACTCCAAGTGAGTGAAGGGTGGGATATAAATCCAATCTCTTTCTCTTCTTCTTCTTCTTCTTCTCTGTCTGTCTACCTTCCTTCCTTCTTCCTTCCTTCCTTTTCCTTCCTTCCTTCCTTTCTCTTTCTCTCTCCCCCCCACCTACCCCTTCCTTCCTTCCTTCCTCCTTCCTTCCTTCCTTCCTTCCTGTTCTTTCTGTTTTTATAAAAAAAATTATTGAAAAGGGGGAGGTGTAAAAAAGCAGAGAGCCCAGGAAATGCTGGTTTTGACAATATCTTTAATTTTTGAGAATCTCTTTAGTTTTCTCATGGCATCTTCTGCTTAAGAAAAGTAAGTTTGAAGCCTGAGTTCATTGTTGTGTCTTGTTGGGAATGGCTTGCAAATATATGTGTGTCTAAAGTCTGTATTAAAGTGGTTCGGTGCTTACTGCCATGTAAGAGAAAAATCTGAAAAAGTAGCTTCATTGTTGAGTGTGTTGGCAGAACACTTGACTGTTGCATGGGGCACTTTGGGGGACATCTGCAGAGAAACAGGGTTGTAACTAAAAATGAGCATGGTCAGCTGCACTTTGGAGACTGCCTGTTTTGTGAAATTTTAAAAAGTGGGCAGAGTTTCTGAAGAAGATGATTGTCTCTCTTCTTTTGCCACTGGACTGACATCTGCCTTTAATGGGCCAGCAAAGTTGATGTTCTTAAACCTCCTAATAAGAGAGATTTCTGCTTCTGAGGAGTTCCAACGATTGGTGATCTTGTGATGGTAGTGATACTTTTATGTGGTAAAGACCACCTGTTCACAGGATAATTTTACCTGTGGGACAGACTCTGCATGGTAACCACTCCACTGGTACATAATTGCTTGTAAAAACTATTATAGTGTAGTAATTCAGGTGGGTAGCTGTGTTGGTCTGAAGCAGCAGAACAAAGTTGGAGTCCAAAGTTTCATCCAAGGTATAAGCTTTTGTGTGCATGTACACGTCTTCCATCTGAAGAAGTGTGGGTGGCACATGAAATCTTATACCTTGAATAAAATTTTGTACCTTGAATAAAATAGTACACAAACTACTCCCATCCAGTGTATTCACAAACCTAGAAGAAAAAGAGATTGGATGTATACCCTGCCCTTCACTACCCAAGGGAGTCTCAGAGCATCTTTCAAACTCCTTTCCCTTCCCCTCCCCACAATAGACACCCTGTGAGGTATGTGGGGCTCAGAGAGCTCTGAGACAACAGCTGGTACAGAGCTATGGCTTGCCCAAGGTCATCCAGCAGGTACAAGGGGGGAGTGGGGAATCAAACCCGGTTCTCCCAGATTAGAGTCTGTGCATTTAACCACTACACCAAACTGGCTCCTAGTGTTGTTCTGCCAGTGAACTAGGGTTGCCAACTCCAGGTTGAGGAAATCCCTGGAGATTTGGGAGTGGAGGGTGCAGTTTAGGGGAAGGAGGGACCTAAGCAAGGCATAATGCCATGGACTCTACTTTCCAAAGCAGCCATTGACCTGATCTCTGTAGTTTGGAGCTCAGTTGTAATTCCAGGAGATCTCCAGACCCCCCCCCCTGTAGGTTGGCAACCCTAAATTTGTATAGATGGGACAGAAAATAATGTTTTTATTGGTTTTGTCAAAACTGTTTTGACAACAAGGTAAACAGAATAAGAAGCAAAAGGTGGTTGTGGCTGGATGACCCCACTTCTGGGAACATTGGGTGTGGCCTAATATGTTAATGAGCTGTGCTGTCAGGGGTGTGGCCTAATATGCTAATGAGTTCCTACTGGGCTTTTTCTACAAAAAGTGCCCTGGTGTTGCACATGAATTGTGAGGGAAGACTGCAACCAAGAGATCCAAAGGAGATTGAGCCTGGAAAGAGCAGCCATAAAGAAGTTAGAAAAGGCCCTTAGGTGTAAGGATATATTACTGGCAACCAAGATCAAGATAATTCTTAGTATTAGCCATTGCTACCTATTGGTGTGAAAGGTGGACAAGAAGCTGATAGGAAGAAGGTTTTCATTTGAAATGTGGTGTTGGAGGAAAATTTTACAGATACCATGGCCTGCCAAAAAGACAAATAAGTGGGTTTTAAATTAAATGAAACCTGAACTCTCCCCAGAAGCTAAAATGACCAAACTGAGGCTATTGTACTGTGATCACATCGTGAGTAGACAAGAGTCACTGGAAAAGACAATAATGCTAGGAAAAGCTGAAGGCAGCAGGAAAATAAGAAGACCTGAGATAGATTAACTCGATCAAGGAAGCCATGGTCCTCAGTTTGCAAGACCTGAACAAAACTATTAACAATAGGATGTTTTAGAAGTCATTAATTCATAGCATCACCATAAGTCAGAAGTGGCACTTAACACACATACACATTAATCAAGGCAAAGAAAATTAACGCTAGAAAGAGAAATGAGAGTTTCTCTGAGTATCTTAATAGAGTGATTAAAACAGGTTGCTGGAAATTACTCTACATGTGTGGCTTTGATCGCATATGCATATAGTAATGAAATTTAAGCAGGTTAAGAGTATTGAGCCAGTTCTTGGCACTAACCCTAGGTTTATGTGTTATTATCTTTTAAAAATTTACTTTAAATGGACTTTTTTCAAAGGTGGCCAAAAATTCAGACTTGGATTCACCCAACACAGTCATGATTTCATTTTATGTATGTAATGCCAAATGCATGGGAACCATATGTCCTGATCACAACTGAGGACTAAATGGAAGTTCAGTCCTTGAGAATTAATAGCATTTCTTCCTCCTCTGCTATTTCCAGCTCTCTCGGATTAGTAAGCATCTGCTGCATGTTTGATACATTCACATGATTTGATACAGGTCCTGGATTACTACTATTTTAGAGCTAATGCATCTATTTTCTGAGTAGTAAATATCCTTTGCTCTAACCTGGATGGCCCAACCTCACCCAATCTCATCAGATCTTAGTTAGTACTTGGCTGGGAGGCCACCAAGGAAGTCCCAGGTAACTACACAGAGGCAGGCAAAGGGAAACCACCTCTAAATGTCTGTTGCCTTGAAAACCCTTGGGTGTTTCCATAAGTTGGCTGTGACTTGACATACTTTCCATTGCCAAATATCCTTCATTTCCTTAGGTCTAAGGAACGTTTGCTTCTTATATTATTTTCAGGCTTAACTCACAAAATTATTAAGTACTTAGGGATGTCCAGCAAGGCTTGCCTATAACAGATGACTACTGCCAGGGTATCTAATGGCAAGATTTCATATGCATATTGTGGTGGAATGGGCCTGCTCTGGTCTGCAGACCCTGTTTTACCCAGCCTTCCAAGGATTTACCAACACCTGGAGAGGTCGTTCTCTTTCAGGTAACCCACTGCCACCACCTAACCTTTGTAAGGAATTGCCTGCTGGGAGGGTCAGGACTCCCAGCTTCCCTTCCAAGTTCTGAGGCCTTGCATCTGTGTCTCCTGCTGCCCAGTGTCTGGTCACCACAGGGACCGTTTACTGCCTTGTGCACTCCAGAAGGAATAGCCACCTGTCAACTGACTTCCTTCCCCCGGTGCTCCTTTTAAAATAGCATGTACAAGTTGGTAGAGGTCTATGTGGTATAGAGAACCACTATCAGCATGAAAAGTTATAAAGTATTTATTAAAAAGAGAATGTTCACAGGCATACTTTTAGCAGAGCACCAGGTTGAGCAAGGGATTTAAAAAATGGGTAAAACACAATTCCTGTGTCCCTCTCTCTCTATACATGTCCTATCAGATGTTAAAATATAGGCCAAGCTCCTTAATTTAGGAAGTTACAGATCTCTACAGAGTTACCAGTATCTTGACGTTTCCTCCAGCTGTCCAGGCCAACCACATGACCAATGGCTGCCTCCTTCAGACCGCAGTTAAGAGTTATGTCTGCTGTAACAGACTCCACACCAAAGATCCCCTCCTCCTTGTTCCCCTGAGTTTTATCACTTCTCTTTTCCTCACCCACTGACCAGGTGAGGCCGGGTCAAAGAGGCTTTTCCTGTAGATCCCCAGTTTCATCCTTCCTGAAGCTCTCTGTTCCCTGCTTGAAGGGGGGTGAAGAGCTTGACCATCCCATTGCCTAGATCTATTAGCATTTGTATGAAGGTTGGCTGAGGTAAGTCTAGAAAGCAACTGAACTGATTTCCTTCCTTCCTGCCTGTTCTCGGCCCAGAGAGGGGAAAAAAAAACTTTTAAAACTCAGAGTAAAGATTTTGCTCATTGCAAACATCCAAAGAAAAAATACATTTCTTCAAAATATGCATTGTAATGTAGTTATATATGTACATATTCTAGATGATGAGCTCTACATTTCTTTTTGAATGATAGTCAATCTGGAAACAGATTTTCAAGTTGAGTAAACCTATGCCATAATTTCAAAAGCAGCTCGTTTTAATGTGTTGCCCTCTGCAGTACTCCAAGGGAGATTTTCCAAGATACCTTATGGATAGAAGATATGTGATTGTAGAAGAAACGAAGTAGAAATGCCATAATCATTTCAAGAATGTTAATGCAAATATTTATATGCCACTTTTTACCTACCTAGCAGAAAGTGAATAGAAAATGTATTAATGTGATTGCTTCAGTGTTTCTCAAGAACAGGAAATTTTGTACTTCAACTGCTATGTACTTGTAAAAAAATACCATTTGAGATTTGTTTACACTTTTCTCTAAAGTGTCATTTGGCATTTTTTGTAATTAGGATGTACTTTAGGGAAAATACATAATTTAAAATGGGTTTCTTCAGATCTGAAACATGGTGTGTCTTTGTGTGTGTGTGTGTGTATCTTCACTAAGTGAACTAAAATAAGTCATACATATTCAGTACAACTCCCGTATTTTGCCACCCTGCTCTTATTAACACTTATGAAAATTCCATTAAGAGAGCCATGCAGGGATCAACACATTATGTTCTCTACTGAGAACATCTCAATGTGTCAAGGGAGATGTTTGCAGTTCCTACTGCTGTATCTTCATAATTCTGTTAAAATAAAATTTCTCTTTCTTTCCCACTATCATGTTATTCCCTCTTCTTAAGACCCTGTACTTACTTTCCATCACTCTCTTCATTCCTTATGAGATCTCTCTATTCATCCTCCTCCAATTCCTCATGACTAGCTTGGCTTTAGCCCTGACCTGGATACCCCAGGCCAGCCTGATGTTATCAGATCTTGAGAGCTAAGCAGGGTCAGCCTTGGATGGGAGACCACCAAGGAAGTCCACAATTGCTACAGAGGAAGGCAATGGCAAACTGCCTCTGAACATCTCTTGCCTTGAAAATCCCACAGAGCCTCCCTAAGTCAGCTGGAACTTGACAGGGCTTTCCACCACTGCTAGCTTTGCTCTGCGCATGCTCATATATGACTGAACCCTACCACTGAATATTTTACTCCTCTAACAATGATTAACATGCCAGGCTACTTTGGCACATCCCCATGACACTTATTTTGTGCAAGCATTACTGGTTTTTAAAATCTGGCCAAATACTGATGGACTGTATGACTGGTTCCAGAAAGAGATAGTAAGCCTCATATTTTTAATTCTGTGTTGGCTTTTGTTTTTAATTGCACTTTTCATGATTGACAGAGGAAAGAGACAAGTTTGATTTAGTTATAAAGAAAACGTTGTGACTCAGGATATTACATAATTTTAGATGAGGTTCCTGAAGGTATTTACATGCAGTCAAAATAATGCTTGATGCCTAGTGACACACGGAAAGGTCAATTTTGTAGTGTGCATTCACTGAGCATGCTTATAGTAAGATGATGGGTAACTCTAGAAAATTGCTCCAAATGTTTGTTAAATATTCTTCAGCATCCTGCCATCACTGGCATAACTTTATAATATAATTTGTAAATACATGTGCTATGAATTTAGCTTTAGAATAACATAAGCTTAGGTTTATAGGGGATTAGTTGGAGAAGTTTTGAGGAAGCAAATGAATAATAAATGTGCTTCACATTGGGCAGTCTTTGAAAAACATTTGGAAACCAGTTGGTCCAAAATACAGCTATACAACTGTAAGAAGCATCGTATACTCACTGCTGAAAAAACTACAGTGGCTTCTATCAGTTATTGGTCCAATCCAAATCCTTTAAGGCTCTAACAGTGCCATCCTAAGCAGATCTACTCAGTCTCAGCATCCAACTCAGATCTGTTCAATAAGGCTTATTCCCATCACTGTGTTTTTAGGATTGCCTTGCAAGTGGCTTGGGGCTCATGCACTTTGAGGGCCACATCCTCCTATAGTTTCCAGCATGCTCTTCTTCACAAGCCTGGCTTTCTATACCTCTGCCTGCAGACAGGTAGCAAGCAGAGGTAAGACTCTTGATAGTGGCACCTTGTCTTCAGCATGCCTTCCTCCTTGATGCTAACCTGACATGTACTTTACTGTAGGCACCAGGTCAAAACATTTTTTAAATCTAGGCGTTTAACTGAGGAGTTCCTGTTTTCATTGTCAGCTGTGAGCCTGAAGACTATTTCATAAGTATGATTTTGGGCTGCCAAATGCTGCTTTATGCCCCTGGCTGATTTTTATGGCTTGTTTTACTTCTGATAATTTTTATCTTCCAGTTTTTACTATTGTATTGTATTGTTTGCATTAATCAGGTCTCTGGAGAGGTGGCATTTAAATTTCTAAATAAATAAATAAAACAATACACAGAAAGAGTTCACAGATTGTGTCAGAAAAAACACAAGTAAGCATTTTTTTGCACTCACACATATTGTCTGATCTGGTTTTACAAAGCTTTGGACTAAACCACTTACAAATTCATCCATGCTCTCAAAAGCATGAAATCTTACATTACTCCAAGCCTTAATTTTCACTGCATGTGAGCAAGTTTACACGCAGTGCAATTTCAGATGTACATTTTCATATTATGTTTCATGCACTCATATGCATTTATGCTCTGGTATTTCAGCTAGACACTGATCTGTATGTATCTACCTATTCATTTCTAGAATGGGGGTAGGGGTATTCCATTATCAAAAATGGAATGCATTATGTTGCGTACTGGGCTTCCCACATGGATAATCTGAACAACAGTGTGATGATCAGCTCATCGTTTATTGGTGCACAACACTACAACCTACCAGCCAAAGCAGCCAACTATATACAGCCCCCTGAGACACACTCACAGTCCTATTGGAGGGTTTGAATCTCCCGCCAAAGTTCCTACTGGTGTAATCTAGGAGGTCCAGGATCCTTGGCCCCTATTGTTTCCTGGAACCAAGCTTGGACTGCATGTCACTGGTGCCTAGTGGCAGTCAGTGGACATAACACATTAATTGTAAACTGCATTGAACAGGTGTCTGTAGAGGCAGCATATCACTTTTCTAAATATTAAAAAATATGGTCTTGGGGGAAAAAAACTCTGTTCCTCCCCTATTCATAAGGTTCTGTTGCTTTCAGAACCTTCCTTCAAGCCCAGCTTTGATAGGGGAAGTTTAGCTGTCCTAGCATATGTTCTCTTTGGTTAAAAAATAGATCCCCCTAGTTTTAGACATGAACAAGCAAAAACCTGTATTTCTCATATAATCCCCACACACAGTTTAGCTCTCTCCGTAAATTTATGCAGAGGTTTCAACATGCTATCTCCAGTGATGTAAAATCACTCAACTTAAACTCCAGTTTAATCACAAATAGCAAGCAGTACTTCATACAATTGGAAAGATGCTCACTTCTTATCAAGTATTCAGAACTGTACTAAATAGCACTGCAAATATTTTGGGCATGTTTTCCTACTTCTTGGGAAAATATTTATTTTCAACCCAACTTCTGGAGGTGTGCACTCATGTCACCCCCCCACCATGGCCCAGTATGGAAACACTGAACTCCTGCACTGGCATCCATAAGTGATAAAGTCAAGAAATGTTTTACTACTTAATTCTGCTGAGACTATATAAAAGGGTTATTTGCTGAAGATATGCTGAAACATGCTGTTACCACATTCTTAGACTGCATTCAGGCATTACCCTACATTCATCTGTCCCCTTCTGTTGCAATCTACCACCAGCAGGTGAAGACATTTTTGTTCTGTTTGGTGTTCCATCAGTGATTCCTCCTTCCTGACCAATGTTTTAATTGCTGTTTTTATTAATTGCTGTCTTTGTACAGATTTTAGCTCTGCTGCACTAACTGTGGATAGTTCAATAAATCTCAGTTCAAATCATAATGCCAGAATACAAAGGCACTCTACTGTTCATGCAATTGTGGGTAACAAAAGTTGATTAGAACATGGCTGCGGTTACACACATTAAATCATTCATTTTCAATCAACTTTCAATGCACTTTGCAACTGGATTTTGCCAGTTCACACAGTAAAAATCCAGTTGTAAAGTGCACTGAAAGTTGATTGAAAGTGGATTATTTAGCACATGTGACTGCAGCCTATGTATGAAACAGCTTCCAGTGAAGCAAAACTTTTAGTAGCTTTGTGACATTGAGCAAATCCTTAGATCTACTGTATGGATCTCTTCAGTACAGCTCAACTGGCAATAAGAACATAGTACAAATCACAAGCTATCCCGTGTAATGAAGTGCAGGCTTTGAAATCCATTTTCATTGTACAGTCATTACCGTGCTCTTAATATTCTAACTTAAGATCATGGAATATATAAATCAGAAAATGCTCTATAATTAACATAACATTTCTAGAACAGCTGTTTCAACCAAAGGACAGGTTTCTGTACATTCTTCCATTAACTGGCATAGCTTATCATGCCTTTTCTCCTTATATGATCTCTAATCTTTCTGTATATTTTTGCATAGATTTTGATTTTTTCCTGCTGTCTGGTTTTACGCTATGCCTTTGGAAACTTTTGACCTCCAAATCTGAGAACTCATTGTTGAAAGAATTGTTCAAATACCTCAGCCCCCTAGGTTAGAAGTTCCATGAAGAAAGAAAACATATACAAATGGAGGTAAAAAAATAAATTCATAATCAATTTTTGTCATGCCTTCAAGATTCCATATGGGTTCATTGGAATGGTAAAATGAGGGGGGAAACTATTGTGCAAAGATTTTCTAAATGTTTACATGTTAATTGTTTGTCAATGTATATCAGTGTTATGACCATTAAAAAGTAAATAAATTGCATACCCTTTAAGTATTCTGTATGAATGATTTATAAAGATGTAAATACCGATATAATGTAGGATGTACAGAACAAAATATATATGCATATTCTTCCAGTGCTTTTACTATTTGTGCATCAGTGCTCAATAATTTGTCTTCTCCTAACCTCGGTTTGTTTATATTTATGTCATCTATACTTTACTTTTCTCCCTAATGGAGACCCAAAATGGCTTACACCATTCTCTCCTTCTCCACATTGTATTCAGAACAACCTTAAAACCATCCAACTGAATATGTAAATTCATTAAGATACTAGGGCCAAAAATATTCAGATTCTTGGGGTTATTAAACTATTTAGGGTCATCTTTCCTTATTATATAAAGCCGTTTTCAAGTGGCAAGATTCCATGGGGCGCCAAAATCAGTTGGCTGGAAGGACTGCCACTCAAAAGGGGTCCCTGGCCACTGGCTGCATTCTCTCACTGCTTTGCCTCAGTCCCACCCACAGAGCCACCAGCCAGCGTCTCGGCCTCAGTCTGGAGGCAGCCAGCGAAGGGGAAGGACTGGGTTCTGGGTTCACTCTTCTCCTCCGCCCACTACCAGGTGGGTCTAACCGTCCCCTCAGTGGCCTGCTTCTGTCAGTGAAAAGACAATGGACTTTAAGCATAACCCCCCTCCCCCACCTGACTTTCTGACTTTCCTGTCAGAATAAACTGAATATTCCTGTCAGAATAAAGGCACTCTCTCCTGCTTAGCTCCGCCATGGCTGGCTGGCTAATGAGGTGGGCCAGCAACCATCAAACCATTTCCTTCAACCCCCTGCTGTGTGGCTGATTTTCCCCTAGGGTTGCCAATCTCCAGGTGGGACCTGGAGATCTCCCGCTGTTACAATTGATCTCCAGATGACAGAGATCAGTTCCCCTGGAGAAAATGGCTGCTTTGGAGGGTGGACACTATGGCATTATATCCTGCTGAGTCCTTCCATCCCCCCCCAAATGCTGCTCTCCACAGGATCCACCCCCCCAAATCTCCAGGTATTTCCCTAATCAGAGCAAGCTAGGTTGCCAAGCTGGCAGTGGGCGGGGGAGGAGGTTATGCTGAAAGTCCATTGTCTTTTTACTGACAGAAGCAGGCCACTGAGGGGACAGTTAGACCCACCTGGCAGTGGGCAGAGGAGAAGAGTTGCCAATCTCCAGGCGAGGGCTGGCGATCACTCAGAATTACAAGTGCTCTCCAGATGGCAGAGATCAGTTCCCCTGGAGAAAATGGCTGCTTTGGAGGGTAGACACTATGGCATTATACCCTGCTGAGTCCTTCCATTCCTCCCCCCAGAAAAATGCTGCACTCCACAGGATCAACCCCCAAAATCTCCAGGTGTTTAGGGGCTGGCAACTTTTCTCTCAGTGCCTGTTGCTAGGCAACCCAGCTTGCTTCTCTGAAAACCCCTTTCCACACCTATGTTGGCCTTTGGGAGAAAACTCATTGGGGTCAGCTGAACAGAATGCCATGTAGGCCACCCTTCAAAGCAGTCATTTTCTCCGTGGGGGGGGGGAGATCTGTTGTCTGGAGTTCAATTGTGATACCTGGTGATCTTCAGGCTCCACCTGTAGGTTGGGTACCCTAGGTGTAGCAGGCAACACTTCAGAGCAGGACCTGCTAGACCCAGGTTCTGGCTGAGTGGGTGATTTTGGGCCAGTCACAGACTTTAAGCCTAACCTACCTCACAGAGTTGTTGTGTAAGTCAAAAGGGGGAGAGGAAAATGATGTCAGCTGCTTTGGTCCCCATTGCAGAGAAAGACTACTTTTCCTGCAGGGGAACTATGGTTGCCAATCTCCAGGTGAAGTCTGGAGATCACTTAGAATTACAAGTGCTTTCCAGATGGCAGAGATCAGTCCCCCTGGAGAAAATGGTGGACTCTATGTCCTTATACCGGGCTAAGATGGACCCCCTATGACAGCCAATGTGACATAGCAGTCAGGGCTTCAGAGCACGGTGGAGGCTGTGGGAGGGAGATGGAAAGTTGAAGAATGAGGTTGATGATTGGCTGGAAAGGAGATATGTTTGCCAACTCCAGGTGGAAAATTCCTGGAGATTTGAGGGATGGAGCCTGGAGATGGTGAGGTTGGAGGAGGAGGTGGGAACTCAGACAGATACAGTGCCATATACTTCACCTTCCAAGCCAAGCAGTCCCTCATGGGGAACCATTGTTGCCAATCTCCAGGTGGGGGCTGGAGATCACTCAGAATTACAACTGCTCTCTAGGAGGGAGGAGGGAGGAGATGGGAAGCTGAAGCCAGGGGGCAGATAACGATACATTGACAGTTGGCTGGGAGGGAGATAGGGTTGCCAACTCCAGGTTTGGAAATTCCTGGAGATTTAAGGGTGGACCCTGGAAAGGGTGAGGTTTTAGCAGGGGTGGGACCTCAGACAGGTACAATTCCATAGAGTCCACCCTCCAAACCACCTGTTCCCTCATGGGGAACAACTGCTGCCAATCTCCAGGGGAGGGATGGAGATCACGCCGAATTACAACTGCTCTTCAGATGGCAGAGATTTTCCCCTGGAAAAAATGGTGGACTCTGTGTCATTATACCCTGCTGAGGTCACCGCAGCAAAATGATGCTGAGTGCCCAAGGCTGGGGCACTCTCCCAGAGCCTCTTTCTAGAGCCCATTGTATTTATTTCCACAACGGGCCTTATTCCTAGTAGAACATGTTCACAGAAATATTAGACTATAGAAACTGGATGACTTGTTAGGAGTAAATAGGCCTTGGGGGTTTCTACTAATCAGTATATATGAACTAAGACTAAAAAGCTCAACATAGATGACCAGTTACTGCGTGCAAACCCAGAGTCCATGAATATTTTCTGATCTCATACAGCATGTTTTATTTCATGTCTTCCACTGTCACATGTAGAGAAAATCCTAACACAGAGTAGCAACATAACCTGTACCATCGGTAATCAATTAGACCACAGATGTGCGATACTGGCTATAAGAAAATTCCTGTGGCCAGTTTGGTGTAGTGGTTAAGAGCATGAACTCTTATCTGGGAGAACTGGGTTTGATTCCCCTCTCTTCCACATGCAGCTGCTGGTGTGACCTTGGGTCAGTCATAAGTTCTTTCAGAGCTGTTCTCTCAGAGCTCTCTCAGTCCCATGTACCGCACAGGTTGTCTGTTGTGGGGAAGGGAAGGGAAGGGAAAGCGATTGTAAGCTGCTCTGAGACTCCTTTGGGTAGTGAAGGGCAGGGTATAAATCCAATCTCTTCTTCTAAACTCAGTTAAGGTTGTGCTATGACTGTGCCTAGGTATGATAATGGTCACAAGTTTATGTACGTGAATTGCTTTCCTTAGCATATATATTGTTGAATATATTTTGTTTTACCATGAATTAACCTGAAATATTAAAAAAGCAAAATACCTTACATACATAAGAACCAAACAAATAAGAAAAATAATTTCCTTCAGGGGGATGGAGTGAGTACAGACAAGAGGCCTGGTATAAGAGGATGTAGGCCTTAAGTAGTACCAGTCAAGGAAAAACAGTTAGTCACATTAGATTCATTTTAGTTTACCTTTAAACACTGATATTGATTTGAAAGCACCTTGTCTTGTTTTCCCTGCCCCAGTATTGTTTAAATAAACCCTGTTGTTTGAGTGTTCTGCCTGGTCATCATGCCGTATGTTTCTCGGTTAAAAGAGGGCATTTGGTTGGGCTTGGGAGGGTATCCTGGGCCTTTTCAAGAGACCCTAAGTCCAGGGTGGCGGCGGCAGAAGGTGGCAACCCGCAAGGGGTTATAACAGGTGGTCACTGCTGGGCTTGTCCCTAGCATGTCCTCTTCTGTCATGGGACATAATAAGGGAGAGGACCTTTTCCAGTTGGCTTCCAAGGATTCCCCTCATGGTTTTGCTTTACAAAAACCAGGGCTTAGAATAGCATTGCCAAGTCCGGGTTGGAAAATACCTGGGGACTTTGAGGGTGGAGCCAGGAGAAGGTGGGGTTTGAGGAGGGGAGGGGCTTCAGCATGGAACAATGCCATAGAGTCCACCCTTCAAAGCAGCCATTTTCTCCAGGGGAGCTGGGTCAGCTGGGGAACAGTTGTAAAAATGGGAGATCCCCAGGCCCCACCTGGAGGCTGGCAACCCTAGCTTAGAAGGATGAGTAATATTGTTGTGGTTGCCTCACAGCTTTCAAAACAGCCATGGAGAGCTCAGTGGACATTCTTTTCTTAAAGGTATTGTTTCTATTATTTAAAAAAATCAGTTTTTTTCTGCAGTCCTGGAACTTCTTTCAGGTTTATGGGAAAGCTCCCCCCCCACAGACACACACATCTGTCCCGGGCTCTATTTTGTGATCTATTTAACCATACTCTGTTGCCTGATGTGGAATTAGATACATGATTTCTGAGAACATCCTATTTGTACAAAACAAAGGTCAGTGACTTTCAGATGTGCTTCCCCTCTCCTTTAAAAAACTGCATTATCACTATCACTGTTTAATTAGAAATCCATCCTTAGGGAAGAATCCTCTTGGGATGTCTGCAAGGTGGATAGGAGATTCATAGCATAAATCTCATCACAGCATCTAATCTAATTTTGAATGTGGAACTGGCATTTCTCCCTGATGCATCCTGATATTTTTTTAAAAAAAGAATTTGCTAAATGTCATTTCTGTGTCAAAGCTCTTGTATATGAAAATAACTTAACTGTGAACATGCAACTCATTTTCCTGTCTTTCTCCACCTGTATCCCTTTATTACAAGTGAAAGACGACATCGTTGAACTGCTGTGCATAAAGGCTGTCGAAAACGTTTTTAATTTTTCTTTAAAAAATGCTTTAGCACCAGAGGAACTCGTTGATTGATTATGACACAAGAATAAGTCAATTCTAATGCTCTAATAAATCAGTGAGTCTCTAAAGGTGCAACTGCATCATTGCTACAGACAAGGCAGCTGCTGTACTGGAACATATCTCACAGAGGGCACGGACTGTCTCATTACTCCCTGTGGTGAAAACAGCAGGGGATTTGTGGAAGTTCATAAGGTTAGAATCAAATGTTCAGCTTTGCAATACCACAAATATGAACCTATACCCTTGATACAGTTTGTAGATGATTCACTGAGTTGGCTAACACCATAACATGGAGCAGTGAGGTCAGAACAACCCTTGGTCATGTTCCTGCTCTGTCTCATATCAGTACAGACTGAATTCCCATGTGCCACTTAAAGTGATTTTCAGACCCACTGTTGGCCTGCATGTGAAAAAGTAGAAAGATGATTCTGTCGGATTTCTGAACCAACTGCTAATCAGTCTCTTTGTATTGTCATAAATTGCATTTCAACTTTTCATACCTTACAAAGTATGTGTGATTTTGGTCAATGTATATTGCAGTTGGACTATAGGGCAGTAGTAGTAAGTTTGAGTAATTTCATTCTCCTGTGGTTCACCAACATTTCTCAAAAAGGCATGTATTTAATAAAACTTTGAGCACCCTTCAAGGCAGTACTTTAAACCTGAGGGACACAGGGTTTTTGGAATTCTTGTAGCCTTTTTAATGAATGCAGTAATATTTACTGCCTAAAACCACAGGTTATGACAAACATTGTTCATAGAATAAAATCATTTTATAGCCATCATGTCTGAAATTGGTTTCCAAAACAGCTTACCACATTTCTCAACAGATATTTCTTTCATATCTTAATTGCAGCTGTAGCAAAAAACCTTGTTTTTCTTTTTGTAACTAGTCCATCCTTATCCAAATGAATATATATATATATATATATATATATATATGCTGAATTGTCTGGTATTGGTAGCCTCTGTATTATTTCTAGCCAAGCTTGTTTATTTTTTAAAGTTATTTCTGTTCCATATTAGGGCATTCCAGATATGTGTCTATAAGTTTCTATGCCTTTTAGTCAAATCTTCATACAGACAATCTTGTTCTCTCAATATTATTCAAGCTGTAGTCTGTATATCATAGAACCAACAGAGTGACCTGTGAGGAAATACTACTTTGAGTGGGAAAATGTATTAGCATTTAAATAGTATCCTCATTCCAGGAAGCCTTTCTTGTTTGGTTGCATTATCATTTTAGCCTATTCCTCTGGCACATAATCTAAAGTTTGCCATATATTCACACTGAGAATGATAGGTGGAAGCTGAATTACAGGCCATTTCGTCCGTTAAGAGTTGTCTTCTCTGTGCTTCTGTAGGCACAAAGAAAGAATATTATGTTATCCTTGACTGGCAGAGAATTTCTTCAGATAACTGTGGTGTTTCTGTTACAATTTCGATTAATAGGCTCTAGGAATCCAGAACTATCAGTTGAGATCAGATTTGTAGACTGCTCACTATGGCAGATTTTGTCTTGCCTACAGATTTTGTTGTATATTTTGTTTCAGAGAGTTTCTTTGTGAAGATCATTTATCTGTACCATTGAACAGTTTATGCTTCTTGCAGTGCAATCCTAAACAGGTCCTACTTAAGTACTCAAGGGGGATGACACCAAGAAAGGTCTTTTCAGGATGGCACTGTTGGTTACCCACTAGCAAGGAAACCCTCTCAGTTAATTTCAGTTGAACAGTGAAATATATTGCCAACCAATATAATATAAACTAATTCTCCATGTGTATTAGTTGTGGAAATCCATGTGTATTAGTTGTGCAGTCATCCTCCATTAATTCCAAAGCAGGGAGTAGGTCCATATACAAATTCATGTAATGATAGCGAATGCTATTAGTGGCATACTTTTAATCATTCCATGACAGCAAGCAGAAAAAAACTTTTCCGTACCTGCATCGCTGTGCTGCACTTGCTAAATTTCTCTGTGCAAAAGACCAAGGTTTCAGACAGGAAGAAAATCGGTGGCATCTGACATCCATATATAACTGCTGGGTGAAATGAGTAATTCTATACAGTTACAAGTTTAGCAATTAAAAGCAGGTAAAAGCACTCATGAGATGCCCTTAGCCAGTTGCAGGATATGCAGCTTTCAAGGTATTCAGCACACTTTGGGCTGCAGGTCTTGAACCTAATCCAGATTTTTACAGGTGCTCCATTACTCAGTGCAATGACTCTCCATTCACTGTTATGTAATTGAGAAAACAGACTCCAGATTGGGGCAATAGTGTATAATTATTCAGCTATTAAGTATGTACACACAATAAAACATGCATGTGTAAAAACAAAGCTTTTGAAAATGAGTGTTAATGTTGCTTTCAGTATCCCAGGGAAGACTTAATTGTGAATCTAAGGCAAAACCCACGTGTGTATGGGTGTGTGTTAATCTATCAATACATCTAATACTCAACATGGTTCCATCTGCTGATACATAAATCCATGGATCAGGGCGGTGGAGACAGGAAACAGATTTTTCTACAAACCCAAACTTGCAGGGAAATATGAAACTTTAAAAAAAGGGCTTTAATCCCCCCAAAGACAACCCCGAGGTCATGAAGCTACATGAGGGAGGGTGGCTGGGTGGGAGAGTAGGAGTAGTTGTGGTTCTCCCCCTCTGTTGGGCAGAGGAGGTGGGGTGAGGATGAGGAGTTGTGGCTCACCCCTCTTGAAGAGGAGGACAATGAGGCCTGTGCCAGAAGACACCGTAGGCATGCAGGTGGGTGGCCAGGTGGGTGGCCAGGTGGGGGAGGAGGAGAACTCGTGGCTCATTGACTGGCAGAGGGACAGTAGTGTGGGTGGGTAGGAACAGAGCAGGAGTTGCCACACTGAAAAACCATTGGCATTCATCTTCATCCTGCCTAGCAGGCCAGCCTTGCAAAGCAGCCCTGATCTGGGCGAGCACCACCTAGCACCACGCATTTTCCTGGGACCAGCATCCCCTATTCCCTGCAGAGGGTAGGGGGCTGCTAATGGGAGTGCATGGCTGGAGGTTCACAGGGCACATAGTGGGCTGTGGCTGCTTGGGGGCTCGCTAAGCAGCCTTGGTCCAGGCAGCAGCAGACAGCCTGCTGGGTTTGTGGGGTGGGGAGGGCAGCTGGCTGCCTCAAGTAGAGTGGTGACCTACCCAGCATCTGCAGTAATCGCCTGCTTTCCTCCCCATAGTGCTGTGGATAAGAATAGGGTGAGTGGGATCCTGCCCTCAGCCTGAACTTCCTGGATGCTCTCATTGTTCTCCTAAAATGAAGGGCAGATGGGGGGAGGGTGTCACATCTCTGCAAAAGGAAGGGGGGCAGACTTCAAGCTTTGCATTGGCCTGGGCCATTATTTAAATCGCATCTTTCCTCCAAGGAGGAGCTTATGGCTCCTTAGCTTTCTGTTGCCTTTGTCCTCTTCACAACAGTGTTGTGAGGTGGATGAATAGGGATTTGAAGCCGAGGTGTCCCCAGGCCTACTCTAACCATTATACCTCATTGGCATTCTCTTTTTTACAATCTCAGTTTTCTTCTTAAAGACTAACATCCTTTTGGTTATGGCACAATATTCATTGAGTGCATTTTTATCCTGCCTGTTCACCGGAATCTTAGGATGGGATACATGATTCTCTTTTCCTCATTTTAGTTTCACATTGACCTTGTGAGGTAGATTAGATTGAGAAAGGGCAGGCAGACAGAGCATGAAGAGGGGGACAGTGTGATTCTGATAGGGGAAGGAGCAGGAGCTTGAACTGCCACCCCTTGAGCCAAGTCAGAAGCAGCTGCTGTGCTGCAGGCTGGTAGATGGCTGAGCTAACAAAAGTGGGGGTTGGGGGATGGAATCACCCCTGTGACTCTTGCAGATCCCCACGTTGTTGCTGTATGATCAGAAAACAGATAACTTTCAAAGCATGAGCTATGATTAAAAAAAGCATGAGCTATGAATGAATTTGCAGAGCCCAACTTTTCCATTGTTCTGTACTTGTCGTGTACAGTTCATCTTTAGGTTCCAAAATTTTATACCCCTTTAGTGAATCACTGGCAAGATGTCTCAGTCCATTGTGGAAAGCAGGACTGAAATTTAAGAGATAACCTGTCAAAACAGAACTTAGGAACTGGTTTTGATAAAGCTTTCAGCACTTTTTATAATGGCCATAATAATCAATACCATTCTGTTGACAAGAAGAGATGGTTACTAGAGCATTGCATTTTAGAAAATGATTCTCTTTAATTGTATGGCATAATAACTAAATTTGCTCATGAATTTCAACTGAAAATTTACTCATAAATCTCAATTAAAGAGTGTGGCTGAAAACCTTAATGACTGGAAATGCCAATAATTGGTGTGGATTTTGAAATATGATCCGACAGTATGAAAAATATCAGCATTCAAAATGAAAAAAAAATCAATTCTGTTTCTGAAAAAAAGTTGCTATAAAATAATTTCTAGGAAAAATCAAAAAAAGATTGTGAGAGCCTGAGATACAGAGGTAACAAAAGATAGTAAACAGAGGAAAAAGCCAACCCAGGTGAGTAGGAGAAAAATTCCAAGTGGCTGAGAACTAGAACTATGGAAGGCACACATGGATGATATAACTTAGGGGTGCCTTATTGACAGTAAAGGACATCCAATTTATTATGGCTCCCAAAAACAGCAACAGAGGATGCTGTAAAGATGTATTTATATGACAACTGAGTTTAGAAATCTTTAGTAGCAAAATTTAGTAAAACCACCAAGGAAGCCTCGGGCTGCTATGCAGAGGAAGGCTATGACAAACCACCTCTGCTCATTTCTTGCCTTGAAAACCCCATGAGGCCAAACTTAATGGGGTTGCCACGACTTGACAGAGCACCTTACCTTAACATTTAGAGGCAACCTGTCCCCCTCCACCCAAGAACTATATTTTCTGTAGCAACCATTTTTTAAAAGAAGAACAGAAACAAATAGATTTATAACCAGAGAAAGAGAAACAGCCAAGACCTACCAGTCTTGAAATGTATCCCATTTGACAGAGGAGTTTATGATCTACAGGGATGATAGGGCTGCCAAGTCCCCGGGTAGGGCGGGGGAAGCACCGATTTTTAAAGCTTTCCCCCGCTTTTTCAGAATTGGCAACCGGGGGAGGCAATGGCTGCCAGCAGGGAAACGTCGGAGCCTGGCCTGGCCTCTTAAAAGGGAAATGGCTGCAGAGAGCCTGCCCTGCAGTAAAAAGCCTCAACAGACATTTCCCCTTTAAGAAAGAGCAAGAGAGTCCCGGCCAGAGAGGCTCTTTCTGCTGAAGGGCCTGCTTTTGCATGTGGCCTGCTGCTGGAGTAAGCTGCTTGGGGTAAGCTGCTGGGGTCTGCCTGCTCTTTTCCTTCTCTCTCTCTCCCCCTCCCCCTTTCTTTCTTTTTTGTCTGTCTGTCTGTCTCTCTCTCTGTGTCCCCATCCAGCAGAGGTCTATCAGTGGCTATTATAGCCACAAGGTCTAAATGGAGCCCTTTGTCTGGGGCAGTGATGCTCTGCATTCTTGGTGCTTGGGGGGCAACAGTGGGAGGGCTTCTGGAGTTCTGGCCCTGCTGCTGGACCTCCTGAGGGCACCTGGTATTTTTGGCCACTGTGTGACACAGAGTGTTGTACTGGACGGGCTGTTGGCCTGATCCACTGTGGCTTCTCTCCTGTTCTTATGATATGAAAATCATATTTAGCACTTGTGCAGCACTTAGTGCTTCATATTCTGCCGAGATGAGGAAGGATTCAGTAGGGCCGTTGCTCAGTGATAGAGCATCTGCTTGACATGCAGGAGGTATCAGCCTCTTCAGCTAAAAAAGGATCAGGTAATAGGTGACATTAAAGATCTCAGCCTGAGACCCTGGAGAGCCACTACCAGTCTGAGTAGTCAATACTGACCTTGATGGACCAATGGCCTGATTCAGTATTAAATAAAATGATTCCATGGCACTGCAGGGTTTTGAGCCAGGCTCTCCCAGATCCCAGCCAAACAAACTGACTGCTACATAACACTGACTCTTGTTCAGCGACAAAAAACAGTGGCATAAAAGTCACAGTCTGGGTAATGCTGCTTGCAAGCCTATAAAGCTCAAGGCAGCAGCAGAAGCTCAGTATTAGGAAACTTCATGAGTTCATGTGTCAGCATGTGGAAGCAACATCACAGGATGTGACATCACAAAATGATGTCACTTCCTTTCTCCTGGCTCCACCCCCAAAGTCTCCTGGCTCCACCCCCAAAGTCCTCAGATATTTCCCAAGTTGGACTTGGCAGCCCTAAGGGATGATGGACTCTCCCATACTGGAGATCTTTAAGCAGAAGCTGAACAGCGATTTGTTGGGGATACTGTAGCTTTGGTTTTCCTGCACTGAGCAGGGAATTGGACTAGAAAGCCTAGAAGGCCTCTTTCATGATTCTTAAGTATTCCACATTTAGGGGTGATCCTAACTATGTTTTCTAGGAAGTAAATTTCACATAGAGGGACATGCTGCTGAATAAATGGCTCAACTCTAGAGAAGTATATGTAAAGATACACATGAGAATTTAAAAGCCAGAGAAAAAGACTGCTGTTCTGGAAAAAATAAAAACTGGTTTGCAAACATAAAAGCTTACGTACAAACCTTTAAATAATGCCCAATATGCTTAGGATGGAGATATTTTTATGTTCTTGGGTGTGGTGTTTTGTATGGGAATTTGATACCCACAACTAAGAATTTCAGACTGATTATTTCTATCACTATTTGCAAATTCTCTCATCTTTCCAATACCAATTACATTACTCAAATTCTGTAAGATATAGGCACCCCCCATCAGAATGATAGGTCAGGAAATGGTTTTCTGTTTCATCTGCTATTCAGCATATTTAAATTCTTATCTTAAAAACCAGCCAACTCCCCCCCCCCTTTTTTAACTTTCCTCTTCTGAAACAACTGTATTATTTAACACCATAGAGTGTTTTTTTGATACAATTTTTATGGGAAGTGCTATACTAAATAAGCCTCTTATTGCACATTAGAGTTTGCAGTGTTCACTTTGGGGACAATGCCTGCCATCAGTAACATTCAGCATTAGCATATGAAAGCCATTAAAGCTACTTTGTGTAATCTGTGAAAGAATTTTACTTAATGGGTCTCAGTTCCCTATAATGGCCACAATCCAACTAAAGTTAAGCACATTCAAGAAGTTAAAACACATGCTCAGTTCTCTCAGTGACAATGAAGAGTGCTTAAATATGATTTGGATTGTGCCATTTTTTTCAGTGCCAGTCCAATGAGAGAATGAAATTCACCACTTTTTCTTTGATTGAAGTGTTTGGCTATAGTTGAAACATATTCTCAGTGTTGACAATGAAAACATTCATCACCATGTTTGACGTGATTTATTTATGCTATTTCCATATTTTGCTTTATCCTCAGATTTTCCTCATACTTTTGTTTCGAAAGAGAACATACATTAGAAAATAAGATTATGCTTTAGCCAGTGATGTTCTTTTATAGTATGATTACAACACTATTAGAATTTTGTTTATAAAATAATTTTGAAGAACAAAATATCACATGGTACTGCCCTTTAAGGACTAACAAGTCCATCATGATGTAAGCCTTATCAGTAAGAATCTATGGCATTAGATGAAGAAAGTAGTATGGAAGATAATGTTTTACACAGTGAGTCTAAAGGGCAAAGAAAATGCAACGTATTATAGTACATGATATGATCAGCAGAGGTATTTCATAGCATAAAGTGGTGTAAAGTGGAGACAACCAACCAGACATATCCCCATATTATTTGATACCCACATTTCCCATTCCAACTGAACAGTGTTTTGTGGAAACATCAGAATATATACAACACCTCTATCATGCAGGGTGTATGTTATTTTACCTGGTGGCAAATATGTACTTGCTTCTACATGTACATATTTGAGGGAACTGTGGCCAGTCTCAGCATGTGGCATGTGTAGTACACATATGCAATTGCCATTCCATAATGAGACTGGAAAATTAAACATGTCCATAGTCAAGATAAGACCAATAATTGCTTCTCGAGTGACTGCTCCCTTTTGATTTTCTTTAAACTCTTGACTCCGTATATTTGGCTTTTCATGTAGACATTATCTGTTGAGTTTTGTTTATTTTAAGTATAGTATTAGAGAAGATGATCAAATCAGTCTGAATGCTGCAACTAATTAGTCTTTCTTTGTCCCATGCTCTCTATCTCTGAGTTCTTTCAAAAAGCTATTGTCCCATCTTCTGCCAAAAGTTTTGGATAGAATCCAAGTGAATAGGTTCAGTGAGAATGCTCTTATCCCACCCCCCCTTTTGATTGTGGTAAACTGTTATCTCTGTTCTTTTGATCTCACATTACCTAGGACAGTGAACACTTCCATACCTGCCCCAAGCAATACAGACTGAAGTATATCGGTTCAGCTGTTCCTACTTTAAATCATTTTCATTCCTTTCAGATTATGTCAGGAATTACCAAATCTCTAGTTGTTTCAAGTCCCAAAGTGGAATCATTATATAGACTTACAAATGATCACAAAAACAATGACTAGGAAAACACTTGTAATACTTTGCATGTGTATCGGTTCTTTCATCTAAGGAGAGCTTTTGGAGTAATGTTGCAATGGAAAGTTTGGGACATTGGCTAATCTGTTATCTTTCCTTCTCATAGTTAAAGAGGAGAGCTTTTGTCAATTACTTACTCCTGCATATTTTGTCAGGCTTTTAAAGGCTGATACGGTGTCCAGTTGTTGTTTTTAAAACTTTGTAAAAAAGGATGTTTTCCCCCACTTACTTCATTTGTTACTTACCAATTATCATTTAGATCCTTTGGTTGTGTTCTTGAAATGTTTATGATTTGTCAAATTCAGGTTGCACATAGTACACAGCATCTTATCAGGCAGGACACACACTGGTTAGTATGAGCAGTGTAATTGCATACTCAAGGGATGTATAATTTTCCTGTTCTATTTTCAGTTCACAAGAGATGATTATTAAAAAGAGTAGTTTTGTAACTTTTCTATCCAAAGAAAATTGCTCTCTACATTAGGCCTAATTTAATGTGGAAACTTTTGAAAAGCAACTGAACAGTGTGTGTGCTTGTGAGTGTTAAAGGAGCTGTACAATTCCAGCAAAACTGAAATGAAATGAATAATGCCTAAACCTGCTAATCAAAGATTATGAGCATTATTTCTCCTAAATGTAGCTATATGCCTGAAATGGGTACTCAGTAGGTTCTAAGTATGGAGCGTTTCTAGATCCTTTGCCAACATTTCATGCATAAAAACTGCTAGAGGGCTCATTCAGATGGATATTTGAAGCAAAAGTGTGCTCAGGCAATGAGACAAACAGTAATTATTCTTGTTGTGCCAAGAAGTCATTTCAAAGACTTTGCTCCTGGCTTCTCCTCTGTCTGCAATGAAAATGCAAGTGGTATTGGGGAAATGGACAGGGCTGCTCAGCTTCTTTCATGAGTATAGTGGCCTATGTATGTTATAGAAACCAGTGGTATAGGGAACATCTACTGTCCCCTGGAATAGCCAGCCATATTGGTTCAGCTAACCAGAATGCACAGAAGCAAGAAGGGAACTGATAATAATTAAAGTACTGTAATTTGGCAGGTGCTGTATAAGTAAATTGGTTTGCAAGACAAATGAGGATGATGGGGAATTTTTGTTTCTTTTAAAATTTCATATTGGCTGAAATTAAACTGGCTGAATTGTTATCAGCATAGACCATCAGCTGGGTCTGGAAGGGATGTCCTTTTGTTTGGTTGTGGGGACCCACATCATGAAAAAGTTCTCAATTTCCCCCCCTCAAATATTTGTTTTGAAAGGAAGCAAAACAGTTAAAAAGCAATACCACAGAGACCTTCCAACACCCAAGGCAAGAAATGTTATTTATCTGCTTATATTTTTATCCCATGTAATTCAGTAAGCTTCAAGCAGAACAGAATTTTGAACCTGCATCTCCACACTCTTATTCTGATGCTTTAACTGCTAGACCATACCAACTTCTGCCAGTCCTCATCAGCCAGTTTAGTGTAGTGGTTAAGAGCGGCAGGACTCAAATCTGGGGAACCGGGTTTGATTTCCCACACCTCCACATGAAGCCAGCTGGATGACCGTGAGCCAGTCACAGCTCTCTCAGTTCCACCCACCTCACAGGGTGTCTGTTGTGGGATGAGGAAGGGGAGGTGATTGTAAGCCGCTCCAAGACTCTATGGGTTGTGGGCAGGGTATACTATTACTCCTACTACTCCTAAAAATAAAAAATGATGATGATTCTTCTGTAGTCAGATCAGCACAGATCTTCTGAAATGTCAGGAGGGTGCAATGAAACACCATCCTGGTTGGGCTTTGAGACACAATGTCATTGCTAAATCTGACTATGAGATATGTTATTATCATGATGTTTATGTGATCTCTGACTGGATGGGATGGCCTCAAGATCCAAGAGTTACATTGAAAAAATGGAACTGGAGGTACAGATCAAAGAAAGAAGCAGCTGCAAAAATTAGATGAACGGCGTGATGGGGGAGGAGGGCTGAGTAAACAGAAGTGAGCTCCCACCCTCCTCTTTTCACTCCAAATGTTGCAGACCAGAATGTGGTACACCTCAACAGACTGTAACATTAGCAAAGGGGAGAAAGGCTAGTCACCAGGAGTTCAGGTTGCCTACCCTCAGGAAATGTTTTGACATTAATCTGTCTACTGTTGAACCCCTTATGCATGTCTGTGGAACTCAAGGGATCCTGAGAAGAGTTTGAAAACTACTGGCCTAATATGAATCTGGATTCTACTCCTTACCACCCTTCTTCATGTTTCCTTACGTGCATACAGTTTACACTTTGCCAGTTGAATTCATTTCAAATCATCCTCCTTGCCCTTTTAAATATAGCTGCTTTTCTCATCGCTCTGCATTTGACCTTTAAGAAACAGGCAACTGATGAACACAATTATCCTGTTTTGGCTGACTTTTACTGCAACCCAAGGAAAGGGCTACAAAGCTCATTTGTATTTTTAATTGTAATCACACACAACAAAACATACTAGCACAGCCATGGCAAATTTCTACTAAGTGCTCCAGGGTTCCAGAATATGTAGCAGAAGAGAGCCATATTAATCAGGTAGTGCTTCTTGATTAATCTGTGCCACTTGTGTTCACTGAATTGTGGTCCTTCCTATTATCGGAGCATGGGCACAGAACGTGACAGATTAAGGCTGTGCAACTCATGATGAGTAATCAATTTGGAATCAATGTGAGTACACCTTGTGTGAATTTCCTAAGGCAGCTCCTGTTTCTTCCACTTTTAAGCTAGCTGATCAATAAGGAGCAGCTTTTCCTACTGTTTCCCCTTCTCTTTTTCCTTCCATTAGTGCAATGTATCCGGTACCAGGCCATAGGCATAACCTTTGCACATAATTACTCAGAATGACCTAGGTAGCTCACCTGCTTCCACATGTCTGCACTTCTCCTTAACTGCTCCTCACCATTGCTTCAATTAATGGCAACTGCTCACAATTCTTCCATTGCTGTGGCTTTTCTGCTCATTTAAATCCATAATTTGCAACCATGATAGCCCTATATAATGTGGCAGCTCCATTGCAGTTTCTAACTAACCAATAAAATGTCCTTTTTAATATATTCTCTATTTATCCTAGTTTTAAGAGGTCATATGTTCGCAAGAAGCAGCTGTTAAAGGACTGTACTCTGCTACTTTAATAAAGGTCTATACATCCAGGAGAATGAGGTAGTAGAACGGGTGGTAGCACTTCAGAGGGCAGATGGAGGATAACATTTTTACTGCTACTCTTTGAGAAAAATGTGTCAGCGAATCATGACACTGAAAACTATGATAGCAGGGAGCTGACTGGGCTAGAATCTTTCTGCCTGATGAGCTAGCTTTTAAAAATGTTTTACATGGGGAACATTAAAAATGCCACCTGATACCTGATAGAGCGATCTCATAGCCAGGGCTTTTTTTGTAGAAAAAGCCCAGCAGGAACTCGTTAGCATAATAGGCCACACCCAACAGCAGAAACTCATTAGCATATTAGGCCACACCCCTGACAACACACCTTATTAGCATATTAGGCCACACCCCCATGCTACCAGAAGAGTGGTCATCCAGCCACACCCATCTTTTGCTTCTTTTTCTGTTTACAAATGTTTGTGTCAAAACCCAGGGCTTTTTTGGCAGCAGGAATTAATTTGCATGTTAGGCCACATACCCCTAATGTAGCCAATCCTAATGAGTTTCTGCTGTTGGGCGTGGCCTATTATGCTAATGAGTTCCTCCTGGGTGTGGCCAACTCAGGAGCCAGCCGGAACGCCGTTCCTGTGCGTTCCTGCCCAAAAATAGCCCTGCTCATAGCTCTAAAGAGCTGAAATGAGGAAGGGTAAGGTAAGATGACTACAAATAGGGTAAGATGACTACAAAGATATTGTGGTTTTGGAGACTGCAGGAAGAAAAGGGCAGGATCAGCTTCTCCTTGTCTTTCAGCTAGGGACAGTTTTCACTTATATAACAAGCAGCCATGTATAAAATCACAGACTGCTTTTCACCAATCTCCACATATCCTGAGGCATGTTTCAGAGCATTTATGATCCTGTCCAGAGCCAGTAAGCAGTCTCAAAGCAAGGCCCCTTATTGCTGTGACAGGGTAGATCACTTGGAATTCAAGTAGTATGGCCTTTTACTTTTATATAGGATGGAGTCCTCTCATTTAAGGAGTAGCAAGCTGTAGGGGCGAATGAATTGGAACACTATAAAGCCTTTCCACTCTCAAGTGCTGAGCTCTCCTAGCTCAAGAAATCCTTCTCTTACGTTAATCCTTACGTTTTCCTTCTCTCTCTGGGCAAGCTGCTGCTGATTCTGGTGTGAAAATGCCTAGTGCCACATAGGCATACCTTACCCTTCCACCCATGCTGGGATATTGCTTCCTCACAATAGCTACACTCCCATGCTCTTAATTCTTCCTTCCAGCATTTGCTAACAATTCTGCCAGTCCAACTGCAGAGAAGACACATTGGCCATTTTGAGATTCCACCTACCCCCTTTTATTCTAGCTTCATCCTTACTGATAAATCAAAGGAAAAGGAAGCACCCAGTTTGCCTCTGGAATTCTTGATGTGGGGGTAACAGTTGTTCCTTTTGTCTCTGACAAGTGTCCTATAGGCCATTTGCCAGTGATATGGGAAAACATGAATATTAGCATTTAGATGGAGACTGGCATTGTCCTGACACCACCTGAAATACAAATAGCATGCCTGCAGATAGTTTCAGGTTGATAGCTGTGTTGGTATGCCATAGAAGAACCAGATTTGAGTCCAGTAGCAATGTAAAGACAACAAGATTTCCATGGTATAAGCTTTTGAAAGTCAAAGCTCCCTTCATCAGATAAAAGTAGGAATGGAGATCCCTGAGCTCAGTCAGAATTAGACATATATCTAGACTAGGGTTGCCTGCTCCATGTTGGGAAATACCTGGAGATTTCGACGGTGGAGCTTGAGGATGGTGGCATTTGGGGAGGGAAAGGAATTCAGCTGGACATAATGCTAGAGAGTTCACCTTCCAAACAGGCCATTTTCTGCAGGTGAACTGATCTCTCTTGCCTGGAGATCAGTTGTAATCCCAGGAGATCTCCAGCCATCACCTAAACACTCAAATCTGCCTTTATATAAACTTTTAGTATCTGCATAAACAGATACCAAAAGTCTATATAAAGACAGGTTTGAGTGTTTTGTTACACAGTCATTTTTCTTGTGGTTTTCAGATTCTACTGTGTACCATCTTGTTGGTTGTACTACATCACCTAGAGGCTGGCAAACCTAATCTAGACATGTGTAGATACCATAAAATAATCCATCTAGCTGATGCCATTGTTTTTAAACATATGGCTGGTATGAGAGAAAAAATGGCTGGGTTCCTGATGGGGTGACATTCAGAAAAGGGAGGAAATAGGGACATTTCACAAGGTGTAGAATGGAGAGAAAATGGGGTGACAATGGGAACTCGGCAGGCTGGGCATGGCCAGGGAGACCAATCATAATTGGGAAGGAGAGGAAGTTGAGCCTGGCAGAGAGATGGAATTTCCCTTCCTCAGCAAGTCTTCATTCAATTACCATGAATGAGTTCTATTACAATGTAGTGATTTTTACTTTTATAGCCATCTACCAGATCAAAAGCTGTTGGAAACTCTATAAGGGACATAGTTACTCAATTTTGATTCTAATAAGAGTGATTTCTTTTTCCATTTTTATTTATTTACATAGCAAACAGTAATAAACCAGCCATTTACTTTCTTGGAAAGGATATGCCTTTCAATTAAGGAAAGGAGCTGTGTGAGCTTAATAGTTCCTCAATTTATTGTAGTTTAATTTTAATATTGCCATAACAAATTGATCTGTGTTGACATAAGGGAAAAAATGCACATTCCCTGGAGTGTCAGGATTGTTTTGAGCAAGCACGTCTCAGAAATATTTTCTGTCTGCCTTGCAGGGTTTTAGAGAACCAAAATGAACGTATACAGGAAGATCCAGAGAGAAGCAGAGTTAATGATCTGTATCACAGAAGGGAAAACAAAAGATAAAAATGCTGTAATATAATGTCCACAGAGCTAATGGCCTGAAATGTATGACAAAAAGTACCTTTAAATTACAGCTTTTCCCATTATAATGTCAACATTTCAAAAGAGGAACACCATCACTTCTGCTCAGCTATCTAAGAAGCACAGGACCATTGTGTGTGATGCTAATAATATGTTTTGGCTGCATTCAGATGTCCCATCAGGACAACATTAAACCTGAATGAGCTCAAGCCTGGTTTGTTGCTGGGCTTGTGCATGAACCTCATTCCTTCCTCTTTCCTTACTTCCCACTTTTCATGCACAACATGATGAAGACCACCTAGTTGTAAATTATCTCCAGTTACCCATGATACAGCAATGTAAAACACAATATACCTGGAGTCAATGATCCAGCCACAAACTGGGATTCTAAACTAGTATACATCATTTTAATATACATCAATCTGTATGCCCCAAATCCCAAGTAAGGCAAAGTTATTGCATGAATGCCAATATTATTTTAGCTGATGGTAGACCACCAAATGGTATATAACTATCCCAAATACTGCTAGAAGCATACCCCATTCAAAGTCACCCATCATGGCAAGGAATACCTTTCTTAATGTTCACCTCTTGATGCATCGTCTCTTGATGTTCCAGGCTGTTCAGCATCTTCTCCTGGAGCTGCTATTCTATCATCCTTTCAAATAAGCCATTGGGAGACCTTGCCCCTTTTATTAGAACAAGGCATGGTTCTTATCAATATGACCTTTACAAAAATAAATGCTCAAGATGGGGAGAGGGGTGGAATGGTTATCTGAAAAAAAATAACAACCCTTTCCAGGTATAGATAAAAGCTCTCAGTCTGGGGCAAGTGATGCTCTGTATTCTTGGTGCTTGGGGGGGAGGTAACAGTGGGAGGGCTTCTAGTGTCCTGGCCCCACTGCTAGACCTCCTGATGGCACCTGGTATTTTTGGCCACCATGTGACAGAGTGTTGGAGAACACTGGCTTCTCTTATGTTCTTATGATCAATAAACCAACTATGTTCTGGCATCCAGTCAGGGGCCAGTGTGCCATGATGCATAATACACATGGAGTAATCATACAGATGGATTAGTCAGTCTGCTGCCATCTGCCCACTCCTGTGCTACAACCCCTGGTAACAAGGGTAAGAACACACATATAACATATTGCTGGACAATTTAGGTCCCTTGAAACAATACTGCTGTTGTATTGTTCATGGTGAAATCTTATAATAAGAGCCCAAGTACTATCTGAGCAAGGGAATATTCACCATTGCTAGAGGATGCAAGTTTGTCCCTACCCATGGGCAGCACGCGGACGAATAACATTTTTGCACATTGTGAATTCAGTTTAGATTCAGTTAGCTTGACTGTCCCTAAGTAACTTCAAGAGAAATATAATGGTATGTAGTGAATTGCTGGAAGACATCAGTGGGAAATGAAAAACTCTGGAATGTGCACCACTGAATGTAATGAGACTTATTTCTGAGTAAGTATGTATAGTTTCAGGATGCAGTTAAGTAGTTCTGATTTGAACTCCCAGTTTCTATTTTCCTGATTTCTTTAATAATGTTAATTCAATGAACATGCTATCAATAAAAAACAGGGGAAATTAACATAAGGCTATGCAGACAAGAGATTAAACATGAAGGAAGATAGACATAAAATGTATGGTTCATGGATACAGAAGTATTTGGAAATCTACTTGATCCTGGGTCCAGATCTAATCCACATCATCTTTACACATGAATAGGCACCTATGATGTTTGGTTTGGCTATGTCAAATAACTTTGGAATAAGTAGTAAAAAATGGCTTTACAAATGTAGTTTTTACCTGGCAAAGTTCTTCTCTTTTAAATAAAAGTGATCAATGTTTAGAATGCAGCTTTTGTAGTTTCTTAAAATACACTGATGGAAAATCTATTTTGCCACATGGCACATAGCCCACCCTCTGATGCTTATTTTCAAACTAAATTGTTTTGTTCTGCACAACCTATTGTTTCCTTCTTTTCATTTTTCTTCAAAACAAACAATACTGCATTTAGAGAAGTGGTATTTTTAACTGGGAAAAAATTAACCTCATATGTGCTTCAGAACATGGTGCAGCATACATCCTGCTCTGGGTCTACAGATGGCTCTCATTTGAATGTTCAGCTTTCTGCACATTCTGTCTTTCAAGTTACTGGAAATTAACAAATTGCCCTTGAAGAGGTGTAGGAGGGAAATGGACTGATACTCCATGTGCTCTTCACATTAATAGCCAGGGCCAGAAACACTTAAAAGTCATAACCTTTTACATTGCCATCAAAGACTTTATTTGACACTGACCCTTTTAGAGAACATGGAGTAACAGAGGGCTCAATTAAACATTGGATAATTCAGATGAAATTATATTGGTACAGGTCAATATCATTACATTCTCTAAAGGCTGTCTCCATGTAAAACTGGAAGATGGCAATAAACTAACATGTGAAGATTTGCCCCTGCTAATGTGACATGAATGTCCACCTTCCATGATGGTGGAATGTTCTTTCAGAAAGCCGGATTGCTTCTGGACACAATTCAAAGTGCTGTTTGCTAAACCTGTTCACAATCCGGAACCAGAGTACCGGACAGAACAAGTTATCCCATAGGAGCCTGCCAACTGATTAGAGAGCCAGTTTGGTGTAGTGGTTAAGTTTGCAGACTCTAATCTGGGAGAACTGGGTTTGATTCCCCACTCCTCCACTTGCAGCTGCTGGATGGCAAGCCATAGTTCTGTCAGAGCTGTTCTTGAAAGAGCAGTTCTTGAAGGAGCTCTCTCAGCCCCACCTACCTCACAGCGTGTCTGTTGTGGGGAGGGGAAGGGAAAGGGGTTTAGAAGCCACTCTGAGTGAAGGGCAGGATATAAACCAATCTCTTCTCTTCTTCTTCTTCTTCTTGACATAGTGTTCTGTGTGTTCTCACTCAGAGACCACCTGGATGATCACCAGAGCTTTGACTTTTCATTTGTGGTGCCTCCCCACATGAGTTGCCTGGTGCTACATTTACAAGATTTTAGGTACAACTGTGAGAGTGGTGGACTGCTGGGTTGAACATCAACTATCTGATGTGACTGGCAGAATTAGAAATAAACATGGCCAGGATGAAAGGAATGGCTACTTCCCCTTGCACTCCCAGAGGCTATTAAAAGCAGAGCCAAGGACAGGTAGGGTCTTAGAGGAAACAGTGAGCTGAAGCCATAAGCCTCCACTGCTCTCCCATATTAGTCCAAGAGCAAGCTGATGTTGCAGTGCAGATGAGGAGTCAAGATCCTGAGCATGGAAATCCTTTGGAAATCCTGGAATTAGAGGACACAGCAATGTAAAAATACCAGAAATCTAACTACCAGACTGAGACCTGCAGACAAAATACAAACAGAACTTTATACGCCAGTAAGGATACTCCCATCAAGTGACAGGACACTTACCTTGATGATTGATATTAGTCCAGATCAGGGCTCTTTTTGTAGAAAAAGCCCAGCAATAACTCATTAGCATAATAGGCCACACCCACCAGCAGAAACTCATTAGAATATTAGGCAACACCCCTGACAGCACAGCTCATTGGGATATTAGGCCACACCCCCATGTTGCCAGAAGTGTGGTCATCCAGCCACACCCACCTTTTGCTTCTTAGTCTGTTTACCTTGTTTGTTGTCAAAACGGTTTTGACAAAACCAATAAAAACATTTTTTTAAAAAAAGTTTCCAGTTCCATACTTTTAATCATTAATATTATATTTATTTTAAAAGTAGCATTAACAGTAACATAAGCAAACATCTCAATAAACACTCTGGGTGAAAAGGGTGTGTGTGTGCACCATATTTAAGTATACCTCCATACATACAGGATACCCTGCAAGGGCTGTGGTGTTTTTTTTTTCAGTATCAGCACGGCAGGAAAAGGGTATAGAGTAGTCTGCTTCTTACTGTGCTAGCTTTCCATAAAGAGGACTTGTCATTTAGACAGGTGAGCAGTGTTCCCTCTAAGCTGAGTTAGTGTGAGCTAGCTCACCATTTTTTAGCCTCCGGCTCACACATTTTTGTCTCAGTTCAGGAAGGATGGCTCCAGAGCAAACTAATTTATGCAGCAGCCAAATCGCTGGCTCACAACTTTAATGCCAGTAGCTCACAAAGTAGAATTTTTGCTCACAAGGCTCCACAGCTTAGAGGGAGCATTTGGTGAGCATTCAAAAATGTGAAGCCCCCCCCCCCCCAGTCCAGCCTAATATTACTCAATATTGCATGCTGGAATTCATTTTACGGCATGTCAAAAAAAAAGCTGCAATTCATCCTTAGGAAACATTAAATAACTAAGCCTATCTGTTTTTCTGTTTCATAGCCTGTATTAGGAGAATAAAGAAAGGGCTTAGTGATTGAATTAAGGTTAAAATACTTAGGTAGGACTGCAAAATATCCCCCCCCCCCCCCGAAGCTCACAGTATCAATACTCCCATGGTACACACAAAGGCCATCAACTCTGGTAGTATGAATCTAAAAGGACCACATACCTTTTACCACAAAAGCCATACAATTTGCAACACTGCAAAGGGGGTGAGGGACCCAGCACTTTAAGAGTCCTAGCAATCCTGCTCCAGCTCTGTGGAAAGTTAATTGAACTCCAGAGGGATCTCAGTGCACACACAGTAACTTTTCTGGAACGTTAACCCACCCAAATACTTTTTATTTATTTTCCAGAATGCACAGGTAGCAGCAGCTAATTTGCGTTAAACAACCCCTTGTCATGCTAGCCCCTGGGCGTTTTCCTAGGAGGAACCGAAGAAGGCAAACAAACAGCCACTCGCAGTTTTTCCCTCCAGGCGCTTTCTCGAAACCAACTGCAAGGAAAGGTTTTTGTGCCCCCCCCCCCCACCCTAACTGCGCAATCGGGAACCAAGCACCGAGATCTTTTTGAATGGGGAGACTTTTGCTGGGAGAAGGGCAACCACGTCTACCGGCAGAGTGCTCTTTGGATGAACAAATCTGTTTCCTTGCATGCATGGGATTCTTCTGCTAAACTTTCACCTCCCAAACTTGCCTCCTTTACTGGGTAAAGAGTAGGAGGCGGGGGGGGGGGGGGGGGGAGGAAGAGAGAGAGAAGGGGAAAAGAGGAAGCCACCACTTGGCTCGCACAGCATTTGCACTTTTGAATCACAGCCCTCCCGCTCCCATCCCTCTTCAAGCGGGGGGGGGGGGGGGAGATGTGGGCCCTTGAGGGCTGCCCGGCTGCACTTCACAGGGAAAGGAGGACCTGGGGCCTTACCCCCCTGCCTCCGCCGACGGTGCTGGCCGCGGCGAGGTCTTCAGGGCTCCTGTGGCCACACTCTACAGGGAAAGGAGGGGCCTTCTCAACCACCCCCCAGCCCACCCACCTGCCTGCCTCCTCCGACAGTGCTGGCTGGGGCGAGGTCTTCAGGGCTCCCGCAGCTGTGCTCTACAGGGAAAGGAGGGCCTAGGGCCTGGGCCTGCCCCACCCCCAATGGCGCTGGCTAACCTACCTTGAGAGTCCGTTTGGTGGGGTGGCAAAGTGAAGCAGCAACAGCACATGCTCTGAGTGCTTCTGGCTGCCGCTTCTTCTTCCATTGAGGGGAGGGGAGGGGAGGGGTGGGGCGGAGGGTGGGGCGTTCCTGTTGAAAAATAGCCCTGGTCCAGATAAATGTTTTCTGCTAAATCTCAGACAGAAAAATAATGGCAGAAAGGCAAAGCTTCTAAGACACCTGATCTGGGGCTTCCTTTTATATAGCATGTGAGGAAATGTATGCCATTTTATTTTCCCAAGGCTTTTGGATGGATTTTAGATCTAAAACTCACTTGTTGGCTTTTACCAGTTGTCCTGCTTTTTCCCTATTTGCTGTTAAGGAAGGTTTCCCCCTTGATTTGATATTTGTGTGTAATTCTGTTTTAAATTGCCCCTTTGTAATATTTTTTTTCCTTTTTGCTGCTATGCTTATCTTGTTTTGTAGGTTACCTTAAAGAAATGTATAAAGGGAGCCAAAATACATATCAAATAAGAAAATCAACAATGGATGATTCAATAGTTAAAATATTAGACCCAGGTTCAAATCTTGATATAGAACAGTCTTTCAGCCTCACGGGAATGTTGTGAAGATAAAATGGAAGAAGGGAGAACCATGTATGTAGCCATGGGCCTGGAGGAAGGCCTGAATATAATGTATTTATTTAGTTTATTTGTAGCCTATCTTTCTAACTGAAACTCAAGGCAGATAATAAAGAAAAAGAGAAAACAATATGATCACACAATATATGGCATCCAGTAAACAATGTAATAGGACTAGGAAAACATAAATTCAAAGACAATGTAAACAACAACAAGAACAGCAAAATGCCTAAGGCAAAAGTATTGTGTGAACAATGCAGAATTTGGGATTACAATGCAGAAAAGGCCAGACAATAGCTACAATGCATGATAACAATAATCATCACAGTGGGCTATAGACCTAGTCCTGTATGAAGGTGTTCTTCTGAAGTACTTCATACAGTTCTGGCTTTATTATAAGAAAGCCCTCCTGAATATTTCCATTTTGCACATTTGGTGGAATGTTACCATTGTGGGAACTCTACTGAGGCAGGCCATTCCACAAAGCAGGAGCCACCATGGAGAATGCATGTGAATGGACAGCTTTTTATATTAGCCATTTGCTTTGCCCAGAAGATTTCTCTCAGATGAATGAAATTGTTGTGGTGGAGCATAGCAGGGCAGGCAGTCTTAAAGGTGTGTGGGTTCCAGACCAGGAAGGGCTTTGTAAATGATAATCAGTGGTAACCAGGTGGGTGTATTCTGAATCAACTAGAGTTTCTGAGTTGACTTTAAGGGCAGCTTCATTTAACCCAGAAGATGCCCCCCTCTACCATTACTCAGCCCACATCACCATGTGGATCCATGCTATGATCACCTCCAAGCTATACTTCTGTAAAGTACTCTGTGTGAGTGAGCTATTACAACCAACTCCATTTGGTTCAGAACTTGGCTGCTTACTTATTAGCAAATACAAAGAAACATCAGAAATAAACTGGTTTTTTACTAAGAGCCAAATGGGACTTGACTAAGAAGGGAGAACCCAAGTGTATTTTTAGCGATCTACCCATCCACATCTAAAAAAGGTGGGATGGGGTTCCTATCTTTGTTTTACAAAAATGAGCATACACAACAGGGAAACTAAACTTTTCATCTTCCTCTGTCTCTTATGTTGCTGTGCTGCATGGTTTTCAGAACTAACTGAGCCTTGCTGTGCAGGGGAGGGTGGGTTATAAGCAATGCTCCCTCTAAGGTGCAGCGCCTTGTGAGCAAAAATTCTACTTTGTGAGCTTCTGGCATTAAAGTTGTGAGTGAGTGATTTGACTACTGCATAAATCAGTTTGTTTGGAGCCATCCTTCCTGAGCTAAGACAAAAATTTGTGAGACGGAGGCTAAAAAACTGAGCTAGCTCACACTAACTCAGCTTAGAGGGAACACTGGTTATAAGTCCAATAAAATAAATAAATAAATATTAACTGGAAGAAATTGATGAAAGTGGTAGTGGACAGTCAAGTAAGCCACAGAAGAAATCAGATGTAGCTCCCTTTTCCTGCACACCCCATTTTTGCTTTTTTGAAAGCTAGCTTTCCCTCTTTCTATAAATATGAATGAATGGGCACATGGATGAATACACACCAGCTCCCAATTACATCACTGTTTCGGCATCTTCTATAAATTTAGGTTTGAAATGTTGACTTGGTATATAAGAGAACCTAATACAAGAGGAAATTTCTGTGACAAAAGATCACTGTGTCCCCACATGCACTTAGTTGATGGTTCACACATTATAATGCTCATTTGCAAGTCTCTGGGTCTAAACTGAGGAATTTCATATATTCCAAACTCTCTTACTGCTGCCTTGTGCTTGTTATGCTATCCACTGCTTTATTCTCAAGCATACTATATGAAGCTATTTCCACCGTCAACTTTTATCTGCCAGGACTGATCCCAGACTTTGACGAAGCTTGGAAGATATGCTCATCAGTGGCCCTGCACTGTGCAGTTCAGTCCTCATGACTGTATGCATCATGTACTTGTCAGTAAATATCATAATTGTACATACATGTAAAAGAGGTGAAAGAAAACCAGAGACATTTGCTGTTTGATAGAAACTTACATTTAAAAGTCAGTGAAATGGAATGCCCGTTCTTTAAGCAACTAAAAAATACAGTAGTGTATTAAATATTCATTTTGATGCTAATGACTACTCAATTCACTGTGATATAGCAACAAGGAGCACCATATTTCTGTCTCGTGCACTTTCAGCTTGTACAACTGATCAGAGACTCTATGCAATTATAGTCAGCAGACTCAGTCAAATCCATGTATATTGTCTTTATTTACATTCTACTGCCAGAGGTGGATATTAAAATAAGCATTTGCCATACCTCTGGCATCAAGAGGTAAACAAGTGTCAACTGACATATTCTTTTCACTGCCCTATTACCAGATTCTCTGTTACTTACTTCTTTATATCATCTTCTCTGCCTATCTCCTTCTCTGTTTTATAGTGGAAGCTAACTAAACTACTCTCTAGTACATGTGTCTACTAAATCTTCTAGGTTCCCAGCTTTTACTTACCTGCATATTGCTATCATCTATATTCTAATAGTCTAGATGTCCAGCTTTGAGGATATTTAAATCTGGAGATTGGACCCATGAATGGACAAGACAGCTCTTTCTACAAACCTGAAAAAGAACTCAGATTTGCAGGAAAATCTGAAATCTAAACAAAAACAAAAGCACTGGGGGGTTAAAAAACCCAAATGATAAAAGAAGTGCCTGTAGCTTTAAGAAACTGATGACATCAGTGGCTGTTTCTAAGCAACCACACAGCAAGTTTGGTTTCTGACAGTAAAATGCAGGGCAAGGGGACAGGGCCTTTTTGCCTTTTTCTGGGAAGAATCATTGGTGTCAGGCCTGTCAAGAAGTCCTAGATGACTTAGAACAGGGGTGTCGAACTCATTTGTTATGAGGGCCAGATCTGACATAAATGAGACCTAGTTGGGCTAAGCCATGTGTGTCATAAAATGTAATGCCAGGTAGCAAAGATATAAACTTTATAAAGGACACAAACACAAAGAAGTTTTTTTATTGCATCAAAATGTCTATGCTGTTGCAATCTTGAGTATGCTGTTCAGGTGTGTATCTGTAAGCTGCAAACATACGATGATGCAGCAGCAGAACAGGAAGAAAAAGCAGAAGACAGCCAGTTTCACTGTGGGCCTGATAGTTGCCCTCTGGGGCCTGATCCAGCCCCGGGTCGCATGTTTGACACCCCTGACTTAGAATCATAGAATCACAGAGTCGGAAGGGGCCATATAGGTCATGTAGTCCAACCCCCTGCTCAATGCAGGACCAACCTAAAGCATCCCTGACAACTGTTTGTCCAGCCACTGCTTAAAGACTGCCAGTGAGGGGGAGATCACCACCTCCCTAGGTAGCTGATTCCACTGTTGCACAACTTGTGCTGTAAAAAATTCTTCCTAATATCCAGCCGGTACCTTCCCACCCTTAATTTAAACCCATTCTTGTGAATCCTCTTTTGCCAACAGGCACAGCTCCCTACCCCTGCCCTCTTTGAAGTGACAGCCCTTCAAATACTTAAAGAGAGCAATTATGTCCCTCCTCAACCTCCTATTCTCCAGAATGAAAATTCCCAGGTCCATTAGCCTTCCCTCATAGAGCTTGGTCTCCAGGCCTCTGATCAACCTTGTTGCTTTCCTCTGCACCCGCTACATTCTGTCCACATCCTTTTTGAAGTGAGGCCTTCAGAACTTCACACAATACTCTAGTTGTGGCTTGACCAATGCAGTGTACAGCGGGACTATGACATCTTGTGATTTGATACTAGACGGCTAGCATGTTTCACCTAGGACTGGCTGCTTGTTAATGTTCAACAGCAGCCACTCCACAAAAGCCAGTGTGGTTGTAGTGGTTAAGGTTTCAAACTAGGACTTCAAATCTTCATTCAGCTGTGGCAACTCACTGGGTCACCTTGGACCAGTTTCACATTTTTAGCTTAATTTACCTCACAGGCAGGATTGAAATCAACCATCAAGAGCATCTGGATGCCTACTGGTAGACTGATGGCCTTCTGATAAAAGGGCTGAGCCTAACCCTCCCAAACCCCATGCAAGGCAAGAGAGATAGTGCCCAGCCAGCCTGAAGTGAGGAATGGGAGACACAGCCCATTTTTTCAGAGCCTCATACTAGAGGTGAGACGGGGTGGTGGTGGCTGGCTCAGGCTGATCAAGGACAGGAAGACTCTGGTACCCAGCTTGGGAAACCCCCACATGAGGTGAAGCAGATAGTGGCATCAGGGCCAGGACACAGATGAGACAAGCTGAGGCAGACAGTTGTACCCGGCCCAACTGATCCCAGTGTGTAGCAGACGGTGGTGTCAGCCTGGCTGAGCCCCACACGATGCATGGTGAGACAGATGGCAGCACCCAGTCAAGCTCTGTGTAAGCTGGGGTGGGGACAAAGAGAGAGTGGGAGTGACAGTATACATGGGGGAGAGACAGAAAGTAAGAAAGGGGGTGGAGGAGAGAAAGAGAAAAGGAGGGAATTAAAGGTAGGGTGGGGTGTCTGCTCCTTGCAGGTCTCCACTGGTATATTCTAATAGCTAAGTCAGACTAATCTGAGGATATTTAAATCCAATGATTGGAGCCATGAATAAACAAGACAGATCTTTCTACAAACCTGAGAAACACCCCAAGTTTGCAGAAAAATCTGAAATCTTAAAAGATTCCATGTTTTTCTCACTCCACAACCATGGACAAAGAAAGCAAACTTGCTGCAAGCTTCCTGGCACCTCACATTATGATGCCACTCTATCAAATGGCATTTTTCTGCCAGTATGATGCACTTACTGTGGGAATCAGAAGGTACTGTATTTTAATAGTACATGAGCAATTGGTAAAACTCCATATTGGATGTTCAAGATACTTCAATGGAATTTTCCTAAAATACAGCAACCATTAACCCTTAATGAAACTGACCATGAAAGTTTGTGCTGTACAAGATATACAAACGTTCATAAAGCAAGATAAGGCTTGAGAATGAAAGATTTACTTGAATTTCTAAGCATGCATAGATGCGAGGGAGGCCGTTTTGCTTGTTTGATTGAACTGCTGTAATGTCTGCCTTTTGATCAAGGCATTTCTTCATTGTAATTTTCTTCAGGAAAAATCCTACATATAAACAGTCTCTTTGACAGAAAGTAATTTGGGGATTTGTGATACTTTTTGTTTGGGCAACCTCCATATTTATATGTTGCTGTTTGAGACTAAAGATAAATAGTTCTATATCTTAGTTTGTGTATTTAAGCCAACAAACCCAAGAAGCACGTGCAAAAGGGTACATGTTCTCATCAAAATCTTTGAAAATACAGAGAAATCATAACAATTTCCTGGCATAGCCTTACTCTTGTGACAGAAAACATCTTAAAAATAAACAGCATATTGGACACATGCAATCTTTCTCTCTCTTTTGAATCAAAGATGAATTCTTTGTGGTTACATATAGATTTTCTAAATAAATAAATGCTTAAACTCTTAAGCAGTATTTCAGGTTTTACACCATTGGTACGTATGGTAACTTCAAACCAAAATTGTTGGCATAACCCAGAAAAAGAGGAATGATGACCAGTGCTTGCAAATTGTTTGTATGAGTGTCTACGAGGCTGATTTCTTGCTCTCACTGCCTCCACCACAGGTGAGACAATGAGAGATCCATGACTGTGCCTTCTCAGCATCTTCAAAGCTTGGTTACACATGCCTAGAGACCCAGTTTGGATCATAGCACATGGAAAGAGAAGTGGGCTTAGCCCACACTTTCATCATTTCACTAATCCAGCAGTGTGGTGGAGGAAGGTTTTGATTAATGAACCATTCAGAAGAATGAGGGTAAAACCACCTCTGCTTTCCCCATGTGGTCTTGATCTGAATTGGAAGTCCATAAAGCTATAACTAAGCTTTTAAAAAGCTGAGGTTCATAATTTCCATTCTGTCTAGTTTGGTTCTGAATCATGCTTTACCAATGTGCTGCCTTTCTAGCATGGCACTTTTCTTTCCATTTGGAACACAGAAGCTGTCCGTGCAATCTGTTTCCCCTTCCTGTTGATCTGAGAGAGAGAAGGAGAGGGAGGGAGAGGGAGCTACAAGTGCCTTTGTGCTTGTAGACCTCTACATCAGGCTGATTAAAAAAAATAAAGTTGCACAAAGATACCAAGCCTAAACAAGTCCAGTATGGTATAGTAGTTAGTGTCAAACTGGGATCTGGGAGACTGAGGTTTGAATCCCCACTCTGCCATGGAAGCTTGCTGAGTGACTACTGAGCAGTCACATGGTCTTTTGAAGACAAAGTGGTGAAGCACATAATGTAAAACCAGTTCATATCAGTTAATGAGCCATTTAAAGTTTAAAATTCTGCTTTTGGCTCCTCGCAAAAAGTGGCAAGGAGTAGAAAGCAGGGGTTTAAATTACTCCGAGCCATTTCACCCTCTGTTTCTGCTCACTGGCTGGGAGGCATTTCACCTCCTGCTTTCTGCTTGCTTTCCCTTTTGGTGGTGAGCAAAAAGAAGGGGTTAAATGGCTTGGAGCCATTTAAACCTCTGCTTTCTGCTCTTCATGAACCACAATGAACTGTCACAAATGGCATCAAAATTTGTGGAAGTTTGTGGCGGCTCTTCACTTCATGAACCACAAAACACTCAAAATTTGTGACACACTTTAATTTGCGAGCTGGTTCATGCCCATCCCTAATCTACTGATGAATTTTCCTCTGACAGAGCAAGGCTCCTTGCTAAAGCCAAAGAGAGTTGGATGCAACTCATTTTCTTTTTTGAAATTTCCACTTGCATAGAGCTTAAGATATATCTTATGGATAAACAAAGGACTGAGCTGGAAGAGAGAAAAGATAGCAGTAAGTGAAAAATATTTCCCCTAACTTGTAGCCAGCAAGGAGGTTTGCCTATTTGCTGTTCATTAAAATGGATGCTTGGAGTCCACAAGGATTGTTTTCATGGAGTAATGAAATCAATCATGTCCCTTACATGTTTTCAGTCCCTGAGCCATTGTGCAGAGACAGCCTATGTGATCTAGAGTTAAGGATACTAGTACATCATGGATGGAATTTTGGGGTGGAAGTTTAGGATCCACCTCACAAGCTCAGCTCGGTAGGGATTGCCACAACCCGGCTGCAACTCCACATTTGAAATATACATGAACATCCAAGAAGAAGATCATTAAGTCCAATATATATATATATATATATATATATATATATATATATATATATATATATATATATATATATATCAATGCTACTAGGGATATCACAATCCCTTAGTGCTGTTCCCTTGTGCTTTATCTGTTAGCCTTACTGTTATGTTCTGAGTTAATTCTAAGCTGTTTGGTTATGGTTGTGCTGAACTATCCTAGCTCCCTGTGTTATGATTGGCTGACTAATAAAGACCTTCTATAGGTCCTAAAGCCACACAGAGTAGCCTATCATGAAGCTCCACTTAGGTCCAATCAGACCTCATGAAAATAGTTAATTGTATATACTTCAGTTATGGAATAGTATAAGTTTTGGTGCCGCTCTAAGCAGAGCCGAATCAGAGCTGAGTAATGTCTTGAATAAAAACCTTGTTATTTGATTATCGTCTCCTGCCTCTCAATACATTAAACTTACATAGCCCAACTGCGCTCCACAAAGGTCAGTGTGGAGGAAGAGACAAAGGTAACAACCAACCAACCTCTGTCTTGTCTCTAGTGTGGCCAAGGTACAACTGCTCATTGTGTGAAAGAATGGATTGGCTGCACTGGAAGAGTTGGCAACTGTGAGCCCAGAATATTAAAGCCAATTTTAAATTTAGTCAGCCTTGTAAAATGTAAATTAGACAATGTTATGTGATCTAAAGTTTATTTTTAAGTGCCAATGGTTTCATGCTATGGTTTTTCAAAATGAACATCCTATTTAAAACCAGTGCATCACTTCATGACCCTGATCTCTAAAATACAAGTATAAACCATGAGTGGCCTTGCTTAAGGCTTAGCGTAGTCTGATGTTAACATGTTAGACTTGGATCTGGGCAATCTTATTCAAATCCCTGTATGTTCATAGACTCAATGGGTGGCCCAGGTTCAGTCACCATTTCCGAGTCTCAATTACGACTTTGTAAAATGAGAATGCAGCTGGCTGACTACAGAACACTGTTGTCTTGCCAAATTAAGGCAACACATTTAAAGTATTTTGAAAGGCAAATCTATATTAATAATGACAATAACAGCTTACCTTAGTATGATGTGTTTTAAACAGTATAGAAAGAAAAAGGGAATGGATATGTATTGATATGGCTAATTTCCCAAAATGTCAAATATTGTATTAACATTTCAAATATATTTAAACACTCTGGTGCATTTTAAAAAATATAATTGCTGGTTTCTCTCCTTTCATATAGAAAAATATGGAATTATAGTTTTAGAAATGTATTTAAATATCTTTGAAATATTCATGCAGAACCAACACTGCTGGGGATTAGCTTTATCAGTCTCTCCACAAAAAGAACTGGGTGTATACCCAGAAGTATAACATGCTAATACTCTGAAGTGATTTTTTTTCATGGTAATTTTTGTTCAGTTCTTTAATACTAATTTAGGGACAGCACCTTTTGCGTCTTCACTTAGAGACCCCTACAGACATTTGAACTATTAATTCAAAATGTTTTACAAGAAGTATGTTAGTGATTTAAACATGTGCTCCTCACCACTGGGAACACGTTCAGTCTTTGGCCAAGGATATCAATGGCAAATGGATGTTCAGAAGCCTGTAATTTCCATGCTTTCTGAATAAGCAAAAATGAATTGGATAGAGGTGGTGGGAGAGAAAAACTATGCTATAATAATCAGCTTACAGTAAATGGAGGCCTTTCTTCATCTCAGCAAGCAACTTTCTTTAAACAAATTAAGCTCTTTGATTATTGCACCAGAATGGAAGGCCTTTGTCTTCATTCTACAGTTACGTTTATTGAACGTGAAAAGGCACATTTTCTAAATTTAACAAATTATTTTTCTGCTTATTTGGACCCACAGGTAAAAACACTGTTAGGACTTAAAGGACTGGGAGGGGGGAAACAAAATCCCCCCCAGTCAGCTGTATTTACTGAATGTATTTTCTTTAAAAAAATCCAGATGCAGCTCTGACTGCAGCCACTAGGGGCTCAAGGAAGGCCAAGCCTTTCTGCAAAGTTTACCACAAGGCTGAGGGAAACTATTTGGTGATCAGATCCTGCTAAACCCATCAGCTGAGCCACCACCGTAGCAAGGCAAGACCAGCCAGGATAAGCTAGTCATTGCCAGAATGCAGACACCTCACAAGGGGATTTATCTATGTTTCCCCTCTTTTTTTAGTTTTACCCAGCTCCTGCATAGCCAGATCTTACAAAGGGGCAGTCCTCTTTGTTAGCAACCCCCCAACCTTTTGTTGTCTTTTCCTACATTTCCCTAACTCTCCTCTACACTTTCCCACACTTTTCTCCTCCTTCTTTAAGCATTGTATTTAGCATTACACCCCTCTGAAGTCCATCCCCTCCTCAAACCCCACCCTCCCCATTTGTCTGTCCCCGGCACTTCTCAACTCTTCATCTGTCCTGCTTGGCAACTTAGAACATATTTAATGGTAGTATAGCAGCAAATATTTGTTAATATTATGAACAGATAGTTTTAAAAAAATATTTTCCCATAATCTATCAAAGTAATAAAAGCAGGCTTCCCCTCCCATCTCCAGCCTTTACATGCATAATAGTAGAATTTTAATTTGCCTTAGTGGTAACAAATGAGGAACAGAAGTTAGAATATTTATTTATTTACTTTATTAATATCCTGCCTTTCTTCCCAAGGAGGGCTCAAAGTGGCTTACATCATTCTCGTCTCCTCTGTTTTACCCTCACAACAACCCTGTAAAGTAGGTTAGGTTGAGAGGGTGTGATGGGCCCAAGGTCACCCAGTGAGCTTCCATGGCAGAGTGGGGATTTAAACCTGGGTTTCCCAGATCCTGGTCCAACACTTGAACCACTACACAAGCTTAGCTTCCATTGCAAAAAGCATGGGGGAGTATGGAGATAATCTGTATCAGGATATTCCAGTTCCTTCCATTTTTGGCCCTGGAACTCCCATGATCATCCTGAAGTTCGTGGCCAATTTTGAGACTCCTAGTTTTATTGTCTGATAACCTGTGCTTGCCACAAATGGACAGACAGATGGACATGCAGATCCTTTTGTTATTATAGATCCATGGTAAGAGCCAGTGAAGTTATTTGTTTTGTTCTGATATTTGGTTTGGATCAGGGTCATAAGGGAGGCCCCAGATGGAATATTTGTCAGGGGCCCATGGTGGCTCTCAGTAGTCCTCACCATTGACTCTATGGAAAGCAATGGCTCTTGGCTGAACTAGTGCATCCATGCCATGGCCAATGCAGCTCCCAGTTGCCAATATAAACTCCAGTCCATGTGTAGGTGGGTGTGATACTAAGTTGTATGGCACCAGGCTATGTTGGCCAGTTCCCTGACAATAGGACTCCACAAACTGTTTAGAAATTCTTGTATTCATTTAATAATTGGATATATACCAGTCATATGGACTTTAAACATGTAACAGATGGGATAGATTGGAGTCCTGGTAGTTCAACAGATGACTCTAAAAGCCTGGCAATCTTGCATGCTCCAAATACTGAAGACGGCATGATGGAACTTCTAGACTTAACGTTTAAGGAATGAGTGACATATATATAAAGAAATGCCTTAGATAAGTTTAATGGAGCATAGAATGCTTTTTTACAATGTTTTAGTTATAATATTGTCACTCCTTAATCCTTACAAAAATATCTGGGTTTGATCTCTTATGTTTTGTTTATCTCTCTATATAAAAGAAAGTCCCTTCACCATAAAATCAACGCCAAGGCCAAACCGCTGGACCAAGAAACACCAGATTCGGGGAGAGTGCTCCTACCATGGCGTAGGTGCTCACTAAAAAGGGATTTTTAGAAATCTGACCCCTAAGTGGGTTAAAAAGAGGGAAATGTGCTCCCCCATTTATTCCTATGTGGCTGCCAGGCTGCTGCTGCCTTGCTCCCCCCACTCTCTCATTGGTCAGCTGCAGTGCTCAGCATTCTGAGGCAAAAAAAAAAAAAACCAGTTACAGGAGACTGCAGACAGTCAAGGACAGTTACAGAAATCAGCGATTCAAGACTCCTGAATATACATTTCTCATAACAGCCAACATAGCAATTGAGTTTATGAATGTTCATGGGGAGATTTTAAAGGACCTTTCTAGGAGCCATTTTGATGCACAGCTCCCTCATGAATCTGAAGAAATGTCTACCACATCACCACTCCCTCAGACTAACTCCCCCTCACACCTCTCACTACCCTCAAGAAAGCTCCTGGCAAACACTGAGCCAGATAGACCAACAATACAAGGAGGAGGGAATTTAAGAAAGCGGCAAAGTTCAAGAGGCTACAGTTTCCCCTCAAGGTCTGCCAGACACTGAAGGTGGCAGGAATTAACAGATGACTGCTTCTCACATGGACAGTTCTATGTGTCCTGTTCCAGCCTGGTGGCTCCAGCAGCTTGGTAATCCCAGCACCTGAGGGCAGAGCCTCCAATATGGTCTACAGAGAGGTCCTTCAGTGGCGAAAAAACCCCAGTACATATCTCTCACTTCGTTTTTACACTACAATCTTCTCCATTAGAATTCCCACAACAAATGTTACATTTCAAATTTCACATCATCAGTATTATAACTGGATTTACGGAACTTAAATACTGTAGCGAAGCATGGGTATCAGGCTAGTTTGATTATAGATTAAGTTTCTCTTCCTTCCCCCATCTTTAAAAATAGGTTCCATGTATTTACCTGAATTTAAAGGGGAAAATAATTTCCACAATATTTCACAGTCACATTGTCTCATGAAACGTAACAGTTAAAGACCATTTAAAAATTCTTGCATTATCTTATATTCTAATAGTGAAGCCAGGATATCTTTGGATACTTAAATCTGGTAACTGAAGCTATGAATGGGCAGGATTGATCTTTCTACAAACCTGAAAAGAGCCTTAGGTTTGTGGGAAAATGTGAAATCTAAAAAAAGAATACATGGGGAGCACAGAAGCTTGCCAGGCTTGGTGGCTGCTGCTGAATAACGCAGGGGCCACACCAGGCCTGGCAGCTGCAGCAACACAACTCATGTCTCCTCAGGGGACCCAGTAGTGGCCACACAGGCCAGGAGCTGCACTGGGCCCAGCAGCAGTGGTGCAGTCCCAGGAGAGCATGGGGGCCGTGCCAGGCCTGGCAGTGGCTGACGAACAGACCAGGGCTCCATACTCGGCCTGGCAGCAGCTGCTGAACGTCCAGGGGCCATGCTGGACTCGGCAAGAGAGCAGGGAGGGATGGGATTTCCCCCACAAATCTCACAGGCCCCCACTTGTTTATTATATGTTTAGAATTTTTCTATGCTATTTCCCTAGGAAACTTGCTTAACTCTGTTTACAGGTAAAATGCCCTATTTCCTCAAAGGAAGACAACCTTGAATGTAAAATAATGCCCTTAAAAGTGCGACACACACGCGCGCACACCCACACCCACACCCACTCCTGCTGGACATAACTGTAACCTGTATGCAAATATAAGATAAGACCCCCCCCCCTTTGGATGATATACCTGGAAAAAACCCTAGTCTTGCATTTGAGCAACTACAGCATGATATAAACACCAGGTTAAATTAAATTAACAAACTATTTACTGCAGCATTAGAAACAGCATTAAACCAGATATAGTACAGGATAAAACATTTAAAAGCTTAAAGGGTTCTTAAAAAACAGACTGCGACAGACTATAAAACAATTTAAAATATCAACCACTAATAAAATGCCTAGGTAAAAGTGAATGCTTTAGCCTGGCTCCTGAAAGAGAGCACAATGGGTTCCATAGGTAAGGTGCCATAACTGAAAAAGCCCTGACTCTGGTTGCTGTCCCAAGGACACCGAAAGCAGAGCTTGTGAAGAGGATCTTAACTGACATGTTGGATAGCATGGGAAGAGCTGGTCCTTCTAATAACCCAGTCCTAAGCTATTTATGAACTTAGGGGTACTTTGAATTCAGCCTGGTAACAAGTGGGCAGCCAGCGTAGGTCATAGTCATGACATCAATGAACTTTTGAATCTGTTGAATCAATTATTTGCCCTCTATAGAATTTCTTTTTAAATAATTTCTCTTGCATGAGTCTGTTATGACTGATGCTTTATGCAACATGAATACTTTCAAATGTTTTGAAGGCATTTGAAATCCTAGCAAGGAAACATAATGTTTATCCACTGCACCCCATAACATGGCAACAGAGTAAGAAACAAAATTATTACTCATGTGCAGAATTAATCAGTTTGTCCAAATCAAGAAGGCTTAATTTTTTCAGCAAAATGAGAGTGGATGGAGTGTTAGTTTACAGGATCTATGGGCCTCATTTTCCTCAAGTTATACTTGAACACCTGGTGGGTTAACTCATATCTTCCTTGTCAGTTGCGAGTAGGGAGCTGATAGTTCAGTATGTGTTCAGATGCACCTGAATTAATTCAGATATTTCCTTATGAATGATCACAAGTGGGTTCTCACATGATTATATTTTCATACTACTGTTGCTTCCACTCCACCTGCCACTGCCACCACGTTTTCTTTTAAAGGCACATGGTGTGTTTGTGGGGGGGGGATCAGTTTGAGATTTTTGAGTTGAGACTTATGCTTTTGTGTGATTTCATATCTCCTTGAGTCTTGTGAACTGATCTGAACTGATCTTGTGATCTTGAGCTGCTCTTGTGATCAGGGTGAAATGGACTGTTTCTTTTTGGGGGGGGGGGGGGGATCAGTTCTCAAAGAGATGCTGCTGATTTCACAGGTGCAAAGAGCAGGCAATGCATCCTGGGCAACTTTCAAATGATGTTTGTAACTGTGTAAGGCAATGAACAGCAAGTGAGTCAGGGATTACACCACTGGATAGATTTAATGGTGTGACCCTGACCTGAGGGATACTGCCTGTTTTCTGATAAATGAGAAAATCTAGTTCATGGAAGCTAAGCAAATAATATGGAGGTGCAGAGTTGTTCAGCACAGTACTATGCTTAAAACAAAGTTTACTGGGGAACATCAGAAGCTCATCTTGTAACTGAAAAAGTTAGAAGATGTGTTTGCCTGGCTAGCATGTTAGAGTGGTAGTTTTTAGCACACCTGCTTTTCACAGTAAGTCATTAGGGTACATCCTGGAATCTAACATCAGGAGACCCGGGTTCAAGTCTTCACTCAGCCATAATGCTCACTGGATGATCTCAGGCTAGTCATTCTCTCTTGCTGTAATCTACCTCACAGGGTTGTTGTGAGGAAACAAGCATATGTGATGGAAATAATTGCTGTTGCATGTCACATACATGTCCTGTCATGCTGTGTGGCACAGGGTTGGAGACAATCACATGGAAAAGGTGTCCTAGGGACTAAAAGTTGTCGTGCGTCACTCCCCATCCAGCATTTTCCTTACCAGCACTACTGTCTTTGTCAGTTCTGAACTCTCTGCTTTCCTGCTCTCCCACAGTATGTCACACTTGTCAGTTCTGCATGCCTCTGTCCTTCTGGTCACCAGCCAGAGCTAGAATCGGACTGAGATTTCCTGCCAAATTTTTGCTAACTCGAGAGGTTTTAGTGAGCTCTGGATAAACATCCATATTTTAAAGGTTTATCCAAACTAAGGCTGACCTCTAAAACTTCTGGTGTCTGCTGTGTCAGTGCTTATCATTCTACCACACAGCATTATGCCAGTTTAGAGTAGCCCAGTGCCACGGATGTAATTCAGACTACTTCATTGCACAAAACAGCTATATTTCACTCAGTGTGAGCATTCATTTTAATTTGGCTTTGGCTACAGTGTGTCAGTTCCAATTAAGACTGCTACTTATATATTTCCCCTATTTTGTAAATAGTTTTTCTTGGGCAAGTATGTATATATTAGGGATGATTATGAAATCATATTATGGTGGATTTTGCAATCAGATCTTGTTTGGCCTTATTGGACTGCTCTCTAGATTGAAGCCTGATCTGTAAGAGATCTGAGGAGCAGTCTGAGAAGGGTTCACACTTTTTGGTGTTTTTGTTCTTACCACACACACTGGGAAAAAATTCTGCAATCTGAATGGGTTGTGAACTAGACTCCCGCCCCCCCCCCCCCACAAAAGAAAACCCTAGGAAGAAACCTTTCAGATTTCCCCTTCGTGTGCTGTAGAGTTGTTTTTACATTTTCCAGCACACAAGGGGCTAATTTTGAAGGTGATTCCTTTTGTTTCTGTGTTGTGGGACTGTACAATTATACTTTTCAGGGCCATAGAACATGAAAAAATTAAAGCCCCATCTAACTTACCATTTTACAAATTGAAGCTCTTGTAGTGTAAGGCTGGGTTTTGTTTTCATTTTTGGCAAGCAAATGGCTAGTTTTGAAAGGATTTGCAACATTTGGGTGCACTTTCCCCAGGACCCCAATTCTATGAGTTGTGGAAGCATGCATCCTTGCAACTTAATTTTCTCTCTCTCTGTGATACCGAGGAAATGGTGAAGCATTCACTCTTTAATCCGTTGGTTCTTCTGTTCAAAATTTCTCTAAAATTCAGTGCACCATCCAGAGTAAAACCTGTAGATTAAAAAACAACAGTAGAATGAGTCATAGCCAGGGCAGAACTGGGGGCATTTCCTCATTCTTGTTATATGTGCCATACCTTTTTAGGTTTTTAGTTATTCTCCAGTGTATACGTTATGTTCTTATTCTAGTTAGAGCATCTTCAAAGTACAACAAAATCCAAATTGCAAGAATACATTGTTACCTCTTTTATCAGTCCAGTTCACTCCACCCTTATGCAAAGATTCTTTCTCACAATTTTATCTTTAAATGCTAACTGACATAACAATGGCAACATCTATATGTGTAGCTAAAGAATAAGAAACAGTAACCTTAAATCAATATGGTGGTTGTAGTCAAGCATGTCTTGGGCAGCTGTGGTTAGAATAACAACTTCATATGGGGCCCATACCCATCAGTATTTGCTGAAGGCGTCATCTCAAACACATGATTGGTGCCATCACCAATGATCTGAGAAGGGTCTACATCTACACATATTCAGCTACAGCTGGTGTCTGATGTCTTATATTATCAGAAACAGTCTGTATAACTTGTCATCCAACTAGAGATATACACAGAGACAGAAGCCAGCTTCTACATTTGTTCACTGCCAGTTGGACTAGACTGATGGAATATTTCCCTTTAATAGAAAAGAATGGGGAGGCTCAGCTCTCTATGCATGAGGCTTTGGATCGTTTCCTATATATTTGCAGTTTCGGGAAATGAAAATGAAATCATTCTGGAAACACTCCTTTCATATTTTCTTATTTTTAGTGTTCATAAGGAAGAGTAGCATGGACTGAAATACTGCATGCTTGCATAGAAGAATCAAAAACCAATAAGAGCAGCTTATTGATAGTTCATAAATATTTCAGCAACACTTAGCTCCTCTAAAGTGTCACAGTTTCCTTATAAATCAAAACAAAATAATTCACAATGTCGCACAATTAAAATTTCCCAAAAACGTTGTCTTGCTTTGTGCCAAATTGTACTTCCAGTGAAGAACCAAGGTTTTCACCCCATCATTCAGTTATGTACATGTAATGTATGTACATATTCACAATATTTCAGCTAGTGTTCTCAGTAAAAGCACAAAAGTTTCAATGAATATCAATTTGCTAGGTACAATAGCAAAGTTATAATTCTGTACAGCAAAATACAAGTAAAATTAAATTTTCCAATTTTCTTGGTAAATAAAGACATGATCCTACTGCCTTTAATAATGCTTCCTTCAGACTATGGAGGACTATGACCCAAATAAGACATGGCAGCATGTCCAGCTATACTGATAAGTACCTGTATGTGTCATGCTTGTCACTGTGAGCATGTATTCATTCACACATATGCTCTCCATTCTCATGTTCCTCCCCATACTATGACCATGCATCCACATGTACAGTGCTTTCACATCTGCAGTTCACAGACAGCAACTAGTGGTGACCTGAGAGGTGGCTTCTGATCATTTACTGGTTGATTCATTTATCACAAATTTCCTTGGCTATGGGTAAGAGGGGAATAAAGACAACCAATTGGTTGTAAAATAGTGCAAGAGTATTTCTGGTGCTCCTAGGAATGACAGCAGAGGGTTTAAGGAAAGATTCTGTATCTCAGTAGAAGACATGTATTATATATTAAAGATTTCTGGGTAAGAGGGAATCAAGTAGCTCAGGTTCACCTCTCCAAGGGAGAACCAACTCACAAGTTTTTATCCAGTGCACAATAAATAGTACCGGGGGGGGGGGGAGAGACTTTTGTGTGCAAAAAGGTCATACCCTCAATACTTTCTAGAGGTGAGAGTAAAGATGACGACGACAACAACAACAAAAAATCCTTCCATCTTTTTGCTCATTAGATTTGTTGATAGCGAACAACTTAACTAGAAGCACATGGAAAAGTTTCACCAATACATCAGAGAGAGAGAAAGAGAGAGAGAATGCATACCTTATAATGAGGAGGTGGAATGGTACATTGCTTAACTTTCTGAATGTAGTACTAAATTATAGCCCTTAGGGTTAAAAGCCTCCACAGTAAACACATTATAATCAGTTACTGGTACAACTTTGAAACAATCTGTCTTGCTGTTTCCTGTCTGTCTGGCATGAATACCGCACAGATGAACGTAAAAGGAAATGCTATACTGTAATCATGCACAACTGCATGCATAAATAAGTAATGCTCTGCCTACATATAGGAAATTTTTGTTCCTTTTAATCTTTGAATTGCCAAAGCAAGAGACTTGGTTGTATGTCCTGTTAGACGGGATCAGTGATTTCACAGCCTTGTGGCATTGCTGGCAGCAGCACATTAGTTGGTAGTCTGCCAGACACCAGGCTTGGGGATGATTAAATACAGTATCCAGGCATCTTTTTAGAACATATTTATGAAACCTCTAGACTGCTGTATGCTTTGCTTGTGGCAAATTTGTAAATGAAATAAATATTGCCAGATTTATAAATTGTCTGACTCTATTTTAGGAATAGTGATTGTCATGTGGTATTGGCATCTGTGATAGTATGGGAAAAACCATTTCCAGTGATATTAAGATCTTTTACAAAGGGGGTCACTTGATCCATCTTCCAAACAGTGGGCATGTGGCTGAGGATCGATGCATGCAGTTTTCAGCACTAGGCAATTACAGAAAACTATGGGAAGGACCTCCCCTGACATTGCATGACAACAAATACAAAAATCAATTGAGTGGTAATATGGTAATCTACATGCATGTTACAGCAAAAAGATGATAACCTTGCTGTATCGTTTAGTGCAGCCTATCTCACTGATTTTGCATAGATGTTAACAGTATGGGGGTGGGGGCATAAAATGGAAACCTTAAGGTCTGATAGCACACTTCTATGGAGTTCAGCATTGACTCAGTGCCAAAAGAAGTTATGCTGAGATAGAGCCAGAAGATCCATTTCATCCAGGGTAGCTCTATTATCTCAAACAGAAGGTTAGAATGGAAACAGATTTTTTTTTTTGTGAAATACTAAGGTCTACAACTACTTCTTTCAGTGAAAACACAAATATTTCCTTAAAGGAGGCATGAATTATTTTAAGGTTTCAGGCCACCTTTCCCCCATACAACCTATTATTAATCATGATGAACATGGATTAACAGGCACATTAAGGACTGGACAGCTTCATGGACTCTGTTTGCATCTGCTGGCATCAACAACTAAATGCACTTTCCCACATGCTAAATAATGTAGTTTCAATCCACTTCAGCAACCATGTGCTAGTAGATTTTGCTATTGTGCATGGTAAAATCCAGTTGCAGAGTGCATTAAAAGTGGATTGTAAGTGTGTTGTTTAGTGTGTGTGAAAGCACATGTGATGAGATAAAGATGTGAGGCATATGGTGCCCACCAAAACCTGGTTTTTAAAAAACCACAGTGCTTTGGCAGAAGCTGCCACCAAAGCACAAGGATTTTCCCTGTGTAACTGTAGGCAACCTTTGTGTATGTAAGAAAATATGTTTTTAAACAATACAGCTATGACAGCCCTGTGTACTTCCCTCCCTCTGAGGCAAGATTTTCCCTCCATTTTTCTTTCCCTTTACTGAGTAAACCACCCAGGTAATGTGTTTTCTTATTTCCTGCAGAACTCTGGCTGTCCCACCCAGTCACAGCATGATATTTTACTGCTGACAGCCCAGGAACCTGAGGGAAGGGTCAGGATCACCCTTTAACTTAAGTAACTTAAATGGCACTCAAGTCGTTTTGAAATGCAAAAATAATAATAATAAAAAATTAACATAGAAGGGAAAGGTCAGGTGAAATGAGGGATTGAAATTTCTGGGGTAAAACCAGTATATGCACAGCCTTTAGTTTTTATGTTTCTGCCTAATGAGTTTCTTCAGATTTTCACAGTGACTTAAATCTTTATGTTGAGAGGTTTTTGTTCCAGTGTTTTCCTCAAGTCTCCAGTATACTTTCTTTGAGCATTCTTTGACTCTTGATTTCCAGAAGGCTGGTGCTCGCTTTCCAGTACCCAAACCCCTTCTCTTGAAACACCATATTTGTCTTGAGTTTTTAACTGACTTAAGGTCCCTAAAGTCAGTTCCTAAGGTCGCTAAAGGCAGGGATCTCTGTACTCTTCAGAGCTAGCTCCCTGTTAATTGGGTAGGAAATTTTCTTCTCTCTCTAGAAGATCTATCCCCTTTCCTAGGCCCAAATGGGAGTCTTCACCTACTTCCCAACCTTCCTTGCCAATTTTCCTTCAGTTCTCTTGTCTGTTTTAAACTGCTCTCAGCCAGTTTGGTGTGGTGGTTAAGTGCACAGACTCTAATCTGGGAGAACCAGGTTTGATTCCCCACTCCTCCACTTGCACCTGCTGGATGACCTTGGGTAAACCGTAGCTCTGGCACAGTTGTTCTTGAAAAAGAGCAGTTTCTGTCAGAGCTCTCTCAGCCCCACCTACCTCACAGGGTGTCTGTTGTGGGTAGGGGAAGGGGAAGGAGTTTGTAAGCCACTCTGAGTCTCTCTTGGGTAGTGAAGGGTGGGGTATAAATCCAATCTCTTCTTCTTCTTCTAAGGCTGAAATCAGACTCAAGTCCATCAAGGCAGTAATCTGACTATCACATCAGCTTGCAGCTCTTAATTCTTTCTCTATTTATCTGATGCTAACCAATCAGATTGCTTGGAGCAGCCTGTCACTCAAAGATCTCTGTTTCTGTGAAGAATTAACCCTCCACAGTTCTTTAATCTGTTTGTACAGCACTTGAAGCTTTTAAAAGTGCAATAATTCACAATGGTCATTTTCAAAATCCAGTTAAATAGAGCTTTTGCCTGAAATATTGAAGAGTTACTATTAGAGATATGCTTAACCTCACTACCTGACTTTTTGTGGTTGCTTGATCTGTCTCCTGCCCTATTCCTGTGTCACAGGGCCATCTACCTTTAAGGGGGTAGGGGTGTGTGCCACAGGTATGGCCCCATGCTCCATGTCCCCACCCCTCCCTGCCCCTTGGCTGTGTTGTGTGCAAGGTCAGGTCCCCATTCCTGCCACTCTCTAACTGGTGCTTTCAGCTTAGTCTGTCAGACCCTGCAGTGGCATGGTTGCTAGGGACACTAATGTGGTTGTGGCCAGTGTTCCCTCTAAGCTGAGTTTGTGTGAGCTAGCTCACCGTTTTCTAGCCTCCAACTCACACCTTTTCATCTCAGCTCAGGAAGGATGGCTCCAGAGCAAACTCATTTATACAGCAGCCAAATCACTCGCTCACAACTTTACTGCCAGTTGCTCACAAAGTAGAATTTTTGCTTACAAGTTTCCACAGCTTAGAGGGAGCATTGGTTGTGGCCTGTATAACTTTGCTCCTGTGTCTTTTGCCTGCCTCCTGGCATCAGTGGAACCCTTTAGGAAATGGACTAGCAGCACCGCACAAGTCAGCTGGTGGCTGGCCCCTGGGGCAGAGACAACCTTTAGGATTGTGCTCTCAATGTATTTACTTAGAATCTATATTCTAATTCTGAGAGGGTTTTTATTTATTTATTTATTTATTTATTATTTCACATTTATATCCCGCCCTCCCCGCAAGCGGGCTGTGGATACTTATGTGTGGATACTTATATCTGTGTGGATACTTATATCTGTGTGGATACTTATATCTGTCAAAAGAGAGCTTAGTCTCCCCCAACAGCTTTTCCTACATAGTCAGGCACCTTCCTTGGTCTGCAGAAAAATCCACAAAGTTAAAAAAAAATCTTCAGGAACCATTGAATTTCCCCCCAATACCTTTTGAAATGGCATCAGCTCCAGGCATCAACTGTAAGGAGATTAGAATGTTCGGGGGAGGTGGGGAGTTTCTGTCACTAAAAAGCAGGGTTTTTACTGGCAGCAGTCTAGGGTTGCCAAGTACCCCCCCCCCCCGGCCACCACCAGCAGATCCAGATCCAGGCTGGGAAACTCCTGGAGATTTGGGGGTGGAACCTGGAGGGGACAGGTACAATGCCATAAACTCCACCCTCCAAAGCATCCATTTTCTCCATGGAAAGTTATCTCTGTAGTCTGAGCAGTATCTCCAGGGGATCCCCAGGTCCCAGCTGGAGGCTGGCATCCCTAGGCAGCACTCTCTGTGTGACTTGATACCACCTGATTTGCATGACTTAATTAGGCCCAGCTGCTTTGCTACTGTTCATCAGCAGCCACCCTATGAAAGCCATTGTGAAGTAACAGTTAGAGCTTCAAATTGGGATCTGCGAGACCCAGGTTCAGATCCCCATCGTGCGGTGGAAACTGACTGGGAGATTTTGGACCAGTCACATACTTCCAACCTAACCAACCTCACAGGGTTGTTGTGCAGACAACAAGGAGTAAATAATAATGTAAGCTGCTTTTGTCCCCACTGTGGAGAAACACTGTAATTTTCCTAGATAGGGGATGCAGGGAAGGGAGGGGAGAAGGAAAGCTGAAGACAGATAAAGGTAGATTGGCTGTTGGGTGGGAAAGAAATAGGGTTGCCAACTCCAGGTTGGGAAATACCTGGACATTTGAGAAGTGGAGCCTGGGGAGGGTGGGATTTGAGGTGGAAGGCAGAAAGAGAGAGAAAGAGTGATGAGATGGGGAGGCAGCAAAACAAAGAGAATTATGACGGGTCAGAAAGAGAGAGGAAGTAACATACATGGAGGAGAGAGAGAGAGTAAGAAATGAGGAGGCAGAAGGGAGAAAGAGTGTGAGAGAGGTAGGGGGAGAAGGGAGGAAGCAAAGGTGTGAGGAATGGGATAACCATCCCGCAAGTTTCTTGCGGGTCTCCACTTGTAAAATCCTATTGACGTCAGTGGGACTTATTTTGAGTAAACATAGCTAAATTTGAGATGAAAGATAGAGCAATAATTTCCTTTTTTTATCTTGCTAGACAAAGAGTTGTTTTATATTTCTGTGTATATGAACTAAGTACATTCACGAGTGAGAAAAAGTTTGCTTGGAGATCTTAGGGTTGCCAGCTCTGGCTTGGGAAGTTTATGGGGATTTGAGTGAAGTGCCTGGGGAGGGTGGAGCTGGGGGGAGGAAGATCAGCAGAGATAATATGCTTTACATTCCATGCTCCAAGCTTCTATTTCCTTTGGAGTTCAGTTCTAAATCTGGGAGAACTCCACCCCCCTCCCTCGGAGATTGAGAACCCTATGAGAGATACATAGGGTTCTACATAACTGCAATTCCTTAGCTGCACAGATAAGTGGAATGTTTTCAGTTAAACAATTTAGATCATTCCATTCTGGCAACCACAGTAAAGTACAATGAATAGGTTCATTTAAAAAAATAGTTTTATGCCGTTTAAACTGTTCATGACAGCATGGCTAAGAAGTAGAAGGCTGCAGGTCCTCTTTATAGAACTGTCTTTCTGCTCAAATGGCTATGAACAGATCAATACATTTATTATTATCTCTTTGTAACTTGGCTAAATGTAGCATAGCAGTCCTGACAGAAAGGGAGCCTAGCAGCTTTCAAAGCCAGGCAGCTTGTTATGTGAAATAAAACCAGTAAACTACCTGTTGGTTAGTTATAGTCCAGAAAGGCAGAGAGGGAATCTGCAAAATTGAAACACCACCGATTTACAGTTTATTAATAACTCAGTTCAAGCTGATTTCTCTGCAGGCACTCTCTTCTTTGTAAATGTATGCTTAAAAACAGTGTGCATGTCATGTATGCATTGTGGTAATAGGTGTTCTTAAAACAACCTACATTAAAATATGAAAGATGTTCCTTATTTGCTGCCATCTTTGCTGTGGTATGATCCCTGGTGGGTTCAGATTTGTTCGTCTGTGAGCTTTTAAGTGTTTGTTACATCCCAATGGTCTTAAAGGCAAGTCAACAGTAACATCATTTTAAAAATGTATTTGGTGCATGCCAGAATTTTTTTTCAAACTGCTGAACATTCAATGTCTTACAACTGTGAGGAGCTTTTATCCTTTGCATTAATCAAATTGAATTTACTCCACTGAACATCCATCAGGATCAAGCACTTAAGGAATAAATACTAAAGTGGTTTTATTTTTAAAGGAAATAAACATGAGAGGGCGAGGGAAACAGATAAGCAGAAATATGGTTAAAAGAGAGATTACATTGTCTTTTGTGTCTGGTTAATCAAAATTATTGTTATTGGTAATGAACTCTGATAACTTTTTTAACAAATTTGATGGAATTTGTCTAATTTCCATTTAAAGACAACTAACAATTGGGATTTCGACCTCCTATTTAATTTTCATAGTGAAAACAGGGATCATTGGACTTGTATGAAAAAAGTCTTGTGGGATAGGATCTGTAATAAAAAGGGGTATTTGGTGTGACTGAGTGAAAAAGCTGGCTGGATCAAAGCTTATCATCCTTTTCAAACATATTTCCAAGGTTACTTATTTGCAATGTGTCATTTATACTGTGTAGTCTTTAAAACAACAATGAAAGAATCATATCATATTATACTGATTGTACACAAGGGGAATGGGTGATGGCTCATTTGCATTGTCATTTTCAGCTTGCCACTGCAAACTCTATTTAAGCAGCAACACATGCAGGGTAGTATTACACTAATGTAACTGTAATGGAAAACTAAGCAAAATCAAGTGCTTATTCTGTTTACAAAGAGTTACAAAGACAATTTTTCCTTGAAAGAAATGTTAATCTCGACTGTATTTTTTTACCCAAATGGCATGGCTATCTAGGCTTATATTGTGTTATTTTTGGAATAGTATTTTGGAAACCATACAAAGTGTATATTCTTTTTTTGTGTTACTGTACTAATGAAGTCCTTGGCATGATCCATTTATGAGGTATAAGAATCAAAATGTTCTGTCAGCATATATACTGGAAACATTCAGATGTTTTGGATCGTCCTATATATTCTAAAGTTGATCTTTTTTAAAAATAGAAAATAGCATAGTTTATGATTTAAAAGTAATATATCACTCATTTTTTACAATGCATGGATATTTCATTATTAGTGTAGGAAAACAGGAATATTGCCATTAGGTATATTAGTAGATTATGTCTTGGATCCAAGGATTCCCTTAAGAACCTTTCTACCATGGAGGTAGACCTTTCTGTTGGAAGAAACCATCTGCTTTTGAGAGAAGACTCTTTCCAATGGTGGAAGACTCTGTATTTTGGGAAGACAATCTTTGGGTCCAAACCTTATGTATATAAAATGTTTGTGAGCATATTCATGAATACACACAAATGATCTTTAAATGTCACAGTGAAAATGATATAGCACAGTACCTTGAGATCTAAAGAACCACACAACTAGTTCTACATTCCCAAGATGTTAGGGTTTCTAGTTCTCAGCATCAGTGATGGTGAATGGCAGCCCACTTGAATGGTGAGTTAGCTAAGAAAAATAGGCTATGGTATGGTGGACAGAGGAAGACCATTGTTCAAAGAAAATAAGCAAAAACCTCACAGAGGAAGCTCAAATCTCTAAGCAAATTCAAACAAGTTTTTGGAATCCTTATTTAGTAGTTATTAAACTTTCAACAGCAATAGAAGTATGCATCTCTTTATGTGTGTGTATGCGTACACATTGCTGGCATGAGTTCTACAGAAATAAAATTACAAACTATATTGATCGTTAGAGAAAATATAAAAGTAATATTGTAAAACTCTCAAGTATAATGGAATTCAAGTGTCCCCCCCACCCCAGAGGAAAAAAAATAGATGTTATTTGTGAATGGTAGTTTATTAATTGGTCTTTGAAACCAGTCAATTACGATGTACTCTCACAAGCAGCAATAATGACCTTTTGGAACATGGATGGGCAATGCCTGGCAGGTGTGCTTGGCATCCAGGGCCAGATCACTACCCAAACAACTAAGGTACTGGCAGCTCTACTGGGGATAGTTGTGTGCAAGAAAGCAATACAAAGGGTTTTTTTATTGTTATCTTCTCCCAGGCCTTCACAGTATTAGGCAGTTCCAAGGTGAATCCCTGCAATGCTGGCAACACCACTGGGTCTTGGTATGCTACAAGTATGCTTGACCAAGTACTACCCTCCTTTCCCCCCTCCCCTGTATTGTTTGCTGGCACAACATCTTCCCAAGTAGACATTTAATTTTTTCAGTACTTGGACCAAACAGGTTGCCTACAATACTGGTTAGATTGTTACAATTCACTGTTAACTTACTGAAATGAATGAAGGTAGAGCTCTGTTGGGGCTGGGGCATGCCAGGGTGCTGCTCCGGGAGAGAGGAGGCTGGGGGGCGGGCACATAACCAAGGCCCACCCCCATCTCGCTTTTCCCAGCCCACGCTTCAGCACGGAGCCGGAGGAAAGCCTCCCCCTCGCAGCTCGCTATCCCCAGCCTGCGCTCCAGAGCGGAGCTGGAGGAAAGCCTCCCCCCTGCTCACCCTTCCCCGGCCGCGGCAGGCCGCCAGTCCAGGGAGAAGCTCCCATCCCTCCCCCTCTCGCTCAGCCCCCATCCCTCCCCCCTCTCGCTCATCCCTCATCCCTCCCCTCTCTTGCTCTTCCCAGGCCACGGCAGGCCACTGGCCCAGGGAGAAGCCCCCATCCCTCCCCCCTCTTGCTCATCCCTCATCCCTCCCCCCTCTTGCTCATCCCTCATCCCTCCCCCCTCTCGCGCAGTCCCCATCCCTCCCCCCTCTTGCTCTTCCTGGGCTGCGGCAGGCTGCCGGCCCGGGTAGAAGCTCCCATCCCTCCCCGCTCACCATTCCCGGGAGGGAGGGAAAAGCTGGGCCCCAGTGCCCAAGCAAGAGGGGGGGAAGGGAGGGAAACACCGGGCCAAGTGGCTGAAAGCCACTCAGCCCGAGGGGGGGGAGAGAAGCGCCTTTTCTTTCTTTCTTTCTTTCTTTCTTTCTTTCTTTCTTTCTTTCATTCTTTCTTTCTTTCTTTCTTTCTTTCCTTCCTTCCTTCCTTCCTTCCTTCCTTCCTTCCTTCTCTCTCTCCCCCACCTACCTCCCTACCTCCCTGTTCCTTCCTTCCTTTCTTCCTTCCTTCCTTCCTTCCTTCCTTCCTTCCTTCCTTCCTTCCTTCCTTTTCTTCTCTCTCTCTCCCCCACCTACCTGCCTACCTTCCTGTTCCTTCCTTCCTTCTTTCCTTCCTTCCTTCCCTCCTTCCTTCCTTTCTTTCTTTCCTTCTTTTCTTTCTTTCTTTCTTTCTTTCTTTCTTTCTTTCTTTCTTCTCTCTCTCTCTCCCCCACCTACCTACCTACCTTCCTGTTCCTCCCTTCCTTCCTTCTCTCTCTCCCCCACCTACCTACCTACCTACCTTCCTTCCTGTTCCTTTCCTTCCTTCCCCCTCCCTCCCTCCCTCCCTCCCTCCCTTTCTTTCTTTCTTTCTTTCTTTCTTTCTTTCTTTCTTTCTTTCTTTCTTTCTTTCTTTCTTTCTTTCTTCTGACACACTTCTGGTGACGTCAGGGGTGTGTGGCCTTCTGACACTTCCAGTGATGTCAGGGGGTGTGGCATATGCAAATAAGTTATGCTGATGAGCTCCTGCACCTCTTTTTTATGGAAGAACCCCTGAATGAAGGTATTGTTGACTATGGATTGGGAAGTAATTGTACAGATTATTTCAGTGGTTTCAGAAATGTAGAAGATTGCTGGAAAGCTACATTTTGGTAAATTGATCTTTCATGGGTCGTATTCTAATATGGCTTTGTTCTTCTATGACACAATAAATCTTTGTTATAATTGTTGGCCGAGTTCAGACTGGCAGTTTGGCCTGATATAGGCACGTTTCACAAGTGGATTAAGAGGGCCGGTTCACACAGCTATGGCTGTCTGATGTTGCCGTGCCATACTCAACCCATCCTGAAGCATTTTGATCCCACTTTGAAAAGGTACCTGGTGAAACCTGTGGCAAACCATTTGGATGCACGTTGATCCTGCTTCCTGGAAATGTGGACACAAATAAGCCGCAATCAAGCAGTGCCGGTAATGTGAACCTGCTGATCCGGCAGGGATGCGCATAACCACCCATGCAGACTGTGCGCTTGAGCGCACAACTGCCCACGGGGATGCTTCCAGCTCACAGAGTTAAAGTTCACAGCCATGGGATCCTGCTCCAATTGCTGCTGCACCTATGTGCCCATGCATCTACGTGCAGGTCGGCGAAATGGACCAAAGCTGCGTGCAACCGTGGCACTGCCATCACGGGCCGCCCCGCAGTGTGAGCACTCCATTTCGCCTCCTCCCCAGTATGGTCCTGCATCAGTCCACGTAGTGTAACCGGAAAGCCCCGTGACATCTTGGCCCGGGTCTTTTTGCCCTGCTTCCCTTGCACTTCATTCTGCCAGTCTGTCCTCCACTGTTGTCTCTTCTTTCAACCTTTTATTACATTTTATTTTATATATTACAATCTGCCTTTACTGAAAATTATCTGTTCTGGAATAAATGAAAATGTGATGCTAAAATGCCAAGTTCACCTGGGAGGAGCATAAAAACATACAAATTATTTAAAAATATATCTAAGACAAGCAACAAAAGAGGTATTAAAATGCTAAGGGCAACCCCCCCCCCCCCCCCCCCAGCAACGAGTACTTCTGATCAGGAGCAGGAGACCAGCTGGAAATTTAGGAGGACCTTTAGATAACAAAGGGTATTAATCAAGTCCTGATGTGAAAGGAGGACATTGCAGGGAGGCTAAATGGAGTCTTTTAATAACCTACTGTGTAAGATACTGGAGATAGACCTACATTTTAACCATTATTTTCTGGGAGTTATTTAAAGAGCTGTGCCAAAAAGGGGTGATAAAGAGTGAGGTAACAAATAACAAATTAACAGATTACAAGGCTAGATGACATTCATATCAATAAGACCTGAGATGTGAAAATACTGATGTTTTTAACAAAAAATTGCAACATAAGTAAAACCAGCCTTCTTACCAAAGGATAAAAAGTAGGCAATGGAACATAAATGTTTTTTAAAAGCATCAAAGAGTCATCCAGGAAAACACACAGGGGAGTAAAGCATCATGCTGTTTGCATGTATTTTAACTGCTTTCAGTTGTTTTAACAATATGTGTTTGGAGGGGTTGACTGCTGCCATGTGGAATGGCCTACCTGAGGTCAGGAAAGTTCCCACCCTCCTGGCCTTCTGTAAGCTATGCTAAACTGAACTTTTCAAGAGGGGTTTTCTGTGCAGGTAATACGGTTGCACTGTACAAAATGGATCACAGATTTACTGGATAAATGATTGAGACTGTGGACTGTGGACTATACTGCTGCATATAGCTTATCGTAAGTAGGATCTTACCATGTAATTTCTGTTCCACTTAATGTGTCATGTTAATACTTATGCTATGCTTCAGTTCTTTCTGATGGTTCCAGGCTTTTAAAATCCTAATGCATTGGTTACTAAATATCCCATTTTGTTGATTGTACTGACTCACTATGTGTAATCCACTTTGAGTCCCTGTGAGAAAGGCACATTGTAAATAACAAACTAAACAAAAACAAAAACAAAACCCGTTAGCTGCCTTGGTGGCCCTTGTAAAGACAGAAAGGCAGGATGCAAATTTTGTAAATAACAATTTTGTAAATTTGTAAGTAAAATTCTGTAAATAAGTCCAGTGGCACATTAAGGACAAACATTTATTCCACTTGAGTTTTCATGACTCAGAGCTTACTGCTTCAAATAGAAGTACTTCCTCTCCAGTCTTTTAGAATTCTTTGAAAGTGCAACAAGCAAGCAAGAAGATAGGATGTTATATGCTTGGATATCTCAAAAGCTTTTGATAGGGTTCCTTGTCAAGGGCTTTCTTGTGTAGCAGCCACAAGATAAGGAGAAAGTACTGCTTGTGGTATTTACAGATAAAAGTAGAGGACTAAAAATAGGACCCAAGGCACTCTGTGAACTGTTGTTCACAGAGACATGAATTATGGGTTATCTCAAGAATCTGTATAAGAATTGACACTATTTAGCATGCATAACTGATATGGATTCAGAGGTGAGCCATGAAATAGCCACATTTCTGGTAGACATCAAACCCTTCTGGGTAGTGAAAAGCAAACTGTGAAGAACTCCAGCAAGTTCTCTCCAAGCTGGGTGAATACACACCAACATTGCAAACAAATTTTAATTTAAGGAAGTGCAAAGTGAAAGCTAGTGAGCAAAAAAATCTCAGAAATAAACTTGCCACATTCATAGAATACTTGTATCTAGCCCACTGAGTTTACATTTGTTTTTTCTTCTATGCTCTCTGTGTGTGTTTTAAGTGACATGTCCTCCAAGATCTCCAGATATCTGTTCTAACACTTTTTCCTTCCCTCTGTGCATGAACTGCTCCTTGGAAAAGATGTTTCTGACTAATATGGGACCCCTCAGAACAACATGCCATGTAGAACAAGAAAAAAGAACTCCCTCACACTAGCATATCATGTTCTAAAAATTGAACAAAAGCGTGTGCAAGAGTCCTGTGTATTTATGTGAATCATCATCTTATATTATAATAGCAAAAGTGTGGCCCCACATCTGAATATCTAAACCTGTGGATCAAGGCCACAGAGAAAGATAACACATAATTCTGTAAACTTGCAGATAATTCTGCAAACATTAAAAAACATTTGGGGGGTTTATATCCTCCCCCCAAACACCTAGCTCCTTTTTTGGCAGTGGAGGGAGGGAGTGGGTATCTGCAACAGTGGCAGTTCCAGCAGTTGCCCTTGGTGTGTGGGTAGGGAGGGAGGCTGGGAGCCACAGTGGTCCCAGCAGAGTCATCCTTGGTGTGTGCGGGAGTCTGGGAGCTGCAGCAGTTCCAGCAGCATTGTCCCTTGGTGGAGGGGTGGCCTGGAGCTGAATTGGTCTAGGCAGCATCGCTATTGGTGACAGTGGTGCTGCTGGGTGGTGAGGAGGAACTCACACTGCTGCTGCTAGGAGCCCTACCATTGTTCCCTCTCTTCAAGCTTCCGACCCAGTGATGAGGTCATGCTGTATGTGAGGGAGCTGACAGCAGCATTGCTGTTTTGAGGTTAAAGCATGTCTGCCACCATCCTCACCCACTTTGGCGTATCCTGCAAGGCCAGCTGCAGCCCTGTCAGCATCAGGAAGTGACCCTTGGTCCCTGCCAAAACTGGGTGGAACTCTGTGGCTGCTGCCAAAGTCAGTCAGCCTTCTCCCACCACCAGGCCACAGGAGGCTGGTGAAGGCCCCTGCAGGGATGGGACTGAGTGGATGGGTCTCGAGCTGGTGGAAGTGCAGGCTGGAGAAAGCAGGCCATGAGAGATCACCCTCTCTATGGTGGCTGCAGAATAGGCCCTGTGAGACAAAGTAGCCCTGTTCCCAAGTAACAATGAATGCACATACAATCTGTATACAGTGTACCCTTGATTTTTGTTTATTTTTGTGTTGAGTAATTTTGTTATATTCAACAGATACTGGTCTCCAGTTTCATTTGTACAGTGAATGCGCATTGGCTCCTTCTTACGGACATAAACACTCCTGTGTGGAGGATGTATATATATTCACTGTTACTTGTTAACAAAGCTACTATTTATTCCCTTTAAATGGTATGACAGAAGGGCTGCAGAATACGGTGACTGTGTCGATTATAACTGCACTGACAAATGCTACTTAAAACTTAATTGCCTGTCTGGTTGCTGGAAGACAAAAAGATGCTTCTGAAAGCTAAATCATTTGTTGTCCTGACCACCATAAGTATAGCAAGTTGATCAAATTCAGTACTGAAGGTTAATTTTTAACCCCATAAGCTGTACTGACAAATGGGTTCTGATAGTTTTCTTTGCACGGTTCCATTCAGGATTTAGTATGTCTGTAAAATGAATAAATGATGGCTGAGGCAAATAGATTTGATTATGGTTAAGATGAGTAGCCATTAAGAACGGCTTAAATATTGATGTAGTGGTGGTCCTAAAGAGCTTCTTAAAGTTGGATGACATTAATACGGTGAAGCGTTAATAAATTAATAAACTAAAGTGTTTAGGCTAGTAAAGTTTTCTGATGCTGTTGCAAAGACTTTAGAAAACAAAGTCCGTCAAATACCAAGATATCCTATTCTCCATCTCTAAGCACTTTGTATGGTAAAATTTGCCTTTAGCTAAGGTTCTGCTTATTTCACTGGCAAAATACAAACCACTTCCTCAAACTTTCTCAAACATCATCTTTTCCCTTTCTTTTTAAGTAATTTTTTAAAGAAATGGAAACAAAAAAGTGAACAAGCTTTGTTCACATGTACAGAGACTGAAAAACTTTTGTTCAGAGACTGGAAAAAAGTTTGTGGGAAAGCACTGTAAGACAGGGGAAAGGTGAATTCCAAACAACTGGTGAAATACTCTGTGTCATATTCATTGCTGAAAAGAACAAGCTGTACATCCTGTATGACTATTCTTCCTCTATGTCTGTATGCCCACAAGAAAACTGAACAAAGAGTTTGTAACAGAACTAGGGATATCACCTAATTTTGCAAGCCCAGTTTTAGCTTGAAAATTCCGTTGCATTTTTTGCTTCTTTATTATGTGAATTAAACATTCTTCTTCCTGTGTGAATCTTTATACTTCTGTTTCCTCATGCTAAATTTCTCCCATCAAATTCAGACAATTTTTAACATTGTCAATTGCATACAAATAGCACAAAAGAACTGTAAAAGAAACAAATGAATTGACAACTCTAGTTAGAAAATTGGGTGAAATGGTGCATAATGATACCATATGAAAAGTACATAAAAGTAGGCATCTATGTTTACTTAGAAAATGTATATGCCTTTCCAGAGAAGCTGCTTGAAGCAGCTTACAAAGTAAAACAGAATAAAATAATAAAACAGCATCAAATAATTAAAAGAAATTGTTGCCTAGCAAGGCACATCATGTGCTCTTATGGACTTTAATGTTCATAAGTTTTGAACTTTGGGATGTTATGCTTTAAAGGACTATATGCACTCTTTGTTGCTATGAGAGGCTCCAGTCCATTACGGGAAGCAGGCACCCGACATAGTTCACACAAAGAGACAAGGACCTCATTGCAAAAGGGTTTTCCTGTCACCTCGCGCTAGGCAACCCCCAGCCCCCTCCAACATTCCTGCACGGATTATGCTAAGTGAAGTTACCTGGCAACTAATCTTTGCCCATCAACTGGCCAGGCTAGGGCAATCAAGGAACAATGGAATGGCTCGGTTACTCATCGCAGAATTACCCAGGTGTCAGTTCCAGTTTAGCCTCTAGTGTTGCAATATTGGCCACCCCTCTACATCCCTTCCTCTTTTTACTTTGACCAATAGTAGGGTTTGTAGGGACGGACTACCTAGTAGGTGTGTTAGTGGGATGTGGTTAGTGCTGCCCACCCCAAAACTCACCTAATAAAAGATCTTGCACTACATGTAGTCGCTCTCTTGAGCCTCTATGACCCCTATCTGCTTTTATCCCTCTTTTGCTATCCAAATACCCTCCCTCCATCTTTGATCTCTGAGTCTGCAGCCAGAGAGAAGTGTGCTTCTGCCGGTTCAGGACACACGTCCCATTTTTCTTTTTACCCCCTCCCATTCTTCTTTTGGAATGGATAGCCCATCTCCAGGACAGGTAACGTATCTCCCAGCCAACGAATCTCCTGCTCATGCAAAAGTGCTATTCCTCTGTCTGATTTTCTTAGGACTTGTGTGTATGTGTGTGATTCTGTTTTTGTATGCTTGAAAACATTTTGCAAGTAAACATCATTTAAACGGACCACTCCGCCTCAGTGCCTATTTTCTGGGAACTCCTGGAAGGGGCGGGACCTTGGTATAGTTGGCTAAGAACCCGGTTATTTGCCAATTGCTAATCTTAAATTAAAGCAATTCGACTAACAAAATATTCATGGCTGTGAAGCTGGGGGTTAATTTCCCCAATTCCTCTTCAAATAAGGCACAAGGTGGTGATTGGTTGGCTGAATGCCAGCCACCCAATGGGAAGGTGTAATGAAGAGGCTATATAGTCAAGCCTTGCCCCTTTCTTGCAGGTTTTTCCAGCCTGCTGCTGACCCATCCATCCTCCCTAGAATATTGTGGGAGTAACCAGGTGCCAACTGGGGCAAAGCAGGATTGGAGGAGGGTCCTTTATTGGCAGTGGGGAGAGCCTTTTTTCATCTTCTTTGTGATGTTTAGGAGAGGTGTAATTAAACTAGGCATGGTCATAGACTGTTTAGGCCATAACTAGTTTTCACAGGGGTAGGGAGGGTTGCTCAGGGCTTTTTTTTTGTAGAAAAAGCCTAGCAGGAACTCATTAGCATAATAGGCCACACCCAACAGCATAAACTCATTAGCATATTAGGCCACAGCACAGCTCCCTCCCAGGATCGGCTTCCTCAGGTGCCCTTCCCTTCCTAGATCAGCTTGGGTTCCCCAGGTGTTCCACGGCTTGCGAGGCACCTGGGGAACCCACGGGTGGGGGGAGGCTGTAGGTGTGGCCAACTTGGAAGCCAGCTGGAACTCCGTTCCTGTGCGTTCCTGCCCAAAAATAGCCCTGGGGTTGCTCATGATAGGTAGGAATCAGCAGCTAACACCCTGAGCCATCAGGTGTGATGGAGGGGGTGTCCTGAACTGGCCACCATTGGCTTTACAGTGGGAGAAGGCTTGGGAGGGAGTATCTTTGGTGCTGAGCAACATCTTTCCAAACCTGATAGTGGCTTTATGGTGGATCAGGGAAAGAGAATCGGCTTGGCACGTCTCAGCACAATATGCACAGGCAAGGATAAACAAGGCTAATGAAAGCCACTGGCCAAGTTCGGATCCAGAGTGGATTTTCTGAAACAAAGGCAGTCATGGCTAGGCTGCTTAGTGTAACCTGCCACATTACATATTACCATAGTTAATATTTAGTTATATAGATCAGCTAATTTTAATAAACTAGTTAAACCTGTGCTATGGTCTTGTGTCTTTATTTGGGGTGCTGGAGCAATTAGCAGACTATTTAAAACCCAGCTGGAACATAAAAACTACATAACCTATTAAGCAACCTAAAATGATTATAACCCTAAGTAAAACAGGTTGCACTTATTAGCCATGATCCAACTCTAATGTGCATGTAGCTGAACATATCAACTATGTGTGCCTTTTGAATCCAAAGATGCATCCAACCAGTTCCAAGGAGTGCAGATAAGTCATGAAATATGTAAGCAGGCAGGCTTTCAGATGGGTATCTGTATCAACTGTTCATATGGAATCAATTAGCTGAAACAGACGAGGTCAAACAGTGTCTGTAATTCTTTTTCATACAGCAAAGACTTGATGAATTCAGAGGAAATGATTGGTATGTATTAGCATTTGCCATAATAAAATAATAACACATCCTATACATAGATGTATTTGGATGATTTTAAAGACATGGAGTTGGTTTAAGAAGTGGGTTGGAATGTGAAATGCCATTTAGAAAAGTGGGAGAAATGTGTAATGAAACATACAAACATTATTGTTGTTCTATACATCTCTGTACTAAAACTAAAAGGCATGTAGAGCAAAAGCCACATGTTATGTGATCCGAAGCAGAGTTACACTTTCCCAAGTTCATTGAAGTCTGTGGGCTTAGAAAGGTGCAGTTATGCTTAGGATACCAGTAATATAACTTGCATTGCCATATATATTTGTGTAAAGTAGAGGAGATGGTTTATAGCCAGTCTGAAATCAAATCACATTTAAGAGAGTGTGGCATTCTATTATTTAAAAAAGAAATAAAGGTAAAAGAAGAATACTATTGATCAGAACATTTAATGATTTTTTCCTCTCTGTGTCTTTCTGTTTTTGTGTATATATTTTGTTCTCAGCTGCATCTTTAACAATCAAGGTCTCCTTTCACAGAAACGGTTACAAGATTTTCTTTTTGATACACATTATTATGGCTAATGCACTCATGCTGAAAGGTTACAGAGCAATGCAAATCTGCTTTCTAAAATGATCCCTTTCCTGCTAAACTCTTCCCTCAAACTTCTAATATTGTATGCAGTTTAAAGGAAGTATGATAACTTTATCTAAGTTCCTTGAAGATAAGAAGCAAAGAATTCACTGTTTCTTAGATAAGCAACAATGTGAAGTTGAGATGTGAAGCTGCTTTTCAAGTTAAATGGCAGTGCAGAGAAAATCAAACCTTAATAGAAAGAAAGATTATAGACCCCCCCCCCCCCGCTGTGTGTGTGTGTCTTTCTGTCTCTCTCTCTCTCTCATACACACAGAGAGAGGCTTGCTCTGATCTCAAGTGCATAAAACTCACATCTGGGCCGTGTTGTCTATACTGAAAACATCTGGTAATATTTGTGAGTTTGGTGCTGCTTCTCTGAAAAATTGGGGCAAATTTCCCACAACAGTTTAGTGTTCCTCTTATATCAAGGATACTGTCCCATGAACTGGGCTTCACTTGTGCTGTCCATGAGTGAAGGCTATGTAATGGCTGACTTTAAATTACAGAAAATGTGAGAGTCAGAGGGACTCATTTCCATCTGATCAGTGTGTCTCCCCCACTTTATTTTCATGTGTCACACAGCCATAAAATCAGTTGAATCTTAGTTGATTTTCTAAGCCTGCTGGTGATATCCTATAAGCAAAAAAAGACTGAGTCAACACATGTTGGAGATTATAATATCATTGTGCTGTAGCAATAATAGTACAATTTTATTTTGGACCTATGATGGCACCCTTAATCAATAGATTTAGGGCATAGGGGAAATCATAAGTGCATCAGTTCTTCCAGGGCTCTTTTTGTAGAAAAAGCCCAGCAGGAACTCATTAGCATATTAGGCCACACCCCTGACAGAACAGCTCATTAACATATTAGGCCACACCTGATGTTCCCAGAAGTGGGGTCATCCAGCCACATCCACCTTTTGCTTCTTATTCTGTTTACCTTGTTGTTAAAACAGTTTTGACAAAACCAATTAAAACATTATTTTCTATCCCATCTATACAAAATCTTGCCTGAACCAATATCTTATGTCCAACAATTATTCCCACACTAGATTGGAATCAATTCCTAAAGGTTAGGTTCCCATGGAAATCAGCTTGCCTTCCTGCAGAACTAGTATGCTGAATATAAATTTTTAGGGTTGCCAATCTACAGGTGGGGTCTGGAGATCTCCTGGAATTACAACTGAGCTCCAAACTACAGAGATCAGGCCAATGGCTGCTTTGGGAAGTGGAGTCCATGGCATTATGCCTTGCTTAGGTCCCTCCTTCCCCTAAACCCCACCCTCCGCTCCCAAATCTCCAGGGATTTCCTCAACCTGGAGTTGGCAAACCTAGCTCACTGGCAGAACAACCCTAGGAGCCAGTTTGGTGTAGTGGTTAAGTGCACGGACTCTAATCTGGGAGAACCGGGTTTGATTCCCCACTCCCCCCCTTGCACCTGCTGGATGACCTTGGGCAAGCCATAGCTCTGTACCAGCTGTTGTCTCAGAGCTCTCTCAGCCCCACCTACCTCACAGGGTGTCTGTTGTGGGGAGGGGAAGGGAAAGGAGTTTGTAAGATGCTCTGAGACTCCCTTGGGTAGTGAAGGGCAGGGTATAAATCCAATCTCTTCTTCTTCTAGGTTTGTGGATACACTGGACGGGAGTAGTTTGTGGACTATTTTATTCAATGTACAAAATTTTATTCAAGGTATAAGATTTCATGTGCCACCCACACTTCTTCAGATGGAAGAAGTGTGCATGCACACAAAAGCTTATACCTTGGATGAAACTTTGGACTCCAACTTTGTTCTGCTGCTTCAGACCAACACGGCTACCCACCTGAATTATTACACTATAACAGTTTTTACAAGCAATTATGTACCAGTGGAGTGGTTACCATGCAGAGTCTTTCCCACAGGTAAAATGATCCTGTGAACAGGTGGTCTTTACCACATAAAAGTATCACTACCATCACAAGATCACCAATCGTTGGAAGTCAACTCCTCAGAAGCAGAAATCTCTCTTATTAGGAGGTTTAAGAACATCAACTTTGCTGGCCCATTAAAGGCAGATGTCAGCCCAGTGGCAGGAGAAGAGGGACAATCATCTTCTTCAGAAACTCTGCCCACTTTTTAAATTTCACAAAACAGGCAATCTCCAAAGTGCTACTGATCATGCTCATTTTTAGTTACATCTCTGTTTCTCTGCAGATGTCCCCCAAAGTCCCCCATGCAACAGTCAAATGTTCTCCGAATACACACAATAATGAAGCTACTTTTTCAGATGTTTTCTCTTGCATGGCAGTAAGCACCAAACCACTTTAATACAGACTTTAGACACACATATATTTGCAAGCCATTCCCAACAAGACACAACAATGAACTCAGGCTTCAAACTTACTTATCTTAAGCAGAAGATGCCATGAGAAAACTAAAGAGATTCTCAAAAATTAAAGATATTGTCACAAGCAGCATTTCCCATGCTCTCTGCTTTTTTACATACCCCCCTTTTCAATATTTTTTAAAATAAAAACACAAAGAACAAAATGAAACAAAAAGAAAGGAAGGAAGGAAGGAAGGAAGAGGTGTGGGGAGAGGGAGAAAGAAAGGGAAATAGATAGATAGATAGATAGATAGATAGATAGATAGATAGATAGATAGATGAAGGAAGTTGGAGGGGAGAGAGAGAGAGAGAGAAAGGAAGGGGGAGGGGGAGAGAGAGAGAGAGAGAAAGGAAGGGGGAGGGGGAGAGAGAAAGAGAAGAAAATAAAGAAAGGTGGGGACAGAGAGAGAAAGAAAGACAGAAAGAAAGACAGACAGAAAGAAAGAAAGAAAGGTGGGGGGGGAGAGAGAAGGAAAACAGATGGGGGAGGCACTTACCAGAGCAGGGAGAGCGATGGGAGGTCGGCAAGCCAAATGCAGAGCCATGCCTTTCCTGCAAAGCGCCTAGCCCCGTGCTTAATCTCTGGGCAGGGCTTTCTCCTGCTGGCTGTCTGCACTTAAAGGGAAAGTGCCTGGTGGGGGGGTTTTCCTGCTGGCTCTCGGCAGGAACTTTCCCTTTAAGTGTAAACAGCTCAGGCCTGGCAGGGAGGGGGCGGGGCAGGCTTGAACGCCAGCTGGAATGGCATTCCAGTGCATTCCTGCTGAAAAAGAGCCCTGTGTTCTTCTATTTTAAATTTAAGGGCTGAGGATTAAAAAAACTTTTACATACTACAAATGTGAAGATGCAAGACGCAGTTTTTATCTGTTCTGAATAAATTTCACTTGACAGGTTCTGGAACCACTTTAAGGTACTGACTGGAACTGTTTTGTAAATCTCTTCTTCATTAAGATTTCAAGAATCCCTACTCTAGTTGCCATCTACCACAACAGGTTTGATTGGTTAAGACCTGGAGTACAGGTGTTAGGAAATTGTCCTCTTCAGTACAGCAACTAAGCCTTCTGTGTTTGTCACTAGAAAAGCTTGTAAAATAAACACTTCTAGTATTTTAGGCTTCTAACTCAGATTTTAAGAACAGTAATGTTATTTTTAAAAGTACATTTATTGTTACTGAATATTTCTTGAATAGTTTTGGATTATTTTCAATAGTTATGTAAATTGGTTCATTGAAAAAGGTGGTATAGTCATTTCTTAAATAAATTATTCCTGAATGTTTTAGTGACAGCCTGGTTGCTTTGGCTAACTTCATATAAGTGAATAATATCAATTCATGTGATTCTACAGCATTTCTCCCATGTGCTTAGAGATCCATTGAATGGCAGAAATTTTGGACTGGTTTCTGCCACTGGTCAGCCAAATCATGTGCAAAATACCCACAACAGTGCTTCTGGTGCCCGGAGTCGTGTAGTGCTCTTATGAGCCTTTACCACATAAACTGGTTTGCCCAAGTAGAAGGCAAATCTGAAAGTTCTACAGCCATGTGCAGGACTTGCTACACAGAAGTGATTCTAGTAGCAACTGTGTTTCCATGGAAACCTATGAATCAGTCCATAGGATGTACCTCTAATAACAGAATGCTGGAAGGAACAAATAACAAGAAACACATGGGCAATAAGCAGTGCAAACTTTATAAGCTATAAGTTCTGGCATGTATCTTGGTTCTCACTGTATCTAATCAGATGGCTATTGATGTTCCAGCATCAGTCATCTCCAATGATTTACATACGTTCCTGAGACAACAAAGAATCCTTCATTCGAGATCTTTTTGCACCGGCCCATGTGTGGACCAAACTTTGTTCTTCTGTGATACAATCACGTGTACCATGACTGCCTATTGCACTTATAAAGTGTTCCAAAAACTAGGGCAAGTAAGACAGAAACAGTCAAAAATCACATGCCTTATACATTTTCCTTTTCCCCACAAGTTGCTTTTAGGGAAAAAATGTGTTTGTGAAAGTGAACATGAAATTGCATTCTGACATGCACAGGAGAAACGTGAGAATCATACAATCTGCAGTCAAAAGCACCTGTGGCTTTTATGAACTACAAGCAAAGTTATATGGACTCCACATGCTACTTTGTGCAATCTTTTCACATTTTTCACATTTGTATTGTTTATCTGATCTGTAAGCAAATGAGCTAATTGGTTTTTTGGTTATAAGACAATCCTACATAGTCCTTTCAAAAACTTAGATTTGTTTTTATAATAGTCCAGAGTAGCTCAATCTGTTCCTTTCATCACTGAATGTTTATGTTATACATCATCAAGTCCAAGCAGACACAGCAAAGCAGGGAAATATTTTATTTATTTGAATTTCCTCAGGGAGAATTTGTTTTGAACAATTCTTTGCCACTATAAAGATTTCATATTAAATATACTCCATTGCATAGTATTCTATAAATCTATAAAATAAACTTCCAAGGCAGTCCTTCTTATCAAGCATGCCCTGTGGGCAGGAAGGCTGTCATCTTTCATTTAATGTCTGTTATTTGGTCATCACAATTGCTGTTTTTGTTTTCTGAGTGATGCATGCCTGTCTTTCTTGTAGGGAACCTATCCTGTGTAAACCAAGAGCTGACTGTAGTCAGTCAGTGATAAGTCACACAACTGTAATTCCTCTTTTAGTTGGGGCCATTGTGGCTCCGAGGGGTACCTTGCTCATGGATACCCCTTTTTAAACAGAGGGCTCCCCTTGAGGGGGGCTCTCACTCATTGCAGTCAAAGAATAGAACCATGCATCAACCTTGAAAACACCCCCCCTTATGGGTTCCCATGGACTCTTCTGATCATGGGGAGGGGACATAGCCTTCCAAATAAGGTCATGGGTTGTCCAGATCAGGGACACTGTGTATGCAAATCACGGTGTCTCAGAGCATGATAGGTACATCGCTTAAAATGCATGAAAGTATTTAAAACAAATAAACACATACATATAAACACATCCAAGTAAGATAAACAGTATATCATTAATGCATTGAGCCCATACCGAGTGTAGGAAAGCTGGGTAATTTGCTCACTATGTCCTTGACAAGAGTCCAGTGCTAAAGAGGTCTGGGGATTGTTGGACTGCTGTTTCCAATCTAGCCTTCAGGCAAATGCCTGGGCCACTCAAAGGCTTGGATTAGACTCCACCACAAAATTTCCCAACCTGGAGGTGGCAACCCTAGTCAGGACTGGCCCCAATGAGTTTTCTCCCAAAGGCCAAAATAGGCATGGAAAGGGTCCCCCTTCCTTTTACTGACAGAACCAAGCTTGATTGCCTAGCAACAGGCACTGAGGGGAAAGTAGGGTTCCTAGCTCTGAGTAGGGAAATAGGTGGAGATTTGGGGAGTGGATTCTGTGGAGGGCAGCATTTGGGGAGGGGAAGAACTCAGCAGGGTATAATGCCATAGGGTCTACCCTCCAAAGCAGCCATTTTCTCCAGAGGAACTGATCTCTGTCATTTGGAGATCAATTGTAACAGTGGGAGATCTCCAGGTCCCAGGTTTTGCAACCCCAGGGGAAAGTCAGCTACACAGCAAGAGGTTAAAGTGAATAGCTTGACGGCTGCTTGCCCACCTCAGTAGTCAGCCAGCCATGGTAGAGCCAAGCAAAAGAGACAGCTGGTTTCGCAGTTTATTCTGACAGGAAAGTGGCCAAGCTGGCAGTGGGCAGGGGAGAGGAGAAGACCCAGCCCCCAGCCAATGGCACGTGAGTACTCTTGAGTGGTGGTTGATGGGCCAATGGCTGATGGAGCATACTGCACAGCCAGTGGGAGAGCTGGAAATGGCCAATACACAAGGGAATTACATATATAGACTGCTGGAGTTCTGGCTCCACTGGTGCACCTCCTGATGGCACCTGGGTTTTGGCCACTGTGTGACACAAAGTGTTGGACTGAATGGGTTATTGGCCTGATCCAACATGTCTTCTCTTAAGTTCTTAAGTAATATAGGATGGTGATGGATGCCAAGGGACAATTTGCCCACTCTAATGGCACACACTCCCCTCCCCCCTTTGTTCACAGCAAATAAGTGGACATCAGTGAGAATTTTTGGATTTCTGCATGTCACAGATTCAACAGGGAAAATGTCTTGCAAGTATTGTGTTGGGCAGTATGACAGAAAAGCATGGATTGTTGTTGTCTAATATTTGAAGCCAATTCTTTGATAATGGTGCCAAAGGAGTGCAAACCATTATTCTAAGGAAAAAAAACACACAGGCATTATTTGTTCCTTGTTCTCACCACAACTGGAATCTTGTGTTGATGTATATTGTAGACAGTTATGGCCAGGCAAAGGATTTTTTTGTAATATTATGTCACATTTATCTTTTTTTTTCTGGAGCAACAAAATGCTGGAAAGTTGGATGCTGTCAAATCAGTTTTGTGGCAGTTGCCACAACTAGTTAATGCACTAGCTTTCTCATGGTACACATGTTGATCATTATGGATACAAATAGGCAAATAATATAATTTGTGCCTAATCAAGGCCCCAAGGCAGCAAACAGTTTAAAAAAGATAACACAAATCAATTTTAAAAGCAGTACATATGTATAAAACCAACAATTAAGAATATGGATTGTGTATTTTCTTGCAGTAGCTAAGTTATGGCTCCTTTGGTTCAGTTTCTTTCTACTTAATTATTCCAAATGAATATCTTCAGTATGTTAGGACTGTTCAGTTGGTTAAAGATTTTGGATTGATGTGGATTGGTCTCCTCCAGGGGCGTAGACTTTTTAAATCCCCGGGGGGGGGCTCTCTCGTGCGCGTGCGTGCTCGGGACCATGTCCCCGCCACTCTTCCCCCCCCAGGGAGCCGCTGCTGCCCCCGGGCCATGCCCGCCCGCCCGCCGCGCTCCCCGCCCCCTCCCTCCCTTTCTCTCCCCGCTCACCTCGGGGATTGCTGCTGGCTGCTGCTGCCTGCAGCCGGGGCCGGCGCATCGCCCTTGCGGGCCCCGGGCTCCCACTCCGCCTCGTGCCTAAGTTTCCCGGGGGGGGCTCAGCTACGTGGAGCCGTAGTTGACGCCCATGCCAGGGGCTCTGCTCTTCATTTGGGGAGAGGGGCCAGGAGAGAGGGAGAGAGCCACGGATGCTCCCCGACAGGCGGGCCTGCAGCAGGGTGCTCCTTCGACGCCTCCTCCTCCTCCCCGGAAGCAGGGGTCCCTTCGGAACCAGCCGGCGTTAACCCCTCCCGGGCCCGGTTCGCGAAGCCCCTCGGCCGCCATGGGCAGGCCGGGGCGGGGCGTTGCTAAGCGAGGCCGGGCACAAACAGAGAGGTGGTGGCGGCCGGAGGGAAGCCTGGGCCTTGGCAGCTCGGCGCAGAATGTCCCCGCGTGTCCTGGCCGGCGGTAGCCACCAGATAAAAATAGGTGACCGCGGCGGCACTGGGAGGCCGGGCAGGTAGCGAAGGGCAGGGGGACAGCCTGGCCCGCTGCGCCTCGTGGGGCGGAAAGAATCCAGGAGGAGGAGGAGGGGAAGCCCCCCCCCGCCCAAGGGAGCTGCTGGGAGCCGAGGCTGGGCAGGGACGCGCCCCCGGGAGAAAAGGCTCGGCTTCTGCCCCGGGAAGGGAGCCCGGCCCGGAGAGAGAGCAAAACTCATGGGGGGGGAGACACCCTGAAGCAGCAAAAGGGACGAGCAAGTGACCCCAAGGACAGTGCGGGAGGGGCCGAAGGGCTTCCTGGTCAAGTCTCGGGGGGGGGGGGAGATCTTTTCCGCGGAGGGGCGCCGCCACGTGTCCCTTCCGAGGGATGGATTCGGTTTGTTCTTCTCTGGTTTGTAGCCCGCCAGTCTTCCAAGGGGCCTGCGCGCCCGCGCACACACACACATGCACACACACACACACACACACACACACACCCGCCTCGTGCCTAAGTTTCCCGGGCGGGCTCAGCCTCCCCCGGCAAAATGGAGCGCATGAGTGTGGCCAGTCAGCCGGCCGTCGCCACCTCTCTCCCCCCCCCACCCCAGGGAGGCAGGAGGGCAGGCCAGCAGGGCGCTCCATTTTGCCGGGGGTGGCTGAGCCCCCCCTGGGAAATTTCGGGGGGGGGGCTCGAGCCCTCGAGCCCCCCCGTAGTTGACGCCCATGGTCTCCTCCCTTTCAATTATGATGGCAGATAAACTTTTACCCAGTTATATTCTTTCACTAAGGATCCATGCAAACCTGTAACCAGCCCTGGGCAGCAGTCATGAAGTGATTCTTTATTTACAGTCTGAAAGCATAATAATCAGTATAATTATTATGAATGATATGATGGGCCCCTGGCGCTTCTCTACAGGCAGGTTTTCCAGCAAAAAAAATTGTTTCCAACTGTGACTGAGTAGTTTCAAGTAGTGTGGATGAAAGTCTGTCTGTCCCACCCTGTCACAAATATCTAATTTATCTTTTAGCCAAGCCCAGAAACTTGATGGGATAAACAGAAGCCCTCTAGTTTTTCCCTTTCAAAAGGCACTTCACTTCACTCCAAAGGTGAACTTGTCTGTCTGATTCTGTCAGACTCACTGACTCCAACCAACTCTGTCAGAAACCAGCTTACTGACAGAGTTCTAAAAGACCAACTGGCCGAAAGACTCCCCAAAACCTCATGCCCTTCACACTCAGCTAATCATATAGTTCTCCTCAGCTGGTGCTGACCAGTCAGAGAGTAGAGGGGGGAAAGGGAGCAGCCTGTCACTCAAGCTCTCCATTCCTGTGAGGAGTTAACTCTACTGACTGCTTTTTTATTTTCTAATAATGCAACATGAAGTTCACCTATTTCAATTCTGTGGCTGCATATTGGCTCAGTGTTTTCAAGATACCAACTACAGCCACTGGCATATACTCAAAGCAGGGGTGTCAAATATACAGCCCATGGGTCTGAACTGGCACATCCAGGGCTGTTATCCAGCCTGTGAGCAACTGGTCATTACTTTTATTTGCCAGATGGCAGAGGCTGTGCATTATGTCCCTGTTTACCATCCCAGTGCTAATGTATAGTGGTGAAAGTGGAAGGACAGGTATCAGGAAGACACTGTAAGGAAATACCGTAAGAGTGTTAATGTTTTAAGCATGTCTGTATTTTGAGTGTTTTAAAAAAATGTTAATTGGGTTTTCCTATGTCCTTTATAAAGTTTATATCTCTGGTACCTGGCATTACATTTTATGGCATATATGGCTTGGCCCAACAAAGTGACAATTATGTCAGATCCAGTTCTCATAACAAATGAGTTTGACACCTCTTAAAAGGTTTTTTTTTTTTGTTCCAGTGCATCACCTTACACTTATTTACACTGAATGATCACTCACCAAGTTTAGAGAGATCTTCACAACTGGCCTGGTTTTTTACCACCTTGAATAATTTTGTGTCACCTGCAAACCTGGCCACTACATTGCTCACCGCCAATTCCAGATAATTTATGAACAAATTAAATAGCACTGATTCCAGTTCTGATCATTGTGAGCCAGGTAACAGAAAGCTTTTAAGCATTACAGTATAGTAAATTCAGGCTCTAGAATTAAAGAGACAAATTAAGGAAAGCAGACAGTTACTGTTTCACTATTTTTAGCAAGAAATATTGTCCAAAGACAATTTTATTCTGAAAGTTCCTATCTGATCAATAAAAAAAAAATCAAATGTATTTTCCCACCACTGATGATGTTGTAATCATTTCAAACATATAATATGCCCAACAAGGTAGCCTCCCTTGTGAAGAAACTTAAGACATTATTTGGAAGGAGGCAACAGTTGGCAGGAAAAGGGTTAAATTTTTCCTTCACCAATTATTTGTCTTGATAATGCCTACATGAAATTTCTTTTCTGCTTCATACTAGGACAATGAGCTACCATTACTTATGTTTACAGAGAGTAGGTAGTTTGGACCTTAATTTTTGTCACAGTTTTAATTTTCAATGAGTTAGATGAAATCTGCCAAGGGTACAGAAAGTGATGACAGCTAAGCCTATATTACTATTCCAATATACTTTTCTTGTGCTGCTTAATCATTTTTTTCAAGATAAGATTACCTGAATAATGTTCTTCTGAAGAGTGAATATATTAAAGGAGTTAGAATTTAATATACCATTGTCTTTCATGAAAAACAAAGTTTCATGCTGAAGAAGAGACATAATAAAAAGGTAATTTTCAGAAAATAGAAAATTTCATTGAGATAGTGTTGAGTTAATGTTTTCTGTTTGTAAAGATTATGGTAGGCTAGACTGATCTTCTTATGGTATTTTATGAGGCCTTTTGATTATGGTGCTATTAATTTAAAATAATGTCTGATGTAGTTTTAGTAACTGTCATCTATGGTGAATTACAGCAACATATTCATGATTCAGTCAGTGTGACATTGTCATATAAATGTATCTTAGAGCTTCTAATATTATTGGTATATATAATTAAGGAACAAACATCTTGTTTAGTGAAGATTTTTGTCTGGATTTGTTATGGAGAGATGAAGTGTGACTCTCTTGAGCCTTCTCATTCCATATGTCTGTGCCACAGACTCTGTCAAGTGGATCATCGCCAAAGAAAACCATGCTGGACTGGATAGACCAGTGGCTTGACCCAATAAATGGCAGTTTCACATACAAATGCATTCATATCTCCATGGGTGACTTTGTTCTATGCTGTTTTCCTCTTTTTCAAAAATAAATGTGCACAGCTCTTGCCGAACCACAAGATTAAAGGCAGGGTATAAACATTTGGCTTGGAGTAGGCATTTAAAGGGACCACTATTCTTTTAAATGCCTCTTCCTCCATCGGAAATAGTGGAGGATGGGGCACGTTCTTCTGGGGCCCATAGAATTCGACCCCCTGGTCCAGTCTTTTTGAGGAGAGGCTCCAGCAGCTGTGCTGCAAATCTCAAAAAACAGCCCCCCCAAAGCTCCAGATACTCCTGGATTGATTCTCGATTATTCTCTAAGGACCCTATTGACTATAATGGTGCTCATAAAGTATAATGGAGCCAAAAAAAATTGGGTTTCTGATATATTTACCGACTCCAAATACCATACCAGTATTGGAATTCAGGAATATTGGGAAATGCCAATATTTTTCTGGTTCAATATAGCCCAACCTGAAAAATACTTTTTCCCCCCATGCTCCTATTAATGACTGATTTGCTATATAACATGTGCTCCCTATGGCTTGATTTTTGTTTATTTTGCAGCCTAGCTTGGATTTTTTAACCCATTCTCAATAATAGAAATTGTGAAATTAGCATGCATTTATCTAAGAAGCATACATGAGGAATTACATCCCCCCCCCCCAAAAAAAAAGAATCTGGAATTCTATTTATGCAGAAAATAGGCTTACTTACAGAGCAATCTTTAGGAAATTTAACACAATCTAAGCCCATTGACTGGAGTAATTCTATTCAAAATTGCACTTAGGAATTGTGCAGCATTAAAAACAGATCGTAAAACACAATTCATACAGTGACATTTGTGCTTTCCTTAAACCTAGGAGATCATGGTAGTCAATAAACTGTAAAATAATACTGTCCATGCAACAATTATGCAGTTCTATTCATAAATATTAAATTAAGTTATTGGAAACGTACCTATAATGTTCTATTAACATGAAGATTGTCAGCATCATGAAGTCAAGCCTCCTTATAGAAATTATCAAAAAATAACTATAGTTTATTCTGCAAATGTGAAAATCAAAATTAGGTATATTTGAGTGTAACTTAACAATATAACCAGATGGCACTGTCATATCTTATAATCAGCTGTAGCACTCATGACTGCTAATTGATCTAATAGCACATCTAAATGTACTTGACAGGAGTTTCCTTAATAGCAATGTCTCAGAGAAGGAAAAACTAGCTATGAGCAACTGGTGACCTTCGGCTACCACGTTAACACCTCTAATACTGACTGGCAGAGTAATTAGACTGAAAATCATTTCAGCAATATAGGTTGAATGATTATGGTCATCCATTAAAGTGACCAAGGGTGCTTTTAGATTAATGGAAAAGATATGGTTCCCTGATCACATCACAGAATAGCAACATAAAGTAAATCAGGAAGGTGTGTGTATATAACTGTACTGACTATATGTAGTTTTACCACATAAATACAGCTATATTACTAATTATACTAAGTAGAGATTACAGTTATTGTTACAGTTACCAACACTATTCTTCTGAAAATGTTCAGATGCATTCAGGATCAATGCAAAGAAAAATTGAAAACAGCATTGTTTAATTACAGGAATTGAATTTTGATGGGAACATACAGATAACATTAATAGTTCAGCAAAGTTCATTGCAATCTTAACATAGAAAATGAAAGAAATAGTTAAAAATAATGCAACGACCATACAGAATTTAAATAATACTCAAAGAAAACAGACCCAAAAGCATTAAAACATTCAATAAAAGAAAAAAAGAGTTTCTTTCCATAAAACAATTCGCATGGCTATTGGTGTAGTCTGAAAACGCATAGCCATAAAAGTTAATCCAAGTTTATAAAATGTAATGCTGGACAAATAGGAATCTCTACTACGGTTCCTTTTTATTCCAGCTTCTCTGCAGCAGGCTGAACTTGGTGTCCCCTCAAGGTTTGTGTTCATGTTGCCCTACTTATTATTTGGGGACACAGAATAATATTTCAGACAGCTAGTTTGTATCTGTAGTGTTCTGAAGCAGTTCTAATGCAGAATGAATGGCAACTATAGCAAACTTACTAGGCAATTAATTCTCACTGACTTTTGAATAACTATGCATAGCACTGGGCTGCTAATTTCTTTATATTTAAACTTCAGTTAGCAATGCTTGTGCCATTGACTTCAATGGGATATAGTCACAATGAATTTGAGCAGAATTGGGATTATTGAGGCTGAGGACAGACTGGCAATCTGAAGCTTGTGAAGCGGGGGAAGGGAGCCCATTCAAACAGCCACAGCTGTTCCCCAGCTCCCTTCCGTACTTACCCGCTTCCCTGCTGCTTCCCTGCCGCTTCAGAAGGACACCGGGAGAAAGTAGTGTCCAGGGGCCGTCTGCCACTTGTTTCCCACTTTCCGGCAGTGTGAACCAGAAGAAGGTGGGATTCAAGCGGAGGCGGCAGTGTGAATGTGCCATTCCGGCAATGTGTGCATGAACGCATATGCGCACATTGCTGAAACGGCCCTGCCACGAGCTGCGGAGGCTGGCCCACCTGGGGCTGCTCCGCAGTAGTCTGAACACTCCAGTTCGATATGCTAACGCAGGAGTCTGGCCAGTGTGAATGGCCAGCCCCAGAGCAGTTTTCCCCTGCAACATTCAGCCTCGCTTTCCTCCCGCAGCAGATTGCCAGTCTGTCCTCAGCCTGAATTGAGCAAGATAAGAGCTTGTCTAATTCATCTATATACCTCATTCCCAACAGTCCCCTATGTGTGGATACTTATTTCCGCAAATAGGGGGCACACTCTCCCCAACAGGTTTTTCTACAGGGGACTCTGTGGGTCTGCAGAAAAATCCAAAAAGTAAAAAACACCCCCCTAAAAAAAAACCCTCAGGGAGGGTTGAATTCCCCCCAATACTTTTTGAAATTGCCTCCGCAGGGATCTACTTCAGGCCCCACCACATCAACAGTAAGAGGAGAGAGAGAGAGAGGGCGGGAAACAAAAGCAGGACTGGATCTTGGATTGGGGAGGATTCCTCCTGCAGTATGAATGGCTAAGGCCCAATTTACACCTCCCCTCTGAAGTAGTTTGACTGCTGTCTTTTCCTATGCTCATTTCACGCTGGTTTCAAATTTCACTCCCTGGGTCTGAAGAGTACTAATCAACAGGATCTGTTTAAAGCAGTAAAAGGCTACCTTGACCACAGGAGGACAATTAACGAATGTAAATAGTAATTTTTAAACTAGAACAAGTATAGTTTGAAACTAGGAACAGGTATAGACAGGGTTTTTTTTTAATTAGAATGATTCCAGTGGGAAAGTCAGATATAGATTTGACCTAAATAGCAGGGGGTTTGGAGCCAGGCCTGGGACTAGGATTGCCCACTGCAGGTTGGGGAATTCCTGGAGATTCTGTGGTGAAGTCTGAAGAGTGCAGAGCTTGGGGGGAGAGGTCTTAGCTGGATATAATGCCACAGAATCCACCCATTTTCTCTAGGGGGACAGATCTCTATTTCTGGAGTTGTAATTCAGGAGGATCTCCATGTCCCACCTGGAGTCTGGCAAACTTAGGCCTAGCAGCAGCCTCTGGATGACTTGATACCACCTGATTTGCATGATTCAACTAGGCCTGGCTGCTTGCTACTGTTCAACAGTAGCCACTCTATGAAAGTCAGTGAGGTATAATTGTCAGAGTTTCAGAGTAGAGTTTGCAAGATCCAGGTTTAGATCCCAATCTTGCTGTGTAAGCTCACTGGGTGCTTTTGGACCAGTCATATACTTTCAGCCTAACTTATCTCATAGGTTTGCTGTGTGGATAAAAAGGAGAAGAAAATAATGTCAACTGCTTTAGTCCCCACTGTAAAGAAACACCATAGTTTTCTTCAGTAGAAGCTGCAGGGGGAAAGGAGATGGAAAGCTGAAGAGATAAACCTAGGTTGGCTGCTGGGTGGGAAGGAGATATGGATGTTGGGAAATTCCTGGATATTTGAGGGGAGGAGCCTGGGTATGGTGGGGATTGAGGCAGGGAGGGACTCAGAAAGATATAATGCCACAAACTCCACCCTCCAAAGCAGTCCTTTCCTCCAGGGGAACTAATGTTGCCAAACTCCAGATGAGGGCCGGAGATCTCCTGGAATTACAACTGATCTCCTGATGACAGATACCAATTTCCCCAGGGAAAATGGCTGCTTTGAAGGGTGGAGTTGATATTTTACCCTGCTGAGGTCACTTCCCAGCTCAGATCTCATCCTCCCAAGGCTCCACTCCCAAATCTCCAGGAATTTCCTAACATGGAGCTGGAAACCCTAAGAGGAACTGATCTCTGTATTTGGGCAATTTATTGTGATTCCTGGAAACTGGCTGCTGCCACTGCTGCTGGAGGGGGGAAGTAGGTGGGAGGATAGGAATGTGACAGGGCAGAAAGAGTGATTGGGTAGGGGCAGAAAGGAAGGGACAGACATGGAGGGTAGAGAGAAAGAGTAAGAAAAGGAATGGCAGGAAGGAGAAAGTGTGAGAGAAAAAGGGAGAAAGAGGAAGAAGCAGAGGTGGGGGAGCTGGAAAGCCACTCCTGCAAGTTTCTTGCAGGTCCACACTTGTATGTCATATTAATGATATGAGAAATCCAGATCTCAGTTTAGTATAGCTTTTCTCATATGCAGGAATTACCATAACATTAAAGCTATAGATGTACATTCAGATATATCTGGTCCAAATGGGTACCCAAAACCTATCTTACAGGGAGAAGATGGGGTATACTTGGGTATCAGGAGCAGTATTCGGGATCCTTGGGGGAATATTGGTTTCCAGGTTTCATATATTTCTGGAAACATTCAGGAATATCTGGGGCTGGCATTTTAGGGATCACTTTCAACAGGTTTTTGAGGCAACTGGAAGGTGGCTCACAGGTGGTGAGAGTTTCAGTCAGCCCAAGGAAGGTGGTTAATGACCAGTGAGAGTCTTGGCTGGCCTGGGTAGGTTGGCTTGTGGCTGGTGAAAGTCTTGACTGGCCCAAGGATGGTGGCTTACAACAGATGAGGGCATTGTTTGGCCTGGGGTGGGTGGCTGGCAGCTGGTGAGAGTATCACCTGGTCCAGGGAAGGCAGTTCTCAACCAGAGAGTGTCTCACCTGACCTGGGGAGGGCAGCTTACAGCCAGTGAGAATCTTGCCCTGCCTAGGGTGAGTGGCTTGGCTGGCAAATCTTACCCAGTCCAGCAGGGATGTGGATGCTTCCTTCCCCCTTTTGTCAGGGTGGGGCTCTTTTCCAGGGCCATTTTTCTTCCCAATTCAAGTTGGAAGGTTGCAAGTTGGATGGCTGGGCACACCTTGTTCAGGGGCCTGTAGAACTGGAGTGCTTCGTTCACTTTGCTTGAAACTTGGGGAATACCAGAAAAATCCAAACCTGACAACTGAACGGTACCAGGAGCCCTGAATATCATCAAATACTGGTGTTTATGTCCTTAATGAAAACCAAATATGAAAAAATACCATTTTTCCCCAGGTGTACATCCCTAATTAATATGGGATTTGTGGCTATCACTAGTCATTGCTCTAATTTAGTATGATTTTAAAAGCAGAGTTATATGCAGTAGGGGTGTGCACCAAGAAAATTTTGTTATATATTTTTTTTTGGGGGGGGGTTAGGGCTTATTTTCAGGTAGGGCACTATTGTTGTTGTTCAGTCGCACAGTCGAGTCTGACTCTTCACAACCCCATGGACCACATCACGCCAGGCCCTCCTGTCTTCTGTCATGCTCTGAAGTTTGCTTAATATCAAGTTTGTTGCATCTATGACCCTGTCTAACCATCTCATCCTTTCTCATTCAGTAGGGCATTACCACTGCAGAATTCAATTCTGTGTGGTTGATGTTTGGGACCATTATTTTCAATGAGAAATGTATACGAGGGTCTGGGGAATATACAGATAATAGCACCAAATTTGCAGAGAATGCAGTCTTCCCTCTCATCTAAAAACCGTGTGATTTCCAAGCAGATTGAACAAAGGTATTCAGTTTTATAGACATTCTGTGCAGCCTCACTTCTCTCTAGGGTTACCAAGTCCGGGTTGGAAAATACCTGGGGACTTTGGGGTTGGAGCCAGGAGAAGGTGGGGTTTGGGGTGGGGAAAGGCCTCAGCATGGTACAATGCCATAGAGTCCACCCTTCAAAGCAGCCATTTTCTCCAGGGGAGCTGATCTCTGTCAGTTGGGGATCAGTTGTAAAAGCGGGAGATCCCCAGGCCCCACCTGGTGGCTGGCCACCCTACTTTCTACTGATTCCTAAAATGGCAGTCAAGCAGTAGCCTAGCATTGTTCTACACCTATAATGGCTGCCAACAATTTCTTACCTTTCTACTGAAAACCCTGCATTTGCCATCCTTTCTTGTTGTAGCCTGTCTGCTTCTTTCACAAAGTGAAAGTAGCTCCCTTTGCAGACTAGGGCTGCCAAGTCGTACTCACGCACTGGCGGGGGGGGGAGTCCTTCGCCGCCCGGGAGCCTCCCTGGCGCGCGCGCTTTGCATGCACACCCGGTGACGTCACCCGGAAGTGACATCACCCGGAAGTGACGTCGCCCTGGCAACATCTCCAACGTGGTGACGTCACTTCCGGGTGATGTCACTATGCTGGGGAAGTCGTCCAGGCTGGACGACTTTGGGGGTGGGGTTCCCCCCGCCGGCCGAATGCCAGCCGGCGGATCGGGAACCCCTATAGCGGGGGATCCCCCACCCCCCGGGCTGACTTGGCAGCCCTATTGCAGACTCCATTTCTGTCAGTCTGTCACTATGGGATATACTAAAACAAATGATATTAAAAGCTTATTGGGAACAAGGTGGGAGGCCTGAAGGCCCATTGGATTTAATAAGAGTCAGGATGTACCATTGACTTGTGTAAACTGTATTGAAATACATTACAGCACACAGAAGTTGCAATGTGGAATGGATTATGAGAAACCTGCCCTGGGCCTGCAATCAGTGCTCTGTGACTGGAATGACAGCCTCCAGAGTGGAATGACAGCCTCTGGGGGGGGGGGTGAAATCAGTGTTCTGGGGGGCTGCTATTCAAGTCTTGGAGCAGCCCCTCCAGGGGCTGTTATTCCACTCTGGAGGCTGAAACTCCAGTCCCAGAGCACTGATTCCACCCCACAGGACTGCTATTTTACTCTGGGCCTGTCATTTCAGTCTCCAAGCATTTTACCTGGCCCAGGGACCTATATTCTACTCACAGGGACTGTCATTCCACTGTGAAGGATGTGATTCCAGGCACAGGGCAGGTTTCTCATAACCTATTGCATATTTTCATTGCAACTTTTGTGTGCCGTAATTTATTTCAGTGGAGTTTATGCAAGTCAATTGATATTCCTGGCTCCTATTGTATTCAATGAGCATTCAGGCATCCCACATTGTTCCCAATGGGCATTCTTGTCATTTGTTTCACTACATCCCACCCTTATGCCCTATAGCAGGGGTGGGCAAATGGCGGCCTGGGGGCCACATGCGGCCCGCCACAGAGTTTTTTGCGGCCCGCCAAGAAGATTTCAGGACTTCAAGAAAATTGAGCCTAAATTCAGTTTGCTCTCTTATCCCATTACTGCTGATATTGATACAGCACCTGAGGAGCTGCAGCTTGAACTTATTGACATGCAGTCAGATCACACTGTGAAAGAAATGTTTAATGCTGTGACATTAGTTGACTTTTACAAATCTTTGTCTGCTGAAAAAATTTCCATGTATGAAGAAATTTGCTGGGAAAATGTTCTCTATATTTGGGTCTAAATATATTTGTGAGCAAAGTTTTTCTTGCATGAAGATCAACAAGAGTAAATATAGATGCTCTTTGACAGACATTAACTTGCAGGCTGTGATGAGAATCTCAACAAGCAATCTGATTTCAAAAAAATTGTAGAAAAGTGTGATAGGGTACATTTGTCTCATTAAACTGATTCTAAAATTAAATGTGCTTGCAGCTATAGATGATATGAAATTAGCACAATAAATAAATTGAATTAAACTACCACTATTTTATTTAATTTATATTTATTGATTTTTATGATACAATTTATATTTTTTCTGAAATGCAAAGTTAACTAATGAATGCAATCATTTTAAAAGGTGCAGCCCTCCGCTAACCTCCGCTCCCACAAAGTGGCCCCCGAGCCAAAACAATTGCCCTATGGGGGACTTTTCAGGGGGGGCTGGAATGGATGTTTTTCAACCAAATGACAGCAAAATTTTAATAAGTGCTGTCTACTAAAGACGCCTGCTCCTTGGAAGAAAAGCGATGGCAAACCTAGACAGTCTAACAAAAAGTAGAAACATCATCCTGCCAACAAAAGTCCGTATGGTCAAAGCCATGGTATTCCCAATAGTGATATGTGGATGCGAGATTTGGACTATAAGGAGTGCCAAAGAATAGATGCTTTCGAATTATGGTGCTGGAGAAGACTCTTGAGAGTCCCTTGGACTGCAAAGAGATCAAATCAGTCAATCCAAAAAGAAATCAATCCTGACTGTTTCCTGGAAGGCCAGGTCCTGAAGCTGAAGCTCAAATACTTTGGCCACCAAATGAGAAGGGAACACTCACTGGAGAAGACCCTGATGCTGGGAAAGATTAAAGGTCAAAGAAGTAGGGGATGACAAAGGATGAGATGGTTAGACAGTGTCATCAATGCAACAAACATGAAATTAAGCAAACTCCAGAACACAACAGAAGACAGGAGGCCTGGTGTGATGTGGTCCATGGAGTCATGAAGAGCTGGACTCGACTGTGTGACTGAACAACAACAACTAAAGAACTCCAAAGTTTCAAGCAAATTGGATCAAGGGGATGGATTTCACCAGCCCCTGAATGAGCTGCCCCTGCTCTCTATTTTCCTAGTCATAGTACCTGCAAGGAACAAAAGGTCTTTGCTCCCCACAAAGGAAGGAGTTAAAAAGAACTGAGGCTTTCTGTGTCTTGTCTCCAAAGGTGATTGGCTGGAAGCACCCTTTGCTTCTCCCTTGCAAGAATCCAGGTGGAAGGGGGAAATGCCATTGCTTGAGAAATCAACAGAATCAAGGTAAAACTCGAGCTCATGCTGTAGCCAGCTAGTAGCACCCAAACTCAAAAACAACAACATAGATTTCTTTTATTTCACTAAGAATCCTGGATTCCTAAAATCATTCCACAAAATCCTGGTAATGACCTGGAACTGCAATTTCCATGTATCTTTGGCTCAGGAATTTCATTTGCTCACCCCTGATCCTACAGGCTAATTTTTCTTTTCTTGAATGCATATACTGGGGCTACAGTGGAAGACTAGTGCGGAGCTACTTATTAATTGTCCTCACCTTTCTTCTACATTGAAAGTCAGCACTCCCTGGTGCTCCCTTTGGCCCTACTACTCAACACTTATGAGTTCACCTTAGTTTCCCGTAACATGGTAAAAGTTAATTGGAAGTAGTGAATTTAATGGGCAGTTCGGCAAGGAGAACAGACCCCATTTTCCACCTTGATCTTCCCCTTTAAACTGGAGATTCTGCAGTTGCATTGAAAGAAAACATTCATTGAAAAGGATCTTGAAACTACCAAAAATATATAGTTCCACATTTATAATTTACAGTTTCTTTGCAGAGTGTAGTGACTATGATCACATTTTGCTTCCCTCATTGTGGGCCAACCAGGCATAATTTAAAATTGCATGGGTCATGAGTGATTTAGTTATGTGACAAGGTAACATGTGGTTTTCAATGCAGTTTTATCAGCAGGACAGCATATGAACAATCTGAAAATAACTCTTGCATTCTTTTAAAAAGTAATCAACTTCTCAGAGAACCTGGAGTTTGTGCAAAAATAGCCATGAGGTTTGGGGAATGAAAAAAGGGATGTGACATATTTTGCATAGTGGGTGCTTTTATTACCATGGGCTTGTATTGTTCCTATGGGAATAACTGGTTTTACAGTAGTACTAATGCTAAGTAGAACACCATCAATTTGTAAACACCTTAAAGTCGCAACTAAATATGTGAGTTTTAAAAAAAAATCTTCCTGAAGTATATGAAAGGCATATTTAGAGCACAATCGACAAACACAGCTCCCTGACAATATATATTTCATAAAGGTGCACTTTGTGCAAGCTATGAACAAAACATGCCTTTTATATCCTTCAAAAATGTCATAAGCAAAGACCCTGAAAATGAACAGGTACAATTTTCAATTGCTATCACAATTCCATTATTTTGAGTTCAGTATTTCTTTTTAATACAACTAGTATGACATGAATTTTATCTAGGTATTTCTTTCCACGATGCATTTTCTCATACTGTGTTCATACATTTGCTATCCCATATGTCTTAGCTGGATGCTTTTTTTTAAGGTCCTCTGGCTTATTGATTTTGAAATTACTTTCCCTTTTGTTCATTACCATTTTTTTTCATTTCACATGGTTTATCTGTAACACCTGTATTCCCTTGAAATACCTGGCAGATCATTTTTTGGTGGATGCTCAGCTGTTTTGCTGGGTTAGTGTTTAATCATGCAGTTCATGGGAATTAGAGAATAGGTTCAGTAACATAGAGCCATATATAAATCATGCTATATGAAATGGAGATAAGCACAAACATGCACTGGAGGTGAACATGACCTGTTGAAAGATACACAACATGGCATAACATCTATTCCAGAATAGTAACAGAGTATGGACAAAAGAGTGGACCTGGCATAATGAATTTCTCCCTAGGATGTGCCATGGTTTAGCATGTCACTGAGTCAAATTTTCATGGAGGTACCCATATTGTGAAGTGGCATTGATACCTCCAACTTGGCTCCAGTTATAGTTTCGACAGTGCCACCTGGTGCCACTTTTTTGAGTCAAAAGCATCATAGGAACCATGACAGCTATTAATGTATCATCCATGTGGCACCAGTTCATACAAATTGTGTCTCCATGCAAATGTATTCTAGCCGTGGGCCTGCAAGTTCCTGAGGTGAATGGTTGGGAACTACTGCCCAAATTTCCATCATGCAGAGAACGTAGTCAAACCAATGAGAAACAAAAGAATAGTTTTCTACACTCAGGCAAGTGTCAGCCAAGGGCATAGACTTTCCAATTTCGGGGGGGGGGGGGGCTGGGGCTGGGCCAGAGACATTACAGGCCATTATCTCCAGGGGAGGCTCAGCATGTCCTGGAAAAGTTTTGGGGGGGGGCCCTCCAGCTCCCCAGCCCCCCTGAAGTTGATGCCTATGGTGTCAGCATTTAATCAATATGGTGCTAGAACTTCAGTGTACTTGAAACAACACTTCTGTTATACTCTAATGTTCAGCTCAAAAGGAGCATCTGCATGCAGCTTATTCTGGCTTCATATGAAGTACCTCTTCATAGTAATCTATAGCTGTCCACAACACTTATGTGGTTTTCTGTAAATATAGGGCATGTGCAAACCAGGAAGAAGGGGACAGTGCTGCAAACTGAAACAGAAAAAGAGAAAAATACAAGAAGCAGTACATGCAGTCTCCACTCCAAATCTGAGACATTTGTAAACACTTCCAAAATAATTAGTTTCTTCTCTGTGAGGAAGGTAGTTTGCTGGTAATTAAGTTGGGTTTGAGTCATACATGCAGTACAGTAGCCATATGAAGAGAGTACAACATGCTATTTCAGACCTTGTTTCTCAAGCATTTTCAATGGAATGATAAAAACCATTGGACTTCATGGCAAACCCATTCATAGAAATGTCTTGAAGTGAGGAGAAAGTATCATACACTTATCTTTTGACTACTATGTCACTGCTTGCATTGTGGGAATAAAGACTAAGAGGTAGCATAATCAAACGTGATAAGATACTTTCATTAACATGCTTAGGACTGACCTTGCTGCCACTGTACAGCAGCAGTTGCCCAGTGTTTCCTCCTGTGCCATTGGCCTCCTCCAGCCTGGTTATGGAACTTGTGTATACCTTTTCCTCTCTCTTCTTTCACGTTTATGCCATCCTTTCCTTCCTCACCTCCTCCCTGTCAGATAGGGTTGCTGCAACATGCTGCTGATTATTATTCCCTCACCTGCTTAATAAAGAGTGATGGTTGCTTTATGAAGTAGTAGCAGCCACCATCAACAGCGGGGGGTGGGAGGAGGAGAAGCAAGCAAATGGCTGTAGTGATGGCTGCCCACTGGCCTGGAGAGGTGAGCCAGAAGCAGGATTGTTAAGCAGCAGCCGCCACCACCACCACCATTTTCTTGCCTAGCTTATCTTTTTGCGTCATGCCCTATCTGATCAGGACCCTACTGGAAAATAGAATGCTGAGAAAACCATAAACCTGGAACCCACCTGGCTTGGGATGTGGTAGAAAAGTGGACTTTGTCTGGATTCTTGATGTCTGTTTATGCAGGCAGAAAAACACTAAATTATATCAATAGTTGTGACCATGCAACCTGGGGAAGCTAGTTCTAAATTAATAGATTTTGGAAATTGTAATTTAATTGATTTGAGGGAAAGGTGCAATTTTGTATGTAAAAACCTAATCTTACAATTTGTTTCATATCCCAGATAAGCAGGGCTCCGTTGGGGCCGGGGCGCACCGGAGCGCCGCTCCGGGAGAGAGGAGGCAGGGGGCGGGCACTTACAAAGCCCCCCCCGGCCTCCCCCCCCGACAATGCTCCCGGGGCTGGCAGCGCTCCGCCAGCCCCGGGAAGGAGAACCCTGTCCCTCCCCCCTCCCACTGCTCCCGGGGCTGCGGAGGGGGGGGGGTTCTTGGGTGCCACTCTGCCCACGCCGGGCTTCTTGCAGGCCATGGCCTACGTGCTGAGCGCCAATATGGACACGTGCGTGCCCGACTACAAACTGGAGGCTGCCATCAGCAAGATCTTTGCCTCGGTGAGTGAAGGGGAGGATGAGCGGGGTCCCTTGGCCTGGCCGTCTGCCTGCCTGCCTGGGTCCACGTGCCAGAGAGAGCGGGAGCCACGGACAGCCCCGGCGGCAGGAGGAGGAGGAGGCCTCTGCCTTCGTCCTGCCCGGGGCGAGGTTGGGGATGCCGTCGGGAGGGCGCCTGACGCGCGCTGGGGTGTTTTGTGCCGGCAGGAGGCGGCCTGGGCGGTGGCGGACGAGGGCCTCCAGATCCTGGGCAGGATGGGCTACATGCAGGTAAACTGGCCGCCGGGGGGGAGGGAGACCCTCCGGCGCGGCTGGACGGCTGGCTGGGCGTACAAAAGGAGGGGAGTCTCCTGGGCAGCGGCGCTCCCTCCCTCTCCCTTTCCCCCCAGGCAGGAGGCGGGCGTGGAGCGCGTGGTGCGAGACCTGAAGATCTTCCGCATCTTCGAGGGCACCAACGACCCGGGAAGGAGAGCCCTGTCCCTCCCCCCTCCCACTGCTCCCGGGGCCGCGGAGGGGGGGATTCTTGGGTGCCACTCTGCCCACGCTGGGCTTCTTGCAGGCCATGGCCTACGTGCTGAGCGCCAACATGGACACGCACGTGCCCGACTACAAACTGGAGGCTGCCATCAGCAAGATCTTTGCCTCGGTGAGTGAAGGGGGGGATGAGCGGGGTCCCTTGGCCTGGCCGTCTGCCTGCCTGCCTGGGTCCACGTGCCAGAGAGAGCGGGAGACACGGACAGCCCCGGCAGCAGGAGGAGGAGGAGGCCTCTGCCTTCGCCTTGCCCGGGGCGGGGGGAGGTTGGGGGCGCCGTCGGGAGGGTGCCTGACACGCGCTGGGGTGTTTTGTGCCGGCAGGAGGCGGCCTGGGCGGTGGCAGACGAGGGCCTCCAGATCCTGGGCGGGATGGGCTACATGCAGGTAAACTGGCCGTCGGGAGGGGGGGGAGACCCTCCGGCGTGGCTGGATGGCTGGCTGGGCGGACGGAAGGAGGGGAGTCTCCTGGGTGGCGGCGGCGCTCCCTCCCTCTCTCTCTCTCTCCCCCCAGGCAGGAGGCGGGTGTGGAGCGCGTGGTGCGGGACCTGAGGATCTTCCGCATCTTCGAGGGCACCAACGACCCGGGAAGGAGAGCCCTGTCCCTCCCCCCTCCCACTGCTCCTGGGGCCGCGCGGGCCCTGGGAAGCTCCTTTCCTCTTCCCCCTCAATACTCCCTCCCTCCCTTCTCTCTTTCTCTCCCCCCACCTACCTACTTACCTTCCTCTTCCTTCCTTTCCCCCTTCCTTCCTTCCTTCCTTCCTTCCTTCCTTCCTTCCTTCCTTCCTTCCTTCCTTCTCTCTCTCTCTCCCCACCTACCTACCTGTTCCTTCCCCTCTCCCTTCCTTCCTTCCTTTCTTCTCTCTCTCTCCCCCACCTACCTACCTTCCTGTTCCTTCCTTTCCCCCTTCCTTCCTTCCTTCCTTCCTTCCTTCCTTCCTTCCTTCCTTCCTTCCTTCCTTCTCTCTCTCCCCACCTACCTACCTACCTTCCTCTTCCTTCCTTCCTTCCTTCCTTCCTTCCTTCTTTCTCTCCCTACCTACCTACCTACCTGTTCCTTCCTTCCCCTTTTCCTTCCTTCCTTCCTTCTCTCTCCCCTCCTACCTACATACCTTCCTGTTCCTTCCCCTCTCCCTTCCTTCATTCCTTCCTTTCTTCTCTCTCTCTTTCCCCACCTACTGTGAGACTTCTGCTCAAAGTAGTCAAGGATCAGATCTTTGTTGATGAAACACAGTTCTTTATTTCCAATTTCTACATTGGTACAGCTTCTCGGATTATTGTCAGAGATAACGCATATGACAGAAGCAGGTCTATTATACCTTTCTAGACAGTTTGAATTACCCATAGGTAGCCAATCACTAAAGGGGAAAAACGGTGGGCAAAAAGGGTCTCTGGCCGTTTGCTTCCCACAGGAAAGAAAGTGAGGTGTCAAGTTGTAAATTTCCATTCCTAAACCAGACCCCTTAGATGTTACCATTTCACATAACAATTGATGGCCTCGAGGCTTTCGCACGTTGATAAGAGATGGGACTCGTCCTCCCTTAGAGTCCCAGCCGGGACGAATGGAATGCGGAGGCAGGAGTGTGAGAGGCCCATTGTTCCCATACTTTGAAGTTGTCATCCTCCCGCTCTGACAGTTACACAAACCAGGCCTGGTCAGGGTCATAAACCTGGGGTCACATAGTCTACATACATACTGGCCAAAGTGAGGGTTTACCAAAAGGAGGGGGCGACTACATGGCAGGTGTTATGAAAGCAGCTATAACACATACATGGCAATAGGAGTATAACATGGCATACATGTAAGACAATAGAAAGCATAGTAATAATACAGAAGGCATAGCTGTAAGCAATAGAAAGACTTTGTCTGAATCAGCAGATTCTGACACCTACCTACCTACCTTCCTGTTCCTTCCTTCCCCTGTTCCTTCCTTCCTTCCTTCTCTCTCTCTCCCCCCACCTACCTACCTACCTTCCTGTTCCTTCCTTCCCCTCTTCCTTCCTTCCTTCCTTCTCTCTCTCCCCCACCTACCTACCTACCTTCCTGTTCCTTCCTTCCCCTCTTCCTTCCTTCCTTCCTTCCTTCTCTCTCTCCCCCACCTACCTACCTACCTTCCTGTTCCTTCCTTCCTCCCTCTCTCCCCCTTCCTTCCTTCCTTCCTTCCTTCCTTCTCTCTCTCTCTCCTACCTACCTTACTGTTCCTTTCTTTCTTCCTTCCTTCCCCCCTTCCTCCCTTCTTTCTTCCTCCCTCCTTCCTTCCTTTCTTTCTTCCTTCCTTTCTTTTTCTTTATTCTCTCTCTCTCCCCCACCTACCTATCTTCCTTCCTGTTCCTTTCCTTCCTTCCCCCTCCCTCCCTTCTTGCCTTCTGACACACCTGACGTCAGGGATGTGTGGCCTTATGACACTTCCGGTGACGTCAGGGGGTGTGGCATATGCAAATAAGTTATGCTAATAAGCTCCTGCACCTCTTTTTTTACGAAAGGACCCCTGCAGATAAGAAGTAAAAATAAATTCAAAGAACAAAGCCAAACATGGCATCCTCTATTTCCTGCTAACAAAATTAGTACTGCTAGCAGGTGTGTTTTAACTGCTGTTTTGCAAGACATTTTGTTGTTGAAGTCTGTCCCATTAGGGAGACTGTAGTCTGTTGCTAGACTGACTAAGGCCCTCTGTACTGAAGGGGAAAAGCAGAGTGGAATGGAGGAAGAAAGATGGAGGAGAAAGTAGAGTAGATTCTTTAAAAGAGACAAAAGAATAAAACCTGATGTTAAGAATTCTGCCATGTGTGGTCTCCTTGCCTCAGGTCCGTAGCTACATTGAGGCCTTTTGCCCCCCCCCCCCCGACTTCCCACCCAGCCCAGCCCCCCCAACTTATTTATTGCACTCATTGCCACCCCCAGCAAGCTTCGTGCCACCCTCTCTTGCCTGCTGCTCTTTCTGGGCAAGTCAAGCCCCGTGCCTTCCTGCCCTACAATCCCATGCTGCTGCTCTTTCTTGTTTTTTGCCAGCCAGCAAGGCGAGCCTTGCCTCCAATCTCATGCTGCTGCTCTCTCTTGCCTCTCTACAGCTGGCAAGTCAAGCCCCTTGGGTTGGATTATCCCACGCTACTGCTCTGTGCTCTCTCTCTCACCACTCGCTGGCTAGCAAAGCAAGCCCCAACTACCTTCATCCCTCCAATTCCCAAGCCGGTAAAGCAAGTGCCGCACTGCCCAATCCCTCCCTTGGCTTCAGAGCCCATGATTTTGCTTCCATTCCTCCCCCCCCCCCTTCCCTTTTTATTTTCAGAGCTCAGCTCTGCCTACCACCTTTGAATGGCGAGGATTCCTCCCCCCCCCTTTCCCTTTTTATCTGCAGGACTTAGCTCTGCCTTTCACCTTTGAATAATTAAATTATTTAAATTAGCCAGTGCCAAGTGCCCACTGAGAAATGTAAATGCCTCTCGACTTAGAAATTCCTGGCTATGGGCCTGCCTTGCCTGCATTAAACTACAAAAGTAGGTCAGTTGTACCAGTCCATACTCTGTGAATAGAATGGTTTGTAGAACATTTTTGGAGGAAAACACTATAAAGCTGTCCTAACAAAAGCCTCACCACCAGTATGGTGGTGACTAGCTCTTCACGTTGGTAATACATTATTGTTTGAGTAGATCTCTGCTAACCACACTTTCCATTCTCTGCAGCTCTCTGTAGCATATTGTGGGTGGTCAGCTCATCCTACAATCAGGAGACCTTGGTTCTCATCCCAAAACAATCACGGTCAGTTGAAACATGTCCATGAACTCTGAAGTTCTTGACCATTCTTTCCGTTTACCTACGTTTGGTTTTATGGGCACAGTGGCATCTTTAAAATTTGTTTTGATTTATGGTAACTAAGATACAGTTTTTTGCATCAGGAATAATTTGACAAGCTTGCATTTTTCTTTACCTGTGAGTATATTGAACTGGAGTGCAGTCGAACAACACCAAATTACACACTAGAGAGATGTGAATTTATCTGCACGGCAGACTTTCAAGGTCTTCATTTTTCTTTATCGGAACATACTTTTTACAACATATTTTATTTATAAAGAACAGTTTTCTGCAAGATTCTCAGGCTAAGTAAACATGAAGTTGAATTACTGGTAAACTGACTTTTAAAATGTGGAGTGTTAATAAAAATGTAGACAAAACTCGAGGGGAAAATTCGCAGTGTAATCCTAAACAAAGTTACGCCTTTTTAAGTCCACGGACTTCAATGTACTTAGAAAGGTGCAATTGTGCTTAGAATGGCATAATTAGACATGAAGATCCTAAAGTCTGAAGCTAGAATCCCATCCAATTGAACTGAATGGGATTTATTTTTAAGTAATACTGTGTATGATATTGTTGTTAGCATTCCTTAGTTTCCTTCTCTCTTCAGGAAACACTGAAGGAAAGTTTGACAGTGGATATGGCAGAATTCTGATAGACTTTTAGAACAAAAAGTTTTACAACATTTTACATCCCACTTCTATTATTAATGATTAAGATAGACTTTACTTTGTAAAGATTCTAAGTCTAGTCTTCCATTATGTATTAGATGAATCCATTGAAAGCAGTGGTGGGGTTAATAGTACCTGTACAAAAGTGGAACAAAGAAGAATAAAAAGAATGAAGGGGAAATGGAATGGACACAATCCATTACCAAGTTAATGATGGTTAAGAAGAAGAAGAAGAAGAAGAGATTGGATTTATACCCCGCCCTTCACTCACTTAAGAGTCTCAGAGCGGCTTACAAACTCCTTTCCCCTCCCCTCCCCACAACAGACACCCTGTGAGGTAGGTGGGGCTGAGAGAACTCTTTCCCAAGCTGTCCTTGAGGGAACAGCTGTTACAGAGCTATGGCTTGCCCAAGGTCATCCAGCCAGGTGCAAGTGGAGGAGTGGGGAATCAAACCCGGTTCTCCCAGATTAGAGTCCGCGCACTTAACCACTACACCAGACTGGCCACTACACCAGACCTCTTGTAAGCTATGTAAATGTCTAGTACACCATTCTATGTCCATTGGCTCTGATGGATTAAAAGGGATGTCTCTGCTTAGAGCTGCACTGTAAACATCTAAGTGCAATCCTAAACAGAGTCACACAATTCTAAATTTATTGAAGTGAATCGGTTTAGAAAGGTATAACTGTTTAGGACTGCACTATTAGCATACAGTTCTGAGCCCATTAGTGTGTGTGTAAACTTCCATCAAGTTGCAGCTGATTTATTACAATCTGACAGGATTTTAAGGCAAGAGACTGAGATGGTTTGTCATTTCCTTCCTCTGCATAGCATCCCTGAGCCATCCAGGGGAGGGCAAGCACATTTACCAGGATATAAAGCAAATTTAGTGAGTGACTACTTCTGAGTAAACTTGCTTGGGTTTGCGTGGGAAGGCTTGTTTTCATTATTATCCTTGATGATATACCATAGATGCAGGAACACTGGTGAACTGCAAGCTATGGAAGGTTTTAGTTTACAAATATCAATTGAAAGCCAGGACTGTGGCTAAATATATTGTATTACAGTTAATCTACCTGATTTTGAACTTTCCATTTGTCAACTTGCAAAATGAACTTTGTGGTACAGTAAGAGGAACATTTAAATGCATTCTGATAGTAAGAGGAGAGTTTGTTTTATATTAATGAAAAAGCAAATCATCTTTATATGAATGGTCAGACAGCATAATTTGCCATTGGTGCCAGTAAAATTAAAGACATGTAATTTAGTGGATAGCTTGTTAAATTGTATTAATAATTCTTTTGGAATTATTGCTTCTGGCTGCTTTAATCCTGCATTACTGATGTTCCATTATACAGAAATATATATTCAGAGTCTTAATATGTCATTAGTATATTAGAGAGTTCTACTGTAGTAGAAAATTCTGAGCACCAGAAATATTTCATGGGTACTATTGAGGATCTAGAAACCTGGATAACTTCAAATGTGCACAGTATCCTAACACTGACTTCTGTGATCACAGAGATAAGCATGAGGAGCTCAGGTAGATGAGAAACTATGGCCAAGGACAGACTGGCAATCTGGAGCGGGACAGCCCCACTTCGGAAGTGGAAGAAGGGAGCCTGTTCAGACATGCACATCTGTCCATCGGCTCCGTTTCGCACTTACCCATCTCAAAGCCGTTTTCCATCCATTTTAACAGGACACCGGGAGAAACTGGTGTCCAGGGGCCGTCTTCCGCATGCCTCCCGCTTCCAAGCAGTCTGAACTGGAAGAAGCGGGAGGCACCCGGAGGCGGCAGTGTGAATGCGCCGGAACTGAATTTTGCGCATGTGCGCATATACGAAACACAGATGAAAGGGAAAAAATAGAAAAAAAGGAGAGAGGGGGAGGGAGAGAGAGAGATAGTGAATGAACCTTGAGTGCACTTTTGAAATAGACCGCAGGAAGTTAGAAAGTGCATTGAAAGTGCATGGAAAGCCCATTGTCCCCATCTCTTGCCATTTCGCATATGTGCATATGCGCCACCAGCACAACGGAGCCACGCGAGCCGGCTCCGCGACAGTCTGAACGTTCCGTATCGGCACCACTGCGCACTACGCTGGCCGGTATGAACGGCCAGCCCTGGGGAGTTTCCCCCCCACAGCAGTTCGCTCCGCATTCCTCCCGCTCCACATTGCCAGTCTGTCCTCAGCCTATGACTGATTGGCATAGGTATGTGAATTTAGCTTCTGCAGACAGTGGAATTCTGCACATACAAATACAATACTGTCCATTACTAACAACTGGATTGAGATGAAAATCTTAAACAGTTTGCTGCCTGAATATTTTGTGATAGTGTCATTAATGTACTTCTGGCTTTGCCTGAGTCAAATAGCAATGCATTGAATAGTAGAGCTCTAAACAAGGGTTTTCACAATTTCTCTTCTGTATCTGAGCACACAATTTTGATCATTTTAACATGTTCTTGAGCAAATAGGACTAAGGTTTACTGACATATTGATAAACACATTTTAATTATGTCTATCTTTCTAAATTGTTCAATGCAGAAAATTTTAATTTTTCCTTTTAAAAAACTGTCTTTGATGTTTAGACAGGTTTCTAGCAAGCATCTTTTAGTTTGTACTAGCCATAATTATAGTACAATACAGTTGTCAATGTCACAAAAAGTGATTAAAATAAATATATATATAGTTAACTTATTTTATATTGTTCTGTAGATCCAGTGATGTTCATGCTATATATTATACTTACTATATCATGAAACTTATGTGAAAACACCAGGGTACTTCTGGCATTCTATGCAGTTAAATATATCCCACTATAGAAAATGTTGTTACAAAGTTTTGCTTGCCAGATATGGGTACAATACACTTACAGAATGAGAGCACATTTACTGAGATTTTTGGATGGCCTTTAAAAAAATTACAATGGTAGGGTGGTCTAGCAACTTATGTTGAGAGCAAAAAGGGATCACACATATATCATTTTTAAAAAAGAGTAGCTCACTTAAAACAAAGAAAGTTTATTTGCTTATGAAGAAGCAGCTGACTCTTCACATTAAATGATGTATGACCAAACAAGCTGCATTCACTTGATTTCCAAAACAGCTGGAGTTGAATTCAGAGGCAGTTAATTGCCTTGGGGACCTTGCTCTGGCATGTAGCCCACTGGTACTCTTCAGGGGTGGAGCAGGTTCACACTGAAAGCTTATAAGCATCTGGGCTGCTGCTGCTGTTGAATGCCACTACTGACAGATTTACCATCTGCCTTTGAAAACACACAAGTCTAGAGCCAGAGTCTACCAGTTTCCAGAGTCTTCCTTAGTCAAAGGCTTTTCACTGAATCATTGAATCAGATACTGTCATTAAAACTATGCAAAGGGTACCAACAAAGTTTTTACTTTAAAATTTAACACTTATATTTATGTATTTTTTTAAGGAAGGGGGATTAAAAAAATAAAACAGGATCTTTAGTCAAATAAATGAAAACGAAGTATATCACCTTGTCCTTGCAAAACACAGAGAACACTGGAAGTATCTCTGTGATAATAATTCCACAGCACTAGTCCCCATATTTGTCTTTGCAACAAAATTAAACTGAAGTCCAGTGTCACCTTTAATATTTCTCTATTAAATTATTATCAGCAGTCAAACTCTAAACTTTGTGAACAATAAACCATATTTGATACATTAGCCATGCCCCATATCTGGCAAAACCATTCAGATAGAGAACCAAAATATGTGTCTTTCCAGTTGTCTTTTGATCTGTTGTTAACATCACCAACAAGCTTTTGTCATAGCATTTTAAAGGAACTAACAAAGGACTGGGCACAATTCAGGAGCCAATTCTTTACTGGTCAATATACACTGGGTTGTATTTGACCTTAGGCCAGAGGCTGGGGGAAGTTGCTCCAACCTAAGGAGACTTCTTCCAATTTAAATGGCTCATTTTCAGTAGAAGAGCCAATTAGGTTGGTGGAAGGCTCCTTAGGATGTAGAAAGGCTTCAAACTCTGCTTAGTAGGATGGTGGGATACAGGTCATTTACTTATTTGTATGTTAGATTTCTAGATTATTATCTTACTGAAATGTCAGTTCAGTTCACATTACAACATTAAAATATGATAATAAAAACAAAACAATGATGTATCAGCCATGCACAACTGCCAGTCTGGCTGGATCTAAATATACCTGGGACAGTGACAGGGCTGGAACACCATGGGAGAGCAGCCTTCCATTCTCCAAGCCCAGACATGAAAAAGTGGAGGGACTGGCATGAAAGGAGGGAGGTGGTAGAAATAGGAGAGATGGACTTCCCGAAGGCAGCTGCTTAGGACTTGTCTTGAGAGCTAGGTCTAGGGCACTGCAACAGAGAGTGGCCCTTACCAGAGAAAGCAATCAAGAAGCAGTCCCGAGGACAGAACACCCAAGGCCTACCACAGGCTGAAAAATGCCTGAATGTGAAGCAGAACCTGGGTAGACTTGTTCCAAACCTAAAGGAGGAAACACCAAAGACTTTGCTTAAATGGACAGGACTTGTAGTTGTAAAAGGTGAGAAGAGAACAGAGATGAGAAGAAGAAAAGAGATTGGATTTATAACCCGCCTTTCACTCAGAGCATTTTACAATCTCCTTTCTCTTCCCCTCCTCACAACAGACACCCTAGGTAGGTGGGGCTGAGAGATCTCTGAGAGAAGTATATTTGTATCTCTGTTTAGTTCTGTTGTAGGTTTCTGAAGTATGACATAAAAGATGCAAAAAGATATTGATGACTAGAAGTAATTGCTATTCGTAATTGCTTGGATAATTTTGAAAAACAGTTGTCTTATGTTTTGCTTGTTAAGCTCTTCCTTCCTTCTAGCCATGAGGAAAACTTGAATTTTCTCAGCAGAAAGTGGTTTTACCCCATTATATAACTGGATTTCCAAGGCTCAATGAACTTTTTCTATTTGTCATAATACTTTGACTTGATCAAATAGGTCTTGACACTTTCAAACTTTCAGAGTCTTAATACTTTGATCATAACTATATGATCAAATATAATTTAAGAATGCATTCAGTATATGCCAGAGAAAATGTCATTTTCAGATCTGGCTAGCAACCTAAATACACTTTTTCTTTCATCTGATGTCTTATATGTGGAAAGTACCTCTTTGAAGGTGCCCAGAAAAAGGCCAGGATAAGTAAGGGTATTTGGGGGCAAAAATATAGTAGGCAATACTTTGCAGGTATCACTGAATGGGATATTGAAAGAAGTACAGTAAATGGGGTATGATATCTTTAGAATCACAGCACTGACCAAACAGTAGGGAAATGCATATTATGGAGTTTCTATGCATATTTGTATTGCCATGTAAGGGCTACAAATTAGGGTACTGATGCTTGATATTCTCATATCCCCCAAATTATGAGGGTGACTCTTGATTGTGTCTCATGTGCTTCTTATTAGGCAACAGCTAAGCTAGATGTTTTTAACTGAAAAGTGTTCTGTTATCCTTGTATCACTGTTTGCTCTTTGTGCTATGTCTTTTATGGAATAATTGTCTGTTGGTTAAATAAGTATATATATTCCTAGAGCAGCCTATACATGTAGATGTTTCTATGACTTTGTGAAACTACAGTGTTTTGTTTGTGTTAAATATGTGTGTGCATACATGTGTATGTATATATACACACATGCACACACAGACTTACTAAGAAAAAAGATAATGCTCTCTGAGCCGTATTTTGTGTGATCAGTTGTTGAAATTTTAATGTGTTCTTTCAAAGAGAGAATGGAATGTGCTGAATACTTCCAGATCTGCTTGCACTGGGGGGGGGGGGGGGGTGTATGTTACTGCTATAAAGTTATCACACATTTTTGCAGTGTGAATATTTCATTGCAAGGCCCTGAAGGCATCTGGCAGAGCTGTTTCAGGATCATACCTCAGTATGTTAATAGAGATTGAAAATAGGAGGTAGGCATCTGACAGAGAGCCTGTGATACTCTAAACTGTGAGGCACAATATTTTCACAGTGCATGGCCCTTAGTAATAACAGCTCTGAATCCTCAAAATGTGTATTGTGTAATTACACATGTTCAGCTGTGGCAACATTTTCAGGCAAGCACTGGGTTAATGGAAGCTAAAGTCTTCAGCAAACCATTTCTTCCTTAATTTCTGTTTTCAGGGGGATGCAACAAGCATCTCAAACCATTCAGCAGCTGCTCCCTTTTACAAGCAATACAACAACAATGTTCCTAAAGTAAAATGAGGAAAATGAGTATGACTCCTGGACAGTACATTGCCATTTTTCACCCTTGACAAGCTCACATTAAAGGGTGTCATGATGGACTGGTTCACACAAAGTTTTTCGTGTTATCAAAAGCAGTCCCAATCCAACTCTGGATCTGGACAGGAGCACTCATGTGAAGAAATTTATCAGTGACTGTGGCAGTTCCACCCTGCCCTGCAAGATTTTCCCAACACCTGGAGAGGCTTTCCTTTTACTCTCGGGTAACCACTGACACCACCTAACCTTTATAAGGATTTGCCAACTGGGAGGGTCAGGACTCAGCTTCCCTTCCAAGTTCTGAGGCTTTGCCTCTGCATCTCCTGCTGCCCAGTGCCTGGTCACCACAGGGACAGTTTACTGCCTTGTGTGCACTTAAAAGAGTAGCCACTTGCCAACTGACTGCTTTCCCCCTGGTGCTCCTTTTAAAATAGCATGTCCAAGATGGTTGAGACCTTCCTCCTTTCTTCCAGGAGTTTGATTTTCTCCCTTTCCCCTCCCACGGACGGGGTCAGGCCACATTAAGGAAGCTTTCCCTGCAGTCTCCAGAAATTTCTTCCTGAAGTCTTTCTAGTCTTAATTCCTCCAAATCTCTGTTCCCTGCTGGGGGGGGGGGGGGGGGACTCGCCCATCCAATTGTCTCTAGTTAGACCTATTAGCATTAGTGTGAAGGGGGGCTAAGGTAAGTTGAACTGACTTCCTCCCTTCCTGCCTGTTCTCTGCCCAGGGGAAAAAAATATTTTAAAACCCGGGGTGTGTTCAGATGAGCAGCTAATCCTGCCATTGGCCTGGCTGTAATTTGATCTAGATCTTTTAAAACCAGCATTGCATGAACAGACAGCTCCCCCATGAATTGCTTTACCATGTGTGAATCCATGGTGGATTGTCTAGACGGCATCCACCGTAAGGAGCCGTGTGGTCAGCTTTTTTTTTTTTTAAATCCTGTTTGTGCATGTGCATATGTGCCTCGCCATCTATTTAAGCGGTTATGCTCACATCTCTAAGAGTTTTTTAAAATGGCGGCCATTTGGGATGGTCTGGAGACCATCCCTATGGGCTGGTTGCACGCTGATGGAATGACCTGACAGTGGAAAGTCCAGCACTGGCCCGTCAGCCAGTTTTAGACTGGACTTTTAGCACTATCTTTTAAGTACGGATCCCTGATGGGGATCGATGGGCTACTAACAAAAGCAGCATGATTCCCAGATGTTGAGGTCTGGACATGCACTTTAAATCCACCAGGCACTCATGCCTGGTGTAGCTCAAAAGAGCCATCTGAATGCACCTCCAGGTTTTGTTCATTTCAAACCTCCAAAGAAAATATGTGTTTCTTCACATTGCCTCTTAAAAAGTTATGTACAATTGCAGTAGCCCTTTTTTCAACTGACTAGAGCATGACTGATGTATCTGTAATTGGCTAATTGACAAAAAATAATTTTGCCATCTGAGTACCAACCTAGGGATGGGTCATGGCAGTTTGAGGATAGAAACAGTATTGGGTAGCTGAAGATCAGCCATGTTTGCATAAGAGATTGCATTTTCATGTTGTACTTTATAGAGGGTACTTTTATGGATTGGCAATTGAACATTCGGGAGACTGGATGGAACACAGAGAGATGCCCTCTGTCTGTATACATTTAACTTCTTTCCTCAACATAATTAATGCATTTGACTTCTAAAAGTCTGATCTTAGCCTGAATTTTCCACACTTGGTTAAAGTAGATATGAAAGCTTTCCTTGCATCTAATAATGTATAGGAATAGAAACAAAATTACACTTTTGTTCTGTATTTAACTAAACGTACCTTTAAAAACTGCTGATGCCACACCCATTCTTTCTTCCTCAAAGACCTAGTGACCAATTCAGTGAGCAGGAAGGTTTTCAGTGCCTGTCACCAAAGTACAGGGGATACCAGATTAAGCTGGGTTTGTGACTTATCTTTCCTTGTATATAATTGAGTAGTGGGTGGCGCTTTCTGAACATTCCACATGCGCCTAAATCAGTTGGCTCCATGATGTATCACTCAGAAGCTGTCCCTATCCGCTGGCTGCATTGCCTGAGTCTTGCCTCCAACATTCTAAACAGTTTGGTGTTCCTCTCTCCCCCACCATAGCCAGTCGGAACACAGAGGCTGTTCGCATATGCAGCCTGATTGGCCTCTAACATTCTAAACAGTTTGCTGTTGCTTGGGAGTCATTGAATATGCCCTGAGGTAAAATACATATCCCAATCTTCCCTTAAACAGTCACTGGAGTTGCCACTCTCCCTGTGGGACCTGGAGATCTTCAGGAAATTACCATGTTCCCCAGCCACAGCACATCATTTCCCCTACAGAAAATTTCCCAGCAATTATAACTGATCTTCAGATGACCAAGATCAGTTCTCCTGGAGTCAATGGCTGCTTTGGGCAGTGGACTCTATGGCATTATACCCTGCTGAAGTCCCTCCGCACCCCAAACCCTGCCCTCTCCATGCTCTACCCCTCAAATCTACAGGTATTTCCTAACCCAGAGTTGACAACCCTGTAACTGGCTATGGAACCGCTTTCCAGACCCTTGGAATCCAGAAGACATAGCATAGGAGGTGGTGCTTTTCAACCTAAGCTGCCACTACATAGCCCCAAATCAACATAAGTCAGGGGTGGAAGGAACCATACCTGTTACCATGAGGCTGCCCTCCCACACTACCCACTTGGGGCAGCAAAATCACTTGAGACAGCCCTGCCTTATAGCTAAGCCCTGCCTCCCTCTATTTTTCCCTTCCCTCTGCCAGCCCGCCAGCCACAGCCAGGACACTCATCTGGAGCTTCCCTCTAGAGCCTGTTGTATTTCTTCCCACAACAGGCTTTATTCCTAGATAGGAAATAAAGAGACTCAATGTAGGAATTTTTTTCTTTCTAAGTTCAGTAACAAAGAGATGAGATTGACTGTAGCCATAGATATTTTCACATTGTAATGTGAATTCTAAAAAGAACAACTGAATTTTGTATCACAATCCCTTACAGTGGTTTTGTACAAGGGACTTTTGAATGGGAGTGAACGGAAGGTCACTATCATCTCGCACCCTGGTATCAGATTTTAACTCCACCAAAACAGTTGGATATTTTCTCTATACAGGCTAAGATGACCCAGGAAAGTTTAGGATGTTTAATACAGCTGAGCAAACTCTGTTTATGATGCCACTTCAGTTGCAGTGGCTAAGGATGTGCAGAAACCAGCTCACGACCTAAAGTTTATGAAGAATTTTGGCCTGTTCATGGTTTGTGAACTGAAGTTTGTCAACCAGCACAAACTTTCCATAAACTTTAAAGTAGTTAATGGAGGTTTGTGCCAGTTCATGATGATGACGAAGGGGAGGAGGAGGAGATTGGATTTATACCTCGCCCTTAACTTGAAGTCTCAGAGCAGTTTACAGTCTCCTTCCTTTCCTCTCCCTGCAACAGACACCCTGTGAGATAGGTGGGGCTGAGAGAGCTGCTCTTGAGAGAACAGCTCTGAGAGAACTGTGGCTTGAAGCTGCATATGGAGGAGTGGGGACTCAAACCTGGTTCTCCCAGGTTAGAGTCCGTGCTCTGAACCACTACACCAAACTAGCCCCAAATTGAATGGATACATTTCCAGACAGTCCATCTCCACTAAAAAAAAATGTTTACCAAATTTTAAAGTGGGGGTGTGTGGAATCCTCCAGCCTTGGAAAGGCTATTGTCAGTTTTAAACTAGTCATGTCAGTTTTGAGAGGGTCCCTTCCTTTGCCAGTGTTCTATAGTGTTCAATTTCCATTTTCTTGTACACAGTTTGCAAAAAAACCCCAAACCCTTCAATTTGTGGTTCTGTGCTTTGAGATCAGTCCTTTAAAACTTGCAATCCCAGTGGCACAGGAGGAGGAGGAGGAAGAGGAGGAGGAGGAGATTGGATTTATACCCCATCCTTCACTTGGAGTCTCAGAGCAGCTTACAAACTCCTTTCCCTTCCCCTCCCCACAACAGACACCCAGTGAGGTAGGTGGGGCTCTGATAGAAATTGCTCTTTTTCAAGAACAGCTGTGCCAGAGCTATGGCTTGCCCAAGTTCATCCAGCAGCTGTGAGTGGAGGAGTGGGGAATCAAACCCGGTTCTCCCAGATTAGAGTCCGTGCACTTAACTACTACACCAAACTCTTAAAAGTTTGTGATGGTTTGCAAACTCTTAAAAGTTTGTGATGGCTTGCAAACTGGGCACACCATGAACCATGAAATGAAGCGAACCCCATTTTCCTGGTTCATGCCCATCCCTAAACAGACGTTTATGTCATAACAACTGAATCATGCCTTTGCTATCAGGATGCCTGTGATTTAAGGCTTATCTGCTCCAAAATAATCTTGTAAATGTAAAAGGAAAAAAGGGAACAATTGCTCTGTTATTGCCTTTATTAAACCATGCTGTTCTGCAACTGATTACCCTTTCATTGGCCTCTTATTGCTCATTTGATGCTCCAGGCAGTGCTGGCAAAGAGAAGGACCTTGTCGTAATTGATACAGACAACAATCAGAGATGGCCTTCTCTTAAACGTGTCTCCAAGACACCCTTAATTTAACATTTTCACAGAAACATCTTCTCATTATTATTGGAAAAGTATGTATGTCATGATGAAAATAGATTCATTAAAATAATGATTTTGCTTGCTCTGTAGTATACATTGCCTGGTTGCTCATTCAGTTGCTTTCATGTGATGATAATAAGTTTCTGGTACACAATTATTTTTCATAGGATGGATTCTCGAGGTAGGGTTTTTTAAAATCACTTTTCAGTTCACTTCCACCCTTTGGAGTTTGTTTCACAGGATATTATTGTGTGTATGGGGCTTAATTCAGGTTGCCTCATTAAACTGAAAATAAGTTCTAATGGAAAAGTCTTTTTCAGCTAGGTCTGAGCTCTGTCATACATAGGCTGTGTCTTGAAAGATGATCTTTGTACTAAACATTTATTAACATGGTAGTTCATTAATACAGATGCTTAGCATTCTTCTTTTATGTTGACAAGTAAGAAGCTCCTCATAGCATCTTAGCTCTTAGTGTTTTTTATTTATAGAAATTGGAGACATCAAGGTATAAAATGGAAAGACATGAAGCTTGCTGAGCAGTGTTGACCTTCAATAGTTCATGCCATTTTGTAGGGATATGCACAAAACTTTTCAGATTTTTTTTCTTTTTATGAAACTTTATTTATTGTTGTTGTTGTTTATTCTGTGCTTCTCCTTATTATGCAGTATATACCTATCAACCCAGGGCTGGCAACCCGCGGGACATTTCTGGGGGTGGGGACATTCAAATGTGTATTGCTTTGATGCATGGCATCATGACCCCCTTGGACTCAGACTAGGAATCTTCATATGAGGAGGCTGAGGAACCAGGAATGTTACCTGAAGAAGAGCAGGGAGCTTAGGCAGACCCTTGCACTGTAGCAACCCCTCCATCCCTGGACTCATCAGCTCCAGGAGCCTACTGTTGAGGCTTTTCCACTGGAACCTCAAGATGACCTCCCAGATCCTGGGACAGCTATGTGACAGCTATGCTGGATCAGGGCCTAGCACTAGCATTCTTTGACACCAAGCAGGAAGAACAGAGGCAGTGGCATTACACAGATGCAGCCAAGAGAAAATGCAGTGCCGCCTAGCAGCCCATCTTCCAGTAAGTGAGCCAGACCATTGCTATAGCTGACTTAATCCCCTGCAGGATTCTGGCCCCCTTAGGACCACCCAGGTGTATTCCAGAAGCTGCCTTTAGAACAGTTTGGGCTGCTTTTCTCCCATCTATTTAAGCTGAAGTTCTGGAAAGGAGCTGTGCTAGACCAACTGGATTGCAAAGCTCCTAAGCTTGTGCTCCAGAGGTTTCCTGTCCCAATGCTCTAAATGCTGCCTGCTCCTGTAACACAGCCTTACCAAGCTGGAGTCCCTTTTTTTTTGGAGAAGTCCATCAGGTTTGGAAGCACCAGGATAGAACACATGATGTCACTTCCAGCATGAAAATCATGAAAGTAATGTTACCATGTTGTGGTGATACTCAAGGATCATACTAAAACTCTATAATAAAACCATAGAGTTGTAGGGGAACCTTAGAGTGTTGCCTCAATGCGATGATGTTACTTCTGTTTTCATGCTGGAAATGACTTCATACATCAAAGAAATGCATATTTCCCCCATTTCCCTCCTCTGGTGGGGCTGGAATCATGAGGTATGCACTGGGAAAATGTTCTATAAGAGGTATCTTGAAGCTACTACCTTCACTAAATTTTTAGGGAACCAGGTATGTTGCTTCAGTCGAAGATGGTCTTGTTGTAAAGCAGTAGTCATACCCCATGAAATAGGATGTTTCTGGCAATCAAAAAAGGAAAAAGATACATACTCACACAGGCATATGCATACACTTTCTTAATTCAGCAAAGTGCCTGGGAAAACAAAATGGTTTTACCTGTAGGCTTAAGCTTAACAAATGTGGAGCCAGGTGAAGTATTATGGGGAGGGCATTCCACAGTTAAGGCATCACTGCAGAGAACTCCTTGGCTTTGGTCATGACCCACTTTACCTCTGAAAGCAGAAGCACACAGAGTGGGGTCTCTCTAGCAGATCTTAATTAATGGGCAGGTTCAAATTGGAATAGGCCATCCATCATATACCTAGACTAAGGATGGGAATGAACTGATAAATGAACCCCAATGTGAGCATGAACCAGGCCAGTTCATGGTTCTCGAACCAGGGGCTCAGGAGAATGTGACTGATTTCCCACAAGCTCTGCCCCAGTGTTGTTTCTCTGTTTGCCCCGATTGCATGCTTGAATTTCCCACTATTTGCAGCAGGGTGCATTTTGACCCGGGGTTTTGCACGATTTCCTCCAATTTCCTTCACGGCTTCAGTGATCCTCAAAAAACAGGATCACTGAAGCCATGGGGGGAATCACATGAAGCCACGGGTCAAAATGCACCCCGTGGCAAATAGTGGGAAATTCAAGCAGGCAATTGGGGCAAATGGAGGAACGACGCTGGGGCAGCGCTTGTGGGAAATCGGCCTTTGTCTTTCATGATCCGCCACACAAACCTCCATGTTTTTCATTGAGGTTCATGAGAGGGTTTGTGCGGTCTCTGAAGGCATTTATATACCTTTGGAGCTTACTTCCAAGTCTGGCAGCCTGACCGGAAGTGAGCTCTGAAGGCATTTAAATGCCTTTCGAGCCCACTTCTGAGTCAGGCTGACCTGAAGGTGGGCTCCAAAGGCATTTAAATGTCTTTGGGGCTCACTTCCGGGTGGGGGCCATAGCTTGAGTGAGCTTTGAAGGCATCTAAATGCCTTTGGACCCCACTTCTGGATCGTGCCACAGCCATGCCCCCAACTAGAAGTGAGCTCTGAAGGCATTTAAATGCCTTTGGAGCTCACTTCCAGGTGAGGCTGTGGCCCCACGAACTTCCCAAAGCGTGAACTGGTTTGTGCAGTGGAGAAGTTCATGGAAGTTTGTGGTTTGGGGTTCATGAAAACCCAAAACCCTAACCCTAACTTCAATTTTTTTGGTTTGTGCCTATCCACACCCAAGACCCATTAGGCTTAAAGATAATATAAGAGAAATTAAAGGTAGTTTAAGAGAAATAATGATAAATTATTGAATGAACATACCCCAGCCCTAGAATGTGAGTAGGCTGCATATGTGGCCTTTAATCAGCATCAGTCTCTCCAAGTTCCTTAGAAGAAAATCATAGCCCAATTAAGTTGCCCTTAGGTTTTCTTGGAAAGGATCTGTATCAACCACGAGCTGTCAAAGATTAACAAAGCAGTTATAGATCTCTGTGTAAAGTATCTGTGTCTCTTTGTTTAATGTGCTGGGCTTCAGTTCAGGTAAATGTAACCTTTAAAAAGCTGTTTCTTCAAAGATATGGATATAATTTCAGAAATAGCATCAACAGAAAGAAGACTTCTGGTGCATGGGAAGAAGGCATTTTCCTAAGTCGTTACAGTATAACAGTGGCAACAGCCCTCCAATAGGGGTGGTCTTTTCACAGGAGAAAAGACATCCCAATACCTAGGAGAACCTCCTAACACAGGGGTGGGCAAATTGCAGCCCGGGGGCCACATGCGGCCCACCACAGAGTTTTTTGCGGCCCGCCAAGACAGTTGGCCACGTGGTGTGATAGGTTATATTTGTCTCATTAAAGTGATTCTAAAATTAACTGTGCTTGCAGCTATAGATGATATAAAATTAGCACAATAAATAAATTGAATAAAACTACCATTATTTTATTTAATTTATATTTATTGATTTTTATGATACAATTTATACCTTTTCTGAAATGCAAAGTTAACTAATGAATGCAATCATTTTAAAAGGTGCAGCCCTCCGCTAACCTCCGCTCCCACAAAGTGGCCCCCGAGCCAAAACAATTGCCCACCCCTGTCCTAACAGCATTGCACTCCAGTAGCCAGGCTTGGCATGAGAGGTGACTTGCTAAGGAGACTAAGAGACATTGTCTTATCATGAGACACAGACTCATGACAGGGCTGACATTGTTGCCAAATTCCTTCAAGTATTCCGCCCCCCCCCCACATACTCCTATGTAGAACAAAGGCTGGATAATCACTAACTCAGGCCCCAAGGTTTCACAACTAAATGGTTAAGATGCTGACTATTGTCTGCCGGGATGTAGACAGAAGGACAAAGCATCTAGCCTGTCTCCTTTGGTATGAATGGATTATGCCTGTAAGCAACTTCCTGTCTCAAATCCTGTCACACTATGGATTCAATGGTGCTTCTCCCTTCTGGCTAATAACTTCATTCCTGTCAGAATCTCCCAGTAGTTTGTCCTTCATCTTCATTTCCCCTGCTTTATTCCACACTATCAACGAAAACATTAACTTTCAGGTTCAACTGAATAATAACCGTCTAGCTTCATTTTCACACCTATTAGGAAACATCTCATCTTTTGTATTGGGAAACTCCAGACACTCCTTTTCCCAGCAGCCTAAATCCCAACATACAACTATCACATTAGCTCATCTATGTCCTCATACCCTCAGGATACATATGGGGTATAAATATACCCAGTCCACCACATGTCCAGTTTGAGTGAGCTTGGGCACCCAGAGAAGCTATTACCCTGATACATATCAGGCCTTTTGGCATGGCATGCTCCTCACTTTCACACACCTCCTTTTCCAGAACCTCAGGCTTAGCCAGCTCTCCGAGACTGGTAACGTATCACCCCCAAAACTTCCCCTTCCCTCCTGTTTGTCCACTATTTCCTTTCTTTCCAATATCTTGTGTGTATGCTCTTCCGTCTCTGTGTGTGTATATTTAAATTCTGATATTTTTCTACCATAAACGTATTCCATTTTAATATTGGCCTGGTTTTAAAAGGAAAGATCTGTAAAACACTGGTAGCCATATCTCGCTTTCTAACCCACCTCTCGCTAGCTCTGCCTTTTAGCTAAATTCCCCAAGAAACTGAAGGCAACAATTCAACTTCTTAAATCAAAGCTTGTAGGGGTAACAGCAGCCTGACCGGGAACCTGACAGGCATGTATAAGTGGCCAGAATATGTGATTTCAATGAGCTCCTTGGAGGCACCACATTAAAATGAAAGTAGACTGTTTATACTGGGCATAAGTTAAAGGAGAACATTTCCCCCCCTTTGCACAAAAGTATGCCATAGTTTGAAAAATTATGCATGGTGCAGAGGAAGTGTATAGAGAGAACATCTTTCTCCTCTCCCAAATGCTAAAGCTCAAGGGGCACCAATGAAGTTGATGCGTTTAAAAGATTCAGCTTAAACAGAAGTGTTTTCAAATTATGTAAATGACTTGTAGTACTCACTAAAATATGATGCAGTGATGGCCACTACCTTAGATTTGTTTAAAAGGAATTAGACAAATGCATGGCGAATATTGATCAATAACTATTGGACATGATGACTAAATAAAACCTCCATGCAGCCCCATGGAGATGCTGAACTAGATGGACTGCTGTTCTGATTCAACAGGGCTGCTCTTAAGTTCTAATGGCAAAATCTGGCAGAGTGCTTACATATTGTTTCTTTATGTGATTTGAAACACTGGATACCACCTGGATACTATCTCGAGAAATATTGCTTCAAAATGACAAAAATGTGGAACAGATGGAGAAAAGAAAAAAAAAGTAGCAGCATCAGTTTTTTGATGTCTTTATTATAGGATACCCATTTTACACTTCCACGAACATCACCTTTAGGTCATGTGGCCAGCATATGTGGTTTGATCACTATAAAGCAGTGTTTTCTTTGCCTTATTTTTTCCCCCGTTGGGAACATTCTGAGGTTTCCCCCTATTTTTACATGCCTATAACCACACATACTGAATTTATCAGTAGCATCTTTGAAATCTTTTCATCTGTTCCCTAGAAATGTGTTGTTGATTAAAGAGTGAAATAAATATTGAATGGACACTATGAATACAAAACAGTTTACACGTAACTTTCCTAAGATGCTGTTTATTATTACTTTTCCAAAGAAAGATCCAAAAGTATAGAATGGAAATTACAACAGAACAATATTTGGCTTCCCTTCATAGTTGTGGATGTGAAAATATTTTATGAGCATTAATATTCCAGTGTTCATTGTTACTAATGTAGTGTTGGGTCTTATGTGGAAAAGGAGGATCTGTTTTGTTTTGTTTTTAATAGAGGATGCAATGTTATTTCCAAATGCAATACTTAACATTTCCCACATAAGTAACTTACTTATATGGTAACAAGTGAAAGTAAATCGAGGACACCAGAGTGGTGGCAGGTCCCTTAAAGAATCTGACAGTGCAACCCTAAACAGAGTTATACCCTTCTAAATCTATGGATTTTGTTTAGGATTGGACTGTAAGTGTCCCAGGAGTTAAATGTTTGTTTTGAGGTAAAATATAAATCTTCACATACCCCTTCCAGACTATATTTTTTTACATCAGAATTTAACATTGAGATTTTATATTTTGGAAATTGAAAGATAAACACCCCCCCCTTGAATTGTTGGGTTTACTAGCACAGTCTAGCACTCTTACTGCAAATAGTTTTGGGAAATGGTTTGGGTGGGTGGGGACAGCAGTTAATGGGAATACATGAAAAAGACACTGATTATCAAGAACTTGAACTAAGCTACTAAGCAGCCCTTGCTGATTCTAGTTGGAGTGATGCCCTCACCACATCCTCCCACCAGGCTATTGGTCTTCAAGGGGATGTAGGGGAGAGGATTTCATGGCCTATATGCTGATTACATTTTTAGATCAAACAGGACAGTAAACACAGATCCTTTCACAAAAGCCAGTGGCCCTGTAAATGGAGTATGCAGGATTTAAGCTCACCCTTTTACCGAGTAGTGTTATGACTTTGGGGAAAAAAGGATCTAATCATTTCAAATGTTGAAACTTGGAATAGTATTTGTCACTGTTGATGTTGTCTTCTCCAGATGTGAGGCTGGAGAATTTGCCCCCATTACCACCTTTAAAAATCGTGGACATGTACTCTTCCCCGTGCCACCATTAATCTCAATGGATTAAGACACATTTGCCTCTACAAACTGGTCTTTGATTGCATCTTATTTATCACAGAGAACAAAAGTAGGCAGCCTTCTTATGAAGAAGACAGTATCTATGCCTGAAAACAAAAGTTGGGGAGACACAGCGGGAGCAAGCTGAACCCCAGAATCACTGCCATCTCCTCAGGAGCTCACCTTGGACCTGACTAGTGGCAGCTGTGCAAGAAGAATGACGGGCATAAGCAAGCCCATGACCTTCTCCTGTGGGCCCCATCAATGCTATCAGCATCTTGGGTACTTGTCTTAATTGCTCAGGTGGAGAACAAGCTCAGAATGGCCCTGGCATGTCAAGGGACGGGACTGTCAACCTCAAGACGGAAAACTCACCTGACATTTAAATAACATATGGGTCGACATTACATTTAATCTGTCATGTGAAACTTTTCACTATGACTAGAATATATGTAGGTACTCTGCCCCAAATTGCTGGGGAACTTTCTGTCCTCTTAACCTACAAGTAAAGAATCTAGACAAGGAGAATTGTGTTCAAACAGTATCTATATATCTAATAGCCAAGACGTCCCCTCTGTGCAAATATCTAAATCCACACATTGGGGGCACATCGGGAGCAAAGAGATTTTCTTGCACACTTGGGGCATTCCCCAGGTGTGCAGAAAAATCTGAAAAGTTGAAAAACTATACAGGGGGTACTTAAATTCCCCCCAAAGTAAAAGAGCATTCTCTGCACAAGCATAGAGAATGCTCTGGGAACTCTGCCTCACTGCTGTTGGGGGGGAGGCTCGGCAGGCCCAGTGGCAGGGAACCGCTCAGGCCTCACTGCCAGTGCTGGGGTGGGGGGGGGGGAGAAGGCTTACCTGCAGCCGCTTTCTCCTCCTCAATGGAGCTGCTTCTGCAGGCCAGGAGCCTTTGGAAATACTGCCCCCCCCCCGCGAGTATTGCGGGTCCCGTTTCTTGTGCTACCTATTTACTAAACTGTGAGATATACATGTAGTTCTAAATAGTCACACACTAAGTCTACTGAAACCACTGATTGTGACTTAAGTGATTCCAGGACACTTTCATCAAGTAACTGACTTTGTTTCTTCCTCTGTCTTTTAGTTGGGGAAAAACAAGTGTTGGCTTAATTACAAAGGAGGGTGTACATAAATGAGGATAAAGAACATACATGGTTGAATTTAAAGGGTCAGGTGCTGGAACAAATCATGTTTTCCTTTTCCTGCTGCCATTCCTTTTGCTTCCCCAGGAACAGCTGCTAAGGCTTGGGGAGAAGCACAGGTTGTAAAAGAGGGGAAGTGGCAAACACTGTCCCTTTTTGCAGGAGCAGAAATGCCCTTCTAATCACAGAAGAGAATCTTTGGCTTCAATTGATAATCTAATCCACAATAATGAATTCAATCTGTTACTTTTTAGTCTTTTATCATAATGTGACAGCTACAACTAAATTAGTGTTGAACCAGTTGTCAATTTTTGTTAAAATGATCAGCAATGAAATAGTTAACAAGACAGGCATGTCCAATTATGTTGCACACTTAACACTCAGTAAAGATGAAAAGGAGAATTACACACTTTCCCAAGTGCTACTGTTCCAGTGCATGTAGATAACCTATACAACCAAATGGGTAGGAGAAAGCCTTTGATTGTGAAGTGCTTTTTTGAAATGCACAGGAAGAACCAATGGATTTCTCTCTCTCTCTCTCTCTCTCTCTCACACACACACACACACACATACACACACACACACACTCTTTTCTGTTGTTTCTGCACATGGGCATTTTGTGTCTGGCCCGTGCCTAATTAACAGCTGTTGTAGGATTTTCTTTCACTTTCATTCTTCTGTTGTATGAAAGATTTTTCAAACTAACTCTTTCTTTTTATAGATATTTGTCCAACTGGTAGAAACCACAGAGATTAGGAAAAAGGGAAATCATGGAAGGCCATTCTTTTTTATAGTTGCTTTAAAAATACATTTAGAACCCCATTTCAAAGATTATCAGTTCTCTCTCAGTTATGTGTGAGGTAAGCTCCTGATCGGATCACCTGGATATTCCCCTTCAAAACTGAGTGAGTATGATACTGTGTTGATCAACTTTGCACCTGTGCAGTAGCCACTTGGTCACTGCAACTTGCAAATGATTTTTCCAGTTTGAAACAAAATCATACAATTTACTAGAGAAGAAGCAGTACCCCTGGTGTTATTGTCATTTGAGTCATTAAACTCTTCCATATACCCAGCCTATCTTAGTGTGGATTTGGGCTTTAATTGGGAGGAGGAGGAGGAGGAAGAAGAGTAGTTGGTTTTTATACCCTTTTTTCTCTATCTTAAGGAGTCTCAAAGTGGCTTACAATTGCCCTCCCTTCCTCTTCCCTCAACAGGTACCTTATGAAGTAGGTGGGACTGAGACAGTTCTGAGAGAACAGTGACTGGCTCAAGGTGGAAGAGTGGGGAATCAAACCCAGTTCTCCAGATTAGAGACTGCTGCTATTAATCACTACACTATGCTGGTTTTCAGCATGGTACACATTTACACCAACACATGTCTAGTATACATGTCTTCTGGCCACACATAATAATATGGAAGGCTATAGAAAAGTATTTTATGAACTATTGAAGATGGTCAGTGTTGTGTATTGATACTGCGGTCGCCATGTGCTCCCGCAATGGCAACCGCCACGTGGACCTTCGTACATGGTCTGAACCTACCTGAGTTTCGGCCAGGTAGGACAATAGATGGTTGGATCCTAAACGGCCAGCAATCCTGTGCCTAGGCTCCCCCCAGGGGACCTATGAACTGCATCCATAAACTTAAGGTCCTATCCAGACATTGGGGCGAGGTCGGGGGATTATCTCCAACCAGCATAGAAGCGGGCATGAAGCCTGGGGTTTACTATGTACCATCTGACCCGCAATAAACGTGCTATGCTGTTTTGTCAGCCTCCTGACTCCAGTACTTTTCAGTCAGCAAAGCTCATAGTATACCCCTTCTAATGTGAGAATCTTATCAGAGCTAGTGTGGCACTTTATTGATTTAAGAGTAAAATACAATCTGTAATGAAATACTATTCCCTATGTAAAAGTATTGGACACTCAAGACAAAATTAGGAACACATAGGATGCATACTTGATGTCCCTATTACAATTCCCTATTACAATCCTTGAAAAATAAACGTGTTTAATATTGGCTGGATGAAGCCTCTCTCATTATATGTTCAATAAATACAGAGTCCTTGGGCTGCTGTCCTTAGGTGGACAAGGAACACTGATTACGGTAACTTTCAAGTGGGCAAGGAATAATTTCATATAAAACATTATCATTTTAGCCACTGACCATTACAGCAGCAGCACAAAAAACACTGATGACAACAATAATATCTATTTAAACAATAAAATGCACACAATATGTGCATTAGGGTTGCCAGGTCTTGCTTGGAAAATACCTGGGGACTTTGGGGGTGGAGCCGGAAGAGAGTGGGGTTTGGGGAGGAGAGGGGCCTCAGCATGGTACAATGCCATAGAGTCCACCCTTCAAAGCAGCCATTTTCTCCAGGGAAGCTGATCTCTGTCAGCTGGGGATCAGTTGTAAAAGTGGGAGATCCCCAGGCCCCACCTGGAAACTGGCAACCCTAATGTGCATTATCATATGTGTGCAATTAATCTCATATCCACAGGGCATTTTCTTAATCCAGAATCCATCCATGAGTTTTGTTTCACTTTAACCAGAGCTTCTATTTTGAGCTAACTTCTGTACCTGTGCTCTCTCACTTGCAATGAGTGGGGAGGAGCTTAGGGTGGTGTACATGGTTCTCACCCCTCCCATTTTTATCCTGACAACAAATTGGTGGGGTAAATTGTTAGGCTGAGGGGATGACTAGTTTAAAGGCACCTAGTGAGATGTAGAGCTGAAGGAAGTGAAATAGTTAAAATGAGCTGAAGCAGTGAATTCTGTCTGGGAAGACAGGCCACAGTTGCAAAGTCAGAGATAAGATGAAGGAGGGGGTAGAGAAATGTGGTTACACAGGCAAGGATGGCCTTGACAAACACCAAGTGCGCAGGCGTAATTAGGTCATAAATATTATCTAACACCCCCTGAATAGGTGAATAGCTAATTGTAATAAACAAACGATGCATGACGAGGGAGGGAGATCATGTTAATGAGCCATATGTTTTAAGCGGTCATGGAGGCTGGAACCTTCAAGTACCTTAGCCAATGGGGAAAGCAGGGAAATAAAGTATAACTCAAGGATATTTCAGACTGCCTGCCTTTTGTTTTACTCCCTGGGGAGGCCAGGGAAAGTAGATTTTGTGTCCCACAGAGCTAACTGGATATTTGAGTTTTGGTCTCCCTAGTTCTATTCTAACTAGGAAACCACACCAGTTCTCAGTGTGGCAGCTAAGAAAGCAGATGACATTAGTTGAGATGGAAATTATTTCAAGAATAAAAAAAATGTGTCTCAGAGATTAAAAACTGTATTAGGTTACCGTTCAGTTGAAATAATGCCCTTTTGTTCTTGAAATTGCATTTGGGGGATGTTTAAAAGTGGAATGTGACATTTTCACTATGTAAATGTTTTGTGTATGTTTTATTGTTATGTTCTAATGTGGAATTTTATATGCATATTGCTACGATTTAAACTGTAGGCCTGTAGAGTAAGAAAGAGAGGAATTGGGTGAGTGATTAAACAATGATTGGATGGTAGCTGTATCCTGGGGGCGGAGTTGACTGATTGGTTCTGAGAAGCTTTATATGAGAGACAGTGGAGCGTGTGTGGAGAGGAGTGAGGTTCTGTAGAGTGCTGTGAGGAAAATTTGTGTTCTGTGTGGAGGTTATGAACCTAAGTGGCAAGTGAAGAAGATAAGCCTGTGCGGAAGTTGCTAGCCTAAGTGGCAAGTTAGGAAATTAAGTTTTGTGCATGTTATTAACCTAAGTGGCAGATGAGACAAATACACCTTTGTGACTAGATCTATTTAAGGAACTTTAGAGAAACAAGAGGCAAAGGTATAGCCTGATCTCATCAGATCTTGGAAGCTAAGAAGGGTCAGTATTTGGAGGGCAAGCAGCCTCTGCTTCTCATTTGCCTTGAAATGCCCTTGCTGGGGTTGCCATAAGTAACCTGAGACTTGATAGCACTTTATACACACACACACAGAGAAACAAGAACTGTACACCTATCTGGAACTATTGCAGTTATATACCTATCTGAAACCATTATGCTTAGGACAATGTACTGGAATTGTTATGCTGTCACACGTCTAAATAAACTCCATTTGTGTTTAAGAGGGGGAAAAAACCCTTTTTTAACCACTCCCATGTGCTGACCGTTCTGTCATAACTAAGCCATCCTGTTCTTTAGATCCAACTAAGCAGTTTGGTCCAAGAACCTTTGGTGGCAGCAAAAACAAGTAGAGAACACTAAGTAAGGCAAGGAGGCAGCATAACACTTATCACCTCAGAACACTACAGAGGGGGACCTTTACAGAGGTTACTTTTAAGGAGTCTCACAGAGAAAGAGTGAAAACAGTACATGCCTGCTGTTGGTTATGCTTGACCACCTGATACTGTGTCTCATGTCCAGTGAACCAATAGCTCACCAAAGTGTTTGGATGTATATAAACAATGTAGTTGTCTTCATTTCTATGATTACACTGCTTTGTAATAGCTACCATTCCCCATCAGCCCAACTATTAAAAGGTGTACAGAAAAAAAGAGGGGGAATCTGTTTGAGATTTTTCGATTTGGATTTACAAGTTCTATGTGTCTTTGGCATCTGCCTATGAACCCAGTTAATCTTGTGATCATATCAAGAACTGATATCACTGACTGCAGAGACACAAAAAACAGGTAATACAGTGTATAATGTCAGTCATTTAAAGAATTCCTCCACAAGCACAAAGAAGAGGTTAACAGCAAAAGATTACACGATTGGTTTGTTTTATTTTTATGGGGATAATGTATGATGATTTTATGGTGTTTTTACTTCTAAATTGCCTCAATTAGCCCAGAGAGAGGGAGGGGGGAAATCTTTTAAAAGCCAGTTTGATGTAGTGGTTAAGTGCACGGACTCTAATCTGGAAGAACCGGGTTTGATTCCCCACTCTTCCACTTGCAGCCGCTGGATGACCTTGGGCAAGCCATAGTTCTGTCCTAGCTGTTCTCTCAGGGACAGTTCTGGAAAGAGTCTCTCAGCCCCACCTACCTCACAGGGTGTCTGTTGTGGGGAGGGGAAGGGGGAGGAGTTTGTAAGCCGCTCTGAGACTCCGAGTGAAGGGCGGGATATAAATCCAATCTCTTCTCTTCTTCTTCTTAAAACTCAGAGTGAAGGTTTTGCTCAGTTCAAACCTCCAAAGAAAAAAAATCAATTTCTTCACTCATGATATTTTCCCTAATAGCAATTTTTTAGTGGAGATTTTTTTCTTAGGTGCAAGTTGGAGATTCTCCGACAAACATTGGGAACAGGTCTGGAAATCACCAATGCTAATTACTAAATTAATCCCAATCATAATTCAATATTTTAAATTAATCTACTACTGGTATCTGATTCCCCCAAAACTACACTGTTCCATTAAAAAGATCTCTCCACAATGCTGGAAAAAATGCAGAAATATCGGGAACTATGTTCATTTTTGGTGGTCATGCCCTATCTTAGTACCTTTTTGGAAACAAGTACTAAACATCGTAGATAAGATTACACGAATTAAACTCCTGTTCACACCAGAATATGTTGTTAAATATTTGGACAGATGTTCCAGGGTTATTTCATTATAAATACCAACTATCTAAATTGCTGGCTGCAGCTAAAATGACGATTGCAGCTAAATGGAAAGATCCCTTCCCTCCTATTCTACAACAGTAGTATCAAAAGAGCTGGGAATATTTTATGTTAGAGAAAAAATACTGACAATCTTAAAAAGTCTAACTCTGAAACCTACCTTACTGATTTTGTCAAAACTTGGCACCCAGCATTTGAATTTTTGTCTTCACAAATCATAGTACCCTCATCTATAGACTTTGAGGAATTTTGTTGCCTTTAAATATGTACTGCAGCTCACTAGACTTTGCATTGTATAACATTAAGGATACTGTCACTCAGTTGTAGTGCAATTGAAGATATCAGCCATAATGCAATAGCCTCTTGTAATATTTTGTATCTTCAAGGGTTTTTTTTTCCTTCTTCTTTTCTTGTATGCTAGGTTTTAATATATTGAAATATTTTTTTCCAAAAAAACAAAAAGAAAAAAATGCACAACCTGGTCCTGTAGCACAAGTTGGCAGAAGCCCCCAAATTTCTTTTTCCTTATTGCCTTTGGCAAGCAGGGCTTTTTAGAGAGGCAGATTTCCATTAGAGAAAATAGGTATGCCTTCTGTTTACCATTATATTTCATGAAGTCACTTCAAGTGCTATTGTTTGGAGTATTAAAACGTTTCTATTTATTTTCTGTTCAAATACCTGAAAGAATATAATAAAGTTGATGCCTTTGAATGGAAATTTAATTCCAAAAGAATAGTATGGTTGACTGAGTAATGGTAGAATTTAGATACAGAATAAGGTGGGGAATTGATATTCTCATTTCAACGTTTCCTTTTTATGTACATGTACAATGACAAGGCATATGGGCAAGATTTAGAATCCTTTTCATGTTTCACCATACATGGAAATCACAGCTGGAAGTTGTTGAGTTCATTAATGCATCCTGCAGAATCACTTTACTACTTTCACACACACACACACACACACACACACACACACACACACACACACACACACATATATATATATATATATATATATATATATATATATATATATATATATATATATATTCAAGTGGCAAGATTCCATGGGGTGCCAAAATCAGTAGGCTGGATGGACTGCCACTCAAAAGGGGGTCCCTGGCCATTGGCTGCATTCTCTCCCTGTTTTGCCTCAGTCCTGCCCACAGAGCCACTGGCCAGCATCCCAGCCTCAGTCTGGAGGGAGCCAGTGAAGGAGAAGGACCGACTGGGTGCTGGGTCCACTCTTCTCCTCCACCCACTGCCAGGTGGGTCTAACTGTCCCCTCAGTGGCCTGCTTCTATCAGTGAAAAGACAATGGACTATCAGCATAACCCCCTCCACCGCACACTGCCAGCATGCCCAGAATAAACTGTCAGAATAAACTGTCAGAAACGGGGCATTTTACACAGCACCCCGTAGTGCTTCAGGATTGGTACAAAGAACTGAAGAACACTTGGGAGGAGGTTTCAAGGTAAACCGGCTCAGGAACGCTTCCCCAATGGGAGAGGCACATTTCTGTGTCAAAGGGCCACTATGATCCGTTAGGAAACTGGTACTAATACGGTTCTGTGTAAAATGCCTGACAGAAACCATTACTGAAGAGTTCCTGAAACAGAACATATTGGCTGTGTGTAATTTCTCAGGCTCTTTCTCCTGCTTAGCTCCACCATGGTTGGCTAGCTAATGAGGTGGGCCAGCAACCATCAAACCATTCCCTTCAATCCCCTGCAGTACGGCTGACTTTCCCCCTAGCGTTGCCAATCTCCAGGTGGGACCTGGAGATCTTTTGCTGTTACAATTGATCTCCAGATGACAGAGATCAGTTCCCCTGCAGAAAACGGCTGCTTTAGAGGGTAGACCTTATGGCATTATAGCTTGCTGAGTCCTTCCATTCCCCCCCCCCAAAAAAAAATGCTGCCCACCAAAGGATCCACCCCCCAAATCTTCAGGTATTTCCATCATAGGTTTGCCAGGTCTATGATGGAAAATCCCTGGATACTTTGGGACTGGATCCAGGAGAGGGTGGTGTTTGGGGAGGGGAGGGGCCTCAGCATGGTACAATGCCATAGAGTCCACCCTCCAAAGCAGCCATTTTCTCCAGGGGAGCTGATCTCTGTCAGCTGGAGATCCATTGTAAAAGCGGGAGATCCTCAGGCCCCACCTGGAGGTTGGGAACCCAATTCCATCATCAGAGCCGGCAACTATCCCCTCAATGCCTGTTGCTAGGCAACCAAGCTTGCTTCTCTGAAGCCCCTATCCACACCTATGTTGGCCTTTGGGAAAAAACTCATTGGGGCCAGCTGAACAGAATGCCATAGAGCAGGGGTGGGCAATTGTTTTGGCTCGGGGGCCACTTTGTGGGAGCGGAGGTTAGCGGAGGGCCGCACCTTTTAAAATGATTGCATTCATTACTTAACTTTGCATTTCAGAAAAGATATAAATTGTATCATAAAAATCAATAAATATAAATTAAATAAAATAGTGGTAGTTTTATTCAATTTATTTATTGTGCTAATTTCATATCATCTATAGCTGCAAGCACATTTAATTTTAGAATCAGTTTAATGAGACAAATGTACCCTATCACACTTCTCTACAATTTTTTTGAACTCAGGAGTGAGATTGCTTGTTCAGATTCTCTTCACAGCCTGCAAGCTAATGTCTGTCCAAGAGCATCTATATTTACTCTTGTTAATCTTCATGTCTTGGTGGGCCGCAAAAAACTCTGTGGCGGGCCGCATGTGGCCACCCTCCAAAGCAGTCATTTTCTCCAAGGGAGGGGGGAGGATCTGTTGTCTAGAGTTCAATTGTGATACCTGGCGATCTTCAGGCTATACCTGGAGGTTGGCTACCCTAAGCGTTTGAGTTTGTGTGTGTGTTTCTGTGTGTGTGTGTTTGTGTCTGTGTTTCTGTGTGTGTTTGTGTATGATTGTATTTGTGTGTGTGGGGGGGGAGAGGCTTGGAAAAAAACACAGCAGTCTGAAATGACAAACCGCTCTGAAGATGGCTCCAAAATGGTAGGGGAAGGGCTGTCCGAAACAGCTATCACTGTACCAGTCATTAGCTAGCCAGGATCTGCTAGACCCATTGTTGCCAATCTCCAAGGGAGGGATGGAGATCATGCTAAATTACAACTGCTCTTCAGATGGCAAAGATCTTCCCCTGGAGAAAATGGTGGACTCTGTGTCATTATACCCTGCTGAGGTTGCCACAGCAAATTGATGCTGAGTGCCCAAGGCCGGGGCACTCTCCCAGAGCCTCTTTCTAGAGCCCATTGTATTTATTTCCACAACGGTCCTTATTCCTAGTATATATATATATATATTCACTGTTATAGATTTTCATATTGATGGTTCCCTGGGCCCTTCCACATTTTCCACCTCACTAAGTTTTTCTTCTTCTTTGTTTTCTCTTTCTTATCCCTCCTTTCTGATATTTTTGTTATGTATGGTATATGAAAAGATATAACAAAATTAAATGTTCCCATACTACCCTTATAAAAACAAGACAACCATAAATGAGTTAACCTAGAATTTATTAAATGACTGATCTATATCAACAGAATATAGCTAGCATTTGTGGCAGGGTTCAGTTAAGGCAGCCCCCTGGCTACTAAGCTTTTGGGCAAATCTACTCTGATTTCAGTCAATCTAGCCTTGCTGGCTAGGTGGGATATAAATCCAAATAAATAAATCTACACTGACCAATTTACCCTACTCCTGCCATCCCTAGTTATGGTCTAACTAGTCTCAACTAGACCATGCTTATTTAGCCATACCTCTCAAGAACTATATGAAGCAGTTGAAAAGAGATTCCCTGCCTTAGCCATTTATAGGAGATCCAAAAATAATTCGAGCTTGGCCTCAAAGACAACCAAGTAATCCCATATTGTCCCTTTGGAAATGGGCATGTCAGCAGCAGCCCATGTCAAATGCCTGATCTGGGATGATGGAGCCCCTATTTAAGGTTCTCTTTCTTGCCAACCTGTTGGCTGGATACAAATTCAGTGACACTGCTAGTATCTTGTTTTTCATGTCAAAAATGGCACAATGACACCCATGGCTCTGGATGGGTAGCCTTGTTAGTTGATTGCAGCAAAACAGAACAGATGTCCAGTGGCACCAGAAAGACTAAGAGCCATGTTGTAAAAAAAGAAATCATTGTGTTCTCTTCACGTTAATGGTTGCTTACATTTTCAAAATATTTTGTCTTCATAAATCAATGCACATACTTACGGCAATGAAGCCTTACTGGAACAGAGTATGTGTGAAAGAAGAAGGGGTTGTGTCATACTCAGATAGAAGTGCAATTGGTAAGCAGGGTGATTTGGAGCATGTAGCTATCCTTCTCCCACTGTTGTTTACCTCACTTGGAAGTAACATGTAGGAATGTGAGAAAGACAAGGGATGAAAATGAAATTACAAGACAGAATAGGTAGGAAGGAATCAAGCACAAGAAAGAAAGCATGACCTTGAAACAACCAACACAAGCCATTGACTTGTCCTGACTTTTAGCTGTCAAGGCTGTGCTCACTTAGAAGTAGGAACTAAGGAACTTTTCATCACACAAGTTGTCTTGTCATTCTGTCCTCCTTTTAATATCAGGCCAAGGATATATTTGTTACAAGCTGTCATTTAGGCTTTTTACTTTTTATACCTTTTAATCACCCTAAAACAAGTCTCTCAGGCTGGATGGTTGTGAATTACCTCACCACCCACACCCTCATTTTCTACTAAAAGGTCCACCTTCAACTTCAGGAGCTGGATCTCTTAATCCTTAGAACAGACAGCAGAGCTGGGAGTTACCAAAGCTGGAACATATTCTATACTTAATAGTTATGAAGTATGTTTCCCAAGAGTCTCAAACATGGACACAATATCCAGACAAGCCTTAACACTTCATTGTTTTTTATAGGAACAACACCCAAACCCTGCTGTCAACAGAACACTCTAAAGTGTTCTCCCCGCCTAATCCAGGATATCTCTTATCCTTTCTCCCTCCAAAACTAAACTCTCCTTTTTTCAGTTGGTTATTGGATGTTAAACTGCCTCAGGTTTTTTCTCACTCCAGCATTCCGTTCAGCATTTCAAATCTGATTGGTCCAAGCTAAATGGGGAAGAAAAGAGGGTGGGATCTTCTCCTGTCCATCACAATATTATATTTATTATATTATGTTATGTTATGTTATGTTATGTTATGTTATGTTATGTTATGTTATGTTATATTATTTATTTATTTATTAGATTTCTATTCTACCCTTTCCCAAAGGCTCAGTTAGGGGAAGGATATAGATAACATTAGGTAAAAGGATACACTGTATTACGGATTCTGGTGGGTAGCCATGTTGGTCTGAAACAATAGAACAAAGTTTGAGTCTAGTGGCACCTTAAGACCAAAAAAGTTTAATTCTGGTTATAAGCTTTTGAATGCATGCAGACTTCATAACTTATACTCCGAATTAAACTTTGCTGGTCTTAAAGGAGCCACTGGACTCAAACTTTGTTCTACACTGTATTACAGTTAGGTAAAGGTCTAGATAATATTAGGTGGAAGGACACACTGTATGAGCATTCATATCAAAAGCTTTCTTTCTCACTGCTCAATTTTGCCAGTATATAACTCCTCACACACAATAGCCAGGTAGTTGCTAAAGTCAAGAGATCACCAGTTCTTCTACCCACACTGTGACTCTAGAAGTCTCATTTTTACCAAAAGGGTCCTCATCTTTCTGACATTTCAAAGGTCTCCCTACCCCAAGTGTAACAGAATATCTTGCTGGGGTAGCTAGTAAATAAATAAATAATAGTGAGAAAGTTGCTAGCAACAAAATGAAAACCAAATGGAAAAATAGGTCCTTCCATCTTCATCGTGTCTATATACTATTGCTTAGGGGTCCATTGGGGCCGGAGTGAGGCGGAGCAAAGCTCCGCCAGCTCAGGACTGGCCAGTAGGGCAGCCACGGACTGAATCAGATTCTCTAATCTGATTCAGCTCGCCGCTGAATTGCTGCCGAAATTCGGTGGCAAATTTAAAAGCCACTGGAAGGGAGGGGGTTTGAGGGAGAAACTCCAAACTTGCAGGGTAGCTGCTGGGACCTCACCTAGAAATACCCACCAAGTTTCAAGAAGATTGGACCAGGGGGTCCAATTCTACAGGCCCCCAAACAGGTTGCCCCCATTCCCTCCATTGTTCTCTATGGGGATGGGACAATCTGTTTGGGGGCCCATAGAATTAAATCCCATGGTCCAATCTTCTTGAAACTTAGTGGGTATTTTGAGGAGAGGCCCCAGCAGCTACCCTGCAAGTTTGGAGCCTCTCCCTCAAACCCCCTTTCCTCCAGCCCTTCATATACCCTATGAGTTTTTGCCATTGATTTCAATGGCCCATAGGATATAATGGGGCTGAAACTGACATTCCCTTTCTGACACACTTCTGGTGATGTCAGGAGATGTGGCATATGCTAATGAGTTATGCTAATGAGTTCCTGCATCTCTTTTTCTACAAAAGGACCCCTGCTATTGCTAATTGAGGACTTCTGGTCTAACTACTGTAGAGCTCTAGATTGAAATATGGTGGAGTTGCCATAAAAAATAAGTCAAAAGTGTCACTTGGTGCAAAATGCAGAAGCCTATACATAGTTTGGAGAGAGCTATGCTGAATATATAATAAGTATTTTGAAAAAATCTTCATTGGTCACCTGTTTGCTTTCAGGTTCAGTTTAAGAGTCTGAATCGTAATCCTAAAAATGTTCAGAACCTGGGACACACATGGAGGATTTTGGTGTGTTTTAAGGTCCTCTAGCCACCTTCTTTTCACAGTGTGCTCCCACTAAAAGTTCTTTTCCTTCTGTGTGTCTCCCTTGACTTTTTTTGGTCATTAATCATTTTATGGACCAATTTATCAATGGAGGCTTGAAGGATACTTTCATGGCAAGTGTTTAGGAAAGCATGTAAAACTGTCTTATTCAAAAAAGTAGGGCTAAATTAAAGGTATTGCTGCAGGATTTTTAAATAATTTGACTTGGATTTTTTTGTTTTATTGCTCTTTCCTCCTATTGGCTTGCTGTGAGCCACCATGAATCCCTGGAAAAGGTAGGATATATACAAATAAACAAACAAAATCAATGCAGTAGGATAAGAATATGGAAAATTTTGGATGCTTTGATCCAAGGCATTGCACTCCACATATTGATTGAAATTTACTAGCACAATATTTTGGTACATTCCACATGTATCCACATTAGTTATGACAGTAGAGGCTGCAGGGAGGCTCTTCTACACATCTAATGTGACCAACTCAAATGTTATAATTATCAGCACAGGGACTGTTTACTGCCTTGTGTGCCCTGGGAAGAATAGTCACTTGCCAACTGACTGCCTTGCCCAGGCGTTCCAATTAAAATTGCATGTCCAAGATGGTGGTAGAAAGAACCACTACCAACAGCAAAAGTTATTACATATTTATTAAAAAGAAAATGTTTAGCACAGCACCAGATTGGACAAGGGATTCAAAAGAAATGGGTAAAACACAATTCCTCTGTCCCTCTCTGTATACATGCCCTATCAGATGTTAAAATACAGGACAGGCTCCTTAGCTGAGGATGTTGTAGATCTCTACAGAGTTACCTTTATCTTGTAGCTTCCTCCAGCTCTTCATGCCAGCATATGGTTAATGGCTGCCTCCCCCAGACTCAGTTACGAGTTCTGTCTGCTCTAATGGACTCAGTACCCATGGAACCATTCCTCCTTGCTTCCAGGATTCTTTATCACCTCTCCCCACTCACTGACCAGGTCAGGGCAAGTCAGAGAAGCTTTTCCTGGAGATTTCTCAGAAATTCCTTCTTGAAGTCTCTCTAGTGTTTAACACCTCCAAGTCTCTGTTCCCAACTTGAGGGGGGGGGGGAGGTTGACTATCCATTGTCTAGATTATTAGCATTTGTATGAAGGTGAGCTGAGGTAATTCTGGAAAGCAGTTAAACTAACTCCTCCCCTTCCTGCCTGTTCTCTGACCCGAGGGGGGGAACTTTTAAAACTCAAGAGTGAAGTTTTTGCTCATTTCAGATGTCCAAGGGGGGGGGGGCAATTTCTTCACACATGATATTTTCCCTTATTGAAATTTTTTAGTGGAGATTTTTCTTAGGTGCAAGTTGCAGCTCCTCCAGCCATAGGTACCTTTGGCTCGTCAGCTCTTCAATGGCCTGTACTAGAAAAGAAGTCCAGAGGATTAAAGCAGATGTGCAGAGATGCTTATGAATGTAGAACATAGTGGGTTCAGGAGGTATAGAGAGGCAATGCAGCAGAAGGAAATCATACAGACCCAAGAATTGGTGAAAACATGACCACAGCTTTTATTGGATACAGCTGAAAGAGCAGTGGTGCAGCATGGAGATGGATCCAGCATTGGACAACTCACCTGCCACCTGATAACCATGATCATCCACCTTGCCTGCTGGGTGATGATATAAAGGAATGGCAAGACTCCGGGATCCATGTGGGTGTTGGCCACTGCATGGTCCCCTTGCCATCTGGTGGTGGAAGCCAGCCAGCAGCCCCTGAGGTAGGCATGTGGCTAAGTGGCTCCATCCCCAAGACCCCTTAAGGGAGTCCCCAGACTGGGGGAAGCAGGCATGCAGGCTGGGCCTCCCCCCACATAAGGATCCATACCAATGTCCAAATTGCCACAGAGCAGGGTGTCCCCATGCCCCACTCCCGCCAAAGCTCCTATGCCTGTAGCCAGCCCCAAAGACTATTGCAAATACCATGGAGCCAAATGTCCATACCCCTTTCAGAAAGGTGCACACCATCAGCCCTAAAGAGGGCTGTCTGTCTAAATATAATGTCCAGGTATTAATGACTAAGTCCACATTGTCTGGTGAGATTGTCCCACACCATTCACACTATTCCAGCAGTCCAGACCAAAGCAGCGTTGTCCTAGGGAGTCTGGAATGAAGGGTTCCAAGATCAGAAGCCATGGTCCTTGCCAGAATGACTCCTTTTTGGGTGGGAAGGTCGTCCTCACCTAGTTGGATGATGATGGTGTCCAGAGGACATTGTTCAAATATGTGGTTTGAAATGGTTAAGAGGTGGACAGCCTACCACATCCCCGTGTCCCAACCAGGCAATGTGTAGCTGGTCACCCAGGCCCAAGTTGCTATCCCAGCTGGAGAAAGACATGTAGGCTCTATGATACTGTGCCTGATGATCCAAACAGATTTCCTTGAACCTACAGGGGCTGAAAATAAACACATTAAGAACATAAAACCATAAGAGAAGCCAATGCTGGATCAGGCCAATGGCCCATCAAATCTAACACTCTGTCACACAGTGGCCAAAAATACCAGGTGCCATCAGGAGGTCCATCAGTGGGGCCAGGACACTAGAAGCCCTCCCACTGCTGCCCCTGTTTCTGATTTTGCCTTGATTCCCATTCAAACAGAACTAAATGCTGTAGAATGAAGCTGATAAATTCAGTCAAACATGTTAAGAATCAGCTGAAAACAAAAAAAACCCCCTAGAATTACATTGCACAGGGGACTTTCAGTTTGGAACCAAGGATTAGAGGGATTTAATTAGTTCACTGTTTTAAATCACCATCAGTTCATTTACCCATAGTAAACAGCCTAGTATGAAATGATAATAATTTGTATTTTTCTTTAAAATAATGTCAACTTTTTAGTAATAGAAAAAGAATCAAACATTGGTGTCTTGAAAAAGATGCTTTGTATTTTATGGGGGGGGGATGTTGTTTTTTGAATAGGCAATAATTATCCACAAGCTTATAATTCATTATTTTAATCTAATGCATTAAGGGGCATTACTTTTTAAGCCTTTTAATTGTCTGTGTAATAGTGAAAGTAAATGATTGTGCTGTATCATCATATGTTCTATAGTCAACAGTAGCCCCATCTGCAGATAATTAAATCTGTGGATTGGGGCAACAGAGACTGAAAACAGATTTTTCTGCAAAGTTGCATCCCCCAGGTTTGCAGAAAAAAATCTTAAAACTTAAAAAAAATGCAGGGGGTTACATCCCCCCCCCAACAAGTGCAGAAAACACAACTCAGGCAGCCCACCATTGATGTGGTCACAGGCAGGAGGCATGCAGATGCTGCCTTTGTGTACTGTAGGTGCAGTGCTCCGAAGCTGACAATCACACAGTAGCAGGACCAATGCCTTTGTGCCCACTCGCCATCTCCATGCATTTAGTCAATGCCTGAAGGGATCATGTTTACAAGGTTACGATGTATTTCAGTTTTAACTGTAAATATAATTGGGTGAATTGGGAAAAATAGATAGGAAAAATAGTTATAATAGACCTAATTAATCTTACTGTAAATGTCCTAATAAGAGTCACACCTTTCTAAGTCCACTGACGTCAATAGGATTAGATGCATGTAACTCTATTTAGGATTGCACTGTAAATTCCTGGCTCTCCAGTTATTTCAGAGGTCCTCTGTGTCATTCAAACATTTTATTATGACAAATTAGAAAGATCCTCCAGGTTTCCCATAGAACTGATCCCAAATGCTTCTGAAGACATTCAGGAGGTTTTAATTACATATAAGCAATTTGGGTCTAGAGGTCTTAATTGCAACAACGGCAGTAGCCATCAGCGCCACCACCACAAATTCTTCCCAGATACCAACAAGAGGATGATTGCCTCTCCTCCAAACATAAATACAAAACAAAATAAATGTATGTTGTATACTAATTAAAAAATGGGCCTCTCATACTTTTTCTGAAAAAAATCCCAAAACATTAATTTTATAGTTTCATTGTATCTGATGTCTTTGCTCCTGTGTGTGGGTGCAGAAACTATCTACTTTTTCCTTCCATCCCATTTCAAAACATAAATGTTCTCTAGTCACTTTGGTGTCATCTTTCTAAAGAGGTAGATTAGGTCAAATGGTGTACATTACAAGCCATTTAATTATAAACTCATCTATCATTCTTCCATTTAATGAACATCAAATGCACTTAGAATACACTGAAAGTCCTAGTCCAGTCCCTATTTTCTTTAGCATTATCTTAACTATTTATGTATCCTTGATCGTGACCTTAAAGAGGTCTTTCTTAAGCAGTGTCTTTTTCCTGCAGTTATTGTGTAGCTTAGAGGTACTGCTCCTGACATTCATTAATGCTAAATTAAATGGGGCTTCATATGGAATTACATGCTATATTGCTTTCTGATTAAAACCAAATGGGTTCACTATGATTAATGCAATTACTGTGAATAGCAAGGGAATTATTAATTAGTGCTCATTTGTTGTCCATCTGCAATATTTCTCATTTTAGAACTGATAGATTATCATTATTTTTATTTCATGTTATCTAAAAACATTCCTTTTTTATTATAATAATTTATTTTCATTTTCCATAACAAACCATTGACACATTATAGGACTTCCATATTTACATTCAACCATAAAAATAACCTCATTAAATATTCTTCATAACATGATTTTGCTTGTTTCATATTTCTAAATCAATTTCTAACCCTACATTTAATCTGAGGCGGGACCCCTACAAGCCGCCAGCACAGTTATTGCCTTACTATTTAAAACTTTTGAGCCTTGGGATTGCCCCAAGTGTGCAGGAAAATCTCATTGCCCCCTATGCACCCCTGATGTGCGGATTTAGATATCCGCACAGAGGGGGCATCTTAGCTATTAAATATATAGATATGCTAAGTACCAACAAGCAACAGACATATGCTTCAACTCCTATTGATAGCAGCCAAATTAAGAACATAAGAGGATCAGGTCAATGGCCTATCCAATCCAACATTCTGTGTCACACTGTGTCCAAAACCCAGGTGCCATCAGGAGATCCCCCAGCAGGGCCAGAATTCCAGAACCCCTCCCACTGTTGCCTCCCAAGCCCCAAGAATATAGAACACCACTGCCCCAATCATAGTGTTCTATCTATACCTTATGACTAATGGACACTGATGGACCTCTGCTCCATATGTTTATCCAATCCTCTCTTGAAGCAGTTTACATCTGTACCCACCACCACTTCTTTCAGCAGTAAATTCCACATGTTAATAACTCTTTGAGTGAAGAAGTACTCCTTTTTACTTGTCTAAATTTACTGCTCATTAATTTCATTGAGTGCCTATGAATTCTTGCATTGTGAGAAAGGAAGAAAAGTACTTCTTTCTCTGCCTTCTCTATCCCATGCATAATTTTGTAAAACCTCTATCATAGAATCATAGAGTTGGAAGGGACCTTCAGGGTTATCTAGTCCAACCCCCTGCACAATGCAAGAAATTCAAAAATACCTCCCCCTCCACACTCACAGGGACTGCTGTTCCATGCCCAGAAGATGACAAAAAACCTCCAGGATCCCTGGCCAAAGTGGCCTGGAGAAAAATTTCTTCCTGACCCCAAAGTGGCAACCAGCATTTCCCTGGGTGTATAAGAAAGGGCCACAAGAACTAAGCACTGATGCAACCCTTCCTGCCCTCCCTCTCATGATCTACCTAAGTTCACAGAACCATCATTTCTGTCAGATGGGCATCTAGCTTCTGTTTGAAAACTTCCAAAGAAGGAGAGCCCACCACCTCCCGAGGAAGCATGTTCCACTGAGGAACGGTCTCCCCTTAATTGTCATTTTGTTAATATCTACAACAACAAAATCTGGGAAAATATCAGTATAATTTATATATTTTTATTTATTTATTTCTCAAATTTCTACCCCACCCTCCCAGCCAAGGCCAGCTCAAGCAATATGAGACAATAGATGTAAAAAGTATGGTGTATGCTGAAATTATCTAGATCAGGGTTCTCAATGTGTTGCCCATGAGTGGAGCTAGCTGGAGCTTTTGCCCAGAAAGGCTTCTTATTGGTCATTGGAGATTTGATTGGCTCTACGGATTTTTTTTTTAAGGTTGCTTTGGCAGCAACTGCCACCAGAGTACAAGGATCTTCACTCTAAAAGTGAAACACTCTATAACTATAACTGATTACTGTAACTTGCTCTACGTGGGCTTACCCTTAAGGCTCATCCAGAAATTCCAGCTGGTGCAAAATGTGGTGGCGCACCTGCTGACTGTGATGTCTGTGTGGGCATGCATCCAGATGGTGCTCTGACAATTGCACTGGCTACCGATTAAGTACCGGATCCATTTTAAGGTGCTGGTGTTGACCTTTAAAACCTCATTCAGCCTGGGACTGGAGTATCTGTGGGACTGCCTCTCCTCATGTGTGCCCCGAAAAGCCTTGCACTCTATGGATAGCCATCTGATGGTTGTCCCTGGCCTGAAATATGCCCGCCTAGCCTCAGCTAGGGCCAGGGCATTCTCAGCCCTGGCCCCAGTTTGGTGGAACATGCTTCCGATTGAGATCAGGGCCCTGCGAGACCTGTTACAGTTTTGCAGGGCCTGCAAAATGGACCTGTTCTGGCAGGCCTTTGAGTGAGGCAGCAGGCATCTACCAGCTGGCCTCCCTATTGCTGTTGCATGAGACCACTATGGTTTGGCACTGGCCCACTGATTTTCCAGATGTATGAACTGAAACTGAATATATTGCACTGCCCACTTTAAATGTTCTGAATTGGTTTTATTGTATTGTTTTAATATTGTTATTTATTGCCTGTTTGAATTATTGTAAGATTGTATTATATTCATTGTTGTGAGCCGCCCTGAATCTGCTTGCAGAAAGGGTGGAATATAAATTGAAATAATAAACAAACAAATAAATAAAGTAAGTTGCAGAATTTTGTGGCTGGCTCCGCCTGCTGAGCCCACCATGCTGCGTGAGAATTCCAAAGGTGCCCATAGGCAAAAATCTAGGTTGGGGACCTAGATTAACAAAGAATGTACACTTGTGGGTGTAGTAAACTTTACAATGATGTCACAAAAATCACATAATAGAAAAGAAATTTATTTTGGATGCTCCTGTTGATACCCTGTTTATAAGGCCGAGGACAGACTGGCAATCTAAAGCGGGGCAGGCACGCTTCGCAAACGGAAGAAAGGAGCACGTTCAGACATGCGCATCTGTCCGTTGGCTCCGTTTCGTACTTACCCGTCTCCCAGTCGCTTTCCTTCCGCTTTAACAGGACACCGGTTTTACCCGGTGTTCAGGGGCCTTCCTCCGCATGCCTCCCGCTTCCAAACAGTGTGAACTGTGCGCACATGCGAAACACATCAAAGGAAAACAAAAAAAAAGCGCAGCTACGCGGCAGTCTGAACGCTCCGTGGGAGTCTGAACGCTCCGTATTGCCGCTGATCCGCATTGCTCTGGCCAGTGTGAACGGCCAGCTCTGTGGGTTTTCCCCCCCCGCTCCAGTTCCCTCCGCTTTGCCTCCGCTTTAGATTGGCAGTCTGTCCTCGGCCTAAGAAACTGCTAGTAATTATGCCTAGATAAAATGTAAAGCCAAAATCTTTAGGGTTCCTCAAACAAGAGCAAGCTTTCATGATTCTCTCTCCAGGCTGGCCATCTGCAAACATCACAAACGAGCAAGTTCAGTTTCTGTCTTAACAGGTGGCCCAAGAGTAACTCCAGATGTGATTGTTCTCCTTAGTATAAAATTTCATGGATCACTCTGTAGTTCTTTTGGTCTGATCATCTAAAAGCCTCCTGCTGCGCTGTTTCTGTGATGTAGAGAAATTTGCTCTCTCACCATCTTATTTTTCTGAATGTGAAGGTTTCCTCAACCTTTCATCTATTCCTTCCCATTAAAAAAAATCTGGATTTCAGTAATAACTGTGGCTTTTGTTTATGAATATAAGCAATCCCTTGACACTTCTCTGCCTTCTAGCTTCTTGTATACATTGTGTCCAGTTTCAACACATAATTGCTATACAGACCATAATAGTAGACATACAGCCACCTTACCCTTACAGCTATAAGTAGTTCAAAATTAGCTGCAAACATTTAATGTGAATTCAAATGCATTAGCTGGGTCCCAAATGAATTGAATCTCAGGCATCTAATCACAATAGCTTTCAAGAACTAAATGCAGCATCATATTTGGAAATGCATTTAATCTGGAAGATTCAAATGTATATATGTGTATATAATAATACTATGGCTATCTCTTTCACAATTGTTTTCTTTTTGTATTTCCTAATGTTATGAAAAGTTGCTGCTTTTAACAATTCAGTCATGGTCTTCTCACAACCTTTTTATTTTTTCCTTAATCATTATAGTACGCTGTAGTTCACCAGTGTGCAGTCTTATTTTAAAGGTATATGACATTCAGCTAGAATATATAACAGCATATCAAGTGCATGTCTGACATTTTCATGTGATGTATTTGGTATTTTGGTGACATCCATCAGTGTCACTCAACAAGTATATCTCAGAAACAGGTATATGTGGAACTTTTTATAAGGCAGGCATCACAATAAAGGTCAATGTTTTGAATTCTACTTCACCATCAGAAACCATCCAATGATTTTTTTTTTTAAAAAAGAAAAGTCGCACAACCTTCTTTTCATTCATGAGCTGAAATATCAGACCAAGCAGTGGGTTCATGCAAGGAAAATGAAAGAGAACATTTCCTCAGTTTAGGACAAAGTAACAGCTGGGGCTGAGCCAGTGGTGTCTCTTCGGGAGAACTAAAACTTTCAGGTATTCATGTAAACCCATCAACATGTATGACTGGATTTTTTTTTGTCATAACTGGTATAGGACGTCTTACTTATCCCAGGTTTCCCCTGAAGATTCTATCATTCAGTCACTTTTCTCACACACACTGTGGAAGGAAGAGGGAGTAATGAAGTGCAAGGAAGTGAGTTTAAGGCTTACAGTGTAGTGTGAAAATATTTTCCTCAATTTGTGTTTGATTTCTCAGATCTCCTTAGGCACCAAACAGAGATTCGAAGAAGAAGAAACTGGCTTTATACCCCACCCTTCACTACCCGAAGGAGTCTCAGAGCAGCTTACAAGCTCCTTTCTCTTCACCTCTCCACAACAGACACCCTGTTAAGTAGGTGGGGTCAAGAGAGTTCTCTTGAAAACTGCCCTTGAGAGAACAGCTCTGAAAAAACTTATGACTGACCCAAGGTCATCCAGCAGCTGCATGTGGAGGAGTGGGGAATCAAACCCAGTTCTCCCAAATTAAAGTCCATGCTCCTAACCATGCACCAAACTGGCTCTCTGATGCTGGGAGAAGACTATTGAAGCCCTTGGTAAGAGGTTCACCATACATCTGTGATCAAAATTCAATGCAGTAAGTTCTATCTTGTTTATATGCATTGGCATTTTTGTCTTTTTGGCTGAACAGGTTTGACAGACTTTAAACTGCTTTTGACATTCCTTAAATTTTTATGGGAGATTAAAAAATGTGGCTTAAATGAAATATTGTAAGTATTCTAACAAAGGCTGCGGTCACACACACTAAACAATCCACTTACAATCCACTTTCAATGCAGTTTCCAAACTGCATTGTGAGCTGGCAAAATCCAGTTGGAAATCCAGTGCACTGAAAGTGGATTGAAAGTGGGTTATTTAGTGTGTGCAGGGGTCATTTTCAAGAAAAAGAGGTGCAGGAGCTCATTTGCGTATGCCATCCACCCGGATTCCCTGGCTGCTCGCCACTCTGACTCTGGTGCTGGGGGGGGAGGAGGAGCACTGCCCCCACCACTGGCTGGCTATCCTGTGGCTGCCGCCACCATCCTTTGCCCACCCATCCAGAGTCCCCAGGAGGCCAGCACCCCGAGTGGTGAGTGGCCGGGGACTCTTGGCAGGCGAAGGATGGCTATGGTGGTAGTGGTGGTGGGTTAGCCAGCCAGTGGTGGGAGCAGTGCTCCTCCTCCCCCTGGTGCCAGAGTCAGAGCGAGAGCAGTGAGTGCGCTAGCTGAGCACCATGCTGAGGAGCTGCCTGGTGCCCTATGAGCCACCACTGAGTGCCCTGCAGGCCATGCTGGTCTGGGAGAGGCCAGTCCACAGTGCCCTCGGCTGGGCCAGAGAAGCCCCGGGGAGACATTTAAATGTCTCCCCACACCTTCCTGCGCCCTCTCTAGCTTGCCTGCCTTGGCAGGCGAGCTAGAAAGGGCAGGGGGGGCTTTGGTGGGCTTCTCTCTCCATTCTATTCTATGGGGCCATGGAATAGAATGGAGAGATCGCATTGCTGCTCCCCCCTGCCCGCCTTGGCAGGCCAGCTGGGGAAGGGGAGGCTTTTGAAGATGCCCCCCCTTTTGCTTGCCCAGCCGGCCTGCCAAGTTGGGCAGGGGGGCAAGCAAAGAGAGAAGGGGTTTAAAGTTTAACCCCCTTCTCTCTAGAGTTGTGCTGCAGCGGTGGTGTGATCTTTTCATTGTATTCTATGGGGCCAAAGAATACAGTGGAGAGATCGTGCCGCTACTGCAGTGCCACTCTAGAGTGAAGGAGCGCAGGGGCAGGGAGCTGGGGGCGGGGCTGGCCGCCATCACCATTTGTGCCCGTTTCTGAGCTCCTGGAGTGGCACTCCTGTGCACTCCAGGCCCAAACAACCCCTGAGTGTGTGTGAACACAGCCAAGGTTACACAAATAGCTAATACAACATCTCCAACTTTTTTGGACACTGGTACCATCTTGCCCATCTCCTGAAATCTAGCAACTTACCAATGTGTCTTTTGTTCATGGAGTTTATTTATTTATTTGTAGTTTGCCTTTCTCACTGGAATTCAAGGTAAATTACACAGAGTATGTCAATACAATCAACAATACGGGACATACAACAAGCACTGCAATAAAATTTTGACTGCAGAAATCTGAAACAGGTGAAATAAATCATAAGTATCGAATTAAACAACTCAGAATTAAAACAATGCAGATATTACAGGCTAGGGTCTTACTTATAGCAATAGGCATTGTAGGCTATGGACACTACTGTAGACCACAGTCCCTAAACTTTTACCCAATTATCTTTCTAAACTATTATATACAGTACTCCTCTACTACCTGTGTAGAAAAGCCTCCTGAACAACTTAGTTTTGCATAGTTTGCAGAAAACCAGGAGAGTGAGAGCCTTCCTGACCTCATCAGGCAGGCCATTTCATAAGGTAGGGGCCACAACAGACAATTGTACACTCGTGGAGAGAATGTTTCTCAGTAGCTAACCTTCTGCCTGAGTCTCCTCATCCATATTTGTTGGGCATCAGGAGAAGATCAGCAACCTGCCTCTCTAGGAGCATTCTAAAGCATCCTAAAAGCTGATATTAAATTATCACATTAGAATTTTAAAATAATATAAGAAGCTAGTTGGACCCTTCTTTATACACTTTGTTTCCCTTTGCTGGAGTTTAGCATCTCCAATTAAGAAACATAGATAGCAAGGCCAAGAAAGAACTTGGATTAAGATCTTGGAAGGTCCTACTGGACAAAATAAACTAATTATCTGATCCAGTCAAAGGCTGCTTCCCATGCTTATTTAAATGGACAAACAATTTTCTGAAGACTGTCTCAATGTACCCTCCCAGCATATGTTAAACCCTTTAATGCTTCTGAAAATCTACTATCAACTTTATTGAAAATTAATTAGGACAATTTGGTACATAGGGTTTTGCTCCCCTTGTCTCTAACAGCAAAGCATTATCTTAATTGTATATACTTTCCCTTCACCCAGGTATTTTACATCAATGGTAAAGGGAATTCATTTTTTATCGGAGGAGAGCCAGTTAAAGTGTTTTTAAAGGTAGGAGGTGATAGGTCCCCTTATGATTCAGAGAGGCTGACATTTGTTTAGTACCGTGAATGGAATGCTTTAATTCTTTGATCTGCTGCTGGCAGGACTTGGTGAATAGTTTCAAGTCTCTCTTTCTCACCCACCCAGAATATCCCAACAGCAACTAAAGGCAAAGTACAGACTTAACCTGCTAGAGATATTGTTTCTTTAGATGATTTATAAAATGCCTTTGAAGTCAGATTCACATACAAAAACAAGGGCAGTGGATTCTCTTTGCTTACCTTACCCCCTCACAAGAACCATTCAAAGAAGAGAGAGATAAGAAAAATATTTTGATACTATTCCAGTATAAACATGGACAGCTGTTTTAGACCTTGCAATGCATGCAAATCCAGAGACACTTAAAGATGTGTTCCTAAACTGACAATTTTATGGCCTGGAAGAAAGGTTAGAAGGTGGAGAAGTTGAAAGTGAGTGAACTCTTAGTTTATTTGACTATTAAAGGGTCAAACATGTCTAAAGCTGATGAGAGGGTCTGAAAACTCAATGCTAAATCAAGTCTGAAGACCTATTAACCTTACTGATATATGCTCCATACCTTTTGAGTTCTTGAGCCACCAAACTGTTACTAAGATTGTGATAACTCATTACATTTATGATCTGTTGTTCCTCTAAAAAGATCACGGCATATGCAGGACCTGCTATAGACCAAAATCTAAAATGGGTATTTAACCATAGCTAGCAAATAGAAGAAGTTGTATTATCTGGCCTGAAATGGATTGCTTTATCTAAGAGAATGCAATGGCTCCTTTTTGAGAGAGAATTTTGTTGCTTATTTAATGTTTGATAAGACAACTTCTGTATCCCTTGAAAAGCTTATTGTATGTAATACAGAATAGATACATTCTGTTGATTTGGTATAAATTTGCTATAGGGACCCATACTTTGTTTAGACTCCATTAGAATTATATTTGACCACAACAGACATGCACATTTACTTTTGAATGAATACATAGCTCATAGGTACTAACAAGAAACATGTTTGATCCATCCCCTACATTCATTGAACTTGTCCTATTTTAAATGAACAATGTATGAAATCAATCCAACTCTATCACAAAGTTTGAAATTATCAGATATTTGAGTGCCCTTCAAACAAACGTTGAATTAAAGAAAATAGAAGTTACATGCATAATGTTAAAATAGTCAAAAACACTGTATATATAGCAAGTGAGCTTGGTTTGACATCTTTTTCAAATTTAAGCAATGCTGAAATGATAAATATTCATTTCCCCAGATTCATTTCCCCCCTTCCCTCTGGCACCAGAATGTAAATATTTCTAATTGTGGTCTTCTATATAATTATTGGTCACTATTATAGAAACCTTACTGTACACAGATGTACATAGATTTTCAGATCCTGCATGGACTTTGCTTGAGTCAGCCTGGCTGGTTAGGCGGGATACAAATTGAAAAGTATTGGAGTCGGGAGGCCGGTAATGGTGAAATCAGCATTGTGGTTTATTGCAGGTCAAGATGGAGCACGGGGACAAAGGGATGGGGAAGCCACTTATATTTACAGGTAAACCACACCTTGACCATGTCCCCCCTTAAGGGGATTGGTCCAACAGGGATTAGTGTCCCGCCAGAGGCTGTCATAGGTCCATTCAAATATTCTCAGCCTCTGATAGGGGGACTGGCAGGATCCCTAGGTCCATTGTTCTCTGGGGAAGGAAGCTCTGTTGTTATCATATCCCATTACAGATAAACATGCCCACACATGTTCCCTGGCTGCAGACAAAGAGTCAAGCACCGGACATAACACAAATATAGATAGATGATAGATAGATAGATAGATAGATAGATAGATAGATAGATAGATAGATAAAACCAATCACAGCAAAGTACTGATCAGTACACACTGATAATGTTAGATTTTGAAAGGTACATAAATATCTTCAATGTACAATCCTCAGTGAATTTTGAAACAGTTTCCCTGATTCAATATAGATGCTGCAGACCAAGTACATCACTCCTTGGGGCCCAATTTGACTCTATTAGTCTGTATCAAGACTCGAAGATACCAGGGTATCACTAATAAAGGTTGCTATTAATTAAGTAGTCAGAGAGTTAGCTTGACTGCTATTTAAAATGGTCAAAATTAGGGAGTAATCGTAAGCAGGTCTATTCAGAAGTAAACAACATTTTAGTTAATAGTACTTATTTCCATGAAGTTGGGGGGTTTTTGGTTTTGTTTTTTTAGAATTGGAGCCTAAGACCTCTGGAGTTTCAAATGTATATTTTCGTTTCTTTGAAATAAGTTTCTTTGGAAAGCAGAAAAACATTGTCTTTTGAAATATATAATGAATGTTCAGGGGAAAATTCTTTCCTTAATATCTGGAAGTCAAACCTTTACTTTCTGACATATTACTCCATTCCTGATTAAAGCCACTCAAAATGGCATTTAGGAATGAAGAAGTGGCAGGATTCCTGGAGCTTTTAACATAAAGACACTAATTATTTTTAGCTAAAATACAGAGATGGCAGACAATTCACCAAAATCTACATCTTTGTGTCTTCTGTACAGGCACACATGGGACTGCCTGGAGGCAGGGCTGCTGCGGGAGAAGGTTCCAAGAGCTTCTAGAAATCATAAAATTGAGTGCTCCCCTTCCCCTCACAGAGGAGAGTTGTAGCCTTTTTTATTTTCCCGCCCATTTGGTCATGTGACGAGGGGAGGGGGAGCCACTCTTCCCTCAGTCCTTTTTCTGCCACTGTAGGGACAGGATATCCAACAGCTTTGTTCCTACAAAATTTACCTCACAATTTTCTTCAGAGTTGACAAAGTTTAGTATGGCTTTGTTTAAAAAGTGCCAGTCCTGTGGGACTAAAATGGCCACTGGTGATGAACATTCAAAATGTCTCTTTTGCCTGGGTGAAAGGCATAAAACAGCCTCCTGTCGGGCCTGCAGCTTCCTCACACCCAAAATGAGGCAGGAAAGAGCCCTACAATTAAAAGCATATCTCTGGCAAAAGGCATTAGAGGCTCAGGAGGAGGAGAGTTTGCCTCAGGAAAGAGATAAGATTCCTGCAGGAGCACTCGAAAAGTCCCATATGCCATCACAGCGATCAGCAGGGACTATTCAGAAGCCATCCACTTCTTCTCAGCCTCCAGCTAAAAAGAAGACGACTTCGGCTGGATTGACGGCATTGGATAAGATATGTGACACCATGCTGGCTCCTTCCTTGCACGGTTTAACTGAAGTGGCTGTGTCCCCACTATCCTCGACGTCAAGAGCGTTCGATTTGACCCTGATGATTCTTCTGACATCGGAGACTGTCACATCGCCAAGCGCACAGCAGAGATGCTCAAGGTCAGTTTGACATCGAAGCCCAACCTCTCGACATCAACGCTCCTCGGTGTCAAGCCAAGCAGATGCAGGACGTCAGAGACTGTGCAGTCCTGAATCTCCCGAGTCACCGTTTTTGACCAATGACATAGAGATAGTTGATCCACCACCATCTAGACACTCCTCAAGATCCCATTCTTCAAATTCCTGAAAAGATGACCCGCAGAATTGGGACTATCCTCCATCTTGGTCGTAGATGCCTCCATGGTTTGTACTGCCATGGTACCACAGCAGGTCTTCAACTCACAGTCAAAGCAGACATCACAGTAGGAGCTGTGATGCTCGACGTCGACGATCACCTTCTCCAGTTAAGGACTCTGCCTTACCTACCATCCAAAAGGCTCTACCTCTGATAGTTGAGGACCCATTGGATGATCCTCCTTCTCAGGGAGAAACTGAATGCACATCTCTGTCTTTTCCTGAAGAGGCTGTAGGGGATCCTACCCCTGTCTCTCTGATTGAGGATCTTAGAGGTTACTCTGAACAGCTGTTGAGAATGGTGGAAGTGCTGAAAATAGACTATGTACCACCAAAACCCACTGAAGAAGATCCTGTTATGGACATACTGTATTGTAATGACCAGGGACCAGTAGCAGTCCCCATGGTTAAGGGAATTAGAGAAATTACTAGCAATGCATGGGCTAGACCTTCCTCCAATAATGCCTCTACAAGAAAAGTAGAGAATCTTTATAAGATCAGGGAGAATGAGGCACATTATTTATACGATCACCCACAACCCAGTTCCATGGTTGTTGAAGTGGTCCCCTCTAAGCAGATGGGGCCTCCTCGATCATCCCCTTTAGACAAGGAGGTAGAAAATTGGATATCCTTGGCAGGAAAATTTACTTATCTGGAGCTCTGGCTCTGAGGATTTCTAAGTTTGAAGCCATTATGGCTCGATATCAAGTTCTGCTATGGGACTAGATGGGTCCACTCCTAGATTGCCTATCTGATGATAAGAAGGAACAAGCATGTCAGATCAAAACAGAGGGTACCAAATTAGCAAAACAGGAATTGAATGCCTCTTACCATAGTGCAGATGCGGCCAGCAAGGCCATGGCATCTCCCATAGTCTTACGTAGACACTCTTGGCTCAGATCATCAGCCCTCCCACCTGACATCCAGTTCCGTATTGAGGACCTTCCTTTCGAGGGTAAACTTTTATTCAGCGTGCAAACTGACGAGGTCTTAGAGAAGGTCAGAAAGACCAAATATACAGCAAAGTCTTTGGGTCTAGCAGCCCAGCAACCAAGTACTACCAAGCCCAGGTATTTCCCCAGACATTTCCCTCAGCCCTCTTTTGGTTGGGGTTACAGGTTTCAGTCTAGTTCGTATCAGGAATTCTGCCCCTCTTATGGCAATAACTATCAGGCGAGGCATCAACAACCATGTCAACGGAGCCAGCATAACTGCTCTCCCCGTGATGCACCCTCTAAGCCTAGACCTCAGCAATGAAGGTTATCTCCTCTGTTAGGGCATGTTGTATCATTTTCAGATTGTTGGTCATTTATCTGTTCTGATGTTTGGGTTCTACAAATAATAAAGTTTGGTTATTCTTTGGAATTCAAAGACATGCCACCTCAATTTCATGAAGTAAGACCTAGAGGTCAAACAGAGAGTGGATTGGATACAGAATTAAAATCCCTGTTAATTAAAGGTGCCATAGAGGTGGTCCCTGATACAGAAAAGAAGATTGGCTTCTTTCAAATTATTTCCTGATTAGAAAGGAGAAGGTTACAGACCTATTTTAGATCTTAGCTATCTAATTACATTTCTTGACATCCGTAAATTTTGGGTGGTTTCTCTCAAGGACATTTACCGCTCAATCCCGAAGGATGCATGGTTTGCTGTAATAGATTTACAAGACACCTATTTCCATATTTCCATCCATGAGGAATATTCTAAGAAATATTTATGGTTTAAAAGGCATGGAGTTATATATCAATATGCTGTTCTACCCTTTGGTTTGGCCACCACTCCCAGAGTATTTACTAAATGTTTTTCAGCTGACATAGCTTACCTCAGGATACATGGTTGTAATATTTATGCCTATCTGGATGGTTGGCTCTTAGTGGGCACCTCTAGAGAATTATTACTATCTCAGGTACACTTTTCCATCTGCATCTTAGAACGGTTAAGGGTAATTATTAATACGAAAAAATCCATCCTAGTTCCTTCACAAGTTGTGGAATTCATAGGTGCCCAACTGTATTCCCTGGCTCACAAGGCCTTTCTTCCAACTGAGTGGGCCAGAGCTATACAATCCATGGTCTCCTCATTCACATCTTCTAGATTTCAAAGAGCTGTTAAGATTCAGAAGTTGTTAGGTCTTATGACTGTTACTGCTTCAACTATCAGATATGCTTGCCTGCACATGAGACCTCTACAAACCTGGTTTATCAGAGTTTTTAAAATAGGTCAAGATCACCAGTGGAAACATTTATCTATTCCCAGACCGGTCCTTATCTCACTATTATGGTGGACACATGACTCTAATGTTCTACAGGGTTTCCCTCTGGCTCCTGCTTCCCCACAATAGCACCTTTATACAGATGCTTCCTTAATGGCATGGGGGACTCACTGTGGCTCCCTCCAGTTACAGGGACGTTGGACTGAGTATGAGTCTACTCTTCACATTAATGTGTTGGAGCTTAGAGCTGTAAGATATGCTCTCTCTTCTCTTACAGGCCCAGCGTTCAACAAGACTGTCCTGTTGTCTATAGACAATATCGCCACAACATTTTATATCAACAAACAGGGGGGCACGGGTTCATTATCACTGTGCAGAGAGGCCTCCCTTCTTTGGTCACTGGCGATTCATTACAAAATTCATTTAGTGGCTATACATATCCCAGGGCAGTCCAATACTCTAGCAGATATCCTGAATCGTCATCCTCAACAACACTACGAATGGTCCATTCCCCAAAAGCATCTGAGACCAATCTTTCTTTCATGGGGCAAGCCAGTAATAGATCTCTTCGCCTCACAGGCAAACACCAAATGTCCAGTGTTTTGCGCCCGAGCACCGAAGGAAGGGAATTGTCTAGGAGATGCAGTCCTGCTAGATTGGACAGGCATTCTGTATTATGCCTTCCCACCCTTCCCACTATTGCAGAGGGTATTAACAAAGATGGGTCAGGACAGGACACAATGCATTCTGATTACACCCTTCTGGCCCTGTCGGCCATGGTTCCCCCTGCTAAGAGACCTATCAAGGAATCGAGCCAGGCCTCTACCATTGGTCCCAGACATTCTAGACTTCCACCAAGGGACAGGACCAGACATACACATGTTGAACCTCCACACATGGTTTATTTCCCCATAAATGAGTGTTCTGATAAAGTGGTAGAGGTATTATTGGCATCACATAAGACCTTTACGTGGCAGTCTTACACTGCCATGTAAAGTTTACTTCTTGGGCACAACACAGTAACATCAGTCCCAAGACTTGTTCACTAATGCTGATCTTTGATTACATTGTGGGGCTGGTGGATAAGGGTCTTTCCCCCACATCTATAAAAGTTCACCTATCCACTATTTCGGCATTTCATTTTGGGATAGATTCTAGGCCTGTTTTCTCAAACACATTATCAAAATGGTTTCTCAAGTGATTGATCAATAAATTTCCACCTGTTCATCCACCTGTACCACAATGGAGTCTTTCAGTTGTAATTATTCATTTAATACAAAGTCCGTTCGAACCTTTGGCTACTTGTGATTTATCTTTTTTATCTTATAAGGTTGCATTTTTAGTTGCCATAACATCTGCCCATAGATTGGGAGAGTTGCAGGCCTTATGGTATGATCCACCATTTATTAAGTTTCATCCAGACAAGGTTGTGTTGCATCCTAGTTTGGAATTCCATCGTAAAGTACTCTCACAATTTCACCTTCCACAAGACATTGTTTTACCCATATTTTCCCCAAACCCTTCTTCCCATGCAGAAACAACACTACACACACTAGATGTTAGAAGGACTTTATTGTTTTATTTGAATTGTACATCACATTTCAGAAAATTTAGACAACTATTTGTCTCCTTTGTGGGTCCAAAGAAGGGTTCTGGTGTCTCTGCACAGACCATTTCCAGATGGATTACGTCTGTGATTCAACTGGTTTATGACACCGCTCAACTGGAGTGCCCTTTTCCTATCCGGGCACATTCTACTTGGTCTCAAGCTTCCTCTGCAGCATTTCAAGGAGCTGTTGACGTAGCAGACATCTGCAAAGCAGCAACATAGTCCTCTCCTCTGACGTTCATCAAACATTATTTGTTGGATGTTAATTCTTGAGCTGACGCAGCTGTGGGGAAATCAGTTTTACATTCTTTGTTTAAATAAAGCAGACTTTAGCCCACACCTGCCTCCTTTACTTTAAGCTTGCTAGTCTCCCATGTGGGACTGCACAGAAGACACAAAAATAAAAACATGGTTGCACTTACCTGTAACTGATGTTCATTGAGTGTCTTCTGTACAGGCACACATCCCTTCCTCCTTCCCCACTGTGGGCTATAACTTCAATGTTCCTATGGTGGCAGGCAAGGATTGAGGGAAGAGTACCTCCCCCTCCCCTCATCACATGACCAAATGGGCGGGAAAATAAAAAAGGCTACAACTCTCTTCTGCGAGGGGAGGGGGAGCACTCAATTTTATGATTTCTAGAAGCTCTTGGAACCTTCTCCCACCGCAGGCCAGCCTCCAGGCAGTCCCATGTGTGCCTTCACAGAAGACACTCTATGGACATTAGTTACAGGTAAGTGCAACCATGTTTTCTTCCTGCAGCCATGAAAAAAGACACAATATCAGTAGAAAAAAACTCACAATGCAAAATTATATCAATTTCTGCATTGTCTCTAGCAACTCCATAGCCACCTACTAACCAAGATGCTGCTTCTGATGCCCTCACACTAGTCATTCATATAAGGCACCCATCAGCACACAGTAGCAACAGGAATGCCTTGACAGCATCATGTAAATAATTCTATACTCCCATGCACAGGATGAGCCCACAACACCCCCTACTGCACAATTAACACCATAGCTCAGTGTTTAGGCAAAAAATCTATGTCTTCAACCATAAAAACTCCAGGTTTCCACTAAAACAGAGGCTTGTGTCCCTGAACACTACAGAGACAGTAGCCAATCAAGCCTTTTACCAAGGAAACTGTTGGGGTACTGTAAAGAAGGAAGGCCTGTCATTTAGTTTTGAAAGTTTTAATAGTCGGAAAGCTTCATAGTGCAGTAGATATGAGAGAACCAGCATATAAAACTCCTAGGTGACTGGTCCATGAGGAGGAGCTTTCAAGTCATGCTGTGGATGCAAGAGTTCAATACAGCAGTGTTGACAATACTGCAAACATCAAGACTGAGGAGGAAAAAGCTTTCCACAAGAGAAAATAGAGTCACACAGATAGGACCTTTTTACAGGCTTAACTTGTGGGTGTGCATAGAGTTGCCAGCCTCCAGGTGGCACCTGGAGATCTCCCGCTATTGCAGTTGCTTTCCAGAAAACAAAGGTCAATTCCCCTGGAGAAAATGGCTGCTTTGGATGGTGGACTGTATGGCATTATACTCTGCTGAGATCCCTCTCCTCCCCAAACACCATCCTTCCCAGGCTCCACCCCCAAAATCTCCAGATATTTCCCAGCCCAGAGCTGGCAACCCTAGATATGCAGTACACTGAGAGGGCTTGCCTCTTTCTTGGGATTGTGGGTAAACAAGAGAAATTCTGGATTGCAAGGACACCTGCTCAGCAACTAGAACCAATAGTTCCTGTGAGTAAATACTCATTAGTGGTAGAACTCTCAGTTCCACTAAAGACAGAAAGACAAGGTAACCAAGAGAAAGGGCTGTCCAGGTGTGAGTGTGGGGAATCATCACAAAAGTTCTCTTGCCCATCTTCTGTACATCTCCTGTAACTCAAATCTCCATGGCCTCCTTGCAGCTTTTTCAGCACTTACAAAGGAGGTGGGAGGTGGGAACAAAAGCATTGCATTGGGGACCCGATAAGAATGAGGTCCCTGTGGCATTTTACTATGTCATTGGAATGAGGGCAGCGGCTTTATGGTCATCCCAAACACTCTGTCACATTTAGTTTGGCTCTCAGCCCCTTCTACTCAAATGAGGTACCAGGTATTACTGACACGTCTAGAGAAGACCTAGCCAATTGGAGGGTGTCTATCTCCTCTTGTGAAAAGCTTTTTCCTCCTCAGTCTTGATGTTTGCTGTATTAACAACACTGCTGTAATGAATCCTTGTGTCCATAGCATGACTTGAACTCTCCTCCTCATGAACCAGCCACCTATGGGTTTTATATGCTGGTTCTCTCACATCCACTGGACTATGAAGCTTTAAAACTTTTCAAACTAAATGGCAGGCCTTCCTTCTTTACAATGCCCCAGCAGTTTCCTTGGCAAAAGGCTTGATAGGCTACTGTCTCTCTTGTGTTCAGTAAGCCTCTTGTGCTCTTCCTATGTAGGCATTTGCTGTGTTCTGTGTTCTGCTGATCCCCACCATTGGATACTGTGGGATTTGTTGGTCACTTTTGGTCTGAGTAGGAATTTTTTGAGTTTTCCCTTATTGGTTTGGGGAAATCTTTTTCATGCCTGCTTCATGATGTTGAAGAAATGACATTTTACTTAGGCCTATGCTAAATACAGAGCAAACTTTGCTACATAAAGAGCAAGATTTCCTTAGCAGGAAATCTGAAGCTGACTCTGAGATGATCCCTCATCAGCTGAGAGCTGGCTTCTGATGTCTGCAAGTAGCCTGTTCCTGTGAATACACCTGAATGGGTTGTTAACAGTTGAATAGCTCATGGTTTGTTTGACCACCAATGATGAATGGGGAGTGAACTGAACTGGCACTTGTTGGAATACCCCAGCCTGAGGCACTGGGTGTGATGGAGGGTTATTTCCTGTAATAGTCCATCACATGTCTTACAACAGAGTGAACTGGGAAGGAGAGTCTTTGGTGTTGAGCAGCATCATTCCAAACCCTTGGTAGTGGCCTTATGGTGCATACAAGGCCAGTTTAATTTAATGAATTATTCTATCCTTGTCCATTAGATATCATTCAGCAATAGGAATGGCACTATTAAAGTGCTATCCGAAGCAGAGTGACAGCATTCTAAGTGCATTGAAGTCAATAGCTTAGGATGGCACGGTCTGAGCAACAAATGTTTGAATAGGGATTTTACAAAGGATCTGGGAGAGTTCCCTTACATTTGCCTGGAATGAATACTTTTTCTTCCTCTGCAAATACAGCCTGCCTCACACTGGTCTTGCTATATATGTGCAAGGCAATGGGTATGAAATCTTGTTCACAATTCATCATATCTGTGCTTAAAGTAAATGTAGCATTTCATTGCTGTGTAAAGGGAAAAAATCAATTAGCAGCATTTTCTTGAGCAGAATGCAATTAATTTTTCCCTAGCCACTTTTATGCTAAAATGCTCATAGGTATTAAGGATCTGGCAAGCCTAATAGCTTAATGAAAGTAGAGGGTTTAGGTTAAGGAGGATTTGTTGAATAAAATCAATTCTGTGCTAGTGTTCTGTCTAAAACTGGTCAGCACACCCAGGCTGTACAACTTTATAGAGAAGCCAGCAATTACACAGTAGAGAAATCATTTCAGATGTTACCAGCATGACTTTTGCAAACACCATGGATGAAATGAGGAGCAAAAAGATGTGCCACTAAGCAGAAATGAATGCTGCCTTTGATTTGCTGTCAGTTTGAGAGACAGCTGTCTCTCTCCTTAATCCTTCATTTCACAATGTAGAAGCTTCCCATCAGCACACACAGCAGGGATATATAGTGTGTGGCAGAAAACTATGAAGGAAGATGAAAATGCATTTGACACCGTGCATTTTTTCAGAAACTGATATTTCATGTTCACACACGCACACATGGCTCAGCATCTGTGAAGCTCTTTAATGCTGGTTTGTGGATTGTGTGCATACCTAGGCTGCTTATTCAATTTGCTACATGCATGCACAGATTGCAAGGTGATCCACCCATCTCATGGCATGTGCAACAGTAAGTGGAACCTGACTTGCACTTAGCTTGAAACAGGCTTTTCAATGATGACTCTCAGGGAGAACCACAAGAAGAAACTGTACACAGTGTTATATTAAGGGCCACAAGAAGAGGAACCAATAAACAATCACTTTTTCTCAGTCAAAAGAACACACACACACAAGCAATACAGATTAGAACCGTTTTGTATGCTGTTTGTCTTTATAATTGGCCAGATTACTGTGTAATTTTGTTGCAACAAACAAGCATGAGTCCCCAAATTAGTTTGAAGAGGCAATGTGTGGGATGTAGGGAGAGAGTTAAGGTGGTCCTCCAATTGATATGGTTCTACTATCTTAGGGTTGCCAGACCCGTTGGTGGAGGCTGGGGTCCTCCACTGACAGGCCTCACCTCCTTACCACTGATCAGCTGGCTGGTGGGGGGAACTTAGCCCCCAATAGAGGGAGATCCATCCAATGTGCAGGAACATGTCTAGGTTGCTGCCCACATGACCCGGAAGTGATGTCATCACATCTGGGGCATTGGGTTGGTGCTCTGGTATTTCGGCAAATTTGGTAGCAGCCAAATTTACCATAGAGTTTTTGCCCAAGTACCACAGCGTCATTCTGGATGTGATAACATGTGGATCATCTGAGTCACATGGGCAGTGACATAGACACATCACTGTATGTTGGATGGGCCTCTCTGCAGCTTTCAGTAAGTCCCCTCTCCCCACTGGTTGCTAGAAGGGTCCTGGCAACCCTATCCTATCTACATCCATTAGTCACAATTAGAGGATTACTTATGCTATACCAGGTTGGATTAGACATTAAAATAAATATGGAGTTGTCATAAAAATGGCAGCCCTATCATTAAGCTTGCCTCTTCCCCTCTATAAAACACACTAACATCTTAATCACACTGTATATTTACCTGACTGTTCCTGTCATTGCCAACTGCTGATGGCAGTAGAGAAATACACGTACACATGTAGTTGAGAATAAGAATGCATACATGCAATACAGATTAGAACCATTTTGTATATTTGATAAAAGTAATCCCCCCTCAGATTTTTGAAGTTGCTGTTCAAAATCTGTGTTCAGATTGGGATCTAAGCAGAGAATGTTTACCTAAAACAGTATACAACTCTCTTGCAGGGTTCTCAAGTGCAGGAGAGAGCCGTAAAGGCATACATGTATGTTTCATGAGAACATTCATCCGAATATGTAGGGTATGTCATCTGAGCAAGGCTCATGCCATCAGGTAATGGGTAAATGGTTTTCACATTACCGAGGAGAAGGAAGTACACTTGTCATTGGAAGCTATCTCAGTGGCAACACTGTGTTTAATTTAACACCTAGCTCTCTCAACATCCATTCTTCTATGTGAGTGTGGAACTTTGTCAAAGGCTTTATTTTCTCATGCAGTCTTAAATTTCAGTTCTGCTGAAGAGACTGGACATTGGCTCTGTAGCTGAGTCACTAAATTATATGAAATGCTTAAGAGTACAGCTCCAAATGATTCTGATGATTTACCTTGGATGGAATTTATACAGAATTCACTTGCAGTTGAAATGATATATGCTATTTTCCCAAACTGTTAGCAAAGTACACTTTCCCCCCATCTTTGGCCTTCTGTGCAGCCCTACACTGCACTTTCCTATTTCTCTCTCTCTAAAGCTAAAGGGGAACCCCTCCCCTGGAGATGCATTTTCCCACCCAACCAGCCACGTGCTTCTGGGAGGCACCCCCCTCTCCCAGTTCTTTTTTTTTTTTGCTGCCCTTAAGCAAAGATACAGCTTTTAGCTTCTCTTTATTCTTCCTTCATCCTGTCCCAAGCAGATGCTTTTAGGTCAAATTTACATCTGACTTTCCTGCTAGAATCATTCTAGTTCCAAAAAAACCCTGTCTATACCTGTTTCTAGTTTCAAACCATACTTGTTCTAGTTTATAAATTAATGTTTACATTTGTTAGTTTCCCTCCTGTGGTCAAGCTAGCATTATACTGCTTTAAACAAATGCTATTGCTTAGTACTTAGTAGTAACTGTATTTATTTGAATGTGTTTTAACTGATTTTATAGGTTTTAATGTACTGATTAGGCCTTGGGCCCGTGTAAGCCGCCCTGAGCCCATTCGCGGAGAGGGCAGGATATAAATTTGAAAATAAATAAATAAATAAAAATAAATAAATACTCTTTAGACCCCCTGGAGTGAAATTTGAAACCAGCATGAAATGAGCTTGGGAAAAGACAACAGTCAAACTACTTTAATATAGTCTCGTTGTTATACTGTTTTGTGAGCATCTAACACATGTCTGTATATATTGTTTTCATAACTGATTGTTTTGGGACTGCGTATTATTCCTTTGGATTATTCACCTATTATTGCCATTCAGCGTCTGAAATCACCTTTATAAAGTTTGTATCTCCAGTACCTTGTGTTACATTTTATGGCAAAGTGAAATTTATGTCAGATCTGGCCCTTGTAACAAATGAGTTCAACATCTCTGAGTTAGATGGTTGAAGGGCTTTATTACATTATTTACATATAACAAAATCAAAGGATTTCTTTCAGAAAATCTTTCACAAAATCAAAGGATTTCTTTCAGAAAATCAAAGGATTTATTTGTGTGTTATTTGGGCCCTTCAAAGAGTAGAGCCGCTTCCTCCCAAACCTCCCAAATCCTAAATGGATTATGAAGGTGATTAGGTGGTGCTACGACCAGGCCAGAGAGCTGTGTCTGCTGGCAATTCAGGCCAATTCAACCAGGGTGCAGGCTTTGTTGGCTGCATTCTTATGTGGCACCCCACTGATGAAAATCTATACATTTGTGGCCTGGTCATCTTCAGATACCTTTGTGAAGCACTAGACAGTCAATGTCAATGCCAGAAGGGAGGCTTCAGTGGACAAGGCTGTCCTGCATTCTGTCTTCAAGTGAGACCATCATACCCACCTCTGAGTTAGCAACTTTTCAGTCTCCCAGTGTGGGACTGCACAGAAGACCGAAGATGAAAACAGTGTTGCACTTACCTGTGACTGTTATTCATTGAGATGTCTTCTATACAGGCAATCATTCTCTTCCTCCTTCCTCACTGTGAGCTCTCTCAAAATTTGGGCTTGCTCTTGGTGGCCAGAGAACTGAGGGAGGGCAGGGGGCCCCTCCCAGGAACATGTGGTCATTTGGGTGGGAAAATGCACCTCTGGCTCTGTGGGAGGGGCTCACCTTCAGCTTTCTAGAGAGAGAAATTGAAAAGCTGGAAAGCAATCCTCCAGTTACTGGCTTGTGCAAGTGCAGTCCCAGTGTGTGCCTGCACAGAAGACAACTTGATGAACAACAGTTACAGGTAAGTGTAACACTGTTTTCTCATTACCTGATTCAGTTTCTTTTGTTGATTTTTTCCCAGTTTGACTTTTTCTCTTAAAGTATTGCAGGAATGTTTGTAAGAGAATAACTGTTACATTCTTTCCTCATCATGACCATTCCTTACACCACAGGTCAGCCCGGTAACTTAAGCAATTTGTCAGTAAGTTAACCTCATCCTCTGCCATATTACCATTGCCCTTTAAGTATCCTAAGTAAATCCAGTAAATTTAAATATCTTGTTACCCACACTGCCAGAGAAAGCTTCCAACTTGTTGTATGTAAGGAGTCCTTTGAGCCTGTATACTTGCTTCGATGCTACAGCTATACCACTCCTACATCACTATGACAAGAAAAGACACAATGCCTGGACCATTTATTTGCACCATATTGAGAATCCAAGATTATGCTCACAGTGTAGGAATCAGGCAATTTATGGACCTCTCTTTTGCTAATCCTTTCTCTCTCTGTCATTAGCATCACATCTCCTCTCGGGTGTCCTTTTCTTCAACCCTATGTTGTCACCTCTAGTCACAGTCTTTCTTTCCATCACTCTCTTGGAGCTCCACTCCACAAACCTCTTTCCCTCTCTTCCGACTCAGCATTTCTTTTACCTTTCCTGTTCTCAAATCCCTCTCAAGACTGATCTTTCTTCCCCCAAAACTTGTAGCCCTCCCCATTTTCCTTCTATGTCTTCCCTCCTAGGGATACTAAACACTCATCCACAAGTGGACTGTTCTTGAACTAGCTAAGGAAGAAAAAAACCTTGTTTGAAATTATTTGAATTGCTTGTGCATTACTTGTTACCCAATTGCCTGCCCACCCTGGAATGAAGACACAATGTGCGTAGAGGATATAGAGTGGCATAATCCCCACCCACAACTGCTAAGCCTTAAGGTTTGGCATATCCCCCCCCCCAGGCTAAGGAGGCCCTACCCTGAGACACCTGGACTGCATAGCCACTAGGTACCCAGTTAGAGCCCCACCACCACAATATCTCAGGGTGCTTGCCAAATCACATATCCCTTAACCTGTGCTTTTTTGCCATTCCAATTAAGGCCTAACCAGAAGAACCAGGCTTATTTATACTGCACCTTTCAGGACCATGCAGAGCAGGTGAAAAAGAACCCATCCCACTGGCCAATTTTGGAGGGACCTCAAAAATTCCTGCTCAGTCCCAAAGGTGACTGGCTAATCCTACATGGCCACAAAAGAAGAAGCGGGGGTAAAAAGCACGTTTTCCTCAAGACTGGGGAAAGAGCAACAGCCACCACCAAGCTCCCCCATACCTTATGCTTCAGTCCAAGAGGAGGGGGAGTGGGAAACTACCAATGCCCACCCAAAATTGGTGGGAACCAGCTTTTGTGTGATTTATTAGCACTGAATTATTCCCCAAGTCTTGCTGTGGCTTACTGTATTGTCTGGTTGTGGTTTATTATGTTGCCTTTTAGTGTGCCCTCCTTTCTTTTTTATCTATGTTGCAAAAAAAATTATACAAGTTATCTTCCAATATTCATTGCTGTTTGGAATAAACAAAATGTGTAATTCTTCAGCATACGATCAAATATATAAAATTAAGGCTTAGCTTTTGTCTTATGCCATGAAGAGAAAGATAGGCAAAGAAAGAATTTAAAATTCATTAACTACTATCCATAAGTAAGAGTGGTAAGACTGCCTCCTCCCCTTATTTGGGTCTTTTTCAAAATCTTGCAGTATATTTATGGAGCCATCAAACATTGACTTGTTCACATTTTTTCAGCCCCATCCCAAATATGTAGATAACCACACATGATTTTCATGTTACTTTTATCAATTGATGTGTAAACAGTGGTACAGGATTGAATATTCAATAACCTAGCTTTGTTTAAGCCAATTTTAAATTCAAACGAGGAAGATACTAGGACATTCCTAATATATAATCAAAATGTTCTTAATAAAATGCTAGTGCTTAGAGAATCTTTAACTAAACTTTTTAAATGTAATAGTTTAAATAATTTTCTCTATAAACCAAGATGTGTATTTACTTGGCTAAGAAATATCTGAAGAGCTCAATATTCTGCAGCTGAGACTGGTTTCTATATTTAAAATTCCCTTCATTACAGCAATATCTCCCAATTATCTATCATTATTTATATTTACATAATGAAATCAAGGTCTATAATAATGTCACAAGTAACTGAGTGAGAACATCTTATTTAATATGTCTGAAGCTTGTCTTTTTTCTTTGCAATGCAGCTTAATGCAGCTATTCCTCCTTTCAGCCTCAGTCTCATTGACACCAGCAGGAAAAGCTTAAAGTAAATTTGGATTGTTAATTAATTAATTAATTAACTCAATAGACATTATTCCTAGTCTGCCTTTCTCACTGGGACTCAAGGTGGATTACACAGAGTAAGTCAATACAACCAATAGGATAGAACCTTCAGTAACAATGCAAGAGGATTAAGGTTGTAGAACCAACCAGAAATCTAAAACCAAACTGAGGCAAAGCATAAACAATAACATACATTAAATTATGTAAAAATACATAGTAGGGTCCTACTTAGAACAAACGATATACAGTGGTCCCTGATCTAAATAACTTTGTGCATGATTTTGTATGGTTCAGGTTTATTGCCTGTGTTATTTAATATTTCTGAAGCTTATTTCAGGAGTTTATTTTGTTTCTTTGCAATGAAAGCTTCAGCAGCAATCCATTTTTTCATCCTCAGACCATTGACATCTGTGGGAAAAGTGTGGAGTAAGTGATTAGAAAACTGACTGATTCAGTCACACCAGATTACCCATAATATTTGGCACCATAGGTGGCTAGTATGTTATCACATACACACAAAAAATGATTACTATAATTGACTCAATTTTATTCTGAGATCCAAAATTATAGACCCCCTTTCACTAGGAGAGTTAACTAAGCATCTGTTGTTGGAGTAAACTATTTTCAGTTAATCATATTTGATAGACTGCTACAAAAATAGTCAAAGAAAGCAGGTGTGTGGAACATGATCTCTGAATCACTGAGAAATTCAATCCCACTGTGACAGTGAGAAACAAAAAGAGAAATAAGTTTAGCTACAGTGCTGAATCTCTCTGTGTCTTTCTTTCCTTTCTTTCCACAGGGAAGCACGTACAGTTTTCTCCCTGTTTATCCTCACAGAGTATTAGGCTGAGGGATGGGGCAGATATATTATGATCTTCTTGGAGGACAATTATTGCTGTGGCTCAGGATCTGATGCTCTTGCCACAAATATGAGACATGAGTGGGAGCGGCCATCCCATTCCCCCCTATTTTTGATTCCTCTTCTCTCCCTCCACTTCTCTCAGTGTCTCTCTCCCCCCCCCCCTCTGCTTTCACTCCTTTCTTTCTAACTCCCCTGTACCATCATTCTCTTTCTCTCTCCCCCACCTCATAATTCTCTTCCTCTCTTTTTCTGCCTGGCTGCTCGGCCTCTTCCCTGCTGCAGTGGCTGCAGCTCACCTGCCCCCCCCCCCACTCAGCAGCATTAGCAGTAGCTTGCTCACCACCACCCCATGGCTCCACCACCTGGGGAACTTGTCTAGTTGCTGGTTTCCCCCCTCCAATGGTGGTTGTGGCTTGCCTCCCCTCCACCAGCCTCTCTGCCTTGGCTGCTCTGCTGGCTCATTGCTGGCCTCTTCCCTGCTGTGGTGGCTGATGCTTGCCTGCCCCCAACCTTGCTGGCATTAGCAGCAACTTGTTAACCCCCCCCCCCCGGTAGCTTCACAACCTGGGTGGTTTGCTTGGCTGAGTGGCCTCCTTCTTGCTGCAGTGGCTGCCATTTGCCCTCTCCTTCTACCAGCTTCACTGCCTTGGGGGTTCTGCTGGCAGCTCACTTAGTCTTTCTGCTGGGGTGGCTGCTGCTCACCTGCCTTTTGCCTCCCCCCACCTCACCTCCTCAGCAGCATTAGCAGTGGCTTACTCACCCCCCACACACACACACAGACACACAGCTTCACCATCTGGACAGCTTGCCTGTCCGCTTGGCCTCTTCCCTGCCATGGTGGCTGCTGTTCGCACATACACACATCCTGCCAGATTTACCTCTTCGGTGGCTCTGTTGGCTCCTCTCCTGGTCTATTCACTGCCTCTGTGACTCACTAAAATGAACTTTTACCAAATAATCAGAAGTACATATTGGTTGAAATAAATCATTTAAAAAAATGTCTAAAAGATCTGATGTGTTAGTGCAAGTGGAGATCAAGGTCTTAAGGTAAATTGCTTTGGGATGGTTTCTTCATTCTTCAGGTTTCTTCCTTGTAGTTTGGCTCCAGCGCAAAGGTTCTCTGTGGCTCACCTGATCACTCACAGCCTTGGTGGGCCTGCCTGGACCTCCCCCCTCACCACTCTCAGCAGTTCACCTGGAGCAGCTCCAGGCAGGCCCACCAAGGTTTCCTCCTCCCCAACAGCTGCTCTCAGCAGCTCACATGGAGCTGCTCTGGGCAGGCCTGCCAGGGCTTCATTCCCTATAGCTGCTCCTGGCAGCTTGCCTGCTGTGGCTCCCAGCAGGCTGGGCCCAATGGCGACTTCCAGACTCTACCACTGAAGGCACAGGAGTAGCAGCAAGGGCTCTGAAAAGTAAGTGCATTCTTTGTGCATGCACAGACCCACACTTTTTAAAACTTTTGGATGAATTTACCCTCCCCCATGAATTTTTTTCAAGGTTAAAGATTTTTCTGCAAACCTGGGGGTTCCTCAAATTTATAGAAAAATCTGTTTTGGGTAAGTGTGGCCCCAACCCACAGATTTAGATATCCACAGATAGAAGGCACACTTGAGAAATAGATATATAGATACTGACTCTGTAGAAGTTTTCAATGACCTGATGTTAGCCAAATTGTCTTGATTTGTTATTAATATTGAGGGAATTATAGATATTAAATAATTGGCAATAGGCAAAACAGGTCACCACCAATTTACACAGATAATTTTACCCCTTCCAGAAAAACCAGAAAGTAAGCAAGGAGGCTAGTTTTCGTATAAAAAGTAATTTCTTTACAGAAGGAATTGATTCTCAGACAAACAATACAGATTCACTCACACACTTACACAGAGCCTAAAAAATATAGATAGAGCAAAGACATTCACATTAGCAGGGAATAGTTTGTATCTGTCGAGGGCAATAATTACCTGTCCAGAGTGTTGGTGTGGTCCTGTTGGAAAAATAAGGGAAGGCTGGGAGGGAATTAGGGGAACATGTCCTGAACCTGCAGCACACGTGGAGACTCTGGCTGCGCAACCAAGAGCCATGGAGATAGGGTAGGGTAGGAGGTAGTCAAAGCAAGAGAGAGAGCAAGTTGCTATGTACCCTCTTTTATGAGGGGTCTCTGGGGGCAGGCTTGGCCGGATACCTCCCCTGAGACCACCTCTTGGGTGGTCTGCCCTAAAAGTACTGTCTACTCAGGAAAGGGCTAAAGGGGGTTGAGCAATGTTACATTCTACCTGGTGGTGACAGAGATACCTGGCAGGAGGAAGATGACTCATCAGCTAGAGTCTTTGTCTTGCTGATCTGTATAATCTCTCTGAGCAGCCCAAACCGGTTTCTAGCTGACCAAATCCATTGTCTAGGTTGAAGTGGGAATAATCCTTTTATTGCTCTGGAACAAGGAATGTTGTGGGGGGGGGGGAGAAGGTTGTCCTGCAACAAGAAAGAGAACATGTGCTTAATGGTGTCTGGGAGCACATGATCAAGCCACAATGGTGAGTGGCTATTTCTGTGTAAGTAACTTTGTGTTAAGTGAAGTCTCTGGGAGCTGGTGACCTTGTGAACCACTGGCACATCATCTCAAGCATTGGCTGGCGTGTGTCTGCAGCTGGTATCTCGATCTGGTCAGTTGCATCCCAGTACCTTTTGCACATTCAACAACATTGTCCATTGTTACCACTTATAGACTTTATGTCTATAAGAGCGCATAAGCACCTTGCAGGGCAACACTGCCCATTTAGGTTGTAGATTGATGGCAGATTAGTAAAATTGAATGTTATCTATCTATCTATTTGATTTGATTTATAACCTTCCATTCCCTGTGAACAGGGCTCAGGATGGGGGGGGGGGGGGGGCAACATTTCTAAAAATACACAACGATTTAAAATTGAATTGGGGTTAAAATAAGTTTTTCAATACAGCTAGCAATTACAATTACAAATTTCAGATGGCTCCAGCAAACACACAATTCAGTATCCTGTCCTGATGAAGAAAAAGGAAGGAGGAGCTAGGCTAGCTAAAAAAGAGTTGCTGTCCTCAACTGTAAACCTGGTGGAATATCTCTGTCTGAGTTGGGTCCTGCAGGGCATGGGTTGGGTCCTGCAGGGCATGGATGTCATTCAGCTGAGAGTTCCACCAGGTTGGTGCCAGGATCAGGAATGCCCTGGCTCTGGTTGAGGACAGCCAGACACTTTTTGTGCCATGGATCACCAGCAGATTCTTCTCTCTTGAACATACTGCTCTTTGGGGTATATACTAGGAGAGGCAGTCCCGTAGATATATTGGTCCCAGACCTTTTATGGCCTTAAAGGTTAATACCAGAACCTTGAACCTGATCCAGTATTCAGCCTGGAGCCAGTGCAGCTGGTGGAGCACTGGTTGGATATATGCTGTCAATGGAGTTCCTGTGAGAACTCATGCTGCCACATTCTGGACCAGCTATAATTTCTGGGTCAGTCTCAAGGGTAGCCCTTTGTACAGCAAGTTAAAGTAACCTAATCTGGAGGTGACAGTTGCATGGATCATTGTGGCTAGCTCGAGGTGAGACAGGAAGGGAGCCAGTTGCCTGACGTAGCATAGCTGGAGGAAATCCAGTCAGGTAACATTTGCAATCTGAGTCTCCATTGATAAGGAGGCATCCCAGAGCAAACAGTTTGCCTGTGCTTGTCCAGGTTACATGTGTTAAAAAGCCAGTTGTACAAAAGTAATCTCAGTGCTTATTACCTGTAGCTTCCCCGATCCACTATTATCACCTCACTGTGTCCCAGTGACCATGTTAAGCACCCAATTAATAACTTACAGCTGTGTGGTGTTGCCTTATTTCCTTCTGGCTGCCCAATTGCATGCTCATTAATGGCAAAGGCAGATACATTATCTGGGATCTGAATCAATTTGCACATGAGCATTTTCCAACTGCTCATGGGGATTATAGTCCTCCCCCCTCTGTTCAGACCTGGACTGAAATTTTAAGATGATCCAGCATCAGGCTATTTGAACGCAGTTCCCATTTGTATCATCCCTAATCATCAGTGTTTCTCTATCAGTGTTTCTCTATCTAGTGTGATCTCATTTCAATACTCCATAATCTTTTAGAATGTTTTTCTACTAACAGCTTCTCTGGTATAACTTTAGAGCACCTGGATTCATAGAAACACTGTTTTTTGGGAGGAGGGATCTTTTCCAAACAATGTTTCAGTATATAACATTGTCTGAGACTCCCCCCTCACCATTCCATCACCAGACACTTTTTCACAGATGGTATGGAAGGTGTGCTCTCAAGTGGTCATATTTAGGAGGCTGTATTATATCTTTCAAAAGGATTACCTAGCTAAGATTTTTGTCTTTTTCTTGTTTGCTTTTGACCCTGGTTTTATCCCAGAATTTCATCAACAATTACTTGTAAAATCATTGTCACCCTTTTAGAAAGCTTACTATTTTGCAGGGGAATTGCTTTCCCACCCACCCAATGTATTAACTTAAGGTTCCTTCATGACATGGATTTCCCTTCAGTTATTCTCACTCCAAAACATTTCACTTGAGTTTTCTTAAGTGCCAGCACAGAATTCACTGGGATTTCTGCTCCAATTGCTGCTTTGGGATTCTCTTTGTGCATCCTTGTGGCACAACTTCTATGGATAACTTGCAAGATGAAAATAGCTATAATAAAACAGAGATGATGTCATCCTCTTCAGATCTTGACAAAAATTCTGAGATGACCCAGCATCAAGCTGTTGGATTGTGATAAGCTCAAATGCAGATCCCATTTGTATCATCCCTAACCATCAGTGTTTCTCTCACACAAGTAATGATCTCCCTTACACACAGGATTTTCCTTCTGTTTTCTCTCTCTTATTGGCTGAGCAGCCCCTTTATCATTCCTTCTTTTCTGAAGGTTTATGGCTATCCCACCCTGTCTATTGTATTTTAATGCTGGCTAAGCCCAGGAACTTGAGGGAAGAGATAAGATCACCCTTTTAACTTAAACCTCTGAAAATGGCACATGAGGGGCTTTTTACATTCAAAAATAAAATATTTTATTGCACATAGAGGGGAAAAAATCAGGTGAAATCAGGAATAAAATGTCTGAGGTGAATCAAATATAACTTTGAGGTATCTTGGTATGATCACAAACTCCTCTTCATGTTTCCAGCACAAGAATTTTAAGCTTTTCACAAGGTCTTAGAATCTTTGAGATGAGAGGCTGTATTTTCAGAGTCTGCTAAACACTCCAGTATATGCTCTTGAGTTTAACAGACTTTTCAAGTTTCAGAAGGCAGGAACACAAGTACCCCAAATCCTTAGGATACAAGTACCCAAAATCCTTCTTTAAACAACCAGGGATCACTCCAGGCTTTTGAGCTATCTCCCTTTCAGCTGGACAGGGAATTTCTTCTCTCTAAATAGAAGATCTATCCCTTTTCCTACTCCTCCTTGCCAACCATCCCAGTCATCAGTCTGTGTTAAACTGAGTTCTCATCAGCAGTCAGTTCCCAAGTCTTTCTGCTCAACTGACACTAACCAATCAACTTTGAGCAACCTGTCCCTCAAGGCTCTCTGGCTCTGTGAGTCCTTCAAATGTTTATACAGCACTTATGAGTTTTTAAAGTGCAGTCCATCACGCAGGCATTCTCAGGAAAACTGTTAGGTGATTTTAACAGATTGATAATCCCATGTAGGATCAAATTACCCACAAGAACATGAAACAGAAAGCATCCCTATTAATTACACATCTAAGGTAAAACATAGTAAGAGAAAATATGTGCAGGAAATACACAAACATAATTAACACCCAATAAAAACCTGATTCTACAGCATACAACATACCTACATATCTATATTACAAAAAGAGTAAAATGAAACAATGGTAATCAGAAGTCTGTGATGCAGTCAGAACTCTGTGCCTCTTGTTTTTCAAAACTCACAAGACATGAAAATTAAAGAACAATTACAGGCCTGCCTCCCAGATCCTGATCATATTCTCAAAATTTCAGTAAAATAAAGAGATGGATTTTTAACCTCCATATTATTGTTGTTTATTTTATTTACTTATTTATTTATTGAGATTTATATCCCACCTAGCCAGTGTGAGCCACCATCAGAGCAGCAGCAACCAGAACCACCATATATTGCCAGACACTTTGGAAAGAAACAATTAATCCCAATAAAAACAAGCAGTTTTAGAAATTTCTGGAAAATAATCTCCATTTCTTACCAATATTGTCTACAATTTGCTGGTTACTTTCCCATCTGATGTTTACTCATCTTTTTTTTTTGTATTTCCATAACGTATTTTGAAAGGAAAACACACACACACACACTTTCAATACACCATAAGGTTATTCTTTCAGCAGTATTGAAGGAAAGGTAACTGTAAAGATGCCATGATTTTGCAAATGTATTCTAGTCCATGTTTATTATAGAAACATACTTGTTCTAGTGTTTCTTTAAGTATCATTATAATCAGGGGTCATTTTGTGGAAAAAGAGGTGCAGGAGCTCATTAGCATAACTCATTTGCATAACTCATTTGCATATGCCACACCCCCTAACATACCGGAAGTGTGTCAGAAGGCAACACCCACCCCTCAGGCTCCACTCCACAGGTGTGTGAAACTGACCTGCTCTTCCTCCATTCCTTTCCCCATCCAATACTTTGTGTAATAAAAATAAAAAAGAGCACGCCCTCATTCTCTTCCTGCTCCCTTGAAACCACCAGGTTTCAGTAGACTTGAGATACCCAGGACATGTGCACAACCCATCCCTTCCACTTCCGCTCCCCACAACAAGACACCCTGTGAGGTAGGTGGGGCTGAGAGAGGTCTTTTGAGAACTGCTCATGAGAGAACAGCTCTGAGAGAACTTGTGACTGCCCAAGGTCACACCAGCAGCTGCATGTGGAGGAGTGGGGAATCAAACCCGGTTCTCCCAGATTAGAGTCCAACTCCTGACCACTACACCAAACTGATAAGTTGGAAGCTGCTGAAGGGTTGGTGAAATTTCTCCAGTACTTACGTGCCATATGCCCAGATAAAAAATGATATACTTAGAAAATTTATAGGCCACCTTGAGCAAGACTCTGGAAAAGCAGCACACAGTCATAAAAGGAACAATGATAAAATTATCAATATTAAAACAAAACATTAAAAACAATAAAGACCCTAGCAGGGCTTTCCCAGGGATGCTGCGCCTCTGCACTGCTTGGGGAAGCCGAGGAGGGGGTAGGCTTGGTCTTGTGCCCACCCCCTGGGCTTCTCACTTCCGGAGCTGTGCTCCTGTGCGCTCCCGCTCCAACGGACCCCTGATTATAATGTTATTCTCATTATATAGCCTAAATTTTAACAGATTAGATGGTGGATCAATTGTTGCTGATGGCTACAGAAGTCACCGGTATACTAGCAAAAGGAATGGATACACATAGAAGTGACTGAGTAATTCTTTGTGAAATGCTTCTAGTTCTTTTGGAAATTCCTCAGAAGTTTTGGCCAAGCTGAAACCTCCAAATTTGCCTTGAATTTTTTTTATCCAAGAGATATTCTAAACCCCTGGTTTAGTCATATTGTAACTCTTTTTGCTTCTTTTAAAATCCTCACATGTTTTGCCTCAGGAAGAATGTCCAATTCCCCATGTATCTTGCTTTAGGTGAAATAGGATACCAGCATGACCACCTACCCAACTTCAAAACTATGGATTGGGCATACTCAAATTCTCTAGAGCAGACTATCTCTATGGTTTCCCATAGAGGATTTTGTTCTGTTTTTGTTCTTACAGGACTTTGTTCTGTTTCTCAGCATTCAATATGGAGCCTTTTTAGTTTGTGGAAAAGGGGAATGCCTGCAGGCTTTCTCTGAAATATATTCCTTGTTGTTTTATACTGCATGTGAAAGAAACAGCACTGTTAGGAAAGTGTTGCAATGATTCAAAATTTCCAAATATTTACTTGCAGTCTTGTTTCTTCAGAGCTTACCAAAGGCCCTTTCTACGGAATGGGAAAGTTCTGTTCAAAGTTCTTTTTATTTGTATATAGCATAAATGTTGCTAAATTTAAATTGTGTTGCTAGATGGACTTTCAGTGACATCATTCTTCATTTTTTTTCAAATAAACATCACTTTTCAGTATCTTGTGGCTTAATTGTAATTTATTATGCTCATACAAAATGTAGATATTTTGCAGTCTTTTGAAATGCAAGCTAAAATACATCTTTTATTTTTATTTTAATAGTTTTCTATCGTGTGCCTTTTGCTGGAAGCTCTCTGTTTTTATTTAATGTGTTGTAGTACTTTTTTAACTAGTAAAACTAGGATTTTTAAGATGATGTACAACACTGTGAACTATCCATAGGATCACTCTGTCTGCCCAGAAACCTGAATGTTAGAAAGGGAATTGCATTTCTCTCTCTCTGTCTCTTTCATGCCTATTCAGAGTCCTGAATACTGTTACTACTACCACACAAGGCAGAGAAAATATAAAAAATCCAGTTCACTCCCAAATGGTAACTGGCTAATGCCATGCTTCTCTTAATGTGGATGATGGTTGGGTCAGCCATAGCAGAAGTCTGCATAGGGAATGTGGAACTTGCACTTCCATTGTCTGGACACAGTCCAACTTGACCCAATGATGTATTGTGCTGCATTTGAACTAGAGGGACTGACAAAAATGGCATCCATAGCTGAAGCAAAGATTGCATTCATTCATTCATTCACATTGTTTATAATCCACCTTTCTCATTAAGGCTGCGGTCACACGGCCCCTTTAAATCCGGGAGGGCTCCTGGATCTAAAGGGGCCACTTTTATCTACCACGGGTTGGGATCTTTACACATCCCAACCCCTGCGGCATCGGCAGGGACAGGAGGGACGCGGCCCCTCCGAGATTATTTGCTCCTGCCCGGCTCCAGACCCTGGCAGGGGAACGGGATCGTCGGCCGCGGCCGCTGAAGAGGCAGCCGTGGCGGGAACGGCCGCGCGGAAGCGGCGGAGGCAGCCGCGGCGGCCGCGCGGAAGCAGCAATGGCGGCGGCCGCGCGGAAGCGGTGGCGGAAGTGGTGGCGGCCACGTGGAAGCGGCGTCGGCAACAGCGGCTGTGGTGGCAGCTGCCGCTGAAGAGGCCGCGGCTTGAGCGGCTCGCGGAGGCAGCCGCAGCAGCAGGAGAAGCGGCGGTGGCAGCCAGCCGCCATCGCCTGGTGACTTGGGGGGGGCCCATCTCTGGCAATGCTTGCGAGAGAGGGCTGTCCAGAAGGCTGGAATGCGGGTTCCTCCCGCGACTCCCGGGAAAACACTAGTTTTTCCCGGGGTCGGTAAATGCGGGAGCAACCCACATTGGAGCCTGCTTCGCCGCGGGACTCGCTGCGGGCCATTGTGGACGGTCCCTTTAAATGCGGGAGGAAGCAGCCCTTCCTCCCACATTAAGGGGCCATGTGCTCGCAGCCTGAGTCTTAGGGACAATTACATAATGTAAGTCAGTGCAATTAATAGAAGAAATATTTTATAGTTTATAGTTGCGCCACCATATTATAAATGAAAGCCCAAGTTCAGAAATGTTGCCAGAAAACTGTCTGTTGATGTAAGGTAGTTGACCAACATTTCACTTGGGCCACTACTGCAGTGGGTATAGTATATACACAGCAGATCTGAGGCAGATTCAAATTTCTAGGCATGCAGTGGGTTCCCCATTCTTATCTATAAGACTCTGTTAGCATAATAGGAAAAAAGATCCTTATTTACAAATGGCTACACATGTGGAAACATTGAAAATTAATTTATTTTGAAGGAAACTACCCCTTTTTATAATTCACTTAGGAATCAGATGAAAGTTTTTGCATGCATTAAGTTATTTTTTTTTCACATTCTACTCAACTCACATTGGGGCAATCAGCTTCAGGTTTCATCTCCAGTCCAGCCTTGATCATAGCACATTTCATTTAATTATACAAACATCACTTGCTTTTCTTTCCCCATCAAGAGATGATTGGGTTGCTTGCAGCTTTCTTAATTAAACTTCTGCTTATTTTGACTGGCTGTAGAAGTAGAAGATAAAAGAATGGTGTGAATACACAATATATGACTGATATGAAAAGATACCCAGGAAGAAAAAAATAGAAGTGAAATGTGAGATTAAAACTTTTCACTTTTTTCTAGTCTTTTTGAGTACTTTTAAAGATTTTTGTACAATATGAACTAACTGTTCAAACCAGCATAACCTGTGTGTTCAATTATTGTGTATACATAGACCTTCCAGTGATCACAAGGTGGTGGTAATGTTGAGAGAATTATGTACGTAACTCAGAAAGCAAATATATGTTTTGTGTACTGTGCTCAGATATTGGCACAGGGAGCTTGATCTTACAAATCCCTTTGCATGATAGTTTTATCACAAACAAAAGACATAATAGAAGCAGAATATACCATTTCTGATTTTTATAGTCATCCTTTGGGCCCAGCACATCCCAAATAAAGAAACAGGCCAACCATATTTTGGTTTAGTTTAACCGGCTGATCAACATCATATGTTAAGGGTAGGCTGTGCTAGGTAGGCAATGGCTACTGTAACTTGGGCAATTCCCCCCTAACTTTAACCATAGCCAGAAACCACAGCCCCACATGAACTGTGCTGAAAGGTGTCAAACTTCATCCCACCAAACTGGAGGAATCACAGCCAACAGATTGCTAACTAATGAGAACAAGAAACTGTGATACAATGTGCAAACAAACAATTACCATGGAATATTATGAAATAATTCATTAAATTTTCATGAACAAATTGTGTTTTCTTACTGGTTCATAAATAGATGACAGCCAAAACTAATATATGCACAGAAATATAATAATGTCACTGTACATTCATGTATGAACAATATCCAAAGTACAGATCAATATCACTGTTCGTTCATATATACAATCCAAAAGATCCAGTCCATAAGGAATCTATTCAGGGATGAGATATCCGGATTAGTCTCAGCTTGTCTCAAGTAGTGTAACCTTTTGATATCAGTCCACTACTGAATTTCAGCTGAGGAAAAGTTACACCACTTGAAATAAGCTGAGACTAATCCTGATACCTCATCTCTGACTGGATTCTTTCTAGACTGGATCTTTTGGATTGAACAGTGACTTTGATCTATACTCTGGATGTTTTTCATACATGAATGTACAGTGACATAATTATTATATTTCCATGCATATATTAGTTTTGGCTATCATCTATTTATGAAATAATAAGAAAACACAGTTTGTTAATAAAAATACTTTAATGAATTATTTCATAACTATGAATAAGGCCCATTGTGGAAATAAATGCAATGGGCTCTAGAAAGAGGCTCTGGGCAAGTGACCTGGCCTTGGGCATTCAGCGTCAATTTGCTGTGGTGACCTCAGCAGAGTATAATGACACAGAGCTTACTGATCTCTGCCATCTGAAAAGCAGCTGGAATTCTGAGGGATCTCCAGCCCTCCCTGGAGAGTGGCAACAATGGTTCTCCAGGAAAAAAATAGCTGGTTTGGAGGGTGGAATCTATGGCACTATACTTGTCTGAGGACCCACCTCTCCTCAAACCCCACTCTCTCCAGGCCCCACCTATCAAATCTCCAGGAATTTCCCAACCTGGAGTTGGCAATCAACCTACCTTTATCTGCCCCTTTGACTTTAGCTTTCCATCTGCCCTTCCCCCACCTGCAGCCTCTACTTAGGAAAAGTACAGTCTTTCTCCTCAGTAGGGTCCCAAGGAGGAGGGAAGTGAGCTCAGCAGGGTATAATGACACAGAGTCCACCCTGCAAAGCAGCCATTTTCTCCAGGGGAGCTGATCTCTGCCATCTGGAGAGCAGTTTTAATTCTGAGTGATCTCCAGCCCTCACCTGGAGAATGGCAGCAGTGGTTCCCCAGGAGGAAATGGCTGGTTTGAAGGGAGGACTCTATGGCATTCTATTTAGCTGAGGCCTCTCCCTTCCCCAAACTCTGGCTTCCGTAGACTCTATCACAAAATCTCCAGGAATTTCCCAAGCTGGAGCTGGCAACCTTAGTCAGGACTGGCCCCAATGAGTTCCCCACAAAGGCCTGGAAAGGGCCTCCTGCCTTTGCCTTGAGCCAAGCTTGGTTGCCTAGCAACAGCCACTGAGGGAAAGGTTAGCCCCAAAGCAGGAGGATAAGATAATGGTTTGACAGCTGGTGGTCCTCCTCAGTAGCCAGCTTGTTTCAGAGGAGCCAAGCAGAAGTAGAAGTGTCAGGAGAGACAGCCATTTTGGCAGTTTATTCTGTCAGGGGAAAGTGTCCAGGCTGGCAGTGGGTGGGGGAGATGAGCAGACCCAGCACCCAGCCAATAGCATGTAAGTACTTTTGAGTAGTGGATGATGGGCCAATGGCTGATGGAGCACACAGCACAGCCAATGGGAGAGCTGGAAAGTGTATATATATATATATATATATATGATATTTCATGGTAATTGTTTGTGCATTGTATCACAGTTTCTTGTTCTCATTATTAGAAACTTCAGCTCTCAGCAGACAACTCAAGGGCTTCATTGATGTTGCTCAGCACCAAAGGCATTCTTTCCCAATCCACCTCACTGTGGCCCTCCATCAACACATGATGCCTGGAAATGCTACCTGCTATGAGTTTGTTCCTGTCTAGTTATGGCCCTAGTTATGGCCTAATCTGACCCAAAGACCAGGCCTATTTATCCCATCCCTCCTGTGACAACATGAAGTCAGGGGAGGAGACAGTCCCCCTAGAAGCTAATAATAGGATAAAAAAATCCTGCTTGATCCCATAGTGACCAGCTAGTCTCGTGTTACCCCTAGGAAGAGCAGCCAGGTCATAAGAACATGGTACATACATAGGGAAGACAGGAAGCCCATTTTAAGGCCATTCCCCATAGTTGAACAATTAACATCCTAGCCAATAAGGACCTGTGCCTTATCTGACCCATAGAAAAGGCTGGAACAATAGCATTCATAGCCCCATGAAAAACATTATTTTTTCCTTGGCTGCCAGAATACACAAGATATTGTATATTTGGGAAAGTGTTAGATTTTATATGTTTTACAATTTTTGTCCCTCTAGAAAAGATTAATTTTACATTAATAGCTGTGCAACAGTAGAACCCCAAGTTACAGGAAAATCATCCAGAGTAATGCAGAAGAAAAAGTTAAACAACAAAGGGCCAATCTGAAGCAATTCTTGCTAGAAAGGTACAACCCTGTAGATGTCCCAGAACAGATCAGTTATAGAAGCACACTTTCTATCCCTTGCTATTTTTATATTCTAGCATATTATAGAGTTCTGTTAAATCAGTCTGAGTGTACTATTTCAAGAAGGCTCAGAAAATGATTTTACAAAGTCCCCCCTCACTGTTTCAGTTCCTAGGTTTCCTACTTCCTTTCTGTCTTGCTGCTAGATGGCCATAGAAACTGAACCAAATGGTGCCATTGATATCTTGGTTCAAAGTGATAATTTTAGGACCAATTATGGATAGATCAAGAGAAGTTCTTCTTTGATCTATCTTAAATCATTTAAAGTACATATGCATCAACCAATTTAGTCTTTCCACGTTTGGGCTTATTTCCAGTACAGAGGCTGAGTTCAGACTGGCAGTTTGGCCTGATATAGGCACGCTTTGCAAGTGGATTAAGAGAGCCCATTCACACTGCCACAGCTGCCTGTCATTGCCATGCTGCACTCACCTCGTCCTGAAGCATTTTCATCCTGCTTTAAAAAGGTACCTGGTGAAACCAGTGTCAAGCCATCTGGGTGCGCGTTCATCCTGCTTCCTGGCAGTGTGGATGCAAATACGCCACACATCAAGCGTTGCTGGTAATGTGAACCCGCTGATCCAACTGATGCGCCCATGCAACTATGCACAGATCAGCAAAACGGACTAAAGCCGCATGCCACCGCGGCAGTGCGGCCAGGGGCCGCCCCACAGTGCAATGCTTCGTTCCACCTCCTCCCCGGTATGGTCCTGCATCAATCCACACAGTGTGACCAGAAAGCCCCGTGACAACTTGGCCCGGGTCTTTTTGCCCCACTTCCCTTGTGCTTTATTCTGCCAGTCTGTCCTCAGCCATAGTGCAGGATTATGCCATACTGAGTAAGCACATGAGAAAATGGATTAAGCTTTATTAGTCGTGCATGCATCTGCCAGCTATGTTTGGCAGTGATTATAATTTGAGGGCATCCATTTTTTTTGCAGAAAACATTAAGAATGTATTAAGAGCGACTGTAAATATATCTAATGTTTAAACTAATTAGGGTGTAAAGGAGCTTCCAGCTATTCTTTCAGCTATAGTCATACCACAGAACTATGGTAGCCAAGACGGCTGCATTTTATGTTATCTTAGCCTGGCTACACTAATACTGAGGTGCATTCTGAAGTGAGCTATTACTGTACCCCTCCCCACATTATGCATGACCAAGAAAATGTTATTCCTCCAGTGTGGTCCTGCTGGAAGGGGGTAGATGGGATCCAGAATTCTCTTATCCTCTCCAGGGCCACAGCTCCTCTTCTTGGTTTCCCCTCCCTCCCTTGTCTGTGCTTTCTCAGGCTTTCCCAGCCAGTTTGCCTTCTTAAGTTTTCTCTTTGGTTGTATGTTGCTCTCACTTCCTGCCACATTTCTCTAAGTACCCAAAAGAGAGGCCAAAGTTTTGCACAATAGCAAAGTAATCACCAGATATCTGTTGAATGTCACATCACTTTGGGAATTTTGCGCTCTCTGAAACTGTTGTTGCCTTCCATTTACCAGTTGAATTGAGGTGCCATTGGAAGTTATGGCCAGCCCCCCCAAATCCATATAGATTTAGAATTACAGTTGTACCTATGAGAGGAAAGGTTTTTTTAAAAAAAAGTAGTGGTCATGCTTGTTTGGGATAAAAGTGATAGCCCTTTGTTGGTTTCATTCTCTTCTTACTGGCAGAAAAAAACAAGAGTTTCCATGTGGGCTTCCTGGAAGCATCTTGAGTATGACCACTAGAAGCAAGATGTTGGTGTCATCCAGCAAGTCTCAAATGACTTCAATGGACTTTAAAAGGTATAGCTCTGCTTAGGTTTGTACTCTGAGTTTGTCACAACTAGCAGTGCTCAAAATCTTCAGTTCGAATGGCAAATTCCTTCTCTGCTAGCATTTCCTTAAATTCTTCACATATATTCATATACATGTGCAGTGTGCATTATGTCAACCACTGATACTATTTTCTATCTGTACTGTCGCTTGCTTTTCCTTAAATCTTATCCCTCAATAAAATAAATAAAAGGTCAGCACTAATTTTCAGCAAAGACAGTGTGAATTCCCTTAAATGTGATCTTCCAGCAAGCACAGAAGCTCTAGTAAATGTAAGGTTAGTTAGCTCAACAGAAATGAGCTTCTCTGAAATCTTCAGGCAATAAAGTAAATATGCCTTTTAAGGGAGGGGTTCAGTGTCAATGGCTAATAAGTACTCATTTAAATTTAGTGGAATATATTAAAACATTTTGCATTTCCAAAGCCAAAACAGTGTTAACTTTAAAATAGCATCAGGGTTTTAAAGCTGAGACCCCAAAATAGCTGATTCAGGATTTAACTGAAGCCACATTCACAATAGATCCTACCGGTATGCAAGATCTAACTTGGAACTGCATACAAAACAGGTGTTTTAACAGTTACTAAGGAGATGTACACTACATTTCTGTTAATTTGTAGTAGCCTGTGTTACTGTCATAACTAGACAAGATACCTGATCTGTGAGCACACATTTTCACATTGACATGGAAACAGCATTTCTGTAGGCACAAGAAAGGTTCCCTTGGAATTTGACTTTCCCAGCTTCCTTCTCTCATGGCAGTGCCAAATGTTTTCCAAAATGGCGCTCTTGGAAAAGCTGGTCTGGATCCAACCACATTTACTAGTGTGCTCTTTGTCTAACCTGTTTCTCTAGCATAGACTAATATTTCCATGGTTACGCGATCAGGTTAAGAGATCCCCACGGAGCTCTTGTCTTCTCTTGTCTTCTCTTGTCTTCTCTTGTCTTCTCTTGTCTTCTCTTCTCTTCTCTTCTCTCCTCTCCTCTCCTCTCCTCTTCACTTTTCTCCCCTCCTCTCCTCTCTTCTCCCCTCCCCCTTCCTTCCTTCCTGCCTGCCTGCCTGCCTGCCTTCCTCTTGTGCCCTTTATTTTTCAGCATGAGCCATGATGAAGCATTATGTTTATATCTATAATGACAATGGCCATGGTTAACTTATAACATTGTTTGAAATTAGGTTTAAAGGTGGTTTTGCAAACCCTATCTGTAGATAACCATGGCTAATTCTACTTTATGGGTAATGCTGAAAAGTGAAGGAGGAGAACAGGGGAAAGCATGTGAAGGCTTAGAGTGCCCATGATCTCATAATCATGCCCTCTCTCCCTTGCAAGAAAATAAAGGGCATCTGTACATGCACAATACATGCACAAGAAATCAACCCTGACTGTTCCCTGGAAGGTCAGATACTGAAGCTGAAACTCAAATTCTTTGGCCACCAAATGAGAAAGGAGCACTCACTGGAGAAGACCCTGATGTTGGGAAAGATTGAAGGTCAAAGAAGAAGGGGATGGCAAAGGATGAGATGGTTAGACAGTGTTATCAATGCAAAAAACATAAAATTAAGCAAACTTCAAAGCACGACGGAAGACAGGAGGCCCTGGTGTGATGAGGTTCATGGGGTCACAAAGAGTTGGACTCGACTGTGAAACTGAACAACAACAAACATGCACAGCACAGGACTGATATTTTATTCCAGATGTAGCCCCTTGTGGCATACAAATCTGCAGAACCTTGGGGTTAAAGGAAACTATCAATTAGATTCGCTCCAGAGAAAGAAATAGGAAGCTATAAAATATTGTAAGAACTGAAAACAATTTTCAAACAAGCAACCATGGCTGCCCCCCTATAATTAATTCACATATGAAGTGAAATGTGCTCTGGTGTTTTGCATACCCATCAGAGAGACAAAATCACACATTTGGATGAATGATCTGGGGTGGGGGAAGGATGGACTATACAAAACTCTTAATTGTGGGTGAATTACCCAATGTGTGGGCCGGGAAATTGACAACAGTAGGTTAGAACCAACATTTTTAAGAATGCCTTATGGACTTAATTACGAAAGCTCAATAAGTGTTCAAAAGCCAATTAGAAATTCTATTTGTAATAGCTCAAGCAATTAATATGGAAATATATCAAGAATGCTTCAAAGCCCACAGGAATTCTTTGTTACAGGTCTTTCAAATCACTTTCAGAAATCTGGAAAGAAACCTAACTAGGGATTTCCTGCTGTTGTGTAAGATAAACAGAAAATTTCTCTGTGTGAGTTACATGCTCCTTGCAATACTCAAACTGAAATGTCATCTGACTAAAGAAGTTGTTAAACAAGCAAAAGATACTACAAAAATTACTATTGGAAGGTACCAACTAACAGCATTTGATAGTTATTTACATTAGAAGATGTTTATTGCCTCTAAGAGGTTAGTTTGAGTTTCATCAGAAATCTAATAGGTGGCATAGCTATTGTATAAAAGAGAATTAATTTCCCACCCCCTCGAAGTTTTGTTTCAACTAGTTTTCTGGTATGAATTTTGAGCTGCAAACCTCAACATTTTTTTTCAAATGACTATATACTTCTGTTGTGGAAATGGAACAATTCAGTAGTTGACTAGCTTGTTAAAAATGAATTTGTGTACATTGGGTTAATTTTTAAAAAAAAATGGAATTCACATTCACACCACCTAGTCTCCCAATCAATAGATGTGCCTACTGTGAAAAGGAAATGGATCCTCTAGTATTCATCTTTATTTACAATCCACAGATCAAACAACATGATAATGACTGAATCTGTGTCTAGTACACACAACATATAAGTGTAAACATTTAAAAGTTTAACATTTTAAAACCTTCCTATACTGCTAGGTGTTGATGGATTGAGTTATCAGCTAATTTATGAATAAAACCGTAGCACAGAACTTAGCCACTTTGATGACAGCTTCATTAGAATGGTCTGCAAGGAGGAGGGATGCATAAAATGTGTCCAGTCTGCATAGATAGAATATGGGTGAGGTGTATGGAGTGCATGTCCTTGTAGAATTTACAGTGTAGTAACACATGCATGACCATTTCAACTGTGCCAGATTCACCGGGGCAAAGGTGCTGGGAATGTGGAATGCATAGTGGAATGTGGAATGCATAGGTATCTCCCTTCTAGAAGTGCTGATGGCAAAAGATTAAGCCAGGCCAAACTGAAGATATCTGGGGACTTCAATGGCATACAGGTAGTTTTCTGGCACAAAGTTTTGGGTGTAGTTCCCCACCACTAGATAGAGATGTGCCCACGCTTCATCAGTTTGGAGGGATATATCCCAAATTCATTGTTTTATTATTTCTTTTGCTCCCAATTGCCCAAGGTGAAGACTGCTGAGGGGGAAAAGCCGAACAGTTGTAGTTTATTTTTGACAGAGACCACCCAACCTGAGTGGTATGTATCTAGAAGGATTAAGGGGGCTAATTCAGATGGCTTAAAGTTTCACTTAAACCAAATGCATATTGCCAGATACCAGATGCATGCCTCTAGTGATACTTGCCCCAACTCTATTTTAAGGGTTGCGTTCAGTGCACAGTGAAGGACACCAAATATATTCCTTAGGAATCTGGACTGCATGACTTCTAGGGGATGTATGTCTTTATATAAACAAATTTGTGAGCTGAACTGGCGAAGACTGAGCAAGAGAAAGATCTTGGAGTCGTAGTAGATAACTCACTGAAAATGTCAAGTCAGTGTGCAATTGCAATAAAAAAGGGCCAACGCTATGCTGGGGATTATTAGGAAGGGAATTGAAAACAAATCAGCCAGTATCCTAATGCCCCTGTATAAATCGATGGTGAGACTTCATTTGGAATACTGTGTACAGCTCTGGTCACCACACCTCAATAAGGATATTATAACATTGGGGAAAGTGCAGAAGTGGGCAACTAGAATGATAAACGGGTTGGAACACTTTCCCTATGAAGAAAGGCTGAAGTGCTTGGGGCTCTTTAGCTTGGAGAAACAATGACTGAGGGGTGATATGATCAAAGATTACAAGATTATGCATGGGATAGAGCAGGTAGAGAAAGAAGTGCTTTTCTCCCTTTCTCACAATACAAGAACTCGTGGGAACTCAATGAAATTGCTGAGCAGTCGGGTTAGAACAGATAAAAGGAAGTACTTCTTCACCCAAAGAGTGATTAACTCATGAAATTCACTGCCACAGGAGGTGGTGGCGGTTACAAGCATGGACAGCTTCAAGAGGGCATTAGATAAACATATGGAGCAGAGGTCCATCAGTGCCTAGTAGCCACAAGGTATAAATAGGAACTCTCAGTCTGGGGCAAATGATGCTCTGTATTCTTGGTGCTGGGGGGGGCAACAGTGGGAGGGCTTCTAGTGCCCTGGCCCCACTAGTGGACCTCCTGATGGCACCTGGTATTTTTGGCCATTGACCTGATCCAACATTGGCTTCTCTTATGTTCTTACTTTGACTTGAAAAACTTTGATGGCATAAGGAATATGTAACCCCCCCTTCGAAAAGAAAAAATATCTCAGGGTGGCTGATTCCACTCTTTGAGTGCTCTCAGTGGTCTGAGTCAACTGGGCTTTCCATGAGCCTGCAGATTGAAACACTACACTGAGATATTTAAAGACCTTCACCTATTCATTCTCCAGGCCCACTGATCTGCTATTTGTGTTTAATATATTTCTTAGAGAAAACTAGGATTTTAGTCTTTTGAAAATGTATTATTGTTTCTCCTTGCAGTATACTGTAAGGTACCACAGGGGCTCTTCTGAGTCCTTCTTCAGAGTGGGACAAGACGGCCATATCATCTGCATATAGGTAAGACAGGTATGGGTCTGTTTGCCATTCTTGGTAGGTAGAATTCCGATTTGGTCAGTGCTTGGACCATTTAATTAATACAGAAATTAAATAGAAGGGGGCCCAAAATACAGCCTTGTTTCCCTCCATTTTTACCAGGACTCCTGTGTAAGAAATAACCTTACTGCCAATAAATTATTATCATGCACTATACAAATAAGGGCGAGTAGCCTACGATCAATTGATGACACCTCTAGTTTAGCCCATAATCTGTCTCTGACAATGCTGTCCAAGGCCATTTTGTAGTCAACAATGGCTACATAGAGCACCCCATGGGGTCAGGAATTATATTTCATTGCCAGGTGGTATAGAACTAGGCACTGATATAAATTGGAGTGGCTAGGTCTAAAGACTGCTTATTCTTTGACTATGATGTTCTCTTTATCTAGCCAATCCCAGAGTTTCCAGCATAGGTGCCTTGCATATAGCTTAAGCACTGTGCTGAGCAAACTAATTGGGCAGCAGTTAGATGGATTAGATTTATCCTTTTTTGTGTATTGGTACAATGATGGCCCAGCACCAGTCATTAGGAATCTGTGCTGTCTGGTCAGTCATTGTAAAAAGAGCAGCCAGGACTGGTGTTCACCACTCAGTGTTCATCTTAATCAACTCCTTGTGCCCACCTTTAGTTCCTGTCTCCCAACCTCACTCCTGCTTTGAGTCCTGGCTTCCTGACTATGACGCACAACCTTATAATCTGTTGTATTGTGACGTTCTGTGAGGTGACTGATCAGGCTTGCCTTTACTGTACTGAGCAGCTCTCTCTATCTCCTAATAGTCTCTTCAGGGTTTGTTTTAAATTTCTTTATAGGTATGCTGAGGAGCACTGCTAGATATATTTGTTGTTGGTTTTAAGAGTCAGGCACTAATGCATTTTCACTTCAAAACAAAACAGTACTTTATTTTCAGAACACAGCAGGGGGATGGGGAATGTATACACAGTTGACACTTTATTTCTTTATAGGCTGGCATGTTTGGCTTGGATTACACTTAGGCAGTAAACTATATTGTTTCCAGTTACTTTAGATGTCCATAAGTTCACTCAGCACCTTCATATGTATACTCTCCTGTCCTGTTTAGCTTTGGCTTCCTGGCCCTTTTTTTCTTGAGTCCCAACTGGCCACCAACCAGCTGTCCAGACTCTGCCAGACCTTTCCTCGGCCCTCACTTAACCACCTATTTGAGGTTCTTCAGGAGTGATGTATTTTGTGTTTGTGACCACTTATGTACTCTACTTTCACTAGTCTGTTCACTGTCCACTGAACCAGACTATCTAGCCCCCAGTTATCTGCTTCAACTGGTATTTTAGGCTGCTCACACAGAGCTACAGAGAGACTGTTCCCTCCACAGACGCTCACTCTCTACTGTCAGCCCCAAACTGTCAGTTGTGCCCCTTAAGTGTCAGTCACTGAGTGTTCTGAGCCAAATGGCCCCCTCCTCACTCAGTCATGTGACTTAGCAGTGTTCCTTGTTTACGTTCTGCTGGTCCCAGATCTTTAATTCCATCACACTGACCACCCACTTTGGAAGACTATTCTCTTTGACTCTTTTTTCTTCTGGCTATGGCCCCCGGACTGGACCTGACTCCTGACTCCTGGCCCAGCCTAGCCCATAACATCTTGCTTTGGGGCAATCAGGATAAGAGGGGGTTTTCACCGCCACCTCATATCATCCGCATATTAATTTTATGTACAGCTGAATGACTGAATCATGTGACTTCACCATGATCATCTTAGTGTGCAACTGGGAGGCTTTGTGTGAGTTGAGGAATTCTGTAGTGTGTTTAATTATCTTCCCAGTCGATTTGACTCTTTTATGGGCAGAATCTGGTGTCAGTTCTGTAGGGAACTTCTCAGCTAGAGGAAATATCTGGTTCCAAGTTTTTAGAGACAGAACAATTAGTAAATGATCACTGCCTAAGTGTGTCCCCACCTTTAAGTGGACCACTGAGCCCAGCAGGTCGCATGAAATCACAACCAGATCAATGGTGCTGGCTCGCATCCTGACCAGTATGTAAACTCCCCAGGGATATCTCCTGTAACTGCACCATTCAGGATGTGGAGGTCTGATCTGTTTGTTAGTTGATCTAAACAGAGCCCTTGCTAGTTTGATATTGTATCTTTAGCCTGCCTAGGGAGTAGGGAAATCAGGGGTCATTTTGTAGAAAAAGAGGTGCAGAAACTCCTTAGCATACCTGCTATTAGCATAACTTATTAGCATATGCCACGCCCCCTGACATCACTGGAAGTGTGTCAGAAGGGGAAGCAAAAAAGGTGGGGGAGGCATCTTCAAAAACCTCCCCTTCCCTTCCTCAGCCAGCCTGCCAAAGTTTAAACCCCTTCTCACTTCACTTCCCCCCCACCTTGGCAGGCTGGCTGGGGAAGGGAAGGGGAGGCTTTTGAAGATGCCTCCCCCCCTTTTTGCTTCCCCAGCCGGCCTGCCAAGGCAGGCTGGGGGGGAAGTGAAGAGAGAAGGGGTTTAAACTTTAAACCCCTTCTCTCAAAAGTCACGCCACAGTGGAGCGTGGGGGTGGGGCTTGCTGCCACTGCCATTTGTGCCAGCTCCTGAGCTCCCGGAGTGGCGCTCCGGTGCACTCTGCCCCCAAATGACCCCTGAGGGCAACTATTGTCTCATGTGGTGGTGGAGGGGCTAGATTAAATTGTGAGTTAAGTGCAGCCTCAGAGGGACAAATTCTGGGACTGAAGTCACCTGCTACTCTTACAGTTTGCTGTAGTGGTTAGGAGCACAGACTCTAATCTGAGAGAACCCCCACTCCTTCATACACAGTTGCTGGTGTGACCTTGGGTCAGTTACAAGTTCTTTCAGAGGTGTTATCTTAAGGGCAGCTCTTGGGAGAGCTCTCTCTGCTCCACCTACCTCACAGGGTGTCTGTTGTGGGGAGGGGAAGGGAAAGGAGATTGTATGCTGCTCTGAGAATCCTTTGGGTAGTGAAGGGCGGGGTATAAATCCAATCTCCTCCTCCTCTTCCTCCTCCTCTTCTTCTTCTGAAATGTTAGGAAACATTAGTAGTAGATTGGCTATTTATTCTTAGATTAGACCAATACTTACACCTCAAATGTGTCATGACAAGGGGAAATATAAACATTTATAACCAGGAAATTGCAGAGGCTGAATTTGACAATTACGGCTTGACCGCATGGTTCACAGGAATCTAATTTGGTGACTGTGGCTCGAAGTTTTGTGGAGATGAGAGTGACCAAACCCCTTCTTGGCCTGCCCCTCTTCCCCCTTGGCATGAAGTTTACATGTGGTGTATCCATCATACAACATTGTTTCCCTGGCCCAAGTTTCTTGAAGCAATATGATGTCAAATGAAGTTATATATTCTTCAAAGGAGGCATCAGCTCTCTTGGATGGCCAGCTTGCAATGTTCCAAGTGAGAAGTTTGGTATTACCTTGAAATAAATGGATGTCAATTTAAAGGGGTCAGCGAAATCTCATCATGAGGTGAGCGATCCAAGATAGTTTCTGCAACATCTGGGGGCATATATTTACTTATAGAGATGCTTTGATCCTTGCTTTATGGGATAAGAGGCTCTTGTGAGGGCTGATAGAATTCTAATATGGTACCTGTCTCAGGGTCTGTCAAATCCTGTTCTCTTGCGTAATGGATGGGTCGAACTGTTGCAGAACATCTACAGAATCAGGTTCTATTCTGTCAGCACTCACCTTGCTGGCCTTTAATTAAGGTGTTCTGCAGCCACCTGTGGATTCCCCCTTTGGTGCATCAGCTTTGTAAGAGGTTGTCAGAATTGGTGCTGGCACCTTTGATGGAATAAAGATGGAAATTGACTTGTCAAGGTCATGAGAGAACTTCAAACCATTGTCAGTGTAAGGGATGGAGGAGAAATGGATCTCTAGTATTCTCCATGTGTTTTATTGGAAGTCATGCATGCATATAGGTACTTCAGTAATGTATAATCTGCAAGCATAATTTCCATTGCTATCCTGCAAAAGTTGAATATAATTAGTACCATTGGAATGAATGCAACAAGTTACTTATAATTTTCTAAAGTTATTTGCTTTCAATTAGACATTTAGTGTAATCTGCTTGGCTGTAGCCAAATTATAGCCAAAGGTTGTGCTGTCCTCCTGGAATGGTGATTTGCCCCTCTTGCAATGTATATATGTGTATATATGTATAAGCCTTTAAGTGAGTTTCTGTTTCTCCCATCAAGGCCTGTATGGAAGGGCCTCACTTATTTCTATCTATGTGTGTCTAGGTTGTAATTTCAAGTGTGTGTGAAACAATAAAGAAATCTGTTGCTGAAGATGCCAGAGATTCCTGTGTGCTAACAGGATAGGTAGGCTTAATCCTACACAGGAGATCCCAGAGGATATTACACCTCTATAAATAGTTTGTGATACGGCAGCCTCTGTTTTTTTTTATGTGGTGCTATTCCCCTTCCCATAAGTACTTCTGTAATTTTTGGTCATCTGACCTCAGCAGTTCTACCTACCTCAGATTTCCCCTAAATCTGAAGAGATTTTTCAAGATCACTATCATTTCTATGACATGTAAGGGATCTTGAAAGAAATCCCTGTTTAGCTACTATGAATTTGAACATGGCAGAGTACTTAAAGGGGGTGTAGGGTAATGAAAATAAATAATTATTGATGAACAAAAGTCATTTTTAGATATTTTTATTTTTTTTAATTGTTTATGCATTTCTGAAGCTCACAATTTATGTGCATACTAAAATATATGCACAGAGATATGCAGACTTGCCAACAGAGTGACGGAAGTTATTGTTGGTTAAGAGAAAACCACTGCTTTCTGTGGTCATAGATCCAGAAGAGTTAGCAGTGTTAGTCTGTTGCTGCAAAACAGTAAAAAGTAAAAAGCCCTGCAGCACCTTTGCATTTACATGGCACTTTCTGCATCTTCTCCCCCCTCCCATTACTACCTATCTATCTCTGGCCAGTTTCTTCATACTCTCCATGCATCTGACAAAGAGAACTGTGTTTCTCAAAAGCTTATGCTACAATAAAGTTTGTTAGTCTTAAAGGTGCTACTGGGCTTTTTACTATATTGCTTTCTGTGAAACCCATGTGAGAAGGAGGCAAATCCTCAAAGAAGGGAAGGCTGGAAACTGATACTTGAGATCTACCCACTGCCTGGGATCTCCATAGCTATTAACCCCTAAGGATCCTCTGGCTAAACTGCCAGACGTCTGGATAAAATATCCACCTTGATGTTAAATTGAGGGCCCCTGAAACTGGCAAGATGTTCCCTGGACACTCTAAAAGTGGTGGAAAGCTCTTTGTACCTGTTTTTTTGGACCAAGACCCAGGCTTGTTCTGGAACCACACCCCCAGACTTGCTTTTCATCACCCACCCTCAGACTGGACTGTCACCCTTAATTTCTCTTCAGGATCAGGCTTGTATGTTTCTTTTCTCCCTTTAATTTCCCCCCAAACATCCCCTAGCTTGTCTTAAGCCTATCTAGTTCTCCTTTCCCCAGTCCACCCCCCCCCCCCTCCAGCACACCATAGCTCATAGTTAGGCAGGCTTATGCAAAGGTTTTGTATTTGCTGCTGTATACATATATATATATATATTTATATATATATATATATATATATTTAAGAGCTATTTTCTCCCTCATTCTTTTGAAGTGCTGCCCTGAACTCAGACTCTGGTATCCACATGAAGAAGACTCCAATGTTTATGGTCCAGGTGACATGCGTTGGATCCTTTGCATGGGTACCTATTTGGTTAACACCACAGCCATGCATCCTATGAAATAAGTATACAATGATTCAGAATGAGGTTCTTAATTAGGACTAACCACTGAGTCAAGATCATTTTCTTTGTTTGAAGACAAGAAAGAGAAAGGTTTAAAGTTTCTTCTCCTGAACAATAGCTACAAATGACTGACTCTGAGGGAAAATAAAGCTATTCCCCCTCCAGACAAGTCTGTTTGATGACTATCACCACCTACATAAGGCATTTGACACTTTAACAAAGGGTTCATTTCTCTCAGCTATTGCAGCAGAGACGAAAATGTTCAAAAGGTGGGTAGGAATGCTTTCATATAAAGAATGGCTCATTAACTAGAGATGAATTCAATGACATTAGATTTTACAGGTTTCACAGTTCCAGGCAGTTTCCAAAATGATCTGTTGCAGTAGGTATAATGGGAGATTTATCTTTGCTGTCTGAGCAATAATGCAAAACCATTTATTGCTTCTCCTGCAATAAGATATTACTAAAAGTTTAATAAAAAATCTCATTACTGTTTTCTTAACCTGAGGTGCAATCTTTAGATACCATGTCTGCCAACATTATGGGTAGTATAATAGTAAACTGCAGCCTATCAGCACTTGTGAAACAAATTTATGTAAGCTAATTTCAGACAATGTCAAAGGTCTATCCCCAGATATTTCTTTCCTTTCTTTTTTTCAGATTAAAGTTCAAAGCATTCTTTGAAGTGTGTGAAAATGCATTCAAACTTCACTAATGTGAAATGAAGGTGTAAAGCATAGTCCTGTAACCACTGTTTAGACAACACTTTCAGCATGGAAATAGTACCTGTGTAAGACTGCCAAAATGTTTCCTGTTGACAAAATCAAAGAAAGCAAATAAAGGTCAAACTAGTTCAGAATCTGGGAACTTTGTGACTGAATCCTCCCAGTGTTTGTTGAAATGCAAACAGAAGACATTGAGTACCTGATCTGGATCAGGGCAATAAAGAGGGAAAGAGGTTCAGCTCTTTACCGCTCATGCAGTTTGATGACTGTATGGCCTCCTACCCAGCAACTTTTAGCCATTTCACAATGCTGAGAGGACCTGATCATGGGTCTTTTAGCATGAGACTGATCAATGCTTTTAATTTTGGGGATGCTACAAAAAGAAACAAACAAAAAGAAACAAAAACAAAAAATGAAACAACCCCCCCCCCACAAGCACTAAACAAGAATGGAGGTGCATTGTGTTATAAACTAAAATGAAAGACATTTCATTTGTAGAACTTGTGGTTTACACAAATTGTAATGAATGTTTTCTATTCCATGTGAAGGAAATATTATCATCACAATTCATGAAGCCTGTTTTCTCTAAGGTAGTTGGAATATGACTTAAAATGTGACATTAAAATATGACTTAAAAACTCCATCACATTATGCTTCTAATTCTGAAGCCATGTTCACTGCTAAGTTACCAATTGATTGATTGATTGATTAAATTAATTTAGCATTTAATGCATTAGAAGCATTCAAAGTGTTTCATATACATAATCTCACTATCTGAGAGTATGTGTGGAATGTGTGCGCAACTGTTTATATAGGATGAGTGGTGAATGACACCAGTTCCAAATTCTCTTCCCAGCTAACATCACCTATCATGTCTTTGGGTCACTCACAGTTCTCTCAGAGTTGTTCTCTCAAAAGCAGTTCTCTCAGAGTTCTCTCAGCCCCACCTACCTCAAAGGGTGTCTGTTGTGGGAAGGAGGAAGGGAAGGAGATTGTTTTCCTGTGGAATCAGGTTTATTGTGGGATGAGAGTTTGCTGTTTATGACTCCAGTTGCAAAAACAGTAAAGACAATAAGTAAGCAGTTTTGAGGCTTCAAGTGAAGGGCAAGGTATAAATCCAACTCTTCAGTTGTGATCACACACACACAATTAGCCTCGACATAGGTACGAATGTCAGGCGGATTAAAGGAGTGCAATCAGACAACAGCATCTGGGAAGCGCCCCACAGCAGTCGGCAACCCAGTTTGCTCCACCGCAGAAATGGAGTTAAAAGACACCTCAAAAAGTCTGGTAGCAAACGGGTTGCTATGGGCCACAGATGGACTTTCCCACATCTGATCACTACAGTGTGCTCTCATGGCGTCAGGATGGTCTGATCAGGCCGTCCCAACTTGGTGCCATTGTTTTTTTCCCCTTCGCAGTATGTGCATAAGCACACACTCCTGCACACTCCATAGGGAGACCTGAGTGCGGAGCTGCAATCCATCAATTCCTCGTGTAAGGGCATCGGAAACATATGGTAACACACACACCCAACTCATCCGTGGTTGCATCTGATCATGCAGTGGTGGGCTGTTCCCGCAGCTTAAAAAGTCTGTGTGATTGCACAACTGCAAGTCAAATTCCACCAGAGGAAATAGCATTGCCCTCCCACCCTTTATCTGGCACATGTGACTGCAACCTTCTTCTTTTCTTTGGCTTGTTTTTTCTCCCTCCCCCTTGTTTCTTTATGCTGCCTCATTTGGACTCCCTCTACCCTTCTAGTTCTGTCCAGCCATTTCTTGCATTTTAGGAATATATTTTATATTACTTTTGCAACATGGATAATTGGTCTGATACGCTGAATATGTAAATATGACTTAAAAACTGTGCCATGAACATTATAAAATATGTTTTTCCCCAATATACAGAATATATTCAATAGCATAATATGTGAACCAGTCCCAGTCTGAGGCAAGAGAAAGGGTACAATAAAGCAGAGGAGCTATTTTCTAAAAGCCTTTGCAACAAACGCAACTATTTTGCAAAGAGGAAGGAGAAATATAGACTAGGGATGGGTGGTTCATTGTGCAGTCTGTGACTGAACCAAGAACTGAACCACCAACTGATATGCTGATTTACGAACTGAACTGGATCCTATCAGTTCATGAGCCATTTAAAGTTTAAACCTCTGCTTTCTGCTCCCTGTGGGTTTTCATGGAGAGCAGAAAGCAGGGGGTTCCAAGCAGCTGAGTGGCATGGACTACCACTCAGTGTTTGATTTAAATGGCTCCAAGCCATTTAAACCCCCAAAAGCCATGAGGAGCAGAAAGGAGAGGTTTACAAAAAGCAGAAAGCAAGGGTAAACCACTGCTTACTATTCTTCACAAACTGCCATGAATGGCATTAAAATTCATGAAAGTTCATGGTAGTTCTTCAGTTCATGAACATCGCTTTGTGAACCACAAACCAGCCAAATTTGTGATGAACATTAGTTCACCAGCCAGTTCATGCCCATCCCTTATATAGACACACTGAATCCTGGTCTGAAAGACTAAAGCAGTACCTTCAGGGAAATGCAGGGGAACTGGTTATATTCTTTTTGCTACCCTTGAAAATCTTATTTCCTGAATAAGAAGTTCCACAGTTGTCCTGGTATGTTACTTAAGTTCAGACCAGTGGTAGGGCTTCTGCCAGGTCTTATTCACTTTGGTAACTTGCCCTGGTCTCCAGGGGTAATTTGTGGGTCCGTCTGCTAGCAAAGCATCAGCTTCTGCCATTGAGTGATGCTGTATGGGTAAAGGGGGGCACATAGTTCTTGCCACCAGGAAGAGGAAACATGGGAATTTCAGCTCTCTTATAGGAATGCAAGGGTGTTGGGGGTGAGGCCAATTTGATGAGGCAATTTAAATCTATAAATTTTGGTCTGTTTTGTGTCTAACTTTAATAGGGGTTTAAAATGTTTCATTATTTATTTTACTTAATGTATGCCTCATCTTTCTCTCCAGTGGGAACCCAAAGCATGTTATATCATTCTCCTGTCATCCATTTTATACTGACAACAACCATCTGTGGTAGGTTAGGCTGAGAACATGTTACTGGCCCAAGGTCATCAAGAAAGTTTCCATGGCAGAATGAGGATTTGAACCTGGGTCTCCCAGATCCTAGTCCAATATTCTAGCATTTGAATTGATCTACATTTCATAAGTATTCTTATTTTTTAAGCCACCTTGGGATCTCTTTGAAGAGGAATTCAGGATAAAACATTTTAATAAATACAATTAATTAATTGGCTAAGTGGTTTGAGCTTGGTCTGGGCTTCTGGTGTCCTGCCTATGCTGGATAATTTTATCCACTCAGCAGCTACCCATCGGAATGTGTCAGAGACCCAAGCCTGGATCCTCCTGTGTCACCACTCCTTTTTATCTGAGCAGCATCCAGCCCTGTGGGTCCTCAAGGTCTAAACCACACAAATAAAGTAGATATTTATAGAATTATATAAAGGTTTATTCAAAAAGTTTTTTAAAGGATATCTTTATGTAGTATAGTCTCTATAGCTTAGCAACAGAAAAACAAAGCTTTTATATCTAATACATTTAATACCTGGTATTAGATGGCACACCTTCTTGTAGCGTAAGAGTCTAAGCTAAGACATTGTATACATTGCAGCCCATCCTGATGTAGCATAACATATCAAAAGCATGGCATAAGCATAAAGTTAGCATGACTTCCCTCTGGCCTATAGCCTAATTATAGTCTTTTGTTCTCTGGCACCAGGTGGTTTCTTTGATCCAATCAGGAATCTTCCTTGATGGGACTTTCCAGAAGATGTTAACACCCACTCCTAATTCCCCTCTCCCATCTGGTTACACAACGAGGCACAAGTTCTCCTGATTAACCAATTACCACATTCTTGACTCTGACCTGGAGAAAGAAAAGGATGGTGCCCACAGGAAGGCCCAAACCATGGACACCTGTGAGTCAGAGCAGGCCTGCTAATAATCATGTTAACCCTTGAGGGAAATTAGGGTTCTCTGCCTCACAGACTAAAGTATCATGCCCATGCTTCTACTATAATCTTGTGACATTCTTTAGGCAGAATTAGGAGTTTGCATTTTGGTCTACCAGAACCAAAAATATACCTGCCAAATTCTTCTTTTGGGTACATTTTGGCTTCCCAAATGTATCCAAATTTTCTTGGGAAAACTGGGGGGGGGGGAATCTTGAAAAAAATTCACATATATTTGGGAATTACTGGTAAATTTGAAAACAATCTGCTCCTGCCTCTCAGCTGTTTGTCAGTGAAGAGTACTGGACTCAGGAGACCAGGAACGGTGAAATCATGAAGCCTTTATTGAGTGATTCAGCATGCCCAGTAGATGGTCAGAACAAGCATGCTTTCAGGGCTCCAGGGCCCTCATTATATGCTGGCCGGAGCCACACCTCTGGCCACATCCAAAAGACCTGATAGGGGCTTAACATATCGCATGTTTGTCATAGGGCCCCTGGAGGAGCCTTTGATTGCATTGGCTCCTCAGGGAGAACCTAGGTCCTACATTGGTGGAGGCTTTCAATCCGGATGTCTATTGTTCCTCCAGATTCAAGCTCTCCTCTCTGCCTGACCATGTGCTCTGGCCATGCGGCAGGTGCCATTACCTGGGAGCACATGGCAGGCTGGTTGCTACACAGAGCATACTACATTACAGTCAGGTTTCTACTATAGTCCCTTTAGACAGCCTGAGGATCAGGATCAGCTGTGCCGGGGTGGGGAGTAGAGTATTCCTGCTACCTTGGCTTGGGGCTCGCCTCTCATGCAGCCCAGTTTAAACCAGGCTGTAGGAGAAGCCATCCCAGCTAAAATCTCCATGCCTCGCAGAACAATCTCCCCATGGCATACAGATCCAGGAGCTGGCTCCTCCTGCAGCTCAGTTTAAACCAGCTGCAGGAGAAGCTGCCCCAGCAAAAATCTACATGCCTCAATGAGTGATCTCCCCGAGGCATGAAGATGCTGGGTCTGGCTTCTTCTGAAGCATGGTTTAAACCAGGCTGCAGGAGAAGCTGTCCCAACCAGGATCTGCATGACTAAATTCAAATATAAATTTATTCACAGCAAAAAGCCAGCACTCTAATACCATAGTCGAACTAAATTTGTCAGAATTGGATCTGCATGACTAGGGGAGCAATCTCCCCAGGCACACAGATCCTGGGTTCATACTGGTATTGGGATCTGTGATTTTTTGGAAATACCAATTATTTTTCAGATCCAATAGACCCGGATCTAAAAATACTGAATTAAAAAAAAAATTGCACACCCCTAACAAGAATATGAAGTGCTTAGCCCCCATGCAGCAGTGCTAGTGAAGGTGGCTGGTAGTTCACCAGCAAATTACAGTACATGCTTCCATGGCTGGACTTCCTGTAAGACATAACTGATTGTGCAGCTTGGCTAACGGGTCCCATTTAGGGGTTGCTCAGGGTGTACAGAACCTATTTGAGAATCTTGATTTGTTGTTGCTGCTGTGTCTTTGACATTCCTTGGACTGGATATAGTGAAGAAATCGTCGAATTCACCACAAAATTTTCCTTTAGGAGAATTTTGCTGGCAGATCTAAACAAAGTCTCTGACCTCTTTTTCTCTACCAACTAAGATAAACTTTAAAAAAATAACTCACAGTATTTGAGGTCTGAGTTTACATGCCCACAGGCAACTGATGGGAAGTGGCCAGTCCTTCATTAGAATCACATTTTTATTCTAGGGTACCACCATGGAGATATTCCATGATGATTGCCGGTTCATATGAAGCTACAATAAAGAAATGACTTTGCCAAACTTAGAAATAATATAATAAAGATTTTCATTGTCTTAAAGGAAAACAAATTCTAATTACAGTGGGCCTTCATTAATCTTCAGTTCATTAATTTATATGATAATCCAAATAATTAACTGTCAGCCTTTCCCTCAGGGAAGATTTATAGTTTATACTGTTGAGGACATCATTATTTGTTAAGACTGTTATAAAAACTGTGACTAGAGTTGTGAAAAGCATAAATCAACTTCTTGTACACCAGATTGTTTTGGAGGAAATCCAGGGAAAGTTAAATGTAATAAAGTCCATTTGAAATGGAGGTGGGTTGCACTGAAGTCAATAAGATTTGTCATTAAGCGTGTGTGCTTAAATGCCATTGATTTCAATGGGACGCAAACACATTTATTGTGATTCCTTTTGTGTTTTTTTTGGTAATTATATGCTTTATAACTTGCATGATAATGTGCAGACAATCAATTCTCTTGGGTCAGCTATAATTTCTCTCTTTTCTTATGATTTCTATATCTATCCATGTTATGTTGATTCCAAGAATAAATTGAAGGAGCATCTGCCTAAAGCATAGGGAACAAAATAATAAAAGTTGCTGTCTAATTATACAGATGTCCTGATCTGCTTTATAGACTGAGGTCAAATGGGACAAAGTGTCATTACATTAATTAAATGAATTGTTGTCAGAGAAATTCACAAGTGATTTAACACCTGATGCCATACTCATCACACACCTTTTGAATGACTTTCCGTAGCAAACACAGAGGCTGGCACACTTTAATGTTTGCTTATTAAGAAGCAAGTCAAACAAGATAATAGCTTACAGAGGTGATACCAGTGTACTGAAGTTTGACCAGGGCTTTCATTAGCATTCCATTAAGGGAAGACTTGCTGGTAGTACACATTTCATTTGTGACAAATCTATGCTGCAAAGCAATCTGTGCAATGTTCAGTTCCATTTAACTCTTTTAGTCACTGGCTGTAACAATCATAGCAGCACAGTCACTCATTCTAAACAAGAAAATGTTAAGTCTACAGTATAATGCTAAATATTATTTTAAATACATTCAGCATGGTATTAGCAAAAACTGTTTATACAGAGAGGGGGGAGGGAGGGAGGGCTGTTATTTGGGCATGTGTTTCTTTGGTTCTGACAAACCACTTGGAACACTCTTCCTGTAGATTTGAGGTAGGCATATGTATTGACCTGATTTTGTAAATGTTTAATGCAGTGATATTTCTAGGGGCCTTGTGGTGGCTATTATGGCTGCAGTCTAATGAGCAGTTTGGCCTGATATAGTTGCTTCCCCCTAATGGATTAAACCAGCTGGTTCACACAGCCACATCTGGCAGCCATTCCCTAGTTGTACTCACCCTGTTGTATGATGAGTTGGGGATGGAGAAAATAGACAGTAGATGAATTCTGGCACTAATGGATCCCTCACATTCATCCCATGTTGCTGGATGTCTGAACACGGGGGAGTGCAAACAAAACAGATTGGCGATCTGAACCCATCAATCCATTCCAGGTAGGTTTTAACTTCCCCAGTTCCACACACATAAGCACCCCCATAGGAAAATGTAGTTGAATCTTTAGAAATGGGATTGTCTATAGTTTGGGTCTGTTTGCCTGGTTTGCTGGACTTGGTAAACTACCTTGAGCCTACGGCTACCAAGTCCCCCCGGGGGGCAGGGAATCCCCCGCTAAAGGGGTCCCCAATCTGCTGGTCCAGATTTGGCCGGGGGGGGGATCCCACCCCCGAAGCAGCCTGATCTGGCTTCCTCTGTCTGCTTGCAGAAGTGGACGAGCAGAAGAAGCCCGACAGAGGCTCTCCCCCACCTTTCCTAGCTCATTTGCCAGGCAGGGAGGGGTGCAGGGAGGCATTGAAATGCCTCCCTCTGGCTTCCTCTGCCCACTCGCCAAAGCGGGTGAGCAGAAGAAGCCCAGCAGAGGCTCCCCCCCCCCGCCACCGCCTTTCCTAGCTCGTTTGCCAGGCGAGCAAGCTAGGAAAGGCAGGGGTGGTGCAGGGAGGCATTGAAATGACGTCATCATGCTGTGTGCGCATGCACGGCTCCTGGAACAGGAGCGGGACTCCCCTGCTCCTGGAGGTAAGTGGCTTGGCAACCCTACTTGAGCCACTGCAACTGCTAGGAAAGGCGATTCAACCTATCACATCCTGAGCATATCTCTGCAGAGTTTGGTGCATGATAAAGTTACTAATCACCACATACCCAACATCAAATCCACCCAAATTTTCCCTTATTACCCATCTCTATTTCAGGAATTTCTGGACTACTAAGAATCACTCTATCGTGTTAAATTCTTCCTGCATCTTCCCAAACCACATTCTGCACAAAACAATTGGAATGGACTGCATTCTTGGAAAGAGTGCGATCTGAACCATGGAATTAGCCTGTTAAGAACATGATGGCATTCATGATTTTTCTATATATAAAGGAATCCTAAACATAAATTAGGATCCCCCCCACCCCGCCTGCCTAGAGAGAGTCAAAACCAGCCATTCTATACAGTTTAGGTTGGGTTCTTCTGATTAATTAGTGTAGGTATCTCCCTAGCTTGTGCATATTTCCCATTTGTTATTTATCACTGACAAAGTGTGAATAATTACAACTTGGATCTACAATTTACCTTGATAGCTAAATTATTAGCTTGATATTGTTACTGATAGCTGTACCTTGCTGGAAGAAAATAACCTTAGCTGCTTTATAATCACCTTCAGGATTGTAATCACTCTTGGTTGTTATAGTTTCCTATTATTGAGTGTGAGTGGTGTATAGGAAATTATTTTTCTCTTGCATTCTAGAAAATGAAACATTTAATTTGCACTGAATGCTGTGAAAAAAACAGCTGTAATTGGATATCTTATATCCAATTTATCAAGCTATTTTTTTCTGAATATTTAAAACAGAAAACATTCCCGTTGTTTTTGTTATAGCGACTTGCTTTCTATCTAGGCCATGCCTATGTGGAATTTCTAATGAGTCACGTCCCTCAGTTTATAGTCATGCTGTGGCTTAAAGTGTGATCACATGAGCAGTTTGGCCCGACATAGCCACCCTTCCCCATCAGATTAAATGGGCTCAGTCACACAGCCACATCTGACAGGCATTTCCCAGGCATACTCACTCCATCGTAGGATGACTTGGAGCTGGGTTAAGAAGGCACCACTGGTGTTTTTGGTTCCCCATGCATTCATTGCACATGGCCAGATGTATGAATGCGGGGAGTGCGCGCAAAACAGATTCGCAGTCTGAACCTGCAAATCCATTTCCACTACTAGGGTGGTGTTTTTTTTTAAAGTTTTTTTACTATATGTGCACATGCGCACATATGCGCCTACCTGCATTTTAAAAACTGACCGGGCAGCACACTCTGTGGCTGAGGCGCTTCAGTAATGTGGATGTTTTATTAGGGGACAGCCACATTGGAAACCCACAGCAGGGTGTGCTGTCTGGCTAATATGCCCTGCACCACTTTAAACTGGTACAATTAGAGGCGGTGCCATATTGCACCAATTCACTAGTGTGATCACATCCTTAGACTTGTGCACCAGAAGCAGATGCTTCCTGGCATTTCAGGACTCTAAATATGTAGCTGCTTGTAATTCAGCACAAGTCTATAGTCTTAGCATGGGTTTCATCAATGCTCTGCCAAATAATAGATCTGCAAACTTTCATAAGCTCATTTTACTTTTCCTTGGGACTCTTTCATTGTCTCTACACTTCCTTGAAATAACATGTGCTAGTTTTGCTTGGGTCTGTAGTTCACTTGTTTCCACATATTTAAAATATGGATAGTCACAGTATCAAAATGATCTATAGTGTATATGTGTTTAGGATATTGTGTAGTCCGAAGTATTATAGTGCCAAAGTTTAAATCTTGACATCAATCCAGATAATTCTGGTTTAATTCATGGTGTGCTCCCTTCCTGTTTTCAAATAAATCTGGTGAATTCCACGTCAAGAGAAACCTTAACAGCATGAGGAGAATTATTATTAATGTGTGCAAATGGAACTGTTAAAACAGCCAAATATGGTTAAACTGTATGGTGTATTTATTGGCCAAGTTCAGACTGGCAGTTTGGCCCAATATAGGTCCACTTTGCAAGAGTATTAAGAGAGCCCATTCACACAACCACAGCTGCCTGGCGTTGCTGTACTGCACTTACCCCATCCTGAAGCGCTTTTATCCCGCTTGAAAAAGGTACCTGGTGAAACCGGTGTTAAGCTGTCTGGGTGCGCGTTCATCCTGCTTCCTGGTATTGTGGACGCAAATAAGCTGCACATCAAGCGGCGCCAGTAATGTGAACCCACTGATCTGGCTGCTGTGCCCATGTGCCCATGCACCTACGTGCAAGTCAGCAAAACGAACCAAAACTGTGCACCACCTGGGTGCCACCTCCAGGGGCTGCCCCACAGTGCGAACACTCCATTCCGCCTCCTCCCCAGTATGGTCCTGCATCAGCCTATACAATGCGAATGGAAAGCCCCGTGACAACTCAGCCCAGGTCTTTTTGCCCCACTTCCCTTGTGCTTAATTTTGCTAGTCTGTCTTCAGCCATTGAGTCACACATGACACTTGTAGGAACTGAGTCTGTGCATGTGGACCCAACTTTTTAGTAAAAATAAAAAACAATCTAGGATATGGGCAGTGGCTATTCGGTTTTTCCAGACTTACTCTTTTCAATTAAACAGAAGGAGGAGGAGGAGGAAAGGGTATAGGAATATTTTATTCTTTCCACAGCTCTCTCTCCTTAGCACCTTAAGATGCAGAGACAGAGATGAGAAGGTCCCTTGTTGGACAGGCTGGAGTTTGTAAATATAAACAGTCCTGGTCCTCTCAGAACAAGAAGCTTCCAAACCACTAACAAGCTATATTTTATGTTGTATTAATTTTCCAGCTGTCTCTAGAGGACATCAGGTAATTTAAAGCTTCCCTTTAAGCAGCTCATAATAGCAAAAGAACCCTGAAAATGTTCAAAAGGGTAGCCGTAGACTTGCCAGAAATCTGGTTGTTCTTGCAAAAACATCCAGATCTGAAATGGCAGTTGTGATTTTGGTGTGTCGGTCCAGACCTTTCCGACAATATGATTGCATTCACTGCAGTGATTAATGGTAGATTTATGAATTTAAAATATAGAAGGCAGCCATCTGGCACATAACCACATTGTGGATTAGCTTGTTAGTTATACCTTAAATAAGACCTCAGCGCATTTGAGCCAAAATACTTGAATGAAAATATTTTCAGGAATAGGGCAATGCACAGGAACTTTTCATTAGACTTCCTAAGCAGCGTTTCTTGAAAAGCATCCTTTTACTTTCCTGTAGCCCTTTCCCATGACCCAGAAATCCCCATATTTTCAGTACTTTCACAATTTATTCCAATTACTTCTGGGGGTTTTTTTTGGTGAGGGGGACAATAGTTTTATAGGGTACTGGTAAATTTTCACCTGTCAGGTTTTCAGCAATATGATGCTAGTAAATAGCAGAGCCTTCCTTCTTATTCTGTTAATATAAGGAAGCCTATTCTTTCAGGATCTGGGAAGGAGTTCTGTCAATGTGTCTTAAAGAGATCACTAGAGAAAGCTTTCATTTTATAAATAAATCTACCCCCATTAGAGGAATACCTTAACTTAACTGAAATGCTGCCATTTTAAAATATTTAAAAAATATATATTTTTAAATATCCATGCCGTTTCATCACAATCCCTTCCCCTTTTGATTTTCTTTCTGTTTTGTGTAAATTGAACCAATGGTGATTTGTTTTCATAAGAACATAAGAAGAGCCTGCTGGATCAGACCAATGGTCCATCTAGTCCAGCATCCTGTTTCACAGAGCAGCCAACCAGCTGTCCTGGAAAGCAAACAGGACATAGAGGCTGAGGCCTTCCCTTGCTTTATTAGTCAGATGTTTGCTGCCTCTGAATATGGAGGCTACCTTTAGTCACCATGGCTAGTAGCCACGTATCAACCTCTCCTCCATCAATCTGTCTAACCTCTTTGAAAGATATGCTCATGGCCATCACTAAATCCCCAGCAGTGAATTCAGGTATAGCTATTCACTGAGTATGGAAGTATATCCTTATTTCTAATCTGAACCTATTTTCCCAACAATTTCACTGGAGCCCCCCAAGTTTTTGTGTTATGGGAGAAGGAGAAAAAGTTCCTGCTATCCACCTTCTCCACCCCATGCATAACTACCTTGCACTCACCATGCTGACCTTTATTTGCCACAAGGTTGCTTACTCACACAATTTAGAGAGATCCTTCTGTAGCTCTTCACAATCTGCCTTGGTTTTCATTATCCTGTATCATTTGGTATCCTATGCCAACTTGGCTATTTCCAAATCATTTATGAACAAATAAAATAGCACCAGTGCCAATACCAATCCTTGTGGGATCTACTGTCAACTCCTCTCCATTGTGAGGAATGTCCATTTATACTCTCTCTTTCTTGCCATTTAACTACCTTTTAATCCACAAGAGAACATATCCTCTTGTCCCATGATTGTTAAGCTTACTCAGGAGTCTTTTGAACAAAGTTTGAGTCCAGTGGCACCTTTAAGACCAACAAAGTTTAATTCTGGTTATAAAGGCGGAAGACGGTCTGGCGTGATGTGGTCCATGGGGTCGCGAAGAGTTGGACTCGACTGTGCAACTGAACAACAACAACAAAAGTCACAGAGCACAGAGACCAATTTTACATATTCTTATTAATAGATCAACTATTTCATACTTGGAGTTCTTTAAGAACTCTCAGGTGTATGCCATCTGGATCTGCAGACTTATTGGTTTTCAATTTGTCTTGTAGTCCTATAACTTCATCTCTTGTCACTTCAATTTGATTCAGCTCTTCAGACACTCTTCCCCCAAATAATGTCTCTGGCATGGGTATGTGCACCACATTTTCCACCGTGAAAACATATATAAAGAATTCATTTAATTTCTCTGCCATCTCCCCACCTTCCTTAAGAAATTCTTTATTCCTTTGTCATCCATATCATTTTCATTTTCTACATGTGAATGTTTCCCCAACAAATTCTATATATTTTCAACTACATTAGTACATGATAGTTAATCAGTATGATAGATTATATTTATATGTGCATTATAAATATTGTATCATTTATTTAAAAACTGATTAAACATGTCTAATCAATATAAACGAATTTACAAAACCAAGGATGGAACATGGAAGACTAGAATGGTTATCAAAGTATAAATGAATGTAAAAAAAGGAGGGTAAGAGGAAATCTTTGCTCATCCCTAAGCTAAAGCCAAATTAGGATATGATATGAACATCTAAGGATGTGTTCATCTGGATAATTTTGAGACACAGCAATTACATTTCATTTAGATTTTTAAGTCTGTAACTAGCTACAGCTTTCTAAACCCTTTGGTTTTATTGCCAGAAGGCTGCAACTCTGCTTAGGATGGTACTGTAATTTGTTAGCCAAATTGCTTTAATTTACTAATAAACTTGGGGAATTGTGAATATTTAAATGACAATAGGCAAAAAATATAGGATCATAACCCATGTATATCAGAGTCAGGATTCCCAGAGCCCATGAATAGATGAGGAGGCTATGTTGCTAAACAATTGATTTTTTTTACTAGATATTCTCAAGCATACAAATATTAATCAAGCATTCACACTCGCAATACAGAATAAAGAATATTGATGTTTGCATGAGCAGGAGTATCGTTGGTGGGTAATACATTACCTGTCTAACAAGATGATTAGATCATGCAGTGAAAAATGGAACATAGTGAGGGGGAAGGGATCATGGGTTGACCAGCAACACATGTGGACTAATTCCAAACTGGCTGAGAATGGAAACAACACAGTAGGATGGGTTTAGGAAAAGAAGAAGCAAGAGAGCAAGCTCAGGAAGAGCCCACCTTAAATAGCTAAATTGTGACCTGAGACAATGGCTCATATGGTCATTGGTTCCCAGGAAGTATTTAAAAAAAACTAAAACTCTGGATGGGGGCATAAAGGGATTGATACCTGGGTAACTGGAAATTGATGGTCGGCAAGGAGTGACACCTCTGGGGGAAGGAGGTGAGACAAAGGAGAGGGTAAAGAGATCCAATCACATTGCAGGGCCAGTGCTTCATATTAATGATTCCATACTTGACAGTGGCATTATCTGGATGGGTGGCAGGAAGGCTTATTCACTGCTATTGTCTTTAGTTGGGCACAGCCTTTTGTTTCAGGCTGGCTCAGGAGGAAGAGGAATGTGTTATTTTCCAGATGAAGCTAACACACAAGGTGGGGGAGGAACACTGCGTGATGAAGAAGAGATTTCCTCATGGCTTCTGTTCAGGAACATCTGTTCCCTGCCAGAGCATGACTTCTTCTCCAATCTGCTGCTGTCTCTGTGTGCATGGAGTCCAGGGCTGGTGGTCTGCATCCCAAGGCTTGGGTGGATTCAGAGGTGCAGGAGCAGGAGGCTCCTGTAGTCCCAGGTCCACATTTGGCTTGGCATACTTCTTAGGCACAAGGCCTCCCTTGGCCACAGTCCATAGTCCAGCAGAGGACATTTCACTAGGACCCTGGCACACACTCTTCACAGTCCAGCAAGGCAGTGATATTAAAAGAGTATTTAATAGTGCCATATGAAGTGCCAGCATGGCAACAAAGTGGCTTAATCACATTGGGATAATAAAGTTCTATATGGAAAAGCTCACATTCTGAGGTTTATGCCAGTATTTTTAGTCTAAGGCAGAAGATTACAGGACGAAGATAGTAGGCTTTAGGCAGGAGTAGAAGGAGGTGAAAGAAGATGATGGCAGTATGGGCTGGAGCTGATGAAAAGGGAAGAGAACAAGAACTTAAGGATCAAAGTAGGAATGAGAGAGAACTAGGTGAGAATATAAAAGGAAAAGATGAACCAGGATCTAGGGAAATATTTATAGGAAACTCTTCAGAAGCATTCAGTGTAGACTTCCATCCAAGCTTCTATGTGATATCACATATACAACTTGGTTTTCTTCAGCTTAGTAAACATGTACCAGTGGTTGTGGAAGCAGCTGAAGCAGTTCATAGTTAATAAGGAAGCAATGCAGTTTGGAAGCAGGTATTTTTTTCAAATTAAGCACGAGATACTGACTGGGCAAAGATTGGAACATTATGCTTTGTGCACAGCAGTCAGGAAGCAACTATGATATGGAACAGTTAGTGGAAGGGCAGAGTAACTGCCTTTCATCATGCTTTCTACTTTCCAGTTTGCCTGCCCTATGGAATTATGTGGAACTAGCTGGTCATCATTTAAGGGACCAAAAAGAATGTATTGGGCTACCAACAAATTGGCATGGAGTGTCACAAATATAGCTAAGGATATGGGGGATCAGATTACTAAAAAGATAATGGAGGCTGTTTCTGCAGGGCAGAAAAAGAGCCAGCCTAGTCTCTCAGCTAAATTTGTCAAATAAGGAGTCTGGCGACCCAGAACAGTATAGCCTTAAATGAGTAAGAAAGAAAGCTGGCATGGTATAGTGATTAGAGTGTCAGGTTAGGACATGAGTTGACTGGGTATGAAACCCCACTCTGCATTGTAGCTCATAGGTTGACCCTGGGCCTGTCACAATTTCTCAGCCTAATCTACCTCACAATGTTGTTCCACTTTGTTACAGTTCCACAACCAGTGTAATGCTAAATGTTTATAAGACTCCTTATACAGGGTGCTTGGTTTTAATGAAGTGGCCAGCTGGCAACAATGGTAAACAATAAGTGTGTTTGTTTGTTTTTTTGCCACAGTAAGAAGAATCCAGTATCATGGAGAAATATATTGATCAGGTAATGGACCCAGCCAGGCCAGATTAACATGAGGGGTATGTGTTCAGATACTCCTGAGCTGAAAATATACCTGAAAAATACCTTATCGGTATATCTGGGATTTATTGGGGGGGGGGGGGGGAAGTCCTGGAAAAATCCCAGAAATATTCAGGAATTACTGGGAAGTTTGGGAGCCAGCATTTGCAGGTTTCCAGGGTCTGTCCACGGTCTGTTTTTCCTTTTCTTTCTTCCCCCCTTTTGTTTCTGTGTATTGGGGGTTTCTATGGGCTTCCCTGCTGCTTTTGTCAATCTCAAATGAGTCTTGTCAGTTTCAAGAGGGTTTCTAACAAGCTGTTGTCCAGACGGTGAGGAGCCTAGGGGTGATCCTGGATGCCTCACTTTCTGTGGAGGCCCAGGTCACCACAGTTGCCAGTTTTATCATCTCTGGCAGATCAGGCAACTGATTCCTTATCTCTCTCCCTGGGACTTGGCTGCAGTGACCCACACAATGGTCACTTCCAGACTTGATTACTGTAACTGGCTTTATGAGGGCTTACCCCTGAAGCTGATCCAGAAACTCCAGGTAGTGCAAAATGTGGTGATGCGCCTGCTGACTGCAGTGTCTGTGCAGGCATGCATTCAACTGGTGCTATGCCAATTGCACTGGCTACCAATTGAGTGGGTTTGATTCCCTACTCCTCCACTTGCACCTGCTGGATGACCTTGGGCAAGCTGTAGTTCTGGCATAGCTGTTCTTGAAAAAGAGCAGTTTCTGTCAGAGCTCTCTCAGCCCACTTACCTCACAGGGTGTCTGTTGTGGGGGGGGGAGGGAAAGGAGTTTGTAAGCCGCTCTGCGTGAAGGGTGGGGTATAAACCCAATCTCTTCTTCTCTTCTCTTCTTCTTCTACCAGATATGTTTCAAGGTGTTGGTATTGTCCTGTTCAAAAGAGAGCCAGTTTGGTGTAGTGGTTAGGAGCATTGACTCTAACCTGTGAGAATTGGGTTTGATACCCCACTACCCCACATGCAGCCATTAGTGTGACCTTGGGTCAGCTACATGTTATTTCATAGCTGTTATTTCATGAACAGTTCTCCAAGAGCTCTCTCAGTGCTACCTACCTCACAGGCTGTCTGTTGTGGGGAGGGGAAGGGAAAGGAGATTGTAAGCCACTCTGAGACTCCTTTGGGTAATGAAGGGCAGGGTATAAATCCAATCTCTTCTTCTTCTTCTTCTATAAAACCCTATGCAACCTGGGACTGACATATCTGAGGGACTGTCTCTCTCTCATATGTGCCTCAGAGAGCCTTGCACTCAGCAGACCATTATTTACTGGTTGTCCCCAGCCCAAAGGTCGTCTGCTTAGTCTTGACCAGGGCCAGGGCTTTTTCTGCCCTTGCCCCAGCCTGGTGGAATATGCTCCTGTCCGAGATCATGATCCTGTGGGACTTGTTACAGTTCCGCAGGGCCTGTATAATGGAGTTGTTCTTCTAGGTCTTTGGTTGATGTGGCGGGTGCCCCAATTATTAGGCCTCCTCTGTTGAAGCTCTCCAACTTTATACAGCCCATATTAATAAGATTGCCACTGTCCTTTGGTTTATGGCCTAGTAGCCTCCACTTATTTGAGACTGCTGTACTTTTCTAGTTTTAATTGTTTTAATTGTTATTATAACTGTTTTAATGGTTTTGTAATATTAGTGTTGTGGCTGCCCTGAGCCTGCATGCAGGGAGGGCAGGATATACATTGAAATAAATAAATAAATGAGTGTTATAGCACAGATCTTTGCTAACATTAATAACAGAGCATTTCATGAATGAATGAGTGAATGAATGGCCACCCTTTTTGGTCTGGGTTTTTACTTATTGGAAATGAATAAACATTCCTGATTTTTAAAGAAAAAAATATTGTACTTATACCTGAGTGACAAATAAAATGTGACTCTAAACCTGTCAGAATTTAAGGAAATATTGGTTTGGTAGGAACTTCTGCCAGTAACTTAGCCCTCTGGTATTCTGATCCCTGCTCTTCAACATATATAGAAATCCCCATTACCGCCAAGATTCCATATTTGGCAAGAATGTGGTTTGACCAGTCTGGGACTTCAGAGCCAAATCGTTTAATACTTCCCTTAGCATGTGGCCAACTATAACTGCTACAACAGGTGGCACATGAACTTAATTAATGATCATAAATTAACAGCTGGATTTAGAAGTGTTAGTTTATAGCCTTGGCCTTCATCAAATGTGCAACTATTCCGGAACTATTTGATTGGATTGGTTTCTGAACACATTTAACTAGTCCAAACTGTGAATGGAAAGCTTAGCTACTAAGATACTTTATATTTTTTCTCCTAAGTTAATAATGTAGTCTGTTTGTATAAGAAATGTTCTTTATCTGTGACCAAGTTTTTATTCATACCAGACACAGGGCCAAGGTAATCCAAATTTTGCTGTCATAAACAAATCAAGCAAATTTAGATTGCATTTTTCAACTTTCAGTTGTTCCACAATTCTACTCTTCTCCAAGAATTTGGATTTTTTAAAAAATAGTGCTAAGGTAGCAGAGGTGGACTGGAGAGGTAGTGGAGAAGTGCATGAGATATGAGAGTTATGTGGACAGTAAGGACAGCAAAGAACAGAACCCATGTGTATGGTGAGGAAATTCTACATGGTTTTCTAAGAGCTTCTTTTAGGTCCTTTCTGCATTTGCTTGCCACTCCAGATTTTCTCAGTGTTTGAGTCTAGGCAATTTAAGTCCATGGCAAAGCAGCATCCAAATAACATAGAGCAACAGCAGGCTGAAACTGAGCTGACCACTGAAGGGAGGTAATGTAATGCAGATTGGGGGAAAACACTAGAATAAAAAGAAGGTTGAACTCCATTTTAGTGCAGAATGGGGAAAAACCTGGATTACAAAGAAGGATGAATTCAATTTTAGTGCAGAATTGCTTGGAGGACACTGCGGTGAACATGGATTAAAAGGAGTGTAGAAAGGGACCCAGATTGCTAGATGCAATTGCCATTAGGGTTAGACATTTTTTTTAAAAAAAAAATCACAACAATATACACTTGTCTCTGATAGCATTAAAATAATTACAGGTATATCAGTTTTCAAATAGCACTGGAAAAGTTCTCTAGCCAAGAGCTTGAGGGCTGTGTTCTTTCACCGTATGTCAAACAGAAACTGCTTTGTTGATGCCATGTTCAAAAATGGGATTCTGCTCTTTCTCTAACATGAATGCATAACTTTGACAGAGAAAGTAAATTTAACATTACAAAAGCAACAACCAAGTGTTCACTTCATTAAATAGAACACTGAGCAACTGAGTTTAAGACTTTGCCCACATCCTGTTCTTTCTGTCATGTAACACTATAAATCATTACCACTTTATCAAGAACTCAAAAGTTAGACTGAAAACAATTTTCATAGGTAAGCAAATTTCCCTTTTTCTATTTCTTGAGGGTTTTTTTGTTATAAACTGTTATGTATTGGCCATGCGGTCGCCATGTGCTCCCGTAATGGCGACCACATGGCCAGAGCATGGCCAGAGCACATGGCCAAGAAACTACCTGAGCTTCAGCCAGGTAGAACAAAGGCCAGGTGGATTCAAACTGGCCACCAATCATGTACCTAGGTTTTCCCCAGGGAACCTATGAAATGTAAATAGACTTCTAATAGCCTATCAGGCCAGTTGGGTGAGGTCAGGGGATTGTCCCTGACCAGCATAAAAGGAGGGCTTCGAGCCCTGGGTTGTATGCTTCATCCGGACCAGCTTCATCTCATTCATCACCCACCAGCCAACCTACCTTTATTTGCCCCCCCCCCCATCTTCAACTTTCCTTCTTTCCTCCCCTGGCAGCCTTTCACTGGGAAAAGTCTGGCCCAACTGTGCAGTGCCAGCTGCTGTATTTTGCTAAGTTGCATGGTGCTGGCCAGGCTGGGCCCAATTGCACAGTGGGAAAACTGTAAGGACATGTGAGGGCACCTCAATTTCCTCTGCACCCCTGTCCCCATAGTATTTCCTCATTTCCTGTTCCTGGTAGCTAGGGCTGCCAAGTCCCCCGGTAGGGCGGGAGAAACACTGATTTTTAGTGCTTATCTCCCGCTTTTCCAAAGTTGGCCACCGGGGGGACAAAATGGCTGCCTTAAAAGGGAAATGTCTGCAGAGAGCCTGCCCTGCAGTAAAAAGCCTCGCCAGACATTTCCCCTTTAAGAAGTCAGCAAGAGAGCTTCTTCCACAGCAAGAGAGGTCCGCCCAGAGATTAAGGAGGGACTGAAGGAGCTGCTTTTGCATGTGGCTGGCAAGGTGAGTTTCTCTTCCAGCTCTTTTCATTCTCTCTCCCGCTTTCTTTTTTCTGTCTGTCTGTCTGTCTGTCTGTCTGTCTCTCTCTCTCTCTGTCCCCATCCAGCAGAGGTCTATCAGTGGCTATTATTAGCCACAAGGTCTAAATGGAAGTAAGTGCCTCTGCCAGTTTTTTTTCCCTTCTCTCTCTCTCCCTCTTTCTTTCTTTTTTCTGTCTGTCTGTCTGTCTGTCTGTCTCTCTCTGTCCCCATCCAGCAGAGGTCTATCAGTGGCTATTATTAGCCACAAGGTCTAAATGGAACCCTTTGTCTGGGGCAGTGAGGCTCTGAATTCTTGGTGCTTGGGGGGCAACAGTGGGAGGGCTTCTGGAGTTCTGGCCCCGCTGCTGGACCTCCTGAGGGCACCTGGTATTTTTGGCCACTGTTGTGACACAGAGTGTTGTACTGGATGGGCTGTACTGGATGGGCACTTGTGTAGCACTTAGTGCTTCATATTCTGCCGAGATGAGGAAGGATTCAGTAGGGCCGTTGCTCAGTGATAGAGCATCTGCTTGACATGCAGGAGGTATCAGCCTCTTCAGCTAAAAAAGGATCAGGTAATGGGTGACATGAAAGATCTCAGCCTGAGACCCTGGAGAGCCACTACCAGTCTGAGTAGTCAATACTGACCTTGATGGACCAATGGCCTGATTCAGTATTAGGAAACTTCATGAGTTCATGTGTCAGCATGTGGAAGCAACATCACAGGATGTGACATCACAAAATGATGTCACTTCCTTTCTCCTGGCTCCACCCCCAAAGTCTCCTGGCTCCACCCCCAAAGTCCCCAGATATTTCCCAAGTTGGACTTGGCAGCCCTACTGGTAGCTCCCATATCCTCATCTTCTCCTGCTTCCTTTCTCCTTCCCACTTACTGATCAATATGTTCCCCCCATATTAAGCTGCATTTATTATTTATTTACTTCATTTGTGCCCCACCTTTCTCCCCCCTGTGGACTCAAAAGGGCTTACATTGTTCTCCTCTTCTCCATTTTATCCTCAGAACCCTGTGAGGTAAATTAGGCTGACAGTGTGTGACTCTCCCAAGGTTATACAGTGAGCTTCCACAACAGAATGAATCCTAGTATGGAAGTCTAACCACTGCACCACATTGGCTTTCATGAGGTGGCTGCTGTTGAACATTAATTAACAGCTAGTCTTGGGTGAGTCATGGAAGTCACGTAGTAACCTGGTGGTTGCTTGCAGACCTGGCCCTGATGAATCCTCCCTCAAAGCCCACATAAGTCCTGGAAGGGGTCCTGGCCCTATCCCCTGCCTTTTACTGACAGTCTTGAAAGCTGGCACCATTACTGTGGTTGCCTAGCAACCCCCATAATGGCCATTGCAGAAGAGGACATTCATTTCTGGGAGATACAGGCACTACTTCTGTTATTTGGGGATAGGTGAGTAATGTCTCCATGTTTTTTGGTTTCAGATTTTTCCATAAACATGGGGTTTTACTCAGTTATGTAAAAATACATGTTTTTTCTGTTCATGACTCCAGTGTCTGGATTTAAGTAACCATAGTTGGGTTTGTGTTGAGAATGATACATATTGATACTGTGATAACTCCATCCTTGGTAAAAAGATCAAGCAATACAATGTATTGGCCTGAACCACTTTAGTAAAGGAAAACATTCCAATAGTGATAACCTAAATAATCTTAGACATTTCTATGTAATGTAAGCATTTTAACAAAACATGGCATGAATCAATATTATTATGTAAGATCTGTTTCCAACCAAGCACCTTCCACAATGATGGTTTAATCTATCTTGAGGTGAATCTCCTTAGGCCACTGCAAAAATATAATAAATAATCAGAGTACTGTTGTTTCTCTATATTAGCTATTTTTAAAGTAACTAGGAATGTCATAAAATCTTCTGGAATGTGCATAAAGGCTTTTCATGGGGAAGGCTACTCATATAAAAGTCTGCATACAAAGAGCCCCCTTTTTCCTTTTGAATTTCTTTTATCCTCTGATTTTCAGCATAAATCCTCAGAATGAAATAAAGGAAATTTCTTGAGGTCACTATGTCCACAAGAATCCTCCCTTGGAGGTCCACAAACTTTCTATGTAAATTGGATTCTCATATTCATTATATATTAGTTAGTGCAGATATGTAATTATATCCTCCCCACTTCCCGTGTTTCTCCTCTGGGATGTACAGCAGCAACCAAACTTCATTGCTTGCTTGGCAATCCAACAAAGCAATTTTAAAGTAACACTTCATTTTCTTTTATTAGTACTGACATTAGTATAATGAGTCCAGTGATTTTCCCTCTTTACTCCTTAATTTCATTTTCATGCCGTCCCCCAAGCCCTTCTGTGATATTTTTTCCAGGGGAGGGACCAGTGGGACTCAGCCAGCTCATTTGGCATCTATTAACACAATCAAACTTTGCATGGAGTTGTTCTTAGTGTTACATTCATTCAGCTTGTACCAGGGATTCTGATGAGATTTTTGTTCAAGTTAAAAATTACTGCAACATGCAAACCTTTATTAGAACTGGTGGCTCATAGCCGCAACTTTCCCAGTATGCTTTTAGGGCGTTGTTTCATTTTTGCACCATTAGTTTCTTTTTCTTTGCCATTTTTTTTGCTGTCCAGAGTTCACAGCATTTTATTTCTTGATTTTGTCTCTTAATTGTTAACATGCATCAAATTAATGGAAAAACTCAACAGGAAATGCTGGAAAATAACACTAGTTTTGATATGTACAAAGGAACTAAGCACAGTTTTAACAGTCTAAGAGCACTGTCATTGGTACCCAACTTTATACAAAAGATAAACTATGTCTGTTTAAGGACAGTTTGGTGTAGTGGTTAAGTGCGCCCGCTCTAATCTGGGAGAACTGGGTTTGATTCCCCAGTCGTCCACTTGCAGCTGCTGGATGACCTTGGGCAAGCCATAATTCTGGCAGAGCTGTTCTTGAAAAAGAGCAGTTTCTGTCAGAGCTCTCTCAGCCCCACCTACCTCACAGGGTGTCTGTTGTGGGGAGGGGAGGGGAGGGGAAAGGAGTTTGTAAACTGCTCTGAGATTCCCGTGAGTAATGAAGGGAAAGGTATAAATCCAGTCTCCTCTTTTCTTCTTCTTCTTCTCTCTTACCTGCTATTTACATACATTAAAGACCTATGAGGTGGTCATCTTTCACTAGCATGAGGAACTAGACACAACCTGGCATGGTTGTATGAAGCTGACTGTGTTTCTTTCTCATCTCATGTTGTTCTGTTAAAGCTCCATTCCAATGTACACATCTGGTAAGAGCATGAAAATTCAAACAATAACTCCAACATCCAGCTAGTATACAAAACTGAATTTTACTACTGATATTGGAGGTAAACTAAACTATGTATACTGTCATGGGCTACTAAGCAAAAAAAATGTAATAAACAAATAGCTACATGCCACTGGATGTAGCTGTTTATTGCACACCTTGCCATTGTGCTATAGCAATCCTTTGCAACTGAATTTTTATGTGTGGACTGGACAACTCCAAGATGAAAATGGTTGCTATAATACAAAGATATAACAATATCCACTGATAATATATCCAGCCAGAGGTAATGTTACCACACTGATGGAGTACGTCTATTTACTGTGGATTCTTAAAGGATGTGCACATAAAAATGCAAACTTGTATGAGACTTGATGGATTAATTAATGTGCTCTATATGAGAATTCTTCTAGTGAATTTAAATTTGATTTTTTAAATATATCTGGGGATTCAAATAGTTCATAGGTACTAGTCACCCTGGCTGTTTGGGATCACTGGTGTAGAAGGTGTAACTGCTCAGGACTGAACTGTGAGTGATTCTATCTTGTATAACTGGAGAGTGAACTACATGTTATCCTCTTACTATGCATGTGTGCCATTTTGTATGAATAGGGCAGCAAAAATATTTTCCAGCTTTGGTACATTTGATCAGAAACCCAGGCTGTTAAAAATATGTATTTGTGAGTAGTGAAGCTGGAAAATGGACGTTGCCCTATGCACAACAAAATGAGCATGTGAATCAACAGGATCACATGTACTGTGCTTTCATGGTACAAAGGGTAGGAGTGGCCCAAATCATTATGACTGAAAAGGATTCTTGATTAGGCTTCAGATGACAAGCCTTCTAGCAGAGGAGTTTCACAACACCTTTGGCTATATACAGTTTGTAACTGCTAGGCCATTTTTACTTCAGTGCTGGGTCATTTTAACTTCATGTTGAGAGTCTTTTGTCTTAACCAAAATATACTATGCAGTATCAATGTATTCTTATACACATTTCTGAGGTAACATGGCTCATCTCGCAACATATGAAGTAGAAAGCTGAGACTATTTCTGTATGAATTTGTGCCTAACACCTTATATTCAAAACAGGGGAGATAGGTAGGATTATCTCAGACTGGAGACTGAAGATTAACCTGCTTTTATTGAATTTTAGCTTTATTATTTTATGTTTGCTTTCGAAACTATTATTATGCACTCCAAGCCTTTGACTATATATTCAAACTTGCAAGTAAACAAATAAATAAATACCAACATGCCAAAGTAAAGTATGATTAGGCAGCCAGTTGAATTTACACCTCCCTGCCAGGCTGGCTCAGTCTTGTCAGTTTGGTGTAATGGTTAAGTGCACAGACTCTAATCTGGGAGAATCGAGTTTGATTCCCTACTCCTCCACTTGCAGCTGCTGGATGACCTTGGGCAAGCCATAGCTCTGTCACAGTTGTTCTCTCAAGGACAGCTCTAGAAAGAGCTCTCTCTGGCCGAGGACAGACTATTGTTCTGCTGCGCTACAGGAGCACGGCAGAACAAGGCGGGGGGGAACTACCCCACAGCACAGCGTTCAGACGCCGCTGCAAGGAAGCCGCCTGCAGTGTCCATACTGCATGTGGGGTATGCCGTGTGGCTCCACCCACCCGTGCGTGTTCACATCCGCCAGAAGCGGGTGGAACGTGCGCGCAGTTGCCAGGACACCACTTGGAAGTGGTGCCTGGATGCTGTGGGAGGAGGGCGCCACTGGACAAGGTAAGTCCGGGGCGCCTCCGCGGGGCAGATGCAGCAGTCTGGATGCCCGCTCTGCCAGTCTGTCCTCAGCCTCTGCCCCACCTACCTCACAGGGTGTATGTTGTGGGGAGGGGAAGGGGAAAAAGTTTGCAAAGCACTTTGAGACTCCAAGTGAAGGGTGGGATATAAATCCAATCTCTTCTTCTTCATCATCATCATCATCTTGAAATGGTTAGCATCTGGAGACCACCAAGGAAATCCAGAGTTGTTGTGCAGTGGCAGGCAATGGCAAACCACCTGTATTCTTTTCTTGTCTTTTTATTTATTTATTTATTTTAAATTATTTATTACATCCAAAAATTAAAACAATGGTACAGCAACACCAGTAAAATGAACAAAACAGAATAACAAAAAAAGGGGGGCTTAAATTAAATATAACAAATATAAAGTTCTTTTGGAATTTCTATGTTCTTTTCCAAATAATTTAAAATAGGTGACCAGATTATTTAAACTTGGTAAACATAGCTGATGAAGGCAAGGAGTTAAAATTAAAAGTTAGTTTAGCTAAAATGTATTGTTCCCGAAGTCTGGAGTGCCAAGTCGGAACAGATGGGGCTGGAGGAGATTTCCTTGAGAAGCGATTTCACGTTTTGCAGATACTAGTAAAATACCAATAACTGATTGTTTCCATGTTGGTAAATCATCATTTGGAAGGAATCCCAGGAGTAGATGTCTGGGTTATCATCTAATCAGATCTCAGTAATCGTGTAAATTGTTTTCAGCACTGTACGCCAAAAATGCTGGAGCACTGGACAGGTAAGCCCACAGTGGAGGTAATCACGCTCAGAACCACATTTTTTTCCAGCATGCTAGGCTCAAGCCTGGGGAGGGGAGGGGAGGGGAAAGGAGTTTGTAAGCCGCTCTGAGACTCCCTTAGGTAGTGAAGAGTGGGGTATAAATCCAATCTCCTCTTCTCTTCTTCTACCTCTTATACAGGGGCACAATGTACTGGCTGATTTGTTTTCAGTCTCCTTGCTAGTAGAAGAGAAGAAGATATTGGATTTATATCCCATTTTTCACTCGGAGTCTCAGAGCGGCTTACAAACTCCTTCCCTTCCCCTCTGCACAACAGACACCCTGTGAGGTAGGTGGGGCTGAGAGAACTCTGACAGAACTATGGCTTGCCCAAGGTCATCCAGATGTTGGAAGTGGAGGAGTGGGGAATCAAACCCGGTTCTCCCAGATTAGAGTCCGCACACTTAACCACTACACCAATAATCCCCAACATAAAATTTGCCTTTTTTTTATTGCAGTCACACATTGAATCGACATCTTCAGTCAGTTACCTACCATGACTGCAAGATCTCTCCCAGGCCCGTAGCAACAGTGGGGCATTTTGAGGCCTGCCTTCTTGCCAAGGCCCCATGACTTCCATCCAGCCCTCAGCCCCCCCCCCCAGCTCTCTGGGTTGCCTGGAGGACCACCAAATCTCTGAGCCGCTCAGAGGACTCCCCACTGCCTCCCCTTCCCCAAGCGTGGCTTGCTTCCCTGCATAGGCAGGCAGAGTGCAAATGCTACAGAAGTGAGTTTTTAAATATTTCATTTTATTTTATTTTTGATGTCAGTGCCATTTGACTTATTTAAAGGCTCCCCAAATTATAAAATCCTAGCTATGGGCCTGATCTCTCCTGGTCGGTTATTGCCAGTTTGGACCCCATCAACGTATATTTATAGTTAGGGTTTTTTGGCTCCAATGTGCGTTACTTTGCACTTGGCGACATTGAACCCCATTTTCCATGCTGATGCTAGGGCTACCAGATCCTTCCTCATCCCCTCAGCAGGGGACTTTGGGGGGTGTTTCTGGAGGAGGCAGGGATGTTCCTAACATGATTACATCAGCTCTATGAAAAAAGCCTATGGAAAATAAGCCCACAGAAAAAAAAAACCCTACAGTCATAAATCCTCACAGAAAGCAGAATCACTTGATGAAGGAAATGTCATTTGCTGAGAAATAAATTAATGAAGTGAGTGGGTTTTTTTTTTTACTATTTTGACACATATACACATGTTTTTTACCTTTTATGTATTTATCCATTTTAAAATAATAATAATAAACTTTGATTTGATTTGAAATGCTCGCAGGAAAAAAGCCCACATGGAAGAATGCCCGCCCAGAAAACTGCCAACATGGAAATAAGCCTACACAGAAAAAAGCCCATACAGAAAGAAGCCCACATGGAAAAAATACCATGTAAAGTTCCATAGATATTTATAATTGTGAATAACCATTCATCTCCATTTATGAGAATGAGCGGTATTACCTATATTTTATATTGTCATTTTAGGATTAAAATATTGACCTAATCAATGTGTGGGTAGTTAAAATAACCTATTATAACACATTCAGGTAGGTAGCCATGTTAGTCTGAAACAACAGAACAAAGTTTAAGTCCATTGGCACCTTTAAGGCCAACAAAGTTTAATTCTGGGCATATGCTTTTGTGTGCATGCACACTTCTTCAGATGCATTGGAACAGACTTCACGAATCATTACATATAGGTAGGGAGGGGAGGAGGTTTAGTTGCCAGAAAGAGCTAATTAGAGTCAAGATGCATAAGTAACTGAGTGATAAGTATAGCTAAGATTGGATTGAAGCAGTTGGTAAAACCTGTGAATAGCAGCAAATTAGCGTACAAATGGCATACAGAGTTAACAAACAGAAGTGGGAACTGAGTCATTTAGCATGTGTAGTGGGATGAGAACCTGATATCTCTATTAAACCCTACAGGTTCCATTGTCCTGAGTGTTGTAATAACTTGTAATTTGGCAATCTCCCATTCTAGACTGTTTCTGCAATTCCTCTGCAATAAAACAGCAACTTTGAGGTCCCCTTTCCGGAACTAAAATATCCGCCTAATGAAGTCAAGAAACAGATTAAATACCAACTGCTTTAATCCAATTTTAGCTGTATTTATTGCTCAGTTACTTATGCATCTTCACTCTAATTAACTCTTCCTGGCAACTAACTCCCCTCTCATCCTCTATCTATATGTAATGGTTGGCAAAGTCTGTTTCAATGTATCTGAAGAAGTGTGAATACACACGAAAGCTTACACCCAGAATTAAACTTTGTTGGTCTTAAAGGTGCCACTGGATTCAAGCTTTTTTCTATTATGACACAGTTATTTTGTCTAGCTGCTTTCCTTAATTCTTTTGCTGTTTTTAAATTATCCTCTAAGCTTTGATTTGGTGGGCGATAATAAAATACTAGAGTTAAGCTTCCTTTGGGGGCCACTATCTCAATCTGTAGTGTCTCTGTACGTGAATCTATTTCTATTAGATTCTCATTTTTAGTGGACTATATACCCTCTCTGTCATACAGAGCATATAGAGCCACTCCATGCACTGACAGGTGAGCAGGGAGTTTGCACCTGTGGTGGGTGATTCAACAGGGAGATCAGAGAACATAACCAGTGTGGCTCCTGCCACTGTGCTTAGTCACCATATCCAGCCTGTTTCCTGGAGCATCCTGCCTCTTCTGGCTTTCCGACCAGCAAATCCTCTTTATTCACATGCATGCTGTGCTAATAGGGTTGTCAGGTCCAATTTTGTTCTCAGTGGGGGACTTGGGGGGCTGTTCTCAGAGGGGGCAGGGCATCCCCAACATCCCGCTCCAAGCTCTGCCCCCAAGAACAATTGTCAGCAGCCACCTCTCTCCCTAACCTTCTACAAGATTTAAAGGGCTCACTGATCAGGTGGAGGTGGTGTGTGGGGCCAGTCTGTGCTAGCTGGAAGCACTTAAAGGGACCCTTTAAGCACTTCCAGCCGGTGGGGTCCCATGCTCGATCTCCAAGCAGCAGTGGAGACCAGGCACGTAGGGCCAGTCCTCGCCAGGCAGAAGCACTTTTTTTTTTATATATATAATTTTTTATTTTATATATTAACACACCACTTTCTGTATACAAAATTATATCAACATACATACGAGTTGTTTTATCTATTAAACCAATTATTTCTCTAGCTCATGAACACCATATCTTTAATCCAATTAATCCATCCAATTATAAAATTTAAGCCAAATTGCGATCACATCAGTTTTAGCATATGGATTTAAAAGATAGCCTAATTTGTCCAATTCAGCCCATTTCAGTATCAAGCTAATTAGTTCTTCTTGGGCTGGCATTTCTACCGATTTCCACATTTTAGCCCTTAGTATACGAGCTGCGGTTACCAAATATGCTAACAAACGCTGATCGTTTTTATCCATCTCTTCTGGCGTAATATTTAACAAAAATATTGCGGGATCTAGCGGTATCTTAATTTCCAAGATTTCTTCTGCAATTTTTTTGACCATTTTCCAAAATTTCCCAACTTTCCCACATACCCACCACATGTGAAAATATGTTCCTCTCTCCCCACAAATCCAACATTTATATGATACATTATAGCATTTATGAAGCGTGACCGGCGTCCAGTGCCAACGATAAAACATTTTATAGATGTTTTCTTTATAATTAACAGATTTTAAAAATTTCATTGATCTCCACGTTTTATTCCACTTGTCAATATCTACATTTCCTCCTAGATCTCTCATCCACGCTATCATTGTTGGTCTTATAGTTTCCTCCTGCATTTCTTGACTTAAAAAATATTTATATAATTTGTTAATTAGCTTATCGTTGCTTTTTAACCAAGTCTCATCCAATTCATTAGGTTTGGTATCCACTCCTTCTTTTATATCTTTTTGGTATCTGGATCTTAATTGTAAGTTTTCCCACCAAGATAGTTTTAGGCCCAATTCCTCCTTTAATTGTTTTTCATTTTTAAGATCACCTTTATTATCTATTAATTTACTATAACTCACTATATTTTGAGGGTTTAATAAGGAAGGTCTAATAAAGGCTTCTAATGGAGAAACCCAGTTTGGGATTTTGGGATAGCAGCTCTCTTTCACCTCTAACCATATTGCCAAAAGGGTCTTTCTTAATATATGTAAATTGAAATTTGAGTGAATTTTGTATTTTTCGTACCATACATAGGCATGCCAGCCCATGTATAGGTCGTGTCCTTCTAATGCAAGCACTCTGTTATTATTAAGTAATAACCAATCTTTTATCCATACCAAAGCAGCAGCTTTACCATATAATTCCCATCTCGGTATACCTATCCCACCTCTTTCTTTTACATCCTGTAATAGTTTCCATCTAATTCTTGATTTTTTTGAGGCCCAAACAAAATTCCTAGTCAAATTATTTATTTCTTTATAAAAGTAAGCCAGGCAGAAGCACTTAAAGGGACCCTTTGAGTGCTTCCAGCCAGTGGGGCCCTGCGTGCCCACAGCCACCCCTCTCCCTCCCCTCTGCACAACTTAAAGGGCCCTCCAGCTAACAGCTGGAGGGCCTTTTAAATCTCTCAAGGGAGAAAGGAAGGGTGGCTGTGGATGTTTGGGCTTGGGGGTGGGGCTTGGGGGCAGGGCTCCCCCCACCAACCAGCTGGCCAGCAAGCAGGTTGAAGACCCCCAAAGTGGGTAAACCCCCACCTGGCCCAGGGGTCTGACAGCCCTCTGTGCTAAGAACAACTCAGACTGTCTCTGTGTGGCCCTGGGGAGCAACCCAATTTATCAGACCTCTACAGGACCTGCAGTTCAGTAAAGTCTAGGGTGTTCTACAAGTCTGTCTCTGTCTGCTCGTTTGTGAGTGGATGAGGCTAGCTCCATGCCCCTTGCTGCCCCACCCCCTTCCCCCCATCTGTGATTTCCCCTTAGGGCTGCCACTTCATACCTCTGAGAGGGTAGGCTCTGACTGAGGGATGCCCATGCTGGGATAGCTGTTGTTGGTGTTTTCGGTGCCCCTGGATTTCAGCTACAAAATATAGCAGCCCTGAAGGCTGACACCACATATTGGTCCCCACCCATTTCCCAGACACCCACTCTGCTGGCTGCTGTATGCAGTTTGCACAGGAAATGAGTTGGTGTGTTGTCAAAGGGAGAGTATGGCTACTCTGGCATGGGGTGGTGGTCTCTGGGTCCCACTCTGTCCTATGGAACTGCTGGTATACATTAAGCCATACAGCTTATTGATGCAGGAGCAGAGGACCCAAGGTGCATGCAAGGAAGCTGCTGCCATGGGGGCAGCTCAGAGGGGTTGTGGAGTGGCATCCTGACAGAATGATGGATTTGTGGGGTGGCCCATCAGCTGGGCTGTCCCCCATTTTGCAGTTGTTGGAGCAAAATGTCAGCTCAAAGGCTTTGTCTGGCTCTCACCTCTCTCCCTGTGCAGATTGAATCAGGAGCCCTGGCCAAGCTATCCCAGTGCCTTTCCACTGAGCCATGTCTGTCTCTTCAATGGTCTTTACTTTGCCCCATGCGGCTGGTGCTGCTGCAATGGAGCACCCAATGCCTACTGGCTGTCAGAATCTGTCAATTCAGTCAATGTAATCTTGCATGCACACTATGTAACCTTATAGTCATTTGTATGGAACCTGTATTAATCCTGTTTTGGTCGGGAGGGTGACAACCCTTAGAGGTGAGAACAAGGAGGCCTCTCATCCCTGCCTCCGCATTCCAGCTGCCCCGGCAGTAACTTCAAGGGGAGGACGGCTCTCATCTCTTATCTATGCTAAAGAACCTTGGAGCCATGAATTGTTATGTGAACTGAGGGATCTGGTTTGGGAAGGGAAATTTACTGCTTACCACCTCACTTTTTTCCTGTGTGAACCAAACGGTCAAGACACCTTTTAGCCCGCCAATTTTCCCTTCAGGGGATTGGCTACCTATGGGTAATTCAAACTCCTTGGAATGGTATAATAGACCCGCTTGTATTATTTGTCTCATCTCTGACAATAACCCGAGATGCTGTACTAATGTAGGAATAGGCAATAAAGAACTGTGGTTAACCAACCGAGATCTGATCCTTGACTACTTTGAGCAGGACTCTCACAGATTGTCAGAGATCCGTGACTGGGACTCAACCGTTCCTGACCATGTCAGAAGACGACCTTGTCCCCCTCAAACCTACTACTCCAGAGGAGGTTCCCGTTACCCCGGCGGATCCGGGGAACGGGAGTGGTGGCGGCGCAGGAGGTACCGAGGTGCCGGTGACCACGAGCCAAGGGGCTTACTACATTCCACGCCGCCCGACTACCCATCAGAACGTGACCCCCCAGTACGCTTGGAGCCACTTCGGGGGCCGTCCCGTGAGTTCGTGGGTGCACGACAGGAAAGGGGTGAGAGTTTCACTCACCGGAGACCAGCCCGATCGAGGGAGACCGAGCTACCTCGGAGACGACCGCGAGCCGATCTACCGTGGAGGGCCGCGTCGCCCGCCTCCCGAAGAAGAGACACTAGATCTGTATGGGCCCGATCCGTATCGCGAGGAGCAGACGGTCCCACTGGATCAGATGATGGGAGACCTGCGGCTTCAACTCACCGCCGAGCTCCGCGAGTTGGCCCTCGATCTCCAGCACCAATTTCGCGACGCTATAGTGGCGATGCAAGGCGCCCTCCTCGGTCAAGGAGTCGGAGCCCCACCACAGCCGCAGGCACCCGGAGGGGTTCCGGCTCAACCGCAGGCGCCCGCTCTACCGGCGCAACCAGCCCAGCCGGCCGTCCCAGCTCCAGTTCCGGGGCCCGTTCCCGCACCGGCCCCAGTCCCGGCCGCGCCGGCCGTTCGCCCACCCCCGTCCGACCCTTTGACGACCACTTTCGATGGGGACCCCGAGAAGCTGCGTTTCTTCACGCTAGAGATCGGGAGATTCCTGGACAGTTGGGGTCACCTCTACCCTACCGAGAAAGATCGCATCGGCTACATCGGGTCCAAGCTGAAAGATACCGCCAGCGATTGGTATGTGAGCCTTCACGACAACCCTGGCCCTGAGCTGCGCTCCCTGAACAATTTTATGTGGGCCCTCCGGCATCAGTTCGAGGACCCCCTGGGTGAGGAAAAAGCCAGAAATCAACTGAGGAAGCTATTCCAGGGGAGGTCGTCGGTGAGGGAATACACCGACAAGTTCCGGCGCATCGCTGCCAAGATCCATGGGTGGCCGGAGGAACTCTTCATGGAGAAGTATTGGGAGGGCCTGAACCCGGAAATCTACGAGACCGTGCTGTTAGGGGGTCGCCCGGGCACCCTGAACACCTGGATGAGAGCTGCCACCGACATGGAGGAGCGTTTCGCCCTGATTAAGATGGGAGCGTCCGCGACGGCCGCCAGCAAAGCAGGCCCCCGAGCGAAGCCCCGATCCAATGTGCAAGACGTACGTGATGCGAGGTTTCGACAGGGGTTGTGTATGAAGTGTGGGGAGAGTGGCCACTTCGCCTCCGCTTGTCCCAGAGGAGGGGGGAAGGGCCCAAAGACCTCAACTCCCGGAGCGGGGAGCACCCCCACTAGAGGGAAAACTCCGATGAAGCCCCGGGCTTTACAGCTGGAAGGGGTGACGAGCGACCAGGGAGAGCTAGAGCTGATGGAAGCACAGATGTCGGGAAACTCCAACGGCCTGCAGTGAGCGGCGCAGAACTGCAGGTCCCCCGCCAAGAAGCGCCATCTCCGGTGAGCATCCCTGGCCCCCTCTTATATATGGTAGTGACGGTGGTGACCCCTGGATCAGGGACCCACATGAGGGTTCGCGCTCTAATTGACTCCGGGTGCGCGCGAGACCTAATCAGCCCCCTGGTAGTGGAGGGGTTGGGACCCAAAGTCACCCCGTTAGCAGAACCCCTGAAGTTTACCCAGATGGATGGGTCGGAAATGAAAGAGGAGTGCATAGCAGAGACTGAGAGCTTGATTTTGGGAACGGGGGAGCATTGGGAGAAGCGAGCTTTCGTCATCACCCCGAACGCCCAGTTCCCTATGGTGTTGGGCAGCCCTTGGCTCGGGGCGCACGACCCTTACATAAAGTGGAGCGAGGGGAAAATTTCGTGGGTAGACGACCGCTGCCAGAGCCACCGGTGGGACCCCGGATGGGGCCCTGGACCTCCGAGCCCGCCACCCCCCGCACCCGCACTCGCCCTCGCCCCTGCCATGGTGCCTAAAGAGTATAGAGACTTGCTAGAAGTGTTCAGTGAATCCGAGGCGGACGAGTTGCCCCCTCATCGACTGTCGGACTGTGCCATAGAGCTCCTCCCAGGAGAGAAACTCCCGAAGGGCAAATTATATTCCATGAGCCCGGCGGAACGGGAAGAACTGCGGAAGTTCTTAGACAAAAACCTTGCAAGGGGGTTTATCCGCCCCGCCAAGTCCCCCTTTGCGGCGCCCGTGTTGTTCCGAAAGAAAAAGGATGGAGGCTTACGACTGTGCACTGATTACCGGGGGCTAAATGCAGTTTCCACTTCTAATGCCTACCCCCTCCCGTTAATAAAGGATCTCTTGGCGGAGGCGGCCAAGGGGAAGATTTTTACCAAATTGGATCTACGAGATGCCTACTTCAGGGTGCGCATAAGGGAGGGGGATGAATTTAAGACTGCCTTTAACACCCCCTTGGGGCAATTCGAATACCTAGTGATGCCGTTCGGCTTAAGTGGCGCGCCCGGGGTCTTTATGAGTTTAATCAATGAAGTGTTGCACAAGCACCTTTTTAAGGGCGTGTTATGTTACATAGATGATATCTTGATCTATTCTACTGATAAGAATGAGCATGTGACTTTGGTCAGGGAAGTTCTTTCAACGTTGCTGAAAAACCAGCTGTTTGTGAAACTGTCTAAGTGCGAGTTTCACCGGGAGTCGGTGGACTTCCTAGGCTACCGCATTTCTCAGAAGGGGTTGGAAATGGACCCGGGGAAAGTGGAGGCTGTGGTGCAATGGGAGGCTCCGCGAACAAGGAAGCAGTTGCAGAGCCTCTTAGGATTTTGTAACTTTTACCGGACCTTCATCAAAGACTTTGCTAAAGTCACCCTTCCCTTAATGGACTTGTTGAAAACCAAGGGGAGGGGACCCGAGGCAGGGAAGCCAGGAGAGAAGTTGGCGTGGAATGGGGAGTGCCAGAAGGCGTTTGAAGCTTTAAAAACTCTTTTTACCTCTGAGCCCATTCTGGCACACCCGGATGAGACAAAAGACTTTATAATCCATGTCGATGCCTCGGATGTGGCCATGGGGGGGGCCATTTTGCAAAGAGACTCAGAGGGGAAGTTGCACCCCTTGGCTTACATCTCAAAAAAGTTTAACGAAACGGAAAGGAACTGGTCGGTGTGGGACAAGGAAGCCGCGGCCATTAGGTTAGCGCTCACTACGTGGCGCCACTGGTTGGAGGGAGCGCAAACTCCGTTTGAAATATGGACTGATCATAAGAACCTAGAGGCTTTGCGCACGCAACGGTCCCTCAACGCCAAGCAGCTGCGCTGGGCTGACTTCTTTTCCAAATTTAACTTTGTGTTAAAACATTTCCCCGGGAAGGCTAACTCCCTGGCAGATGCATTGTCCAGATTGCCCCAACATGAGAGTGTGAAAGAAGAGGTATTCGACTCCATGTTCTCCCCCCAGCAGCTGGGAGGGGCGGTGGTCACCCGGAGCAAAGCAAAGAAAGCCGAGCTAACCATGGGGGACTGCCAGTGGGGGGGGGAGTATGCTCCAGAAGAAATAGAGGAATTGGAAACAATAGGAGAGTGTTCCAAAAGAGAGGACCATTGTTGGCTGCATGGGGACAAGCTAGTGGTGCCTAAGACCAAACGCAAGGAAATCCTGCTACATTGTCACTCTTCCAAGCTAGCCGGGCACTTTGGTTTCCTAAAAACACTTAATTTGATCCAGCGTCAATTCTGGTGGCCACGCATGCGCCGCGATGTCTCGGACTTCGTCTCGGCGTGCCAAACCTGTTTAATGTGTAAGAAACGGGGGGGAAAAGTTCCAGGATTGTTGCACCCCCTTCCCACGGCCTCAAGACCCTGGGAAGACATAGCCATGGACTTTATCACCAATTTGCCCCCCTCCAAGGGAAAAACGGTGATTTGGGTAGTAGTTGACACGTTTTCTAAACAAGCCCATTTCACCCCCTTCAAGCAATTGCCCACAGCCAAAGGGATGGCTAAAGCTTTCTTTAACCACGTGATAAAATTACATGCTTTTCCCAAGAGAGTGGTATCTGACCGCGGAAGTCAGTTCGTTGCCACCTTCTGGCGGGAGCTTTTGAAATTAATGGACATAGAGCCTGCCTTAAGCTCGGGTTACCATCCAGAGACCGACGGCCAATCCGAGCGAACTAATCAAATTCTGGAGCAATTCCTCAGATGTTATACAAATTACCACCAGGACAATTGGGTGGAATCATTGCCCTTTGCAGAATATAGCTACAACAATGCAGTGCATTCCTCTACTGGGGTCTCACCTTTCATGGCGGTGGGAGGCTTTGAAGGTAAACCACTCCCTACCATTAAGAACGACCCCCGGACCCCCCCCTCGGATTTTAGGAGTTGGTGGTCCAACCTCCAGGACTCCTGGCCATTAATTGGGAAGGCCCTGGATCATGCCAAAGAGGACTACAAGAAATATGCTGACCGAGGGCGAGCACCGGGATGGGATCTTCAACCCGGGGACTCCGTTTATCTCTCTACTAAAAATATCCATGGGCTGCAGCCCAGCAGGAAACTGGGATGGAAATATGTTGGACCTTATAAAGTGCTACGTAAAATCTCTGATGTATCCTTTGAACTGGAACTGCCTAAATCACTGAGTTCTGTGCACCCTGTGTTTCATTTCAGCCTGCTGAAGAAAGATCCTGGGCCGAATGCATGGCATCCAGTTCCTCCAGTTCCTCCTCCACTGATGAAGGAGGGGAGTCCACACTACGAGATAACCGAAATCCTTGACTCCAAGATGAAAAGGGGCCATTTGTATTACTTAGTTAGATGGTTAGATTTCGGCCCGGAGCACAATGAATGGATTCGTTCTGAACATGTTCATGCCCCCAAGTTGATTAAACTGTTTCACAAAATGTTCCCTGATAAAGCTAGGTGAAGGGAATTATGGGGAGGGCAGGGTGTCAGAATCTGTCAATTCAGTCAATGTAATCTTGCATGCACACTATGTAACCTTATAGTCATTTGTATGGAACCTGTATTAATCCTGTTTTGGTCGGGAGGGTGACAACCCTTAGAGGTGAGAACAAGGAGGCCTCTCATCCCTGCCTCCGCATTCCAGCTGCCCCGGCAGTAACTTCAAGGGGAGGACGGCTCTCATCTCTTATCTATGCTAAAGAACCTTGGAGCCATGAATTGTTATGTGAACTGAGGGATCTGGTTTGGGAAGGGAAATTTACTGCTTACCACCTCACTTTTTTCCTGTGTGAACCAAACGGTCAAGACACCTTTTAGCCCGCCAATTTTCCCTTCAGGGGATTGGCTACCTATGGGTAATTCAAACTCCTTGGAATGGTATAATAGACCCGCTTGTATTATTTGTCTCATCTCTGACAATAACCCGAGATGCTGTACTAATGTAGGAATAGGCAATAAAGAACTGTGGTTAACCAACCGAGATCTGATCCTTGACTACTTTGAGCAGGACTCTCACACTGGCATGCCCTCTTTGAACCTGCCCGGTGCTTGTGTGCTTGTATTCCACTCACAGGGGGTCATCAGCTGCTATTGTTTGATTGATAGATGTTGCTGGGGTACCTATGGACTCTGGCACACATGCTTTGCTGTTTGTACCTTGCAGTGGGGGGCACATTGTTCTTTTTTCCCAGTCATATGTCCTTAGGGAATGGACCAGTGGCACTGCTTTTGCGTCACTGCCTCAGCAGCCCTCAGTTTTAGGCTATAAAGGTGTTTACATTCCAGACAACTTTTCTTAAGTTCTGTCAGTTGATATACTAACAGGAAGCAAGTAACATCTCTTAATAGCTCAGTAATAGCTATATTTCCATTTTGCTTAAGAGTGCCTTGAATCTCTCAAATGTGTTTACAGCAAAGATTGGTCCAGGAAAAATTAGATATATTTTGTAACTTTAATTTCCATCAGCACAGTTTGTAAAATTCTTTTCCTAAGCTCCCTCCACATACCTTTAGCAAAATTTCCTCCAGCTAACAGAGATGTGCTATTTATATACAGAATATTACAATATTATCCCTACATAAATAACATTCATTAACCATGTAGCTTAATTTGTCACACACAAAAATTCTGGTTTAGCATAGCATGTTCATACTTTATTTGGAGAAATGAAATGATATGAAACAAAATTAAAAATGTGAAAGTCCATCTAGAAGACATAAAAAAACCCTCAGGTTCTTCAATTCCCCCCCCCCCCTTCTTGAAATGAGCAAATCAATTTGATTTAGAGTGGGAAAATGATGAGTGCAGCTCAGTGCCCTGTGAAATATGCTCATCCCAATGATTTCAAGTAACTTTAACACGCCTAACTATATATAGGATTAGCAATGAATTCCAAGCCCTGGGACAAGTACATATAGAATGAGTTATGCAAGTAGATATCATGGCAATATATGACTTCGCTTTTTTCCAGGCATAACCTTTGCTTGGCTTAATCAATTAGCAGGAGTTTTGCCTGGGAAGATGTTGGTGTAGCATCCCATTTGTGCAGTAGACAAATTCCCCCTTTAATCCATTTGTGACTTAAAAGATTTGTGATACCACTTTTACATGACCCAGTGTGAGCCTCCTTTAACTGATTTCCTGGAGGAGTAATTAAAAGAAAATTATTTGCTATTCTTTTCTCAGGCTGGAGTTTACCTTAGGTCCCAGAGGTGACATGAATAAAAGCTTGAGGGAAAGCTATAGCTAAAAATAACACCAAGTCACACATTTTCTTTATTGTTATGGGTATTTAATTTTATGGAGTGGAATTTTGAAGGACTAGAGTTGAACTCATTCAGACCCCATTAGAGCGGGACATAATTTCCATTCTCAGGGCACTTTTTCTCCTTTGTCTGTTGACCTTTACATTTCATATGAGGTCAGCTTTTGTACAGGAAATACTGGTTTTGATGACTATTCTGATGATGGTAACTGCTCTAGGCTCTAGAAACAGTGGAGTAATACTGTAATGCTGTTCAATTGAGCAAGATTCTGGGAAATGTTTATCATCTTTCTTATGCAGGTAGCTGCTGAACCTTGTTTGTTAATATTTTACTGTGCAAAGAATGCTGTATGTAACAAAAATCCATGTGTGTCTGTGATTCCATTCTCCCTTACTCCCAAATTTGACTGAACTCTGTTATCTGAAGAGAAATGTTTGGAGCTGGATTGGAGTTCAGGAAACAGGAACTGGCCTTTGATGAAAGACTTCCTTTTTCTCCTCTGTAATACCTCTGGGGCCTTTACAGTTGATTAGTATAATATACCATTCAAATACAATTGAGAACTATGGCAAATGTTAACTCTGGAACAAAAAATTGGCAAGCAGCAGGGTCATAAATTACCTGTGATATAACTTCCTTTGAATAATCTTTAATCAAAGAGATGCTAGCTAATCACTTTGATCGATTTTAATTCTCATTGATTACTTTTCCATCCATGAGTTGAAACACTTTGATTCAATAATCATTCTGACATTTGGCACCTTTTCTGTTTCAAGACAATGTAAGATGAAATGTTTTTTAATTTATGTGATATTGATGAGCATAGGTTGGTGTTTGACAACTTTTTGTAAAGCCTCTGGAAATTAAATTAATGACATCCAGTATTAAGTGTTTTATGGAGAAACATCGTCAGAGGACTTAAATGTTGGATTTTTCTTTAATTTGATTAAAGTAGACACTTTATATGTAGCATTGCTAATTGAGCTAGGGGGTGTAATATATTAAGCTTAGAACGTTCCTTTAAATATCATTGTTGTCCCTGATTCCTGAGAGTGAAGTTAAGCACTGTTTTCAGTTCCACTGAAATGTCTTCAATCTGTTTTGAAGTTTCCGCTAAAGAAAATGGCTTGATCCTTCATGGTGAGCAAATGGCTTGATTCTTCATGGTGCAGTACAGCATGTGCTGTGTTCATTATTGTACCTAATGGCTGCTATCCTCCTCCTCCTTGGTGTACATCTACTTAGTTATTTATTTAATTTATTTATACCCCATTTTTCTCCCTAGTGGCTTACAGCATCCTCCCCTCCTCCACTTTACCCTCAGCAGCAAGCTGGAGCCTGTGAAATCGGGGGGTCCCCTGCTCCAACCTGGGGGCTGGCAACCCTAAATGGGGGTGAGGTGCTTGGCTTTGAGGACATACTGGCTAAAGGAGTGTGTGGTCATGTGTCTTAGCAACACACCTGCTTGACCAAACAGGATCATGCCAGCTGCTGAGAGCCTGGCATAAAGGAAGAGCGTTCATTCTGGTTTGTATCTTTTGGTTGTACCGACCTGTTGGCCATACCTTTGCATTATCTCTTGACTTGGTTGGACCTTGCAAGGCTAGAAGACCTACTTTTGGATTTTGAACTCTAAAACTTTACCTGGACTCTGTGTTTCAGTCTCATCAGGTAACATCTGGGTTAGAGGACCAAAAGGCCTAAGTATTTTAGGTTAGCTATCTATATTTTATTATTTTCTTCCTTGCTTTGCACTGCTCTTATATTTGTACATCTTTTTTGCACTTTTTAAATAAACCTTCTTAATTATACTTCTGTGGTGTTATTTGGGTTTTGGGGATTCAATCTAAATCCAGTACCTTAGCCTACATTGGCTACAGCTATCAAAGTAATTGTTTTTTGAACTCGACCTGCAGGTGTCTCACCTTGTAGGACTGACCTCTTGATTAATACCCAGTAGGGCTACAGACTTGGTTCTTTGGTCTGTTAGCAGAGGGATAGTCAGAGAAACTGGTGGTGCCTCATACCCTTGGCAGTGTGGAGTTACTTCCAAGCCTTTTTGTGATTTGTTTTGCCTGACTTGTCACTAACCTGATATGCAGTCCAGGTGAAATGGAAGGTCTCTGCCCAGTGTTTTCAGCATTGGGGAAGCAATCTTAGGGGTAATTCACCCTCACTGGAATGCCACTTTTATCCTTTTTTCCTGGGTTCTACTGGTGCCATTTCTGGATCCACCAAGTCATTGGGCCAAATTTTCAAAATTCTGCCTATGACTGTGGGAATTTGGGACAATCTGTGATTGGAGAAATTCTAGGATCTGTATTTCCACTGGAGAACAGTCAGAATCCTGGTTCCTGTTGGTAGGTTTTGAATTGTTTGAATTGTTTACTTATGGGATAGTCTGAGGCCATAATTATACTAAACTAACAAAAGATAATGGGGAAAGTGAAGAGAAGGCTAGGTACCACATGAGTTAATGGGGGAAGTAGGATGCATATGATGGGATGATTGGATTTCCTGCATTGCAAATATGATTAATGCCTCTTAACAAAGGCCAGGAGGTGGGTAATAGCACTGATTTTGCTTATGATTAGCTTTCCAGAGACATCTGCATTATTCCCAGGGGAAGCTGACTACTCCCTATAAATCAGGTTCTTGGTTTTCTGTAGCTCATTCTTCCTTTCTCCATTTGAATATCAAACATGGAATCTATTCTGAAATCTCAGACACTGAAAAGTCTGAGAAGGCATGAGGGGGTGTTTCAAAAATGTTTTTCAACACAGGACTGTTTTGGGGGGACACAAATAGGTTGTGGCGGAGAGGCCATTGGCCCACTGGAAAAAAGACCCAGTGGCCATAATGGCCAGTCCACCTCTGTAATATATGATGTAGTATCTACTTGCATTGATACAGAGTGCCTCCAAAACTGTCACAGGAAAAGGTGACTTGAGTTACTCATACAGCCTGAAACTGGGTAAGCCTGAAACGTTAAGGCTTGTTCCTAACATCTCCTGGATGATTACTACTGTTAAGCTATGGTTAGGTACAAACATATTTTTCTGGGAATCAGACAAAAGGAAACCATACATTTACTCTCAATAGCTTTTCCTGTTAATGTCTTTGATGAGTCTTTTCTTCCACATAAGGCAATGTGGGATATGTTTTTTAATGATATGAAAGTACTAAAGATGATAATGGCAATTCAAAACTGAGAGGAAAGGAATGGGGTGAAAGGTGAGGAAAAAGTGGTAAGAACATCCTTTGTACTGTGGTTACTTAGGGACCAATTACCCTAGCTAAGGAAGCTTGATAGAACAAGCTGTGAGTGAATAATATTCTTACAATTGATGGGAGAACTATTCAGCTAGATTTAGTTCTTCCATCTTTGCTCTTGATCAGCCTTCTTAATTATCTGTGTTCAAGATGAAATTTTATGTGGTTTGTAAGGCAGGAGTGTTCATGTAAATGTGGATAATGATAGAAAATTATAATCCATGCACACCATTAGGCTGGAGATAATTAAAAATGCCTCATTTTTTTTAACCTCAGGTTGAAAACCTTCATCATATTTCTGAAATAAAACTGTAAGAGTGGAAGTGTAGTAATTTTAGCAGAGATGGATGCAGCTCCTTCAGTGCCTCTAATAACAATAAACTGGCCATAAGAAATCTAAATTCTACAACAGATGAAAAAGAACAACACTGTTGAAAAACAGACTGAACACTGATTACTCTAAAGTTCCCCCAGTTATATGCAAGGGCTAATAAAAAATAACTCATAAGGATTTATTCAGTGCTTTCAGTGATTATGGTGCTTCACGCATGTTATCACTATAATGATAATCACTGTGAGCCACCTTGAGCCATGAGGAAAGATGGGATATAAACATTTTAATTAGTAAATCAGTAATCCACACATCTCTATGAGGTGTGTGTGTGTAAAGTGCTGTCAAGTCACAGCTGACATGGCGATCCCAGCAAGGGGCTTCCAAAGCAAGTGAGAATTAGATGTGGTTTGCTATTGCTTTCTTCTGCAGACCCATCCTTGGTAGTCTCCCACCCAAGTACTGACCCTGCTTAGTTTCTAAGACCTGATGAGACTGGGCTGTACCATGACACCTTCCTCCTTCTCTACAAGGTAAGCTAGTATTATTATCCCTATATTGCAGATGGAGTGATGAGGCTGAGAGAAAAATGCTCACTTCACAAGTTTGTGGCTGCAATGAGATTAAAACCAGTGACATCCTTGATCACACCTCAGTCTCTTAGCTACTGCACTAAACCAGCTCCCAAGTAGAGGTCTGAAATGTTGTAAAAAAGAAAATCAAACAACTAGTGGCATGGCATGTTTAACATGTCTGTCCTATCACAATAACAGTCTCAAGTTGTTTGCTTGATTGTGCTGCCCCCAAAGGAACCAGATACGATTCACGGAATTTACCATGTTCTCAGAGCTGAATTTTGACAACATGAGCTGGTTATATTTCCCAAGTCAATATGGATTGTGAAATGTGAGTTGCACAATGCAGTGACAGCTTATTTTGATGGAGTGTTGAATGGATAGTTCAGGTTAATGCATATTTTCTCAATCCCTAGCTGCCTTCTAGTCCATATACGTATAGAATTTCTCAACAACTGTATAGGTCAGTTAATGCTATAAATGACTGTTTCATGGGAAACACACAAGACTGCATGAGGCTGCCACCTATTCACTTCTTGTTCCAAAATAAAATATCAGCTGTCCCAGAACAGTAATGCTGTGATCTTACACAAAACACACTCAACATCAAACTTTGCAATATCTATATTCTTTCATCATTGCATTGGTAACTTGTGCTCTATTTAAAACAAACATTATTTTGAAGGTATGGGCTATCTTTGCATCTTCACAGTTTGCAGTAATGATCATCAGGCAATGAGCCAGTCCCTTTGTATCACGGTAACATACAACATACATGTAACACCATACAGTTGTGTAGGCAATACAAACCTTTCTCCTGCAGACAAATCACAGTTCCTAACCAGCAGTGTGAAAATGCCCATGGTCAAAGTATCTGTGAGTCAATTTAGAACACAATAAATATTCGACTCCTCCCCTCCTGGAAGAATTGGGACTTTGACAGATCAAATGGGCAAAACAAGAAAATACCACTACAGAAGTCAAACACCTCTTTTAACTTGAGGCATAATACACTGTTCTAGCCATTATGGCCACAACCACACCACAGTCCTAAATAAACCAATAAAAACATATCATCAATATTGATATCAGTTCTGAAAACTGCAATTGCACCTCTTTTATAGGTTCAGCTTCTATCCCTAGGTATTTTCTCCTCCACTCCTTTTCCAAATAAGAAAGATGCTAAGCTGTCTTGAGGGAGTAAGGGGGAGACTGTGTTCCCCACCAATCAAAGCTGAGTAGCAAGCAAATCTTGTAAACTTGCTCATCCCCAGTAATGGCACTTATTTAGAGCTGCCCTCCCACCCATCCAAGAGAATTTGGCAAGGTGGAAATAGCTGGTTGCTCTGGTGCTAAGCAGGAATTTTTGGACTATTTCAGATTGGCCAAGAAAGAGTTCTGTTTTGCCCAGGGCTCATTTTGTAGCAGGAGCTCCTTTGCATATTAGGCCACACACCCCTGATTTAGCCAATCCTCCAAGAGCTTACAGTAGCCCCTGTAAGAAGAGCTGTGTAAGCTCTTGGAGGATTGGCTACATTAGGGGTGGGTGGCCTAATATGCAAAGGAGCTCCTGCTATGAAATGAGCCCTTTTGCCTGTTTCACTTTGTCACTTTATTCAGGCTGGGGTTGCTCTAATTAAGTCTGGGCAAGACTGGTTAGGCCCTACTGGTATTGGCTGGAACAGTGCAAGCTTTTGATGAAGGGACTATGGCAAGCACCTTGAGGCATTTTATGATGGGGGAGGCTTCCAGAACTGGCCTCTCATGGCTTACCAGTCAGGGAGGCTGTTGAGGGGGCCCCTCTCAGGGCTGTGGCTTCACCAGTTTGAATACTAGTACTTTTCAGCATAGAGCAACAGCTCCTCTTGGCATACGTTGGTAAACAGACTAGAAAAGTGATTGGCAGATTAAAGCTGCCTTGCACTTGGAGCCAGTGTGGATTGCCAATTAATGCTGGCATGACTCTGGCAGCCCAGTAGGTAGAGTACATACCCTGAGGGTTAAATATTAATAAAGTTCAGATCAGTTTAATAAATAAATCCCAGTTGAACCCATTTATTGTGTGTGGTGTCTTTATTTGGGAATGGTGGCCAACAACTTGTTTCCAGGCTCTCCTATAAAGGCTGGGCAATGGGGAAATTGTGTAGCTTCATTCTGGACTGACCACCTCCTCCACACTTGGTATACAGTTATCAAATTAATGTGCAAGCATGCATATGTGCAAAGTAATTGCAATTCCATCTAGAACAATTTAGAATGCTTAAGAAAGTGGGGTTTTTTTTAGTGTTAGAGCATGTTGCTTGCAATTTGTAATAAAATCACAATCCAAGGAGAGGACTGATCTCACAGAGCTTGGAATTTTTTAAAAGCAGCATTAGAACTGACTGACCTGCACATCTCCAATTTTAATATTCATCAGGCAATAGCAATTGTTCTAGGATTCCAGGAAGTCTTTTGTCTTTTTAATAGCTACTACATAAGTCCAGAATTGCAAGGATATGGTCAGTGTCATGAGAAATGGGATGTCATCATTGGTGGGAATCTTGCCTGGGAATGAAAATCCAGTTAATTGCAGCCAGATAATTACTCTTAAAGTCTCTTTCCAGAATCCCCATCAAGGTATAAAGAGAAGATTGTATCTCTTAAATGTATTTTTCTGTATAAACATCATTTAAAACTATTTAAAACATATAATACTGCAACATTTGTCCATTTCTTTTTCTGGCCTGCAGGGCATTTTTAGTGTCTCAAGACTCAGTGGGAGAGCTTCCACTAACTTCAACAGGCTCTGAAACATATTTTTATTGCTTTATAGTCCAGAACCAGTTTTTTAAAAGTTTCATTGCAACTGTGGTGGTGATATGTCTCATTTCACTGCTGTGGATTAAAACAAGAATATGTGATGTGAGAATGGACAAAACATTATCTTGCTGCTAGCCTACAAAGCATTAGCTTTTTGTTTCCATGAAATCATACAGGATATCCAACAAGTTTTAGCTTCTAATGGGACCAGGTAAGAGCACTTGTTTCAGAAAATCCATCCATCCTATCCCACTCACATTACAGTTAGAAAGCATGTCTGGTCACAGCTGGGTTCTATTAAATTTGTCATACTTCATATATGTAGGTTTTCCTCCATCCTCATTGGAGTTTCTATGCTCACAAAAAAAGAGTGACCGAGCTGAATTCTGTACGGTATTGTGAGAGTCCGATGAGATTTCAACTCCTAACAAAGGTTCTTAAACAAGAGCTTCTTTTATTGAAGGGCTCAATCAGACTACACTTGTTGAGTCAGTAATGAAAGCTAAGGGTGGTAGTAGAACTGTTATATTATATTCAAACAATGTTGTCATAAAAAAAAACTTCCCACTCAACAGGTTAAGAAAAAGGCGCCCAAGACACTAGACCCGTTAGTTTCCAGACTAAAGGCGGGAGAGTGGTTCCCAGGCTATGGGCGGGAGAGGAGAGTTCTCGCACCTGGAGGAAAATCCCATTAAAAACAAAGCTGGTGAGAAGCTACAAGCTACCAAGGTTGCAGATAAGCAGGAGGCAAAGCGGGGGCCGCGTGGGGAGAATTGTGCATTCCAATGCCGGGGGGGCGACGCTCTTCATTAGTCACTGTATACTATCTCCCGCCTGGGAAATGACAGTCTCACCGGCATGCCGCCTGCCCGAAAATTCACCTTACCCCCCAGGCTTTAATGGATATAGTTTGTGGAAGGCATGGATTTTTGCAGGAGCGTTTACATGCGCAGAGCCTACCCACTCATCGTGTTCAGGACCAAAATCCTGCCAACTAATCAGGTAAAAAAAGGTGGCCTCTTTTAAGCTTAGAGTCCAGGATTTGGTCCACATCAAAGTGAGGCTCACCCAGCTTCATCAGAGGAGGAAGGACTGGATGAAGGGGTCTCCATGAGTTCGGACCAGGGTCTTTTTTCAGGATGTGCTTTCGGTGCTGAAGTTGGGGGGACCTGTTGCTTTGCACCCTCTAGAACAGGTCCCCATCATTTCCCGCTGGCAAGGTGGGTTCGGTTGAAGCCTCCCTCCTGTCTTCCGGAGTGGAGTCGAGTTGGAGCGCTTGTGGCTTTCCCCCTTGGGGCCCCTTTGCTTGTCTCAGAGTCGAAGTGGAAGGGGTGGAAAATCCTTTTGGTGAAGAAGCTGGACAGGATGAGGCAAAGTGCTCGGCTTCCCCACACCGCATGCACAACCCCTTCTTCATGCGCAAGTCTCGGATGTCTTTCTGTGGTGCCTTGGCTTTGGGTTTTGCCAGGGTGGCTGTAGCGCTGGTTCCCTTCGGAGTCCCCGACGGGGTGCAGAGTTTGAACTGGGATTCTGCTTCCTCGGCTGCCCGCACCCATGCCACCAGTGAGGTGGGGTTGACATTGTGTAGAATAGTCTCGTAAAGCTCCATGTTCAACCTCTGTCGGTATTGCTCTATCAGGACCTCTTCAAGCCAACCCCGGATTCTGGCTGCATATCGTTTGAAAGTGGCAGTGTACTCACAGACCAAGTCTCGCCCTTGGATGAGGCGTCGCAGCTGGTTCTGGGCCTTTTCTTCACTCATCGGGTCTTCATACTGTCTACTAAGGGCCCACATGAATTCTTCCACTCGCTCAAGCTCCGGCCTGGGAGGGTTGTGGAGGCTCACGTACCAATCAGCCGCTTCCTCCCAGAGGCATGATCCAATGTAGCCTACCCTATCCCCCTCAGTGGGGAACAGGTGGCCCCAGGTTTGCAAAAAGCGGCCCATCTCAATGATGAAGAACGGGAATTTGGCAGGGTCCCCATCAAAGGTGGCCATCAGGAGCTCATGGGGAACTGGTCATCTATCTATGGGAGCAGCCGGGGCTGCAGGTGCTGGCTGTGTGAGCCCAGGAGCGGGGAGACCTGGTCCAGCTGGCTGTGGGACAGGAGGCAGCGCGGGTAATGCTCCTCCACCTCCAGCTCCTCCGGCGGCTCCTTGTGCGCTGACCACTCTCTGGACTATTCCCAGTAGTCCCTCTAGTAGAGCGGTCACCTCTCGCATTCCAATGCCAAGGGGGGGAGACTCTCTTCGTTAGTCACTGTATACCATCTCCCGCCCGGGAAATGACAGTCTCACTGACAGGTATTAATTTTCTTTTGCAATATCTTATATCAAGTTTTTATGAAACCCACAGAAATATACAATACAGTGCCCAGAATACCTGTGTAGCCCTGCAAATCAGATTTGTAGCCCTGCAAATCAGATTAGAGAACTGGGTCCAGTTGCACAGTAGCCACTAGGCCAGGCCACTTGTTTGCTGGCCAAGTCTGATGAGCTGGATGTTAGTAGTCAGTCTCCAGTGATCACCCCTCCACCTGTATCTAGCAAGTTCTCCTCCAACAGGGAACAGGACCCTTTCCAGGGCTGTTATGGCCTTCAAATCCATCACTGCTTCCCCTACCTTAACAGAAAGGCTTGGAAGGCTCAGCAATATTGTTGTGGTAGTCTAGGTAAAGGTTTCCCTTGCTCAAAAGCCAGTTGAATATGACTCTAGGGATGTGGTGCTCATCTCTGTTTCCAAGCTGAAGATCCAGCGTTGTCCAAAGACGTTTCCGTGGTCATGTGGTTGGCATGACTAGATGCCAAGGTGCACAGAATGCTGTTACCTTCCCACTGAAGTGGTACCTATTTATCTACTTGCAATTTCTTGCTTTCAAACTGCTAGGTTGGCAGGAGCTGTGACCAGAGACGGGAGTTCGCACCGTCATGCAGCACTCGAGTCTTGAACTGCTGAACTACTGACCTTCCAGTCTGCAGTTCAGTGTCTTAACCACTTGAGCCACTGCAGCCCTCTGTGGTAGCCTAGCAACCTCCAAAACGGCAACCAAGAGCTCAGTGGGCTTTTTTTCTTAAACCTATAGGCATTGTTTCTACTTGGGGGCTTATCCCACGTTTTTATTTTCTTTAGATTTCAGATTTTTTTTTGCAAACCTAGGGTTTGTTCAGATTTGTAGAGAAATCCACCTTTATCTGCCCCAGCTCCCTTTTGCTGATCTATTGATTCCTACTCTATTGCCTATTGTAGAATTAGATACATGATTAGCTAGCCAAGAATGTGAGCCATTATTAAGCAGAACAGCTAGCTATTGTTTGAAGATGATTTTGAAAACCAATAAAAAGGTGAAATTGACCTGATCTGAAATGTCTTATTTGAAGATGTTCCTTGCCTGTGACCTGCTTACTTTGGTGAGAAATAATTAATGGGCTCAAGTAACCATTTCCCTTTAATCATCTATTTAAAATTAATGGATGGTATTATCATACTCTTTTTTAAATTTAGTGAATAATGTTAATAATCTCTCCTATATCATAAAGCTGTTTTCAAGTGGCAAGATTCCACGGGGCACCAAAATCAGTTGGCTGCAAAAATTGCCTCTCAAAAGGGGTCCCTGGCCACTGGCTGCATTCCCTCACTACATTGCCTCAGTCCCACCCACTGAGCCACTGGCCAGTGTCTCAGCCTCAGTCTGGAGGGAGCTGGCGAAGGGGATGGACTGGGTGCTGGGTCCACTCTTCTCCTCCACCCACTGCCAGGTGGGTCTAACTGTCCCCTCAGTGGCCTACTACTCTCAGTAAAAAGACAATGGACTTTCAGCATAACCCCCTCCCCCGCCCACTGCCAGCTTGCCCACTTTCCTGTCAGAATAAACTGTGAAAATAGCTCTTTCTCCTGCTTAGCTCCACCATGGCTGGCTGGCTAATGAGGTGGACCAGTGATCATCAAACCATTCTCCTCAACCCCCTGCTGTGTGGCTGACATTCCCCCTAGGGTTGCCAATATCCTGGTGGGACCTGGAGAGCTCCCGCTGTTGCAATTGATCTCCAGATGACAGATCAGTTCCCCTAGAGAAAATGGCTGCTTTGGAGGGTAGATCCTATGGCATTATACCCTGCTGAGTCCTTCCACCCCCCAAAAAATGCTGCCCTCCATTGGATCCACCCCCCAAATCTCCAGGTATTTTCCTAATCAGAGCTGGAACTTTCTCCTCAATGCCTGTTGCTAGGCAACCAAGTTTGCTTCTCTGAAAGCCCCTTTCCACACCTATGTTGGCCTCTGGGAGAAATCTCATTGGGGCCAGCTGAACAGAATGCCATAGAAGCCACTCCCCAAAGCAGTCATTTTCTCCACGGGGGAGGAGATCTGTTGTCTGGAGTTCAATTGTGATACATGGTGAGCTTCAGGCTACACCTGGAGGCTGGGTACACTAGGCGTAACAGTCAGTGCTTCAGAGCAGGATCTACTAGACCCAGGTTCTGGCTGAGTGGGTGATTTTGGGCCAGTCACAGACTTTAAACCTAACCTACCTCACAGGGTTGTTGTACAAGTAAAAAGGGGGAGAGGAGAATGGTGTCAGCTGCTTTGGTCCCCATTGCAGAGAAAGACTACTTTTCTTCCAGGAGAACTATGGTTGCCAATCTCCAGGTGAGGGCTGGAGATCACTCAGAATTACAAGTGCTCTCCAGATGACAGACATCAGTTCCCCTGGAGAAAATGGTGGACTCTATGTCCTTATACCCTGCTGAGATGGCCCCCCTATGACAGCCAATGTGACATAGCAGTCAGGGCTTCAGAGCATGGTGGAGGCTGTGGGGGGGGGAGAGAGATGGAAAGTTGAAGAGTGAGGTTGATGATTGGCTGGGAGGGAGATAGGGTTGCCAACTCTAGGTGGAAAATTCCTGAAGATTTGAGGGATAGAGCCTGGAGATGGTGAGCTTGGAGGAGGGGGTGGGACCTCAGATAGGTACAATGCCATAGACTTCACCTTCCAAGCCAGCCATTCCCTCATGGAGAACCATTGTTGCCAATCTCCAGGTGGGGGCTGAAGATCACTCAGAATTACAACTGCTCTCTAGGAGGGAGGGGGAGGAGATGGGAAGCTGAAGCCATGGGGCAGATAATGATACACTGATGGTTGGCTGGGAGGGAGATAGGGTTGCCAACTCTAGGGTGGGAAATTCTGGGAGATTTCAGGGGTGGACCCTGGAAAGGGTGAGGTTTCAGCAGGGATGGGACCTCAGACAGGTTCAGTGCCAGACTCCACCCTCCAAACCACCCATTCCCTCATGGGATTGTTGCCAATCTCCAGGGGAGGGATGGAGAGCATGCCAAATTACAACTGCTCTTCAGATGGCAGAGATCTTCCCCTGGAGAAAATGGTGGACTCTGTGTCATTATACCCTGCTGAGGTCACCACAGCAAAATGATGCTGAGTGCCCAAGGCCAGGGCACTCTCCCAGAGCCTCTTTCTAGAGCCCATTGTATTTATTTCCACAACAGGCCTTATTCTTAGTATTAAAAATAAAAATAAAAAATAAAATGGAGACAAGATTCTCTAGTAATAATGTTTCTTGTTTACTATACCTCAACCAAAAACATTGTCAAAGTGCCAGGAGATTAATGATCTGATCTAAAAAACCCATACAAGATATAGGAACAATGCCTAGAGCTTCTTAACTGCATCCTTATATCTGACTCAGGCCTAACCAGAGGTATTCAGAACAATGGGCATGGGAAGACAGGTATACACTGGAAGCCTGCATATTGAAAAGTACTACTGAATGGGTTTTTTGTTGAATGGGCATGATTAAAATGGGGTGTTAAAAACTTTGTTTTGTTGATCAGTTGGTGATAATTGGGCAAACAATTCTGAGTTAAAGCAGAGGTGTCAAACTCATTTGTTACGAGAGCCGGATCTGATATAAATGTCACTTTTGTGGGCTGGACCATGTGTGCCATAAAATGTAATGCCAGGTACCAAAAATAGAAACTGTATAAAGGACAGCAGCTGGTAAACTCTGAGTTGGTGTGTAATCACTGCAAGGCCCCATGGGCTGGGAGCGGGATGCAGAGGAAAACCCACATAGGTGGACTGGAGAGGCAGCAGTGCTGGGCAGATGCTCCCACAATGCTTGACTGCTGCAGATGAGGTTGTTCTGCCATACTGAAGCCACAATGGAGTGGCTCCACCCACTGCCCCAGCACTCCCTCCCTTGCACCTGTTGCTTATGGGCTGCATAAGAGCCCTGGACGGGCCAGTTCCAGCTCCCGGGCCTTATGTTTGACACCCCTGAGTTAAAGTGTATGTTTTATATGTTCAACAGTGCAATACTAAACAGAATAACACCTTTCTAAGCCCCTTGACTTCAATAGACTTAGAAGAGTATATGAAAATTTCTCCCCTCCTAGTCCTTTGTGATGTTTTTTGCTCCAGATGAACCAAGAGGGATAGGATTATTTTTCCTTAAAACCCAAGAGTGAAGGATGCTTCTGAAGGCATCTTTTCCTCTCATGCCTTTTGCTCAGCTAGTGCTGCCTGTCAACACCTGGATAAATTGTATTTGCCCCCCAATCTGGAATGACGAGACAGACAACTATGTTTGGTATCAAACAAGGGCCACTTTATTAACTATTTAACTGTCAAGAACAACGGCAAGGGAGCTAACGGGAGCAGAACAGGCCAGGCAGGTGTCAGTCAACAAACCTCCTGGGCCTTGGTATGGGCAAGACACCAGCTCCAGTCTAGGGCCATTGCTCTGGCCCATGACTGGCAGCCCAGCATCCAGGTCCCCACCAGGGGCACCTACCCCTGGAGCCCTAAAACCCCAGGGGGCGCTTACCCGGGAGGTTCCCAGAGGAAATCACATTCCCAGCCCCGGACCCTAAACCCCGAGGGCCGTTCCTGATGACCCCCTATCCCAAATGGGGATTGGCTGAAGTGCTTACCATTTCTGCTCTCCTTACCCTATAACTCAGCCACTTGCGAGGTCAAGCCTCTGCTTTGGCAGACGCGGCCATTTAACAGCCCAAGGCTGCCCTAATCCCTTGCTGTAAATCTTCTAAAAACACATCATTGCCCTTGTTTGACAGGTGCACCCCATCATCCCTGTACAGGTCGACTAACTCGACCTGTATCTTGGGGTGAGGTAAATAATGCCCCAAACCCCCTTCCATGGCCTTCTTTATCTGGCGATTAACCTTTCGCCATGCCTGATCCAGGCCCCATGGGTCCCCCAAGCCACGCCACACACGGCGTAGCAACATAGCTGACCAGACAAAGAGTGTATCCAGCCATCGTGCCTGGATACAGGCCAAATCAGCCTTTACCTGAAGCACCAACGTGATGCCTTTCAACAGTCCAAGGTCATTTCCACCAAGGTGGAGAACCAAAACATGAGGGGGAGGAAAACGCCTCACCCCAAAAAGTAGTGTGAGGAGACCAGGCCATCTCAAGCCCCTCCTACCCAACCAGTCAACTTCAGCCCATCCACTGAGCCCCAACTGAGAACCAACAGGAGTTCTTTTGGCCCGATGAGCTGCCCAAAAAACCATACTGTGGCCACAGATCAGGACTCTTTGTCTCGCCCGCCAGCTACCCAGACTTGAAATGAGAACTGCATAAAAAAAAATCCAATTTAAAATTTGCAATGCCTGACATAGCTTTTATAGCATTGAGAATGCCAATGGCCAATGTCTCGAATTGCGGCTGGAGAGTAACCCATAGCAGCTGCTGTAGATGCAGCCCCAATTCAGAAGGAATGCATCCCAAAACGAAAGGCCGCTATGCCCAACTCGTTCAGCACCTTCTGGGTCACTGACCAGAACTGATATTTTGTGAGTGAAGAACCATTCAGATGGCAAAACAGGGCACCGTCAGAAGACCCACGCCAAGACAAGTAGTGTTGTAGTGCCAAAACAGGGCAAAGCTCCTCATCTTCACACTGGCCCAGCTCCACCTCCAAACCTTTCCCTCTCTGGTCTGTCTTGGACTGGCAAATCAACACCTTAACCTTCTGCCCCATAAAAGAAAGATCATGCAACCAGAGGGCACGACCAGAGCTGTCCCGCTTAGAGGCAGCCACCAGCTCACTGACTCGAAGTGCTCCAAAGAAGGCAGCCAATGCTGCCGCATGGAACAAGGCTGCTTTGTAGGGATCAGAACAAAGGTGAGGCCATAAAGCCCGCAAGCCTTTTAATACCGAAGGGGTCAGTGGTTCCCTGTTATCTCGCACAGGTGGGTACTCATGTGAGCAACTTTCCAATATCTTCCTAATCCTGAAATCACATGTATGATCAACCTGACCTGCTGCCTTGCTGGAAAAAGCCAGGGAGGCCAGCTTGCCCCTTATAGAAATAACAGCTAAACTCTTCCTTTTTAGAAAAACACAGAACTGAATGATGTGGGAAACAGGAAGAGGCCAAACCTGTGCCAAACCAACTGAACGTCAAAAGGAGACAAAATCCTGACCTGCCCACTTATAAGCTTTTCGGGTTGATGGTGCCAGAGCTAAGCCAAGTGCCCTGTCTACTTCAGCCCGCCAATCTCCCAAAAAGCCACTGGCATCCTTACCAGGAAGAGGTCTACTTCTGGAGCCAACTGGCGGAACCTCTCTATCTGTTTACGGGAAAGAGCATCCGCAACTCCATTACTAACTCCCGGAACGTGTCGTGCTTTGAACAATATGTTATGCTTCAAACAAACCAAGGTAAAAACCCTAACCAGCGCCATAACCCACACCGATCTAGAAGTTAATGAATTGATAATGTGAACTGTGCCGAGATTGTCGCACCAAAAGTGAACCGTGTGCCCTGCAAAGTCTGACATCCACAACTGAACAGCAACAACAATCCGGAAGAATTCCAAAAAGGTCAGGTCTTTAACCCAGCCTGCCTGGAACCAACCCGCTGGCCAATCTTCAGCACACCAATGTCCCCTGAAATAAACACCAAAACCAGAGGACCTGGCTGCATCAGAAACAACTTGCAGCTCAGTTTCAACTAATAAATCTTCCCGCCAAAAGGAGACCCCGTTATAGGACTCCAAAAATTCCAGCCACAACAACAGGTCTTGCCGGATTCCATGAGTTACCCTGGTTCTATGATGAGGCCGGCACAGACCAGCCATGGCATCACAAAGGCAACAAACAAAGGCCTTGCCCGGGGCCACCAGTTCGCAGGCAAAGGTAAGGTATCCCACAAGACACTGTAGCTCAACCAAGGAGATCTTTCTAAGGAAAGAAGAAGAAGAAGAGATTGGATTTATATCCCGCCCTTCACTCACTTGGAGTCTCAGAGCAGCTTACAAACTCCTTTCCCTTCCCCTCCCCACAACAGGCACCCTGTGAGGTAGGTGGGGCTGAGAGAGCTTTTTCCCAAGCTGTCCTTGAGAGAACAGCTGGTACAGAGCTATGGCTTGCCCAAGGTCATCCAGCCAGGTGCAAGTGGAGGAGTGGGGAATCAAACCCGGTTCTCCCAGATTAAAGTCTGCACACTTAACCACTACACCAAACTGGCTCTCAAACTATACAGCGTCACAGGTCTTGAAGCTTTTCGAATGGCAGCCTACACAACTGCCGCTCCGTATCGATCTCTATTCCTAAAAACATTAGCACTGAACTAGGGCCCTCCATTTTTTCATGCACCAGCGGGACTCCCAATTCCTCCGTCAGCCGAGCAAAGGACTCGAGGAGAAATTGGCAGTTGCCAGTACCCGCGCGCCCAACAAATAAAAAGTAATCAAGGTAGTATGCCGTGCTCTGCTGGCCGGTGCGACAGTGCAGGGCCCATTCTAAAAAGGAACTACACTTTTCAAATGCTGAACAGGATACCGAACATCCCATTGCGAGAGCCCTGTCCATGTAAAATGCCCCTTCGAAGGCAAAACCTAACAACTCAAAGTCCCCCGGGTGGACAGGGAGGAGGCGGAAGGCCGACTTGATGTCGCACTTCACCAACTCAGCGCCCCGCCCGTAGCTACGTACCACCCTCATGGCCTGGTTGAATGATGTATACCGGACAGAACACAGCTCATGAGGTATTGCATCATTCACTGAGGCCCCATGTGGGTAGGACAAGTGGTGGATGAGCCACCGCCTTCTTTGGGACAACGCCTAAAGGGGACACCCATAAATTAGGAACCAGAGGGGTCGCAAAAGGCCCCAAAACCCGACCTTCCTCGCATTATTTCCTAATCTTCAGCCACACTATATGCTCCATCCCCACCAAAGACCACAGGTTAGGAGCCAAAAAGGCTTCCTGTCCCCTTGATAAGGAATTCTAAAGCCAAAACTGAAACCTTTCAATAAATACCGCCCGTCACTCTCATTGGGGTAATTTTGAAGCATGTGATCCTAAACAGCTACATTAATGGGACTAGGCCCCTTTGTCAGTCGCACCCTGCTGACTGCCACTGCCTGGTGGATGCTTACCACCCCATGAGCCCGATTTGGCCTTGGGCCTGGGGCAGCCAGAGAGGGGGTGGGGGCCTGAACACAAAGGGCATTCATGCCGAAAGGAGCACACTTTCCTGCTGCACACGCCTTGGGAGGTAAATTCCCAACAAAGAGGGTGTTTTTGAAAACTCTGGCTAGCCGTTCCCTTAACACCGGAAGGCCCAGGCAACTTGTGAACCACATGGCTACTGTCTGAATGATGACATAGCGCAGGGCGCGCTGGGGACACATGCTGGAGCAACAAGGGGGGGGGTGAATCTGGTCCCACCTCAAGGATGGGTTCATGGCGGCCCGTATGCGAAAACCCTCATCGTACTCCAACCAACCAAATCCAACAAACCCCGTGTAAGCTTTATATATTATATCCACATATTGCAACAAAGAAGAGGCTCTCCACGGCTGAGACCAGACAATAATGCCGGTATAAATCAAAAAGCCCAGGTACCAATCCGGCCAACACCTATCGGCCCTTCGCTTTTTAATGCTCTCCTTGTCCCGCTCATCCTCCTTATCTTTCTTTTCCAATTCCCTAAATAAAAGGGTGAAAACGTCTACATAATCACCCCTTAGTATTCGATCCCTGGTGGCAGAAGACAAATGGTCACCAACGGGCAAAACTAAATCCCCGTTGGGCAGGGCCCGAGCCGGAACCTGTTCACACGTCTTTCCCTCATGTGCTGGCACCAACCACCCCGGCCACCCAGACTGTGAGCACTGGCAAGGCACTAGGAGAACGCCACACCCACACCCTAAAGTGTATTTACACAACCCACTACCTCTGGGTGGGGATGCGCCCAGGGTGGATGCCTTCCCCGAGGCTCCAGGGAGACCGGACCCCCACGGCCACCCTTGAGCCTCCTCTATGCATTGCCTGGACTTACCAGACCCAGGCATTGGTCCCTGGAACCGCTCCAGCTGCTGGCCCAGTGTGCTGCCCTCCTGTTGGTCACCCGCATCATGTGGCGGGGATGCCCCTCTGCCTTGACCATCCTCTAGCATAGCCAGGCGAGCCAAGACTTTCGCTTGAAAAGAAGAGACCTTGTTAGATTTACCTTTTTTGGCCCCTGAGGGGCTTGCATGAGACTCAGAGTGCTGTTTTTGCTGCTGCTCAAGTGTTGCTAAGCGAGCCAAAATGGCTGCATTAACCGGGTCACCCTCATCATCAGATGATCCTGGCTCAGCTGGTAAAAAGGGGGTGGGCAGTGGAACTGGCCGCTTAGGAGCAGGCCCCTTACCTTTAGAAGCCCCTAGGCCTTTTTTAGGCACCATAGCTAATCTGCAGGGGACTAACCCCAACAAAAAAGGCCCTTTTACCCCAGCCTCACCAGGGGAGGGGGAGAGGGGCAAATAAGGGTGGGGCCACACTACCAAAAAGAAAATGAAAGCTGCCCTTGATAAAGCCAAAGAAATGAAAATGAAAGCTACTCTTGGAAGGTGGGGGGGGGGGGAAGAGGGAGGGGTGGCAGCGGGAAGGGCCTAATAATGGCCCAAATGTACTCCAAGACCCCCTGCCCTAGTCCCCAGGAGACCAACTTGCTGCTGCCTTGCCTACAGTACCCCGGCACCTGAGGGAATGCCCAGAGAGCTGTCCGTGGCCCGGGGGGGATTCTGCTGCACCGCTGCACACACAACAAAAAACAAAACGCCTCAGCGCTCCAGCAGAGGGGAGGAACACCCACCGCACTGGCAAGGACACCATCTCAGCAGCCACCTAGCACCACTGATCAACACGAGCCGGGGGGGGGGGAATCCCTCCGACTGTCTCCTGGGGGGGCTGCGGCTGCCGCCGCCTGCACACAGAGGCAAGCTGCCTCAACACCCAGTGGAGGGGAGGAGGGAAGAGAAACGCCACCACGCCAGCAAGGTATGATATCCAACAGCAGTCAAACAGACCAAAGGTCAGTGAAAGAATAAAACCTTTAATAACTACACGTAACTCTATGAAGACCAGACTATTAGGAAACATTCTGAAACACAGTGATTTAGAGGAAGAACATTAACAAAACAACAGAAAGACTGAATGCCACCTAAACCCTTTAGTGACACAGTGAACATCCTATTTTCCCTTCCTGGAAAGTGGACACAAAAAATTAGAAGCTAATCAAAGTCCCTCTCTGAGGGCTTGGCGCAGACTTGTTCTTGGATCCCCAACTCCCAATATTGATGACAAAGAACCACACCAAGCTGCCTGGTCCAGCCCTTTCCTTGCAACTGGGGAGTGTTTGCCTGAATCCAATAAGAATACGGAGCAGGGAAGCAGCTGGCAAAACCCTTCCTGCTTAAACCAGTTTTACCCAATACTCCAATGTCTTGTACTGATAAGCTTTAGGGTGGGATGCTGGAAATAATCCATCCCTACTGGAAGCTGCCCTCTGCTCAGGCTGCCTTCACTGGGACTACAGTTGTTGCTTGTTGCAACACCCAACCACCAATCATGGACCCAGTGATGGAGAAAGACCCCACCGGCCACACTGACGTATTGGTGTGGTGCACTAGAACCCAGAATTGCATCTAGCTGCAGTGTCACAGCTCCTGAACCCACCCCAGAACAAGGTTGCCAATTGCCACTGCAAAACACTTCCAGATCCTGCCCCATAATTCCACTTTCCACCTGGCTGCACTGTCATGATGCCACAGGAGAGCTGATCTGGCACCCCATCATTTCTGGGACAGACTAGCATCCTATGTGATTGCCAAGGTACACTTAATAGACATGCCAGCTCGACATTTAGGTTTGCGTGCATAAATCAAATTTGCTTATTAGATATATCCAGGTTTTTTTGTTTGTTTTTTTAAAATAGGCTTATTTTAATCAGTTTGGAATTAATTTGAGGCCTCTGTGTCCCCCACGTCTTTGAAGTAAGTTGGCGGTGATATGAGAGAAGACTTTCTAAGTGGTGGTGCCTTACCTGTGCAACTCTTTTCCCACAGCCTAATCTTTTCAAGTTCCAGTTGAAAACATTTTTCAGAAGAAAGAGAGATTGGATTTATACCCCGCCCTTCACTATCCAAAGGAGTCTCAGAGCGGTTTACAATCCCTTTCCCTTCCCCTCCCCACAAGGTGGGACTGAGAGAACTCTCTCAAGAACTGCCCTTGAGAGAACAGCTCTGAAAGAACTTAAGACTGACCCAAGGTCACACCAGCAGCTGCATGTGGAGGAGTGGGGAATCAAACCCGGTTCTCCCAGATTAGAGTCCATGCTCCTAACCACTACACCAAACTGGCTAGTTGCTTGGGCTTTCATTTAGTATTGTGTCTGTGGATGATTCTTCCTGAGACCTTTTTATTGCTGAAGCCGTTCTATTGAATATGAAACTTCCTGCTAAATTTCTCTGTTTGATATCTTCATGCTGCTATTTTATTCTGCTGTTTCATCAACCTTATTGCATATTGTTTTGATTGCCTCTCATTTTTATTTCATTGTAAACAGCTGTGAATATATATAACACAGAAGCAGTGAACCAATGACCAAAATAAAAAATAAATGAACACATAAATTATTTCCCATTTCCTTTCCTTTCCTTTCTCAGTGAGTGAGACTGCAGCATGTAGAACTGTTCTAAGAAGGAGCCAAAGGAGTGGTAGCATCACTTTGGAGCCATGCTTCTGAAATCTGCCATTTATCTTGCAGTAATAAGCTTACAACACATATGAGGCCATTGACCTCTTTCTGATTTGTAGGTAATTGAGAATATCTCTAGTAGCATGCTCCATTTGCTCGAGCTGCTAGTTTTGTCTTTCGAAAAATCAATAAAAGATACACTGCTATAGAAACAAAAGATAAACACACTAAAACAAAGAGTGTTTTGCCTACATGGAAGATCTTGCTGAGCTTAGCTGGAGAAAGAAACAGAAATGCTACAGGATCAGGAAGACCTTTACGTCTTAGAGAACACTGGCAATTGTTTTATTTTCTGTTTTCTTTATATGACAAGTTCCTCAGGGTGGGGAAAAAAACACAACACTTTGGAGTGGAGGCTGTAAATGCTTGAGGAAAATTTCATTGAAGTCACATGAACTTCATGAAGTAAAAAGTGTGTTATATTACTTCCCCAGGGTCTAGGTGACTGAGTGCATAAATAGTAAGATTTTCTTATCTTGGTCTGGATTTCATGACTTAAAGGCATTATTTACAGTTTATATTCAAAGTCTCTAGTGGATGTTATTTCACATCTGTGCATTAAAAACATTCTCAATAATTTAAATAAACTACCACAGATCCCTAGTGGAAATAATTGTATTCTGTTAGGTAGGGTTGTTATGGGAAGGGGGAATTCTTTTTCCAAAAAATTACTCTCTTTTTTAGATATAGCCATTGGTTCCTCTTATTCTCCTTTTTCTCTTTTAAAAGGGGTTCTCTTATCTTTGAAGAGATATCAATGCACCCTTTTGTAACTTCAGCTCTTGCAGTTTTTTAATATCACACACTACAGGGTGGTGCACTAGTAGAAGAATAGGAGGGTTTGGGAAGACGTTGTGTATGTCTGAGCATCTGCAGAGTGAAATTCTGTAGACCCTGCCCCTCCTTTCTTCAGTTTTCTCTTTGATCAAAACAGAATTGATTAGAAACTCACTCCATATTCCTGAGAAGAGGAAAAGAAACAGTTGGATTTTGGGGAGAAAGTAGTTAAAGCAGAATTAAGAGAAGTACTCTTAACAACCCTTGCTATTAGGTCAAGGTTATCAAGGAACTTTTTATTAAACTCACCTAGATTTAGCAAAAAACCAAAGATCTTAGGATACATAACCATGAGACTAAACTGGAGTTAGCATGAGTGCCATTATCATTAAACAGAAAAGAACCATGCCTTGTGTCTGAACCAGTTTCACTCCGATCTCAGCCTGAACCTCTGCTAATTTAAGATAAAGCATAAACAGACACATCTATAGGCAGGTTTACCCAGAAGTGACTCTATTGGGGCTTGTTTCCAAGTACGTGTGCACAGCATAACAATCTTCTACTCATTCTCAGGCCTAAATTGACTTAAGTTCAAGCACATTTTTAAAGGGAAATTGTAGATAGGACTGATAGCTATAAGCAAACTCTCTTTATGCTTTCCAGATGAAAGCATACTTTCTGATATATGCAAGTAAATTGAGTAAATAAATCCAGGGCTATTTTTGGGCAGAAATGCACAGGAACAGAGTTCCTGCTGGCTTCCGAGTTGGCCATGCCTACAGCCTCCCCCCCCACCCCCGGGTTCCCCAAGCGCCTTGCAAGCCACAAGCCAGGCTGATCCAGGGAGGGAAGGCAGTTTAAACTGTCTCCCCTCCTTGGGTTCCCCGTGCACCCCATAAGCCGTGGGGCACCTGGGGAAGCCAATCCTGGGAGGGAGCTGTGCTAGTGAGTTTCTGCAGTTAGGTGTGGCCTATTATGCTAATGAGTTCCTGCTGCACTTTTTCTACAAAAAAGCCCTGAATAAATCTATATGCTTATTAATTTTGCCCAGGTTCTCCCTAACCTAATAAAAAAATCTATCACATTGTTCTACTCTATCCTTCTTCTGAGGGTTTAGAGCAGAACCCCCTCCCCCATTTTACCCTCATACCAACCCTGTATTATAGAGAGTATGATTGGTCCATTCACCCCATGAGCATCATGGTGGTGTGAGTATGCAGTGCTTGTTTTCTCCAGCTGGATATTAACATACTAGATACCTGATAGATTCAGATGACATTGGGATGCACACAGAATGGGAAGAAATCATTGTTCAGCATATTTCAAACTCTACCTACCCCAGTATCTCCAAGTGAAAGGATCTGAGGTATCAGGTGACAGGAAAGACCTTTTTTTTTTTTTTTTTACTTTGGAGAGTCACTGCCTATAACAGTAAGACAGAGTTAGATGAATTAATGGAATGATTTGATATAACCCAGTTTCATATGTGAATTTTCTCTTTTTCAGTGGTTTTGATAAGTCCACATCACAGATACTAGAAAAATCTTTGAAAAGTGGATCAGAGCTAGGAATTTGAAATCAGAGATGCTGAGAACTTTGGAAAAATGTAATTCAGATTTACCTGGTTTTGAATTTACCATATTTAAGTGAGATGATCAGCTGTGAACCAATCCCCTGTTCTGATCAACTAGCAGTTAATGCCAAACAGGGTTTTCCAAAACTGCCTATGCACATATGACAGACCCCTGGCATTTCCCCACTATCAGGCAGGATTTCCCAACAAAATTTTGTTCCCAATTGTGACTGAGCAGCCCCAAGTAGCATGAATTTAGTCAGGGCTATTTTTGGGCAGGAACACACAGGAACGGAGTTCTGGCTGGCTTCCAAGTTGGCCATGCCTACAGCCTCCCACCCCCTCGGGTTCCCCATGTGCCTTGCAAGCTGTGGGGTGCCTGGGGAAGCCGATCCAGAAACTGCCTTCCTTCTCTTGGGTTCCCCATGTGCCCTGCAAGGCACCTGGGGAAGCTGATCCTGGGAGGGAGCTGCGCTGTCAGGGGTGTGACCTAATATGCTAATGAGTTTCTGCTGTTGGGTGTGGCCTATTATGCTAATGAGTTCCTGCTGGGCTTTTTCTACAAAAAAGGCCCTGGATTTAGTTATGGCTTTACAAGTCTGTCTGTCTGACCCTGTCACAAATATCTAATCTGTCTTTTAGCCCAGCCTAAGAACTTGATGGGATAAGCAGGAGTCCTCTTGCTTTTCCCTTTTAAATGGCACTTGAGATGGTATAACATTCAAACAGAAATAATGATTTTATTTAACAGGCAGGAACTGAATAGGTGTAGTCAGGGGTTGGAAGTGCTGAGGTAAAAATTGTTTCTAATATGGATTATACTTCTTTTAACAATCAAAATAGTGTTGTTGAAGCTTATTTTTTGTATATTCTTGGATCTTATCAGTGAGAGGCATTTGACTGTTCTAGTTACAGTTATAAAGTTTCTTCATATAGTTTCCTATGACATGTCAGGTTTCCTGGAGATGGTCTCTTTATTTGTGTACCTGAACTCTCTCCCTTTTTTGGAAACCACAGTTTATTTCTATATCCTGAGGTGTCTAAATCCAATTTCCTTCACAACAGACCGGGGTCTCCTCAGAGCAAAACCCCCTCTGTAACTGGGCAGGAATTCTTCTTCATCTCCTCAGAAGATATAACCCTTTTCTTTTGGTTTGAATGGGAGTTTCAGCATACTACCCAATTGCCCTCACCAAAATCTCAATCCTAGTTCTTGTGTTTGTGTAAAATAGACTTCAGTTGAGGCTGACTCTTAGACGTTCAGTTCTGGTACTAAATTCTTCCTTAGAATTGACAGAAAACAGTTAAGGCCAGGAATCATTTCCCTTCATTCCAAAGGTGAACCTGTTTAACTGACTTTGTCAGACTCACTGACTCCAGCCAACTCTGTTAGAAACCGACTGACTGACATTCTGACTTCCCCAAAGACCCACTGGCTGAATTACTCCAAAAAGTCCATGCCCTCCACGTTCAGCTAATCATATAGTTCTCCTCAGCTGGTGCTGGCCAATCAGAGAGTACAGAGGAGAAGGGAAAGGGAGCAGCCTGTTACTCAAGCTCTCCATTCCAGTGAGGCATTAACTCTTCACGTCCCAGCTCTCTGAAATTGCTGCACTAAGAAATCTTAATGTAGTCCATCACAGCATGCTGTTGGTCCAAGCAGATTGGCAGACATTAACTAAGAACTAAGCCATGCAAAATGAGAATCATAATAATTAGAACTGGGTGAGGTTGGTTCTGGATTTTACATGCTTGATTACTGTTCCTTAGATCATTATCATATATAGGGGGCAAACAATCACAAATGCAAAATTTAACTAGGACAAATCTTCCTTTAGTACAGAATTATAACTGGAATAATTCTAGAAAATTGAGGCTTAATTGCTACAGTTTATATTATCTGACCAACTTACTGGTACATGAGCATATCATTGATTTAGTACCATCATTAGTAAAATTATTACAATCTAGATGAATTACTTTGCAAACATTTTAAAAGTGCATTTTCCCCCTCACATGTTTGTGATGGCTGAAGAGCAGTAGTGGTATCTACTTGTTTCTTGTTCCTTGATGTGCTAAAAGGTGGAATGATAAATCTAATTTGTAATCAATATTGCGATAACACTCAAGTAAATTGATCACAGATTTAAAAGAAGAGGCTTTATTTCTGTTTGGGAGCATATTTTATTCTGAAAAATCAGTAAAATTATTACTTAAAAATAACTGATTTACAAAGTTTGAATAGCACTTCCAGACTCCTGGACAGGAGAAATCCATCATTTTACTGTAATTTAACTGCCTTTGTTGTATGAACAAAAAGTATAGTTGAACAGTAAGTATTCATCACTTTAAAGGCCTTAAAACACATATAAAGTGATTTTAATCTAAGTTATTGATTTTATAACTAGAAATAAGAATGATTCTGGATTAATTTATCATGAACTTGTGAATGTTACCTACAAGACATTATAAATTTCATGCATCATTATTTAGGCAAACTTCTTAAATGAAAAATTGAAGAATTAGATTAGAAACTGTGTACCATTTGTTTAGTTTTAAATAGATTCCTAAGGCAAAAACATTTGGTACTGGTAGTATAATTTACAGAAACAACTTTATCAGAACACTGTTCCATTTAAGTAATACATTACTTACTTGCTCAATGTGGAACCAGGGCAACTGGAAGTTAATAAATGTTAAGAATGAGTATGATGCAGAGACATCTCTATGACCAAGTTAGCATTTAACTGCATATCACATAGTCTTTTAATGTCTTTTATAAATTTTATTTAGTTAAATTTTTAAGGTAGTGGTCAGGGTTGGAAAGTGACCTTTTAATAATAATGGATCTGAGACTTCTCTTATGCCCATTTTTTGTTAGGAGTGAAATTGATACTTGTATTTGCCTTGAAATAAATATATCTCACTATTCCATGCCGTAAAATAAAAGTTTTCAGATTAGTACGAAGGTCAAATGTGTGACCTGCATAGCTGCAAATGAAATATTAAATATGTGCATTGTTTGAATGAGATGAATATGTTAATAAGTTTTCAATTGCTGCAGGGAATATTAAAGCAGCACTTGCTAGAGTGATTCAATCATGCCTAAGAAATATGACTTTTAACCAGGTTTATTAAGAAAGACTACCTTTCTAGGGAAACAGAAAGGATATGTAATAGGAACTTTATTAATTGTGATCTGATCTAAACAATACTCCCTTTGGAAATATTGCAGATATGTTAAATAGGGACAGAATTATTGATAACTTTAGGGAATGGGTATAAACTTTCTAATTGGACTGTTATTCTAATGAATACTTTCTGGTTTCAATTTCTGGGCTGTAGGAAAGGCAATCAATGTGTGTGACAAGGACACTGTCCAACCTGAAGTCTTCTTGCTTATCGAATATAAATTTTTAAAGTAAATAATCCTGTCTTGTGATTTGTTCTCATTGTTTCTATCTTCCATCAAATATCACACCATTTCATTGGTTCATGGATGACTTTCTGATTCTATAGACCTAAGCTTACCAGGTGCCTGGTAACGGTGGGCAAACTCCTGGTAATTGTTGCTGATGTCAACTGACAATAATCTAGTTGGCAGGCAAAAGCAAACTGGCTAAATGGGTGGGGGGATTTTTATTGCCACATGATGACATCACTTCTGTTGTGACCTATAAGTGCTGTCATTGCATTGAGGTGATGCTCTAGCACTCACTGAGAAACTCGGAGTACATGCTAGAGCTTCAGCTCAGTGTGATGCTGGCAATACCTGGTTATGGAGGAAGTGATGTCATCACATGGCAACAAAGTTCACCACTGTTCTCCCCAGCAGTAAGTATCCACCTTCCCTCATCTCTCGCTATGGCATGCCTGGCAACCCCATTTTGGGGGCTATGTTTATATTCACTAGTTGTGTGGACCAGTATTTTGGGTGTGTACATTGAGGCAGTATTTTGCCATTAAAGGGTCCCTTCTACACGAGCGGGATAATCCAGAGGGGAATTGGGTTTTTTTTGTCCCAGCGCAATTTGCCCCAAAGTTGCATGATCACACAGCTCAGGGGCAAACTGCCGCTGCGTGATCAGATGCAACCGCGGGTGAGTGGGGTTTTTTTGTGTGTGGTGGGTTTTCGAGGTGCTTAAATGGGGGATCGATGCTTTGCTGGAAGAAAGGGGGGGAATGGATGCTTCGCTGGAATGAAGGAAAGGGGGGATCAATGACTCGCTTCTCCCCCCCCCCATGGGCTTTTGATGATGCACACACGGAAGGGGGACAAAAACAACAGCGTGGCATCAGGATAGCATGTGATCATTCTATCCACGACGCCACACTTCTGCGCTGGCGCAATCACATGGGGAAAGTCTGGCTGTGGGCCGTAGCAAACCGTTTGCTACTAGTCTTTCCCCAGTAGCTTTTTACCCCGCTTCTCTGCCGGATCAAATCAGTTTGCCCCAGCTTGCCGATGGTTGTGGGATGCTTCTCAGATGTGGTGGTGTGATTGCGCCAGTTTGATCCATCGATGAAGTGTCCCTCTAGTGTGGCAAATAGGTGCGTGTGAAAGGGACCAATGTTATGATAACCAAGTGAATGTTTACTACCATGTTGTTAATATAATGATGGGGGGGGGGGTGTCGTATTTTAAGAACTAAACACTCTTCAATCTGTGTGATTGATACTGAAGTGCAGAGGCTATGGCATGATCCTGCCACTAAAGGTAGGAAGTTGCAGCCAAGCTGCATGCCTTACAGGGAAGAGAAGAAATTGCTTTTCTTATATTAGCAGGTGAGACAAGGTTGTGGAGCTGGCAGGCAGGCAGACAGGATGGCAAGAAATAGAGACAATGTTTTCCCAGTCCTGTTAGCTTACCTGTACTGCAGACAGACTGATATGACAGAGACAAAGGCTCTCTTCAGCAGTCTCTCACACACACACACACACATAAATACAAATGCTGAAAGATCAGTTAATAGGAAGAATCAGAATCACATGAGAATAGCTGATTCAGGAGCTGAGGCCTATCGATATTTGTAATTTCACAGAAATACATTAACCAGCCATATCTTGTGGTCAATATAAATCTCCTCTCTGCTACTATTTTCCTAAATGGGGAAAGGCAGGCAACTTTCGGTTTATTTATTAATTTATTATTTATTATTTTATATTTCTACCCCGCCCTCCTGGCAAGCGGGCTCAGTTCACATACAAAAAAGAAAAAGGGAGGAGGGGGGTAAAGATGCTAAACTTAGCACTATTCTAAGTCTTACTCCAGTGCATAAAGCAGTTTTCTCTGACCATTTCTAAGACTAGAAATCAGCTGAGTGGGAGAAAAATGCTGCTATGATTGGACACAAGAGGGGGGCAGAATTTAGACCCTGCACAATGCTCTCCAGTTCCATTAATGAAATAAACAAGCATCCCATCCCTTCCATACATACTAATTCCCACTTCCCTGTGCCAACTGTGTTAGCATTAATTTCAATTATCTAGAGATCAGTGCTGTTTTCTCCTATCTGCCTGAAATTTGGAGGCGAGGGTATTATTCTGTGAATGAAGACTCACAATCTGAGAATTTCATCTCATTTAACTGAAAGTGGGGAAAGATACAGACAGACTGCATTTTTTTAAAGTATTGAAATCAGTGGAAGTGACTCTTGACTTTATAGTGACAGCTATTGTCATGTAGGAAACTAGAGTAATGGACTGAGATATTAGAGATCCAGTTACTATCTCTGCTGTGGACCCATGGGCAAGTTGCTATCTCTTTCCATACTTGAAAAATGGAAATAACAGTGATCTAACTATCTGAAGCATGAACACTAATAGTGCAGTCCTATGCAGAGTGATTCCTGTCTAAGCTAATTAATTGCAATGGGCTTAGAGGAGTGTAAGTTTGCTTAGGATTGCTTTATAAATCTGCTAAGTTATAGCTGAAGGTATAATGTGCTGCTGTCTTGATAGGGTGAAAAGAGTCTCTTTAAAAAATCACTTAAAGGTTTGTTCAGTGTGGAGAGGTTCCCACATATTTGCAAACATTCAGTTGCAGGGTTTGGAGATTTTTTCTCTCCAAGGCAGAAATTTCTGTTGTGAAAAAAAATAAATCCTTTGCTAGTCTTCAAATCACCATTTGAGATTACTGTAGAAAACCACTGGAACAGTAGTGCAGACTTGTTTCGCCTCTGTTACAGGCCCTTGTTGGGTAATATTTATGACATCATTGCCCGTGAAGCCCTTCTGCAATCTACATTTGCCAAACTGGATTGTCTCTGTACAGGAGAATAAATACACACAAACACAACTTTAAAAACGAACACTGTGAGAGCATTTCATTAGCCCTGAAATAAATCTGGAAGTTGCTGCTATAATTCAGTAGAAATGTTTTTAAAGGAAGACTCCAAGACAAAGCTGTAGAATTAACATCATTTGTTCTTTTTGACTGGATTTTTATTTAGTCATTTAGGAAATGTGTGTGCCACCTCTTCAGAGATTCATAAAATGGCTCACAAAGTAAAAACAAACAAATAAAAAACACATAAAAGCAACCATAAAATTATCCCTATTAAGTCATGCTACCAAAAAAAAGCCATATAAACAACATTAAACAGTCTAAAATGATAGTCATAAAATGGGTCTCAGGTTGTAACAGTTAAGATATAGTTCACAAATCTCTGTACTTGTCCCGTCCCGGGCCCTCTACCCCCCGCCGCTGCCGCCGCGCCGGCGGGCACGACGCGAGAGCCCTGCAGGAGGGAGGTCCCCAGAAAGTCTGGGCGTCCCGGGCAGGCCCCCAGCCCCCGCGAGGGAGGGAGAAGGCGGCGCGGTCAGCAGCAGCCCGTCGGGAGCAGCCCGGAGCCCCGCAGCTGAGCCTCAAGTTCCCGTGGGCTGAGCCCGCCCCACCAGGCAGGCGCCGGGCGGCAGGCGCTTACCCCACCCCGGGGAAGGACCACCGGCGTTGGAGGCGCAGGCACCAGCCCCCGACGACCCGAGGTGCGGGTCAGCTGAGGAACGCGCCGCAGACAAGTCCGGCAGGAGCGGCCAGGAGGGAAGTCCCCAGTGCCCGGAGGGCCGGGAGCCGAGCCGCCGCCCGGTGTGAGGGGCCGCGATTATGCCCAGCTGACAGGCGGCAGGGAAGCCGGAAGAGGAGCCGCATCTGGCCTGATAAAGAGGGGCGGGGCTGGGTGGAGGGCGGTGTCGCACACTGGGGAAGGGAATAAAGAGGAAGCAGTTCGGCCGGCCAGGGAGGAGACGCCGGGAGTAAACAGGAAGGAAAAGGAGAGAGAGAGAAAGGACGAGCGAGGGGCTGGACTGAGAGAGAAGGGGACGAGCCCTGAGTCCCTTGGAACGAGTGTTACTCCCGGTGAAGGGAGGATGGCCAAGGGTGGCATTAACCCTCACCCCCCATCGTTCTGAGGCCGCGCCCACAGCCCCTTTTCCCGCCTCCAGCAGTGTGACGCCGCCCTGCACAGCCCCAAGACCACGGCAACGGGCCAGGACCCCCGAGAGCCGAGGGAGGGGCGTGACAGTACTATTGGATGTTCTATACTATCTCTGTAAAATTTCCTAATCTCTGTTCTCCTGTTTGTACTTTTGGTGTACAGGTATGTGTGTGTATGTTGGTATTATTGAATATAACTACAATTCTGACAAAGCAGGGTTACTCCACAATAAATAGTCATGTTCAAGGTACCACAAAATTCTTTTTTGTCACTAACTACTAATTATTTGGGTTGTTACTTTAAACAGTAGACTTTGAATATAACTAATTTCAATATTCATAAGTTTTGTTTCTTCCTTGTTTTACCTTAACCAAAGGTAGTTGCAACAGTTCTGTGCACAATACTTATTGTGATTAATCATGGATTAATGTAAACATACAAGATATTCATGGCTTACTTTGCAATGAGACATGTAAGGCAGTAGCCTCAGGGTTAAAATAGATGATACAAGTGGGGACCCACAGGAAACTTGCAGGCGCAGCTATCCCATTCCCCCACCTCCACTTCCCCTCCTCTTCCCCTACTTCTCTTACACTCTTTCTCCTTCCTGCCACCCCCCCCCCTCTCTCTTAGGGTTGCCAGCTCCATGTTGGGAAATTCATGGAGATTTGGGGGTGAAGCCTTGGGAGGAGGACATTTGAACTTGGAAGTGACCTCAGCATAGTATAATACCGTAAACACCATCCTTCAAAGCAGCCATTTTCTCCGGGGGAACTGATCTCTGTCATCTGGAGATAAGTTGTTATTCCAGGAGATCTCCAGTCCTCACCTAGAGGTTGGCAACTTTAGTTCCCCTGGAGGAAAGGACTGCTTTGGAGGGTGGAGTCTATGGCATTATCTGTCTAAAGTCCCTGTCCACCTAAATCCCCACCATCCCCAGGCTCCACCCTTCAAACATCCAGGAATTTCCAACCTGGAGTTGGCATCCCTATCTCCTTTCCACCCAACAGCCAACCTACCATTATCTGCCCCTCTCTATTCAGCTTGCCATCTCCTTTCCCCCTGCAGCTTCTACTGAGGAAAACTATGGTCTTTCTCCACAATGGGGACTAAAGCAGTTGACATTATTTTATCCTCCTTTTTATCCACACAACAATCCTATGAGGTAGATTAGGCTGAAAGTATGTGACTAGTCCAAAAGCATCCAGTGAGTTTCCACAACAAGACGGGGATCAAAACCTGGGTCTTGCATATCCTACTCTGAAGCTCTGACCATTATACTACCTGGCATTCATAGGGTGACTGCTGTTGAAGAGTAGCAAGCAGCAGACCTAGCTGAGTCATGCAAGTCAGGTGGTATCAAGTCACCCAGAGAGTACTGCCGAGGGATGCCAGCCTCCAGGATCTGTGGATCCCCTGGAAATACTGCTTATCTCCAGACTACAGAGATAACTTCTCATGGAGAAAATTGATGCTTTGTACCTCACTGAGGTCCCTGTCCTTCCCAGGGTCCACTCCCAAATCTCCAGGAGTTTCCCAGCCTGGATCTGGCAACTTTACCTCCCCCCCCATTTCCTGCTGGTGGCCAGGGGGGACCTGGCAACCATAGACTCCTGCCAGGCATAGAGTTGCCAACCTCCAAGTGAGACCTGGAGACCCCTCCCCCCCAGAATTACAAATGAACTCTAGACAGCAGAGATCTGTCTCCCTGGAGAAAATAGCTGCTTTGGAGGCTGGACCATGTGGCATTATACCCAGATGAGCGTCTCCCTCTTCAGAGTCCAGCACAAAACCTCTAGGAATTCCCCAGCCTGGGAATGGCAACCCTTGTCAGACCCGGCCCCAAGACTCCCTCCCTCAAAGGCCAAAATAGGCCTGGAAAGGGCCCTTCCCCTTCCCCCTCCCCCTGTCTTTTATTGACAGTTAGAAGCCCCCCCCCAATGTTCTAATTTCTCACTGTTGATGCCTGAAGTAGATCCCTGTAGAGGCCATTTCAAAAGGTATTGGGGGAAATTCAACCACCCCTGAAGGGTTTTTTTAAAACTTTTTGGATTTTTCTGCGGACCCACAGAGTCCCCTGAGTCTGTAGAAAAAGCTATTGGGGGAGAGTGAGCCCTCAGTTGGCAGAAATAAGTATCTGCATGGAGAACAGACTTTGGGAATTAGTATGTAGATAGATATTAAGGCAATCATATAAGCCAAGCTTGTTATTTCTGATTCTCATAAACACCTTCATTATGCTGTATGCTAATTTACTGCTCAACCTCTGCCTATATGTATGGACTGGTAAGTTCCATTTCACTCTATTTGAGGAAGTGTGCATGCACACAAAAGCTCATACCTTGAATAAGCCTTTGTTGGTCATATGACCTTTGTTGGTCATAAGCTCATACCTTGAATAAGCCTTTGTTGGTGCCACTGGACTCAAACTTTTGTTCTGCTACTTCAGACCAACATGGCTGCCCAGTGCCCACCTGGATCTATCAACATTTTCAAAGGCTATTTACATCAATGATATATGTGAAAAGTCAGGCCAGACACCTGTGTCCCAATCATGTCACATGTATTGTGTATTTTGGCTTTCAGAGAGCAGTCTTTGGGAGGTGGCAACAGTCACAGCTTTGCCTTGATCCCCAACAAGATATGCCCTCATTGAGCTCCACTGCCTTTCTACCCCCAACAGCCCCCTGCTCCATTCCATTAGTCCACCCAGCCCCTGGAGATAACATCTAACATGCCATCTTTTCTTGTCCCCAAGACATGTTAATTAGCCAGTTTATGCATGCACAGTTTGCCACAACTGAGGAACCACAAGAGAAGAAGCATTAACTGCTTCCTACGTGGCATGTCATAGGGATGGCAAGGGGAAAGAGGTGGCAATGGGAAGATAATCTCAGGTGGCATCTTTTCAAGAGTCACTACTTTAAAGATTTCAGATGAAGAATGCGTAATATTTTAAATTGCAGCTTGCAATATATATTCCTGTTCTTGTGTTTTGATTTCTTAAACAACCCAGTCCCCTTAATAATGACAATCTCTATGCTAATTTTCCTTGGAAATGATGGCACACAATGAAGCATTTGAATGATGGGTTTTGCCAATGTTCTCATAGAATCACATAATAAATGGGTGATTTTAGTAATGCAGAAGGAACACAGTCCATTCTTGGGAAGTATATGGGTAACTTTTAGTTCTATATCAGTGGAAGCAGAAAGCTCAATAGGAGTTATATCACAACAATGGCTTCACATAAAGCCAGCAAATTGTCCTTTTGGCACAAGTGAATTCATGCATACCATGTCAATACAAATTCACTTACAATTCCAAATACATTTTCTGTGAATCAAGAACATAAAAATCACTGGGAGATTAAATTGCAAAATTAATGGATTATCTGTTGTTGCACCAATTAGCAGCTGATTTAAAAAAGAAACCCCATTTATCATCAATTCATTGTTAACTCATTGAAAATGTTAGCATTATCCTACTAAATAATTACCTGACTATGCATATTATATGAAGAAAGCAACTGTTTGTATAAAACATGATTCATGATAATAGAATCAGAGTTGGAAGGGGCCCAACTGGTCACTGAAGGAAGACTTCCTTGACCTAAATCTTTTTCATCTGTATCTTACCCAAGTTTTTGGAAAGATTTCCATTTCCTTCCTTAAAGATTTGTGAACAGTAATTTTTCATGGCATTATAACTAATAATTTTATTACAAAAGGATCTTTGACAGGAACATTTAGCTACATATATATTAAGGGAACTATCCCTGACTTCATATGGGACATGTGACTGCCAAATCAGACATTACTCATTCCTCATGGGTAAATATAATGTCCCACATGTATTCCATAAAGTGGGGCATTATATTTACATTAAATTTATGATGTAAATCAGCTTAAATGCCCAGGTAGAATCAGTTGCCACTACAGAAGCATTTGAGATGATTAAATTGATTTATGTAATAAGCCAACAAACTGGAGACTTCAATAAATGGAGCACAGGTTCATGAAAGAGTCTTCCACGCAACATATTTTCTGCAAATATATGGTAAAATAAACACATTCGTCTGTTTCAAATGTTAAAGACTGGTAACTATGTGCCACGGGTCTATAACATGCTCAAAATATAATGTGAAGAAGACAGTAGTGATATATTATCTGTTTTGTGTTTTATGTGGCAGCTTTTTTGCATCCAAAATTACTGTTGTGTCCTATACTAAACGTAAAGTGTGAATAGTTAATACATGTGCTTTGACACTAATGCACACATTTCAGGAGACTGGAGCCCGGTTGGATTCCCTGATGTGTACAAGACTGTTGAAAATGGAGTGTCTTCTATTCTCTGTATGTTGTATTACATACAGGACACTGCATTAGTGTACTGTACAATGGGTAAATACACTGTTTTTATGAATCAAGAACAACCTCCTCCCCCCCAAACCCAAATACTTCTAATCCTTTAATGCTGGCAGTGAAGGGTATGTAGCCACATCCTTTCTTCTGTGGCTTGAAGTTGCTCAAAATTGAATTAAAGTCCCAAGTGGGGATCCTGTCAAAACTTTAGAAATATTATGAAATAATTCAACATCAGCATGCTATAGTGCCAAGGTAGCTTAAAAGTTTAAAAGTCATCTTGCCTCTTCTTCTTACTGTGGAGAAGCCATAAATAATAAATGTCGATGTTGCCTTGATATGAACTCTTTTACTGCAATCTAAGACAGATGTTTCTTATCTGAGGGCCAAATGTCTCTTTCTTCATATCCCAGGTTGTTATTGTGGCTTGAGGATTGCAGGAGACATGGATCTGTTTTGCCTTTATTTAACCTTCTTCTGTAATAACCAAAGGAAATTTCAATTGAAAAAAAAATAAGAAAAAAACTATACTTGCATTTTCACTTTTCTCTCCCCCCCCCCCCCCCGCAAGACTCAGGATTTCAAATGGCTTCATATCTTTTCTTCTCCCCCCCCCCCCCCCCAAAGTTATAAAGTATTTCCTGGGCATGAAGTGTTGAAGACTACGTTGATTAGCTCTGTGATTTGGCTCTAGATGGAAGAGTTACTCTAGTATCTTCCAACTCAAGGGATCATAAAAGGCTCAAATTTGGAACTGATTTCAAGAGTGCGTTTTACATGCTGAACTTAATCTCCATAAAAGATATTAAACATTTGATAGACTCAAAAAACAAAACATGCCATGCCTAGGGTTGCAAGCTTGAGGCTTGCAGGAACTGGGGGCGGGGGGCAGCGGGTAGGAGGTTTCCTGGCAATCCTGTCCATACTTCATGTTCAAAAATTGTTCTATATAAACCTAAAAACTTAATTCTGAGGGGCTGTTGAGGATGAATATTAGGTTTGGTGTTCTTAGATCTAGCAGTGGCTATGAACAACACAGCTTGCTAGCAGATGTAGTCTGGGAAAACAGGAAACAGGGAGCAGACAGGAGTAGTTTTAGAGTGGGCCTAGGCTGCCTTACTAAATAATCCAGTAATTGTTATGCCTGTTTAAGAGTCACAATAACCTTTGTTTGGAATCTAAATTACAGTCAGCTGCTTGGTACAACACCAGGTGTGTGAACTCATCACCCTCTTCATTCCAGACAGAAAATAATAACTTATCCAAGGCAAACAGTTGATGTGCCATAAATCGAAGATACACTTCTGCACTTAAAGAGTGATTGGCTGGAGTCCATTGTCAATGGATGTAGTGTGGGCCACTAATTTGGTTATCTTCAAGAGGGGACCATACAGATTTACAAAGACAAGATTTAATGTCACATCATATTGGTAATTATACCTCCAAAATGTACTTTCTGACACCAAGCTTAAGTAAAACTTGGATCAAATATTTCTCATGTTTGATACTATTATGGCCTACTGGATCCACACCATGGTAACATCAAGACTAGACTACTGTAATGAACTCTGCATAGGTTTCCCCTTGAAGTCAGCTTGGAGACTCCAGAATGCAGCAGCTCTGTTATTGCAACAGCCCCAGACTTACCTGGGGCAGTGTTTGTGGCTGTGGGGCTGGGAGCAAGTTGAGGGAAGGTTCTCATGTTGGCTCCAAGCCAACATCAAGTATTTATTTTATTATTTATTAAATTCATTTTTAGCCCACCCTCCCCCATAGGACAGGGCTCAGGGTGGTGTACATAAAAATTGTTACATAGTTATAATAACAATTAAAATCATAAGTATGCAACATAATTATTGGTCAGATGGTGATATGCCTGCCAAAGTAGGTCACTGCCTTACGGGAGGGGAGGGGCAGGAGAAGCAGGAGTGCCAGCCAGATGGATAGCTGTCATTGTCCTCAACCAAATGTCTGGTGGAGCATCTCTGCCTTGCATGCCCTGCAGAACTGCATTAAGTCTCACAGGGCATAGATATCATTTGGCAGTGAGTTCCACGAGGAACTCTTCAAGGACAGCCGGATGCCTCTTGGGCTGGGGACCACCAGCAAGTTCTTATCAGCCAAGTGTAACACCCTTCAGGAGAGTAGTCCCAGAGATATGTGGGTCCCTGGCTGTTTTAGAGCCTTAAAGTTTAACTGCACAACCTTGAACCTCCACTGGAAGCTAGTGCAACTCACAGAGCACAGGATGGATATGTGCTGTGTGGGGGGGGGGTCCCTGTGAGGACTTGTGCTGCCATGTTCAGGATCAGTTGCGGTTTCTGGGTGAGTCTTAACGGTAGCCCTACACAGAGTGAGTTACAGTAATCCAGTCTGGAGGTGACCGTTGCATGGATTACAGTGGCTAATTAGAGAAGGACAGGTAGTGGGGCAGTTGCCTGACCTGGCATAGTTGGAGAAATGCCAGCCTGGCAACATTTATGATCTGGGCCTCCATTGATAAGGAGGCATCCAGAATCACATCCAGGCTCTTGCCAGTTGGTGCTGGTATGCAACCAGCCTCCTGGGCCCTGAACCGGGGTGGTCTTTTCTTAAAGAGAAACACCCCAAAACAACCTCTTAACCTCCACAAGCAGTGCCCTTATAAAGCCAGACTTGGCTTAAACAGTGGCTTTTGCAGGGAGGCTAGGAGAACCACATCTTGGCTGGGAAAACACAGGCCAAGTGAAGATTCTCCAGGCTGGCTGCATTGCCAAACATCACCCATGCAAGCAACCCCCCCCCCCCCCAATCAATTCAATCCAAAAGGATTAGAATGGGCAAGTCTCTGTTCTTGCCTCAGGCATCTTCTGCTGATCAAATGGCTAGTCTTTTGTCTGTCAAATGTACAAGCAGGCAGGAACAAAGAGCCTCTGGTTTGTGCTATTGCCGTGAATGAAGAATGCTGCATGTTCCTAGCCCCAAACTCCTGTTTCACTTGTATGTCAGAAATACCTTTGGAATAATCCTCTCATTTCTGTCTCCATATATTTGTCTAAACTATCTGCATTCTTACACCTATGCCAGACCTATCAAAGTAAACATCAATTCTCCATGTCTTGTGAATGGTCTCCCATTCAGATTCATCCTGCTGCACATTAAGAAACATCACCTCTCTTGTCTGGCACCAAGGAAATGCCAGACAACCCTATTGTTCCACAATGGACACTCCCAGCCCAATCATCCAACACCTGGCTAATCCCATTATAACTATTGCTGACTCTGCCTCTCTGGAACCTTATTGGTCACACCTAGGTCTTGCCCATCCTGACAACTGCACCCCCTGGGACCCATGACTGGCCCTGGTAATCTTTTGTCTTGACCTGGGGCAAGCCCCTCAAGACCTCCCATTGATCAGCATTGTTTTCTAATGTCTATATCTGTCCACACACACGGACTCAGAGTGTGCCTCTGCCCTGATGCCAACCTATGTTTGGGCCACAATCCCTTCACCATGGATTCTGCACATCTGGACAGGTTGTATTACCCCCTAACTGAACCCTCTATTCACTATCAATCACCTCTACTTTCTTAGTTCTGTATTGCTTGCTCTTTTTTGAATGCTTAGTGTGCTTGCAATTAGGGAAATTCTTCAATAAAACCTATTGAATTTACTCTTCAAATCTGGAGTCTTCCTACTGTGCCAGACCTTAGTATACAATTAGTGTGTAGTCCCTGTGCCCCTCTGGTCTTTCCTGCCGCATAGCTAAGGAGGGAAGCAAGTCGATACTACAAGAAAGGTAAGTTCTTTAAATTCAAGATATATGGCAAGCAGTGTTCCCTCTAAGCTGAGTTAGTATGAACTAGCTCACAGTTTTTTAACCTCTGGCTCACACATATTTGTCTTAGCTCAGAAAGGATGGCTCCAGAGCAAACTAATTTATGTAGTAGCCAAATCACTCACTCACAACTTTAATACCAGTAGTTCACAAAGTAGAATTTTTGCTCACAACACTCAACAGCTTAGAGGGAGCATTGATGGTGAATGCCGAAGGTGGGAGTTCAAAAACCTGGGTGCCACCTAAGGACAGCCATTAGATACCAAACAAGCAAGACCAGCTATAGGGTGCCTCCCTCTCATCCCTTTCAGTGCTTTCAAATGCTATGATGAGTTCTTAGCAGGGGCTTAAGCAGTGGAAGATGGAGTCTGTATCAAATTAATATCACAATGGTAGTGAGTCATGCCGAGGACCAATGCGCCCCCTTGCCCAGATTGTCCGGAGGTATGGGCTGGGGTGTCACCAGTATGCTGATGACACCCAGCTCTATCTGATGTTGGGCAGCCGGTTGGACTCCGACCTGCAAGATCTGAACCGGGCTTTGCACGCTGTAGCTGGTTGGCTTAGGCAGAGTCAGCTGAAATTGAACCCGGAGAAGATGGAGGTCCTGTGCTTGGGTTGGGGCGGTTTGGGGTGAGGGGTCCCGCTCCCGAACTTTGACGGGGTGCCATTGGTGCCCGTGGCGGAGGTAAGGAGTTTGAGAGTGCTCCTGGACCCCTCCTTGACAATGGATGCCCAGGTAGCAGCCAGTGCCAAGTCAGCTTTTTATCATCTACGGCTGGCACGGCAGTTGGTTCCCTTCCTTGACCATGACAACCTGGCCACAGTGATCCATGCGATGGTCACCTCGAGGCTTGATCACTGTAATGCTCTCTACATGGGGCTACCCTTGGTGCAAATCCGGAGGCTTCAGCTGGTGCAGAATGCCACAGCCAGGCTGCTGATGGGCCTCACTAAGAGGGACCATGTCCAGCCTGTGCTAGCGGCACTGCACTGGCTGCCTATAGCGTACCGGGTTCGCTTCAAGGTTATGGTGCTTACCTTCAAAGCCCTATATGGCCAGGGTCCAACATACCTGAGGGACCACCTGTCCCCATATATACCCCAGCGAGCACTTCGGTTGGGGGCCCAAAATCTACTCTGTATACCAGGCCCCAGGGAGGCCAGGCTTGCTGGAACCAGGGCTAGGGCTTTTTCGGTGGCGGCCCCTGTCTGGTGGAATGAGCTCCTGATGAGATCAGGACCTTATGCAGTTCTGCAGGGCCTGCATGATGGAGATCTTCCACCAGGCTTTCAAATAGGAGCCACCACTGCTGGCCCCACATAATGATTGCTATCTGGTGATGTGGATTACCCTGGTGGCTGCCCAGGCCTGATGGCCATGGAAGGCCACACTTGACCCTAAGCCATCTCTTTTTATATTATAACTGGAAGCATTGGTTAACTGGAATTTTACTGTAAATAGATTGTTTTAGGATTTTATAGTGGATTTTAAATGTTATTGTACTGTATGTTGCACTTTGTGCCATGTTAGCCGCCCTGAGCCCACTTGCGGGGAGGGCGGGGTATAAAACTAAAGAATAAATAAATAAATAAAATATTTCTTCCAGCCCCAAATGCAGTCCTGTAGCTAGAAGATTTTTGGTGGGGGGCAGCACTGCTCCAAGATAACTATGTCACTGCTGGAAGTGATGTGTCACAATTGACATAGGCCCATGGGGGGTTGAGCGAGCTAAGCAAGTCTTCTCAGAACTAAGTCCCATATTATCCAATGAAGCTTATTCCCAAGAAAGTGTTCTTGGACACTTTTGTGGTAAGATTTGACTCTGAGCCTAGAACCTTTAACGGGTGAGCCCTGGCTGCTGCCTCCATTTCCCTGCCAAGCCCAACAACTGTCCCTGGCTTTGATGTGCCCATCCTGGGTACTCACTTGCCTTGAAGGCCTGCTCCTAGGGAGCATCACTGGGGCCAGAGGGGCTGGGCCCACCTGGCTGTCTGGCTGCAGAGGGGCCATACCAATGAGCCCCCATTGGAAGATGGGCCATGTGCCCCAGACTCCCTCCCACAACCATGAGGCATGTAGACTGGTGCAGGCTGCCCCTCTCTCGTCCTGCTCAGCCACAGTAGCAGCTCCTTACTCTGGCAGGCAGTCACCATGCAACCTTGCTGGCTCTTCCTGTTTTCAACTGCAACTGAGCAGGAGGGGAGGGAGAAGCCAGCAGGAAGCCCACCCTTGTCCGCTCCATCCTGCCTTTCCAGCTGGCTTAACTGCTTAGCCTTGCAGGATGGCAGCAACTGAGGGAGATGTATCCAGAACCAGCTCCGGGGCTCTCTCCACCTCCCAGTGGAGGGGAGGGGGACCAGGGAAATAGGGGCAGGGCACATTTGTGAGGAGGCATTGTCCCCGGCCCCTGGTAGCTACAGGCCTATGGCCAATGTAGGATTTTTTTATTGTTATTGTCAATAATTCACGGTTACAGTAGGAGAACAAAATGAATATAAGAAGAGTTTGTGTTAAATGCTAAGCAAGCCATTGCTGCCTGTAATTTTCCTGCCATAGCAGTCAGTTGAGAGATTTCCATGCTCAGAAAATGAGCTACTTTTTTGAGGTCTGGGAAAATGGAGCCCCTTTGCTACATATTCTTGCAGTTTGAGAGGAGAGGAAGGACTGTATTCTGTGTAACGTTGGTGCTGTTATTATGACTGCCACTTCAGTCCCTTGAAATGGCTATCCACTGAAAAGAAGGGTGTCTGCAGTATGCAGGCACAGAAAATGGTTCCAAAAAATCCAGAACCCAAAAATACCACATGGATGTCTAACCCAAGTGAGGCTAGATGGCTGGCAGCTCAAGAAACGGGCTTCTTGGTTGTGGTGTCAGAACTTTGGAACTCTCTTCACAGTGAAATTCACCTGTCTCCTTCCATTGTTCTCTTCCACCAGCAGATGGAGACTTTTTGCTTTGTTTGGCAAACCCTCAATAACTGTTATTGGCTCTCCTCCCTGGTTTTGGTGTTGTGTGTTCATGCATTTATATGTTTTTATTGAATTATTTATAGACAGACAGACAGAGATAATGATGTATTGACTGCCCTATTTTCAGAAGTACACATGACTGGAAACGTGTTGCTGCCACCCAAATCAGCATGTCTGTGCCTGTACTCTACAAAACATCAATGGTTACTCTTTGCTCTGCAGTCCTGTAGACCAGAACAGGTACACCAGGCAAAATGCACACGTTAAACTATGGTTTATTAATTACAATCAAGTGATGTGTTGCATATGAGGTCACACTTCTTTAATATCAAAACAGGGCCCCTCAATTAGCAGGAATTTCCTTGAACACTTTTCCCATTCCTTCTTTCTTCTGCTCTCTCTCTCTGACCATCCAAATCTCCTAGGGGAGAGTTGATTTTATCTTCTGTGCATTTGCAAAAGCAGCTGCAAGGACAAAGGACTGAAATTCCACCAGTGCAGCTAGTGCACAGCCGCAAATCTGTTCAGCAACTGCTTGAGTTGGATAGTGGCAAGACAAGGAAATCAGAGGCTTCTCACAAGAAATGATGGCTGTTAAAAATAGCATGTTAACCTGCTGAACAAGTTTACTGCCAAATTAGCAGCACCTCTGTTGTTGAGCTTATGGTGATGACAGTGTGAGTGGCCACCATAATGGCCTCAGCAGCTGCCATGCAGGTGGTTAAAGCCCTGATCTGCACCAGGTGGTCATGGTGTTCTCACTTGCTTTTCATCTTGATTAAAATTTTCAGCCTTCTCCTCCCTGGACACATTCTCATCATCAACATCAGGGCCCAGACAGTCCTTAAAGTGGAATAGGGATGGAGAAATGAAGAACCTGATTCTGTCATATCACACATTAGGTTTTACCCCATGTTAATTGGAAGTGAAGAAAAGAGAAGAAAATATCACATTGCTCTTTCAATGCCAGTCACATATTTTTAATAGTGTTTAGTTCTGGTCTCAAGATAAGCCACCACAGATAATAATAAAATAATTAATACAAATAATATTTAATGGAATGTGGAGGAAATAATGGCTGTATTCAGAAACCCAAATATAATGTATTCCCCATGTTTGGCTATGACTTGAAACAACAGTTTCATTCAAATCAAGACAATATGTTGTATAAAAAGATCCTACATACAAAGTCATACTGCTGTATGAAAATGTATGCCATTCCAGTCTGGATTTTGCATTTTGACATTTCGGCTGTTTCTGAAGTTTTTCAAGAACTTTGAAGACCACATTGTTATATTTATTTGCTCTCCCCCGCATTTCTTCTTGCCTTGTCCCATAATGCTGAAAGTGAAGCTGTCCAGGTTTACAGAATGTTGTTTATGCTCTTCATTTTTGCTTCCAGCTTTTATTGGTTTTTCAAAATTATTCTTTTGTAATCATGCATTGTTAATTCAGTGCTTTTTAAACAGCCTTCAGTTTTAAAACACTTCAATGTGTAATTGTATTTAGCTTTCAAATTAGTTCAGCATTTCAACCTGTATAATTTCTCTAGCTTGTTTATAGACAATCATTGAAAAATTCAACCAACCCTAACTTAGAAGCAAATTAAAATTTTTGGCAATTTTCTTGAAGTAAGGTCATTTAACTTTTTTAAAGTGGAAAGAATACTTTTTTCAAAATATCAGGCCTTGCAGAGCATGAGAAGCAATTTCTTACTTAAACATACTGGTGAATATGATATTTGAAAGCAACAATCCACTTCACTCTTTACTCAATATAATAAACTGGCATAAACAAGATAAAACAGTGTTTATGAAAGAAATCCTGTGAATTATTTTGTGTGCATGTATGCGTTGCCATCAAGTCACTTCTGAGTTATTTTGACCCTATGAATTAATGACCTCCAAAATGTCCTATTATTAACAGCTTTGCTCAGGTCTTGCAAACTGAAGGCCATAACTTCCTTGACTGGGTCACTCCATTTCTGTGCTGGATCTTCCTCTTTTCCTGCTGCCTTCAACTGTTCTCAGCATTATTGTCTTTTCCAGAGACTCTTTTCTTCTCATAATGTGACTGAATTCCAGTACATTTCTAGTAACAGTTTAACAAAACAGCTTGCCTCAAAAGACGATGTCACTAGGATGGGCTGGGCAGCCAGATTATACCATAGGATAGCTTGAATGCGCAAAGCAGAATTATTTGCAAGCTAAATTGATGTATATATAGAAAGCTGACCTGGATTTAGAAATCTGAGAAGAATAAGGTTCCATGCACTGAATTTTTTTTACATAAGAATGCAGTATATATAATCAAATATAATATAATTACATGCATAGATTTTTAAAGATACAAATCTATGGAATTGTCTTATACTATCAAAAGGTTGCTCCATCTCCCTTTGTTGGTCTTAAAGATGGCCCTGGACACAAACTTTGTTCTCTGTCTCCCTCAGTAGTATTTACAATGAACCAACATGGCTACATGTTTTTTGTCCATTCATGGAAAGATCAACTTTAGTCATCAGAGTGAAGAACTCTTCAAGTGGCAGAAAACAACCTCAAGTGAGACTTTGATTACATAGGTTGCTTGTTGCTAGAATATACCATACAAGTTAATTTCCCTTGGTTAGTGTATCACCTAAAATTATCACCCTAGTGTATCACCTAAAATTAACCTCCAGCTTTGCTGGTATTGTCAGTACTATTTTTCCCCCTTACAAGAGACCAGTGAGTTCTCTCTCTCTCTCTCTCTCTCTCTCTATATATATATATATATGATTTTTTCAATATAAACATATCACATGCATAATACATTCTTATACATTTTTGTGAGCCTATTTTCCGATCTATCCATACATACATTCTCTTCCATCTTTTCTCATATACTTCTTGATCTTTTCCCTGTAATATAGCACTCAATCTGTCCATTTCTGCCACATCTAGTAATTTCTGTATTAGATCCTTTTCTGAGGGTAGGTTGTCCTTCTTCCAACCCTTTGCAATTAGCATTCTAGCTAATGTTAAAATATAAGTTATAAGATATTTATTGTCTTTAGCATAGTCATCTGGAAGTATATTCAATAAGAATACTTCTAGTGATATTGGAACATCTTCACTTGTAATTTCTAGTATTATTTTATGTATTTTTGACCAGAATTTTTGAATTTTACTGCATCTCCACCATATATGGAAAAAAAGTTCCAACATTGGTTTTACATTTCCAACAAGAGGTTGATGCATTACCATAAAATTTAGCAATTCTATCCGGTGTCCAATACCACCTGTGAAACATCTTATAAATATTTTCCTTGAATGGAATTGCTCTCATATATTTTACAGCTTTCCATATTTTGAGCCATTCCTCTATGTCTATCATAAGAGACCAGTGAGTTCTGAAATAAACTGAAGGAACACCAATCAAGAGAGAAATCATCTTAGAGGAAAATTCCAGCTAAACTCTCATCTTATGGCACTCTGACTGTTACAGGTGTCAGCCAAATCTCCCCCCCCCCCCCCACACACACTGGAGTTTTACTTGTCAAGGGTATTTTGAGTGCCTGTTAATTAGTTCACACAGTTCAGCTGTGTATCTGGTATGGGAGAGGGTGATTGGTCTTAACTGGAAAGTCCCAGTATTTCTGCTGTTAGGAATAAGTAAGTAGAACAGCCAGTTTGTTTCGTTGTTTTACGTATGTTATGACTCTGCTGAACTATTTGCTTTGTTTCTAAGAACCTTTCTTGAATTTCTTCAATAAAGCCTGTGCTTTATTTTGTGTGAGTTACTGGGCCTAACTACCTGGGCCTAAGCTTGGTTACATTACCACACCAAGGCAGGGTTACCCTTGACAACACCTAATTACCTTCTGGCTTTTAATCTTTCAAAGGAAGAATGCTTTTGGGAACAGTTTTAGAGAACTCAAAAGCTTGCTCACTGTTTTGTAATTTGACTGGCAGATCTCAGGTGGAGAAAGGCTTTCCTTAACAGCTTTCATATGAGACCCTTTCACTGGAAATGACCACGATAAAACTTGGGATCTTCGGCAGGCAGCTCATGACACTGACAGTCACGTGCATGGAACCTAGAGTCAGGTCACCTTTATATGCATGACAACATTTTGCTTTACATCCCAAGACTTCATTAACAGTACAGCTATGGCACTGTTTGTTCAAGGTAAGCCCGCACATCGTCCTTGGCCCTACTCTGGGTATTTAATGGGTAGACAGAGAAATGAAATTTGGCAGAGGATCTGAGAAGGTAACAATTCAGGGTGCATAATAAATCTTTCTGTGCTAACTTTGGCCAGTTTATGCTCACAAAATAGAAATAAGATTGTGCGGAGTACACAAGAACACATGCTTATGGAGTAACAACACACTTCTTTGTAGAAGTCTTTGGCAAGCACATTCACACCAGGTTTTTGGCCACTGTGTGACACAGACACCAATTTCCCACAAGTGCTGCCCCAGCACTGCCCCGGCATCGGGTCCTCCGTTTGCCCCGATTGCAGCCTCAATTTCACACTATTTGCCGTGGGGCGCATTTTAACCTGGGGCTTTGCACGATTTTCTCCGTGACTTCGGTGATCCTCAAAAAACAGGATCACCAAAGCCACAGAAGAAATCACGTGAAGCCCTGGGTCAAAATGCTCTCCGCGGCAAATAGTGTGAAATTGAGGCTGCAATCGGGGCAAATGGAGGACCCGACGCCGGGGCAGTGCTTGTGGGAAATTGGTCAGAGTGTTGGACTGGATGGACCACTGACCTGATCCAACATGGCTTCTTTCTTCTCTCTCACATGCAGCAATGATCTGACACTTTTCTCAATGCATTTTATTTTGCTGTTTAGACAGCATTTCTGTACCTATATAAAAAAACTGATTTTCATTGAATAGAATAGCATCAATTTTAAGTGACCACTATGTTGCAGCATTGGGCATCTAAGTAGTGTAAACATGGCAAAGTATTTCTCCTGAATAAATAAGGATGTCCAATGTACTTCCATCATACCAGCCTCTGACTGTAGTAGGCAGGTTCCAGGCATTCAATGCCAGAAAAAGAAAAGAGGGGGCATCATCTCCCTCAGTGCCCTATTCCTGCAAGTGAAATGCAAGTCTCTGGTACTTTGGACAATGTACAGTTAATACTATAGGAAACAACTGCTTGGGGAGCCATTCCATACATTATGTCTACATTTTATTCTTATTCTTTTTGGGGTTATTCGTATTTTTCATATGTGTGAATGTGTGTCAGTGTGTGTGCACCTGGAAATCATGGCAACCTCTGGTGACTTACCCTTACTGGGGACCTGGAGGATATTCAGAGAGGTGGCTGAATAAAGCCTGCCCCTGCTTTCAGACTGCTGGTATTCCAAGGAGGTCTCCCATCCAAGTACTTGCCAGAGTCAACCCTGCTTAACTTTTGAGATCTGACAAGATTGGGCTTGCCTGGACTATCCAGGTCAGAACAACATTTTTTTCTTAATGTTCAATTAAAATTTGGTAATTTCCTTTCAGTTCCTCTTCCTATCTGTCTGGGTCTTGTTTGTATGAGACTGTTCACCTTCTATGAGAGATTATCTTTCTTTAGTGGCTATTATATTTTATAATAAAATCTTTATTGCATTAGCAAAGAAAGCCATAGCAACAGTACAAGCTAAGAACTATAGTTCAGACTAAAAGTATTACTTATTATTTATAAAGCACTTAAAAAGAGTGATTAACACATGGAATTCACTGCCACAGGAGGTGGCGGCAGCTACAAGCATGGACAGCTTCAAGAGAGAATCAGATAAACATATGGAGCAGAAGTCCATCAGTGGCTATTAGCCACAAAGTATAGATAGGAACTCTCAGTCTGGGGCAAGTGATGCTCTGTAATCTTGGTGTTTGGGGGGAGGGCAACAGTGGGAGGGATTCCTGCCCCCACTGCTGGACCTTCTGAGGGCACCTGGTGTTTTTGGCCACTGTGTGACAGAGTTTTGGACTGGATGGGCCATTGGCCTGATCCAACATTGGCTTTTCTTATGTTCTGAAGAAGAAAAAGAAGAAGAAGAAAAAGAAGAAGAAGAAAGTATACATGACATGGAAAGTCTAGAAAGTACAGCAAGTAGCAATCCAGATGAGGACTCTGAGTCAGAAAAGGGGGCAGGTGCCCCAAATCCCCGGAAAGTCAAAATGGACTTTGAAAAAAGTGAAAAGAGGAAAGAAATGGAAATAATTATTGATTTTTCTTAAATCTGAAAGATTGTAACTCTTTAAAATCTGTTTATGCTTGATTTAACTGCTTAATACCAGTTTATGATAGTAACCTTTATTTTTATCCTCCGCTACACAAATATTTTTTTGGGAAAAAAGCTATCTATAAGATGATTGAAATAGTTTTTATGATCCTCATTTAGCTATTTTACTGTAGGGTTTTAGGTTTGTAGTACGTAGAAAGGCAATAAAAATCATTTAAAAACACATCACTGTTTAACAAAGCAAATTCACAACAGTTGTAACTGCTGATTAAAGCAAAATCAATGACATGACATTCATCAAGTTAAAAACCCTTGGTGTCTACAAATAAATAAACTGATCTATTTAAATAGTGAAAGAAACAATCGTTTCAAGTGGCACTAAAGATAATTCAGGCATAAACAATTACTTATAAACCTAAATAAAACCAAATTAATGGGGGAGGGATTCTGGAGAATCTGCAGAGTTCATGCAATATACTTTCTGTTCTGGAGCAACTACTTTATGAAAATAGTTATGACAAGACTGCTGTACATAACACTGATGCATCCAGCAGATGTGGTCATATTATGCAGAAAAATGGAATTGCCAAGCCAAAAGGACTGAAATGCAGCCAAAAGACTAGCAAAGTACCTGCATGGCACTGCACATCTGAAACTAAAGTTACCAACAAGTTACAATCCCAGACTAGTGGGATATGTGGATGCAGAATGGGCAGGGGATACTACAGATAGAAATTCAACCAGTGGGCATTTATTCTTCTACAATGGTGGTGCAGTCAGCTGGAGCAGCAGCAGGAAGCAAGAAACTGTAGCTGTGTCCATGACTGAAGCTGAGTATTTACTTATTTATTCATTCCTTCCTTCCTTCCTTCACATTTTTACCCCACCCTCCTCGCCTAGGCAGGCTCAGGGCAACTTTTGTACGCAGCAGAAGCATGCAGACAACTGAAATGGATACTGCAACTAATGAAAGACTTTGGGATAGAGTAACCCAAACCAGTACAACTCTTTGAAGACAACCAGGGGTGCATAAAACTTGCACAGACAGAGAAGAACTAAACACATGGGTGTGTAGCCTCACTTAGTAAGAAACATGCAAGAAGAATGAGTTGGAATGCTGTCCTACAGATTAAGTTATTGCAGACACACTCACCAAGCCACTTTCTCAAGAAAAGTTTGAAGGTCTACATAAGATTAACCTTGGGGACTTTGTACACTAGACCTTGAGAAGGGGTGTTGGAAAAGGTAATGTCTGGTATACAAAGAAGAAGGAGACCCTGCAGGGGGCAGCAAGAAGACAATTAGATAGGACAAGTGGAGACCTGCAAGAAACTTGCAGGATAGTTATCCCATTCCTCACACCTTTGCTTCCTCCCTTCTCCCCCTACCTCTCTCACACTCTTTCTCCCTTCTGTCCCCCTTTCTTACTCTCTCGCTCTCCTCCATGTATGTTATTTCCTCTCTCTTTCTGACCTGTCATCATTCTCCTTGTTTTTCTGCCTCCCCACCTCATCACTCTTTCTCTCTTTTTCTGCCTCCCACCTCAAATCCCACCCTCCCCAGGCTCCACCTCTCAAATGTCTGGGAATTTCCCAACCTGGAGTTGGCAACCCTATTTCCTTCCCACCCAACAGCCAACCTACCTTTATCTGTCTTCAGCTTTCTATCTCCACCCCCCTCCCCTGCAGCCTCTACCTAGGAAATTTACAGTCTTTCTCCACAATGGGGACTAAAGCAGCTTACATTATTATTTCCTCTTTGTTATCTGCATAACAACCCTATGAGGTTGGTTAGGCTGAAAGTATGTGACTGGTCCAAAATCTCCCAGTCAGCTTCCAAGCTTGCAAGATGGGGATCTGAACCTGGGTCTCTCAGATCCCAGTCTGAAGCTCGAACTGTTGCACCACAATGGCTTTCATACGGTGGCTGCTGATGAACTGTAGCAAAACAGCTGGGCCTAATTAAGTCATGCAAATCAGGTGGTATCAAGTCACACAGAGGGTGCTGCCTAGGGATGCCAGCCTCCAGATGGGACCTGGGGATCCCCTGGAGTTACTGCTCATCTCCAGACTACAGAGATAACTTTCTATGGAGAAAATGGATGCTTTGGAGGGGGGAGTTTATGGCATTGTACCTCACTGAGGTCCCTGTCCTCCCCAGGCTCCACCCCCAAATCTCCAGGAGTTTCCCAGCCTGGATCTGGATCCGCTGCTGGTGGCTGGGGGGATACTTGGCAACCCTAGACTGCTGCCAGTAAAATCCCTGCCTTTGACTGACAGAAACAGTTGGAACCTCCCCCCCTCCCCCGAACATTCTAATCTCCTCACAGTTGACGCCTGGAGCTGAGGCCATTTCAAAAGGTATTTTGTGGGATTCTATGGTCCCTGAAGGGTTTTTTTAACTTTTCAGATTTTTCTGCGCATGGTGGGAGTGCCCCCTGTGTGTAGAAAAACCTCTCTCCCCCCCCAAAGGCCCCCTAGCTCGGATTTAGATATCCGCACAGGGGGGGGGGGGCTTTGCTATTAGATATATAGATGCCACTAAAATAATGGAATTAAGTAAGAATTTTCTTAGCTCACAAAAATGTTTGTATTTCATATTGTTATTTCTTTGCACACATAGATATAGAGAAAGCACATTCTTAAAGGAACATTCTCTAGTTATAATCCTATTAGGAGGTACAACTGGGATTTGATCTGAACAGTTCCTTAGTGTTGGGATATTGCAAGTTCATTCTCTTCAGTCATGAAATAATTAACCTGTTTGTTTATGCATGCTAATGTTACTTAGTTAGCTTAGGCACATATTTCCTGTCAGAGAAAAGGAGGTGATATTCCTAATGAGTTGGGACTGGGGCCAGCTATTTGATGATCAGTTTTATTGGGGTACTACATGCATTTGGTCATGTACACAGAAGGGGGTGGGGCTTTGTGAAAACTTTCTGTTTTCTTCATTCTCTCACACACAAGGTTTAGCAAACACACCAACAAGATTTAGATTAGAAAAGCTAGTCAGGATGTTTTGTTATTTTTTCTCCATGTAATGCTTCCTATTATTTTTCAATTAAACTTAATACACATCTGTGGCTGCATTCCTTTTACTTTGCTGAATACCCAACACTTAGGCCATGATAACAACGACAATGATGTTTACATATTTATTATGATTGTTGTAGGACATTGTTAAGAACATGACCCGACAGTGCTAGGCATTTAAATGTTTGCAAAGGGTCTTACTATACAAATTTTATATTAATATTGTTTTTATTCAGTTTATATTTCACAATATCATGTTCATACTGGATCACACAACTGTAGTGTTTCTTTTTAGTTCTTTTCTGAACTGCAGTATAACCCATTTGGAGATCTAGTACTTTCAGTTAGTTCCTTTCTTTCTTTTGATAATATAAATATTTAAACATTGTATCCATGCTGGTGCCTTTATTCTAGAACGAAATAGCATTCCTCTTCCTCAGGCAGTATTTTGAACATTTATAGAGTAACATATGAAGTGTAGGTGAAAAATAAATCAAAACTTTAAAATTTGCACTTTGAGAATACTGTTGGCAGCTACTGTTTTGCTGAAAGGAACGTAATTAGAGATACTGGCAGTAATGTCCAATCTCAGCAACAGGAAACCAATTTCAGTCTTTTTTAACAGTCAAAAAAGGGGCAGTAAATATTTAATATTTTAATTTTTAAACACTATATTTATTTTCACATTTTCAACTGGCACAAATTGATTTTTTCCCTTGTAACACTTTACTCTCCTACTGTCAATACTGCAAATAATGCCAGCTGCTACTGAAATGAAAACAGTAGGCTCATAAAGGCAAGCTTTAATTAAAACATTGTTCTTAAATGCAATTGGTGGTTAGGATGTAGTGAGGGACAAAACTTGGTTGGGACCAATTTTTGAACTAACACTTCTAAAAGGGGTATTAACTGATGAAAGTACAATGCTGAGAAGTATCTCAATGCCATTCTCACTGGGCACCAACCTCCAGTTCGGAACATAGTTATGAAACAGGGAGAGTTATTCTATTAGAAACAAAATTAGCACTATGTTGCAAAGAAGTGTTTTGAAAATGTACAGAGTTTGCCCACCTGACCACCCACAGGACTACTATTAACAGGCGCAAGTGGCCTGCATAATATCTTTTGGATGAACCACAAGACACTAAGGGGATGAAGTAAGCTATTGCATGAATGTGCCATTGTTTCAGGGAATGCTCCCCAGCAATGGATGCTTTCTTACAAATTGATGCATTCCAGAAATATCTCTTTAAATGCATCTTAGTTTTTAAAGTCCAGATTAAAGGCAATTATGAAGAGGTTATAAACTCAGCCATATTTATTTCATATTTTGATTCTCTAATGGAAAAATGACATTCAAGGATAACATGCATTAAAAAAAAACCCTGGAAACATCAATAGAATGGAGTTCAGTGGATTCAGCAGTAGGTTTCACTTACAGGTTTCTGGCTGTTGTTGGTGCTATCTTTCAAGCATGGGCTCTGAATGAACCACACATATACATAGGAAATGGGAGAGCTGCATACATAGCTCTGTCAAATGAACTGCAATATGATTGGCAGGAAAAGATGGGCAGCCAAAACCCACCTCTTTCTTTGTCTCTCAAAAATGGATTGACTTGATTGCAAAATATTTGCCAGGCTCATGTAAGTGCTGTCCAGCTGAAGAATTAAGCATAGAAAAATCATACACACTTTGCTTTACAGATTTGAATAGATACCTGAAAGACCACTTTTGTGAGTGGATCCTCTATGAACGTTCTTGAACCAGAGCAAAAAAAGTACTTTAATTCTGACTGCATCAAGATATTCTTATAGGGTGTTTTATTGATGCGCACATGTGCTGTTTACTGATGTAGTCTTCTCTGACAGGTAGTAGCTCTCCAGAATCTCAAGAGAGAATGGTTTTTCCCAGTATCAGTCTCCTGATAGCCTTCAATTTGATAATCATGACACTGAACATGGAATGTACAAACTATATACTCTAAACAGAGCCACAGAACTGAATAAAATATAGAGCTGGGTGGCACCAAACCCTAAAACTCTGTATGAACTCATTCAGCATCTTCATATAAATATCCTGTTGCCAGATCTCAGAGTGTGACGATGTATCTGGTTTGGCCACTTCTTCTGGGTTTCAAGTTTTAACAACACAACACTCAGGGTAGGATGGTAGCTGCCATGGGACATAGACTACATTCACTGAGTACATTTCCATCACTTTTCTGTTGGAAGTACCAGATGCAATGTCTCAGGCTCCAGAAGCAAGTCACCCCAGAGTTGCAGGAAGATAGGCAAACACTAAGCATCTTTCTGTTTACTATCACTAAGAATCCCTTTGAAGTGCAGATCAACACTCTTCAGGGAAAAAGCAAATTCCTTTTATCCCCCCCCCCCCACCTTCCATGCACACAAGATGGAGGTGCAGGATCTGCTTCCATCTCTTAGTTAGACAGTATAGTAACTGTCTCTGTATCTCTACCCTGCCCTATAAAGCATGTATTTCTAGAATAAAGTAGATAATTTTGTTTCAAACTGAAGTGTGGCTCTGTGTAACTTTGTTGTCTTGCAAGCACATGGTAGATTCGGGACAAAGCACTGCTGATTTAAAGCCAAGTGCACTCAGCTAACTAAAGAAGGATCTGGACCACCAAACCCAGTACACTTCCAACATTTTCCTCTTTAAGAACAAATAGGAAACAGGGACAGAGGACATGAAGGTTTTATAGGTAAGAACAATTACACTGGATACAAGTTAAGAGGAGCAAATTGATCTCCCTTTTAAAAAGGAATATGCTCAAGTGACAATTGCATATACTTTTGCATAACTATAGTGGTTAGGCTCGAGGTATCAATTGTTCAATAAGTTTGAAAATATGCTGTTTGGGATTCTAGTGTTCACCTCCTTGCAGAGCCTAAAACAATAATTCATCATCACTTACAGTGTCATCAGTTGAATCCCTGCAGCACAGTTGCAGAAGTTCACAGGGTCCTCCAGGCTTTCAGAGAATCAGAAAGATAAACAACATGGGCATTGTGCACATATTTTGAAAGGGCATTCCTATACCCCCATTCCTTCAAAATGAGTAGAATACTTGGTTCATGGGAAAAAAATTTTTAAAAAAAGAACCCTGGTCAATGCTGCTATAAATAAAACAGAAATGGTAGAGAGAGGGATAGGGAGGGAGAGAGAGAAAAAATCCCAGATAAGCCCGGTAAATCAGTGATGAAACCAACTAGGGCTGTGGTCACACACACATTTAGTGGCGCTATAGTTGCATTACCTGAGCAGAATACATGGGCCCCTCCAGACAAGAATATCTGCCTCCCATGGCACATTCATCAGCAGCCCATGCTGTTTCACAATGGAAGTGGAATAAACAGATATTGGAGAAAGTCCGGTATTAACAGATTGTTTATGGTTCTCTCCGGGTTTTCTGACATCTGAACTCTCCTGTAGTGAAAGGAACCTGGAAGGAACGTCTGAACCTGCAGATCCATTTTCATCATTGGGGTGTATTTTTAGTGTTTGCCTATGTTATGTCCTGGATACAATTCCTGTTCACTTGTATGATTCTTTGATGTGACCAAACATGTAACGCCGGCCATGCCGTCTGAATGCATGGCCTGGAAAAGGTACAAGCTTGAGGTAAAAGAACCATAGCACCCAGGCTCCTAAAGATCCACCTATCAGGGGCTTAGCATATTCAAATGAACCAATGTAATCTCTGGTGGGAAGATTAACCTATCCCGCAGTGGGGGTGTGGACAGGGGTGAGGCTTTTCTTTGCATATAAGCTGACCCCCGGGCCACCTCAGATATGCTTGTTCCTGACCTCTAATAAACTTCACTATGCTGAAACTCACTCCACCAGCCTCCAGATTCCAGTAGTTTTCAGCCTATATGTGCATGAGTGTGCACCTAAGCATGTGCATGAGTGCATATGTGCTGACCTGCATTTTAAAAGCTGACCGGGCAGCACACTCCATGGCTGAGGTACTAGAAGAATGTGGATGCTTGACCAGGGAATGGCCTCATGGGTAACTCACAGCAGGGTGTGCTATCTGGATGATAAGCCTTGCAACATTTTAAACTGGTGCAATTAGAGGTGCCACCATACCATGCCAACCCACTAGTGCAGGGGTGGGCAATTGTTTTGGCTCGGGGGCCACTTTGTAGGAGTGGAGGTTAGCGGAGGGCCGCAACTTTTAAAATGATTGCATTCATTAGTTAACTTTGCATTTCAGAAAAGGTATAAATTGTATCATAAAAATCAATAAATAGAAATTAAATATAATAGTGGTAGTTTTATTCAATTTATTTATTGTGCTAATTTCATATCATCTATAGCTGCAAGCACATTTAATTTAAGAATCAGTTTAATGAGACAAATGTCTCATCACACTTTTCTACAATTTTTTTTAAAATCAGGAGTGAGATTGCTTGTTGAGATTCTCATTACAGCCTGCAAGTTAATGTCTGTCAAATGTCTGTTAATGTTTATATTTACTCTTGTTGATCTTCATGCAAGAAAAACTTTGCTCACAAATATATGTAGACCCAAATATAGAGAACATTTTCCCAGCAAATTTCTTCATACATGGAAATTTTTTCAGCAGACAAAGATTTGTAAAAGTCAACTAATGTCACAGCATTAAACATTTCTTTCAGTGTGATCTGACTGCATGTCAATAAGTTCAAGTTGCAGCTCCTCAGGTGCTGTATCAATATCAGCAGTGATGGGATAAGAGAGCACATTGAATTTAGGCTCAATTTTCTTGAAGTCCTGAAATCTTCTTGGCGGGCCGCAAAAAACTCTGTGGCGGGCCGCATGTGGCCCCCAGGCCGCAATTTGCCCACCCTTGCACTAGTGTGATTGCAGCCTAGGAATATGAGGCAGATATTTCCTCTCCCTTGTCATTCTAGCGTTGGTCCCTGAAATGCATATTGTTGTAGAAGTGGGAAATAATACTTACTGCTGCATGCTTCATAAATGATACAAACAAGAGATAGAAGCAAAGCATTTTATATAATAACTGTTACACTATTGATATAAAAGTGACTGCTAATCTATATTTCCTTGTTTGTTAAAGTATTTAACAAACTTCTCTATCAATAATGATGGCTCGAAGCAGAGTTTTGAGTTCTCCTCAACTATAACTACATGGAGAGCAATTTGGATCATATGAGTTACTACTGTAGTAGAAACAGTGTAGAAATGCATATTCTTCCTGCAGGCTGTGATATATAAAAGTCACTTAATCTTGTTTAGAAACTGACATTGGACTATACTGTTCAAACTTAGCACAACTGCTGCTGTCATTCCATAATTACTGTGGGAGAGGATGTATCATAGAATGTCTAGAACAGAATTTTGTGAAATTCTCTTGTTTTAACAGACAGCTTCTTCAAGAGTGCATACAGTATTAGCTGTAATGAAAAGTGGTATTCTGTCTGTTATTAACAATTGTAATGAAAAAACTGCTGTGTGACCAAAATAATATATCACTTTCTCCCCCCAAGGACCAACTGTTACTGTGGAGTGATGGCAGGCAGATCCCGGTTGGCAGAATACTGTAATTTGCAGTAATAAACTGCATAGTTCCCTTGGTTTCATTTGTGTTTCACCAAAAGGTTTGTGTGGAACATTCTGTACACTTCCATTGGAGATCACAGATCATATATTTTCATTTCTTTGACATTTCATTCATTATATTTTGTACTCCAGCAGTTGCAGGTTTATATATTTGCAAATACACTTTCTAAAAAATGATGAACAAAGACTCAACAAAAATAAAATGGAATACCTACTTGAGGCCAAGGTCACACACTATGCGTGAATTTCATGTATCAAGCTAACTATCCTACCCGAGTGAAAAATAAATGGAGTTTATGTTTAAATGAGAGAAGGATGGGGGGAGAGCCACCGAAATGTTTAATACAATTTGGGTAACTCCACATTCAACCTGTGAAGGAGAGAATGTTTCACCATACTCATCATCAAAGGAAGATAGTTGAGATGAATACTCTTAAGGACACTAACAGTACATATTCATTTACTCCTGCCATCTCAAGATCCCACCAATGGCACAAAATTCCCTATAAAGCCCTCTGAGCTTTCTCTTTCTCAGGGGAAAAAAAGTGCAATGGTATCTCTGCTCTCTTTGTGAGAGAGGTATCTGCTCCCTGTCACTTCAGTAGCCCTCAGAACCCACTTCTCACATCACCACTAGTTCTGCTTGTCATATCCTGTATTCTAGATGCTTTCTCTTGACCCATTTCTTTTCTCACTTTCTTGAGGATGTACCCATAAAAACAAGCACAGTACCTGAATTGAACATTGACACTTTGAGGTAGCTGCACTTGTTATTGCTAAGGGATAAGATTTTACCATAGTATTGCTACAGATGTGTAGTAAAAAGAACATCTTTATGGACTCAATGCTGTTTAGACAGTATCTGCTTCTTAGATCTGTGAATCCTACTATCTCTCACTTTAGCAGTAGACATATGAATGATAATCTGTTTGACATACTGTTCTGTTAATCTCAGATGTGTAGTATCCGGCTTTAGTAACGTACTAGTGAATGGAAAGACTTTTTATTTATTTATTTATTCAAATTTCTATCCCGCCCTCCCGGCCTCTCAGCAGGCTCAGGGCGGCTACCAGCATAGTTCAAATACAATAAAATTCCAGAAAACAACCACAGTATAAAAACATACAGCTTTAAAATTATAGTGCAAGATGGCGAAACTTCAACTCTCTCATCCGGGCGGCATCAGCAGGCATTCTTCAGAGCTTCTGATTGGTGCAGATGGTCCTTGTTGGTGGTCTTCAGTGGTCAGGCCAGGGCTATGAGGGCAAGGCGGCCCCTACTTGAAAGCCTGGCAGAAGAGCTCCGTCTTGCAGGCCCTGCGGAATGGTAAAAGGTCCCGCAGGGCCCTGATGTTATCTGGGATCTCGTTCCACCAGTGCGGGGCTGCCACCAAAAAGGCCCTGGCCCTCATTGCCACCAACAGGACCTCCTTAGGCCCTGGCAGAACCAGGCAGTTCTGGGAGCCTGATCATAGTGCTCATGGGGTACACACGGGGAGAGGCAGTCCATTATGCAGCTAGGTCCCTGGCCATATAGGCCACATGCTCACAAGGATGCTATTGCTGAACACATTGAAGGCCTGAGTCCTGGCAGGAAAACAAATCTGAAAAATTGCAGTTTAGATGAAACCATGAATACAGTTTCCCCTAGATTCCCTTCCTCTTTCATCTGCCTATTTTGTGTATTCAATTCAGCTAGGAACTAGGACAGAGCCTGCAGACTGCGATCTAGTATATGGTTATTCCTCTAATTGCAGGTTAAATTGAACATGCTATCAGTTGGGAAGACTCAGGGTAGAGGAGGTTGGGGGGGGGTTAGATTTCAAAATATAGACTTGTAGATTTCAAAATTCTAGACTTGCAGTTTATAATTTTCCCTAGATTGCCCACGCTAGCCTCATTTCATCAGATCTTGAAAGCTAAGCAGGATCAGCCCTAGTTAGTACTTGGATAGGAGACTACCAAGGAAATCCAGGGTTGCTATTGCAGAGGCAGAAAATGGCAAACCATCTCTGTTCTGTCTCTTGCCACACATCAGCAGCAACTTGATGACATTTCCCACTACCAATTTCTGCGTGTATGTATAGAGCAGCCCATAGTAAATAACTGACATTTCCTTCTCACTTTTACTTTTTATATCAGATACCAGAAGAATACTTTGCTGTACTATCCTCAACAAAATCACCCTATTCAAAATCCACAAAAGGCTTAGAAAGGTGTAACTCTGCTTAGGGTGACACAGTCTTCCATCATATAGGCCGTGGACAGATTGGCAATCTGCCCCGCTCTGCCTCCGCTTCTAAAGCGGAGGCAGAGAGGGCGGCCAGATTGCTGCAGCTGTCCCCCGTTGGCGGCCCGCACTCACCCGCATGCGGGCCGCTCTCCAAGCGCTGCAGCCAGAGACCTCTTCGAACTGGTCTCCGGCTATCTCGGCGCACGTTGCTGCCGCTTCCTGCCGGTGTGGATGCCTCTATGGCACACAGGAAGCGGCGGCGGAAGTTTGAACGCGCTGCACACAGGCTCGCGTCCCCGGACCGGCCAGCAGCCGCTCGCCGCAGCATAGGAGGCTCCAGAGGACGGGGGTGGTGTGGACGCGCCACTCCGCCTCCTCTCTGGTAAGGTCCTGCAGCACTGGAGCCAGTGCGAACGGGCAGCCACAGGACGGGTTGGCCCCGGGGCTTTTTCGCCCACTCGCACTGCGCTCCAGTTTTCCAGTCTGTCTTCAGCCATAGTTTTGAAACTAATTGGAGAATCTTAAGTGGAATATCTTGTCAATCTCTGTCCCCAGTACTTATCCTCATGGGACCCCACTGCTAACTTCCCTCCATACTCCAGTCCAAACACAGTTATGATCTTTGTCAGAATTAGTATCACAAATATGTGGAAAATAAATATAAGAAAAACCTACTTGCTTATACCCATTGATCAATGTACTATTAATTATCATCTTGACAGAAGTTGCAGATTAATAACCTATGATGGCCTTCAGAAATATGTTTCTGCATAAATAGTAGCAGGGGCAGTTTTGCACTGATTCTCAGAGAAATGGGGGCATCAGACACTGGAGGTGGAGAAACAGGGAAGTCTGACATGTGCAATGCAGCCAATGAGAGGACTGATAAAAGAAGGCTACTTAAAGCACTACCTCCCTGTGGCTACAGCTGCTTATTTGGAAGCAAGCAGGATTTTTTGGGTCCCTATCTGATTGATAAGGGAATTTTTTTTCCTGCTTCACATTTATTGTTTTGGGGTTGGCTTTTATAAATAGGCCTGACCATGAGAGGTTGGTGAGTCCCTAAGTGGGGTTGGCAGGATTTGTGCAGGTGAGGTTCTGGTTACTTTATTCATTTGTAAAGCAGCCTGAGGTCCCCAAGATTGGGGGGGGGGGGCACCCAAACCAGTCATTGAGGGTTCCATGGTCTCAAAATGCTGGTGGGGGTTAAACCACCAGAACTGTTTATCAGCACTGCATGGTGGTGGGGGATGGGACAGCATCCCTCTGCACAAGTTTGATGCAGGCAAGTAAGAGGAGGCATAGGATGCGGACATGTAGAGCTTGGAGCCAGGGTCAGTTGCTCAGTGCTGGCAAAGCCAACGAGTAGCCTATTAGGGTGACCCCACAATGGGGGGGGGATGGACATGAGTTTAATACACAGTTCATACTGTAATTAATTAACCTTAGTTTAACCCATCCATTTGGCCTAGTGTCTTCATTGCTGGATATGAGGGCAAACTGCTACTCTTTAGCAAACAACTGACTATAAAATCAAGACACAAGGCCCTGCAACAAATCACAGGCCGTGGTCACATGGCCCTTTAAGTCTGGGAGGCCTCCTGGACTTAAAGGGGCCACGGTTTTTTAGTTCGGGTTGGGATGTTTACACATCCCAACCCCAGCAGGCAAAGGTGGCGGCGGTAATGGCAGTGTTGGAGGAGGCGTGGGACGACAGAGGAGGTGGAGGAGGAGGCGAGCAGCAGCGGCAACAGTGGCGGCAGAGGAGGTGAGAAGCGGCGGCAGTGGAGGAGGAGGTGAGCGGCAGTGGCAACAGTGGCAGAGGAGGCGAGCAGTGGCAGCAACGGTGGCGGTGGTGGGGGGAGGCACCCTTCCCCGAGCCCCGCCGGCCTCCTGGTAAGTTTGGTTTTTTTTCCCCCTTTTACACTTGGGCACTTGGCCCAAGCACCCAAGTGTAAAAGGGGGGGGGGGGGAATGGAGGACGGGACCATCTGGACAGCCCTCTCTCACAATGATTGCGAGAGAGGGCTGCCCAGATGGCTCAAATGCGGGTTCCTCGCGCAACTCCCAGGAAAACACTTGATTTTCCCGGGGTCGGAAAATGCAGTAGGAATCCGCATTTGAGCCCACTTCGGCGTGGGACTAGCTGCAGCCGTTGTGAATGGTCCCTTTAAATGCGGGAGGATACAGCCCTTACTCCCGCATTAAAGGGAAGTTGTGGAAGTTGTGCTCTGATTACTACTGATTACTACTGAGAATGTGTGACCTATCAGTTCATCTGCTACATTGAATTCTACCATATAATGGTTTTGGCTGTACTAATCGCTGGCTGGTGCAAGAGCATTAGTACTCTAGCATAATTTTCTTTCCTACCAGTACAGCATTGTGTTTTTTCAGCATGAGGGGATTTATAGGAGCAAGTATCCTGCCCAATTGTTACAACTTAAGGATATAATCAATTTATAATTAATCATATTATCCAGAATGTTCTACTTTTTTTTGCTACAAGAGGCTTCTAAAAAGGTGTACATGGTTAGCTTAAGGAGGGCTATGTGGCATGACAGCAACTTCCTGATGTTAAATAATCCAGACATTTTGTTCTAACAGAAACAAATGAAGCTGACAATATCCAAGTATTAATTCACCTTTTCGTAGTTCTCAGGCCTTCTGTTTTGCTTAACTAGGACCATTTGTTCACAGGTAATGATAGAGATCTGACAAATGTTAACTGACAGACACCTGGCACTTGTTAAAAAAAATAAGACGTATGCCTATTCATTAATCATTTCACGTCTTTTTCAGCTCAAGAAGGTATATGTCAAAAGAAAGCATTAAAAAATACTTAGAAACAGCCTGTCAGGTTTGCCAAATTAGATTGCCATTCTCTTATAGAAGCAATCTCATGAATAACATTTTACCACCACCATACAAAATTACTCTCTCCAAGGGGTTGTCATTCAGCAACTTTTAAAAAAGTTGAAACTGAGTTGAAGGTTGACATGTCAGCTCACAGAAAAACAACCATTTTGTATTTTAGCATTTTAAAAAAAGTCTCTTTGTTGTTTGAATTATAAATAAAAAACCCTAAACTGACACAGCAGGGACTGGTTCTTTTACAAGTTTCTGTTGTTCTAAAATTTTAAGTTTTCTTTGAAGTTTGTTGAAATTACATCATGTTATGCAGCACGTTAGAGAACTTTCAATCGCAATGCACTGTGCTGGCTTGTATTAAATGAAAATTAATGAAAATTAATGAAAATATTGATTGCTTCTAGAACAAGAGGGCTTTCTCCTACTTGGCTAGAAGGGTTTTTTTGGGGGGGATCTATTGGATGAGTGATACAGTCCTATTATTTGGGAAGCATAGTTAGCAGTGGGATTCTGAATGCAATATTTAGAATCATCAAGATTATTATATTAATGAGAATCAGTAAGTATCAATACATTTTTAATGAACAAATGACATTCAAATGAGCATACATTGTCTATGTACATTCCTAATACTAATCAGTTTTTGGAGTTCATTGTCATAATATGTGATGATAGCCACAAGCATAGATAGCTTCAAAAGGAGATTAAATATTGTCATGGAAGAGATATCTATCAATAGCCAGTGCTGTATAGTGTGTTCACATCTCTGATTGGCCATGAAACTTGCTGGGGAACCTTGAGCCAATCACTTTCTCTTATCCTAACCATAATAAATACATCTTTGTGGATAAAGCACAGCAAAAGGCTCACCTCCACGGTTTTTTGCAATTCAGGAGGTGGGGAAGGCTAGAAGGAGGCTTGACTGGCAGCATGTCACCCTCGAGCTATGCAAAAAAGGTGAGCCAGTTCTCCCCACAGAGTGCCACGTCAGAGGGTGGGCATAGGCAGTGGGAGCCCAGGGGCTTCTTAGGCAAGACCACGTGTTCCTCAGCCTCTTCCTTTTCTGCTCACTGGCTTGCCTACCCATCCACCCTCGTTGGTTGGTTATTATGATGCATGTGTTCCTTGATTACATTTTCTTTACTATCGCAGCTAGCAGTTTGGGCATTGGGATAGATCCATTTGAGGGGGAGGCTGTGCTTGCTTGCCTACTTCCTCCATTTTGGGGGCTTCCATAGGGGCCTTGTGGGGTGGAGCCACTCAGCCACATGTCCAGGCAGGGGCCCCTGGCTGGCTTACACCACCAGATGGCCAGGGGCCTGGGTAGAGGCCAGCACCAACAAGTGTCCTGTTGTCTTGCCACTCCACGGTTTTGCCCCCAGCAGGCTGGCTGAAAAAGGGTTTCATTGGGTTGGCAAGCGGGTTGCCCAATACTTGGATCCATCCCCATTGCTCCTTTTTATCTGTTGTTTAATAAGCTGTGGATGTGTTTTTACCAGAAGATGGTTGTGCTTGTGTTATTCCTTCCAATGCCTCACCATCTATCCCTCCATAAACCCTCAATGGGATCTTCACTTTGGGGGAAATATTATATAAAGCCATTTTCAAGTGGCAAGATTCCATGGGGCACCAAAATCAGTTGGCTGGAAGGACTGCCACTCAAAAGGGGTCCCTGGCCACTGGCTGCATTCCCTCCCTGCTTTGTCGGGGAAGGACTGGGTGCTGGTTCCATTCTTCTCCTTTGCCCACTTCCAGGTGGGTCTAACTGTCCCCTCAGTGGCCTGCTACTGTCAGTGAAAAGACAATGGACTTTCAGCATAACCCCCTTCCCCCGCCTGACTTTCTGACTTTTCTGTCAGAATAAACTGAATATTCCTGTCAGAATAAAGGCTCTCTCTCCTGCTTAGCTCCGCCGTGGCTGGCTGGCTAATGAGGTGGGCCAGTAACCATCAAACCATTCCCTTCAACACCCTGCTGTGTGGCTGACTTTCCCCCTAGGGTTGCCAATCTCCAGGTGGGACCTGGAGATCTTCTGCTGTTACAATTGATCTCCAGATGACAAGGATCAGTTCCCTGGAGAAAATGGCTGCTTTGGAGGGTGGACCCTATGGCATTATACCCTGCTGAGTCCTTCCATCCCTCCACAAATGCTGCCCTCCACAAATCTCCAGGTACTTCCCTAATCAGAGCAAGCTAGGTTGCCAAGCTGGCAGTGGATGGGGGAGAGGGTTATGCTGAAAGTCCATTGTCTTTTTACTGACAGAAGCAAGCCACTGAGGGGACAGTTAGACCCACCTGGCAGTGGGCGGAGGAGAAGACTTGCCAGAATTACAAGTGCTCTCTAGATGGCAGAGATCAGTTCCCCTGGAGAAAATGGCTGCTTTGGAGGGCATACACTATGGCATTATACCCTGCTGAGTCCTTCCATCCCCCCCCCCCCCAGTGCTGCTCTCCACAGGATCCACCCCCCAAATCATCAGGTATTTAAGGGCTGGCAACTTTCCCCTCAGTGCCTGTTGCTAGGCAACCAAGCTTGCTTCTCTGAAAGCCCCTTTCCACACCTGTGTTGGTCTCTGGGAGAAAACTCATTGGGGCAGCTGAACAGAATGCCATATAGGCCACCCTCCAAAGCAGTCATTTTCTCTGGGGGGGGGATCTGTTGTCTGGAGTTCAATTGTGATATCTGGTAATCTTCAGGCTCCCCCTGGAGGTTGGGTACCTTAGGCGTAGCAGGCAGCACTTCAAAGCAGGATCTGCTAGATCCAGGTTCTTGCTGCGTGGGTGGTTTTGGGCCAGTCACAGACTTTAAGCCTAAACTACCTCACAGGGCTGTTGTGCAAGTGAAAAGGGGGAGAGGAGAATTATGTCAGCTGCTTTGGTCCCCATTGCAGAGAAAGACTACTTTTCCTGCAGGGGAACTATTGTTGCCAATCTGTTGCTGTTTCTTTTGGGGATATTGATATGTATGTATGTGGACTGGGCCTGTTTATCGCAAATTTCAACTGTATACTTGGAGAGACCAGAGGTTCAGCCCTTTAATAATCTTTGTAGAGAGCATTTTGCCAGCCTCAATTAATATTAGAAGGCTTCTTAGCCAGGTGGAAATAAGGGGACTGGTTTGCTACTACAAAATAATTTAACAGTGTTTTATGGAGAGCATTTTAGCCAGTACAATAAAGGAGGCTTCTAGCACCTGGGAGACAAGACTGGCTTGCTCCTGTATACACACTGTTCAACTCTCATATTGAAGTTGATGATTTTGCATCTATAAAAATAGAGTGTAAAAATTGAGCCCAGTTCATCTTTTCCAAGATATTACTCCAATTACAAGTGATTTAAAAAAGTGATAATATTATTATTGGAGGTTCAGCCCTTTAACTATCTTATTAATATGGTAGAGCTTTAAGAAGGAGATGGTCAACAGGCAGCTGTATGGAATTAAGTAGAATTGTTTCTTTTATAACCTGAGTGTCCAGATTGCTGTAGAGAGCATTTGGCCAGCCATATTGAAGGCTTCTTAGCCTGGTAAAAATAATGAGGACAGGTTTGCTACTACATAAAATTTGTGTTTCATGGAGAGCATTTCAGCCAGCACGATATAGGAGGCTTTTAGCACCTAAGACTGGCTTGCTCCTAACATAAACACTGCAATGGAACCAGAAGTAAGTTTTTACAAACTCTTAAAAATTAATTAAGAATTTAAAAATAAGAACATTCCATTCAGCTTCATGTTACCTTTTATTTTAAATACCATGGATTTCTTCCAGGTTAAAATGCAGAAAGTAAAGAAGTTTAAGCATTGGTTTACTTTTAACAAACACTGAACTGCATCAAGAGGCTGATACCTTTCCACACAATAGGACTACTCCTGAGGAAGATGTGAATGAAATGAGCTTATATCCGGGTGCTCATTGAGTATGGACTTTCCTTGTAGTAAACTTTTATTGAGAGTATATTCTTGTAATCTTGTAAGTTTGATAAAAAAATAATATTGATAAAAATAATATATAAATATTGATAAAAATTATATAAATATTTATGTCACAGTGGTTTGTTTGTTGTATTTTCTTATGGGAAACTATGGTTGCCAATCTCCAGGTGAGGGCTGGAGATCACTCAGAATTACAAGTGCTCCCTAGATGGCAGACATCAGTTCCCCTGGAGAAAATGGTCGACTCTGTGTCCTTATACCAGGCTGAGATGGACCCGCTATGACAGCCAATGTAACATAGCAGTCAGGGCTTCAGAGCACAGTGGAGGCTGTGGGGGGGGGGGAGATAGAAAGTTGAAGAGTAAGGTTGATGATTGGCTGGGAAGGAGATAGGGTTGCCAACTCTAGGTGGAAAATTCCTAGAGATTTGAGGGATGGAGCCTGGAGACGGTGAGGTTGGAGGAGGGGGTGGGACCTCAGACAGGTACAAATCACCTTCCAAGCCAACCAGTCCCTCATGGAGAACCATTGTTGCCAATCTCCAGGTGGAGGTTGGAGATCACTCAGAATTACAACTGCTCTCTAGGAGGGAGGGGGGAAGAGATGGGAAGCTGAAGACAGGGGGCAGATAACAATACATTGATGGTTGGCTGGGAGAAAGATAGGGTTGCCAACTCCAGGTTGGGAAATTCCTGGAGATTTGAGGGTGGACCCTGGAAAGGATGAGTTTTCAGCAGGGGTGGGACCTCAGACAGGTACAATGCCATAGACTCCACCCTCCAAACCACCTGTTCCCCCATGGGGAATAATTGCTGCCAATCTCCAGGGGAGGGATGGAGATCACACCGAATTACAACTGTTCTTCAGATGGCAGAGATCTTCCCCTGGAGAAAATGGACTCTGTGTCATTATACCATGCTAAGGTCACCACAGCAAAATGACACTGAGTGCCCAAGGCTGGGGCACTCTCCCAGAGCCTCTTTCTAGAGCTCGTTGTATTTATTTCCACAACAGGCCTTATTCCTAGTTATTTATAGTCCACATTCTCAGTTTTAAAGACTCATAGGGTAGTTTACAACATTAACACACCCACCCACACTCACACACAAATGCACTACAACTACAACCAAGCATGAAATCCTCTCCCACACACACAGAGCAAAATTATTTTCTGATACAAGGCCTGTCTGACAGTGATGTGGAAAAAAACAAGGTTTGTTGTCAGTCTCATTTCTCCAGACTCGCACTCCCTGCCTCAAAGTTCTGAACATTCTAAACCAGGCTGCCATACAATGCAGAAGTTAATTAAACAATTTCATTCTTTCATTTGCCTATTTGTAGTTATCTGTACAACAACCATGAATGGTGTTCTGTTTTTTATTTTCATGTGCTCATTAGAACACATGCCTATTTCAAGTCCCAAGTCCTTGAATATACTGTTCCAGCTTTCTTCCATCTTCCTGGCCTGTTGCAAATTAATACATATTATGTATGCATGAATAGTAAATTTTAATTGTGGTGACCTGGAAATATGTTAGTGGCCTACAATGAACCAGTGAGACAGCAGGGGGCATGAGGCAGAGCACTGTCGTAATAAACACACAGTCTGAATGAATAATTTTCTATGTGTACATCTGTGCCTGTTAAGGCAATAAATATGCAGGTGCCCTGTACTTGCTAATTAGTATGCCCATTAAATCTCACAATGATCCTTGGTTCCATTTTTCAAAGCAGAAATTCTAATTGGGGGGTCTCCTTTTGGCTTGCACAAGCCCCATGCTGAGTTTGCCACCAGCAGCTATCATCAGGCTGAAGCTTCTAATATTTGAACTCCAAAAAGCAACACCTGAAGACACCAATCATTTAAAAAATGAGGCGAGGCACAAGTCAATGAAATTAAACAGAGTTTCTCTTACTACAATGCAGCATCAGTGTTTTATTAAACTGAAAATCACAATAAGGCTGTGATTAATCATACATGTTTACTTTAGATATCCAAATGTTCCTGCTTGGTGTGCAATGTTCACAACAGATCCATAAAAGCAATAATGAGCTGAATTTCTTAATCAAAATACATCATAATTAAAATGTGCCCAAAGATGATGAAACATTCTTTATATTCTTTGCATCTTTACACTCAAACTTCCACAGAATTCCTACTTATCCATCACAACAATATAACTGTCAGCATGTAAGACATAAGCTAGATCTGCTGCATCTAATCTGACAGTTGACACATCTTGGCTGACAGTCTCAGCAGGAGCAAACCAGATCTGTCCAGTACTGGAGTCTGATGTCAGAGTGACTCAGCACTATAAGCTGATTGGATACTGTTATGTATAAATGTATTCTATGTACAGTATGTTTTTCCCTCTCTTGCTATTTGGTTGTCTGGCGAAGCATTCTGTTGAAGTGTATACCGGCATCACTAACTTATTGTAAATAAAACCTTGTATATAGTTCCTACAAAGGACTGTGTGGACAGTGGACTTCTTGGGTCTGAGCTCACTGTTATAATTCATCAGCGCATGCTACTCTGCCACTATCACTGACAATAACAGCTAGTGAAATGTAGGTTGTACAACAGCACAGGGCTTGAAAATAAGAACACGGAGGCTGCAGCCACATGAGCGAGTTAATCTGGAGGGGAAGCAAAGCTATTTTGCCCTATAGCAATTTGCCCCACAGTTGTGTGATAACACAGGTCTGTGGACCTGCCAGCATAACTCGCCGCTGTGTAATCAGACGCAACTGTGGGCGAGTTAATTTTTTTTTTTTTTGTGGTTGGTTTCCAATTTGCTTAAATGAGAGACTGATGAATCGCTCCTCCACCCTAAGGCCTTTTGATGAAGCGCACACTAAGAAAGGAAAAACACACACAACAGCATGGTGTCGGGATAGCCTGATCAGACTATCCCCGACGCCACAAGTTTGCACTGGCTCAATCACATGGGGAAAGTCCAGCTGTGGCCCACAGCAAACCATTTGATACTGGAGTTTAACTAGTGGTTTTTTACTCCACTTTTCTGGTGGAGCAAAATGGCTTGTGACGGTTTGATGACGGTTGCGGGATGCTTCCCGGATGTGCTAGTGTGATTGCGCCGCTTTGAACCACAGGTAAATTGTCCCTCTTCCATGGCTAATGGGTGCTTATGATCGCGCCCAGAAACAAACTAGTCAAAGCTTATTGCCCTAGTTAATTATTTGCTTCTTTTAAAGCCTCTGTAAATTCCATTTATTAATAAAAATTCATAAATGCAGTCAAATGTTGACCCATATTTGATTGACTATTCTTGATAAAGCTCAGCCCATTATCACTTAGAAACCTTGTCAACCACTTTCATTTTGCAATGCATCATGTTCATGAATTGGTCAAAATTAAGCCACTCTGAAGTGGAATTCATGCCATTAATGACTAGCTTGTTTGCCTCGCCCCCCCCCCCCCAGGCAAGGAAGGCACAAGGTTTAACTGAGTAGCCACATTTGAAACACTCAGTAGGGAAGTGTGACTTTGCCACATATTGTGGCTACGTCTCCTCTGTGCAGGCTTTTCTGCTGGCCAGTGAGGAGGACGGCTGGTGTCTTTGTTGCTGCCAAGCAGCTGGAGCTGACTTTTTTGTGAGACTGAAAGTGACCTTTTTATATCATTTGTGGAGCTGAGTTAGGTGTGTGCTGGTAGTGTGTTGGTGACATGCTTGTGTGCACACTGGGAGTGTTTTGTTTCCCTGTTTGTATTCAGGGCTATTTAAATAATAATAATGAGGTTTTGTCTGTGAGTGAGTGCTGTCAAATGTAGGGCCTTTTTGTTTGAAAGTAGGTACCCCCCCTCTCCTCACCCTTTTTAAATCTCATCTCATTTTTCCTGGCCTCTGCCCCCCCCCCCATTATTCAGCTTTTTGAGTGGCATCTTTGGCCATTTTCAGTAGGGCCTCTGAGGGAGAAAGTGAATGACTATTTTGAATGCTGCTAGGTTGAGTCCAGTGACCATTTTGAGTGTAACTCTGTTAAGTGTGGCAGCTATTTTGAGTCTTTAGGACATTATTCCCATTTTCTCTCTCCCCCAGTCTTTATGATTTGGAATGGACAGCCAGGGTTTGGTTTTCACTGGCCAAACAGCAGGTATGGCTCTAAAGCTTCATAAATATTCCAGGAGTGAGGATAAACTTGCTTCTCAACTACTCACTAGGGTGGCCGTGTTGGAGTCTGACCTGACGGCAGTGAGGTTAACACTGCAGAGTTGGAAACATTGGATTCACTGGGGGATGTGGCTGCGTGACCTCAGACAGCAACTGCAGGATATAGAAGCAGTGTTGCAGCACTGTCTGGGAGGTCAGGGCCTGGTGCAACTGCATTTGACCATGCTGAAGTGGAGCAGCCATCCAGTGAGTATGCTACATCTACACCCACACAAGACACTGCCTATGCTGATAGGGGCACCAGCCTTCATGGTAATGAATGGGTGGCTAGGCCTTAAAGAGGCTACGGATTATGGCTGCCTTAGGGCCAGCCTTATCAGTGTCTGCAGCACCTGTCCTTCCCAGGGAGTGTCAGGATATCTGGAGCAGGATGTTCCATTATCTGGGCCAAAACAACACCCAGATGGGAAACCTGGCCTGTTAACGAGCTGTGGTATGGGTGCAATAATGGGAAAGTCTGATATAAAGTCAGCTATGATGTCTACCAGTGCACCTGGAAGATTTTTACTAATTAGGTTTTCACTTTGAGGGCCAGTTTTATTTTGATAAGAAATAGGGTTGCCAAGTGCTTACCGGGTACCGGCGGGAGGGGAGTCCTCTCCTCTCCGGAATTTTCCCAGAGCGCGCGCAAAGCGTGTGTCCAGCAATGATGTCACTAGAAGTGACATCATCACATTGGGGACATTGTCAGGGCGATGCTCTGGCAATTGCCCAAAAACTCTATGGTACCATAGAGTTTTTGGGGTGATTGCTAGAGCGTCACCCTGGCAAGGTCCCCAGCGTGATGGTGTCACTTCCAGTGATATCATCACGCTGGGGCCGTCATCTTGACTGGATGACTTTAGAGGTGGGGTTCCCCCAACCAGCCAAATCTGGGCCGGTGGATTGGGGACCCCTGTAGTGGGGGATCCCCCGCCCCCCGGGTTGACTTGGCAGCCCTAATAAGAAATGACCTAGGGGTGGCTCCATATCTTGCTTGGCTTTCGAGAACTCTAGTACCATGCTTGAGTAAGCCTTTAGAGAAAAAGCAAGATCTGATAAGCTACTCATTACTTAGACAATTTTTTTTTATTCACAGATCCAGTTGGTTCTGATGAATGTATGCCCAGCTTATGGTGGCTTTTAAAAAATTGGCAGTGGAGTTGAGATTTCCTTTGGTGAAAGAAAAGACTGAGGACCCCAAGCAATGCCTTACATTCCTGGGCATAAAACAGAATCACAAAGCATCCTCTAGGAGTGGTGCAGAGCTCTTTTGAGGGAATTTTGAGGGAGTCTTGTGATAGTCATAAGGTGACATTGAAGCAGATGCAGGTAATACTTAGGCATTTTAATTTTGCCTGCAGAGCTGTAGCCCCTGGGAGGACGGTAGCAGAGGTATTAGGTGTACTCATCACAGAATTAGGGTCCCAAGCCAAATTGAGGCAAATGCCCATGTCTGGCTAGACTTCCATCAGAGAATTAATGGTTTATTCTTTTAGAGGAATTGTTGGCTGGCTGGGCCTGACTTTCAGATGCAGTCAGATGCTGCAGGGGCAGCTGGTTTGGGAATTTATTTCCAGTGCTGAAGAAGAGGAGGAGGAGGAGGAGGAGATTGGATTTATATCCTGCCCTTCACTCAGAGTCTCAGAGTGGCTTACAAACTCTTTTCCCTTCCCTTCCCCACAACAGACACCCTATGTGGTAGGTGGGGCTGAGAGAACTTTCCAGAACTGTCCTTGAGATAACAGCTCTGACAGAACTATGGCTTACCCAAGGCTATCCAGCAGCTGTAAGTGGAGGCGTGGGGAATCAAACCCAGTTATCCCAGATTAGAGTCTGTGCACTTAACCACTACACCAAACTGGCTGTGCCCAATTGCTGTCCTGTAGGCTGGGAGCATGAGAATGTATGTAGAGACCTTACCTTCCTGGAGCTTTTCCCCATAGTAGCAGCAGTATATATCTGGGGTAGTGTTTTAAGGAATTTAAGGACCTTATATCAGGGTCTCTCATTGTATTCTTAACTCTCAGATGGAATGAGCATAGACGTACATTTTCATACAATCTCTAAAAACTTTCATGCAGAAGAAAATGAATGTCGGGCTATGGGAGTTCTTAACACCATTAAGAATGTTGGGCTATGGGGAGTACCCATACTTGTTGACAGCTCTGGTTGTAAACCTGGGGGGATCTGCATCCGTCAACAACCCAGACATTTCTTCAATCAATGGGCCATGGCATTTGTCACCTGCTTCTGAGTCATCATCAGAGTTACTGTCGGCTTGACCTGGCTGAGGCACTGGGGAGACTGACTGAGCTGAATGATGAGCCATGACACTAACACCAATGCTGAATTAGATATGGGTCCTTGGGAGTTCAAGGCACAGTGGGCAGAAATGGTGGCTTTAGCTCCAGGTACAAGGGCAACTTTTGCTAAACAGCGTCAGGAGTTCTGGGTATTTAAAAAGCAGGCAGGCTTGGCTCAGATCTGGCCTTTGCTGGTGGAGCATATCCAGAAATTTCTAGTGCTGTTGAAAGGTAGAAGTTTGGCGGTTAGGACTATTAATTGGCAAATTATCAGCTGGTTTCCAACCTGCCCTGTTTGGGCAAAATAACTGACAGAACAGTGGTAAGTCAGTTACAGAGATTTCTGAATGACACTTCCATATTAGATGCTTTCCAGTTTGGCTTCTGCCCAGGCCATGGGGTGGAGATGGCACTGGTCGCCTGCATGGATGACATGTGAAGACATCTGGACCAGAGTGGGATGGCAGTACTGTTGCTGTTAGACCTGTCAGCTGCATTTGACATGGTTGACCATCAGTTACTGATTCACTGCCTCACCGACACTGGGGTTCTGCGGTCTGCCTTACAATGGCTTTCCTCCTTCCACCGGGGTCGGGGACAAAGGGTGGAGCTAGGGAAAGAACTGTCCCATCTGCTGATTTACAGAGTGCCTCAAGGGGCGGTCTTCTCCCCAATGTTATTTAACATCTACATGTGCCCCTTTACCCAGATTGTCCAAAGGCATGGGCTGGGCTGTCATCAACATGCTGATAACACCCAGCTATATCTGTTGTTGGGCAGCATATCTGACTCTGGACTGGAAGATCTGGACCTGGCATTGAACCTACTGAAACTGAATCCAATGAAGATGGAGGTTTTGAACCTAAGTCACGGTGGCCGGAGGTTAGGGATCTCACTCCTGACCTTCGATGTGGTGCCATTGGTGCCATTGTCAGAGGTTAGGAGTTTGGGAGTGCTCTTGGATGCCTCCTTGACAATGGAGGCCCAGGTAGCAGCCACTGCTAAGTCGGACTTTTACCATCTTTGGCTGAATAGGCAGTTGGTTCCTTTCCTCGAACACAGTGACTTGGCAACAGTGATCTATGCAGTGGTTATCTCAGGATTAGACTACTGCAATGTCTTTACATGGGGCTGTACTTGTCCCAAATCTGGAAGTTGCAGCCTGTGCAGAATGCGGTGTCCAGGCTGTTGTTGGGTCTGTCCTTGTGAGACCGTATCCATCCTTCACTGAAAGCACTGCACTGGCTGCCTATAGCATACTGAATTCACTTCAAGATGCTGGTTCTTACCTATAAAGCCCTTTATAGTCAGGGATCAGCATACCTAAGGGACTGCTTTTCCCCACATGTTCCCCAGACAGTACTGTGTTCAGGGTCACAAAATCTCCTGGTTCTCCCCAGTCCTAAAGATGCCAGGCTGGCTATGACCAGAGCTATGGCTTTTTTGGTTGTGGCTCTGCACTGGTGGAATGAGCTCCCTGAGGATATCAGGGCCCTGTGGGATCTATTACAATTCTGCAGGGCCTGCAAGATGGAGCTCTTCCACCAGGCATTCAACTGAGGAGCCAAATTTAATAATTTGACATAAACTCAAGAGCCTTACCATGAAATCCATCATGGCTACGTGTGCCATGGCTGTATTCAATATACTAGGGGCCTGGTCAGTAGTCTTACAACCACCGCTGATTGGATATCTGCTACAGCCATTATTTAAAAAAACTATGTTTCACCATCATATATGTAATATCTCTATATAGCACCATATAAATGTTTTATAATTTTAACCTGCTTTTAATCTGTTTTAAACTTTTAATGTAAGCTGTTCTGAGCCTGCCTTGGTGGGGAGGGCAGGGTATAAATCTAAAAAAATGAAATAAATAAAAATAAAATAAAATAAAGTGAGGAGGAGAAGGAGGAGAGGAGGAGTTGAATTTACACCCTGCCCTTCACTTAAGAATCTCAGAGCAGCTTACAATCTCCTTCCCACAATAGACACTCTGTGAGGAGAGAGCTCTGATAGGACTGCTCTTGAGACAACCCCTCGGAGAGAACTGTAATTGACCCAAGGTCACCCAGAAGCTGCATGTGGAGGAGTGGGGAATCAAACCTGGTTCTCCCAGATAGAGTCCACACTCTTAATCACTACACAAAACTGAAGCTGCATTATATAGTGGGATTCAGAAAAGGAAGAGGCACCAGAGATCATATTGCACATTTAGAGATGTCCAGCAGTGAGGCCAGGACACTAGAAGCCCTCCCACTGTTGCCCCCCCCAAGCACCAAGAACACAGAGCATTACTTGCCTCAAACTGAGAGTTCCTATCTATACCTTGTGGCTAATAGCCACAGATGGACCTCTGCTCCATATCTATATATCTAATTCCCAAGTGGCCACCCCCATGCAGATATCTAAATCCATGGGGGGGGGGGCACTTGGGGGGCAGGGAGATTTTCTTACACACGGGGGGAACTCCCCCAGTGTGCAGGAAAATCTGAAAAGTTTAAAAAAAACTTTGGGGGGATATTTAAATCCCCCACTAAAGTAAAAAAATATCCCCTGCGCATGCACAGGGAACACAGTTAAAGCTATGCCTCACCTCCACTGCGGGGAAGAGAGCAGGCTTGAGGCCAGTGGTTGGAGCCACATGGGCCTTACTGGAGGGGAAGAGGAGGAAGAGAGCTACAGCTGGGTCTCTTGGGGCTCACCTTCGCAGACATCTCTGGACCTGAGAATGGTGCCGCTCACCTGCGTGGGAGCCTCCCCACCACCATCTGCAGGTTTAGGGTGCTGAGGGTGGCTGGGCCTTCCAAGGGGGCTCCCTCCTGCACCTGGCTGCCCCTCCAAGCCAGAGGGCTTGGGAGGGGGGAGGGGAGGGCAGGCAATGGTGGGAGGGGAGGGGGAGGAAGAAGAGCCAAAGTCTGGCATCCCTGGAAGCTGAGCAGAAGAACGTGTTCCCCCCCATAGGTGTGTGTGTGGGGGGGGTCTGGTGGCCCTGCGCAGTCCTGCTGGCACCCAGCCAGCTCCCCTGAGGCAGCCCAGGCTGGCCAGTGCCTGCCTGCAAGCCACCTCGGAAGAAGTACAGAGGGGGTGGAGACTAGAGCGCTCTTGCTGTGGCCTCTCTCTGCTGCCTCGCCACTGCAGTCCAGGGTCCAGCTGGGCTCCCTCCTACCCCCCCTCAAATGATGCCAGCCTTGCGCAGGAAGTGAGAGCAGCAGCCTTCCTTTCCATATCACAAGTTGCGGGTGGAGAAGCCTTGGCGGGCTGGCGGCTCGAAGCTACACAGGGCTGGCCACTGTTGCAGTTGTGGGTGGCAGCGGCAGGAAGAAAGCTTGCCAGTTGCCGCTACCTCCGGGTCCTTCCCAGCCAAGCCTCCCCACAGCCAGCAACACAGCACTAGAGCCACGGGGCAGAAAAATGATGAAGCCACGGAATAAGGGGAGATTTGTTGGGAGGGGGAGGAGAGAAAGAGGGGGCAGACTGAGAAGGGGTCGGGAAAAGAAGACATTGTCTGAGAGGGGCTGGGGTAAGAGACATGCACAGAGTGAGAGGAGAAAGGGGGTGAGAAAGGATTCCTAGAGAAGGGGGTAGGGAGGAAAGCTAACACAGAAGGGATGAGAGGAGACAAGGAGGTGATGGAAGATTGATAGATAAGGGGTAGGTGCAGAAAGACAGGAGGGAACTTTGACAGAGGAGAGGGGAGAGGGAAGGGGTGCTACGTCACCTCAAGATTGGACTACTGTAACACCCTCTACATGGGGCTGCCCTTGGTGCAAATCCAGAAGCTGCAGCTGGTGCAGAATGCCGCGGCCAGGTTAGTGATAGGTCTCTCAAGACGGGACCATATCCAACCTGTGTTAGCGGAGCTGCACTGGCTGCCTATAGCATACCGAGTTCGCTTCAAGGTGCTGGTTCTTACCTTTAAAGCCCTATATGGCCAGGGTCCAACATACCTGAGAGACCGCCTTTCTCCGCATATACCCCAGCGAGCACTTCGGTCAGGGTCGTGTCATCGACTTCGTGTCCCGGGCCCCAGGGAGGCCAGGCTCACTGGGACTAGGGCCAGAGCGTTTTCGGTGGCGGCTCCAACCTGGTGGAACGAGCTCCCGGAGGAGATCAGGGCCCTGCGGGATCTGATGCAGTTCCGCAGGGCCTGCAAGACGGAGTTCTTCCACCAGGCCTTTGGCTAGGAGCCACCACCAGCATTGTAACAGCATTGTAAGAACATCTACAATGAAAACTGGCCCGAATGCAGTCCAGGCTGATGGCTATGGTTGGAGGGTCCCTCACTAGAGAGGATGCCATCTTAACGAGACTGGAAGCATTTTAGTGGGTATTGTAGTTTTACTGACGCAGTTTATACTGTTGAGTAATGGAGTTTTATTGCTGTAGAGTTTTAAATTGTTTTAAACTGTTATGATGTGTATGGCTTTTAAGCCCTTGTTAGCCGCCCTGAGCCCGCTTGCGGGGAGGGTGGGATATAAAAACAAAAATAAATAAATAAATAAATAAATAAATAAATAAGCAAAGATGGGGAAAATGCCCCCTCCCCGCAATTTCTTGCGGCTCTCCCCTTGTATATATGCTAATAGCCAAGTGGCCCCCTCCTTGCAAATATCTAAATCCATGCGGGAGGATACTTGGGGGCCAGGGAGATTTTCCTACACATGTGGGGGACTCCCCACGTGTGCAGAAATATCCTAAAAGTTAAAAAAAAACCTTTGTCGAGATATTTAAATCTCTCACAAAGTAAAAGCATTCCCTGCACATGCGCAGAAAATGCTTTGGCCGCTGTTGGGGAGGCTCAGTGGGCCCTGTGGCTGTGAGCTGCTCAGGCCTCGCCGCTGCCATTTAAAAGGGGGAGGGGTGGGAGACGACTCGGCGGGCCTCACCGCCACCATTTGAAAGGGGGAGGGGGTGGGGGTGGGAGACGGCTTGGTGGTCCAGCAGCTGTGAGCTGCTCAGCCTTGTCGGTGCAGGGGGGGAGGAGGGAGAAGGCTTACCTGCTGCCGCTTCCTCCTCCTGTGGAGCTTCTCCTGCTTCTGCACACCAGGAGCTGTGGGTAATACTCCCCCCTGTGTATATTGCGGGTCCGCCTCTTGTGTTTATCTAATTCCTTCTTGAAGTCATCCATGCTTATAGCCGCTGCCACTGTGGCTGTGAATTCCATGTGTTAATCACTCTTTGAGTGAAGTACTTCCTTTTATCTGTTCTAACCTGACTGCTCAGCAATTTCATGGAGTGCCCACCAGTTCTTCTATTGTGAGAGAGGGAGGAAAGACACTTTAGACATTTCAGCTGGTTTGGAATGCAGCAGCTCAATTATTGCCAGGGACTAGCTTCTTGTAACATATCCTGGCTTTCTTAAAACAGATTATTCGGGTACCAGTTTGTTTCTGAGTCCAAATCAAGGCACTGGTAAAGGATAATCTTCTCCTGTATAACCCTGTATAACTAAAATCTTCAGGCTGCTCCTTCTAGCAGTTCCCCTACTTAAGGTAGCTGTCTGGCATTGACCAGAGCCTATGTCTCTTGTGCTGTCATTCCCACTCTGTGGAATAGGTTCCTCAAGGAGGTGAGGTGGGCACCATCTAGAAATATTTAGAAGGTACTGCAAGCCAGTGTTTATTTTCCAGTGTTTTTAATGTGATGTAAATTGCTGGTACCGCTTGGAAAGAATGGGGTTATTGGGGCTTTTTGTTTTCTTATTTTTAAATTGTAATGTTTTAGATTATGACTTGTAAGCTGTCTTGAGCCACAAAGATGGGATATAAATATTGAAGTAAATAAATTCAGGAGATATGGGCTAGTAGCCATGGTCTAAGATCCAAATTCTAAGAGGCTTTTGGCTGTCATGCTTTGGCTTATACCTCTGGTTTTATCCAGTCTTTTATACTTGATGACAGGAAGGGAAAGAAAAGCCCACTCTTAATGTTATACAGCTGGCAGCCTTGTCCCCTGAATCCTTTGCCTGGGTCCAGGATGCCATTGTGGCAGTCCCACTAATTCAAATGATACATGAAAGAACTCCATTGGTAAACTGGGCATGCTATCCAGCCAATGGAAAAGAGGGAGAGGAGTTGATTATAAGCAGACTCCTCCTGTCCTAAAATAGGCATCTGCAGTGTGCTGCTCACCCACCCACCCACCCATATCGATTAGCATGAGACTGACTAATCAGGGCCAAGCAGGAATTTGAGGGGGCTCTTTCAATTATGAGCAGGTGGGGATTTTGGAATGTGGTAGAAAATAAGCCTGGTATGTTAACTGGTCAGGCCTAACTAGCAATGACAAGAATTGGGTGGGTTGCTAGAACACAGATAGTGCTAACTGGCAAATAGGGATAAGCATGAACCGGCTCACAAACTAAAGTTTATGATGTCTTTTGGCTGGATCATGGTTCACAAAGTCAAGTTCATGGCAAGTCAACTGACACAAACTTTCCATGAACTTTCAAGCTATTCATGCTGTTTCATGTGCGGAGAAATTTCCAGACACACTGTCTTTGCTCAACCAAAATATTTACATAACTTCAAAGCAACAACTTGGAGGGCATATAGAGGAGCATCTGGGGGAGGTCGCTGGTGACTTTGATGTCTCTAGCTTGCACAGGATCCATTCTATACACTCCTGAACCTACTGAACCTACACATGTCAAAATGACAGCTGGCAGGCAATCATTTTGACAGGTGGAGTTCAGGAGGTTAAGGAGTGTATAGAATGAATCCTGTGCATTGTAGAGACACCAACCTCAAAGGGAATCTCTGGCTGACTCTCCTCTACATACAAAGAAATGACAGGTCATTTCTCCAGAAAGAACTTTCCTGGGGCACCTTCTTTGGGGAGGCTGTATCTCAGACCTCTTAAATCCAATCCTCACCAAACTTAGAGGGCAGGTAGAGGAGAGTCATCCAGAGATTACCTGCAAATTTGGTGTCTCTACCATGCACAGGCTGGTAGTGGGATGGGTTGTAGAGGGAACACCCTTATTGCTGAGAAATATCAACTAACCCTTAGTTTCTTGAGGATCATGTTGGGAAAGATGATAACAGCACCTCTCAGCACAGTTAATGTGCGGGTGAAGATAAACAATGCCAATGTTAATGCTTCCTGAGTTTGGAGCTCAATGGAGTTGTCCAAAGGATGGTATCCTGAGTGTTCTATGATTGCAACACACCCTTAAAAGTAAAGGCATGGATGGAAAATTGAAAAGATTCGCAGCCACTCTGAGCCTGCAAAATGTGGGGAGAGTGGCTTAGAAATCAAATAAATAAATAAAAATTCCTTGGAGAGGCGGCACAGAAATTTTCCAAACAAACAAATACAGGCCGAGGACAGATTACAGTTCTGCCGTGCTACAGGAGTGCGGCAGAACAAGCCGGGGTGAACTGCCCCGCAGCACGGCGTTCAGACGCCGTCGCAAGGAAGCTGTCTGCAGTGTCCACACTGTGGGCTGCTTCCGGCGGTGGCGGCAGAACACCGTGCGGCTCCGCCTGCACGCATTCACACCCGCTGGAAGCACGTGGAACGCATGCACAGCCACTGGAACACCACTTGTAAGTGGTGCCCAGCTGCTGCGGGAGGAGCGCGCCACCGGACAAGGTGAGTCCGGGGTGCCTCCGTGGGGCAGATGTGGCAGTCTGGATGCCTGCTCTGCCTTCACTTTTAAAGCAGAGGCAGAGCGGGCCAGACTGCCAGTCTGTCCTCAGCCACAGATCAGCAACTGAATTAATAAACCTATCTTGTTCAATATTTATTGTCGCCTGTCTTTATTTAGGGGGTCATGGCACAATAATTGACTCACCCTTATCATGTGCAAGATTTTCTTACATGTATTTTTGTATTTATATACGCTCATAAAAATCTTGCTGTCTAATGTATACCTGTATAATGAATAAAGATGCTACTTTCCCCACAATGTTTTCATTTCTTTTGTTTTGGATAATAAGACAGATTTCCCTGTATCCAATTACAGAGTATAACAACATACATTTTTTTCATTGAAATACAGTCACAATGCAAGACAAAGAAGAACTTGCTCAGTTCTGTTAGGAATACTAATATATGAAATCTAGCTTCATGTATTTTGATATTTCAAAAATCATAATTCTTATGGCATGGATGAATGAACCTGGATCCCCCAAGTTCAGAGAATTACTCCTGTCTCTAACTATATCACAAAAGAAATAGCTCACTGGTGTGCTTGGGAATGTGTAATTTGTGCAACCATGTGTATGCTCTGCTTGTGAAATTCAGTGATAGCTTTTAATATATGATATTGCTTTCCAATAAAAACAATAGGGCCATTTTCTTGTCAACTGACTAATGATGATGCAAGGCAATTCTTATCAATATTAAATCTATATTAGTTATGTCTCCCTGTCCCCATCTTTCATATATTGAGTGCTTCTAGTTACTCTCATTTTTAATTATGGATTGTTAAACTTGAATGATTTTTTTTTAAATGCTTTGGGGCAAGGAGTTGTAGCTTAGAACCTTTCTTTTTTTAAAAAAAATTGCTACATTTACATCCTACTCTTCCTTTATGGAGCTCAAGGGAGCATACAAAGTGTTTTTGGGTTTCTGTCTAGGCACTCACCAGACCTAGATCCACTTTGCTTCAGCAAGGTTGTTGTATCCTTGTCTTTGGAACACAGCCTTGTGTTTATATTTATATGTGGGTGTTTTTTTGGCGGGGGTCAATTTTTTAATTTTTTTCTCAAAAGAAGTGGGATACAAAAGAGAAAAAATGTAGGGAAGGATATATATTCATCAAAAATTTTCAAATATCATGAATAGTTATATACAACAAGGAGAATCAGCTATATTAATAAAATAAATTTTTCAAATATAGAAGCAGATAATTAAAACAATTATTACAATACTCAGGAATATTTTCTCTCTTTAAGAGAATAAACACAATATTTCTGGATATTCAAAGACAGTCTAGTAAAAATAAAAATGTTACATCTTTAACAATTAAACAAATTTTTGCACTGTTTAAACCATCTTATAACCTAAATATTATCTTAATCATTTGTCACATTAGAATTCTTATTCTTACTAAAGATCTTAAGTACTTAATATAATATTAGATGAAAAGATTAAAACTATAATGTTCTCCTCAACTTTTATATTGCATTCAGAATTTTTTTTAAAAAAAAATTAGAATCAAGAAATGTCTTCTGTTTACATGGTTAGTTTAGCCAATATTGCATACTCAGCTAGCTTTTCTTTCCAAATCTCTATTATTGGGCATTCTTCTGACTTCCATTTCATTGCAAATGTTACTCTGACAGCTGTCAACATATATCTAAGTCAATCTTGAGAAGTTATTTCAATATCGTCTGGCAGAATTTTCAATACTAGGCTGAGGACAGACTGGCAATCTAAAGCGGGGCAGGCACGCTTCGCAAACGGAGGAAAGGAGCACGTTCAGACATGCGCATCTGTCCGTCGGCTCCGTTGCATACTTACCCGTCTCCCAGTCGCTTTCCTTCTGCTTTACCCGGACACCGGTTTTTCCCGGTGTTCAGGGGCCTTCCTCCGCATGCCTCCCGCTTCCAAACAGTGTGAACTGGAAGAAGCGGGAGGCATCCGGAGGAAGTGTGAACGCACCGGCAAAAAGTTTTGCGCATATGCGCATGTGCGCACATGCGAAAAACATCAAAGGAAAACAAAAAAAGTGCAGCGGCGCGCGCGAGCCGCGCGCGCTGGCTATGCGGCAGTCTGAATACTCCGTGGCAGTCTGAACGCTTCGTATCGCCGCTGATCCGCATTGCTCTGGCCAGTGTGAACGGCCAGCTCCGTGGGATTTTCCCCCCGCTCCAGTTCCCTCCGCTTTGCCTCCGCTTCAGATTGCCAGTCTGTCCTCAGCCCTATAGTCTCAGGTTTCATCAGGAATTTTTTAAATTGAATTTCCTCATGTATATTTTTTCAGTATCTCTTCATTTTGATGTAGGTCTGCCATTATGACACCAACAACCTCTCTCTGGCCGTTGGCTGTGACCGAGCTGTAATGTCCTTGCCTATTTGTATATTTCTTTATACTGGATTCAGTTATTGTGTTGTGAGGTAACTGATGAGTCCCCTATTTCAGTAGTCTCTTCAGTGTTTGCTTTATAAGTTGTCTCATTGGGGGTTTTCTATATATGTTCTAGATATATTGAGGGCCACTGTCCAGTATACTCTTTACCAAAGACTTCAGGCACCAGTGCTTGTAAACATCAAACAGCACAGATCTTTATTATACAGAAAACTCAACAGGGGATGGGATTTATATACAGAGGACAGTTTGTTTTGTTGGTCGCTAAACAAGTTACTTTGCTTTAACTTTCACAGAGGCTGTATGCTTGTCCCTTTCAGTTAATTCAGATGTTACTTGGTTCACAAAATCTTTCTACTGACTCCACTCTCCAGTCACTTTTTAGTGGTTAACCTTTCGGGCTTTATCTGGTCTCCTAAGTCTACTGGTTTGACATCCCAGCTCTTCCAGACTCCTTTAGACCCTCTTGCCCTTCTTTAGCCACCCTTTTAAATTCCCTTGGAGTAGTGTGTTTAGTGTTTGTGACCCTTGAAGTCTTAAACTTGCCCACTCTCTTTAACTCTCCTCTCACTGTTTGAGAATACCAGATAAGAGTATTATTCAGCCACAGTTCTTTCACATGAACTGTTCCCTGGCTGTTTTCACTGAGCTAAGAGGTTTCAGTTTCTCCTCAGAGCTCTCAGTTAACTCCCTGTGCTTCATTTAATGCTATTCCCACCACTTCCTTAACTCCCTCACTCAACTGTCTTTTCTCAACTGTCTGCTCTGACAGTTATCTGTCCCTCAACCTGAGAATTTCGAGCTCTCTGCCCCCCTCCTTTCTCAATCACGTGACTGCAGCTTCTCTGTTTACCTGCTGCATTCCACAACTCTTCAATTCCGTCACAGCCACACATGGTAAAAGATGCCTTCTACTTCTTTTCATTTCCAGCAGGACTCTTTGTAGTTCTTATCCATCTTTTCACTATCTTTTGGAGTGATATACCATTGATAAAACATCTTATACTAATTTTCTCTTAATGCTTGGCAGGCTGTAAATTTGATGCCCATCGTTTTTCCCAGCATCGAAACAGTATTTTCTAACCAAGGTTTTATATCCATTTTATCATGCATGGTTCTACTGTTCATCTTCAGTATCAAATTGAAGCAATGATTTTTAAATTGGTCCTAATGAGTAATTATTAGATTGTGAAACAATCTTTTAAAATTCAGTCAGATCTTTTATGACACCTCTTTTTATACATATGTCTTTTTTTTAATCTAGAAGCAATTTGAAAATATATCCACCATTGTATTTCCTTCCCTTCTTCTTTGACCTCTTGCCATGACTTAATCTTTCCTGTGGATTTATCATATCACCGTAAATTATAAAATCATTGTTTTTCCTTGTGTGATTGTTGTAATAAGCATTTATTGGTGGGATTGTAATAAGCATCCATTGGTGATATTACTGGTGGAATTGAGGGACTGATTTTCCTTCTTAGCATTTCCCAAATTTTAAATAAGCTATTTCTAATTATATGTCTTTGTCTTGGGTTACATTTTTTGATATTGATTTATTGATCCACAGATAGCTATGTGGTCCATCATCAAGATTTGAAGATTCTAACTTTATCAGTCTTTCATTTTGATTCTTACTCTGGTCCATCATCCACACTAGTCCAGCAGCTTGATAGTATAATTTGGTATTAGGTATTGCCAGACCATCTCTTTTCTTCTCATCTTGCAATACTTTAAATTTTATTCTTGGTTTCTTGCCATTCCATACAAACTTATTTATTTGTTTTTGCCAGACACTCAAAGTCTTTTCAGGAACTGAGACTGGAATAATCTGTAACAAAAAGTTTAATTTTGTTAATACATTCATTTTTATAGTAGAAATCCTTTGTAACCAGAATAATTTTAGTTTGGACCATCTTCAAGATCTTTTTGTATTATTGACCAGGTTGTCATGTGATTGTCCTTGAATAATGTATCATTTTGTCCCATGAAATATATTCCTAAATATTTGACTAGGTTATTTATAACATCACATCCTGATTTTTTAAAATCTTTTCCTCATCTTGATTTATTAAAAAATTTAATCTTAGGTTTTTTTCCTGTTGGTTTTATAACCAGAAAAGAGTCTAGACTTACCAATTTGTTCTATTACATGCTGCAGAGATAATTGTAAGGACCATGTTGTCAGCATAACTCTTTAGTTTAAACTCGTCTCCTTCTGCTTTAAGTCCTTGTCTTAGGATCTTGTCTTATCGTAGAAGCAAAGATTTCCATCACAAGAATAAAAAGAAGTGGAAACAGTGGGCATTAATGGGTTCCTTTCTCTATTTTAAATCCATTTGTCAAGATCCCACTAATTAAAATTTTTGCATGTTGTTTAGTATAGATGTTCTGTATCCGGTTCAAGAATCCAAAATCACATTTAAAATATTGCAATTTTTTTTGTAAGGGAAAAAAATATGTGGGTGTTCTTTGAGTGATGAAGAAAAGCCTAGCACATTCCTACATCCCTAATACCACATAAATGGATTATTAGCAAGGCATTTCCATATTACAAAATAGGCTCTGGCCCATGAAATCTTATGCTAGAAACTTTTTTTAAGTGCAACTAGATGCTTCTTCTTATTTTTTTTCTTAAGGTGAGGTATCTGAACCAGGCTTTACTTAGAACTTGATTTATTTGGTTGGAAAATGTATGTGCTACCACACTTTGAGGTAGCTCACAAAGTGAAACAATAAAATAAAAATCATAAAACAACAAAACAATAATTATCAATATTAAAATAAATAATAAAAATTGGGGGCATAAAACAAAAATTTAGCATCCTAAAATGAAATCCAGACATTTTAGTAAACAGAGGATTGTCCAATTTCTGCAACAGCAAAGTTCTGCCATGCTGCCATGTTCCCTTTGTTCCTTCCTCCTGTGGGCACATAGCACAACTGAAGTCTCCTAGTTTAGAATTCCAGTTTGCTAAGGTGAAACATCCTCTAATTCCCCTAGGTGCTTGCATCTGGATGTCATTGGAGCCTGAATCAAAGAGCTTTTCAAACTCTGAAGCCTTTACTGTACAGTCCTAAACAAAGTTACATCTTTCTCAGTCCGCTGATTTTAGAGAGGTGCAACTCTGTTTAGAACTGGACAGCTAATCACACTGTATATAGAGACGAAGAGGAGGAGGAGGAGGAGGAGGAGGAGATTGGATTCATACCCCACCCTTCACTACCTGAAAGAGTCTCAGAATGGTTTACAACCCCGTTCTCTTCCCTTCCCCACAAGAGATACCCTGTGAGGTAGACGGGGCTGAAAGAGCTCTTTCAAGAACTGCTTGTGAGAGAACTGCTCTGAGAGAACTTGTAACTGACTCAAGGTCACACCAGCAGCTGCATGTGGAGGAGTGGGGAATCAAACCTGGTTCTCCCAGATTAGAGTGCTCTTACCCACTACCCCAAACTGGCTCTCAGTTTGTAGAGCTGCCATCCTCCAGGTGGGGTCTGATTTTGACAGAAGTCCAACTGATCTCCAGATGACAGAGATCAATGCCCCTGAAGAAAATGGCAGCTTTGGATAGTGGACTCTATAGCATTACATCCATGCTGAGCTCCTTGCCCACCCCAAGCTCTGCACTTCCAAATCTCCAGGAATTTCCAGTTTGGAGTTAGCATCTCTTTGTACATGTGATGGGGAAAAGGTGCATTTGTGGGGGAGAGGAACATATACTGTATTTTTTGCTCCATAAGACTCACTTTTTCTCCCAAAAAAAATGGGTGGAAAAGTGTGTGCATCTTAAACCCCCCTCACCTTTCCCAAGCCATGGCACCGAGCAGAGCTAGGTGCGTCTTATGGTCAGGTGCATCTTATGGAGCGAAAAATACGGTACATATGGCAACGAACTGTGTTCATGCCTGTGACAGAAAAATTTCTGTTTGTTATGATGCCTGAATGCAGCCACTATATTTTTGTTACAGAAATCGATTCAGTAGTGGAATATTTGGCTTTCATGAAGGTTTCCAAATAATGGCTTGGCAGCAGTTTGTTTGTTTGTTTGTTTTAAATCTAGGGTGTTGTGCATTCTTTGTGTTTTTTAATAGCGTGGGCTAGCTCATCTGGACAGTCTCTGTCAGTTCTGTGATTCTACTAGACCCAGGACAACATAAATGCACCAGCAACAAAGCCATATTTGGATGTGCTCCAAATATAATTTTCTTGCTACCCCATATCAGTCTTGACAAAGGTGCAGTCCTGAAAAAGTGCATTAAAATCCCATATGGCAACAAGGGACTGTCAAAGAAGGGAACATTAAAATGGATTAATTGGCTCTGCACCAATTTGCAAGAATGGAAACAGAGGTGATAATCATAAATGTATTCTTGATAAGGTATTAAAAAACCCTGAAGGAGTCAATCTCTTTCAGCAAGCCCTGCACTTAGCACAGAATTGTATTTGATAACTTGGGTTTTTTTCCCATTTTCCTGCTGCTCTTGCAATTAGCCTACTGTTAAACTTGGAATGGATTTGCTGCACAGATAGAAATTTAATTCAAGCTCATGCAAATTTCTGGGAACAAAGGTTGATTGCCCAAATTGCTCAAGAAACAAGAGGAAATAAAACAGCTGCTATTTGTTTTAATTAATGTGTATTTAATGGAAAACATTTCAGGCATTCTGTTGTTGAATCTGTTTTTGTTTCGAAGCCTTCAAGCACATATTTGCAACAATCACAAAGGGACAATTCTACACCAACACCCATGTAGCTTTGCTGAAAGATAAAATAGGTCAAAATGATTGCAAATTAGCAATGAACAAGAATACATCGATGCTATGTGTCTTTTTTTAATAATGTACTTTAATATGATGCCTCTTAAGATATACTCTTTGAGATAAAAACAACTACTAAGCATTTTTAAACAGAAATAGCTGTTAGAAAAACATTTGCAAAACCCACAATTCTTGTCACTTGACAGAGGAAAACTGAGTATTAGATGGATGTGGTACAGTTTAAAAGAAAGAACACGTTTTCTCTTTAATGTGTGTTTGCAAGAGCCCTCTTAAAAGCTAATGCAGAGTTTAATTGCATGAAGGTTAGATTTCCATTTACCTGCTCAGATCATGTTGTAATGAAATCTGAAGTCCATGCATATATCCACAACCTAGGAAACTGCACAACTAACTTTGCATGTACAGTCATCCATTTACAAGTCTTCTGTACTTTTGGACATGACATCACAAATTGCTTTTGAAGCTCAAGGAAAGTATTTGGAAAGCAGTTAGAAATGCAGAATAAACAAAGCAGAGGGGCAAGGATTGGGACTGCTAATTGGAGGAAGTGATGAAATTTCCACATGATGTAATCACACCCATAACTAAACTAGAGTATCTCCACCTGTGTGAATCAGGCTTCAGAGCTGGTTTGGGTGACTTAAAAAAATGGATAATCAAAATCACCTAAGATTAACACAGAGAGATTCTTGTTTTCCTAGTTCTCCCAGTGGGATGGGTACTATTGCCCAATAAATCCTTCCAGGCTTGAGGGAAATGTCATTAATTTGAGGTAGTATATGATAGTTCCATTTCCACATGTGTGTGGACTCGCTCAAATAGTGGTCCTGACTGATCTCAGTGCTAGCTGTTGGGCCATGTCCAGTGAGATGCCTCAGGGTTCTGTATTATCCCTAATACTATTTAATGCATTTATAAATCCACTGGTTGAGACTGAAAATATGGGATCTAGTGGCATGCATTGGAGATATAATGACATATAATTCAGTCAGTTAAAAACTAGCCTTACAATCTATTTGGTGGAGTATCCACTGTGACATTTTGCTGTTAAACTGATGCTAAAAACTCCAATTGCCAACTCTGGATTCAGAAATTCCTAAGGATTTTGGGGGTGGAGCCTGAAAAGGGTGGGGTTCATTGAGGGGAGGGACCCCATTTTGTCTAAGAGAACTGATTTCTGTTGCCTGGGAATCAATTGTAATTCTGGGAAACCTTCAGGCAACATCTGGAGGTTGGCAACTTTAGGTTGAAATCTAACAGAAAAACTTTAGGTTGAAAACTAACAGAAAAACTAGAAAATCAATAAATTGAGTAGCTCCATTTATTGTTGAGGAAACTTAAAAAAAGATCATAGCCCAACCAACTACATCATACTGCTGCACAACTGTCCAGTCAACAAGACTTTGTGTATTCCAGTTGCATGACAGGAAGCCTTTGAATACAATGATGGGAGAGGTATGACATGGCACAACACGGAAAAAGCAGAGGCATCTCACAACACCACCAATTGTCTTGTTTTATAAGTATTGCATCCTTTTTCCAAGGCAAGAGGACTAGAGAAATGAGTAAAGAAACAGAGAACTCATCCTATGCAAAATAAAGCTAATTATAAAAGGATGCAAGGGAGATGAGAGTCTTATACCAACCATGTCCTGGAGCTGATTCCTTTCAGTGTCTAGCTGAAGTAGCACAAAGCTGCTCGGTCAAGAACCAAATCTCTTGGCACTGGAGCTGGAAATATCAAAGGCACAACAACTGTAGGAGAAGCAGCTGCAGCCCTCTCTGTTTCTATCCCTTATGACTTCACTAGAATGTTTACAATCACAGCAGGACACCTACTTCTACACATGACCCACAGGAGGAAATGTGCTCTAATCAGGCAACAGGTTCCCCGAAAGCTTCCTCTTTCCTAAGATAAAAGGCAGAAGAGGCAGACAGCTGGGAGTACTCAGTCAATGCCACAGAAAAAAAAATAATGGGGAGGGGGGACACAGTGCTGTGCAGCAGTTTTCATAAATTCAGCAATGTAGGATTCAGTCCAATCTTATCTATGAGCAGGAAGAACTCCATTGATACATGCAGTTAGTAGTAGTTATTCCTTAGATTGTTGGCTATGATAACTACCACTGGGATGTTTATAATGCATGTTGTCCCAATCTTGTGTGGTAGTTCATTCCATCTAGCTCCTCCCTGTTCTGAAATGGCTGTTCTACTGGAGACATCTGGTTGTTGTTGTTGTTTTTTTCCTGAAGTGCCAAGGTTGTAGCTAGATACAAGTACTGAACCATAAATCACTCCCATGCGTAGGTTGTCCTAGACATGATATATCCTATTTCATCATAAAATAACAAGTGGCAATTGTTTTTGAACCGAATGCTCAGAATTCTTCTGAATTGTATCTCAATCATTTAATGCTTCTTCCATGGGCTGTCCCTACCTGCAGACCACAGATAGAACAAAAATACCTCGCCTTGAAAAAGAGATGCTTTCCTTGTTTGTGTCGCTTCAGTGGTAGGCATGTGTCTCTGGCAATGTCTAGGTCTAGTTTTAAACTAATGCCCCAAAGCCATCAAAGTTGTATATTATTAAGCATTCTCTAGTTGAGCATTTCAAATAGTCAACTGTTCCATGCTGCCTTTGATTTATTTATTTAAGCAAAAGAGGCAGGAAAAGAAAAACTGGGAAATCAGATAATCTTCCCAGGTGCCTCTTGCCCTAGCCATATTTCATTGGCTTTCACCTACTGGCCCTGGTGATACACAATAATGCCTCATGAATTCACAGAAAAATGAGGTAGCATTGCTAATGTTGATTGAACTAGTGCAGCCTTTTACTGCCCATATACTTGTAGTTGAAGCTTTCCCTGGTGTGGTAGCCACTTCAGGCAGCTTACCAAAATAAACTGATGTTTGTACCACAAAAGCTAATGCTGCAAGTCTTTTAAATCCTATGGTAGACAGGGCCATAATCAGGATTTTTGACTTCGGGGGGTATTTAAATAAGTCGGGGGGCATCCCCCCCACAGCCAGACTATGTCAGGGGCTATAAGAGAGTAAAAGGGTTTTTTTTTTTTTTAAGCAATGAGAGAAAAAGAGGCGAAAGCGCTGGCGGGCAGGGCAGGGCAACAGCTTGGGATGCTTCAGCCATGGCGTGCATGAAAAATAAAACAAACTGGTTGGATGGGAAGTTGGGAGGCCTGGGTGGTAAGTCAGGGGACCCGCCCCAAGATGCCCCAATGTAGCTATGGGCCTGATGGTAGACATGCCAGTTTCTTGCTTATGGCCAATAGACCATGTGCATCTGGCACTACCAGGGCCAAATGCATGTTTTTATGCCCCCACTGAGCCTTGAGTGAGCCCTTCTCTCTCCCCTGCATTGCAACTAGAATGAAGGAATCATACTAAGCTTTTTTCCCCATATTGGTTCTAGCAGATACAAAAGGAACATGGAAGGTTTCGTCTTCCTTTCTATCTAATACATCTGCCACTGAAAAATGGGAGAGTGTACAAGATATCCATCTATCAAGACTGACTGGGATATGTGCTTGGAAGGAACAGTGGGGAATGATTCTCCTAGTAACTTCCACTGCAGCTGTGACTTTCTCCCATTGAGACATGAGGATTCAACCTCTCCAATAAGATGAGAGCCTTGGTAGATGCTCAGACAAGCAAACCCTTGACACCACCTCTCCTAGACTGAGGAGTCACCTCTTGTACACCAGCACAAAAGTCTAGTTTCCCACAGCTGATTCTGTTATGGCAACAGCACATATGTGTGACTTGCTCACCATAGGCTGGCAGCCACTATATTCAGGATTTCCCCATGACTATGGTGTACCATAGGGCCGCAGTGGCTCAAGTCGTTAAGATGCTGAACTGCAGAATGGAAGGTCGGTAGTGCAGCAGTTTGAGACCCAAGTGCTCCCATCTATGGTCCCAGCTCCAGCCAACCTAGCAGTTCGAAAGCAAGAAATTGCAAGTAGATAAATAGGTACCACTTCAGTGGGAAGGTAACAGCGTTCTGTGCCCCTCAGTGTCTAGTCATGCCGGCCATTTGACCACAGAAATGTCTTTGGACAGTGCTGGCTCTTCGGCTTGGAAACGGAGATGAGCACTGCATCCCTAGAGTCATATTCGACTGGCTTTCGAGCAAGGGAAACCTTTATCTTTATGGTGTACCAAAGGGTTGATGTGTACAAGTTTTGAGAAGTGTAGAAGCTTACCAGATTTTCATGCAGTGTAAGATCATTTCAGTGCTTAGTATTTCTCTACTCTGTCACTCTTGTGACAAGAAAATATTTTACTCCCTGTCATTTCAGACTCCACACAGTACAAATGTCCTTTTGCAACCATAACAAATGCAGTCACTGTTGATTTTCTCAGATGTAATGCCTAAATGTGCCCATATATCATACACTGACAGCTCCTGTGACATCAAGACCGGCACTGTATACTTCAAACTTTAAAAACCTCCAGCAGCTGTCAGCAAACCATGTTAGGAAATTAGAAATAATATGCTTGAAATTAATATTAATAATATCTAGCTTTCAATTAAGATTTGGTATAGCATTATTGGAGGAAGGGGGACATATAATTGTCCTTTACAAATTCTTATAAAATAATAAATATGTGCAGAGTGTCATCCAGGGCTTAAATAATTGATTGCTTAACAATACTTTTCAGGGATTTTAATTCCCACTGAGGCTGATACAAGAATGAAGTAACCCTGTAATTGCATTTGAATTTACATTTTTTCTCCATTGCACGATTGAACAAGAACCTGAAAGGGTCAAAACTTTGAACGATTTATGGCCTATTTTTAATTTGGTAAGGCTGGAAATATTGATCTGAACTAAATATGTAATTGGAAAATCTATTTCCAAGTAGCATTTTAATGTCAACACCCTCCCAATCATTATTGTAACAATGTTTCAAGAATGAGATAACCATAGATCTTACAAGGCTACCTTTCCTGCTTTATTAGTTGCCTCTTTCTATATATGTAATCTGGGGCTGGACAACATATTTGACACTGAAAATGACATCTTTTTTTTCATTTCACACATCTTTTCTGTTTTATTGTCAGCTCCAAACTAGATGTAACCAAGTGTGTTGAAAGCCAAAATGCAGGATTGGGTCTACAGCTGAATATCATATCAGCAACAATAATACGGCCCTACCAGACAACAGCCCCCAAGCTGTTAAATATGGAGGGCCTCCTTTGCCTTCATGGAAGGATCAAGACTGTTGGGTATGGGTACAATCAAGGCTTTTCTGTGGGTGGAGCCGAGTGTTGGTTGTCCTGCCCAGAATCCTGTATTCAGTCTCCGCTGATCACTTGGAGAGTTAGGAATGGTTCTTGTGCAGCTTCTTGAGACCAATTGGGTGTGTTCAGATGCGCACATTTGATCTGTTTCAAAACACTTCGAAACAGGTCAAATGTGTGCGATCAGACAGCCGCAGCTGCCTCCCATCCCCAGCCGTCACTTACCGTATCAAATTCTGGAGTGAAGCGTAGCATTTTTGAGCCCAGGTCCCGAGGTGGTTTCTTCTGTGCTCTTCCGGCTTAAGCTGCGTTTTCCACTGTGTGATCACAGAGCCGTTGTTGAGCCACTTCTGAGTCTTTAACCCTCCCCCCCCCCCCCCCCGCAGAAGCCTCTGGCTTCCGCTTTTTGCACACCATTTTTTTTGTGCATCGGCGATATGCGCATAAGTGGTTCTCCGCCTTTCCATATTTTTTTTAAAAAATGGCCACTATTTCTGCCTTCAGGATCCCAAGGAGGCTAGTTTTGGGGAAAAGTTTAAAGGGCTGTGTTCTTTCAGGGCAGGGAAGTCACGATCCTTGGGTAAACTGAGAGGCTTTGCTCTCCTGCTTCTGAGCATGCACAAGACTGTATTTTCAGATGCTTGCTTATGCGCATGTGCAAGCGGTGAAAAATAAAAAAAGCCCGACACATGCTCCCATGTAGACTCCGAGGAGTCGCCTGAATGCACTTCAAAGAGTGTTTTTGAAGACTGAGTGTGATTGCGATGGTCTGGATCGGGGTGTTTTGAGGCAGCTCCAGCACGCCGTCTGAATACACTCACAGTGTAGCTTTCCTGATGACTTCAGAGGCCTTGGTTTGGTCTGACCTTTCTGAACTCATCATCCTCTGGGTGTAGTGGCAAGGACATGGTTTGATTTTGGGGCCTTTGCCTCCTCCTCTTTTTCATTTTTATCAACTTTTCTATTTTATTAAGCCATTTATTTTACAGGGTTGTTCAGCATTAGCCTTTCATAGGGGCAGCAGTATTTCTCTCCTCCTGGAATTCCTTATGGGGTGGAACCATTTGGCATCGTGCCTCTGGGTGATGTAGCTATGCCACTGAGTGATCGCTTAATGACAGCAACTAGGGTAAGATAATGAAAGGGAAGTTTGTTGATGTATTTAATCTTTTATTCAAAAAATTAGGAAAAAATATAAGGAAAACATGGAGAAGAGGAACGAGGAGAGGCTTAAGAGGTGGCAAGTGGATCGTACTTGGTCTAACTGGCTTCCTGGCTTTTTGAGATATGAAGGAGTTCTAGCTAGAGCTCAGCCGCAACATGTAGCTCCCCTGTTTCAGGACTTAGTTATGATTTATAGAGCCTATACAGATTTTTCTGGTGATGCTAGCTGCAACACAATGAAGAATTTAGGATGAGGGCTGCAGTCAATCCAACGCTCCAATGGGATCAGTTTCATCAATAATTATGGCTTCAGTTGATGGCTCCTGCCAAGCCATCTTCTGGTGACAGGGCAGGTAGCAGCCATATTCTGCACCAGGGATACACCATATCAGGAACTCATTTTTCTGGGGGTCAGCCCCTTCAGCCAAGGATGCTATGATGGGAGTTTACTTCCCAAAGGGTATGCTCTAAGAAGCCCTGTAAGTTTTGTCATGAGTGCTGCTTATCATGAATCTGTTTGGCCAATGGTTTCTTCAACACAGTTCTTCTTGTTCCTTTGTGTTTTTGTTTTGTAGGTTCTGCTGTCCACTGCAAGAAGGCCCATATAATGATTGCAGGCCACCACATGGTCTTTTGGGTAGCTCACCAGGTGGGATGGTGAGATGTCAAGTCCTAGCTCAGCCTCAGCACACAAACCACAGTTGAGTGGCAAGGCAGGTGAGGCCTTCTTTAGGTAGGCCTAGTGCCATTATTTGGGGAGAGGATCCTCGTCCTGATATTTTGGTCATCTACTTGGGTGGGAATGAACTGGGCATGATGAAGGGTAAGGCTTTGATACTGCAAGCTATTGTAGATATGGAAACCATCCATGAGAAGTGGCTGGGGGATTGTATCATTTGGTCTGTCATCCTCCCTCGGCAATTTTGGAGGGGAGCATTGGACTTCCATGGAATAGAACAGGCCCATAAGAAGGCCAGTAGAAAGCTGAGGAAAGCCATGGAGGGTGGTTTCGGGGTCTTTTTGCACACCTTGGCATCATTGCTGAATTTAGTAATCTTTACAGAGATGATGGCATCCACCTCTCTGAGTGGGGAATAAGATTCTGTTCGATGATTTATGGCAATGGCTCAGAGACCTCCTATGCTATTGGTGGTGTACAAGGGCCTAAGCAGAGGCTTGACCTTTGGCTGTGGCAAACAGGGATTGTTCAGGTGGGGAACACTAGGTAGCAGACCCCCCTTGACTGGGAGGTGGTAGAGTTGCCAGGTCTTACCATCATGCTGGGGGGGGGGCAGTGCTTCTCCAGGATCTCTTTGGTGTGCACACAAAGCGTGCACACCATGATGATGTCATCCAAAAGTGACATCATCGCACACAACATGTTGCAGGGGATGCTCTACCATTTAAGGAAAAACAATATGGGTTTTCCTTAAATCACAGACGTCAAGGCCCATTGGCCGAAAGTGGCCTGCCCATGGCTTTAATCAGGCCCACGGCTCTTTTCTTCCCCCTCCTGTCCTCACCCTTTGAACCTTGAGACTGCCAAAGTTCCCAGCTCCCTCCATCTTGTCTTCACCTGCTTTGGCAGGAAGCTCTTCTGGGTTTGCAAAGTTACAAAGAAAATATGGAATGGGTTTTTCCATTAAGGTCTCTGCACCCAGATAGACTGATCTGGGATTGTTTCCAGCAATAGAAACAGTGCTCTGTGACTGGAATGACAGCCCCCAGAGTAGAATGATGGTCCCTAGCAATAGAATCTGTGTTCTGGGACTGGAATGACAGGGCACAGAGTGGAATGACAGCCCCTGGGAGTAGCAGCAGCATTATTGGAATGGAATTCCACGCTGGTATCCCTCATTCCAATCCCAGAATGCTTCTGCTACTCCCAGGGACTGTTATTTCACTCTGGTGGCTGTCATTCCAGTCCCAGAGTAATCTATCTGAGCCCAGAAACCTTAATGGGAAATCCATTCTGCATTTTCTTTGCAGCTTTCTCTATGCTGCAATGTATTTCAGTGGAGTGGAGCTTAAGAAATTTCACTTTCCAGTGTTTGTATAGTTGTTGCTGTTGCTTGCTGGAGTTGTCAGTCTTCTGGCAAATACAGGGTTAATGTTTTGAGACACCTTGTCTCTGCTGAATGGACTTGAAAATGGGTGCCTGACTACTCTAACCTGGAAACCCACAGCCAAAGGAGGATATTACACTGGAGAGCCACTGCCACTCTGAGTAGACCTGGGGGGGAGGGGAGAAGCTTGCAATGCCCAGCCATTTCATGTTTCTAGGCTCAGAGCATTTTGTATTTTTAGTTTATATTTTTAGTTTCTGCTGTGATCTTTGTGCTTTTTCTTGATGTTTTATTTTAAAAATTGCATTGCCAAACCCCACTATTTTCTCACCTTTCCATTTTAGGCAGGCATCTTTTGGGTGGGGGGAGTTTGGGAGGTGTCAGTTACAAAGACTTTAAATAAACAAAATATCACAAGAGTTTTAAGCATATTTGTATTTTAAATTAAAAAACCCAATATCTTTAATTGTGTTCGTATCTTTTATAAAGTGTACATCTCTGCTACCTGGCATTACATTTTATGACACACATGGTCTGGCCCCACAAAGTCCCATTTATTTTAGATCCGGCCCTTGTAACAAATGAGTTTGATACCCCTGCCTTAAATGATTGACCATCACCCAAAGTGCCCTGTGCAATGATGTCACCTCTGGTGACATCATTGCGCCAGAAGCATTACTGTGTGCTGTGTGCTTTGGGGGCAGGGTTACTCCCACCAGCCAAATCTGGGCTGGTGGAGCTGGGAGGCCGAAAGTGGGCAAACACTCACCCGCATCAGGGGAATGGCAGCCCTTGGAGGCAGACCATTTTGCAGCCACCATCTGGCAGGGAATCCCCAGTGGCATTATGCTAGTGGCCTGCATGACTCCCTGGCTGGGTTGTCCCTCAAGTTCTGTGGCTTGAGGTGGGCTCTGTCTGGGGGCAACTCCCATGCTGAGCTGCCTGGCAACAGCCACACAGTTTTTGGCCCAAGCCAGGGGCTTGATGCTTGCCCAGTTTGGGGATAGGAAGGGGATCTGTTGGGATTCATTTGCCTCTCCTTTTAAATTTGGCCCTTGCTGTTTGGTGTAATGGGTAGGAGCACACATTCTAATCTGGGAGAATCAGATTTGAGTTCCCATTCCTCCACATGCAGCTGCTGGTGTGACCTTGGGCCAGTCATGGCTCTCTCAGAGCTGTTCTGTCAAGAGCAGTTCTTGAAAGAGCTCTCTCAGCCCCGCCTACCTCACAGGGTGTCTGTTGTGAGGAAGGAAAGGGAAGAGAAAGGAGATTGTAAACTGCTCTGAGACTCCTTCAGGTAGTAAAAGGCAGGGTATAAATCCCATATCCTCTTCCTTGTTATAGTCCCTGTTAATTTTAATAAAGCTGCCCAGCAACAGTTATCCGTCTCATTATTTCTGAGCATGGGAGCAAAACAACAGACCAGATCTAGAGACCACACAATAACAGCAGAATAAACATAAGATCCTTAGGAACAATGCCTTCCTACACATTCTCCTAAATGCATGTAAGGAAAGAGCACTTCATGGCTCCACTGGCAACCAATTCCAAAATACCACAGCACACTTAGGAATGGGCTGCTATAAACCAAAGCCATCTGGGGAAGGAATTTCTGAGACTCCTTTACATTGTAGGTGTGAGGAAAGTGAGGAGAGAAGGAAAGAATGGCTGCCATGCTAGACTATATCAGAGCATTTATAGAGTTACTGGAACTTAGGTACTAAAAATGGAATGATAAAGGAGAAAAAAGCTCATGCATTTTAAATAATGTTTTAAAATTTTTAATAAAGAACTTTGGTGGGTGGTGTAATTTTGATTGAACAATATAAAGCTTAGTCAAAACTGGTCTTTCAATTTGTGATTTGTTAAGCTTCTCTAAAAGGGACACATCACTTTCCACTTGTAAAGCATTGCTGCTACTGTATGTTAAAGAGCTAATTGATAATGTCTCAATAAGAAACTGAGTTATTGTGATAAAAGTATCTGTCCTATTTGAATGTCATATTTGTCTATAAACACTCAGCAAAGTTAGAAGGCTTCCTCCAATCTGAGGTGCTTACTTCTGTATTACCCATCACAGAGCACATGGGTTGAGTCTGGGGTCTCTACTATGTGTCTCCACTTTTAATAAGGCACTGTACACTCTGTGTACTGGAAGTAAGGAGAATCTCAGGGTATATGGTGGGGATTTCAGACTAAACCAGAATGTTTAAATTCACCCCAATATTAAAGTACCTCTTCTGCTAGAAACAGAGCCTTCTTAGTTGGAAAACTGTTAAGGCTGCAATAGGGCTTCAAACATTGCAGAGAGTTGTAGTACAAGCTGTCAGTTTGGGGTTCCCACTAAAACTTACTAAAACTTTAGATCATCTCAAAATTCTAAACATGAAGATACATGTCCAAATGAAAGCCACTTTTTTCTGAGTCCATCTTATGAATTATGTCTTACCACCAGGTTCATCTGATGCTAAAGTTTTGTATTTGGAGTTCAAGTTATGCAGTTTAGTTCTTTTTTTAAAAAGCTGGAGGGGACCCAGTATTGACTGGGGCTGAGGTACAGGGGGGAGATGGTTACTTTTTTCACATGCTATTTCTTTGATCAAAATGATTCCATTCCTTGACTTTTTTAAACATAGACTCAGTATGGGTCTTTTTATCCTTGGCAAAGTTGAAAGTAGTTTGGAAGGCCATTTTGAATCATGAAAAAAAGTTTAACCCCCTATGTCCTCACTGTTTACTGGACCCTTTTGTAGTCACTTTTAAAAGAGCCAAATTGTCCTTGAATGATGCAGTCATGTGGATGGACATATAAAGAAGGTCTTCCCTGTGGAACTGGCAGCCTGCTGAGAAGAAGAGTAGATGCTGCAGATTGGAACAATGCAATTAACCCCTAACCTCATGATTGTGTCACTCAGTCACAGTCCCAAGCTGTGCAGAATCAACTCGATCTTATACAACTGGAAGGATTTCTAAAAGGCAATGTCATTGCCTCACTATATGTGACCTTTAATGTTTAACTTTCGTGTTGCTGTCCTGAGACTTGTCAGAAACCGTTTGTGACTTTTGAAAAGGATTGTCAATCAAGTCTGTCTTTTATAACCAGAACCAACATTTTAATCTATGGGCCTTTTCAGACTGGCCAGTTGCCTCTCACTTCCTCCTCATTTCCCCCTCTGCGACTCCTCCTGAGCAAACCTGCCGTTTTCGCACTATAGCAATCTGCTCCTCTCCCCCCCCTGAAGTTTTCTGTTCCCATTTGGGTTGCTTCGATGCTCTCTGTGCCCGCCCCTTGCATTTCCCCTCCCCTTCCCTCCCCTTCCTCCCCCCCAGCTCCTCCCTCGTTCCCCGCTTTTCCTTTTTTTTTTTTTTAAACGCATGCGTGGTAACGTTATAACGTCATAGTGGAATGACAACAGTTCATCACCCGCCTTCCTCTTCCCAGAATTCATCAAGTCCCTCCTCAGTATTCATATTTTCCCACCGTTCTGGGTTGGTGCAAAACGATTGGCGGGCTACAAGGAGGCCCCCCCCCCCATGGGTGGATTCTCCGATGTGAACTGAAATGTCGTGTGCTTAACCCGATCAAGGCAACAAAATGGAGGATGGGCAACATGGCGTCAGCTGGCCCGTGTTAAGAAAAAAAAAAATTACATAAATGGTGGTGGTGGTGGCGGCAGCTGAGGAGGAGCAGCATGACACGCAGAGCAGTCTCCCCGCTCCGCAGGAATAGTTATAGCCCCTTGAAAACAGTTCAATCCATTTCTGTGACTTTTCTGCAAAGAAGCGCGCCCAGCCTGCTCTGCAGGGGCTGCCAATAAACAGCAAATTCACCCCCCCCCCCATAGTAGATGTGAACGTGTGTTTATTATATAAAGACAACAATTGTGCCGTCTTCCCTTGCTGCATCAAAATTTCATTATGATGTTATAACGTTATAAGGGCCTTTTTTAAAAAAAAAAAAAGGAGGGGGGGAAGTGTTGCTTCAGGATCGTGGGACCGCACACAGGGAGCGGAAAGGAAGGCAAGTTTCCCCAGCCCGCCCGCCCGCCCGCTTGCCGCGGCTTCTCCACGGATTGCTAGAGGAAAGCACCCACCACCAGCTCTGCACAGGCTGTTGCCGGGGAAGCCCAAACAAAGGGCAGCAGTTACCGGGGAGCAAGCACATGGAGCTCTCGGGCCAATGGCGCCCGGCTCCTGCTCCCAAGAAACGGCAAATCCACCTCGCCAACGCAGTCCCTGTGCTGCGATCTTGCCTCCCTGCCTCCTTATTTCGATATAACGTTAGGAGGGCTCGTTTCAAAAAAAAAAATTCAAGAAACGCCCACCGCGGGGCGGGCCAGATGGAGGACGGGCGAGTGGGTGTGTTCTCATCTAGGTTTCTCCAACGAAGTAAACAGGAAACACCACCAGGAACAGGATTTTCTTGCTCCAGGGATACTCCTGAGCAGTGCGGTGAAACTCCGGAGGAGTTTGTGAGCACGGAGCAACTGATGTGAAACTGACCAGAAACTCCGGTGCCCACTCCGGTGCTCGCCCCAGAAAAAAGCCAGTGCGAAAACGCCCTAAGAGTCCCAGTTTATTTATATTCTTTGAGAGCTGTATGAGTATCTGTCATTCACTTGGGAGTAATTTAGTTGGCTCATTCCTAACTCAATCATGTAGGTATGCCTACATTCAAGACCCAGTCATGGATTCAGCAATCCTGTGTTATAAGGTACTGATTCTGGTGAAAAAACTAATGTATTTGGCCCCTGCCCAAGTAGCTATTGAATTGCTTCATATATCCAGGACAGTTGGCATAACAAGTTATTTTGTTACATTCTACTATATAAATATTTTATATAAAATAATGACCAGCATCTGTCAAAAATGGGAAAGTCTTTGAACCTGACAGAAAAAAATGGCCTGATCATTAACTGGATGAGGTGACACAAAATTGTTTAGAAAATCATTGTATAGCCAGCATACAATTCCAATGTGAAGACAATAATGGCAACTTTTTTTATAGCCAATTAATTAGTGATTTGATCTGCTTGACTCTGTGTCTGAAAATGAAAAGCAATACAATTGGGATGAATATTAAAATCAAAGAGTAAAACTGAGGAGAAAGAGAGAAAAATAAGTGCTGTACTTTACTGCATGTTGCAAATCCCTAATGATTAAAATAGCTACCATACAAGTTAGGCTTTTCTTTTTTTGTCTCATGAATACTTGGTGCCTTGAAATAGCATTCAGACTATACCCCACACCTTCATGGGACTGTGTGATATTATATTTGGCATGTTTAAGGGGGAAATTGATTAGTTTAGGATTTGATATCAGAATTTCCAAAAGCTAGTTAGCACCAAATAGTTTTCTCCTGAATAGCATCCATTTGCTCTTTAGAAGTCAAATTACATATAACTGCAAGTTCTGTTTTGGCATTCATACAGATGGTTGCATATCATGCATGTAACTTTAATTTAACAATACTGCCAAAGTTTAAAAATCAGAGGCACAGAATAACCTTACAATGGCATACAGAGCAATCTTTAGCAGAATTGCCTTCTTCTACGCCTATCAATGGAATGGACATAGAAGTGTGTAACTCTGTTTAGAGTTGCATTGATAGTGTCCACAGGACAAGGTATGGCCCTACTGGAAAAACAGTTTACTGGTAGATGTGGCTGTGCCATGAAGATGGAATTTTTGCCCAAAAGCTCTTCAGCTCACTATTATTGCTGTCATCGTTTTGTTTACAATTTTACTTTTACTGGGGCTGTTGCTGGCTGTGCTGCTGGTTGGTGGTTGGACCTGTTGTGTATTTCAGTTATGCTAATTTAATGGATGGTTTTTTAAATGAGGACCCAAAGAATAATTGGGAACTGGCTGATAATTTTAATAACATTGAAACATCATGTTTGTTTTTAGCTTGTTGTAACCTGGCTTAGGGGTACCCCATTGTATAAATGAAAAGGGTGGCATATAAGTTGAAAGGGTGGCATATAAAGGATTGCAATAAATAATTAAAGCCAGTCAGGGACTTTATGTCATAAGGTTCCAATGTCTATGGTAACTTGAACTAAGCACTTAGGCTCAGAGATTAGACAGAACTAGGAAAGATATGCTTGCTACTTTACACTCGTGTTTAGTATAACAGAAATCAGGAAATTCCTCTGGAGCATTTATAGGACACCAAAAGTTAATGAGCAAACAAATAATTAGAAAGGATGCAGAAAGAGGGAAACAGAGCAAGATTATTCTTGTTGTCATGGCAACATACAAACATAGGCTTACTCCAAGATGTTTAGTGCACTTCTAAATATGTATGTCCATAATGTCAAATTGACCCAACCTTGGCCATCGTTTAATATAACTCATGTTCATTTACAAGGATTTTTATATATACATATAAAAAAGTGTTGAAGATAGCAAGTACAAAAATGCATATTTCGCAGACATCTTTGTACAGTGATGTGAAACCAAATGCACCCTACTACATTATATTTCTCATTCTGTAGGACCAATATAGAAACAATTCTTTAACCCCCCCCCCCCCAACACTCATAGAACTATGGCAAAATCATAATAAAACCTTGGTTTTTTTTTTCAGTTTTAACCAGTAACTTGGAATAATAACAAAATTTTAAAGACATCTGTTGAAGATAGCAAATGGCAGTTTGGCTCCATTCTGTGAATTTGTGCAGAGGATGGGAATTACTAAATTGCAGTGAAGAATTTGGCGAGGCTGAGAAATGCAAGCAGCTATTGGCACAGGTACAGCACATGCAGAAACAATTAAGGTGTCTCTCAGTGAGAATCAAGTATCTCTTGAGAAAGCCGGCGGGCAGGGGAAGAGCAAACCAGAGAAGCCACTTGATCACTTTAGTAGCTTTGCATTCAGGCAAATGCAGCTGGTTAAAGAAATTGTAGAAATAATGTTTGTGTGTGTGGGGCTAAGGGCCATCTATTCAAATGAGGAACAAAAATATCAGTTTTAAGCATATTTGAGGAGGGACATAAATACTACTTTGTGTTCTGTATTGGTTTATTCTTAACACATATAGTGACATCTCATGCAAAGTTTGCTGAATTCTTTCAAAACTACCCCAGTCTTAATGTCATCTTGTGGATGGCATGGTACCAATGGAGATATTTTTTTCTAGCACAGGCATGAATTGTATGGGTATGGCCAGGCCACTTCCTTTCTCTTTGTCTCAGTTACACATTTCTTAAGCTACATGATGAAGGTCTACATTCCAGGAATATAGTATTATTATAAAATAATAAAAATCAAAATTACTTTGTACATTTAAAAGTAACAATTTTCTATAAAGTAGCATGTTGTTTTGCTGACTTTAACAAAGCAACATGTAAGTAATTGTTTCACCTTCATCCAAGCCAAGGGGATCTTTGGGATTTTTGGGGGGATAGATTAGTCTCAGCCAGTTCCTGCCTGCAAGTTCCCCAATGAAAAGAAGTCTAGTTCAGATGGGATAGCCCAGTGGAGAAAGCACCAGCATCATTGTTTTTACACTAGATGTGAAATATAACCCCACTTGGTTAGCAAGGGTGGACTTGATTGTTGTAGCATTGTCCACTGAGAGCCATTATGTTCTGTAAGCATATTGATTTCCTCACTCCTTCAGCTCTTCAGGAAATGAGTTGGGTGTTTTCCAAATATTCTATCAAGCATTTAAAATTGCTGCATGAGACAATGTATTTGACCCATTGGTACAGCACATGGACATCGGTTCAGGCTCAATCAGCATTTAAGGTTTCATTCATTTCTACCCACTTTGCAGGTGATTTAATCATGCAAAGGAAATGGGTATTATAATAAAATGAAGAACAAGAGGCCTTTTATGATTCTTCTGCATCCTCCTCTAATTCTGAATACCTTATTATTTTTTATTAAAAATGTTTCTGTAGTGGTATGAAAGTGCAGTGTTTAGCTACCATGGGATTATTGTTTGCTAATTATATTTGGTAATTAAAAATGAATCGAATGCTCATGTTATTCTTGGAAGGGAGGATCTCTCTGATGTATTTTGTGTCATATGCAGATCTACAACATATGGTTCCAATTAATAAGGGTCTGTCATTTAGAGCTTAGTTGATAGAAACAGCCATTTATCAAATATAACTCACAGCAGCAGGTATACAACCATATGGAAAGCTAGTAGTCACCTGCTCGTTTTTAAGGTGCAACTGGACTCAAATTTTATTGCAATAAAAATTGTTCACTTTGCCCAATCCTAGTGTCTGGCTGTACTACTTTAAGAGAAATATCCAATTAAAGTTACTTTTAGCCCAAACTGTGTCCTTCCCACATGGTTAGTCCAGAGAAACCAACCTGAAGAGAAGAGATAGATGATGGGTTGCTCAGAAAGGGACCAAAAAGTGCAGTGGGATAAGCACAAAAGGGTTTTTGGAATGAAAAGGAAAGGAGTCTATATCCAGGTGAGGCTAGCTGGTGAGCTTTGCCAGTGAAATCAAGGGAGGAAAAGTGGAGCAGATACAGAGACATGGAGGGTCACTTGAGGAAGGGAAGAAGAACAGGGACAGGAAAAGCATATTCCATCTGTCTTGATGAGGAGGGTCTGGTGATTTCCTGCTTATGATGCTGGAAGAAGGTTTTGAAGTAGAACCTATTAACACAATGGAAGGGGGGAGAATCCTATGATTTCAGTACTGGAAGAAAACTTATGAACAGAACTAGCTATGAAAATGGAAGATTTGAGATGCCCTAGAGTAAGCTGAGTGCAAACAGGAGAAGCACTGCATTTAGCTAGATTTGGTGCGGAAAGAGGTTCTGCAATTAACTTGGTTAAAGGTGCATTATCTGGCAGCCCACTGGTAGAATTTGGGTTTTACTGTGATTGGTGGATCTTTATTATCTGAGACCTCATTGTTGTGAGGTTCACAAATCAAGCTGTCATAGACTGGTTCAAAATTTGTATTGTAAGGTGTACTCAGAGAAGAGAACTAGGGTGATGTAAGGGAGAATGGAAATGGGTCTGGTTGCAGATGTTTGATTTAGGATGGGTGGCAAGCATGACTCATACTTACCAACAATGGTCAGGGTGAGCTGGTGATCCTTCCTGGGCTTATGAGTGAATCACCTGGGAAGCTTGTATTTGGAGGCCCTGGTGATTAACATGCAAACTTGTGTCAAAACTCATTGCCATGGGTGTGAGGAGCTTTGGAGGGTCATGCAAAAGACTGTCGAATACTCTCCCTGGAGTATACAGGCAAGCCAAGGTACTTCCTTTTGAAAACACCAAGAGAAACTCCTGCCTTAACTGACTACAAGTCTCTCTCATGCAGGAGAGTTGTGTCACTCCCTGTTCCGGCCACCAGGTTCTCTGTCTTCACCTGTGCCACTGAAGATTCACCTCTTGTGCATTCTCCCAACTCCTCTCCACAACTGCCCTTAAGTCATGACCCAAGAGTTGCTGTTGGCTGGGGAACCGGAGGAGAGTATCTGACCTCCTCCACCCCCAGTGTCTTTGCCAGCCCAATGGGATGCCTTCCCCTGTTAGGGCAGCCATGGCCTTCAAGCCACACCCTTGCAACTGGTTTACCCCTGTTTGAGCTGGCATAGTCATGTCCTCAGACCCTCCACCTACTCCCAGCTGCATGAGACTGAGAGAAAGGGTGATGAGAGAGGGGAATAGGCAAAGGTAGGGAAATGGGATGGCTGCTACTGCAAGTTCCTTGCAGGTCTCCACTTGTTAAATCCTATTTGCGCCACCAGCCTGCCTTCTTGGGTTTGGGAAACATTTTCCCCTGCTTGCTCTGTGGGAGACAATTTCACAGCAGTAAGCCAGGAGTAAAACTGATGAAACCTTCTTCAAATAGCTCTCTTAATTGCAATCAAGACAGGGAACATTTTCTGCTATCTGCTTGAAAACTGGCAGGCAGGAGGATCTGCTGGATGAGAGGTAAATTCACTGAGAACTGCATTCCTCGAGGGTAGGGGGGGAAGTTACAGCTGGAAATACAAATCAGTGGAAATAAAGATTGGAATAATATTTGAAATAACTACAATAATTTTTAAAAGCTAAAATAAACCAAAACAAACACACAAAAACCAAACTGTACACATTACTACAAGGAAGAGTAAACTCTGTAGCAGAGAAATCCTTGAGCACAGGTGCTTTCATAGAGTGTTTTGAGATTACGTACACAGGAAACCAAACAGCAAGCCACCACTTAGGAAGCCTTTATTTTCAAGTGTTCTTTATTGTTGTACTTAGAAATTGACCATAACTGCTAAAATTGGCCAAAAAACCCTTCTTTGAAAGCTATTCCTTCACAGATGTTTGAAAGAAAGGGAAACTTTAGAAGTTATGAGGCTCTGATTTTCTTCCTGCCCAAGTTGCTTTTGCGCCAGATATATTAAATCTGCATTCAAAAGTATCCAAAGCAACACTCAGTGACTAGTGTGTGCACAGTTTCAAAAGACAAAGCACATAACACAATGAAGCCTATTTCTAATCTCTGTTTTATTAGAGCTCTCAAAGGAATGTTAGGAATGGAAGCAGGTGGCTCTGCTGTACTTTCGTACGCTATGGATCTAATTCAGAAGAATATTGAATATGAGTTTTACATTAGGCTTGTGCATTGAACTTAATTAAATGAATTGTATTCTCTTTTTTTAGTTAATAGTCTTTATATTTATTACACTTGCATTCTGGTCTGCAGCTTTTAAGGTTGGAGAACTGCTTTTTCCATTCTGGAATGGTTTGGGGGAACAGTTTCTCCAATCACAAATCTCCTTAAACCATTTGAACTAAATTTGGATAGGGATGCTAGAAAACATGATTTTAGATTTCTTTGAGATTTTTTCATGTGAAAGGTTGGTATGAAAATATGCATTCCAGTATTATGCATGCTCAGAGTTCTTCTATCAGAGGAGCGGTATCTTGGGAAAACAAACATCATTTGAATAAAATCTAGACTGAAATTCACTTTTAGTTCCTGTTATAGCTATTTAAGGCTGGTTGTGGTCAGAGGCACAACTGTGGCTGCCAACAATCAGGCACAAAAATGCTCTGTCCATTTAATAAAGGTTTATTGTGTGAAAATTATGATGTCAAAGAGATATCACTGGGCAAATAACATCCTGTTAAGTCTTTTGTTTATTTTAAGAATCCTTTGTGGGAGTCAAACCCTGCCTCCTTGCACAGACACTGAGGAGACCAGCTTCTGCTGAGAGGTACCCTGTGGAGGTATCCTACAGCTGTGTGCTGCAGAGTTCATTGTGGGTCCTGGGATCATGACAATATATGAGTCCTCTCTGTGTACCAGGTCAACTTCTTTTATAGCAAGCTTTTAAAACTGTTCAATAAACTTGGCTTTGCTTAGAGAAATTGCCGAAACAGCCCTATCACGAGCTGCGGAGGGCGGCCCACCTGGGGCCGCTCCGCAGCAGTCTGAATGCTCTGTAACGGCATCCTTGCGCAATATCCTGGCCAATGTGGACAGCCAGCCCCGCCAGCTTTTGTCTCTGGATTCATCCCATTCCAGATTGCCAGTCTGTCCTCAGCCTTAGTATTGCTGAAAGGATTATTTAAATTATAGCATTGTGACAGTAGGACTTTTTCTTGATACTTAAAAAAATTAGAAGGACAAGTGGGGCCCTGTGAGACTCGTGTGTGTGTGGGGAAATCCACATTCCCTCCATCACTGAGCCTGGTGAGGCTCCTACCCCCCCCCCTTCCAGTTTGGTGTAGTGGTTAAGTGCATGGACTCTAATCTGTGAGAACCGGGTTTGATTCCCCACTCCTCCACTTGGGCAAGCTCTGTACCAGCTGTTCCCTCAAGGACAGCTTGGGAAAGAGCTCTCTCAGTCCCACCTACCTCACAGGGTGTCTGTTGTGGGGAGGGTAAGGAAAAGGAGTTTGTAAGCCGCTCTGAGACTCCAAGTGAGTGGAGGGCGGGATATAAATCCAATCTCTTCTTCTTCTTCTTCTTCTTCTTCTTCCTGCTGTATTGTTCAGTACCCTGTGTTTCTTTCAGCCATTTTCACCCAGTTCCAGATAACTTGGATTGAGAGAAAAGTGTGTTATGTAAACATTATCTGCCTGAAATTTGGTAGAGAGGACTGGGAACCAAAAGCCATTTTATGTCCTTATTTCTCTAACAGAGATATTTCTGTCCTTCAGGGTGATCTTCTCATTCCATGGAGCTTATACTAATGGTATTTTTTTCTTGTACAGTTTGTTCTTATGTTATTGATACGTTCAATGTTTTTTGGATCATAAACATTACTGTCTGTTTTTTCTAACTTTCAAATTACCATTTTGTTTTTTGGTTTATTGTTCAAAGGAAAACATGTTAGCCTGAATCCACAAAGGAAACAAAATAATATCTGTATATTTTACAAAGAAAGGGGCTTCTGAGTCTGGCTTTTGTTTGTCATCTTTATCTATGGATGTCCTTTATGTCGATGTAAGTGATATCATTTTATTACAGTTAGCGATTCTACACAAAACATGCATTGCAAAGTAATGAGGTGCTAATGTTTTCTTCTTTATTTGAAGCAACTTTCAGATGGCCCTTTTAGTAATATCAAGTTCAGCACATTTGAACATGTGGAATTAGGTTAATGGAAACCAAATTTCTTGCAAGGGCTGTAACTTGTAAATCAGATAATGTACAATACTTGAGCCACAAAGACTTCACTGACCATGTGGTGCTGATGCTGAACATATGCATTACATATGGGCTTCCTAGAATGGTTACATTAAGTTGGTGAAAAGACAGCTCTAGCTGCAGAGGGTACCCTGTTGGTATGCAGTAGAACAGCTAGATTCAAGTCCAGTAGCACCTTTGAGAGCAACAAGATTTATTTGTTTATTTATTGTCTGCCTTTCTCACTCAGATTTAAAAGTGAAGTACACAACATCAATATCTTATCCTCTCTCTCTGTTGAATTTCTTTATCTTCAAAACTGTTCAGCTTTTCATTTTCAATTCCCAGTATCTAAGATAAGGTTGCCAAACCCCCAGTGGAGGTGGGGCTTCCCCGCTACCAGACCCTGCCCCCAGTTGCTGATCAGCTGGCCAGTGGGGGGACTTAGTAGAAAGAAGAAGGCCTAGGCCACATTGCTGGCATCACACAGGAAGTGATGCCATCAGGTCAATGACTTCCAGGTGGTGCTCTGGTATTTGGACAAAAACTCTATGGTAGAAGCCAGTTTCACCAGAGTTTTTGCCAAAATACCAGAGTTTCACCTGGAAGTCACTGGCATGATGACATAACTTCCTGTTTAATGCTGGTAACATGGACTTTCTCTTTCTTCCCCCCCATCCCCCATCAGTTACCAGGAGGGACCTGGCAACCATAATCTAAGATATTATTCACAATTTTGTTTTCCTCCTTCAGAAAGTTTTGACAATAATCAGTTGGCTATATTGAGAGTCTCTGTAATGCAGGGATTTAGTTTGCCACATAAATCACTGAAGGGACATAATGATTTTCCACTAAAACTGATGAAGGTTGATGTAACAGGCTACAATAACACAAGGAGAGGTGTGAGACCTCATTGACTCCTTCCCCCTTGAAATGGAGACTGACACTCATGTCCTCGAAAGAAGGTTGAGACCGATTTCCCATGAGGTGCTGCTCACTCTTCCCTTTCCCCCGATTGCATGCGTCAATTTTCCACTCTTTGCCACATTTTGACCTGCGGTTTTGCCCGATTTCCCCTGCAGCTTTGTGATCCTGTTTTTTGAGGATTGTGAAACTGCAGGGGGAAATGGGTGAAGCTGTGGGTCAAAATGTAAATGGGGCAAATAGTGGGAAATTGACACACACAATTGGGGGAAAGGGAAGAGCAGCGACAGAGCAGCGCCTTATGGGAAATTGGTCTCAAAGAAGGCTGTTTTTCTTTTATTTCAGGAAAACTGATTTCTGACCTAATATTATTTACTATTTAGAATATTTATATGCTGCTTCTCCAGAGACCTGCTCAAGATGAGTAACAGCTAGGATAATAAAACTAAGCCATTAATACATATCCATCAAAACCAAGTCCTTAATATATAGTCATTAAAGCCAAGGTCAGTAGAAGCACTATCATTAAAAATAGGCCGACATCATTAAAACAAGCTTAGGCATAATAACAACACAAAACACACCTTGATCAACCTAAAAAAATGTAGGTAAAATTATCCTTTGACAGTAGCAGACCATAAAACATTTAAAAGATAAAACCCCTTAGTTAAAAGCCTTGGTTTAAAAGAATGTTTAAGCCTAAAGAAAAATAACGAAGACACTGCACTGTTGGCTGCAGAGGTATGGCGCCTGCTGCAGGCTCATCCCAGTCGCTTGGGTAGAGAACCAGGTCTACACACTGAGCAAAGTGGTCTGGCATGCCTCTGTTAAGCATGCATTCCAGGAACTGTGAACCCCTATTGTAAGAAATCTTGTATTCCCATCATATGAACGTGTGGCAGAATAAGTGTTGATACATGTGTCACACCATTATTTAATCAAACTTCAGACATTCTGGAATAAGGATAAGTTTAATTGATTAAATTTTACCCAATGTTGCCAGTTTGATGTAGTGGATAAGAGCAGTGGATTCTGATTTCCCACTCCTTTACATGCAGACAGCTGAGAGACCTTGGGTCAGTCACAGTTCTCTCAGAGTTGTTCTCTCAAAAGCAGTTCTCTCACTCAGCCCCACCTACCTCACAGGGCATCTGTTATGGGGAGAGGAAGGGAAGGAGATTGTTAACTGCTCTGAGACTCCGCGTGAAAGGCGGAATATAAATTCAATTCTTCTTCTTCTTCTCAGAGAATTCTAGCAGCCACAGGGGTCCATTCTTTAGCATTTTAAAAGCTATTAATATTTGTGGCATGGAGTTCTTACTGAACTTTGTAACATGAGATAGTGTGAGGGCTCATAGGATTACATATCTTTATCATCTTTTTAACCCCACATTTGGGGAAAAAAATAATTATCATATCTTTACCAATTTGACCTCAGCCCAGATCGATTTATGGCTGGTGGAGAACAGCTAAACAAGTTTGTGGGAGAAGTAAGACTTGTACCTTAGTCACTCAAATTCAAGGCCAATGCACAACCTACTGTCCCTACTCACAGAATAAGCCTTCAAGGAGTACCTTCCATCATATTAAGGACAACCACTGGGTGAATATAGGAAACCAATTTAGCTAATGGAAAAGATGGGTAGGACGTACCATTTTGTAAAGACCACACCCCAAGAATTCTAGAGGAAATACTCATATCTCACATGTGGAGTAATAGCATAACCTGGCCTTACCTCATAATTAATGACTATGCCTAATAAAACTTTAATATATAAAAAGTGATTCATCACTAATCCTGTAATCCTAATTTATAACTAACAGTGTAATCCTAAACATAGTCGCTTTTAAACTCATTGACACACAGAAGTGTGTAACTCTGTTTAGGATTGCACTGTAAATCATCTGCTCCTTTACAAAGGAGGAGGATAACTGAATGGGAGATACAATGCGATTCTCTGTCTCAGATAATCTCTAGCAAGGAGATAAATATACAACGAGATGAGCAGTTATAATTTATCATGTAGGCATCATGTTGCATTTTAAGTTTTTGGTCTAGCTGGAATAGTGAAAGCAGCAATAAAACAAGAATGTTCTTCCTAGACTGAACACATTGATCATGGCTGATGAATAATGAATACATCGAAAACTTTTGCTTGGCCTCCATGTTTGTTTATGAAGATTAATAGGCCGAGTTGCTCAGTTGCTTTCACCACAGGAGATTCCATACATCAGGGAGGTGGGATGCCTTATTAACATGCAAATATTTTGTTCACGGCTCTTCTCAAAGATGCTGTGCTTGTACTACCAAGATGGAGAAGTGAATTTCTTATGGGCAGTGAGAAGATTGTGAAAAAGTCACTATCATGTGTTTTAACAGCATTTGCATTATCACAGACAATAGCACAAACTGTTTATAAGTTGTTGTAACCTACCATAAAGCATACTAGTGAATCTGTGTAATTGTTTTGAATAATGGTCTTTTTAGAATGGTGCGTGTTTGTGTGTATGTGCATATATATAAAGGATTACTGACTTTTAGGCTCCTATTCCAGCAGCAGGACAACTTTTCTTGCTGTACAAGTATATAAGCAAAGCTTTTACCTCACTCTTAGGTTGGGGCGGGGTAATGGTGGTGCAATTTCCTGTTTACTGAAAAGTCTGCTTCCCTCTCCACCTGCATTCTGCCTTCCTCCAACAGGTAAAAGGAAAGGTATTTTGTCTTCTCCTGCCATCAGATGATCAGAAGTCTAAGTTTGTTCTGTTAATTTCTTTTTATTTTCATATGGTGTAATCATGCATCTCCCCACTTCCTATTGTCACTGCTGGAGCTGATGATTTGCTTTATTTATTTATTTAAACTATTTATTAGCTACCTTTCTAGGAAGGCACCTTGAAATGATAGCCCATGTTTCTACTTCCTTGTGATTTTTATGGGGAATTGTGGGACTGTATAATCAAACCTGTTGTGTCTAACTTTCATGGTTTACCTGAGGCAAAGCTAGTATCCTTTTTACTATGTGACCGATGTCCCCATATTACAAGTTTAGTTGCAAGGTACCTTTTGGCTGCCATAACAATCAGGGAGTCAAAGATTAGCTCTCTTATCTGATGCGTGACTGATTTTATAACTGAAATTCTCTCTAAATTAGTCATGCTGTACTTTTTTCTTTTTTATGCTAATAAAGGCATTTGGATTGGATTGGATTGGATTGGAGCTACCTTTCTACCGTGCAGAACTCAAGGTGGCTTACAATATCAATAAAACAACAGTTATAAAATACATAAAATATGACAGTTTAAAATACCAATCAAGACTGCCAATAAATAAAAGCCAAATTAGTCAAATGCGAGTTTTTTCAGTAATTGTGGGGCTTTTGTGTGCCCACCAGATGACCTTCTTTGATTGGTAGGACTGTCAGAAGGAAAGTTTGGGGGAAGGCAGTCCTCTATATAATCTTCATTTTATACAATTTTCATACAATTTACAAGTTATATGTCCTTTAAGTGCAATCTATACAAAAAAGATTAACATTGAAACCAAAAATGACAGAGAAATAAACACTTGGTTTGTACAAAGAAGAATCAAGAGTGAAACAAGGATTTTCAAGTTAAAGCACTATGACTGCAAAATCTGAGTGTTTCCCTAAATCATCTTGTGAAGAAGCCAATCACAACCCCCGTTCTGACTGCATAGCTACCCCAAACCTCTGGGCTGTTTTTTCCACACAGGTTAATGGCAGATAGCTAAAGTAGCTCTTGCAGAAAGCATCCTTTTATCTAGAATTACAGCCTCCTCCAAGTCAGTGATCCAGCAATGTGGTTTGGTGGCAATACTGTGTACATAAATGCCAATCAGGCATAATATTGTCCATCACAAAGGCTAAGCATATGTGAGGCACTCATCTGCTGAGTTGCTCTGACCTCTTGCCATCCTTCTCCCCACTCTGCTGCCCCCTGGGAAATAGGAACTTAAAAAACAACTGGAGCAGATGGAAAATGAAAGCTGAGTGTAGCTGTACACATCACAGCTTTATTAGAAAAATGTCCAGGTCAGACTTAGTCAGCTCAAATCTAAAAGCTGGAGGAGATGTCATTCAGATTAGTTCTGCTTCCAATCAGATTTATTCATATGTAAGTTTCCAAATAGTGATGCTCATAGTAGGATATACCCCCTTTTTTGTACTCTTCACTATTTGCATGGAACAGGTATGTTTCATACTTGGGTATTTGTACTTGATTAAAACAATTTGCAAGAATAATTGCCTGTATAGTTTTCTTACTATTAATCCCAAAATGAAATTGAAAACAGAAAAGGACTTTTACATTTGGATATCAATTCACCAAAAATGGTATACATCCTGCTTTTAAATATAGTTATACTGAATCCAAATGGGAAAGAACACAGTGTTCAGAAATAATCACTGAAATGTCATTAGTCATTGGACTTCTGGAGTCCCTAATGATTTATACCATTTTGTGCTTTTAGCAATTCACATGGAAGGCAATAGATGGAAGGAACAGAGAGGAGAGAATGAGTCAGAATGTAATATTAGTAGAGGGAATGGTATTCAGCCAGTGGAATTATCGATCTTGCTATGGATAGGTTTTCTGCTCAACATTTCCACCAATCACTGAGAAATCTTACTGGCTTGGGAAGGGTTTTGAGATTCTACAGGAGCACCACCACCACTGAGAGCCCAAATAGCATGAAAAGGAAGGGTAAACATGGTTTAAAGAAAAATCAATTTTCTTTCCTTTGAAAGTACATTCTCTGAGACATTTATGAGTTAGGAGCACAGAAACATAGAGCTGGGGTCATCTAGTCCAACCCCTTGCACAATGCTGGACTTTCACAACTACCTCCCCCCACTCCCCCCAATGACCCCTGCTCTGCCCAGTGACCCCTGCTCTATGCCCAGAAGAAGGCAAAAATCCTCCAGGATCCTCGGGACAATCTGGCCTGGAGGAGAATTCCTTCCTGACTCCAAAGTGGTGATTAGCATTACCTTGGGCATGTAAGAAAGGGCCCCTTCCCTCCCTCTCATGTTCTGCCTAAATTCATAGGATCTGCATTGCTGCCAGATGGCCATCCAGCCTCTGCTTAAAAACCTTCAAAGAGGGAAAGTACCCCCCCCCCCCAAGGAAGCCTGTTTCCCTGAGGAACTGCCTAAACTGTCAGGGAGTTCTTTAGCCAGAAACTCTTCTGATTTAATTTCAATCCATTCTGGTCCAACCCTTTGGGGCAACAGAAAACAAATCTGTTCCATCCTCTATATGACAGCCCTTCAAATATTTGAAGATGGCTAACAATCATATCACCTTTCAGCCATTTCCTCTTCAGGGTAATCATACCCAGCTCCTTCAACCTTTCCTCATAGGACTTGGTCTCCAGATCCCTCACTGTCTTTGTTGCCCTCCTCTGGACATGTTCCAGCTCATCAACATCTTTCTTAAATGGTGGTGCCCAAAACTGAACACAAAGCTCCATGAGAGCTATAAACAGGGCAGCCCCATAGCCAGGAAATTTTCCAGTGGTTTTTTTTGGAATTTGGGAGGGTTTTGTGCCTCCCACATAGTGACAGTGACTTAGTGGTGGTGACTTGATCATCCGGCGTGGGGAGTCTTGAGCGGAACTGCAGAGCTGGCCTTGCTGCTTCATGGGCACGCACATGGCAGCTGTTCCCAGAGCCCCTGGGAAAAGAAAGAAGACAAGCACCTTTTCCTCTGCAACCACCTCCTCCAGCAGCAGCAATGTCAACATGGGCAAAGGGGTGAGTGGTGGAAGGGTGGAAGGAGGCAGAGCCAGTGACCAGCCACCTCCCCAGCTGAGGTGCCTTTGTTTGCATGCCTTGCCTTGGTGGCAGGAAGAGCTTGCCCGCTGGTGGCAATTCCTAGTCTAGCTGCTGCCCTTGGAAGCACAAAGCTGAGGAATAAAAGGAAGCAAATTGCTGCAGTGCTCTTGCTGCTTGGTTTAGCCACTGGGAGGATCTCAGTCCCAGCAGCATGTGGTGGGCAAAGCCACCCTTCCTTGTGACACAGCTGGCAGGAAAGTCCAAACAGCCATGCCTTCTTCCGGCAAACCCTCTAAGCACATCACTGAGCCTGCAGTGGGGGTTAAGCTTAATTGGTAGGGGGCACAGCCCCTAAAGCCCCACCACTGGCTACAGCCCTGAACCAGAGCAAAGTAAAGTGATACCATCGCTTTGTGTGATCTGGACACTATACTTCTGTTGATGAAGCCCAAAATTGCATTTGTCTTTTTATCTACTGCATCACACTGCTGGCTCATGTTCATGTATGGTCTTCTAAGGCTGAGGACAGACTGGCAATCTGCCCTGCTCTGCCTCTGCTTCTAAAGCGGAGGCAGAGAGGGCATTCAGACTGCCGCATCTGTCCCCCGTCGTCAGCGCAGACTCACCCGTTCGCGAGGCGCTGTCCTGCCGCTTCAGCCAGAGACCACTTAAAACAGGTCTCCGGCCATCTGGGCGCACATCCCTGCCGCTTCCTGGCAGTGTGGGTGCGTCGGCTGCGCACCGGAAGCAGCACCGGAAATGGGGATGGCCCTGCAGCCGCGCGCCTCCTCCCCGATACATCGCAGCCAGTGCAAATGGGCCGCACCGGGCTGCTTTTCCCGCGGGGCTTTTGGCCCCACGGCTGTTCCAGGGCAGATCTTCAGTCTGTCCTCAGCCTAAGACCCCTAGATCTTCTTTGCATGCACTATTACCAAAAAAGTCTCCCTCATCCTGTAACTATGCTTATGATTTTTCCTACCTAAATAGAGAACTTTACAGTTATCTCTGTTGAAATCCATTTTGTAAGTTTTAACCCAGTTTTCCAGTCTGTCAAGATCATCCTGTGTCTTGACTATGTATTCTAATTTATTTGCTACCCCTTCCAATTTAGTATCTTCTTTAATGAGCACCCTATTTATTCCTTTATCCAAATAATTTATAAAGATGTTGAACAACGCAGGACCCAGGACAGATCCTGGAGGCAGTCTACTTGTCACTCCTCTCCAAGAGGATGAGGAACTATTAACAAACACTCTTTGGTCTAAAGCTTCACAGCACAGATATGTCATATAATGTAAGTGTGCTGATACAAGCAAATACAAATGACATAAAAAACATGGACAGTCTTTGTATTGGCCAGAGTTCGGGCGATATATCAGTGTTCGCTCACAAACACGTGAGTATATATTTGTCAGGAGAGCCATATGGGAATGATTTTGGCCATGTATAAGTGCTTAAAAGGAAATCAGTGCAAACAAGAAGATGCAATAGCAGAGGGTGATGTAATGTACAGCCCGCTAAAAGGATTGTTTTAAAAGATGATTTATGTGCTGTTCATGAAGCATTTTTGAATTGTTTTGCAGTCCATGTGATGTTCTACCTCTGCCTTTTCTGTTGCATAGATCCACCTGCTGCTTTGCAGCTCTGCTCCATTGTCATCATTCAAAGCTGATGGAAGTAACTGGTTCAGATGAATTCAGATTAATTCTGTAGCAAACGCTGTTGTTAGATGACAAGAAAGTGGCCCGATTGACAGTGATTAATTTTTTTTTGCCCCTGAATAATTATTGTCTTTTCTTCATTTAAAAAAAAAACTCAATGTAAATGTTTATATTATGTTCAGAAGCGCTAGGTAATAGAAATACAAATGAAAGTTTAATGGCAAACTAATATCCTCATGAATGCAAAATAGATAATAGAGTGTCTATGAGTATAATAAGAATTCTCTGTGCTACTTCTTCTAATTCATTGCAACAAGAGTTGGGCCATTTAGGATCCTTGCAGTGAATGATCCTGATCTCTCTCCCTTTCTCCCTCTCTCTCTCTCTCTGAGTTGTCCATGGTACTTTTGGAAAGAAGTGAATACACTGCTTTGTATGTGTACACACACATTACTGCTCAGTTCAGTGGGGTCATCTCAGAGAAGGTCTTTAGTAGTGGCAGCAGTCTTCATCCTGCTGTGATCCAGCCAGCCTTTCGCCACAGATCCAGGAAAAATATATGATGTGGGGGAGAGGAACTTTCATTCTACACATGTGATCTAGTCTTTATTGGGGAAGTAAACTAGGTGGAAAGGACAATGGAGAAAAGCTTTGGCTAAGGATAGTTGGATTAGCTCCTCTTTTTGAAACAGCATGTCCTGTCCTTTTGACAGCACTTATCTTCAGGGAGATATGCCAGAAATAGAGACTGATGTTTGCCTCCGACAGAGATCCCACTGTGTTCCTTAATTCAGTCAGATTTGCCTGAGATACATTTTGAATAGAACTGAACTATTATTGGGAACATTACTGAATAATTCATTATTTTCTACTCTAATCTGTCGAACCAGGTTTGATTCCCCACTCCTCCACATGCAGCCACAAGGGTGACCTTGGGTCAGCTGCAGTTCTCTAAAAGCTGCTCTCTCAAGAGCAGTTTTCTCAGAGCTCTCTCAGCCTCACCTGCCTCACAGGGTATCTGTTTTGGGGAGAGGAAGGGAAGGAGATTTTAAGGCGCTCTGAGACTCTGAGTAAAGGGCAGGGTATAAATCCAATTCTTCTTCTTCTTCTTCTTCTTCTTCTTCCCTTTTTCTGTTGCTTTTCCTGTTGTGTTTCTTAACACTACACAGAATCATAAATAACATTTTTAAAAGCTGGAAAAGAAAAGCTGGAAGATTTTTTTAGACTAATGCAATGCCCAAATTCACGAGCTCCTCATGGATTCAATTTCAAGACTGTTAAAAGACCACTCCTTTGCCATATTGTCTATGCATGTGCTTTTATTAATGTTTATCCTTGGATAGCTTTGACTCTGACTATCTGGTGATGACCATGGGAAATCTAGTTTCTATCGGCATTAAAATTGATAATGTCATTTTTCTTGTGCTGAGTTCCTCAGGGAAAAGTAGAAAAAGTAATGCAAAATAAAATGAAGGGGATTTTGGTGTGCAAATAATGACATTTTCAGCAGGGTTACCTTCCAGTACAGGAACAAGACTGTATCCTTTCCTTTCTAGTTCAATCCTTGTTTCCAAGGTGGATGGATATAAATTCCTGCAATAACAATAATAATTGTTTATAATTAAGAACAGGAAATTCTAATGTGTGTGTATATGTACTTCATAAATAAATGACTTCACTCATTAGCTGACACCTTATACACTTCCTTTACTTAATTATTGTCAGGAAATATTTTATGCCAGGAGATGAATCAAAGCTGAAAAGACTGATTTCATTTTAAATGCAATCCTGGTTGACTCTACTGTGTTTTTTCAAGATAAATTGGGGAAGAAAATGAAACATCTACTTGTTCTTGTTCATTTGGTTAAAATATTTTTTTCTTTAGTTTGACAGGATTAGATGTGACATTAAGTAGTTTGCACTGTAGGAAACTTCATAGTCAATGATGTTGCCCGTGCAATCAATGACCTTTAAACTGCACCTTTAAAAGTAATAGGTAAGGAGTTTGAAATTTCAGCCTTGTTTATAGGTCCCTGACAACATTATGTTCTAATGGCCTAGATGTTTCCCTAATGATGTGATCCAATTTCTGTTGAAAATGAGGATTAAGTCTCCTTTTAATCCCAAAGGAAGTACAAAGGCTATTAACTGAAAGGATTTAGTTAGGGTGTGTTTCTGTTTCAGTGAATGTCCAAAAATAAGGCAAATGTTGACATTTACATGCAATTGCTGAAAATTCCAGGTTAATTTTTTAAATATCCAAAAACTTTTATATATTTCTCCACTTTTCAAGCATGTATCAGTTACTGCTGACAGTTACATTCAAATGACTTGCAACCTTTGCTAGTTTTCAGTTGATTGGGGTATCAACATTCACCATATTTTAGACACTCACTATATACTTACTTGCGTTTCTTACGCTATAATATATGGTGTGGTACACTTATACTACATCATATTTCTCTTAAATTAGATGTGTGGTTCCATTTTGTTTGTCTTGTAGTTTGAATGGACTGTGCAAGTTTTCTTCTCTTTGATATCCAATACAAGTTGAATTTAGCAGCTTGCATTTATAAACTTGTTAAATATATATGTAGTGCAAAATAAGTGAATCTTGATCAAGGACATGTCTGGATATGCCTGTACTAAAGCAGAAATTATAATAAAAACTGAGAAATGCACAACAACAAATGGTTATCTAGACTGATTCTGGTATTTGTCCAGGAAATTCTAGAATGGCTCACTGTGATTTGTGTGAAATATGTTTAGGGACATGTTATTTTCATTCAGTATAACTGAATGAGGTGGTTCTCACAAATTAACAAACTGAGAAAATGCCTGAACCATGAACTGAGCCATGAACTGAACTGGGAGAAACCAGAGTCTCTTTAAATGGGGTTTGCAGAACCCCCCCCAAAAAACAGCTGAGTGATGAGGAGCAGCCTGCTCCTCACCACTTAAGCTTCTTTCAGGCTGCAGAAGAAAGCCTGAAAAACAGCTGAGTGGCAGGGAGGCACTCCCTGCCGCTCAGCTGTTTTCAGCTGTCTTGTGCAGTCCCTTTAAAATGAAGTACATTAAACTCTGGTATATTTATTTATTTGGATATTTTTGTGTGTGCACATGTGTGTGTGTGTGTGTGTGCCCATGCCTGGAAGTCATGGTGACCTCTGGCAACTCCTAATGGGCATGAATGACATTCAGTGAAGTGGCTTGATAGCCTGCCCCTGGCCTCACAACTCTGGTATTCTCTGGAGGTCTCCTGTTCAAATACCTTCCAGGATCAGCCCTGCTGAGCTTCTGAGATCTGACAAGATTGGGCTTACCTGGGCTATCCAGGTCAGGGCTATTTATTTGGAAACAGCTAACTCTCTTTTGTCCATTTGGTGAAGCTCAAAATCACCACCACCACCCAAATAAACCTTGGTTACTTAAGAACAAATCTATCTGCCATCTAAGGTTGTCAGCTGGACTAGAAATTAAAAATGCCCTGTTCCTTTAACAGAGGTTTAATTACTGAAAATGGGCAGTTGAAGCTTTCCATGATAGGAAGTGAAACATCACCTGGTAAGTGCTTGTAAATTAAACTTGATATTAAAGGGACACTTTGAAGGCTGACACGCCAGTGCCATCAACAGACTAATGCACAGGGTGAGGTGCTGGGCAAAGCAGTGGTAACAGCCTAATCTCAGGAACTTCCTTCCTACCTGTAGACAAATTTACCCTTAGACTAATCACCCCTCCCCCAATAGAAATTAATTACCAACTTGTCTTGACATCTTGTTGGAAACACTTGCTGAGGTCTGGAATAGAAAGAGTGAAAGGACTGTATTCTTGAACTTGCAGATGTGAAAGTGCTAATCTGCGTGCACATGATCAATAACAGGGTGAGGCAAAAATTAAATAAAATATCCTGTTAGCAATACCTGTCCATTTTTATGAATTCCATAGACAGAAACAACCTAGTCAGTTCTAAGTGTGCCTCTGCATCACAGCATGATAAAATTATATCATTTTTTAAACAACAGAACATTACAACAGGACACTGAATCTTGGCTATCCACTATAAGAACAATATATGTAGTGCAGCAGGTTATTACAGACACTTCAACTTCCATAACGATGCCTTCATTCTTCATTTTGGCATGGCATCTGTGGCATTCTCTCTCTCTCTCTTTCTCTGACAGTTTAAAAAAATATATGGGTGATACTTGATTCCCCCCAAAAAGTAAAGCTGCTCACTCTGTGCATATGCAGAAAATGGACTTACGGAAGCATGAGAAAAGCCACTGGAACCACGAGGGAAGCTGCCACCACAATAACTGTGTGCTCCGCCGCTGGGACCACCACCATCAGACCTGTCCCAGTCACCACCAGGACCACTGGCAATGAAGAGTACAGCTTCAGCCACCAGGTTTGGGCACTGGCCTACAGAGTAATGGGAGCCAGTGTGACCCCTGGGGAAGGAGGGTGGCTGGTTGGCAAAGGGAGCCAGAGGGGTGGTGGTGCCTCTTTGGGAGCCTGTCCACATGCCCTCTGCTGCCTCTGCCCAAGCTGGCCCTACAGTCCTCAGGTGAAGCCTGAGGAGGCAAAGCCTGTATCATGGGGGCCCCTCCCTCCTGCAATCAGATTGGTGCAGGAGATAAGCACTCTTGAATGGGGATGCTTGCTGGCCTGCATGGGAGAGAAACAGAAAGAAGTGGGGTTCTGTGAGAGGAGAGAGAGAGACAGAGACAGAATAGGAGATTGTCTGTTGTGGAGAGAGAAAGAAAAAGAATGGGAGATCTTCTGAGGGAAGGGGAAAGAGAAAGAGAGGGGCAGACTGAGAGGGGGTGGGGGAAAGGACATTGAGAAGGGCTGGGGTAAGAGGGGGTGAGACATACAATGGGTGAGAGGAGAAAGGGGCTAAGAAAAGATTGCTAGAGAAGAGAGTAGGGAGGAAAGCTGACATAGAAGGGGTGAGAGGAGAAGGGGATGTGAGGGAAGATTGGTAGATAAAGGTTGCATGCCGAAAGACAAAGGAGGGAACTTTGACAATGAAGGGGGGAGAGTGGGGGGAAAAGTAGGGGAATGCTCCCTCCACACAAGTTCTTTGAGGGGGCTACTGGCAATGAAGACTATGGTAGGGCATTTTGCAACATTATGCAACATTTTGTTGTGGGTTCCCTCTTGTAGAAGTAATATTTCCAAACATTTTAATTTTAACTCACATGAATCATCCTGCTGAATATTTTTTCTCTATTGAAAGATGCCTATTCCTCTTGATCTATGTGGTCTTCAATACTTAAAGAAGTAAACTGAATCTACCTGCAAAAGGCACTCTCTGTGTGTAAATGTTAAGTACTGTAAATTGCTTCCTATCTCTGCAGCCAGTTATTTACTGCCAAACTATTGTACAGCAATCTTTTCTAACCTACTATTCAATAATGTGAGAAGCAGGGCAGGAAAATATAATCATACAATATTCCATGTTCATAAATTGGTATGACCATTAGTACACCTGCCTTCTGCACCTGAGCTGTTTCACTGACACAGGTGAGAGGGAAGCAAATGTGTGTATTTAGGTTATCTACACCCTTTTACTTAAGTGAATAATGCCAAATGTCTCTTCCCTGTAGGAACTATAATGGTAAAAAATACAGTGCATCTCAGTACACAGACCTGAATGACTCTGGAATATCAGCAGCATGTGGATCAGTCCCTTCACCCTTTTGGCATCTGTTTTCATATTTATTACAACTTCTAACAAAACAGGCATATAATATTAAGCTAATTCATATCACTTCCTTGCAACCAAGTCACACTTAGAGTAAATTACTCACACACTAGTTGGAGCCTTGGGTAAGAGGCAATGATTGTGGTCCTAGGAGTGAAGGAGGGAGTGAAGGTAAAAGGTGGAATAATGCCAAGCGGCAAGCATTACTGGAGTGGAAATCAGCCACCATTTTACTGAAAACAACCATTGGAGCACTGGTATGGCATGTAGCATCAGGCAACCCACGTGTTGACTGTTGACACCCAGTCTTCCTAATCCTGGCTGTTGTGGAGCAACATGGGATGGCAAATTCTAGGGTTCTGCATCCAATTACAGCTCTTACGGGGGGTGAGATGCTGCCATGGTAGGAGGGTGATTGCAGCTCTTAAAAATGAAAATAAAAAGAAAGGGGAGTGACTGCTGAAGGCCACTGCTGCTGGTTCACAGGTCACCACCACAAGAGCTGTTGTTGCTACTGCCACCAACATGCCACTGAAGGTCATCACCACAGTCATTATGGGTTGTCACCACTGAAGATCACTGCTGAAGCCACCAGGAGTCACCACCAAAGATTCACAATCACAGCCGCTGCCGAAGATTGTCACCAAACCCTTGAAGCACACCACCACCTTTTTCCCCCCAATGATCCTCGAATCTATCCTCTCTTGAAGGAAGCTGGAGCTGACTGTGAGCAGGTTTCGTTGGCAGGGCTAGGTATAAAGGGGAGGGGTGGAACAGAATGAATACTCTCTGCTATCCAGGTCCTCCCTGAAGGCCCTGCCCTTCCAGTCTGTCCCCCAATGCCTTGTCGGCATGTAAAATTGAGAATGCCAGCAAGATAACAGCATGGCAGACAGATCACTGTGATCTAAAGTGACAGCTAGGGATCACATGACTGTACATATGACTGTACATATTGCATCAGCTTAGAGCAGGAGCACAATGACTCAGCATCTCTGTACTGATTGGGCAATGTACTGTACATATTCTGTATGATACCTAGCTGTTTATGCCAGTGTATGTATCAGTTGCCTGCGAAGCATTTTGAACAGTGAAATGCTTTACCTGAAGGGACTGTGTAAATATTGTGTAAATAAACTGTAAATATCTCTGCACAAAGCTTGGGCATGTTCATACTCATACTGGTGGACGACCACTCTCGTTTCATGTGGGTTTATCTGCTCCAGAAGAAGTCAGAGGTTTGTGCCACAATAAAGATATGGGCAAAATGATGCAAAAACAGTTGCAACATGAAATCCGCATGTTCCAATCCGACATTGGGGGGGGGGGGGGAATTCATGTCTAGTGAGTTGGCCCATTGGCTAAAATCTCAAGGCATAAAGCACAGAGTTGTAAACGTGGCATGTCCCCAGGGGAATGGCATTGTGGAGAGAAAATGAGGTATTCTCCAAACCATGATGCATTCTATGCTCTCAGATGCAGGTCTGCCGGTAGCATTTTGGGCTGAGACCATAAAAGCTTCTTGCTATGTGCTAAACAGGGTGTGGTCTCAAGCCATTGATGATATCCCTTACAGGGTATTATATGGCAAGAACCCAAGTTTAAGTCATTTGAGAGTCTTTGGCACCAAGCCGTGGGTTAATATCCCTCTGGCACAGAGACAAAAAGGAAAAGCTAAGGCAAAGAAACTTACATTTTTGGGATATCAAACAGGGATGAAGTCTTACCGCTTTGCAAATCCTAACAATATGTTAAGTTTCAGCAGGTCTGCCAATTTTTGTGAGGATACAAATTGGACCAAAACACATGCCAACCTGTCATGTTACCTCTGTCTGATGAAGTTGGCAATACATCAGAAATAAAACAGGAGGTGCAATCTCCAGCACCCTTGGCTCCTGAGAGTGTGCAGAGTGCAGAACCATTACCTAGCGTGTCTTCCAGGGCAGCTCTCACAAAGGCAGGTGAACAGAAAATGTGTGTAAACCATTTTGATTTTGATACTGCTTACCTAAATGCACCGATTCAAGAGGAGCTCTATTTAGAGCAGATTCCTGGGTTTATATCTCAGAACAAGTACTTGGTATTAAAACTCCATAAAGCATTATATGGTTTGAAACAAAGTGGGCATGCCTGGGCAGAATGTCCCAGAAAGGCATTGGTGGGACAAGGTTACAAGCAGAGTGTAGCTGACCCTTGTATGTACAGCATTAACATACAGGACAGAATTTGTTATTTGCTGGTATTTGTAGATGACATTTGTTTTATTTATCATACACTAGAACAGTTGAAATGGTTCACTGTTACAAATGCAGGGATTGTTAATATCAATTGTCTGGGGTCTGTTTGAAATTACTGAGGTGTAAATATCTCCAAAGTAATTGTATGTAATGTACTGTAACTGGAATGTTTTTTTCAACTTTGTAAAGATCTGAATGTATCTTACAAGAAGCCTGAAAGTGTATTTTCTGATAGCCTTGCAGCTCTACAGTTGGCAGGAAACCATGGAATCCGGACAAGGAGCAAACACATTAATATTTGTTATCAGAATGTGCAGTCTGCTGTGGCTGAAAGGTTCATATTTCTTCAGCACTGTGCTTCAGAACAAAATGTTGCTGATTTATTTACTAAGTGTTTGCCAGGATGTGACTTCAAACATCTGAAGGAAAAGTTATGTCTGACCAACTGTATCTTGGGAGGTGTGTCGGCATGTAAAATTGAGGATGCTGGCAAGATGCCAGCATGGCAGACAGATCACTGTGATCTAAAGTGACAGTTAGGGATCACATGACTGTATATAAGACTGTACATATTGTATCAGCCTAGAGGAGGAGCACAGTGACTCAGCATCTCTGTACTGATTGGGCAATGTACTCTATATATTCTGTATGATACCTAGCTGTTTATGACAGGGTGTGCATCAGTTGCCTGCAAAGCATTTTGTCAGTCTGCACAGTAAAATGCTTTACCTGAAGGGACTGTGTAAATATTGTGTAAATAAACTGTAAATATCTCTGCACAAAGCTTGGGTGTGTGCAGACCATTATTTCCTTTACACCGTCATGCCTGACTAGCCAGCTGTCATGCCTGACTAGCCAGCCTGGGTTGCCAGCAGAGCTCACTCAAGTGGCTCTTTGCTGCTGCTGTGGAGCTAAAGGGAAGGAGATGAAACCCTCCCCATATGCTCCAAAAGCTGCCCCAGGTAAGCCTAAAGCTATCTCTTGCCACCGGCAACAGGTCTAGGCAGAAATCATTGCCTTTTGTATCCAAATTGAGCTACATTAGCAGGTCCTCTCTCCACTTTCCCAAGAGGGCTTTTATGAAGAGCAACCCTGTTAAATGAAGAAAAGACAGTATTGCCAATAGCATCCCCTCCTTTATAAAAGGGTACACAAATTCCTGTCCACATACATTCCACTATTTCAGAGGCAGTATGCTACATGACTTAAAGTTAGTAGTAACAGAGAAAAGAGAGAACAGATACACTCCAGTACAGAACTAAGCATCCTTGAGTCCATTGAAGTCCATCAATGGGTTTGAACATGCTGAACCATAATTTGGACATCAAACTTCTGGATAATTTTAATATATACTATTATTTTAATGTCTCTTTAGAGCACTCAATCTTCATTAAAGTTCCAAAGTTTCACTGACAGGACTAAATGCAATTTGACACATTTGTTAACAGCTGCAAAGTGATAGGGGACATGTACATTAGCATCGCTCAGCCAAACATTTAATGAATGAGAAAATTATCTTCCTTGTATCAGATATTGCCATAATGGAAAGGAGATTGATCAATAAGAATAAATATTCCCGCAAAACTATATGTGCCTTTTTTTGAATGTGACAGAAAAGAATGGGAAATGAGGAGTGTGGAATTGTTCTGAAAATTTGACAGTATCACAAAGGAGAAACTCACATCATCACATTTCAGTATGCCTGCTGTGTGTGCTTATACTATGCAGCCAGTCATTCTGATATAAAAAGTTACCACACCTGGGAGCAAATAAGCAATAACTACTTGATCAATCACACTAGTTAACAGCTGCAAGAAATCAAAACTGTTGTCTGATATGCCATATTTAAATTAAAGCCTTCTGGTCGCAAGCGCTTCTGCAATCAATGAACCATTGGCTCATTTCATCAAGTATCATATGCTATTTTTGTTTGAGCCGTATCTACATTTTTACAAGCTCAATTTACTTCAGATGGTCAATTACATGGTTGACAAGGTATATCTTAAAACTTTGTTCAGCCTCTGTAGGCTTGTTATTCCATCTTCAAGCTCTCAACTACTTTTTAAAAGCTATTTTGTTTCAACATATGGATTTATATGGCCAATTCTAGCTGTGTTTGATCACTAAAACAGTTGAAAATGCCTCAATCAATGTGTTGATCTGTGTGAAAAACCAGACTCAGAGTTCTGAAGGACAGATAGATAATGGGTTCAAATGACTAATAACAACTGTCAGGAAAGTAGAATTCTAGAGATGTGATGGTCCATTCATTAGGTCATGGGAATTTGCAGTGGAATAGTCTGTTACCACATAAGAACATAAGATCTGGGTCAGATTGAAATACCAATTAGTCCACCAACATCCTGTATCCATCACTGGCTAGCCAGATGCTTCTAAGAAGCCTGTAAGCACAGCATGAATTCAATTCTCATTATTTTATATGTTAAAGCATCTGGTTTTCATGATAGTGCACTATAGACAATATAGTTTTGCAAGATCTTGTGTTAAAGCAGATTTCTTCCCTAGTGACATCAAGGATCCATATCCTTTAAGTCTTCAGTTGCATTCCATATGAATTTGATGGACCTTTCCCCAAGCTTTTGCTCTTATCTAATGTGATAATTGTCACTAGGGATGGGCATGAACTGGCTTATGAACTAAAGTTTGTAACAATCTTTGGCCAGTTTGTGGTTTGTGAAGTGAAGTTTGTGGTTAATCAGCACAAACTGTCCATAAGCTTTCAAGCTGTTTGTGGAGGATTGTGCCAATTGGTGAATGGTACATTTCCAGACAGGCCGTCTCCACTCAACTGTCTCCACTCAATCAAAATGTTTACCAAACTTTAATGTGGGGGGGATTCTCTAGCCTTGGAAACATTGTGGTCAGTTTCAAATTAGTCATGTCAGATCCAGGACCTCCCCCACCCCCAATTGCTGGGGTTCCTGTGTTCCCTTCCCATTTTCTTGCACTGAGCTTGCAGAATACCCCTGCTTGGATTTGTTGTGATTCTGTGCATTGAGAGCAATCTTTTTAAGCTTACAATACTAGTGGCACTGGGTTCTGCTGGGCATGCCACACATTGTAACTGCAGGGATTCTCTAGTTTGACATTAGTCCTCCTTTTGCTTGTATTGCCACAGTGGCACTGGGTTCTGCTAGACAGTAGTACATTGCACTGGTTCTGCTGGGTTTGCAACCCACCCACACAAACACTTGGAGTGTGATTCTGTGCTTCACATCAGTTCTGTTCAGCGGGCATTGCCACAAAGGCACTGGGTTCCACTGGGAGGATGTACTCAAAATGACAGGATTGTCCATTGGAAACAATGGGAGAGGCTTGAAGAGCATTGGAGATAATGGGAGCCAGAAATGCCAACTGACTTGCATGGGATCCACTGAAATACATTACAGCACTAAGTAGTTACAGTGAAAATCTGGAATGAATTTTCAATTAATGTATCTGGGCCCTGGTAAACTGATCTGGGTCTGGAATAACAGGTCCCAGAGTGGAAAGACAGTCCCCAGAAAGAGAATTAATGCTCTGGTATGGGAATGAGAGCCCCCTAAGTGGAATGACAGTTCTGCTGGGCTTGCAAAAATGCCCCCTCACTTCAGTTTCTACTGTGAGATTCTCTGGTTTGCCCTTAGTCCATTGGAAACAATGGAGGATGGGGCACCTTCGTTGGGAGGGTGTACCTTAGACTCTGTAAATCCAATTATCACCAGACTTGTAGGGCATATAGAGGAGAGTCATCTGGAAATCCTCTGCAAATTTGGTATCTCTAGCTTGCACAGGATCCATTCTATTCACTCCTGAACCTCCTGAACCTGCACCTGTCATTTCCACAGAAAACACTTTCCTGGGGGCACCTTCTTTGGTGGGCTGCAAAATTGACCCCATAAATCCAATTGTCACCAGACTTGGAGGACAGGTTGAGGAGAGTCAGCTAGAGTCAGCACATGGGGAAGGGGGTTTCCTACCATATCACAAACTTCACAAACTGAACTGTTTGTCTAGCACAAAAAGTTTGTGATGGTCCATGGTTTGCAAACTGAGCACACCACTAATCATGAACTGAACAGCATTTTCTGAGTTCATGCCCATTCCTATTCCACTTCCAGAACCATTCTGCTGCTCTTAGGAGCTGTCATTCAAGTTGGTGGGGACTGTGATTCTTATCCCAATAACAGTTCTGCTGCTCTCAGTGGCTATCATTCCAGTTATTGTTGTTGTTGGGGGGGGGAAGCTGTCATTCCAACCCCAGAATATTTCTTCTACTCCCAGGGGCTGTCATTCCACTTGGGGAGGGGGTGAGGAATCCTTCACACTCAGGAAAAGGGGACCTTTGGAGCCCAAACATTTCCTGACAAATATAAAAGAATGGCACTGATAGTGTGGTTTCAAATAAAATAAGAACAAATATTTATTCTTTATTAAAGGCAGGGACTTGGGAAATGGTTTTATATGAACTAAACAGTGGGCAACCAGCCAGTTCCCCGTATGAATGCTAACAACCCTGTAGAAGGCTTCTTAAAATTCAGTCTGAATTAATATAAACAGCACCCCTATAAGATCCTTCTCTAAAATAGGCCAGCAGTTGTAATGCTAGAGATCATAAACAATGAATGAATTAGGGTTCCCCTCTCTGGATAACTCTTCTAAACACTGAGAGAGACTTTATGATGTTGTTTGGTTGGTTCAAAATTATTATGGCCCCCACACATCCTCTTAGTGGAGTTGGACTGGACTCTGAATCCCAACTAGTCTCTCCTTAGACTCTTCTCCCTTAAGCACCCTGAGGAAACTAGAAATAATATACAGCTGTGGATCCCTTCACTGACCACTCCCTCTCAAGTGCCCAGTCCCCCCCCCTTGTGCTGGAGAGCTGTCTGTTCCTTGGACTTCTCCCTGGATAATAGAACTACAGTCTTTCCCTGTGTGTGTTGGTGTTTTTCTTTTAGGCCCAATTTACACCTCCCTGCTGTCTTTTCCCAAGCTCATTTCATGCTGGTTTCAAATTTCACTCCAGGGGGTCTGAAGAATATTAAGCAACAGCATTTGTTTAAAGCAGTATAATGCTAGCTTGACCACAGGAGGACAATTAACAAATGTAAACAATAATTTATAAACTAGAACAAGTATGGTTTGAGACTAGAAACAGGTATAGACAGTTTTTTTTAAAAAAAACTAGAATGATTCTAGTGGGAAAGTCAGATGTAAATTTGACCTTAAACAGAGGTCTGCCCTTTTGACTCTGACAAAACCTCTCAGCAGAGTCTTATCTATCCCTCTGCTCTGTGACACTGTCACTGCACCACAAACCAAGAGTTTTCCCTCAGAAGGAAGCCATTAAAAGTCTCTTCTCAATAATAACTCTCTCCTCAAACCCAGCTCTTCAAAACTATCCTTCTCTCTTCAGCTCCCCCACAACTGTCGAATTCCTTTCCCCCTCTGAACCCCCTCCTGGAAGCATTCCATTGTCATGGACTCAGTTCACCAATCAGAGTGAGCCTCTGCCACTGCCTACACTCAGACTGGTTTTACTTAGTTCATCACAGGGGACAATCATTCTAGTCCCAGAGCACTGATTCTATTTCTGGGGACCGCCTTTCCACTCTGGGACTTGTTATTTGAATCCCAGAGCAGTTTATCTGCACCCCAAGACATTAACTGAAAATCCACCCTGCATTTTCATTGCAACTATTTTGTGTTCTAATGTATTTCAATGGAGCCCATGCAAGTCAATTGGCATACCTGGCTCCCATTATCTCTAATGGGCCTTTGATCCTCTCCCATTGTTTCCAATTGACAATCCTGTCATTCCTTTTAATACATCCCTGTACTGGGCACTATTACATTGCGCTGGTTCTGCTGGGCTTGCAAATATGCTTCCCCACCATGACCTTCAATTTGTACTGCAGAGATTCCCTGGCTTGACCTTAGTCCTGTTGGGTTTGCAATGCCATAGTGGCCCTGGCCCTCCTGGGCAAATTGCACTGATTCTTCTGGGCTTGCAAAAATCCCCCTCCCATCTTGTTTCTACTGAGATATCCTCTGGTTTTACCTTAGTCCATTGGAAACAATGAATATAGGCACCTTCTTTGAGAAGGGGCATAACTTGGACCTCATAAATCCAACCCTCAAATTGGAGGGCAAATTGAGGAGAGTCAGCCAGAGATCCTCCAAAAGTTTGATGTTTCTTGCATACCAGGGGGCATTCTACCAAGTCACAAACCTCATGAACCACACCAGTTCATTTGGCCCCTACAAGTTTGTGACAGTTCATAGTTCCCAAACCAGGTACACCATGAAATGAATTACATTTTCACAGTTCATGACCATCGCTAATTGTCACACAAAAGTGTAATTTTTAATATGTAACCCAAATGCATAATAGTGTTTTTCCTCTATAAAGGGCAAAGGCCCTCACTGAGTGAGAGAAATTTCTGCAACAATACTTTCTAGTGCAACTACAAAATCAGGAAGGCAGATTATAAACAAACAAACAAATAAAATTGTGCCAGTATGGCTCCACCCTGAGTCTCTATGGTAATGTGGCCTACATAAACTTTATTACTCCACAAAACCAAATAGCATAAAGCTAGCAAGTGCAGCCCCAGAGAAAGTAATACCTCACACAAACAGGTCCTGTGCTTGTATAGGGCCGAGGACAGACTGGCAATGTGCCCCGCTCTGCCTCCGCTTCTAAAGCGGAGGCAGAGTGGGCGTTCACATTGCCGCATCTGTCCTCCGGCGTCGGCGCGGACTCACCCGTCCGCGAGGCGCCGTCCATCCGCTGCAGCCGGAGACCACTTCTAACTGGTCTCCGGCTGGAGTGCCGCGCGTCCCTGCCGCTTTGCGGCAGTCTGGACGCGTCGGCAGCGCGCCGGAAGCGGGGGCGGAAGTCTGGACGCCCCCGCGTCAGTGCGCCTCCGCCCCGCCTCCGCCCCGGGACAGTGCAGCCTGTGGGAACAGGCTGCGCCGGGCTGCTTTTCATGTGGGGCTTTTGGCCCCGCGTCTGTCCCGGGGCGGATCGGCAGTCTGTCCTCGGCCTGGGATTAGGAAGCTCTGCCATGCCCACTGAGATGGTGCAATGATCAGCAGAAACATCATGCACAGAAATGCCAATTCGAAAGATCAGTATAATGGTCAAATCAGACCACTTCTGTCATTACCATCTGCCAGAAATTATTGTAGCCATAATAGTCACCATAACTACTATGTACACCACTACCTCCAAGCACCAAAGCCTCATGTGGCAGCACTGTGGGTCAGTGTCTGATCCAATACTCTATGACTGTAGAGTAACACAGCATAGATCAGGTTCTAAGTGTATTCCCTGCGGTCACATGCAAAACACATTGCCGAAATGTACCACTCAATCACTTGCCCTACTTAAACTACTTAGATTTCATTGATGTGAGTGGTGCTTAAGCATACATCATGGCAATTATCACTTGTATAGCTGTATAAACACGTAAAGAAATGTCTATTTCCTTGACAGTGAAAATGCAGTTCTCTTTTTCCTTTGTTGATTTTCTTCTCTCCACCAATATATTTCTCTGTGATATGATATTTCATTTCAAGCTTTGTTTCATTTTCCCCACACTTCACGTCCATTAGGTTTTATTTATTTATTTCCTGGCTCTTTTTATCAAAGAGTCTCCTTAGAGGAACAAAACTCTAATAACTCAAGCTTGAGCTGACATTTCACACACAAGATGTTCAACTGGGTTCAAAATGAGATAAAATGAATTCACCCATCCTGTCTCAATAGCAATCTTTTCCAGAGCTCCATAAGTCATTTTCCTCAGTCCCACTAGAATTTGAAAGTGCTATCTAAATTCAGTGGAAGGTACAGGGCATTTTTCCAACCCTGAAATTGCTCACCCTAATACTTATTTGGTAATGAATCTCTTGTGCTTTATGCGGTCACATTTCTTATATAGATCTAAATGAAATGTGCCTGTTTCTCGTGTCATACAGATGTTTTGCTGTTCCTTGAACACTGTCTCTGTATATTCACTTTGATATATGTAGAAGAAGGTCAGATATGTTATACAAGTCACATTAGTTGTCATGGTACAATTGGAATGTGATGACGGGACATCTGTACTTGGATCTCTCACATTTAAAAAAAAATTAAAATAGCTATAGGAGGAGAGTGAAGCACTGGGGAAAGGGTATATGTTAGTTAAATTGGATTGTGAGCACGTTGCTTAACCTGTGATTTCATTAACATATATCCCATAGTTTTGCTTAAGGGGGGAACATACAGGTATACATATGTTGTATGCATGTTTTTTCCTGTGGAACAAATGGCTGGTGCAGGGAGAAATTTGCACGGGAGAAAGGTTTTAGGTGAAAGGTGGACTTGTTTCGCTTTAAGGCCCTAGTATGATGCACAGATTTCACACACACACAAACACACACACACAATCACTGCCATTTTTACAAAACAGCTGGAAATCCAGTGTTTGAATTACAAGGGAACAAGGTGGCTCCTCTCCCTTTTATCATGGATCCTATTGGTTCCTGTTTTAGAAGACTCCAGATTGAGCCATCTTTTATAGCCTATTAAAAGGGTTCCATGATTCCCCTTTCTGGATGTCACCGCTATTTGTCTCTGACTATAGGCCTAAGCAGAGGTTCTAATCACATGGGCACTCACCATAAGGGGAGGGAGAGCAAGCACGAGTGCTAACCCTGCCCTCTGCCTTCATGTGATCACTGAGTGATCTGCATGGGGCAAATGCACAGAGAAAGTACCCACACATACACCTTCTCCCCATGACCAGAATAGCTGAATCATGAGGAGAGGGTGTGCACAAGGGCACTTTCTCCATATATTCACCCCATACAGATCACTCTGTGATCATGTAGGACAAGGGGTAAAGAATGTGATTTCTTAATGTGATTTCTGACATTCTCTTTTTGGTGTATGTATGTGAATATATATGTTAATATGTAATACGTAATATGTTAATAAATAACAATTACAAATAATATACATCAATGAATAAATATACTGCTACTAGCGCTCTTATATTTAACACTATAATAAACTTCAAGGACCTCATTATCAGACTTTATAAATGTTGGAATTTTGAACATTGACCATTTCTTGTTAATTTGGGCCTGTATATCCATCCGTTTCAAAAAGGGGTACCATTTTTCTAGAGGCTTTGACCATACTGTTTGCATTTCTTCTTTACTTTGATACACCATAAACCGTTCCAACGTAAAAAGTGTCCAAACTTTAGCATACCACAGCTCAATGTCTAAAAAAGTATGTTTTTTTTCCATGGAAGCCGCCCTGAGCCCGTTTGCGGGGAGGGCGAGTTATAAATCCAATAAATAAATAAATTCTTGAACTATTACACCTTTAGCTGCATTGATTAACAATAAAATAAATTCCTTTTTCACTTCAGATGTAGATTCAAAAGGCCACCAATTTAGCAAAAATACTTTAGAATCCATTGGCAAAATACAGCCGGTAATTCCCTGGATTTCCAGTCGAACCTGATTCCAAAATCCAAACACCTGGGGGCATAGCCACCAACAGTGGAGGAATGTGCCCTTTAACCCACAACCTTTCCAACACAAGGGCGAGAAGGTGGAATTCATATGCGACAACTTGACCGGGGTATGATACCATCTCAAAAAAACCTTATATGAAAGCATTTGTATAGTGTGAATGTTAGATACCTGTCGCGTATTATTCCATATTTGTATCCACTGGGGTTCTGTTAGCTCTATTTGTAAATCCTTTTGCCATGCCTTTTGGTAAAATAAAGGGCTCTCATCCAATTTTAATAAAACAGCGTAAAGTTTTGATATTAAACCTTGCTTTGGCACATCAACTTTCATTAAAAGCTCTTCAAACTCGGTTAAACAAACCGATTCACTGGCCTGAGTAATTACGTTGTCACATAGATGATTAATTTGGAAATATTCATACCAGTGTATTTTTATATTGTATCTTCACTCCAACTCAGTTTTTGAAAGTCGTTTGCCTTTCTGGAATATGTCTATTAATCTGGTGACCCCCACTCTTTTCCAACTCCAGAATGAGGATGGTTCTAATGCCGGGGGGAACCACGCTTGTGCCGTATAGGAATGAAGTAAAGAGATATCAGGGAGAAGCCTATCTCTATTCGAATACCAAATATGCAATGTCGCCTCCATGAACGAATTAGGAAATGAGTACTGTATTTTAGAGTATCTTGGGTGCCACAACATTTCCTGAAAGGACTGTCTATATAGACTTCCGCTCTCGATTTACATCCAAGTGTTCGCTTTATTAGCGTGATAATGCCTAACTAAATTAGTAAGATTAACCGCCACATAATATCGTTGTAAATCAGGTACTGACATTCCTCCTTTCTTCTCTTCATTGTATATGAATTAATCCACGGCCTTTTAAAATGCCAGACAAAAACCTCTAAGGTCCCCTGTCACTTTCTGAAAGTTACCGGAGGAATGTAAACAGGGATGGCCCAAAACACAAACATAAACTTACATAGAATGAATGACTTAGTTATCTGAATACTTTCTAACCAAGAAAATTTTTTAGCATCCCATTTATGTAATTGATTTTTAATATCTTGATACACTTTTTCATAATTAACCAAAATCAAATTTTTCAGATTAAGAGGAATCGTAACTCCCAGATAATTCCATCCTGATTTAACCCACTTAAAAGGATTCCTATCACAAAGCTCCTGAGCAGTTTGATTTGATAGAACGATTGGATACAGTACCGATTTGTTAGGGTTAACCCTTGAACCTGATACTTCGCCAAACTCCAACAAAATCTCCATTAATATTGGGACTGACTCAACTGGCTTTGAGAGGTAGATCACCATATCATCAGCGAACATGCTTATCACATAGCTCATACCATTAACTTCAATACCTTTGGACCGTAATGCTTGCCTTACTGATATTGCCAGTGGCTCAATGGCCAGTGCAAACAATAGCGGTGATAGCAGGCATCCCTCCCCGAAATACATCAATCTCTTTAGTAAAACTCTCATTGACTCTTACCCTAACTTTAGGGTCAGTGTATACTGCTTTTATAGCGTTACGAAAAGCCTCCCCTACACCCATATGTTCCAATAAAGATTGAATATAATTGAATCCGACCATATCAAACGCTTTTTCTATATCAAGAAAAAGAATAATCGATTCTTGCTGTGCATGGCCTCTCACATAATGTATAAGATTTAGAGTTTTCCGAATATTATCGGTTATGTCCCTAAAGGGGATAAAACCTGTTTGATCTTCATTTATATATTCTGGAATAATCTCTTTTACTCTAGTTAACAAAATGGACATAAAGATCTTATAGTCTACATTGAGAAGTGATATTGGACGGTATGACTTAAGATCCGAAGTATCCCTGCCCTTTTTATGAATCAGTACCACATTAGCCTCCTTCCAAGAATCAGGTATAATTCCATTCCTCAGAGCCATATTACACAATCCAATCAGATGTGGCATTAGGATTGGCGCGAAAGTCTTATAATAACCTGTCCCCAAACCGTCCGGCCCAGGTACTTTATTGTTTTTAAGTGCAGAGATGGCCTTTGCTACCTCCTCGGCTATTATTGGTCTGTCCAAAAATTCCCTATGGGCTTTTGATAATATTTTCAGTTTTTTCACTGAAGTCAAATACTTTCCAACTGCTAATCTAGATGGTTCAACTGAGGAAAAAAACCTACTATAGAATCTTTCCACTGCCGTCTTGAGCTGCTCCATCTTAACACAAATTGAGCCTTCCTGGTCCTTACTGGCACTGATTGTTCTATCCTCCTTTTGTTTTCTAAGTTTCCAGGCCATTGCTGTAAGCATTTTTGGGCCTACAAATGCATATTTTTGTTTAGTAAAAATTAGTTTATACTGAATCGAGGTAACGTCCAGGCACTCCAGTTGTTTTCACAGATTTGTCAACCTTGCGTAGATTTTAGGGCTACATGTTTATTTATGTTTCTTTTCCAGCATTGCTATATTATCCATTAATTCTAATTTAACTTTCTCCTTTTCCTTTCTAGAGGCCGTAACCAACGCAATACATTTCCCCCTCAAAACAGCCTTAGATGCCTCCCACACAACTTGCAGTGAAACACCACATCCCTTGTTTATGTGGAAATACTCCTGCAACTCCTTGCCTATTTATTTTGTTTTGTTCGTCTTGTAATAAAATTTCATTAAACTGCCATTGTTTTACTTTAATAGCTTTTTGTCCCTCGCTTAATACACACTCAACTGGAGCATGATCAGACTATATTCTTTGTCCAATGTCAGCTGAGATTACACGGGGGAGGAGATCCCTAGATAACAAAATATAGTCTATACGTGTATAAACCTCGTGTTTTGGGGAATAAAATGTATAGTCCCGGTCCTTTGAATGAAATTGCCTCCAGATATCTATTAGCCTTAACTGGGTTACCATTGTATCCACCCTACTCCTACTACCCAAGCCTGTCTTCTGCCTAAACTTAGTCCTAGATTTATCCAAAAATGGGTCAAAAATAATATTTAGATCACCTCCCACCATAATCAAGCCTTTTGCAATTTGTACTAACTTAGACAACACCTGTGTTAAAAACTTCTCCTGCCCCTGATTAGGTGCATAAATTGATGCTATTGTAACCTGTAGTCCATTCAATTGGCCCGTTAAAAAAACAAATCGACCCTCTGTATTGCTTATTAGCTGTTCCTTTATAAAGCTTACCCTCTTAGAAAATAATATTGGAGTGCCCCTGGCTCTATTTGAGCCATAAGACACAAACTGCATGGTAAACCACAAAGGGTCTAATACCCTTGAGGAGCTTTTAATATGGGTTTCCTGTAAAAAAGCTATATCAATCTTTTGTCTATATAAAACTTTCGCAATACGTTTTTCCTCGATCTTAGACCTCAGGCCCTTGCAATTCAAAGTCAAAATTTTAATGCTCTCTAAAACCATTTTTACTCCATCCCAGTTCTCAACCCCTTTCTGCCTTCATTCACCACACTAAAGATGAAGCCCAACTCGCTTAAGCAATAACATACATTTCCAGCATCTTCATTTATCGACTCTAGTAACAGTAGTCTTACACACATAGTAGATGTATTTTCATTTAAACAAAAATTCAAAGTCCTATCTTTACACCATTTGATATGGGCGCTACTACTAATGTCACTGCCCCCCCAACCCCTCTTCCCCCTCCCCCCCAGCTTAGCAAAGTAATACATTCTGTTCTCGGGCCCTTTGGCTCCAGAACAAGCTTTAAAGCCCCTAAAACCCTTGTCCAAACCCATGGAGCAGAGAACACTTCTACACAGAGCAATAAGCTCTACCAAGGGCTGGCTCAACATTGATCCAAAAAACAACTAAGCTTAGGAGATGGGTACAAAAACAATTCCCCACCCCACCCCCCTCCCCCCATTCCTAATTCCAAAAAAAGCTTTGATGGCCATAAACTATTATAGATTTAGTTTCATCAATGGGCCTGCTTGGCTCTATTCAATATTAGTGTGCTTTCCCTGGGCCGGAATCTTGGTCCATTTTGCCAGTGGTGGTTGGATTTCCCTCTTCCATTTTTTCTGTGCCACTCCCGCTGTTGGTGACTCCATCTCCAATCCTGCTGCCTTGAGTAGAACCACCCCAGATTCCAGGTCATCCGCTTGCAAAGTTACTCCATTATGCCACAACACCAGATATCCAGCCGGGGACCACCTATATCTGAGTCCTGCTTCATTCAGCCGTTGGGTAACCGGTTTAAGAATATACCGAATTTGAAGAGCCTCTGGAGCAACACCAGGAAATACACTAATATCCTCGTTATTAAATTTAAAGCCTCCCTCTGATCGGGCATGTTGCAAAATGCGTTTTTTGGTTCTGAAGTCCATCAGCTCTACCAAAATGTGCCGAGGGCCGCTGCATCTATCTGATCTTAAAGCTCCCAAGCGGAACGCTCACATTACCACTGGGGCTATCCCCTCCTCCAACTGCAGATTCATTGCAAGCCATGAGGAGATAAATGCTGCTGTATCTGTTGTTCCTTCTGCTTGCTCCGGAAAACCCCAAAATTTTAAAAGGTGTTCTCTAACCTTCTGTTCCAGGGTCAATATTTTTTCCCTAGCCCAGACTTCATTATCTTGAAATCGCCTGATATCCTCCTGGTTAGCTATTGATGTTTCTAAAGCCATTTCAGCTGCCTTGGAAATTTTCGCCACTTCCTCATGCAGCTCTCGGAGCTGGTCATTAAGTGGCTTAATCATATCCCCAATCTCTGACAGCATTTCATTCTTAAATGCAGCCAAAATATCTCTAATGTCTTGTTTTGATGGTACCTCATCAACGTCCTCCGAGTTGTTATCAATGCTTGCTATTTTATCTTCCCTGTTATCTCCCCACTTGCGCCAGGGCAGCTGCTGAGTTCTCTTGAAGAAAACTTTCCAAGGTCGACTTTGTTTGCACTGTAGCCTTGGTTTTGTTTACTCATTTTTTGCCCATCTTTTATCAGTTAATTGGCCATCCACTTGCTTAATATCAGGGGGGGGGGAGTGGTAAAGGGAGAGAGCCTTCAACAAGCGTCAGCCAACTCCAGTGCCGATGCCACGCCCCCCCAGAGGTAATCTCTATAATGTCATCATCAGATGACAGAAGCTCTTCTGACTTCAATCTGAGAGACCTTGTATCATGTCTTGCAAGAGACCTTGTATCATGTCTTGCAACTCTCAGAGGGGGTCCATCGACTTTGAGACTGTGGGCCTCGACATCGTAGTGATCAGGTTTGATGGCTGGAGGAAAGAGGCAAATTGTGTGAGTATATAGATGTGTGAGTATATTGGATCCCCATCAGGGACCAGCACTGAGGAGATTGATTGGTTGGAGTCAAAACATGAGACTGGCTCCAAGAGTGAGACATCTCATGATGTCATTTTGACTCTGGTAATAGGGAGCTTCTTGGAACTCTAGTTTCAGATTCTTGGGATTGAGTCTTGGGCACAGAAGGCTCTTTCGAACTTTTCTTCTCCTTTTTTTGTGGCGTTTCGAACATAGCTCCAGGGTTTGAAGCAGGTATGTCAGCTTTTGATTTTATCTTCTCCATTTGAACAGAGGATACAGAAGGTGTTCTTAATTATTTCTGAGGGGGATCCTTGTCTTTCAGAACCCCTAAAGATTGTTCCCAAAGAGCTGCTTTAAAGCACAGGGCTATTTTTTGCCAGGCCTTCGGGATAAAAAGAGCTCAGGCTCTACACAGAGATGAAGAAGAAGAAGAGGAGGAGGAGGAGGAGGAGGAGGAGGAGGAAGAGGAAAAGATTGAATTTATACCCTGCCTTTCACTGCTCAAAGGAGTCTCAGAGTGGCTTACAAACTCCTTTCCCTTCCCCTCCCCACAACAGACACCCTGTGAGGAAAGTGGGACTGAGAGAGCTCTGACAGAAACTGCTCTTTTTCAAGAACAGCTGTGCCAGAACTATGGCTTGCCCAAAGTCATCCAGCAGGTGCAAGTGGAGGAGTGGGGAATCAAATCCAGTTCTCCCAGATTAGAGTCCACTGCTCTTAACCACTACACCAAACTGTGTTGTGAGACTCCCCATGGCATATGAGGCATTGTCTATGCTTATCATTCTGAGCCATCTAAGTTCTACATGTTTGGCATGTTTTAGATAAAGCCATTGTAGGTACTGTCAATGTGATTCTGAAGAGGAATTACTGGTAGAAGTTGTAAGGAAAAAATTCCTCAAGCTGTAGATTGTCTCTGCCTCCCAGAACCTGCTGTTTTCCTCATTATGAAATAATTTCAGTTTAGCTAAACTTCTTATACATCCATGAATCCAGTCAGTAACATAATCTGATTGTTCTTTGAAAGGTCAACTACTGACTGAAAATAAACATTTCTGATTTAGCTAGCTGGCACTTGAAGCTTTTTAAAGTTGTTTTCTTCCTTGAAGGTGAGTTAAATAAAATGCATTGGAGAGAGCGGTGCTTTGTAACATCGTTGAACTGTTTGTTTTGAGCTTACAGAAAAAAAAGGCAGTTATGTTATATTTTATCCTTGTACACAGTGTTGGCCAGCAAGGCACTTTAAGTGCTCTTATGGATTTTGATATTCATAAGCTTGAACTTGGGTTGCTAGCATTGGAAGGGCCATGTGCATTCTTCATTGCAGGGGAAAGCTCCAGTCCATGCCAGGAGGCTGGGACCCTCGATAGTTCACTAAGACAGAGACAAAGACTCCTTCTGCCATGAGGTTTCTTTCTGTCACACCGCGCTGGTCAACCCCTGCCCCCTCCAACATACCTGAATGGATTATGCTAATGTGGTTACCTAGCAACTGATGGTCAGGCCATTAACTAACAATAAAAGTGGCCCCGGTGAGTCATTGGACCTCGCCCAGGTGTAGAGCTCCTGTTTAGTTTCAGTTTCTGTAATATTGTCCACTCCTCGGCTCTCCTCCTTTTGTCCACCTTTAACCTATGGTAGGATCAGAAAGGGACGGACCGCCTAGTAGGTGTGTTAGTGGGATGTGGTTGGCGCTGCCCACCCCAAGACCACCTAATAAAAGACCTTGCACAGAGGCAAGGCCCTCTATCTGCTTTACCCCCCCCCTTATGTCCAGCTTGCTATCCCACTACCTTGCCTCCATCTTTAATCCCTGGTTTGTGCAGCCAGGAAGAAGTGTGTATCTGCAGGTTTAGATCACGCTCCCCTATTTTTCCTTTCCAATCCCTCTAATCTTCTGTTGGAACAAGGGTCCATCTCCAGGATAGGTAAAGTATCACCCATCAATGAAACTCCTGCTAATGCAACAGTGCTATTTTCTATCTAAATTTCCTTAGACCTGTGTGTGTGTGTGTGTGTGTGTGAGAGAGAGATTCTGTTTTGTGTATGCTTGAACAACATCATTCACTAAATCGCATTTAATTCACCATCTGCCTCACGTGCCTTTTTCCTGTAGAACTCCTGGGAGGGGTGGGACCCTGGTATAGTTGGCAAGAACCCGGTATTTTGCCAATGGCTAAACTTAAATTAAAGCAATTCGACTAACAACAGAATACAGCTGAAGCTACTACTTTTCATTCAAATGAGTGCCATTGATAACAGTAAAAAAACCCAATCAGCATTAGTGATCTGAGATTAACTATACCTCTTAAATGTAATCTGTTAGAAAATAATTGGCTTCTAGTGGAAAATGGACATTGCATACAAAACAGCATTCAACAGGCACTTGATCTGCATAGCTGGCTCAGTTTGCTTACCTATTTAAATTGTAAATTTAAATTGTAAATTTAAATTGTTTTTGAGAGGTGGGGCAGTATAGTCAATTGGAACAGGGATTGTGCATTATGTTGTAACACTTGTAACCACATTTTCAACAACTGAGGAAGAATGTGTATACAGTACTGATACTACTCACCCTAACATGGAATTATACAGAATACATGGTTCAGAGTAGAATGGGTTTAAGAGATGAACAGCACAGAGGGATGGGGGGGTGTATGTGTGTAAAGAAAGCCAACTTGCTACTTGTCAGCCGAACTCAGACCTACACTGTCACATCTCAGGATGAGAAGGGGTTTCCTGGGGGTATGGTACTCGCTACACACCTCCTTAAGCCACCCCAGCAGTGCAGTCTGTGCTGGCATCACCATGATGCTATGCCAAGTAAACCTGCAGTGTACCCCATATGCAATAATTAACTAATAATTATTGTATGGCATTGTGTGTGATTCATAGATCTTACATTTATGCAATATTGTTCTTTGCAGCATTGGACTTTCCTTTCACCATCAGACATATTCACAACTGAGCATCCTTTCAGTTTTGGCCTTGCCGCTTCACTCGTTCTGGGATTACCTGTACTAGCCCTCTGCTCTTCCCCAGTAGCATATTGGACACCTTCCGACCTGAGGTCCTAAGATTGTCTGGCTGCCTCAAGTACAAGCTCTTTTTAGCATTATGCATCACCAGGTGGCAAGCTAGACTTATTTGGTGGGCTGAGAGAGGTCACCCAGCTGGCTTCATGTGGAGGAGTGTAGAATCAAACCTGGATATCCAGATTAGAGTTCACCACTTTTAACCACTACACCACACTGGGTATCACCCTATAGCTGTTCATTTTTTTCAATTTACATTTCGGGGGGGACCCCAAACAGCAGGCATGCCTGTGGCCTTGAGGAGACTAATGGGCAGTGAGTCCCACATCTGCTGGCCTCCAATTTATTCTTTGCCATTGCCACTGCTGCCAGTACCAGCTGCCAACATACAATATACACCCCAGCCCCATGCATTGGCAACCTAGAGGCACAGGGCTATGTCAGCCAGATCTGTGACCATGAGGCTTAGAATCTTGTACTGGCTCAAGCACACACTCAGGAAAAAGGTGCATCATGCAGGGTCAGACCACACTGACAGGATAGGATAGGGGGGAATAGCCACAGAGGGCCACATACCTCTGAAGACCTGATTCTCCCCATGGAGGTGGCACCATGCTACTGGATACCTTTTCTGCAGGCATACTGACAAGGACCAGCCAAGGATGCAGCCTGCTGCCTGAGACCCTTGGACAGCAGCCATGGATACCCCATCACAGAGCAAGTTATGTGCAATAGATATCCACAATGTTCAGGCCCCCATCTATGCCCCCATTGCCAACTGCCTCCTTCTTCTGACTCCATGTATCAGGGAGTGGTCATGGAATATACCCCTGTTGGTGACAATGGCACTGCATGATGCCACCAAAGAACAGATGGCAACCACAACTCCTGGTGGTGCCACTCTGTGCCCAAGCCACAACCAAACTGGCTTCACAGCAGAGGATAGTGAGAGCGATGGATGCTCTGCTGTTCCCCACTGCCCATCCATGCCTTGAACAGGGTAGGGGACATCTACAATCCCTGCACAGCACAATCCCATGTTCAAAGGTACAGAGGTCAATGGGCCGGAGAACACACAAAGCCAGAGGGGTACACCATGGATGAAGTGACTCCTCTACAGGCAGGAATTACACAGTGATCTGACATTGTGCTGCTGAAGATCTGGAACCATCCTTAGCAACAGATGGGACACCACATCCCCCAGGATAACTCACTACTCTATCCCTGAACCAGTGGCCCAACAACAAGAACTTCCTCCCCCACCTGGGGGCACCATGCCCTGGAGGCTCCCATGGCATGCCACTGCTTCTGGTGGAGTAGGAGCTGGACACAGAGACCGCACAGTGGAAATTCCAAAAAAACTGCTCAAATTTATTGTGCACAAAAATATGAGGATATCAATATAACTCCTAATGGGTCACCATGGTCCCTCAGATTTTCTCATTCTGTTCAGCATAGGAAGGGGGAAAAAATCTAAAATATCATGGACAAAAATACCTTTGTAAGAGTCAGGTCCCATTGTTATTTATCACATGCTTTCTGATATCTGGGATGTAGTTCAGCAGCTGGAATTGAATGCTTATGTAAGCACTTCAGCTTTCTTTGCTGTTTGCCTCTTCTTCCATACTATGGAAAGTAAATGTTTTCTATTATGGAATAAAAATCAAATCACAGTAAACTTGTTCCTGGCTCCGTAAGTTTTTCCCCCCCCTCCATTTTAATTTTAATGGACAGTATGTATACTGCAGTGCTAGCCACATGTACTGTACAACAAACTAGAAAATATTTACCAACATTTTTTTCCCCTTTTCTGGAACCAATTACTAGAGAGTAAAGAAAACAGTTAATGTAATAACTTTCCAAAGGATTGAAACAATATGGCTACCACAGACTTTAATCCAGCCACATAACAATAGGGGCAGAAGCCAATTAAGAGGGTGTGTTACTCAGGATGAAAGAAATGATGTTTAACCAGAATCTACAATAAAAAGCATAGTCAGATACAAAAATGATTTAAAGTAAGGTGGTAAATAGAATTTGTAAGAAAAAAAAATCTAACAACTGTCCACTTTTCATCACAGAGTAAATTTACATTAATACCAAAACAATGTTTTCCAAATCTATCACATTTTCTATCTCACACTACCTCTAAGGATCATGTGAGGTAGACTATGCAGCTAGAGGGCAACTGGCCCAAGGTTATCCAATGAGTTTCACAGCTAAATCGTATTTGAAGCTAGATCTCTCCAGTCCTAGTCTGCACTCTAACCACCACAACAAATTGGCTGAGGAGTGTAGTAACACTCTGTTTGGGAGATACACTTATTCATAAGACCTGATCAAAAGAACACTGAAGACTCTCCCTATCTTCTTTGGACCTCACTGTTATTTGTATGGGTCATCACTTATTAGTATAGAAATATAATTCCTTTTCCTGAGGAAGCCTACCCAGAGTGAGAACAAGGACTGTTGCCGTGGCTGTCTTGCCTGAGAGCCAGTGTGGTGAAATCATTAACACGTGCTTGGACTAGGGAGACAGAAGTTCAGACCTCTAACTAGCCATGAAGCTCATCTGGGTCTGGTCACTTATCTTTTAGTCTAATCTATTCGTTGTGAAGATAAAAATGGGAGGTGGGAAGAGGTATGTTGCCATAATGTATAAATTATGGGGGTTATATTGCAGACAGGTCACGTATTTTTGGGCTGTGGTCACAAACACTAAATAATTCACTTTCAGTCCACTTTCACACTGTAAAAATACAGCCAGAAAGTGCTCTGAAAGTGAATTGAAAGTGGATTATTTAGTGTGTGTGACCACAGCCTTGGATTCCTTCAATGAAGAAATATTATATGATTTCAGAGTATAGTATTTTACAAGATTTTTTTTCCTGTTCAAGCTATAGTCAATAGTAGAATTGCTATGACTCAGTGATAGGGCATCTACTTTGCATGCAGAAAGCCCCAGGTACAATCTCAGTATCTCTAGTTAAAAGGTATAGTGGGTGATACAAAAAATCATGTGGCAAAATGCCACAAAAAACTATCACTTGAAATCCCAGAGAGCTGTTGCAAGTCAGAACAGATAACAGACCAATGGTCTGATTCACTGTTGGGCTACTTATATTTGTGTTGATCTGCATGTTGAAATGGATTGCTTTTAGTGGGTTTTATGCTGGTAGAAAAATTCAGGATTCTGGTTGCCATGAACAATGCTGATAGAGGCTGACTTTACTTTAGAAAAGTAATTTAAAACTGAATTATAAACAAAATGCCATTTTACATCTTTATCCCTCCCCCCCCCCCCCAAAAAAATATATATATACCAGAACTTAGGCCATTAGCTTTTAAGTTTATAGAAAACTAAATCTCAATAGCCTGGTGTTATTAGATAATGTAGTTAAAGAGCTTTGCCTCCGGAGAGCGCTGGCACAGTCCTTGCTAATGACCTCATGAATGGGCCTTGGTGGATTTGCAACCCAAGTGTGGATGGTTCATAAATTTTTTACTGGAATCCTTTGTAAGTGATGGAATTTTTTGTTTAAAGTGAGATGAGCTTTCAAGTAGTAGCAATACTGGATTTTTTAAAAAAAAACACACACTTCTTTTCAGGGATCTCTGGCAACACATGAGTAAACTATGATGGATGCTTCTGATGTCATAATGCCCCAGCACAACTATGGCTGCCAATGTACAGTGCTTCAACTGGTGAAAAGGATATCTTCGCTTGGAATCCCATTTAAACTATGACTTTATGGCCATTTGTCTAATATATCAAACCCTGGTATTTGTTAGCTCTTGGAAAGCTCCCCCTCCACCATATAAATATCTTTTCTTCCCATTTGGAAAAGCTGATTTAGTTTGATTGTAGCACAAAATCATATGGATGTTTAAATAATACTTGTCATCAAAAACACTTTTTATGGTGATGCAGATACAAACGGGGGGATGCATACTGTTATACACGCAGGTTGCCCTCCAGTACAGAACTAAGTGTTCTGTTGATATCAGTGTCATTTGAGTACAGTGACCTGTTCACTCATTAACGTATTTCAAAGTTCTTTTTATATTAATCTGGCTAAAACAGGAAAGAGCATTGCAGTTAAAATTGTGTTTAAAAAGAGGTTTTAGGTAGGGCTCATTTCATATCAGGAGCTCCTTTTCATATTAGGCCACACATCCCTAATGTAGCCAATCCTTCAAGAGCTTTCAGAGCTCTTCTTACAGAGGCTACTGTGAGCTCTTGGAGGATTGGCTACATCAGGGGTGTGTGGCCTAATATGCAGAGGAGCTCCTGCTACGAAATGAGCCCTGGTTTTAGGACAACCTATACACTGAATTTATCAGATACTGGAACTAGCCTTTATGCTTTCATTTTAACTCCAGGTGGAAACGTTAATGTTTGTAATAGTATTTTTAATATTACATTTTAAATTTACTTTTAAAACTTCCACATTTCATCCCAAAATTTCATAGTGGTATTTGGTCCGCGATTCCTTTTATTCTTGTAACTACAGTGTGAGATACATTAGGCTAAAGGATAAAAGCTGGCCCGTTAACACTGAGTGAAGATTGGCCAGCACTGTAATACAGATCCTCCCTGTGCTTGGGTGCATGTGGGGTTGGGATATTACCAAGATAAGAGTCAGGGGAGATATGCAGGGGCACTGTTGTGGGACAGCATGACTTCACTTCTGGGGAGCATCTAGAAGTGACATCAGTCTGCTTTAGGAATAGCTTTAGGAATTTACTTTACTGTAAAGTTTCTGCTGATTCTTGGAGAGAACTAAACCTAGACAGCATAATAAAAAGTAGAGACATCACCCTGCCAACAAAAGTACATATAGCCAAAGCGATGGTATTCCCAGTAGTAATGTATGGCTGTGAGAGTTGGACCATAAGGAAGGCCAAGCACTGAAGAATAGATGTGTTTGAATTATGGTGCTGGAGAAGACTCTTGAGAGTCCCTTGGACTGCAAGGAGATCAAATCAGTCAATCCTAAAAGAAATAAACCCTGATTGTTCCCTGAAAGGCCAGATACTGAAGCTGAAGCTCAAATACCTTGGCCACCAAATGAGAAGGGAGCACTTACTGGAGAAGGCACTGATCCTGGGAAAGATTGAAGGTCAAAGAAGAAGGGGACGGCAAAGGATGAGATGGTTAGACAGTGTTACTGATGCAACGAACATGAAGTTGAGCAAACTCCGGAGGACAGCAGAAGACAGGAGGGCCTGGCGTGATGTGGTCCATCGGGTTGCGAAGATTTGGACTCAACTGTGCAACTGAACAACAACATCATCTGCAAGTCCTGTTCACTATTTGAGTTTAATACTGCTTTGTCCAGCTGTTCTGTAGGACACCTATTCAGGCTGAGGTGCTAGGGTCTGTACTGGTAGTCTTATTTGAATTGTATTACTTAACTAGATTGCTGTTAATTAATCAGCGTTGGTATTGCTGCCAGTCAGGGTTTGTACTACTGTTATGTTGAATTAGTGATTTATCCTGGCTGGTCTGGTGTTACAGTTAGAGCAGAATTTGTATTATAGTCACTCCAAAAGCAGACTTTGAAGTAATAAACTGAGTTTACGTTGCAGGTTAAGCAGTGTTTGCATTTGCAAGGAGTTTGCATTGTAAAATAAGCAATTAGCAGAATTGGCATTGGGTGGATCTTGGGCACTGTAAGAATTTTACATTGCAAATTATGTAATAAGCAGTTGGTGGCATTGGGAGGAGTGAATTCAAGTTGAACAATAAATGGTTGCATTGGAGGGAATTGGCAGCTCAAGTTACATAATAGTCAGGCTGGGCATTGTGTGTATTTGGGCTTTTGCATTGCAATCTGGGCAACAAGGAGAACTGGTGATATTGCAACAGTTTCATTTTGCAAGCTGAGCAATAAGCAAAATTAGTGGTGTTGTAAGTAGTTCAATAATAAGCACAGTGGTGGCAGGCAGGAGGATTTGTCTTGCAGTTGAGCTGAGTTATTCTGCTAATTAGAGCTTTGTGGTTATGAATCAGAAATATTGGATAGTTATCTCATGTTGCCTTAATGAAACTGAGCTTTGTTGGGACTTACTGTTAGATTTCCAGGCCAAGTGGGGCTTGCTGAGTGTGGACAATTATTTCTGATTTTTGCCATTATTTTGCAGTGTTGTGGCAGGTACAAACTAACAAACAAACAAGATGACTTAGAAGTGTGGGAGCCCCCCACCCAGAGGTGCTCATTCCATTGTTATCTGATGATGGATACTCTAGTTTACGCAAGTGGTGGCTAGAATAGAAATGCTTTGGTCCCATCATATACTCTCAATCTAACCAACCTCACAGGGTTATTGTGAGGATGAAATGGAGGGCATGCAATGATGTGTGCCCCTTTGCGTCACCATCAGGTAGAAAGGTGGGGTGTAAATAAAGTCAATAAAAATAAATAAAAATAAATAATGCCAATGTTTATAAGGTTTCTATGGATGCTGCCCAAAAGCACCCTCCCTGTGATCAGTTATATATATACTGGCTTCAAAATTTATAAGCTATTCCTACAGGAACTGCCATATGATGAGTTCTACCACAATTATGATAATAATCTCCAGGACAGATATTTCAGAGTGTGTTGGTGGCCATGGTAGGGATTGCAGAGTGGGGAAAAGTATCCTCATTCCATTTTGAGTACAGTAAAATCACTGGCATGTGTTCTGGGGAGAGAGATGGATAAATCAAGCCTAGGGATGGATAAATATGCTCTGCTTCATTTCTTTTTTGGCTCCATATGTTATCAGTGTGAATGGTTTCAATCTGCCCATTTTAGTTGCTGGTACTGATGATTCATTTGTTTCCCATTGTATATTTTTATGCAATTTATATATAATGCACATGGTATTTATACACACCATGTACCTCATTTATACATGTAATAAATGTACAGTGTGTTATGCTGATCTTATGGTGCACAAATAGCATTTGCAAAAAAGTGAGTGCAAGGAAACAGGAAATTTATGAAAATGAAGACTTACATTTTTATTTGCACAAGGGGAAAGCAAAATCAAAACAGGGGTATTTTGAATTGAACCAGAAAAAAAGGGGGGTGAGCAAAACTGCAGGGTTTCATAGCACCCACAGTCAACAAGAGCCCCTAATTATAATTGGAGATACTAGCTATCCTGTACTACAAGCTTTTAGACTTTATCAACATGAATATGAATTTCAGTGCTGTTGGGTGAAACTGGTCTGAGGATGTCCACACCCCATAAAGCCTTTTTACTTCCTCAGAGGTAATTATGATTCCTCTGGGCCAAAATGAGGCTCTTAAATTTCAATTATAATTGCATTATAATTAGTTAGAATTGCATTTATTTCCCTTTTGCTAACTATGGAAAAATGCTTCTTTGCCATTAGAAATCATGCTTTCTCTCTCTCTCTCTTTTGCCATCAAGTCATAGGGGACTTATGGTGGCCCCATGGAGTTTTCAAGGCAAGAGGTGTTCAGAGGTGGTTTGCCATTGCCTGCCTTTGTGTCATGACCCTGGTATCCCTTGGTGGTCTCCCATCCAAATAATGACCAAGGGCAACCGTGATTAACTTCCATCTCATGAGATTAGGCTAGGCTGGGCAGTCTCTTACTCTTGGCTTTATCTGATATGCATAATACATCGTGAATTCCTAACAATTCTTAGTGGTATCTCCTCCTTTGAAATTGCAAAGTGACATTAAATTTTGCAGTATTGTTCTTTAAATCTGAATTGATTATAGTAAATCCAATGGTGCCACATTACAAACCTGTAGCTCCTCTTCTTCAGCTGATTAAAAGAGTCAAAGCATAGGTGTTTACACTATTTGATTGTAACAGTGGTATGAATGTGCTCAGTAATTGTTTATAAATGTTAATTAGTTAGAATTTACAGAGAACTTTACATGCTTTGCAAACATGAAACATTCATTTTTATTAGACTGGAACTGGAACATGATTGTGGAAAGGAAAAGAAGAGGTTGAGTAATACATCGACTTAACTTGGACATGTCTGCTTGGCTAAATTCCTGCCTCTGAGAATAGAACTGGGGTTTTGGCAGATACTTATGCCTGGGTAGCCAATAGAAAACCTCCCTCCAGATGTTGGTTCTTATGGTAATAAGTAACTTTTAAATTTAAAAAGAATTTTAGTGGTCTTAGTAAAGCAAATGCCCTGAACTTTCTTCCCAATAAATTTTATGCAGTCATCCAGGTGGAGGTTGAGTAACTACTGAAGTGGAGTGAATACTTCCACTTACTACCCTTTGTTGATTTTTAATATGATTTTGTGGTAACAATGTCATTTCAAACAACTACATTATATTTCCTTCTTTGCTCTGTTAAAGGGTACACTGTGGAGTCTTTTTCCAAAGACCTTATTGATTTGCACAAACAGGCACTCATAACACATGCATTAACTGACCAAATGCATAGATTGCCAAATGACACAATTTCTTTTCTTTATGCTAGCTCTGGTAGTGGTAGAAAATTAGGTTGAACGGGCTTTAATCATAAGTAGATTTATGGTCTCAGAATACAGGCAATACCGACCCTGAACTCTATCCACTTCAGACACTCTCCAAAACTACAGGGGCTGAAGAGATCCAAGCAACCCAGCCAAAAGGCACAACACCCTCAGACATACACAACACTTTAATGACTGGTTAAATGACTGTAAAGTACTCAGTCCAGAGACGCGTTCAAGTGAAATCAGCTCATGGTTTATTAGGAGGTTCAGGAACACATGTCTGAGCTGGTCTTGGGGGGTCTGCTTATATGTGCATCTAAACTGCGCCCCTGGCCTCGCCCACGTACTCTGACAGGATTACAATTAAGTCTCCCCAGGTCATTGGTCCCTATTTGCATCCTGGCTGACTGATAGGTCTAAATTACAATCCGGCCAGTCTATTGTGTTCTGGAGCGAAGCTCTGACTGTGCCTGGCCATGTGCTTGCCCCTGACTGCATGGCCTGACCACATGGTGGTCACCTTAGAACACAACAATGACAAAGATAGCAATAACAAAGGTAAACATTCAGAATTCAGGTGTGAATATTGTGCTTTATTTCCTGGGAACTGAGAACAGCTGCACTAGTGTAATGCAGTAGCTAAGAGTAGGGCAGAAAAGGAAGCAATTGGAATTGTGGATCTTTGCCAGCCTGCAAAAACTGAGTAATGTCAGTATATGCATATTAGGGCCATTTGAAAAAGGGTAGAGGAGATTTAAACTTTCACATGCATACATCAGTTTTGCCTATTGAAACTGGGTTCTCTGTGTTTTTCTTAGCATTGTGAAGGAAAGACAACTTAAAAATTCTAATGGCACAGGGAGCTTGGTTTGATTGGCACATCTAAGCATGGGTTGAAGGGCTAAATCCTCTCTCCTCTCTCCATGCAGGCACGCACAGTTTACACAGAGAGCCAGTTTGGCATAGTGGTTAAGTGCGCAGACTCTAATCTGGGAGAACTGGGTTTGATTCCCCACTCCTCCACTTGCACCTGCTGGATGACTTTGAGCAAGCCATAGCTCTGTACCAGCTGTTCTCTCAAGGACAGTTGTCCCAGAGTTCTCTCAGCCCCACCTACCTCACAAGGGGTCTGTTGTGGGGAGGGGAAGGGAAAGGAGTTTGTAAACCGCTCTGAGACTCCAAGTGAGTGAAGGGCGGGATATAAATCCAGTCTCTTCTTCTACCTTTTATAGACAAATAAAAATAAATTATTTTTATCACTTATGTTTTGGCCCTAACCATGGATTTCTCTGTGTCAAGATAGAAATACTGTGAACAGATTGAAATCCAATTGGAAAGTGCATTGAAAGTAGATTGAAAGTGGATTATTTGGTGTTTGTGACCACAGCCTAGGCCTACTATTGGGATGTATAAGAATGTACACATGTGAAATACTGCTGACTGCACTGTAGTGTGTGATACTATTTGGATACATGAAATCTAACCTAACTAACAGGCTTGAACTACTTGAGAAGGCCAAACAGCCCCTAGGAAAATCAGCTACCCACTCGTGACTGGCAAAACAGTACATGAGCCAGACTGGTGTGTGTGGGTTGAATATCTCTTAAAAGTCATCCTTAGAAGCCACCCAGCATCAACAAGGATTTCCAGGTCCTCCCTCCTCCCCAGTGGAAGACTTGGGGGGGGATTCCTGGAGGGGCAGGGGATGTCCCCAGTGCAGTGACATTATGCAGAATTCACCAAATGGAGTTTGGGTACATGTGCCCCCTCTCTCAAAAATCATTTAAATGGTCCCTTTAGATGTTTTTTTTTTCTGTGCAGCTGAATCCCAAGCAGCAAATTCACTGCTTGGGATTCAGGCACATGAGGCCCCTGCTCCTCAAAAAGTATTTAAAGGGACCCTTTAAATGCTTTTTGAGAGTGGGATCGCGCATGCCTGAACTCCAAGCAGTGAATTCACCGCTTGGGATTCAGGCGTGTGAGGTCCCTGCTCCTTAAAAGGCATTTAAGGGAACCCTTCAAAAGGGACCGGGCTGCCACCCCTCTCCCTCCCCTCCTGCAAGATTTAAGGGGCTCACCAGCTGATTGGCGGGCTATGTGCTCCTGCCAATCAGCTGGAGGGCTCTTTAAATCTTGCAGGAGGAGAGGGAGAGGGGTGGTTGTGGGTGGTTGCTCTTGAGGGCGGGGCTTCCCCCACTGGCCATTGCAGGCAGAAGCCCCTGAAATCATAGGATCCCCCACTCCACTTGGGGACTGGTATCCCTAGCATCACTTAAGCTTCATTTTATTCTCAACCACTTTATCAAAGCATCAAGGAACTGGCCAGGATGGAGACAGTCCCTTCTGACGGTTCTCTTGGTGAAAGATATAGTTAGACATTATCAGAATATTGATGACATTCAACCCAGCATCCTGTAGTGGTTAGAGTGTTGGATTAGGATCTGGGAGACCCGGGTTCGAATCCCCACTCTGCCAAGGAAACTCACAGGGTAACCTTGGGCCAGTCACACACTTTCAGCCTAACTTACCTCACAGGGTTATTGTAAGGATAAAACGGAGGACAGGAGAACAATGTAAACTGCTTTGGGTCTCCATGGAAATGATAGATGTGGTATAAGTGAAGTAAATAAATTAATAAACCCCAGAGTTGCAGATAATTTTATTTAGAAGTTGGACATAGATATTAAATATCACTAAATAGCCCTAACCTGGATAGCCCAAGTAAGCCCAATCTTGTAAGATCTCAGAATCTAAGCAGGGCTGACCCTGGCAAGTAGTTGGATGGGAGACCTCCAAAGCATACCAGGCAGAGGCAGGCTATCAAGCTGTTTCTCTGAACATCCTCTATGACTCATCCTCTGTGACTTCAAGGCACAGAAACACACACACACACATGCAAAAATTAAAAGAAACTGAATAGAGAGAGAACCCTACACTATTCCACAGGATTTCTATTTATTTATTTATTTTAAGTTCTAGTCCCTCCTTTGTCACTGGGACTCAAGGTGAATTACAAGTGCAGTAGAACTATTCAGTCAATCAGTAAGCCAATTACAAAATATGATATCTTTGAATGTTAAAACATTTGAATCAAACAGCAAAGATTCCTACTAAAACATCATATAATGCAGTGGATCTGGGATTGAAGATCTGGAAGAAGAAATAAACACATTATCCCTAATAGGGATCACTTTCTGAGCCGATCCATTTCACCACAACTTCGCAGTCTGTATCCTGTATAAGAATATACTGAATATATTCCAAGCTGTTGACTGAGTGACTCCCATGGTTACTTTCTTAATTCAATCTGTCAAAAAAGACTGAAACGATTGGAGTTTTGCTCCCTTCACCCTTACTCTTGTTTCTAGAGATTTCAGTAAAATTGAGCGGTCAACTGTGTCAAAAGCCATATATATGCTAAGCAGAACAAAATGAGATGCACTGCCCTTATACATCTGCAAACATAGGTCTCCCACCAGTGTCAGTCTCCCAGTGCAGTGTCAGTCTTGAAGTCTGGGCTACAGATAGATTGAAAGGCATAGAGGGCAGATTTTGTCTGTAGAAAAAGCCTTCTGTTTAACTCCCCGAAAAGGAGAACAGAAAACATGGAAGAACTCTATTTATCACACCACATGTGCACCTAGAATCACCATGGAGACTCTGTTTCTGGACTTTTGTTAATTATTAGAGGTATATCAATTATCCTTACTCCTATTAGTCCCCATACTTGAACTGTAAGCTGAAATTCTTGAAGGCAAATATTTGCAAATACTAGATAGATATAGATATAGTTATATAAGGCAGTGTGAAAGATAAGGATAGCAGTTCCACAGGAAAGCCAAAGATTCTTCAATAGCTAGTGAACATTTTATACTCCATTTAGCAAATGTAAGAACATTTATTTCCCTGTCTTGTTCATTCTTTCTAACGAAATAATAACTTCTCTCCTTAAAATAACCTACTGGTATTACTTAGCTGAAATTTATTCTTCACATTCTAGCTTTTAATGACTGTAAGGAATTCTTCAAGGATCTCATTACCACGAATATCATATTTTGCTTCTTTGGTTGGTGCACTGATGATTGCTGCTGAATATCCCTACTGTGTGTGAAATTCTCAGCTTACTTCAGTTCCACACATTGTAATTTTGAAGCTGGCTGATGGAAAGATTGGACTAAATACCCTCAAAATATTAGTTTTCAGATTTTGCTACTAATTTTTATCATAGTGTTACACAGTGGACATTCAGAAAGCACATTTCCATGTCTGGAATTGAGTTAATGTGATTATTAACATCTGTACAAGCTTTGGTGAGTGCCATATTTTATATAATTTTATTATGAGAATGGGCTTGTTTTCCAAACAGCACACTGGCCCAAGTCATGTCTTTGGGATTTTTGTGCAGCTGTTAAGGTGTGAGTAATGAAAATCTACTTCCCCCACTGCCAGCAAGGCACAGATGCTCTGGAGTCTGGACAGGTACTTGGGGAGCAGAAATAGCATTAGAATAGTTGAAAATCATATTGGCAGACAAGTAAAACATTTTACCTTCATGGGAAGAATTGCTGAAAGAGCAAATGCAAGCAGTTTATGAAACAAAGACAAGGCAAATAGATTATATTTCTCTATTGATTTCCTTTTAAAAAATCTGCCTTCTACAAATACTCATTGGCTTTTGAAAGTATAGTAAAATCATCTAGGCAAGCTGTAGCAAATCTTAACAAGTAGACAGATTTCTAATATAATTATTGAACAGCATATTTAATAGGATTCTTGGTCAATTTGTCTAAGGACAATAGATTCAAACAGGATTTATTAATGTGTTCCTTTCTTCCACATGGCTGAATTTTTGTCAAGAGGGTGTTCAATAAACCACCAACAAGAACTAGTCCGGCCTTCAATTTCATTCTCAGCAGCAGATCTATTCTGCCTCATGACTCAGGAAGACCACTGAGCTAGTAAACTGTGTATGCAAGTATTTTACAGTATACCATCTTAAGTAATTACTGCCATCCTGAGGAATTATGTAATCTTATGATTTTACTGTATTGACTGTTTGACTTGTTGAATTATTTTATGTGTTTTAATGGTATTTATACTGACTTTGTGAGCTGCCCTTGAGGGGAGGGCAGGATACAAATTGAACTAATAAATAAAAATAAATAAAAAACAAAGGCATAATCAAACATGTTATATTTTATTGGCACTTCAGCTGTTTCATCACTCAGCCATATCGTATTTGTACATGATATTCTTCCAAATCAGGAAACATAACTGAGGGGTGGTGTTAAGTGGAAGACCACATGCCTTGCACATAAAATATCCAGAATGATCCCTGTCAATTTGAATTTTTCACAAAATTTCACAAAACCTGGGAAAGACACCTACATTATACCCCGGACAACTGCAACAAACCAGAAACTCAATTAAACTAGATGGATTTATTCACTATAAAATTGCATCACATGTTCATATCAGGGTATAAGTTAGTTCACATATCATGTTTGTCATGGATCCAGAGACTGGAAATTCATCCTTGCCTTCAACATGACTTGTTCTTGAGAAACCTATGCTAGCTCTTAGTAATCAAAGGTGTCCTTTCTAAGTGCTCGACTGACTGTTTAATTATTTGTTCTAAAAAAAATTTCAGGTATAGATATCAAGCTGACAGGTTGGTAGTTACCCGGATCCCCCCCCCCCCCCGAAGATGGGGACAATATTTGCCCACCTCCAGTTTTCTGGCACCTCACCGGTTCTCCAAGAATTCTCAACAATAATGGACAGAGGCTCAGAAATTATATCCACAAGTTCTTTTCACACCCTTGGAGGCAGTTCATCTGGCCCTGAGGACTTTTTTCATTTAAATAAACTAGGTGTTTATGTACTACCCCTATGCCGATCCTAGGCTGAAACTCCCTTCCCTCATAATATGTTCTGTTATTGCTATGTTGAACACCATTTCCCTCGCAAGAGAAGACTGAGGAAAAGTAGGAATTGAGCAGTTCTGCCCTCTCTTCATCACCTGTTACAATTTCACTTTCCTATCCCTGCAATGTGCCTACCATGTCTTTGCTCTTTTTCTTACTTTGAACATAAGAAAAGAACCTTTTTTTGTTGCTGTTTTTAGTGTCTCTTGCTAGCCTAAGCTCATACTAAGCTTTAGTTTTCCTAACTTTCTCTACAAGCACTGGTTATTTGTTTATATTCATCCTTTGTTATAAGCCCTTCCTCCCATTTCCTAAATAAGTCCTAAACAAACAGAAAGCTGTTTATGGAGCCACCTTAGCTTCTTTAGGCTCCTCTGATTTTTCTTTCTCATAGGAATAGTTTGTGATTGTGCCTTCAATATTTCACTTTTAAGAAACCCCAACCCCTCTTGAACTCCCTTCTCCTTAAGTATTTCTGACCATGGGATTCTACCCAGGATAACTTTGTCAAAATTTGCTTTCTTGAAGTCCAACCTATATGTCTGACAATGTACAGCTTTTCCCTTCCTCAAGACTGTAAATTCCAAAATTACATGGTCACTACTGTCCAGGGTGCCCACTACTTTCACCTCACCAACCAGTTCTCCCCTGCTGGTGAAAATCAAGTCCAAGATAGCAGTTCCCCTTATTTCATTCTCCACTTTCTGGAAAATGAAGTTGTCAGCAAGAGAAGTCAGGAATTTATTTGACCTTTTATTTTTAGCAGAGTTGGACTTCCAACAGGTATCTGGGTAACTGAACTCTCCCATCTCTTTGAGAACTTTGTAATCTGTTCTAGGAGACTCCTGGGTCAGGACATAATCTAGGTGTATTATGCTCATGTGTCATACGCACAGGAGGATACATGCATTAGTTCTTTAAAAATTTTAGACAAACTTATTACCAACTGTGCCACCTGGTCCTATTCAAATATGTTTTATTTTACATCCTCAGAAATATTAAATAGTGAGTGAATCCTTTTAACTGTAGGCACAAATGTCTATCATTTTGTTCAATAACTCTAAGGTAATTTAGTTGCACATATTACAAAAAATGACTAGAGGATACTCTGATTTAAAGATAATTTTGATTATTGTTCTTTACAGTGTGGTAGAACTATGCAAAAGGATACAGAATATCATCCTGTAAGAATCTGTACCTTGACTTTTGCATTGAAATGAATGCTCTTTTAAGTGAGACCTCAACAAATGTGAATTGATCAATGTAGCCAGGTTGGTCAGGTTTGGATAAACCACTATACTAAGTATTTTACAAGACAGGGTCTAAGCTGAATGGTGACCCCTGTAATAATCAGAAAACATTTTTGAAGAACAATCCTTTATGTGTTTTTGTAACTTCTACTAATGAGTGTTCTCCTCAGGGTACTCTCAGGGATTTACATGAAAGAAAATGAGAGGCAATTACAGAATTACACAGAAGTGAGAGGCAATTACAAATATAATACTCAAGTCCTATTTTCTTTTACAGCTAATAATCTGTGCTACTTGCTGCTATAACCTACTTGAACTGGCAAACTCAAGCTTCTGCACAAAATGTGGATTTGTTTAAAAAAATGTCTTGATTCTAGTTATTATTTTTGGGTTTGTTAAAAAAAATTAAAAGTAGGTTTTGAAAAGTTTTGATCACGCCCTCAGGGATGTAGCATGTATGTGTATTTTTTGTTCCCAAAGGGTTCATTCACTGTTGCAGATTATACCCAGAACAAGAAAAATGTTCATGAATGACATCATCACTTGGTCTGTGGGGCAATGAAACAACTGGATGCACAAGCTAGTGTGCAGTTAAACCAATTGTGCAGTCACTCAGATTGGCAGCAGCTTAGGCTCATTGACAGGAGAACAATATTCAATTAAGGGAAAACTCCATTTAGCCATATAAAACCTAAGCTTTTGTGCAGAGATGGTATGCAATCAAAGCAAGGTCTCTGGCACCCTGACCTGAATAGTTCATGGAAGCCCAATCTCGTCAGATCCCAGAAGCTAAGCAAGGTCAACTCTAACAAGTACTTGGGAGACCTCCTTGAAATATCAGAGGTGGGAGGCAGGGACAGGCTTTATTCAGCCACCTCTCTGAATATCCACCCAGCCCCCAGTAGGAGTCAGTCACCAGAAGTCACCATGACTTCCAGGTGCCCCCCCCCCCACATGCATGTACACAAAATACCAAAAAACTCTAGGTTTCTGGCTCTGCTTTTGTACAGAATAATGAAGAATCAAGCCACACCTATAGTTCTGAATTGACAATGATGTTAAGATTAGTTTGTACTTTTAGTGGGGAACAAGTTGCAATTGAGCACTAATGCATGGTGATCTGGAGCAAGCAAACAGGAGACAAAACAGCAAGTTTTGTGTAGGAGTAAAGCAAGTGGTAATGCCACAGTTGTAGCTTGAGTTGGGTGGAAGTAAGCAGTTGGTAATACTAAGGGTGTGGCTTGTGCTTAGTTTATTTGATATGGCTATTTGAGTCTGGTGCAAATTTTCTGTTCTGGTGTTAGGTCCTACCTTGAGTTGAGGCACGGTGTGTGTTTTTCCTCCTTTTGACTGAGGCTTGTTTTTGTGTAGTTGTCTTTCTTCCTTTCCCTGTGTCTGCTGATTAAGGTGAGTCATCTGACTTGAGTCACTTGACTTGAGTTGGTTGGGGTGGGATCTGCAGTAACACAGCAGTCTACATGGCTTTTTTTCCCTGGGGAAATGCACCAGAACACAGTTCTGGAACCTCTTTGACAAAATTGAAAGTTCCAGCAGCCCTTTTTTTTAATTTAAAAAAGCCCTGGCTGTATAAATAGTATCACATAGCTAGTGAGATTGTGATCTGGAGTGGTACAAACAGGGAATTTTGTGGGGGAGTTTGCAAGGGACTGGATGAAAGATTGGACCACATTCTATATGGATTGAGACAACATGGCTGGTGACTGAAGGAGCTGAGACTGCAAAGTCTGTGCCATATTTGTTTTCTAACCTGAGAGTAATGGCAACTACAGTTGTGGCAAGTATATGTTGGTAGCCCTACTGGAGAAAATGCAAGGTCTTGAGGTATGCTTATCCACACTCCATTTCATAAGAGAAGGTGAAGAGTTTTTTTGTTCAGAATGCATGAAGCACTCTTGAGAAGGCAATAGGAAGAGAAGGGGGAGGTATTTCAGGAAATGGAAGAGCACATAACAGAGGAAGAGGGCATGTGGAAAAACATGACCAACAAGAGCAGAAAAATCAGAAGACATTCTGAGCTTCTATTGCTAAGCAAATGGTTCCAAGACCTCCCCATTAGATATTGATTCTGGACTATTGGAGGAAGGACTACTCCCCCAGGCTCCACAAAGTTCCAAGGAAATTTCTCAGGCCCCTGTGGATGAGAGGACTTGAGCTTGCCCCCCAATATAGGAAGAGATATGTGGTGGTAATTGGGGACTCCCAGCTGAGAAGGATAGAGGCTAAAGTGTGCCAGCTGGACTTGTCATCTTGAGGGGTATGTTGTCTACTAGTTGTATGCATCCAGAATGTGACAGAAATGCTAGAAAAACTCATCAAGCCCAAAGTTCATTATCTCTTCTTGCTCGTCCACATGGGAAGAAATTATAGTGCCTGGCATGGCTCAGAATGTATTAAAAGAGATGATGAGGCTCTGAGTAAAAATGTGAAAGATGCTGGGTTATGATTTCTTCAGTTCTTCCTGTTGAAGGCCATGGCTTAAGAAGATAGAGAAGAATACTGGAAATAAACAACTGGGTACACAGATAATATTATCAGGGAAGGTTTGGTATTTTGGACCATGGTTTACACTTTTGAGATGATACATTTCTGTTGGCATTAGCAGTCAGACCTCTCTTCACACAGAGGGGCAGTTTATAGCTTAAAGCGGCAGAAACACCCTTCTTAATATATTACCCCAAAATCATAAGTACAGGGTACTGCCTGGCCCAAAATGAAACAAAATGGATATGAGTCCAGAAGAGGCCTGGGCAAGTATTTTGGAAGAGTAAGAGCAGCTGTCTACTGTCTCCTCCATGCCCCAGAGAGATGCATAACTAGGACAATCAGTCTCCCAAAATCCCTTGACTCACCCTTGGACTAGTCCAAGCTTACTTCCTCTGCACTTACTTTAATTAAGCACCACTTAATCAACTCTTAATTCTGTTCATCAAACCTTATTATCTTCTCTGTCTGGTACTTGTACCTTGTCTGGTACTTGTAGGGTCATCAAGTCTCTCCCAAATCATTGTCCACCTCAGAAAAGCCCATCAAGCTATTGTTTTGGGGCAAATATGTCATAAGTACATAAGAGAAGCCAATGTTGGATCCGGCCAGTGGCCCATCCAGTCCAACACTCTGTCACACAGTGGCCAAAAACACCAGGTGCCCCCAGAAGGTCCAACAGTGGGGGCAGGGAGCCCTCCCACTGTTGCCCCCCCCCAAACACCAAGAATACAGAGCATCACTTGCCCCAGACTGAGAGTTCCTATCTATACTTTGTGGCTAATAGCCACTGATGGACTTCTGCTCCATATGTTTATCTAATTCCTTCTTGAAGCTGTCCATGCTTGTAGCCGCCACCACCTCCTGTGGCAGTGAATTCCACGTGTTAATCACTCTTTGCATGAAGTAGCACTTCCTTTTATCTGTTCTAACCCGACTGCTCAGCAATTTCATTGAGTGCCCACGAGTTCTTGTATTGTGAGAAAGGGAGAACAGGACTCCCTGGCCCTGTTGATCGCACCCCGCTGCAGTTACCCACCGGAGCGCTAGGAAGTCGCCATCTTGTGGTATTTAATTTAGTGCTGTTTTAAATGTTTAAATGTTTTAATCTGTAAACCTGTTTTTATGTTTTTATATGTTGTTTGCCACCTTGAGCCGGTTGTAAAACTGGCAAGACGGGATATAAATGAAACAAATAAATAATAAATAAATAAACCGCGATCATGTCACCCCTCAGCCATCGTTTCTCCAAGCTAAAGAGCCCCAAGCGCTTCAACCTTTCTTCATAGTGTCAGTTTGCCCCAGAGTGCATTTTGGCCTATATCAAGAGCACCCAGCTACCTGTGCAGAGTGTGTGTGTGTGCATGCACACACATACCTTGGATCCTCCGCATACAACCCCACTTTGTTGGGTCTTTCTTCTCTTTACAAAATGACCATTTTGCTGCTTCCACAGACCTTTTCTTGATCCACAGACCTTTCCTTGAGAGTGGTAATTATCACCCTTCCCTAAGATCTCTTTCCTCCCTGTGTTTCTCTTAGTTTCTCTTGTATGTGTGTTTGTTGTGTACATTTTGTTTTACTCTCTTTTTAATTAAAAAAACCCTTTCTAGTTGAACATCTGCCTGGTTTATTTCAAGAGTTCTCTTAAGGGAAAAATCCCTGTAAACATAGGTGGAGAATCCCAGTTATCCCCTCTCACTCTGTCTCCTTAAAGCTAATTCCCTCAACTAATTAGACCACCTCTTTGGGTAACATTGGGAGATGGGTTGTACCTTACAAGAGTGGAGAAAATGAGTTTGGCAAGAGCCTTGCAAACCTGATAAGGAGAGCTTTAAACTAAATTTTGTTGGGGAGGGAGACATAGATTCAAAGCCTAGTATAATGCCAATTACTGGAGATAAGAACACTAAAGATGTGTGGGGAGTAGCACATGTTCAGGGTCCTATTAATTTGCAGGTAAGAACAGAAACAGACATTCTTGGTACATAAATCATATTTTCTGATGTCTCTATACTAATGTGTAGGGTATGGGAAGAAAGCAGGAGGAACTTAAAGTTCTCATACAGGAAGGGAACTAAGACCTAGTAGGCATTACTGAAACTTGGTTGGAATGAGACTCACAATTGGAATATTAATACTGAGGGGTACAACTTGTTTAAAGGAATAGACAAGTAAGGGGGAGGAGTAGCATTATATATCAAGAATGTATATACTTGTGATGATACTAAATTTGGAGGGATAACAAATACAGTTGAAGACAGAATCAAGATACAGGATAATCTTGACAGATTGGAAAACTGGGCTAAAACTAACAAAATGAATTTCATCAGAGATAAATGTAAAGTTCTCCATTAGGTCAGAAAAACCAAATGCCTAATTATAGGATTGCAGAGACTTGTCTTGTTATAGTACTTGTGAAAAATAGCTAGAAGTCTTAGTAGATCATACACTGAACATGACTCAGCAGTGTGATATGGTAGCTAAAAAGGCAAACATGATTTTGGGCTGCATCAACAGAATTATAATATCCAGATCATTTGAAGTGATGGTATTGCTCTGGTTAGACCTCACAAGTACTGTGTTCAGTTTTGGATACCACAGTTTAAAAATGATTTTGACAAGATGGAGCATGCAGAGGAGGACAATGAAGATGATGAGGGGTTTGGAGACCAAGTCCTATGAAGAAAGGCTGAAGGAGCTGAGTAGGCTCATAGATACCATGGGGGCCAGCCCCCTAGCAGTTTCTTTGGGCCCCACTCCCCAAGCCTCAACTTCCCCTCCCCCTGGGACCCCTCACCCCAATTGCTTATCGGCCTGTTGGTGGGGAAGATGAGGGCAGTGACTTCAGAGGTGGCAGCGGCACAAGCCGCCTAGAGCCGGTCCGCTGGCTAGGCAGGATATAAATCGAAATAATAAATAAATAAATAAATAAATAAGCAGCAGTGGTGAGGCAAGGCTAACTGAGTGGCCCGAGCAGGCAATGAGAATCAAGGGGGGGAAGAAGCCTCCATCTCAGGCTGCCTGCTACTAGCCATTTACCATGCAGCCCAGCAGCAGCAGGTAAAGGCAAGGCAAGAACACAGGCAGGCTCCTCCTCTGGCCCAGGCCAAACATGCCCAGCTGCACTCCGGCATGCCGAGCCTGCATGCAGCACCTCCATGGCCTGCCTGGCCACTGCACGCCGCTCCTCTCCCAGCCCTGGAAGGGAGACAAGGGTGGAGATCAAGTTGCCCCAGCCACACCACAGGATAGGGCACTGGAGCTCTTTGGGAAGGGAGGGAACTGGATGCTCTGTAGGTAAAGCCCGCCCTTGTTGGGCAAGGGAAGAAAAGCTGCAGCCACTGGTCACTGCCCTTGCCCTGGAGCTTTTGATTAAATTAGCTGGCAGGCCCCCCAAGGCCCCCTCCCCCCCAATCCCTAGCTACGGGACTGGAGCTGGGTATGTTTAGACTTGAGAGGAAATGACTGGGAGGTGATAGGGTAGCCCTATTCAAGTATTTGACGGGCTATCACAGAGTATGGAGTACAGTGGTTTTCTGTTGCCTCAGAGGGTTGGACTAGAACCAGTGGATTGAAATTAAATCAAGAGTTTTTGACTACACATTAGGAAGAACTTCCTGACAGTTACAGTGATTCTTCAGTGGAGGTGGGGAGCTCTCTTTGGAGGTGTTTAAGCAGAAGCTAGATGGCCGACAGAATGCTGACTTTAATCATGAGACGGAGGTCAGGAAGGGATGAGTCAGTGCTGGACTCTCGTGGCCCTTTCTTATGTGCTACGGGTAATGTTGATCGCCACTTTGGGGTCAGGAAGGAATTTTCCTCCAGGAGAGGTTGGCCAGGAATCCTGGAGATTTTTTGGTTCCCTCTGGGCATACAGCAGGGGTCACTGGGGGAGTAGTGGGGAGGCAGTTTCTATGTTTCTAATAGCAGCAATGGAGAACATTGATTTGGAGATTGTGAAATTTCTCTTTGCCAACTCAGCTTTTGCAGAGAAGTGTGATGCCAATGATAAGCAAAGGGAAACTATGTAAAAAAAAAAGCCCCCCATAACTGTCTGTTAAGGGGAACCTCCTGTGCAGTGGCAACGTTAAAGGCAAGATTTGTCAAAAAGGAAGAAAACCTGATTCCAAAATGGAGAGTTAGGAGACGAGTGTATACAATGCAGTCCCATAAGAGGAAGCGAACAGGAATGTATGTCACAAACAGAAAGTTGCCATCCACCAAGATACATAACATGTTAGGGAGAATATGCTGTATAATAATGACAACAACTTTCCCCATCACTCACTCAGACCACAGCAAGCTGTCTCTGCAGTTTGTATACATTTGCAGGATGGCAAATCACTTCTTTGAACAGATGGGAGACTAGTGGATTTTCTCTTTTTTGTTTTCAAAACAAAGAAAATGTAGAGAGACGTTATGGATTATAAACTGAATTCCTCCTGTAGAGATGACAAGAAAACTTTCAGATGGGGTTTTGAGACTTCTTTATCTTCCTGACACTAATGTAATTCAGCTCAGCCTTGAAAGCTGCAAGCTTTGGCCTGGTGCCTTCAGCACTGATGGGTTACATTAAGGTCATTTATGAATGCTAAGGGGAGGGGGGGTAATCCCCACATAAAGTTTCCATAATACATGATCAGGATTACTTTTTGTTAATGTGGAAATACTCTTTGCCTCAGTTATGATTACTAATTGATGTAGATAATCAGTATGAGTGGGTCAGTGTGATGGCCTGGTTAGAGTGCTGGACTAGGTCATGAGAAACTCACATTCAGCTCCTCATCCAGTCAATATTTATTTATTTATTTATTTATTTATTTATTTATTTAATTCAATTCAATTTACTAGGCTGCCCTTCCCTAGAATAGGGCTCAGGGCAGTTTACAACAAAATAAATATACAATCTCAATTTAAAGCTAGATTTAAATAACCCAATAAATACCAGTACATAAAACAGCATCTATGAGATAGTAGGAAAAATAGCCTATATAAGGTGGTGGAAAGAATTCCAACTCCCCAGCCTCCCTAGGAGAGGGGTTATGGGGGATGGGGACTTATGCAAGAGTGCCAAATGACGCCCCGTCATTGTCCTCAGCTGAAGGCCCAGTGGAACATCTCTGTCTTACATGCCCTGTGGAAAGGTAACAATTCCCACAGGGTGCGGATGTCTTCTGGCAGAGCATTCCACCAAGCAGGGGCAAGGGCTGAAAAAGCCCTGGCCCTGGTTGAGGACAGCTGGACTTCTTTCAGGCCGGGGACCACCAGGAGATTTTTATTTCCTGAGCGTAGCACTCTTCCCAGGTCATACTGGGAGAGGTGGTTCTGAAGATATGATGACCCCTGACCACTAAGGGCCTTAAAGGTCAAAACCAAAACCTTGAACCTAATCCAGTGCTCCACTGGAAGCCAATGCAGCTCGCATAGCACTGGTTGAATATGTGCTGTCTAGGGGGGTCCCAGTAGGGACTTGCACAGCTGCATTTTGGACCAATTGGAGCTTCCAGGTCAGGCACAAGGGCAGGCCTGCATAGAGTGAATTACAGTAGTCCAACCTGGAGGTGACCATTGCATGGATTACTGTGGCTAGGTCGGGGCGAAACAGGTAGGGAGCCAGTTGCCTAACCTGGCAAAGTTGGAAGAATGCCTGCCTGGGAACCTTCACAACTTGAGCTTCTATAGATAGGGAAGAATCTGTTGTGTCCTAACGGCGACTGTGCACACGGTCAGAGAAATGCATGTGGCTGGGCTGGCTATCAGAGCTTTGCTTCGGGAGACAATAGCCTGGGTGGATTGTAAATCAGACCAATCGGCCACCCAAGATCTGCCAGGGGACCTATGGTATAGGGTTACCTGCAATTAACCCTATCAGGGAGATTGGGCAGGCCAGGGGTGCAGTTTAGACAGACATTTAAGCAGACCCCCAAGCCCCATTCATCAGTAGTGTTTTGTACCATCAATAAACTTATGCACTGATTTCACTGCAACACATCTCTGGACCCAGTACTTTATACTGGCGACGAAGATGGGATCCTGATGAACGACATCGACTCCGACTCCAGCACCGCATTGAGCACCGATCCTCTGGCAACCGAGCAACACCTGGCTCCAGCGCCACCCAGCACTGCCAACCGCCCCAGAGGACATTGCTCACCGCCTCGCTCCAGAGTCATGGCCGCTGCTCTGGGACAGCTCACCACTTTTGACCCTGCTCTGGGAAGCGTGGGTCGAACAATTAAAGTATTTTTCCTGGTCCAGGACACGGCCAATGCAGGGAAGAAGACAGCCTGGCTCATCAGCTCCTGCGGGGTGTCTCCACGATATGCCTGGTGCAAAGCCTAATTTCACCCAAGATGCTGAACGATTCCTCCTACAATGAGCTGATCACCACGCTCACCATGTATTTTGCACCTAAACCATCTAAAATGGTGCTACAGATGGACTTCTTAGAATCCAAGGTCACACCCAGGCTCCTGATGGTATGAGCCAGTGACAGAGGCACACCCTCAAGAATTGGGAGCTGGCAACCCAAATGAGGCTCTCCCCCACCCAGCCACAGAACCTCCATCTTTCCTGGATTCAGTTTCAGTCGACTCTGCTTTAGCCATCTCACCACTGCCCCCAAACCCTCAGCTACATTCCTGGGAATGGTGTGTAGCCAGCCACCCATCACAGAAATAGCCGGGTTTCATCATCATATTGATGGCATCTCAGCCCAAAATTCCACATTAGCTGGGCAAGGGGGCACATATAGATGTTGAACAAAACTGGGGTTAGCAGTCATGTAGTTCATTGGTTGCCTTTGGACTGGTCACTTTCCTAACCTACCTCACAAGGTTGTTTTGAGGATAAAATAAAAGATCCATATATGCTGCCTTGAGCTTTGTGAAGGAAAGGTGTGGTACAAATGTGCTAGCTGGTTATTGATTTCATTTTAAAACTGTGGTGCAAAATGGATGGAGGATACCCACTGCCTGTCACACAGTTAATGCCTATGTGCTGTGATCAAGTGGCTGTGGTAGAAAAAGCTGAAACTGAATTTTTAAAAGATGGAGGTGATGCTGGTGGCATTGCACTGCCTATTAGATAGGGTATCTTTTTCTTTAGTTGGTTGTGTTATGAGTTTCGAAGTATCACAGGATCCAATGCAGACAGTTGAAAAATAGGTAGGTATTGATAATAAGAGTACTTTTCAGTTACATCTGGCTTGAAAATTGCATCTATGACTAGATTTAGCTGATAGGACCACACCAATGCCTGCTATTGTAGCCTTAAAGATGGATTATTGCTATACGCTTTACATGGGTCTGCACTTGAAGACAACTTAGATACATCACTTAGTTCTACACAACATAGCAGCTCATTTATTGACCTATACCAGTTAATAAACCCCACAAAAGGTTGCCTCTTTACTAGCCTTCATTTTATAATACCATGGCTACAATGCCACATTCTTCTTCAGAGATTATAAAAATTCTGCACCAGGAGCTGCAAGCATGTCATGAATAACCTTCTCTGTTTGCAGAAACTTTGCCTCTCTGCACTAATTTCCCTCCACTGGGCAGACCATGGATATGCACATCATTGCAGTCTGTTGAATTGTGCCCAATGTGATCATTGATGTCAACAACGGATTTACAGTGACAGATGAAACAGATTGGGGTGAATCAGATCATATACATCTTTCATCATTACAAAGCCCTGTCTAATTGATGATGAACAGAACAATTCAACCAATCTTATGCTGTTTAGCTTGGATCTTCTTAATCACTAGGGTATGATGTTAAGACACTTAAGATGGGGGGCTTTAAAATATCTTTCTGGCCCTACTTCAAAAACTCTGTGGTGAAAAGTTTCTGGTTAAGTTGGTTTTGGATTTGACCCAAGCTTCAGATGCTATGACTGAGCTTTCAACACCTTTGACAATAATAATACATAACAGACAGCCAGGAATTTATTTGGAATACATCAGTCCAAGAACTGAAATTGTAGGGAGATGAAATGTGGATTTTATTCATCTGAAAAGCAGTTGTAGTTTCAAAAAAGATTGAATGAAGTGTGAGCGTGCTATTGACTAAATATTGAACCAGCCTAGTTTCAAGCAGAATGGCTTCCATTTATCAAAATGTTAAACTGTATTCATTATGTTTAATGGAGATGACAAAACTTGTAATTTACCACATTCTGATATAAGGATCTCTCAACTGTAATCAGTTTTAAGATTTTCTGTGCTACATTGGAATAAGATGTTAGCATTTCATTTTATTCAGTTTCCTATGAAAAACAAATGGGATCATAAAAACACCTGTTTTGATCATGCCATGAGGTTTGTTGTTATCTGGCTTTTCAAAATGCCCCAAATTTAAGCTATGACTAAGTTTCCTTCCTAGTTCATGAAGATGTACCAGCAGTGCAAGAATAATTAGAGTATCTCTTAATTTCCTATTACTTTTCACTTTCATAATTAAAAAAAGACTCTACATGGATATGAATCGCAACAATCTGTGGCTAGCAGATCAGAGACTAAATTTGCTTTAAACTGGACATCATATGTGCATTGTAAAACAAGGCTGAAAAAATATAAATCTACCTTCCTGCATGGTCATTAGCTAACTCAGAAACTTGATATTCACACACAAAGAACTACTTTCCTGTTTTTCACATAGGCACAGTTGGGGAAAGCACTGAAAAGTTCTTTCAATCTGTAGATTTGATTGGTTTACCTGGGTCATCATGTTTTATTCCAAGCTGTGTTTGTGACTCCTTCATATAAAGGGAATTTATGGGCATAGTTGGTCTCTCCATCTAGAAGTGTGGTGTGGTGAAATTCCCGGTACCCCAGAATTCACATCACAGTGGCAATAGTTAGATCTGCACTCTGCATAGGATCAGAGACTACAGACAACGTTTTACTAGCTAACAGGAAGAAGAAGAAGATTTATACCCCACCCTTCACTACCCAAAGGAGTCTCAGAGTGACTTACAAACTCCTTTCCCTTCCTCTCCCCACAACAGACACCCTGTGAGGTAGGTGGGGCTGAGGGAGCTCTGACAGAAACTGCTTTTTTTTCAAGAACAGCTGTGCCAGAGCTATGGCTTCCCAAGGTCATCCAGCAGGTGGAAGTGGAGGAGTGGGGAATCAAACCTGGTTCTCCCAGATTAGAGTCCACGCATATGACCCAACACCAGAACCTTTTAGGGTCATTTTACACCTCCCCTCTAAAGTAGTTTGACTGCTGTCTTTTCCTGTGCTGATTTCACAGTGGTGTGAAATTTCACTCCAGGGGGTCTAAGTGCTCTAATCAACAGCAATTGTTTAAAGCAGAATCAAGCCGGTTGAATACTAGCTTGACCACAGGAGGGCAATTAGTAGATGTGGACATTTCAGTAGCAGCACGGTTTCACACCGCACAGAGGTGTGGGCAGATTTTTTTGGAACTAGAATGATTCCAGCGGGAAAGTCAGATGTAAAAACAGCCTTAGCACTATGGATAAGCAAATAGCCCTAGTCGGAGAAGAACAGAGGATAGGAAAGTGACATCTTAACTACAGAGTTTCAGAGGCCAAAAGGGAAGGAACATATCTTCCTATGGAGGAACAGAAAAGAAAGATGTCCCACAATGAGCAGGCAATACAAAGAAGAAGCCCTTTTATTTCTCTTAACTTCCTGGACTCCCGTAGCCATCTTGCCTCCTTACAGGGAGTATCTTACCCGAGTTCCATCACAGCTACAGCCATGACAATGTGTTGATGAACAAAGGGGGCACACACTATGAAAGTAAGATAAAAGATAATTTGTGAAACTTATAGCTTCAAGAATATATAGCATATCCTTGTTCTAACCATCATTAGGGATAAGTCTAGGACCATGGTCCAAGGATTGCATTTAAATCACTGTTTTTTGAACTCTGCTCATTTGTTGTGGTTTCTAATGCTGTGTATACTTGTAATTTCTTTAAAATTTTGGATGTACCCACATCAAACCGTATTCACTTATTGAGGAGAAGGAAAGGGGAGAGGGTGGCTGTTGAGCCATTCATCCCCATCATCAGGGCTCATTTTGTAGCAGGAACTCCTCTGCATATTAGGCCACACATCCCTAATGTAGCTAATCCTCCAAGAGCTTACAGAGCTCTTTTTACAGGGGCTACTGTAAGCTCTTGGAGGACTGGCTACATCAGGCGTGCGTGGCCTAATATGCGAAGGAGCTCCTGCTACGAAATGAGCCTTGCCCATCATGCACAGATATGCTTGCATGTTCCTGTGTTAGCTAGTGCAAGTGAAACTGAGGCTAAACTTTTAAGCAGGTCATTTTATACCTCTTCTCTAAAGTAGTTTGACTGCTGTCTTTTCCTGTGCTGATTTCACAGTGGTGTGAAATTTCACTCCAGGGGGTCTAAGTGCACTAAGAAACTACGGATGATTTTACATGTGCATTTTTGTAACAGCTTCATTCCAGCGCTCCCTGCACCGGTAACACATTGGTGTCAAAGCTGTTGTAGGGGAATGCCCACATCTGACTGAACTGGAGTGAAAAGGGTCATTCTTTTGAAGTGCTGTTCAGAACAGGATTTGTTTACAGAGGTGTGAAGCCAGCTTGAGAGCTAGAGGGCAATTAGCAGATATGGACAGTTGAGAAGGAATGCAGATTCACGCTTGAAAGAGATGTGGGCGAGTTTTTTTGGAAGTAGAATGATTCCAGCAGGAAAGGCAGATGTAAAACCAGCCTACAATTGTTTAAAGCAGAATGAAGCCGGTATTATACTACCTTGACCACAGGAGGGCAATTAGTAGATATGGACATTTCAGTGGCAGCACGGTTTCACACCTCACAGAAGTATGGGCAGGTTTTTTTAGATTACACTGGGAGAAAGGAGGAGAGGGTTCTTGCCAGGCAGTGGACTGGGATGGCTGCAGAACTTCCAAGCTCCCATGTGGGCAGAAACAAGGCTGGCAAGATTTTTTCCCCACAAAAGGACTTCCTAATTCTCTGTAGGGTTGGTAACAGTGACTGTCGCTTCCAAGTTAGCTAATTTAGTGTCCTGAAGATGCTGTAAAATGTGTTTCTCTGAACTATTATGTTTAATGCTGATTAAGCCAAGCCACTAAAAGCCATCATGGCCCCCAGATAAATATTTCCTAGCCTTCCCTTGCAACCAAACATTATATGAAAATTAGCTGTGCAACTTGCCTTGTTGGTGACCAGAGCTTCCAGAGTTGACATCTCCTTGTCCCTGCCTCTCACTTCCCAGAGAACTAGTGTGTTCACTTCATGCTAAATGAGTACACAGGGAGACTGATCGGTGTTATGTCCGCTGACCACCACTAGGCGCCAGCAACAGATAGTCCGAGCTTGGCTCCAGAGAACAATAGGGGCCAAGGATCCTGAGCCTATGGGGATACACCAATAAAGACTTTGGCAGGAGATTCAAACCCTCCAATGGAACTGTGGGTGTGTCTCAGGAGTCTGTATATAGTTGGCCACCTTGGCCGGTATTTTCCATGCCTGTTGTACCAATAAACCAAAGAGCTGATCACTACGCTGTCTCATTCATCCATGGCACCGAGAACTCAGTACTTTTCAATGGTGCCGAGGATGGGATGCCGATGAGCAGCACCAACTCTGACTCCAGCATTGCATCAAGCACCAATCCTCCGGCCACTGAGCACTGCCGGACTTCAGAGCCCCTAGGCACCACCACCCGAGCCCCAGGACAGCGCTCCAAGCACTGCTCCAGAGTCATGGCTGCCACTCCGAGGCACATCGAGGCATTCAACCCCACTCACCCTGAGTTCTGGGAAGCCTGGGTAGAGCAGCTAACCAACTTCTTCTGCTACCAAGAAGTTACGGATGAGGCTAAGAAAAGGGCACTGCTGCTAAGCACGTGGATTTGTGGGCACACCAACAGAAGTCTGGTGAGTCGGCCATGGTATACATGGCTGAACTCCACCAGTTCCAGGAGATCAAGGACATCATCCTCACTCAATTTGTCTGGGGTGTCCGGGGCCACAAACTCCGCCACAAGCTACTCAGGACCTCCGACTTAAAGCTAGAGACGGCACTCCATGTGACCACAGCGTTCAAGAGATCGCACTTAGACAGAACTCGATCGTCCATGCATCAGGCTTCAACGGCTTCCACCTCTGACCTATCAGATAAGGACAACATAAGACAGGTCTGCTGTCCTGGCTGGCGGGAGCATCATCCACCAGCACCACCAGTGATGCCCCATGCCCCTGTACCAGCCATGGAGAGGCACACAAATGGAAATCTTGCTGTTTCCGTGACACCGTTTGCCGGTCCTGTGGGAAGCAGGGACACATCGCGCACGCTTGCTGTTTCAGGGGGTCCAGAGCCCCAATGACACAGCCGCATCTCCACCGCCAAACCAGCAGGCACCATGAGGATGCCATGATCACTGATGACCTCTACCTCCTCACAAACAAATAGGTACTGCAGCTTCCCAATCAGACCTCAGCCCCCAAAATCCAAGTCCGGGTTAAAACAGGATCCCCCTGTTTCATAGAGTTGGACTCCGGGTCCGCAGCTTCCATCATATTGGAGGAGACCCTTAAAAGACTGTGTCCTAATGTGGGGCCTGTTTGTGCCCTTCACCCATGACCCTGGTGGACTTTCAGCGGATGGTCCATCTTTCTGCTGGGATACAATTACACCCTGCAGCACCATCCAGTGAAGGCTATGGGGCATGCTGATGCCCTCAGCTGCCTACCCGTGCCATCCATCAAGGATGACCTGGCTTCAGCATACTATGTCCTCCAGGTGGAAGACTTCCCTGACTCTCCTCTTCAAGCGGCCGACATTGCCCGCCACTTGGCCAGGGACCCTGTAGTCTCTCAGATTCTGGGCTGGGTGGTGAATGGGTGGGCCACAGCCACAGCAGACCCAGAATTTACAGCTTTCACAGCATGCAGGGATGAGGTGTCCACCCACAAGGGATATCTACTGTGAGGAGACAGAGTGGTTGTCCCCAGCACCCTGTGTCACCATATCCTGATGGCTCTACACAAAGCCCACCCAGAGATCATCCGCATGAAGGCCCTGGCCTGGAGCTATGTATCACCAGGGATAGATGCAGAAATTGAGGCTTGGGTAAAGTGCTGCCAAGCCTGCCAAGCCTTCTGCCCTAATCCACTGAGCACTCCCACACAAGCCTGGGAATCCACCTGCACACCATGGTCAAGGCTCCACATAGACTTTGCAAGGCTGTTCCACAGACTACTATTCCTGGTCAAGGTGGACTCCTACTCGAAATGGTTGAAGGTAAGCCCCATCTCCACCATGTCCTCCAAGGTCACCATCTGGGCACTATGGTGGATCTTCACAACCCACGGGTTGCCAGACACCATCATCTCTGACAATGGGACAGCGTTCACATCAGAGGAATTCCAGGAGTTCCTCCACAGCAACCTGATCCAGCATGTGAGGTCTGCACCATTCCACCCAGCGACCAATGGCCAGTTGGAGCAAATGGTCTGGTCCGCCAAGAAATCTCTCAGCAGAATCACAGACAGCAACTGGGAGTTCCATCTGGCCCGCTTCCTCTTGGCATAATGGACCACTCCCAACCCGGTCTCCGGCTGCTGCCTAGCAGAACTCCTAATGGGCCAGTGGCCCGTGATCCTTCTGGACAGACTGCACCCAGACAGGGCTCCAGAATCACACAGTCTGCCAGAACAACAGGAGACACCATGGGGGTTTCTCCCCAGAGGACGCTGTATACATTTGCAACTTCAGCAAGGGCTCCCTGTGGCTAGCGGGTCGAATCATTCACCCAATGGGACCCGTGTCCTACAAGGTCTCCATGGAAGGTGGCCAGGTCCTGCAGAAGCATGTCAACTAGCTGTGGAGACGCCTGCTTCCTGCCACACCAAATGTTCCGGCCCCGGGAAACAGCAGTGGAAACCTGCTGGTCAACTCTGAACTCAACTCCTCCGCCAGGAATCTCCCAGAACTGGCTCCTGTGCCAGCTGCTGAACAGGATGACTGGGCGCCTACTTCCATCTTAGAGCCAGAAGAGACTCCTCCATCCCTGCAGCAGAGTATTCAGGCAGGTCCGCCTGATGGGGCTACTGAAGCCCCAGTTCCTGCTCCACGACATTCCCTGTGGGAGCGCCGGCCCCCAGCATACTTAAAGGACTATGTTACCCAGGTGGGGCTCGAACTATGGGGGAAGGGGTGTTATGTCTGCTGACTGCCACTAGGCGCCAGCGACAGACAGTCCGAGCTTGGCTCCAGGGAACAATAGGGGCCAAGGATCCTGAGCCGCCAAGGATACACCAATAGAGACTTTGGTGGGAGATTCAAACTTTCCAATGGGACTGTGGGTGTGTCTCAGGAGTCTGTATATAGTTGGTCACCTTGGCCGGTATTTTCCATGCTTGTTGTACCAATAAAACAAAGAGCTGATCACTACGCTGTCTCACTCTTCTATGGCGCTGAGAACTCAGTACTTTTCAATCTCTTTAACATTATTCTGAATTTTCTGTTCTATGAACTTTTCATTGTCAGTGAGTGTATTCTCACTAATGTAGATGAAAATTTCACACCCCATGGTTTTTGAGGAAAAACTAATATCAATACTTCTCAAGGTGAGCAGCATCCATGATTCACAGAAACATTCAGGTATGAATAATATTATGATCTGACTTGTCATATAAAAATTCGATTGAAGTTATAAAATATATATAATCAGAAATGTCAACTTCCTCTATTTTATGCCAGAGAGGGAGGGAGAATATGGTACATTGTTCTGAAAACAGGCCAGTAGCAAGTAGATTACATCTTCTTAAGCAGCATCTAAGGTAAAGGTAAAGGTTTGCCTTGCTCGAAAGCCAGTCAAATTCAACTCTAGGGGGCAGTGCTCATCTATGTTTCCAAGCCAAAGAGCCAGCGCTGTCCAAAGACATTTCTGTGTGGCTGGCATGACTAAAAACTGATGCACATGGAATGCTGTTACCTTCCCACCGAAGCAGTACCTATTTATCGACTAGCAATTTCTTGTTTTTGAACTGCTCAGTTGGCAGGAGCTGGGGCCAGAGATGGGAGCTCACTCTGTCACACAGCACTTGGGTCTCAAACTGCTGAACTATCGATTTTCTTGTCTGCAGTTCAGCATCTTAACCACTGAGCCACCACAACCCCTAAGCAGCATCTAGGGATTGTTTATTTTTAAATAATAATCTGAAAAAAAATGCATTTTCTCAAGCCACTTCAGCACATTTTACTTGCTAAATATTTCTGTATCCAGTCACAGAGGTTAAAATATTTGCAGGCTTTTAGGAAAATGAATGGTTTAACTTCACATTTTCTACATTAATATAGCAACAGATGATTTGTTCAGGGTGTATATTGATATTCAACTAGACTACTTCTAACAAAGTTAGCTAAATAAGATAATGACTTCTGTTAGTCAGTCTATAGGCCATGGTAGCAGGAAGCTATGGAGCTGAGAGCATTCGGGAGTGTTGTAATAGTTTGAGTTTCAGACTAGGATCTGGCCAATAAAGTTCACTAGGGGACCTTGGGCCTATTACTCTCTCTCTATCAGGCTAAACTATTACATAATGAAGATAGATTTAGGTGGGTAGCCATGTTGGTTTTAAGCAACAGAACAAAGTTTGAGTCCAGTGGCACCTGTAAAACCAACAAAGTTTAATTCTAGGTATAAGCTTTCATGTGCATGAAGTGTATATCTGATGAAGTGTGCATGTACACAAAAACTTATATCCAGAATTAAGCTTTGTTGATCTTAAAGGTGCCACTGGACTCAAACGTTGTTCTGTCATACAGTGTTGCTCTTAACCCAGTTAACCCCATGGTTAAAAAATTAAGATCCCAAGACGTAGGAACCGATCTTGACAAGAAACCTGAGAGATCTGTTAGCCAAATTGCTTTAATTTATGTTTAGCAATTGGCGAAATACACGGGTTCTTGCCAACTATACTAGGGTCCCACCCCTCCCGGGAGTTCTCAAGGAAAAAGGCACGTGAGGCAGATGGCAAATTAAATGCTATTTACTGAATGATGTTGTTCAAGCATACACAAAACAGAATCACACACACATGCACACAAGTCTAAGGAAATTTAGATAGAAAATAGCACTGTTGCATTAGCAGGAGTTTCATTGATGGGTGATACTTTACCTATCCTGGAGATGGATCCTTGTTCCAACAGAAGATTAGAGGGATTGGAAAGGAAAAATGGGGGAGTGTGATCTAAACCTGCAGATACACACTTCTTCCTGGCTGTGCAAACCAGGGATTAAAGATGGAGGCAAGGTAGTGGGATAGCAAGCTGGACATAAGGGGGGGGGGGGGTAAAGCAGATAGAGGGCAATGGCTCAAGAGACCGATTGCCTCTGTGCAAGGTCTTTTATTAGGTGGTCTTGGGGTGGGCTGCGCAGACCACATCCCACTAACACACCTACTAGGCGGTCCATCCCTTTCTGACCCTACCATAGGTTAAAGGTGAACAAAAAGAGGAGGGCCGGGGAGTGGACAATATTGCAAAACTATGATCTCACCAGGAACTGACACTTTGGGTGAGGTTCGATGACTCACCGGGGCCACTGCATTGTCTTTTAATGGCCCTAGCTCGCTGGATGATAGCCCGACCATTAGTTGCCAAGTAACCACGTTTGCATAATCCTTGTAGGTATGTTGGAGGGGGCAGGGGTTGACCAGTGTAGTGTGACAGAAAGAAACCTCATGGCAGAAGGAGTCTTTGTCGCTGTCTTTGTGAACTATGTTGGGTGCCAGCCTCCTGGCATGGACTGGAGCTTTCCCCAGCAATGGAGAATGCACATGGCCCTTCCAATACTAGTAACCCAAGTTCAAGCTTATGAATCTTACAATCCATAAGAGCACTAAAAGTGCCTTGCTGGCCAACAGATCCACTGTAACTTGGATGTTGGTACCTGAACTGAGTGCTCTAACAAAATTAACAGATTGATATCAGAAGAGTCCTTCAGTTTTCTTTAGACTTTTAGATAGATAATGGAGCATAAAAGTCAATAAAACCAAAGCCTAATAAATTTGTAGTTCAATTTTAGATATGTATGACTCTCATGAGAAAAGACAGAGCAATGCTCTAATGTTGAATGGTTAAAGCAAAGCCAGCTTGCTCTTCTGCAATTGATCCATTAAAATTGTCCCAATAATCTAATTGCTGGAGAAGATATTTTGTTTGTTATTTTGAATAAATACCCAGAAGGTATAATAGGTTGGTAAGTGCCAGATTTCTAGAATCACTTAACCACCCCCCAAAAAATAGGAACTACTATCATAGTAGTCTACTGATTTGGAAATATCCTTGTAAAATTAATAGAGATACTTTAATATCCACTTGTTCAGCACACATTCTGTTCATTGGTTACATGCATGGAACTTATTTTCGTGAGCAGTTTGGCTGTTTAAGAGCAGCCTGGCTCTATTCAATCAGTTACTTTCCATGCATCCAAACATTACAATGCAGTGCAATCCATAGCATTTCACAAGTGCACATTCTTACACAGGCCTGTGCAAGGAAATACTGCATGTGGAAACAACCACCCAGTATACAATATATGATGACTAGAAACAAGGTGAGACTGTATTATATAACTGAAATATAGACTAAAAACTAGAGTTGCCAGTAGACTTTTCTCCCAAAAATGGTGTTACAAGCAATAACTCTTAGTTAATCCTGATTTCTAGCACTCTTCTTCTTTACTTAAAACATCAGACACACAGCATCCAAATCACCACCTGAGGTGAGCTAGTCTGTTTGCAGGAGGTGAAGAAATGTAATTTACTTTTGAAAGATCTCTCTCCCCTTCTTGGAGAAAAAAGGGTTTTTCTTTGCAACAGTGTAAAAAGATAAATATATTCCTTATGACACCATGTTTGCAGATGACACCCTGTTAGCTGTGAGAGCATGGCACTAGAGATGACATTGACCTAGCTATCAAGGAAAACAACTAAATGTGAATTCAGTTTAAAATAGATCCACACCTTTTTCTGAAAATCAAGATAATTTTTATTACAAAAATTAGATAATATATCAAGGTTATTAGAAAGTAGAAAACAAAAGGATGCTGAAACGTTCTCAATTACATTGATAGGTTAACAGATGACTTCTCATGTTCATGAGTATTTTGGAACAAAGTTCTGTAAGATCAGGGGTGGCAAACTGAAGCTATGAAGGAGTGTAGTCCTAAACAGAATTACATCCTTCTAAGCCTAGAAGAGTGTAACTCTCTTTAGGTTTGCATTGTGTGTCACTATTATTGTTATTATTCCTTTTACTATATCACATCACAACAGTACTGTCATAAGGGGAAAACGGTTAACTGATTTACTCCCCTATTCAAGGCAACTTTACTGCTGATTATAAAATGCATCATACACTTCAAGCTGCCATCCTTCATTGATATATTTTCCTTAAGCCAGTGACAGCCTGAGATACATCATAGCTGATGTATTAGTTATCACTGTAAAGGAGATCCTTCAGCTTTTCTCATGAGCTAGTATACACTTTCAGCTAGAGCCAGTTTGGTGTACTGGTTAAGTGTGTGGACTCTAATCTGGGAGAACCGGGTTTGATTCCCCTCTCCTCCACTTGCACCTGCTGGATGACCTTGGGCAAGCCATAGTTCTGTCAGAACTGTTCTTGAAATAGCAGTTCTTGAAAGAGCTCTCTCACTCCCACCTACCTCACAGGGTATCTGTTGTGGGGAGGGGAAAGGAAAGGAATTTGTAAGCCATTCTGAGACTCTGAGTGAAGGGTGGGGTATGAATCCAATCTCCTCCTCCTCTCTTCTTCTTCTTCTTCATTCTCAAGAGTTTTCAGTCTGAGGTCTTCAGTACTGTGCCACAGCTCTGTAAGAGCAAGTGTATTCTGATGGGCTTACAAGGCAATTTCACACATGCTGACACAGAAGTAAGTCCTACTTCGATTTACATCACTATCAAATATAGTAAAAACATTACAATTGCATTTCCAGTTTCATCTGTAGTTTAGTTTTAATGTAACTGAATGAATTGGATTATTGTAGCCTATTATCAAATGCCTAGAGTTTATATTAAACAAGAGGCGGAACCCATGATACTTGAGGGTGGGGGAGGATTCCTAAAGGCTGCAGCTCCACATCGAGGAGGAAGCAGCTCCAGGTAAGTCTCCCCCCCCCCCCTGGCACCAGCGGCAAGGCCTCAGCAGCTCTCAGCCACCAAGCCTTCAATCTTCCCCCCACCCCCCAGCATCGGGGCTAGGCCTAAGCAGCTTTCAGCCACTGGGCCTCCGATCTCCCCCCGGCACCGGTGGCAAGGCCTCAGCGGCTCTCAGCCACCAGGCCACTGAGCCACCAGTCTTCCCCCACACCCCCCAGCACTGGCAGTGAGGCCTCAGCAGCTCTCAGCTGCCGGCCAGCCGCAGAGTTCCCAGAGCGTTCTCTGCACATGCGCAGGGAATGCTCTTTAACTTTAGAAAGGGAGAACCCCCTTTATTTTATCTGTCTTAAATTTGTCAGTATCGATGTCTGTACTACAGCCCCACTGATTTTTGTCCAATTTGGATAGAAAATCATGAAAGAACAGAGATGATAATGAAATAGGGGAGGGTGGGGTATAAATGTGATTAATAAATAGAATTATGAAAATAAACAATAATGGAAGAAACAATAAAATGATAAGGGAAAAAATCAATCCAACAGTCCCTTTTGGAATTAATAACAAAAATGAAAGAAACCAAACAAACTCCCATGCATACATCTATAAAAAATAGGTAGGATAAAATTGTCTAAATAAATTATACATGGATTTTGAGTTCAATGCTGAATGGGTTGGTCTTTGGGTTCACATTACGTGGATAACTGAAAATTATTGGGAACATTCCTAAAATATATCTGCTAACATACCTCTTTTCCATATTTTAGCAATCTTTTCTAGACTAAATAATTAATTTTCAAATTAAACACAGCTTTAATTAAGGAGGCTTACCAGGGGTTTTCATAATTGCTGTTGAAACACTTTTCTTTCTTGCAGTACTCACTGGGGTGATTTCAGGAGGAATAACTCATATGAGACAAGGGAGCTTAGTAATAACAGCTTGACTGTATATAAATGGGCTTCACAGCTTGGCAAAATAAAAAGAAATACTGACTGAGGTAAGTCTTTCATTGAAGTAATTCATCATGGAATTGGTTTATTAGTAAAATAATCCCTTCAATCTTTTTTTTTTAAGAAGAAGATTTTTATGAGTTGCTTTGCAAGGGGAGAAACCAAACAACAATGAAAATATTTGCCCATCAGTATATGTTTGGTCATCTTTGCTTCAGTCAGGGATGAACAGGCATCTTTCCAAGTTCCTTGAGTATCTGGCCAAAGAAAGAGCCTTGTGCCATGCCCTGTCTTTCATTTTAGTTAGTCAGTGCATTAAATGAGATTGATTAGAGCCTTAGCTTGCCTAGCTTGTGCCTGTCATGGATTCCTCTGATAAGCAGCACTGTAGCACATAAAGGCAGAAGCTTTTTTTCTTCTTCTCTATTTCAGCCCAGGTTGGAAGTGTTCAAAAGTGGTTGGAATCAAAGGGGGGGGTGGCCTCTGGTGGCAGCAGCCTCTGTATTCTGCCTTTCACAAGTGGACTCATGCCCATTTTACAGTGTGGGCTGGTGCCCATGCAGCTGTTTTGGCCCTTGAAAACACTTGGAGTTGGGGTGGGGAAGAGCTCTGCACCACAAGCCCATAGTGGATCAGGGCATCACAGCATTTTAAAATCACTGTAAAATAATGGTAATGAATTGGTGCTGGCAACAATTTTGCTTTAACTGGGCTCAGCAAGTGTGTGTGGGGGGATCCAATCTCTCTATCTGTAGAGGTGACCCTCCCCAGCTTCTCTTCCCATCTGTGTGAAGCTAAAAAGCCATCCTTCCCCTGCACACGAGGCAGGCTGTAGCTGTGAAGGAAAAGTGTATGGGTACATACTAGATAGGGTTGCCAACTCCATGTTGGGAAATTCCTGGAGATCTGGAATCATAGAATCACAGAGTTGGAAGGGACCATACAGGTATGGAGCCTGGGGAAAGTGGGGGAGGGACATTAATCAGGTATAATACCATAGAGTCTATCCTCTGAAGTAGCCTTTTTCTCCAGAGGAGGTAGTCTCTCTAGTCTGGTGATCACTTGTAATTTTGGTAGACTGTCTAAAGGAGGAAGTTCTGTCAACTATAAATATGCCTATGCTGAGTATGTTTGTTCATAGATCCATCCACTGTTGGTCAACATGGGATTAGCAGGTTGCCATTGGGGCAACACACTGGGATATGTGTATATAGAATTAGTATAGAAAATATAATTCTGATACAATCTGGAGAGGCCAACAGACTGCAAGGCAGGCGCAAGGAGCAGAGTGAAGAGGGGGAATGGCACAGAAATAAAGAACAGCATTATTTATAAAGAACTCTCATAGGTACCGGATATTCAAACACACTCATTGCCAGTTTGAAAAAAAGAGAGGGAATCTATTGCTATGAAGTAATGTAGGAAGAGAATGAAAGAGCCACAGTATATCTGCTGCATAATAGCTGCTCTATGGACCCTTCACTTCCATAAAACTTCTTCAGCAACTTCAGAAGAAGATTCTCAAAAGCTGAAAGTGATCTGCCTGGGTGTCCCTTTTCTTCCGTGGTTCCCAAATTGCTGAATGTCAAAGACATTCACAAATGGAACATATTGAGCAAGCCAATCATTTACATGTGTGTGAAATAGTTCTCTAATGAAGTAAATACAAGGAACAGCCACTACAGAGAATGGGGAGAATGCCATTGAAGCACTGTAACGTAAAAAGAAAGCTTTATAGCCATTGATGGCAGATCTCACAGTGATGTTCTTCCTTTGTGTACAGTTCCTAAGTGGCCACTCAAGTGCCTTATTGTCATAGGTGTCAAGCAATGTAACAGTGTATCTGGTACTAGTCCTCTATTGCAGGTATTTCCATAACCACAGGATTCTACAAGAGCTCCATCAAAATTATGTGCATGGGGGGGCAAAAGGTATTGCAGGAAAAGGTGGCATGGAAGACAGATTTTTTTTTCCCTGAAACTTTTCCACTAGGGAAAAAACGCCACTATTTTCTGCAGAATTGTGACACACACCCTTCCCTTGGCAAGAAAAGAAAGGGAATTTTGTTTTAAAAGAAGCATTCTGGAGCAATATGTATAACATAATCCTTCCTTTGTGCTCCTTGTGGGAGGATTGTGCAGCTCTTCATATTATCTTCTTTAAAGCATCTCTTATGTCCACTTTAAAGGATGTGTTTCTGTAGTGCTATGTGACCTGTGGGAGGCACAATGAGATAAATGAAAAGAATTCTGATATCTCCTGCACAGTACGACTGTGGGATTTTTTCACATTGCTATTCTCCATGCAAAACTGAGATGGAAAATTGTCTCATGCTGAAATTATCAAGCAAAAACTAACAGAAGAACTCAGTCTAAGTTGCTGAGGAAAACAGACAATGGATTGTATTTTTCAAGGAGCTGAACTAACATTACAACTTAAAGGTGTGAAATAAGATGCTGAACTTGCTGGACCACTGGTCCGATCCAGCAGAACACTTTGTATGCTTTTTTTATTTGTGTTGTAGCTATTATACAAAAACGTTAATTGCTAAAAATAGAAGAAATTATTGGCACTGTAGGGGTGTGCACCAATTTTTGTTGTTGTTATAATTCAGGATCCGGGATGCACAGGGAAATATTTGCCATGACTGGTGGTTTTGGGGTAGTTTCAGGTGTCAAATCCATTTTTTCCCTGCTTTTAGATTTTCAGGAGTATTATTTTCAATGGGGAACCAAATCTGAGGGTCTGGGGCAGCTGTTTGGAAAGATAATGACATCCACATTTTGCACAGAACACAGTCCTCCTAATGTAAAGACCCCATAATTCTCAAGCAGAATAGACAATGGGGCTTGATTTTATAGACCTCCAAAGCAGGTGCATTTCAGCATAGGCTCACTTCTCTCCAATGATTCCTATGGAGGAGGGTTGGCACCAGCCCCTGAATTTTAAAAAACAAAACAAAAAACAAATCCTGTCTGCATGCACATTTTTCATGTAATCTTATAGTGACTGACTGACGTTTGTGATCCTTCCTTGTTGTGGTCCATTTTTTTTTCATTAACAAAGGAAATAAAGCTTCCTTTGCAGAAAACCTGGTCCCTGCCCCACCCTGCCCTGCTGTCTTTGGTCAAATCTACATCTGACTTTCCCACTGGAATCATTCTATTTTCAAAAAAAACCCGTCCATACCTGTTTCTAGTTTCAAACCATGCTTGTTCTAGTTTAAAAATTACTGTTTACATTCGTTAATTGCCCTCCTGTGGTCAAACTACCATTTTACTGCTTTAAACAGATCCTGTTGCTTAGTACTCTTTAGACCCAGAGAGTGAAATTTGAAACCGGCATGAAATGAGCGTAGGAAAAGACAGCAGTCAAACTACTTCAGAGGAAAGGTGTAAATTGGGCCTAAGAAAACAGTTCATGTTTTTAAAGGAAAAAAATGAAATATGTTGGTGTAGTAAGATTGCATGTGATGAATCAACCAACCAATTGCTATGCAGGTCTTCATGCTGGGCATCTACTGTAGGGGTACCGTAATTACTAATTAGTACTATTGCCATTTAAGGAGTGCTTGGAGGGGGGGCAGCATGTGGCGGTGTCTAAGGACTAAGCTACATGATACATTTGTTATGAGTTTTCTCCAGGCTCATCTCTTCGATTAGTCACACACCAGCCCCAAGAATGTTGTTTAAAAGTGATAGAAACTGATTTTGTTGAAGAGGGGCAGAACAGGTAGAGGGAGGGCTCTTGCTCCCCTCAGCCTTATCCCTGATGCTAGAGACCTCCCAGTGGGGATGTATTTGCATAAATTTGGACTCATTGATGGAGTACTGTGAGCACTCACAGCTTTGTAGACTTGTCCATGGAAATTCTTTTAGGGTTTGTCTCCAAAGAAAATTGGCTGGGAGCACTCACTTCCTGATCCCGTGCAAGAATCTGATTGAAAGGGAGAATGCCACTGCCTGGAAAATTTGGAGAATCAAGGAAAAAGAAGATACCTAACAGGACAAAAAAAAAAACCACACACACACACACACAGATTTTTTGGAAGGGGGGGATGCTTTTCATAATGCCTAAGATCACCAGATTTGTGTTACTATTCCTGAAAATCATAATATCAATCCAAAACAGTGATTTTCTGCTTTTTTAATAAATTATTTTTATTTCAATCAGAATACAAAACATTAAACATAAATATCAATATAAATGTGACTAAAATAATTGATCTAATATCAATAAGTATTATTATTATTGATTTAATTCCATTGGTATCCAGCCCTACCCTGCAAGTGGGCTCAGAGCAGGTTACAGCATTTAATAAAACAATCATTAATCATTCAGCAATAAATAATAAAACATGAGATCAACAATTGCAGTTAAAATTCCTGATGGCAGTTTAACATCAAAATATCAAAAACCCACACAAAAAAACCCCATCAACCATAACAGGAATTTAAAACCCTACCAGCTTCCAAAGAAGTATACATAATCAAATAATTCATAAACTTCTTTTCCAATATGTTCTCAATAACATTACTATCAATTACCTATAATCAATTTAATCAAATTCACAAAACGCATTATCAAAAACTATCTACTTATCAAAATTAGCACCTATTTTACCTGACCTAACTACAGACCCCTACTTTTTCTCTGATAAATATAATAGTTTTTTCAACTCTTTTCCACATCCTAGCCACTCGCTCCCTGATTAGCCATCAACACAACCAAGCAAGCTGATAATTAATTAATTATAGTTAAAGAGCAGAGTTCAGCAGATCCCTGTAGCTCTACCCCCAAACAGTGATTTTTGTGTACACTCATCTCAGGAATTTCATAATGCATACCCCTACTCATAAGTGCCTCACAGGTCCTTTGTAAGGAAATGTAGCCTTCTTCTCCCATTTCTACTTTCTAAAGGTGTCCGAGCATTCACTGAGGTATTACAACTGAAAACCGTTTCTTAGAGGGGCTCAAATAGTTCCATTAGAAAGTTGAAGCAGATTTCCTTTATGTATCCAGCTGTGGGAGCTGATATTGAGCTACAAAGGAATGAGCTGTAATCCACAAATCCCCCAGTTCAAATCCTCAGTGTTGTAAAAATCAAACTTGGTGCCTTTAGGCAAGCCTCTCAGCCCATCGTAGAGAGATTGTAGCACTGAACTACCTCTGAAGGATTACAATTAGATCAAAAATTGAGCCCACCTTTCTCACTGTGCTGGTTTCCTTCAATCTGACCACCCCTATGACCACATTGATGATAAATTCACAACCAACAGTATTTTCATTAGAAAAGAGCAAAAGTCCAGTAGCACCTTAAAGACTAACAAAATTTGTGGCAGGGTATGAGCTTTTGTGAGTCACTTCTCACTTCTTCAGATACTTCTTCAGATATTCATTGGTTTTGTGCCAATACATGTTCACTATTTGCTGTTTCATTTAGATTACACATATTCCCAAGGTCATGGCAGGCATATCATACATGGACTAAGTCTCAATTATTGGTCAATTTTCCAACACAGGATTTGACCATATTAGATGTTGTGGTCAAAACAACATAGAACAAATCTGGCCTCTCAGGGAAGCCTGCCAAGAAGAGAGTCTAGAGACCCAGAACAAAATAGCTTTGGAGAGAAATAAGTAGAAGACAGAATGAAAACAATTATATGCCTTTGTGAAGATTAGGTGATGTCTAACTCATTATCAATTTGTTGGTGCAGGTGCAGAAGGATCTGAGAACTGCAAGAATGTATAACTTCATGGAAGAAACAATTCAAGGGTGGGAATATTGGTTGATGGCCAGAAAATATTCATATGCATGAGAAATCTGTGATAACTATTTTAATAGGCTTTGTTAAGATAAAAAGTTGCAATACTGAACAAACATTTTAAATGTATTCTAAAAAGATATTTAAAGTATTGATAACCTTGCATGGTGTTGAAAGTTATAAAACAATGAGTTAGCCAAGAATGTGTGCCCCTATTGAGTGTTAGGAGATTATTCTAAAATCCTATAAATATAGGATATCGTATTGATCTAGAACTTATTCTCAGAAGGGGCTCCTTGCCTCACAGGTCCTTGCCCCTTCTTACTTTTGGGGTAAGAAACTCTTATGGACTCATGTAACTGCATTCGTTTAATTATCTATGTAACAGTGATAGATGGATGGTTGGTATATTTTGTGGATTTAGTTTATATTAAGAATGTGATAGTTATACTTTAATAAAAAGCTTGGAATCTAACCAGAGACTCTAATAGTATTTCTTGTGTACTATACCCAGAACAAACCTGTAGCATTACTGAGGTGAGCAGATTATTTGCTAAACTGTTTGAATTCAAATGTGTCCATTTATACAATTTGACTGGTGCGGGCTCTTTTTGTAAAATGAGACTGCTTTCTCATATTTGTTGCTGCCTCTCATCAGCCTCTGATACCTCCAATTGCTAAAAGATACGAAGTTAAAAGAAAAAAGATTGGTTTGAAATTTTTGTGTTGAGACTTACTACTTAAATGTCTCTGTGTGATTTCAGTAAGATGTCACTTACTGTGCTAGTGCAAAAAGCAAGCAATGTATCTTCTCCAGGTTTATTTAAAAGAAGCATCCAACTGTGCAGATGAAAAAAGAGGACAGAGTACAAATGATTTTGTACTTGAAAAGTAAGTCACTTTAATGACCCAACCATGATATGTGTCATTTCTCTGGTAATTCTCCAGATTTACCTTGCAGACTGCAGAAGTGCAAAAGCAGCTGGAAGCTGAAAATTATTTGTTAGTTATTACCAGAACATGATGTGGCCCTGTAATACAAGCAGCTACGACAGCAGGATAAGCATGCATGACTACTATGTTGGTATCAATGTTTTTAGGATGCCTGATTTACAAGTTGCATATGAAACCTTTCTAAAATCTCAGTATAAATGCTAAGGACAATGATAACAGTCATCATCTTCGAAGATCACAGCATTTGAAGACTCTTCAAAGTTCAAGACTTCTTTCCTGTGTTTTCCACTTCTCCCAGTCTGTTATCTTGCGAATGGCTGTATCCACTGAAGAAGCCTGATATAAAATCGTCCTTTGGTGCACATGCAGTTCTAATTGTGCTATATGTGATATTACTTGAACATAAGAACGCGGCTCTACCGCCTTTTCCTCTCAGTTTCTCTCTCTTAGTCCTCATTGTTTCCTAAAATGACAGTGCCATATAATCAGCTCCTCTTTGCGTGACATAATTAGTTGTTTTGCCACCAAATTAAATCAGATTATATGTGTAGGAGAGAATAATATTACATCTGTTGTCGAAGGCATGGTTTCCAGTTCTGAAAAACACAAAATGCTCTACATTTTATAACAGCATGACAGATAAGATTACAATTTCAACAGCCAATCCATATGCAAAAGAACCTACTCAGGAAAGCTCCTCCATTAGTATGATTAGTATGTCACAGCCTGGGAAATTCCTACAAGATAATGACAGCCCTACCCCACCTTCCTGAGTAGATATAAATTACCTGCCTATCATTTTTCTTCACACACTGACACAAAGAGTACTTCATCTTTCTGTGTTATACCTGAGGGTGCCAGTCACAGCTGCTGGTGAAACATCAGGTACTACAATGCCAAGACCATGGTCATATAGCCCTGAAAATCTACAACAACACCTGCAATCTACAATTGCATCTGTAATAGAATTATATTGTATATTTATCAGTTGTTAAAGGCTCCTGGAGTTACAATGTATGAGATAGAATGAATCAGAAATTGAATGACATCTATGGTTGAAAGTGCTTAAAATCCTCCTTTGCCAGACACCTGTGAAATCCTGAGTTGAGCACACAGCTGTCTACAAACATCTGGTTCCAGGCAAAGAAAATTGAAACCAAAGAGGCCCTGTTTTAAGGAAAGGTACATTTATGTCCAAAGAAGGCAGTTAAGTAACTAATACCTGTTTTTCCCCAATCTCATTTTACCCTTGAATCCTTAAACCACATATTAAAATAAATGCAAAAACATATGTTTAAGGCTAAGCTGCCTTGAGCCAAGAGGAAAGGAGGGATATAAATATTTTAAGAAATACAAATAAATAAGCACTTTGTGTTTTAAATGAGATATTTCTGAAATGAATAGATAAGAAGGGGCATCCCCTCTCTTTGGCTGATTCCTAGAAACGTAGGAATTCTAAAAAAAAATTCAAATGAACCTTAAATTCACGCAGATGTTATGGCTTATCAGAGGAAGGGCATTTAGGAAATGAGACACTACAACAGGAAATCATAAGGAGGAGAAGACGAAAATAACTAAAATTAGATTGAACAGGAAATATGTAGCAATATATTAATATGAAATATGGTAAATGCTAACAACCACAGACAACTTTTATGAATGTCCAAACACTCAGAGAGAAAACAGTGAATAACTGTAGTGTTGTATCAGATATCCACTCTACCACTGGTACAATAGATTATCAGCTTCCAGCCAGCCCTGTTTCACTTAGAAATTCCTAACTTTAATTAAGGAAGACCCCTTTTTATCCTTCTCTGATCACCCTTCCCATCTCCGAATTTCCCTCAAAGTACAGTAGGTATTACAGGGACTAAATACCAGACTCACAATGCCTTCTCTTCCATTTTTAAAGGAAGTGGGGGAAATTATTGTCTCTGTAGCTGCAAATTCAGCCTCTAATGTCTGCCATAGGCAATACCAAGATTGCAATGTGCTTAGGAGACCTCTCTCAAGCTTCCAAGCTGTTGTGCTATAATAGCCATAGAAATGGCTCATGGGAACCCTTTGTTTTAAAACCTCTATAGCAAATGGCCATTTCTTTGCCTTTGACTTTAAAGCATGCCTCTCTGGTTACTTCTAAATCCTCTTATCCAGAGATAGCTCTACCCTGGGACTCATAACACTATTTCTACAAAATAGTTTTCATTTGTTTTGCCCTAGAAAGCCACCATACTGTCTCACCTGTTTTCACCAGTGGAAAAGATTTCATGTATAGCTCTCAGGTAACTTCCTTTTGAATCACAGGTTCTGTATCTCACAAATGTTTCCATTTCCCTTTTTTGAGCATCAAGAATCCAATCAGAGAGAATATCTGGCCTGCTGCTCTCATTATTCTCATTTTCTCTGTGTTTAAATTCACCAGCAATGTCTTCTAAACTAAGCTAATCTGTAATTTTTTCTTCTTAGTACAACATTTTAGAATAGGCTTTTATAGAGAAACGAATGTACTGGATTACTCTTGAGACTTCAGTAAAAAGGACTATTGATCATCATAAAGTTCCAGAGGTCAGAAATATCTCATAGTGCCATTGCACCACATTGTTTAACTAGGGTCAGTCCTTCACCTGATATAAATAAATGTCTTGAAATAAAAGTATCAGAAGATAATATACATATCTTTGTAGAATAGCATTCTATAGTTTTGCAGCAGCAAGATTATGACCAAATAGGGAAATTCTCCTTCCAACAGAGGTCTAACAAGCAGGAATGCTCAATAACCCATGAGTTTGGCTTGTGTCTTGCTTGCCAGACATGATCAGGGGGCCAAATCATTTGCTGAACTGTTTGGATGCATCCAAATAAACAGGCATGTGTCTGTTTGCATCATTATACTAGTTTCTGGTACTTGCTTCTCCCTGCTACCTGTCTGCTGCCCCAGTTATCCCGATAGTCAAAAGGGAGGGGAATCTGTTTCAGATTTGGAATTGAGACTTACTATTTAGGTCCCTTCATCTGCCTTTATCTGCCCATAAACTGAGGCTGAGGAGCGGAGGCGGAGCAGGTGTCCAGACTGCTGCATCTGCCCCGCGGAGGCGCCCCGGACTTACCTTGTCCGGCGGCGCGCTCCTCCTGCAGCAGCCGGGCACCACTTCCAAGTGGTGTCCTGGCGGCTGCGTGCACTTTCCACCCACTTCTGGCAGGTGTGAACGTGTACGGGCGGAGCCGCGTGGCGTTCTGCCGCCGCCAGAAGCCACCCGCAGTGTGGATGCTGCAGGTGGCTTCCTTGTGGCGGCGTCTGAATGCTGCGCTGTGGGGCAGTTTCCCCCCACCTTGTTCTGCCACACTCCTGTAGCACAGCAGAACAACAGTCTGTCCTTGGCCTTAGTATCTCATAACTTTTAAATCTTTATCTTTTGATCCCTTCTTTAAAAATAAGGCAATATATCCTCTGTACAGTTATTTAACATATGTCTCTGACTGTTCAGGCAAAAAGAAGGGATGTCTTCATGCTTAATGAAGAAATCAGTTTAATGAACTGATGATGACCTTGGAAAATGTGTGCAGGGATGGGCACAATGCAGCTCATGTAGTTTGTGATGAACTTTGGCCAGTTCATTCTTCATGAATTCAAGTTCATGGCAGGTCACCTGGCATGAACTTTCCATGAACTTATAAGATGTTCATAAAGGTCTGTCCTGGTTTGTGAGCAGAAACCTTTTGAGACAGTCTCCACACAATCAAAATGTTCACTGTAATGTATGTAATGGTGATTGACATGTGCTCCGTGTAATGGCGACTGCCACATGGCCAAACGCACGTGGCCAGGCCAGCTACCTGAGCTTGGGTCAGGAAGAACAATAGCTGGCTGGATTATAACTTGCCACCAATCTAGTGCCTAGGATCCCCAAGTGGACCTATGACGTAACCGCAACCATAAGGTCCTATAGGAATATTTGGGCAAGATTGGAGGTGTGGCTCCGACTGGAATAAAAGAGGACCCCTGAGCCCGTGTTAACGTGCCTCATCTGACCACCAAATAAAGAGCTTGCTATGAAATCACTTCCACTGGTCTCCCAACTCCGGTACTTTTCACTGGCAACAAAGGTGGGATCCGAATGAGCGACTCCCTGGCCGAACCGAGCAGTACTGCACCGTGCATCAATCTGTCAGCAACCGACACCATGAGGCTCCAGGGGCCTCCAGCACCACCATCCACCCCTGAGGATACCACTCCCTGCTCTGCTGCTGAAGCAATGGCCGACGCTCCAGGACAGATTGCAATCTTCATCCCTTCCAAACCCGAGCAGTGGGACACTTGGGCCAGCCAGCTCGGGTTCCTGCTGGAAGTATGCAGACTCACCAACCAGGGTAAGAAGCAAGCATGGCTCCTGACCACATGTGGGGTCACCATGCTCTAAATTGCTCAGAACCTGGTCTCCCCTCGGACTTTAATGGAGGTGTCTGTCAGAATCTGACAATTCAGACAATGTATTATGTATTAGTCAGACTTAGATTTAGCTCCTTTGCATGCATGTCTTTCACTATCCTATGTATCTATCATGTATTGGGGTCTATGTAGCCATGATGTATTATGCTTGTCCAGGTCGGGAGGGTGACAACAATGATTTGCGAGAACAAAGAGGCCTCACATCCCTGCCTCCACATTCCAGCTGCTCCGGCAGTAACTTCAAGGGAGGATGCCTCTCATCTCTTATCACATGCAAAGAACCTTGGAGCCATTGATTGTTATGTGAACTCGAAACATCTGAGGGGTCTGGTTTGGGAGAGGAAATTTACTGCTTAACACCTCACTTTTTTCCTGTGAGAACCAAACGGTCCGGACACCTTTTAACCCGCCAATTTTCCCTTAAGGGGATTGGCTACCTATGGGTAATTCAAACTCCTTGGAATGGTATAATAGACCCGCTTGTATAATTTGTCTCATCTCTGACAATAATCCGAGATGCTGTACTAATGTAGAAATAGGGAATAAAGAACTGTGGTTAACCAACCAAGATCTGATCCTTGACTACTTTGAGCAGAACTCTCACAGATTGTCAGAGATCTCTGACTGGGACTCAGCCGTTCCTGACCATGTCAGACGACGACACGGTCCCCCTCAACCCTACCCCCGAAGATGTTCCCGTTACCCCGAAGGACCCGGGGAACGGTGGTGGTGGCGGCGGAGGAGGCACCGAAGTGCCGGTGACTACGAGCCAGGGGGCTCACTACATCCCGCGCCTACATCCTCATCAGAGCGTGACCCCCAAGTACGCCTGGAGCCATTTCGGTCGTCAGCTCGTGGATTCGTGGGTACATGATCGGAAAGGGGTACGGGTTTCGCTCACCGGAGACCAGCTCGATCGAGGGAGACCGAGCTACCTCAGAGACGACCGCGAGCCGATCTACCGTGGAGAGCCGCGTCGCCCGCCGTTCGAAGGAGAGGGGACGGGTCCGTATGGGCCCGATCCGTACCGAGAGGAGCAGATGGCCCCCTTGGATCAGATGATGGGAGAGTTGCGACTCCAACTCACCGCAGAACTACGTGAATTGGCCCTCGATCTCCAGCACCAGTTTCGAGACGCTATGAGGGCAGTGCAAGGAGCTCTCCCCGGTCAGGGGATAGGAGTCCAGCAACAGCCAGCGGCGCCCGGAGGGGTCCCGGCTCAGCCTCAGGTGCCCGCTTTGCCGGCACAGCCAGTCCAGCCGGTCGTCCCGGCCCCGGTGCCGGGGCCCGTTCCAGCACCCGCCCCGGTCCCGGTTGCGCCAGCCGTCCGCCCAGCCCCCTCCGACCCTCTGACGACTACTTTCGATGGGGACCCAGAGAAGCTACGTTTTTTCATGCTGGAGATAGAGAGGTTCCTGGACAGCTGGGGCCACCTCTATCCCACCGAGAGAGAACGGATTGGTTACATCGGTTCCAAGCTGAAAGACACCGCCAGCGATTGGTACGTGAGCCTGCACGACTCCCCAGGACCTGAACTGCGTTCATTGAACAACTTTATGTGGGCCCTCCGTCATCAGTTCGAAGACCCCCTGGGCGAGGAAAAGGCCCGAAATCAACTGAGGAAGCTGTTCCAGGGGAGATCGACGGTGAGGGATTACACTGATAAGTTCAGGCGCATCGCGGCCAAGATCCACGGCTGGCCGGAGGAGCTATTCATGGAGAAGTACTGGGAGGGCCTTAACCCGGAAATCTACGAGACCGTGCTGCTGGGGGGACGCCCGGGTACGTTGGCCACCTGGATGAGAGCCGCCACCGACATGGAAGAGAGGTTCGCCTTGATCAAAATGGGAGCCTCGGCTACGGCGGCCAGCAAAGCAGCCCCCAGAGCGAAGCCCCGGTCCAGTGTGCAAGACGTCCGAGATGCCAGGTTCCGGCAAGGGCTGTGCATGAAATGTGGGGAAAGTGGCCACTTCGCCTCAGCCTGCCCGAGAGGGGGAGGGAGAGGCCCGAAGACCTCGACGCTGGTGGGGGGAAGCACCCCTAGCCGGGGGAAAACACCGATGAAACCCCGGGCGTTGCAGCTGGAGGGAGCTACTAGTGATCAGGGGGAGCTGGAGCTGATGGAGACGCAGATGTCGGGAAACTCCAACGACCTGCAGTGAGCGGCGCAGAACTGCAGGTCCCCCGCCAAGAAGCGCCATCTCCGGTGAGCATCCCTGGCCCCCTATTATATATGGTAGTGACTGTGGTGACCCCGGGATCAGGTACCCACATGAGGGTCCGCGCATTAATTGACTCTGGGTGTGCGCGGGACTTGATTAGCCCATTGGTAGTGGAGGGGTTAGGACCCAAGGTTACCCCACTGGTGGAACCTCTAAAGTTCACTCAAATGGACGGGTCCGAGATGAAGGAGGAGTGCATAGCAGAGACTGAGAGCCTGATTTTGGGGACGGGGGAACATTGGGAGAAGCGGGCTTTTGTCATCACCCCAAATGCCCAGTTCCCTATGGTGTTGGGAAGTCCCTGGCTCAGTGCGCACGACCCCTATATTAAATGGAGCGAAGGGAAGATCTCGTGGGTAGACGAACGCTGCCTCACGCATAAATGGGACCTGGAGTGGGGACCCGGACCGCCGATCACCCCTCCCCCGGCCCCCGCGCTCGCCCTCACCCCCACCATGGTGCCCAAAGAGTATAGAGACTTGTTGGAAGTATTCAGCGAGACCGAGGCGGATGAGTTGCCCCCCCACCGACTGTCGGACTGTGCTATCGAGCTGCTCCCGGGAGAGAAACTCCCGAAGGGAAAACTGTACTCCATGAGCCCTTTAGAGTGGGAAGAGCTGCGAAAGTTCCTGGACAAAAACCTAGCGCGCGGTTTCATTCGCCCAGCCAAGTCCCCTTTTGCCGCGCCGGTGCTGTTCAGGAAGAAAAAGGACGGGGGGTTGCGATTATGCACCGACTACAGGGGGCTGAATGCGGTCTCCACTACCAACGCTTACCCCCTCCCTTTAATAAAGGACCTGCTGGCGGAAGCCGCTAAGGGGAAGGTTTTTACCAAGCTGGATTTACGAGATGCCTATTTCAGGGTGCGCATCAGGGAGGGGGATGAACCCAAGACTGCCTTTAATACCCCCCTGGGACAATTCGAATACTTAGTGATGCCGTTCGGCTTAAGTGGCGCGCCTGGGGTCTTTATGAGTTTGATCAACGAAGTGTTGCACAAGCACCTATTTAAGGGAGTGTTATGTTACATAGATGATATCTTGATCTATTCTACTGATAAGAAAGAGCATGTGAAATTAGTCAGGGAAGTTCTCGCCACCTTGCTGCGAAACCAGCTCTATGTTAAGTTATCCAAGTGTGAATTCCACCGTGAATCAGTGGACTTCCTGGGCTATCGCATTTCTCAGAAAGGCCTGGAGATGGACCCAGCTAAGATAGAGGCGGTGGTGCAATGGGAGGCTCCGCGAACGAGAAAACAATTGCAGAGCCTATTGGGATTTTGCAACTTCTACCGAACCTTCATAAAAGACTTTGCTAGGGTCACTCTCCCTTTAACAGACTTACTAAAAACTAAGGGGAGGGGGCCCGAGGCAGGGAAGCCAGGAGAAAAGATTGCTTGGAACGGGGAGTGTCAGAGGGCGTTTGAGACCTTAAAGACTCTTTTCACTTCCGAGCCCATCCTAGCACACCCTGATGAAACCAAAGAATTCATAATCCATGTAGACGCGTCTGATGTGGCCATGGGGGGGGCTATACTGCAAAGTGGCCCGGAAGGGAAATTACACCTGCTGGCTTACATTTCGAAAAAATTTAACGACACGGAGAGGAATTGGTCGGTTTGGGACAAAGAGGCCACGGCTATTAGGTTGGCGCTCACTACGTGGCGGCATTGGTTGGAGGGCGCGCAAACTCCGTTCGAAATATGGACTGATCATAAAAATCTGGAGGCGCTGCGCACTCAGAGATCCCTCAACGCCAAACAACTGCGATGGGCTGATTTTTTCTCCAAGTTTAATTTTGTGCTTAAGCATTTTCCTGGGAAGGCTAACTCCTTGGCAGACGCACTGTCCAGATTGCCCCAACATGAGAGTGTTAAAGAGGAGGTGTTTGATTCCATGTTCTCCCACCAGCAATTGGGGGGGGGCAGTAGTCACTCGGGGCCAAGCTAAGAAGGCGCAATTGGATGTTGGGAAATGTGATTGGGGGAAGGATTATGCTCCTGAGGAAGTGGAGGAATTAGAGGCTTTGGAGGGATGCTCCAAGAGAGAAGATCAGTGTTGGCTTCATGGAGACAAACTAGTGGTGCCAAGGGTCAAACGTAAGGAGATATTGTTAACCTGCCACTCGTCTAAACTAGCAGGGCACTTTGGCTTCCTAAAAACGCTTAATTTAATCCAGCGTCATTTCTGGTGGCCGCGCATGCGCCGAGACGTCTCCGACTTCGTCTCGGCTTGCCAGACTTGTTTAATGTGCAAAAAGCGGGGGGGAAAAGTTCCTGGACTGTTGCACCCACTACCCACTCCCTCTCGGCCCTGGGAGGCTATAGCCATGGACTTTATCACCAATTTACCCCCCTCCAAGGGAAAAACGGTTATTTGGGTGGTGGTAGACACGTTTTCAAAGCAAGCACATTTCACCCCCTTCAAGCAATTGCCCACTGCTAAAGGGATGGCCAAAGCTTTCTTTAATCACGTGATAAAGTTACACGCTTTTCCGAAGAGAGTGGTATCCGACAGGGGCAGCCAGTTCGTTGCCAGCTTCTGGCGGGAGCTTCTGAAAATGATGGACATAGAACCAGCCCTGAGTTCGGGTTACCACCCAGAGACCGATGGCCAATCCAAACGAACTAATCAAATATTGGAGCAGTTTTTAAGATGTTACACCAATTATCACCAAGACAATTGGGTGGAGTTATTGCCATTTGCAGAATATAGCTACAACAACGCAGTGCACTCTTCCACGGGAGTCTCTCCCTTCATGGCGGTGGGAGGGTTTGAAGGGAAACCATTGCCTACCATTGAGAATGCCCCCAATACTTCCCCATCGGATTTTAAAAGTTGGTGGTCCAGCCTCCAAGACTCCTGGCCATTAATAGGCAAAGCACTGGACCAGGCAAAAGAGGATTATAAAAAATATGCCGACCGAGGACGAGCAGCAGGCTGGGATCTCCAACCCGGGGATTCTGTCTACCTCTCCACCAAGAATATCCATGGATTGCAGCCCAGCAGAAAACTGGGATGGAAATATGTTGGACCCTATAAAGTGTTACGTAAAATATCGGATGTGTCTTTTGAACTGGAACTGCCTAAATCACTGAGTTCTGTACACCCTGTGTTTCATTTCAGCCTGCTGAAGAAAGATCCTGGGCCGAATGCTTGGCATCCAGCTCCTCCAGTTCCTCCTCCACTGATGAAGGAGGGGGCCCCTCACTTCGAGATAACTGAAATCCTTGATTCCAAGATGCGAAGAGGCCGATTATATTACTTAGTTAGATGGCTGGATTTCGGACCGGAACACAACGAGTGGATTCGCTCAGAACATGTTCATGCTCCCAAACTGACCAAATTGTTTCATAAAATGTTTCCTGATAAAGCTAGGTGAAGTGAATTATGAGGAGGGCAGGGTGTCAGAATCTGACAATTCAGACAATGTATTATGTATTAGTCAGACTTAGATTTAGCTCCTTTGCATGCATGTCTTTCACTATCCTATGTATCTATCATGTATTGGGGTCTATGTAGCCATGATGTATTATGCTTGTCCAGGTCGGGAGGGTGACAACAATGATTTGCGAGAACAAAGAGGCCTCACATCCCGGCCTCCACATTCCAGCTGCTCCGGCAGTAACTTCAAGGGAGGATGCCTCTCATCTCTTATCACATGCAAAGAACCTTGGAGCCATTGATTGTTATGTGAACTCGAAACATCTGAGGGGTCTGGTTTGGGAGAGGAAATTTACTGCTTAACACCTCACTTTTTTCCTGTGAGAACCAAACGGTCCGGACACCTTTTAACCCGCCAATTTTCCCTTAAGGGGATTGGCTACCTATGGGTAATTCAAACTCCTTGGAATGGTATAATAGACCCGCTTGTATAATTTGTCTCATCTCTGACAATAATCCGAGATGCTATACTAATGTAGAAATAGGGAATAAAGAACTGTGGTTAACCAACCAAGATCTGATCCTTGACTACTTTGAGCAGAACTCTCACAGTGTCCTTCGAGGAACTCCTCAAGGCACTGAAGGGCTTCTTCTTGCCAAAACCCTCCAGGCTAGCCATGAGGGTCAAATTCAACCACCACACCCAAGCAGCAGGGGAGACCATAGCCGCATTCATGGCTGACCTTCCAAGGTTGGCTGCAAGCTCATCTGTCGAGGACACCCTCATGATGGGATTTGTCTGTGGGGTTCAAAAGAGTAAGCTTCGGTGAAAGCTGATCACCCTCTCGGACTCCACTCTGGAGAAGGTCTTCCAGGCAGCCTGTGCCTATGAGATGGCTCAGGAGGAGTTCCAAGGCTCCACCACCCCCATGCACTGCACCTTCTCATTGGCTTCTGAAGCCTCTGACGAGGACAAAGTTCAGCAATTTCGCTGTCACCCCCACAAGACTGTGCATCACACCCCAGCTAGTCCCAGCTCCAGGTCATTGGGCCCAGCAGTTTCTGCCAAACCTTGTTCTGGTTCTGCAACACTGTGTACCAGCTGTGGAGAAATCCATGACTGCTGGACCTACCACTTCTGTGATGCCACTTGCCATGTCTGTGGCAAGTCCAGCCACATCGCAAGGGTCTGCTGTTGCAGGACCAAACGCCGCTCACAAGCCACTCACCAGGGATTGGCTGAGCTTCACTCAACCTCATCACCCCGCCACCAGGTACTGAGCTTGCCCCAGGATGCCCCTAACAAAATCTCTGTCCCCATCCTCCTAGAGGGCTCCCCCTGCACGATGGAACTAGACACTGGGTCATCTTATTCCATTATTTCAGAGGCCACACTCTGGAAACTCTGCCCTCAGGGGGATCCCGTTTGCAGAAGACCCCAGGACTAAGGCTTCAGGATTTCCAGAAAAATCCCATCATGATTTGGGGGCTTGGCAAGTTCAAGGTCCAGTTCAAGGACTTTTGTGGCAAACTTGACCTCCTGGTGGTGGCGGGCAACCTCACAAGTCTCCTGGGGCTGTCGTGGTTCCAGCCCTTGGGTCTAGGAGTGACAGGAGTCAACAGCCTTTGTGTTATGGACTTTGAGGCAGTCTGTGAGGAGTTCCTGGCAGTTTTTGATGGAGCACTAGGCTCCTACACTGGTCCCCCGGTGTCCCTGGACCTTGACCCCACAGTCCAGCGGTCCACATTCTGGCCCGCTGGCCCCCACTTGCTGTACAGCCCAAGGTCAAACAGGAGCTAGACCGGTTCATGGCCCAAGGGGTTTTAGAACCCGTGCCCCATGCCCACTGGGAAACCCCCATCATGACTCCCCTGAAGTCTAACAGGGACATCCACATCTGTGCAGATTACAAGTGCACACTCAATACTGCACTTCAGGTGCACGCCTATCCCATCCCCATCATTAGCCATGTACTGGCTACCCTGGCAGGCACAAAAGTCTTCAGCAAGCTGGACCTGGTGCAGGCCTACCAACAGCAGCTGCCTTTGGATGATGCCATGGCCAAGGCTCAGATAATTGTGACTCAAAAGGGGGCATTCAAGGTAAAGCACCTCCAGTTTGGTGTCAGTGTGGCCCAGGTTTATTTCAGGAGCTGATGGACAGTCTCTTAAAAGGCCTGCTGGGAGTCCAGCCCTTTTTCAACAACGTCTTGATCATGGCCCTGGATGTCCCAACCTCCTCCACCCACCTCCAGGCCACCCTTCAGTGCTTCCAAGACACAGGCCTGAAGGTGAAGAAGGAGAAGTGTGTTCTCAATGTGCCATCCATGGCGTTCCTGGGCTTCACCATGGACACGGATAGCATCCACCCCACACCGGATAAGGTAAAAGCCATTATGGACTCCTCGGCCCCAGCTCCCAAGTTGAAGGTAGAGCTCCAATCCTTCCTTGGACTATTAAATTTCTACCACACCTTCCTCCCCCACAAGGTGGTGGTGGCTGAGCCACTCCACCAGCTCTTGGACAAAAATGCTAAATGGACTTGGGGCCCATGCCACTTAGCAGCTTTTTGCACCATGAAGGATTTACTGGCTTCCAACGTGGTTCTCGCCCACTTTGACAAGTCCCTGCCAGTGGTGCTGGCATGTGACACATCACCATATGGGATGGGGGTGGTCTTAGGGCATTGCCTGACCAACAGCTGGGAGGTCCTGGTTGCTTACTATTCCTGGACCCTGTCACCAGCTGAGCGCAATTATGTGCAAATAGACAAGGAGGTGCTGGCTATCATGGCTGGTGTCAAGAAATTCCATGAATTCCTCTACGTGAGGGCTTTTATGGTCATCGTGAACCACAAGCCACTCCTGGGTCTCCTTGATCTGGACTGTCATATGCCGCAGATTCTCTCCCCACGGGTTCTGCAGTGGTTAATCTTTCTCGCCGGATACCAGTACTCACTGGTTCACTGCCTTAGCAAGTCCATGGGTCATGTGGATGCCCTCAGCCGCCGGCTGCTGCCATCCTGTGACCCAGATCCTGCTCCCGCCTACCAAGTCGCACTCCTGGAGGACCTTCCTGACCACTCCGTTCAGGTAATGGACATTTCCCAGTGCACCGCCCAGGATCGCACCCTTTCCCAGGTCTTGGACTGGGTGGGGAGGGGTGGCCTAACAGCCTGGGCCCAGAGTTTGCCGCATACTCTGCCCAGCGCAACAAGCTCTCCACCCACATGAGGTGTCTGCTCTGGGGCTCATGAGTGGTGATCCCCGACCCACTCTGCAAGCAAGTGCTCATGGCCCTGATGTGCTCACTGATGGACCTCCTGAGGGTACCTGGTGTTTTTGGCCACTGTTTGACATAGAGTGTTGGACTGGATGGGCCACTGGCCTGATCCAACATTGGCTTCTTTTATGTTCTTAATGTTGTTTAAAATATTTATTGTTTTCAGCTTTCCCATACCAAATAAAAACATGCCAGCCAAGCAGCAGGTCATGACCTTCTATGCCAATATTCTGGTATTTTCTAGAGTAATCCAGTCCTTTATCCATGTCAAGGCAGCTGTTTTAAAGTACAGATTCCAGTCTGGAAGAGCAAATCCTGCCCTTTCTCTAGCATCCTGTAAAGCTTTCAGTTTTATTCTTGTTTTTTTGCCTTGCCATATAAATCCTTTAATCAGAGTGTCTAGTTCTATAAAAAGTTTCTGGTTTTGGAGGACTGGAATTGTTTGAAACAAAAAAAAAATCAACCTAGGAAGAACATTCATTTTAATTGTTGCAATTCTGCCCATAAAAGATATTTGTAAATTCTGACATTTTTCATGCTGTTTCTTAATTTCTGTGATAAATTGGACATAGTGATTTCGAGCAAAGAACTACATCTATTTGTTATATTTATTCCAAGATGTTTTAATTTTTTCTTAATTTCCAAACCTGATAGTTGCTGCAGTAATAAGTCCTGTTGAGATGCCATGTTTTTTGTTAATATTTTGGTTTTATGAACATTTATTTTCAAGCCAGTGACTTGGCCATAATCCTTAAGAGATTTTAAGAGATGGACAATAGATTCCATTGGGTTTTCCAACATAAATACTAAATCATCTGCAAAAGCCTGCAATTTATATTCTTCTCCTTTAATTTTAAGTTCTTTTATGTTAATATCACTTCTAATCAAATCATTAAATGTTTCAAGTGTAAAAATAAAAAAGTAGATGTGAAAGTGGGCATCCTTGTCTGGTTCCTTTTTGTATGGCTATATTTTTTTGTTAATTCACCATTAAGAAGGATTCTCGCTTGTTGAGAAGAATAAATTGCCTTAACCATAGTAAAAAAAAAGTTAAGGCCACATTGTGAAATCAATAGTTTTTCAAGCATAAAATTCCTATTAAAATTATCAAAGGCCTTCTCGGCATAAAAGATTAATGCCATCTGCTTGTCTGGATGAGCTTCAAAATATTCAAGTACATTTAGTATAACTCTAACATTGTTTCTGAGTTGTCTTTTGGGTAGAAAGCCTGCTTGGTCCTGATGTATAACTTTTATCAGTACTTTTTAATGTCTTGTAGCCAAAATAGAGGCATATATTTTATAATCCACATCAAGTAATGAAATAGGTCTACAGTTCTGAATTTCTTTCAGGTCTGTGTTCTGTTTATGTATCAAAGTTATTAATGCATCATTCCAGGTATCTGGAAGTTTACGTTCAGTCAATCTAGCATAGACTGCTATTTTAAAAGGTAAGGTCAACTGATCTTCAAAAGTCTGGTAGAATTCTGCCGGAAATCCATCTGGCATTCTCCCTTTTTTCCTGTTTTTTGAAGGCTTCTGTAATTTCTGCAATTGTTATTGGATCATTTATTATTTTTATTTGATCTTCTGCAAAAATAGTAATATTGTTGTTTACCAGATAATCTTGAATGTCATTTATATTAGCTTCTCATTTTTGATATTGTTTTTCATAGAAGGATTCCACAATATTTTTCAAGTCTTGTGGTAGATTTTTATCAGTTCCATAAGAATCTTTCAAAGAGAAGGTAGCCCTTTTTCCTTTCCTTAATTTATAAGCCAACCATCTTGTTGGCTTATTGGCATTTTAAAAATAGTTTTGTTTTGCATAAGTAATCTTTTGAGCTATTTCTTGAATTAATAGGCAGTTCATTTGATATTGCAAGCATTTCCATTTCATTTTCAGATTTTGGGTAGCTGATTGTGATTTCATTTGTTGTTCACAGTTCTGAATTTCATTAATAATTTTTGCAGATTCCTGGTTTCTTAATCTCTTAAGGTGTGATGTAGCACTTATGTCCCATCCTCTAGCAAATGCCTTAAAAGCATCCCAAACAATCTTAATGAGTATGTCTGGTTGTAAATTTTGTTCAAAAAATATCTGGAATTCCTTTTTCATTTGGGCCACAAAACCTTTATTTTTCAACAAAGAAGTGTTCAAAGTCCATCTAGTCCTACCTTTTGAAACATCTTGAAATGTTAGCGATAAAGGGTTATGGTCAGCAAAGGTAGGTGGAAGTATTTCTGCCTCTACTAGATCTTTTACAAGCAAAGCTGAAATCCAAGCCATATCAATTCTTGACCATGAGTCATGTCTTGAAAAAAAAGTAAAATCTTTTTTGGTAGGATCTCTAAGAGGAAAAGAAAGCTCAACAATCCACAAAAAGGATAAGTAATGGGAGATGGGTTGAATATTCCGAATGTACCACAGCAGGAAAAGGAAGCCAGCAAGGGAAAACCCTTTAAAAATCCAATATAAGCTCAAACAGGAATCCAAGTAATGGAGAGGGAAGAAAAATCACATCCAGGGTATACACAATTTTTTTCTAGGAATAACAACCGAAAATACCAATACAAAATATAAAAAAAGAAGAGAGCAGATTTTATACAGTCAAAGCACCATTTAGGTCCTTACAGTTTCAGTCTAGTACAGCTGCAAAAAGCCTCAGAGCAAGAGGGGTGGTTTGAACAGCTCCCCTTCAAGTAGTTTAAGGTTTAAAGTTCAATTTGAGCTGATAAATAGATGGTAGTAGGTATTCTTCAAAAAGTCAGAAGGCTGTAATGATCTTTTGAAATTATCTGTCCCCTTTTAGCCCTTATGAAGATGACAAAATGTAACAAAGTCTTGAAGAAGCCGAATACAGAAAGAAGGGGAGAAATGAGATTCTCCAGTCTTCACTGTTAAGCAAATTGAAGCTTTAGGGCTTAGGTAAGATCAGAGAGTCAATGTTAAAATGTAGATAAAGTACCTACAGTCACAGATAGGTGTAAATCAGCGAAGTAGATAAGAGAAGAAGGTATGAGAGTCCTCCAGAGTTCCCAGGACACACAGCTTTGCCTCCATTGCTAATCATGGAGGCTCTTCAAAGGTTCTTCTGTGGGGACATTAGGGCAGCTACAATCCTCCATTGCCATGCAGAAGAGCTTTCCAAAACAATCCCCCTGGTCCACTGGTCCCCTCCAAGGAATCCAGTGGACCTGGGATCCCCCAGGTCGCTTTAGGAACCAAAGAATCCAGATGGCTGAGGGAGCACCTACAAACACATCCGCCGCTGCTGCAATGCAAACCAGAAGTCTGATATGTTATAACTTTCAATATATAAAATTCCTTATTTTAATCAATATGAGAACTATTTATGAAATGGTGGTGACAATTTTTTCTAAAGCTGAAAATAAAAAAACAGATAAGTAACAAACTCCCTATTTCCTATGCTGCGCTTCCAGTGTTGTGCAAAAATTATGAGTAAACTTTAATAGTACACTAGGAATAAGGCCCGTTGTGGAAATAAATACAACGGGCTCTAGAAAGATGCTCTGGGAGAGTGCCCCGGCCTTGGGCACTCAGTGTCAATTTGCTGTGGCAACCTCAGCAGGGTATAATGACACAGAGTCCACCATTTTCTCCAGGGAAAGATCACTACCATCTGAAGAGCAGTTGTAATTCAGCATGATCCCCATCCCTCCCCTGGAGATTGGCAACAATGGTTTCCCATGAGAGAATGGGTGGTTTGAAGGGTGGAGTCTATGGCATTGAACTTGTCTGAGGTCCCACCCCTGCTGAAACCTCACCTTCTCCAGGGTCCACCCCTCAAATCTCCAGGAATGTCCCCACCTGGAGATGGCAACCCTACCTCCCAGCCAACTGTCAATGTATTATTATCTGCCCCGGCTTCAGCTTTCTTTCTCCTCCCCCCTCCCCCCTAGATAACAGTTGTAATTCTGAGTGATCTCCAGTCCCCACCTGGAGATTGGCAACAATGGTTCCCCATGAGGGACTCGCTAGCTTGGAGGGTCGAGTCTATGGCATTGTACCTGTCTGAGGTCCCACCCCTCCTCAAACCTCACTGTCTCAAGGCTCCATCCCTCAAATCTTCAGGAATTTTCCACCTGGAGTTGGCAACCTTCCTAGCCAACATCAACCTCACTCTTCAACTTTCCATCTCTCCCCCCCTGCAGCCTCCACTGTGCTCTGAAGCCCTGACTGCTATGTCACATTGGCTGTCATAAGGGGTCCATCTTAGCCTGGTATAAAGACATAGAGTCCACCATTTTCTCCAGGGGAACTGATCTCTGCCATCTGGAGTGCACTTGTAATTCTGAGTGATTTCCAGCCCTCACCTGGAGATTGACAACCATACTTCCCCAGGTGGAAAAGTAGTCTTTCTCTGCAATGGGGACTGAAACAGCTGACATCATTCTCCTCTCCCGCTTTTGACTTGCACAACAACCCTGTGAAGTAGGTTAGGCTTAAAGTCTATGATTGGCCCCAAATTACCCACTCAGCAGAAACCTGGGTCTAGCAGATCCTGCCCTGAAGCGCTTACTGCTACGCCTAGGGTACTCAACCTCTAGGTGGAGCCTGAAGACCACCAGGTATCACAATTGAACTCCAGACAACAGATTCTTCCCCCCCGGAGATAATGACTGCTTTGGAGGGTGGCCTGTATGGCATTCTGTTCAGCTGGCCCCAATGAGTTTTCTCCCAGAGCCCAACGTAGGTGTGGAAAGGGGCTTTCAGAGAAGCAAGCTTGGTTGCCTAGCAACGGGCACTGAGGGGACCATATTAGTGCTGGTTCCCCAATGGAACATATTGGCCCTTTCACACAGAAACGTGCTCTCCCATTGGGGAAGTGTTCCTGAGCCGGTTTACCTTGAAACCTCCTCCCAAGCATTCTTCAGTTCTTTGTACCGGTCCTGAAGCGCTATGGGGTGCTGTGTGAAATGCCCCCTGTTTCTGACAGTGTATTCTGACAGTTTATTCTGGGCACGCTAACAGTGTGTGGGGGAGGGAGGTTATGGTGAAAGTCCATTGTCTTTTCACTGACAGAAGCAGGCCACTGAGGGGACAGTTAGACCCACCCAGCAGTGGGAGGAGGAGAAGAGTGGATCCTTCCCCTTCACTGGCTCCCTCCCGACTGAGGCCGGGATGCTGGCCGGTGGCTCTGTGGGCAGGACTGAGGCAAAGCAGGGAGAGAATGCAGCCAATGGCCCGGGTCCCCCTTTTGAGTGGCAGTCCGTCCAGCCTACTTATTTTGGCGCCCCATGGAATCTTGCCCCTTGGAATCTTAAAATGGCTTTATATAATAGGAAAGATTTGTCTATGTATGAGTTAGTTTTGTATGTGAAGTTATAAACTGTAGCAGATTACTATTGTTCAGAAAAAATCGGTTAACCTTTTTAAATTTCCCCTCTTCTGTAAATGTTTCTTAGGTTAATATACTTCTTAAGAAAAATGCTCTATTTTATAATTCCAAAAATGAATTTTGACTCTTATAAGCAATAAGAAATAAACTTATCTATAAAACTTGTATGTGGGTATAGCGTTTGAAATATATGCAATTAAAACAATTTAACCCACTATAACTTCAGTATATAATTGAACCGGCTTTGGTGCTGTAGAGCTGAAAGCAAAATTAAAATTAATAGCTTCCCCAACTGTGTGGGCAAGCTTCCACAAGCGGTCACTAACAGATATGAGGCAAAATGAACCAAAAACCCCTCCCCCCACCAAGTTGATTTCATAAAACTCTTATTTAGCTAGATCAGTAACTAATCAACGTAATGAATTATGAGCTGAACTATAGTACACTTGATGTTGGGGTTCTTTCTGTCATAGCAGAATTAAGATATTTAAAGAGCCTGGTAATTGTTCTTTCAAGCTTGAGTAACTTAACGTGTTGTGCATCAGTCGGTGACTTCATCTGCAGACATTGGCGACCCACCATGTCTCAGATGTGCTGTTTATTGTCCATCAGGAGGAGGTGATGAACGAAACTTTCTTTTGAAGGAGTGTTGTGTGCTTTCGTGACCATCTAATAAACTAAGAGACTTCAGAAGATTCATTCCTGTTTCTTCATCTGATACTAGAAATTTAGTGCCTTTGTAGGAGACCTGCATTTTTCCCGTGTCAAGCCATTTATAGCGGCTATTGGCAGCTTGCAACCGGGTTGAAATAGGCTTCAGTGAGCATCTTATATTGTGCTTATCCATAGAATGTTCCAGCAAAAACCACAAAGGTGAGGAAAGAAAAATCACCAACAAAGTGCTTGGGAAAACCAGGACCTCCCCCCCCCCCCCCCACTTTTGCCTGGCTTTGAAAACTGAGGAGATTCTCTGTTGTTGATGATGATGATGATGATTTTATTTCTCTACTGCTCATAGCCAAAGCTCTGTGGATGGTCTACAACAACTGCAGTACCTTAGGGTATCTTAAGTATCTTAAGGGAGGGTGGCTGAATGGAAATAATTTTATCACTGCAGTGCCCCAGCTGAGAAGTTCCTGCTTCAGATTATAGCCCACCTTGCTTCAGACGAATGATGGAGGCAGAGCAGATCCAAATAGGATCTGAAGCCCTTTGAACTGGACCTGAAAGGAAAGAGGCAACCAGTGCAGTTGCTCTAAAATGACAGACTATCTCTTTAAGAACCATCAGAAAATTAAGTGCTGTGTCTTGTCCCAATAGAAGCTTCTGAATGATCTTCAAAGCATTTTACAGTAATCTAATCTGGGTGAGAACTGGACTCTTATTCTGCCTTTTAATATAAAGCTGCTGCCACTTTACCAGTTAAAGTTAGTTAATGGCTCTGTGTACAGTGGTGAGCTGTGCTTCCATCTCCAGAGCTGAATCTAAAATCACCCCCAAAGGGTTGATTCAGAAAGGCTCTTTCAATTTTTTAAAATTAGATTTTGAAAATGTCAAAGTTTCCCATTCTGGGCAATTGTTAAAGACACAGGAGCCTTGTTCTGCATTACATTTGGCACCTTAATTAAGGCAATCACAAGTCTAACTTTAGCTGTTTGGCTGACTGTTTACTGCCAAGTACTAAACAGGCCATTCACAGCTCTCCATTTACCCCTTTATTCTTTTTCTTTCCTTCAATGTATGCACACTTGGGCAGTGAATCTAACTATATGAAATTGCACCAAATAAATAGCATATAAGTACTTCTATTTCCCATACTTTATGCAATAAAAAGAAGTTAAAATCTGCAAAAAGTGTATAATAAAGTGTTAAATCTATAGTTATTCAGCCCTATGCAGCAACTGTGCTCTGAAAACTGCTTTAAATAGCACTGTATCCCCCTGGTATGATACTAATTGCTTGTTGTTGTGGCTGGCTAGATGTTTCATTTTATTCAAAAGAACAAAATTCTGAAATGAAATCAGCAGTCAGTATTTGCAAACTGTATCAGCAAATCCCAGGCCGAGTACAGACTGGCAGTCTGGCCCGCTCTGCCTCCACTTTAAAAGTGGAGGCAGAGCGGCCATTCAGACTGCCGCATCTGCCCGGAGGAGGTGGCCCAGATGCAACGCAACTTCAAAGTGGTGTCCTGGCTGCTGCGGCGCATATTCCACCCACTTCCGGTGGAGGAGCCGCATGGCATTTGGATGCTGCCGCCGGAAGCCGCCCACAGTCTGGGCACTGCAGGTGGCTTCCTTGCAGTGGCGTGCGAACGCCGTGCGGCGGGGGCAATTCCCCCCGCCTTGATCTGCCGCGCCGCAGAGGTGCGGCAGAATACCAGTATATCCTCGGCCCCACTTTGTTGAAATGGATTAGGTTTTCCCTTTTTTGCAGACTTAAATTGGATGAAATTACAGCTTAAGTGTTTTTTGATAACTTTTTAACAAACATTATACTATTGCGAATTTCTTTTCAGGTTGAGTGCTTCTTACATACTTTGCACTTCCTTTGTCAGAAAAATTGTGGATCTGCTGCTCTGCTCTGGAACATGTGAAAAATGAATTAAGATGAAAAGATAAAAGTAAAGAGGTGAACTGACCTGAATCTTTGTTAGTAGTGAGAGGATAAGATTTTTGGCATTTGAAGAAAAGTTGTGGCACAATAATAAATTTTGACTCAGTTATTTATGGAAGTAATTAATTAACTCTGAAATTTGCTACCAGCTAAGGTGAATACAGCCATTAACTGAGACAGCTTTAAAATTATTACACAAAGTCATGGCTCATGCAATACATGATGTCTAAGTAGTAATTCCATTAACAAAGGCAGTATACATTTGAATTCCAAATGTTAGAAATATCTTCATGTCTTGATTAGAAGTTTCTGGCGATATCTATCCTACCTCTATTGGAAATGCATTAGCAGACCATTTAGCAAGGCAAGAAGAGTTTAAAAAATCTACCAAGCAGCCATGAATGGGTTGATCAAGAGACAAATGGTTGAAGAATTTGCTTACCTGTTTGCTACTGGTCAACAAGGTATGAGACAGACATGCAGATATTTGAGCATGCCTACCACTTTTCACAGTGCAAGCCTAAACTGCAATACACTGTTGAAAGTCTACTGAAATCAATGGGTTAAAAAGGGTGTAACTGCTTGGGACTGCACTATCAGAAGATGGTATAATGATATATCTCTAATTTAAGGATTAGACAGTATCCTGAATCTGTATGGAAATATCAGGAGTTTAGGTTATATTAGGGCTGCAATCACACACACTAAATAATCCAGTTTCAATCCACTTTCGGTGCACTTTCCAACTAGATTTTTACTGTATGAATTGGCAATCCAGTTGGAAAGTGGACTGAAAGTGAATTATTCCATGTGTGTGATCACAGCCTAGAATATTTTAATTAAAATAGGAATATTCTAGCCTCCCCCTTTGCACGTTTTTTTTTTAGTGGCATCCCCATTGAAATATCTAGTTTTGTTTTTACAGTGATCAGTCAGATTATCCTAAACACATTTATAAATCTACTTTTTATCAGGGAATAATGAAACTAACTGGCTTCATTGGCGTGCACTGATTCATTTCCTTCAAATAGCATCAAAATAATATAGTTTAAAGCTCTTCACATTGACTTTACCAGTCTCTACAGGCTTATTTCTAGTTCTGTCTGGAATATAGAAAACTCTTTCATATAGGCTATTGCCTTTTCTAACACATCCCTTTATCAACAGATAATTTATGTATTTGCATGAGGGGGGTCATTCTGAGAGCTCTTTTCTTGAGAAGAAATATAAACAATTTGAACCCTGGAAATGTAAATTTCCTTTGTTCAGGTTTTTTGCTTCATTTAGGGTCTGGTCATGCTGAGCAATTTAGTAGCATTTTCTTAATTCACACACAGCATGAGGGGGGTTTAATATATTCAGGAAGATGGCATTTCAGCTCTTTAGCATTCTGTTCATGACTACCTTGTGGTTGTCTTCATTTTATAAAGTTGAGCCAACCTCACTTGAAAATATAAATTTGAGAACTGAGCAACCTGTTCAATTGCTTTGCGCATCTTTCTGCCATAATTTAAGTTCCCACTTGACTATCATACTTTTAGAAAATAGCCTTTTCCTAATCATTATATTTCAGGCATACAAGTGAACATATAGAATCACTATGACAATTGCAATGCTGGAGCTCATTGGTCTCCACAAAGCCCATAGCCCAGTTTGGATGGAATTCACTTATATGAAATTATAAACCTTTCTGATTGTGCTAATCCCAAGGAGGCTTTGCTCCCAGCTGGTTTAGAGCAAGTGACAATATTACATTTTCAGCATATGCCACATTGTATCCTCACAACAATTTTGGTCTCCCATATTACAAATGTCCCCAAAAGAAAATGGCATACTGGAGGCCATCCACAGATCTATAGGTCTGTATATTCCAAGGTCTGACAAAATAAGGCTGGACTGATCTCTGGTTGAATTTAATTAGTCTGATGATTTCAAATGTTCTATAATGTTTTACTGTTACTTCTTGGGGTTTAGTGCTCTACAGCAATTATTATTTAGACTTGTAATTGTTGTTTTATGATAAGATTAAATTAAAAAATGGTTTTGGGAGAATGTTTATGTTTTGCATTTAATGAGGTAATTTAATGAGGCTTGAGTGTTTAAACCTGATATTGATCAAGAAGCATGGAATATAGATTTTTTTAAGTAATAAGTAGTAAATGAAGAAATCCACTGAAATCACATAGCAGATTAGTATTTGTTAATGCATCCATCTGTTTTATATTTCTGTTTTCTTTATTGATATATTCAGGAAATGTTCTTCCTGCTTTTGGTGTCTGTCTGTTGCAATGCTGGGCCCCTGAGTCTACAAGTAAACAGTAGTAGTCATAAAATGAAGTATAAATAACTTAACATTTATTGCTCTTAAGGCCAATGGTTTGTTTGCCCATTGCGAGCTTGTAAGATCTGTTATACTGTTAAGCTTGGGATGCAATACTGGATAAAGTAGAACTGAAAATAAACAGTATGTTTTCAGGGGTAAATCTACAATGTTTATGGAATAGTTGAATTCTAAACATTTTATGAGACACTGGAAACAGAAAATAATGGGGTGTTTATCCACAGTTAACCAAACAAATAAGGTTTAGAAACATTTGTTATGTGTGGAGTAGATACTTGGTTACTTACAGCTTATGAGACTTTGGGGAAGCCTTGGATGTACACTAAATGCAATATAAAATTTTGTGTTCAGTTGCATTTCTGGAGGATTGACTTTGAAAAAGCTTTCTTTGGATACATAGTTTCTTGGAAAAAGAAGAGTCTGGGTATGCTAGTTTAAACAAGCCATGTAACAATCGAAGCCCTTTTCTATGGTTTTCTAAAAAAAGTTTGAGAGTAGAGTTCGACAAAAATAAATCTTTCTGTCAAGAGCAACGGGAAAGAGAGGAGAGAACCAGGTGGCTGGTAGTGAGAAGCAGGTGTCAAATTATCCATAGAGTTGAACTGTCTATGAATAATTCAGAGGAATCTTTCCTTGGCAGAAGCCCAAACCACGAACTATCTGCTCTCTCTGGATTGTGCATTTTCAATAGATAGCCCAGACTGGCTGAAATATGTTCTGATATATAAGAAGGGTTATTTTGTGCTCATGTTGAAATAGATTGTTCTGAAAAGTTGGTGAGTTCATCATTGCAAGCAGATCAAGATACCAAGAGCTCTGTTCAAGACCTGGGAGCTTAACAATGGAGTGAGGATTGCTGCCTTCACATCCCATACTTCTTTGCTACTTCCAGCCAGAAACACCAATGAAACCAGAAACAGGAGCAGAGGCTAACAGTGCATTCATAAGCAGAGCTGTGTGCGTGTAATGTGCCATCAAGTCAAAAAAGACTTATGGTGACTCTCTAGGGTGTTCAAGGTGAGAGACTAACAGAAGTGATTTGCCATTGCCTTCCTCTGCATAGCAACCCTCTGCATATGGACTCCTATCCAAATACTAACTAGGGCTCACCCTACTTAGTGTCTGATATCTGATGAGATTAGGCTAGTCTAGGATATCAATGGCTTTAGAAGAGTCTAACTCTGTTTAGGATTGTACTGTAAATTCCTCAGTTGTGTTTGGACCCATCTCCAGCAGAGAATTTCCTCTTTCTGGCTTCAAACTATTGTTGTGAGATCTTCTGAGGGAGGAGAACAGTAACCAAAGAGGTCTTCATTATGTTCAAACTTAGCTCCATCTGAGGCCTCCCTTCTATAGATTCCATTCCAGCCACCATTACTAAGACTATCAAAGGGAGGAGAGGTAGCAGACAAGTGTCCTATTGTGCCTGAAACCAGCAAAATTGAGAATCTGCACCCCAAATAACACCTCTGGGTGGGTGCCCTGGCCTTGGGCACTCAGTGTCAATTTGCTGTGGCAACATCAGCAGTGTATAATGACACAAAGTCCACCATTTTCTCCAGGGAACTGATCTCTGCAATCTGGAGAGTAGTTGTAATTCTGAGTGATCTCCAGCCCTCACTTAGAGATTGGCAACAATGGTTCCCCAGGAGGAAATGGCTGGTCTGGAAGGTGGAGTCCATGGCAGTGTACCTGTCTGAGGTCCCACTCCTCCTCAAACCCCACCCTCTCCAGGCTCCACCCCTCAAATCTCCAGGAATCTTCAAAACTGGAGGTTTATCTGCTCCTCTGACTTCAGCTTTCCATCTCCACCCACCCACAGCCTCTACCTGAGAAAAGTACAGTCTTTCTCTGCAGTGGGGACCCAAGCAGGAAGGAAGTGACCTCAGAAGGGTATAATGATACAGAGTCTACCCTGCAAAGTAGCCATTTCCTCCAGGGGAGCTGATCTCTGTCACGTGGAGAGCAATTTTAATTCTGAGTGATCTCCAACCTGTTACCACCAATGCCCTGCCTTGTTGTTTGGGAAATTAGCTAGGCAGCAGGCAAGGCCAGAGAGGTACAAGGGACCTATACACAGGTCTGGCACAGTAGGAAGACTCCAGATTTGAAGAGTAAATTAAATAGTTTTTATTAAAGTATTTCCCTAATTCCAAAAACACTAAGCATTCAAAAGTAGCAAACAATAAAGAACTAATAAAAATGGTAATTGATAGCAAATAGAGGGGTCAGTTACAAGGTAGTACTACCTGTCCAGACATGCAGAAGTCCTTGAAGAAAATAGCGCCAATGGCCAGCATTATGCACTATGGGGGGGGCAGAGAAAAAGCGTGCTGAATGGTGGGGAGGGCAGGAAAGAAATATAAATATAAAACAAATTAAAAAGAGAAAAAGAGGGGGGGTGCATGGATGGATATAGACTCTGAAAAACAATGCTGACCAATAGGAGGTCTTGAGGGGCTTGTCTCTGGTAAAGACAAAAGATTACCTGGGCCAGTCCTGGGTCCCAAGGGGTGTGACATCAGGAGGAGCCAGACCTAGATGCAACTAATGAAGTTCCAGAGGGGCAGAGTCAGGCTTAACAATGGCTTTGATGAGATTAAGCCAGGTGCTGGGTGGATAGTTGAATGGGTTTTCTGACCACTAATGGCCCAGTCAAGGCAGTTTGAATAGGTCCCCAGGTATAGACAAAAGGTGGGAGATGAGTCCCTGATTAGCATCAGGAAGAATAGCTAAACATTTGAATGTATGATTGGTTTATCTCAGTATCCTGAGAGATGGAGCAGAAAAAGACAGGTTTGGAGACAAAGGATTCTCACATAGACATGGGGTCACACAAAAGAGCTAGGTGAAGTTCTGGAGTTAGGAGGACTATCCACCAGGTGGCAACTGAATAGCCTTTAGGAATGCAAATACCCACGGCTCTTTTTCCAGCAGGAACTCCTTTGCATATTAGGCGACACACCCCTAATGTAGCCAATCCTTCAAGAGCTTACAGTAGCCCCTGTAAGAAGAGCTCTGTAAGCTCTTGGAGGATTGGCTACATTAGGGGTGTGTCACCTAATATGCAAAGGAGTTCCTGCTAGAAAAAGAGCCCTGCAAATACCTATTTATTTATTTATTTATATTCATATCCCGCCTTGCCAGCGGACCGGCTCAAGGCGGCTAACAAACATATAAATACCATCAAAGGTTTACAATATAAAATAGACAGTTAAAATTGACACCACATCCTACACACAATATACTACAACAGATGGCAACTTCAGAGTTCTCATGGCGAACAGAGGCAGCAAGGGGTGCGACCAACAGGACCAGGGCATTGTTATCAAATCAGTTCCCCCCCGGTGGTGGCTCCTAGTTGAAAGCCTGGCAGAAGAGCTCTGTCTTACAGGCCCTGCGGAATTCCAATAAATCCCGCAGGGCCCTGATGTCATCCGGGAGCTTGTTCCACCAGTGGGGAGCCGCCACCGAGAAAGCCCTGGCCCTGGTACAGGCCAACCGAATGTCTTTCGGACCGGGACAAATCAGACGATGTTGAGTGCCTGACCTCAGTGACCTCTGGGGCCTGGTAGAACAATGGGGCCTGGTAGAACCCATTGTTTGATATGCATACCTCTTCTGGGTGGAGAGAGAGGCTGGATATGGCCTTGGAGGTCTGCCTTGTGTGAAATCTGTTTTTGTAGAGTGCTTGCAGGCTGACTCTGTGGCTCAAGCTGAGAGTGCTTGCCTTTTGGGGGACTTTGCTTCCGGTCAGTAGTGGGGTCTCTAGCTGTTGGAGCTACCCACTAATAATAAGGCAGCACTTCTGGGCTACAAGCCCTCACCTGGAGATTGGCAACAATGGTTCCCCAGGAGAAAGTAACTGCTTTGGAGAGTGGAGTCTATGAAAGTGTACCTCTCTGAGGTCCTACCCCTCAAATCTCCAGGAATTTCCCAAACTGGAGGTGGAAAACCAGTCTCCTTCCCTACCAACAATGAACCTACCTTTAACTGCCCCTCTGACTCCAGCTTTCAATCCCCCCTGGCAGTTTCTACCTAGGAAAAGTACAGTCTTTCTCCACAGTGGGGACCCAAGCAGGATGGAAATGACCTCAGCAGGGTATAATGACACAGAGTCACCCTGCAAAGCAACCATTTTCTCCAGGGGAGCTGATCTCTGCCATCTGGTGAGCAGTTGTAATTCTGAGTGATCTCCAGCCCTCATCTGGTGATTGACAGCAATGGTTCCCCAGGAGAAAATAACTGCATTGGAAGGTGGACTCTATGGCATTCTATTCAGCTGAGGTCTCTTTCCTCCCCAGACTCTGGCTTCTGTAGACTCCACAAAATCTCCAGGAATGCCAATCTGGAGCTGGCAACCCTAGTTAGGACTGGCCTCAATGAATTCCCCACAAAGGCCAAAGTGGGCCTGGAAAGGGCCTCCTGCCTTTGCTTTTTTACTGACAAAACCAAGCTTGGTTGCCTAGCAACAGCCACTGAGGGAAAAGTCAGCCCCATAGCAGGAGGAGAAGAGAATGGTTTGACAGCCGGTAGCTCAGCCAGGCAGGGAGCCAAGTGGGAGAAGCATCTTCATCAGGAGAGACAGCCATTTTGGCAGTTTATTCTGACAGGGAAGACTGGCCAAGCTGGCAGTGGGTGGGAGAGAGGAGTGGACCAAGCACCCAGCCAATGCCATGCAAGTACTCTTGAGTGGTGGTTGGAAGGCCAATGGCTGATGGAGCACACAGTGCAGCCAATGAGAGAGCTGGAAAGTTCCAATATGCTAGGATATATATATATATCCTATATATATGTATGCATATATATAATATATGTATGTATATATATATGTATGTATATATATATCCATCAGATTCAACCCACTCAACAGTTTGGTGCCCCCTTGTGGGGATACCATAAACAGCTCCTCATGAAAGTGGGAACTAATAATCAGTCTAGTGGGGTATCCTTTGAATTATTAGTTGGAATAGTTGGTAAAATTGCCAATACATGTCAAAAGACTGGGCTTGAATACTATATGGTGCTATTATCACTGAGCAGATCTAGCACCTGTAACACTCTCTGAAGATTGGATGAATGATCTTACAGCCCTCACAATGTGTACTTTTCAAACAGTTTCTCCCAAACTGAAACACCTGCATCAACTTTTTCTGAAATGTCCCACATCGCCTTGATATTTTGATGTAATTATGCAGAGTATGTAAGTCCTCAGACAGGATGGAGGAGTGTTTGGGAACAGCTACCTGCATCTAAAGAGAGAAATACAAGGTCCCACTATTGGAATGCTGAAGGCATGAGCCTCAGTCACAGTAAGTTATGTTAATAGATCTGATGGAAGACATAATACTTGTATTCCAAGTATGTCTTTCTCAACCTAAGCATGATTACCAAAAGTCCTTTGCCAAGTGGTTGTGAGGAAGAAAAATTAATTTATCTGAAAAGCACATCTGCTGAAGAAGATGACAGAATATCAGCATAGCAGTCAATATACTGCACTGCATCTATATTTTACAACAAGAAGACGCTCATCATCTGCCATTAAAGTATGTTATCATTCATAAACTTCCTCTACATTCAATCACAAGTAGAAGACAATACTGTTCAGATGTCTTTTCCTCTGGCAGTATTGAAGCCTAAGGAAATTATTGATGGCAATCTCAGTCTAAACCCATTTTTGACTAGGGAGAGTGTTGTAGCATATTTGTCAAGTTTTTGCAATAACAGGGAATATCAAAAAACAGACATCAAAGTGTACAGAGTGCACAGAGTTAAAAGGTTTTTGGTGCTTTGTAAGAACTTTTAAAAATACTGTGTTTTATGACTGTGTTTTACCATTTAATTCAGTTTCATTATATGTGATATTTCTAGTCCTGAAACTTTCAGTGGCTCCAGTCTGAATGTAGACATTTGTATTCATTGTTTGAATGTCATATTTGAATGTCAATTTGTGGTCACTGAGTATTCATTTGGATACACAGTGCCTACATAAAAGAGATTTCTATGGCATTAAAGCTGGGGATCTATTTGCCCCATCCCCTTTTCAAATAAGGCATGAGCTGGCCAGCTGAATAGTGGTTGCCCAGTGGGAAGGCACAGGGAAGGGGCTTTATATTCAAGTCTCACCACTTCCTAGCTTCACAGCATATAAGGAAAAAGGAATGGGAATTGACACCTTTCAGCACATTATGTTCAACTGAGAATAAACAAAGATGGAAGCTGCCAGCTGAGTTTGAAGGCAGGATGGATTTGCCAAACAAAAGGCAGTCATGAGTCTGCAGCCGCCCTGAGCCTGCATGCAGGGAGGGAGGGGTATAAATAAAATAAATAATAATAATAATAGGGCAGCCTGCCCCATCCAATATTAGCATATTTAATAGGGAATATATAGATCAGCTATTTTAATAATCTAGTTAAATCCATATTTTGGTCTCATGTCTTTATTTGGGATGCTGGTGCACAGGCACTAGCTATAGGACTAAAATGAACCTCCATCTTCAATGGCTGTTTAGTTCTAAATAACAGTGTCTACCTGTAGTCCTTTAAGGGACATCTGACCTCAAGTGGTTTTTAAATGTGTATATTTCAGAGAAGATGTCAGGGAAACAGATTAGCCCCCCCCCCCTTCCCCAGACAACCCAGCAACTTTTGTTGATATTCTTAGGAGAATAAAGACGTTAAGCAAACTAATACTCAGTACTAACTGGGCTCAAGTTATAACATTTCATTTGTTAATTCTGGGGAGTAAAAAATACATATTAGCCAAGATTTTTAAATTCTTGAGATGAATTTTTGGCTTTTCCATAACTTTAGGAATTCCATAGTATTAAGTGTGATCTGTGAATTTCAGTTCTTTAGCCAGCTTTTCCCAGAAATTAGGCTCTGACACAGTTACAGTGTCCTTTTAAGTTTTTCACTGTATTAGCCTGCTTTCTCCCAAAGCCAGGCTCCAAGATAACATAGTCTCCTGATCGAGAATCCCTCCAGTCTCACTCTTTGGTAGCTCAAACCCTCTCTGACACTAACTTATGGTTTTACTGCTCTTCTTCTTACTTCCCCTTCCTGTATGGCTCCTCCAGCATTCCATGGGCCCTGATGAGCTGTTAGATGTTCTGCACACTCACGAAACAGGAATAAACAGGATTGGAGACTGACAAAAAGAGGCAAGACCTTTTCCCATCCATCACAGAAGACCATTATCTGCATGCCTTCTTCATTAGTTCCCTGGAGCATCTCTTTCTCTCTAGTTTTGGAAGGTAATGTTGGAGTAGATAGAGTTATGGTCTAATCCAACATCTCTTATTCTTCTGTGAATCTTTATAGAATATTGTTATTTTAGAAACATTATACAATCCAAAATCCTTTTACTTATTTGCCCTTCAAAATAAAAAAGAAATCAGATACTGTGAAATAGAAAATACTACAATGTACATCCTTGAACTGCAGTCCAAGTTGCTGTTTAACAGCTTAAAGTAATAAAGTCTTTGGACATGCAACCAAGCTTTTTAATGATATAGAAACTGCACCTAGGCTGGGATGTGGATGCTTGATTTACTTGTGCCATTCAGCATTAATGAGGTTTTTGTACATATTTGTTTTTCCCCCATATAAAAGAACCATATAAATATCACTGAATAGGAAATAATAAATCCAGGCAAGTTTACAGCTTGCCTCGATTAAAGTTGTGACAAGGTTAGCATCAAAGACTTTATCAAGCATTTAAAAAAACGGGGGGAGGAGGGAATGAGATAAAATCAACACACTGGTATAAACCCAGAGGGAAAATGTATCACTGCTTACTAGATTTAAGTAGCGTGTTTCCCCATAAAAATCCCTTAAAGAGGCGTGGGACTTATTTTTCTTTTGAAAGCAATTATTCCAATGTTCATGTACATTATGCTGCATATAAACCACTAATAAACAGCAATAATAATGATCCTTTAAAGTGTCCCCTGTGCACAGTGATGTATTTAATGAGAGCCTGCACAGTAAATCTATAAAGCTTAACAATCAGTACATAACATATCTGCAGGGCCTGATGTGTCTGATACTATTTAGCACACTCAAAGAAGTAAAAGAGTTTATGACAATAAAAGAAAGGTCTTGAAATGGACTGCTTCAGACAGCTACCTCCAGAGTAATGATGCCACAGATAGAAGCAAAATGTAGAATGTGGAACACATAGTATGTAAGTGAATGGAAAAGGTGTTTGGAAGTTGGAACTATGCCACTTTTGTATATTGTACAATTAGCCCTATATAATGTAGGCAGTTGGGCCAGAATTTTGTGCCTTGAGGAATATAGAGTAGCTGTTGTTGGATTTGAAAGTTGCTCCTGAAAAAAACAAACACAAATGTGTAGCAGTTTTTTGGGGTCTGATCAACTATTTGCTCACAAGGGACAGTATCCTACTTTAGGCTGGATGAATTTCCTTCAGCCTAAGGAGCCATTCTTCATCTTAAGGCTCTTCTGTTGGAGGAAGAGCTACTTATATAGAGTTTTCAGTCCACTTAGTAGAGTGGTAGGATATAGGCCAATACATTTTTATTCCCTTCTCCCAAATAATGTTAGCATGTACACAAATTTGCATGCAGCAATAGTTATTATCCTGATTTGATATTAAGCCACTGCAATGTGACCTTATTTGCATTTCTCACTTCTGTGTTATTGGGTCCCAAAATGTTCAGACAGGTACAAGTATGTGTGGTTTACCTTACTCTGCAGAGAAAACTGGGTTAGATGTGGAAGTTGAATACCTGAATCCAATCCACACAGCATGAAGCTGCCATCTTGGCATGATTTACAGTAAAAGATAGGCTGGTTTATGCAAGTTATGGAACATGACATTACCGGTACCTTCAAATGGGAAATCATGCTATTAATGGACATTATATATATATAATTCACTGATAAGGATTACATGAGGACAGTATGGCTGTAATTAGCAAGAAAAATACTGTAAAATGTTACATGGCAACGTTTATTTGCCTTATCATGTTGAAAAACTGTGTAGAATTTCAAATATCGGGAGAGTGCCTCTGTGAGGGGGAGGGCATGCTATTTTTTATTTATTACCACTACTTTTTTTCTTCTGAAATTTTGCACCCCTAAGAATGTTGTGCCTGGGGTGACTGCCCCTGTGGGTCCCCCCATGCTATGCCACTGTAGGAAAAATCAGATGCGTATTTTTGAGGTAAGACTTACCACTTAGGTGTCTCTCTGAGCTTTTAGTGTCTGCCAATGAACCTACCTATTTTTGCAATCAGCTACTATGATCACTTCATGAATAGATGCCACAGACTGTGCAGGTACAAAAAAATTATTTGATACTGGTCATTTTATGGTTTTATACACACACACACACACATGCCTAATACCCATGCTTCACTATGGTATTTAAGTTCCATAAATCCAGAAAGGGTTTAAGAAAAAAATCCTAGAAAGGTCCTTTACTATCTCCCCATGAACATTTATAAACTCGATTGCATGCTGGCTGTTTTGAGAAATGTCTATTCAGGAGTCTTGAATCACTGATTTCTGTAACTGTCCTCAACTATCTGCAGTCTCTTTTAACTGTGTTTTTTACCTCAGAACATTGAGATCCACAGCTAAGCAATCAGAGGGAGGGGTGCAAGCAGGCAGGTTTTACTTCAGAACTATGAATGATCAATCAGAGAGGGAGGGCAAGGAGGCAGCAGCCTGATAGGCACATGGAAAACAATTGGGGGAACACAATTTGCCCCTTTCTTATCCCCTTAGGGGTTGTGTTTCTCAAAAATCTCTTCATAGTGAGGGTTGACATTATGGTAGGAATGCACTCTCCTTATTGTGGGTTTCTTGGTGCAGGGGTTTGGCCTGGGCATTTAATTTTTTTTTGGGGGGGGGGAGCTGCAGGGCATACTTTTACAAAGATGCTTCTCATTTATGTTACATTTAAGAAGAGGGACATAGCTACATATTCAAAACAACATCTGAGAAATCAGATATTAAGCAAGTTCATATGAACCAATTTTCTAGAACCCACATTGTGAGAAGTTAAATAACCTAATACAGGAAACCAATTTTCTACAAATTTGAGGTATATTTCCATAGTGGGTGGAAGTGTGGCTAAAGCCATTGTGGAGGCTGGGCCAGAAGCATCACTAAGGTGATCCTGCTGCTGCAGCCTCCCTGATGGATTAAAGTGCCCTGGACCTGCTCCTACACCTGACAAACACCTGCCTGTCTGGTGTAAGGGGGTACTGTGTTTAAAGGCATCAGAGAGGCTGGACCAGCAGCAGTGCTAAGACAATCCTGCTGAGCAAGTCTCCCCAGTGGCCTTAAGGACTCCATGCCCCTTCTAACCATTGACAGGTGGTTGTCTGTCAGGTGTAGTAGTAGTAGTATGTCTGAAGGCATCCGGAGGCTGGGCCAGCAGGATTGCTAAGGTGATGCTGCTTGGGCAGCCTCCCCGATGGCTTTCAGTGTTCTGCCCCTGCTCATGCATCTGACAAACAACCGCCTGTCAGGTGTAGGAGGGGTGGGTGGGCATGTGTCTAAAGCCATTGGGGAGGCTGGCCCAGCAGCATTTCTAAGCTGTCTCTGCTTGAGCAGCCTCCCTGATGGATTAAAGTACCCTGGCCCTGCTCCTACACCTGACAGACACCCACCTGTCTGGTGTTGGGGGGAGTGGGTTTAGAGGCATCAGGGAGGTGGGGCCAGTGGCTGCGGTAAGGTAATTTGCTGAGCAAGCCTCCTTGATGGCTGTAAGCATCTTACCTCCACTCCCACACCTGACAGGCAGCTGCCTGTCCAGTGTTGGAGGGGGAGGGGCAGAGGTGGGGTATTGCAAACCATTGTGGAGGCTGGGCTGGCAGGACCACTAAGGTGTTGCTGCTGAGGTGGGCTCCCAGACTTTTTGATGGCTTGAAGGACCCTGCACCTGCTGCTGCACCTGACAGACAACTGTCTGTCAAGTGGAGGAGGTGGAGGAGCATGTTTGAAGCCATCAGGGAGGCTGGGCCAGCAACATTGCTGCATCTCACAGGTGGGTTGGCCATTCCTGATTTCCTCAACTGTCATTAGCTCTCTACAGTCTCCAGTAACTAGGCTTTCTTTTTTTACCTCAGAACACTAAGCTCTGCAGCAGACCAGTCAGAGAGTGGGGGTGCAAGGAGACAGCAGCCTGGCAGCCACATAGAAAGCAATGGGGGGAGCACATTTTACCCCTTTTGACTCCTTTAGGGGTCGAATTTCTAAAGATCCCTTCTTAGTGAGCATCTACATCGTGGTAGGAGTGCTCTCTCTGTATTCTGTGTTTATAGGCCCAGGGGTTTGGCCTGGGCATTGATTTTACAGTGAGGGGACTGATCATTTCAAGGGTGCCTCTGACCATACAAGTGCAAAGAGGGACAAACAGGGGACTAATTCTCTTGTTTACAAGAATTTAATCATCTGATAATGAACTCAGGGATATATACCCCTTCTCCAATAAATCTGATTATTTAATTTACAGACTGGGGGGGAAATGGATGCTGCTTATTTGTAACATATTCACCAAGGTATGAGCATGCCCTGCAGCACAGGTGCAAAACTTCTCAGCACACCACTATGCTTGAGATAAAGCACAACATGAAACACTGAGATGATGTGATCACCTAATGTGTAAGTGAAAGAGTTCAAACAGGTAAATTTGCTTGACAACATTTTATGTTAAAGATCTCAGCATGTCTAGAATAAACATAAATATACAGTGAATAGAATGCATCTTTCTCATCTCATATGGCAGGATTAAATCATGTTTCAAAGTCATGAAATGAGCAACCAATGCAGTAAAAAATAATTGAGGAGGTTACACGGAAGACTCTCCTTGCATGAGTGTCAGCTGGTCTAGTGCTGGTCTGGTAACAATGCAACTGGCCATTATGCTTTTGGAAACTCAAGGTTACTGATGGTGGTCACTACTGTTCATGTCTCATTTGGAATAGTGTGTAGAGGAATAGGCAGTTTAAAGCAGTTAACTATTGATAAACTATGAAGTCAGACTTTAATGCATTAAATTGGTGCACATGTGCTGGTCATCTCTTGTGATGCTATATGAACATGCCAGGAGTTACATGGAAACCACAATAAAAACAGACACATTATCTGGACAGGAAATTGCATTTTGCAAGAGAAAAAAAAATATAGTTTGAGTGCACAGAAAATGTGATATGCCACAACAGAAGCATTTGTGTCTCTACGAAAGCTCTCTGATTTTCCTACAGTAAACGAGTAACAGCTGCTTATTTATTGTGTGAAATATCAGTGTTCAGTGAAGGCCTATGAAGTTGATGCAGTTGCTTTAGGCTACAAGATTCCTCCCTCCCCCATGCGCCATCTCTTCTCTTTAACATATTCTTCACTGCTACCTGGAAAAAGTGACATGTTTTGTTTGCATGTATGAGAGAGTTTGAGGTCAAAGTTTCCACTATCACTGATCTAAATCTAAAACAAACCCAAGGTTATACTGAACTATCATTTAATCTGCTTTGATAAACAGCATGGAGAAAAGGAGAAAGGAATTTTTGACAGAGATGGATGTACATAGAGATTTTTTCTAGTTACAATAAATACAGTGATTTCTCAATGCTATTTTTTATGGATGGCATTTTACCACAAAAAAAAGAGACAGCTCTAGGTGTCAAAATAGCTTTTGACATATCAAGTGGCAATTCAGATCATCATACCATTAAACCCCTCTAGTCATATATCTCTTCTAAAATTAGGTTTCTGACAGCACTGCTGCATCCATCATCCCAAAATGCTTATAAATGATAAAAGTACCATTGTGATAAGAAGTAAAGCAATAATCAAATTCATTGGACAGCACTGAAAGAGAACGTTGATACCATATGTATAGAGTTGAGACAAGCTGGCACAGCACTTTTAATACTAAAACTCAGAGATATGCTTAACCATTTCCATTGTATCAAAAGACATTGGTCACTAATCATTCTACTCACTCGTGCTGAACTCATTCAGGTACTTGCCTTTGAAGCCACCTCCTTCTTAAGTCATTACTTCACACATTCTATGGCAGCAAACTTGGTTTGCCATTCAGGATATAATCACAGGGAGCTTTGAGCATTCCTGGCTCCTTGGTGAAAATCCAAAGAGCCAGTTTGGTGTAGTGGTTAAGAATGGTAGACTCTTATCTGCAGAAGTAGGTTTGATTCCCCACTCTTCCACATGCAGCCAGCTGGGTGACCTTGGACTGGGTCACAGTCCTCTCAGAGCTGTTCTCTCAAGAGCAGTTCTTTCAGTGCTCTCTCAGGCCCACCTACCCCACAGAGTGTCTGTTGTGGGGAGAGGAATGGAGGGAGTTGTAAGCTGCTCTGAGACTCCGACTGAAGGGCAGGGTATAAATCCTCCTCCTCCTACTCCTCCCATATACTTGTGTGAAAATATTTATATGTTGCATTGATACTTTAAATCGATATCTAAAACATGGTCTTAGGGCCATACCAAAAAAATGTCATGTATGAGGCAGTTCTTCCTGGATTGTTAAAAAAAAATCTACTCAGATCTATTCAATGGGACCTGGTTCCAGGAAAGTGTTCTTATTTCTTTATTTAGAAAGTTTGTATTCTACTTCTCCAGAGTACCTACTCAATTTTAGGATTGCACTGCAGATTAAGCTAAAATGTTTCCCATTAAAAAAACAGCTTTATATTTGGAAGAAGCATTTTAGCACTCTCTCTCTCTCTCTCTCTCTCTCTCTCTCTGTGTAGACTTTTCAAACACAGAACCTTCTTTGTTACTAAGGGACAGCATTTTCCTGTAATTCAGGGGTTCATTCCTGTTTCCTGAAAGAAATTTTCTATAGGCAACTTTGTTGCTGTTGTTAAAGTTAAACTAGCAAACAAAACACATAAAGTTACTCATGTTCTACAGATAAAACTCAAAATTGGATTTTTAATTATACTTTACTTGTTATACCTTATATGTTTGATATTTCCAATTAACAACATCAAGATAAAAAGCCAATCAACTTGTATTATTATTACAATATATTGAAAGATTTCTCTAAATAAAAGCAAATGGATTAACAAATTGAAAGACAACTGTTTGTTTAAAAATGAATTCTGTAAAATATACAAATATATGTTACCAGATGATTAAAAATTGGTCACTTGATAGTAAATTGAAGAGTTGATTGGATCTTTACCTTGTGTCCATAATGGCATATAAAACCAACATCTGCAACCCACTTCAAGCTTTGCAAACAAAATATAACACTAATTCTGGGATATAATGAATTCTAAATCCAATGCCAACTGAAATGCTGGACATTATAATCTTCCAATAGCTGCTTGCTCGAGGGCATTCCCGCCAAAGGTGAAAAAAGATGCATTGCCTATTCCACGGTGCTAACAATTAGCAGATATATTGTCGATCTCGGGCAGCCTGTTCAGTGACAAATGCCACCGATTAATCATTTTAATTACATTTTCCCTCAAAGATAAGTTTACAAGAAATGTTGAACTTTTCCTGAATATAAAGCTCCATGCTTCGGAAGTAATTTGAAAGCGTAAATCCTTTTGCCATCTTTTTAAAAAAAATTCTCTTCTTTTTTTGATTGTGCACCAATTAATAACCACTGTGCCCATGAGACCAACTTCTTATTTCCACATATTAATAATGCTTCAAATATTGCCAATTTTCTTTGTATTTCCCCTTTTTTTCATTTGTGCCTATAAGAAACTTTTAATCAGTAAATACTGAAAACAAGAAACTTTTAACCTCCTATTTCAGAGATATCTTCATAGGAATTTATCTTATTATTAAAAATCAACACATAGTATCTAGCACATCTCAAAATCTCTCATACCTGAAAATTACTAGATTTAATACCAGGTTTAAACTACTTATCTCTAATTACCAAAGGGAGATATAGGTGGATCCCATTTCTAGACCAACTCCACAAGAGTATGCCAATAATGTACATACAAAACATTTAATATTTTATCTCACTATTGCCTCTTTTTTGCCATCAAGTCACTTCTGACTTATGGCAACCCCATCAGGTTTTCAAGGCAAGAGAATTTCAGAGGTGATTTGCCATTTCCTGCCTCTGCATTGCAACCCTAGACTTCCTTGGTGGTCTCCTATCCAACTGCTAAACAGGGCTGACCCTGTCTAGCTTCGGAGATCTGATGAGATCATTAGTTCTTAGCCAGACCTGTACATCTAAGAGATTCTGATGAAGTGCTGTTTAGTGCAGATTATGGGGAAATTACCATCTGAAAGGAACACTGTGGTAAGAGTCATCAGTTTTGACTACCCTGATTTGGGGGCTGGTTTCGTGTTCGCAGTCCTTGAAAAACATTATCCTACAGGACTGAACTGACCAACTACATGACCATTAGTCCTACCAAAACTGACTACTGTGCTCATGTATCTCTTTGGCCGAGGACAGACTGGCAATCTGCCCCGGGAGAGCTCCGCTTGGGAAGCAGGGGAAGGGAGCCCATTCAGACATCCGCAGCTGTCCCTCAGCTCCCTTCCACACTTACACGCTTTGAAGCCAGTTTCCTCTCGCTGTAGAAGGACACCGGGAGAAACCAGTGTCCCGGGACCATCTTCCGCATTCCTCCTGCTTTCAGGCAGTGTGAACCGGAAGTAGGCGGGATTCAAGCGGAGGCGGCTGAGTGAACGTGCCGTTTCGGCAATTTGCGCATGAGTGCTCATGTGCACATACGCATATTGCCGAAACAGCCGGGGCCACTCTGCAGCAGTCTGAATGCTTCATAACAGCAAACTTGCGCAATACACTGGTCAGTGTGAACGGTCAGCCCTGGGGAATTTTCCCCCCGGAGCTTTTGCCTCCGGATTCCTCCCGCTCCAGATTGCTAGTCTGTCCTCAGCCTTTGTCTCTTTTTGAAAGCTTTTGCTTACAGGTTAGTAACTCTTCTTTTTGTCTCTTCACTTGGAAACTTGCTTTCTACTCCATTTTCAGTAATTGTTATGTAAATCAATTCAGGACTGCACAATTATGTGACTAGAAATAAATGAAAATAAATTACACATTTTGTAGTCAATATTTGTCCTTTTTATTCACAACTGAGGAGCTCTTTTACTCAAAACTCCATCTGTCCATATCAAATAATCAATTTCATTTCCAAGCAAACAAATTCAATTTGTATTTAAAATGAGTCTATGGGTTTACATAGTAATTCTTTAGATGAGCTTTTTAAGTAGCATAGAACAACCAAGCACTAAAGGAAGTCCAGATTTTTAAAACATATCAGAGTGTGCCCACAAATTGCCTCTTAAAGCGTGCCTTTTTAAGTGTGCAGAAAAGGCCTCAAAGACAGGGTGAGTAGAATGTCGGGTGGTAAGTCAGGAACTTTCCACACGTAATAGGAACTTGTATGGCAAGTTCCTATTACGTGTCATGCACCTGGTATACAGAGGGTTTTTTTTTTGAGGTTCCCAAGTGGCTGGCATAATGTGCAGACCAACCAAGAAGCTGCACTACTAGTGGACAATGAGTAACTAGTTGTTCTGTGGAAATAGTTTTAAGTCCATGTGCCTGGCAGAACTCAATTGCCTTTTAAGGGTGAGGGGCCAATTGCTAAATCTTTGAATTAATGCTGAGGGAAAATGTGGAGAGGAAGTGTTTCAAAAAGTTTAATCAAAATCCTTTCAGTACTTTTGGGGAGACTGCTGTGAAAGGACTGAAAGCCTCCTCATATAAGAAAATAAGAGCAGTAGCCCACCTAGTCTACCACCCTGTTTCACACTGAAGCCATCCAGTTGCCCCAGAGTTCCTTTTCTCCCCCAGCATCTTGTACAAAGAGAAATTTTGTACAAAGAGAAATCTTGTACAAAGAGAAAAGAGAATAGGAACTTGGATTCTGACAATGGGACCACGAATTCTAACCTTTCAATAAACTGATATCATTATAATCCTCCTCCTCCTCCTAGGTAAGCTGACAAAAATTTGGTCAACAGTGTCAACAATACATAAAAGAAGGAAATAGTAAGCAATATGGATTTGGTCTACAGGACCTATCCAGTATATATTAAAAAGAAAAACCTGCCAGGCGAAATAATGATAAGATTCTCAAAAAAATCAACAAGAGATGTGGTGTTAAAAGCCACCAACAGAGCAACACTGAAGATCCAGGAAGAGGTGATTAAAGTTTTGAAGGATATACCATTTGAAATAAGAAAAAGAAGAAAAGCCTACAAAAACTTAACGACATAGCTTCAGTATGAGTCAATTGTTTATCGTTGGAACACTCCAGAGGGACTATGTTTCAGTCATAAAGGCAAAAAATACAAAATTGACTCCATTGAACAAGCAAAGAAATTTTTGGAAAAAGGCAAAGAAAAGAAAGCAGAGAGAGACTCAGATGATTCGCTAGCATTGCAAGAGAGCATGTATGGCTTTGATAGCTCAAAAGCGAAGAAGAAATATCGGACTCGGAAAAGGGAGCTGCTCAGGGGTCCTTTCGTAAAAAAAGAGGTGCAGGAGCTCATTAGCATAACTTATTTGCATATGCCACACCCCCTGACGTCACCGGAAGTGTCATAAGGCCACACATCCCTGACGTCAGGTGTGTCAGAAGGCAAGAAGGGAGGGAGGGGGAAGGAAGGAAAGGAACAGGAAGGAAGGAAGGTAGGTGGGGGAGAGAGAGAGAAGAAAGAAAAAGAAAGGAAGGAAGAAAGGAAGGAAGGAGGGAGGAAGAAGGAAGGGAGGAAGGGGGGAAGGAAGAAAGAAAGAAAGGAACAGTAAGGTAGGTAGGTAGGTGGGGGGAGAGAGAGAAGGAAGGAAGGGAGAAAGGGGGGAGAGAGGGAGGAAGGAAGGAAGGGAGAGGGGAAGGAACAGGAAGGTAGGTAGGTAGGTGGGGAGAGAGAGAGAAGGAAGGAAAGAAGGAAGGAAGGAAAGAAGGAAGGAAAGAAGGAAGGAAGGGAGAGGGGAAGGAAGGGGGAAAGGAAGGAACAGGAAAGTAGGTAGGTAGGTGGGGGGGAGAGAGAAGGAAGGAAGGAAGGAAGGGAGAGGGGAAGGAACAGGAAGGTAGGTAGGTAGGTGGGGGGGAGAGAGAAGAAAGGAAGGAAGGGAGGGAGGGAGAGGGGAAGGAACAGGAAGATAGATAGGTAGGTGGGGAGAGAGAGAGAAGGAAGGAAGGAAGGAAGGAAGGAAGGGAGAGGGGAAGGAAGGGGGAAAGGAAGGAACAGGAAGGTAGGTAGGTAGGTGGGGGGAGAGAGAAGGAAGGAAGGGAGGGAGGGAGGGAGGGAGGGGGGAGAGAGGGAGGAAGGAAGGAAGGGAGAGGGGAAGGACGGGGAAAGGAAGGAGCAGTGGGAGGGGGGAGGCTTCTCCTTCCCGGGGCCGGCGGAGCGCCGCCGGCCCCGGGACTATTGAGGGGTGGGAAGGAAAGGGGCTTCCTGGGGCCGGCGGCGCTCTGCCGTCCCCGGGAAGCATTGACGGGGGGGAGGCCGGGGGATGGGGCTTTGTTTAGTGCCCGCCCCCCATCTCCTCTCTTCCGGAGAGGCGCTCCGGCGCGCCCCGGCTCCAACGGAGCCCTGGAGCTGCTGCTCCCAAACCAGAGATTGAGACTAAAAAGACAAGAAGAGGACAGAAGAAGAAATGAGTGTTACAATGTTTTTATAAGCTTGTGCACTATATAAGACTGTAAAATGTGTTTCTAAGCGTTTCTTCAATGTTATGTGTACCAGCCAAACAGCCTTTGATTTATAGAAGTAACAAAATACTTAAGTAATTGAACCAAGGTTTATTTTAGATGTTTCAAGTTTTTTGTAATCAGACAAACTGAGCAATTTACACAGTATTCTCTGTATAAGATAATGTAGCATAGTATGTAACGTTGTAGAGTTAGAAATAGTTTAAAAATCAATAAAAACTTTTTTTAAAAAAAAAACAATACATAAAAGAAAACATTTACATGCAGTAGAAATTCATAGCCTCATTAATCTAATAATACACAAACAGTTAATTTTAATCAAATGTGTTCTTATTAAAGAGGCTGAAGCACAGAGTTGTACTACCTTCAGAGTGGGTTCACTGAAATGATCTCACAAGAGAAAGGACATATAAAATTTGCTGAGTTGGTGAGTCACAGAGAACCCCAGACTCCCCTAGTCACAAGCATAATTCTAAAATCAGGACCAATAGGAAACTGGACCCAGGAGTTCCACCAGTTACACAGCCCCAGTAGTAAATGCACAGGTAAAAATAGGATTAAGGTTGCCACTGGCATGGACAAATTAGGTTTAGTTTAATCCCTAGAATGTTCCTCCACCACTTCATGATGCAAGAGACTGATTACTTCTCCACTACACTAAGATGAAGAGACCCCCCACCCTAAACATTCCTTAGCCACTTCAGGACACCCAGACTACATCTGAGCTGCAGAACTGCTACTTCTTCTCCTCAGCTTCCCTGCTCTCTGGTCCAGCTCCCTTCGTCTTCAGCGTCCTGCTCAGAGAAAACCTTGATCCTGTACCCTGTTTCTCCTTCCAGTCTCTGCCTCATTGTCTGTCTGTCTGTCCGTCTCTCTCTGGGGACACTGTACACTCTTACAAACAATAGGGAGAGTTTCCAACTCTTGGAGCAGATGTAGGAGAGAACATTGATTTTAAAATGAATTGCTTCCATTAGAAATTATTTGCTTTTGGTTATTGATGGCTTATTCCCCAAATGTTCTGTGATTTTGTATTTAACTAGTTGTTTTTAAAAGGGCTGCAGTGGCTCATGTGGTTAAGATGCTGAACTGCAGACCAGAAGGTCGGTAGTTCAGCAGTTTGAGACCCAAGTGCTGCATGACGGAGTGAGTTCCTGTCTCTGGTCCCAGCTCCTGCCAACCTAACAGTTTGAAAGCAAGAAATTGCATGTATTTATTTATTTGTTTGTTTGTTTCATTTATATCCCGCCTTGCCAGTTTTACAACCGGCTCAAGGCGGCTCACAGCACATAAAAACATAAAAACAGGTTTACAGATTAAAACATTTAAACGTTTAAAACAGCACTGGATTAAATACCACAAGATGGCGACTTCCTAGCGCTCCGGTGGATAACTGCAGCGAGGTGTGATCAACAGGGCCAGGGAGATGGTATAGTCGGCTTTCTCCCCGGCGGCGGCCCCTATTTGAAAGCCTGGTGGAAGAGCTCCGTCTTACAGGCCCTGCGGAACTGCAACAAATCCCGCAGGGCCCTGATGTTATCCGGGAGCTCGTTCCACCAGTAAGGGGCCGCCACCGAGAAAGCCCTGGCCCTAGTGCAAGACAACCGGGCCTCCTTTGGACCGGGGTAAGTCAGGCGATTCTGGGTGCCCGACCTCAGTAGCCTCTGGGGCCTATATGGGGAAAGGCGGTCCCTCAAGTAGGCGGATAAATAGGTACCACTTTGGTGGGAAGGTAACAGCGTTCTGTGTGCCTCAGCATCTAGTCATGCTGGCCACATGACCATGGAAATGTCTTTGGACAGTGCTGGCTCTTCGGCTTGGAAATGGAGATGAGCACCGCATCCCTAGAGTCATATACGACTGGCTTTTGAGCAAGAGAAACCTTTACTTTTACCTTACTAGTTATTTTTAGCATAATCTATTCCCCAACTAACGAGTATTGCATTGCCTCTCCAACCTGTCTACTTTTTCCTTGCTTTCTATCTCTGTGATTTATGGCCTCCCACTTTCTTCCCCCATCTGAATTGCATCTATGATATTTCCCCAAGTTTGTGTTTGTGTAAAACACATACTCCTTCACTCAGGGATTTGTGCAGGATGCATGTAAAAGCTGTGTATGTGGAGCTTCCCCTTGCTCCCCAAATAGCAGAACTTCCTTATCTCCCCCCCCCCACCAGGGTTTTTGAGAGAGGGTGTTAGAAACATTTTCTTCTTCTTCCAAATCTTGAAGCTACTTTTTGAGAGATTGTTTCCAGTCACAGCTTCATGGCTGGTAGCCAGTTGCTGATGGGCAGGTGTGCTCCTACTGCATTTTTCCAAGTGCAACATTTTTTTTAATGAACAGGAATACCACACCAGCTATTTCTCTTACAGGACAGTATAAAGGAATGCTCCCACAAATAGATACAATGGGTTTTTAATCTGCCCGTGGGAACCAAAGTAGCACTGTTGAGAAATTGTCTTAATTTCTCTACCCAGTTTCTCTCTGAAGCTCAACAAACTGTTTATTTTCCTCCTTTGAATCAGTGTCTAATTAATTCCATTTTGATCAAAAGAAAAATTTGAAGAGAGCGAGGACAGGAAGGGAGGCTGGACATCTAGTATTAGATTGCTTTAGGTTTTAAATTTTAATTGATTTATGTGTTTAAATTTTAAGTGTAAATCTGCACTGTGTGCAGACTAATGTGTTTGGAACCCGCCCTGAGCCTGCTATGTGGGGAGGGCAGGCTATAAATGTAATAAAATTAAAATGTAAAAATAAATAAGATGTCAGGATTTCATGTTGCAGATGCTCAGAGGGCGGCAATGTATTTTCAAACCTTCCTAACCTATGGAGTGTATAATATAAACCAACTGCAGGGGTTGAAATTACAAAAGGGTGCAATGATTTCTCTTCAAAGAGAAGTGAAAGAGGGGGGGGCGGAGCGTCACGACCTATGGCGGACGCAAACTGAACGAGCTCCCAGCCTCTACAGAAGAAAACGACTTCAAACTCTTCTTACCCCGCTGTTACTCAGCCTACTGATATGGGTAGGAACTCAAAGGTGAAAAGCAGCAAAACCGCGTCTCCACCGGGCTCAGTGGAGTCGTATTTTTTGAAAGAATCCCAAACGAAAACTACGGGCCTGGAGCTCAACGAAGAAGGCAGCATGGCGGCCAGCAGAGACGAGACCCGCCGGGACACCAAGAGCGAGGTAATCCCACTGACGCGGGAAGACTTAGCCGATTTAAAAGCAGACCTTTTAAAATCCTTTACAGCATTGGTCTCGGACCTGCTTCACCCCATACGTACTCAACTGTCTGATTTGGCTAAAGATTTAACTGATATCTCCAAAATAGCCGAAAATAACGCAGAGCTAACGTTAACTCTGCAGGACGAAATAAAATCTCTGCAAACTTCTGAAAAAACAGTTGCCTCTCGCCTTAATTCTTTGGAAAATCGCTGGCGGCAATTAAATTTAAAATTTAGAGGAATTGAGGAGGGCGCAGAGGAAGGCAAGGACCCCACAAGCTTTATTTCAACATGGCTCGCGTCCGTTTTAAATTTGGAAGAGGGAGTAGCGCCGATCATCATCAAGGCCTACAGACTGGGGCCAATAGCTCAAGCAAAGAAAGGACGCCCTCGCGACATAATGGCGCAGTTTCTGTACCCCAGATCACGGGATAAAGTCCTCCGAGAAGCAAGAATTAAGGGCTTTTTGCACTACAAAGATTTTAAAGTACAAGTACTGTTGGATCTCTCCGTAGAAACCCTCGATAAACGCCGTAATCTCAAGCCTGTGGCACAAAAACTTTTTGACGCTAAAATCAGATTCCGCTGGAGTCCCGCATCAGATATTCAGGTCTACCGCAACGGACTTCTTTACCAAGCAACTGACGGCTTAACAGGACGGGCCCTATTATCCTCTTTGGGAGTCCACCTCACGAAAGAAGAAGAAGTCATCCTTCTGAAGTCTCAGTGTGGCTGAACTGTTAGCTAACTTTAATATTAGTTATTAGAAAATGCCCTAAGCGGCTAAGGGCTACTCAGGCACAGTGGTGTCTTTTTTGTTAGGAAGTAGTACTTGGTACAATGATGGTATAAGTTTTATTTATTCACTGTTGAATTCATTAATGGTGAAGAGTATTATAATTTCAATGTAGATAGTTCCTAGTTGATATATATTTTATAAAAAATTTATAAAAACACTTAAAATATTACAAAAAAATAAAAAAAAGAAAACAAAATTTTTTAAAAAATTAGTAAGAACATTTTTTTTTTTGCTAGGACTTTAGATTCATAGGCATAGATTAGTCGTAGTAAATAGAAAAGTACTTGTAGGACATATGTTTAGTATATAATGTTAGTAATATATAGTGGAGTAGTAATTGTTATTATTAGGTAAGACAGAAACCAAAGGCTTAAAACTGTGTAAGCAAGAAATAGTATTTTAGATAGAGTTTAGAGTTAGTAAGTAGCATAGTGATAAATAGTACAGATAAGTGTAACAAACCGGTTTTAGAAATATTAGTGAAGTTAAGCTATTTTCCCCTTTTTGACTTTTTAGCCTAACATTTGAATGACTGTTATAAAAATGTTTTTGTGTTAACACAAGGATATACTGTGTGGATTGGGCTTATATCTTACTGTGTAGATCGTTTTAAATACATAATTCATAATAGATAAATATACTCAAGCTCACTGGTTATAAAAAAAAAATATGTATAAATGTAAGAGCTCATCAATATCAATTATTACTTAATAATAATAGAGTTAATGGCTGTTTAAGGCTATAACAATCTCATTTTTGGGGGGTAAGACAGAGTTTAAACCTTTAATTTTACAAGAGGTGGTAGGGCTGGTTAGTAAAAACAAGGCTAAGTAGTAGGTAGATTAGTATAGTGACTCCCCCTAGTAGTAGAAGAATATACCTTCAGGTAGGGAGACAGCTTTGGTCCTCCCTTAGACTTCCTATATAGGAAGGCCTAGAGGTTTACCTTGTTATAGTTAACAAGGTTTTTATTTTTAGTTACAGTTAAAGGTGTACATTTGGGTGGTACACCGGTTATTAGTAAGTTAAGTTATTTTCGTAGAGTTTGACAGTTTGTGGTATCATAATTATATTGTATGACTCACCATTTTAAATTTGTTTCCTGGAACGCTAGAGGGCTAAACCAGAGGACTAAACTACATAGGGTTTCGTCGTTTTGGTCAAAAGAACGCCCCAGCGTATTGTGTATTCAAGAAACTCACTTGAAAAAGTCTAGCAACTATGTACTCAAATCAAAGTGGTTTTCACAACAATATCATGCGGCGGGCTCATCAAAGGCGAGAGGTACGGCAATTTTGATATCAAAAACTTTTCCCTTTTCCTGCACACAAATTAAATCAGATCCCAGAGGGCGTTACATTTTTATTAAAGGAACTCTGAATGGTGAAAATTTCACCATAGCATCGCTTTATGCCCCAAATGAAAATCAAATAGCATTCATTAAAGATACTCTGGACAAATTAATGGAATTTAAACAAGGAGAGTTGATTATTGGTTGTGATTTGAATCAAATTGTAGACTTTAAATTTGATAGAACTTACATAAAACCGTTAAAAAAACAGAAAAAAAAATCCCCCGTGCTGACAGAACTGGCACAAGTCTTTGATAGCTATAATTTAATTGATTTGTGGCGAACACTAAATCCTGGCGCAAAACAATTTTCTTACTATTCCAATACGCATAAAATATATACAAGAATTGACTATATATTGATTTCTCAATCCTTGGTGACAAAATTTATTAATGCAGATATGGGCAGTAGTATTTTATCAGATCATGCCTGGGTAACTGGGAATTTTTTAAAATCACAAGATGACGGAAAAGGTCCAAACTGGCTACTAAACAAACTATTATTGCAAAACGAGCTTATTTGCGAACACATTTCTGACAAAATTAAAGAATACTTTAAAGACAACGCAAATTGTGAAGCCTCGGTAAAAAATATTTGGGACGCCTTTAAGGCAGTACTTCGAGGCCATTGGATCTCAACAGCATCATACTATAAAAAAGAGAGACAACTGGTAGTTAGTGAATCATTAAGGAAAATAAAAGATTTAGAATTAAAGCATATGAAATATGGAGGGAAAAAATATTTGAAAAAACTAAATTTAGAAAGACAAAAGCTCAACTTATTGGAAACCTCTAAAACACAGAAAAATTTACTACTTTTAAAACAAAAGTATATTACAAGAACACCAAAATCTATAAAATTTTTGAAGTATAGAGCCGAAAAGAAGGCTGCGTCATCATTGATACCAACCATCAGAGATAGGCATGGCAATCTGAAAAATACATCTAAAGAAATCAGTGAGGTGTTTTATAATTTTTTTCAGAACTTATACACTACTACTAATCCCAGTAAGGTACAAATAACGAACTATTTTAATTCAATAGACTTTGATGTAAAATTGTCTAAGGAACACCAGGATTTACTGGAAGCGCCTTTTACTTTACAAGAGGTGACGGATATCATTGGTAGAATAAAAAATAACAAGACCCCTGGACGGGATGGTTTCCCAATTGAGTTTTATAAAAAGTTTTTACCCTTGATTGTAGAACAGCTCACCCATACCTTAAATTCAGTGCTGTTAGAAGGCCAAATGCCTCAGTCATGGTCTGAGGCCAGAATCATTGTTCTTTTGAAACCAGGTAAGGATAAATCACTAGCTAGCTCCTACAGACCTATTTCATTATTAAACCATGATTTCAAAATTTTTTCATCCCTTTTAACCAACAGATTAAACAAAATTATTTCCTCTTACATTCATAACGATCAAGCAGGTTTCATGCCAGGTAGATCCATCAATGAAAGCATCCGCAAAACTTTAAATATTATCAACTACTGCAAGCAAAATAATTTTAATTCGATATTGCTATCAACTGACGCTGATAAAGCCTTTGATAGGGTAGAACCTACATACCTGCACGAACTCTTGTTAAGAATGGAGTTTGGCCCGATATTCCGTCAGGCGGTAAGAACGTTGTATAGCTGCCCATCTGCCCAAATTTGTGTAAATCACTACAGATCTAATGACTTGAAATTAACTAGAGGTACTAGGCAGGGATGCCCCCTATCCCCCTTATTGTTTGCGCTCTCAGTGGAACCATTGGCATATGCTATTAGGAACGATCCAGGTATTGTGGGCCTAAGTGTCCAGAATAGGAAAATTAAAGTTAGCCTTTATGCAGATGATATTTTATTCTATGTTATGCATCCAGAAAAAGAACTAGAAATTATCATGGGGCATTTAAAACGGTTTGGTGAAGTTTCTGGATTTTTGGTTAATTATAATAAATCAGACATCTACCCGATTAACATCTTGGCCAATCTTAAAGTAAAACTACAAAGGGAATTTCCTTTTAATTGGATAACAGATAAGTGGAGGTATCTGGGCATTTTAGTTCCAGTAAATTTAAATAATCTTCATTCTTATAATTATGACCCATTGTCAAAATATTTAAAAACTACGTTGGAGGACTGGGCATCTGCTAAATTCACGCTAAGCGAAAAAGTTTTAATGCTCAAATCATTGTTGTTACCGAAATTCTTATTTTTGTTTCAAAACTTGCCGACCTTAATGCCTAAAAGAGACCTCGAGCAATGGCGCCAAACAATTCATAAATTTCTGTGGGAAGGCAAACGAGCGAGAATTAAATACTCTATACTGTTGAAACCCAATAAACTGGGAGGGCTAGGATTACCAAATTTAGAATCCTACTATGTCGCTTCTCAGTTAAGCAATATTAATTTTTATGCCAACCCAAACGGTGATACACCTTGGGTCCTTATTGAACAGCTGGCACTACTGCCCATGCATTTACATGAATATATTTGGAATACCTCACAACAGCAGAATCGTTTGGCCATTAACAACCCTTTTTTAAAACTTACTTTAAATTTATGGAATAAGTATAGACAGATTTTAGTACCAGGAGTTTCACCTATCACATCGATTTTTGGCCAAAATTGGTTTGTACCAGGGTGTGCAACAACTTTTTTATTAGATATTAAAAACAAGGGGCTTTTTAGAATCAAGGACTTTATGCAAGGTGGTAAATTATATACACGTCAGCAGTTGGAAATCAAACATAAAGTCAAATTGGATTGGCTGCAGTATCAACAACTTTATTCACTGTATACAGAATTAAGTAAAGCCACTGTATTAGATAGACCATTGACTCCGTTTGAAAACTTTGTCCAGAAACAGCAGTCTTCCACTAAAGGATTAATGGCTATAATATACAAACAATTGAATGAAAAAACATGGTCTGAGGTTTCCTCAATACAAAAGGCTTGGCACAAAGATTGCGGCATAGAATTCACCAACACTCAATGGGAAACTATATGGGCTTCACCAATCTTGCATAGTAAAACTACGAACCTACAACTACAACAATTTAAAATCGTGTCAAGGTGGTATCTTACCCCGGAACGATTATACAAAAGCAGATACAAACCCACACCATTGTGTTGGAAGCAATGCCAACAGAAAGGAACCTTAATCCATTGTTGGTGGGGTTGCCCTAAAATTAAACTATTTTGGAATGTAATAATTGAGGAAATCAAAAAGATCATGAATTTTGATCTACCAAACACACCTGAATCGATAATTCTTAACTACTGGCCAGATGCCTCAGATACCAAACAGACACTTGAAGTGGTTGCACTATTGTTAATGGCGGCAAAAAATCTTATTGCATCTAACTGGAAATCTGTTAAAGCGCCCACATTACGACAATGGAAGGTGAAAATTTGGGACATTTTAGTTTCAGACAAACTGGCGATTCAATTACAGTTGATGGAGAATCCCCAGTTAAACAATAATTTTTTAGATAAATGGTTTAAATTCTTTGATTACATAAATGCACACCAATTGGAGAAAATGACAATCCCTGCAAAATATAAGAATATGGTATTTTATTAATGAAAAGAACTTTACTTAAAATGATACAAATGTTGGTTGACTCTGTTTATGTAAGTTTAGGCAGAGCAGAGGAGTTTTAGGAGACAAAGTTGTATAGGTTAATGTTTTTTTGTTTGTTTGTTTGTATTGGGTTTTGGGTGTATATGATTTGAAAAGTTGTATGGATGTTCAATATTATAATTGTTATAAAAATAAAAAATGTTAATTGCAAAAAAAAAAAAAAAAGAGAAGTGAAAGAGAAATCCTGCTTTTTTTAAAGAGAAAAGAATAGGATGAATGAGTGGCTATATCTAAAAAAGTGAATTTCAGAAAAAGAAATCCCTGTCCCCATAACAACACTAGATCAAAGTTACTGAGGATTCAGATAACTCCTTTCTATATTTTGGATTCTACAGTATATCAAGGTTATGCTCACTTATGTGAGAGCAATCTTCCAGTTGAGACTTTGAAGGCTCATCTCTATATACCTGCAAACAAGAATCTTATTTGGTTTCATTTGGTTAATTTTTTTCTTCCATCATTTTATCTATTTGCTATATTATAGTTTTGAATCAGTTTGTATTCCTTGTTCTAGTAGTCGTAGCAAATGCACTGCCTGAAGAGAGAGGGATGTATCTTCCGCCTCTCTCTCTCCCTAGTCTACGGCTCCTGCCTTCAGGAACTATGAGCAACATGTTTGCTGCTGGGCAGGCAGGTATGATACAACCACAAAGCAGAGGATGGGAAAACAAACAGAACTCTCTACTTCTACAATCCAGAAAACCCTCACCAAGCCACAGAGACTTTGCAGTGATTGGCAGAAAATGGAAGAGCACTGCACAGAAATTGCAGTTGAGAGGCTCCTCTTCAGCAGGCTCATCTGCTAATTCTTCTTGTTGGAAGCTGCAGCTGTCAGATTCCCAGGGGAACAGAGGGAAAGGAGAGCCATGTATGCCTCCCTGGGCACTCTGGAGGAAGGGTGGCATTAAAATGAGCTAGCTAGTTCCTCTCTTGCCCTACTTGCCCTACGTAGCTATGAATGGCACCTCCTAAGGTGCCAGAATAACAGCCAGATGCAGTTGGTCCTAAACATTACCAGCTGATGTTAGTTTTGATGCTTGAATTAGTTTCATTAAAGATATTAATTAACATGATTGGGATTTTGATTAGTTAATTTCTTAGTGCACATTCCTGTCTACAGGTGGAGAACTTTGGAGAGGGTCACAGTCAGAGACACAGGAAAGGATGAGCTGTTGGCTGGTTTTGTTTCTTTCTTTTTTACTTCTTTTTTATTTATTTCTAGCTCCTGGGGAGGGGGGCAGTCAAGATTGGCCAAATTGAGTTAGGTCATGGGTCCGCAGCCTGACTCACAGAGAAGTACATCAGGAGAAACCACTGTAAACAGCACTTGTTCTTTTGGTGCTGTAAGGGAGTATTTCAAGGAAGGGTGGAGCTTCCACTTTCCTTCTCCTGCTGTTTTTGCCAGCTGAGATGGTGGGGGAGCTTTTCAGTACTTTGTACTTTATTTGGTAAATATGGCATTTTAAAAGGAATCAGTGTTTTTCTGAAGAATATTTAAAACAGAGTTTCTAGCATACTGTCATAGACTTTTGCCCTCTGATTATTTGGGGGAACTGTATTTGAGTTACTTTTGAACTGCTATTTATTTATATTTTGTTTATGTCTTATAATATTTAAGTACTTTTGAAAGCAGTGTAATTAAGATTGTTCTGTTTTGTTGTACAAATTATTTGAATATATTTATTATTTTCAGTAATTGGTCTCATGGCAGTTGATTGCAGTTTTACCCCACCTACATGTTACATGAGAGCCAGTTTGGTGTAGTGGTTAGGAGCACGGACTCTAATCTGGGAGAACCGGGACTGATTCCCCACTCCTCCACTTGCAGCTGCTGGATGCCCTTGGGTCAGTCACAGTTGTCTCAGAGCTGTTCTCTCAAGAGCAGTTTATGTCAGAACTTCCTCAGCCCCACCTATCTTACAGGGTGTCTGTTGTGGGGAGAGGAAGGAAAGGAGTTTGTAAGCCGCTCTGAGACTCCAAGTGAAGAGTGGGGTGGAAATCCAATCTCTTCTCTGCTTCTTCTTACACTCTTCTGAACTTTTGTTTTCTGTGTTGGTTTGAAGGGTTTCCTCTCTTACTTTTCTTTTATATAAATACAGCATGTTTCTCAAGAAAAATTAGCCAAAGTTTTAAATATGGTACTTCTAATTTTAGACAGTACCAAATGTAGAGGCCCAGACTTTTTTATGTTTCAGGTAGATCCCAGCTGGCTGTAAAGGGTGACCACTCTTTGCCAAAGATTCAAAATAGTTGATAATCCTTGTCACCAGCCAGGGAGAAAGGCATGAATTGCTAGCCAGAAAACCCTGCATCCCAGCAAAGTAAAGCAACTGGAGACTATTTCCATGCAAACTTTAGCTTAATTTCTTCAAGGAATATTCATCGGAGGAAACAAAGTACATTCATACAGTGTTCATGCTGTTTTATGTTCATATGTGTGAATTCTAATGTAGAAAAGTGTACTTAGCAAAATGGTTATATTGTTAAATAGTGTTGTTGTTTACAAGTGTAAAGGTTACTAAAATGACTTCATATAAATAAAATATTTATAAAATATTTTATAGATGGTACATGACTCCAGAGAAATTAGCAACTTTTTACTCTGACCTATCAAATGATTATTGGAAATGTCAAAAAAATGTTGGTTTTTTTCCCCATATGTGGTGGACATGTGATGGAGTGAAAAAAATATTGGTCTTGTAGTCATGAATTGCTACAAAAAATGTTAAAAAGTACTATACCTTTTATAACAGAATTGTTTTTATTGAATATATTACCACAAAATTGTAAAAACAAGATTTATATCTTATTATACATGTAGCGTCAGCTGCAAGAATACTGTATGCTAAATACTGGAGAAAAGGCGAGATACCTTCAAAAGAAGAAATTATAAATAAACTACTTGAAACTGCGGAGATGGACAAATTAACTTTAATTCTGAGAAGACAAAATGAAGGAAGCTTTGAGAATACATGGTAAAGATTGTATAAATGGTTAGAAGAATACAATAAATAAACTATGTGGACATACAACTGAAATAGAAGAAAATCTGAACTATTTTTTTTTTAGCTATAAGCAAAGATTTACATAAAATACATGGTGGAAAAAAATAAAAATACAATTAGATAATGTATGAGTTAACTTAATAGATGAAATAATGATGTAGATGGACCCCCCAAATGTTGTTTGTATGCTTGTTTGTTTTTTGTCTATTTTTAAAAAAATAAAATTGTTTATGAGAACTTTGTGCTATGAACAGCTTCAGCAGCCCATTTCCACACATTAACCCTCTATTAAAGGCACAGGATATTTTTCTCCTGGCCACAGCAACCCTATCCTCAGTCACAGACAGGCCATAGTGGGGAAGTTTCCAGAGGGCCACTGATGGCTAGAAGCAAGCAGGGCTAAGCCCTAGAAACTTTGCCAACTCCCCAGGGGCCATTTGACTCAGACATTTCAATGGCTATGATAATAACCATTTCACTAGTTGCTTCCTCACACACACTTGCCACCAGGAGGCAAGAGGAGGCCAAGGATTAGCCAATTTCCATTGGTGGTATTGCTGAGCTGAGTGGCCTTCTATGTTGGCTTGTAATACCGTAGGGTCCCTTTGACTCCAGGACCATTTTAACTTCCCCGTCAGCCTCAAAGAAGAGCTCAGAAAAGGAAGACAAGGCACTTTGGCCTTTGTATTACCATAACAACTACTCGCTGTGCCATCTGGGCCATGGTACTCTCTCTCTTCACATTTTGGTTGGGGAAGAACCAGCTCCCAAGCCCAAGAAGATGGCTGTCACCAACCCTATTAAGAATGCATGATTTATCATGTCTGTTCTAATAAGCCTGATTATCTTTTTGTTAACACACAAACTGGATTCCTGTTCCCCTTTGCTTTAGATTTGTCTCTAAAAGGAACACAGCTGTCATTTTCAGTCTTGCCTTTACCTGAGCTACCAGTTACAGGGGAAGAAGGTGGGAATGTCTTGCTAGCAGCAGCTGAATAAGACCTGGGCTGAGTTTGCTTCTCCTCCGTTTGGATGTATTTAGCCTGGATGTGGCCAAATGCATGTGGCCAAATGCATGAACCATTTAGCACCAGTTGAAGGGCTCTTGGGCTCACAGCCTGAAGCCTGAGAAGGATAAATCCAGGATCTGGTTCAGTCATTTGGTGTATTCTTGGTTAATTTATTTTATGTATTTTTTTTGGTAAATTGCTTTGGGTCCCCTTGGGGAAAAAAGCAAGATCAAAAATGTCCTTAAAAGTGAATTAGACAAATAGATATCTACAGTTTTAGCACTCATAAGCTTGAATGATATGACTTTCTAAAAGCCACAACATCTGGATCTTGGCAGGCTGTGACATGGAAAGCAACTGGACCTCCTTTTGCTTATGTTGGCGTGGAAGGACTTGCTTGAGGATCACTGTACAGTGGGAAAGGCTGGAATTAACTGCCCAGCTGGAAGTCCTACTCTTCTGCTTTGATAGTTCTGTCACTATTAAAAATTTGTACAAGTTTATGTACCAAAGGGGGGGAAATCTTGCTCTAGGATCTCATGATTTCTTCCACATGTAAGGCCCTGTTCTGGGACAGAGAAACTTGTCCAAACACATTGGAATTAAAGCATAAGAAACTTTTAAAGGACATCCCAGTTTGGCTTACCTTTTGACAAATTATCAGTCTGGAACCAAAATATATTCAGTGCTATGCTGCATAAAGAATTATACCAAAATAGGCCCTTAGTGATGACAGGTTTACAGCACAGCTGAAAACAAACTGTTCTGGTATGAAAATAAAATACAGAAACAAAGAAGTATGACCTGACAATTTGAAGAAACCAAAGCTTATCGACTTGGTCTGAAGCATTTTTCTCATAGTCCAGAGACAGTCAATCAGTGGCCCATATGTTGGGCTTCTTATCAGTACTGCATGGTCACTTAGGTCCTATGCACATGATGCTGTGAGAAACAAGTAATGTACAGAGAGAGGAAGTGGGGTCAAACATGCTGACACCTCTTCCAGTAGTGAATGAGCACACTGATTCCCACCGCCGCATGCACTCTCCCAATTTGGACACAGTGTATACATGTGTACAAAGTGCACGTAGCATTTTGATTAGGAGCCGCACCATTACCACCGACCATCTCTATTAACATCGGAGATGAGGGCCGGCCCGAGGGAAGTCATACCATGCCACTAATGAGAACTTGCAGGCCACCCTCTTGATTTGTGCTGACTACCATCTCTGCAAGCACTTTATTGCAAACTTCTATTGCAAATTTGTTGCACTGTTTGTTGTTGTTTTAAATTGTTTCAATGGTTTTTATCTTGACTTGGCACTGTGTGCCATATTGTAAGCTGCCCTGAGCCCGCTTGCAGGGAGGGCGGGGTAAAAATGTGACAAACAAACAAACAAATAAATAAAATCCCTATCATTGAGAACATTAAACAAATACCATAATATATCAAGTGCTCAGATCAAATGTGTGACAAATCTCCTTTATGCCACAACTCACTTTACGGGGCCTTTCTTTCAGCCTTAGCCATCTCAGATCTGCAATATAAGCAAAATAATACTGGCCTACTTTTCATGGTTAGAAAAAAATTGCTGCACTAATTTATGTGAAGTGCTATGAACCCTTGAAAAGTGAATAATCAATGATACACATATTGCTTATGAAGTTGATCCCACTGGTTTCTTGGTGCCCTGATAATTTTTAGGTAATTCTTATTCTAGCTCCGTCATGTTCAGTTGCATACTCTAACCCAGTTATGGTGTATTTGCTAGATTGTGGTACTGTTAGACCGCAGAACTGGAATCAAGGTTCAGCTACCCACACAGTAGTTAAACTTACCATGAGCAAATCACTCTGTTACTTCACAGGGATATTGTGACATTGAAATGTGAAAGGAGAGAAAGGAAAAGAACTATGTACACTCAGCTCCACAGAGGAAGGCAAGGGTAGTCATCTAATAAATGTGCCTAGCACCTGGTGCTTAGTGAAGGGTAACTGTCACCATCATATTCTCCATGAAAGCTTGATAGGTACTTTTGGTGGCCATAACAGATCTAGCAGACTGGATCTACACATGCAAGAGAAACAAGGTGGTAGGGCTCTGAGGTGGTAGCACGACCCGTACCACTACAGCCAAGGGATGGTTCAAATGTTCCACAGTGTTTTTTAAAAACCTCTTTGAAAGCTGAAAAATATAACCGCTGGGAGTACAATGGGATAAACTCACTGATGTAAGGAGGGGAAGTTTTTATGCATGAAATGTTTTATTTAGGGGAAGTTTTATGCATGAAATGTTTAAAAATGCCACTCAGCCAGTCAAATAGTTCTCCAGTCAATTAATCTGTATGGAAAAAATCCTGGCATTAACCACTGAAAATGGTAGCCCAGTGATGGGAGAATATTGTTTTAATTAACAGCACATGAAATTTTCCTTAATCCTCTGAGAAGGCACAGGTAATACACACATGAATGAACAGTAGATTATTTATCTATTTATGTATTTGTTTATTTATTTACAATATCTTACAATACAATATCTTACAATTTTTTACAATATCTATGTATGTATTTGTTTATTTATTTACAATATTTTATCCCGCCTAATCTCTTCAGATTCAAGGCGGTTAACAACGAAACAATGAAACCTATTGGTAGAACATAGTATAGTGGTTGGAATGTCAGAGTAGGACTGAAGTTCAGATTCCTATTCTGGTAAAATCTTGCTGGTAATCATTCAGTCTGAGACTAATCTACTTCCATAGACAGGGCTATTTTTGGGCAGGAATGCACAGGAATGGAGTTCCAGCTGGCTTCCAAGTTGACCATGCCTACACCCCCCCCTCGAGTTCCCTAGGCGCCTCACAAGCTACGGGGCACCTGAGAAAGCCAAGCTGATCCAGGGAGGGAAGGCAGTTTAAACTGCCTCCCCTCCTCGGGTTCTCCATGCACCCCGCAAGCCATAGGGCACCTGGGGAAGCTGATCCTGGGAGGGAGCTGCAATGTCAGGGGTGCAGTCTAATATGCTAATGAGTTTCTGCTGTTGGGTGGGGTCTGTTATGCTAATGAGTTCCTGCTGGGCTTTTTCTACAAAATGAGTCCTGTCCATAGACATGTTATGAGAATAAAACAGGAAGGAGAGAGCCATAGAGAACATCTTGAGCATCTTGGATGAAGAGGGGTATAGAAATTTGGTTAAAATGAAAATGACCTTTGAGATGAAAAATTACCCCTGAAACCTGTTCATCCTAAATTTAGCAGGATTTAATCATCTGAATGCAAAAAAAGTGTCACTTGATGGAGTTCACAGGCTTTACTATTCTTTTGGACCCATGGATAAATCATAAAAAGAAATCAATACCTCTGCTGGATTTGTTTCTTTAGTTTCTAATCTTGAAATTGGTTTCCTTTCTTTTTGTCCAATACCTATTATATTTTGTATAACACAACATAAATCCAGGTCCTGTTTGTCACTCTGTTATTTTTAAATACTGAAATAAATATAGCAAAGAATCAAAAGTCTCTCTCTTTCTCTCTCCCTCCTCACACACACATGCACACAGAGTGAGAGAGAACAAGAAACACCTTTGATGGTTATACTGAGTGTTGGGAATATACAATTTCAATGGAAAGTTCTTGGTGACCACCAGGAGCAAGCAGATGCAAGACCCAATAGCTTTGCCAGTACTGTACAATAGTGTAGCTCAGACCAGGCTAGTGGCACCAAAAGTGGGTGTCATCTCACTTGTTGCCTTCCCTACTATGGGCGATTCTGCATCTAGCATTTGCTCCACATTTTCTCAACTAGGAGGAAAAGTGCAGCTCAAAACCATATTCAAATACCTCGAGGCAACGCCATACTAACTGCAAAGTCACCCCTGAATGGCCACAAATCTATGCAGAAGGTAACATAAAATCCGATGATCAAAGTGGAAGTGGCATGGAGTGTGGAGGGTACCATAAAATCTGATGATCAAGGAAGAAAAAGCAGCATGCAGTGCAGATGGGGATTTCTGTTCCAACGTGTGTTTTGTAAAACAACGGAGGGAAAAGCCAATGTAGAATTTCCCTGGAATGAGCAGAATGGCCCCTAAGGTCTTGTCTTGTAGCAGGGGAAGTTTGGCTTGGCTTAATCCTGGGCCAATTTTAATTTCCCATTCCACCTATTTGATTCATCCACATTTGATTATGCTTGATGACTGGCAGATGAGTGTGAGTAATGGATCTACTGAACACTTTGTGCCTGAGATGACAGAACTTTTCTATCAATGCAACTGTATCTGGGACAGACCATTCACTCGTGTAAGTTATTTCTGAAGACTTTTATCAATATAACTACCTATATTCTGCTTCAGGAACATGTGCAGTTGGATCCAGAGAAAAAAATTTCAGTCAGAAGAAGATGGTAATTCTCACCAATTCCTGCATCCCACTACTGACCTCCAACTCTCCCTCATTCTGTTCCTGGGGTCCATTGTACCCCAAACTGGTATTTCAGGTGGGCAGTCTCAGATGCAGTGGGAAGAGAAAGCATGCATGTTTGCATTCTTTATTGCATACTGTATTTAAAACCTGTCCAAAAAGCCAATGGACTGTTGGACTTTACCATTACAGGTAGTATCTCTCTGTAACACTGAGGCTGAGGACAGACTGGCAGTCTGGCCCGCTCTGCCTCCGCTTTAAAAGCAGAGGCAGAGCGACATCTGTCCGGCATCGCGCTCCTCCTGCAGCAGCCGGGCACCACTTAAAAGTGGTGTCCCAGCTGCTGTGCGCGCGTTCCACCCGCTTCTGGTGGGTGTGAAGGCGTGCCGGGCAAGGGGAGCTGCACGGTGTTTGAATGCTGCCACCAGAAGCCACCCGCAGTCTGGACACTGTGGGTGGCTTCCTTGCGGTGGTGTGCTAACGCCGCACGGTGGGGGCAATTACCCCCGCCTTGTTCTGCCACGCTGCGGAGGCGCGGCAGAATACCAGTCTGTTTTCGGCCTAAAATAGGAAAAGTTCATCAATTAAAATAAGACATATTAAGTGCTTTCTGTATAAATAAAATCAGCAGAAATAGAACATACAGGTATTATATAAAAATATTTGATTCAAATACTTCAAAAGTTTACTAATTAAAATGCAGAATATAAAACTAATCAAAAGGTATCAGAACTTCAGAACAAATATTCAGTACTGAAATTTACTTAGCAGCAGATGTGATCATTAGTTATTACCTGTAAGAATATTTATAAAATGATAATCTGCAGAATGAATAGAGAAGGTAGCAGGACAGGGCTCTTGATTTGGCATTAAAAAAGCTCTTGATTTGGCATAAAACTTGTAAATTAATTTAAAAAATAGTGATAGATTCTAGAACTGGGCTCCACATAAACACGGTATTTGCTTCTGAGATATTCTGCCAAAGGGAGCATATTAAAGCTTGCCAATGATAATAACCAACGGTAACTTTGAACTGTGGGATGGAATAAGTATATGCTACAAGGAAAAGCGGGTGAAGGCAAAAAGCCCAAAAGCATTGGGGAGAAGATTTGCTTGGCATCAGCTAATAAAAGCTGCCGGTCAAGTTATTCAAATTTTTTCAGTCACAGAGGAGCAGGCTTTGTTTAGATTAAGGACTGCTATGTCAGTAAGGAAGCAACCAATTTCAGTAATCTTTCAGTCTTCACTTTGACTCCAGCTAGATTTGAGTCCAGTAGCACCTTAGAGACCAACAAAATTTTTTGGGAGGTATGAGCTTTCAAGACTCAAAGCTCTCTTGCCCCTTCTTCAGACTGTTGAAAACACATACTCCAAACATCTTGTTAATCTCTGAGGTGCTACTGGACTCAAATCTAGTTGTTCTACTACAGACCAATATGACTACCCTCTGAAACATTGACTCCAAATACTACTAAAAGTATCTGAGTGAAGCTACAGCTGCACTATTGGAAGGAAGTCTGCAAGAAAAATTAATCTAAATTTAACTGCTGCTGACCATGCTAATGTGGAAAGTTGTTTCATCCCATTCTCCAGCCAAAGAGCCAATGAAGCTATACATCTGAGCACTCCAAGTAGAACCCTCAGGTAAACTGGCTGAATATACTCTACTTCGGGGCTGCAAACTGGGGTTCAAATTGAGGCCCCATACAGAAGCTATCTGCATGAAAAAGAAGAACTGGATGACCTGCCAACTTGGGAGGCGGGTGGAGATTTGCTGCAGACAAATTCTGGGGGAGATCATGTAGAAAAACGTTGAAAAGAGAGGCAAGAAATTCCCACTCAACCGATTAATATCCCTTCAATCAGTGGAAATTTGCAATGGAATCCAAACCATGAAAACATCAATGATGTGAGGTTTATCTTGATAACTTATTTATTTTCCCCATTCTCAGGGAATACAAGCATGCAATGAACATAACCAGAGATATGCTGTATGATCAGAGCCCAAGAAGAAATTTGAGGAAGTAGTTTCTCTTGTGGTTTTGAATGGGCCTATAGGGAACCATAGAACTTCTGAAGTCAGCTATTGATTAATGAACACTGTGAAATAACATACTATCTGTGCCCATGAATTATGTCTGGTAACACTGAATAGTCACAACCAAGCAAAACTGGAGTTCTTTTGTTATTTTCAGCAGATTGTTTGTGGAGATCAGTATAATATTACTTTCTACATTAAATATCAGTGCACATACTTTTTGCCATTTCCCCCCAAAAATATGGCCTCATTTTTGACTTCTTGCATTAATTTTTTATTCTGTTACAAAAACTTAAATGAGGCTGTGTGCAGCCTTTTTTTTACTTCACTATAGAAAAGTGTTATTATAATTGTTTCAGAACAATTAATTGAATGGTGGCAGTATGCCCAATAAAAATAAACGTGTCATCTCACAGCTGCCATACAATATTTCAAAGGCTGCTCATGGTTGATATACCTATTTATATTGTCACTGGATTTATTGTGGGTTTTTAAAACCAAAATGTTTCTGTCCTGAGCCCAGACAAATAAACCTTCTGTGTTCCTATATGGCCTCATTGAAACAGCTGAGAAATAATAATATATAAAAGATAATAACTGCAAAATTGGAAGTGCAAAATTTCAGATTTTGTTTTGGAAAGAGCAACTTACAGGACATCATGCTCAAAAAGATAAAGTCAGTGAAATCTACTGGCGTTCATACTTTGAGAAGAAGGTCTAAGGGGTAGCAAGGAATGCTGCCTGGAAATAATTTATTGTGACCCCAGTATATACTTGTAACAATCCATTAAATATATGAATAGACACATCTCTCCTATATCATAAAGCTGTTTTCAAGTGGCAAGGCTCCACGGGGTGCCAAAATCAGTTGGCTGCAAGAACTGCCACTCAAAAGGGGTCCCTGGCCACTGGCTGCATTCCCTTGCTGCGTGGCCTCAGTCCCGCCCACAGAGCCGCCAGCCAGTGTCTCAGCCTCAGTCTGAAGGGAGCTGGCGAAGGGGACGGACTGGGGGCTGGGTCCACTCTTCTCCACCCACTGCCAGGTGGGTCTAACTGTCCTCTCAGTGGCCTGCTTCTGTCAGTAAAAAGACAATGGACTTTCAGCATAACCCCCTTCCCTGCCCACTGCCAGCTTGGTCACTTCTTGTCAGAATAAACTGAAAATGGCTCTCTCTCCTGCTTAGCTCCACCATGGCTGGCTGGCTAATGAGGTGGGCCAACGACCATCAAACCATTCCCTTCAACCCCCTGCTGTGTGGCTGACTTTCCCCCTAGCATTGCCAATCTCCAGGTGGGACCTGGAGATCTCCCACTGTTACAATTGATCTCCAGATGACAGAGATCAATTCATCTGGAGAAAATGGCTGCTTTGGAGGGTAGACACTATGGCATTATACCCTACTGAGTCCTTCCATCCCCCCCCAAAAATGCTGCCCGCCACAAGATTCCCCCCCCCCCCAAATCTCCAGGTATTTCCCTAATCAGAGCTGGCAACTGTACTTTCTCCTCAGTGCCTGTTGCTAGGCAACCAAGCTTGCTTCTCTCAGTAAAAGGCCCTTTCCACACCTATGTTGGCCTTTGGGAGAAAACTCATTGGGGCCAGTCTTGACTAGGGGACACACCTCAGCTGAACAGAATGCCATAGAGCCCACCCTCCAAAGCAGTCATTTTACCCGAGGGGGGGGAGAGATCTGTTGTCTGGAGTTCAATTGTGATACCTTCAGGCTCCACCTGGAGGTTGGCTACCCTAGGCATAGCAGTCGGCACTTCAAAGCAGGGTCTGCTAGACCCAGGTTCTTGCTGAGTGGGTGATTTGGGGCCAGTCATAGACTTTAAGCCAAACCTACCTCACAAGGTTGTTGTGCAAGTCAAAAGGGGGAGAGGAGAATGATGTAAGCTGCTTTGGTTCCCATTAAGAACATAAGAGAAGCTAATGTTGGATTAGGCCAGTGGCCCATCCAGTCCAACACTGTCACACAGTCACCAAAAACACCAGGTGCCCTCAGAAGGTCCAGCAGTGGGGCCAGGGCACTAGAAGCTTTCCCACTGTTGCCCCCCGGTCAAGCACCAAGAATACAGAGCATCATTTGCCCCAGACTGAGAGTTCCTATCTATACTTTGTGGCTAATAGCCACCGATGGACCTCTGCTCCATATCTATATATCTAATTCCGAAGGTGCCCCCTGCATGTGGATACCTAAATCCGCATTGGGGGGGGACCCGGGGGAAGGGAGATTTCCCTACACACAGGGGGCACTCCCTTCCCCCTGTATGCAGAAAAATATGAAAAGTTCTTAAAAAATTTGGGGGATATTTAAATCCCCGAAAAGTTAAAGCGTTCTCTGCACATGCACAGAGAACGCTTTGGCCGCTGTTGGGGAGGGGGTGGGAGGCTGCTCGGCGGACCTCAATGAGCTGCCATCTCTGGGGCTGGGGGGGAGGAAGCCAGCTCAGCGGGCCTCAGGCCTTGCTGAGCTGCCGTCTCTGGGGCTGGGGGGGAGGAAGATGGCTTGCTGGACCTCGGGCCTCGCCGAGCCACCGTCTCTGGGGCTGGGGGGAGGGAGGCGGCTTGTGGCTGGAGGGAAGGAGGTGGCTTGATGGGCCTCACCGAGCCACTGTCTCTGGGGCTGGGGGGGAGGGAGGCAGCTCGGAGGGCCTCAGGCCTCACCGAGCCACCACCAAGTGAACGGGGGAGGGGGTGGAGGGCGGGAATATTCCCCCCACAGGTATTGCGGGTTTGCCTCTTGTGTTTATCTAATTCCCTCTTGAAGCTGTCCAAGCTTGTAGCCACCACCACCTCCTGTGGCAGTGAATACCATGTGTTAATCACTCTTTGGGTGAAGAAGTACTTCCTTTTATCTGTCCTAACCCAACTGCTCAGCAATTTCATTGAGTGCCCACGAGTTCTTGTATTGTGAGAAAGGGAGAAAAAGACTTCTTTCTCTACCTCCTCTATCCCATGCTTAATCTTATAAACCTTGATGATGTCACCCCTCAGCCATCGTTTCTCTAAGCTAAAGAGCCCCAAGCGCTTCAACCTTTCTTCATAGGGAAAGTGTTCCAACTCTTTTATCATTCTAGTTGCCCTCTTCTGCACTTTTTCCAATGCTATAATATCTTTTTTGAGGTGTGGCAACCAGAACTGTGCACAGTACTCCAAATGAGGTCGCACCATCAATTTATACAGTGGTATTATGATACTGGCTGATTTGTTTTCAGTTCCCTTCCTAATATCCCCCAGCATAGTGTTGGCCTTTTTCATAGCAGTCGCAATGTCTCGACATTTTCATTGAGTTATCTACTATGACTCCAAGATCTCTCTCTTGGTCAGTCTCTGCCAGTTCGGACCCCATCAATGTGTATTTACAGTTAGGATTTTTGGCTCCAATGTGCATCACTTTGCACTTGGCCACATTGAACCCCATTTGCCACATTGATGCCCACTTGCCCATCCTTGACAGATCCCTTTGGAGTGCCTCACAATCCTCCCTGGTTCTCACCACCCTAAACAACTTTGTGTCATCTGCTAATTTAGCCACTTCACTGCTTACTCCCAACTCCAAATCATTAATAAACAACTTAAAAAGCATCGGACTGAGTACTGATCCCTGCGGTACGCCACTGCTTACCTCCCTCCACTGAGAAAATTGCCCATTTATACTCACTCTCTGTTTCCTTTTAATTAGCCAGTTTTTGATCCACAAAAGGACTTGTCCTTTTATCCCATGACTATTGAGCTTACTTAGGAGCCTTTGATGAGGAACTTTATCAAAAGCTTTCTGGAAGTCAAGGTAAACAACATCTACTGGGTCCTCTTTGCCCACATGTTTGTTTACTCCCTCAAGGAACTAACTAACTAACAGGTTAGTGAGACAAGATCTTTCCTTACAGAACCCATGCTGAGTCTTCCTCAAGAGATTTTGTTCATCAATGTGCCTACTAATTTTTTCCTTAATAACAGTTTCCACCAACTTACCCGGTATAGACGTCAGACTGACTGGCCTGTAATTTCCTGGATCTCCTCTGGAACCCTTTTTAAAGATAGGAGTGACATTCGCTACCTTCCAGTCCTCAGGAATGGAGGCAGATTTTAAGGAAAGATTACATACTTTTGACAGGAGATCCACAAGTTCACATTTGAATTCTTTCAGAACTCTCAGATGTATGCCATCCGGGCCTGGTGATTTATTTGATTTTAAGTTGTCTATCAGTCGTAGGACCTTCTCTCTCATCACCTCAATCTGACTCAGGTCTTTCAACACCCCTCCCAAAATCAGTGGTTCTGGGCAAGCAATTCTCAGCTTCCACAGTGAAGACAGAGGCAAAAAATGCATTCAGCTTCTCAGCCATTTCCCTGTCATCCTTCACTACCCATTTTACCCCATGGTCATCCAAGGGCCCCACTGCTTCACTGGCTGGTTTCCTACTTCTAATGTATTTGAAGAAAGTTTTATTGTTGGTCTTTATGTTTTTTGTGATATGCTCCTCATATTCCCTTTTTGCCTGCCTGATCACAGACTTGCGTTTTTTTTTTGCCACAGCCTGTGTTCCCTTTTATCAGCCTCACTGAAACTAGCTTTCCACTGCAGAGAAAGATGTCTTTTCCTCCAGGGGGACTATGGTTGTCAATCTCCAGGTGATGGCTGGAGATCATTCAGAATTACAAGTGCTCTCCAGATAGCAGAGATCAGTTCCCCTGGAGAAAATGGTGGACTCTGTGTCCTTATACCCTGCTGAGATGGCCCTCTATGACAGCCAATGTGACATAGCAGTCAGGGCTTCAGAGCACAGTGGAGGCTGCAGTGGGGGAAATGGAAAGTTGAAGAGTGAGGTTGATGATTGGCTGGGAAGGAGATAGGGTTTCCAGCTCCAGGCAGAACCTTCCTGGAGATTTGAGGGATGGAGCCTGGAGATGGTGAGGTTGGAGGAGGGGTGGGACCGCAGACAGGTACAATGCCATAGACTTCACCCTCCAAGCCAGTCATTCCCTCATGGGGAACTACTGTTGCCAGTCTCCAGGTGGGGGCTGGAGATTACTCAGAATTACAACTGCTCTCTAGGAGGGAGGGGGGAAGAGATGGGAAGCTGCAGCTAGGGGGCAGATAATGATATGTTGATGGTGGGCTGTGAGGGAGATAGGGTTGCCAACTCCAGGTTGGGAAATTCCTGGAGATTTGAGGGGTGGACCCTGGAGAGGGTGAGGTTTTAGCAGGGGTGGGACCTCAGACAGGTTCAATGCCATAGACTCCACCCTCCAAACCACCCATTCCCTCATGGGGAACCATTGTTACCAGTCTCCAGGGGAGGGATGGAGATCATGCCGAATTACAACTGCTCTTCAGATGGCAGAGATCTTCCCCTGGAGAAAATGGTGGACTCTGTGTCATTATACCGTGTTGAGGTTGCCACAGCAAAATGATGCTGAGCGCCCGAGGAACTCTCCCAGAGCCTCTTTCTAGAGCCTGTTGTATTTATTTCCACAATGGGCCTTATTCCTAGTATGTATATATATGTATATATATGTGTGTGTGTGTGTGTGTGTGTGTGTGTGTGTGTGTGTGTAAATATATAAAAATAAAAATAAATATATATAAAATACAAAATTAAATGCTGTGCTCCATATATTGGTAAGATATTGTTTTGTCTCTGAACATTATGCAGTAAAAATTGGGAAAATACAGTATAGTAAAATTCACACAGGACATTTTGAAGAATGTAGAAGGAGACCAGAGCATACTGAACAGATGGAGCAAGAATGGCAACCACATGCTCCAGAATAGCTGTACTGAAGCTAATATTATAGAAACAGGTGTCATGTTTTCTAGAATGGTAGAAGCCTACTTTCCCCAGCACCCTTTCAAATAACATTTTTGTTCAGCTAAAATGCCCTGACTAAGGTTTATTAAGTTTCTTATTATGGTCTAGTCTACACTTTGGAAAAATATCAAGCATTATAGCATATCCCTGAGCCATATAATGGAGCATAATTTTCATATAAATAAGTCCTGTGTATATATAGTCCCATTTTATATTCCAGGAATGGACCTTCTATGCAGTTCCCACAAATAACCAAATAAAAAATTCTCTTCGTAATAATGTGTCTGTGCACTGTTATTTTAAAATGGATCTTTCAGAAACTGCAGGAGAAGACTGAAAAGGTTAAGATGGAGTTTCATTTGGCTCAAACTGTTTGTCAGTTCCTTGAATGCAAATTAGCATTGTTCTTACTACTTCTATCTGGGTGTAATCATATCAGTTGAAACATTGATTGCATCAGACAGGAGACTCATACTTCTCTGTGCTATGGTCAACTCAGCAGTATTATTTTTCTATATAATCCTGATTATAATGTGTCATAAGTAGGGCAAGCGGACTTCTGGTGGCGGGAAAACGCGGATGGCAGCATAAATCGGTAGCTCCGCTCACCCCTCCTGATTCCCCCACGATATAGCCTACTTTGACGACTACTCAAGGCCATACTATATGGAGAACGATCCAGACAAGAAAGGACAAGCGACGAAGCACAAAAGTAAGAAATTTCAAACCACTTTAACCCCCATACCATCGAAAAACGCCTCAGGCCCACAACTCGGGATCTCACTTAAAATGGCGACTGGGAGCGATGGCGCAGACCCGGAGACGAGGCTAGTCACCTCCTCAGAACTCAACACAGTCATAACAAATCTAGAAAAATCTATACTTGATAATTTTGCTTCCCGTTTTAAGCCACTTTGTGAACAATTGGAAGGCTTACAATCCTTTGTGAAGGAAACTAGGTCGGTGGCAGAAACAGCATTGAATAACAGCATTGCCAATCAAAATGAAATTCAGCAGTTACAGCAACTGGAAGATATCCTTGCTGAAAAAGCCCTTCGATCTGACATGACACACAGACAAAATAACCTTAAAATAAGAGGGCTTGACGAATCATTTGGGAAAAACCGTGACTTACCGCAACTTCTCTCAGAATGGCTTAAAGAAATAATCCCTCCTGAACAATTTAACAATCTCTCAAAAAATATGACTGAGGAATTAAATATCATTACATCCAATGTAAATGGACTGGGCAATGTACTGAAAAGAAAGCGCATACTAACAAATCTCCTGAAACTCAAACCCTCTGTAGTTTTGCTACAAGAGACACATCTAAAAAAATCAGACTCAAAGGTATTTAATTCTAACAAATTTCCATTGCAATATTCCGCTGCAGGTTCCTCAAAATCTAGTGGGGTATCCTACTCAGCCACCTGGTCCGCTTCGATCTCTCAGCCAAAAAGCAAGACCCAGAGGGACAGTTTCTATTTATTAAAGGGCAACTGGAAGGTAAGATGACAACTTTAGCCACAGTGTATGCACCCAATGAAGGACAGACAGTATTTCTTGAATCCACATTGAAATCTCTCAGTGATTTTGCTGAGGGTGATTTAATAATAGGAGGAGATTTCAACATGGTAATAGACACAAAACTAGACAAATCCACACCACCAGCAACCACCTCAAAACATAACAGTGGACACACCAGACTGGCACACATAGTGGAGGAATATAATCTAATTGACATATGGAGGACTCTACATCCAGGGGAAAGGGATTATACTTTTTTTTCAGATCGACATAATTCATACTCCAGGATAGATCTACTCTTGCTGTCCAGATCGTTACTAGATAAGGTGTTAGACACAAAAATAGGACCTTTTCACTGGTCAGATCATGCATGGGTAAACTGTAGACTCTCACAAGTAGACCAGATAAACAGACACAGACAATGGGCATTGAATACAACTTTACTGAACCATCCAGATCTTAGATCAGATATTGCTGAGGCTATAAAGACTTATTTTAAGGAAAATGACACCCAGGAAGTGTCTCCCATGACTTGTTGGGACGCAATGAAACCGACTATCAGGGGCATTCTGATTTCAAAAGCGACATTCCTGAAAAAACAAAAGCAAAAAATAGTTAAGGACACATTAGAAAATATCAAGGAATTAGAAAATACTCATAAAAAAACTAATTCTAAAAAAATTCTACAAAAACTTGATCTTGAAAGAAAAACTTTGCAGATGTTGGAACTATCCTCAATAAAAAAACAGATGACTTATACTAAACAGAAATACTGGCAGAAGTCATCCAGAAATTTGAAACAATTAGCATATAAGGTCAAAGAACTTAGGAAACAGGCTCACATAAAAGCCATAAAAGACGATAAAGGTAAGGTAGTAACAAGCACAAAGGATATTCTTCAAGTAATGGAAGAATTTTACACCAAGTTATACTCGCCCACAGTGCTCACAGAGGAAGCATATCAAAATAACCTTAAAAACTTCCCTATTCACTCCAATCTAAGCCAGGAGCATAGAGATTGCATGGAAGAGGCAATAACTGTAGAGGAGGTCCAGCAGGCAATTAAATTAACAAAGACCAATAAAACTCCAGGCCCTGACGGATTTCCTATAGAATATTATAAGATGTTTGCTGAACACCTGTTACAACCATTAACAAACACATTTAATCATATTTTATCTTCTGGGGAAATACCAAACTCATGGAAGCAGGCAACTACAGTAGTGCTCCCAAAAGCAGGCAAAGACCCTACGCAGCCCAAATCATATAGGCCAATCTCACTTCTTAATCAAGATCTGAAGCTCTTTTCCTCTGTCTTGGCCAAAAGAATTAATTCTTTTATACCAAAATATATACACGACAACCAAGCAGGATTTATACCCCATAGAGACTTAGCTGATAACACGTTTAAGACACTGAATTTGATCAATCACTGCAAGTCAAAAAAAATACCAACAGCTTTCTTATCGCTAGACGTAGAGAAGGCTTTTGACTCTGTCTCATTCAAATACTTGTTTTCAGTTCTCCAGGGAATGGGCTTTGGCCCTAAATTCATCAGAACAATACAATATCTATATGACAAACCAATGACAAGCATTAAAATCAATGGTCATAGCTCGAAACCAATAATATTGGGTAGAGGCACAAGGCAAGGTTGCCCTCTCTCCCCGTTACTCTTTGCAATGGCAATAGAACCATTAGCACAGGCAGTAAGAAATAATATAAAATTCTGGGGGTCAAGATAAAGGAAACAGAGTATAAAATTTCCCTGTTCGCAGATGACATGATCTTATACATAACCAAACCAGAAACATCGATCAGGGAGTTGCTATCTACGCTGCAAGCTTTTGGCTCCTTATCAGGATTGATAGGTAAACCAATCCAAATCGCAATTATTACCTATTAATTTAAACAAGGCAGAGTGTACTAAATTACAAAATAGTTTTAATTTTGAATGGGCTCACAAGGAACTCACATATTTAGGGATAAAAATTTCAGGGAACATAAACAAGTTATTAGACCTTAATCATAAAGCTATACATTCCAGTGTGAGCTCTCTTATAGCGAGGTGGTCTAAATTAAATCTTACCTGGCTAGACAGATATCATCTAATTAAATCCTTCCTACTTCCAAAGTATCTCTTTTTATTCCGGTCGATTCCGGTTCAGATACCAGAACATTTATTGAAGAGATGGCAAAACACATGGTGGACCTTTCTATGGGATGGAAAGAAAGCCAGAATTAGCTTGAAAATTCTGAAAAGGGCTAAGTCTAAAGGGGGCTTCAGCTTCCCAGATATTGCTATATATCAAAAAGCAACTTTTTTAGCTAATATTATTAAAATGATGAGAAATACAAATAATAATGAATGGCTACAAATAGGAACGGACTCATTAGGCATAAATTCTATAAACAGTCTAATCTGGGAAGACAAAACAGACTCTCAGACTAATAAAACCTATAACCCATTTCTATCTCCAACGTTAAATTATTGGAGAGTGAAACGCAAACAACTTATGCCAAATACGTCAAAATATGCAGTATATACTCACCAAATCTGGTTTAGACAGGGAACAGAGGCTTCCTTCAGACGGAAATGGCAAGAAGCTGGACTTTCACGCATAATTGACATCTCGAACAGAAAAAACTTACTAAGCAAACAGGAACTTGAAACAAAACTAAGAGATAACATTCCTTGGTTTTTATATATGGCGATTCAACACTTCAGTACCAAAATAAATTTAACAGCTATTTTAACTCAAAAATCAATGGATTTTGAAATTATATTGAAGATGTTTGAACAGCATAACAAAGGGTTGATATCAGCCTTATACAATTTATTATTGGAAAAACAGAATACCACTACAGTAAACTATCAAAAGGCATGGAATAAAGATTGCAACCTCAAAATAGAGGAGAAAATCTGGTCGGACATCTGGACAGCAAGAGTGGACTATCCTACACCGATATCACTGGAACTCCAAAAATTTAAACTCCTTACTAGATGGTATCTCACTCCTCAAAAAATTTCTTATGGGAACTCCACATATTCTCCACTATGCTGGAAAGGCTGCAGGCAGGTAGGAACATTTGCACATTGTTGGTGGGGGTGTGATAAAGTGAATCATTACTGGACTCAGGTCCAGAAAATAATCCAAGTCATAATTTCTATAAAAATTGAAATATCTCCAGAATTTTTAATATTGGGTGTATGGCCACAAAATATTCAAATACACAAACACAAATCCACAATGGAAGTCATGCTTTTTGCAGCTAGAACTGCAATTGCCTCAGTCTGGAAGTTACCAGATGCTCCAACTATCCTCACCTGGTATGAAAAAATTTGGGATCAGTTCCTAATGGAACTCATAACGCACAGACTAAATGAAACTTCTCCACGCCCTATTAGAAGTAGATTCCGAGATAAATGGGAACCAATATTGAATCATCTTTCGAGGGAGCAGAAGGCACCAGGTGGCTGGGCGGAACTTCAAAACTGGATATAGGTATGTGCTTTCTTTTTAATCTCTTTACTCTTTTTAAACTGTTTAAAAAATCTTTAAAATGTTACTGGCCTTATTAGAACTTAGTACAGACTTTCAGTCATATAAGATAAAGGAATCTTGGGACTTCTTAGAGTGCACACTATTCAAATAAAAAATAGATGTGATTAGAGATGTAATATTAAAATTAAAATAATACAAAAAAGAATATATAAAAGTTTTCGATGTAATTGCTTTATAAATGCTTTATTATATTTCTGTATTTTTCTAAAAAAGAATATAGTGTTAAGAAACTGTTCAGTTATGAAAATTGTTATTGTAGTAAAAGAAACTGTCTGTATTGTGTTGATAAAATAAAAATAAAAATTGTGTTTAAAAAAAAAGAAAGAAATAATCCCTCCTGATGACGACATTTCAACAGCCATAGTTAAAGCATACTGTGCGGGACCTCCAGCCCTACTTAAAACTCGCCCATCCAGAGATATAATTGCCTCATTTTTAGACTACAGGTACAAGGTTAAAGTTCTACAGGCAGCGAGGAAATCGGGACACCTCAACCACCATTCAACCAAAATATAAATTTTTCCAGACCTGCCCAAAGAAGCCCTTCTTAAGAGAAGAGAAATGAAACTGGTGACTTTAAAACTGGCAGATGAAGATATTCGTTACACCTGGCTTACTCCCCTCGTCCTCCAGTTCCAATTTAGAGGCAAGCAATATAAATGTGCAATGAAGGATGAGGGGCTGCGAATCCTGCAATCTTTAGACCTAATTGAGCCTATGGAACTTTCAAACGTCTCCAATAAGAGAAAGCATCGTTCCTCATCGCAATCTTCTAATGAAGCTCCAGATGTGCCAGACAACGCCTAAAACACTTCATACAAGGAAAAAAAGTTCTAATTAGTGCTAAGTTTTGTTATTGCTGTAATGTATACTTACTGCATAAGTTTAACTTCACCTACTACTCTAACAAAAATGGCGCCCGCCATTTTGAAGCGGGAATTTGTTTGTCCTGTCCTAGTGATATACTAATTATTTCATTTGTAGTGCATAAGTCGTCTTTATTTGTGCAAACCTGTTTAAGCCTACTATATATGGTTTATTCCTACCTACCTCACTTAAACCTAACAATACTTTGTTGGCTTACCTTAAAATTAATGGATTTGTTAAGTTTCCTTTGGGGGGGAGGGGGGAGTGCGCTGTATAATAAAGTTCAGTCTTAGGATTTTCTCAGCGAGCTGGGGGGAGGGAACAGAAGGTGATTTGGACCCCAGCCTCCTGTTAGCCTTTTGGCAGCGGGGGTAGAGAACTTCCTTACCTGTAGTTTCTGTTAGCTTATATCTATAAGTGTATTTTTTGTTCTCATACTTTTCACAAACAGTTTACAAGACTTAACGTTTATTTCTTATCTTCCCTTTTTTCATTACACTATACTATTGCACCTACTTCCTATAAGAAGTGGGGCTCTTATAACAACTTTATATTGTATTGTTAATATTATAACAGCTTAACTTTCTAAATTTTGTTGTGAGGTGATATTTAGGCATTAGTACATTTCTCTTAACAGTTAACCCTTTTTAAAAAAGAAAAGGAAAAGAAAATAAGCATCTGGTTTCAAGAGACATAAAATTAGTTATATTCCTAAAATAAGACATAGCTATAGTTAATTATTTAGTGTCTAAACTCAGCAGTGGATTTTTATTAAAACCTGACAGGGTAATATCTCTTCCACCTTCTTTATCTACAAATACTTATAAACCCCTGGTTCTGCAGCGTGTACCCAGGGGTCTTCTTCCTTTTAACAAATATCACCTCAAAATTTCCACTACGCCAACACCTAGATCTCTGGTTCTGCAGCGTGTACCCAGAGATCATTGTGGTTTATTGTTTACAAACAAAATTGTTGACACCAATCTACCTATTATCTGGTTCTGCAGAGGACTCCCAGGTTGTTGTACACAAGGGTATCCCTATTTCATATACATATATCCTTGTAACTTAGCTCATTGTTGCTATTTTGTTTACTGTAAGAAAGATAAGGGGTTTACTTCTAATCCTAGAGTGCTTACAACTAAGTGTTACCCCCTGGTTCTGCAGCTTGTACCCGGGGAGGGGGGGAACCTATATCTCTATCTTTAAATTAAACACCAATCTCTCAACTTTTTTGTACTATAGAATATAGTACTACTTTTATTGCTGGAGTGCTATATACAAATTCTTTATTGAATACCAATTTTGACTGTTTCTGTTATCTTTCCTTGAGCTTATTATTCTAGGCTCTCAGGATCACAGCAGTTTCCACTATGTCTGCGCCGATTACCTGCACATCTTACAATGTGAGAGGGCTGAACAACGTCATCAAACGTAAGAGAATCCAGAGTCAAATTATCAAACTAAATTCTGACATAATCTTTATGCAAGAAACTCACATCAAAGATGTTTCAACCCCTCTGTTCAAATCCAGAAAATTCCAATTTCAATACTTAGCAAAAGGTTCCTCCAAATCAAGAGGCACAGCAATTCTGCTAGGAAATAATGTAACCTTTGAGTTTCTTAAATCTAAATCCGACCCACATGGGAGATTTCTCTTTGTTAAGGTCATACTTAATAGAAAATTGGTAACTCTAGCATCAATCTATGCTCCAAACTCAGAACAACTAGAATTCATTGACCAAACTCTCCAATTACTGGATAATTTTAAAGAAGGAGAGCTCATTATAGGGGGTGATCTTAATTTTATAATAGACTATGGTCGTGATAGATCTTCATTCCATGAATCTAAAACCACCAAAAACAAAACCACTACGAAATTAGCAGATATCTTTGTCTCTCATGACTTAGTAGATGCTTGGAGATTGGCAAATCCTACTGTGAGAGATTACACATACTTCTCAGCTAGGCACAATACCTACACTAGGATAGGCTACATCTTGCTATCAACAGCATTAGCTGGAAGCATGGTATCTTCTAACATAGGTAACCAACTCTGGTCTGATCACAATTGGGTCTCATGCAGCATAAAGTTTAATGACGATCAAAAATCTCCGAGACCTTGGACTTTAAATAGCTCTTTATTGTTAAACGAATCCATCACGGAATCCATCAATGAAAATATCCAAAATTATTTCTCAGACAATCCATCAGGCTCAGTAAATCCGGCCATAAGATGGGATGCTATGAAACCGGTTCTCAGGGGTCATTTAATCTCTTCTGCTTCATACCTAAGGAAACAAAAACAAGCAGAGATATTAAATTTACAAACTACTATAGCTTCCCTAGAGACTCAACACAAACATACAGGTAGCTCTAAAATTTACACTAAACTCATAGCTGAAAGGAAAAAACTAGAACTCTTAGAGATGTCCAAAATTCAAAAAAACATTCTATACTCAAAACAAAGAGGCTGGACACTCTCTCCGAAATCCCTAAAATTTCTAGCCAACAGAGTCAAAGCACAAAAGCGGGCTAAAACTATTTTGGCACTAAAAGACAGCCAGGGGAAAAGACACTTCACCTCAAAAAGCATTTCAAATGTTCTCCTAGAGTATTACAAAAAATTATATAGCTCAAAAGCCACTAGTATAGAAGAGCTAGATTGCTTCTTTAAACATCACTCTCTACTTCACACCTTATCGGAAGAACATAAGGCAGTAATGGAGAACGTAATTACTACACAAGAAGTTGCGGAAGCTATTAAAATGCTTAAGCCTGCCAAAGCCCCTGGCCCTGATGGCTTCACGCCGGAATTCTATAAAAAGTTCACTCATGTTTAGTAACTCCCCTGACTGACACCTGCAACTATATTCTGGAATCAGGTCTCTTACCACCTTCCTGGAATAGGGCTGAAATCATTGTGCTTCCTAAAGAAGGGAAAGACAGAGAAGAACCATCTGCATATAGGCCTATTTCCCTGCTAAACATAGATTTTAAAGTTTTTACTTCCATCTTAGCCAGAAGACTCAACACATTTATTACACAATATATTGATCAGGACCAAATTGGCTCTATGCCTAATCGGGACATTACAAGCAATACTCATAAAGCTCTATCGATTATGAGATTTTGTAACCAAAACAAAATCCCTTCTCTTATAATGGCTCTTGATATAGAAAAAGCCTTTGATTCTGTAGAAGTTAACTACCTTAAAAAATTGATTGACACAATGAATTTTGGACCCAAATTTAAATCTGTACTTTCAGCAATTTACAGTAAACCAGAAGCCCATATCAAAACAAACCAAACACTTTCATCATCATTCCAGTTACAGAGAGGAACCAGGCAGGGATGCCCTTTATCCCCCCTCCTGTTTGCAATGTGCATTGAACCTCTTGCAAATCTTATAAGAACAGATATAAATATTCATGGTATAAAAATGCACTCCAAGATATTTAAAGTTTCACTTTTTGCTGATGACATGCTCTTGTTTTTATCTGACCCACTACACTCCATGTTATCTTTACATTCCCATCTTCAATCATTTGAAAAAATCTCTGGCCTAAAAGTGAACATCTCCAAATCAGTTATATTGTCTCTTTATACAGATGCACAGACTGCTCAATATCTCTGCAAATCATACGGATACACATGGGTTTCTGATTTTATTCCTTACCTAGGTATAAATCTACCAAAAAACTCTTCAGACATTTACAAATACAACCATAACTTATTGGAATTAAAGATACAGAAGAAATTACAATCATGGCATAAATTAAATCTATCTTGGATGGACAGATTGAACCTGATTAAATCGTTTCTCCTCCCCATATTCATTTATTTATTTCGTACAATTCCAATGCACATTCCGTCTTACAATCTACACAAATGGCAAAAATGGTTGGTTGACTTTTTCTGGTCATATAAATGTCACAGAATTAAAAACAACACTTTATAAAGAGATTCCAAATCAGGAGGAATAGGATTCCCTAACTTAATCAACTATTATAAGGCAATTCAATTATCACAAATTATCAAATTAATTAGTGCTCATGGTGAGTCTGATCTATGCGAGATAATGTCACATTCTACTACTCCTTACACAATTAAAGAATGCATATGGCAAAACTCATCATTCAGACCTAAAACACTTAAAAACAATCCCTTTATTTCCCCTGCCTTACTTACATGGGACAAACTGCGCATGAAACTGCTTCCTGCTATTTCTAGGCTGCAACCGTACACCAACCAAAGCTGGTTTCAACCTGGTATAGAAAACCAGATTTTTCAAAAATGGTCACAAGCTGGGGCAGCTACTTTGCAGGACTTATATTTAAACAGACATATACTTTCCAAAACAGATCTTGAACAGAAGATCAAAAGTAAAGTTTCATGGTTACATTATTTCCAGATCAGAGACATGTGCACAACCCAGAAAGTGGAAAAGGTATTAAAACAAACTCTTACACCCTTGGAATCTGTGATTAAATCTACAGCTGACTATCCAAAAGGATTAATTTCTAGATTATACACAATCATACAAAACTCCAATGGACAACAGCCTCTGACATACCAAAAAAAATGGAACAAAGATTGTAATTTTGAACTATCCAATGATTTATGGCATGAAATATGGTCCTCCGTACCTTTCAAGTCAAAAATCACCACAATGAAACTACAATCCTTCAAGATCATGGCACATTGGTACACAACCCCTGTGCGCCTGGCCAAAATCAACCCAAAATTCAGCCCTCTTTGCTGGAGAGGTTGTAAACAGAAAGGGGACTATTTACACTGTTGGCTGTATTGCCCTAAAATTATACACTTCTGGGAGAACATTGGCTGAGGACAGACTGGCAATCTAAAGCGGGGCAGGCACGCTTCGCAAACGGAGGAAAGGAGCACGTTCAGACATGCGCATCTGCCCGTCGGCTCCGTTGCGTATTTACCCATCTCCCAGTCGCTTTCCTTCCGCTTTACCCGGACACCAGTTTTTCCCGGTGTTCAGGGGCCTTCCTCCGCATGCCTCCCGCTTCCAAACAGTGTGAACTGGAAGAAGCGGGAGGCATCCGGAGGAAGTGTGAACGCACCGGCAAAAAGTTTTGCGCATGTGCGCACATGCAAAAAACATCAAAGGAAAACAAAAAAAGTGCAGCGGCGCGCGCAAGCCGCGCGCGCTGGCTATGCAGCAGTCTGAACGCTCCGTGGCAGTCTGAATGCTCCGTATCGCCGCTGATCCGCATTGCTCTGGCCAGTGTGAACGGCCAGCTCCGTGGGTTTTTCCCCCCGCTCCAGTTCCCTCCGCTTTGCCTCCGCTTCAGATTGCCAGTCTGTCCTCAGCCATTATAACCATTATAAACCAAATGTGTGATATTAATCTTCATCTCAGACCTGATCATCTGCTTTTGAACAGTTGGGTTGAACATTGCTCCTTTGCTGCAATCAAAGAAAGAGTTTCCCTTATGCTTTTCGCAGCTAAATCTGTCATTGCCAAAAATTGGAAACTGGCAATGATACCCATGCTTTCACATTGGCACCTGAAACTTTGGGATTTATACAAAATAGCTAAACTCTCGGATAATCTTATGCGTGTTGACAGGCCCTCTTCATCATCAATCTTTTTTACTATATGGAATCCAGTGATGGATTATCTTAACGAGCAGGACATTGTTCCCTCTACTTCATCCACATTGTGGATGTGGTAGAAATCTAATAGAGTCTCCCTCTTATTTTTATAGATATTAAGGTCACTAGTTTCTCATTGTTTTTACGCAGGAAATTATGACAGTGTCTTGAAATTTCTGTGGTTTAAGGTATCTAAACTGTACAAAGTTGTTATAATTGTACACCTCAAGTTTATAACTATATTAACAACCTATGACAAATGATACTGACAACTTTATCTGTATTTGTAACTATTTAAAGTTTTGTTTATTACTGTTCTACAATTAATATATTTAATAATAAAAAATATTGAACAAAAAAAATAAGTAGGGCAAGCAAGGGTTCGAGCATGGGCCATGGCAATATTACCAAATGGTCTTTTATTATTTTATTTTTTTACAGTTCACATCTCGCTTCATACTGAAAACAAGAGCCTCGCCCAGCTTTCTCTAGTATGCTTCTAGAAGCAAGAATCTGCTTCCAGGCCACTCAGTGGTAACGAACATGAAATATATATTTAAAAAGTTGAGCTTAATTTTGAATTATCTGCAGGCCAATATCTGCAAAGTTTGAATCAACTTCTAGTATTTTTGTGTCACTTTACTCTGCATGAAAATATGCTAGAACTAGCAGGGTACCCATAATGGCACATGGGGGACTCTCATTGGTGAAGACAGACTTAAAGTCTGCCGTGCCTCCGCGGTGCGGCAGACTAAGGCGGGGGGAATTTCCCCCGTGGTGTGGTGTTCACACGCTGCCGGAAGGAAGCCGCCCACAGTGTTCAGACTGCGGGCGGCTTCCTATGGCGGCATGCGGACACCGCACGGCTCCCCCTCCCGGCGCGCATTCACACCCGCTCCGGCGGGTGGAACGCGCGCCGCAGCAGCCAGAGCACCACTTTGAAGTGGTGCTCGGCTGCTGCGGGAGGAGCACGACGCCAGAAGCGATACGTCCGGGCCACCTCCTCGGGGCAGATGCGGCCATCTGAACGGCCGCTCTGCCTCCGCTTCTGAAGCGGAGGCAGAGTGGCTGAGACTGCCAGTCTGTCCTCGGCCATTCATCCTCAACATTCCATCCAATTTCTCCTTAGCACCTGTCAACTCCTGATGCATATACCCTCTACTTTTCATCCACCAATCCTCCTATTTTTTCCTCCTTTCTTTCCATCCTTCCCCTTCTTCTTTCCTTTTCTCTCATGAAAGCATAATGGATATCATCACAAGATATCATTTGGCATTATTTTCTTAACATTGCAGCTTCTATGAAGCTTGTCCCATTTTGTAGAAACTTTCCTACCTTGTTCACCTGTCCCTAGTGTGCAGATGCTTCAGTCCACTGTTTGGGGCCAAGTTCAGAATAAGGTAATTTCAGAATCAATTATTGCTGGCCTACAATCTGTCTGTTACTCAGGATTCTTATTGTTATGGTTTTAAGAAGCTGTTTTATTGTTTTTATCTACCTGCCCTGAACCTGCTTGTGTTAAATAAAGTTAAAGTTAAATAAAATAAAGAAAAAAAGAAAAAGTAAGTTATGGAGAAATTCAGCAACATTCACCATGTTCTCCTATAGTGGATAATACTTTGGGAAGCATTATAAAAGAACATATAGTGATATTAATTTCAGTACTATCGTCAGTACTATAGAACACAACAGGAAAAATGAGGATGGAATCTGCATTATAGTAACTATGGCCTAAATGCTACAAAAATGGATTTGACAGACCTGGGTTTAAATCTCCAATGAGTCATGAAAAATCACTTGGTGGTGAGCTACTTCAGAGTTGTTGTGAAAATAAAATGAAGGAAGAGAAAACCATGAAGGGGATATGTGAGGGGGAGAGAACCATGCATGCCACTGAATTCCTAGATAGAAAGAGACTGATATTGCTATGACCTTTATTAGAGTCTTGGGTTTTTCGGCATGTCCCCCCATGTTGGTTCTGGCACCATACTGTTTCAGTTTATTCTCAGATTTCTACACAATTTTTTGTGCCTTTAGTTTTTAGTTCCATCCCCCTATTTTCCTCATTTCTTTTGAAACTACTTATATCCCAATCTTTTTCTGGAAGCTGATTTTGAGTCTGCTTTTTCCTCATGCATGATGTTTCTGTTGGTTTTCTTTGTCCCACCCACTCCAGCCCACTTTTTGATAACTGAAGGTTTTATTTTTGATTTTTTTTACTGCAATTTGTCACAGAGATATAAGGAAAAATTTATATGTCCTGAAGAGAAGGCGCTAGAGGCTTACTTTTTTAATGACAGCTGAGAATTCAGAGAACCCGCTTGATGTATCACTACAGCAGTTGGGTTGTAGTGTTGGGTTTTTTTTAAGCATTATGTTGATATAAACATGTGCAAATATATATATATATATATATATACTAAGAGTAAGGCCCATTGTGGGAAGAAATACAACAGGATCTAGAAGGAAGCTTCAGGTGAGTGTCCCGGCTGTGGCCGATGGGATGGCAGAGGAAAGAGGAAAATAGAGGGAGGCAAGTCATGTTTATTTTCTTCTGTTTAGCTATAAGGCAGGGCTGTCTCAAGTTTTTTTGCTGCCCCAACTGGGAAGTATGGGAGAACAGCTTCATGGTAACAAGTATGGTTCCCTCCACCCCAACTTATGTTGATTTGGGGTTATGCAGTGGCATCTAAGGTAGAAGAGCACCTCCTCCTATGCCATGTCTTCTGGGTTCCAAAGGTCTGGAAAGCAGTTCCATAGCCAGTTACTGGGCTGCCAAATCTGGGTTGGGAAATACCTGTAGATTTGAGGGGTGGAGCCTCGGGAGGGCTGGATTTGGGGTGAGGAGGGACTCCATCAGGGTATAGTGTCGTAGAGTCCACTGCCCAAAGCAGTCATTGTCTCCGGGAGAACTGATCTTGGTCATCTGGAGATCAGTTGCAATAGCTGCGAAATGTTCTGTAGGGGAAATGATGTGCTGTGGCTGGGGAATACAGTGATTTCTGGGAGATCTCCAGGCCCCACAGGAAGATTGGCAACTCCAGTCAGGCCCGTAGTTAACTTGGGGCCCACAGGGCCTGGCCCCCTAGCATTTCTTCTGGGTCCTTCCCCTCCCAGGCTAGCACCAAAGTACCTCAACTTGCTGCCTGTGTTGTGCTGTCTCCGACCTGGCTGCCAGACAACTGATCACCTTGGCTGCTTCCCCACCAGCCTTGCTCCACTCCCAACCAGCTACATCCAGAACAGCGGTGGCAGAGGTGGTGGCAGTTCCAGCAGCAGGAGTTGCCTGGCTTGCTCGGTGGTGTGGTGGGTGAGCTTGCTGGGCTATCCTGAGTGAGTGGGCTGGGGAGAGTGTCCTGCTGCCTCTTCTTACTCCCACCGTCAGATCTCTTTCTCCCCCCTTCCTTGCCAATCCCCCTTCTGGATGCTGCTGCTGCCCACTGCCCTCTTCTCCCTGCCTAGCTTCACAACTTGAGCAGGTATGCAGTGGTCTGGGGGAGAAAGTAAGCTATGGCTGCTGGGCATTACCCCCCTCACTTGCCCAGGAGTCTGGCAGGGGTACAGGGGTGCCTTAGAAGAAGGCTCACTTCTAAGGAGTTTCACTAATTAACTTTGATTTAATTATCTGCTGCCCCCCAGCCCCCCTCCCAAAAATATCCCTAGCTACGGGGCTGACTCCAGTGACTGTTTAAGGGAAGATTGGGATATGTATTTTACCTCAGGACTCATTCAATGACTCCCAACCGTAACAGCAAACTGTTTAAAATATTAGAGGCAAAGGCCAATCAGATCGCATATGCAAATGACCTCTGTGTTCCAACTGGCTATGGGGGGGAGAGGAACAGCAAACTGTTTAGAATGTGGGAGGCAAGGCTTGGGCAACACAGCCAGTGGATAGGGACAGCTTGAGTGACACATCAGAGAGCCAACTGATTCGGAAGCATGTGGAATGTTCAGGAGAGTCCATGACCAAAGCACAATTGCATATAAGTAGATTATCTGTCTGTCTGTCTGTCTGTCTGTCTGTCTATCTATCTATCTATCTATCTATCTATCTATCTATCTATCTATCTATCTATCTATCCAGGTTTGCTCTGACAACATGGATGATGCCACTGATGATGACAGCACTCTCCCTTGAAAATCATGATTATTTAAGACACATGCAGAAGAATTACACACTACTGCGCTGTTTTACCCCAAAATAAAGTTTTACGCCAAAATAAAGTCTGGATGCTGCGGGCGGCTTCCTTGCGGCAGCGTGTGAACACCACGTGTTGGGGGCAATTCCCCCCGCCTTGTTCTGCCGTGCTGCAGAGGCGCGGCAGAACTTGAGTCTGTCCTCAGCCAGTGTCAATAACATCTCTCAGTCCTACCAATGTCTTTGTGATCTGGAAATCTAAGGAGAAATAAATATTTGGTTTGGGTAATGCCTTTTATTATCTGAAGGTGAAACACAAATACTGTCATTTAAATGAAAGCTCAATTTGCAGATGGAGGTGACTGCACAATTAGATGGAAATAAACGAATTTGCATTTCTGAAAGCAATTCTCAGAGGTGCTGCAAGTGACCTCCTTCCATCTCCTCTGCTGCCTTTAGTCTTCTTTCCCTCCCTCACTAGGCCCCTTTGTTGAATTTACTTCAGTTGATCATGAGAGGATTAATTCTGCTTGTGAAATCATATCACAGCAAGAGGACTTTATCCTTTTAAGAGTTAGTTTTCTGCTGCTGAATCCCACACGTCTCAGTTTTGTTTGCAATGTAAGTTACATTTTAAAAGGTTTTTTTTAAAAAAAATGCATGGGAAAATTCTTTTTATCTGCTGATAAACGTGGTGGATACAAATTTTATAGATTTATAGATACTGGGTTAGATCCATAGTGAACCTGCATGTTCTGATAGTAGTGTGTTTTTGTCATTGATCAGCTTCAGATGTTAGTGGGTACCTAAAGAAGTGAGCATAAATGCCCCCTATCATACCTTTTACATTGCCCCATGCAACTTTTAACAGAAGTTTGTCAGATTAGAATTTCACTTGGTATGGAGGGTATGTTTCAAAATGGCATTAATGAGAAAAGGAAAGAGTGGTAACCATCTTGTTCTGCTATGTGACAATAATTTTCTGTAATGTATATCAACAGTAATTTTTGAGATTTTTTGTTCTTGCTGTATGTGTGGAGAAATGATTGTAAATCTTCACTGTGATGCATTCAAAGTTTACAGACACTGTGGCTGCCCCATGCTGTACACAGTTGCGAAGAATGTGTGCTGGACAACCAACACTAACTAATTTTCTCTTTAATTCATTCTTCAAAGCATGGAAGACATTTTTTCTTCCAGAGCAATTGATTCCTCCAGAATTTGTGTACATGTTTGTCACCAGATAATTCAACACATTTTCTAAGGAAGCCATGGTCTTTTAATGCTGGTGTAACACACTCCACTATTGTTTCCTATTTTTCATTTGTTGTGCTATTCAGCTGTATCAATTTTGATTTAATACCATAAATTTTATAAAAAGTTTGTATCACAATAGGGAATAGTTTTTGTCACCCATGGTTGCTGCCATCCATGGAAACACCTAAGCAGAATTTGAAGCATTTAAATCCTGAATTGCCATAGCAACAGAATGTGGAACAAGCATGCTATTGGCAATGGCCTCAGCTTTTGTTCTTGCACAGGAAGCCTTTTTCACCATGTCTGAAGCATAATATATCTCTTGATATAATTTTGAAGGGCAATCCATAGACTATATGATAGGTGATGTTATACAGCATGAAATGACAATGCTCCTTCAGTTGCTATAACTCGGTCTTCTGTTTTTAAATTTTGTTTGGTAAAGAATTCACTGACTTTTGGGGTATTCAGACAACTCTGGACTTTTTTCTTGTGCTTATCATTTTTGACATGTGCTTCCAAATCATTACTTCCTTTGTTTACCACAGGCACAGAACTCTTGCATGTAGTGCATTCTGCTTCACAGAAGCAAAGAAATTTTATTTCAAGCTCATAGTTAAATTTACACATTTTCTTTAACATATTCCTCATCATGATGAAAAAATACAAGCTGGTCCACCTTCTGCCTACTGGTCTGGATATTTCAAAGGGCCTTTCTCCAGCACACAAGGTTGCTCACCAGGAGCAGAAGGCAGTGAATACAATGAAAAGCCTTGCATGCAAACTCACTCAGACTCCAAGGTAGCGAGCTGTTAGCCAGAGCCCAGATCTCACCAGAGTGACTGAGTGCACATAGTTTTAAAATAATAAACAAGATACTTTACTTGAATTTGAGATTCAAGATCATTAAATCTTAAAGAGCACATGGACACAAAGCATTTAGAACAGAAAGCAAGGCATTCAGTTCTCTCTCATGCACAGGCAGGAGCTTCCCTTCATGTTTGGCACTCTAACTTCCATCACCATTCCAGGGTTAGTGGTCAGTTTTCAAACAAGTAGCATTATTTTCCGAGTTATGCTTGCCACAGAGACCCTTCAGTTTCAGTTCCAAATAGCCTGCTGTGATGATGGTTTGTCTCACCTGGGCCAGGATTTTCCCATGCCTTTCAATTTTGGCCATGAAACTCCCACAACCATCCTGAAGCTGGTGGCCAATTTGAGTCACTTAACTTTATTCTCTGATGAGTTATGCCTTCTAATGGTTAAAGTGTCAGACAAGCATCTGGAAAATCCAGGTTCAACTCTCCACTCTTCCATGAATGCTTGCTGGGTGACCTTGGGCCAGTCATACACTCTCAGCCTAACCTAACTCACTGGGTCATTTTGAGGATAAAATGGAGGAGAGAATGATGTAAGCCACTTTAGGACCCCACTGGGAAGAAAGGTGGGATATAAATAAAATAAACAAACAAACAAACATGGACAGATAAGCCATTATTTAAATTACTATAGATTCATAGTAAAAGCAAGCCAAGCAATTTCCCCCCATCTTGTTATGATATTTGGTTTGGATCAAAGTCATAAGGGGAATGCCGATGGAATTTTTGTTTGGGGGTCCTTGGTGGCTCTTGGCAGCCCTGTCTGCCTCTCCTGGCTTCATTTTTATAAAGCAACCAGCATTTTCCAGGCAGGCAGGAGGGGGAGAGAGAGGGGGGGGAGGGGCAGAGAGGCTCTGGGTGACTACAAGCTGTAGTTGCAAGGACTGCATACAAGTGTGAGGTATTTCAGTCCTGAAGGATATGGGACGAGACTTTATTAATTTATTTTATTTGAGACATTTCTATGCCATTTCTCCTTTAAATAGGGCCTCAAGGCAGCAAACATCAAAACATTAAAACAGTTTTTAAAAAATCAACAGTAAAACATTAAGGCTCCTGTCACACACACTAAACAATCCACTTTCAATCCACTTTCAATGCACTTTCCAACTGGATTTTGCCAGTTCACACAGTAAAAATCCAGTTTGAAAGTGGATTGAAAGTGGATTATTTAGTGTGTGTGAGGGTGTGTTCAGACAGGCAGCTAACTGAGAGCCAGTTTGGTGTAGTGGTTAAGTGCGCAGACTCTAATCTGGGAGAACTGGGTTTGATTCCTCACTCCTCTACTTGCACCTGCTGGATGACCTTGGGGAAGCCATAGCTCTGGCACAGCGGTTCTTGAAAAAGAGCAGTTTCTCTCAGAGCTCTCTCAGCCCCACCTACATCACATGGTGTCTGTTGTGGGGAGGGGAAGGGAAAGGAGATTGTAAGCCACTCTGAGACTCCAAGTGAGTGAAGGGCAGGATATAAATCCAATCTCTTCTCTCTCTTCTTCTTCTTCTCTTCTCTAATCCCACTATTGGCCCGGCTCTAATTTGATCCCGATCTTTTGTATTCAGTGTTGCACAACCAGCCAGCTTCCCCGTGAATCCCTTACTGCATACAGACTCCACAGTAGATTGTCTAGATGGCATCCACCTGAAGGAACCACGTGGTTGTGTTTGTTTGTTTTTTTAAAAAAATAATCTGTTTGTGCATTTGCATATGTGCCTTACTGTGTACTTGGTTTTCCGGGCATACACAGACTTGAATGGTAAAAGCACAGCCAGTGGTACCTTCCTCTAGGTACCATTTCAATTAACAAAGTTCATAAATTTTATGGGCCCTTCAGAAACATGAAATTGTCTGGAACATTTAAGCGGAGCTCTGCGGCCATCGCACGTTTATGCACATATTGCTAAGACTTTTTAAATGGCGGCCTTTCGGGATGGTCTGGAGTCAGACTATCCCAATGGGTTGATTGCGTGCTGGAATGACCAGATGGGGGAAAGTCTGCCATTGGCCCATCAGCAAACTTTAGGCCGGACTTTCACTGGTATCTTTAAAGTGCATCTCCCTGGCTGGGATCGACGGGCTGATCATGGAAGCAGCATGTTTCCCAGATGTTGCTGTCTAGATGTGCCTGGGTCAGATCTAAAGAGCCATCTGATCATGACCACACTACAGCCTAAAGCTATTAGAACAGCAGTTAAATAGAGTATATGCAAAATAAAAACATAAACACAGATAACACAACCAGGGAGGAGGGCCAATAACAGTTATTGTAGGGTATGCCAAATGATAGAAGGAGACAGACAAATCTCCCTAGGGAGGGAGTTCCAAAGTTTTTACTCCACAGCCAAGAATGCCCTTTCTATCCTCAGTTGATGGTGACACCCGAAGCATATCCTTTGAAGATGACCTGAGTGGACAAGTAGGTTCATATGGTAGAGAATGGTCCTTTAGGTATGCTGGACCCAAGTTATATAGAGCTTTAAAAGTCAATGCCAGCACTTTGAATTGAATCTGGAAGCATAATGGGAGCTAGTGTAGATGGGACAAGACTGGAGTGACATGGTCCCTATGACTCACTCCAGTCATCATGCTAGCCATAGCATTCTGTTGTAACTGTATCTTCTGGACAGACTTCAAGAGCAGCCCCATATAGAGCACACTACAATTATCTAATCTAGTTCTAGACTTTGGGCCTGCTGTGCCAAATTTTGCTTTGTAGCCTGTGCTCTTTTGCTTCTCTGCTGCTGTCCAAACCCTATCCCCTGCCCTAGCAAATCTTCATCAAGGTCCCCCTCCTCCTGCCTGCCTGCTTAGAATGCCTGACTCAATTTGTGCCACCAAATTCCTTATTTTGTCAGCCTGCTTCTACCTCATGCTACTGTTCTTCATGCAAAATGGCTGTAGTGCTATCTGTGTTACTGTTTGGAATCTTTTTCTATTGATTGTTCCATGGTCTTTAATGTAAAACATGCATACATTGTAGGGTTGCCAAATACTCACTGGGTGTCAGCGGGGGGGGGGAGTCCTCCTCGGTACGGGAGCTTCCTGGGATGTGTGTGAAGTGCACGAGCCGCGATGATGTCACCGGAAGTGACATCATCACATTGGGGACGTTGCCAGGGCAACGCTTTGGCAATCGCCCCCAAACTCTGATACCTTAGAGTTTTGGGGGCGATTGCTAGAGTGTTGCCCTGGCAACATCCCCAATGTGATGATGCCACTTCCAGTGACATCATCATGCTGGGGCAGTCATCCTGACAGGACGACTTCGGGGGTGGGGTTCCCCCCACTGGCTGAATCCGGGCCAGCGGATTGGGGACCCTTGTAGCAGGGGATCCCCGCCCCCCTGGCACACTTGGCAGCCCTAATACATTGCCTCAGGTGGTAGTGTTATTCCGTCTGCAGTTTGGTAATGTGGGTATCTTTGGGGAATACTACCAATCTCTGAGTTTTTCCTATTGGGATGGAAAATCATGAAGGTACTCTGAGGTTCCTCCCTCATTGGGACCTCTTCCCTCTGTCCCACCATCATGACCTGCCTTTTCGGGACTCCTCAGGCCTCTGAATAGAACTAAAGAGGTAGGGCAAGTGTTACAGCACTCAGATATTTCTCCCTCTTTCCAGAGAGTATGGTCTCTTGGCAAAGGCCAACAACTCCATTGTCCCTGGCCTGTTGTTGGAGCCTCCTGAAATGCCCTCCTTGGCATCATGAACCAGCCCCAAGCCCACCCTTCTGGCCCCACACTCACCACCCAGGCCACCACCTGGGCAAGGGGCTGGATCACATCTTCCATTAAATGCCCCCTCCACCCTGGCCTGCCTTCTTCCCACCCCACACAGTCCTGTCCCTGTGGACCCTACTGCTGGTCTGCCACCTGCCTGCTTCCTAGATGGTCCAGAGGGCTGTGGTATGGCTGGTTCCTGACCCAAGCTATCACAGCTTGCTTTCTGGCCTTCATTAAGGCTTTCTCTTCCCTGGGGGCCTGGAGCTTGCCATGGCACAGGGGATGACTGCTCTCAATCTGGCTGCTTTGGGGAAGGCTGCCTAAGCTTGTTGTCTGCAAATGTGGGCTGTCTTGCTTTCCTGTAGCATCTTTTCCTGCCCCCAGAATTGCTTCCAGGTGAACAGAGATGGCTACCTCAGACTTGACTGCAATGAAATAAAAAAAACTGTGGTGTGTATGTATGTGTGGAGAAGGCCAGGTTGGGTATAGTTTACTCCAGACAATGCAGACCTGAGAAGGGGCGGGGATGGTCCTCAGATCAGCTGAACAGTGTTCATTCAGCTTTGAAAGTGTACCCATTATCATTTTATAAATTTCTTCAGCATTGCATTTGAAGTTGTTATTTCAGCTGTAATTTCTCCATGGCATTTTGAAGTGGTGACTGAGTGGTTTGCTGGGCTGCTGCCATGATGGCTTTTACCGAGAGATGGTGGTTACCAGGATCCAGTTATGAGCATCTGCAGTTAAACTTCATTATGAGGAAGCTGCTAAACTTCATTATGAGGAAAACATAATGGCCCTGAAAATTCCTCTCTGATTCAAACTGAAATCTAAGCAGGTCAAAACAACAACAACAACAACAAAACACTCTTCCTTTCAGGTACTTGAGGAACACCACAGTGGCAACATCCCAGCAACAAGGATTCTTAAAATATAGTATTCCCAGGATAAGAATACAAGGCACTCTGGAAACTACAGATGTTGTGGTGCCCATCACCTAGGCTGCTGTAGCTTCAGTGTTCATGTGCTCACTTTCTCTTTGCCACTAGGCTTTCTCTTTAGCCCGCAGATGCCATGAAATTTAGGAATCCCCATTTCTGGCAATCCAGGTGTGAATGAGAATAGCCCTCCTGTTTTGGATTACTGTTTATCTGTGTAACTGATGCTGTATAAGCATCAAGCAAAGTTGAAAGGTAAACATGAGAAGTCCCAAAGAATTTTCCAGAGGATCCTGAGGGTCCATTTTTCTAATGCTCACCAACATGACAGACAATTAAAATATCAGCAGAAAAGGGAATAAGTCAGGAAAGGGAGTGATTTCTGGTGGATAAATGTAGTTGTATGAGAACCAATTAGAGTTCAGCACAGTACAGTACTTGGCGTAGGAATTGCTTCCCTGACGAAAAGGAGTGGTGCTTCAAATATGCATTTATGCGCTTGTGCTGACATTGTGGACAGGAGGGCCTGGCGTGATGTGGTCCATGGGGTCACAAAGAGTCGGACTTGACTGTGTGACTGAACAACAAGCTGATATTGTTGAATAAAAAAAATTCTGCCCAGCAACTCAAATAAGTATTTATGAGCATGTGTGAGTGATAAGGTTAAAAAACCCCACCCATACACTGGCTCTGTGGTTACTGCACAACAATGGTCTCGACTGCCAACCACAAAGTGAGCGCGCAGGGAAGCCAGTAAAGGGTGGGATGTCTGATCAGATCTCTGCGGAAAGAAGAAACCCAGACAAAATTTGAGGTGCACAACCGGATAAGCACATCATCTGACTGCAGCCCTAGTCTCTGCAAACCAGAGAATCTCAGCAGCTGCCTTATATGGTCGATGAAACTGTGCTGTTAGAATCCAGCTGTTGGAATATTCAACAGAAAAGTAAATTCTAAACATAGAAACATAGACCTGAAAGGGACCTCAAGGATCATCTAGTCCAACCCCCTGCACAACACAGGAAATCCACAACTACCCCCAACCCACTCCTGCAGTAAACCTCTATGCCCAGAGGAAGGGGAAAAAACTTCCAGGATCCCTGGCCCAATCTGACTTGGAGGAACATTCCTTCCTGACTCCAAAGTGGTGATTGTCATTATCCCAGATATGTAAGGAAGAACCACGGGATCTGCGCACTGACTCATCCCTTCCTGCCCTCCCACTCATGATCTGCAAGGTTTTTATGGCAAGTTTAGGTATTTCCTTTTAGAAAGTATAACAAACTGCTAATGAGAAAAATCTGGTAAAAACCAATACAATAAATTCATTACTCAATATCAAATGATACAGATTGCCAGGAAATTGACAGTTATGTGGAAATTACTTATGAATCTTTATTAACTAAACTAAGGTTATGTCACATGACCCATCAGTTGCTGGAACACTGTGCTGAGTTCCAGCAGTGACAAGACATACAGATGGGGTCATGGGACAGATCTCAATACAGATTGACTTTCACCATACCGCCACAAGCAGGTAAAATAGACATATTGCTGATGTGATCAGAGGTCCGCAAACATCAATTGCACCTTCTGCCACCAGAGCTGGGATGGGCTGAGTATTTCCCAAAGGAAGCCATGACCTGTTGGTTAAAGTGAGTTGACCCCACAGTCACATTGTTGTGGGAAAATGAACATCTACACAATTAATAATATTTTCCAATATAATTGTTAAAGGAAACAGATCCAAATGTAGAATGTTTTGAAAGAAAGAAAGAAAGAAAGAAAGAAAGAAAGAAAGAAAGAAAGAAAGAAAGAAAGAAAGAAAGAAAGACATGACACAGACTACAATCAGAGGCAAAATGAAAGCTTCACTAGTGGCAGTTTAATGTCAGAGAAAATGTACTTTAATTTTGCAAAGAAGGAAAAGCTTTGAGGGGATGTCAGGTAGCATGAATAATTTCATCGATGCTTTCATTGTCAGGTACCTTTGGAGTCTATTACTGGGATGAAAAAATAGACACAAGAGAGAATCTAAAATGGCATAATATAATTCCATTATCCATTTTCTCAGTAGGGGACTAACAGAAAATTTGGTTGACAATCACTGCAGGAAGTAGTTTTAAATCAACCATTCCCATAAATGACATAATTGCAGGAAAAAGGAAAGGATAAATATACTGCAGTAAAAATACTCAACAAAAATGCAAAAAACGTTCAGAAGTGGTTTGCCATGCCTCTGCAGAGCAACCTTGGTATTCCTTGGAGAACTTCCATCCAAGTACTAAACAGGGCCAAGACTGCTTAGCTTCCAAGATCTGATGAGACTGGGCTAGCCTGGGCTATCCAGGTCACTGCAGAGGTGTTGCAGGGTTTTTTTTAGAGCTACTCAAAAATTTTCAACTGAACAAATTTAAAAAGTGCTCAGACTTTTTCATGCTATACATTTTTGAGAAAGAACAACCTCATTTTAAGAAGCATTTTGCTCATTCAACATAGAAAACATAGAAAATAATTCAAAAGATGGAGGTTTTTTTGGGGGGGGGGTTTCCCTAAATTTCCCAGTGTTTCTTTTGTCCTCAGGGGGAAAAAAAAAGGGGGGGAAACTTTTCTTCTGATTTCCCCCCTCCTTTTTCTCCCATGCCCTTACATCTGTACTGCAGGGATGGAAAGAATATCCATCCACTGTTGCTAATTGCAACATTTGTCCACAAGTGTCTGAGCTTGTAGAAGATGAAGAGCAGCCAGCCACATTTTCTTTTCTGAGCAAATATGTTCAAACATTTATATATCCAGCCATTGATCAAGAGAAAATAAACTAAATAGTAAATAAAGAAAGTCCAGGATACTTAACCATGCTACTGAAAATATAATATTCATATCATAATTGAACCCAGTGGATTAATACAGCATTATTAATCAATCTCCACATAGCCCAGAGCTAGAAAAAGGCAATGCTGTTGTTGTGCAGTTGCACAGTCAAGTCCAACTCTTTGTGACCCCATGGACCACATCACACCAGGCCCTCCTGTCTTCCATTGTGCTCTGGAGTTTGCTTAATTTCATCACTGCATCAATAACACTGTCTAACCATCTCATCCTTGCTGTCCCCTTCTTCTTTTACCTTCAATCTTTCTCAGCATCAGGGTCTTCTCCAGTGAGTGCTCCCTTCTCATTTGGTGGCCAAAGTATTTGAGCTTCAGCTTCAGTATCTGGCCTTCCAGGGAACAGTCAGGGTTGATTTCTTTTAGGATTGACTGATTTGATCTCCTTTGCAGTCCAAGGGACTCTTGAGAGTCTTCTCCAGCATCATAATTCAAAAGCATCTATTCTTCAGCGCTTGGCCTTCCTTATGATCCAACTCTCACAGCCATACATTACTACTGGGAATACCATCTCTTTTGTTGACAGGGTGATGTTTCTACTCTTTATTATGCTGTCTAGGTTTGCCATAGCTTTTCTCCCAAGGAGCAGGTATAATATTATATTCTTCTGTAATGTTATTTTTTACTGTAAAGTGTTATTAGGATCCAGCATGGGGTAGTGGTTAGCGCATTGGATTAGGGCCTGGGAGGCCCAAGCTCAAATCCCTGCTCATTATGTAATTTAATAGGTGATCTTGGATCAATCATTGTCTGTTAGTTCAACCTGGGTGAGGATGAGCCATATACAAATTGGAGAAAGAGTGGGATAAAAATGGGTCAATATACAATAATAACAGATACAGTCTTTGTGTAGTTATTTAATGATCTTTGGTGGAATCCACAGAGACTCATACATATGTATAGAAAAGTTTTGATGTCCTTGTGGATATATTTATCATTTTTCTTTTGGAATGCCACATTGGAATGTGTAATGGAATGCCATATTGCCTCTCTTGGTGAGGTTGAAAAGTTCCTTTATGCACACAGAAGACTTTTATGCAGCCCTTTAGAAACCAGCCATTCTGTATATGTTATTTTGTTATTCACTATATTTTTATATAAACTTTGATTATCCTAAATGTTTTCTTAGTTTGAATTTATATCTAATGTAATGGTGATACATAATTTGAGCATGATCCAGCTTGTTAAGTCACATATGGGTGATGTGGAGATACGGATGTAAAGAAGGAAAATACTAGAAATCTGCAGGATCAGCTGCAATAAACAGTCGTTTCATACACTCTTACTGGAAAGACTGACATACTAGGTTATGTCCCTGAGAGGAAAGGAGCAACTACAGTTCCTAAACAACATTGTTTAGGAACTTCAGAGAGCCAAACCAGGAAGCCCAACTTCAAACCAGAGAGAGAGAGAGAGATCAGCCAATAATTAAGTATCTCATGAGTCCTATTCAAAGTTGAAGAGTCAGCAAGACTCTGTGTTTAGCCAGACTATAGACAATCTCAAGGATAGCATGTTCATCAGTGTAGTAGATTAATGGCCTATTCTGACTATATGTTACCATTACATTGCAATATATGTCAATTTGCCCCAGTAGTGATGCCCACTTTAACCACTTGCCAAAAATACATTTATAGGAAACCCACTATCAAACTCTAAATTATATTCATGTCTTATTGAAAAGCAGCTTCAGAGCTACTCAGTTCAGTTAGACCTATGAAAAGTTATATGAAAAACTATATTATACTCTAGAGCATATTCTCATAAATTAAAGCTTTGGTAGTTCATGTGCTATTTTTAAAAAAGTGTTCATGGCTGAAAAACAATACATAGAAGGGTGGACAACCAATTCTGCTTTAAAAAGCACTATTTCCTGATCCAGGGCTACTGGTAGTAACTAAATCTAGGTTATATTATTTATGGCAGCTTGACAAAGCAATATGTCAATAATAAGGGTACAAAAAGGACACAAGCATTAAAAATGTCCAGCCTGTGCTGGTTACATTCAGCAAAGATTTTCCATTTTGTTCTGGAGATTCAGCTGAAACACAGTGGTGTGTATGAAGGCTGGCAGTTCTTAATGTTCATCTTAAGTGTGAAGATTAACATTAAAGTCTTGAATTCCTCTCAGACTTCAGTATACAATTTGAGCTATAGATGATCCCTCCCCCGCCTCTGAGGAGTGCCTTGTCACAATGGCAGTCACCTTAAGGACCACATCTCCCACCCGGGAAAACTTCACTGTGTCTAAGCATTGTTTCAAATCCCCCCCCCCCCCCAGTTTGCTGCCTCCCTGCAAGGCTCGGATGCAACTGTGTTTGTGTTTGTGGCTGGGGTGTGTGTATCAGAATCTGGCTCCATGATGATTCCCATAGTTTGTGATCTCCCAACAACAAACAAAGCAGCCACAAAACAGCCTGGAATCTGTTCAAGTTGTATGATGTGAAGTCCAACAGGTCTGAAATTAGCTCACATCTTATTTTGAGAGTGGAATATCTCAAAGGTTTTTCAGTTTTCACCCATTATTTGTAAGAATGGACAAGATAATCTATAGCATTGTATGTCATGGAGAGATTTTGTCTTGGCAAGATACATTTACCATTTTCCAATTGAAATATTTGTGGGTATCTGGATGAGGCCTTAGCTGCGGAATTGCTTCCAGCTGATATTGTCAGTAGCCCATGATACATCCTACATACACATGTATAAGACAGAACCAACATGTATTCACTTTGCAATTGACAGGGGTCATTTTGTAGAAAAAGAGGTGCAGGAGCTCATTAGCATACATAACTCATTAGACTATGTCACGCCCCCTGACATCACCGGCCAAATGTCAGTTTCAACCTCATTATACCCTATGGGCCATTGAAGTCAATGGCAAAAACTCATAGAGTACATGAGAGGCTGGAGGAGAGGGGGTTTGAGGGAGAGGCTCCAAACTTGCAGGATAGCTGCTGGAGTGTATCCCTGAAATACCCGCCAAGTTTCAAGAAGATTGGACCATGGGGTCCAATTCTATTGGCCCCCAAACAGATTGCCCCATCCCCTCCATTGTTCTTTATGGTGGGGAAAAACATTACTTTTTCCCCATCATAGAGAACAATGGAGGGAATGGGGGCAACCTGTTTGGGGGCCCGTAGAATTGGACCCCATGGTCCAATCTTCTTGAAACTTGGTGGGTATTTGGGGGAGAGGCTCTAGCAGCTATCCTGCAAGTTTGGAGTCTCTCCCTCAAACCCCCTCCCCTCCAGCCGCTTTTAAAACTGCTGCTGAATTTCAGTGGCAATTTGGTGGCGGGCTGAATCAGATCAGAGAATCTGATTCGGCCCATGGCTGCTCTAATGCCCACTCCTGGGCTGGCGGAGCATTGGTCCGCCTCGCTCCAGCCCCAAAGGACCCCTGGCAATTGAAAGCAGATACCAGTGCCTGGTTAAATGTGGGTATTCTGGATTATTCTGGTCAAACCTGATTCGAGTATAGGCCTGCATTTAAGAAACCCTAGGCATTTAGTTAGCTTTTCAGATCATTTAACCCCTAGCCAGAGGTACACATCAGTAATCCTATAGGTTCAATCTGGGTACAGAACACGAGTAAATACTATTAGATAACATTCATTCACATTTATATCTCGCCCTTCCCGCAAGCGGGCTCAGGGCGGTAACATTTCATTTATACAAAATATATTAGTTAATACAGTAAAAATTAAAATGTAAAACGTTATCATAAATATTAAAATGGTGGTCATAGCTGATAGCAAAGAAATTTTCTGGTTGTGGGAGATTCCTGGCCATAGCCAGTAGTTGTTGTATAGATTTATTTATTTATTTATTTATTTATGAGATCTATATCCCACCCTTCCCATCATTTGGCAGGCTCTGGGCAGCTAACAGCATATTCAAGCACTAAAATACACAATCTTAAAAACATTAAAATACATAAAACAGCATAATAACATAATACAGATGGCGTACCCTCATTTGGCATATCAGGGCAGTGTCTAGATGTTAACCAATATGAGTGGTCACACAAACTGGTGGATCGAATCGAGCCAGGGCCAAAGATGTAAATATTAGGCAGCCCCTACTTAAAAGCCTGGTGGAAGAGCTCCGTCTTGCAGGCCCTACAGATTTGTAAAAAGATGAGAGAACAACAGAGTGACAGACACCTCAGGGAGGCCATATATGGATGTCTGCTGCCTCAGCCAAAAGCCTGATGGAACAGCTCCATCTTGCAAGCCCTGTGGAATTGAAGTAGATCCTGCAGGGCCCTGATCTCAGTGTGGAGTATGTTTCACCAGGCAGGGGCCAGGGCAGAAAAGGCCCTGGCCCTGGTCAAGGCAAGACAGAGATCTTTTGGGCCATGGATTACCAGGAGGTGTTGATCTGTAGAGCGTAGTGCTCTTCAGGACATATAGAGGAATACCTGTTTTCATTCCAAGCTTTTCATGAATGCATAACTATTTCATTCTTAACACAGACTAAATCCACAAGATATTATACCATCCATCATTGTTACATAGATTCCGGTGCTCCTGGGTAGGGGAGGGTATTGCGGTGGGTCCAGGCATGAAGTTAAAGGAAGGAGGCAGAGAAATAAATGTGCTCGGCACCCTTCCAGCCTGAGACCCATCCCGAAGGTGATTGGCAGTGGGGTTAAGATAAAGAACCCTCCTCTGACATTGGTGCTGTGCAATGCCAGATCTATAAATAATAAGGCCATGGTCCTTCGGGACTTCATGGCAGAACAACAGGTAGATCTGGCTTGCATGACTGAGACCTGGGTGTGGAATGGGAAAACTGCAGCTCTTTCCCAGTTTGCCCCACCTGGATTCTTGGTCTTCCACCAATCCCGGATTAGGGGGCAGGGGGAGGTGTGGCGATGCTCATTCGGGAGGCTTAGACCTTCAGAGCACTCCCACCAGTGAAGATCACGGGCCTAAAGTGTGTCATCTTGGTGTTGGAGGCCGGGGAGAGTGTGGCTATCTGGCTGGTGTACCGACCACCTAACGCACTGGCTGATAGCCTACCAGCCCTGATGGAGGCTGTAACAGGCTGGGCACTGGAACACCCAAAGCTGATTGTCTTAGGTGATTTCAACGTCCATGCTGATGATGCGGCTTCCATCCAGGTGGCAGACCTGACATCATCCATGGTGGCACTGGGACTCTCCCAGTTTGTTATGTCCCCCACTCACCAGGCTGGGCACATGCTCGATTTGGTCTTTGTGGCAGGAGTAGGAGTGGGCTGGATTACTGCCTTGGCAGTACCATGGTTGGACCATTCAGGTCTGAGGGCCCATCTGGACATTCCACTCCAACCCTGTTTAGGTGGCGAGCAGATTTTAGCTTGCCCACGGAGACTGATGGACCCAGAGAGGCTCCAGATGGCCCTGCAGGATCCAAAACCCCCTGGCGGCTTGTTGGATGAGCTAGTGGAGAACTGGAATGGCCGACTCACTGCAGCCATCAACGAGATTGCTCCTAGGCACCCTCTGCGCTCCCGCAATAGGCTCGCTCCTTGGTTTACCCAGGAGCTGCGGCTTATGAAGCGGGAGTTCAGATGGTTAGAGAGACAGTGGCAACGGGCCCATGATGAAGCAACAAGAACATCTTATAGGACGTTTATGAAAGCCTATGAGATGGCAGTCAAGGCTGCTAAGAAAACTTATTATGCGACCGAGATTGCGTCTGCTAGCTCACACCTGGCACAATTATTTAGAACAATTTGAACTATAACTGCACTGCCATTAGGCAGGCCAAATAGTAGGGGATTGGCTATTGGCTGTGAGGCATTTGTGAGCTACTTTGTGGATAAAGTCTTGGCACTCCCTGCTATAGTTGAGACAATGAGCGAACTTGAGGCCCCTTGCATGTCTTCGGGACTGGGTTTGGACTTCTTTGGCCTGCTCAGCCTGGAGGAAGTTGACAGGTTGCTCAACCACGTGCATCCTTGATCCATGCCCTTCCTGGTTGATTAAAAATGGCCACGAGGGATTTTGAGGTGTGCTGAGGGAGATCATTAACCAATCCCTCTTGGAGGGTCGGTTCCCTAGTGCACTCAAGGAGGCGATGGTCCGCCCACTCTTGAAAAAATCATCTTTAGACCCAGCCGAATTGGCCAACTATTGGCGGGTCTCTAATTTGCCCAGGCTGCAACAGTAATCCCAGAGCACAGGGGTCTCATGGTGCGGCTCCTTAATCGAATGCCTGGAGGAAGAGCTCCATCTTGCAGGCCTTGCAGAACTGTAAAAGGTCCCACAGGGCCCTATCAGGAGCTCATTTCACCAGCTTGGGGCCACCACCAAAAAGGCCCTAGCCCTGGTCGAAGCCAGCCTGGCATTTTTTGGAGCTGGGAGGGCCAGATGGTTTTGAGACCCTGAGCACAGTGCTCTCTGGGGAACATGTGGGGAAATGTGGTCCCTCAGGTATGTAGGTCATAAAGGTATGTAGGCCTCCCTCCCCTTCTGCAGGATGTCAATGGTAGAGTGAGTGGAAGGGGCCTGGTGAATGATCACTTACTGTAAACTTTGTCACCATTGTCAACTATTGACTATATGAGTGCTTTGGATATCTTCCTGTCTATTCAGACACTTAAGTTTGTACACACACACATAAATAAGAATGGACAAAGGAGTTTTATGTGTTTATAATATATGCACATAGGAATGTTCTTTTTCATCAGTAACATATTTATCTTGGAAACAATACCATTATTCAGTAATTCCATTGTGCTTTTTAAGTTAACTTATTGAAAAGCTCCATTAAATTGAACCTGATTATAGTTAAGCACCCAACAGAGTGAAAAACAAAGTTCAATTCCATTAGGATGTTCAGTGGGGATGTTACTTTTATTGTAAGATTCATGACATGATAATTCCTCTGAGAAGAAAGATGCTGTTTTAAAACAATCTGGGGAATAGAATTAATGGTGGCATACTGGAATTCACAGTGGTTGCATTTAAATGGGAAATCATATTCACCTTCCTGAGGAAATCAAATGACAACCTTGATTTTTAACGAGGTAGACAAAGACTGAATTTCATAAATATTCAGTTTCAAACTCCTGAGATCAGTAAATGGGCTTTGAGCTGTTTGCCTTTAGGCACCAATTTGAAATAGGCCTTGGTTAGTAGTAACTGAAAGTCATTCCTACCTGACACATCCTGGGAATTGACTGCTGGTTTCAAAGCACCTATATGCATATGATCTGATCACAAATTAGAACACAATGAAAAATAGGAGACCTTCTCTATGACTTGGTTGGATTTTAGTAGTTCATCAAAGCAAAGTTAAGTTGCCAACCTTCATCTATCAATATGCTGTGGCATTGATTTGGAAAGCATAGCTTTTGGCAATTGCAACTTTGAGCCACAAGATAAGAAAGCAAATCATTCACTCTAAGAAATATAATGAACCTTCACCTTAATTTTTTATACAAGTTTAATTTCTGTGGTGCTACATCTATAGTACCCTGACCAGGATAGCCCAGGATAGCCCAATCTCATGAGATTTTGGAAGCTAAACACTACTGCTCTAAATTGCCTGGTTAGTATTTGGATGGGAGACCACCAAAGAAGTCCAGCGTTGCTATACAGAGGCAGGCAATGGGAGACCACCTCTGAACATCTCTTGCCTTGAAAACCCCACAGGGTTACCATAAGTCAACTGTGACTTGATGGTGAAAACAAACAAACAAAAAATCTCTCTATAGAACTACATTCATATTACTATTTAACAATTATTAGCACATGAAGAAGGTTATTTCACCTGACTTTTATAGCTTTGGTTTTATAGCTTTCCTTATAATATTTGCATTTATATGCATTGAACTCAAAGAACCTCTTGTAAACTTTCAGCTTTCACAACTAGAACTTAAAATACAAGCAGCATTTATTCAACAAAGAGAGGTGGGGAATCAATGTAGGAAAGCATATGTATAAACATTTAAATGTAGGCAACATAATTCAAGCTGGAACAAGAGACATGAGAGTCATTGTTTTTCCTCTGTTAAGCCTTACAAAAGTCCTGTGGGCTGCAATCCTGAGTAGACCTTCCCGGGAGTAAGCCCCATTGAATAAAGTGTAGTTTACTTCCAGGTAGAATCACTTAGCATCGCTCTCTTGCCGTCTTCCCTGCAGGTTGGCTGGCTTTCTCTGGTGTTGGAGCTGCCCCTTGGAGCTCTTGGTGCTGCTCTAAACTGCCAGAAGATACAGCTCTCTTTCTTTTAGGCTGCTTAACAGGCTTTGCTGTTCTCTGCATAAAACACACCTCTGTCTTCTCAGGTAGCTGCCATCCCCTTTTCTCCTTAAAATTTTTCTTCTTCTTTCTCCTCGTCAGAAATCTCTTCCTTTCCTAAGCAGCTCCCCCTCAGAAAAAACCACACCTTTCCCAAACAAATTTATTAATTTAGAAAAGTTATATGCCACTTCTTAAGAGACCTGCTCAAGACAGCTTTCAGATAAGGTAATACTACAAAACCATTAAAATATACCCATTAAAAACAAAGCCATGGGAAACATAATAATAAAAACCAGGCCAACACCTTTAAAACTCAACAATAAAAAACAATCCAATGCCATTAAAACAAACCAGGACATAACCTACTGTTACCCAAAGTGGTTGTGAGAGTTTCCTGCATTTGCTGGGGAATTAGCTAGGAAACCCAAACAATGTGAGAGGGGGTGATCAAGCAGGATCTATTTTTACAGGGATTTTTCTCTCAGTCGAACATCAAAATGAATAGGCTGTGATTAATGGTATGGTTTTTATTAAAGAGAAATAAAGGATAAAATCAAAATTTATTAATTGAAAAGCAATATATGAACACACATACAAGTTCAGAAATGGAGGTGGTAGCTTATAACAAAGAAGGGAACTTATTCTAGCTATATACTAATAGCCAAGTGTCCCCTGTGCATGTGGATATCTAAATCCGCACATCGGGGGCACTTGGGGGGCAGATTTTCCTGCACACTTGGGGCAATCCCCAGGTGTGCAGAAAAATCTGAAAACTTAAAAAAAAACTATATGGGGGATATTTAAATCCCCCCCAAAAGCAAAAGAGCGTTCCCTGCAGAGGACAGAGGACAGTTCCCTGCAGAGGACAGTCTGGGAACTGTGGTGGGACAGTGGTTGAGAGCTGCTGAGGCCTTGCCATCAGTGCTGGGTGGGATTGGTGGGCCCAGCAGCTGAGAGCCGCTGAGGCCTTGCTGCCGGTACCCATGGCGGGGAGAAAGATTGGTGGGCCTGGGCCTTGCCATCTATGCTGGGAGGTGGGGGAGAAGGCTCACCTGTGGGTGCTTCCTCCTCCTCAATGTGGAGCTCCTTCTCCCCCCCCCCCACAAGTATCGTGGTTCCCCGCTTCTTGTGGGATGATATTTACCTACCCAAGGAACAAAGATCCAAAAAGGAGGATGAGCAAAATGAACCAGCATCTCATTCCAAACAGGGTGCCCAACCTTTTCGGTGGGGGTGTAGGTTAATGGATGTCCAGATACACACACACATTACTGAACCAAGTGTGTCTGGTAATACCCCTTGGAACATGAGGTGATTGCTTCTAGAACAATGCTGTGATGCTGTAAATGAAACAATGTTGTTTGAGCCAGGAAGCATCATGACATTCCCAGGAGTTTCAAGTGCAATATAACATTTATGTGAAATATCTATTGTGTTTGGTAACCTCTAATTGCTAGAACAAGACAACTCTCACACAAAGGATTATGGGATTAAAATGGTTTCAACTAGGTTTTTACTTAGGGCGGTCAGGTAGGGAAAGGTCAAGCAAGGTAGGGGGGTTGGTTAGATTTACTGTTCTTTTTCTTAGAAAATCAATCTTTGACACTGATGGATTTAAAGAGAGAAGAGAACTGCCAAAAACCAGACCTTTGCATCTTTAGGATCAGTTTTTCAGACATGCCTCTGGTCAATATTCGATGGCACACATTCCATGTGACTGTAGGATCTATTTTGATCTCTTATTTGCAGGATATTCTTATTTGCAGACCATGAATGATCCTATGAGATGCTAAGAGAGGGAAGGTTGCTTGCATCACCTCTTTATAAGTACCAAGCTCATCCTTCCAAGTGAGGAGGGGGTCAAGGCCTAACACCTACACACTGAGCAGCCTAAATGATGTAAATAAAATGATTTGTAGGCCAGAAGAAAAAAAATTAAAAAGAACATAAAAATTAAAAAGATAAAAATAGTTTGAAAACATGGGTAAAAAAGAAAATAGTTCGGTGCCTCAGATAAAGTAAGGTAGGTACCAGGTGAGCTTGGGGGGGGCATTCCAAAGGCCATCACTGTCACCTCTGAAGATGAAGACACAAGGAGCAGGGCTTCAGAAGAAGATCTTAACTGGTAGACTGGACAATACTTGTGAAGGAGGTCTCAAGCCATTTAGGGTTTGTGGTCCCAGCACCAAGGGTAGGGGTAAGGAGGGTGTCAAAGCTGAGTTTCCCTTATTCCCTTACCCATAACCCTGCTAACAACCCTAGATTGAATTAACACACACACACAGGTTTGAGCTCAAACTGGAATAAAATGGCCAAAATTTTATTGAGTATTGGTATGTCAGCTGAAGTTGGTAAAAAATGCTACATGCCATAGAGGAAACCTGAGCCTCCAGCTGTAGGCCAGGCTCCCAAAACACTCCCAAGCTATGAACAGAGATGTGTATTTGGGGGAAAATGTATTTTTAATTTAAATTTTGATAACAGTTTCCATAATGATATTCTGAATAGTCAGGTACTCAATACTGTTTTGGAATTTGGATTCATTTTCCTCCTCCTCCGTTGTTGGGGTTTTTTTAGGGTCCATTAATCTCCATAGGGAACTCTTTCTGAGGGCTGGAGTGACAGTTTTTGAAGCCAATGGAACCAACAAGCCCAACAGAATCAACATTAAACCAGACAATCCCAGAAGACCATAGGCCAATGTGGCATGCCCACCACTACCAATGTCAAACTGGAGATTCTAAGCCAAACCAACTTAAGCAAGAGAATATGTTGCAAGCCAAACAGAACCACAGAAGCTATACAGAACCCAGGGCCCATGTGGTAAGCCCAAAAGAATGAATGAATCAAAGAATCCAATTGTTATGATTGGGCAGACAATTCTATTACTCCCTTTAAGGCTGAGTTGCTTCCCTCTCCCTTCCCTTATGTTGACTGGGAATCCTGTGAAACTGAAGAAAAATAGAGCTGAAAGACTTAAAATGTTGGCCCCCAATATTCTTGAATATTCCCAAATATTACTGAATATTTTCAGTATTTTGGAAAAGGCAACTGTCACTCAGGATACTTTAATATATCTGAGAGTTTTTTGGATATATATATTCAGACTAGATGTATCCAAATGCACATCCCTAGCTATGAAACTGCTCCTTCAGAGGGACTGCAACATCCTCCCCACCCCCAGACAGGCTGGCTCCTCAGTCCTCAGTCAGCTTTGTCTTTGACCAACAGTACCTCAGTCTTGTTTGGACTTAGGTTCAGATTATTGGCCCTTATCCCTCTGATTACCTTCTCCAGGCACCTATTCAGGACTTTCACAGACCCACATGACTCAGCTGATGACAAAAAGACCTAGCTGTCAACTGCATACTGGTAGCACAGCATACCAAGTCCCTGTATAATATCTCTCACTTGTAACATGTAGATACTACCAGCATTAAAGAGAAGATGGAAGTCCATGGGGTTTTTTTTTGTGTGTGTGTGTTTGTAATTCAATGGATGTTTCCTTTTTCCTCAAATGCAGGTGTATTAAGTATTCTAAGCAGCAACTTCCTTCACCAATATAGTTTTGTTGTTCTTTGTTTGCTAATTAAGGTGTTTAATTAACATGAACAAACTGCACAGCATGCTGGTCATGGTGTAAGGCACACACAAAACTTGTGCTGGAAGACAACACATTTAATGCAATTTAAGATGGCTTACACCATCTGCTGTAATTGTCTCTGACCACATCTGAGTTTGGTATTCTGGTCTAGTGTTGTTTAGTAGTAATTCCCCCTCCATCATTTCTATAAAGCTTTAAAAAAATATATTCCTAAACTCAGACACTTGAGACTGTTTCCAGAAAAGCTCAACTACCATTGTAAGATCAAAAATAATGCTCCACAGGAGATTCTGGCACCAATACACAAAGTTTTTGATGAGGACAATCCTTGTTCCCTTCTGTGGGGCTCTCATTAGCACTAATGTTCTGAAGATCAGGCTGTTTGGCAGCAGGGACAAAATTAAACACTCATTAAACTAATTGGTTTCAAACTAATTTGAACATAATCCTGTACTGATTGCAGGCACAGTAGAATCTTCAAGTTTCATAAGAATGGAAAGTGTGGGTGTTTATTAACTCACAACATGAGTGATCTACATTACCACTTCTATGTACTTGCTATTTTCTTACATTTTGCAACTATCAAAATGGCATATCCATTAGCTGCCCACAATCACCCACTTTTCCCACTGGTCAGCTGTGGCATGGATAAGGTTCTGGTTTCTTTAGCCTACCTGACCGAGACCTGAAGACAATTTCTTACACTAACAGCAAGTCCGCAAATTACATTTTTTCTATCTGGAGAGAAAGCTACATATAGTATTTACTATACTCTGTAAAGCAGCTGTCTGAGTTTGCTTTATTTCTTCCAAGCCCAGTGATAGTAATGTCTGTTGTCTTTTCTGTTTCCCTTGTAGGTGGACTTATAACATAGCAGGTAGTGGAGAAGCATGGCTAAATGGATGGACTGGAGCAGCAATACAGTGGAAAAGGAGCATTTGAACCTGTTAATTGGTTCCAGAGCTCCTCTCTTGGGTGATAAGGATACCATCACCCTGTAGATCTGGGATGCTTCACTACATCGGACTAGAATTGTTCGTTCTTCTCAGAGGTTATCATGACTGTAGAATTATCTCCTTGTGTGAGCAAAACTATGAGACATCCAACTGGCACTCTCGTTTTGTGTTTCTGGGATTGCTGCATCTTGTGTGTAATGTCATCTAGGGATGGGAGTGTGACACAAGAGAAGGATCAGAGGTCTTTATGCTCTGTGCAGGTTTGGAAGGAATAGATGTATATTTTGCAGAAACGGAATTATATGAATGAAGGGACATAAACATAAATCCTGTACACTTCAAAACTTTATATTACTATGTGAGGCATTTTATTTTTTCTCTCCCCCAAAAAGGGCCACTGTTTGCTCAGTAGGTAGGGTTTGGAAGAAAAACATTGAAATGAATGTCTCTGCTGTAGGATTCATATGCCTTTTTTTAGGGTTTAGCATCCTTTGTCACTTATATTATACAAGAATCCCAAGGAAAGGATAAAATGGAGTAAACACCTACCACTGTGCATGCATGTGCCTGCTTGTGAAAGAGAAATTGTAATGGCCTATAGGATGACACTTTTTCTTGTTTGTCTGCAGTTTGACAGGAAGGTTTTTTTTGGGGGGGGGTTGTATGAAGGCTACAATTCCTAAGGTTTTTGTCCAGTGGGATGTGTGTGTTTATGGGTGTGTGTGTGTGTGAAAATGGATTCTGTACAGGGATTTGATTAACTTCATAGCTAATATGGTAGGCTAACATACTGCAGTCACTTGTAAACTGCAGCTGCAGTCACTTGTAAACTGAATTCTATACCTGTTTTCTTGTCCACTGGCCATCTCAAGCAGCTTTGCAGCTGGGCTGGATCTGTGGTGGTAGAATTTCATTCCCTTGCCTTGCAGGGGGGTGGGGGGTCAATGTTCCCTCTAAGCTGTGGAGTCTGGAGAGCAAAAATTCTGCTTTGTGAGCTACTGGCATTAAAGTTGTGAGTGAGCAATTTGGCTACTGTGTAAATTAGTTTGCTCTGGAGCCATCCTTCCTGAGTGAAGACAAATATGTGTGAATCAGAGGCTAAAAAACTGTGAACTAGCTCACACTAACTCCGCTTAGAGGGAGCACTGGTGGAGGTTGCAACAGCACAGAAGGAGAGACTATTCTACCTAAGATCATGAATTATCAGGACAGGTAATTAAATGATGTGAGGGGAAAACTATTCATTTCATAAGGCTGCATGAAAATGTGTATGCCTGAATGAACATCGACAACATAAACTTAACTGGACACCAAACCGTAAGACTTTTTAAAATGTACACTGTGTAAAATTACTGGCTGGCTGTCTATTGATGAGATTTGCTGCTGAGCAGCATGCTGTAATGGCAGGTCTGTGGGTAGACAGGAAAAGCTAGAACTCTCATCAGGCTATGTGAGAAAGCTCATGCATGGAACTTACTATACGATTGCACTGTGCAGTTCTAACCTGACAAACAGGCTCAAACTGTTCACACAGCCAAACTGACTGACAAAAAAAATCACCACCCTGTTTGTGACCACAAGCCAAAACAGTATGATTCCCTAGTTTTGCATTTTATTGCCCAAAGAATGGAGATGCTTTCTGTTGTCTGCTTGGAATCTGGAAGAAAGACTAATGTAGACATTACCAAAATAGAGCAATGACCCCCAAACACACGCTGTATTAAAGAAAACAGTTTCTTTTAATAAACAAAAGAATCCAAATCGAAATAAAATCTCAATGCATTTCACTATTGTCTAACTTCATCAGATCTGACCAGTAGCTAAAAAGTCAACTATTCACACTAGGTGAGTGTGGGTGTGGGTGTCTGCATGAAGATTAGGAGTGGGAACAGAGGTACCATGTAGAAGGTAAGTTTAAATTCTGACCTAGAAGTCTTTATGAATCTACTTTTTACTGCCTCAGGATGGAAGACACCGCCAGAATGAAGCCCTCAGGATTCCCCAGCAAACACCATTCCAACAGAGCTGGTTCCCTGCCAATACTCTTTTTCATAGGCCAGCTGCAGGATGTTTAGATAGTCTTGAGCCAAACTCTGAGTCCTGTGATTGTCAGACAGAGCTTAAGGGGTCTACTTCCAGCTGGCATTATGTAGAGGCCCCCATGCTGGTCCCATAATGGGAAGGAGGTGCAAAGCTTGGAAGCCACTGGGGGAATATTTTTCATTTAAGCCATAATTATTATAACTTACTTCACTGCACTGATATTGAACTATTTTCCTTGTTCTGTTTACTTATGGTACAATTATTTGTGATTTGCTACTATATATGTTAAAAATTTCTTCATTATAAAGGAGGAAAGTTGTGCAAATAATCATGTAGAATAAGAATACTCTTTTGAAGTTAAAAACAAGGGAAAAATCTACCTGACTATTGATATATTGCAGAGCTAGAATCCTTTGCCTCTTCAGTTTCAGGCTGTTTGTTAACAGCAATATATATGGACACGATCCATCAGACTGAGAGTTCCTATCTATACCTTGTGGCTAATAGCCACGGATGGACCTCTGCTTCATATGTTTATCTAATTCCCTCTTGAAGCTGTCCATGCTTGTAGCCGCCACCACCTCCTGTGGCAGTGAATTCCATGTGTTAATCACTCTTTGGGTGAAGAAGTACTTCCTTCGTGCATATCCTATACAATGGAGAAACAGCACTATATGTTCTGTGGTCCTCCTAGCAAGTGAAAATGAAACAAGAAATCAGTTCCTCCAATCCATTACCATGCCTGGTGGCTCAGAAATATACTATGATTAATGGCATAGAAAGCATCTAGGAAACTGTTCCTGGTGGATAGCGCCCTTTGCTTTTTGCACAATATCTTTTTCTCTTTCTGTGTACTTAAGAAAAGTAGAAGGCTGAAATGTAAATAATACACCATCATTATTCTGTCATTAACAAGAGCTGCAAGAGGATGGAGAAGTTCATTACCATGGGACAGCTTTAACTTTCAAAATAGGCAGGATTTTTCTTAAGGATTTCCTTATGTTCTCCTCTGTTCTAAGCAATCCCTTAGGGTTTCTATGTGAAATCAAATGCATTTTCACTCTGTTCATACATAGGTTCTGGAGGAACAATCTGGCCCACAGTTGGGAATACAGAGGAGTAGAGGGGAAATTTGGCAGGCAAGAGCCTGTTTCACAGACTGCAAGCTTTTCATTCCATATGAACTGACCCCCCCGCCCCCAAAACCTAAATATTCTTCCTATAGAAAAAAAAACCCTGTCTTCACTGCAAAGCAAATATTTCTGTGTGCTGAGTTGTGTTATTAATTATAATTAGCCTGCAACTTTTTGGTATGCCAGCTTTGAGACCAAGTTAATGGACAGGAGAGGAAAGGGGCCTGAGTAATTGCTCTTCCCTGACCCACACACTCGCATTGGAAACAGGGTTTTCACAAGAGATACATAAATAGCAGAAAGTCATGTAATATATCTCCCCTCTTTTCCATACCCTAGGTATTCCCTTGGATCCCTCCCAAAGTTACTCCTGAAGACCAACAAATTCTCAGGAGCAGATGGAGATGTAGTGAGAGTGGGGGACTGCTGAAATCAGACACCTTCCAGTGTTGCACAAACTGCTCTGTGAATGGGACAAGAGCTGACATAAGTGTAAGTGGGTGATTTCTGTGGATTCCACTGCTCTCCCACACTCTACCCCTTCTGCAGTCCCCCAGATCATCTAGAACATTTGAGATGGGGTCACAAGAGGCTGGAGCAAGCTGTAGGAGTAAGGGGGAGGTTTCCATTCTGCCAACTCCTCCTGTTCATAGAATCAAATCCACTTTTAATTATTTGTGCCTCACAATGATGCTGCAATTATGTACATCCACACATTATTTGTATTTGTTCTTTGCAATCATATAACTACCACGTCTTCATTTTCTAATGGAAGCAGAATTCCAGTCCCAAGGAAAGAGCATGAATGGTGTTCTTGTGCAGGTGGGGGGATGCGTGACACGTGGCTAATGTGCATTTTAATGACTGCAACCAGACCAAGAGAGGATGTACCTATCAATAGTAATTATAGACTAATATTGCAATTTTAAAGGGCTTTTAATGAATTGTACATCATGTTAATCATACTCAGAAGTTCATTGTGTTGAAAGCTTGTAGATGTTTTCAATATTTCTTGTGAAGACAGCCAAATAAGGAACTCCTTGAGTTACCAGATTAGAGGTAGAACTGCCGGTGTGGTTATGCTACCACCACACTCCCTTATCTATATGTTTGGGAAGTGTCCTGGGAACAGAGCTGTTTAGGGTAGACCTGTAGTGATAACTATTGAAATATTATTCCAGATGTTTTCTGGGCACAGTGATATTATGGTTGCTAGGTCCTACCTATTGCAGAGTGGGGAAGTCCTGGGCCCTTCCCGGGATCTTCGGCTGAATGCGCTCTGTGTGCGGGGTACAAAGACATCATCCAGAAATGATGTCATCACATTGCCAATTGGGGTGATCCTCTAGTTTTTAAGCAAACTTTATGGCAGGGTTAGCCAAATTGTTGCTCAGGAGCCACATGCAGCTCTTTCACACATATTGTGTGGCTCCCGGCAGAGTGGCTGGAGAAGCAATGGGGAGGCATGCCTCCCTGCCAGTGTTCTCCTCCCTGGGTAGGGTTGAGGTGGGGGGGAGCAGAGAAAGAAAGCAACGTTAACTTGTGTCTCTTTAAATCCCTTCTCCAAGCCAAGCTAGCCAGTTGGGGGGGGGGGTCCTTGGAGGATGCAATCAAAGTTACTTTTGTTCCACCTCTCCCTCCCTCCTCCTCCTGTCTATGTCTATTTGCTTTCTTTCCACCTTTCTTTCTCTCTCTCTTTCTCCCATCCCTCCCCATCTAAAGTTATTAATTTAATGTTAATAAAAACAAATTTGCATATTTTCCAGTAAAAAAACATGAGTGTAATATTTGCTTATGCCTTGCAGCTCTCAAACATCTGACATTTATTCTATGTGGCTCTTACGTTAAGCAAGTTTGGCCACCTCTGCTCTATGGTTTTTTGACTTCAAAACCATAGAGTTTGCCCAAAAACTAGAGTGTCACCCCGACACTGGCAACAGGATGATGTCACTTCTGTTGCACAGCAATGTGCCTGTTTGGGGGTGGGGCTTCTCCCACTGGCCAGCTGGCCGGCAGTGGGCTAAAGCTCCAGAAATTGGGGGATCTCCTGCCCCAATTGGGGGTCTGGCAACTTTAGGTGATATACAGTTCATCTTCACAATAAACCTGTGAATTAAGAAACTTGCTTATTCAAGAATAAGAAACATGGAAGGAAAAGAATAATGGAAGCAATCTAAAATAGCTTTAACAAAGATAAGAACCAAGAGAAGAAAGCCAAGGTGGGGGTGGGAGAGAAGATAATGTAAGGAAGTGTAGTAGCATGAGGAACCTAAGAGATATATAATGCCAATACATAATTCCCTTATGCCAAGGTGTTGATATGCAGAATTAACTATAGATATGCTAATGTTCGAAGCAGTATCCCTCTCATTACCAAATACAGGAACTGGGTATGTTCATCTCCATAAGACTTCCCAGGGGCCTCTACTGACAACAGGATTACAGATTTGATGGACTTTAGGGAATTTATTCACCCTTTTGCCTCCTAAATATGAGTTTAACCATATATGCTGTAGCATGCAGCATGGCTGATTGACTACTCATGCACATCCTTTAGACACAGATGGGAAGCAAGATAGCTTTGAACTCTCTATTCCTTTCACTGCCTCTCTCATAAAACATTAGACTTGTCATGGAAATGATTCTGTGTCAATGTTTCCATGTCTTTATGTTTTACTTGTATAAATTGTATACCTTATTTAACTGAAGAGACTATTTTCACCCTATATGTGCCACCAATGAAAAGGGGGAGGTTATCTTAAATTTATATTCAAGTTATAGTTATGTACACTTATTCTTTTTTTTAAAAAAAACATCCTTTTATATAATATTTTTTAAAGAGGAATTATTTTACATTCATGGTCATTTTCCTTTTGGGCAGATATAGTATTCTGTTCTATCTGTATGCATTTATTTATCTATGGCAGCTTGACCAGCACCATCTTGTCTAGGCAGTGATCTTCTATAGTGGAGCCAAAAGAGGATACTGGGAGTACACTCGAAAGCAAGTAAAAAGTTTAAAGCATTGGAGGAAGGTAGAGTTCAGCAGCCTATGGGGACCATTTTAGACAATGCTCATAATTATCAAGGCTTCTGAAGAATAGACACATGGGAAAGCCATAATGAGGACCTTGTTCCCTGCACTTTGGCCTATGTGTAAATAAGGTCAACCGTAGGTCAAAGACCTTAACCGCTTAATATGCTTGGGACCTTTGAATAAAATATGCATACACATAAAGTGACTTGGAGAGCAGCCTTGGTCAACTGAGTGTCTGGAAGCATATCATCACTTTTCTGAGTACTTAGAACAGCACTGTTAGAGATGAGTGATAGCAGCTGGTAAATCTGGGTAATTTTTTATGCATGAGTACTGGCCATAAATTTAGGCTGTTGTTGATAGCCCTGCAAAATATAATTAGGAAAAAAGTTTGAGTAAAAATGTAATTATTTTAAAAAGAAGAGAGTTGTCCAAGCTGTATATCCCTCAGCACCTGTCAGCTCTTCCCAAATGCTAGTTTACAAATTGCTCTACAATCTTTTTAAATGCCAGCAGCCATGGTCTGTTTTGATCCATCTTTTCAATTACGTGTTGCCCAGAATGCAAATATGGTCTTTTTCTGCCATTTTGTTGTCAAATCAAGGGGATTATTTTGCCACTTCCCTCCTTCAGAAACAAGCCAAATAACTCTCACTGGGAAAACGGTGAACATGATGAAATTGCTAGACACTGATGCCTTCCTGATTCTGTCCCACCCATCTGGGGAGAACTTGCCATCAAAGATGAGTTTTTTCTTCTGCTATGCTTCATCCCTAGCTTTTCACCTTGAAAAGGAGCTGTAACCCAATACTGCCTTTCATTTGAGGTGAACTTGCCTTTCAGGTTGAGCTTTTCCAAATGCTCAGCATCACTCCTTAATGCTGCCTGTAAAACAAACAAAAACTGATTCTGTTTTGTTTATTAATCATTGGTTATTTGCAGGGGTCCTTTCATAGAAAAAGAGCTGCAGGAGCTCATTAGCATAACTCATTAGCATATGCCACATCCCTTGACATCACTGGAAGTGTGTCAGAAAGGGAATGTCAGTGGCCGAGGACAGGCTGGCAATGTAAAGCGGGGCAGGCACGCTTTGGAAACGGAAGAAAGGAGCACGTTCAGACATGCGCATCTGTCCGTCGTCTCCATTTCGTACTTACCCGTCTCCCAGTCGCTTTCCATCCGCTTTACCAGGACACCGGGTAAAACTGGTGTTCAGGGGCCGTCCTCCGCATGCCTCCCGCTTCCAAACAGTGTGAACCGGAAGAAGCGGGAGGCATGTGCACACATGTGAAACACATTAAAAAAAAAAAAAAAGCACAGCAGCGCGCGCAAGCCACGCGTGCCAGCTCTGCGGCAGTCTGAACGCTCCGTGGCAGTCTGAACGCTCCGTATCGCTGCTGGTCCGCATTGCTCTGGCCAGTATGAACGGCCAGCTCCGTGGAGTTTTCCCCCCGCACCAGTTCCCTCCGCTTTGCCTCCGCTTTAGATTGCCAGTCTGTCCTCGGCCAGTTTCAGCCCCATTATACCCTATGGGCCATTGAAATCAATGGCAAAAACTCATAGGGTATATGAGGGGCTGGAGGAAACGGGATTTGAGGGAGAGGCTCCAAACTTGCAGGGTAGCTGCTGGGGCCTCTCCTTGAAATACCCACCAAGTTTCAAGAAGATTGGACCATGGGGCCCAATACTATGGGCCCCCAAATAGGTTATCCCATCCCCTCCATTGTTCTCTATGGTGCGAAAAAATGTTACCTTTTTTCCTACCATAGAGAACAATGGAGGGAATGGGGGCAACTTGTTTGGGGGCCTGTAGAATTGAACCCTCTGGTTCAATCTTCTTGAAACTTGGTGGGTATTTGGGGGAGAGGTCCCAGCAGCTACCCTGCAAGTTTGGAGCCTCTCCCTCAAACCCCTTCCCCTCCAGTCACTTTTAAATTTGCCACCGAATTTTGGCGGCAATTCGGCAGCAGGCTGAATCAGATCAGAGAATCTGATTCGGCCCATGGCTGCCCTAGTGGCCACTCCTGAGCTGGTGGAGCTTTGCTCCACCTCGCTCCGGCCCCAACGGACTCCTGGTTATTTGATATTTCTGCTATAAAAGGACATTTTATATAAAAAGACATTTTAAATCTACTCTGCGTACCGGGCCCCGGGGAGGCCAGGCTTGCTGGAACCGGGGCTAGGGCTTTTTCGGTGGCGGCTCCTGTCTGGGGGAATGAGGTCCCGGAGGAGATCAAAGCCCTGCGGGACCTTATGCAGTTCCGCAGGGCCTGTAAAACGGAGCTCTTCCGCCAGGCCTTTAAATAGGAGCTGCCACCGCTGGCACTACACTGCTGGCACTACACCGCTGGCACCACATTGTGATTGGTATCTGGCGATGTGGGTTACCCTGGAGGCAGCCCAGGTCTGATGGCCATGGAAGGCTGTACTTTGACCCTAAAGCCATCTGATTTTATACTATGACTGGAAGCACTTTAACTGGAATATTATTGTTAATGGACTCTTTGGGATTTTAAAGTTGATTTTAATGTTATTGTATTGGATGCTGCACATTGTGCCTTTGTAAGCCGCCCTGAGCCTGCTTGCGGGGAGGGCGGGGTATAAAATTGAAAAATAAATAAATAAATAAATATTTGGTAGCTGCCTTGAATTTATTAACATAAAGATGGGATGTGAAATAAATAAATAAAACAATTCTCTGTGGTTTTACAAGCTCAGTATAACCAAGGAACAGTCATAAGCTCCTCAATATCATACAGGTAAAAAGGACAATAAATACCATCTCATTTCAGACTGAGGGGGGCAGTATTGAGATCTGAAGAGGGACTTAACATTGAGGATCAGTTGCTCTATCACATTCCCACATCAGAGAGTACTTCCAAAGGCTTAAGGCAATTCCTACTCAAGAAGCCAAAACTGGGTCAGTGTCATTTAGAAAACAGAGAGGTAACCGTAGCAACTTTATTATTATTACGGCTTTGGAGATTGAAACTGACTTTCTTGGCTCCAGGTTGTGAAGGTGAGAGGAGAAAATGGAAGATGATCAAAAAATTGTCATCTTGGGAAGGAACTCATAATGCTCCAAATCCAAACAAAAAGGATTGGCACTGTTAGATTCGGGCAGCTCTTAAGGAGTAAAGTTTTCATATGAAACACACACACACAGACACACACACACACAGATATACAAGTGGGAACCCGCAACAAAATGTTGCATATTATTAATGTCTTTTTCATGGTATAATTGCTTACTGTTTAAATGGCTTTCTTGCAATAATCGATTTGTTTGCTTTTGGGATTTTCTCATTTTGGCGGGCTGTTCTCTTTTGTGAGGTAATTTTGGCATTGTATTGTTCTGCATGGTACTGATGAGGGATTGTTGTTTCTGACAAAAAAGGCAGACATTATTTCCATTGTTCTGAGTGGCGCCCTCTTAAGGGAGGAAGCAGCTCTGTGACAGTCTTCTGTGAAGGGAAGGGAGTAACAATTGGACACTTTTCCCTTTTTCCCTTCACTTTCCCCCCTTTTTTTCTTTAAGAACACTGGAAAGAGAGCTATCTAGCCTTGATCAGTTCCCTTGTGCATAGTCAGCCAGCTGACTGATGTTGGCTTCAAAGAGGTGTTTACCTGGGAATTACAATTACTTTGTTTATATAAGGTGAGATTTCAAAGATTGCCTTACTGGGTACTGCAGGTCTTGAGGTGCTATTCTGGGTGCCCTTGCAAAAAAGCATCTGTTTAAATGGCCATTGGTTTAAAGGGTCTGAGGCACCTTTGTTCAGTCTCTCGCCTTGCCATGGAGAACTGTGTGGTTCTTCTTCTGCCTGAGATGAGTCCACACTCACCCACAGCACCACAGCTGTCTTTGTCAGTTTATTTGTCTGCCAGGGTTGGTAAAGAGCATTTTAAAGGTGGTGTGTACAAACTGACACTGGTTGGAGGAAATCCCACCTTGTCTTCACTTGCCCCTACCTCTCAGTCACTGTGCCCACCCATCTATTAATGATGCCTCAGCTGTCCTTTTATAACTTCCCTCTGGCTTCTAGTCAGTTGGAAGAGAGAAGCAATGGGAAGAAGCAGTACCCATGCTGGTGCGGGGAGAAGCAGTTAGAAGCTGGAGATAATGGTTTTAAAGGACAGTGGAGCCTGCAGATACAGAGACTGGGGGTGAGAATGAGCCTTCTGTCCGGCTTGCAAGGCTTTGCAGTTGCAGGCTCAGCTGTCCTTTTAAAATGTCCCTCTGCTATTTAGACATTCATACCAGGGGCGTAGACTTATTAAATCCCCGGGGGGGGCCTCTCTCGTGCGCGTGCGCTCAGGACCATGTCCCCGCCGCTCTCCCCCCTGCCCCAGGGAGCTGCCACCGCCGCTTTCCTCCCCCGGGCCGGGCCCGCCTGGCCGCCCGCCGCGCTCCCCGCCCCCCTCCCTCCCTCTCCCCGCTTACCGATTGCTGCTGCTGCCTGCAGCCGGGGGCCGGCGCGTCGCCCTTGCGGGCCCCCGGCTCCCGCTCCGCCTCGTGCGCCAAAATCCCGGGGGGGGGCTCAGCCACCCCCGGCAAAATGGAGCGCTCGCCAGTGGCCAGTCAGCGCCCGCCGGCGGCCTGCCCTCCTGCCTCCCTGGGGTGGTGGGGGGGAGAGAGGCGGCGACGGCCGGCAGCGGTGGGTGCTCCATTTTGCCGGGGGTGGCTGAGCCCCCCCCGGGAAATTTCGGGGGGGGGGCTCAAGCCCCCCCATAGTTGATGCCCATGATTCATACTGCAGGAGGAATCCTCCCTAATCCCAGCTTCAGTTCTGTTTTTGCTTCCTCCCCTATTCTCTGATTTATTAACTCTCTGTGTGTCTCTCTAAGTCTCTGGCTATCAGTCAGTCTATTAATCACTGTCGATGTGGTGGGGCCTGGAGTAGATTCCTGTGGCAGCCATTTCAAAAAGTTATTCAATCCTCCCCAAGGTTTTTGTTTTTGTTTAAACTTTTTGGATTTTTCTGCAGACTGAACGAGTCCCTGAGTCTGCAGAAAAACCTGTTGGGGGACAGTGTGCCCTCTGTTTGTGGAAATGAGTATCTGCAGGCAGAGGGACTGTTGAGAATTATATATATACAACTGGAACATAAGAACATAAGAGAAGCCAATGCTGGATCAGGCCAGTGGCCCATCCAATCCAACTCACAAGACCCACGAGAAACTTGTGGGATGGTTATCACATTCCTCACACCTTTGGTTCCTCTCCTCTCTCCCATCTCTCTTACACTTTTTCTCCCTTCTCTCCTCCATGCATGTTATTTCCTCTCTTTCTGCCCTCATCATTCTCTTTGTTTTTCTGCCCCCATCACTCTCCCAGCCTCCTGCCTGCTTCCTCCCCCACTCTGCACAGCAGCAACAGCAGTGGGGGCAGTGCTCCCAGCCACCCACCTGCTTCCTCTCCCCTCACAGCAGCAGTGGCAGCTCTCCAGGAATCACAATGGATCTCCCAGCTACAGAGATCAATTCACCTTAGGGCTGCCTGCTCCATGCTGGGAAATTCCAGGAGAGTTGGGGGTGGAGCTTTGGGACAGTGAGACTTGGGGAGGCAAGCAGCCTCAGCAGAGTATAATGCCATATACTTAACCCTCCAAAGCAGGCATTTTATCCAGGGTAACTGATCTCTGTCACCTGGACAACTGTTGTAATTCTGGGTGATCTCCAGCCTTCACCTGGAGGCTGCCAATAGTAGTTCTCATGGAGGAAATGGCTGGTTTGGAAGGTGGAGTCTATGACAGTCTTTCTCCACAGTGGGGACCAAAGCAGCTTACATTATACTCTCCACCTTTCTATCTGCACAACAATCCTGTGAGGCTGGTTAGGCTGAAAGTATGTGACTGGTCCAAAATCACCAAGTCAGCTTCCATCACAAGATGGGCATCTGAACCTGAGTCTTGCAGACCCTACTTTGAAGTTCTAACTGCTGCACCACACTGGCTTTCACAAGATGGCTGCTGATGAATGAGCAAGCAGCCAAACCTAGTTGAGTTATGCAAGTCAGGTGGTAGCAAGTTACCCAGTGGGTGCTGCCTAGGGATGCCAGCCTCCAGGTGGGACCTGGAGATCCCCTAGAATTACTGCTTATCTCCAGACTACAGAGATAACTTCCCATGGAGAAAATGGATGGTTTGGAGGGTGGACACTATGGCATTGTACCTCACTGAGGTCCCTGTCCTCCCCAAAGTCCACCCCCAAATCTCCAGGAGTTTCTCAGCCTGGATCTGGCAACCTTACCCCTCATCTCCTGCTGGTGGCCAGGGGAGATCTGGCAACCCTAGACTGCCGCCAGGCCTAGGGTTGCCAATCTCTAAGTGGGACCTGGAGACACCCCAGAATTACAACTGCACTCTAGACAGCAGAGAGCTGTCTCCCTGGAGAAAAGGGCTGCTTTGGAGCCTAGACCCTGGGGCATTGTAACCAGCTGAGGCCTCTCCTTTCCCCAAACTTAGACCTCCTTAGACTCCACTGTAAGCCAGCAAGGCATACTGTATGCTCTTATGGACTGTTATGATCATAAGTTTGAACTTTGGGTTGTTATACTGCAAAGGACGAAATGCACTCTTTATTGCGGTAAGAGGCTCCAGTCCACAGCAGGAAACACCCTCCATAGTTCACACTGACACGGAGATCAAAACTCCATTTCAAAGGGTCCTCCTGTCTCCTCACGCTGGTCAATTTACACCTTCCCCCAAAGTTCCTGCAAGAGATTATGTTAAGTGACGTTACCTGGCAACTAATCATCCGGCCATCGAGTGACCTGGCCAGAGCCATCAAGAGACAATGGAATGGTGCCATGAATCCTAGCAGCTTGCCCAGGTGTCAGTTCCTGCTTAGCACCTAGATTTGCAATATTGACCACTCCTTCCCATCTCCTCCTCCTTGTTACACTGACCAATGCTGGGTTAGTGGGGACGGATCAACTAGTAGGTGTGTCAATGGGATGTGGTCAGTGCAGCCCACCCCAATGCCACCTGATAAAAGATCTTGCACAACAGACAATCGTTGCTAGCCGCCTCGACCCCTATCTTCTTTACCATCCTCTCACGTCCAGCTTTCTATCCCATTACCTTGCCTCCATCTTTAATCCCTGGTTTGCGCAGCCAGGAAGAAGCGTGTATCTGCAAGTTTAGATCGCACTCCCCATTTTTCCTTTCTACCTCCCCTCAATCTTCTTTTGGAATCGGATCACTCATCTCCAGGGCAGGTAAAGTATTACCCAACCAACGAATCTCCGGCTCATGCAACAGTGCTATTTTTCTATCTAAGTTTCCTAGATCTTGTGTGTATGCGTGTATGATTCAGTTTTGTATGCTTGAACAACACTTTATAGTAAACATCATTCAAACGAACCACTCAGCCTCATTGCCTATTTTCTGAGAACTCCTGGAAGGGGCGGGACCTTGGTATAGCTGGCAAAAAGAACCTGGTATTTTGCCAATTGCTAATCTTAAATTAAAGCAATTCGGCTAACACCACTATAAAACCTCTAGGAATTCCCCAGCCTGTCACTGTCAAGCCTGGCCACAAGGCTCCCTCCCTCAGAGGCCAAAATAGACCTGGAAAGCCCCCCCCTTTTACTGACAGAGCTAATTAGACCCCCCCCCCCCAATGTTCTAATTGCTCACCGTTGATGCTTGGAGTGACTTACCCATTTCAAAAGGTATTGGGGGAAATTCAATCTTCCCTGAAGTTTTCCTTCTTCACTTTTTGGAATTTTTTTGCAGACCCAGAAAGTCCCCTGAGTCTGTAGAAAAAGCTGTTGGGGGAGAGTGAGCCCTCTGTTGGTGGAAATAAGTCTCTGCATGGGGAAAAAAGTTTGGCTAATATGTATATATATAAAACATGAGGAACATGAGGGGAATGTAGCAGGCTGCTTTGAAGAAGAAAGTACCAGATACTTGTCTTTGGGAATATGGGCTAGATATATTATTTGGCATCAAAAACTTGAAGTGAACAAGAAACGTATCTCTGAGACCTCATTACACATGCAAGAAAATGAAGCTATGCAATTGGCTGCACCAGACTGCAGATGGATTATCATAGAGCAGGGGTGGCCAACCTTGCTTAACGTAAGAGCCACATAGAATAAACGTAAGAGCCACATAGAGATGTCTGAGAGCCGCAAGACAGGAACAAATATCACACACACGTTTTTATTTTTAAAAATATGCAAATTTGCTTTTTATTAATGTTAAATGGGACTGCCAAAAATAAAAACAAACGAGGAAAACCGGTTATTGATAATGATATTACCTGTTTGCTAATGATATTGAGAGAGAGAGAGAAAAAGAGAGAGATGGAAAGAAAGAATTAAAGAAGTGGAAAGAAAGAGAGAGAGAGAAACTAGGAAAGCAAATAGATGGGAGGGAGGAGGGAAGGAAGGAAGGAAGGGAGAAAGAGAGAAAAAGCATGCCTCCCCTTTGCTTCCCCAGCAGCCCTGCCAGGAGCCGCACAATATGTGTGAAAGAGCCACATGTGGCTCCCGAGCCACAGGTTGGCCACCCCTTTCCTAGACCCTCCTTAAGTATTTCTTCACCCAAAGAGTAATTAACATGTGGAATTCACTGCCACAGGAAGTGGTGGCAGCTACAAGCATGGACGACTTCAAGAGGGGATTGGATAAACATCTGGAGCAGAGGTCTGTCAGTGGCTATTAGCCACAAAGTATTGATTGAACACTCTGTCTGGGGGGCAGCAGTGGGAGGGAGGAGTCCCGGCCCCACTGGTGGACCTTCTGATGGCCCCTGGGTTTTGGCCCCTGTGTGACACAGAGTGTTGGACTGGATGGGTCATCGGCCTGATCCAACATTGGCTTCTCTTAAATTCTCTTATGCTCTTATGACACTTCAGCTTGTATATCATATTGGCCCTCATGTATGTATTCCCTGGAGGTCTTGTATGGCCATGTGTTATGTACATGTCCATCAGCGTCATCGTTTAACATGCCCTCGTCTTGTGTGGAGTCTATGACCTTGCATGGATGCATGAAGGTAAGATCTTTTATTCCCTGCCATTGTGGATTCTGTAACAACAAACCTTGCTTCACGACCGTACGACCCACAGAATGCCTGATCTGTGCCCCCCGGAGCTCAGAAGTTCAAAGACAAAATGAAAATACGAGTTTGCACATTTTATTTCAGTATAGATTGTCTGGATCTCCTCAATGTGCCAGTCATTCAGCTCCACCACCCTAATCCTGAGGGAGGAGGCAGGCTCACATTTTCCATTAGCACAAAAATTGCTTTGGGTTTTCTGTTCAGGGTTGGGGTTCATCAGGCAACCCTAAGTGTCGCTTGAGCCCATGGTGAAAACTGTCTCAAGGGGTGCGACGACATTCATATCAAATTCCTACCCTGTCTGTGAATCACCTTTCACTCAAGCATCTTGCAACACAAACCAGGCTAATAGCCTTAACGTCTGTCTGCATGGATTGATTTGACATCTGTCTCCCGTGTCACAGGCCATTAAATCCCAGCCAGTCTGTTAATCAACTCTTAAGGGTATCTGAGAGAGGGCAACAAAAGGATGGGTCTGGTCGGACGGGGCTTTTGTGGGGTTCTGCAGATTTCGTGTACAGCCTCTCTTCTGATGACAGAAAACTTTTAAAATTGTATCCGTAGCTTGGAAGTGAATGTTCCTGGGGCTATTTCTGATCACCATGTAGGCTTCTAGGTATAAATAGCATACTGGGCTATTCTTTCCCCTAGGCCGATGGGCAGAGCGAGATGAAATGCCTTACAGAAAACAGCTGCAGGGGGAGAGGTCACTCAAAAGGCACCCAGCTCTGCAAGGCAGCAGCCAAAAGGTTGGCGCAGAAATGAGGATGGACTAAGGAGGGCTGTGAGTGGCATAGGAGCCCGTCCTCTCCCACCGCCTTCCTTCTAAGTTCTAAGCCAGGGGCCCCCAACCTTTTTGAGCCCTGTGGGCACCTCTGGAATTCTGACACAGAAAATGGCTGCCACAGAATGGCTGCTGCAGGAGGTGGAGCTAGCCGTACAATGATCGGTGCAGCGAAGATCCTTTTGCTGTGGTGGCAGCTGCTGCCAAAACAATGTTTTCAAAGGTCCGCCCAGCCAATCAAATTTCCAGTGGCCAATCAGAAGCCTTGCTGGACAAAAGCCCCACTTTCTCAACACACTTGGTGGGCACCACGGAAAGTGTTGGTGGGCATCGTGGCACCCACAGGCATCACAAAGAAAACCCTTGTTCGATATTAAGGTCAGTCTACGGCAGATTTTCAACGCTGTCTTTAAGGCTGTTTTAACTGTCGCGGCTCCTAACCAAGGGCTCCTAGGAGTTGTAGTTCCATGCTGGAGGTAGGGCTACGAAGCCATAAAATTCTATCCTATTTTCTTTAATAGTTATCTTATTAGGTGTGTGCTAATTAATTGAGGCGGATTTGGGTCATCGTATAACTTTGGCTCATGTTTGTTTTCCCGTCCGTTGTTTTCAACACATTTGTGCTAAATTTTTGGTCTCACGTGCATTTGGGGGGAAACGGGGTGGCCAATTCCATCCTCTGAGGAATTCTTGGAGATTTGGGGGTGGTATCTGTGGAGGGGGGATTTGGGGAGGGGTTTCCATCTAGAATCTATGTGGTATACCGTACAGTTTGCCCCCTGATGCTGCCATTTTCCTCCAGGAGATCTGATCCCTGAAGTCTGAAGTTCAGCTGTCATTCTGGAAGGACGCTAGGCCCCACCTGGAGTTGGCAACCGTACAGCCTCCCAGCCAGATCTCCAGTGGGTGAGCTCCATCTCAGCTCCATTTCAGAGGTGGGATTGCAAACTTCCAGGTGATGCTTGGAGATCTCCCAGAATTACATCTGATTTCCAGACGACAGAGATCAGTTCCCGTGGAGAAAATGGCTGCTTTGGAGAGTGGACTCTGTGGCATCATACCATGCACCCCCAAAATCTGGCATTTTCCAGCCTGGAGTTGGCAAGCCTATCAAAGGTCATTGACTGGAAAGCACATTTCTAGGTGTAATATCCTTGTTTCACATTCAGTCCGCTGCTCTTTAGTACCCCTCACCTAAAACACCATCCCTGACAGATTCTAGGCAGATAGGACATGGTGTCCCCACTGTAGAGGGCATGACCGGAGGGCATCTTGTCCCAGTCCCCCCTTCCTCTCACCCAGGAGGCAACACCTCAGACATTGCCTGTCTGCATCCTCGAAAACAGCAGTACTCGCTCAGTGGCTCACTGGCTCTTTGACATGCCACCTGTGGCCAGTGTTCCCTCTAAGCTGAGATAGTGTGAGCTAGCTCAAAGTTTTTTAGCCTCCGGCTCACACATTTTTGTCTTAGCCCGGGAAGCCAGTAGCTCACAAAGTAGACTTTTTGCTCTCAAGACTCTACAGCTTAGAGCAGGGGTGGCCAACCTTGCTTAACGTAAGAGCCACATAGAATAAACATAAGAGCCACATAGAGATGTCTGAGAGCCGCAAGACAGGAACAAATATCACACACACGTCTTTATTTTTAAAAATATGCAAATTTGCTTTTTATTAACGTTAAATGGGACTGCCAAAAATAAAAACAAACGAGGAAAACCGGTTATTGATAATGATATTACTTGTTTGCTAATGATATTGAGAGAGAGAGAGAAAAAGAGAGAGATGGAAAGAAAGAATTAAAGAAGTGGAAAGAAAGAGAGAGAGAGAAACTAGGAAAGCAAATAGATGGGAGGGAGGAGGGAAGGAAGGAAGGAAGGAAGGAAGGAAGGAAGGAAGGAAGGGAGAAAGAGAGAAAAAGCATGCCTCCCCTTTGCTTCCCCAGCCGCCCTGCCAGGAGCCGCACAATATGTGTGAAAGAGCCGCATGTGGCTCCTGAGCCACAGGTTGGCCACCCCTGTCATAGAGAATGATTATTTTTTTTAGTGCTCCACTATGTTAAAAAGTTTCTGTAAGCAGAAAGCCAGCATAGCAAACAAAGAAGAAGACTGAAAACCTGTGCTGCTTTTCTGTTTGCATTGTGTTTTTATGGAATGTTTGAGGCAGCAATCCACTATGTGTGGTCTGAAGTGGTGCAGTCCATTCAATTCCCTAGGTACTTCTACTACTTCATTCTTTTGCACATGTAAGCCAGGTCATTGCAGTGGGGGACACGAGTGAGAGAAGGCTGATTGTGGATTTATGGAGGCATCTGGTGGCCTACTGTGGTGGACAAAATGCTGGACTACTAAAAGTATTTTAGTTTAGAAGCTTTTCTTCTGTTCTTAAGAGTTGAATCTGTCAGGAACTGGCATCCTACAGTTTTACTCAGAATCTGATTAAAGTACATTTATTGGGGTTTACTAACAGGAAAGCTGGGATTAGGGATACTTGAACCCCTGCCAATTTGGCTGATCATAAACAGAGAACAATTTTTTTGATGATTGGTTTGACTGGTTGTCAACCCATTTGCAGCTCTTTTGCAGGTCATTTCACTCTATCCCTTCCTAACCATGAAATATAGTGTAAATGTTTTTTTTGCACATGCATGTTCTTATGCAGTCCAACTGAGTTCAACTACCCCCTCCATCCTTGCTGCATAACAACTCCACTCAGCAGGTAATAGTTGAAATAGAGAGCTAATGAGTCACAAATTGTATAAATCATTCACAAAGAGCTGCTGCATTTTAATGAAGTCCAACCCTTTGGGGTTCATCTAAAGTAGCCTCTAGTGACACTAAATGCCTGCTGATCGGTTTCAGTCACCAGCATTTTTGCAAATGTGTAGTTTTGCAAAAATCTGGTGCTAACTGGTTCAGCAGGCATTCACAGCTGTTTAGCATAAGGCAAACAGGATGGGTGGTCAGCTCTCATCTGATTGACACCTTTGAATACAGTAATTTTAAAATACATCAGTTTTAATCTACTTTTAATGTTTTATCGATGTATTTTAAAATTTTGGAATATTGTAAAGGTGTACCTCTTTTTTGTCTGACTGGTCTAAGGACTGTAACAATAAACTGAACTGAACTAACACAGTAAGTTCAACTGTCAAACACAATCATAGCAAAATTTGCAGCATCCTGATTTAGGATTGCACCGAAAGAGCCAAAATAACTGGCAAATGTTAAGCCATTATCTTACTGAGTGAAAACATGTTGCTATGTACTGTTAAATTTTGTAGCAAAGGTAGAGCAAGCAAAGGTATATTGTTTTCCATATATTTTAATTACATTTTTAAATTACAACATTCATAATAATTCCATAATCAGAGAGCACATAAATTATTCCAACCAAGAATACGTTTTGGACCATACAATACTCGAGTCAAATCTATTGCCCGAATTCAATAAATAACTTTGTCCATTTCTGCCCATTCCAATAACTTCTCAGTTGTTTCTCCTCTTCCCGGTAACACAGAGGATTTCCAACATTTAGCCCGTAGTATACGCGCCGTTGTTAATATATAAGCCAAAAGTTTCTGTTCTGAAATTACCAGCCCTTCCGATAACATATTCAACAAATAAATCTCAGGATTCAAAGGAATTTCACTGCCCAAAATTTCGGAAGTCATCTTTTTAACCATCCTCCAAAATCTTTGCATAGCTTTACATGACCACCACATGTGAAAGAGGGTTCCAATATTATTACCACAAATCCAGCACATATTAGAGACAGTTTTGTAACATTGATTCAGCCTTTCAGGAGACCAATACCAGTGATAGAAAAGTTTGTAGATATTTTCTTTATAGTTTACCGCCTTCAGATATTGAACTGATTTCCAAGTTTTTAACCACCTGTTTATTTCTACACTATATCCAAAATCTTTCATCCACTTTACCATGACTACTTTTACTTCCTCTTCTTGCATTTCATAATTTTTCATTAGATTATATATATTTTTAATTAACTTATCATCACTATTCAGCTAGAGTCTAACTCATTTGGTTTCCCACAAAATCCAATCTTCTTGTCTTCCCTATATCTAGATTGCAATTGAATGTTTTCCCACCAAGATAAATGAATTCCCAGCTCATTTCTTAATTGACTTTCTGATTTAATATTTCCATCTTTATCTAATATTTTTTCATAATTAATCAGATTGTTTAGATTTAATAAAGAGGGTTTAATAAAAGCCTCCAACGGTGACACCCATTTTGGTATATTTACATAAAAATTTTCCTTGATACTTATCCAAATTTTCATAAGTGCTGCTCGAAGGAGATGCATCGAGAAGTTAGAATTTATTTTTTGTTTATTATACCATACGTAAGCATGCCAGCCCATATACAAGTCATGACCTTCAAAAGCCAACACTCTTTGATTTTCTAATTTTATCCAATCTTTTATCCAAATTAAGGCTGCTGCTTTACCGTATAGCTCCCAATCTGGTACCCCTATACCTCCTCTCTCTTTCCTATCTTGCAATAATTTCCATTTAACCCTAGTTTTTTGGGGGGAACAAAATACATTTTCTCGTCAGATTATTAATTTCCTTATAAAAAGCTATCTTATCATTCAATAGTGGTATCGTCTGTGCTAAGAACAGAAATTTGGGAAGAATATTCATTTTGATAGCTGCTACTTTACCAATCCATGATAATTTTAGATCTTTCCACTTGTTTAAATCTTCTTTAATTTTAGTTAATAATTTGTTATAATTATCTTCAATTAGTGAACTAACTTTATTTGTGCAGATAACACCTAAATATTTCACTTTCTTTTTCACTGAAATATTAAAGGAAGCCTGGATTTTGCTTTCTAATTGCTTCGAGCAATTTTTAGCAAGTTGTTTTGTTTTCTGAAGGTTAATCTTTAACCCTGCCACTTTCCCATATTCGTTAATTACATCTAATAATCTGCTTAAATATTCCATTGGATCTTCCAAAATAAACATTACATCGTCAGCATAGGCACAAAGTTTGTAGTCATGACCTTTACATTTAAGTCCTCTTATTTTTGAGTCCTCTCTAACTTGCTCATTAAGAGTTTCCAAAGCAAAAATAAAAAGGAGAGGAGAGAGCGGACAACTCTGTCTCGTACCTTTTCAATATTTATCTCTTGGGTCATATCGCCATTTATTATTAACTTCGCAGACTGTTTCTTATATACAGCTTCTACCATCATTCTAACTCTTTCTCCAGGGTCAAACTCCTTCAATTTAAGTAGTAAAAATTTCCAAGAGAGATTATCAAATGCCTTTTCGGCGTCTATAAACATTAAAATGGCAGATTTCTCTGGGTGAGCCTCATAATATTCCAAAACATTAATTAAAGTTCTCAAATTTTCCCTCAACTGTCTTTTAGGGAGAAAGCCAACTTGGCTTTCTGTTTTAATACTTTTTTAAGCCTCTCTGCCAAAATGTTTGTAAAGATTTTGTAAACAGCATTCAGCAATGAAATCGGTCTATAATTACTAATCACATCCAATTTGTCTCGGTCTTTTGGAATTAATGTTATGAGAGCATTTTTCCAGAATTCCGGTATGATAAAAGAGGTTCTCCCAACCCCTTTTACAAGTTCTTTATAAATTATAGAGATTTGGCCTTCAAAAATTTGATAAAACTCACCTGGTAGACCGTCTGGACCTGGGGTCTTATTTCTTTTTTGCCTTTTAATAGCTATCACATCACACATGGTAATTGGCTCACTTAAAATTTTCCTCTGCTCCTCTGTGAATTTTCTTATTTTTGCTCTCTTATCAAAATAGAAGCTAATTTGGTCCTCCTTCTCTTCTCCTTGTTTATACAGATTATTAAAATAGTCTGCTTCTATTTTTTTAAAATCATTCAATAAATATCTATTTTCTTCTCTATCATCTTTTAAAGTAATTATTGATCTTTTAGCCTCTTCTTTTTTCAATCTATAAGCCAACCACCTTGACGGTGTATTAGCATTTTCAAAAAAGTATATCTTATTATATTCTATTTTTTTTTTTGCGATTTCTTTACTTAACAATAGATTTATTTTGTGTTGGCTTAGTAATCATCTTTGTCTGGTACTAGCTTTGTCCTCAGATCTTAACCTATTTACCTCCTCTTTTTTAATCTGGTTAACTAGATATTCATATTCTTTATTTTCTTGTTTTCTTACCCAGGCTGAGTAGCTGATTATTTCTCCCCTCACAAATGCCTTAAAGGCATCCCATACTGTATTAATTGAAATATCCACTTGAATGTTTCTCTTAAAGAAGTCTTTAATATCCCCTTTCATTTTTTCTATAAAAGCCTGATCTTTTAATATATACCTATTCATTGTCCACCTTTTATTTTTCCTTACCCCCCTCATAGTTAACATCACAGGATTATGATCAGCAAAGGTCAATGGTAGTATATCTGCATCAGTCATCTCCATCACAAATGACCTAGATACCCATGCCATATCTATCCTTGACCACGATTTGTGCCTTGCCGAGTAGTAAGTGAAACCTTTCTCTTTTTCATGTTTAATTCTCCAGGCATTTAATAAATCTTGCTCTTCCGCTATCCGAAGGAAACTATTAGGTAAAGTTAATCCCCTTTTCTTTTTTAAACTGCTTTGATTTTTCCTATCTACATCCCTGTCCATTACTGCATTAAAGTCTCCTATAAGACAGATATTATTGCATTTTTTTTAGTACTTCTGCCAATTCCATATAAAAAGAGTTTTGATTTGCATTAGGTGCATAAATGTTTACAATTAAATACTCCCTCCTTTGTCTAATTATAGTAATGGCCACTATTCTTCCATCCTTTGAGGAGTAAACAAATTGTGGGTGTAGATATTCCTTCACATAAATTACCACTCCCCTCTTTTTTTCATCTTCATCTGCTGCTGCAAATATCATTCCCAGTTTTTTACAGTTTAGATATTTTAAATGCCCTTTTTTAACATGCGTTTCCTGTAAGCATACTAGATCTGCTTTCAATTTTGTGGCTTGGTGTAAAATACGCCTCTTCTTTTGCGGACCATTCAGACCATTAACATTTACAGAAAGGATTTTAAAGTCTTTAGTGGTTGGCTCCATTCTTGTTCTTTTGTTCCTTAGACATACTCTTCAGTTGGTTTCTGGTTAGAATTTGGAGGGGGATCGAAGAACCTCCCTTTCCCCCCCTTTTTTATTGTGACCTCCCTTATCTTCTTCTGTTTCTTCTGATTCTTCTTCTTCTCTTTCCCCTTGAGAATCTTCTTCCTCCTCTTCTTCTTTCTCTTTATTCTCTCCAAACTCTGCACCAAAATTTTCAAAAAAGTTTTCTAATTTGAACACCGAGTCCAATTTGTGTCTACAATATTCAAATATTATTCAAATATTAAGCCTTCTGGGATGTTCCATCTGTAAACAATACCCTTCTCTAATAAGAGAACTGCCAGTCATTGATATGTTCGCCTCTTTTCTCTTACTCACCAAGGTATCTCTCTCAGCCGCCTTATTTCTTCTCCCTGAATTACCACCTTTTTTTCATAAGAAGCTCTAAGTATCTTCTCTCTCATTTCCCTCTTGTTAAATTTAATATGAACTTCTCTTGGGGCATTGAACTTTCTTGTGTAGGCTGTATTTCTTCTGTATGATGTATCAATATCTGCCATCAGATCTTGTTTGGTGCCAACGTCCAGTTGCTCTGCCAAACTAGTAATGACTTCCTCTTTCAAGTCAGTGCCTATTTTTTCCAGGATGTTTTGACATCTCAAAATCAGAGCAGCTTTGTCCATTTCTAAAGTAATTACGGATTCCTCCAGGCTTTCATTTTTGGCTCTTAGGTCTTGCAAATCTAGATCTAGTTCTCTTACTTTCCCATGTGTTTGTCTTCCTCCAGTCATCAGAGTTTGGATGTCACGTTTGTTTGCCACTACTTGCGCCTTGATTTCCTCCATTTCTGTCTTTATTTGTGTGGCCAACTCATCCATTTTTTTATAGATTGGAGCTATTTCTCTCTGAATAAGCACTGGTAGTTTCTCTTCCACCTTTTCTATCAAAGCAGGGAGTGTGTTTTCTATCACCGCTTTTACAGCAGCAGCAACTGAGTCATTAATCATCGCTTTTATATCCTGTGATGTTTGATTCGGATTACTCGCGGATAATTTCATCTGACTCATTGCTTTAAAATGAGATGGTGATGATAATGAGGTCTTTCATAATGCACCAGGATTTCCAGTTGCCATAAATCAATAAGTATTCTAATACTTACCCAGCTTCTGATTTGTACCTTAATATCTAGAGGTTCGAACTGTATTTAGGCTTTAAGTACAAAACCTCCCAAATTAATAGTCAGTGACCAGCTAATTTATTATAACTGACTTCTCTCTCTTAATTTATTATCAATTTATTCAATATATTCAAATTTTATTCCAGTTGTTTTTAATTTTTAATTTAATTTCTTAAATATAATATCCCTTAATCAGCAGTTAGTTAATTAAATAATTTACTATAAGTAGTTGAAGTCCACTAATTTAATATAAATAAATAAAGCCCCTGCTTTATGAATTTTTAGTTATGCAGTCAATTAATTAGTAACAAGCTCTTAACCTATCTTAAAACTTAATTATTAATTTTTAAATTTAATCTAATTAATTTATAAATTAACTAGTCCAAGTGATTACTATATAGTTCCACCAAATCTCCTCTTATCACTTATTGGTCCCCTAATATGCACTGTGAAAATGAAAGAAAAAACAAGAATAGAAAACACCATGCTCCCCAATATACTTATACTACTCAATACAATCAAATTTTCTGTCCCTTTAAGATCAGCTCCATAAATCTCTCTCTCTCTGTCTCTTTGGTCTTCCTCTATCTTCTTTATGGGTTCCAACTCACTCCTTTAGACTTCTTTACATTCCCAGCATTCTTTATGTTCTTTACATTCTTTACGCTCCCAGCGTTCTTTACATTCCCAGTGTTGCCTATGTCTTTTCCTTAGGTAAACTATCCAACATGCTGTCTCTCCAACTCTTTACGCTCTTGACGTTGCCGGTGTTGCGTACGTATTCTTGAACACTCTATCCAATGCTTCATCACTCCAGCGCTGTCTCCAAACCTCCGCCAGACCTGCGCATTTGGCCACACCTCCACTGCTTCCTATTCTCCTACTCTCGAGCAGCAGGTTGTTTTTACCCTCAAGCAATGGATAGCCATGAAAAATGGAAGGCTGAAGAAACTCAAACACAAAAGAACAAAGAACAGAACAGAAAAAAGGTTAGTGCAGCGCTGTTTCAGTAATTCAAACTGCCCCCCCTATTGTTTCTGGAACTGGCCGTTTTTACACCCGAGCCAGTGCTAACACAAACCTACTCGCCATGCGGGCCCCACCCTGATAACCAAGGAAGGGAGAAACGATGTAATAATCAACTTCGTAATTTCTTTAACTTCAGTCCATACAATGTTTTGCCTCCTCAAGGTTCCATTCCCTCGAACTCCCACCCAACTTCAGTCGATGGCAGTGCTCCTCTTCAGTCTCTGCTTAGAGCATGATAATACCCCAGGAGATTTGCCTGTTTCCCTGGGGAATGTCCACAAGCTCTCTGCTTCTTCCCTCCCTTCAGGTAGGAAGAAAGGCAGAATCTTTGCCTAGAAAACTAAAGGGTTTTTTTTTTGAAGACTCACAGGAGCTCTCTCCCCTGCATCTGCTGCGAGGGTGGGTGGAACTGGAACTCCCCAAAAGTATATATTTTTGTTTGGATATTTATACCCTGTTTTTCTCTTCAATTGGGGACCTAAAGCAGCTTACAGCATCATTCTCCTCTCCTCCATTTTATCCTCACAGGAATCCTGTGAAGCACATTAGGTATATTAGGCTGAAAATGATTGCCCCAGCACTGTTATCAAGAGATAGTAAGTCCTTCCCATCTTTATACAACTGTGATTATGACTCATAAAATATGTTCCCCAAATCTATATATGGAGGACTGTTACATAGTTCAGTAATGTCTGATTTTTAAAGATGTACAAATGAATGGTACCCATTTATTTGAAGTCTACCGCAGCTTTCAAACATTTTTTTTGTACAAAACACTTGAGACTTTGAACCAAAGCTGCATGAGTAAATCATGTTTTGAAACTTGAGTAGTGACTCAAAGGAGGCCTAAGAACATGAATCAAAATTGAATAGGAAGTGAGCTGTGAGCTGTTAGCTAGTATATTGCTTTTGAATAGATAAGGATATCAGGAACTTCAAGTGTCTGCATCACAATTTAGGAGATGTGAGCCAGTGCCCTCAGAGAAAGTAGGCAAGGTTGTTTAAAATGTGAATCAGTGATATATCCTTAGCTGAGCCTCAGAAAAATAATAGCTGTTGTATAGAGATACTTTCATCATGGTAACAGAAAGAGATGCAGGATATAAAGATCCCTTGCTGTCATGGGGATGCCATAATTCTATTACTAGGGCATAAAGTCTTATTTTTCCTTTCTATGGTTGCATTTAGGGATGAACATGAACCGGGAAAATGGTGGTTTGTGCTGGTTTGATTACACAAACCACAAACTTTCTTGAACTTTCATGAACTTTTCTTGTTTCTTGAACCGGTTTGTGGTTCATTCAGTTTGTGAGTTCAGGAGGTGAAAGAACAGCCCCCTCACTAATTAGAGATGCCAAACTCACAGGGAGTCTTCAGCAGGCTCTTCTCCACCTGCTCTCCAAGTTTGGTGAAGACTGGATTTGGAATGTCTGATTTGGAATGCCCTCCAAAGCATTTGGAATGCCCTCCAAAGCCGCTGTTCAGCTCTAGCCTCCCCTTAAATGAGCCTTGCAGCAAGCAATTCTTCCTAACTTACTCTCACACAACAACTAACTCCTATCTCTTCCTGCTGCAAAGTGAAAGCAGCTGAGTCAGGGTGTGGTACACATTTACAATCTGCTCTCATAGAGCAGAATGGGAGCTCTGTGGTTGGCTCCCACAGCTGCCAATCAAGCTATGGGCAACTGCTATGGGTGTTTCTAAGGCTCTCCACAAGTCCATCCCCAGTGTTGTCTAGGAATTGATTGAATCAGCGCCTGACTGTCTGGAGAATGAACCATTCTAATGAACCAAAGGTGGTTCATTTTTGGATTTGGGAACAATGTGACCAACTTAATTGGTTCAAAACAAACCATGAACTGCTTGAACCGCAGTTTATTTCTTGATTCATGCCCATCCCTAGTTGCATTTACAATTAGATTTGGGGTTTACAATTTGGGGGGGAGGGGTGGCTATTGGAGGCCAGGTCTACCAATATAGTGGCAAGGGCTGGGTAAACCTGTTCTCCAGAGGCCAGGTCTACCAATAGAGTGGAAAGGAGTGGGTAGACCTGTCCTTTGGAGGCCAGGTCTATCTGCCTCTTTCCACTCTATTGGTAGACCTGGCCTCCGGAGAACAGCTCTACCCGCCCCAGTCCACTATATTGGAGCCGGGGGGGGGGATTGCTGGCCCGAGCGGCCGTCAGCTGCTCAGGCCTTGGAGCGGGAGGGGGAAATCACCAGGGGGAAGAGAACTTACCTGGGGCTGCAGCCTTTAGGAATCCCCCCCCCCCATGAGTATCACGGGTCCCCACCTCTTGTTTTCTCTAATGGCAAACCATGACATTAAGAGCACAGAGGAATCTTTTTATTGCACTTGCTTCTTTTATATAAAAGTATAAAGTTTCTAAGTTTCAAGGGACTTCGTGTTAGGTAGATTTAAAAGATATTTGCTTTCCCTGTACTTGAAGGGACCCTTCATTTAAAAAAAAAAATTGGTTACACAACCTTGATTACTTTACAGTTATAACTATCTACTTTAATCATTTTTACCTTTTAAGCACTTTAGTGGAAGTTCATATTATGATGATATCAGCACCATTTTCAAGTACTTGAAGGGTTGTCATATAGAGGATGGTGTGGAGTTGTTTTCTGTTGCCCCTGAAGGTTGGACCAGAACCAACAGGTTGAAATTAAATCAGAAGAGCTTTCTGCTAAACATTAGGAAGAACTTTCTTACAGAGCAGTTCCTCATTGGAACAGGCTTCCTTGGGAAGTGGTGGGCTCTCCTTTTTTGGAGGTTTTCAAACAGAGGCTAGATGGCCATCTGACAGCAGTGCTGATTCTGTGAACTTAGGCAGATCATGAGAGGGAGGGCAGGAAGGATTGCCTCAGTGCTTAGTTCTTGTGGCCCTTTCTTACACACCCAGGGAAATGCTGATCACCACTTTGGGGTCAGGAAGCAATTTTTCTCCAGGCCAGTTTGTCTGGCGATCCTGGAGGGTTTTTTATCATCTTCTGGGCATGGAACAGCAGTCACTGAGGGTGTGGAGGGGGGGGGGGTATTTGTGAATTTCCTGCACTGTGCAGTGAGTTGGACTAGATGACCCTGGAGGTCCCTTCCAACTCTGATTCTATGCATGTATTGATGACAAACCTTAAGGATACTTTCAATGATTGCTTTAAAAACTCAACATGTTGCTTCTAACAATTGGAAGACAGCACTAAGAACAAAACCTATTGAGCATTTATTAGAAAGCCAGCCATAGCTCATTGTATCAGATTCAGTTTTGAGAGAAAGAGCCTTGGCTTAACTAGATTTAAAGACAACCCATCTGTTCTACTCTAAGGAGCAGAAATAAGTTTCTAGACTCTTATTTGTTGTTCTAGATTTTAGAATGGGTTTGTACAAGTGAGTATGAAAACTTTGACGTTGAATTTTGTTGCCACTCCTGTTGCTTTCTCTTCGCTTCCAATCTTGCCCCAAAGCAATTACTTATAAAATATAATGTTTTGTGTTTGGATATTCACTGTATGAAGTTCTCTGACAACATTTTTGGTTGCAGCTCTGTTGTCACTAAAACAGTAATATTGTGGGAAATATGGAAAAACATCTTGATGGTTATTATAGTCCTTAACACTCTCTCTCTCTCTCTCTCTCTCTCTCACACACACACACACACACACACACACACAGAAATTTTTATCTCATATATTTGTATGGCTTAAAGTTATTTAGCCAAAATGCAGCCATTATTTAATGACTGGAATATTTATTGTGTGCCAGATTGTTTGCTGGTAGGAAATAGACAAAGCTTCATGGAAACCATTGAGATTTTTTATAACTTGTCATAAATAATATGAACAGGCATTGTGCCAGTTTACACCATGGAATATCTAGCTCATTATTTCAATTGAATCATGACCTGCTATAAAACAGTTTGTTCTCCAGAAAGTGTTATTGACCTTTGCCTCCACTGTATGAAATTATTTCTAAGCCTCACAGCTGCTGAGATCCTTTAAAGGAAAGTAAACCATTTTTTTATAACCCAGAGTCACATTAAACACATTTTTTTAAAAAAATATCACCTTCAAGTCAGTATGGCTGGAGTGTATTTATCCAAATGAGCTATGAAAGGAAGGTGCTAATTGCATGTACATCTATTTTGTGAGAAGGGCAGTACAACAATTGAACTTTCTTCCACCTACCCTTGGCAAAGACAATTTGATCTGAGATCTCATAAAATCCAAGACTATCCCCTATAAGATAGTTTTGCTTCGTAAAAGTATTTCAAACAAAACCTACAGAAATAAAAACACTGAATCATCAGTTAGTACCCTAATCCTAAACTCATATTTCCCAGTGTTCCCTGTCATAAACACCTTCTTGGTCCTCAGCTGCCCTGCACTAAGTTTTGCCAAGCACCAAGGGAGACTGGTTGTTTTAAAAAGATTTCCCTTCCTATCCCCTTTTTTACTTGGGGTTCGTAGTTCAGAAGTTAGCTGCCACCCAAAAGAGAACTCCCCCCCCCCCAAGCTTTGCTCCTGGCTGCCTTTTACACCTGAAATTTAGGGTGTGTGACAGAGAAATGGGGTCCTATGAGTCTTCTCCTCCCCTCTCTATATGCATCTGTCAGCCTGTCCTGTGCTGTCTTTCAGCACTGGCTCCTTCTATGTAGCAAGACAATGCATCCTGTGGCAAACATGGGTAGGATTAATAGGCAGTCAACTCTCAGTAAGGTTTATGTCATTTCACCATTTATATGCCTACATTTATTGACATTATACCAGTGGCTGAAAAAAGAAAAGGCCATCTGCACCATGGGGACTGCAAGACTAGCACAGTGAGACCTACAGGGAGATGCTAGATCATGCAAAAGATGTGACTGCATATGCTGTGTCCACCCTGAGCCTTAAAGTATCCCCATGGACTTTAAGACATTTGTGTGATACATTTGTTTGCATGCCTAAATTGAGACTAATCCAGAGACCTTGAGATGTATCCAAGTTGGATAAGCAGATGACACTTTTTTTTCTCTTGCTGAAAATACCAGTGATCTGTTTCCTGTTTTCATAAATGAGCACAAGTCATTGATATTGCTATTGTGGGTGATGGAAGGCAGAAAATGTGTACTGCATTTTCTCTGCTGTCTTGATCACTGCTCCCTAGGCAGGGGCAAAAGGAATGAAGACCTTTGGTTCCACCATACTGAAAATACTTTGAAATAGATGTCTTACTTATAGCTCTCTGAAAACTGGACTGGATCCAAACAGCTTTTCTGGATATTGAAAAGGAAGGAGTGATCCATGTTTTTCAACAAAAAGGGCTTTGCTGAAAATTATGGGATCTTTATGTACAAAAGCCATATAGGAAGGGAGACTGTAGTAGGGAAGAGAACGCAGTGAGACTGTGTGGGAAAGTTGGCTTGGATCCAGTAGTGTAGGACAAGGGGGAAAGAATGTGATTTCTGAATGTGATTTCTGACACTTTCTCTGCATATATATATTGACAGCTGTCACTGTGCCTTAAAAAGTTTAATCATAACAGATCCAGATCCTGGTATGTAACCAAAAAGCTTCTGATTGGAGAAACTTATAGCAGAACATATATATTTTGTAATTGCATTTTTTGTATAAGAAGCCATATTAAGCAAAAGTATTATTAAAAGCTTCTGTAGAAGGAATTAGGATGCAATACGAATGGAATGTTGCAAAGCCGCTCCTTATCGCTAGCTTTCCATATGCAAGCCCAGGAAGTAACTCAGTGTTCTGAAAACAAGATAAACAAGTGAAATTACTGACACCACTGAGAGATGCACCAAGTCAAATTATGCTTGTAACCATTTGGTACCAATTAGAGACCCTTTAATGTGTAAACTATATGTGATGTCATTTGGGGAATAAGACCTTCTGACCTTCCTGGTTATGGCAGAATACAGCTTTGGAATTGCTGGAAGTGCTAAGGCATTTATCAGCCCTATATTCCCTGTTATGAATTCATTAAACAGATATTCATCTAACTCATTGGACTCAGACTGTGTGATTCGAATTCAGCCAAGGGGTCATGCAGGCACAGATTTGTGTATCAGTAGTGCCATTCCATGCTCTTTGCCCCATGGAAGACACAGAGTCTAGCCCATGCCCAAGCACATCCTCAATAGAACACTATCAAGCTGGATATTAAGGTGTGTAGTTGAAAATAAGTTATTGACAAAACTGCATTTAGGTGAGCTGATTATTTCCTACATGCACTCAACAAGGTTGTATAAACTCTAACCAGATTGCTGATGATTAAAGCATAAAGCTTAGGGGACAGATGTTATCTGTGCATATCCATCCATTCATCTTTGCCCATAACAATTGTGAGACATATTAAATAAAAACCACTCCCTTCTACAATGTGGAAATTGACACAAGGCAAAGCCGAAGACCCACCCACCCACTCAAATCAAATTTGGGTCTTTGCATAAGCTTCTGCAATGGAGAAACCAGATGGCATTTTCATTGGATCTGGCCTGGAGATGTTATCTTTATTAGATTTGTTGCAATTGCACTGTTATTATTTCATAAATTCTGTAGCTAACGAAAGGAGCTTGCTTGTCTGTAGTTTCCAATTATTTAAGAATCCACACACTCTACAGCAATAATCTGTCTTCATCAAGAGGAGACCTCACACTGACCTCTCTTTGAAGCTGCCCAAATAGAAAGATTAAAATCAATGGAAAAAGTCTTGAAATTATGTTGATGTCTGCTAAACGTTCAGATCTCTTGGTTATTCCTTATGCAAGGCAAATTTCTGTACAATTGATTTTCTTCCAGTCAATATTTATGTAGGGATGAATCTTAATGTCTGTTTTCCTTTTGCACAACTTGTAAAGAAAGAATGAAGTTTTTAGTAATATGTATGGTTTAAAAAAAAATTCTGTCTATCTATAATTTTGAATTAATTCCTGTAAGCTGCCTCATGGAAACTGTGGGGTATAAATGTTCTAAATAAATAAATAGAACTAAAATACACACCTGGGCTTCAGTGTAATGAACAACACAATCCTAAAACCAAGTTCAGCAATAAACTGTTGCTGTCAAAGGAACCAGTCACATAAATGTGGCTTTATAATGCTAATTATGATTAAAATAGATACTGAATAAAAGTATTAGCAAAAATCAGTGGTTTTATAGATATACCAGAGTGAGCTATGAGCATATTCTTATAACCAAGACTAGAGTGAGTCCTTTTGTGTTCTTATTCTGTCCACTTGGTAAACATGTTCACATTATGCACGTCTGTTATAAAGCATCATTCCTTAAGTTTTACACCAGCAATAAGAAAATAGATATGATTATCTATTGATTACTCATCGGCCCTTTTCAGACTGTCTATCTATTCCATTTTAGTAACCGGCTGCTAACTTTCCACCCTGTTATTTCAGACAGACCTGTTTTAGTAACAGGCTGCTAGTGGAAATTATTGACCAACTCATATAAATGAGGCTGAGAGTCCAGGCATCTCAATGGGACCGCTGAAGTTCTAAAGTGCGAGATTGATTCAATGAGGTAGTGCTTTCTATAGAATGTTCAAAAAGAAAACCTCAGAGGAAGTTCACGTGGCAGCGGAAAAGGGTGTATGTGGGGGAAGCGGCATTGCAGGAAGTGCTATAGCTGGGCATTTTACACAGCACACCACAATGATTCAGAAGCTCAATGAAGGGTTTGAAAATGGAAGAAAGCAGTTTCTGTCAACAATGGCTCAGGCACGCTTCACCAAAGGGATGAAACACATTCATTTTCTCCAGGGGAACTGATCTCTGTGGTCTTGCTAACATCCACCCCTCACTTTAACAAAAGTCCATGCCCAGGAAGCCCTGAACACACTTTTGAGACAGATATTCAGCTAAAGTGTACTTATTAAAATATAATATAATATTTTTATTTTATCACAAACAAACATATAAAACATACAAGAAAACACACTAACATATATTATATACAATTTTATTGGGGGGTGTCTCTTGTATCTCATGCAATGCTATCTGTTTAGTTACTTCTTACAGTATCCAGTTAAATGTTAAAGTACATGCCATAAAGCAAAGAAAATTTTATCCATAAAGTCTGCAATTATTTGTAAATAATTGCTATAATGTCTCTAATATATATTAAAAGATTATAAAGCTCATTTATTAGTCTTCCAACAAAGTATAAAATCTTGACTGTGTGCTGTGAATTTTTCTTCTTGTCCTCTCAAAAATAAAGTTAATTTGTCCATCTCCGCTGTTTCCAAATTTTATTTATAATTTCTTCTTTTAAAGATATTTCATCTTTTCTCCAGTACTTGGAACACAATATTCTCACAGTGGTTAATACATGTATAATAAGATAAAAATAATCCTTTTTACAATTTTCTGATCTTACATTCCATAGAAATAATTCAGGAGTAAAAGGTATGGTACAATTCAACATTTTTTGTAATATTTCATGGATCCAGGCCTAATATTTGTTAACTCTATCACATGTCCACCACATATGTTTTTTACACTTCCAGCAAACATTTGATAAATCAGGATAAAATTTTGCTAACATATCTGGTGTTATATACCATCTATAAAACATTTTATATATGTTCTTTATATGTAGTTGCTTTAGTAATTTTTACATTTGTTTTCCATACTTGAAACCATTGATCTAAGTATATATTATGCCCAACATTTTGTGCCCATTTAATCGCAGAGTTTTTAACGATTTCATCTTATGTCTTATCTTCATCTTATGTCTTATCCTGGTATCAACGAGGTTTTTGGGTGACAACACTTTCTTTTTTAGAAAATCCAAAGCTGGTTGCAAAGTGCTTTTGTTTAAAACAAATATTTCCAAATGGATTAATTCCTGCAAAAGCCTGATACTTTTCGTATCACACAATTTACAACCATTCAATAAACACTGCTGCTTATTCAGCTCATCAGCACACTAAAGGTATGATTAACCAGAAGACGTCAGTTGGGCAGGGGGTGTTTTGTTTTTTATCCACATGACTTCTGACCAAAGAAACAACAGTGCTGAACATCAATATAAGAAAGATGGTATGAGGGATGGACAAAAAATATTAAATGAAATATGAATAAAAGGAAAATCCATAAGAATTTAAGAAGAGCCCGGCTGGATCAGACCAATGGTCCATCTAGTCCAGCATCCTGTCTTATACCAGTTCCTCTGGAGGGCCAACAACAGGGCATAGAGGCCAAGACCTTCCTCTGATGTAGCCTTCTGGCTCTGGGATTCAGAGGTTTAGTGCTTCCGAATGTGGAGGTTCCCCACAGTCACCATGGTTAGCAGCCACTGACAGACTTATCCTCCATTAATCTATCCAATTTACTTTTAAAGCTGTTTATTCCTATGGCAAACACTACATTCTCTGGCAGTGAATTCCATATTTTAATCACTCTCTGTGTAAAGTAGTATTCCCTTTCGTCTGTCCTGAATCTACTGCCCATAGCTTTATTGGATGCCCTCAAGTTCTAGTATTTAGGGAGAGGGAGAAAAATTTCACTTTGTCATTTTATAGACATCTCTCATGTCCCCCCTTTGTTGTCTCTTTTCTAAACTGAAAAGTCCCAGAATCTTCAGCCTTTCTTGGTTGCCTTCTGTGATGGACAGCAAGCAATTGCAAGCTTTTAGGCAACGCTGCTGGAAAAAGGGTGAGCTAGTTGAGAAATGATTGACAACTCACTGAGCTCATTCTGATTGGGTGAAGGCAGCTTGCTGTGGAACATAACACGGAGCTGAATTTAGTGATAGGTTACATAATACAGCTTAGTACATCAACCTTCTCACATCTGAGTTCCTTAAGAACTCTCGAGTGGCTGCCATCAGGATCTGGAGACTGATCATTTTTAATTTCTCAGATAGGTCTAAACTTTATTTATTTATTTAATTTCTAAACTGCTCTCCCCGCTTTCGCAGAGACTTTATCTCTGGTCACCTCAGTTCTTCAGATTCCCTTCCTGAAAACAGAAGCTGTGGCATAGGTACAGTGAATGCAGATGCAAAAAAGTAATTGAGCTTCTCTGCCATCTCCCCATTTTCATTTAGCAATCCTTTGATTCCTTTGTCATCCAAAGGCCCCACTGCTTCTCTTGCAGGTTTCCCGCTCTGGATATATTACAAAAATATTTATTGTCTTGATGCTTTTAGCAACCCACTCCTCAAAATCTCTTTTTGCATGCTTAATTATTGATTTACCTTTCTTTTGCTAGAGCCTGTGGTCCCTACTGTTCAAATCATTGGGACAGACCTTCCACTTTTTAAAAGAAGCACCTTTACTTTTTATAGCTTCCTTGACTTGCTTTGTTAACCACACAGGCCTTCTTTTACACTTGGCACTGTGTTTCCTAATCTGTGGAATGCATTCTATTTGGGCTTCAATTAGTGCGGTTTTAAATAGCTTCCCATCATTTTCTAGGGATTTGACTCTCTTGTGTTTCCCCTTCAGCTTCCTTTTTACTATTCCTCTCATTTTTGTAAAGTTCCCTCTTCTGAAATCAAATGTTACAGTTTTGGACTTTACAGGTAACTTTCCATTTACCTGAATGCTGAACTTTATAGCACTGTGGTCACTGTTTCCAATTGGTGTAACAACTTCTACATCTCTCACCAGGTCTTGAGACCCACTCAGAACCAAGTCCAAGATCAGTTTCCCTCTGGTTCACTCTGTGACCAATTGTTCCAGTGCACAGTCATTTATGATGTCTAGGAATCTCACTTCTTGCTCATATTTACCCAGTCAATGTGAGGTAGTTAAAATCTCCCAGTATAATAACATTATATGCTTTAGTCACCTCCTTTATTTCCTTCTCCATCCCAAGATCAGCCTCAAGAGTTTGATCAGGTGGGTGACAGAACACTTTTAAGTCCACTTTTAAGTAAACCCTTAGGGCCCAGTATTTTCCCCTGGTGTTTTCTAACTAATTTTATTCTATGCCCTCCTTGATGTACAATGCAACACCTCCGCCAACCTGTCCTTCCCTGTCCTGCCTATAGAGCTTATACCCAGGAATGACTGTATCCCATTGATTTCCCCCATTCCACCATGTTTCTGAAATACCTAGGCCGATTCCACATCAATGGTTTGCTCTCCGTTCCCCCTGGGTCTAATTGGCCCGATTCTGTTGAGGGAGTTTCGCATTTGTTGCCTTGCCCTGAATCTAGCGTCCCCTTCCTTCTCTTCCCCAAGCGTGATTTCCCCTCCCTTTCCTGCCCTGGTGTGAGAGGGGTTTTTTTTGTCCCCCTCCCATTGTTGCATTACGACAACCTGACACAACATTGATCCATCGTTGTGTCATGGTGTTGTAATGCAATGATGGGGGGGGGACAAAAAAAACCCCGCTTACACCAGGGCAGGAAAGGGAGGGGAAAGGGAGAGGAGAGGTGGGAAAGGGGAGGGAAAGAAGCAGAGGGGCATTAAAGGGCTGGAACAAGAAACCCCGATTTGCGAATTCCCCACTAGAATGCCCTGAATTCAACCCCGTGGCAAAAAAAGAAACCTGAAAATCCCTGAAACGGAAGATCCGGGGGGAACGAGGATTAGATTCGGGCAAACTGCTGATCTGGGCCAACAAGTGGGGAACACTTGCTCTGCCGCAGATTTTATCAGGGGATGACACTGGGCCAACCGGTGGGGCGGAATCGGCCCTAGTATATCTAAAGTGTCAATAAACACCAACTACACCAGCTCCCCCATCGTGGCTTGAAGACTTCTAACACTGGCATATAGACACTTATAATGTGTTTTTAGTAACCCTTGCCTCCCTGAACTCCTTAGTCAACACACATGACCCCCACTCACCGTCCTACTCTTACTCCCAAGTTCTATTATGCTCCTATCAATATTACCCTAAGTGATTACACAATCATCCCTTTGGACTGACTTGTCCTGAGCTGGAGGGTCCCAAGCTCCTGTTGGCTTTGCCCTTGGGATTAGTTTAAAAGCTGCTCTGCCACGTTTTTTATATTAATCACCAGCAGCCTAGTTCTGTTCTGGTTCAAGTGAAGCCTGTTCTTGCTGTTAATGTATTTGAATATTACATTCTGGTATCTTGCAAACTGCTGCTCACTGTATATTAAGAGTCTGCTTCTGAAAAATTATAATTAATGAACATTTTAATAAATAGTTAATTAAAAAGGTATGACCAGGTCAGAAGTTTATTCATAGCTATGCTTTATAAAGTTATTAGAATCTTCAACTGCTCATGATAATATCTATTAATCATTGAAACCACATTTAGAAGTTGAATTTTAATATAAAATGTCATCAAAATGGCCTTTTGGGACAATACGTACTGAAAGATACTATCTAAATGGTTTATGTGAGTAGTTGACCACAATGAGTGACAAATTTCAAAAAGTGTAGACTACAGTGCAAAACTTCAAAGTGCCTCATTGGGCTTTAATAAGATAGACAGGAGGTAAACATGTTGTTGATTGCAGCTAATGGCAATAACTATTTCCTTCTTAATTCAAATAGTGAAGGCCTAACAAGAAAGAGCATGAAAGAAGAATGTAGGCAGATTCATAGTGCAATGCTAAGCCAAGATGCTCCTGCCTAGGTTCTTGGAAACAATAGGCTCAGACTGGAATGCAGGCTCTGCATAAGATTGGACTGCAAGATTGGAAAGAGTCTGGTTTAGCCAGTTTGGTGTAGTGGTTAAGTGCACGGACTCTAATCTGGGAGAATCAGGTTTGATTCCACACTCCTCCACTTGCACCTTCTGGATCACTTTGAGCAAGCCATAGTTTTGGCACAGTTGTTCTTGAAAAAGAGCCGTTTTTGTCAGCTCTTTCAGCCCACCTACCTCACAGGGCATCTATTGTGGGGAGGGGAAGGAAAAGGAATTTGTAAGCCATTCTGAGACTCCCTTGGGTAGTGAAGGGAGGGGTATAAATCCAGTCTCCTCGTCTTCTTTAATATTATGCATGCTGTCCCTTGAAGAATTATTGTCATTACAATTTTGAAAATCACTATACCTTTTACCCCTGAATTATTGAATATGAGACCTGATAATTGTAAGAAACAGGATTTCTATTTGATTATTCATGTATTAACAACTGCTAGAATATTGTATGTGAAATACTGGAGTAAAGATGAAGTACCTACTAAAGAAGAGCTCATAAGTAAAACATTGGAAACTGCTGAAATGGACAAATTAACTTTATTTTTGAAAGGATCACAGGAGGAGAAATTCAAAAATACATGGTCCAGATTCTATATATGCCTGGAGAAATATACAAACTGAACTGAACTTATATACTCTGTCTATAATCAAAGTCACACTGTGTCATGGGCTGGCTGCAGGCAGGGTGAGAGGGAGCAAAAGTCCAAGTCCAGTCTGAGGTCAGAATCAAGGGGTAGCAAGCAGGAGGCAAAAGAATAGAGTCTGAAGTACAAACCGAGAGCATAGTCATTGGAAACTGGAGTCAATGAGCCAAGAGTTAAAAGCATGAATCAGGAATCAGGAGCACGGGCGAGGGAGGTGCAGAGCATCGTCAAACTGACTAGTTGCTGGCACAAGGAACCAACGTCAGGAGGGGAAGCTAAATACCCCTCAGGTGCCAGGGTTAATTAGTGCTCAGTGTGTGCATCCCAGCTTCTATTAGAACTCAGGGCTGAGGGACCACCTGCTGCGCATGTGCGCCTCCCTCCACCGGGATGCTAATTCTTGCCTGAGCTGGTTCTGCAAACGCACCATCGGAGGAGGCAAGTCGGGGGGCTGCCTGTCAGGCATTGTTCCTCCGCTGCTGTTGCTGGGACACGTGGTAGGGATACACTGGCGAGCTCTGAGGTTTCATCAAAGTCAGGTGTGGGCTCTGCTGAAGCTGGGAGCATGGGCTCAGCTGGAGCCGGGGCCGCTTCCTCAGCAGGATTCATGACACACTAATACATAGATAATTATTGTAGATCGTTTGAATTGCTTTATTCTTTTCAGGTCAACCAATGTATTTGTGTTTATACCAGGCCTCATTTCAGGCTGGAGCCCACCAGAGTGCCGCTCCTGTAGTAAGAAGCCCAGGGAGTGGGGCACAGGAAGCAAGCCCCGCCCCCTCCTCCCAGCAGCCCAGTTGGGCCATGGGGAGGAAGAAGCAGGCAGGTAAGTTGCCTGCAATGCCCCCCACTGCTGCCTTTAAGGTGCTCCCCCCCACCACTGCATTTCCTGGGCCTGGCACAGTAGCACAGCATCCAGGGAAGGCCTCCAAAGGCCCCCACTGCATTACCTGGGGCTAGCACCGCAGCGCAGGGTCCAGGGAAGGCCTCCAAAGCCCCCCACTGCATTTCCTGGGGCTGGCATCGCAGCGCAGGGTCCAGGGAAGGCCTCCAATGGCCCCCGCGCCACCTTGCCCAGGTCTCTGTGTGTGTGCATCTCTCTCTCCCTCCTCCATCCCTCCCTCCCCCCTTTCTCTCTCTCTCTGTGTCTCCGTGTCCCTCTGTGTGTCTGTGTATCTCTCTGTGTCCCTCCGTGTGTGTCTCTTTCTCTGTGTCCCTCTCTCTCTCTCTGTTTCCCTTTGTGTCTGTCCCTCTCTCTGTATGTGTGTCCCTGTGTGTGTGTCTGTGTCCCTCTGTGTATCTCTCTCTGTGTGTGTCTCCCTCTGTTTCCCTCTGTGTGTCTCTCTTTCTCTGTCCCTCTGTGTGTGTCTCTCTTTCTGTATCTCTCTTTCTGTATCCCTCTGTGTGTGTATGTGTGTCTGTGTCCTTCTGTGTATCTGTGTCTCTCTGTGTCTCTCTGTGTGTGTCTGTCTTTCTGGGTGTCCTCTGAGTTTCTCTCTCTCTCTCTCCCCCTCAAACCATGGGATTAGGTAAGCAGAAAGTGCAGGGGGGGTCCCCTTAGTGCAGCAGTGGGGGGAAGGGGGAGAGGGAATGCAGTTGCAAAAGATCAGATGCGGTGGAGGGGGAGCAGCACTTTGTGTGGCCGACTTTGCCTTCAGTTGAGTGGGATGCCTGCTTCCAGGTGGGACCTGTGGATCCCCTGGAATTACAGCTCTTCTCCTGACATATCCTCTAAGTGTGACTTCACCCTCCCAATAGATTCAGTTGAGTAGCCATTTTGTTTTGAAGCTATAGAATAGATACATGATGAAGTGTGCATGCACACTGAACGTTATACCCAGAATTAAATTTTGTTGGTCTGAAAGGTGCCACTGAACTAAGAGAACATAAGAACATAAGAGAAGCCAATGTTGGATCAGGCCAGTGACACTCTGTCACACAGTGGCCAAAAACACCAGGTGCCCTCAGGAGCACCAAGAATACAGAGCATCATTTGCCCCAGACTGAGAGTTCCTATCTATACTTTGTGGCTAATAGCCACTGATGGACCTCTGCTCCATATGTTTATCTAATTTCCTCTTGAAGCCGTCCATGCTTGTAGCCGCCACTACCTCCTGTGGCAGTGAATTCCACATGTTAATCACTTTTGGGGTGAAGAAGTACTTCCTTTTATCTGTTCTAACCCGACTGTTCAGCAATTTCATGGAGTGCCCATGAGTTCTTGTATTGTGAGCAAGGGAGAAAAGTACTTCTTTCTCTACCTGCTCCATCCCATGCCTAATCTTATAAACCTCATTTCTCCAAGCTAGAGAGCCCCAAGCCCTTCAACCTTTCTTCATAGGAAAAGTATTCCAAACCTTTTATCATTCTAGTTGCCATTTTCTGCACTTTCCCCAATGCTATAATATCTTTTCTGAGGTGTGGCGACCAGAACTGTACACAGTATTCCAAATGAGGTCGCACCATCGATTTATACAGGGGCATTATGATACTGGCTGATTTGTTTTCTATTCCCTTCCTAATAACCCCCAGCATAGCATTGGCCTTTTTCATTGCAGTCACACACTGTCTCAACATTTTCATTGAGTTATCTACTACAACTCCAAGATCTCTCTCTTGGTCAGTCTCCTCCAGTTTAGACCCCATCAACGTGTATTTATAGTTAGGATTTTTGGCTCCAATGTGCATCACTTAGCACTTGGCCACATTGAACCCCATTTGCCACATTGATGCCCACTCGCCCATCCTTGACAGATCCCTTTGGAGTGCCTCACAATCCTCCCTGGTTCTCAGCACCCTCAACAATTTCATGTTATTTGCAAATTTAGCCACTTCACTGCTTACTCCCAACTCCAAATCATTAATAAACAAGTTAAAAAGCATTGGACTGAATACTGAACCCTGTGATACCTCACTGCTTACCTCCCTCCACTGAGAAAATTGCTCAAACTTTGTTCATTCTCCAGAGTTCTCCCCTGGGCATCAGCATGTCGGGGGCCTACTCAGACTGGCAGTGGCTCTCCAGTGTTTCAGGCTGAGATCTTTCACATTAGATCCTTTAAGTGGAGATGCTGGGGACTGAACCTGGGACCTTCTGAATGCCAAGCAGATTTTCTGCCACTGAGCCACTGCCCTTTGTTTGCACTTTCTCTGGTGGCCAATGTGTAGCCTGGAGCTATTGGGAGACCCTGTGGGTGTAGTGGTCAGTTGTTTACGCTAGGATCTGGGAGAGCCAGTTTCAAATACTTGACTGCGCTATGAAGATTGTTAGGTGATGGTGGGCAAGCCACTCTCTCAGCCTAGTGTATCTCTAAGGGTCATTGTGAGGACCAAATGGAGAGGGGAGACCAATGTACACCCCCTGAACTTGACTATTTTCTTTGCTTTTGAACCAGTTTTTCTCCAGGTACACTCGCCAGCTCTGAGTTGGGAAATACCTGGAGATCTTTGGGGTGGAGCCTGAACAGTGGGTGTTGCCTTCTGACACACTTCTGGTGATGTCAGAGGGTATGGCATATACAAATAAGTTATGCTAATAAGTTATGCTAATGAGCTCCTGCACCTCTTTTTCTATGAAATGACCCCTGGTTTATACACTTATGAATCTTATAACTACACATCATGACAGACTATTTGGTAAATTTCCTTTTATTTTGTCCTCCACATGTTTTATGTATTGTTTGTGTATGTATGTTTTGTATGTGTGTTTGTTAGAAATAAAAAATGTCTTAAACAGGTAGCATTTGCAGCTACAGAAGGACCATCTAAAGAGCTAAAGGGTTCTTGCCCTGTGGCTGTTAGCCTGGAGGTCTGGCCTGGGGGCCCTGTAGAAAGCTGAGTAGCTCTTACATTATATATTTGTTAAGTTAGTTTTTGCTTCTGCAAACCTTTTACAAGTAGTCTTTAGAGGCAGTTTGACAGGGAAGTTATTGAGGAAATGCCAATTAAACTGAAGTAATTTTGAAATGGATGGCAGCAGCATGGCTGGTGAGGGAGCTGAGGCAGTAACATGCAAAGTCTGTGGCATGTTCGTATTCTTACCTTTTAGTATTTTAGTCAACTAGCATTGCCAGGTCCCTCCTGGCAACTGGCAGGGAATGGGGTTTATTTTTTTTTACTTAACCGGGAGCATCAGAGATTCAACCAATGTACAGTGGTATGTCTATATCATGTGACCCAGAAGTGCCATCATCATGTCTGGGGAGTCGGGGTGATGCTCTGGTATTTGGGCAAAAATTCTACGGTAAATTGGCTTTTACCATAGAGTTTTTGCCCAAATACCAGAGCATCGCCCCGACATTCTGAATGTGATGACATCACCTCTGGGTCACATGGGCAGTGACATAGACATGTTGCTGCACATTGGATGGTTCTCCCTCTTTTGGGGGGTATGTTTCCCCCTGCTAGCCATCTGATCAGTGGTAGGGAGGTGGGGCCTGGCAGCAGGGGACCCCTGCCTCCACTGGGGGATGTCTGTTAACCATATAGTCAACTTTGAACATTATGCTTAGTGTCAGTATTGACACAAAGGTGACATTATCTCCTTTAGATAATAAAATAACAATTTGAAAGAGAAAGAAGGCTCTGTTGATTTCAGTCTAGGATAAGATCATGGTCTTCTTGGAAATAAAATGCTCAATCCAAGCAGCTTTTCCCCTGGTGAAAAAGGGAGGGAGGGGTCCACTCTGACCACCCAAAAGCTATGCTGACAACCATGGAAACTGCATGGACAGAAGCCCTGTGGGAAAGAAACTGTAGCAAGGGGCAAGAAAGGGAACTGAGTAAGACTGAGTGAAAAAGCTGGCTAGATCCAACCCAAAATGTGTATTCTGTTTCAGCAGGGAATGTACCTGATTCTGCACATGGATGCAATTTATATATGCTAAATAATGCTACATAGTAGAAAGGAAAGACCCTGTGCAGGAGCTGGAAAGGTGAACATGGTATACTTGTGGAGCACTGAGCACATAGTTAATGGTATCAGTTCTGAAAGCAGACCATATGTTTATGCATAGGAAGGACTGTCAAAGTTTGCCATCTGTTCTGCAAGTGATTACTTTGTACACAACCAAGTGTGCATAGTTTCTGCGGTCCACAAGGATCTCTGGATTAAGTCTTTAACTTCAGAGTTCTCAAAGTGGTGAGCAAGCAGGGAGAAACAAATGCATTCTAGTGAAGGTGAGAATTACCTTCTGCTTATCAGCCATTCGTTGTAGTTGATATTTTGTTTAAGCAGGAAATACAGTATGTACTTGCTCCTACTTGTTTCTGTCCCATTGGTTCCAGAATGTCTCTTCTAACATACTTTTATTGATAAACAACGCTGATGGCCAACAGGGAAAAATTATTTTATTCCAGTTGATGATACTTACCTGGGGACCTTAAAATAAACCTGGCTGTCCCAGCTTTCTCTTATCTGTCTAACCCATTTCTGACTTGGGAGCGTACTCTGCCAGGTGGTGTATCCTTGTTTACCTCTAGACCTATTTAGTCATTATGATTTTGGCAATCCAACTGTGCATAAAGGAAGATAGTGCTATGCAGTCCTTCCAATATATGTGATCATGATGTTAACTGAACAGGGCAACAGGTGTGTTTTCCAATTTGGGTACATACGATCAGAAACCCATATTTTTGAGGGTACGCACAGCCTAAGCTTAAATAAACATATTACTTTATTTACACAAAATGTGTAGGGAGATGGCATACCCTACAATTACACAAGGTCAGAGAGTCAAAATCATGACTGATCAGGGCCTTAGTTACATTTGGGAATTAGCAAATATTCAGCATCTTAATTTGGAAGATTCTTGATGATAATGTTTGAGCCAAACAGCATACCAAATTAGTGTACTTAAAATCAAAAGAATGTTACGTGGAACACAGAAAGAAGAATATACCTGGCATCCTGCTTATTCTTTATGAAATCTGAATGTCTTTTCCCCATTTCCTGTGGATTTGAACTGTCAGCTCTGTTTCTGTTGCAGACTCTTAACTTCAATGTGAAAGTAGGTTAATTCAATGGCAGTTAAATTTGTGTGAAATTTTGAAAGGGTACCTTGTATTACTGTTGAATGCTATGCATGTTTCAGAGGAAGTGCGGTTCATGGTATTCAGTGGGACTTACTCAGAAATAAGAGGTCTGAAGGCTTTGAATTAACTAAAACTCAATAGAATGGATTGTGAGCCCTTGGAGAAATTAGATCCCAATGGCTGGTTTAAAATGTTATTAATTTGCTTTATTTAAAAAATAGCCCAACTGGACACTGGAAAACTGCTAAGGTGACTGGAACAACTTTAAAAAGTTGAGATTCTTATTTATTTATTTATTTACAAAATTTACATCCCACCTTTCTGCCCTTAGAAGGGCTGCAAAAGTTCTTCTAAACTCGGTCTGAAAATCTGGTTCCTAATTATGTTAAAAAGCTAGCTGTTGCCATTTCAGTGTCAAACACTGCATGTATGTAGCTATGACAATTGAATAAGTAATATGGAGATGTAACAGTGTTAATATTGAAGACTGTGGGATGGGATGTGCCAAATAGTTTAAATGTTGCTGTCTTAATTCACACAAGCCATAGATGGGGTGGTAAGTCTGTTCCAGGAAGATACCACTTCATACTATAGCCAAGAGACTGCATGCTTCCCCACGGGAAAAAGAATCCTCTACATAGAAGGATTAGTTAGGGAGAAGAGGATTAGTCTTCTCCTTTAAATGCTAGATTTGCATGTACAAGCATTTTTCTTTTGTATAGAGGAGATCTCAAACATGTGAAACCCTTCATGCAATGTGAAGCATACAGCCCAGACCACACAATTTGCTGCTTTGGAAAAATAAGCCAAAATATATGAAAAGACAGACATTGGATAAGATTGAGATATCTATAAACTATCACCCACGTATACAGAGCACACTGGTTTCCACCCTTGCATTTGTGTATGGATCACCAGACTGAAATAGTGTTAACAAAAACCAGCCTAAATGTTTTCTTTGGCCAGTCTTTACCGGAAGGCACAGCCACATTCTGATTGTGATTATGAACAGTGTATTGTTATATTTACTTCTGATTTCACATTAGACAAGAACAGTGAAATGTGAGGTGTGCCACTGGTCACTGCACAACAGCTATTTTGTAACTATGTATGTTTTAACAGCATATGGCATGATATTTATGTCCAGATTTGCTGTTCACAGGGGCTTTGTCGTCCAAATATAACAAGCTTAGTTGCCAATCCTTTACTAACTAGAGGCGGCCGGAGGGAATGTAGATGTCCATTCGATAAGCACTGTAGTGTTAATAGCAACAAAGCTCACTGTAATCATCTGGAACTTTTCCAGCTGTGATTAAACTGCATACAGAACAAAGGGCTCATTTGAAATGCAGATGTATCACTTTTGTGGCACCATGTCTACAGACAGAGCTGATCTGCTTTGCAATGTGTCTCATAGCAATGTGTAGTGCCTAAGTGTTCACTTATGTCAGTCACCTGCTATGTCAGGACTAAGAGGTCAGATCTTGGAAGAGACAACATAGAGAGCTTGGAAACAGCTTCATTCTTCCTATGCAGGCTGACTAGCATTGGGTGGGGGGGGGGGAGAGAAAAAAAGGAAGAAAATAACTAACATCCTTTACTTGCTTGGCTCCCTGAGATCTCTTTCAAGAACCTTAAAAGTATGCTTTCTGCTCATCTTGTTGAATAATCCTTGATGAATGTCTTTATAAAACTCTCCAAAATAACAAAATCAAACCTTGATGAGGATCCCAGCTGTATTAAATCAGAAGTCAGTAATACTCAGTCGACCCTCTTCGTTCAATTATTCCTGAATCGTGCTCATATATTACATTTCAGTGTTGGCTAGGGACAGAAAGTATGACTGCTATTTCTTTTTAATTAAATACAGTAATATATAATCTTTGGGGGGAATTTTTTGTTGCCAAAAATATACTGAAACTGCTAGAGTGGGAGATTATGTTGTGCATCCTGATTCCTCATCTGTGTTATCATGGCACTTTTTCAGGGTGAGAATACAATGCATAGAATGTTCCATGATCATCCATTCATCTGGCCCAACTGCTGTTGCACAAAAGTGGTAATACCAATGGGTCAGAAAGTGGGGTTTGGGGACCCCCAGGGGAAGATCCTTTTAGTTAAATAAATGCAGCCTCTCCCAAGAAAGGGCAATCACTCCTTTCCTGCAAGAGGCAGTGAAGAATCTTTGGCTACTTGCAGTCTTACCCTCTCTCACACAAAGCACAGAAATGGACTCTTGTCTCTGTCAGAGTTTCTTCAGAGGCAGGCAGTTAAAGGCAAGCCCTACACGGGCTCCCAAACTGAACACAGGCACAAGACAGAAAGACCACAGAGACAGTATGATTACCTAATATAGCTCAGTTGCCACAGATGAAACCAATAACTGCTTGAGCAGGGGGGCACTCTCTCTGGGGTGAAGAGGTGACCAAACCAGGCAATGATGCCTGCTGTTCTTATGCCCTTCATACCACATGCACCCAACAACATGATTGTGCATCATGCTGACCAAGCAGAAACCCTTCTCCTGTACAGGCTTGCAAGTGCCATTTGAAAGATAAGGCTGTCCAGACCCCTGTTTCTTACCTAGGGGCTCTCATAAACTGTGTTTCCTATTGTGAATGTGACACATACAGGGCTGCCAAGAGCCACTATGGCCCCCCAGACAAAGATTCCACCTGCCCCCTCCACAGGACCCTAATTCAAACTAAATTCCAGAACAAAACAAATAACTTCACTGGTTCTTACCACACCTCAATACTAATAAAAGGATCTGCATGCCCATCTGTATGTCCATTTGTGGCAGTCTTAGCTTATCAGAAAATAAAACTGGCCACCAGCTTTAGGTTGATTGTGGGAGTTCTGGAGCCAAAAAAATGAAAGGAACTGGAATATTCTGGCCCAGACCACCCATGCTGTTTGCAGTAGAAGCTAAACTTTGTAGAAGTTAAAGTGCTGGACAGGAATCTGGGAAACCCAGGTTCAAAACCCCACTCTAAACAAAGGAAAAGGGGGAAACAACTCAACCCGAAATATGCTACTAATGCTACAAGGGTCAAGCTACAGCAGATTAAAATAATACCAATATAAATATTTACTATATGGTGTATACAATTGTAAAATTGAAAACGTAGAGCCTGAATATCAGGCTGCATTACAGTCAGAACAAATTTTATATAAGCTGTAATATTTTCCATACAAAGTTGATGAACATGTCAAATGACCAATACAACCATATGCATTTAAGCCTCAAGGGCCTTCCTCAGTGGTCAATAATACATACTTTAAAAAAAAATCCCAAAAATGCTATACAGGTGTTGTTATCAGAAAATACAAAAGGAAAGAGCGAAAAAGCCAAATTGTTATAATAGAAATGAGCATTATTAATGTCACGTTATTTTTTAAAAAGTTCTGCAAAAAATACAAAGCCATTTCTACCCAATATACTGTTTGGTATGAAGTAAACTTATAAAAAGAGGCCATGGATTTTTTCATATGATAACCACACTCACACATAAATCTTCATTGACATAATAATCTAAAAAGCTAACAGTATTTATAAACTAAGTTTTATAAATTAACACATGATCTTTTAAACCTAAAAACAATTAAACCTACAAACAAACAAACCTGATATAAAGTTTCCAATATTTCTGGATGTGTGTGTCATCAACCACCAGTTGAAGTCATAATAAGGTCAGCTTTATGATGGAACAAAAGGATGATGCAATACTTCCCCTGTGCTGTGTAAATCTACTCCCAAAGGAGAGAGGGAAAGGAAAGGAGGGGGAAAAGGGGAAGGGAAAAGAGGAAGAAGAAGAAAGAACCAAAATGTCAAAGGATCAGCATTGCCCATTGGAGAACAGCAGGCACTTAGCCTCCAAAATCATTCAAACCCAGCAAGTGTGGAGGGTCTACTCATTAAATTTGCAGATGACACCAAACTGGGAGGAGCAGCAAACACACCAGAAGACAAAGATAGAATTCAGTGAGATCTGAGCACACTGGAAAAGTGGGTGGATATGCACACGATGCAAATTAACAAGGATAAATGCAGAGTTTTGCATCTGGGTGACAAAAATGAGGAATACACACATTGGATGGGGGATACACTTCTGGACAGCAAAGTGTATAAACAAGATCTTGGGTATGGGTGGACTGTAAGTTAAATATGAGCAGCCAGTGGGATGCAGTGACAAAAAAGGCTACTGCGATTTTGGGGTGCATCAACAGAGGCATAACATCCAAATCGCAAGATGTCATACTCCCGCTGTACACTGCATTGGTCAAGTCGCACCTGGAGTATTGTGTGCAATTGTGGATAGAATGGAGCAGATGCAGAGGAGAGCATTGAGGATGATCGGCGTTCTAGACACCAAGCCCTATGAAGAAAGGCTGAGGGACTTGGGCATGTTTAGTCTGAAGAAGAGGAGGTTGAAGGGGACATGATTGCTCTCTTGAAGTATTTGAAGGACTGTCATTTAGAGGAGGGCAGGGAGCTGTTCCTGTTGGCAGCAGAGGATAGAACTCACAATAATGGCTTTAAAGTAAGGGCAGGAAGGGCTGGATATTAGGAAAAACGTTTTTACAGTAAGAGTTGTGCAATAGTGGAATCCGTGGCCTAGGAAGGTGGGGAGCTCCCCCTCACTGGCAGTCTTGAAGCAGTGTCTGGACAAACACTTGTCAGGCTGATCTAGGCTGATCCTGCATTGAGCAGGAGGTTGGACTAGATGGCCTGTATGGCCCCTTCCAGTGCTGTGATTCTATGATTCTAAGTCCAGTCAACTTCTTCATTCAGTCCCATGTTTTTAATTTTACTACTGAGTACACCATAGATTCATAGAATTGGAAGGGACCTCCAGGGTCATCTAGTCCAACCTCCTGCACAATGCAGGAAATTCACAAATACCTCCCCCTCCACACCACCAATGACCACTGATTGACACCCAGAAAATGACAAAAAAAAAACAACCTACAGCATCTGCATCCAAACTGGCCTGGAGAAAAATTGCTTCCTGACCCCAAAGTAGTGATCAGCATTTCCCTGGGCGCATAAGAAGGAGCCACAAGAACGAAGCACTGAAGCAACCCTTCCTGCCCTCCCTCTCATAATCTGCCTAAGTTCACAGAATCAGCATTGCTGATTTTGGTATTATTTTATCTTCTGTAGTTTGACCCTTGTAGCATTTTCAAAACCCCAATCTGCCGTGGAAGCTTATTGGGTGACCTTGGGGCCATTATACCCTCTTAGCCTAATCTTGGGAGAAGAAGGCATTTTGGATTCTTAGAGAACAAGGAGAAAGCTCATTAGACTTAAAATGGCTATCGTTTGGACAGCAGGGAAGGCCTAGAAAATGTAGGGTTGGTTTCCATTTCTAACAAGTGGACGGATTATTTTTCAGAACATTAGACCACAGAAACAATGAATTACAAGCAAATGGTGGACTAGCAAGCAAATTCTGCAGCTGTTTCTTGTACCCTAGTATTCTCAAGAATCATGAAGCTCCTACCTTTACATGGCAGCTGGATTCTTCTAATCACTTGAAGAAGAAAATAAGTTAGTAGATTTTCACCCTTCTAAGACCAATGACTTCAACGCAGCTACAAGAGGATAACTCTATCATGGTGTAGTGGTTAGAGCAAGGGTCCCCAACTTTATTTAGCCTGCAGGCACCTTTGGAATTTTGAGAGATGCTGGTGAGCATCAATCCAAAATGGCTGCCACAAGAGACAGATCCAAACTCCAAGTACTTGTGCAGAGGCACATCAAAAGAAAAATGCCTTCCTTAGGAGGAGAAGCTGAACAAAATCCCATGCTCTTACTTTCCAAAAGAATTACTGAATAGGAATACAAAGAAATTAAGAAAAGCCTGAAGGGAGGAAGGGAGAAAGAGAAGGGGGAATAAAAAGAAGGAAAGCTTGAAGGGAGAATGGAATCACAAGTTGGGGTTCTTGCCAGTCTTCCAGATACTCCAGTGGCTGTGACTGCTATGGCAACTGTGAAAATCACTTTCATTTGCATGAGGGCATCCGCTAACAAGCCCTCCCTTACAATGGGCCTGTCCACTCTCTGAAGAGCTTGGTAGGCACCAGGGGAAGTACTGGAAGGTGCCATGGTACCTAAGTTGGGGAAGCCTGGACTACAGAATTGGACTGTGACCTGGGAAAACCAGGTCCAAGTCCCATTCTACCACAAAACTTGCAGTGGGTCCAGTCACTGTCTCTCAGCTTAACCTATCACAAAGGTTTGCTTTGAGGAGAAAACAGAAGAGATGAAAATAATGTATGCTGCTCTGAACTCCTTTGAGAAAAAGCAGGATAAAGATGTACTAAATAAATAACTGCACTCAGATGAGAATTATATACAGGCAGCCCTATCCTATGGTCCTTCTACTCTAACCTGTGCATTCATCCTCTCATAGCAAAACCATGACACTCTCTGGAGAAGCAAAACCAGTATAACAGCACTGACAGACAAACCAACAGTGCCTCTAGTAACATGATGCCAAGATATGCAATGATGATATCCCCACATTATCTGTACATGGAAGGGATATCTGTACATGATAACTGACTCCATGACATTACTCAACCCAGCGTATGCATGCGCTCCACATACAACACATAAATATGCATCCTGAGCCCATAGTATCTTTATTTCCATGAGGTTTGGTGCATATGACAGACCCCGTCCACTCCCCCCTAAGAGGCTAGATTTTCCCTCCATTTTTATGTCCCTTCACTGAGTGAGCAGCCCTGGTAATGTGTTTTCTTCTTCCCTGAAGAAACTTTGGCTGTCCCACCCTGTGTCAGTAAGATATAGTGGCTATTTGCTCAGCCCAGGACCCTGAGGGAAAAGACAGAATCACCCTAAATACAATCTGCAAGTAACTTGGTGGAAATGTAGAGGAGCATCAGGAAGAGGTCCCCTGGGAGGTTGATGTCGCTAGCTTGCACAGGGTCCATTCTGTACACTCCTGAACCTCCTGAACCTTGCCTGTCATTTCCCAGAAAGCACTTTCCTGGAGGCACCTTCTTTGTGGGGCTTTAACTCAGGCTCTGTAAATCTAATCCTCACCAAACTTGCAGTGCAGGTAGAGGAGAGTCAGCCAGAGACCCTCTGAGAATTTGATGTCTGTACCCCTACTGAATCATGAATCTCCCAAACCGTTCATTTGGCACCTAAAGTTTTGTGACAGTTCATAGCTAACCATCCAGGTATGCTGCAAACCATGAACTGAAACAGACCACATTTTCCCAGTTCATGCCCATCACCATTACTGATGGTATTCAGTAGGTCTTACTTGCACTGGGGATTGGGAACGTCTTTACCTCTGCACTTGTAGGAGGGCAGTCTGGTTGCTTCTGGGGAAATTTGAGATTAACAGTGAATAGTAAGGAGGAACTGCAACAGATGGTTCCTGTGAGTAAGTATTCCATAGAGCAGATTGTCCTATTTCATTGTCAGTGATTTACATTTGTTCCATAGATTTTTTTTATTGTATGCATACGATGCAAGGGTTTTATGCAAAACTTGTACAGCATTTATTCGTGCAATGTTCTTCAGTTAGATCGTATATATATGCATAGTGTATCATGCTGATTTATTGATGTGCTAATACTTTGAAAATAATATATTTGATTCAAAGAAACAGAAGATGGCACAACACTAAAAAGGGACAGGTTTGAATTGCAGAAGGGAGAAGGGAAATTGGAATGGAGATTTACAGTAGAAACAGCAAAGATAAGGAGTTTGCTGTCATCCCTACTTAGAAGTTGTTCACTGAGAGGGCTGTCCCCCAGGTTCCCCTAAAGTCTTACAGCCTCACCCCCACTCCTCTACTGATGGTCACCCCTGAAGTCCACATTGGGAAGTTCACTTATTGTTAGACAATAACTTAATAAAGACAATTCTTACTGATATGTTTTAGGGAGCTGGCATTGCATTTCTGTCTCCACCTACGATTTGTTCTGTTTCTGTGTCTATATGTCTTGATCATTCAAGGAAGACTGGATTGTGAATGTTTGACAGTCAGTATGGGTCAAGTGAAATGCCTTGTGTATGGTGGAAGTTTACTTAGCTATGGATGTTTCTGGCAATCTGTGTTGGAACAATACACACCTTTTGTTCTGTGTGGGAGACACATCTGTAATTCTGTAGAGAGCTGCTAAACAAATAAACACCTTTCCCTTGGCAAGGTGGGGTGGGGAGTACTTTACACAGTCATCTTTCACTTTGGCATTGGTGAAAGATATTTAGGAATCATATTATCAAGAATGCTCCTTTCCCTACACTGGTCTGAGTTACTTTTTCACTCGAATCCCAAGTATATTAGGAGAATGGAGACCTAGCTTATGTTTGTGGAGCAAGGGTCCTGAAAAGATATGGACACTTCTACCTTTCTTGTTCATCTTAATAGCATGCTGTTTTTGCAGTCTTTTACCATTTTGTGCACAGTACTTCCCATCAACAAAGATAAGAATTACTTATGTGATTTCTAAACTTAAAAGAAAGGGTGACGTAGCTCATGTTACGTTTTGGTGTATGAGGTCCCCTTGCTGACTGGGCCTTATAAATCCAGGTAGTGTCCCAGGAATAGCTTTAGAATTAAGCCCTGTATAGTCATTTTAAAAAGTGCACACACTGCATATAGGCACATGGGAGAAGGATCACTAGCCCATTCCCAACAACTGCATATTCAACTAAACTGAATGAGATATAAAGGAATGCTACCAACATCTTGCAGAATGTACAGGCCAGCGGGCACAGTCCTTCTCCTCTCTACTCATGTAAAGTATACATCATTTTAATGATTATGTAGAGCTATACTCAAAATCCCATAGCCCATTTTTGGTGTTGTTCTGCAGTCTCAGAAGGATCTGTGGTGATTTTATGGTAATTGCTTATTGTCACTGTATTTTATTGTGCTTTACCTTTTACTTTGTTTTATAAATGCTCTGGCAATTGAAAGCTGCTTACAGCAGGTGTGCAAAAAAAAAGCATATTCATGTAGTCAATATAACCTATATATATATATATATATATATATAAATTTTTAATTAACCTTAACAGCATAAGTAAAAAAAAATCTAATGATGACAATGTATTTTACCCATGTAGCAAGATGTAATTGACCAGAGTCCAGACACCAATGAGGAGGAAACTGACAAGGAGATGGAAATGCAAGCCTTGGACCCTGAACAATCCATCTCGGAGTTCACTGTAGCACCTGAAGTCTCTTCTCTATTGCCTCTTCAAGCCCCACAAACCTGAGAGCTACTACTTCAGCCCTGTCAGCGTACTCACTGCCAAACCAGGCACAGTACCTTTAAGAACTAGTAGCCTGTTCCTAGAGTGGCAGGGTTTGCATCTCCATCTCCTTGTCAAAGTATGTAAGTCCCTCAGCCTTTACTGAAACAACATCTGCAGTATAGTACTCTTGGCTACAGTGCCAATACCTTGACTCCTGAATCTTAGCTTCAAGCTGGACAGTACACACACACACATGCACACACACACACACAGAGAGAGAGAGAGAGAGAGAGAGACTTAAGAAGAAAATAACCTTGCCCTCACACAAATTGTGTTCTTCTTCTCCATCTAGCACTCAACAACTAACAAAATTTGTGGTAGGGTATGTGCTTTTGTGAATCACTGCTCACTTCTTCAGATACAGCACTGTAGCTGAAGAAGCGAGCAGAGACTCATGAAAGCTCATACCCTATCACAATTTTTTGTCAGTCTTTAAGGCACTACTAGACTCTTACTCTTTTCTGTTGCTACAGACAGACTAACATGGCTATTCATCTTGATCTGTCTAGCACTCAGATGTGCACACACTGGTCATGATCCAGATGGCAGTGAGGTGGTTAAGCACATTCTCCAGTTGACAACAATTGGACTAAAGATGCTTGCTTATGTGCCCATTGCATGCTAGCTTTAGGGTGTTAATATACAAACTGATCCCAAGTGCCTACTGCAATGAATCTCAGAACTAATTTCTAGGTAAGTGTTTAATATCCCCTAGTGAAACACTGGCTGAAATGGGATTTCAGTTAACATTCCCCAGATCCAGTGCCAGCCCCATGAATTAACAGTACCAGATTAGCTCTTTCAGCAGTTTATGGAAATGACTACATCAAGACCCAAGCATTCTTCCTTGCATATGGTTTGTATGTAGTTCTATGACTTTGGTTTAGGAAGGACCCACCACAGAGAGTCTCCAGAAATAACTAGATCTCCCATGATGCCCATAGAAAGAAGGACTGAAAATAAAAATGAGGTGATGGAATGCTGGGAGAGACATCAACTATGCGGTGGACACACTAGCCGCCAACTTTCATGTGTGGAGAAAAGAAGCTGTCAGCTGTGGTAGGAGCAGCTGCAAAGCAGCTGTTCTCATTTGCCTGACACCACCAGGAAGATGGTTACATTGAAACTAGTTTCCATATGCCAAGAGAAGCTTCTCCATGAAGAAACCTATTCTTGGGATTTTCTGGAGCATAGTCACATTAAAGCTCTACCCAAAAATAACATTTTGCACATATTGATGTTTGCAAGAATTCAGACAGATTACATTTGCATATACAATATTAACCACCCTAACGGTACTGATGAGAAATAGTGTCAACCTACTATTGATGTTTTCTTCTTTTCCTTTTGTAAAGCTTCTGTGTTTATTTAAAGCTGAGCAAACTTTCTATAGATTTCAGGTGGAACAAATTTTGGTGAATGATCTCAGCAAGAAAAATTTGCACTTGATGAAGGACTTTGTGGCCAAATAAATCTTCACATTTGTGCAATGACTGCCAGACTCATAATTGCTTTTCCTGTGAGTGTTTCATGTTCATGGAAAGCATCAGAGTCCTGAATAAAATGTCAGTTCAACTTGAGAACAAATCAGGCCTGAACTCTCCCTTGAAGTTAAAATGGCTAAACTGAGGCTATCATACATTGGTCGCATCGTGAGAAGTCAGGAGTCACTGAAAAAGACAATAATGCTAGGAAGAGTTGAAGGCAGCAGGAAAAAAGGAAGACCCAAAATGAGATTGATTAACTCAGTGAAAGAAGCCACGACCCTCAGTTTGCAAGAATGGCTGCTAATAATAGGATGTTCTGGAGAATATTAATTCATAGGGTTTCCACAAGTCAGAAATGACTAGATGGCACTTAACACAGAAACACAGAAAGTTGTGAGCAATTGTATGGAATGGAGATCCAGGATATAATTCTTTGTAAAAGTACAGGAGAAAGGGAATAAACGATGGCTTAAGATATAGTCTCAGGACCACTTCTCCATTTGCTAGACTAGATGCAAAATGAAAAAAAAAAACAGTAAATGACAGAGTGAAAAGAAAAGAACAGACAGATGAAAAACAGAAAAAAAAATCATACCTAAAGCAAACTCTACTGGGAACGACAGATACATTAGTGAAGAAGAAATAGATGGCTCTGTCAGTTTCAGTTCTTTTAAGATTGCCTTGTCCATCCACTATTTTTCTTCTTGTCATTCTGAAGGTTTTGGAATGGTGGCAATAGTTCCAAGGGATCTGCACAAAAACCTGGGGCTGATTAATAGCCAGTCTCATCCTCCAACCTAACAATCCCCATCCCTAACAGACCATGGCTAGGAATGTTTACTTTACTCAGAGGAAAGTGGGAATTTCTCCCCTATAAATATGCATTTGTTTGCAGCCTAAGTTCATAAATATTAGTTAATTTCAAAGAACGAATATATGCACTTTCATTTACATATACAATTTTGGGTCAGCTGTTCAGATATGTTGACTCTGCCTAAACTGCCTTTTTTAAAAATTAGTATTCATTAATAATCCAAGTGGAAACAACATATTCCACTTAGTATAACAATAAAAAGTTGCATAGCCAAAACAAAATAATTTGTTCCATTTGGACCTCCCCTAAAGCATTCTTTTCTAATTAATTGCATACTGCTTGTGTGAACTGCATATTTTAGTATTCCAGTGAAACATTTTCTGTTTATTTGTACAGGCTTCAGATTATTTTATATGGATTTAAATAGTTAATGTTAGAACATTTAACATGTAAGCAGCTTGTGCTGCTGGTTATATGTTCAGGGACGTCAAGGGATCTTTATATCTACAGTTCCCAAAATGTCAAACTGCCCTCATAAAAACGAGCACGTTCTTGCTCAACCTTATGAACATTTATTTAGTTGCAATATTTAAATCTGCCTTTCTCCAAGCAAGCAATGACTCAAGAAAAGAGCAGAAATTCCTTTGTGCAACTTTTGTCTGACAAATTGGGGGCCTTTGAGGAATTAGAAGGGAAGGGAATAAACAATGGGGGGAAATGCCTGATGCAGATGTCTTACACCAGAAAACTCTTAGGGACTACTGAAAGCTAATTTCCATCTCTCCCCCCCCCCCCCCCCATTTACAACTAGGCTTAATGTTCTGTGGGCAGCAGGCATACTCTGTCTTCAGAAGGCTTTTTGTTTGTTTGTTTTCAATTTATGAGGCAACACTTTTCTGCATACTTTTCATGTATGCAAAAACCTGTGCCATGCCTATGGACAGCTCTATTCTGTTGTCCTCATGACGGGCATTTAACCTTTTAGAGGAAACAAGTAGGAATTAATGAGGAGAGGATGGGAAATCCCATCACCCACCCATCACTGGTACCCTTCTTTCAGCCCCCCACTGCTTTTCTCTCCCTCCTTTCCCTTCTGCTTCCGTCTACCTTGTTAGCTTGCTTATTAGTGACACTTCTCTCAGACTTACCGACCACTTCCTTACTCACATGTGCCGCCATTTCTGTTTGTCTTCCTGGCTTGCCTACCCAGAGATGATGGTGCCTCTCGTGGCTTCACAAGTGTCCCCACCACCCCCACTTCCATTTCCCATTTGCTCATGATCCCCAGCAGTGGCAGTGCCTCTCTCAGCCTCCCTGCTGCTTCCTCTTTCCTCAAAAGGGTGGCCTTTTCTATAGATGGCCTCTTTTTTCATTCCACATTCTGGGGCCATGTTCAGAATTAGATATGGCTGTGATATGCACTATGAAAACATCTTTGTTAAAGCAGTTAGTGCTGTTTAGAACCTGGAAAGAAAAAATGTTCAAGGTGGTAAAGGAAATCACTTTGTATGTTCAGAAATAACAATTATTTAAACACCCATTTGTTTAAAACCAAGCTATTCCTTAAAATTGCCACGTGAGAGGAGACCTCAGTCCATCTAAATAGTTAAAATGATCACAGTTTTTCAAATGCCCTAAAAGTCTAAATGACAAACGTGGTCAGGCTTCAAAATATATGAGGACATTACAATCTTTTGTAAAGAACACAGACTCCAGGGGCTATAAAAATATTTATATTAGTTGAGGGCAAAATGGACTGACATTTTAGCTGCACTATTCAATTGAAATTTCCAACAGAAATGTGTGGGCAGTACCTACTGTTCCTGTGAAAATGTTCAAGTATTATAAGGTCAATTAAGTAATTACTAATATTGTAAAGCTCATTTGCGCATGCAGAGGCAAAAATCCCTCTGCTCTTTCATTTCAGAGCTTCTGGCCCTTGGAACACAGGCTCACATAGCGCTTAGATGGCAGCGTTTGAAAAGTAGATATCATAATTTCTGAACCACAGAGGGACATGTAATTAAGCTTCAGGTTTAATAACATAAATTAGTCTGTGTTGTTTGAAATAAGGTCAGCTTTAGAACCCCATGGCCAAAGGCCACAGGGTAATGGAAAGTCTGGAGAAAAATAAACACATTTCTCATGGGCGATTAGTCTTTTTCACAACAAATATTGGACTTCTCAGGGTTGACATCCACATCTACCAAGGTTGTATGTGTATGGTGTGCTGCTCTTGTTCACACAACATGGCAACTCCATGTACTACAACAGTATGTGCTCCAGTTGTGTATAGTTGATAGGTAGGCTTGCCAGCTCAGGGTTGGGAAATACCTGGAGATTCAGGGGGTGGAACCTGAGGATGATGTTGTTTGGGGAGGGGAGGGACTTCAGTGGGCTGTAGTGCCATAGAGTCCACCTTTGAAAGCAGCCATTTTCTCCAGGTGAACTGATTTGTGTTGTCTGGAGATCAGTTGTAATTCCGGGAGATTTCCAGCCACCACCTGGAGGTTGGCAACACTATGACAGGCATGATTCAGGCATCTGAGAAAAGTCAAATAGAATGAAAAAGTGAAAGCAGGTTAGAGCCTTCCAGAAGTGATTACAGATTTTGTTTTAATTCTGTAAAGCCTTTGAGTAGGTTGATGACTATATGTCAAGATACAGTTTTACCTGAGGTTTACTTCTGGCTGCATTGTGATGTTTTTGTCTGTTGAATGTTACAGTTTTAATTGTTAACTACCTTGGGTGTCTCTATGAGGCAGAAAAGTGGCATCCAAGAGAATGAAGTACGCACCAGTTATCCCTAGGCGTGTCCCCAGATGGATGGTGAACAGGTTGGAATTCCCTGGAGTAGTTCCCTTCCCTGATGCGACCCCTGAGGCTGCAAGCACAGAACAGTTTAAAAATGCTCAAATTCCAGGCATCAGATGTTAGGGAAGGAGGTGAGAGACATGATTCAGTTCTTCTTCTCCGCCACCTACTACATTCTTCTTCACCTTCCCAATCCTCACAGCAGTTTCCTGAGGTAGCCTACTGAGAGTATGTGATTAGCCCAAGAGTGGGGGTTTGAAACTGAGTTTCTCAGGTTATACTACAATCACTACAGCTTTCAGACTGCCTGCTTAGTGTTTGCCCTGGCAAAAACCCAGTGGGTTCAATTCAGCATATATAAATGATCTATATAACTGCTTATTTCAATGATCTGATGATTTTAAAACCCTGAGCTGCACTAGGCATCCACATGATCTGCCTTTTGGACAGATCCACCCCGGTTCCAAACTTGGCCAGTGTTTCTGTCAGGCTTGCTTATCACTGCCTGCACAGCCCTATGTGCAGAGAGGTACCCAGCTTCATCCCTATCCCCCTGATGTGCCTTAAGGCTACTAACAGGTTCAAAAGATGCTACTCAGCACCAAGGGCACCCCTTCACAGCGCATCCAGCCACGAGGCATGTGATGACCTGTTCTGGACATATCATCCATCATGCAGTTGTCTCAGTCTGCTTGACAATTGACCCTAGCTGTCAAGAGCAACCAGCCCTATTCCTGCCACACAAGGGGGGCAGCCTATCTTAACATCACTTGCCCCACCAGCTGACTATTACATCCCCCAGGCCTTGATGAAAGGTGAGCCTCATCATTTCTATACAGATGCTACGTATCTTGGCAGATGGAAGGACGGGAGATAAAAGCTCCTCCCACCCCCAATACCATGTTTCTAATGGCCACACTGGCATTACGCCAAGCTTTCTCAAAGGCCAGAGGTTGAAATCACCCCTCCAGACTTTCCTCTGGGGAAATCCAACCTAACCAGTAGTACTCTGGGGCAGTCTACTGAATTCCCCTTAGGTCTCTGACTGCTCTTATTACCAGCACAGCACCCTTGGTCTGCACTTAATCCTTCTCTCCTAAGAGTAACACTAAAATTTCAAGATGACAGCCTTCTCTCAATATCTGGTGAAGAGAGGACAGCAGGTGGCCCCACAACACCCCCCTCCTACTGCACCATTGTACATTCACCAGTGGGGGAAGGCCCAGCTGAGGCCCTTTAGCACAAACTTCTGGCTTTCTCTTTGCCCAGAAAACAGTGGAGTAGCCCATGATGAGAAACCTGACTGGGCTGCATGATATGCCCACACCTGCAAAAAATAAAGCATGCTGTGTTTTCTAATGTAGCCTCTAACTGTACTGGACACCCAGTGATCAATCTGCTGTATATCTTGGCCAAACAGGCCCAAACTGGCTGCTGTTGACACAGCCCCAATATGAAACAATGGTGCAGGTAGCCCTGCCTCCACTAATATTCTGCAGGTAAGTCCCCAAAACTGATACTGCATCTGCAGTCTTCTGCCAGGCTGAAACAAGCATCCAGAGCCATAACCCCATGCCTTCAAATACAGGCCCAAGCCCTTAACTAGGCACAGCTGGCAATTCCATGCAATCTTCAGAACCATAGTATGTCCATGCCTTCTGGTCTGCCTTGGACCTACAGGTCATTAGCCTCTCCTCACTGGACAACAGCCTTGGGTCTGACACCCACAATACCACTTGGGACACATCCCACCAAGATTGAGCTAAGAGCACACTATTCCTCAAAGCAGCATAAAATGCAACCAAGGCAGCTGCTTGGAAAAGAAGTGACTCATAATGACTAACATAATAAATAACAACAAACCTTTATTGGCATTATACATTAAAGAGAATACAAGGCATGTGAAGTACTCAATACAGTTAACATAAATCTTGCTTTTTAGACGCCAGATTCAAAAAAGTTGCCACTGTTTCAACAGTTACAGCATTTTTTGAGGAAAGAAGAAAAAGAGACTTATAATTATCAGATTGGCCTATTAAATCCTTTAACAACCGATCTAAATACTTAGCACGAATGTCAGCATAAGAATCATAGTACAGAAGAACATGATCAATACTTTCTACTTCCTTTCTTCCACAATCACATAGCCTCTGTGTGTACGGAATCTTGGAAAATCTCCCTTGGAGTACTGCATATTAAAACAAGCTAGCATATAAGCTCTGCAAGTACATGGATCATTGAGGGAGAAAAAATATGATATCACCCCCACAAGAGGAATCCCTATTCCCAGGAAAAAACATCTAACAGAGGCATGGCTACACTGATCTTGCAACTCAATATCCAAGAGTCTTTGTTTAAGTAAGACAAAAGCATCTTTTTTCTGACAGGGAAAGCAGCTCATCAAAGCTTATCGCTATGACAGCAATCTTCTTCTCTATAAATGTCAACCAAGAGGACTGATGAAACTCTGTTAAAACTAAAGAAACAAGATAGTTGGAATGAGAAGTGGTTTTAAGATGTAATTTTAGCCAGAATTTAAATGTTATTAACCATGCTGTAGTCTCTAGCAACCTCTGATTAGTTTCAAGACACATAGCAGCATAGGAGTCACACATAGGAAGGCCTAGAATTTTCCAAAGGTAGCTAGACTGAATTTTTTTCTATCTCCTAAGAGCTCACTATTCCTCAAAGCAGCATAAAATGCAGCATAAAATGCAACCAAGGCAGCGGCTTGGAAAAGAAGTGACTCATAATGGCTAACACAGTATGCCTCATACAGTTGTCCCAGTAACTGCATCGGCCCTAGGGTGAAAGGGCTTCTGGAGTCTTCTTCTGTAGGGGCTTCATGAGAACAGGCCTCCAGCATTCTATGCACCCTGAAATTAGCTGTTGCATTCCCAAAGCCCACAGTCTTTGCCTCAAGAGCCAGTGTTGTTAGGTATGACTTCAGCATACTGTGGTAATAGGTCAGGACAGGTTTACCTTGCTTTTCGGTGTCTGTGTTTGTGTATGTGCATATGTGTGTGGGGTTCTGTGGCAAATGCTTTCCTGTCTTGGGAGGCTGGGGAGAAACCACTCTCTGGGAGGGAGATGGACCTGGAAATCCTGACCAGACAGGCAGCCTTGTCTGCAAGAGGAAAATACAACCACACAAAGTCATCAGCCTTCATGTGGTCAGTGGCCCTAATCTTGTGGTGGATTTCCCTAACCTCTTTCATGGCATCTACCACGCATCTAAGAAAAGCCCTGCATGTGAAATTAAGATGTCCCATTAAAGACTGCATCAACCTTATGGTAAACTTCCTACTCACACAAAAAGCCCTCAAAAGGGCCACACAGTTCTCTAGTTTGTCCATAATGTTATTGAGTTCAACATTTGTATAAACAGGGAGTTGCCCCAAAAGATTGACACACCCACTTTTAACTTTAAAAGGGGTAATTTCTCTGATATGAGGGTACATGTGAGGAGAAAACTGAAAGGAAAAGTAGAAAGGGTCAAAACCATTGCGGAAACTTGGAGACTATTTAAAATTACAATCCTAGAAGCTCAGAAAAAATATACCACAGGTTAGGAAAGACACAAATAGGTATAGAATAAAGCCTGCAGGGTTAACAAACAAAGTAATGGAAACTGTAAAAGGTAAAAAAGGATTCCTTCAAGCAGTGGAAAGCTAGTCTCAGTGAGGCTAATAAAAGGAAACACAGGCTGTGGCAAATAAAATGTAAGTCTGTGATCAGGCGGGCAAAAAAGGAATATAAGGAGCATATTGCAAAAAAAACAACAACATAAAGACCAACAATAAAACTTTCTTCAAATACATTAGAAGCAGGAAACCAGCCAGGGAAGCAGTGGGGCCCTTGGATGACCAAAAGGTAAAAGGTGTACTGAAGGATGATAGGGAAATGGCTGAGAAGCTGAGTGCATTTTTTGCCTCTGTCTTCACTGTGGAAGATGAGAAGTGCTTGCCCACACCAGAACTGCTGATTTCGGGAGGGGTGTTGAAAGACCTGAGTCACATTGAGGTAACGAGAGAGGAGGTCCTTTGACTAACAGACAATTTAAAATCAAATAAATCACTGGGCCTGGATGGCATACATCCGAGAGATCTGAAAGAACTCAAATGTGAACTTGTGATTCTCCCGACAAAAATATGTAATCTTTCATTAAAATCTGCCTCCATTCCTGAGGACTGAAAGGTAGTGAATGTCACTCCCATCTTTAAAAAGAGTTCCAGAGGAGATACAGGAAATTACAGGTCAGTCAGTCTGACATAGATACCAGGTAAGTTGGTGGAAACTCTTATTAAGGAAAAAATTAGTAGGTGCATTGATAAACAAAATCTCTTGAGCAAGACTCAGCATGGGTTCTGTAAGGGAAGATCTTATCTCACTAACTTATTAGTGTTCTTTGAGGGAGAAAACAAACATGTGAACAAGGGGGACCCAATAGATGTTGTTTACCTTGACTTCCAGAAAGCTTTTGATACAGTTACTCATCAAAGGCTATTAAGTAAGCTCAATAGTCATTGGATAAAAGGATGTCCTTTTGTGGATCAAAAACTGGCTAATTAAAAGAAAACAGAGAGTAAGTATAAATGGGCAATTTTCTCAGTGGAGGGAGGTAAGCAGTGGGGTACTGCAGGAATCAGTACTCAGTCCGATGCTTTTTAAGTTGTTTATTAATGATTTGGAGTTGGGAGTAAGCAGTGAAGTGGCTAAATTTGCAGATGACACGAAGTTGTTCAGGGTGGTGAGAACCACGGAGGCACTCCAAAGGGATTTGTCGAGGATGGGCGAGTGGGCAGCAACATGGGAAATGGGGTTCAGTGTGGTCAAGTGCTAAGTGATGCACATTGTAGCCCAAAATCCTAACTATAAATACATTTTGATGGGGTCCGAACTGGCAGAGACTGACCAAGAGAGAGATCTTGGAGTCATAGTAGGTAACTCAATGAAAATCTTGAGACAGTGTGCAACTGCAATGAAAAAGGCCAACACTATGCTGGGGGTTATTAGGAAGGGAACTGAAAACAAATCAGGCAGTATCATAATGCCCCTGTATAAATCAATGGTGTGACCTCATTTGGAGTACTATGTACAGTTCTGGTGGCCACACCTCAACAAAGATATTATAGCATTGGAAAAAGTGCAGAAAGGGGCATCTAGAATGATAGATAGGGTTGGAAAAAATTGTTGAAAAAATTGTTGTATATGGCTGAAATGGATAAATGGATGAGAAAATTGAATAATCTGTACTCAGAGATTTTTTTAGAAGATTGGAAAGATTTGAAAGAATATGTTGAACAATATTGGGATATGAAAAATTACATTTATACTTGGACATAATACTAAAAAGATATATTTGAATGTATAAATGGCAGTTAGAAGATAAGGATATTTTTAGAATTGTATAAGAAAATAATGAATTTATATGATGGATAGTTTTGTAAGGTTTTATATGTCGTTACCAGGAGAGTAAATATATATATATGCATATAAAGAATGGTTAAAGTTGAAAATGGCCAATTTCATTATTAAATACAGACTATAAAATATTTGTGAATATATTGGCTACAGGGTTTTAAGGGGTAATTCATCAAATAATACATAGTGATCAGGCGGGGTTTCTCCCAAAAAGACAAATTCAAAGCAATATCAGAACAATAATTAATGTAATTGAATATTATGAAATGCACCCCAGTAAGCAAGTTGCATTGATGTTTTTGGATCCTGAGAAGGCCTTCGATAATGTAATCTGGGCCTTTTTACTAAAGAAATTGGAGGCCTGGGATTGTGGAGAAAGCTTTTTGTTAAAGATAAAAGCTATATATACCGTACAAAGTGCTAGAATTTTGATAAATGGGGACTGTATGCAAAATATTCCAATACAGAAAGGCACTAGGCAAGGGTGCCCTCTTTCACCCCTCTTATTTATTTTTGTTTTGGAGTCATTGAATGAGCGAATAAGGAGTAATGTAGAGATTAAAGGCTTGAGGATTCAAATAGAATTATTCAAACTCCAAGCCTTCGCAGATGACTTAGCATTTATAATTGAAGACCCTCAAAATTCGCTACCAGTTTTATTTAAAGAAATTCATGAGTATGGTGGTAGGGCAGGGCTGAAAATAAATATACAAAAAACAAAGATCTTATCAAAAAATTGTACCTTGGATCAGATACACGAACTGGTTAAAATTACTGGTATGGAAGTAGTTCATAAAGTTCGATACAGAGACTTTGTTTCAAGATAACTATAAAGTTTTCCTAGAGGAAGTTAAGAAAGACCTGGATAATTGGAAGACATACAACTTTCACTAACAGGAAAGATCTCAACGATAAAGATGAATATTTTACTTAGGTTCTTATTTCTGGCACAAAATTTACCTATCATCAAAAAACGGCAATATTTTGTAGATTTGGATGGATTGGTTAAAAAATTTGTATGGTCACAGAAAAAGGCAAGAATAAAATGGAAAATTCTGCAAGTCCGCAAAGATAGAGGTGGCCTCGCATTGCCCAACTGGCAATTATACTATAATGCAGCGGCTCTTGTGTGGGTAAGAGAGTGGGTGTTGTTAGAGAATAGGAGGCTTTTGAAATTAGAGGGATTTGACCTCAGCATGGGCTGGCATGCCTATCTGTGGTATGGAAAAGAGAAAATTAATACTAATTTTTGTGAGCATGTCATTAGAGGCACACTTATTCAAACTTGGTTACAGATCAAGAAATACTTTTATACTTTAATTCCAAGATGGCTATCACCTTTGGAAGCTTTTGTTAAACCAACACTATTTAGGCTAGATAATAAAGGAATTTATGAGAAATTACTAGATAAAAATAACGAACTAAAACCAGAAGAGGTCTTGGTAAAACAAAGAATAGAGCTATCTTGGTGGGAGAGAATTCAACTTAGAACCAGATTTGAGGAGGATAAAAGAACTGGCTTTGAAAAGAACCTCACCAAATTAGATAAAATATGATTATCTTCTAAAGATAAATTAATTCAGAAATGATATGGTTGGTTATTGGAGGATGCTATGCAGGCTGAGATTGTGAAAACATCAATGATTTCATGGATGAAAGATATAGGATGTCCTATTGATATTGACGATTGGACTAAGATATGGAAATTGGCCAAATATATGAGATCAGTTGCATATAAGGAAAATATTTTTAAGATGTTTCATAGATGGCACTGGTCTCTGGATAAGATTGCCAAATGTTTTGTCAATGTGTCAAAAAACTGCTGGAAATATAAAACTAGTGTAGGAACTTTCTTTCATTTATGGTGGAGATGTGTAAAAATACAAAGATGTTGGAGTATGGTCCAAAAATTAATTATAGAAATATCTGAAGTTAATTTACCCATGTTGCTGGAAATATTTTTACTGAATATATTGCCAGAAGGCCTTGGTCTGGAGAAATATATTATTACTTATATTATCACATCGACTAGGATGTTAATAGCGAAAAACTAGAAAGGGGACAAGATCCCTTCCAGAGAAGAAATTAAAGTAAAAATTCTAGAGGTTGCAGAAATGGATAGGCTAAACATGAGATTATTAAATCAAAATGAAGAGTTATATTACCAAAAATGGAATAGAGTATACAAATGGATAGATGTGAAAATGTAAGGAAGGACTCATTCTAGGAAAAATTATCATCATAAAGAAGAGGATTTTGATTATGTTTGTAAGAAACCTTTGTTTATATATGTCGATATAAAAGATGTAAATGTAAGTCTGGAGAAAATCCAATAAAATTTACTTTAAAAAAACCAAAAAACCAAAAACAACATTAAAGAAAAGGAAAGGGAAATACAAAATGAGAGGATATGATTATAAATTGGAGGTCAAAGGACAGGAGAAGAGAGGGATGCTTTCAGACATATGACTATTTTCAAAGAAAAATTAGAAGGTCTGGAGCAGGAGCAGTCCTTGTGCTTCTGGGGTGCTGGACAAATGTCCAGGGTGGGGCCTCAGAATCACTGCAAACCCCCACGCACACACACACACCATCCAGTTTCAAAGGCAGAGGACCGACTGGCAGAATGAAGTAAAAGGGAAGCGGGGCAAAAAGACTTGGGCCAAGTTGTCACAGGGCTTTCCGGTTACACTGCATGGACTGATTGGCGCCAAGAACTGAGATATCTGTTCCTCCATCCCCTCTCCTCAGACAATGCACAACTGTCTGCATGTGTTCTCCCCACCCCATTCCAGCCACAGTGACCCTCCCTTTCTAGCAATGTAAAGGCTAGAGTGCCCCTCTACTCACAGTGAGGTACAACACTGGGAAGAAGTAGGGAAGGTTCACAGCTTTGGACTCCAGCTTGCAGCCCCAAGCAAGTCTCCTCCCAATCAAGAAGGACAGGGTAGCAGAAAGGAAGGGAGGTGTATGGCAGCCACCAGCATGCTCCTGCCTGAAATTGCACCCCCCCCCCCCTTCTGTCAGTGAAGGAGCTTCTTTTTTCCAGCTGGCCTCCAGTTTCTTCCCTCTGCAGGTACATTCAGTAGTCTCCAGTGAATAATGCATTCTGCTCCTGATGCTCCTGTGAACTTGAGAGGAGGGGACCAACATGCTGTGTAGCTGGAAGGAGGAGAAGGAAAAGAACAAAAAGAGCAGATGCTTCTCCTGTCTCAGTCACAGTAAGCAGGACTGTGAGCCTGGCTGGATCTGGAAGTGGCTGCTGGTTTTGGTTGGCTATCTCCTTATCTGCTAATTAGCCTCTGTGGGGGAGGAAGAAGACTTTTCATGGCGATTTGTGAGGGACAGTGCTACAGATAGGAGGACGTGCCTAGCAGGAATGTCCACTACTCCAAGTGCTGACATTGCAACAATGCATAGATCAAAATTCCTGCAATTTTGGCTGCAGTGCCCACTTCGCTCTTGGAGGGGTGTGAGAGAGGGGAGTACTGGGCAGTGGAGTCCACAGGGCTAAGACCTGGCCTGGGGACAGAGGGTGAGGAGCTACCTACCTCCTCCTCTCATCTCCAGCTGTTGTGGGCAGGGTAAGCTGCCAAGGGGCAGAGCTTGCATGGTCACTAGTGAGCTGGATGCTTGAGAGAGCAGGAGTGTTCTTTCACTGCCAAACCACTTCCATGAGTCTCTGCAGGTGTCTAGAGGGGCAGTGGGATCCTGCTGTCCCTATTCTTTCATCCTCCATCACAGGCCAGGGGCATGGGCAGTCAGGATTCTGCTCAGTCTGGGTCCAGGGCTAAGACTGCCCATGGTCTGGACATAGTAAGTTCTAGAGAAGGAAGAGAGGAAGCATGGAGCAAAGGAGGAAGCATGGAGATATAAATGGCATAAAGTTATCCAGGTTAGTCAAGAAGAAACTGTTAGCAGAACAAAGATGAAGAAGAGGAAATCTGGAAAGATAGAGAAGGCGCCAAAGAGTGGAGAGATTTAAAATGAACAGACTTAGAAAACTGAACAGGACCCAACAAGGAAACAGAGGCTGATGAAAGGGGGTATGACGAAAGAAAAACATGCGCAAATGCAGAATAAGCTAAATGGACAGTCATCTTAAAACAGGAGAAGAAAGGTTGAAGGTGAGTGGGAGCCATGCCAGAAAAAAGGAAATTACATGATAGTCTAATGGGCATTAATGTTCAGTAGTGCACTAGATCCATCCATTCATTTTGAAATATCTATATTTATGTCATCTTGTACACATTACCTGGTTTGCTTATGACTGCTTTTAAAACCAGCCCAATTTCAGTCTTTTCCAAATATTGCTAGAGGGAAAGTCATGGACACGACAGTAAGTAAAATAGCTCCAATTTGAAATCCAGTGCAGAACAGTATTTACCAATGCCCTTCGAGTAATTGACAATGGTCAAAATGTCCCTACATCTGAAAATTAATGGGCACAAATGAGATAATTCGTATGACATATTAAGGAAGCTACATAAGAGTCTGTTACATGTCTGCAGATTCTGAGTTTTGGTGCATAAACACGCAATAATTCTGTCCAGATCCTTTTTGCCAAACAATCTGGAACAAGATCAGTTACAGCTGCAATACAGAGAACTGAAGAATTTCACAGACAACAAACATAAATTCAAGTAGCATTCCATGTTTCATATCTGTTTCTTATTATTCTGGTAACTTCCTGACAGATTGTCATAGTTTTATCTTTCCATGGAATTGTAATATCATGGTCACCTGTTTCATATTCCTAAGGAAACACTAAAATTGCTCTTAATTTGTTTTTTATTGAAGGTTCAGTTAATGATTCTCATGACCACCTTGCTTTCCCCTCACATTTCAGTCTAATGTGTTGACATGTTCTGCCCAGCCAAATCAATCATACAGTCTTTCAACTGAAAAGGGTACTTCATCAAACTGCCTTACTAATCCAAAGTCAACATTCTGTCCATCCAGATCAAGAGCTTAGAATAAGAGTAATCTTTACAAGCACTTGCTGGTAATCGTCTATCATGTATATACAATAATATAGATTTGGAATCTGAGAATCCCCTTACATCTAAGATGCCAACAGAGCAGAATAGGAATACACTGGATAGTGGTCATATTTTGAACCTCTAAGTTTGGGGACTAAAATGCTTTCTCATATATATACACTGACAAACATACCTCAAAAATTATACATGACAGACTCATAACCACATGTCAAATTTATTTCTTACATTTTCCCCTTCTGTTATTCATAGTTTAGTTTATGTCAGTGAAACTCCTTTGGTTATGTTCTCCTTGCTTCAAACAATCTCCTGAACCAGGATTGGTATTCTTCAGATCATAGTGCTGGGTAAACTCCATTAGCCAAATGTTTTGATGACTACTTGCATGACAGTCATGTTGAGTGCTATATGAAAACCAGTAAATCAGTTACAGTAGGGGTGGTTTTTATAGGTTCCATATGGACAGTTTATATATTTGCTGAACAGTGTCCAAGATTCCTTTGCAACAGCATGAATTAGGGTTTGTGTTTTCACTAGATATCATCCGAAATTTTGTGAATTTATTTCATATATTGCAGTCATGAGGAAACCCACTATCTAATCCTATGGATCATTTTTTGTTGCATCTGAATAACTCAATTTAACTGCCACAACAAAGATGTGTCACATAGTCAAGCCAACGGCCTGAGTTAGGTTTTGTATGAGAGATACCTTTGCCCGTCCACCCCTTGAACGAAACATGAAACAGGTTATGGCTTAAACTGGAAACTTTATTTACAACAAGCTGATCTGCATAACTTAGATAACACATTAAAGTACAGGCTTGAAGGCTTGCAAGGCAAGCTTCCTAACAAGGCAATACCACTCAAGTTCAGAGCCAGGTCCGGAAACTTGTTGTATGTTCCCCCAACCCCAAAGAGGCCTCCACTGAGCCACCCAGACTGTGACGCCGATAAGTTCCCAGTTTAAGGACCACCCCATCGCTGACATCTCAAGGTGCTTACCAACTCAAAATCCCCTCAGCCTGTGCTTTTCCTGCCACAGAGGGGGTTAGTCTTGGCTTAACTCTCCTCCCACTGTCTGCACACCAACAGGTCATGCAGGCTGAACTGCAGATCAGCTAAGAAAATGTATGTCCCAGCAGCAGACAGGTGAACCTCATCAGGCCTGAAGAGATGTGGCAACAAAAACTTGATCCTGGGGTGTGGAATCAGGCCACCCCAGGGCTTTGAAAATGATGGCCCAGAACTGGTACTGCATCAGGGGAAAGCAGCTCTCGTGCTGAAAGAGCTGGCACACCCAATGGCCCACTGCCTGTAGCCATACCTCCATCATCCGTACCAGCCAGATTGTCTTGTCAGTCCTCCAGTGCAACATTTCTAAGTCCATTGACAGTGCTGGTAATTGCCTTCTTATGCCAGCACTCTTTCCACCAGATCTCAAGTACTTCGGGAGTAGAGGGCTGAGCTTTAGGATCTTGCTTTCAAATATCGCCTACATTTCAGATATAATTATATAAATATCAGTAACCTGTGCTTTGTTTCAGACAGTAGTCTTACATTTGTGTAATCACTGTTCTCTTGGCATGCCAGATAAGTCCATTGTAAAATTATATTTAAAGTGAAATATTTATACCCACATTGGCAACCATTCACATTCATTCTTCAGTTGTCTGCACTAGGGTGGATACAGTCATACACATCACTTGAGCCAGTTTGGTGTAGTGGTTAAGTGCACGGACTCTAATCTGGGAGAACCGGGTTTGATTCCCCACTCCTCCACTTGCACCTGCTGGATGACCTTGGACAAGCCACAGCTCTGTACCAGCTATTCTCTCAAGGACAGTTGTCTCAGAGCTCTTTCAGCCCCACCTACCTCACAGGGTGTCTGTTGTGGGGAGGGGAAGGGAAAGGAGTTTGTAAGCCGCTCTGAGACTCCCTTGGATAGTAAAGGGTGGGGTATATATCCAAACTCTTCTTCTTTTTCTTCTTCATAATTAAACTAGACAAGATCAAACTAGACAAGACGCTGGATAATCAATGACTACAATGGATTGTGAAGAGCTATCCAAACTGGGTGAGTGGGCAGTAACTTAGTGTTGATAAGTGTAAGGTGATACACACTGGAACAGCAACAACAACAAAGCATCTCAACTTTAAATATATACTGATGGGTTCTAGTGTTGACAACAGGAGTGAAGGAGAACTTGGGTTTATAGTGGATAGCTCAATGAAAATGTCAACCAAGTGTGCAACAGTGGTGAAAACAGAAACTCCATGTTGGGCATTATTAGGAAAGGAATTCAGAATGAAACAGCAAAAAACATAATGCTCTGGTATGGAGTTATAGGCATCCTCATTTGGAATAGTGTGCTCATTTCTGGTCATTGTATCTTATAAAGGATATTGCAGACCTTAAAAAAAAAGTACAGAAGAGGGCAACCAAGAAGATCAAGGGGCTGGAATACCTTTCCTATGAGGAAAGGCTGAAGAGTCTGGAAATTTTTGTTTAGAAAAAAGAAGTGCTCAAATTACACATGGGGTGGAGAAAGTGTACAGAGGGAGCTTCTTCCTCCTTTTCCATAATACTAGAATGTGGGTATATCTGATGAAGTTAATGAACAATAGATTCAAGACAGACAACAAAAAAACACTTCTTTAGTCAATGAGTAATTAAATTGTGAAATTCACTGTCTGTGGTGGTAGAATAGCCATGAGCCAGATGAGTTTAGAAGGGGGTTAGACAAATTCATGGAGGACAATCCATCAATAGCCACTTGCTTTTCCCATGATGTTTATAGCCTTGAAAGGGGGGAGAGGAGATGTCAGAAGATGGGTTGCCTATCTTTCTTCCTTTGGAGGCTCATACCAGTATCAGTGGGGGAGAGGGGTCAGTTTTGATAAGTGAAACTGCCTTCTCTCTATTTACCCAGGTGGCTCCTGTTCTGAAGCAGGCTCTCACACAGCTTTAATAAACATTTTTAAAATTATGGGAAGACTAGATAATTTATCTTCCAGAATCTCATCTGCTTTGATCTTTAGCTGACTGTGCAATTAGCCAATTACATAAAATAGTATAAAGCAAGACAATAGGTTGGATCCAGAGGAAAATTTCTGCTTAGGGAAGAGACACTATTTTCATGGATTGCTTCCTCTCCTAAAGACCTCCAATTCCACCTTCATGCTTCTTTGGGGAGGGGGTTCTCTGTCTTGCAGGAACAGCATCAGGGGGGCATATTTTGTGCAACAGTGGAAAGGGGGAGGCAAGAAAGTTATGTTCTGCTGATGGAAATCCCTTCCATTAACAGAAATGTTCTGCCAGATACAACCCAATAGTTTTTTGTTTTTTTTCCTGTAAGGTCTGGTTTAGGGAACCAGAAATGCTGTAACATTTCCTTATCCAGTTTCTAGATAAGCCCTTTGCCCTCCACTGTAGCTCTTCACTGGTTTATAAAGACAACTGCTCATATATACTAATACGTTCAACTATTCTTGTTCAAAGTGGTCTTTAAAGCATTACAAGAAGTCATGCTGTGAATGTGATCACCATCCAAACTTTCTTTGCTTGGCTCCCATGCTCAGATATGATGCAAAGTCTAGAATGGCTCATTTTGATGATTGTTGTTGAAGTAGTTTTGAATCTGTGCAGTAGCCATTTATTTTATAGGGCCAGGTTGTTAAGCCTTTGGTTCTTGCAGTAGTGACTGTAAACCTTTGAATGGCTTGCCATGGTCATCATTTTTAAATTGCCACTATTACATCATTACACTATTTCCACTATAAGGAAATATATCCTGGTATAGTGGTGTCATAGTGCTGATTTGGTCCAACACAGGGGAAATGGTTAGATACTTCTGCAAACGTCAGTAAAAAGAGAAAACAAATCACCTAAGGAAGTCTCAGTTCAGGCAGAATGTTTTCTTTTATCTTTGGAAACATCTACATGGGAATGTAAAAATGAGCCCCTGCTATGGCAGCGGCTGCAGCAAGTGGGGCAAAGACAGGTGAGAATGAGGTCTGTACAGAACTGTTCACATTCCACTCACTGTTGCTATTATCACCCCTGATTCCCCCCCTTTCCTTCATCATGCATGCATTAAAGCCTTTAGGAGGAGGGGGGGGTTGTTGCTGTGGTTAAAAAAAAAACCCACCAGTAATTAGGCATCCATAATGGATGGAAACCTTTGTTTGTTTGCTTGTTTGTTTTTTTTAAAATGAGCTGATTAACACTATTATATCATACCAGGGAATTCAAAGTTCCCTCTAAACTGTGGAGTCTTGTGAGCAAAAATTCTACTTTGTGAGCTGCTGGCATTAAAGTTGTGAGCGAGTGAACTGGCTACTGCAGAGATTAGTTTGCTCTGGAGCCATTCTTCCTGAGCAAAGACAAATATGTGTGAGCCGGAGGCTAAAAAACTGTGAGCTAGCTCACACTAACTCAGCTTAGAGGGAACACTGCCAGGGATATTGCCTAAGGTTTAAAAAAGTGTAATAGTACCAATTTCTGTTATTTAAACAACAGTAACTGTGAAGAAATGTGTTTTTTTTCCTTTGGAAATTTGAACTGTAACAAAACCTGCACTGTGAGTTTTAAGAAGCTTTTCTCTCTCTTGGCAGAGAACAGAAAGCAATTCAATTGCTTTCCAGCCTTACCTCAGCCACCCGTTTAGAAATACTAATAGGTCTAGCCAGGGCTCATTTCATAGCAGGAACTCCTTTGCATATTAGGCCACACACCCCTAATGTAGCCAATCCTCCAAGAGCTTACAGAGCTCTTCTTACAGGGGCTACTGTAAGCTCTTGGGGGATTGGCTACATCAGGGGTGTGTGGCCTAATATGCAAAGGTGCTCCTGCTATGAAATGAGCCCTGGGTCTAGCAAGAAACAATGGGATGGTCAAGCCTCCCCACTTCAGCTAGACAGATTATATCCAGCAAGGAACAGAGATCTGGAGGAATTAAGTGCTAGAAAGTCTTCAGGAAAAGCTTCTTTGACCTGGCCTGGCCTGGTCAGTAGGAGGAGAAAGTGAGATGATAAAACTCCTTGGACCAAGGTGGGACCCCTCTCTTTTGTGGTGATTCCATCAAGGAATACAGGCTCTTACCTGAGGCCTGTAGGAGGCAGCCATTGCCATGTGCTGGCCTACACTGAGCAGAGGCTTCCAGGTTATAGAAAATCTTTCGAACATCTGTAATCTTCTATACTAAAGAACCTGCCTTATATTTAACATCTTCTAGGGTATGCATAGAGGGAGGGACAGAGGAACTGTGTCTTACCATTTTCTTTTGAATCCCTTGCTCAGTCTGGTGCTGTGCTGAGGGTATGCTTATGGACATTTTCTTCTTAATAAATGTTTTATAACTTTTGATGCTGATAGTGGTTCTCTGTACCATATAGACCTCCACCATCCTGGACATGTTATTTTAAAAGGAGTGCCAGGACAAAGGGGAGGGGCAGTCAGTCAGCAAATGGATACTGGCCCAGTGATGCATAAGGCAGTAAGCCATCCCAGTGACAACCAGATGCTGGATAGCAGGAGACAGAGAGGAGAGGTCTCAGTTGGGAGTCATGACCCTCCCTGTGGGCAGTTCCTAAAAAAGCCAAATGGTGGCAGCAGCTGAACAGAAGAGAGAAAAGACCCTCCAGGTGTTGAGAAAACATAAGAGGGCACAGTGAAATAGGACCTGCAGGTCAGAGCAGGACTGTTCTACCGCAGTGACCACTGCAAGTGGTGCAATGTTTTCTATCATGCACAAGAAAGTGGTTTAATTAAATAAAATGAACACTTTTTTTAGACTCATCCGAACAACTCACCAAATGGTGACTGGTGAACAGAATGAGTTGATTTAGTGGGTGCATAAGCATCTCTAATTATAAGTGGAATGAATTACTTTTGTGGCCATAGTCATCTTTAGAAGTAACTTTTAAAAAAATCTAGTGAAAATGATTTTAATTTGTTGAAGCATCTTTCTCCTCTAATTATACCTTTCATTTTCTATCCAGAAAGCAAAATGGCACAAGCAGTACTCCAATTTGCTATTTATAGGGAAAATTCTTAAAGTATTAGTTCCACAACAGTGACTGAATTAGATTAGAGCAATATTCAAGACAGATGTGATGATAGCTGTCTACTGCATAAATGGGAGGGGGTAGGAATATCCCCCAGGTCCTATTAGTGTCATTGCTGTAACTCAGGGCATAAATTAGTCTGTTTTCTGACTATCAGATTTTTTGATAATAGATGCAGGGGCTTTATAGCGCTTTTGAACTGTAAACAGACAGTGAATGCACAGAAGTTTTTAATGTCTGAAATTTGTTTCTGTAATGTGCTGACCTGTCACAGGGACTAAAAGAAGAAAATAAAGCACAGAAGGTCATTGGCATTTCCCTTTTTCACAATCAATCTTTTATAAATGTGGTGTTTTCTTTATGTGTGATTCAATCTAAGAAGGTGCAAAGGCAAAGGTAATAACATCAAGGTTTCCCACACCTTGCAATTCCATCATTTGATTAGAACAAAATGAATTTGAGTGTGATAAACTAAAGATAAACCAAAGGTATCTGAAGAAATGAGCAGTGACTCACAAAAGCTCATACCCTACCACAAAGTTTGTTAGTCTTCATTATGCTAGTGAACTCTTACTCTTTTCTACTGCTACAGTAAGACTAACACGGCAACCCACCTTGATCTAAACCAAAGATTGTTTGTCACCAGCTGTATCTGCTGCTTTGTGGTTACAGGGGCCGAGGACAGACTGGCAGTCTGGCCCGCTCTGCCTCCGCTTTGAAAGCAGAGGCAGAGCGGCAGTCCAGACTGCCACATCTGCCTGGAGGAGGCAGGCCGGATGCAATGCGTCTGGCGCCGCACTCCTTCCACAGCAGCCGGGCACCACTTAAAAGTGGTGTCCTGGCTGCTGCGGCACGTGTTTCACCCACTTCCGGCAGGTGTGAACATGCACCAGCCAGGGGGGCCGTGCGGCGTTCACACGCTGCCACAGGAAGCCGGCCACAGTCTGGATGCTGCGGGCGGCTTCCTTCCGGCGACGTTCAAACGCTGTGCGGCGGGGGCAATTCCCCCCGCCTTGTTCTGCTGCGCTGCGGAGGCGCGGCAGAAAACCAGTCTGTCCGCAGCCAGAAGCAGGGCAAATGGGCTTGAGTCATAATTTAGGATGATTACAGGTTGGCAGCCAAAGTCCATTCCAGAGATAACAATAAGGATCCAGAATGAGTAAGAAGCAAGAATGTCACCAGGACAACTTGTGGAATAGAGTCAAGAATTCAAACAACTGGCAAGAAACTGCTGTGGGCCTAAAATGATATATGGACAAGAAAGGTGCAGATAACTTGTGGGAAGTGGGGAATGAAACACTGATGCCAGAGGAAAAGGCTTTCTGCTGTACCTTTCAATAGCCAAGTTGAGTCTTACAGATGGGTATTATTCAGATACTGTTGCAGTCCATATTTCAAGAAACTAGGAGGACTAGTTTGAAATTAAGGGAGGATTTTGACCAGGTTTAATAGTCAAAAAGAGAAATGAAAGAATGTCAAAACAGGGATAGTTGAGAAGGCTCCTTGGTAAAACTTTTCTCCAGGGAACATACACATTAGATTTTCATACTTCAAATTATTATATATTTTTGGTTCTTTGAATAATACTAATAATAGTAATAATTGCTATGTAAAGCTTGGCTTAGTCTTTGATTTTGTAGTAACTAGGTTTTTTTGGTCTAGTATAATTTCTAGTATAATATAGAGCAAAATAGACACCTTGAAAACTGTCAGTCCCCAATTCTGTGATCCCACATACTGACACCAGGATAATAGGACCAGTATGGCAGAGAGGAGTTGGAAAATGTTTATTTAGATAAAGTATATGGTATCACAGATGTTGCAAAAGGAACAGCTACAGGCCAGTAAGCCAATAAAAGAGAAAAAAAAGAATGAGGGGAACAAATCAGGAATCTTCCATCACCCACTTCTGGAAATGTCTCCCCACAGCCAGAGTCATCAAAGTATGACTCACAATGCAGCATGGTGTAGAAGTTAGAGTGCTGGACTAGGATCTGAGAGACCCAGTTTCGAACCCTGACTCTGCCACGGAAGCTTGCCAGTCACACACTCTTAAGCTGATTCTGCACTGGCTTTTCCCTCCGTTGTTTTACAAAACCTATGTTGGAACAGAAATTTCCCTCTGCATTGCATGCTGTTTTCATTCCCTTTGATCATCGGATTTTATGGTAGCCTTCACACTCCATGCCATCAGGTTTTATGGTACCTTCTAGATAGATTTATGGCTGTTCAGGGGTGACTTTGCAGTCAGTATGGCATTGCCCCAAGGTATTTGAATGTGGTTTTGAGCTGCACTTTTTTCTTCCAGTTGAGAAAATGTGGAGTGAATGCTAGATGCAGAGTCACCCTTAGCTTAAGCAAATTTAGCCAAGCCCTTCACTCAGCAAGCAGGGGCAGGGGCCACAGAACGGTCAGTCGACAAATGTATGGCATTCTACCCAGGCTGGCCACCTGGGGATACCTGAGGAGAGGCCACCCCATGTAGAAACAGAGGGCAGTGCCAAGGTGGCTGCAGAGATGCTTCCTGTTTCCTTGCCTGACTCGGCATCAGGCGTGATACAGGGGACAGGGCTGGGGGGAGGGAAACTAGGAGAGAGGGGCAGGGAGCAGGCAGAGTATAAAAGTGAGCCGGATGAGGAGGTCAGAGACAAGGAACAGCTGGGGGCAAGAGCTGTGACGGAGAGGGAGAGAGAGAGAGGGAGAGTGACACCCCCACAGGCAGATAGAAAGGGGAAGGTGATGTAACTGCCCCCCCAGCCATTCTGAGATCCCCTATTCCCCATATGTATGCCAACTGCTAGCCGCAGCCCTCTTGGTAGCGTCGGCAACTAGGGGATGCACCCCAGGGCCCAAGGAAGAGGGCCACACCTAATGACATCTATGAGAAGCAAAGGATTCTCATGTAGTTAAGAACACAATATTTGCTCCACCCCTCCAAAAAATCTTAAGGGAAACTACGTTCATGATTCCAAATGCATGATCACACCCATAGCTTCATTTATTTTTCATAATGTAAATGTTAATGCATAACACTTTTGTCAGAATTTGCTGCCTGAAGTTCCAGTTACTGGTTTGGCCTTATCAGTCATTCCCAAGTTGTTCTCTCTTCATACAAAGAAGCATCTACACTAAAATAAGTGTGGTTCAAATCATTAAGAGACTCGCTGATAGTGCTGCCAACTCCAGGTTGGGAAATTCCTGGAATTTGGGGGGTGGAGTCAAGGGAGGGCAAGGTTTGGGGAGGAGAGGGACCTCAGCCAAGTATAGTGACATGTTTACCCTCCAAAACAACCATTTTCTCCAGGGGAACTGATTACTGTAGTCTGGAGATCAGGTAGACCAAGAAGGGAAGATGTGTTTGGCTGTGATCACATGCTCCTTTAGATCCAACAATGAATGCCTAATGAATCTAAAGGGAGCAATCAGATAGCAACATCTGGAAAGCATCCTGCAGTTGTCCGCAACCTGTGCTGCTCCACCATGGAAGCGGAGTTACAAGACACCGGGGAAAGTCCAGTCCTAATGCTTGTGACAGGCCACAGATAGACTTTCCCCTGTCTGATTGCTCAAGCACACTCTCATGCAGTTGGGATGGTCCGATCATGCCATCCCAACTCTGTGCTGTGTCCCCCCTCTTTGCAGTATGCACATCATTGCATACTCCATAGGGGGTCCTCAGTGTGGAGGTGCAATTCCTCAATTCCTCGTTTATGCGCAAGGGAAACAAACAGCAAAAAAACCCCAAACAACTCACCCACAGTTGTGTCTGATCACACAGTGATGGGCTGTGCCCACAGCTCCAAAGGGCTGTGTGATCTCACAACTGCATGTCAAATTCCTCCAGAGAAAATAGCCTGTTTTCCCCTCTGCTTCAAATGGCATATGTGACCGCCACCTTAGTATGTCTGTAGCAGTAGAAAAGAGCAAAAGTCCAGCAGCACCTTAAAGACTAACAAAATTTGTGGCAGGGTATTGAGTCACTGCTCACTTATTTAGATAAAGCTAGCATGTTAATTAATTAATTAATTCAATCTATATCCTGCCCTCCCCACCGAGGCAGGCTCAGGGTGGCTAGCTTTATCTGAAGATGTGAGCAGTGACTCACAAGAGCTCATATCCTGCTACAAATTTTGTTAGTCTTTGTGCTACTGGACTCCTGGCGATTAGGTGTAATTCCAGATCTCCATGTCCCACCTGGAGGCTGACAGCCTTACTTGCTGACTAGCTAGACCTATATGGGAGGATGGATAGAGCCAAACACAGCTTCCATTGCAACTTCACTAAAATATTCCTATGAATAATTTGGAAAAGCAGCATTCATGGCCTTAGAAGCCATGGATATGTTTGCACTGGCCTCTTTCCTCCAAATGAGTCATGAAGCACCACTGGTCAGGGCTGGAAATGTTCCACTCTGGGGAGATGGGCAGCAATGTAGCTACTTAGAGAAGCTACTTCCCTGCCAAGTAGGCATTTGCTGTATGCTGCTGACCCATCCCCCTTTCCAGGAGATATTGTGGGATTAGCCAGGCACTTTTAAAGGCCCATCCAGACTGGTTGATTTGGCTGCTTCACAATGTCACTAAAGGGTGTGTGTGTGTGTGTTATTAATTCACCCTGGTCTTTTTAAAAAAATATATATTTTCATTTTTAAAAAAGAAATAAGGGTACAAGAAAAAAAGGAAACAGGGAACTAAAATTAAAAAGGACATGTTCAATATTTACAGTTATCAAGTACTTTCAAAGGTTCAGATAATGTATAATACAGACTGAGAGAATATGTCAAATATAAACATATTTGAGAATATTTCTTTTCTCAACTTTATTAAAAAATTTATATTTGTAGCTACATCAGAAATGTGGAGAGAGGGAGACAAAATGAAGTAAAAAGTATTTAGTTCTATTTCCATACACTGTACCCATATTTACTTAAAAGACTAGCCTGGTCTTTCACTGGTTAGGCTATAACTAATTGGCAGGGATAGGACAGGATGCTCATGGTAGGCAGGTATGAGTGGCAGGCACCTTGAGCCACTGGGCATGATGGATGGCATGTCCTGAACTGAACATCGCTGATTTAACGGCAGGATGGTGCTTCAGAGGAAACATCTTTGGTGCTGAGCAACATCTTTCCGAATCTTGTAGTGGCTTCACAGCACATCAGGGAAGGGGTTTAGCGCATCTCAGCACATTATGTACAGGTGAGAATAAACAAGACTGGTAAAAGCCAGTGGCTGAGTGTGGAGCCAGGGTGGAGTTACTAACTAAAAGGCTTGGCTGCCCATATGAGCATATTTAATAGTTGAATCTGCTGGGTTTTTTAAAAAAATAAACTAGTTAAACTCATGCTGTTGTGTTGTGTCCTTCTGGGCGGTTGCCTGGGCAATCATACAATAAATGCATGTCCAGATAATTATCTACTCACTCAACAAGAACTTGCTCTTACATCCTAATTAAAATTATTTTGTTATTCCTGATATGCAACATTCTGATCTGTTTAAACTATACTTCAGTATTAGTCCCAAATGCATAGTTACACAGTTCTTGAGGAATGTTGATGTTCTTTGCTGGGACTGATATGTCCTGGAACACTTTGCATCCTCCAAGGTGATAATGAGGATTGTTGTCTGGAATTGTTTAAGAACAGTATATATATTTATTTCTGCTTTTCCTGGAATGTAAAAGATCCCTATATTCTCAGGCTGAGTCTTTAGAGACCAGTGTGAACCATGATATCTGTCTTTCTGTTTGTTTGTTTAAAAGGCATTATACTCTAAATGCTATCAAATGAAGAAGGGATGGCAAGAAGTTAATAAAACCCAAAATACGATCAGCCATTAAGAAGAAGGTGAAAATCACTTCATCAAAATAAAACAATTTGGAAAAAAGGAAGTAATTTGTAAAATCGGGTTGTTTTTTTTTAAAAACAAACAAGCCCTTACATGACAGACGGCTTCATATAAATGTGTATACTTCAAATATACCTACCATCTGTTGTATTTATTTTTGTCTTCAAAAACAAGATGAACTAGAAGACACAGCTATAGTTATTATAAAATACTGGTGATAGCAAGTAGACTGAAACCATTAAAAGAGTAAAAAACTAACACACAGCCAGGAAAAGTGTGTGTGTGTCAGTTAAGTAACAAGGATGCACTGGTTCCAGATTCTTCTTCCCAGGGCTCTTCTAAGGCAACCAGTCTCTATTAAGTTTGCCAGAACTGCATTGGCAAATGGTGGAAGATTTTGAGGGAGTTATTGGAAGACAGTGGAGTTTGGGAAGGATGTGACATCACTTCCATGTGACATTCTAAGAATTTCCCCTAATCTCCAGAGTAAACAGCATAGAGACATGGAGAAATTCCTAGAGAATCACTATGGAGGCCATTTTAATGTTTTTCTTTCTCACACTCTTCAGTTTCTCTATGATGGGAGATTGGGACAAAGGGCAAGCCTAGACTCTACTTTTAACTTCAGACTCATAGAGGAACTCATTTGCTCCATCTTGTACAGTCCCCACTGATGCTGTTCTGGATTGGGGCGTAAATTGGAGACTGGAGATCTCCTGGAATTCCACTTGATCCCCAGGTGACAGAGATCAGTTCCCCTGGGGGAAAAAATGGCTTCTTTTGAGGGTGGATTTTATGGCATTATACCCCATTGAAGTCCCTCCCAAGGCTCACCATCTTAATTTTCAGGAATTTCCTAACCCCGAGTTGGCAACCCTCCTTCTGGCCTGTTTCTGGCTAGAATAATCTCGTAGATTTTCCACTTCTTTCCTTTCCTTCTTCGTTTTCTCTCCCTTGTTGGGCAGTACAGTCCCTATTCTCAAAATTGCCATTTATGCACCCACAGGGAAGGCGCTAAAGCTCAGTGATAGGGCATCTTCTTGGCATGCAGAAGATCCCAGATTCAATCCCTGGCATCTTCAGTTACAGACTGTGGCAGTAGTTGATGTGAAAGACCTCTGCCTCTGAGACCCTGGAGAGCTGCTACCAGCCTGTTTAGACAATACTGTATTTTATGCAGTATTGTATACTAGAGATGTTTCTAGGCAGCAACTGGTATTTCTGCTTGACGCACCTACAAAAGGCATTCTGCTCTATCATTATAGCAAAACCTGTACTTATTTAGTGCATTTTAGTCCACACTTCCTCCAAGGAACTTATGTGCCATAAATTGTTTTCCCCTCCTCCATTTTATCTTCTCTACTACCCTGTGAAATAGGTTAGGCTTATCACTTACCTCAAGGTCATCCAGTAACCTTCATCATGACAGCATGGGGACTGGAACCCAGGCATCCCAGATCTTAATCCAACACATTAACTACTACACCATACTGGCTGTACTGGATTTCTAAGCCCAGTTGTGGAACCCATCCACAAGGAGAAAAAGCTAAAAAAAAATATTTCGGGATCAATTCACATAAACATAACTTTTAAATATAAAACAGCAATAATTTTATCATAACCTTACTAATACGCAACGAAGTTCCACCAAGCCAGCTACAGCACTGGAGCTACCGTTAAATGAAAGGAATTTAACTGTGGAAATAAGTGAAAGCACGCGGTTTTCTTGATTCTTACCAAACGGGCTTGCAAACTTAGATACTTCTCAGCTTTAATATGTTCTGGATTGTGTTTTCTTTTCCTTTTGTAAATTTTAACAAGAACAGGACCTTTACTGCTATAAGGCTGCAGAATGATGTCCCCAATAAAGTCTGAAGCTGTATAGTTCATCCAACTTTTGGAGAGAATGAAAGCCTTTCAAAAGGTCTATATGGCTTCTGAGTGGATATTCTGGCCCTGCATTGCTATTATTGCTGGTTCCCTTGTGTTCATCGCTTATTATTTTCTCTTTTTTTTGCCAGCGGTTACTTTTTTGTGTTATTCATTTGGAAGCCACCATGAACTATACAGAAATGGGATAGAAATGTTACAACTATAAATATAAAATTAAGTTGAAATTTAAAATATATGATCATAGTATGTTTGGAAAGAGCTAATTTTAAAATAAACCATGTAACTTGAACCCATGTATTAAGTACTGCTATAGTGGAGATCCCTTTGGGTATAAGGGAATATACTTGGAGGCTGTTCCTGGCCTGTGCTCTACTTACTTCTCATAAACTGGAGTCTGCTTGCAAAATTTAGTAATAGAGATAAAACAGTGCATAACGAACTTGTGAAACTCACTGCCACGGTATGTAGTGAGGGCCACTCACCCTGGTGTTCAAATACCAAAATATTTTTTGAAAACGTTTTTTAAAAAATTATGTTTTATTAATTTTTTCAAGATTAAACAGGGTTCAGTAAAGTACATGCAAAGTGTTTCAAAAGGTCAAAAAGACATGTTTTCAATAAACGTATAACAAACAGATTGAAGAGAAACAATTAACTTTGTGTAAAGTAATAAGATACCATGCAAGACATTATAAATAGTTTCATGAAGCAAATAAATGTATGGAGCATATCTCAATAACTATGTGCAAAATCACGACTAGAACAGTATAGGAGAAAGATTATGATAGATATTAGAGATATAGTATTTTTTGGAATACAGGTTTGCGAGGTTGGAGGTCATTGTTAGAGATGTATTCTATAAAGGGGAACCATTTCCCTATAAAAATAGAGTTGGGATATAGTTCTGCTTGTTGGAATCAATCTGTAATTTTCTCCATAATTAGGTAGTTCCAAACCTTGTTGCACCAGCAGGAACACATGGGAGTGGAACTTGACTTCCATGTGCAGGCAATTGCTGTTTTGGCAGCTACCAGGAGACTAGTAATTAACTCACATTGGATTTTTGGTATTCGGTCCCCATAGATCAAGAAAAATTAAGGTTGGATTGAGCAAGATGATATATCCAGTAATAAGCTGTATTTGAGAAAGAATGTCATGCCAAAACAACTCTATATTTATACAGCACCACCAACAGTGTGCAAAAGAACGCACCTCCATTTTAAAATTTTTGATTATGACTGTCCCTGTGGTTTAAAATTAATTCAGCTAGCTAGAATTATTTTTAAAGTCCTAAACAATACTTTTTAATATCATGCTTGGCAGAAGATAGACAGCAAATCTATTCCAGCACATAAAAGAGAAAATGTGCATGGTAGACTCATTTAATATGGACAAGCCAGTAAAAAACTATGACAATATGATGGAATATTCTTTTTTCTGTATGTTACATGGATAGATTAACAATCAATACAATGAATGGAGAAATCATTACCCAAAGGAAAAAGGCAAAGTGTTGGATCTATCAAATATAATTACAATAAATTGAGAAAAAGAATTAAAAGAGTCCCCAGAAGACATAGCTATCCATCTAAATTGTTCTGTGCAACATGGGTAGTCTCTATAGAAATGGTAATAGAAATGAGGCAATAAATCCAGTCTGATTACTCAGATGTAGTACAGAAATCTCATTGTAAGGAAAACAACATTAACATGAATTAGTGAGATCCTATTGCAGGCATTTAACTGTAACTAGCATGAAGCTGAAGGATGGTTTGGAAAGACCTGCTGGTTAAGAAATATGGTTACTTTTTATGCTAATTAACTAAATGACTGTACAGTATATTAGGCTAATGAACAGTCCCCAAATATCCTGTTCCTAGGCAATTCATTTAAGAGCCCAGTTAAGGAAGCAGAGTATATTACAGGAAAATAAATGTATGATTTAATCCAATCACTAAATACTTCTCCTTCTTAAAAGAACGCAACACAGCCACCCCAACTGTTCTGTCTTCATACAGGGACATACGTCTGTGTGAGAGAGGGAGAGTCTGTATGTTCATTCACAGGTCTTTTTTTAAATGGAATAGAGGTGCTTCTGCCCCCCCCCCCAAAAAAAGGTTGGGTGGGAGAAAGACTTTTTTGCATCACTCACAGAGAACAGAGTCCTATATTTAGTCTCTTTTGAGTGGCCATTGAGGAGGCTATCTAAAAGGCCTGCAGCCACAACTCACAGCTCTTGGTACCCCATCCCACTGGTAGAATGGGCTACAGCTACTGCCTTTTGGGGTGGCCAATAAGAATATTTTGACTTCATGAATCATATAGTCCTTGTTTCAGGATCCCCCACACACTGTAGTTCAGGGCAGCAGTTACTAGACCTTTTGTTGAGTCAGCACAACAAGATAGATAATTTTGGTCTCAATGGACAGTTGCAGCACAGCAAAAGCAGTTAAGTCTCAGAGCATTGTCTCTGACCATCATGAGGCATTGATTAAAAGGTGAAGGAGAGGTTATTCAGACCAGGAGCTCAAGCTTCTTTAGCTGTGGGGAATGGGACAGGAATACTCACTGAGGGTGTCAAGATCCCTGAAACATGGAAGGAAGCGCTGATAATACTGATACATAAGCCCAATACCAATACATCAGAAATTAAGAATTATAGGCCAATTTCATTACTAAATACAGATTACAAATTGTTTGTTAATATATTAGCAAATAGATTCAAAAAGTCATACAAGTCATACATCAAGATCAAGCGGGGTTTCTACCAAAAAGACGGATTAGAAATAATATCAGAACTATAATCGACATCTTAGAATATAATGAAATTCACCCTAGTAAACAAATGGCACTGATGTTTCTTGATGCAGAAAAAGCTTTTGACAACATCAATTGGGCATTTATGTTAAAAAAAATTAGAGGCATGGGATTGCGGCTCAGACTTTTTTACAATGATAAAAGCAATATATAACATGCAACAGGCAAAAATAGTAATAAACAAGGGGGGGCTGCAATATTCGTGGGGGGGGGAGAAGCTGACAGCTGCTCCTCCTTCCTCCTTCCCCCTTCCCCCCACGTTCCAGCCTGCCCGAGGTGAGGCCCCTCTGGCGCAGAGCCGCGGGCCTCGCCATCTCTTCTCCACCTCCCGCCCCGGCTTGGCCCAGTGAGGCCCATGGCTTTGTGCCGGAGGAGCCTCACCATTCCTTCCTTCCCCCCTCACCCTCACATTCCCCTCCCACCCATTCTCTTTTGCCGCGGCTTGAGTGGCTTAATGCCACTCAGGCCCAGCGTTTCCCTCCTCCCCTGGCACCATCCCCTCCCTCCCGCCCCCCCGTGCTCGTCTGCCTGCCCACCAGCTCACTTTTCGTTGCTGGGGCCTGAGTGGCTTAACGCCACTCAGGCCCAGCATCTCCCTCCTCCCCCCCGGCACCATCCCTTCCCGCCCCCCGGCTGCGCTCATCCACCGCCAGCACCGCCAGCACTCCCGCAAGTCCGTTCCCTGCGTGTGCGCAAGGAACCGCCGCCACGCCAATGCCGCCAGCAACAACCACACGACAGGTAAGTTCATTCCCTGCGCATGCGCAGGGAACACTTTTTTACTTTTGGGGGGATTTCAGTATCCCCCGAAAACTTTTTTTTTAACTTTTTTGATTTTTCTGCAAACGGGGGGGATCACCCCCCCATCTGCAGAACCCCCTCCCCACCCCCCAAGTGCCCCCTGCATGGATTTAAGTATCCGCACGCGGGGGGGCACTTGGGAATTAGATATATAGATGGTGACACGACACAGAACGTTAATATTCAGAAGGGCACCAGACAAGGGTTCCCGCTATCACCACTTATATTTATTTTTACATTAGAAATGCTGACTGACTTAGAAACTTGGAATTGAATGACTGTCATTTAATGCTCTCTGAAATATTTCTATGTATTCTCTATGAAGAGTGTTAGAAAGTAAATATTTTTAATTGTATAGGTATTCATTAAATTGAATGAATCATTAATCAAAAATCTACACAAGTCTACAGTTACAGCTTGAGACAATATAATAGCTATTTTTGTTCAGTAAAATACCACAAAAATCAGCCTGCAGAATGAAGACAACACTTCTATTATTATTTAGATAATCTAATTTATTTTCACTATTGTTTTCCCTATTTAGCATTCATTATTCAATCAAAAGTATAACATTTGGACTGGTAATGTGAAGTCTGGTCACTATGGCTTCTTCTTGATTAAATAATACTAGTATTTAGGGAAAAGCACAAACTGGCTGATGAACCGAAGTTCATGAATTTTGGGCGGTTCAGAGTTTGTGAGCTAAAATTGGTGAACTGACAAACCACAATGAACTTCCCCAGGGGTCATTTTTTAGAAAAAGAGGTGCAGGAGCTCATTAGCATAACTCATTAGCATATGCCATGCCCCTGACATCACCAGCTGAATGTCAGTTTCAGCCCCATTATACCCTTTGGGCCATTGAAGTCAATGGCAAAAATGTTACTTTTTTCCCACCATAGAGAACAATGGAGGGAATGGGGGCAACCTGTTTGGGGGCCTGTAGAATTGGACCCCCTAGGCCAATCTTCTTGAAACTTGGTGGGTATTTTGGGGAGAGGCTCCAGCAGCTATCCTGCAAGTTTGGAGCCTCTCCCTCAAACCTCTTCTCCTCCAGCCACTTTTTAAGCCGCCACCACATTTTGGCAGCAATTCGGCAGCAGGCCGAATATAAGATCAGAGAATCTGATTCGACCTGTGGCTGCCCTAGTGCCCACTCCTGGGCTGGCGGACCCCTGAACTTCCCTGAAATTTGGGGGGCAGTCTGTGGTAGTTTGTAATCCTTACTGAAGAGCAGTAAGTATTCATGAGAAACAGCTGAGGACTGGGAGCTCCCTGCTGCTCAGTTGTTTGGTTTAAATGGCTTGAAGCCATTAAACACTGCTTTGAGCTCCCTATGGCTTTTGTGGATAGCAGAAACAGGGCTTAAAAGGCTCAAAGCCATTTAAACCAACAGCTGAGAGGTGGGGAGAACTCTCCCTGCCATCTCAGCTGTGAGCTCCCTCGTGTAGCTTGGTTTAAAGGGACAAAATTACAGCAAGTGAGTGTCATGGAAATTACCACAATGGAGAATAACAAAAAAACATGACAGATAACTAAGCAGCAAAATGAATTTATTTATACGCCATATAACCTAATAAATGGTACTGATTACACAAGTAAGAAATTCTCTCTACTCTACAGTTGCAGTCCAAAATGAAATATGACCAAAAAGGTCATATCTATTGCATATAAATATTCATTGTTATCCCATTGTGTGTAAGATGTTCAATTTCAAACTACATATAAAATCTGGCTACTTCAGCTGCTTGCAGGATCCAGCTGACAGGCAACCAGCTTGAAACCCGTTTCAGTGTTCACTCTTTCTCAAAGTCGGAACTACTTCATAAACGTCATTTTCTCATTAGTGCAGTCTCTCAATAAAGATTCACACAAACCCATGCAAGATCTGAAACCAGCAAAGCCTTCCAAAATCAGTTCAGTTGGAAACAGTCTCTCCCTTCTGGCTCAGTAGTTTTGGGCTCTCTCCTGCAGCCCCTTTAAACCAGGCTATGTGAGGGAGCCTGCTGCTGAGATGGCAGGGAGAGTGCTCTCTGCAGGCTCAACTGTCTTGGGCTCTGTCCTGGGGTGCCTTTAAACCAGGCTGCACAAGGGACCCCATTTAAAGGGGCTATGCCAGAGAGCTAGAGGCAGCAGAGCCTCTTCCCTGGCAATCCCATCTCCCTTTCTCCTGGCTGTGCGGCTCCTGTTGAGGGTGGTGAGAATGTTAATATTAGTAAATATTCATCATTTTGTAGTCCTTTTCAGACATCGGGTTGAATTCAGTGGAAAATTTCTGCTTGTACTAGAGCTTCTGCACATGCAGAACCATGAGAAAAAGACAGGTAGCTGCTTGTACTAAGTCAAAAATATTGTCTCTTCAGATGCATTTCTGCTTGCACAATATCTTGTACAAACAATTTCTGGACACCGTAATATATAGGGAAGAAAGCGCTAGGTGTTACAGAAGATCTGTTGGAAACAGAACTGCTCTATGTCTGTTTCTGTTTCTGTTTGCTCATCACCAACTCCAAGTCATCACAAAACCACATACTGGGAGCCTATCAATGGGACTGCATACTCCTTACACTGCTCCCAATAAAAGCAATTTCTGTGAATAAGGCAATGCACATACTATCTATGCATGTACAGCATAACTGCAGACCCAAAGTTCTAGTTCTCATGGAATAAACCTGTACCCACAAGAAAAATTCATGTGTTGCCCTATTCATCTGAATTGGTAATTACACATATCAGGAACATGATGGACAGCATGGGCCCCCAGTACATGTCATTGTACATATAGAAAGGACTTTATTCAGTGTTTCATTCCATTTTCTTTTGATTACAGTTTTGTGTGGAATTTGCTGAATGTTGGATAATAAATCCATTATTACATCAAGTTTGAGTGTAGAGGTCAGAGATCAGAATAGCAAAGTATAGTGAATTGTTTACTGCATCTTTAAATGTAAAAGAATTGTGGGTAATGTAGTCTAGTAACCTTAGGGTCAGCTGGTTAAGGGTAGCCTTCCTGATTGGTATATACAGCCCCCCTTCCTTTGATACATTTGCCCAGGGAAAATTGTTTTTTGTAATCTTCTTAGTTAAGTAGACAGGAGAGATTCAGCTCTTTTTACTGCAGGAATCACTCAAAGGACTTCAAGGCTCCTATTAGCACCAGGAAAGGGAATGTGCATAAAGAGCTGAATAAAGTTGATTCCAAATGAGTGAAGACTGTGTGTTAAATACTTAGTTGTCCTCCAGCTCAGGCTGTTGGGAACATCATAAGTCCTGAAAGTGGTTTCTTCCACATTAATTTAGTTAATGCATTCATTACTATAATGGCGTAGAAAGGCAGACATAATTACATTATTCACTTATCACCTTTTTCACAGGTTACTAGGTAAGGCTAAAATGATTAACTTGGAAAGCTAACCTTAAATGGGTCCATAGGTGTTGATGCAGCATTGCATTACGGCTAATTCAGCATGGTGGAGAATCTTTGCTCTTCCTTTGTAGTTAAGGCCCTCCTTAAAAATGTAATATCATGCAAAGTTTATTGGCCCTTTGTATTTAATAGGCATTTCTCAAACAAATGGAAGATTTTTGTCCTAGAGTGCTCTATCAAATGACAGACAAAAAAGGATTTCACATTGTTTAATTCTGATGTTTCCAAAGATATTTTTAATCTAACGGTACCCAGCAAATGACCATCTAAAAATGAATGTGAAAATGACATTTAATGCCACTAATAGCTAACAAGGACTGGGCAGCAATTATTCAAACATTCTAATTAAGTCACAGCTAAGCCTAATGTATCGCTTCACACTTCATTATCTTTGCACCACAGAAATTAACCAATATGAATTATTAGCTCTCATTAAAAGAAACAGCGACCCAGACTATAGCAGGCACCAGAATTCATCAAGGATGTTTATAGCAAAATTGATCTAGAGATCTCATCATTCTAAAAATAGTAAATCTCATAAAGCAGCAATTGCACAAAGTATACAAAGCTAGAAAGGGGTGGAGATAAACAGGTAAGTTATGATATTTGCGTGTTTTGGCCAGTAATAGAGGTTACTTCTGTTCTTGTGGTTGTCATTTTATCAGATGCAAGCTCTCCATCCTATTTAGCTAATGTTTTGTAATGGATAGACTGGAGTGTTCTGGGCTTAAAATGCTACTTCATAAAAAGCCTGTCTGATCTTTTATGGTAAGTATTACTACCTTAAATGGCTGTTGTAAAAATAAAATCTACTTCCAGGGTTTTTGGAATAAAATTGAAGTATACATGATATGTTACTCTGAGCTCCTCAGAAAAAAGTTGGGACAAAAATACAATTACTAATGACATAGATAAGTGTTTGTGGTAAGTGATGTTTTGAAAAAGAAGGGAGGAATTTGTATACAGCTTCTAAAAAAAAATGTCTGAGGCAGTTTACTTATATCAATATGTCCAGAAGATGCTCTACCCTTCTTTTCACTTACCATGCCAGGGAGATGAGTCACTGGCCTCTCCTCGGGCTGTCAACAACTGCAATCAGTGGCAGGAGGGCAGGAAGATGGCAAAGGACTGTCTGGAGACAATGTGAGCTGAGTCCCATTTGCCCAGAAGGCTGGCAGCTGAAGAAGCTCCTGAGGGGCAGAGGCAGAGGCTGGCAAAGAGACAACCCTCAGTGAGGCTGGACCTGCAAAAGATTGGCTGGCCTCTATGTAACAACTCATAATATTAGATAAACTTGATGAATCTATATTTTTCTTATCCCCTCCTCCCTTCCATATCCCACTTTTTTTTTTTTTGAGGAAACAAAAGACAGGCTGGCCTCTGGATCCAAGGCCTTAGGCGTGCTGGGAGAAGAGGCAAATCAAGGAAGGGATAGTCCTTTCCTTCCTAACAATGCCTAAGGCACCAGCTCTTGAAAGTGTGCAGGTGGATGGAGCACAGGTTCAGGACTCTCCAGTTGACACCTCATTGCTTTGGAGTTTTGCCAATCTGGAGATCCCCACCTCACAGGGAAAGGGATCAGAGGAGCCTGGGGGTACTCCTTTCCCAGGAAGGCCTTTTAAAGGCAGACTGAAAGAGTGCTGGGGAGGAAGAGCCAGGCCCTGTTCCAGGGGTGGGTGGGGAAAGGGAGCAGGGTGAATGTAACCCCCCTTCCTCTCTTGCTTGTCTGAGGCACTGCCTGGGGAAAGGAACTCTGGAGGGTGCAGCGACCCTGGATTAAACTCCAGAACCCCCAGAAGCTGACACAGTTAGGAAATGGAGCAAACTGAGAAAATGTGGTTCATTTCAGTTTGTGGTTCATGGGATGCCCAGTTCATAAATCACAAACGGTCACGAACGTTTTAGGCACTAAATGAACTGGTTCAGTTTGTGAAGTTCACAATGCAGTAGAAAAATGCCCCCCATCATGCTAGAGACACCAATCTCACAGGGGATCTCTGACTTACTCTCTTCTACCTGCCCTCCAAGTTCAGTGAGCACTGGATTTCTGGGGTCCAAGTTATGGCCCCCCAAAGAAGGTGTCCCCAGGAAAGGGCTTTCTGGGGGAAATGACAGGCATAGGTTCAGAAAGTTCAGGAGTGTATAGAATGGTTCTTGTGCAAGCTAGAGTCATCAAAATCCCAGGGGACCTTTCCCTAATGCTCCTCTACATGCCCTCCAAGTTAAAGGCAGATTGGACTTTGGGGGTCTGAGGTATGCCCCCCAAAATAGATGCCCCAAGCAAAGTGCTTTTGGGGAAAATGTCAGGTTCAAAAGTCAAAAGGCCAGATCACTCAGAGAGGAGGAAAGGGGGGCATGCAGGGGGACAGCAGGAGGCCTGGATATTACTCTATGAGGTCCAGAGAGGGGTAGCCCAGCAGGGGGAGGTTGATCTTGAGGAAGGCAGGAGCAGTGGTAGCTGACAATGTCTCCCAGGTGGGAGAACACCCCCTCAGTCTGGACACTGGTGGGAGGGCAAGAGAGGAGACTCATGGCCATGCAAGAGAGGTCGGGCCAGATTACCACCTTATGTGACCATCAGTGTTCCTTCTAAGCTGAGTTAGTGTGAGCTAACTCACAGTTTTTTAGCCTCCGGCTCACACATTTTTGCCTTAGCTCAGGAAGGATGGCTCCAGAGCAAACTAATTTATGCAGTAGCCAAATAACTCACTCACAGTTTTAATGCCAGTAGCTCACAAAGGAGAATTTTTGCTCACAAGATTCCACAGCTTAGAGGAAGCATTGGTGACCAGTACTCCAGAAGATTGGCATTGGTGGGCTCAGGGGACTCACTACAGTATTCCCTCACCATTACCTCTGATGAATCCTCTGACATGGCATGCCTGGCATCCCTGGCATCCCCACTGCTGCTGACCTCCCAGTTCACCACTGACAACCAGTAGTGAGTCTTCTCCCTGGTTGCCCTCTTGGAGGCAGAGGTGCTGGGCTGTGGCTCCTCTTCCTCCTCCTCCTCAGCCCCTTCTACCCGCTGTTCTCTTTGACCATGACTGATGACCTGTAGCCTCCACACATCTTTGTGGAACTCATGCTTTCATTGCATGGGCTCTGCATTTCAGAGAGCAATGCTGCCTTTTATAGGGGGGGGGTCACAGATATAGTCCAGCTTGTACTCCCCTTCCTCACAAAGAGGATGAAACCTGGTGTTGATGCCCAACTGTAACTTCTCTGCCAAGGCCCTGACCCACTGGAGAATAGCTGTCCCCTCGGGGCCTAACTCCAGTGTCGAGGCCAGCACCCAATGCAAAGGGATCTGTTGAGGATGGGCGAGTGGGCATCAATGTGGCAAATGGGGTTCAATGTGGCCAAGTGCAAAGTGATGCACATTGGAGCCAAAAATCCTAACTATAAATACACATTGATGGGGGTCTGAACTGGCGGAGACTGACCAAGAGAGAGATCTTGGAGTCATAGTAGATAACTCAACGAAAATGTTGAGACAGTGTGCGACTGCAATGAAAAAGGCCAACTCTATGCTGGAGGTTGTTAGGAAGGGAATTGAAAACAAATCAGCCAGTATCATAATGCCCCTGTATAAATCGATGGTGCAGCCTCATTTGGAGTACTGTGTACAGTTCTGGTCACCAAAAAAAAGATGTGATAGCATTGGAAAAAGTGCAGAAAAAGGCAACTAGGATGATAAAAGAGTTGGAACACTTTCCCTATGAAGAAAGGTTGAAGCGCTTGGGGCTCTTTAGCTTGGAGAAACAACGGCTGAGGGGTGACATGATTGAGGTTTATAAGATTATGCATGGGATAGAGCAGGTAGAGAAAGAAGTCCTTTTCTTCCTTTCTCACAATACAAGAACTCATGGGCACTCAATAAAACTGCTGAGCAGTCGGGATAGAACAGATAAAAGGAAGTACTTCTTCACTCAAAGAGTGATTAACACATGGAATTCCCTGCCACAGGAGGTGGTGACGGCTACAAACATGGCTTCAAGAGGGAATTAGATAAACATATGGAGCAGAGGTCCAGCAGTGCCTATTAGCCACAAAGTATAGATAGGAACTCTCAGTCTGGTGCAAGTGATGCTCTGTATTCTTGGTGCTTGGGGGGGGCAACAGTGGGAGGGCTTCTAGTGTCCTGGCCCCACTGCTGGACCTCCTGATGGCACCTGGTATTTTTGGCCACTGTGTGATAGTGTTGGACTGCCTGGGTCATTGGCCTGATCCAACATCGGCTTCTCTTATGTTCTTATTTTCTTACCTAGATGTGACCAATGAAGTCTCAGAGGGGCAGAGTCTGGATTCACAATAGCAATGATGGGATTAGCCAGGTGCTGGGTGGCTGTACTGCAGCTGGTCGAATGGGTTTGATTACCATTGATGGTCCTGCCAGGCAAATTGAATAGGTTCCCAGGTTTAGACAAAAGGTGGGAGATGGGTCCCTGATTAGCATCAGGAAGGATTGCTAAACATTTGAATGTATGATTGGTCTATGTCAGTATCCTGAGGGATGTAGCAGGAGCGACAGTTGTGGAGACACAGGATTCTAACATAGACATAGGTACACATAAAAGGGCTAGGTGAAGTTCTGGAGACAGAAGGGCTATTCACTACATGGCCTCTGAATAGCCTTTAGAAATGTAGATACTTTAACTGGTGGAACTGCCATTGTTTCATATGCATAACTTGCTGGGTGAGGGTTGGCTTTGAGAGCTGTCTTGTGCCACCTGAAAATGGAGAGACTTTCCCCAGAACTTTGGCTTGCTCTGTGGTTCAGGCTGAGAATTCTTTCCTTGGACTGATTTTGTGGGTCTCTGGTTCAGGTCAGAAGTGGGGTGCCCCATTACTGGGGCTGCCCAAGAGTAAGGGAATGCCTCTGGGCTACAATGGGTCCACCCCAAATTGCCCTGGGTTCTGCCGGAGTTGACTGGAAATGGTTGTTTCCATTTTGCCTGAAACATTTATTGGTATTTGATGAGTTTCAAATGGACCATATAGAAGAATGAGGGGCCAACAAAAGAACAGTAAGAATCTGTTAAAAAAAACCCTCCTCTCTCTTAATTGAATCACTACTAATTTGATTAATCACTGATCTAATTAGTGTTATCTAATTAGGCTTCCCACTCCTGGCCTCCCCCCACAAAAAAATTTCTGGCTACAGGGCTGGGCAGATGTTTTCCTGTTTCAAAGGGAAGAAGGGAGTTAGCATTTGGGAAAGAAGTTGGTCTTTTGCTGCTTGGGGAGATGGGAGGTTGGCTTCAGTGCTCTGTCTGTCCTGCTGTTGTTCAATAAATTGTGCTTCAACTGTGAATTTGTCTCTGTATTTACTGGGCAGAAAGGGTCAATGGGATCTCTTCAACAGTGCATGAACCTGCCCTCTCCTGTGAGTGAGGACTGGGCCCCTCACCATAACAGAGGCAGTTGCAAGTGAGTTCCCCTTGGGTTGCAGTACTGACTGGTGAGACTACTCTCTACAGGCTATTCCTACACAGTGGGGCAGCTCCAGAAAACACTGAAACCCAAAACCCCACCTAACATTTTGGCAGAGAAAGCTCTTTCTGCCTAGCACATTTTCTCATGTCCTTACTTGTGCTATCCACTATTCCACAAGATCTTGCTGCATATGCACACTGAAGAGTAAGAATTAATTAATTGTCTTACTTTTCTTACTATCATGCAAATAATGACCCAATATATTAGACAAATGCCACAGTGCTTGTATGGCTAAATATGTATCTTAAATATGGATTACATAACTATTTTTTACAATTTAATTAAACAGTTTTAATTAAAAAGCAAACTTATTTTAGTTATGTTTTCTAGCAGGATGATATGTGTTAGTAGCTACTATATCATCATTTTTAGCTGTAATCATAATTACTGCAATCACAGAGCAACTTCTGATTTATCTCTAAGGATAAAACTGGTAGAACTACAGCAATCGTCTACTTTGCAATAAAGTTCTACATGTGCATTTTTCATCTTTCAATTCTACTGTGTGGCAGTAACTATGCAAACAGCAGCCACAACTAATATACCATCTGATTGCTGGCAGGAGTAGCAGTCTGAATAAATCTTTCTGTAAGGAGAATTTCTCCCCCAAACACGTCTAGAATAGGATAATTATATAACTCTAACTCCAAGGGAATATCAACTTTCAGAAGAACCCTTGAATGGTGTTCTGGCCATTAACAACCTATTTTTCTCATATATAGACAGCCATCCAACTTTTTACACAGTGAATCATGCTTAACTACCAAAATACTAACTACATAGCTGTTGCCACTGAGCTGTAAAGTAATACTCAGAGGGCTACTCATCAAGGACTTACTAAGAAGCCTCTTATGATGACAAAACTACTCTTGGAGCCTACTTTGCATGCTTTTTGTGACACACTGCAGCTCATAAGACAAGCTTCTTGGTTGTTATACCAATTTCTCATAATAATGAGTCGGGCTTCAAATCCCCACTCTACTATGGAAGCTTGCTGAGTGACTGTGGGCCACTCACACTTAACCTAACCTACTTCAACAGGTTGTTGTGAGGATAAAATGGAGGAGAGGTGAATGCTGTAAACTGATTGGGGTCCCCCCTGGGAGAAAAAAGGGGTACAAATGAAGTAAAATTTTGATGATGATGATGGGGGGGTTGGGTCCAAAGTCACACTTCCTCATGTAATCTGCAGCTCACAGCACAAAATTTACTTCTCTTGCTAGTGTTGTGTGAAAAAATGGAACTAACTAGAAAGATGTTCTTCTGCAACGTGTTGCACAAAAGACTGTGTAAAAGAATGGTGATTGAACACTGCCTATTGAACTTTACAGCTTATGCAAACATATGTAGAACCACATTGGTATCTCTTCTTCCACACATGGTTCTTTGACTACAATCCATTGAACTTTAAGCAGCACTATTCTATCAAAAAGCAAGCAAAAAAGAGGTCTGTTTTCCAGATGAACATGTGGGCCACATACCTACAGTCCTCCTCTCATTGTCATGTATTTTAGTATAGGTTCTGCAATAGTATTTATCCGTTTGTTGGGAAAAGTGATGATTTCTGAGGCTTATGTTCGAACTGATAAAAGTCTGTAATTGCTAATCTATCATCTGCTTTTTTCCAGCCAGTCAGAAACCTCAGGTGTATCGGGAAGCCAGGCCAACTGTAGTTGCAAATTTAATAACAAGCTTCCTTTGAAGTCCTGTTCTTACAGTTGCACACTTCATTTTCTGTGTCAGTGATATCTCTGCTGCAGTATCCCACAAACTCATGAGGTTTGTGATTATTTCACTCCAGCAACATATGCTATCAATCTTAAAAAGACAAGAGTACATACTCTACTGTGGCTTGTCTGGCACTAGAAAGGTTAGTTCTGGCAAGAACTCATTATTGAACAAAAATACATACAAAATGTTTGGGTCCACAGGCTACTCCAATACATCACCCAAGAATAAAAGTCAGGGATTCATATAAAGCTTACTAAGATTAAGTAACCTGACTGTCACCATTACTAACAACTTGAGCTGATATACCGGTATGGAGGAAGAAATCAACAAATAGGGAAGAACCAAAGAATAAAATTCCTGGCATTTAAAATCTTGATTCATGAGATCTCTTAACATGACCTCAGCATTCTATGCTCATCCTGCTCATCTGTGTTGTGACACAATCATCTGACTTCTGGATGACATTAATATCTCTTCTGCTCTAAGTGTAAAAAGATGTATGAGTGCACAGCTAAACCCTTAACATCAATTATTGCTATGAATAAAAATCCAGAAGAATGTATCAGATTTATAGAAGCTATTCCAGACACTGACAGCCAATATGGCTGTCATGGTTAAAGGGCTGGACTAGGATCTAGGAGACACAGGTTCAAATCCCCACTCTACCCTGAAGTTCATTTACAGCACAATCCTAAGCAAAAACAAATACCGTAATTTTTGCTCCATAAGACTCACTTTTTCTTCCAAAAAAAGTGGGGGGGAAAGTGTGTGCATCTTAAACCTCCCTCACCTTTCCCAAGCCACGGCACCGAGCAGAGCTAGATGCGTCTTATGGTCAGGTGCGTCTTATGGAGCGAAAAATACGGTAAATGAAACCAAGAAAATCCTTTCCTAGGAGTAATCCCCATTTAGTATACCTAAGTAGGATTCTGAATCAATAGTTTAGGATGGCACTCAGAATAATTTTGGGCAAGTCTAACTTCTCACATTGTCATTGTAAGGATAAAATGAGGAAGGGGACAAATTATGTATACTACTCTGATCTTCTTGGAATGTTGGCATTAAATTGCGCCCATAGCTCCACATTCTGGCTACACATTAACTGGTGTGCACAAACCTAACTGACTGGATGCTCAAAGCACAAGTTCCAGAAGAGTACCATTTTAATCTACTGCAGCCAAAATAACAAAGAGTATTTGGACTAATAGTTTTATTGTGGAATAGTTTTATTGTGGAAAAAAGACTAATAGTTTTATTGTGGAATAATCATTCATGAATCAGAGCTCACTTCATCAAAGAGAGCTTAAGCTTCCTAGAATCTTCCAAGTAAAACTGTTTCATTTGTTCTCCCCTAGTGTTCATTTCTTACAAATGGAATATATACAGTATGCCAGATTTCAACTGATGAATTTCAGGACACCAACTATAATCTGAAAACCGTCCATCAATTTAAACAGAGATCAGAATTCATTCTGCAGTATCTAATGTGGCCCTGTGTCCCATCTAGGGTCTGGTAATTATTTTCATACAGATCAATGAAAGGATACATTGTTCTTTTAGATATTCTTGGAACAACATTTCTAATCATTCAGTTTGAGCTCATTCAGTTTCCCCTGTAAGTTACAATAGATGTGGTAACTCAATTTTTCCATCTATTTTATTTATTTATTTATTTTTCATATTTATACCCCGCTCTCCTCGCAAGCAGGCTCAGGGTGGCTCACAAGGGCATAAGAGCCAATAAAATACATCAAAAAATAGTTAAAATCAACATCATAATAAAACAGTTCCAATAAGTTACAGATAAATTATCATAAATTATAATAAAGTGCTTCCACTCTTGTTGATGGAGGTCACCAGGCTATGGCCAGTGTTTCCCATAGGAGTAGCTATGTAGAAATCTAATTATCTTCCTATCCTTTTCCACCATCCCTCTATTCTGCCAGTGATTCTGCTAGTCTTATGCTCTGGAGACATCAATCCTCAAGGAACATCAACGCTAAACAAGGTTAATAGCATGATTGCTGTGCTTTGAATGTGAAGCTGCGCCGCGGCTTAGACTGGGAACTGCGAAGGACATGGGGGAATACGGCGGCTACAGTAGGAGTCGGAGCTCTGGAGAGGCGAGGCTGCTGGGGCCGGAGCTGCGGTGAGTCGGCAGACGAAGCAGGCCCGCGAGAAGGCCATGGACTGAGCGGGTCTAGGACCCTGCTGAGGCGTCGGGACCACCGGGCGGCGAACCCGTGGCTGCTGTGAGCGGTGGGACTGCGTCCGGCGAGACCCAGCGCTGGGAAAAACCGGTCCTTGGAGGAGCCGGACGCGAAGAAGGGGTACTGAGCCAGGCACAGAGAGGAGTTGGTAATAGTGGGAGACTCAGCTGTGACTGTGGTGTGGGGGGATGCTGGGCGCCTGGAGGAGCCGAGTGCCGGGAAAAACTGGTGGGGCGGGAGGACCCACTGACATGGCATAGGCCCTCGGGGCTGCTGGATCGTTGAGACCCGACCGATCATGCTACTAATACCATCTGACTATTGTTCTCTCCAGCCAGTGGAGCTATCTCCTACCCCCCACATTAGAACTGCCAAAGAAACTATCAGGAACACCTGGCCTGGAAGGTACCGGGACAGAGGCAACTATATGCTGCAAGGACCCTGCCACCACAATGGACTGAGGACCAAGGCTGGAGGTGGTCCCGGACACGCCACCGCCCATTGAGGGCTTTACAACCATTTTTAGACCAGTTAGGCTATTTAGGGTATTTAGGTTCCCTTTCTACAGTGTTAGATAGATAGAAGGGAGGGAGTTTAGCCTTGTGCCCAAATTGGTGTGAGGGCAACAAGGAAAGAGGTCAGGGAGGGGACAGGTTAGATAGGTTGGTGGGTATTAGCCGCCTAGCTGGTTAGTTTCACCGTTCCGTGGAAGTCTGAATGCCCACTTCAGATGGCAACAGGTAAAGTGATATCAGTGCTCTTGGGGAGGTGAAGGTATTGCGGTGGGCCCAGGCAGACACATAAGGGAAGGGGGCAGAGAAACAGAGAAGCTCGGCCCCCTTCCAGCCTGCATCCCATCCCAAGGGTGACAGACAGTGGGGTTGGGTATAACCCCCCTCGGACATTGGTGTTGTGCAATGCCAGGTCTATAAGGAATAAGACTGCCACCCTGCGGAACTTTATGGTAGAGCAGGGAGCAGACCTGGCATGCGTGACCGAGACCTGGGTGCAAGAGGGGGAGAAAGTAGTGCTCTCCCAGATGGCTCCACCTGGGTTCTCGGTCCTTCACCAATCACGGACTGAGGGGCGGGGGGGTGGAGTGGCCCTGTTCATCCAGGAGGCTTACTCCTACAGAGTGCTCCCACCGCTTAAGCTTGAGGGCATAGAGTGCTCCGGCTTGGTGTGGGACACTGGGGAGAGTATGGCTATTTGGGTGGTGTACCGACCACCCAATGCACCACCCATCAGCCTGCCATCGCTGGTCGAAGCCGTATCGGGCTGGGCGTTGGAGCACCCTCAACTTATAGTCCTGGGTGACTTCAACGTCCATGCTGATGATGCGGCCTCTGGGCCGGCGAAGGATCTGGTGTCGGCCATGGCAACACTAGGACTCACCCAATTTGTAACGGTGCCCACACATCAGGCGGGGCACACACTGGACTTGATTTTTGCGGTGGGGGTTGGGGTGGGTCCGATTACTGCTTTGCCAGTACCATGGTCGGACCACCTTGCTCTGAAGGCCCGGCTGAATGTCCCACTCAGACCCCGTGTGGGTGGCGAGCATATTTTGGCTCGCCCGCGGAGCCAGATGGACCCTCAGGGGTTTCAGATGGCCCTGCGGGAACCCATTCCCCCTGGCGGCTTGTTGGATGAGCTGGTCGGAGACTGGCATGGCCGACTCCAGGCCGCCATCGACGAGATCGCCCCTAGGCATCCTCTTCGCCCTCGCTCTAAGTGGGCTCCCTGGTACACCAGGGAGCTGCGGCAGATGAAGCGAGAGCTGAGACGATTAGAGAGATGGTGGCGCCAAGCCCGCGACGAAGTGTCAAGAGCATCCTATAGGACGTTTATGAGATCCTATGAGATGGCAGTCAAGGCAGCAAAGAGACAGTTCTTTGCGGCCACGATTGCATCTGCAAGCTCACGCCCAGCACAATTATTTAGAACTATTCGGTCTTTAACAGAACTGCCACAAGGCAGACTAAATGATAGGGAATTGGATATCGGCTGTGAGGCTTTTGCGAGCTATTTTGCAGATAAAATCCTGTCGCTCTGCCGTGACCTTCCCGCCACAGTTGAGACAGTAAGTGAACTTGAGGCACCATGCACGTCTTCTAGTTCCAAAGCTGGATTCCTTCAGCTTTGAGGAGGTTGACAGTTTGCTCTCTGCTGTACGCCCAACCTCATGCAGCCTTGATCCGTGCCCTTCGAGGCTGGTAAAAGCTGGCCGGGAAGGGCTACGAGGTGCCCTTAGGGAGACTGTCAACAAGTCCCTCCAGGAGGGGGTTTCCGGCCGGAGGAATGGAGGTCTGACATGCTTTGCAAATGCGCAAGGCGGACAGCGGCTCTTCCTGACAGCTTGGGTGGATTAATCCACCTGACGCAACCTCACACAGGTAGTGTGAGGACCAGCAAGCAATATAATCCAGGTTTGAGCAACCTTGGTGAAGGGAAAGTCTCGGAGGAGACTTTTCCGACACGTTGAGCACTGCAGCCGAAGAGGATTCTTGCGAGTATCTCTAAGGAGCCGAGCTGAGCTGAAAAATTCAGCATAAAACCTCCAATTCCCCTGATTCCTTAACAAAGAAGACAAAGTTTAAACGTTGGGACCACATCTGAAGCGAAGTAACAACAAAAGGTAACAGAAAAAAGTTTTTTGCCTTACCACCGCCGCGTTTTGAAAGACGAAAAGCAGATCGGGTGAAGCAATAGACAGTTGTTGATTGGATGAGAGCAGTTTTGAAACGCTAAAAAACTGAATTTGAACTTAAAAAGCCAAAAAAACAAGTTGTTTAACATTCCTGCGGTTAAGAAGAGTCGGGAGGGGAAGCCAAGCATCGCGAGACAAAGAGGGAGAAGGGAACCAAGCATCGCGAGATTAAGATGTGAGGACTGAACCAGGAAGTGACGGCTAGCAGAGCAGACAAGAAGGGAAAAGGAGAAGAACCAGAAGAAGGTAAAGGGGACTCTAAATACTGCCGGACCAGAAAGACCATAACAGGAAGTGACGTGCAGAGAGCAGACAAGTAAATAAAAGGAAGGGACAAAAGGAAACTACGGCAAGCCAGAAGCAAGGTAAAAAGACTATAACCTTTGACATTAACCATAGAGAAGTCGCGCCCGCCATTTTGGATTTATAAAAATTTTAAACTGCAATATCTCAAAGATTATATAACTTAGAAGGCTGAAACCAACATAATTTGACTTGGCAAGATTAGCTTGTTTGAATGCACTAATTGGTGTTTGATTTGGAAAACAAGATAAAATCGATCTTTTTTAAAGAGGCAAAACGGACCGCGGACTAAGATCGAGAGCAGCTACATGGTCCTCTCCTACAATGGCAGCAAAAAAAGAAAAAAAGCTACTAGCCGTTATGGAAGCAATGGAAAAGAAAATGTTAGACGCTATAGGAGAGGTAAATGTGAAAATGAATAATATAGCGGCTCAAGCAGATAAAAATTTCATGGAATTAAAAGCAGAATTTCAAAAATTATCCACAAGAACACAAGATATAGAAACTAAAGTAAAAGAACTGGAAAAAAGCACCCATAAGACAATGAGAGAGAACGAGAGGATGGAAAAGATGATGCACTATAAAGATATGCAAAATCATTTGAGATTTCGAGGGATCGAGGAAAAATTGAATGAGGACATTTTTACAAGAATGCAAGAAGCAATAGCAGATTTTTTACAAGAACAGGAAGAAGTTGTTAAAGAACACATGGATCTTGTTTATAGAGTTAATTCTGCATATGCAAGAGACAAAAACATACCAAGAGATGTGGTTGTCCAATTTACAATGAAAAGAACAAAAAGAACAAATCTACAGGAAGTGCTTTACTGACCCTTTTGTAATAGATGGAAAGAAAATCATAGTAATGAAAGAATTGCCTAGAGCAATACTGCAAGAAAGGAAAAAATTCAAGCGTCTGACGGATAAACTGAAGGAGAAAAAAATCAGATTTCGTTGGGAAATACCTCAAGGACTAAGCTTTTATTATGGCAACTCCAGAGTAGTGATTAAAAGCACAGAAGAAATGTATGCATTCCTGGGAGAGAATAAAGATGATTTTGGAGATATTTAAGAATATATCAAAATGGATTACAAAATACTTACATGGAATGTAAATGGACTAAATTCACCCCAAAAACGTAGAATGGTAGGTCATTGGTTGGAAAAACAAAAATGTAATATAATTTGTTTGCAAGAAGCTCATCTTAAAAAACAAGACCATAAATATTTAATAAGGAAAAAATTGGGAGAAGAATTTTATTCTTTAGCAAGCAACAAAAAAAATGGTGTTGTAACATATGTCAAAAAAGATTTGGAACCTAAAGTAATATTTAAAGACAAAGATGGAAGATATTTAGCTATTGAAATTTTACTGCAAGGATTGAAAACTTTGATTGTGAACATTTATGCTCCGAATGGAGCTAAGGAAATTTTTTTAAAGAACTTCAAATGGAATTGGACAATGTAAACTATGATCAAATTATGATGTTAGGGGACTTCAATGGAACTGTAGATAATAAACTAGACAGGCACTCTAAAAGAAAGGATGAGACGTTAGGGAAGCTTCCAAAAAATTTTTTTGAACTGATAAAACAAGAAAAGTTGGAAGATATTTGGAGGAAAGCTAACCCACAAGGAAAAGATTTTACCTTTTACTCTAACAGACATGACTCACATTCAAGAATTGACATGATTTGGATGACTACTAACCTAACCTTTAAGACAAGAAAAGTGGAAATTTTACCCAGAATAATCTCAGATCACAATCTGTGTTTATGGACAGCTGGGCAGATTAAAAAACAAAAGAGATGGAGAATAAACGAGGACTTATTAGATAATCAAGAAATAATTAAAAAATTACTTGAAGAAACAGACCTATACTTCCAAGTAAACATGCAGAAAGAAGTTAAAATTCAAACCGTATGGGATGCATACAAAGCAGTGATGAGAGGACTATTGATATCGCTAAATGCTAAAGATAATAAAAAGAAAAAAGAGCAATATGAAAATATTCTACAAGCCATTAAAACAAAGGAAGAAGAACTGAAGAAAAAACCAGGGAAAAAGAAACTGCAAAAGGAAATTTGGATGCTACAAGACCAAGCAAAAGCCATTTTGAACCAAGAGATGTACTGGAACTTAAAAAAAACTTCAACAAAAAGCATTTGAAGGTGCAAATAAACCCGGAAAATACTTAGCATGGCAATTAAAGAAAAAACGTGAAAATAAATTTATCACTAAAGTGATAAGAGATAATATTGAGATAATAGATAACAAAGGAATAAAAAGAGAATTTTTTAAATACTATGCAAAACTTTTTAAGAAGGAAAACAAAGACAGAAGAAAGATTAAAGAATACCTGCAAACATTAAAGTTACCAAAACCAACAGAGAAAATTAAAGAACTATTTAATAATCCAGTATCATTACAAGAGATCAAAAATGCAATAAATGACTCAAAATTAGGTAAAGCACCTGGACCGGATGGATTTACAGCGAAGTTCTACAAAACGTTACAGGAGTCAGTTTCACCGGTGTTACTGCTATTGATGAACGATATAAGAGTTACTGGAGAGGTACCAGAAACCTGGAAAGATGCATCCATCTCACTGATCCCGAAAGAAAATCAAGATTTGACCAATGTTAAGAATTATAGACCGATTTCTTTACTGAATAATGATTATAAGATTTTTGCTAAGATTATAGCGGATAGACTAAAAGAGCACCTTAAAGAGACTATACAAACAGAACAAGCAGGGTTCTTACCTAATCGACAAATAAGGGACAATCTAAGAGTAGTAGTGGATGCTATAGAATACTACGACAAACATCCTGAAAACGAAGTGGGCTTTTTCTTTTTAGATGCGGAGAAAGCGTTTGATAATTTAAACTGGGATTTTATGTTTGAAGTTTTAGAACATCTTGAGATTGGTGAATATATGCTTAACTTCATTAAAGCAATATATAAAGAACAGAAATCCTCATTAATAATTAATACCGAAAAGACAGACGATTTTAAAGTTGAAAAAGGAACAAGACAAGGATGCCCGCTTTCGCCGCTGCTATTTATTTGGATTTTAGAAGTTCTACTGTTAAATGTGAAGGAAGAAAAAGATATTAAAGGCTTAACAACTAAAGGTTTTTCTTTCAAATATAGGGCCTTTGCAGATGATGTGATGTTTATAGTGGAAGACCCCTTATCCACATTACCACATTTGTTACAGAGAGTAAAAGAGTTTGGTGACTTAGCAGGATTTTATGTAAATAAGAACAAATCGAAAGTAATGTGCAAAAATATGTCAAATAAGAAACAAAACGAGTTACAAAAACTTACAGAATGTGAGGTGGTGAAAAAGACAAAATATCTGGGTGTAAACCTAACTATGAAAAATATTGATCTTTATAAAAATAATTATGAAAAAGTATGGTTGCAAATTATGCAGGATATTAAAAAGTGGAATGTATTGAATTTGTCACTGCTGGGTAGAATTGCAGTGGTCAAGATGAATGTGTTACCACGATTAATGTTTTTGTTTCAAACTATTCCAATTGTGAAAGATGTAAAAACATTCAAATGTTGGCAGAAGGAGCTGTCTAAATTTGTGTGGGGAGGGAAAAAACCAAGAATTAAGATGAAAATAATGTGTGATGCCAAAGAAAGAGGAGGGTTGCAACTACCAAATCTAAGGTTATACCATGATGCAATATGTTTGACCTGGGTAGGGACATGGACTATGTTACAAGATAGAATGTTATTGTCCCTGGAAGGTCATGATTGTAGATTTGGGTGGCATGCATATTTGTATTATGGCAAAACAAAAATGGACAATATGTTTAAACATCACTATTTGAGAAGAACACTAATGGATACGTGGACAAGATATAAAAACTTTTTTTCAGAAGAGATACCCATGTGGATTGTACCCGCAGAAGTCTTACATCCAACATCAAGATATAAAGGACAAGATTGGCTGAAGTATAGAGACTTATTAATAAGACATGGTAAAGATTTCAAACTGAAGGAGCAGCATCAGATTGACTTTGATTATGGTTGGTTAAGATATAGACAAATATATGATTTGTATAGAAGTGATAAAAAACACGGTTTCAGGGAAAAAAATAATGAAATAGAACAAGTTTGGGAGGAAGGCGGAAAAAAATGATTTCTAAAATGTATAAAGTCTTGCTAAAATGGTTTAATGCAGATGAAATGGTAAAAGAACAAATGGTAAAATGGGCGATAAACTTTAACAAAGACATTGAAATGGAATCTTGGGAATTTTTATGGAAAAATGCTATGAGTATATCTACGTGTAATAACTTAAAAGAAAATTGTTTTTAAATGATGTATAGATGGTATATGACACCAAAAAAAATTGCAAATATTGGTCAGAATATGTCTAACAAATGTTGGAAATGTAAAAAGAAAGAAGGTTCTTTTTATCATATGTGGTGGACTTGTGATAAAGCAAAGATTTATTGGTCAAAAATACATGCAGAAATGGAAAAAATCTTGAAATGCACATTTAAGAAATTGCCTGAAATGTTATTGCTTGGACTTAAATTAGAAGAGATAAATGTAAAGAAAAGGACAATCATATGGTATAAGATAACAACAGCAAGAATGGTATATGCACAAAATTGGAAAAATGAAAAAATACCAGAGGTGTGGGAATGGTTGAAAAAATTGTTATATATGGCTGAAATGGATAAATGGACTAGAAAATTGAATGATCTGTACTCAGAGACCTTTTTAGAAGATTGGAAGGATTTGAAAGAATATGTTGAAAAATACTGGGACATGAAAAATTGCATTTATACATGGTTATAATAACATAAAGCAATAGAATTAGAGTATATGAATGTATTAAGGATAATTAAATAATGAAGTTGTCTTTTATTTTAGAATTATATAAGAATATAGAAAGTAAGAATTAGTGTATAAGTATTTTTAAGAAATATGACCGTTACCAGATATGTAAACATAGATATAAGTGTTATTATTTTAAGTAGAGGGGAAAATATGTTATGCTTCAGATGTGGTGGGAAACCGCAAATACAAGATAAAAACAAAATTATACAAACAGAACAAAATGTTATTTAATATGGAAAAATGGAAAAATGGATTTGTATAAGATAAATGTATTATTTTTTAATGTTTTGAAAAATAAAATTGTTTACAAAAAAAAAAAAAAAACAAGTCCCTCCAGGAGGGACTGTTCCCTGGGGCACTCAAGGAAGCGATGGTCCGCCCCCTCCTGAAAAAACCATCATTGGATCCGGCCGAATTGGCCAACTATCGGCTGGTTTCCAACTTGCCCTATTTGGGCAAGATTTTGGAGAGGGCGGTGGCGATTCAGCTGCAGAGCTTCCTGGATGTCACCTCTGTGCTTGACCCGTTTCAGTCTGGCTTCCGCCCAGGTCGTGGGACGGAAACGGCACTGGTCGCTCTCACAGACGACCTCCGACGGCATCTGGATCAGGGCGGAACGGCGGTACTGGTGTTGTTAGATCTGTCGGCCGCGTTTGACACGGTCGACCACCAGTTACTGATCCACCGCCTTGCCGACATAGGGGTTCAGGGGCTTGCCTTACAGTGGCTTGTCTCCTTTCTCCAAGGTCAGGGATAGAGAGTGGCGCTAGGGGAGCACGTGTCCCAGAGACACCCACTGGTATGTGGTGTGCCCCAGGGGGCAGTGCTATCTCCCATGTTGTTTAACATCTACATGCGCCCTCTCGCCCAGATTGCCCGGAGGCACAAGCTGGGCTGTCACCAGTATGCTGATGACACCCAGCTATATCTGCTGTTGGGCGGCCGGTCCGGGGCCACCCTGAATGACCTGGAGCGGGCGCTTGAGGACGTAGCAGGCTGGCTCAAGCTGAGCCGTCTGAAAATGAATCCAACGAAGACGGAGGTCCTTTGCCTGAGTTGGAGTGGACCGGGGGTGGGTATCCCACTACCGGCCTGCGGGGGGGCACCATTGGTGCCAGCGCCGCGGGTCCGGAGCTTGGGAGTGCTCCTGGATGCCTCCTTAACTATGGAGGCCCAGGTAGCAGCCACTGCCAAAGCAGCCTTTTACCACCTACGGCTGATTAGGCAGCTGGTTCCCTTCCTCGAACGCAACGACCTGGCGACTGTGATCCATGCTATGGTCACCTCAAGGCTAGACTACTGCAATGCTCTCTACATGGGGCTGCCCTTGACCCAGCTCCGGAGGCTGCAGCTAGTGCAGAATGCCGCGGCCAGGCTGCTGATGGGCCTCTCAGCGAGGGACCACGTCCAGCCTGTGCTGAGGGCACTGCACTGGCTGCCTATAGCGTACCGGGTCCGGTTCAAGGTGCTGGTCTTAACCTTTAAAGCCCTATATGGCCTAGGGCTTGCCTACCTAAGGGACTGCTTTTCCCCATATATACCCCCAAGAGCACTTCGGTCAGGCAGTCAACATCGCCTGAGCCTTCCGGGCCTGAAGGAGGTGAGGCTAACAGCCACCAGAAACAGGGCCTTCTCGGTGGCGGCCCCTCACTGGTGGAATGAGCTCCCAGAGAACATCAGGGCCCTGCGGGACCTTTTGCAGTTCCGCAGGGCCTGCAAATCGGAGCTCTTCTGCCAGGCTTTTGGGGCCGCCGCCGGGGGGAATGGCCCTTAGCAAACAGTCATCTTTAAGACATCTATGGTGGAAACCTCCTGGTTGGCGTAAGCTAATGTGGGTATCTAGTGCCGGTATGATGCCGCCATTTTGTGCTGAATGTTGTTTATAATTTTAAATGAATCTATTTTATTCTATGTTTTAACTTGTAAGGGAGTGATTTTATGTTGTCAGCCGCCTAGAGCCGGTCCGCTGGCTAGGCGGGGTATAAATTGAAACAAATAAATAAATAAATAAATAAAATTGTCAGATGGCTTCCTATCGGGTTGGGGTCCGGTCGGGCCTGGGCTGCATTCAGGGCCAGCTCACATCACAGATGTTGTTCGCGATGGATGGTACTACTGGTGGCGGCTCCTAGTCAAAGGCCTGGCGGAAGAGCTCCACCTTGCAGGCCCTGCGGAACTGCATTAAGTCCCACAGGGCCCTGATCTCCTCCGGAAGCTCATTTCACCAGACTGGAGCTGCCACCGAAATAACCCTGGCCCTGGTTCCGGCGAGCCTGGCTTCCCTGGGGCCTGGGACACAAAGTTGATGACACGACCCCGACCGAACTGCTCGCTGGGGTATATACAAGGAAAGGCGGTCCCTCAGGTATGTTGGACCCTGGCCATAAAAGGCTTTAAAGGTAAGAACCAGCACCTTGAAGCGGACCCAGTATGATATAGGCAGCCAGTGCAGCACCGCCAGCACAGGCCGGATATGGTCCCGCCTTGTGAGACCCATCAATAGCCTGGCCGCAGCATTCTGCACCAGCTGCAGCTTCTGGGTTTGCACCAGGGGCAGTCCCATGTAGAGAGCGTTTCAGTAGTCCAGCCTCGAGATGACCATTGCATGGATCACTGTGGCTAGGTCATCGCAGTCAAGGTAGGGAACCAACTGCTGCGCCAGCCTAAGATGGCAGAAGGCCGACTTGGCAGTGGCTGCTACCTGGGCCTCCATTGTCAAAGAGGGATCCAGGAGTAATTCTGTTATTTGTCAAAAAAGAAGAAAATGGGAGACTATTCAGCAGAGAGCGATCAACAGGAAAGTGCAAGTTGTAAGGTGTTGTTACAGTTTGGTATAGTAGTTAAAAGTGTGGAATCTAATCTGGGAGAACCAGGTTTGATTCCCCACTCCTCCACATGCAGCTGCTGGTGTGACCTTGGGTCAGTCATAATGTTTTTTCAGAGCTGTTTTCTCAAGGGCAGTTCTCTCAAAGCTCTCTCAGCACCACTTACCTCACAGAGTGTCTGTTGTGGGGAGGGGAAGGGAAAGAAGTTCATAAGCCACTCTGAGACTCCTTTGGGTAGTGAAGGGTGGGGTATAATCCAATCTCTTCTCTTCTCTCTTATGCAGAGAAACCACATAAATATATTAAGGTTTCTACATAAATGATAATTGTATGAATGGGAGGGTGCCCCTGATAAACTGACTAGAAAGAACAGCATAACTTAAAATATTTCATTGTATTAGCAATAGATGTATATCATCTCATATAGAAATTTTATTCCACTATACCAAACAAAACAGAATGCATAAAAAAGCAGCAAACCTAGCAATTGTGCAAATTCAAAGAAAAAAAATCTCAGACAGATAAGACTTCAATACACATAATTATTGTAACTACATTCTGAACCAAGAAAGGTCTTCCAAAGGCTATGTGTATTGTGGCTCTAAAAGCTTCAGCACTTGGGCTCTTTCAGCAAAATCTAGAGATAAAATAGCCAAAAATCTAAAGTGGAATGAAAAGGAAAACAAGAAATGTGAAGTGCAGTGAATCTGGTGGACTAGTCTGTGGGAAAGCCATGTGGTAACCAAGCAACCAGGCTTAAAAATATATGGAAGCCTGTGAATTGCCTTTCGGTAAGGGTGAAATAGGAGATGTTGTTCTCTATTATATTCTTGGCAGGGGAATTTTCCAACAGTTGTAGTGTCTGATGCATTGTCTTAGCTGGATGGTAAGCAAAGGGAAGACGGCAGCAGGCCACATAAGGGGGTACCAAGGCTCATTAAATGTTGCACTGAACTCTTAGCTGAAGCGGCATTGTAGCTCTGTCAGATGTGTAGAAAGATGTGATGATAGCTTATACAGCACCCCCAGGTAAATGTCTAAGCCTATGAACACGTCTTGAGCGCATGAACATGGGAAATCGCTTTAAAATATTTGGGTTGAACTACTACACTCTCCCTGCACACTAAGCCTAGCCATTATTGCCAGGAATCTATAAAATGGCTTATTTAAAAAAAGATATTGCTATTGGCAGGCCATGTGAATATAAGGCAGACAGAGATCAGAGAAAAGAATGGTCCTTAACTATTTTTTTAAGCTCAACTATTTTAAAAATGTCAGGAATTAAAGGGAATAAAATGGGTATGTGTAATAGTATAAGAACTTCCACGATGTTTTTTTTGCCCATGCATTCTAGAATGAAGGCATGAGACACACCATATAGATTAAACTAGGTCACTTAATAAAACTGACCTGCAGAAATATATTACTCATCTACTTAACCCCTCATCCATCCCCTCTTTAGCTAATTTTAAAGAACATCCCATTAAACACTGCCAACATAGAGGCAAGCTCAAAACTTGTCTAATTAAATGCTGTTGTGCTTTGCCTTTCATTGCCTACATACAGCCAGTTCTGAGAGGCACACTGAGCTGCTTCCCCACTATGCTGTACAGTGGCTAGAGTTCAGCTGTTAAGAGTTCAGCTGTTGCTGCCTAGCATCGAAGAAACCAGTTGTCCAAATCCCAAACCATAGCAGCCAATTAGCTGATTTGGGTGAATCTCCTTCATCCTTTGATGTCTCATGGCTTTCATGAAATTTACTTATCTAGTTTAGAGTAATCACCCTATTCCTCACCAGTACTATGTATGGGCCTCTTTAACTGCAAGCTGCCCCATAACGGACAGCATGGAGCATGTGGAAAAAAGAACCCCACCATGTCCAATATGAAAGAAACTCAAAAAATTCTTAAAGAGAGCCAACTAATTCCATCTTAAATGTTAGGTCCCCCTGCCTTTCTTATTGGCCACAACATGAGGTATTCAATGGCCAACGTTTCACTCCAGCATGCCTCATCCTCCATTCCTTTTAATGGGTGCTGGCCAAAGCCATCCTACTGCTCTTATTTAGGTGGGCAGAAAAAAATTCTAAAGCAAACATTTTAGGTGTAGTGAAAGAATTTCCATATCACTTGAGATGCTGCCTAAGTTCACATTCTCAGGGTTTGTAGTACAAGCTTGAGTGACTCATAATGCCTTTCCACAATGTGAGGCACATGTAGCAGCCTCATTCTGGTGTGGCTGGACTCTGGTCTGGAAGACCTTGTTTTCTGACCAATCCCAGGGCTCTTTTTCTAGCAGGAACTCCTTTGCATATTAGGCGACACACCCCAAATGTAGTCAATCCTCCAAGAGCTTACAGTAGCCCCCGTAAGAAGAGCTCTTTAAGCTCTTGGAGGATTGGCTACATTAGGGGTGTGTGGCCTAATACGCAAAGGAGTTCCTGCTAGAAAAAGAGCCCTGACCAATCCTATTTTCCTTTCGCTACCCCCTCACTTCATACAGATACCAGAATGTTTGAGATTGAAAGTTAGCAATCCTACCTGGCCTTAAAGCAAGGTAGCTTGCAAGTATGAGGTGCAGAGAATCAATAAAGCACATAAACAACAGAGATTGCTGGTATTTCTCTCATCAGGAATGAAAATTGTAGTGATTAGAGTCCTGGGCTACCCCTGGGGAAACCTAGGTTCAAATTCTTGCTTGTCTTGATGTTCATTGGATGATCTCAGGCTACATATTCTCTCTCAGCCTATCCAATTGACAGGGATAAAAAAAGATGTGGGGAAAACTATGTACAGACCTCCCTGGAGAAAAGAAGAAATAAAAATGTACTAAATAAAGTAAAATGTGATTTATTTTATTTATTAAATGAAATATTATTCAGTCATGTTATCATTCCATCCTCACTGCTGAAAGAACAAATGTGCAACTCAAAAACATATATGAGTTTAGGGCTGCCAAGTCCCCCGGTAGGGCGGGGGAAACACCGATTTTTAGTGCTTTCCCCCGCTTTTTCCAAGTTGGCCACCGGGGGGACAAAATGGCTACCTTAAAAGGGAAATGTCTGCAGAGAGCCTGCCCTGCAGTAAAAAGCCTCACCAGACATTTCCCCTTTAAGAAGTCAGCAAGAGAGCTTCCACAGCAAGAGAGGTCCGCCCAGAGATTAAGGAGGGACTGAAGGACCTGCTTTTGCATGTGGCTGGCAAGGTAAGTTTCTCTTCCAGCTCCTTTCCTTCTCTCTCCCTCTTTCTTTTTTCTGTCTGTCTGTCTGTCTGTCTCTCTCTCTCTGTCCCCATCCAGCAGAGGTCTATCAGTGGCTATTATAGCCACAAGGTCTAAAGTAAGTGCCTCTGCCAGTTTTTTTTTCCTTCTCTCTCTCCCTCTTTCTTTTTTCTGTCTGTCTGTCTGTCTCTCGCTCTCTCTCTGTCCCCATCCAGCAGAGGTCTATCAGTGGCTATTATTAGCCACAAGGTCTAAATGGAACCCTTTGTCTGGGGCAGTGATGCTCTGAATTCTTGGTGCTTGGGGGGCAACAGTGGGAGGGCTTCTGGAGTTCTGGCCCCACTGCTGGACCTCCTGAGGGCACCTGGTATTTTTGGCCACTGTTGTGACACAGAGTGTTGTACTGGATGGGCTGTACTGGATGGGCCGATCCACTGTGGCTTCTCTCCTGTTCTTATGATATGAAAATCATATTTAGCACTTGTGTAGCACTTAGTGCTTCATATTCTGCCGAGATGAGGAAGGATTCAGTAGGGCTGTTGCTCAGTGATAGAGCATCTGCTTGACATGCAGGAGGTATCAGCTTCTTCAGCTAAAAAAGGATCAGGTAATAGGTGACATTAAAGATCTCAGCCTGAGACCCTGGAGAGCCACTACCAGTCTGAGTAGTCAGTACTGACCTTGATGGACCAATGGCCTGATTCAGTATTAGGAAACTTCATGAGTTCATGTGGAAGCATGTGGAAGCAACATCACAGGATGTGACATCACAAAATGATGTCACTTCCTTTCTCCTGGCTCCACCCCCAAAGTCTCCTGGCTCCACCCCCAAAGTCCCCAGATATTTCCCAAGTTGGACTTGGCAGCCCTATATGAGTTGCTTTCATATTGGACAAGGTGGGGTTATTTTCTCCACATGCTCCATGCTGTCTGTAATGGGGCAACTCAAACACAGATATATCAGGATTGCTCCCTGCCATTCACTTACCTGTGTGCTCATTACTACTTCCTCATATTCCTCCATTTCTGTGTGCTTGACTACAGAGGCTGCATCTGAAGTGAAAGGATAGCCTACTCCCCAAAATACAGCTCCAACAGGCAGGAAACCAGAGTGGAATGTGGTGAGCCAGATCTTCCTAGTTCAAGAGGCACAACATCCTCCTATCTCTGACCACTGATTATAGAGCACTTTGTTCACTTTCTCCAGGATGAGGCAGAGAAGGCTCACGCAAAGTGGGTGAGCAGTTGAGTGAACAATGCTAAATATTCTGCATTTGACAGTGAAGATGGAAAGAAGCCACCGTGAGGCCTCTCGGTATGTTGTTGTCTGTCTTCACCCAAATATGTGGCCAGAAAGAGGTTATTTCTTTACCAGAAATATTTCAGCTAAGAATAAACAGATTTAGCTGCTTTTCACTGCTACAATTCACTGCTTATTTGTACTACTTAATCCTACAACATACTTTGAATGCTTAGTCCCCTTGAACATTTCTAATGTCAGGATTTTTAAAGTTTGCAATAAGAAGGGACACCTTTGTTGAAATTGTCTGTTTCCTGTATGAAAACCAGTGCTCTGTAGTGCTGCTTTACAATTTTCACTTTTTTTTTTGCAACCAGATTCTTTTCTAGAGGATGCCATAGATTTGGAGAATATTCAGTGATCATCTTTTATGCTATTTTCATTATGCTAATGATTTTATTTTCAAGATGGGTAGCCATGTTAGTTTGTCTGTAGCAGCAGAAAAGAGCAAGAATCCAGTAACACTAGGGGTGTACAATTTTTTAAAATTCGGTATTTTTTGGTTTGAGTACAATAGATTTAAGAAGAAGAAAAAAATCTGGATTTTTTAAAAAGCCAGCCCGATCCTGGGTCAGGCTTGGCTTCTGCAGCCTGGTTTAAACCATGGTGCAGGAGAAGACAGCTCCAGTATTTATGTGCCATGTGGAGATCGCTCCCCAGGGCATGCAGATCTCGGCTGGGATGGCTTTTCCTACAGTGCAGTTTAAACCATGTTACAAAAGGAGCCAGACCCAGGATCTGCGTGCCTCAGACCTACATGCTTGGGGAAATCACTCCCAAGGCACACAGATCCTGACTGGGATGGCTTCTCCTGCAGCACAGTTTAAACTGGGCTGCAAGAGAAGCCAGCTCCTGGATCTGCATGCTGTTGGGAGATTGCTCCTCAAGGCACACAGTTCCTGCAACCCAGTTCTGCACAAAAAGCCAGCCCCAAGCTGAGCTAGCAGGAACAGCCTGCTCCCCCCAGCACAGCTGATCCCAATCCTTGGGCTGTCTTCTGCTGTCCCTTTAAACTTCAAAGGGATTGCAGTAGAAGCCCGATAAATAGCTGAAAGGTGGGAGTATCTGCTCCCATCACTCCTCTGTTTCCAGATCTACTGGTAATCCCCAAATATATTTGGGTTGGGTTTTTTTTTTCCCTCCCAGTTTCCCAGAGAAAGCCCAGACACATTTGGGATGTCAAAATATACCCAATAAATACCAATAAGGTATTTTTTCAGGTGTATTTTTGGTTCAGGTAGATGCGAACACAGTCCCCTAAGTAGCAACTTAAAGACTAACAAAATTTGTGGCAGAGTATGAGCTTTGATGAGTCACTGCTCACTTCCAGTGACTCATGAAAACTCATACCCCACCACAAATTTTCTTAATTTTATTTTCAAGTTGTGCCAAACTGCCATTTGATTAACGACATTTTCTAAAACCTGTGTAACTACTAGCATTTCAGTTATTGTTTTACAGCAGAATAACAGGTTCACTCCTATTGAACAATCAAGAATGTCTATCAAATCATTTGAGCATTAGACAGGTAGAAGCAATAGACCAGCAAGAGTGGAGGGGGGGGCTCATTTTCCCATCCTATGCTATTTCCTCATTCCTTTCCCTCATAGGTTTTCCCTTTTCCTGCTTCCTCTCTTCTTCCCACCCACCAGACAACCTGTCTTTATGTGCTCTGCTATCTTCAATATTCCTTCTTTGTTTCCCCTGGACAGTATATCCTGGCCCAGTTTCATGGCAGGGAACATGCGAGGACTTGTGGAGGCATTTAATTTCTTCCTGTATCCCGTTCCCTATGCTTTTTCCTTTCCCCCCCACTTTTTTGCAGGGAGCAGAAAGCAGGGGCTTAAATGGCTCAGAGCCATTTAAACCCCTGCTTTCTGCTTCCTACTGCCCAGCTGTTTTTTGTGAAGAGTAGAAAGCAGGGGTTTAAGTTGCTCCAAGCCATTTCAACCCCTGCTTTCTGGTCTTCACCAACCACCACAAACCACCATGAATTGCCTTAAAATTTGTGGCAGCTCTTTAGTTTATGAACATCGCTTCGTGAACCAGCCAAAATATATATGAACTTTAGTTTGTGTGCCAATTCATGCCCATCCCTAAAGATGACCATTACGGTTAGGTGGGTTCATAAGGGGTAGGTAGGTTCATAAGGATTAGACAGTCCTTCAGGCTTTGAAGGTCAAGACCAGCAATTGGATCATGGCTGAAAACAAACTGGAAGCCAGTATATAGGCCAAGACTGGAGAGATATGGTCCCTACAACTCACTCTAGTTATAATCCTGGCTGCAGAATCCTGTAGCAATTGAAGTTTCCAAACACTTTTCTTTTCAAGGGCAGCCCAACATACATTGCATTGCAGTAATCTAATCTAGATTTAACCAAGGTATGCACCACAGTGGCCAGATCTGTTCTGTCCAGGAATGGCTGCAGCTGGCTAAACAGTCAAAGCTGGTAAAAGGCACTCTTATCTTATCACTGTGGTGCATGCCCTGACACAGAATGTTGCAACCAGAGTGTTGCCTGGAGTGCATTGTAGGGACCATATCACTCCAATCTTGTTCTGTCTACATTGGCTCCCAATTTACTTCTGGGTTCAGTTCAAGGTTTCAGTATTGTAAAGTCTTGTATGGCCTGGGAACAATATACCTTAAGTACCACCTTCTCCCATCATCTTTAGAAGCTCTGCTTTGATGGCTCCCATTCTCTGAAGCTAGACAGACAGGAAACCAAGAAAGGGCCATCTTGGTCATGGCACCAACACTTTGGAACTCCTTTCCCAGAGAGATTTGTCTGTCTCCCTCTATTGGTGTCTTTCACCAAAAGGTGAAGACTTTTTTGTTTCATCTGGCATAACCCCAATGACGGTGTTGTTAGTTTATGTGTTTTCAGTTGAATTATATCATCATCATCATCATCATCATCATCACCACCACCACCACCACCATCATCGTATGGCAGTGTGTGTAGTATAGCCAGGAGATCCTAAGATTGTCTGGCAACCAGAAGTTCTAGCTAGGGATGTGCATGTGGCATTTCTCAGCGGAATTAATACCCAAGTCATGCCTTTTTGGCAGGCATTAGTTAAGCCAAATCAGATTCTCTAATCTGATTTGGTTTACTGATAAGAGAACCCCAAATTAATTTGGGAATCCTGAATTTTTTGGCTCCATTATACCCTACAAAGCTATTATAGTCAATGGCAATTCTCCTAGGATATATTCAGTGGACTGGAGGGAGGAGGTTAGAGGCACCGAACTTGCACTGTAGCTGCTGGAGCCTTTCCCCAAAAGAACCCCCAAGTTTCAAAAAGATTGGACCAGGGGGTACAATTCTATGGGCACCCAAAGAGGGTGTCCTCATCCTCCATTGCTTCCAAAGGGGGGGAAATAGCAAGGCAATAGAAGCCCAGCAGAGTGTCCCAGAGAATCTCTGCAGTTGAAAGTGAAGTGTGTGTACGTGGTTTTTTTTTCAAGGCCAGCAGCAGCAGAACCAGTGCCATTGTGGCAGTGCTAAAAGTAGGGTCAAATCTGAGAACCTCTGAAATAGAAACTGAGGGGAGGGGGATTTCTGCAAGGACAGCAAAACCAGTGCAATGTACTAGTGCCCAGCAGCAGAATCCAATGCCAACCTACTAGTGCTCAACAGCAGAACCCAGTGCCAAACTGCCTTCCCGCAGCCAACTGAATATACCTTAGGAGTTTTGACATTGTCTGTAATGGTCCCATAGGGTATAATGGAGCTGAAAAATTTGGGATTCCCATATTTACCCAAGTTCCGATATAATATCAATATTGGAATTTGGGTTTTCAAGGTGATACCAAATTTTAAGGGTTCAAAACCCCCAAATTCAAAAAATACAGGTTTTTTTTTCTCACACTTTCCTAGTTCCAGCTCTTTTAGCGTTAGGCTCCACTAGGTGGTGAGCTAGACTTATTTTAATGCAAGACATGTTTCAGAGGTGGTTCGCCATTGCCTGCCTCTGTGTCACACCCCTGGTATTCCTTGGTATCCATCCAAATACTAGCCAGGGCTGACCCTGCCATTCTAGCCTTCTTCCTGGCATGATCATTCTCTAGGTTTATACATAGAATTTTTATCCTGTGAGCCCTGTACAATTATCCTGTGAGCCCTGTACTGTAGTTTGTGATTAAAGGGCAACAGAGTATCTGAAAAGGATGATGACTACTGATGACTACTGGGTGTGATTCCACAAAACTTAAATTCATTTAAGTCCCATTGATTGAAAGAGTAAAGCACTCGTTTAAATCTGTCTTTTCAGTAAAATATATTGGGCATGATCCTGCCAAGCTTCTAAGGCCCACTTATTTCTATAAGTGCTAACATTTGGCTAGATCACGCTTATTACATTTTAATGGATTTTATTCATTCTTTTGGATTTGGAGACCTCCATTGAATACCAAGGCTGGGAGGCTAGAGGCAGGCTATCAAGTCACTTCTCTGAATGTCCTCTGTATGCTAGAGGTCTCCATGACTTTTAGGCATGGGCACACATACACACTTTTTTTTTAAGAATACATGTAGGTATGGTCCCTTGGCTGAACTGAGTTGGAGCAGTCTTGGGAATGTGGAAAGGGGCGTTCATGCAGGGACTGTATCTGCATATGCCCACAAGTAATTGCAAGAATGGTATGTGCAATTCAGGACACAAGGGGAAGAATTTTAACACTGAAAACATATCAGTTCATCATATATATAATATTACATGGTCTAATTAACTTTCCTTTTAGAATAGAATAAAAATAGTCTTGGCTTCATTTAAAGCAAACATTTTCTTCCTGAAAACCACAAACACAGGACATCTTTTGAGAATTCCTTCATCTTCTGCACTCAAACAGCTCCTTATAAATGTGTGGAATTGAACATATGGGTCTGTAATTCCAAGAGAGAGAGAGATTGAGATTCAAAGAAATTATCAAGGGGCTGAATAGTTAAAAGATAGACCAAGAAAATGAAGTGGTAATATACCAGACATTCACTTGGAAAAGGCCTAAAATATATATTTTTGTATCGTCTTTTAGTGATGGTGAAGATTTTCCAAGTTTCTTCATATAATCTGAAATATAGTTTCTATAAAAATGTTGGAAATAAATCTGTTAGCCATGGAAGAAAGTTTAAATGGCACTAAAGTGGATAGGTTCATATTACCAAGTAATCCCATGTGTAAAGTCAGAGAGATTTGGGGCCATTAGATGCACAAATTATAAGGATTTTGCTCTAGTGTTTCTATATTGACTGTGTCATACTATGACCTAAGCAATAAAACATCACAGAATATGAAACAAAGGCTAATAAAACACACTTGGCTGAGAGAACAATGTGGATAGTGAAATGGGTATGTCTCTCGCACATGTAATGATATGCAGGAGGTCAGCATTCCACATGGGGGTCAACTTGTGCACTCTGTAAAATGTTTCATATGTGGAGAGATAGTGCAGATGGTCTTAGCATGATACACCTACTGTAATACAACTTTGTGTAGAAGGTGGAGAGGTCAGCAAGTGACACACACTGCTTTTGTATCACAGACATTGGAGCATCAGCCCCAGGTTATATCTTTATGAAATCAACCAAACTTGACCCATCCTCTGCAAGTATAGAAATACAAGACAAAAACTGTGCATTCTTACACTTACATATTGCAGTGGTAGCTCTTTTTCAAGGGGGAATCTATCACTGAAAGCCAGTTTGGTGTAGTGGTTAAGAGAACTGACTCTAATCTGGGAGAACCTGGTTTGATTCCCACTCCTTCACATGCAGCTGCTGGTGTGACCTTGGGTCAGTCACAAGTTCTCTGAGCTGTTCTCTCAAGAGCAGTACTCGAAACAGCCCTCTCAGCCTGACCTACCTCACAGGCCGAGGACAGACTGGCAGTATAAAGCACAAGGAAGGTGAAGCAAAAAGACCCGGGCCAAGTTGTAGTGGGGATTCTTGGTTGCACTGCATGGACTGATGAGGCACCATACCGGGGAGGAGATGGAATGGAGTGGTCGCACTCCAGGGCAGCCCCTCGCAGCGGTGCAGTTGCATGTGGCTTTGGCCCACTCTGCCAACCTGCACGTAGGCGCATGGGTGCATAGGTGCAGCAGCAATTGATTGATTGCGGCTTTGTAACATCTACACTTCCGGGAAGTGCAATCAATGCGCCCTCCATGGTTTGCCCTGGCTTTCACCAGGTACTTTTTAAAGTGGGTTCAAATCATTATAGGATGGGGTGAGTATGGCAGGGGAATGCCAGACAGCTGTGGATGTGTGAATGGACCCACTTAATCTGTTTGAGAAAGGTGCCTCTATCGGGCCAAACTGCCAATCTAAACTCAGCCACAGGGTGTCTGATGTGGCGAGGGGAAAGAGATTGTGAACTGCTCTGAGACTCTGAGTGAAGGGCAGGGTATAAATCCAATCTCCTCCTCCTCTTCATCTTTTTCTTTTTCATCATCTTCTTCATCTTCTTCCCCTAGGAAACCTACATCACGATGAAAAGATGCTGTGACTGGCTGCCTCAACATGCTCATTATTTTGGAAAATGTGAAGAAACTTAGTCAGTAGAAGTGTTAGCTCCCACGCAGAGGTCCTTGTGTGGCACGGCCAATGACTCACACAGGCTGGATCAGTTAGATAAAGTTATACTTCTATTGAATAAAAGAGGGGATGAAGACATTCCAAAGTTCCCAAATATGGTTCAGTGTAGTCTGTTTTTATACATTTTCTAGTTTCCTTTTAACATTCCATATATGTAAATCACACTTAATAATGCTGGTTGATTGCTTCTCCAAACATACATACATCATTTCACTTCTCCTTCATTGGTTAACAAGTTTCCTATACTTCATTTCCTTTATATCCCATGTATGATATTGATCTTATATCAGTTTAGCATAAGCATGAAGCATGATTACTTGTTTTGCCATTTTGTGTTTAACTTGTTTTTCACTTATGTTCTTTCTCCTTTCTTGTTTATCAAAGTTTCAGCTACTGCTAAAAGCCTCTTATCACAAGTTTACTGTTATCCTCCAACTGGCTAACCACAAACTGTACCCAAAAAGCAGAACCTTGATCAGTAAACAAGGCCTAGATGTTTTACTGCTGACTACCTGAAAGAGGAACTGCCATCGCTGTCCTCTCCCTATGTCTTACTTCTGATTTCTTACATCTCTTGCTTTCAGACCAAGGCTTCATTTATCACTCAACAAGCCTCAATATTCAATAAATATCAATATGCATCCCATAGTCCCCTCTTTGTTCTTTGGATCAATCTTATTGATCCCACAGAACATATGGTTCTGCATACTAACATATCTTACAGTACCTGATGGGCCTTTAACTTCTGCTGCACAGCATTTTGTTATCATTAATGGAATACATTGGATGAATAAGCAAAATCTCTTCTACTACAGATATGCACACGGTCATACTAATTAACCTTAAAATTCTGGACAACCTTAAGAACCAAGATGTGAACCAATCACCCCATCAGTCACTTTATGGAATGGTCAACTATGCTGTTATTTTTTTTCAAATCCTTAAATATAACTCTCAATTAACTTTGAATGATTACTCAGGTTTAGACAATACATGCTTTTAAAATTCTTCCTGTTCTGCAGGTAATACAAATAACCCATCCCCAAGAAAAAGAGGGAGAAAGTTTCTGGGATCAGCTTACAGGGTGGCTCCCAGATGTGAGATGGTTAAAGACAGGAATAATGGTGATAATATTCATAGTGGTGGTTGGGCTAATATGTTGTTGTGTACAATGCCTCCCGATTTGTATCTCAGCTATGAAAGGTCTGGTGCAGGACAAGTCCCTGCCTAGGGAGGAGAGATACATTATGATGCAAAGAATTTACACAAAATATAATGTTTATGAATAAGAAGAGACAAAGCCAGGGGACAGAAGGATTAGCCAAACACCTGGACCTTGATGCTTTCTGCCTACAAGGAGGCTTAACCTCTCAAGATGTATTTACCTGTTTTCTGTGGGAAATACATACTGCTTTGGACTATTTACTTTAATGATATAGTTGCTTATAGTTTTATGTATACATGGGGCTAGTCCATTAGAAAGTCAGACAGTCAGACTATTAAAATTATGATTGCCAATACCTCAAGGGCAGATAGGTGTATGACCTTCACTGGATGTGTAGCAAGCTATTTTGATCTTGATTTTGATTGAGCCCAGGCTACAAGACTGAGACCTGTCTTATAAATTCTCTTATAATAGTACTTATGCCTGGGCTCACACCACCTTGCCCCTTGAATGGTTTCTCATTTGTAGAAGTATCTACTAATCTGATCCCATCTAAATTAATGATTGTTTAACATGTTACTTGATATGAATTTTGAACAATAATATTGAGGGCTTGATTCATATGAAGGCTTGACTCCTAAAATGACCAGTAGTTTAATTGTCAGTGGTGTTAATTTCAAAGTTCCAAGCTAATCTCTGCTAAACATTTGATGCTACAAGATGTGGCAATGGATTCACCCCATGATTAGATGACTTTAAAGGGGATTCATCCAAGGACAATAAGCCTCTCAATGGCTATTAAACATAATCACTAAAGGAAACATCTATGCTTAAAGGCAATGTGCCACAGAACACCACTTGTTAGGGGGCTAGAAGCAGGGGAAAGCCATCACCTTGTTTGATTGAGACAATCCTGGGGGCATCTGTTTAGCCATTCTATATAATAGGAGGCTTTGGTCTGATTTGTTGAAAGTGACTCATTGCAGGGAAAAGAAGCAAAATAAAAACTAATGGGGCACCATTGTATATATACATTTTAAAATTTATAGCCCCACTTAGGGATACATATTAAAATTACAGGAAACAATCAAAGATGGGCTAGTTATGAGCTTCAGCAGCTACTATTTACTGTAAGCTGTCTTGAACCAAGAAGAAAGGTGGGATATAAATGTTTAAACAAATAAAATGATACTTTTGAACATTTTTTAAAGTTCTTTATACTCCATGTTCCACCCTTATGAAGACCCAGATTGGCTTAAAACACTCCCACCTTCTCCACTGCATCCTCACAACAACAATGCTGTGAGGGCAGATCAAGCAGAGAGAGCAAATGGCCCAAGGTCACCCAGCCATCTTCCATGGAAAAGTGGCAAGGATGATTTTTTTCCAAAGGAGCTCTAAGTTAGCTTTTAATGTTTGCTGCTAAATGCATTATGGAACCCAAGACTCAATACTGTGATACATTAGAATCAACTTTATTAGGTAATTGGCAGCTACTGTTTGCTGATCACTAATATTTTCTTTCCCCAGTGTTGGTGTGGGTAGTTTTAAACTGCTGCTCTGGAAATTGCCTCTCCAGTACCTTTGAACATTAGGCAAACCTATTAAAACTCAGCAGAGATGATGTCTGTGCATCACTTTTCATGGCCTGCACATCAACTAACGTGCTGAGGGTGACCAGACAATATTCTCCTCCTCCTGATTGGTTGGCTTTAGAATTCAATGATGTTTTCCCCAACTCAAGAGTCTTCTCACCAATGACTGCCAGGCAAGGGTAAATGGTTTGAATTGGACATCCATATTAATTCTGAATATTGAAAGACCAGGGATGTGTAAGAGTTATGAGCAGCAGGCATTTAAATTTTGAGCCTGGTATTTGCCAACTTAATCTGCGTCACTATCAATTACATTCTAAGTCAACAGGAAGCATCTCCTTCTCTGAGCCCTGATTAAGCTTGGCATCAATAACCTCCATAGCTGTCTTAGAACTAACAATACTTCTGGATTTTAGTTCACTTATTTGCCAGGAAATGCTTATTTTCCAACCAGTAATTTTACCTCCTAAAGACAGGATAACAGCTTTCCCTTAATGCAGTCAGGAAATCTTGCTTGCACAAGCTCTATCTCCAAATAAACACAAGCTTTTATTAAGTAGGCAATGGGACCTTGTGTGCTTGAAATAATTTCTGCTTCCAGAATCCTGTTAAACCTCTCTTCTGACATAACTGGAAACAACTGGAAACAACAAGCAAAAGTGGAAACAGGGTTGCCAAGTCTGGGTTGGAAAATACCTGGGGACTTTGGGGGTGGAGCCAGCAGAAGGTGGGGTTTGAGGAGGAGAGGGGCCTCAGCAGGGTACAGTGCCATAGAGTCTCCCCTTCAAAGCAGCCATTTTCTCCAGGGGAGCTGATCTCTGTCAGCTAGAGATCAGTTGTAAAAACAAGAGATCCCCAGGCCCCACCTGGAGGTTGGCAACCCTAAGTGGAAAGAATTAACTTATCAACCAAGCTGGGAGGTAGTGGGCCTTTAATGTAATTTAATATCTACTAAAACTATATCAGTTCAAATCTATACTATTTCTATGAGCCAGTTATGTTTGTTAGCTGATTTTTAAAAAATAGTGTTATATTTCTAGTGCAAAGCAGCCTGGATTGTATATATTTCTGGTTATATAGGGTTGATATGATTTTGTTTTTGTTTTTTTAATCGCACTATATCTGTGCTATGACATGCCCAGTTGGCCATAATCACTTTGCAAGTTCTGTGCTCCATCAAAGTGTAACAAGTAGATGTGATTTGCAGATTCACCGTGGATATTCCCTGCTCTGTTCACAGGCATGTATGCCAAACAGCCTAAAGGCAGCAGGAAATGGACAAACTGCTGATGATAGTTGTCATAATGTGCCAGTCCCTTGAGTGTGATTCACATACCATCATTCCTACTTGGCAGCTCAGTGAGGTGTGAGTAGCTGCGTTTTGATGTGGAGCCATTTTCAAACAATGCTTGTTGCTTCCTGTTAAGTCATCTTAAGCTCATGATAGTTTTCTGACTAGTGCAAGGAACGTGGCTATATATTCACAGTATAGAATGAGAGCTATGCAGGCTGGGTGGCACAATTACAAATTGCTAGCAAGATCCCACAGTGTCAGTAAAGAACATGTGGTCCTGGCAATGAGATCCTTTCATCAGCCAATTTTAAAGGCATGTTTTCTTACTCAAGATGAACAAGAAGAAAGCAGATGTAATACTTTGTACCGAAAATAATCAATGTTTGGATTGATTGGAAGGTAAAAGCAAGTTAATAATTAGTGAGACTCACAAATCAACTTAACTGAGCTGCAAGAAGCAGGCCAAGTGGAGACAACTTCGCTGGCCTAGGTATATTTCAAACTTTAAAGAGTCCCATAGGAAAAACTTCTTTTCACTCCAAAATGGAAATAAATAGAATAAAAATTCCTTTTCATAAAAAAAGGGTGGGTTCAGTTCATATAAAAGCCTTCATGAGCAGACAGCTTATGCTGAAGTTCAAGTAGCAAAGGGGAGGCAAGGCCTAGGACAGATCTGAACATTGACCAAAGCAGAACGAATAAACACACACAGGCCTCTTCCCAGTCCTCCACCTCTGTTTGTCTGAATTTTTCTTGTAAGGCATTTTAAAAGTACTTAAAGCTATGCTAAGCCATACATTTATACACACGTATATACACTACATGCTTATGTTATGCATACACTCTATACACAATTGTATCCATTATTGCCAGTAACCAGAAACTCCCGAAGGGATGGTTTTTGGGGAAACTATGGCTGAGGACAGACTGGCAATCTGTCCCGGGATAGGTTCGCATGGGAAGCGGGGGAAGGGAGCCTGTTCAGACATGCGCAGCTGTCCCTTGACTCCCTTCCACACTTACCCGCTTTGAAGCCAGTTTTCTTGCGCTTTAGAAGGACACTGGGAGAAACCGGTGTCTGGAGGCCGTCTTGCGCTTGCCTCTCGCTTCCAGGCAGTGTGAACCGGAAGAAGGCAGTGTGGCAAGCGGAGGTGGCAGTGTGAACGCGGCGTTTTGCCAGTTTGCACATGAGTGCTCATGCACACATGCACAAATTGCCAAAACAGCCCTATCACGAGCTGCGGAGGCCAGCCCACCTGGGGCCACTCCGCAGCAGTCTGAACGCTCCGTAATGGCATCCTTGCGCAATACCCTGGCCAATGTGGACAGCCAGCCCCGGGGGATTTTTCCCCCGCAGCTTTTGCCTCTGGATTCATCCCACTCCAGATTGCCAATCTGTCCTCAGCCTATGGATGTGAAGGGTGACTGTCAAAGAAGGTTTAATTCTAAGATGGATGCTGTCAGGGATCCATCAGAAACCAAGTAGCATGTCTGCAACCTGGATACTTTTGAGATCAGTGTCCTACCTAAATGCATTGTCTTTCCTGATTCTGTGTATAGCATTTTATGAGCATGAAAGCTCTTGTACTACTTTGTAGAATATTTCCTGAGAAAGATCCATATCTTGAAACGTTGTTATAAAATCTGGAGATGATGTTGATGCTTTCTTACATAAGGGTTTTCTTATGATTTGATGGAATTTGTTGATTATTTTGTAGTGTTTACTGGCAATAATATATAGAAAATATTTTCTTTGTAAGTCTTGTTGACTATTTTGATTTGTGGGTCAGACTTTCATGACTGTTTTCTTTGTATTTGTTTCCAGGAGATAGGCCGTGTCAGCAGTGCTGGGCCAAAGTAGAACTGGGTTTAGAAACGGTTCCAGCATCAGATGACCTCACCCAGCAACGTTGGGGTGTTTTTGGCTGGAGGAAACCCAGACAGGTCATGCATGTTTTTCATGCCCATATGATAATTTTTGCCAAAGTAGTCTGTCATCAAGTTGCCAAGAGTAGTTATAAGAACCTGATTCATTTAGAAGAGTGGGCAGATAACCCGAATAAAGTATAAAAACTGAGGGTGTCCAATAGGAAGTCAGAGAGAAAAGATACAAGCCTCTCTCCCTAATTTTGGCTGCAATAACACACACTAAATAATCTACTTTCCGTCCACTTTCAGTGCAGTTTTGAATTGGATTTTGCCAGTTCACACAGTAAAATCCAGTTGGAAAGTGCATTGGAAGTGCATTGGAAGTGGATTATTTAGTGAGTGTAATTGCAGCCTTTGTGTCTTCCAAATACCCATCTGAAGGAAGACCCCCCTGGAAGTAAGGCATTTTCCTACCGAGTCATCTTTGGCCACCTTTGACTATGCTTCACCACCCTTTCCTGGAGGATTAGTGGGATTGTTACTTGGGTTTTTCTTTTTCTCTTATTTACTGTCATTGCTCTATGCTGATTTATGCTGCTTAAAGAAAAGCTACTGCTTCATTCCAGGTAGGGTTAATTCAGGCTGATCTATTTTTCTATGTTGGGGTATGTTCTGGAAATTCTTAATGTTATTACAATATAGAAAATCCTTGTTAGAATTTGGCTGCGGCCACATGAGCGAGATAATCTGGAGGGAAAGTGAGGCTATTTTGCCCTGGAGCAATTTGTCCCGCAGTTGCACAATCACACAGGTCTGTGGACCTGCCAGTGCAACTCGTGGCTGCATGATCAGACGCAACTGCAGGCGAGTTTTTTTTTTTTTTGTATGATTGGTTTCCGATTCGCTTCAATGGGGGATTGATAAATCGCTTCTCCACCCTAAGGGCTTTCGATGATGCGCATACTGAGAAGGGGAAAAAAAACCCAGCATGGCGTCGGGATAGCCTGAGATCAGACTATCCCCGACACCACACTTCCACGCTGGAGCGATCACATGGGGAAAGTCCGGCTGTGGGCTGCAGCAATCCATTTGATACTGGAGTTTACCTAGTAGTTTTTTACTCTGCTTCTCTGGCAGATCAAAACGGTTTGTGACGGCTTGCCAACGGTTGCCCGATGCCTCCCAGATGTGCTGGTGTGATCACGCCACTTTGATCTGCCGGTGAATCGTCCCTCTCATGCGGCTAATGGGTGTGTATGATCGTGCCCTTTAAATACCAATAAAATCCCTTGAAACTGTATAACCTGGTGTCCAAGTTCTTTCTTTTCCTGGAAGTGTTATTCCCAGAGTAAGATTCAAAAGCTCCCTCTTGCAAAGCAGGCTTAGCCTGGAAATAATGCAGGTTGTTGGCTCTCCAGAGTAACTGGTTGGCCACTTTTTGAGACAGGGTGCTTTTCTTATGTCCTTATGATTTGTTAGCTATACAGTGCAGGATAGATTAGTTACTTTGGCTGCATCCAAGGGTTTGGGCAGTCCCACTGGAATCTTTAACTTTTGTTTTTTGAACAGACAACACTAAAGCCATATCACAAACTGCTTGTCTAATTCTTTTTTTCAGTTTTAAATGTGATTCAGCTTGCAGCATAAGAGGCTGATATTTAAAAATAAATAAATAGATACAAGCTTCATCCCACCACAGGCATATGGTGTTCTGCAGAGTTCTTTGGACACAAACTTTAGCATAAAAAGGAAATGAACCTCAAAGATGAACTAGAAGACTGTACATTTTATGGCCATTATTTAGAATCCAATTTGTGTTCAACAAAATTAATGAAAGGGTGACATTAACTGTAGAAGGCTATAAAGAGAGTGGCCATTTTAGAGGAAAATTTCAGCTAAACTTTCTCTGTACTCTGAATTGTTTGCAGGTGTCAGCTACCCCACTCTCCCTAACTGATGGTTACTAGCCAAGGTCATCTCCCAGGCCTGTTAATTAGATCATACAGTCCAGCTGTGAATCTGGTAAGGGAGGGGTGAGCATGCTCCTATTCAGAATATTCTATGGAGATAGACACGTGATCGGCTGGAGAATGTAAGGAGGTTATGGCTTGCTTTTCTATAAAGTATAGCCTATGATGGGAGAAGACATCCTTTTCCCTTTGCATTTCTAACTTTCCTCCACTCACCCTATCCGTGCTGTCTGAAGATACACACTGTATGCTCTGGAACACCATGCTTTAGCTATAAGAAACCAACATCTCTGTTGTAAGAACTGAGAAAGCAGTTAGCCAGTCTAGTTTTGTTATTTTTCTGTGCATCTTGGCTGCCACTGAACTATATGTACCATTTATTTTTTAAAAATCTTGAATTTCTTCAATAAAGACTTTTTTGCTTCATGGTGTGTATTACTGGGGAGTGACCTAAACCAAACTCAGGTCAAGCTTGGTTATGTTATTGCACCAAGGCAGTCTCCCCACAGTAGACATCCCTTGTAGGCTGACAACCCATCCCAGTGAGCTGTGAAGGCCATAAATTCCAGGCCTGCTGCAGCTGCGGGCCTCCCCTTCACCACCCAGCCCAAAACCCAGGAGATGACAGGATCCCAGGCTGAGCAGTGGGTGACATTGGCCACCTGGAGGGGAGAATCAAGGAGGTCCTGTACCGGGAGCACACAGTGCACTGGGGCCGGGTCATCTTCGATGGAAGACAAGAGCAGGTGGCTGAGGGCGTTGGCATGACCCATAGCCTTCCCCGGACGGTACTGCAGGCTGTAGTTATAGGCAGACAGGAAAATGGACCATCGAAAGACCCACGGTGAGAAGACCTGCAGTGTCTGCCTATCTGCAGTGAAGAGGTCGAGAAGAGGGCAATGGTCTGTAGCGATGATGAAGGGCCGGCGGTAGATGAAATCATGGAATTTCTTTACACTGGCCACTACTGCCAGGCCCTCGCGGTTGGTCTGGGCATAGTTCCACTCCGCAGCTGACAGCACCCAGGAATAGAAAGTGACTGGCACCTCCTGCCCATCTAGGAGTTGGTGAGCCAGCACTGTGCCCATTCTGTAGGGGGAGGCAATGCAGGCCAGAATCACCACCAGGGATTCATCAAAATGAGCCAGAACCACATTAGAGATTAAGAGCACCTTTGAATGCGATTTGACCCCTTGAATGCGGAGGCCTGGTGAGGGCCCCAAGATCAGAGGGCCTGTTTGTCCAGTAAGCTGTGCAAGGGCTCAGCTACCGCTGCCTTATGGGGAGGAAGGCATGGTAAAAGTTCAGGAGGCCTAGGAACACCTTGGGCTTGGGCGGAGGAGCCTCAAAAATGGCCTTTATCTGGTCCCTTGCCAGATGGAGGCCTTTCACGTCAACTGTGAACCCCAAGAAGTCAATGGAGGGAACCCCAAAGAGGCACTTCTCCTGCTTCACTTTGAGCCTGGCCTCTTGGAAATGGCAGAGAATGGAGCACAGTTGAGCAGCGAAGTCCTCCAGCATGGCCGTGGTGATCAGCACATCATCGAAGAACAGTGTGATGCCTGGAATCCCTTTCAAAAGAGAATCCATGAGATGTTGGGAAAGGCCCGGGGTGATGCTCGCCCTGAACTGCAGCCACTTTACTTTGAAGGCCCCCCGATGTATGACAATGGTTTGCACAGCAGCTGTGGCCTCGTCTATGGGGAGCTGCTGGTAGGCCTGGGTGAGATCGAGTTTGCCAAAAATCTTCACTCCTGCTAAAGTGGCCAGCACATGGCTCGCAAAAAGGACCGGGTATGTGTGGTCCTGTAGAGCCCTATTCAGCGTGCACTTATAGTCCATACAGATGCAGACGTCCCCATTCAGTTTCATGGGGGTGACTATGGGGGTCTCCCAGGCAGCATGGGAGACTGGTTCCAGGACCCCTTACGTCACAAGGCAATCCAATTCCACATCAGTCTTTGGCTTCAGAGCGAATGGGACCTTCCTGGCTTGCATGTGGATAGGTGCCAGCTGGGGGTCGAGTTGCAAGTATACTGGGGGGCCCATGTAGCGGCCCAGGGTTCTGTCAAAGATGAATGGAAACTCACCACAGACATTGCTGGAATCCTGTGGGGGCGCATCGCTTTACTCCCTCAATGGAGATTCCTGGAGGGGTGAACCAAGCACGGCCCAAAAGGCTGACCAGGTTGCCCTCAACTACTATCAAGTCCAGGTAGTTGTTAAAGCCCCAGTACTGGACTTGGAAATTCCCCACATCCCATATAGGAACACTGTTTCACTGTAAGTCCAACAGAGTCATGGGTAAAGGACGCAGACGGGGGCCCCCATTAGGACACAGTCTCTTAAGTGTCTCCACCAATATGATGGAGGCCATGGACCCGGAGTCTAACTACATGGAACAAGGGGACTCCTCTAATTTAACCCGAACCTTGATTTTAGGGGCTGAGGTCTGGCTCGGAAGCCACAGAACCTGTTCACTTGTAAGGAGGTAGAGGTCTTCTGGGGCAGCACCATTCTCATAGTGCATGGAGGTCCGGCAACGTGGAGACATTTGTGTCATCGGGGCAAGGGACTCACTTGAATGGCAGGCTTGTGCTATGTGGCCAGAGTGGCTGCTGCTCCAGCAAGTGGCATCCCTGAACCGGCATGTCTTCCAGTTGTGCTGGTCCCAACAACTGGTGCACTTCTGATGGCCAGACTCCAGAATGGGTGCAGAGTGTGGCATGACCCCTGGATGTCACCTCCTGGTGGGCTGTTGGATCCAATGAACCTCTTCCCTGTCAGAGTCAGTGGAGTCAATGCTTGCCTGGTGTGAGGCCACCGTGTGGTGACTGGCAATGGACCCAGTCGTGGATGGGTGCAACCTCTCCCACGCAGTGGCTGTGGAGAGGATGGAGGTGAGGGTGCAAGTCTCCACCTCCATGATGTAGCACCAGAGCTTCTCCTCCCTTAGGCCATAGACTAACTGGTCACGGAAGGCCATCTCCAGATGGGCTCTGAAGTTGCATTCCGAGGCAAGCTGGTGGAGCTCAGCCAGGTACTCTACTGCAGACTCATGCGGTTGCTGCAGCCAGTAGTAGAAGGCCACGTTGCACAAAATCTCTGATGATCAGGGGACAAAATGGTCCTGGAACACCTTTACAATCTGGTCGAACGAGGCCTTGGAGAGCTTTGTAGGCGATAGCAGATTTCAGGCCAGCTCGATGGTGGCTGGGCCACAGGAGCCAATGAGAAGGCCCCTCTTTCGCTCCTCTTCAGTGACCTGATAGAAAATCAGGATGGACTTGAGTCCCTCGACCCAGGCTTCCCATTGGTGAGGGGAAGTCGGGTCGAATGGAGGGACAAGTCCAGCTCCCAGAGCAACTGCCAATGTGTTATGTGTTTGTGGCATGGAAGCAACCTGTTCGCCTTTGGTGCTTATCAGCTGGAGCAGTGGCAGAGGTCTTCATCTTCCTTGGGGCCCTGGCAGCCCAGCTTGCTCAGCGGGATCCCACCTTCATTGCCACTATTGTGTACTGGGTCCGATGCATGGAGGAGCAGGATGAGGCAGTGATAAACAGCTCGGTTTATTAGGTACACAACAAGACAAAGATAACCAGCCATTTTATCCATTTCCATAAAATGGAAATTACTATAAGATAGTAAAGACAGAGGAGGTTTAGATGTTCCTAATTGGAGACTTTACTACCAAGCAGCAACTTTAATATGGATTAAAAATTGGATAAATTTAGAGAATACCAGGTGTTTAGCATTAGAAGGTCATGATCTTTATATGGGATGGCAAACTTACACCTGGTATGGAAAGGATAAAATCCATGCTAACTTTCATAACCATGTGCTAAGAGGTGCATTGGTCAAAATTTGGTTGGAAATAAAATCTAGACATTATCACAAAATCTCTATGTGGGTTTCTCCTCTGGAAGCCTTTATTAAACCTTCATTAATTAACAGTTTGAATAAGGCAAGTTATGATGTTTTATTAAATAATAAAAAGAATTTGAAATCTGAGAGAATTTGAGAATAAAACATGATATTAAGCTATCTTGGCGGGAAAAGATACAATTACAAACCAAATATGATATAGATAGAAAATTGGGTTTTTATGATACAAAAAAAATGAATTTGATAAGATGTGGTTAACATCAAATGATAAAACGATACAAAAAGCATATAAATTCCTATTGAAAGAGGAAATGTATGATGAGATGATTAAAACGAACATGATATCGTGGATGCAGGACTTTGGTTAAGCATTGGAAACTGATGAATGGAGTAAAATTTGGAAAACACTGAAGTTTATGTGAGCCATACCATTCAAGGAAAATGTATTCAAGATGTTTTATAGGTGGCACTGGACCCCAGTGAAGGTGGCAAAATGTTATAAAAATGTGTCAAATATTTGTTGGAAATGTGATAAAAATGTGGGAACATATCACATGTGGTGGTGGTATAAAAAAGCTCAATCCTTAATTTTTGAAATAGTAGGAATAGATTTATTTTTATCCCCAGAATCTTTCCTATTAAATTTAATTTCAGAGGGATTAAATTGTTGTAAAATATCAATTATTATATATATTTTAATGGCTACTAGAATTTGCTGGGCAAAATTTTGCAAAAACCACAAAATGCCCCCAGTAAAGGACATAATGTACAAACTAGTAGAATTAGCAGAAATTGACAAACTAAGTCATACAATTCAAGGGAAAGATAAAACTTTATTTTGGAAAATTTGGTCAGTGTTTTATGAATGGATAGAATGTTTCTAAAAGACTCAAACTTATTTATTTTTTGTATGTATGTTTGTTAAATGGAAAAACTATAAATAAACTGGTTTTTTTTTTTTAAAAAAAAGATAACCAGTCGAAGGCCAACTATATACACCTTCCCAAGACATACCCACAGTCCCATTAGAGGGTTTGAATATCCACCAGAGGTCTTATTGGCTAGCTGTGGGTAGCGCAGGATCCTTGGCCCCTTTTGTTCTCTGGAACCAAGCTCTGGCTTAAGGATGCTGGCACTCGGTGGTGGTCAGTGGACATAACACATTTCTATGGTAAGCCATAGAAGTGCCTCACCGAAGTAGCCACTGGAATTTGCTGGTGGCTATTTAATCTGTGTCGGAGTCATCTTAGTGTAAGGTAGGGATGACTGGGGCATGGGAGCCAGCTATGCTTGTTTGATCATGCCCATTTTATCCCAATGGGAGGGGTGGCTATGTTGGGCCAAACTGCTCATGTGACCACACCTAAGTGTTGTAAGACTGGGATCACATGATCCCAGTACCTCACCCTAATCAGCAATCTAGCCACAGCATTCTGCACTAGCTACAGCCTGCAAACATTCTTCATGGGTTGCCCCAAGTACATGGTACAGTTATTTTTTTCGATCTCCTGGAAGATAATCTTCCAGACTGCTTTCATTCCATGTGACAGAGTTTCCTAAGTGTGTCCTCTGCAATGCCTCCTGCCCAAGCTATGTAATAAAACTATCAGAATTGAACAAAAATAAATTGGTAAGTATAATATATATTGGATGATGGAACTAGCAAAAAAGGAGGGCCATATTTCCTGTGTGTGTGCATGTGTTGTAGAGGTTTCTCTAAGGAAATCTGGAAAACACGAACATATAAGAAGGCAACAGTGGACTGGGAGCTCACCCATCATTTCTTTTGATGCAATGTTAATAAAAAGAGCAGGGCCATCTAAAACTAAATATATAGGGTGATTAGCCTACTGACAATTTTTTGATGATCACATTAAATTTATAGAATCATAGAATCATAAAGTTGGAAGGGGCCATCTAGGCCATCTAGTCCAACATCCTGTTCAAAGAAGGACCAGCCTAAAGCATCCCTGACAAGTATTTATCCAGCCACTGCTTGAAGACATTCCGGATAGGGCAGCTACCCTCGCATCTGAGTGTGGTTTCACACTGGATCAGATAATGGCCATAGGACACTGGTGCTCATCCACGTACATGTGCACCAGATTTATTGTACTGACTGGTTTGTTTTTCTAGCCTCTTTAGACTCAAGGAAGACAGTTTTGATCACTGAGCACAGCATCATTTTTAGGCAAGCAAATATGCAGCTTCGTCTGGATGGGATTCCAACCTGGGTCTTGATGAACATGTTCAAGTCAACCAGTGAGAAAGTAGAGGAATGAAGTGGTAAGCTTTCCACCATAGCAGCTATGTTTTTTCTCTAGGGCTCACCGCAAATTGTCATCATTCAGTAGGGAGAGAATGACCTTTCAGTGCAAAAAGGTGTGGTATTGTCCAGAACCAACATTGCTGACCTCCTGACTCTGCAGGGAAGGCTCCCTGGGGCAATGTTAATATAGTTTAGTTTGTTGGCGTTCTGTGAATGGAGGGGGGTGCTGGCTCTAGAAAAGGTGGACTTAGCCAGAAGGGAGGTTTACAAGGGGGCACAATTTGTTAAGACACTGGGTGGGGAGGTTATCATGAACTCTGACTCTTCATTAACATAACATAAGAACATAAGAGAAGCCAATGTTTGATCAGGCCAATGGCCCATCCAGTCCAACACTCTATCACACAGTGGCCAAAAATACCAGGTGCCATCAGGAGGTCCATAAGTGGAGCCAAGACACTAGAAGCTCTTCCATTGTTGCCCCTCCTCTGGTCTTTGGTGGTTTGGGCATTGAGATGGATCCTTTGGAGGGGAAGTTGGGCCTATGTGCATGCCTCCCCCATTTGGAGGCTTCCATAAGGGGCCTTGGGGTATGGAGCCACTCAGCCACATGCACATGTGTCCTGGTATCCTGTCACTCCATGGGTGATCCCTCAGCAAGCAGGCTGGGGGGGATTCATCAGGTGGCAGATGGGTCACCCAGTGCTTGGATCCATCCCTATGCTGTGCCATTGCTCCTTTGTGTTAATAAAATAAGCTTTGGCCATGTTTTAACAAAAAGGAGCTTTGGAGCTTTGGCAGGAGTGGGCATAGTGCCCCCTGCTCTTTGTTGGTTTGGGCATTGAGACAGATCCTTTTGGGAGGAGGCTGGGCCTCTGTGCATGCCTTCCCCATTTGGGGGCTCCCATAAGGAGCCTTGGGTTGTGGAGCCACTCAGCCACATGCACAGGTGAGGGCTGCTGGCTGGCTTCTACCTTCAGGTGGCAGGGGGACTGTGTAGAGAGCAGTGCCCACATGTGTCCTGATATCCTGTCACTCCATGGGTGATCCCTCAAAAGGCAGGCTAGGAGGAAGGGTTTCATGAGGTGGCAGGCGGGTTGCCTGATGCTTGAATCCGTCCCTATGTTGCGCCATTGCTCCTTTCTGTTAATAAAATAAGCTGTGGCTATCTTTTACCAAAAATGGATTGTGTGTGTTTAATTCCTTCCAGCACCTCACCCTTTATCGCTCATTGACCCCCGCAGACTATAGTGCTTTGAGTTGTTCTTTTCGACTGAAGCCTCCTATAAATCCTATTGCTGCCTGTTCTTTTATGAGTCATTTCCAACTTATGGATTTCAGAAAGTAATAACTCTGGCTGACACCTGCTCTTTTTATGAGCAGTTGCTTCACTAATGAAAGAGTCCCTGATGCCTACTTTCATAGAGTCCCATGGTGTTGCCTTAGAGAGCCTTGAGGAATCATTTATTTGAAAATATTTCTAAATTCTTCCTGCAGTTTTGTATGCAGATTTAAAAAGAAATTGTTCATTCTCCATGTAATGGAGGTTGCTTGGCTTCTGCCAGATGAGTGCCATCCTACAGATGTACTGTCACAGGTAGCTAGAGACAGTATATGAGAAGAAACGATTAGTCCAAAAAGGTGAATCTAACCAAAGAACAGTTATATTGTGTGTAGCATACTTTACAGAATAATATGACTTGTGATAATAATATGACCTATACAGAAAAAATATTTGTGGTTGCACAATCCCTAAATATTTGATATTCTACGTTGCTACTTAATGCTAGTGAGTGAAGTGGGTATAGAAGTACCAGTGATGTGGACAGATGTTGCTTTAATTGGGCATTTTTACAGAGTTTAATATTCTCTTATTTGAAGAATTCTAGAATAAAGGAAGTTCATATACAGAGTTTGTACAATCAATTGTACCCACAATGATTTTAAACATTTTAGTCCCTTGAAAAAAATGCAACTTCTTGTTCAAGAAGCGATTATCAGATCCAGGCACAGGAAAGTGGAACATCCTTCTATATATGTGTGCCTGGAGTGAAGCAATCTGGGTTTATTTTATACCACACAACACACACACAAAGCTGCCCTATGCTGAATCAGACCTTTGGTCCATCACAGTCAATATAGTCTACTCAGACTGGCAGCAGCTCTCCAGGGTTTTAGATGGAGCTCTTTCACATCGAATCCTATGCTTTTACCTGGAGATGTCAGGGATTGAACCTGGGATCTTCTGCATCTCAAGCAGATGCCCTACCACTAAACCACAGCCACTTCAGCTTCTTCACATTGGTTTGGGTGTTTCTATACCAGCTGTGTGTATGTTTGTGTGAAATTTTACATCTGTCTTTCGTTAACTGAAATAATTACATTATATGTCAGAAGAAGTCAAGAATTCTGGGTCCAAATCTTTGTTCCCCTGGAAGGGAGGTCATGTGCATAAACTTTAAATAGGATGTTGTCTGGTGATTGGCTGAGTGTTTCAACTGGTCATGCCTATATTTGTGCACTATGGAAAGGACCAAACAATGGGTCTGTTCTGTGGGGCAGGAATTGGCTGTTCTTTGTGTTGTTATGCCAGAAATATCATTGAAACACTGCAGAAGGGGCTTGGATTCAGTATAACATCTCCATGAACAATTTCTACCCACACATTGTGTCTCCCATATCTGGGGGGATTTTGGACTTCCCCTGAAGGGGGAAGGCAAGAAAGTCACACTTATTACACTGTTCTGGATCCAAATCAGGATCTTGATGCAAATATATACACAATCACATCATACCTTTTGTCTTTGCAGATGGAGAACAAACAAAGCATTTTTAAAGCCCAGAATTAGTATTAAAATTCTCTTAGTTAAATCAGTATTAAGAAGCAGTTGAATGTAGTGCTGACCAAAAAAAAGAAAAAAAGAACAATAGTCAGATGGAACAGGGAAATTGGCTCACGCCTAGATGAAATGGATGGGAAGAAGGAGAGACCATATTAGCTGTCTTAAGCTCTTTGGAATAAAGTAAACATAATAGGATTTACATCTGAATATGCATGAATAGGATTGAGCTATATCATTTTTTCCATTATGTATTTCAAGACAAAAATAAGGAAACAGAAGGCAAAATTTATCCCAGACTTACAACCTAGTTTTACATAAAACAAACTCCGCAGAGATGAAAATCTCTTTTTTTGTCACAGCAACAGAAATAGAGTATGCCTCAGCTCTGGGTTTCCCTCATCTTGTCAATTTGTGTCAAAACTCTGATATATTAGAACAATTTATGTGGTTAAATTTATCTTAGTGGCACAAGATAATGGCACTGTAATTAAAGTGTCTTTGACAGTTTCATTTTCAGGGGTAGGTAACTCAAGGCAGTAATTCAACCAGACAGAGTTTGGTAATAAAGGAAATTTTTTAAAAAATCCGCTATCCTTGTTTATTTTATGGAGTCTGTTTTTCATACATTAAAGTGTCCTCCATACACCTGTATTCATTGTAAAACATCACACACACACACCCAAATGGTAGGGTTTGGTCGCTTACTGGATGAACTAGAACAGGATGCACAGAGAAATTACAAAGGAAATAAATATTTGGAGCTCCAATTTGGAAAGTGTATTGTGACTCTGAAAAGAGAAGATATAAAGAGAGAAGCTCAGTGATTAGTGCAATGTGAATGGGATGATCATTGTGGCCTGTGTGATACAGTGGCTACTACAGACCAGAACTTGTGACACTCCAGTTTAGGGTACCAGCCAGGACTGGCATCTGGTGGTAGTCTGGGAATTGTGATGACATAGTGGGTGCTGTCAGTGCAATGGTATTACATCAGTTCAAGGGAAAACCCAGATGTGAAATGATGTCTTCTAGACATTGCAAGGAACTCTATGGTAAAACAGGTATAGAGTTTCTGGTGATTCCTAGAGAGGCATGACATCACTTCTGGGTTTTCCCAGAACTGACATAACACTAGCAGTTATTGCTGTCAGTGGGAAGTATCTCACTATAGTTGGAAATCTGGCTATTTTACTCCAGTTCATAAACCTCACTCAGCCATGCAGCTCAGTGACACAGGTCACTTACTCTGACCCATTCTCCATCTAGCATTCACTCTGTTGTTTTACCAAACTCACACTGGAATAGAAAAAGATGTGGCTCAGAACCACATTCAAATACCCAGGCCAATGCTGTACTGACTGCAGAGTCATCCCTGGATGGCTGTAAAACAACCATAAATCTATGCAGACAGTACCATAAAACCGAGAGATCTAAGGAAGTGAAACTGGCATGCAGTGTGGAGGCTACCATAAAATCCGACAATCAAAGCAAGTGAAAGTGGCATGCAATGTAGAGGGGAATTTCTGTTCCACTGTGGGTTTGGTAAAACAGTGGAACAAATGCTAGATGCAGAATGGGCCTCTGTCTCAGCCTCTATCACAGGATTGTTGGGAAGATAGGATAGGTTTCCAGCAAATCACACTTTGATGTTACACATCACACAGCTTGTCCTTGCTTGCACCATCATAACTACAAATTATGATTTGAAGTTTTGTTTTTCATTACTATACATGGATGTAACTGAACAACAACAACACATGGATATTATGATTTACTACAATACAGGGAGGGAATTGCAAAGAGGATACAGAAGGAATACATGAGCCCAAGGCTGACTCCAGATTTGTTCAGATAGGACCAAACTATGGTTTACTTGTAGTGGAATACCTAGTATTAACAGCTATTACAAATGCTTCAGATATCTTTACAATACCAGCTATTGATACAGCCTTTTCATCTAATCAAAATGACAGATAAGAAACCTTGAATGGGGGGGGGGGGGTTAGTCAAGTTCATCTATATTTGAAGTTTTCCTCCCACTAAATCTTTTGAAAAAGAGAAAGTTTGGCTATTTTACCAAATTGTTAAACTTTTTATACACCTCTTTAATACTTTTTTAGGGCTGTTAGCATTTGCCATTCTTCCAGTTGGTCATAAGACTTCTAAGCTGACAGAAAAGTGCATTCCTATAAACCAACCATTTCCAAACTGTTGCATCTTCATAGCACTACTTTAATTAGAGCATTTAAAAGGACAGCAAAGCCAAAACTCCCTTTACAAAATGTTACTTAGAGGACTGGCAATCCCAAATGACTTTCCTTAAAACCAAATATTTCTAAACTGTTGAATCCCTTCCTGTCCTGAAACCTGAAGCACTTTCCAAAATGACTGTAAAATCTTACCTCGGATATTGGGATTAGTTATTATAACAAATACCATACATTTATAAATATCAGTAGTCCATTCTGAGTGTTTTTTTAAAAAATATATCTGCCAGCAACTACAAAAGAAGTCCCAAACCCTGATCAACAGACATCAGAATAAGTTTTATTTTCACCTATCAAAGTTTGTAAACCAGTTTTTTTTCCTCAGCATAAATGGTGGCTGCCATTCTGCTTCTTAATTTTTACTCAAATTTAAATTAAAGCAGTGACTGTGCAAAACTCCTTTGCCATGCTAACTGTGAATTACTTGATGTTGTGTAAATAAGTGATGATATATATACACATATATACATATATAAAAGGTAAAGTGTGCCATCAAGTTACAGCTGACTCCTGGCAGCCCCAAGAAGTTTCACCTTCTAAGGTTTTCAAGGCAGGAGAGGAGCAGAGGTGGTTTGCTGTTGCCTTCCTAGTCTTCCTTTGTGGTCATCCATCTAAGTACCAATGCTCCTTAGCTTCCTAGCTCTGACAACATTGGGCTAATTTGGACTATAAGGGCTACTACACGTACATGCATACATACATACGTGAGAATACAAGAAGGAAGACCCGTGATACTCATGAGGGGGGGAGTATTCCCCATGGATCCTGGCCTGCAAAAGCAGCAGGAGTTCTGCATGGAAGAGGAGGCACCCGCAGGTGAGCCCAGCAGGCAGGGCTGCCCAGCCCACCAAAGCTTCCCACCTGACAGCAGTAATGGCAGAGAGCCCTGTGCGGCTCCCAGCTGGCCCACCAAGGCTTCTCCCCAACCCACAGTGACAATGGCAGTGAATAGCAATGGTGGCAAGCCCTGTGCAGTTCCCAGCTGGCTCTCCAAAGCATCTCCCCCCCACAGCGGCAACAGTGCTGAGCATTGCCTCCACCACAGTTCCCAGTGGTAACTGTGTTCTCTGTGCATGCACAAGGAACTCTCCTTTACTTTGGGGAGCATTTAAGTATCCCCTGTATAGTTTTTTCAACATTTCTGATTTTTCTGCACTCCTGGGGAATATCCCAAGTGTGCAGGAAAATCTATTTACCCTCCATGTGGTCCTGATGTGCAGATTTAGATATCTGCACACAGAGGGACCCTTGACTGTTAGATATATAGACAAGAGGCGGTGACCCATGATACTCGTGGGGGAGCTCCACGTGGAGGAGGAGAAAGCTGCTAAAGGTAAGCCTTCTCTTCCCCCCCCCCCATGGGCACTGGTGAGGCCTGAGCAGCTCTCACTGGCCCCTCCACTTGCTCCCCTCCATGGGCACTGGTGGGCCTGAGTGGCTTTCGCCAGGCCTGCTGCTTCTCCCTCCCATTCCCCAGCACCAGTGGCGAGGTTTGGCCACCTCCCAACCACCAGGCCACCGCAGTTCCCTAAGCGTTGCCTGCGCATGCACAGGGAATGCTCTTTTACTTTTGGGGGGATTTAAATATCCCCTGAAAGTTTTTTAAACTTCTTAGATTTTTCTGCACACGTGGGGAGTCCCCCATGTGTGTAGAAAAATCTCCCTGCCCCCCAAGTGCCCCTTCCATGCGGATTTAGATATCTGCATGGAGGGGGCCACTTGGCTATTAGTATATAGATGTTTTGCCCCCAAATGTGCATCACTTTACATTTACTCACACTGAACCTCTTGTGGCATGGTGTCTTGATTCAGCAGCTTGCTAGTATGGAAACTATCAATCAGCCCTCATTTCTTGTCACCTGCATCTGAGTTACTTCTGCTGACAACTTTCCTGAAAACAGCAGGATTGCTCCACAATTTCTGTGTGTGATTGCTCCACAATTTCTGCAGAGAAAACAGCACAAAGAATTAGTTCATTTGCTCTGCAGTCTTCCTGTTCCATCAGTAATCCTTTCAGGTTTTTGTCATACAAGGAACCTTCCCTCTCTAGCCCATCTTCTTGCTTCTGATATATTTAAAGAAATCTGTAGTGGATTCTGTATCCTAGCAGCTTATCTACTGATAAAAGCCGGAGAACATACTCTTCTACTTTACCAGGAACAGACACACACCCCCCGCGCACCTGTTGGCTGCTTCAGTGTCAGAGAGGGCAGGCTGTAGCTGCTGCTTGTGGCTGCTGTAGCTGTAGCTGCTGCTTGTGGAAGCTGCTTGTGGAAGAGGCTGTAGCTGCTGTAGCTGCTGCTTGTGGAAGAGGTAGTTCAGGGAGTCTCTTTCCCTGCCTGGAAGGGTGGAGAGGAGCAGGTGGGCATTATTGCTTTCATAATAATCATACCGGAAGGAAAAAAATAACGAATTTTTGCCTCGGAAAAAAATATGGGGCAAAAGGGGCTTTGCGCTGGGAAGTTACACTGAATGATCCCACCCCACCCTGTGCACTTACGGAATGGGGACCTGCCTGGAAGGGGAGCAGATAGTGGTTTCTGTGGAGGGAGGGATAAAGGGACACATGGATTCACCCAAAGGCAACCCAGGATGCAGGGGCTTACAAACGGGGTTGGGCTCTGGGGTGGTGTGGTGCAGGGAAGATCAGATCGCTGCAATTCGGGCTGGAGTGGTTCTAATGGGACAGGCCCTTGGCGGCATCTCTTCCTTGGAGGGGGAGCATGGGAAATAAGTTGGGGTCACCCACGTCTTCCCACGGTAATGTGGGAGCTGGGGATGCTTTCCTCCTTGCTGGGTAGACAGTTGGTAAACAAGCAGTTCCGATTAGGCTTTCACAAGGAGCCCCAGCAGAAGCCACGCAGGTGGGTGGGCTAACTCCTCTTTACCTCAGACTCACACGAGGAACTTGGGGAGGAAGTTGGCGCCGGCAGTTCAAGTAAGGCTGCTGCTTGCTGGGGGGGAGGGAGAGAGGGAGAGGTGCCAACAATTCCCCACTCCCCCCTGGTTCCCAGGCCCAAGTGGGCTGACGATTCCCCCCACACACCCCGGTTCCAAGGCCCAAGAGGCTGAGAGCCGCTCAGGCTGCCGATTCCCCACTCCCCCCCAGCTCCTAGGCCCGAGCAGGCTGCTGATTCCCACCTCCCTGGCTCCAAGGCAAGGTCTGAGTAGATCTCAGCTGCCAGGCCACCTCAGAGTTCCCAGAGCGTTCCCAGAGCATGCACAGGGAACACTCTTTAACTTTTGGGGGGATTTAAATCCCCTTGAAAGTTTTTTAAAGTTTTCAGATTTTTCTGCACATCTGGGGAGTCCCCCAAGTGTGCAGAACAATCTCCCTGCCCCCAGGTGCCCTCTCATGCGGATTTAGATATCCTCACGCAGGGGGCACCTTGGCTATTAGTATGTAGATGTACAAAATGCATTTCTGTCACCCCAGTTCCCTGTTTGTGAAAATGTGTCTGCATTGATGATTTTATTTCTGCCTTGTTATAAAATTAACTCACATACACAGATTTTTTTAAAAGAGTGAGAGCAGTTTAGAAGGCATTTTTTATTTTATTCATTATGTTCATAGTCTGACTTTCTCACTGAGACCAAAGCAGATTACACAAATTGATGAACCAATTAGGATGAGACATCTAATAAGCAATGTACTAAGACTAGGATTATGGAAATCTGAACAAGCATAGCATATTAGACATGACAGAGATACAGATACAATGCAGAAAAAAATAGTATTATATCAGTAGGAAACAATGCAGTGACAAGAAGGTCATACATACAGCAAACAGATAATACGTTATATACCCAATAGTATAGCTCACAGTCGTTTTCTCTTTATAATCATATATGATTGAAGTTGGTACTTTCTGGATGCAAAAACCACTCTGTTTCACCAAAAAATTCATCCCAGATGGAACTTGAACCTACAGTCCCTGGTTTAAGAGGCAAATGTTTTATCCATTAGTCCACCAAGGCTGGTACTACACAATTGACACTAACTTTATATTTGTCATAGTGATTCATTGACAGGTATTCAGAAGAGGGCCTTTAAAAAAGAGTGGATACTTAACAGTGGAAAGAAATCTCTTTGAGCTCACAGATCTCAGAAGAGAATATTTGGGATATTTAGATTCAATAGTTATTATAGTACATGGAACATAAACATACTAAGAATGAGTAAAACAAAAGCTGCATTTCTTTCATTTTGATTGGTTCTTGCCCCTGTTTATATTCATTGTGATCTCTCTTTGGAATCATTGATGTTCTGTCCAATTTATTTCTGTTTTTTTAAATAGAAAATCACATTTTCAACTGTACTTTTTTCATTCAATAAGGATGAAGTTGTCAGAGTTCATATCGGTAATTGAAGGGATAATGCTTGCTGAATTTCAGTTGAATAGGAGAAAGCATCCCATATCCAGACCCTTCATTTACAAAGCAGCTGCAGGAAGGCATTTTGCAACCCTCCAAGGCAGCAAGAATGGCAGAGAGCAGAGCTGTCAACTGGGCAGTAGGTTTTGCTTGCACCCACTGGAAGTCCTGCAGAAGCAAATGCAGAGTTAGCATTTGGGATCCTTAAGACAATGCTAAAGAGACCAAATGTGTCTCCTTGCTATAAGGTCACACAGAGCAGAGGTTAGCTAATATCCTCAAATAATTTTGAATATTGTCAGGCTAGGCCTATTTTTCAGTGAATGTGAATGATCGATGCAAAACAAACATTTGAGAATGTTTGGTGGAAAATCACTTAAAGCATGTGTGAGTGACACACAATTTACTAATGAAGATGATGCCCACTCAGTCACTGTAGGAGAATCTCATGAACTATTGGTGATATAATATTTTAATTGTGTGCACTAGAAATTATTTAGAAATGCACTACAAACAACACTGAACTTTTAACTGCTGAACTGGCTCTGTTCCCAGCATGAAGCCAATTAAGACAATGAAGTTAGGTGGTACTAGATGGGGTGTGGTGACCTTGTACCCCACCTAACCCAGAGGGGCTGCTCCCACTTCATCTTCCTTGCTCCTTTCTCTTTCTCCACCTTGCCACCATGGCTACCCCTCTGCCTCATCCTCCTGCTGTTTGCACCCCTACCAGAAGTCAAGAAGTTAATCCTCCACCCCTCTTTACTCCCCTAGGTCTCTTTCAACCCAGCACAGCAAGCCACACATACCCTGTAGGACTTCCCAAACTCTTGTGCCATTTCTTCTTCTCATGAGAGTTTGGCTGTGAACTAAAGTGGTGGCTTAAACCTTGTAAGATTATGAAATCTCATGAGAATTTGGGGAGATTTATAAGATATTATTTAAAACAAATTCCAAATTCATAAAAAGAGGAAAAGAAATAGATTTCAGGGAGAAATTGGATAAAGAGGAATTATGAGAATTCCTGCTCCAGAGCAATGAGGAAAGGAGAAGTAACTGCTCCAGGTGGTGGAAGTGGAGAAGTGGGAGAGGTTGCTCTGGCCTGAGATGGTACCATTTGCTGAACTGGAACTGAGTAGCAATGAAAGGAGAGAGGAATGAGAAAATAGGACCTTATGATCAGTCTGATCCAGTCACTTACACACACGCACGCACGCACACAACTGAATCCCTACCAATTGCAAAGCAACCTCCAGGTTCTAGAATCCTCACTGAAAACACACACACACATACACAGCAAGTGCAAACCAAGTATATGATTAGTGGGGTCAAAGCAAAATCACATCTCCTACCAGTGCAGAGTAAGTTAACTTTCAGATCTATATATCTCTTTCTCTCCCTCTCACCCAAAACAAATGTAATCCTGGGGGCTCTGTGAAAGGAACTGCTAATATTATTTTTTTGTTAATTTATGAACCAGAGAGCCTCATTTGGATTAGGACAATTGCATGAAGGGATAGAGATTTAAGGCCCCCTACTTTTACTTTTCCTCCTGAAGCAGCCTTGCTGAGATACTGTTTGTCAGCTGATGAACATACTGGCTCTGCTAAGGGCTTAAATCAGCTCCTTTTCATACATCAGTCCCAAACTAGGTAATCTGGCATACACCAGGAAGTGGTCAATATAAATTTAAACTGACCTGAAATCTGTATAACAGTCATAACTTCTGCCAGACTATGCTTAGATTTGTGGGTTTGTGACTGTGCTCAGAATTTTCTAATATGGGTACCTGCAGGGGTCATTTTGAGCAGGAGCTCGGGGGAGCTCAGATCTGGGACTTGGTGCCAGCCCCCCCCCCCCATGGGGGCTATAGTGTCATGGCTGCAGCAAAATGATCCTGTCCCCTGGAAAGGTCCTTGTTCCTCCGACCAGCCTTCTGAAGGCTTCAGCCACCACTGAAGCTATCCTCCCAGAACTGTGGTATTTCTGCAGCTTGGATTAGTAACTGTCCCCTCTCTGCCAGTTCTTTCTTTCTTTCTTTCTTTCTTTCTTTCTTTCTTTCTTTCTTCCTTCCTTCCTTCCTTCCTTCCTTCCTTCCTTCCTTCCTTCCCTTCTGACATACTTCCAGTGATGTCAGGTGGTGTAGCATATGCAAATAAGTTATGCTAATGAGTTATGCTAATGAGCTCCTGTACCTCTTTTTCTATGAAATGACTCCTGGGTACCTGGTCTTTTATAGAGCTACAAATTGCACAGTTTCTAGCTGGAAGCTATAGTATTTAAACTGGTTTAAATTTGTACTGAATAGACTATACTAAAAGTGGTAGACATTTAAAAATTGCAGTAAAAAGTTAAGATTCAAGTTGTCAAGCCATCCTGCAAACTGAAAAGGTTTTTTTTTACATTCACAAAACCATTTAAAGTAAGCTATCACATAAATGTTAACAGAGGAACCACAGGAAAATAAAACAAAGAGTGTTTTCAGATGGTCTACCTTAAGTCCATAAGCTATGTAAGTATTATGTCTTTTTAAAATTTGCTGTGTGTTAATTTGGCGAAAAGCCTCACAAACCCTTAAGCCACATGGACAGTCTCTTCCCCTCTGCCTTTTCTCCTTGAAGACCCAGAGCAATGAGAAAAGCCATTTTCAAACTGATTTAGTATTTAATACACTCATGACCACAATGGAACTGTTTATCTGTTCTGGAGAGCCATGTCTTATCAAAGAAATAGGTACCAATTGCTGTCTTATGGACTGAAATACCCTAGGAAAGCATTTGGCATTCAAATGATTAGCTCGTCATAACAGGTTCTTATAGGATCAGCCTAGGATGTAAAGATGAGAAGGAAAGGCAAAGGGGATTTCTACAAAATAACCTTTGCTCTCACTAAATGTAGCAATTATTTCAAAAGATTTAGCAAATGACTTGTTGGCTATCTACTGTGGGTATAAAGTGGAAGCATCTGGAGCACATTATCAAAGGCAGAGAACACAGCCATGCACCCTGCTCCATTCATTCTCTTTGCTTTTCGTAATGTCACAACAACTCATGTACACAGAGAGACAGAGACATCCCAGCCCTGTCAATCTGTTATACATCACCACCTGAATAAAGTCCTGTACATGGCCTCAAAAGGAAGGCTTATAATGCTTGAAAAGGAAATAAGGAATGATTTTGCATGGTATTAAGTCTACCACCTTAAGAAGAGGAAGAAAGAAGTTATTTCTATACAGTTTTCTCCACATATCATGCACTAGCCTAGATACATCTGACCCATGATAATAAAGAGTATTGCTGAAAGTCCATTTATAGCCACTAGGGCCAGGGATGCTGTTGTCCTGCCCCCTTCACATTTCAACTCAACAGAAGACCAAATTGGCCAGGCACAGGGTCTTCAGGTGGGTGCCCACCTCCAGTGATGAATGGTAGGGCAGCTGTGCTTCAGGGTATTTCTTACCTACTTTTGGCCTCCACAGGAGGGGTTGGGGGGGATCAGGCCCAGAGGTGATATGGGGCACTAAGCAACTTTTACAGCCCTCCTTACCCTCTGTTGCCTATGTTTACCATGAGGACCCCCAGGTATCCACCTCATCCATAAACTGAGAGAGTGTATCTTGGTAGGTACTATGTCAGGGGTGTCAAACATATGCCCTTGGGCCAGAACTAGCCGGCCCAGGACTTTAATCTGCTCCACAAGTGGGCCCCCACATTGCCACAGTTTCAGGCAACTTAAAATCAGCACACACTATGACGAGGGTTGTGGCTGCCAAGGTGGCCAAGGAGTGTGCTGTCAGATGGGTCATAGGTCTCTTCAGCTCCCTTCCCATTGCAGCTCTGAGGGTCTTCCCAATAGAAATTGTTCCCAAGGAGGCACCAGATAAATTCAGGCTTATCCACCACCTGTCATAGCCCAAAGGGCCCGGTCCTGTCAATAAGGCCATTCCACAGCGATTTTGCTCTGTACGCTTTCACTCCTTTGATTACGCTGTCAGCATAGTTTGTTCCTGGTGCCCTTATGGCCAACTCTGATGTGCAGTAGACCTTCTGGTTGCAGCCAGTCTACCCCAGAGACTTCTGCCTCTTGGGCTTTAAGTTTCATGGACACTGTTACATGGACACCATGCCCAAGGGCTGCTTGGTGGCCTTTGTGGCTTTTAAGACCCTCAGAACGTTCCTGGAGTGGGTTGAAAAAGTCTGCACTCAGTATTCTCACATCACTATCTAGATGACTTCATCTTTCCTAGCCCAGCTGAAAGTTCTGGACACTATCCAGGCCTTGGCAGCAAAGCTCAGTGTTCCAGTGGCCTGGGGCAAGAATGAAGGCCCCACACCCAGCTAATTTTCTTGGTAGGGTTGCCAGGTCCCCTCGTCCTTCTGGTGGGGGGATTTGGGGGGCCTTCAAGGGATGACCCCAAGCCCTGTCCCAAGCCCCACCTTCAAGCCCTGCCCCCAAGCCTTGGCCACCCCCTCCCTCCCCTCCTGCAACAAATTAAATGGCTTCAGCTGATCAGCAGGGAGCATGTGGCCTGCCGATCAGCTGGAGGGCCCATTGCATTTTTCAGCTGTGAGGGAGAGGGGTTGTTGCCAGTCGCAGCTCCATGCACAAAAGGGGTCTTTTTGCAAGTGGTGTGGGGGCTGTGGCATGTGGGGCTGAATTCCCAGCAGCAAATCACCACTTGGGATTCAGGCCCACACCACTCCCCCCCTTGCTGTGAGCCCTGCAGTGAGATTGAAAGTGCAAGTATGAGTTCTTATTGGTCACCTTCAAGAAGTGCTTTACCACCAAGGTGCTGTCAGACGCAACAAACACAGTGGTATCCAAGAAATCTGTATGAGAAGGACTATTCTGTTAAGTAAACCTAATAGTCGGATGCAGAGTATTGAGCCAGTGTGTAAAAGCTGCAATGTCTATATTGTCACACACAAAAAATGTGATCGTCAATGTAACGTTTTAAAAAAATTATGCTATTAAAGGAATTGTTATTGGTAGCGTTAAGGATCCACTTTCAATATCATCATGTAAAGCACATCAGAGAGAATCTCCCCTATGGGCAATATTTGTGAGTCAAACGTAATTCGACTCAGGAAGTGCATTATAAAACTAATACTGAAATCTTGGTGCAACAGTTTGTACAGAGGGGGTATCCTAGTCGGGTCCTGAAGTGTGCTAGAACCAGGGCTGATAGGACGGCTCATTCTGATCTGCTTAAAGAAACAGAACATAATGGGAAAGAGGATCGGCTCTTTTGCACTCTAGACTTTACTCCCATGGCTTCCCAGATTAAGAAGATTATTATGCGGCATTGGCATCTTATAAATCACATTCCTGGATGTCAAATTAAGCCTTATATAGGCTTTAGAAGAAGAAGATCGATTCGTGATTCTCTGATACACACTGATATGGGAAATGAGACTAATAATGACATTTCAGCCCCAACCAGCCATTTCCCCAGCAAGAGATGTGCTGTCTGTCCTATGGCATGGAAAACCAAGAGAGTGACCAATACAAGTAGGAATTTTGTATATGATTTATGATTTGTATATGATTTAAAATGTCTTTCCTCCTGTTCCACTTGGAGAATCATGTATCTTTTAAGATGTCCCTGTGATTTTTTATATGTCGAGAACACTATGAGAACAATACACCCTCGCATCATAGAACATAAATCTTGTATTAGAAATGCATGCCTCGACTCGCCCCTTACCCAAAACTTTTTGCAGCAGGGCCACTCTCCAGATGGTTTTAAATTTGTAATCTTAGAGGTCTTTAGATACTGCCCCTATAATATGATGGATATTTGTAAGGCCCTTTTGCAACAGGAATCCTATTGGATTTTCTGTTTAAAAACCCTCCAGCCCAATGGGCTGAATCAGGCCCTGGATTTGGGCAGTTATCTTTAGATATAGAATTTAATAAGTCTTAGTTTGGGTTCAGTTTGACTGTGTTCCACTGCCTCTTTAAGTGCCTAAAGCCAGTAGTTGGCTACACATACATTAACCACTCCTGTTTGCTTCAACTCTAAGGCAAGCTGTCCATTTGAGAGTAGTTCCCATCTGAGAATCGGCAGCCCATCTCTGTGTCTTTGAATAATTCCGGTGAGTTTAGTTCTAGTGTTGGCCGTTCTGACCCACATTTGATGGGCTATTCTGATAAGTATTTATTCTAATAAGTATCTGTTTATTTTGGTAGGCAGAATACTGTTTTTGTCTTACTGAGAGTCTTGTACCTCTTATTGAGTCTTCTGAACCGTGTAACAGTCTTTTGAACCATGCTTATATTAAGTCATTTATGATTTGTGTTATATTGGGCTAAGTTTTGCTTGGTCATTGTTTATTTCTGTTTTCCTCCAAGTCTATTGATGAAGAATACACTGAAATGGAGAACATATTCCGGAGTCTTCGTTGACTTATTGGACTGACTTGTTAACAGTTTCTTAGCCTTATGCCTTGTTAAGTCTCGTTATTTGTATCATTTCTGTATTACTTCACAGTCTGTACTTATCATGACTGGATAGTACCACTAGCCTTTGGTCTTGTTAAGACTTGTTACCTTTGAGTTATTTCTAAGTGGTATTGCAACATTATAGTTATATCTATATCTGCTGTATATCTCTTGTATGGACTGTCATTCCAGTCCCAGAACACTTCTACTACTCCCCAGGGCTGTCATTCTGCTCTGGGTGCTGTTATTCCAGTCCCAGAACTCTTCTGCTACTCCCAGGAGCTGTCATTCCATTTTTGGGGGGGGGGGGCTGTCATCCCACTCCCAGAGCACTAATTCTATTTCAGGTGACCATTATTCCACTCTGGGGCCTGTTAATCCAGTCACACAGCAGTTTATCTGGGCCCAGAAACATTAATTGAAAATCCATTCAGCACTTTCATTGCAACTATTTTGTGTTCTAATGTATTTCAATGGAGCCCATGCAAATCAATTGGCATTCCTGGCTCCCATTATCTCTAATGGGCCCTCATAACTCTCCCATTGTTTCCAATAGGCAACTCTGTCATTCCTTTTGGTACATCCCCTCATTAGGGTTGTCAGGTCTGTCTTCATCCCTGGTGGAAGACTTTGGGGGCATGGCTTCCCCAACATGATGGCATCATGTTGGGAATGGTGCCACTCCAAGCCCCGCCCCCAAGAACAAGGAGAGTGGAGTAGAAATTAATTAAATAAATAAATTGCCGGTGGTCACCCCTCTCCCTAACCTCCTGCAAGATTTAAAGGGCCCAGCGATCAGGTGGAGGGCCCTTTAAATCTTGCAAAAGGGGAGGGAGAGGGGTGGATGCCAACCGTGCTCCTGAACTCCAAGCAGCAATGTCTCTGGGCCCAGATTGCCCTTGAAGTTCAGGCGCGCTGAGCAAGTCCATGCTGCACACCTGACTTCCAAGAAGTAATGTCACACATGGTCTGCAGCTGCCCATCTCCCTCCCCTGGAGGGAAGGCCCTTTAAATCTCTCAGCTGGAGGGCCCTTTAAATCTCTCAAAACAGAAGGGAGAGGGGTGGCTGCAGGTGTTTAGACTTGGGGTGGGGCTTGGGGACAGGGCTTCCCCCACCAGCCAGCTGGCCAGCAGTGGGTTGAAGCCCAAAAAAGCAGGTAGACCCCCACCCAGCCCGGGGATCTGGCAGCCCTACACCTCATGTTGTGTGGCTAGGGTTCCTCCCAAGCTGCTGTGGGGTTACTTGGGGCAGCCCCTGTTAGAACTTTGGGGATGTCTGCCTTTCTGTTCTTCAGAGCCTGCCTTTGTTGACTTGGAGGTAGCCTTCCCAGGTCAACATGTGTTTCCATTTCTTTGCTGCATAGAAGAATACACCCTGGTTGATAGGTGTGGTCTGGACCTGTGTGTTTCAGCCTGTGGGGGTGGGGGAGGCTGTCAGAGTTTTGGGCATGGTCCTCTTCCTTGTGTTGTGTGGCCAGGGTGACTCCCAAGCTACCAAGGGGTCACTTTGGGGAGCCCTGTTGGAACTCTGGGGATGTCTCCCTTTCTGTCCTTCAGAACCTGTCTTTGGAGACTTGTGGGAGGCTGTGAGCAGAAGGGAGATGCTTGCCTTGCTTCCAGTGTCTGGCTGGGGGAGGGGGTGTCTGCCCAGATGATGTTTTCCTGTGAGTTTGGTGTCACTGCCTTGTTCCTGAGCCATTCCATAGACTCTACAGACTCCTGTAACTGCAGCTGTCTTTTCCAGAGAGAGCGCTAAGGAGACCTTTGGGGGAGGGGGTCCATAACTGGGACCCCAGAAATGTAATCCACTCCCAACCTGGAGAGATTGTAGAGGAGAGGGTGGCAGGGCATTTGGTGTGTGTAGCTTGCAGGGGGCCCATACTTGAAGCTGTGCCTGACATTTTCCCCCAAAACACTTTCCTGGGGACATCTTCTTTGGGGGGCCATAACTCAGACCACCGAAGTCCAATCTGCCTCTAACTTGGAGGGCATGTAGAGGAGCATCAGGGAAAGGGTCCCTGGGAGGCTGATGTCTCTAGCTTGCACAAGGTCAATTCTATACACTCCTGAACTTCCTAAACCTGAGCCTGTCCTTTCTCCAGAAAGCCCTTTCCTGGGGGCACCTTCTTTGGGGGTTCGTAACTCAAAGACCATAAATCTAATATTCACCAAACTTGGTGAGCAGGTAGAGGAGAGTCAGTCATTTCCTCTAGAGCAAGGCCTTTCACATTCTTTATCACCCAATGCATGGTTGAAGGCTGGAGGAGGTGCTGCCCCTGGGCAACTGACCTTCATTGGCCCATCATCACCCTTTTGAGTCTCAAGGGGCTTTTGCAGCAGCTTATTTCTGCTAGCTAGTCTGGGTTCAAGGCAGCTCAGTTCTGGGCCACTTTTGCACTGGCCTTATTCGGGGCTTTCTGGAGTACCAAGCTGGTCTCTACTGCAGGGGTGGCCAACCTTGCTTAACATAAGAGCCACATAGAATAAACGTTAAGAGCCACATAGAGATGTCTGAGAGCCGCAAGACAGGAACAAATATCACACACACGTTTTTATTTTTTAAAATATGCAAATTTGCTTTTTATTAACGTTAAATGGGACTGCCAAAAATAAAAACAAACGAGGAAAACCGGTTATTGATAATGATATTACTTGTTTGCTAATGATATTGAGAGAGAGAGAGAGAGAAAGAGAGAGATGGAAAGAAAGAATTAAAGAAGTGGAAAGAAAGAGAGAGAGAGAAACTAGGAAAGCAAATAGATGGATGGATGGATGGAAGGAAGGAAGGAAGGAAGGAAGGAAGGAAGGAAGGAAGGAAGGAAGGAAGGAAGGAAGAGAGAAAAAGCATGCCTCCTCTTTGCTTCCCCAGCCGCCCTGCCAGGAGCCGCACAATATGTGTGAAAGAGCCGCATGTGGCTCCCGAGCCACAGGTTGGCCACCCCTGCTCTACTGCATGCTGGGACCACTTAGGACAGTTTCTTATGTGGCAGGGTGTCTCCACTGAGTTGTATGAACTTTACCTCATGCTGAGATAGTCCAATAGAGATCAAAAGTGGTGGCATATGTGTGCCTTTGGGCTGCCCCTAAAGATTAGCCATGACTGGTTCTGGCAGCCACAGAATAACTAGATAGAGGTCCCCTAACTCCTGGCCCACTCCTTATCTGTGTAGATAGGACCTTTCTCACGAGATTTCCATTCATCAGCATCATGCAAGCCAGCCTGGTGGCCCTGGGATACCACCTAGGGGACTCGGAAATGCACTTCTTTCACACAGGAACAGCCATGGTGGCAGCAGGGCTTGGGCTTCTCTCTGCTCACATACAGACCATTGAAACTGCCTCATTCATGCATCTCCCACTACACAGCAACTGGTTACCATGGCAAAGGCTTACTGCATTTATATACTACCAGAGATTAATGATCACCAAATGACCACCCCCTTTTCCAGATGCTTATTTTAGATAGCTTCATTGAACTGTGGAGGCCGATGTGGTACAGAGAACAACTACAAGCATCCAAAATTATGAAGCATTTATTTAAAAGAAATTATTAAAAAGAAGAAGAGATTGGATTTATACCCTGCCCTTCACTACCCAAAAGAGTCTCAGAACAGCTTACAATCTCCTTTCCCTTCCCCTTCCCACAACAGACACCCTGTGACTGTGAGGTAGTTGGGGCTGAGAGAGCTCTTTCAAAAACTGCTCTTAAGAAAACAGCTCTGAAATAACTTGTGACTGACCCAAGGTCACACCTGCAGTTGCAAGTGGAGGAGTGGGAAATCAAACCTGGTTCTCTTAGATTAGAGTCCATGCTCCTGACCACTATACCAAACTGTCCACATTCATTCTCTCAGCAACAGGACAAAACAGGAATAACAATTTATATTAAACCATTTGTTTGGGTTTAATTCCAGGGGAAAACATAGTGAAAGAAATATGTCAAAATTACAGACTGATGGACAGATGTATCCTTAACTGTGGGATGCTGAGGGTAATTAACTGAGACTCTGCCCATCTCCTTTCAAGCATGGAGGTGACCTTATAGCATTTTCTTCTTTGAAATGGGGTAATTGGCTGTGCAGAGTTATCTCCCCTGTCCCCAGTCCAGAAAAATACATTCCAATCTACTATTCCAAATTACATTACATTCTACTGTTCATTACGTTGCTTTACAAATAAGAAAGAAAATAAAGAGGATGTGTTGAGGGATTGGTGAGAATACAGATGCAAGGGCTGAATGAGGTTAGCACAAGTCCTGGGGATTCCATTGTTCTCAGTGTTGTAATTACTTGCAACTCAGCAATTTCCCGTTCTAGTCTGTTCCTGAAGTTCCTTTGCAATAAAACAGCTACTCTGAAGTCACCCATTGAATGTCCTGGAATGTCTACAGGTTTCTCAGTCCTGTGATTATTGATGGCAGATTTGTGTCCATTTATCCTTTGGCATAGGGTTTGACCTATTTGCCCTGTGTAGACAACCGAAGGGCATTGTTGGCATTTTCTGGCATATACAATGATGGAAGAAGAGCATGTGAATAAGCCTGAGACAGTGTAGTTGATGTTGTTTGATCCAGTGAGTGTGTTGTCTGGGAGTAGGTGGCAGCAAAGTTGGCATCTGGGTTTGTTGCAAGCTCTGGTGCCAGCATCCATGTTCAAATTAGACATTGTATTATTATGGGTGAGGAGTTGTTTGAGATTGGAGGGCTGTCTGCGTGCAAGAAACAGTTTGCCCCCCAGAACTTGTAAAAGAGAACTGTCATTATCCAATAGAGGTTGTAAGTCACTGATGGTGCGTTGAACTCCTGAAACAGTTAATTACAAACTGTCAACATTTCCATTGTGATGTGTCCCAACTATGACAGCTATTCTATAGATGATAACCTTTCCAATACAGAGAGCTACCTGTTTTTTTTTTTTTTTAAAAAGATCTTTAAAAAAATCACCCATCAACAAAACAGTACTCAGTTTTTTTTGGTATCTCCTTATCCACAACCTGCAGGTCCAAAAGACTCTTGTTCCCATAATTGTTCCTGACAGAGGCTATCAAAAAAGAGGGAGAGAATGATTTCTCTTGTAATCAGGATTTAACCAGTTTCACCCTTTCAGAAGAAAAGAATCATTTTGAGTGTGGTCAGGCAAAGAATGAACAGACAGAATGAAAGAGTAATGTTCATTCTTGCTTGGCACAGTAAATTTGATGGAAGTGAGCCATTTCATTTTGTAGTTGTTTCTTGCATTTTATACAAGCATGGATGGACTCCATCTGTACCCAAATTTTGCAAGACTTTCACAGAAGTAATTTAAATCCTCTCAACTTTAATCAAAAGCACTTGACTCTCTGCAGTGTTGACTTTAGCGCTGGCACTTTGCTTATGATTAATTGGGGGAGTGTACTAAGTCAAAGAAGTGTTCTAAAGTTGTTGTGAAGTGGAAGGTATGACAGTGCTTCAAAAAGTCTTGCCAAAGTGTTTGTCTGAAGTGTGTCAGTTATGAGCATCACACTCCTGTTTTATTTATTTATTTATTTATTTTCTGCTGCAGCAGTTGAGTATGCTACTCATTTGAAACTACTGCAGCTGGGAAGGAGGGCAATGGCTGCAGTGTTCCACCTGGAGCTCTGATTTGCCCTACATAAGATTTCAACCAACCAAAGAAGGCTTATCAATTGATGACACAATGTCTTCTTTATGTATGCTGATGACACCCAGCTCTATCTGTTAATAGATGGCCATTCACTTTCTGTCCCTGAAAATCTGGCCGAGGCTTTGGACACTGTGGCTGGATGGTTGTGGCAGAATCAGTTGAAGTTAAATCCATCAGACAGAGGTCCTATACCTTGGTCGGGGGGGGATAGATGTGGGCACCAGGCTCCCCACACTGGCTGGGATGCCTTTGGTGCCAGTCCAGACAGCGGGGAGCCTGGGAGTAATGCTGGATTCCTCCTTATCTATGGAGGCTCAGGTTGCTGCAGTAACCAGATCTGCATTTTTCCATCTTAGGCAGATCAGGTCACTGAAGCCCTATCTCTCCCCCCAAAACTTAGCTACAGTGACTCATGCAATGGTCACTTCCAGGCTTGCCCTTGAGGCTGACCCAAAAGTTGAAACTGGTGCAAAACACAGTGGCATGCCTGCTGACATTGATGCCTGTGCAGGCTCACATTCGCCATGTGCTCTGCCAATTGCATTGGTTGCCAGTTGAGTACTGGATTCACTTCAAGGTGCTGGTAATGACCTTCAAAGCCTTATACAGCCTGGGACCAACATATCTAAGGGACCTCCTCTTCCTGTATATGCCCCAAAGAGCACTACACTCTAAAGAGCAACACCTGCTGGTGGTCCCTGGCCTGAGGGACGTCTGTCTTTCTTCAACCAGGGCCAGGGCCTTCTCTGCCCTGGCCCCAGCCTGGTGAAACATGCTCCCTATTGAGATCAGGGACCTGTGGGATCTTCCTCAATTCCACAGGGCCTGCAAGACAGACCTGTTCTGCCAGGCCTTTGGCTGAGGCAGCGGGCACCCATATATGGCCTCCCTGAGGTTGCTGTCACTCACCCACTGATAATTGACCACTACTATATCAATGGGCCAGAACCCATTATAGCCAGCTGAATTTTTGCGTATAAGCTGTAACTAGCAATTTTAATGTTTATATTGTGTTTTAAATTTTTAATTTTGATTGGATTTATTACAATACTAGGAATAAGGCCCATTGTGGAAATAAATACAATGGGCTCTAAAAAGAGGCTCTGGGAGAGTGCCAAGGCCTTGGGCACACAATGTCAATCTGCTGTGGCAACCTCAGCAGGGTATAGGGACACAGAGTCCACCATTTTCTCCATGGGAACTGATCAATGCCATCTGGAGAGCAGTTGTAATTCTGAGTGATCTCCAGACCTCACCTGGAGATTGGCAACAGTGGTTCCCCAAGAGGGAATAGCTGGTTTGGAGGGCAGAGTCCATGGCATTCTACCTGTCAGAGGCCCCACCCCTCCTCAAACCTCACCCTCTCCAGGCTCCATCCCTCAAATCTCCAGGAATTCCCCACCTGGAGTTGGCAACCCTATCTCCTTCCCAACCAAGCATCAACCTACCTTTATTTCCCCCTCACTTTCCGTCCCCCCACACACACACACCTGCAGCCTCTACCGTGTTCTGAAGCCCTGACTGACATGTCACATTGGCTGTCATGGGGGGCATCTCAGCAGGGTATAAGGACACAGTCCACCGTTTTCTCCACGGGAACTGATCAATGCCATCTGGAGAGCAGTTGTAATTCTGAGTGATCTCCAACCCTCACCTGGAGATTGGCAGCAATGGTTTCCTTGGCCGGGAGGGAGGGATAGAAATTTAAATAAATAAATTTCCTAGGAGGGAAAGTGGTCTTTCTCTGCAATGGGGACCAAAGCAGCTTACATCATTCCCCTCTCCCCCATTTGACTTGCCCAACAATCCTGTGAGGTAGGTTAGGCTGAAAGTCTATGACTGGTTCAAAATCACCTACTCAGCTTCTACAGCAAGAACCTGGATCTAGCAGACCCTGCTCTGAAGCACTGATTGCCACACCTAGGGTACCCAACCTCCAGGTAGTGCCTGAAGATTGCCAGGTATTACAACTGAACTCCAGACAACAGGTCTCTCCTGTCCAGAGAAAATAACTGCTTTGGAAGGTGGACTTGATGGCATTCTGTTCAGCTGAGGTCTCTCCCCTCCCCAAACCCTGGCTTCCAGAGACTCTACCAGAAAATCTCCAGGAATCTCCCTATCTGGAGCTGGCAACCCTAGTCAGAACTAGTCCCAATGAGTTCTTTACAAAGGCCTGCAAAGGGTTTCCTTCCTTTGTCTGAACCAAGCTTGGTTGCCTACTGTGGCAAAACGGTCTCCAGTTTGCAACTCAGCTGTTTGCCTTCCACCCTTGTCCTGTGGGCATATCTCACTCCTTAAGTTCCCTGCCACCAGTCACTGAACTGTCACTGCCTTTTTAGAGGGCCCCTGTGGCCAAATCTCCCTATTTGGAGATAGAATCCTCAATCTTTAGGGGATTCCTGGAAAGCTGGCAACCAAAGGGTCTGGCCTTTCCTTGCTTCCTTGTGTTACCCCCTTCCCTTCGGTATTGTGCAGAGCAGGGGAGACTGTGCAAAACACAGATTATTAGCCCAAGTAAAAGATTTTTTTTTACTATTTACACAGTTATGGTGCGCATACACACACACACTAAATGAATAAGGCACAACTGCTGGAGTAAGCACATACTATGAACCAACAGGGCATAAATCAACAGGGGTTAAACACAATCCTCCCTGGATGGGCTGGAGTCTGTATTGACAGTGCCCTATCCCTCTTTTCCCGCACTTTTTGGCCTTGGGGCCGCTGGGAACTGTAGTCCAACAGATGAGGAAGCCTCATTCAAACCAGTTAGTGATACCCCTGCAGGCCCCTCTCTGAAACTACAGCTCAATTGAACCTTATGGGGGAACATTTTAAACAAACCACAGTCAGCAGCCATCTTATAGACACAGGTAACTGCCATTTCTGTATACCTACCAACAGCCATTGAGGTAAGTGACACACAGGAGGGAAGCAGGAGAAGGGTATAATGCCATAGGGTCTATCCTCCAAAGCAGCCATTTTCTCCAGGGGAACTGATCTCTGTCATCTGGAGATCAATTGTAACAGTGGGAGATCTCCAAATCCCACCTGGAGATTGGCAATCCTAGGGGGAAAGTCAGCTGCATGGCAGGGGGTTGAAGGGAATGGTTTGATGGTTGCTGGCCCACCTCATTAGCCAGCCAACCATGGTGGAGCTTAGAAGGAGAGAGTGCCGTTTTCTGACAGTTTATTCTGATAGGAAAGTCAGTGGGCGGGGGAGGGGGTTATGCTGATAGTCCATTATCTTTTCACTGACAGAAGCAGGCCACTGAGGGAACAGTTTGACCCACCTGGCAGTGGGCGGAGGAGAAGAGTGGACCCAGCACCCGGTCAGTCCTTCCCCTTCGCTGGCTCCCTCCAGACTGAGGCCAAGATGCTGGCCAGTGGCTCTGTGCGTGGGACTGAGGCAAAGCAGGGAGAGAATGCAGCCAATGGCCAGGGACCCCCTTTTGAGTGGCAGTCCGTCCAGCCTACTGATTTTGGTGCCCCATGGAATCTTGCCCCTTGGAATCTTAAAACGGCTTTATATAATTGGAAAGATAATGTTACCCGCCCTGAGCCCATTTATGGGATGGGCAGGATATAAATACAAATAATAAATGTATATAGTATGAAAATGTCTGATTAATAAAAATCAGTGGCAGCTGCTCCTCACCAAAAGTGAGAGTGCTCCAAGTTCCACCCAACTGATCCCACCCACTTCCATCCAGCCAAAGTTCCTCCTCCTCAGACTGCTGTTTAACAGGGGCATATAAAAGGATGTAATGTATGGAAACTACCCTTGATTTAAACAAGTGGTTCATTATAAGCAGCCCCATTGCCAGAATTTTGTGGCTTGTGGAGCAATTTTTTCTGGTGAGGCTGAAGTTCTCAGTGCAGTAAGGAAAGCCATTTAGCCAATAGAAAACTGTTACCAGGATAGATCTCTAAAATGTAAGCTATCAATCACTTTAGATGACAGTTCTCAGCTGCTGCAAGTTAATCACTTCTACCAGCTTAAGCAACAATTCTGATAACAAGCTGGCAGTTAGGGATGATGACTTCTATAGTCAAGGAAGCTAACACTTAGGCAGAAAAACCCTCTTAAAGGAGAGCAGTTTCTTCACACAGAGTTAGAAGCGATCCTAGAGGTCACCTACTCCATCCCTCTTGCTCAGCGCAGGAATTAGTCAACTACAGCACCCCACTCTGCTTAAAGGAGAGCACAGCTTTTAAAAATGTTTTTTTAAATGATAGAACAAAGCATTTACAAAAGAAATTCCAGTGAGGCTGTGCCTTTAAGAAAGGGGGCAGAGCCCCCAAAAGCCCCAATATAACTACGGGCTTGATTATCAGTAATAACTTCTGAACATATAAATAACTGCTCTTATTTAACTTATAATAACAGTTCAAAACACTAAAATTAAATACATAGACACCCTGTTTATAGTTACACACGATTATAGTTATGGAAGTTCCTATTACAAGTTCTCATTAAAGTTATGGGGCAATTACTGGTTTTCCATTCTTTTATCTGAAGCTCCACCTGGAAATGTGGCAAACTTCGTTTAGTGAAGAAGCCTGGCTACCGCTCTGACTTCAAGGGAATATTTGCACTGCTCTTCAAATATTTTTAGCTACAGAAGTCTGTAGAGGACTGCTAAGTTCACAAAAAAGTAATTTACAGCCACAATTTGTTAGGGCAAGATAGTAGCAATGAAGGGAACCCTGTGCTTGAAGAGCACAAGGCCTTATTCCCTGCAGAATCAAGCAATAAACAACTACAATGATGTCCACAATAACCTTTCAGGATATGAACAACTGCTTCAAGAAAAAAGAAAAATCTAAGAGTTGTGACACGATTGGTAGAAGTGTTTACACCAAATAAAATCAATACAGAATTTTAGCTCTGTTAAAACACAGAGATAGAAACACCAAAAACGTTGAATGCTGTTAATTTGAAAGTAACTCTTACTGATGATGGCAACGTTCTTTCCACGCTGCATACGCTCTAACCATAAAGAATCTTTTTGGAAATAACTGAATTTAAGGGAACCTATTTTCTGGTAAGATGAACTGGGCAAAGAAGAGGAAACAAAAGTAGTCAAACATCCTTAAGGCTGCAACTGTAAGACCATTTTCCTGGGAATAAACCCCACTGGAATAGACATGGCCATTGAAAGTACAAATAATTCCCCCACCGGATCGGCAGCACTTTGCACATGTGCAATTTTGGTGCAATCCTACTTGACAGGCATTCAAGCTGTTTGCTGCCAGTTGGTCAGACTGGGTGACTGACTCACATATAATCATCTCTTTTGAACATGGCAGTTTGACTGCTGAACACAAAAAAGTTTGGAAGAGGAAATCAAAAGCCAATGATCATCTGAAATTCTCCATCTGCTATCTGCTCTACCACCCAAGGCTGGAGCAAAGGCAGAAGTTTGGAGTGGGGAGAATAGGAGAGAACTGCTTTTATTCTCTGTAGGCCAAGTTCACAGTTTGGGGAAAACAGAGAAGTGATTTGCCTCTCCTATCCCCCATGCAAAACTGAGAGTCAAATCAGCAGGCATCCAAGCATCCCTTGTTAGTTTATTATTGACTACTTCTTTGTAGTAATGAGAATATTTCTACTGGATGATGAAGATGTCAGCACGCAATCAAGATTACTAGCATCCAGGTTCTGTATCTCTTCAGTAGGATTATGTGATTTCTGCAGTATTCATACATCATTACATATTTTAATATGAAATTAAACAAAGCCCTTTTCTCTTATAATGTAGAATGAAATAGCAGTTTTCTCATATCCATTCTTGAAAACAATTCATCACTCTTCTATGGTAAAATGTATGCATATAATATTATATTACAATAAAATTACATATAGATTCAATGGAAAATATACAGTAAATCTGAGCTTTTCAATAAATAAGTATATGTCTGCATTTCATAAAGGAATTCTTTGTGGTTCTAATCCGTTAGCAATTTCAACATTATCCAACCAAAGGCGTTATGTTTCTAGATATTCCTAGACTGGGAAACTCACGAGGCACTGGCTCCAACAACTGAATTTAGAATCTAGTGATTATTAAAAAAAAAAAAAAAAGACAGGCCAACATCTAAATGGATATACTGAGAATTGCGTGAAAGGATGTACATAGTTTGAGACTAGACTTTAGGAAAAACTGATAATTTATATGTAGTCTACAATAAATTAATATGCAAATAAGACCTATCTTGGGTCTTCTTATGTCCCTCTCTGACCTACTCCCTCCAGCCTGAGTAGATCAGGCGAAGGGCTGCCACTCGAATTGCCGCCCATGGAAACAGCTTGGTGGTTTGGATTGGCAGAGCCTGGATTAGGGTGGGCCAATATGGATGGGTAGCCTTCTCTGGGACAGATCAACCAGCCAGCTGCTGTTGTGCATTGCCAGCTGGAGCACAGAGGAGCCAGCCACTGGGACTCAGCAGAAGAGGGAAGCTGCTGCCACTGCTATGTCTGCATACCAGGCCCAGGGCAAAAGTAAGAGCCAGATGGTGCAGTGAGAAATGCTGGAGAGTACACAGCCTGTGATGGCCACTGTTGGCCAGGGCTCTTCTACCACCCTACCGTTGATCCTCAGAAGAATCCTCATCCCCTCCACTTTGAATTTTAGAGCAGGACACCACCCCGTCCAGTGCTGCTGCCTGTGGACAGTTTGGTGGCAAGGGGAGGATGAGTTCTGCCTACCCACTCACTTCCAGTGCTGCTGACTCAGTGAACATTTTGGTGCTGTTGGGGGCATTTAACATTTGCCCAGCTTGCAGAGAGGCCACCTCAGCAATGGGTGACAAAAAGGAGGCCCCAAATAGATAGCTTTATTGTGGTGGCAGCATTTCCCATTTCGCCTTACCCCATCTTCACCACCTCAGTGGAGACACTGGCAATGGCAGCTGCATCCCCATCCTGCCTGACATCAGGTTAATTCTGGCTGCAGTTTCCTACCCCCTTCTCATTCCCACCACCATAATTTAGGGTCAAGCAGGATGGGGGTGCTGCTGACATGGCAAAGCTGGGAGTCTCACCTGGACAGTGGCTGAGGGTGGGCCCTTCAGGGCTCCTGGCCTCTGCTCCTAGGCCCCATGTAGCTCCTGGCCTCCACTGCCAGGCATTGCATGGTCCCAAGCCTCTGTCACCACCTGGCCTGGTCCCCAGTTCCCCACCTTCACTACCAGCTGGCCCAGCCCAGCTCCCAGCCTCCATGGCTGGCCAGCCCAGCTCCCAGCGTCCATCGTCATCAAAACCAGGGCTCCTGGCCCTCACAAAGAAGGTGTTTGTATTGCCTGCATGTATGCAGAAAACACTCTGGTTTTGGCGAGGGATTTAAACATCCAATGTAAGTTTTTAAGGTTTTCATACTTTCCTGCAAACCTGGGGATCCCTCACATTTTAAGAACTGTTTTATGTCAATACGGCCCTGCCCCAGTCCATGAATTTAAGTATCCACAGATGTGTCCACACTTGACTAACACAACTATTAGAATATAAGAGAGAGAGAGAAGAAGAAGAAAAAGAAGAGTTAGATTTATACTCCACCCTTCACTCAGAGTGATTTACAATCGCCTTCCCTTCATCTCCCCACAACAGACACCCTGTGAGGTAGGTGGGGCTGAGAGAGCTTGTTATCTCAATACAGACCTCATGTACCTGTATCCTAATTTAGGAAACACAAGGGAGCCAGAGACCCAGAAAATTTCAGGTGAAGCTTTATTGCTAGCAAAAGTGGGAAAAACTTGCAAAGGGTTTTTCCAAAGAGCATAAAGTTACATCCGCACTTAATATACAGTTTCGACGAGCAGAGGCGTAATCCATGTATGGTTATTTCCTACAGATACGTGTCCTTAAGATCTATTCTGGGGACTTGACATTTCACCTTTGCCAAGTCCTTGTACCTTTTCATGTTATCAAAGACTGATGCGAGTCTCCCAATTTAGTGTCCCACCCAAGCACACCTGTGTTCCCTGGATATCAACCCTTTGAAGTAATTTTAACTTTATTTCCGCTTTCCATTCATGTAGACGGCCCACAGGTGAATTTTGGATAATATGCATAGTTAAGAGTCGGCTATGCATAACAGCTAATGGCTAAAGGCTTAATCAGTAGCCCCTGGTTCTTGTGACAGCCCCGAATAAGGCTGTTGACAGCCTAGTCAAGCTAGGCCAAGATCCATCAAGCTCTGAGAGAAGTTCTTGAGAGAACAGCTCTGAGAGAATCGTGACTGACCCAAGGTCACCCAGCTGGCTGCATGTGGAGGACTGGGGAATCAAATGCAGTTCTCCAGATTAGAGTAAGCTGTTTTTAACCACTACACCAAAGAGAGACATACACATACCCTGTTTCCCCGAAAATAAGACCTACCCAAAAAATAAGCCCTAGCAGGATTTCTATGCATTTGTTAATATAAGCCCTACCCCGATAATAAGACCTAGTGATGGGCGTAGCTATGCAGCGTATCTGCATAGCCACGCCATGCATTTTGGCGTGGAGTGGTAAGGAAGACTGGAATACCTTTTATCTGCCACAGCTCCTTTCTCCGAGCCATTCGCACTTGCGTGGGTGTGCGGGTGGCAACCGCATCACTCCTTTCTCCTAGCCGTTCGCGCACGCACGGGTGCGCGTGTGGTAACCGCGGTTGCAGGTCATTGACAATGTTGTTACCCAGGGGTCCGTTGGAGCGGGCGCGCACAGGAGCGCAGCTCCAGGAGTGAGAAGCCCAGGGGGTGGGCACATGACCAAGCCCCGCCCCCTCCTCGACTTCCCCAAGCAGTGCAGAGGCGCAGCACCCCGGGGAAAGCCCTGCTAGGGTCTTTATTGATTTTAATGTTTTGTTTTAATATTGATAATTTTATCATTGTTCCTTTTATGACTGTGTGCTGCTTTTCCAGAGACTTGCTCAAGGGGGCATATAAATTTTCTAAGTATACCATTTTTTATCTGGAGAAATTTCACATAAGTACTGGAGAAATTTCACCAACCCTTCAGCAGCTTCCACCCCATCAGTCTGGTGTAGTGGTCAGGAGTTGCACTCTAATCTGGGAGAACCAGGTTTGATTCCCCACTCCTCCACATGCAGCTGCTGGTGTGACCTTGGGCCAGTCACAAGTTCTCTCAGAGCTGTTCTCTCATGAGCAGTTCTCAAAAGACCTCTCTCAGCCCCACCTACCTCACAGGGTGTCTTGTTGTGGGAAGGGGAAGGGATGGGTGGTGCACATGTCCTGAGTACCTCAAGTCTACTTGAAACCTGGTGGTTTCAAGGGAGCAGGAAGAGAATGAGGGTGTGTTCTTTACGCTTATTTTTATTGCACAAAGTATTGGATGGAGAAGGGAATGGAGGAACAGCAGGTCAGTTTCACTCACCTGTGGAGTGGAGCCTGAGGGGTGGGTGTTGCCTTCTGACACACTTCCGGTATGGTAGGGGGTGTGGCATATGCAAATGAGTTATGCAAATGAGTTATGCTAATGAGCTCCTGCACCTCTTTTTCTACGAAATGACCCCTGGATAGTGTCTTATTTTCGGGGAAACATGGTACACACAACAGGATCCTTTGAAGTCAGTTACATATTTCTGTTTCTTACTATTGGGTGGGCATTCAAAGTGAAATTCTCTGTTTTTGTGTTGCTTCACCTAAGAGAATGATAAATAAATCACCATCAGTCAGAAGAATCTCTCCTATATATTTTTTTTCTCTCTGTATATGTCTTCCTTTAGGTAAACAAGATGTTACAAGGGACAGAAAAATATGTCCTGTACCTTTAGCAGAGATTGAATGGCTGAAAATGGACAGTTGAAGATTTCATAACATGAAATCAAATAATATCAGCTGATTGTTGTCTGCAGATTAAACTGATAGTAAGAAGGCAGCAAGAAAGCCTGTTTAAAAATTAACAAAAAATTAACCGGGGGGGGGGGGATCTTTTATTTTTAAAATTCAAACCAGAAATCAAAAGCTCCTACCTAGAGTTCTCTGGGCTGCACTGAAATGGACTTCCCTATTCCTCATGCTCTCCATGAAAAAGTGCAGCACAGCAGGAAGCAAGTCCCAAGTCCTGAATAGATGATGCTCGAGGAAACACAATAAGAGGGAGGAGGGGGAAGCCAGGGCCCACAGTCTTAAGGAAGGATCAAAACTGTTTCCCTGGTTGAAACTCACCTAAGTCTTAACCAAAAGCTGCAATGCAGTCTCATTCAGAGCCTTTTTGTACTTTCTAGCTACTACCAGATATCTTCAAATCTGCATTCTCAAACTCAACCCCTTGTTTTTCTTCACAACCTGAAATCATAATGACCTGTGCACCCACTGTGGAGGTGTCCTTTTCAATATGCACAAATGGCACAGACTCTTGCCCTCATGGTAACCTTTCTTGGCCACCTTCTAATTGTTCATATTCCTAGCACTGTCAAAATATATCACCAAAGCCACTTTTCTCTCTTTTCTTTTCCTTCACCTTAACCATACACTCTGCCCTCTTGGCTCTCTTTAACAAGACCACCATGTCCACTGCCTCCAAATTATCTGTTCCCATAAAACATCTAACACCTTGCCTTAGTCTCCACTCACAACCCTTTCTGAACTGGTTTGGGAGTTGGCATCTCACACCTTTTCCCCCTGTACATGGTCATGTTCACTCTTTTTTACAGGTTCACTTTCAGCCTCATATTCAGATGGGGCGGGGGGGCAGTAGAAATAACTGTTTCCTTTGTCTTCCTCAACATAGATTCCAAGATTTTCATCACAGGAGCAAATCTGCCAAGCCTGCCTCTATATGGGACCCCCCCCCCCCCCCCCAATCATAGAACAGATCATTTTCTGTGCCTGTAAGGCACCTCACAACTTTCCAACCAAAGTAATACAAGAGGTATGGTTCATATAACCCACTGAAGCAACTTGGGGGTGCTTAAACTGTTGCATCAGACCTTAAGTAGCTCATTCCAAATCCTCACACTCTAAACATACATTCTCCAGCTGAACCTCCAAAGCATCACAAAGCTGCACTCTGCCATTCATCTGCTCTTGCACCTCTTGGTTCTCTGCAGCCAAACCCAAATTCTGTGTGACAGCTTGTTTCAGCTCTTTCCAAACTCTCATACTTTGCGGGGGGGGGGGGGGGGGGGAATTGATCAGCCATTTCTCACTCTCCCAACACTCTCTCCACTTCATCATTTTGTCTCTTGATCTGATCCAGACCCCTACAACAGAGCCACAAATATGCACTACCACTTTAGACCCCCTTACAACTTTCTGTTGTATATATTATTCCATCAATACGCTCACAGAAACTTCCTGAGAGGAAGAACAGAGCTAGCACTCAAAGAGCTTGGACTTGTGCTTACACACATTTGCACCAATTTAGACTTAACATCCACTGGAAGAACAGAAGAAACACGCAAAGCATTTTTCAAATTTATCACCTCCAGCCTTTACCTCTTTTTTCTTGTAATTAAACACTTAATGAATGCATGGGTGTGATCTTGGCTCTAATCTCTTATGTACTTCCGGTTTTATTATTTTATTATAGTTTTGTAGGCATGTTTATTTCTGTATCTTAGAAACAACAATTTTTAAAAGAAAAGAGGTAACAACCCCTTCTTCCACCCAATGGCTTTTTGTCTGTGTGAGGACTGAGAATGCAAGTACAATACAGAATGATACAGAAGGGTAAAGCTCTCTCTTCCCCATGCCATAGCCCAGATTGTTTCCCCATTGTGGCTCCTAAGTCTGACACCAGTCAAATAGCCAATCATAGATTTCCAATCCAGTTATGCAGCTGTTTCCCTCTACGTGCACAAAAGTATTTTTCAAGCAGCTTTTTAAGTTCGTGTCAACAGCTGAACTATGTAATACTATCGTTTAAATCGAAATGAACCAGTTTGGAACACATTTAACACATGTGAGTACTGGAAAAAGACATTCTCTTCAGCATCATTTCAGATTTTTATTATTACAATTCTTTCATACCGCAATATATAAGAGAAGGTAATAATCTAAAAGAAAATTCTTCTAGTGCACAAAATATTGTAAAAGCAATAATTCTCTCATTGGCAAAGGAATATATAAAGTTCATGAACAAATTCATGAAAAACAACTACCTTTCTTTAAAAAAAACCCCAAAGCCTTAATTAATTAATTGGAATCCTGTTATTTGAGTAGGATTTATTGTTCCACTGTTCCCTGTTCTCAAGTCCACTGCCAGGGACATCTCTTTACCTCAGACAAAGCTGATAATGTCATTACATATCAGTTAACATCAGTTGGGTATATGGTTGCTGATCAACTATAAATAAGGATGTGGTATCTATAATTCTCCACAAGGCTTACATAGGAAGACCCCTGCTGGGTCAGACCACTAGTCCACTAAGTCCAGCATCCCATTGCACACAGTGGTCAACCACTTGCCTTAGTAGGCCAAGCAAGGAATAGGCCAGGACCTTCTGGTAATGTTGCTTCCTGTTACCCCCAATGGCCTGCCTCGTTGTTTGGGGAAATAAGGTATGTGGCAGGGGAGACCAAAGGGGTACAGGAATTACACACCAAATGCATACCAAGGTCCGGTACAGTAGGAAAACTCCAAATTTGAAGAGTAAATTAAATAGATTTTATTAAAGAATTTCCCTAATTACAAGCACATTAAGCATTCAAAAAGAGCAAGTAATGCAGAACTAAGAAAGCAGAGGTGATTGATAGTGAATAGAGGGGTTAGTTATGGGGTGATATGATCTGTCCAAATGTGCAGAGGTCCATGGAGATGGGATTGTGACCCAAACAAAAGTTTGGGGGTGGACTGCCAGTTGGCATCAGGGCAGAGGCATGATCTGAGGCCATGTGTGTGGACGGATATAGACATTAGAGAACAATGCTGACTAAGTCTTGAGGGACTTGCCCCAGGTGAAGACAAAAGATTACCTGGACCAATCATGGGTCCCAGGGGTGTGTGGCATCAGGATGGGCAAGACCTAGGTGTGACCAATGACATCTCAGAGGGGCAGAGTCTGGATTAACAATAGCTATGATAGGATTAGCCAGTTGTTAGATGATTGGGCTGAGAGTGTCCACTGTGGAACAATAGGGTGGTCTGGTATTTCCCTGGTGCCAGAAAAAAGACATGATGTTTCATTATGTGTGGCAGGGTGAACCTGAATGGGAAGCCATTCACTAGATATGGAGAATTAATGTTTACCTTGATAGGTCTTGCATAGGTGTAAGAATGCAGATATCTTAGACAAATATATGGAGACAGGAATGAGAGGATTATTCCAATGGTATTTCCTGACATACAAGTGAAAGAGAAGGTGGGGCTGGAAACATGCAACATACTTCATTCGTGACAGTAGCACAGATAAGAGGCTCTTTGTCCCTCCCTGCCTGTATATTTGACAGACAGAAGACTGGCCATTTAGTCAGCAGAAGATGCATGAGGCAAGAGCAGAGAATTGCCCATTCTAGTCCTTTTGGACTGAGCTGACGGGGGGGGGGGGGGGGGTTGCTTGCATGAAGGATGTTTGGCAGTGCAGCCAGCCTGGAGAATCTTCACTTGGCCTGAGTTTTCCCAGCCAAGATGAGGTTCTCCTAGCCTCCCAGCAAGAGTCACTGGCTTTATGTGGACACTGCTTGTGGAGTTTCAGAGGTTGTTTTGCGGAGTCTATCTCTCGGGAAAGACCACCCAAGGTTCAGGGCCCAGGATGCTGGTTACACTCCTAGCACTGGTGTTCAAACTTTTACTGCCTTTGAAGATGCAAGTTCACTTTAGTCACTGTGGCTAGCAGACACTGAGAGACATATCCTCCAATAACTTTTTCTAGGAGCTGTCAGTGGCAATGTTTGTTGTGTGTACCAGGAACAGGATAGAACTCCTACCAGTTCATTGTCACTGTAATTTACCAGTGAGCATGAACTAGCAGAGGTGGTATCAAACTATTGGCAGAAGACCCACATCACACCATCCAAAAAATACCATGGAGCTCATTTGTTGATAGTTCATACACTCTGGTCTGACTTGAATGCCTGTTTATATGGATAGTTTTGGACTGGTCTCTCTAGCTGATATAGACTTTTTCCCCTTTTTGTGTACATGGGTCAGGTCTCATGTTTGGATATTATCTATATACTGATGACATCAATCTCTAAGCAGTGTTCCACCTTCTAAGAGCCACACTAGATGTGGCCATTTTTAAAGAACTAGGTGTGGGATCCTGCAGCCATATAGCAACTTCAAGGAATGGCTTTTTAAAAATAAAGGAGAGCCCATTTGGTCTTGGCATGCCATGGCAGCGGCAGCGGCGGGGGGGGGGGGGGGAGGGCGAATCTAAGATGGCAATGAACCAGCATGAGTTCCATCCTGTCCCTAGTACACACAACAAAACAACTACACTGGTATTTGCTACTGTGACCTAAAAGCTTGACTACTGTAATGCCTTTATGACATCAGCTTAAAGCAACTCAGAAATCTCTATTAGTGCAAAGTTGTGATTTCCATTTGATGCTACAGTATTTTATGAGTCATTGATGACTTTTGGGAATTATGTGATTGTGCTTTTGGGGGCAGGTTAGTTTCCTTTTTTAATTGTTTTATTGTTCATTGTGCGTGGATGTCATCTTATACATAAGTCACTCTGGTCCTCACTTCCCATGGGTGGGGTATAAATATTTTAAATAAATCAATAATTTTCATGCGGACAACCCTTCTAGTAATGCACACAAATACTCTTAACCATACAGGCTACTCCTCTCCAATAGTTACCTAGCCATATTTAAAGAAAGAAGGCCTTAACATGAGGTAAACAGGCTTTGTACTGACTGACTCTAGGAATGTTAGGCATGAAATCTGCTTCTGGTTAGCACGTCTAAAGTTTTTCACTTTTACCACAAGAATGAAATGTCAAACTTCATTCATAAACAAAAATTGTTAAATCAGAGCAATTTGCTTAAAGAGTAAATTTCCCAAAGACATGTGTATTGATGTGTAGAGAACTATGTAATGTCTCATATCTTAAATGGTCACAAGGATAAAAAAGATTAAGTAAAAGACAGGAGACAATAGGTTGGATCCAGAGCAAGAACCAGACAATGATCCCTCATCTTCTTGGTTACACTAACACAAGAGGTGAGAGAAACTATTTCTTCCCCTGTCTGCTCCAGACTCCCAGGGTCAGAAATGGGGTTAGAACATTCATGGAATTATAAATGACTATGGGAACCTGTAAGATCAGCAACACTGACAACTTCCACTGATTGATCAAAGGTCTAAGACATTACTATTTTTTGTGCCTGAACTACAGGGATGTCTAATTATATCAATAAAGTTGTTTAACAGGGTATGGTCGATTTTTCACCCAGCAGCCAGACTACCAGACTCTTCTCTTATCACTTACTATTTGACCATTCTTGTTTTTGCATTTAAACTGATCACATCTGTTTAAATAATTTAATCCAGCATCTCCTAATGCAACAAATGCTGTTCTTGTCATTATCTTCATCATCAAAATAGCTGGAGGTGTATGGCTTTTTCCAAATGCACCTTTTACTAAATAGCTTAAAAGATCACCCTACAAACATTATACATATTTTTTTTCTGCATTTGAAAGGCTTCTTAACAGTTGTCTCATTGCCTTTGGAACTTTAGACTTCCTTTAGAATTGTGCCACTTCTCAGCTCCATGGTTAATCAAGTACAGCTAAAATAACAATATAGAGCAGATTAATTTATTGTTACCACACAAGAACTGGAAATAGCCTCCTGGCAATGCATTTATATTATCTCTTGTGATTAATAAAATATTCATGTAATAACATATTGATTAAATTGCACAAATGTCACTAACTGACCCTACATTTGGGTTCCATGGCCTCTTTTCAATACATAATAGAATTCATGTTCACAGTGATGCAGTGATCCTACCATACAGTTCTCATAATCATCAGTTGATGGACACTAAAATCTTTTCTTATTTACCAAATTGAAAATAAGGGTACTCATTTCCGTTAAGCTTATTTCCAAGCAGAATCACACCCTTTATCTAATTTATATTTTATCAATAATGACCAGTTTTCTTGTAAATCCACATAGAGTCAAATAGATTTTTGAAGGTACCAAAAAAAAACCCAGTTAAGCCTACTGTAAAATGAAGCTAGTATATAAAATCATAACAACATTTCATTCTTTAAATGTTTATGTAAATTATCACTTTATGATCTCCCTGCTATTGCCAGCCAATCTGGACAGTAATATTTTTAGCAGTATAGTGTGGGACTGATAGAATGGGTTGCGGTAAAGTGCAGATTCAAATTCTGCACTTTCCTGAAGTCAGACCACTGTATCAATTGGGAAGCTCCTCCAAACAGGGCTGGGAAGCAAATTAAAATGGTCCACTCCCAGAAGCTTGCATATCAAGATGCATTCTGGAAGGGATTTTAGGTTCCCAAGCAGCAACTTACATAACATGAATCTGCCTTATACTGGCCTTGGTGTAGTCAAGGTCACTATTGTCAACTTTGGCTGGCTGCAGCTTTTCAGGGTCTAGGATAAAACTCTTTTATGTCACCTACCTCCTGATTCCTTTTAAATGGAGGTGCCATGGATTGAATCTGGGACCTTCTGCAAGCAAAGCTAATGCTCTATCACTGAGATACAGCCCCACCCATCAACATCAACTCTGTCAATATCTGGTGGAAGTTTGGACTTCAGGGGTATAAACAGGGTTGCTGCCCATCATCCTCTTCTGTCCAAAAAACAGGATCTGGCTTCATGGTTTACCATGGATTTAGGTCAACTGTAGTTGCTGCTTTTGTTTTTGTATATTAGATATGTACACATAATATTGTAGGTTGCCTTGAATCTTTTTGAGGGAAAAGATGGGTTAAAATAATTTAAATATAAAATATAAAATAATTCAAAGCTGTCATCTTTCAGCCTGATCAAAGGAGTTCTGTGTACAAATAAGAGGAAAAAATGGGGGAAATTCTAAGTCATACCCATTGCATATTGTCTAGCAGCTAGAAATGCCCAACATAGCTTGTAGAAACTACTTACTCTCTCTGTCCTCCTGTTACAATTGGTAGGCATAAGGAATTAGGAAGTAAAATGTCTTATTTCTCAACCGTATGTCAACTATTAAATAGTGTATCTTGCTCAGCTGGTTTGAATTTTAAGTGTGCTGCCAATTTAGAATATCTCATTTTTAAAAATCCTGCAATCTCATAAAATTGGGAAAGTAGGTCCTTGAAAAAAGAGAGGTGCCTTCACTCTACATTCTGTTCTCAGTGAGAAGCTTTTCCAGTTAATAAATGCAAAGTTAACACTGTAGTAGAGATTAAAAGAAAGGTTCAGTTTTCTAAGTTCGATTCAAACCATGTGGTTCCAAAAGGGCCCTACTTGGAATTCAAGCAGAGGACACACGCACACACACACACACACACACACACACACACACCCCTCTATTTCAACGTTCAAAAAGTATTGTTTATGCTATCATTTTCTGGACTTTTGAATCCTTCACTGTTTTTGAAACACCTTGTTATGTCTGCTGACTGCCACCAGGCACCAGAATTTGGCCCCAGAGAACAACAGGGACCAAGGACCCTGAGCTACCAGCAGCCAGCCAATAAGACCTCTGGCAGGAAATTCAAACCCTCCAATAGAACTGTGGGTGTGTCTTGGGAAGGTGTACATAGTTGGCCTTCAGCCGGTTATTTTGTCTTGTGTTGTGTACCAATAAAGTATGAGCTGATCATCATGCTTTTGTCCCACATCTCCATGCATTGAACCCAGTATGTAACACACTTCTTTTGAAACCAGGGCTATTTTTGGGCAGGAACGCATAGGAACAGAGTTCCGGCTGGCTTTTGAGTTGGCCACAGCTACAGCCTCCCTCCCTCGAGTTCCCCATGCACCTCGCAAGCTGTGGGGCACCTGGGGAAGCCAATCCTGGGAGGGAGCTGCACTGTCAGGGGTGTGGCCTAATATGCTAATATGTTTCTGCAGTTGGGTGTGCCCTAATATGCTAATGAGTTTCTGCTGGGCTTTTTCTACAAAAAAAGCTCTATTTAAAACAAAAAAGTATTGTATATTGTCTACTGAGGTGTTATTCTGCAATGCAAATTCCTTAGTAAAAGAAATGATTCCAGCATCCAGGCACAAAACAGGCTGAAGGTATTTAAATTTTAAATGATTTCAGTTAATTTGCCAAGTTGTGCCGCCATGGCATTTAAACTTTAAATGCATTCAGTTTGCTCGCTGAGTAGTGCTGCCATGGTGACACGACTTGGCAAGTGAACTGAAAACATTTAAAGCTTAAGTGCCTTCAGTTTGCTCACCGAGTTTCACCGCAGCAGCAGCATGACTCAGTAAGTGAAATTCTCCATTATACGCTATGGGGACTGTACCCATATAGTATAAGGGAACTGGAAATAATTGGGTTTTCTGACTATTTACCCAAATACCAGTACAATACTGATAGTGGTATTCAGGAATATTCAGGAACACCGATATTTTTCAGGTCCAATTAACCTGAATCAGAAAAAAAGAGATTTTTTTTTGCACATCCCTAGAGATTATCAGATGACAGCCAATCAACAGGTCTGCTCAGTTCAACCATGAAAGACTGCTACATATCCTCAACAGATTAACCCTGGGTTTTCTAAAAGATTAACACTCATCAAAATACTGCTGATCCACACAGATCAACAGCCATTCATATCTCTAAGGAGTCCTTAGACAAACACCAAATGTTCTGATTTATTTAAGAACATAAGAGCATAAGAGAAGCCAGTGTTGGATCAGGCCCATCCAGCCCAACACTCTGTCACACACTGGCCAAAAACACCAAGTGCCCTCAGGAGGTCCAACAGTGGTGCCAGGACACTAGAAGCCCTCCCACTGTTGCTCCCCCCCCCCAAGCACCAAGAATACAGAGCATCACTTGTCCCAGACTGAGAGTTCCTATCTATATTTTGTGGCTAATATCCACCAATGGACCTCTGCTCCATATGTTTTATCTAACAGCTGAACTAAGCAGACCTCTGCCGGTTCAAGCCCCACACTGGTTTGAGCAGCCAGCTTTGTCCCCAGCTCATCGTCCACCCAGCGATTCAAAAGCTTCGGCAAGTAGATAAAATTGGGAACCACTGTTAAGAAAGTGGGCACACCTAATCCTCGGATAATTAGGTGTTAGTATCTGAGTTTCATCTGTCAGCGCTGGCTAATTAAGTTGGAAGATCTGGCAAAGAAATTCATCCTGATCTCCTGCAATGAAGCAGCCTGCCAGGCGGTGGCGGTGTGGAGCTGAGAAGGAACGGCATGAACACTGAGCCCGGAACATGACTCGTCAAAAAGCCAACAGAAAGACTCAGTTATATGTGTTGTCTTCCCTTCCCCCACTGAATTGAATTGTTAGTCCCTTGTCTTCAACAAATTGTAAATCGCTGCGAGCCCGCCTGCGTGTGGGAAACAGCGATCAATAAATCGAATGTATAAATAAATAAATAAATAAATAAATAAATAAAATAATTCCCTCTTGAAGCTGTCCATGCTTGTAGCTGCCGCCACCTCCTGTGGCAGTGAATTCCACGTGTTAATCACTCTTTGGGTGAAGAAGGACTTCCTTTATCTGTTCTAACCCGATTACTCAGCAATTTCATGAAGTGCCCACGAGTTCTTGTATTGTGAGAAAGGGAGAAAAGTACTTCTTTCTCTACCTGCTCTATCCCATGCATAATCTTATAAACCTCAATCATGTCACCCCTCAGCCGTCGTTTCTCCAAGCTAAAGAGCCCCAAGTGCGTCAACCTTTCTTCATAGGGAAAGTGTTCCAACCCTTTCATCATTCTAGTTGCCCTTTTCTGCAATAGCATAGTATCTTTTTTGAGGTGTGGCGACCAGAACTGTACACAGAACTCCAAATGAGGTACTCCAAATGAGGTCGTACCATCGATTTATATAGGGGCATTATGATTGTGAGAGTTCTACAGAGTCAATCAGCAACAAGTGTCCTTAAATAAAGGAAGTATTTATTGAGAAAGGTCTGCTGTGGTCATCTACACGTCCTGTGTTAGTAATGGCTGGCATGACCCCCAAGTAGGATAGTTATACAGAATTCTGGGGTCTGGCGATGGGTCTGGCGATGGCTTGTAACCAATCATACAATCATATAAAAGGCACTCAAATACTGGCCCAAGGTTCCCAAGGAAAAAGTGGGAAGAACCAGAGTCAGACAAAAGAAATGATACATAGGCAGGCACCAGCAGTCTTCCAAGGTCAGAACGGTGCAGGGAGCAATAAGCAAGCCATGAGAAGTATAACATAACATTCCCCACTCCCGACATCACCAGGGGCACACGTTTCACCTCCCGGGCAGGAGATGGCAGCATTAGCTGACAATGATACTGGCTGATTTGTTTTCAGTTCCCTTCCTAATAACCCCCAGCATAGTGTTGGCCTTTCTCATTGCAGTCACACACTGTCTCGACATTTTCATTGAGTTATCTACTACGACTCCAAGATCTCTCTCTTGGTCAGTCTCTGCCAGTTCGGACCCCATCAATGTGTATTTATAGTTAGGATTTTTGGCTCCAGTGTGCATCACTTTGCACTTGGCCACATTGAACCCCATTTGCCACATTGATGCCCACTTGCCCATCCTTGACAGATCCCTTTGGAGTGCCTCACAATCCTCCCTGGTTATCACCACCCTGAATAACTTCTTGTCATCTGCAAATTTAGCCACTTCACTGCTTACTCCCAACTCCAAATCATTAATAAACAAGTTAAAAAGCATTGGACCGAGTACTGATCCCTGCGGTACCCCACTGCTTACCTCCCTCCACGAAGAAAATTGCCCATTTATACTCACTCTCTGTTTCCTTTTAATTAGCCAGTTTTTGATCCACAAAAGGACTTGTCTTTTTTATCCCATGACTATTGAGCTTACTTAGGAGCCTTTGATGAAGAACTTTATCAAAAGCTTTCTGGAAGTCAAGATAAACAAAATCTACTGGGTCCCCCTTGTCCACATGTTTGTTTACCCCCTCAAAGAACACTAACAGGTTAATGAGACAAGGGCCCCGTCCACACTGTCACTTTTGTCACTCATTTCTCCCTATTGCTTCATGTTCCCCCACCCCCCATATGTTTTGTTCTCTCTAGTAGTCCCAGATGGAGCAAAACACATGTGGAAAAGGGGGAGGAACCCAAAACAATAGGGAGAAATGAGCAGCAAAAGTGACAGTGTGGACAGGGCCAAGATCTTCCCTTACAGAACTCATGCTGAGTCTTCCTCAAGAGATTTTGATCATCAATGTGCTACTAAATCTTTCCTTAATAACAGTTCCCACCAACTTGATGTCAGATTCTCTGCCATGAATTACTGTCTGCCATGAATTTACTGTCTGTCATGAATACTGTGGTTCTTTCTTTAGCCGGGAGGGTGGCTTGCTTCTTACTCCCACGTCACACAGTCTTCTCGCTATCTACCCTCGCCTCCTCCTCCTGTCTCTTTCATCCCGGCATCTCAGGACGGCTAATCTTGCTTAGTAACCTTGAAGACTTCTGAAACTGATTTAGGCCAGGTGCCTGGCCTGTGAAAAGCAACCAGAGTTCACAAAGGGGCCGAGGGGGGGGGGGGTAGTGCTTCCGCGCCTTTTTTCTGTGAGAACCAAACGGTTAAGGGTGTCACGCTTTTTTAAAATTTGCTCTGATTGGTGCTTCACCTGCTCTTACCTTTTGAATACTGTATATGAATCCCTGCTGCTTGTAGTCTGGTATCACTGACAAACAACGTGTTCCTGATTGATCATTAAGAAATAAAAGGACTTTTTGCTTTCATCAAGGCCTGGCTTATTTGGTCTATTCAGAAGCCTCACACTTACCCGGTATCGACGTCAGACTGACTGGCCTGCAATTTCCCGGATCTCCTCTGGAACCCTTTTTAAAGATGGAAGTGACATTTGCTTCCCTGACTCGTTTCTTACTTCTAATGTATTTGAAGAAAGTTTTATTGTTGGTCTTTATGTTTTTTGTGATATGCTCCTCATATTCCCTTTTTGCCTGCCTGATCACAGACTTGCAATTTAAATGACTGGTGACTGATTTAAGTGTCTATGCTTTCCCCATGACACCAGAGGGCTTTTAAAAAAAAAATAGCATCTGATAATGTGTTAACATGCACTAATGTTCTAGTGATGTATTGTCAGAATCTATCAGCAGAAGTTGGGCAAGAGACCTTTATGCTTTCTAGGTGGTCTCCAGTAAGCTTAGCAACAGCAGCTTTGAAGAATGAGTTACTGAAAGCCAAAATGTAGACCTGGCATTCGTGATCAAGACCTGGGTGTGGGATGGTGAGACTGGTACCCTTAACCAGCTGACCCCCTCAGGTTTCTTGGTCCTTCATCAGTCCTGGACTAATGGGCAGGGGGAGTGGCGTTGGTCATCCAGGAGTCTTTCTCTTTCAGTGCTCTCCCTGCTCCAAAAATTACCGGCATCAAATGTGTGGGCTTGGTGTGGAATGCTGAGGAGAGTTTGGCTGGCTGGTGTACTGACCAGCTAACATACCAGCAGATACCCTGCCAGGCCTGCTGGAGGTGGTATTGGGCTGGGCATTGGAGCACTCAAGGCTATTAATACTTGGGGATTTCAGTGTCTATGCTGATGATGTGACCTCTTCACAGGCCAGGGACCTGGTGTCATCCATAGCAGCACTAGGACTCTCCCAATTTGTATCACCTTTAACACAGCAAGCAGGCCATATGCTGGATCTTATTTTTAGGGCAGGGTCAGATGTGGAGCTGATAGCTGCTGAAGCAGTGTCATGGTCAGACCATTTAGCCCTGAAGGCCTGGCTGAGCTTCCCAGTACCACCCTGTTTAGATGGTGAGCCAATTTATGCTTGCCCACAAAGACTTATAGACCCAGTTGGTTTCCAGAATGCTCTTTGGGATCTGATGCCTCTGGTGATTCTTTAGATGAGCTAATGGAGGACTGGCAAAGCCAACTCTTGGAAGCCATTGATGAAATCACTCTCTGGTGCCTCTTCACCCCCACACCAAACAAGCTCTGTGGTATACTCCAGAGCTTAGGAGGATGAAGTGGGAATTAAGTTGGCTACAGCAAGGGTGGTGGCATACTCATGATGAAGCAGCAAGAGCATCTTTTAGGATGCTTATGAAAGCCTATGAGATGGCAATGAAGGTTGCTAAAAAGGAATTCTATGCAGCTTGCATTGCATCTGCTAGCTCTCACCCATCCCAATTATTTAGGACAATTAGGTTGCTGACTTCCCTACCACAAGGGAAACAAAATAATAAAGAATTGGTATTGGCTGTGAGGCATTTGTGTTCTATTTTGTGGATAAAGTCTTGCTGCCAGGACCTCCCTGCCATGGTTAAAACAGTAAGTGAAATGGAAGCCCCTTAGCCATCTTCTGGTCTGATGTTGGACCAATTCTGCTGTCTCTCCCAGGAAAAGATTGACAAGACCCTGGTGGCTGTAAGGCCCACCACTTGCCTCCTTGATCCATGTCCTTCTTGGCTTGTTAAAGCCTGTGGAAATGGAATTTGGGTTCCCCTGGGAAACATTATCAACTTGTCCCTGTCATCAGAGATGTTCCCAGCATGCCTCAAGGAGGCAGTGGTGCAACAACTCCTGAAAAAATCATATTTGGACCCCTTGGTCCTAGCCAGCTACTCCCCAATATTGAATTTATAATTCCTGGGTAAGGTAGTTGAGAGAGTGGTGGCTGAGCAGCTTCAGGTGTTCTTAGAGGATCCCTAAGAAATGAAAATTTACAGGTTTGTGCATCCCTACTCTGAAATGCATAATATTTATGCACATGTAAAGTATAGAATTTAGAGGGTTTTCTTTTGAATAGCGTAGGCTGGAACTACATTTGGAGTGGGGCATAACAAAGTATAGAATGCAGATTTATCTCTAAATCCAAATCCAGATGTAAAGCTGACTGGGTGGTCTTAATAATTCATAATTTCCTACTTAGCTCAATTGACCTCATTCAGTTGTTGTGAAGTGAAGTTAAGAAAGTACACTGAGAAGAGCCACAGAAAGAATTAATCACAATGTGTTAATGGATTAACATAACTATTGCTTCAAAAGAGCTACCTCTGCCCTTTAAAAGTATGAGTCCCTCCTCCCCGGTGGAGATATTCTTGATCAAGTGAAGCTGAATGCACTCAAGTCTCCAGACTATTTTTTCATTCTGTTTTTTCAACTAATCACTTAAGGGAGTTTTAAATTGGTTGCAATGTGCTGTACCAGTGTAGTACAAAGAAGATTTAATGAAAACCAGGATATGGCTCTAATTATTCTTCGGGTGATAAAAATTTATCAAGATAGGCCCTAAGGTTACCTTGTAACATAATACAAGGGATTTATGTAATTTGTGGTTAAAATAACACCCGGTTTCAGGCTGTTATAAAGTTCTTTTTGGGGGGGGGGTGAAATGCCTGTAAAAATGGGCTGTTTCCCTCCATTTAAACACAGCAGGAGTGGTCAGCTCTGCTTTCTGTCATACAAATTAATTTTATATAGAAATTAGTAAGAGGGAAAGCTTTTAAAAAGGAACCAACCAGTTCTTCTCCACACAAGAGTTTGGGCTAGGTTTTAAATTGTTGCATACATCAAGGTGTTCATGACAACTACCAGCTTTCATGTGTCTGCACGAGAACTCACAGCGCACTTGCTGCAGTGGGGTTGATGGAAGTTCAGTCCGACGTACGTGTTTTAAAGCAAAGGAGAGCATTCCAGACTGTAAATGTGAAAAACAGCAGAGCATACCATGTGCTACAGATGATTTTAACAAATGGAATCATTTTTTCCACCTTGTTTGAGAATGTACAGATGTGAACTTCTCAGACCTGGGGGAAAATGGAATTAATGAGTGCCCGGGAATATTCCCCAATAAATGGACACACGCATGTATTCACAAGCACCTACAGACATCTTGAGTCAAAAGGGGGGAAGGCCCTTTTAAGTATTTTAAGTGCATCAAGGAGACCTAGGGAAAACCCCACTTAGGGAGCAAGCTGTTTTTGGCTGAAGTCTGAAGTACAATTACTTGGAAGTAAGCTCCACCAAAACCAGTGAATTATTTCCAAGTCAATGTCTTCAGGGTCAGGGTATAAGTCTGTAAAGCTGGCCTAGTCTTCAACTTGGAATGAAGTGAATGAGGGGAAATGTAAAAAGGGAATGAATTAGCCTGGGGAAAAAATAATACTCATAAAATAGCAACCCACATGAAGAGCAGGGAGAGTTCTTGAACAGGATGTATGGAATGTCATCACTGATGTAGAAATATGAATAAACTGAATTTGACAATGGTAAGCAGGAAGTGTAGTGAGATTCCTATGTGTATCAAGGTATAGACATAAAACCTGGGCCAAAAAGAAAGGTGAGCTTAACTAAAGTGATTCCTCCCTTGGAGATAGGCTACTTGGAGAATGTTTGATCCACCCCAGTATGAACAGCTTGTTTCCCTATTTTATCCCATGATGCATAGATTCCCAGAAAGCTGTCAAACCTTGGTAGACCTTATAGAAGATGCAAGGTATTAAAACAAACAGCATATCTTTGAATTCTGTTTGTTGGCAGCAACAAGCAAGGCTTTGACCTTCATGCATACTAGTAGCTCTTCCAGGGGAATCTTGTTGGCAAATTTGGGGAACATGATACTCATGTTTGGATCACTGATCTGATCCAGCAGGGCTCTTCCTGTTTTATGCTGCATATATATATCATGCTTCAGTGTTACCTGCAGTCAACACTGTCCATGGTCCTCAAAGAGACTACTATGGTATTTATCTTTAATCCAACACATTACTTCAGTACTAAAACTGAAACCGAGTTTTTATTACAGTGGGAAATGCAACTCTTTCTGGTAGAAGCATTTTCCATCTTACATTGTAAAACTTTGTTTGGACATTAACAATTGAAAAACCTCACCAGTTACATTCTATATTGTGAACTATGTCACAGTAAAAAATAATCTAATATTGCATATTTTTGTCCAAATGTGCATATGGGCTGTGTCACATTGTCAAAAGGTAATGAAGCTTATGATAGCAATATAATTCTGCATCCACCACTTGGCTTGCACTAGAAATGCAAGCAAAATGTTGGACATAAAACTGACTTTTGCATTTGAAACCAAACTTTTATAGACAAGGTAATTTCACAGGTATTTGTTTTTATTATATTTTCACTAAAATGCTTCCCTACTCCATTTTGAGTTGATTTCCTGATAGGTAAGTCAAAGTCATTGTATTAAGTGCCAAGCAGTTGTTGATGAAGAAAAGTAATAACATCTATACTAGTAAGCTGAATATATATATATTACTGGCACTGGAAGTACTGTTACAGACTGCAAGAATTATTAAAGGACCTAAAAGGAAAATATAAGCTTTATTCCTGTTTCCTTGCCTAAAATTAATTTCCTATCTACCAGTTTCTTACTTATATTGGTCTTCAACCTGCTGCTAACCACAATTGTATCGTTTCTGGAATCTCTACAAATGTTCTTAGCATGAATCAACATTGGAAAGAAAGACTATACTGAAATTCCATAATTTTCAAGTGGAAAATCCCCCCCAATGTTGGAAGGGGTATTTCATCTTGAATCTATTGCAAGCAATCTGGCATAAACCAGGGATTTGGATAGAGAAGACTGCAGCAGTATTCACACAAAGTATTACTTCAGTTAAGCAAATATGCTCTTAACAGCCTTTAACCCCTGACTGTTTACTGTTCTTCAACAAAAACAACTATGAAGACAGACTGAGTGACATTGCTGAATGAGAATCCATCTGGAATTTTGACACTGTTTTATTAGGCCTCAATCAGAACACTCAATCAGAACCATGTGGATCCATGCCACTACATCCTCAAGGCTGGATTATTGTGAAGCATTCCATATGGGTCTGCCCTTAAAGTCATTTTAGAAACTCCAGCTGAGCGCAGTATCTCAGTTGCTATCAAGAGCTAGACAGAGCATGCAGACCATTTCCTCCTGGGTAACAATTGTAACCAATATCCAGTTGAGGGCTGGAGATTACTCAAAATTACAACTGTTCATTAGGTAGCAGAGATCAGTTCCTCTGGAGAAAATGGTGGACTCTGTGTTATTATACCCTGCTTAGGTCACCACAGCAAATTGACACTGAGTGCCTAAGGCCAGGGCACTGTTCCAGAGCCTCTTTCTAGAGCCCATTGTATTTATTTCCACAACGGGCCTTATTCCTAGTGCTATCATAAATCTGCTAGTTGTTAAGATCCCACAAGACTCTATTTTTCTTATTGGCATGAAGTTATTCCAATTCTGTTCAGCCACTAACCACAGCACTGAAATCCCATTTGACCTTGGACCTCTCAATCAACAACACAATACACCAAGTTTGGGTTTAAACAAGGTCACAACTTTATTAAAGAACCATGGTGTTTTTTCCCCCTGCTGCTGGGGTGCAGGAGGAAAGAAGGTTGCCACTTTCGGGCTATTTAGGCCAGTAGTTGTTAGACCTACAAAGCTGGGCCTAAATGCAATTTATCTCTCCATTCAGCATCCACCAGACAGCTACCTTGTATTAGATTACTGTGTCTTCTTCTTTATTCCTAGTCACTTCTGATGAGAGTCTCCTTGCTTATTTCTGATGCTATCTGTGACATTTTCAGCTAATCAATTAAGTGAGCTAATTACTAAAAATATAGAGTCGTAGACAATGGACTCAGAGTGTAATAGTATTATTCTCAACTAAAATATGTCAGAGAAAGGATAGGTACAATTTATCAACAACAATTTAACAACAATTACCATTGCATTAAGAATAGAGGAAGAAAACAGCACCTAAACAGCAACTGAAAGTGTGACCTTCAGCAATAGTAATAATATAAGGGTACATATTGCCCCTTTTGTAATGCACCTCTCAAAACAAATGAAATAAAATGTTCTTTTTAATAGGCTAGGTATAGGGTGGCAAACTGTGGGAAATTTAATTTTGACTTATCTTTGCAATAGCATTACCTTTTCCCTCAACCTCTTTTTCCACCTGCGTAGATGCTTGCCAATCTTGGGAAGGGGCTATGGCTCAGTGCTAGAGCATCTGCTTGGCATGCAGAAGGTCCCAGATTCTCCACTTGAAAGGATCGGGTGGTAGGTGATGTGAAAAACCTGTACCTGAGTATAACACACCTTAATGTGATCATGCATCTAATGAAGAATATTCTGTTAAACAAAATCCTATGTCACAATATGAACTAAATTTTGTCTTTGGGCTGCTACAAGGCACTTAGTTGTTTTGGCTGCAACTAACAGCATGATTATCATTGGAATTTCTTATTAAACATAAGAATAGTTGAAGCATTGCTATGAAATCAGCATTAAATTTACTTGTAACAAACCTGGAACTATTTCAAAGAGAAATGTCTATGAAAGACATGCTGAAGGGAAAATAACTGACAGTTTTCCTATGACCTCTGTTTTTAATCAGAATTCCCCACAAATGCTGGCTGTGTGTAATGATTTAATGCTGCAATTGTGATCTATAGTGACTCACCACAGAAATGGGTAATAACAGGCTGATTCAAATTGCTTAGAAAGCTTTTGTGTGCCAGCTTGACAACCGGACAGATACAGAGTGCAAAATAGTGCTAGTGGTGGCTCAGTATTTCGTTTGGGGTTGCATTACACTTCAGGAGAACAGATACTGTGCGGGCAACTATAAAACAACACTTTACCGCAAAGATGCTTCTGAAGTCAATGTTACAGTTATGCAATATAAAAAGCTATATCAAAATGAACTTTGGACTCAACTGAATGGCAATAGCATAATTATAGGGTACATGATTGTGCCCTTAATCAATACAAAAATGTCATCAGGCCTCTAATACACGTATTTGCGCATGATATACAATTAACCCCTATGTGCAGAGCTGCATGTTATGTGAGGTTTCATGACCATTTTTAAAATGTTATTTTCCTTTTACAGGTTACATTCCCAGGCTTAAAATTTCCAGGGGGGGGGGGAGGGACAGGTGCGGGGGGCAAGAGGGGCTTTTTAACTCTTACCTCCTGCTTTTATCCTGCCAAAATGCAGTGCAATCCTAGGTGGAGATAAAGTCAGTGGGATAGAAGGTGGTAACCCCGTTTAGGATTGCACTTTGTCACTGCTGAGCTGCTTCTACCTTTTCCCCATTGGGGGAAAAGCAGCCCAGAGAAGGCAATTTTATGTGATAAAATGAGAGGGGGCACAGTTAAACAGCCACTGTTGGTTTTCCCCTGGAAATTATAGTTCCAATGATGTTAGATTGTAAAAGAAGAAAAAATAGTCTGTTTAAATTATCATGGAATTGTATATGACACATATTTCTGTCTTCACAAAAAAATATCCTTAACTCTTTAAACAGAAATCCCTAATTTGGCAAGCAGAACAATGCATTCAAACATTAATCTTAATACATTTATATAACATCCTAATTTTTTCTATATTTTATATCTGTGGTTTTGTAAAATATAAAATCTGCAGACTGTGGACACTAAGTGGAATAGCTGCATGGAATTAATGTGTTCCCTTGGCTTTATGACATTAAAAACTGCCTTCGACTAAACAGGCTAGGTGATATATTGTGATCCTACCTTTCTGAAGTCATATAAAAATGAAATTACTCAGGAGGCTAAAAGATAGGCACAGAAAATTACTTGCGAGGGTTCAAGTCTCCCATAACTTGCCATTTTTAAACTATATAAAACTGCAGCTTGAAATGAAATTGTACATGTCAGACCTAACCCATCAGAGCTAGCATGAGGCAACCTTGCAAAGCTGTGACTATTTAGAGTAAACAGTATTTTCAGGCATTACAGTCACAGCTTTCCAAGGTTTTAAGCAAGGACCTTCTACCTGAAATCCTTTCACTTCTGAATGCAAGGTAAGTGCTTTATTGCACAGCCATGGTCCCTCCTATTTTGAAGAAATTGATAAGTTCAGACTGCAGACTTGCTATTTTTTAATTCATTTGTACCTCGCTTTTCTCCCCAAAGGGGGCCCAAAGCAGCTTCCATCATTCTTCTCTCCACCATTTTATCCTCACAACAACCCTGTGAGGTAAGTTAGGCTAACAGAATGTGACTGGCCCAAGGTCACCAAGGGAACTTCAATGGCATGAGTGTGGATTTGAACCCAGGTCCCCCAGATACTAGTATGGCACTTCACCACACAGGCTCCTGTCTAACATCAAAGAGTGAAGCTGATCATTTTAGAACACAGTTAACAAAGCCCAGGTTGGATCAATTCATAACCAAGGTTTGTTCAAGGTGTTGATTTTTTAAAAAAAGCTTAGAACAAGTATAGCTCAGGAACTGAGTGCAGGAATGCCTTGCCTATCCCGTGGTGTATCGTCTCAAGCCCTTGTTGCTCAGGGAATGGGGGGGGGGGGCATGGGTCTGAGAGTAGATTGTGCATATTGAAAACTGGCAGGTTTTTACCTATTTGCATTGTCCCTGTCCTAAATGGATATAACGATTCACAACAAGTCAATTCACAAGTTCACCTTAAACCACAAATCTTGTAAAAATGAATAGCAATTTTGCTTGCACAATGTACTGGAATCTTTGTCTCAAAGCACTGCCAGACAAAAAAAACTCTTAGTCCATAATCATGGCCCAGATACCCATAAATACGTGTATAACTAAAATCTTCTTTTAACTTTATGTGCTCTGCATATAACGCTGGGTGAAATTTCCAAAATGCTTATATTTTTTTTCTAAAATGAACAGTTGCCTTTGACATATAATAAAAGTCCCTTTTCTTCAGGGAGGGCTATTTCTTTTCAAATGTCATATTTCAGATTCCCACTATTTGCCATTGTCTCCAAGCCCATTGAGCTATATTTCTCATGATTGTGGTAATTTATGGTATATTAGTGAATACCTTTGGGTACACATACAATGAGAAAAAGTTTGAACCTGAAAAGAAAAAGTAACAGAAAGTTCCCCCACCTCAGCTGAATTCTTAGAATGCAATGATATCATCTGCAGTACTTTAAAAATGTACTGATCTCTTGGAGTACCTCTATATAGAGTACAGGCATCAAAATACTTAAATTGGCACATACCACAGCTGGCTAGCCACTGAAGACAGTATGAGAGGCCTGAGGATCATAACCACAACAAGAACAAAGTAAATGTTTCCAGAATTTGGCTGGTAATTTTCTCAGTGGAACTGCAAACTATAAATATGCCTGCTCATACAGTCTGATGACTGATAACAAGTCTCATTAGAGTTCTACCTCATCAGAGCTCCAAACATCTTCATTCTTATATCTTTTCATTCATTTTGTTTTTATTCACTGCTGCAGACATCTTGGCGGCAGCAGAAGGTCTAGTGTAAAAGGCTGGATTCACTTCCACTTCTGAACCCTGTGTTCAAGGGTTGAACTGGAAATTCAAATAAATTGAGAGTACACAGTTCCTGGCAAAGATCAGGAACTCTTGACTTGATAGGGTACCTGGTCTTATAAATAATGGTAGGCTTATTATTACTGGTAGGTAGAATTCCACACATTACCTGTTTGTGACCCAGGTCACTAAATATACCCAAAGACTATGGAAGGCTTGTTATCTCAAGATAACCATGGGGCAATAACCCTGAGATTAATTCTCTGAATGCTTATTTATTTATCTTCTTTATTTAAAACATATCCATGCTGGTTTTCCATCCAGTTCAAGGTCTCCAAGAGACTTCAATGTGAATAATGTAAACAAACCAGAGCTACTTCTAAGCTGTCATTAAAAAAAAGAAAAGAAACAACATGAAAAGGCAAATTGGACAGGAGAATTAGACTCCAGATGAAATTTGTATGGATCCTTTGCTGGCCCAGGCAACTCAGCATTTTTTATTTTTATTCATTAATTTAAAGTATTTATTAGTTACCTTTCTTCCATATGGAACTCAATGTAGCTTACAATATACATAAAATACACAAAATACATAGAATATAGAATACACTAACTCAAATTTAAAAACCCTAAATCTTAAAATCACAATTTAGGACTGCTAGTAAATGTTTGAAATACAGTCCTAAATAGACTCATCTTCAACTGCCTCCTCAAGATCAAAAATGAGAAAGCCAGGTGCACCACCCTAAGGAGGCTGTTGAGATTTCAGGTTATCACAAAATAGATCCATCAATTCTGAATTCAAATATATAGGTTTTTTCATGAAGAAGATCAGGAACCAGCATCTGAAAATCTGTTTTTTTCTTAGGATACCAACAAATCATATGTCAAGATATTGAAGATTTATTACTAAAATTTTATATAGAAATGCTACACTCAGTATCATGTAATCAGTAGATCTGCTAAGAAAAAAAATCCAGTGCATTTCTCTCTCTCTCTCTCTCACACACACACACACAAATTTAATACTTGTTTTTCATTGCTTTTAAGTTTAAAATCAGTGAATTTGTGTGTCTTTGTGTGTGTAGTCTATCTATATATACATGTACACATATACATATACAAATAGATTTAATACTTTTTTTTTCATTGCTATTAAGCGGAATGTGTTAGTAATTGCCTAACAAGCATGAAGCTATTTATAAGTGAAATGGTATGGAAAATGGAGTATATTTTGTGGCTGTCCTTGGATTTCTCCCCTTCAGTCCTAAACTATGCCTTCCATACATTATGTCAGTTTTACTGTCATGGAAACATCAATTCCCTATTGTAATCATTCCTGCTGTAAAACACAGCTGTCTAACAAATGTATTCTGGAGCCATTTCCCTTCGGCATCTGTTAAACCTCAACTCTGAGCTCCTAGTGTATACAAAAGAGAAGTCACTCTCCATAGAATACATCAATCACGGAAGAGTGAGATGAAATTAAAGAGTTTAGCTCTCCTTGGCTCCTTTTGTGTCTAATTTAGGCCTCTACGACCCATTGCCATCATTGCTGTGTTTGTGCCAGCTGTTTCTGATTATTAAGAAAAGCAGCCTTGCACGCAGAACATACAACAATAAACGATCATTGGAGGACTTTGCCCCCTGGGGGATATAAATACACACATAATAGAAATACAGTAACCTTAACTGGAAATCTCCTAGAGCACAAGCATAGCTTTTCAAAGAATGTTACAATGAAATTTAGGATCAACTGGCAAATGGAGGACCTTCAAGGATTCAAGTTTTTCATTCTTTCAGGGGAAGGGCTGGAGTGAATTTGGACTAACTCCAAGCATTAAAGATTAGATTGCTGTTTCCAGCTTAGCCAGTGCTTCCCACTGCCATACAAACTTACATGGACAATGAATCAAAGACTTTGTATGTTTAGAAATAGGGTGGACATTGCTGTGAGTTCACTCCACCTGTCCATGTCTTACCCAGGATACATTTGGGAAGGAGTGTATGTTGACAGAGGTTGGTGGTAGGAAGGACTGGGGATATAATTCTGAGCCTTTTCAAATTGGACCTATGGGGTCTGGGTATAATTCAACATTGTCTTGAAGTGTTCACTATATCAGCTTCTGCCCCTTTTGAGGTTCAACAGCACCATTAAGCCTAGCAGAACCAGTGCAATGTATGAGTGCCCAGCAGAACCCAGTGTCACTGTGGCAATGCCAGCTCAACAGGGCTGATGTGAAGCATAGAATCACACTCCAACTGGGGGGGGGGGGTTGCAAGCCCAGCAGAACCAGTGCAATGTACTAGTGACCAGAAGAACCCTATGCCACTGGCATTTTTTAAATGAGCTTAAAAGGAGTGCTCTCAAAGTAGAGTAAAAAAATAAATAAAGGGGGGGGGAGAGGAAAAAAACCTCTTGAAACTGACATGACTAGTTTGAAATTGACCAGACTGTTTCCAAGGCTGGAAAATTCACACACACACCCAGTTGTTTTGAAGTTTGCTAAACATTTTGATTGAGCAGAGTATGTCTGGAGATGTATTCATTCATGAACTGACAGAAACCTCCACAAACAGCTTGAAAGTTTGTGGAAATTCATGCTGGTTGACCTGCCACAAATGTCACTTTGCAAACCACAAAATGGCCAAAGTTCATCATGAACTTTAGTTTGTGAGCCAGTTTGTGCCCATCCCTAACAATAACATGCATGAAGATAGGGCTTAGACCTCCTCCTCACACCATTTTCCTGATCTGAAACAGCTGCAGGGAGCTGCTAGCTGCCCCACAGAGAGCTACACATTCACTGATACGATCACATGTCAGTTTCCCCAACAGAGGAAATAGTAGCTCTCTGGAATCATTTCAGGTTGGGAAAACTGTGTGGGAGGGAAGGTCTAAGACCCTTCTCTCCATATGCTGCAGTTCCAATCTGAATTGGGCTCCAACATACCTTAGAAATGTAAACCTTCTCAAACATATCTGTGACCCTACCCAGGCATATATTCAGGTAAAACATAATGTATTTAGGCCCATAGACCTTGAATTAGGGAACCAGGACAGATCAGGTTTCTCCAGGTCCTCTGTTGCTGTTCCTTCTGTTATTACCCATTCTGTTCTCTGTGGCAATTTCCAAGATGTGTGAACAGCAGGTGAACAGAGAAGACATGAGTGGGCCAGCTGGAACATGGTAGCAGACTTGCACTGCTACTCAGGATTGGCTGGGAAGTGCTGACAGAGCCAGGAATCTGGATTTGCTGGATTGCTGGAAGGATGGAGATAACTTCATGTAAGGATGTTCAGAGTTTAGGCTCCCCCAGTCTCCACATCAGTACCCAGACTGAGTTAAACTTTAATACTATTTCTGGATTCTACATCTGGCTTCAAGTCAGCAGACAGCTGATTGGCTAGTATAGGCTGTTGTCTATAGTGTCCAACCTGAGTCTGAACTGCAGCAATTTGCATGCAACTAATAATATTTTTTAAAAATTAAATCTTTAGCCATTTATTTTGTTGGCTTTGTTGAGGGTGTGACCTCTGCCAGCATCTAGACCTCTGTAGATGTCTTACTTTGACATTCTTTGACACTGGGTATGTGTGTATGGATAGCATAGAATTAATAGTGCAATACTGAAGGTTTTATAACTATCACAGAGTAACCTCTGCACTAGTGCAAACCTTTATGTTATGGCAATGATTTTAATATTGGCACCTCGTAATGCCAGACATATATGCCTCACTCAGATGCTATATGACCTTCCATATGGCACAGAGCTACAACCACAGTACTATACTATGCACTTCTCTGTACTGTGTGTCTTTAAAATGATTGATACTTCAGTCTAAAAAGTATTACAATTTAATGTGCTATTGTAAAAAAAAATGCAACTATGAATGCACCCACTGTTTTAGAGATTGAACGTAAAGTCATAAAGAACCATACTAAAAGGGATGCCTTTTGTTCCTCCACATCCATATTTTAAAATATACATGCTTTTGGCTTTGCTTGAATATTGCCTGAATAACTAATTTTAATGAAAAATTGATTAATAGATCCTGGCATCATTGTTTGTTCTATAACTACTCAACAACTGTTAAACATAAAATGAAATGTGCCATGCAGGGCTTGAAAACAACTGTATTTTCAAATATGCATCCAATCAAAGATCATATAAGCTATGACTAGTCCAGAAATCCCAGAGGTAAGTTCAAAATCTCTTGTTTGTCTTCCTTGTTCAGAATGTTGTTTATTCTATCTGTCTGTCTGTCTATCTATCTTTGCCATGAATAATAAGAGATCCACAAAACCAAACAGGGAGCAGTGGTGGACCATCTGTCCCATTTGAAAATTAAAGATTCCATCAAAGCATTCAATCCTTAAGTCTTTGGTATATAGATGAAAAGGAGTTTTTCCTTCATTGAACACCTTAGTCTTCAACTAGGGTTGCCATTCTCCTGGTGGGGCCAGGGGATCTGATTTCAGGGTCCCCAATCCACTGCGGCCCAGCTGGCCAGTGGGGGGAAGCCCCACCCCTGAGAAGCCTCCTCCTGGTGCTGCTGGTGCCAGCATGATGATGTCACCCAGGAGTGGTGTCATTGCATTTCCAACATTGGGGTGACACTCTAGGTTTAGGGCAAAACTCTATGGTTTAAATAGATTCTCTGGAGCATATATATTTTTAATTGCCCTTTCCATTCAGTGAGCCAAAAGGAAATTATCAGCCCACTGTCAGAAAGGTTCCCTGGTATAGCAAACAAAATTAAATTGGAATACCTGTTATCGGATAGTAATCATCAGATAACAAGACAGGTGGCTAAGTTCTGCACCCAGGTTTACAAGGAATGCAAAAACCAAGGCAAATAGGACATACCTCTATCTTTTAATAATAATTTTTTTTCCTTTTTAAAGTGATGGTTTAAAAGGTTCAAAAGCTAGTTCTATTTCTCCTTTTTATAATTTGTATAACTTATAAACTTCTATGTTATTGCAACCTTTTCTGGTTCTTATCACGTAGGCTATTGTTGGGAATTCTTTTTTATTCTATTTCAAATTGATTGATTGAATTGTACTGGTTGATGATGTAATGATAATAAACTGAAACTCTATGGTTTTGAGGCCAAAAAACCCCATAGAGTTTTACCCCAAACCTAGAGTGTTGCCCCCAGTGTCGGAAACACAATGACATCACTTCTGATGACATCATGATGGCATGCACACTTTGAACATGCACAAAAAGCATCTCAAGGAGGAACTGGGAGCCCCCCCCACCAGCAGCAGCCAGGTAGGATCTGGCAACCCTATCCTCAACTAGAAGGAGAATAGGAAGGTTTTGTTCCTCAAAATAACTGATGTCATCTTTGCTTTCTATTATCTCATACCTGTGCTCCACCAAAGCAAGCATCTTAAAAGCCTGCTCAGCGCAGGATTTTTCCAACATAGTTATGAATTCTCATCATCTCACATTTCATAGGTAATACTTCTGAATGAAACTTGACTAAGAAGATTTGGAGCAGTTTTGAACAGCTGTCTTTCTTCTGTTCCCTGTCTCAAACCAAGGAACTTAGCAAATGCTATTGGCTGCCACTGAGACTGAAAGTAAAACCAGCTATGAAGTTGGTGGTCCAAGGTGAGGGAGGCAGTGATTCAGTGAAAGAGCAAAGGCCTGGCAAATAAGCCATCTACAGAGCTGGGTAAGGAGGCCTGGGAAAAGAATGAAGAGGATTGAGGGGCCCAATTTATGTGGTTTGGAAATGATGTGGGCTTGAGATTCAGTTACCAGGGTGGGCTGTATAGTTTGAGGAAGCTTCTGTTGTCTTAGGTTACTATCTAGCAAACCTGAGTCAATTTCTCTTGGGTGTGAGGAAGGTTCTGGAGGCTGAGGACAAAGAGATCAATGTGCTCTTGAAACATTTTAGCAGGTAGAGTAGGGATGCCAAGTCCATGTTGGAAAATACCTGGGGACTTTGGGGGTGGAGCTGGGAAAGGGCAGGGTTTGGGGAGGGGCCTCAGCATGGTACAATGCCATAGAGGCCACCCTTCAAAGCAGCCATTTTCTCCAGGGGAACTGATCTCTGTCCGCTGGAGATCAGTTGTAAAAGCAGGGGATCCCCAGGCCCCACCTGGAGGTTGGCCACCCTAAGGTAGAGGTGCTTCCACATGGGAGTGCCCATGAGAAATTTCTTCTAATTCAGGACCCCCCATCTTGATATTAAATTAGGTTATTTTGTCCAGGCCTCTGGCAGCTTAACTAAAAGATCTTTTGTAGTGTTGCAATATAGGGGTCCCTGGGATGTCATTTGCAACAGGAAGGCCTTTCCATCATTCTGGCCAGCCTTTTGCTGTCAAAGCTTTCCCCCCCTCTCTTCCACATGGCACTTTCAATCAGAAATGTTAGGGGCACTTCTCAAAATTGCCAGGAGAGAGGTCTTTTTTCTCCCCCACCCCTTTTCACATCACTAACTCCACATAGTGCAGGGGTGGGCAATTGTTTTGGCTCGGGGGCCACTTTGTGGGAGCGGAGGTTAGCGGAGGGCCACACCTTTAAAATGATTGCATTCATTAGTTAACTTTGCATTTCAGAAAAGGTATAAACTGTATCATAAAAATCATTAAATATAAATTAAATAAAATAGTGGTAGTTTTGTTCAATTTATTTATTGTGCTAATTTCATATCATCTATAGCTGCAAGCACATTTAATTTTAGAATCCGTTTAATGAGACAAATGTACCCTATCACACTTTTCTACAATTTTTTTGAAATCAGGAGTGAGATTGCTTGTTGAGATTCTCATCACAGCCTGCAAGTTAATGTCTGTTAAAGAGCATCTATATTTACTCTTGTTGATCTTCATGCAAGAAAAACTTTGCTCACAAATATATGTAGACCCAAACATAGAGAACATGTTCCCAGCAAATTTCTTCATACATTTTCAGCAGACAAAGATTTGTAAAAGTCAACTAATGTCACAGCATTAAACATTTCTTTCACAGTGTGATCTGACTGCATGTCAATAAGTTCAAGCTGCAGCTCCTCAGGTGCTGTATCAATATCAGCAGTGATGGGATAAGAGAGCAAATTGAATTTAGGCTCAATTTTCTTGAAGTCCTGAAATCTTCTTGGCGGGCCGCAAAAAACTCTGTGGCGGGCCGCATGTGGCCCCCGGGCCGCAATTTGCCCACCCCTGACATAGTGGCAATTGATCTCCAGGCAACACAGATCAGTTGACCTGGAAAAAATGGTCACTTTAGAAGGTGGACTCTATGGCATTATACCCCATTTAAATCTCTCCCCTTCCCAAACCCCACTTAGGCTTCACCCCCAAAATCTCCAAGTATTTCCCAACCCAGAACTGGCAACACTACAGAAGGAGGGAGGTACTTTAAATACTCCTAGTCTATGTGAAGTTAGTTAGGATCTAGCTAGTAGTTGGCAAAATTAGTGTGAATTTGGTGATTCAAGTAATAGATCTGCAAGCTCCAAAGGTATGTATGGGATGAGATGAAGTAACAAACCAGACACTGCAGCCTAACTAGGCCCAGGACCTGGAGAGGGAATTGTCTGAATGAGGTTTCATAGCCCTAACCCACAAGTTTACCCACATTGTCAGGTCCCTCTGAGCAGCCGGTGGGGGAGGAGGGGTGCACTTAGTAACATGCTCCCTCTAAGCTGTGGAGTCTTGTGAGCAAATCTACTTTGTGAGCTATGGGCATTAAAATTGTAAGCAAGTGATCTGGCTCCTGCATAAATCAGTTTGCTCTGGAGCCATCCTTCCTGAGCTAAGACAAAAATGTGTGAGCCGGAGACTAAAAAATTGTGAGCTAGCTCTCACACTAACTCAGCTTAGAGGGAACGCTTACCCAGAGTAAGGAGGAATGCTTGGCATTTCAGCGACATGCCTCCATGACCTGGAAGTGATGTAGGTATGTCAGGGTATTTGGGAGTTGATACTGTGGTTTTTGGGCAAAACTCTATGGTAGATTTAGCCCCCTCCCTTTCCCAAGCCCCCAGGTCACATAGGGACATCACTGAAATGTCTGGTGATCCTTCCGTTTTGGGGGGTAATTCCCCCCCTGCCAGCTAGCTGGCTGGCAATGGAGAGGTACGGCCTTTCAGCAGAAGACTCCCACACCCACTGGGGGGGCGGGGTCTGGCATCCCTACATTGGGAGAAGGTGTTGACGGTCAATATTTCTTGACACACTTTGGTGTCCAAACTATGATAAGTAGGGAGCAGCTAAGTTACTGCTCTGTTACTTGCAGTCAAGAGGAACTGCTGAAATGCTAATTAACCCCTTGGGTAGACTCTTCAGGTACCTCTAGAGATCCAGCCAGTCCTGGACCAGGGAATAGACTGAGGGAGATCAGGAGGATCTGGGAATCACTTCTGAAAAAAATGTGGGGGGGGCCCTCAGGAGACCAGCAAAGCTTTCAGAGTCTCTACAGAGTACATCTCCATCACAGAGTCACTTAAAAACAAACAAACAAGCAAAAACCCAGCTTAGTTAACCTTTTAAGATTGTGTGTGTTTAGCTAAGATTATGTCAAGTTGCTTTCTGAATGCAACTCCCATCCCTCCTCTGAAGTGAGTGTTTATGTGGGAGGGGGGTGAGCTCACTTTTCATGAAAGACTATGGTCCTTTATGCACTAGAGCTTAAATCCTGGTTCAACCTTGTCTCCAAACTTACATTTTACACTACATGTGAATTCATCCCTGTAATTATTTTGGGATATTATTACATTCTACACTACACTCGCATTCACCCCTGTAACTATCTCGGGGTATTTTTTGTTTCCACATTACATTGAGGTCTCTCCAGTTTTGCCCCACACTTGTCCTGGGATAAACGGATGCTGTTATAACCAGGGATAAATGCAGGGTATTGTGTCGTGAGTTGAACTCTATAAAACCAGGGATGAGATCCAAGTGTGGAAAGTACCTCTGTGAACTTCTCAGTGTGATTTACAATTCACCTGGAATGCTCACAAAATGGGAGGGTTAACTGCATGGAAAAGAAGTTGGGGAAAATTGGCAGGTTTAGTGTGAAACCAGGTTAATTTTGAAATGGGTTCATATTGCAATGGGGCAACCATTTTTAAGGTGGGAGAACAATTTGGACATATGTCCTCTCACTAGCTAAAAGCCTGGTGTGAGACAATTATGGCTGAGGACAGACAGGTGATATGGCCTGCTGTGCCTTCGCTTTAGAAACAGAGGCAGAGAGGCTGTCCAGACAGCCGCAGCTGTCCCTTGCCGCCAGCACACACTCACCCGTGCCTGAAGCGTGGTCTTTGTGCTTCAGGCAGAGACCCCGGGGAACTGGTCTCCAGTGGCTGGGTGCACACTGCTGCCACTTCCTGCGGGTGTGGACGCGCCAATGGCTCATCGCATGCACCGCCGGAAGTGCGAACAGGCTGTTCCGGCTGCCATGGCTGTGCATAGCCAGGGCTTTTGGCCCCGCGGCTATTCTGGGCCACCTCGCCAGTCTGTCCTCAGCCTATATATCTGGCTGAGAGCTAGGGCCAATTTACATGATATATTTGGCTGCAAGTTAAGTTGGAGTCACCCTGATTCCATTTGCTTTTCCTGCAACCATGCAGCAGCTACAGGGAACTCAATTCCACAAGCGCCATAGGGCCCGATTCAGATTGGTACTGTGGTACAAGGGAGGTTATTTTCCCAAGCTGAAATATCCCTGAAAATACTGTTTGTCCAGTTGGGAGGCTGCACATGTACTGAATACTGCATGTCACCAAACATATTGTATAGTTTAGCCCTCAGTGAGGAAGTTAACAGGTTTCTTAAAGGAACAGATAAAAATGGTAACTGGGATGTAGTTTCATAGACCTTCTCTATTACTACAATTATCAGGTTCTGCTCCATAGCACATGGGTTGTTGTCATATTATACAGCTGGTGATTATGGTTACCTATACAGAAAGACCACAGATGTGCTTGTGGCTTATAATGTATGTTGTGATTGGCTTTAGAAGTTTAGTGGATGCACAGTATTTTGGAAAAGAGGCTTAAGAAACTCCTCTTTCAGTCGGCTATATGAATCACTGCTCTTTTCCTTCCAATTTAAGCCCTTTGGTTACAAGTGCTGAATATGAATTAATAACACATCAAAGGCTAAGGGAAAGTGTCAACTGAGCAAATGTACTAGAGTGTGCAGAACAGTCTTTAAATTATAAGAAAAATTACAGGCTGTAAGATTTGGTCATGGAGTATATAGGCTTTCCACTCTAATTTGCCTAATTAAATCAAATCAGATTATTCATTTTTTAAAAGGCACATTGACATTTTTGCTGCTCTTAAAATTCTAGATTTAGGAAGGGAAATTTACTTTATCTCTCTCTGGATATCATCTCAATGTGTCAAGCACATATCCGTTGAGTCCCCTCCCCCCCACGGCCCAGTGTGTTCTCCCCATACTGCTTGCTGACCAAGGAAAATAAAAGCTAAAGGCTGTTGCAGAAAACTGAAAGCAGGGTGGATCTGCAGCCCCCACAACTCTATGCACAAATATCATGGCATATTCTGTTCCTTACTAAAAGTCACAAGTAATTTTATTTGGATTAGGTACTTTTTTGAAATGAACAAATGGGACATGTTCAGATCCGGGATGCATAAGTACCCACTGGTTGAACTCATGTATCACCAGTTGCAAGCAGGGGTTACAGAGTTACTCCCACTTGTGGGGGTTATTACTTAAAACAGGCGTATTGAAACCAGGTCTCTTTGACTTTTTAAAGCAATACATTAACCATTAAACTGTCAGAATATTCAAGGTCTATAGTGTACCTACTTGAAGAAGATTAGAAGAGCAGCCTATAGGGGACAGCTGAAGGACTGCTAGTTAGCAAAGTTAGATTAGGGACTCCCCACAATTTCAAATTATATCCTCCCTTTCTTCTGATTGGCTTTTTGGAGACTTCCTGCTCCAATTGACCCCTCCCCCTTAATTCCTGTCTCTCACAGCAGTTAGTCAGTTAATTAAACCCCTCTCCCTCTCCTCTGTTCTGTCAGTTTTTCTTCTTTAATAAACTGAGTTATTTTCTTTAAATAGTTGGTGCTCCATTCTTCTGCATGTTTAAACTCTGCCAACATAAACCACAAGGCTGTGTGAAGAATGATCAGAACAAAATTCAAGTCCAGTGGCATCCTTAAGACCAACAAAGTTTTATTCAAAGTATAAGTTTTAGTATGCACACACACTTCTTATTGAAATGGAATTTACTAGTCCATAAATATAGGTAAAGGGTGAGCAACAAATTAGCATACAGCATAGTGAAGATGTTTAACAGATGCAAGGACCTGGATGGCCCAGACTAGTCCAAGCATGTCAGATCTCAGAAGCTAAGCAGGGTTGTCCTGAGTTAGTATTTGGATTGGAGACCATCAAGAAGGCCTCAGGGTTGCCACACAGATTTTTTAACAGACATAACAGACATTAATTTGCTGCTCACCTTCTACCTGGTAGCTTCCATTTCAAAGTATCTGAAGAAGTATGCATGCACATGAAAGCTTATACCTTGAATAAAACTGTGTTGGTCCTTCAAGAACAGATGAGAAAGGGAAATTACTGAGTTGCGAGTTATTACAACACTCAGAACAATGGAATTCCCAGGACTTAACAGGGATTTTGGTTTCTAATCTCATTACATATGCTAACTTCATTCAGTCTGTTAAATATATCCATTATGTTGTATGCTAATTTACTGCTCACTCTCTACCCATATGTATGGACTGGTAACTTCCATTGAATTGTATCTGAATAAATTTACATGCACACGAAAGCTTATATCTTGAATAAAACTCTGTTGGTCTTAAAGGTGCCACTGGACTCAAATTTTGTTCTACTGCTTCAGACCAACACAGCTATCCACCTAAAACATTTTGGGTTTTTATGTGTTTGTGAGTGGTTAGTAAAGCTAAATATGAAAATAACCATGCTGGTTAATGTGCTGCCATTACAGATTGGACATGTGTGGGGCGTAGCACAATTGTCTGAGATAATTTTTACTCTCCTTTCCCTCTTTCCTGAAGGGATTCACACCATCCCTTTTTTCAACAGAAGAGTAAAAGTGCATACTCATGTTGTAACTATTTACAACTAAGGGGGCTGAAGCTCTGCTTTAGAAAGGTTACAGTATTACATACTCAGAGTTACATAATGGCAAGCTGTTTCTGTAGGTAAAAGAAATGGATGGATTTCACTTGGAATAACTCACTAACCCTAGCCTCTTGAAATAGTGTAACCTTGTATCACAGGACTTTCCCCTCAGTCTCTTCACAAGTCACTAGTAGGGATGTGCAAACCGAATGCACTCCCAAAAATGGCCCATTCAGCCCCCTTTCAGGCAGCTGCGGGCCGAATCAGATTCTCTGATCTGATTCAGCCCACCACTGAATTGCCCAAAAAATGGCTGTAGGGGAGGGGGTTTGAGGGAGAAACTCCAAATTCTCAAGATTGCTGCTGAAGCCTCTCCCACAAATACCCACCAAGTTTCAAGAGGATTAGACCAGGGGGTCCAATTCTACGGGCCTCCAAACAGGTTGTCCCCATTCCCTCCATTGTTCTCTATGTGGGGGAAAAGTTACTTTTCCCCCATGGTGCTGTTAGTGGCTGTGGAGGGAAGGGGGTTTGAGGGAGAGACTCCAAATTTTCAGGGTAGCTTTGGGAGCCTCTCCCCACATAAACCCCCATGTTACAAAGAAATTGGACTAGTGGGTCCAATTCTATGGACACCCAAACAGGTTGCCCCCATTCCCTCCAGGGAAAGCAGCAGGGAAAGGCAGCAAGAGGCTCCAAGAGCCTCTTGCTGACTGTCCCACCTAAACTGGCCTCTTCCCTGGTTCCAGGGAGGTGGGGGAAAGCCAGTTTCAGACAATAAATGTCATGCTTCTGCTGCATGGCCAGCCTGCAAGGTTGGTGGTGTTGCTTTGCACACCACCTTACTCGCTTGGGAGAGGGGAGGGAGACTCAACTCTACCCAATAGAGACTCAACTCTACCCATCCTCTTTGGGCCAATCACAGGACAGTGTCATTTTTTTGTAACTGTCCTGTGCTTGGCCCAAAGAGCTTATAAGGGAGTCCTGCCTAGTGGTTGGACTCCATTGTTGCCTGAAAGAGACTGTGCTGTGCTGACCTTTGGCTTCAGCTGCTGGCTGCTCTCTCTGTGCTTCCCTGGACTGCTGGACTCTTCCTGGACACCAGAAGACATCAAAAGGTAAGAAAGTGGGATCCCTTTAATTTTAAAGGGCTTCCCCCCCCCCCTCTGTTTTTAAGTTTCTTTGGATCGTCCTCAAATGGGACAATGACAGCTGGTGTGTTGCTGCAGAGAGAAAACCTAAGAACTTTCAATTTTTCAAGGGCACATAATTAACTTTTGCCATGACATCTAGGAGACATATATTTCTTTTTATTGATTTTGGGAAAGATTTTTCCACCCAACAACTCAGAAAATCTCTCCTACTGCTGATTCATATTTGGGAGCATAAGTAGAGACAATAGGATAAGTGGCAAACCTCTGAAGAATGTGTAGCTCTAAAACAAGCAAGGTAATGCTCGAAATGGAAGGGTAGGGGAAGCTGCAGCTGGTTGCACTGTCTGTGTACAGCAAGAATACTGTTTTAAAAGGGGTGTTTCCTGGCTTCCAGTGTGTAGTGTATTTTTTGTATACATTACAATGGAACAGTCTGCTCCCCCCCCCCCCCCCCGATATTTGTGTGTGCTGGTTTAGTCTTATGGGTTGGCATCCCTTCTCCTTGTTTGTGTTTGTTAGTTACAACTGTAGACTCCCTTGTCTTGAACCCAGCTGCTGCTGTCCCTGTATCTTCTTGCAACTAAATCAGGGTTGCCAGGTAACCCTGGCAACTGGGGGGGGGGAATTACTGGCAGTGAGGGAGGCCTACACCAGGGTCATTGCCAGCAATATTCATTTACTAAGCTGCAGAGAGTAGGAAGAGTTAACTCAGACTCTCCAGTGGTTACTAAGGAGCAGAAAGGGGAAGTGGCTGCTAGTGCAAGCCTACTCAGAAGCAAAGGCCTGCTCAGACATAAAGTATGCATAATACACCCAGCTCTATCTGTTGCTGGGCGGCTAGTCTGACTCTGTGCCAGAATATCTAGACTGGACGTCACAAGCTGTAGCCAGTTGGCTTAGACTGAGTCGACTGAAATTGAATCCAATGAAAACGGAGGTCCTGTGCCTGAGCTGAGGTGGTCCAAGGGTAAGATTCCCCTCCTGACCTTTGGTGGGGTGCAATTGGTGCCAGAGCCAGAGGTTAGGAGTCTGGGAGTGCTCTTGGATGCCTCCTTAACAATGGAGGCCTAGGTAGCAGCCACTGCCAAGTCAGCCTTCTATCATCTTCAGCTGATTAGGCAGTTGGTTCTCTTCCTCAAACACAATGGTCAGCTCAAGATTAGACTGCTGTAAGGCTCTCTACATGGGGCTGCCCTTGTCCCAAATCTGGAAGCCCCAGCTAATGCAAAATGCAGCGACCAGGCTGCTGATGGGTCTCCCTATGCGGGAACACATCCAGCCTGCACTGGCTGCCAATAGCATACCAGATTCACTTCAAGGTGCTGGTTTTGACCTTTAAAGCCCTTTATGGTCAGGGTCCAGCATACCTAAGAGACTGCCTTTCCCCATGTTCCCCACAGATCTCTGCATTCTGGGTCCCAAAATTGATTGACGCTCCCAGGCCCCAAGGATGCTGCCTGTAACTAGGGCCAGGGCCTTCTCAGTGGCAGCTCTGTACTGGTGGAATGAGCTCCTGGATGAGATCAGGACCCTGTGGGATCTTTTACAGTTCCGCAAAGCCTGCAAGACAAAGCTCTTCCACCAGGCCTTTGATTGAGGAGCCGCACTAAACTTCTGGAAATGGCCCTGTGCTCTGGTTTTACCACCTACAGCCTGTACCTGCTGCATAAGCAAGCTGAACAAACTAAGCTGGTGTGAGAATACCATCACGACTGTATTGTCACCTTAAGTTGTACTGCTAACTTAAAACCTTTGTTCTCACGCTGTATTACATCATGTTCCAGCACTTTAGGATGATTATTAATGAATGTTGTTTTATGTTGTTTTATTATTGGTTTTAATTGTATTTATATATGGAATATTATGTAAGCCAGCCTGAGCTTGCCATGGCAGGGAGAGCGGGGTATAAATTGAATAAATAAATAAATAACCGCTAATGACATAGATGTGGTAGGGCAAAAGGTGCTGGGAGAAAGAAAGAGTCAGAAAGAAAGGCTAGTCAGCGAGGTTTGAAGTCTCCACAGTTTAAGGAGGTTAGGCACTCCCAAGAATAAGAACAAAGTTATTCCTAGCCAGGAGGAAGGGAGAGATGCAAGACTGTTCCAGCAGGGACCATGGGAGGATAACTATCTCGGGGCTTAACCCTGAAGTAAATGTGCAGAGGCCTTATCAGCAGAGCTAGTTTTTGTTCACAAAGAACTGCTGTGTGAGTCAAGGCCAGTTAAGAAAGGCGTTGACTGATTTAGGAAGCTACACCACTGGATAGGTTTAAGGTTCTGTCTACATGGCTGATAGGAAGAAGAAAGTATGAAGAAGCAGGTAAGAAGCATGAGAGATGAACTCTGGGTACAAACACGAAGCAAACATTTAGGCTGCGGTCACACTGGTGGCTCGGCACAATATGGTGGCACCTCTAATTGCACCAGCTTAAAGTGTTGCAGGGCATACCAACCAGACAGCACAATCTGTTGCAGGTTACCTGCATGGCTCTCCCATGGTCAAGCATCTAAAGTAGCGTTGTACATCAGCCATGGGACGTGTTATGTCAGTGGGAGTTTTTTAAATCATCATCATGCATGTGCATAAGTGCATTACCAAACAATCGCTTCCGTTAGCTAGCTCTGCAACCCATGAATGAGATCGAAGTGCCTGTTCACACTTTCCTTCTGGGTTCCTTTTGGGCTGGGAGAGTTTAGATGTCAGACAAAATGGAGTGGAAGTGCTACCATCCCTTACTACTGGTTCTAACATGGAGCGGAACAGGCTCCCAGCAACTGGGCTGCAGAAGGCAGATGTTGTTGTCTGATCGAGCCTCTTAAATCCACACAGGTAATGCTAGTATGTCATGACAAACTGCTCATGTGACTGCAGCCTTAGGGTAGCAAACATATCTTTAGCTAGCTTTCCCACTTTGCAGTCTAAAGACTAATCTCCAGTGGTGAGTCAAGCACTAATGATCTCTGACTCCCAGTTGCAAAGTGGTTTTATTTATTTATTTATTCATTCATTCATTCTTTAGTTTTATACTCCACCCTCCCTGCAAGCAGGCTCAGGGCGGCTCACAAGGCACAAAGTGCAACATACAATACCATAACATTTTAAATCCACTATAAAATCCCAATCAATTTACAATAAAATTCCAATTAAACCAGTGCTTCCAGTTATAATGTAAAAACAGATGGCTTGGGGTCAAGTACAGCCTTCCACGGCCATCAGGGCCTGGGCTGCCACCAGGGTGACCCACACCGTCAGATAGCAGTCATGATGTGGTGCCAGCAGTGGCCAGCGGTGGCCAGCGGTGGTGGCTGCTATTTGAAAGCCTGGTGGAAGAGCTCCATCTTGCAGGCCCTGCAGAACTGCATAAGGTCCCGCAGGGCCCTGATCTCACTCAGGAGCTCATTCCACTAGACAGGAGCCACCACCGAAAAAGCCCTAGCCCTGATTCCGGCAAGCCTGGCCTCCCTGGGGCCCGGTACACAGAGTAGATTTTGGGCCCCCGACCGAAGTGCTCGCTGGGGTATATATGGGGATAGGCAGTCCCTCAGGTATATTGGACCCTGGCTATATAGGGCTTTAAAGGTGAGCACCATAACCTTGAAGCGAACCCGGTATGCTATAGGCAGCCAGTGCAGTGCTGCTAGCACAGGCTGGACATGGTCTCTCTTAGTGAGGCCCATCAACAGCCTGGCCTCGGCATTCTGCACCAGCTGAAGCCTCTGGATTTGCGCCAAGGGCAGCCCCATGTAGAGAGCATTACAGTGATCAAGCCTCGAGGTGACCATCACATGGATCACTGTGGCCAGGTCGTCGCAGTCGAGGAAGGGAACCAACTGCTGTGCCAGCCATAGGTGATAAAAAGCTGACTTGGCAGTGGCTGCTACCTGGGCCTCCATTGACAAGGAGGAATCCAAGAGCACTCCCAAGCTCCTTACCTCTGACGCGGGCACCAATGGCATCCTGTTGAAGTTCGGGAGCGGGACCCCCCGCCCCAAACCACCCCGCCCCAAGCACCCGTCTTTGCCGGGTTCAATTTCAGCCGACTCTGCCTAAGCCAACCAGCTACAGCGTGCAATGCCCGGTTTTAATAATTTTACACACACACACCTTCCAGTGCGTTTCTGTTTCTCCCATCAAGGCCTCACTTAGTTCTTGTTCTCTGTATGTAGGTTGTAGTTTCAAGTGTGTGTGTGAAGCAATAAAGAAGCCTGTTGCTGAAGCTGCCTGAATCTCCTGTGTACTAACTGGATAGGTAGGCTTAATCCTGCACATGAAACTCCAGAGGATACTACAGCAGGGGCTTCTTTATTATACACTGTATAGTTGGTGTTGCATATGCCAACCAGCCTATTGCTAAAGGACTCCAGAAGGAGATCCTTTCCAAGGGATCAAACCTGGAGTCTGGGCATAAGGCAAACAATTAAGAGGATGAGTGTAATTTTCCATACCTTAGTGTAGTTATTAAGCCTGAAAATATGTTATTGGTGCAATTCAAAGAGAAATACATCTGTTTCTTTAGTGTCTTATTACTGGGAAGCTTGGAGGAAGATGGGGAAGCCCTGCGGAAAGGAGGCCCCAACACAGGAACTTTGCCTGAAGGTATAGGCAACAACTTTCTCCAGTGGTGTGAGGCTGTAGGTTTTATTTGAGGAGAAAGACACGTAGAAGCAAAGCATTTCCCAATATGCAGAAGCACAACATTTGCTGTTCCTGCAATCAGAGTAAGCCAGGAAGCTGGAGAAGTTCCAGCATTGCTCACCCCTGCTGATGTAAAATGACAACCCTGATCAAAACCACAGTCAATATAACTGGGAACGCACAGAGCAGTGAAAACCAACAGTGGATGATATGGTATGATAGGAATAGACACTCTAAGTGTTCTGATTGGTTGGAATGCCCATCATGCACCTACCTATCTGTTGAGGTGCCTGCTCCTTTCAGCCACCCCGGAAAATAGTAATTTATTTATTTATTTATTTGATTTATAGGCTGCTCTCCCCGCTGCGCAGGCTCAGAGCAGCGTAAGGCCAACTCTAAAACTCCCCTCTGAAATAGTTTGACTACTGTCTTTTCCTACACTCATTTCACACTGGTTTCAAATTTCACTCCCTGGGTCTGAAGAGCAGTAAGCAACAGGATCTGTTTAAGGCAGTGTAATGGTAGCTTGACAACAAGAGGACAATTAATGAATGTAGACTGTGATTTTTAAACTAGAACAAGTATGGTTTGAAACTAGAAACAGGTATAGACGGGGGGGGGGGTTTTGAAACTAGAATGATTCCAGTGAGAAGGTCAGATGTAGATTTGACCTAAGTCTATATAATTGCAGACATTATGGTTCTATCAGCAAAAAACAGCCAGGTCTAGAATAGTTGATTTAGAACAGAAAATCAGAGGATATTTTTTGTTTAGTTTTGTTTAGGGCTAACAAAGAGGATGTGAATGGAATGTGCTTTAAATGATTAGTTACATTACAAATGTACAAGCTCACTGACATTTATCTATCTTAATTAATACATGGCAGCTAGTGGCTGAGGTGCAGAGACTGGTTTCACTTCGGGGTGTCCCCCCCCCTTTCCCCATCTCTCAACACACGGAGGGTGGAAACCTTGGAATGAAAGGTCACTGGCAAAAGAAATTCTTTGAGGGCAACAATGAGGACTCTAATTACCTATCGTTATGATTAGCAAACCAGGTTTGTGGGTGATGGAACTCAGATGCACTAACCTACATAAAACTGCAAATTTAATGAGCTGTGAACAGTGTTTATACTCAAGCCTAATTGAAATGCCTCTTAAAGCAGAAATTAACTACGATTCGGCCCCTCCTCTGTCTATAAATTCAAAACTCCTTTTTTTATTCCCATATGTAATAGCACTGAAACTTCAAAATAAATGGATAAGAAGAGGTAATATGGTGGTGTCATATTAAGTTGATCACAACTCTTCAACAGGCTAAAATTGCTACATCATACGAGAGACTAGATTTTCTATGCTATTTCCATAATGTGATTTAGCATTAATTATTCAAATTTGTGTATCAAGCTCTGGCATTTCCTGCCTATTGCAAAGTTTGGGAGGTTCATGGTTCTTTAAAACTGAAGATCTATCCTAAATTAAAGGTGCCTAACAGTGCAATCCTAAAAACCATTTCCTGGGAGTAAACCCCACCAAACAGAACTGAGTAGAACTACTCAGGATTTTTCTCTTAGTCTCAAAGTGAGTGATGAACAACCACTTATTTGAAGGGAGATACTGGAAATTAAGCAGTGTTTCTCCAGCCTAAAAGGGGGAAATAAAGGATTTCCCCAGAAAAGGGGGGTGAATGGCAGGGAAAGGTTAATTGGAAACATCAGGTCACATTGCAAACAATCTTCAAGGTTCATATTTTAGACTTATCCCATTGTCATAATTAATACTGTTCTTGAACAAAGGGCTTGGGGACTGCAACCACAAACTCTGCCTGGTGGTTATTTATTTTACAAGGAGAGACTTTTACTTAACACTGAATCACATATTAATTTCAGTCACATTGCTAACAAACATAATATTTAAGATTGGAAAAGTCTGAGTTGATTAAGTCATATAAACAAACGCAACCATTTTGGACAACCTATCCAGCCTTGGATCTCTTTACTTATGGGTTCCTTAATGTAATATAGCAATTCTGTGGTAGCAAATGCTAGGACTTCTTAGAAAATGTCCCACATTTGTATACAGGAGGGGTAAAACTACCACTGCGAGAAAATATAATAAAGGTGCACTGGCAAATAAAAATGTATTCTGGAAATGTGCAATGATGGAAATCCACTATTGGTGTACATAGGCTGCGGTCACACACGCTAAATAATCCACTTTCAATCCACTTTCAGTGCACTTCCCAAGTGGATTTTTACTGTGTGAACTGGCTAAATCCAGATGGAAAGTGCATTGAAAGTGGATTGAAAGTGGATTGTTTAGTGTGTGTGACCGCAGCCATAGTTTGGTGAGCCAGTTTGGTGTAGTGGTTAAGTGTGCGGACTCTAATCTGGGAGAACCAGGTTTGATTCCCCACTCCTCCACTTGCAGCTGCTGGTGTGACCTTGAGCAAGCCATAATTCTGTACCAGCTGTTCTCTCAAGGACAGTTGTCTCAGAGCTCTCTCAGCCCCACCAACCTCACAGGGTGTCTGTTGTGGGGAGGGGAAGGGAAAGGAGTTTGTAAACTGCTCTGAGACTCCAAGTGAGTGAAAGGCGGGATATAAATTCAATCTCTTCTTCTTCTTCTTCTTCTTCTTCGTTTCAGATACAACCTGCTCCTCAACTCAATTTTATCACTAGAAAGGAGATTGATTTTTACCACTTCCATATAATTCTTACATCTAAAAAAAGCTGTATTTATTTATTCTTCCTACTCAATAAGAGATGGCATTTGGTCCATTTTGAAAGCCTTAACATATTCACATCTGCACAAACATGATAGGGCTCCTAAAGATTTAATGCATTTTACTTGGTGTATCTAAATGATACATATGATGTGAGCAATGTCAGGGGTCCCCGACCATCTCACAGTCAAACATACTGTCAGGGACTCACCTTAAAAAAAAACTCTTGGTCACTTAACATGGCTGTGGGTCAGGGGCGTTGACTTTTAAAATCCCTGGGGGGGGACGGGGGCTCTTGTGTGCAAGTGCACGTAGCGCACATGCATGTTGGGACCATGTCCCTGCCACCTCCCCCCCTGGCCTGGCCTGGCTTGGCCACTCCTGCAGTCCTGCCTCCATGGGGCCAGCTGGGCAAATGTCCAGCGTGCTGGCATCCCCAGGAAGTGACGCCATCACGCTGGGCACATTGCCGGGGTGACGCTCTGGCAATCACCCTGAAACTCTATGGTGCCATTTGCCCAGCATTTGCCCAGCTGGTCCCACGGAGGCAGGACTGCAGGAGTGGCCAGGCCCGGCCCGGGGGGAGAGGTGGGGGGGGAGAGGCGGCGGCAGCCTGCCGGCCAGTGGGCAAGCAAGCGGGCGGGCCTAGGAAGGGTCCGGTGGGTGCTCTGCTTTGCCGGGGGTGGCTGAGCCCCCCCGGGAAATTTCAGGGGGGGCTCGAGCCCCCCTCCCTAGTTGATGCCATGCTGTGGGTACTGCAAGGGGGAAGGAAGGGTGGAGATAGCCTCAAGAGGCCTTTTTGCTCTTTTTCAGACACCATGTGTACTGGAATCATGTGATCAAAGAAACACAGAGCCCCATAGTAATTTCCTCCAACAACATGGGAGGGAGTGGAAGCCCCTTCCCCCTTGTAGTGCTTGGGGCCACTCTGAGTGACCAAGGCTGCACTCACATACACCATTTGGAGTGGAGGGGAAGTGCCTCTATTTTCTCCGGAGGAATTTGACTTGCAGCTGTGAGATCAAACATCCCTTTGTGCTGCGGGCTCAACCTGTCACTGTGTGATAAGATGCCACAGCGTGCAGGTGTTTTGTTTTTTTTTTGTCATTTGTTTCCCATGCACATAAATGAGGAATTGCACCTCTGCACTGAGTGTTCCTATGGAGTTTGTTTGCAATTATGTGCATACTGCTAAGTTGGGGGGGGGGGGGGGGGGGGAAATGGCATCAGACCATCCCGATGGCTTGAGAGCATGTTTGAGCAATCAGATAGGGGGAAGTCCATCCGTAGTCCATCAGCAAGTGTTAGGATCGGACTTTCCCCAGTGTCTTTTAACTCCACTTCCATGGTGGAGCAGCATGGGGTGCCGATGACTGTTGCTGTCTGATTGTGCCCTTTAGATCCATTAGGCATTAACAGCTATGTCGGATCTAAAGGTGCATGTGACTGTGGCCCAAGTATTTTTTTAACATGAGTGCCCAAGAGTACCTGTGAGCATAAAGCAAGTCAAGGGCCCCTGATGTAGCTAAGGTCACATGTATCATTTAGATACTACACTGGAAGCATAGACCCTCTCATATGCAGATATCCCTATTGTTTTAAATGTGAATGCATGCGAAAGCTACTCAGATGCAGCTAAAAGAAAATTGCACAAAGCTCACCCTTTGATTAGTGCAGAATGGCATCTCTTCTTGCCACTTGTCCTTGTTCAGGACACAGTGACCACAGCCTTAAAAGTCTAAGCTTTCAAAATATGCCTTAATGTGGGGTCAGCACATTTCTAAAGGAAAAGGATATCTCTTCTTCCTTTTTATGAACTCTGTGAAAGACAGAAAATTCAATGTGATGAAACAAAAAATAGTGCAATAATAAAGGGTCACAGATTCAATCTATACAATGCAAAAAAAGAAAGAAATCTAAACAAAGATTTGGAGATTCAAACAGTAGGTATAAGATTTTAAATTATCCCTAATCATTTTGACATACATTTCCCCTGTAGCTTGGACTATAAGATAAAGCTAGTTTAAGGGTCAGAAAAACACAGAGACAGAATATGTGAGTGAGAGAAAGTGTGTGTGTCAATCATCAGGGAAGGGAGAGAAATTAAATGTTTCCATTGCAAAATGTTATTCTTACTGATAAAATAACAAGGATATGACATTTAAAATGGCAAGATATTAATCATGGACAGTATGGAAATAAGGTTATGTTAATATTATATTTTATACACCTAAAACAGAGAGTAAATCTGGGGTCCGTTTCACCCTAGTTGTCACTCATTTACTTAATGGTAAAGTTTTCTTGCAACGTACCCTAAAATCTTATAAAATAAAAGTGCTTTTAAATCAGCAATTAGGCTCTGCCTGCTGTTTCATGACTAAATGGGAATTTATGATGTTCCATAGTACTTTCAACTTACAAGCCAGAGAAGCAAACACTAAACCAGCAGGGCGCTTGATCTGGTTTGTGATATAATTGCTTTAGAAGGTAAGTGAATGTTAGTTAGCAGATACCTTAGCAATGTTGAAACAGAGATTTATCTTTATTCCCTTCCCAGATTCAACGCAGTAGCATGAAGGAAATGCTTTGTATATACAGTTCTGGCAGCTTTCAGGGTTTTTTAAAAAAACAAGAAATTCCTTATGGTAGGATGTGGACTTGCTTACCAATATTTTGAAACAAAACAGGACTGATGGAAGAGATACTAATGTCAGAGTTAAATCCTCAAAGGGCTGTGGTTTTATGTATCCTGGCTGCAAGAGTAACCATTTCTATCAGTGAGATGACTTTTTAAGTGTGAAAGGAAACTCCTAAAACTGGACTAGCAGACCAGCAGGACTTGATTAAAAACCATATAATTCCTACAAAGATTGCTAAATTGAATCGTTCAAATTGTTCCAACTACCTTGGGATGCATTCCAAAACTGATGTTTAATTTAGGTTATGATATCTATTACTAATCTCATATAACCTCTTATATGAATAGTTTTAACTAATTTCAGTGCCAATCAAGTCAAGGGGAGTTTTGCCACAAACTCTTAACAGAGTCATGATTTCCCCCTCTAAGTTACAATCCAAGGAAGCAGGTAACAAATTCAATACTCCAAGCTGGGCTAGTAATTTTATTTATAGAAGAAGCCCTTGTGACTTCTATAAAACTGCTTTTGAAACCTGAAGAATGTCCAGAATCAGAGAATTCAAAGGGAACACAGCATCTGCTTAGTATATGAGACCCAAAATGTGTCTGTAGTTTGCCCCCTTTTTTGGGGTCCTCTTGAAGACATCATTATTCGACATACATTCTATGAGGCTTCATAGTTAATAATAATGGAGCCAGGAGACCGGTTTGCCAAGCTGTTCCTCAAATTGTGTCTTATGTAGAATTTTCCCTTGTTTAACTAGATCTTGAAGACATGTGAAGCCTGCCTCTGTCTAGCCTAGTTTCATTTTGTTAGTTGTGACCTCAAGAACTTCTGGCTAACCACTTTTGGAGACAGAGTGCTACTATCATATCCAGCAGGACATTTCCTTTGTGGCTATCTAAATGCATTTTATTCTAATCTTGGTTAGCTGATATGGTCCAATATGTAAAAAAAAAAATCCTTAGGCTTAAAAAATAAGTTGTCTCTAGCAACATCTGACAAACTCTGTGGGTAGGTACAGACTTAAGCGGGTGCTGAGAAATGAAGCAAGAAGTGAGGATTTAACCTGTGCTATTGAGTTCCAGCAATAATTAAAAGAGTAGCTGATTTGTTTACACACATTCTCTTTGTTGCAAATGATTTGAAAAAAGCCTACGGAGGTTTCCAAAGCAGCTAGTAGAAATAATTGGGAGGAAAAGCAACCACAAAGCCTTGGGAGGCCAGAGGGTGAAAATATGGGGATACAGGATGCAAGCTGATATCAAATAGATAATTATGCAGGCCTCTGTCAAAGTTGTGAAGTTTGGGGTAGAAATAGCCATTCCATTTCAATGAATCGAAAGCAGAATGTTTGGGCAATGGGAAGTCATTAGTTTAGCTATATTGGAAACTGACCAGCACACAATTTCAGACTAGTGAAATACAGAAATGTTCTTCTTTCAACAGCTCAAAGGGCAAAGTCTCATACATTTTAAAACTGAATACAATTGAGGGGAATTGTATGATTCATTTTATCTGATTTTCAATGGAATTGTGTACTGAGGCCATTTAAATACATTGTTTTCCTATCATGGAGGTTTCAAAAAATAGCTACAGCTAGAAGTGTAGGTACAAGTTGTTTGATGCTAAAAAGCAAGATGTGGATGCCACAGTTTCCTTGCTGAAGTCAGTTGCGGTTGTCTTAATATAAAAAGTGACAAAATGCAACTGGTTTTATAGTTTTGTCTGTAGGTCTTAAATCTACAATCAAAGCTGTCTCATTTCTTTCAATTTGGTCATTTGGCTGACAGCTGTTAAAGTCCCTTGGAGGTATTTGCTCTGCTTTATTTAATATATGAAGGGTTTGGTTCCAATTGATGCATGGTCCTGATGAAGTCTGATTGAAACTGCTTTTCAGTCCAGAGTAGCAAGTTGACTGCTTGACTACTTTCATCTGACTGCTTTCATCTTCTGCAAGAAAGACTCTAATTGGCTTTTTATGTGAAAATTTACACCTGTTGGTGTTGATATGCTCATTGTGCCTTACATGTGAATTGTAATACTATTATTGGATAATTATAATACACTGTTTAAATGGTAAGAATATATTGTAAAAATATAATTTTTGGCATGGAGTTGCATATTTTTTTACTCTTAGTGTTCACCATGGTCACTTTTACTATTGAGTTTAGTGGAGCTGGCATGTGGGCTAATGTAGGAATTTTATATAGGCGCTTGTCAATACCAATCAGGTATATTTAATGCTTGCCTGAGGCACCTGCCCAATGAAGACTTGAAACAACAGCATTGGGTTTAACTAGTTTATTTAAATAATTATGCAGATCTATGTCATATTATTAAATGTGTTAACATATTTAAATGGGCAGACTATACTAGGCAGCCTGACAATGGCTGCCTTTATTGGCAGACCCACCCTGACTCCAAACACAGCCTGCAACTTCTGCCGGCCTTGTCAATCATCGGCTGCACACAATGTGCCAAGAGGTGCCCAGCCCCAGCCCCTCCCCCTGATGTGGCATATGGCCACTAACAGGCTCAGAAAGATGTTGCTCAGCACTGAAGACACTTCTTGCCAGCTGCACCCCACCACACACCCAGTGTTTAAGCCACAAACTCCATCACTGCTGATGCCTCAGAGTTGTTATTAATCATCCCTAACTTTCATGATCAGCCCACCCTACCCCTGCCAAACTAGCTATGGGCTAAAAAGTCCAAAGACCAGGCCTATTTAACCACCCCTACCCCCAACATCACAAAGCAGGAAAAAAGGCCTCCTCAATAGTCAATCAGAGGAAACTCGCCCAATTCCTGCTTGGCCGCAAACGTGACCAGCTAATCATGTGATGTTAAAGAGAGGGTGGGTGGGTAAACAGCTGTGAGGAAAACCTGTCTGAAGAAGGAAAGGCCAGAACCTATATGGCAACATCACACCACCTCATTGGCTGCTTCAAATGTGGCTACCCAATTAAACCCAGTGCCTCTCTTGTCTCCAAGGGGTCCAGAGGCAAACTAACCTGCCATTAATGCCATGAATTCCACTTTTATCAGAATTAATTATGTAAAATTGGAGAATATATAAAGAAGCAGTAACTCCCTGTTCTTACATCACTAATCTAGGTATATATCACATCACCTCAGTTATAACATGAAACAAAGTGATTTTCGAAATAAGAAAAAACTGAGAGAGACATTTGGGGAGTCTATGGACTACCAACTCAGAGGGAACTTGTGGGCACATGCAGTTGGTGGGTATCATATCCCATGAATTTAAGTGTAACTTTCCATTCTATATTAGGACTGCTGTTTCTCCCATCACACAAAAAAAGTAATCTGATGTGCAGGGCAGTCACGTTTTCACTGAACAACTGTGTTTCAGCAGTGTGATGGTTCTGAAAACCATTATAGTGTCACCATAAATACAGAGTGAAGAATTCTGAATTGGCCCTGACGGTTTCCAGTTGGGAGAATGGAGGTCTGACACGCTTTGCAAATGCGCAAGGCGGACAGCGGCTCTTCCTGACAGCTTGGGTGGGTTAATCCACCCGACGCAACCTCACACAGGTAGTGTGAGGACCAGCAAGCAATATAATCCAGGTTTGAGCAACCTCGGTGAAGGGAAAGTCTCGGAGGAGACTTTTCCGACACCTTGAGCACTGCAGCCGAAGAGGATTCTTGCGAGTATCTCTAAGGAGCCGAGCTGAGCTGAAAAATTCAGCATAAAACCTCCAATTCCCCTGATTCCTTAACAAAGAAGACAAAGTTTAAACGTTGGGACCACATCTGAAGCGCAGTAACAACAAAAGGTAACGGAAAAAAGTTTTTTGCCTTACCATTGCCGCGTTTTGAAAGATGAAAAACAGATCGGGTGAAGCAATAGACTGATGTTGATTGGATGAGAGCAGTTTTGAAGTGCTAAAAAACCGAATTTGAACTTAAAAAGCCAAAAAAACAAGTTGTTTAACATTCCTGCGGTTAAAAGGAGTCGGGAGGGGAAGCCAAGCATCGCGAGACAAAGAGGGAGAAGGGAACCAAGCATCGCGAGATTAAGACGTGAGGACTGAATCAGGAAGTGACGGCTAGAAGAGCAGACAAGAAGGAAAAAGGAGAAGAACCGGAAGAAGGTAAAGGGGACTCTAAATACTGCCGGACCAGAAAGGGGACTCTAAATACTGCCGGACCAGAAAGGGGACTCTAAATACTGCCGGACCAGAAAGACCATAACAGGAAGTGACGTGCAGAGAGCAGACAAGTAAAGAAAAGGAAGGGACAAAAGGAAACTACGGCAAGCCAGAAGCAAGGTAAAAAGACTATAACCTTTGACATTAACCATAGAGAAGTCGCGGCCGCCATTTTGGATTTATAAAATTTTTAAACTGCAATATCTCAAAGATTATATAACGTAGAAGGCTGAAACCAACATAATTTGACTTGGCAAGATTAGCTTGTTTGAATGCACTAATTGGTGTTTGATTTGGAAGACAAGATAAAATCGATCCTTTTAAAGAGGCAAAACGGACCGAGGACTAAGATCGAGAGCAGCCACATGGTCCTCTCCTACAATGGCAGCAAAAAAAGAAAAAGAGCTACTAGCTGTTATGGAAGCAATGGAAAAGAAAATGTTAGACGCTATAGGAGAGGTAAATGTTAAAATGAATAATATAGCGGCTCAAGCAGATAAAAATTGCATGGAATTAAAAGCAGAATTTCAAAAATTATCCACAAGAACACAAGATATAGAAACTAAAGTAAAAGAACTGGAAGAAAACACCCATAAGACAATGAGAGAGAACGAGAGGATGGAAAAGATGATGCATTATAAAGATATGCAAAACCACTTGAGATTTCGAGGGATTGAGGAAAAATTGAATGAGGATATTTTTACAAGAATGCAAGAAGCAATAGCAGATTTTTTACAAGAACAGGAAGAAGTTGTTAAAGAACACATGGATCTTGTTTATAGAGTTAATTCTACATATGCAAGAGACAAAAACATACCAAGAGACGTGGTTGTCCAATTTACAATGAAAAGAACAAAAGAACAAATCTACAGGAAGTGCTTTACTGACCCCTTTGTAATAGATGGAAAGAAAATCATAGTAATGAAAGAATTGCCTAGAGCAATACTGCAAGAAAGGAAAAAATTCAAGCGTCTGACGGATAAACTGAAGGAGAAAAAAATCAGATTTCGTTGGGAAATACCTCAAGGACTAAGTTTTTATTATGGCAGCTCCAGAGTGGTGATTAAAAGCACAGAAGAAATGTATGCATTCCTGGGAGAGAATAAAGACGATTTTGGAGATATTTAAGAATATATCAAAATGGATTACAAAATACTTACATGGAATGTAAATGGACTAAATTCACCCCAAAAACATAGAATGGTAGGTCACTGGTTGGAAAAACAAAAATGTAATATAATTTGCTTGCAAGAAGCTCATCTTAAAAACCAAGACCATAAATATTTAATAAGGAAAAAATTGGGAGAAGAATTTTATTCTTTAGCAAGCAATAAAAAAAATGGAGTTGTAACATATGTCAAAAAAGATTTGGAACCCAAAGTAATATTCAAAGACAAAGATGGAAGATATTTAGCTATTGAAATTTTACTGCAAGGAGTGAAAACTTTGATTGTGAACATTTATGCTCCGAATGGAGCTAAAGAAATTTTTTTTAAAGAACTTCAAATGGAATTGGACAATGTAAACTATGATCAAATTATGATGTTAGGAGATTTCAACGGAACTGTAGATAATAAACTAGACAGGCGCTCTAAAAGAAAGGATGAGACGTTAGGGAAGCTTCCAAAAAACTTTTTTGAACTGATAAAACAAGAAAAGTTGGAAGATATTTGGAGGAAAGCTAACCCACAAGGAAAAGACTTTACCTTTTACTCTAACAGACATGACTCACATTCAAGAATTGACATGATTTGGATGACTACTAACCTAACCTTTAAGACAAGAAAAGTGGAAATTTTACCCAGAATAATCTCAGATCACAATCCGTGTTTATGGACAGCTGGGCAGATTAAAAAACAAAAGAGATGGAGAATAAACGAGGACTTATTAGATAATCAAGAAATAATTAAAAAATTACTTGAAGAAACAGACCTATACTTCCAAGTAAACATGCAGAAAGAAGTTAAAATTCAAACCGTATGGGATGCATATAAAGCAGTGATGAGAGGACTATTGATATCGTTAAATGCTAAAGATAATAAAAAGAAAAAAGAGCAATATGAAAATATTTTACAAGCCATTAAAACAAAGGAAGAAGAACTGAAGAAGAAACCAGGGAAAAAGAAACTGCAAAAGGAAATTTGGATGCTACAAGACCAAGCAAAAGCCATTTTGAACCAGGAGATGTACTGGAACTTAAAAAAACTTCAACAAAAAGCATTTGAAGGTGCAAATAAACCCGGAAAATACTTAGCATGGCAATTAAAGAAAAAACGTGAAAATAAATTTATCACTAAAGTGATAAGAGATAATATTGAGATAATAGATAACAAAGGAATAAAAAGAGAATTTTTTAAATACTACGCAAAACTTTTTAAGAAGGAAAACAAAGACAGAAGAAAGATTAAAGAATACCTGCAAACATTAAAGCTACCAAAACCAACAGAGAAAATTAAAGAACTATTTAATAATCCAGTATCATTACAAGAGATCAAAAATGCAATAAATGACTCAAAATTAGGTAAAGCACCTGGACCGGATGGATTTACAGCGAAGTTCTACAAAACGTTACAGGAGTCAGTTTCACCGGTGTTACTGCTATTGATGAACAATATAAGAGTTACTGGAGAGGTACCAGAAACCTGGAAAGATGCATCCATCTCACTGATCCCGAAAGAAAATCAGGATTTGACCAATGTTAAGAACTATAGACCGATCTCTTTACTGAATAATGATTATAAGATTTTTGCTAAGATTATAGCGGATAGACTAAAAGAGCACCTTAAAGAGACTATACAAACAGAACAAGCAGGGTTCTTACCTAATCGACAAATAAGGGACAATCTAAGAGTAGTAGTGGACGCTATAGAATATTACGACAAACATCCTGAAAAGGAAGTGGGCTTTTTCTTTTTAGATGCGGAGAAAGCGTTTGATAATTTAAACTGGGATTTTATGTTTGAAGTTTTAGAACATCTTGAGATCGGTGAATATATGCTTAACTTCATTAAAGCAATATATAAAGAACAGAAATCCTCAATAATAATTAATACTGAAAAGACAGACGATTTTAAAGTTGAAAAAGGAACAAGACAAGGATGCCCGCTTTCGCCGCTGCTATTTATTTGGATTTTAGAAGTTCTACTGTTAAATGTGAAGGAAGACAAAGATATTAAAGGCTTAACAACTAAAGGTTTTTCTTTCAAATATAGGGCCTTTGCAGATGATGTGATGTTTATAGTGGAAGACCCCTTATCCACATTACCACATTTGTTACAGAGAGTAAAAGAGTTTGGTGACTTAGCAGGATTTTATGTAAATAAAAACAAATCGAAAGTAATGTGCAAAAATATGTCAAATAAGAAACAAAACGAGTTACAAAAACTTACAGAATGTGAGGTGGTGAAAAAGACAAAATATCTGGGTGTAAACCTAACTATGAAAAATATTGATCTTTATAAAAATAATTATGAAAAATTATGGTTGCAAATTATGCAGGATATTAAAAAGTGGAATGTATTGAATTTGTCATTGCTGGGTAGAATTGCGGTGGTCAAGATGAATGTGTTACCACGATTAATGTTTTTGTTTCAAACTATTCCAATTGTGAAAGATGTAAAAACATTCAAATGTTGGCAGAAGGAGCTGTCTAAATTTGTGTGGGGAGGGAAAAAACCAAGAATTAAGATGAAAATAATGTGTGATGCCAAAGAAAGAGGAGGGTTTCAACTACCAAATCTAAGGTTATACCATGATGCAATATGTTTGACCTGGGTAGGGGCATGGACTATGTTACAAGATAGAATGTTATTGTCCCTGGAAGGTCATGATTGTAGATTTGGGTGGCATGCATATTTGTATTATGGCAAAACAAAAATGGACAATATGTTTAAACATCATTATTTGAGAAGAACACTAATGGATACGTGGACAAGATATAAAAACTTTTTTTCAGAAGAGATACCCATGTGGATTGTACCCGCAGAAGTCTTACATCCAATATCAAGATATAAAGGACAAGATTGGCTGAAGTATAGAGACTTATTAATAAGACATGGCAAGGATTTCAAACTGAAGGAGCAGCATCAGATTGATTTTGATTATGGTTGGTTAAGATATAGACAAATATATGACTTGTATAGAAGTGATAAAAAACACGGTTTCAGGGAAAAAAATAATGAAATAGAACAAGTTTGGGAGGAAGGTGGGAAAAAAATGATTTCTAAAATGTATAAAGTCTTGCTAAAATGGTTTAATGCTGATGAAATGGTAAAAGAACAAATGGTAAAATGGGCGATAAACTTTAACAAAGACATTGAAATGGAATCTTGGGAATTTTTATGGAAAAATGCTATGAGTATATCTACGTGTTATAACTTAAAAGAAAATTGTTTTAAAATGATGTATAGATGGTATATGACACCAAAAATTTTTGCAAATATTGGTCAAAATATGTCTAACAAATGTTGGAAGTGTAAAAAGAAAGAAGGGTCTTTTTATCATATGTGGTGGACTTGTGATAAAGCAAAGACTTATTGGTCAAAAATACATGCAGAAATGGAAAAAATCTTGAAATGTACATTTAAGAAGTTGCCTGAAATGTTATTGCTAGGACTTAAACTAGAAGAGATAAATGTAAAGAAAAGGACAATAATATGGTATATGATTACAACAGCAAGAATGGTGTATGCACAAAACTGGAAAAATGAAAAAATACCAGAGGTGTGGGAATGGTTGAAAAAACTGTTATATATGGCTGAAATGGATAAGTGGACTAGAAAATTGAATAATCTCTACTCAGAGACCTTTCTGGAAGACTGGAAAGATTTGAAAGAATATGTTGAAAAGTATTGGGATATGAAAAACTATATCTATACATGGTTATAATAGCATAAAGGAATAGAAATATATTATATGAATGTTTTAGTTAAAATTAGACAATGAAACTGTTTTTATTTAGAAATACATAAGAGTATAGAAAATAAGAATTGGTGTATAAGTATAAGTATTTTAAAGCTATATAACCGTTACCAGAAACGAAACATAGATATAAGTATTACTATTTTGAATAAAATGGAAAATGTGTTATGCTTCAGATGGGGTGGGAAACCACCAAAACAAGATAAAAATAGAATGTACAAATAGAACAAAATGTTATCTAATATGGAAAAAGGGATTTGTATAAGGTTAAATGTATTATTTTCGATGTTTTTTTTTTGAAAAATAAAAATTTCTTTACAAAAAAAAAAGAATTCTGAATTGGCCCTGTATTTTTAAAACCTGGAAGCTTTTCTTTTTTTCCCCCCATGGAAACCTGGCCCATAGTTACATGCTTTACTAATCAAAGACTTCTCCAGCTTCTGTAATGGCATAATAAATTCATGTTTAAAAATTAGATAATCTTTGCAAACCCTATGAACAGTAATATCAGTTGCTCTTTGTCAGAAAAACAGGTGAGATTTAATGGTTACCTCCAGAAACCAGGAAATGGCAGAGATTCCAATCAGCCACGAGATCCCCCTCCCCACAAAAAAACACATACATTTGTTTGTACCATGATCCCACTCCTGCAGATTCTCTGGAAATATTTTACAGTCTCCAATGTCTTGAGGACAATGGACAAATGTTTTTTACATTGTTATATCTGAAGATCATTGTGTAGGCTGCCTCAGCTTCATTAGTCAGACACTCTGAAAGTAACTAGTCCAGAAAACTCCCCAGACAGAGTGTTTTGTATCTTGAAGGTGACTGGTATAACTTCGTAAATAGAACCCCAGTGATCCTTTCTGTCCCAAGAGAGTAAAGGTAACAAGTTGAAAAGAAAAAAAAAGATAAACATTTGAGGGAAATTTGTGAAAGCAAAAAGCTGAGAGGTAAAAGATATACTGGGAATAAGGGAAATGGAAAGGACCCTGTCAAAGGAGAGATATATGGGAGAAAGAACAGCAGAAGAGACAGCAGTCAGTCTTCAGATTTGCCTTCACCTAGTTTTCAGTCTCCAATACCTCAGCAACTAGCCAATGATGTACTAAAAGACTGAGGAACTGATAAGATCTAGGTAAAGATCACAAGGCAGTTGAGCCTGGTACAATGGCTTTTTCCTTGGATTCAGTGCCCTCTGATTATAATCCTTAAACTGTCCGTCTGTCAGTCTTGATTCCACATGATTCTTTCCCTTTTACAAACAAATACCCATCTTTTCTTCAGTCATGTGAACGGTTTCTTTCTCTTTAGCTTTCTGTATCTATTGTCTCAGGCAAAAGAGGATCTACCAGGGACTGGGACTGCCCATTTCAAGTTTTGAAAGTTGCTGTTGAGGTATCATTCGTGTTTCACATTGCTTTGTCTTCCCCATAACATCTATTAATTTCTCACGGTGGTTTCATAGTATGTCAGATGATGTGCAAATGCAAATTATGATCCATCCTCAATTAAATGAATTCCAAAGTATGATTCTCCTGGCTTCACTATACTAGTGTCTCATGAGATTCATAGAGCCTCACATTAATCAATACTCTTATTATGCAAAAGATAAAAAGAGACGGGGGAAAATACTGTCAATTTGATCACATGATGGTTAGGTCAGCTGTTATGTCAGCTCCTAACTTGTAGCTTGCATGAAACTAAAACAGAATTACATTTTGAAGATAAATCCCAAACAGCTGTTAGAAAAACATATTTTACTTTTGTGTGACCTCTGTGTATCAGCCAAACATATTTACATGAAGTTGTATACTAAATACACCATGTCTAGTTTCTGTACCAGGGAAATAACATGGACAAAATATCTCGTTGAGCAAAAGTGTGCATCAATTATCTTTATTCAAAGTGATATCAAAGGAATGTTTGCCACCCCAGCCGGAATAACGAGACAGGCAACAGTTTGGAGTTAAACAAGGGCCACTTTATTAACTAATTAAACAGAACATTGCAGCAACGGGCAAAACTAAGCAAGCTCTGGAACAGGCAAGGCAGGCGTCACTCCTTGACACGGCCTCCTTGCCCTTGATAAGGGCAGGACACCTAGCTCTGGTCTGAAGCCAGATACTTCTGGCTCGTAACCAGCAGCCCAGCATGCTGGCACTCCCCCCCCAGGAGCGCCTACCCCTGCGGCTGCACAGACCAACAGGGAGGAGCCTAGCCTGAGAGGTTCCCAGAGGCGATCCCCATTCACCACCCCAGACTGCAAGGCCCTAGGGCAGATCCTAAAGATCACCTGTTCCCAAAAGGGATATGCTGTGAGGTGCTCACCAGTTCCATTCTCTTGCTTGCACAACCTGCCACGGGCAAGGCCAAGCCTCTGCTTTGGCCCCTGCACCCCACTCAACAACCAAGTGCCAATCGGATCCCGTGCTGCAAGTCCGCTAAAAATATCTTGTTGCCCCTGTCAGAAAGGTGAACCCCGTCAGGTCTATACAGATCCGGAAACTGAGTCCGTATACTGGGGTGTTGCAAATACAGTCCCAACCCCGACTCCATGGCTGACCTAATCTGGCTGTTGGCATTACGCCTAGCCCTGTCCATACACCTGGGGTCTTCGGCATGCCGCCATCTCAGGCGGGGGAGCATGGCTGACCACACTATCTTTACGCTGGGCCACCTGGCTCTTACCTTCGCAAGGTCAGCCTTGGCCTGCAACACAAGGGCCACACCCTTGATCAGACCCAAGTTGTTGCCCCCAAGGTGTATAACTAAAACATGAGGGGGAGGCCCCCGCCTCTCTTTAAACAACAATGGCAGAAGCGTAGGCCATCTCATACTCCTCCTACCCAGCCACTCAACAGTTGCCACTTCGCTGAGGCCGAGCTGGGCGCCGACGGATGTCCTCCGAGCCCGATGAGCAGCCCAGAAGACCATACTGTGGCCACAGATCGTGACCCTCCGTCTCTCCTGGCATCACGCAGTGCCTGTAAAAAGAGCTACATTAATGACTGAAGCGACAAGAAGATAGGCTGGCTTACACATTGCAGGGCCTAACATAGCCCTTGTAACAATGGGACTTCCAACGCCCAATCCTCTGGATCTCCGATGCACGGTAACCCAGGGCAGAGGCCGTTGAAGCAGCCCCAATCTTAAAAGAGTGCGTGCTGAAGCGCACCCCGCCTAGACCAAGCTGGACCAAAGCCCTCTGCGTAACAGACCAAAACTGGAATTTGGTAAGAGGGGTGCTGTCCCTATGCTGAAACAGATAACTGGGAGCGTCACCCCGAAGTGCCAAATATCAACCCAAGGTGGTGACTGGACACAACCCGGCCTCCGAGCACCTATCCAATTTAATGAAGGACCCCTTGCCCCTCTGGTCAGTCTTTGACCTCCGCAGCCTAATCGTAACCTGGTAATTAATAATGGACACATCTCTTCGCTCCAGGGCCGTACCAGAGACATCCTTGCGAGAGCCTGCTACCAGTTCACTAATTCTAAGTGCCCCCAAAAAGGCAATCAGCGAAGCTGCATGAAATAGCTCGGCCTCATAGCCGTCACTACAATATACGAGCCACTGAGACTCCAGCCCCCACAACACAGCCGGGGTCAGGGGTTCCCTAGTGTCGGCAGCCCTGCCAGTCTCCCGGGTCCAACCCTCAAGCATCTTCCTAATACGAAAGTCGCCTGTTGCGTCCTCATAGCCAGAAGCCTTACTGGTGAATGCCAACGAGGAAAGCTTACTACGAATAGTGTGCGGAGCCAAACCCCTATTCCTAAGTGTCACACAAAACTGCATTACGTGTGATACCGGAATAGGCCAGACCTGCGTGAGGCCGACTTCCTCCCTGAAGGTCATGAATTGCTTACCTGCCTTCATGTAAGCACTTCGGGTGGAAGGGGCAAGGGCAAGGCTCATCGCCCTGTTGGCCTCAGCCCTCCAATCTGCCACACCTCGACTGGCATGGGTGTCGGGAGCAGGTCGGCTTCTGGAGCCAGCTGACGAAATCTCTGCATCTGTTTGCGAGAGAGAGCGTCAGCCACCCCATTATCGACCCCAGGCACATGTCGGGCCCTAAACGCAATGTTTTTCTGCAGACATTGTGCGCTCGGGAGCTCAGTTGTCTTTAAAAAGACAGGTTGCATTTGTTTGATGGACTGATCTGGGCAAACAACTCCCAAGATAGACTTTAGCAGCGGACATGTTGCCATCTGCAGTGTGTGTCCTGCTATACAGCCATTAGATATGTGCAAAATGTTTTTTGTACATTTGGTTTCATTTTCATTTCATTCCCCCCCCCCCAAAATATCACTCATTTTTGTTTTATTTTGCATCAGTTTATTTTTCCCTGTGACCCTTTGCTTCCCATTGAGATGGGAAATTAAGTCTGAAGGGACTGTATCCTCTCATCCAAAGGATCATCCCTGACAAACTTCAGTAGATAGAATTAAAAAGTTTTGTAGACAATTGAAATTATCACTTGCAGAGCAGGCAGAGGTTAGGCTCATAAAACAAGCAGCATTCTCCAGCAAGCACAAGGATGCATTTTGGCACTTCAAGGCAAGCAGGCAGAGTTATTGAGTAGTCACAGAGCCTTGCGGCATAATGATTAGGTTGGGCAGGGAGAGACACGGGAATCTAAGCAACTCAGGGAGGTTGGCAGAACTATCATCCCTGTCTTAATCTCTTCCACAGTCCCTTGTGTCTCCCTCACTGTTCTCACAATGAGAGTGCATACTTGGCGGAGATCAATTTAGCATTGTGTGCACTGCAATAAGTGACATACAAAAAGACAAATTAATTATTAATATGTGTGTGCTCAGTACGAGTAATATGCAAGAATGGACTATTGTGTGCACTGGAAATAATCACAGGAATACACAAGCTACTAGCCTTGTTCATTACAGGGAATGCATATACTATCCATGTACAATTTTTCTTTGTATTTGCATTGAGTAATTATCACCTTGCATGCAGTGCATGCACAGTTCAATGTACAATTTAAACCCTACCAGGTCCCTTTCTTCATTTGCAAAGATAATGTAGATTGGCTCTATCTTACTAATAGATGAGCTGGTGACACTAATGTACTTACTGACAGAGTTTTCCTGCATTGTGCAGGGGGTTGGACTAGATGTTCCTGGAGGTCCCTTCCAACTCTATGATTCTATGAGAGTAGTGGATTGCATGGTAGGCAAAGTTTTGTGTACCAAATCAGATTTACTTAGCCTTACATTGACAGAAGAGCCAAGAATCACTTAGTAGGCATTTCAGTTTCTGTTTTAATATAAAATCTCACCAAATTCCTAGAGAAAAACATTAATATTGGTTCCTAAAATCGGAACTAAGAATATTGAATGAAATGTTTAGGATTTGGTTTGTACATATACCATGTATGTCCTGTCTAACATCTGGCTGGTGGAGCATTTCAAATATTCTGTTTCTGTTTTCCTAGAATTTAAGACTAACTTGTTTGGTCACCCCTTTCTGTTGACTTAAATCCATAATAGTATTTTGTATCATTTTATCTGTAATCCGCACATTGCAGGGAAAAAAGGGGATTCTATCAATTGCCATGATAGACTTCTGTTAGACAGGTATATCCCCAGATGTTTATCTCTTTCTACCTACCTTGCATTATATTCTTGCTGTTGTGAAGGGACCCTCAATGTCTCTCTCTCTCTCTTTTTTTTAAAAAAAAAATCATTCCTAGCTAAAAGGTAATCACAAAAGGGCTTCCAATATCATATAGCCTGGGAGAAAAATAGTAAGCTGTTTTTCAGTTGCTTTAGTAATAGTTTATGGCTTTATGGTGGTTTTAGTCTCCTAGGACCTTTAGCAATATATTCATCAAGATAACACAGCTGAAGTTTTGCTCTTTCAAATATCCTTATTATTCTTACAAATGGCCTGGAAGATTGTGGTAAGCCACTTTTTAAACTTCTCAGCTGAAGGTAGTAGCAACATTTCCCTAGGAGTTTTGGTCTAACAAATAGGGCCATAATAGGAGAGCTGTGAATGCCTATCTTTTTTTTAAGCTTTAAATTAAAATTGCATGGGGTCATAATTAGGATTGGGATTAGAGGTATAAAGGAAATGAGATCTATACTGATTCCATTTTCTGTTTTCATGATCAGATTTATCCCCTTTCAGGTGTATATTTGTTCCATGTGACAAATATAGGTACCATCCAGGCAGGGCTGCCACCATGGGCCCCTACACAAAAATTCTACCTGGATTCCCCATATTACCCTGATCCAAACCAACCTTAGAAAGAAAAGAAATCACTTGGATTGCTTTAACCATGAGTCTATGGCAATCAAGGAATTGGCATGTCTGTCCATTTGTAGCAGACATAATTGATCAGGAAAAAAAGCTATGTGACTCAAAATTGGTCACCAGAATTGGTTTCAGGATGAATGTGGGAGTTCCAGGACCAAAATGAAAGTCATTGAATATCCTGGCTCAGGCTATTTCCAGGCTCCCCTCTGTGCTACTTGCAATGGAAACTAATGGTCTCTGCTTGTGGAGGGCATAATTCATCAAAAAAAAAAACCACACAAAAACCCTGCATGTTTGAAAACTGACTACCAATATTGTGAGAGTTGCAGTGCCAAAATGAAGGGAATAGGAATATTCTGCACCAGGTTATCTTCATGATAGGCAGGGCTCTTTCTGTAGAAAAAGCCCAGCAGGAACTCATTAGCATATTAGGCCACACCCCATGTTACCAGAAGTGTGGTCATCCAGCGACACCCACCTTTTGCTTCTTATTCTGTTTACCTTGTTTGTTGTGTTGTCAAAACAATTTTGACAAAACCAATAAAAACATTATTTTTTGTCCCATCTATACAAAATCTTGCCTGAACCAATATCTTATGTCCAACTATTATTCCCACGCTGGATTGGAATCAATTCCTAAAGGTTAGGTTCCCATGGAAATCAGCTTGCCTTCCTGCAGAACTGGTACACTGAATATGATTTTTTAGGGTTGCCAACTTACAGGTGGGGTCTGGAGATCTCCTGGAATTACAACTGAACTCCAAACTACAAAGATCAGGTCAATGGCTGCTTTGGAAAGTGGAATCCATGGCATTATGCCTTGCTTAGGTCCCTCCTTCCCCCAAACCCCACCCTCCTCAGGCTCCACTCCCAAATCTCCAGGGATTTCCTCAACCTGGAGTTGGCAACCCTACTTCACTAGCAGAAGAACCCTAGGTTTGTGGATGCACTGGACAGGAGTAGTTTTGTGGACTATTTTATTCAAGGTACAAACATTTATTCAAGGTATAAGATTTCATGTGCCACCCACACTTCTTCAGATGGAACCACACTTTTTCAGATGGAAGAAGTGTGCATGCACACAAAAGCTTATAGCTTGGATGAAACTTTGGACTCCAACTTTGTTCTACTTCTTCAGACCAACATGGCTACCCACCTGAATTATTACACTATAATATTTTTACAAGCAATTATGTACCAGTGGAGTGGTTACCATGTAGAGTCTGTCCCTCAGGTAAAATTATCCTGTGTACAGGTGGTCTTTACTGCATAAAAGTATCACTACCATCATAAGATCACCAGTCGTTGGAAGTCAACTCCTCAGAAGCAGAAATCTCTCTTATTAGATTTATCCTGTGTACAGGTGGTCTTTTCTGCATAAAAGTATCACTACCATCACAAGATCACGAATCGTTGGAAGTCAACTCCTCAGAAGCAGAAATCTCTCTTATTAGGAGGTTTAAGAACATCAACTTTGCTGGCCCATTAAAGGCAGATGTCAGCCCAGTGGCAGGAGAATCATCTTCTTCAGAAACTCTGCCCACCTTTTAAATTTCACAAAACAAGCAATCTCCAAAGTGCTGCTCACCATGTTCATTTTTAGTAACAACTCTGTTTCTCTGCAGATGTCCCCCAAAGTCACCCAAGCAACAGTCAAGTGTTCTGCCAACACAAACAACAATGAAGCTACTTTTTCAGATGTTTTCTCTTGCATGGCAGTTAGCCCAAACCACTTTAATACAGACTTTAAACACACATATATTTGCAAGCTATTCCCAACAAGACACAACAAACATTCAGGCTTCAAACTTACTTTTCTTAAACAGAAGATGCCATGAGAAAACGAAAGAGATTCTCAAAAATTAAAGATATCAAAACCAGCATTTCCTGGACTCTCTGCTTTTTTACATCCTTCCCCTTTTCTAATAATATTTTTTTACAAAAACAGGTAGGTAGGTACGTGTGTGTGGGGGAGAGAGAGAGACAGAGGAAGGAAGGAAGGAAGGAAGGAAGGAAGGAAGGAAGGAAGGAAGGAAGGAAGGAAGGCGGGGAGAGGGGGAGGGAGGGAGAGAGGTAGGGAGAGAGAGAGGGGTAGGGGGGAGAGAGGGGGAGAGAGAGAGAGGTAGGGGGAAAGAGAGAGAGAAAGGTAGGGGAGAGGCTGTTGCAGGTAGGGGGGAGAAAGAGCAAAAGGTGGGGGAGAGAGAGGTGGGGGGGAGAGAGAAAGGTAGGGGAGAGAGAAGAAGGAAGGAAGGTAGGTGGGGGGAGAGGCTGTTGCAGGTAAGGGAGAGAGAGAGAAAGGTGGGGGAGAGAGAGAGAGAAAGGTAGGGGGGGAGAGAGAGAGAAGGCAGGGGGAGAGGGGGGAGAGAGAGGAAAGAAGATGGTGGTGGGGGAGCAGCTGTTGCCACCTTTCCTGGGCTCTGTGCTTCAGTACAGAGCCCAGGAAAGGCAGGGTGGAGTGCCCTAAAGGTGATGGTAGGGGAAGCAGCCATTGACTTACCTGCCGGCTTTTTCCTCCTCGTGGCCCCACTGAGGGCTTCTGGAAGCAGGGGGTGGGGCTCCAGCCCCAACCAACCCCTGCTCTTTACCCTTTAAGGGAAAGCTCCCTTCGAGGGCAAAGAGCCGGGAGGCCAGACCTTGTGCTCGCTTGAGCGCGGGGGCCCTTTCCTGCCAGTGGGGAGGGGCAGGGCGGGCTTGGACACAAGCTGAAATGCCGTTCCGGTGCGTTCTGGCCCAAAAAGAGCCCTGATGATAGGTAATGTGTAGTAAGAGAGCATTTAATCAACCTGTCATGTGTCTCTAATACACAAGGTTGCTGGATAACCTTGGGCCAATCCCATTCACTCCACCAAATTTATCTCACAGGGTTGTTGCAAGGATAAAATGGAGGACAGGAGAACAATGGAAGGTTGTTTGGGTCAACATTAGAGATATGGTATTTGTTTATAAATCTGTTTTTGTCTACAGTTATCAAAAAAGGATGATTACTTTTGCTATTGCTTCATCAGATTTTGCGGCAACTGATTGACTAGAGGAAGAACTGCTCATTCAGTATTCAAAATACTGCTAAATATTGTCAGTGCAGCGATCGGGGCAGGCCCCTAGTATCTATATAAGCCACATCTGTGCCTCTCAAAATTATTCGTTATGGTCATGTGTCTAATTTTGTAATTATATATTTATGTGTTCTGATTGGATGTTATCCTTACCTGATTTTGCTGGGCCAAAAACCATAATTCATTTAAGGCCCTGAAGGAAAGGGACTAGCTGGGCATTTTGACAGACCAGAGGCCTGAACTATAACCTGCTTGAACTGCAATTGCTGGCAATGTAGAGGACACTTGAACTTTGGCCTTTGACTCAGGAAATTAAGGTTTGTGCCATCTAACACAAGCACTGAATTGTGTTAGCTAGTTGAGCTAGCTTTCATGATTTCTTCCTGCATGATTCTAGAATAGCATGTTAGCTATATTTTGTGCTATTACAGATTGAAATAAACTTCCTAAATAAATATTTTAAAACTAAGCAACAGTCTGATTACTTGTACTGCCCTGGAGACCCATGGGGTTCAGCCTTGGAATCCTTGCCACCTACTATTCTTAAGAATCATTGAGGTTCTTGATTAGAACAGTAGATGCATTATTACTACTTTTGTGTTGTACATAACTTCTTAAGTAAAACCAGGGCTATTTTGGGGCAGGAACTCACAGGAATGGAGTTCCAGCTGGCTCCTGAGTTGGCCACACCTACAACAAAAACCTCTGGCATGCATGGCTACAGAGTAGGCTACCCTCCCCACATTATACACAAGAGGGAAAGGCCGCATATTAAAATGCAGTCTTTTCCTCTGGAGAGCTCCTGGGGATTTCCTTGTCAATTTCACTCCCTGCTAGTTAGCTGAGAGTGAAATTAACAAGGAAAAGCCTCTCTCTGCCTTCCCTTCTCTAGCTAACATGTTGCAGCTGGAAAAAGGCAGGCAGGGAACCCAGGCACATTGAAAATGCCTTTCTTTTTTGGGGAGGGGGGAGGAGGAGACTAGAAAGGTGATGCTGAAGTGCCAGGGATCTTTCAGATCCCAGGCACTTCAGCAGTGCCTTTCCTTGGCCATCTGGTTCTGGGGGAGGGCAGGAGACTAGAAAGGCAGCGCCTTTCCTATGTTGTCTGGTTCAGGGGAGAGTGGGGGGGGGGGGGTTTGGAGACCAGAAAGGTGATGCTGAAGTGCCAGGGATCTTTCAGATCCCAGGCACTTCAGCAGTGCCTTTCCCTGGCCATCTGGTTCTGGGGGAGGGCAGGAGACTAGAAAGGCAACGCCTTTCCTATGTTGTCTGGTTCAGGGGGGAGTGGGGGGGTAGGAGACTAGAAAGATGATGCTGAGGTGCCTGGGATCTGAAAGACTTCAGCAGTGCCTTTCCCTGGCCGTCTGGTTGGGGGGGAGGGCAGGAGACTAGAAAGGCAGTGCCTTTCCTCGGTTGTCTGGTTTCGGGGGAAAGGGGTAAGAGACTAGAAAGGCAATGCTAAAGTTCCTGGGATCTGAAAAATCCCAGGCACTTCAGCAGTGCCTTTCCCTGGCTGTCTGGTTGGGGCACGGGTAGGAGACTAGAAAGGCAATGCTGAAGTGGGGTGGAGAAGCTCAGGGAGAAACAGGCAAGCTTCCATGCCTGCCCTGTGCTTTCTCAGCCCCCCTGCCTAATATGATAATGAGCTGTGCTATCAGGGGTGTGGCCTAATATGCAAATGAGTTCATGCTGGGATTTTTCTACAAAAAAAGCCCTGAGTAAAACCATTAAGAAACTAGTATTATTAAAAAATACTCCAATCAATATCATAAATAGTCCTTTTCAAAGAAGTTATTTAAACCTGCTTTGGCTTCTGAAGACAAACATATTTTTTTACATATTTTACACACCTGTAGGATAAAGTCCAACATCAACAAGCCATATATCAAAATCTCTTTTGAAAAACTCCAATTAAGGCTTCATTAACTGTGAGAGGACAGCATTTTAGTCTTAAAAGTGTGTAAAACCTTTTAAAAAATCTGTTTGCCTTCAGAAGCCAAAGTGGTTTAAAGAGCCCATATGAAAGGGACCAAATATTAGTGAAAAGTACCCCAAACAAGCCCTGCCTGTATTTAGATATTCTTAAGTAAATAATTTGATGTACTTTTTAAATGTGTCATTGGCTTTTAAAAAATTAAAAAGAATAATAAATGAGATCGGTTAATTTACCATCTAATACTGCCGTTTTGCTTTGCCATGGATTAAATTCTTTCACTGAGCCTTCTCAAAATATTTGAAAACTGCTGAATCAGCATGGCAGAACTGTGCACAATGCAGTAGTGAAAGTGCAATGAAGTTAATGCGACAAGCTGTGAGATGAAAAGCCTCTAAGCCATGAAAGTGCACTGGATGGCCTTAGGAAGCCAATATGCCTCACCTTCCACTCCATTCATGATATGGTAATAATACTGGGCTGTAAGGACTGCTGAGTAGCAAGAACACTGGTAAAATGCTATATGTATCCTTAGAATTCATATTAAGCAGGGCTATCTTGGGGCAGAAATGCACTGGAATGGCATTCCGGCTGGCTTCTGAGTTGGCCACACCTACAGCCAAAACCTCTGACCATGCGTGGCTATCAATGAAGGGAAGGCAAATTGCCTTCCCTTCAATGAAGGGAGCATGCCACCTCTGTGGCGTGACTGGAGTTTTAAAGTTTAAATCCCCCCCCCAGTCGTGCCACAGAGGCAGCATGCTCCCTTCAGTGAAGGGAGCCTGCTGCCCCCCAAGCTAACCCCCCCTGCCTTCCCTGGCCTGCTCCCCTTGGCGGGTGAGCCAGGAAAGGCAGTGGGTGTGGAGAGTGCTTAAATGGCTTCCCTTGCACTCCATGGTCTGCCCGCATCGGCGGGTAAATGGGGGAAGGCCTGCAGAGCCCCCCACGCCTTCCCTGGCCCGCTCGCCTCGGTGGGCAAGCCAGGAAAGGCAGGGAGTGCAGGGAGGCATTTAAATGCCTCCCCTTGGGTTCCCTGGTCTGCCTGCATCAGTGGGCAAATGGGGGAAGGCCTGCAGAGCCCTCCCTCCCGTGCCTTCCCTGGCCTGCTCACCTTGGTGGGTGAGCCAGGAAAGGCAGGGGGTGCAGGGAGGCATTTAAATGTTGTGTTACCCAGTCCACCCACATTGGCGGGTAAATGTGTTACCCACCCTTGTGTTACCCAGTCCACCCACATTGGCGGGTAAATGGGGGAAGGCCTGCAGAGCCCCCCATGTCTTCCCTGGCCCATTCACTTCAGCAGGCAAGCCAGGAAAGGCAGGGGGTCTGGGGAGGCATTTAAATGCCTCCCCATGCATTCCCTGGTCTGCCCACATCATGTTCCCCCTACTGCCCGGTGCCTTTCCTGGCTGGATGACCAAACTTCTGATAATTTGGGATGTGTGGCCTAATATGCTAATGAGCTGCACTGTCAGGGGTGTGGCCTATTATGCTAATGAGTTCCTGCTGGGCTTTTTCTACAAAAAAAGCCCTGATATTAAGCTTATTAAGGCTGCTATTCTATCAGCATCTAATGGGTTAAACTCCACTGAATTCAGTAGGACTTGCTTCTGCACAATCATGTATAGGACTGAGCTGCATGCCACATGCAGCTGAGCATCAATCATCACATGATTCTAACATTACAGGTATCTAAAATATTGGGAGCATCACATCTGGAAGCATACAGCATGGTTTATTTGACAAACCTTCCAGTAACTTAGCTGGCTGAACATCAGAAGATGAGTAGATATGGATGGATACTTTTACGAAATATTCAGAATGAACCTGCCAACTGGATCAAAAAGGATTTAAAAAGGATAAAAGGGAAGATAACATTCAAAACAATAGTCTTGTAAAATTCTGCCAATGATGGCTCTGGCAAAAGAAGATATTAAATCAAAATCAGAAGCAAGAAGATATTAAATCAAAATAATGGCCTAGATTGCTTTATCAGTATAAAGAAAAGTGAATCTTCTGGAGTAGGCTTATACATGGCATCAGATGAAAGAAACAATTACATAGCTTTTTTTTAAAAAAACACATTTTTTTTACAATAGAGACAAGATCTGGTCTAGGATGTTACCATAGAGATCTGAATGAAGCTGAAAATATTGACAGCACTTTGCATCTGACCGTCAGGAAGAAGTCCCCAAGGCACAGTCTGAGTGCAGCATCTGGATGAGGTCAAAAGATGACATTCTACTGCCAGTGTTTCAGTGTTCAGTATGATAACTACCTCTGATGAGGTGTGCTGAGCAGATCAATATTTACAGAACCAGTCCAAGGAGCACAGAAGGAAACAGGATGATTAGGAGTAGGGCAAGCAACTGAAGTAGTACTGACCAGGTAGGAAATAGCGTATAGGGCCAAAGGCCATCAGAATGCAGTCCAAATATGAGGGATTGAGGAAACACATTTACATAGATTGTCTAATTAATCTTAACTGGTTTAGAGGTACAGCATATGTGTGAATGAAGAAAAGCCTGAGTTCAATTGCCAGCATTTACATAGGTTCTCAGGTTATAGGCCCCATCTCTGCTTCCATATCTCTCTCTATAATAATTGTGTTTTGGTCATGGACTCTCCTGAACATTCCACACGCCCCAAAACCAGTTGGCTCCCTGGTGTGTCACTCAGAAGAGGATGTCCCTAGCCACTGGCTGTGTTGCCTGAGTCCCACCCACAGAAATGGCAAGCACCAAAAATCCTCTTAGAAGGCACATTCGCCTCAGAAGGTAACCTGAGAAGGTGAGTACCCAGCCTTTCCCCATTGCCTGTCTCCCCACCTAAGCGAGCGAGCCACGGAAGGCCTGAAGAGGGCCCCCCCCGCCTCCCCTGGCCTGCCCGTGAGCCAGGGAGGGCCTGAAGAGAGAGGGTTTTAAACTTTAAACCCCTTCTCTCTGGAGTCACGCCGCAGCAGCGGCATGATCTCCTATTGTATTCTATGGCCCCATAGGATACAATGGAAAGATTGTGCCACTGCTGTGGTGCGACTCCAGAGAGAAGGGGTTTAAAGTTTAAAACCCTTCTCTCTGGAGTTGCACTGAAGAAGTGGCATGATCTTTCCATTGGATTTTATGGCCCCACAGGATACAATAGAAGATCATGCTGCTTTAAACCCCTTCTCTCTCGCATCGCATTCCACAGGCCTTTAGGGGAGAAGGGAGAAAGTGGATGGGTGACAGGGGCCTGTGTGCGAGCACCCTGAGAAACAGCCAATACATTTGTTCCACCTCCTATCTTTCTAGAGCCCATTGTATTGATTTTACAATGGGCCTTGCTACTAATATTCTCTATAAAACCATGAAAAATCACAAAACCGGGGTCTTCCAAAGTCTTGTTAGGCATTTTGAAATCTGTGACTTGCAACTCATTATCTTACTGAATCCCTCAAAACTCTTAACTTGTATGGAATATTTTTCATTTACTTTTTTCTTATCAGAGAAATGTATTACTCTTGATTTCTGTTTGAAAGTGCCTTAGTTTCTCCTAGGCTTTTCTTATTTAGCAGCAGTTTTCTGGTGACAGTTTAGACATTGTATAAGATGGACATGGCAAGATTATATTGCCATCTTGAAACCCTCACTTGAAATTGTTGCTAAGTAACAATTCAGCTTTGAGTGACAGTGACCTATGTGGGAACTTTAAAAAGAAACATCACTTCTCTCTCAGAGTACAATATACCAGATTCCCTGGACTGCTCTCTCTCTCTTTTATATTGACTTGAATAAATTCAAGCATACAATGATGTACCATTAAAAGTAAAGCTGGGCCTCTCTTTGTTTTCTTCCTCTTTCCCTCAATTACTTTATATTTCCTGAATCCTTCTCTTTGCCATTCATCTGCTCCCAGCATTTGGATCATACTGAATAACTGTACACTGTGCTTTCTTCAGTGGTCCCCTAGTGGTCTCCTAGGGATGGTTTTGCTGTAGTGCATCATCTGACTTATCTAATGATGTGCCTTGTGCAGATATTGAACTGTAATGATTCTAGCTAGTTTGCAAACGTACTTAGCCTGCAAAACAGAGCTCACCAAACATACAATAAGTATGTTCTTTTTCTTCATGGAAAATTTCCTCACTTCATACCTCAGACATAAACACCAGGTCCTGTGTTCTCCTGCCACCCGGTGGGTAGAAAACAGGTCTGATGCAACAATCTCCACACTGTAAACCCAGAATTAAACTTTGTTGCTCTTAGAGAGGCAACTGGACTTAAACTTTGGTCTGTCGTTTCAGAGCAACACGGCCACTCCCCTGAATCTATCTGTATGCCATGTCATCATTGTTTGGTATTAAATGGGGAAAAACTTTGTGTGATGAAGTAGGCAAGGTGTTAGATACAATCAAGGAATCAAATCATACTTTATTAACAAGTCCGTGGGGGAACTTGGGCCATCTCTTAGCCCCAGCATCTTCATCTGCAAAATAAGGACAGTAATTTGTTCATTTATATTGATGGTGAACAAAGATTGTAAAATATCCTACATGACAAAAAATGATATGAAGATAATAAATAGCGTATCAGTCATCAGAAGAATACATTTTATGTCTTCTAAACTTCCAGGATTGGCTTTTCATGAGACATGTGTCCTGAATATTGACTGCAATATGACTGGTCAGCTTCTTAATCCTGGTATTCCTGAAGTGATTGTTACTACTAATGTATGTGTTTTGCTTTTCTCTATGCATGTGTGTGTTTGTGAGGGAGAAATAATTCAGTTACCCCGAATGTGATAAATAGACTGATGGGTTTCCTGGTGCCCATTTACTTCTTTGACAAAACATCTCTTCCTTGGAAGCTTCAGATATGCTTGTTCTTGCAGACTATTTTGTCAACAGATTTATTGAAAACTGCTTCTCTGAAATATTAAGGACATTGTTTCATCACTCTGTGTTTTCTTATAACTGAATCCTTTTTTAAAATGAAGTTTATATCATTGTATTACTTTTCTAAGAAGCACAGCTTTTTACTTGAGATATTATTTTATTGATTTCAGCACAATATTTAGCACAGTGCTTGCAAGATATTGTCTATACATTGATTTTTACATTATGATACATCTATACATTTGAACAATATTTTGAGAATCTTCATGGTCTTGCCCCCCCCCCCCCAATTAAATAATGTATGAAGGAAGTTAGAGGTGCCTTACTTGGATGCAAATCCACTTATATCATCTACCTGTTTCTGCATACAGAAGCATGCTTCTAGGTACACAGGCTATGCCAGATAGCGATGGAGCTATAAGAGCAGAAGAGTGCTATGCATGTGGTCCCTCTACATTCCAGATTTGGGCCCTTGTAACTGGTTCCTAACATTGTTTTGTAATTGTATATGCAAGCAGCATGTAGCCAGGCGATTGCTATATAGCTGTGCATAAAGTTTGGGGGCAGTGTTTGGCAATAATATGTGTAGTCACTGAATTTCTCTCAAATCCTGATAAGGTGAATTGACTTCCGCTGTGGCAGTACGAACAGTGGTTGGTATTCCAGCAGCTAAATAAATAAGTTAACATGAAAATCCTTGATTAGAGTTTAAGAGTGATTCATGATTGCATCATTTGTTTCCAGTTCCTTAGCTGATAGACAACCATAATATGATGTTATGTACTGGGCCATCACTCCCCTTTTATCAGCTTGGCTCTTCCCTACACCAAAGGAGCCCCTTGTGTAGCACAGCTGGGCCATACAGATAAATGAGAACAACACTGGCAGAGCAATGCCAGTAATGGCCGCTACACAAGCCCAGCAGCTGTCATGACTCAGAGCTGATACAAGCAGTGTTCCCTCTAAGCTGAGTTAGTGTGAGCTAGCTCACAGTTTTTTGGCCTCTGGCTCACACATTTTTGTCTTTGCTCAGGAAGGGATGGCTACAGAGCCAACTAATACATGCAGGAGCCAAATCATTTGCTCACAACTTTAATGCCAGTAGCTCACAAAGTACACTTTGTGCTCACAAAACTCTGCAGCTTAGAGGGAACATTGGAAGTATTGCTCTTACTTACAGTGTTTCAGCATAGTATGGTATAGTATTCAGTTGCAATTCACGATTCAGAACAAATCATGTTATTACTATGGAAGTTCCTCAGGATCAACTACATGTGAATACCAACTGAAAGTGTGATTCTTCTGCTATCCTACCTATGGTCATGTCATTTTTCCTGAGCTACAGGAGGAACAATGGGTGCAAAAGCCTTCAGAGTAAGATCTAACACTGTGAAAGCAGCCTGGAAGCAAACAGGAATCCTGTGCAGTTGTTCCAAAAGCAAGGCTAGAATTATCATCAGACAAAGTGTTCTCTGACCAGTCATGAATATCAGAAATAATTTTGTTCATTTTTGAAGCATTTATGATATTAAAGAATAGGCAATGCTTGGGTTGAATCTTGATCAGCTGAGTTTCAATCTGACTTCTCAAGATTCTGTACTAGAACCCTAAGGTCAGTGTGAAATTGAATGATTTTTTTTTCATCAGGAAATCCATAACAGAATGCCTTCTAAACCACTGTTCCACTCAATTCTCACTACTGGTCAGAAATAAAACAATAACAGACATGCCGTACAAATGTCACCATTAAATGGTGAATGGTGTGGGGTATTTTTTCCATTATGTCCATCTTATCCACTGATATTTTTCTGTTTGCCATTCCTAAGGATGAGGCAGCTGCATTTCCATTCCATAAGGTTTTTAAATAAACCAAAGTCCCAAGATGCATGTTATTTTTCTTTTTAAAATAAGTACAATTTATCCCTGAAGGCTGGTATTCATCATGTGGTTAGATTCATCTAGTCAGGATGTAGATTCTGTTTTTAGGTTTCAAATGTGCTGAGTTGGAATTTATACTACTGACAATTATACCATGAAATTGTAACATCGTGGATAATTAACCATTCTTCCTATCCTTTATTTACTTAGCAAAAACCTATTCTATAGTATAATAGCTAGAGGCTACATATGTAAAAAAAATGTCAGTAATTAAACCTAACTCAGTGTAAAGAGAAAAGGTAGGCTGCTTTTAATTTAAGTTGGGCCTCTGCAAAATAGTGCAGCTTTCTGTTCTGGTACAGCTTGAAGAAATTCACTTCCTCCTCTGGTGTGACAAAAGGAAATGAACAGATTTGCACCTGGGAAAGTGAAGCATGCATACATCTGGCGAGTTACAGGATGTAAAGCTGTTCCACAAAAGATTTGCTTGTTCTGTACACAGCCTGAATTATTGGGAGTGTATATATTTGAAAGGCATAAAGGAATTTAGAAAATGCCATGGTAAACAAAACAATAATGTCCAGGAGGTCACTCCTTTCTTATCTAGATATTACTCTTGTAACTTATTCTGGGAAGCAAAACTATATAAAATTGTTTTGGGGTCAGTGCCATGGGATACTGTCATGAGAAGGTCATTCCCTTCTTATCAAGATACAGGGTTGCCAGGTCTTGCCCGACTTGCAGTGTGAGGGGGTCCCATTCCCTTTCTGGGACTTCTTCAGCACGCACACAAAGTATGCACACTGCAATGACATCACCTGGAAGTCATCACATCAGGCACATTGGGGAGGACCACTGCCATTTGAGGGGAAGACCATAAGAGTTTTCCCTCAAATGCTAGCGTGTCCCCTGCAACGTGCCCTGGTGTGATGATGTCACCTCCAGGTGACTTCATCACGCCGGGACATATTGTCGCGATGCAAGCACTTTTGAGGGTGGGGTTCCCCCCGGTGGCTGATTCCAGGCCGGCAGGTAAATGGCCCATCAGGCGGGCAACCCCTTGCCCACCCAGGGGACCTGGCAACCCTAGCAAGATATTACCCTTGTAATATGCTAAGAAACAAAACTTTATTAAATGGGTTAGTTCCATGGGTGCTGTAATGAGAAGATCATTTTAAATCATTCCAATTGGTAGTGTTTCTAACATGCTAAACTGATGGCATCCAGTAGCTCACAACGTGGATTAGTATAAGATTCTGTCTTGTCACACATTTGAGGGTGAATATTACCTTGTGGCAAGAAAGGAGAGGCAAGATTATTAGGTGCTTAAGCATCCACCTCTGCCTAAGCCCTGAACACCTTGGATTGGGTCTCACAGAACATTTTCCAGTACCGTTTTCCCCTAGCACAGGGAGGCAAGGAGCCTTCATGAAAAAACACCACTGTTATCAGAAAACTTCTATAGAATCCCCTATCTTTTACAATCATTAGGGTCTATGTGAGAAATCAGCCCCTGGTTGCAGATTCTTCAGTCTGAGTGAAGGTGTCTCTCTGACCACACAGAGAGAGCTGGAGAACATAAAGTTGGAATATGATTATATATATGAAGACACCGAAGCCCTGAATGCTCCGTAAATCAGTACATTGAACCTGAACACCGTGATTTATATGAACAAATGAAGCTAGCTTACAATTTAACAACCTTTAAATGGAAAGGTCAGTGACTGAATATCATACAGCCTGTGTGTGCTTTCTGCTGAGCTTTGGCTCTACCTCAGGCTTCTAAGAATCTTTGATTTATTTTAATAACATATTTCTAGCTTCTGTAAGCAGCTGAATAACAAAAGTAATGTCATTTTAATGGAAACTTTCATCATCAAATTACAGTGCTTAAAACCTGGCTTGGTTGTCCATCAGAAACAAGAACATCAGGATTTTAAAATATACATACACAAGTAGAGATCTATACGAAACTTGTGGGCTGGTTGTCCCATTCCTCACACATTTGCTTCCTCCCCTCTCCCCCTACCTCTTTCACACTCTTTCTCCCTTCTGCCCCCCCCCCTTCTTACTCGCTCTCTCTTCCATACATGTTACTTCCTCTCTCTTTCTGATGTGTTATCACTCTGTTTTTCTGCCTTCCCACCTCATCACTCTTTATCTTTTTTTCTGCCACCATCTCTCTCCCAGCCTCCTGCCTGCTTCCTCTGCCACCCCGCAAAGCATCAGCAGCAGTGGTGGCAGTGCTCCCAGCCACCCACCTGCTTCCTCTCCCCTCATAGCAGCAGTGGCATTTCTCCAGGAATCACAACAGATCTCCCAGCTACAGAGATCAATTCACCTTAGGGCTGCCAGCTCCAGGTTGGGAAATTCCTGGATATTTGGGGGTGGAACCTTGGAACAGTGAGGCTTGGGGAGGCAAGCAGCCTCAGCAGAGAATAAGGTCATAGACTCAACCCTCCAAAGCAGCCAGGGGAACTGATCTCTGTCACCTGGACAACAGTTGTAATTCTGGGTGATCTCCAGCCCTCACCCGGAGGCTAGCAATAGTAGTTCTTGTGGAGGAAATGGCTGGTTTGGAGAGTGGAGTCTATGGCATTATACCTGTCTGAAGTTCTTCCCATCCTCCCCTCCCTAGGCTCCACTTCTAAAATGCCCAGGGATTTCTTAACCTGGAGTTGGCAACCCTATTTCCTTTGCACACAACAGCAAACCTACCTTTATCTGCCTCTTTGTCTTCAGCTTTTTGTCTCCACCCCTTTCCCCCACAGCCTCTATCTAGGAAAATTACAGTCTTTCTCCATGGTGGGCACCAAAACAGCTTGCATTGTTCTCTCCTCCTTTTTATCTACACAACAACCCTGTGAGGCTGGGTAGGCTGAAAGTATGTGACTGGACCAAAATCACCCAGTCAACTTCTACCACAAGATGGGGATCTGAACCTGGGTCTTGCAGACCCTATTTTGAAGCTCTAACTGCTGCACTACACTGGCTTTCATATGGTGGCTGCTGATGAAGTAGCAAGCAGCTGGGCCTAGTTGAGTCATGCAAATCAGGTGGTATCAAGTCACCCAGAGGGTGCTGCCTTGGGATTCCAGCCTCCAGGTAGGACCTGGGTGTTACCCCCAATCATGGAGAAAATGGATGCTTTGGAGGGTGGAGTCTATGGCATTGTACCTCACTGAGGTCCCTGTACTCCCCAGACTCCACCTCCAAATCTCCAGGAGTTTCCCAGCCTGGATCTGGCAACCTTACCCCCACCCCATTCCCTGTTGGTGGCCAGGGGGACCTGGCAACCCTAGACTGTTGCCAGGCCTAGGTTGCCAACCTCCAAGTGGGACCTGGAGACCCTCCAGAATTACAACTGAACTCTAGACAGCAGAGATCTGTCTCCCTGGAGAAAAGGGCTGCTTTGGAGGGTGGTCTCTGTGGCATTATACCCAGCTGAGGCTTCTCCCTTCCCCAAACCCAGCCCTCCTTAGACTCCACTGCAAAACCTCTAGCAATTCCCCAGCCTGGCACTAGCAACCTTTGTCAGGCCTAGGGTTGCCAGCCTCCAGGTGGGGCCTGGGGATCCCCCGCTTTTACAACTGATCTCCATCTGACAGAGATCAGCTCCCCTGGAGAAAAGGGCTGTTTTGAAGGGTGGCCTCTATGGCATTGTACCATGCTGAGGCTTCTCCCCTCCCCAAACCTCTCCCTCTCCCGGCTCCACTACCAAAGTCCCCAGGTATTTTCCAACCCGGACTTGGCAACCCTAGTCAGGCCCGGCCCCAAGGATCCCTCCCTCAAAGGCCAAAATAGGCCAGAAAGGGCCCTCCCCCTTCCTTTTACTGACAGAAACAGTTAGAAGCCCCCCCTCCCAACATTGTTCTAATCTCTCACCATTGATGCCTGAAGTAGATCCCTGCGGAGACCATTTCAAAAGGTATTGGGGGAAATTCAACTGTCCCTGAGGGGTTTTTAAAAAAACTTTTTGGATTTTTCTGTAGACCCAGGAAGTATCCTGAGTATGTAGAAGTTGTTGAGGGAGAGTGAGCTGGAACAGGGTTGCCATCCTCCAGATGGGGCCTGGGGATCTCCCACTTTTACAACTGATCTCCAGCTGACAGAGATCAGCTCCCCTGGAGAAAATGGCTGCTTTGAAGAGTGGACTCTATGGCATTGTACCATGCTGAGGCCCCTCCCCTCCCCAAACCCTACCTTCTCCTGGCTCCACCCCCAAAGCTCCCAGGTATTTTCCAACCTGGACTTGGCAACCCTAGTGAGCCCTCTGTTGGTGGAAATAAGTATCCACACAGAAAACAGACCTTAACTATTAGATATATAGATACACACACACATATACATAAATATATATATTCAGTTCATTTAGCTTTATCTTTAGAAATAATCTTATTCTCAATGGCACCAAAAAGTGTGAAAATGAAGTCAGTGTAGTGCTATATGTGTAGATGATGTAATCTGGAAAATTAACTAAAAACATAATATGATATTGTAAGGTGTGAAGGGCATGAAACTGAAAATGCTGAGGGCTAGGGGATTTTGAAAAAGGCTGTGGATGAAAGTTCTCAATGGAAAGAAAGAAAGAAAGAAAGAAAGAAAGAAAGAAAGAAAGAAAGAAAGAAAGAAAGAAAGAAAGAAAGAAAGAAAGAAAGAAAGAAAGAAAGAAAGAAAGAAAGAAAGAAAGAAAGAAAGAAAGAAAGAAAGAAATTGCCTGAGAGATATTACGTCTATCTACCATTTGGGAATCTGACACAGTACATCCAGTTAGAAAGAAGAATGAGGCAAATTGAAAATTGAAATCCTACCCACTTTAAGAATGCTTCAGAAAAGCTTCTAGACCCCAGTGAAACATCCCTGCCACAGAAGCATGGGAGCCTTCCTAACCTCATCAGGCAGGCCCTTCCACAAAGCAGGGGCCACAACAGAGAATGTGAATGTTCAGGCAACTATCATTCCTCTAGGCCCTATTTGCATAGCAGCTGTCTCAGACGTTTTTGCTTAGATGAATGAAGCTGTCACACTGGAGCATAACAAGGGAGGCGATCCTGCAGATATGTGGGTCCAATAACATGTATCTGATTACCTTTAATTGAACCAAATGATTGAAAGGTGACCAATGGAGTGACTGCAGAATGGTTGAAATATACATATTTTCTCTAGCTCCTGCTAGCAACTGACCATCAGCATTCTGTACCAATCAGAGCCTCTGAATTGACTTCAAATGTAGAGCCATTTAAAGTGTACTGCAATAGTCTAGTCTTGAGGTCACTTGGGCATGGGCTGCAATTGCCTCTTAGTTACCCCCCTCAAGGTAAGGATTAGAGTCAGGAAGTGGAAAGCATCAGACATTATATGGTCCTACGCAATAATTGCATTATCATTGCATGTTCCTAGCATGAGAAAATCCTTAAGTAAAAAAAGACACTAGATGTGTGGTACATATCCTTGTGCATGTGGACAAACATGAGCACACAGCTTGGATTGGAATTGTGGGGAAGATCTATAGGCAAAACCCATCCTACAGAGAGAGAGAGAGAGAGAATTTAATGGAGTGATTTTTCAGGATTCTGAGAAAAATAGCTTTATGATGAATATATCTGAGCATGTATTTAAGTTCTGAATAGCATACCTATATATAGTTAAAATCAGGAATAAGCTTAAGTATGTTGTTGAATTGAACTGAAATGTTTAAGGTCTTGCATTGCTGAATTGTGGAACTGCAAGGCCAATTCTATTGCAGTCACTGTGAAAACTATGGCTGAGGACAGACTAGGAAAGTGGGGCGGGAGAGCTCCGCTTCAGAAGTGGGGGAAGGGAGCCAGTTCAAACAGCCGCAGCTATCCTCCAGCTCCCTTCCATACTCACCCATGTGGGAGCTGCTTCCCTGCAGCCTCAGAGGGACACCGGCAGAAAGCAGTGTCCAGGGGCTGTCTGCCACTTGGATCCCGCTTCCCGGCTGTGTGGATGGGAGGAGGCAGGATTCAAGTGGAGGCGGTGGTGTGAATGCGACGCTGTGGAGAGATGTGCATGAGTGCTCATGCACCCATGTGCATAAGCAGCCCCAATACAAGAGGTGGGGAGATTTTAAATTTTTAGAGTGCTGCTGCAGCCATGCTGCCATGCACATAGGCGCCCATGCACATATTGCCAAAATGGCACCGCCATGAGCCGCGGAGGCCGGCCCACCTGGGGCCACTCCACAGCAGTCTGAACACTCCGTTCCAGCATGCTCCCGTGGGAAACTGGCCAGTGGGAATGCGCAGCCCCGGGCCAGTTTCCCCCCCGCAGCTTTTGCTCCTGCTGCCATCTCAAGGCAGATTGCAAGTCTGTCCTCAGCCTATGCTATTTGTGACAATTATAAAATCAAATTGATTTGATCTTTTCATAATTTGGTGAGGGGGCTGCCCTAGGAAAGTGCTACCAGAAAACTGCTGCACTGTTTTATTTGAATTCAATGAATAGGCTCGAACTATTCCTAAACAGCTGAACTGTTTGGCAAAACATCGTCTCCTGGATTGCAACCAGCAAGCAGATAATGAGCCAAAACTGTGGGTGTTTGAGCATCCTTAGCTGAATATATCTAAGGATTGGGCTCAAAGACCATAATAAAGTGTGCATCCAAGGAAGCAGAAAGTGTTTGATGCACTGATCAGTTTTGTGTGTTGTGAGTGGAGGGGAGACGAGTCTTAGAAAACTGGTATGTAGCAGCTATAGAAAAGAACAAAAAATCCTGTCAAAACAATACATATGTAATCTGTTAACCACAATGAAACTAGCAACTAGCATTTACATTTTGTGAATGCTAATGAAATCAGATCTCCTGTTTGTTGTGTAACTTGTGTAACTTTCCTCTTAGTAAATACCAGACTAATATTGGTAAAACTGACTTTGTGGCTTGGTTCAGATCTCATATAAAACATGGTTTACTTTAAATATAGTTAGTTTGCAAAAAAAAAAAAAAAAGATTCAGCATGTAGATAGTCAAATCCTGGTTTGATGCTGTTTTCACTATTTTCCCTGCCTCTCTGTAGAGACCCTAGCAGGGATCCTTATTTGTTCTAAAGGGAGCATCAGGGAACAAGCCAAAATTAAGAAAGGGCATCCCATTTATGTATCACACAAAACTGTAATCAAGACTATGGCTAATTTGGTATGTTCAAATCATTATTTCAGGTCTTTCACATTGCGTCTTTAAATCATACTCACACACACGTTTGCAGTCTCTTTTGCAGTGATCTTCCCATTCATTGTGGCTGGAGAACATAATAATTGAAATGCATCCTCAAATGGTTTCCTTAATAGAGACTAGCTGCCTCTGCCGGACCAAAACTTAAGCACCCTCGAAGCTAGGTAGGTGACATGAGGGATGTTCAATGGGACAAGCACTGGTTTAGAGGAGATGCACTTTCCTACCATGGCTCTATCGTTGCTGCTTCTGACAGGATGTATCTTGGCAGCCGAAGGGGGAATGTAAAGAGAAAAGAAGTCTCACATTTTATTCAAAATAACCCCAAAAATATTAGACTGCAGGGCTGCAGTGAATCTTTGCATACCTATGAAATATATATGTAGCTGAATGATGATATAATACTCTCTGAACAGACATTGAAGACTGAAACCTGCATGATTTTCATTCTAGACAGAATTACTAAAAGGAATTTGTGACACAAAGGAAGGGGAAGCAGCCCCTACCACACATCACTGAGTTGCATGCTGTGTCACAGCAAGAGATGAGCTTAAAACGGCATGACTAAACCTTCGGTCTGTACATTCATAGCATTTTCAATGACTTCCAAATTGGGTTCCTTTATCCCATACAAATGAATGTTATATGTGGATCCCACCCCCCAAACATCTATAAGTGATTATTTAAACAGAAGGTGAATAATAAAATAAGAACTACGATGAATGGTGTGCTAAGACCTTTACAGTGCTGAGCTCTCTCTCTCACACACACACACAAGCACACACCTAACAAGAGCTTATCAGGGTAAATCAGTAGCAATCAGCTGAAAGAAAGAAAAAAGCTGAGACTTCAAGATCCCAAACTGTGAAAGCTAACAGCAGGAACAAAACCAGAGAGAAGCCATACTGAGATATCAAATAGAGGCTGCCTGCAACCCACAGAGAATATTTGTTACAGCTAAAGTGGGAGCCTAGGAAATTGTCAGCTCTGGAGACCAAGGGAGAAGCCCAAAAGAAAATAATGAGCAGGAACATAAAAACAGAGTTACATTGGCTCATGTTCAGAATGACACTTTGTCAAAGTTGTTCAATTAACAGCAATTTTGTTCCATAGTAAAAGTCAAGATGCCTTGTTTTTAGCTGCTACAGACATCTTAAAACAATTCTACCAAATTTGCTAGATTGCATCTGCAATATTAATGGACACATGTTTGATAAGCCATTTATGTTTCCACCCTCCCCAAATAATTATATTAGCTTACACAACCATATTCAATAGTAGGTCTGAAGGCATATGCATACTCATATGCAAAGAGCTTGTTTGTGTGAAGTCCAATGTGACAAGTTCTCTGTACTTTGGAACAATACCCATGGAGGGGAGAATAGGAAAGATGCTTCATTCGTGCAATTTTTACAGGGAAAAAAAGTTCAAGGAGAATCGTTTCCTTTATCTGTTTTTATTTTCTAGCTGCCTTCTTTCCTTCAATGGTACAACTTCATTTTTTTTATTTATTTAATTTCTACCCCGCCCTCCCCACCAAAGTGTGAGCCACCCTGATGCTGCCACAACTTTGGCCTTCCAGCTCCCACACTGCATTGTGCCCCTTATTTTTTTGTGTCAGGTGGGCATGGTGCTGAGCAATGGGATTCCCCTCCTGTATCAAATCAGCTATAAGGTGCCCCCTTCCTGCCCTTCAGAGCACTGGTGCAGCCTGATGGCACTTCTCTGTGGCTGCAGAGGTGACAGGGAAGCAATCAATCAGGCAGTGCGGAGGCCTTTGGCCTCCAATCCCCCTTTGTGGTTCAAGAGAGGCAGGCAATGGGCTGGCTGGGAAGACCAAGGGCAGCCAGGAAACATGTCTGCTTCCCTTCCCAATCTTTCAGAAGCGGGGGGGGGGGGGGGGTAGGAGTCTAGAAAGGTGATGCATGGTTTCGTCTGATGACTCATGAAGTCCACAGGAAAAGCTGTACCTATGCCTTTGCCTGGGGCACTTGACACAGGTCTCTTGCAACCCACCCCCCTTGCATGCTTAGTCAGAAGTGAATCACACTGGATTCATTGACGTTTACATAAAAGACAATGTGCAGGTGATTGTGGAATGACCTGTGTGACTTTCCTCTGGAGAAAATGGGATTCTTGAGACACCTTAATAATAATAAAATTAGATACTTCCCGGACTTGTTTATATCAGTATAAAGACAGAGATGCAGCAACATTCATGCTTTTATTTTAAACTACTGTCTGGTTCAAAAATTCAAAAAAGCTCCAATTCCCTCCCTCTCTCTCTCTCTCCCCCTGATGCCTTGGCATCTGATTACAGAGGTAAACAAGCTATGCAGAACTAGGGCCGAGGACAGACTGCCGATCCGCCCCGGGACAGACGTGGGGCCAAAAGCCCCACGCGAAAAGCAGCCCGGCGCAGCCCGTTCCCACAGGCTGCGCTGTCCCGGGGCGGAGGCGGGGCGGAGGCGCGCTGACGCGGGGGCATCCAGACTTCTGCCCCCACTTCCGGCGCGCTGCCGACACGTCCAGACTGCCGCGAAGCGGCAGGGACGCGCGGCTCTCCAGCCGGAGACCTGTTAGAAGTGGTCTCCGGCTGAAGCGGATGGATGGCACCTCGCGGACGGGTGAGTCCGCGCCGACGCCGGAGGACAGATGCGGCAATGTGAACACCCCCTCTGCCTCCGCTTTAGAAGCAGAGGCAGAGCGGGGCACATTGCCAGTCTGTCCTCGGCCTAAGACTGCCAACTGACCAGGAAGAACCTTGCTATCTGGTGACTTTAATAGCCACATGAACTTTCCAGGGCTTGGAGGTTAGCATTTGTTTGCTGCTGAAGCTGCTGGAACTGCTGAACAGGAGCAAGGGGTAACTGAAAAACTGGCAATCCTGGGAAGCAGACAGCCAGGATGTGAGATTAGGGCTGAGTTCATCCAAATCATCTAATGTATATTATTTGCCTCTTTGATGTGTTTTCAACTGCAGTGGTGTGGAGTGTATCATCCTAGAGGTCACCCAAATAAAATTTGTTGATAGTAGGTTTAGAACGGACAAAAGGAGGTCCTGGTTCACACAGCATATATCTAGCTGTAGAATTCATTCCTATAAGATCTGGCAGTGATTGCATACTTTAATAGGTTTTGTTAAAGTTTGGGCAGATTTTTGAAGGATAGATTTATCAGTGGCTTAGCTATGTTGTCTAAATTAAGCCTCTGAGTTTTGAGGCTGAATATCTATGAATTCCTGATGCTTGGGATGAACAACTAGACAAGACTGTTGCTTCATGCCCTGCTTGTGAGCATTCAGGGGAATCAGCTGACTGCTGTCAAAAATACATGCTGAACTACATAGAACCTAGCCTGATCCAACTTTAAAAGGGGGGGATATAAGTGCTGATTTCCCCCCATTTTCTCCCTTTGCAATCCATACCAGTATTGAAGTTTCTAGTATTTTCCTCCTGGCAACTAAGGGGTTCAGGGCTACACTTTTTCGTTCAGAGTCAGTTGGGTGGGAATAAAGGGGAGGATATCCTTGACTTTTGCCTCAGGCCCCAGAATCACTGTTTGAATTTGTGCAAGTTATGTATTCCTCTTCATATCATAACCATCTCAGACATGAACCATGGAGCCTCCCGTTTTAGAACCTGAGCCTTGCCTCAGATCCAGTTTGCAGCATGGTTTGTTTCCTCTCCAAATTCCTCTCCAAATTGCAAAGAACTGCCCTTTCTTTTCTGTTTCTGTCATAAAACCCTTGGCTGTTCTCCTCTCTTTTAGCTTCCTTTATTATATCACCTTTCGTCACAACTCACCTTGAATTTTTAGCCTTTCCTTTTGAAACACCACACCTCTCAATGACACTAATGAACAATAATACAAAAAAAATCAGTGCTACTTGCCAAATGTGTATAAAAAGAAAAAGGAAGAAGGAGTGGAATCTTTATTTGCTAAAACTAAAATGAGTGGCAAACTGGAACATAAATCTATGACATCAGTTTTAATCAAAAGGGCATTTTACTTTCCAGCAGTGTACAATAAACTCACACTTGACTGATCAATAGGATGGTTCCAGCAGAGGGTGATGGATCAGCAGGCAGAATTTATCCTCTTGCTAACTTGCATCAATGTCACATGGACGAAGCTGGTAATCATATTTGATCTCAATTAACATGTGCAAACTATTAAGTGTTTGTCTCTATTATTAGCATGGTACAACCTGAAAAAAAAATCTGATCCTTAAAAAAAACACATCCTTTTAACAGGTCTTCAAAAGCAAAAGAAGTTAGTTCCCTCCGTGATGCCAAAGCAGAAGAAATAGAATCTGTCAGTCATTAAAATGGAAGGCATACAGCACTGGGGCTGTCTGCAAAAGAAATTGGATTTCTGCAGCTGGGTCCTCCTGATTCCTTTTTATTCCACAAAGCAAATTGCTTTGCCATTGCTTCTGTGTAAAGGAGGAAAGGCTTCGGCTGACAAAGATAACGTTAAAAGCTCATTAGGAGCCATGCATTGTATTCTCTCCGAACAATGTGTATTAGGAGGCCAGATCTTGTAAAAGGCTAAACTCATTTTCCAGGTGTTATGCAATGCTTGCTGCTTGCTCATTTGTGGCTACCTTTTCTAGCTTTCCTCCTCTCCAATGTATTCTTCTACCCCATTTTCATTTTCTTTGAGTTCAAGATACCACACTTGAATAGGGTTTTATTGACAGTTCTATACTTTGGGGGGGAAACTAAACCACAGTAATTCATTGGTGAAAAATGTTCATTAAAATACAAATTTTATATATACACATATAGGCATTAACTATGGGGGGGCTCGAGCCACCCCTGAAATTTCCCAGGGGGGACTGAGCCCCCCTGGCAAAATAGAGTGCCTCGCCACTGCACCTCGCCACCATGCCTCCCTGGGCCCTTCCTAGGCCTGCCTGCCCACTGCTGCCATTGTTGCCTTCCCCCCCCCCGCCGCCTGGCCACTCCTGCCTCCTTCCCTCCGTCCCTCCCTCCATCCATCCGGGGGCCAGCTGGGCAAATGTCCAGTGTGGTGGTGTCACCTGGAAGTGACACCATCACACTGGGCACATTGCCGGGGCGACGCTCTAGCAATCGCCCCAAAACTCTATGGTACCATAGAGTTTCAGGGTGATTGCCAGAGCATCGCCCTGGCAACATGCTCAGCATGATGGTGTCACTTCCGGGTGATGCCATCATGCTGGGCATTTGCCCAGCTGGATGAAGGGAGGGATGGAGGCAGGAGTGGCCAGGCAGCAGGGGGGAGAGGCGGCGGCTGCGGCGGCAAGCATGCACATGCATGCAAGAGCCCCCCCCCCGAGGATTTTAAAACTCGACGCCCCTGTATACACATAAGAAGAATCCTGAGGGATAATCCATCTAATTTCCTTTCTCATTGTGAACTACCAGATGTGCTAGGAAATGAACAAGGAAGGCATGAAGGCAACAGCTCTTCCCCAGTTGTTGTCTCCCAGTCATTGGTATTCAGTGGCATCTTGCCCCTGAACACAGAGGTTCTGTTTAGACATGATAGACTTGATATAAAGGCCTTTTTACCCAAATAAATGAGTTGGCAAATAAGGTTTTTGAATCTCATGCATATGTGGAGAGCAGTGAGCTTACCTTGCCTTTGTGACTGAAAATACAAACATCTAACTACCCGTGTAAAATGGGATTCCATTTCTCCACAGGAAATTAAGCTCCACACAAAATCCACCAGGCTGTTTGAGAATGGAACACTTGGGGATTTTAAAAAGATACCACTGGTCAAGTGAGTTAACCAAATGAAAGAAATCTAGCTTTAAAAGTCAATATCCACTGCAGGGGTAAGGGATTTTTTGATACTCCTTTTCCATCCACTTCTCTCTTTGTTCCCAGCCCAAACCTGTACTCCTCCATGTTCACATCTAATGGCTATCAGTTTCCCATCCATTCCACTTCTCCTTTATTCCATTCTTTCTAACCTAACAAGACTGGAATAAATGTATAATTTATTCATCTTAAAGTGATATTATTGGAACATATTCAGTAAATTTTGAGTTCTAGTTAACTAATGCCTCAGAAATTCACTTGACTTTACTTACTGCTACACATCTACTTACCCAAGCAGTAGGGAATCCAGTGGCAATGCCATATGGTTTAGGGTCCTTTATATGAAAGAACAATGGACCTTTGCCATAACATAGATATACAAGTAGGGCAAATGCTATCTTCCAAGCAGATACACAGCTGAACATCATTCCTAGAATGCAACATGTGTTGTCTGCCAATGCTGTAGTCCAGTCTCCAGCTAACACCACTCAGAAAGTGTCACTTCATTCTGCCTCTATCAAATACTTTTAGCTGTTTCTTGGGGCTTTTCTCCTACGCTGAAAAGGTATCACCTTCTCCAAGTGTTGATGGTGCTCTCAATATGAAACTGATGTCCGCCTTCATAAGAAGACTCCTGAAATATCAACCAATCATCCAGAACTCTTAAACATCAGCTTGCCAAAAGAATTATCAACCAGGATCTGTAATGTCATGCAACTATAGATGCCTTTTAGCCAAAGCTCCTAGAAACACTCAGTGTGTCCTAGCAACTGCAAAACATCTCAAGTTAGATATTGTTCCTTATAGGTTTAACAACCTCAATAAAGTACTGCATGGTTATATTGACCAGAGCCCTGGGAGATTGCTCTTATTTGCACACAATATACACATATGACCTTATATATATCCCAGGCAAACATTTGTCTTTAATATGCTTATGTACTCACATGTACAGTAGTTTCACCCCAGTGTCAGCTAACGCTGCCATCCCCTGCCTGGGAGGTGACATGAGTCACCCTGCGTAGGGTCCTTAGAATGTTCAGTTTCTATTCTCACGGCTTGCTTATTGCTCACTGCCTGGCTCTGACCTTGATAGCCCGTTAGTATCTGGCAATGTATCTCCCCCCTTTTTTCTATGAGAACCTGTAGCCAGTATTAAGGGCACCTTTTTCTGATTTATGTGACTGGTTGCATTCCTCTTTGAGACCCTCTTTGAATTCTGTGTAATTGCCCTGCCTAGGGATTGTTCTAACCATTACTAACACAGAACATGTAGATGACCATAGCAGATCTTTCTCAATAAAAATCATCTTTTTAAAGGACACTTGTTGTGACTGACTCTATAGGACTCTCACACCCAGGGAGAATGAAGACCTGATAGAATCTTCAGTTTACATATATACTCTGACAGGGTCTTTTAGCTTTGGCGGGCAGATGTGAGAGAAGTGAGGAAGCTTCCACTCTGCTTTCTCTCAAGTTTTGGATGTTATCCACCACCTTCCTCACTAAAAGGTTAAGGGGAGAGCTGCAGACATAAATGTGCTTCGATGAACACTGTGTTATTTCTAAATCTATACTCTTTTGTTAAAAGAAGGAAAAATCGCACCAAAAGGTCATTGGCCATATGGGCTTGAGCAGATTACTTCGAGTGTGAGTTTGCATGAGCCTGCCATGTTTATCACAAGTAAAAATATCATATCGAGCAGCTGCATAGTAGCTAATTTTAAAGCCTTTGATATGATGAGGTAATCTTTTTGGCTAATTTCTGTTTTTCGCTTATGCCATTTATATTTCCAACAGTGTTTAATAAAACCAGGAAACTTGCTTTATTGAATTGGTAGGTGATAAAGAGAATAGCTGGTCCAAAGCTGCTTACTTTTACTTTATAATTTCTTATTTCAGTCAAGTGATTCAGCAGATAGTGTGCTAAGCTTTCACCTGAAAATCCAGAATTGAAATTACAACTCAACCATGGACTCACTCATGTGTGGTCCTTATTAAAGTATTGTCTTTGGCCCTCAATTTTACACCTCTGGACTGAACAACAATTTCCTGTGTTTGCTCTAACAAGAATGTTCTAAAGTCTGTAAAATTAACAGGACAGGTTGATTACCTTTAACCTCAGACAAGAGTCCCAAGGCCAACACTAAACACCTCAAAGAACCTTGAGAAAGTATGGACAAGAAGGAGCCAAACTGAGCCAGACTAGAGATAAATATAATGACTTAGATGAAGGAGTAAGCAGTATATATATAGAACTGCCCTGAAAGAACACTGAAGAAAACAAATATGAACACTTGAAACACCTACACATTCAAAATTGCCTTGAGAAATGGAAGCGCTGAACAAATTAAATTCAACCAAGATAGATGTAAAGGCCTTTACCTAGATAAAAATAAAGCTTGGACCTAATACAAAAATTTGAGGTGATGAGGAACTGCTATCAGATAACACTAAAATACTACCCCTGAACTGCTATTCTATGCACTCTCTGTCACTTCCCTCTTTATTTTATTTTTCAGATTATAGTGTTGTTTATTTTCATTCATTGATTTACCTCTTTAATGTGAGGGGCCTGACTTACCTGCAGCCTTCCTTTTGCAGTGCTGGGCAAGGGGGAGAGCCAGCTGGAAGCAGCCATGGAACAGGCTGTCTCAGAGGAGGTGGGGCCAGCCACAGTGGTGGCTCGGAGGGGGCTAAGCAGCAGGAGCAGTGGGAACAATTGGTCCCACCCCTCCCCAGAGGACCTATAGCAGGGTCTGAGGTGGGTTCAGGAAGGGGTCTTTCAGGGGAAGGAGCCCACTGCACTGCCTGGCCTCCTTTCTTTGTTTGGCCTCTGGAGCAGTTTGCCCACGCATCCCACCCTAATTGGAGCACTTGGGGGAGAGGCGTTAGTGTGAACTGTAGTTAGCTGTCCAAGAGCCCGAAGGGGTAGCAATGTTTTACTTGTTTTATTTAGGGTAGGTCAATTACATTGCTTATACTTTATTGTTAATTTGATGCTTTATTACTTGTCACAACTTTTGGCAGTATCAGCATGGGGCTGGATCCATTTTAGGAAACTGGCCTGCATGCTGCTTTCCTAGATATGGGTATCCCATTAAGAAGTCATGGCATGAGGGCTTTATGGCCAGCTCCAGGACTACCAGCGGTTGCTCTCATGCTCAGATGGCAGGGGAAACCACTTAGGGGTGATCATTCGTGTGGACTCCGGCAACTTGGTAACCGATGGTTCTCCCATCCAAACTGGCTGGCTGGGGGGGGGGGGGGGGATGGGTACATCAAATGGCACCAGGCTAGCTGATGCTGGGGATCTAGATAGTTTCATGCTGTGCCAATGCTTTTTACAGCTGTAACCAATAAAGTTGTGGCCATTTTATTCCACATTTATCCAAATCTTGTGTATGACTGTATTATTCGATGCTAGGCTAAGGGGGTACATGCTGGGCTGACCTCTCCCTCCCTTGTTGAGAACTGGGGCCACAAATACCTAATCTTCAAGTGCATTACTTGCACAGTTTATCATACTAGATGAATACCAGAGAAGTTATTTATTCTACAAGACTGAACAGATCTTGACAGCTTGAGGAAGGGAAGAAATCTGTTACAAGGGGGGAAATTGATAGACTGCTAAGGTACTTACCTCCTGTTCACTAGGTCAGAGAACATTTTGCAAAACATAGACTTCATTATGCCCACTATGCAGAAAGAGGGGAAAACCTGTATTTTTACCTTGAACATTCTACACATATGTGATTTCTCCACAGTTGCACTTTCACCACTAACTATACACTACTTTTCTTCTAAAAAATCACAGGAAAATTCACTGCTTCCATTGCATCTTAAACACTCATTGCTGGGTGTGGGATACAGCCTCTATTACAGGGGGGAACAGTGATCCAGAGTGTGTGCCCTAATAATTAGCTTTTTGTACTGGAGTTTCCAAGGTAGGGCCTGGAGGTCTCCCAGAATTACAACTAGTCTCCAGATATGGAGATCCATTCCCTGGAGGAAATGGCAGCTTCAAAGGTTATGTCATCATCTCCACTGAGCTCCCTCTTTCAACTCTACATTCCCCAGGCATCTCCTCTGAAACTCCAAAACTTTTGGCAATCCTCCTTGGCACTGAAGGTACTGGACAGAGCCATTCGTGCATGAGCAAACTAGCTTTCTGCAGTTATACCTGTCTGGCAACATTCTGATGCCCTAGAGTTGGAAGCAGCTTTATAGGTCATTTAGTGCAATCCCTTGCTCAGTGCAAGAAAACCAAAGCCAGATATCATGAACAAACCACAATTCATTAGTAAGTCAGAATTCTTTGGGCTCCCACACTACCTCCCTCTACCCCCTCCACACCTCACTTACCACACTGAGAATAAAACCTGTATGGGCGTTTTCTCATTAGCTTTTCCCTGCGGTTTACACCGAAGCCAGCACCGGAGTTTCTGGTCAGTTTCCCACCATTTGCTCGGTGCTCACAATTTCCTTCAGAGTATCACTGCACTGCTCTGGAGCTTCCCTGGAGCAAGAAAATCCTGTTCCTAATGGTGTTTCCTGTTTACTCCGGTGGAGAAGCCTAGATGAGAACACACCCACTCGCCCGCCCTCCATCTGGACCGCCCCGCGGTGGGCGTTTCTTGAATTATTATTTTTTTTAAACGAGCCCTCCTAACGTTATATCGAAATAAGGAGGCAGGGAGGCAAAATCCCACCACAGGGACTGCGTTGGCGAGGTGGATTTGGCATTTCTTGGTAGCAGGAACCAGGCGCCATTGGCCTGAGAGCTCCCTGTGCTTGCTCCCAGGTAACTGCTGCCCTTTGTTTGGGCTTCCCTGGCAACAGCCCGTGCAGAGCTGGCGGTGGGTGCTTTCCTCTAGAAACCCACAGAGAAGCCGCGGGAAGCAAGCGGGCGGGCGGGGGATGCGAGTCTTCCTTCCCGCTCCCTGTGTGCGGTCCTACAATCCTGAAGCATAACTTCCCCACCTCTTTTTTTTTTTAAAGGCCCTTATAACGTTATAACATCATAATGAAATTTTGATGCAGCAAGGGAAGACGGCACAATTGTTGTCTTTTTATAATACACACACGTTCACATCTATTATGGGGGGGGGGTTAATTTGCCGTTTATTGGTAGCGTTCCATTGGCCATTTGGGAGCCGGGTGCCATTGGGCCCCAGCAGCAGCCCCTGCAGAGCAGGCTGGGCACGCTTCTTTGCAGAAAAGTCACAGAAATGGGTTGAACTGTTTTCTAGGGGCTATAACTATTCCTGCAGAGCGGGGAGACTGGTCTGCGTGTCATGCTGCTCCTCCTCAGCTGCCACCACCACCACCACCATTTATGTAATTTTTTTTTTTACTTTACACGGGCCAGCTGACGCCATGTTGCCCATTTTGTTGCCTTGATCGGGTTAAGCACACGACATTTCAGTTCACATCAGAGAATCCACCCATGGGGGGGGGGGTCCTCCAGTGACATTGGAAGTCCGTGTAGCCCACCAATCATTTTGCTTCAACCCAGACCAGTAGGAAAATTTGAATACTGAGGAGGGACTTGATGAATTCTGGGAAGAGGAAGGCGGGTGATGCACTGTCGTCATTCCACTATGTCGTTATAACGTTACCATGCATGCGTTTTTTTTAAAAAAAAGGAAAAGCAGGGAACGAGGGAGGAGCAGGGGGGAGGGAAGGGGAGGGGAAATGGACGGGGCAGCAGCAGAAAGCCTCGCAGCAACCACTACTGTGAACAGAAAACTGCGGGGGGGAAAGAGGAGCTGATTGCTGTAGTGGAAAATTGGAGACGGTTGCTCAGGAGGAGTCTCACAGGGGGAAATGAAGAGGAAATGAGAAGCTAATGGCATGTGCGAAAACGCCCTATGGATTATTGTGAAACTGAAATTCAGAAACTTTAAGAAACTTATTTCTTGCCCTCAGCATAGGATTCGGGAACCACAGTTTAATACTGGGGCATAAGAAGTAACACCCCCCTTTGTTAAGGTGCTTGACCAGATATTATAGCATATTGTAGCTAGGCTGAAGCCTTCCTGCATAAAGAATCTGCTGTCACAGCATCGCACATGGGGTGGGGGAAGGGATCTTGCAAGCCCAAAGATAATCCATGTGAATTGTGACCTGCTTGTTCCCTTTGACCCCATTTTGCTTTTGGATGCTTGGACATAAGTCACTGGAAGGTCAATTAGTTCAGTTCAATAAAACTTTGTGAGTTTGCTTTGTGTTGTTTTTCCTGAAAAATTTCCAGTCCAGATTTCTATGATGAGCAAGGAACTGTGGTATAAAAATCAAGCACCTTGCAAAATATATGACATTAATGCAAGTGGATAGTATTTTTAACACCGCAAAACTCACAGCAGTCCTTCTGACGTATGCACCAAACTGAAAGCAGGTTTGCACATAATAATAAAGAAAATCTTATTATAGTGACAACTTTCTATTAGGGAGAAGTAAAGTAAATTCTTATATTAACAATTATCAAGCTGAAAGAGGAAAATATAGTACTAAATTTTATTAATTATTTGTTGATATATAGGACACTGGTGAAATAACCAGAAAGGCATATATCCTAGTGGAGAGCTCCATAAATACGTTTGCACCTATATGGAGTTCCTGCATGCACAGGTTCCCCTATTCACTTCAGTGTATAAAGGAGATATATACCCAAAAAAAGAAGTAGTATATGGCTGCAGTCACACACACTAAATGATCCACTTTCAATCCACTTTCTGTGCACTTTCCAACTGGATTTTACTGTGTGTGAACTGGAAAATGCATTGAAAGTGTATTATTTAGTGTGTGTGACCCCAGCCTATGAGTGGAATTACCCTCTCCAATGGAGAGTTCAGTCTTCATGGGTTAGTGAAATGCCCTGTACCCATAAGGAAACTTCAGATCAGGGTGATTGTTCGTGTATTTGTTATATGAAACTGAATACTCTTTAATGAGAAAAAAATAGAAGAAAAACATACTTGGCTTATTAGGAAATGAAGATGACTGAAGCAAAATATGGTCATTCCGATTTGCCAATGGATTAATTTAGGCAAGAGCTCGGCTGAAAGTCTCCTACATGTCCTCAGAGAAAATCAGAAGAAATGAAGATATAAAAAGAATTTTGCTAATTGAGAATTTATGTGTTTGGTTTGCCATAAAGTACTGAGCAGTTATTGACTGGGGAAAGATCATATTTCTCCAGTTGTGCACTGAGTGAAATGATATGCTTCAACCATTAAATCAAGCAAGATTGAGACAAAAATGGAGACGAATGGGGGGAAATCATATTTGTTACAAACAGCAGAATAAAAGAAGACAGATCATTATTATTCAGTGTTTGAGCCCCAGTTTCACTGCCACTGAAAGTTACAGCTAATAAAAACGAGACGTGATGTGATTAAAACCAAAATCTGGCATTAATCCCACTAACAGAAATATTGTGCAGGTTACTGTGTTTATTTCTATAGGTAAATGGAGAATTGCTATTTTTGTGCATAGGAATAAAAAGATTGCTTATATTTGATGGGATTTATTTTATTACAGTGTTTATATACCATCTCTCTTGAAGTAAGCCTTAACCCCATGATTTCTGTTTCAGTTATAGCCTGTAAACTGTATTCCCGAAAGCTATACTATGTTTATGTCTACTGTTGAATGCATGACGTTGCTTTGTACAGAGTCAGACCATCAGTCCCTTTAGCTCAATCAGTGTTTCTCCTATGATTAGCCAAAGTTCTTCAAGTCTCAGACCAAGGCAGGGATTTTTCCCCCATGACTTGCTGCAGGATGAGAGCCAGGTCATTGTCATATGGGGTCTTTAACCTAAGTTTGCAAATAGATTTTTTTTTTAAGTTTCCACACACCTTGATGGTAAAACTAGCTTTTGCTTCTGAAGGCAAACAGGTTTTATTAAAGGTTTACATCTTTTTTTCAAACCTTTTGTAAACTTTTTAAAGATTTTCATGTTATAAAAATGTTTTTAAAAATACAATTTAAAAAATATTACTATAATACTTAGGGGGCTTCATCCCCTCCCTTTCAGTATCTTTGACTAAGTCTGACTGCATGGCATAAAGTCAATAAGGAAATACCTACTTTAACACTGTGGTTACGTTCCTGGAAACAGTTTTTTAAGAGGTATCTGTAACTGGTTCCAATTGATGATATTCACAGTTATCATGATTTCTTACATATGAGTGACTTAGGAGGTGACAACTGGAGGACATTGCAACTACCAGCTGACTACTAGTCTCCTGTGCTGCAGTGTCCTGGGCAGCCTTGGAAAGACCCTGCCCTCTCCTCCAGTCAAGCCCACCTTGGTTAGTGGGGTCCCCATTTTATTTTGGACTTAAGCTGTAAAAGGAGGTGCCATTAAAACAACTAAGTGCCAAGGGGACATGAAACCTGGAGAGTCTCATAAGGGCGCCTGGGTATAACCATGAAAGCCCCGAAAAGAGGTAGGGTGTGCTGGCATCACAAACTGATTAAGTGCAATCTCCCCCAGCTCAGGGTTCTCAATAACACTAAGACTTCACTTCATTCTCAATTACAAAAGACTTTTCAATACTGGAACATCCTAGCATACCCCACAGGTGTCTGCCAGTCCAAAGAAGCTGCTATTACATTAACCAATGCCAGTTACTCTTTTTCCTTTTTTTACTCAATCAAGAATGGCACTCAACTCATTAATTTATGCTCCATTCTGTTTCAGAAGCTATCTTGACTCACCCAAACTATAGTGTCAATGTAGAACTGACTCATTTCAACCTAATTAAAGTATACTAATCATTTTGCCTCACCTAGGCTCTTTGCACCCGTGCAGATTTGGTTCACAATAGCCCAAGCAAGGAATTATTTCCCACCAAAGTTTGACAGTCGTTAACTTTAAACCAACCAGTGAAATTAAAACTTTACATTTTGGACCAATCAGGTTCCTGGGAAAGTGGGTTCCCAAGTCTCACTATGGGACTCTTCCCCATAAAAAGACCATCCCAGGTCACTGAAAGGTGTGCCAGGTTTCCCACTTCCTGAACACCCCTGCAAATTATATATGAGTCAATTAGAGGAGAAATTTGTATATGCAGACAGGAATCACTTTCAAAGATTTATATCTATATGGAGGAAATATATTGATGATATTTTCATAATATAGAAAGGCAGTTGTGCTCAGCTGCAAGAATTTCATAGCTGGCTTGACATTCAGGATAATACCATTAAATCTAGGGAAAAATCAGTGAACATCATATTAATTTTCTGGATGTCATGATCAACAAAAAAGGCAACAGGATGTGGACAAATAATACAAAAAACCTACAGATAAAGTATCCTTTGTAAAGTTTACCATATAGCCAATTCTTGAGAGTCAGAAGAAATTGTACCAATATTGAAGATTACCAAAGGGAGGCAAGAACCCTAAAACAAAATCTTGCCACCAGCAGTTACCCAGATCCTATCTTTAAAATAAGGCTACAGCTTGCAGAAGGGAAGATCTACTGCAGTACAGTAAAAGCAAGTCACAGAATGAGAGTATAACAGTCACTTTGACTTATAACCACATAATTGTACAATTTAAAAAGAGCATATATAAAGACTGGAATATGCTATATGATGTTCCACTTTGGGACAAAACCCCAAAAAATTTCTTTAAAAAGAACATCCAATTTAAAAGACAAACTGCTTTACAGCAACACTTTTGTTCCCATGTACCTACAATGAACCTAGGGCTGCCAGCCTCCAGGTGGGGCTTGGGGATCCCCCGCTTTTACAACTGATCTCCAGCTGAAAGAGATCAGCTCCCCTGGAGAAAATGGCTGATTTGAAGGGTGGACTCTATGGCATTGTACCCTGCTGAGGCCCCTTCCCTTCCCAAACCCCGCCCTCTCCTGTCTCTACCCCCAAAGTCTCCATGTATTTTTCAACCCAGACTTGGCAACCCTAAAAGAACCAGTCCAGGAGCCGGTTTGCCCAAAGGCCATTTTAGCAGTGAATACTGCAAGTGTTGTAACCTGTAAAAGTTTTATCAGTCCCTTTGATAAAAAAAGAATACGTTCTAAATAACTTCACAACATGGCTGGATATGCCATCAGATGTTCTTGCAATAAGATATATGTAGGGAAGACCTCTAGAAAATTAAAAACACACATAATAGAACATAGGAGCAACAACACACATCACAGAATAGGTGTTGCACCTTTGGTACAGCAATTTATAGAAAAAGAACATTGACCAACTGGTTTCAATTCTAGAAGAACCACATTTTGGCTGAGAAAACTCAGGCCAAAGAGAAGTCTCCATGCAAGCAACCCTGCCCTCCTGTCAGCTTAGTCCAAAAAAGACTAAGCATGGGCAAGTCTCTTCCCTTGCCTCAGGCATCTTCTACTGACCAAATGGCTACTCTTTTGTCTGTCAAATGTACAGGCAGGCAGGGACAAAAAGCCTCTGGTCTGTGCTATTGTCATGAATGAAGTATGCTGCATGTTTCTACCCCCCTCTCCTGTTTCACCCATGTCAAAAAGTATCTTTGGAATAATCTTCTCATCCCTTTCTCCATATATTTGTCTAAGATATTTGCATTCTTACACCTATGCCAGACCCATCAAGGTAAACATTAACTCTCAATATATAGTGAATGGTCACCCATTCAGGATCATCCTGCCACACATTAAGAAACATCACACCAGGGAAATGCCAGACCACTCTATTGTTCCACAATGGACACCACCAGCACCTGGCTTCTATTGTTAAAGCCTGACTCTCCCCCTCTGGAAGCTCATTGGCTACATCTAGGCCTTGTCCATCCTGATGTTGCACACTTCCTGGGACACATGATTTGCCCAGGTAATCTTTTGTTCTCACCTGAGACCAGCCCCCAAGACCTTCCATTGGTCTGCATTGTTTTCCATTGCCTATATCCGTGACCACATGGTTTTAGACCATGTGCATTTTTGCCCTGATGCCAACTGGCAGGCCACCCCTTTACCCTCTGAGATTAAGCCATAATCCTTTTTTCATGGACCTCTGCACATCTGGACAGGTAGTATCACCCCAAAACTCACCCCCTCTATTCCCTATCAATCACCTCTGCTTCCTTAGTTCTGTATTGTGTGTATAAATGTTTGATTATTGTTTATAAGGATTTAAGAATCCTTCAGTAAAGAAATCACTGTTTTTGTAATCTAGTTTCCGTGTCTATTTCTGTGACCTGTATAAAGTGGGACTCTGGTATACAAAGGCCATGATCCTGTAGTTATGCCAATTGCACATTAATATCATAATTCCCCAACCTTTTATTATAGGAAATAGAGTAATTTGGCTAACATCCTCCAGAAGGAGGAAAAGCATGATCTCTTAGATCATCCAGGCATTTGAGCTGGGGGGTGGAGCTGTTGCCTCTAACAGCCAGCAATCTCTGCAACCCCTCAGTCTGTGCCCTGAGGTCACCCCACCCTCCATCCTAGCTTCAGTACAGGCTGTGGCTGGTCACCCAATTTGGGGACTCGGTAGGAATTTTTCACTTTCTCCTAATGGAGGGGGTGTTTTTGCCTACTCTGTACTATTGGCTGGGGATTCTGGAATTGGCAACATGGGAAACTGTTAATTAGGCTGGTCACTTTATAGGTTGGCAGGATTGTGTTTTGGGGGTTAATATGTGGATTGGTAAGCACCATTCAGTGCACCCATTTGGGGCCTAGGGGTCCTGCAGGATGAGCCCTTGGGTTGTGCAGCCCAGGGGGCGAGGAATGCAGACTGCCTTTTGGGCTTGCCTGGATTGAGCCTCCCCTTATGTTGTGCGGTTTGGGGGGGGGGTTGGAACTCTAGGGCATATCTACTTGCTGTGCCAGCTGGGTGAGTCACATCATGATGGCTCTACCAAGGGGCAGGGTGTCTAGGGCTGCCAAGTCCAACTTGGGAAATATCTGGGGACTTTGGGGGTGGAGCCAGGAGACTTTGGGGGTGGAGCCAGGAGAAAGGAAGTGACATCATTTTGTGAAGTCACATCCTGTGATGTTGCTTCCACATGAACTCATGAAGTTTCCTAATACTGAATCAGGCCATTGGTCCATCAAGGTCAGTACTGACTACTCAGACTGGTAGTGGCTCTCCAGGGTCTCAGGCTGAGATCTTTAATATCATCTATTACCTGATCCTTTTTTAGCTGAAGAGGCTGATACCTCCTGCATGTCAAGCAGATGCTCTATCACTGAGCAACGGCCCTACTGAATCCTTCCTCATCTCGGCAGAATATGATTTTCATATCATAAGAACAGGAGAGAAGCCACAGTGGATCGGCCCATCCAGTACAGCCCATCCAGTACAACACTCTGTGTCACAACAGTGGCCAAAAATACCAGGTGCCCTCAGGAGGTCCAGCAGCGGGGCCAGAACTCCAGAAGCCCTCCCACTGTTGCCCCCCCAAGCACCAAGAATGCAGAGCATCACTGCCCCAGACAAAGTGTTCCATTTAGACCTTGTGGCTAATAATAGCCACTGACAGACCTCTGCTGGATGGGGACAGAGAGAGAGAGAGACAGACAGACAGACAGACAGAAAGAAGGAGAGAGAGAGAAGGAAAAGAGCTGGCACAGGCACTTACTTCCATTTAGACCTTGTGGCTAATAATAGCCACTGATAGACCTCTGCTGGATGGGGACAGAGAGAGAGAGAGAGACAGAAAAAAGAAAGAAAGGGGGAGGGGGAGAGAGAGAGAAGGAAAAGAGCTGGCAGATGGACTTACCCCAGGCCCAGCAGCAACAACCTTTCAATCTTACACCAGCCGCATGCAAAAGCAGGCCCTTCAGTAAAAGCTTAGTCCCTCGTTAATCTCTGGGCGGGGCTCTCTTGCTAACTCTTAAAGGGGAAATGTCTGGTGAGGCTTTTCACTGCAGGCTCTTCAGACATTTCCCTTTAAGAGGCCTGGAAGGGAGAGGGCCCGGCAGGCTCCGACGTTCCCCTCCTGTTGGCAGCCATTGCCTCCCCCTGGTGGCCAGTTTTGAAAAAGCGGGGGGGAAGCATGAAAAATCGGTGTTTCCCCCGCCCTACTGGGGGACTTGGCAGCCCTAAGGGTGTCTTGCCCATTATACAGCAGGGGAGGGGTTGGGTGTAACCCCTGGCCTTGACCATGCCACTGGTTAGTTGTTAGCCCTTGCCATATTAAGCATGTTAAAGTTAAATAAAGTAGGCCTCAGATTATCCAACCATTTGGTGTCTGACTCTTTCTTCCAACTGGGGAGGCAAAGAGCCAGTTTGCAGTCTGTTCACTGAAAGTTCTTCATGAGACAAGCTTCCCTGCCCCCCTTTCCATATGTTTGCACTCAAAGGATTTTTCACTCCAATTGTGTTCATTTGTTCTTTTAAAGTCAAATGTACATGGTGCAAGCTCTGCTTTGGGGGCATACGTGACTTTTTTTTCTAAATGGGAAATTCTCAGCCATGTTGATTATTGATTACTGTAACTGGGAACCAGAGTATTGTTCTGTAAATTGCATACCTATTTTAAAAAGTTCAAGTCAACTTCAGAAATCATTCAACATACACTACCAGAGCTGTTAAACTGCCTTTGAATGCCTAGTCTGGTGAATGTCAATCATGCAAACACATTATCTCAATATACATATCTTCTTTTTTTTAAAAAAATCCAAACAGAGTGCTATATCAATGTTCTCTCTAAGCTGTGGAGTCTTGTGAACAAAAATTCTACTTTATGAGCTACTGGGATTAAAGTTGTGAGCAAGCAATTTGGCTACTGCATAAATTAGTTTGCTCTGGAGCCATCCTTTCTGAATTAAGACCAAAACGTGTGAGCCAGAGGCTAAAAAATTGTGAGCTAGTTCACACTAACTCAGCTTAGAGGGAACACTGGAAGGAATCTTAGCTCACAATAAATTTTAGGAATTTTTATTGTGATCCCATTATTTTTAAGCAGGATGCTTACCTGGGGAAAAAAAACCCAGTTTCTAACATGTAAAGTTTGTCAACTACTCACAACAGGGTTGTCCAAACACATTTTGCTGGCCCAAGTGGGTGCACTGCATGTCTGAAACAGAAGAAAACATTTTTGGGGGCCAATGGCTTGAAAAAGCACAACATGCTGCCATTCCCAGCGACAGTGACATTGACTACATTATTCAAGAACAGTGTTGGATAAAATGGTTGGATACCTATGTCTGACCAGTTGATTACTGTTTATCATTGCAAAATTCATTTATACCTTTATAAAGCATTGCATCAAGATTGTAGATTATTTTATTAGTTTCATAATTCTAGATCACTGGGTACAACAATGCTAACCAGACTGGAAACATATGCATATGACCCCGGGATATCGGTAAGTCTTTTTCATTAGCACAATGAACCAAAGGGTGAGACAGAAAGAGCTTGTACAGCATTGAGCTGCAACAATTTACCATTATCAGTCAATAAAGGTGAAGCTGCAAGGCCAATCAGATTGTCTCCCTCCATACATCAATAAGTGGATGAGCTGAAATAGGGTTTTTATTTACACATAACACATATATATCATCTTCTACTGTTACAAAATTCACAGAAACTTACACGGGGCTCCCAGTGGTTTCCCTTTCAGGGACTGAATTTAGGACACCTACTTAGTTTCAATGATATACAACATCAGATGCTTTATGGCCATTCACTAATTTTGTTTTACATCTGCAACAGCTTCACAAATAATGAATTAAGAGAAATGAAATAATACCATGGAACAACTTGAAGTCAAGTCTATATTTTAATTCTATAATTGCATGTAGATTGCAGGAAAAGGGTTATCTTCTTTTCTGCTTTGGGTTCAAAATAAGCAATAAATTCACATTTGTGCCCAGTTCCATCCCCCACATTAACTCAGTCCCTTATTTTTCAAAGAGAAGAGAAGTTCAGATAAGTATTCCTGGGTGATAAAGTGGTTTTAGCTAAGACTATTATTCCACTATCTGTAACTAAATTCTCCTGTAGGGAACAGCGATTGACTTCCAAAGAATAGTGCCCTTTAACCAAGGACATTCAAGACACATTTGTACAATAAGCCTTTAAAATGGTTCACCTTTCAATGTGAAAAATAGGGTATTACTTTCCGTACTCCATTAGATGAGATAATAAGACAGAGAAAGGTTAAAGAAGGTAATTCTGAAGCTATGCAAGAAATCTGTGGGACCCAAGAATAGCATTTTGTTTCCTTAACTATACTATAGTGCTTTAATCATAAGATCACTGTTCCTTCTCCCAGGAGGAGGGCATTGAAATCCTGTTTTTCTCTCTCTTTGCATATTGTAAGAATCAGCAGATTCCATGGGTAGTGGTCAAGGAACAATTTAGTTTACATCAGCCAAATTATATCATTTCAAAAACAAAATGGATTTTTTTTTCTTTCATGGCCTGAGATTATTGAATTTTAGGCTAGAATTGTTTCCCTGTGGGGCAGAATTTCTGTGCCTCAAGGCTTAAAGACTCATGTTGCAATTTCAGAAGGGGGAAAATTGCAATGTGGCTCTAAAACCCCCGAAACTGTGAAATTCAGCATGCCAGGGAAATTGCCATATGGGGTTGGGCTGGTTTCACTCCACCTTATTTATATGTTAACTGGTGATTCAAATTAAAAAAGTAGTTGAAACATCTTTTATTTATGTTAACAGTAGAATATTTTCTCTCTTTGATTTAAATGACAATGGAAATGGACTGATTATGTTGAAACATTTACTTCTGTCAAGTTGACTGAAGTTTCCACTGTTTCATGAACAGCATTTTTAGGCTCACCAAAGTGGTTTATTCCATGAGATGGTCCTTCCTGTTGCCTGGACAGCATCATTTCACTCATAGATTTGAGGGCATTGACTACCATAAGCATCACATCCATGTTTTTCTGCATGGTGTCCTGCAAGGCTTTCCTTTCCAGTCTATTTTCCTCCCACAACAGGTCAAACCTGTGTTTCTCTTCGGCCATCAGTTTGTTATGACGTCTTCTTTCCTCTGCAAGAATCTCATCATGGCATCTGCTGGCACTAGCTTCATCAGTGGCACACTGATGCAGCATCTAGTGTGCAACATCATTATGGACAGAAGCACTCCTCTGTTTTCTAGCATTTGCTAGTTATCTTGCTGGACACAGCTCTGCAAGTGGACGTCCCAAATTTTGACCTTTTGTATCAACAAACCAGACAATGTGTAAATTTACTTGTACTATTCTTACAGGGGGAAATTAGCATAGTACATAGACACACCCCAGCTTCTCAATGCAAGTTTGCCTCGGCAGGAAAAGCAGGGTATAAATCTAATGAATGAATGAATAGAATGATCCCTAAGCATTTTCCTGTTCATTGTACACCACAGATCTGACCATGCAAAATCAGAGGGGAAAGAGGGGGGAGGACTCTTCTTTATCAAGTCCCTTTAGTAATCTAATTAGGGAGGGGAGATGCAAATATCATGCTGTAAAATCAGTTCAGTTAAAGGAATATAAGTTTCCATACGTGCACATTTGATATATGTGATGCTTACCTTCTAGTTCATCAGTTGCTGAGGTGCTTTCCATGTTTCCTTATTCACCAGAGGCAGCTTGGTCACAAGTTGCATCAATGCTCCCCTTTTTGAGCAAAAAATACATCTATATTTTATAGGTTATTATAGAAGGCTATATAAGATTTTATCATCCCCCCCCCAACAAAGCCAACTATTCAAACAGAAACTGTTCTGTTTTTTTAAAATCAAAAGATGGGCAAGCCATTTATTTATTTCAAAATATTTCTTTCCTACACTTTCAATTAGAATGGTTCTTGAAGGATCTGTCATAAAAATGGCAAGGGAGATCATTTAAAAAGCAACTGCAACAATCAATCAATCAATCAATCAATCATGCAGCAACAGAGTTCTTTAAAAATCCATAATAAAATATTCAGCTGTGTACCAAGTAGGAGATATGGAGTAGCACAATCAGTTCAGGGTGGGATTCAAAGACATAAGAAGTGAGAGAATTATGTTAAAAAAACTAGCATAAAATTAGGTCTAAAAAATTCAAGAAATGATCCCCTTACATCATAGATATGGACATCGGGCTTCCTCTTAATTTCACCTCTTTTTGTGCAATCCTAAGTAGTATTATATCTAGGGTTACCAACTCCAAGTTGGAAAATTTCTGGATTTTGGGAGGTGAAGCCTGGAGAAGATGAGATTTGGGGAGGGGAGGGGAGGAACCTCACTCTCCAAAATTTACTCCAAGGGAACTGATATCTGTAGCCTGGAAGTCAGTTGTAATTCCAGGAGGTCTCTAGGCCCCACCTGGGAGATGCCAACCCTAGCCTATGATTTTTTTTAAGCTGGAAGTGCTAGGGACTGAATTTAGGAGATGCCAAAGTATACAGCTCTTGCAGTATGTGTGCTTTCCCTCTGACCCACAGCTCTGTCGATGTGGGGGGTACAAGTTGCCCCCCAAACAATTCACCCATACCACAACATTAAAGGCTCAAAAAGTACCCACAAAATCAATACTGTGAGCCCAGGACAGCAAATGGGAAGCACGTGGGGACCTGGAAAGCCTGGGTTTGCATGTGCAACAGGAACCCCCCCAACCCCCCCCCCCCCGCCAAATTACCATGGGTGAAAGAAGGAAACAGTCACCATAAAAGCAAAGCCTGTATTGGCAGGAGTGGTTCCCCACACCAACCCCCAAAATGCCACCACAAACAATAGGAACTGATCCACTATTAAAAGCCAGCCATTATAATGATGAGCTCGCTAGTGAGAAGGCCATGAACACACATACATACACACATCCCCCCAATTCAGTGGGCAAAAGGAAAAGCAGATGGGCAGCATAAAAGCATAGTCATGATTGGTGGGAGTGCTGTCCCACTACCACTGAGCTGCCCCCCTTCACAAATAATTCCCACAGCAAAAAGAGGAATTTGAATCACTTATAACCAACTGAAGATAACGAACTGCACAACTTCAAATGCGGTGTGTGTGGTTGGATGGTGAAAGAACAGTACTTGTTTTCATTAGCGCTAAAGGGAATAACAATAACAATAATAACAATAACAATACCTTTATTGGCATAAAAACGATACAGTGTACCCGGCGATATACCACAAAATAGCCAGGTAAAGCAAGATTTCCAGTCCAACCTAATACAAGGCTCTCCTCCTAGAGAAGACAAGGCTCTCCTCATATAAAAAAACTTGCTACAGTCTCAAGAATCTCAGCTCTCTGAGATGACAACAAGGTATCAATAATGAACTCCTCGGGTTGATCCCGGAGGGGGCGATCACCGCTTCAATATAAGCGAGACAAATATCGTTATGAAAACTACAGTGTAAAAGCACATGACCAATAGATTCGATTTCCCCCATCTCACATGGGCAAAATCTCTCTCTGTAGGGGATTTTTTTGAATCTTCCCGAAAGTACAGCTGAGGGCAAGACGTCAAACTGAGCTAGCATAAAAACCCTTCGGAGGTGGGGCTGAAACAAGGTAGTCAGGTAACCTGTAGAGATGTGACTAAAGGAAAGTCCCAAACTCAAAGGGGAACAATGTCTATGCGCAAACCTTCTCAGCTCTTGCCCCTCTATCTCCAGGAGTCTTTGTTTAAGTAAATAGAAAGCTTTCTGCTCAGGCAAGGGTAACAGATCATCAAACTTGTAGCCCATTGCAGAGATTTTTTTTCTCTATGTTGGTCAGCCAAAATTTGAAGGTTATAATCCATGCCGTTGTGGATAACCGTCTTTGTGAAGTCTCGAAGCACATAGCTGCGTATGGGACACATGCTGGTAAGCCCAATATTTTCTTCAAGAACTTAGACTGAACACGTTCAACAGCTTCATTACAGGCTGCAACCCATATTGGGATGCCATATAACAATTTGGACACAGTTTTGTGATTAAAAATTTTGAGCGCCGTAGGAATGTACTGCTGATCTTTGGTATAGAAAAATCAGGCAATAGCAAGGGCATTGTTTGTGGGTGCCTTAACTGCTTCTTTCACTTGTGTAGCCCAACTGTTAGTGTAATGAAAATTAATGCCCAGATATTTAAAGCTTTTAACTTGTTTGATTTTTTTTCTCCTGTATAATCCAATTGATGGGTTTCCAACTTTTTCCAAAAACCATCATTTTGGATTTATCAAAATTAAGAGACAGCTTGTTCTTGAGGCAATAATCCATCACTTGAGCAAGCAACCTTTTCATCCCCATTTTCGTGAGGGAGAGCACCACCGCATCATCCTCATACAAAAGTAGCAGTACGTGCCTCTTGCCTATTTTTGGGCAATCACCATCCATCCTCCTCAAACAGGGGTCCAGATCATTTAGAAAGAGGTTAAAACGGGTTGGTGCCAGGATGCAACCCTGTTTAACTCCCACACTGATGGGGATCTTAGCTGTTAGGTCACCCCCCTTTGAGTATCTGATCTGACATGTGTTCCCCGAGTACAGTTTTTTAATCAAAAACAGCAAACGGTTATCAATCCCCATATCACTTAATTTCTCCCACAGAATATCCCTAGGCACCAAATCAAAGGCACCCTTGAGGTCCAGAAAGGCCACTTATAATTTCATACCCTTTCCTGATTTATATTTATTAACTAAGTGATTAAGGACAATACAGTGATCTAAAGTTGACTTGCCCTGACAAAACCCAATCTGCTCCCTTCCAAGAACTTACTGCTCCTCTAACCAGGCCTTAAGCTTAATAGCCAAATGTTTCATGTAGAGCTTCCCAATGATAGACAAAAGACTTATCGGTCTATAGTTACTTGGGAGTTGAGAGTCACCCTTTTTAAAAATCGGGATTATTATAGCATTTTCCCAGTCCTCTGACACCTGACCAGTCCTGTCTATCATCGTGAATAGATCTGCCAGAAAGGGAGACCACCACTTGGCAAATGCTTTAAGAACCTCCAGGGAAATAACATCGGGCCTCGGTGAATAAATAAATATTGTACATGTATATTGTTTTTATCGATTGATATTTATTGGCTTGTTTTAACTTAGATTTTAAATTGAGATTGTGTAATTATTTCATTGTAAGGTGCCCTGCACCCTACTAATAGGAAACGGTGGCCTAGCAGATCCAAATAAATAAATAAATAAATTCTACAATGCTAGGCATTTAAATTGATTAACCCCCCCCACACACACACACACACATCTGTTTCCTGCTGTGGCCATCAAACTACCATCAAAGAAGTTGGTTGAAGTTCCAAATGTCCTGTGTTGTGATTACAGGTCCCCCAGAAATTCTTTCTACTGGAGAAATCGTTTTTTAAATTTGCAATTTGAACTCAAACAAGTTTGCTTCTATAAAGGAAAGTATACCAAGTAAATAAAACAAAAAACTCTGTTTAAACAAACAGTCAAAGACTAACACTGACAGAATATTGGAAATGAGAGAGCCAGGACCATGATTCCTCCCCCCCCAAAAAAACCTTTCTGTTGTGGGCATTGACTCAAAAATCCCAGAATGTTAGTTTATTCTAATATTGCTGTTACATTTGAGCTTTCTATGCAGACTAAAACCTCAGCTTGGAAATCTGCAATTCTAATTTGTATGTCTGGATAAATTGTTTCCCTGCTGACATGTCTAATGTGTAATAAAAACAAAGACACTTATTCAAATACGCAGAAATAAACTAATAAACTCCCCAAGTTGATTCAGAATTGGCTCGGTAAACTGAGCTCTTTTCCAAAATAATCAGAAAATACTTTTTATTTTTCAAGCCCAGTTCTAGAATTTTAGTTGTGAATTACATTAGCACAACATCTGAATTCTTCCTTGAATTCAGTCCCTACAGAACTCTGAAAAATTTGCTGAACCTTGTCCAATCCCACTGCCCTCTTTCTATTAACTAGCTATGGTAGTGGTCTGGGAAAACTACACTTGTCAGGGTCCCTGGGATGCTCTTGGAATGAAGTTCCTTCCAGGATGCGAGGGAGAGAGGTCTCACAGGGAGTCCTTTATGCTACTTCTTCCTTTGCTACCAGCATCACTAGATGAGACTGAGACCACTCCTGCACAAATGCAAACCTCCGCATTAATGTTCTTAAATAATAGAAGTTTTTGAAACTTTCTGAACAAGTTTTTACCTCCCCAGGAGTAGATCCGAATTTAGTATGTCATTACCCCTCATTTTCTGAATCCAATTTTTCTGTGATTCCCCCCCTCTTTGAAACTGCACTTGCAGTCTTCTAGTAAGGAATTCCCAGTTTTGAATTTTATTTCCCACTGCCCCTTTGTGTCATCAGTGTCATGTGTTCACCCCACCTCCTGCCCTTCCACCCACCTCAGGGTGTCCCCTGAGCAATCTGCTTTATTTTTAAGCATAATGTTGATTGTGTTACAACATGATTCCCTCCCCCCACTATAATATAACAATGTTATTATGTTGGGACAAAATGGGCAGTGAGGCATCATGCAGCCTTCTCCATGCAATAACCCATCCATGAAGTTCCTTTCCTTTCCTTTTTTTTGTTGGTAGATTTTGTCATTTTGTGCTCCTATTGTTTCTTCTTTCTCTTCCCCTTCTCTTACCCTCTAGCTGCTGCTGTGTTTTCAATGACAATTCAGTCTTTTAAACATCTAAAAATAATGGAATTATATCATTGATCTGATAATTATGGAAACTCAACATGTGCAGTGTTTCCAATAGATGTGTTTCGTAATTACTGAACAACACTATTATGAATTAGTGTATCCAGTTCGACGATCACAAACTGAATACTACTTACACTGGGATTTTGTGGGAATCTTCATTGGCCATTTTCTTAGTTGATGACTAATAAAGAGCAGGGGACCTTTTGAAACGGTGGCAACTATGCTCTTCCCCATGATACAGCCAGCTTTTTATTTTTTACAGTGTTATGATTTTATAACATTACTGCATACACAAAAAGGAGGTTCTATCACTGACGAAGTACATGATGACACACATTTAGCATGCTTCATAATTATTGAATAACACAGTTATGAATTGGTCTATCCAGGTCAATGATCGCCAGCTACTTTCTTAGTTGGTGACTAAGGAGGAGCAGGGGACCTATGAAATGACAGCAACCATTCTGTTCCTGATGATACATCCAGCCTTTCTTTACAAGGATAGGATGTTATAAAATTATTGCACATGCACAGAAAAAAATAGGTTACACCGCTGAAGAAGCAGATGACAACACAGTCACACAACCCCTTTTCAAAGGAAGTGCATAACACATGGGGAAGTTTGGATCTGAATTAAAGGGAAAAATCCTCAAAATTAATGCCCTTTTGCGGAAGGGGTGCCATAAAATTGGAACATCAACTGAGGATTCAACTTGCTGAGAAACAGCAGCAACACTGAGGTGCAGAAAAAGTCTGTGTGTCTCATTATACACCTCTGTCTGTTCTATCCACTAGGATGACTTTCCCTAGCTATTTTTGTTGCTGCAGCCTTTCTCTATCATTGTCTAGTTCTCTAGTTCCTTCAGTGCTGGGCCTCAGAAAGGCCTATAAACTGACCTTATTTTCAAAAACATTTTCTAATAATTGAGCTTCCTGATGTAAGGTGGATTATTTGGACTTTCACCATACTGTACGGGGGGCGGCTTTTAACAATAGAGCAATTTTGGTTTATTTTCTCTTAAGCTAATGGATAGTTTTTCCTTGTAATATTATTGTGAGTCATCTTGAGCAGATGCTGGGAATTGTTAAATAAATAAATGAAACCAGGTAATTGGGAAGGTAAGAGGGAGGTTGTGAGGTATTCTTCTCTAACTCGGAATACAGTTCAAGTTTCAGAGAAAAAAAATGAAACTATAATGTTTGCTTGAGACTGAAGGCATGCTTTCTTAGCTGCTGAAGTTCAAAAAACAACTCTGGCAATTACAACCATCTATGTTATCACTACCAAGAAAAGAACTGCATAGCTGACTCCTTTGTCAAACACAAATAATAATACTCTGCATGCCTAAGATCACTTTGGCCATGAAGTCGACTTGCACAGCTGGAAGCCTGGAATAAACTTCTGCTCAGAGTTCTCCTGGGGAACAGCTATTGCCAAATGTCTTCTCTGTGCCATTTCTGGGGACACCTCCAAGCTGAGAGTGTTCCTCTTGGCAGGATACAGTTGGTCTAGCACCTACTTCTGTTGGGTGGATAGATTTCTTTCAAGTGGTTAGGAGGGGGGGATGAATATGCTCCTTGCCATTTTTAAAGTTTAACTAGATTTTTTTAAAATTATTTTTGTCAAGAGCTGGGAATTAGCATTCATTTTATGTACATGTTGAAAGAGCAACAAAGAAATACATCACTGATTGCAGGCATTCTGGAGTGCAGGACAGAAAGAACTGGAGATGCAAAAGCATACCATGGCAAATAAACTGGAGGTTAGTTCCAATGAGGTGGAAATTATGTATGGACAGAAATGTATTGCCTGGCGGTGCTGCCAAATAGCAGTTCTTTTAGAGACCAGAGTTAGAACCCATGATGTAGAAAAGAAAGTATGGCCTTTTCCAGATGATGGTTTTCTGGCAGGAGGAATACATAGTGCTAACCAAGGGATGTGAGGAATCCAGAAGAGACTCCAAACTGGCACATATGATATTGGGTGGTGATCCAAAATCTTTTGCCCAGGTAATGTTTTGGTTGCAGGCAAATTGAATCTTCCTAGTATTCTAAACCATTAGCTGCTCTGGCTAGGAAAATGTAAATTTTCCTAGCCATGATTATTAATTGCTGGGTACTGTGATACTCACCAGACACAACCCTTTCCTTCTGTCTGCATTTGTGTGACTAGTCCCCTATCCCATTTTTTTTCCAGTGTAGACAAGATATTGTACTGCTAATGGGATTTTAAAGCATATTTCCCCCTTGCCTAAAAATTCCCTTCCTCAAAGAAACAACAGTTCAGCACAGTGGCATTTGACTAGGTAATAACATTGTCATGCATAGGGATGGGCACAAACAAAATTCTTCATGAATTTTGGGCAATTTGTGGTTTGTGAAGCAATGGCTGTGAACTGAAGAACCACCACAAACTTTCATGAACTTTGATGCAGTTCATGCCAGTTCCTGAGAGCCATTTAAACCACTACTATCTGCTCCTCGCAAAAAGCCACATGGATCAGAAAACAGGAGTTTAAATGGATCTGAGCCTGGGTCTTGCTGCTTAAGAAAACCTCTTTTAACAGCCAAAGTGCGCAGAGCAGGCCGCCCCCATGGCTCAACTGTTTAGATCAGAAACAGCTGAGCCACTGGCACAGTTTGCTTTGTTCAACTCACCTTTTTAAAGGAGCTTTCTTGGTAGTCAGCCCCGGGGCTAGCTGCCCTGGAAAGCCTCTTTAAACAGCTGAGCTATTAAAATGGGAGCAGGCTACCCCTGCAGCTCAGCTGTTTCCAGTCTAAACAGCTGAGCCATGGGGGTAGCCTGCTCCCACAGCTCAGTTGTTTAGAACAGAAACAGCTGTTCAGAGCCTAAACAACTGAGCTGGGAGAGCAGGCTGATCCCATGGCTCAGCTGTTTCAGGCATGAACTTCACAAGCCCAGTTTGGTTTGTGTATGAGTCCACTGGGTTCATGGGGTTTGTGATTCACCCAGGAACAACAAACCAAACTGAGCTGCATTTTTGTGGTTGTGCCCATTCCCAGTCATGACCCTAATTTTAATCTTGTCAGAGCACAGCACAACCCTCAAATGGCCTGTGAAGTACTAGGTATGCTTTAAAAATGCTTCAGCTGAAAATGCTCCTAGTGAATGTGTGTTGAATTGAAATTAGACCAACTAACCAGCTTGGAATCGTCCTTTGTCTGCAAGTGAGAGCCTGCTGTGGCTCCAAGGAAAAAGTTGTGTCTTAACCAACAACTGTAGAAAATTTAGATTCCACTAGGGACCTCAGATGAATGTTTGTTTCACTAGAAGGGGTAAGCTTCTGATTTAATTAGGAGGTAAATTAATGTATTCTATAGGGAAACTTGGCTGCAGTTTACAGTACCTTGGCAAATTGATTATGGATTTTTATAGAAATTACTACTTATTCTATTTATTTCAGCTGGCTAAAGCATGCCTTTATGACTCCTAAGCATGAATTGTACAGATGTTTCCTTAACTGAGGAAAAACCATACCACATAACCTTACTTAATCGCAGAGGTGTGAAATCCCCGGGTCCAACCGGAGAGTTTACCTCACTGAGGGATAGGAAAAAGTTCAAACAACTTCACCCAACATACAGCTCAGAGCAGAAAAGGAAGTTGCTTCTTGGTTACCATGTATTTTTTTATTTATTTTTTGTGCTGTTCCTGACACCCACTTTCCTACCTGGAGTTTTAATTGGATGCAGGTGGGATGACTCATCCTTGCTTTCCACCTGGCACGGTCATTTCCAGCAGGGTTGACAGATTGTTAACATTTCCATTCTGACATGGTCAGATATTTACACGCTTTACTCGCGCTATGTACAAAGGACTCCAGACGATGAAAAGCAGCAGTGAACTGGATCAATTACATATGCACATGTAATAGCTACAAATTGAAGGAGATTTAACAATGCACCCCAAGTAACCAGGAAAACCTATTTGTTAGCAGGGGGTACTGGCAGTTACACATAATACACATTTCTGTCAAGAAGAGCCCAGCTGATTAACTGTGAGGATAGCTATTCAGGTTTCTACAAGCCCGGTAATAGGACTCTCACAGGAACAATTAACTTGGTAAGGTAGGGTCTACTTCCTCTAATATTTAGATCAACTACATCTGTGAGCCATTGCCCACAAAAGCATGTTTTCTGCTTCCCTAGAAACCATCTTACACCTTCATTCCGCACACATATAATATTCGTTTGCATGCAGGTAAGTGTGATTAGATAAATAAATACACTGGCTAGGCGGGGTATAAATCCAATAAATAAATAAATACAAGAATTTATGTCTTGGTATTGTTTCACTAGAGGTTGACTCTTTACTAAGTGGATTTTTCTGTTTTCATGCATTCTAATCATGCAAACAGCTTTTAGACAGTGTGGATTTTGGCAAAGCAGGGCAGAATGCAGGAGGCATCAGGCCATGAAATGGACAGAAACTGAAAAAGGATTTGCAACTATGGGAGGTGTCAGAAAATGTTGTGAAGCACGGAAGACATCTTCCACCCAGAATCATACCTGACTTCATGTTGCTTGTATGGTTTAGTAGCTACAGAGGGCAGGACAGAGAAACTTGACCAAAATTCACATCCAGTAATGAAGCTGACACAGTGACTCTGGGTCAGTCAATCTCTTTCAGTCTAACCTACCTCATAGGGTAGTTGGGAGGATCAAATGGTAGAAGAGAAAGTCATACAAGTCAGCAATGCAACTTTGAATTCCTTAGAGGAAGGGTGAAATAAAAATGAGGCAACTGAACTTCCTGTCCTATGGAAACATGGCAGAACAATACCTTCGTCTGGAAATAATTTATAATTCAATTTTTTCCTGCTTCTAGCCATTTTGTCATCATTTCACCTTGTGGATGCAAAATCATCCACCTTTACTTTAAGAGTGATCTGCACCTCTCCCACTATGAGGTGAGCCTTCCCAATGATTGGCAGCAGCTGCTATTAGGTATCCCCAATGCTGATGTCACATTAGCCTTTGGAACTGGCCATTTTCAGAAAATATAAACAGGGCTAAACAGGCCTCTGATCTGAAATAGTAGAAATATATATGAGGTTAATTGTTTTGGTGATTTGTGGCTGTAGAAAAGAACAATTATCTGGCTGCATTATGACCTGCTTTTGCAGAAACACATTGTTTTAATGTGCAGCCATATCACATTGGAAATACCTATCTAATCAATGCCTGCTGTCACTTTAATGCACTTCCAATTGCAGTTTTCCAGATATTTTTCCTTCTACTGAGAATCCATATATTAGATTTCTCCCCAAAATTTATTTGTTTTCATTATTCAAAGATAAAACTTCTGCCATGTTTCCAATCCCTCGATGTGCCATTGTATTATTTATTTGCTCATACTACTGTTTCAGTGCAATTCCAATAGATCATCGTTTGCAAATTTAATACTGTTTACCTCCCTTCCTAAATCATTCATATTGTTGAATGCAATTACTTCAACCACTGATATCTCTGAAGTACCTTGTGCATTCCAGCACATTTTTGTTTGTCCTTACTACTGCTATTGAAAAGATTCAAACATTAAATGGATCTTATAAGAACTGCTGCAAACTGCATTTTTGTCACCTGCGCACACACACTTGCCATCTCCACTGCCTTCGTTACTTGTATCTTCCTTTTTTTTCTGAGTGTCACACATATTTTTCACACAACGTTTGTTTGGAATGCATTGGACAAGCTAAAAGTGAATATCAACTTAACCTAGCTGGGGCTGGATTGCGCTGAAAAGCAAATGGTGTATTTAATGGGTACTGCCTCTCTCACTGCCTTCCTTTCTACCAAAGATGGAAGAGATGATTTTTCCAAGGAAAATTTCTCTCAGGTCAGGGTCTCCTATGTTTAGAAAAGAAGCAGTATAACTGGCAGAGCCCACTGGCCTATTAACTAGAGTGCTACTTTCTTGTAAAAAAAAAAAAAAAGAACCTGACCAGCTGGCCTGAATCTGAGCAAGGAAACTCAAAGACCAAAATATATATTCTGATAGGTGTAAAGAAACATGCAATACAGTGAAGGGCAATGGCAAGAGAGACCAGAATTGACATACACACACACACACACACACATATCATCACAGGAAATCAATCAATCACAGCTATGTAATCTTTTCAGCTGTACTATAGGCCTGTTCTATACATGCAGCAGAATTAGGGGGGAATGTGGTGGCAGCATAGTAGAACGGAATATACCACTTCAGACAGCAGGTGTTTGTGGGGCTTATTGTTTCAACTTTCAAGCTTCCTTCACAAACTTTCAAGCTTTCTTCACAATAATAATTCCCCATAAATATGCAGAGAATGTAAAGGGTTAGGCTAGAACTTTTCCTCCTGGTGTGCTAATTTTTCTTATATGCAGGAAGTTTTTATATGGAGGAACACTGAGATAATGTCACCCTTTTCCTAGAGTCTAAAGTGATATAGCTCATTCTAATAAGTCTGCCACCATATTTTGCTGCTTGTGTACAGTAGGCCATAGACTACCTCTTCCTTTAGCAGCATACCTCTTTCATCTATGATTTTCTCTGTTTTTACCAGATGGGTTTAGGATAAGTAACTTTTGTTGTTGCTGTTGTTTTTACATTTCTCAGAACTTAAATTTTGTCATGTGTAAGAGTAATCAAAGATTTCCAGTGTTCTTCATGTATTAGTTTCATAAATCATCTTCTGTACTATAGTTTTGATTACAAAACGGTTCATTGCTTCAGAGTACCAAATACAATCTTTAATCCTGAAACGTTGACAGCACATACAGAAGACCACACTGTTGCTATACTCTGGCTGAGGACAGACTGGCAATCTAAAGCGGGGCAGGCACGCTTCGCAAACGGAGGAAAGGAGCATGTTCAGACATGCGCATCTGTCCGTCGGCTCCGTTGCGTACTTACCCGTCTCCCAGTCGCTTTCCTTCCGCTTTACCCGGACACCGGTTTTTCCCAGTGTTCAGGGGCCTTCCTCCGCATGCCTCCCGCTTCCAAACAGTGTGAACTGGAAGAAGCGGGAGGCATCCGGAGGAAGTGTGAACGCACCGGCAAAAAGTTTTGTGCATATGCGCATATGCGCATATTTGCATATGCGCATATTTGCATATGCGCATGTGCGAAAAACATCAAAGGAAAACAAAAAAAGTGCAGCGGCATGCGCGAGCCGCGCGCGCTGGCTATGCGGCAGTCTGAACTCTCCGTGGCAGTCTGAATGCTCCGTATCGCCGCTGATCCGCATTGCTCTGGCCAGTGTGAACGGCCAGCTCCGTGGGTTTTTTCCCCCGCTCCAGTTCCCTCCGCTTTGCCTCCGCTTCAGATTGCCAGTCTGTCCTCAGCCTCTGTATTAATAATTCTGCAGTACCAGCAATCTTTGAAGAGCTAACAAGATTTCATTTTGCAAAGCATTAATACAGGCACACAAACACACACACAAACACATAGCAAAATGGGACCTGTATGTTATTGTTTGGGGAAAATATATGGAAGGGTCAAAATTTTCACTTTCCCCACCCTCAAGTCAATGAGCAGTGAGGCAAGAGAGGAGGGAAGGATACATGTAAGGAGGTAAGAGGTCTGATGTGGTGCATTGGTGTGACACTGAAAATCTTGTCCCCACTCCCAAAATTCTCCTGCCAGGTTGCCAGCTGCTGTCAAAAAACCTATTGTGAAGATAGAGGGAGAACCAAATATGATACCTGAGCTCTGTGGAGAAAGTTTGGGATTTTTTAAAAAATGTACTAGGTAAAATATTGTTAAAATGTAATTCTGAAATGTAGTCCTGCAGTCTGAAGTGGTAGAGTCCTCAGCAGTTCACTACCACATTATTCATTGTAGACAAAATCTTATAAACCTCTTAGAATTGATGGGGGCTATACTACATCGCACCATAGACCATCTCCTTTAAACTGGCTACATACAGATGAAGTGCCATTTTTACAAGAAGGGATAAGTAACACAATCGTCCTCCCCCTGTCCTCAATTTGCAAGCACTTTGAGAGAGAACGTGCTCTTGATTACTTCATATGACCAGCATAGGAAGTATTGTACTTATTCCAATTCCGATGCACTTGAACTCTGTGATGTTATTACATTCATTAAAAAAAAAACTCGGGGGGAGGGGAGGCGATGATGCTTTCAGGAAAGGGATAGAGGAAATTGTGGGAGAGGAGGAAATGAGATGCCTCCTGCAAGTACTTGCGAGTTCCCACTTGTTTTTTTTAGTCTCTGTGGCAAAGATCATACAGATGTGGGGAAATTCATACATGGATGCCATTTTCCAGCCATTTGTCGTCCTGTTTCTCAGTTTCTCAAGGGTGGGGGAATGTGTAAATGGCAAACCTGCTTCAAATTCACATTTCCTCTCACATGCTCTCTTTATTTATTTATTTATTGTTCACATTTTTATCCCGCCTTTCCAGATAGCCATCTCTTATAGCTACTTCATACCAATCCAGTATATACTCTAGTTATTCTTTTTGTTCTCTTGGAGCTGATATGAAGCATAATTGGGCCAGGAAATCCATATTAAAATTCCTATTCAGCCATTAAACTCGTCAAGTGACTTTAAGCCAGTCACTCTTTCAGTCTAAGCTAATTGACAAGATTGTTGAGAGAAATATGGAGGGGGAGAAGGCAACAGTATGCTTTCTGCTGTCGATTTGATGATTGCTGAGATGAAAACAATAGTTTTTGTTGTGTATTACTATCACGGTCACCATGTGCTCATGTAATGGTGACTGCTGTGTGGCCGTTCACACATGGCTAGACTCTACCTGAGCTTCGGCCAGGTAGAACAATAGCCAGCCAGAACCTGAAAGGTCACCAATCACGTACCTAGGTTCCTCCAGGGGACCTATGCAATGTAACCACTATTGTAAGGTCCTATCAGGACATTTGGGCAAGGTCAGAGGTGTGTCTCCGACCGGAATAAAAGAGGGCTCTGAGCCCGGGGTTTTTCATGTTCCATCTGACCCACAATAAACTACCATGCTGATTTCACTGTTACCAGCCTCCCAACTCCAGTACTTTTCAGTTTTCTTGCCGCTTATTTGTAATACAGCAACTTCATGCCTGCTGTAGCACTCAGTCTAAAACAGAGGTAACAGGGAACTAACTTAGCATTTTTAATGAACTTTCTGGTTCCTAACCACAACTTAATATTTTCTGCAGATTAAGACCTCCTGTAGCTGAACTTGTAAGGCTAACAGTAATGAATATGTTTAAATAAGCTATTCTAGACATTGCCATTATCTGAACCAAGTAATTAATCTTTTGTGTTGGAACAGTTTTGCTATGAACCTACAGCGGACTAAAACATATATTGAGGCACTGTGATATTCACGCCATTGGAACTTGGCTGCATTGTGTGTGGGATAGCTTTTTGTAAGGATAGCTCAAGAGTTTAACTTGGTTTTATTCACCATTATACAATTACGCCCCTGTCAAAGTACACTACACTACGTTGTCTTGTGAATTACATTGTATTTCTTTATAGTTTACTCATGAGGGTTTTTTATGCATATGGCCACATTTTTTTATCATTTCTATTAGGTCTGGTTTTATTACCTGATTTTTTTCCCTTCCTTTTTATTGAATAGATAAGACAAAAAGGAAATAGTTTTACCGAATGGTAAGTCTTCAAAAATTTCAGCATACTTGGATCTTGAGGATTCTAGTGCCCTCTAGTGTATCACTAATCTTTTATTATGCTTCAAATGACTTTTTCCCAGTCACATACAAACAATATGTTTATTTTTTTAATCTGAATAAATGCTAGTAATGTGATGATACTCTGAATGCAAATCAAAAACAGATGTTCATGCCAGCGTCCAAAATTTAGTTTCTGCCAATCTGACCACTGTGATCTTAAATGTGTAGACAATGATATTCCACCTCTTATACTGGCACATGACTAACATTTTTCTCTAATAAAATTGTGCAAGTTCCAAGAAATATGAGTCACAAAGAAGGTAAAGAGATTCCCTTTTTTTCATGAACAGATTCTATTGGTGGCATATGTGTGGTCTCTGAAGGAACAGCTATTATTAAAATGGCCGTCATTTACTGAGTACTTGAATTTTGCTGAGCATGGATATACTTTGCAATGTTTCTCCAAAATTATATGTTGCTATGTCCTCTCAACCAAAGCAGTGAACTTGGGGGTAATGACTGAGTAATTTTAGCTTTGGTTTGAAGTACTAGAAGACCAGCGTTATTAACAAATCTCCCTTGATGTGTGTTTCATGCCCAAAAAAGTATGTTTTCTTTTACATAACCTTATTTTCTGATACTTGATAATCAATTAAAATAAGCTTTGCTCAAGGCAGTTTCTTTTGATTTTGGATGACCCTGCCAATTATGTGTCAGGGACATGTCAGGGTCCTTGAATTAGGAAGGTTTGAGTTAGAAACTGGAGTCTTGCAGAAGCAAAGTGGAAAAGGACCAAGGAAAGGCTCCTGGGATTTGCAGGCCTGTGGCCCACTGAGGTGTGATCATGCAGAAGAAAGACCCCACAACCAATTTAATGGAAGAAAATGGCCACACCTTTTTGTATACAAACATTGGTGCAGCATGGGGATTGATCCTGCATCAGGCAACCCACCTGTCATCTGACGAATCCCACCTTCCCCCAGCCTGCCCCCGAGCTGGGTATGCCACTTAATGGCTGCACCCCCAAGACCCCTTAAGGAAGTCCACACCTAGTCAATCCACAGGCTTCATGTTTCCAGCCCCCTCCTTCTGTTCTTTTCTGTTTAATCTTCTGTTTACAAATGTCACTAAAATTAAGCAATAATCCAATGAATGCAGAATCTTCAGAGGCCCAGAGCATTTTATAAAGGCACAGGATGAAGGGTATCCATTACCTTTCAGTTTGGTCATATCCTCCTTGCCAATTGTGATCACTGAGCTGTTCATTTAATCAATTGTTTGTATCAGAACAGTTAGGATGGATCTGTTTGCATGACTACAAACTGCTTTCTTGGAGCTGCCATCTCCCTGCCTGTCATCACTGACCTCCATCAATCGTTAAAAACACACAATTAAAAAGAAAACTACATGTTTGAGGGTTTTTTAAAAAATATAATGTACTACTTTGGAATCTCTGTGTCCTTTCTGACATCATCACTTGGTTTCTTCCTATGATCTTAGGTGACTAATTTTACAAGCACATTACAATAGATACTGAAGAACATGCAGGACCAACAAGAAGTCAGCATAGTCCCTATAGGGTTATTTAATGGAGCTATCAAACTCCATGTACAGGGAGGGGATCTCTGCACCTGACAAGCAGGTAATTTCAATGATCAGATCACAATCACATACCTCTTCTCTGTTGAGTGAAAATATTTAGTTTGTGGTTTGTGCAAGCACAAAAGCTCCTGCAAGCTGCAACACAATTTTTGTACGTATTACCTAGGTATACTCTGGCCATCACTCTGAAGTACAAACAGCTCCTATGAAAATGTAAAGATTCCTGCAATGCTTGAGATAAATTTCAATTTAACAAAATTAGGTGAGCTTGCCTGACATGTAATTGAGGATGTCTGATCAAGGGCCGAGGACAGACTGGCAATCTGAAGCAGGGCAGGCACGCTTCGCAAACGGAGGAAAGGAGCCCATTCAGACATGCGCATCTGCCCGTCGGCTCCGTTGCGTACTTACCCGTCTCCCAGCCGCTTTCCTTCCGCTTTACCCGGACACCGGTTTTTCCCGGTGTTCAGGGGCCTTCCTCCGCATGCCTCCCGCTTCCAAACAGTGTGAACTGGAAGAAGCGGGAGGCATCCGGAGGAAGTGTGAACGTGGCAAAAAGTTTTGCGCATATGCGCATATGCGAATATGCGAATATGCGCATATGCGCATATGCGAATATGCACATATGCGCATATGCGAAAAACATCAAAGGAAAACAAAAAAAAAGTGCAGCAGCACCCGCGAGCTGGCTATGCGGCAGTCTGAACTCTCCGTGGCAGTCTGAATGCTCCGTATCGCCGCTGATCCGCATTGCTCTGGCCAGTGTGAACGGCCAGCTCCGTGAGTTTTCCCCCCCGCTCCAGTTCCCTACGCTTTGCCTCCGCTTCAGATTGCCAGTCTGTCTTCGGCCAAGGTAAGTTCACCAGGGCATTGTGTTTGTGTTGAAATTTTTAGCATCCATGCACAAAATTGTGAAGAAGTCCGCATAGTATTTACACACACACACATACACACAGATATGTGAAAATCTGAGCAAATAGCAGAAACAAGCTTCTTACGCTTGGCCTAGAATTGGTGCTGCCTATTGTCTTTCCTTCCAATTTTTATCTTTCAGAAAGACCTTCCTTCTCTTCAGGTCTTTTTTTAAATTTGATGTCCCAAGTGGACAGGGCTCTTAGGTCATCTTCCATCCCATCACTGTTCAAACAGAAGTCTGCAAATTTGCTGCCATTTGTTCCATTTTCAAATTCACCCCCTTTTTACTGCCTCTGTAGACCATTTTGCAAGTTTATGGGACACTGGCATGCATCTGTCCTATAAGTTTGTACTTGAAGATTTGTAAATCTGTATTTATTCATTCAGTAAATAAGTGAATTTGTTTCCTCTAATCATACAGAAGCTTCTTAATAACTGAACATACTGACATCAAGAAATATAAGTATGCGTTAATACTGGGTAAACCAGCATTAAACGGTATTATGCTAGGTGTTACTGGTTTTACAGGTGAAAATGAATTGTTTGCCCTGTTTGTTGTATGGATAGTTGACTAGTCTGTGTCACCCCCCCCCCCCCCCCAATGCCTGAAACCTCAAGTAGTTTCCTGAGTCAACAAACCACATGTTATGGCTCAGGAAAAATGGACATCCTTTTCTTTTCATCGCTTGCTTTTCTTTTCAGTACTTACTTCCAGGGCTCTTTTTCAGCAGGAACGCACTGAACGCTGTTCTGGCTGGCGTACGAGCCTGCCCCGCCCCCTCCCTGCCAGGTCTGAGCTGTTTACACTTAAAGGGAAAGTTCCTGTAGAAAGCCGGCAGGAAAAAGCTCCACCCGGTGCTTTCCCTTTAAGTGCAGACAGCCAGCAGGAGAAAGCTCCACCCAGAGATTAAGCACAGGGGCTAGGCTCTCTGCATTTGGCTTGCCGACCTCGCGTGGCTTTCCCTGCTCCGGTAAGTGCCTCCCACATCTCTTTTCCTTCTCTCTCTCTCTCTCCCCCACCTTTCTTTCTTTCTTTCTTTCTTTCTTTCTTTCTTTCTTTCTTTCTTTCTTTCTTTCTTTCTTTCTTTCTTTCTGTCTTTCTTTCTTTCTGTCTTTCTTTCTTTCTGTCTTTCTTTCTCTCTCTCTCTGTCCCCACCTTTCTTTCTTCCTTTCTCTTTCACTCTCTCCCTCCCCCTTCCTTTCTCTCTCTCTCTCTCTCCTCCACCTACCTACCTTCCTTCCTTTCTTCCTTCTTCCTTCCTTCTTCCTTCCTTCCTTTTCCTTCCTTTCTCTCTCTCCCCCCCCACCTACCTCTTCCTTCCTTCCTTCCTTCCTTTCCTTTCCTTTCCTTTCCTTTCCTTTCCTTTCCTTTCCTTTCCTTTCCTTCTGTCTTTCTTTCTGTCTTTCTGTCCTTTGTGTTTTTATTTAAAAAATTATTGAAAAGGGGGGGGATGTCAAAAAGCAGAGAGCCCAGGAAATGCTGCTTTTGACAATATCTTTAATTTTTGAGCATCTCTTTTGTTTTCTCATGGCATCTTCTGCTTAAGAAAAGTAAGTTTGAAGCCTGAGTTCATTGTTGTGTCTTGTTGGGAATGGCTTGCAAATATACGTGTGTTTAAAGTCTGTATTAAAGTGGTTTGGTGCTTACTGCCATGTAAGAGAAAACATCTGAAAAAGTAGCTTCATTGTTGTGTGTGTTGGCAGAACACTTGACTGTTGCATGGGGCACTTTGGGGGACATCTGCAGAGAAACAGAGTTGTACCTAAAAATGAGCATGGTCAGCTGCACTTTGGAGATTGCCTGTTTTGTGAAATTTAAAAAGTGGGCAGAGCTTCTGAAGAAGATGATTTTCCCTCTTCTCCTGCCACTGGACTGACATCTGCCTTTAATGGGCCAGCAAAGTTGATGTTCTTAAACCTCCTAATAAGAGAGATTTCCGCTTCTGAGGAGTTCCAACGATTGGTGATCTTGTGATGGTAGTGATACTTTTATGTGGTAAAGACCACCTGTTCACAGGATAATTTTACCTGTGGGACAGACTCTGCATGGTAACCACTCCATTGGTACATAATTGCTTGTAAAAAATATTATAGTGTAATAATTCAGGTGGGTAACTATTGGTCTGAAGCAGCAGAACAAAGTTGGAGTTCAAAGTTTCATCCAAGGTATAAGCTTTTGTGTGCATGCACACATCTTCCATCTGAAGAAGTGTGGGTGGCACATGAAATCTTATACCTTGAATAAAATTTTGTGCCTTGAATAAAACAGTCCACAATCTACTCCCATCCAGTGCATCCACAAACCTAGAAGAAGAAGAGATTGGATTTATACCCCACACTTCACTACCCAAGGGAGTCTCAGAGTGTCTTACAAACTCCTTTCCCTTCCCCTCCCCACAACAGACACCCTGTGAGGTAGGTGGGGCTGAGAGAGCTCTGAGACAACAGCTAGTACAGAGCTATGGCTTGCCCAAGGTCATCCAGCAGGTACAAGGGGGGAATGGGGAATCAAACCCAGTTCTCCCAGATTAGAGTCCATGCACTTAACCACCACAGCAAACTGGCTCCTAGCATTGTTCTGCCAGTGAACTAGGGTTGCCAACTCCAGGTTGAGGAAATCCCTGGAGATTTGGGAGTGGAGGGTGGGGTTTAGGGGAAGGAGGGACCTAAGCAAGGCATAATGCCATGGACTCTACTTTCCAAAGCAGCCATTGACCTGATCTTTGTAGTTTGGAGCTCAGTTGTAATTCCAGGAGATCTCCAGACCCCACCTGTAGGTTGGCAACCCTAAAAAATCATATTCAGCGTACTAGTTCTGCAGGAAGGCAAGCTGATTTCCATGGGAACCTAACCCTTAGGAATTGATTCCAATCCAGTGTGGGAATAATTGTTGGACATAAGATATTGGTTCAGGTAAGATTTTGTATAGATGGGACAGAAAATAATGTTTTTATTGGTTTTGTCAAAACTGTTTTGACAACAAGGTAAACAGAATAAGAAGCAAAAGGTGGATGTGGCTGGATGACCCCACTTCTGGTAACATCGGTTGTGGCCTAATATGTTAATGACCTGTGCTGTCCGGGGTGTGGCCTAATATGCTAATGAGTTCCTGCTGGGCTTTTTCTACAAAAAGAGCCCTGCTTACTTCAATGCTCAAAGAGCCATGCTCTTCGAACCATATCCTGAAATACAAGCAATGAAGTTTTTCTTGTGGTCATTTGGCATTAACATTTTAGTGTATGCTATAGAATTTTCCCTCTGTGACACATTGAAATAGATCAGGTGCTCAACTATCCCCAGTCTGAGCTGGACATTTAAATGGGATAAAGATGTAATGGCCAGTTTTGTTAAGTCTTCTGCAATGGTTTTTGGCTGTATATGGCTATAGCTGTATTAACTATTTATTCAGCTGATGCTTGTAGGATATATGTTTTTTTTGGGGGGGGGGCGGTATGGAACATAAGAATGACTATTACGCACAGTCCTTTTCCAGAGAGAGAGAGAGAGAGAGAGAGAGAGTTCTCTAATGCTTAGTACATGTAAGGTACTAGAGGCTTCTTGACAAAAGCCTGCTAAAGACAGGGCCAGCTCACCCGCTAGGCAGATTAGACTTCTGCCTAGGGTGCCCCCTGGTGGTGAGCACCAAACTGGCCAGCCATCGTGTCCCGTCCCCCGCCCCTTTGAGTGAAGTGACTGTCCCATAGAGAAGGGTGAAAGCATCAAAGCACTTTCATCATCCCCATCATCTCATCATCCTGCATCCTCCTCGGCCCCCTGCGGCCGGCCCCAGATGCCCCTGCCATTGGTGGTTGTGGTGGCAGTGGCACATCGGGGCGGCCAGCAGGCCAATGGGTGAGCAAGCGAACGAGCTCTGCAGCCCACCACTGCCGGCCCCACTCTTGCTGCAGCACCTATTTAAAGTTTTTTGTTTTTCATTCTTCCTAAAATGCATTTATTTTTGAAAATTGGTGGGTGCGGAGAGGGGGCGCCAGAATGTATCCTCGCCCAGTGTGCAAAAAACCCTGGGGCCAGCCCTGGCTAAAAAATAAAACCCTAATAGAATCTATGACAAATGTAAAATGAGAATTTTTCAGCTTCCAAATATTTTAGTCTACTGTAAGGGAAAAGGAGAAAGCTTTCAAAAGGAACAATGGCATAACATTATCCCATTATTATTCCACAGTCTCCTTTTTCTAAGAAGAAAATGGATGAAGTATAAATTACATAAATGACCCCATTTGAAATAAGAACTAAGAAATAGTGTTATTTTCCCTCCTAAAATCATACTCAGACTTCTTTCAATACAGCTGCTTTAATATAGGGAAGCCAGTGCATTTTTTAAACAGCTGTGATTCCTAAAGGGCTCAGGAATACATACAATACTTTCTTCAGTACGGGGGTTCCACATTTATGTCAATAGGAAGGAGCCAGTCTGTACACAGGATTCTTTGCACATGTAGATTTGCTCTTTCCACTAGTGTAAATGGGGTGCCTGTATGAGCCACACACATCACAGCACGCCTACTCTGGATCAGAGTATTAATGGATTGGACGCTTCAGTATAAAAGGGAAGAGGGCTAATCTTGCCCAGTGTCTTCCTTATGTACTCCTTTCTTCCTGCTGTGTAAGGCTTTTTGACCCTGCATGCCCCAGGATATTTAGCAGAGCCTTTGAGAGAGGGCCATCCTACTTCTTACTTGCAGGACAGGTGATTAGAGCCAATCAGCTTTTCTGATAAATATGTATTTATAACATTTAACATCTGTTTTGTCCACAGTGTGGATTGGTGAATCTGTATAATCAGATATCTTTATATGAAGGGATATATACCACAATTTGGGTTGGATTTATTTACTTTTATTAATTGATTCATTTTCTTTCTTAAACTTATGGCACCTGTTGATTTTCTTTATTCTGTTCTCTATTCTTTATCTGTTTCTATTGGTTTCAATGGGAGCCATATTTCTGGCTGTAACTTTTCATTTTTCATCCAACTGGGGCAAGTATTACAAAGCTTTAATCTGTATCATTTTACATTTGTCAGACTATGATACTGATCTATGAAGATCTCTGACATATTCAATAAATGAACCCCAAGTACATAGAAAAGCCTTTGATTTAGCTGGGTTTCTACTGATTTTAATCAGTCTTCAACATCTGTGGACCAGAACAGAATACTCCAAGAGGATTTCTCCATTTTAGAACATGATCAGATCCTCTCTTGATTCATAAGATGGCTAATTTTATGCTTATACTGTAACTGTTTTCAAAACAGCTATGATTCCAAAAGAATGCAGGAATTCAACTATGGACATAGTTGAATCAGTCAGGGGCTCCCCATTTATACTAACAGAAGTAGCCAATATATGTCTTGGGTCTGGAAAATCAACCCACTAGAACTTACAAGGAGGGATGTACAATTAGGAAAAAACAAGAAGGGACCTGCAAGACTTGTGGAGAGGGCAATTCCATCCTCCCCCCTGACTCTATAAAGTTGTTGTGTATCAAGGCCGCGGTCACCAGGGACTCTCGTAATGGTGACCGCCACGTGGTCATCACACATGGCCAGAATCTACCTGAGCTTTGGCCAGGTAGAACAATAGCTAGTTGGATCCTAAATGACTGCCAATCATGAGCCTAGGACTCCCGCAGGGGACCTATGAACTGCAACCACTGACTTAAGGTCCTCTCAGGACATTTGGGCGAGGTCAGGGGATTATCTCCGACCAGCATAAAAGAGGGCTCTGGGCCCGGGGTTTCTCATGTTCCATCTTGACCCGAAATAAACCACTATGCTGATTTCACTGTTACCGGTCTCCCGACTCCAATACTTTCTACTGGTGATGAGGATGGGATCCCGATGAGCGACTCATCAGCTGAACCGAGCAGCCCCGCACCGAGCACTGATCCGCCGGCTCCAGGCACTGCTGAGCTCCAGCGCTCTGAGGTTCCACTACAAGCCCATGAGGACACCGCTCACTGTGCCGCTCCTAGTCTGGTAATTATGGCTGATGCTCTGGGACCAATACCCCCATTTGACACATCTCGCCCAGAGATCTGGGAGGTATGGATCAAGCAGCTGGGCTGTGCCTTCATTGTCCGGGGCATTACCGATGTGGACATGAAGCGAGCCTGGCTCTTGAGCTCTTGTGAGGTAGATGTGATGCAGGTCACCCAGAGCTCGCTTGCCCTCCAAGATCCCCTCGAGGCACCTTACGACATCCTAATCAAGGCCCTAGGGGACTACTTCACCCCAAAACCCTCAAAAATGGCCCTGCGCCTGGATTTCATCTGGTGCCAACAGCCGGGAGAGTCAGCTGCAACTTTCCTGGCTGAACTCCGCCACATGGCTGTGGGCAGCAAATTCTGCCACATGGACGACCACATGGAGACAGGGTTTATGGGTGGGTGAGAGAAGCCAAACTACAGCGCTAGCTGATAGTGCTTCCTGAGCCAACTCTTGAGAAAATGCTACAAACAGCCGTGGCCTTCGAGGCAACTCTAAAGGACAAGCCGGCCACCAAGGTCCATCGCACCACAACTTCCGGATCAGAATCATCCGAGGACGAGGACATCCACCAGCTCCGGCAACACTTGCAGAAGGGTGAGTCCAGCTCCTCCTGGGCCTGCTCCCAGCACCCAGCATTCGCCGCCATTGTTCCCTCTTCTTCCAAAAACAGGCCGCCCCCAACATGCGCTAGCTGCGGGGACCCCCACGAGCAACGTTCCTGCCATTTCCGGGATGCTATCTGCCAATCCTGTGGTAAAACGGGGCACATTGCAAAGGCCTGTCGCATCCAGACCAGCCGCCGCTCAACCGTTGCAAACTACGAGACGCTGGATAGCCTCACAACAGCAGTACAAATACTGAATTTACCCCAGCCTCTTTCTAGGGTGATTACAGTTGACCTACAGATTGAGGGTACCCCCTGTTCTATGGAGCTGGACTCTGGGTCCATGTACTCCATAGTCTCTGCAGCAACCTTTAAACAGCTCTGCCCACGGTGGGGACCCCAGCTACACCGGCCAATGGGTCTAGTGCTCCGGGATTTTCAAAAGAACCCAGTTTCAATCAAGGGGCTGGCCAAAGTCAAGGTCCAGTACCATGAATTCAATGGCCCCCTCAACTTCCTCATGGTGGAATGAGACCTCATCAGTCTCCTGGAATGTGCATGGTTTAAACCGCTGGGTTTGGAAGTCACAGGGGTGTACCACTTGGCATCCGCAGACTACGCATCAGTCTGTGTGGAATTCCCGGCCATTTTTGATGGCACACTGGGCTTCTACCAGGGGCCCCCAGTCTCCCTGGACTTAGATCCCACAGTCTGACCAATCTGCGTGGTGGCCCGGCAGCCCCCCTGGCCATGCAGCCAAAAGTAGAGGCAGAGCTGGACAAGCTTGTGGTGCAAGGCATGCTCAAGCCAGTCTCCCACACTAGGTGGGAGACACTGATAGTCACCCCCATGAAGGCAAATGGTGAGATCCACATTTGTGCAGATTACAAATGTACTTTGAACTTGGCTCTGCAAGACCACGCATATCCGGTGCCCCTGGTCAGCCACGTCTTGGCCTCTCTAGCTGGGGCCAAGGTATTCGGGAAGCTGGACCTGGCGCAGGCCTACCAGCAGGTTCCCGTGGATGATGCCATGGCAGTGGCACAGACCATCGTCCCACACAAGGGAGCATTCAAGGTAAAATGGCTCCAGTTCGGGGTCAGCGTTGCCCCTGGTATTTTCCAACAACTTATGGACTCTGTTTTAAAAGGCATTCCAGGCATAAAGCCATTCTTTGATGATGTCCTGATCGCAGTCCCGGACGTCACCACCTTCAAGACCCGACTGCAGGCCGTCCTCCAGCGATTCCAGGATGCCAGCCTAAAGGTGTGCAAGGACAAATGCACCTTGGGTGTCCCATCTGTGACATTCCTGGGCTTCACCGTCGACACCCAAGGCATTCACCCCACCCCAGAGAAGCTAGCGGCCATCACAGAGGCACCCAACCCACCTCGAAGGCAGAGCTACAGGCATTCTTGAGCCTCCTGAACTTTTCTCATGCCTTCCTTTCCCACAAGGCGGCAGTCACTGAGCACCTGCATAGGTTACTGGACAAGGGGGCCAAATGGGTTTGGGGGCCACAACACGTGGCAGCGTTTCAAGCAGTGAAAGACTTGTTAGTTTTGAACGCTGTCCTGGCACACTTTGATGAATCATTGCTGGTCATTCTGGCATGTGATGTGTCTCCATAAGGGGTGGGGGCGGTCCTGGGCCATCAACTTCCCAACAGGTAGGAGGTGCTGGTGGCATAATACTCCAGAACACTGTTGTCAGTGGAGCGAAACTATGCCCAGATTGACAAAGAAGCCCTGGCCATCATGGCAGGGGTAAACAAAGTTCATGACTACCTTTATGGTAGGGCATTTATGGTGGCCACTGACCACAAACCACTCCTGGGTCTCCTCGCTCCCCACCACCAGACCCCACACATGCTGTCCCCACAGGTCCTGCAGTGGTCCATTTTCCTTGCAGGTTACTAGTATGAGCTGGTGCACTGCCCCGGAAAGGCCATGGGCCACGCAAATGCCCTAAGCTGCCTCCTGCTGCCATCCTGTGACCCAGATCCAGCTCCCGCATTCCACATCGCACATGTCAAGGACCTCCCGGACCAGCCTGTCCAGGTATCTGAAGTGGCCCACCGCACGGCCCAGGACCAAGTCCTGTCCCGGGTCTCAGACTGGGTGGGGAGGGGGTGGCCCAACTATCTGGGCCCTGATTTTGCCACTTACACAGCAAGGTGGCATGAACTGTCCACCCACAAGGGGTGCATGCTATGGGGCACAAGGGTCATCATTCCAGGACCACTCCGCTCTAGGGTCCTAGCAGCCCTCCATGAGTCCCACCCCGGAATTGTCCAGATGAAAACCCTGGCCCACAGCTATGTGTGGTGGCCAGGCATGTACAAGGAAATTGAGGACCGGGTGCATCAGTGCAGCAAATACCAAGAGTCGCACCCCGATCCTCCTCGTGCACCTGTCCGGCCCTGGGATTCAACCAACAAGCCCTGGTCTCGACTCAACCTGGACTTCACAAGGGTAGTCCAGGGCCAGTTGTTTGTGAGAGCCAGTTTGGTGTAGTGGTTAAGTGCACGGACTCTAATCTGGGAGAACCGGGTTTGATTCCCCACTCTTCCACTTGCACCTGGCTGGATGACCTTGGGCAAGCCATAGCTCTGTACCAGCTGTTCTCTCAAGGACAGCTTGGGAAAGAGCTCTCTCAGCCCCACCTACCTCCCAGTCGCGGTGCGGGCTACCTCGACCGAAGCGGCCGTTCGAGCTCTGTGGTGCATCTTCACCACCCATGGGTTGCCCGACACCCTCGTAATGGACAACAGGACAGCCTTCACATCTGGGGAGTTCCAGCACTTCGTGGACTCCTTCTGTATCCGCCACATCTGCTTGGCATCCTTCCATCCTGCAACCAACAGCTAGGCGGAATAGATAGTAAGGACCACCACCTAAGGACGCCCTAAAGCGGATGGAACCAGGGGCCTGGGAGCTCCAGCTGATAAAGTTCCTATTCAGCCAGTAGAACACCCCCCACACCAGGATGGGGCTACTGGTGGAGCTACTGATGGGTTGGTGCCTTGGCTCCCTGCTGGATCACCTCCACCCAGACAGCACCATCAGCAGCGACGCCAAGCCTGAGTCCTGGCCAGCTGCATGAGGTTTCTTCCCTGAGGACCCCATCTATGTCCAGAACTATGCCAGAGGTCCAGCGTGGGTCCCTGCAAGGATAGTCCATGCAACCGGGCTGCTCTCCTATGAGGTCTTCATGGAAGACAGAGCGGTGTGGCGGCGCCATGTCAACCAGCTCCAGCAGCGTCTCCCAAGCAATGCACCCGACATCCCCAAGACTCCTGCTCCCACTGAACCGGTCCCAACCCCACCCTAGGAAGCCAACCCAGATGTGGAGCCTGCAGAACCCCTGCCTATAGACCATCCCAGTGAACCTACACTGCCCGAGCTGCTACCAGACATTCCCGCAAGCAGCCCTGGAGAGCTGCCAGTGACTCCACTCCCCCGAGCCAAACAGCACCCCGCAGCCAGCAACTCCCTGGTGCTCGGAACACGAGCATCACCAGCCAGGGTACCTGAATGACTATGTTTGCAGGGGGGAACTGGACTATGGGGGGAGGGCTGTTGTGTCTCAAGACTGCAGTCGCCAGGGACTCTCGTAATGGCGACCACTGAGCAGCTCACCATGGCCATCACCTCTGCTTTGCTGCTGACTGCCTCAGCTGGCTGCCCCTTCTCTGCCACTGGCCTTTCCTCCTCCACCAGCCTCTTCTCCACCAGCCTCTTCTCCTCCACCAGCCTCTTCTCCTCCACCAGCCTCTTGGGTGAGTTCCCACTGGGAGGTTCAAGTGTTGGGGCATCCTCAGGTGATGGGGGAGGGTGGGTAAGCACCTGTGGCTCTCCTGTATCATGTCATGGGTGACAACAACCGCACCAGGGCCCCATCTGAGTTGGCAGCACAGCCAGAGGTGCTGGCATTGCCAGAAGTCAGCCCCTCTGACTCCTTGGGAGTTGACAGCTTGCCGCCAGTGGCTGAGCCTACAAACTCTGCACCTGGTCCTGCAATGAGGTACAGGTGCAACCGGGGAGTCCACCTGACTCACCTCCATGGGTGGTTTGGCTGAGAGAGCAGCTCTGCAGGGACTTAGCCACCCACCACCGAGATGCATGCTGGAAGGGAAGGCGAGCTCCGAGTCCTGAGTACTAGCAGGAGCAGGGGCACCACCAAGGGAAGCACAGCCAGAGGCCTATATAGCTCCCACGTGGGATCAGACTCACTGTAGAAGTAAAAAGTCACCTCTGTGTGGATCTCACACCCACCTTCGGCTCCTGCTCTCAGACCCCCACTCTTGCTCGGTTTCCTGGCTTCCTGACCTCTACTTTGGACGACCTCTCTTTTGGACTCACAAGTCGGCTCTGAACTGGTTTGTCAGAGAATGAACCAGTTCAGTTTGGTTCATGGTTTGGCCAGAAACCAAACTGCATTTCTGCAGTCCGTGCCCATCCCTATTCCTGCTCCACACCACTAGTAGTGTGTCTGTGTGGAGAGGATGGAGGGATAATATCATTCACCTGTCCCTCTCCACACTCTAAATACCTGTCCTCACTCAGCCTAACTTGTCTCACAGGATTGATGTGAGGCTAAAATGACAAAAGAAAAACTATGTATGCCACACTAAGATCTCTGATATACAGGTGGGATAAAAATGCACTCAATAAATGAAGATTCTGGAATTACTATTAGAAGCCCACCTTACTCTATAAGAAGCCCATTAGTCTTTAAGAAGAAAACCAAGACCATGCAAAAATGAGAGTGCCAGTGAAGTGTAATGATTAGAGTAGGCCTGGGGATATCTGAGGTTCAAATCACCACTCAGCAGTGCAACCATTCTCTCTCACACACACTGTCTCTTTTCCTCACTTACTCACCTACCTCGTAGACCTGTTCTGAAAACATGGGAAAGGGAGATCATCCCAGAGCTCCTTCTTGTGTAGAAAAGGTTGGAAAATTGCCTCCTACTTTCTGCTAAGTTCTGTCACCTTCCCCCCATTCATCCCTTTACTCTAGAAGGGAAGTTCAGGTTGAGGGTAAAACCCTGCCCACCCAAATTTTCTTCACAGCATCGGGGGGAGGGGGAGGTGACAGCTGAAGGATGGTGGTCTGTCAGTTGGCAGGAGTGGTCATCTGTCTTTCCTGACTCACAAGGTGAGGCTGCTGCCACAGGAGGTCACCAGGGAATGGAGCCCTGTGCTTGGCTCACTGAACAGGCTGCCTGTTGCTGCCTTGACTAAGGCTATCTAGCTGAGCCACTGGGCAGCCACACTGGGCAAGAATCCCCCCTTACCAAATGCCTCATGAGGTTCCAGGCTTCCATTTCATTATGTGCCCCCTTCCCTTTGCAGTGCATCAAAGACACTGGCCCAAGGGAAACAGAAATGACTTCTGTGTTTGAAGTGGTCATGTGCCGGGCCAGGCCAGGAGACAGATGCATGTCCATGGTTTCATGGCATGGTGGTTCCCACTCATTCCTGCTTACCAATGTTGCATCCATCAACCAGCAAGCTGCAACTCATCCTCCTCCATGCAACCACTTCCCCTTTGGCCTTCTTGCAGTTTTGCTGCCTTGGCAGTGGCAATGAGGCCTCCTTGCCAAACCCCCCCCCCCCCAGCTCCAGTGCTCCATAGCTCCACAGCACTGTAGGAGAGCAGGTGGGCAAGAAGGTTCCCCCCACCTCCATAGCTGCTGCCTCAACTGCAATTATTATTTTTCCCATTGGTTCTTCCATCCATAGTACTCCTGCCCTCCCCTCCCCTGCTTGCTTGCACCTCCTTTGCTCAAGCAGTGGCTCCCCCTCCTCCAATGTCTGCTACACAGGGTTAGGAGGCTAAATGTACCCAGCCAGCAAAAGTATGTTGTGTGTGCAAGTGCAGACCACATTCCTCTGTTTGAGGGGATGTAAACTCCCCCATTCATTTTATAAAAGGTTCCACATCTTTCTGCAAAATTGGGGGGTTCCCCAAGTTTGCAGGGAACTCTTCCTTCTGTTTATATTGTCACAATCAGTGGATATAAGTATTTGCACATTAGAATACAAGATAATGGTGTTGCCCATTAGAATACAAGATAATCAGAACTGAAATAAAATACCTTTTTAATGTAGTAATTTTAACATCCAAATTGGAACATTAACTCAGAAATACTGAAGGCAGATAATTAATCCTCTATATTCTGTGTCTCCTTCACTTTGGTTAATTTGGTGAACTTAAACATTTTTTTTCAAGTGCTTGTACATTTCTCGTGTTTCAGCCATAACTTGCATCAGGGGCCGTAGAAAAAGAGGTGCCGGAGCTCATTAGCATAACTCATTTGCATAACTCATTTGCATATGCCACACCCCCTAACATACCGGAAGTGTGTCAGAAGGCAACACCCATCTCTCAGGCTCCACTCCACAGGTGAGTGAAACTGACCTGCTCTTCCTCCATTCCCTTCCCCATCCAATACTTTGTGCAATAAAAATAAGTGTAAAGAACACACCCTCATTCTCTTCTTTCTCCCTTGAAACCACCAGGTTTCAAGTAGACTTGAGATACCCAGGATATGTGCACCACCCATCCCTTTCCCTTCCCCTCCCCACAACAAGACACCCTGTGAGGTAGGTGGGGCTGAGAGAGGTCTTTTGAGAACTGCTCATGAGAGAACAGCTCTGAGAGAACTTGTGCCTGGCCCAAGGTCACACCAGCAGCTGCATGTGGAGGAGTGGGGAATCAAACCCAGTTCTCCCAGATTAGAGTCCAACTCCTGACCACTACACCAAACTGATGGGATGGAAGCAGCTGAAGGGTTGGTGAAATTTCTCCAGTACTTATGTGCCATGTGCCCAGATAAAAAATGGTATACTTAGAAAATTAATATGCCACCTTGAGCAAGTCTCTGGAAAAGCAGCACACAGTCATAAAAGGAACAATGATAAAATTATCAATATTAAAACAAAACATTAAAAACAATAAAGACCCAAGTAGGGCTTTCCCTGGGCGCTGCACCTCTGCACTGCTCGGGGAAGCCGAGGAGGGGGCAGGGCTTAGTCATGTGCCCGCCCCCTGGGCTCCTCACTCCTGGAGCTGTGCTCCTGTGCACTCCCACTCCAACGGACTCCTGACTTGCATCATGAACAACTATGACATTGATTTAGTTACCTTATTGTAGTCTGTGCTTTTTGAAAATAGATAAAACAGACAGGCAGGCAGATAGAGCGAGCATGTAATTTTTAACATTCTTCATATATATTTTAATGATAGGATGAAACCATTTAATTGATTCCTTAAGGCAAGCATGTTTCACCCCAATATTTTGTATTTCACCCCAATATTTTGTATCACAGATTGCCTTCTAGTTTCTGGGGATTTAATTTCCAGTACAGTATAACTGACACAAGAACACCTAATGTGTCAAGAGAGGTAAATCTAAAAGAAGACATATTTAAACACATTTGGGGGGATGTTGCAAATTGCATGTAGGCAGAAATGTCTGAAGGAATTATCAGCGTATTAAATTGCAACCAAAAGAACAAATATTATTGCTGTCTTAAATGGACTATCATTTCTATTTTCCAGAGTCTTTTGGAAATAATATGGTTCCTCTTAATGACAGCGGTGTAGAAATTTGTGGTTCCAATTTACCAAGTTTAGATTCCACTTATTCTTAATTCCACCTATTACTTCCAGGCAGACAAAGAATTTCACAGTTATGGAACCAGTGGTGGTGGCAGTGAGTCAACATTTTAATGTAACAGCAAAACCTTCCTTTGAAGTCTATGTGAAAAATCAATGTGCTTTTATATTTGTTATATCTATCATGTGGGCACATCTTAAGTAGTTTTTTCTCCCCAACTGGGCCCCAAAGTGATTTATAAAAATGCAATTTAAATAAATAAACTAGTGAAAAACAGGCCACAACTTTATTCCTTTATATAGGAAGATGTTTGGGGAGCCCAATCCAACATTCCCTAAACTCCTTGTCTGGTGCATTTATTTTCATCCATACATTTATTACAATTACTTGTTTGACTTGATTCAAATCTCAGGCCTGGTGTATCATTTGTCTTGAATGGAGTTGACATGGCTGTTTGCATCCCACGTATCTAGAGTTAGCAGCTCTAGGCTGGGAAATCCTTGAAGATTTAGGAGTAGAGCCTTGGGAAGGGCACAGTTTGGGGAGGGGAGGGATCTCAGCTGGATATAAATTCATAGAGTCCATCCTCCAAAGCAACCATTTTCTCCAAGGGAACTAATTTCTGATGTCTCAAGATCAGTTGTAATTCTGGGAGATTTATGGGCCCCATGTGGAGGTTGGCAGCCTGAATCTAGTATTTTTATTGTAATTGTTTTATTTATATCCTGTCTTTTTTGCTTAATAGGGACCGCATAGCAACTTACTTACTTACTTACTTACTTACTTACTTATTTATTTTTATCCCACCTTGCCGGCGAACTGGCTCAAGTCGGCTAACAGCCATAAAATACCATCAAAGTGGTTTACAAGTTAACAGTTAAAACTAACATAAAACCAACATTAGCGCATACACGAATATAAAGCAAACATTATAGCCAGCAGCATCAAAGTTCTCCTGGTGACCAGAAGGCAGTACACGTTTGGCTGAAGGGACCAGGGCAATGTTATCCTACAAATTCCCCTCGGGTGGCGGCTCCTAGCTAAAAGCCTGGCGGATTTATTTTCCTTTCTTATTTTCCTTATTTTCCTTTCTTCCAGTAATGTGTGAAGACTTACAAGTGCACAAAGCGGACTAGCATTGTGGTTATTTCTTGTGCCAGAGTTGTCCTGTCCTTGTGGTAAGCCATGTTAGATTTAGAAGAAACCAAGCTATTGACCTCCCTCATGTTAGTGAAGCAAACAAATCACAGCAGGCTTACCACATCATTGATGTCATATATATATTGGGTCCTGGGCCCAATTCATAAAAGTCTAATGTAGATTTATTTTTATTTTTAATATATGAAAATCTTTTTTGTTTGCCTGGATTGAATGTTCATACATGGTGATTCATGTCCATGGTGAAGAGTTGCTGGTATAACACAGCATGAGCTATATGAGGCATTCCATGTCATGCATCAAAAATATATACACAGAGTGACCCAAGGAAGCTGGTTCACATGAGCATTTCACCAAGCCTGCATTTTATCCACACTTACCCAAAAGTTAGTGTGGACTGAAAAATAAACCCACATTTTGGGATACTGTTTGAACTGGCCTTCATTATCATCTAAGAAATAAATTTCTCTCATTCTCTTATATGCTGAAGCATAAATCCTGGATAAATCCTGGACCATGATAGGATAGCATTTAATAATATAGCTATATATTTCTTTTTAAAAGTTGAAGTCAAACTCTTGCTTGTATGTGACATACCATCACTAATAATAATAATAAGAAGAGATTGGATTTATACCCCACCCTCCACTCCCCAAGGGAGTCTCAGAGCGGCTTACAAACTCCTTTTCCCTTCCCCTCCCCACAACAGACACCCTGTGAGGTAGGTGGGGCTGAGAGAGCTCTTTCCCAAGCTGTCCTTGAGAGAACAGCTGGTACAGAGCTATGGCTTGCCCAAGGTCATCCAGCCAGGTGCAAGTGGAGGAGTGGGGAATCAAACCCGGTTCTCCCAGATTAGAGTCCGCGCACTTAACCACTACACCAAACTGATCAGTCTTTTTGGTGCCTTAGGATATATATTTTTATAAGCACAAAGCCATCTTATCTCTTTTTCACAGCATAGAGAGGAAATTAGATATGGCAATTCAGTATTTTAAATGGAAGGTCAACAAAACAAATGTGGTTTTGGTGCAGCTGAAATCTAGTGAGAAGATAATATCCTTTGCCTTTAGGCAGGCCACTCACCTATGGATTATTGCTTCCCTAAGAAAACAGTAACAACAACAAAAAATCAAGTTCCTGGATTTTCCTAATCTTTTTCTTTTCAGTTCCACATCTGTTAGAGATAGAGAAAATGAACCTGCTGAATTATGAATAAAATTAATAGATACACAAAGGCAGGACAAGGTAACACCCACAAATCTAGGGTTGCCAGCTGATCAGTGTTAAAAAAAGCAATACTTTTTGAGGTCAGTCCAAATCACACAAAGCATTCTACAAGTTGTCAAGTTCTATAGAATCTTTCATCCAGCAGATGTTACAAAAAAATTAAAAAATGAAGCAGGGAAAAAAAGGACATTTTCCAGGTCCAGAGTCCAACAAGGTCCAAATGTCACCCTAAACCCATGCTAGAATCACCATTTTCTTTGGAGGCTGAGAACAGGTGGTCTTTATTTTATCGATTGCTGAAATACATTTGTGATGTCTGACAGTTTATTTAAAATGGGGTCATTATTCCCCTGTGTAAGCAGTCTTTTCCCAGGGTATTTCCACCCTGTTGACAAAGCCCTCTCTGTTTTGGCTGAAATTAGGTATTTGTAAAACAGATGGGGCTGCGGTGGCTCAGAAGTTAAAACACTGAGCTGCAAACAGAAGGTCTGTAGTTTGGCAGTTTGAGACCCTAGTGGCACATGACAGAGTGAGCTCCTGTCTCTGGCCCCAGCTCCTGCCAGCCTAGTAGTTCGAAAGCCAGAAATTGCAAGTAGATAAATAGGTACCACTTCTGTGGGAAAGTAACAGTATTTTGTGCACCTTGGCATTTAGTCATGCCAGCCACATGACAATGGAAATGTTTTTGGATAGCACTGGCTCTTCGGCTTGGAAATGGAGATAAGCACTGCCCCCTAGAGTCAGATTTGACTAGCTTTCAAGCAAGGGAAACCTCTACCTTTAAAACAGAAAGAGAGAACAGCCACATTAGATTATGTAAAATCCAGAAAAAGAAATGAAATTATATACTTTTTATTGTAGTGATGGCCACAGGAATAATCAGCTTTAAAGGGGGATTAGAAAGATTCGTGGAGGATAAGTTTATCAGTGGCTACTAGCCATGGTGATTATGGGGAACCTTCACATTCAGAGGCACTAAACCTCTGAATGCCAGAGCCAGGAGGCAGTATCAGGGGAAGGTTTCAGTCACTATACCCTGTTGCTGACCCTGCAGAGAAACTGGCTGGCCACTGTGTGAGACAGGTTGCTGGACTAGATGGACCATTGGTCTGATCCAGCAGGCTCTTCTTATTGACACAGAACACTGTGTGAGCTCTGGACTTCTACAGAATCTTCATCAGGCAGATGTTACAAACATTTTAAGAAATAGAGGGGAAAAAGAAAAAAATTCCAGGTCCTGAGTCCAGCAAGGCCCAAATGTCATTCTAAATCCATGTGAGAATTACAAGTCTCTTTGCATGCTGAGAGCATTTTGAATAACTATGTAGTTGTAATTTTAACAATGGCTGAGATACATTTACGATGTTTCACAAGGTATATCAAGTTGAAGTAGAGCTGCTTGCATACACAGTCTTTTCCCAGGTTATTCCCTCCCTGTTAACAAATTGATTTTATTTCATTGCTATATGCTATTTATTTTCTATTTTTATTATTAGTTTTAGCTGGGGATGTATTAAACCATTATTGTATGCTGCCTTGAACCTCAAGTAAAGGTGGGATATAAATTAATTAATAAATATAAATAAATAAATAAAGTTTTTGGTGATTCCTAGAGAGGACTTATATCAATCCAGGTAATATTAAAGATGATGTACTGCTGATAGCAAACCACTGTGTGCTGATTATTAGGTATCTGGGGGAGGGGGTCATGGGGGTGCTGTCATGCATTTCTGGGGAAAACCTAGAAGTGACATTGTATCTATCTAGGAATTGCTGGAAACTCTATGGTTTTACCAAGAAGTGATTTAATGCTGTCACCCAATGGCAGTTTTTCTCATCCTCCCAGCTGCAAGAGTGCAGGCAGGCAACAGGAGCTGCGGGCAGAAGATTTGCCCTTAGCAGGAAAGTGGAAAGCCTACTGCTTATGGAAAAGTCAAACTGAAGGCACTGAGGATTTATACTATGCTGTGGTGGTACAACTGGACACTTCGAAGAGAACTACGCATTAAGAAAACCCTCGGAGGAGTTCAAGGGAGAATAAGGACCAGCAATTTTTGTCCAGTAAGCTTTCAAACATTCATTCATACATGGGACAAGTTTACACCTAAATTATTACCACCAATTATTACCACCAATTATTACCACCAATTTATGTCTTTTATTGGCCACAACTGGTTTCTTTATGGAATGACTGATTTGGAATGTGCACAGTGGAAACACTCTAAGGTGACCAGACTTCTGGATCTTACAGATGGTAAACAGTTATTGAACAAGACCTCTGTAGAAAATAAGTTACACAGTACGATAAAGTGGTATGCTTACCTTCAACTACGACACATGTGCTCTCGGATTGATATTCATTGAATTTTGCAGCAGCCCTTGACAACTTTTGAGTGCATTCTCCAACTACACTCTGGAAAACATGAAGGACTGATTTCGATGATTTATAAGATGTTTGAGGACTATATTTTTCAATACCCCTACCTTACCAAAAAATGTGGCAAAAGGACTGTGGTACCGCGCTTCGAGATGAAGACTGGAATAATATTTGGAACTCAATGACATTCCAGAATGACATTCCAATCCTTGACCATTGTAATATGATATCAATCTTTTAAAATTATATCAAGGTAGTACCTGACCCCTAAAGCACTTGCTTATTCAAATTCTCAATTGAGCTCTATGTGTAGGAAAAAAATGTGTGGTGGGGGGGTCTTATATATATTGCTGGCTCCTCTGTCCAGTTCTACAAATTTTGTGGAAGAGTCCTCCCTTGACTAGAGTATTCCTCAGACAGTCCCTTTTCTTAGTAAAAGGAACTAATTGCCTAGGAAAGATTTATATTGATTATAAATTGACACAATACTTTTCAGGGCAATACTTTATGAACAACTAGAAGTGTGCCCTCTCACTCCACTCACAATATTTGACATTAGTTTGAATACTGAATGAGCCACTCAGCCAAGGGTTGCCATCTTCTAGATGGTGTCTGGAGATCTATTGGAATGATAACTGATCTCCAGACTTCAGGGATCAATCATCCTTGAGAGGACAGCTCCTTTGGATGGTGCCCTCTATGGCATTATATCCCATTACCATCCTTTCATTCACCAAACCCTGGCTTACCTAGGCTGGGCTCCACCCTTAAATTTCTGGGAATTTCCCAGCCCACAGTTGACAATCCTAGCTGCCTTCTGACAAAAAAAGAGTTGCAGAAATACTGTATGAAGCAACAGCCTCCAAGATAATCCTTTCCTAGCAAATTGTAGGCAAAATTAGATTTATAACAAATGTCAAACCCTGCTTTTCTCTCCAGTGGAAACCCAAAGTGGCTTACATCTTCTCTCCTCCATTTTATCTGCATAAAAACCATGTAAATTAAATCTAGCTGAGAAGGTGTGCTTGGTCTAATATCAGCCAGCAACTGTTAGCAAAGTAGGGATTCAAACCTGGACCTCCTAGATCTGGGGTCCCCAACATGATGCTAATGGGCACCATGATGCCTGCTATAATGAAGTCGACCCCTCACCTATTTACCAACCAGTCCCCTAACTCTGACCGACAGCGAGCAAGCGGATCTCCTGTCCTACTTTGGGTGACGGGGTCCCTGAAGTAACCTGGATCAGCCTCTCTCTAAATAATAATAAACCCGCTGACCAGTTTCCTCCAATTAAAGTAGCTACAGTTTTACAATATAGTCTCTTCGGGGTTTGTTGATATTTGGTCTCTGCGTTTAGTATCTGAGGTAAATATTTGGGACCCTGTGTACTTTGGTCTGAAATCCCTTTTCAAAAGGCACCACAGCTTTTCTCTTACTGAATACAACTTTATTGGTACAATTGAGTATAAGTGGAGGGATATTGCGGAGATTGCTTATATTGTCACGATGTTACTGTTTCTGATGTCACATTAAGCTTTATTGTTTTACAGACTCGTTGTTACTTTGTTGCAGATGGCATGTTTTGATATACTTTGCACACACTCACTAAACACTCAGACTTCACCCTCCTGTCCTGCTGCGTGGAGATGTACAGTTTCTTGGCTTGGCACCCTGGTCTCACACTAGCCCCAGTTGGCTCTTGACCATCCTGCCCCTCAGCCTCCCTAATCTCCCTTTCAGTCAGGATCCTTTGGTTGACAGTACTGAATAGCGTTTGTGTGTATTCTTAAGTTCACTTGTCTGCTCCCACTCTGGCAAGTCAGACACCTTAGCTCTTCTCACTGAGCTTTCACACGCTGTTCGCTCCCACAGAGCACCGAGGGACACAGACTGCCCTTCTGCTCTCTCTGACGTCCCAGGCTGGACTTCCTCTCCACCTCGCAGTTCTCTGACTGTTCGTTCCTAACTGACCACTCCAACAGTTATCTGTCTATCAACAGTGGGTTCCAAGCCCTTGGGCCCCCACCTTTTCAAGTCATGTGACTTTCCAGGCATTCTACTCTGCCCCTTTAAGTTCCATTTCATCACACCTGCCAACTGTTGGCAGAGGTCAGGAAATAATCCAATCCATGCTTTGGAGTTTGCTATCAATGAATTTACTGCAACAGGGTTTTTCAAAACTACAATAACTGACTGTAAGCCACTAATGTAAAAGAGAGGCCTTCAGATAGGGTTGCCTTTTGTGGGGTGCTTCCCCCACAAACCCTCCATATTTGTGGAGTGCTTCCCTGCTGGCTAGCTGGCCAGTGGGGGGAAATTTCAACCCCAACTGGCCAAAAAGGCAATGTGATGATGTCACCCAGAAGAGACATCATCACATTGCCAATGTTACATGCGATGCTCTAGTTTTTGGGCAAAACTCTATGGTAAAAATCGGCTACAAACCATAGAGTTTTGCCCAAAAATTAGAGTGTCGCCCCCCTACTTTGGTGATGTGATGAGGTCTCTTCTGGGTGATGTTGGTTTTTTAAAAATTGTCATTGATATTCTGAATTTTTAATGTTTTGTGTATTCATTTTATGAGTCTATCATCATCATCACCATCATCATCATCATGCCGCATGTGCAAAGTTCACATGGAAGAAGATCCTGGAACGGAACCAGGATCCCCCCCCATCAGCTGTCAGATAGGACCTAGAAGACCACAAGCACTAACACATACTAACATACAGCAGAGAGAGAAACAAGAAGAGGTAGGCAGAATTGCAAGAAAAAACATTCAATAAACCATGAACACTAAGGAATGCACCACAGCTCCACCTAGGGTACAAGTGGTCTAAACTATTCTTTCTGCAGTATTTACATTAACTAGACTCTTAGCAGGTTGTTGCTTGTCCAACATCGACACTTTCCCCCGTGCTCCCAAATGTTTTCAGAAAGTGGATAGGACCACATGCATTTTTTGCCCAGCAAGGCTTCTGATTGGTCACTGGAGATTTGATTGGCTGTGCAGATTTTTTTATAATGCGGTTTTCTCAGACGCTTCCACCACAGCACAAAGATTTTCACTTGTGTGACTGAAGGTAAGCTGTGGAAGCCATTTGTGACTGGCTCTGCCTTTTGCAGCAGCCATTTTGTGGCTGTGCCCACCACACCATGCCAGAATTCAGAAGATGCCTGTAGGCTCAAAAAAGTTGGGGACTCTTCTTCTAGATCATAATCAAACACTCTACCCACTAAACCACACTATCTCTGATATCTCAGAGAAGTTTTTAAACTCCCTTTATTTTGTAAAGGAGGTGATATTTTCCCCAATGGGGACACAAAGCAGCTTACATCATTCTCCTTCCCTTCATTGTATCTTGACAACAACCTCATGAGGTAGGTCTGTATGAGAATGTGTGCCTGGGCCATAGTCATCCAGCAACCTTCTGTGGTAGAATGGGGATTCAAATCTGGATCTCCTTAAATCTGGATCTCCTTGAACACTACTGATCGTAATTAGGTAAATAACAAGACAATAAGCACCTCTGTAGGAGGTGCTAAATATAGGCAAGGACAGGGGAGTCCTTACTCTGCAGCCTGTTCCAGCACTCAATAGCAGCCCTGGAACAGGCTTTCACCAACCAAGCTCTACAATCTTGCTATCAGCTCTGTACCAAAGATGCCAAATGATCTTGGTATTCTCCATTCGTATTTGTGGAATCACACACTTGGATTCCACAAGCTTTCCTCCCTTGCTCTCTCTTCATCTGTTGTGAAAGGTGTCCTGTGCCGAAGAATGTGAATTCCTCCAGTGTTAAGCACTTCCGTTACACGAGACCAATGTCTTTCAAGGAACTGCAATGGAGGACTGCTTTGTCTTGCCTGTGGCCTCAGGAGGGAAGGAGGGAAGAAGACCTGTAGAGGCAGGAACTAAAGAGAGCCTTTGCCTTGCTTCGGCAGCACATATACTAAAAAATTGGAACGCTACTGCATCTAGGCTCTGATAGGTCTGGGAAGTGATTAACGCCCTTGTGCTTTTTCACAGAGGGAATATTGCACCAGGCACACCCCCACAGCACCTTCTTGGTGGCACTACCTCAGGCATGCTTGGCACTGCCTTACCTACTCTGGGAAGCACATGTGTCTTTAGAGTGTTCTTTTAAATCTAAGACCTGTTCTCTGATGTGGACTCCCAGGTGGTCTATTCTCAAGTGATGGCAGGGATGGGGAGATAAGGAAAAAGTTGAAAGAGAGGGATAAGGAGTTGGCGTGGGAAAGGTCTTTGTGGAGCATCAAAGATAGAGAAGAGGACTGAGGGTTCCTCAAAATGGGGAGAGAACTTCATAGGGCATAAAACTAGCACAACAGCTAGAACAGAAGTATGTCTTGAAATGTTCTATCATCATTAGCATCATGTGACTCTTAAGTCACTGGAGTACTTCTGTGTACTATACTGTCTATAACAATTACCATATAATCAGAAAATATATTGTGTGGTTTTATGACAATGCATAGAAACACAACAGGAGAGGCAAAACTCAATAAATGTTTTTGAAGTAAATCATGTAAAATCTCAAAGTACACATCAAAGGGATTAAAAACAATTCAGTGCAGAGCTAGCGTTTGCATGTCCCAGTAAAAATTAAATTTCATATCCCAGTGTAATGAAATATTTAGGCATTGATGACCTGACTCTTCTACTGTGGTTTTTGACTTCATAACTAAACAACACTTGGTAATGTAAAATGGGCCTAGCTGCATAAAGTGAATTCACAGCAGGCCCTCATATCAAGTGAACAATGTAAGATGTCTTTCTGTATTATGTTTAATTTGGCCTGAAGACGAAAGAGCCGGCACAATGAAGAAAAGGCTCATTTTTAATATAACTTTTTGTTTTTCATTCTAGAAACTTTAAACTTGTTAATCAGAATATTTCTTGACTGGTCCTAAAACACAGGTTAAAAAGATCACTTTGTTTTCCATTATCTGCAGATAACAAACTGCTGCAGAGAACAGAATCCTTGCTTTCAAACTCCAAATCCTAAAATGGCAATTTTTTTTCACCTGTCCCTTTCTAACAGTCAAGAAGCTTTGGTAAATATAATCCGAGATCCTCTGTTGTCCTCCTTTCCAGACTATTTATTTATTTGTTTGTTTATTTCAGTACCGAACAAGCATCACAAACAAGGTCAATTTGAACACTGATTGTATTAGTTTGCTGCATATGGATATGCCTGGTTATTATCAGGAGTGGAAGACTGGCATGGGGAAGGGGCTACTTAACCTGTACCAGTCCTTCCATTTACTCAGTAGAAGGCATTCTCCCAAAATTCAGGAATAATGTCTATCAATGCTGGTAAGTAATATTCAGGATCTGACAGGACCACCATTACATCGTCTGTATACAATGCAAGCTTAAATTCCTTGTCCCAGACCTTAATTCCTTCCAATTGTTTGCTTGACATTTATTATGGTCAAAGACCAGCGAAGCAGATATATGTTAACAAAGTAATTCCAAAGATAAATATACAAGGTACTGTTTGGTTTAAATGGATCCAAGCCATTTAAACCCTGCTTTCTGATTCCTGTGAAAAACCATGAGAAGCAGAAAGCGGGGGTTTAAATGACTCCCTGCTGCTCAGCTGTTTGGAAATCCCTGCTTTCTGCTCTTCATGGTTTTTCACAGGGAGCAGAAAGCAGGGTTTAAATGGCTCCAAGTCATTTAAACCAAACCGCCACAAACTGTATTACAATTCGTGAAAGTTCGTGCCAGTTCTTCAGTTCATGAACAACACTTCACAAACCATGAACTGGCCAACATTCATGACAAACTTCAGTTCATCAGCCCGTCTCCAATCTCAGATCTGACCCAAAGACCTGTGAGCCCTCTCTATGATAAGGTCATAATATCCTGACAAGGACAGGCTGTCTCTTAAAATAGGTTAAACAAAGGCCACAATGTCTGTCCCTTCTAGGCATTTTCTGACCCCCACTAGGCAAAGATCTAGGTATAAGAGTTTGGATTTTAAAGCTGTCACCTCGGATTGAAGTTGTTGAATGGAAGCAGACATGGAAAGTGAAAGGTCTTTTAGGTCTGTTTCAGCTGACTGCTTCTGAAGATATTTCAGTTCAGCAAGCTCAGATCTGATACCTGTACTTCTTTAATGCCTTTGGTGTCCTTGAGGATTTCTTTTAAGAGGGCCACAATTAGTGGATCAGTAGCTCATCTATGGCTGCAGTACGGAGAGCAACCTCTTTGTTAAGTTCATCTGCAGTGGCCATTTTGGATTTGGCCTGTGCATCCCTTCTTGCTGTGACTGCTTCCTCCTGCAGCTTGAAACAGTTTAAACAGTTCAAGAGCTGTCTCCAAATGTGCCCAGGAGCAAGATATACACAATGGTGCTGTGTTGAACCAAATCTGGTAGAAATGAGAGCCAGGTTTATTTATTTATTTAGACTTTTAGGCTGCCCTTGCTTGCAGGCAGGGCTCAGGGGTGTCTAAAACAAATCGGATACCACGTAGATAATATAGATTAAGTTTAAAGCATTATTTATTTATTTATTTATTTATTTATTTGATTTATACCTCACCCTTCCCGCCAAAGCAGGCTCAGATAAGATACCATACAAATCAATAGATAAAAAACAGTCTGTTCCAGGAGGGCAAAAATTTTGAAAGAAAGTGCAGCTTCCTCATAAGATGTCAATGGATTAGGCCTGTAGAGGCCTGTAGATCACTCAGACATACTGTATACAGTTCAAAGGCTCTGCCCCGCTCCAAAAAGTTAGCTTTTAGTAAACAAGTGGCAGTCCCACCCCCCTGCTTCTGTTTCATTCCCAGATGAAGTGTCCAAAACAATATTTCATTAAAAAAAAAAAACTTGTAGGGGAGAGAGAGAGCTATGTATATGAGCCTTAGTCAACCCAGTGATTCCCCCAAAAGGAAAGATTCCAGATTTTACAGCGTAGATGTCTATCAATCATGTCTTTGTTCAAATATGAACTCATGATCTGCATTAAAAAGGTTAGATCTCACCCAACTGATCCCCTGTATTTCTCTCTGAGCTTAGAAGTCAGAAGGAAAGTTACTAAAGCAATTACTATCAAGCTGTTCATTGTTCACTAATGCTATATGGTCACAACTGTGGGTCTGTCTCCCCCCCCCCCCATCTTTGTTACAAATACAGCATTCCCTACAGTATTAGAAATTAGAAATTCTAATATATAGACAAGACATGCATCTGTAAACTTGATTCTTTATCTTCCAGGCTTTTACCATTAAAAAACAGCAACACTTATTCTTAACATTTAAGGAGTTCTGCTTGTTTGTCCCAAAAACTAATTTAATCCTATAGGATTATGAATGATTTTCATAGTGTTTCTAGCACAACAGTGAAGCTGGTGGAAAATCTGTGAGGGAAAACAGACTCAATCCGAAGAAATTAAGCACTGAAAAAAATCAGAAGTATACATCTCGTATGCTTTTGATTATGCAATAATTTTCAATCATATCAAATGGTTCTGGCTTTCCTCAAGAAAGCTTTGTGACATTTCTTTTGTTTTTGCTTGATAAGCCGTGATCTTGTTCATTCTTGTGAGCTTCGAAATGGTTCCATCAATGTATTAATTCATATGTCATGTAGAGAAATCTTATAATTTATCTTCTTATTAACAAGGCCTTTATCCGTTCCCATTAATAGACATCAGAGAAGCAGCCAAGAATAAAAGAAAGGACTCTGCATGGAACTGTGTGGTAGAAAATGTAGAGCTTCAGAATGAAATCATGCTAATTTTTCAGCAACAGAAATCTGTCAGGAAATGTAATGCTAGAGCTGCTAAACTGATACCAGCTTTTGAAGAACAAGTTGTGGTATATTTTATTGATTTCTTCCTTTTGGGAAAATATTATTATTTAAGCACCAATTTGCTTTGATATTATTGAACATTCAGGGTTTCATAAATATCTGTGTGGAGTGATTTTTGGCAAAAGTAGATAGTAAAACTAATAGAATGTCCAAAAAATCATATAATGCTTTGATTATAATGTACATAAAGATCCTTCTGCAATATTTGGCTTGGATTGTCAAGTAAATGCTTTAAAGCTGGGGTAAAATGAACACAGGGCAACAAGGTCTAGCTATTTTACAGGTGCATATTCCCAAAAGTTTTATTACAACTACCAGTTCGACTCTACTGGAAGAAAAAATATTTTATTAAATTTAGATTTATTAGATTTATGTTGAGAGTTGTACCATGCCAATATGGCTTCACAGAATCTTTAGGAAGATTCTCTTGGCAGTACCACCTCATCTGCATTTCTATATCTCTAGGACAAATATGTTGTAACTTTATTCTATTAAACAGCCCTGTAATTAAACATCCTTTAAAATAAGTTTTGAAGTAAATATTGCTGTAGTTTAAATGCATGAGGAAATATGTGAGTTCTGTTAGTGGAAATCACCAAAATGATACATGATGTTGACTGTGCCCTATTCCAGCAATGTGTATTGTGTCTTGCTACATTTTCAGCAGTTTGTATTGGATATTCCCACAAAACAAGATCAAAAATCTGCATCCAACAATCTAGCTGCCGGGGAGTACATTTGTGTCAGATCCAGTAAATAAATGGTTACTCACTGAATAGATGGTCAGGTTTTGACAGTGATATATCATGGCAAGTTTTGACAGTAATTGAAGGGTTTTTTGGGTTATTTGTTTTAAAAAGTGTCAGTACTCATATATAATGTTGCATCAATTTCTATCAGTTCCCTCCTTGGGAGAGCTCTTGGGGAAAGGTGTGGGCCCCATCACAAAAAAAAACAAAACTCTGACTGTACAGAACCAATATGAATTTTGCTCTCTTTTTTTATGTGTCCCATGTCAGCAAAGGGCTACATCTCCACTTCAGTTCAAATAGTCATGATAAACAGTTACTGTACCTATTTGCTCAGCCTCTGGTTATTGTACCACCTGTGTGTTTCTTTGATTTTTTTGTGCTCTCTTCTTTCTCTTAGAGTTGTATTATTCTGTTTCCTTCTCCTCTACTGTCTGAGATGTTAGGTTCCCTCTTATTTCTTCCCAACTGTTACAACTTTCCTTGATTCTCATGTTAATGGGTTATAGTTTTTCCACATTAAAAAACAATAGAAAATAAATAGAAAACTAGCACAGCGGCCTGGGTTCTAGCTCAGCTTTTTGCCTGCTGTGACTGTTTTCCATATGCAAGGAGTTTTTAATACATAGGGGTGCTAAAAAATGTGATCACCCAACCGCTGAGTGAAATAGTACAGTCCATTCTGCTCCCCCCTCCCCCCACTTCATGCTGCTCCATATGTAGACCAGACCATTAAGAAAGTGCTTTCAGAACAGGTGGCTACAATCTCTCAGCAATATACACCACATGTTAAACTTTCAGATGAGAATCAAAATCAATGGCTTTCAGATGTTGGTCAGCAAAGTGATAGAATACACTACTGAATTATAGCATCATCCTAAAGAAATGCCATGGAGCCAAAAGTGGAAAAAATGGAATTTAAATCAATGTTGCTGTGAAAAGCCATGTTGGGTCAGCTCCATGAAATCTTACCTTAATACCATCATGAGTGTTTACATTTGTTTATATAACACAAATTCATTAGCAAGATCACTCAGCATATTATTGTAGTAGGAGAAACAGTGTGACCCCCTTTGAAGGCCAGTGAGTTCTATAAAACAGGTTTCTTTATTCAGTATATTGGCAGAGCATCAGGACCACTGACACATTCAATAATAGTAGTCTTATATTTTACAGTGTTTTGCTGCAATATATTCTGCTCTGTTGAATTAGACTCAAGCCATATGTATAGTATACCATACTACTTATAAAAAGGAACTAATGGTAATACAAGATAAATTCTGGGCATGAACCAAAGGTAAGAAGTTCCTAGTGATTTCCAAGTGAGAACAAAACATGTGCCCTTCAGTTGTTGAAAATGTCAAATCCTGTATTCTAGCAAAAATGACTACAGCCATGATTTCCAAATCATGTACTCTAGAGGAGCTCCAGTAACATCAAAGAGACTATTTCAGAATAAATAGCTTTGAGAATGGAGTACAGCATATATCTCTGAAGATACTGAATTTCAAATACTCATGCAATGCTGAGGAGAATCAGCAGTGTCAGTGCTGCAGGTGCATTATGAGTTTATGTGTTTTATGTTTCATAAAAATGAAAGTCAGAGTACTGCCTCAAAAGAATTTTAAAAATGGCTCCCCAGGCCGAAACAAGATAACATTTCACTCTGCAGCTGCTAACAGAATCAAATCTATTTCACCTAGATTCAGCTAGGGGCCAAATGTGTTTACACCACAGAGGGGGAAATCATGCACCAACTGGTGCTTTATGTGCAGCTCCCTTCGTTAATTCAACAGCTGGGGCTGTATGCAAGGAGCTTTTTTTAAAAAAAGCTGAAATCCTCCCAATCAGTTGCTTTTGGTTAGAAAAGGGTTCAGGATCAAACCAAATTAGACAGTGCAAGGACCTATTGAATGAACTTTCAGCATTTTTTTTTTAATGTGAAATGAAAGCTGTAGGGCCATTTGGACCAGGGGCACAGTGGTGAGAGAAGGGGATTGGCTCCTCCTCTATGTCATTTTTCTTAGCTAATATGCTTCCAACAGGGATACTGTTTGCCATGTTGCACAACAATATCAGGTTGGGGTGGATCCAACCATCCTCCATGTAGCCTTCCTGTAGCCTAAGGAGACTTTCTCTGACTTAAGTGGCTCTTCTTTGAGCGGAAAAGTGACAATCTGGAGGAAGGCTTCTGAGATTGCAGGAAAGCTTCAAGCTTGAGCCAAAAAGGAAAGCTGGGAAATAAATATATTAATTAAGAAATAAATACATTTGCTCAGTTGGAGTAGTACAATGTGGGTAGGATTCACCCCATTGTCAGTAAGTTTGCCCCAACAGGGCAAACAGCAGCTCTAGTGACAGCACTGTGTTGTAGTCATGATCTGAAATGCCCCCAGGACCTCTTGTGAACAATAAAAAAGTGCCAGAGACTCAATAATGGATCTTTCAGAGTTCTATTTAATTTGACTGTAGGCCAGAGTGGTTTTAGCTGTTTTTAAATATGCAATGACAGTATGAATTGCTTTGCATTTCACATTATTTACACACTTTTCTTATAAGGAAGAGCTCCATGAAAGTCCTTTTCATATATTGCGTGTGTGTGTGTGCTGTTGAGTCACAACCCCATGAAGTTCTGCCTTGTAAGGTTTTCAAGGCAACAGATGAGCAAAGGTAGTTTGCCTTCCTCTAAGTAGCAGCCAGAAACTTCCTTGGTGCTCTCTCATCCAAGTACCGACCCCACTTAGCTTCCAAGCTGAGATGAGATCAGGCTAGTCTGGACCATTAGAGGTATTAGGACTATTAGGGCTGCTATGAAAGTATATTAGCAGAAATAATTACTACTTATTTTTGGCCATCATAATCCTAAACAACTATGTTGCTTCCAGGCCAAAACGAAGCTGTGATGAGTTCCATGTTCATAAATGTGGAATTCAGTCAAAAGGAGATGGCTTCTTACCAAGGAAAATATGAACCTTTTAACTCAGATTTTTAGGTTTTAATTGGGATCTGAATGTGCAAAATTTGAAATCCAAAACTCAAAATGTCAATACTTTTTTCAATTATTTCAGCAGTGTTTTGGATTCATACACCAAAGCATTGTGCTTTTTATGAGAGTAAAAATGAAAGGAAAGTTAGATGAATTAATATGGCTGTCCAAAATCAAGAATGCTCAGAAAGTATCACAATGAACAGACCCCAAGGAAAGATGTAGAAAAAGAAAAGGGGGCATATATGCCCTGTATCTTCAGAAAGGAAAATTCAATTTATTCTGCTGTTCCTTGCTGTGTGATGAATAACAAAATCAAAACCAAATGAAAACAATCCATCTAAAGCAGCATAATCTCTCGCATAGAGAATACATCGATACTTTAGAGCATAGAACTGCACCAAGCACCTTTTTGAATTATCTTTGGGAATATGCTCTAGTAAGAAGATGAATTCTCCAATCATCTTAGTTAATGCCACTTATTGTTCTGAGTGCTCAAACAAGTATTCTTTTTACAAAAGTGAAGTCATTGGGTTGAATCAGTAATCCCTCAGAAGAAGGTGCTTACTGTCATGGATCTTTGCCTTTCCCCTGGCAATCCTATTTGACCCCAAAAAAGTTGAATTTAAGGATTGTGGGATCCATGTGGACTAATAGCCATATGGTTTGGATGGATGCTATATGTAGGAGAAAGAGGTTGAAACTTTCTGCTTCTTCTGTCATCATTTTCACTCCCTCACCCTTCCACAGCACTACCCCTGATCCACATGGCCATTAGCCCCTATGTGTACTGGGGAGTGGTTAGGTCAAAGCTTCATGGTAGCGTTTCAGAGCAGGGTCTGCCAGACCCAGGTTCTTGCTGTTGAACCTGAGTGTGTCATTTTGGACCAGTCACAGACTTTCAGCATAACCTACCTCACAAGAGTTGTTGTGCAGATCAAAAAGGGGAGAGGAGAATGATGAAAGCTGCTTTGGTCCCCACTGAGGAGAAAGACTTCCTAGGTAGAGGCTACAGGGAGGGGGGAGGAGATAGAAAGCCGAAGTCAGAGGGGCAGACAAAAGTAAGTTGATGGTTGGCTGGGAAGGAGATAGAGTTTCCAACTCCAGGTTGGGAAATTCCTAGAAACTTGAGGGTGGAGCCTGGAGATGGTGGGGTTTGAGGAGGGGTGGGACCTCAGACAGATACAATGCCATAGACTCCACCCTCCAAACCAGCCATTTCCTCCTGGGGAACCATTGCTGCCAATCCCCAGGTGAAGACTGGAGATCACTCAGAATTAAAACTGCTCTCCCGATGGCAGAGATCAGTTCCCCTGGAGAAAATGGCTGCTTTGCAGGGTAGACTCTGCCCAGTCCACCTGCTCAGATCCTCTTTCTAGAGCACATTGTATATATTTCCACAACAGGCTTTATTCCTAGTATAAAAATAATGACCTTGGCTCCAAACATCTTCTGTAAAAGGGGTAAAACAATCAACTATGTAGTTAAGTTCTGACATATTTTTTGAATACTCCTCAAAAGGCTTTCTATTTTCCTTGGATGTCCAAGCTTGTTTTTTTTTTATGAGGGCTACATTTGTGTGGGGGAGGGGTCAGTAGGCTGTGACAACCCTTAAAATTTTGGTGCTTCTCCGTATAGCAACTTTATATTTTGAAAAAAAACTGAAGGGTGGGAGTTCATGTTTATTGTTTCTCATACATCTGCTCACTAAAAATACAATCTTTATTAACTTCCAACCAATAATTCTTCTGTTGAAATCTGAGAGGAAGCTGGAAGCTTTCTGGATTCAGGACTGCCAAAAGTATTCTTTTTTTAAAAAATTCTAACCTATCCTCCAGATGTTTTATCAGATTTATTATAATGTAACTCACCTATGCAGTAGTGAAACTACTTTTGCACTGGAAGCATTTGGAAGCTGTAAAAGTATTTTTCCCTCTGTGCTGAGTTGCTATATCAGTATAACAGTCGATAAGAAAGTGTACTTTCCATTTGACTATGGTAACTCAGGAATTAGTGGCTTGGAATAATAGACAAACAAGCTTTTCTGACTCAAAATGTTCTAGTCAGACTGGCATGACACTGTGAGACCCACCACTTGATCTTCCCAGCATTATTACAGTATTTTACCGAATGTTTAACTACAGAAGTTTAAATGTTCCCATGTATGGTTTAATTGATCTACCCCTGTCATGGCTTGCCCTAGCCCTGCCTGCACATGGGGTGAAGACTCTTTGAAGGTTTCCTCAAAAGATGAGTGTCCCATGGTTTCCACTATGCCCAATGCTGCATGCATTCCAGAAGCTTCCCTGGAAGCTTCTATACCTCCTCTCTAGTAGATTTCTTTTCAGGCTCCCTTAGAGAGGCTCAAATAGACATGATGGTGTTCCCGAGTGTACCACAGGGATGCCTCCACCATTTTAGGGATAAAATTCCCACTATTTACAAATGCTTCAGGGGCCCAATCATGATCAGTACCACATGCCCATGAGCCATTTGCAAGAGCCCAAACATTGAAAATGTATGAGGGGAAACAGTGGTCCTGCCTTCCACCATGTCACAGGTTAGATCAGGATTGGGCCCTCACGGTGTTCGTAAACAGAGCAAATTTCATCCCTAAAATGGTGGAAATGTCCTGGTAGTGGCTTGGGACACCATCAAGTTTAGTTGATCCCTAGCAGAAGAAGAAACACTCTGAGTAGACCTATCCACCTTCTTCACCTCCAGAGTCGTCTACCCCAAGGACCCTGAAAATGGAAAAGGCAGAGGGCCAGAACCAAAGCCTGGACAAAATAGATGAGTGCATCCTTGGCAGCTCAGGGCCTCCTACATTGCCTCTCTTAGGCAGAAGAGACAACTGTATAGATCTTTTCAGAATCAGGGACCTAGCACTAGCTACAGGATAGGGTGAGACTCTCAGTTCCCTATATAATTCTGCAGTTGAGCCTCAACCTTTGCTGGTTTCATATTTCCTTTTAACCAACTTGTGCTTTTATCCAATGAGAGAGCAGCTGATTGCTAAGCACCAGCTTTTAAGGGCCTGCTTGCCTCTTGTGGAGACCTCTAGTCCCCAACTTCAGTGCCTGCCTTGAGCTTCAGATCCTGCCTTGCTTGTTTCTTGCCTGTCTTCTTCCTTGTGATCCTTGAATCTTGCTTCCACTTGCCAGAATAAGATACCCCCCCACAACTTTGTAGTTAGCCTATTGAAAATGTCAGCTGGCTCTCCCCCCCTGTTTTTTGACCAACAAAACCACAGCTTCAAGATTGGTGCAGTGGTTAAAACAGTGGCCTCAGGTTCAGATCCCTACTCTGCCATGGAAGCTAGCTGGGTGACCTCGCACTAGTCTCTCTCTCTCAGCCTAAACTACAACAATAACAGGGATACTGTGAGAATAAAATGGAGATGAGACCAATATATGCCACCCTGAGCTTGGGCAGGATAAAACAAAAGACTAAATAAAATGAAGCAATGTAAATTAGTATGCAACTTATTCTATGCCTAATGGGTGCTTTTATATGCCTTTTGATTTCAAAAATAAAACAGGGCTATTCTTGCTTTAATAAGAAAAGTCAGGACTATTTTGCACATTCAGGTTGTCACACCCTGAGGCCACCCCCTGGAGAATGCCACCTTCTGCTGTCTTGTAAGCTGCTGTCAGGATGCTCCACAGACCTCCGAATGGGAGCAGAGGGGCTTTGTGGCACCCAAGACCTCCTCTTCCTCCCAACTGGAAGACTTTGTTAGCAAGCATGTCTCCAACCCTGCTCCTTTCCAGCCTGTTCTGAAGAGCCTACTTTTATGCCTCCCTCCACCTGCCAGTTCCACCCCTCCCTCCCTTCTGCATGCCTTGCTCCCACAGGCCAGCTCTTCCAGTCAGTCTCAAACTGGGCTGGGGCTCTGCCTTCCTGCCTCCTTCTTGTGTGGGCCAGGCCCAACCTTCCGGCCGTCCTGCTGCTGGTGGCACCTTGCCTGGGTTCTGGGCCATTGTCCTGGGCTCCTGGTGAAGATTAGTTTCCCCTGACATCTCCTGAGACCAATGCTCCCTCTAAGCTGTGGAGTCTTGTGAACAAAAATTCTACTTTGTTAGCTACTGGCATTGAAGTTGTGAGCAAGCCATTTGGGTCCTGCACAAATTAGTTTGTTCTGGAGCCATCCTTCCTGAGCTGAGACAAAAATGTGTGAGCTGGAGGCTAAAAAACTGTGAGCTAGCTCACACTAACTCAGCTTAGAGGGAACTCTGCCTGGGACCATGGTGGGGCATTGGTGGCCACTGAGAGTGTGCCTGTAGCTCCAGCTTCACCACTGCCCAGCAGCCCCATCTGCCACTCCTGGTGGATCCCTGCAACCCCCCTGCACCTGGGCCTTCCAGGGTGGTCCCTTCCTACTGGAACATTGTGGCAGGCTTTTCCCACACTGCTGCACTCAGCACCATGCTGTGGCCAGTGTCAACGGCCCTTGGTGTGCAGCCCTGTTGGGCTTTGCCTGCAGCTGCCATCCACCCTCTGGAGGCCCCGATGAGTTTGTAGCTCTGGGGGTGGGGCTGGGACTGGAACCACTGCAGAGACCAGGGCCATTGGGATCCATGGTTGTGGGTCGGGGCTGCTGTCACAGCCCAGGACACATGTTTTATGCACTTTTAAATTATTAGGTTAGTATGCATGTCCTTCACTAAATGCAACAAAAAGGCAAAGATGACCTTTTCCTCATTCCTAGTTTCCATGATAACTGGGATTAATTGGCTATCCTCACCATGGCATTATCAGAGAGTGATGAGTGAGGCAGAGATACAAAGTGGGAGCAGTGCCTCAGTGTATGATGTCAGTAACAATATCAATGCTGTGGCATTAGAGAAACACATGCCATGGATCTTTCAGCAAAACAGATGTTGGAGTCCAGAACTCTCATTATTTTGGGGCTGTTTGCTAGGAATGCTATATTTCAAAACAACAAATGGCTTATCCTTGCAAAGTTTCTGATTTCTTGATATGAGCCGTTAATATAACTCTGCTGTCAGCAACGTTTGTCAATGAGCATCTGAAATATTTTTTAAAAAAATTTTTTTTATTGCATTTTAATCCCTACACCTACATTAAAATCTACAAACTAACCTACCCTAAAATATACAGAAAATGCATTCGTAATGTTGTTTACTAATATCATTAGTTACTGAAAAGCTAAATTATTTCTTGGCATACATTACTAATTCATTCTTGCTGCTTACAAATAGAAATTTAACATTGGATCCCTGGACTACATACATCAGAGTAAACAATCTATACTAGATTTTAAAGTTACAAGGCTTGGTGTGTTAACAGCGAAAGAAAAAAAAACACTTAAAAAACTATTTCTCCTTTGGTCCTCTTCCTTTCTTCTTGTCTTTCTTCTTTCTAGGGGCGGCCGCCCCCTTCTTTGAGTCCGAATCATCTCCATCTTCAGTCTCTGAGCTTTCAAATCCATACATACTCTCCTGCTCCGCCAGTGAGTCATCTGGTTCAGTCTCTGCTTTCTTCTTTTTGTGCTTTTCCAAAAATGTTCTTGCTTGATCAATGGAGTCAATTTTGAATTTCTTATCTTTATAGCTAAACAGGATTCCCTCTGGAATGACCCATTTATATGGAATAGTCTCTGACTGCAACCATAAAGCCAAATTTCGATACGCTTTCCTTCTCTTTCTTATTTCAAATGGAATATCTTTTAAAACCCTTATTTCTTCTTCCTGTATCTTCAGAACTGTTCCATATGAAGCTTTTAATACCAGATCTCTGGTTGATCTTTTAGAGAATCTCACCACAATCTCACCTGGCAGTCTCTTCTTTTTAACATATTCTGGATATGTCCTGTAGGTCATATCCATGTCGCTTTGAAGTTCCGCTGCTTGCCATCCTGTCAGAGGTGCCAGTGCCTCACTTAATATTTTCTTCGGATTCTCCCCTTTTGACTCAAGGACGTTCTGAAATCTCAGGAAATAGTTTGATCGATCCATTTGAAGCTTTAATACGTTATCAGTTTGAAAAGACTTCTCTTTTTCAATTCTTTGCAGTCTTGAGTCGTTTTTTTCAACCACTGTTTTGACATCCAAAAGTTCCTGTTGCAGCATATCCTGCTTTTTATTAGACTCTCTCATCTCAGTTTGCATAATTTCTAGCTTAGAGTTGATTGAAGCCAGTTGTTCCACTAGAGGTCACAATGCCGCCGTCAAAGTTGCACTCAACTCCGCTCCACTTTTTAAAGTCGAGCTTCCAAGCTTTGGGGATGCTCTGCCCGCCATTCCGAGTGCAGCTTTGTTTACAATTAGATAAGAGATCTCAAAAGAGACAGTCTCGATTCATCACACCGATGCCTTTTGCAAGCTCTCCCTCTGCTGTATGTGATCCAGCTCTCCAATTCATTTATAACATCTTCAAAACAGCAACATGCCCGTGGGAAGTCTCCGAGTAAGTAACGAGGAGGGGGGTGGGGGGATCCAATCCTCCTAGCCCACCCTTTAATGCTTCATATCAAAAGATCAGGAGACTCACGGTTCTGCCATTGCGTAGCTGTTGAATCACCACTTTTCTCTGCTATACATTTTCTGCAGCTTTACCGCCATGCTCTGTAGCCCGAGGGCCTCCTCCGGCAGGCGAACCTCTAGGGGTAAAAAGGAGCTTCAATCCTGCGATCACCACTGCATGGAGAGGCTACTTTCAAGCACTCCAGGCAGGGACCCTTTACTAGGCTCCCTGGGGGTCCGGCTCCAGTCCAGGACCCCTTCAACTTGCCGAGAGCGGGTCGCCTCTCCTGCAGTTGCAGGGAGAGGTGCCCGCCATTAGAGCGCTCAAAACTGAAAAGTCTGAAATATTTTCAGACAAACTCAGCTGTATTGCTAAGCACAAAAGATGGTGAATTGGTACACAAAAGATGGTAGATTGCTGGCCAAAGGCTATGGCCAATCACCTATATTTTAATTATTTGGAACACATATCCTGAGTATATGACATGAAACCAAATACATTTAAAATTGTAGGTAATGTTTAAATTATGGAAGTTCATACAGCAGCAGCAAATGTAGAGAATCTGAAATCATTAGTGATTAGCTCACATGAAAAAAATTAAATATCATAACTGATATTTTATACCAGTCCTTAGGTGCTTTCTGATTCAGTTCCCCAAAAAATACTTCAATAAAATTAAACATTTCCAAATTTGTTATAGGCACTGAACATCTCCGCTTATCAGTTTAAAACAAACAAACAACAACAAAAAATATCCTGTGACTTCCAGTAGAGGAAGTATGGTATAATCATACCATAAAGCATTCATAATGGCTCACACTATTTTTTTACTCCATCCTGAGTAATAATTAAATTCACACTTTTAGACCCACTCTATATGCCTTTGTAAATAGGTAAAAAAATACTAAATATAATTTTTCAAAACAGCATCACAAGAATGTCAAAAATTATGCCATAATTCATATTTCCCTAATAAACCAACACTATAAAATTAGAATCTCAAAATTTCAGACCAGTCATTCATATTGAGAAGATGATAAATGATATTTATTGCTCAACCTAGTTATTGAACTTTATATGGCTTACAGCTTTATACAATGCTCCCTGTTGAAAACAAATAATAAATGATGTAATTGGGAAGGTCTGGAAATAAACCCCAAAGTGACCATCTTCTTGCACAAATGTTTGACCACTACAATGTAGGAGAAGAGTGGTACAAAGAATTAGAGCATCCTGTTTCAAAAGGACAGTGTGAAATTGCAGTATGAAACATTTTTATTATCCTCTTAAGGCTTAAGGCTGCATTTAGGTCATCGTGTGCAAAACATACTAGCACTCAAAAGATTACAAGAAAGGGAATCAGCAATTCTTCTTCATGGAAATGTTTCAAACAGTCCAAGAGCACTGAAGTTCATACCATGTAGACTTGGCCATGAGCAAAAAGTCCCTATCAAGTTCTTTTTGCAAGCATTATTATCACACTAGGAATAAGGCCCATTGTGGAAATAAATACAACGAGCTCTAGAAAGAGGTTCTGAATGGGTGCCCCAGCCTTGGGCACTCAGCATCAATTTGCTGTGGTGACCTCAGCAGAGTATAAGGGTACAGAATCCACCCTTTTCTCCAGGGGAACTGATGTCTGCCACCTGAAGAACAGTTGTAATTTTGAGTGATCTCCAGCCCTCACCTGGAGATTGGCAACAATGGTTTCCCAGGAGAAAGTAAGTGCTTTGGAGAGTGGAGTCTATGGCATTGTACCATTCTGAGGTCCCACCCCTCCTCTAACTCTACCCTCTCCAGGCCCCACCCCTCAAATCTCCAGGAATTTCCCAACCTGGAATTGGCAACCCTATCTCCTTCCCAGCCAACCATCAACCTACCGGCAGCAGGCTGAATCAGATTAGAGAATCTGATTCGGCCCGTGGCTGCCCTAGTGGCCACTCCTGAGCTGGCACAGCTTTGCTCTGCCTCGCTCCGCCTCGCTCCGGCCCCAACAGACCCCTGGCAACAAGTGACTTAGGGCATTCCATTTCAGTCTCTGAAGTTAATGAAAGCTTTTGGCCCAGTTGTTGGATGGCAGAGCAGAAGAATAAATTTGTGTGGGGAAATTATTACAAAAGTGTTCGATACTTGGGCACAGAGAAGAATTTGGGTATATGGCTTCCTAAAGAATGGATAAACTGTGAGATAACATCTTATGGTGAAAATAGGAAACAGCAACTAACATCTGTGAGAAAAAGATTTTTGGGTATGGAGAAAGTGCAGGTGATAAAATTGCAATTAAAATAACTGAAGAAGGAAAAAAAGAAAAGCTCAAAACAGTATGTCTGAAGTCACTAGCAAGAGAGAAGGAAATTACCAATAAAATATTCTGTACTGCATACAAGGTTGCTAAAAAGAACCGGTCTTTTAGTAATTTTGAAGCTGAAATTGATTTACAAGAATTAAATGGTATTGATATGGACAGAATTTCACACTTAGCTACTGCCTGTATAAATGTTATAAATCACATTTGCAGTGAAATGAGAACTACATTAATCAGAAAGATTATTGATTAAAAGAGTAAAATCTCATTGGTACTCAGTGAATCTACTACTGTGAGTCAGAAATCTGTAGTAATAGTGTATATTCGCATCTATACTGAGGAAATAGACATGCAAAGCCTGTAAATCTTTTCATTGGTTTGATGGAGCTGGAAGACGTAACAGCAAATGGAATATACAAAAGTTTGATGTCTCATATTGAGTCACTGGGGTTCACTGAAGAATTCTTAAAGTAAAATTTAGTTTCATTAACATGTGATGGTGGTGCTGGGATCCCGTGAAGGAGTTTCAAAACTTTTCAAAACCAGATTCCCTGCCATTGTTTTATGGCACTGTGCTAGCCATAGCCTGGAATTATCAGTACATGATGTTGTAAAAGAAGTTTCTGGCATCAATAGATTTAAGAGTTTTTTGGACAAGTTGTATGTTATGTATTATTCATCTCCCAAAAATGCAAGGCAGCTAAAGTCATGTGCAGTTATGTTGGAGATGGGAATTTTAAAAAATTGGAAGGATTCCATCTACAAGATAAGTTGCATCTAGTTACAGAAGTATTTTGGCTGTTTGGCAGGATTATGAAGCCCTATTGCTTCATTTTGAAAAAGGTAAATCAGCAAATGGAAGAGATAGAAAGGAGAAGCGCACATATGAAAGTCTTCATAGAAACATTACATCAGTTGAATTTATTTTGGATCTCAGATTAATTTGCGATGCTTTGTAAGAACTGTCAGAACTGAGTTTAGATTTGCAGGAGAGAAATATTGATCTGTACAAAGCCCACAGCAAGACTGAGTGTCTTGTTGATAGTTCCAGGCCCTTATTATAAGAAAGTACTTGAGGCAACAGAAAATCTGCAATTTAAAGCATCCCATTGCATAGAAAAAAATAGATGACCAACCAATCTCCCCAGTTGCATTCTATGATAAACTTAAAATTTCTCTTCAGAAAAGACTGCTTTCAAAAGAAGACATAGAACTGGCAAAGTGTGGAAGAGTTCTGGATTCTAAGAATTGGCCAGCAAACTCAATGGACAACATTCTCCATGGGGAAGAAGAAATATGCACATTGGCAAGAAGATTTCAGCTCAGTGACAGAGAAGCCATTGGAGCCAGCTTGCCAGCAGTGTTGGGCCAGGGCTGGTCAGGCAGCAGGAGCTGGCGTAGAAAGTTGCTGGGGAGGAGGTGGGTGGGTGGGCAGGGTAGGAAGTGCCAGGTGAGCTGATAGGCAAGCAGGCAGCAGAGACCACCCCAGAAGTCCCCGAAGCTGTGGCATTAGGAGGGAGGGTGGTAGTCCCCAGCGGGCAGGCAAGTGGGCAGTGGAGAGAGACACAGGGGCCAACTGCATCTAGACGGTGCCCAGAGCCTCGTGGCGCAATGCTTGCGGTTTGGGGAGGGATGTGTAATCATCCCAACCCAAAAAAATATTCCAGATCAAATTTATAATGAGAACTAATCGCAATTAGCTTGCCATGTGACCACAGCCTCAGTCAAAACCATAACATCTGTATTGTTTATTAAAAAAATGTTGGACCTCTCTTAACAGCCTTTGATCCAGCAAAGTATGTTAAAACATGGTTGCTTCAAGGTCATCATTCAGTGTTAGGCACCAAAAGCACCAAAAGCAAGACTCAAAGAAGAACTGAGGAAGCTGGTGACATGTCTAAAGTTTGGAAACTGCTTTAAAGTTGAGGTAAGTCCATAGCGCATGAAAATAATATTGTTTCAAAGAATCCCATGTGTTTCTCCTTCATTTCCCTCTGGAGATTTCCAGCACCTCTTTTTCCAGAAAAAAAGCCCAGGAGGAAAGACTGTTCTTTGCCTGTGACCTTGGAGAGCTGCTGCTAGTCAAAGCAGACAATGCTCAGCTAGAATGATCAGTGGCTAGAGCTAGACTCAAAGCAGCTTCCAGAATATTTATTTTGAGGGGGAGAGGGTTAGAGGTATTTCCTTCAATTCCCTAGAATATGATAACTGATCACATATACAGCCATGCATGGAGTCACATCTGCTAGGCTAATCCAAAAAAATAACATATTCTCCATTCCTAATTAGCACACTGCAGAAGTCTTAAACATCAAATACATCTGTAATTATACATTCCTTCTTAGCAGATGTTTAATTATAGGAAAACTGTTTTCTAGGCTTCTTCCTCTGCTACATTATTTACTTACAAACGTGTCAGCAGCTTTAAATGAAAGACTGATCTGTGTAATTTAAAAAAAAGAAACTGACCCCACTGCCATATGATCACAACATTGCTTGTAGGTTTCTTCCTTTGTTTTATCCTTTTAATACAAACAATAAATATGATTTTTTTGCAAGTTATACCATACATGTATGTCTTTATCTCCATTAAATGTGTCCCCTTCCCTTTGACACTGTCCTTACAATTTCTACCTACTGCAAAAAGGTCTTCATTATTCAAGGTTATGAACTAGAGATTCACCCAGCCGCACCTCAGTTGCTTCTGCGTGAGAAAAATTCAATTTTTGCTCTCACTGTCACCACAAATGCAGGGGCATTTGAAAATCAATGGAGAATTTTTTCACTGTGCCTAACAATCTCCCTTCACCTGCAACATGATTTTTGCAAAACACACACACACATACACACAAAATCTTCCCAATGTAAAAGCTGAAAAGTGGCTTGATGTGTCAAAGGTTCATGTGCACAAAAAAACCCTAATGAGCTTGTTTCATTTCTGGATCATAAATAAAGAACGAGCTAATGGTCAGGACAGAAGGAAGTTAAATAGAAGGGACACAAAATAAGACAAAAGGGGTTCAAGCAGGGATGTTGCCGAAGGGGGGCCAGCCCAAACAAGGAGCTTGCCACCCCAGTTTGCCCCTATTGTTTGGTACATGTCATTACTTGAAGGATCCCAGGAGACCAGTGGCAATTTTGGTAAGGGGAAAGGGGAATTGCTAAGAGTGGGGGTAGATTAGAGCCCATGTTGATTTTTCTGAACCCTCCTTTATATCAGCCAGGCTAGAATTTGTCACTTTGTTTGTGCCAACAGGACAAAGACAATTAAGTCCCATCAGTCCAGAAGGCAAAGCTTCGCCCTCCTGCAGTGAGTTGACATGACATGCTGCAGTCACTGACCATTTGACTTCTAAACTGCCATGCAAACCTGTCTCCCTTGATCTCTGATTTATATCTGCCCCCAAGGTTCCTCCTCAACCAATAAAGTTTCAGTTTCACAGTTTTCCCACTTTTCTGTCAAATATCAGCCTTTTGATGTTTAAAGGATCCCATGTTATCTGAAGTGGGGAGAAAGCAGGGTAACTGGCCTGGCTTTAAAGTCAGTTTTAGATTTCACAGAGAATTGGCATTTTGTTTCTCTCTGTTAGCTGGGCCAAGCCGCTCATTTCTGCTTCAAGAGCTTGTTCTGTTCTCCGTGACTCCCCCTTTTGAACCTAAATGTAACTTCTGCTCCAAATTGGTGTTGTTTCTGTTAATTTCTGCTAGATTGTTGCTTTGACACGTGATTTGGATTTTGTTGTGTTTGCATTAACAACTATGGTTTACCTATGAAAGGGCTCTGATATCCTAATGCTCCAATTCTCATTGGCTGACTAATACAGACTCCCATTGGTCCTGAAGCCAATCTAGGTACCCAGTCACTGAGCCCTGCTTGGGTCCAATAACATCACTTGTATATAGTTACATTGTTGAAAGTTATTTGTTGGAACAGTATAAATTAGAGTGCCGCTCTCATAGAGCTGTCTTAGAGCTGAATGATGTTATGAATAAAAGCCTGCTTGCTGGATTCATCGCCTCTGCCTCAATACTTAATACTGGTGACGAGGATCCCAGTCCTAACCAAACAGCTGAAATCACTCTGCCTGCCCAGCTGAAATCACTAAGGGTGCCCAGAGCTAAATCACTACGGGCATGGCGTCCAAGGGCCATATCGAACCGTTCGACCCAAAGGTTGGGAACTGGGAGTCATACCTTGATTGTTTTAAATGCTACCACGTAGAAAATAGTATTGATGGAGATGATGTCTGCCGTGCCACTTTTCTGAGTACATGCAGCCAGGCTGTATTCGACATCACTCGAGATCTAGTTGCCCCCTCCAAGTTACTTGAGACTCCTCTCGGCATCATCAAGGCCTGGCTGACCGAGTACTTTACCCTGAAGACGTCAGCTGCCACCCATCAATGTGCGTTCCATCAGTGGAACCAGAAGGAAGGCGAGTCTGTCATGGAGTACCTCACTGCACTGAGGCAGGCTGCTCCAGACTGTCACTTCACCGATCTGAAGTCCGTCCTTCTAGATCGGCTGCTCTGTGGTCTCCGAGATGAAAGCATTAAGCAGGCCCTACTCCTACTAAAGACTCTCATATGAAGAGGCCCTCGAAGAGGCCCTGAGAGTAGAGGCCACCAACCTATCCCCCCATGAGCTGCGATTGGGTCCCCAAAGCAACACATCATGCCACTCTGATGCTGTACATCACAGCAGTTCCGCTGATTCCGATGACGCCTGGGATGCCCAATCTGATGTGTCCGATTACAGAGTCTACAATGCAAGGGCCAATCAGAAGCCATGCTGCTATCGCAAAAGCCCACACCGCTCTCAAAAAAGCCCACAAAGAAAATGCTGTGCTGGTTGCGGTGGTGTGCATGCGTGTAGAGACTGTCAATTTCACAATGCCATCTGTCATGCATGTGGTAAAGCGGGCCACCTTGCCAAAGTCTGCCATTCGTCACAAGGTCGTGATGCTCCAGATGAGTTCCAGCATTCACGAGGGTCTGTGAATGCCCCCAGCTGATTGTTTCACTCCAAGTCTTTATGTTCATTTGAGCAAAGACCAAGGCACAGCAATGAAGCAAGTGTATCTGAAGACTACACCAACTGCCTCTATATCCACCAGGGGCTGCATCCATGTCCAAACATCAAAGGCACTGTCTTCATCGAAGGTCGGGCGTGTCAAATGGAAGTCGACTCTGGGACTGCATTGTCCATCGTCTCGTGGAGCACCTTCCAACAGGTCTGCCCACTGTTCTCTGCTCACCGCCTTCAGAGATGCACACTGCAGCTGTTTGACTTCCAAAGGCACCGAGTTCCAGTCATCAGCATTGCCACAGTCCAGGTCAAATATAAGAAGTTCTCTGGCCACCTGAACCTGCTCGTGGTGGAAGGTCACCGCACAAGCCTTATAGGTTTGGACTGGTTCGCCGCCTTGGGCATTGATGTGGTTGGCATGAATCACATCAATCAGCAGCCCTTTACGGACTTTGAGGCAGAGTTCCCTGAAATGTTCAAAGCAGAGCTAGGCTGCTACAAGGGTCCCCCAGATTCCTTCAACCTGGATCCTGCTGTTCAGCCACTCCGCTTCAAGCCCAGACGCTGCCCCATTGCCTTCAAGCCCAAGATTGATGAGCAAATCGATAAACTGTTGGCCCAAGGTATTCTTGAGCCGGTTCCCAATGCCAAGTAGGAGACACCCATCGTCACCCCTCTCAAGCCAGATGGCTCCGTCCGCCTGTGTGCCGATTATAAATGCACCATCAACAGGGCCCTGCAACTGCATGCATACCCGGTTCCTGTGGTTTGTCACCTTCTAGCCTCGGTCTCCAGGGGCCGGGTGTTCGCCAAGATCGACTTGGCCCAGGCATATCAGCAATTACCAGTGGATGCAGCCACGGTTGAGGCGCAGACCATCGTAATGCACCGTAGTGCTTTTAAGGTGAACCGACTGCAGTTTGGGGTAAGCGTTGCCCTTGGCATATTTCAAGAATTTATGGAGCCCCTTCTTCAAGGCCTGCCCGGTGTCATGCCCTATTTTGACGATGTCTTAATCACCGGAACCTCTGATCTTGAACTGGCTACTCGGGTGTGAGAGGTCCTTCGCCGGCTACAGGAGGTGGGCCTTCGGCTCAAGAAGGAGAAATGTGAATTCTTCGTCCCTTCCGTTCAATTTCTGGGCTACCTCCTCAATGCAGATGGCATCCGCCCTGCTCTGATCATGGGTGGTGGAAGGGCTTGCAAGCAGGAAAAGGATGCACAGGCAACTGGGAGCATGAAGGGATGGGCATGCAAAGAGGGCATGGGGGGCCTTGTGGTCAGCAGATGGGAGCTTCTGAGAACTGTCTGCCCAGGGACCCCCAAAACCTAGAACTATCCCCATAGCTGAGAAAGAGTTTGATTTAAACAGGATAGATCAAGACTGAAATTTTCACAGACATGAAGCTCACTGATTATCCTTGAGCTAGTCACTCTCAGGGCCAAACTAGCCATGATAGCATCCATGGGACTTACCCATGGCTACTGCCACCACTTTAAAGCAATTTTTAAAATGCTATGGGGACCCAATCCTGATCAGGCCCACAGCCGATTAGGCTGAGGTGCTCTTGTTTCCCTTCCCCCATGTGCCTTTTCAAGTGCCAAAACACCCACACCCACTCCCTGTTGTTATTTCAGCATTTGGAAACATGATCAGGCCCTCACAGATTTTTAAATTGCTTTAAAATGGTGGCAGCATCCGTGGGTCAGACCTGTGTCCCATTTAGCTTGGCCCTCAGTCTAATAAACCTCTTGACTTTGGGTGAAGATAAAATGGAGAGGGTGGTGTATGTTTGTCCACTAAAACTCTTTGGGGAAAGGGATATAAATAAATATATAAAATGGATATAAATGAGAGTGAGAGATGCTCTGTTCAATGAACAGCCAAAGGCTAAAAACAGCCAGTTTCCTTAAGGGGATTTTTAAAAGCAGTGGTTCTGAAGCAAGTGATGGTATGGTAGCTGGACTTCTGAAATCCTGTTCACTGAGTGGCCTGTGAACTGTCTTTGAAGCTGAGACTAAAGGTCACCGACCATATGTAGTCTCTTTTCTGCCACATTGCTATCTTCAGTCATTAAAATATAGAAATGCGTCCTTGAATCACCTAGCAACTGTGTGTGCTTGTGCACACACACATACACACACAAAGCCTCTGTCATGCTTCACTGAAAATAGAATTTCAATTAGAGGTGCAGATCCTATCTTGTAAATAGCATTTCTCACACATTTCTTTTAAAACTTGACTTTGTCACTAGCACTGTTAAAGGGGGCTTTGGGCCTGATTGTAGTAAGGCACCATTAGGAATCTCTCTAGATGGTGATCACATTCAAATACCTTACAGAGGACAGTTCTTCCCAGCTCTGTGAGCTGCATTTCTTGATTGCTTCTGCTTTTTGTCCAGCCACTCTTAGATGCCATTTGAAATAAGACCCAATCACTGGTTCATTTTCTCATAAAGAAAGATGTTTGTGAGTACTGCTAATTTGCTTAAAGGTCTGTCCTGCATCAGAGTTGAGCTCCTTATTTAACTGCTTAAGGATAATTATGATCCGCATTAAAAACAGGCCAGTTTTATTCTTTATAGTGCTAAGGCAGGTATACATTTATTTATCAAATTTATAATTCACTCCCTCTGCCAAACAGGACTCAGGGTGGCTAACAGCATATAAGATACACCAATAAAAACAATACAAAAATACAATAAATAATCTTTAAAATATAAAACAGTTAAAAACCTATCCCCATTAAAATCTATACACTATCAAGCAGGGTAGGGTAGCACTGGTGTGGACATCAAAGTCCCCCAAAACAGTCTGGGGAAATATGAGGCCCACTCTACTACCGCCTCAGCCAGCCTCAGTCAGGTGGTAAACTAGGTGCACAGTAAACCAGCAATACTCCCAACCTCTTGCTAGATCAAAATTTCCTTTCCTAATAAATTCTTCAGGGGAGGCAGTCTTATTCATAATCCATCTGCCATTGTACAACATCAAGCTTGAGAAGGAGGGCAAAGAAGTCTGAGTCTGCATACCATCATTCCTTGGGATGGGAAGGAGATTGGAAGGGGATCAAATATGTCCATATCTCAGTCTCCTTCTAAACCTAACTCTCTGCCCACTACCATACCTTCCACCTCCCCAACTTACAGGGTTTTCCTGGCTACCTAGGCACATCTTGCACCTTGCTTTGGTTTCCTTCTCTACCTGTTTGAGGATCTAACCAGCTATGCATCAGATTTATAGTGTACAAAAACACACACAATCAACCAACCCACAATAGTCCAAGCCAAGCAGTGGACCTTTACCTATCCACCCTTGTAGTCGATCCCCTCCCCCACCCAAATCACCAGCCAGCTGTGATTTGCAAAAGCTGTTGCCTCTGCAGTTTTCGGACTCCACCTGATGCTTTCCTGGCGTTCTGGCAAGGCAGTCCCAAGCACCCCCACTCTGGCCACAGTTATTACCCAATTAATTAGCTCTAATCACCAGCCAGCCACCATCTGCAGAAGATGTTGCCTCTACTGAGACAGAGCTGCAGCTTCTGGACTCTACCTGGTGCTTTCCTGGTGTTCCAGCAAGGCTGTCCCTTCTCCCTTGTCTGTTCTGATCTCAGTATCTAGAAACACTGGGAATGGAATTTTAGTAACATGACTTTGACTCAGTAATTCACACAAAGCATGTATAGGATTAACCAATTAACTGAGAACATCTTGTGCTCGTATAGAACTGTTCTTGGTGCCTTCCTCTGAAAGACCAAATCTATGCATCTTTCAGAAGCAAAACTTTCATATTTATCCTGACCTTTAATTTGATGTGGTAACTTGAGAAGAATTTTTTGCCATCCTTCATATCTTACTCCTCAGGATGTTCTCACTGAAACATTTATAATTCATGAAACCTGGCATTTTATCACTTGCCATGACTCCTCTGAGGGAAAGCGTGTGCAATATTCAGGGAATGGCTGTGGTTCAATGGAAGTCTCTGCTTTGCATGCTGGTCCAAGGTTCAGTCCCCAGGATCTCCAGTTAGAATGATCAGGCAAGAGTGGTATATGAAAGACCTCTCCCTGAGACCCTAGAGAGCTACTACTGGTCTGAATAGACTGACTTTGATGGACCAATGGTCTTTCAGTATAAGGTTGTTTCCTGAGTATTCAAGTTGACTTTTTAAAAAAAATGACTTGAAGTAAACTATCTATTAGAAATATTAGCATAGTTAATATAGGTTCTAAAGAGTTGAAATCCAAAATGTACTACATTACAGTTAACATAGAAGAATGTATGTATTGCTGGAAATAACCATATAATATATAAAATATAATATTTAAATGTAGAATTAAGAACATATTTCTAAAATTAGCTAAAAAGTCAATTTGTCCCTAAATGGTAAAAATTAATACATGAAACAAATATATTTGCATACTGTCTCGTTCTACCAATCAAAAGGTGGAGTCTGATGTAGATTCTAAAATGTGCTGGAAGTGGTTTGAGCACATATTCACATATTTGGCTACGGTCACGCACAGTAAATAATCCACTTCCAATCCACTTTCAGTGGACTTTCCAACTGGATTTTTACTGGGTGAACTGGCAAAACCCAGTGGGAAAGTGCATTGCTAGTGGATTGAAAGTGGATTATTGAGTGTGTGGGACTGCAGCCTTTGTGAGGCAACTGTTTTCAGAGCAGGAAATGTGTGTTCAGATAATTTCTAATGCTCTTAGAACATCATTCTTAATCCATACTTATATTCTGCATCCATGTTCTAAGATCTAGGAGGATGAGGCTATCTAACTTGCTACCCAGGGTCAGGTCATTTAAATCAAAGAAACATGAAAAGAGGAAAGTCATTCAATGACTGCCTAGTTTCATCTAGAAATGTCTCTTGAATTTTCTGGGGACTGCCCCTTTAATGTAGACTTGTCCTCAAACCCTGTGCTATCAGTACTCTTAGCTAATGTGGGACACCACAGATTTCCTAAGAAATTGAAAATCTTCCTGAAAATACTACTCAAGTCACCTTTCTACACAAATATGTACTACAAGACATGGGAAATGCCATCCCTGATAGTGTCATGACACAACTGGCTGTTTGTGGCTTGGTACTCACCCACAGCTCCTTCAGAGTGGGGACATCCTGTATCTTCAAATCAACAGGAAGAATGCCCAGAGCCCCCTCTTTCTCTATTTTTCCCTCCTTTCCCCTCAAGGAACACAGCTTACACCTTATTAGGAAAATGCTTGCTGCCTTATAACAGTGAAACTAATAGAGTCAGGGAGAGGCAAGGCTGCAATAAAAAAAAGACAATAAAACAGTAGAAAATCATGTGTGCCCCCCCCCCCCCCCCAATTATTCAATGTTTAGATAGAGAATGTGTTTTCTTTTCCTGTTAATTATAAGAATTACAAAACTTAGCAAAATAAATTAATAACAAAAGTTTATACCCTCTCTGAATGGATCTTTTACTCTTTGGTTGTAAATTTTCATCTGTGCACCACAATTAAACATACATGTCTTAGGAAACTGGGCCTGTCTTTATACTAACTCTCCTGCCATTCTGCAGTATATATTTATCTTTGCCACCTGAATGTTGGCATTACTCCATGAAAGTATTTGGCACAATAAATGTGTTCATATTTAAGGTGTCACAAGACTCATATTTTAGTTGCAGAGTGAGTAATACACCTACTCCCCAGGAATTATTCTTTTGTCCTGTGCTATTGGATTGCCTGTTCATTTGGGTTGCCTGTTCAATAAGCTTTGGCAACCAAGTCTTTTGCCTTCTTTAAAACTGGAAACTACTTGTGATCATATGATGGCCAATTTATGCCACACTGAATCAATTTGATCAGTTATGGTGAGCAGCATACAGCCAGGCCTGAGCTCCAGCAATGACCTCATTATATTTCTGGGGACATCATGGGTCCAGGGAGATTGTTATCATCTATGCAGACTGCATAAACTCCTTGTGTAATGGCACCTTCTTTTTGGTGTCCTGTTTCTCATAGATTCAGCATTGCACTATACCATGTAACTGGAAGGGTAGGGAGCTTCTATGTCGACATGAACCTTAGCTTGATCCAGGGCTCAATCTATGCCAGCAGTCACTGTGCTCAGTGACTGATGATGCTGGTGGAATTACAGATGCACTTTTTCTGTAGATTCTCCTGCTCCCCAGAGAAACTCATTTATTTTAAAATATTGATCTTTTCAAAGATGGGATGGTGGAAAAGCCTGGAAATTGAAGCATGTATCACACCACTACGTCAATCACATTTAGCAGGCAGCAGTGAGTGGAAATCTCTTTCCCTCAATCAGTCTACTGCAGCCTGGAAGACAGAACTCATTACTGTGCAAATAAGCCTGCCATCTAGTTTGTGCCTTCTTCTGCCTGGAGGTTACAGATGCTGACACTGGTTAAAATGGTGGCTAAAGGAGCTTGGTAAGGGAGATGAACTGTCTCCAAATGCTGAGATGAACAATGGGATGCTAGCTCAGAATGCTTGAGTGCTTAGAAATGATAAATAAATAGCCTATTTACTGCAGGTCTTGGGTGGCTCACAGCATATTCCTTGAATTCACTGTAAGGAGAAAACTCCTTTTCAGATACAGATGAAAAAACCCACAAATATAAAATAGAGAAAGGCAGACTCTCCCCCCAACTCCCTAGAGTTTTATGGAAACTTCTAATTAAATAGCAGGGGGGATGGGACACCCTATGAAATGGACAAGGCTAGGACTACTAGCTCTGCAAATACCATTCATTGCAAAGGATGCTTTGGAACAAAGCCTCAGAGTGGCAATTAGTAATTTCACTGACCTGGCTTCATCTTTTTGAGTGACACACAAATATGTATATTGCAGTCTGGTGGGCTCTCTGTACGATTTTCAGAGCTGTCCTAAACAGAGTTCAGTGGATTGATGTCTGTGGACTTAGAAGGCTGTTAGTTAAGTACATGATGTGAAAAATGGTCAGTGGGGAATAACAACTGTAGGAGCTGTCTGGATTATAGCCTATAGAGAGAATTTTAAGTTTGCAGTCTAGAAGTCTACTGTCTGCCTGTAAGGTAAGCCTACCCCTGCTATTTTACTTATTTGAGCTGCCCTCCCAACTGAATGAATCTGAGCCCTCATTAAGGTTCCACTGCTTTTCTGCCATGACAATGTATTAGGACCAGACCAAACAAAACAGACACTGTTTTTGTTGTAACATCTTTCACCTTTGGAGAAATCTTCTTTAAAGCCCGCATAGCCTCCAGAATCTTCCACATTTAATAAGCAATGTCAACCAAGAATCACTTGAAAAGTGCTACTCAATTCGCCTTCTCCATTTTTTCTTCTTCTCATAAAACATTCCCACAACAGTGCTGAAGATATTTATCAGGCATGATCAATTTGCACATCAAACCCTTACAGTGTTTGGGCAGGACACATGGAAATCAGACTGAACATCCTAGGATATTCAAGCTCATAAGTTGCTGGCCAAATAAATATATCACAGTACCTGCTGATGTGAAGATGTTGTTATTTATTTATTTTTAAATTTATAGCCACATTATTTTTTCCATATAAACAAGAATCTCTCAGACTAGTTTCAGTGCAGCTGTTTTGAGTCTGGGTCCAAAAAAGCAGGCGAAAAGGAAAAGACATAGAACCATAATTTCAGTACAAATTAAATGGCATTGATAATCCATATTGCTTATACCATATATTCCATGAATACTTCTTACAAGTATTTCTCATGCTTTCCCTGACAGAAAATTGGAAGCAAATCTTTCAGATCTCAGAAGAAATGTATGATTATAACTAGGGTAGGAATCAGGCAGCATGAAAAGGTTCAAAAAGATAGTAGTAGTATAGTGAACAAGAAATTGTAGAAATTAAAAAGTTACTACGAAAAGAAAACTTAAAGGAGCCAAAACATCAGACTTTCCACATAGCGCACAAACATCGCCAACTGTGTCTTCTGAACCTGGGTACTAGGTTTTGAATTGCACACAAAATTCTGCAAGGGGCTCCTCACGTCAACTGTTCTTGTGAGTAAATGGTATTTTGTACACCTCTGCATTTGCTGCCCAGTGAAAAGATATGGTTTGGGCACAAAATTCAAATCTCACACAGTTCCAACTGCATAAGCCGATGAGCATAAAGGTTTTAGTTTGTGCATGTGTATGTTCTTCTGTTCTTCTTATAAGCAATTTTATTATTCTATAACAAATGTTACGTGCATGGGGAAGTAAACTAAAAATCACAGGGTCCTCTCTTTTTTTCTTACTTAAAATATACCTAAATTTATGGCACTGACAGCTTGAATCATAATAGGGTCAACCAATTAGGAATGTCATCACAAATGATTGAAAAAAAATAATTTTATCAAGATAAAAAAAGAATTGTTACAACCCCTGTGTGTATGTTTTTAAAAACACAAAAATGCAACCAGATTTAAGACTTTATCTTGAGAAAAATGAACATTTATGAAATAATAAATTCCATGTGAAAAAAAATAGAAAAACACATATTCATACATACACTCAAACTATTATGCTCACCAATTTATGCTTGGATTGACCAGACCTCAGTATTAGTTCCTGGGGAAAGGTCTCTGAAGGTTCCAGTTTGGTGTAGTTGTTAGGCACACAGACTCTAATCTGAAAGAACCAGGTTTGATTCCCCACTTCTCCACATGCAGCTGCTGGTGCGACTTGGGGCCAGTCATAAGCTCTTTCAGAGCTGTTCTCTCAAGGGCAGTTCTTGAGAAAGCTCTCACAGCTCCACCTACCTCACACAGTGTCTGTTGTGGAGAGGGGAAGGGAAAGGAGATTTGTAGACCACTCTGAGACTCTGTAAGCCAGCACGATTCTTTCTGAACTTTTATTGGGATCTATGAGAGAAAATAAGTGGACTAGTTTGCTGACTGTGTGGGATGGACTATTACATGGGGTACCCAGAGGGAAAATGACTCCAAATACTTCCAGCAGAGGTTTAAAGTACCATTTTTTGAGGTTGCCACATCCAGGCCAGGAGGTTTCTCCCAACACAAAGAGACTTACACAGGAAATAGCCATCTTGGCATTTTAAACAGAGACTTGTCTTCTCAAGACACCATCACAGTATGTGCTCTCTACACGTAGCAGGCCGAAAACCCTCCCCTCCTACAACATCCTCCCATTTGGTACAACAAAGGATTTTCTCACAGGGATCTGAAGACAGCAGGACATTTCCTGGAAGAACTAGATTTGGCTGCCAAAGGTCCTACCGTCATCTAAAAGACAATGTTCCTAGCCGATGATGTCAGCTTCCGGCCCTGGGTATCTCTCTGACCATCAGGTAGAATCAAATGCTGACCACTCCTCCTAACCTCTCTTCCACTGGACAAGAGCTAGTGGGTGGACTCTCTAAGGGGTGGTCTCAGGACAGGTATCTGGCTAAGCCTGCCCCCAGAGACCACCTCCCACCCCCCAAATAAAGGAAAGTTTCCAGCACCATATCTTTCTCTTTGTATCGCCCTCTCTCTCTCCCTCTCCACGCTCTGATCATACCATGGCTCCTGATCCACAATGCCCCCCCATTCCCTATAAACTCACCTTGTTTCTCCAGCAGGAACACACCAACTCTCTCTGCACAGGTAAGAAGAAGAAGAAGAAGAGATAGGATTTATACCCCGCCCTCCACTCCCCAAGGGAGTCTCAGAGCGGCTTACAAACTCCTTTTCCCTTCCCCTCCCCACAACAGATACCCTGTGAGGTAGGTGGGGCTGAGAGAGCTCTTTCCCAAGCTGTCCTTGAGGGAACAGCTGGTACAGAGCTATGGCTTGCCCAAGGTCATCCAGCCAGGTGCAAGTGGAGGAGTGGGGAATCAAACCCGATTCTCCCAGATTAGAGTCTGCGCACTTAACCACTACACCAAACTGGTAAATATAGAATACCGATGATTTGCTAAAAATGCAACCGTCCCTTTAATTCTATCTGACTTCCTAGAACTGTATGAATGTGTGAATGTTTCTGTAACACTTGAATAAGTTACCTTTTATTCTTCAAGTAAAGAAAACATTTTTATACTGATAACAGTCTCCTTGTCAATTCCTCGATTAGTCTGGAGCAGGTGCAACTTCTGTATATACAAGTGCTGATCCTTAATGCCTACTGCTGATTATTAAGAGCTAATATTCCCCCAAATATTAATAATATAAAGAGCATCAGGCTAACAACTCCTTCAGGTAGCAAAGGGCAGGGTATAAATCCAGTCTCCTCCTCCTCCTCTTCTTCCTTGTAGTCTCTGAAGAAAGTTATTCTAAAGTCTTGCAATGTGATAAAGATCAATTTGAAGAAAATTTTATGGTGTATAAAATTATTCCTTATGAAGCAAAGAAAATGCTCAAGAGAAGTAGACACTAAGTATCCAGCTGAAGCAGGAGACATGGTTGTTAACTGGTGCACTAACTCTGTTGGATAAACCTAGTAGAATCCTACAACTTGCTTCATAGTTCATGAGGGTTTCAAGGTCTTTTCTGTCTTGGAAAACTTCCCCTTTCCACTGGATTCAACCATCTTAACTTGGCTCCCTGTCTTATATTGGCCCCTGACCCTTTTGGTTTCACTTCTGCTTTTAACCTTCTGGTCTGGTTGGTCTTCCATCTAAGTTGATTAACATCCTGCTTTTAGCCACCTGGCCATGTCTTTTGTATTTTTAAGTAGCACAGTTTAGTGTAGTGAGAATTTAGTGTAGTAGTTAATTGTGCAGACTCTAATCTGGGAAAACCATGTTTTATTCCCCACTCCTCCACATGCAGCTACTGGATGACCTTGGACAAGCCATAGTTCTGTCAGAGCTGTTCTTGAAAGAGCAGTTCTTGAAAGAGCTCTCTCAGCTCCACCTACCTCACAGGGTGTCTGTTGTGGGGAAGGTAAGGGAAAGGAGTTTGTAAGCCGCTCTGAGGCCACGGACAGACTGGGATTCTGAAGTGGAAGGGAAGCGGGGCCAAAAGCCACGGGGGAAAACTGGCCAGACTCCTGTGTTAGCATGCTGGAATGGAGCGTTTAGATGGTTGTGGAGCGGCCCCGGGCAGGCCAGCCTCCACAGCTTGTGGCGGGGCCGTTTCGTCAATAGGTGCATGGGCACCTATGCACATAGACACATGGCCACAACAGTCTAAAAATTTAAAATCCCCCACCTTCTGTATTGGAGCTGCTTGTGTGCATGAGCACTCATGCACATCTCTCCATGGCAGAGCATTCACACTGCCGCCTCCGCTTGAATCCCGCCTTCTCCCGTCCACACAGCCAGGAAGTGGGATCCAAGCAGGAGACAGCCCCTGGACACCACTTACTGCCGGTGTCCCTCTGAGGCAGAAGAGAAGTGGCTCCCAAGCAGGTGAGTACAGAAGGGAGCCAGGGAACAGCTGCGGCTATTTCAACTGGCTCCCTTCCCCCACTTCTGAAGCGGAGCTCTCCCGCCCCACATTGCCAGTCTCTCCTCAGCCTGAGTGAAAAGCAGGATATAAATCCAATCTCATCCTGTCATGCCTGCCCCTGACTTAGCCCCAGACCCAGTGCCTGACAGCCAAGGACAGGAGGACTTGGCTCAGTTAACTAAGAAAGACGTAAGTCCTGCAGAGGATCCACAGCCAAGTTCTCAGCAAGGCCCACCTGAGGCTGGTCAGGCAGTTGCTGGACCAAGCAATTCACCACCAGACTCGCCTCCACCTGTCAGCAGGCTCCATGAAAGGAGCAGGCAAGAGCTGTATAGGCGATCCAAGGAAGCACGCAGGCAGGGGTGAAGATCATTAAGTCCTGAGTACTGACTGAAACCAGGACTTCGCACAGCAGTGCTAAGTGGTTAATGAGCAGGAACACTACTTAACAAGGCTGCCGGCAGGTAGCAATCCATGCTGGAAACATCGTTGTCAGAGCCCTCCGTCCCGTGAGTACGGGATGCCTCTGATCCTGACTGATTCTTTGGCTTCCGACCCGGCTTGCTTCTTGGACTTCTGACCTCTGCTTCCTGATCCTGGACCCCAGCTTTTGACCCTCGGCATTCCTTGACTCCAGCTTCAGCTCTGCCCCTGACTGACCTCGGCTTGATTTATGGACTCTGACCTCCGGTACGTTTTGACTACGCCTCTGCTTTGAAATTGGGACTTGCTGAAACACTCTGCTGACTTTCTCCATCCAAGTCACACCCAGGGCGTGCTTGCCGGCCTGTCTGCCCAGCCAGGCTACTAGGCTCTGCCGTGACACATCCTCTTCTTCCTCCTCTTCCTTCTACTTTGCCTTTTATTTGCCCATGTTCTTGTTTATTATCACCCACTCACAATCTTCCAGTGAATTTAGTCTATTTATTAACACATCATCTGTAATCTCCCAGGGATTTCAGTCTTTCAGCCTTATCTCACTTTCACATTTCACACATACTTCCTTCTGTTCCAGCTTCACTGAAGATATTTCAGTACACATCTTGGATATATTTTAATCTTTATATCAATATATTTTGTTAGATAATAATAACAGATTAGTTAATTAATAAGTGGTTATTTGTTTCATCAGGAAACCACTCAACAGTTCAGTGGTGACATTCCTGAGGTGCAGAGGCACTGTGACAGCAGACCACATAACTCCTAGCCTCTCAAAAGAAGGGAAATTATCTTGGAGACCAGGAGTCTTCAGCTGCCTTGTGCAGTGTGCCATACTCTCCTTAAAAGGGGCAGGGAAGTAGTCAAGAAGAATGTTCTTGGCTGCTTTCTCAAGGCTGTGCAGAAGGGAAGGTAATGTGAGAAGCAGGGTGAGGGCACCCACAACCCCCCTCTCCTCCTGATTAGAGGTATTTGGGATGGGGGTGCATGACATGAAAAAACTATAAGTGGAATTACTTGGACACCCCCATCCCCAAAACAAACTAGATTTAGGTTTAGGGACTATGGACTGCTGAGTGAATCTCTGACAGCTTGAATCATGTGTTTTATTCTTTGTTAGTGCCAAAAACATTAAAGGTAAAGGTACCAATGTGAAATTAAAACATTATGTTCCTGTGTCCTGGACAACCACATTAAGGGTATGTGATCCATCACTAGTATAAAGATTATGCATACTGCTCAGAACAACATCCCATCAGGGGCTGAGTCCCAATACAGTTTCTCTAAACTATGATCCCCATTTTGTATTCACTCTCTTAAACCTGTAAAAATATAGATACCAAGATTTAAATCAGGATAAATTATTCAAATGGTAAAATGTTGTACATTGCTTCAATAATCTGTATAAGTACAGAACTTTGATCTCCTTGACTGCCATTTTTCTACATTTGTACATTAAAATAAATACAACTCAGGCTAATGGGTTTTAGCTATAAGAAATTCAGTAAACAGTTCTGTAAGCACATGAATATCCTTTTGGACTGAGTAATAAATTTTCAAATGTTGCTAGTGCAACACACTTTTTATACCAAGCACATTGTGACAGAGTCACTTAGCAGACAGATGTAAGTAAAAGTCTTTGTGGTTGACCACTATAATCAATGGTTCATATCAAAGTCTGACTCCATCTCAGAATAGGTAACTGTTCATGATAAATATGTACAGTATCTGTGTAGCTGTTGAAGTGGTACTGTCCCTGAACTGTTCAGTCCAGCTAGAAACTTCCATCTAATTCCCCAAAATTGAATTTAAATATGCACTTACCCATAGGAAACACTCTGAGTTTCCAATCACAGGACACTTTAGCTATTTATTTACTTACTTATTTATCTACTTTATTTAGCAGTTACTACTTATTCAATTAGTCTATTAGTGGCATTTAAATTAAATATAGTGTTGCTAATCCTACTACAAAAGAATTTAAAGTCAGAGTCAAGAACAGGTAACACTTCAAATATTTTTTAAATATGCACTTATAATTTTTTAATTCACAATTGTATAAACCTCTGTCTCTTTAAACTGCTTTTGAAGGTGATCACACCAGATGTTTGATGGTTATTGTTGACACATGCTATGTTGCAATAAAGCAGGTTCAGCCATCTGGAAGTAAAGCCATTCGACTGACAGCTCTGCTTTGTTATTGTAGATTAAAGCTGTGTCAAATGATTATAGAGCAGAATCGCCTCAGTCTATGAGCCTGATAATTAACACAATAAATAGTTTTCCTTTCCCATTTTGAAAAAAACTTGCCTAAATACAAGACTAACCCAGGTACCCAGCTGCAATACAGATGCATTCTATAAAAAGATGAGTTTATTTTTAGATCTGTTGTGGAAATTTTGTTCTTTTTTATTTTTTAGGAATTATAAGACTGAGACTACTTAGGACATAAACACTTTCAAGCATGCTTGTGGAGCTAAATAATTTAAAGTGAAATATTCTTTGAGAAACATCCTTTGAGAGTACAAATGATTTCATAGCAGTTGACTAAAGTTCTGTGTTGGTCACTCACTTCCATGTCCAGTCCACATCCACTAGATCACCATATCCTCCAACATTTCACAGGGACAAATGAAGATGTGTGCATTTGTAACACCTGTTCTCACTAGGCATGCACAAATGTATAGTATTTCTCTTAACTTTTATACATGATCTGGAAGATCATTTTTGTCTTCCTTTATTTCTTTCTGGCACATTTCTCAAACTCATTAATGTAGCATTCTCAGGACTGCTACTGGTTCCATGTACAGGGCCATCTAAATAGGCACACATTAGGGATCTCAACATGTGGATGAGAAAGTGTTACAGACAGGGAGGGATTAGATTTGTTAGGCACTGGGAACTTTCTGGGACAAGTAGAACGTTTAAAAAAAAGGCAGGATTCACTTGAACCAAAAGGGAACCACACTGATGGCACTTAGTATCAAAAAGGCAGCAGAGCAGCTTTTAAATTATTCCCAGGAGAAAATCCAACAGGAGTTGGGAAGCCTCCATTTCAGGATAGCTCAGTCCAAAGGGATGATAGTGTAAACATTCAGGCTGATATTGGTAGGACCACAATAGAATTTGGGAGTGAAAGTAGAATGCCAAAGGAGGGCCATGTGCAGAGACAAATGGGCCCAGGGAGGTGAGGGTTGTTGGAAAGTGAAATGCCTTACAGGTACCTATATGCTAATGCTAGAAGCTTCTGGGCACCAATGAGGAAATTGCAGTGATTTGGTGCTAGATGACAATTTAGATACAGTGCGTGTCTCAGAAACATGTCAAAATGGGGAAAATCAATGGGATATAGTTATCCCTAGGTATATACTCTATAGGCAGGATAGGGAGGACATTTTGGGAGAGAGTCTATATCAAAGAAGGCATAAAGTAAAATATATTAGAAAACATTAGGGGAATGAACTCCCCAACAGAAGCAATACGCATGAAGATATTGGCCCCTAAGGGTTACTTAAAAGGGGGGTTGTACCCACCTGATCAAACCCTTGAGATTAATCTTGAGATGAACAAGGAGATAAGGGAGATAAAGCAGATAGTGCTGTGATACTGGATTGACTGAGTAAATGTGTTTAAGTGATGCAGTAGAAATTAGATGCCTAGACAACATAAATGACTGTCTGACTATCATCAGACTTTCAGGTGCCATTATCAAACCAGGAAAAAAAGAATTTTAGCCTCTCCCCTCAGTTCCCTAGGTTGGGTCAGCATCTAACAATACACATTCAAATGACTGGATGGGACAGCCGGAGAAAAACAAAGAAGAAAAAGGATAAAGGGGCTACTCAGGCAAAAAAGAATAACAAGATAAAGGGAAACACTGTGAGGGAGGGCAAAATTGCCATGGGGAGATGGCACCAATTCCTCTGGAGAATCCATAAATGAACCAAAACTGGTTTGTTAATATTCTACACTGGCTTTTGAAACTGTGTGTGTTGCAACCATAGAAATGTTCTTTTTTACAAACTTAAGTATGTTTCATTAGTAAATTAAATTTCATAGTGGATCTGATGTTCTTATAAGATAGCTACCGCTCAAATGCATTCAGCAACATTTACTATCTAGATTAGTGAGGTAGTGAAGGCGGCGGAGGAGACAGCATTATTCTGCCCTTTTGTGTTCATTCATGACCATACATTTACATGGGTGTAGGATCAAAGAAGTTTTTTCTGGCACAAAGAAGATGAATTTCCAAAAAAATCTTGGTAAGATTTCCTACCTTAAACCACAAAACAGAGGCTGCAGTCGGATGGCAGGCTTGGTGCAGCCCGGCCATGCCTCTGTTTTACCCTTAACCCACCTCACCGTGCGCTCATTCTGTGGTTTACCATTCAGATTATTGCTGCATGATAACCACAGAGTGGGCAGTCAGGCAGCATCCTTTTTAAAAATTGTCTTTCACACATGCACAGAAACATTCATTCAAAGCACCATTCCTTTTTGACAGCTGGCCTTTCTCAGCCTCCTTCACTTTGCCTCTCTTCCTTGGAATACATGAACAAGAAATGTAAATATCATCCAGATTTACATGAGATTAGCCCCATTGACTTCAGTATATTTAGTCTTGTGTCAGTCATGGGATACTCTCAAACAGCAACCCTGAAGCAGAATTTTTTTTAAAATTTTTCCAGCTTTACCCAGGTCTTCCTGAATTAGGGATGCCAGCCTCCTCAGGTGCCCTGCCTATATGGGAACCTAACTATGGACTATTTCCACAGCTTTCCAACACCAAGAAACAGGAAAGAGGGGTTGGAGGGTTGTCATTCAAAAACAACTTTCCTGGGGGCTCCTGATCCTGACAGAATTTTTGGGTGCCGAAATACCGAAGTGGAACACCGTGGGACAAAGATCCACTTATGTACACATCGCTAACTGAATCTTTAAAATGCCACACAGATGGAAGTTTGCAATCTGACTTCCCAAACGGCTTGATGTCACAGGAGAGAGTTTAGAGATCAGGAAATGCATGCTGTGGCCAGTTCAGTCCATAAGTATCAGACTTTCTCTGGTTTCAGGAAAATCAGGGGTGAGAATGGGGCACTGACAACTGGGGAATGGGATATAGATGTCACTGTCTGAGTGAGCATTTTTACTCCTGAGGGGAGGAGCAATGACATCGGATCAAACAGCTCATCTAATTGCAGCCAGAGGCTGTTGTGGCCAGTTAGATCTAGGCTCATATATAGGATGGAGTTTAATTGTTTTCCCTGTGCCATTTTCCAATGTGAAAAATATGGAGGAGGGCAATTTAAATGGGGGAAAAAATGTGGTGTTTGCCTGTTAGCCGAATTGCTTTAATTTAAGCCTAGCAATTGGCCAAATAATGGGTTCTTGCCAACTATACCAAGGTCCCACCCCCTCCAGGAGTTCTCAGAAAATAGGCACGGAGGCTGGGTGGTTTTTTTGAATGATGTTTACTGCAAGATGTTGTTCAAGCATACAAGGAATAATAATAAAACCGCATAGACACAAGATCTAAGGAAATCAGACAGAAAACAGCACTGTTGCATGAGCAGGAGTATTGTTGAGGGGGAATACGTTACCTATCTTGGTGATGGGTGGTCTACTTCCACGAGAAGATCGAGGGAGGGATGAATGAGAAAAATAGGGGGAACGAGATCTGAACCTGCAGATACACGCTCCAGTCCTGGCTGTGCAAACCAGGGATTAAAGATGGAGGCAAGGTGTTGGGTTCAGGAAGCTGGACATAAGAGGTTGGTAAGAAGATAGAGATCGAAGGTGGCTAGCAATGTGTTTCTGTTGTGCAAGATCTTTTATCAGGTAGCTTTGGGGCGGGCTGCGCTGACCACATCCCATTGTCACACCTACTAGTTTGTCCGTCCCTACTAGCCCTACTATTGATCAGTGTCATAGGGAGGAGGGGGCAGGAAGGAGTGGACAATATTGCAAATCTAGGTGTTAATCAGGATCTAACACCTGGGCCATCTGGTCGGTCTTGTTGGCGCCAATCTCTGGTCTCGTGATGGCTTCGGCCAGGTCACTTGATGGTCAGCAATTAGTTGCTGGGCAACCTAATCTCTTACAGGAACTTTGGGGGAAGGTGTGAGGAGGCCAGCGTAAAGGAGAAAAAGGGACTTTTTGAAATGGAGTCTTGGTCTCCCTGTTGGTGGGAACACGTGAAAGGATCTGAAGACCTCTTTGAAATGGAATTCTGGTCTCCATGCAAGTGTGAACTCTGAAGGAGGTTTCCCGCTGTGGGCTGGAACCTCTCATAGCAATAGAGAGTGCCTTTGCCTTAGGCAGAAAGCCAACCCAAAGGTCAAACTTGTGATTTTAACAGTTCATAGGAGCATATAATATACCTTGCTGGCTTACATGCCTGAATTAAATCTTCCCCTCCTTCTGGCTGCTATTAACTAAAAAAGAAAAGGCCAAGTCAAAGATCTCCTCCCATCTTGTGCATTTCATTTTAATGTCTAGAGAGCTATGGGAAGAAGACGAAAATGAAAGCAGTTTGGTGCACACATGACACACTATGAACATGTGTGAGACACCAACACATTCTTTGTAACAGCATTCCCAATATTTGCCTAAAAGCAAAATACGAAGAGTGTTTTACCAGGGATTGGATACTATAAATTAAAAACTGTCCCTGCTATACAGAGATGGATGAAGACTATAGACCCTGCTAGTTTATATTCTCCGCTGCTGAGATACTACTCAATAAACTTTTGCTCAGTGCTATATGTCAGTCTGCTGTTCAATACAGAACTTTAAATTATTTGAAAAATCAATCTTGTTTCCAGGCAGTACTAACAATTTCCACAATAATACTAGACTTTCATGGTATGAATTACAACAACTGGCATGCAGTACAGATGTCAGTGGCCAAATTGACAGAAAGATCCACTTAAGCTCAAATCATATGTGCGTTGTAAAGAACAGGTTGGCATATGACTGCAAATCAACCTCCCTGCATGGCCATCAGTCTATTCAGAAACAAGATACAAGTGCCTTTGAAATGGCCTGTCTATTTTTCACATGTATACACCAAAAGAAATCTGAAAAACAGCACATGGTATGCCCACACGCACCCCTCTAATCACTCTCTCAGGGCCTTTAATACTTTGGATTAAGATCTATTATATTATTATTTATGCCTCACAAATGTAAGAGGAGTAGCAGCAGCTCACCAGATAAACCAATAAACTACAGTGTTCTATTAAGTTCAGTGCTTAAGCAATAAGCAAATGTTCTCATGCTAATATCCACTTGTTTATTTATTTATTCACATTTATAGCCCACCAGTCCCAGAAGCAGGCTCAGGGCGGGTAACAACATTTATACAAAATATATTAGTTAATACAATAAAATTAACATCATCATAAATATTAAAATAGTGGTTACAGCTGATAGCAAAGAAATTTTCTGGTTGTGGGAGGTTCCTGGCCATAGCCAGTAGTTGTTAACAGAGTGACAGACACCTCAGGGAGGCCATATATGGACGTCCATTGCCTAAGGCCTGGCAAAACAGCTCTCTCTTGCAGGCCCTGTGGAACTGAAGTGGGGAGCCTGTGCCACCAGGCAGGGACCAGGGTAGAAAAGTCCCTGGCTCTGGTTGAGGCAAGACAAATGTCGTTTGGGCCAGGGACTACCAGGAGGTGCTGATCCATAAAGTGAAGTGCTCTTCAGGGCATATACGGGAAAAGGTGGTCCCTCGGATATATTAGTCCCAGGCAGGGGTCCTTTCGTAAAAAAAAGAGGTGCAGGAGCTCATTAGCATAACTTATTTGCATATGCCACACCCCCTGACGTCACCAGAAGTGTCAAAAGGCCACACATCCCTGACGTCATCGGCAGTGTGTCAAAAGGCAAGAAGGGAGGGAGGGGGAAGGAAGGAAAGGAACAGGAAGGAAGGAGGGAGGGAGGGAGAAAGAGAGGGAAGGAAGGGATGCTTCTCACCCCACTGGGGCCAGCATTTCCTCCCCCCCTCTTGCTTGGGCCCCAGTGGCTTCACGCCACTGGGGCCCGGCTTCTTCACTGGGGGGAGGGAGGGGGCTGCTTCTTCCCGGGGTCAGTGGTGCTCTGCCGCGGCCCTGGGAGCAGTGACGGGGGGAGGGAAGGGGCTTCCCAGGGCCGGCGGCGCTCTGCTGTGGCCCCGGGAGCAGTGGGAGGGAAGGGGCTGCTTCTTCCCGGGGCCGGCGGCGCTCTGCCGCAGCCCCGGGAGCAGTGAGCAGGGGATGGAGGGGGCTTCTTTCTGGGCCGGCGGTGGCCTGCCGCAGCCTGGGAAGAGTGAGCAGGGGGCAGGGCTTTGTTAAGTGCCCACCCCCCCGCCTCCTCTCTCCCGGAGCGGTGCTCCGGTGCACCCCGGCCCCAACGGAGCCCTGGTCCCAGGCCATGAAAGGCTTTAAAGGTTATTACCAAAACCTTAGAACAGATCTGGAACCCTACTGCTAACCAATGCAATTGGCAGAGTACCTGCAAACATGAGCTTGCATAAGCATCACTGTTGGCAGATGCACCACTGTATTTTGCACCAGCTGTAATTTCTGGTCAGCCTCAAGGGTAAGCCTGTGTAGAGCAAATTACAATAGTTAAGCCTGGAAGTCACTACTGCATATGTCACTGTATCCAAGTCTTGGGGTAGAGCAACCTAATCTGTCGAAGATGGGAAAAGGCAGATTGAGCAGCTGCAGTAACCTGGGCTTCCATAGAGAGAGAGGCATCCAGTGTCACTCCCAGGCTCCTCACCCTCTGGGCCGACATTTCCAGTATGGGGAGCCTGATACCCATATCCCCTCCCCTTCCGACTTAGGTACAGGACCTCTGCCTTCAACTTAGGTACAGGACCTCCGTCTTTTACCATGCTTCTTATTTCTAGTTCCATAACATTTAGAAACATTCTAAGCCGGCTTGGTATTTTTGTGGGGATGAGAAGACTAATTGGAAACATCAAGCTTCCATGAGTCCCTTTCCTTGGAGAACTAGTACTCTGAGTACACTGTGCACATTGTAATGGTTGAACCTGAGCCACAGATGGCTCTCAGGAATGACAGTGCTGATCAGAGGCTTAGCGTCTCATAACCTATTTCAATTCAGTACGTGGAAGGGCACTCTACATGTGATTTTCTGCGGCATCCTTCAAAGTGTCTGAATATGGGCACTGCTCTTTGTGCTTTGAGGTATGGTTAAATGCCATATAATTCAGCCATGCTGCTGTAGCTGAGCAAGCACAGTAGGGCCTGGACAGTGCATGGATAGATGACTTCCTAGGATTACTATGTAAATTGCCTCGAATTCCATAGTGGAAGAGCGGTAGGATATTTAAACAAAACAAAATATGGGGGTGGGGAAATGAAGGTCTTTTACTTCCACAGGAAAACTTCCATTTAGGAATACCAAAAAATTATGTTTTATTCAAAAAGCCTGCATTTTAATTTTTATATTCTTACATTTAATAAGCCATATGATTTAAATATTAGATAAAAAATTATGCCTAATTTTAAAAAGCTTCCTTTGTATTTAAAATTAGCCGGCCTAAAATCTGCCTGGCTGACAGTGCAATCAAAAATACAGTTGCCCCCTTCAAAGTCCATTAAAATATATGGGCTTAGGGCCAAACTTGACAAAACTGCTGCCCCCCCCCACACACACACACATGCACACACACACTGAAGACACAGGGGAGGGAGCGAGAGTGCCTCAACCTGCTATGTTTCAGGCTGAATCAAGATTGGCCCCTTACAACATTTTCAAGTCACTTTAAAATGGTGGAAGCTTCCACAGATCTCCACCATGGATGCCCTCATGTCTAATTTGGCCCTTAGAAGGGTGTAACTCTGCACTGTTCCAAAAATTGTTTTGGGAACACTTGAGAACTGATAGGGTAATACTAAACTTTAATCTAGTTTTCATTCCTTCTTAGTATGGCAAAGGAACTGAGGAGTCTTTAGTCATGTCAAACTAATTTTTCCTGCAAATCTGCAAATCATGCATTACCTTCTAATGCCTATTTTGCACAGAGAGGAAAGGGCACCTTGGAGTGACCGTTCAGTCTGATTTAAATCTGTCTTCATACGCACAAAGACTAATTGTTCTTTTTTCATGGTTTCTGTCCAAATAGAAGATGCTTTACATTTGAGAGGAACTATTAAAAAAAAACCTTTGGAGAAATATGTCAGAAATTTTAGCAATGTAGTTATACATGCTTTGGCTGTTGAAAATCATGGTTTCTTCCACTGGCCTGCCTCTGTAAGCCCTGCATGTATTTTTTGTTAGTATTGCTTCTGTATATAGGAAGGGAAGAAAGAGACAAGCATTGCCAGGGGGTTAAAAAAGGACTGGAGGATCATTGTGCCAGGCACTGCCATATTGTAAAACTTATTTAAAACCACTAAAACAGACCAACTGTTTTGGCTTCTAAAAGCAAGTTAAGACTTTCTTCGTTTTTATTGGCACTGGACAGGCTATGAATTTCCAAGATAATAAAATTTAAAGTTACTCCAGTGTACAACACCTAATCCAAGACTGGGGGGGAAATCATATAAAGCTTGGAGGAAAAGTCACAATTTATGGCTTTGGAATATACTTGGACAATTTCCTATTATTTGAAATCCATGCTGGGATAGATTTCTCTGCCTCCTTCCTTTGACCTTTCCTTGTGTGCTTGCACTAATTTGACATCTCAGTGATTGTCTAGCTCTTTGACTGTTCATCTCGCCAGCCAGCCAGCCTTGCCTGTCTGATTTCTAATAATGGATGTACTGTGTTCTTACATTTGGGAAGTAGTCCAAAGACAAAACTATTCTGAATCACAGCCAGTTTCTATTAACTACCAAATAGGGGAATGCTTAATGGGGAGTGCTTAATGAGATTACATACATATTACCAACCATATACAACTTGAAAGCCTGAACACCTATTCAATGCGTGCTATATCTGAAATTAAAAGGGCAAGCTTAAAAGGAACATAAAATGCCCTGGCATATGCTTTCAGTCCCAACTGCATGGGATGGGAATCTCATCCCTTAACAGCAGCCATATGCCTAATTTGAATGACCTAATTATATGGGTCAACATTATGATACTAGTACTGCTGCATTCTGATTCTGTGACTTGATCTATCCATGGGGCTGGATAGTCTCTCAGCCATATAGGATGTGCTCCCTAATAACTGGTTACCAGGAAACTAGGAAAACGTTTAAGAGGCATGTGAGTTTAACTGCAAGTTTACAGAAGTCTCATATAGTTGTATGTATTAGAAGAGTGGGAGACCCACAAGGACCTACAGGGGGGATCTCAATTTCCTTTGTATGGCCTCCCCTATGATTCCCTCTTTCCCATCTTATGGTAGAAGAAGAAGAAGAAGAGAAGAGATTGGATTTATATCCCATCCTTCACTACCCAAGGCAGTCTCAGAGCGGCTTATAGACTCCTGTCCCTTCCCCTCCCCACAACAGACACCCTGTGAGGTAGGTGGGGCTGAGAAAGCTCTGACAGAAACTGCTCTTTTTCAAGAACAGCTGTGTCAGAACTATGACTTGCCCAAGGTTATCCAGCAGGTGCAAGTGGAGGAGTGCGGAATCAAACCTGGTTCCCGCAGATTAGAGTCTGTGCACTTAACCACTACACCAAACTCCATAGCCTCCATATTCTCCTTTCCCCATTTATTTCTTTTTCCCACTCACCAACCAACATACTTTTTACCTGCTACTCATCTTCAGCTATATTTCCCGTTTACTTCATTTATCCCCCACCTTTCACACCAATAGGGACCCAAGCAGCCAGCCCAATTTTGGGTTGGTGGGGCATGGGGAAATTTTGTGGGGCAGCAGGGGAGGGGAAGGAGGAGGGAGGGGGCGGCCACATGCCTTCCCTGAACTCAGCTGTGATTCCTCTGTTTGGAGTTCAAGGAACCCTTTAAATGCTGCTTTTCAAGTGGAGGCTGCTCGTGCCTGAACTCTAAGCAGAGAAATCGTAGCTCAGAGTTCAGGGAAGGCATGCAGCCACCCCTCTCCCTTGTAGGAGGTGAGGGAGAGCAGTGGCTGGAGTTCAGGTGCCGGCAGCCCCCACTTGAATAACACCACTTGGAGTTCTGGGAAGGTGTGCAGCTGGCAGCTGCCCCTCTCCCTCACCTCCTGCAAGATTTAAAGGGCCCGCTGATCACCTGGATGCTTCCCAGAAACCCAGTCCAATGTATATGATAAAGCCATCAACATTTAGCTCTACTTAAATGCATGTGAGCCTCAGATACTTTACAGTGCATTCGGTTTTCTTTGTTTCCCCCTTTTCTCTCACACACAGTTCCACATTCTACAGAGCGTATGTGAACTAAGCAGCCACAGGAAGGTTTAGTATTTCTTTCCCATCCAGCCAACATTCTGCAAGGAGGAAGGTGGCCGTTAAGTGGGACAGACTCCAGAACTTGGTCCTGCTCGCATGGTTGCTTAATTCACACATGTCATGCCACATATGAACGTGGTTTGCATGACAATCTATATCTGTATGTGGACACTTGTGTGTGCATTACTGAGAAGAGGGGACACTCCCCAATTAAATGTATAAAAGAGCAGTTCTTGAAAGAGCTCTCTCAGCCCCACCTAACCTTACAGGGTGTCTGTTGTGGGGAGGGGAAGGGAAAGGAGTTTGTAAGCTGCTCTGAGACTCTGAGTGAAGGGTGGGGTATAAATCCAATCTCTTCCTCCTCCTCTTTCTTGTAGTACAACCAGTGTAGCTTAGAGTGGAGTAACTCTGCATACAATTGCACTGTTAGTTCACTAGAAGAGCTAACACTGGTTTGGGGAATTAATTTCGATCAGGGAAGAAAGAGTTAAATTTGGCTTCCTCTAATTATTTAATAAAGAGAGGGTTTTAAGAAACATACAGGATCTTGTTAGAAGACATTATAAAAAAGCATTCAATGAACAAAATTAAATAATAAAACTTAACATGACATTCAGCAAGGCTGGGTTTGTGTTTGTGTTGTAAAACACTGTTCCTGCCCAACTGTCATTTTACATTTAAAAGAAGCAGCTTTAAAAAGGCTCATGTAGAAGGGCTAGGCAAATTGTCATAATTTATAGTGCTGTTCTAATTCCTTTCAATGAAATCAGCAGGTAAAGTCTCCAAAGCTAAAAGAGAAGAGCAGGCTACTCTAGGTTATGGATGTCCTTGCCCTCAGCTTTTATATATTGCCAAAATCTTGCATTATTGAATGCCAAAAAAGTAATTTTAGAGAATAACTCTTCATTCATTCAGTTTTCCAGAAGCATAAAAATGTTGAGAGTATGATGGTTTAACTACTAATCCAGATGAGATATTGGTCAGGGAAATGCTTACATTTTCAGGCCATTTGCATAGAACAAAAGGAGCAGAAACTGTTGGAAGAGTGATTCAAAGTCCAAATTCTGGGGAATGAAGTACACGTTACACACAAACACATGCAGTGGTGCCCCGGCATAGCTTTAAAAAAAATCAGAAAAGCAGCTTTGAAAAACTGATCTTAGGCAACAAATGTGGGGGAATTGGCACCTTCTTCAGCTTTAAATCGACCTCCCCCGAGCTATTTTTCCTGTGGCATTGATGTTTATCCTCACACAAACATATCTGAAACATGTGAAATACCACGAGAGATGCATCATTTGGAGCTGATCTGAAGTAAAGAAGTAAAAGCTCAAACACCCATGCAGCTGTTAATTTCTCTGCTCAGATCCCGCTGGTCCCTGATCTCACTCGAGAGAGTGTTCCACTAGGCTAAATGGATGTTCTTAGGGGCAGATACCACCAGCAGCTGTTGTTCTGATGAGCATAGCACTCCTCGAGGGACATAGTGGGAGCTAATGTTTGGAAAAGCTTGCCTGTTATCTGAATTCAGAGTCCCAATCAACCTACTATATGCATGTGTTTCCCTTTGCACATGCCCTTCTCTGCATGCTGGATCACTCTGCACAGACAGGAAATGTCAAAAACTGATGTAGGAAACAGCCTTCATTCAGGAAATACCGGTATAAGCAATTCCTACAATCCTTCAAACACACAATTTTTGTAACTTGCTTTTTTGATCTTCAGATTGACAGTATTTTGTTCAGGGTGACTGTGCTCATATCCTCCTGTTCTTCAGATTGATAGAAGATAAGGAAAGCATGTCTGTTGATACAGAATATTTCTTTTCCAGCTGACAAAGTGAATGAAATTGACATGCTAACTCATAACTGGAACGAAAGGAAACTTGATTGATTTTTAGATTTGGGGGGTATGGGTGGTCTGAGGTAGTAGATAATGATCCACTTCCAAAGCTCAGGAAACCAACTGTTTCACTTTACCTTCCTTTCTCAATACATCACTAATGGACTTCTTTTCATAACAGGAGAATGTGTCACTTGGTTTAAGTGAGAGTGGAACACAGCTTCTGGCATGAGGACACATGCCCTCTCAAGTGTGATATTATTTTTCCTGAACTTGACATAGTGGCATAGATTGCACAGTGCTTAAGTATCCATTAAATATTGTGCTATTATCTGTCTATCAAAGGGTAGAAGTTGCATCTTCTGTTTGCATTACTTTCTCTTCTGGTTCTTGTATGATTCTGAAGTGTTTATAGTGGAGCCAGGAAGCACCCTTATCTGTCAACAAGAAACAAGACTGGTAGGCCTAGAGTTGGTGCCAAAATTGCGGGGGTGGGGGGAGATGGAATTTAGTTCAAGACTGTGATACTTCTGATCCAAACATGCTGGTTCCTTCCTAGAGATTCTCAAACACCCATCAGCTTGGTTTGCTCCTCCCCACCCATCATGAGCAGTGAGCTGGCCTTTCTACAGGTTGTTTGGTGGTTCACAAGGGCCCAGGCCTATTTGTTGAGCCATTCCTCATATGCAGCATGGTACTATTTTTTTCAGATTTCACCAAAGAGTCATACAATAATGGTGTATTCTTCTGAGAACTCCTTTTTGTAGTAGTACATACTTCCCAATATAATTTAGGAAAGGAGAGGGTGGTGATGAGATCGGTGGGACAACAAGTGGTGTGGTAGTAAGTGAGGGAAGTTAAAGAAATGGGGGTTAATATGAGCTTAGAAATAAGAGGGGCAAGAAGGGGTACAGGAGAAAGAAAAGTTGGGGGATGAGGGGGTCTGGAGGTGAGGACTGAGGAACAGAGGATGCAGTCAAAGGAAAGAGGTAGATGGGAATGGTCTGAGGAGTTATTGGGAGGACACAAAGGGGGAGGAAATGGTTTTGTGAGGACGAACAAAGGCAAGGAGAGTGAGGAGATAGGAAGGGATGTGAGATCTTAGCTGTGTAAAGGGAGTGTGGGGAGACAATAAGGGTAGAAAGGACTGAAAGCTCTGGGGGAGGGGGAAATGAATGTTATAAGCAGAAAAACAGTGGGATAATGGAGGGAGGGCTAGGAGTCAGAAGCAATCCATCTGTGAACCGTTGTCCAATCCTGGAAAATACCAGACAATGAAAAGCTTGTTAAATTTTAAGGGTTGTAGACTACAACAGAGTACATTCACCACACAGCCAGCATCAGCATACCCTGTGGTGGGACATCTGCCAGAGCCCGGGACATCTGGTGGGGCACACTGCCACTGAACCCCACCCACACAACTCCCCTGCTGCCTGTCTGTACCCATGCTCCCAGCTGCCCATCAATGAAGAAGGGCATGTAAGTGGTTCATTGTTGTGATCCTCTAGATGGAAATGGCAGCAGCACTTTCAGCTGTATATATTAGCCAGTGGTGATTTATTTATTGGTTTATTTGACTTCTGTCCCGCCCTCCCCACAAGCAGGCTCAGGGCGGCTCACATAAATCCGTATGCAATGACCATTAAAACCATATAAGAACATTTAAAACAATTCAATACAATAAGATAAGATAATAAAAAACAGGTGCTAAAAATAGTTCTTAGTTATTCACAGTGCCGTGCAAAAATGCTTATACAACAGACAGTTTCCAAATTCAAAGATCTTCTTGAGTCTGGTGATGGCATAAGGCAGATGTTAAACTAGGCCAGGACCCCATATCCATGATTGTTGGTGGTATTTGTGGGGGCAGCTCCTTAACTGAAAGAAGAGCTCTGTCTTGCAGGCCCTGTGGAACTGTACTAGATCCTGCAGAATCCTGATCTCTTCTGGGAGCTCATTCCACCAGTATGGAGCCACCACTGAAAAAGCCCTGGCCCTGGTGGTAGTGAGCCTGGCATCCTTGAGGGCCGGGAGGTCAGGTGATTCTGAGATCCTGACCACAGTGCTCTCTGGGGTATATATGGGGAAAGGTGGCCCCTCAGGTATGTTGGACCCCGGCCATATAGGGCTTTAAAGTTAAGTACCAGCAACTTGAAGCAAATTCAGTATGCTATTGGCAGCCAATGCAGTGCCTTCAGCACAGGCTGGATGTGCTCCCAGCTAGGGAGAGGGTGTGCAGGTGACAGGCAACTGAGTGTGGGCAGTGGGAGAGCTTGCAAATGGGAGAAGGATGTATGAGCAGGCGAGACACATGCAGATGTGGGGATGGAAAGATGGAAGAAGGGGGCCCCTTAGCGCTGTCTTCCCAGGCCTCCCAAAACCTGGAACTGTCCCTGAATCACCATAAACTTCCTTACTCCTATAACTGGGAATGTTATGAAAATTCCTGGTGGTATGAGCTCATTTCTCCACAGCTAGGATGAATCCACTAAGGGAATAAATAAGGAATAGAAAATAAACTGGGTTGAAATGTCATATTTTGCTTCTTTGTGTGCTCACATGTGGAGCTAAATAAACAGACAATGCTTGTTCATCTGTCAAAATACAAAAGAATAACTGGCCATGGGGAACACAGCACAGTGCTGCCGATTTGCATTGCATGGTAGAGTGGCATAAAAATGGAAGACCAGACTAGCTCTGAATGCTTATTGGGGAAGCAATATATTTCATCATTCCCTGCTGAGCAGTATTCTTCCTGTGGCTCATCGCTAGCAGAAATAGCTCTGGGTCTAAGGGCAAAAAGGCACCATTTGCTATTTAATGGGGGTCTGGCATCTGGGACAAAACAATTAAATCAGGAAATAGGCATTTCAGTTCAAAAGCAACAGATAGTACTAAATACAGTCAATGGCTTTTAAAGCTCATAGACCCATCCTCTTTCCGCGTTTTGAAAATGAAACCAGGAGGTGGTCCCCATAAGAGGAATGGAAAAGGTACTGCAGTGAACATTAACAACAGTTTCACATCTGGCTTCAGTAGGCCAACAAAACATTTAGTAAATAACATGCATTAAACATTACTGTCAGATTGGGATTGTCACCAAACAAATATTTACAGTTCTTAACTCCTTACAGGCGATGCACTTGAATTCATTTGACTTCAAAGCTACATAATGTCTTCTATTGCCCTCAAAAGACATATCAGAAATCCAATGCAGAACCAAGGTAACATATAACCCAAATAAAGATGACTAGTCAACTAGTAATGGAACAGACAGCTTAGACATTTTTAGGCAATGAGCTGAATCTGTGTGTCATATAATTCCCACTCCATCTACCTGCAGTTTTATGGGACAGGGTTTCCAGAAAAAAGAGGGGCTTTTGCAGTCATCTGGACAACTTGCTTCAGCACAACCTAGAAGAAACTAAATCAGAGACTCAAAACAGCGAATTGGATTGAAGCTTTAGCCTAGGCTGCATCCACACAGGGATTCCCACACATGCACATGAGTAGTGGGAAGACCCACAGTAAATGGAAATGTCCTCATGACATCATGCCCAATCCAGGCACAACTCATCTAGCTCCATTTGTCTCACCCAAAGGAAACACTATGGGGTGGCTGTGGGAGGAGTGTCCATGTGGGTGCTCCCACACAGCCACTATTGGGCTGGAATGCACCTAAGCTCCCCTTTCAAAAATTGTGGGAAATTTGCTGCCATATGCTATTTCACCTCCCTCCTTGAGCCCTGCAAAGGACTTTTTCCTTTCCATGCTACACTATATCATAGCTTTATAGCACAGTTCAGGAGAAAATGTTGAGCCATGTTGGGGGGCTTTGTGAAAATGGGGGAAGAACGAGCGTATGGGGGACAGCAGTGAGAGATGCAAGACTAGAGCACATGGATGCCATTTCTACCCATTCCCACCAAGCTTGCTGCTGCTGCCATAGCAAGCACATGTTTTCCTGCTCATGGGTAGGCTACAGCCCAACTTTTTCCCAGACCTATGCAAACTATTGCCCCCATAAATGGAAGAAAGAGTCATACAACAGTAGCTGGGAAACTAAACTTTATTTATTAACAAGAACAATGGCAAGGGCAAGCAGTATGCAGCGGCATGGTCAAGGCCTGGGGTCACCAAAACCCCACCCTTGCCATAATACGGGCAATGCACCTGGCCCCTGGTGTGAAGCCAGCTGTAAGTGGCTCAAACCCGGGCAGCCCAGCCATGGAATATGCTATGACAACCCCTCACCCATAGCCGCATGGCCTGTGTAGAGGATCCATCAAGGCAATCCAAAAGGCAGTCTGCCCTCCTCATCCCTGGCCACACAGCCTCAGTGATGATCCTGACAGATCTTTGCCCTCCAGTGTTGCTGATGGGTGCTTACCAAGCCACAACAGATTTTTCTTAAATCCAAACTCAGCCCTACCATAAAGTGACAAACCTTAACTAAGGCACCACCCATGCCAATTCCTCAACCCACTGACTGTAGTGCAGGATAGGCACCCCTCATTCCTAGCCAATGAGACAAGAAGTAAAAAATTCCTACTCGGCCCCCATACAAATGGGCGACCAGCCAAAGCCTGCACTAAAACCAGGGCGGGCAGGTGGGCCGAGCACGAGGCGAAGACTGAAACACTGGGGCTGGGGCCAGCAGTTAATCCGGTACTAGCCCTGCCCCCTTTCAAGGACCCAGCTGCAGCCAGCCTTGTTCCTCCTTTCAAAGGAGGCAAAGTCGTCCCACCAGCAGGATGCTGTCAGCATCTGCTGGTGGGCCAGAAACTACAAGGTGCCTCAAGAAAAAAGTATATGCAAAGCACTATGGATTTGCCAATAGCTCCAGCTGACTTAAGCAAGACAGTTAAAACATTCTCCAAAGAAGGCCATTAAAAAAAATCAGGGTACCAATGAAAATTAACATATGTACAGGTCGTCCCATTCCAAATGTTGAAATATTCAGTTGGCAGACATATTCACAAGATTCTCTGCCCCAGTTTATCCAATTGAATCATTGTGTTCTATTCCTTTTTTATATATAATTTATTTTTAAGTTGATTTTAACATTATATCACCATTACATCCTTCCAAATATGTATATCATTCTCGGAGCCATACAGTTCCGGTTCCGCCCGCCCTCGCAGCAGACGCAGGGAGTGTGAGCTCCCGCGTCTGCTTGGAAAACCCTTTACCTATCTAGGCAAAATTCCTGCCTTTCTCTTCTCTTGTAGGGAGAGGGGAAGCAGAGAGCTTCAGGATATAAGATAGGGAGTCAGGCAAATCTCCCTAAAAATCTCCTGTGCGCTGTGGAGAAGCTGAGGTGGAGTACCGTCGGCACCAACCCTTGGAGCTGGACAGGAGAAGAGGGAGAGGAACCTTCGAGGAGCTGAGGAGAAGAATGGACCCAAAACAAACATTTAGAAGCTGAGTATATGAGTTTAAACTAAGCGTTTCCCAGCATTGGTATAACCTAAAGACGTGGGAGTGGGAGAAGGGTTAGTGGGTGGATAGACACCCCCCCCCCCGTAAAGAGGCGGCCAGGGAGAGAAGTGGGTGATATAGAAATGGGGGGGGGAGTAAGAAAAGCTAGAATTGTGCTGCACTAACCGTCTCTCGCTTTTCTTTTCTTTTCTTTTCTTTTCTTTTCTTTTCTTTTCTTTTCTTTTCTTTTCTTTTCTTTTTGTTGGTGGAGCCCGACTCTTAATGTGGTGTTCTATTCCTTTTTATGGATATCTCATTTGGTGTTTTTTGCTTTGTACTCCAATAGTCTGTACTTCTGTTTTTTGTTGTTGACAAGGTCGGTCTCTTTTGTTTTCCTTTGAATCTGACACTTGACAGAAATTACATTCAAAGACAGGAAGATCCTTAGTACAGTGAAAATATACCACTGGTGATTCTTTAACACAACCCAAAATAAAGACACAGGACTCATTGAAAGGATTAAATTTTGGTTTATTGGTTCATAGGTGAACTGTGCAATCATTCAACTCTCTCAGGCCTTTAGTGTGGACTATCAATGGATGCTCCAATCCATACCAAAATTGCTATTTCTTGCTTTTCCTTGTTTATTCAGAAATCTGTGCCAAGAGACTCTGTCCATCACCACCATCCAACCTTACTGGGCATTAGCTCTACACAGATGTCCTGATCAACATGGGCACTCTTTTCATGGGTAGGGAGAACAAACATGAACATGTTAGCCCTGCCCCCTGCCTTGCCCCCATCACCAAGTGGTCTGGATATGGTGAAAATGCAAAAGTGCCTGCATGAACGTTCCCTCCTTGCTACACTGGTTTTGGAATATTGCTGGCCATGAGGAGAAGGTAATTCCCCAGGCATTTGCTCCATGCAGATCATTTGCAGTCTCATAGAAGCAGTGGGCATGGTCAGCATGCTCATGCCCACTCTCCCTCCCCATCCCATGAGGGCCCACATGACTGTGAAGTCTACATAAGAGTTCAAATGCTGTTCATTATCACTGAGGGAGTTCCCTCCTGAGCCTACTGGGAAGCAGTCAGCCATGGGTGGCTGACTTGGATATCTCCCTCAATCCTCAGATGCCTCAAGGTGTTAATCAACCCACAATAAATGTCCAGTGTATATCCTACACCAATCCTGTCAAACTCCCTAGTTAGGGTCAATGGGAGGTAGGCAAGAAAGGGTCCATCTCTGAGCCGATAAGAGATTGACCCACAAATATTCCTGCTCAGCCCTTAAGTGAATGGTTAATCCCACATTGCTGTTCTCAAGGGTTTATGAGCTCCCTAGCCTAGCTGTTATTGCTAGCTCTCACCACTGCTACCTGAAGACTGGATGCAAACTGATCATTTGATAGAAATTGTTTCAGGAAACAAACAAACAAAAAATGTTAATGACCAGATCTGCAAGACCAGGAATGCCACATGCTAACACAAACCCAACATTATCTTTGAGTTACCATTTCAGCTGCTCTCTTCCCTGCTGACTTACTAAACTGGTCTGAGTTCACAATGGGTTTTAAAAGCAGTTTGGAGATACAGGCAGAGGAGGGAGGCATGTATTTCTGATACAGACGCTGGAGAGGGAAAAGCAGATATGCTGTTATGTTTTGCATTTTTATCACATGCTCTGTTGGACTGTGGCTCAAATGTATAAATTATGTCTCATTCACCCATCTTTATTATTCTTTAGTCATTCCTTTCAAGAACCACCTGTGATCAAAAAATGGTTATTGTCTTATCCCTATTTTATTAATGGAAAGCTCAGACAGAGGAGAGTGATTTGTTCAAGGCCATCCAGTAAATCCATGGCTGAAGGAGGATTTGACAAACCTACTGCTTTACTTACAGATATGCATGTGCATTGGAATATTAGTCATATGTCTACTGCTATATATAGTTAGTATGTGGGTGTGTACAAGCCACCCTGTATAGCTAATCTTGCTTCGAGTGGCAAAAGACAGATTTCCTTTTTAATGAGATTAGGGCAAATCATCAGCAACCGGAAGAATTTTGCAAAAGAAAAAAATATTTTCCACTTCTTTCTAAATCATGTTGCCTATTCAACCCAATATAAATGTTAATGTGGCAAATGAAAAGTAAACAGCACAATTTTCATTTCATTCTTGTAGTAAGATCCCTCCTGCAGCTCACAAAAATAGTATAGAATATCCCTCCCAAGGTTAGTGCTTTAACTTGTCAAACTAAAACAAACTATAATTTGAATTAGAATGCCATTTTCCCTCTCCCAACTTTATATATTTCTTTTGAAAGTGGAAAATCAAACTTCCATTGGTAAGTTTCAATTCTGGACCTATTGCTTGTAGTACTGATTCAAGTTATTAATTTTAAGAACACAGGAGAAGCCATGTTGAACCAGGCCAATGGCTTATCTAGTCCAACACTCTGTTTCACATATTGGCCAAAACCAAGGTGCCAGCAGGGCCAAAACTCCAGAACCTAACCCACTGTTGCCCCATAAGCACCAAAAATACAGAGCATCACTGTCCCAGATGTAGCCTGCAAGATGGAGGTCTTCCACAAGGCTTTCAGTTGAGGCAGTGGGTGTCCTCCTCCTTGGGTCAGCCCCATCTGTAGCCTGGGTCTAAGATCCTAAAATTTACTATCAACCACTGAGGTATCTGTTTTTTTCTAGAACTGTAGGGCATATATGAGCAATGTTATTTTATATTGTGTTTTAACATGTTTTAATGTGGTTTTAATTGTAGTGTATTTATCCTGTTGGAACCTGCCTGAGCCCATCAGGGAAGAGGGGATATAAATCCAAATAAACATAAACAAACAAACATAGTGGCCCATCTATATGTTGTGGCTAATAACCACTGATGGACTTCTGCTCTATATGTTTATTCAATCCCCTCTTGAAGCTGTCTATGCTTATAGCTGCCACCACTTCCTGTGGCAGTGAATTTCATGTGTTAATTACTTTTTGAGTGAAAAGGGGCCCCACTACCTCGCTGGCTGCTTTCTTTCTAATGTATTTGAAGGAATTTTTATTGTTGATCTTTATGTTTTTTTCCAATATGTTCCTCATAGTCCCTATTTGCCAAAGTTTGTGCTCCTTTTCAGTGATGTACCTAGCATATTTGGTGCCTTGGGCAGATTTTTTTTTTAAAAAAACCCCATAGTTGTTTGTTGTTTGCTGTCAAGTCACAGCTGACTTACAGCGACCTTATAGAGTTTTCAAGGCAAAAGACATTCAGAGGTTGTGTGCCATTGCCCAGCTCCATGTTGGACCTGCTTAGCTTCTGAGATCTGATGAGATCAGGCTAGGCTGGGGCTATCCAGATCAGAGCCCCTCCTCAATATGACAAAATTATTTTCAGTAATCATGAAATAAAACTCATAATAATAATGGCCATAAAAGAGACACAGTGAAAATTTTTCTTTAACTTTGTATATATAATTGTGCCAGTTAAAAAAAAATTCAAATTCCAACATGATATTCTATCACAAGAGCCATTTTGAAGCCCAAGGGCTGATTATCCCAAACATCTAAAAGTGTTTTTGAGAGCTAGAAGTCTGCCTATGAACTAACTTTTACTAACTAACACTAGCCAAAGCATCAGAAAATAGTGATTGCAAGCTTCACCAGATGGGATGTTAAGAAATACACTACCCCTTAAAGAAGATGGCCCCATCCTCCATTGTTTCCAGAGGACTAAAGTTAAACCAGAAAATCTCTGCAGTAGATACTGAAAAGGGGGGCGAGCCCAGCAGCACCAGTGCAATGTACAGTGCCCAGCAAACCCAGTGTCATTGTGGCAGTGCCAGCTGATGTCAAGCACAAAATCACTATCCAAGCAGGGGGGTGGAGTGGAAGCCCAACAGAACCACTGCAATGTACAAAGTGCCCAGCAGTACCAATGCTTTCTATTCATAATATTAAAAAGGTTAGCTACTATGCTACTTTTAAATACATTCTGTCACCAAGCAGGATAGGGATGAGAAGGTCTTGAGACCAAGAAGTGAAAATAAGGGGAAGGACATGGAAAAAATTGGTGAAGGGAGACAGAAATGAATGGGAAAAGTGTGGAAAAGAGGCAGAGAAGTTAAGAGAGGAGAAATTTCTTTTATTTTGCTGTAACAACCTAACTATTGCTTTGCAAGATCTGGCTGAGCTGACTGCAAGGAAAGGAAGAGAGAAAGGCCCGCTAGACTATTGGAGAAAATGACCTGCAGGCTGGCAATTACTTTAGCAACTGTCAGCATGCTGGCTTGCCTGTTGTTAAGCAAGTTTGCTTCAGCCTTGGAAAAAGGGAAGTCTAGCTAAGCCTAGAGGCCTTTTTGCTCTGCTCAGACTTCCCTGTGCTCCTAGTGGCTGCAGCCAGAACTGCATTTTAAAAATAAAAGGAAGGACATTCTGCTGGAGGCAGCATGATGCTGGCTTTGAGGGCCCTCCAGCTGACTTCCTCAAGCTTCGCCTGAGCAGACTTTCTCAAGCTTCGCCTGCCCTTGGTAGTAGTAGAACGTTTATTACAGCATCGAACCAAGCATAACCATAATACGGCCTGCCCTTGGTATGTCACTGCTCCCTTTTATTTACCTCACTCAGACTAGCCTTCCACTGCTTAAAGGAATCCTTCTTACCTTTTACTGCTTCTGTTACTTCGTTTGTAAATCATGTAGGCCTTTTTTTATATTTATTCATACCTTTCCTAATCTGCATTTTGTCTGAGCAACCAGTATTATAGCTTTAAATAGTCTCTAAGCTTTGCAAAGGGATTTGACCCTTGTTTTCTTTCTTTTCACTTTCTTCTTCACAAACCCCTTCATTTGAGAGAAGTTATCCCTTCTGAAGTTAAATGTGGTTGTATTGGTCTTTGGAGGCAACTCCCTGTTTTCATCAATGCTAAACTTAATAGCATTATGGTCAGTGTTCCCAACTGGTGCAATCATGTTTACATCTCTCATCAGGTCTTGGGCATTACTTAGGACCAAGTCCAGGATCCCCCCATGGCACAGTCACTGAGAGTATCCACCAGGCATTTGGCCACATTTAAAATCCTGATATAACTTGGAGCCTCCCTGGGATCTTTCTCATCATCTAAGTCTGTAGTAACTGACTCCTGTTACGAAAATATTGGATTATGATTGCTGTTGCATAGGAATGTATGTATGTATTGCACTTTAGATTTTGTGTGTTTTTAAACAGTTTTTTTAAAAAAAAATATGTAAGTTGCCCTGAGCCTGCCTTGATGGGGAGGGTGGGGTATAGATTCAATAAATAAATAAATCTCTTTATCCTGACTTGAACACATATTGACCCAATCAATGTGTGAGTAGTTAAAATCACATATTATGACACACTTATTTCATCTAGCTGCTTTCCTTATTTCACTTATTCCTTATTTCACTTATTTCATCTAGCTGCTTTGCTGTTTTTGAATAACCCTCTAACCTTTGATCTGCTGAGCAATAACCAACTCCCAGAGTTCAGCTTCCTTTTGGGCCCACTATCTCCACCTATAGCATTTCTGTAAGTGAATTTATTTTTTTTAGATTCTTAATTTCAGTGGACTGTATACCCACTCTGACATATAGAGTGAAGGCCAGTGTATAAATTCAATCTGCTCTCCTCTCCAGTATTTAGAAGCACATTAAGAGCAAACTTGTGAATCTGTTCAAGACACCAGTTGTCCATTTCAGGTGGGTATTCTCGATCCACTGCCTGCACTGCCATCACCTCTGGGACCTTCCAAGAGATCCAAGCTCTGGGGCCTTTCAAGAGATCCACCCTCATATTGGTTGGATTCTTGGAGTGAAGAACGTTAAATATGCTTGCATTAAAAGCTTTAATTTGTGAAAGCTTATACCCCGGAAAAATGTATTGGTCTCTAAGGTGCTACTGGATTCAAATTTTATTCCAGGGAAATGTCTCTCTGGCCCTTTCCAACATTCTAACCACCACACCACACTAGCTAGACCATAGCCTGGGCGACAGAATGGTTGTTTCATAGGTCAGAACTCAGCCTTGGTAAAAACATAAGAACATTGCTGCTAATAATGCATTGTATTCAATAAAGCCAACATAAAAGACATATAGCTCAGTCTTTAAACTGAAGATTGATTTTTCTGTTCTGGTTGAATAGAGAGTATGAAGAAAACACCTGCAGTGTGTATCCGCTTCTGTTAAAGAGACACATGCAGATTTCCAGTTTTTGGGGTTCCCACCACACCCATTTCCACAACTCCTGGATTCAGAGAACTTTCATCTTTGCAGCAGCCTTATTTATGTCTTCAGCAAGATGGCTGCTTCTGCATACCAATCATTACCCATTAGATTGGCATTTTAGAATTTTATTTGTTAGTTAATCATGCAACTGTATTAGTTTGTACTAGTGAATAAGGATCTGAAGCTTTACATGATCCTGAATTCTAATCTCATTCCAAACATTTAAGCAGAAATAAGTAATGACATGATTAACACATGGGAGTCAAGGGGATTATGAACTAATTATGAACTAATCTTGGATGTGCTACAAGAAACTTTATACTAAATTATTCTTTTTTTTATTTTTATTTTTTTTATTGATTTTTCTCTATAACTACAACTATAACGCTACAATCTAAGCTACATATACCTTATACCGAGAGTACTTTATCATTTGCTTAATACTACCTTGTTACATAAAATAATTATGAAGCATTTAAAACCTTGGATAAATTTCAATTACTTGTTACTGCTACTATAAAAGTTATCAAAAACTATTTGGCAGGCACGCCCACCTAGAGAAATACAGTTAATTAAACCATTTATAATACATAAGTGCAATGCTTAATAAAACAGTTTAATCACTATTTCTTCTTTCGTCCTCTTCTTGTCTTAACAGTCTCAACTATTTTTGGAGCTGCAGCTCCCTTTTCCGAGTCAGACACTTCTTCTTCACTCTTTGAGCTATCAAATCCATACATGCCTTCTTGCGAGGCCAGTGAACCATCTGAGTCTCTCCCAGTTTTCTGCTCTTTGCTTTTTTCCAGAAATTTTTTCGCTTGTTGAACAGAGTCAATCTTATACTTCTTATCTTTGATGCTGAAGCATAGTCCTTCTGGAGTATTCCAACGATAGATGATAGACTCAGACTGGAGCCAAGATGCCAATTTTCCATAGGCTTTCCTTCTTTTCCTTATTTCAAATGGGATATCCTTCATCACTTTTACTTCTTCTCCCAGGATCTTCAGAGCTGCTTTGTTTGTGGTCCTAAGCACCACGTCTCTTGTAGATTTTTTGGAGAACCTTATCATAATTTCACCAGGCAGGCTTTTCTTTTTAGTGTAATCTGGATAGGTTCTGTAAACCATATCCATATCGCTTTTTATATCCGCTGCTTTCATGCCTGTCACTGGTTCAAGTGCTTCACTTAGCAAATTTTTAAGGTCTTCTCCTGTGTTTTCTGGCACATTCTGAAGTCTTAGGAAAAAATTTGATCTATCCATTTGTAATTTCAAAAGCTGATCGTGGTGGAAGGCCTTTTCCTTCTCTGCCTTTTGTAGTCTTGCGTCTTGGTTTTTTACTGAAGTTTTTACTTCCAGAAGTTCTCGCTGCAGCTTCTCTGTGGATTTATTCGACTCTTTTAGTTCTAGCTGCATTTTGTCCATTTTAACGTTGAGAGCTGTCATTTGGTCCACTAGAGGTCACAATAACGAGGAGAACACCGCACTCATCTCCATGGTATCAACCTTTGAACTCGGAGCTGTACTTCCTAGTTTGGGGGAAGGTTTCAGTTTCCCCATCATTGTTGAGACTACGCTCTTTGTTTATAGATAGATAAGATGAACGAAAGGAGCAAATTTTCAAACAGCACTTATGTCCTTCTAAAGTTTATATCTCCAAGTGAGCGATGCTGCCATCTAGCAAGGCGGATGGGCTTTTATTCCTGCAGTAACGCCACATAAAGAGTCTCGTAAGTACGCTAGTCCCGGAGAGGGGGGGGGTTTCACTCCTCCCGCCGTCTTCCCGTTGTGTTCTGCTTTTCTTACTTCAGACTCACGTTTTCTCCATGCGTAACTGTCAGTTCCAGCCTCATTGCTTCGCACTCTCTGCTGCTTCTCGGATTTGCGCTTTCAGCCATACGGCTCCCACGGCGGGGGAACCTAGGGGGGTGATGAAAAGGGATCTCTATCCCTCAGTCGCCACCGTAGGGAGAGATCCCCTTCGGGCTACCCCAGGCAGAGCCCCCTCACTGGGGTCTCTGGGGGCTCGGCACCAGTCCAGAGCCCCTTCTTCCCGCCGAGTACGGATCGCGCTCCCCGCAGATGCAGAGGAGCACGTCCACCATGCTCGCAAGTCTTGCCGGAAGTCCTATACTAAATTATTCTTAAACAGAAATTGCAGGGGAGGGGGGTTGACCAATGCTTTCTATTCAAGAAAACTTATTACTGACAACATTCAGATGTAATTAGTACATTTCCCACATTCTATTCCTTTGTTAGTTCAGAATGTACCATTGTGTTGTATTTCACTCCTTCTTATATCTGGTTTTAAAGGGGAGGTTCTAAATTAACTACAGAATTCTAGCGTGTGCATTCACCACAGTTTTCAGTTGCTTTAGTACATTTGTATCTTCTCTCCCTGCTGTGCTACTGATGTATATCTGTGCATTGATCAAATACTGCAAAAAACAATAAAAATGATCATACTAAGTACATCAAGATTCTTTGGATACAGTATTATATTAATACACCAGTAACGTTTTACTAAGATGCACTAATGTTCCTTGAATTGTTAAAATGCCATACAGAAATATATACATAAAACCATATCAAGATTTCCCTTTTCCAGTCTTAACAGTATGCAGATGAAACAAGAGAGGTGACATGAAATTGAACTGAAAGAGCTCTCCCTGTTCGCTGCCTTGGATCTTTCATAATAGAAAGTTAGGCTTGAATGTCTTAAAACAGAAAGCTACAGAGCACTGGTACAGAATCACTACAAAGCTCACACAGTTAAAAAATAAACTACAGAATACTCATAATGTATCAGGTCCACTTATGAAACAAGAGCAAGAAATTCAGGGATCCTGAACCTGGAAAGAAATTCTGGTGAGAAAAGGCTTGGAAAAATCTCTCAGAAAGGTGCTGGAATTTTTTTCACAAAGAGTTACCAGTATAGATTCGTATTTCCACTGAAGTGAATTTCTCTTCAACAAAGATTATATTCTTCCTATAATGATGAAAGTTTGAGAGGTAGCCAGTGTAAAATACAGATGCTCAGTTGGGTACGTTATGGATTGTTCTTCTTTCCTCCTTTTGTTCCCTGCATCATAGGTGGGATGCAGAATAGCAGACTTGATGGACCATTGCATTGATTTGCTCTGTCACGTCCTGGGTAGCTAAAGCAGGGATTGATAGTACTAAAGCTTCACAGTTTTTTAGAGCTTTTCCTGATGCTTCATTTCTAGTTTGACTTGGGCAGCTTGTCCAAATGAAGTCAGAGAGTTTTCCTTTCCAAATGGATATGTGGCTATAGCCCTCTAAGCCGTTGCCACTGCCTAAGAGGGCATGCCACGCTTTCTTTCCCCAGACATGCACATTGTGATCCTGCATGTGGTTTACTTTTGAATAAAGCCATTCAAAATTTACCAATGGAAAAATCCAAAGTGGCAATCTCAGAGGGAGTAAGGTCAAGTGTCATCAAAGATGTCATCAAGGAATGCGATCAGATACACCTTAGAATAGCTTTTATAGTCTGGAAAGGTTAGTTTTATATAAACACAGCTGAAAACACTTTTTCCTTACAACCATATTTAATTGTGCCTATGATAAACTGATTCAGAGTGCTTCTCTATCTAGTGATGCTGCTGAAGTTTACATTTACCTGACTTCAGATGTGAATTTTGGTATAAAATAAAAATAATGCTTAGCTGAAATCTGAGATGAGATAGGCTTAGACCAGAGGTTTTGAACTCATTCGTTATGAGGGCTGTATCGGATATAAATGTAACTTTGTTGGGCTGGGCCATGCATGCTATAAAATGTAACACAAGGTACCAGATATATAAACTTTATAATGATGATTTCAGATGCCTAATGGCAATAGCAGGCATGACTGGATTAGGTGTGATATGCCAAGGGGAAGTAGGTGTGGAGATATCAGCATTGGTAATGAGACAGGAAATCTAGGATCAGTTCCATCCAGGAGGATGCAAAGAATAAATGGACATAAATCTGTCATGAGAAACACAACATTCAGTTGCTGACCAAAGAGTAGCAGTGCTGAACTGCACCCCCCTGGACTGGATGGAGACTTAGTTTTCCCATCTCATTACCAATGTGTGCTATTTGGCATCTGAAATCACTCTACTCTCCAAGATATAGGGACTAATCTAAGTGTTCTTATTCCTAATCAGGGTCTTTTTGAAAGAAAAAAATCCAGATAGGACAGAGAAATCCAATCATTTTTTTTTTAAAAAACAACTTTTCAGAATAAGCCAAAATAATTTCCTCAATGTACATTGTGCTTGTCAGAAGAATCCACCCACCCACCATCCAAAGAAGTATGCTAGGCACACAAAAGCTTATACCTGAAATAAAACATTGTTGGTCTTAAAGCTGGGACTTCAACTGGATTTTCTCTGTCTCTTTCCTCCTCCTCACTTCCCCCCCCCTGAAAAAAAGAGAGGAAGCAGCTCCAGAGAAGAAAGCAGAAGTTCTCTCTCTCTCTCTGTGTGTGTGTGTGTGTGTGAGAGAGAGAGAGTGAGTGAGTGAGGGGGGAGGGACAGGCAGGCTTGTCTTTTTATCTCTCTGGCAAAGCAGCCACAAGGCTCTCTCTATCTGTGTGTGTGAGTGAGAGAGAGAGAGCAAGCAAGGAAGAGTGGAGGGAGGCTTAGTTTTGTATCTCTCCAGCATGAAGCAGCCATGAAGCTTCTATCTGTGTGTGTGTGTGTGTGAGAGAGAGAGAGAGAGAGAGAGAGAGAGTGAATGAGGGGGGAGGGAGGCAAAAGGCAGGAAACAGGAAGAAAAGAGCCACATAGAGAGCTGGAGGAAAAGCAAGCTAGGGTGCAGCTGCAGCAGCAGCCCCAGGAAAGGAAACAGAAGAAAGAAGCTGCTTGGAGGGCCAGTTTTGAGCCCTGTGCAGGCTGGATCCAGCCCACAGGCTGCACATTTGACACCCTGGCTTAGACTGTACACAAAGGCTGTGGAATCCCTTCCCATCTTTTTTTTCTGACATGAAAGCCTTACACACAACACACAAGCACTCAATGTTCTCCTAACCTGAAATGCCATACCTATTTGGTGGCAGCAAAGAGGCCTCTCTGAGGAGCATCTCTCTCTCTGGTCTTGCTGCAACACTGCAGTGCCTATAGATTTGCCAACCTCCTGGCAGGCCCTGGAAAATGATCTTCAATCTACAAAGATCTGTTCCCCTGGAGGAAAGTACTGCTTTAGAGGGTGGACTGTATGGCATTATACTTCATTGAAGTCCTTCTCCTCCCCAAACTCCACCTTCCCCATTCTGCACCCCCAAATCTCCAGGCATATTTTAACCCAGGGCTGAGAACCCTAAGTGACAACATCCTAGATTTAGGGCCTGCTATTATCCGTGGCCAGTGAGACATGTAATGTAGACATGTGTCAGTGTGAATATGGCTGTTTCCAATTGGAGCTCACACTTATAGTAAAGTGTCATGTTGAGAAAGCTACTCTACACAGCTTCTTGGGTCTTGTGTAGGACAATGCTGGTACGAACTTTAACCTTGAAGCAAACACAGTCAACTCCAGTTCTGGGCAACAACCCACACAGCAGTAACAAGAATCTCAAAATGAAGTGCTGCCCCAAGTCTGAAGGGGTCAAAGAATTTACAGGGGGCCACGTAGGACAAAAGTCAGACATAAGAGTTTATTTTTAATCAGGAATCATATAATACATTAAAGCAGCAGAACGAGCTGTCTGAATTTGAAACTCATTCCAAGCAACAAAAACATCTGAGCAAGTTGTCCTGCTTGGGTAGAAAGGAGCTAAAAAAGAGAAAGGGATGTGTGAGAAAAGTGGGAAAGAGAGATCGAGAGTTTTGATCTAACCAAGTAGGGTTAGGCTGTTAGATTTTCTGTGCATTGCTGTGGAGTCACTTGCATCATACAGTCATGACCATCTTCATCATTCATACAATGTCTTTATTCTCTTTATCAGTGTGAGGTGTTCTTTTTCAGGATACCAGCTATTTGAACATGACATATGTTCATGTTCTGTATTCCTGTTTGGCTGTATTCCTATTTCTCAGAATGTCTGAAGGGGCCATTCAATAAATAAAGCAATCCAAATCAACTGAACAGCATCAGTTCAGAATACAAGCTAATTTTACTTGAGGGGTAAATGTTCAGCAAATCAAACCAACAGGAATATTTGTTATAAATAAAAATGAGGGAGAATTGTGGCTTCTGCTGCTGGTGGTACTATCCCATTCTCTGTTCTGTTTCCATTGAGCTCAAAGTGAGTTTCTCTTTTAGTTCACTGATACCTAACTCAGCCTCTGGATGATTTCTTTTCAGCTGCCAAAACATGTTTTATGTTTTTGTACTGCTCTTTTCAGCAGTGTGGTGCTTTGAAGACACTTTGTTTATTTGGGAGCCTGAGCAAACTTGGGGGGGGGGGGAGCTCAGCAGTAGAGCATATAGTAGATCCTACACATAGTCCCTAGCATCCACAGTTGAAAGGATCTCAGCCAAGAGAGTTGGGAAAGTCTCTGCCCAAGACCCTGGAACACTGCTTCTAGGCAAAGCAGACTGTACAGACCTGGGTGGACCAGTGCTTAACACAAAATGTCTTTATGTGTTTATCATCTGATGGCTAATGATCTAAATGGTTATTACTTGTTCAGAAAAGATTCCAGCTAATGTACTTCTGTGAATCATCTTATGCTAGCAAAGAGTTTATCATTATAATAGGCAAATTATACACAGAAGGAGGTAAGGTTTTCACCAAGTCTGGAAAAAAATGTCCTATCCCTTTAACAAAAGAAGCATAGAAATATGTGGAAATGTGTGGCTAAAGCTTTTCCTGGCATGGAGGTAAACAACATCCATTAAGTCAATATTAAATGCATAAGACATTTTTTTCCTCCAGACATTTGGAAACAATCAGGCGTGTATACTACAAGTCTACAGACACATTGCACCCCTATACAGGACTGCTGGGGCTACCCAGAGTTGAAAGCAGATTTGGTTCTCAGTAGGACTGCCTCTAAGTGCAACACTTGACTTGTTCCTGTGTTGGAGTTGCTGGGTACCATCTTTCCTATTATATAAAGCCGTTTTAAGATTCCAAGGGGCAAGATTCCATGGGGTGCCAAAATCAGTTCGCTGGACGGACTGCCACTCAAAAGGGGGTCCCTGGCCATTGGCTGCATTCTATCCCTGCTTTGCCTCAGTCCCGCCCACAGAGCTGCCGGCCAGTGTCTCAGCCTCAGTCTGGAGAGAGCCAGCAAAGGGGAAGGACTGGGTGCTGGGTCTAGTCTTCTCCTCCGCCCACTGCCAGGTGGGTCTAACTGTCCCCTCGGTAGCCTGCTTCTGTCACTGAAAAGACAATGGACTAACAGCATAACCCCCTTCCCCGCACACTGCCAGCGTGCCCAGAATAAACTGTCAGAATAAACTGTCAGAATAAACTGTCAGAAACAGGGGGCATTTCACACAGCACCCCGTAGCACTTCAGGACCGGTACAAGCACTGAAGAACGCTTGGGAGGAGGTTTCAAGGTAAACCAGCTCAGGAACGCTTCCCCAACAGGAGAGGCACATTTCTGTGTGAAAGGGCCAATATGTTCCGTTATGGAACCGGTACTAATAAGGTTCTGTGTAAAATGCCTGACAGAAACAGTTACTGAAGAGTTCCTGAAACGGAACATATTGGCTGTGTGAAATTCCTCAGGCCCTCTCTCCTGCTTAGCTCCACCACGGCTGGCTGGCTAATGAGGTGGGCCAGCAACCATCAAACCATTCCCTTCAACCCCTTGCAGTGCGGCTGACTTTCCCCCTAGGGTTGCCAATCTCCAGGTGGGATCTGGAGATCTCCCACGGTTACAATTGATCTCCAGATGACAGAGCTCAGTTCCCCAGGAGAAACTGGCTGCTTTGGAGGGTAGACCTTATGGCATACAGCTTGCTGAGTCCTTATATCCTCCCCCCAAAAAATGCTGCCTTCCACAGGATCCACCCCTTAAATCTTCAGGTATTTCCATCACAGGGTTGCCAGGTCTGGGTTGGAAAATCCCTGGAGACTTTGGGGATGGATCCAGGAGAGGGTGGGGTTTGGGGAGGGGAGGGGCCTCAGCATGGTACAATGCCATAGAGTCCACCCTCCAAAGCAGCCATTTTCTCCAGGGGAGCTGATCTCTGTCAGCTGGAGATCCATTGTAAAAGCGAGAGATCCCCAGGCCCCACCTGGAGGTTGGGAACTCTATTCCATCATCAGAGCGGACAACTTTCTCCTCAGTGCCCATTGCTAGGCAACCAAGCTTGCTTCTCTGAAAGCCCCTTTCCACACCTGTGATGACCTTTGAGAGAAAACTCATTGGGGCCAGCTGAACAGAATGCCATAGAGGCCACCCTCCAAAGCAGACATTTTCTCCATGGGAGGGGGGAAGATCTGTTGTCTGGAGTTCAATTGTAATACCTGGTGAACTTCAGGCTCCACCTGGAGGTAGGCTATCCTAGGTGTAGCAGTCAGTGCTTCAGAGCAGGATCTGCTAGACCCAGGTTCTTGCTGAGTGGGTGATTTCAGGCCAGTCACAGACTTTAGGCCTAACCTACCTCACAGGGTTGTTGTGCAAGTCAAAAAGGGGGAGAGAAGAATGATGTTAGCTGCTTCGGTCCCCATTGATAGATCCAATGCTATAATGGAGCTTCAGTGTAGCTCGATGCATTAGTGGACTGCAGGTGCTTCTGAAGTAAGAGGAACCAAGAATGATCTATGTGCTTTGTGTAGCCAATTACATAAGATATAACAGGAAACGTTCATATGTGTAGAACTTTTCTTAAGTGAAATAGCTGACCTTACCACCTTTGTCAGGATTTCATCCAAGTGTCTTATCTGGTTTAAACACTTTCAAGGAGGAAAAGGTAACATATGTCTGAAATGATTTTGCTCCACAAGATGGACTGTTAGAGCAGCTTCTTTACAGTCAGTTGCTATTAACTATAGAGAGCTGAGTTCTTCAAAGATGTGTCAATTGAGGAGAAAGGAGACACTGATGCAAAAGCAGGTGGGTATGCACAAAAGCTGCACAGGTTTGATTTTTTTCTATATGCTGCTGCTGTTGATGCATATGTTTGGCCAGTTGGACACACTACATACAGTACTTCAAAAATGTAATCTGCAATTCCATTAAGCAGAACTTCTTTTGGTGTCTGCCAAAGACAGTGGAAAACAACTGAGGAACAACTTCAAAGAGTTGTGGTCAAGGGCTATTATGGCAACAAAAGTTGTCATTTTAGAAAGTCTTAGCCTTCCGAGGTGCAGAAAGCCTCCAGGACACATTGATACTGGGTGCAAGTCTCACTAGTTTGAATCTCCAGAAGAATTCCACAGGAAAAGCTTTTATGATGTAGTGGATAATAAGCAGTCCCTTTTCTACATGTGCAATATTTAGAAGTTTGTGATTGGAGAGATCAGGAGCACATCAGCTGCAGGATTTTATGCCACTGACATGAATGCTTCTCAGTTACAGCATCTTTGTGATAATGCTGCTGGACATTGCAAGGGAGCAGAAAGTTAAACTTTCAGCTCTTCAGGATGTGGCTGATTTTCTGAATGGGGCATAAGGGAAACATCTGTGTCAGTTACTGCCAGAACTGACAAAACTGATTAAAATTAGCTTCACCATTCCTGTTTCAACATGTACTTCAGAAAGGTCCTTCTCATGCCTCCATACAATAAAAACTTTTCTGAGGTTCGGCATGGGAGAAGCCAGGGTCAACCACATGGCTCTTCTACATGGACATAAAGAGATAACTCGAGAGATTAATTTTGGCATTATAGCTGAAGAGTTCATCCAGGCAGCACCAATCAGGAAAAAATACATTCAGTGTAGAAGATTTCTAGCAGTGAATAAGCAGAATGTATTTTTCTCATTTGTTCTATCTGTAGTTAGCTATGCTTCAGTGCTCCTTCTGGTTACCTATAATAATAAATTTGTTTTAATTGATGTAAAAAGCTTCCTGGGTTTTTGTGTGTGTGTTGTTGTTGTTTTTGAACTCTTGGCTGCTTTAATATACAGTGGGAAATATATATATTTTTAAACCACATTATTAATTGTTAATAGTAGGTGGGTTTTTTGGAAATATAAATAATTTTATATAGATTGCTAAGTAAGGGCCTGGGGCAGGTTCAGCCCTGTGCCACTCTCTCAAGAAACTGGGGCATCTATGCTTTTGTCCAGTGGTAATTTCCTGCCAGTATTCCCTTCTGCCAAGTGGGATTTTGCTTATTTCCCCATTCCACTGAAGATCCTCACACCATGACCTTGAACTTGAGAGGCAGCATTTGGAGAGGTATTTGGGTGCAGCAGAAGAGGGGAGGAGGGGAAGTTCTATTTTGTAAGTGAAGCTCTGCTCATAATTGGTTGGAGACAACCAAATTTCTGCAGGTAATTTATATATAGTAGTAATTTTCATTTATATATAGTAGTAATTTTCATTTCATATTTTCTCATGTTGTCTGAACAATTATTGGGAATGATGAAAGATATTTATGAATAATTTTTACCATTTTCATAGGTTTATTCACATACAACACATTATCAGGTGGGTGTGGGGGCTGAAGTTTACAGAGAGTTATTTGCCAATGTGCAGCTAGAAAATTTACAGCAGAGTGAAAATTTGAACAGAAGACTTCCTGATTCATTGCTCAATGCCACTTTGTTGTTGTTCAGTTGCACAGTCGAGTCTGACTCTTCGCGACCCCATGGACCACATCATGCCAGGCCCTCCTGTCATGTTCTGGAGTTTGCTTAATTTCATGTTTGTTGCATCAATGACACTGTCTAACCATCTCATCCTTTGCTGTCCCCTTCTTCTTTGACCTTCAATCTTTCCCAGCATCAGGGTCTTCTCCAGTGAGTGCTCCCTTCTCATTTGGTGGCCAAAGTGTTTCAGCTCCAGCATCTGACCTTCCAGGAAACAGTCAGGGTTGATTTCTTTTAGGATTGACTGATTTGATCTCCTTGCAGTCCAAGGGACTCTCAAGAGTCTTCTCCAGCATCATAATTCAAAAGAATTTATTCTTCGGCGCTTGGCCTTCCTTATAGTCCAACTCTTACAGCCATACATCACTACTGGGAATACTATGGCTTTGACCATACGGACTTCTGTTGGCAGGGTGATGTCTCTACTTTTTAGGTTTGCCATTGCTTTTCTTCCAAGGAGCAGGCATCTTTTAATTTCATGGCTGCAGTCACCATCTGCAGTGATTTTGGATCCCAGGAACATTACTAACTGATTGCCCTGACCTGAATGGCCTGAGATCTTGGAAGCTAAACAGTGTTGGCTTTGATTAGTACTTAGATGGGAGTCCACTAAGGAAATCCAGGCTTACTATGTAGAAGAAAGTAACGGCAAACCATTTCTGTTTGTCTCTTGGTTTGAAAACCCTATGGGATCAATGTAATTTCCAATGAGTGATTAATTTTCTTTATTATTGTTATTGTTGTTGGTATTCTATAACAACATACAGCAAAGTACAATAAAAGGAAAATGATGGCATAGCTGGAAAAAAAGAAACATTACTTTTTCACTTAGTTAAAATACTGGGGTGCAAGCTAGCACTTCTGGGCAGCTTTGAGACAGAACAAAGTGGATATTGCTCATTGTTTACTCTATTGTCTCTGTGTGGATATTGCTCATTGGTTACTCTATTGTCTCCGTGTAATCTAAACAGAAATATATGGAAGAATAGAATAGATACTCTCCTCAGTCCAGTCAAAGAAAGTCCTGCTGAGTTATGGTGAACCTATACGGTTTTCAAGGCAAGAAATGAGCTGAGGTGGTTTGCCATTGCCTTCCTCTGCGTGGCAACCCTGGTCTTCCTTGGTGAGCTCTCATCCAAGTGCTAACCATGGCTGACTCTGCTTAGCTTCCATGCTCTGGTGAGACCAGGCTAGTTAGGGTTATTCTGGCTGTTAGATCCCATTGATGTCATGTACGTACCTAATTCTCTCCTATTGAAATCAATGGGACCAAAAAGTTAACTTTGGTTAGCTTGTGTCTTTCACATTTATGAAAGCTCTGTTATAAGAACTATGCAAACCCATCTTTATTAAGAGGTAGCAGACGTGCCAATTCTGTGATGCCTGTGAGCCCCCTCATTAATTACTCTCTGCTAGATTTATGAGAAAATACAAGCAACATTCTTGGTAAGCCCTGCTAATTACTGATGGGCACTATTTCACTCCAGGGTTCTGCATACCCCCCCCCCCCAATTAAATGGCTATAAATTGTTTGCATCTGTTCTTAGCTCCTTGGGAAATGTATGGTTTGTGGAGAGAAAGAACAGTATTTGCAGTAATTTAAAAGCTATAATTTCCCTGACCAAAGAATCTCCATTTATTGTAACATGAGCTGTACTTGTGAGCATTTCTCAACAGATGTTCAGACTATTTCAGAACATTTTCAAGTCAATTCATTTCCATTTTGGATGCCAGAATTATGAAAAACTACTACCATCCTAGCTTTATTATTACCTATTTGTACTGATGCACAAATTGGGCTGTCATCCCACAACAGAAGGCACACCCTACAGTTCCTTTTATAAGCACTGTCCATTTCTTCATGAGCCTGAGACTCTAATGTGTTTCCAGAACTAGGATTACCCTCCAGCCAGATGTCAAGAAAAATACATAACTTTGCAGCCCGTGCCAGCTTGCAGAAATGAGTTGCAGAGGACTGTCAGTTACTATTTGATTTTTGCTATAAAACTTGCTATTTGGGAAAATATGAAAAAAATGCACCTTCCACTCTATCAATTTGCAGTCCCACCATTCCATCACAGAGCTCAGAAACATGTCTATTTTTCTCTTCCAAAGTCACCCAGGACTTGAAGCCAGGTTTCTAGTCAGACACTCTTTAACTACTACTTGGCACTGACCCAGGGTCATTTTGTAGAAAAAGACGTGCAGGAGCTCATTAGCATACCTGCTATTAGCATAACTCATTAACATATGCCATGCCCCCTGACATCACTGGAAGAAGGGGAGCAAAAAGGGGGGGAGGCATCTTCAAAAACCTCCCCTTCCCCAGCCAGCCTGCTGGGGAAGGGAAGGGGAGGCTTTTGAAGATGCCTCCCCCCTTATTGCTTCCCCAGCCAGCCTGCCAAGGCAGCCTGGGAGGGGGGGGAAGGGAAGAGAGAAGAGGTTTAAAGTTTAAACCCCTTCTCTCAAAAGTTGTGCTACAGCGGGCAGGCAGAGGAAGCATTTAAATGCCTCTCTGCACCCTCCTGGGCCCTTCCTTGCTCTCTCACCTTGGGGGGGGGCTTCATTGCCAAGCAGCAATCTGAATGTGTGAGGCATTCCACGTTTAGGTCAGCACATTAATCACTTCAGAACACTGTGGTACCTACTTCCACCTCTTTGCAGCTATTGTTTCCCATTGTTGTCACACCTCACTTTTTTTTGCCTGCATTCTAAGAGTAGTTTACCCTCTTTCCATGTTGGACAGCATTAGAGTTCAACTGATGAAGCCCCAGGACCAAGAGGAGTCTTCCCCGAGATTTCTGTGTCCAGTGAAATGTAAGTATTTAAAAAAAAAAATCTCTTTTTATTCCTTTGTTATCTATTATCTCAATATTATCTCTTATCACTTTAGTGATAAATTTATTTTCACGTTTTTTCTTTAATTGCCATGCTAAGTATTTTCCGGGTTTATTTGCACCTTCAAATGCTTTTTGTTGAAGTTTTTTTAAGTTCCAGTACATCTCTTGGTTCAAAATGGCTTTTGCTTGGTCTTGTAGCATCCAAATTTCCTTTTGCAGTTTCTTTTTCCCTGGTTTTTTCTTCAGTTCTTCTTCCTTTGTTTTAATGGCTTGTAGAATATTTTCATATTGCTCTTTTTTCTTTTTATTATCTTTAGCATTTAGCGATATCAATAGTCCTCTCATCACTGCTTTGTATGCATCCCATACGGTTTGAATTTTAACTTCTTTCTGCATGTTTACTTGGAAGTATAGGTCTGTTTCTTCAAGTAATTTTTTAATTATTTCTTGATTATCTAATAAGTCCTCGTTTATTCTCCATCTCTTTTGTTTTTTAATCTGCCCAGCTGTCCATAAACACGGATTGTGATCTGAGATTATTCTGGGTAAAATTTCCACTTTTCTTGTCTTAAAGGTTAGGTTAGTAGTCATCCAAATCATGTCAATTCTTGAATGTGAGTCATGTCTGTTAGAGTAAAAGGTAAAATCTTTTCCTTGTGGGTTAGCTTTCCTCCAAATATCTTCCAACTTTTCTTGTTTTATCAGTTCAAAAAATTTTTTTGGAAGCTTCCCTAACGTCTCATCCTTTCTTTTAGAGCGCCTGTCTAGTTTATTATCTACAGTTCCATTGAAGTCCCCTAACATCATAATTTGATCATAGTTTACATTGTCCAATTCCATTTGAAGTTCTTTAAAAAAAATTTCCTTAGCTCCATTCGGAGCATAAATGTTCACAATCAAAGTTTTCAGTCCTTGCAGTAAAATTTCAATAGCTAAATATCTTCCATCTTTGTCTTTAAATATTACTTTAGGTTCCAAATCTTTTTTGACATATGTTACAACACCATTTTTTTTGTTGCTTGCTAAAGAATAAAATTCTTCTCCCAATTTTTTCCTTATTAAATATTTATGGTCTTGTTTTTTAAGATGAGCTTCTTGCAAACAAATTATATTACATTTTTGTTTTTCCAACCAATGACCTACCATTCTACGTTTTTGGGGTGAATTTAGTCCATTTACATTCCATGTAAGTATTTTGTAATCCATTTTGATATATTCTTAAATATCTCCAAAATCATCTTTATTCTCTCCCAGGAATGCATACATTTCTTCTGTGCTTTTAATCACTACTCTGGAGTTGCCATAATAAAAGCTTAGTCCTTGAGGTATTTCCCAACGAAATCTGATTTTTTTCTCCTTCAGTTTATCCGTCAGACGCTTGAATTTTTTCCTTTCTTGCAGTATTGCTCTAGGCAATTCTTTCATTACTATGATTTTCTTTCCATCTATTACAAAAGGGTCAGTAAAGCACTTCCTGTAGATTTGTTCTTTTGTTCTTTTCATTGTAAATTGGACAACCACATCTCTTGGTATGTTTTGTCTCTTGCATATGTAGAATTAACTCTATAAACAAGATCCATGTGTTCTTTAACAACTTCTTCCTGTTCTTGTAAAAAATCTGCTATTGCTTCTTGCATTCTTGTAAAAATGTCCTCATTCAATTTTTCCTCGATCCCTCGAAATCTCAAATGATTTTGCATATCTTTATAGTGAATCATCTTTTCCATCCTCTCATTCTCTCTCATTGTCTTATGGGTGCTTTTTTCCAGTTCTTTTACTTTAGTTTCTATATCTTGTGTTCTTGTGGATAATTTTTGAAATTCTGCTTTTAATTCCATGAAATTTTTATCTGCTTGAGCCGCTATATTATTCATTTTAACATTTACCTCTCCTATAGCGTCTAACATTTTCTTTTCCATTGCTTCCATAATGGCTAGTAGCTCTTTTTCTTTTTTTGCTGCCATTGTAGGAGAGGACCATGTAGCTGCTCTCGATCTTAGTCCGCGGTCCGTTTTGCCTCTTTAAAAAAGATCGATTTTATCTTGTTTTCCAAATCAAACACCAATTAGTGCATTCAAACAAGCTAATCTTGCCAAGTCAAATTATGTTGGTTTCAGCCTTCTAAGTTATATAATCTTTGAGATATTGCAGTTTAAAATTTTTATAAATCCAAAATGGCGGGCGCAACTTCTCTATGGTTAATGTCAAAGGTTATAGTCTTTTTACCTTGCTTCTGGCTTGCCGTAGTTTCCTTTTGTCCCTTCCTTTTATTTACTTGTCTGCTCTCTGCACGTCACTTCCTGTTATGGTCTTTCTGGTCCGGCAGTATTTAGAGTCCCCTTTCTGGTCCGGCAGTATTTAGAGTCCCTTTTACCTTCTTCCGGTTCTTCTCCTTTTCCCTTCTTGTCTGCTCTGCTAGCCGTCACTTCCTGATTCAGTCCTCACGTCTTAATCTCGCGATGCTTGGTTCCCTTCTCCCTCTTTGTCTCGCGATGCTTGGCTTCCCCTCCCGACTCTTCTTAACTGCAGGAATGTTAAACAACTTGTTTTTTTTGGCTTTTTAAGTTCAAATTCGGTTTTTTAGCGCTTCAAAACTGCTCTCATCCAATCAACAACAGTCTATTGCTTCACCCGATCTGCTTTTCGTCTTTCATAACGCGGCGGTGGTAAGGCAAAAAACTTTTTTCCCGTTACCTTTTGTTGTTACTTCGCTTCAGATGTGGTCCCAACGTTTAAACTTTGTCTTCTTTGTTAAGGAATCAGGGGAATTGGAGGTTTTATGCTGAATTTTTCAGCTCAGCTCGGCTCCTTAGAGATACTCGCAAGAATCCTCTTCGGCTGCAGTGCTCAAGGTGTCGGAAAAGTCTCCTCCAAGACTTTCCCTTCACCGAGGTTGCTCAAACCTGGATTATATTGCTTGCTGGTCCTCACACTACCTGTGTGAGGTTGCGTCAGGTGGATTAATCCACCCAAGCTGTCAGGAAGAGCCGCTGTCCGCCTTGCGCATTTGCAAAGCGTGTCAGACCTCCATTCCTCCGGCCGGAAACCCAGTGAAATGTAAGTAGACTGGGCATCCTCTCCCACTCAGTATGTTCAGTAGGTTTTTCTCACTTTGCAGCACATAACCTGCCCTATGTATGCTCATTTAGTGATCTAATGACCAGGTGTATTTACCCTCCTTACCAGACAGTGTGAAACAACAACAATGGCACCTGCAGTATTAAAGAAGGAGACTAACTCTTTGAGATTTTATATCCCCTCAATCACACTGCAGAAAATCCAGCTGCATTCATTGTTGAGTAAATATTCAGACAACCTTGCTCACGCCTAGTCTCTGTGCTGAAAGTTCAAGTGATCATGCTACTGTCAGGATTTGAACTCTGTGGTGTTAAAAATCACAACTTTCATCTAGGCTGTTTGAGAATCATAATTTTGTTTTGTTTTTGTTACTACTAGCAAGTCTGTCTCTTTTTTTAACCTTCATCATGTAAATATTGAAACAGAAAGTTACCTTTACAAAAAACAAGGTTATTCTAACAGCAATAGTCATAGCTTCCTACTGTGTCTCCTGAATAGTGACATGATGTACTGCCCCCAGTGGGTCTGGTGCAGGAGCAGGCAGAAGTTCTACAGAACAACCAAGCAGAAAGCAGGTAGTCACTCACAGCAAAGGTTCAGGCAGGAGAGTGGTCAAGAGACAATCCAAGGGTCAGGTATCCAGAGAAGGGAGTCATCAGTCAGGCCAAGATTCAGGAGTCCAGAAGTCAGGGGGTCCAGTCCAGGTTCAGAGCAACAAACATTCCAGTTAGCAAGTCAAGAGACAAGGTGGGTGGTGATGCAGCAGTGGTACAAGTTGTGCCCACAGTGAGCAGCTTCACCCTGCCTGGATTTATAGCTGGCTCTCCATGGGCTGTTTAGCTGTTGGTAATTGTGGCACACATCCCTGCAAATACTCATCTGGTGACAGGTGCCTGTGATCCATCAGATGCTCACTGTGATGGGCTCTTAGGTCTGATCTCCACTGATGGTGATGGTACTCAAGGGGTGCTGGAGAAATGCTTAGCCCGGCCTCCTCCCTCTCTCTATGTCTGGACTGGACACTGGTAAATTGCTTGCAGTTGGAGAAAAGGTAGGATCAGCTACAGCTGGCATGTTGTCAAGAGCTTGCATCTCCCGTCCTTGAAGTCTGATGGGCTCTATCGCAGCTGGATATTCTTCCTCCTCAGAGGAGGAGGAGGTTTTGTTATCAGGCTGTTCAGTCATCCAATCAGGCTGGCTATGAGGGAAATGTATGACACATGATGAGGGGGGATCTGGAAAATGTTATTGTGGGGTACAACCTCATTTGGAGAGCAAAAGAGAGTATTCATTCACCTAAGGATCATTTCTGATTTGAAGGCTTTCATGTGAAACCTTCAGCATTCTGACTTAATTTAGTCAGGTTCTTATAGCCATGCTGGATTTTAAGCATGTAGGCAGCCACATGGGAACCCACTGGTTATGAAAGTTTATTTTAAGATCAAAACAAAGAAACCATGAAGGTCATTTTATCTTCAATTTCCTACAATTATTATCAATGTCTAGCCTCTCTTATTATATTTGCATTTTTTCTTGTTGCAACAGGTCAGTATGCATTTGATGAAAAAGAAAAACTTGTCCGCCCCATCTGTTGTAATTGCAGTAAATGGTGCCTTATTTTTAATGTTCTCGCCCCAGGAATTGCTAGGGATGTCCTTTTAAATTGTTTCCAATTGCTATTTTCACTGCAGACTCAGAGAGTTCCTTAGTAAACCATTTTTCTCCATCTAGAAGTATTTAGTTTTTAGATTTTTGCCCACCATGTCCCAAGAATTCCAGATAAATATTCTTTAAGGCTGCATCCAGACATCATGATAACAGATATTTGTTAAAGATTCATTCTAAATTAGGGAAGTCTCATTCACCTGTTTTCTTTTGCTTGTCATGTTCTTCAAATAATTCCACTGGCCTAAAAGGTTCCCAGCCCCTTTTTAGTACCAGATATCCAACAGCGTATAAAACTTCCCTTCTATTTTCCTTCCATACACTCCGTGTCGGTTACCTGAGGAATTTATTTGTATAATTCCATTATTTTATTTACATTATTTATATTTATTTACGAAATTTACATCCTGCCTTTCAGTCCTCACAAGGGCCACGAAGGCAGCTAGCAATTTAAACATACACCAGTCATCCACCAGAGTGACCAAGGCAGTTTCAGTTCCATAACCAGGCCTCAACCCAGACTGGTTCCATAACCAGGCCTCAACCCATAACCAGGCCTCAACCCAGGGATCTAAACCAGGGATGGGCAAATGGCGGCCCGGGGGCCACATGGGGTCCGCCACAGTTTTTTGCGGCCCGCCAAGACAGTTGGCCACTGTCAACACCTGAGGAGCTGCAGCTTGAACTTATTGACATGCAGTCAGATCACACTGTGAAAGAAATGTTTAATGCTGTGACATTAGTTGACTTTTACAAATCTTTGTCTGCTGAAAAATTTCCATGTATGAAGAAATTTGCTGGGAAAATGTTCTCTATATTTGGGTCTACATATATTTGTGAGCAAAGTTGCTCTTGCATGAAGATCAACAAGAGTAAATATCGACATTAACAGACATTTGACAGACATTAACTTGCAGGCTGTGATGAGAATTTCAACAAGCAATCTCACTCCTGATTTCAAAAAAATTGTAGAAAAGTGTGATAGGGTACATTTGTCTCATTAAACTGATTCTAAAATTAAATGTGCTTGCAGGTATAGATGATATGAAATTAGTACAATAAATAAATTGAATAAAACTACCATTATTTTATTTAATTTATATTTATTGATTTTTATGATACAATTTATATCTTTTCTGAAATGCAAAGTTAAGTAATGAATGCAATCATTTTAAAAGGTGCGGCCCTTCACTAACCTCCGCTCCCACAAAGCGGCCCCCGAGCCAAAACAATTGCCCACCCCTGATCTAAACAATTTGCCTAAACCTGGAAAGGCATAAACTGATCTTCCAGCTGAATCCTTTTAATTGTTGTTCCCTAACATACTGAAGAAAAGAAAGGAATCCAAGAGAAGGGTAGCTTGTTGGACAGGTTCAGCCAACAGCACCTTCTGGGTCACTCATCCTTCCTGGTATGCTTGGAACTGGTTGGGCTGTGTACAAGGCACAGAGGGGATGAAGAACAGCTCTTCTCTGGTCCACGACCCACCTACTGTATTTTTCACTCCATAAGATGCACCTGACCTAGCTCCACTCGGTGCCGTGGCTTGGGAAAGGTGAGGGGGGTTTAAGACGCACACACTTTTCTCCCCACTTTTTTTGAGAGAAAAAGTGAGTCTTATGAAGCAAAAAATATGGGATATAAGGCAAAACTACAAGTGTCCCAGTTTGTTCATTGACACTCTGCTTGCCCTTTCAGTATCTCAGCTATTGAGTGTATTAAAAATCGTTCTGCATTTAGGATATTGTAGAACTTGGCTATGGGTTAATGGACCTGGTTAATGGACCGGGGAAGATATGTTGCAGCTGTAGCTAGGATTTTGTTTTATTAGTTACATCTGATACACTGGCTGCACCCTTTTACAAAAAAAAAAAAAAGTTCTTCCTAACATCAGCCAGGCTTTCAGAATTGAGTACTGACTACTGTAATGGGTTTTGGCTACAATGTACCATATGTATAGCAACAGCTCACAAAAACCATCTGGAGACTTATGTCCATACAGAATGGGCCTTCCCACAGTCTGAAGAGATGGGGGTTCACTTTGAAATCTTTAGGAAGAAATACACTGATAACAATAATAACAAGGAAGGAAAATTTCTTAGAGCCCCTGATCTTCTAGACAGGCTATTTTATGTCACAGTGGAGTCAGCTCTGTAAGACACTGGATTTTTATAATCATGTGATAGCATACATTACAAAATGACTACCTTGTCTGGCAGAAAGTAAAGACAGAGAAAACCATGAGATGTAGGGTTGCCAAGTCTGTTAAACTTACCGGCGGGGGGAGTCCTCCGCTGGCCGGGTGACGTCACCGGAAGTGATGTCAGCATGTTGGGGGCGTTGCCAGGGCGACGCTCTGGCAATCGCCCCAAAACTCTATGGTATCATAGAGTTTGGGGGCGATTGCCAGAGCATTGCCCTGGCAACACCCCCAACGTGATGGTGTCACTTCCGGGTGACGTCATTACGTGGGGGAAGTCGTCCAGGCTGGACGACTTCGGGGGTGGGGTTTTCCCCGCCGGGTGAATGCTGGCTGGCGGATCAGGAACCCCTGTAGCGGGGGATCCGCCACCCCTTGGGCTGACTTGGCAGCCCTAATGAGATGTATAGAAAGCTCGATCTTTTCCTATACAGGAAGCTTCATTTTTAGGGCCTCTCTGTAGAAGCCTGCCAACTATCCAGTAAATTCTCCAGTCAAGTTTGTATAGCTTCTGATCTCTGCACTTCAACAAGACATTTAGAGCACCTACAGCTTTTTTGTTCTTGTGTAGAAAAAAGGAAGGTGAATTTGGTTTGTTATGTTGAAATTCAAATTGGTCCAACACAATGTCTCTCAGTAACCACAGCAATCTGTAGTTCATGTGTCATCCTCTTCTGTAGTATGTCATCCATACACCCTTCTGTTTCTCACATTTATTACTTGTCTTTCTGCAAACATTGAAGGTGATGTGCAAGGAATACGAAAGAATCATTTTATTCCAGCCAAAACCAAAGTATAAGAATTGAAATATGGAGTATATCACTGAGTAGTTAATATTTTGATGGCATTATAAAGCATGGCTGATGTTTTTCAAGACCATATTCTGATCTGTTTACATGCCTATAATATATCATGGTTGTGCATGTCCTTTTGACATAGCCTCTCTGTGTTTGTGTGTGTGCATGACACACAGAGATCACTTCTAGGAGAAATAAGTTTACTTCAGCTATAGAGCAGGAAACTTAACTTAGATGGCGGTCACATGTGCAAAATAAAGTGGGGGGGGGAACAGGCTATTTCCTCCAGAGGAATTTGATCTGCAGTTGCACGATCACACCTCCCTTTGAAGCTGAGGGTGCAAACCATCAGTGTATGATCAGACACAACTGTGGGTGAGTTGGGGGGGGGGGTTTGTCCCATTTTATTCCCATGCACTTAAACGAGGGATCAATGAATCACTCCTCCACACTGAGGGCTTCCTATGGAGTTTGTGATGGTGTGCATACGGCAAAGGGGGGGAAAACAATGGCACGAAGTCAGGATGGCCTGGTTAGACCATCCTGATGCCATGAGAGCATGCTGGAGCGATCAGATGGGGGAAAGTCCACCCATGACCCTTTGCAGCCCATTTATTACCAGATTTTCCCCAGTGTCTTTTAACTCCACTTCTGCAGCGGAGCAAAACGGGTTGCCGATGGCTGCGGGGCTAGGGCTGCCAAGTCCCCGGGTAGGGCGGGGGAAGCACCAATTTTTAAAGCTTTCCCCCGCTTTTTCAGAATTGGCCACCGGGGGAGGCAATGGCTGCCAGCAGGGAAACGTCGAAGCCTGCTCTGGCCTCTTAAAAGGGAAATGTCTGCAGTAAAAAGCCTCAACAGACATTTCCCCTTTAAGAAAGAGCAAGAGAGTCCCGCCCAGAGAGGCTCTTTCTGCTGAAGGGCCTGCTTTTGCATGTGGCCTGCTGCTGGAGTAAGCTGCTTGGGGTAAGCTGCTGGGGTCTGCCAGCTCTTTTCCTTCTCTTTCTCTCCCCCTCCCCCTTTCTTTCTTTTTTCTGTCTGTCTGTCTGTCTGTCTGTCTCTCTCTCTGTCCCCATCCAGCAGAGGTCTATCAGTGGCTATTATAGCCACAAGGTCTAAATGGAGCCCTTTGTCTGGGGCAGTGATGCTCTGCATTCTTGGTGCTTGGGGGGCAACAGTGGGAGGGCTTCTGGAGTTCTGGCCCTGCTGCTGGACCTCCTGAGGGCACCTGGTATTTTTGGCCACTGTTGTGACACAGAGTGTTGTACTGGATGGGCTGTTGGCCAGATCCACTGTGGCTTCTCTCCTGTTCTTATGATATGAAAATCATATTTAGCACTTGTGCAGCACTTAGTGCTTCATATTCTGCCGAGATGAGGAAGGATTCAGTAGGGCCGTTGCTCAGTGATAGAGCATCTGCTTGACATGCAGGAGGTATCAGCCTCTTCAGCTAAAAAAGGATCAGGTCATAGGTGACATTAAAGATCTCAGCCTGAGACCCTGGAGAGCCACTACCAGTCTGAGTAGTCAATACTGACCTTGATGGACCAATGGCCTGATTCAGTATTAAATAAAATGATTCCATGGCACTGCAGGGTTTTGAGCCAGGCTCTCCCAGATCCCAGCCAAACAAACTGACTGCTACATAACACTGACTCTTGTTCAGCGACAAAAAACAGTGGCATAAAAGTCACAGTCTGGGTAATGCTGCTTGCAAGCCTATAAAGCTCAAGGCAGCAGCAGAAGCTCAGTATTAGGAAACTTCATGAGTTCATGTGTCAGCATGTGGAAGCAACATCACAGGATGTGACATCACAAAATGATATCACTTCCTTTCTACTGGCTCCACCCCCAAAGTCTCCTGGCTCCACCCCCAAAGTCCTCAGATATTTCCCAAGTTGGACTTGGCAGCCCTATGCGGGGCACTTCCCAGATGTTGGTGTCTAATAGCTCCCATTAAATCCACCTGGCATTTGCGCCTATGTCGGGTCTAATTGTGCGTATGATCATAGTCTTAGGTTCCAGAAGTATAGCTTTCTTAGTTCTTTAAAAGCAAAAGAACAAAAAATATTGTAGAATCCTAAAGCACAAGCTTTTGTGAGCCATTACTCATTTTGTCATATGTACAATATATTAACTTCAATTTATATTAAAAGTTACACGTGTTACAGTGTCAAGTAGCACACCTGTGACTTGGAAATCTGTGTCTTCTGGATTTCTTTTGTAATAACTTCCTCGGGTCCCACCTGTGCCCAGTTTGTACATTTGTGTATCTAGCTTTATCCTACCAGATCCTTTACCCGGTGATGCCAGGGAATGAACCTGGGACCTTCTGCTCTACAACTGAGCCACAGCTCTTGCCTTCAAAGTATCCTCTGAACCCCTGTAAGGATGGCCCTACTTAACCAATGCTGCCCCCTTTAGCAGTGGTATTTTGGATCATAGTGTGAGAAGCAGGAAGCCACTATCCAATATGTGAACAACCAGTTGGACGGGGTGTATGTGACACCATCTTGGGCGTGTTGTTGCCCTCCTGGTGGCACTTAAGAAGCTGCCACTCTAGGGCTCAGCTACTCCCAATGTTCTCCTCTTCCTTTCCTGGTTGCGAGGGTGTGGAGGTCAGTGGAGGGAGTGGTAGCTGCTCAATTCTTAAGCAAACAGCATGGTAAAGCTACCTGGGATCTCAGTAGCTCTTCTCTCATGAGGTAAGAGTGCTAGGGGTCACTCTTAAAACTGCTCAAAATGGAGAGGGATCTTTTATTTTTTTAAAAAAAAAGTTGGGAGGGGAGTGCTTATAACCAATGCTCCCTCTAAGCTGTGGAGTTTTGTGAGCAAAATTTCTACTTTGTGAGCTACTGGCATTAAAGCTGTGAGCATGCAATTTGGCTACTGCATAAATTAGTTTGCTCTGGAGCCATCCTTCCTGAGCTAAGACAAAAATGTGTGAGCTGGAGGCTAAAAACTGTGAGCTAGCTCACACTAACTTAGCTTAGGGGAACACTGTTTACGAACCACAGGAGGCCAGGTCTGCATGGGTTTGTGCTTTTTAGAAACAAACACTTGTCCCCAACAGAGGTCTGATGAAACTGCTAATTGAATATTTATTTATTTATTCACATTATTTGTGGACCACTTTTCTCACAGGGACTGAAGGTGGATTACACATACTGAGTCAGTGCAATCAACAAAATGAGCATTCTATAACCAATGCAGGAAGATTTTAGAAGTCTGGAACCCCCAAAAAGAACTGAAGCACAATATAAGTATTCACATGACACATTAAGTGGTACAGAAATTACATAAATAAGATCCTACTTACAATAAGCTGTACACAGCAGTATAGGCCACAGTCCCAATCATTTATCCAAGTAAGCCAGGGCCAAACATTGCAAAATGTAGGCATATACTTAAAGGAACCAGTCTTCTGGACAATTATGACTGGTCTAGCGACCATAATAGTATATTCTGTGGACAATTATATGTTGCAATGTCTAGAGCAAAATGCTTTGAAAAATTTAAAAGTCCAGATTTGCAGCACTCACTCCAATCCAAGGATATTTTAGAAATGAAGAAGGAACATTTACATCTAATGTGGTATTCAAATAAATATTTTAATTAAAAGCAATGTTAACACATATTACAAACAACAGAAAAATACACAAATGAAAATATCTGTGACATTTAGGATTAACACATACAGAAACACACAAAACCAACAAGGAAACAAAATAAAAGGATTAATGCTTTGCATACTGTATTGAGTGAGTCTCAACAGAAAGGGTATATACATTTAATAACTACAAATCCTACACTACAGTTTCCAAAAAATGCAATTACAACCTCAACATTTTGTTGCGGATCCCCATTGTTGCAGTATAAAAGGCTGATGCTGTTATTTGTTTTTATTATTAATATTTTATTGGGCATACATGTATCCAGATATTTTATACATATCTTACCACTTCATTTTCCTTAAATACTTATCTTACTAGAAATCATATTAAACATTAAAAGTATATAAATAATCTCCATCCTCGTTATCTTATTCCCTTTTTTTACCCGCTTGACCCAACATCCACACAACTTCCTCTAGTTCATAATCTAAACATTATTAAATTCTTCCTTAATTTATCTCAAACTCGTTTTCTTCTTTAACTGGACTCTCTCCATAACACACTTATTTTATACTTATAATACATCTTCTTCCAAACCTAAAAAGGAAAGTTGAACATGGTTGCCTTTGAAAACTGGGTGCTGCAGAGAAATCTCTGCAACAGAAGGATACCCTCCTCCTTGGGGGGGGGGGCACACCCTTTCCCTCCTTGCTATACCATTGGTTTGACCATTCCATTGCTATTATCTACTTATCCTATTTATTAATTCTAACTTACTCTATATACTAACATACTAACTCTGTCTTCCTTTATGAATTACTTTCCACCACTCTGCTACCAAACATGATATGTCATTTCAGGCACTTCCATTCCTTAATTTGGTTACTGCTTCTGTTAAGTTTTTCCCTGTAATCTCATTAAAAGCTGTAAACATTTTGTTTTCCATATTAACAGGGCTCATTTCGTAGCAGGAGCTCCTCTGCATATTAGGCCACACACCCCTGTAAGAAGAGCTCTGTACGCTCTTGGAGGATTGACTACATTAGGGGGTGTGGCCTAATATGCAAAGGAGCTCCTGCTATGAAACGAGCCCTGCATATTAACAACTAAGTGTCCCAGAGTCAACCATCTATAAGGAATTCCTTTATCTCTGAGGGTTTTCACTATTTCTCTGAGATGTCTTCTTGTGTTTATTACCACTGCTGGAATGTCAGGGAACAGATATACAATTGTATCCTCCAAACTCAGTCCACACACCCCAAAGGCTGATGCTGTTATAATGCATTCCTTGGGTTTTCCTGCCGAGGTCCCCTTTATTTGAATAAAGGTTTCTGTCTGCTACTGGAGTCTCACTGGTTGTGTATTAAATTGGACAACTGCACACCAGGCAACTGGCCCATTTGGGCAACATACTCATACGATTTCCCCAACTGAAAAAGTTCACATCTGGGTTCCTTTAAGGTGGAAAATATAAGTTGAAAAGATAGGTCAAATATTGTGCCTGTCTTTTTTTTCTAGATGGGGATGGTATTTTTGTTACACACATTAGGGGTCTGCTTTTAAGTGGGGGAACTAGTGAAGGCAACACTGCTTTGCAAGAGGGGTAACAGCTATAGCTCCACCAGCTTTTACAGGTAATTTTCCCTTGGAGAAACTCTTGGAAATAAACCAGGCAGTGGTTTTTTAATTGAAAGACAAAATAATAAAATGGAGCACACATACAGAAATAGATGCATACAATAAAACATACACACATGCTACTAGAAACTCGGGAAGGAGTGGGAATGTAGATGAGGTTTTCAGGGAAATTATAGTTACCAGTCCAGAAGAGGAGAGGTCCATGGAGAAGAGGCTGTGAGATGAACCAGCACTTCACACAGCAAAGATGGAAGGAGGCCCAAACGAGTTTGGAGTGAGTTGTCAGTAGATGCCCAAGACACACACACACATACTGCATGGGGCAGAGTGTGTCCAGTTATAGGTCAAAACACTACCTCAAAGCATGTGGATGTGCTTGCCTTTCAGAACAATGTTATGATGGGATTAGCTGGAAGTAAAACAGTGTGTTAGGAAATAATGAATGGGATTCCCAGGAACTGACAATGATCTGGAGGAACTCGTGATATTGTGTATGAATGTAGCTAATGGTTGCCTGATGACTTGCTGTTGTTGGAAGGAGAAGCTGTCCAGGATGTCTGCAAGGTGTTAAGTGGTTTCATAATTATGGAAAACAAGTCAGGAAAGGTCAGGCCAGGTGGGGAAAAGCTTAGTGTAAGGTGAAACGATATCTTTTCCAGGAGACACTTTATTACCATTGTGCATGGTTTCAAGGTGGGGACAGGGGTCATCAGTGGACAAATCCATGAATTTACACCTTCCAGGATTGCTGCCTAGACATGTTTCTGGCCTGTGTTTGCTGGCATCCATTTTGTGTGACACCAGAATTATTTTGATTTCATTTTCAGACCAAATAGTTCCCAGAACGTGTGATTTTGGGGTGTTTGGACCTTTCAGAAGCCAAACTATACCTTCAGTGGAAGGGATGTCTGGGGGCTAACATATTGATCAGAAAAATGACATGAGGAGAAGATTTAGCCCTACATCTCGAGTGCTAGAGCCCCACTCTACATAATCTTTCTTCATGGCTGTATTTTGCAGCTAAATTATACATACCAGTGATGTACGTATAATTTATCCATGTGCACTTTGACCTTTGTTGTTTTCACTAATCGCAGTTAGAATTATTCTTCACTCTAATTGTGCATAATATCATGTCTTTAAGGTTATAACAATAGCACCAAAACAAATATAGATCCTTTACCTGCTTTGGCAAAAGTTTAATTGATGATGAAATATTAATTGTCCTTTTGGAATGAGATATGCCCACACACTTTGATACTTCATACAAACAAACTTCTTCCAGGGAGAATATAGTGGTATAAGGCAGACATCCCTCTTGAGCGCAATGAGATTCTTTACCAAATACTGGATCACACCTTTGTTCAAAGCCTTCACCTCTGGCTTTCTCTGCAAGGTCTTCTAGAATAACCAAGCAATTATTCTGAGTTTGACGTTCCCTCCAGCTGAAATGCTAATGCAGAAGAGTCTTTTAAGTTTAAAGTAATGAATCATGGTTAATTTAAAATTCACTCAGGGATTACAAATGTATGTTTCTGTTAAGCGTTCTATCCTGTATTTTCCCAGATATTGTTCTTTCAGCTATAACCCCATCTTCCCTGAGGTTTACTTTATATCTTTTTTTATATTTTCCTCTAAATTGCTCATTATCTGTTCTTTGCAGCCATGGTTGGCATAATGCATGTACTGAGTTGCATCACTTCACAGTGGTTTCCTTTTATTTCCCAGTATGGATTTGCTTGCATATCTTAATATGTTATGTAAACTGAAAAGATTGCAGCACATCTGTGACTCCAGATTTTAGAGAGCCACTCCAAATGGCTTTGATTGAAATACAACACAGAACCTTGGAGGCAATGTAAATCAACTTAAATCCATTTTCTTCACCAAGTGTCTGGGCTAACATAAAACTGTAATTTATGGAAGGCTTCCAATTAGCACATAATAATCAGGTTAACTTATTCTTTTTTGCAGATAATTTAACGGCACTTTGATGAAGTTACAGTTTTGAAGTTAAGCAGGGCAGGTCTTGAATGGGACATTGCTGGAGAACCCCACTATACTCTTCAGGAGGAAGGTAGAACTCCAGTAACTAAGGAAGTAAATCATATGTGAGTTATGGCTGTTAATGAGGTGGGTGTTTATAAATGGTTTTTATGATGGTGATTGTGTAAATCAACCTTTATTTGATGCATCAAAGCTCCACATTAAGATCAACAGATAACATTTTTCCCTTTCGTGTTGGCTGGATTTTTTTATCTGTGCACATAATCTGATAGTTGTTCAGTTCAATGACTAGTCCCTTCCTGACTCAGAGCTTAATGTGTGCACTTTTATTTAAAAGATCTTTGTTTCAGGCAATATGAATTAATGTAGAGGTTTCATTCAGAGTTTCATGTTGCATTAATTAGTTTATGAGCATGCATGTAAAAGTGACCTCCCCCCCCAAAAAAAAAACAGTTTGAAAAGGGAGATCACTGATTTTGGTGCAATTCTTCTGTCCCTCTCCTCATTCACTGTATAAATTCAAATTCCAGTAAATACCTTCTGTACTGAGTTAGCTTCTAGACCACATCATATACCAGGAAATTGACCCAGTCATGGAACTGACCTCAGTATATATTTCAATTGGTTATGTTCCTAACCAATAATCTGATTGTTTCATTATGTGGCTAGATTGGTTTTCAGTGCATGATGATGGGAGTTACTGCGTCCCCACACTTCATTTTAGCCTGAAAAATCAATTTTTAGAAGTATTTCTTTTTTTTTTGTATTGGGAAGATTGTTGGGAACTTGGATGCTTCAGTTATCTCTGTTATATGGATATACTGAGAATAACAGGGAAGGACCGAGACAGCACAGTGAGGTAAGTGTGAGGTAAACATGGTATTTGCATAGGATTACCAGCATTCCATGATTATTTTACCTTACAATTTGTATGCCCCAAAGTTTTCACAATTCTTTATCATATGTTCTTCAGTCCTGACGGAAAAGCATACTCCTACTTTTTCCGCCTTTTATTACACTTTTTTTTTAGTCTTGTGACAAATCAAGAAGAAATAGATGGACAGAAAAGTTCTTTGGGGTCTCTTCTTTTGTTCAAAAACACTCTACCCACAATTTTTTTTCTGGGATATTACCCAGGGAAGAGTGTTTGGGTACAAATATTCTACTGATCTAAAAAGCTTATCTAACAGCTATATATCTAATTCCCAACTGTGCCCCCTATGTGCGGATATCTAAATCTGCAGATAGGGGCACACTCACTTTAAACAGGGTTTTCTGAAAACTTGGGTGACCCCTTACATTTGCAGAAAAATCTGAAAAGTTTTTTAAAAACACCAAAAATGGGGGGGGGGCTTAAATTGCCTCTGACAATTTTTAAAAACCTTCTGTGCACATCAAACCATAACGTTTACTGTAGTGCAGCTGGAATGGAGCCTGGTGGTTGCTGCAGCAACAGAATGCTGGATCTGCTGGTGAGGGGTAGTGGAAGCCTCCATGGGTGCACTCAGAGCAGCTCCAGGTGAACAGCCAAGAGTGGAGGGGAAAGAAATCTCAGTGAGCCTGCTTGGAGCAGTTCCAAGTGAGTCACTGAGAGTGGCGGTGTAGCCTTGGCAAACCAAGAATAAGGAAGCTATAAAGTACTGAGTCCAGAGATGTGTTGCAGTGAAATCAGATCATAAGTTTATTGATGGTACAATTCCAGGCTACTGAACGGGGCTTGGGGGTCTGCTTAAATACACGTCTGAACCACACCCCTAGCTTTGCCCAAACTCCCTGATAGGATTACTCCCTGACAAGATTACCATGATTAGGTTATGCCCACTCCCTGATAAGATTACTCCCTGATAGAATTACCCCGATAAGATTACGCCCAAACTCCCTGATAGGATTAATCATGAGTTACCTTAAACCATAGGTCCCCTGGTGGAGCCTGGGTGACCGCTTGGTCTAATTTACAATCTGGCCGGCCTATTGTCTCCCGAAGCGAAGCTCCAGTAGCCAGCCCGGCCACCTGCATTTCTCTGACCATATACACGGTTGCCATTAGGACTTAACAGAAGCTTTAGCAGGCCCACTCAGTGGACACCGGGAACTGATCAAGGACCGGCCACCACTGGGGCAGAAGCAGGGAACCCCACAGGGCTCAGCTGCCACCACAGTGCACATTGGGAGCCACTCAGGGCTTGGCCTTGGTGGCAGGGGACACCGGGATCTGCTCAGGGCCTAGCTGCCATGGTGGTGGATGCAGGGAGCTGCTTGGGGCCCAGACACCACAATGCACACTGGGAGCCATTTGTGTCTTGGACTGCCTCCTAGACACTGCCATGGTGAGGCCCCAAGGTGAGTGCTAGGGCCTGGTTATGCTGGTTCAGCAATGGGGAGAGATGGGATCCCCCCCTGTGAGTAGTTGAGTGCCAAGGGTGGAAAGTAGGCAGGAAGAGAGCAAGGGTTGGGGGTGAATGAATGCCAAGGGTGGGGGTAGTTTGGGAGATCAGAAAGAGTGATGGGTGAGTGGAGTGCTAAGGGTGGGGGGTAGGTGGGGAGAGCTGCAAAGGCAAAAGTGAGTGAAGGACCAGGGGTAGGTAGTAGGTGGGGAGAGCAGCAAGGTTTGGGTAGACTAATGGAGAAAATGGGGGGCAAAAGAGATGAGGGATAGACTGACAGATAAGGGGAATGGAAGAAAGGGAGGAAAGGGGGTATGTTATTACAGAAGGGGGTAAATTGACCGAAGTGATGGGGGCAAAAGAGATGGGAGTAGATAGATAATGGACAAGTAGAAAGAGGGGGAAGATTGAGGCAAGGAAGCAAAGAAGGGAGAAGGTATTCACTGTCTCTGCTAGTTTCTTGTGAGTCCCTACTTGTCTATTATAAATGAGGTATCTGGAAGGTCACAAACAATGCCATCCTCAGCAGAGTTATAACCTTCAATGTCACTTTTCATTATTTCAACTTTAATTCAGATAATTGCTAAAACTAGTTTCAGAACTGGTTATGTGCTATTTTTCATTATTCAGTTCAGTTTATTTGTTAATGATGAGCTCATGTACATCGATACAGTTCTGCAAAACTAATGGAAGAAAACAGTCTTGCTGGTCAAAAATTGTGTGGTGTTTTACTGATGTGCATATGCCCTCCTGTGCACTGGGAAAACACGACCCCCAAATTCTTGAGGCCACCCACAAGCCCCCAAATTCTTAAGGCAACATAACACTGAGATTGCTGTTTTTCATCTATTTCCACATGGTAACATAGCATTAAAAGATACAAATGAGCTAAAGAAAATGAACACTGGAAAACTGAATGTCCAGGATTCTTTACAAAACAACAACAAAAATGAAACCACGGAGGAACCCTAAGTGGTGTTGAATTGTATTGGCATTGTTGAAGGTTTGGTAATGAGGAAGTGCAGATTTTTCCTTATGTTTTGTTATTGTAGCTTTCAAAGTGAGTATCTCTCAAAGCTTATTCTGGAGCCTCCATATGCAACCATTTTGATGTAGGATATGGCTATGTGGGTCTATGCAAGTTTTCCAAAATGTGGGGTGGGGTGAACATTTGTTCCAGCTCCAGTATCCATCTTGAATTGTCTGAGTGCTTTGCTTATCATTAGGGAGGGATCCTGTGGCTCTGTGCTCACTACATTTTGGCCCTGGCCCTAACCTGGTGGAACTTCCTGCTGCATGATATCCATGCCCTGAGGGACTTAATGCAGTTCCTCAAGGCATGTAAGGCAGAGTTGTTTTGCCAGATGATTGGTTGAGGACAGTGATGGTTTTCCATCTGGCTGGCACTTCTACTTCTCCTGCTTCTCCCCACACATACACACACACACCTGGAGAGGTAATGGAATACTATGGCAGTGTCATCACTATCTGATTGGTAATTTATTGTTATATATTTTTTATGTTTTTAATGTTTTATTATATTTATGTGAGAGTTTTCTGGTGTATACCTCTCTGAGCCCTGCTCTATGGGAGAGGGCAGTTTTTTTAAAAAATGAATTAAATAAATAAGTACATGATATTGCCTCCTCAATGATAGTGCATCCATAGAAATGAGTTGGTCACAGTCACACTCAAGCAAAGATTTCTGTACTTTCCATCTCTTAATACTGGCACTGAACACAATTTTGTCCCTAATCATGTCCTCATGATCTGAAAATTCACAGTTCTTTGCCATCTTCAGTTCTATTACATCTGAGTCAATCTGTTTGTCCCAATAATGGTGGCTCACTTCTAGGGCTGCCAAATTCCAAGTGATGCCTGGAGATCTCCTAGAACTGCAATGACACAGATAATCTCTGGAGAAAACTGCTGCTTTGGCAAGTATGCTTTGTGGCATTTAGGTGTGCCAGGTCTACCACTTCAGCAGGAGACCTTGCTCCTCAGCTGTTCCCTCCAAAATGGGGTGGAGGGGGTCACTCAGTCAGACATTATATTTTGCTGCAGGATCAGCTCGTCACTGCACGATCAGACAGCATGGACAGGCAAGGGGGGGGGGGTTGCCTGCTTTTGTGCATGCACTTAAATGAGGGTGCAGTTTTTCAGAAGTGTGCTTTCCAACTTCTGGGATTTGATTTTCTGCTTTGACCACTCACCAGTCCTTCCACAGAGTTCTGTGAACCCCTTGGTTCACAGTGAGTCATGATCATCTGAAAAAGATCACTCCCTTTCTTGCTCACTTTCAAAGCTGGCCTAGAGATGGGGATGACTGTGCAATTATGTGCATATCACTAAGTGACAAAAAAATGGCGCCAAGTCAGGATGTAATAAGCAAACCATCCTGATGGCCTAAGAGCATGCTTGAGTTATCAGACTAGGGAAACTCCATCCGTTGCCCATCAGCGAGGTGTCTTTGCTGTCTTTTTCCCAGGTGTCTTTTTACTCCATTTCAGGGATGGACCAGGACGGGCTGCCAATGACTGTGGAACCTTTCACAGATGTTGCTGTCTGAACATGGACTTTAGATCTGTCAGGCATCAGCTTTAAAGTCGGATCTGACCACAGATGTCTGACCACAGCTACACCCTCCCCCAGCCTTTTACTGAAAGAAACCAAGGCTTGCATTCCAGGAATACTATTTTGGTTGCCTAGCAATGACCACTGAGAGCATCCATAATTAATTAATTAACTGATTTTGATTTTTACTTCACTTATACCCCCACTTTGTCCCCAATGGGAACCCAAGGCAACTTACTTCATTTCCCTCTCCTCCATTTTATCCTCATGGCAATACTGTGAAGTAGATTAGGCCTAATGTGAAACTCCAGTCACTGTATCACAGTGGTTAGCATGAGGTGGCTGCTGTTGAACAGTAGCAAGCAGCAGGGACTAGGTGAATCATATAAGGCCCAATTTACATCTCCCCTCTGAAGTAGTTTGACTGCTGTCTTTTCCCAAGCTCATTTCACGCTGGTTTCAAATTTCACTCCAGGGGTCTGAAGAGTACTAAGCAACAGCATTTGTTTAAAGCAGTATAATGCTAACTTGACCACAGGAGGGCAATTAATGAATGTAAACAATAATTTATAAACTAGAACAAGTATGGTTTGAAACTAGAAACAGGTATAGACATTTTTTTAAAAAACTAGAATGATTCTAGCAGGAAAGTCAGATGTAAATTTGACCTAAGTTAACAAATTGTCCAGTGGTTGCTGGTGGTCCTATCCCTGATGGGCCCTCCTTCAAAGACCAAGGCAGGCCTTTCCATTCATGACTCCAGTCTCTGGATTTAGGTATCCACAGATGGGGCCATCTTGAGAATTAAATATATTGATATAAAGTTATGCATCAGTAGACTCATGAACATCTAATGATACTGGTGGACACTAGTTTCAGATCAAACTAAAGGAAAACTTTCTTCACTCAAACAGTAATTCACTACTACAGTTTATAGTGATTGTCATTATTCTAGTTGGCTTTGTAAGTAAATTAGACTCATACATGGAGGATAGGTCTACTAAAGACTATTATCTAAAATGATCTAATGGTACATCAAAGTCAGTAATCCTCTAAGCGCTATTGTGGGAGGAAGCAACAATGGGGGGTGCCTTTGGTCTCTGTGCCTTTCCTGTACCCTTTCTGGGGAAATCCACTTGGCATTTGTGTGAAACAGAAACCTGGGCCAAATGGATCATTGGTCTGATCCAGCATGACTGGTCTTCTGCTGTTATTGAGTTAATAGTGTAACCCTACACAGACTTACACTTTTGATCTCAATGAGCTTAGAAGTTTTGTAACTGTTTTGTATTACACTGTAAGATACTTAACTTTAATCCTTGGACAGAGAGATCCCTCTGAATCCAGAAAGAGGCAGATCATGATTTTTGTGTTCTTTTAGCTTATTATTATTCTAGCATTTCTGTTCATGATTCTAGGTTTTCCCTTATTCCTATAAATCTCATGTAATTGGTTGGTGAACTTTTGTTGTAGCTGGTTGCAAGCATGCAGAAATGCTTTGGGCAGTCTTTTTCATTATACTGTTGTAAAATATCATTGACCCATGAACAGTGTTGCAAGCTAACAATATTTTATTGTATGGCATTTTTGCTGCAATATATAGTTATAGAATTTTGCCACTGAAGTCAGTGGTTGTGATTCAGAGTGACTTTGGATTTTATGTATTGTATGGCATGCCAAATAATTGCATTTTCTCTTGCCAGTTGATTAGGGTTATTATTAGGTTAGGATTGTCAGTTATTTCAGTGTTTCTCATTTTCTGCTATGTTTTTGTATTTATTTAGCTAATGAGTTGCTTTACCATTATCGTGATCTTTAACAGAAAAAAAAGTTTTCATTTAGTAGATTTCTAGGGAATATACTATAAAGAGCATTTATGATTAGGTATTAGTAAACATCCATACATTACAGTAATATTAATAATCAAAAATATGTCAGTGGAAAGTGTCATCAAGTTGCAGCTGACTTCTGGTGACCCACAGGGTTTTCAAAGCAAGAGATGAATAGAGATGCTTTCCGATTGCCTGCCTCTTCATAGCAACCCTAACCTTCCATTGTGGTGTCCCAGCCAAATACTGACCAGGGCTGACCCTGCTTAGCTTTCAAGATCTGATGAGATGGGTCTAGTCCTGGCCATCCTGGTCAGGGTTCATGCATGATACTATCATAATAATCTTGCATCCACACTTGTATTTCTCTATTCACAATGAAGACATTTCTTAAAAAGTAAAATACTTCTCTAATGCAGGGTTTTGAAACAATGTTCTGATATAGCAGCAAGAATAAGCACCTTTTGAAGAATTCTCAAAGATAGAACATTTCTTTTCTCAAAAACTGACTGATCGGAAAACTCTCATATAAAGGAGTTTTATATGAGTCCTCCCTCTGTATCCATGTATATACAAGCATTCACAATTTTCATCTGTGGACCAAAACCCCTAGAGAAACCATTTCCCATTCAAGGACCTCACATCAATCCACAACAGAAGAATAATCAGTTTGCTCAGTGATTCAATTCCATACTACAGAAATGTCTTAGACATAATACAAAGTGCACATGAATACCAGAAGACTTTTTACGCAATGTGTGTTTCTTACCATTTCAACAATGGGCTCCCCTTCGCCCGGCAGCGCCGTGGCGCGGGGAGCCGGTTTGCCGCCTCGCAGGACGCGAGGCAGCAACAGTGAACGCTGTGTGCGTTCCTCGGGGAGCAGGGGGCGGGGCTTGCTCTGTGAGAGCCATTGCCCCGCTCCCGCTCTCTGGAGTCCGCTGGCGTACTCGCTTGCGGAGAGCATGCATTTGTGGAGCTCTTGGTTTGGGCATCCTTAGTTTTTTCATTTCGGCGGCGGCGGCGGCAGCAATTGTTTTACTCCCCCCCCCCCACCGCTGACGGCGGCGGCACTCGCGGCGGCGTGCTCAGCAGGCCCCGCGCCTTATTTTGTGGTATTGTCTGTGCCCCCCCCCCCGGTTAACAGAAAGCGGCCTTTTTGAGGCTCTGAGCTCCGGCGGACTGGTTGTTGCCGCGGCGGTTGCTCGGCTCGGCCACACACACACCCTTTTAGCAGTTGATTGTGAGGGGTTCTTAGCTTGTCTCGGCATCTGGTCGGAGCGGCGGTGGAAGAGGAATTAAAAAAGAATTTTCTATAGCTGAGCAAGTGCTTGTTATGATACAAAGACTTACATTCTTAAAAGACATTTTCCATTTCTGAAAGTTAATTGTCCTCGGAATTTACTGTAGGGCTGTACATTAACAGTGTTTCTGCATTATAAATGTATAATTTTTAATGCCAGTTTAACTATTACAGCTTCCCCACAGAATCCCACTACTGTTAGTTTGGTGAGGATATTAAGAGTTCTCTTCAGTTTGAAGTACGGATGGGCACGAACTGGCTCGTGACCAAAAATTTGAGCTAAACTTGGGCCAGTTTGGGGCTTGGGAACCGATGTTCAGGGAAGACGCGCCCTCCAAACATTTACCAGACTTTGGCTGGTTTAATTTGGTTTCAGTCTCTGTCCACTGGCTCAGTTGTCTTGTGCTCCCTCATGCACCCTCTTTAAACTGCCTGTGCAAGGGAACCTGATACAGCTGGTCCAGCAGAAAGGAGGGGGTGAAATGCCTCCTGGAAGGCATGTTATCCCCATATTTAACCCTATGGTTTTGCTCTCCCCCTTTGAAGCCGTGGGGAGCAAAAACAAAGGATTAAATAACTGGCAGCCATTTACACAAAACAGCTTGCCACAGCCAGGAGAAAGAGGAGGATCACCCTCGAAGGGGCTACCCTTTCTCCCAGCCATGGCTTGCCTTCCCAGGTGATTCCCCATCTTTCTCCTGGCTGTGGCAAGCCATGGCCAGGAGAAAGGGGGAAGGGAAGCAGTGGCTGGGAGAAAGGGGGTACCAAACTTGCCACACTGGTTTGGTCAGTGTAAGACTGGTTCTTTTTGGTTTGGGGTTCAGTCCATGGGCTGCCACAGACCCTGAACTGAACCACTTTTTTTAGGTTCATGAAGCCCACTCACTTCATTCATGACCCAAGAGTTCACTGTGGAAAAGCAATGACAGTTCAGCCAGTTTAATATACATCTGACTTTCCTGCTGCAATCATTCTAGTTTCAAAAAAACTCTGTCTATATCTGTTTCTGGTTTCAAACCATACTTGTTCTAGTTTAAAAATCACCATTTACATTCATTAATTGCCCTCTTGTTGTCAAGCTTGCATTACTACTTTAAATAGATCCTGTTGCTTATTGCTCTTCAGACCCAGGGGAAAAAATCTAAGTGAAATTTGAAACCAGTGTGAAATGAGTGTTGGAAAAGACAACAGTCAAACTACAGAGGGGAGGTGTAGATTGAGACTAATTCTGTGTATCACATTAATCTAATTAATTTGAATGCTGATGCAGTGAAATATAAATTTTGATTTTCCTATCTAATTTTGATTTTCCTATCTAAAACAAACTAGCATATGCTGCCTATATCTCCCAAGAAAGTATTCTTGCCCTTTCAGCATCTTGATTTTTTCCTTCTTATTTTTTTAATTGGCTCTCATGTTCATTTTTCTATTGACTGCTGCTGCTTTAATTTTTGATGTTATAAGGACTCAGTCTGATATCAGCTTCCTCATTCTTCTTCCTGACCTTTCCTTTGCTTTTGCTATTATTGATCTTCATTTTCTTCTTTCTTCGCTCTCTGACCTTAGTCTTTCAAGGTGTTTCTAACATGCAGTTCTGTGTTGGAAAAATGTGTAGTTATAAATCAGAGTGTTTTCCTAATGTGACATTTGTTTAGTTCTGAACTAGTAATTCAACAAAGCAGATAAGCAGAAAAGCCATTTTAAAACATTAACAAATATGCTACAAATACTCATAATGTGATATTTTTCTTATGCACAGTAGCTCTCAAAAAGGCTTGGCCTTTATCTTGAGCTTGACATTCCTCAGACATGATTCTGATTATTCATAAGAGAGCAGATAAATATGCCCATCATATATGTATTCATGTGCCTTTTCCTGCCTGAAAAGTTCCACACAATATTTGCAAAGATACTAATCTGGTGAACTTGAGATAGGAATTCTCTGGGAGAAGGAAGGGAAATATGTCCAAAAGTGTGTGCGCACTCACAGTACTGCCCAATATCTACTTTGTGTGGAAATCAGGAGCAGATGCCTAACATACCTGCATCCTCACTAGAGCTTCATCAACTTCAAAATTCACTACTGAATACAGTACTGAATTTTCTTTAGGAACCCACTTGTGGCTTTCATAAATCACATATTGTTCAGTTTTCATTTTCCAATTGCTCTTATTGCCTTCTCATTAATGTTGTTGCACACCATGTTTGATGACATTATCCTGTATTAGGTCATGAACTGCCAGTGGTCATGTGCATCCTCAGATGCAGGAGGAAGGTCAGGAACAGTAGAAAGGGCACAACTAGTCTTATGGCCCCATAACTTAAATGGTCTCTCCTTGCCATGCTGGCTCTCACCCAGCATAATGTCATTTCCATCATAATCCAGTTAAATCCTTTCATTAAATAATGGCTTTGGTCAGCAAATACCTGGATTTGCCTGAAATGATGAACTGTTTCGTATGGAAATAATGAGACAGTCCACCACCAACCCTGGGAATGGGATATTCTATATGAATTGATGCCTACGTTTTTTTTTTTAAATGAACAGTCTTTTTGTACCTGCTGTACAAAAAGGGTAGGTGGACCGATTGCTTGGACAAGGCAGGCAGACGCTGCAGTCAGCCTACCCATATGTGCCCATGGGTCTCTGGCTGTGGATGGCAGATGTGAATTTTAGGTTAGTCATGAAGGCTTGTTGTACTGGCTGCTTTTTTCTTTTTTGGCCTTCCCATGGTGGGGACTCAGGAGAAGTAGTAGTTAGTTGAATTTGGCATTTGCTTAACTGATTTTCATTCATCACAACCTTTTCAGAAGGGCCAGGGATGACCATGAAAACTAAAACCATTCAAGAGCTCATGTGACTAAATGTAAACTAAAAGTGGAGATTGTAAGAATTCCTGAGATTCAAGAGTGGTTAAAAACACGTTGTGTATAAATACATGTTGATGGGGTCCGAACTGGTGGAGACTGACCAAAAGAGAGATCTTGTAGTAGATAACTCAATGAAAATGTCAAGACACTGTGCGGCTGCAGTGAAAAAGGCCAATGCTATGCTGGGGGTTATTAGGAAGGGAATCGAAACCAAATCAGTCAGTATCATAATGCCCCTGTATAAATCAATGGTGCGACCTCATTTGGAGTACTGTGTACAGTTCAGGTCGCCACACCTCAAAAAAGATACTCTAGCATTCGAAAAAGTGCAGAAAAGGGCAACTGGAATGATAAAAGGGTTGGAACACTTTCCCTGTGAAGAAAGGTTGAAGCACTTGGGGCTCTTTAGCTTGGAGAAACAACGGCTGAGGGGTGACATGATTGAGGTTTATAAGATTATGCATGGGATATAGGAGGTAGAGAAAGAAATACTTTTCTCCCTTTCTCATAATACAAGAACTCGTGGGCACTCAATGAAATTGCTGAGCAGTTGGGTTAGAATGGATAAAAGGAAGTACTTCTTCACATGGAATTCACTGCTACAGGAGGTGGTGGTTGCTACAAGCATGAATGGCTTCAAGAGGGAATTAGATAAACATATGGAGCAGAGGTCCATCAGTGGCTATTAGCCATAAGATATAGATAGGAACTCTCAGTCTGGGGCAAGTCTGGGGCAAGTGATACACTGTGTCCTGGCCCTACTGCTGGACCTCCTGATGGCACCTGCTGTTTTTGGCCACTGTGTGACAGAGTGTTGGACTGGATGGGCCATTGGCCTGATCCAACACTGGCTTCTTTCATGTTCTTATGTTCTTATTTTCTCTGATAGTGACGGTATGGTACAATTCACAAAATCGCAGACAGTTGTTATAGGGAACCTATCCCACACCTGTCTCTTTCCATAAGAGAATTCACCAGGAGTACCTGAGACCTCCATTATGCCTTCTAACCAACAGCCCAGGCAAATCTTCCTGGGAATCTTAATACAAAGAATTGGAACTACCACTGAAAAATCCACCATGGTATTAACAGATACATGGTACACTATATTGCTCTAAAAAGCTGTGGCCTGTTTTCATCCTTTATTCTCCTCCCCCACCTCAACTTATCCTTCCCAAAACTGGTTGACATATAATTCTGCATTTTGTAAGCATCCTCAGAACTATGCATATATTTTTTTCTGTAACATTCCCCAGTAAAATTAAATTCTCCCATATCTAGTATTGGTTCATGTAAATCTCACCAAAAATGCTTTTAATTTACAGTCCAAATTTTACTACAGCAAAAACATCAAGAATTTTCAGTTTACAACTGGTTTAGACTGAAAGAAACCACTGTTGCAAAACTGAAGGAAGCACATTTTGTCATTTAGCTGCATTCAGTACTTTATCTTCTAAGCCTAAAGTGGTTTTGAATAGCTTATATATGCAAACATCTAAAATTACCCAGTGTTTATCTCTAGCAATGCAATGCATACTAAAATAATAATATGTGATGTCATCTTTAAGAGGTGGTCAGGTAATAATGATGTCACATATTGCTATTTTAGTATGCATTGCATTGCTAAAGATAATATGAATAACTGAGACATGCAGTATAGTTTTGGTGGTAGCAGACCCTGACACTGGAAATCCTTTATCCAAAACTATATTGCATGTCTCAGTTATTCATATTATATAATTGATGAGCCCCATTTGGTTGTGTACACAAATTGCATTGTGCATGTTGTGCAAAATGTCTTCTGCTGCCTTAATTCATAGCTAACTACCTCCATGTATGTTAATAGGCTGGTTTGCTATTTGGATACTTTAGTCATGTGATAGAGGTGTATCTGTTTTCCTGATGAGATAAGGTGTCTTAATGGTATGTAACAATACTGGAAACAATATAAGTGAACAAAATGTGGCTCTGGGTTTGTTACTTACATTGCCATAGAAAATAAATAAAAATTATTACCCATATTGTACTGTGATATATTTTGTTAAATCTTTAAGGTGCTACTGGAGCCATCTTCATTTTTGCTACCATCAAATATGTTCATGGAAACATAAATATGAAGTCAATCTCAGCCAAGAGATGAGCTTGTATCATACCATTGCCTAAGTTCGCCTTCACTATCTTATTTTTCATCAGTTTATTGGTATTTGTACAGGGTTTTTACTATGCAGGTAGCTGAGAGGCTTAAAATCTTTTGCACTGAGGCCGTTCAACTTTTTGCTTTTCTTTGCCACGCTGGAGGAGTTAAAATCAATTGTTTTAAAAGTCAGTTTGCCTTCTAAAGTAGTAACTTGGCAGGATGTATAATTCATCTGTCAAAGAAATATCTGTTTGACATCACATAGGAGAGTTTAAAATTCTGGAAAAGATTCTGAGAACTGTTAAACTTCCAAAGACTTCACAATGACAGAAGGGATCAAACTTTGTTTTCTGTCTGGCAGAAAGAGGAATGGAAAACTTTGGAAGAAAACAACATTTAAACATCAAACTTCCAGGCTCTGACCCTTCTACATTAATTTTGCAAGAAGAACACATATGATGAAACCTGACATTCCGGGGCTGCGGACAGACTGGTATTCTGCTGTGCCTCCGCGGCGCGACAGAACAAGGCGGGGAAATTGCCCCTGCCGCGCGGCGTTTGCATGCCACCGCAAGGAAGCCGCCCACAGCGTCCAGACTGCGGGTGGCTTCCGGTGGCGGCGTCCAAATACCGAGCGGCTCCCCCGGCCCGGCACGTGTTCACACCCGCCGGAACTGGGTGGAAAGCGTGCCGCAGCAGCCGGGACACCCCTTTGAAGTGGTGCCCGGCTGCTGCGAGAGGAGCGCAACACCGGACACGTTGCGTCCAGGCCGCCTCCTCTGGGCAGATGTGGCAGTCTGAACGGCCGCTCTGCCTCCGCTTTTAAAGTGGAGGCAGAGCGGGGCCAGACTGCCAGTCTATCCTCGGCCCTAGATTCTCTTCCCCTCAGACACACACACCCTAAAGAACTTTGCCTGAAAGTTGTGAAAAACCTTTCATAATTTTTCACATAATTTATCCAAAGTATTGGTTTAGCTCAAGATTAAATCTTTTAAAAAATCCATAGCTATGTCCCTAGTAATTTAATACACAGACATGTTCTGCAATTATGGGGATGTAATATCTCCACAAACTGCCACTATCAATGATGCGAAGTCCCTTAGGTCAAGGAAGTGCTGGACAAATGTTAGAAATTCTTCATTTATAAGGAACTGCTGGACTTTGGTGACTATATCTGAGTCCATTGGTTATGGACCAAAGGCTTGCATGAACAGATGGTTCTTTGTGGTAGCCATGGCTCCTTGAACACATGCTGTTCTTTCCTGCTATTGTGACATTCTGACAGAGCCCTCTACGCATCATGTGTCTGATGTTGTTATTGTTCAGTCGCACAGTTGAGTCCAAATCTTCGCAACCCCATGGACCACATCACGCCAGGCCCTCCTGTCTTCTGTCATGTTCTGGAGTTTGCTTAATTTCATGTTCATTGCATCGATGACACTGTCTAACCATCTCATCCTTTGCTGTCCCCTTCTTCTTTGACCTTCAGTCTTTCCCAGCATCAGGGTCTTCTCCAGTGAGTGCTCCCTTCTCATTTGGGGGCCAAAGTATTTCAGCTTCAGTATGGGCCTTCCAGGGAACAGTCAGGATTGATTTCTTTTAGGATTGACTGATTTGATCTCCTTGCAGTCCAAGGGACTCTCAAGAGTCTTCTCCAGCACCATAATTCAACAGAATCTATTCTTTGGCACTCTGCCTTCCTTATAGTCCAACTCTTGCAGCCATACATCGCTACCGGGAATACCATGACTTTGACCATACGGACTTGTTGGAAGCGGGTGTTCGCTATGACCAGCATGTTCTCTTGACAAAACTCTGTTAGCCTTTGCCCGGCTTCATTTTGTTCTCGAAGGCCAAACTTGTCTGTTATTCCGGTTACCTTTTGACTTCCTACTTTAGCATTCCAGTCCCCTATGATGATGATGACATCTTTTTTGGTGTTAGTTCTATGAGGTGTTGTAGGTCTTCATAGAACCGGTCCACTTCAGCATCTTTTGCATCAGTGGTTGGGGCATAGACTTGGATTACTGTGATGTTGAATGGTTTGCCTTGGATTTGGACCGAGATCATTCTATCGTTTTTGAGATTGTATCCCATTACTGCCTTTTGTACTCTCTTGTTGACTATAAAGGCCACACCATTTTTTTATAGGATTCTTGGCCGCAGTAGTAGATATAATGGCCTTCTAAGTTAAATTCACCCATTCCCATCCACTTTAGTTCACTGATTCACAAGATGTCAATGTTCAGTCTTGCCATCTCATTTTTTACCATGCCAAGCTTACCTTGATTCATAGATCTTACATTCCAGGTTCCTATGCAGTATTGTTCTTTGCAGCATTGGACTTTTCTTTCACCATCAGACACATCCATAATTGAGCATCCTTTCGGCTTTGGCCCAACCACTTCACTCTTTCTGGGGTTACTTGTACTTGCCCTCTGCTCTTCCCCAGTAGCATATTGGGTACCTTCCAACCTGGGGGTCTCATCTTCCGGTGTCATATCTTTTAGCCTTATGTTACTGTCCATGGGGTTTTCTTGGCAAAGATACTGGAGTGGGTTCCCATTTCCTTCTCCAGTGGATCACACTTTGTCTGAGCTCTCTGCTGTGGCCTGTCCATCCTGGGTGGCCATCCATGGCGTAGCCCACAGCCTAATCAAAACACACAAGCCCCCTCACCACATCAAGGCAGTGATCCATGAGGGAGGTGTCTGAAGTACTTTCATATAAATTCATTCATTCATTCATTCATTTATTTGATTTCTAGGCCACTCTCCCCACATTTCACAGGCTCAGAGCGGCTTACAGGACCTGGTATACCAGGATTCACTTACATTTTAAATAATTAAAACAGTATAAAACATATATAGTTAAAAGCTTTAAAAAATTAAAGTGCTCAGCTATCAATACACAGATGGCATCTCTCTGATAAAGCTGGTGCCATATTCCCAGTGGCAGATGATACTGTCGGCAGTCGAACATTGGTGGATGTACTATGGGGGGGGGGGGGGGGGGGATGGAAAAAAGAAAGGGTGGTAAGTGCATCCATTTATCCTTAGCTTGATTTGTTTTCATTGCTGAGGTGCAGTGATTAAGTTTACAACTACTAGAAGCATGTAAAAATCCTTTCCTAAATATTTTCTCTGTCTGCATTTCGACTTTGATTATTTACTTGATTAATATTGAATTGATTGGTATGCTTCAATAATATTTAGTATTTTCTAATAACACCTGTTTTATTGTTATTTGTTTTTACCTACAGTTAAGTTAGTTGTCCCATTGACATTAATAGAATTATGTTTGGGTTCTGGTGTGTTCCAAAAAAAGATCTAATGTTCCTATTTCTTATATTTATTGTGCATTTTTGTATATATTCACCATTTATAATGATATAGGGTTTAACCAAATGAAAAAAAAAACTCCCATTAGTCTATTTTTCCGACTATCTAAAGATTAGTTGAAGGTCTGTCAAATTTGATGGATGGAGGAGCTTCCAGTCCTTTCTCCATTCTAACTCTCCATCCTCCATCCATCATTGAGACCATTCATGGAGTACTGGGCAATACAACATCCTGTTTTGGAAATCTGGCTTAATCCCCACTATATTTTCTCTGGACTAGATGGAATGGAGGAAATGATTGATAATTGTGACCAACAACCAACCAACATGGCAGCCAGTAAATGAGCTCAACCATAGCATAGTTCTCCTTTGATTGCATTACATACCCAATTTCGGGGGGATGGAGTCAGGCTGGATTAATGGTACCAGACATTATTTGGTCCACACTATAGCCAGGTCAAGCTACCTTCAGTGGCTTACGCCCTGCTGACTTAATATAATTAGGTTGTGGGTTATTACAAGAGCAACCCTAAGCAGATCTTCTCAGGATCCCACTCAGGTCCATTCATGGGGCTTATTTCCAAAAAAGAGTTTTTAGGATTGCCCTGTGTCATGCCAAAGCCACATCACTGGGGGCATGCCACCTTCTGCAGTCATGTCAGTCATGTCGAGGGAATGCTCCACAAGCCTCAGAATGGGAGGGAAGGGATTCTGCCCAGCTGGTTCCTCCTCCTCCCACCTGGAGAGCTCTCTCAAGCAGCCATGAGCCTCCAGGTCACTCTTCCCCGGCTTGCTATCAGGAGCCTTATTTAAACTTCTTAAACCTTGCACCCACCTGAATTACATGACAGAGTGAGCTCCCGTCTCTGGCTTCAGCTCCTGCAATCCTAGCAGTTTGAAAGCAAGAAATTGCAAGTAGATAAATAGGGACTGCTTCAGTGGGAAGGTAACAGCATTCTGTGCACCTTGGTGTCTAGTCATGCCAGCCACATGACCACAGAGAAGTCTGTGGACAGCACTGGCTCTTTAGCTTGGAAACGGAGATGAGCACCGCCCCCTAGAGTCGGATTCAACTAACATTTGAGCAAGGGAAACCTTTACCTTTATGATTACAAACATATACAGTACTGTGCCCTTTTAAAAAACATTCATTGTGCATAAGTAGAACTAGTTGTGGGGGGGCTTGATTTTCATCTTGAAAACTCACTTTATCTACATAGAACACAGAACCTGCTGCTTGAAATATAGGCTGACATGCTTCTCCCTATGAATGCTGCCATGCCCCTTCCCGTTGACTACTTTTACCCTACTATGGCCTGGATCTCCCTCTCTCTCAACATTTTCCCATTTCTCAATGGACATTCTCCTGAACCTCTATAGAAGTTATAGGAGCCTTCCTGGGACTCAGCCCTGCATTGCCTTCTGCCTTTTCTCCTTTTACAATGGACGTAGTACTCAGTTGCTCATTGTCTGTTCTGCTAATGGCATGTGGCTTTGAATGGTGATCCTTCGAGGGCTCTTGCCTGCCCTGGCCAGAGGTAGATATAAGGTAGCAAAAAGAACCAAATCATAATTCCTGTGCATCAGCTGTTTTATGCCTTAAATTCAAATCATTTCATCAGAGGCGGCAACTAACGCATGAAACAATTATCACGTGTCATTTTTCTTCGCATGGATGATGCTTTTTTATGTGAGGAAAACAATACCTTCCCTATAATCAACACTCTGCAAATGACTATAAGGACACACTTGAAATACATCAATTCTCATAGCGAACTCACTACCCAGGACCTTCCTCCCCTCCAACCTTTGCATTTTACTGAAAGCTGTATTCTGTTAGCTGTATGCTGTATTCATTTACTGCCCTCTACTGACTTAATCATACCACTCAGCACTTTTGAATGTTCAAAGCCGTTGACATACATTATTTTGTTCAAATCCTTCCAACAATCCTGTATGTAGTAGTATCCCCATACAACAGATGAGGCCATGGGCCCAGTTCATAATGGACATAAGCTTTGGATCGGAGATGTCCTAACTAGTCTCTTAGCCACACTGCCCTAGATCAGCTTTACCTCTGTAGCTAAAGTTTCTGTAGCAGACATAGACAGAGCCTCTCAAGCAGCATTTGTTGAAAAGCCAAAAAGATGTTTGTGCTTTGGGTTGAGATAGGAAAAAAATAGTGCATTGTCTTACAGTACATTATTAATGGTTTGAAAAGAAAACCACCTGCATTGTGTAAAATGGTAGGCTGAACAGTGTATGGTGCTATAGAGTATCTGTACCTGCATTTATATGACAGCTAGTGTGATTAGGGTGTTGAGAAAAAGCAGGTGCAAATCTCTACTTCTGGGGCAACTCAGTGGGTGACCTTGGGCTACTCATTCTTTGATTCTGAAGAGAAGAGACCAACACATGCTCTTTGGAGGAAGGGCAAGATAAAAATGTAATAAATAAATGTGCATGTGCATCAGAATGAAGGAGGTATCCCTCTCTTCTCCGAGATTTAACTTTGACAGGCCAGAAGAAAGGGTTGAACTCTGATCAACTGTAACTCCAGCAGCTCATACTGACACCAGTTTAAAAGCCATTCCCCAAAAGCTAAAAATGAGAACAGTGATTGATCAGGGACAGGAATCACAGTATGGGGACTATCCCTGGTCAATGGGAACATCTGCAGTGTATGTAGTAGTCAAGTGACTGTAGTTGCAATTATCCTGTAAAAATAGAGCCACTTGTAATTGCAGTTATTCTGTAAAAATAGAGCCAGGTGAACAAGCATTTAATGATAAGGAGGATAGCATTTCTAAATACCACTCATTCACCCCTGAAGTTACAATGCAACATTATATCTGCTGGCTGCTCTTTGTCTTCCAACCAATTTTCCTGTCTGATGATAGGGATCATATCTATACCACTTTAAAGAATACAGAGAATAAGATCCAATAAGATGCTGTATCAAATGCCTTACTGAAATTGTTAGCACATGTCACACTTATCTATTGCTGGAGCCCCATGTGTTATTTTCACTTCATTTTGTTCTATCTAGTTCAAATTGATCTTTTAAAGGATTGACACATTTGATGGGTTGCATTTGCTAAGATTGCTGTAATGAACAATAGACTCAGCCAGCGATGAAACCGGTTCTACAGCCCTGAGACAATAAGAGCAATCAGCAAAACAAAGAGTTTGGCCAATGAGTCACATTGGCCCTCCAGGTGTCTCTGTCACAGTTCCGGTAGAGTTTAACATTGCCCAACTCTTTAAGCCCCCTCCCCATTGTGGAAGTGACTTTTGGAGCGGACCACCAAGGGGTGGTCTCAAGGGAGATGTCCAGTTAAGCCCTCCCCAGAGCCCCCTAATAAAAGAGGACACCCAGCAGTGTGTTCTCTCTCTAGCTTTCCTATCCTTACCTTACCCTGTCCCGTAAGACTCTTGGTTGTGCAGCCAGAGTTTCCACATGTCTCTGCCGGCTCAGGACTCAGTCCCTAATCCCTTTTAACCTCTAGCATCAGTGTGGCCCATCGCTTTCCTGGGGCAGTGTACCAGTGTATATTGGTACCCTGCCAGGAATATAGACCAGTGCAGGACATGGGGGGGACAACATCTGGGGGGGTCTGGCGGTCCAGGGCAAGGAGGCCAAGGAGTGGTTTGTGGTCCCTGAGGACAGTGAAAGGCCAGCTGTAGAGGTAATCGTGGATTTTTTTCTCTCTAGTCACGATTGCCAGGGCCTCCTTGTCTATCTGCACGTAGTTGCACTCAGCTGCCAAGAAGGTGTGGGAATAATACACTACAGGCACCTCCTGACCATTCGCTAACCTGTGCCCCCGGACCACCCTGATCCTGTATGGAGAAGCATCGCAGGCCAGGACCACCAAGAGGGACTCATCAAAATGCGCCAGGACCGCATTTGAGATTAGAAGGTACTTAACCGCCTGAAAAGCTGTGGCCTGGCGGGAGCCCCAGACCCACGGGGTGTGTTTATCAAGGAAGTGATGGAGCAGTTCGGCCACTGCAGCCTTGTGAGGCAAGAAAGAGTGGTAAAAGTTCAGTAGGCCCAAGAAGGCCTGGAGTTCCACCTTGGAGGAGGGGGCGGGCACTTGAGCAATAGTGTGGACCTTTTCAGGCATCGGGTGGATGTCGTGAGTATCAACAGCAAACCCCAAAAACTCCACCAAAGACACTCTCAGGAGGCACTTTTCCCACTTTACCTTCAGCCCAGAGTCATAGAAGCACTGAAGACCGCAGGTGCGAGTTGAAGGTCTCAGCATCAGGGGCCACAATTAAAATATCATCAAAAAAAGGCTGAACACCGGGGATTCCATTTAGTAGACTGTCAATCAAATTCTGGGAAATCCTGGGAGCCACACTGATCCCAAACTATAAGTGCTTCACCTTGAACACCCCCCGGTGGGTCACAATAGTTTGGGCTTCTGCTGTGGCATTGTCTTATGGCAGCTGCTGGTAGGCCTGTGCCAGATCCAGCTTCCCAAATATCTTGGCTCCTGCTAGAGAAGTGAGGACATGGCTAACGAGGGGGACAGGATATGCATAATCTTGCAGGGCCTTATTGAGAGTACACTTATAGTCTGTGCATATCTGGACGTCCCCATTAGGCTTCACCAGAGTGATGATAGGAGTTTCCCACATGGCATGCGGTACTGGCTCATGAACTTGTTCACCCAGGTGGTCCAATTCAAGGTCAATTTTGGGGTGCAATGCAAACGGGGGTCATCTGGCCTTCATGCGGATGGGCCAGACCGAGGGGTCAAGGTTGAGGGTAACTGGAGGCCCAGTATATCATCCCAGCTGGTCATCAAAAACAGCTGGAAACTCATTGCATACTATATGAAAGTCCTTAGCCCTCCCATGGTTCACCCCCATCACCCCAAATCCCAACGGCCCAAATCATGAAAGTCCCAGTAAGCTGGTGAGCTTGCTTTCCATCACTAGCAAATCCAACAGTCCATTAAACTCCTCGTATTGTTTGCGGAATTTGTCCCACCCCTTAATGACCACCGGATTCTTCTAAAATTCCCTTAGTGTTAGGCCAACCGGTTTCTCAAGCGGGGGTCCCCCCCTGGGGCAGAGTCTCTTAAGGGTGCTTGCCAAAATAATGGAGAAGGATGACCTGGTGTCCAGCTCCATCTCACACGGGGACCCCTCCATTAGCACAGTCACATGGATCTTATTGGGGGTCCTCTGGGGCAGTTGCATTATCTGGTGCTGGGGGTGAGATGTTGTGGTGTGGAGATCCATGGATTCCTGGTGTGTGGTCTGCTGGCATCTGGATCAGGAATGGCTATGTGTCCCATCTTGCCACAGGATTAGCAGGCTGCATCCTGGAATTGGCAGGTCTGGTGTTCGTGTGCATCCCTGCAGCTGGTGCACAACATAGGGGTGAAAGAGTGTGGGTTGGTTGGAGCAGATGTGGTGGGTGACAGGGAAGCAAAGGAGCGCATCACTGTTGGAGCGGCTGGCCAGGCTGGCCCTCAGTAGTTGGGACAGCATACCTGTAGGACATCCTCGTCTTCTAATGCTTCGGAGCTGGACGTGGCAGCCATGTGGTATGTTGTTCCTTGGCAGTCTGGCTGTGATTTCTCGAAGGCCATGTTGAGCTTAATGTCATCAATGCCCATGAGCTTGAGGAGAAGTTTCGGCTCCCAGACACCCCATACAAAATGATTTAAAATTGTGTCCTCGATGGCGGGGAAACTCACAGTTGACCACCAGCTGGTGGAGGTCCACCATGAAGTCCGTGACCAATTCTCTGAACTTTTGTGAGTGCACAAAAATATCTATGTGCATCGCCATCTTGGATGGCTTTGGCACAAAGTCACTGGTAAGCGTGGTTACCAGTTCATTGAAGGTGGCAACAGTGAGTGTTTTTGGTGTGATAAGGTTCTGCACCAAGCAGATCATGGCTACCCTACATGTGCTGAACAGCCAGGCTTTCTTTTTGTCAGCTTCTGTGGTGTCCTGGACCTGGAAGAAGTAAGTCAGTTGCTCGACCCAGGCTTCCCACAGCTCGGGATGAGCTAGGTCGAAGATGTTGATCTGTCCTAGAGTGGCAGCCATGGGGACTCGGAGCGCAAGAGCAAAAAGCTGCAGATGCACTGGAGTGAAGTGATGCAGGACACGGTAACAATGCCCTAGAGGCAGTGCTGGAGCATGGTGCGGTGCTGGCTTCCAATTCGGCGGTGGCTGGAGAGTCACTCAGTGGGATCCCATCCTCGTTGCCAGTATAATATACTGGGGTCCAGACACATTGAGTGAAATCAGCTCATAGTTTATTTAAAATGCAAACACAAACTGCTGAGCTGGACTCAGGGGTCTGCTTATATGCAGGTACAAATCACACCCCTGGTCACATCAGATTCCTCTGATAGGGTTATTTACGCAGCACCTTTGACCATAGGTCCCCTCTGTTATCCTGAGTGGCTGATTGGTCCAAATTACAACCCTCATGGGCGTCTACCAATGCGAAGCTTCAGTAGTTTTGCCTGACCACGTGTGTGGTTCCTGACCGCATGCACAGTCGCCATGAGAACACAACACACAGAGAACAAGGCTTGGCAATTCAGCAGGAGATTTTAACTGTGTGGCTGCACAGCACCAGAAGAGATGGTCCTTCAGGTACCTCATACAAAAGCTACTGAGTGCCTTAACAGTAAGAACAATAACTTATGCATCAGTAGTATCTTCCAATAGGTTACCACAGAGCTTTTGGCAAGTTGCTCTGATTTTCCTTCAGGCCTGAAAAAACAGGTTTCTTCTTGTGCATAATCATGTAGATTACTGCTGGAATGCAGAGGTGGTACAGAGAGAAGTAGTTAACATCAGGACCTTAAGATGCCCTATGTCAAATGTCCTTCTCCTTCCAGCCTGGCATTGGATTCACAGAGGTTTGGCAGTGAAACCTGTGAAAGACAGTTTGAGGAGGGGATACATCAGTGGGGTATGATGCCACAGAGTCCACCCTCCAAAGCAGTCATTTTCTCTGGAGGAACTGATCTCTGTAGTCTGAAGTTGTAATTTTGGGAGATTTTCAGGCTCCATCTGGAGGTTGGCAACCCAAATCTAGCATGTGCATCTTAACCAAGATGCACAAGGATGCTTTGCAGTCTTTCCCACTACCTTTCAGCACTCACATTCAGATGAACACCTCACATTTCAAGGAGGGAGGGCAAACTGAATGAAATGCTGGTATACCCATGCTTGAGTTTCTCTGTGGTGTTTTTGTTTTGCAAACACCAGCATGGAAAGTCCTAATTCATAGTGGGTCCAAGGCATGGGGATAGGGGCAATGGCTAATTTACCTCAAATTGTGTTTTTTTTAAAAAAAAATCTCCAAAAGCTTATTAGACCTCTCAATGGCTTTTGATACCATTCTTCATGGTATGCTCCTGGACTGCCTATCTGGACCGAGTTATTTGCCTGTACCTTTCAGTTGCTGTCTTCCACCAGCAGATGAAGAATTTTTGTTTCTTTTGGTTTTCCCTTAATAATCCCTCTTTGCTAACCAACATGTTTATGTTTTGTATGTATGTTGACTCTGTTTTGTATATATTTTAGTTCTGTTCTTAACTGTTTTAATGATATGTGTTGTTAGGGGGTTATTTTAATGGCTTTAAAATATAATTTTATCATGTATGTTTTAAACTGTTAGCTGCCTTGGTAACCCTTGTGGAGGCAGAAATGCAGAATACAAATTTTGTTAATTAATTAACCAATTAATTAATTAAGGTCCTTTTCTGGTGTCTCCATATATGCTAGTATGAATATCATTTTTTCTTTAGGAAATTCCTGTTTATTTCCTTACCCAAATCATTCATCTAAAAAATAAGGATTCCAATGCCATTAACACCATCATTTGGAAACTGAACAGTACATTACGTGATCGGAAGCATTTAGAATCCCATTAAAATAAATGCTTGTAACCTGCTGGAAAATTACATATCATGGCAAATAATTAGAATGTTTCTTCAGCACTGATATTTTACAGCCAAATGTATTACTGTTAGAACTATGATTACTGCTTATAATGTGTGATCGTTATTTCACCCTAAACTGGAAATAGGGAAAGGGGCTTCTACTTTGTGATGGAGGATCAGGTTTAGTATGAATCAAATCATGGTTCAGGCTCCAGGGCTGGTTCACAGGGATCTTTGGCTGGTTGCGTAGACACGAGGAATTGAATCCTGCTTTCTGTACCAAAACAGCAGCAGCAGCAGTAGCCATACTGTTTCAGACTTGGTCTTCATAAGCTGCATGTATGTTTTGGTTGTGAAGCCCAGGCATCTCCATGTCTTGGTCCTGAGTGGCCAGCAGCCATCCTGGTAGGCAGGCCACTGACCACTGGCCACTGTGTGAAGCAGGAGGCTGGACTAGATGGACCATTGGTCTGATCCAGCAGGGCTCTTCTGATGTCCTGATGTTCTTAATGGTAGTGTGTCTGGCTCCAGAGCAGAAGGCTCTGTGTTTGAACTATATGCCACCTTGAGCAAGTCTCTGGAAAAGCAGCACACAGTCATAAAAGGAACAATGATAAAATTGTCAATATTAAAACAAAACATTAAAAACAATAAAGACCCTAGCAGGGCTTTTCCCAGGGCGCTGCGCCTCTGCACTGCTCGGGGAAGCTGAGGAGGGGGCGGGGCTTGGTCATGTGCCCGCACCCTGGGCTTCTCACTCCCGGAGCTGCGCTCCTGTGCGCTCCCGCTCCAACGGACCCCTGGAAAAGCCACAGGAGCTGAAAGCAAGGTTTAAATGGCTCCAAGCCATTCAAAATAAACAGCTGAGTTCAGCTGTTTCTTGTGAGGAAAAACCCTAGCTTTCTGCTCTTCATGAACCCCTGCTCTCTGCTCTTCACGAACCATCATGAACCACAACAAATTGCGCCAAAATTCATGGTAGTTTATCCCAGTTCTTCAGTTCAGGAACTCTGGTTCTGGAACCCTAAACAGGTCAAAATTCATGATGAACTTTTGTTTCGTCTGCCGATTTGTGCCCATTACTAATCCTTCATGTGACTATGCAGCATGCTCAGTTATTTAGTATCACACAGAGGGTAAACTCTTTCCCCTTAGCCACCACACACCCCATTCCCTTCTCTCCAGCTAGCTTGATACCTCTCTGTTGCTGAGCTTTTGACTGCTGACACTGCCCTCAGACATCATTCTTGGGTACCTCCTTCCCTCTCAGCCAGGCTCAAATTGTCAGGCTCCCAGGTAATACTCCCTCTAAGCAGTGGAGTCTTATGAGCAAAAATTATACTTTGTGAGCTACTGGCATTAAAGTTGTGAGTGAGTGATTTGGCTACTGCATAAATTAGTTTGCTCTGGAGCCATTCTTCCTGAGCTAAGACAAAAATGTGTGATCCAGAAGCTAAAAAACTGTGAGCTGGCTCACACTAACTCAGCTTAGAGGGAACACTGCCCCAGGCAGCAGGCTCACTAGATTGCTGCATAGGATAGCTCCATGGCTTGGGGGGAAAGCAATGCCAGATATGGTGGCTGTGGTCGTAGTATTCCCAGTGGGATGGGGTTTGGTTGCTGCAAACTTCTTTGAGTGGGCAGAACAATAAACTTGAGTATCCAGCATATTTGAATAACTGGAACCCCCCATTCCTCATGATTGCCAAATAACAAAGTTTACTGAATCATTGTTAAAATTCTCCTTCACGTGAGCATTCAGAAAGTGATTTCTAGATAGTATTGATGCATAGAATTCTGCTGAGTGTAGTATTCAGTTGAATTACTATATATATATGGACAACATCTGAATATTTACATGCTATTTATGAATGTTTTCCTAAATCAATTGCAAGATAAATTATACTGAAGAAACAATGTACTAAATTCCTTTTGTATGGTGTATATTTCTGCTCATTCTCTTTGGTTACTTGGAGACCATATTTATTGGCTGGCTAAGATACAAAATTATAATCAGATTATGTAGACGTGCATATTCTTTGATGAGTCTTGGAATTATAAATGTTGACTGCAAAATGTAGAAACTACTACTACTGAGGTATGCACATTTCCCAAAATCTGTTGGAGACAGTACATGTTACCCAGGGAATGTAGAGAACACTGCTGAGATATGCACATTCCCCGAAACATGTTTAAGATTATGTATACTGCATATCGTTTGGGACAACAAAGGTTAAAATACTTGTAGCCAGAGTTACCAGATGTCCTCTTTTAGAGGGTATGTCCTCTTTTTCTTTCTCTTTTCTTTTTGGTGTCTGTCCTCTTTTGGGTTTCTTTTTAAAAAACTGATGAAAACTTCCTCTTTCGGGGTTGGAAAGTTAGGAATATTACTAGTTAGTAACAATTATCACAGCTGAAATAGTAGGGTATTTAAAATGAGATTTGTCATAGTGATCATTTGTCTGAAGCAAGCAGTTGGGAAATATGTCCTCTTTTTTTCCTTTTCAAAATATGGTAACCCTATTGGAGCTCCCCCACAAACACAGTGCAGTGCTGATGGCCACTCTCTATAGTTTGTTCCCTCCATCTGATACTCAGAAGTTCTAGCTGGGGACCTATACATAATTGTGGGGAATAAAAGGCTGAGGAATGACATGCAGTTATATGAGTGCTGATTTCTGAGTTCAGGGCTACGTGAACAGAAAACTAACCAGCTATTCCCCAACACTTTGAATAGAGGTATTTATATTTTCCCCCTCTTGCCATATAAGAGAATTTGAAGTGAGAGACTGGGGCTGCGGTCACACGGCCCCTTTAAATCTGGGAGCCACATTTTTTTTCCCTCAGGTTGGGATGTTTACACATCCCAACCCCTGCTGTGGTGGGCGGCAGCGGGAGGAGGATGAGGCAGCGGCGGCGGTGGCGGCAGACGGAAGCGGCGGCTGGAGGCGGCAGCGGAAGCAGCAGTGGCAGAAGCGGTGGCCGGCCAGCCTTAAAGCGTGCAGCGGCGGTTTTTTCTGCGGTGGCAGGGCTTTTGCAGCGGCGGCCAGGGGAGGCACTCTTTCCCGACCCCCCCCCCAGTTGCCTGGTAAGTTTGGGGTTTTTTTCCCCCTTTTACACTTGAGCGCTTGAGTGGCCAAGCGCCCAAGTGTAAAAGGGGGGAAAATGGCGGGGGGGGGGCATCTGGACAGCCCTGCTCTCGCAATGATTGCGAGAGAGGGCTGGTCAGATGGCTCAAATGCGGGTTCCTCCCGCAACACCCTGGAAAACTGTTGATTTTCCCGGGGTTGGAAAATGCGGGAGCAACCCGCATTTGAGCCCGCTTCGGCGCGGGACTTTCTGCGGCCGTTGTGGACGGCCCCTTTAAATGCGGGAGGAAATAGCCCTTCCTCCCGCATTTAAGGGCCGTGTGACCGCGGCCTGGGATGGGGGGGATAATCTTTCAGTTTCTACTCAGTTCAGTAACTGAAACCAACTCTCCTGTTCTACTAGCACTTCAAAGACAAATACTGGGTTCTTTAATAAAAAGATGTACTTTTCCTTTAAAACACTAATAACAGCAAGGAGCCTTGTTTTAATTACTGAAAACAATTGGATGTAGAAGAGTTAATCCTCTTGTCCCCTTTCCTGCATAGCCCAGATGCAAACTGAGGTTGCATGAGCCTGCAACTTACATTCATACCTGTCTAATGGAGTTACAGTTACAGGAATTTGTACTGTTGTGATATTTGTTACATGGAAAAATCACTGTATAGATAATTAATATTGATTCTTTTCACATTGACTTTATCTAGGATGCCGAAAAAATTGGATTTGGAGTGCATGTCTTCTGCTTTACTAATGTGGATTTTGATTTACTGATATTATATTTGAATTTTATTATTAGGGTTTTCCTGAGGAAGAATATGCAAGCTCAAATTGTGTACTGGTTGGATTCATATATACATATGCAATGTGTATAACTAACCTTGTAAAACTAATACTCCCCCTCCTCTGTCCTGTCCATAAATGTGTGACTTCACATAAATATGGAATAATCTATTTTCTTCATAGTACCATTGCTGCTATTGTAGCATTGATCAATATCATAGGATTTATAATTTGGGCTGGATGGGTAGGAATCATCTATGTTCTAGGTTTTATTTTTAATCAAATTTGTTGCCAAACAAAACTTTTGAGTTGATTTGTTCATCAAGGATTCATCTTCTATCACACTTGATTCCTATATAACTTTGACATTTAGCAGCCCTTGCCAGTGGTCCACTCCTAACCTCTTAGAGGCCACTTCTATGAACAGAGACTTCCTCTTTCAGGTACTCCTAGATTAAGGAAGAAGCCACAGTGATCTTACCCAGGTACCCTCTTCATACATTTTACTCTGCCCACATGTGAAGGATTGGCTAACAGTGTCATTCTAAGACAAGTGATGTGCTTCTAAATCCATTGACTTCATAGGGTTTAGAATGCTGTAACTCTGCACTTTAAATGTCCAAGTTACGGGATGATTTAAAATGTATGGGTTCCAATAAATCTTAAATGAGTAACACACATGTATGTTTTGCTGTGACTGTCACAAACCCTGTTTACCAGTGTTGATACACATGTGACATACTTCTCTACCTTGTATCCTGAGCATTTTTTGAACATTTTTAGAGGGTTTTTTTTCCTAAGTACATTTAAAGATAGGCACTTCTTCAACTGACAGATCATACTAATTTTAAAAGGGCAGAAAGAATGCAAGGTTACCTGTTCCTCTGTAGTCATAAAACCACCATTAAAAATATTTTATTGAAAAAGATTTTTTTTAATTCTTCCCAACTAATCTCTGTGTGTGAACATCTATTTTTCTTTCTCTTATCCTTTCAAAAGAGCAAACAGACTCCATGCCACCATATTGTACCAAGTCTTTTCTTCTCCTTCAAATATTTAAGTAATATCAGAACTGGTATTACCTAAAGGGTAAGTGAAAAATTGGTCTCATGGACCCACAGAAGCAATTGTTTACTCAAGACTGGAAGTGTTCTTTCTTAATTTGCAGACCTTTCCCCTGTTCTCATCCTCCCCACTAACTCTTTTGATAGACACAATTGTAGAATTCCAGTGAATACAAAGAAAGCATCTTTCCACTCTCTTTAATTATTTGATTAAATGTAATACCATACAGTTCTTAATTATCACTGACCTGGGGGGGGGGGGAGAGATTTCCTCTTTGCATCAAACAGAAGCAAAACAGAAAGAAACATTTATAAAGCCATCTTGCTTCACAGTATGAAGCTATTACATACAATATTACTATACATATGTACATTACAAGTATATTATATATAAATATAATATATGTAATTGTGTAACCACAATAAATATTAGGAAGGGGGTTCTTGTTTCATTTTTTAGGCACACAGCTTAGAAAAATGCAGAATCTGCACAATTTTTAAGAGTCTTGTATTGACTCACATAATTTTCACACTGAAAACCAAATATAGTATGTAAAATACAGCGACATCATATGCAGTTCCCCAGAGTTTGAGGAATGTTTGTGTTTCCAGTATAATCATACTTGATTTTCTAATACTATTGCTCTATACAGCTATTACATGTAAGAAAATAATCTGCAGAGTTTTCATTTTGTTTGTGTTTTACTCAGCTAGTAGCCTAAGGGACTATGAGCGCTTAAAAAAAGTACGGGATATCTACAAAATGTATGTACAAATAAGTGCAGTCAATACAGGCTTGGCAAACTCTTTGGACTTAATTCATCCAATACTTGGGGGGGGAGTTGCAAGGGGAAAAAGAAGGAGCTTTCAGTTACAGCAGTAGAGAAATATGAATTCACTTAAAAAATTGCTACAAACTGAGGTAACACCTGTACTTTAAAGATAGAAAACTTTCAAATTAAATGCAAAAATAATTTTTTAAAAATTGGCAATCCTGACAAAGCTAGGCCATTATTGATTGGTATTCCCTTCAGTACAAATGGAAATCAGACAATCAAGCCAAAGGGAATTTTCAAGCTATTTGTACCACATGTTATGATGTTTTGATGTACATAGCCATGGGGCACCTGAGATTGCACTCTAGTAAGTGAAGCTGTCCACTTCTCCTCAGAGAACAAATGTTCAGTGGTTCAGTATGAGAGACATCAGCTTTGATTTGCAGCTACAAATCAGACTCTGGCATATCTGACATATTAGTCATTATATAACCAATACCATAGCGACCATTAGGAGCAGTATCCACAGTTGGAGAACCAGTCTGTTTTCGGTAGATGTTTTTACCAAAACTTGGAGATGGCACCTCACTTGGACTCTTGCCATGAATCAGACTGGTATCATCTCCCTCAAGATTCACAGGCTCCTTTATGATTCGCCCTCTTTTGTAGGAAACAGCTGCTAAACTACCAGAGCTATCATCTATAAGGTTGAAGCGGCGAATCAGGAAGACTATTGGAACAGGGAGCAGAGCGAAAACAGTCAGGGATATACACACAATCAGCCCCCATTTTGGATAGTTCTGGAATTCCTCAGTAGCCTGTGTAGAGAAATATCAGAATAAATATTACTAGTTCATTTTTTTTTATCTAAACCAATGCAAGACACAACTTTTCTTTACTATGAAATCAATTATGCGGTTGCAAATAGTACAGAACAATGTTACACATACTTCTTAAAATGTATTATAATACACGTCTCCCCCCCCCCCCCTAAGTCTGTTTTCCTCTTAACTGATGTGATAATTTATACTATAAATAATCCTGTCTTGGGCATCTACTGTTCTTTTTTAAGGAGGAAGGAGCAGTGTGGGCCTTGGAATGGGCCTTGGAAAGCATTACTAACAACAAAGTTAGTGGAGCTGATGGTATCCCAGCTGAGCTATTCAAAGTCTTAAAAGATGATGCTGTTAAAGTGCTGTGTTCCATATGCCAGCAAATTTGGAAAATGCAACAGTGGCCACAGGATTGGAAAAGGTCAGTTTACATTCCAATCCCAAAGAAGAGCAATGCCAAGGAATGTTCTCACTATTGCACAATTGCACTCATTTTACACGCTAGCAAGGTCATGCTCAAGATCCTACAAGCTAGGCTTCAGCAGTACATGGATAGAGAACTGCCAGAAGTACAAGCTGGGTTTCAGAGAGGTAGAGGAATTAGAGATCAAATTGCCAACATTCACTGGATTATGGAGAAAGCAAGGGAGTAGCAGAAAAACATCTACTTCTGCTTCATTGACTATGCTAAAGCCTTTATTGTGTGGATCACAACAAACTATGGCAAGTCCTTAAAGAGATGGGAGTACCAGACCACCTCACATATCTCTTGAGAAACCTGTATAAGGGTCAAGAAGCAACAGTTAGAACCGGATATGGAACAACTGATTGGTTTAGCATAGGAAAAGGAGTATGGCAAGGATGTATATTGTCACCCTGCTTATTTAATTTATATGCAGAGTACATCATGTGAAATGCCGGCCTGGATGAATCACAAGCCGGAATAAAGATTGCTGGGGAAAACATCCACAACCTCAGATATGTAGACAATACCACTATAATGGTAGAAAGTGAAGAGGACCTAAAGAGCCTCTTGTTAAGGATAAAAGAGGAGAGTGCAAAATTGGCTTGAAATTCAACATAAAAAAAACTAAGATCATGGCATCTGGCCCCATCACTCCTTTGCAAATAGAAGGGGAAGCCATGGAAGAAGTGACAGACTTCATGTTTTTGGGATCCAAGATCATTGCAGATGGTGACTGCAGCCATGAAATTAAAAGATGCCTGGTCCTTGGGAGGAAAGCAATGGCAAACCTAGACAGCATAATAAAAAGTAGAGACATCATCCTGCCAACAAAAGTCCGTATGGTCAAAGCCATGGTATTCCCAGTAGTGATATATGGAGTGTGAGAGTTGGACTATAAGGAAGGGCGAGCACCGAAGAATAGATTCTTTTAAATTATGGTGCTGGAGAAGTCTCTTGAGAGTCCCTTGGGCTGCAAGGAGATCAAATCAGTCAATCCTAAAAGAAAGCAACCCTGACTGTTCCCTGGAAGTTCAGATACTGAAGCTGAAGCTCAAATGCTTTGGCCACCAAATGAGAAGGGAACACTCACTGGAGAAGACTGATGCTGGGAAAGATTGAAGGTAAAAGAAGAGGATGGCAAAGGATGAGATGATTAGACAGTGTTATTGATGCAATGAACATGAAATTAAAGAAACTCTGGAGAAGACAGGAGGGCCTGATGTGATGTGGTCCATGGGGTCACGAAGACTCAGACTTGACTGTGTGACTGAACAACAACAAAGGAGCAGTGTATCTCACAAGCAAACACACCACCAAGAGAACTGATATCATAGCAGAAGTCCACAATAGTATGAGCAGGATATAAAATCCATTGACCAAGCATATTTCACAAGGTAGCTGTGTTGTAGTCATCATGTCTGACAAAGGGAGTTTTGACTGTTGAAAGCTTATACCCTAAAACTCTTTTTGTCTCTTAGGTGCCACTGTACTTGAATCTAACTACTGACCAAACAGGATCACTAGAGAGACATGAAAAGGTTAAGCAGGGTCTTAAGAATCCTACTCAAGTGTATTCAGTGGGGCTTATTCCCAGGAAAGCCTTCTCGGGAAACATTTTTCTGAACAGAAAATAAGATTTTTTCAGTGTGCATTGACTATACTTCTTTTGCAAAGAAAGATCTGATTCTTTGCTCAGGAAAATATGTTTCTTGGGCAGAAGTGTTAGGTTTTATACACTAAATCATGTAATTTTTTTATACATAAATAAAAGCTACGAATTAACTTATCTATACTGTTTGGTTATAAACTAACTAACATTAGCATGAATAAACAACAGGTTAACTCTTTCATGACTGACAGGGTTGACACTCGCATAACCTATCAGATGTTAGACATGTTTTTTCCCACCAGAGGAGGGGAGGTGTCATTCCTAACTAAGATGAGCTCAGGAATGTCTATTGGCTGATCAATTTATTGAGGATGCTATATGCAGTTTGGCAGATACACAGCGGGTGGTCCTTTTGAAAGAAACTTTCTCTTCTTTTGTTCTGTCACACACAGGAGTCTGAGCAAACAAACAAGCAAGATGGAGCTTAAAACTAGTTAGTTAAATTATTTTCCTCCATGTAACCCTTCCTAATCTTTTAGTAAACTTTACTTTATCTTACAAGCTAAACACACACGTTTGTGTTTGCACTATTTTCCCACTGCGCATCATTGCTCAGTTAAGCATATCCAACATATAGTTTTGATTATGATTAGTGCTGGTGCAGGCTGTCTTTTAATCTAATAACTCACCTTATGCTCGATCCATGCATTGTAACCAGGGGGGCTTAATAGCATTTGGACAATGCTAGCTACCAACAGAGATAGCAAGACAACAGGGGAAATATATTTCCACATGTAATAATAGTATGGGTTTGGAGAAAAACCAAGCATATCTTTCAGGTCTTCCATAAACCTGGGGAAGAAAGAAAATTTATTAGCTTAGACATTGTTGTGTTAATGTATTTTTCAAGCTAACTTAAAAATTTACCGTATTGACAAAAACTAAAGAAATATCTATCTTAAGGTGCATTATATAACTTCATTAAATCTCTCATATATAATAAAGCTGTTTTCAAGTGGCAAGATTTCATGGGGCACCAAAATCAGTTGGCTGCAAGAACTGCCACTCAACAGGGGTCCTTGGCCACTGGCTGCATTCCCTCGCTGCTTTGCCTCAGTCCCACCCACAGAGCCGCCGGCCAGTGTCTTGGCCTCAGTCTGGAGGGAACCAGCAAAGGGGACAGACTGGGTGCTAGGTCCACTCTTCTCCTTTGCCCACTGCCAGGTGGGTCTAACTGTCCCCTCAGTGGCCTGCTTCTGTCAGTAAAAAGACAATGGACTTCCAGCATAACCCCCTCCCCTGCCCACTGCCAACTTGCCCATTTTCCTGTCAGAATAAACTGTGGAAAAGGCTCTCTTTCCTGCTTAGCTCCACCATGGCTGGCTGGCTAGTGAGGTGGGCCAGCAACCATCAAACCATTCTCTTCAACTTCCTGCTGTGTGGCTGACTTCCCCCTAAGGTTGCCAATCTCCAGGTGGGACCTGGAGATCTCCTGCTGTTACAGTTGATCTCCAGATGAGAGATCAGTTCCCCTAGAGAAAATGGCTGCTTTGGAGGGCATTATATGGAGGGCTATGGCATTATACCCTGCTGAGTCCTTCCACCCCCCCCAAAAAAATGCTGCCCTCCACAGGACCCCCCCCCCAAATCGCCAGGTATTTCCCTAATCAGAGCTGGCAACTTTCTCCTCAGTGCCTGTTACTAGGCAACCAAGCTTGCTTCTCTGAAAACCCCTTTCCACACCAATGTTGGCCTCTGGGAGAAAACTCACTGGGGCCAGCTGAACAGAATGCCATAGAGGCCACCATCCAAAGCAGTCATTTTCTCCGGGGGGAAGGGAGATCTGTTGTTTGGAGTTCAATTGTGATACCTGGTGATCTTCAGGCTCCCCCTGGAGGTTGGGTACCCTAGGCATAGCAGTCAATGCTTCAGAGCAGGATCTGCTAGACCCAGCTTCTTCCTGAGTGGGTGATTTGGGGCCAGTCACAGACTTTAAGCCTAACCTACCTCACAGGGTTGTTGTGGAAGTCAAAAGGAGAGGAGAGTGATGTAAGCTGCTTTGCTCCCCATTGCGGAGAAAGACTACTTTTCCTCCAGAGGAACTATGGTTGCCAATCTCCAGGCAAGGACTGGAGATCACTCAGAATTACAAGTGCTCTCCCGATGGCAGAGATTGGATCCCCTGGAGAAAATGATGGACTCTATGTCCTTATACCCTGCTGAGATGGACCCCCTATGACAGCCAATGTGACATAGCAGTCAGGGCTTCAGAACACAGTGGAGGCTGGGGGCGGAGATGGAAAGTTGAAGAGTGAGGTTGATGATTGGCTGGGAAAGAGATAGGGTTGCCACCTCCAGGTGGAAAATTCCTGGAGATTTGAGAGATGGAGCCTGGAGACGGTGAGCTTGGAGGAGGGAGTGGGACCTCAGACAGGTACAATGCCATAGACTTCACCCTCCAAGCCAGCCATTCCCTCATGGAGAACTATTTTTGCCAATCTCCAGGTGGGGGCTGGAGATCACTCAGAATTACAACTGCTCTCTAGGAGGGAGGGGAGAAGAGATGGAAAGCTGAAGCCAGGGGGCAGATAACGATATGTTGATGGTTGGCTGGGAGGGAGATAGGGCTGTCAACTCCAGGTTGGGAAATTCCTGGATATTTGAGGGGTGGGCCCTGGAGATGGTGAGGTTTCAGCAGAGGTGAGACCTCAGACAGGTGCAATGCCATAGACTCTATCCTCCAAACCACCCATTCCCTCATGGGGAACCATTGTTGCCAATCTCCAGGGAGGAATGGAGATCATGCCAAATTACAACTGCTCTTCAGATGGCAGAGATCTTTCCCTGGAGAAAATGGGGGCTTTGTATCATTATACCCTGCTGAGGTCACCACAGCAAAATGACACTGAGTGCCCAAGGCTGGGGCACTCTCCCAGAGCCTCTTTCTAGAGCCCGTTGTATTTATTTCCACAATGGGCCTTATTCCTAATATATATATAAAGAATACTTAAAGTAGTTACATAGGGTTTTTCTTTGTAAATGAAACTATTGTGACAATAGCACTGTAACATGTGTGATTGTCAACAGTTTTGAGTATTTTACTATCTCAGGGTGTATGCACACTTACTTGTCAATTCCATAAACATAAGACACTGCAATATTCTCCAAAATGACAACAATTAGCAGTGGCAATGTAGCTGAGTAGTCATCAAACATAGTTACAAAGTAGTTACCAGACCGCTGCACAAATATTAGGCCAATAAAAAATGCTAGAAGACAGCACACAACTGCAAGAAAGCACAGAAATAAGAGAGGTATCAAACATTTGTCAATATTTTTGATATAAGAACAAAATTTGAGTTCAGTGGCACCTTTAAGATCAACAAAGTTTTATTCAAGGTATTAGCTTTCATGTGCATGCACACTTCTTCAGACACACTGAAACAGAAGTTACCAGTCAAGGGTGAGCAGCAAATTAGTATATAACATAATGAAGGTATTTAACAGATGCAAGGGCCAAACAGAAATAACACGCTTAGTTTATATGGTCACTATTTGTTTGGATCTAAGGTGGTGATCTGCCAGTAATGGCCCTTCATTAGCAAAACTACATTTCTGTTAGCCAATCCCACACCCATAGAAAACCACCACTTTATTCACCCCCATGCTTTTTTGTGAGGGCCCCCTAGTTCAGGAACAAAATTTGGACAGGGACTCAGAGAGCTGTAGCAGGACCAAGGAGGAAAACCATTTAGCCTTACTCCATTTGCAATAATTTGGATCCAAACCAAAAGTTTTAAGGAGCTATGATTTTTCAGGTAATAGAAACAAGAACCTAGAAATACCAACTGTAGGAAAATCATTAGGGGAATACATTAGAGGAGTACAACCAAGCTGTATTCAAGCTGTTTAAAGACTTCTCACTTAGAATAAAGAGAAAGAGTTATCTGCACCAACTTACCAGTCAAAATTTCTTTTCTCACTTTGAAGGTATCTACTATAGGTGTAGTGATCCCTTCAATGGTTCCAAACATGCTTCCAAGCCCCAAATTGACCAGCATGAGAAAGAACATCACTGACCAGAATGGAGAAGCAGGGAAGTGTGTCATAGCTTCTGTAAAGGCAATGAAAGCTAATCCAGTTCCTTGAATAGCCTGTGAAAGAGAAATCCAAATAATCAAGAGGAGAAGGAGATTGGATGTATACCGTCCTTCACTCAGAGTGGCTTACAAACTCCTTTCCCCTCCCCTCCCTTCCCTACAACAAACACCCTGTGAGGTAGGTGGGGCTGAGAGAGCTCTTTTGAGGACTGCCCTTTCAAGGACAGCTCTTGTCAGAACTATGGCTTGCCCAAGGTCATCCAGCAGCTGCAAGTGGAGGAGTGGGGGATCAAATCCGGTCCCCCCAGATTAGAGTCCGTGCACTTAACCACTACACCAAAGTAAGGGATAAGATGAAAAAAACCCAGCTAGAATATTATACATTTTTTCTCATCAAAGAACCATAGCCTCAAATATTTGCATTTGTCACTGTACAACAGGGATACTCATTCAGTGGCTTGAGAGACATATGTGGATCTTTGACATGTCATGTGTGGCTCTTCTGAGTTCAGTTCTTCAGTTGCAGGAAAGTGGGCAAGGCCCTTGTCCAGTGGGGCTTGTGGCTGGCAAAAGGTTCCCTCCTTGGAAAAGCTGCTGCCAGAGGAACAGGTAAGCTGCAGGCCTCATGCCAGGGATGAAAGTAAATGTGGCCCTTTTGGTTGACAGTAATTGTTAATGTGGCCTTCCGTGAGCAGCAGAGTAGCACTGCCATTTCTACTGATTTCAGTGAAGCTACTTCAGATTCATTGATTCATATGTGTACTATCTCAGCTTCAGTAGTTTTTTGTTTTCTGTAGCCAATACTTCAATCAATGTGCATCTTACCCTTATAGTAATTATAGATAGTTAGATTCAAATAATGCAGCATCAGAACCCACAGTCAAGGCTGCATTCTTCTGGCATAATTAATGGCACCACATATGTATGTGTCAATATGTGATACGAATTAACACACTCAGAGAATAAAGGGAGTTTTAAGAGTGGCAATTCCTAGGTAAGAATCCATCTTTAGTGAGCTGAAGAGGACATACATAACAAATAATTTATTATTACAGCAGAGAGTCATCAGATGCCTCCATATGCAGGCTATAGTGTGCAATTAGGTAAAGGCAAGTAGTAAAGTAACAACTGTCCCCATCACTATCTGCCTCAAGAGTAGCCAAGTAACAGTGGAAACTCCACTAAGGTTGGGAAGAGAAATGCCCAGGAAGCAGCACAATTACACAACAGGAGAAAGATCCAGCTAGCCAAAGACAGAGCACTCAAGTAGTAGTAAGCTAATATCTGGTTCCTATGGTTGCATGGGGAGAAGAGCAGGGCAAGGTGTTTGCATAGCATAATGTTTGCTATGAACCCCTCTTGTACTCAGAGTTGGCAGGGTGTTTTTTGCCGCGTATAACAACCATGGCTTGTTGCAGTACACGTTAGATTTCCAATTTTAGTATATGTGGTGCAGAAGCACACTAGGTTTCCACAGAGTTAGAGGGATGGGGAAAAGACCAACCAAATGTACTCTTTCAATTCATGAACAAAGAAAGACTAAGTGTTATGAGTGAGAATGATGTGATTGCCCCTGATATTAAGTGTTCTTTTCCTGTCTCTCTCCTCCTCCACAACTCCTACCTCCCCTGGAACAAAGCCACTGTGCATAACCAGTGAACTCTGCTGCACAACCTTATTGGAGTAACATGCCATTTGTCCACCCTGGACCATAACTTCACAGCCTTCATCATCAGAATTCTAAGAGTAGTGATTGTATTAGGAATAATACCCAAGTAACTTGGAGCACTAGATGCTCGTGTTAGTATTCACAGCTTGTTACTTGTTTGTTGTTTCCTCTGTTAGGTAAAGGTCATTTAATGCAATTCACCCATGTGTTCATTGGATGAGTGGAAATGAGGGTGCGCATAAGGACTCTTGCAGAAGCACTGGTGAGGTTTGGAACTCCATTTTTGAACACTCTAGGTATGTGGTTGGTTGTTTGAGGTGGCAGAACAATTCTGTGGGGCATATAAGTAATGGGGGGGGATATGGACAGGGAAAAACAGGAATTGTCAAGGCTAGCCAGGTTTCAGTTATCACCTGCAGGTGATATGAAACAAGGCACAATTAAAATAAGCATGGTTCATTTGTTTGTACTTCTTTCTTCATAGGCTGAAGAATCACTCTAACCTTGTCAAGCTCCTCTTCAATTAGGCAGGGTTTCAGACCAAGAGCAGAAAACTCTCCTTCTTTGACTTTCTTGATCATATCATAAGCCAAATTATAATCTTCTGCTGTGATGTTAACAAAATTAATATGAGGAGGTATCACAGCCCAGCTAACATTGCCTACCTCCAGAAGTTTGACAATCTTTTCAGAATTCCTGGAAAACACAAAGAAATACAGATACACACAATCAGTCACAAGGCTCACTCTGTACATTCCTAACATGAAACAGACTATAAAAATGGATAAAGAAATGAATATTCATACTGGATAATGCATTTCTCATTTATGATATTTGCTTTGAAGCCCAGAACAGCAAACACCACCAAAGTTGCCAGCACAGAAGTGAAAAAATTGATGAAGGACACCAGAACAGCATCGAAATGGCAGTTGTTGTCTCTCTTGTTATAGCTTGAAAAGGCAATGACTCCACCAAATCCAAGCCCTAAGGCAAAGAACACCTGAGCAGCAGCTTCTCTCCAGACCTTGGGCTCCAGCATTATTTCAAGCTGTTTGAAATGAGACACAATAGATGTCAGCTACAAAATGCAGCATTTTCTCCCATATGGAGAGGCAACAAATAATCCAGAAAGATAACCCACATCATCCTCAGTCCTAAACCCAAATGTCAAACCAGAATCCTATCCAAAATTGTATACACCACTGAATAATCTAGGAAGCCTTTTTTTTAAAAAAAAATCTGAATTATGGGCTGGTCAAGACATAACAAATCAATTATTTTTGCTTTCTTAAAAGAGTCACCAATATTATCAATGTTTTTGTTTGTGTAGCTTTCAAGCACATGTATGTTTATGAAGCAGAAACAATTATTTGGTAGACTAGCAACTAATGCACGTTATTAAGCAGGATGGGCAGGAATGCCAAAATCAAGTGCTATACATCTGCAGTACAATCCAAAGCAAGTTGCATCCTTCTAAACTCATGGACTACAATGGATTTTGAAGCGCTTAACTCTGCTCATACTGTACTTCAAGTATGGAAACACCCAGTGAGAAACAGAAGAACCACTTCAGGTTAGAATTACAGTACAATTCCTTTGAGAAAAATGCGCTTAGCCATTTGGCACATTTCTTCCCCTAAACTGGTAAAACTGGAAGTAGGTATAAAAATATATGGGTGTTTCGAAGTGCCAAATTGTTCTTCTGTTTCTTTCTTTCCTTCTCTAGTTGTATAGTAGTCTCCATTAGAAGAAATTGAGACAACTCATTTTGAACAGATGTGGAATTTTAGTGTATATTGATCTGATTGATGGAATTTTCAATATATCTTAGATGTCAATAGTACTAATTACTTTGGTAATAGACAAACCAAACTGTTGATCATTGTGCTATTTGCATTATCACGTTTTCCCTCTTACAGAAAAAGTTTTGGTTTTACTATACTTAATAATCTCCTAAATATTTACAGAGCTGAAAAAATTATTCTATAAATAAAACTTGTCCACGGTGCCCCAAATACAAATCCTCACACATGCCGGCATACCAGTGTATTCTCACTAGGTGGCACTAACCGTACACTCTTAGTTCTTTCTGACTTTCTACTAGTTTGGAGTTGGGACTGAATGTACTATGCGCCCGTTGCTTTGAAGCAAATTTTCATGTCTGAGTAAAGTTCTCCCACATTCTCTGGTCCTAAACACATGTCAGTAATTACCATTGATTTCAATTGAACCTATTCCTCTGTGTGTGCTTTGGATCAAGCCTCAAATCCCATCTATAAAAGTGCAATCCTATCATACTTTGTAATATTGAAATACATTGTCTATTTCTGTTTAAATATACACGGGATCATCTGTAACCTAAAATCACTGGACAGGTGACAGGTGATCATAGACAATGCAGCACTTTTTGCATACAGCTGCATACATTTGCTACAGTATATGAGCCTCCCCTCTAAAATACAGTGGCTTTGGACCTCTGTTCAGTCATGCTCATGCAAGTCTCACTGATTACAACAGAAGAAGAGAGTTGAACATGGTACAAGGCTACCACTGTTCTCACCCCTTCATTCTACCAGCTGGGCTATTTTTAGATTAGAATACAAAGTATGATGAAAGCCTCATAATTAAAAAGACCAAAAAAAATTACACCATATTAGGAGTTTACATTCATTTGAGGACATGGCCTCATATAAGGAATTATCTTTAGGTCCCAAAACTAAATGACACACAGAAGTTACAACATAGGGCTTCTTTACACATTACTCTGAGATAACTTGAAGAGAAGTGAAATTACCAATTGTTCTTTAATGGGACTAATATGAAGCAAGGAGGAACAGACCTCAGCTAGAAGCAATGGACAGTAGCAGAGAAAGACCTAGTCTCAGGAATAGATTTCTAAGAGTATTGTTAGTAACTCTAGGATTATGAAATAAATGCATGATGGAGCATGGGGAACAAGTGTGTGGAGTTATGGCTGGTGAATTTATTTTTGTGGTGGAAACATTTTACCCAAGGGCTTTTGATATCAGCTATTTTCTAATGTACTATTCTTTGTCAACAGGGGCCCACAAAATGCTTCCCTAAGATCAACCAAGGCACAGCCAGTGTTGAACTTGCTCCAAATGCAGGCCTGTAGCTACAGTGGGGCATCTTAGGGCTAGGCCCCCTGACTTCCCATCTAGCCTAGGGCATCACAGCCTTCTCCCCCAGATTAAATTGATTAGCCAGTGCCCCCTAAGAAATCTAAATGCCCCCTGACTTAAAAAAAATCCTGCCCAGATGTATAGAGAATCTTGAAAATAGCCTGAAAGTTGGCCATGATTTCCCACATACCGAGGGATTAGGATTAACTCAGTCCATTTCAGTTGCTGCGTTTGACTTCCCGTGTGACTTTTACTAAATCTCTTAATCATCCGCCTAGCTTAGTTTTTCATCATTAAAAATGAGTAACATTTTCATTCTTCTACTACATACTTGGCTTCAGGGAAGGGAGTGTCTTTTAACAGGAATTTATAACTACCTTGTACATGTGATCTTGAGTGAGGACTCATGATTTATCCACAATTAAAATTAGGACACAGTGGCTAAAGACAGCCCATTGGAAGATGCAAGCAGTTTTGCTAATAGTCCAGTACAGCATAAGATTTTATTACTTTCTATCAGTATCTTGCCATCTCTTTCTCATGGACTTTTATTCTACCCAAAGTTTTTGCACAAACTCCTTTTCTTCATTATAGAAGGATGACATTGTATGTGTTTGAGAGAGAGAGCATGTGTATGTGTGCATGCATGGAACTGAAGATATGTGATTGCATATCTTGTGTGTACATATGTGGTTGCAAATCAGAGGCATATCTTGAGTAGTTGAATGAAAGTGACTTAAAAGTAAAAATATCTAAAAGGCACAGAGTATAGGAGGATGATAAGACACTTGACCTACAGATAGCCAGACAGATAGATAAATAGATATAGTTAAAATCAACATGACATGATTATTTGATGTAGAACCACATTTTAAAAATAGCATAGCATGACATCCTTGTCCAATCTTCTTTCAAAAGGTCTATTGATGCAGCTAGCATCATGAGGGGAGGATCTTAGGGGGCAACCAAACTGGGAAAAAAAGGATAGTGGTAGCCAGGGTAGCATGAGACTGTTTGGGAAAGTGAAACTACTTTGATTATGGGATGGCTGCGGGAAAGGGAAGGCGCAGTGGAAGGGAATACTGGAAGACAGCAGAGCATTGAGAAACTTTATTTCTCATTGTTTAACCACTCATGAAACATGTATGTTTTGTGACTGCATTATTTGTCACTTTTGCTATATACCATCTAGGAAACATGATCAGCTCTACTACAGAAAGAAGTGTTACATAACATATATAATTTTATTTGGCATGTGCAGCTGTCTACAGAAACATATTCAAAAGCACTTAATGCAGCTTAGTTATCCTATAGTAAAATACCCTATTGCCCTTGTGGTCGTCTTGGCTGGAGAGTAGTAAATGCATAAATTTATGGATGAAGCGTGGCTCCTTCACACATGCACATCAGGCTCTTCCTATAGCAGACACCTTCACACATGCACATCACACATAGGAGCTGCTCCCCATTGCTGAGATCCCATGTCAGTGGGCAGTACCCATTGTATGGGAAAGACCCTAGTCCTTGTGTGGGAAGGCTTGGTTATAACAGTATAAATAGGATAAAACTTTATTTGTGCTGAAACACTTTCTCACAGCAGTTACACTCTAAGTCAATAAACTAACCACAACTAGTTAAATATAATCTGGTCCTGAAGTGACACCAAAATCATTCAGACATAAAACAATGTCTAATAGAGGCAAATCATTGGTGGAAACCAAGTACATACCTTGGGGGTAAACATGTGACGAATGCCATCCAGTGAACCACTTAAGAGCAGCCCTCTGATTAGAAAGCATATAAGTACCACATAAGGGAAAAGGGAGCTAAAATACATGATCTGAAAAACATGAAAGGGATTTTACTTCATTTCTCATCATTTGACCATTTGTATCTCACGCTTATAAAACCCAGATATCAAATCAATAAATTGTGCCATCTTAAATATGGACAGTTACAGCATTATGATCTGTGAACCCATTTCTTCTATTTTGTGAGGAAATCTAATGTTTAGGGGAAAAATATTTTTCCAGTTTATTCTGAACACCACTGAAATAAAGTGTGTCACCAAGAAAACAGCTAGCTGTGTTGCTTTCAAGAAAAGGAATACCATGTTTTATGTGATTGCCTGATTATTGATTCAATTTATAAATCACCTCCCCCTGGAGGCTCAGGGCCATGTACAACATATACCAGCATATCAATAAATAAACAATTTCAACAATTTCAATAAAAGCAATTAAAACAATACAGTACAACAATATACTCTGAAGGTGTCTGATGACAGTTTGTACTCTCCCCATGGGGGAGGCGGGGTGAGAGACGGAGGCCAGGCTTGATGGTAGACTGTTGTTGTCCTCAACAGTAGGCCTGGCAAAATATTTCTGTCTTGCAGGCCCTGCGGAACTGTACCAGGTCCCGCAGGGCACAAATGTCACCAGGCAGAGAGTTCCACCAGAACTCATTGTTATAATGGCCTAGCAAACTCTTTGAGAACATTGTCTGTAACTAGGAGGTTCAGTTGCTGACCAAGAAAACAAGTTTCTGTGCCCTAGTACATCAAGGGAACTGCAGTACAAAATATGGCTTGCAAGTCAGGAGTTAGAAATATTCCAAAAGAGTAAACATGCTGGTCTGCTGCACCTAAAATAGCATAGATTTTTGTAGCATCCTAAAGACTAACAGATTTATTGTGGAATAAACATCTGTAAACATGAGCCCTTATCCAAGTGAATTTAAGGATTCTTCCCCTCCCCTTCTCCCACTCTCTTATCTTACTTGGTCCCATTTCATTCGCAGAATTAATTATTGGTTTTGTATTCCTTATGTGCCAATATAAATAATGGTTCCATCATGAAAGATATATTGAAATCATACTTCTCAGCCAGAAGCAGCAAGTTACCATATCAGTGAACTACTCAACTGAAATATACAAGCACAGGGACTAGCACCAAAACCCTGGCGCCAACTGTGTCCTCACAGCCATGATCACTGGACCCAACAATATTAGCCATATCACCAAGGGCCCATTAATTTACAAGTGTGTGTGGACACATATACATACATATATATGGTCTCATGTGCAAACAACAACCTTCTGCCAATTATACTGGAATCTGAGCCATTTCTATGCAAGAGAATAAATGGTCACACATAACAGACACTACAAATGGAAATACTTAAAAATTGTTGTTGTTGTTCAGTCGCACAGTCGAGTCCAACTCTTCACGACCCCATGGACCACATGATGCCAGGCCCTCCTGTCTTGTCGTGTTCCGGAGTTTGCTTAATTGCATGTTTGTTGCATCAATGACACTGTCTGACCATCTCATCCTTTGCCGTCCCCTTCTTCTTTGACCTTTGATCTTTCCCAGCATCAGGGTCTTCTCCAGTGAGTGTTCCCTTCTCATTTGGTGGCCAAAGTATTTGAGCTTCAGCTTCAGTATCTGGCCTTCCAGGGAACAGTCAGGGTTGCTTTCTTTTAGGATTGACTGATTTGATCTCCTTGCAGTCCAAGGGATTCTCAAGAGTCTTCTCCAGCACCATAATTCAAAAGAATCTATTCTTTGGCGCTCAGCCATCAGAAATTAGTAGGGGAGAAATCCAACCTCCCTGGACATTCAATAATACTAGACTTAACAGCTGACGTACTTAAGCAGAAGGGTTTTAAAAGAAAGCTTCCTGTGAGAAGCTGCTGTATTGGAATTCTTGAGCTGATAACTGTTAGTCTTGGATAACTGTTAGTCAGTAGCGAGTGGAGATAGTAACTGACCCTATTTCCAAGTTTATGTACACTATTCAGATTTACCTTGCTTAGCTAACTCATCAGCAGTTCAGAGGAGTCCACACTCACCCTGACTGGACTATTGTTTTGTCTGGGTCTTGTTTTTACTTGTGCTATGCAATGTAATAAAAAATGGAAGCTCTCTTGGATTTTTTTCTCCTGTTATTTACTAGGAATGTGCATTTGGATACTAAGTAACCAAAACTCAAAACCAATTGATATAATTATCTATATACTAATAGCCAAGTGCCCCCCCCATGCGGATAGCTAAATCCGCAGGGGGGGAACTTGGGGGGAGGGAGGTTTTCCTACACATGGGGGGCACTCCCCCCGTGCGCAGAAAAATCCCAAAAGTTTTAAAAAAATATTCGGGGGATATTTAAATCCCTCAAAAAGTTAAAACGTTCTCTGCGCATGTGCAGAGAACGCTTTGGCTGCTGTTGGGGAGGGGGAGGGAGGCGGCGTGGCGGGCCTCAGGCCACGTCGTGCCGCTGGCTCTGGAATGGGGGAGGTGTGGAGGGCGGGAATACTCCCCCCCACGACTATCACCTCTTGTTATATCTAATCTACGCTGAAAAAAAATATTGAACATTAATAATATTTAGAAACATTTGAAACTGTTTATTTGTCTGACATGCTTTATCCTGTTTAGAGTTCACAGAGGTCATAACAAAGGCAAGATATATGGTAACTGACATGGATATTTTCCAGTCTGCTGAATTACATAGATCTTGCCATAGAAAAGAGCTGTGCTGAGAGGTATTTCTCATTAATTTCATTGAGTGCTCACGAGTTCTTGTATTGTGAGATTGGGAGAAAAGTACTTCTTTGCTACCTTCTCTATTCCATGCATAATTTTGTAAACCTCTATCATGTCACACCTCAGTCATCATTTCTCTAAGCTAAAAAGCCCTAACCGCTTTAACCTTTCTTCATAGGGAAAGTGTTCCATCCCCTTAATCATTTTCATTGCCCTTTTCTACACCTTTTCCAATGCTATAATATCTTTTTTGAAGTTTGGGGACCAGAACTGTAACGATATTCCAAATGAGACTGCACCATCGATTTATAAAGGAGCATAATGATATTGGCTGATTTGTTTTCAATTCCTTTCCCAATAATTTGTTTTCAATTCCCTCCCAGCATAGCCTTTGCCTTTTTTATTACTGTCCCACACTGAGTTGATATTTTTAGTGAGTTATCTACCATGATTTCAAGATCTTTCACCTGGTCAGTCTCTGCCAGTTTGCACCCCATCAACATGTATTTATAGTTAGAATTTTTGGCTCTAATGTGCATTATTTTGCACTTGCCCATGCTGAACCTCATTTGCCCCATTGACACCCACTCACTCAGCCTCAACAGATCCCTCTGGGGTGCCTCACAATCCTCCCTGGTTCTCACCACCCTGAAAAATTTTGTGTAGCCACTTCACTGCTTACTCCCAACTCCAAATCATTAATGAACAATTGCACTCCATTTCTTTCTTTCTCCATATTCCTCCTGGTGTTGGAGTTGGACTGGGAGAAATTTTTTAAAGAAACACATTGCAGCAGAGATTGAACAGGAGCACAAAGTTTAACTTTCCTTACTTGCATCAGTTTAAAAAAATAGATGCCCACCAGTGAAATGTGAATGGGCAGACACATCTATAAATATCACATACATCAATGTCTTGGCTGAGTGGTGGCTTCCCAAACTGAGCCCACCCTTATCCCATTCAAGCAGGCCTGGAGCAGAGTTCTTACTAAATACAGTTTCCAGTGGCACTGCAATTATCTGCCTGTTATTTGTGCCCACTACCTAACTTCTTGTATTGCTGAACACTTCCTCATGACCATTTGGCAAGTGATAATTTTAATAATCTGTACAATCTGTACTTTTTTATTTGTCTAAAAGTTGATGGAGGGGATCCCTCAAATAAGGGATATCTTCCCTCACAATGACATCTCCAGCTGGAAACAAGAGTATGAGAACTTGAGAACAGCTGTACTAGATCAGACCAGTGGTCAACTTGGTCCAGCATCCTGTGCCACACAGTCACCATCCAGTCCAGTTACTCTGGAGTATCAACAACAAGGCACAGAGGCTGAGGCCTTCCTCTGATGTTGCCTCCTGGCACAGGTATTCAGAGGTCTACTGCCTTTAAAAGTGGAGGTTTCCTTTAGTCACCATAGCTAGAAGTAGCATTGCCAGGTCTCCTTGTCACTCTGGTGAGGGCAGGAGGGCCCTTTAAATCTTTCAGCAGGGAGGGAGAGGGGCTGTCACAGTGAGCAGGGCAGCAGCACATGGGTCTGAATTAGCCCCGTGCAGTGTCTTTTTGTGAGCGGAGCTGTGGCCAGTGACAGCCCCTCTCCCTCTTTACTGAAAGATTTAAAGGGCCCTCCAGCTGACTGATGGGCCACGTGCTCCCTGCCAGTCAGCAGAAACCCTTTAAATCTCTGCAGGACGGGAGGAAGAGGGGTGACCATGGGTGACCACTCTTGGGGGCGGGGCTTCCCCACTGGCCAGCTGGCTGTTGGCAGATTGGAGCCCCCAGAGGCGGGGGAACCCCCCACCTGACCTGGGGACTGGCAACCCTAGCTAGAAGTCAATGATAGACCTATCCTCCATGAATCTATGTAATCTCCCTTTAAAGCTATGTAATCTCCCTTTAAAGATTCATGTAATCCTCCATGAATCTATGTAAATCTCCCTTTAAAGCCTGTGGCCATTGTTACAACCTCTAGCAGGGAATTTCACCTTTTTAAATCACTCATTGAGTAAAGAAGTATTTCCTTTCATTGGCCTTGAATCTACTACCCATCAATTTAATTATATGTCCTCAAGTTCCTCAATTTGGGAGAGGGAGAATGAGTTCTCTGTCCACTCTTTCGATTCCATGTATAATTTTATAAGCTTCTGTTATGACTCCTGTTAGTTGTTTTTTCTAAACTGAAATGTCCCACACTCTTCAGCCTTCCCTCACAAGAAGAAGAAGAGATTGGATTTATACCCCGCCTTTTACTTATAGTCTCAGAGTGGCTTACAAACTCATTTCCCTTCCCTTCCCGACAACAGACACCCTGTGAGGTAGGTGGGGCTGAGAGAGCTCTGAGACAATTGTCTTTCAGAGAACAGCTGGTACACAGCTATGGCTTGCCCAAGGTCATCCAGCAGGTGCAAGTGGAGGAAGCATGCTCCAACACCTCAGTCAACTTGACTGCTTTCTTCTGTACTTTCTCCAGGTTTGCAATGTCCTTTTTCAGATGCACACAGCATCCCAAGTAAGGCTGCACGATAGATCTATACAGAGTCACTATAATATTAGCTGTTTTATTTTCAGTCCCTCTCCTAATAATCATCAGCATGGAGTTTGCCTTTTTCACTGCTTGCAGCACACTGGGTGGATATTTTCTTTGAGCTACACACTACAGCCCCAAGGTCTCCTTCCATCTTGGAAAAAGTTATAGCCAGAAACATGTTTCCCATTGACACTAGTGGATATGAAAAACAAATTGACTAAATAAATCAATTATGACTTGAAAGAAACTGAATCACAATTTTTTAAAAAAAATTATTGTTAATAAACAATCTTATTATTCATCACTCAACTGCCATTTAAGCATATGTGTGGAATTATCCTCAGATCAGGTTGATTATTCTTAGCTTGACAACAGTGCCATCTTAAACAGATATACTCAGAATCTTACTAAAGTCTGCTCAATGTGGCTTACTCCCAGAAAAAACACTCTTAGGCTGCAGTCACACACACTAAATAATCCACATAATCCACTTTCAGTGCACTTTCCAACTGGATTTTACTGTGTGAACTGGCAAGATCCAGTCGGAAGATGCATCAAAAGTGAATTGAAAGTGGATTATTTAGTGTGTGTGACCGCAGAGTAAATGCCTGAAAGTAGCTAAGAGTATTTCGTCAATCAGCCATTAGTCCATATGTATGCTTGTGGCATTTCTTCTCATATTGATTTTCTTGTGTTGTGTCCTGTTCTAAGCCCCTGTTCTCTTTGCAAACTTTGATATCTATTGCTTGTATCTTCTTCAAGTCTAGCTATGTCACCTGCCCTGTCATTTGTACATTGCAGCACTCTTTGGCTCACATCTTTGCACAACTTCTTGCCTGCTTATTCTGGTCTGATCCCTTTTTATGTGTTTCTTCTCACCTGCTTATCCCCATATGGATTACAATGTGGAATGTGGGCTCCTCATTTCTGTTGGGGTCTCCTGTGGCATGGATATACTGAACACCCATCTTTGACACTTGACCTGGCTATTTGATTGTTTTGTGGGTCAGATCCAGATTTAGAGAGAGCCACCAGGCAATTCCATTCTTCTGTTTTGTTTTGTTTTAATTACATGCATGTATAAGCATTACACTGGAAATGAGATATAATTATCAACAGAATCTACAGCGAATGAAAATAAGAAAAAAGAGTTCTCATACCGCAACACTCCCTTGCTCTTTTTATCCAAGGACAACTTCTGGATTTAATAGACTACAATTTTAATACTTACATACCAACATTTACCCACTTGGGATTACAAAAAAAGGACAATGAGTCATAGCTTCCAGCCTGCCCATACAAACTTTATGAGAAGCTGGGTAAAAGGGTGTGGTAAGTGCGAATTCAGATGGCAAATGTGAAGAAGGCCTACACAGACTCACCTTGCCTGAAGACTGGATTCCTTTGATCATTGCTAGGCATACCATCACCCAGGCAGCCAATAAGCAGATAGTCATTTTCCAGTTCAAACCTCCACTCTCTGAGATAGAGTTAGAAATATTGAGTGCTTCTCGATACCAGTAATAGGTGGTAGCTGAGCTTTTTTCACACTCTGGCTCCACAACTGACAAAATAGAAAGAAACCCAGAATTGGTTACTTCTAGATAGAAAACAACACATAAACCATTAACCAAAGCATTCAGAAAAAAACTGAAAATAGTTCTTACAGAACATGGTATGCACATTCACAAAATATACGTACTGACATTACCAATAACTCAGGAAACTAAGGACGCTTTTATTTTATGAAACTGGCATAGCACCATAAAAGCAAGTGGATGAATATCATGCAGCCCTCCTATATCCATTTGGTAAATTAAGCATATGCTTTGAGATCTGTGTATAAGTTTGTCAACTTTTAAAGCCCCTCTAGCTATCCCTTTAGTATTAGTTTGAGCTGCAAGCAATTATCAGGTGATGTCATTTAACTACATTCCAAAGAAAACTTCAACTGCCCATTTTCACACAATAAATCCCTATTAAAGGGACAGAATTCCCCCCTGTCCATTTGTTGACCTTAGTTGTGTAAGAAAAAGATTTCCGAATGACCATTTTATGATTAAAACGAGTTTGAGGGAGCAAAACACATGAAGAATGGGGGGAATCCCTGAAGAAACTTACAAGCAAGGAAAATGAGAATGTGGAAGAGCCCTGAATGCTGAATTTATCAGTTTCATTTATTTGCATTGTAGAACGGTAAATAACTAATCTATTATAAGCAAAGGGTATCTACCAACATAAAGCCTGACTGCTATGCATGTTTATCTGGAAGTAAATCCCACTGCATTAAGTGAACATTATTCCAAGATAACTGTGAAGATTTAAGACTACAGTTGGGCACTATGGCATTATACCTCGCTGAGATTTCTGCAAATTAGTTTCTGTAAAGCCATGGGGGGGGGGGGGGAGCAGCGGTGGATTTGGATACTAAAAAAGCCATGGGAAGGGTCCTATCCCTCTTCCCTGCCATATTCCCTGATTTAGGAGAACTCATGGGAGACAGTCTTGGTGGAAACCATTGGAAACTCACCATTTGGCTCAGCAGCCACCAACAAGTGTGCCTCGCTTTGCCCCATCCCCGATAGCATCCACCATGCAACTGGGCCCAGACCAGCAATGCCACAATTGTGCAACCCAGCCAGACTTTTCCCAGGGAAATGTTGCCAGGGGAGGGAAGGACAAAAAGCAGAAGAAAGGGGAGCAGATAAAGGTAGGTTAGGAGGTAAGAAGAAGAGAAGGAAGCAGGTAATGGGGAGAGGCTATGAAGCTGCCAGGGAAGGGAAAGAGGAAATACAGGAGAAAAGGAGGTGTTCCCTTAAGTCCATGCACAACCCCTACTTGTAGTGATATAACATTATCATCATATATCTTGTCAAGTGTGGCCTCATCTGTGGATACTTAAATCTGTGGATCAGGGCCACAATGACAGAAAACAGTTTTTTCAGCAATTTTTGGGAAACTCCTCAGGTTTGCAGAAAAATCTGAAAAGCTTAAAAAATACACTGGGGGTTTAAATATCTCCAAATAATGAGAGTGCCGTTTGCACAAGTGCAGATGATGCAGCCACATCTGGGCTCCAGGCAGCCTGGCAGCAGCAGTGCTATGGGAGGTGATTCAGTGGTGGGGCAATGGACAGACAGGGATAGATCCACCAATGGGGGGATGGGCAAGTGCTGTACCACCAATGGGGGAGAATGTGTGAGAGAGCACTGCCAATGTGAGGAAGCAGGCAAACTAATGCTGCACTGACAATGGGGGGAAAGCAGGCTGCTAAATGCCATTCCAACAATTGGGGGGGGGCAGGCAATTGAGCAATGCACCCATGATGGGGGACAGCTAAGAGAGTAGAGAGCCAATGATGGGGAGCAGATAAGAAATCAGGGAGCTGATGATATGGGGGGGCATTTGAGTACTGTGCTGATGATGGGGGGAAATGGATATGTAAGTGCCACACTGACAATGGGGAAGAAGGAGGCGGGTAAGCACCTTACCAAACATGGGGGGCAGGAGAATAGAGACAAGCATGGGACAGCAAAGAGCTGATGATGGGGGGAGAAGAGAGAGCTGATGAAGGGTGGAGAGGCAAGCAGAGAGCTGAAATAAAAGATAGGATGGAAAGAAGACAAAGCTTTAGAAGGGAGGAGCAGAAAATGTGGAAAAGGAAAATAAAAAGGAAAGAAGATGGGGAAACAAAAATATGAGTTGGTGAGAACAGTGGTGAATGAGTGGGTGATAGAGAAGAAAAGGCAAGTGGCTGCAAACAAGGATGGAGAAAAAAAGAAAACCGACAAGAAGTGGGTAATCAGACTCTTCCTATACCTTCCTGTGAGTCAGTTGTCTTGAATATTTTAATAGTAAATCCAGCCAAATCAGAGGATACTTAAATCTGGAGACCGAAGCTGTGAATAGACAAGATAGATCTTTCTACTGTGGAATATTTATTGTATATATGTATATATGTAATGGAACAATCTGCTCCTCCCCTAATATCTGTGTGATTTAGTTTGATCCTATTGAGTAGAGCTCTTGTTTCAGTTTCCAGTTTTGTATGGTAGCTGGAATTGTTGGTTGTTGGAGTTGTCTCCTTGCAAATAAGCAAATAAACAGCTGATGTTTTGAGCCAGCTTGTCTCTGCTGAGTGGACCTGAGAACTCTAACCTGGGAACCCACAGCCAAAGGGAGACATTACATCTACAAACCTGACAAAGTCCCAGATCACCTGTAGTTTTAAGAAACAGATGCCCTCAGTGGCATTTATTAGGCAACCAAAACACTTTGGCCAGCTTTCCAAGTTTTGTTTCTTTCACAAGAAAGCAGGGGAGGGGATAGGGCCCTTTCTCAGGTTGCTTTGGCCTTTGAGGGAGGATTCATTGGTGCCAGACCTGGCAGCAACCATCGGGCAATTTGATACTACCTGGCTTGCATGACTCACCCAGGCCTGGCTGATCACTAATGTACAATAGCAGCCACCCCATGAAAGCCAGTGTAGTTTAGTAGTTAGAGTTTCTGCTATGGAAACTCAGTAGGTGAACTTGGGCAAGTTGTGCATTCTCAGCCTGACCTACCTCACAGGGTTGTTGTGTGGATAAACTGGAGGAAAGGATTTAAGAAAGATCTAAGTTGCATTGGGTCTACATTGTGGAGAAATATGGGATATAAATGATGTACATAAATAAAATGGGTCCTGATAAAAGGTAGATTGGTGGTTGGGTGTGAAGGAGACAAAGAAGCACGGAAAGGTGAGGATATGGGAATTGCTAGGATGAGGGAAAGAGAATGTAGTGAGGGGAGAAGATGCAAAAAAAATTGAGGTGCCCCACTCAAGTCCTTGCAGGTTTCTCCCAGAGAAGAGCTATAGTTTTTCTGAGGAGAGACTGCCAGGGGAAGGGAAAGAAGGACAGTCAAAAACAGAGGGCGGATAAAGGTAGGTTGGCTGATGGGTAGAAATGAAAGGAAGATGCAGAAAAGGGGGCAAGCTATGGGAGCATTCAGGAAAGGGAAAGAGGGAGGGGAGAATGAGTTGTCCCACACAAGCCCTTGCAGGTGCTCCACATAACAATCTATTGCCACAACCTGCTTATTTCTCTGAATTCCCCGTTTTCATTTTTTTAATTAAAAAAAATAGTAAGTTTCTAGGCTGTTTTGTTGTGATGCACTTTTTCCTTTGTATCCCTGCAGGAGAAATGGGTAGAAACTTGCATTTTAAAAATAAAATTTGAAATTAGAGCATGGCAAAAGATTATTAGAGTGATATAACTCTATGACAGCCTTTGTGGGACTATGATAAGGAAAACGGCTTCACCAATGCATATTTTCCCATCCGTGTGGCATGCAAACACACTTTGACTGCAGTATTTCCAGAAAGACCATATCAAACTAGGTTTATGAAAGTTCAGAGCAAAGCAGGGGAAACCACAGACAATGGATGGTGAGGGGATGACATTGTGGGTTTGCTCAAAAGAACCCCACTCCTAAGTGGATGTCAATCTGGAGTAAAAACCCCAATCTGAAGCAACCTTTATCCTTCCCAAGAGCTTTATATGCTGTCAAACCATGCAAGTGATGAAGAAGAAACCTGATATAATACAGAAGTTAAAAGTATAGAAACATTTTAATGAAGTGAATTTATATGCATTTATTTAGAGACATAATTTTCAATCCTGCTGTAGCAGAAAACTCTTATTCAGTACGGTATCAACAGAAATCTGATCGAGTAAATGGTATGAAGACAGTAGGGAATGAATGTGAACATGTCTGTACATGGGAGCTTTGTCACTGATTTTAAAAGATGGTAGAGTAGAGCCAAAATTTAAAATCTTATTCCTATATATTTTATATAAAGAAGGTCAGTTTAGAATAACAATCATCTGAGTGTATTTAGATCATATGAGTACTGAGAAGCAATAACAAAACTAGGAACTACCTCACACGGAGGTCTGTGCAACACTTCAATGTTATCTATATATTTGCTTCAGGCAAAGGAAAAAAATTAGAAATGCAATTAAGATTTGTTTCTCATACTATTTACAGATAAAGACATGTGGTGACCATGAGATAATTAATGCCCAGAGTGCAAGTAATTACATTTCATGATATGCCAAATTAGGATTATTTCACAATTGCCATGAATGATTGCTTAATTCTTGTTAATTTATGAAGCAAACATAATATAGTCTTATTATTCACAGGTATTACACTGCTGCTCTTGTGGGTTTTTATTGCTTAATGTATTCAGGAAGACTGAATGACTGTAATAAGGAAAATATTAATGGCAAATTAAATGTTAATACTATTTACAATAGGGTTGCCAGGTCTGGGTTGGAAAATACCTGGAGACTTTGGGGGTGGATCCAGGAAAGGGTGGGGTTTGGGGAGGGGAGGGGCCTCAGCATGGTACTATGCCATAGAGTCCACCTTTCAAAGCAGCCATTTTCTCCAGGGGAGCTGATCTCTGTCAGCTGGAAATCAGTTGTGAAAGCAAGAGATCCCCAAGCTTCACCTGGAGGCTGACAACCCTAATTTACAGCCAACTATGTTGACAAAGCAACAGGAAATACTCAGAAGATAACATAGAAAGATTTCATAACTTGGACTTTACTATTTCAGGCAAAACAACAAAATGCTACTACAATGCTAAGTATATGTAGAATGTAACTCTTAATTTTGGCTTAGGAAATAGTTTAAACAAAAATTATTCAATTACCCTGTTTCCACTTTTGAGAGTTTTGTAGTTATGAATGCTTTGATCCCAATTTTGAGAGCCCTGCTATGGTCCTGCATGGCCTCCAGTTGATTTAGAAAACTGTACCTTTGTTTAGGTCACATTGCTCATCACAAGGATCTTCAAGAGCAATCCTAAATAGTTCTACTCATTAATGAGTCACATCTTATTCAGCAGGCTTACTCCTTAGGACTGCAGCCTATGTCAAGTAAAGTAAACAGAGTAAGCTCTGTTGCTATTATTTGAAAAACACACCCAATAGGAAATGAAGTCAAGGAGCAACTGATTGCACAGGGAAGCAAGTCTCTCTCTCTCTCCCTCCCTCCCCCTACACACACACGGAGAGAGAGACACACACACAAAACAAAACTGAAAAAAACAGAAATGGTGTAAATTTTTCTCCCTAAATGTGTCAAGTTAGATTAAAGTTTTACATTGGACATTATTGGTAAGAACAGTATTATTCTAAAAGTAGTATTTTGGAGGAGGAAAGACAGAAACATGTTTTAAGAATACCTGTGGGATAACTTTTAAAAAAAACTACTATTCAATTCTTAACCAAAGTCCCAGGAACCAACCAGAAATTAAATTGAATGGTTTTGGATTAATAGATAATTACAAATTAATAATAAAGACTTACAGGGATGAGAAGCATTTTTCACCAAAGGACACTGGTCCCAAGGTAACGGGTGCTGAAAGGACTGAGAAAAGTAAAATAAACTCCAACCAATGATGACATTGTAGTAAAGAGCCACAAAATAGCACACCTATGGAAAATGCAAAATATTTTTAAAACAGCATAATTTTCAGTACCTAATTCAAAATAACTTGTAAAACAATTGGTGAAAACCCTATACATTGAAGCAGTAGCAAATATTAGGTTAGGATGGAGCATATTGACTATTCTGGTTCCAGGGTGTCTCAAAACTATGGTTTTACTAATTCCAAGATGACATATAAGTGCAAATACTTTTGGCTGAGATGCCAGTCCTATATGTAAAACACCTCACAATCCACAGAGCTGACATAATAATTTACAGGTTCTCACACAGGAGGTCCAGTGCCAATGCATGAACAGGCACTGGGGCCAAAAGGTGCCATAACTGACACCATTAGCGCAGTTATTCTGCTGCATCACAGTTAGGAAAACAGAAAACTTAGGTCCCGGCCACACAAGCGAGATAAAGCGGGGAGGGGGGGACGTGAGGCTATTTGCACAGGAGCAATTTTACCCGCAGTTGCACCATCACACCTTTCTGTGAAGCTGTGGGCACAACTCGCCACTACGTGGTCAGATGCAACCACAGGCAAGTTGAGGGGTTTTTTGTCGTTCGCTTTACCGATTCGCTTAAACGGGGGATCGATAAATCGCATCTCCACCCTGAGGGCTTCCAATGGCAGTATGCAATGATGTGCATACTGAGAAGGGGAAAAAACAACGGCATGGCGTCGGGATAGCCTGATCAAACTATCCCCGATGCCACAAGTGCACGCTGGAGTGATCACACAGGGAAAGTCCATCTGTGGCCTGCAGCAACCCGTTTGATACTGCATTTTCCCTTCTGTTTTTTTACTCCGCTTCTCTGGCAGAGCAAAACGGCTTGCCGATGGGTGCGGGACGCTTCACAGATGTGCTCTTGTGATCACGCCCTTAAAATCCAGCCGGGAGTCGTGTCTATCGCACGGCTAACTCAGCGTGTGATTGGGGCCTTACTCAACAAATAACATGGCAGGAGCACTGAGTAGAGATGAGACCAGGGCTCATTTCGTAGCAGGAGCTCTTTTGCATATTAGACCACACACCCCTAATGTAGCCAATCCTCCAAGAGCTTACAGAGCTCTTCTTATAGGGGCTACTGTAAGCTCTTGGAGGATTGGCTACATCAGGGGTGTGTGGCCTAATATGTAGAGGAGCTCCTGCTACGAAATGAGCCCTGGATGAGACCAATAATCTATAACATCAGCATATGTTGTAAATGGATGTTTCTTCAGTAAATACTTCTTGATTATTTAATGTTACGTATAGAAGAACTCACTGGGTTTGCCTCACCTCTTGAGAATAGGGTGCCATCTGCCATGGCACAGCATGTTTTACATCCATATAACAGCCACATAATCTAGCAATAGAACTAAAAAGAATAGCAAGTATTCACTTTTTCTTTCTTTCTTTTTTGTATTGGGCCCTCATGCCGTTTTAGAGTTTTACTCTCTAGTGCCTTAATCTCTACTAACTGGAATGTGTGTATAATGTTTGTAATCCATTTTATATTGAGGATGCTGGAATCTGGAGGCGTACCAGTCCAGGTTTTACCTTTGTCTGGAGATAACTGGGCTACAGGAATTGCTATGAAGGACTGTGGTTAGGGTTGCCAGCCTCCAGGTGGGGCCTGAAGAATCTCCCGCTTTTACAACTGATCTCCAGCTGACAGAGATCAGTTCGCCTGGAGAAAATGGCTGCTTTGAAGGGTGGACTCTATGGCATTGTACTATGCTGAGGCCCCTCCCCTTCCTAAACTCCACCCTCTCCTGGATCCACCCCCAAAGTCTCCAGAGGTTTCCCAACCCAGGCCTGGCAACCCTAACTGTGGTAGGCCTTGTGTTTCTTCATTTACCCTGAATAAAGTTACTATATATTTACTGAACTGCATCTTCCTGGATGACTGCAGCCAGGGCTTTTTTTTTGGTAGAAAAAACCCAGCAGGAAGAAGAAGAGATTGGATTTATACCCCGCCCTCCACTCCCCAAGGGAGTCTCAGAGCGGCTTACAAACTCCTTTTCCCTTCCCCTCCCCACAACAGACACCCTGTGAGGTAGGTGGGGCTGAGAGAGCTCTTTCCCAAGCTGTCCTTGAGGGAACAGCTGGTACAGAGCTATGGCTTGCCCAAGGTCATCCAGCCAGGTGCAAGTGGAGGAGTCGGGAATCAAACCCGGTTCTCCCAGATTAGAATCCGCGCACTTAACCACTACACCAAACTGGCTCTCATTAGCATATTAACCACCACACCAAACTGGGAGCTCATTAGCATATTAGGCCACACCCCTAACAGCACAGCTCCCTCTCAGGATCAGCTTCTCCAGGTGCCCCACACCTTGTGGGGTGCATGGGGAACCCGAGGGAAGGAAGGCAGTTTCTGGATTGGCTTCCCCAGGTGCCCTGAGGGGAAGCAGTTTAAACTGCCTTCCCTCCCTGGATCAGCTTGGCTTCCCCAGATGCACTGTGGCTTGTGAGGTGCCTGGGGAACCTGGGCGGGGGAGGCTGTAGGTGTTGCCAACTCAGAAGCCAGCCGGAACGCCGTTCCTGTGCGTTCCTGCCCCAAAATAGCCCTGACTGCAGCATCTTACAGTCTTGTTAACTAGTTTCACTGTTACTTGGTGTTATAGTATTTGTGCATGTAACATGTCATTACTTACTACACAGCTTGCAAATCCAATTCCACCAAGTTTGGGGCTGATATAATTCCATACTCCAATGCTTCCCCGACGGATTCTCTGTCCCACTGAAAGCTCCAGGAAAAAGAGTGGTATCCCTATGACCAGCAGCAAAATTAAATATGGCACAAGATAGGCACCTGTCAAGACAAGATGTTGAATAACCATTAAGCAACATGGGAATGTGGGAGTATGGTTGCCAGATCCAGGTTGAGAAACTTCTGGACATTTGGAGATGGAGCTGTGGAGGACAGGGACCTCAATGGTGTACAATGCCATTGATTCTACCCTCCAAAGCATTCATTTTCTCCAGGGAAACTGATCTCTGTAGTCTGGAGATAAACTGTAATTCCAGGGGATCCCCAGTTCCCATGGGGAGGTTGGCATCCCTATGTGGAACTGGAAAATGCAGTCTGAACCAAAAGTGAAACCTGAAACTACTTTGGGCTCCCTTTTCCCACTGACGGAATGTTTTCAGAATGAAGAAGCAATCCTACCTCTTCCAATTTTAATATTCACTTTTCTATTTCAAAGCAACCAAAGACTTGAAATTTATTTCTACTTAACCACAAACTTGCATTGTAAAGTGTATGTCCTTGACCCAAATCAGACCACAGAATACCAAATGATGCTGGCCTGCGTGCGTGCGTGCGTGTGTGCGTGCACGCGCGTGTGTTCAGGAACTTGACAGTTAACTAATGAGTTACAGTGACATCCTAAGCAGTCACACCATTCTACATTAAAGTCAGTGGGCTTGAAAGCATCCATCCTCGTTGCATTTAAATATGAGACAATGCTGCCCTACTTTATAGGGCTGTTGTGACAGTTGATGAGCTGATGCAGGGGAACTATCTGAACTTTTACCTCCTCCCAGCTTAACAAATCCTTACATGAACATTATGTTGTATTATTAAATATGAACATTTTAAACAAAATATAAATTTGCATTAATGCAATACTGGGTGTGCATGCACTTGTGTTGCTGTTGTTGTTTACAGTTGTTGCTGGCAGAAAAGATCTCCAGACTGACATTTCAAACAGTCTTCCCTTGAGAAAATATTAGTTTGCTAGAGCCAAACTGGAGGCCTTTAATATCATCAGCAGTGTGATCCTAAACAGGGGTTTACCCTTCTAAGCCAATTCATTACAGTAAACTTTGAAGGGTGTAACACACTGCTTAGAACTGGACTGCAGACCCACATGAAAGCAGATGCAAATTCTTGTGCTGTTCCCATATCTGAAAATGTGCAAAAATCAGTAGAGTTACTTTTCGGGTAAGCTGAGCCATACTCAAGAGAATGTGTACCTTTTACTCCTTCTATAAAACGGGATGGTATAGAGAAGGTATAGAAAATGTTCTACAGTCATCTTGCTAATGTACATACAATCCTCCCATACAGAGATAAACAGTGACTATAGCTGAACATGTTGTTTTTGCCATCAAATCACAGCTGACTTATGGCAACTCCATAGGATTTTCAAGGCAAGAGATGTTCAGAGGTGGTTTGCCATTGCCTGGCTCTGCATCATGACCCTATTCTCCCATCCAAATACTAACCAGGGCTGAGGACAGACTGGCAATCTGAAGCAGAGGCAAAGCGGAGGGAACTGGAGCGGGGGGAAAAACCCACGGAGCTGGCCGTTCACACTGGCCAGAGCAATGCGGATCAGCGGCGACACGGAGCATTCAGACTGCCACGGAGAGTTCAGACTGCCGCATAGCCAGCGTGCGCGGCTCGCGTGTGCCGCTGCACTTTTTTTTTGTTTTCCTTTGATGTTTTTCGCATATGCGCACATGCGCATATGCGCATATGCGCACATGCGCAAAACTTTTTGCCGGTGCATTCACACTTCCTCCGGATTCCTCCCGCTTCTTCCAGTTCACACTGTTTGGAAGCGGGAGGCATGCGGAGGAAGGCCCCTGAACACCGGGAAAAACTGGTGTCCGGGTAAAGCGGAAGGAAAGCGGCTGGGAGACGGGTAAGTACGCAACGGAGCCGACGGACAGATGCACATGTCTGAACATGCTCCTTTCCTCCGTTTGCGAAGCGTGCCTGCCCCGCTTTAGATTGCCAGTCTGTCCTCAGCCCAGGTCTGACCCTGTTCAGCTTCCAAGATCTGGTGAGATCGAGCTAGCCTGAGCTATCCAAGTCATGGTTTACTTTATCTCAAACTTCAGGACACAGAAGTACTTTTTTCTAGTATAGCTTGAATGCATTTATATAATACGTAGATTATTTTTCACCAATTTATGTTGCATGCAAAGTAAGATGATCTGTAGATATCCTCATCTGCTGAAATGGCAAGAACATTCTGTAATTAAGAGAAATCTAATAAATGCAAGAAGCATCAGGAAGTGACTGAAGGCTTGTTTTGTAGCTGCTAGAAAAACAATTGTAACTAAGCTGAACTACTAGAGAGTGTTTATATTTAATTTCTATTGACAAATAAAATTCTAATTACAAAGGCTTTTAGAAATGCCCTTTGCCAAGAAGAAAGTTTAACAATAAAAATCCTATAGCAACCTTTTTTAATTCTCAGAATTGATTTGAGAATGTAGGAAATTCTAAGCACTGAATCCTAACCATTTTTCTCCATCTTTGCCTTACAATGGATATATGAGTCAGCAATCTTTACTGTGGCACATTATGCCTGCCATGTTCTTCCTCACACACTCTTGCTTGTGGAATCTTGTAAAGAAAATCCAAAGGCTCTTAAATGGAAGAGGGGGGAAATAGGGAACTTCAGCTTTGCACCTTACTAGCTGACTACCTAGGAAAAGTGCTGAACTGATTTCAGCAGACATATCACAAAAGTGCATCCTTGACATAGCCATAGACCAGGAATCCCCAACATGGTACCCATGGGTACCATGATGCCCACTAACACCTTTTCTGGAGTCCACCAAGCATTTTTCGAAAGTAGGTGAGCAGATGGGGCTTTTGCCCAGCAGGGCTCAATTGGCCATTAGAAAGCTGACTCGCTGTGTAGATATTTTTAAAATATGGCATGGGAGCAGCTGCCACCACAATACAAGATCTTCAGTTTAAAACAATATGTTCATTTTAAGAAACATCCTGTTAAACAGAGTTTCTGTCTGAAATGTTGAAGTGTTACTATTAGAGTTACGCATGACCTCACTCCATCACGTTTTGTGGTTGGCTTCACCTTGCTTAAGAAGAGCAATGTGTGAAGAGAAATGCAGTTTGTGTGTGAGTTTGTGTGTGTTAAATACAAACAGATCTATGGGATCTAGGGAAAAAACCTGGAATAAGTGAGAGCTCATATAAAGGATAAGAGGGGAATCACTTTTATTGAAACAAATATACTCAAGGCCTAAGAGACACCATTGAAGACCCACAAAGAGATGAGTAGGAAGCATTAGGAACTAACAGAGGTGAGCTTAAGCTAGCAAGGTCAATGATTAAATATAGATTCTTACCTCCACCATTTTTTTGACACAGATATGGGAATCGCCACACATTCCCCAACCCTACAGAAAATCCAACTTGTGCCAGAATATACTGAAGTTTGCTGTTCCAAGCTGGTCTCTCATCTTCTAGATCAGATCCCTCTTCTACATCCACATCTTTATCCTCCTGATCATCAACAGACAGCTCACTCTTCTTGAAAGCATCTTCAACAGAGTCTTCATTGGACAGGAGATCTTTAACCGACTCAATGACATCATCATCTATTTCTCTTTTTATGACCTTGCTGTTCTTAGGCATTTGCAGTAAAGAAATGGGAATGCCAAGTTATGTTCCTTTCAGGCGGACTTCAGGCTTTTGCAAGATCAAAAGTATATGAAATTGGATTGAACCACTTGATTGAAGAGAATGTCCCTTTGTGTAGCGCAATCAAGAGTGGAGATTTTTGTCTGTATATGCTTGCTGTAACACAAAATATCAGTAAAAATTAGCAGTTACAGAAAGTTACTTCAGTGGTTATGTATAGTTTATCTATTCCATTCTATAACAAAAAAATTCATAGCTGTTCTTTTCAATGCCTTTCTTTATGTGAATGAGAGTTAAAAGGTCAATTGCTAATCTTCTATTTTCACCTGCTGTTCAACTGTATTACTCCATATAAATATTTCAGAGGTTAAATATTTGCTTAAAATAGAACTGCTGAGAAAGTTGACATGTGGATGTCCTTCATTCCTGATACATCCAAGAAAACTGTTGATTTTCTGAACTGGCACTAAATATAATTGCCAGCAAACCTTAATGATGTATATTTACATAGTTTAAAAAAGAGTGATTTAAAGAGGAACCTTGTAACTCTGACATGTTTATTACATGAAATATAACATTCAGAAACGAGATCATGATCACATGTGCCTTCAAGCATCTGGCCTGGCACTTCTACCCTCTGTGAAGGTACAGTTGTAATTATTTATACCATCTAGCCAAGTATTATTATTACAAATCACATTTATATCCCACTTTTCCATTCATTAAAGGCAGCATACATTTTTTATAATAAGTTTTATTTATTTTTCAGAAATATAAAAGGCGGCATACATGGAGTAATCAATCATCACAACTCTGTCAAGTACAATAGTTTGAAAAAGTGTGATTGGCCTAAGGTCAGCCAATGAGTTTCATAGTGAAAGTTTATATTCATACTGCAAAATAGGAAAGGTATAAAGTGCTTTATAGCAATCTGTAAAACTACTCCACAGCTTTCAAAATGAAGATATATCAATCTTAGATGATAGGTGCTATGTGTAATATGTTACCCATATTGTGCAATGAGTGATTATGACAAATGCATTCATGGGATCACAGAAACTTCTATAAGCTAAAGTAGAATTGCCTGGGGACAGCTTTACGGGTTTGTATGAATAGAAATAAAATATTAAGAAATATCTTTCTCTGTTCAAAAACAAAAATTCAGAAAAATCAAATGGCAACGACGGCAGATGGGCTGAATGGTCCCAGGAAGTTCAGCCTGATGAGTAGTGGAATGCTCCTACAATTGATTTGCTGTATACCCAGACAGCAATCCAATCCAAGTCTCATGTCATATTTTAACAAGTGTTGAATAGCTTCACAATACTGCAGTGAAGACGGGTTGACTTGCAAAGTGGGTGTGGTTGAATCCACACAATTCACATGTTGATCAGATGCCTTAGTCTAAAAATTTGTCAAATCCAGATAATGCAGCTGAATTTAGAGTCTTAATGCAAGTATTTGGGTAGGGCTAGATACAGCATTTTGTGCACCTCGGCATCTAGTCATGCTGGCCACACGACCACAGAAACCACTGTCTTTGGACAGCGCTGGCTCTTCAGCTTGGAAATGGAGATGAGCACTGCATCCCTAGATTCATATTCAACTGGCTTTCAAGCAAGGGAAACCTTTACCTTTACCTAGATACTATTATATTCCTCGGCATGCTGGGGAGTAGCCTGTGTCAGTGGCTGGCTCCATATTGCCACATTATCGAATTTGGCATGTGCAAACCCTGAAAACACAGCTGGAATACTATATGAAAGCTAAATACAGGGCCATGGTGTCTTTCAAACTGACCTATCCTGCTGTCCCGACGACAGGACTCCCAGGGAGCCAGGAGGACTGGCAACCCCCTCCCTCGTCACTTCCCCACCAACAAACATCATCTCCCCGCTCACCCAGCCAGCATGGAATGCGGAGGGGCCAACGGCAAAGAGCCGAGGAGGAACAGCAGAGAGGCAGCAGCAGCCGGGAGGGAGAGCCCGCAGCTTGCTCTGTGCTCCATGGCTAGGCTGGCCAGAGGGAAAGGAAGGGGGAGGACCACTGAGACAGGATGCAGAGGGCCTCGCCAGAGGCTCGGCATCTTGAGTTACGAAGGGGGGAGGAGTCTAGAAGGGAGGAGGGGTCAGGAAGGGGATGTTGGGAGGGGGGAGGGATAAAAGAGGGCAGCCAGAAGGGGCCGAGGAGGATGCCCTGACGGGAGACTGATTGATGGTTCCAGAGAGAGAGTGAAACCCAAGTCTGCGCAGGAGGGACTAGGAGAGGGTGTGGTGACGTAACCCCCCCTCCCTTGTCCTTGCAACTGAGGCCCTGGCTGCCCTACGGGGGGCGAATTGACAGTGGCAGAAGGCGGCACCACTCTGGACTCGAGCGACAGCGAGGCGGGGTCTAGCGACTCAGTTGACACCTGCCATAGAGATTTTTAAACAAGAAGATGCATATGAGTAGCTAAATTCTCCACAAAAGGTTAACTTTGCCATTTTACTAAGAGGGTGGGCCATATCCTTCAAAAAATAGCAGTAACAGTACTGTTGACTTTATAGGAATTTTTTTCATATTTCTTGGTATAAAATAATGGATCACCCTTACATTGTACAATCTCCCAAATTCACGGCTGAGAGAATCAGGTTTAATCTTTTTTAAAAGCTAGGTTTTTTAAAAAAAAGAAATGTCATTGTTTCACATTTCTACTTCAGTCCTACCGTGAAAAGAGAAGAATAAATTAACTAAACTGACCGAAGACTATTTTATTTGCCTCCTGGCTTCCAGACCATTAAAGGAGCCTTGGAAAATTCAGACACAGTGTTAGAAATACAGTTTTACTGGTGTTGGACCCTGTAAAATGAAACTCCTGATTTCATTATTTGACAGCTTCAGATAACGAAATTCAGAATTACAAAAGGAGTTTTTTTCCTGAATTATAAAAGCTGGAGATGCTTAGAAAACCTGACATGTTAATGTAAGAGGAAATTACAGCAGTGACAGCTACCAAAACTATTAGGCAGCTTTCTTATCACAGGAGATGATAAAGAAAATAATACTATAAAATCAGAGGCACTGCAAAGTGCAGTTTCCCAGTATAGAAGATGCTGGAAATTATTCACATATTGGATAAAATAAAATGGGTGCAGTCCTGGAAATTAGAGGAGTTAAACCTCCTCTTACAACCCCAGTATATTTATACAATATGCCTTCTAGTCTAGATACCTTAGATGAACTGGCTACAAACTGGCAATAAAGCCCCACAAGGGAAAAAGGAAAAGCAGATGGTAGGACAAATTATTTGTGAGCTGTTTTTTGTTGTCAACACTGTATGTACATAACTTTAAATCTGTAATTCTTATTTATGATGTGATTATTTTAACTGTTTCAGGGAACCATACTAAACAGGACTACTCAGAAGTAAGTCCCATGCTATTGACTGCAGCTTACTTGCAGGAAAGTGTCCTTAGGACTGCAACATTAGTCTACATTAGTCTATCATATTGATTTGTTTTTACATTTTTAAACAGCTATTAGCTGCCCTAAAATGGGATGTAGATTGAAATATATAAAAATAATGCAAGGATAATTATGTCTGTATGTGATAAGAGGAAATGCTATCCGAAGACTTCTTCGTGGTCATGTGGCTGGCATGACTAAATGCCGAGGTGCATGGAACATTGTTACCTTCCCACTGAAATGGAACCTATTTATCTACTTGTAGTTTCTTGCTTTCGAACTGCTAGGTTGGCAGGAGCTGGGAGCTCACTCTGTCATGTGGCACTAGGGTCTCAAACTGCTGAGCTAGACCTTCCTGTCTGCAGTTCAGTGTCTTAACCTCTGAGCCACTGCAACCCCATACCCTCCTACAAACTCTGCCCTCCCTAAACACCACCCCCAAATCTCCACAAATTTCTCAAGATGGAGTGGACAGCCCTAAATGGAACATGTTGCAGGCTAGGGTTCTCTCCTCCACTGACATGCACGGATTCAGTCTTCCACTTCCTGCTTTGTGGTACCCATTGTTTCCTGTGACACCATTGTAACTGATTCTGGTTTGGAGGCATTTTATGATGTGTCTGATTTTGACACCATATGATTACCTCAGTTCTAGAAATGGAAGAAGGAATTAGCATGCACAGGAAAAGGATAGAGCCCTGAGCCTATAGAACCTTCCTGACAGCCAAACTGTGGTTTGCTCATTATGTCAAAAATGGGACCCAGATAAGAGTGTAAGGTAGATTTCTCTCAACAGTTTGTCCAAATGGAACACTTTCTTATAGAAGATGCTGGAAATTATTCACATATTGGATAAAATAAAATGGGTGCAGTCCTGGAAATTAGAGGAGTTAAACCTCCTCTTACAACCCCAATGGTTCCAGCCAAAGATCAAGCCTGCTTGCATCTGCTTATACCCACACCTGTTTCCATCTCTGATATTTCAGTGAAACTGTGAGACATCCTTGGGTAGCTCTTTCACCTTCAAGAGAATGAACTGCTCTTAAACGATGTTGGCCATAATCCAGTACACAGTTAAAAGCTCTTCTGCAAGCTAAGTCTGTCTGGGTCTTTATTATGATCAATTTATTCTGTTTTTTAAAGCCTGCAAAACCAGACTCTTCTCAGTCTGTTCTATACCATGTCAAGCCTTTCCAAAGAGCCTTTCCTAATCCTATTCAATTTTATAAAGTAATTAAATAGCCTCTACTCAACAGGAATCCTGAAAAGAAACTAGCATAACTTCAAACTCCCTGGGATTTTTTATATTGTTATTTAAGCAGATTTCATAGAAACTTTTAAAGTGACTTTCATATATAAGCAGACAAATTCCATGATCTTGCTATGCCAAGTGGTTTTATACCAGGGTAATGTCAGTGCAACATAGTTATGATCCTATAGAATCTCAGAAGCAGAGTCAATAGTACAATAAATGCAATGGATGCAGAATTTCAGAGAACAAATACCTATGCAACAATGAGAATGATTATGGGGGAAAAGGAATTAAGTTCTCAGCCAGCCAGGCATTAAGAGAAAATTGGTACAAAATGTTTTTCAGATACTATATTTCTCCAAAAGATATCAAGAAAGTAGACAAAAATTATAAAGGAAAATGTTGGAAATGTCAAGATATAGACGGAACTTTTTACCATCTGTGGTAGACTAGTAAAAAAGCAAGAAGATACTGGGAAATACATGGAAAAATATATTATAATTTAAATTCCCTATGGAAGCTAAAATATGCTATTAGGAATATTATCTAACAAATTATCAAAAATCTTGGAAGAGATATTTGAATATATAGTAGCAGCTAGAATTATTTATGCAGAAAAATGGAAATCTGATATTTGTCCAAGCTTAGAAGAATGGGAAAATAAACTTGATGATTATGCAATAATGGCAAGACTAACAACTTATCTGAGAAATAGATCAATCTCAAAATTTGAGGAGAGATGGAGTGTTTATTATGCAAGCAGGAGACAAACTTAGAATGAGAAACAATTTAAAATTTAGAATTACAGTTTAAAAATTGAATATAAATGTGTTGTAATGCATATAAATGTACCACAGTGTTAAAGCTGAATGAACATAAGTTCTGAATATAAATATAAGGAATTGGATTGGAAACAAAATATACTTTACTTTTTACTGTGAGATACATAAGGGATTTTTTTAACCTTGCTATATTCGAGCTATAGATATGATATAGAAATGATTAAATATGTAAAATAGAATATGCAGCAATGATGAAATTAATAATAATGTTGCAAAATAGATCAGTAATAAAATCTGAAATTTAAAATGTCTGAAGTAAGGACCACTTTACCTTATAGAAAATGTCTTAAAATTGTGATGAAGGGGTTGTTGGGGAGAAATATTTTCCATTTCTTGTTTGATATATTTGCCAGTGTGTATCTTTGATATTTACACCTTGTTATATAATCCTCTTTTTCTTTTGTATTGCTTTTATTATTATCTTGTATTCTAATATATAAACAGTACAATAAATGCAAAAAGAAAAGCTAATGTAGCATTACTAACACACAGCAGTTATGGAGCTGCTGTTCAATGGAAATGTACAAGCACAGCCTACAAATTGTGGTTTTAATCCCTGATTGGTTTCCAGGTAGGTTTGCCAGGTCTTGGTTGGAAAATACCTGGAGACTTTAGGGGTGGATCCAGGAGAGGGCAGGGTTTGGGGAGGGCTCAGCATGGTCCAATGCCATAGAGTCCACCTTTCAAAGCAGCCATTTTCTCCTGGGGAGCTGATCTCTGTCAGTTTGAGATTAGTTGTAAAAGCGGGAGATCTCCTGGCCCTACCTGGAGGCTGGCAACCCTATTTCCAGGGGAAATTGCTGGGAAAAGACATAAGATATTATGGAGTGATGGTTAGAATAATGAAATACAGGCTAAATGACTTCAATGAACTTACTGTCTGACCTGTTCATTCAACTCTGTACCCCATTTTCATTTTTTATCTCATGGTTGTTGTCCCATAACGTCTTGTTACCCTCTCACTCTCCACTCCACATGGCTCAGCTTTGGGGTCATCAAAGGAGAACAGTGAAATGCTGGGACCCCCAAAACACACACACACATACACTAGTGCTCTGGTGGCAGTGCCATGGGCAGGTTACAGACTTTTTGGAAAGTGATGGTGAGGAGCCCATTGCCCCCCCCCCCAGTATGTATGTCCTGTCCTAGAGAGCTGAGGTGAATAATGAGGCAGAGGGAGGCAGGTGTTTCCTGTCTACTAACCAACACAAAAACACAGTCATAGCAAAAAACGGAAGCAGCTTTTATTTAAACACATCATTTGTGGAGTGAGATCCAACAGACGACTGAGGCTGCCAACTTTGTTGTTCCTCCAGAGTCCCCATGACTGAGAAACTTGTGTGCCAGAGGGAGGGGGGAGTATAGCAGCACTTGTAAGGGCCTTATGAAACAAAAAAGTGGCAACCCCACAGGGGAACTGATCCTAATCATCACCACTCTTGCTGTAGACCCGGCTTGTGATGTGTGGCATGGCAGGCAGTGAAGAACATCCTTGACTCAGCTGAATAGCATCCTGAGGAGAGACAAGAGAAACGTAGGTAATGATGAGTCTTGGGACAGTTTCTGTGACTGAGTTCTCATTATGAGTTTTTCAGCAAACAAGGGTTCTAGCAGGAATTCTTCCATTTCACATGTGCCACACTCTCCCACTGGTAGCCCCCAGTCCCTATGATGGGAAGCCTACCTGTTGGGGAAAATATCAAGAGAATACACACCTGTACAGTGTAGAGTACAATGGAACTCTGCCTGCAGTCAGTTTGTTCAACTCCGTGTGCCCTGGCCTTTATCTTGAAAGGAGAAATGGGTAATAAATCATTGGTGAGCAGTCACGATTGCCACAGTGGTTTTAATCTGTGATTCATGGCAGGACCTAATGTGCATTTGAAGGTTAATGACCATCAGGGACTTCTTTCTTAAAAACCAGATTCCCTGCATCCTCTATGTGAGGGACGTTGCTACAACTTTTTAGTAAGTTGTTAGTCTAGTACACTGTTTCTGTCATGAGGGTGGAGGAAAACAAGGTATAATGGTCCTGCCTTGAGGAATGGACCTTTCTTCTTGCTGAAAGTTGCAGCAGTAAAGCTGAGGATCTAGTGTGTGTTCTTGTCTAAAATATAGAGGCAAGATTCTTATAGAGATTTTGAGATGCCAAGCCTTATTAATTCTCTGTTTTCAACCTTCTTTACAGCTCTATTTATTCAATGTTTCCTTTGGATAAAATATACCATCGCTGATGTTCCTATCACCAAATTATCTCTAGTATTCCCACAGTTATCCAGACATGGGGGCAGAGTGACAAGGACTTGTGCCACATATCTATTTGCTATGTCTTCACTCTCTGGATCTCACATGCTCCTTACAATGTGGTGTGATTGGTTGCAAGGCTAATTAAAATGCTCTCCCCAGTTGTGATCATTGGGGTCAAAGAGAGACAGAGGAGATTGGTACAATCCTTTGGGGCTCTCAGCTGACTGCAATATTCCACCTGTTTTGTAGGTGTAATGATACACAATCATCCAGGCAGGACTGACTCATGTACAAGCACGGAATTCTGACTAATGCCCAGTCTTCTCCCACTACATCCTCAAGTCCACCCAGTTTCCTCCTTTGTGACAGTTGAGTGCTGCTATGAAGGCACTTGCCTCCCACAATTAGAATAGTATTACTAAACTAACATTTTTCTTCAGCAGCAGCATTGCACTTTGCCAGTGAAAGTGGGATTTAGCATCAACTGAATCCTGTTCAGTATGGGCCCTGTATAAGATAAGGCACAATCTGTATTCATTTAAATCAGCTGCCAAGCTTCCATCAATTTTACCATTTCTGAATGATATCTATAAACAGCAAATCCTCAAAACAGTTACTCTAGAGTAACCTGGGGATGGAATTGTTCTCTGGTAGTGCTTCTTCAGGCACAGGATGCTTAAGCTCTTTTCTGAAATCAATTATTATATTACGAAGTTCCAGTATGTAATATGATTTAAAATCTGCTGTGGAAACTTGATTTAGGTGGTTTGTACTGTTTCCAAGGCTACACTCCAAAACAAATTGTCCCCCAACCTGTTACAAACAGATGAAGACTCAAGCTGCATGTGATTTGAACTTTCACTACTGAAATGTGCCAAATGATCCCAATAAAACAGTATGTTTCCTATATATGTTATGTAACCTCAGTCATAAAAGCTTTCAATCTGAAGCAAAATGTGATTTTTCTAGTTGTGAAATTTACTCCAAAGCTACACACTTACATGAAAGCTGTTCCTCAAAAATGTATGGGGCTGTTTCTGCATAATTGTGCACAGGATAGGATTCTTAGATCTGAAGCCTTTGACTAGGGTCTGCAACCTATGGCTCCAGAACCAGACTTATGCCAGTGCACTAACTAAAGCAATCATGTTGAGACCTCCTCTGTATACTTATTATGTGTTGTGAGACCTAATGTATGGTACTTCCTGTCACAGGGTGGGGTACCCAAGTCATGACTACCCAACTCACCTGTCTGTTCCAAGGGTACTGGGAAGGGTCATCATCCTGTTGGTGGTGAGGAAGCTTCCCTGGATTTATGCAGAGTTGGAATGGCCAAAAGGAGAAAGAGCAAGATGTAGGTTCCTACTGCCCCCAACTTTGAGGCCCTCAGAGCTGTTCACCCATACGTGGTCTCAGACAGTGAGATGAGGGTTTATACAGTACCCTCCTCTTTCCCTTCTCTTCATGACTTGTCCCTTGTAGCAGGGCTCAGGCTCATGTTCATCCTCATGGGCATTGCAGTTCCCTGAATAAGGCTTCATTTCTCACACAAGCCCCACTGGTGCCCCTGACAGGAGTTGCCAACCCTGTGGGAGGACAGGATACAAAGCTGGTGACCCAATCAACTGGGCCAGCCCCTGGCCTTCAGTGTTCAGCTGCCATTGTGTCAGTGAGAAGATCTGCTGTGGATCTTCCCAAACTAGGTGCAGCAGCCAACTCCCACTCCACAGCCTTTCTGGGGTCTAGCCCACCAAGGGTCATTGCTTCATTGTTCTTGTGGCTGCCCCACTCTGGAAGAGCCACCATCCACCTGGAGGTAAGTTTCCATCTCTGGCTGCACCTAATAAAGGACTCACTACAAGCAGTGTTTAGGTGGCAGAAACTTTATGGATTATTAGTCAATATGTCAATTATTAATATGTACGTTTCAGTTATACAAATGGGCTTATACTGGTTCTTTGCTGATTTCTTGTTCTTAATGTTGATGTAGTGTGGCTCTTTGTGAGCCAGTTTGGAGTGGTTGATCTGATGACCAAACTTTTTAAAAGTTAATATATGAACTAGAGATTGGGAAATACATATGCTCCTGAACTAGGCCTGAAGTTGTTAATGATTCAGCTTCTTCTGATTGAGCAACATAAGTAGGATAATTCAGAAGGATTTTTCTCCCAACTACTATTTCATTTTGTCATGACATAGCAAACTTTAATACAACATTACAATGTTTTACATGGGATGTGTCTATTGGCAGCCTTACTTAATAATCTCTCATGTGGGCAATTTCCTAGAAGCTTTCATAGATGTTAATATCCAAATCAAACAAACAAACAAACCAAAAGTTCAGAATGAAATATTCTCCAGCTTTAAAGAGGATTAAAATGGAAAAGGCAATAGGTGCAGACAAAGCATTCCATAAAAGAACCAGAAATAGCCATGTGACAGACCTCCAGGGAGATACATAACTGCTATTGCAATGGCTGGAGAAACTGCAGCCACTAATGTATAAATCGTGGGATAATTCGTGACAACAATGGGGAAAAAGATGTAACAAAATAATAAAATATTAAAACTTTTTTAAAAAATCAAAGTGCAGATGCTATTTATTTTTTGGCTTATTTTACAGCTGTATAAAATTCATTGCCTAACTGGAAGATTATGAGGGACTCTGTATCAGCAGCTACTGTTCAACTGATCCCAGAATCACATCTCTTGTAAGCATCCAGAAATCTGCGTGGCTTGTTGGAGGTCACAACAAGTTGGATCCAAGCAACTTTAGTGCTGGTGGAAAAGGAAGGAAGAATCCCACTTGACTAATCCAAAATGTTATGTTGGGGGTCATGGGACCTACACATACAAAAGTCTTGTGGCATGAGGGTTGTACCAAGGAAGAGTAGTGGGTGAAATGAAGTGAAAAAGCTCACTAGATCCAACCTATTGTGTGTACATTCTGGATAATTATAGAAAGCATCAGATTCACACTTCCAGTCTATCCCTAAGAGACTTAAAAGCTCTCAGCACCAGAGTACCACATGGTGCTATTCTGTGGTCATCAGCTTTTTCACTGACATTTCTAAGTTCAGTCCTGTAGTGAGATTTTTGGGCTGGCAACCACTTCTGTAGCTCAAAGGAAGGAGCAATGTCCTATTTTGTACTATGCTGGCACAACTTCTCCAGAGTAAAAGAACATCTTGGCCCGTTCCGTGCCTGTTATTCTACTTTGTAAGCAGCAGGACCAAGTTCAGCAGGATTTCCAGAAGAAGAAATGAGATAGCTCTGTCTTGTTCCTCCCACTTCTTTCTCAGGTATACGTTAGAGGCCAAACCAGACTTGGGGTTCCCCCATTTATCAAATGCTTTTTTTTTCCCTTCAAAAAAAGTCTGAGACAGGATGTCTTGGGAGAAAACAATAAAAGCATACATCATGGAACAATCTGTTTCTCAAGTTGGATCCAGCCAGTTTTTCTACTAATGAAATTGAGAGGAGGATGCCTCCTTTGAACACTAAAATGGCTATGCCATTTTGAAAGGACCTGGACAAGACTGAGGTTTTTTTTTAAAAAAAACTGACTGGATACAATACAATATATTTTAGCTCCTTCTCTCAAGACTGGCAGCCTAGTAACTGGAACAGTCTGATGAAACAACTATGACTATCAGGATGAAAGTTTTGATTGTGAACTATGGCACGAAGAGCCCTGAGTTTTCTAAACTCTGACCACTGTTTGCTTTTTCACTGATTGGTCTGCCATTTTTAAACAGAATGCCCTGTATCTCAGTATTTATAGAAATGGTAACTTCCATGGAGTAAAGAGTGAGCAACGTCCTTCTTTGTGCTGTTGGGCACAAAAGATAGCCAATGTTATTATGCTGATAACAGCAGGAATATAACAAAGGTAAGAGGGAGGGGCAATTTCAATCCAGGGAGAAAACAGCATGTTTCCTATCTTTTCCAGGCACTGGGGCCAGGTGGAGGGGGGGTCTTGGGAGGACAAATTCCCAGGGGCCCAAGTCAGCTGGAGGGCTTTGAAGCCAGCATCATGATTTAATCCCAGAATGCATTTTTGCCACTAGAGGGAAAAGAAGGTAGAGCACAGTAAAGAGCAGCACCTCTAACTGCTGTCTCAACTTTTCTGTTTAGGAGGGAAACCCTTGCTTCTCAGATCCTGCTAAACCCATTAGCCAGGCCAGCACTGGAGAAAAGCAACAGCAGTCAGGACAAGATACAGTCATTGTCAGGATGCAGCCTTCCAACAAGGTCATTATCTTCCATCAGTCTATGGTTCCCCTCTTTCCTTAGTTTCATCCAGCTCCTGCACAGCCAGATGCAACAAAGCAGCAGCCCTGTTAGTGTGTGGTAGTAAAAACAACAACCAGAACCCCCCCCCCAATTGTCTTTTTCAACATTTTGCTAACTCTTTTCCACACTTTTCTCTTCCTTTGTTTTGCTCTCTTTCTATTATGATCTGTCATTTGTCATTTGTCTATCCCCACTTCTAATTTTTCTCCCTCCTCCCTTATTTTTCAGTCTCAATTCATTCTTATCCAAGGCAACTGGTTGGCAACTTAGAATGTATTTAATAATACAACAGCAAACATTTGTTAATATTATGAAAAGAAGGGTGGATTACTATTTCTCCATAATTTATCATAGAAATTAAAGGATGCTCCCCCCATCCTTTAAATTAATTAATTAATGGTAACAATGAAGAACAGAAGTTGGAATTTATTTATCTGAAAGAGGTTTGTTTCCATGAGAAAAGGAAAAAGTCAGTCATATTGTGTAAAAATAACATGAAATTGCATCAGCAGCTTCTTCCCTGGCTTATCCAGTTGCTGGTGCATCTGCAGCTGTATCCATTAGGACACCAAAATTCAGAGTTTTGTTTCTTAAATTTAAGTACATACTAAAAATGTGTGTGCATACTAACCTCTTGTATGAATTGACCATAATTACAGGGGATTATTTTTGACAAGACTGTACTTAACATTTAGTAACCATGTTCTCTTCATAATTTAAAAAAAAGTCATGCTATAATTGAAGCAGATAGAACTGACAGGCGCCAGCAAGTATATATCACTAGCTGGTTGCTGATGCAATTTCATGCTGCTTTTGCAGAATGCATGCTTCTCCCCCTTTCACTTGGACTTTCACTTTTGCTTGCACCACTATAGGACAGAAAAAAGGTACCCTGAATAACTTTGTGCACAGTCACAACATCAGATATGATGAAATATCTAACCCCTATGTCATCAATCCCCATGCAACTGGTTAATTTACACACCTCAAGGGAGGAGGCAAATTTAATTATGTTTGTCTTTAGATGAAAAAATTAATGTGTTATTTTAAAACCCTATTTTAACATGCACCACTTATAACTTAGTCTAAAAACATCCAATGTCATTAGTATTTAGCACTGTTCCATGCAATCTAAAATAGCTCCTTTGTCCTCTATATATGACCTTGAGTGTAATCTTTAAAAATAAATCCTGGGCAGTCGCCAGCAATATTTGTTTGCATCAGCTCACCTCATAACTGTGGTAATAATACAGATATGTGGCTTAAGCAACCCAGCATGTAGCAAATAAATTCATAATGGCTCTTTCTTCTGGGGATACATTTCGTTCCAAACAGAAGCCAGGGGTTTTAATACAACCGTTCGCGGACAGTACCTATCATTGACAAAGGAATAGATAAAAACTCTAACGACAGCTTAGAAACTGTAAGAGGAACACATTTCCTTTATTTCGTGCCTACAAAAGAAAGGGAGGTTTTAAGAACCGGGGAAAGGCGAGGCAGCAAGCTGTTCAGACGACCAAAAGACTTCCTCATTAACATACCCACCCAAACATGGTGACGTCAGAATTGAGCCCGCCCACCCCGACTCCGAGCGGCTGGGGTTGCATCGGGAAAGCGAAGCGTGTCCTCGCCGTGGGTTCTCGCCGGTCGCAGGCAACGAATCGCAGAGCATCAACACCCCGCACCCCTCCCCTCTGAGCCGCCTTTGAAGGCAGCGGTCTTTGTCTTGATCCCGAATTCCCACACCGGAGTCTTTGGCGGGCAATTTATCTGATCCGCCCCTAATCTCTTCTCCCTTCCCGCCCGGTGTTGGAAGCAGAGCTCTGGGAAGCGATGCCAGGAGCCGTTGGCAGCGCTTCTACCGACCCGCCAGCGGCTTACCTCCAATTAAGAGTCGTTTCCTCCTCTTAAACCCCGAAGCAACCCAGAAGGCTCTGCCTGCCTGCCTGCCTGCCAACAGCGATCCCCAGACAAAGCACGGGGGTGGGGGGGGGGGGAGTATCAGCAGCCGAAGGCAGCACGAGGGCCGGGCAATGCATGGAGGGCTGATGCAACGGAAGGAAGTCCAATGCCCGCCTAACATGCCGGACTCATCGCTCGGCTTCATTCACCGGCTCCTTGACTCAGTGAGGGTTTTCTCCGACCGAGCAAGGGAATCTTTCCACAGAGGCGGGATGCTAAGCAGGTGGATGCCTTTCCAGGTGCTAAAAAGGCACGGAGCGGTTGACTAGACAATCCCTCCCGCGGAGGGAGGGCGGGGGAAGGCAGAGCCAGACTGCAGTGCCCCTAAATCCTAGTAACCTACATGGCACGGCACTGTGCGCCGCCCGCTGTTGCTTCATATCCCGCACCCCCTCCCCCCCCCCATCTCCATCCTGGTGCGTCCATACGGATTACCCAACAGCGACGCCTTGTACACCCCGGGTATCCACCTTTCCCAAAAGTGCCAGAGACTGAGTCCTACTCTGGACAACGGGGATCCTCAGCTCATGTCCTGGTCTCTGCCCCCACTGCTGGACCTTCTGAGGGCACCTGGTGTTTTTGGCCACTGTGTGACAGAGTGTTGGACGGGATGGGCCACTGGCCTGATCCAGCTTTGGCTTCTCTTATGTTCTGATGCTGACCGTCCGCCGCCCTTCCGCTTGCTCTTGTGAACCACTGGACCGTCTAGTCCCATATTTCCGTGAATCCCACTGCCTGTATCACAGCGGGTAAATCGGAGATCTTGGCCGGATTCCCACCTACGAGATGCGGGGGGGGGGGGGGGGAGTGGGGGACTGCCCAAATGGAAATGCAGCACTCCTTTGCTAGAGGTCTCGGTGTTCATTCTGCCTCATCCCTATCTCGCCGGGGAGGGGGGGGATAAGGTTGGGGGGCTGTGTATTACCCAAATGGCCATTTGTGCTTCGATGCTGGGAAGGGCGAGATCCTGAGGACGGAGTTCCACTGCCCCTTCGGGTTGCCAGGCCACCGGCAGGGAATGGGGGGAGGGGGGTTGGGTTTTGTTTTGTTTTGCTAGATCCAGGATGGGAAACTCTTGGAGATTTGGGGATAAAGCCAGGGGAGGACAGGGACCTCGATGGGGTACAATGCCATAGGGTCCACCCTCCAAAGCATCCATTTCCCCCAGGGGGACTGATCTCTGTAATCTGGAGATGAGCTGTAATTCCAGGAGATCCCCCAGGTCCCACCTGGAGTCTGGCATCCCTTGTCCATAAAGCTGCCAGTGTTAATCTGCTGGCGCGGTCCATGTGCCTCCCAGAGCCTTGCCTCGGAAACCACGCGGTTTGTCTGCTTCCCTCAAGAGCAGCCGCCCCCACCCAGCCTCCCTTGCCGCCGCTCCCCAGGGCCTTCCGCCGCTGCCTTCCACCGTCCCCGTCGGGAACTCCTCCGTGCCTTACCTTTCGTCGCGGGGCGCTTCGCCGGCCGGTTCGACTCTCTCCGGCAACCTCTGCAATGTGGCGGAGACGGAGCGCAGAAATCAGTGGCTGGCTTTCGAGGAGAGGGCGGGCGGGCGCGCCTTTCTCTCTCTGCGTGCGTGTGTGTGTGTGTGTGTGTGTTTCCGCGGAGGGCGGTGGAAGACGTACATGTGCTCGGCTCTTGCGATGCAGGGGCGTTTAAAGACAGACCGGAGGGAGGGGAGGGAAGGGAAGGGAAGGGCGGAGGGAGCCGCGCCTCCCTTGACGCAGCGCGGGCTGCAGCCGCAGCATCCTCCCCGCAAGGCTAGGGGGGCGGGGAGCGAAGGCTGAGGGCGCTCTTTCCCTCCTCCCCTTCTCAGCAGCTACGGGAGCCCCTGCCTTACCCAGGAGCAAGGTACTACCCAGGCCAAAAGCTCGCAGGTTTTTGCTGGAGAACAAAGCCGAGCCTCCTGCCCCACCCTGTGGCTCTGAGCGGGATGTTGCGGCACATTTTCCGCCAACTGATGTGCCATGCGCCCGCTGACAGGATGCGACTGGGCAAGCGCCGATTGCCTTTCCTGAGTGCTTTGGGAGCGGAGAAGGGGAGCTTGGTCAAGTTAGGAGACATCCCCGGCTGCTCCGTTTGGATGCAGTCAGGCTGGTGGAGTGGGCAGCTGGAAGTGTTGGCAGGGTTGGAGGTAGGAGGTGCCTGCGTGCCAAGCAGAAAAGGCAAGGATTCTCCCTTGCCGAGGGAAAACTGACTGGCCAACAAGGCCTGCTCCCCTAGTGATCAGGAACAAACCTAAGGGCAGGCTTTGCTTTGTCCCCCAGTTCTTCCCAGTGGATTGTGCTGTGTGGCAGTTTATCCAGATGGAGACCCCTTAATTTCCAGACATAACAGACACATTATTTACATTGTCAATATTTGATCAATTCCAAGATCCAGGTTTCTCAACCTGGAAAATTTAAAGGGGGGGGGGGTTCATTCAGCATCAGTGGTGAGAAATTTGTAAAAAGAATACTTATTTATTTATTAAATTGGATTTGCTAGGCCGCCCTTTCCTACAAGTAGGGCTCAGGGCAGCTTACAACAAGATAGCATACAATAAACCGGCATCAAACCACCCTAAAAACAAGTCAATAAATAACATACATTAGAAGATGGCAGAAAGAAAAGAGAACATTCAGCTCCCCAGCCTCTTGGGGAGGGAGGGTTACGAGGGATGGGAAGGATATATAGGAGTGCCAGATGTCAGACTGTCCCGTTGCTCTCCTCAGCCGAAGGCCTGGCGGAACATCTCTGCCTTACATGCCCTGCGGAAAGGTAATAACTCTTGCTGGGCACAGATGTTTTCTGGCAGAGAGTTCCACCAGGCAGGGGCCAGGGCCAAAAAAGCCCTGGCCCTGATTAAGAACATAAGAACATAAGAGAAGACAATGTTGGATCAGGCCAGTGGCCCATCCAGTCCAACACCCTGGATCTCCTTTGGGCCAGGGACCACCAGGAGGTTCTTATCTCCAGAGCATAATGCTCTTCCAGAGGCATACGGAGAGATCCAGTGCTCAACTGGAAGCCAGTGCAGCTCGCTCAGCACAGGTTGAATGTGTGCTGTCCAGTGGGTCCCAGTAAGGCTTCAGAGAGCCGGGCATTCCAGTTCTCTGTCAAGTTCAAAAGGCACAGTGATCGATTGACCGAGATGTGCAAACATTTTCAGGTGGTTATTCTTGGCCTCTTCCTCATCCTTATGTGACTAATATAGCATGAGCTGAACATCCTTCCACAGTGTCCAAAACTGCAAAAACCTATATTTGACATAATGGAAGTTGCTTCTACTGAGGAATGAGAACTCAGTCATATTGTGGCATCAGATAAGCACACCACTCCCAAAAACTATGACATTTGGTGTAGTGAAAACTAGGTAAAATTGCAAATGGATTTCTTCTTTGGAAAAAAGATCAAGTTACCTGGAGTTAAGCCCAATGTCCACCAAACCCATCCCTTCTTACAGGTGCTACTGTAAGCTCTTGGAGGATTGGCTCCATCAGGGGTGTGTGGCCTAATATGCAAAGGAGCTCCTGCTACGAAATGTGCCCTGGCTATGGGTAAAGTCTATTGCTGTATATAATCTCTGACAATCTAGTCACCAGCTTCCAGGAACGTATAGACAGTCCCTTAGGGGCTGAACATCTGAATGGTTGCACTTTGGAGCAGTATTTCATTCCAGTTCATTTAATGCACATTTAATTAGGGTTGCCTGCCTCCAGATGGTTGCACCTCACCAATGATCACTGTGCAACAATGATTCTAGTCCAACTACAGTCCACAAATAAACTTTTTTTTTGTTTCTTTGTTTTACATCATGCAGTGCTGCTCCTGCTGCTTCTAAACAATTGCCATGCAACTACAGATGTCACAGGTAAACAATCTGTTTCCCTCTCAGCTTTGTCAGGTCGCTTTATACATGGAGCCAATACTCTACGGCTCCTACTCAGAATTAATCTTGTTTTCTTGGCATCTGCTGACTCTGATTGGCTCTAAGTATAAAGCGACCTGACCTGCATATACCTCTTCAAGATATTTTATGAAATCCTGACATAGTATGCACAGCAGCTATTTATATATAAATATATAGTTATATCTTGCTGAGACTCATTACAAGATAAAAACAGTACAGACAGACACCTGGAAGACATCAGGGCCCTGTGAGACCTTTTACGGTTCCACAGGGCCTGCAAAACAGAGCTCTTCCACCAGGCCTTTGATTAGGAGCCGCTTCCAATAACACTGAACTGGGATAGGCCCTCTATGTCAATTGCAACTGCCTACGATGTCAACAGCAACAGCCCCTGGCCACACTTCTTGTTATATTTGCTACATCATGGCCTATAGTTACCGTCACTAGCACTTTAATTGTACTTATTTGTTAATTGTTATCTGTAATATATATGAGTTTTATTATATGTTTTGTGTATAATGAATTGCATTTTAATGTATTTTAACTTTTAATGTGATCCTCCCTAAGCCAGCTTTGGCGGGGAGAGCAGGATACAAATCAAATAGGTAAACAAACAAACAAGCCAATGAACAGTACAATAGGACTAGGATCAAGCAATGAGAGAACAAGGCAGCCAACAAACTATCTAAGGCAACTTACATTATAAACAATACAGAAAGTGGATTACAAGATATAAAATGATGCAGTAAAAGCAGGTGATACATGCAATAATCATTACAGTGGTTTACTGATAACTATTATCTATCTGTTACATCACATTTTATAATAGGTAAAACACCAGCAATTATTGCATGATGTATATATAGTGGTATCAAAGTGGTGACTTAATGTGTGAAATGATTATCACATCAAACTCCTCAAACAGAGTAGCCCTACAACTTTAAATACCACCCTAATGGTGGTAGTTTATGTATTCATCTGACCATCACCAAGGGATAAATTCAAGTGGGGTTCAAAAAGATTTGAATTCAAGGAATGCATGGAAAAGAGAGCAAGACACACCCACTTGCCTCCGCACCTCTAGCTGCACCTATGCATAGGGCTGAATCACATACGAAGTGTACTCATGCAGTCAATCTGAATTATTTTCTTCACACAGGCAGAACCTGTGTAAATAGGTAGATTTGAGTCCAGTAGCACCTTAGAGACCAACACGGTTTCACGGCATAAACTTTCAAGTGTCAAAGCTCCCTTCATCAGACACTTGACTCTTGGAAGCCCACTCCCTGAAACTCGTATTGGTCTCTAAGGTGCTACTGGGCTCAAATCTAACTGTTCCACTGCAGATCAACACAGCTACCCTCTGAAACTATGTAAGTGGAGTTTGTATGTGGATAAACTGTGCATGGGTTTAGCTGAATCTGTGGAGGGTTGGGTGAGTGGTGTCAGCAGACGTCACCGTACTATGACTTCCAAAGGTCCACAGAATGCAATTGGTTGTCTCAATGTTCAATTCTTTATTTATGTAAAAAAAAAAAAACCCTTTTGCCTTGCTTTTCTTCTCAAAAGGAGTCAAAGTGGGATTCCTGAGTGGTATACATCCTATGTACAACTATATCATGTAAGAACTTTCTAGTGTTAGTTTTAAAGAGGGAAGGTGCTCCAAATTGTTTCAACAGGTGGACCGTAATGATATCTATCAGAAGCGAAGTGCCCTGCAGAGAGAAAGAGACAAGGCAGCACTAGGCTGTAAATCCTATTGTGTTCAGAAACCATTTAGCATGCAAAGAATAGATTCTATTTAGAATATGTATAAAGAGATAATTAGTATGGGAGTCAACTGAGAACACCAGCAGGAAGGCACTTCAATTAGTGTGAACATCTGTTGATTTTTTGGTGTCTTATCTACAGAATGCAACCATCTAGGGAGCATGGTGAATGGGCATCAGAAGCCTTATCTTTTCCATAGGGGTGTATACTGAGTTTTAAAGGCTCACTTTATGAAAGGAATAGGGTTTGTTGCAGCTACACAAAGTGATCACCAAAAATATTGTTTTGTTGGGGGATCCAAGTGAAAAATTACGTGGACTAGCTTGCCATCCCTGTTTGTGTAAAGCTAAATGTAAGTCAGTTTCTCATAGCCAAATATTTGCCTTTGACCATGAAATAACAAAACAAAGTTTAAGTCCAGTAGTGCCTTTAAGACCAACAAAGTTTTATTCAAGATATAAGCTTTTGTGTGCATGAAATGGAAGTTGCCAGAGTTGCAGAGGGTGAGCAGTAAATTAGCATGCAGCATAATGAAGAGGTTTAACAGATTCAAGGATCAAACAGGAATAACAAGCTTAGTTTTATGATTACCATTTGTTTGGGTTTAATTCTGGGGGAGGGGGAAATAGTGACAGAAATAAATATGTCAAAATTGGAGACTGATGGACAGATGTCATCTTCATTGTGGAATGTTAAGAGTAATTAACTGTGTCATTACACTCCATCCATCTTCTCTCAAGCATGGAGGCAACCTTACACCATCTTCCTCTTTGAAGTGGGTCAACTGGCTGTGTAGAGTTATCTCCCCTGTCCCCAGACCAGAGAAATATCTTCTACCTACATGTCTAGGCAGTAATTTCCATTTCAAGGTATCTGAAGAAGTGTGTATGTGCATGAAAACTTATACCTTGAATAAAACTTTATTGGTCTTAAAGGTGCCACTGGACTCAAACTTTGTTCTGCTGCTTCAGACCAACACAGCTATCCACCTGAATCTATGAAATAACAAGTAATTTTTCAGATGGAATTAGTGCCTGCTTCTAAATTAGACCTTTCACCCACATAATGTATAGATTTATCACAAATTGAGTCAGTGGATTGACAGCCCTGGTATTACACCTTCTAGTGTTGAAAACAGTGAGCCAGCCTTTTAAGATGAGGTTGCACACAGATATACTTGCAAGGAGGAGGGCATGCAGTGGGTTGCTTTGTTTAAAATAGGGAGATCTCAGCATCTTCCTGCCATTTTTTTCTGAACTGACTCATATTGTCACTCTGTTCTGATTGTTATCTCCACCCAACTTCAGGCAGCATGTCTGCTTTGGGTTTGGGTCCTGCCCCCCAAGGATACATATTGATTTACATAAATATTCATAGGGAAGTTTGACCCCCTGCTGATACTGCTCACATTCTGTTACGCAGTTGCAAGTAAGGAGCTAATTTTTTGGTGGGCTGATTGGCTGTTTGGGGGCAGATCAAGCCTGTTCCTTGGGTTTCTTTTCACGTATTCAAATAATACAGTACAGTGCAGTCAGCAGTATTTTGCACATGTGCATTCTCACACAGCCCACTGGAAGCATGTCACAAATGCTTCTATAGTGGGCTCTGTCCTTCTGTATACACGTTGTATACATGTTGTATAATGTTTCCTGGGCCATGCCAAGATGTAAGCAGCCATATCTAAATGCAGACTTTGGATATGAATTTTCCAGCAAAGGCAGAGGTCACCAACCTTGTCCAACTTACAAGTACTTTTGGAATGCTGAAAACAGATAGTGGGTGCTGCAACAAAATGTCTGCCACAGGGTTCAAGGCAAATCTAGAGCTATCAACCTGTAGCTAAGGCCTAAAGATCTCCTGGGATTACAAGTCATCTCCAGACCACAAAAATCAGTACCCATGGAGAGAATGGCTGCTTTGGAGCTGCCGACTCTGTGGCATTATCCCCTGCTGAGGTCCCTCCCATCCCCAAACTCTGCCTTCCCTAGGGTCCACCTCCAAATCTCTGGGAATTTCCCAATCTGTGGAGCTGGCAGCCCTAGTCAAATCACAAAACATTGAAAGCTTTTATAAAATGTTAAGAGGTTTCTGTTCAAGTATTCTTCTATGGTGCTCCATATAGACACAACAGTGATTCCGCCTGGGCTCTTCTGAAGCACCTCCAACTCCAGTGAAGGGAGAGAATGCCAGAACTGGCTCTTCATGAACAGTAAATGGGCACCAGGGAATGCACTGGTGGGTGTCAAGGCACCCATGGCCACCATATTGGGACTCATTGGCACTAGCTGTTCATTAATCACTTCACTTCACAGACGTCTATTGGCATAACAGCAGAAAACCAAATAAAATACACTGGAATCTGTAATCAGAAAGAACATCTCCTTCTAGAGGCCTGGTAGAGGAATTTTGCTACAGATTCAATGATTTCACTCTAATTTGAGGCTAGGTCTTGCGATCCTCAGATCGACCCTTTAAAGGTAGCAGAGAAGGCTTTAAAAATACAGCACAAAGATCATCATAAAATTTACGGTGCAAAATAACATGATTGTTATCTTCAATCTCACTCATCTCACATGGACACAACCTATCTGTATATGGAATTTTCTTGAATCTCCCATATAACTCCATAGATGGGAGAACATTAAAATGGGCTAACATAAATGCCCTACGAAGATGAGGATCATACAAACAAGATAGGTATTCAGGAAGGGAAGGGCCAGATGAAAGCTCCCAATGCACTGGGGAACAACGTCCAGAAGCCAGGCTTTTCAGATCTTGTATCTCGATATCAATAAGTCTTTGCTTAATCAAGGCAAAAGCCTGCTTCTCCGAGACTGTTCATTACTCAAGCTGGAAAGTGCATCAGATGAAGGATACTGCTCTGTTGACTAGCCAGAGAGAATAACAGTATTTCTTCCAGGCTTGACCCAATCAGAAGCTTCATAGTGTTGTTGTTGTTTTAAATTGTAGTGGGCAATGCTTTGAACCCTAGTTCTCTCCCATGCCTGAAGAAGGACAGGGCCCCTGAACACCCCCACTGCTTTAGGGGCCAAGACTGGGATTTATCCTAATAGTAATAACATAAAAATAATAAACACTGACGATTTATTGGGAATTGTTATAATCCCCTGATTCTTCAAGGCAGATTGCCACCTATCACATAGTAGAATTTAGGGCAAGAAACTAAGCTTGTTGCGGTTTTACCAAAATCCAGCCAAACACAATTAGGTCCTACGCCACATGCATCCTTTTAGCCATATAAGAGTGACCTAGTGCTTATGGAGGGGGGGGGGCGATGTCCACAAAGTTCATTAATTAATTTATTAATGTTAATGTATATATCATAATGAGCTTATCTGTACCAACTTCGACACACAAAGGCTGAGGACAGACTGGTAAGGTAGCTCGGAACAGCCGTGGGGCCGAAAGCCCCATGGGAAAAGCAGCCCGGGGCGCCCCGTTTGCACTGGCTGCGTGGGGCAGAGGTGTGCAGCTGCCGGCTGCCATGGCTATGCACAGCCGTGGCAGCCGGAACAGCCTGTTCACACTTCCGGCGGTGCATGCGACGCACCATTGGTGCGTCCACACCTGGAGGAAGCGGCAGCAGCACACACCCAGCCGCTAAAGATCAGTTCCCCGGGGTCTCTGCCTGAAGCGCAAGGACCGTGCTTCAGGCACGGGTGAGTGCGCACTGGCAGTGGGGGACAGCTGTGGCTTTAGAAGCAGAGGCACAGCGGGCCGCATCTCCAGTCTGTCTTCAGCCAAACTTTCTCAAGACTTATGCAGACACACCCTGAATTTTCTCTTATGTCTGATCAAAGCAGATGCATAGTCTTTGGAGTATAACACAAAAAAGAACTGCTCAATAGTAAGTACAAACATGATCCTTCATTGTGACTGTTCTGTGAGCCAGTGCTAAGCTAAGATTCTGTGGGAGCATTTTGCCCTGAAAGTGTAGGCATGTTATTCAAAAAGAAACTGGAAAGATTAATTAACAAACATTATGCCACACATTTTAATTTCACACATGTTCATTGGAAATTTAATTAAGTGTTGAGATTAGGAACCTGGGACACAGCAGGATTTCTCTCCCCACCCCCCACACGTTTGGCTTCCAGAGCAAATTTTGACAAAGGCGCAAAGTTGAATAAGGAAGGCACACAATGAAAGAAATTAAGCAAAGGACTGCAGAATGTACAGTTTTACTATACTCCCAGCCAGGGGTCATTTCGTAGAAAAAGAGGTGCAGGAATTCATTAGCATAACTCATTAGCATAACTTATTTACATATGCCACACCCCCTGAAATCACCGGAAGTGTGTCAAAAGGAAACACCCACCGGTCAGGCTCCTCTCCAAAAATCTCCAGGTATTTCCCAACTCAGAGCTGGTGAGCCAGCTTTACACTTTAACTAAAGACACTTTAGGTTTCCTTTGCTCTTGCAGGGAAGCTAACCTACAACAAGCATGGTCAAGTCAGTATGCTTTTGCTTTTTCCCACAGCGCATCACCATATGTGCCTGCTCCTGGGCTTGTTACTCCCAGAAGGGCATTCCTGCGTGCTCCTACTCGAAATGACCCCTGATCCCAGCAGCCCAAGCCTGTTGTGTGGTTAAGGTGGCAACCACCCTCCTTTGCTGAAACCAGTACAAGTTAGCTCAGCCACCATAATTCAAATCAAAGGCAACTTGTTAGAATTGATGTAACTCATTACACAGCAGCTGTGTAACTCCCCCCTCCACCAATCACTAGTACTTCCCCTAGTACTTACACAGGCCGAGGACAGACTGGCAATCTGCCCCGCTCTGCCTCCGCTTCTAAAGTGGAGGCAGAGGGGGCGTTCAGATTGCCACATCTGTCCCCCGTCGTCAGCGCGGACTCACCCATCCGCGAGGCGCCATCCTTCCGCTTCAGCCGGAGACCACTTTAAACAGGTCTCCGGCTCTCCGGCCACGCATCCCTGCCGCTTTCTGGCAGTGTGGATGCGTCGGCAGCGCGCCGGAAGCGGGGGCAGAAGTGCGGACGGACCCGCAGCCACGCGCCTCCTCCCCGCCTCCTCCACGGGACATTGCAGCCAGTGCGAACGGGCCGCACCGGGCTGCTTTTCCCGCGGGGCTTTTGGCCCCGCAACTGATCTAGGGCAGATCTTCAGTCTGTCCTTAGCCACAGTAAACCATCTGAATATATGGAAAATAAGAAACGAAAGAGAACAGTTAGTTGTGGCAAGAAAGCCATAAAGAGCATATATGAGGTAAAATATGCACTGTTCTTTTCTGCTGATCAAAGCAGATGCGTGGCTTTTGGAGAACATGATTTTTGGAGAGCTACAAAAGCCAGTGTAGTGTAAGGTCTAAGAGCATGAGCATGAGTGAGATGTCATTTCAAATCTTTCAGTTTTGAATTCCATGTGTTATTTTAGATAAGTGACCATGTCACACTCTCAGTCCCTATTAACAACATGGGTAACCACCCTGACTTGGATAGCCCAGGCAAGCCCGATCTTGTCAGATCTTGGAAGCTAAGCAGGGCCAAGTCTGGCAAGTACTTGGAAGGGCAACCTCCAAGGACTACCAGAGGTGGGACGCAGAGGAAGGCTTATCAAGGCACCTCTCTGGAAAATGTCCAAGCCCCCAGTAGGGGATGCCAGAAGTCAACCATGACTTCCAAGCAAGCGTGCACACGTGTGCTCTTGGGGGCACGCACACACACACACACACACAAAAATATATAAAAAACAGTATGGGTAACCCTTGCTTTATAGGCTAGTTGTCAAAATTACTGAGATGTTTTAGTGAATCTGTATCTTTGTGGATGTCTGGCATTGTCATGTATGTCCTGAGTTCTGGGTCAGGACATGCATCATTTGAATGTTCTCAGAGAACATGCCCTCAGGACATTAATGTCAACAAGTCCTTGTAAAGTACAACATACACATAGTTTAGAACAACTGCCAAGATTATGCAATGCTTTCCCATCTACATGACACACAGGCTGCGTTCAGACTGGCAGTTTGGCCCGATATGGGCACCTTTCACGAACAGATTAAATGGGCCCTTTCACACAGCCACAGCTGTCAGGTGTTCCCCGGGTGTACTCACCCTGTCAGAGGATGATTTGGAGCTGGATTAAAAAGCCACCACCTCCAAAGTAGAGTTTTTGTTTCCTTGCGCATTCATCGCGCATGGTGGCTGTCTGAACATGAGGAGCGCATGCAGAACGGATTTGGCAGTCTGAACCTGTAGATCCATTCTGCTGCTAGGGTAGCAACTTTTTTAAAAAAATGCCCATGTGCGCATGTGTGCACATGTGCACATGCACATATTCATGCACATGACTTTTGGCTGTTTTTGCCGTGCGCTCCATGGCTGATGTGCTACAATAATGTGGATGCTTTCCCATGGGTAACCCGCAGTAGGGTGTGCTGTGTGGCTGATATGTCCCACAACATTTTAAGCTGGGTCAATTAGAGGCAGCACTATATCGCAGCAAGCTGCCGTTCTATCCTCAATCATAGGTGTAAAATGGCAATATGTGAGCATGTATGCACAAAATATGTACGATCCAGTTAAGTATACTGAGGTCCAAATTACTGTTATATCTACCATATGTTTTACCATATAACAGCAGGGAGTTCCAGCAGTGCCACAGGGGCCTAATTCAGATAAGGACTGTAGCATGAGGGGAGATGATTCTGACTTTCCCCTGCAATGTTTTTCCAACTAGAAATGGCCCTGGTTGCCCCATTTGAGCAAAACTATATGACGCCACATTGGCATCATTAAGCTACTGTTTACATAATTAAGCTAAATGCCCCACATTTAATTCAATCCATTTTGTCATGACTACCCCATCTTTTCTTTCCTACTAGTCTCCATTCTTATAAGTAAACACTGTTTACATTAATATCACTTAGGATAGAAATAAATGTTTAGACAATTAAGCAAAACATAATTTTTCAAAATGTACATGCATTTCATATGATTAATTATAGTGCCATTTTCAGGGTTATGATACCACTAAATCAATGTATGCGTGTTTCATTACTTGTGCACAATGGATTACAATCATGATTTTTTAATTTTGTGGTATATAAAATCATTTAAACATATAATTTTACATATATACCTGTTTCAATCTAAATAACTAAGTAATGCAATTCAATTTTCACTTTCAATCTAGGCAATGTAAACATAAAATAAATGATCGAACTGTTTAACCTATAACCTACAAATGAAATTGACACAGAGAGAGAGAGAGTGCAAGAGAGACTCTTTTGAGGACAAAGGAATTGGGGGGGCGGGATTAAACCTGACAGCCAGTTTTAAATACTGTGGCATCATTCATATTTGCAATATCATCACTTGAAATATAAAATTAAATTAATCTTTAATGGGTGAATGGCTCTGTTTTTGCTCTGCTACCAGGATATTTGCCCATGAAAACCAGTGATTCTGCATGTATACTCAATCTAAAGATGAGGGGAGGAGGGGAGGGGAGAGGAAAACACATCTAGAGCCAATGCGTTTGTCGCTGTTCACTGCACACATACCTTTGAACTGATGTTTGACATCAGCAGCTTTAACACATGATGTTATAACTGAATTTAGGCACTCCCACCCTCTCTCCCACAAGGCCATCAGTGCAGTGAGAGCAGAGAGTACCAATCCTGTGCAGTGGCTGAAGGGAGGCAATGTAATCATCTCTGGGTCCTTCTGTTGTTCATTAGTAAAACCTGCATTCTTAATCAAGTATTATTAGGCAACTATTCACAACCAACGCAGACACTTTAGGTAATGGACAGATAATGTTTACTTTCTTTCTCAAGCTTGTTATACATCAAGCACTGGTGATTCAGAAACATGTGGCAAAACAAAGATTTGGAATGCTCTTCTGTTGTAATAATGATACTTTGGTTTACTCTACATTTTTGTAGTTTTTTCCTAATGTTAACTATCTCATGTTTATTTCTGTATTAGGAATAAGGCCCATTGTGGAAATAAATACAATGGGCTCTAGAAAGAGGCTCTGGGAGAGTGCCAAGGTTTTGGGCACTCAGCGTCAATTTGCTTTGGCAACCTCAGCAGGGTATAATGACACCACCATTTCCTCCAGAGGAACTAATCTCTGCTACCTGAAGAGCAGTTGTAATTCTGAGTGATCTCCAGCCCCCACCTGAATATTGGCAACAGTGGTTCCCCGGGAGGAAATGGCTGGTTTGGAGGGTGGTCTATGGCATTGTACCTGTCTGAGGTCCCACCCCTCCTCAAACCTCACCTTCTCCAGGCTCCAGCCCTCAAATCTCCAGGAAATTTCCCACCAAGTATCAACCTACCTTTATTTCCCCTTCACTGTTCAGCTTTCCATCTCACCACCACCACCTGCAGCCTCTACCGTGCTCTGAAGCCCTAACTGCCACATCACATTGGCTGTCATGGGGTGGGGGCATCTCAGCAGGGTATAAAGACACAGAGTCCACCAGTTTCTCCAGGGGAAATAATCAATGCCATCTGGAGAGCAGTTGTAATTCTGAGCGATCTCCAGCCCTCAACTGGAGATTGGCAGCAATGGTTCCTGAGGAGGGAAAGTAGTCTTTCTCTGCAATGGGGACCAAAGCAGCGTACATCATTCTCCTCTCCCTCTTTTGATTTGCACAACAACCCTGTGAAGTAAGTTAGGCTGAAAGTCTGTGACTGGTCCAAAATCACCCAGTCAGCTTCCACAGCAAGAACCTGGGTCTAGCAGACCCTGCTCCGAAGCACTGACTGCTACATCTAGGGTAGCCAACCTCCAGGTGGAGCCTGAAGATCGCCAGGTATCACAACTGAACTCCAGACAACACATCTATTTCCCCCCCTCCCTGGAGAAAATGACTGCTTTGGAGGGTGGGCTCTATGGCATTCTGTTCAACTGAGGCCTCTCCCCTCCCCATAGACTCCAGGAATCTCCCTACCTGGAGCTGGCAACCCTAGTCAGGACTGGCCCCAGTAAGTTTTTTCCCAAAGGCCAAAATAGGTGTGCAAAGGGCCTTTTATTGACAGAACCAAGCCTGGTTGACCAGCAACAAGCACTGAGGGGAAAGTAGGGTTCCCAGCTCTGAGTAGGGAAATGCCTGGAGATTTGGGGGGTGGGATTTCGCAGGAATTTCCCAACCTGGAGCTGGCAACCCTAGTCAGGACTGGCCCCAATGAGTTCCTCACAAAGGTGTGGAAAGGGTTTTGTTCCTTTTGTCTTTTTACTGACAGAACGAAGCTTGGTTGCCTATCAACAGCCACTGAGGGAAAAGTTAGTCTCACAGAGGAGCCAAGGAGGTGAACTGTCTTCGTCAGGAGAGAGAGCTGTCTGCCAGTAATTCTGACAGGGAACAGTGGCTGAAGTGGGTGTGTAAGAGGAGCCGACCTGGCACCTGGCCACTGGCATGTGAGTACTCTTGAGTGTCGGCTGATGGGCCAATGGCTGATGGAGTTTACTGTGGGCAGGACTCAGGCAACACAGCCAGTGGATAGGGACAGCTTCTGAGTGACACATCATGGAGCCAACTGATTTAGGAGCGTGTGGAATGTTCAGAATGTGCTACCTTACTCCTGAATTATATATAAGGAAAGATAGCCCCATCATCTGTATTATTAAACAAAAATAATGTATTTAAGTTTCTTTTTCACTTTGTGATATGGCTACTCCCCCCCCCCCCCCCGTCTTTTTGCTCACTGCATTCCATGCCACATACTGCTCTCTTGAAAGATGATATCAGGGAAGAGTTTTGCTTTCCCACTGTTGTGCCTGCTGATCCTTAGTGATCTAGCTCTTTCCCTCATCCAGCAGTTAAATTTGAAAGCTTCCATTTGTCTGCTAAGGTTATGCAGTAGACAAAGATCATTCCTTCCTAACATTTGCATAAATGATCACATCTCACCTGAAACTCCTTTAAATGTCAGGCCTTTGTAAAATACACAATGTAAAATTTCCAACTGCTTTAGGGAAGGCTTTCATCATTTTGTATAAAACAGAATGCATTTTCATTTTCTACGTTCAGGATTCAAAGGAGTCCTGGATTCTAATTCTGATTTAATTTGACTTATTTGAGCAATCTTAATAATTTAGACATGCAGTATTTATGATCCTATGTGTCTCTGGGATCCATGAGGACTGATACTGAATTCATAAATATTACTTAAAGTGCTTTTCAGTCCCACTTTCACTAGTGGTATACATACATGTAAAAAGCAAGTTTTAAAAAAGTGAATTTTTGAATTAATGGTGGCTGTTTGGGCAGGCTGATTTATAGTCTTATTGCTGCCTTCCTGCATGTTACACAGCATATGTGATTTTCTCCACACCTGTAGTTCATGTCCTTCTCTAATTTTGCTGTTAGTTATCAGACTAGATTTTTGTACATTTAAACAACATCATAGATGCTCCAATCTAGACATTTCATAATTGTCCACCTACAATACTAAATCTGCTAGTGATGATGCTTTAGCAATGTATGCTAATCTCATCTTGAGGTCATTGTGAGTGCACTAAGCTATTATCTGTTTGGAGTACAGTGGAAGATGATTGTCCCCCAGTATTTTTGTTGAACTTTTCTAGTGCATGGCTGCCGATTTTAAACACACACACATTCACATGCTTCACAGAGGGTTATCTTCCTACTAAAAGTAAATGTCCATATAGAATGTGCTTGCAATGTGCTGAAATCTATAGATGTCTCTAGTTTTTAAAAAATATACAAGCATCAGAATAACCAAAATGAAGGCTACATCTGAGTAGGAACTGTTTACTTTATTACTAAACAAAATTTTCCCCTCTGATCCTTGTTTCTCCCCATGTACTTTGTCTGCAAATATATGGAACATGAAGAATATTTTGTAATATATATGCAGTAACTTTAACAAAAATTGTAATATGCCTCTGCAATTCTCTGCTTCTCTACCCAGTCAGTCTGGTTGCAAATAATAATTCTAACTCTCTGTCCTAAGTCTTCACATGCCAGCCTGAACTCTGACTGCGAACAACCTTCAGGGAAGATCATAAACATGATTCATATGCGACTGGCCTCATTTAGCAGGGACAGCTCCTGTTCCTGGTACTTGTCCCTTATTAAACATAGTTCTTATTTTGCTTTCGGTGTTGTTGAGGATGCATTGAAAAACTTAGCAGTGCATCCATTCACTGGGGTTGCCATTAGGGTTTCCAACTGCAGCATGGGAAAATTCCTGTAGGTTTTGGGGTGCTGCCTGATGGTTTGAAGAGGGGAGGGAGCTCAGCAGGGATGTGATGCCATAGTGTCCACCCTCTGAAGTTGCCATTTCCTCCAGGGAACTGCCTGATCTGGAGATCAGTTGTCATTCCAAAATAATGCTGGACCTCACCTGGATGCAGCTAACCCTAGACATGGGGTTACAGCCCCACACCTGTGCCTCTAGACTTTAATAGTGCAGTCCTAAACAGAGTTGCACCTCACTAAGCCCAATGAGTTTAGAAGAATGCAGCCCTCCTGCGGATTGCACTGTAAATCTCTGAATTGTGGAGGGGATGTATAAAATGTCATGCAGATTCAGGCAAATACATCCACAAGGGCACCAATGCCCATCTTCCCTTTACCAGACAGTAAACATTGCTGATTGTGTTTGAGTTATGGCTGTTCTATGATAAATACAGCTCCATCCATTATACTAACCCTGTATTCAGCATCCTCCTTTTTTTAAGGAAACAATTTCTGTCAGTTTACAAACCAGTTCAAGAGAGGCATTAGTTTAGCAGGCAAACAAGAGCCTTCAGCAAGATTCCAAGGTTCCTTGGTGTGAAAACAGAGTTTTATAAATAAATTGAAGAGTCTCCTTTTTAATCAGTAAAATGCTGGAGGGTGTAAAAATGATGGTCTCTTGGACCCAGATGGTGAGGGAGATAAATAAAGTCATGATGGCAAGTATGGGTAGCCAGAATAGGTCAGAGATATTAAACTCTATCATCTTGGGGTTATCAATGTATCTGATTCCTATTCAATAGCCAATATTTTATATGGAATCTTTTTTGGCACTGAAGATTTCCACATCAGTTCCTAGAAGTTTCATAATTATTCAGGCTCATCCTTTTATGCCTTACAATTCAGTTTAAATAGCTTGAATGTGCAACATGCTAACTTGAGAAAAAAAATGGCCTGGCTGGGTCCAAAGAAGGCTTGGAATCCATGTGCCTCCCAGAAACACCAGATTAGCAGAAATTTTCTCTTCCCCTGTGGCAGAGTCATCCTGAAATGCATCAAGCTCAAGCCAGGCAGGTTTCAAAATTTAAGATTTTCATCCACCATCTTCCTACTGCTGGCCCTGTTTGGATCTGTAGATTTTACACTTGTGCTTGCTCATGATCACAGAGTGAGCCTTGCCTGCTGTCCTGGGAGGAAAGTCACACCTTCTCTGAAGCAGTAATTCTGGAAAGCTGTCTTTTAGTGAAATCTACTTAGCCCATATTGTCTCCTCTGAGAGGCAGCTTCTCCAGTATCTTCTCTGATGGGCAGCTGTTCCCCAGAGTCCCTGGCAGAGAAAGGTCTTTCCCAAGACATGATTTCCAAGGTCCTTCAGTTGGCATTGTCTTCATCCTGGCCCCTTTTCCAAGCAAAGCATGTGCTCTCCTGCTGAGCCATAGTTCTTTCCCAAAAGATGTATTCATTTGCAGTGAATAAGCCAAGGGTCTGTTCTAGTATTATTCCGTGCTCTTTAAAGCAAGCAGAAGGTGCACCTTCCATTCCCATTACTCCAGCAAAAGTTGCACAGGTTCATCTGAGGCCAAAATTTGGTCTTTCTGCCAATGCCCATGAAGCTTGACCTGCAATGGCCCTGCTGTATTAGGGCTAAGCCTCTTTCAAGCAAATTCTCACACACATATTGAATAACAGTGATGTGCAGGAAAATTAATGTGGAAATGGACTAAAACATATAGATTTGTTTCCTTGTGATCTGAAGATGATGGCTAGGAGAAAGATCGTAATAACTTGCTATAATCCCCAAATCCTACAATGTCTTAGCTTCTGTATATAAACTGGATTGTTACAATGCTGCTTGTGTGCAAGAGGTAAAAAAAAATCTATTAGAGATGGATATTCTGTAAATGTTTCCCTGATGTATGGTCATTTGTTTTGATAGAGATGGGTACTCAGACATGGCTATGCTGCTGCATCAGTTCTTTTCCAGTAATGCATTACTCGAGTGGTGTGATCATGTGATCATAACAAGACTTAAACACTCCAAAGACAAGCTGTCTGAATGTATTATACTTTGCAGGCTGTCATGTGATTAGCAGCAGCCACTTCTTACCTTCTTCCCGGTTGCTCTTAGCAACGGGAAAGCATGTGATGGTTCTTATGTGGCATAGCTATCCTACAGGCCTCGCTGTAAAGGTTTAAACAAAATGAAGTGGACAGAAATATTTATCCAGGCTGCTGAAATTTCCAAGAACAGTGCAGGTCTCAAAATTCTGAGTGAGAATGAGAAAAATAAAGTGTCTGCATTGCTAACAAAATGCAGTTTTCTTTATTGCACATACAGATGGGAAAGGTACAGCTATTTGTTCAATAAGAAACAGTGTAGATTAACAGTACCAGGGGAAAGTAACTTAGTGCATAGACTGGAGAACAGGACCAGTCATGCAAACAGGAGAATGAGAATAGCATAACCAGTTTCTATCAGTGGCTGGCATCCATCCAGTGCTGTATAGCACAAAGTACAAGTGCAAAACACAGCAGACAGCAGCAGGGTGCCATGGAACCCCCCTACTGCACAATAGAAAAATGTGTACTTGAGACTTGACATGGCAACGCAATAAGAATGGGAAAGGCCACGTGAAATATTTCTTAATGGTAGAGAAGGTGAAAAACAGCTAGAAGAAAATAGAAAGAATAGAAGAATATAGAATATAAAATCTATAGTTGTTTGCTTGGGGTTTTAAAAATAATTTTTTATTGGTTTTCTACAACTACACACAACTAAAACTACTACACTAACTAGAAGACTACACTACCCTAAGGTATACAGAAGTCAGTTTGCTATGCTGATATTACATTCTTGCTTCATAGTTCAAGAAAATATTTAAATATGCTGGTTTAATAATGCTAAATACTAGATAATTCAGGCCTAACAACAACAACAAAAAAGATTACATGCATGATTGAACCTTAAATGGGATACAATAAAAAAAAGAAACTTTTAACACTTCATTAATTATATCTGCTTATGTCCTCTCTTTTTCTTCTTCCCTCTCTGGGGTTTTGCCGCAGCTGCTCCTAAAGCTGCATCTGACACTTCTTCTTCTGAGTTTTTAGTTCCAGATGAATCTGAGTTTTCCAGTCCATAGATGCTCTCTTGATATTCCAAAGAGTCCCCTGTGGAAGCTTTGTCTTTATCTTCTTTGCAGTAATCCAGGAATTTCTTAGCTTTTGCAACTGAGTCAATCTTTTGTTTCTTGTCTTTGAAGCTAAAAACAAGGCCTTTCGGGGTGAGCCAACGATAAAGGATGCCTTGTGTTTGTAAAAATGCAGTTAAATTCTTGTAGGGTTTCCTCTTCTTTCTAATCTCAAATGGAATGTCCTTTAAAATTTTTATATCCGCTTCTTGGATCTTCAGTGCATTTCTATTTGTGGCCTTGAGCACCACGTCTCTAGTTGATTTCTTTGAGAACCTCACCATGACCTCTCCAGGCAGATTTTTCTTCTTAACAAATTCAGGATAGGTCCTATAGACCATATCCATATCGCTTTGTATTTGTTCCACTTGTAAATCTGTAATTGGAGCCAAAGCATTGCTCAAAATCTTTTTGAGATTCTTTCCTTTTTGCTCAGCAATACCCTGAAATCTCAGGAAAAAAGATGACCTTTCCATCTGAAGTCGCAAAAGATTGTCCTTATCAGAAATCCTCTCTTTTTCCATCACATCCATTCTTAGATCCATCTTCTCTGCCTTGGTTTTAATCTCTGCCAACACTTTAGCTGTCTGCTCAGACCTCATGTTTGCATCTGTCACTTGCTTTTGCAAAGAGTCCAGCTTAAGATTCACAGAAGTCAGCTGATCCATCAGGGGGTGCAAAGCTGTTGTCAATGCTGCATTTAGGTCTGTATTAGCTTCAGCCTTTGTGGAAGGAAATGTTGATGTGGCTTTAGGAAAAGGTCTAAGTTTCTCTGCCATCTTTTCACCCCGTCCAGTCATTGTTCTTTGTTTATAGTTAAAAAGAGATCCCAAAAGTTGGTTAAAAGTTCCTCTCTTTCCAGTTACTTAATCCAGTTACTTAATGCTACTTAATTCAGTCCCATTTATTCTCCAGCCATGCAGCAGCCACTCAGATTCTCTGGTCTGCTGTTACTTTAAGCCGAGAAAGCAGGGGGCAGGGATTTAAACTTTAAATCCCCTTCGCTTCATACTCCCACCAAAGAATTTTCATGTAAAATGGCCACTTACTGTCTCGCCATGCATAGCAGGTAAAGAATTTTTTTCTTTTCAGTCATCTAACTTCTGCAGCCATCCAGAAGTGCTTTGGTGTGCCTAAAGGCTCCATGGTGGTGAAACCTACCAAGGCAAAGGGAAGCCTCAATCCCTGGGTTGCCACACCGGGAGAGGCTATCCCTCGTGCCTCAGGCAGAAGCCCCCTACAGGGGCTCCTGGAGGCCCAAAGCCAGTTTGGGACCCCTTCTCACAGCTGGGTCCAGGCCACATCTCCTGGAGCTTCGGGGATGCGCAGTCACCATTGAAGTCACCAAAAACCGTAAGAGTTGTTTGCTTGGTTTAATTAATTAGTGCCATCACAGAGCTTTACAGAGTTTCATTTTACAAAAAAAAAGGACAGATTCAATAATTAGTTACTCATACTTAGGCTTGGATATAGCTGAAAATGTGAATGGTGTTGTTATAACAAGGGTGTAATAGTCAAAGGAAGGAAAGATCCTGAATTCACTCCTGAGTTTGTCAGGAGAAAAGGGGGCATATAAATATTTTAGACAGAGACAAAGAGGGAGAGAGAAGGCTAGAAATTCTGCATGTGACGTTTCACAAAATTTTCTGTAGTAGAGCAGATAATGGTTAAAAAGAATCATCATTCAGTTCCAACCATTTTGATGTGATGGGGGTGGCCGTGTCTTTTCCCCCATGGATGGAAAAACAGCTAGAGTGGATTTTTACTGGAATAGTTTACTGGAATAGTTTACTGGAATTTACTGGAATAGTTCCACAAGGGAAACATTATGCACCCCTTCTCTCCACCACTCTTGCTTCTATCAGATTCTCAACACCCCCAGCTTTCTCCATTTTTCAAAAAAAAATTCAGACTGGTCATCCATCTAGGTAGGCTCTTGATGGCAGCCAAAGAGAAGTCACTGCTATTTCATCACAAGTTAAGGCTATGGCTGCCAAGTGGAGAGCCACCATATATCCTCAGACAAAGTTTCTCTTTAGAGATCCCTCACACATTTAAAGAAACAATTGTAAGAAGGAAAGGAGAGGAGAGAAAGAAAGGGTGTGCAAACAAATAGAAAAGTGCAATAAGATGCACTATAGGGGTTACTTCTTTTGTTACTCCTAAGTGTTCTGTCAGTCAGTCAGTCAAAACCTTTATTGGCATAGGAAATGTTCTGTTGCTAAAGTAGAGAACTTGCTTTAATTTCAAATCAAAGTGTTAAAATGAGCAGCTTTGGATTAGGGGTATGCATTATCTGGCCTAAATAAATTTCTGGCCTGAATATATCTGGGCTGAATAAATTTCCAAAAAAATAACTTGTCTGTCTATTCCAGATATATTTGGGCATCCGGATAGTATTTGGGATTTTTTTTTACACGATCCTGGAAAACAGGCCCCCCAAAATCCTAGAATATCAAGACCCAACATTTTAAAGCTCCCGGTACTGTCCCCCTCCTCTTAAATTTATTTTGTTTCTGTGTCTTCCTGGGGCTTGGTATTGGCTTGGCGTGTTGATTTGGCTTTGATTGTATCCTTTGAAATTGGTTTTGTTGGTCTTTCAACACTTGTGCTCTTTGCGCAAGCCAGTTTGTATGGGGTTTGTGGCTTGCAGTGGATTTTCAGGTTCAATATTTTTTTTATTCTGGAGTTGTACTGGGTCAGATTCTTTGGCTGAGGACAGACTGGCAATGTGGCCCAGGATAGGTCCGCTTTAAAAGCGGGGAAGGGAGGCAGTTCAGACAGCCGCAGCTGTCCTCCGTCTCCCTTCCGTACTCCCCCATTTCTGAAGCGCTTTCATGGTGCCTCAGTCAGACACGGGCAGAAAGTGGTGTCCAGGGGACTTCCTCCACTTGAATCCCACTTCCTGGCTGTGTGGACAGGAAGAAGCGGGATTCAAATGGAGGCAGCGGTGTGAACGCACCTGTGAAGCAAAAGTCCCCACAAAGGGTTAACTTATGTAACAACGGGTTAGCCTTTCCCCAGCACAGCTGGCCTTTTGTTGCTGCCTAGTATGCTGATCTCAAGGTCAGGCAGAGATACTAATTAACAAGTGGAACTCCCCTTGATTGAAAAAAGGGCAGCTGATATGCTTTAAAAAAAAAAAAAAAAAAGGGTATATCTTGGCACTTCAGCTGGGGGGGAAGCTGTTCTAGCAGTTCCTGCCTGATCATTGACCTTGCAGATCTTCGGCGTGACACCACTTTCCTTGGTCTGGTCTTATTTTCATGCCACCTGAGAGCTGTGCCATGAAGTCAGCTAGCTTAAGGTAGAGTTATTTGTTTTCTTTTGTGCTCTTTGGAGTGTGTTGCTGGATCGTGTGTTAGTTTTAAAAACCTTATTTGTAATTAAAATTTGAATTTTAAACCCTAAAAAATTGGTCTGTATGTGCTTTAAGACCCTGCCAACTCACGAGAGCACCTCACTATCTTGACAGCACCACCGTGGAGAGATGCACATATGGGCTCTGTGTGCCACTGGATCATGGCTGAATTGCTGCCGCCTATGTGCCATGAGTCATTGCACCTCCTCCCCAGAACGCTCCCACAAGAGTCTGGCCAGTGTGAATGGCCAGCCCTGGGCCACTTTTGTTAGCCGAGTTGCTTTGGTTTTAAGATTAGCAACTGGCAAATAACCGGGTTACAGCCAACTAAACCAAGGTCCCGCCCCTTCCAGGAGTTCCCAGTAAATAGGCACCGAGGCAGAGGTCAGTTTAAATGGTTTTTTACTGAATAATATTCTCAGACACACAAAACAGATACACACGCACTAACACACAGTTCCTAAGAAACTTAGATAGAGAAATAGCACTTTTGCATGAGCAGGAGCTTCGCTGGTTGGGAAATACTTTACCTGTCCTGGAGATGGGTTGTCCGTTCCAAAGGAAGAATCGAGGGATTGAAAGGAAAATAGGGAACGTGTTCTGAACCGGCAGAAACACGCTTCTCTCTGACTGCGCAGACCAGAGATCAAAAGATGGAGGGAGGGTATTGGGATAGCAAGCTGGACTTGAGAGGGTAAAAAGCAGATAGAGGTCATGGAAGCTCAAGAGACCGGCCGCATGGTAGGCGACCTCTTTTATTAGGTGATTTGGGGGCTGGCAGTGCTGGTCACATCCCCCTAACACACCTATCAGGTAGTCTATCCCTACAAACTCTACCATTGGTTGAAGGAGAAAGAGGAGGAGATGCTGGGGGTGGTGATCAATATTGGAACACTAGGAGCTAGACAGGAACTGACTCCTGGGCAAGCTTGCGATAAGTCACTGAGCCATCCTATGGTCTCTTGATGGCCCTAGCTCGGCCAGTTGATGGGTTGAGGATTAGTTGCCAGGCAACCTCATTCACAGTCCAAAGTTCAGCATCTCTCTGGAATGTGTGGAATCCCACAGGTATGTTGGGGGGGGGGATGGGGTTGCCTAGCGCAAGTTGAGAGGGGAACCCTTTTGCAGTGGGATCCTTGTCTCCATCTTTGTGTGAGCCATGGTGGGTGTGTGCTTCTTTGAATAGACTGGAACCTCTTAGTGAAGAGGGCATGTAGTCCTTCAAAGCATAACAGCCCGAAGTTCAAACTTATGAACATTAAAAATCCATGAGAACACTTCCAGTGCCTTGCTAGGCAACACTTTGTCGCTTTTTCCCCCACTGCTGTTCCGCGTCAGATTCCCAGTCTGTCCTCAGCCTCTGATTTGACATTTGTTGGGCTTGTCAGAGCTTTATTGTTTGTCTTTGAGGATTATCTGGTTTGACATTGGGTTAGATTCTTGAGTTGTACATTTGTTGTATTAGGCTCGCCACATTGTCCTGCACTTCTGCAAGAAGTCACTGCTTCTTCATTGACTCTTTGGGCTTGTTTGTTCTGCCTACTTTGAGAGGCTTCCCCCCTTAGATTGCTTATCTTGTTCTTGTGTCTTTAGCTATGCTTTTTCCTGGAGAAAGAAATGGAACCCCCCCACCAGGAAACAATGGGGGGGGGCACCTTGTTTAGGGACCTAAAGAATTAAACCAATTCACTTGAAACTTGGAGGTTATTTAAAGGACAGGTGCCAGCAACTCTCTGGCTATTTTGGTCCAGTTTGCTCAAAAAAACAGTGCATCTAGCCCTCTATAAGGTATAGTGGAATAAAATAATATCAGAATCCCACCTGCCCCCCCCCCAAAAAAACCCCAAAAATCTGAATACCAAATCAGTATTTGGAACCTGGGTAACCAGGAATACCAATATATATATATTGCTCCCTGATACCTGGATTTAAAAAAAAAATACTTTTAAGTGCACATCCCTACTCTGGGTTCCCAAATGGGGTTCTAGCCATCTCTGAAGCCTTGAGATTTAAGTTATCAGTCCAGACTAATAGTCATCATGCCAGATGCTTCACTGCTCTCACATTAGAACAAAATGAGGCCGGTAGACTCTATGGCTTCTCACACCCCTAGAACAACCCAGATCCCAGGCATTTTGTTCCCCCTTACTCTGGGATTGCCTCTTACAACCACAAGGCATGTTCAGATCAACAACTCATGTAGAAATATGGGGGGAGTGTCTCTGACTACTGCTGTTACACATCCTAAAAATAGCTTTTTGGGTTAAAAATGGAGGCCTTTCAGAAGTTGGTACCAGATGCTGGGAAACACTGCAATATTACAATTCAATGCAACATCTTTTATCTAAGGGCAGGTAGGAACACATACAATACAGTAGCCAGAGATTCAAAATCATATAAAGCTTTCTTTGTACCTGCCTTCATCTGCCTGTCTGTATATACATTTTACTGACAAGTAAGGAAAATTGCAAAACAATACTGAGGATAACCGAACATTCTACTGTGGGAGTGGGACTGAAAAGTTATTATTAAAGGCCATACTGTTACACTTGTTTTACTGTTGTAAAATAATAATCTTCAGTGAAAAGACCTACTGTAAGCTCAACATGCCCTAACCAAAAAAAAAAATCAGTTTGTGCTTCTCATAATATAGGAATCTAGATATACTGGTCAAAATAATTCAGTCCAATTCCATTTTTATTCGTAAGGGTAAACTGTAAATTTGGATACGTAAAGATTATAATAATTAAAGTTATAATTATCATAAGAAGTCACTGCCAAAGGCTTCTGGGCATCAGAAAGAAGACCTACCAGTTGCAAAACATATATTTAAAAGGGACTCAATGATCTAGTAAATTCCAGCTTCTAATTTACGTTCCCAATGAAGGTACAAAAGTAATACTGCTGTGGCTACTTTATGTTATACCATCTTTATACAATACATAAATAGCAGAAAGATGTTGTATAACTATGATTCTTTAATGGTGGATTACAATGGAAGATGAAGGAAATAGAGGACTAGCATAAAGGACTAACACTGACCTGTTCATCACCAATAAATAACTCTTATACAAAGATCAGTTTCCTTGGTTCATCAAAAGCCTGAATCTTGACGTCAATGAGACAGTATTGTTAATATATCACTACTTTTTGGAAATATCTTTGGGTATATAGAAAAACATTTTTCAGATTTTTTGGTAATGGCAACACCTGTAAAAACATTTGCTGATTAACGTTGCTCCTCCTCAGTTGACATAATTTGCCATCAGTGAAGTCTACATTTAGAACAAATACAATAGGGGGGACTTGTGACAGTCATTGGGGGAATCTATCCTTCCCACCACCATTGGCTCAGCTATTTTCTTGACACTCTAGTGTTCCCCTCCTGCATCCCACCAAGAGACTTGCCGGGGGAATTTCACGCAGCTATTCCCCTCCCCGCCACCCACCTTGGGTCCAGAGACAAAGAGAGGTCCACCCCCTAGCACTGCCCCCTCAATAGCATGTAGGACAGTGCAGAGGGATGAAGGCTGCTCTCGCCTGCCTCCAGTGCTGCAACCTGGTAATTTTGGTGGTAATTTTGGTGGCAGAGGAACAGCAGAGGTTCCCACCCATCTCTAGCACTCCTGCCTTAGCACCATTTTTGTGAGGGTGGGGGCCCTTTCTCCTTGCCCAGCCACCTGCATTCCTCCAGCAAGACCCCCTCAACAGCAGGCAGAGGAGGAGACAGCTCCCAGGAGACACATACAGCTCCCAGTATGCACAAGCACAGACAATTTGTCTGTGTTTTGGTGGGTTCTGGAACCCCAAACATACCTTTTTTAAGGTTTCAAGGTTTTTTCCCCTGCAAAACTAAGCGGTCCCCCATGTTTGGAGAAAAATCTCTTTTATGTCAACGTGGCCCTGATCTGCAGATATAAGTATCTGCAGATGGGGCCATATTAAGAATTAGATATATTGGGGGCGTGGCGAGGCATCAGCGATGGCGGTCGCGTAGTTCTGCCGCTCCGTCTCCCGCTGTTCTCCCCGACGCCGCAGCAAGCGCCTGCATGAGAATTACGCCTTAAAAAAGCGGCTGAATCATGGGCAAAGGAGACCCCCCTTAAAACAAAGCCTTCTTCGTCGGCACCGTGCTCTATTAAGGATCACTTTGAAGCTGAGCCGAGTCATGCGAGTCAGCCTTCTAAGGAAGGCAAAATGGCGGCCGCAACGAAAGCGGCTGAAAAATCTCACCCGGACCCCACGGACTCGGCAGTCTTATCCTATTTGAAGACCACGGAAGCCAGTCTGATGGAAGGTATGTCCTCCTTAACTACTCAACTAAATGAAATAAAAATATCAGTGTCCCAAGCTGTGACGCAGGCAGAATTAGCCTTTGAACAGAGCTCTGCTAACCAGGCTAATATCTCTTCCCTAGTTGAAACGTCTTTGGAACATAATGACAGAATTATTCGTATAGAAGCTGAACTAAAAATGCCTAATTTAAAATTTCGAGGGATCCATGAAGATGCTGAGCAAAATATGGATTTAATAGCTTTTATGGCCTCCTTTCTTGCTAAAGCACTGCACTTAGAAGAAGGAGTAGTCCCAGTCTTAACTTATGCAAATAGAATTGGCTCCAGAATAGCAGCAAAGAGGAACACCCCTAGAGACATTATTATTACTGTGCCTGATGCAAGGGTGAGGAAACGCATTTTGATGGAGGCAAAAAACCCTGAAATATTTCAGTTTGAAGGAGAACAGGTGGCAGTATTTCCTGATGTTCCACGAGAAGCGCTGCTCATAAGAAGAAAACTGAAAACAACGACCAAATCTTTACAGGATATGCACCACAAATATAGATGGATGCCCTCTGGAAAGTTGTACGTTTACCACCAAGGTCAACATCTTACAGCCTGGGATGAAGAAAGTGGAAAGGAACTTTTAGCTGCACTGTTAAGTGAATCCCCAATGGAACAAGATGCAAAACGCTCGGCTAAAAGGAAAAATCTTTTCCCCATGACCTCAACGAAGTCTAGCAAGATCCCCATACACACCAGTCTGGGTTAAATAATATTGATTGTTGTTATACTTGGTAGATTTTCTTGGTGACACTTAATATAATGTTTTATATAGTCTATAGAGATAAGAAATTAAACACATATGTTTCCTTTTTAAAACACTTGTATTTAAGCAGCTTTTTGATTCTGATGTCGGGCAATTTAGAACTTGGATATAACTTGGCGTGGGGAAGGGAGGGGGGTGGGTGGTTCTGGTAGCTCCCTTATATCTCAGTTCCAGGTGACAGATTGTTACTGTCTTCCTCCTTTTTGTGAGGAGGCTCCTGGTTACTGGGGTAATATAATACCTGAATTATTTGCTTTTGAGTGGTGATAAGGGGCTGTGTTTTGGTGGGTGAGGGTTAGGGAGGTGGGAGGGTATTATATATTGGTTTTGGTATTTGAGTGAGTTTTCATACTTAAAGTTTATATATTCCATTGCATAAAGCATTTTAGCATAAGTTATAGTTGATAGGTAATATTATCTTAGCTCTATGGATGCCTATAAATTTAGAACTTTGAATGTGAGAGGTTTAAATAATTGTACCAAACGACGGAGAGTGGTAAAGGAACTTTTAAGAACTAAACCAGATGTTGTATTTATGCAAGAAACACATCTTAAGCAAGCAGACTTGCCAGTTTTGAATACACAATGGTATCCCCTTCAATTTAAATCCCCTGGCTCCTCTAAGGCTAGAGGAACAGCTATTTTGCTAGCAAAGACTCTCCATTTTGTTTGCTTGGGACAACAAAGAGATGATCAGGGCAGGTTTTTGTTTGTGAAAGGCCTTTTAGATGAAGAGTTGGTAACTCTGGTATCTTTATATGCTCCAAATGATAAACAAGGGCAATTTTTAAGGTCAGTGTTTGAGAAGTTAGAAAACTTTCAAGAGGGTGTGACAATTATTGGAGGAGATTGTAATTTAATAGTAAATAAACAAATGGATAGGTCTGGTAAAAATCCCACTGCAAGTTCAAAATTTAAACAGAGACAATACACAGAATTGTTTGATATTTTGGAACATTTCCATCTTACGGACGCATGGAGATTATCTCATGCTAAGGAGAGAGACTACACGTATTTTTCACCAAGATTTCAGTCTTACACCCGAATTGACTATATTTTTCTTTCAGATAATGTACTAAATAGGCTTCAAGATACTCACATAGGCCCCTTTAGATGGTCAGATCATGCCTTTGTGGAATGTCAAATTAAAAAAAAAAGGTAGAAGTTAAACACAGAATCTGGAGATTGAATAATTCAACTTTATTAGGGGAAATAAATAGAACTGAAGTGAGTGAGGCTATTAAAGATTATTTCCAGCTGAATGACAATGGTGAGGTAGACGACTTTATTCTGTGGGATGCTTTCAAAGCAGTCCTACGGGGCAAATTGCTGGCAATGACTTCTTTTCTAAAACAGGAAAAAAATAAAAAAATAAAAGAACTATTAGATAAAATTAAAAATTTAGAAATATTGCATAAAAGAACCTGTAATAAAAAGATTTACAAAGAACTGTTGGCTACCCGGAGGACGTTAGATATTCTGGAAACCACACAGATTCAGAAAAAACTTTTATTTTTAAAACAAAAATTTTGGCAAAAAAACTCAAAAGCGCTTCGCTCATTAAAATGGAGATTGAATCGTAAAATAACAGAAAGAACAATCTTTTCAATGCAAGATGAAAATGGCAGGACGGTTTCCTCTGGGGTACAAATTGCTAATTGTTTTGCTAAATTTTACGAAAAATTGTATACAGCTAATCCCACATTAGATGTAGATTGGGACTCTTTTTTAAAAAAATATAAAGTAGTGAATGTTTTGTCGGAACAGCATAAAAAACTATTAGATGAAGAGATTACGAAACAAGAAGTTATGGAAGCAATCAAGAAACTAAAACCTAACACCGCTCCAGGTTCTGACGGTTTCACGCCAGAGTTTTTTAAGGCTTTTTCTAGTGATTTAATAGAACCCTTAACGAGGATTTGTAATACTATCCTACAATCAGGAACCCACCCCCCTTCTTGGGGTGAAGCACATATTGTAACAATACCAAAAGAAAATAAAGACAAAGAACTTCCAGCCTCTTATAGGCCCATAGCCCTGCTGAACTGCGATTCCAAAATCTTTTCCACCATATTGGCATTCCAATTTAGGAAAATTATCGCTGATTACATAAACCCGGATCAGACAAGTTTTATCCCGCAACGCTCTATGATGGATAATATTCATAGAACTTTAGATATCATCACTTATTGTAAGGATAATAGACAAGAGGCTATACTGCTATCAGTTGATTTAGAAAAAGCCTTTGATAGTATTGATATAACGTATTTAAAACAATTACTATTAAAAATGGGTTTTGGCTCTTCCTTTTTAAATGCTATAACATCCATCTATTCTAATCCGACGGCAAAAGTACGCGTGGGGAATATACTTAGTGAGTCTTTTTACATGCATAGGGGTACCCGTCAGGGGTGCCCAATGTCCCCACTGTTGTTTGCCTTGGCAATAGAACCTTTAGCCTCTGTAATTAGGTCTGATCCTAATATTTCTGGAATTTGTACTGGTTCTAAAGTTCATACTATTAGTCTATACGCGGACGATATGATTATATATTTGTCTAATCCACAGCGTTCTTTATTGGCGTTACAAGAAATTTTTAAAGAAACACAAAGTTGTATGGGTTTGAAAGTAAATGTGGAAAAATCCAATATCATTCCTATTTTAATTAATAAGAAGCTTGTTAATAATTTACAGGATAAATTTCAATTTAAGTGGAAATGCTCCACGTGGAGATGTTTAGGGGTTATGATTCCTAACAATTTAGAAGATTTAGTAAAATGTAATTTCTCTGAGTTAATTAAAGATATTAAGAAACGGACGAAACATTGGCACAAACAAGGCTTCTCATGGGCAGATAAGTTGAATATAATTAAGAGTTTTATTTTACCGAAATTTCTTTTTTTATTTAGAGCAATTCCGGTGTGTATTCCTACCAAAGAACTTTTAAGGTGGCAAAGGATCATAAATGAGTTTTTTTGGGACTATAAAAGACCCAGGATTTCTTTTTTTACTTTAAGACGTTTAACAAAACAAGGAGGACTTAATTTCCCAGACCTTAAATCTTACTATGAAGCTGCCCATTTATCTCAAATACTAAGAATATTGTATAGATCTGATAATATAATTTGGAGCTCTATAGAAGAATCAGAAACTAAAGGGCTCTCTCTTACTGAGTTTTATTGGAATCCTCCTAATGTGTGTCAGATTGAAAATATTAGAAACAATTTTCTGAAAACCTCCTTAAAATTATGGATAAGATATAAGAAGGTTTTTTTTACCAATAATCTCCCAATTCTCTGTTATTACTAACCAAGATTGGTTTATGCCTGGGAAAGAAACAAGTTATTATAAAACATGGGAGACAGCTGGTATTTCTCGACCTAGAGACTTTTTATTTAATGGTAAGATTTACACTAAAGAACAGTTAGAGGGAAAATTAGGTAAGGCAATTCCTTGGTTTCGATATTTACAAATTAGCAATTTAATACAAAAATTGATTTTTCAAGAGGTTTTTTCAAGACCACTGACGGAATTTGAATTTATTTTAAAAAATTATGAGGGAGAATTGAAGGGTTTACTTGCAAAAATGTATGTACTACTTATTGCATGTAACAAGCAGAAGAGGGACCGACTTTATAAGTTATGGCTTCGTGATGAAGTTTCACCCCCCTCCATTAAGATGTGGGAAGAAATTTGGTCCCAACCCAATTTCAACTCTAAAGTCTTTAATATTCGCTTTAATACATTTAAAGTAATGCACAGATGGTATTATACTCCTCAACAGTTCCACAAAATAAACCCCTCATACTCAGCTGATTGCTGGAAAAAATGTGGTCAAGTGGGTACGTACGCTCACTGTTGGTGGTCTTGCCCCAAGGTTAAGAAATTCTGGTTTGAAATTGTAACACAAGTTTTTTTGATTACTGGTTGTGAACTTAAGTTCTCTTTCGAAACTATAATTTTGGAGGTTGGTTTTTCTTCCATTGAATCAAAAGTTACCAAGTGTCAGGTGTCAGTATTAATAGCTGTTGCACGAATAACTCTTGCACAATTCTGGAAAAATTCTAAGCTTCCAACCCTTTATGAATGGCAAAACAAACTTTGGGAATACTTTGTATATAACCGCACTACTCAACAATCGACAGAGCCTTCACAAAAACAATTTCAGGCACTTTGGTTTCCTATTGTAAGTTATCTGTCCAATTGCAAAATTGTGCCTAAAAACCCCTTTTATGAAAAGTTATTGTATTTTTAGTACTCTTTTCTGTTATGGTACTGTATTTCTCTTTATAACCCTGTGTTAGCAAATGACAGCTGTATCCTATCGTATACGATGCAATGGTGGATGGTGTTTTGTTATTCTGTTTGTTTGTTTGTATTTGTTTAAAAAAATTAATAAAAATTTATTGGGAAAAAAAAAGAATTAGATATATTGAAGATTGGCTATATAGTGTCCATCTGTACCATGATCCCTAATTGATTTTATGGTCATTTGTCAATGGTGTTTCCCTTTACCACCAGGAAATTATTTGGGAGCCATATTGTCCAGTATGAGAAGTCCTACACACTATAGGTAGTTACAGCCAATGGTATTTGGCAACCAACTTCCAATCCTGAAGTATTTGCTTTCTTGAGGCTCACTGTGGCCCACAGAAGGATAGCAGCAATACTACCCTGGACAACCAGAGAAGGGAGAAAGGTTTTAACATTATGTTCTTCTTCCTTAGCATCTCTGTTCATCACTCCTCTACCAAGAGATAAAACAGGAGCCACAGTCTGTACAAAGCCACCTTCCTTAATCTCTACAGTTATAAATTCTTTGTCACTGTAAAATGCACTGAAGGTTAATTTATTGAAAGGTGAGATGCAAATCTTTAAATAAATAAGACACAGCTAATCAAGGGATAATTTTTCTCTCTGACAATTGACTACAATTGAAATAGTATCAATAGACAGACAAATCTGATTACAGTACTTATAGTGTTTTGATGTCGATCTGCTTACCTTTTTATTTTTAATTGATTGGGATTGCCTATTTAATTACTTTAGAAAAAAGATACAAGCATTAACAAGAAGAGGGGGGGAATGTCACTGACATAACAGCAGTTTGTGGAAACAGTGGCAACATACTGGAAGAAATGGATAAATTCACAAGCAAGGTATTTTGGGGGCGGGATATTTAAGTGGTTTGGGCTCAAAAACTGTAACAGGATAATATTCAGTGAAATCCTAATTACATTTCACTTAAGTCCCATTATTTCAATTAAAATGGTGTGGTTTTCTGTGGTCTTGGGACAAAGATTTGAAAGCCACACACATGCAATACCTGTGTGTGGAACAATAGCAGCAATTTATCAAATTCTGCAAAAGCAGGACCAGATTTTTCCCCCCAAATGTGTATGTAAACTGCCCTCAAGTCACAGCCAATTTATAGGGACCACAGCAAGGGTCTTTCAAGGCATTTGAGAAGGAGAGATGGTTTGCCATTGCTTTCCTCTGCAGAGTCTTCCTTGGAGGTTTCCCATACAAATACAGACCCTGCTTAGCTTTTGAGGTCTGATGAGATTGGGCTACACTATACCGCCTTCTCTCCCTTTTTCAAGTAGTAAGGATCAAACTGCATGCTAAGGTTTTCCAAGGGTTCAGTCAGGGTTCCCTGATCTGACTTAAAGTCGGTCAGCCATATGTCAGCTACAATTTCCCTACTGGGAACTCAGTTACTAAGTGTGCAAGTGCTCAATTCAGATTAGGATGGTGGTGTGCAGGGAGCTTCTCAGCCTTCACTCCAGAGTCATTTTCCCAAACAGAAACAACCCAGGTTGTGCTATATGCCCAATTGGGAAATAGCTGTGTTTTTACCATTTACAAAATTTACAGGTTACAAAAGACAGAAAACTATATGTTACTTCAAACCAGGTTAGAAGTTTAGATTTACAAGGTCTTCTGAAATAAAACATGTTCTTAGCTGCCATCGGAAGGACCTCATTGTTGGAACAACATGTAATTAACAGAAAGGGGAGCTCCAAAGAGCCAAGAAGCCCACATGTGGGTCTCTATGAAATATACCTTCACAGCAGGGCCTCTTAAATAGACCTCAGGGTGCAGGCAGATATATTTGGATTTAGGCAGCCCTTCGTATACTCAGGGCTGTTTTAAACACCAAAGCCAGCACTTTGTTTTGGTCCCAGATACAGACTGGAAGACAGTGCACTTGACTTAGAACAGTAGTTACATGCTTACTACAGTGAGCCTACATTCTGGGTGCTACATTCGGTAGTAGCTGAAGTTTCTGGAAGATCTTCATAAGCAATCTTAGATACAGTGCATAATGCTTGCCCATCCTGTATGTTACCAAGACATGTGTGGAAGGTTCACCTTTGTCAAGAATGCCTACAGCTGACAAAGCTGCCTAAGCTGGTAAAACAGCTTCCCAACTACCTCTATCACCTGGGTATGTAGGGTGAAAGAGAAGCCCAGGATTACAAATTTGCTCTTTGTGGAGAATACAGCTCCATCCAGAGCAGGTTGAATATTCCATGGTCAGTTTCACCCACAGTCCACAGCACTTCTATTCTGTCTGGATCAAGCCTCAGTTTGTTTGTCTTCACCCAGTCTCAAACATTATAGGGGACAATGAATAGATTGTGCTGCTGCTTCAAACCCCTTCCCTCTGAATGTCATGCCACAGCAGTGGCATGATCTCTCCATTGTACCCTATGGCCCCAGAGGGTACAGTGGAGAGATCACACTGTGACTGCAGCTCAACTCCTGGGCCTGGCTGGAGAATGGAGGAAATGGCATTTAAAAGCCTCCCCTTTCCTCCCCCAGCCATGCCACTGCTGCCTTCCCTTCCCCAGCTGGCCTGCCACAGCAGACTAGCTGGGGAAGGGAATGGAAGGTAGAGCTGGTCAGTTTCACTCCCCTCTGCTTCCAAGTGGAGGAGAGAGAAACTGTCCCACTCTTCCTCCCTTGACTTCCACAGCAGGCCACTGTGGCAGGCCAACTGGGGCACCAAAGACAGATCAGGGAGGCATATAAAGATCAGCTTTTAGTAGCCAAATCAGATTAGAGAATCTGATTCAGCTGAATACATACCTGAAACATACGAATAAGGTATTTTGGGGGTATGTATTCAATTTGGCAAAGCCAAATGCACACCTCTACCCTGTCCTTAGCATTCAACTCTCAAGTCTTTCTCAGCTCAAATGATGCTAACCAATCAAATTCCTTGGAGCCGTTTGTCACTCAAGGCCCTTTGGCTCTGTGAGGAATTAACCTTTCACAGTCCATTACCTGTTTATACAGCACTTACAAGATTTTAACACTAACCCTCTTACCATTTCACCTCACTGACTCTTGCTAGTTATTCCTTCACTACCAACTTTTCATTAAAAAAAATCAGACACAATCTCCACATTGGCAGAGACTGGAGAAAAAGTAGTAGTTTTGTTTTGCATCTTGGCTAATTTACTAATTTCAAAGAATGTAGATTTCTTTGGTGAAGGCTAACCCTGCTGTGTCATGCCTCCTTTTGTAAAATCTTAAGCCACAACATGCTAGAAAGCACAGTGCATTATTCCTCCAGATCCAAGACTTGCTACCATGGCTCCCAGCAAGTGGTGCTTCAGTTTGCAAGGAGTTCCATTAACAATGCTACTGTAACCCAAGGGAAAGATAATAAACAGACACAATTGCTGGAATAGGAACAGCTACTGATCAACACTGAAAGCACCTGCTAACATTTCAGACAGAAATAGGGGGCCTCTTGAGAAACATGCTCACATTTAAATAGCCCACCCCTTTTTAAATGTGGAACTATAAACAAACAAAAGATGGAAACCCTGAAGGGCCGGTTGATGTGAAATATGAGAAGATGTACTTTAAGGGTAGCTGATATCTGAAAGAAAGAATTTAACAGTGACTTAGGGCTTTAAAACAGTGACAGGAAAAAACCAACAGGATTTATGCTCCAGGAATCCTATAAAATCCTTCTGTGCTTGGTGTCAGGGTTGGGGGGGAGCCCATCCGGGGAGCCCACCCCTCATCAGTCCTTCTGGCTCCCGGATTGCAAATCCATCTAGGGTTTAGCTTCAAGAAGGGGCAACACATTGGCATTCTTCCTTTCTTGGGTTTTATACAAGGATGTTCCTAGTTTCTCACACCTTCCAGTTTCCCTCTCTGTGCCATAGAATGGACCTGAACAGCCGCAGGCAAGACAAACCTCACACTGCCTTCCTTAACAGTTGACCTTCGTTTATATTTGAGATATTCATTTAGATCTAACATCAATAATGCAATATAATACTTTTATATTGTTGCCATGTTGCTTTGAAAACATGATGGAACACAGCAAGGGCCCTTGTCATAGGGTCAAGGCCAGAGGCAAGGGCCACTAAATTCCCAGGCAGAATTGACTTTCCCAGTCTAATGTCATTAACTTTAAACAGACTTGAATGAAATAGGCTTTATATTGATGACAATACAGTTAATCAGTCAGGCTAGTTCACCTAATTAGTGAATGTAAAGAGAGCCAAGTCAAACATAGAAAATGTTGTCTTTTTTGGAAGGTTAATCTAGTAAAAAAAATGGGGATTCTATAAAACTTAATCCCATTAATTCAAAATTCAGTGTAGTTGGTGACTAGACACTTTCTTAGAAAGCAAACAAGACCTCTCATGTATGTATAAACCTTGAGAACTTTTAATTGGGTCATAATATGTCATACAGCAATTTGAGCTCTGCCAAATGTATTAAAACCTGAAGTACCAACATATTGTTTAGGATTAACAAAATCAAGCTACTCATGGGCAGCCAGTTGCTAGATGAAAATTAAATGAACCACATTAGCTTACTCAGTCATGTACAAAGCAGGAAAATCAGTCCTGTTATATAATGTCCTGCCACTACTTATAATTTCTATGTTTGGAGATTCATAGGGCTGGTAGGACCTTCCAAAATCACCTCTACCCAGCAAGACTTCATAGATTTCCATTGCAACTATACTGCACATAGTTGAATATAGCCCCTATCCAGAGGTACTCATCTGTATTTACACACAGAGATAACCTTATTTGAAGGTTGTGACATTTTTTCTGGAATTCTTACAATTCATACCAAGTCTCAGAAGTCACACTGGCTGTGTTCACATGGAGATAATTCTCAGTTGTGGATTTTTTGCTGCTGTAAATGCAGAGGCATTCCAACAGCAGTGAAGCATTCACATGGGGGAGATTCTCATTTTTTTCTCTGTTTCCTCTATTTCCCCATGCCACCTCCATTTTTTCCCCAGCTCCACTGGATGAAGCTACCTGAATAGCCCTGAGCTTGTCAAGCTTGCAGACTAAGCAGGGTGGGCCATGGTCACCACTTGGATGGCAGAAAACCGAGGAAGATAAGGAATGTCTCTTGCCTGGAATTAGTGTGGAAGTACAACATAGGGGAATGGAATTCTCCACTGAATAGAAATCACTCTTTAATCAGAGAAACAGATATCAAGCCCATTGCTCATGCAGCTAAAGAAGCAACAGACTTCTATATATGAGGACAGATCCTTTCAGGTCTCCTACTTTCACAGAGGCTTTGTTCATAAGGGATTCCAACCATCAACTCCAATTCACAATAGCAAACTTGCCACCACTGAGTCTTCATGGGATTGGTCTTCAGAAGAATCAGGAAACTTCCATGTCTTCCTAGATAAGACAGATGAGTACACCAGTGTAACCAGTGTCAGCACTTGGCCAGAGTTCAAGTCCTACTGAGATCATATATACACTCCTGAGATCCATAGTCCTGGGGCTGTAGGAAAGGGCCAGCTGAAGTTTTTCATGGCACAGAGATAAATAACATCACCTCTCTAATAACATCCCATTAAGCCCTTACTAAAGGAACAGAACTTTTTTTTTTCTCTAGGCTGTTGGCAACCTTATTTAGCACACTGGCTCACAGGACTTGGTAGGTCATAATAGCAGCTGCAGAAACAACTTTGTATGCTACATCCATCACTATCTTGTTTGAGTCCAGTGGCACTTTTAAGACCAACAAAGTTACAAGAGCCACACTTTCTGGCCAGTAAGAGATGTGTGTTGGACCGGGTGCTATGAACATTTGGTCAGATGAGCTTTTGTCAAGCCATCTGGTACAAATGGAAGCAGAGGATTAGCGATACAAAATTATAGTACACTCTATAATAACTGTGTACTGTATGTTTCTTGTTAGTCTTTTTAAAAGTAAATGTTATAGATCTCATGTCATGATCACTGGAATACCCTCATCAAATGTAATTAAAGTACAGCTGCTTAAAACTCAACCATCAGCATGCTGTGTCCACTCTGATTAGCAATACCCAGTGCTTCTGCCTTCCACCAGCAAGAAAGAAGCTTGTGTGTGGACCTTTTGTTGAAACTGCCTACATCCAGACAAAAAAAACCCAGACAGCTTCAGCTAGCAGATCTACACAAAGATTAGGCCCTCAATAGTAAATCCACTTTAGAAAGACCCAAGTTTGGATAGCATCTCTGTGTACATTATCAAGGTATTTCCCCTCAGTGCCTCTTTAGCATTGTATTGTTAAGGGTAAATGGCTGCAGACATATCAGTTATTATCTGCCAGAGAAAAGCTGAGAACTGGTGAAAGGTCAAATGGATGTAAAAAGAGAGAAAACCATGACCTATTGTGGTCATGTATCAGTGTTATCACCACTGATACTTTATTTAATCAGCTTGTAAATGCAGTGAGGCCAGTACCAAAGCTAAGCCAAAAAAAATGCAATTTAAAAAATGTGTAAGGTTTTCTATCATGAATAAAAACCAACAGGTTGATGCATATTGTAGGTTCACATCTTGTCTAAAGTAGATTTCATATCCAATCAGGTTTGCTTGAAAGTTACCAAATATCAAACTCATACTTGGAACTGGAAAGTACTTGATTTATAATTAAATGAATCTTGCCCAAAACTTGCTTCTACATAATATATTGGATGAAGATGATCATATAATCTTCACTCATCCTTCAATGAAGGTTACAGTTTTTTTTTATTATTGATTTTCTCTATAACTACATCTACTCGCTAATTTCTAAGCTACATTTACCTTATACAGAGAGTGCTTTATCATTTGCTTAATGCTACCATATAATATATATTAATTATGAAGCATTTTAAACCTTGGTTAATTTTCAATTAGAATTGTTACTGCTGACATTAAGAAAAAACAAAAAAGCTATTTGACAGGCATACCACCCTAGAGGAATGCTTAATTATGCAAAATATATGGAATACATACGTGCAATTTTCAATAAAACAATTCAGTTCTTATTTCTTCTTTCATCCTCTTTTTGTCTTTACAGTCTCTTCTTGTACTTTTGGAGCTGCTGCTCCTTTTTCCAAGTCAGAAACTTCTTCTTCACTCTTGGAGCTGTCAAAACCGTAAATACTTTCTTGCAAAGCCAGTGAACCATCTGAGCCTCCCCCCTTTTTTTTTTCTTTGCTTTTTTCCAAAAATTTTTTTGCCTGTTGGACAGAGTCAATCTTATACCTTTTGTCTTTGATGCTGAAGCTTAGTCCTTCCGGAACATTCCACCGATAGATAATGGATTCAGACTGTAACCAAGATGTCAGTTTCCCATAGGCTTTCCTTCTTTTCCTTATCTCGAATGGAATATCTTTCATCACTTTAACTTCTTCTCCTTTGATCTTCAGAACCGCTTTATTTGTGGTTCTAAGCACCACATCCCTTGTTGATTTTTTGGAGAACCTTATCATAATCTCACCAGGCAGGCTTTTCTTTTTAGTATAATCTGGATAGGTTCTGTAAACCATATCCATGTTGCTTTTTAATTCTGCTGCTTTTAAGCCTGTTACTGGTTCAAGCGCTTCACTTAGCAGATTTTTAAGGTCTTCTCCTTTATTCTCTGGCACATTCTGAAGTCTTAGGAAAAAATTCAATCTTTCCATCTGTAGTTTCAAGAGCTGATCAGAGTGGAGGGCCTTTTCTTTCTCCGCTTTTTGTAGCCTTGAATCCTGATTTTTTACTGAAGTCTTTACTTCCAGAAGTTCTCGCTGCAGCTTCTCTGTAGTTTTATTCGACTCCTTTAGTTCCAGCTACATTTTATCCATCTTGACGTTGAGAGCTGTCATTTGGTCCACTAGAGGTCGCAATAACGAGGAGAACACAGTGCTCATCTCTGTGGTATCAACCTTTGGACTCTGAGCTGTACTTCCTAGTTTGGGGGAAGGTTTCGTTTTCCCCGCCATTGTTGAGGCTGTGCTCTTTGTTGATAGTTAGATAAGATGAACGAAAGAAGCAAATTCTCCGACTGCGCTTATGACTTTTTAAAGTCTATATCCTCTAAAGCGCGATGCTGCCATCCAGCAAGCCAAACGTACTATTTTTCATGCAGTAAGGCCACTTAAAGAGTCTCGTAAGTACGCCGGTCTCGAGGGGGGGGGGGTTTGACTCCACCCGCCCGCTGTGCTCTGTTTATTTTACTTCAGACTCACGTTTAATCCATGCGTAACTGTAGTTCAAGCCTCATAGCTTCGCACTCTCTGCTGCTTCATGGATTTGCGCTTTCAGCCATACGGCTCCCGCGGCGGGGGAACCTATGGGGGTGATGAAAAGGGACCTCGATCCCCCGGTCGCCACCTTAGGGAGAGATCCCCTTCGTGCCACGCCAGGCAGAGCCCCCTCACTGGGGTCTCTGGGGGCTCGGCACCTGTCCAGAGCCCCTTCTTCCCGCCGGGTATGGATCGCGCTCCCCGCAGTTGCGGAGGAGCGCGTCCGCTATTATCACAAGTCTTGCCGGAAGTCAATGAAGGTTACAGTTGAATGACAAGGAGTAGTCATCATTTCTGTTGCCAGTTGGCTCTTCACAGTTTAAGCCTGCTTTTGATATCTTGTTTTGTAGAAAGTTTCACATGTGTTCTGATGAATGCCAGTGCTGCTGAGAGCCATCATGGGCACCAAACAGATTCCATATGGGTCCCAGGGTTGTTAGCCCAAGGCTGGCAAACAGTGGGAGACTTAGCATTGGGGGGAGGGCTTGCCAGTGATGTTATGATGTCACTTCTGGTGCCACCTGGATGTGACATCATGACATAGATGCAACACTCTATCATTTGCCCAAAACTCTAGCCAAATCTCTCATTCACAACTTTATTGCCAGTAGCTCACAAAATAGAATTTTTGCTTACATGACACTACAGTTTAGAGGGAGTATTGGTTATCACACATAGAGTGAACCCTAGAATATCAACCTGATATGATGGTATCACTTCCCATTTTGCACCTGTAGTTATGCTTTCTTCCTTTATTATTAGCTCATTTGACCAAAGGTCTCAAGCATAGAACCACTACATCACAGTAATAGAAAAGCTACAACATGGCATAACAAGGCAGATAAAAGCAATATCAAGAACAGTGTAGGGTTGCCACTTGCCCCGTGGGGGCGGGAGATCCCCTGATTTTGCGGGCTCCTACAAATCCCCCCCAACCCCAATGTTGCATGTGACATGCCTGCATCACCCAGAAACTATGTCGGAGACATTGGGGGGTGATGCTCTAGATTTTGGGCAAAACTCTATGGTTTGATGCCAATTTTGCCATAGAATTTTACCTAGAGCCGGCCTTGCTGGCTAGGCGGGGTATAAATCCAAAGAAAGAAAGAAACAAAGAAAGAATTTTGTTCAAAATCCAGAGCATCACCCCTGATGTCGCCAATGTGCCAGTCACTTCCAAGTGATGCAGGAACATCATGTGCAATGTCACTGTTTCGGGGGGAATGGGTGTGACATCACTTCCCACTCCTGGAACACCCCCCACCTTCTGCTGGCAAGTGAAAGTGACTCGGTAACCCTAGAACAGTGAAATATATAGGTCATATCTAAAACAAGATTAAATAAATATATAGTTTAGGTAAACCTATAGTGTTCCACAAGTAACATGAGATAATGGAAGAATAAAATAGAAAGTGATAAAATACATATATCTCCTAAAAGTCTTAAACACAATTGATATATCCTATAACCTCTTAGATGAGAAAAATGGGCGAACCCCTTATGGTTAGCAAAGTAAGACTATGTTGTGTATCAGTGTGATGCTGGCAAGCTCTCTTCATCCACCACCACCACCACCACCACCACCACCCCCAGCCTGTGAAGTGGCGGTGGGGAATGGCAAGGCAAAGCAGATTTGTCCCCTGTAACAGTAACAATGAGGGAGAAGTGATTCCCACCATTCTACAGAAATGATTCAAATCAGGAATGTCACTAACAACCAGGATAGCTTAAGAACTATAGCTTCAGCATCTTATATAACCTTTACTTTTAAAAACCAACAATGTTTTACTGAGAACAGAAGGGCAATTGAAATGTAAACATTATTTATTCCAAATGAGAATTAATGGTGGGAAATTAGCCTACAGGCTTGATCCTTCAAATATCAACTTACTACACGGGCTTTTATAATCATCTTATTGTCATGGGAGATCAATTCCATAACATTTGTGATCAAAGCATTGCCCTGACTGTACAGTCATGTCTGCACTGTGAGTGAACTCCTTTTTTCTTTTCTTTTTTTGGTGCACTGTTGGTTGACTACATTCGAGCTGGTCCTGAGATGACATATATCATCTGCTTCTTCAGTTAGAACAGGAATCGCATTTGTGCATTCACAAACTGTTGTGTTACTCTGGAACCTCTGAGCAGAAGATCATGAGGGATGAATAATCAGGATTTCCAGTTTCATCTTGCCTGTATGTTTGGTTTGCTTTGTTCTAATTTTTGTATGAATTGTTCATTTTTTATCTTTCTGCAGTTCCCACAAGATATGCTTGCATTTGCAAACCTGCACAATGAAAAAAATCACAATGAAAAAAAATGGCAAGAATTATGATTATGCCTACTTTAATTATAATTTTTAACATAAAGCATATTGAGTACATTCTAACCCAAAAATTCAGAAAGAGGAGAGATTACCATTATGATGTCACCACAGATTTTCTGGTTTCTCTCTGCTACTGAGGAGCAGGAAGCTAAGCCAGGAAATTTCCCCCCTTTGTCCTTAGGTTCATATAAGTATTTAAATGTTGCTGGCACACTTGTAACTCTTGCATTATGTGGGGCACAGACTTTTTCTTTCCAAGATCATGCTACCATCAATGAAAATACAACAAAGGCCTTTTACCTGGAGGGAGTTTCACAAAAGCAGTTCTCCCTTGCTAGTTTTTCACGTAACTCTCATCAGTTCCTATTGAGTAATAACTTTTCTCCATACGGGATGAATGGGTCTGTGCTTTGTTGCAATGATTGCTCATGTCTTAAAGGTAAAGGTAAATGTTTCCCTTGCTTGAAATCCAGTTGAATCTGACTCTAGGGGGTGGTGCTCATCTCCATTTCCAAGCCTAAGAGCCAGTGCTGTCTGAAGACATTTCCACAGTCATGTAGTCAGCATGACTAGACGCCGAGGTGCACAGAACACTGTTATCTTCCCACCAAAGCAGTACGTATTTATCTACTTGCAATTTTTTGCTATAAAACTGCTAGGTTGGCAGGAGCTGGGACCAGAGACGGGAGCTCACTCCATCAGGCGGTACTCAGGTCTCGAAGTGCCGAACTACCCATCTTCCGGCCTGCAGTTCAGCGTCTTAACCTCTGAGCCACCGTGGCCCCTCACTGAGGCACCACAGCCCCTCTGCTCATGTCTTAGCCACTTACAAAGGAACCATAAGAGGCAGAATCTAAGCCAGACTCTCTGCTTTCTTTTAGTGACACTCGAGTTCTCTTTCTCTTTACATTATTTTTTCCCTTTTGGAGGGCTGACTGGTGCAGCTGTTCTCTTCAGTGGAGACCCAAAGCAGTTTATAATACAACCTCCCTCCCCCCAGTGAACAGGAAAAGAGGTGGGAGCTTCTGAGTGCCAAGCAGGTCTTACCTTCCTCTCCTAGCGGATCTTCCACTGAGCTCTAGGCTATGACTTGGGCTACGAGCTCAATGCTGTGGGTACTCACCCAGTCTTGAAGTACTTTTAAGCAGAGCACTGAGGATAACACCAGGGCATTTCCTAATTCCTGTATGATCCCCTCTGACATTTTGTTGAAAGGGACAAACCAGTTTTTGGCTAGTACAAAAGGATACCTCCTGCAGCAACACTTCTAGAATGATATTTGAACATTAGCCTTGCTGGTGAAGTTAGTGTGATGGCTCAGCTATGGGGAAGCTCCTAAAAATGAACATCTATGCAAGCTCTTAATAACTGACAGCCCCATAACAGTGGAGCATAGATGTCCGCTTGCTTTAGTGTGGATGATACTGGATAGAATGTGTGATCTGGACGTGTGTTCTAGCTTAGATGCAGGAGATTGGGTGCATATGAGATGCCTCAAATCAGTGCAAGAAATACCTCATCCAGATATTCCTTTGGGTGTCCATCCTGCTGGAAGTTTACAGACTCTTTTAACTGAGGAAACAATAACTCCTTCCATGACAGCAGTCTTCCCTACCCTCATTATAGTCGTAGTTCAGTTCATGGTTGCTATTGTTAGTATTATTTATAAGTGATGCCATTATAGATTTTTTTTAAAAAAACACCTTTGATATTTTCAAAGAAATCTGCTTTGAGCTCCATCAGGAAATAATCATTTCTATTAGCTTTGAAGCTTATTTTGCCTTCCCTATGGAGGTGTGCCTGAGACTTCCTATGCTGCTATAGTTATCCATGCTTTGGTAACATCTAGAATAGGTTACTATAATCCATTATAAACCAGCCTGCCTTTTTAAAGTATCCAATATACTATAGTTAGTCTACTAAATATCTTACTACTAGAGAAAGAATTGAACTAGTTTCTGGTATGTTCCTGAGCCCAGTTCCTACAAATCTGTAATTGGCTTGGGACCAGGCTATCAGAGTGAGTCTTGCCAAATGAACTTCCTTGTCCCTGAAGATCATCTTACGGTGGAGCTGTTGCTCAGTGGTAGAACACCCATTTTGCTTGCAAAAGGTCCAAGGTTCAGTCCCTGGTATCTCCAGTTAAAAGGATCAGGTAAAATGTGATACGAAAAATCTCCACCGGACATCCTGGAGAGCTTCTGTCTGTCAGAGTACACAATACCGACCTTGCTGTACCAGTATTCTGACTCAGTATAAAACGGCTTCATGTATGTGCAGTAGATAGATCACTGAGACATAGGGACAGTTTGACAGCGGGAATGAAAAGTAATATTTAAAAGCATTGTGTAGCAGATGGGACCTATTAAGAAAAACCTAGAATTCCTTTCATAATAGCATGTCAGGATTTTGCTTCTTATTATCAAGAGAGTCTAGTGTCTTGAAGCAGCATGACTAGGACTCAGCATCATATCCGAGGAATTTCCCTTTTTCTTTTAAAATATTTTTTGTAATATTCAGGCTGACTAAAAGTACTGTACTATGTCATTTGATTGGTTTTAATACAAGGTATAATGCAGACTGCATTTTGTTTTTTGGTCTTATGTCCTTGTCTACATAACAGTGATTTCCGCCATCTAGTGGCGAGTGAAAAGAACAGCTAATCTCTAAATCAGCACTGGCCTCAGCAGCGCAGTCCTATCTTCTTATCTGTACAATTACAAGTTTGGACACTTTGAGGCCAATCAGAAGATGGTTCACCTGCTGCCTCAGCAACCCCACTGCATTCCCAGCACTTGTAAACCCAGCTCTAGGCAACTGCAACCCTGGAGCCATAATCTAACAAGAGAAGCATCAAATACAGCATCAGTGATAAAAACTGGTTATGGACAATAACTGAAAGGGAATTATGAGAACAGTATATAAAAGCTAATAGATCAAAAAGAATGGCTTTGAAAATAACTGCATCTTTAAAACAATCTGATCAATTTTGCATTATTTTAAAAAGTTCTTTGGTTTTTGCTTACTTTTCACTCTTTGGACACTAGTATCTAACTGTCCAGTATATATATATTTTATCCCAAATTTCTTCCAAGAAGCTCAAGGGCAGTGTATATGACACTCCTTTTCCACATCTTACCCTCACAACAATCTGAGAGGTATATGAGGTTAAGAGAAAAAGTGAAAAGACCAGGGTCAGCCAGCCAGTTACATGTCAAAGAGGGGATTTGAACTTGGATCTCCCAAGGGAGGTACAAGTTGGGTGTCTTGAGATCCTGGACATGCCTTGATAGCACTGCATAGGTTATTGCTAATCCCAGTCTTGTTAGCTTGGAGCTTAAATATCAATTTACTGAATGTAGCAATCTTCATTATGGTTAATCCATGGCATCTGATTTCCTTAGAGTACCATAATTATAGTAATACAAACATGGCTTCCATGGCATACACTCCCATACCCCAAGCCTGAGTGGATTATGAGCTCTGGTTTAAGAAATTCCTGGAGATGCTGGGGTGGAACCTGGAAAAGATGGGGTTTTATGGGTGGAGACACCTAAGTGGGGTATAACGCCATACAGTCAACTCTCCAAAGCAGCCATTTTTCCTAAGAGAAAATCTCTGTAGTGTGGAGATCACCTTTTAATTCCAGGAGATCTCTAAGCCCCATCTGGAGGCTAGCAACCCTATGCTTGAATGCATGAAGAACTGGGCTTTCTGAAAGACTACAAAACCTGGACTACAAAACCTACAAAAGCTTAAAATAATACACAGGCAAAAAATAATTCTTCTCATTTTACTTACCTCATATTTTACTTCAATTAGCCAATTTATTTTAGCCAAATACGAAAAGTATAACTATGAGTTTTTATTATTCAGATGTGACACATAACACATACAAATCTAGCATCACATAACATTGGAGCGATAATATTAAAGAGAACCCCTTTTACAGGATTTGATTTGCAGTTATGACCAAAGTGTAGACAGATGGAATTGAATACTACGTATTGGAGTAACAATCACATTCAAAGGTTCTCTAATGTTTAGTATAGAGTTTATCGATACACAGGCAGCACAACTGTTTTGCTACTTTGTTGGCAGAACCACATTCTTTCTCATAGTGCTGGACAGCCAGGTAGAGATTATGAACTGCAGAACCTAAAAAAGTAACAGGAAAAGATAAAGTGACAGTTATTATCAAATTGCATGGTGTTTAAGAAGGGGTACAAATTGCTACAATTTCTTCCGTGCTCAAGAAATATATGCCCAATCCCATGCTTATCGTGACACTAGGATGTACAAGCTATCCCTTCTGACAATGGTCCCTTTGTAGCAACCACAGGTCCCATACTAGCTGGAGAAAAAGTACATACTGCATCCTTTGGGGTTCATCAGCAACATTTGGAATTATATTATAAGATACATCATGTTGAATTCTACTATAAGATATAGTGGCTGTGATCACACACACAATTAGCCCTGACATAGGTGTGAATGCCGGGCAGATTTAACGTGTGCAATCAGAGATGAACATCTGGGAAGCATCCCACAGCTGGCAGCAACCCATGTTGCTCCGCCACAGAAGCGGAGTAAACAGGCACCAGGGAAAGTCCAGTAGCAAACGGGTTGTTGCTGGCCATGGGTGGACTTTCCCCTGTCTGATCATTCTAGTGCGCTCTCATGGCATCAGGATGGTCTGATCGGTCCCCCCCTTCTCAGTATGCGTATCATCACACACTCCATAGGGAGCCCTCAGGGCTGAGGTGCGAATCACTGATCCGTTGTTTAAGTGCATTGAAAACAAATGGCAAAAAAAACACCCAACTTACCCGCAGTTGCGTCTGGTGGGCTGCACCCACAGCTTCAAAAGATTGTGTGATTGCACAACTGCATGTCAACTTCCACAAGAGGAAATAGCCTCTCTTTTCCCCCCTCCCCCACTTTATCTTGCGTAAATTAAATCACCAGTAAATTAAAGCCCCCGCATGTCAGTATAACGAAGTTGGAGTCCAGTGACACCTTTAAGACCAACAAAGTTTTATTCTGGGTGTGCGGGCACAGGAAAGCTTATACCTGCAATACAACTTTGGACTCAAACTGAATCTATCATCATGTCAGTATATTTGCCATTAGGCATAGCTGCAGCACTCAGCCAATACAAGCCCTGGTCCTGTGCAGTGCATGCTTATGCGACATGTATGACGAGAGATGGGTGTTTGCCACATATACAAAATACAATTTTATGGATATGTGTAAAAAGTTAGCATGCATCTACAAAAGAAGTAATATGTAAAATAGTTGTTATTTGGCATCTGATAGCATTGCCACATTGCCAATACCATCTCAAAATGTTATAACATCCATACTTCTACCGTTAGCAGTCCAAAATGAATCATCAATAGAATCCAAATATTTTCTTCATACCATGCCTTGATAACTTCCTCACAACCCTAAAAAAATAAGAAAACTAAGATGAATTTTTAAAAAATTCTTTCACTTGCACTATATAATTTCCAGCTACACGGGGCTGAAAATTACTGTTAAGCAAAAAGCATTAGTGAATGAATTGATTCTGTCATTCTCCAGAGTTGATAAACAGTGCTCATTGAGGTGGGGTGGGAGAATTTGATTCTTAAAAATGTAAACAGTTTTCTGTGCCTTTATAATTTACTAGGAATAAGGCCCGTCATGGAAATAAATACAACAGGCTCTAGAAGTAGCCTCTGGATGTGTATCCTGGCCTTGGGCACTCCTTGTCAATTTGCTGTGGTGACCTCAGCAGGGTGTAATGACACAGAGCTTACCGTTTTCTCCAGGGGAACTGATCTCTGCCATCTGAAGAGCAGTTGTAATTCTGAGTGATCTCCAGCCCTCCTCTGGAGATTGGCAACAATGGGTTCCCAGGAGGAAATGACTGGTTTGGAGGGTAGAGTCTATGGCATTGTACCTGTCTGAGGACTCACTCCTCCTCAAAAAACACCCTTTCCAGGCTCCATCCTTCAAATCTACAGGAATTTCCCAACCTGGAGATGAAATCCTATCTCCTTACCAGCGAACCATCAACATACTGTTATCTGCCCCTGACTTCAGGTTTCCATCCCCCTCCCTGCAGCCTCTACCTAGGAAAAGTACAGTCTTTCTCCACAGTGGGGACCCAAGCAGGAGAGAAGCAACTTCAGCAGGGTATAATGACACAGAGTCCATCCTGCAAAGCAACTGTTTTTTCCAGGGGGGCTGATCTCTCCCATCTGGAGAGTAGTTTTAATTCTGTGTGATATCAAGCCCTCACCTGGAGATTGACAGCAATGGCTCCTTAGGAGGAAAAGTACAGTCTTTCTCTGCAGTGGAGACCAAAGCAGCTTACATCATTCTCCTCTCCTCCTTTTGATCTACACAACAACCCTGTGAGGTAGGTTAGGCTGAAAGTATGTGACAGGTCCAAAATCACACAGTCAACTTCCACAGCAAGAACCTGGGTTGGGCAGACCCTGCTCTGAAGTGCTAACTGCTATGCCTAGGGTAGCCAACCTCCAGGTAGAGCCTGAAGTTCACTGGGTATCACAATTGAACTCTAGACAACAGATCTCTCTCCCCCTGGGGAAAATAACTGATTTGGAGGGTGGACTCTATGGCATTCTGTTCAGCTGAGGTCTCTCCCCTCCCCAAACTCTGGCTTCCATAGACTCCACCACAAAATATCCAGGAATATCCCAACTTGGAGCTGGCAACCCTAGTCAGGACTGGTCTCAATGAGTTCCCCACAAAGGTCTGGAAAGGATCTCCTGCCTTTGCCTTTTTACTGACAAAACCAAGCTTGGTTGCCTAGCACCAGCCACTGAGGGAAAAGTTAGTCCCACAGGAGCCAAGCAAGAGAAGTGTCCTCATCAGGAGGGACAGCCATTTTGGCAGTTTATTCTGGCCGTGGATGGGAGAGAGGAGTGGACCCAGCACCCAGCCAATGGCACGTGAGTACTCTTGAGTCACAATTGATGGGCCAATGGCTGATGGAGTGCACAGCACAGCCAATGGGAGAGCTGGAAATGGCCAATACGTAGGGCAATTATATATATAATACACTTTTTATTTTATTTTTTGGAGGAAAAATACTATTGAACTTGAGCCCAATTGATTAAAACTGGATGATTAGTCTGCTTTTCTTGCAAAAGCTTTCTCAAATATGAACATTTCAGATGAAAGATAATACTTTTTATTTGCATTAATCCCTTTGGATTAGGCTACAACTCTAAACAAATTAACTCCCCAAAGCTACTGGGAAAGTCACTATGCTATTGAGAAAGTTAACATATAACTTTACAGTAATTTTTAAAACCTGAGATCTTTACAAGTTCGTACGTTGTTCCTGGCTGAGGTAACATTGTGGGATTCTGCTGTCCTTAACAGTTGAGATATAACAGGTTGTAGAAGTTGAAGGTGAGGTGAGGAAGCCTCTTCAAGGTTTTCTCCAGGGTTTTCTCCAGTGCCCTTCTAAGCAGAGTTGTTGGACTGATGGTATTTGAGGGCTAGGGCTGGCATTAGCATACCCAGAGATGGGCAGCTGCCAGGGCCCAGGGCTTTTTGGTGAGACCCACTGCCACCAACCTCCCATCCACTTGCTTTGCCTACTGCCTGCCTGCTCACAAATGCTCCATTAACCATATTCCTAGCTATAGTGGCAGCACTTCCAATGACGTACACTACCTAGTGCCATCAGGCAAAGGCCATGCAGGCAGTGTGGGCAACTGTGAATGCAGATTGTGGGAAGGCTCATGAGCTGGAGAAGGACACTCAAGCAGGTGGGGGGCCTATGTAGGGGTGGAAAGGAAGGTGGAGTCTGGTGGTAGGCAGAGAGGCGATGCACGGAAACTCTCTTCTCAGGGCCACCTCTCCAAACCTGAAACAGGCCCTGGTGAGGGCTTTTCATCCAGAGGATTATTTGTGCCTTTAAAAATTGATATCCCATCTTTTCAACTAGACTAATCCCACAAGACAAAATGGAATTGAAATACATCATAACAATGGGAAAGAACAGTACATAAAGCTGTATCATAAATTGCAATCACATAAAAGAACAAAAAGAAATAACCAGTTCAAGAAAGTGAAGGTCAAGACACAGAATAGCAACAGTGAACAAATGGAACTAGAAAATAATGAATATTACATCCATTCTTCAGTCACTCACTTGGCTGTTTATCAGTTACTGGGCCCATATCCCTCTATATAATATTTGAGTTTTCGTGTCCCTCTTGCCTCAGCATTCCACAAGCACCCACAGCCTTTGATCCCCTGACCTGTCCCTCAGAAGCTGTCCCTATCCACTGGCTGTGAATACTTGTGTGCCATTGGCTGGGTGCTGGGTCTGCTTCTCTTCCCCGCCCACTCCTTCAGCCACTGTGCCCTGTCAGAATTACTGGCAGATGGCTTTCTCTCTTGACGAAGATGCTTCTCCTGTTTGCTTCCTGTGTGGGACTAACTATTCCCTCAGTGACTGTTGGTAGGTGTAACAAAATGGCAGTTGCCTATGTTTGTAAGATGGCTGCTGTCTGTGGTTTGTTTAAAATGTTCCCACATAAGGTTCAATTGAGAATGAGATGTAGTTCCGGAGAGGGGCCTGCAGGGGTATCACTCACTGGGTTGAATGGAGCTTCCTCATCTGCTGGACTACAGTACCCAGCGGCCCCAAGGCCAAAAAGTGCAGGAAAAGAGGAACCATCCCAAGGGGCTGGGCACCATCAATATAGACTCCAGCCCATCCATTCGTCAGGTTAGGAAAGGCTCCTGCTGCCTGTGCTGACTCAGGCTACAAGCCAGAGACATGGGGGGGAATCCTGGGAGGCAGCAGAGATTCAGCCACTCCACAATTGACTGGTTTGGGGAATGAATGGAAGTTTCCCCAGAGGCCAGTCCAAGGAGAGATCCTATCCTGAGCCCACAACCTCCAGAGGTAGAGAGAGTATTGTGCGTAGGGAAAAAGGATTGCATTTAACCCCGGTTTCTTGGTGAGGTGGGATATAAGTTGAAATAAATAAATAAACAAATAAATAAATAAATAAATATGCCCTGTTGGTTCATAGTGTGTGCTTACTCCTACAGATGTGCCTTAGTCATTTAGTATGTGTCTGTGCTCCATAATTGTGTAAATAGTTAAATAAATGCTTTTATTTGGGTTAATAATCTGTGTTGTGCATACTCCCCCCCCCCCACTCTGCACAATACCAAAGGGAGGGGTAGCCCAGGGAAGCAAGGAAAGGCTAGACCCTTGGGATGCCAATTTTCCAGGGATCCCCCAAAGATTGGGGATTCCATCCCCAAAACCATCTTTGGATCTGGCCGAATTGGCCAACTATCAGCCCATTTCAAATTTGCCCTATTTGGGCAAACTAATTGAGAGAGCGGTAGCAATACAGTTGCAGAGCTTTCTAGATGACACTTCCATACTAGATCCTTTCCAGTCAGGCTTTCGCCCGGGGTACGGGACGGAGACAGCGATGGTTGCCTTTACTGATGACCTCCGGAGGCATCTGGATCGAGGAGGTGTGGCGGTGCTGCTACTGTTAGACCTGTCGGCTGTGTTTGACACGGTCGACCACCAGCTACTAACCCACTGCCTCGCCAATGTGGGAATACAGAGGCTTGCCTTACAGTGGCTCACTTCCTTTCTCTGGGGTCAGGGACAAAGGGTGGTGCTAGGGGAACAGCAGTCCCAGAGGCACCTGCTCGAATGCAGAGTGCCTCAGGGGGCAGTACTGTCCCTGATGCTTTTCAAATCTATATGTGCCCCCTTGCCCAGATTGCCCGGAGGGCTGGGCTGGGGTGTCACCAGTACACTGATGACACCCAGCTCTATTTGATGTTGGGCGGCCAGTCAAGCTCTGGACCGGATAATCTGGACCGGGCATTGCACGCTGTGGCTGGATGGCTCAGGCTGAATAGGCTGAAGCTGAACCCGGCAAAGACAGAGGTCCTATGCCTGGGTTGGGGCAGTCCGGGGTTGGGGCTCCTACTCCTGACCTTTGATAGGGCACCTTTGGTGCCTGCTCCAGTGGTTAGGAGTTTGGGATCCCTCCTTAACAATGGAGGCCCAAGTAGCAGCCACTGCCAAGACAGCCTTTTATCATCTGCAGCTGGTGTGGCAGTTGGCTCCCTTCCTGGATCGCGATGACCTGGCTACAGTGATCCATGCAATGGTCACCTCGAGGCTAGACTATTGTAACACTCTCTACCTGGGGCTGCCCTTGTTATAAATCCAGAGGCTGCAGCTGGTGCAGAATGCCACAGCGAGGCTACTGAAGTGTCTCCCTAGATGGGAGCACATTCGGCCGATGCTAAAGGCACTGCACTGGTTGCCTATAGCATACCGGATTTGTTTCAAGGTGCTGGTGCTTGCCTTCAAAGCCCTAAATGGCCAGGGTCCGACATACCTGAGGGACCGCCTTTCCCCACATATACCCCAGGGGGCACTACGGTCTGGGGCACAACATCGGCTGGCTATCCCAGGCCCCAGAGATGCCAGGCTCACTGCTACCAGGGCAAGGGCATTTTCGGTGGCGGCTCCTTACTTGTGGAACAAGCTCCCGGAGGAGATCAGGGCCCTGTGGGATCTTATGCAGCTCTGCAGGGCCAGCAAGACGGAGCTCTTCCATCAGGCTTATAAATAGGAACCACCACCTCCCCCCCCCCCATCTTATGTCCATCAATGGCCACAGCCCATATGGACTATGCCCGGCCACGGTTATCACCAAGCCTGATATTTAGAACCGGAAATTGCTGGGTATATATATTTAAGTCATATGGTTGTATCACTGAGCACTTTATTCTTATTGTTATGGTTGTTTGTTTTAATAGTGTTTTAACTGATTTTAAGGTATATATGCACCTGGCTTTTAGCCAGGCTATGTGAACTGCTCTGAGCCTGTGTGCGGGGAGAGTGGCATATAAGACTGATAGATAGATAAATAAATAAATAAATAAATAAATAAATAAATTTTCAAATAGGGAGATTTGGTCACAGGGGTCTCACTATCCTTCTAAAAAGGCAGTGACAATTCAGTGAGGGGTGGCAGGGAACTTAAGGAGTGAGATATGCCCATGGGATGAGGGTGGGAGGCAAACAGCTGAGTTGTAAACTGGAGCCCATTTCGGCACAGTAGGCAACCAAGCTTGGTTCAGACAAAGGAAGGAAACCCTTTGCAGGCCTTTGTGAGGAACTCATTGGGACCAGTCCTGACTAAGGTTGCCAGCTCCACGTAGGGAGATTTCTGAAAATTTTCTGGTAGAGTCTATGGAAGCCAGGGTTTGGGGTGGGGAGAGGCCTCAGCTGAACAGAATACCATAAAGTCCACCTTCCAAAGCAGTTATTTTCTCTGGGTGGGAGAGATCTGTTGTCTGGAGTTCAGTTGTGATACCTGGTGATCTTCAGGCTCCACCTGGAGGTTGGATACCCTAGGCGTGGCAATCAGTGCTTCAGAGCAGGGTCTGCTAGATCCAGGTTCTTGCTGTAGAAGCTGAGTGGATGATTTTGAACTAGTCACAGACTTTCAGCCTAACCTACCTCACAGGATTGTTATGCCAGTCAAAAGGGGGAGAGGAGAACGATGTAAGCTGCTCTGGTTCTCATTAGCATGCCCCCTGCGCAATAGGATTATAATTTGATGCAATGATCCAAGAAGGTAATTTAATAAAGAGAATAGGGCTGTGGGATGGCTACACTACTTTGTATAGTATATATGTATTATCTGTTTGCTCTATGTGTTATCTTTCTGTTACTACATTGTTATTTACTTTTGTAATTATACCTTTTGGCACTATTTTTATTTTATCAGAAACTTGGTGGGCTGCGTGGCATACATGACAGGGTCCTCTTGCTGGTGACACCAAAACTCTGGAATTTCACCTTCCAGAACATATGTTTGGCCCTGTCCTTTGATAGTTTAGAAGGCTTCGCCTCTTTTTGTCAAACTGATTTATGGTGGCAATATTGATTTCTCTGTGATTTTATTTCATTTGCTATATGCTGGATACTGGCTTTGCTATCTGACCAGTACTTTTTATCAGTGATTACTTGACCTGTGCAGCAATTTTTTTTAATGTTTGGGTGTTGTTGTTGTTTTCATTTTTGTCATATGGTGTGCTCTAAAAATTATTCTTTGTATTTGAAGTATTTCTGAAAATCAGGATAGAAATGTTTAAAATAAATACGTTTCTGATTCAATTCATTTGGTTCTAGTTTACAAAATGTCATATTACTGACAAAACAAAAGAATTACCTTTGTGTATGTGGCATTTTTCAGGGCATCACAAAACCATTTCTTCATGTTAGAGGTTGTGCAAGAACATGGCACCTGATTTTCATGTTCTTTGTGCTCATTCCTGTTCCAATCTGTGAAATTGTATCTCCCGCAGCATTGTAGCTGGGACATGAGGAGAGGAGGAGGAAAACCCCAGTCAGTAACAAGGCAAGCTCAATAAGCATGAGACATTGTTTCAGTAAGAACAACAGTATGTTCTGGTACACAGTTGCCTGAATAGTGAGACCTGGAGGTGCAGCAGTCAAGTTTATTTTCATAACTGGATAAGACTGTGAGAGAAAATGAATGAATGAGTGAGTGAATGAATGAACTGGAGCTTCATGGTGTCTTGGTCTTCACAAATACAGAACACAATCACAAACCCTGTTTTAGACTCCCAAAGAACAACTGTATCCCAAATACCTTCAGAATTTTGACAGTGCTTTCCTAAATTGAGTTACATCCTTCTATGCCAACTGAAGTCAGTGGCCTAGGAAAGGTGTAACTCTGTTTAGTATAGCACCGTCAGTCTTTGCTGGTCAGGATTGAGGCTTCTGCTGCCCCCTGACTAGCCCAGGCCAGGCAAGAGGTAGGCCTGGGCCCTTTGCCAAAGTGTGTTATTGAAGAGGTGAGGGGATTCCCAATCATTCTGCATTTAATTCTGAACAATACAAAGTCCCCGACACACCATTCCTGAAAGCATGCACTAGAGTGCCTTAACCAGGAGAACCTCTAGCTATAAGCAATCAGCCACCTGCCCCACTAAAGCACGGGTCGCCAACCTTTTTGAGCCTGTAGGCACCTTTGGAATTCTCACACAGGGCGAGACTGTGTGCAGGAGGCAGAGCCAACCACAAAGGCTCAGGGAATGAGGCTATGCATAACTCTAATAGACATAACTCTGGAACATTTGAGGCAGAAGTTCTGTTCAACAGGATGCTTTTTTAAAAAAAACATATTATTTAAAAATATTTTCTTGTGTACACACACAGTAATACAGTGAAGATCCTCATCTTATTTGCCATCTGTTGCTGAAACAACTATTTAAAAATCTGCACAGCAGAACAGATCTTCAATGGCCAATCAAAAGGTCCTGCTGGGCAAAAGCCTCACTCAGCCCTGCCTGCCTTCTAAAAACACTTGGCAAGCACCAGGAAAGGTGTTGGTGGGTGACATGACACCCAGAGGTACCATCCCAGGGACCCTGATGCTAAAGGATCTTTAATTTTTTTACAGCACAAAAGTTCAAGTGTATGCAGCGCAGATTTTGACTTACCACACGCTGAATGCCATTCAGAATATCCCACTGAGGTTCCTTTTCAAGCAGTTTTTTATTCCCGTAGGTATAAATAAGTTCATCCATTTGAACTTTCCACAGTCTGGTAACCTGCTCATAGTATTTAACAACTCTGTTAATTTGGAATCATTTCAATTTCAATAACAACATCACAGATGATTATGGTTGATGGTGCTATTTATTTCATTACTAGAAATCATTTGCACCAGGTTCTTCCACCAAGCTCCATCTTCATGGAGATTATAAGAATGGTTTAAGGGCAATTAAGAAGAGTCAACCTCTGTGCTATGGATTACATGTTTTGAGATTGAAAGCACAAGCAAGGCACAAATTCATCCATGTGCACACTAAAGTTTCCTGGTTTTTTCTCAGTGTGGAGCTGCTTGTGTAATATCAGTGGCCATACTTAACATTTCCCTAGCTCTCCTTCACCTAAGCAGTGTTGTGAATGTGCAGCAATATCCACATAGGCACCACCAGGGCAAGTGGGAGCTGGCCGGTCCCAACTGTAATCAGATTTGGCCACTGCTTGGCTTCTCTGGCAAAATGCTGCATTGTTGCCTAACACCCACATTGTCTACCACAAGTGTAAAGGCCCATAGATAAGCTTACAAAAATAATTTGAAAGTCAGTTTGCAACTACTGAGTAAACATCACTATGTGGCACCACTATGTGGCACCTACTAGATGAATTGTGGCCTGATACCATAGGATGTGGCAGGCCTTTGGCCATGGAAAGTCAATTTATAATTTGGGTAGTTTCTCATTGTGTACAAAGATCTCAGTTCTGTGCAATTATGCTAGTGTTCATTACTGAGACAACAAGCCAATATGCACACAGAGATCCCAAGCAAATTTCCAGCAACCCTCATCATTTTGTAGTCAACTATCTACTGGACACAGCACCTTTCTTGGGTTGATTTCCATGAGATGAAGTTGATAAAGTGGGGACCACAGACCAATCCTCTGACCATAGCCATATGTGAGTTGCATGTTTTCCTCTGTTCCCACATGTACTGTTCCTGCTCTGGATCAGGGCTGTAACATACCTGTGAATCCCCTCATACTTGTAAAATTTTCACCCCCATTTTTGTCTGACCCTGTCGTATGGCTTTTGCTGTCTGCACAAGTTCTAGAACTTTGTAATTAGAGATATAGATGGATATGCATACCGTTTCTGTTCCTGTATAGAGCTGTATGAGCATTCCAACTTGGGCAGCAAAGACAAGGACAACAAGAACCATATACTGAAAAATAACATAAGATTAAACAAAAATGCTATTTCAAAGATGAACACTACAAAAATATAAGAGATAAAGACAGGATCTACATGATTAAAATAGACATGTATTACAGTATTAACACATCTTTGTTGTTTTCATTTTAAAAGAAAACAGACAGGGCTTTAAAAGAAATGTCTTTTTCTCTTTAAAATGTTATTAACAGTGGATGGAACGTATATTTGGTTAGGGGAATTTTTGGGGGACTGAAGGGTTAAACTTTCTCTTTTATTCCAGTATGCCCCCAATCCAAATCATGGCTGTCAACACACATAGTTTAGTTTTTAAACTGTTGGCAATCCATGATTGTCTTCTTATCTGTTTGTGCACTGTGGCACATAAGGTGTCATGTGTCATTGTCAGACATCTTGTCATAAATTTGCCTTTTATCCTTGTTGTACAGTTTCAGTCATAATCCAGTAAATGGAAACTCCAAATTATTCCTTTAATACTCTTGCTGAAGGTCCTTCCAGTGCATCTGTTGTTACTTCCATGTCACATAGGATCTAGAGGCCTGTCACATTTTTTCAGATCACAGCACTGTGTAGAAAATACAGCTCTTTGTTGAGGGCATCATGATTTAATGTAGTATTCTCCAGCCTATGTGCCCATGTAAGCCGCCCTGAGCCCGTTCGCGGGGAGGGCGGGGTATAAATCGAAAAAATAATAAATAAATAAATGATTTAGAATACTGTGGCCATGGCCCCAGTCAAAATGGTCTCCACTAGCAACTCCTTCTAACATTAAATAGTACATTATGAGATGTGAGCATTATGGATCACCCACATATAGTATAATCTTGACTGACTAGGATCATCTCCAGATTTTGCTTTAAGAGTGGTCAGTTTCATCCTCACGTTAATCTCCTCTTTATGGACTCAGTACTCTCCCTCTCCTGTGCTAGAGAACACATTATTGAGTTCATTTTAAAAAGGGGATCAACATTATAGGCATCCCCCTCACCATAGGCAGGCTTACCCCCAAACCCTAAAAAAGTTAGGATGTAGGGCTACTTTGAAAAGGCTAAGATGAGGGTAGGGCCCAAACCAATATGAGGCAGATCTCTGTCTGTAAAAGGAAAATTGTGTGTGTACAGACACAACCCTGATTCAGATTGTGACTGCATGAGGAGGGGAGAGCATGTTTAACCCTTTATTATCATTTTGTTTCAAAAAATGAAATTGGGCTCTCCATCATGTTATTAGCACTTTAAAGGGTGGGTTAAAAATGACACTCCCCTCCTCCCTTTTAAATTCTAATGATTGTACTGGGTATCTGGCTTCAGTTAGGGAACCAAGTAGGAGCTGAAAGAAAAAGCTGCAATTAATGGGTTTCACAGAATATCCCAGCCTCTACCACTGAACACAGCTGAGGGGGAAGGGAGTGAGTGCCTAGCAGAGGCAGTGAAAGAGCTGCCAGGGCCATGGCATCAGAACAATGCAAACATGTAACTTCTGACTTTGAGTAAATTTCTCAGTACCAGTGACTGTCCTGTTGTTGGTCCTCCAGAGTAACTGATTGCCCACTGTGTAAGACAGGATGTTGGACTACATGGAACACTGCTCTGATCCAGCAGGGCTCTTCTTATGTTCTTATGAGTGACCAGTAAAATTAAAAGTGCCCCTGGACTCTAAATTTGTTCTACTGCTTCAAACCAACACAGCTGACCATCTGGAACTATTTTCAGGAAAACACCGTGAGAGCATAGGGTGATGACAACACTTGCCTCTTCTGGATTTTGCTAGTCAATCAGTAGCTTTCCGGTCTGAATGGCAATCACTCCTAACACAGTCCTTCCCCTTGTGCTTGGAGATGGTTGAATGGGATGTTCCCCACGGACCTTGCCCCCCCCCCCACAAGCAGCTGCTGGTTGCAAGGTTCTCTCTCTCCTCTCTCAATATAGTTCTAATCCAAATCAGGGCTTCAAGCACACCACATTTGCCTTATACAAAAAAATGGAGACCTTTTAGTTGTCATATCTGCTTGTGCCCTTCACATACTGTGCCACCTCTTTGCTGAGGACATTCACACACCCTACTTACCACAATGACTAAACATCTGATTCGTCTAATGCTTCCTAGGTATCCCAAGAGACCAATAAAAACAATGATGGATCCAGTGGCAAGTAGCATATTAGAAATGGAATCTATCAAAGAAATTTCACCTGTAGATACTAACACAAAATGCATTTATATTTTGAAACTTTTAAACATCTGTAACAGAGCCAAACATATTGCTGCAGTATCCTTTCATGGCCATTAGTGAATATGTAGAATTAGAAAAAGTGAAGCAAGAGACTTTGCTTAGTACAGACTGATTTGCACAAGAGATTCTTTCTTTGCACAGCAAAGAAGGTAACCCAAGATTGTTATCCCTGAGAAAACAAACTTTGCTAACATGAAAAAAGAACTGCTGGGTGTTTTAGCCACACATTGTTTGGATTAAGGGTCATTTGGAGGTAAATACATTTCTCTGTGGACCTTTGAATTCTACTCCCAGAGACAAGAACTCTACTGTTATTTATGTGATCACTTATCCTGGGATGAAAGAGGAATGATTCAAGAATATATCACAGCATCTTAATCAGGTCTACTCAGAATGGGCTTTACTCCCAGGAAAGTGTCATTAGGTTTGCACTGTCAGTGACCTGCTTCATTTCTTGAGCATATAAACAAATCAGAGTTTGAACAGTTCATGGATTATCCTAGGATAATTGATAATATAAACATAATTTCCACTGATCTGTAGACCAATGTCTCAACAACCAATTATAAATTAGAGTAGTTTGCTTTGAGACCACAGCTCATTCTGTAACCCCACTAAAATAAAATATGCTTTTCAAAAGAACTCAGCAAAATCACATTTCAACAAAAGTTGCTCTTTAATAAACATCTGAAATTCCATGCTAGGATACAGCCATGAAAATCACCTAGGAGCTTATTAAAGCATAACACAGTGTTGGCATGCATACAGACTGTCCATCACAATAATTTGTACACATGACAGCCCTGTACCCCCATCTAGATGAATACATAGGAACAGGCAGGCCAGCATCTTCAATCGTGAGTGGAAGGTGGGGCCAGCATGTTTGTTCCTGCTCCCCCTCTATGTATATTGCACCTGTGTGCTGATACCTTATGTGTACAGAGTACAAGAAAACAGGTCCCAAGAAATTTACAGCATAAAATTTGATATATGGATGGTAACATCAGGAGGTGAGGAAGCTGGAGGTAGGGATAACCAGGGGAAGAATATATGTTCATTTCAATTCCATGTGTTTAAGTTTAGTTTTGGTAGGAAAGGCTCCAAATATTTGTAGTTACTATAAAGTTACTGTATAGAAAGCAAGTGTGCCTTGTGGTCAGAGTATCAGATTTGGATCTGGGAGATGCCAGTTTGAATTCCCACTCTGCCATGGAAACTTGCTGGGTGACCTTAAGCCAGTCACACACTCTCAGCTTCACCTACCACACAGAGTTGTGGAGATAAGATGGAAGAGAGGAGAATGGGTCCCCATTGAGAAGAAAGGTGGGGTGTAAACAAAGGAAATAGATAAAACAATAAAACCAATGTGGCAAAGCAACCTTCTACTGCTACTCATTATGGCCCCTGTGATTAAGTGGTGCAATACTTGTTCAGATAATATAGATTATCTTTAAAAACCATATAAATGTACAGTCTATACTTGCTATGTAGGGCCATCATAAACAGTCTCTACACTCTCTACACTCACATGGAGAAAATTGTCCAATGTACTAGATGAGCCAGGACACATACATAATTTGCTATTTAAAGTGGGGTCTACACAGCCCACATAAAATGTTCTTTAGAATTATCAAACTGATTTCCGTCTAAACGCTGGAAAAGCAAACTATGTGCTATGTTGAGGGTTGGCATGTTATTGGAGTCAAATTGGTTTGAAGCCAAGAATCCTCCTGTAACAACCCTGCAGATGGACCTGTTTTCTTTCATTGATTCTGAAAACAAGTTTGTATGATGAAGGGCATCATGATATGGCAACAAATCTGACACTTTGGTTATGGCTGTCCAAACAGACATTGCAATGCAATACTGCCACCATGTGGGAAACTGACTGTTAAACTGCATGTGTTAAATGGAATATATAGGGAACAAGAAGAAAATACATGTACAGTGCTTATACTCACATAAAATTGTGACAAATTTGTTTCCATCAAGCAAAATCCAGTGACCAAATGCTATAAGCATAAGACCTAATAGCTGAAATGAATTAAAAATGTTTTTTCTTCAGCTCCAAATGCTACCATAGTAGTGAATATGTAATAAATTTGTCAAAGGGAATATAATGGTGTCTTACCAAGAAAATTCCATTAAGAATATTTAAGGAGTACGCTAGTACAAAGCGTTTGTCTCTTTTTTTCATGATTGTTTTTATTAAAATTGCATCTGAAAATAAAGATTGCACACAATGCTAATTTGAAAAATACCATTCAATCTTATACATTTTCATGTTCAGAATTATCAAATGTTAGTAAAACATTTACATTTTGTAAGTTCCAAAATACTCTACACAGATGTAGACTGACTTTAGTCTTCTGTGGTCTTTGAAAAATAATACTCTCATTGCCCCTGACCTGTTTTAAATCTGCATGGAAAGAATGCTAAGGCATAACTTAGAGGATAGTAGCAGCCAAGCAGAGGTTTTTAAATAACCTCTTAGCCTTGCACATACATGTTTTAGTGTTAGAATTCATAAAATTCACCCTAACAGTAATTAATTGTTACGATCTCAAACAGAGCATAATACTTTCTCCCCTTTGTCTCAGATTCTTCTATGAAACCCACATATTTGTTCATTGGCAGCACAACAAACTGCTTCTGTGTACAGGTTGCACAGGTTTATCCAATAGATAAAACTGGGTTATTCTTTAGAAATTAGACCATATGAGATTCAAAACATTAAAGAAGATACCGCTAAAAAGATTTCTATATGGGTAAACATTTGGTACTGTACATTATAAGGTAGTGGTCTATATGTGCTTTTGTTCTTTTCCATTTGGAGGTAGCCATTACAAGAATCTGTCATACACCAATGTCCATTTGTGAACACTTTGGGGTTTTTATTTTAAAAAAACTGTAGCAAATGCTTAAGTAGTGGAAGAATATGTAAATTCAGGCTTTCGAAAAGGGAATGCCAGGATGGGAAATTCCTGGAGATTTGTGAGTAGGGAAATTCCTGGAGATTTGAGGTCTCTGCTTTGGGAACAGCCTATAATGCCATAGGGTTCACTCTCCAAAGCAGCCATTTTCTCCAGGATAACTGATCTCTGGAGTCTGGAGATCAGCTGTAATTCCAGGAGAACTCTAGGCACGACATACATGCAAAGCAGATGCTCTGTCAATGAGTAATCCTGAGGGCAGATGTTGTTAATGTTCCCATGGACACACTGGCATGCACAGATTGATGCAGTGGTGTGGGTCATATCTGACCCTGTATGTCTGTATCATTGACAGTTACCACTTCATGATGGCAGTTCATGTACTCTTCCTCCATAGGGTTGCCAGCCTTCAGGTTGTAGCTGGAGATCTCCTGGGATTACAACTGAACTCCAGGTGACAGAGATCAGTACCGCTGAAGAAAATGGCTACTTTGGAAGGTGGACACTATTGCATGAGTTACCTTTCCTCCAGCCACCAAATCTCCAGGAATTTCCCAACACAGAGCTGGCAACCCTATCCCCCCATCTTCTCACCCCCACCTGACTGTCACTGTGAACTGTAGCCAGGAAAGTGGCACTTCTCAAGATGGTTATTTTAGGACAGGTGTTACTTGCTCCACACTGTGGTATCCACATGGTGAAGGTAAAACTACAGCTGCATCATGACCCAAAGTTCCATATTAGGCTGAAAGAGGTTGTAATTGTCCACTTCATTGAGCAATTCTCTGTCCCATTTAGATTTATGCTATACCTCTGAGAGCTACCAGAATACCTGTTCAATTCTACAAAACAGAGGCAAAGATCTTTGAGACTGAAATTGCATATCCTCATAAAAGGGTTTTTTTATGCTTCTGTACATGATACATTCATTATAAATGTGAACATGTAAACCCATAGACAAACATACCTAGGGGTTGACAGTGTCTTCTTCTTCTTCTTCTTCTTTTTTTTAAAATATCACTGTACCTATAAAAACATTAGGAAAAAGGAATGCCTATAATGTACTATTTAATTTAAATTCATTTCCATAAATCTGGTGTTCATTTCACTGCCTACTGGCAACAGAAAAGAGCAAGAGTCTACTAGCACCTAAAAGACTAACAAAATACACGGGAGAGTATGAACTTTCATGAGTCATTGCTCACTTCGTCAGATATAGCTAGAAGTGAGCAATGACTCACGAAGGCTCATAACTCTTTTTAACTGATTTTAAATGTTTTATATGGACCTTGGAGTATTTGCCAAGCTTTGTTAGCTGCTCTGAGCCTGCTTGCAGGGAGAGCGGCCAATAAATATGAAAAATAAATAAATAAATAAACTCTGCCACATATTTTGTTAGTCTTTAGGGTGCTACTGGACTCTTGCTATTTTCTACTGCTACAGACAAACTAACAAGGCTACCCATCTTACTGGAAATGCTGTAAAGATTACTATGCTTCAGTAATTTTGGTGTTACTATCTGAAAGTCAATAATAATAATAATAATACAATTTTAAAAATGGATTGCCTACCTATTGCAAATCAGGAGATCTTATAATACTGAAGCATTGTCCATATAGACATCTGACAGCCCTAATATTAATCATCATAGTTTCAAGGTGCAACCCTGCCAGTCGTTGAACTTACCATTATTAGCTTTGTTTCACCTGCAAGGACACAAATCCAGAGTTTAGTTCTTCACACTCCAATTTACTCTTAATTCTACATTAATATTAAGGAGTGTCACTTTAGTACTCCAATCATCTATGTATAGCTGTGCTCAGGAAACTTCCTTGTTACAGAGGTAACTATGTACTTAGCTATAAAAGTTTGTTTTGTTTTCAGACAGCGTTATTGTCTGGCTTTGCTTATTTTAAAACTGTATACTACACGTTCAATAGCCAACAGGCTTTCAAGACGACTTCTAAAACATTATTTATCTATCAACTTTAACTATTGCATCCGACTTGTAATTTGATAGCTTTGAAATGGCTTTGACTTAGATATGTTTTTATTTTTATGATTGCAAGCCACCTATGGAGAATATACATTTTAAAAGAAATCAAACAAACACATAATTTGTTTACCTAGGCTGGTGGCAATGTGAATACGGTGGAAAGCACTATGTACTCATAACCAGTTTATGGAAACAGTGTTTCCAAGGCAAGAGCGAACAGGGGTGGGAATATTTAAATATGTATACGCTGGGGAAATGTTTATCTGCCTTAGGGTTGCCAGCTCCAGGTTGGGAAATATCTGGAGATTTTGGCGGTGGATCCTGAGAAGGGTGGTGTTTTTGGAGGGGAAGGACTTCAGTGGGATATAGAGTCCACCTTCCAAACTGGCCATTTTCTTCAGGAGGATATCTGTCACCTGGAGATCAGTTGTAAATAGCAAGAATGTTCCAACCACCACCTGGAAGTTGGCAACCCTAATCTGCATTAGGGATGCAAGCCTACAGGTGGGACCTGGGAGTCCCCAGAATTACAGCTCATCTCCAGACTAAAGAGAACAGTTCCTTGGAGAAAATTGATGGTCTGGAAGATGCACTCTATGGCACTGTATCCCACTAAGGTGCTTGTCCTCCTCAGGCTCCATCCCAAAATCTCCAGGAGTTTCCTAACCCTACCCCCCATCCCCTGCTGGTGGGCAGGTGGGACCTGGCTACCCTAATCTGCATGCATTTAAAACCTTGCAAAATAGCAATATTTTGTTTTTTGAGAAGTAATGGAAAGGATCAGGGGAGAGCTTTCTCATAAGCTTCCTTCTCAAGCCCAGCCTTTTCTTCAGTGTTCAGGTAGAGGATACCTAACCAGTCTGAACAGATCACTCCACATCTTTCATGCAGTAACTGTACTCTGCCCCCACCTTCTGTGTTTCCCCCCTCCATTTTCTCCTTCCTCAGGATACATTCAGATGGGTAGTCACGTCAGTTGGAAACAGCAGAACAAATTTTGAGTGCAGTGGCACCTTTAAGATCAACAAAGTTTTATTCTGGGTATAAGCTTGTGTGTGCTTGCACACTTCTTTGGATACACTGAAACAGAAGTCATTAACCATTACGTATAGGTAGGTGGTGGGGAGGGTGTTGCCAGGAAGGGCTTATTAGAGTTAAGGTGCATAAGTAACTGAGCAATAGAAATAGCTCAAATTGGATAAGGCAGTTTGTAAGACCTGTGAATAGAAGCAAATTAGCATACAGGAGAATAAAAGAGTACAAACAGATGTGATAACTGAATGACATTAGTATGTGTTAGACCCAGGTGGTCAGCCGTGTTGGTCTGAAGCAGTAGAACAAATTTAGAGTCCAGTGGCATCTTTAAGATCAACAAAGTTTTATTCAAGGTATGAGCTTTCATGTGCACGCACACTTTTTCAGATACATTGGAATGGAAAGTAAGGTTCAGACTTATAGACAGGGGCTGAACAACAAATTAACTTGTAACATGATGAAGATGTTTAAAGATATGTGAAGACAAAGCTAAATAACAAGCTAAGGTTATAAGGTCAACAGTTGTAAAACAATAAATATTTCAAAATAAGACTGAGACTCTCCATTCACTCCTCTCAGATGTGGAGGTCACTTAACAGCATTTTTTTTTCTTTTTTGAGGTATGTATAGTGTTATGTCAGTCAAACGTTCTAATATTCCTTGTATTACATTCAGTATTCTAATACACTAGCATGTGTTGTGAGGTAAGAAGCCGATATTTCTGCTAAGTCCTGGGGGTTCCATTGTCCTGAGTGTTGTGATAACTTGTAACTCAGCGATATCCCATTCTAGTCTGTTTCTGTAATTCTTTTACAATACAACAGCTACTCTGAGGTCCCCCATTGAACATTCTGAGGTTGAAGTGTTCTCCTACAGGCTTCTTAGTTTTGTGATTCTTGATGTCAGATTTGTGTCCATTTATCCTTCGGTGTAGGGTTTGACCTGTTTTCCCCATGTAGAGAACTGATCTACAACAAACCTTTTTGTAACTAAAATATCCACCTCATGAAGTCAAGAAACAGATTAACAAAGCTAGAATGGTACTCAGAAAAAACCTGTTGCTAGACAGGCCCCAAAGAGACAATAACAGAGCATCACTAGTGGTGACATATAGGTCTCAGCTCAAAACAGTTCTACACATCATCAGTGACTTACGACCTCTATTGAATAATGACAGTTTTCTTTCACATGTACTGGGGGACAAACCTTTTCTTACCCACAAACAACCCCTCAATCATAAACAACTCCCCATCCACAATAATGCAGCATTTAATTTGAACACAGACACTGGTACCTGAGCTGGCAATGAACCGAGATGCCAACTTTGCTGCCACATAACCCAGATAACACAGTCACTGAACTTAACAATATCAATTACACCATCTCATTCACTTGCTCATATTCTAACATTGTATATGCCATTCAGTACCAACAATGCCCTTCAGTTCTCTATGTAGGGCAAACTGAGAAGCCTGTAGGAAAGCACTTCAACTCCCCAGGACTCTTTTTAAAAACTGATAAAGATGTCCTCTTTTTTTGTGTTGGAAGGTTAGGAATATTCCTAGTTAGCAACAATTACCACAGTTGAAATAGTAGGGGTATTTAAAATTAAATTTGTCACAGTGATCTCACTTGTTTGAAGTAGTCAGTTTTGGTTTTCAAAATATGGTAGCTAATGTCATTCAGTTATCACATCTGTTTGTAAACTCTTTTATTCTTCTGTATGCAAATTTGCTGCTATTCCCAGGTTTTACAAACTGTCTTAATCCAATTTAGCTGTTTCTATTGCTCAGTTACTTATGCAGCTTGACTCTAATTAGCCCTTCCTGGCAACACCTTCCCCACCGTCTACCTATATGTAGTGGTTGCTGACTTCTGTTTTAAAGCATCTGAAGAAGTGTGCATGCACAGGAAAGCTCATACCCAGAGTAAAATCTGACGGTCTTAAAATTACCACTGGACTCAAACTTTGTTCTCCCGCCTCAGGAATCACTAAAGCGAATGTTTAAACCGTGACTAGTTTAACCTTTGTCGCTTTCCGTAGCCAGCGATCTTTCCGTTCCCTATTTGTTGTTGCCATGGCTACACTTCCCGTAACATTAGGCTCCTCGCTGTAGCCTCGCGGTCTCTGAAGTAGGTTGATGCTTAATGGACTCAGAAAACAAGGAGGGTCACGGTGGGTTTAAGCTCTGTGCAAGGAAGCGACAGCGGTTCTAGTTTGTGTTTATGCAAGCCCCTGGGATGGCGCGGAACGGTTGTGAACTATCGGCTAAAAAGAAATTACAAGTCCCAAAGTGCAGCGGAGTTGTTTCCTCGGTATACTCTGGGAGTTGTGGCCCGCGTGCGCCTCGTAAATGCTAGCCAGGCAGCACGGCTACATTCTGAGAGCCTTCTTGTTTCTGACCATCGATGTCCTAGAGGGGTTAGTTAGCTGAGCACTCCTGTCCTACCAATACCAAAACAGCTGTGCTTGGAAGGTGGACTGGTTTGGAAGGTGGTTACCGTTTACTTAGTGCGCGTGCGAAGAGCCTGTCTGCGTATAACGTCCACAGCGTGCAGAGCTGCTTTATAAGCGGGAGAATGGGTGCTCCTATGTGAGGGTTAGTACTGGAGGAATTGGGTTGCTGTTTGTTGCTTTTGTTTTTAAGGCCGGAATCTGCACTGTGTTCATACTACATCGTGTTCGTTGATGGCTGGTACAGTATAAATGAGTCCGTATAATACGTTTCTATCCCTCCCTCCAGGGAGCTCAGGGTGGAGTCCGTTCTTCGAGCTTCTGCTTTCTAGCCTCACAATAATGCAGAGAGGTAGGTTAGGCTAAGAATATGACTGGCCAGAAGTCACCCAAGAAGCTTCATGGTAGGCTGGGAACTTGAAGCTGACACTCTAACCACCAGACTATGCAGAACTTTAAGGGCAACGTTACAGATAACACTTGAAGGTGCTTCAAAGTTTAAATTGTTTCAGTGCTATCAAAAACACCCACCTTTTTTTGGGGGGGGGAGTGCATGTTATTTATGGTCCACTTTTCTCACTTGGACTCAGGATCTATTACACAGCGTCTGAAGACGCACTTTGAGACACCCTACTGGCCAGAGAAACCAAACATAATAACATGTTTATACAATGGTCTTTAAGGAGTATCCTCAAATCAGTGCTTTAATGTCAAGCTGTCCTTCCAGACAGTCTTCTGAATATATTGGAAGACACTGGATTTCTCCCAACTTCTTGTTTAGAAAATTTCAGGAGCTCCCTGTTGCAAGCATGTGGGTACATATACCATTTGTAGCAATAGATGGCGTGTCCCTCTGAGTTCCTTGGAATACCTTGGTGTTACATGTTCCCCCATTCCACATGGAAGGGCTGGGATCAATGTTAGCACCACAGAAGACTGGCTTTGGAAATTCCGTCCACAAAATGGTAGGAAATCACAATGGCTGGCTAGCAGCAGTGTAGGAGTTACAGTGAAAGTGCCGAGTAGAATGGCCATTTCCACTAAGGGAAATTCCTGGAGATTTAGGGGTGATGCCTGTGAAGGGGGGATTTGGGGAAGGATTTCATATAGAATCTCCATTTGCCACGTAAAGCTGCCATTACCCCTAAGGGAACTTATCTCTATAGTCTGGAGATCAATTGTAATTCTGGAAGAACTCCAGGCCTCACCTGGAGGTTGGCAACTATATTACTAAAAAGACACAGAGTGATGCACCAGTGAGCAGCACTGGCTAATTAGAGGGACAGTGGGGAGAAGGCAAGTATTGAATCTCCACAACTGAAACTTTGGCTCCAGTTTACTTGACCATTCCCCCCTGCCCCTGCTGTCACTAGTTATTTTTTCTCTATCATTTCTGTAACTTTGCCTATGGGTATTAATGAGAGTCAGTGTGGTCTAGTGGTAATGTGTCAGACTAGAATCTGGGAGACCCAGATTTGAAGTTCCATGTGCTTGGGCCAGTCATTCTCTCTCTGCCGAACTTACAGGGTTATTAGAGGAATAAAATGGAGGAGAGGTACACAATGTAAACTGCTGTGAGTCCCCATTAGGGAGAAAAGCAGAGTTTAAATAAAGTTAATTAACTCATTAATTAATGAGGAATGGAGGTTCTACTTTTAGGAATCAATAATACTTTTCTGCCTTCCAGATCTCCAAAGTAATGTGTATAGTTAGATACTGTTATTGACTTAACTGACTTTAGAGTGGTCTTTTTGACTAACACTACTGATTTCTATTAATGGTCCATTGTGGTTGGCCTTCAAAGCTTAGTAATTTTTCATGGAGGTGACCTTGAATGAATAAAACATACTTTAAAGAAATTTCCTTAGGACTAGAAACAGGTCATCCAACAAGTACTTCTCCATGTCATTTCTGTTATATGTAATATATTCAGTATATGCCCAGTAGAAAAGAGCAAGAGTCCAGCAGCACCCTCAAGAATAACAAAATTTGTGCCAGGGAATGAGCTTTCATGAGTCACTGCTCACTTCTTCAGATATCTGAAGGTCCTTTCCACACTTGGATCTCATACCTGGTTTTATCAGAGTTCAACTCGTGACACAATACCTTGCATTTATCCCTGGTTATAACAGCACCCATTTATCCCAGGACAAGTATGGGGCAAAACTGGGGTGACCTCAATGTAATGTGGAAACAAAAAATACCCTGAGATAATTACAGGGGTGAACTCGAGTGTAGTGTAGAATGTAAAAATACCCCGAGATAATTACAGGGGTGAACTCAAGTGTAGTGTAGAATGTAAGTGCGGAGGCAGGGTTGAACCAGGATTTAAGATCTAGTGCGGAAAAGACCTAACGTCTGCCCATCTTGTATATGCCCATTTACAGCCAGCCTGGTAAAGATATTCAGAGGTTTGCTGCCTCTAAGGTGGAGGCTCCCTTTACTCAGCATGGCCAGTAACCATTGATAAATGTATCTTGTTAATCAAAATGTGAATCTGTGTAATTCTCTTTAAAGCCACCTATGCTTGTAGCCATAGATATATCCAACTGATAGTGAACTCCCCAAATTAATTACTGGGTGAGTGAAGAAGTAGTTCACTTATTTATTTACTTAAAACATTTCTGTGCTGACTTTCCACCCATATCACTTCCTGAAGGTGGCAAATATCAAACATTAAAACATTTCAACATTAAAAACATTTAAAATATATTATATTTACAGCAATTTAATAAAGACATATACACATATGTAATACCAAAACCAGGAAGGAGGCCAGTAATAGTTATTGGAGGTGTGCCAAACAGGCCAAAAAAAGTCTTCACTCACTGGCAGGAGACAACAATAGAGGGAGAAAGATGAATCTCCTTTGGGAGGAAATTCCAAACTTTTGGTGCTGTGACCAAGAAGGCCCCTTCTTGGGTTGCCACCCATGTAGTCACAGATGGCAGGGGTACCTGAGGCAGGGCCTCCGAAGATGAGCAGAGTAGATAGGTAGTTTCATATGAACAAAGGTGGTCCTTAAGGTATGCTGCTGGCCCCAAGTATTTTGTCTATCCATCAACTGCATTGGGTGCCCCTGAATTTTGTATTATGGGAGAGGGGAAAATTGTTGTCTCTATGCCCTTTCTCCAGTCCATGTATAATTTTGTAAACCACTATCAAGTTCTTCTTTAGCTACCTTTTTTATAAACTTAAAGTTCTCAATTCTTTAGCCTTTCCTCATAGGGTTGTATTGCTCTGTGATGTCCTTTTGGAGATATGGTGACCAGAACTGCACACAGTATTCCAAATGAGATTGCGCCACAGAGCTATACAAAAGTATTATAGTATTACCTGTTTTATTTTCAACCCCTTTCCCTATAATCCCACTATGGAATTTGCCTTTTTTCATCTCTACCACACACTGAGTCAACAATTTCATTGAGTTATCCACTATAACCTCAGCGTCTTTTCCCCTACCAGTCACTGCCCTATCAGCATATGTTTAAAGTTAGGATTTTTTTTAACATGTTATCACCTTGCACTTACCTACACTGAACTTCATTTACCTTGGTGTAGCCTACTTACTCCTCCTGGTGCTCTTCACAATCTAGTTTGATTTTCACCATCCTGAATAATTTGAATAATTTGCAAATGTGGCCACTACTCTGTTCAGTCCCAAATTCAGATCATTTATGAGTAAGTTAAATAGAATTAGTCTCAGATCTGACCATTGTGGGACTCCACTGCTCACTTCCCTCTATTGAGAGAACTTTCAGTTTATTTCTACTCTCTGCTTCTGGTTTAACCATTTAACCAATTTAACCATTTTTTAATTCATAAAACCTATACTCTCATCCCATGACTGCTAAATTCACTTAGGAATCTCTGGTACAGAACACTCTCAGAAGCCTTTTGGAAGTCCAATTACACAGTGTTCACTGGATCACTTGTATCTACATGCTTGTTAAGCCTCTCACAGAACTGCAGAAGGTTGATGAGGTAGAACTTCCTTTTGCAGAAGTTGTGCTGATTCATTCCTCTGTGAGCTTAATAATAGCATTTGTCCAATATTCTGCTGATGTTTGAACTTGTCAGGCTAACAAAAGTCATTTTATGTCAGCCTACTCATATGTCCCTTCAACTTCCAATTGAGATCAGTGGGGATCATCGTAGGGAGGAAGCTCAGGAGACAGCCCAGCTCCCTTCTAAAAGCCAGGCACCATTCAGCCAATAGTCCTCCACTCCCTATGGAATATTTATATTGAATTATAATTTCATTTGTGTTTGTTTTTTATTTCTTTGACCTACTTTAAGAATCAACTATGACTGAGGAACAGGACATCAGTATAATAAATGTAAACAGTTGGCACAGCCTTCAGTAATATATTTTCCCTTTACCCTTTCCATGTCCCAGTGGAAGTAATGGAGGACAATCATGATGATGATAGTATAAGACTTGAAGAAGAAATAAAAATTGAATTAAGCAAAATCAGCATTTCCTCTCTTGAAGTTGATGATCCAGACATAGATTCATCTGCTGAAGCTTCAAGCGATAGTGAATCTGTAAGTATTTAAACCTGTAAAGCAGTCAAAATGAATTCTACACTCTCCTGACAAACTTATCCATCAGTAGAATATTGTATGCATGTTACCTTTGTGGGGAAGGGCTGGGTTGAGCTATCCATATTTCTAAGTTTTTTTGAAGACAATTCTGATTTGAAAATAATTATGGTGAAAATTGAAACTGTAGAATTTAATTGAAAATGTGCATTTAGATTTCAGATGAACTGCCAGAATCGGTCCTCCATTATTTAAATTTTGTGAAAGCCAGAAGTCAGAATGCAGAAAGACTCTTACAAGATTTGGACAATGATGACATTTTAAGTAAGTTGTGATTTAATCAAGTTAGCTTGAATGACCATCTGGTCACCTGTTTCCTAAGTTCTTTTTTGGTGTATGTAAATCAAATGAACAGGCCTATTCAAATGAAAAACTGTACATTCCTGTGAATGCTGTATTCCTTTCTTGCATTGCAATTCTGTTTCATTCAGTATATTACATGACAGAGTAGGTAGAAGTTAGATTGTAGACCACTGGCTAATTTCTTGTAAATCAGTTGATGAACTGGTGGTTGCTGAGATTCTTTTGAAGAACCCTGGACTAGAGAAGCTTTGATCTGTTTCCACAAAACATTTCAGCAAGATACTAGTGTAACAACAATGTATTTCTCAAGTTCATTCAAAGACTGCTGTAGATCTTTGGTGACCTTTGTGCATAGGGTTCCATGAGCCCCCGTCACAGCCTCTTTCTCCCCCTTCCCCCATTATATAGATTTCTTCCTCTTTTCTTTCCCCTAATTTTGTAGCTCCCATATTTCCTTTAACCCCTATCATGTCTCCACCACAGGGACAATCTTTCATTATCCTATCATTCTGATAGGAAAGGCATCTGAATAGGATTGGAAACAGCCTGGAATAAAAAGAAATGTCCTATCCCTTAAATAGGGGTACAATGTGTGGAAATAGGAAGGTGAAGCTTTTCATTGCATGAAGGTAAATCACATCATCTGGTAAACAACATCCCATTAAGCTACAGGGTGCTTTTTCTCTAGGCTAATAGCAACCCTACTTCTGGAGGAAAAATCAGAATGTGGCTTTCATGCACTAGTTTTTTTCCTGCTGTTTCTGGATATTCTTGCCACTGAGAGACAGGCCAAGTGTCGGTGGTGTGTCCTCTGCCAGGCTGGCTGGTGCTCAACAATGCCAGCTCTTGATGCTGGCCTTGTGACATATTAGTTATGTGGTTATTCTGTCCAGCTTTACAAAGCTACTGCCATTTTAAAGTTCAGCAACACTTGCAAAGCAGTCAGATGTTATGAAACTTGGTATGACATGTCTATCACCATTATACCGTAACAAATGCTAGTTTTATCATTTAATGATTACTCTTGAAACATAAGTTCCCAAAAATATTTCAGAGGGGATTGATCACACAATTCCATGCAGTTCTGTTAGAAATTCTGCTGCTTTCTGTGTTGCTGAGAAGCATCCATTTTGATTTTTAATTCTCCCTTATCTGTCTTTAGTGTTATGACCAGATTTCCTTCTGTCTGTCTTAGTATCAGGTCAGTCAACCCTGTCTGGCAACAAAATACAAGAGAACCAGCAGAGGAGTAGAACTGGGGACAAGGAAAATACCCTAGCCAAGATTTATTTATTTATTTATTTATTATTTCAGCTTTTACCCCACCCTCCCCGCCAAAGCAGGCTCAAGGCGGCTCACAAACCAATAAAAACAATATACGTTTATATTCAGTACAAAAATACATCTAAAACACTACATAATAACAATTAAAACTATTAATATTGATGGTGATTCTCTGGATAAAGTGCGTTCACATGCGGTCAGCTATACTACAGCTCTAAAGAGCTTCTAACTCTAGGTCAGCCAGGGGCTATTGGAAAGTCTGCCAGAAAAGCTCAATTTTCATGGCCCCGTGGAATTGTGAGAGGTCCCACAGGGCCCTGATCTCACCAGGGAACTCATTCCAGTAGGCCAGAGCTGCTAAGGAAAATGCCCTGGTCCTAGTTGATGTCAACCTGGCATCCTTTGGACCAGGGAGGGCCAGGCAGTTTTGTAATCCTGATCAAAGTACTCTCTGGGGAACATGCGGGGAAAGGCAGTCCCTCAGGTAGGCAGGTCCCTGACAATAAAGGGCTTTAAAGGTCAAAACCAGCACCCTGAAGCGAATCTGGAATGCTATTGGCTGTAAAGTTCGCTTCAATGCTAGAAAGGAGACGGATGGAATCTCACAAATTAGGAAACATCAATCTCCAGTTCTAACATATTTAATACCCTTGTTGTTCCCCTCCCCAACCAAAACAGATGATAACCAGAAACCAGCTTGTCATTCCTTTGATCTGTTAAAAATATTTTCACTGTTTTGCATGTTAATTTAACAAGCCACCCCTATATGTACAACTATGATCTGTACTTCCGTTTCAATGTAATGATGAAGTGTGCATGCACACAAAAGCTCACATCTTGAATAAAACTTTGTTGGTCTTAAACGTGCTATTGGACTTTAACTTTGTTCTATGGCTTCAGACCAACACGGCTGCCCACCTTGATGTGTCTAATTTCATCACTTTAAGAGGAATCAAGTAATTCTCTTGGAAACATGCTTCCATCACCCAGAATCTGATCATCAGATTGTGAATCAAGTCTTCTCAGTAATTATTGAGTGTATCCTTAGCCACATCTGTCACATTAATGCTTTCTCTGTTATCTTTTTTTTTTTAATAGTCATTCCTCATTTTTTTTACCAGGGAGATGCCTATGTGAACAGCCAGTTTATAATCTGCTCTCTTTGCTACTCTAAAAGAAAATAATCTTTTGCTTTTGGACTGGGCTGCCTGCCTAATAATTGGTTTCAGAATCTGTCCCATAGTGTGTGGATCTATTGATGAGACTACAGGAGTTTCCCACTGGCATGTATTTCATATCTTTGCCTGCTTTTCTTTGTCTGCATTTCACTTTTTGAACTGTGGGGGCTGTCATTCTGAATTTTAATAGACAGCTGTCTGAGTATACAAGACTAGGAAGTTAATAGAAATCCTGCTTGGACCTATGTCTTCCATAAATTAACGTACTCTTGTTGTGTAAATTAAAAAAATATCAGTGAAAGATGTTGATCTTAGTTGTGGAAAAAAGCAGACCACACAAGAATGGAGGCTTCTACCCCTGTTTTATGGAAGATATGTGCTCTATGAGAGTAATTTTGGTATCTGTTATAAAATGATAAAATCTGGAAACTCAACTATTTTGTGTTGATATGCACTGGGAAGGTATTTCATCATACTTCACTGCTCTGAAACTTGGAACTATATGCCACAGTGTCCTAAATTTTACACCATCTTCATTACAGGTGATATCTACAATGTAGTCCCTAACAGTGCTTCAGACTGCTTGGCTGAGTTGGCTTCTGAATATAATGAAGATCCAGAAGAATTAAAGAAGAGGGTACGTAAAAAAAAAAACCCATATATTTGATTTGATAGATGTTTGCTAGACTTGCATCGTAAGTTGGGGAAAGTCCCCCAATTTTAGTGGGAGCAAACTAAGAAGCATAATCAGGCAATAAATACTATTAGTGTAATAGCCGTTTATTTTGGCTGGATTAGTAATAACAGAAAGAATTGTTGGTTGTAACTTGCAACAGTATATAAAATTTGTCAATACTGTCCTGATTCTTTGAAATTTGTCTCTGGAGTCCTCTTTGTTGGGTCAAGAGCACAGCTCATTATAGAACTGAATTTCCTCTCAGAAAAATGAACAAACAATGCTCTTGGCTTTTACAACTGTTTTGATCCTTAGGACCCAGTTATGTTATTGGCTTATTCTTCCCATAGTTTATATTCCTATTGGTACAAGTTCCTCTCTTTGAACTGCTATCTTTAGGGGTAGGGGATTGTAGTGGAACAGCCCTGCTGACCCATGGGCCCATTCCATTTTGGCTTTCTGAGCTATCTAGGCACCAGCAGCCATCCTGAGCCTCAACCTGATAAGTCACTCACCAAACTCTTGGAGAGGTTCTCTCATGTTTCTCCTTTGACACACTACTACCACCTGGTTAATTTTGGAATTACTCACCAGAAGGGCCACCATTCCCAGCTTCCCTTCCACAGTAGTGATTAGGGCCACACCTAGTGCCTGTGTCTCCTGCTCCCCAGTTGTGACTGGTTACCACAGGCACTTCCCAGGGAATTAGTAATCTAGCAGTCACCCACCTCCCATCCTCTGGCTCTCGTTTGGAATAGCATGTTCAAATAGCAGAGGTCTATGTGGTACGGAGAACAATTACCAGCATTTGAAATAGTAAAGAATTTGTTGAAAGGAAAAAGTCCTCGGACATACTCTGTAGAGCAATGGATTTAAGCAAAGGATAAAAAAGAAAGGTGCAAACATTCAGTCCTCTGTCCTTTAGCTGTGTATATGCTTTAGCTGGTCTTAGGCAGGCTATTTTACCTTAGAAGTTGCAGTGTTCTAAAAGCTCCGTATTACCTTGTCCAGGCAGTCACCGTTTGTCTGCTCCACATGGCAATGGTGGTCATCAGGATGGAGTTCAAGTGTGAGAACTCCTTCCTGCCAGTGGAATTAGCCAAAATGGACCCCTCTCCTTCCATGTCAAGGGATGTTATCTCTGTTTTCCCATACCCTTGTTTGTCAAAGAATGCTATCCTGAAATTGCCAGGAAGATGTCATCTAGTCCCTTGCATCCCCAAGTCTCTGTATCCCTTCTTGGTGTCAGATTCCAGCCAGGTGTGAGCTGGCCATTTTATTGTCTTCAGCCAGGAGGGCCATTTCCATCCACAAAACTTGATGGTTGGTACTTGGCAAGATGGGTGATACTTGGAAGCAATTCACTTCCCCCTTCCTGCATGTCTTCTACTAACAGAGAATAATTTTAAAAACTTTTAAAGTGTGGGATTTCCAAAACCAACTATCAAAATAAAATGCAGTTCCCCACAGGGGTTTTAATTTGAATGGAAAGGAAATGCTCACTCAATGTCAATTATCTAGTCCATGGCTTGGGATAATCTCTGCACCCTGATGTGTTTCCTCACCAGCAGGTTGTATCACTGGGTTTTATGCCTTTAGCCTAAGTGGGCTCATATTTCATAGAAAACCACTGAAGGGTTTTTTGAGGGAAGTTTTGTTTGAAGGATCTCTAGATCACCAGAAGATGTATAACCAGATCAGTGAAAGCAATCTTTTAAAAGCTTTTCGAAGGCTAAATAGTTTTTCTACATAAAAGTGCAAAGATCGTATATGTTATCCAAATATCTAATTATTAATCAACTATGCTTTATTAAAAGCAGGAAATTAGCTGACAATAGAAGACATGCAATGTAAATATAATGGAAATGATTGGTATACCCACGATATTAAATTTCATCTTGTATGAGAAGGCTTTTGGCTTGGTAGAATGGAACATTTTGTGGACAAGTGGGAAAAAATAAAAATTACCAGTACCTGATTAGCTTTTGGCAACACAAAACAGAAAATGTCCAGAGATTGTTTGGTAGAGCTCTTCCTGCTTCTCAAAGAATGAATGTTATAATATAAATTATTTAATTAGTTCATTTGAATTTGGCATCTCTAAAAATACTTTCAAACATATGTCTTTAAACATATATTTTTAAACATATAGTTTGGCTTTTTTTGCTTCAACTCAGTTTGTTGTGTATTGAAGGAGGCACTAGCTTGGATCCAGACTAAATTGGCAATTTCCACTGATTCCCTCTCCTGCTGTGGACTCCTCCTGTGCTGTTCCTCAGGTCCTCTGTCCCTCAGGGTCAGCATTAGTCTGCAGGATGAGGAGGGAGGCAGGAAAGTTCCATCCCCTGATGGAAAGTTTAGTTTGGATCCAACACACTGTTTTTAGCTGGAAGGGAAACTACAGGTGCAAACCTGTACGCACAAGGCCTTCTCCTGGCACGGATGGCAGTGTTTTACACAGTGTGCCTTGTTGACCTTCTCTTCTGAATATTTCGATGGTTGCTTTTCTTACAGAACTCCTTGGACTGGGCCAGCTGCTCCCAAACTTCTTTTACTCCAAACTATATTTTGTTGACTATATTTTTGACACTGCACACTCTATTAAGTCCCATTCTTTACACGCAGCAAATTGTTTTTTATGTTTTGTTACTGTTGTCATTAAATAACTCCAAACCAAACTTAATTATTATGAAAATATTTGCTGCTCTTCAGGTACTCTCTGAAATAGATGAGGAACTACAAATTGATACAGAGACAGAGAATTCAGATGAGGTCAACAATAATGGAAGCATTCTTCCCAATGAAACTGTTGATCTTGGTTTATTGACAGGTAAGGAAAATTGCAACCTAGTTTTAACTGTGGTTACTCAGAGATAAGTTGGGCAATACTAGTGGAACTAAGTCTAAATGACAGGTAATTTTTCTTAAGGCTCAGAAAGCACTTCCCATTTCAGAAACAGTGAGACAAAAGGGAGGGACAAAAAGCCCATTATGTCACTACACTATGAATTGAATCAAGTTGTGCTATGTGAGGACATTACTAGAGGTAAAGAAAGCCAGTTTAGAGTGAGGGAAGTGGTTCCAGCATCAAATTGCCCTTATTCTGAACTGGCTTTGTTGTTCTCCATGGAGGTCATAATATTGACTGCATAGTGTCATGATCTTATCACTTCTCACTATATGATCCTTGTTGGGCTGAGATCATGTACTGCAGGAGAAAAAGGAGTCTTTTAAAATGATGTTATAGCATCAGCAGAGAAGTAACAATGGCTGTGAATAGTCACAGAAATAAAAAAAGTATGTTTAAAGTTGGGGAGGGCAAAAAGGAACAATTTACTTCAAATAAATTCTCAGGTATACATTTGGCTTAGCCCTAATCTAAGACACATTTATTGGAAACAATCCATTAAAATCAGTGAGACTTGTAAATATGCAGGAAGGGCTGAAATGGGTAAAGCAGAATGACTGCAGTTACATAAAAAACATAAAAAACAAAGAATTAATTTCAGTTTTAAAAAAATATTTAGTTAAACATCAACATAATTTAGGACAAACTGTAGGACAATTCTTATTTCTATAAATGTACTTCTGTAGAGTAAAAGTGATTAGTGGGATTTAAATTATCAGAAGCACAGTTTCATTATATTGGTTTAACAATGAGTGTCTTCCAAAAAGATGTTTTATAGGAATCCTTAGGAATTTCATAGTAGAAGATATTTATTTTGTTTGTTTATATGTTTAGCTTTTACCCACTTTGCTCTACTCAGTGTAGACTCAGTTGGCTTACAACAATGAAAACAATTGAAAACCATCAAATACCACAGATATTTAAACTTAGGTTAATTAATAACAAATCTGTCTGCCATCAGTGGACAAATCCATAGCATGGGAAAGGGAGGGGGCAAAACAGGTGGCAATAGCTCCGTCCTTGATGGCAGCAGTCATCCCCCAGGTTATTTGGTCCTCCTCAACGTCCTGCTTATGTCTGCATAACAGAAATTGGATGGCTGGGATTCTAGATACCTTATTATATTGTGTTAGGTTGATTTCTGCTTTGTAACATGTTTCCTTGTCCAGACATGATCATGGAGGAAGAGTTAACTGACTCTAAATTTATCCCATATATTACCTCCAGGGGGATGTAGACTTGTTGCTGAAAGAAAAAAAAATTCCCCCACCTACTACTAGGAGATAGGCTGCAGTAATCTCATTCTGTGAAAATAAAATAAGTTGTCTTTCCTGGTGCCCTTCCATGTTCTTTGGAGTAAAATTGAAGTTTCTTATTTTTTAAAATAACGTGTGTTCAACTTGGCTTCCCATGTATATTTGATTTACAATCTCTAGATTTTAAACAGTAATATAGACAAACTGAAATAGACACAATCCTACCAACATCTCCATTGTGGTATATTTTCTTGCTGTTTGCTCATTATTATAATAACAGAGCCAAGTGCTTTACCAAGAGGCATTGACTTCCCAAAACCACACAGTGAGTTTATGGCTTAGATGAGGCTTGACCCCAGATCTCCTAGACTAGTATTTAACCATGGGCCTGCAATTTGTTTCGGGTTTTGTGGTGTGCTTCATCCTGTGTGATATGGGTTATTCTGTTAGTGGTGTTATTGAGGGGGAGGGGGCACTAGATAAGATTACCGTAGGCAGAAATAGTCATTTTGACTACATGGTACATATGCCTTAAAATTCTCATGAGCTGTCCAACCCGTTATTGTTAGAATTAATGTTTTCAGTGCTATGAAACTGACACAAATGACTTCTTCTAGATGGCAATGACATGGCCATTAGCTTTAGTTTCCAAGAAGTTGAGGCAAAGTGCAAGCAAGAATACGAGATTTGGCTGGAACAGCAGAAAGAAGTTGAGGATGACAAAATGAAGAAACTGAAAGAGAAGAGGGAGATGGAAAAAATGGAAAATGAGATGGAGATGGACAAGAGACAGAAAAGGCAAGAGGAACTGGAGGCAGAACGGATGAAGTTAGAAATGCTGCATGCGGTAATATTTTAAACTAGAAATGAAAATTTCTTAATCTCTGTTGCTTTGCATGCATAAAATCAAGTTTTGTAGTATAATATGCACATATCATGGATTGATAAAACTAGATGCAACTTAAGCAACTATCTTAAATATTTGTAATATGTATGTATTTTATATGCCTTTATTACCAGTAACGTACATTATACATTTAAAACAGCTTACTGGAAGAGAGCCATGCTCTAGGAATCAGCTTTTTTGGCTACAAATGAAATCATACTAATTTTACAATGAAATAATAAGCATTGTTAGTGAAGTATTTTCATATTTTGCTTCTATTATTTGACAATAATTAAGTACTAAGAAAGTAGTGTAATGTTTCTACAGAACGACACCCAGAGCTTTGTCTTCAGTTGGCTTATCTCACTTTATGTATTATAGTTTTCCAGCTTTTTCTCTTTTGCACATTCTCACATACATATATGCAGATTCATAGCCATCCTTTTAGTCTTTGTGCTAAAATGGATATCTGGGCATTGTAGAAATCAGAGCTCTCCCTGACAGAGAATCAGTATTAATCTCTTGAATTTACTGACCTAAACTTTGAGAAACTGTGAAGAATGAAACCATTATATTATTGTTTGGCTTTGGAATTTCATATGCCCTCAGCTAGCTTCTGGACACAGGAGCTCCAGTACATACACAGAGTTTCCTTACCTGAAACAGCTTTTCTGTTACTTTAGTGAGGGGGACAAAACCTCATTGTTCTTTGTTTTGTGGGCAGGCATAAAATCTTTCCTCCTCTCTTCTTCACCAGTAGGACACAATGATCACAAAGTGATTTTCAGAAGCAGTATTTATAATATACCAGCATATGAAAGTGACTGCCATATTCCAGTGATCATTAATATTACTGAAGTACATTAAGGTGATACTAGTGAGGTTCTCTGTTTTGTGCAGCAACAACAAGCTATTTTGGATGAGGCACTACAAAAAGAGGAGGAGGCGTGGAAAGAACAGTTGACACAGCATAAGGTACTTTACAGGCAAGAATCTTGACTAGAACTGAAATTTAAGGAGAAATGCTGGCATTCTGGTCTCTGTGTGGGAAAATAAGGCTGTAATCTGCATTACAGGTTCATTAATGCATATAACTGCTTTAAAATGAAAGGCTTGGGGTCTGTATAAATTTGACTAGTGGTTGAATATTTGAGACTTATTCTAATAGTGGCCCTTTTCATTAGAATTATAGTTATGAAGGCAGTCCTTGATGTTTAATTTTTGAACATTTGAAAATATATCTGTCCTATTAAATGAAATTCTGATGTGTTTTTAAAAACGAATTAAAAACAGTCTTTCTTTTTTTCCTTTCTGTCCCCTTTTTGTTCATGGATATAAGGTCTTGAACAACCCTAAACCATAGAATAGTGACATACGACTTCTAAAGAATTTTAATTTGACTTTAACCCTTTGTGCCTAGAAGAAGCAGCTGCCAAAGACTTTGCAGTGGCTGCTGTACAATTATAGTTTACACCCGAAAGTAGGGTTTGGGAAACTGAACCTGGCAAGATGCTATCAGTATATTATCATAATTATTATTTCTCTGATTAACTAGCAGTGTCATCCTGAGCAGAGTTATATCTTTCTAAGTTCAATGATTTCAATGGACTTAGAAGGCTGTAATTCTGCTTAGGATGGCACTGTGTGAAAATTCAATCAGAGGACAAATGAAGTCTCATCAAAGACCTATATTTAGTTGTCTTAAAATTACCCATTTTCTTTCCTACAAAGGGACTAAAGTTCTGGTGGGGAAGGGAAGTAAAGGTGTCCAGCAAGACTGAGGCTGCAATCCTAAAGACACTGTCCTGGGAGTAAACTCCCTTTGAATTACATGAGACTTACATCTGAGTAGACCTGCTTAGGAATGCAGTCTTCTGTATTCAGCTTATGCTAGCATATGATAAGAGTTGCGTATTATGACATCAGTGCAATTTTTGTCAAAAGTGAAGAAACTCATCTGTAGACCCAGCCCCTGCCACTTTTTTGCAGAAATTATGCCAAACAATCTTATTCTGAGTTGTTAATTTCAGCTTTGGCTGGAGTAATTCTGGATAGGACTGCACATAGCCTACATAAATCTAGACCATTGGTCATTTTGCAGCTCCAAATGTATTAATTTATTTCATCATGGTTTTCCCAGTCCCTCCTTTTGGGCTGGTCTCAGTAGTCCTTGCAGATCAGAGCCCTACAAAAGGGAATAACGTTCCAAATAATGCAGAAATAGTTCAGAGAATGGTGAAGATGGACCAGAGATGAATACTAATACAGCTGTTAAGTCTAAAGCATCTAGCTCAAGGAACCAAACAGCTATCTATGTCTAAAGTCAGGTATGAGTTTAGATCCAAAAAAGCAGTCCAAACTTTGCTCAACAAGGAAGAGGTGGGAAGAGAGACATTTTTGAACTATTTAATAAAGTACACCAATAATCTGCCTCAGCGTAGAGCTGTTGGGAAGCTGTATTGAGTGAAACTAGGTCTAGTTGCTATGGCTACCTGCACAGGTATAGCACAATAGACCAGGAATGACACTCCCCCATGTGATCAACCTACCCTCAACAGAGAAAGGCAATGAACTGCTTTTTGGACACTGCTAGGACAATTGTAAATGATATGCAGCTGTTATCTATTTGTTTGATGCATATCTGTACTATACGTTTATTACCTTAATATTTCCTCTGTTGTTTCTGGTTTAGAAATTAATTCAAAATTTACACATTCAAATAGAAGAAGAACAAATGGCCTTTGAAGAACAGAAAGCAAAGGGAAGACAACAGATGGTGGAGCAGCAGAATATAGCAGCTCAAAAAATCCAAGCTTACTTTCGAGCATTCCGAGTGTACAAAAGTTATGCTCCTGTCTTGAAAGAATGGAGAGCAGAACTGAAAAGGAAAAGAGACCTGCAGGAAGAAATAAAAAGGGAGCAAAGAGAAAAGGAGGAAAGACTAAGGAAGAGGGCTCTAGAGAAGAAGCAAAAAGAGGAGGAGGAGAGAAAAAGGCAGGAGGAAAAAGAAAGGGAAGAGATTGCAGAAAGGGTGAAGAGGTGCAGAGAATATGAACTTAAGAAAGAATTGGTGAGACAGCAGAGAGAACAATTAATTTTGCTAGAACAGAAAAGGGGAGAGAAAGACAGTCTAAACGGCTTAACTGCACGGAAAATAGAACCTGAAAATACAGATAAACAAATAAAAATGACAACGGAGGAGCAAGAAATTGGAAAAGTAAAAGAGGACAGTAAAGCTGAAGAAATTCCAAAGAGAACAGTGACTGAAAATATAGATCAAGATATGGAAGTAGCAGAAAAAGTAGAAGAGGAGAAAGAGAGAACTTCAAAAATGGAAGGTGGGATGTCTGCTACAAACACGGAGGAAGATTTGGAAATAGCAAAGAAGGAAGGAGAAACTGAAAAGGTAAATGAACAAAAGAAGGATACCGCAGAAGAACTAAAACAAATTTTGCAAAAGCAACGGATTAAACTGACAGAGAAAATAAGATTAAAGAAAGAAGAACAAGACATTTTATGGCATGATTATGAAGGAGAAAAACAAACATCTGGAAAGACAAAATTTCTTAATGAGATAAATAACGATGACTTAGTAGAGAATGGGATACTTTATGTAGGAGACTGTGGTTCAGCTACTGCAGACTGTCAGATGGGTAGTAACACAAGAATGCTTGATATCAAAACTGTTGTTCCTGCAGATATTACAATAGTTGATGAGAGTGAAGCACAAAGCAGTCACATTAGCATGACTGTTCAGTCAGGTTCTGGAGACAGTGGACAAACAGATAAATCTTATGCATCTGAAAACCTTAAGAGAGAACCTGCAAAAAAAGAAATTCAGGGTGAAGTGGATGATTTTTGGGCCAAAGGGGATATCTCAGTCAAATGTTTTGAGAAACCAAACATACCTTATGATTCTATTGAAGAGAAGAGATTAATGTGGATGAAAACATGCAAATCCTGGTTAAGTATTTCTAGGGAAAACAAAAGAAAGAAAACAGTTGAAAGAGGCAAACCACGGAAATGCTCAGCTAGTTCATTGCCACCAATGAACGCTGCCATGATAATCCAGGCTGGCCCTTGGAACGCTCTACAACAGGTAATATATAGTAATGTTAGCATGAGTGTGAACATACACACATGAATTTTAAAAGTTGTCTTCTGTGATCCTTGTGAATGGACAGCCTCCACTGTCAACACTGACAAGATCTCTCTCCTTGGAACAAATAAGAAATTAACACTAGTTGTGTTGGAAGCACTGACGATTATAGAAAATATCAGTGTATCTAATTCTCAACATGGCCCCATCTGTGGACACTTAAATCTGGAGATTGGAGCCATGGACAGACAATGCAAATTTTTCTACAAACCTGAGAAAAGTGCCAGGATTGCAGAAAAAAATCTGAAATCTTAAAAAAAAATCTTTGGAGGTTAAAACCCCCCCAAATAATAGAAACAGTGCCTGTAGCTTTATGAAATGAAAGATCTCAGTGGACATTGCTAAGTAACCAAAACTGTACTGCCAAGCCTTCTGGTCTTAGTTTCTGCCAGTAAAAGGCAGGGCTGTTTTGGTCTTTGAGGGAGAACTTAAGGGGCTAAGCCTAGTACCACTGGGCAGCTGACTGTCACCTGACTTGCATGACTCACCCAGCCCTGGCTGCTTGCTACTGTGTAACCACAGTCACCCCAAGAAAGCCAGTGTGGTATTGAGGTTAGTTTCAGACTGGGATCTGGAACACTCAGGTTTGAATTCCCACTCTGCAATGGAAGCTTCATTAGGTAACCTTGTGCCAGTTACAGATTCTAAGTCAAACCTACTTTAGAACATTGTTCTGAAGATACAATGGAGGAGAGGAGAATGCTGTAAGCCACTTTGGGTCGGTATTGTAGAGAAAGTTGGGGTAAAATTGGAGTACATAATTCAGCTGAAGATGGGGAGAGCAGATAAAAGGTTGGTGGGTGGGAGGGAATGGAAGAAAGGAAGCATGGAAAGGTGAGGATATGGGGTTGCGAGGAGGGAGAAAACAGGAAATAGTGTGGGGAGGGTGCTACTAGGGAAAGTGAGGTGTTCCCCTATGTCCTTGCAGCTTACCCACTGAACAACTGGGGTGGCAGCTGGCGCTACTCAGTGGCTGGAATTTTGCATAGTTTTCCTGGGCAAGGACTGCCAGGGGGATGGAAGGAGGGAAAGCTAAATACAGGAATACATAAAGATACGTTGGCTGGTGGATGGGCAGGAGAGAAGGAAACTGGAAAAGGGGAACAAGCTATGGGGGCTTTCAGTGAAAGGAAAGAGAACATAGTGGGAGAGGGGAAATGAGATAATTCCCGCAAGTCCTTGGTATCCCCATTTTTTTACTTTCCTAATTGACTTGTGTAGTACTACTGTTGCCGTGAACTAATTTGAAACTACATGGTACCATAGCAGTTCTCCTTTCTACCAACTGGACACTCCAGTGTAATTGTAACATCTGGATGCCAGTTCCCTGCAACACACTACTGAAATATAAGGCATGGGGAAGGACTGACCAGGTTCCAAGACTGCAACAGGCTAGATGCTGCTAGTAGGCTGTGCTTTAATGGATGGAAAGGAAGTTGGTGTAGCATAGAACAATTGCTGGCATAATGCACTTGATTTGGAGATATTTGCAGTGTGCATACTGTGTTGTCCATTATGGTGCATGCGAGTCAGGAATAGTTCTCCCTCTTTCCTGGGGTGTCATTTTAGATTTCTTTACCATATTTTTCATGGACAGTCAGAGACCAGATGTTGGGTAATTTGTTACTGTGATGCTTATATTATGTGTACTTGGTGTAGTAGGTGAACTATGTGTAATTTAAACAATTGTTTTTGCCTTATTCAATGCATGTAGGTTACCACGGTTACATTTGCAGATTTACCTGGCTGTAGCCTTTCCACTTTGTCACAATGTTCCAGACTTCAGTTCTTGAGTCTCAGGCGCTGTGGTTTAATTGCTTTGGAAGGACTTGGCAATTGTAAAGATCTGAAGTACATTGATGTAGAGGTACCAAGTATTTTATTTCCGCTTTGGAAGGGGAAACTATTTTTAAATGGATTGCAGTATCTTTTGACTCAGCCTTTCTGCTCTAGACTACTTCTACAGTGTTTTTACAAAGTATTCAGATTATGCATATATGAACTATAAATGTATGACAGCTTTAAAAGCATGCTTTGAACATATTGCCAGCAAACTTGAACATCTATGATGCTTCTTAAAGTTCAGAATACTTATCTTCTATTTTTGGTATTTGTATGCAGAATAAAGGGTGCAAAGGTCTCTCTCAGAAATACCACTGGCAAAAAGTTTTGAAAACTGGGAATGAGCTTCTGTATTATGTCCATGTGCTCCCATCTAGTGGAATTAGTGTAACATGTGACTGTTAATCCTGGTTAAGGTAAACCTGGGCATGTTTCTAAACTTATTTTAATAGTTCTGAATAAAACATCTATTGCCAAATCACAGTAAAGGGAATGAGTGGTATGACGGACCCCCTGTTACTCTCCCTACTCTCTTGCAGATTTTTTCCACCAAAATTCTTAGTTCCCTTCAGGTACTGAGCTAGCTCCCAGCAGCAAGATAATGTTCACAGTTTTATAAATCTGAATGTCCCACCCCGTGACAGAATCTAATTTGGTTTTTGCCCAGCCCAGGAACTTGTCAGAAGAAAACAGGAGACCTTTATTTAAATCCCTTGAAATGGCACTGGATACTATATACAGTGAACAATAATAAAGATTTTAGTTAATAGGCAGGGATGGTATGGGGTAGTCAGGAATTGGAAAGGCTGAGATAGACATTGCTAGTAAAGCAATATGTTTTTCAGTTGACAGACAAGATGGTGTTGTAGCAGCTTAGTTTCAGTTACCATGTTTCTACATATAGTTTCCTATTAACTGTTCAGGTTTTCTGGAAAGGTCACTCTTTTAGTGTATCAAATTCTTTTCCCTTTTCTGAAATCACAATGGGTCTTCTTTCCCCTGAGTAGTCTATAACCTTTTACTTTCACAACAGACCAGGGAATGCCTCAGTGTCAATTCCCTGTATAACAGGACAGAACTTATATTTTCCCCTGAAAGTATAATCCTATTCCTTTTGGCCTGATTGGGATCTTCAGCCTGCTACCCAGTCACTCTTTACCAAAATCTCAAACCCCAGTTCTTGGCATCTGTGTGAAAATGTACTTCAGCAGAAGCTGACACTAGACTCTGAATTCTTAGATGGAATTCTTCCTCAGGTTATGTTTATGACAGTTAAGACCAGGAGTAAGACAGTTAAGACCCTTTATGCAAAAGGTGAACCTGTCTGACAGACTTTTAGTCAGATTCTTCAGGTATCCACTTCTTTAGCTGAACTTTTACTTTACCGAACACTGCTGCTGAACTCAAAATGAACTCCTCTTCCCTCAGCACAAAGCTGATCTTATATTTCCCTCAGCTGGTGGTGGCCAAAGAAAAGGAGTAGCCTGTCACTCAAGTGCAACATTCTAGAGCACAGTTAAATATTCACCTCCCTTCTCTGATTTTACTGCATTAGGAAAACAGCATTTTAAATGTATGTGATCAAATGCTATAGAGTCCACCCTCTGAAGTGATCATTCCTCCAAGGAAACTGATCTCTGTAGTCTGAAAACCATTTATAATTCTGGGAGAACTCCAGGCCTCATCCTGAAGTTGGTAATCTTAAATTTTTAGTCAATCTGTCTTTTTATTTGTTGCAGGAGAACAATATTCAGACAATCAGTTGTGAGAATCTAGAAAATCTCTGCATTCTAATTCTGAACAAAAATAGAATTTCATCCATTCATGGTTTATATGGTTGCAGTAATCTTTGGAATCTCGAATGTTCCTACAATAAAATCACTCGAATTGGTAAGGAACAGTGATGGTTTATAATGATAAAATAGTAGAGCTTCTAACTGTTAGTAGGTTAGATCCAGATGGGCAGCTGTGTTAATCTGAAGCGGTAAAACAAAGTTTGAGTCCAGTGGCACCTTTAAGACCAACAAAGTTTTATTCAAGGTATGAGCTTTCATGTGTACTTTGTTAGTCGGTTAGTAAGTCTGACATACAAAAATGAGATTTTTGGTGTAATTAAAAATGTCTCCCCCCTCCAAGTGTGTGCTCTACAGTCTCTTCCCTCTTTTATTTTTAATGGTTAAAAATATAAATATTAAAAGTGAAGGGGGGGTGCTTCATTTTGTTTGGGCCCCAAGGAAAAGTGAGGACATTCTCTATGCTCTGTTGTCAGATTGCTCAGGGCAATATGTATAAAACTTCTTTCTGTGAACAGGTCTCAGGCTCATTCTCAAAGATGAATGAATGAAATTGAGGGTCTTGGCAACAATCCTGCTGTACTTGTAAATAGTGGTTTTTAGACAGTGTTCTGGGGCAATGCTAAGGTTGTTTGGGGTAGCTAGAATTCCTGCATGTATGGCCCCTGGGATTTGGGAAAGATATTACACCTTTATTTTTACTGTGACCCCTGGCTTTGAGCTTTAAGGGCATCAGATTGAACCACCTCAAACCGACTCCTGGCCTCCAGTTTCGTCTGAGACGGTGAGTCTTTTTATTATGCAAATGTGCTCAGGCAAAGCTCCAGACCCAGATCTAATTCCAACAGATCTCCTAAAGGTAAACTCTACCTGGTAGAGTAGACTGCTAGCCCCACTCTTTACTCAAATTAATGAATTTGGCATTATCCCCCAATCATGGAAGCACACAGTGATAGTTCCAATACACAAAAAAGGCACAAAATCCGTTCCTACTAACTATAGGCCTATAAGCCTGCTTTCAGAAATAGGCAAAGTGTATGCAGCTTTTTAAAATCATAAACTACTGAACTGGATAGAAACAGAATCCATTATTCACCCTGAGCAAGCGGGATTTAGAAATGGCATTTCAGCATTAGACCATTGTCTAGTACTATATCATCTTGCTAATAAATATTCTTATTCAAGAGGCTGCCTTTACATAGCATTTATGGATCTCAGGGTGGCATTCGATTCAGTCCCCACATCCCACCTCTGGGCCAAATTGTCTAAAACATCTTTAGACAAAAGACTTCTTTGGCTGATTTATAAACTATATGAAAATCCTACCACATAAATTCTTTGCAGAATAGATGGACAACTTACAAATACCATTCATCTCTCTAAAGGTGTCAGGTAAGCAAGGTTGTTTGGAAACATAGCAGGGGCTCATCAAACTTACTATTAAACCTCCCCTACAGTCTGTAGTTCTAAGAGAGTACTTAACATTTTTTATCATATCGAGTAGTGGGCCCCATACCTAGCCAATGCCAGGTTCCCTAAAAGGTTTTCATAGAATATTAATGATGGAGTTCCAGGCAGATGTGTAAATGTGGAAGGGGTTCCTTGAAATGGAGAAGTTTGAAAACTGCTGCTTAACAAAAATCATATCCTCAAGGACAGCATTTTTCTTTGTCCTTATGGTCTGCACCTGGTTTGGCATCAGATGAAGCTCAGTGGAATCCATCTAAATAAACAAAGGACATCAATGGATAGATGAACAAGTACATTTAGCTCTATTGAGTGGAACACACACACACACACACACACACACACACACACACACACACACACACACACACACACCCTGATGATCCAGGAGGACTTGTTGTCCTGCCTTTTCCATAGGGCCATCAAGTGGAAGATCTTACTTAATTCGTTATCACTGTTTCTTGCTTGGCTCACTGCTTTGAAGACTGAGGAAGCTATGGTGTTAAGAAACTGTCTCTTTTCTCTGAGTCAACCACCCCTAACCCCCTAGTTACCCCTGCCCCCATTCTTTCCTTTCTTCATTGCCAGTGCCATGCTGTGCCATGCCATACCAGCAATTCTCCCTGACCCTAAGTTAAGGGTCCTTAGAGTCACCTTCAGGTTGGCTTGAAGTCCAAATCCAAGCACTGTCAGCCATGTTCATGTTGGGGTGAGTCTCAGCAGTGTGAAGTCAGATTGTGAGTGAGGGATCATGTGGCTCCAAGCTACATTTCTGTCCAAGTGACTGGCTTCCATTTCCTCCTTTCACTGGTGAACCCAGTGCTGGTGGTGAGGGTTGGGTTTTATACAGAAATGTGTGCATGAACACAAACAGGCCCATTTCATACAAATTGCTTATTTTAACTGTGGCAAATTTGCAAAACCAAGATTTAGCTCATGAACAATCACTCAAATCCTTGCTTGGCTTGACAAATACTAGTTTCATTTCCTTCTCTCTGTTGACTGCAAGAGTGTTGCCAGAGAACAAGCCTGGATTAAGCCAGAATGTCTGCTTTCAGACACCATGCAAACAGTAGATTTGGCTAATGAATTTACCTCAAATCCTGGTTTGATGGATCTTTACTAATCATAGTTTATGAATGGCCTGCCTTCAGACAATCACACTAACCATAATTTAGTGAAACTATAGTTTTGTGTAATGACTGAACTAAGTCACAGGGCTGGATTCAGCAACCTGTGGGTGCAAGAATAGTGGATCTTTCCCAATTTTTTCTTCCCCCACTGTCCTTTTTGACTGTTTATTCTTATGTGTGCAGTGGGGGTGGGGGGTGGGAAGGGGATAGAATTGCCTAGTCTGCCTCCTCCATCAGTGCAATTCTGCTGACAGAAGAAGAAGGGAACAGTTTTGTCCAGCTGTTGGCAAATTGGTGTATCCAAGATACAGTATTGCCAATGTATTTGTCCTAAGTAAAACTAAACAAAAGTCACAATCACTGGGGACCAGTACTAAGAGGACCTGCCCTCCAGTACATGCACAACTAACCTCAGGGTTGCAAACTGCATCTTGTTTACCCTGTCATGTAGATTTCAGTAGTGGCTACTGAGAACTGAATGTGCTGCTGTCTTCATAGCCCTTCCCATGGCTCCATTTTAATTATAGCAAAGTGTGGCAGAACCCTGAAACAGAGTCTTGTATATAATTGTGATAGAATACTTCACTTAATGTATATGTCTTGTAAATAAAGTAACAGTGTAATACCAAGAAAGCGATTCTGAAACTTAATGGAATCAAATGATGAATAAATTGATACTTAAAATATGCCAAGTACGCACTGTAAATAAAACTACGTTATCTGCTTTACTATGGGGGCCCAGCTTCAGATAAATGAGAGGGTCTTACAGAATAAACAAAAGGAGCTGTGAGTACCTCACATTGGTATCTGTTTCCACAAAATCTCTATATTGCTTCCCTAATATACAAAGCGGTATCCAAGCAGCTGGTTGAACTTTCTGGCCTGTAAAACCTCTGTATATAGTGGCACATAAATTGTTCTAAGTGACCAAAAATATTACAAAAATTTAAAGGTTAAAGAAGCCATTTCACTGTTTAGTAGGTAAATCAGGAGTTGAGAAATAGGGATTTTAAATGCATTTCTAATGGCTAAGCCAGTCTCTCTAGCTGTGTCTAAAATTGTTAAATTCTCCATCTTCAAATGATACAGACTTCATAGGCACAAGCTCCTGCTTGAAACTGAATGTTGGTGTTCGTCAAATCTCAAAGATCAGTAATCCAAGGTAAACCAACAAGGTGGATTGATTGGTAGCAGAACTGCTAGGATCTGTGTTCAATCTGTCTTCAGTGCCAGTAGTACTGTAAGGGATTACTTGTTTCAGATGGATTTCCTGAGGTAGAGTATCTGAAAGATTAATGGGAGAGTGACATAATGTGAATTGATGAGTCTTGGATATGAAGGCTACAGAGCCAATGGGCTAAAAGCCTCCCGTCCTTTCTGTATGTACAATGAATGCACTGTGCTAACTTGTAAGTGAGATGAGTTTGAATGAGAAAGTAGATGTTCAAGAAAACCACTTGGAGCCTGCTTTTCTGTCCTCAGCAACTGCTTTGGGGAGGTCTGGTTAGTAAGCTGCATAGCATGCATTTCATGTTACACAATAACATATTGATAATTTTTTTTATTTTAAAAAACTGCCTCCTATAGAATTACACAGAGATAGCCTTGTGTTCTAAAGGGTTTTTTCCTTCCCCATCCATTTCTAAGTCTTGTAGAATTTCCCTTGGTTTATTTGAAGCTGCAGTCCTCCAAACTTCTTTTACCTGGTTGATACTTTATTCAGTTTCAAGTGTTCTGTTTCTTTTAAATAAGGCCTATAGTAACACATTAGTTAAGTAATTTGCTATTTAGTGTTTCTCTCATAGCTCTTTTGTTGAATACTTGGAATGTAGCATGCTCCTTATGGGAGCATCTGAAATTCATCACCGACAGTCCCATCCTAACCATGTTCACTCAGAAGGAAGTCCCATTAAAACAGGAGGGACTTCCTTCTAAGAAAGCATGCTTAAGATATTTCAGACATTCAAAATAAGTAAGGTGATAGCTCTTACTTGGTGCAGTTTTGGTTGGCATACAATAGCTTTTAATATAAGATTGCTAGCTTTTCAGTTTCATAAAAAACCACAGAAGATGTTATATTCTTGGGCCAATAAAAATTAAGCTGTTAAAGGGAAAGCTGTATGCTTTCTTGATTTTATGCCAGAAGCAAATGAAACTAAAGATTTAGTTGATCAGTCAATGTGTCTGAAAACGACAGGTACATGTATTTATTTTGCAGACATAATTAATTTCATATCACCTTTAATTTTCTCAATTATTTTTTCTCAAATATGATTTCTAGATATATATTTAATGCAATCTGTATGTCAAAAGAAGAAGCAAGTGATCTGCTAGTTCTTCAGCCTGCACACATATATATGTTATTATCTTGGTTACTATTTCCTTGTTAAAGTTGAAACTTCAGAGCAAATTAGTAAGAGTTTTCAAGGGAAAAGATGAATATGTATACCCGTTTGTGGCTGGAGTAAAAATGTTTTGAAACCACTAGATGGTGTCAGTGAGCTTCTCAGGTGATTTTCATTTTAGACAAATCCAAACAAGCAATTTACAATTTTATGTTTAAAAACTGGAAACTAAATTCAAATTCTTTCCCAGCAATTAAAGAGTTAAAGAAAATAAAATATTTGATAACAAATCTTGTGGCTCACTTTTGTCTTCTCACTTACTTGGGAAGTAAGTGCAGCTGAGAGCATCATGGTATAACTTATAAGTATGTAGACTTGGATGGCAAGATATCTGTTGATGTTAGCAATATTTGTTATATGTAGGCTAGGAGCCTTATATGCTGAGATTCAAAGCATAGTTTGTATTTAGCTTTAAATATAGGACACAGTCAAAAGGTGCATTCTTTAATATTTTTATTACAGCATTCTCCACTACTGAAGAGGCATTTTAGTTTAAAAAGTATCATGTCCCTTTGGCAGGGTGAACTTCTATGGTAAAAATGGCAAACAGGCCTCCATGAGCACAAAGTTCCCTTCTACAAATCACTTCTTTAGATCTAATTTAACCAAAGGGAACCAGTTCAAAGAATGGTCACCTGAAATGTATGGGTCACCAGATGTTTTGTAAATGGGAGCACTGTGTAGTTGCATTTACATAGGAGCATATTAGAAGCATGTGCTATTGATTTTGTGGTCCATGAAATAGTTAGACTCGAAATAGTAGTGGACATGTGAGTGGCTCCGTCCCACATATATTTTGTTCTCTGCCAATGTTCAACAGATTTTATTCTAAAGCAAACCACCTTTTCTTGACCTGAACTCTAATATGAATTCAGTTTTATGTGTGCACAGACATCACAAAGGTTACCCCTCACCAAATCCTTATTCCACACCAAATATATGTTGCATAACTTTAAGGACTGATTTATATGTTACAGCTTTGTATTCAAGAATTAATTCCCAGGTGCTTAAAAAAGACACACATTGCATCCATTTTAAAGGTTGGAAAGCCAGTCTGTACATTTTAAATAAATAAATAAAAATAAATCAGATATGAATCACGCCTTTTTCTTTTAAACCTTACACAGGTAGGAAAGCATCATATATTATAAAGGGACAAAATGCATATTTTGCATTTAGTAAATCTGTTATATAAGTGGCCTGCAGATTGCAGCATGCTGGTGTAATCTTTTTAGGTGACCCACAAAATAACCATCACAAAATCATACACATTTTGCCTGTTTAACTGCATTGACAGAATATGCAAGTATACCGACTGGCAGCAGGGGAATTACATATTCAGCACAAATTATGGACTGTTACTTTCCTATTCATGGTTCCAGTTTTGATACTGCTTTATAAAATGTAGTTAATATACAAACTTTATAATATTTACTTTGGTTGGCAACACGATTAATTTTAATTTTTCTAGACAACCTAATATATTCTGCTGGAATAAGTTTAAAGCAGCTACTGTTCTTTTCAAGCCTTTTCAGATTCTTTTCTAAGATTGCTGGGTTTTGTTCCCCCCCAAAAATAGCATTGGGGGAAGGCTGTGGCTTGGATCCAGTGATTCCCCTCCATTAAATGAAGAGTCTTTTCACTGAAGAAAGAAAATCATTTCTCAGACATACAGAGTCTTTCTCTTACAGAGGTTTCCTCACTTAGCAGAAGGGAATTATTGGATCAAGTGCAGAACTCAACAGCTGTTTCATGCATGAATTGGTTGTGCTTAAATTGGTCTATCTTGCAAATACAGAAACCTAAATTGATGAGAATTTCTAGTTGATTTCTTTTTTTATTGATGAGAATTTCTAGTTGATTTCTTTTTTTATATTACACATTAACCACATTCATACTAGGCACAAATATCATAAAAGAGACTATATTTTGCATTTAGTATAGCATATAAAAACAATTAAATCTGTGTTTGTATATGCAGTCATGTGTATTGAATAAACATTTTACAAATTCATTTTAGTGATTTCCAGTAATAGTAAAATCACATAACTTTAAGTGGATATACTGCAATGATTATAGTCTGCTGTGATGAATTAGTGCAACAGAGATCATAATGGGTGCTAAGATAATTAAGAAGCATGACTCAACATTTTACAGAGGAGACATGCTGCTAACAGGTACCAAGATACAAGGTATCTTTATCAGTATAGTGAACTTTATAAGTAGTGAACTTTATCAGTATAGGGAACTTGGTGAAGCACTTCTAGACACTTAGACTGGAAATGATGAGGGGCAGTAGAAAAAGCATACACATTCCTCAAAACCTATCCCCAGATTAAAGGATATCTTTTTGTTTCTGTGCCATGTACACACATATGCTTTAGAATATGGAGTGTATTATAATGAAGTTATCACTTTATTAGTGATTTCAGAAGAATCATGAATTTGATTTTGTACCTATAACCTAGGTACATTAATGCTTTCTGATTCTTAAAAGTGTACAGAAATGAAATACGTGAAACAGTTTATATTAATTCCTGTTGTATTAAAGATGTTGATGCATACCCATTGTAATTTTGAATATTTTCAGTAATGCATTTTAATATGCTTTAAATATTGTATTTTTAGGTGGCTTGGAGTCATTGAAAAATTTACAGCGACTGGTTGTAAATCATAATCAGTTGATCTGCACGAAAGGTCTTTCTGATGCTCCAACTCTAATATATATAGATTGTTCCTTTAATCATTTAACCCATGTTGAAGGCATTGAAAACTGTGGTCTTCTACAGATATTGAAGTTACAGGGGAACAACCTCAATGAGGTAAAAATGTTTACTTTATATGGTTTATATTACATTTGCTGTTCATATCTGGTGCAATTAGTACATTGGATTAGAATTGGATGTTTTAGAAATATCTGATACAAAAAAGGGCTAATTTTATATATTCTAATCTTCTTAAAACCAGTATGTCAAACTGGGTGTTTTGTGATTAATTAAGTAGTTTTTAATGATGTTCATAAGACATGATGGTGGTTTTCATATATTTTATAGCAATTGGGAGTCAGATATGGGTAGTCAGTATGGAAAGGATGGAGATTAATAATGCAGTCGTCCTAAACAGACTTCTGAATCGGTGAAGTCAATGGATTGAGAAGGGCGTTAACTGTGTTTAGGATTACACTATTGGTGACAGTTGAACCCAACGTCTGTTGACCTGAATGTAAGTCCCACAGTATTCAGAGAAGCTTATGTCTAACTGTGCAGAGGATCACTTGCTTTCTCTCTAAACTCTCCCTGAGAGGGCAGAAGCTGCCTTTGCACCCTCTCCCCAATAAATCCATCTGGTCCTCAGCCATTGCCACTGTCTTTTTCAAATAAGCATTCCTTGTTTGCTCAAGAAGCAGCTGTTGTTAAGATGGCTGCTGCTGGAGGTAAGGAACAAATTGGAAGAGAGAGGAGGATATAGGGGTGGCTTTCTCCTTTCACTCTCCAGATAGTGTTATGAGAGAGTGTGTGATTCTATGCCCAGTTATATGAGATTAAGTTCCTTTTATTTCAGTGGGGCCTGTCACTAAGAAAACTGCCATATTCACTCAAAAGAAGTAGGAGGCACATACCTCCATCATAACATTTGCTATAGGCTTCTACACTGGACCTACATAGATGTATTGTGAATTGAACTCTAAGTGTCAGCTGATCGTCAGTCTTAAAAGTAATGCATCAGTTTTAGTTGGTAAACATTCATTATACATATGTTATACTTGTGTCCTAAAGTGGACTAAATATTAAAAGGACAAATCCCATGGTGAAATGGGGGGAAAAGTTGACCTGAATGATTTGATTCCTAGAATTTAACACTTATATTCAACAAGACATGCAAACGAGAAAACAAAAGATGGCTGTTTCCTCCATGCAATCAGGTAACCAACCAATCTTTATTAAGAAGAGTTGTTTTTGTACCCCAGGTTTCTCTAGTTTAAGGAGTCTCAAAGCAGCTTACCATCACCTTCCTTCCTCTCCCCGCAACAGTCACCTTGTGAGGCAGATGGGGCTGAGAGAGTTCAGAGAGAACAGTGACTGGCCCAAGGTCACCCAGCAGGCTTCATGTGGAGGAGTGGGGAATCCCAGTTCTCCAGATCAGAGTCTGCCACTCTTAACTACTATACCGTGCTGAATTGGCACACGTAGTGAATTCAACATTTACACAGTAAATCGAATCCTACAGATCAATCCCACTAATGGTAGTTCTTTCCTCTGATGCAAGTAGCCTGTTTCTGGCAAGAAAAGCTTTTCCAGATCAGTCTCTTACATTTGTAAAGGGGGAAAGTCACCATTCATGGGACAGATAGTTAATATTCCTTGGCATGCCCAAAGACCAAACTTTTAGTTAAATGGAAATAAATAGAGCCATCATTCCAGGTTTTGTTTTTTCTCCGGCCATATCTGGACTGTCTGCATACATATATGTCCATAGGAAGCACACTGATGTTTGTTTATAATTAGGTCACATATAAGTGTGGTTCAGTCAGTTCCATGTTGTGTAGCGCCCATTCTCCCCCCCCCCCTCCACACACACACTTGTGTTCCTTATGAATGTGTTTTGTAACTGCAATATTGATATGTTGGAGAGAAACTGCTGTTGCATATTATGATGTTACTTTTCTACTTCTTAAGGCTTGTGCAGGAAACAATTTTCTAGGGAATCAGTACATGCATAACTCTTGTTGTGGAGGATGGAGACATCTTCCCTTCTATGGCCTTTGCAAATGCAATGCTGACAGTCTCTTAATTGTCATTAGCAGATCAGGAGCAGGCTTTGTGCACTCCCTCCCATCTCTCTCATTAATTCCTCCCATCCTTCCAAATCAATCTAATTTATTACAGCAAGAGCCAGTAAAACAGTACAATTCTGATATGAGAGATTAAAACAGTAATAACATAGTATAAAAACATTAACAGAATAAAATTAATAAAATTAGAGAGTCATACATTTTTTTCATTTAAAATAAGTGTACGTTTCCTAATAGCTAAGAAACAAAAATTCGCCACAGCATAAGTCACTGAACTCTGAATGTCTTCTAGGAGGAGTTTGCACAGGATTTCTAGCCTAAAATCAAGATAAGACTGCAGAGAGTTAAATCTAGACAGAAGGGGTAGTATAAGGTGATCTCGTTCCTCCTGATAGAATCTGCAGAACTGGAGGACATGAGTAACTGATTCTACCATATTAGCCATGCATGGGCATATACGTTCATGCATTGGAACTCTAGTGAATTTACCTTGCAGTACAGCAGAAGAGAGTGCCTCCAAACGGGATCTGGAAAAGGCCCATCTATAGGGCTCATAGGTAATGTTAAATAAATAAGGGGCAGCAGTAAAATTAGGCCAAGATTTTAAATTTCTGAAGTTCTTGGGTAGCAATGGTTTGTAATTTTGTATTTCAGTGTAATGAAGCCTCTGTATGACAGCTGTTCTTGCCTTGTGTAGGCTTCCATAGAAGAGATCTTCTGGAAATAAGCCAATCTGATTTAACTTATTAAGAATTTGAGAGGACCAGGCAGGCTAAGGGTCCGATGCTAAGAAGTAAGGTGTTAAACTCTTCAGGTTGTAATGAATTTTTAGCTAGAATGTTATAGCCTGCTCCCAGTCCTTTGTTTCAACTCTGAGTAGCCCGGTCTCCTGCCTAAGTGTTACTTTACAAGTGCTTCTAGGCATAGGCATAGAGTATGGGGGGGGGGCTCAAGGGCTCGAGCCACCCCCCAAATTTCCCGTGTGGGCTCAGCAACCCCTGGCAAAACAGAGCGCCTGCCGCTGTGCCTCCCCGGGTCCTTCCGAGGTCCGGCCACCGCTGCTGGAGAGGGGGAAGGAAGGGGTGGCTGAGGGGGGGAGAGGCACCGGCAGCAGCAACTGGTGGGCCTCGGAAGGGCCCGGGAAGGCATGGCAGTTTCCCGGGGGGGGGAGAACATTGCCCCAGTGAGTGCACGCGCTTTGCGCGTGCGCTAAGGAACCCCCGCCGCCCCCCCCCCCCCGAATTTCCAAAAGTCTGCGCCTCTGCTTCTAGGAATGCCAAAAAGAGATCTAAGGAATTTAGATTGGAACCTTTCAAGGGTCTTTAGATTGGCAAAAGTCTGATTTGTGAACCATACAGAAGTTGAGCCAGTGATTTTGCCTGGAGGGTTTTTAAGGCCATGGGAAGAAAACCTGCACCTTTCCTTCCAAATTATCTAAGAATGGCATTTGCACTTCTCTCTGCCAAGTTAGCTGATGAGGACAGATGTGTTGAGAATTTGTAATTATAAGAAAAGGTAATGCCTAAGTATTGAAAGTTCTTAACTTGATCTATGGCATTTCCTTTAATATTCCAATTGAACTTCCTGAATAAGTTACCAAAATGGACAATTTTAGTTTTAGCAAAGTTAATAATTAATAATTCAGTGTCACATTGCTCTTTAAATTTTATCAGGACTCGCTTCAGGCCAATCCTTGTCTGGGATAAAAGAACAACATTGTCAGCATATATTAAAATTGGAACCTTTCTATTGCCTGAGAATGAGGGAGCATGAGTATCAATTGAATGAAGGCATGAGATTAAAGAGTTAACGTAGATGTTAAATAAAAAGGGAGCCAAAAGGGATGCTATCCTTAACCATGATCAGGCATCACATTGGTGCCCACATTACTGCTGTTAGTCCTACCCCAGTTAACTAGGATTTGAAATCTGTGTTGGTTAGTGGACAATGTGGATTAGTGTGAAATGAAATGCATCCTTTATGACAGCATATGAAATTGTAGCATTTGGCAAACTAGAGAATTTAAAAGTATAAATGTCTTAGTTCATTTTCGGTAAGAAAAACTGTTAATATCCCTTGTGCTTAAGAGAGCATTGCAAATTGCTGTACAACTGCTGTGTTATAGCATGTGTCTGGGCCTGGGCGAATCATACAGCTCAAGAGGTAGCAGTTGGTGTTGTGCTTGGCCACCATAAGTCCTTCCCTAAAAGCTAAAACAGGCTTGGAAATGGCCCTGCTCCTTGCTCCCCACCTTTTACTGACAGAAACCAAGCATGGAAGGATGGCAGTACTGTGTTATCTAGGAAAGGCTACTGAGGACATCCATTTCTTAAAGCTACAGGTGCTGTTTTTATCAGTGGGGGGAGGGTAATCCCCTATGTATTTCTTTGATTTCAGATATTCTTGCAAATATAGGGTGTTTTGCACATTTATAAAAATATCTATCTGTCCATGGCTTCAGTCTCTGGATGAGAGTATCCACAAATTGGGACGACATTGAGAATCTATATATCTAATTCCCAACATGGCCCCCTGCATGCGGATACTTATTTCCACAGATCAGGGGCACATGGAGGGAAAAGAGATTGTCCCGCATATTTGGGGCAATCCCCAGGTGTGCAGAAAAATCTAAATATTTTAAAAAATGATACGGGGGATACTTTAATCCCCCCCAAAGTACAACATGTTTTTCTGCTCATGCACAGAGAATGGACTTACCGAAGATGAGGAGCCTTCTCTCCACGTCCTTGGAAAGTGACTGTTTAGAGCAAGTGACTGCCTTTAGCAATGGCTTTCCTAGCGACGAGGCCTTCGCAGGCTTTTCCTCTTTTGGGAAGCCGGGAGTGAAGAAGTACAGGGAAAGCGGTGGGTAGCTTTTTGGTTGAGCCTACACTCACTCAGCCTCCCAGGCACTGCCAACGCTGCCGGACTCAAAGTTAGGGGAAAAGGAGGAGAGAAAGAAGGGGGAGGGGGATTGTCTTGGGGGGAGAAAGGGAAAGATGGGGGTAGTTGCTTGGGGGAAGAAAAAGAAGGGGGATTGGCTTGCAGTGGGGGAGAGAAAGACAAAGAAAGAGAGATCGACTTGGTGGAGGGTTGTAAAGAAGAAGAGAAGAAGAGATTGTATTTATATCCCGCCCTTCACTCACTCGGAGTCTCAGAGTGGCTTACAAACTCCTTTCCTTTCCCCTCCCCACAACAGACACCCTGTGAGGTAGGTGGGGCTCAGAGAGCTCTGAGACAACTGTCCTTGAGAGAACAGCTGGTACAGAACTATGGCTTGCCCAAGGTCATCCAGCAGGTGCAAGTGGAGGAGCGGGGAATCAAACCCGGCTCTCCCAGATTAGAGTCTGCGCACTTAACCACTACACCAAACTGGCTCTAAAAGAAAAAAGGAGGGATTGGCTTGGGGAGAGAAAGAAAGGGGGAGGGGGAAGGAAGCAAGGGGAGGGGAATGCCTCCTCCCTGCAAGTTTTTTGCGGGTTGCCCCTTGTCAGTATATCTAATTTTCAACATGGCCAAATCTGTAGATACTTAAATTCAGAAACTCAAGACATGAGCAGGCAAGACTGATATTTCTGCAAACTTGAGAAAAATGCTGGGTTTGTAGAAAAATCTGACATCTAAAAGAAATAAAAATTGGGTTAGGCTCCCCAAAATAATAGAAGCAACACTTGTAGCCTTTAGAAACAAATGCCATCACTGGCCATTTCTAAGTGACCACAACAGTATCCCCTGCTTTCAAGCCTTGGTTTCTGTCAGGAAAAGGTAGGAAGAGGGAGCAGGCCCTTTCCAGGGGCTGTTTTGGCCTTTGAGGAACCATTCATTGATGTATGCCTGGCAGCAACCACCAGCTGACTTGCTACCACCTGATTTGCATGACTAACTCAGACCTTACTTGTTTTCATCTGTTCAGCAGCAGCCACCCAATGACCACTGTGATGTGATGTGAAAAGTACTGGAGTCTGGAGGCTGGTGGAGTGAGTTTCAGCAAGATCAAGTTTATTGTAGGTCAGGAACAAGCATACCTGAGGTGGCCCGGGGGGTTAGTTTGTATGCACAGAAAAGCCTCACCCCTGTCCACACCCACATTGCGGGATAGGTTAATCTTCCCATCAGAGATTACATTGGTTTATTTGAATATGCTAAGCCCCTGATAGGTGGATCTTTAGGAGCCTGGGTGCTATTGTTCTTTTACCTCAAGCTTGTACCTTTTCCAGGCCATGGGGTCAGACCACATGGCTGGCACCATTACATGTTTGGTCACATCAAAGAATCATGCAAGTGTACACATAGAGAATCGCAGCCTGGTTGTCTGTGGAATTGCGTTCAGGACATAACATAATGGTTACAGTTTCACGCCAGGTTCTGAGAGACCCAGGTTCAAATAACTGCTCTGCTATAGAAACTCATGGGGTGACCTTGGTCCAATTATACATTCTCAGCTAATGTGCCTCACAGAACTGTTGTAAGGAAAAATGGAGGAGAGAAGAATGATGTAAGCTTCTTTGGATGCTCATTGTGAAGAAAGGTGGGGTATAAATTAAGTTAAAAAATATAACTGCAGAAGGGCGGCAGATAAAAAGTGGATTGGTTGGTAGGTATGAAGGAGAGAAACAAGCAGCAAAATGCGGGATAAGGGGATTACCAGGAGAAGGGAAAGAAGTAGTAGTATGTGGGAAGGGATACAGGGGAAATGAGGTGCCCCCTGCAAGTCCTTGTGGGATCTCCACTGTGAAACTCAGCCTGGCCTGGCATCCAGCACCATGCAACTGGGCCCAGTCTGGCGGCCAACACTGCAAATGGGCCACAGTTTTTCCAGGCAGAGGCTGCCAGGAGAAGGGAAGGAGGAAAAGCTGAATATGGGGAGGAGCTGATAAAGGCAGGTTGGCGGGATGGAGAGAAGGGGAGAGGCTATGGGGGCTTTCAGGAAAGGGAAAGAGGAAATAATGGGAGAAGAGAATAAGAGATGTCCCACAAAAGTTCTTGGAGGTCCCCTGATGGTATATTTCTAATATGTTACTCATTTATATTTAGCTCCCCAAATTGGAAAATCATGTTTTGTTAAGAGAATTATACTTGGAGGACAACAGCATCTCAACCTTTGAAAAATTTTCTGATTATTGGCTGCCTTTGCTTCAGGTACTTTCCTTCTCACAAAACAGGTAAAACTAAAAAGATTTTTTTTGTCCGGGGGGGGGGGCACCAAAATATTTAAAAACAGTGTCTGATAACCAGATGTGAAACTATCATAACATTTAATATTGTAGGAACAGAAAAAAGACCCCATTATGCTATTTTCCAAGAATCTGTACAAGCTGGTACAACCATTGCTGTTTCCATAGCACTACTTACTCTAAACCTGCTACACCATAATTACAAAATTATTGCTGAATTAGCTTGTGAATTTCATCTATGGTGAAGTGAAGAAGTAATTATAAGTCTGGATTATTTGGGACCCATCATTCTTAGTTAAAATTGACAGAAATGTCTGGTCTGGAAGTATCATTGTCTCATTCACGTTCTTTGTATCTCTGTAATTTGGTTTTTTTTAAAAAAAAGTGAACAGCCCATGCAGGTTTCTGGATAATCCCACACAATTTAACTTATATTAAACAAGATTTATGTTGAATTAACAGTGCTGAAATTTCAGAGCTTCATGAGGAAAAATTTCACTCATCTAATAGAAGTTTCTTTACGGTGCATTTCCCAATTGAAATTATTGTATGCATCACAACCAGTATTTTTATGGGGACTTGAGTCTTCTCAGTTCCTTAATCTGGACATTTACTACCTTGTGATCTCAGAGTTCCCTGACACTGAAGAACTTCAGCCATGTACTCTCAAGTGCTGTGTGTTGAGAACAAATAATAAATGCCAGTTCACCCTGTATTAAATTGAACACCACTAAAGCACATTATTTTATGAGCTATTTTGATTTTCCATGCTGTCTTGAAGACTCCAAAATGGAAAAATCACAGCTGAATTAATTTTCTCCAGACTTTTTTGGAAGTTAGGACTTAACTGATGGCAACTAAGGTGAATTCTAATTAGCAGTATTTACATTTTCTTAATCTTTTTTATTTCTATATATGTCTTCCTTCCTTGTCATTTTTTATCTACTCTGCTTGGTTTGCAAAAAAAAAAAAAAAAGTGTGTGAAACTATCTCATGATGAGTTCAGTCCTGCCACTAATATCATGCACTGGGAAGGGTGTGTGTGCCAATTTCGCCTGCTCCTCAGGAACAGCATTTCTCGGGGCATTTGGAAGGGAAATAAGAAAGCTGAGTTCCATTTCAGAAAGCCTTCTATCCCAGAAGATTTTCAGAAGAATCCAAGCCACTGGTTCAAACCAACCAAACCTAGTGTTGCCTTCTTTGTTACTCCAGTAGAGCTATTTTCCAAACATTCCAATGTTTCTAAATTTGGGATCCTGGGGCTTCAATGAGACCTTTTGTGTGCAAAGTACATGCTCTACCACCAAACTATGGACGCTACTAGGAATCTTCGTCCTTGTAGAGTATGTTCCTTTTTTTCCCCTTCTCTTCCTTTTTTATATTGCAAAAGACAGCTGGTGAGATGCTTCATGTTGTGTAGAAGGAAGCACTTCATCATGATAACTGAGCAGATACTTGGCTGACATTCCTTGCAGGAAAAGCCTCACACACCTCTGCTGCCTGTGTCAGCATCTGAATGTAAATCCTTTGCACAAAACTGAGAACAAGGACAAAGTGGATAGCCATGATGATAAATATAGCTACAACGGAAGACAAGATCAGCAAAATAGATGATTAAAGCAGTAGGAAACCTAGTATTTCAGTTGCTGGTTTTTGTAGCCTCTTCACCAGTATGCCCATGTTGTAAGCAGCTCCATATGTCTTTGCTATGGCATAAGTGATTGGATGTTCTATGCAGAAGGATTGAATGTAATGAAATAAGCTGCTGAAAGAAAAGCTGTTTCTTTGCTTTCATCCTGCAGCTGATACAGTTGTGTGATTTATTCTTCATAGTGTGCACTGAGTGTCACTTCCTTTGTGCTGATAGTGGGAGGCTCCTATGAATTTTAGGATTGTTAACGCACATATTCCTTAAGAATAAAGCTCCAAGCAGGCAAGCTTAATTTACGAGAAATAGATTATAACACTTTGGCTATAGTAGGCAGCATTAACTTTTGAAGGGAAACATGGATGCCCATTAGTCTTCACAAAATATTCTTGAGTAACTCCTAATTTTAAAAGAACATTATGTATATTATAAATGTTAATTTGAGACTGGCTTTGAGCCATCAATAAGAGTTCTGGGAATGTTACATCCACACCAAATCAGAGAGACTTACATACACACAATTCTTTTTCCTGTAATTGTTACGGATTGTTGTGGTCTCTGTGCAGTCCCACACATGGGGTTGGGCACCTGTGCATGACCTCAACTGGAGATTATTCCAGAACTTGCCTCAAAAATAACCTTTTCGATGGGCTCTCTTTCTGCCCTGGGGATCAGACACGCACTGTGCATGCCTGGAGCGGGGGAGAGAGCCGCCTCCCACTCAGTTCTTCTTCGACCACCCTTGCGTTCACACCTCTGACCAATCTCTCTTCAAAATTGTCTCAGCTGACTTTTCTCTTCGTTTTTTCTCTTCACTACCTTTGTTCTTCTATTCTAAAAAAGAGAGAGAATTACTTTGCTATTCTTCATTCTATTTCCCCCCTTTCCCTTCCTTTCTTCCCCAATAGGGAAGGTGTTTGTATGGGCTGCATCCTGTTTTTCAAGGTGTGTTGCCATTGCCCAGCTAAACTCCCCTTGAACAACAGCCACGGCCTGTGTTTAGTTTATTTTGGGGAATTTCACTGTGTTGAGTCGTGCCCGCACTGTGCAAAATTTACCCAGCAAGCACGTAAAAATGAGGCAGCCCATCTTCGAACTTTACTATTAGAAGCTGCCCTTCACCCAACTATGTCTTCGGCAGCTTCGCATTCCTCCTCAGCCCCAAAGAGGAGATCTGGGAAATTACAGGCCAGTCAGTCTGACGCCGTTACTGGGTAAGTTGTTGGAAACTGTTATTAAGGAAAAAATTAGTAGGCACATAGATGAACAAAATCTCTTGAGGAAGACTCAGCATGGGTTCTATAAGGGAAGATCTTGGCTCATTAACCTGTTAGTGTTCTTTGAGAGAGTAAACAAACATGTGGACAAGGGGGACCCAATAGATGTTGTTTACCTTGACTTCCAGGAAGCTTTTGATAAAGTTCCTCATCAAAGGCTCCTAAGTAAACTCAATAGTCATGGGATAAAAGGACAAATCCATTTGTGAATCAAAAACTGGCTAATTAAAAGGAAACAGAGAGTGAGTATAAATGGGCAATTTTCTCAGTGGAGGGAGGTAAGCAGTGGGGTTCCACAGGGATCAGTACTCAGTCCGATGCTTTTTAACTTATTTATTAATGATTTGGTGTTGGGAGTAAGCAGTGAAGTGGCTTAATTTGCAGATGACACAAAGTTGTTCAGGGTGGTGAGAACCAGGGAGGATTGTGAGGCACTCCAAAGGGATCTGTAGAGGATGGGTGAGTGGGCATCAGTGTGGCAAATGGGGTTCAATGTGGCCAAGTGCAAAGTGATGCAGATTGGAACCAAAAATCCTAACTATAAATACACATTGATGGGGTCTGAACTGGCAGAGACTGACCAAGAGAGAGATCTTGGAGTCGTAGTAGATAGTGAAAATGTCAAGACAGTGTGCGACTGCAGTGAAAAAGGCCAACACTATGCTGGGGGTTATTAGGAAGGGAACTGAAAACATATCAGCCAGTATCATAATGCCCCTGTATAAATCGATGGTGCAACCTCATTTGGAGTACTGTGTACAGTTCTGGTCACCACACCTCAAAAAAGATATTATAGCACTGAAAAAAGTGCAGAAACGGGCAACTAGAATGATTAAAAGGGTTAGAACATTTTCCCTATGAAGAAAGGTTGAAGCGCTTGGGGCTCTTTAGCTTGGAGAAATGATGGCTGAGGGGTGACATGATCGAGGTTTATAAGATTATGCATGGGATAGAGCAGGTAGAAAAAGAAGTCCTTTTCTCCCTTTCTCACAGTACAAGAACTTGTGGGCACTCCCATGAAATTGCTGAGCAGTTGGGTTAGAACAGATAAAAGAAAGTACTTTTTCACCCAAAGAGTGATTAACACGTGGAATTCACTGTGACAGGAGGTGATGGCAGCTACAAGCATGGACAGCATCAAGAGGGAATTAGATAAACATATGGAGCAGAGGTCCATCAGTGGCTATTAGCCACAAAGTATATATAGGAACTCTCAGTCTGGGGCAAGTGATGCAGTGTATTCTTGGTGCTTGGGGGGGCAACAGTGGGAGGGCTTCTAGTGTCCTGGCCCCACTGTTGGACCTCCTGAGGGCACCTGGTGTTTTTGGCCACTGTGTGACAGAGTGTTGGACTGGATGGGCCATTGGCCTGATCCAACATTGGCTTCTCTTATGTTCTTATGTTCTTAATCCATTCTTCCATTCCTTCTGAAGGATGGATGGCTAGCATTGATAGACCTTCATTTTTTTTTCCAATAATTTTTTATTTTGTTTAACATTAACTAACAAAACTCAATATACTAAACAAATGACAGCAACCAGAATACAAATATTTCTGTTTGATTGATAGACCTTCATGATGCTTATTTTCATGTCACAACTCGACCACAACATTGACGTTTTCTCTGCTTTGCCATCGGGGCCTCCCATTACCAGTACAGAGTACAGCTCCCCGTGTTTTTACAAAACTGATGGTGGTAGTTGCAGCAGAACTTCATCGTTGATGAGTTATCCTTTATCCATACATTGACGATTGGCTTCTAGTGGCGTTCACAAAATCTCAACTTCAACTGGACATCCACTCTACTCTTGCTCTATTGACTGACTTAGGTCTCTGTGTCAGTTTCACAAAATCGGCTCTTCAACCTGTTCAGGTTTTGCAATTTCTTAGCACTCGTCTCGACACTCTCAAAGAGTTGGCTTTTCTCCCGGAATCCAGAGCCGAACAGATAATATCTCTCATAACGATCTTTCAGGAGCAACCCCATCAGTATGCTCGGTCGATCATGAGGCTTCTTGGATATTTTGCCTCGACAGTGTTTGTAGGCCCTCATGCCAGACTTTGGATGTGTCCACTTCAACTCTGGTTCATCAGGAACTTCAACTCTCATCGGGCTCATTGGGATACGATGCTTTTGATTCCCTCCACAGTAATCCACACTCTGGTGGTCTCTTCCTCAGCATCTCCTCTCCGGCATGCCCTTCTGACATCCTCCTCCGAGATCTGCCTGTTGACAGATGCATCCCTCTGGGGTGAGGGAGCCCAGTGTGGGACTCTGTCTGTACAAGGGACGTGGACTCCTCAAGAAAGACTTCTCCACATAAATGCCTTAGAACTCGCAGCGGTTCCTCCCAATGCTGACGGGCAAGGTGGTCCGGATCATCTCGGACAATGTTGCCACGGTGTTCTACATAAACAAACAGGGTGGAACTGCATCTCTTCACCTCTGCCATACTGCTATACATCTGTGGGAGTGGTGTCTTCAAAACTCCATCTCGATCTTGGCCATACACATCCTGGAGATCCAGAATGTGCAAGCCGATCGGCTAAGTTGCACGGTTCCACAGAAAGCCAAGTGGTCTCTCTATCCAAGGTATCTGCATCAAATTTTTCACCTCTTTGGTCATCCTGCCATAGATGGGTTTGCCACCCAGGAGAATGCCCAGTGTCCTCTGTTTTTCACTCGAGGTCGACCATCCTCCCGATCTCTGGGAGACGCATTCCTCCACTGATGAACCGGAACCCTTTTTTCCTTTTTTCTTCCGTTCCCACTGATTTCACAAGTTCCCCAAAAGATTGTGCAGGACTCCACCTCCTGCATTCTAATCACCCTGTGGTGGCTTCGCCAGGCATGGTTCCCCTACCTTCTCTATCTCTTGAAGGGTCGGTTTCTACCTCTCCCTTGGGTTCCAGACCTTCTGTCTTGGGACCAGGGCAAAATCCTGCACCACAATCCAATTTACAGCATGGAGGATTTGGCAGTGACCTTTTCCTCCACACGTTTCTGAAATGAACCTCAATGCTCGGAAACCATCAACTCGTGTCTCCTACCGCAGGAAGTGGCCCCAGTATGCACTCTATGCTCTTCGATCCCTGTTAAGCTTCACTCACTAACATATTCTCATACATAGACTCCCTGAAGGAGACAGGCCTCGCCTATTCTTCTATGAAGGTACATCTCACTTCTATCTCAGCTAATCATACCCTTATTCAGAGTTCTACAGTATTCTCACATTGCCTTATGAAATCCTTTCTCAAGGGTCTGCTACACCTCTGTCCACCAAGGAAGCTGCTCGTACTGTCCTGGAGTCTCTCCCTGGTTATAACTCAATTGATGGCAAAGCTGATGGCTTCCTGTGACCTCTGTTTACTATCCTGGAGGACGGCATTTTTAATTGCTATCACTACAGCTTGTCAGGTGGGCGAACTTGCTGCCTTTAGAGCAGATGCTCCTTATACTATTTTTTATGCAGATAAAGTCATTCTCAGGCCAGACCCTACCTTTCTCCCCAAGGTAGTCTCCGCCTTTCAGCTGTCAAACTCTTCTACTCTGCCTACCTTTTCTCCGCCCCCGACTGATAGGGCTCAATGGGCACTACACTCTCTCAATGTCCGTAGAGCACTCTCTTTCTATCTCTATCGTACTAAACCTTTTCAAAAATCTCAGAGGCTTTTTGTGGCGTATGCCTGCCCACGTACAGATGAAGCTATCTCATCCCAAAGATTGTCTAAGTGGTTGACCTCGACCATAGCCCTTTGCTCTGAGCTCACTAATCAGTCTATACCTACATGTATAACTGCCCATTCCACAAGGGCAGTATCAACATCAACAGCTTTCCTGGCCAGCACCCCTTTGGAAGATATCTGTGCAGCTGCCACATGGTCTTCCGGCTTGACCTTTGTGACCCACTATGCACTCGATGTTCAAGCTCAACGGGATGTTGCGTTCGGCCAGGCAGTGCTGCGATCCCACTTCACATGAGTCTCTGCATCCTCAGGTAGGACCTGTAAATTGCAATTATGATGCTGTGTTCTAACCTGTTACTGTTACTTCTTCCAGCTGCCAGCACCCTCCGCCATCTGGTTCAGCTCTTTAATCACCCATGTGTGGGACTGCACAGAGACCATGAGGAAGATAAACAGGTTGCTTACCTGTAACTGATGATCTTTGAGTGGTCATCTGTGCAGTACCACAGTCCCACCCAGCCTTCCCCACTGCTGGCATCTCCTGATCACTTACCTTGTTGATGGGACTTACTGGTAGCGGTCAAAGGAACTGAGTGGGAGGTGGCTCTCTCCCCTGCTCCAGGCATGCGCAGTGCGTGTCTGCTCCCCAGGGCAGGGAGGGAGCCCGCCAAAAAGTTTTTTTCTGAGGCAAGCTTTGGAATATTCTCCGGTTGAGGTCGTGCGCAGGCACCCACCACCACGTGTGGTACTGCACAGATGACCACTTGAAGATCATCAATTACAGGTAAACAACCTGTTTTTATTCTTCCATTCTGAGAAATTACCGACATTTGGAAGCAGTCATGGTGAAGGTCAGGAATGCTTCTCAGACTTTTTCTCCCCCTCCCTTCTCAGGCTTGCATGTTCCTCAACAGGACAGAAGTTTGGTGGTACCTTAAAAACCAACAATATTTCTTCCAGTATGAGCTTTTGTGACATAGAGCTCACTTCTTCATATAGTGTTATCAAGTCACAGCTGACTTATGGTGACCCCATAGGGTTTTCTAGGCAAGGGATTAAGCAGAGGTGGTTTACTATAGCCTGCCTCTGCAAAGTCTTCCTTGGTTGTCTTCCACTCAAGTACCGACCCTGCTTAGCTTTTGAGATCTGACAAGATCGGGCTATACTATACCATTCCATATTTCCCCTCCTATTGTATACTCTCTGCATTACAAATTACAAAAAAATAGGTATATAAAAGATATTATTTTGTGTATTCTTTCTCTCTCCTTTCTTTTTTTCTGAAATCTTTTGGCCATTTTACACACAGGGAATACGTTTCCCAGATTTGATGGCCATTTTACATACGGGGGATAAGTTTTCCAGATCCTCAATCAATTATAGCTCTTTGGACAGTATTTTCCATATATCAGCATACATGTACCCCCAATACACATCATCAAACATTACTAAAAAGTAGTAGTTGGTGATGTAGACATATGTCTTTCATTTACATCCAGGTTTTCATACTACATTTAGGTGGCTTTGACAAACCTGGAAGTCCTACCTTCAGTTCCCCAAAAGAGCTACATCTACATGTCCGTCCCCCCCAATCCAAAGTGCACTACTGCAACATTTTCATTAAAAATTGGCATGTCTCACCCAAGAGTATGGATCCAGGTTGTTGACTAAGGCCTCTCATGGTTCTTGTAGCACAGGGACCTTGATCTGCAAGGTGCAAAGATCAAAAAAGCTACAACTTTATTCTGATAGCTGTGTACTTCAGCAGAGAAAGATTGGAGTACAAAGAATGTTTCCAGTCCCAAAGCCTGTACCATAAATTATAGAACTTAATTTTCTAGAATGCGGTTAAGGCCATTCATTTTGTTCCACATAACTTGCATGTGTTTCTTTATGCTGGCAAGAAGCGAGATCTGACTTTCCATTTCCACAAGAAACAGCTTATCAGTTAGAGAGAGGGTTGTCTGTGCAAATAATTGATTAAACACTTCTTTAGCCACTTTCCTCATACAACGTTGTTTTTGGAAACAGTACAAAACAGCTTTTTTCCAAGACTACCCATTCTGCTAAAGCCTTGGAGAGCCTAAGCCATGCCATTCTTATGCATTATATATAAAATGGCAGAATGGCACCAAAAAGATTTCTCTAATTGCCTCCTCCTCACATACACCCTGGAATAACCTTGCCCTATTTGTCAGAGATGACTGGCTCCAGGTTTGGGGGGGGGGGTAGCAATATGCACGCTCGTGAGCCCTGTCTCCTAACTCATTTTGTTAGAGACAGGTGGGTGATGGGAGCTGCTGCTGTTCGACCCCACCATTGCCTTGCCCTGCCACATGAATGGCAATGGCTGACAGGAATGGCAGCTTTGCTTTCTTTTTCTCTTACCATGACCACAGGGTTTACTGCCACTGTTTATGTATCCACTGAGCAAGTGGCATCAGCCACTATGAGCAGTAACCCTAAAAGAGAAAGAGGGATGGTGGGCAAACATTATCCCTACAACCCTTCCTTTTCTCATGATAGCAGTCAGTGCTCACTCTCGTGGGCTGCTTTGCCCTCTTTTTCCTCATCAAGGAAAAGAAGGACTTACATCTCCTTGTCCAACAATGCTGATTGCTGACTTAATGATGTAGTTGTATGAGCCATAGTTTGTCCCAAGAACTGGCAGCCGAAGAAAGAACAAATCCTTTGTGGACTGCATTCTCTTATACACAAAAAATCAGAGTGTGGCTATATGTTACTCTCAGAGAACTCTGCCAGTTGAGAATTCTGAAGAGTTAGCACTTGTACAAAGCACTGCCGGATGCACAATTCAAATAATAAAATAGTATATAATTTTATTTTATTACTTTGGCAAAATGACAGTGAATTTTGTAAGTGCCATATTGATTGATTGATTTCATTAAATTTATGAATCGCCCACCTTGCAAGCAGGTTCTGGGTGATTTACAACCACTGTAAAAAAACATTTAAAATACAATCAGTAGATCTATAATTTAAAACCAATCCAGATAGTGATATAACAGTCCCCCCTTTGCCGGCCACATCACTGTCCTGCATGGCAGGGCGGGGGAGGGTATGTGGGGGCCATAGGAAGAGAAGGGAGGGTGCCAGTCAACCTCCCATTGCTGTCTTCAACTAAAAGCCTGATGGAATATCTCTGCCTTACAGGCCCTGCAGAATTGCTCCAGATCCCTCAGGGCCCTGATGTCATTCAGCAGAGAGTTCCACCAGGTCGGGGCCAGGACCGAAAAGGCCCTGGCCCTAGCTGAGGACAGCCGGACCTCCTTGAACTAACACCTTGACCCACCGATAACTGGTGTAGCTGGCGCAGCACAGGTTGTATGTGTGCTGTCCATGGCATTCCCACCAGGACTCGTGCTGCTGCATTCTGGACTAGTTGGAGTCTCTGGGTCAGTCTCAAGGACAGGCTAGCATAAAGCAAGTTACAGTAATCCAGCCTGGAGGTGACCATTGCATGGATTACCATGGCTAGGCTGAGGCACGACAGAAAAGGGGCCAGCAGCCATGCTTGGTGCAAATGGTAAAACACCAATCTGGCTGTATTTGTGACCTGCACCTCCATGGTTAAGAAGGCATTCAGAGTCATGCCCAAACTCCTGACGGAGTGTGCCGGTACCAGTGGTGCCCTGTCAAGAGTCAGAAACCTGAACCCCAACCCTGCAGTGCTCCCAGCACAGAACCTCCATCTTCCCCGGGTTCAGCTTCAGCCTGCTCTTCTTTAACCATCCTGCCACAGCCTCTAAACCCTCAGCCAGATGTTGCGAGGTGGCAGCCAGGTGGCTGTCCAGGAGCAGATACAGCTGGGTGACACCCAAGGCCAGAACTCTGAGCCAGTTGGGCAAAGGAGCGCATATAGACTTTAAATAACGTTGGGGAGAGGATTGCCCCCTGAGGAACCCCACATAACAGTAGGTACCTAGGGGACGCCTCTCCTCCCAGCGCTACCCTCTGTCCCCAACCATGGAGAAATGATAAAAGCTATTGCAAGGCTACCCCACGTATCCCAACATTGGCGAGGCAGTGGGTTAAGAGTTCATAATTGACCGTGTCAAACGCTGTCATGAGATCAAGTAACAACAACAGCACCAACCCGCCCTTGATCCAGCTGCCTACAGAGGTTGTCTGTTAGGGCGACCAACACTGTCTCCATCCCATGGCCAGGGTGGAAGCTGGACTGGAATGGATCCAATATATCAAAGTATTAACACTGTGAAAGTAGCTTTTTCATTATTATGGATAATAAATCATGTACCACCTCAATTATAACATCTAAAGTTTAGTTTTAGTTCCTCTAAAGAAAATCTACTAATATCCATAGAAGCCTGCATGAAACACAACAGAAATAGTTGGTTTGTGCATTAAATCTGCATTCACTGTGCATATTGTGGCGTGCAGACTTCAGCACCTTACTTTTCTCTTCCCTCCCCTTACTGAATACATTTTACACTTCAAGTTTGCTTCAATTTTACTTTCTTGTTATTAACTTCCTTTGCTATATTTGTCCTGCTTCTGCTCTAAATGATACCAGAAAAAGGAAGCCATTGGACTTAAAAAAATATCTCTTACTTTTGTGTCGTCTTTGTAATTTATATCCTTTTAATGCCCAGGGCTGTAGGACAAGGTCAAGTGGTATTAAGTTTTCTGTAATGTCCTTTGTCTTTCTGGTTTGAATTTTCTTAAAAAAAAAAAAAAAGACAAAGACCACCAGTGAAATGGAAGCTATAGAATGACAGACTAAAAAAGAAGTCTGTCTTGTGTACGGGAACAGACTTTTAGGTTCTGAAAAGCAAATAAGACATCCAGTCTCCCATATTATAACCCATTCAAAGCACATTTACCCAAGAGTAAGCCCTATTGAATATAGTGTGATTTACTTTGAATTCTATATGTATCTTTCACCCTATACCAATATAGCTTGGAGCTATACCAGTGTAGAATTTATTCATCATCCTAAATTCTTCTGAGCTGCTTAGGATGGGACACTAAATTGCCGGCCTATCTTGAAAGCTGCGGGAAGGTGGTAACATTTTCTAGAAGCAAATAAAGCACAGCATGTAAAAATTGTGAACAGGATGCATTAATAATCAGATTATTAAGCTAACTCCTCCCACACACACACATACAAACACTCCCACTAAAGGACTGCTTTCAGAAGATGTTCGTGGTCTGTCAAATCCACATAAGAATGCCAGTGTTAATCAATCTTAGGGCACAGGTGTTATTGTGAATGAGGGCAGAAGTGTGTGTGTGAAGGAATGGGACAAGAAGAAAGAAACGAAAACCACAACAGAAGAGCAAGCTTCAATGTGTTATTCACAAATGATTCCTCAGATTATTTGATATTCTTTTCCTTCAGATAATTCTTTTCCTTTTCTCTGGAAATCTGTCTTTGGAGATGAGTACATTTTGTAGTTTTTGAAGGCTGGTCTCTAATACTTTATATTTTCTATGCCCTTCCACAAAGAGGTAAGATAAGAACTGTCAATAACATCCCAAATACTATCTTCTGACTTGCTAACCGTGCTTTCCTCTTGTTGGATGTCTTTTGGGAGGAAGAATTTTGCTACTTTTGATGCAACCGGTGGGATTTTTTTTGCCACCATTTTTTTTTTCATATGGATTCATATTTGAACTTAATGCCACTGGTGCAAGCTGAATTGCTAAATGAAACATAATCACCACATATTTGACAGAATCCTGTGGATCTTCTGTGACACTTTGCTTTGACTCAAGGAGGCTTTCATTGTCATGACAAGTTCTGTTTCTAGCGTAAGAGCCTCTTGCATAGAAATGTGAAGGCCCGGGGAAAAACCGGAAAAATTTAGAAAAAACCCAGTTTTTTTCCGTTTTTTTCCTGAAGCCTTTTTTGTTTTTTCCCGAAAAATTGAAAAAAGAAAAGAAAAGAAAAAAATTGATTATGGAACATTTTATTTTATCATGATGAATAAAATATTTTAAGACAAGGTGTTCAAATATTTTCCAAATCATTTCTAAAAAAATATGTATGGTATCAGATTAATCTGATTTCTGTGCACTGAGGACAAGCAAGTCCTTGGTTACAAACTGAACTCTCCAATGCAAGAACAAGATGCATTTCTTCCTTTAGGAGGTGCTATTGACACAAGAAAAGAAAAAGGTTTCAGTTTTGTTTTTGCATGTGGGTGGATATACTGGCACTCAGGCTTCACTAGGCCTCAAAGCATTGGAAGAAAATACAGAGCAAAAAGGACCTGAAAGTATAGTTCTTAGAGGTCCGTAATAACTGTGATAATAACAGACACAACAGAGTAGCTTCAGAAGCAGAGACTGAAACTGATAATTACAGCTCAAAAAATGATTCTGATTAAATTTCATGCCCATTCATTGAAAATTAGTCCCACACTCCCTTCTATAAACTTCCCCCCTCTTCAATTATTTTTATGAGAATGGGTTGTTTTTTGTTTTAATACTGTGGAGAGAAAATTTGAATAATTGTTACTTCTGGATTTTTAAAAAATTGTTTTGCGGAGGTTTTTTGTCTGTTCCACATAAAATAGTAAACAATTCAGGAGATTGTTGCTCCATTTGCTACAATTACAAATAAATATTATTTAAAACGTAAATTCTGTTTGTAATAATTGTTTGGATACACTATATTTTTAATATGCTAGTTGTGATAATTTCATGCCAAGTAAAATTGTCCATAGTAATATTTTATGTTCCTAAAATAACAGGACTTTCAATCTGGAAAAGAAAAAAAAGTACTAATGTAGCATTTTTTTCAATTTTTCCAAAAAAATCCATTTTTTTATGGAGGAAAACGGGGGGGGGGGGGGGGTCCAAGCGTCAAAATGTCTGGAAATGTTACATCTCTACCCTTCATCAGTGAAGGTTCCTTGTGCAAGAGAGAAAGACTACCTTTAGATGAATTGATGTATAGGATTCAATCCCATGTCTTTGTGATAATTTATTAATATCAAAGCCTGTACTTTTCGCATCTTTCTGAAAAAATTGTTAAAATTTCAAGAAAATCATTTCATTCATAACAGGATGCAAATGAGAAACTCAGTAAATGTAAAAGGATGTTATGTTTGGGGGGTAGATAGGACAAAGCATGAGCCCTAATGCATTTAAGAATCGCCTGCACAGAAAGCATGTTTTGAACCCTTCCAGTGTTATGAGTTACGTGCTGTAATTCAAACCGATGGTGCATGGATCAAGATTCTACAGTTACTTATCTCTGAGGATAGGGTTCTTCTTAATACTAAACAATTCTCTGTCTCCAGTTTGGTGTAGTCGTTAAGAGCGGCGGACTCTAATCCAGAGAACCGGGTTTGATTTCCCAGTTCTCCACATGCAACCAACTGGGTGACTTTGGGTCAGTCACAGTTCTCTCAGAGCTGTTCTCTTAAGAGCAGTTCTCTCAGGCTGCAGTCACACACACTAAATAATCCACTTTAAATTCACTTTCAGTGCACTCTCCAACTGGATTTTTACTGTGTGAACTGGCAAAATCCAATTTGAAAGTGCATTGAAAGTGGAGTGAAAGTGGATTGTTTAGTGTGTGTGTGTGACTGCAGCCTCAGAGCTCTCAGCCCTACCTACTTCACTGGGTGCCTGTTGTGGGGAGAGGAAAGGAAGGTGATTGTAAGCCGCTCTGCAGGGCTTTTTTTGTAGTAGTAATGAGTTCCAGCAGGAACTCATTAGCATAATCGGCCACACCCAACCACAGAACCTCATTAGCATATTATGCCACACCCCTGACAGTGCAGCTCCCTCCCAGGATTGGCATCCCCAGGTGCTCCGTGGCTTGCAGGGTGCCTGGGGAACCCAAGGAGGGGAGGCAGTTTAAACTGCCTTCCCTCCCTGGATCGGCTTGGCTTCCCCAGGCACCCCACAGCTTGTGAGGCGCCTGGGGAACCCAAGGGGGGGAGGCTGTAGGCGTGGCCAACTCGGAAGCCAGCCGGAACTCCGTTCCTGTGCGTTCCTGCCCAAAAATAGCCCTGCCACTCTGGGACTTCGAGTGAAAGGCGGGGTATAAATTCAACTCTTCTTCTTCTTCCTGCAGTCTAACTAGGCTACAACAACTTCAGCCTGAGGACAAACATTAAAGAGAAGGAAAGTGCTTAATTATCCAGAGGCCCAACTAGCTTTCAGAAAATAATGGGTTCCCCATTTTCCCCAGTTCTATCACTGATGGGGAAGAACAGCAGCACCTTCAGAGAGGGACTGTGGTTCAGTGGTAAAGCTTCTGCTTTGTATGCAAAAGGTCCCAGATACAATCCTGAACATCTCCCATTTTAAAATGATAAGGTGGTAGATAATATGTAAGATCTCTGCTGAAGCCAGACCTATAGTCAAACAGAGTAGACAATACTGACCTTGATTGACCAATGGTCTAAGGCAGCTACTATGTTCAAGCACCAGTGCATGGTGTCAGGGAAGAGATTGATTTTGTTGTTTCTCTTCCAATGGCACAATTACTCGACAGTGTGATCGAGAAACTATGCTTTCCATGGCAGTCTACTCCTTTCTGAGGAGGCTTGCCCTCACTACCTTTTAGAACTGCTGTTCTTATGGTATTATACAAACCTGATTAATGTTGTCCAGTTTGAAACAATGTCACAGTTTCTTTCTAGCTCTTTGGATAATTAACAGGCACTCAATTTAATTTCAAAATACACATATGTGCTTGAATGTTCATAGCATATTTCTACAATACTTATCCCCTATTTATGCCTCCATTATTAAAAAGGATGTTGCCACATCTATATTCTAATTCGGAAGTGGCCCCCTCCGTGCGGATATCTAAATCTGCACGGGGGGGCACTTGGGGGGGAGGGAGATTTTCCTACACACACGGAGGATTCTCCACGTGTGCAGAAAAATCATAAATGTTAAAAAAACTTTTGGGGGGATATTTAAATCCCCTCAAAAGTAAAAGAGTTTGGCTGGGGGGAGGGCTCAGTGGGCAGTGGGCCTCACCGCCACCGCCGTTTCGGGGGAGGGAGGGGAAGAGGCTTGGCGCGTGGCGGGTCTTGCCCCCGCCACCAATTTTCAGGGGGAGGGAGGGGAAGAGGCTCAGTGTGCGGCAGGTCTTGCCGCCGCTGCCAATTTTCGGGGAGGGAGTGGGGAAGGAGGGAGGGGAAGAGGCTCACCTGCCCCCCCTGCGAGTATCGCGGGTTCTCCTGCTTGTTCTTTTCTAAACATGTTGTTTCCTCTCTCTTTTTTTTCAGCTTGACACACCTTGCACCTTTTTTTTCGTATCTGTCATTGGAAAAGCTAGATGTCAGCAACAACTGCTTGTTAGGTTAGTGGTTTCATACTGTTGCTAGGGTATTCAGTTGTTGTCTTGTAACATGGAAGTGAGCTCAGTTGTTAAAATGTATACAATATGAAGCTTTAAATGTTTATTATGCAGTGTCTGAATATTATTGTTAAAGCTGACATGCACAGAATCCCCCCCCCCCCCCACTGGCTTGGATCCAAACTAGGTTTTTCTGCAGGCATAAGGATTTCTGCTCACAGAACATGGTCTTCCCTTCTCCCCAAGTCCACAGCAGCCCAAAATGTGCCTCCAAATCTTGTTCTGGAAGAGATGGGACCCCCCCCCCCACGGAACAAGATTTTGGGAGGGGCATTTCATCTACTGGGGGGGATCATGCTCAGTCAATAGAAATGTTGCTCCTGAGGAAATGTTAGTCTAGATCCTGCCCATAATCCAACACTAGAAGGAGGAGGCAGAGGAGGAGGAAAAGGAGGGGGAGGGATTTATACCCCACCCTTCACTAACCAAAGGAGTCTCAGAGCAGTTTACAATCTCCTGTCCTTTCCCCTCCCCACAACAGACACCCTGTGAAGTAGGTGGGACTGATAGAGCTCTGACAGAAACTGCTCTTTTTTAACAGCTGTGCCAGAACTATGGCTTGCCAAAGGTCATCCAGCAGATGCAAGTGGAGGAGTGGGGAATCAAACCTGGTTCTCCCAGATTAGAGTCCACGCATTTAACCACTACACCAAACTGACTACAGGGTTGAGTTGCTCCAGACTCCTTCTCTAGCTGAAATTCTTGCCACTCTTATTAAAGATACGTCCAAACAGTATCAGACAGTAACTGGATGACTCTTACCAGGATTTAAATCCAGGCCTTACATTTCTGGTTAACAGCAATCACTATTTAGCATGAACTTTAGTTAGAAGGGGGGGGGGCATCATGAACTTCAGTCATTAAGTCTGGTGAAACATGGTGAAAAGGAAAAGGGTAGAAAGGGAAGGGGATAGAGAAGTTTGTTCACAGTCCCAAAGTCTAAGAGTTGACATATGTCTCTGCTTGTGTCACACAGAATAGCTCAAACTCTGTAGACACTTTACAGCTTCTACTATTTTTGCATTTTCATCACTGTGGCCTCTGTGCAGTCGCTCATGGGAAGTGTGTTTACACAATGTAATAGACTGATTAGGGCTTCTTATTAAAACATTAATATCATACTTTTCCTCATGGTTCAAGGCAGCTTACTATAATAGTTAAAAACATTTTTCAGTAAAAACCAAAAATAAGATAGCAAACACCAGATTTCTCCCCCTTCCCCCTTAAAAGATGCCCATCATTCAAACCCTCTCAAAAGAACTTGCAAACAGATGGGCCTTGCAGCATCTCCCAAAGCTCTCCAAGGAGAAGGCTCCCCCTCACCTCTTCAGGGAGCCTATTTCACAGAGCTGGAGCTACGATGGAAAAGGCGCAGGCTCTGATCAGTGCCTGAAAGGCCACCTTAAGTGGTGGGATAGCCAAGAGATGGCTGCCTGACAACTGCAGTTGGCACACAGGGACAAATGGAAGGAGATGGTTCTCAATTTGAGACAATATTCCTCAGTCAAGAAAAAAGTCTGTTCAGGCATCTCCCAGTGCAACTGGGACAAATAGCTTACTAGGTTGCCAAGTGTTTATGCTTACTTTCAAGCATATAGGAAATGAAAGAAAAGGTCTGTGATTTGATTTCCCCAAATAAGCAGATGAAGTATGTTAGCATTTATTATTTATTTAATAGATTCATATCCTTGACTTTTATCCCATATTATCACAAAGTCTCTTCCAGCATAATCAGTAGCAATAAATAATACAAAATTAAAAACCATAGTAAAATCAATACAATACAATAACATGATGTACTAAAGAACAGCCATAATGTTGTGATCATAAATTAAATAACGGGATTATCTCAGTTTATATTTCCCTTGTTCTTATCGTATGCAGACCTTAAGAGTTTCATCCAATGGCTTAGTGGTTGTGATAACCTAAGAGAATTATCCCTATGTGGAAATCCACTTCTTCAAGAAGAGAACTGGAGGTAAGCAGATGAGATAAAAGTGGTGTGACAAGGATGGCTGAGATTGGTTTGGGCTCCCTTAGGCTTAGTGATAAGGCAGGCTATAGCCGTTCCTGACTAAACTACAGTGACTCAAGGGGTTGGTATTTGCATTTTTTCATTTTGTTTTTCCCCCCTCTGTATCTCTGTAAATGGTTTAATTTCAGACAAATGGGAAATTTTAAGGGGGGGGCATTGATTGTCTCTCAGAGGAGCAATTTTTTTCCAGAAAAAATCGTATACAGCAGTTATTCTTTGTGCAAAAAAAAAAGTCAGGTTGGTGTTTTGGTATTTTAAGTAGGTGGCCAGTATAGATACAATAATGGTGGAAGCATCCCAAGGGAGATTCATCTGTCCCCTTCTATCTTTGTCTTCCACCAAGAGGGAAGTCTTTTCTGTTTTGTTTGACCTTCCCTCACTGACCCTCCTTCCAGTCATGTGTCTATGTGTTCATCTGTTTTGTTTTTAATTGTTTTATATCCATATCTAGTTATAAGATTGTTTTAATGTTTTTTTATTGTTCACCTCTTTGGACACCCTAAATTGAAAGGCAGAATAAAAATATTTTAAATAATTTTTTTTTAAATGCACTCCTTTGTTGAGATACTTGAAAGCAGTTCCAGCGAAGAGAAGTTCATAATTATCACTAGTTGGGTGTCAGTAGCTATGTATAAAAAAAATAATCCGAAGTTTTGCTGTAAACCAATATGATCCTAGGGAAACAAGTTTTCCTGTTCTGAAAATGAATGAAGTTTGGGATTATCAAGCAAGGTGGGAGGCCATGATTTTTCCCCAAGCTAATTTGCTTTTTTGGCCCTTTCCCAGGACCATAGAGCATAATCTCTTTTGGTTTATTTAATTTGTTCTCATCTTAAAGATGAAAGTTAAACTTGAGGAGGTAGAAAACAAAGCCTATTTTTCTCAATATTTTTCATATATATTGTCATACTTAAGAATATTTCTTGACCTTTTCTTTCCTCATACATTAGCCGAAGAAATATTTACCCTTTTGGAGTTCTTTCACCTATGACTCAGACTGAAGACATAACCTGTTTCATATGGATATGCTACTTGGGTTGCTTCCACAGGGAGTGCTTGCTTCACATCTCCCCTCACCTCAACTGCAGCTATTTTATTTTGGCTTCCACATGATATCATCCTGCATTTATCTACTGTCTGGATTTTCCTGGCACTGCTATAGGTTTTTGCAAGCAGGTTTAAGTGTGAATAGGAAGGGACAGATTTCCACCCACACTCTTTGCCACATCTGGCACCGTTTTCCTTCATGCCACCCCCCCCCCAGCAGACTTTTCCCCATTATTATTATTCGTCACAGTCAGCTATTTGACTGGTAGATGGTGTTCTGCAATCGAGATCTAGCCAAGTTCTTGGGAATTGCAGAGGTATCTTCGCAGGGTTCTTGCTGTTCCAAGCAACACTATCTTCTGGAGCTGAGCTGATGTTTTGCTCAATCCAGAATGTCCAGGCGTTTTTTTAGACTTATAAGCACTGCTCCAAGGGCTCCAGTGACAACTGGCACAATGATAACCTTCTTCTCCCAGAGTCACTCTAACTCTATTCGTAGGTCCTTTTTTTTTTGCCATCTCCTGTTTCTTTCTTTTCTATTTTGCTGTCTCCTGGAATTGCAATGTCAATGATCCAAACTCTATGTCTCTCCCCACCCACCCCCAATAATTGTGACATCAGGGGTATTATGCTCCAGGTGTTTATCTGTTTGTAATCAGAAACCCCAAAGAGTCTTTGTTTCATCATTCTCCCTCTGAGAGGAGGACATCTTGATGGGTGTTTCCCACCCTATCTGTAGGGAGGCAGGAACTAATTCTTCACTTCCTGTCCTCTGGTGGGATACGCCCCTTCAAGTCAGTTCTGTTCCTGCCTCAGTAGGGAGAGCAGCACTTAGTGGCCACTCGTGCCTTTTTTGTACTTTCACTTTCCATTCTTCTTCATACCTTTTCAAACTTTTTTCAAACCTTTTTTCTTAAATGTTTTTTTTCAAAAAACGGACGTGGATGATTGCACAGGCGGCATTCTGAATTGCCCCGATCCCGGGAGACCACAGAAAATGGCGGCCCAAGGCTGCGGATCGGCTGTCGCCGCATCCGTAAGCCCAGACATGACTAGCGACGAGAAGGAAAAGCGCACCAAAAAACGGCCCCAGAAAGACGTGGATGATTGCGCAGGCGCCATTCTGAATTGCCCCGATCCCGGGAGACCACAGAAAATGGCGGCCCAAGGCTACGGATCGGCTGTCGCCGCATCCATAAGCCCAGACATGACTAGCGACGATGGGCAGGAGCTTCCCAATGCCCAGGTCGCACACCAGCCCCATTTGGGAGACACACCAGCCGAAGGTCTACTCGTGAGTAACTCCGGAGACGGAGAACAGACTATTTCCCCTGCCCTACTCCTGGCCCTTAAACAAGCAGGGAGGAGGTATTGATCATCCACTCATGGGGGGCCCCTTGTCACCAGGACCAACCCCATAGAGATGTGCCAGACAGGCACTACCAAGAGGGCGAGGAGGAAGACAGACCTCGCTGGCCCACTAAAGCAGCTAGGAAGGAACTTTCCTACCCTGGCTGGGTCCCTCATCACTGGATCCCACCTAATTATGAGGACAGTGATACTGGGGTTACCGGGGAAAGAGAAGAGGCTGAATTCCTCTCTGATGAGGAGGAGGAAGAGGATTTGGAGGTTCCAGAGCCCTCCATGTGCTTCTTTAAACCTGAAGAATATCCTTACCTCCTCTCCAAATCCCTGTCAGCATTAGAGTTACAACCAAAGCTGCAGGGAGAGGACCCAGCTGGATCCTCAAAAGCAGATGGCTCCAGACCCAGAGGGAGCAAAGACTACTTCCCCAGGACCCCAGGGGCAGAAAAGGTCTTCCCCTTCCCAGAATTTCTAGTAAATCAGCTAGTCAAGGAATGGTCCAAACCCATGGCAAACAAACGCTGCCCACCTAATGTGAGAAAGCTCTTTACCTTACCATATTTTATTAATAAGCTTGTACAGGTCCCTCTAGTGGATGCTCCTGTTATTGCGCTCCAGACTTCGGGTCTTCTTCCGAGGATGGCGTTGGCCTGGTCAGAGACAGTCTAGACCTCAAGGCCAAGTTTGCACTCAGGTAAGTGCATGAAGTCTCCGTTATGGCCATCAAAAGCATCCGCTACAGCCACAGTCGTGGGCCACACAGCCATTGCCTGGTCCAGGAAACTAATACAGTTTATCCCACTGTCTAGTAAGCATCTCACTGAAGGAGCTAACCACCCTCTCGAGGCCTCTTTCTTCTCCACTGATGCTACGCTCGATGCCAGGATTTTCCCTTCCAGGGCTCTGGCTTCAGTGGTGGCTGCCAGGCATACCCTCTGGCTCAGGGCCTGGCCAGCGGACCTGCGCAGCAAATCTACCGTCACTTCTTACCCATTCCAAGGAGATTGCCTATTCGGAGATTCCCTAGACAAAATCCTAATAGAAACTAGGGACAAGAAAAGGCGATGCCACATACCCTGGGCAGGCCTGATAGGAGGGGATTCGGAAATTACCCTTTTAGTTCCCAGACGACACCATTAGACCGCTTTGTTCCCTCTCCCCTGATCAAAGACGCCTCCAAGCTACAAAAAACGACAGAAGCTGTCCAACACCTGTATACCATCTCAGCCATAGAACCTGTCCCTATCCAGGAATGGGGACAGGGAATTTGTTCCATTTTCCTTACTTTTCCCAAAAGGAACGGCGGCTGTAGAGCGATACTGGACTTAAAATACGTCAACAGATTCGTAAAACTAAGACGCTTCCGAATGGAGACCCTGCAATCCATCTCAGGGGCTCTACAACCGGGAGAGTTCCTTCCTCCATCGATCTCATAGAGGCGTGTCTGCACGTCCCCATGTTCCCGGGTCACAAGAGGTTCCTCCGATTCTTCGCCCTAGGCCAACATTGGCAGTTCAGGGCGCTCCCATTCAGACTCTCCACTGCTTCAAGAGTCTTTTCCAAGATCCTCATCCATCCCATTGCCCTCCTTGGGGAACAAGGCACCCATGTCCAGTGTTCCCTCTAAGCTGAGTTGGTGTGAGCTAGCTCACAGTTTTTTGGCCTCTAGCTCGCACATTTTTTGTCTTGGCTCAGGAGGGGTGGCTCCAGAGCAAACTAATTTATACAATAGCCCAATCGCTAGCTCACAACTTTAATGCCAGTAGCTCTCAAGTAGAATTTTTGCTCACAAGACTCCACAGCTTAGAGGGAGCATCATGTCTATCCTATCTAGACAACCTGCTGATTCGCTCCAGCTCTAGAAACAAAGCGCACAAAGACACTCAGGAAACCATCTGCTGCCTGAAAGCACACGGTTTCCTTGTAAACCTCCAGAAGAGCTCCCTAAACCCCTCGCAGTCCCTAGAGCACCTCAGTGTCATCTTAGACATGGTTCGGAACCGCATGTTCCTACCTCAACACAGGCAGACAAGATCTGCTTCTTCACACGACAAATCATCACAGCCAGACAATCCACCCTGATGTCCCTGGCTAAACTACTGGGCCTCTTCATCTCCTGCATGGACTCCGTGCCCTGGGCGCGCCTCCATGCCAGACCACTACAATAACTCATATGGCCCTTCCAATCCAGGATAATGCAAAAAACAGGACCTCCCCGTGTCAGTCCCTCACCTAGTCAAGGCCAGCCTATCCTGGTGGATCACGCCATGAAAGAGGGGCTGCAGTGGCTCAAGTGGTTAAGACGCTGAATTGCAGACCAGAAGGTTGGTAGCTCAGCAGTTCGAGACCTGAGTGCTGCATGACAGGCTAAAAACTTGAGCTCAGGCATTCTTAGCATTGAGTTCCACAGGCCTGTGGCCAGCTTCCTCTCATGCCTGCCCTCTAGAATAAAACCAACTTATATCTATCCCAGAGGAACAGCTTCTATGTCAAGACTGGAAGCAGATTGTCAAGGATGCCAGCCTCCTGGGATGGGGCGCAGTCTTCCTCCACCTCCCTGCACAGGGATTATGGTCCAAGGAAGAACAACTTCTGCCCATCATCCTGTTAGAGCTTCGGGCCATCCGCCTAGCCCTCCTCCACTCCAGGGAACAAATCGCCGGTCATCACGTCCTCATCAGGACAGACAACATAGTGGCGAAGGCATACATCAATACCCAAGGAGGATCCAGATCCTCAGAACTCCATCGAGAAGCTCTGAAGCTCCTGTCCTAGGCAGAACACAACATACTATCTATCAGAGCGGAACACATCAAGGGCTCACTGAATACCAGAGCGGACTGGCTCAGCTTTCAGACACTACAGGAAGGGGAATAGTCCCTCAAAGAGGACCTATTCAACCTCATAACATCTCACTTCAGACGTCCGATGGTGGACCTATTCACATCTCCACTCAACCACAGGGTTGCCAGATTCTTGATACTACCATCAAGCAGCAGAAGAGACGGACGCTGAAGTGAGCAGAAGAGACGGAGAGCATGGCAACTGCCCCGTTACACTCCCAGTATCCCCAGACATGCTGACCCAGGGCCCAATCTGGCACCCAGATCCTGCATGGCTCTGTTTGATCGCCTGGAAGTTGAACGGCAAAACTTGCTCAGCTTAGGCTACTCCAGACCAGTAACAGACACCATGCTAGCCTCTTGGCACCCTTCCACCAAGAGGATCTACAATGCCACCTGGCAGGCCTTCGTTCGCTGGTCCAGGAGAAAGAAGGTCAACCCGTTACACCCACACTTGTCCAGTGTTCTGTCCTTCCTTCAGGGCGGTCACGACTCGGGTCTGAAGGCGTCCACTCTCCGCTGTCAGGTAGCTGTCTTGGTAACCGTAGTTCCCAGAGTAGAAGGCCGGACCCTGTCCAGACACCCTCACATCCACCATTTTTCTGAAGGGTGCATCACTTAAGGACCCACCGGTTCCCCACAGGTTCCCCACATGGAAACTTAACCTGGTTCTCTCTGCAGTAGCCAAACCAGCCTTCGAGCCAGTCCAAGAGATTCCTCTGATGTGGCTGCGAATGAAAACCCTGTTCCTGGTAGCTGTCACCTCCACCAGAAGAGTCTCCGAGCTTGGGGCCCTCTCCGCCAAACCGACTCTTTGCACCTTCCATAAGGACAGAGTAGTCCTCACTATTGGCCCTTCCTTCTGCCCGAAGGTCAACTCAAGATTTCACCGCTCACAGGAGATCTGCCTACCGTCCTTCTTCCCGAACCCTACCCACCCAAAGGAAAAGTTGTGCCACTGTCTGGACGTCAGACGTTCACTTAAAGCCTTCTACATCGCACCAGCTCCTTCTGGAAGATGGAATCATTATTCATCTCAGTCTCACCCCCCAACAAGGGCAACAAAATGTCCACAGCATCCATCAGTGCCACTCTCAAAAGATGTATAGCAGAAGCCTATAGGGCCCTCAAGATACCCCTCCTCCGGGTATCACGGCCCACTCCATCAGAAGTGCAGCGACTTCCGCAACCTTCACCAACCGAGCCTCGGTGGAAGTAAGCTGTTGGACAGCCACATGTCTTCCATTTCTACCTTTATATTATAAGACCGACTTCTACAACTCGACCAATGCAGCCTTTGGCCGGAGGGTCCTGCAGCAAGCTCTCATATCTGAAGACGATGTTCCACCCAGTTAAAGGGACACTGCTATGGGAGGTCCCATCAAGATGTTCTCCTCTCAGAGGGAGAACGGACCAGTGGATACTCACCGTGAGGGGTCCTTCTCCTCTGAGATAAGGAGGACATCTTCGCCCTCCCAAGATTCATCGTCTTCCTTTTCTATATTCTGAGTTTATCTTCCTTCCTGTCTTGTTCAAGCCACATTATCTGTTTACTGTTCAGACTAATTATGTTCATATTTTTCTAGTTATGGTTAGCCTTTGGTTTACAGCTGACTACTGCTTCTGGGAGTCCCGGAACTGACTTGAAGGGGCGTATCCCACCAGAGGACAGGAAGTGAAGAATTAGTTCCTGCCTCCCTACAGATAGGGTGGGAAACACCCATCAAGATGTCCTCCTTATCTCAGAGGAGAAGGACCCCTCACGGTGAGTATCCACTGGTCTGTTCTCCATGGTCTTGTCTGGTTTGTGCTCCTATGAATTTTTGGCTAATAGTAAGCCATGCTTCTATGCAAAGATTCCAGTGGAGCATAACCACAACTTTATTGTGATGTTCTTTATAGTCAGTTTGGGCAATTTTACTGCAGGAACTAACTACATGGTCAATTGCTGTATCCTTTGTCTTGCCAAGTCAACATTTGCTGTTATCAATGGTCTCCTGAATCTTGGCTTTCATACTGTTTGTTTCGAGCTCCTGCTTTTGTGCAGCTAGAGTGAGTCCTTCTGTTTCTTTCTTCAGGTGCCATTTTGGAGCCACTTCCAGGTATTTTCACGATCAGCTTTATTCTTTCAAATATTGCCCATACAAATGCTTTTCCTTCCGGTTGTCGAAGTGACTTGATTGCAGTTTTTTTGTAATCTTCTTTGGTTTCTGTGGCAGAACGTGCCTGCTCTAGTCTGCAGGCCCTGTTCTGCCCTTCCTTCCTAGGGGGTTCCCAACTCCCCAGAGGAGGTTTTCTTCCATTCTCAGGTAGTCTTCCAGGATCAGGACTCCCAGCTTCCCTTCCAAGTTCAAAAGCCTTGCCTAAATGTCTCCCACTGCCTAGCATCTGGTCATTGCATGGACAGATTAGTCCTTGGGTGCCGTTGGAGGAATGGCCTCTTGCCAACTGCCTGCCTTCTTCCTGACAGTAGCGTGTTTGAGACAGTGGAGGTCTATGTGATACAGAGAACTTCTCCCAGCATCCAAAGTTTTAAAGTATTTATTAAAAAGGAAATGTTTACAAACTTTTAGTGCAGCACCAGATTGAGCAAGGAATCCAAAAGAAATTGGTAAAAACACAAATCCTTTGTCCCTTTCTGTATATATGCCTTATCAGGCTCTTTAGCTTAGATGTTCTAGTTCTCTACAGAGTTACTGTTACCTTAAAGCTTTCTCTGACTCTCCCTGGCAAGCACATGGTTAGTGGCTGCCTGCTTGCAGACCTCAGCTCAGTGTTCTCGTGGACACAGCATCCTAAAGAAAGAGACCACCTTTCTCTTGCAAGAAGATTTTATTATCTCTGGTACTCCACCCACTTGACCTTGGTCAGCCCAAGTGAAGGAAGCTTTTCCTGTAGTTTCCAAAAAGTTCCTTCCTCAAGTCTCTCTAGAATTTGACACCCCCAATTCTCTGTTCCCTGCCTGAAGAAGGGGGGGGGGGGAGAAGGAGGAAGCTTGACCATCCCTTTTCTCAAGACCCATTAGCATTTATATGAAGGTGGGCTGAGGTACAAGCGAACTGACTTCCACTTCTGCCTAGAGAAAAAAAAACTGTTAAAACACAAGGAGCATTGCTCCATGCCAGCCTCCCAGGAGAAAATGAATTTTTCAGTTTCTGTAAACTTAAATAAATCTACATTGTACACTTCAACTGGAAGCTTCTCTTTGCTTTTGTGGTGTAGTCATTTAGTGCTTGTTTTTCTTCTTCAGCAACTTGCTTAACTGTCAGGAGACCTCTTCTGCCAAATTTTCTTGGTAAATAAAGATGATCAGCATCACTTCTAGGATGTAGTGAGTGATACATGGTCATTATCTTGCAAGTTTTGTGATCTATTGCTTCTATTTCTGCTTGTTTCCAATCGATAATGCCAGCTGTGTATCTTAGAACTGGGACTGCCCACGTGGTAATTGCCTTTCCCATGTTGCCTCCATTTAATTTTGTTTGCAGTATCTTTTTAACTCTTTGGTAATACTCTTTGGTTATATTTTTCTCAATAAGGGTATATTTGATGTCACCTTCCAAAATTCGAAGATATTTGTAGTTTTCTTCAAAGCCCAGTGTTTTGATGTTGTTCTTGTTTGGCATCTTGATTTCTGGTTCAACACTTTTTCCTCTATTCAGTGCTAATGCTGCACATTTGTCAAGGCCAAATTCCATTACTATATCTTTGCTGAATATTCAGACTGTATTTAGTAATGAATGACTCTCCGATGATGACTTTGCATGCTTTATAGCATTATTATTGTCACAATCATATATTTGACTATTAGATTGTTGTTCTGCATTTCAAGATCTAGCCAAGTTCTTGGGCATTGCAGAGGTATCTTCACAGGATTCTGTTGTTATTGTTATTATTACTACTTCCTCAAGTCTCCCAGTAGTATTACTACTGCTGCTGCAGTGTTAAAACATTATCACAATGAGAATAAAAGGGGAATTGCCCTCTGTAGAAGAAGTCTTATTTATCTTTATATGTCTTTGCTGTCCTCAAGGTATCATCTCAAAGGCTAAAAGAATTAGATTTATAAAGAACTAGGAATAAGGCCCGTTGTGGGAATAAATACAACAGGCTCTAGAAAGAGGCTCTTGGAGAGTGTCAAGGCCTTAGTCACTCAGCGTTAATTTGCTGCGGCAACCTCAGCAGGGTATAATGACACAAAGTCCACCATTTTCTCCAGGAAAACTGTTCTCTGCTACCTGAAGAGCAGTTGTAATTCTGAGTGATCTCCTGCCCTCACCTGGAGATTGGCAGCAGTGGTTCCCCAAGAGGGAATAGCTGGTTTGGAGGGCAGAGTCTATGGCATTGTACCTATCTGAGGCCCCACCTCTCCTCAAACCTCAGGTAACTGCCATTTCGTTTCACCTACTAATAGCCACTGAGGTAACAGTTGAACCTTATGGGGGAACATTTTAAACAAACCACAGGCAGCAGCCATCTTATAAACACAGGTAACTGCCATTTCATTTCACCTACCAACAGCCACTGAGATAACAGTTAATCCCCCCACACAGGAAGGAAGCTGGAGAAGTGTCTTCGGCAAGAGCAAAAAAAGTCTGCCAGAAATTCTGACAGGGCACAGAAGCTGAAGGAGTGGGTGGGGAAGAGGAGCAGACCCAGCCAATGGCATGCAAGTATTCACAGCCAGTGGATAGGGACAGCTTCTGATTGAAAGGCCAGGGGACCAAAGGCTGGGGTGGCATGTGGAATCTTCAGGAGCGTGCCACCACCATGCAGAGAATTATTATAGAGAGAGATGAGGGACAGTGGGCACTGAGTAGCCCTTTATGTAGTCATCAAATTTCCTCTAAACAAAGTGATTGCCCCACTATGACCTTGATCTTCCTGTTACTTTTAGTGTACTTCTAGGAAATAGTTCTTTACTCAATGAGAAATTGAATTGTGGAATTAATTGTCATGAAGGTGACAGCCACAAGCATAGATGGTTAGAAAGATTAATGAAGAAGAAGAGATTGGATTTATACCCCACCCTTCACTCACTTGGAGTCTCAGAGCAGCTTACAAACTCCTTTCCCTTCCCCTCCCCACAACAGACACCCTGTGAGGTAGGTGGGGCTGAGAGAGCTCTGAGACAACTGTCCCTGAGAGAACAGCTGGTACAGAGCTATGGCTTGTCCAAGGTCATCCAGCAGTGCAAGGGGAGGAGTGGGGAATCAAACCCGGTTCTCCCAGATTACAGTCCACTTCACCAAACTGGACTGAAGGATGTCCATGAGTGGCTACTAGCCATGGTGAATAATGGGAGCCTTTATATTCAAGGCAGTAAACCTCTGAAACCCAGTGATAGGAGGCAGCTTCAGGGATGACCTTGGCCTCTGTGCCCTGGTGTCCTCCAGGGCAACTGATTGGTTGGTGTGTAAAGCAGGATGCTGGACTAGATGGACTACTGGTCTGATCCAGCAGGGCACTTCTTATGTTCTTATGTACCTTTAAGTCCTCTTTTTTTTCTGGTATCAGTTGTTAAAGGCAACTCATTTTCTGCCTTTGCTTTTTCATTTCTTTATGGGTACTTTTGTGTGTCACATTGGTTCATTGATCATAGGAAGAAAGTAAATATATATTGGAAGTGCTATCTTTAAAAGGCTTCTTGTTGGGGGCTGGTGTAGAGCTGCCATTGCTGTTTTGTGACGGCATTACTCTTTGACCCATAATAATCCTGGCTAGTCCATATGACTTAGCAGTGATTGGATAAGTAGTAACAGACAGTTGTCACTTTGGTTGAGAGCACTGATCAGCACTGAATTCATGTGGAAGCATCTATTGTTATAAAAAAGATAATGTGCTTTGAAGCTCACCTGGGAGTTCCTGGACTCTGACAGCAGCTTGCTTTCTCAGGGGAGAGAGCCATAAAATGCACAAAAGTATCAGCAAAAGAAGAGATGCATTTCTGTGAAGAGAGAACCATTTGCTCTAACTGCCAGGAAGGGCAAGATGGATGGCTGTTGTTAAAACATGACCTGGGTATTGAGGTGTGTGGGATGTGTGCTCTTTAATGATTGAGAGATAAGGGTTCACCATCCCACATGGGAGCAGGCTCCCTAACTCTGGATTGGGTAAGGGAAATCCAACCAGCTAGAGCAGGAAGAGTAAAAAGGTTTGAACATCCAGTTAACTCTGTTCAAAGGCCAGGAACCAGAATCCCTGCTTGGATCAGGTGTGAGTTGGGTGTGAGTCAGGATCAGCAGTTGCTTCACAAGCATCCAAGGAGGGAGATACAGAGGTAACTTAGGTATGGTTAAGGGTTGCTCAGTGATATGATATTTCCTGTTTAATTCTTTAGATCAGTTGTAGCTAGTATGTATGATAGTCATTTTCTCTTCTCTTGTGTTCTAGTTTAATAACCTGTAGTTAATAAAATCTTTCCTATTTAAGAGAACTATGTTTCAAATTCCTTCCCATGTGCCTGATCCACACTTATGCAACTCATACACACATTGGGGAAGGGTGGAAGTAATTGGAAACTCTTCCCTTTGTAAGTGCTCAGAGGCAGCCTTTACTAGTGTCCCCCAAGCCATTGGTAAATATGGGAGGCTGGATTTAGTTTTGGGTGGTGGCTTCAAAGAACACACTTACATGCATGCAGACATGCAAACTGGGGGTAGGTTTATGACACCCATAATCAGGTTGTATCCTGATATTCGTTCTTGAACATATGTAGCTGCTTTATACTAAGTCAGATCACTGGTCCATCTAGCTCAGTATTGTCTACTACTATTCATCAGTATATCAGAGAAGGGCCTTTCCCAACCCCTGATACTTCAGATATCTCAGGGATTCAACCTGACTTAGTAGTCCTTTTTTCCAGTTCATTTTCTTATTAGTTTCCAAATCATTATAAAGACCTCAATGCAGCTGAACTGGTGTTTTGTCATTTCCCTACTTCCACTTCTTCACTCACAATTGCCAATTGTGCTTTCAGCTCTCCCAGATTTCATTTTCCTATTGCACTTGGTTAATGAATCCACCTACCAAGTTTTTCAAAACTGAATTGGCTTAACCCAGCATCTGCTTATGCACACAGAACTACTGATACACATTGAGAGCTTGTATGAGCACATGAGCTTTCCCATTTAGTAAAACATTCAGGCCCCACAGAGCTTTGGATCATTCTTGAGTCCACACTTTGGATCACGTGGTCAAGAAGATCCTGCCTTCATAATATCAGTTCAGCTATTAGTTATATATACAGCACAAGGGGAAGATGGTGGGAGAGCCAGTCCCTATCTTGTTATGAATAGGAAAGGGGAATACTGGAAAGCTGTTATATGACTAGCATAGAAATGGTTGCAAATCTGTATTGATGTTCTTACATAATAGCTTTTATTATGACTGCAAAAGTCAAAGATTAATTTCCCTTAAAGTATTGCATATTGCATGACGATCTCACAGTCTTACTGTTTGTAGCTAAATTATATTGTACTTAATGGCTGATATTGCATGTAATGAATTGCTGCTTTAAGCAAATTCAGGTTAAAATAAATCTTTGGAATTCCTGAGCTATCCAGTTCCTTCTATACCATTTGACCCAATAGAACTTTCATGATTGGACAAGAGACTGATTTATGTAAAGGGATAGGATAAAATATGGATTTGCTGAATTCAGCATTGACTGTTACTTCAGGCAATATGTTCCAATGAACTTTACATAACCCCTTGATACCAACAAAGGAATTAGTTGTAAAATTTCCCAATTGGCTTCCTACTTTCATGTTCAGCCAGTGATAACACTGAAGAAGCTGAAGTACTAAGAAATCACTTTTTAGAAATTAAACCCTGGGATCAGTTTGAGCACTCCTTGGGGGAATGTGTTTCATTGCAGTAATGATTAATAGAGCCTCTTAAGTGACAGAATATTCACCAGGAAGTTTTCACTAAATGAAATATTGACTCAGCCGTCACCAGGAGAAACCCAGCTGGAAAAACTGGTGGTAGGATCCCATGGCTCTAAGAAACTATACTTTCCAGCATTCTTCAACTTGATACGATACCTTTTCAATATATCATTGTTCAACACTGTCTCTAATTGTGCAGTGCGCCTTCAGGGCTGTAACTTTAGTGAGTACATCTAGCACTTTTTCACTTGTGTAAAGTAAACAAAGAGTGCTTTTGTTTTGTTGTTTTGTTATCAGTTGCCATTCTAGCTGTAATCATATTTACATAATTAAACATCATGAGCCAGCAGACATTAAATAATATACAGTGGAGTCCCAGGAACACTTTCCTGAGAGTAAGCCCCATTGAACAGGCATTAATAGTAGTCTTACTAGAACTGCTTAGGATTGCTCTTGTAGTCTCACTGACTTCAGTCAGAAAGAGTTAAGCAACTGCTTAACTTTCCTGTTGAAATATATGAGATCTAAAATGTATAGTGTTGGCTGCACTGTGCCTGAACTTGGAATTCACCATGTAATGTGGCTTTTTTGGTTAAATTTAGGTAGGCCTGGAAATAAATAGGACTTCTCTGTGAGTGGGGGCTTTTTACCTTTATATTCCCCCTTCCCCACTCATGAAATGATGTGTGCCCGAATGGAATCACAGATGCAAGGGCTTCTCCATTTTATTTCCATACCTGCTCAACATGTGAACACATTTCCATTGCATGATCACAGCCAATCCAGGGCTGAAATGAATGGAGCCATGTATTCTCTTGTCACAGCACACAGAGAGTTTGTATTGGGGCTGCTGTATGACAGATGCCTCTATGGCATCACGAATGAGGTGAATATTGTAAGGAGGTTGCATGATGGCTCCAATTTACAATTTTCAGATTATTTGTTCATATTTTCCATGTTCACAAGCAAATTAAATGAAAAATAGATTAATGTTTAGGCTGCAGTCCAGAATACTGCAAGTACTCAGTGTATCAATTGCTTGGCTAGAAGCAGAAAAGCAAGTTCATAAGCTCTTTTCTTCTTTGTAGCCAGCAAATGGGGAAAAGACCCAGTTGCCCATGTGTATTCAATCTGCTGGACCATAGCTTTCTGCACACCTTATGCTTAGAAAAACAACATATGTTCAGTCTCTACACAAAGGTCATTCTATTTATAAAGCAGGAATGTCCAGAGTTTGTAATAAGAACTAACTACTAGAGTGCTGACATTTTCTCTTTTCTAAAGGTGTTCCTTGCTTAACATGCTGCCCAATCTGAAAACGCTTAACAGTGAAAACATACGTCCCGATGCAGACATCCTAGGTGAAACAATAAAAAAGAAGCCAGATCCAGAAAGTTTTGTAACATTTTGTCAAACTCAGATTAAGGAAATTAACTCAGTCAGCAAAAAAGCCACAACCAGGATAACGTAAGTATTTAAAATGTTTTTTTTTCCAGAATATATTTTTGAGAATTTCTTTTTTGTATGTGTTTTGTTTTTTAAAATTCTCTGTTACTGCAAGAACAAGACTAGAGTGGAGGATTTTAAAAATATAATAATTGTTTTGGTAATTTCTTGACCTAATTGCTTTGAAAATTCTTGAAGACTCTCATGGAATCTCAACACTTACCTGAATACAGATGGAGAAGAATCATTTGCATTATATTTTCACTTAAGCAACTATTTGACCAAATGCAATTTTGTAGCATTTTTTAAAATCTGTAAAACAAAACTCAGAGGACAACAGAGCTATTGAATCTATATCTACTTTCTATGAACTACGTGACATACAGCTTGATCCTATGGATATTTACTTAGAAGTAAGCCCACATTGAGTTCAGTGGGCCTTGTACCCAAGTAAGTATCCGTAAGATTATAGCCTTAACTGTAACATTGCTAAGAGCAGTATAAACCTGAGCAAGCTCCTTGTCTGTTTGACATCTCACTAAGTTATGAGGCCCTATAGATATGACCTCAAGTATGTAAGCTGCCAAAGGTAGTCACTACTAGGTTTCCTAATCCATGTTTCATACACCATTGCCTGCTCAGTTAAATTGCCTGTGTTGTTCCTGCTTTCAAATCCACCTTGCATACCATGTTTAAGAATTATGTACTTAAAAAAAATTAATTACTCTGTTCTAGTAAATGTCTGTCAGTTAATCTTTTGACACTTAGTTATAAGTAGCTGCATTAAAATGCACTTCCGTTTCATTGTTTTGGCTTTCAACAGGCTTTTGTACAGATGCCTGGAAATAAAAGACACTAATGGAAGTTGAACCCCTTTTAAATAATCATTGTTTAAACAGATGAAAATGACATAAAAGCTTATAAAAGGAAATATAAATGAAGAAATATAAACAATAAACCTCTTTATGGCATTTAAAGGTCTTTTGCAAGACAAGAATGGAATAATAGTGATATTAATGTAGAGTTCTACTTATATAGAATGACATAATACTGTTATAATATTTACTTGTCACAGCTTTTACCTTCAGGGTGTTTTTTTTAATATAGTCTTATTTTTTAGAAAAAGAAAGCGTTATTCTAAAATATTATTGTCTGTGGCTCATTTAGCACAGAAGATTCAGTCTTCAAGATGAAAAATGCAGTTTAGTAAAACACTCTGACTTTATCATTACCCTTCCCATTTAACACACAGACATCTGGGAATCGAATAAAATAATTAAGGCTCAAGCATCTAATTGACACCTAAGAATATTTTATCTTTGAACATCTAAAAGAATTACATTGCGTTGTCTTCAAACTAAGATGACATCAAACAGTACAGTATCATCTCAGATTTACACTTAGATGGTGCTGCAGACCATTGAGATTAGTATTTCACATGACAAAATTTCCTGAAATCTGTTTGCAGCCCCTGCAGCAGTAACATGAGGAGAAATGTTAAAAATATAATTATAACTGATCCTGTAATTCTAGAGTAGCTCTTGAGTGAGACTGGATTTGTTTGTATATAACAAATGATGATTGTGTTACCCAAAGAGGCAGTCTCCAATTAGTTGAGGGGAATTAGCATAGGAGACTGCACAAGAGGAGGGACAATACACACTGTGATCTATACACTTATGTATACAGGGATTGTCTCTATGAACTCTTGTCAGAAAGAACCAGGCTGCTATTTACAGGAAAGGTTTTGCTGGGGGGAAAAGAAAACAGAATAAAACCAGGATGCACACAGCAAACACATACAAGAGCTAACTAGGGAAATCAGGGAGGAAACAGGAAAGATGGGTGATAATTAGCAGCCTTGAAGAGATCCGCAGAAGCAGCAAGTTGAAGAGGAAACAGCCAGCTTTTCAAAAAGCAAAAGAGAGGACCCACAGACAAGTGGGGATGTGAGGGGGATCCAAGAACACACACAAACACTGTTGGGGCACCAGGGTGGCACATTTATATGGAAAACATAACTAGGGGTGTGCATTCGGCTTTGTCGAATTGAAAAAAAATCCCTTCTCAGTATTTTTCGGGTTGCTGTTAAAATGAATCAGATTCTCTAATCTGATTTGGCTGCCGATAAGGTACTCCTGAATAGGTGCTCAGGGCTGAATCGGGGATGGAAGGCAATGGTCAGTTTCAGTTGACTGAAACTGACCTTCCCTTCCCCAGGTGCCCATAGCCACAGGGGAGCCTGGGAGAGCTGATTTCTGGAGGGAAGGCTTCCCCGGGTGCTCCAAAGCCACAGGGCACCTGGGGAAGCTGATCCTTGGACAATCCCAAGATTGTCTTCCCTAGGCTCCCTGCAGCTGCAGGGCACCTGGGGAAGCCAATCCTGGGAGAAAAGGCAGCTTAAACTGCCTTCCCTCAGAGAGCCAGTTTGGTGTAGTGGTTAAGTGCGCGGACTCTAATCTGGGAGAACCGGGTTTGATTCCCCACTCCTCCCCTTGCACCTGGCTGGATGACCTTGGGCAAGCCATAGCTCTGTACCAGCTGTTCCCTCAAGGACAGCTTGGGAAAGAGCTCTCTCAGCCCCACCTACCTCACAGGGTGTCTGTTGTGGGGAGGGGAAGGGAAAAGGAGTTTGTAAGCCGCTCTGAGACTCCCTTGGGGAGTGGAGGGCGGGGTATAAATCCAATCTCTTCTTCTTCTTCTTCTTCCCCAGGTGCCCTGCAGCTGCAGCATGCCTGGAGAACCCAAGCTGGGGAGGCAGGCAAGCTGGGGAAGGGAGGGGGCATTTAAACATGCCTCCCTTGTGAGTCTTCCTTTCCTCAGCCACCCAGCCGCTTCCTCTGGTCAATTTCACTCCCCAGCTGATCCACCCGGACTGAAACTGACCAGAGGTAGGGCTCTGGAGAAGGAAAGGCTCCAGTGCCCTTACACTCTATGGGGACTTTCCCCATAGGGTATAATGGTGCCGAATATATTTGGCAGTACTGATTTTTCCTGAACCCCAATATCTTACCGATATTGGAATTCAGGAATATTGGTATATACCAATATTTTTCGGGCTTGGTTTACCCGAACTGAAAAATACCCATTTTTTAGTGTGTACATACCCCTAAACATAGGTTGACTCACTGCCTGAGGACAATGAGCTGATCCTTCAATCAGAGGTAGACAAAGAGGGGGGAGAGGCTTGATAGCCCTACGAATACCAGACAGCAAGGATGGTGGGGGAGGTGAATAGGCTTAAGCGTTGTTTGAGTGGTGCTTAATCAAGGATAATGGATGAAGGGGAAAGCAGGCTTGGGTGTTGATGAGATTATTCCTGAGTGTATCAATAGATCCTGGGTGACCTCTTGTTCTGAGCCGTGCATGTCTCCAGGGTGAGAAGGGGGACATAGCTAGCCATCCCTTTACTCACATCTTGAAACTGATTTCCCAGGCTGCTGCCTGACTGGCATCCATTTTGGCCCAAGCAGTGCCCTACACTTATGGTTTTAAGGCAATTTACAGAGGGGTGCTTCTCCCTTAAGCTGCATTTCAGCAAGAGAGGGGGTCCAGACAATTCTCCCTCTAAGCTGTGGAGTCTTGTGAGCAAAAATTCTACTTTGTGAGCTACTGGCATTAAAGTTGTGAGCAAGTGATTCGGCTACTGCATAAATTAGTTTGCTCTGGAGTCATCCTTCCTGAACTAAGACAAAAATGTGCGAGCTGGAGGCTAAAAAATTGGGAGCTAGCTCACACTAACTCAGCTTAGAGGGAACACTGGGTCCAACTGCAAACAGTTAAACCATTCACTTTTATTGTAATGCATTCCATGGTATAATCAGAAATTGATGTGACAGTAGTCAGGTAAGAAAATGTAGTTCAAATTGTATGTTTATATGAATATATTTTAATCAGGAGCACTTGACCTCTTTCTTCCTGTATAGTACCTGTATAAGTACATGTGACCAGGTGTCCTTTGGGGCCGGAGCGAGGCGGAGCGATACTCCACCAGCCCAGGAGTGGCCGCTAGGGCAGCCACGGGCCGAATCAGATTCTCTGATCTGATTCGGCCCGCCGCTGAATTGCTGCCAAAATTCAGCGGCAGCTTTTAAAGCGACTGGAGGGGAGGGGGTTTGAGGGAGAGGCTCCAAACTTGCAGGGTAGCTGCTGGAGCCTCTCCTCCAAATATCCACCAAGTTTCAAAAAGATTGGACCAGGGGGTCCAATTCTACAGGCCCCCAAACAGGTTGCCCCCATTCCCTCCATTGTTCTCTATGGTAGGAAAAAAGTAACATTTTTCCCACTATAGAGAACAATGGAGGGGATGGGACAACCTGTTTGGGGGCCTGTAGAATTGGACCCCATGGTCCAATCTTCTTGAAACTTGGTGGGTTTTTGGGGGAGAGGCTCCAGCAGCTACCCTGCAAGTTTGGAGCCTCTCCCTCAAACCCCCTTTCCTCCAGCCCCTCATATACCCTTTGAGTTTTTGCCATTGATTTTAATGGCCCATAGGGTATAATGGGGCTGAAACTGACATTCCCTTTCTGACACACTTCCAGTGATGTCAGGGGATGAAGCATATGCAAATGAGTTATGCTAATGAGTTATGCTAATGAGCTCCTGCACCTCTTTTTCTACGAAATGACCCCTGCATGTGACCTAATGTTAGAGATGGAACTAGTACTGGAACAGACTGGTCCAGTAAAAGCAGATCTGTTTGTAACTTGTTGCTGGATTCCCAGTCCTGCTCACCTACCAATGTGTGGTCACCCCTTCAGAGCCTCCAGAGATAGGGTATCTAACAGAGTTCTGAAATGAGACATGTTAGCTGCATGGCATGGATTTTGCTCTCCCTTTCAGAGTTAGTGCTAAGTGCTCCGTCAGTGGTGCTATGCCTCTCCTGCCACCAAAGTGCAACATTGTGCCAGAGTCTGTGAGCCCTGCCTATTTAACCATGGGGTGTCCTGCTGCAGTTTATTGTAGTACTAGGGGTGGGGCTGTGTTTGGGTGTATTAGTCATATAAACACCTTGGTTTGTGGCTGCATTTATTCAATTCACCATAGGGCTAGCAAGCTGAGTTGTGTGTAGGAATGGCTCCCTTTCTGTACAGATTCTTACACAGCAAAGTTTTGTGTATGGATTTACTTTCCATAGATTGTATCATGAAAGTGTACGTCAAACGTTAATGTTATTTTCCCCCCTGAATATGTGATTGAATCGTAAAATTAATACGATTTGTTAAATCTCTCACTATTCTAAAATTGATAAAAACTTTTCAATATTTCCCCCCAGAGGTGAAGTCTGTGTGGATGTTGTGCAGCGCCAATGTTGGTATTTTAAGAAGCTGATGAAGCTCAGTAGTGAACATCGTTATGCACATGAGTATGGTGTTCTGCACAGTACTGAAGAAAAGGAATCAGAAAATCAGACATATAATATGAACCAAGAAACCATTAACGTCACAGAGAAAAATAGCTTCTTTGTCACTGGTGCAAAAGAAAATAAGCAGAACTTGTTGAACATGCCTGAAAGATCGATTGCTTCTGGCTACACTCAGCCCATGTCTGTTAACTCTTTCACAACAGTCCGTGCAATGGGAAGGAATCAAGAATGCAGGCAAAAGAAGAAGAGTATTCATTATTCCCTTAACCACAATGGGGAAAGCAAAGATAATAGTGTATTAATCAATCCTGAGAGAAACAAGTTTAACAAGCAAATCATGGCAAATAATGGAGGAAATTATCTTCAACATTTTGACAGTTCTCACAAGTAAGATCCAAAGGTCAAACCAGTTTATTATGGCAACATAACATTATTACTGTATAATCTCAACAAAGAAAGGGGCATCACTGGAGGCACTTACAGATGGTTTTTCAGAAATATCCATAATGTAGTAGGCTATCGGACTAAATTTACTATTTATTTCTATTTTCTTTTTCAACTCAAAGTTAATAGGTAACACAGCTTCAATCACTCCACTAGCCAGTTTAGAGATAGGCATGTCTATTTTATCAACACAACATTATGATCTGCAGGCACAGAAATGAGGACCCTGAACTAGACTGTCATGTATAGATTCCTTGATTTTACATTGGAAACATACTTATCTTGCTCATTATGTCATTGCACAAAGCTGGATAAGTACCAGAGCAACCTAAGAGCACTGACTTCAGTTGAGTTAGAAGGGTGTAAAGGTCCTTAGGATAGCACTGTAAATGATGGCATGTGTCAGTACTGAAGATACAAGTGTTATTCTGTTGCAGAAACTATGGTATTAGATGCATATGCACAAACATTGTACCTGACATTATGACCTTAGCCAACATGCAGAAGAATGATGGATTTTTGCCACATCCTCATCTCAGAATACATTTAGCTATATTGCATGTGATATTAGATAGCAGATATGCATATCTGTAGGATCAAGTTGCTTGTGGATTGAAAGTCTGAACTTGGAGCTACCTCTTTGTTCCTCCTCAAACTGTCTCAACTTCTGACTCAGTTCACCTCACATCAACCACCCTCATTGCTTACATTTATATTCTACTTTAGGTCAGGTTGAGTAACATTTTAAAAAGTGTGGTAAGATAAGTGCTTATATATTCTGTTCATGATAGTGTGCTTACAAGTGGAGGTGGGGGGGAGAACTGAGATTATAGTCATATTCAAAGACTGATCCTAAAGTAAAGTGGAGGAGGGGGATGCTGATTTCTTTGTTCTCCAGTGGTTCATTCAGTGGTACAGTCTTCAAGAATGGGATAAGCTCCTCTTTCCATAGCAGGGTCGGCTCTGAGCTTGATCCAGGTGGGAGGGGCTTATCCCCTGGAAGCCTCCAGTTCTTTCCGGCCCTGCTGCAAAGCAGGACGTGTCTGAGCAGCTCTGCATAGAGCAGCCAGAATCGAAAGTAAAATGAAGAAGAATTATAGCCAAGGTGACTGTGACTACAGCAGCTCCTTAGTGTGGGGAATCTCCCACCGCTGCATCAAGAAGATCATCCAGCAGAGCTCCGCTGGCCTTACCCGCTCCAGGGCAGAGGGCCTGCTCCTGACTGAATGGGGAGTGCAGAGAAGTCGACCGACGAACAGCAGGACGGAGCCTGGTGGCCAGGTTTTTCCCCCACTGGTGGAAGGCACGCCAAAGTGCAGGAGGCAAGAGTGGCTGAGTTGCAGTCAGTAAGCCTTCAGCGGCATGGCTTCTGCAACCCTCCCCCCTTTTTTCTTTCCCGTGGACCAGGCAACGCAATCCTGGGAATGGAACAGGAAGCCTTTTTTCTCCTCAGTCAGAGGAAGGCTTGGAGGTGAGGGGGGAGGAGAGGGGGGGGCAATGCCAAACCCCCTTCTACCCTCATCAGGAATGGGAGGGGGAGGGGCAGCGTTTCATGTGGGAGATGCAAAGCCCCAAGTTTTTGGCACAAAGAAACATAGTGGTGGCCAATCCTGTTTCTCCTTTTCCAGTCCTGGTCCCCTTCCTTGTGTCTAGTATAAGGAAAGCATCAGGTGTCTCTCTGGAATGGAGATCAGGTCCAGGTCTCTGGTCTTCTCAGGCAGCCTCCATTGCAGGGACCAGACAGTTGGGGAGGGAGGAAAAATCTCAGCTAGGAAGAAGTGGGACCCCATCCGGCTAACAGGGGCTTCCATTTGATTCTCCCTCCTACAGATAGTATATGGCTGGTAAGACAACAGACAGTGCTCAGGAGAGAGATGGCTCCTTTAGGGAACTTTGTCTACCCAGACTGTCGGTATCCATGGCCTCTCCACAGTCAATGGCAGCCCACAGGAACATGGAGAGCTGGATAAGTCTGAACTATTAACCTGGTTCAGGGGTGAAATGAGGAAAGAATTTCAAGACATGAGAGAGACCCTGCTAGAATCATCTGTCCATGACCTTGCCAAAGATAGAGGCAGGCCTAAGAAGAGATCCTGACCCAGGCAGGGAAGGGAGTCTTCAAGTTCCGCCCAGTCCCTGGCAAGGCCAAAAAAGGGAAAACAAAAACTTCCCTCTAGAGAAACTGTCATTGCAGCCCACCCTATCCAGGGTAAACTGGGGGTTCACAGAGGTCACAGCACAGAACAGAAATTTACAAAGCACTTAAGAAAGCCTAATGCCTTCAAAAGTGTGCAGTAGACTGCCACCAGGTTTTCTTCAGTATAACCCCACCAGCTAGGGAGTAGAGAACCACATCTCCCAGCCTCTCAGGGTGTCATTAAAACAAATTCCTCAGTAGCAATGTGGTCAGGTCCAAGGCAAATAGATTTAGTCTTTTACGGTTGCAAGAATTCAAGGAGAGTCTCAAAGTAAAAATATATATTATTTATTATGTGCAAATATTGCTTAAAACACGAGACAAGACTTGAAGGAGGGGTAAAACAAATAAATTATGCTTAACCAGCCTGACTAAACAGTTAATAACAAATTACCTTCACAGGTTCTTGACAAGACAGAGTTCCACGCAGGTGTAATCCACAAAGTCAGAAGGGCCTCTCCAGGCCTGGTCACAGGGTAACATTGTGACTAACAGGCCCACGTGACCATTCCAGGTCCAAGTAGACACAAGCTAGCAATTTGTTCCATTAGCAAGGAACTTTTATAGAATAATGCCTTCTGAGAGAGTCATGGCCAGTAACCAATCAGAGGACACTAAAGTGATCTAATTCTCTTACTGTTGCTAGGGCAGTTTACCATCCCATAATATGAAACGAAACTTATTTCTGCAGCTAATAAGCTCAGCTCCATACACAGGTGCACTTTGGTGGTAATTGAATTGGAATGTGCTAATGAGCTTCTTAGATAAGGGGCAAAAACTTGTGGCAGGGCAGATGGGAGGCAAGGTCACAATGCTCCCACTTTATCTCTTCTCTCTTTCTCTGGGAAGATTTTAGAACCAAACTGGCTTTCTGAAACAGGCCTTAAAAACAGGTCTGAACCAAACTTCTGAGTTGTTTGAAAAGAAAATGGCTTTTCTTTACAGAAACTAGTCCCATGATGGGAGGAAAGGTATCTGCTTCAGAATCTGATTCCTCCAGCTCTCCTTCAGAAAAAGAGGAAGGTGAACTATTAGAGGAAGAGGAGGAACAAACTATGCATCTGATCCAGTCCAGGCTTTTCCCTCAAAAGTTATTCTCACACCTGCTTCCCAAGGTTCTGAGAACCTTGGACCTGCATCTAAGCCTAAGGAGGAAGCAGAACAGGAATCAGAATTTCAAAAAGGGGCAGGGAACCTGATGCCTAAGGTCTCGGTCTCTCAACGCGGTCTGCCTCTACCAGCCTCTTTCTACAATATCATGAAGGCTGAGTGGGAATACCCAGCCAGACCCAAGGCTAACCACCACCTAATTTCTAAATTCTATACCATGATTCCAGAAGCTTCCAGGAGGTTGAAGCTTCCAGTAGTAGACGACCCAGTTACCAGCCTTTACTCCAATTCAGTGCTACCCACAGATGCCGATGGCATGCCAAAGCATCACACAGATAGGAGACTAGAACAGGCCCTATGTAAGGATTTTGAGGCCTCCTCGACCTCCATGAAAGCATCCACTGCAAATTAGTTCCCTGTTCACCAGGGCAGCCTACGATTGGGCACAGAACCTGGCCTCAGCTGACAGCAACGCACCGAAAGAATTTAAGGATGAACTAAAAAAGATCGCTCTTGCACTCACCTTTTCAGCAGATGCATCCCTGGATGCCTTCCAACTTTCCACTAGAGCCCTGGCCTGTAGCATCGCAGCGAGGAGGAACAACTGACTTCGCCACTGGGATGTGGACTCCTCGGCACAGGCAAAGGTAGCAGCGGTCTCCTTTAAAGGGGGGACTATTCGGAGAAGGTGTCGATAAATACCTTATAGAGGACAAGGATAAAAAGAAGGTACTCCCTTCAAAGAAGAGAGAGTTTAAACCCAGGAAGCACTTTCAGCCCTTTCAGGACCAGAAGAGAGATCAGAAACCACCATACTCCAGACAATTCAAGGGAGAGTGGCATCCTAGACAGTGCGGAAACAAACCTTTCACCACTAACAAAGGTGAATCATCCTCTTCCAAAACCCTTAAAAAAGGAGCTTCAGCATGACTATATCAGCCCAAGGAACTTGTTGAGGATAGGGGGAAGACTTCAGTGGGTCCTAGACATGGTATCCCAGTGATACAAATTGGAGTTTTACTCCATTCCTCAACAGCATTTTCTCCAAATGGCAAAACACCAAAACAGATTGAAACACCATCAGACCAAAGAAGTCATAGAGCATCTGTTAGATATAGGGGCCATTGAGAGGGTTCCAGTCTCCCAGCAGGAGCAAGGCATTTATTCAATTTTCTTCATAGTGCCAAAAAGAAATGGAGACATGAGGACCATCTTGGATCTCAAGTGGCTGAACAAGCATGTCAGGAAGAAGAAGTTTAGGATGGAAACCCTCAAATCCATGCTCTCAGCTTTGCAAATAAGAGATTTCATGACCTCCATAGCCTTATCAGAAGCGTATCTCCATATTCCCATACACAGCTCCCACAGAAAGTTCCTGAGGTTCACTTACGCAGCGTAACACCTCCAGTACAAGGCCCTTCCATTTGGTCTAAAGTCCTCACCCCGGGTATTCACAAAAGTGCTAGTAACACTAGTGACTCACCTCAGGGTGAAAGGAGTCCACTTAATCCTGTATCGGGACGATTTTCTAATAAAGGCACCTTCTTTCCAGGAGATCATGAGGGTCTCAAAGTTGACTGTAGACGCACTGTGGGATCATGGGTTTGTAATCAATCTAGAGAAGAGCCAGTTGAATCCATCTCAGAGATTACTGCACCTTGGGGTAATCATAGATACGGTTCAGGACAGGGTTTTTCGTTCTCCGGACAGAATACAGAACATTCGAATTCTTCTGACAAGCATCTTAGAAAATACCAGTTCTCTGCTAATGATGCTATCCAAACTCCTGGACATGCTAGTGTCGTGCCAGGAAATAGTTCTGTGGGCCAGGTTCCATGCGAGACCTCTACAGAGTTCCTGCTACCCCATTAACATGACATAGCTCACAGGAAACACAAACTTCTATGCTTGCCCATGGCCATACGTCAACAGTTGAGGTGGTGGCTGGAACCAAATCGGTTCACACAGGTCTCCCTTTTTTGAGACCCCCCCCCCAAGGTTGATCATGACAATGGACGCCAGTCTGTCGAGCTGGGGGGCTCACTTGGAGGGTCAGATGACCCAAGGACTCTGGTCAGAGGGGGAGTCTCAGGAGAGTATCACTCTCCTAGAACTGGGAGCAATTCACTTGGGACTCAAGGGCCTAAGCAGTCACCTGAGCGGTCATCACATTCTTGTCCAGATGGACAACATGACAAACAAGTCCTGTGTGAACAGCCAAGGAGGAACACCGGAAGCTGCTTGCAGAAGGTTTCCAGGGTATTGATATGGGCAGAAACCCATCTTTTGTCCCTGAAAATGACACACGTGGCAGGGAAGGACAACGAGCTGGCAGATTGGCTAAGCAGACAACAGTTAAACCAGACTGAGTGGATGCTTCACAAAGAGGTGTTTTTTCAACTGTGCCAGAGGTTCGGAGAAGTGAGCTTGGATCTGTTCATGACAGAGTCCAAACGACAGGTTCCAAATTTCTTCTCTAGGTTAAGGAACAGTCACGCCAAGGGAATAGACACTCTAAACTGCGACTGGCCCCAGGCCTTCTATATGCCTTCCCACCAATGCAACTCATTCCAAGAGTAGTTCAAAAAATCCGACAACAACAGGTGGAGGTGGTCCTGATTGATCCCTATTGGCTAAGAAGAGCATGGTTTTTGGACCTACTGAGCCTGTCAATAGTCAATCCGTGGCACCTTCCACAGAGGGAAGACCTTCTAACACAGGGTCCCACAAAACACCCACATCCCGAAATGCTCAGACTCACAGTGTGGAGGTTGAGCGGGAAATTCTAGTGTGGGCGGGTTACCCTGACAAGGTGGTGCACACTATGCTAGCCTCAAGAAAAGCATCCACCATCAGATCCTAGAATGCAACATGGCAAGTCTTAGGGCATGGAGTGTAGAGCAAGGCATTGATCCCTTAAGGGCCCCGGTTAGGGTAGTCCTTCATTTCCTGCAGGATGGACTGGACAAGGGCCTTAGCACCAGTACCCTGAGACAAGAGGCTTCAGCCATCTCAGCAGTCCAAGGAATCAGACATGGGAGGTTCCTCCTTCATCACACCCATGTCAGGCGGTTTCTAAAAGGAGCTGCCCTATTAAATCCACCACAAATTCACAGATTTCCAACATGGAATCTGAACACTATCTTGAAAGCCTTGTGTAGGCACTCGTTTGAACCCATGAGTTCACCTTCAAGACACTGTTCCTAGTGGGGATCACATCAGCCCGCAGAGTCTTGGAGATTAGGTCCCTATCCATCAATAAAGAGCTATGTATCTTTCATAGCGACAAGGTGGTACTCTGTCTAGACCCTGCCTTCATATCAAAGGTGAATTCTGTTTTCCATAGGACCGAGGAGGTCATTTTGCCTTCCTTTTGTCCAAATCCAAAACACGAGAGGGAAAGAGAGTGGCACTGTTTGGATGTTAGGAGAGCACTGAGTTACTACATAGATAGGTCAAGTGGGTGGAGGAAATCGGAAACCCTATTCATGTCCTTTAGACACTCAGCAAAGGGAGAACCAGTGTCCAGTCCTATCCTCGGTAGATGGATTAAGGGATGTATCATCCTAGCTTACAAGGCCACGGGAATTGATCCACCTGAGGACATAGTCGTACATTCCTTTAGGGGAGCTGCGACACTGGTAGCCTACCGATCATTTCCTACTCTTGAAACCATATGTAGGGCAGCCACATAGAAATCTGTCCACAGTTTTACCAGACATTATAGGGTGGACAGGTTGGCATCAGATGAGGTGGCATTCAGCCGTAGGGTGTTTCAACAGACCCTGTAACTGAAAAAGCATCTTCCCTCCCTCGGGACACTGCTTTTTTAAGTCCCATTTTTGAAGACTGTCCCACTGAATGAACCACTGGAGAATGGAAGTTTTCTATCACCGTAAAGCTTCCTTTCTCGGTGGTTCAGAAGTGGGACAGTCTTGCCCGCCTGTTTTGGGTGACTTCTTCAGTTACAGAGACAGTTGAAGATGTCACGGGCTTACCTCCGCATACCTGGCGTGGGAGGACATTTGACCAAGCAGTTTCTGATCCATTAATCAGGTCCAAGTTCCCCTGGGGGGGGGGGAGGAAAAATTTTTGTTCTTCTTCCTAGTTCCAGGTTAGGGAATGAAAGGGCTTTACGACGACTGGAGGCTTCCAGGGGATTAGCCCCTCCCACCTGGATCAAGCTCAGAGCCGACCCTGCTATGGAAGGAGGAGCTTATCCCATTCTTGAAGACTGTCCCACTTCTGAACCACTGAGAAAGGAAGCTTCATGGTAAGTGATAGAAAACTTCCATTTTGGTGCTGTTTTTGTTGTTGATGATGATGGCATAAATCTGAGCACTTGTGCTTAAATATTTTCAAGGAATGTTACCAATTAAACCATCAGTAGCAGAACAGAAAAAATACAGAAATTCTATTGAATGTGTTCTCAGTGCCTTGAAATTAGTGTACATGAGGCCTTGTCCAAAGCAATATTTTCACTAAAATATACATTATCAGGTCCAGTGTAGTTTAGGTAAACTTGCACATGCTAAATGTGAGCTGTTGCTATGAATACCTCAGTTTTAATAAAAAGCTGCTATGTGAGTACTGCTGGGCACTGCTGTCAATCACTCTTCTCCTCCTGAGCCTTAAGGGTTCTGCCTTTCTCTGTGATTGCCTTCTTCATTGCTGTTATGTTAATCCCTTATGCCTCTGTGGTGAGCAACATGATCTCAGTTTGTTGGTTCTCTCCATGAGTTTGCTAATTCAAAAGTAAAGAAACAACGTTTGAGCAGCGGCACCTTTAAGACCAACAAAGTTTAATTCTGGGCATAAGCTTTTGCGTGCACACACACTTTATCTGCTACCTACCCAAAAGTAAAGGAGTTAGATTGGCATAAGTGGCAGTCCTGTGACAAAGTGAAATAATCTCACCCAGCTTCCTTTTGAGCTTTTTAGGGGTCGCTGTTATATTCTGGGCTGTGGAAGAATAACTCAGCTCCAGTTGGTATGCTTCAGTATCAGTATTGATTGTGATAGTACTAGATGTGGACCTAACAAATCCTGAAGTTCTTCACAGTGTACATGATGTACTGCCAGCAGTACCCTTTTCATTGCTCTGTCCTGAAGTCTGTAACAGTAATTCAGTATTTGTAAGCACACTGTGAAGTAATGGAGTTTTATGCATGTTCCCTGTTACACAAGTAGGAATGTGTCTGGGAGGATTAAATATGCAGTTACATATGTGCATAATCATTTGCTGCAAAAGCACTGTCTTTAATTGATCATTCTTTTTCCTTTACAGCATCTGATATATTTCCAACCTCATTGTACATTCACCGAACTCATTTCAGAATAATTTTGATCATAATACACCAAAACTCTGTCTCAAGTTTATCTCCAGTTCTTACTGCTCCTCTGCTGCAAACCTCTTTCCCCCTTAAAAGCCCCATTCCATATAGAGAGTTTTATTCCTGGGGGGAGGGGGAGCATAGAGCAGATGAACTGGCTTAAGCCCCTATTTTTTATCATACTTTGTATTATATACTTTATTCCAAGGGTTTAGCTGGAGATCATATGATATATAAATCTTATTGGAGCTAATCAGGTCTGGTTCTGGTCAGCACCCTTGGATAAGACATATGGTGGGAATCCAGTGGAAACCGCCTTGCGTTCTATGATAGAAGACAGGCAGAATATAAATGGAATAAATAATTACAGCACCTACAAATTGTTATCATTTGCCTATATCTCTGGACACAGTGGTGGAAAGGGCTGTCAAGTCACAGCTATCTTTTGCTTCAGTATCAGTACTGATTGTGATAGTACTAGATGTGATAGTACTAGAAAACTATAGGATTTTCAAAGCCAGAGACATTCAGAGGTGGATTGCCATTGCCTGCCTCCATGTCACGCCTCTGATATTTCTTGGAGGTCTCCCATCCGAATACTAGCTGGGGCCAACCCTGCTTAGCTTCCGAGATCTTTGAAAGTAATGATATGCATATATATATGTATGATATATACACACACATATATACACACGCACTATGGATGGGGACGTTCTGAGGCTAGGTTTTTGGTGGGTTTGGTTTTTTAAATGTGGTCCACCATTTTTATGTTACACAGAGTTTAGAGAAAGACTAATGGACCAAATCCTGAAAAACTAATCTAATAGTCTTTCTCTAAACTCTGTCAGATACAGATTCTTTTGTTTCCAAAGGGTTTGGCACTTTTTGCCCTAGCTGCCAGGAAAATAAGAGCAAATGTAGCAACTAGGAAAGCATCAACCGATACAGCTGCTGCTGTTAGAAATTACCAGATTTTAAAGTTGACTAAGTCTTAGATAATATGTATTATATTGTTATATCTTACTGATGTATTTTATTGTTTTAGATTGTGAAGGCCTATGGCCACATACAATCAATTTTTTATCTACCTACCTACCTAAACTCTGTAGAACATTAAAATGGTGGCCCAAATAAGTTTTCAAAAACAGTTTTCAGAACTTCCCCATCCATTGTATATATGTGTGTGGTTACTTTCAAAGAAAAGCCATTCTCAGTCATTGGCACATATTATTCCTGAATTCAGTATGTTATTTTTTTCTGATAGTTATCGCTTGGCAGCCACAATTATCCAGTCTTACTGGCGAGGCTACAAAGTTCGGAAAACCATCAATTTCTATACAAGGCTACATATTGCAGCAAGCATAATCCAGTCTTCTTGGCGAAGCTACTGTGTCAGAAAAAAGATTGTCAGTTGCAAAAAAGGGCATCATTTCATGGACAAGCATCAAGCTGCTACTATACTTCAGGTCAGTCTGAAACCATTATTTGTGCATATCTTGCCCTGTCACATGCATTTTAAACCCCCGGTTAGCCTGATAAATACCATGGAGGTAAGAATATAGAAACAAGTAGTAAAGATGGCCCCACATAACCAAGCTTCCTAGCAAAGCATATTTTGAAGGATACTAATTCTTTATGGGTGCATACTGAAAGGATGTCTTCTTCTACAGCATACCATTAGGATGATTCATGCACCCAATTGTTCAACTGTTGGGCTAATATAAGAACATAAGAGAAGCCAATGTTGGATCAGGCCAATGGCCCATCCAGTCCAACACTCTATCTCACAGTGGCCAAAAACACCAGGTGCCCTCAGAAGGTCCAGGAGTGGGGGCAGGAAGCCCTCCCATTGTTGCCCCCCAAACACCAAGATTACAGAGCATCACTTGCCCCAGACTAAGAGTTCCTATCTATACTTTGTGGCTAATAGCCACTGATGGACTTCTGCTCCATATGTTTATCTAATTCCCTCTTGAAGCTGTCCATGCTTGTAGCCACCACCACCTCCTGTGGCAGTGAATTCCACGTATTAATCACTCTTTGGGTGAAGAATTACTTCCTTTTATCTGTTCTAACCAAACTGCTCAGCAATTTCATGGAGTGCCCATGAGTTGTGAGAAAGGGAGAAAAGGACTTCTTTTTCTACCTGCTCTATCCCATGCATAATCTTATAAACCTCGATCATGTCACCCCTCAGCTGTCGTTTCTCCAAGCTAAAGAGCCCCAAGCGCTTCAACCTTTCTTCATATAATCCAATCCCCTGTTGAATGCTTCTTAGCTGGTCTTCATTTGAGCCAACTAAATTGTAATACCAGACTTCATATTCCAGATTTACATTCAGTGCAGTGGATCTACAAATATTCCCATCCTTCTTTACAAACTTGCCTATCTTGTGCTGTAGTGAAAGTTGTCTTACCAAATCATTACTGAAGAAAAGATCTTCATTATGTAAATATTAGACAATCAAGTTCATAGTTTGTTTGTTTTACTTTTTATTTTTTTATAATTTTTATTGCTTTTCTATAAAACTACAACAGAAAACAGGAAGAGGAAACTACAAACTATGGGAGAGAGAAAAAAATTAAGGCCACTAAAAGCCCAAGTTGCAGTGGTCTTTTTCAGTGTTACAAAGCTTAATAGAAGTTTCACCTACATTTTAGTGAGATGAAGTATATCATGGTTATATACTATTGATAATACAGAAGGATTTTTTTTTAAGGCTGAGGTAGGTGTGTCAGAACATTCAAAGTTCAAAACAAATAACTGGATTCATTCTTATTTTTTCAGTTTCTTCCCTTTAGGTTTATTTTTATCAAAGTCCCATCTGACTTTAAGTAATTTAGGAGGAGCAGCTCCTAACTTGGATTCAGAGTCCTCCTCAGAGGAGCTGCTCGATGTGTCTCCATATCTTCCCAAATCGTAGTCAGTATAGTCTGGTGTCTTGTCGTCCTGTGCTGTTCCTTTCAGTTTTTCCATTGTTTGATACTGCTCCAAGAAGGCTATGGCTTTTGTAACAGTCCACTCTTTCTTTTTTTACCTTAAATTTAAAAGTGAGCCCTTTGAGAAAAATCCATCTGTAGGATGTGGAATTTTTCTGTAAAAAGGTTGTCAGATTTTATATTGTTTCCTCTTTTTCCTAATTTCAAATGGAATGTCTTTTAAAACTTTTATGTCTGTACCTTCGATTTTTAGGGTAGTCCCATTAGTCACTTCAAGTAGTTGATCTCTGCGTGATCTTTTGGAGAATTTCACAACAACCTCACTGGGTGATTATTTTTCTTGATGTAGTCTGGATAGGTCCGATAAACTATATCCATACCCATTTGTAAAAAATCCGCTGTAATATCTGCAACCGGTGCCAAGGCATCGCTTAAAAGTTTCTTCAGATCTTCTCCACTGTGTTCTGGGACTCCCTGGAATCTCAGTACATAAGCTGATTTTTCCATTTGCAGTTGTAGCAATTGAGGTTCATCTGAGGTTCACTTTTTTTTCCACGGCTTCCAGTCACTGCTTTAGCTTTTTGGTCTTGGCATCCACTTTTTTAACTGATTTGGCAGTTTCTTCTGATCTCAGTATAGTTTTTTCAAGCCATTTTTTAAGAGTATCAAACTTTGTCTTGTCTTCTGGCCCAGCAGAGGGTTGCAATGCAGCATTTAACATGTTTGGAAAGTCTATGGTTATTTCTAATTTAGATAATGATGTGGCTGAGCTCACAGTTCCTGGGGAAGGTCTGACTTCGGGCACCATGATTTTTGTAGTCAAAGACGGGTTGTTTACATTTGGGGAAATTTCTTATAAAGTCTCTGGAGCCAGTTAGGAAAAGTGCTTTAAACTTATATACCTCCTATTTCAGTTGAAAATGCTTTGGTTGCGCCCCTCCTCCTCTTTGTTGAATTTTAAAGAGTTCTTATCTTTATGGGGTGGAGTCATCTCCCCCCACCTCTGCTTTAAAGTTGAGGATCAGGGGCTTAAGTGCTTATCTAGCCATCTGGATTAACAAACGAGAAACTCACGCTTCATCAGACATCTTTTGCTGGGTAAGAGAAACATTTTCGACTGCCTGCACGCTTGTCCCAGTGTGCATCTCTGTCACCATTACTGGTTGCGCAGTGGCAGGGCTTATTGGGGCAAAGAGGAGCCTCAATCCCTTGGCATTCGCCTTGGGAGAGGCACCTCTCACGCCCCAGGCTGAGAGCCTGGGCTCAAGGGGGGACCGGATCCAGCTGGCACCCCTCCCAGCCACCATGGGCATGGGCCGCTATTATCAGAGCTCCGATAAAAGCGTGCTCGCCCAGCAAGCACCGAAACCGGAAGTCAAGTTCATAGCTGTTTATTGGTAGATCTGATGTACAGACTACTTAAACTGATGTAGTTTCATTAATTTCAGCTATACTTCTCTTGTATTAGACTTTTGTGAAAATGCTGTTTTAATGTTGAAATGTTCTGAAGTTTGCCACCTAAAGACTCTGTTTGAGTGCAAAAGTGTAATAAAATAAAATAAATATCTTAAGTAGGTTTTTTTTCTTCCATAGGGAGGGACCAATTTGGGTTAATGAAATAGCTAACTGCAAAAGCACAATATCTCTTATTTCAGTCCCCCTCATCTGCTATGTCTCTCATTCCCACTTCTGTTTTGGCCTTAAAGTTCAGAATGTGAGTTAAAAGAATGGGGGAAAAGTGAACAGAAATATAAGAGATGAAGAGACTCTTATGGAGATAGATCAAGGTGGGTACTGTGTTTTAGTCTGTCTGTAGCAGTAGAAAAGTGCAAGAGTCCAGTAGCACCTCAAAGACTAACAAAATATGTGGCAAGGTATGAGCTTCCATGAGTCACTGCTCATTTCTTTAGATACAGAAGTGAGCAGTGACTCCCTGCCACATATTTTGTTAGTCTTTACGGTTTCTTGTTCTTTTCTACTGGATTCTTGTTCTTTTCTACTGAAAGAGACTCTTACTTATACTACTTTAGCCTTAAAAACAGATATGCCTGCAGAGTGGTGTGATGATGAATAAGGAATCAATTGTGGCATTTATTTGTATTTTCTGCTGCCAACAGAGGTTTCTGTAAAACTGAACCACAGAATTATAATCTGATACATAGACCTTTATTATTTATTTTATTGGATAGCAATGGGTTAGTTAGATCCTATAACTGTGCAAATGGAAGTCTCTTTTGGTGGCAGGCCTTCCATGCTTCCTCTTTCTCCTCCTAGCAGCCACTTGTGACCATAGGCGTCAACTACGGGGGGGCTCGAGGGCTCGAGCCTCCCCCGAAATTTCCCGGGGGGGGGCTCAGCCACCCCCGGCAAAATGGAGCGCCCCCTCCACCCCTGGCCTGCCCTCCTGCCTCCCTGGGGTGGTGGGGGGGAGAGAGGTGGTGGGGACATGGTCCGCTCGGCTCTCCCCCTCAGGAGTCCCTCGGCAGCAACTCGGACGGAGCGGCGGGGGAGCGGCGGGGGGGGGGGACGGCGAGGCGCTGCCTCCCGCGCGGCCAATCAGCAGCCATCGTGCTCAGCGCCGGTTAATGGGAACGGGGCTCCTTGGGCCAGCTCGAGGGAGGGGGGGAGGCAGGCCATCGCCCTCGGGTGCAGGGGATACGCAGACTGGAGCCATCGAGAGCCTCGTCCGGGAGAAAGGCAGGAAAGCATTGAAACGCAGGAGGACGACGGGGGGGGGGGGGGGAAGGATCCTCGAGGGTTCTGGGAATTGTAGTTCCAGGAAAGGAGAGAGCGGGGAAGCCGGGGAGTTGCTGTTTCCCTCGGCGAACTACAGCTCCCAGGATTCTCTGGTGTGAAATGGAAAGGACAGTTGGGCAGCAGCCGGTGAGAGCCTTCTTTCCAGGATAAGAGAAGCGCGGGGGAGGGGGACAGATCACACACACACCCCATTTTTTAACATTTAACTGACTCCCAACCAATGTTCCCTCTAAGCTGAGATAATGTGAGCCAGCTCACAGCTTTTTAGCCTCCGGCTCACACATTCTTGTCTCAGCTCCGGAAGGATGGCTCCAGGGCAAACTAATTTATGCAGCAGCCAAATCACTCACTCACAGCTTTAATGCCAGTAGCTCACAAAGTAGAATTTTTGCTCATAAGACTCCAAAGCCTATTTTTTAAAAAATACTTTTTTTATTATTTTCAGAAAAAGAGACAAGACAGCTTAGAGGGAACATTGCTCCCAACTGCAGTCATCTCTCAAATGCAGTAGCAGTAGAGTTGCCAACCCCCCGGTGGTGCCTGGAGATATCCCAGAATTTCAATGATCGCCAGACTGTACATACCAGTTCCCCTGGAGAAAATGGCTGCTTTGGAATGTGGAGGCATTCTACACCTCTGAGCTCCCTCTCCGTGCTCCACCCTCAACTCTCCAGGAATTCCCCAATGCGGAGTTGGCAGCCCTAGCTGATCATGTTCAGTTTGTAGAAGGGTTTGGTGTCGTGGTTAGGAGCGCTGACGCTAATCTGGGTGAACCGGGTTTGATTCCCCATTCCTCCACAGGCAGCTGCTGGTGTGACCTTGGGTCAGTCACCAGTTCTCTCAAAGCTGTTCTCTCAAGGGCAGTCCTCGAAAGAGCTCTCTCAGCCCCACCTACCCCACAGGGTGTCTGTTGTGGGGAGAGGGAGGGAAAGGAGACTATGATATGCTCTGAGGCTCCTTTGGGTAGTGAAGGGCAGGGTATAAATCCAATTTCTTTTCTCCCCAGTGAGGTCCCAAGGCAGATTATGTCATTTGCCTCTCCTCCATTTTATCCTCACAACAACCTCTCTGTGAGGTAGGTTAGGCTGCGAGTGTGTACCTGGCCCAAGATCACTCAGCAAGTTTCCATAGCAGAGTCGGGATTCTCCCAGATCCTAGGCTGACACTAACTTCTGCACCATGTGCTAATTTTATGATGAGTGATGTTCTGGAAAGGACTCAACCCTTCTTGTCTGGGTGGCCTGGTTTCTACAGCTTTTGGGATCAGCACGGGCTGCCCAGATTTTCCTTACATATAGCAGTGACAACGATCAAGCAGTATAAAATGAACATCTGGCCCTTTCTTTTATGGAGTCGGACCCTTTGTCCGTATTGATCAGCAGTGTCTTCCTTGACTGTCAGTGACTCTCCAGGGTCTCCGGCAAAGTGGGAACTTTTATTAATGGTTGCCAGCTCTGGGTTGGGAAATTCCTGGTATGTTTTCTTTTTTCTTTGTATATCTGTGTTGTCTATTTTTCTTACTTGAAAATAATAAAATCTTTATTAAAAAAAAAATTAAGCAAGCAGGATTTTCTGCCCTCCTGAGCTGGCTGGGGATGAGCTGCCCTCCACCCCCAGCCTGCCCTCCTGCCTCCCTGGGGGGGGGGGGAGAGAGAGGTGGCAGGGACATGGTCCCGCGCCACCGAGACTACGCTCATCTGCGCCCCCCCCCGCATGCCCCGAGGCAAGGACATGGTCCCAGGCGCGCGCGCGCTTGGCGCGCGTGCACAAAAGAGCCCCCGCCCCCCCCCCCCCGGGGATTTACAAAGTCTACGCCCCTGCTTGTGACCACCTGTGAATGCCAAAAAGATAGTGCCACTGAGGAAGGGGAAGTAGATGAAAATCTCGTTTTCCTCCTTTTTATCCTTGTTAATTCTCTGATGTCATTTCTGTTTTCTTTCCTGTTTTTTTAAGACACCCCAATTGATATTTTACATGCACAGTACCCATAGAGGACAGCATAGTTGTCAGAACACTGAACTCACAAAAATAGTACAGGCTATAAAACATCTAATGTGCAGTACAAGTTCCACTTTCCCTTTTCAACCTTTTCACTATTTTTCACCAGACTCAACCATGATTAAAATGGCACCATTCTTAAATAAGGTTCATGTGAAATTGTGATGGATGTTAACCAGAGTTTCAAACTAGTTTAAAGCCAGGGTTCAAGTGCTGGAAAGAGTATTGTAGTTAGTTTCTGATAGTGCTCATGTTAGCTTTTTATTTGCTTCAAATATCAATTCTAACTGTAGTGCTAGTTGCTATGTGCAAGTTGCTATTACCAGTATTTTGGGCAAATTTTAAAATATGTGGAGTTTTTTTTAATTACAGGCCTCACTCATATAATAAATTTGTCTTTGAAGAATGAGCCAAGATTGATTATGAAGGTGACAGTGATTGGCCTAAGTTTAATTGCTGATATGGCTATATATGTTGTTAGGTGTAATCAGTGGAAAATGTTTAAGTGTGTTTTTTTTATTTTTGTGCTTCATAATTTGAAAGTTAGCACTTAATTCTTTTTCGTATATCTTCTTGTAAGCTTATAGTAGGTCCTGGAGGAATTGTCAAATAATTAATTAGTTGACCTTGGTTTGTAGTTGAGGGAGTTTTAGGATTCCATTCTCCTTACTTGAGCCAAATCTCCTGAGTATTCTGAGCTCTAGACATGTGCTGATATTTAATCTGTCTTGTAGTTTTAAATGTCAAATAAAGTTCAAAAAACAGATCATTGAGGTATTACCAAAAAAAAGTCTACTATGTTTTATCTTCCTAATGGGATAACATAGAGAATCTGGATTTGGATTTGATCTATGGCCTCATCTAACATGTTTTATGTTTTTGTTTAGGCACATTGGAGAGGTTTCCATCTGCGAAAGAAACTAGCTAGTGCCCTGGCAGCTGTTAAAACTGATGAACTTGAGGATGACTTTCGAGAAGTAAATGTGGATGACTTTATGTTTAATTATGTAAGTAGAGCACTTAAAATGTTACACATTGGATTGAAATGGAACATTAAACTAAGTTCTTTAATTAATTGAGCAAAATTAAGGAGTCCAGTGCATCAAAGACTAACATTTCAGTATATGTTAGTACATATTTTAGTATAAAATTTTGTGACTCAGAGCTCAGCTCATCAAATTCAAGAGCCAGTGTGATGTAGTGGTTCGCATGTCAGATGGCATGTGGCATATTGAGAGAGCATATGACATGCTCATTTCAGAACTCCCACTAGGTCATGAAAGCTTGCTGGGTTTACTTGGACCAGTTACTATGTTTCACCCTAATCTGCATCACAGAATTGATGTTATGGACATAAAATGGAAAGAGGACAATGATGTTTTTTTAGTTTATATTTGTTATATATTTAAATATTTCTACCTCATCTTTTCTCATAGTTCAAGGCGGCTTGTAAATAATTAGAAACATTACAATTTAAAAGTAACTGACCCAAACCTTCAAATATCTCCTTCCCCCAAGAGATACCTGCAGTTATATTCCATTAAAAGCCCTGAAAAATAATATAGCCTTGCAGTATCCCCTAATTTTTTTTTACAATAGTTCCCCCCTTACCTCCTCAAGGAGCCCATGCCATGGAGTAGGAACAATGACACTTTAGATGGACTTGGAAGCAAACTGGTATCTAATGTAGCTGTTTCAAGATAGACAAGATATGGTCTCACTGGTTAGCCCTGATGATAATCGGTCTGCTACATTCTGAACCAACTGAAGTTTCTGGATTGTCTTCAACGGCCAACTGGCCTATCTTGATCATGTTGACTTTGCCACACTGATCCATACTACTTGAATCTCAAGGTTAAATTATTATAATGTGCTATACATGGGGCTGCCCTGTAAACTATTCACAAAATTGGTATAGAATGCTGCTGCTAGATTATTGGCTGATTTAAGCCAGTATGGTCATATTACACCTGTGCTTCATCAGCTTCACTGGGTATCTCTTTGTTACTTATAACATCCTTCATTTAATGCCTAGGACCCATATATCTAGTGAACTGCCTTTCCCCGTACGACCCCATGTGCCAACTAAAGCCATTAAATGCATTTTGGCAGTCCCCTATGTTCAGAAGGCCTGTTTATCTATAGCTCGTGTGTGCTGGTTTACCATGAAAATTCTATGTCTGTCAAAAAGCTGAGTCTTAGGTACTGGATCTACTCTCAACTTGGTCTCAGTTCTCTCTACCACCACTGTGGAAGTGTGACACTCTACCAAATGACCATACGCAGATTCCCATACCAGATAATGCACTCTATCATCCTTATCTGAGACCAATAGCAAGTCAACTTCCTGTCTGGACTCCAACGCGCAAATTTTGCTTCTGTTAGGAACAGATGTCTCCGATCTACTGGCATGCCACAAACTGCTCTTGGAACCTCCCAGAACTCTGCATGCCCAGAGGTTAGAGCTTGGATGGGTCATCATGGGGAATATCCATGTAGATCACTCCCAGATGACCAAAGGTGACAATGAACCCACTCTATCTATAAGGGACAATCAGTTCCTGCAGCTGCCAGACCAATCACCAACGTGATCCTGCTTTGCACCAAAGAAGATCTTGAAGACTGAAGCTCAAGTTTTGCATGCCTTAGTTTGCTTAGACATTTAGTTAGTATTATAGTATGCCAGTTATGCTTAGTATAGTTATAGCATTTCATTAGTATCGCATGTAAGTAGTGGAATTCATAGAATTCCAGAGGGGGAGTGTGCTGCCCCCGGCAGAGATCAGAATAGCAAAGTATATTGAATTGTTTACTGTATCTTTAAATGTATAAGAATTGTGGGTAATGTCAAGTGCCATTTCCAATGGGATTTATAAGAAGGTTCCTCTTGAGTTATAATAAATCTCTGGCTTGGGCAAAAGCCAAATAACTTCTCCATCTCATGGTGGGACACACAGAAAATTATAATTCTATCATTCAAATATGCTACTAAGAGGCTGTTCAGTCAGAGTGGGGAACTGTTTTGGCGGGAAAATCTGCCTCACAGTGAAGAAGAAACAGGGGTCTGTCATAACAGGTTTCCTCATGGACAATTGCTCATGGGCTCTAGACCAGGGGTGGCCAACCTTGCTTAATGTAAGAGCCACATAGAATAAACGTCAAATGTCTGAGAGCCGCAAGACAGGAACAAATATCACACACACGTGTTTATTTTTTTAAATATGCAAATTTGCTTTTTATTAACATTAAATGGGACTGCCAAAAATAAAAACAAACGAGGAAAACCGGTTATTGATAATGATATTACTTGTTTGCTAATGATATTGAGAGAGAGAGAGATGGAAAGAAAGAATTAAAGAAGTGGAAAAAGAGAGAGAGAAACTAGGAAAGCAAATAGATGGGAGGAAGGAGGGAAGGAAGGAAGGAAGAAGAAGAAGAAGAAGAAGAGATTGGATTTATACCCCGCCCTCCACTCCCCAAGGGAGTCTCAGAGCGGCTTACAAACTCCTTTTCCCTTCCCCTCCCCACAACAGACACCCTGTGAGGTAGGTGGGGCTGAGAGAGCTCTTTCCCAAGCTGTCCTTGAGGGAACAGCTGGTACAGAGCTATGGCTTGCCCAAGGTTATCCAGCCAGGTGCAAGTGGAGGAGTGGGGAATCAAACCCGGTTCTCCCAGATTAGAGTCCGCGCACTTAACCACTACACCAAACTGGAAGGAAGGAAGGAAGGAAGGAAGGGAGAAAGAGAGAAAAAGCATGCCTCCCCTTTGCTTCCCCAGCCACCCTGCCAGGAGCCGCACAATATGTGTGAAAGAGCCGCATGTGGCTCCCGAGCCACAGGTTGGCCACCCCTGCTCTAGACATTTACATTTGTTTAGAGTCTGCAGCGGTTTGGAGGATGGGATAGCTACTGGAAAAAAACAGTTTTTCAAGAAGCACTTCTAAGCCAAACAGACTTTGAGCACAATCATTTCCCTCAAAGCAAAAATGGATGGATTGATGGTTTGCATTTTTATTTGATAGTAAGCGTTAATGATTGTATATTATCCCTGGGTTATTCCCGTTACATAATGTTAGTGAATATTGCCCTGTTAACACTGAAATGCCTCATCCACTCAATGTCATTCTGATTTTCCTGGAAGAATTCCTCCTTCAAGACAGGGCTCTGTGAAAAGGAAGAGAGAACACAGGGCAATGAAGGGAAGAGAGAAGTATCATGCTGGCACCTTGGCTATATCTGAGGAATGAAAGGAAATTATTTGAATCAAAGGCATACCGCCTTGAGTTTTGGGGAAGTTGGAAGTAAAGACTGAATGCAGAAAGGCCCATAAACTGTTTTGGAAATACCTCAGATATGGAAGTCTGTTTTCCTGAAATGTTAGTTTTATAACATTTAAAAAACAATATTGAATTTATATGTGTCCAACCGTAATATTAAGATGATAGAAATTTATTTCTGTATCAAAATTAATAGCTTTTTAGATCTACTTATTTTTGAGTAGGTTTCATAGTGTGTGGTGCTAAGAACTTCATGTAAATCATAGCAAGAGGTGGAAAAGCAAAGCTTCCTGGAAGCCATTAGTTATAGCATAGAGAAAAGAGAGCAAAAAATAAAATAAAATCAGTAAAAATAACTTATCTCAACTGTCCTGTTATTTAAAACATCTGTCCTGTTATTTAAAACATCAGACATAACTTTAAAGCCAGTTAATTTTTACATAGTTTTTAAACATCAGCAATATTTAATTTACTCATATATTCATTCCTAATGTCCTGCCCCATGGGGATGCAAACCATTTTACAACATCAAGGATGGGAGTCTGTCCTGCTTATAAGTTGGTAGTCTACCTTGACCAATTAACAATAAGGGTTCCAAGATCTTTTTGGAATGCAACAGATCCCCCAAAGTCAGAACCTGATGAATATTCAACAGGGAAATCAGGTACAAGACATGATGGTTTAGTATCCAGACATGTCGCCCTATTAGGAGCCAATGACCTAGGGCTCTCAAGGACAGCTGTTACAGTTGTATCAATAGTCAACCATGGTTATGCTTGTTAAATGTAAAAATGGAAAAAATGTTAATAAAAAAATAGTCAACCATGCTACCTAATCAATTAGGTCAAGGAACATCTATAGTCATCGGAATGTCCATTTACTGTAATGTCATGCATCGTGTTCTATAGAACAATTTCTGGTTGATTCCTCCGCATTGTTCCTCTAAAAATGTTCCAGTTATTTCTGCCAAGTGCGGGACAATAGTGAATAATAGTGGATGACAAGTAAAATATTGAAACTGTGAACCTATAGTATTCGTTGTTATTCCCTACCTTCTTTGGGGGTTCTGAGGTTCACTTGGACTCCTCCCGGGTGCTCCTGGAGGGAGCCCTGGGCAAGGTCTTCATTCCGAGTGGCAGAGTTCTGGCGGTGGTCAGCTTTGTTGCTCGGTCCATGACTGAAGCAGGAGGCGGGGACAAGGAAATTCAATGCCCCCATTGAATCCTAGCCGCATCTGGAGAACCTTGTGAAGCATTGTCTAGCTCCTACCTCTTTTTTTCCCTGTTATTACTGGACCTTAGTATTGGACCTTTTACTGTGTAGTTGCAAGAATTTGTCCTCTGATGTGTGGTGGTGAGTTCATCAGCCGAGCTGCACAGGTTGACCGCAGAGGCTGCGGGAGGGCAGTGTCCCTCTCCCTAGACATGGCTCCAAAATGTTCACTGTGTCTGCTGGGCGTTTGAAGCAGCTGGAGTGCTGGCGTGAGCATTGATCCTCTGGGTTGCTGCTTAACCTTCAGTGCATTGTTTTTCTTTTTTTCTTTTTCTATTTCTGGCTGGCATTTCCTTTTTTCTCTCTCTTTTTTTTGCTCCGGACTTCACTCTGGACTGGCTTCTTCGGCGTCTCAGTGATTGAGTGATGCTACATGGCATTCTTCTGTTTTCCATACTATGTTGGGAGAGGAATGCAAGCACCTTTAAAGTATGGAATAACAGAACTGTGAAGTGATAAGGGAAGCAAAGAAGAAAAGGGAAAGAAAGGAAGAAAAGAGGACCTTTGAAGACTTGGTGACTGTTGCCTGCATAGTGCTTTCCCCAAAGATCTGGTCTATGCATGGTGTTTCTTGAACCCAAAATGTTTTCCTTTTTTCCCTTTGAGAGCTTTCCTGCTTGCAGGTTCCTTGGATATTGTCTTTTCACCCATCTATTGGCTTTACAGTCTTATTTCTTTTCTTTTTTTTGTAATATTGGATTCCTTTCTGATTTGCCATTTAATGTGGTTAAGTCTCTATTTGGGGTGTTCCTTTTTATGCACTGTAACTATTTATGTAAATTCTCCAGGGTTAAAACAAGAGATATATATAAGAGGTTAAACTTTATTCTTATTTAGTGTAATATTACAAAGCCAATCCAGGTAATTTGAGAATACAAGCTGTGTTTCTGGAAAATAATTACCATTATAATTATATTGTTATAGTTATATAACAGTTATAGTCATAGTTAGGCAATAGGTATTAGATAATTTAAGGATTTAGGTTTAGGTTAGTTTAGAGGGTGTGTAAGTTAGGCTAGGAAAGTTTAAGGATAATTAATTACAGTTAAGCTATAGTTAATAGGTAGACATATAGGCTTTTAATGAGGGTATGTTAATACCTATTGTTTAAGCTAGGGTAGGGTAGGTATAGAGTAGGGTTTCCATTAAGCTAAGTTGCCTTAGACAGTTAAGGTTAATTTTCTTTAGTAAGTTTTCTTCTAATTACAAGCTTTAGTTATGCTAGATTTAAAATGTCTACTGGACAAAGAAAAAGTTCAGTTCCATCCTCTGGCCAAACAAATCCCTCACCTGGCCAAACCAAGTCTGTAACTACAAGCATAGCTCAAATGAGTGCCAAAGAACTTACTTCACAAATTCAAGAGAGTATAGCTGAAGCTATGAACCAAGTCGTCCAAAATAGTCTTCCAAACTTAATAGCCAAAGCTATGGAGCCTTTTCAAGCTAAATTGGACTTTTTTACACAGCAAATGTCATTTCAAATGTAAGACTTTAAAAAGCAGATCTTAGAGAATAAACAAGAAATAACTAAATTGAATAAGACTTCAAATATGAATGAGACTAAACTAGAAGAGGTAGACTTACAACTCCAAGATCTCAAGGTGAAATATAATTCAATGGAAAATTCCCTCCTTTCATTAGAAATGTAGAAGGCCTCTAATCTTCTCAGATTCCAAAACATCCCGGAAACTAGAGATGAAAATATTCAACTAGAGATGAAAAATATAGAGATGAAAATATTATGATATCTACATTAGCTGAATTTTTGGGTCATGACAACACTTCTGCCTGAGAAAATGATATTGAGCTAGTTTATAGAAGGAATTCACCAGTGGTGAAAAGAAATAAAATACCTAGAGAAGTCCATGTTAGATTTTTAAGAAGATCCACAAGTGACAAGAGTCTCGACCTAGCAAGATCTACCCCATTTACCATACAAGACACGGAGATACAAATTCTGAGAGACATACCATGGCACGTGAGGGAAAACAAACGTGAATATCAATCTCTGGCAAGCCTCTTGAGGTCCAGTGATATTGTTTATAGATGGCTTCTCCTCGAAGGAATCACTTTTACTTTTAAAAGTAAGAGACAAAATCTGACATCTTCCTTCAAAGCTGATGAATTTTTGGAAAAGCATGACCTGGATTTGGGATTGCAAAAGGAAGACCAAAGCAGTTCAAAGAAGGAATCCAAGAGTCAGCTGATCAAGATAAGGGACCTAAAAGGTATACTAAAAGCAGAAGACTGAAAAAACATACTCCCTCAAATGTGACAACAAGACTGTCAGGAGTGCCTCTGAAGACCTGCCTCCTGCGGACCTAAGTGCAGTGGAGGATCAGTCTCCAGCTCCAGAGGAGTCTCCACCTGAACCAGAGGAGGCTCAAGCAAGCACCTCTCATGGCATTACCCCAGCACCAGCAGCAGCTGAGCCACAGCCAAGCTCAAGCCCACCTGATTCACCTTTTCGGGTGGAACGGCTAAGGTCATGATCCAGGCAAGACTTAGCTGTTAGGAGAAAAGAGGCACATATGCATAGTCGCAGATCACTCAGCCCTGAGTTTTAGAGGGAGCCGGGACCTCACTGCCAGCTGCTAACAAGCACAGGAAGTGGCTGGGTATTTAGGCCCAGCACAAAGACCAACAACTTGTGCTAGCAACAAGTCATTCTGGCTAAGCTCTGCACCCACTTGGCTTGCATCAGCTAAACCTGATTCTGGACCTTCTGGCTCGTGACTTCGGCTCTGTCTGACTTTGGCCTGATTCTGGACCCTCTTGCTCGTGACTTCAGCTCTGTTTGACTTCGGCTTTTGGTTGACTCCTTGGACTGGTTTGCTCGTGAGTTTCCCTCTCTGTCCTCGGCTTAGACTGACTCTGCTTTCGGCTTGTGTTTTAGACTTGGTCATTCATTCCTGATTTGGCTTGACCTTGGACTTCGACTCGGCTCCTGACCTACTGGCACCCAGCCTGTGACAGAGACTTCAACTTAGAAAGGAGGAATACAGAAATAAGAGTAATGGACAAGAAGAAATTTAAAATACTTTTGGTAAACGTTAATGGACTGAATGGCCTCCAAAAGAGAAGGAGAATTTTCCACCAGATTTGTAAACTGAAAAGTGACATCATCTGTTTGCAAGAAACACACATTAGAAAAGATGACAAAAAGTTTCTTGCTTACAAAAAATTAGGAGAAAAATTCATCTCTGCCAATCCTTCGGGCGGGGGGGGGGGGGGAGTTGTCACCTACGTTAAATCATGTCTATATCCGGAATTGGTTTTTGCCTCAGATGATGGGAGGATTGTAATTGTTAAGATCCATAGATAATTAAGTCAATGTTGGTGGTAAACATCTATGCCCCTAACCAAGGTCAAGATCCTTTTTTTCAATTGTCTTAGAGAGCTGCTGATTGATCAACCCTGTGATGACATCTGTCTGGTTGGTGATTTTCATGCTGTGGTGGATGGGTCCCTAGACAGGAAAAGTCTTCTCCAAAAATCGAATAGAGGCAGTGAAATACCCCAATCACTAAAGAGCCTTGCAGAAGAATTCAAGATTGTAGACGTATAGAGGGTCAGGAACATCAATAAAAGAGATTTCACCTTTTTTTCAGCGCGACACAAATCATGGTCGCGTATTGATATGATGTGGACATCTACGTCACTGTTAGCTGATTTGATGGAGATCAAAATTTTGCCGCCCACCTTCGCTGACCATAATCTGCTGATGTTATCCCTGCTGCATATCCCCAAACCTTCTAGATGGACCTTGAAAACATGGTTGCTAAATAATGATGAACTTGTAAAGAAGAATGTAAAGAAGAATTTAAGGTTTTTTAAAAACAAAATATTCTACCTGAGACCAATATTGCTATTATTTGGGATGCCTTCAAAGCGTTTGCCTGAGGGAGAATAATTAGATACCAAATCTGGCGAGCCAAACAAGACAGGAAAATGTTTCAGTCTTTGGTAGATGCTATTCAAAAAGATGAGAGCTTTTTGAAAGGTGACCCCTCCTCAGAGCAACATAAACTTAATTTATTGAAGTCTCAACATTTATTACACTGTTTTCTCTCTCATTTCTTTTTTTTACTCTGAGGAGTCTAAGATTGTTTCCCTTTTCACACAGACCAGGGGTCCCTTCTGAGTTGAATGCTCTGAATAACTGAGTAAGAAATATTCTCCTCTTTCTAGGAGCAATAATCCTTTTGTGTTTGGCTAGACTGGCAGTTTTCAACCTATTGTCCAGTCTCTTCTATCAAACCTAAACCCCAGTTCTGGATACTGTGAATAAATGGAATTCAGCTAAGGCTGACACTTAGACTTTAAGTTCTGATCTCTGAACTTTTCCTCAAATGTGCTGGTATACAGTAAGGGCAAGGAACTGTATCCCTCCACTTCTCAAGTGACTTGTCTGTTTCCCTCAGACCAACATACACACTCTTCCTTACTGGCAACTGCCAAGCCAAAGTCCAAATGATGACTGACCTTCTCTGACAAGATTGACAAGACTTTTGAAAGCTCTCCTTAGCTGGTGCTCACCAATCAAAGAGAAGGGGGTGAATGCAAGCAGCAGCCTATCAATCAAACTGTCTAGGAAAGTGAATCCCAGGAAACATGATCTGAATTAAGAAAAAGGCTTTTGTCATTGTTTTTGTTTGTTTTGTGGTGGTTTTGTTGTGGTTGGGTTTTTTGCATAAATGAAAGAGCATAATAGTGTGAAATCAGCCCATTCTGTGCGAGTATTCATGTTCTAGCACACATAGGTTTCTTTTGAAGAAGGTTAATTTTCATTTTGTCATGTTGCTGTGGAATGGCACTAAAAGTTAAATACAATTGTGCCACTGCCACTCCCAATACAGAGAGATCATGTAATTCAGTAATTTCCTTTTTAAAAAACCCCTCCAGTTAATGAGAAATAGTAAGGCATAACTTAGGCTTCACACAACTACATTTTACTTTACTCTTTAAGCCACAATGTGCTCCTTTGCTGATTTGGGGTGAAACACTGATCATGAGCTTAGTGCTAACTAAATATTGAATAAGATTTTGTTTATTTATAAGAAGTTGATGAGATAGAATGCCCATTTGTAGGAGCAGCAATAGCTACATGAGAGAAAATTGTGGGAGAATTTGAGATGGCAGCCTTAACTCATAGTTTCCATGTTACTTTTTTGGAATGAAGTTTTAATTTAAAAAAAAACTTAGACTCCTTCAACACACAGTGTTACACTTATTGTGGGGCAATTTTTTCCCCCATATAAGACATTTCAGACAGTTAATGCCTGACAGGTGTTTTGCAAGGAAGGACAGTAAAATTAATAAATTACACTGAAACAAAAACAAATGATGGACTGAATTTTGAGCAGCTATTCTTTCCCCAGTCACTTTTGAAATGATAGTGCGTATCTGAACTCTGGCTGAGGGAAAAAGAGAGAATGGAATTCAGTAAGGGCAGGCTGGAGAATATTTACACAGTCAAACCAAAAGTACTATGGGAGAGTCAGATGGAATAGATTAAGATTGCTATAAATTATTTCTGACAATTGATGGAAGATTAGTGCAGTTCAAGGTTTTTTTAAGAGAGAAAGAGGTATTTAGGGAATTGCTTATTAATGCAATAATGTTCTATACATTAATATAATGAGAATTAATGCAATTAGAATACTGATTCAACATAATCCTATTTTTTCTACAAATAATTATCCATTTATAGTTTGGCATAAAAATACAAAAGTTGTACAAAATATGAAAAATTACCGACATATAAACTGACCAGATGTGATCAATTAATAATAAACAGTGAGCACACGAAATCAGAGATAAGTATGTAATATAGGATCTCTGGGATTCTGCTGTTTACAAATAACTGCCAAAATGTACTTACATAGCCAAAGTACTGTTTACATAGCCATTTATGTTGTGGTTAGTTTTGTGTTATTTTAACAAGTTTTAGGCTTCTAAAGAGAATTAAAAATGAAGAAAAGTGGTCACTGATTGTGCATGGAGGGAGGAGGGGAAAAACAAGGTGACAATACTCCGAAACCTGCTTGGGAGAATATATCCCACATCTATTCTCAACTCTTGCCCATCTTGGCTTAAAGAAGTTAGCCAAAGAGGACTGAACGGTTGGGTTGTTGGAGTGGTGGAGGGGAGGGAGCCATTTTGGATGTTTTGCAGGATGCAGTTATGAAACCCTTTCTTGATAAAGCCTTCTTAAAACCAGAGGTTTTAAGCAACTATTGACCAAAACCAAATATGCCCCTTTGGGGCTAAGTGGTCAAGCAAGTAGTAGCCATATATCACCTGGCTCTCAAAAAACTAATTAACCGGAGTCATGTGTGGTTCCGTTTCAGACCTGGTTTTGGGCTAAAAACTGTTTTGACTACCCTGACTGACAATCTTTACAGGGGAAGTGTGGCTTTGTTGATATGTCTGGGCCATTGGGCTAGTTTTGCTATCAACCATGGTATTCTTCTGGCCCAGCTGCCTGAGATGGTTATCGAGGACACCAAGCACTGGTGGCTTAATTCAGTTTCAGAAGGTGATACTGTGTTTGACCCCTGGCATTTGAAATATGGGGTCCCACTAGTCTCTCTTTTGTCCCCTATGCTGTTTAACATCTATGTGAAATAACTAAGAGAGAGAGGTTTTGTCTGAGGTGTCATCATCATGTGAATGACACGCAGCTTAATCTTTCCTTTTCAGCTGAGTTTAATAAAACAGCTGGATGCCTTGAAGTAATGCATGGAGCCAGTAAAGGCTGTATGAGTGCTAATAAACTAAGGCTCAGTCCAAAAATACTTTTGGTTGATAACAAAGTCATCAGAAGTTTGCAGTCTGCTGGATATGGATGATTCGACTGGCCTTCGAGCAAGGGAAACCTTTACCTTTACTATTTAGTTTTTAACAAACTATTTCCTAGAATAGTTTTTAAGCAAAAGATGATAAACCTTTTTCTTAGACATCACCCTTCTTTGTCATAATATCAGATAAAGAAGAGGAATTAAAAGTATTGGACACTTGGTGTTTTATAAAATCCCTTCACTTAGACATTTTACTTGTACAAGTCAGAAGTGTTGTTTACCAGTCCTGATGCTACAGCAATTACTATTTCAACATCTCTCCTTTCCTTACTTCAGAATGTCTTCCTACCATCCTGCAGGCAGTTGCAGCCTTGACAGCCACTTTTCCAGAGGTTCCTTCCATATGTCTGCTGTAATGTTTGAATGGCTACCACCATTTCGGTGTTGCCATTTGCACAGCCAATAGTACCATCACCTAGATGGGACCAGGAGCAAAGATCCACATAGCGGCAGGCATTTGAACGTTATAGTACGCCATGGAATGAGTCCATGGAAAAATTGTTCCACTTCCACTACTGTAATATCTAATGCGTGCCTAAGATAATAGTACGTTTTAAGTACTATGAAGGGTTGTTTCTGGAATTGTTTATCCCCTTTTTGTACACCTATGATTTTGGTCTCTGAATCTCTATTCAGTATAATGTTCTCTTGTTAACTTTCTCCATCCAGTCGTCTGCCATCAATTACAGAGCACTTAGCCCTCTTGTAGATCCATCATAATCTCTACACTTTTTAAAAAATATATCATGGTGTTTATGATGTCTTTATACACAAGATGAGGTAAACTGGGATCTAGTTAATCTTTTCCAGCATAGAGCCTGGAGGCTTTATTTTAGCTGCGTCTAAAGAGTCGAGGAATTTGTGTCATTTTCTTACTACAGTACTTGGACAACCTAGTGCCAAGTATGTGCTAATTGTGTCAACATCAACTTTCCTGATTTGCAAAAAGGAGCCATCAGTGTAGCTAAGATTATATAACTTTCCTATAAATACTATTAAATGGGCTGGGGCAGGAACTGTGTACAAAAATCCATGTGTATGTCATCCATGTGTATGTTAAGTAGTTTTCTTCATGCAGTCTCATTGGAGAATCTTTTATTCCTTTGGGTAAAAATACTGTGAAGTTTTGCTTGTGGTAGATTTAAATTGATTTTGTTAATATTAAAGTTTACAGGAGCAGTGCTAAAAATAAACACTGATTTGTTTTATAATAGCTAACACACACACACATATATGTATATCAGATTGCAAGAAGAATACCAAACATCTTCTGTGCTGAGCTAGGCTCAGGAAATTAGGGTAAGCCAGTCCCCAGAACTACACACGCATGCATATTAACAATTTTTTTTGGTCATGTTTTAAATTGTGTTTAGCCAGAAAATACCAGGGAAAGGTTCTTCATATTATTAAACTGAAAATGGAGAACAGGGGAAATGACACAACTAATAGAAGGATAAGATGAACCAATTCTATCTAGATTTTTAAAATTTTAAAAATTCAAAATTCGGTTCATATCAGTCACAAGCAACTTTCAAAACCAATCATTGTGGTAATCTCACAGTTGTAAATCTCAGGTAGTAAGACCTGATTTCAAAAATCAGAATGATGCCCCCCTCAAAAACCCACAATACTAAGAATTCTAGTTAGAGAGATCATCCAAGCAGCTTTTTAAAATATATAGAGCAGTTCTAAAATCAATTTAGTTCCTGATCAACATCCAGAAAATAGTGCTTTCAAAATAGGTATAAGATAACCTTGCCCTTATATATATTTTAATAAGAGAGGGAGTAATGGGTAAGTGCCCGTTTCACTTAATGTAAATTGTTCTTTAATAAGCTAATATAGAATTTCTGAAAACCTATCTTATGGTATCCAAAAACAGGGATAGACATCTGAGATAAATAAATTCTGAGTTTTGCAAAATTCAATTTGAATTTTTAGATTGAACTTTTGGGTACAATCCTAGCTCTGTGGGTAGCTAAACAGCAGCTAAACTGAGTATAGTCCATATTGCCCCCGACTGAATTACTTCTAAATTGTGAAAAAAAGGATATAAATTAATTCAAACGTTTTCCTCATGGTGTAGGTGCACTACAGGTGTCAATTCTAATATATAGCACAGAAACACTGAAAACAGCATGCAAACTGTTGAGATGGTACTTTACACAACTTACCAAAGTGAAATTGATATTATCCCTGCACTATTGACTTCCTTGATTTTTTTTAACAGGCTGTCATACAGAAAGAATGGCCAGCTTTGGATTCTGCCCGTTTCCTTTCACAAACACTGCTATTCTCAGACCAGTTGCCCTCGCCGAAGGTAACATGTCACAGAAACCTTCCTACTCTCGGCCTTTGCTCATTCCTTGAGGATCTTGGGTTGATTAATACTGAAATTTATTGACTGAAAAAACATAATTGCTTTTAGAAGCCTCTGACTTCCTCTTCTTCCCCAGATGTAATTTTTCATGTAGCTTTGCTTTCATTTGCTTAATTTCTCCCCCTTTTATTTTGGAATTCTTTCAACACTTTACTTCACAGTAGCGAAAAGGAGTGGGAGGGGCGATGATGTGCTTCAGCTGCACATTTGGCAGTGGATTAAAAATTGCTAGTTGACACAGTCCTTTAAAAATACTGAAGGCTGCATTATAAAGCAACAGCTGAGGATTTTCAGAACAGTGAAAGATCACTGAACTGTAATGTCTGTTAGCTATTTGATAAACTTTGAAGTTTCGGCTTTCTTTATGTTATGTTTAATTCTCTTTGCTATATGCAATGTGTTCCCAACAATATTTGTGCTTCGAGTAAGATAGGATTTGGTCATAAACTGCAGACAGTAGTGCTTAATGTAATTTCTTTTTGTTTTTGTTTTTTTTCTCATGAGAGTAGTTAAATCAAAAGCCTAGCAACCAAACCCTAATCCTTGGCATTGCCTGTAATTGTGCTGAAGATGAAGGATGCTGTAGCTTTAATTTGAATTTTGAAATGTTTCTAGGTCATAACCTGCTCATATCTTAGGTAAACTGGGATAGATATGTGCATTCTATATTATTTCCAAATGACTGCATCCTGTTATAGCCCATGGCTGTGAGCCAACAAAATGGTATGCATGCAACAGGACAGAACTGTGCTATAGCCGGATGTTTCTTTGAAGTTTCAACCATGGCTGCTCATGCTGCAGCGAACGCTGGCTTTTCATCTTAAAATGTATCTTTGCTTTTGCAAAATGGCAGCTGCAGTGAAAACCTAAAGCATGCTTCCAGGGCTTTTGCCTGTTTTTTAGAGACATATGTTCATTGGCCATGAGCCTCATCTGCGTAAAGTAAGATCTACTTATCTATAAGTTATCTTATGTAGAAGAGCTTCTAGCAGGACTTGCCACATATGCCTATGAAGTCATGTGGAGAGCTGATTAACCAGTGCTAAATGTTCGCAATGCATGTCTCCATATGATCCATAAGATTTATATGGCAAGCTGGATATAATGAACATATAAAGCTGCCTTACAACATCAGACCATTGGCCCATCACAGTCAGCTCTCTAATATTAAAGTACTGGCATTTCCTAGCATTTATCACCGGTAGATTCCAGCAGTTGGATCAAGGACCTCAAAAAGCAAGTGCTTTACCATTAAGCCATGGCACTTTTCCCAGTCAGGTAGAAAGTGCTACCACATAGCAATGAAATAACATGCACACCAGCCCTTAGCATTTCATATGCCAGCAAAAGTAGCTTTATTTATTTATTTATCTATCTATTTATTTATTTAAATGTTTATCTACCCTTCTTTACAAGTCTAATGAACCTATTCAACATGAAGACCAGTTGCACTGTTTGAAATGGCCCGTGCAGAAAACCTGCCAGGTTATGGAAAGACCAAATTCATTCTTGTCGGAAAACAGCCAGATTAGTACCAGGTAAATTTATTTATTTATTTGTTTGTTTGTTGAGATTTATATCCCGCCCTCCTCGCCATACGGCGGGCTCAGGGCGGCTAACAACAAGCCAAAATGGCAACAATATAATTTCTTAAAATAATTAAAAACATTTTTAAGCAAACATTAAAACATATTAAGAACATATAGATGGCGTATCTTCAGTTAAGAGTATTGAGGCAGCGCCCAGATGTCCCCATCATGTCTGGTCACACACTGGCGGATGGAAATCGGGCCAGGGCCAAGATGTAAGTGTTAGGCGGCCCCTATTTGAAAAGCCTGGCGGAAGAACTCGTCTTGCAGGCCCTGCGGAATTGTAATAGATCCCGCATAATCAAACCAAATAAATTGTATTTAAATGTTGCTGTCCGTAGTTAACCGCACACTGACAAGAACCAGAAGAAGCACTGGGAGAGTAATTAGGACTGCTTATTGCTGCTTTGCTATTTTAATTCATGTAATTAGTTAAGCTTAAAGAGCTTGTGCTTATTGCCAAAGTGGCACAAATCAAATGCAGAATAATAATTCTTCAGTGAGGTTTCCTTATTAAATGAACAAAAATATCAGCATAAGATAAATATAAACATAAGATTAAAAAATATCAACATAAGATAAAAGAACTAAAAATACAAGTCATAAAATGTCAAAAAACATCAAAAATGAGATAGGCCTTTAATCCAGATATCTGTGATAGATAAGGGTAAAGGGATTTCTTGCAGCCCTACATTCCTTTGTAGAAAAATCTTGAAATATGCTTCAAGTAATTGAAATGTAAACATTTCGTGTCATTGTCTGACTTCTATTACTCACCAAGATAAAGTTTTCCTGGAGTATTGAAATACTTTATTTCTGAGTTTGGAAGGCAGAGATACTTGTAGCACACCAAAAGCTGATTTCTGTTACTGCCTAGCTTTCAGCATCATTTGCTTGCCATATTCAGGTCAGAAAAGAATGCTGTCTCACAGTTCTCCAAATTGAAACCTTCCCCAAAGGCATTGCGAAGATCCGAAAAAGAGGAACAAATTTCAGCAGAATGGTATGTTTGGCATATTGTTTGATTTATTGTGTAATTCATTTTATTTTGCTTTGTATATGCCTCACTTTCTCCCCAACAGGAACTCAAAGTGGCTTACAACTTTCTCCCCTATTCAGTTTTATTCTCAGAAAGACCCTATGAGGTCGGTTAGACTGAGTATGTGTGACCGGCCTAAAGTCACCCGGCAAACTTCCGTGGCAGAGTGGGGATTCAAACCTCAGTCTCCCAGATCCTAGTCCACTCTAACCACTACACCATGCTGGCTCTCTTATTGGTTTTTGTGTGTGTACACCAGGATATTTATACTTAGATTTAAGCGCAAGCTAGTGTAGCAGTTGACATCTTTATCCTAAGTATTTGTGCTGATGGGGCCTGGTCTGTGATCTTCCTGTGACAATATACAGGATACAGTATTTGGCTTCAGCAATTGCATTAACATAGTAGATGAGAAACCATATGTACTGTTGCTGCAAGGGTAATGAGATTGCTTCCCATTTCTACATTTATGAAACAGGAGGGCAAGATTTTGAGTAGGCCACAGAAGAGGCTGTTTTTCAGTCAGTTTTAAGAGTTAGTGTTCTGTAGTTGTGCATGATGTTAATTTCAGTGGGGAAACATCACTAAGATGATGTGAAGATTTGCACATGTACTTCATAGAAGTATGCTGTCTTCATGATGTGAAAAATTGTACATATAATGCAATATGGCTTGAATCCAAAGAGCTGTATGTCATAGTGCTAGGGTTCTTAAAGATCCCCTTTCCAACTCAATCCCTTGAACTACCTGAAAATCTGCTCCTGAGAAGACCCTCTGGAGTAATATTCAGCGTGGCTGCAGTCTGAAGGGGAAATTGGCAATCCCTCTGTGTGCCTATGAAAGGAACAGGGGCTACAGAGCAGGGTTCTATAACTCCCAGCCAGTAGGTTTAATAGCTGCAAATTTCTATCCTCACAATGTCTAAAATTGTCTGTGTTTTAGGGGATTTAAAGATCTGGCGACTGCACAGCTCATGCTAAGGAGAGCACATAAAATGAAAGCAAAGAAGTCTACAGCTAAAAGACTAGGTGAGTAAATATTCCTGTTAAAATATGTAGTACAAAGTATATCTGGACAAACAGATTAACTGTGGAATCTTATGTAGAATTACTCCAGTTGAATTCCATTTTCAGTGGATTTTGAAAGCTCAACACTGCATCTGAAAAGAGGCATTCTCTCCTTTAGAATCATTGAGCATTGTTTAAATTGATTGATGTTACTGGAATTTGTTCATAGATGTCATTCATTTTGAAAGATACTAAATTTTCACAAACTGACACTCAATTGCTACAATCCACATAATCATACAGAGTGATCTGACTATACAGCAGGCCTTCAACAAAAGCCCTTTGCATCATATCACAGTCAGCTTTTTAAAAGACACTATAGCTAACACCTGTTCTTTTGAATAAAATTAATTATACCATTCCAAAAATGTGTGAATGCTTCGCCGTAAGCAGTTTGTATTTTCCTAAAAAAAAAGTTAACTTTAAAAAGGATAATTTCTCAAAATGTAGGTGATACAGATATTACCAACTCAGTAGATTGTTTTATTTCGATCATTAAATAAAAAGATCAACAGAAATTAAAAGACTAAAAGCACAAATAATATTTTAAAAACCACTTTGAATTCCTTTCACTTCCTAGGTATGAATGCCAGATGTGAATTTTCATTATCTTGTTAGTATGTATATCTATGGATATAGATATATTTTATATTAATCATCAGGAACCCTTAAAGTGGCTTTGCTCCTTGATTTTTATTGTTGATGGAAAAATCTGCCCCCAGAACATTTTAGCATCATTTAAAAAGCTGTGTTTGAGGCATTCTGGATAGTGGGTAGTTGTTTCATTTACATGGGAAAATACTCAAGGGCTATCATTACCCACCCACCCCCAACTATGTACTGCAGCTCACAACTCATATTTGCATAAAGAGTAAATCTTCTATCTTTATGCCAGATTAATATATCCCTTTATAGTCATCAGCTGTAATCATCTTCACAGGTTTGGGAAACAGTTTTCTCTTTGAAAAAATTGAAAAAAGGAAAAACATGTATGCTGCCCTGAGCTCCTTTAAGGAAAGGCAGGATAGAAATGTGATTGGTAGATGTGTTCTTATTACTAACATAAGCACAGTCAGTTCAAACAGTCTAGAGGTATATAATGTCTGTGCTGAATTAGATCTGTTGTGTTAATTCTATATAAATGTTCTTTTTAAATATTAAGAATATTTTTAAAATAAAGTATATGAGTGCAGTTGCTTATAAATTCCTAGCTGCTGAAGTTCTTTTACTGATTTTTTTAATGGAAAAAATTGAAATGTGTGTATTGACCAAATTAAGATATAGTGAGGACCTAAACTGTGTCTCACTGAAAAGTGCCCATAGCATTACGAAGAAAAATGGTAATTTAGTAATTTTTAGGGTATTCCAAGGCTCCTCATAATCTGAGGCCCTCAGCTGTAGCTCACTTAGTTTGTACACAAATCCAGCTCTATCTGTAATGATGACTTTTATTCCATTATAAACATGCTACCAGAAAGTTTAGCACACCAGTTTGAATGCATGAATGAAAACAATGATTTTTTTTACTACATTTTTGTTTATCTTTTCTATATACTGTATTCAATTCAATAGCAAGAAATTAATTGTATAATATACTTTAGGAAGGAAGTTATGCAGTTGAAGTCAGAATCCTATGTCTTTAAAAAGAGTAATTTAAAGTCATAACCATGTGACAAATGAAGAGACAATAGGAGGAAGTCCAAAAGAGTGCATATAAGTTCATTGACTCTGATGGCCTCCCACCCTGTTCTGTCACATCATTCTAAAAACACATATCTGGTGTCCAGCTGAATTTTTCACATGTGTACAACTTGGTGGCCCACATATCAATTGTAATTAATGGAACCCCCATTAGAGGGTATCATCTTTTCCCCATATGTTGTCTGTTTTATTTACTAATAATTAATCCAGTCATAAATGGTGATTGGTTAAAGTATATCAAAGTCATTTATCCTGTTTTGTTGCCCATGAAGGACGTGAGGATATTCCTGTGCTAACAAGAGTAGGATTTTCTTCTTCTGGATTTTAAAATATGTTAATTTTCAAATTTAATTCCTGCTCCAAATTCTGACTTTTAGCCTGATGACATTTTTCTACTTTATTGTCATCATACTGTCCATTAGGGGGCTGTTGTATATAGTGCACATATAGTGTATAAATAATATAAAATATATGACATGCTTTGAATGTCTAGGAAAAGTATGGAAGATATTAAGTATCTGTGTGTGTGCTTATTTTTTTTTCAAAAGCAATAGACGCATGTTATAGTTGGAATAATTCCACTGTGTAAAATGTGACCCTAATCCTAAAACACTTTCATGGGAGTAAGCCCCATTGAATAAAATGGGACTTACTTCTACTTAGAATTGTTCTATAAAAGATGACAGGTCCCTAAAACATGTATGAGCTAAAAGCAGCCTTAACAGCCTTCATGGAGAGAGATTTTGGGTTGGCTGGCAACTTGTTGTCTTTGCCTTTCTCCTCCAAACACTGTGTTTAGTCCTTTCACAGGTGGCCAGTCATGCCTTGTTCCCATTGAGTCCTATGCAGACTCTGTTTTCTCCTCTTGTTGCAAGTCTTCGGAAACCAAGAAATAAATCTGTGGCTGTACAAGACCTTGGACAATACTAGCCTAAATCTTTGCAGGCTTGAAGGTTGCTGCCTTTTCCCCACCAACCTGAAATCTCTCTCTTCATCTTCATCTTCTGTGTAGTCTCACACTGAGGACTGCATATGTGCAGGCCTACAACAGCAGATCTGCTTCAAACTTAAAACCTTTAGGGGGCATCCACATGCTCATTGGAGCCCTTTATCTGTTTCCCTCCCAATGGCCACATAGTCCAATGGAACACCACCCCCAACTCCCTCAGTTCCTTCTTTGCCGTAGTGGAGTAGGTTGTCTTCTAGAGTTGTTATCTTTAACAGCTACAAAAGAAGAAAATAGCATCGAGTTAAAGGAAAAAGCTTATTATAGAGAACATAAATTTTAAGGTTTGCTGTTCATAGCAACTTTTTCTAGCCCTTGATTTAAGTTGGCAGTTTTCTCTTGCCTTATGGCACAGAAGAGCTTATTTTAAAAATGTAACTAATGTGGGTCAAAGATTACACAAACAGATGTGCGCAGTTTGTGTGCTATATGCCTGGGGGAGGACCATAATGTGTTAGGGCGTAAAATTTGTCAGCAATTCACCCAGAAGGCTCCCTGTGATAGAGCCTCCAAATTAAAGGTAGATATGGTGATCTTGCCCTCTTCCCTCCTGCACACACAGGATTTTCCCTCTGTTTTTGTCTTCTTTCCCTTCTGACTGAGCAGCCCCTTTACCTATTTTCTTCTTATTTCAAGGATTATGGCTGCCCTACCCTGTCACGTTATTATATTTTGATGCTGGCTCAGCCCAGGGACAGGGGAAGAGACAAGATCACCTCTTTAACTTATACTTATGAAAGTGCCACTCAAGAGGCTTTTGAAAGTTCAGAAATACTATATTTTATTTAACATAGAGGGGCAAAGGTCAAGTGAAATCGGGGTAAAATGTCTGAGATGAATCAATAATAACTCTGAAATAACTTAGTAATTTCACAAATTCCAGATAATATGTTTCCAACAAGTCAGAGTTTTAAGCTTTTCACAAAGTCTTAGAATCTTTGAAATGAGAGGCTTTGGTTTCAGTGTCTGCTAGACACTCCAGTGTACATTATTGAATTTAACTGACTCTTCAAGTTTCAGAAGGGAGGGATATATTTTTTATTGTTTAGTTGCATTCGAGTCCGACTCTTCGTGACCCCATGGACCGCATCACGCCAGGCCTCCACCACCCTCCTGAGCCTGCTCAACTCCATGCTCATCACATCGATAACACTGTCTAGCCATTTCATCTTTTGCCATCCCGTCCTTCTTTTGCCATCAATCTTTCCCAGCATCAGGGTCTTCTCCAGTGAGTGTTCCCTTCTCATTTGGTGGCCAAAGTATTTGAGCTTCAGCTTCAATATCTGGCCTTCCAGGGAACGGTCAAGGTTGATTTCCTTTAGGATTTGATCTCTTTGCAGTCCAAAGGACTCTCAAGAGTCTTCTCCAGCACATTACCAGGTGCCCCAAATCCTCCTCTAAATACACCAGGGATCACTCCACTCTTTAGAGCTATCTCCCTTTTCAACTGGGCTGGGAATTAGTTCTCTAAACTAAAAGCTCTGTCCCTGTTTCTGGCCTGAACGGGAGTCTTCAGCAATCCTCCCACTCCTCCTTGCCACCTTCCCAGTCCTTAGTCAGTGCTAAACTAAATTCTCTTCAGCAGCCAGTTCCCAACTCTTTCTTCTCAACTGACACTACCCAATGAAATCCCTTTGAGCAGCCTGTCACGCAAAGGCTCTCTGGCTCTGTGAGGCATTAACTCTTCACAATGTGTCATATGTTTATACAGCACTTATGAGTTTTCAAAGCACAGTCCATCATAGCGGCATTATGGGAAAAGGATTTGCAAGCAATGGAACTGCCAGCAGCAGAAAAATCTACGATGTTGCCCATGGTGTCCACAAAATCGGCAACCTCAGTTCCATTGGGATATAAAGAGAGATCCAGAGTACAGATCCAGTCTCTGTCGGTTCTGAGAAGCATTTTGGAACCACCTGCAAAGAAAACAAAGAGCAAGGGCAAGTGCAAAGAGGAGGTGAAGTCTGATTCAAGACAGCATCATACTAAATTGTTTCCAGCATTGGAACCAATGACATAAAGGGAACTGACCCCTGATTCAACTTCTAGAACACCATCTATTAGGTCACCATCTATTTGCCAGTCCTATATCAGAAAGTGAAGTCAGGACAGAAGTGGTCCCTCCACTGGATCCGATACAACTGAGGCAGGAAACAACACAGTTGGTTCTGTGGCCACCTGATTTTCCACAGATGACACTGTGGTCTTATTTTATGTCTCCCACGTATTTGCAGGAATGGGACAGTACAGCAAGTCAATTCTGAGATTGGAATCATCCCATGCATATTGATCTATGAGAGTTTTAGCCTTGGCTGTTAGCACTACACCACCTGCTTCTACTCTATGTGAGCCAAGGTTTGAATTGGATGAGGAGTCCAGGGATGAACCTATTCTGATATCTGAAGAGAGTTCTGAAGTGGCATCAGGCCCATCTCCTGGTGGAAAGTCTGGAAAGTTACTATCCTCTTCACCAACAGAAGATCTCAGGATATGTAACGAGCAGGTGTTTCTCATGGCTAAGGCACTGGATATTGGTGTATCAACTAAATCAACTGCAGTGTTAGATTAGGATTGCCAATTATTTAGGCATCATGGCAGGATACCAGTTGTTTCTGTGGGGGAAGCTAAGCCCCTATTTTGGAGGAGCTACCAGACAAAAATAAGTCGTTAGCAAAGGGTCTCCGAACTGAAACAAAATGTTTTCTAAGCAACAAATTAATGCAAGTAGGCATTCAGCAGACACCTCAGTGAGAGACATGGCCTCATCAATTGTCCTAAGAAGACATGCATGGCTGCAATCTACTGCATTGCCACTGAACACACATCAAAGGATAGAATATCTCCCATTTGAAGGTAGTACCTTATTCTCTGATGAAACAGATGTAACCCTGACTCAAATCAAGAGGAACCACCAGAGAGTGAAATCTTTGGGGGTAACTCCATCAGGAATGATGGGATTTAAGCAACAAAAAAAACCTATACTAGACAACTGCCTGTCCTCAGGGCAGATCTGAGTATCCTCCACATAGGAGGATACTTCCAGCAGCAGCATCAGTTTGGAAGAGGGAGCTCATCCTCCAGGCCTAGGTCTGCCCAGGGTCAAGGGGGGAAAGAGTTGCAGTCTCCCAGTTTTTAGCCCATTTTTCCATACAATCTTTAATTGTATGAAGCTGGAAGGTCATGATTTAATATTTGGGTGGCACACCTATTTGTGATCTCTCCTATCTCACAAAGCCATTGAGGCAAATGGGCTTTGGCTCAGGACAGTCCAGAAGATTTGCAACTTTGCAGTGCTGCAAAATAGCAGGGGAGTTGGGCAGTGGATCTTTCAGTGGAATCTTCTGGCCTCTGGACTGAAGGAAGTATTAGGTGCCCAGCAGAGCTTTCAAGGCCTATATTGGGACATTGAGCTCTTCCCAAATAATTCTCCTCTTCCCCCTCTTCCTCTGCAAGTGAGCAGGTAAGGAATGAAATGTTGGTAGTGCCAGAGGACGTGCACATGTTCTTCCCACCAGAATGTAACCATGCCTTTCTCCTCTGCACTAGGGTTGAGCAAGGTGGCATTGGAGCTGGAGTACTCTGATCCACTGCCCCCAGGAATGCCAGGGGGGCTTCCAACAGTGGCTGGAACCTTTTAGAAAGGGCTATGGGCAAAAGGGATCGCAGCAGGCACAAACACCTGTGCTCCCCCTCCCCCCACAGGGGCAATCCAGTACAGTTGGAGGGGGACAGAATCCACCCAAGGTCCTCGCTTAGCCTGCAAGAAAGCAAGTGTGTGTACATCCCAACCCGAGGTAAAAAAACGCGGCCCCTTTAATCCGGGAGGGCTCCCAGATTTAAAGGGGCCGTGAGACCAAAGCCTCAGTCTTTTGTGTGGATCCGAAGAGGAATGGGAAATGGTGATGTTAGCCGAATTGCATTAATTTACGTTTAGCAATTGGTGAAATACATGGGTTCTTGCCAACTATACCAGGGTCCCACCCCTCCCGGGAGTTCTCAAGGAAAAAGGCACGTGAGGCAGATAGCAAGTTCAATGCAGTTTACTGGGCAATGTTGTTCAATCACACCAAAAACGTAATCACACAGGCTTAAGGAATAAAGCTAGAAAGTAGCACGTTTGCATGAGCAGGATTTCGATGAGGGGGAAGCAATACGTTACCTTCCTAGAAGAGGAGTTGTCCGACCGAAGGAAGAATTGGATGGGGAAGGAAAATATAGAAAAATATGGGACACGAGGCTCAAACCAGCAAGACCACGTGGTTCTCTCTGTTCCAAGATACAGAGATTCAAAGATGGAGGCAAGGGTATGGGTATAGCAAGCTGGACATGGGGGGGGGGGGGTAAAGCAGATAGGGGACGATGGTTCAATAGACCGATTGCCTCTGTGCAAGGTCTTTTATTAGGTGGCCTTGGGGCGGGCTGATCAGACCAAATCCCACTAACACACCTCTTAGGCGGTCCGTCCCTTTCTGACCCTTCCATAGGTTAAAGGTGGAGAAAAGGAGGAGGGCAGGGGGATGGACAATATTGCAAAACTATGATCTCACCAGGAAGTGGACACTTGGGCAGGGTCCGATGACTCACCTGGGCCACATCTATTGTTAGTCAATGGCTCTGGCCAACTGGGTGATGGCCCGAACATTAGTTGCTAGGCAGCTGCGTTAGCATAACTATGCAGGTATGTTGGAGGGGGCAGGGGTTGACCAGCGTGCTGAAACAGAAAGAAACCTCATGGCAAGAGGAGTCTTTTGTCTCTGTCTCAGGTGAACTGTCTAGGGTGTCAGCCTCCTGGCATGGGCTGGAGCTGGCTCCTATAATGAAGAAAGCACATGGCCCTTCCAATATGAGCAACCCAAGTTCAGGCTTATGAATCTCAAAATCCATAAGAGCACTAAAAGTGCCTTGCTGGCCAACAGCGACCCATTCTGAGCCCATTTCTAAACGAGCCACTGGAGCTCCTAAAATTCTGGATGGGATCCCTTTAATCCATTGTAGAAATTCTGAACAAGGGTGTTTCATTTTTTTTATAGACCTCACCATTATAGACCTCACCAACATGTATGTTTACATTCCAGGTTAACCTCTAATTTGAAAGTTCTTAGCAGATTCTCAGTTTGAGACCAGCACTTCCAGTTTTTGGGTAATGTTGTTTTTTGGACTGGCATTGCTCCCAGATCCTTCACGAAATTAGTGATATTGCTAGTGGTCACTTTGGAGGAGCTGCTTCCATCTTTATCTTTACCTGAATGAACTTTGGCAGAGTGAGCCCTCAACAGAGCTGAGGGCCTTCAGAGAACAATAATCCTTCTTCGGTGATGTGGGTTCATATGGACTGAAAAAAGCCATTTGTCTCACACTTTAGTATTAACTCACTTGGAGGTGGTGACAAAATTATCAGAGGGAAAACAATTCCTTTCACCAGACTAGGCACAGGCAATAACTGCCTTTGTTCAGTGAGTTCCATCTCCTTTCAGGGGCCCTTAGGCCACATGATCTTTATCATTGAGATGGTCCCATGGGCGAGTACACACTTGAGAGAACACTTAAAAGTTCTTGAATTAAGAATAATTAAATATGCCTTAACTTCATTCACAGATATGTGGAAAATTGGTGATGGTTCAGATGGAAAATCCATCGGCTGTGTATTACCTGAACACTCAGGATAATATGAGGTCCCGACTTATGGCCCTAGAAGCTGCAGCAATTTGGCATTGGTCTGTACAAAATCAGGTGGTCCTACAGGCCATGCAAGTTGCAGGCAGCCAAAACAAAGAAGATCACCTCAGCAGGACATTGTCTGGGACCCACAAATGGTCCATACTAAACAGATATTTAGACTATTCCAGAGATGGGGTTTTCCACAGGTGGATTTATTTGCAACAAGGGAAAATGCAAGAGCCACACAGAAAATTCTGGTTCAGAAAGAAAGTAACATACACTTGATATTAGAAGGGCATTATTGTTTTATTTAGATAGCACAAAAGAGTTTAGAAAAAATAAGTCTTTATTTGTTATGTGAGAGCTTCAAATGGAAAAGGGCATTGTCTCAGACTATGTCTAGATGGACTGTGTCAGAAATAAGAGTTTGCTATTCAAAAGTGGGTGTGATATGTCCATTAGTAGTGCATGGACATTGAACTAGAGCTCAAGTGTCATTGGCAACCTTTCTCAGAGGAGTTCTGATACAGGAAATCTACAGAGCTGCAATGTGATCATCTGCTGACATGCTTGTAAGACACTCTGCATTGGATCTGAATGCAAGAAGAGAAGCGTCAGTCAGCAAGGCTGTATTACAATCAGTATTTCAATAAAGTTTGTCTTGAAGCAGCTCATCCACCTCCTGAATTAATATCTTGCTAAAATCCCAATGTGGGACTGCACAGAAGACATAGATGAAAACAGGGTTGCACATACCTTTAACTGATGCTCATCGAGGTTTTCTGTTCAGGCACACAATCCCTCTCACCTGCCCTGCTACAATCTTAAATTGTCAGGTGGTTGTAGTGGCTCACTTGGAACTGAGCAAGTCATTGTCAGCGTACCGTTGGACCATGTGACTGTTGGGAGGGAAACAGATAAATGGCTCCAGTGAGCATGCGGATGTCCCTTAAAGGTTCTAAGCTAGAAGATCTGCTGTTGTAGGCCTGCACATGCACAGTCCCCAGTGTAGGACTGCACAGAAGACCTCGATGAACATCAGTTACAGGTAAGTGCAACCCTGTTTTCCCAGCAGGCTTTGTCACGAGGACAATCCTTCTATAGTTAGAAGGGAACACAAGACAATTCTGTATGAAAATTGGAATATGCTCTATTTGTATGTGGCTAACCTAGTATGAGTACAGGCATGACAATTTTACCATAATAAAGGAATTTCCAGTTCATGGCATGTTCCCCTTTATAGGCAGATGCAGTCAGTGTCATCACATGTGGCAATTAGGAGTGTGCACAGTGAAAATTTCTGGTTTAATTTTAGGTTTGGGTTTTCTATAGGGCATGCTGTTCAGTATGCTGGATTTTCAAGGGACGTGGTTTTCATTTTTGGAATTACTTTCAGATACAATTAGGGGTTTCTGGAATTACAGCAACCCAAAAGTGTGCCCTGTAGAAAAATCTGTCCTGACATTAAAAAGAACCCTTTGTAATGCTTTAATTTTTAAAAAAGAAAAAATCATGACTTTCTGGCTTTCCAGGACCACATCACAGCCACTGGCCTCTCCTTCTCTGGGCTTCTGAAGCTGAGCCCACTCTGGCCTTGAAAGCCCGAGAATGACTCCCTGGCTGCCATGCAGGCATAAAATTTATCTATTTTATTAGACTTATATCCCACCCTCCCCACACTGTAGGATTTAAGAATTTACCAAAATTTACCAAAATTAACCAAAACAAACTTGGGGCTCTTTAGCTTAGAGAAATGATAGCTGAGGGGTGACATGATCGAGGTTTATAAGATTATGCATGGGATAGAGCAGGTAGAGAAAGAAGTACTTTTCTCCCTTTCTCACAATACAAGAACTCGTGGGCACTCAATGAAATTGCTGAGCAGTCAGGTTGGAACAGATAAAAGGAAGTATTTCTTCATTCAAAGAGTGATTAACACATGGAATTCACTGCCACAAGAGGTGGTGGCAGCTACAAGCATGAACGGCTTCAAGAGGGAATTAGATAAACATAAGAAGCGGGACCCGCAATACTCGCAGAGGGGGAATATTCCCAAAGGCTCCTAGCCTCCAGAAGCAGCTCCGCATTCAGGAGGAGGAAGCGGCTGCAGGTAAGCCTTCTCCTGCCCCCCCCCCGGGATCAGTGACAAGGCCCGAGCGGCTCCCAGCTGCTGGGCCCATTGAGTCTTCTCCGCCCCCCCCCCGGCACCAGCGGTGAAGCACCAGTGGCTCCCAGTTGCCGGGCCCACTGGGCCTTTTCCTGCTCTCCCAGTACCAGCAGTGAGCCCTGAGCAGCTCCCAGCCACTGGGCCTTCTGGGCCTCCCCCCCAGCACAAGCAGTGAGGTACCAGCGGCTCCCAGCTGCCAGGCCCACTGGACCTTTTCTCACCCACCCCCCGGCACCAGCGGTGAGGACCATGCACAGGGAATGCTCTTTTACTTTGGGGGGGATTTAAGTATCCCTGTATAGCTTTTTTCAACTTTTCAGATTTTGCTGCACACCTGGGGATTGCCCCAAGTGTGCAGGAAAATCTGTTTGCCCCAGATGTGCCCCCGATGGGTGAATTTAGATGCTTGGCAATACTCACAGGGGTGGATCTTGGTGATACTTGCGGGGGGGAGAAGGAGCTTCACAGAGCAGAGGCAACAGCTGCAGGTGAGTCTTCTCCCCCACCTCGGCACCCAAGGCAAGGCCTGAGCCCGCCAATCCTTCTCCCCTGCCCCTCCTGCACTGACGGTGAGGCCCGAGGCTTCTAGTCACCAGGCCCGCCACTTCGCTCCCCCCATGGGCACCAGTGAGGCCTAAGCAGCTCTCACCAGGCCCACCGCTTCTCTCCCCCCACAGGCACCAGCAAGGCCTCAGTGGCTCTCGCCAGGCCCACTGCTTCTCTCCCCCCCCATGGGCACCAGCAAGGTCTGAGCAGCTCTCACCAGGCCCGCCACTTCTTTCCTCCCACACACACAGGCACCGGCAAGGTCTGAGCAGCTCTCACCAGGCCCACCACTTCTCTCCCCCCACACACATAGGCACCGGTGAGGCCTGCTGCTTCTCTCCCCCCCCAAGGGCACCGGCAAGGCCTGAGTGGCTCTCACCAAGCCCGCTGCTTCTCTCTCCCCCCCATGGGCACTGGCAAGGCCTGAGTGGCTCTCACTAGGCCTGCCACTTCTCTCCCTCCCCCCCCACAGGCACCAGCAAGGCCTAAGCAGCTCTCAGCCACCAGGCCCATCGATTCCCCTCCACCCCCTGGCACCGATGGTGAGGCCCGAGTGGCTCTCAGTCGCCAGGCCGCCGATTTACCACCCCCCACCCCCCTGGCACTGGTGGCAAGGCCTCAGCACCTCTCAGCCACCGAGCCGCCAGAGTTCCCAGAGTGTTCCCTGTGCATGTGCAGGGAATGCTGTTTAATTTGGGGGAGATTTAAATATCCCCCAAAGTTTTTTTTAAGTTTTACGATTTTTCTGCACACTTGGGGAGTCCCCCAAGTGTGCAGGAAAATCTCCCTGCTCCCCAAGTGCCTCCCTGCCCCCCCCAGATTTAGATATCTGCCTTGGGAATTAGTATATAGACAAGAAGGGGGGACCTGCAATACTCGTGGGTGTGGGGGAGCTCCATGTGGAGGAGGAGGAAGCCACCACAGGTAAGCCTTCTCCCTTTCTCTCCTCCCCCTGCCACTGACAGTAAGGCCTGCGTGGCTCTGAGCCACTGGGCCGCCAATCCTCTCTCTCCCACCAGCCCCCCCCCACCAATGTTGAGGCCTGCGCGGATCCAAGCTGCCAGGACTGCCAGGTCTCCTCTCCCACCACCCCACCACCAACAGTGAGGTCTGCATGGCTCCCAGCCACCAGACCTGCCAAGCTCTCCCCCCGCCAGCAACAGCGAGGCCCACACAGTTTCCAGCCGTCAGGCCTGCCAAGCTCTTCCCTCCCGCTTCGCCAGTGACAGCGAGGCCTGCGTGGCTCCCAGCTGCTGGGCCTGCCAAGCTCTCTGCCCCCGGCAGCGACTGCAAAGCCTGTGCAGCTCCAACCACCAGGCCACCAAGCCCTCTCCCTCCCCCCTGCAGTGGAGGCGAGGCATAGTTTTAACTGTGCAGGGAACACTTTTTACTTTGGGGGGAATTTATGTATTCCCCAAATAATTTGTTTTTACTTTAAAGATTTTTCTGCACATGTGGGGAGTCCCCCAAATGTGCAGGAAAATCTCTCTGCCCCCCCAAGGGCCCCCAATGTGTGGATTTAGATATCTGCACGCACAGGGGGCACTTGGGAATTAGTATATAGATATGGAACAGAGGTCCATCAGTGGCTATTAGCCACAAGGTATAGATAGGAACTCTCAGTCTGGGGCTAGTGATGATCTGTATTCTTGGTGCTGGGAGGGTGCAACAGTGGGAGGGCTTCTAGTGTCCTGGCCTCACTGCTGGACCTCCTGATGGCACCTGGTATTTTTGGCCACTGTGTGACACAGAGTGTTGGACTGGACGGGCTATTGCCCTGATCCAGCACTGGCTTCTCTTATGTTCCTATGTTATGTTTTTATGTAAAATAAAATGTTGGTAAGCACCCAGAAAATGCACATTGCTTTCCTCTCCTTGTCACAGTGGAATATAATAGAAGTGATGGAAATGTTTTAACAAAAGAAGAAGAATGCAGCTCTGTGACATCACACTGTCAACCCCAAGCCTTTCTCCACTGTCCTGCTTATACTTTGCGTCCATGGTCAGAACTACACACACAGCCAAGAGAAGTTAGGTGATGTCCTGACAAGCTATTCAGCAGCCTGCTAGGGTTTCTCTTCCTGCCTTCACAGTCTGGAGGAGTACAGCAGCCTGAGTACAATTAGATGAAGAGCACAGCTGCAGCAAGTTCTGTCACCACTGGGTGTTGCTAATGGCCATAAAAGCTGCTGCCTGCAATTAGTGGGGTCATCCCAGCTCTAAAATGTGACATGGAGGAGGAAGAAGGAGGAGTTCTGATGTTTGGATTTGACAGGACTGGAAGTGTTCCCATCGAGCAAATGTCATCCATATAACCTCATAACTCAAAATGAGCAGCAGCACACAAAACAAACAGCAAAATAATAGCCATGGTAATCACATATTCAGAATCTATCCACAAAGCACATGCAAAACAAGGTCGGGTAAAAGCAGAATATCTCATTGAGACCAGTATGAAGCTCGGCAGAGAATTTGGAGCTGGATTCTGTCTGAAATGTGTTGGTATTTTTCTCAACTTTTGCTCTGTAAGGCATCTCTCCAGGGGGGTAGAGGGATTTCCTGATCACTGCTGTGGAATAATTGTCCTATCTATCTGTTGAACACAGACCTCAACTTAGATTTACCAAAAGGCTGCCCCAGGCCACTCACAGATTTGCATTCTTTTACTGAGGCCATTTTTGTCAGCATCTGAAAGCTCACATAAAGGGAAATTAGTTTCTGGCTAGTACCCAAGTCTTGTGGCTTTTTATCAAAAGGTTGGGCTTGGGATTAGCTTTCCATATAAACTGTACTGTAGACAGCCAGTGTCTGAGTACTGGCCCAGTGTTGTCAGGTAATGGCTCAGAAGCCTGTTCTGCTTTAATCCATTACAGTTATGAATGTTTGCTCAAGCAGTTAAATAAGATGTGGCCACAGTTTAACCATACCAAATGTGTGCTGTGATTTATTCATCTACAGTGTCCACACCAACTACTTTTCTCTAGTATGAGATAATAGAAAAAGCATGGGCAAGATATCAGAACGCTTTGCAGCCAAGCTGAACTGGCAAAACGTCAACATATTCCCAAGAATAAAGAGTGTGTAGCTCTAATTAAACTATATTCCATAATGCAACTTGTTGAGTTTTACTGCTAACCTAAAACTGCAAAGTGAACTTAGCCATAATTTGGCAGATGTGAACCATATTTCTGATTTTTGTGAATGTGATAGCTAGATTCCTAAATCCTCAAGTCTCTACTACAGTTAATTCCAGTGAGTTTTTTCCCCATTCCTCAAAATTCATTAAAGCATAGTTGAAACCAGAAGAAGGGTGGTTTTGCAACCTACTGTCCTGGTAAAGTGGTAACACTTAGCCAAAGACTGTATCCTAAGAGTGTTTATCAGTCATATAATAACAACAACCCACATTGCCTAGTGATGAAGCACATGCTTTGGTTAGAAATGGTACTTACTTAAATCCAGGGTTAGAATGGCTCTTTAACTTAACAGGAAAATGCTTATTGGGCTGCAGTCCTGGTAGGCCACTGGCAGACAGAAGTAAACCAAGCTCAGTGGCCCTTGTGCTGGCAACTCTGTAGGTTGTACTCAGTTTGAGCCCAAGTTTGTTTATTTTATTTAAAACATTGATATGCCACCTTCCCACTCAAATAGAATCCCCGAGGCAGCAAGCGTCAAGGCATTAAAACATTAAAATAGCATTTAAAATGTGTGTGTGTACATATTTAACAATACAATAAGAACTAGAAGATGCATCTTTTAGGTCATGGTACCAAAACTACCTCTCCATGGAGATTCATCTGCCTTCCTCTATTGCTGTCTTCCGCCAGTGAGTGAAAACATTTTTGTTTCATTTAGCATACCCCTAGTAAACTCTTATTGGCCCTCTTCCCTGATTATGTGTGTTTCTTGTTTGCATGTCTACATGTTGTTGCTGCTGTTGATGCTTCTGCTGCTGTTGTTAGATTTTTATCCCACCCTCCCGGCCAAGGCCGGCTCAGGGCAGCTTACAAAACAGAATAAACTTCCAACAATGCACATAAAATCACAGCATCAATTAATATAATACAGCATTAAAACCAGACATAATAAAGTGCTAGCCTCCTAAGAGGATCAGAATCAATAGATTGGTTCATATGGGAGAAAGTGGTCCTTGAGTTATGCTGAAAAGAGTCAAGTACTGACAGTTTTGGAATTCAGCCCTGACTGACAGCAGTTTAACACAGACGGGAACTAGAGAAAGTTGGCAAGGAAGTTTGGCAAGTAGGCGAAGACTCCCATTCGGGCCAAGGAAAGAGGTCATCTTCTAGAGACCTCACGTTCCCCTTCTGTTGAATAAAATATTTTGTTAATTTGGAATATAATTTGGAATATAAAAACATTTCAAGTGCCATTTTTATTGGTCTAAGTTAAAGGGCGATCCCAACCCTTCCCTCAGGTTTTTGGGCTGAGCAAACAGCCAAAATATTGTACCTTGACAGGGTAGGACAGCCAGAGTTCTTCAGGAAAGAAGAAAACACATTACTAGGGCAGCTCAGTCAGACAGGGAAAGAAAAACAAAGGGAAAATCTCACCTTGGGGGGGGGAGTGGATGGGGCTCTCATAACAGCACACTGCTATAATCTAATCTAAATGTTACCAGGACATATACTGCAATGGCAAGACCTGTTCCACCTCCTCTCGCTCCAGGCAGGGCTGTGCAAATTTATGTTGATCCAACAGGATGTTGAGGAGTTGCCCCCTGAACCGGCAAGAAAGAGGCAGACACCAAAGTTTTCTGGGTTGAACAAGGGACACTTTATTAATTAATTAATTTTGCATTTGTAATTATGGCGAGGGGTTGGATCTTGCGTACCAGATAGGTGTCCATATTCCTGACCACCTTCTTATCCTATTGGGCGATGCACCTGCCCTGATCTCGAGCCTTTTTACCAAGACTCTTGACCAGCATCCCGGCACTTGTAGCCGATATACCCGGTCAACCACCCCGAGGCCCCAAAGCCTGCTAGGATAGCCGAACCAGGTTGTTCTCAAACAGGACCTCCTTTCCCGTTCCCGAGCCACTTGGCTCGAGAGCCAATCCTGGATGCCTGCTTAATTATCATAACAATGCTTAGGTGCTCACCATTTATACTTTCTGGTCGCTCTACCCCGCCCATACCAAAGTGACCGTCCCTCCGCTCCACTATGCCACAATCCCTCATAACCCCTCCTCATGTAGTGCAAGGTAGGCAAAAACACCCCTGCCCATACAGCCAATCAGGAAGGAGCGAAAAATTCCTACCTGGCCCCCATAAAAAGGGCGACCAGTGTGACCTGCACTACAGGGTGGGAGGGTGGGCCAAGCACGCCGACCAAAGAGGCTGTTCCCAAGGGCGGAGCCAGCTTATAACTAGCTGGCTCCACCCCCCCCTTCCCCCTCCTTGCCTACCGGAGGCAAATCGGCCCCCCCTCACCAATGCTACGCTTGGTGAGGGTTGGGGCTTGCCATCTTGCAGCACTGCCAGCACCACAAGGGCCACTTAGCTTAGCTTGCTCCACCACTGTTTTAAGGTCCCAAACTACCCCTGCTTCAATCCCTTGTATATTCAGGATCTCTGATAGCAAGTTTGGAAGAGAGATCAGGAAAGTTCTGGCAGTTAAAATGGAAAAAATGGGCTAGATGGACCAATAGTCTGTATTATTATAAAGCTGCTTCTTAATAAATTTATAATCCTGGTGGTGCTAGTCACGAAGTGTACTTTGATGAATATCCAGGAAAGTTTGACTTCAGAGGACAGTCTACAACCTGTGCTAAAAAGAGTGGCTTGGCAACTTGTTCATTAATGAGGACTGATTGCATAGGCACCATCCTGAGCCATATAGCTACTGCTAATTTGTATATTGCAATGTAATTTATCTAAATGTCATATATAGTCGTTATCAAGCAGGAAATGGTAAACACCTTGCATTTATTTGAGTGGCCTGGCTTCCACCCCTACCTTCCTTTGATTTGAGCAGTACTGCCCTCCTTTGCAGAGGTGGTCCATCATTTCAGAAAATTCTTCTCTGATGCTGAAGCTTTTTGTTCTTGTAAGATGCTGATGTTGCATGAGTAGAAAGCACCTAGCACTGTAGAAATTGTAATTGTGCAATCTGTGAACTCTCTTTGACAAAATAAGGATTTCAGGAAGTTGAAGTCTTAGAGCCTGCACCTAGCCCACATGTGTTTGTTGCCAGAGCTAGCCCCAATGAGCCCTCCTTCAAAGGCCAAAACAGCCCTGCAAAGGTCCCTTGTCCCCCCCCCCCCCCCCCCGCCTTTCACTGACAGAAACCAAGGCTTGATGGCTGGCAGTACTGTTGTGGTTGCCTAGCAACCCCCACAATGGCCACTGTGAGGCCATTTGTTTCTTAAAGCTATTGAAGGTACTTCTATTATGTGGGAGGTTACCCCCTTTTTTTAGATTTTAGATTTTTCTCCAAACTGGGGGCTTTTTTTCCCAACTTTATGGAAAGATCTGTCTTGTCTGTCCTTAGCTCCAGTCTCTGGATTTTAAGTATCTACATATTTGGCCATTTTTATTATTACTTTCCTATATTCAACATTGCCCTGACCTGGATGGGCCAGGCCAGCCTGGTCTCATCAGATCTCTGAAGCCAAGCAGGGGCAGCCCTAGTTAGTATTTGAATGGGAGAGCAGCAAGGAAGTTCACAGCTGTTACTCAGAGGCAGGCAATGGCAAACCACCTCTGAACATCTCTTGCCTTGAAAACCCTTTGGAGTCACCATAGGTCTGCTGAAGTTTGGTGGCACTTTCCACTACCACCATATTTAATACACAATCTAAAACCTTTCTGTGAACCATGTAAAAGTGAAGGCATAGTACATAGATATGTAAAAACTGTTATACTTATTTCAGTGAAACAAAGCTCCCTGCAAGTGCTGGTCTGTTGGGAAAGACTCACATGATTGGTCTCACTTGTGTGGTTACATGTACCTTCCCCAGCAGCATGGGAGTGCATCAAGAGTAAATGCTGCTTCCTGTCTGTCTCTGTGATTGTGAGGAAGAGAGAAAAGGTGTTTAATATGCTTAAATGAACATCTACTGTGGGCTTTATCTAAAGGTCCTGGTGAAATAGCAGCAAGCTACCTACACGCTGCTTCGTACAAAAAGGATCCTCCACTTCCACATAAGTGTTTGATCCTGATTGTTCGTTTGGAAGCACTGAGCTATGGGAGGCAGGAAAATCTACAAACAGATGATCATGTTCTCTATACGCAATACACATACACACCAGGTTCTTGAGTCTGGCTGGCAAGTTGGCTTCTGTAGCACTTCTGTATGTGCAAGGAGAATGCAGATTAGCAGTCAGGTACAGAAACATGCTTCCATGATCAGATTTCCATTGCTGGATTTGGCTGATAATTGCCTTATACTGCCTGTGTATTATTCTAAAAGGCTTTTTAGTTGATTTCATGGAAAGACCTGCAGTTTTCATTCCAAGATATTAAACAGCCTCAAAATGTTCGATCAGTTCACTTAGAAATTTTGCTTCCTGTTTCTGTTTTTATTTTTCTTTGTCAGTTGAAAATTCATTTTCTACCTAGAAGACTCAAATGTTATTTAAATACACAGATTTTAATTGTCATTGGTCAGTAGTCCACAGTATAAGGTTTTAAATGTGTCATTTAAATCAAAGCGCTTTCTTTTTTATAATTTAACTCTTTCATGTTAGAAATAATATATTTTTCCTTGCTAATGTAAAACCTACAGAAGATATTCTGTTTCTTTTAATAAATGGCTAAAAGGCAAATACTTCTTTTAAGGAATGAATGAGCAAGATCTGACCTTTTGATTTTAACTTGTTCTTGTCGTCTAGACCCAGCTGTGCGCCTGGCGTTGTTCAAAAACAATGAAAATAAACATCCCTCTGTGAAACCACCAAAGAAGGCACAGACAGGGAAAATGAGTTACTTTGAAGGTATGTGCAAGAGTTATACAGTGCATTTATCTTTGTGCTGAGGTTTTCCAAAATTATGATAATTATACAGAGGTATGGATCAGGTGGAAAATACTTAGATTTGCATTGGCAGTAAAAAAACTTCCATGCAATCATTCAGCTCTATTGAGAACTATAACTCTCTCTTCCCCTCTCCCCCCACCCCCATATATTTAGTGTTCAGGTGCAAAAAGTAGGCTTCACTGGATCTCAGAGTCCTCCAAAGTAATATGTCTGAGATATCTCCATTCAAAAAAAGATTTCTTTTTTTGTTTCTTTAAAGTTGGAAATGAAGAGATTTTAACATCAACATCAAGCACACATATGTTATCTGTTAAAAGAGTTGCTGATTTTAAAAGGGGATGCCCTAGGAAGTGAAACAATTAGAACATTTTCTTTCTTTCTTTTAGTTTTGTTAAACTGGAACATATCACTGTAGTGAAAAACTGTAAGGAATAAGACATCTAAATATGTCATGTGCCTTGATTACTAGAGTGTTATCAGTGAATAGTATAGAAGGAAACAAAGCACACTACACTATAAGTATGAACTGTATCTGGTAGCCATATAACAGTGCTCTTGTATTCTAGCCATATATACAAGGCATTTGATATTGATCGTCATACATGATTAACTTGTTTGGTTAAAATGAATCTCACACAATGTTTATATTTCATATTTTGGGGTTGTTGTTTAAATATTCTATTGATAGCTATAGTGAGTCTTCAGGAGGAAATAAAATTATAAATATTACTAAAAAGTCAATAGAATTGGAATAAAAATGAGCCTTAAATGAGATCAATAATGTGCCAGAATTATGCTGAGTTAACATCCAGTTAAGCCCCTCTTTAATCTTAAATATGCACAGTTTTATAGGAGAATGCAGTTTATCATATTCATATTGCACAAACTGCAAAAAGTTACTTTCCATTTCAAAGAAGCTTTCGGAGGATAAACTATAAAAGCCTTGTTCTTCATTCTTAGTACAAATTTTGGGGGGGGGATCATTAGCACCTATGAATTTTCAGACTCCATAGATGCTCATGTCTCGTTAAAAATCAGGATATAATGAGTTAATTGTCTTTGCTTCTATAAAGTGGTATTTGCTTCACTGGTTTCTTTCTTTTGGGTTGGGGCCACATTAGAGCTGTACTTGTGGCCATTAGCAGTGTATACATGCTGTTTTCTGTGGACTTCAAAAAACAAGACTATGGTATAAAGCACAAGAAAGCAAATATGAGGACTATGACCCTAATTTCCACCTGGTCCTTAAGTGCATGCAGAGAGCTGAACATGGAAATCAGTGCATCAACATCAGTATAATACTGTTGTTCCAAAGAATGTATTTGAAATCCTTTTCTCTGGTATAAATTCTTGCCATTACCATTTTTGGCACGTTGTTAGGAGGTTTGGTCCAACATAAGCAGCTGTTTGTAGTAAGCAAGTAGGGTAAAAGTGAAGTACATTTTTCTTCCATGCTTTTAAAGATCAAGCTGCATTCCCATAATTGTCTTGGAAAATATATTTCAGCTTTTACCACAAGACATCCACTTATTTCTCTTATTACAGTTGAACACGTGTGTTTTAGGTCAAATAGCTTATTTCTTTTTTAGAAGAAGAAAACTATTGTCAAAATGATGCGTGGTACAGGCTATAGCACGCAAATGCTTATTCTTGATTATAGTTGTGTTGGTGTGTTCACTTTATATAATTCATATTTTCATGCAGTTTGGTTCTCTTTTTTGTATCAAAATATGCAGGTATGTTGGCACCTTTAATGATCATATGTTTTATCATGATATTACTTTTGAATCATTATTAAGTGCTGTATATAAGGAGTGCTACTTTTCAACTACATAGCATTTAAATTGTATATATGCATTATATACACAATGGGAGCACTGGTGTCAGTGAGTATTATATACTCACCAAATATGACATGTACTGTATTTTTTTCTAAATTTGTTGGAATGGTGGGCTGCTATATGAAATGAACTATGGGGTCAAGTGTTATTTCCACCATCTTGATCTCACAGTGAGTTAGAAGATGATGTTTCAGTGTGTATAGTAAACCACCTAAACTGTCTAATGGGATGTGGTGCAAAATGATGCCCATATTCATTCATGTTAATTATAGAAATAGTATGGGTTTTTTTCCCTCAAGGAACATACAGAACAGAGACCATAGTAATCTCAGCTCATCAGAAGCCCTCCCACTGTTGGCATTTCAGTTGGCATTTTAAAAAAGTCAGCATTAGTGTTTTAAACAGTTTAAACCAGGGGTATTGAACTCATTTGTTATGGAGAGCTGGATTTAACATAAATTGGACTTTGTCGGGCTGGGCCATGTGTGTCATTAAATCTAATGCCAGATAGCAGAGATATAAACTTTATAAAGGACACAAACACTTTTTTTTTTCTTAAAAACATGCTTGAAACATTAGCATTCTTGTAATATTTTGTTTATTTAACAGTCTCTGATAACTGACACTTCTTGCTATGAATTATTGGATCAAAATGTCTGTGCTGTTGCAATCTGGGAGGGGGAGGTGCCTCAGCCCAGTGCAGGGAGCAGAGGCTTGCCTATCTATCTCTCCTGAACAACTGACTGAGTCTGGGAAAGCAAGCTATGATGCAACAGAAGCAGCAAAACTGGAGGAAGAAGCAGGAGACAGCCAGTCCCTTTCAGGCCTGATAGAAGCCCTCTGAGGGCCTGCTGCAGCCCCCGGGCCGCATGTTTGACACCCCTGATTTAAACTTTTAATGATTGCAATGGCCACCCCAGGCAACATCTCCTTTTGCCAAACTTTTTGTGTGTGCATATTAGGGCTGCCAAGTCCAACTTGGGAAATATCTGAGGACTTTGGGGGTGGAGCCAGGAGACTTTGGGGGTGGAGCCAGGAGAAAGGAAGTGACATCATTTTGTGATGTCACATCCTGTGATGTTGCTTCCACATGCTGACACATGAACTCATAAAGTTTCCTAATACTGAATCAGGCCATTGGTCCATCAAGGTCAGTATTGACTACTCAGACTGGTAGTGGCTCAGGCTGAGATCTTTAATGTCACCTATTACCTGATCCTTTTTTAGCTGAAGAGGCTGATACCTCCTGCATGTCAAGCAGATGCTCTATCACTGAGCAACAGCCCTACTGAATCCTTCCTCATCTCAGCAGAATATGAAGCACTAAGTGCTACACAAGTGCTAAATATGATTTTCATATCATAAGAACAGGATAGAAGCCACAGTGGATCGGGCCAGCAGCCCATCCAGTACAACACTCTGTGTCACACAGTGGCCAAAAATACCAGGTGCCCTCAGGAGGTCCAGCAGCGGGGCCAGAACTCCAGAAGCCCTCCCACTGTTGCCCCCCAAGCACCAAGAATGCAGAGCATCACTGCCCCAGACAAAGTGTTCCATTTAGACCTTGTGGCTAATAATAGCCACTGATAGACCTCTGCTGGATGGGGACAGACAGACAGACAGACAGACAGACAGACAGACGAAAGAAAGAAAGAAAGAAAGAAAGAAAGAAAGAAAGAGGGAGGGGGAGAGAGAGAGAAGGAAAAGAGCTGGCAGACCCCAGCAGCTTACTCCAGCAGCAACTTTGCACGCCACAAGCAAAAGCACAGCCCTTCAGTAGAAAGAGCCTAGTCTCTCCTTAATCTCTGGGCGGGACTTTCTCTTGCTCGCTCTCTCTTAAAGGGGAAATGTCTGTTGAGGCTTTTTACTGCAGGGCAGGCTCTCTGGAGACATTTCCCTTTTAAGACGTTCAGGCCTGGCAGGGACAGGCCAGGGCAGGCTCCGGCGTTTTCCTGGTGGCTGCCCTTGCCTCCCCCGGTGGCCAATTTTGAAAAAGCGGGGGGAAGTTTTAAAAATCGGTGTTTCCCCCGCCCTACCGGGGGACTTGGCAACCCTAGTGTATATTCTCTGTGGAGCAATACCTGTGGCACCATTGCATTTCTTTTTTCCCTACCTAGGTCATCCTTTTTTGATAGGAAAAATCCTAAAAGAGAAGCACCACATAGGGTCCATATTTCCAGAATAGTTGTTTAATACTGAAAGGAGGAAGCAGTTTGTATACATCACCCACACAGAGTGATATTAGCTTCAGTATGTCAGGGATTCCAGGGATTAAACCTCATGCTCTGAGGGTAGAACCCAGCATAGTGAGCTACAGGACAGTGAGTGATAGATCCCAGAGCCCTCTTCAGGAGCAGAAGTGACTGGATCTCTTCAGTGTTAGGCTTTATGGTTGGTAGGAAGTTTGAGGCCTCTGGATTAAAGTAGTTAAACCACATGAAAATACCAGGAGTCTGGTCTTATGCCCTTGGGAGTTCAGTGGAGCCAAACATCAAACTATTGGGACACATGATGGCATCCTTTAGATGTAGAATGCTAGATTTTTTTGTGAGCTAATTAATATTTCGTTTTCCTTGGTTTTTAAAATGAGATGAAAGAACTGCACAAGGGACGTGGTTAGCCACCTAAATATTATGTGTATACTTCTGTGTGATCTGAAAGGATTTAGTCCACTATTCCCGTGCACATTTTCTGAGTTTTGGATGACTTGAAATTATGATTTAGTCATTTTGGTTTGTTTGTATCATTCCAGGACCAATAAAGATATTATGGATACTCAATTGATATCGACTTTAAATAGATTTCCTGAACTATCAGATTCACAATTTCCTATAAAGCTCATCTTGCCTATAACTCTTCAAAAATATAATTTTACTTACAGATGGTTCACAAAAATATATTATTTATTTATTTATTTATTTGTAGCATTTATAGGCCCATCTCCCCGCACGCAGGCTCAGAATTATCAAGAATTAGCTACTGGGCACAGCCAAAAAAAAAATCATTCTTTGTTTCCAAATGTGTATACTGAACTACATTCAACTGGCCCTTGTAGCATCATATTGATTAATCGGACTGTGTTATGCATTCTTACAAATTCTTTCTCTACCATAAAATATTATATATATATATATATATATATATATATAAAACCCTTCCAAGACAGAAGAGAACTCCCCCCCAAGAATCATAGTCCTAAAGCTTTGTTTCTTATTATCTAACGTGAGCTCACACAACAGAGCTCTGCACATTGAAATATTTTCTCATTTTAAGGAATTAATGGCTCTCCACCAGCCCTTTAACATGTAAAATGAGTAGGTTACTTGTGTCCAGTACATCCAAAAAGAGCCAGGATAAAATAAACATAAGGAGTTGGATATCTTGGAAAAAATCTGTCATGGGTTTGGGTTAATCATCTCCAGAAGAAATTCAACTTGATGCCTGAAATGTAAGACTTCTTGGAGAACTCAGCAAAGCCTGAGGCAGTGTTGATCTGAAGGAGGGCTCTGCATGGGTCAGAGCTGCTTTGCTGGCAGAGTGCAAACCCAGTTCACAACAACGGTGCTCTGAAAAAGTTGTAAAAGACTGCAGGGGCTTTACAGTGCACGCGCTGGAGCTTCAGTTACATAGCTGAAATTGTCCACTCTTCCTATTGTCTTAAATAATTTTTAAAATAAAATATGCCACTAATTTTCTAATCTCCTGCCCATGAATAATAAATATAGTTTTGTTTCTGCTTTTGTAAAAATCTTATAGAGTAAAATGGTCTTGTTGCTGAGACACAGAATTAAAACTCAGCAAATGAAACACCTTCATGAGGCGTTGGTGGTGTTAGTCAGATAAGTCAAAGCCATCTTAACTAATACTCCAATTTATGCCTTATGCTTTTATTATATTATTGCTTTTCCATGAACCCTAGTATGTGTCCTACTCTCTTTCTAAGACCCTTCCAATTGGAACAAAATTTAGGTAATTTCCCCCCCCCCCCCAAAAAAAAGAGTAGATATATGACGAGATACTATGCAACTTCTGTGACTGGTAGATCAATTGGTAAGTCTTGCTTGTCGGTTTCATAATATTCCGCTATTAAATTCAATTACAGAAGAAATATGCCTCACCTGGCTTCTTCTTGTTACAATTTGGCAGCATGAGGGTGCTGCTGAAAGTTACATCTGGCTAAAAATTAGTGAAAAGTTAGGCCCTGATCTTATCCATGCTTGCTCAGAAGTAAGTTCAACTGAAGTTGTCCTTTTTTTTTGTTATGTGGTCAAACACTTGATTTGGAAGCACTACTAACACCTATTAATTTATAATGTGGGGGTGGATGTTTAGATGTTTGAAAGACACTAGCTAAAGTTGTCTCCAGTGGCAGAAGCATCTATGAATGGGGGGGGGGGGGGTTCAGAAGATAACTTGAATCACTTTGATTATATTGTATTTATTTATTGACAATGGGAGAGAGAGAGAGAGAGAGATGTCTCCCTGGGGAGGAAGTTTTAAGGTTTTTGTACCATAACCAAGAAGACTCTTTCTTGCGTTGCCACCTGTCTAACCTCTGATGATGGGGACACCTGAAGAAGGGCCTCCAGAGAAGACCAGAGTGGGTGGGTAGGTTCATATCAAGAAGGCAGGTATTATTCAGCTATATTGGCATGCATTAATCATCTCTCATTTAGTCAAGTAAAGGTGAGGTCAGCAGTCCTGCGCATAGTTACATGGCACTCAGAAGGACTTGCTTCCACGTAAATTTCTGAAGGACCATTCTTCTTGAATCATAAACTTGCGGAGGGGGGCTTTCAGTAATAACAAATTACTTTCTTGTGACTCAGTAATATGTTCATGCGAAAGGACTTACTTATAAGTCCTCAGTTGCATCACATTAGTTCAGCTGGTACAAAACTTTTTGAAGACATCATTAAAATATATTTTATCATCTATTTATTTTGCTTTTTTAAAAGCCCTGTGCTCAGACCTTCACGCCTTGAGACAACTTCAAAAATATATGCTAATAATAATGTTACAGTTACTGCAGTCCTTTCTCCCACTGTGGTTATTGTGATAGAAGCAAAGGTTTTTGCACTAACTAGAGAAAATCCAAGATGACCAAATAATAATAGCTTTCCAACTCTATATCCTTAAACCCTTTAGGAGCCTTGTTCAGTGATTATGATTTTGAAGAGCCAGCCACGTGTAAGGAAAAATGTAAGGAGGGTGAACCTCTCAATAAATGTGGCCAGCATATTGTGTAAATAGGGCAGTGTGCATGTTTTCCTACTTCAGCTCATAGAAACAAAGATTTTTGAGGATACATGTGTGCATACTGAAGCTGGAAAATATGCCCATTGCCCTGTTCACACAAAATAGTGTGAATGTATCAGGGGGATCACAACACACCAGAAACGTAATGACTGAACATGGCTTAATTCCTTCAGTACAGAAGCTTTCCACAGAGATGCTGTTCTTGGAGTTTAAGCAGACCTAGCCTCAACTCTCTCTACCATCCTGAAAAATCCCAGTGGGTAGCTTTTATATGCCATGAAGGGATTTATTTCTTAGTGCCAGAAGTTCGTTGTGCCCTGACAAACTGAGACTAGTTACCTAAAAGGATGTTTCAGTGTGGTCTAGATGCTACTGTGCCAAAAGAACTGTACAATCCTAAGTAGAGTTACATGCTTCTAAGGCTGTTGACTTCAGTTGACTCAGAAAGATACTTATTTATTTGTTTGTTTGTTTGTTTGTTTATTGGGATTTATATCCCGCCTAGCCAGCGTTAGCCGGCTCTAGGCAGCTCACAATAATAAAACACTGGTAATTACAATAAAATTGTGGCATGAATAACCGCAGCAGTGAACTAATATTTCACAGAAATTTCATGCATTAATTGGCAGCCATCATTATATTCCAGAGCAGATACAGCAATTTCCGAACCCTTGGCCAGGAGCTTACACCAGGTGATTTATCATGGTGTTATCCTGAGGCCCAGCGGCGGCTCCTAATTGAAGGCCTGGCAGAAGAGCTCCACTTTACAGGCCCTGCGGAACTGCAGAAGGTCCCGCAGGGCCCTGATGTCATCTGGGAGCTCATTCCACCAGTGGGAAGCCACCACTGAGAAGGCCCTGGTCCTGGTGGTTGTCAGCCTGGCCTCCCTAGGTCCAGGGAGGGTCAGGCGATGTTGGGTGCCTGACCGCAGTGCTCTCTGGGGTATATACGGGAAAAGGCAATCTCTTAAGTAGGCAGGCCCCCGACCATACAAGGCTTTAAAGGTTAAAAACAGCACCTTGAACCGGATCCAGTATGCTATAGGCAGCCAGTGCAGAGTCCTCAGCACAGGCTGGATGTGGTCCCACACCGAGAGACCCATCAACAGCCTGGCTGCAGCATTCTGCACCAGCTGCAGCCTCCGGAGCTGAGACAAGGGCAGCCCTAAGTAGAGAGCATTGCAGTAGTCCAGCCTCGAGGTGACCATAGCATGGATCACTGTGGCCAGGTCATTGCGTTCGAGGAAGGGAACCAACTGCCTAATCAGCTGTAGATGGTAAAAGGCTGCCTTGGCAGTGGCTGCTACCTGGGCCTCCATAGTCAAGGAGGCATCCAGGAGCACTCCCAAACTCCGGACACACGACGCTGGCACCAATGGCGCCCCCTTGAAGGCCAGCAATGGGGTCCCTAATCCCGATCCACTCCAACCCAGACACAGGACCTCCGTCTTTGTTGGATTCAATTTCAGTCGGCTCAGCCGACTGATTCTGTTTAGGATTGCATTGTCAATACCAATCTAGGGTATTTCACAGACTTCAGAAGCAAGTCCCTTTGAGCTCAAGGAGAACTAATAATTATGTTTAGATCTGCAGTCATTATATAGGGAAGGCTGAAATTTACTTTTAAAAACTAAACCATGTATTTGTCTTCTCTCATAAACAGTTGAGCTGCTTTTGATGTCAATAAGAATGATTTTTAGAGCAGTTACTGAGAATAATTTTAGTCTGTCAAATAAAGTAAATCAGACAATACAAACTATTTATTTTTCCCTTATATCCCATAATATTACTAAGTGGAAGAGAAGAAGAACACAGAGCCAAAACCCAAATCTTTTGTCCTGCATACTGCAGTCATTTGGAGGAATAAACCCCTGCGTGCTAAAGCATTTCAAATCCTTTTCATCTGACCAGTCGGTGACCTGATAACTATTTCCTGCCCCTAAATAAGGTTGTGACCCAGGTCTTAGAGAGCAAAGGACAGATAATTTTAGCAACAACTTAAATTCAAATAGATTTGGCCAAGGGAAGGAGGTGGTAGGGACACATCAAGAAGGAGAGGGTGTTCAGCAAGAAAGCTTAAGTGAAATGTTTAACTCTTGTTCAAAGCAAAAGAAAAAAGCCATGGCCTAGATTGTACTATCTTTTTTTCTTCAAGTAATTAACTGTCTCTATCATTACAAAATCATTTATGGGTGAAGACATACCCTTATTTAGATCTTTGAAGTCTTCTTTACACATATCAATTGTGGAAATACATTCTACTTAGAAAGGTAGGCATACCTCCGTATTCAAACAAGATGTAATCATTCTACTGCATGAACAGGAAACGTATTCATGATCAGTTACCCTAGAATTTGTGCAGTCACAATAGATAAGAGTGGCTAAAAATGAAGCTTTCCCCACTCTTTCATTGTGTGCTTGTATATGGAATACAGATTTTAATCTGGATTAGTGATTTTCCTTATGGAACCAAGAACTGGAGGTTGTTTGGAATTAATTATAGAAAAGTATGTTATTGTGTTTATACCCTACCTTTCTCACTAATATAACAGTTACATTGAATATATGTGGTTTGTGCATCATCTCAGCTTTTCATAGTGCAATGCTTTGAAAAACAAGTCTGTTGCCATTGCCCATAAGAAACAGTGTTATCAGTTTTGGCAGTGCTAGTAATTGGTTCAGTAAGGCAATGGTGGGGTGGACGTAGTTCAGAAAGAATGAGAACAGGTGACTGCTAATGTAAAAGCTAGCCAGGTTGACTGTTTGTTAAGTGATGCACATATGGCCCATACAGCAAAAATACTGAAGGAAGATTCCTACCATGCATCATTTTTCTGTACATGTGAAACTTCTTTTGCTAGATTGGATTATATTGTTTTATTTCGCCACAAGAAAATAGGAGAGTCCTGCAATGAAAATCCTCCAAGGAACTCTTCTGATTTTTTTTAAGCCACTAAAATACTTCTAGGTGAATAGATTGGAAGGCAGAAGACCCTTACAAGGGCACATTGTTGCTTTAATAAAGTAGGTAACTTGAACGTCTTATAAAAAATTCATGACTGTTCTATTCTGTGGATGGGAACTATAGTATTATGAAGGATTAATTGTCCTTAATGAGGTCAGAGATCTACAGCATTCCAAAAAGACTGTTTCCTTGTGATTACATTTTTAATATCGAACACACGTTTATGTCTTTTTCCTTTTTTCTTGCTAATAAAGTTGTGGATCAGCCATATATTACAACTCCTTTTGATGATGTGAAATGTCTCTTTAAACAAAACACTGTGAAAAGACAGCAAAATTGAAACTTAGATATTTAAAATGTGGTGGCATTAAATACAAGGAACAAAGCCATGTATCTTTTACACTTTCCAGATAATCTGCGCAAATAGAAAGTAAGTACTCAAGATTTAGAAACTTTTATGAAAAATTGCAGAAATTGATACAAATGACAGTTAATAATGGAACTTTACAGGAGCATAACCTCTCAGCATTCTTGTGATAAGCACTGCAGCATGTGTTGTGTCTAAAGTATGCTGTCCTGTTTGATTCTTCTCATTTGAAAATATTAATATTTGAAATCTTTAATCATCTTGCTCGTCATGGCAAATAATCTACCCAGTCTCTAAGGCTATGATCCTTAAAACTCTTTTCCTAGAATAAACCTCACTGAATAAAGGTACCTGAATACTTTTGGCCTCTGTCTGCATACCCTCATACATCTGTATACATGGCTAGCAAAGTCCATTTTTATTCAAAGGTAACTGGTGAATGCAGGAACTAGACTCCCATTCCTCCTTCCCCTCAGTGGTGATCAGCACTGTCAACCATCTGTTAGAGGATGTATATATGAATAGTCTTGAACATTTCCCTAATTACAGATGCACTCTCTCTAGCCTTCTTTTGTGAATGTGGGCACCCCCAGCCCTTGAAATGGAAACAGTGTGCTGATCAAGCTAGATCAGTGTAGCTAGATCAAGATGGGTAGACAGATCAAGGTGAGTATCTGAAGAATTAACCAGTGACTCACGAAAGCTCATACCCTGCCACAAATTTTGTTAGTCTTTGAGATGTCAGTGGACTCTTGCTCTTTTCTGTTGGTTCTATGTGTTGGTGGATAGGTTATGGTAGCTTAGATCAACCATCAGTAACTCCTGTGCTAAATAACAGGAGATATGTAAATGGTCCTTTTACCTTGATATCCTTAGAAGTCTGTAGAAATATCTTTCTCTGAGTTGTTTAGCAGTTGTAGAGAGTGGTGGATAGGCCGATATTCCATTTGCTGTATAATATGGAAGATTTCTTTCTAAAATGGATAGAATTCATGTGTCATAAGAGTCAGTTTGTTCTAAGTCAGTATCTAAGCCTGTATCAAAGTTACAATGAAGAATGTTCATGAAAATGCATAGGTAAGAAAATTCTTAAGGAATTAAAGAAGAATCTGTGGTTTATATTGTCAGCAAAGGTTTCTGATTTAACCTACAGATGACCTGGCCTTGTTTGTTCAGATGACAGCTCTAAAAGTGTACAGGGAATATTCCCTTGTAATACAATGATTTGCCGCAAGCTCTGACCTCACTGTCTGTCAGGGAGCAGGTCTGAATTGGCCCTTTCTCTGATATCGTGACACTGCTTCTGTTGCCTCGATTGTGACCTCTGATTGAAAGATACCCCTGGGACTTCTATATAATAAGCATGACTCCTGACTCTTAGCCAGGTCTGCTTTCTTAGATTTTTGTCAGGCTTTTTGGTTGTCTAGGCTGTATATGCTAAAATTTACTTGAGCTGTCACGGTGTTCTGTGATTGGTATAGTCTTTGAAATGTATTTTTAGTACACATTTTTAAATGGAAATATATCATTTACAATAATATATAATATTCAGAAACAAGTACCTTTTTCATTAGGCGCCTGTTTCCTGTGTAGTTTATTGATGGCATTAAGATTTTAATTTTTTTCTCAGATACTCAGAGAATGCAAGCCCCTTATACTCAAGTTTATCCAAGCAGCTCAATGACTCCATGCCCAGTTTCCTTTGCCCCTAGAGCCCCCTTCTCAGTTAGTCCTCTTCCTGTCCTCTTTAGTGTTATTCAGATTGTCCAGTTTATTCAGATGTCCTCTTTAAAGCTCAGGTGTTCATTAGATCTGAGCAGTTCAGAAGAGCATTTTACCTTGCCTTGCCATTCACTCAGTATTTTAATTCTGAAATACAACAGTAAGATCTTATTTTGCTCATCTATTTTTCATTATGATTGTTTTTTGTCTGTTCAAGGATATGCAATCCTATTTGTAATTCTCTCCTTTGAGCTCTTAATCCATAACTACAGGGACATCCTATGTAATGCTCCATGATGGCTTTTAGAATGTGGTACAAGGAACTGCAGATGGTTCTGCACTCTCATTGTTTCCCAAAAAAACTGTTGCTGTATTAATCATTTATCAAGAATCAAAGCTATGGGAAAGGGAATCCTCTTGTGAGAGCTCCAAAAAATCAGTACTTTCTGTTGCTCTTGTTGCACATTAACCTCTTAGCACAGAAGTATCACAGCCACTTCTATGCATCTTGTTCTCTGTCACAAACGCTCTGCCTAATAAAATGGTTATATTTCACTCAGTCTCTACCTTCATCTGTTATGACTGTGCAGTTTTTGTAGTGGCAGAAGTTTTCGATATCTGACAATGTAGGACAGGATCTAGTGACTTCTTTCTGTGAAGACTTCCTCAGAGGAAGGCAGTCAGGGCAAAAGCATGTGGGGAGGACACTTGGTTCTATATCCAGAGTTCCCATCATTGTTCAAAAAATTCATTTACCAGGGGTACAGCAGACCAGTCCAGATTTGGACTGTGGCACAGTGGAAGTGTAGTTTAAGTTTCCCCCCATGTGGCATTTCCCTGAACTGTTTGAAGACATACCTGTGATCTGCTTGAATTCCCAAATGTATATAAAGATGGAGTAGAAATGCAAGAAATTAAATAAATCCCTGTGGAGAGATCCATGATCTTCAATGTTGCAAAATAAATTAGAGGTCACAGATGTCCTCAGAACTTGAGTGTTCACATTGTATTATTCTTGTTTATTCAGCTATGGGATAACTTCTGAAAGCGTAAAATATTCCACTGGTTTGTATTGCTTTTTTCTCTACTATGAAATAGTTGTAATTTTTGGTCTAACTACACATTAGCATTTTCTAGTTTGAAGTAGTAAGCACATGTAAGTAACTTTGTTCTTATGGTCCACATTTCCCAGTCTGACTGAAATGTTTGCTTAGAAAGCAAAGCTCTAGTGAAAGAAATGTTTGCTAGGCTTGATTTTCTTACTCTTTTTTAAAAGTATTTTTCTTAATGTAAACTGTGTATTTGAAGTTTTCATCTTGGTGCAAATCATCATGATCAAAGTGTAAGCCACTTATCTTTATAAGTAAAAATCCCAAGTCCTGCCCTTTACTTGCAGACCACAAATAAGATTGCTGTGATACCTGCCTTCCATTTTTCTTAATGCAACCTCATGGCAGTTTTAAGAAACGTAAGTGTTAGATCTGAATGTTGGCACAGTGTTACAAAGATCTGAAATTCATCCAAACTACATGGACTGAATGGCTGCTTTCTTTATTTATCTGACTTTGGCTGCAGTAGTGCTGGTGTTTTGTGTGGGAGGTGAATTATTCCTATAAATCAGAAAAGTTAAACACTGGTGAAAATGTTAGAACTTATGCAGTTTTCATCAGTTATGCCCTTTTTAACTTAGCCAGTCTTCCTCCTATGCACTCATTATTTGGTCGTGTTATTAACCATTTGAGTTTCAGAGAAGGTTATTCATACTGTAGATCCATATTTCACAGTGCAGTAATCTAAAATAAGGAAAATGGGAACCCTGGTGAATAATCTGATTTTTTTTCTTCCATCATGAATGCTGAAAGAGTAGAGATAAATGTACTCATTTAAAAGTGAAATCCTGATTCCACTGAATTGATTAACAAAAACTTCTGTAGATTGTAATTCTGCATAGGATTGCCATTGTAAGACTATTGCCTAATGGATGCAGTTACAAACTAGCACTTTGAATTAAATGATCTAATTTCATTAGCCACCCACTTTGCTTTATTTTTAGTTCTTCAAATGCTGTACACCCACTTTCCCTTCTGAGCATAGCAATACCACCTTTTTGGTTTCTAATCCTTTTTGTAGAGATAGGATGTCAAGCTGGTAGCTAAACCTTCTTTGTTAAAGAAAAATCCAATAAAATAAAATCATCCGCAAAGGCCTAGCTTGCTGTAACCTGCCTGTGTTGTTCCTTTTTAAAATAATTACATCTATTGAAATCTAGTGCACATATTTGTACAGTTTTGTGCATGAAAAAGACTATTAACCACCAGTAAAATAATTGACCATAATAATTAATTAGTAATAATCAGCGTTTCCTATCTATCACTACAAGCATTTTTAATACTCTGGTTTTGATATGTAAAATAAAATCAAAAGACTGTTTTGATCTGCCTTGAAGTTTTGCTGTACTGTTATTTAGTATGGCCATATGTTAAAATATTAATGTTCCAGGAGCAGACCTTCTATGCTTTTGCTTTTTAAGATACGTTCATACAGGACTATGTTAAACTGTATGAAAAGAGGTCATATTGTTAAATAATTGACACAATTAAAGCCTGTACATTTCTACTTTAAATTCATTTGCTTGGCAATGTCCTTATCTAGAAATTAGGTGTCCAAGTATTTTGTTCTTCTGTTAACAGAATAACTGGCAATCTTCCCAACACATCTTAATACAGGAGAAGCAGCTTTTGTTATGAAGCTACTTGTGATTACTAGAGAACACTGAAGAATAAGTTGAAGTTGTCCTTGGTGCTTAAAAGTGAAGAATATTGAATAATCATAGAGGATACCTTTTCTGTGTTACATAATCAGGGGAAAGGATTAAATGCCCTTCATATAGAATAGAGAGAGAATTTAGAAATCAGGTACTGCAACTGTGCAAGCTTTTTAAAAAAACAAATCTGGAACAATTTTTTTGGTAGTTTACCAATTTATATGAAATGGGGGGTGTTTGTTTTTTACATATAAAACCAACCAGAAGATCCAGGATTTCTGGATCAAAAAGACAACAAGCCACCCTTTTTGTGACCTGTAATACTACATTATGAATATCTTCATTAATTTTAAGTTTAGTCCTACAATCTGAGGTTACCTCATTATTTGGCACTTTGGTTCACATATATTTGGATGTCATTGTGTCTTCTTTCTGATTCTTCCATGTTACAAATGTATGCTGTTGTATGCATGCATTCAAGTTAACAAGGATTTGGTTTCGGATCTCATAAATCATCCCTGATTTCCCATTTTTTAAGCTCTTTTGAGAAAGCCATGTACTTGCGAATTGAAAAAGTTACCGGATTACCACAGATTTAGCTACCACTTTACCAGTGTAGAGTTTATCTGATTTGACTGTGGCCCAAACACACACCAGAATGGACAGTGCACTCCAATAAGGGAAAACCAGAGTGGAGTATGAATTGTCCACTGACACTTGGGGGAGAGAAGGAAGTACACAAGAAATGGAAAGACAGCTGGAGAAGGGATGAATGGTGAGTGGGAAACAGAGAGCCAGTGAGACAGCTGACCATATTTGGAGGCAGATTAAGTGAAAACCAAAGAAGATCTCTCTCTTGGGGCAGAAGGCAAGACTAAGTCTCGGCATTAGGAGATGATTTACTTCTTCATGACTAACAGTAATCCTGTTTTTGAGCGAGGGAGCAGGAAGGCAACCTCATGTCATCGTTTGCTAAAAAGAAGCACATATAGAAGCACCTCCATAGTCTCTTCTCTCTTCCACACTAAGGGGAACAGTGGGGCCCTCCTCTTACCTCTCCCACTAATATCTTTTGTACTTTCTCTTTAGTATAGTGAGGTTCAACTATCAAATGTGCTGCATAAAACTATCCATAAAACAGACCTCAGACCAGACTGTAAAACAGCTGGAAAGATGAAAGCCCTAATTAAAAGCAGGGCTTTCGCCATAGTTCCTCGCACCCCCCCCCCCCCAGTGCTCTGGAATATTTTGCACTAAAAGGTTCGTTTGGTCCTGTCTTTTCAGGCATTCCTCTAGGAACTGAACACTTACCTGTTTTCTGGGCCTTTAAATGAATACAAATGTTTTAATCTCTGCAGTTTGCCTGAGTAATTTGCATCCTGCTAGTTTTGTGCTGTCACTTCTACTGAACATGGAATTCATCTTTTTCTTTAGTTATTGTAATTTTTCACATTGTTGTAATGATTTTTTGGTTGTTGGTTTTAATGATGGTTGATTTATTTGTTGTATCCCACATTGTAATGTTGAAAAGCAGCGAGCAGATCTAATAAATATATCTCAGTGGTCACTCAATCCAGCCTTTGTTTACAGTCTCATGTGATGTTGGATTTCCTTGACTTAAACTCTAAATATGTTATTTGACCATAAAAAGCAGCCATGGTAGGCAGTATGCACCAGGGCTGTAACCCAGGAGCAGTTAACCTTTCCTTTTTCCTGAGTTTCCTTAGTCAGAAATGTGTTCTCTGCTTTACATCCCAACAGGCAAAATGGTTGGTACTATAAGGGTACCATTTTTCCCCCCGTCAGTTAAAACAGCTGAGATTAAAAATATTGTTGCTGCCTTTTTTCATTCCAGGGTGTAAAACAGTCAGGGCATTTTTTTTTTACCTTGTCTGCCCTAGATTGCCTCATGAATTCTTGACTTCTTGATGGTGCTTTAGCATGCTCTACAGACATGTTGCCTGTGTCTTGCCCTTTGGCAACTTTACCCTTAGCTAGGCTTTGGACTTATTCATCCTGCCTGATCTGCTACCTGTCCTCAGAAGAGGTTTTTTTTTCTGTTAGGCTTAGTCTAATGACTGAGGATATGGAATGGTATGATACAGCCTGATCTTATCAGATCTTGTAAACTGAGAAGGATTGGTACTTGGTTCTGGGACCACCAAGGAAGACTCCGAAGAGGAAATCAATGGCAAACTAGTCTTTTTCACACTTGCTTTCAAAGTCCTTTTCTGGGGTCTCCATAAGTCACTTGCAACTTGAGGACAAATACATATATGCATACGTAAGTCTAATGACTTGTAAAGCAGCCTAGCCTACAAGTGTTGAGTGAGAGAGGGGATTGAGGCATTCCTTGCTGTTTTTCATACAAACAGATTAATTAATCTAATCACACGTTTTTGAGATGACAGCAAGTTTTTGAGGACAACAACTGGTCAGTGGTATTTTTTCAGTTTTCTTTTACTTGTTAATACCAACCTGAATTCAGTATGCCTTACACACAGAATTGTACTGCAAGGCTGTTGATTTAGTCTCTCTTGCAGATAATTGTGTTTATTAAACTATAAAATCCCAAAATTCCTCTCATCCTCAGGTAAGGAAGAAGACTTCACTTACACAGATAAATTAACAGAGAAGATAGAAAGGAACAAAGAACGTACATACCAGTGGCTTCATACACAGGTTTGGGATTATGAAGGACCTAGTCCCAAAAATGAAAAATGGTGAGCTCATTGCCTATAAATTAGATTTTTGGACTATAATAATACATCATGTAACACAAAGCCCTTCTTAATTGTCTTAAAACAAATAAGGCATTTTATCCAAGGGCCACATTGCCAAGTTTCAGATACACTCCCTTTGAGAATTAATTTAATAAATTCTGCATATCATTCTGTCACAAACCTTAGTGAATAGCTATGACAGGCCAGCATGCAATATCTCTTCAAAGTATCCATAATTATTTTTCTGTCAGAAGCCCAAATGGCTGCAATTATGAAAAATACAGAAAAATATATATTGTTCGTATATTCTTCAAGTTACAGAATGTATTCAAATTATTGTAATTTAATAGCTAACCAGGCATACTAAATACTGCATTGATATGCTGTGGCAAATTCTATATTTAAAACAGGAAATAGTTCATGCAGCAAAGAGGGAGAATCATATTGAGAGAAGAATCCAAGGGTCAAAAACTTACAAAGTCTTTTTTTAAAATAATTAGAAGAAAATTAACATTTCACGATTTTGTGCCTGAGAAAATTTTGTCCTTTGACTCCTAGAAGGAGTAGATCTCTCTTTGCTTAGCTGGTGATTTCTCCACCATCTAATCAAATAGATTTCTATTAGAAACCAAAATATGTTTAAAATTCCTTTGAGAAAGAATATGTAAGCTCGTCTGGAAGGAGCCAGATGCCCTCTGCAGGTATCCCAGTAAGTGAGACTCTATTGGCCCACATCAATAAAAAGGATGTTTTTTTCTCAGGATTCTCTTTATCCTGTGCTGGGAAAGTGAGTTGGAATACATGTGGACAATCTTAATGTTTTAATTTTATATGTTTAGACCATTGTTATCTTGCCCTTTCCCAAAGATTTCAGGGCAGCACACATTGGTCTCCAAATCTGGCCCTCACAGCAGCCCTATGAGGTAGGTTAGGCTGAGAAAGAGTGACTGGTCCACAATCACCCTGCGTGCTTCATGGCACAGTGAAGCTTTGGATCTGAGTATTCCAGATCCTAGTCCACTTACTTATCCGTTACATCAAAATATTCATAATTTACCAAGACTGCAGAAGAACACTGACATATCAGAGGAACTTGCACACACAAGCAGAAGTACACATTCAAACATACCCACCATAGCCATACAAGGTGCTATGTTTATTCTACAAAACTAAAAGAGGAAGAAGATAAGAGAGAAGAGGAGACTGGATTTATATACCCCTCCCTTCACTCGGAGTCTCAGAGCGGCTTACAAACTCCTTTTCCTTCCCTTCCCCTCCCCACCACAGACACCCTGTGAGGTAGGTGGAGCTGAGAGAGCTCTTTTGAGAACTGCTCTTTCAATAACAGCTCTGACAGAACTATGGCTTGCCCAATGTCATCTAGCAGCTGCAAGTGGAGGAGTGGAGCATCAAACCTGGTTTTCCCAGATTAGAGTCTGCACACTTAACCACTACACCAAACTAGTAATTAAATATGCAAAAAAGTGGGATTTAAACAGAAAAAACTCCACTTCATGTGAAAATATGTATCAAGGTTTGGGTATTTGACAAAGGCTCTGGAAATTACATGGCTTTTTTACTTCTGCCACCAAAAAACATGCTTGTTTGTTTTTTGTGGGACAGTTTTCTATCCCAAAATACATTCAGCTTGGAATAGTGAATACAACCTAAATACAGTTTGTTTAAGTCAGGCAATTATGGTAATTTCAGATGGAACCCAATGCAAGAGCTAATATACTGAAGATGTTTACTTGCAATAACATTGTGTATTCCAAGTAAATATGTTTAGAATAATATTGTGTTATAGATTATTTAAGGCTATAGTCATCATTGCAAAGGATCCCTGAAAGGAATCATTAAAAGACTTAATAGTATATTTTCAAAATATATAGAACAGCAGTAGGAAAAATACATGGGGAAAAATCAGTTTGTTTATTTATTTTGATTTCTAGACCACCCTCCCCCAGTAGGGCTCAGGGCGGTTCACAATGTTCAATGAATATACTCTATCATTCCAATAAATACAATCATAAAAACAAGTTAAAATTAAACAACAACAATCAAACTGTTCCAGATAATGTTAAATTTTTGTATCCAACCCCTTGGATAGGCGGAGAGATGAAGGATAAGGAGGCCAGGCTTGATGTTAACTGTTGCTGTCCTCAACCATAGGCCTGGCAGAACATCTCCGTCTTACACGCCCTGCAGAACTGCATTAGGTCCCACAGGGCACAGATGTCATTAGGCAGAGAGTTCCACCATGCCAGCACCAGGGCCAAAAAGGTCCTGGCTCTGATCAAGGACAGTATAACATTTTAAACAGCATGGTAGTTAAAAACAAAAAATTCCTTTCATGGTTCACATTTATCCTTTGGATAAATGTGTGTGTGCATGTGTGTGTGTAAATAATCAGTAAGAACATAACGTGTTTTTTAAAATATATATAGAGAGAAAATAGATATATATATTTATTTTGGTTAATTTTCATTGAACCTTTTTTTAAAGGAAAGCAGTATAGTTTCCAAAAGTAAGACAAGATGACCTCTATGCAACAGGAATTGTTTTCAGGAGTTTTTTTTTACTTCTGTAAATGTGAGCAGCACATTAATAATGTTAACAGAATTGCTTAAGACATTTAGATATTACAAGCAGGAGGACTAGGGCTGCCAAGTCAGCCCGGGGGGCGGGGGATCCCCCGCTACAGGGGTTCCCGATCCGCCGGCCGAACCCCACCCCCGAAGTCATCCAGCCTGGACGACTTCCCCTGCGCCGGGTGACGTCACCGGAAGTGATGCCATCACGTTGGGGGCATTGCCTGGGCAACGCTCTGGCAATTGCCCCAAAACTCTATGATACCATAGAGTTTTGGGGCGATTGCCAGAGCGTCGCCCTGGCAACGCCCTCAACGTGCTGACGTCACTTCCGGTGACGTCGCCCAGCGCGCGCGCTTCGTGCGCACGCCTGGGAAGCTCCCGGCCAGCAGAGGACTCCCCCCCGCCGCCGGTAAGGTGAAGAGACTTGGCAACTCTAAGGAGGACCCACGATACTTGTGGGGTGGGAGAAAGAGCTCCAGGTCAAGGAGGAGGAAGCACCTGCAGGTGAGCCTTCTCCGCCACCCTTCCGGCACCAACAGCGAGGCCTGGGCCTGCCAATCTCCTCCCCCACGGGCACTGGCGGTGAGGCCTGAGCATCTCTCAGCTGCCAGGGCCGCCCGATCTCCCCTCCCCGGCACTGGCTGCAAGGCCTCAGCGGCCCGCCGCAGTTCTCAAAGCATTCTCTGTGCATGCACAGGGAACACTCTTTTACTTTTGGGGGGGGTTAAATATTCCCCATATAGGTTTTTTAAGTTTTGGGGGGTTTGTGCACATTTGGGGAGCCTCCCAAGTGTGCAGGAAAATCTTTTTGCCCCCTAGGTGCCCCTGATTTGCAGATTTAGATATTCACACACAGGGGGCGCCTTGGCTATTAGCAGGGCACATTTCGTAGCAGGAGCTCCTTTACATATTAGGCCACACACCCCTAATGTAGCCAATCCTCCAAAAGCTTACAGAGCTCTTTTTATAGAGGCTACTGTAAGCTCTTGGAGGATTGGCTACATCCGGTGGGTGTGGCCTAATATGTAAGGAGCAAAGAAGCCCCTGCTATGAAATAAGACCTGGCTATTATATAGATGTCTGATTCTGCTTTCCCTGAACTTTATGGTAAAATGTTGATGGGGGTGGGAATCAGAACTATGAAGATCAAACAGCTGGTAGCTTTATCTAACAAAAACAAGATTATTGCGAGGTAATAAACTGCTTAAATAAGATCAGATGATATCTGTAATTTGTAGTTTTTCAGTGTTACTAGCAAATGATAATATGTGATAAAATGATTAAAAAATGATTTTAAAAAATGTGATAAATTGCCAGCTATTAAAGAACTTGTATTTAGAGAATTTTATCTTAAACTTTCTAGCAATAACTGATTACCTTATCTGTTCCAGCCAGCTTCTTAAAAATAATACTCCTTAAGCCCTACTGAAAATAAGAGCCCAAGTTCTTAATGATATTTAGCTAAAACATTAGACAGCCAGTCATTTCCAAGCAGTAGGTATCTTGAAGCCCAGTTATAAATATGCTTATTCAGAAGTAATTCCGTTGATTCATTCCAACTTTCATACCAGTGTGTTTAGGACTGGGATACAATGGAGCTGGGATACAATGAACCATGCAGCACGTTCTAGATGCATTAGGAGGCATTGGCCTTTAGTTTCTTGAACAGCATATCCACCATGCTGAGTGGCTACCCACATCTGAAACACAGAAAATTTAGAAAAACTATTTCTTGTATCATTTGGAGACTTGCTTTTTAAAGAGAAAAGTCAAAATGCCACTGGGTAGGTATTGAACCTTTGGGATGCCTTTTGTCATTCTGTGGTTTTGAATATGTATTTTAGTATGTTACTAATGTATTAACTATTTTCTGACCAATGCATAGCAAGCATTTCTTGCCTGAGATAGACCCTGAAGTTCTCAAGGGAGGAAGAGTTCAGCTTGTGGTAAGATATTTCTCTCATAGTAAAAAGATCTGAAATAGATAAATCAATTATGTTTGGATTTTTGTTTTTTTGTTTTTTGTAACTGGCTTATAAACAAATCTTTATACATAGAACATATATAATTAACATATAACTGAAGTTAGTTGTTCTGTGAATAGGAATGCTTTTTACTTAGAAAAATTGTATGCTGGCTCTGGAGGTGTTCGCTAACAATAAAACAGTTAAGATAAATTTAAGAAATTAATTTAAAAGCACAGTGAAATTGCCCCAATAACAACAAAACCATAGCAGTCATAAAATTATCAGCAAATTAAAGCAACATGCAACAACAACAAAATAAAACACTGTGCATTAAATATGTGCTACTGTATAATTTCCCACTTCTGGGAGGAGGTCCCTTGGATTAAGAAAGACAGCCTGCCCAGTTATCAACCAGAGACCATGCTTTTTCTGTTGTGGTTCCCATCCTACAGAACAAGTTCCTTTTGGAAGTGGTGGGTGTATCATCTCTAGAAGCCTTTAGGAGGCACTGCTAGAGCATTTAATAAGGTGTAGGCTGCAGGCATTTGGAGGGATTTTACTGTATTTGGCATTTTATTGTATTTTGTATGTTTTAAATTTGGATTTGTGAGCTGCCTTGAGCCATGGGGAAAGGCAGGGTATGAATACTTTAATAAATAAATATAAGATCTCTGTCACGGGCTGGGTGCCAATAGAACAGGAGCCAAGGAGAAGTCCAGGACAGTCCGAGGTTAAGCCAAATCAGGAACAAGTTGCCAAGTCCAAAACACTAAGCCAAAAGCAGAGTCAGTCCAAGCCAGGGTGCAAGAGAGAAACTCACGAGTAAACCAGTCCAGGGAGTCAACAGAGCCGAAGTCAAACAAAGCCAGAGTCACAAGCCAGAAGTTCCAGAATCAAGTCAGCTATCACGAGCTGGATGGGTGTAGAGCTTAGCCAAGAAGACTTGATGCTAGCACAAGTTGGTAGTCTCTGTGCTGTGCTTAAATACCCAGCCACTTCCTGTGCTTGTTAGCAGCTGCCAGAGAGGTCCCAGCTCCTCCTAGAACTCAGGACTTAGTGATCTGCGACCATGCATGTGTGCCTCTTTGCTTCTTGCAGCTAAGTCTTGCCTGCATTGGGACCTTAGACATTCCACCCGAGGAGGTGAATCAGGTGGGCTTGAACTTAGCTGTGGCTCAGCTGCTGCTGGTGCTGGGGTAAAACCCTGGGAGGTGCTTGCTTGAGCCTCATCTGGCTCTGGTGGAAGCTCTTCTGGAGCTGGGAGCTGATCCTCCACCTCACTTAGGTCCGCAGGAGGCAGGTCCTCAGAGGTACTCATGACAATCTCAATTTGCAAACATTTTAAGGGGATTGCTAACAAAGAAAGCATAGTCAGTCAAGATGAACTGCAGTTGTAAAGACCTTGGGAAGGGATAAATGTAAGAGGGTGAAAGTGAGATGGGGAAAGACGTACTAAGAACATAAGAGCTATGGTGGATCAGACCAGTGTTCCATCTGGTCTAGCACCCAGGAGGACCAACAAATAGGGCACAAAGGCCAAGGCCTTTCCCTGATGTTCCCGTCTAGGACTGGTATTCAGAATGTGATGATTCTCTTTAGTCACCATGGCTAGTAGCCATTGATGGAATTATTCACTATGATGGACCTATGTTCCACTATTCACCCAGCAGCCTGGAATTAAGCCCAAGAACTGATATTAAACAAATAACTCATACCCTTTAATTTACAGCTTTCATATTTATGTTAGCCATTATATGTAATATGTCATTAGCCACCTCAAGTCCCATTCAGGGGAGAGGGAATGGGACAAAATTTTGATAACTAAAAAAATAAAATAATCACAACTAGTATTTATGATCTACATTGTGCTGCAAACATTGTTTCAAATAATTGGTCTTCATATTCTACCTGTGGATTAGACCACTGGCTCCCTGGATAATTTACATTTTCTTGCTCACAGCAAGGTAATGATCCCTCCCCAGCTGCTTCCATGTTGGATAGTGTTATGTTACTAAAAATATGGGAGTGACTATCTCATGTGATTATAAGACCAAAAAAAATCAAAGGAAAACATTTCTTTTTCTACTCTACTTGCTGTTGATCCGTGGCAAAATGTCTTGACAAACTTATAATAATCAGTAATTAATACTTATATGTAAAATATCCAGATCAACTGAGGGGTTGGGGGTTTTGTGGATGTTGAAATTAGTGTAATAAGTTTACTCAGATCTAATGGCTGTTGCTAATGGTATTCTTCTTAACATTAAATTAAAATATTCTGTTGTTTTATTAGGTATCCTGATTAAGATAAATCACACTGAGGAAAAAGATAATGGAATAGCAATATATTCTCTGGATGGGTTTAGTTCATGTTATTAGTGCAACTAGATACATGTCTAAACCCTCAAAGCAGCCAGGGGTAGTATTTCAGTCAGGGTGGTGGTGCTATCAAGTAAGGGGAGGCAGGAATTGAACCATTTCCCCTTCGTGCTATTTTCCAGGTTTAAATTTCCTTTCCTGGGTTGCTGTTAGCTCCAGTAAAGCAAATACAGGTTGCTAGTCTTCTTTTCTTAAGGGGACTAGCTGCTTCATGGGGGGAGGGGGGATTTCTATCCAGGAAGTAATATGGTGAAAAGTTTTTTAAAAAAAAAAAAACCTGACCCATTACCTTGACCTTCATACAAATCATCTTCCCTTCTCAGCTGATACTTTAAAAGAAAATTCAAGATATTAGGAGATATGGTACAATCCTAAACAGACTTATACCTTTCTAAGCCTTCAGTGGGCTCCTATCAAATTTCAATTAGGGTTGCCAGGTCCCCTCATCACACCAGCAGGGGGATTTGGGGGGTGTTCCAGAACGTCCCTAATGCAATGATGTCACCAGGAAGTGACATCATCATGTTGGGGATGTCATGTGGTAACACTCTGGTTTTTGGGCAAAACTTTATGGTAAAACTGGCTTCAAACCATAGAGTTTTGCGCACAAACCAGAGTGTCACTGTGCAACACCCGATATGATGACGTCACTTCCAGGTGATGTAATTGCATCGGGGACGTCACACAGTGACATCGCTGTTTGGGGGTGGGGTTTCCCCACCAGGCAGAAGCCCTAAAAACTGGGGGAGCCCCTACTGGGACCTGGGGGCTAGCAACCCCGGTTACAATGTAAGATCTGATTATCACTAAATTTAAAAATTTGATATGAGTAATGAATTCTACCAGTGTATGGCTACCAAGTTTTTAATTTTTAAATTTTTTAAAATATTTGTATCCCACCTTTCCATCCAGTTAGGGCCTTCAAGGGGGGAACAATTGAAAAGACATTTAGAATGTGTGTTTTTTTCAAATAGTATATTTGCATAAAGCCAGTAGTTAGAAACATGGCTTGATCCTGCAAATTCATAAAGAGATCAAACCCCTGTACCCACAGAGTCAGAGTGTAGTGGATAGTTACCCAGGAAAAGTATTTTGTGTCTTGGTGTCTATCAGGAGATGTCTGTTTTTTCAGGCCTTCTGAAAAAAGGGAGGTTGAAAAATTGCAAGACCAAAGCAGCTCTGAGCCTTATCAGAAATGTCATTTCACAGCCTTAGACCAATTGTAGCTAAGGCTCTGCTGCTTGCCACATATTTTCTTTGGGCACAAGATCTGTCCTGAAAAACATAGGCCAGGCTAAGCTTATATAGGATGAGGCAGTTCCCAAGTCATCAAGGATTTAGGGTTTAGGACCAACATTTAGAATTAGGTTCAGAAGCTAATGGAAGCCAAATCAACTGTCCTCCCCACCCCCTTCTGGAGCTCTGGCTCAAAAATAGCTGCTTTGCTGTGGCTGGATCTTGGCCTGACGTTCCTGTGGGGCGTGAAGCCGGAGGGTCACCGCCTCACCTGCCCAGCTGTCCCACCCCACTCAGGGAGAAGCCTCCTTTCCCCTCAGCAGGCACTCTGCCCCATCCCTCCTCCTCCTCTGCTCTTAAAGGGGCAGGCCCCTGTCCAGTGATGAGAGCCCCTCCCTGCCCGAGAGCAGCAGGTGAAGCTGGAGCCCTGCAAAAGCTGGGGAGGAAAAAAAGGGACCTCTGAGCATGGCCAGACTGGGCACAGCCTGGCACCGCTGAAGGGAAGTTTGGGCCTCGGTCTCTTGGCTGGCCAGTTCTCCTGTCCACCCTGTCCCTGCCCCTTGCGCCACATCCAGGGAGAGTGGGCTGGGCTTGCAGATGACAGCCCCTAGGAGTAATAGAAGTGTTCTGGGACTGGAATAAGAGACCACGGAGTGGAATGACAGCCCCTGAACACTCCTGCTCCACCCTGGGGCTGTCATTCCACTCTGGGGCCTGTCATTCCAGTCCCTGAACACTCCTGCTACACCCTGGAGCTGTCATTCCACTCTGTGGTATCTCATTCCATTCCCAGAGTAGTGTATTTGTGCCCAGAGACCCTAATGGAAAATCCATTCCACATTTTTATTGCAACTGTACGTGTACTCTAATGTATTTCAATGGAGCCTACGCAAGTCAATTGGCGTTCCTGGCTCCCATTATTTCCAGTGGGCCTTCAAGTGTTTCCCATTGTTTCTAATGGGCAATCCTGTCCTTCCTTTTAGTACATCCCATATGCAGGGCCAGAGAGGGAAAGAGAGATGAGCAGATGATAAAAAATGCATGCCTTTGGGTGCCCCCCCCCAAGCCTATTTTCTTACCAGATGTGCCTTGTTTCATGTAACTGAAGCATTTCTTTCAGATTTGCACTTATTCTCTAGTACGGTATTTAGGACCATTTTTTTAGGCATTGTGTTTAAACACCTTTATAGGTATGACCCAGCCAAAGATAAGCACATGACTGGTTTCAAAGGAAGTTAAGCAAAGGCTTGTCTCTGCTGCTGAAATTAATGGGATTTAAAGGTACTTGATGGTAGGAGAAAGTGCCGTCAAGTTGCAGCCAACTTGTGGGGCTGGGGGGGGGGCTCTTCCTCTGTAATGCTTACGCACCGCCATGGGCTGGGTCTGACGGGAGCCATTTCTCATGGGGTTTCTAAGGCAAGAGATGTTCAGATGTGGTTTGGCATTGCCTGCCTTTGTGTAGTGACCCTGGACTTCTGTGGTGGTCTCCCACCCAAGTACTAGCCAAGCTGACCCTACTTGGCTTCTGAGATCTGACAAGATCAGGCTAGCCCAGTCCATATTCCAGGGAAGGATAATGGGAACAGCTGATGGACTTTTCTCTGTCCCAGCAGGAGTGCTTCAGTCTTTTCATCAAGAAGTACTACTGCCTCAAGTGGAGCTTAACTCTGAGCAAACATGCTTATAATCAGGAAATCTGATCCACCTATGTGTTTTGCTGGATAGCTTACTAAGATGGAGGAAAAGGGAAGAACCATTTCCTCCTTGAGAGAGTGGATAGCGGAGGGCTGACTATTCACGAGCTAGGTGCTTAGATAACAGGTTAAATTGTTTCTTGAGAATTCTTAAATATTTAGGAAAATATTAAGTTTGTCAATTAAAAGACCCCCTCCTCACACGCTGATGAGGGAACATAGTCATTGCCCCACTGACATGTGGGGTGCAGCTGAGAGGGGATGTTGCTCTGCTCAAGCACATAAGAATTTATATCTTGATTGGGGAGATTTGGGGAGGGATTTCTCAAACATTTATGCTTTGTGCTTTTGAAGCAGTTTTTCTCCAGGTAGTCTCACCAGCTCTGAGTTGGGAAATACCTGGAGATTTTTGGGGTGGAGCCTGAGCAGGGGGTGTTGCCTTCTGACACACTTCCGGTGATGTCAGGGGGTATGGCATATGCAAATATGCTGATGTTATGCTAATGAGCTTCTGCACCTCTTTTTCTACTAAATGACCCCTGTCCATAACAATAGGCAAACATTACCTGATTGTGTTGACCTCTTTTATGTAGATCTAAAATCACAGCCATCACATAGGGCACGATTTAAAACATAAGAACAAATATTCAACTGAAATCAATGAAATCAGTAAGACCTTAACAGTGTTTTTTGATCCTGTAGAAATCAATGAGTGGTAACTGTGTTTTAATGCATTGTAAATGTTAGTTAATATATGACTTCTACATTAATGAAGCACTAAGTTCACAAGTAACATTTAATAACAAACTAATACTAACATACATATTCCAGTTTTAACAGCTGTGTTACTTAATTTAGAAATAAGTTTAAACAGAAGTGATGCTGTTAATTAGAACTAAATGTGAGACAGCTTTTGAAATGCACAAATATTAGCAAGAAGTGTATGGTATGTGTTTAAATATGTGACTTTATTAAAGCTGCTGAATTAGTTACACTACTTGTCCTCCATTTTGAATCTTAATATTACCAACATGAAAGAACGTTATTCTGTTCTTTTTATACACCAATATGTTATATTTCAATATAATCAGCTTGTGCTAGCTATACATAAAACCTTTTATGGAAGCTTGGTTAGGTAGCAAAGAGGTAAGATGAAATTACTTACTGGATGTTTGATTGATAGAACTGATACTCTGGATTAAACACAAATATTGCAAAAATAATCAAATGTAACATTTCTGGCATTCAACTCCAACTTAAATTATAGACTGCTCAGTAAATGATCTTAAGCTGTTTAAGGTTTCATCAGTTGTCTGCAAGATTTATTTTCTTCAAAATTACTGTACTAAAATGTTGTCTTTTGTTGCTGCACTGATGCTGATCACAAACCACAATTTTAAGATCGCCTCCTATTTACAAAAGTGCTTTGACATAGTGCATTTGTTCAGGCTGGGCAGCAATAAAGGATTGTGGTATCATTCTGAAGAAGATTGTTTGACAGAGCCAGCTTGTTTATTTGAGAGTAATGTGAGCTGCATTCAGAAAATGTCATATTTTGTTTCTTGATTGTGTACATACTCTCCCTCTGCTTCCAGACAAGCCCTGTAAGGAGAGAAGACACGGATTTAGAGCTTGTTTCAGTGACCAGTGGAAGTACTTTGACTCTGAACAGAGAAAAAAATAATCAGCCGCACAGACACTCAGCGGGATCTCAAAGTAAGTTGCTCTTTCCTTTTAGTATCAGTCAGGTAAAGCACAAATGGCCTGTATGGGGTTCAGCATCAAAGTGCATTCTTATGAAGGTAGCAGAAGTTGAGCCTGGACTTCTGACTCAGTCTTTACCTGTTTTCTTTTTTTAATGTGGGTATAAAAAGGTGCAAGTGTACAGATACGTAATGCAAAGATAGTTTTTAAATGTATGTAAATATGCAACCATGTGTGTGCATGTGTAATATGTAAACCAAAACATTTAACTTTTTTTAATTTGCAGTTTTGTTATTCACTATGAGTGTGTGTATATATTGCACTATATATTCAATTAAATAAAAATTATAATAATCAGAGATGATACCTAAGTAGAACCTGTAATGTAATTACTCATATCTGTAGGTCATGCCAGATCTTTGAAGCTTCATTAACCAAACACAGATTTTTGTCAAGCTCTTAGATTCCATCCCAAATGTACAGAGACTCATTGGTAGGTTTCCCCAAAGGAATAAGATTTTTGCATGCATTTGGTTTGACATATGAGTATTCTGTTTTTAATTTTTTTTTAAAAAAATGCATAATTAATAAGGAATAGCCTGAACATATTTTAGATGGAAAGTAGTGGTTAATGTAGCTAAAAGCAAATGTGAACTGAGTCTCTTGCTAAGCCATATATTGCAATTAAGCATGATGAATAGTACATGAATCATGAGACTAGGGAATACCCAACTCTGTTTCAAGTAGCAACACAGTTCTTGATCTTCATGTTGAAATGGTATCTAGGCATGGTGATATAAATGCTGAATCCAGAAACCAGAGAGCTGTTGAACAGAAGCTCTGTATTAAATAGTACTTTAAAAAAGACATGTTCAAGATAGAAAACAGCTATCTTAATGTTCTAAACCTAAGAAATTAAGGTCAAGGTTTCATACAGTTTTAAATAATACTTATTGTTAGGTAAAGGGGGCAATTTGATTATGTTACTATGTTAATATTTATTTTAGTAAGATTTGGGGGCATACTTTATTTCAAGCTATTTTTTTCATTCAGTTGTTTGTATATGCATAGTGAAACTTTTCTCTATATGTGATTCCCGAACATTAATGTTTTAAACAAGTATTTGGCAGGGAGATTCTGACCAGCAAACACAAGTCCAAAGCTTCCTTTGTTTTTCTGAATCCAGGCTATTGATAATATATTGAAATGGCTAGAAGACATTTATCTTCCAAAACACATTCATATGAGAATACAGATTACTGCATTCTTATCATCTTTGCCTTGCCAATGTAAAATAAATAATTGTAGTGATAAATAAATCTGGTTGCCGATATCTTTCATTGTATTCAGACTATGGAAAATCTCAGGCCTTAGTTTAGAATTATATACAGAAATCTTCTGAGTTACAATCTTAAATTACAAACTTATCCTGCAAGCTCAGCTCACTTTCTTCACATGCTCATTTTCTTAGACCATGAAGGGCAACCACCATTTCAGTGCTAAAGGTTCAGGAAGGGAGATGAAAATGTGTGCTTCCGTAGAGCCAAATCTTACACTGTTTTTCCAGTAAATGTTCATAGATCACTGATTACACTATAACTGTAGGACATATCAAAGGAACTCCAAGCTGTAAATTAGGCAACTTTCATTCCCAATCCTTTTACTGACTTTTAATCACACAATTAAAATGATACAAAAATTGTGGAAATGAATTTTTTCAGAAACAATAAAAAATGTAACATTTATGTTCCTCCAAACCTGTTGCGCTCAGTTTACATAATTTCAAATGGATATAAACACATTGCTGCTAATGATTTGTTCTGGTCACTTTCATTAAAACATTGAGAAGGTTGGTCTCTATGCTGAATTTACTGTTAAATAATACAACATGGAGAGGGTTTTGGTACAGATTATAAATCAAATCACACCATACTAGATATGCCAGTGAAAATTCTATGATAACATACTCTGAGGCATATCAATCCACTGCTTTCTTCTCTGTTTTTAAAAATCTGAAGTATTTCCCATGCTTAAAAAAAATGAAAGCAGAGCATATGTCAGCTGTGACATCTGTTAATAGAGACAAGAACAAATCATTAGGGAAAAAACTGATCTAAGGTGAAGAGAACTGTCTTCTTGGAAATATGAACATTTATCTCTATATCTAGGATGTGCTTTCAGCATTTTGAACCTGGTGATTGAGCATCTTAAACTCTGTCTCAGAATATTGTTGGGCCTTTCAGTATCCGGCAACATATAACCAACAATCACCTGAAAGACTTACAAACCCTTTCCCAATGGCACACAATGTTATGTTCCAGTATGTCACACATGCTGAAAATAAATCCCATTGTATTAACAATCATGCATTTTGCCTGGATCCTAGAGAAACTGATGCACTGGTGATCTTTAACCCAAATCCCAGAAGTTGTGCTCCTGTTAATAGTGGACATATATTTTAAGAAGACAAGGCAGATATTCCCAGCTAGTTCCAGAAACAGTGTATAAGTCAGACCTCAAGCAGCCTGGGGACATGGAAAAGTCACACTACACCCATCTTGTGTGTTCCAAAGTTTCTACTGTAGCAGTGGGATGGTGCTAGGAATCTGGTGAAGACCTATGCCAACACAAATCTCTGATAGTAGACTCTGTTGTGGTAGAAATTTAGTCAGGTCCAGTTACAGAAATAGCATATAGAGCTATAGAGCAATCTGGGCACATCCACAAGCCCCCTTGTATTCTGAGGCTGCTGCTGTGAAGTTGAACTGGTGGTATCACTCTTAGGTCATTTCCGCACTTGGAACTCATCCCTGGTTTTATCAGAGTTCAACTCATGACAAAATACCTTGCATTTATTCCTGGTTATAACGGCATCCATTTATCCTGGGACACGTGTGGGGCGAAACCAGGGTGACCTCAGTGTAATGTGGAAACAGAACATACCCTGAGATAATTACAGGGGTGAACTCGAGTTTAGTGTAGAATGTAAAAATACCCCGATATAATTACAGGGGTGAACTCACGTGTAGTGTAGAATGTAAGTTCAGGGACCGGGTTGAACCAGGATTTAAGGTCTACTGTGGAAAGGACCTTAGCATACAAAAGGCATGATTGTGTAAGGCACGCCCATGCTCTAGTACCCCTCTTTCCATGTTGGATGCCCAAAGAGATCACTGATTATTTGTCATACAAGAAATGTCCCAAGTGTGCATAAACCTGCAAAAAGCTATATCTGGCTTACCTCATATGACATTTCTGTAATGGGGCCAAAATAGCCTGAGTACTAGAGGTGCAAATTTCACTCCTGAACTTGTATTCTTCCATTTTTAAGACTCTAGTTATTTACATACATAATGCAAAGAATGCAGAATTAGACTAACATGAAGCAAACTATTTTATATTTCTCTATTGTTTTAATCATTGTTTTATTAAGAGCAGGTTTTATGTGGGACATGTGTTGTTAATTTTACATAACATTATTCCTACATAAAGTTTCCATAAGGCATGGGATTTCAGTAGAATTTCAATCACCCCTCCTACCAAAATGGGCTCTTTTCCACTTCCTTTTTCCGTCCTCCTAGCAGACATAAGGCAGCAGAAGGGAAGGGTTGGTTTTCTCTTTGAAAAAAAAACTAGTGGTGAAAAGATTGAAGGTAGAATCTACAAGGAGTTCCAGTACTCTGCCACAAATCCCACCGAAGTGAATGGAGGTTAAGCAAGAACATGGCTGTATTCTGGGGAAAGCTTGAGTTGGACTTTTCATAGATCCAAAGGAATTCTGCCATGACTTCATCAATGCTGTAGTCGAAGGTACTTTGGAGAAGAGGGCAAAGGAAACTGTAGGCCATTCTTCACTGGCTATATCATGGTTGCACCTACTGAGAACCATTTCACATTTCAAAGGTATCAGAGAATACTCTTAGGATCAGACCAAAATTTCAGCTGCCTTAACTGCTGGCATCCCTCTTCTTCATCAAGTTTGAAAAACAACAGCAAGTTTCAACAATGTTACTAACATGACTGAAGTATGAGAGTTAATCTCATATTTCTTTGCAGTACTTTGGGCATATTAGAGATTGTTACATCAAATTTAATCAGACAGATTATTACAGGTACAGTTTATGTATAACTAGTCTGGGTTAAATTGAGGGTTTTTTTTGCTTTTTTGGCCAGAAAGCACTGAATCTACAAGTTCTTTATCTTTGGATATCTCTTGGACAACAATAAATCCCCACAGTAAAACTGCTGTCACCTACAGTTTTCATTCTATACACAGAAAGCACATGGCATACAAAACAACCCAAGGAAAACATTGCTTTTGCCATTGGTTTTGCTTTTTAACCTGAGCAGATTAAATGTGTTTGGGCGTTAAAAAAAAAATTCCTGTGAGATTTCCCCAAAAAAACACTGCTCCTGATGATTCCTGATAATATAGGGAGCAATTACCTCACCCCAAAGACAGATGCTCTCAGAGTAGAAAAATACTTCAGGCCCACAAGCAAATGTTCCATTTTTTTACTGTTCTTAATGCAATTATTTTCCATTGCTTGTGAAAGTGTATTTTCAGGCATTTGGGTGTTGTAAAACAAAGTGTCTTCTCTACCATAAAGTTTTGTTTTTAATTGTGGGGGGTTTCAGAACCCAAGATACACTGGAATATGTTTGGGTAGAAATATACCCTACGATACAAATAGAGTAAGTTTTTTTCAGAGTGTTGACAAAAGGTCACATAAAAAAACCAAATAGTGTCTACACATTTACTAAATCAACATTTTGATTGTTTTCCAGTTTTTAAAACTAAAGCAAAATCATCTTTAAAAAGATAGTAATACTGTTGTTTACACAGATATTTGTTCAGCCATCATATGCAGTAATGGTTGTAGCCCAGCAGGATTTCTTTCTCTTGTCCAAGCTGTATTGGAATACATGGTAGTTGGGAGCATAGCTATGCTTTTCCTCAATTCCTGTGCATTTCCATGAGCTTTCATAAGAGACGCTCACAATCAGTGGCCCCAATGGGTATCAAGTCTAAGCGGTTGTTTTGTAGCACTTACAACCTAATCTTTGAAAACCAGTTTTATCTGACCCCTTCAGAGTAATTTTTTCATGAAAAAGTAGCTGTAATCCTGGAGGCATAGATAGTGTATAGGATGCAAGAAATGAAAAAAAAATCAGCTTTATGAAGATAAAGGAGCCATTCATCTCCCCTCCCCGCCACACACATGCACATATAACATTTAACTAGACAACAATGTGAAATGACAAATACTAGATCAAGGATGCTGTATTGAAACAATAGCCCTGAGCTTATTTTTTCAGTCTAAACACAATGAAAAAAATCTCTTCTTTTACAAGACAGCAGCAATTTCCAGTACTCCAGTACTGTTCCTCACTGCCCCATCCCCCCTTATTTCTCAAGACCATTTGCTGACTTTAAAGTTATGCCTTCAGTTAAGGAAACAGACAAACTCAATGATGTTGTTTTCTCACTTGGCTTAATTAGAAACCTTACCAACAACATAATTGAATTTATTTGAGTGTGGCTCCATTAACTGGTTCTTATGATTTCAGTGAAAAAAGTTCATTGCAAGTCCTGAGTTAATTTTAATTAACCAAGCATGATGACTTTGTACTGCCTAACAAAACCTGTAGGTACACATTGGGATATTTCTCCCCATTAACGCCAGTAATTAAAATATAGCAACGATGAACATCCTGTTCAGCACAATTGGATCTTTTTGTTTCTTTCATGCCATGGTTGTGATCCTGAGCATGACTTTATGAAACATGTTAGCATCTGGATTTCAACAAAGCCTATTCAAGAAGCAGGCTTATACAGTTTATGTGTACACACAAGCTTTGATCCTGTTAAAGTTAGTTGTAACTAATACCTCAATAGACAAGATCTGGGAGATCCTAGCTTGCATCTCACTATGTGTTTTTCTATGGTTAAAAAGCAGACATTGTCCCAGCCTCATCCCAATTTGGACTGGGAACGTGGTGCATAGGAAAGATTTGAACCTTCTATCCCATACTGTTTCCCCAATTGCAGAAAAGGTGGCAATTTTGTCAAAAATGGTACAGGATAAAATGATTAGCTCCACATATAGATCCAAATTGGAAGCCTCCACTACAGTTTTTTATCTTTAAAAAAATATGTTGATACCCAATCAATGATTTCCCTACATCTCATCTAGTTGTGATTTAGTCTCATTGAAGACAATGAGATGTACAGTTTAATGCCTTTCATTGGTTTCAGTGGACTTAGTCATGATTAAATTTAGCTGGATAGGGTCAAAGGTATTCAAATCTTGACTTGGCTTCCTTTGTTCAAAAGCAGACATCTGGGTTTTTTAATAATAATAATAATAATAATAATACCATATTTCACTAAGCATACATACCAGGGTATTACCCTCTAAGTTTCCATTTGGCTGTGATCTTTACAAGTATCTAAAAGAAAGAGCCGTTTCATACACAATGTTTTTAGACCTCATAGTGTATATTCTGAAAACATAGCAAACTTGCATACTAGGAGCTCTTGATTAGCTGGTACTCCCTGTAATATGTAGCCATGTGATAAAGTATGTTTTCCTGACAGTGTGTGCAAAATTACACTGAAATCAATACAATCTACTTCCAAGCCAACATGCAAATATTTGCTGCTGTTCCTCTGAATTTTCAGTTAGATTTGACTCCAGTAGAACCTAAGAAACCAACAAGATTTTTGGGTATAAGCTTTTGAGAGTCAAAGCTCCTTGGACTTGAATCTAACTGTTCTACTGCAGACTAACAAAGCTATCCTCTGAAAATAATTTTTACTGCAGTCTACTGGGAAAAAAATTGGCTATCTTAAATGGAAAAATGATGACTTTTGCTGATGTCAAAGTTTACTTACACAGTTCTTTTTACAGAATTAGATGTGATAACATGATCATTGATCTTACCTCCTGATCCAATTTTTTGAGTCTTTTTCAGGCGCCACTGCTAACTTCATTGTAATCAATAATGCATTGATCGCTATGTTTTGGTTGCAATACAATGTACACTTTCTCAGATGTAAACTCCACTAAAGTCAGAGGTACAATTTTATGTAAACATGCATGCAGACTGAGAGTTTTGTGTACAAAATTAAACTTCAGCTAGATTGGACCCACTTCTGTTGTGTTTAGATTCCCCTTGAACACGGCTTTTTTTGTAGAAAAAACCCAGCAGGAACTCATTAGCATAATAGGCCACAACCAACAGCAGAAGCTCATTAGCATATTAGGCCACACCTCTGACAGCACAGCTCCCTTCCAGGATCGGCTTCCCCAGGTGCCCCACGGCTTGCGGGGCACATGGGGAACTCAAGGGAAGGAAGGCAGTTTCTGGATTGGCTTCCCCAGGCACCCCACAGCTGTGGGGCACCTGGGAAACCCAAGGAGGGAGAGGCAGTTTAAACTGCCTTCCCTCCCTGGATCAGCTTAGCTTCCCCAGGCAGCCCGTGGCTTGGGAGGTCCCTGGGGAACCCAAGGGTGGGGGGAGGCTGTAGACGTGGCCAACTCAGAAGCCAGCCAGAACTCCATTCCTGTGCATTCCTGTCCCAAAATAGTCCTGCCCTTGAATACATGTTAATGTCTCTACAACACAGCACTTGGAGGTGGAAATTTAAAACAGAGAAGCAATGAAGGGGAAGGGGTGCTTAATTCTTTTCCTTGCTACACGGGTCCTGAAGTTCTCCTTAAAATTGTTTCTTTCCCCAAGAGGGTCCATACATGTTTTTGCAAGATAAAACATAAACTTGTGCAGGGAGGGGGGAAGCAGGTAGACAGTGTTTCACAGGGTCAGAGAAGGGTTAGGCATCACTTATTTTTTGGACCAAATCACATCCCTCCTAATTGCATCTGGGGAGAAGAAAGGGGGGGGGGGGAAATCCAGCAACCCATTTCTTTCTGCAGACAGGGCTCGGGGTTCAGTGTGTGCTTGAGCCTTCACTATCCGAAATTTCTCAGTATGTTCCTCCTACTTCTGCACTGGTTTTGTTTAAAATATCCTCCGCAGAAACTCTTCTCCCTAATCTACAGCCATGTTTCTAGCAGAAGGAACATGTAGTGTAATGGAAGCCTGGTCACTATGGCCCCCCCCCCCATAGTGACCAGGCTTCCATTACACTACATGTTCCTTCTGCTAGAAACATGGCTGTAGATTAGGGGAAAGAGTTTCTGCGGAGGATATTTTTACTATTCCCTTTGAGGCAGAGCCCTGAATACAAGTTGCCTAGTGCATGAGATATGTTTCATAGGCTATGCTGTCAGCTATTAATGCATCATGTTTGTTTCAGACAGCTGCTTAAAGGACTAGTATGGACAAAACAGCTGCCATGCAGAGGCTGCTTGAAATTGCTCTCCATGGCAGCTTCCTCTGTGTGGCAAGCCGCCTGCATCCTTTGCAGATCAGGGAATTTCCTCTATGTCACCCTCAACATGTTGCAGCAGCTTCCATATGGTGTCTGTTCTGTATGTACCTGGCCCTTAGACATAAGGGCTGTAACACTCAAGACATTTTTATAGGTGCTGCTGAAGACTGGGCCTTCATAGTTATCTCAGAGGACTTGGTTAGAATAGAATTGTGTCATTCCATAACTGGGTCTGCTTTCCCTGTTCCTTAATCCCTGAAAGCAATGGCTGCCCTCTTTCTGGATTTTGCTGGGTGGAAGTCTGGCCAGCGTATGTTGGACTGAGAAATTAAAATAGTAACCAGTTGAACCCATAAATCATCTGGAATTTTCTTCATGTGGTTAAAAGATGTCAGAAGCTAGGGAAGTGATCTCTCTGTGTCATTGGTGTGTGCATGTAATATATCACAGTGCAAATCCTGGAGATATAATTGAACACAATAGGAAATATTGAGTACCTAAATCATATATGTGACTAATTTTTTCGGTTTATCAGTTCAGTATTCTTAAGCTTTTGAACAGAAGGGTACTTTCTTTGGAAATTGGCTCCATCAACATCAGCAAAAAATTAATTGTTAGAGATACAGCAAAGACATGTTGAGGAATTACCAGTCCAGTTTATGAATGCCTTAAAATGTGCATGTTTAACCATAGCTACTCCCATCTGAAAGAGTTTTTAGTGGTGATCTCACAACAACAACATGTTGATTCAGGCAGTGTGTTAAATGTGACTTTGCAGCTAGTTAATGATGTATCTGCATTTTGTGTGTGTGTTTATGAGTGTGTGTTAAATCATCACTGAAATCAAAGCACTTCTCAGCAGTTAGTTGCTTTTAAATAGCACGGCATTTCTGCTAAAACTCTTCAAGGTTATGAACAGTGAGGAATTAAGCATGTTGATAGCTGTTCAATTAAATTTTTAAAAAGTTGGATTCTGGTATTTTAATAGCAGTTTCTGCTTGTATAGAAAAGGATGCACCTGCACCTGAGAGATCACAGTTGGGCCCCTCACGTAAAGAGCGGATATCATTTCGAGACCATCCGGTTCAGCTCAGCGGTGGATGGGGAAGTGGCAAAAAGAAAGCAAAACCTTTGAAATAGTAGTGGGACCATCAAGCATTTAAAACATATGGAGAGCTGTTTCTTTTCAAAAGATCTGTAATTTCCCTCTATTTAAGATTCTGTTTTTAAATCAGATGCAAAGTGCCTGTGTATGCTGCCCTTTAGTTTACTGTACATGATTTCTAAGGTTTCCTTTTTAAGAAGAAGAAAAATAATATTTGTATCTGAACTTTTTTCTTTGCAATGTGGTTCACAAATATTTGTGGTACTATTATAAAGAGATTTGTGTAGTCTAATGAATGAATTTGGTTATATACGTGCGATAATGGAGTGCGATTCTCCGGGTGTCTGCCATTGGGATGGCCTAATCCACAGTTGAATTGAAGTGCTTGAATGTAAATTGATTTGCATAGTTGATCTATAAACCTCAAATTGACCTGATCTCAATATATTGCTTAGCTACATTTGCAAATCAAACATCTACTGAATTTTCATCTTATGAATGATGTAAATATATGTTGTGGGGAATAAACTGTAATTCTGCTTAACAATTGAGCATATATATAAACACGTAATACAGCTGAATTTTAATATGCTGTGTGTGTATACACACACATACATATATACACAGCACATTAAAATTCGGGGTATTATATTGCTTCATAATACTAAATTATGTTATAATTTACTCTGTGGCACTCTGGCAATCTCCAAGTCTGTAGCTCCCTCCCACACACACACACACACACACACACACAAACATATTAAAGTATAAATGTGACTCACAGTGTAGCCTGTTGCTTCTCTGCAGCACATAGAACCTATTTCTTACAGCTTCATAATGGGTTTATCCATGCCACTACAGATAATAAACATTGTGTTGCAGCATATCGATACAGAACTGCTCTCCTAACTGAAGCAGTGTTTTCATTAGCTTGATACAAATTGCTGGCTGAATCTGGGGAAACAGTTCTTTGTTTTTAAACTCTTCAATTTGCTTTTGTCTAATCCTATTCTCCTGGAGCCTTGACCCACTCAGAACTATCATTGAGGTGGAAAAGCTCAAAGAACTCAAGCTTTCAGTCAATCAAGAAAAGATGTGTTCCTATGTTGAGGCTGCCTTTAGAGCAAACTTTATGTTCCTTCCAACACACTAAAATGCCTGTCATGTTGTCTGTTTCCATTAATGTCTTCGAATTAATACAGATTGAAAATGTTTCCCTTTGTTTGAGACCACTGCAGGGAAAGCCACAACCATTTGGATACCAAGGAGACATCTGAGAGGTTTTATGCCTGGGTCTGCGATACACAGAAAACAGCACAATTGTCCTGCCAGCTGCTGAATGCACACAAAGATGGCTGGGGTTGAATTACAATCTGCATTTTAATATTGTGTCATGATCCATTTGGGAAAATAAAAACAGATGGAATGCAGCTACCCCAACTGGTTCAGCTTTGACTTACCTGTCCAGTCCTTACATGGATGGAAGGCCAAAATCCTCAGCATGTTCACTTGGAAAAAAGTGCTGTTGAAAACAAGCTGTGGTAAGGATTTGGCTGCTGAGTGGAATGGATGGAGTCCAAGTGTTCCATCCATAGATTCCATGATTGTGCCATGGATCAGGAGCAGAAATGATCATTTCTCTTACAGCCACAGAAGTAGTTGTGAAGTGTCTACTCAGTGTACTTCCAGATACTTGAATATGATTAGTACACTTTGCCTCCAAACCTCCAAAGGAAAATGTCACTTTGGTTGTGCACATATAACAATAACACAGAAATGTGCCGAGCTATGATAGCTCTCCACACAGTATAGAACCTATCAGGCCAACTCAACTAAGTCTACCAGAATCCAGCAATGTTGGCCTCTTTTATTTTTAAATAAATCTAGCCTTCATGGGCCAAATTTTAAGTGAAATTAGAAACTGTGAAACTGAGTAGAAAATAGAAAGAATGTGGGTAGGTTTTCCAAAAGTAGATTGGGGAGGTATTTCTTCCCTCCTATAGTTTGCCTTTCTCCCCTCTCTTGAGTGCCTGCCTCTTTTCCTTCCTTTCCTGCCAGGAAACAGTTAAGTTCTTCCTCAAAGATATTAACGCCTACTACATTAATAGTTATGTATCATAGTTAATACAGCAATCAGAAAGAAACTCCTGTTGCTTGAAATGAAGTCTTAACAGCACAGTTTCTCAATAAACTCCATGGAGGTGACCTTTAAATATGGTGATATTGTATAGCTGCCAGAGTTTCAAAAGAAACTCAAGGATTTGTGGCTGAAAGCATTTTAGGAACCCTTAAACTAAGGTCCTTAGAAGTAAGTAAGAAGTCTCTCCCCCTTCCCTTTGTGTGGGTGCCCTTTACTGTGCCATGCACTAGCACTGAAACTTGCCACTGCAATTGGAGCTACAGCTATTAGGCTCTTGCTGGTGTTTCAAATGGGCATGGCCTCAACCTGTATTACAACCTTCCGCAGCCAAGACGACTTCCCTAGAGTTGTGTAGCTGCTGGAGTGGACCTCCTAAATCCTAAAATCAGGCAGGGGCTCTCTGACTTCAGTCATGTCAGCATATATTCTGAACTCACTACCTTTACGTCAGTTTTTATGTGCTGCAATAACAGTTGGTTTTCATTTCACATCCAAGTGAGACCAAACCCCAAGATTTAGTTCTATGTATGAAGTGACTGCGTTGGATAGGACTGGATTAGATTACTTTGGCGAAATGAGATAATGCTGAAAACCCTCGTCTTAATACAGTAAAATAAAGGATAACTGGAATTTGCTGGATGCCCAAAATGGTGTTTTTCTCTTGGTTTTATCCACAATCCAGTGAGATCAATAGAATTTAGTTTGGGTCCAGAAGTTCAGCAGTTTAACTGAGGACCTTTCACTCAAACCTCTTCTTCAGGGTACAGAATCTAAATCCTGAAATCAGAAGAAGACTGCCCTGGGCCCATTTAGTCTAAGTACGGCCATTGGTTTGCTGGTTCAGGTTCCAATCTGGTACATTTACACTGCATCCAAATCAATGGATTTAGGCGTAACTCTGTTTACGATTGTACTGCTAATCATGATACCAGCAGGTCAATCCACCTAAAAGTCCAACAGAATCCAATGGAATTTATTCCCAATGTCATGAGACTGCAACCTCTAAACTTTCCTGAGACTCTCTCACATGCGCTTCTGGTGAATGTTGTTATAGATTTCAGATTGGAGCAGGTTCAAGCTGTCACCTACATGTACTAAAAAAAAAACCCACACACACCAACAACATGGTTCTCCTCCAGTTTTGCTAAAATGTGGGCATAGTAAGTCTGTGGGAGAAAGATCCAGTCCTGCTCTAAGTAGTGCAACTAACTAGGGTTGGATTAATCAGCTGAAACACAGGAATTAATTTTAATCAAGGACATTGAGACGGAAGTGGATCTATTCTGGTTCCAGTGGACTGGTAAAGGTAAGGGGAAATATTACTAATGGCCTTTTATCAACCTGGGGAGTAGATTCTCTTTCAGCTTGTGTAAATAATCTTCCCCTTCCTTCCAGATTTCAAAGAGACACTTAGGGTTTTTTTTAAACTGTGAAAGAAAGAAATTGGGTGATAGGTAAATATACTAAGATTCAACCAATTGAATAAAATGCTGATCCACCAAAAAGAAAATTTTGATGAATTGATAATGCCTACACAGAAGCCGCCACTGACAAAACAAAAAACAGGGTGCAATGCTCCCTCTAAACTGTGCAGTCTTGTGAACAAAAATTCTACTTTGTGAGCTACTGGCATGAAAGTTGTGAGCGAGCAATTTGGCTACTGCATGAATTAGTTTGCTCTGGAGCCAGTCCTTCCTGAGCTAAGACAAAAATGTGAGCTGGAGACTAAAAAACTGAGCTAGCTCACATTAACTCAGCTTAGAGGGAACACTGGCTGGGTGGCTGGTAGACCTCCTCTTTGGAAAGATTGCCCGGATGACCTTCGGCCCTGTCGCTCTCTAGCGGCACCCAAGAGAGCCGGGCTGGAAATTTTTGGCGGCTGGCCAGAGTCCGCAGCGGCAGCCAAGCAGGGCTGAGAAGAACAAGAGGAAGGGGCTGGGCTGTGGGCCCCCAAGGAGAATGTTCCTTGGGAAGCTTCTGCTTTGGAGATGCCCCGATCTCACCGAAAGGGACCTTCGTCCCAGGTAGGGTTGGTTTTAGCTGAACTGGAAGCGGGTGGGAGGGAAGAATTAACTCCGCGTGAGTTGCTGCTTTTTTAATGATCTCCTAAGAAAATAATAACAGGTAGTCTCCACGTGGTCCGAAGCACAGTTTCTTCCCCCACCCTCGGCATAAGCAACAGAAAACAATACTACACTACTGAAGACTTCCGCCTGGCGCCTTTAAATCTTTAACGTGGTGCCGCTTGAAAAAGAGCTCCGCTCACTGCAACGACCCCCTTTTGTCCTCAGCGGGAAAAGTCCCGCGGGGCCTTTTTTTCCAAGGAAGCCTGGCGCGAGTACCTGTCTCTCTGCTCTCCTCGAGCCACTAATTTCAATTGCACTATTTCGGACTCAGTCCTGTACCGAGTGGAGTTGCCAGCAGACCTGGAGGGGAAAGTCCTGTGTCTATAATAAAAGGCCCAGTGGGCAGGCGAAGCTTTCGAAGGCATGGAGGGAAATTACATCCCATTAAGTTTCTATTAAACAGACAGGGCTTGGCAACCCTACATCAAAGAAGTCATCAGAGTCTGCAGAAACCTCAGGTGGGAGGCTGACGTCTCTCCCTCTTCCTACAGAGCCAGAGAAGTTGACCTGGGGAGTATTTGGCATCCCGCTGAAAGCCGCCGCAATGTGCTAATTTCGCTTTTGCTACGGTGGGGAATACCGCGGTGGAGTCGCTTGGAAGTAAGTTCAGCTGAAACAACTGGCAATTTGCAGGCGGCTTTCAAGACCAAAAGTAAAAAGTCATGTTACACGTGACTTTTGAGACCATCTCCCCACGCGCAATTCCGCTTTCGAGGAAACGTTTTACTTTCCTGGTCTAAAGGCAGGACAAGGCTTGGCACAGAGAAACAGGTTCGGACTAGGAAAAAGAGCTCATTGATTTCGGCGGGAGATATTTCAGCCACCTGAAGCAAACTCTGAAATCAGTGACGTTAAACGCCGGATAAAGAGCCGCCAGACAATAGAGTATAGGTCTTTCCTGACTCCTGAGTGATTTTTTAAATCTATTTACAGTCTCTAAACCTCTTTCCTCTGGACTTTGAAACTGACACGGACCGCTTTGTATCTACCAGCGGCAACTGACCGCTGGGCAGATTTCCCTTTCCCGGTCTGAAATTGACAAGAGTCCAGTTGCTGCCCGGACAGCAGCTAAAAGGGGAAGGAAAGAAGAACGTGAAGTTTACTTTGATCCCCGCCGCCAGGACTGAGGAGAGGCTGTACAAGAGAGCGGATTGGGTTCCACGGTCAGCTTCCCGTTCCAGAGGCCCCCGTTTGGGCCACGGAGCTCGTGAAAGTTTAATCCAATGTGTTTATTTATTATACCTTGTCTTTCTTCTCAGTGAGAACCCGATAACTTATCTGGTTCTATTCTCCTCCGTTTTGAAGTCGGGGCTTTAACTACAGGCAGTACAGTATAGCGGTCAGAGTGGCAGTCTAGGTCGGAGGAGATCCTTGCTTGCTTGAAACTCATCCTGCGCCCTTGGGCCTGCCATTCTCTCTAAACTGCCTCACAGGGCTGTTGTGAAAATTATTTTGGGGGGAGGGAAAAGCCAAGTTTTACCATCCCGAGCTCCTCCTGGATGAAGCTGTGCTAAATTAGAAATGTCCGCAACACTGTGTGTTTATTCAGAAGTAAACTCCCGGAGTTCAGAAGAAGTCACTCCTGCTGTGTTGGAGTGCTCTCCTAGGGGCCCTGTTCTCCGGGAATTGCCACTGAGCTTGTCTTAGATGAATGGCCGCTAAAGGTTAGATTGGGGGGAGAACACTGGCGGGAGTTCCGTCCGGGAGACCAAGGCGGCAAGCCAGCCAAGATGAAATCAACAACCAGCCATAGGTAGGCCCAAGCCGTTTGCTTTCACCAGAATAAAGGTCGTCTGGCAGCGCCGCGTTGGAAGACGTTTCAATGAAGCCCAGGCAGGCAGGGAATCGCGTATCGCTCCTTAGTCTTCAGGACCTTCGATTTTATTTCAATGGGTTGTAGTCCAAATTTGAAGCGTAGAGTGACCAACCAGGACCAGTTTTACAACCAAAAATCCCTACTGGGTGAAAGGGACAATGTCCTCTCTCCTTGGCAAGAACAGACGGCTTTTCCTCGGATGGCGCTTTGAGGCAGTCCAACGGTTTCCGTTATCAAGGAAGCCAGGGCCCTCAGTTTGCAAGACCGGAGAATGGCTGTTAACGATAGGACCTTGCGGAGGACATTAATTCATTACGGTCGCCATAAATCGCATCGGAAGCGACTTGACGGCACTTACACACACACACACACACACACACACACACACACCCCTGCTGACATTAAGGGGGCCCTCGCGAGTTATGGATTCACGCCTTTCGAGGGAGGGGAACACCGTTGGTCTGGCCACTTTTTATGAGCATTCGGTGCCTTAATGACCTCTTGCATTTTAGCCAAGTGGGAAGGGACATTTGTCTGGAAAGCGAAGCCAGTTTTATTGGAATTATTGGGAGTCTGTGGGGTTAAGCTGGAAGAGGAAACGGAATCGGCCCGTTCCTGAGAACATCTTTGATTTCAGCTCAAGCGGCTTCCAGGGATGTGTGTTTAGGATCAAGGTGTACCTTTCGGACACCTGACTCCGCAGCAGAACTCTCTGCTTTTAATCAGGGCGGAAAAGAGAGTCTCTCCCCCTTGCCACCCCGCCCTTCGCATCGAGAGACCTACAGCAAAGAAGAAAGCGACAGTGGAAGAGAAGGCCCTGCCTGGATAGTCCCCACGTCAATCATGTTGAGCTAGGACTGACTGGCCGGGCTGGTGCTGCCCGATCCAAAGGTGCTTCGGTCCTGTCCAGTTCAATGGGGCCTCGCTCAGCACCGGGAAGCGACCTCCCGCTTGCAGCCCACTCCGATGCCTGTCTGCCCAGAAGTGCATTTCACGAAGTTACATGGGATGTGTCCCTCCGTTTTATTCTCCCCAGGATGCAGTCATGACCAGTCCTTACCTAAGCTCCCTCACGGAACTGTTGAGAAGCTCCGGGCTCCCGAAAAATAGGGGCCAGGCCAGGGGGAAGAGACACCTCCTCTCTCCTCTTCCTCAGTCCCCTTGAGATCAGTGAGGCCGCGCCCCAAGTAGACGTGGGTAAAATTGCCATGTAAAATAATGGGCAGAGAATATTTTCCACCGGGATTTTGTTCCAAGAGAGTGTGACTCCCGAAGTCGTAAATCTTCGAACAGTTTTACAAAACCCATTCTCCCTTCCTCCCTCTATGCTCCGCAAACGCCCAGGATTTAACACCCGCTCCGCTGGCATTTTCCTCTGGCATAAATAACCCCCTCCCCCCCCCCACCCACGTGTCGGTACCCCAAAAGAAAATATTACTGGGCGCGGGGACGATTAACTCCGGCCCGCGAAGTCGGCTCCTGGCCAGAGCAGCCGGATTCTCCGTCCTGGAAGGGTCTTGTCCCCTCCCCACAAAGGCCGGGCCTTAATCAGAGCCATCAAAGCTGCGGGAAAGGGGCGGCAACGGGCCTGCTTCAAGCTGCTGGTTCTGTGACCGTCCTCAAGGCCCCTCTGTTTCCGCGCCCCGCCGGCTGATGCTCTCGCTCTGGTCCTCTTGGAGCACAGACCTGCTTCTGCTTCACCCCTGGGCTTCGGTCTGAACTGAAGCGTGCCTGGGGGTATTCTCGCCCACAGGCTAAAACTCACGTTTCCACATTTACTGGTGGAAGTCTAAAAACGCCGAGTGGTCGCGATCCGGTCAGCATCGCCTGCTAACATTCGCTCCTTCGGGGGATTCCAAGGGAAATGATACTTTCTGGGGGTGATGCAGGGTTCGGTTCCCGCTCACTACCGCCTCAGTTACAAGGACAGAGACATGCGTTCAGGTTGAAAACGACAGGACTTCTTTCCGAATAAACATGCTCGAGGGGTGGGCGAAGGCCAGACAGATTTGGAGACCTAGGCAAAGCACTGGGATTGTTGCAGATCTGGATGCAGTTCTCAGGGCGTGAACCAGGATGGTGGGCGAGTCTCTCAGTGCGAAATATCTTGAATCCCCATTAGGTACTGTATATCAGGTGCTCTGTGAGCTTAAGGGGAAAGTGACTTGCACCGATCTGAGCTTATGCCCTGGCCTGGTGAGCTTGGTGGGGTTTGACCATCAAACAAAGGCTGGGATTTTGCTCATCCCCTGCATGACGGCGGGCTCGTCCTCTGGCCCATCAAAGCACCGAGACAAATTGAACCCAAAGCAGCCCACCATCTACACATGTTCACGTTCAACTGACCCACCTAATTCAGTGGGTCAAGAAGATTCATTTTAGAAATCCAAACGAAAGCGGGAATAAATTCTGAGTGCAGTATGAGTTTTCGGGCGCAGGCACGCGACACTTTGTTCTGTTGCTTCGGACCAAGAGGTCTGGAATAAATCCTGCCAGTCTTTGAGACGAACACTGGACTTCCGTTGTGTTTTGTGACAACAGACTAGGTGCCCACCCTGCTGGAATGGAATGGATCTTAGCTTGAGCATCTGAAGCCCCCACTGAAAGCCCCACCGGATTCTAAAGGCCTCAAAATCCCACTGAAATGGAGAAGCTGCGCCTGACAGGTGCCTGCTCCGCCGCACCAGCGAATGTTCCTGTCCACAAAAGGTGCTCATGTACACAGAAAACTAGTGCATCAGGGTACTTCTCCTCGGCATGGAAAGACAGCCCACCAGGCAATAATCCGCAGGCAGCATCAGGAGGTGCTGGTTTCCCACCGCCCTTTCCTTCAGGCATGCAGCCACCTCTGGCTTAATGGGACGGGACCTGTGCTGCCGGCTGCAACTTTAGGCGAGACCAGGTCTGCTGAGTGGAAAGGTGCTTACTTCCGAGTAACCCTGTAAAAGATACGGCCTTGTTCTCAAAGCAGCCCAGTGGATAATGCCGCCTGGGGCAGAAGAGACCACCCCTGACTCCACCAGGAGGCCCCTTGCCTAATCCAAACCACGCAGTTATCCTGAGATTAAAATGGGAGCGGAGAAAGGCGGTATGTTTCGTGAACGAGACAGAAATAAGCTCCCACCCAGAGTATCTATATAGGTCCCAGCGGGGTTCAGGCCCTTTGAGAAGTTTCCGGCCTCGGTCGCATCCCGTTTCTACCGGCCAGCCTCCCGCGCTTGGTTCCTTGTCACCCTTTGCCCAGGGGCCTCCCTAGCTTGGCCTTCTCCAGCCACCTCGAGCACACCTGGCCGCGTTCACACACCCACACCCACACACACACACGGACCCAGGAAACGCGCTTTTCAGCCCTTGCCCCTCTGTTGGGCTGCGAGTGGACTGAGCGGAAGTTCTTCAGCAGACTGGAGCGCAGGAAGGGTTGGAATGCAGGCGCCCAGCAAGAGCTGCCCGCCGCGGCACAGGTGATTCCGGAGGAAAGGGAGCCTCGCAGCAGACAGTCCAGACTCGATGCCAGACCCGCTGAGATCGCAGGCCCGAGCCCCGGGGGCCCTGACGCCGTGCCCGCGCCTTTCACCCGAGAGGGGCCTCTCTTTGTTCTGGTTGAATGTCTAGATGGGAAGCTTTTTGGCAACGTATGTCCCCCCCCCCGGGGGGGGGTAGTCGGGAAAGGCAAGAAAGAGCGCTTGCCAAGCTGTCGAGAGCAAGCCACGAGAGCCTTCTGGATTTTGACCGAGGCCTTCGGGTGTATTATGAAAGGGGAGCTTCTAGTCAGGAACCAGCGAGCATCGAGCGTAACCCTACCCTTTGCGAAGCTGTCCACACCCCGAGACGGTCAACTGGCTTAGATAACCCTCTCGTCCAGAACTGGCGAGTAAATGGGTTCAGGATCGCTCGCAGCCTCGACTTTTTATTGCTAGTATTAGTACTACTACTAGTAGTAATAATAATAATGTACTAATTATATATATAACTAATAATAATTTACAGCTCAGGTTGTTCTTGGCAAAGGAGCCCAAATGTCCCCCCCCCCCCGCGGGAGGTTTAACCCGATCCGCTCCCTCTGCATTTGGCCGAGGTCAGGAGGGGATGCTCGGGCGCGGTCCTCGAGGGCAGCTGCTCCGAAAAGGGGTTGCGGCGCATTCGGGGCCGGGGAGTTGACGGAGAACTTCGAGGCGCTTCACAGCCAGGAGTCGACGGGGCCAGCCTTTTGTTTCCCTACTAAGGGAATGAGATTAGTCCCTTCGCAGGAGCAATTTGTGCCATAGGATTCGGCACACATCCGTGCTGGCCTTTGGTATCCGTGGTAGCAGAAGGGAGCTTTAGGATTATGTCGACATCATGTAGAGCAAGCACTTGCAGGGTTTCCCCCTTCCTTCCACTCCAGTCCATGGGACTTTTTAAAATGGATCTTGTTCGAGCGTTGGATTTATATCCAATTTTAATGTAATATTCAGATTCGGATTGTAACTGTGTGCAGAATGCCATGTAAACGAACAATCAGGTCTTTGCATTCATGTTTCTCATACCAGCGGTAAGACCTGGAGCCAGATGTAAGAGTAGATTGGCATGAATCCATACAGCGCTGTCGAAATAGCCCAGCTGCCAAATATTCCCCTCCCTCGGCCCCTGCTCGGTACCGGTTATTTGGAAGTGCAGGGGGCCCATTCATTTCAGTAGGTCGAAGGGGCGAGCAAGTCCCACCACTGAGTTTGCTTTTGGCTGCACACACGCCAGACGCGGGTCGCGTCCAGCGCCTGCAGCACTGGCCATTGAGCTCTCTGGGCGGTATTCAGAAGGTCCGAGGTGAGAGAGGGGGGAAGTCAATCCGGGGTGAGGTGCCCCATTGCCAGGCGTGGCTTCTGGAAAAGAGGGGGGAGGGACGGGGACAAAACCGGGAATTCGTAGATCACCAGCGGAATCTTCGACCACTCTGTCCCCAAGACCCAGTACCGGTGCCGGGTTCCGATCGGGAAAAGGCATCGTGTGCAAGAGGGGTCGTCGGAAGCCTTCACAGGAACTTCTTCTTTACTCGCTAATCAATAAATAATGTTTTTTTTTAATCCCCCCTCGAGATCTCATTGAGATCCTACAAAATGTACTCTCCTATCCTTCCCCATCCCTCGCAACCCTTCCCCCCGAGGAGGCTGGGGGAGCTTATTTCCCCACCACCACCACCCTGTATATGTATTTTGTTCCTATTTACTGATCTGTTTTTAGGTGGTTTTATTGCTGGTTTTAAACTAAAGAATTTTGTACATTATTCTGTTGTAAGGCGCCCTGAGCTCTACCTGCAGGGCAAAGCGGCCTAGCAAATCAATTTTAATTAATAAAATAAAATAAATTAGGGGGGCGGAAGTGATAGTCTAAAAACGGGCTCTATTTCTTTGAAAGGAAGCTGCCACCACAAGGTTTTCCGAACAGGCCTCCCCGTGCCATCCCCCGGACCCTTTGCTCGGAACGGGTTTCCTGAAATCTAATATATACATTAAAAATACAGATAAATCAGCGCCCCGTCCTCCCTCCGTTTTTGGAAGGGAAGCGGGACTGACCCGTGGAGCTCTAGAGGTTCCTCTGCGAAACCCCAGGAGGCTCCTCGGCTCCGGGGGGAGGGGATTCTATTCCCCGAAGCGCCCAGGCCCAGCCCCCCGCCGCGCGCCGGTGCCCTTTGTGCCCCGTGTGAGCCTGGCGGACCCGGGTTCGCCTGCAGCAAGAAGCCCCTGGCTCCTTCCCAGCAGCAGCCCGCAGTGTCCCCCCTGGCCTTGGGGACCGGGGCACCCCGGCCTGCCGCCTCCAGCGAAGCCTCCTTGTCCCTCGGCGCGCACCGCCCTCCCCCCAATCCCGCCCGGCCAGGCTCCCTCGGAGGACACGCGTCACAGGGATCCCTCCGTCCCCCTCCGTCTCATTCCGACGACCTCGGGGCAAGGCTTGACCCCGCCCTCGAGAGTTTTCGGTTTCAGAAGGAACGAGGCATTCCTGAGCCGGAAGGAAAGCAGCCCGAGCCAAACGTGCTCTGCAAGCCGCTTGGCACGAGACAGGGGGAGCCGGAGGCGGGCCGGGCCCTGACAGGTTTACGACGCTTCGTGTTCTGCCTGCCGAGAGCCCCTCGGACGCCGCCGAAGCGCGCCCTCGCCCTCGGGCCCCCGGCCAGCTCCGAAGACTCCCGCAGGGGCCCGCTGGGCTTCCCACGCAGGCATCCTCGGGGGCACAGTGCAGGGAAGGGAGAGCCACCTGGCCGGCCGGCCGGCCGGTCGGCACAGCCTGGAGCTCGGGAGAGCCGCGCCGTCCTGGGCCTCCAGCGGGGAGCGATATTAGAACGCGGATCTTGGCTTCGCTCCCTCTCCTGGAAGGAGCTGGAGTTTTGACCCTGCGATCTCGAACCCCGAGGGCTGGACAAGCCCCAGCAGCAGCAGCAGCAGCAGCGGGTGGGGAAAAGGTGGCAGAACCAGGAGAGGGGTCCCATCCTGCACACTCCCTCCATCTTAACTACCGCCCCCCCCCCAAAACCCTGGGAAACTTGCAGAGCCTGGCAACGGACCTTTCCCCCTACGGTCTTTGTGTGTGTGTGTGTTTGCGCGAAGTTCCTAAGGCAGAATGCGACCTCCGCACCTGCAGCCTGAAACGGTGCAGCCAGCTCGGACCTCTCCCTCCTTCGGAGGCTGCCTCAGGCAATGAATACAGCCTGACCGTCCTCGTCGTAGAGAGACAGATACAGGCTCCAGCCGCACCTTCCCTTCCGGATTTCAGTCTTCTTCCCCACGGGCCACCTTCCTCTTGTGCCTGTCCAGGGGCTTCAGGCACGCCGGCCTCCCGCAGCCCGCTTCAGGTCAGGCAGCAGGAAGGTCTTTCCAGAGGCCCGCGGGGTTCTTGGCGGCCAGAGACAGGCCCTGCTTGCCCCTTGACCCGGGGGCTCTGCGGGACGGGCGCTGCCGCCTCCTCCTCCGGAGTCAACATCGCCTGGATGGTCACACGCTGCCATTGGGTGCGTCCCCCCCCCCGCCCGTCTCGGGAGTGCGTCAGTCCTCCGTATTGAAGCCTTGCTTTCCCTCCCACCCGCTGGGGTCTCAAAAGTGGCTTAAAATCAACAGCAACATATTTCAGAGAAACAGTGGAAATGAGACACCTCCGTCTCTTAGGCTGGTCCTGGATCCGCTGGCCAGGCTCATGCAGGGCCACAGAGGGGACAACAAGCCCTTTGGCTCTTGCCCCCCTGTAGCCCCAGAGGCTGGGGACTCCGCCCAGGCACAGGCTGCTACCTGTCTGCAACGGGGGCGGGCGGGGGGGGGGGGGGGGAGGAGGAGTTCCACCCGATTCTTTTCCGACTGACCCAAGCTTCCCTCTCCTGCTAGACATGCGTCTGGCCACTCCAGTCCTAAGCCAAATACTTGCAACTTCCTTCCGGATCAAAATCTTTCGGACTGTCGCAAGTGAGCCTCCTGTCTAGCATTTTATGCCTTCCACTTCCGGGGCCCACTAAGCAACGGAGCCTGTTGCCCAGGGACAGCTCCTCCGGGCACGATCGGCCCAGCGTAGCCTCCAGGGAGAGCCACAGGCGTTTAGGTGGCTTGGAAAGAGGCCTGGACCGAGAGCCCTCTTCGGTGACACCTAGCTACCTTGTCTAGAACAGCACATGTCCACAAGCCAGTCGCTTGGGCACTTGGGGGAACCGGGGGGGGGGGGGGGTGTCTCATCCAGCTTGTCCTCCGGGCGTCCAGAGTTGCTCTGGTCCCACCCCGTAGGAGTGCGCAGAAGGACCTCCTCCGAGGGCCTCTGATTCGGGTGGGCCTTCCAATATGCCAGAAGGGCCCTCGGAAGGAAGGCTCATTGGGTTGTGCTGCTGATGTGCGGGTTTTGGTTATCTGAATTCCAGCGGAGTTTTTTAAGCTGCTGACCGGAATAGACCGCGGCCTTTCGGGACTCTCCGCCAGCCTCGCACTCTTTTCATTGGGGGGAGGGAGAGAGAATCATCGTCCTGAAGAGCTCTCCCCCTCCTTTTTTGGTGGAAAAACAACACACCGTGACCAAGGAGGGGCCGAAGCGATCCAGTCGGGCTTTATTAAAGATCAGACGCAGAGCGAGGGGCGAGGGGTGGGATTTCTCGCAGCTCCTGCTGGGCCCAAGCTGGCGAGGAAACTGCCGGGGCCTTTTGAACGGGTTAGGCAGCGAGCCAACTTAAGGCTCTCCTTCCCCGCCGGCTCCAAGTAGCGTGCCTAGCCCAGCCTCGGCGCGTCCTGCCCTTCTGGAGCACGTTCCCTGGTCACCGTGCCTGACAGCCCTGCTCTTTCTCAGCCAGCCAGCCTCCCTTCCCTCCCTCCCTCCCCCCACCCCCCAGTCTGGAAAACTGTCAAGCAGTTTTGCTGTTGGCGAAGGAGAGAGGAGGGACGGGTGGCTCTCTTCCGGCTTCCTGGCCGCCCGGGCTCCCTGACGCGGCGCCTGGAATAGCTCCTCTCCTCCGGCGGTGCCAGCCGGGAAGAGGCGCTCAACCGGATCGAACTTTCCTGAAACGGAGGGACAGAAATGCGACCCTTCCGGGAGACTTCCCCGAGCTTCCTGGGGCCAGCTAGTTGGATGAGCATAAATACTGGCCGGGCTGTAGGACAAGGGGGTCCTTTGGGAGGCGTGACGTTTCAGGCTTGGCCCGGAGAGAGCACGTCCCGTTCGCCTTCCAAGAGAGGCCGAGGAACATTCCCGTGGGATGCCCAGGGACAGGCTGGACCGGGGAGCAAGATCTCTCCCTCCCCCACCCCCCGCCGCGCAGCTGTCCTATTTGTGGTCCGAAACCCCTGACACAAAAAGGCTTGCTCCAATGAATCCCGAGTTTCTAAGTCCGCCTCAAGATTTCCGATCAGGACGTTCCTATGGTCTACAAGAACATTTCATGCGCCAGTGACATTTTAAACCCCCCTTCCGTGCTCACCGGCAGGATGGCAAGAGCAGGCTTTTCAAAACGTGATCAATGTTAATGGAGGAAAGGCGGCTTCTAGACTGCTTTAATGGTCTGGGACAGGCAATTCACACGCCCGAGAAATTAATCCGAAATAAATCTTGTGTTTGCAGCCACTGCTGCTGACAAATAAAATCTGTGGGTGGAAACCTCGGCAGTAACGCAGCCAAAGGCGCAACGAACAAACCTGGAAACCAGTGGATGTATTTCTACAGAAACAGTTGCTTAGGGCGAAGGATCAGCACTGAGCATCTGAAATGATTCGAAGAGATTCCCAGCTCACTTACTTGAGAGAGAGAAGAGAGAGAGTACTGAGCAATGCACAAGCACATGGGAGACACCCTCCCTTCGGTATTTCCACAACTGAGCTAGAATGAGCGCATTTGTGAAATCGGAGCAGATGAGCATTTGTTACACATTTATACAAACGATAATTTATACCGCCATTGGAATATACTTTCCCACAATGCATTGGCATGTATCTTAGTAAATATTTTCGTAAATTGTCCCGATTGAAAATTACTTCTTCATAACTTCCCTCTCAGAGACCGAAATAATCTCCAAGCTCACCCGGGCTTCAGTCAAAAGGAGCTTTATTATACCCAAAGATTTCGGCTTAAGTCATTTGAGCTCCGGGCTGTCCGCTTGGCATTGGTTACTAAGACGACGTTTTGATTTCCAGAGTTTTGAATGCAGTTCAGATAGAAGCGCTTGTTTTAAACGGTTTGGTCTTGTAAGGTGAAGAGGGCCGACAGGAGGAGGAGGAGGACAAATCTGGGGAGAGAAAACCCACCTGAATCTGGCGGCCATCTGACAGCCAGCGTCCTATGCAATTATACAAGCATTTTGTCATTCTTTAGGTAGCGCGAACCAGTTCAGCTTTAGTGGGTAAATAGTCTCCGCTTCTTCTTTACGTCACTCACTGGTCTATTTCACATCCAGCCTGGAAAATAAGTATTTAAAAATATCCGTCAGTGTCCCCCTGCGAACTTGTCCGGCTGTCCCTTTTTAGTGGATAATCATAGGCTTATGTTCTAGAAAAGCCCCAGGTAGAGAGACCAATCCACCCGAAGGAGGCCACGCTTTCCCCGAGACGCCCGGGAACACAAGGAAGGTGCACGTTTTCCCTGCCTAAATATAGCTAGGATTACTGCGCAGGCAATAAAATCGGTCCCTTGTTTGGAGGAAATAGTCGATGTGAAGGGAATACTTAAGCAGACCAGGCCACGGTCTTCGTGATCACCTGGTTCTTGGGAAGGGGACCGGGCTAAAGCCGAGAGGGAGAACTTGTGTGCTGGTCCTTTGAAACTGACAAAGAAGAGCTCCCTTGAGAGCTGCTTGGTCAATTTCACACAAAGCTCAAGGAAGAGTCTCGTTACAGCTAGGAAACGTAACAGAAACGCGTTTCAGGCATTCCTCCCAAAGGGATTCTAATAAGAAGCGCTCGGTTGCCTTCAAGAAAAGGTGGAGAGCGAGAGGGAGAGAGAGAGCACCAGGATGAGCTTCTTCTCTCTGCTTTTAACTGGGAGGAGGTGTCGTGTCTACAAATAGCGTCCCCCCTGTACACATTCATCCTGCTCTGCTAATGCACTTTGAAGAACCCTCCTATTAATGTAGGCACTACAGAGGAAAACAAAATTCTGTACACAGTGCACTGCGAATGCGAATCTGTTTATTATAGTTCAAATCTGCACCGCAAATGAATATTCCTAGCCTGAAAGTCAGCGTGCGTGCTGACAACTGAGCAGGGCCCTTCTTGAGAGAGGGGCTCCCCTTCTCTTCCCCCATAAAACTCTTGGGGGCAGAAACTCCCCCCATTTAAGGATCCACAAAACGCCTTATGCCCTCAGGGAGTAGCGCAATCACTACAAGTAGCGCTTGTTTACTCAAGGAAAGCATCACCCCCTCCACTCCCCGAGAACACAAGCCTTAAAGCACCCTTGCAACTAGGGATCTTTCTTTCTTTCTTTCTTTCTTTCTTTCTTTCTTTCTTTCTTTCTTTCTTTCTTTCTTTCTTTCTTTCTTTCTTTCTTTCTTTCTTCTTGAAAGGCAGCATATCAAGGTTTATGCATTATTTGGAAACAGCCATTTCTGTTCTTCCCTTAAAAATCTGATTCCCCCCCCCCCCCCCCCCCATTCTTGGTCTTCTTTCGCGGCGCCGATGTGCCTCTAAAAGAGTGATTGATCGACGCAGACCTGCCTGCCTGCTGAAGGCTGACTCAACTGCTCAGCCGCCCTTTCCAGCACTTTCGGTCGGCATCAGGACCAGGGAGGCGATTTGGCCGGGAAGTCTCCCGGGGTTATCTCAGGGGACGGTTTCCCTCCCCTCGCTCTCATTCCCCCGGCCAAGAACCGTCTCTCTATCGAGCCAACACCCTCTCCCAGCCGGCGCAGGGAAGACTCCGTCTCTTGAAACACAGCAACACATCTGCCTCCCGGCCTGCATAATAGGCCTGGCTGCTTGCCTTTTGCAGCCGGGTAATCTGCCCTGAAGAAAGATGCTTTTCAGAGCGATCTCGCCTCCCTCTGGACTTTAGAAAGAAACCGGACCCGGCTATCCCGGGACTCCTTTCAATGCTCTGCAGAGTCCGCTTCGACCATCGCGAAACTCGGAACAAAACCCGTTGCCCTCGCCTACCAGGTCCCCGTTGGAATCAGGGGACAAGCGGAATTTAAGTCAGAGGGCGCTTCCACATTGTCATTTTTTGTCACTCATTTGTCCGTATTGCTTTGCCCCCCATGTTTTGCTCCCTCTGGGGTCTATTAGAGAGAGAAAAACACCCTGAAGGAATAGGATGAAAATCAAGGGATGAAAATCAGAATGCACCGGCTCGTTCGGTCTTTGTGGAAGAAGCAGTTTCTCCTAAGCCTTCCCCCCACTTCCCTGGCTGCACAGCCACTGCCTGATCTTATCAGCCGCTAGGCCTATTAATCTACTGAGCTTGTCCGACGAAGGATCCAGGGCGAACCCAGGGGGGACTCCACCGCAGACACTCTGCCTGCGCCTCAGAGAAGAGCCAAGTGAAACTGACCACAGCTTTATTCACTCAATCTGAGAGCTGGGCGGCGGGGGCGGGGGACAACGACGATCAATCTGACAACTCCCAAGATGCCTAAATGGGACTGAGCAGGGTCTGGCGTTCAAAAGAAGAGTCAAAGCGGACCTCTTGGCCCGGGGACCTCTGAAATCCGCTCCGCCCCCCCTGCCCCCCCCCCGGCTGTGCGTGCCAGAAATTGGTCTCTCGATAGTCCCGGCGATCTCCTCTGACTCGGAGAGAGTCGGCGGCGCAAAGAACAGTGATTGTAGGCCTGGCCCAACCCTCCTTCTTTCTCCTCCACCTCTTGCTTTCTTCCCTTGCAGTTTGCCGCTCGCTGCTTTTTACTGAGAGGAAGGGAGCTCCGTGCTTGCAACAGCCCCGCACGTGGCTTTCATTTAAAAGGCACCCGGAGAGCCAGGATCCCCTCCTGCGCTCCTCTCGGAGACCTTCGCGTCAGCCCTGGCAGCGGAGGCCGAGCATCCCAAAGTGACTTCGGGGGAGGTTGTGATTATCTGAAGAAGGCAGCCCGAAACAACCTGGGCTGAGTCGCCCGTGAGCTTTTAAAGGAGATGCCCCTCCATATGCCACGAACAAGAAGCTAGCTCCGGTTTGAAAATGCAACGCCAAACGTTCCTTCCCCAGAATCGAACTGCGGAAGGAAGGAGCAGCCCGGTGGCCGCTGAAAAAGTGATGCCTTCTTATAACCTCTCTGAACAGGAGTTGTCTGGGCAGATTGGCTGGGAGTGAATTGTGGGTCTGGCAAGGCCTGGTGGCTCGGCTCTTTTCTGTGCCAGACTGAAAAGTACGCAGAGCAGGAGTGGAAGTCTAAGGCCCTAACAACATTTCCTGGGAGGTGAATAAAACAGGACTTCCTTCTGAGGGGACCTGCTTAGACTGGCTCCATTCTCAAACCGGATTTGAAGGAAAGTTAGTGGTTTGACTGTGAAGCAGCTGCGATGGACTTCCTAGAAACCTGGTTAAGGAAATTCTCTTTCCTCCACGCAGTTGCTCCCCGAAATCCAGCCATCCCCCCCCCCCGCGCCTTCTCAGGAATGTGAAATACGTTTCTAATCAATTCCATGTTGATCAAAAGAAAACTTTGAAGAGAAGAGAGACAGGCAGGGAGGGAGGTTCTGCAGAATTTCGGAATCTCACTCTGTAGATGCTCAGAGGCAGGGCAACGACTTCCCAAACTTTACTGCCTTCCGGCAGGAGTACCGTCCTGCGGTGTGTAACATAAAACGACTGTAACGACTGAAGTTACAATAGGGTGCATTGATTTCTCTTCAAAGAGAAATGGTAGCGAAATCCCTCTTTTAAAAGAGAAAAAAGAGTATAAGTGGAATCAATGGCTGGATCTAAGAAGTGAAAGTCACAATAAGAAACGGCTACTTTCTAGGGCCTTGGATTCCAGGCGCGGTAGAACCAAAGTCCTTCTAAGAGTTAGCTGAAGGATGTGTGAATGTCCTACAGCCCCGGAGTCCGGCCAGCAGCAATCTCCAAGCGGGCTCTTGCTCTCCAACCTGGCCCAGGGAACACAAGGCAGGCTAACGGACACGGGCGGGCCTGACCCTCCAGCAGGCCATCTGGGCCGAAGGCCACATTACCCAGGCGGGTCTTGAATCGGTCGGGTTTGACTTGGAAATCCGCTGGGCAGTCCCTTGCGATCTTCAACCGAAACTGGCTTTAGCTGAAGCGGACAGAGAGCCCTTTGCTGCTGGGGGAAAAAAATATCCAGGCAGCCGCGGGGCACGATTTACCCGGAAGCCCTCCTGAGCAAGCGCCATTCCCTCGCAGCGCTCTGGAGAAGTTCGAGGGGGATCGTGGCCATGCCGCGCAGGCGCAGTTCTCGGGCAGGCTGTGCCTGTCAAAGGTGGCGGCCTCAGAGGGGGCTGGCGTAGTGCTGCGTCCTGCGCCCTCGCAAACACCTGCCAGCCCGAACTAGCCGCTCTCCCGCCCCGTAGGCCCCTGCCCCGACAAGCAGACATGTTTGGATTAACTCTGCCTTGCCCTTCCAGCCACTTTTGCTAAAGGGAAGACCGAAGAGGCCCGTCTCCTGGAAGAGTCCACCGCCCCTGACCTGGATAGCCCAGGCTAACCCGATCTCATCAGCTCTGGGAAGCTAAGGGTCCTCGTTAGTCTTTAGATGGGAGACCTCCGAAGAATACCAGGGCCTTTTGGCAAACCACCTCTGACCATCTCTTGCCTCGAAAAGCCGACAGGGTCGCCATAAGTCAGCTGTGACTCGACGGCCAAACAAAAAAGAGAGAGAGAGAGAGAGAGAGAGAGAGAGAGAGAGAGAGAGAGAGAGATATGCCAGAGGCTGCAGCTTGGGGTTTGGCAGGCAACATCTGCATCTGCCGGTGAGCTTGGAGAGTGCGACCCTCGGCTTTCCCCCAGCACCCGTTTGCAACCTCCTGCTGGCCCGTTAGCAAGCTCCTTTGGCGACCATCCCCACGAGCCTCCGTGAGGCCAGTTTTCTTCTCCACTGCCTGGTGGCAGCAGTTCGGAGAGCAACGGGCGCCTTCGGGGGGGGGGGGGGGGCGGAACGAGAGAGAGACCGGGGCCGCCGGCATCCTGAACTCCTCGGCTTTCCTGGCTTCAGCCTCCGGGAGAATGCGTCTCCGCGCGGGGGGGGGGGGGGGGACGCCAACTGCGCCGCAAGAAACGTCCCCCGCAGACGTCGAAGGAGGAGGGATGCCCCCGAGGAGACTCCACGCCGGAGTTCGACGGTCGCGTGATCTGGTTGTCCAAACGGAAGGGATCGCCGGAAAGCCCGGGCGGTCTGGCTGGTCAGCTGTCTGGGACGCGCCGTCGGAGTCGGATCCAGAAGCCGGGGGGGGGGGAAGGACGGACGGGACGGGACCGAGGCAGGAAGCGAGGGAAGGCCGGCGCCTCAGCCAAGCTCAGAAGTGAACAAGGTGATATTCGCCGGCGCAGCAGCCGGCGCAGGGCGGGGGGGGGGGGGCAGTCATCCACCGGGGGAGAGTTCTGGAGCACCTTAGAAGCCCCGCCGCGAGACGGGGTCGGATCTGCCTCGAAGGGCCCCCGCAGCCCCCTCCCCGCCCTCCTCGCTGCCCCGTCGGGTCTCAGGGCGATGGTTGGCGCTGCTGCTCAAAGCTTCCCCAGGGCCGGTCCCTCCCGCGGCTGCCAGCCCGCCCACCCGCGCCTGCATAAGGCAGACTGCATCCTTTGTTGGGGGGCAGGGGGGGCGTCCCTAAGGCGATCGGAACCTCAGCCGTCCCCTCTTCTATCCAGGTGTATCTACTACTGACTCCAAAGTAGCTCAAGTACAATCCCGGCTACTCTGGAGGCTGGGGGGACTGCGGTTCCTTTCGCCCCGATTCTAAACGTCCTTACTCGGACAGAGGTGCCGCTTCGGGGCTGGGTTAACTCCCAAGTATATGTGTTTCGGATCCATCTTTCTCTTTTTATTTATATCCCGCTTTTCTCCTTGACCCGCTGGAGGAAACACATTGCGCGAAGATCCCGCCCCCAGCAGCTTTCCACAGCAGCCCTCAACGGGGTTAACTCCTTCTCACTCCATCAAAGTCAACAGGCTAGAAGGGTGAGAGTCTCTGCTTGGGACCGCGCGGTTATTCCTGAGCGGGTCCCGGGGCCGGCCCAGGGCAGAAACGCGTTTCGGCTCCCAGAGAGTCCTGGCCAGCAGCTGTTTCCCCTGTCTCTCTGAGGGTCTGCCCCAACCACCCCTAAGCCAGCATCCTTTGACCCGATCCCCCTGAACCCCCCCCCCCCCCGCTTCTTACTCCAAAGAAGTCCCTTGGATGGGAGTCCTCCTGCGAGATGGACCTCCAGTTGCCGTCCTTGCTCCGGTTTGGGCTCCCACCGGTTGGTCCGCACCCTCTACTCGGCTGGAGAGCAAAGCCCCTTCGGGTCGCTCTGGAGTCTGCGGGGAAGGAGGGAGGGGACAGGGGAGGAATCCTTTGGCGGAGCAGAATCCCGGGCGAACTGTGAGTGGGCTGCGGTCGGCGAGGGACCCTGCCCAGAGACCCCCCCCCCCTCCCCTGGCTGCCTATCCGCTATGGGGCGGGGGGGCGGCGGCGGCGGGGAGGAGCCAGCAGAGGCCCCGGCGAGGGGAGGTTGCGCAAGAAGCCCCCGCTGAGCTTCAACATATAAAAGAGCCGTCGGGGCTGCTGTGGCGCGGCAGGCAGGCAGGCGCGGCGCGATTGCGGCTCCGTCGAGGATTATGGACTTCCTGAGCGACAAGTTCGCCCTCAAGAGCCCCCCGGCGGCGGCGGGTAAAGGCGGCGAGTTCTACCTGCCCCCCGGGGGCCCCCTGGAGCACGTCATGGAAGCGCTGGACGGCGGCGGAGGCGGCGAGGCCTTCTACGGCAAGGGCAGCAAGTGTGTGGCGCAGGCTGCCTACAACCCGCACGGCCGCCTCGACAGGGCGTCCCCGGGCAGGGACGGCGCCGGTGAGTGTCTGCCCTGGGCCGAGATGGAGGGGATGGGGAGTCGCCGGGAAGGAATCGCCTCCCCCGCCGACTTGGAGCAGGGCGCGCTTCTCTCTCTCCCCCCCCCCCCCCCAAGCCCATGATGGGCCTCGACTCCGGGACCTTGGCTGTCCGGGCTAGTAGGGCTGGGGAGGGGTAACAAGAGACCGAGAATTCGCCCCCTCCCTTCCCAGTCCCGAACAGCCCGGGCCCGACCCACCGTCCATTCTTTCCGATCGGGGTTGCAGGCAAGAATGTCCTACAGATCACCACCCCCAATACTGAAGGGGAAAATGCGGCAACTGTTGTCCTTACTCGTAGTTCGATGCACTGAGGCCGCCTCGTAGGACGGTTCGAGGCGACTGAGGAGCGTTGGACGAGCCTTTTCCTTGCAGGGGGCGCTGGAGGCCTGACGTGGGCCAGGCGCAACAAAGCGGCCCAGTGGTGGGGGAGGCCGGGCAGGGGATGCTCCGCAGTGACTTTCGCCGCCGTGCCCCGGCTTCGGGGTTGCTGGCCTTCCGCGCCGCTCCGGCCGGTCTTCCGGATTTTCTCGGGGGGGGGGGGGGCGCGCACGCGGAGAGACTGTGAAGTTTCCCTTCGGGCCGCTGGAGTTTGCCAGCGAGAGTCGAAATCGGCCGCTTCCAGAGCGGCGCCTTTGGGATTCTCGGCTCTCGGCCCGCCAGATCCCCACCGATCTGTTAGGGAAGACATTCCCCAATAACAAGCGTCCTCTTTCCCGAAAGGATTTCCAGCCAGCGCCCGGCGAGCGAGAACGCGGAGCCGTTTTTCTCTGTTAAAAAAAAAAGGGGGGGGGGAGGCAGAGAAGGCCCCAGACCCTTCGCAAGGCGATGCCTCCTCCCCGGTGCCCATGCCGAGATCCCGGCGTCTGTCTTGCCTCTTAGTCTATGCGCTGGCGCGGTGACCAGGGCGGGGAAGGGCCCGCCAGACAGGGAGGCAGGCAGGCGCGCAGTCGGTCCCCGGCCTCAGCCGCAGAGCGGGCAAGCTGGGCAGACACGGCTCGTCTCGTCTCGGCGACCCTTTCGTTCAGTCCAAGAGAAGAAGAGGACTCCGATCCAAGCGCGTGGCTTCCGCTGGGTTTCCACGCGAGTCGCTGCGCACCGGGCGCCCCCCCGGACAGAGCCCGCCGAAGCCAGTCTCCCTCTGAGCTCAGGCCTGCCGATCTCGACCCGTGCCCGGTGAGCCTTCCTCGATATACATGATAAAAGACAGCGGGCGGCTGGAACCGGAGGCCTGTCTGTTGCCCGCCGGATCAAGCGCAGGACTGAAGCAGCTGCGAAGAGCTCGGCGACAAAGGGATGGCCTGCGCCGCTTCGCCGGCCGACTCTCCCTGCAAAAGGGCAGGCCCGGGGCGCGCCTTCTCTGGAGATCATACAGCGCGGCGGGCGTCAGGTTTCGCGCAGGATCCGGCAGCCTGTGGGTCAGTCCCGGGCTGAGGGGCCGCATCCTGCGGGGATCCATCCGCCTGAGCGGATTCGCTGATCGGCTTTTCCGCAGCTGCCTAGACGTTCCGTCAACGACCCCGATCGACCAGCGCCAGGGCTGGAAGGGGACGTCAAGCTCTGGGTCGCCTGGTCGCCACCCCCTCCCTCCCTCCGTCCGCTTCTCGGCTTTCTCGCTGGACTGTAGATTGCAGGGTCTAAAGGGGGGAAATCTGGGGAGGTCGCATTTCGCCTGCCGCCCATCCTATCCTTTTGCTTCATTTTATTCTCTCCGGAAGTGCTGGCGAAGTTCGCAGCAACATCTGGCAGAGAAGCCCTCTGAGCCCGGTTGTAAATAATGTCTCCGAAAACGTGGAATCATAAACCGCCTGTTAATCTGTAATGGCTTAAAAAGCTCCCGAGAGTTTTAGCTGCTTCCCCTTCCCTTCCCTCTCCAGTGCGGTAAGGACACTTTGGAGCTTTGAGTATTATGCCGGCCGGATTCTAAATTACAAATCTATTAGCCTTGCAATTGCTGCGGTCGGTCATGTCCCCTTTCTTAGGGGCAATTACGTTTCCGGCTCTTGTCCGAAGCACTTTCAGCAGAAACCTGACTTGCAAGAAAAATCTCTTTCCGTGGAACATCTTCGTTGTTTCCGAAGCAAATGGACGGGACAGTGTAGAATAAAACCTCGAGAGAAACTCAAATCCAATACAACACGAAAATGTATTTTTCCTGTCCTTTTAAATCTGAGAAACAGCAGGGTTCCCCTCTCATCTAAACGTGCAAACTTGCTGTATCCTTTAAAGCGAACAGACCAATGAAACGTGAAAACTTTATTACACCGTCGTTTAGTTTAACGAGGCTGAAGATCTTTCCGATTATGGTGCTGAAGCTTGCAGATAAAAAAGAGGAAATGAAACTAAACCGAAGAATCTAGTGAAATAATTTTGCCCTGAACCTGCTAATAGTTGTCTTTTAATTTTCTCGTGTGTAACTTTTTTTGTGCCACAGATCTTAGAACCCTGTGGTTTCCACTCCCCCCTTGTCTTCTGGACTCCTTTACCTACCTTTATTTTCAGTTATGGTAAACTATAACATCTAAAATTTATCCAAAACGCTGGCTCTATTTTAGTTCAGTTCTGCAGACCACAAAGTGAGAAATAAAAATAATTATGCTTCCCTGTATTTCATGCATATATACCCTTATTTTAAATTCTTGGAATGCTTTTCAGGGCATTTGCTGTCAAGTATTTCTTCACTGTTTCAATGCATTATAATTTTAATACAGTCCCTTTTCATAGACCCATTCTGGTTTAGCAGTAAAATCACTGAATTTCAAAAGGTCTCCAAGTATGTTTTCAGTGGAAGTGAAGAAATCTTGTTAGGCGTAGAAAAATGAAGCTATTTGTGATTGGTGTTAACAGCACAAAACAATGGTGATAGCTTATTCCCATTTGCACAGGTGTGGTTCCTGTTCAGTGCAGAACAATGTCAGTGCCGCTGACGTTCAATTTTTTAAAGCTGAAAATACCAAACTGGAATGCTGTTGGCATGATTCTCAGTTGCCTGTGGTGCTTTCTTGTTTTGATTACTGGTAAGAAAACCAGCTCAGCCATCACTTCTAAATACAAATGTAACACAATCCTATGCACTTTTATTAATAAGTAATTCCTAGTGTCTTCACTAGGACTGATTTCCTAAAGGTGGATCTTTACAGTCTAAATCTAAACATACTTACTCTGCAGACTCAGGTCCATGGGACTTGATTCCTAGTAAAGTGTGCTCGCTTGAGTTTTAGCACCAGTGATTTCAAAGGAACTTGATTTGAAGTAAGTGTGTGCTTCTCTGGATTTCAGCCTGTGTCTGGTTAAAATTATACCGAATGAACATGGCGACATAATGAAATTACCGAGAGTGACAGAGACCCTTTCAAACAAGCTTGAAAGGGCAAGTTAGGTGCCATCCTTTGTAAAGTTTTACTACCCTGGATGGCTGAAATTCCTCCCTAACTCCCCCACCTGTCAAACAAAGGGGGGAAAAGGTGAAGCTCTTTCCAATCTTGTAACATGCTGCATTCGTTATCCCCATAATGTGACATGTTGGGCGGGGGTAGTAAAGTGTTTTATTCCTTGTTCAGAAGCTAAAGGCAAAGACTTTAATCTGCATCTTAGACACTGAGTGTTTTCTTGCAGATAAATGGACCTTGCACAGCCAGTGTAACATTAAGGAAATAATCTGTTTTACTGAGGGTTTTTTAAAAAATCCTACAGTTTGAAATAATAAATGTCCTAATTGGAAACAAAGGCAGTTTGCAAAAGCATGGACATTCTTTTGAATTTATTTTTAAGCAGTTATTCTTGATTTGCAAGTGTTTTCCATTTTAACATCTCTTTCTTATCCATTTTGCCTGCAAATCATTGTTAACTGCTAGAAAAGCTGAAAAACAAAACACAATAATTTGGGGCACAATCCGAACCCATTTATTTCAGTGGTATGTGTGCGAGTCAATCTTACCTGAATGTACTAAAAAGTGAGTCCCATTATGCCCAGTACAGCTCACAGGCATGTAAGTGTGCTTGGGATCGCAACCAAAGTGCTCAAGTTCAGCAGAATTGTACCCAGGATGGTACATATTTTAATTCCCAAGATTCTACTTAAAATATTGCTCAAAGGACACCCCCAAAATCATCCTCTTTTGAGTTGGTGGTCCTCCATATTGTCTGTTCTTTGCTTTCTTTGCATTTATAAAAGACTGGAGCATGCCTTGCAAATAAATTCCACTGAAATCTCTGCAGTCTTCCTTCCATGGAAACGCAGTGTTCTGTACTAAGAAGAATGTACATTTCTTAAAAGCCCTCCACTCTCCTAAGCAATATCGGGTCCTTCCAGATGTGGGTGGCTTCTCATTGGTGGCAGGTGTTTAATTTTTTTTAAAAAGTGACCCCATCTTTGAAACAAACAACCCAAATCTGTCTCCCTCTTTTGTACAGTAAACTATGGGATTACGAAAGTGGAAGGTCAGCCATTGCACAGCGAGCTGGGCAGGCCCTTGGAAAACTGCAGCAGCCTCCGGATGTCTCCGGTGAAAGGGATGCAGGAGAAAGGCGAGCTGGATGAACTCGGAGATAAGGGTGACAGCAATGTCTCCAGCAGTAAGAAGAGGAGGCACCGGACCACTTTTACCAGTTTACAGCTGGAAGAATTGGAGAAAGTGTTCCAGAAAACACATTACCCTGATGTTTATGTAAGGGAGCAGCTGGCTCTGAGAACAGAACTCACGGAGGCCAGAGTTCAGGTAGGAGTCCCTCTTCCATCCAAGACAAGCTCCTCGTTCTGGAGGCTAGAAGCTCCTTAGGTTCTGCAAAAGCGCTTATGAATTATCCCTCAGACAGAGGACAAAGTTATGTTTACTATTAAAGCTTGGCTCTCTGGCTTCACTGCACAACTGTTTGGGGTAGCTGTGCTGTTTGGTCATTAGAGAGCGTCAGGAATAAATAATACTTCCCTTTTCTATCAAGCATTTCATGTGCTTCACAGCCTTTATCCAGCCATTCTTACAACAGGATGCTCTTTCATCATCCCATCCCCCATACTGAAATTCAGGGGTGAGTGGCTGGCCTAAGGACATTCTTGGGCTATGAACACAGGGTGTAGAACCTATTGGCCATGCAATACCCAAGGTGAAGCACGAATTAAAGCCCAAACTTCTGAACCTTACATGTGGCCCTCACAGTGCCTTAAGGTTCTGTTGCACCACTTGTATTTATAGGCAGTTGTTATTGGGGAGGTACAGAAGGGGAAAGGAAGCCATTTTGAAAAGAAATACAAAGCCAAGCTAGTGTAGGACACAAAAACATAAGCACCACTAAGGAGCAGTTTTTTTGTCTTTTGGTCTTACCTTCATGTGCTGATGTTCAGGAGCTTCCCCCAATATGGCCTTGAAGGGATATGTTTACATTTGGGATGTTTCCAAGATCCTTCCAGTGAACTGGAATTCTGTCTCCATGCAGCATTTGTGTTACTGGATGTGGGTTAAGTGTATCAACAAAAGCAAGAGATTTCAAATAGGCTGCAGCCCCCCCCCCCCAATCAGTGAATAAATATTTGAGCTACATGCATGGAGTCTGGTGCATTAACCTTCTGATGAAAGAGATCATACAGAGGATCTGGTTTGTTACGGATCCTAATAAGCTGCTCAGCACTTCACTTGTGTGTGTGTGTGTGTGTGTAGACCGAATGTGTTATGGGGTGGGAAACGCGATCATAGCCTCTAGCCTAGCCATTTTAATTCATATGTTAACCATAATGGGTGAATGGATTTTCCTTGAATACAAAATGTAGACATGCATATTCTGTCTATCAGGATCACATATACAGAGCTGATGCATTGTTCACACGTTTTGCTGACCATATGTGGTCTTATACATGTAATATGTGTCCAGGGCTGACTGAACAAAGCGACATTTGTTGGTTGCATCAGTCTCCTTGAGCTCTTTGAGCAATCAAGGCTGCTTTTACACATTGCCTTTTTCAGATGTATACCAAAGGCAAGAAATAAATGTATTTATTTATTTATTTATTTGATTTGTATACCACCCTCCTCGCAGACGGGCTTAAAGAGGTTATTCCAGGGCTTTGTATGTACTGATGGCCATCTGAAGCACGTCTGTTCAGAATCCTACTCAGGTCTCTTCAATGGGGCCTGCAGTAGACACTCAGTTAGATTTGACTCCAGTAGCCTCTTAGAGACCAACAAGATTTTCAGTGTGTGAGCTATGAGAGTCAAAGCTCCCTTCCTCAGCCTTGAGTCTGTCACTCTGTGTACTCAGCATACTGTTTAGTGCTATGGCAAGAAGTTAGGCACGCACCTAAAACTGTTGAGGATATCTGGGATAACTGTGGATGCGCTGGTGAAGAGTAGAGATCTGGAGACTGAAACATGAGCTCTAGCAGACAACAGAACTAACACTTTTGCCTTCATCCTCAACACCTTTCCTTATAAATCGAGACCCATTCTTGGTGATTCAGGCTTATCAGGAGAGTTGTCGTATCTGGCTTCATTTAGGACCCCTGCCCCCCATTCCTTGGGATCTCTTTCTCTCTCTCTTTTTTTTTTTTAAATCAGTTTTAATCCCCCCCCCCCCCCAAGAAAATAATGCTTGCACTAACTAATCAGTGGGAAGTTTAGGAAATAGCTGTCCATTCAGTGATGGAATCTGAAACATATTTTCATGGGTGTACATCATGTTGAAATTATGGGATTTGCTTCTGTGCAAACACGGCGTGGACTGTGTGAGTGTAAGAAAGATTTGTGCTAAAATGCTGAAGGGGAAAATTTGGTCAGCATCCTATTTTTTCTGCATATGCCTCTGCAATCTGGGAGAGAGGTGTTGTCCTTCTCTGCTTCCCTTGGCTCTAGGATGTCTGGAACACTGCCTAATACGGAAACATACTGGTCAGAGAAATGCCTAACAGATATATATATATATATATTGGACAACTGTGCTATATTTGAAAACCTCCTTGGTTTCAAAAGTAGTTCATATCAATAGATTTTATATTCCAATAAAGCGATAGAAACATTCTGTAGTATTTTTCTCCCCTGTGATATTTCCCCATCTTCAGTAAGGGAAATATCTGTTGGACCTGGCAGGTAAATGTGAACAAATTATTAGTGATACTGGAGACAATTTTGTAATTTGAAATAGTGAAAATGAGTGGAACCAGGCAGTCAGATGCAGGAGCTGACCTCGGATAGCAGTTTACAGCTTGTTCAAGGGGTGACTTTTTACCAAAATTCCTTTCTGTTCTAGTCTGGGTATAACAAACGGGCATCCAGTTAGCTCTCCTTAGAAAGCTATAAATTGCATTCCCTCAGATGTGCCTTTAAAAGGGGGGTGGGTTGGAATTCCAGAATTCTTTTGGGGAATGGATAATCTATGCTCTTGGACAAAGGGATATTTTGGGGAGGTAAAACTGTAAGGTATTTAAGATTAGCTCAGGCACAAAGTTCACCAAGTCTGAATGTCATATTTCCAATAATTCTTTAGCCTTTGCATGTTGAACCTGGTGGGACTGAGTTTTCCGATATGTTAAAACTGTCTTAAGAAGCTTCCATCGAATCCAGGGGCCCAGACAACTGACAGGCAGGGGAGTCCCATTTTCCTTTTTCAGTGGCATCCCACATGGCTTCTTCTCACAGCACAGTGAATTTATGTGTGCTGCTGCACAGGCTAGGTAAGGGTGGCAGGCTGAGACAGATCTAGTTTGTGTGAGGTATGATAAAGAGGGAGGGAATTTACAATTTGTATATGTTACTTGCTCTCCTTGGAAGAAAATTGTCGGGTTTAATCCCCCCCCCCCAATGTTTATTTTATGCTTTGTGTACTCAGAGATTTCCGTGCATATTGAACCAAATGCGCTGGATTTTTGCATTTATGATCAGCTGACAGAGAAAAACCTGTGCATGAGGCTGACAATAGTTCTAGCTCCAAGTGGCAGCAGTATTCCATCACAATATTAAGCAGTTTTCAAAGGCCTTACATCATTAGAGACCCGCATCTGGCTACGCAGGGATAACAAGCAGCAGATTGTTGCCTCATTTTGTACAGGCCATGGTTACTTTATCTTTGCCAAGAGTCAGTTTTGAGTAAATCGATGTAAACAGAAACATTTTGGGGGAGTGTCAGCATTAAAAAATGTGGGTTTCTTCCCCGTCAGATCCTCTAAATTCAAGCAAATTGTTTTATTTAGTTTAGTCAAATGATTGGCTGGTTACGCTCTATACGTCTCCCTTTCCCAGCATTTCATCAAGATCCAATTTATGTTTTGTCCTGCATACATGCCGAGAGAGTCGGCCTGAACCTAATTTATTGAAGTTGTTCTCTTTCCTGCCGCATGTCAGTGGAGTAATTGGCACCCAGCTTAAGGAGATTGTCAAGGACTTTCTTTTCTCCAGTGAAAGAGCCTCATTACTAAATTCCCATAACATGTTCTCTGTGCCTCCTGTGGAGACAGCAGGGGGAGAAATGGTTCCTTGTAGCCTTCGGCACAAAAGATAATACAAATTTACCAATGAGGGGTGCAATCCTGCAATGAGTTATGCATCGGGCAAGTTCCACTGACTTCGGTAGAATGAACGCATGAATAGCTAAGGGCCGGTTTGCAGCCAGAGTTCGTAGACTATGCTCAACAGGACCGAGTCAGGGCTATGCTTTGATTGTTTGGGGCATTCTTCAAAACTGCCATATTAAATTTGCAAAGGGTCCATGGAAATTAAAGTTTATCCCTGCTGCTTTAGGCAATATTGGGGGTGTTTCTGACTCCTAAAGGACTACGGCAATAACCTCCGCAAATGATTAACACTCAAATCAGTTTCAGAAACATGCTCATTTATGTCCCTGCGCTGAGATTATCCTTGAATAGCTGTAAGGGCTTTAGCTATTTCCTCATTGCCAGTCTGTAACCACAACCTGGGGAGAGCAACATAATTTTCTTGTGCTGGGTTTAATGCAACGACAGTCTATTTTAAAGCCTGTTGCACCGAGCAAAGCAAATCCACCGCCATCAGATATCATTAGCAAAACTTTTGATGTAATGGTTCATTTAATTCTTGGGTGCTGGGGTGAAGAGGGGGGGAGGGACTGGCTTGGACAGCCAGTGGGAATAATGAGACCCAGGGTGTTGTAGGGGGTTAAGAGTGTCAGATTAGGCTCTGGAAGATTTAAGGTTTGAATCCCCACTTCTGCCATGGAAGCTTGTTGGGCACCCTTAGGCAAGTGACACACTCTCAGCCTAACCTTCCTCACAGGGTTGTCATGAGGATAAAGTAGAAGACAGAAGAATGATGTCAGCTGCTTTGAGTACCTTGAATAAGAGGCAGAGTATAAATGAAGTATATAAATGATGTGTAACTCATGTGAATTTCATTTTAAAAGTGGTATCTGAAAATGTGTGACAATTGGGATGACTGAGCTTCAGGTCTTAAACACGTTTGTTCTGATGGAACGATTTGCCATGGCTGCAGGGGCTCGGTTGTGCAAGGAGCTTTCCTGCCCCTTCACATAGTATGCACGCCTTGCCATGGGTGGAGTTGCTGCCCCTTTGAAGCGAAAAGGGCAGCCCACATACACAGAAGCTCCAAAATCATGATGGAGTCATAGATCGTAGTAATGAGAGGGAAAAAATCCTAAGGAATTCTATAGATTTACTTTGAAGCCAAGTGATTTAAGACTGAAGCAAATTGATAAAATGACTCTGCAGATTAATCTTGAACTAATGGAAATTATTTCAAAGTATATCCTGATAGGCAAGGGATTGAATCAGCTAGGCAGATCAGCAGGAGCACTGTGGTTTCCTTTCAGCGGGGCTAACATCAGAGTCCCACATAAGACCCACTGAAATAACTGGAGGGTGAACAGTGACAGCTCATGGTCAGAAGCAGTCAGGATTAATAGGATCAGTGATATTATTTCCATAACACAAAGTAGATCAAGGATACTGTTGGCATTTTTGGATGTCAGGTGTTACCAGGTGTTTCTGTTGCGGCCTTCTTAGCAATTCAGGGAATACATCCTTGTGCTGACTGTGAGTAGTCCAGATGGCACCATCCATGCTGTTATACCCCAGATCTGTGGACTGATCTTTCTACTTTGTGTGACAAATGCATTTACCACAGGTATGCCAGATTTTAATGTGGAGAGCACTCCAGCATATGAAAGGAAGGCATGTGCCTGAAAACATAAAGTGCATGTACATCTGGAAGCCATGGCCAGTTGAACTGCTGATACTCCATGAAGTGTTAATTGACATTTAGATGACAACATAATTAGATGGTATCTAAGGTGCTTTTAATAGGGCTAGTCTGCTATAAATACATATGGGCAATCAGCACGTGTTAGATCCTATGAGAAAGTATTCAGCTAACCATTTTGAAGTGGCTACTTATACAGTGAAACAACTACAGGTGATTTTTTTTAAAAAAAAAAGATGATAACCATTGTATTATTCTGATGCTTTTCAAACACATGGTGTGCTACAGTTAAGGATTCACTGCATTCTGTCTAAACATATGAAATACAGGTTGGGTTAGATGGCCATTGAGTCATGATCTCACATCTGTTTGTAAATGGCAAAGTTCTTAGATAGCTGATTTCCATCCCAGAATGCCTTCACCACATCAGTCACAATCTCATAGCAGTCCTCTGGATGCAAGCATTTGATTTCATAGCATGTTGCCTCCAAAGACAATAATGATGGAGTGCTTTTACTTTAAAATATAATCGGCTACCCTAAGTTAGATCAATGCTCGATCTGGGTGAGAACTGTGGTTGGAAGTAAATTTCAAGACCTTCTGAAGACCTTTCCCAACTCTGCTAGTTGGGATCCTATAAGTGACTATGCCAGGCATTGTCAGAGCTGGAACGTCAAAATCCAGTAGCTGCTGGTATTCACGACAAACCCCAAGGCTCAGTTAAACCCATCATCCTCACTGACTAAGAGGAAGACTGGACTAAAATAGTGCCAAAATGAGTTGAAGTGATGGGATCACTGCAGGTGTCTTTCTTGAAGCAGAGCCTTAAAATCTGAAGCTTGCCCTCATTCCAATGACTGTACCTAGGACTTTACACATGACCCTTTCTTCATTTCTGCCCAGATAAATAGGGCTCAGACTCTAAACATCTTCATTTTTTAAGCACACTCAAGTGCTGACAATAGAACTTGTTTCAAAACAAGAGTTTTAGCCTTGGAATGTGGTTCTGTGGTTAGAATGTTGAATTAGGATCTGAGAGATGCAGATTTGAATCCTGACTCTGCCATGGAAGCTCACGGGATGACCTTGGGTCAGTCACACTCTTTCAGCCTGACCTACCTCACAAGGTTGTTGTTCTGAGGATAAAATGGAGGCGGATAAGCCAGGTTAACTTTCAGTTGTGAAGAAAAGGAAGGTCTCAATATTAAAATAAATAAATTACTTCAACAGGAAAGAAAACATTCCTGTATGTCACAATTGTTGTGGGGAACATCAGTGCTACACCAGTGGTTTCCTGAGCAAACATGGCAAGTGTAGAAATAAAATATGCATGTTGCCATACATTTAAGCATTCATGTATATGGGTCTTTTCGTAAATCTAGCGAGCCATTAATCCCCCTTCATTCTTGGTATTTAAATGACCACAATTAGGTGTGTGTTCTGAGAACAAACTTCTTTGCCGTGTCTGTAATACAGCTGTTCTCATTCAGCTCATTTGTCTCCACCTACATACACCCAGGGCTTTTTTAGTAGAAAAAGCCCAACAGGAACTCATTAGCATAATAGGCCACACCCAATAGCAAAAAACCATTAGCATATTAGGCCACACCCCTGACAGTGCAACTCATAAGCATATTAGGTGAGGGGGGGCTGGGAAAGCACAGGACAGGCATAGAAGCTTGCCTCTTCCCCCCGAGTTTCTCCATGCCACTTCAGCATTGCCTTTCTAGTCTAGTCTAGTCTACCCCCCCTCTGAACCAGACGGCCGGGGAAAGGCGCTGCTGGCAAGCTGGGGAAAGGCAGGCAGGCATGCACACATGCGCCTTTCTTCCCTGAGTCTCTCTGCTATTGTGGGGAGACTTGGGGAAGTGTGTGTGGGGGCATGGTTAAATGCCTTTCTCTCCCTTCCCCAGGTCAGGGAGGAAAAGAAAGGCATTTTCAACTGCCTGGGTTTCCTGCCTGCCTTTTTCCAGCTGCAACATGTCAGCTTGAGAAGGAAAGGCAGAGAGAGGTTTTTCCTTGTCAATTTCACTCTCAGCTGACTAGCCAGGAGTGAAATTGACAAGGAAATCCCCAGGGGCTCCCCAGAGGGAAAGACAGCATTTTAACATGCTGCCTTTCCCTCTTGTGTGTAACATGGGGAGGGCAGTGTGCTGTAGCCAGGCATGCCAGAGGTTTTGGTTGTAGGCATGGCCAACTCAGGAGCCAGTTGGAACTCCATTCCAGTGCGTTCCTGCCCCAAAATAGCCCTGCAAACACCGTTCTTCTACGGGTAACGAAGTAATTAGTGCAAATCACTAAATGTATAAGGAAATCATTGGGTTTGCTGCAAGATCTACAAGAAGTTGCTACTAAATACATTCTGGCTGTGAGATCTCTGAGAAATTGCTATTAAATTCATTGCTTTCAAATTTAAGAAGTAGGTACAGTTATATCCCAAGCAGATTTACCAGATTCTGAGATTTTACTAGTCATTTAAATCTGTGCAATGGATATAAGGTTTAGATTGGTAGATGCCCAACAGGGTGGCTTCCGGTCATCTTGACTGTGAGCTCGATCATTGTGTGGTGGTAATCTACATTGATTTTGGCTGGACGTACCTCCCCCATATCTAGGAGTAGGGTGAAAGGGACTGAGGTTATTCCTTTACAAAGTTTAGATTTAAAAACCCATGAAAATAGTATAGTTCCTCTTGTCTGCCTTTCTTTTGATGGATTAACCACTATTGCTCTGGAAACTGGCTTGTGTGGCTGGAGCCATGACTTTGTACTGCCCACTTCCTGTGGTTCTTCTTTTTTTGCTGTGGTCCTTTTTATCCTCCTAAATCAGTCTGTCCTAATAACTTGTAAGCAACAAAGATGCCTAGGAGGTCGCTGCTTGGCTAGCTTCCTGAGTCAGTGCATGGAGCAACTGTCACATTTGTCCATTAAATGGACAGCCATGAAACCAGTCATGCTGTCCTATCCTTTAGAGTCATAGTTGCCTCTTCTTGTTGACTTTAAAGACCATCAATCCCAAAGTCTCGGGGGCATTAATATAATGGCTTATAAGTCAAATATTCTATAAAAGTTCTATTGTGGCAGTTCCTACCTAAAAGACAGTGAAAAGCTAGCTATGTGATGGATTCTCTCCAGCTGGGTCCAGCTGAAAAGGTCTCACATGCAATACTTTTGAGAAGTGTTCATATTTGGTGGGTTTTCTTAGATAAACCAGGAGGAATTTCATAGCTGTGGTTGAGCTGCTGAGAATTAATCTCAGCATGCTTTGGCTGTCCTCATCTGGCACACAGATGGTAATTTCAAGAAGGTACCCTTGGTCAGGGTCCTAGAGTGGAAAAAAAAGATTCTCCTGAATAATTGTCTTATCTTCTCTGATGTAGGTCTGGTTCCAAAACCGAAGAGCAAAGTGGAGAAAGAGAGAGCGTTATGGGCAAATCCAACAAGCCAAAAGTCATTTTGCTGCAACCTATGACATATCTGTTCTACCAAGGACTGATAGCTACCCACAGGTATTTGACATAGTGAACTGGCGTGTGTGCATGCGTGTGCTTTCACATGGACAACTAAATACAGAGCTGAAGCCTGCTGTTCTTGCTAGTTGGAGCCACCACTTTTCAAGATGGGGTTCAAAGAAATGAGGGGGGAAAGTGGTAATTTCTTAATATTTGACGGAAAACAGCTATAACCTGCCCATCAAGCCCAAGTTTTAAAGTGTATTTTAGTTCCTAGGAATATTTATATCCGGAAGCACCAAATAAAAAGAATGTCCTCTGCAATAAATAAATGTCTTGCAAGTTATCCTGACCCTCTTTAGATTCTGTGTCACATTCATAGTCATAATAGAAAAAAGGAGGAATCCCCCAGATTATTTACATTTTCTAAGTGTGATTGTGGTCTTAAAAACACTTCCCTCAGGGAAATCTTGGGTGGTTACATTTAGGAAGATGCTGGAGCGCTACTAATTCTGGAAGGCAGGCTGACCTCCTTTGTTGTTTATTTTAAACAGAAATTTATTTATTTATTTATTTATTTTAAAAAATCCATTTTTTTAAAAGGGGAAAGCATCAAATCACAAATGAAAAAGCTTGTTCTGGTGAATATCCCCCCCCCCCCTCCTGGGTATGGAATGAATTGTTGCTTTTAGTGGATGGAACTTGGACTTTTCTCCCTTGTTCTAGGTCTGGGAACTAGCCTTTCATTCATCAGATGTGTCTTCTCTACTGAAATGAATCAGGCAGCTCCCTATGTACCCCCGAGCCTCTCCAGACCTAAACAGTTGCAGAATCAGGATTATTTCCCCTGAGCTTATCCATTTATTTAATTATAAAATATTTTTATATATATCCCACATTTTTAGATGTTCAGCCTTGAAAGGTTGAAAGCCAGCCAGAAGGAAATTGTATTGCACTTCTGTTCAAACTACTGTACACTTTTTTCTTTTTCAATTCAGCACGTTTGTTAACTATTAGAAGAAATCTAACCTTGTATAGCATGATAAGACACTATTTTGGGGGCTCTTTTTTGGCATTCTGCACCCTGCTTGGATGAGAACTGCAGCCAACCAGATGGTTTCTTTTTATCTTTTTCTGCGCCCAAGCGTTAATTGTATAATTTTATTTTCCCCAAAACACATTTTGAATTTTTTTTTGCCATTCATAAATGCCAGAAAGCACTGTAATCAGAGCAGCTGCAATGTTTACAAAGATAAATAATTAGCTGTTGGAATAGGGTGTGAGGGAAGTGTATAAAAAAGATAGTTACCAGATCTGAAGGGGGTGGTGGTGGGGGAGATGCTTCTAGCTGTTTTCCAAAGTTATCCCCCCCCCGTGTGATTTAGGTTCTTTTCACATTTAAAAATAACCAAAAGTTTGCTGTCTACATGCTGAAAACCAGAGCTTCCTAGTGCCAATTTTGCACCATCGTAAAATGATCATGGTTACTAATGCTGCAATGCTAAGCCTCCTTCTCTGGAGCAAGAAACAAATAAAACATATTTCTAAATCAAAGTGTTTAGGACTGAGATTCCAAAACACTGGGTAATGGTTGTCAAGCAACAAACATTGTTGAGACAATAAACTGCCCGCTGTACATCACATTGGCGATCCACAAATGGATGTTCCCAGTATATTTGTTGATCTTAGCAAATAACTGGAGGAGGATCTGATTTGGATCAGGGTCCTGGTCCTGGGAAAGGAAGGGTAGATCCTTCCCACCAATGCCATTTTTCTGGTTATAACTATCTCCACAGCTGAAATGAGCCCCAATAGGCAATGAAGACAGACACTTGGCCTTTGCCTATCTTCTTTCTCCTCTGAAGCATGTTAAATCACTGGGTGGGGTGGTTTTGATTGGGAAAATGGCAAAAGGAGAAGTTCTCCTTGCCCCACACTGTTACTTCAATCCAGGGGCGTAGACTTTTGGAAATCCGGGGGGGGGGGGCAGGGGCTCCTTAGCGCGCACACTCGCTGGAGCGATGTTCTCCCCCCCCCCCCCGGAAACCGCCCTGCCTCCCCAGGCCCTTCTGAGGCCTGCCAGCCACTGCTGCCGGTGGCTCTCTCCCCCCCCCCCCGCCTGCCACCCCTTCCCTCTCCCTCTCCAGCAGCAGCGGTCGGGCCTCGGAAGGACCCAGGGAGGCGTGGCGGCAGGCACTCCATTTTCCCGGGGGTGGCTGAGCCTCCCTGGGAAATTTCGGGGGTGGCTCAAGCCCTCAAGCCCCCCTGTACTCTACGCCTATGCTTCAATCTCAGCCAGCAGGAAAATGGTGCTGATGTGGGTGGGAGGTTCAAAAATTCATACCTTCCCATCTATATGGCATGGTAACCACAGGGAGAGTGAGTTTTCAGGAAAGATTGTAGCAAAGCAGGTTTGGGAAAGATCAGAGCAAAGCAGGGGAAATCCAGGAAAGTGGGATTTGAGGATGATGTCCTGTGGATGCTCTGAAAAACACCATATTCTTGGAGCAAGCTCATAATGTCTGACTGCATGAGGATGGAAATACACACACACACACACACACACACACACACACACACACAGAAGGAAACAGTGACTGGCTTGTGGAATTTACTGCTGTAGGATATAGTGAGGGCTACTAGTTTAGCTGGATTAAAAGGGAGATTAGATAAATTCATGGAGGAAGGTCCATTAATGTCACATTGATTGAACAGAACATCCATAGTCAGAGGTGGTAACCAGTGAGTGGGTTGCCAACAGTCCTGGAGAAAAATGTCCTGTTCTTTTAATAGAGTTGTAATGTTCAGAAATTGGTGGCTGAAGTTTTCATGGCATGGAGGTTAATAATGCTCCATTAAGCCTCTATTAAAGGGGCAAAACATTTTTCTCCAGGGCTGTTGGTACCCCTGCCACTGGGAGGGAAACAGCAAAGGGAAGATTTGGCCAGTTTTAAATCTTTCCATGGCATCTGGCTCAGACTGTATGAAACAGGATGGTGGACAAGATGGATCGTTAGTCTCATCCAGCATGGCTAATCTTATATTCATAAGCATACCAGCCTTGGTAGACACAAAGTAGATGTTGAAAGAGACTTGAGCAGCAAGCAACTTATTTTCCAGGGCTACTCAATCATCCCCACAGAGTAACTGTGAAGAGTCTATTAAATAGCTATCAAGGGCTGAGTTCTTACAGGCAACAGAACATGAACCCTTATTATTTTGGGTTAATTATCTCCTAATTACTGTGTAAAGTATATCATCTTTTACAATCACAGTAGCAGATACTGGCCAGGAAATCAAAATCAAACCAAACAAAAAGCAGTTGAAGTTGCTGTCTTGTAGTTAAATACAAGCCACCTCTGATACTGTGCTAAAATTGAATTATCTTGCATATACCGGTGCTTGTTTGGGAAGGGCTGAATGTATCTTGGAACAAGGAAGCATTTTGGATATTTTGTCATCTGGATTCTAGATGAGTGGTTGGGATCAAAAGGCAGGAAGAAGAATCTAAGTTTGGAAGTCATGGGTTGGATGAGTGATGGTGGCACTGGAAGCTATTTAAGCAGAGTGGTTAGGTTGCTTCCAAATAGGGGCAAATCTACTCTCATTGCTGCTCCAAATGCAAAGGTGTTCACAGCAGAAATGGCATTTCCCCTCAAATATATACTCCAATACTTTCCCATCCCCCCGCAGTATTTTTGCTATTTTTAAAGAATGTAATGCAAGTCAGGATACTACTATTGTGTTTTAAAACTATAACAATGTATCTAGTACCAATATTAAAAACAAAACACAAACTGTCAAAGTGCCCATCAGTGGTGGTGGTGGTGGTAGGAATGGTGTCCAGGAGAAATAATGGTGTCAGATGTGATGCTGAATATAGGAGGGAAGTACAGAATCCCACACTTTCCCAAGTCTTCTTTGGGTACAGTCTTTGGAGTGAAAGGAGGTTGGAGGGTGGCAAGAAAGTAAAAGAGAGAGAGAGAGAAGCAAGGGAGGGAAGGAAGCAGGAAAAGGAGATAACGTTCAGGAGCGGCCAGGGGAGGAAAGGCAGAGACAGGCTAGGGGAGGAGGCTAATCTGGTGGAATAAGATTTCCCCAACAGTAGTCAGTGGTGTCTCACTTGTAATTCTACAATCTACCATTTCCCTTGAAATAACCCTATTCATAGGGTGTAGGTGACACTGTTCAGCCCAAACCAATCTGTCTTAGACGGTGGTGTGTTTTAAATACTGAGCAGTTAGTCATACGTAGCTCCCACAGAATGTCAACATACTGTTCTTAATTACTAAAGTTGATACAGGCAATTATAGTTGGCCAAATACTTCCATTACTGAAAAGGTGTTGAATTGCTGATAAATTGTGTGCATTCTCCAGTCATTAGAAGCATTGCTCTTCAACCTTTCTGGAAGTATCAGTGACTGAAAACTTCTAAAACAAATCTGACTTCCCTGATAACATATACTCAATGAGCTGAGGGCTAATTTAGTCACCCCTTTACTTAAAGCTACAGAATTGCTAAATGTGCAAGCCCAGGTGTCATAGCCACTATCGGATACAAATGATCATGTCACCCTCTCAGTGGCAAAATTCATAGGCGTAATAATCAAATATAAGAGAAATAATACTGAGTAAGGTCTTTTAAAATATTTTTTTGGGTTCTAATTAAGGTGATAGCTATATGAGCAGTAGGACTGCGGTCACACACACGAAATAATCCACTTTCAATGCACTTTCCAACTGGATTTTGCCAGTTAACACAGTAAAAATCCAGTTGGGAAGTGCACTGAAAGTGGATTGAAAGTGGATTATTTAGCATGTGTGACCGCAGCCACTGATAGATAGATAGGCAGGCAGGCAGAATTCTCTGATGCTACCTAAGAGGGGAAAGGCATAGAGAAAGTAGAATCTATGAAAATAGAATTTGCCAGCAGGCTACTTTAGGAAGGTGTTGCTGGTTAAGCTGTTGCTGGTTACCTTACACTTCTTGTTCATATAACTCTCCAGAAAAAACTAGCTCAGAATTGTAGGCTGCATAAAGGTGTGTGGAAACAGGCTAAAATATGAGAAGAAGAGATATTTTTTAAAACAAACAAACAAACAAATAATTGGCTTTGTCCTAGAGATCGGTGAACAAAGTTAGGTAAGCACTGTGCAGTTGATGAATGCTATGTAGCCGATGGCAACTTCCCCAGCAGTGGAAAACTTTTGGCATGTGTGATTCATTTTGTGAGCCATGGGTGTGAGAAATTATATAAATATGCACATGCTCTTCATTAACATTTTGCATCCTAATTTCACATTGGGGTCCCTTCTGCCCATAGTGCACATGGGGAACTTCCATTAGCCATAATCAGAGTTACATGCTCAAATTAAACATTCCATATGGAATATATTACATACCACATGGCATTTGATTAAAATATGTTTTTGTTCTGTATAAAGCTGAGAACCACAGAGTCTCCCAGTCCTCCTTGCAGCCAATAATTCTGAGCTGTTGACCACAACTTTTTGGTCTTGGTAGGGTCACCCAGCTTCCACATGCATCTCTACATCATAGGATGGTTTATCTAGTACAGAGCTTCTGTGCAAGATACAGAGGCAGTGGTGGCATTATCATTTTGAATAATTTACTGTTTAATGTACTCTATCAAATTTAGATAATCTTCACAACATTCCTGTGAGTTAGGTCTCTCATCAAGAAGTGATTAGTTATTTACATAAGATGTGAAACTATACTGGTTCAGACCACCAACTCATCTTATTTCATTTATTAAAATTCTTATATCTAGCCTAGCATGGTGTAGTGGCTAAGAGCAGTGGACTCTAATCTGGAGAACTGAGTGTGAGTCCCGACGCCTCCACCTGAAGCCTGTTGGGTGACCTTGGGCCAGTTACAGTTTCTCTCAGAACTCTCAGCACCACCTACCTCACAAGGTGACTGCTGTGTAGACAGGAAGGGAAGATGATTGTAAGCCACTTTGAAACTCCTTAGGGTAGAGAAAAGTGGGGTATAAAAGCCAACTCTTTCTCCTCTCCCTCATCCTTGTCCTCATCCTCATCTTTGTCTGTCTTTGTCTTCGCCAGGCACATCCTTCTTCTGGCTGGCCATGCATGATCTACTCTTCCCCCTTTTTGGGGGGTGATGTAGCAAAGGCAGAATGGGGGCCCTTTTCCCAGGGCAATTTCCCGCTCCTCAGTCCATCCCTGCCTACAGCATTGTTGATGTAGCGAGCAACCCTTGTGACATAAATGGCTTTGTCTACCTAGCTACAGATACAAAATGATAACGTATCAAATGCTAACCAACTAATCAGCTGTGCTGCTTACCAGCTTCTTATTGTTAGGGTCATTTTTTGTCCAACCAGAAATGAAGGTTGCCAAAGCCATATTTCAGAGGCTTTGAAGAGGTTATTGCTGTTTGATCTAGAAGATCTTTCCTGGGCAAGGATGGCATTATAAAAATGAAACAACAACAGTAAAACAGTTCATATAAACCATACAGTTCCAAATGGCATAAACAGCTGGCTCAGATAACACAGCATTCGAATAAGGAAACAATCCATTAGATTCAAGTCCAGCAAAACTCATTGCTAACTACTTTCCGACACTGAAATGTTTGAATGTGACATTGCAAGGTAAAGGATATCAGATTATTATCTTAAATAAGAATATTCCATAATCGGGGTGCAGTGATGGGAGAAAGCTTTGATCACCAAGGGATGCCAGGTCTTGGTTGGGAATCTCCTGGGGATTTGGGGATGGAACCTGTGGTGGGCAGGGACCTCAGTAGGATACAATGCCATAGAGTCCATCCTCCAAAGCAGCCATTTTCTCTAGGAGAACTGATTTCTGTAGTCTGGAAATGTGTAATTCTGGGGGATCCCACCAAGAGGCTGGTATCCCCAAGTCATCATCAGGGCAAGGATCCAGCAGCTCTAATGTCACTGCTTAGTTCATATGTGTGAAGAAGGTCCTCAAGCGATATTGAAGGAAATGGAAGAGGACCAACATATTTTATATGCAAACAAGCTACCATTCTTGTAGAAATTGGCCATCTTGAATATTTTAGCTTGCATTTCCTAGTACAGAACCACACCAGAGCCAAAATAATTTAAAAATAAAAATAAACATGCGGTCTTGAGGCTCTGCTTAGCAGGTCAAAATTGGCCCTGATAGATTGCAATTGCTCTCAATTAAATAACCAACTAACGCCTGAGTTGATTAATGGACAAATTAAGTTGATTAATGGACAAATTAAACTGCTTTTAAGAGAATGAAAGTAAGTAGGTCTACTTAGAAGTAAGTTCCAGGTTATTCAAAGGGGCTTTCTTCCAAGAAAATGTCCTTAGGATTGCAGCCTAAAGATTGTAGTCCTTGTGTGTGCATGTATATATATTTGCACAGAGAGACACTATAGTAAGCAAGTATACTGGAGGGTTCTTGGGTGATTTCATGGTAACCACAAGAGAAAAACTCAAGATGCTTGTGATGTTAACAGAAACCAGAGATCAGATCTATGTATAGGCTTATTCAGAATCTCCCTGAATTGCCTTTTATATAGTACACAGATCACAGAAGATTTAAACAAGGAAAATATTTTCTTTAAAATCATGTACATAATGTCTCCTTTCCTTTCCACATACCAGAAGAGGCACTGATGGTTTCTACTTATTGTGAAAAAGGGTCATATTTATTTTTAATTCCAAAATATTTTTTTACTCTTAGTGCTTTATTTTAAGACACTTATAGAATGTATTTTGTTAAGTAGCAACACTGCAGCAAGCATCCACCCACTTAAAAGGAATGGTTGGTAACTCCAAAAACACTAAACAAGTAGGCTTATGAAACATAACTTTTAAAATGAATCAGATTCAGAAGAGGAGGAGGAGAATAGATTTATACCCCACCCTTCACTACCCAAAGGAATCCGAGAGTGGCTTACAATCTCCTTTCCCTTCCCCTCCCCACAACAGACACCCTGTGAGGTGGGTGGGGCTGAGAGAGCTCTTGAGAGAACTGCTCTTTCAAGAACAGCTCTGAAAGAACTGTGACTGACCCAAGGTCACACCAGCAGCCGAATATGGAGGCATGGGGAATCAAACACAGTTCTCCCAGATTAGAGTCTGTGCTCCTAACTACTACACTAAACTGGCCATGAGAATTCTGTAGGATATTGCCAGTGCAATTGAATAGACCTAGGTAGGATACTGAGCTGACCTGCTGTGTGGGTCCTTTCGCTATTGACACTATGGTTTTGTTTTTTCCTCCAAAGAAAGTAATGGGTTTTTTTCCAATTAATTTTTTTATTAATTTCAAAATTTTACAAATTAATTACATTTTTTACAGCAGGAAATGAAATTAACATTCTTTAAACATTCTCTACTACAAGTTGCCAACTCTATTCTGCTACTATTTCATTTGTAAATTATAATCATTAATTAAATCAGCTAGATGTTGGCACACCTAAAAAATATTTCTGCCTCTCAAAATTACTACAGTACGTCTGCAATTATAAACTTTCCCATAGTTTCCCATAAGATCTTATGTTTATAACCATATGTTCAATATATATTTCATTTTCATTTCAAAACTAATATACTAAGATGATTCACAATAAAGTAAGATAGAAACAAAATAATACTCTATTTTGTCACTCTGCTTTCTTAAGATTTTTTACTAAATTGTGTTCTTCCTCTTTAATTGGAGCTCTTCTAATCTGTGTTCCCTCCCACCAGGACTCCAGAGCAGTTCTAAAGCAGACTCACAAAATGTGAGTCTTGCCCACTGGGAAGATATGTGTGTGTGGGGAATCCCAATGACCCTTCCCGTGTGCTCCCCTATGCGTTATATTCCAGGCTAGTTCGCTTGGGGAAAATATGAAAAACAAAAGAACAAAAATGATAACTCTATTGCTGCTATCTGCTCCAATATAGTTCTTTACAATCTTATAGTATGTTCCTCTTCTTTGATTACCAGTTCTTGATTTCCTAGCTCGAGTCCAAGTCCAGTGCCTTCAGAAGAGGTTCCGCTTAGTCTTTACATCCTTAAGATCTGCCACAATGTCAGGTATTAACACTGGTGAGCCCATTCGGGAGGAGGGGTTTAAGCGGAAAGCATTGTTTACCACTGGCCCCAGAAGCTGTATAATTCCTTCTAACCATTCATTTAAAGCAACAGTAAGGTCCTTGTTTAGCTCAAAGTTCAAAGAAATTCCACGAAATTTTACTTTGGTTTCCCGTGATTTGCATTCCAATAATAGCTTACTTTTCACCCATCCTTCAAAAGTTTTCAGTTCAGCTATTTCTTTAGAGTTCTTTTGGGTGCCAGCAGCTGCTGACTCCACCCTCTCCTGTACATCCTGTAGCTTTTTATTGACTTCGTCCAACTTATTTATAACTGGAGTAATGCTGTTTCTTATCTCTTTTAAGTCTTGTTTTAAATCTGTCAGCATCTCCTGTAAATGCTTTTTGGTTAAAGAGTTTTCTCTTTTCCTTTTACTTACAGGATCTTCTGCTTCCTCCATTTCTAACAGGGGAGGAGAGTCTTCATCCGAAGAGTTTTGGCTTTCTTGCATTGCTCTAGGCATTGTTTTGGAAGCATTCTTGCCACTTATTGCTCCTCTATTCTTCCCCATTGTTTTAGTAAAGCTGTGATATTTAAATTGCAGCCCTTTAAAAAAATTAATTCTTTTGTAGGAGCCAGACACGGAGGCTGTATTGGGTGCGACTGCGCAGCTTGCTGTCGCTTGCTCCTCTCTTTCCAAAGAAAGTAATGTTAACCTGTTTGTCAGCTTTTCTAATTCTCAGTGATTTTGTTTGGTACAGCTGGTATGGTTAAAGTCTACCATTTCCAAACTATTTTCAGGGTTTTCAGGATACATTCAGGATAAAACAGCAGAAGTCTGGTTGCACTTAAATACGCATGGGCTCTTTAAAGAGTCAAGTTCCTTCCTACCTTGCTTTGTAACTCATTCTGCCTGCCTATTCAATTTTCTTCCACTCCCTCAAACAATCCCACCATGCTTCAAAAGCTCCACTGGGATATAAGTACTCCACTTGAATAAACAGTATAAATTCTGGGTTAGAGCATTAGTTTGGAAATCTAAAGTGATGACAGGACTTTTGGGGACTTTTCAGTTTAGGGGGGGGGGAAGTACTAACAGGGGAACATGGTAGATGTCTCCAAACTGATGAACAGGGTAGAGAAAGTGGCTTCTTTTTTCTCTCTTCCATTATTCTAGAACTCAGGGCATTCAGTGAAGTCACTGGACAGTTGATTCAGGACCAGCAAAAGAAAGTACTTCTTTGTACAATGCCTGACTCGAGGAACCCACTGCTACAGGATAGACTGATAGCTGCTAGTTTAAATGAATTTAACTATTCAAATTCCTGGTGGGACAGATCCAGCAATAACCATTAGTCATGATGGCTCAATGGAACCTCCATGTTCAGAGGCAGTGAATCTCTAAATAAGTTGCTGAGAGAGGAGCAACTGGGTGCAGCTTTGGCTTCCATACCTGAGCCCAAGATTCGGTAAAGAGCTGTTTCTGTAAGACTGCATAGAACTTTCATATTAACAAAGCAAAATAGCATAGTTTCAGGGGGAACCTGAAAGTGATGTCAGACCTCTCTAGGAATTGCCAGAAATTCTCTGGCAAAACCTAGATTCTTAGGGAGGAATCCTAACAAGTCTTAGAAAGGACAGACACTGGTGACATCATGCTGTTGGCTATTTAAAAAGAATTCTCCCACTCCAAGTAGTGGTGGGAAATTGGATCTAGAGGTTGGAGGATTCCCTACCTCAAGTGAAGGCCTGGCAACACAGATTATGATAGATGCGAAGAGCAAAAAATCCTGAATCTTCTTGGCTAGCAGACCCACTCAGCTGTAGCAGCAGTGATGGTTAGAAAGTTTTAGACTTTGAACTTCATGGGTGTAGGTAGTCCCCCTTGTACTGTTTTTGAAAACGATGCAGAAACTGGAACTGGTACAAAATGTGGTGACACGTGATCTTCTTCGTGGTCACTGTGCAGAACACACATTGCTCTTGCAATCAGGGTCTGTTGGGTGTTCCTTTGTGCATGCAGGTCCGATTGGCCTCTGCACATCCATGGGTTTTATCTGGGGTTGCTCCAATGTTGTGGAACAGCCTTCCAGAATATGCTAGGAAGGCTATCACTTTATTGCAATCCTGGAAATTTTTGCAAGGCTGAACTGAGAGAGAGGTAGCATTCATCTAGATATTAACTGACATAGCACCATCATCTACATTTTGCTTCATGGAGAAACATAAGCAAAGGCAAGTCCCTGCTCCATGGAGCTTGTGATCTAAATTGGGGGGTGGGGGGGGAGGGGAGAGAAACATTTGTTGCTGTTAGGGCTAAAGATGTTGTTGGTCCCTGCTAAAGTCATCTAAGGCACAGGATCTGGATCTGAGGGCATTAAGTGCCAGGCCTATAGGAGGGTGACTTGGAGAAGAGTATCAAAGTGGCTCCCTGCCCCCTCCTCACAGCCGTTTGCCACCTGCAATTGCTTACCAGCCTATCCTCTCTACAGCTGTATGGGAGTTGTTGCTCGCTTTGGAGCCAAGCAGGGATTTTTTTTTGGAAGCCCCTTGATTGGCCTTTGGAGGACCTTTTTAGTGTGCTTCATGCTGCCTCAAGAAGGTTGGGATAATCAGGCCTGGTCTTAAGTGTGGGTCTTAAGGCTATAACTCGGTTGTCTGGGATAGGCTAAGTTGCTCATTAGCGGCATGGAGAATTTACAGGCACCCTGAATCCTCATACAATGATGAAAGGTATTCCTGAACAGCCCACCATTTGTCATAGAGTGGGTGGATCAGGGAGAAATGCTTTGGATGCTGAGCAGCATCAACTAAATCCTTCTGTTTTCTGAGTAGCACATTGGGGGACTTCTTGCCACAGTCAATGAGCAGGTGAGAGTAAACAAAGTTGGCAATAATTTGCTGGCTACATTTGGAGCCAGGGTGGTATCATTTGAAATGAAGGTAGCCAGGACAGCCTCCAGCGTACCCTGTCTTTAAAATCAGGAAAATACATGATGATGTTGACCAGCCATTCCACAAACTAGTTCAACCCAATTTGTGTGTCCTTGTCTTAGCTGGGGGGGGGGGGGGGCATTCTGGAACAACAGGAAGAAGAGACAAGGATGAACACAAGCAAACAGTCTCACATGTACTTAAGCATCATTTCTGTGGGAGTGAAGCATACACAGTGCCCCTGCACAGCTGCTTGGTCCTCTTCATGGATACTGTAACCAAATGTGAACATATACTTAGGTTATATAATTTATATAACTCACAGATCCTGGCTTTTCCTTGGATACTTTGGCTTGGCATGTTTGTTTTTTGAAGTTTGGGTATACACAGCTTTGAGCGTGTGGCGCTACTTACTTTTTCACATCTGAAATAAAATGAAACCTGTTTTCTTTTAGGTAATATTAGTTAACATTTGGTTAGAATCTTCCTTGGGGTTGTGAATAAAACTAGGGCTGGGGCCAGACACAAGAGATTCTTCAAAATGATTCTAAAGCTTTTACACTTTTTAAAAATGCAGTGGCTTAATGGACTAGAATATAAAGCTACAGACTTACATATACCTAGCTAGGAACTGGGAGCTCTCTCTCTCTGTCTCACACACACATTCACAAATGCATGTACACACACACAGAGAGAGAGAGAGAGAGAGTAACAGCAGTGGTGCAGTCGACAGAATGGGTTTAGATTGGGCCTCTTACTCATTAATGTTAGGCATTATAGGAACTACATTGGAGAAGTGGATACATACAAATGGAGGCGAACTGGGTGAAGCATGTTCTCTTTAGCCACAGAATGCGTTTGCCACCCTCTCCCACTCTGCAGCAGCGTAGCTGGAACCCTAAACTTTAACCCTGAAGTACGTCCCAGTGGGAGGCACTTCCTGTGCTGTATCAAATGATGCATCCATGTGCTTTGATGCATGTGTAGATACTAGAATTATGTTGGTGAGATCAGTCACAAGGATCCAGGTAAGGCTAGGTGGAACAACTTACACCGTTAGGCCAATATGGCTGTGGCAATTCACATGAATATCACAGGCTTGTTTAATCACAACTTGGGGAAGTGACTTCCATGCGTGTGTAGAGGACATTACTTTTAAGTAGATATATTTAAAGTATATAGTGTTGGAGTACAATTGTCACCTGGGAAAAAATGACAGAAATATTGCCATTTAGTTTTGTAAGAAAAAAATTCATAAGAGATACCTTTAGTTTTTTATAAGGTACCTCATATTTTACAGCAAATCAGATTGTTCAAGGAGATGACCAAGGGCATCCAAAATACTTTGGGATTTGCTTTCTGCATGTCCTGTGGCACAGTTATTTTACAATATAGTTTTTATTAAATTTAATATTATAACATGGTAGAATTTGAACAAAATACAGAAGTAAGGTAACTTTCATAGATACAGTATCTCAAAAGGTTTCCTTCATTAGAAACATACAGCAATGAAATAGGACACAGTATTATTGTCAATAATACACTACACTGCATACATGAGAGTATAGGTTGTGAAGCTTTGTTAGCTTAATTCAGAGTTTTCCCAACAATAAGATCAAAATTAATTACCTATATGATGGATAATACATCCTTACCATAACCACAGTTCATCTATTACTTTGGGTATGTTTTGTTGTTTTGTGAGATATTCTAGTATATGGTATCAAGTTGATGCAAACAAGGTAGGCACTGAAGGTCTATCAAATCACGTAAGATTATCCGAGAGTTTAGCCATTATATACCAATCTCACAGTTTCTGATGCCAGTGTGAAAGAGTGGGTATCATTGCCGATTTCCAATGAGTGGCAATGACAGTTTTTGCTGCAAATAACATTATAGAGACCCCCTTCAATGATGGTGGTTGAAGAGTGGCACACTTATTTTAAAAACAATCACAATGATAATTTTTTGATTCTATCAAAATGCAGGACATAATGTTGCCACTTTGGGGAGCAGACATAAATCCCCCCCCCCGAGTATTTTATTTAAAAACAAAACTAAAAAAAAAAAAGGTTTCTGCTGAAAGGCATATTATTAGACTTGAACATCTTGTGACATCTCAGCTGAGAAAAGGAGATTGCCCATTAGAGAAGATGAAATTTCTTAATATTTCTAAATATTTGATGACTGTTACAGAGTTTCATTGTGGCTGTCTAGGACAGCACTTTCTTTAAGGTAGTGGGTGTTCCATGACAGCATGTCATTCCCTTCTCAACATACATGGTTCCTATTTCTTATGGATGCCATAGTAAGGTTTATCTCTGTGACCATGACGAATGGGTGTGTATATGCAATTGCCTTATTTTGGGTTAAGATCACTGGTCCATGTCATGCTGTATTATTTATGAAGACTAGCTGTGGTCCTGTGCATCCTAAGACAGAAGATACGAGGGAACCTTTAGCTGAAGATGCCATGACTGAATCTGAGACTTTACAACATGTACAACTTGCCTTTCCATTCATATACTTTACGATTGAACTATAGACCCTGCCCATGGAGATAGAAAAAGAAGGGCCAAGCAAAAGCCCAGAGAAGGGTCTTTTGCACATACCCATGTCTGAGGCAAAATGAGCCCAAAACATATCATAGGGCTGCTTAAAATTGGTAAGGAAAAGCCATCTAGCCCAGAAACTTCAGAATCCCACCACCATAATGCTATAACTTAGTAGCAGTCAATTAATTTTCTGGGAAGTTGATTCAGGGCAGGCAAAAATGCACTTTTCACTCAATAGATAACATGTGGAATTCACTGCCACAGGGTATAGTTAAAAATTAGATTAGACAAGTTCATAGATCTATTAATGGCTAGTAGCTAACTACATATTCAGAGGCCATAGGTCTCTGAATCCCTGACCTGGATAACCCAGGCTAGCCTGATTTCAACAGATCTTGAAAGCTAAGCAGGGTCAGCCCTGGCTAGTATTTGGATGGGAGACCTCCAAGGAACACAGGGGTCATGACATGGAGGCAGGCAATGGTAAACCACCTCTGCATGTCTCTTGCCTTGAAAGCGCAACAGAGATGTCATAAGCCTGCTGTGACTTGACAGCACTTTCCACCACATGTCTCTGAATATCAGTTGCTAGAGAGAGAAATAGCTTTGTGCTGGTGCTTGTTGAGTCTTTGGGGCATTCTGGTTGGCTATTGCGCGGCAGGATAACCGGACTAAATGGACCCCTGGTCTAACTCAGGAGGGTTCATCCTGATGTGAGGTCATCCATTTATTTGAACTGAGGGTGACTCTGTAGAATGAAGTAGCTACAGCAACCTTCTTGTGGAATTTTCTGATGCCCATTGTGCAAGTTGGGCTCAACTAGTAGGTTCAGACAATACAAAGGAAGTACAATACATAATTAACCTGATAACCTGAAATAGCTTTCTAAAATTATGACCGGGGAAGAGAGTATAGACATAAAGAACTTTTTCTCTCTCATAATACTAGAACTCGGAGTCATCCAGAGAATTTGGCTGGCAGCAGGTTCAGGACAGACGGAAGGAGGTACTTATTCACGTATCACCTAATTCACTTATGGACTGCAAGATGTGCTGATGGCCACTAGATTAGGTGTTTTGGCTGTGGAGGATAGGTTAATCTACTCTTAGTAGCCATGACTGCTAACCTGAACATCTCTACACATAAAGGCAGTATACCTGTGAATATCAATTGCCAGGGACCAATGACTGGGGAAAACAATAGCCATGTCTTATTAGTGTGCGCATGAAAGAATCTTACTGATCTCTGTTGGAAAGAGAATGCTTGATTAGGGAGCCTGATTTTGCAAGGCAGTGCTTCTGAGCAAAGCAGGGACTTGTGCATCTTCCCCAAAGCAAAAGATGTGTGGACTCCACACACCTGTGGGAGTACAGGGGAACTGCACACCCCCTCTTGTGTGCTAGATACATGGATGTAGTAAGATAAACCCTGTAGACAACACCTTTTTCAGTTCATCAGGCCAAACCTGGAGATCAATCTATTACATAAATCTCCTTCTATGCATATACTGCTCTCAGTGAATCAAGGAGAAAGTTGGCTACCTCTCAGCCACATGATGGCAAGCCGAACTCCCTTTCACTGGAAGACCATCTCAGCTAGATTTTGAACATTTTTGTAGAAACAGCACAATATGTACTTAAGATGATGCTCGGGTTTCTCTTTATTTCCAGTTTACCATTTCTACAGAAATAGTATTAGACTATGTCTTGAGTGGCAGATGGGTCACATTCTTGGTTGAAAACAGGCCAGATGAAGCAGAAAACTAGAGCAGAACAAAAGTGGTCATTTAATGTTCTTTATTTTATATGTTCCAGATCCAGAATAATTTGTGGACAGGAAATGCAGCTAGCAGTTCAGTGGTGACTTCCTGCATGCTTCCACGTGACACTTCCTCTTGTATGACTCCTTATTCCCACTCACCTCGGACAGATTCTGGGTACTCAGGTTTTTCCAACCATCAGAGCCAATTCAGCCATGTTCCCCTCAACAATTTTTTCACTGACTCTCTACTGTCTGGAACAACCAATGGACACCCATTTGAAACTAAGCCAGAATTTGAACGGAGGTCATCCAGTATTGCGGTTCTACGAATGAAAGCTAAAGAACATACTGCCAACATATCCTGGGCAATGTAACATAACAAAATAGCCTTCCATTTAAATGTCACACCAACCCTCACCATTCTAATTTCCCATATTTAAAGGACTCAACCATAAGCTGCTGTGTGAAGAATTGCTAGTGATCAGGATGATGACTGCTTATGCAAATCCCTAATATGCTATTTAACAGTAACATTTAAGCATAAATATGTATGAGGACTCAATAGATCCACCATGTCCAGAAGCCCTCTGAAAACTCGCCAAATATGTTTTATTGTACCAATTGATGAGATGTGATTGTAAAACTTGCAAAAGGCAATAAAGTTATTAAAGATGTATATCTGCTCTATATTGCTGGATGTCAACACTGTGTATAAGTGGAAAGTCTTATTCACTATAAAACAGGGAGTCAAGAGAAGAGAATATATTTGTTAGGTCAGTGCTATAAGGGAAATCTTTTTGTAAGCTGCACAAGAAATACATACAGTGTTCCTCCATTTTAATAAATGTGAGATGCTGGAAAACGTCACACAATGAGCTAACTTGCCCTATCAGGCTCTGTATAAGTCCCAGTGGATACAATGAGAGCATTCAGACTTTAGCACTTTCAAACACCTTGTGTTTAATACTGTGCATCATCGATCTGAGAGAAAGAAAATTACCATCTAGTGCTCCACTATTCTAGAGTAATCAAGTATCATTTGCCATAGCTCTTATATTAATTGGTCTATTGGTCTGTGTTTTATCTGGCTTCAGAACCCCCTGTAATGTAGGGCATGCTGCATTCACAGAATTCATTTAATTTTTTTACTTCTGATACAGTTCTGTACTGCAGCCACTAGGGGTGCAGGGAAGGCAGAGTGCAGTAAACAGCCGTAACTTTGCTGGCCTGGCCTTTCTGAAAAGTTTACTACTAAACTGAGGTAAACCCTTGCCTTGTCTTGATGCTGCTAAATGCATCAAGAAAGCTAGCATTGGAGCAAGACAAGACCAGCTAGCACAACTCATGACTGCTACAGTCATTGCCTGGATGCAGCCTCCTAACAAGGTCTGGCAGTCTATGGTTTCCTTCTTCCTTTAGTACCACTCAGCTCCACGGTTTTGTCTGTGCAGCTAGATCTTGCAAAGGGACAACCCAGTTCGTGTATTGTAGTAAAATTTCAAAAAGCAAAAACTGTTATCTTTTTCTTAATTTCTCTTCCTGTTTTCCATACTTTTTAAATCCTTTATTTTGCTCTCTTCATGGTCTGCCTTTGTTATTTTCTCCCCACTTTTAATTCTTCCCCCTCGCTTATTTTTTAGTCTTGGTGTCAACTCCTCCTTATCTATGCTGGTTGGCAACTTAGAACATATTTAATAGTAGTATAGTAGCAAACCTTTATTAATATTGTGATATTATGAACAGAAGGGGGGGAGTTAATATTTCCCCATGATCTAGCAAAGTAGTAAAAGGATGCTTACCCCCCCTGCCCCACACCTTTAGCATGCATAATAATAGAATGTTAATCAGACTTAGTGGTAATAAATGAAGAACAGAAGTTAGAACTTAGCTTAGCTTCTACTGCAAATAGCATTGGGGGTGTGTGTGTGTCTGAATATAACCTGGGCTAGGATATTCTGAGTCCTTTGATTTTTGACCCTAGAACTCCCACAATCATCCTGAAGCTGGTGGCCAATTTTGAGATTCTTAGTTTTATTTTCTAATGAGTTATGCCTGCCAAAAAATGGACAGAGAGATGGACATGCAGATCCTTTTATAATTGTAAATGTGTTGTGACAGGCAGCCACGTGATTTGTTTTATCAAAATATTTGATTTGAATCAGGGTCATATGGGGGGCCTAGGTGGAATTTTTGTCTGGGGCCCATTGGCTCTCAGCAGCCCTGCCCCTGACATCTAATTTCCTATATAAGAATCTGCTTTCATTGCATGTGTTTATGACATTTCATAATTTTAGATGCCTAGACAGATCTGCACAAAATGCTTCATAGAATCCTTACACAAAATGTCATAAGCTGCAAAGTGCTTCAGACTCAATTTTGGTATAAGAGGGAGGCAACAGGAGGACAGACAAAGGTAATGGGAGGAACGAGATTCGGATTCAGTGGCACTTTAAAGACCAACAAGATTTCCAGGGTGTAAGCTTTCTAGAGTCAAAGTTCCCTTCATCAGGATAATGGGAAGAATCTGCATAAATGCCTTGGAAATTCATAGGCTTAGGGTAAGGACAGAAGGGTTACTCTAAAGTTTCTTGGGGACAGGCTATATGGCAGATGTGGAAAATTTCTCATAGCAGTCTAACTAAGTTTCCTGAGTTTCCTGAGAAAGGACATACAAGCTCCAAATCAGCACAGAGGGTGGTGTATTGCTGTATTCTTCCTGATAAGGAAATCTGCAGAAGTTCAGGTAAGCACCCTATTTCACTGTGAAATACCTTTAAATGACTAAACCAGTTATGAAGGTAGAAAGCCAGTAGGAGAGTGGGGGCTATCCAACGTTCTGCAGGGAGTGCTACTTGTATAATTATCTACCCACTGAGTGGAAATCATGGGGGTGTGCTTGATGCATGGAGCTCTGGGCACTCAGGGAGCAAGTTCATTCCCTTGAGGCTGGGGTTGCTGATCTGGAGAAGCTGAGGCAGAGAGGGAGGTTTGCTGGTGAAACCTTCAGGGACTTACCAGACAGTCCCACTCCTGTGCTGACAGCTCTTCTGCTGTTGTGGAGAGTGAGCCTTGAGGATGGAGGGCATCAGTGTGAGGAGGGGAGATGTGATCCCTTAGAAGGGACCCCTTACTTGGGTGATGGACCAATATCCTTTCATACCAAGGATACTCATGCCATAGCCCCTATTTTCAGGAAGAGAGTCTGAAGAACTGAGCCAGATTGAGGTGACCAGAGATAAAGTTCTAAACCTATTTGGGAAATTAAAGTCTCCAGATCCTGATGGTATGCATGTAAGAGTTCTCAAATGTGAGATTGTTGATCTACTAACCTGTATATTGAACCTATCACTAAATTCAGCTTCTGAATGGAGTCTGAACTTGCTAAGACTTAAAGGGAAAAACATCTTGGGGTCAGTAGATATGTCAGTGAAAGTGAGAAACACAATGTGCTGCAGCAGTGAAAAAGGCAAACTCTATGTTGGGGATTAATTAGGAAAGGGATTGAAAATAAAACAGCTGATGTTATAATGCCCCTGTAATATATCGATGGTGCAGCCTCATTTGGAATATTGTGTGCAGTTCTGGTCACCATATCTCAAAAAGAACATGGCAGAGCTGGAAAAATACAGAAGAGGGCAACCAAGACAATTAGGGGTTTGGAGTACCTTCCATATGAGGAAAGGCTGAAGATTCTGAGATTTTTCAGTTTATGATAGTTATGATAAAGGCTTATAGCATTATGGATGGGGTAGACAGAGTTGGGGGAAAAAAAACCTTTTTCTCCCTCTACCAAAATACTAGAACTCGAGGGTATTCAACGAAACTGATGGGCAGTAGATTAAGAACAGACAAAAGGAAAATACTTATTTACACAGAGGGATTAAAATGTGGAATTTGCTACCAGAAGATGTAATGATGACTACAGGCATAGGTAGCTTTACAAGAGGATTAGACAAATTCATGGAGTATAAGAATGTCAGTGCCTACTAGTCCTGGTGACTAAAGGGAACCTCCACATGCAGAGGCACTAAATCTGAATTCTAGTGCCAGGAGGCAACATCAGGGGACGGCCTTGGCCTCTATGTCCTGTTGTTTCCCCTCCAGAGAAACTAGTTGGCCACTGTGTGACACAGCATATTGGACTATATGGACCATTGCTCTGATCCAGCAGGGCTCTTCCTATGTTCCTAAGAACTGATCACATGGCTGCTGTTCAGGTAGTTCACACTGGCTTGATAACCATTTAATGACTCTCAGGGATTATCCAAAGGCAACATTCATGATCTACTCATGTGCAGCATAGGGTTATTCTTTGACTTTTACTTTCCTGAGCATCTCCTACATAAGAAAAATTGTCGGTAAGAAAAATTCTTCCACCAACCCTGCTGGGGCCTAGTTGGAATGACTCCTGGCCATCCCATTGAAAACTGTGACCCATTTCATGGTTAACATCTGGGAATGAATTGGTTGTCTAAACAAGTGACCAACATTTGCACCACATAGTAAAGTCCTGTAAGGATGGTCTTGTTCCACATATCCTTCAAAATCTAAGATCACCTATCTTCTTTGAGCAGGAACTGCATTTTTGTGGTTCGGTTCATGGTTCATGGCCAAACCATGAACCGAACCATGAACTAACACACCAGTTTGCAAACCAAACCAGTTAGTATTGGTTTGCAAGCCATTTGAACTCCCTGCTTTCTAGTCCTGCCAAAAGCAGAGGGGAACAGAATTTCCCACTTTTTGCTCCCTGCCAAAAGTGGCAGTGAGCAGAAAGTGGGGGGTGAAATGGTTCAGAGCCTATACGTTACTATCAAGTGCCACTCCTGAAAAACAAAGGCACACATAATGGTTTCTTTGTACGTCAGGGATACTGATTACTTATGTATTATTTAGTAAATTTTTATCACAAAATCCTTACAAATCAAACTACTAAAACTATTAAAATATACTGTGTGAATATGGCAAGTACATGTTTGCAAATGCAGAAGTTTAACACTTATGTGGAGACTGACAATGAGTTCCTGACACATGTAGACTTGGTGGTAAACATTTCACTGCTTCAAGTGGTACCTAGATGATGCCACCCAGCTGTGGAATGTCCTCCTCCTGAGATTTAAGAACATCCTGGTTTGCATATTTTTGAAAAGTGCATCTTATTTGGGCTGCATTTTGATAGCTGCACTTCAGACAGTATGAAGAATTTGATATACTTTACAAAAATCAAATCAAATCCTACAGTTGAATAGATGTTTGATCTTACGGACTGGTGTTATTGAGTATTGCTGCCAAGGTCAGTGGTATAAGGATAGAAACCTGGAAAAAACAAGTTAATAGGATGTGAGGAATGAACAGAAACGCATCACAACTCTTTTGCTATCAATGACAATGCACAATTCCCTGGAAATGCTGTGCCAGTGCTTTAGGGATGAATGTAGAACTGGGAGTGGCACCCAAATCTACTAGGGAATTGTGGTCAGTCTCTTTGTCTCACACTCCCATCACCCTTTTTTGTCATACACACGCATATTAACATGCTCACCCTCCTACTAAGCAATATTTGGCTTTCGTATGGTGCTTGATTTGATCTTTTTTGTTGTTGTTCTGTTCCTGGGAGACAAATCCCTGAGTGCAAAATGCAGCCAGAGAACATTATGAATAATGCCCATGTGCATATAAATTTCCTTCTCAAAACAGTGATAAATGGGAAAGAACTGGGCCCTGCCTGCATACATTTTGGAAATTAAAACCATGATTTCCACATGTGGGCTCTTGTCATGGCTATCACAATTCTTACACGTTTTGTGTTTGAAAATGAATCAGTATTAAAAATATTTATAAGGTATCCAGACTGGTTTTGCATCCTAAAGAAAGCACTAGAGTTCCAAGGTTGTGCTGTTCCTTACCAGAAAACATTTACAATTCTGAACAATATACTGCAGTTAAAGATGAGATGAAATTTCCAGTTGTCTAAAATACACATTCATGTACACATGGAGTTTCATTTGATTTCTGCAAGCCAAGATTCCAGGGAAAACTCTCATTGGTTTCAGCCAGAGTGAAAGAGATGGATTTTTGTGCCTCAGTAGCATATCAGCTCCTTTGGTAGATGAAAGAATTAAAAAGTCAATAAACATTTTGAAATTTCTGGTAGAAAAAATGTGCGAGTGTGTGTATGTGTGAGTGTGTTTGTGTGTGCACATAAGGGCAATGGGAGTAAAAGGGGAGAATGAAGAAAAATACTTTACATCTGGTGAATTGCTATCTTCTTTGATTTACTTCTCCTCCCTTTCCCCTGTCACATTCCAGGCTCCTTCAGATCAGCAGAATGTTAGCCTCTTTGAAAGAAGGAGTCATTCTTCTGTGTTCATAAACTCCACTTGCAATAAAGGAGGAGCTGAGATTGCATATGAGTAGGGCAGGATACAGCGCTCTGGTCAGACCTTGATTTTCTCCCATGCTATGAGCTTGAAACAGGAAGAGGTGAATCTCAATTTAAGAAAACCACAGTATCCAAAGAGCAGAATCATTGCCCCAGTCACTTAGCTGTTCCTATTATTTCATATTACAGAATACCTTCAGTGTACTTGGTGTTTTGCAAAATACTAAGAAATCATACGATGCTGGCTATAATCATCTTATCTCATAGACTGGCTAACATTGCTGTTGCAGAACCTTCTGTTTGACTCATGAAATAAATTCTTATTGAGATACTGCTTGTTGGATAGGATCTCACTAGGTTCCCAGCAAATATTCATGTGGTTGAAATGTTATATGAGCCTCATTCAGTGTTCACAGAACCAAATAGAGGTCTGTATACTACCGCACTAAGCTTTCCTCCTGTCTAAAAGAATCTCCCTCCAACAAGCTGGTTTTTCCGCTGGAGGAAGAGCCAGTTACGTTGGGGGAAAGACTTCCCAATCTTTAGGAACCTTGTTTTTTGTACCACCTATTCTAGTAAGGACCTGTGCATCAACTGTTTAGCCTTACCTCAGTCTCCTCTGCTGGAGAAATTTGAATGGTGGTGGCCTATTCCAGGGCTTTGTAAAATATTTGCTCTGAGGCTTTAGAACAGGCTGCCATAGAAAGTTATTTATTTATTCAATTTGTACCCTGCCCTCCCTGTGAGCAGACTCAGGGTGGCTTACATTAATCAGCACAAAATACCATAAAATTAGGGTTGTCAAGTCTGGGTTGGAAAATACCTGGAGACTTTGGGGGTGGAGCCAGGAGAGGGCGGGGTTTGGGGAGGAGCCTCAGCAGGGTACACTGCCATAGATCCCACCCTCCAAAGCAGCCATTTTCTTCAGGGGAGTTGATCTCTGTCAGCTGGAGATCAGTTGTAAAAGTGGGAGATCCCCAGGCCCCACCTGGGGGCTGGCAGCCCTACATAAAATCCACATAAAATCATTTAAAACAGTCAGGTACAATGAAACATAAAATCATAAAATGCTAGTAATAATTCCTTCATTGATTAAGATGACATGCTATAGGATGTAAACTGACAGTTTCCAACTCGGTGATCTTCTTAGGTTGCATGATGGTATGGCTCAGTCTCAGAGCTGAGGCAAGGCCCATAACCACGGTTGTTGGTGGTAGTGGTGAGGGCTCCTTAGTTTAAAGTCTGGTGGAAGAGCTCCATCTTGCAGGGCCCTGCGGAACTGTAAGGGATCCCGCAGGGCCCTGATCTCTTCCGGGAGCTCAGTATGGAGCCACCACCGAGAAGGCCCTGGCCCTGGTAGCAGCAAGCCTGGCATCCTTGGGGCCTGGAAGGGTCAGTCAATTTTGAGACCCTGACCATTGTGCTCTCTGGGGTATATATGGGGAAAGGCAGCCCCTCAGGTATTTTGGACCCTGGCCATATAGGGCTTTAAAAGTGAGTACCAGCACCTCGAAGTGAATTTGGCATGCTATTGGCAGCCAGTGCACTGTCTTCAGTGCAGGCTGGATGTGTTCCCATCTAGGAAGACCCATCAGAAGCCTGGCCATGGCATTCTGCACTAGCAGCAGCTTCCAGATTTGTGACAAGAGCAGTCCCATATAGAGAGCACTACAGTAGTCTAGTCTCGAGGTGACCATCACATGGATCACTGTAGCCAGGTCATCGTGGACAAGGAAAGGAACCAACTGCCGAATCAGCTGAAGATGGTCGAAGGCCGACTTAGCAGTGGCTGTTACCTGGGCCTCCATTGTTAAGCACTCCCAAACTTCTAACCTCCAGTGCTGGCCCCAATGGTGCCCCACCAAAGGTCAGGAGTGGGATCCCTACCCCCAAACTGCCCCAACTCAAGCACTGGACCTCCATCTTCACTGGATTCAGCTTCAGCCAGCTCAGTCTAAGCCAACCAGCACGGCTTGCAGTGCCTGGTCCAGATCTTCTGTTCTGGAGTCCGACTGGCTGCCCAACATCAGATAGAGCTGGGTGTCATAATGAGTTAGAGCCATCTCATCCCTACTCCAGTTTCATAAACTCCTTACAGCTCTTTTTGAGGGCATTTAGATGAGGTCTAGAGAGGGCTATATTGTTACCCAAATTGGTTTCTGTGTCTGTTCTATCATGTGGAGCGCATCCCTTAGCTGTGAAAAACATGAGTCCAGTGGTATGATGGGATTGAGTCAGGGGTTCTCAACATGGTACCTGTGGGCACCATGGCACCTGCCAACACTTTTTTGGTGTCTGCCAAGTATTTTGAGGAAATGATTGGAGCCTGGTGGGGCTTTTGCCCAGCAAAACTTCTGATCAGTCATTGGAGATTTGATTGGCTGTGCAGATTTTTTAGAAATGTTGCTTTGGCAGCAGCTGCCACCACAGCATAAGATCTTCACTATGTGCCAGAAGGTAAACTACAGCAGCCATTGTATGGCTGGCTGTGCTTCCTGCAGCAGCCATTTTGAGGCAACCATTCTGTGGCTCCACCTACCACACTGTTATCAGAATTCCAAAGGTTCTTGGGGACTCAAAAAGGTTGGGGACCCCTGCAATAAACTCTTGAGAAGAAAAGATGGAAGAAAACAAACATTTTACAAGCAAGAACAGTATTTGAGGTATCTGCCTTTCTGAATAGGGAGAAAGTTTCAATTATTTCATGCTCATGATGTTAGGGGAAGGTTCTGGAGGGGAAACCAGCTACAAGGATGGGAGGCTTGAGATACCCTTTATAGGTTTTTAGACTTTCCTGGGCTCCTGAGGGGGGAGGGCTTTTATTGGCCAAATTCCTTGAAAAGTTAGAGATCAGTGTTGGCTGTGGACCATGAGGTCTTGCTTCCTATTGGTGAATTTGAATTTTTGGTGAGTGGACAATGATGTATACTTGGGGAATTGGAAGTTCAAATATCATCAGCCAGGTGAGGTGATATGGGACAGCAGGATGGTCTAAATGGGATAAGTAAATTATCTGAGTGGCAGACTGGTTAGAGCCTCTTCAACGAAGCCTCAGCAATGGCTTGATGGCTTTCCCTGGGCTGGTGATAAAATTACTGAAGAAGGTTATATTGTGAAGGAGGCTCTGTGATCTTGGGTTATTATAGAACCTTGTATCACTACGTATGCTCTCTGTCATCTGTATTCTTAGACATGTGTGGATTCTCTAATTTAGGTTCAGGATGCTTTGCCAGAACTGCAACCAATTTGGGGAAATTAAATTCAATGACAGTGGGAAAGGTAAAAAAAAATGATTGCATCCAGGTGGGGTGGAAGAAGCCAAAGAAGAAGAGGAGGAGGAGGAGGAGGAGGAGAAAGAGATTGGATTTATATTCCACCCCTGACTACCCAAAGGAGTCTCAGAGTGGTTTATAATCTCCTTTCCCTTCCCCTCTCCACAACAGACACTCTGTGAGGGAGGTGGGGCTGAGAGAGCTCTTTTGAAAACTGCTCATGAGATAACAGCTCTGAAAGAACTTGTAACTGACCCAAGGTCACTCCAGCAGCTGCATGTGGAGGAGTGGGGAATCAAACCTGTTTCTCACAGATTACAGTCTGTGCTCTTAACCACTACACCAAACTGGCTCTCAAAGAGGAAGAAAGAGGGCTGGCAGGATGGAGGCTTCACCCACGCCTGACATGATTGGGAGGAGCTATCAGACAAATTCAGTAAAAGCAATCAAACCACCTGGCTCCTTGATAGTAATTAGATTTTGTACTTAGGAAGGCTTGTCCTTGCTGATGAAATTGCACTGATAGACCTAGGTGGGTTCAAACCCCTGTGGTGATGGGTAGGCATGCAGATGACCCATCAGTGAATCTGTCTCCTGTCCAAGTATTTGGCCACTTGTTACCATAGCCTGAGGAGAGCACTGACCTCACCTTCTCCAAAGCATGGCAATGTTAGCTCCTAAAATTACTGCCAAAGCGAATTTAGTCAAGAGGGAGTCAGAAAAGATAGAGCACATCTGGGAAGGGGGTCCCTGGTAACACTTGAGTCATTGCTTATGGCTGCTGGTGTGAGGTATCCTGAAGGGCTAACCAAAGTAGTCTTGAATACTGCTCTCTGGCAGTTAGGCTACACCCTGTTGGTAGTGCCTTGGGGGAATTCCTGCCTTACTTGAGAGGCCAGTTCCTTCCAATACCAAACCTGATGGATTTTATGCCTGTACCTCTGGCATATGAGACCACAGGATCTTGGGGTACAAACTGTTTGGGTCTTATTGGGGGTATGCACTGGGTAACAATATTGAATTACAATGCTAGAAGAAGAAGAAGAAGAGATTGGATTTATATCCTGCCCTTCATTCACTTGGAGTCTCAGAGCGGCTTACAAACTCCTTTCCCTTCCCCTCCCCACAACAGACACCCTGTGAGGGAGGTGGGGCTGAGAGAGCTCTGCGACAACTGTCCTTCATGCTAGCATGAAGTCTGTAATGAAAAATGTGTGGCTGACTGATATCTTATTCTAACAAGTTTGTATTTTGTACTGTTTTATGTGGGGATATTATAGTTTATAGTACATTTAACTTAAAACAGCATTGAGCCTGCAGTTCTGTATCAAAAGGTGGCATTAAACTACTTTAATAAACCCATAGACTTTGTATAGAGTAGTGGATAAATATATGGAGAACAGATTGGGCTCTGCAACAACCATCCAGATCCAGAATGACATTTCAATATATCATATTTAGTTGAACAGTCAAGGAGCTGGTCTAATATTGTAGCTATTGGGATAAGCCACTATCTCAGAGATTCTTTATTTAACCCTTAACTCTAGCCCCAATTCATTAAATTATCAGAGTCAAGCCATTCCTTCTTTCTCAGCCTTCATTTACAGTACAAGAAATAATAAAACTGGCCTTAATTACAGAGCTATTATAAGGATGCAGAAAGATCATAGAAACATTGAGTTGGAAGGGACATCCAGGGTCATCTACTCCAACCCCACTCACAATTCAGGAAATTCACAACTACTTCTCCCCCATGCCCCTAGTGACAAACTGGCCAGGAGAAAATTGCTTCCTGACCCAAAAGTGGCAACCGGCATTTCCCTGGGCATGTAAGAAAGGGCCACGAGAACTAAACACTGATGCAACCCTTGCTGCCCTCCCTCTCAGTATGTGTGAAGTGATCTGAAAACTTTGTAAACATATCCTTTTCTTCCCTTTTTTTCTACTTAATACATATCATAGAACAATTCTTAGGGCAGTTCTTAGGGCTGGCCAAGAAGTGTCAATCCATATTAATACACCTCAGGCAATTAATATCCACTGGGGACATAAGACATGATGATACTGTGCTGGTAGAACTCTCATTGCATACTATTTGTAGCAGTTCAGCTGAACTGATTTTAATGGTATGCATGTTTTTCATTATTTTGTATTTTGTTATCGTCGAATCCTACCATTCTTCCTTGGAACTCAAGATGGCAGCCTCCTATGCAGATACTGACTAACCAGACCTGGATCTACTGAGTAAGATTGATACATCATGGACCTTAAGACCACAGCATAGATCTAAGTTATGCAACTACTGTTGGTAGATCACTTTGCTGTGCAATTAAAAATAGATGTTTCAGGCCCCTACCTGTACTTGAGCTATACATGGTTATTCAAAATAGGGCCAGAGATGCTGGGTTTATCTGCACTTGCATGGACTATTAAGTTAAGTTAATGTTAGTTTTGCATGATGTACACATATGGACATCATGGCTTAATCCTGATGTCACCCTCAACACAATGCATTCTGGGAAACTCTGTGGGGGGGGCAGAGAAAAGGCAATAAAACAAGTTTTTGTTGGGGTAATTCAGAATCTGTGTATTTACTTTGAGCCAAATCCTTGTTTCACATATTAATCATAGCTAAATAAACCATGCTTTCATGTCATGTTTGAACCAAGCCAATATGCCTTTTGTTTGCATGGAAAAATCTTAGGTCTCTGCTTCTAACTTGGAACTCAAAATTGATAATGCTTTTTCAAATTAGTTCCCAATTACCACCTCATCTCCCCCCCTCAATACCTACCTCCACCAGTCCCAATTTAATTCAGGGGGAAAAATGAGTCTCAAGATTAGCAGCTTGTAAAAGGCCTTGTTTTGAAAACCCCTGTAAAATCTGAGGCTGAAGTCATGATATTGTTATTTTGGAATCATGATGAAAGAGATCATCATACTGTAACTTTTTCTACATTCAACAAGGGCAATAGACATGGTTAGTAATAATCGTTTTGAAAAGAGAGGTTTATATTAGCTTATGTAAATGCAGTGGAGTTTGAGAGCTCTTTAGGGCACATAGAGAAAAAGAATAAGGAAGGGAAACATCAGCAGCATTTTACATGTAAGAGAGTGAACCTGGTTCTTATTGCAAAATGTGTTTTTAATCTCTTGGAAAATGTCCACATAATCAGGCTCAAGGTGTGGCATATGGAACATGCCAAAGCAATTTCCAGATAATCTTTATTAGGGATTCATTAGTGAGAAAGTGGCTCAGGCTCAACTTGGCAAGCACAGCTATTTTCATCATGCCTTTCCTTACCATTTACCCATATATTGTAATGCCAGAAATTCTTCCAGTCATCTCAAGGAATTCTACATACAGTTAATTTTTTTTACAAGGCGTTTTAGGTAAGATTTTTGAACAGCACGATCCCCACAAATGGACTGCAGGAGTGAAGAGTTTGCAGCAAGTCAGCCATTATGCTCCAAAACATTTTTACATGAACCTCAAATGGAAGAAAAGTGGGTGGGAAAGCAAATTTCCTGCCAGTTATAACTAATTGGAAAGGCAGTGTTTAAATTAAACTTTTCCTCCCTGCATTACGGTGGAAATTATTTTCATTACACACTGCAGGCGTGCCCTGATCCATTTAGACAAGCAAGTATTCAAGACCCCATTGAAGCAGAGATGTGATGAGATGCAGGCGCTGCATTAAACTTGTCATGCCTTTGCACAAAGCTGCTCAGTTGCAATGAATGAGAGTCTATTGAGGCAGCGTGTTCTGTGATGAATAGGGAAGCAGATAACCCAAGCCGATTTGAAGTCACTGGACAGAAGAGTTAACTTTTATCACTTTTTATGGCTTACAACAGAGTCATGAAGCCAGAAGGACCACAGACTTTCTATGACTTACAACAGAGTCATGAAGCCAGAAGGAGGTCTCAGGTTGCTGTTTGGTGTCAACATCTAATGTGTTCATTGTCAACACAGCCTAATCCACAGCCTAGTGAACTGAGGTACCTCAAAATGAAACTTATGGTTTTATTTATTTAGATTATACTCTGCTTTCTCCGCGCCGCCCCCAGACTCAAACCAGCTTACAAAATAAGGATAAAAAACCACAAACAAACAAAAACACATTCAATGTGATGTTTCAAAGGGCACCTCCACATTCAGAGGAAGTAAAACTCTGACTATCAATGCTATGAAGCAACATGCCCTTTCTGTTGGCTGTCCGATGTCACTGCTTGGCTGCTGTGTGAAACGCGTACTGGACTGGATGGACCACTGTCCTGATCCAGGAAGGCTCTTCTTATGTTCAATGCTGATTTCAGTACTCTATCTTACTCAGGACCACAGGCTGAGATACAAGTCTCTGGCCCTTTGTCTCTACCAATTCAGGTATCACGAAAAAACAAGGGTTTTCGTCTGGTTCATTTTGGGGCTTATGAGTACTCTCCCTGTGCTTCAACCAACTCAAATATATCATAATATCCAAAATGGTGCACTAGAATAAACTTTTGTAGTACCTGGTATTCTAACATTGTTTAATAGACATGTCACACAAAGGAAGGAGGGAGGGAGCACTCGACTCCAACAATTAACCAGGTTCCTGCTTGACAAATTCTGCTTTTGATATGCCAGTGCATCCATCTAACTCCTAAACAGTCCAATCCATAATACTGAGAACAGACTCTTGGAATGAAGCCCCAAGGGGACTAGTTCTAAGCGGCCATCTATTTTGTGATGCATTTCTCCATGTAGAATCAGCAACTTATGCCTGCTGTTGCCAACAGAAAATCTTGAAGTGGTATGGTGAACATTTCTATAACCCTTTCATCCAGTTTGCATCATAGAACAACTTTCCCCATTGTTGTATTTTTAAGTGGCTGTCATGACACTGATGTGAAGGCAGTCATAGGCTGAGGACAGACTGGCAAATTGGCCCAGGATAGGTCTGCTGTAGAATCAGGGGAAGGGAGGCATTTCAGACAGCCACAGCTGTCCTCTGTCTCCCTTCCGCACTCACCCGTTACTGAAGCGCTTTCATGGCACCTCAGTTGGATACCTGTAGAAAGTAGTGTCCATGGGTCTTCCTCCACTTGAATCCCGCTTCCTGGCTGTGTGGACAGGAAGAGGTGGGATTCAAATGGAGGTGGCAGTGTGAACACGCCACCGCGGAGAGATGTTTGCCCTTTCCACATTTCTGCTTTACATACAATAACTAGACCGCTTGAACAAGTTCATGTTTTTTTTATCTGGGAACAGCACCTTAACTGATCAGTACCTGTCTCCACTACCCACTTCCAGGTTTCCCAACACACTGTTGAATTTTACCCCACAGCCTTATTTCCTGTAGGTATAGGAATTGAATCAACAAAAGACTCATAGTATGATCAGAAGTGAAAACCTTTTCCTTGGAAAGCTGATGGTTCACCATATGGCAGATACATGTTTATTTATAACCATACCATGAGTTCTTTATTCTTATCCTTTGATTTCTGCATTTTACATTTCATTCAGTTTACAACAGTTACATGGTATTTAGATGATGATTCTGAACAACATTATTTCCTCTCCTCCTAGTGATAATCTTAACTATGACAGTCTTTTATTTTCTTAGATGGTTTAGAAAGTGTGTACCATCTGCAGAAGGGAGTGAGTGAATAATACCTCTAATATCTCTCTCCCTAATGCTTTCACTAATTTTTGTACTATCTGCTTTAGGGAGAACTAAATTTATGGTAGCTTGGCAAAGATTCCTGTATCTTATTGAAACTGGCAGTGAAATATTGCTATGAAATATCATCTACTGCTGGCTGTTCTGGTAGTGCCATGGAAATGCTTAAAGCTAGATATGGACATCTCTTTTCCCAGTGAACATAGGTAATGGATATAATTCATAGCTCTAGTCCATATATCCGTGAGTCAGGAGATAATCACGCAGTGGTATTTATTTATTTATATAAAATGTTTCTATGCTACTTTTTTACCCAAAAGGGGTCCCCAAGGTGGCAAACATCAAAGATTAAAACATTTGAACATTAAAAACAAACAAACAAAAATAATGTTTTGTTTGGCATACCCCAAATAACTGTTATTGGCTCTTACCTTGGTTTTTTATGTTATGTCTGTTTATATGTTTTTATTGAACTAACACTCATACACACACACTGATAGTAAAGTGTCACTGAAAACATATTACACTGCCAATAATTCCTTGACTGGATGACTGGCAACCAGTTAGCCCTGAACAAATGCACTAATTGTATAGTCGTGCTATTGCTGATACTGTAAAAGCCATTGGGGAAAAAATATTCTGCAACCAATTAGGACAATGCATTGTACATGATGGGTACAATGGAAAATGGTTGTTATGTATAGAATATCAGCAAATAAGATATTTTCCTACTAATGAAGACATTGAATGTGTATGCTTGAAAAGAAATTTCAGTGAATTAAACAAGAAACATAAACAATAGCATTAGAAATGTCTAAGGAAGATAGGTTAGGGAAATGAGACTAGTTGTGAAATGCTGCTGTAATAGATTTAGCCATGATTAGTGCCAACACAAAAAAAGGTATGAAGAAAGATGGGGGGCACATTTGACATGAAAATTGTTGACTTTTCAGGTCCAGAGAATGCAGAGCTGCTGTTAGGAACACTTGTTGTTGTTGTTCTTAAAACCTCCTCATTTTGGGCCAAATCTTGGTTTCATTTCAAACTAATGGAAGCTTAATCTAGAGTTAGCAGCTGGAATTTGGAGATTCCTCCTCAGAAAGGGCCATAGCCCATCTATTGCTGGCATCACTAGTTTAGAGCTTCAGGGAACAGGGGTTAGGGAAAGATCTTTGTCCTTCTGAGATTTTGAACAGCTGCTCCCATACAGAGTAAATGATGCTGGATAAATTGACTAATGCCTTATGCTATGGCATAAGGAAGCTTCTGTCTGTCTACTGTCTTCACAACAGCTTTGGTAGGTTAGGCTCAGAGAAAGAGTGGTTGGTCCAAGCCTACCTAATGAGCTTTCATGGCTGACAATTCAAATATAGGTCTCCCCAGTCCAAGATTGACACTCTAACCTCTACATCACATTGTTGCTCAATGCTGCATGTTGTTCAATCAGCAGGAGAGACAGTGGTATCCCCCCATTTTATGCCCTGTAGTGAGGAGAACTCTAAGGCTGTGGTCAGACATGCCATTTGGTGCAGAGGGGAAGCGCCCCTATTTCCTCTGGAGGAATTTGACTCACAGTCACGCAGTCACACATCCCTTTGTGCTGCGGGCTCAGCCCATCACTGCACAATCAGATGCTACCTTGGGCAAATAGGGTTTTTTTTTTGCCTTTTGTTTCCCATGCACATAAATGAGGAATCAAATCTCTTCATGGAGGATTCCCCATAGAGTATGTGGTTATATGCATACTTCTAAGTGGGGGGGGGGGGAACAGCACCGAGTCAGGATGGAATGAGCAGACCATCCCAATGCTTGAGAGAGTGCTTGAACAATCAGACTAGGGAAAATCCATCCGTGGCCCATCAGCAAGTGTTAGGACCAGACTTTCCCCAGTGTCTTTTAACTCCATTTCTGTGGCAGGGTAGCACAGGTTGCCGATGACTGTGGAAACTTACCCAGATGTTGCTGTCTGACCGTGCCCTTTAGATCTGTCAGGCATTCACAGCTATGTTGGATCTAAAGGCACATCTGACCGTAGCCCAAGAGTACCACACGACAGAAGGGGGAAGACCATGGAAGGAATAAAACTGGATAGAATTCCCTTCTGCCTCATCTTCTGGTTCAGTTTACAAGTCCAGGGGGAAATCTCTGCCTTGCCACCAATGCTCCCTCTAAGCTGTGGAGTCTTGTGAGCAAAAATTCTACTTTCTGAGCTTCTGGCATTAAAGTTGTGAGTGAGCAATTTGGCTACTGCATAAATTAGTTTGCTTGGGAGCCATCCTTCCTGAGCTAAGACAAAAACGTGTGAGCTGGAGGCTAAAAAACTGAGTTAGGTCACACTAACTCAGCTTAGAGGGAACACTGCTTGCCACCCTAGTCTTAACCATAAACTCCAACTGTTAGAGAAATTTGCTTTATGATAGGTGAGTATATTTATTATGACTAAACTAGACTGTCTTAGCTTGGCATAATTTAATTCACATGATAGGCATTGTGTTAAATGGTCCTTTCTACTATTTTCTGAAGACAATATATTATTAAATTAGCATCCACATCCTAATTATGTACAGTAGTTTCTATTCTTGTTTCTAATTGTGGTCGGCAAGATTCACTAGTGTGAATTTGTTGTAAAAGGAGCTTCTTTTAAGGAAGACCAGTTCTAAAAATGCATATCAATTTGAGTTTCCAAATCATTCCACACATCACCTCAGTCCATCTCAGACCTAAAGCCCAGCTTGAACAAATTTTCCAGATTTCCCACTTGGAATATAAAGGTGAGATATAGAAAGCTGCTGAAACAACCTTTACATATTTTTATAAGTTCATACCTTTACTCTTTCTTTGTTATTGTTATGGCAGTAATTTCTACAAGCTGCCTCTTTCCCAGTGATGATAAGCCTCCTCTCGTATAAATAAAGCTAGTAGAAGTAAAACAACAAAATGCCCTTCAGCTACAACGTAGTTTGGACCCATGAAAAGCAGATGGTCCACAGGGGTTTAATCATAAGGGAGAGAACACACACATCATGTTGAAATACAGAGCTGTTTTCTATCACTTGTTACCACTTGACTGTCTGTCCCAGGAAAGTGAAGTCAATATATCTTCTTGGCCATCAGTTGCCCTTTGGTTACTCCTTTTCCCTCTGATGTAGCAAGATGCTCTCATAGAACATACAGAGATGAATGAGCTCTTACAACACGTAGAAGTGAAAGAAAACATTTCTTTCTGCACCAGAACAGATGAGATTCATCATTAAGGGAATGGATTTGACCTTGTCAAGTGGACCAAAGCAATTTATAAACAAACTCCTTTGGGGGAGGCTGCTTTCAACTAAGCCCCAAGTTTGCCTTGTTTTAGCTGTTTTTCCCTAGCTACTTTAGAATAATTGTGGAAGCTGAAGTACATGTTGCAGAATGGCACCACCATTACATATGCAAAGTGACTGTCAAGTAATTTGGAAGGCAAACAGGGCACTGGAAGGAAGCAGTTGCATTTGGAGCTAGGCCCAGCAGGAAGGGCTGTGACTCAGTAGAAGAGTATATGCTTGGCCTACAGAAGGTCTGAGGTTTGGTTCCTGGCATCTCCACTTACAAGGAACTCAGGTGGCAGGTACTGGCAAAGTCCTTTCTTGGTCTGAGATCCTGGAAAGATGCTGTCAGTCCAAGTAGACAGTGCTAAGCTATGCGTAGCAAAGGTCTGATTTAATTAGGGCTGCCAAGTCAGCCCGGGGGGCGGGGGATCCCCCGCTATAGGGGTTCCCGATCTGCAGGCCGGCATTCGGCCGGCGGGGGGAACCCCACCCCCGAAGTCGTCCAGCCTGGACGACGTCCCCAGCGTAGTGACGTCACCCGGAAGTGACGTCACGACGTTGGAGACGTTGCCAGGGTGGGTGACGTTGCCAGAGCGGCTCCCGGGCGGAGGAGGACTCCCCCCCTGCCAGTGCGTAAGTACGACTTGGCAGCCCTAGATTTAATGTCAGGAAGCTTAAGATGTTCTATGCGAGATGCCAAAGCAATAGCATAACTCTTGCATTGGAACACATATATAATTGAACAACTGCCATTTTTATCATAGGATCTTGTTTCTTTAACAGCAGTATGCTAGGAGAAGTCACAAAGATGAAAAGTTTCCCATCGCTGCACCTCCATAGCAGAAGAAATGTCACCTGTTGAAATTCTGTGCAGCACAGGAACTTGAACAAAGAAATGAAGTATTCTGTTTTAAGAGCTGCTATTCCAGCACATCTGAAATGGAGATTGTTATGTCTTGTTTGTTATGATGCATTGCATTGTCAGGGTTCTGATAGTTCAGTCCCCTCAATCTTATTGGCTACCTAATAAAGACTCCTTATTGGTCCTAAAGCCAATCCAGGGAACCAATCACAGAGCCCTGCTTAGGTCCAATGAGACTGCATGTAAATAGTTACAATGTATATAGTTAGCTGTTGAAACCCTATGTTAAGTTCCGCTCTTTCTAGAGCCACCCCAGAGCTGAATGATGTTTGAAATAAAAGCTTGCATTTGATTCATTGTCTCCTGACTTCAATACTTAAAAGATATTCATTTAAGTATAAACTATGCAGTTAGCCATATTGGCATGTAGCCTTCCACTTCACTTATAAAAGTCTGAAGCCTTCCTCAAGCCTAGGGAGATTTTTCCTATCTTAAGTATATCTTCTGCCACTTGAGTTAATGGATACTTGCCAATAACTGATCACTGCCACAGCCAACCCCAAAATTATTTTTGATGGCTAATTTGGTGTTTTAATTAGCTTTTTTGCTTTTTGGTCTTCATTATGTTTTCTAGAGCAAGAACCGTTTAGTGTCAAGGTTATCAGATAGATAACGAAGGAATGAGCTTGCATCTAGGTCTCACAGACCCAAGTATCTGGGCAAATCTTAGAACTGGAGAACAATTAAAATAAGATGCATCTCTTACAAAAGGTACCACATTCCTGACAACCATATAAAACAGAACAAAACAAATTGTTGGAATCTGGATGAAAGAATGTAACCTGTAGTTGTTCCAGCAGAATATTACTTATGTACAGATTCATATCTTACAAAAAGAGAATGGGAGTAAGACGAAATGACCTCCACTCCCTGCTAGAGATACATTATGAGTAAACAGCTAACTATAACTTATAATATCCGAAAGATCCCTATTAAAGTAGGCCATCTGTAAAGTTTGAAAGGGAGATAGGAATCTTGTGTGACCCCAAGATTATTGACCCTCCATTACCAGTTAGGGCTGGAGTGCCACCAAAAGAGAGTTTCCCAAGCCTTCACATGAGACCACACCACAACTGTTTACAGTCCTTAGCAGATTTATGTTTTAATTCATTAATGGGTCAAATTGTCAAGGGCTTATCATGCTAAGGGAAGAAAAAAGGGGGGAAGACCTCTAATGACTCTTCATTGCTGTTATGAATCATGCATTGCCAAGCTATGTTAGATGATTTAAGACAAAATGTTTAGCAAATTTATTCCATAAGCATTGGTCTACTATCCAGCATTTTAGTTTTAGGTTAATTGCAGTTGGTGTAGCAGAAAGGCTAAGAGAACAAACTGTAATCACAGAGGTCCTCAGTTCAACTCTTCTGTTACAAGATCATTCATTGGATTTAGGACAAGCCATTGAAATGCACCATTCCCCTTTCTTGCAATATGCAATCTTAGCATAAGGCAGTTGTAAGGATTACCGACATAAGGTATGTGAAATACTTTACACTGAAAGCACTTTGAATGGTTATAAGCTATAGTTATAAGAGGAAAAGTTCTTTTCATCTCTTTATTGTTTTTATAACAGTGGGTACTATTACAAGCCCAAAACCATCCATGCATCTAAATGTGCAGTATGTTATTGACTGACTTAATTTCAGGAAGGTTGAGAGGTCCTCTGCTGTCAGAAATGAGAACTGCCTCCTGGTGGCAGCTAATCACACTCTGAGGCAGAATTCAGTTCCCGAAACACAAGTTTAAAATGAAATACACAAGACCTTCCCTAAAGGAGAGTGCTGCAGATTTCACAGGCAACCTGTTCCATTATGATGTGTATCTGATCTCCATCCATCCAGTTCAATAAAGCCTGGATGAACCCAAGCAGTAAGCATGGGTATGTGCATCTGGATCAGCAGCTGTAATTATCATCACCACATGGAGGAAAAGGCTGTTTTGATAAGTAGTTCTCTCTTGCTGAATTGGGTGACTGTGAATAACTGTCTGCAAACAAGCTAAATAAATAAACAAGGACACAAGCAATGATAATACAAGGTGGATTAAACTATTTATTTATTTGATTTATATACCGCCCTCCCTGCGAGTTCAGCGTGGTTTACATCAAAATCATAAACAATTGTTTAATAACAAGATTAAAACAACAATGGGGGTAGAGCTTGTTCTCTTTGTATCACATGTTATGGAGGAATGGAATGTATACCATAGGAGTAGGTCTGAGGTCAGACAGAATACCAATGCAATCAATCTACAAATGATTTTTGGGTGACTTTTTCCTAAACAGACAAGTTTTGTAAGTTAGTCCACAGTGGTATGGACTGTTTAGCACATGCGGCCCTCCTGGTAGTCTCCCTTTGCTGTGCAAAATTACGGAAAGCCATTGTGGGTTCAGCTCAAGGCATATAGGTATAGGTTGCATAAAAATGCAGTCTTCACCCTCACATCTACACACACAGAAAGTCCATGCCTAAAAGACTGAAGACAAATCTATCCAATTTAGTGCTCATTGCTGGGGGGTGGGGGGGAGGTGGTACTTTGTGAAGTCAGGGTTTAGAAAACCATTAAAAACTTAACCACCAGTTGTATTTCTTTAAATAATGTGCTGTGCATTACTTTAGATATTTATTGTGAACCTCAGAAGGGCCACATATCATTGTTTAAATGCTTGGTTTTGAAAACAGGAAAAATATCTTTCACTGGCCTGTGAACAAGAATCAAAGCAGAAGAGGTACCCATATGAATGTAACATTCTGCATACAAGTCATTTAGCATGTGGGGGAGCAGGCTTCCTTCCTTTCCCTCCTTTCTTCTCCCCTCTCCCCAGAACGGTTTGCAGATGTTTTAATGGGTTCTTTATTCTTTTGTTCATCCTGAGCTCAGTGACCCTCACTCCCAATGGATTGATTTCTTTTCCCTTGGTCAAATTTTGCTTTCTTCTGTGCCTTTGATCCTAAGCTCTAACTCCTGTAACAACTAACACCACATTGTCGTCATCATCTTGGGATAGGCTTCCCCATTCCTCATCCCTAGCAACTCGCACAATGATCAAGCCCTTTACTTTTCCAGTTCCTCACCTCCTCCTGGCTGTTGCTACTACAGACGGCAGAGACAAAGAAATTTCTCACCTTATCAAATCTCTGACATATGATTGGAATGGGTGGAACAGCACGTGAAATAAATGAACTCTGAGAATAGAAGCATGTGTGTGAATGGTTATCTTCTGGATGGGGAATCTGGGTTGCATCTTCTTTTTTGTTCCCATACACTATCCTTTTTTTTTTTTGGCAGTATAATACTTTTATTTACATTTTATGTACATAACAATAAAATGGTAGGGAGACACAAGAACTTCAGCCAAAGGCCAGCCACACATTCTTAAGCCTGCACAAAAAAGAAAGGTTATTTCCTCATTGGAGAGAGCTGATCCCCCCTCCCCTGATTTGCAGATTTGTCTGGCTTTAGTGAAATCAGAGACTGAGATTTATATTGGAGGGGAAAACACTTTGCACAATTTTTATTGAAAGCTAATTTTGCAGCTGCCACTTGTGTAAAGGAAACAGGACAGTTATCACATTACATTTCATCGCCCGCTTACCAGTACACATTGGCTCACAGTGATAAAAAGGGAAAAACCCTCACGAAGACCTCAAACCATGAAAACAGTAGATAGTAAACAAACATCACCCTAACAATTGTTGGGAAAATTATAACGATCAGAAGACATCAGGCAGTTAAAAAAAAAAGCATTCCCAAATTATTAGCTTCCTAAAACAGATCAGGCTTCCTAGCTGAGTGGTATTTGTGTACATCATGATGGAATGGAATTCACTGGGATGGACCCTACCCTTTGATTCTGCTGAGCAAAGTTTGAAGTTTTCCTGCAGTCTAAGAAGCCTTCCTTCAACTCAAGTGGCTCTTCTATTGGAGGAAATTGTGATGGGCAGAAGGCTGTCCCATTCCTGAAGGGGAAAACAGCTACTCACTTGAGCCTATGGGAGTGTTGCTCCAGCATCCAATCACCTTTGAGAAGGGGGATGGAATGTTGGAGGGAGACATGGCAGTAATGGAGTTCAGTTCTTTTCTTTTTTTAATTTTTAAAACTGCTTATTGAAGACTGAAATAAAATACAATGCAGTACTTAGTAAAGCATGAATGAAAACGATTACAAAACTATCATTAAGTTTGTGGTGAATCAAGGATTGTCATTAGAAGTTATCTGCTAATTTTGAGCTTAACATTCAAATAATTAAAAATAAAAATAAATGGAGTTCAAGCCAGTTTTAAAGATCCTTCAACTACTTAATGGTAAAGATATAAGGTGTCTGAATCAATTAAGGGTGCTTTCTGTAAAGTTCCCTCTGGGTCAGCAAAAGCATCTAGCCATAATAACCATTTGGCCATTATACTAGCAGAGGTAACTTATGTAGATTGCTGTGCAATCCAATCTGAGGTCTTGTCCAGTAAAAAAATGTTCCCATACCTTTTGATACCACTGATGCACTGAAAGGAGATTCTGTAATTTCCAATTTGAAGCAAGCACATGTTTTGTTGTTGCCAAAAGGGTGGAAATGAGGTCTTTAGTATTTTGAGGAATTCTGATTCTTGGCCATAAGTCCAAAAGAATTAAGGTTGGGTCTTTAGCGATATAATGACATGTTATCAAATGAATTTGTGATATGATTTCACTACTGGAGTTCAGTTCTTTCTCAGGGAGAGAGCAATGAGAGCTCAGGTCTGGCTCAGGAAAAGAGCGGACAGAGTGAAGGACAGCTCTACTTGGTAGTGTGGCAGAGTGGTTTGGCTCTACTTCTAACAGAGAATAGAGCTCCCAGTTGTTAGGCAATGAGCAGACCTTGTGCCTTTAGTCTGACTCTTGGGAAAGGGCAGGCTGGTGTGGGTGGAATCCTGTGAGTGAGAGAGGACAACCTAATAGTTAATCAGTAAAAGCCTGGTTATGCCAAAGAGTTTTTAAGGAAATTGAAACTACTCCCTAAATTAATGTGCCTCAGCCAGATTTCCGTTTTGTCTATCTGGAGTCATGTGCTGCTGATCTGATCTTGGAAACCAGTATGTGAATAAACAAATCTACTTTGTAGTTAAGATATAATTCCTGCCTCAGTGACCTCCATATTCTACTTGTGCACCACAGAACTTACCTCACATCAGCCAATCCAAAGCCTAGACACTTGTTCCTTTTAGAACACCTGGTAACTGAGAGGAAGGTTTATACTTTAAAGATAACTGGGCCCCACAAATCATAGGAGGCTGTGTGGGTCCCCTCAGTTGATAGAAATGGCCTGTCACAATTGGTGCCAAAGTGGTGGGATACAGACAAAAAGTATCACAAATTGTTACCCAAGGTGGTGAAATATAAAAAATATAAATATTTTAAAAATTTTGTGAGGTAATTTTTTTGTTAAAATGCCTCCAAAATGAGTAAAAGCACTTGAGAGGACTGAAGCCGAGTTGGTGGCTACAGGGAAGCGGAGGAATTTGTGAATACTAAGTAGAGATCTGGCAAATAAGGTGGGAAGATGAAATGTCTAAATTAGAAAAAGAGACAGAACTCGAGACACTGAGATCAAAAGAGAGAGAAGTCCAAAGGGAAATGGAATTAAAAGACAGAGAAGCCCAAAGGCAGCATGAAATAGAATTAAATAAATTAAAACCCAAAGTTAAGGGCTAGGCTAAGTGGCAAAGCCTACTACATTGATCAAAACAAATTTCAAAAATTTCAAAAAGGAGACAATATTGAAGCTTTTTTTGTGTTTTTTGTGTTTTGTGTTTTTGTTTTTTGAAGGAGAAGAAGAAGAGTTGGATTTATACCCTGCCCTACCCTGAGTCTCCGAGCAGCTTACAATCTCTTTCCTTTCCTCTCCCTACAACAGACTCCCTGTGAGGTAGGTGGGGTTAGAGAGCTCTGAGAGAACTGCTCTTGAGAGAACAGCTCTGAGAGAACGGTGACTGACCCAAGATCACCCAATTGGCTGCATATGGGCTTGTAAAGATTTTCATGTGGCTGACAGTGAAAAAAATGATGTATCTCCATTCACAAATATTGGGGGGGTGTTAAATGACATCTACTCTGAAATGAGGAATGAAGAATCCCTAGACTATGATCTCTTTAAAGAAAGGGTGGAAAGAGATTTGGATTAACTGCTGAGCATAGTAGAAAAGAATGTAGGGAATTTCAAAAAAAAAAAAATCAGATGAAAACTATTGTCAATGGGCCTGTCATTTAGACAGTCTGTTAAATCATTGGTTGACTGGCAGTGGGGCCAAAACTAGAGATCATGTAGTGAATTTAGAGCACTGTAACAGTTTTATAGAGTCATACCCAGTGAGCATAAATGCAGGACAAGAAGCCAGAGAACACAGTGAGAGCGACTAAAATTATGGATTCTCTGATGGAGGATTTGGAGGGAGCATATTTGACCTCAGGGAATCAAAAGAAACAAGACTCCCTCAGGAAAAAAAATTCTCAGAAAACCAACCTTGCAAAGTGGACTCATTGTACTAGGAGAAAATCTAAGGAATTGGGGTGCTTTAATTGTAGAGAAATTGGCCACGTAAAGTAAAATTGTCCCAAATTAGCACAGAAAAATACCTCAGGACCTGTAAGGGAATTAAATGTAGTTACACAAGTAGAGGCAGTTCAAAACAACCCAGGGCAAAAACAGCAATTCCCCCTGAAGTAGAAGCCTCTCGTATGTGTGAAAAGTGTCTGAAGGGATTACAAAGGAATATATGAAACCAGTTGAGGTGAACAATACCAAAGTTTTTGGCCCGAGAGATTCAGGAGCTCAAGTGACCCTAATGAAGCCAGAACTAGTGTGTCCTGAGCAGCACTCCCATAGGCTCAAGTGAGTGGCTGCTTTTCCTTGCAGTGGTGGTTCAGCCTTCTGTCTGTCACAGAATTCTCCTTAGGCTCGAGGAAAGCTCCTTGGAATATGGTTTGATCCAGCCCACTGACACAGATACATTGTAGTTTGATTTGATGAGGATGAAAACGTTGAAAAATAAGATATCTGGGCTCATGACCCATTACAGAACTTGAAGAAAAGATACAGCTAGAAGTACTTCTTAGTAGACAGACAGTGCATAAATATTAATATATGTATTTGATAATAGTAAAATGTTTGACAGATGTGATAAACATGGTTGGATTTAGTGCTATTTGACATGCTCCAGCTTACTGTTTACTAGGTACTGGCTTGAATCCACCATTAATTTTCATGGATGAAAAGGATTCCCCTCACTAGAACCCAGTCTCCTCAACTCTCCCCTCCCATTACAGCCCCAAATGTCCCTCGAAATGATGTTCCTGAGTGATATGGGACCCCCAGGAACAGCATGAGGGGAACTGAAAGTCTGTAGTGGAGGGGGATTGGCAAAAATCAGCCCTAGGATTGCCAGATCCAAGTTGGGAAACTCCTGGAGATTTTGAGGTGAAGCCTGGGGAGGACAGGGACCTCAGTGGGGTACAATGCCATAAAGACCAGCCTTCAAAACATCTATTTTCCCCAGGGGAACTGATCTCTGTAGACTGGAAATGAGCTGTAATTCTGGGGACTCTCCAGGTTCTACCTGGAGGCTAACATCTCTGTAGCCTTCTCGTATCTGTGGATTTCTTCTGTTGGATCCAAGGACTTTTGCCTCGAAATTGACCCATGTGATTGCAAGTGGATCAGTAATACTTAAGGCTAACTGTGTTTGACCACTAAAACCATTGAGCAGGGCTTCCTTAAACCAGGCAGTGTCATAATCTGGTAAACTGGTAATAACTGGGATTAATACTTTGTCTGCCAATACAGCTAACAGCTGCTTTTTGGCCATGTAAGTTTCAGGATCCTCATTTTGCCCCTGCTTTTCCAGGACATACAGAATCAAAGGACCGCTGCCTGGCCATAGGAATTGTAGGATTTCCCTTATCCACTCATATTTAATCAGGTCAGTGAGATTTCGGCAAGAAGTGGTGGAGTTAATAGCCGCAAGATCATTGCTGGTGGCACAAGCCCTGGCTAAAAGGGTGTGGTCCTCCCCGCTTGCAGTCCTGTGTACAATAGCCATGGTAGTGAGCCATTGGATGGCATTCTCTTTGGTTAGGGGGCCAATTTGTGAGGCTATTGCTTTTATTTTGTCTGGCTTCCATCCCCGGGTTTCTATTACTGTTTGATGTGTGTTTCTGCCCCCTTATCCCCTAATTTCCACTACCTTTGTACTGACAGGGTTAACTGGGTTAGGGCCAGTCCAATCTGGGTTGCAAGAGTGGACTGTAGCTATGGGTTCCGGTTCATTGCAGGGTTCAGGAGATTCAACTAGGGCTCCAGGGTATATGGTTGAAATTACAGCCCACTGGAGTCCAAGCTGATCTTGTAAATCTTTAATCTTTTTGTGACAGGCATCGTGATTTGCCTTTTCTCTTTTTATTTGATTCCGGTTAGCTAGATATTTGGCTGCTTGGCTGGCAGCAGAGAGCTGCTGCATTGCCTCTTCAAACTTTGCCTCTGCCAGCTCAGCTCTCTGAGTGGACATTTCAGCTTTTAAGTTGGCCTCTTGGAGGGAGAGAGCCAGTCCCTGTTTCTCTAGGATGAGGTTAACCCTTTCTGTCTTTAACTGGGCTATCTCATCCTCCCAATGGTCATTTATGTTCTCTATTTGGTCCTCATTTGGTCCTCATATTTAAGAACACACTTCCTCTTTTTCCTTTTTTAAAACCTTAATTTCCTTTTTGCATTTGTCTAACTTGGAACGAACTGAAGCTCTGTCTTCCAGGGTGTTATACAAGGCCCAAGGCCTTGCTTGCTGCGCTGGGTTTCTTTTTTAGACAATATTCTTGAAAAGCTGTTCTCACAGCTCCCAGAGGATTGGGCCCTTTAAAGGCACACCTACCCACGGGGAAGCTCCCTTCTTTACTAGCCACTTTTCAAGTTTTGGTGTCTCTGCCTTTTTAGCGTGATACATTGTTACTGATCTTATTTAGTTACTGAAACCAAAAGGGGATGCTCCTCACTCCCTTGTGCTATCACTCACAAAAAGGGACCTTGCAGACTCCTTTGTTTTACCCAGTAAAAAGTACACTCAAAAATATTAGGTTTCGAAGTGGGGGTGATCAGGTCCCAACACCTGGGGATTATCTACAACCCTGAAATTTTTGGCTCCTTACGTCCTAACTGGGGAAATCTCTAAAGAACCCAGGAAAGTTTCTCAGCTAACCCACAACTGGCAAGTTTTAGGACACACTCTATCCTATTTGGATCACCTGCAAACCTGGGCAGGTTTTGGGACCTCACGCCCTATCTGGATCACCTGTAACCAACAATAGAAAGAAGGGAAAACAGAGGTGTGGGCTGGCTTCACCAAGCCCTCAGAGTGCTGCTCAAATTAAACTGCAACTCCACCCCTTTTGTGTTGTGCTCTTTTCCGAGCATGGTGTGTGGTTTATCACAACACCCAAATGGCTGAACAGCCACCAACAGGAAAAGACCCTGTTTCCAGGGGCCTCCCTTAAAAAAACTTCAGATCTGGGAATCTGAGGAATGAATTTATGCAGAGGGAAGGTGTTGTGTAGTGTAATGTAATGTAATGTGGTGCAGGGGGAACAAACCCTAGTGCCCTACACTGCAAAACTTAACATTCCAACCCTTCATAATAGGAAGATGGCTGCGGGAGAGTGGCCTTAGGGAGCCGTGATTAGCGGCAAGAGAGAAAAGGGGGAGAGCTGCCCACAATAGATTTGCTCTCTAGAGCCACACACACGGACGGAAATCTTTCACACAAGCCTGCACACGTCTATCTTGGAAAATCTGGAAAAAGTGTCATCTCCACGTCTGAGCATTTGGAGAACACGCATGTCGACTAGCATGTGTTCATAAATTCAGGGTGCTGCCCTTTGCATTCTCCACCACTTTGCTAGCCCAATTGCCTTAATTAGTTATTAATATTGGGGAATTATGAACTTTAAATAAACTGGCAATAGGCAAAAACGGATCATCACCTGTGTATACAGAGGCTGCGCTCTTTCCAGACAAACCAAAGAGTAGACACAGAGACTGAATTAAATGATAAAACAGTGTTTCTTTACTAAGAAATTATATCTCATTCAAACAATACAGAATCACACACACACTTATACAGATTTTAGGAAATTAGAGAGATTGAGAGACATTTGCATGAGCAGGAGATTGTTGGTTTCCTGTAGAAGGCAATATTTACCTCTCCAGTAGCTGGTGTGATCCTTCTGGAAAAATAAATGATAGGCTGGGAGAAAGATGGGGGGGGGGAGCACATGTGCTGAACCAGCAGCAGCACGTGTAGCCCCTTGGCTGCACAGACCAAGAGTCTTGAAGGGAGGGCAGGAGATCATCGAAGCAAGAGAGCTAGCTGGCTGCTGGGAGTTTTCTTTTATGGGGGGTGGTCTCTGGGGGCAGGCTTGGCCAGATGCCTGTCCTGAGACCACCCCTTGCTGGTCCACCCACTAGCTCTTGTCCAGTAGGAAAAGGGGGATTGGGCAATGTTAGATTCTACCTAGCATGGTCAGAGGAATACCTGGGGCTGGAAGCTGACATCATCAACTAGGAGCATTGTCTTGTAGATGGGATTAACCTCTCTGGGCAGCCAAACCAGTTTTTGGCTAGTCAAGTCCATTGTTTCACTGGTCAAGGAATGTTGGGTTTGTTTGTTTTTTGCAGCCTGCAATGTGTAGAGAACATATAATGGTGTTCGTGAGCACATGTCTTTAGCCAGAGACAAGATGGCTATTTTCTGTGTGTCTTTGTGTGTTAAGAGAAGCCTCCTGGAGTTGGCAACCTCGGGAACCGCTGTCTCAAGCATTTGCTGGAGTCATTTGTAGCTGGTTTTTCTCCTTGGCTATTCCTCCTAGTTCCTCTCACACAATTAGCAACAGTCCACTTATCACTTATGAATTTATCATTCATAAGAGTGCAAAAGCACCTTGCCGGTTTACACATGGACCACATCACTCCCAGCCCTCTTGTCTTCTGTCATGCTCCAGAGTTTGCTCAATTTCATGTTTGCTGCATTGATAACACTGTCTAAGTAAATCATCCTTTGCCATCCCCTTCTTCTTTTACCTTCAATCTTTCCCAGTATCAGGATCTTCTCCGGTGAGTGCTCCCTTCTCATTTGGTGGCCAAATGATATATTACTTGTACACCCCACCTTTCTTCTATCATGGAATGTAGGGAAGGGTTCCCAAGTGTTTCCCATCACAGCACTGACCAGACTACACTAGAACTATTTAATTTCATAAAGGTTTCTGCACTATAAGCATTCAGACTGTGCCCTGTGCTTTAAAACAACAAAAACAAATAACAGGTATGAATTACTGCTCTTATGAGGGGGAAAAATACATGTTTTGGGAAGCTGCTTGGTAAATTTAAGAAACATAAGTGGAAGGAATCTACTGATCATGTATGCATGCCAAGTTAGGACAAGAGCCAAGAGTTGTCATATCAATGCACAAGTGTCCAGCTTCACCAGAATGTGTTGCTGTTGGCACTACATCTCCCATAACATAATTTCAATCAACAAGAAAGCTGATGCACACATTTTCTTGTGGGGTTTTGCTGATATATATCATACCTCATCAGTCTCGGTTTGTGAGCTGGTATCAGTGTGGCTGTATCCGAGAAGCCTAAAGCTCCATCTGCAATCATGTTGCATTTTTAATCCCTGCCATGTTCCAGCAGAACATGATGGATGAACTGTGTGCGAGAAGTGGCGTGAGCAGCTCTTTGAAAGCTAGACCAGAACTTACATTAGAGTGCTAAGAGTGAAATCGAAGACAAAAGGTCTAGCAAGAAAAGACAGTATGAAAAATGGGATATTATTTATTTCTAAAAGAAAGGGGAATACATGGAAACCTTGGATGGCAGATTTTGGGAAGTGGCAGCCTCCACCCAGGAACTGGAGCACATAATGTTCCTTTCATCCTCATTCCCTGGGCATCTTTAACTACAGTATGGCAAGTACACATTTATTTATTTATTTACTTCAAATTTCTACCCCGCCCTCCCAGCCAAGGCCGGCTCAATAGGCTCAAATGTTCAATAGGACTTGTGAAGCTCATGCAAGAGTTCATGAAGCCCTAGTGAGCATGTCCAGCCTGTTGAATTGCTCAATGACACAAAGGAAATGATGCTGTTGTATGGCACAGAGAGTGGTGAGGACAAAAATTATCAAAACTTACACCTACATCCCCATTCCATTTGAACCAGTTCACTTAACCTGTGGTATTCCCATACCAGTCCACATAACAGATCTCGTTAATGTGTTTGCAACAATGGGCTCAGGTAGAGACAAGATTGTTGTGTTTTTTAAAATCAAAACTTATCATCTTTTATTTAAAATACAGAATTCAAATTCAAAATTTGATTTCAGCACCCAATAGATTATTTCTGCAACCTGTTGAAAGAAATGTTCTTTATTTGTTAAATAGAAACAAAAATTGTCTACTAACAAATATGGTCAGCTTTTATTTATTATTTATTTTAAACATTTCTTAGTTGGCTTTCCAGTGCTCGTAGAGTCCCCAAAGCATCTAACAATAAAAAACATAAAAAGTTTAAAAATGCATATAGTTATATATTAAAAACAAAAACAAAATACATAGACAAATAAAATGGGATGGAGGTCAATCAGTGAGGAAATTTCATACAGGACAGGAAGGTGCCTGCTGGCAGAAGACAATAACAGAAGGGGACAGACAGAAGTCACTGGGGAGGGAATTCCATCTTTTGGGTGCCACGACCAAGAAGGCCTTTCATTTGCTTGCTACCTACCTAGCCTCAGGGTGTGCTCAGGGAGTGCTCTGACCTAATTAGCTGATCCTAATTAGCTGATCCTAATGACTAGGTATGTTCATATGGGAGTAGGCAGTGCTTCAAGTATGTTTAGGGTAGTCAGGTCTCACCTTTTATCTGGTGAGGGGCTCCTGGCTTCTCTCCTGGAGTCTTCTGGTAACCATAGAGTCCCCCCCCCCCGAATGCTAGAGTGTTGACATGTGATGGCCCCAGAGTGATGACGTTGCATTGGCAGTGTCTCCATGAGATGCTGCTGTTCAGAGATGGGACATCCCTCGCCGGCCAACTGGGGATCCCATGGCACTACAGGGGGGAAGGCAACCCTAAGTATGCTGGTTTCAAGCCAACAGGGCTTTAAAAGGTCAATACCAGCACCTTGAATTGAGCCTAGAAGCAAATTGGGATCCAGTGTAAGCGGAACAAGACTGGAGTGATATAGTCCCCACTCCAGCCAGAATTTTGCTCATATAGCCTCTTCAAGGGCTGATCACAGTAAAGTAGTCTAATTTAGGTGTTACTAGGGCAGGCACAGTTGATCTTCTTTTGCCCAGGAAAGGCCAAAGCTGACTCACCAGCCAATGCTGGTGAAAGGTGCTTCTGGCTTTCACTTCCTTTTCTAGCAGAAATAAGTTCGCACCCCCAAGCTGAAGCTGAACCCGACGAAGATGGAGGTCCTGTGCCTGGGCAAGGGCGAACCATGGTCGGGGCTCCCACTCCCGACATTTGACGGGGCGCCGTTGGTGCCTGCGCTGTTGGGGAGGAGTTTGGGAGTGCTCCTGGATCCCTCCTTAACGATGGAGGCCCAGGTGGCAGCCGCTGCCAAGTCAGCCTTTTTTCATCTGAGGCTGGTGCGGCAGTTGGTTCCCTTCCTGGACCACGCTGACCTGGCTACAGTGATCCACGCAACAGTCACCTCGAGGCTAGACTATTGCAACGCTCTCTACATGGGGCTACCCTTGTCACTGATCCGGAGGCTGCAGCTGGTGCAGAATGCCGCAGTGAGGCTGCTGATGGGTCTTCCGAGACGGGAGCACATCCGGCCTGTGCTGGTGGGGTTGCACTGGCTGCCAATAGCGTACCGAATCCACTTCAAGGTTCTGGTGCTGGCCTTTAAAGCCCTAAATGGCCTGGGTTCAACCTACCTTAGGGACCGCCTTTCCCCGCACATACCCCAGAGAGCAGTACGGTCTGGGGCCCAACACCGACTGACTATACCTGGCCCCAGAGAAGCCAGGCTCACTACCACGAGGGGGAGGGCCTTTTCAGTGGTGGCCCCAACCTGGTGGAATGAGCTCCCGGAAGAGATCAGGGCCCTGTGGGACTTGATACAGTTCCTCAGGGCCTGTAAGACAAAGCTTTTCTGCCAGGCATACGAGTAGGGACTGCTACTGTTGCCTCCCCCCCTCTATCTCCATAGAACATCTATTAATGCCTGACTGTACCATCTATTAATCGGCCTGATTGCTGCTGTGCTATTTGCCGCTGGGAAAGGGCATCGGTGCGATCAGATAATCACCATCTGAGATCCGGAGTTTGGAGTTCTGATTGTTGAGCACGTTATATTGCTTATTGTCTATTGCTGTGTTTCTAAGGAAATGTTTTATACTGTTTTAAATATTTATTCTGTTTATTGAATCCTGGTGCGCCAGGTCTTGTACACCGCTCTGAGCCTGCGACTGCGGGGAGAGCGGCGTAGAAATTAATTAATTAAATAAATAAATAAATAATAATAAATAAGCTATGAACCTGCTCCTTTAGGGGGAGTGCAACCCCATCCAGAACAGGAGATGCCTCCATTTTTGTGAATACCTTTCCTTTTTACCAGTAGTACCTCCATTTTGTAGAGATTAAATTTCACCCTGTTAAGCCCTCTTCCATCTAAGAACTGCCTCCAGGTACTTTTTTGCAGGAGTGTTGTTAAACAGAGCTGAATACTTAATGCCACTGCATGGCAGCTTTCATAATCTGTGTCAGGGCTTGCTTTTTTTAATGAAAAAGAAGTGCCAGAACTCTCAAGAGGGAAATGAAGTTTTCAATCTGTATACTAAAAACTCATGAACTTTTAAACATTTTAAAAAGAATTTTGTTTAAGAGGTTCTGGAACTCTGTTCTGGTGTATTCCCCCAGAAAAAAAGCCCTGATCTGTGTCAGTTAATTCAGTAGCTCAAATATTAAAGTGAGATATCAAGTATTGAATGGAGATTACTGTCTAATGTCTGTGAGCCCCCTCAAAAAGCCAACAAGATTTGGCTGTGGGACAATGTCACTGGTGGCACTATTTGCACTGATTCAGCAGCCAAATTGGAGTTGTGCACTGGCACAAAAAATAGTAAGCATTGGCACGGGGTGGGGGACTGTTTGGAGAACTCTTCATGTCAAAGTAACTGAGCTGAACATTTGGCTCTGCCCTCATTTCTTTACAGATTACTCTTTGTTGTGAAATTCCATCTTTCATCTGAGCAGTCTCCACTGTTAGGCAGGAGATGGTTATACAAGTTGTATTATGACCATTTTTCAAAGGTAAAGATCCCAAATTTCACGGGCACAAACATTCATCTAGCCAGATGTCTAGGAATTTTCCCTGGAGTGCTTTTAGAGGCAACTTCCAGTTTACAATAAACAGAATAATTGCACTGCTGTTCAGATTTATTTTATTGCAAACCCTGTGATTGTTGCATCTGTACATCAAATATGGTCTCAGGCAAAGCTTTATTTTATTCTTTCAGAAGGCAGTCAAGATCTCCTTCCTTACAGAAATTATAAATAAGGGAGTGTATGTTTGCATTTCAGTTTCTTCAGCCAATGTAAGCTAGACAACAAGGCAGCCGTTGATCTCTAAGGATTATCACAAAACAAGTTTGCTTTGCTTCGATTGCCATTTATCATTCCAGACAAAAACTTGATTGTGTTTTTCAAATAGCTGTAATGAGGAGGGGGGGAGAGAAAAGGGTGGGAATGCTGAATCCTTTGCATGTGAAAAAACTATTGCTTTATATCAGTTCATGGAGATCTTGTTGGAGTCAGGTACTTCTGTTCTTGGCTATTAATCCATACTTTCCCCATAACACCATCTGGATGTTGCTGTGGTATATCTCTTCCATTTTACCTTTCCTGATCCACTTCTGACCTCCCCATCAATGTTGTTTCCTTGCATTGCTGTCTCCAATTCTCTTTCCTTCATTATTAGGCTGCTATAGTTGCCATCTCATTGATTTGCTTCAGTCCAGATTGCTCATTGCCAATGGTCCCTCTAAGCTGTTGAGTCTTGTGAGCAAAAATTCTACTTTGTGAGCTACTTGCATTAAAGCTGTGAACCAGTGACTTGGCTACTGCAAAAATTAGTTTGCTTTGGAGCCATCCTTCTTGCACTAAGACGAAAATGTGTGAGCCGGAGGCTAAAAACCTGTGAGCTAGCTCACACTAACTCAGCTTATAGGGAACACTGCTCATTGCCCATTTATTCTGATGTGCTGGGAAGGATATATTCTTGGGAAAAGGTATATTCTTATGAACATATTTTCAGAGCAGCTGTTGGCTCAGGTGAAATCTATGAAAAGAGATATTGGAAATTCTGAACAGTTTGTGAACAATAGTGTTGGTGGCACTAGGAGTAGGTTGTTCAGGGTCCTTTGGAAGAAAGATGTCTAGTCAGGTTCTTACTACCAAATAAAGAATAACTCAGATTGTATGTGATCACATCTTATATTCTAATAGCAAAGTCAGGATATCTCTGGATACTAAAATCTGGTGACTGGAGCTGTGAATGGTTGCCAACCTCCAGGTGGTAGGTAGAGATCATCCAGATGACAGAGATCAGTTCTTCTGCTTTGGAGGGTGGACTTTATGGCACTATACCCTGCTGAGATTGCTTCCCTCCTCAAACCTTGCCTTCCCAAGGCTCCACCCCAAATCTCCATGGATTTCCCAACCTCAATCTAGCAACCCTAAAGGGAACTGATCTCTGTAATTGGGAGATCTGTTGTGATTCCAGAAGATCTCTGGTCCCCACTTGGAGCTTGGCAACCCTAAAGAGGGAGAAGGAAACAAGAAAAGGGGGAGACTATGGGGGCTTTCAGGAAAGGGAAAGAGAAGACAGTGGGAAAGGGGAAAGTGAGATGCCTCCTGCAATTCCTTGCCGGTTCCTGCTTGTTTTCTATATCACACTATTTTTTTATTGTTCGCTGTGAAGAAAACAGTTGACTTAAAACCTGTATTTCTTTCTGACTTTCTGACACCAAATTTCAGGCTGTTTTACCAAAGAGTTAACATGTTTTAGTGGTTCGAGTGTTAGACTAACAGTGCAGTGGTTAGTGTAACAAGCACCATCACACCCTTCTACTTCCATTGACTTGAATGGGCATAGAAGGGTATAACTCTGCTTAAGATGGCACTGTAAGGATTCGAAGACCTGGGTTCAATTCTTCTCTCAGATCTGCGGCCCACTGAATGACCTTGTATTAGGCAGTCTTTTAAGGACAGGGGCAGGAGAACTTCCTCTCAACAGCAGATGTTCTCATTCACTATTGACTGCAGCACTGGCAGTGTAAGTGTGGTGAGTTGGGAAACCAGACCTGTTTTTCTACTTATGTTTTATGCAAGTCTTTTCACCAGAGGACATGATTGTTCTACCACAAGTCAATTTTCAAGGATTACTTCATGTGAATTTTCAGCCTTTATTCCAGCTGCCTCCTGTCAAATCATAATCTCATACACTGATTGTTCTCCCTCCAGAGTAGACACTTGATCTTAAGGTCAAAGATATTTTGGCTCTTGCTTAATACTCCTCATTACAAAAAGTAGGATCATTCCAACAGTGCCAAAGTTACAAGATAAAGGAGAACAATAGATATTTCCATACTATCGAACAGGATTTTTGGGGGGTTAAAATTGTACTAAAAACATCGAAGGCTTGTTGTTCAGCATGTGCAACTAGAAAAGAATTAAACAGTAGAATTAATTGTTAACTTTAAAAGCAACAGCATAAAAACCCAAACTATCTATCCCCCGGCACAGCTATCAGGAGCGGACTGGGAAGTGAAAACAGCCTTGGAGCAAGTCAGGCTCCAAACCTGCGCTGCAGGACCACTCAGCTTAGTAGAGCCGACAGTGGGCATTAGCTCACCCATTACATCATTCCCCGAACTGAAAGCAGTACAGGAGGAGACTGTGGGTGAATAAACACAAACTGCCATGGCTGATGAGGGGTCTGGCCAAGCAGCACCTGAGGCTCAGGTAGAGTTGCTGAGACTTGGCTCTGCTTGCTCCTGGCCACGGATGTCCTTCTAGGGTAGTGGCCCACCTGAAAATTTCCCTTTGAGTTAAATGGCTGATCTACCCCTTCCAGCTATACAATCAGGAAGGGATCAATTAAACACTCAACTGAGTCCTAATTTTCCTCTTACCCTTCCTAGTTGGCCCACACTGCCATATCTCCCTTTTATGTAAGCATGTAGCTACATCTTTGCCTTTTTGGGACGCTGGCTCAGAAATTTCTCAGGCGAGACAATACTTTTGCATCTGTATATCTGAAATTTTCATATGCCTTACTATCAAAGTCTGGGGAAATAATTCTCTCAAGAAGTCTTATTCCATTAAAGAGAGTGTTCAGTCAGATTAGATCCTAAAGTTTATAATTGGCCAACTAATGTAAATATTATGAATTCTGTCTTTGGCTACTGTCACAGCTCTCATCTCTTCCTCTTATTTCCCCTTCTAATGCAAGAGTTATGTTTTTGATTTAGAAACCAATAACAATTTGAGGCCTGACTTTAAAAATCGGGGCTGGGGATGATTGGATTACAGAGAACATATCCTCCCTCCTCTCTCTAAAATGTGGTGAAGCAGGTTCAATGGTTCAGCTTCCTTGAAAGTGAGCACATTTCTTTCCGAACATGTACAGCCCTTGGAAATGGAGGCTGGATCACATGGTGCTGAAAGTGCAGCAGATGCTGTTTTTATTGAAAACCACAGAGGAGCTGCAATAAAACCCAAGTTAATGTCTCAAGCTCAAATTGGGAGGGCTCACTGATTTATGCCCCCTTCTTTGGTCCTGATTTTTAATGCATGTGATTTGTGCAATTGGATAGTCTGTTATCTACTTTGCTTTTAACTTTTCCTTTTTCTGTCCTCCCACTTTCTTGTGGGCTTGAATTTATTCAGCCAGCATAACACAGAACTGTCCAAATTTGCCAAGGAAATAAAACTGGCCTACTCTTTTCCCCTCACTTTGAATGACTGCAACTTACAAAGCTTGTATACTGGAGCAATCTTTGTTGCCTTCACATTTCTAGCACCTTCAACAATGTATCTACTTTACTGGGGCTGGAGTCCCAGGAGGCCTAGCCTGGGCATCTAGCCCATGGCCATGACATGGTTTGCTATTGTTATTTCAGTAATAACATTGATTCCCCCCCCCCCCCCCAGTTTCATGGCACTCAAGCTCTGTGGGATTAGAGAAGGGACATAGCAAATATGTCCTGAGGACAGAGAATGGATGCTTGGGCCATTTGTTCAAGATGCAGGGTGAACAACGGTAGTAGGCACATCACTATACCTGTCTGATTTCATATTCTCTTATGTGTGTGATTTCCTGCAGTCTTCCTGCTTCTGCTCTCTCTTGAGAATAAAGTAGTTAAATCTTGTCTTGAATATACAAGTATGAAAATGGACACATATTAATACAAATCCTGTGATCTCCAATATGTAGTTGGTGATTAACTTTATGCTAAACAATTGATTTAGGAGGAAGGGATGTCCTTGTAGGACTGCAGGTCAGATCAGATGACTAGCTTAGTGGTACTCTCTGACCCTAGCACACCTTTTGCAAGAATCAGGAAAGAACAGTTGCTTTTCCAGATGCATTTGATATGTAGTTTTATCTTCCAGGTATGCCTACTGCAATATGATATGTGTGCTGTTGAAGACAAACTTGGAAGCTTCACCTGGTCCAGAATGTGACCACATCACTCACATTAACAATTACTTCCACAGCATTATAAGGCCTAGTGGAGGGGACCCCAATAGGCTTGCCAATCTCCAGGTAGATCCTGGAGTTCTTCCAGAATTACATCTGATCTCCAGACTACAAATATCAGTTCCCCTGTAGAAAATGACTGCTTTGGAGGGCAGACTGTATGATATAGATTCTAGGTGAAATATATCTCTAAACTACCCTTCTATAGGCACCATCACCAAATTTCAGGAATTTCCCAGATCAGTGTTGACAACCATAAAACCCAAACTTGTTGAGTAAGTAGAAGTTAGAGAGGCCAGTTTCTTGTGCAGTTGGGCACAAATAGCTGCCATAAAGGAAGTACCACAAAATGCTAGGTGGTTTCAAGCCAAGCATTATCCAAAGCCAAGCATTATTTTGCCTTGTTTGTGGTTTGCAAACTGAAGTCTATGACAGGTCTACCATCATAAACATCCACAAACTTTTAAAGCAGTTTGTGGCGGTTCATGGCAGTTCATGGATAGATTCTGAATCCCTTTAAATCCCTGCTTTGTGTTCCTTGCAAAAACAGCTGACTGGTGGAGAGCAACCTGCTCCCCACCACTCAGCTGTTTTGGGCTTTCTTGTGCAGTCCCTTTAAACATTCTGCAAATCCCATTTAAAGGAACTGTGGTCCCTTTCAATAGGGTTTGGGAGAACACAAACCACAAACCAGTTCGGCTCATGAACAAATTGCCCAGTTTGATAAGGTTCCTGATTCAGTTCCTGGTTTGGCCATGAACTGACACAAACTGCATTTTTCTGGTATATACCCATCTTTACCTTTGACAGAGGTAACTGCTTTTGAGTGGATGCTTCTTAGAGATGCAAAGATGATACCTCACCAGCTCTTCTGAAGCACTTGCCCCATGAAGATGGAGGAAAGCCAGGACTGGCTTTTTCTTTGTGGAAGAGACCCTGTTTGGTTTCAGTTGGGGGTGGGGGGTTTGCTCCCTGCACAGCTAGAGGGAGATTTTGCCAAGACCAAAGACATAAGTATGTCAGTGCCTATGAGCAAGCTGAGAAGAACATGGCTATGACATATTTGCCTGTGATGAGCACTGCTGGTCAGTCATATGTTAGGGAGTGACCTAAAGCTGTTTTTATTCTGTTCCGCTGAAGAACCTTTGGATTTCATCCCTACAATTCAAGGGAAAAGCGGGCACCAGGAAACACATCAGTGGGCATCGTGGTGCCCACTGGCATCACATTAGGATTGCCGAGGTAGGGTTTAACCAGTCTCCTGAACGTTGTTTTTCCTTGGAGCAATGTTAAAAATACAGCTCTCTCTGCTCCTGCTGTCTGGCACGATGCATCCCATTTTACCACCCTCTGAATTCTATAGCATCATTCTGCTGCACGTGAAGACCAGGCACACTGAAAGCCTCCTTGCTACCTTCTGCTCAGCATTCAGTGCTCCTAGTCACATGAGAATATAGATATCATGTGGGAAGAACCAAGCTAGTGACAGCTGTTGATAGTGTGGTTCTTTCTTTGTGGGCTTGACTTCTGGAAAGCTTCTCTGATTGGATGATACCCCTCTGATGTACATATCTGCTAGATATGAGTAAAGACTCTTGGCATGTATAAAACCACACAAAATATGCTTAGCCCCAATGAGTTCCATCATTTTTATGATTTGTATACAAGCCAGGAAGCCAGACCTGGTGGGCAGAAGTCATAACCAGACTAATGTAAAAGCAACCACAAAAGCAACTGCAACCACAATGAAAAAGGGAGCTGTATATTATTCTTCTGGGATGTAGGCAGGGGAGTTGTCAACCACAATGTGAAAATACCATACTGTTAGAATCTGGCTAGATAGGACACACTTGTTTATCACTTTGGCTGTCACTTTCTGTTACAGGAGGGTATAAAGAAGAATTCTGAAGAGCGATCCATTAATCTGCGACAAACCCAGAAGCATATGAAGAGGCACAAAATTTCCAGCAATTCACCAGTTCTTTCCTGTCAGTAAAAAATGGGATTTGATTTTTGTTTTTCAAACATAATGGAAAAAATTTAAAGGGCCCTCTTTCATTTAAACAGAGAGGCTTAGACAGGCTTTAAAGAGCTGTGATCATGGGAAGGCTATTAAAAATACTCAAGATTGCATTCCAGATTGTACATTACACTTGTCTCATGAAACAAGGCTTAGGGCCGGGAGTCATTTTTCAAATGTTATTAATAGATAAAAAGTAATCCACAAGTAAATGGTTCCAGACTGTAGCTACTGTGTGTATCTAGGCTAGACATGTATATCTCTGTATATTGTTTTTCTAGTCTGACTAATTGTCTTTGCTTTTAATGACCCTCCTTGATATGTCTGCTTTATGTTTCACAAATGCTTAATCATTGCATTCTTTGTCACCAAGGAGTTCCATCCATTCCCTTGTGAAGCTGAAACATGCATCATCCACAAAGCCAGCTTTACCAAGGCATTCAGTAGAGAATGCTTGGCTCTTTAGTCACTGCTAAGCTGAAGATTTCATCATTCGCAGGACTAATGGCAGTCCCAGAGATTTACTGTATCTAATTACAGAAGAGAATATATGCTATGATGGTAAACTTAGTTTTATACTAGCATTTCTCCATGCACATTGTATTTTGGAAGCAGGAACACACGTCCACTAAAAGTTCTGTCCTGATTCTAAAAGTTCATGCCAACTAAGTCTATCTGTCACTGACTGAAGCAAATTTTTTTTAAAACTAGGTATCTTTACAAGATTTTATGCCTGACATTTATGCCTGACATAAGCCCTGTATGGATAGACTATCCACATGTTGATGAGCATGCGGGGAAAGACAGAGGGCACAAGCCTATTGGCCTCCACACAATTACCAAGTCATCTGCAGTTGTTCCCATGATCTGAATGCTGGTGATTACAGGAAGGGAGCATGGTCACGATCACTTCCTCTCATGTTTGTACCATACAAATGACTCAGTCATTGCACAGGGGCAGGAGGCAGATCCAGTATTCTCATGCCCACTCTCCCCTGTGTAGCTGGTCAACACATGGATGGGTTGTCTATACAGGACTATAGTGTCATTGGAATGGCATGAGCCAATGACTGAACTAGTTCAAAGACAGAATGTTAGGTACATAGAGGGACAAAGCCTGCTGAGGGAGAATCATAACTTATTTGCATATGCCACACCCCGTGACATCACTGGAAGTGTGTCAGAAGACAACACCCACCGCTCAGGTGCCATCTCAAAAATCTTTAGGTATTTCCCAACTCAGAGCTGGCAAGCTCTTCAGAAGATCAAAACTGCTATAACACAGTAGAAGATGCCTTCCCTTTGCTTCCCCAGCCACCCTGCCGGGAGCCACACAATATGTGTGAAAGAGCTGCATGTGGCTCCTGAGCCACAGTTTTGCCACCCCTGGTCTAGAATTTCCTTGCTGGAGACTTTCTAGCATTCCGTTCCTCTAAAACTCTGTTTCCTGCATTAAGGGGGTGGGAGAGAAGGGGAGAAGTTTGGCCATCCTATTGTCTCTAGCTAGCTGTATTAGCATTTGTATGAAGGTAGCTGAGGTGAGCCTGGACAGCCATTGATGGCCTTCCTCCTTCCCAGCCTGTCCTCTGTCCAGAAGGGAGGGGGACCTTTAAAACACCCAGTGGAGGCTTTTGTTCCTCAAACCTCCCAGGCAAAAAAGTCATTTCTTCACAGTGATTAAATTGTGGAATTTGCTGCCAGAGAATTTGTGATGGCCATAGGAATAAACAGATTTAAAAAGGGATTAGATAGGTTCATGGAGGATAAGTCTATTAATGGCTACTAGCCATTCAGAGGTACTAATCCTTTGAATCCCAGAGCCAGGGGGCAACATCAGGGAAGGCCTCAGCCTCTCAGGTCTCAACCTCTCTGCCCTGTTGTTGGTCCTCCAGAGTAACTGGTTGGCCACTTTATGAGACAGGATGCTGGACTAGATGAACCACTGGTCTGATCCAGCAGGGCTTTTCTTATGTTCTTGATGTTAGTATGCACATGTTCCACCTTGGCTCTGTAGTACTGGACTTCTAAATACTTTCACCCAGAAGAGTACCCTTTTCAGCTTTCAGTTACTTACAGAATGATTTTTCATTCTCTTAGCAAATTATTTTACATCAGACTCCATGCCATTATTTTTTCCCTTTAAAAAAGCTTTCTCTTTAGCCAAAATTTTGAAGAATTCAGAAAATGCTTTGTTGCATATAGCAGTGATAAATTCATGATAAAAGAGTTAATCTCTTTCACAAGTGTAAATTGTTTTGTCAGATCAGGATGGACTTCTTAAATCTTGCATTTTTTTTAAAACTAGCTAACTGATCGTTAGATTGTGTTTTATGTATTTACAATTTTACATTGCTTTGTTAGCCACCTTGAGTCTAAGGAGATAGGAAGGAATATAAATATTTAAAATAAAAGTCAGGTATTGGGCAAGTTGAACTTTGTCCATCTGTCTTGTGCTTTACATCTCACTGGAACAACTCAGGAGTGGAAGACACCCTCCATGCAAGAAGATGATAGAAAGCACAGTTCACAAGAACATTCATTTGAAATGCTGGAGTTTTCATTTTCCCCTGTGAACAAAATAATCTACCTGAGATGGGTGAAGCCCCCCATAAGAACATTTGCTGTTGTTGTTTTTTTAAAAAAAATTCATAATAGTAAAACAGTTGTGTTTTTTTGGCAGTTGTGTGTTTTATGTTTACCTTTTCTTTGTTACATTCTACTCTCTAGGAGGTAAGGCAAGAAGTGAACATTTCCCCTAATTTTGCTCTCTTGATCCCCTTGGTTCCTCACTCAGCTCACTTAAAGAGAGCTATCCATGGAAGCATTGTATCACATGTTGGATCAGGAACCTGTGGCCTAAATCATATGCTCATCTGAATATGTATCCATGGTTCTGCTTTCAAATCTGAAATGTGTACTTGATTTTTTTTTTAAAGATAGGACACTTTAATTTTTTAAAATTTAGGGTTAAGTTTTATCTCTACAGCTGATAAAATTTGAGTTTATATAGTCTTCTTAGGTAGTCTCTTGACTGCCTGCCTTTCCTCAGATCTCCAATTCAAAACACATGTATGTAAAACTGAATGTTCAGATGTGTACCAGGAGAAGTCTGAAAGGGTCCAGTGGTTAGAGTGTTCACATTACAGTGAAAAGATAAAGATAGTTCATCCTTCTACTGACTAGGGATTAATAATCATAATCATATGCATATTCTTTTGATCTGGAATTCACAGCTTGCTGCAGAATATTTTAAATTGTCCATGTAAGTAATAATGAATAAAACATGCCCTATTTGATTAGCAGAATGTGTTAGCATGAAAACAGTCCATTAAATTATAGCATGTTCTGTTGAAATATAGGCTTCCACTCCTTTATCATAATTGCTTCTCTTCTGCAGCTTCCCCTGTCTCCAATTGTATAACATTGTATAACATTACAGATGCCACAATCATGTATAAATCCAGATTGCTGGCTGCCAACAGACCAATAATCCAAATCCTTGGCATTCAAGAAAACCTCCATGATGAGTGACATTTTGCTGTTATTTGCTGGCTGTTGGACTAGAGTTACAAACCACCGATAATAACAAGGGAATGAAAACTAGTTAGAAACACATAACTGCCAATTACCCATGGTTGGACTATTACAGCTTCATCTCATTGAGTCAACTCCATTTGTTACAAATGTCCTTTACCTACCAGATTTATAGTAGACTAGGAATAAGGCCCGTTTGGAAATAAATACAATGAGCTCTAGAAAGAGGTTCTTTGAGAGTGCAAGGACTTGGGCACTCAGTGTCAATTTGCTGTGGCAACCTCAGCAGGGTATAAGGACACAGAGTCCACCATTTTTTTCAGGGGAACTGATCAATGCCATCTGGAGAGCAGTTGTAATTCTGAGTGATCTCCAGCCCTCACCTGGAGATTGGCAACAGTTGTTCCCCAAAGGGAATGGCTGGTTTGGAGGGCAAAGTCTATGGCATTGTACCTATCTGAGGCCCCACCCCTCCTCAAACTTTACCCTTGCCAGGCTCCATCCCTCAAATCTCCAGGAATTCCCCACCTGGAGTTGGCAACCCTATCTCCTTTCCAGCCAAGCATCAACCTACCTTTATTTTCCCCTCACTGTTCAGCTTTCCATCTCCCCCCCCCCACACACACCAGCCTCTACTGTGCTCTGAAGCCATGAGTGCTAAGTCACATTGGCTGTCATGGGGGGGGGGGATCTCAGCAGGGTATAAGGGCACAATGAGTTTTCTCCCAAAGGCCAAAATAGGTGTGGAAAGAGCCCTCTACTGACAGAAACCAAGCTTGGTTGACCAGCAGCAGGCACCAAGGGGAAAGTAGGGTTCCCAGCTCTGAGTAGGGAAATACCAGGAGATTTGAGGGGTGGATCCTGTGGAGGGCAGCATGGGGAGAGGGGCAGAAGGACTCAACAGGAATTTTCCAACCTGGTGCGGGCAATGGACTGGCCCCAGTGAGTTCCTCACAAAGACGTAGAAAGGGTTTTGTTTCTTTGTCTTTTTACTGATGGAACCAAGCTTGGCTGCCTACCAACAGCCACTTAGGGAAAAGTTAGAATGCTTTGGCTGGTGGCCTGTATGGCATTCTATTCAGCTGAGCCCTTTCCTGTCCCCTCCCCAAACTCTGGCTTCCTTAAGCTGACTTTCTTACCTGAAGCTGGCAACCCTATGAGTTCCTCACAACATCCCCTGAGGAAAAACTTTGTCCCCCCACAGGAGCTGAGCAAGAGAAGTGTCTTCATTGGGGGAGACAGTGCTTCTGACAGAAAACAGTGGCTGAAAGGGTAGTGGGAGGGGAAGAGGCACAGACCCAGCACCCAGCCAATGCATGTGAATAGTCTTGAGTGGCGACTGATGGGCCAATGGCTGAGGGAGAGCATTTTACAGCCAATGAGAGCACATGGAATGTTGTCACCCCACCTGGCATTTATATAATAGGGACAGATAATGATCTGGTGGATTCTGACATCCCAATTATATAAAAGTAGAATATAAATTATAGACATTATGATCTTCTGGACCATCCTTGCTTTCTTACCACAGTTACATTTTCAGTTGTGTGATGATTTCATCCTGCTTTCACTGAAAATTGTCTGTTAGAGGTGAACCAAGTCCATGGCATTGAAATCTGGGCTGGTTCGTGTATGCTTTGATTATTATTTATTTATTTATTTATTTTTTCAATTTATACCCCGCCCTCCCTGCGAACGGGCTCAGGGCGGCTTACATAGGCACAAAGGCCAAAGATAATACATTAAAATGACTAAAACTGTTAAAATAAATTCCTATGACTAATACATTGCTAACAGCGACCCAATGGTAGGTCTCCAGATCCCGCCCACACCAGCCAGGACTGTTAGGGCCAAGTACATCATAGATGGCATCCCTGATGGATGGAATCCCCGGTGGCAGCTGCTATTCAAAAGCCTGGCGGAAGAGCTCCGTCTTACAGGCCCCACGGAACTGTACAAGGTCCCGCAGGGCCCTGATCTCCTCTGGGAGCTCATTCCACCAGACGGGAGCCGCCACCGAAAAGGCCCTGGTCCTTGTTCTGGTGAGCCTGGCGGCCTTAAGGCCTGGAACCTCTAGTCGGTGGGTTGACCCCGACCTCAGTGCCCGCTGAGTTATCTAGTGCCTGATGACTGTCAGCTGAATGCATGAACTGACCCCACTGAAAAGCATTGCCACTGAAGTGGTGGTATTGTGGTTTACATTGATTTATCACAATTATTTATTTATTTATTTAAAACAGCCAAACAATTGCTCCGGTGGCAGCTTTCAAATAACCATTAAGAAAACTTATCAAAGGGTCATAGAGATCAGTAAAAAGGTCCGGGTGAATAGTAGTCATTAGGGATGTGCAAACACCTGCTGGTTCAGCTCCTTTCTGTTTGCCACTCACTAGCAATGAGTCAGTTTTTCACCTGGCCATTCAGGTGGAAAACCCCAGCCCTTCATGGAATATTCTTCTCTGACAAAAGCAGCCCAATACCAGGCTTTTTAGGTTTGAGCAACTGGGGCTACTAGCAGGTAGAAAAACTCAGCCCTTGGTGCACTGCTCTCCCCAGGGTTATTTCCCATGTATGTGAACTGTTCAGTACAGGGCAATTACCAGTATATACAGTTTTCTCCCTTTGAATTTTGTTCTCACTACAGACTTGTAAGTAGATTAGAGTGAACATGACTAGCCAAAGTCACCCACTGAACTTCGTGGCAGAGTAGGAATGTGAAGTCAGGTCAGCCTTAGTTCAACATGCTAACCACTTTGGATCTCCCATTAACTTTTAAAATGATGGGTTAATTCATGTTTGGATAGTATGAAAAATAGTTGAAACGATACTTTAGGCAGGCAGAGGACATGAGCTAATAGTGTTTACTGAACTAACATGCAGTTCTTGAAATTAATGTGTTGTATGTATACTAGATTAATGAACTGAATAGAAGAAAATTTTGTGGTTGGCTGTACGACCTCAATGTATCAATGGTATCAAGATAGGGAAGTCTGAATGTTTTAGTTCTTCTGAATATTTGGGGATGATAAGAGAGATAATACTGTGCCTTGCATTGTGAAAATAAAATATGTGTTTGTTTGTTTTAAGCATCTTTACCATATGTTTCAGTTAGCTTATTATTTGGTAGGCACAGCCATCTTCTGTGGCTGCCAAAGCCATCGTTAAGTGAAAGATTATGCCAAGGTCCATACAGTGCTACTGTTATGAGGAAAAGTTTTATGTGGACACAAGCCAAAAAATGTTTTGAAGACAAATAGCTATGCTGTAAGCATTGGCTAAAATAATAACAAAGATCATCCTTTTTTGCGGCTGGGATTAACATCAGCTTGGCATAATGCCCACAGTTATATGAAAGGTAACAATATAAAAGCATTATTCTGTATATGTTATTTAATAACATATCCTAAGTCTGCTTTACTGCAGTACAAATTATATGGTTGGGCACTGATTCAAATGGTTTCTAAAATTTGAACAAAGAATGAAAGCAGTGAGAAAAGGGTCAGCTCTATGCCTCAAGCATAAAGAATATTTGAGGCCTGAATATTCTTTATTTGGGGTTTCCTTAGGAATGGTATTTCCATCTGTGGAAAGTAACCTGTTTCATTTATACATTTCATCCTGAACATGCTAATGTATTTGGCATGAGCATTTCTCTTGGGGTTTCAAAATGGTATTTTAGATTCCTCATTCTCTGTCTTGCTATAGTATGGAATGAAGAAAGAAACCTGGTACTTCAGCTTCTGGGAAGATACAAAGATCTCCTTTCTTGATTAACTTATGTCTTGCATCAGTTTGGGGGAAACTCCAAATTCTTCTGTACAGAACTGCTGATGGCAATGCTCTCTCTAAGTTGTGGAGTCTTAGGAGCAAAATTTCTACTTTGTGAGCTACTGGCATTAAAGTTGTGAGTGAGCCATTTGGCAACTGCATAAATTAGTTTGCTCTGGAGCCATCCTTCCTGAGCTAAGACAAAAATGAGTGAGTCAGAAGCTAAAAACCTGTGAGCTAGCTCACACTAACTCAACTTAGAGGGAACAACTTAGAGGGCTGACAGCCTTGAATATTCCTACCAGCTCTCCTTCACATGAGCCAGGCCCAACTTAGATTTCATATAAAAGCTAAATCACCTGACTTGCCTCATTTAATTGTGTCTCTATCATCACTTCCACAATGCCCCACATTTCTATCCCCACTGCTAGAAAACTTATATTTGAGGCATCTCTCCATTCATTCCCATGTGATCTTTACACATTATGTTGTATATAGCATCTGTACACAGTGGTTCAATTATGCCATGTTATATTCTGAACTTAATTGGAGCCTCCTTATATAGTTTCAGGAGGGTAGCCATGTTGATGGTCTGCAGTAGAAGAGATAAATTGAGTCCAGTAGTTCCTTAGAAACCAACAAGATTTTATCGGTATAAGCTTTCAAGAATCAAAGCTCCCTTCAAGAGAATTCTGATGATGGGAGCTTTAACTGTCAGAAGCTTACATTTGGAAAATCTTGTTGGTCTCTATGGTGCTACTGGCCTCAAATCTAGCTCTTCTCTTGATATATTTTATTCTTATTTTAAAAATGTGTTTTATTTATATCCTGCCCTCCCTGCAAGCAGGTTCAGGGCAGGTAACAACAAGAGATTTTACAAAACCATTAAAAACAGATTATCACAACACATTACTTAAAACCATTTAAAAGATGGTAGAATCATACATTAATTTACAAGGTTCCAGCAATACTAATAGCTGGCAAAGCATAGAGTGACAACATCTCCTTACATGGACAAACGTAATAGGGACAAACGTAATAGGTTTCAGCAAGGGAGGCCAGATGGTTGGGTCCGTCACTTCAACCAAAAGTCTGGCAGAACAGTTCTGCTTTACAGATTCTGCAAAACTGTAATAAGTCTTGCAGGGCCTTGACCTCAAGTGAGGGCATGTTCCAACAGGCAGGGGCCAGGGTGGAAAAGGCCCTGGCTCTGGTCAAGGCTAAGCGGATGTCCTTTGGGCTGGGGACAGTCAGCAGATATTGGTCAGCAGAGCACAAGGGTCTCCGAGGGATATATAAACAAAATTCAAATGTAAAGCTATACCCTGCTTTTGGGGAGCTTCTGCTGAGGCTGTGAGTCAAGTACCCAGACTGCCACACCAACAGCACCATTGTCTGTACATTAGTCCACATTTTTGGAGGCAAATAGGGATGAGCATGAACTGGCTCATGAACCAAAGTTCATCATGAATTTTGCCCAGTTCATGCTTCGTGAAGCTATGTTCATGGCTGGGCAACCGGCATGAACATTCCACAAACTTTGGTGGTGTTAGTGGCAGTTTGTGAATGGATACATTTCCTGACAGGCTGTTTTCGCTCCATTAAACTGTTTACAAAATTTTAAAGCAACAGGGGGTTGGAATTCTCCAGCCGTGGAAACCCCAATAGGAACCCTCCAAAGCTTAACAGGCACTGCTGGCTGCCAATATGAGAGTTCCCATTCTGCTCTATGAGATCAAAATGCTATGTATCAGCTCAGCTCCATAGCCTCTCCTCTGATGGCTGTTGGCAGTTGGACAGAGAGGCAGGGAACTTCCCTGCTGGCACTACCTCCCCCACCCTGGGCTCCTGGGGTGGGCCCAGCCACTGTACTTCTGCTGCTGCACAGCTCACCACAGCTGTCTCCTTTGCCAACTGGCTCAGTTGGCCATCCCTTCTCCACTGTCGGCCTCCTACTCCACTGGCCTCCTGGGTGAGATCCCAATGGGAGGTCCAGGGGGCATCCTCAGGCTAGAGGGGAGTGTCCAGGCTCTCCTGGATTGCCAGGCGATGGACAAGGGCATCCCCTGTTGAAACAGCACCTGACCCTGGACAGGCTGCTCACCAGTTCCTGGCTTTCTTGTGCAGTTCTTTTAAACATTAAAGGGACTGCACAAGAAAGCCCAGAACAGCTGAATGGTGGGGAGCACTCCCAGCCACTCAGCGGTTTTTGTGGTTTTCTGCTGGTGCAGAAAGCAGGGGTTGAAAGGGACTTGGAGTCCCTTTGAATCCCTGCTTTCTGATATGGTCCCCAAACCACGAACAGGGCAAAATTCATCATGAATTTTGCTTCATGGTTCGGTTTGTGTCCATCCCTACACTGGACAGCTAGATAATTGGAGGATGTAGAGACAATCATATGTTGGACCCCTTTATGGGACTGAGATTCAAGTGGTAATTTATTTGTCATTATTGAAGAGTCTTTTATTTATTTATTTATTTAATTATGCATAATATTTAGATGTCTGCCTTTCTCCCAGACAGCTATTTTATTCTGTCATTGTTCTTCCTCTATGAGCCCTGTGCACTGTTATATGTAGTACTTGCAATTACTGAGGTTTGTAATGAATCTCACTATTGCAGCACCAAACACCAGTCATATTAGCAGGAGCTCATTCACCTACTTGTTCTCTAATGGTTAGTCATCTGTCAATAGTGCCATACTGTCTGCATAGGACAGACAGGTTGATCTCTACACAGAATTAATGGATACTGCTCGCCCGCCCCCCCCCCCCCCCCCAAATTGTAGCTTTTAAAAACCAGGAGAATATTTAAATCCACCAGGCCATTCTGCTGCTGCTCTGACATTCACCATTCCTAAACTAACTACTTTAGATTCCAGTGTGAAACTGTTGGAAGCTTCACAATGTCTTATTAAGGCTCAATAAAGGCAATTGATTTCTTTCCTGTTGCTCATAAAAAATTAGCTAGGAACTTACTTAAATTATGACTGTCCTTATTTTTATACAGCTGAGCCTTACATAGAAATGTCAGCTATGTTTCATTGCAGTTCACTGTCATTTGACCACTCTATTCTCATTCTTAACTCTTCACTAATGTAGGCATGTTTATCTGTCAGCCAAGAACACATATGGTGCATGGGACAATATTGGCTCTAGTTTATGGATGTTTAAATTGCAATAACCATTTTAGTTGCTGCTCTTTTTTAGTTTTGCTGCAACACACTGATATGGCTACCACTCTGAAACACGTCACTTTATTTTCCAATAACCACACCCCACAGAGCTTATAGACCTCATCTGGTGTTTTAGTTTTGCCTCCAGCCAATTAGAAATCACATATGAGTGTTTTCTTAGTGTTTTCTTAGTGAATTAGGAGCAATGATAGTTTCTGCCTGTAGCTGTAACTAATCCCACTGGAACGCCTAGAAAGAATATTAAGGCATGCTGAGTCCAACTATTCACCCAACAACTATTTTGACACCTTCTTCCAATCCAGGATTTCTGCTGAGCACCCAGCATGGCTTCCCACTTGAGAAAGAAGGTGCTAATGCTTTTAATCCAGTTTTTAATTCTCATTAGCATGTGTTTAATTGGCAGTTGATCTCTAGGAAAAACAGACCAGACAAATCACTTTGGGGCTGCTTGGAGACTCTTAGCTATTTAGATATCTTAAGTTAGAAAAACCTTCAAGTGTGCTGATAAGGGACATAAGATGAAAATGCTACCTTTTTTAAAGTACCATGCCAAAAACACTTAAGAGCTGGTGCTCCAGACCGATCAAGACATGACTGATCTTCTTGATGTTTCAATGGGCCTATTACTGTTCTAAACATGGCCAGCCACATATCTAAATAGATTACCCATCCTAATCTTTGTGACCAGACAATAATGAACATCAACAATTCCTAGATGGCTAGCTGGGTAAATCTGCTGCAGCTAAAGCAACAAAGAGTCTTGTGGCTTTAAACTCATCTATCTCCATTTTTATCATATCCTTCTTCCAAGGGATTCAGGGCAGCCTACCCTATTGCCTGCATTTTATTCCTTTATTTACTTTGAGTCTTGCCTTTCTCTCCAATGGGGGCCCAAAGCAGCTTGTAGCATTCTCCTCTCCACCATTTCATCTTCTCAACAACCCTGTGAGGTAGGTTGGGCTGAAAGTATGTGTCTGGCCCGAGGTCACATAGCAAGATTCTGTGACAAAGTTGGGATTCACACTTAGGGATTTACACCAGCTAGTAGTTCTGTTGGCCAGCAAGGCACTTTTAGTGCTCTTATGGATTTTGATATTCATAAGCCTGAACTTGGGTTGCCCATATTGGAAGGGCCATGTGCTTTCTTTATTAAAGGGGAAGGCTCCAGCCCATGCCAGGAGGCTGACACCCTAGACAGTTCACCTGAGACAGAGACAAAAGACTCCTTCTGCCATGAGGTTTCTTTCTGTTTCAACACGCTGGTCAACCCCTGCCCCCTCCAACGTACCTGAATAGTTATGCTAATGCAGTTGCCTAGCAACTAATGTTCGGGCCATCACCCAGTTGGCCAGAGCCATTAACTAACAATAGATATGGCCCAGGTGAGTCATCGAACCCTGCCCAAGTGTCCACTTCCTGGTGAGATAATAGTTTTGCAATATTGTCCATCCCCCTGCCCTCCTCCTTTTGTTCACCTTTTACCTATGGAAGGGTCATAAAGGGACGGACCGCCTAAGAGGTGTGTTAGTGGGATGTGGTCTGATCAGCCAGCCCCCAAGACCACCTAATACTTATATCCATTACACATGACTGAAAGAGTTCACACAGGGGTGAGGGAAAGGTCCTGAATGTTTTTCTCTCTATTTGTGGCTTACATAAATCAAAGGAACAGATACCCTTCTCAGTAGTTTGAAGAAGAAGGGACTCAGAAATATGCACAAGAGAACAGGGAGCTGCTAATCAGCCTGCCATGTGAGAGCCCTTGGGCATATGATGAGAAGGAATCTGGACTATACCACTTCAGACTGCAGGCAGAGGCATTGAGGAGTCCCAGTGAGTCAGCAGACAGAGCATTTGTCAAACCAGAACAGCTACCCCCCCCCCCCCAGCAGGATCCTCCCAACTGGTGTTTCTGTAAACAGTACCTTGCACAGAGGCATTCAGCCTCTTGAGCCATCGTCCCCTGTCTGCTTTACTACCCCTTCTGCCCAGCTTGCTGTACCCATACCCTTGCCTCCATCTTTAAATCTCTGGACTCGCAATCCAAGAGAACCACGTGGTCTCACAGGTTCAAGCCTCGTGTCCCATAGTCTTTCTATTTTTCTCCCCATCCAATTCTTCCATCGATAGGACCATGCATCTCTAGGTAACGTACTGCTTCCCCACCAACGAATTCCTGCTCATGCAAACGTGCTATTTTCTGTCTTTATTCCTTAGGCCTGTGTGAGTGTGTGTGTGATTTCGATTTTGGTGTGCTTGAACAACATTGCCCAGTAAACTGCATTGAACTGGCTTTCTGCCTCACGTGCCTCTTTCCTTGAGAACTCCTGGGAGGGGTGGGACCCTGGTATAGTTGGCAAGAACCCGTGTATTTTGCTGATTGCTAAGTGTAAATTAAAGCAATTCGGCTAACAGTTCAGCACTGTTACCACTACACTGCATGGACTCACAAGGTAGGTTGGACTGAAAGAGACATTAATCCAAGGCCACCCAGTAAACCTGGGTTTTCATTTAAACTTCAGTTTCCCCAGTCCTAGTCTAAGCACTGACTCTCCTGTGCTCAGTTTGGCTGCAATCCTAAGGACACTGTCCTGAGAGTAAGCTGCAATGTACATGGGACATACTTCTGTGTATACCTGCTTAGGATTCTTCCCTTTATGTCTCAGATAGAAGGGGCTCTGGTTCACTAAATTCACACCACTGTAAATTTGCTAATGTTATCTCCAAGACAATTGTAGTTTATATATTAATACTAAAGTCCTAATGACTCGGGCTGGCACCTGCATTTTGTTGACATCGTCTACATTTTTATCCTGCCTTCCTTCAAGATGATCAGAGATGTGTACATATTTCAGCAATCCTCAATTTTTAAAAATAATTTAAGCATATCAACATGAAGTGAGTGAGCCCAGCAGTCAAGCTTATTATGACTGAACAGAATCACTTGCAGTTTGTTCCTTGTGTAATTAGATGCATTGCCTTTCCTTTTAACTCTGCACCAGAAATAAGTAAAGGTAAAGTTTTCCCTAGCTCGAAAGCTAGTTGAATCCAACTCTAGGAAGCGGTGCTCATTTCCATTTCCAAGCCAGAACTGTCTGAAGACTTCTCCATGGTCATGTGGCTGACATGACTAAATGCTGAGGCACACGGGACTCTGTTATCTTCCCACCAAAGCAGTATCTATTCATCTACTTGCAATTTCTTGCTTTCGAACTGCTAGGTTGGCAGGAGTTGGGGCCAGAGATGGGAGCTCAGTCCGTTATGTGGCACTAGGGTCTTGAATTGCCGAGCTACCGACCTTCCAGTCTGCAACTTAGTTTTTTAACCTCTGAGCCACTGCAGGAGAAAAAAAAAATAAAGCCCCAAGACACACTTTTAAAATTAGATTAATAGTTTGGAAAACAAGATTTACGTGAATACATTTATTGAGACACTACAATTCCCATGAGGCAGTGCAAGGAGGTGACTGTGCAAATATATCTGGGCAGCTCATCAACAATTAATAAACATTGAGTGAAACTGCCATAACGGATATACACCACCTATCTGGTAAGTAAATTAAGCTCATCTCAAAATATGAAAAAAACCCTTGATTTTAACTTTGTGCCTTTTAACTCTTGAAGGCAGTGGCAGAGGATACATTGACGGGGAAGTAGGGGGAGAGCAGGCATTTATAATATTTCCCCCCATAATTGAACACATCTGAGGTGTTTAGACATAGACTAATGGCACAGAGAACATTTGACTCTGGAGATCACAAGTGGCTGCAAGCTAAATTAATCGCTTTAAGCATATTTAAAAATGTGTTACAGGAAATAACATATTGTATTGATTTCCTTTTTTCTGACAAGTAACAGCTGACTTATGGCAACCCTGTGGGGTTTTCAAGGCGAGAGACATTCAGAGGTGGTTTGCCATTGCTTTCTCCACATAGCGACCCCGATATCCCTCTGATGGTCTTCCATCCAAACACTAACAAGGGCTGACCCAGTTTAGCTTCCAAAATCTGATGAGATTGGGCTAGCTGAACTATCCAGGTCAAGGATAGTTGATATAATATAGCTAGCTTTAATTCTGACATTCAAGCTCCAACACACATTTTAAAAAATGACATAAGAACTAAAACCACATCAAACTTTTCTTTTGTGTGCACATTAGTTTTTGTGGACCAAGTCTTAGGACTGGGTAGTGAGGAAGAGAGAGTTCCCATAGTTGTAGAATGCCTATTGTTTTGTACTCTTCAGAGTCACTGTCATAACAAAGAGTTTCTACAGTTGGGACTGTGATGGATGGCCCTTTTTAAAACCTTAGAAATGCTGTGTAAACAGATAAAGAATTGTGAAGGGTTAATTCTTCACAGAGCCAGAGAGCCTTGAATGACAGGCTGTTACAAGAGATCTGATTGGTTAGCATCAGCTGAGCAAAGAAAGACTTCTGAACTAGATGCTAAGGGGAATTCAGTCTGATTTCAGCCCTAGCTGAGAAGAGTCAAGTACTGACAGTTTCAGAATTCAGCCCTGACTGAAAGCAGTTTAACACAGACAGAAGAACTGGCAGAAAGTTGCCAAGGAAGTTTGGGAAATAGGCAAAGACTCCCGTTCAGGCCAAGGAAAGGGGATAAATCTTCTAGAGAGAGAAGAAAATTCCCTACCCAGTCAAACAGGGAGTTAGCTCTAAAGAGTACAGAGATCCCTGGTCTGGTGTGGTTAGAAACTGCCTCTGGAGACCTTAAGAGTCAGTTAAAAACTAAAAACGAGTACTGGTGTTTCAAGAGAAAGGGTCTGGGTACTGAAAAGAGTGTACCAGCCTTCTGGAAACCAAAAGAGTTAGAGAATACTCAAAGAAAATGTACTGAAGTCTTTGGGGGAAAACCCAGGAACAAAAGCCTCCCAACATAAAGATTTAAATAAGGTTTAATAGCTTAAGAACCTCTCAATCTGAAACATAAGAACTAAAGTCTGTGCATATACTGGCTTGTCCTCAAATATTTCAGTCCCTGATTTCACCTGACCTTTCCCCTCTATGTTGAATAAAATATTTTGTTAACTTGGAATATAAAAAAATTCTCGAGTGCCATTTAAGTTGTATAAGTTAAAGGGGGCTCCCATTCCTTCCCTCAGGTTTCTGGGCTGAGTAAACAGCCAAAATATTATACTGTGACAGGGTGGGACAGCTGGAATTCTTCAGGAAAGAAGAAAACAGACAACTGGGGTGGCTCAGTCACAAAAGGGAATGAAAAATGGAGGAAAAATCTTGCCTGTAAGAGAGGGAAGTAGATGTGGCCATCATAAGGACCTACAATCCTGCATGGCTGAGCACCTTAATGTTCAATGACCATCTCTTTTAGATTTGCAGAATTATTCTCATGAAACAGATTCCAGCAGTCACTAATTCATTGTGCAGAGGAATCAAAAAACAGCTGCCCATAGAAAAAGCGTGAAATCATTTGTATTCATTCTACCGAATTGCTTCTTTATAAAATTAATTTACAGTTTTTCTAAAGACAGATGTTTAGTTCTGCATTGCTAAATGCTTCAGCTCTCAAATAGGATTTATATCGTGCAGATAGAGGGAAATCAGTAACTGGTGCTGAAATGTTTGTAGTGAAACCAATAATGAAAAAAAGTTAACTAAGCCCTAGTTGAAGCTGATAAACAAACCTGAAGGTTGTTTTAAAAATCATGGTTTTCTTTATCTGTGAAAAGAGTATAATGTAATGAACCACCAAAAGGCAGCAAACACCATGGAAACATTGGAAATGCATATTCTTATCGTCTGCTATATATAAAGTTAGGCACTGTGACTGTTTAGAAGGATTTGGACTTCTAATTTCATTGTTAGGTTCAACTTTGGCCTGAAGTATGGTTGTAATAAATAACATCTATTCTTGATTCAGTACTCCCTTTAGATAAGAGAATACACATTTTGTAAAATATTAAAGGGCATGTCTATATCTAGGAAAGAGTGAAATTTGATTATTCGTTGGTTTCTTTATCGCATATATGGAGATACAGGCAGCCTTATTTGAAGATGACAATCAGTGTTTCTATAGGGGAACACTTGCCTGAATGTATCAGCAAAAATCATAGGCAAAGATTGGTGCAACATTATGTTTTGATATTGTATCAGGATAGCCACTGGATCACCATTTTCTAAGCAATGATTGATTCACATATCAGGTGTATTCACATATCAGGTGTAACAGGCTTTACGTTCAGAAGGACTGGGGTCAGGGTTAGCCTTTAAGAAGATACATTTAAGTGTTTTTTTCTTCCAAGCATAAGAACTGAGTGTCATGGCTCTTGAATGCCATACTGAACAAAGGGAACATTCGATACCAAATCCACAGACATTGGCCTGTATGCTTCCACTCCCCTCATCCCTGTTTGAAACCTTCCAGTGAAGGAAGGTGAGAAGGCTTCAGACTTGGCTGAGCAGAGGATGGATCATATGCCATGCCAACAGAAGACATGGTCAAACGTTTAATGTTGTGAATTTATCATGCTGTGTTATGCTTCTGGATTTATACTGGTGGTGTTTTTATGGTTGTTAATTTTAATACTTTTATCATTTTATTTTGTGAGCTGCTGCAAGCAGGTCTTAGAAGAGGTGCCATTTAATATTTTAAATATTCTCCACCTCCCCTTTCCCTAGTATCTCCCTTTGAGCCTTGATGAACTAATACCAAGTGCAGAGGGAGAAGTACTGAGGGAAGCAAGGAAAAGAGCCTGTCTGCTCTTCTATTAGCAGAGCCTCTGGAGCCAGGGAGAGTACTGCTGACTGAATACGTAAGAGGGGCATTTCTCTTCCTCAGTGCAGCTGCCTGTGTTGTGTGTCTTTCCATTGATCTGGTTTCCTTAATATCCAGTATTGCCTTCTTTGGAGCTAACAGGCAGATTCTGGGTGAAAAGAAAGCTCAAAAAAGCACTCTGATTGTTGGCAGTGCATAGAATCAAACCCATGAAATTTGGAGGGGGGGGGGCTCTTGAAGCCACCAAAAACAACAACAAAAACAGTGTTCTATGGCTTGCCTCTAAGAACTTCTTGGAGTAAATAAATAAATAATTCAATACTTATTTTCTTATCACATATAAATGACATTAAATACAGTATGCATCACATGCTACGTGCTACTTTTGATAGATGCCTTAGTTTTGTTCAGTTGTAATTCCAAATATAGCCAATCATAGAGACAGTTGGGCAAATAGAAACTAACAACATTTTAGCAATCAAAAGATTTTATTCTCTCCACACTGTGTGCCCATAACACCTGGCTACTCACTGCAAGCAACAATCTTCTTGAAAACTACTTCCAGCTCACTGAACAAACTGAGTTCTTCCTGTTGCCTAACCAATCAAAGCCTATCCCTAAACCTAGTTACTGGGTTAAATGTTGAGCCTGCTTCACAGGGAGGGTAGGGTATCAATCAATCAATCAATTAATCAAATAAATAAATAAATGTTATAATAGTTCTGAACTCTTCAGTATCACCATACAACCTAAGTGTCAAAGGAAACTGTGAACAAAATGAGCCATGTGTCATAAAACAATACCATCTTTGTGACCATCTTTGTATTTGTTTCTTGAACCAGCAGTAGCTTCTAATTTGGAAGTTTTATTTTTTATTTGCATTCATAAAACATAAGTTTTACACATATTTTAAACAAGTGTTCTTATTTTTTTTAAAAAACTTCACGTTTCTTGAATATTTCCAAATATACACTAGCTTCTTTCTGATTCTGCAGGCGGCAGAGGAATCTCAAGAAGATTTGAGACATTCATTCATTCAATCAATTTATATCCTGCCCTATCCCACACGTGGGCTCAGAGTGGCTTACATGTAGTAAAAAAATAAAACAGTAAAAGCAAAAAACCCCAAAACGATGGCATGATAAACAATATCATCAAACCCCATGCCTCATATCAGGTGAATATAAGTGCTCCAGTGCCTAATAATATTATCAGTCAGCAGGCACTGGGAAAAGGACCATGAACAGGGGAGGCCAGAATGATAGAACGTCTGCTGCTTCAGTCAAAACCCTGGCAGAACAGCTCCTTTTTACAGGCCCTGTGAAACTGTAATAGGTCCTGCAGGGCCCTGATCTCAAGTGGAAGCATGTTTCACCAGGGTGGGGCAAGGGCTAAAAAGCCCTTGCCGTGGTTGAGGCTAAGTGAATGTCCCTCGGGGCAGGAACCACTAGGAGGTGTTGATTGGAAGAGCATAAATCTCTCTGGGGCTCATATGGGGAGAGGCAGTCCCATAGGTATGATGGTCCCAGGCCACATAGTACTTTAAAGGTCCAAACCATAACCTTGAAACAGATCTGGTACCTATCTACAGTGTAAAGGAATAATAATTATATAGTACAAGCAGGAGGACCCGCGATACTCGCGGGGAGTGGGGGAGAAGGAGCCCCATGTTGAGGAGTAATTCCACAGTACTGGAGTACTGAATCAAGAATAGATGTTATTTATTACAACCATACTGCAGGCCCAAGTGGAACCCAACAATGAAATTAGAAGTCCAAATCCTTCTAAACAGTCACAGTGCCTAACTTTATATATAGCAGATGATAAGAATATGTGTTTCCAATGTTTCCATGGTGTTTGCTGCCTTTTGGTGGTTCATTACATTACACTCTTTTCACAGATAAAGAAAACCATGATTTTTAAAACAACCTTCAGGTTTGTCCATCAGCTTCAACTAGGGCTTGGTTAACTTTTTTTCATCACTGGTTTCACTACAAACATTTCAGCACTAGTTACTGATTTCCCTCTATTTGCATGATATAAATTGGGAAATCCTATTTGAGACCTGAAGCATTTAAAGGAATAATAATTATATAGTACAAGCAGGAGGACCCATGATACTCACGGGGAGAGGGGGAGAAGGAGCTCCATGTCGAGGAGGAAGCACCCACAGGTAAGCCTTCTCCCCCCCACAGGCACCAGCAAGGCCTGAGCGGCTCTCAGCCACTGGGCCACCAATTTCCCCCCCAGCACCATCGGCGAGGTCTGAGCAGCTCTCAGCCACCGGGCTGCTGATTCCCCTCCATTCCCCAACACCAGCGGTGAGGCCGGAGCAGCTCTCAGCCACTGGGCCACCGATTTCCCCCACCCCCTGGCACCAGCAGCGAGGTCTCAGCGCCTCTCAGCCACTGGGCCACCACAGATTTCCCAGAGCATTCTCTTTGCATGCGCAGGGAACACTCTTTCACTTTTGGGGGGATTAAAATATCCCCCGTATAGTTTTTTAAAAAACTTTTTAGATTTTTCTGCACATCTGGGGAGTCCCCCAAGTGTGCAGGAAAATCTCTCTGCCCCCCAAGTGCCCCCAATGTGCAGATTTAGATATCCGCGCGGAGGGGGCAACTTGGCTATTAGTATATAGACAAGGGGAGGTCCACAAGAAACTTGCGGGGAGGGGGCATTTCCTTCATCTTGCTGGGCCCACCACTCGCCCCCCCCATGGGCTCCCAGCAGTAGAATACTTGCGGGGGGCAGGTAAGCCTCTCTCTCCTCCCTCCCTCCTCCCTCCCTGAAAACAGCGGCGGCTGTGTGCCGAGCCTCCTCCCCCCTCCCTTCCCAAAAATTGGTGGCAGCAGCTGCACGCCAAGCCTCCTCTCCTCCCTCCCCAAAAATCAGTGGCAGCCACGCACCGAGCCTCCTCCCTCCCTTCTCCCTCCCCCTCCCTTCCCAAAAATTGGCAGCAGCAGCAGCTGCGTGCCGAGCCTCCTCTCCTTCCTCCCTTCCCCCTCCCTCCCTGGAAATTGGTGGTGGCGGCTGTGTGCTGAGCCTCCTCCCCCCTCCCTCCCCAAAAACAGCGGCGGCGAGGCCCACCACCCACTGAGCTTTCCCCTCAGCCAAAGCGTTCTCTGCCCCTGCGCAGAGAATGCTTTTACTTTTGAGGGGATTTAAATATCCCCCCAAAAGTTTTTTTTAACATTTAGGATTTTTCTGCACACGGGGGGAGTGCCCCCCGTGTGTAGAAAAAACCCCTTCCCCCCAAGTGCCCCCCCCACGCGGATTTAGGTATCCGCACGTTGGCGGGGGCACTTGGGAATTAGATATATAGATTGTATTATATAGCTGTTACATACTTATTTGAAAGCATTTTGAGAGAGTAAAAAGGTAATAAAATATTTCGAAGTTTTAACTTCGAAAGGATTTCCCCTGTACTTCCACAAGAGAAACTGAGATTTTTTTAAAAATCACATATTTCCTAATTTGTTTTCTATTGGAAAACAGTAAATCTATCCTCAGAAAATAACTGACCTTTTACACAACCTTCCTTATTCTTCCCTGTTTCTTCACATCTCTAATCCAAATTAGTCAGATTTTGTGGCGGCAAGAAAAACTGGATTGTGTTTTCATAAAGAAGATCAGCACATTTTAAAATTGTGGTTAACAACAAACTTGGGTAAACAAAACACACAATCAGGTAGAGAGGATTCAAGAAAGAATGGCAAACTCTACCAAGAGTTTCAGGATAGTTTCCTAGACAATGTTGACATTAAGCATATTTTAGGAAAATGGCAATATGATTATGATGATGATGAGGAGGAGGAGCAGGCCTATTTTTGTAGAAAAAGCCCAGCAGGAACTCATTAGCATAATAGGCCACACCCAACAGCAGAAACTCATTAGCATATTAGGCCACACCCCTGACAGTGCAGCTCCCTCCCAGGATCAGCTTCCCCAGGTGCCCTGAAGCTTGAGGGGTGAATGGGGAACCCAAGGGAAAGAAGGCAGTTTCTGGATTGGCTTCCCCAGATGCCCCACAGCTGTGGGTCACCTGAGGAATTGGAGGAGGGGAGGCAGTTCAAACTGCCTTCCCTTCCCGGACCAGCTTCCTCAGGTGCCCCACAGCTTGCGAGGCGCCTGGGGAACCTGAGGGGAAGGCTGTAGGCATGGCCAACTTGGAAGCCAGACGGAACTCCGTTGCTGTGCGTTCCTGCCCAAAAATAGCCTGAGGAGGAGTAATGTCATTCATCTGATTTATGACCCAATTTATGTTGGAATATCATATGGACGGCCAGATCTTCATGTTACCACAGTGATTTTAGTTGTGGAGAAGCTTTGTGGAAAAGGTACAAAGAAATCCCTACGTATCTCTATTGCTTTCTCAGAAAAGAGCACTTATAAGGAGAAACTTCCTCATGTGGATCAATGATCATGCAACTCAATAAATCACTAAACTAAGGAACTATAAGGTGATCACCTAACATAAGAAATATATGGCACAGTCATGACTGTCTGTATTTTACTATCTCACCTGATAGATCAGGTGCTTGTTTAAAAGTGGATACATTGAAAATGGAGATTAAGCCACATCAAACAAATACAAAACGTCACAATTCACAGCCTGCTGTTGACTTTAATAGCTCGTATACAGTATTAAATTTTAAAAATTTAATCTGACTTTCCCTTAATGCTCAAATCAAGAATAATAAAATATTGTTGAAAACCACAGATTTTCTACTATCAATCTCTTAGCAAATACACATGTGAGAGAAAAAAACTGCCCAAATTCCATTTAGCTGCTTAAGAAGTGAATAAAGTATAATAGTAAATACAGGTTCTCAGAATAACTGTGAGGGGGAAAAATTAAATCTTAGAATAAACTTGTACCCAAGCATTACACCTTTCAAAACCTTTTCAGAATATCTGTGAGGATTTATTAAAATTGGCTTTTCAGCCCAGTTTATACTTCTGAAAAAGAGTCAGAGGAAAGGTGTCTCTAGGAATTTACAGGACTCTAAACCACTCTTCACAAAGACTTGGAACTAGAAAATCTGTGTGTCATTTATTTTCTGAATATGATTAATGATGCTGAGTGTTTTGCAAGGCATTATTAAAACCAGAAGCCTATGACTTCATGGTCTCTGACAGTGACTTTGAACATGGGGGTCAGTTCTACGTTTAAATTTCTTTGCAAGATTAAAAGAAAGTAAAAACAATTGAATTTTGGGGGGCTTTATACAGATGTGACAAAGTGGGACACACACGTTTTTAATATGTTCCTTTCAATGAAACCTCATTCCATTCCTGCAATATTATTGGCAAGAGCAGATAATACAGCCACCAGGAAAGCATTGCAGGGTTCAGGAGCACTGCTGATTCTGTGTATGGCATTTGTGGGAAGTTTCATAGCTGGCTGCATAAAACACACAGACACAGAAAAATATGTGAATTTTCACATTGCTATTCCTGAAAGAATAATTATTTCAATCATTTAAAATGATCACCAGCAAAAATATGAATCTGTATTTCAAAATGTTTTCAAACTCTAGCATTTGTCAATGGGTTGGTCACATGTTCTGCTTTGAATGGATTAATCCAGTAATTCATCAACCTGGATACATTGGCCAGATTTTAATGAAACAGATCTGAATATATACCAGTCTTCCTAAAGATCCCATACCCAATTTTCCTCTCTTGCACACTCTTCTTTCAGTTCAGATTTCTTTTAGCAGACCTGATTGTAGCCCTTCTAATGTAACACACACCTCATGGCTTGCTAGGCCACAACCTGACCTGAAATTTGTATGAAAAATTAAGTGGAAGGCAGATGACTGAGTTGTGGTTTCTTTCAGTTTCATATCATTGCCTTCTGCATCTGGCTGAAAGAAGGGGGTGGAGGGAGTGCAGCTGCCTGATACTAGAATGTCACTTTCAAGTTCTACACTGAAATAGCATAAGTGGGATGGAGAGCCATTTTCCAGGCAATCCTTCTTCCAGGAAATGTGATGATGTGAAGACAGACAGGACTGAAGGAAGAAACAGTCCAACAGCCATCGCACTCACTCTATTACTACGAATCACCCATTACGGAAGAAAAACTACATCACTTTTGTTGCTTCAAAAGAAGGAAAATGATGTGACAAACTCAAGAAGTTAAATTAAATAGAGCCTAGCTACAAAAGCTATTACATATTTTTGAACAAATTTAACGTATTTTGAAAGCTGTGCTTTTAGTTGATACAATAAGCAACCCAAATTGAGTTATTAATCCAGATAGTAAATTTAAATTAAGTGTCGCCTCCTCCACTTAACAAGAAACTTTTGTTAGGTTGATATATTTTTTAAAAGAGAGAAAGAAAAGCTGAGGAGGGAGGGAGAGGGATCTCACTGCAAGAGTGAACCATGAAAAAAAGACCTGAAATTGTGTGAGAAAAATACAGTATACTTATTCTGGATTATTGACACAAAGTAAATCCAGTGCCAATATAATACCACACAACAGAAATCTTGACAGAATCATACATGTAATCAACAAAGATGTAGTATGTAGTGCTTTATCAGGGCAATGGTAACATAGAAGAGGAAAAGATGTGAATGAACCCCTGGAAATGAAAGCTGTGGCATACCATGCATGCTCACCATTCTGTAAAAAAAAAGATCAAGAGTAAATTTAAAAGTGGAAAATTCCAAACACATTAGTTCCATTTCAGAAAAAAAAGACAATGCACAGCATGAAAAATTTAATTAAGATGTTTTGAAAATCCTTTGTCTTTCCCTCTCTAGTGAAATTTATCAGTCTCAGATACCCCTGGGTCTAAATCTTGGTGGTGGTGGAAGGTGCCGTCAAGTCACAGTTGACCTGTGGTGACCCCTTAGGGTTTTCAAGGCAAGAGATGTTCAGAGGTGGTTTGCCATTGCCTGCCTCCACATCACCACCCTTGTATTAGTTGGAGTTCTCCCATCCAAATGCTAGTCAGAGCCAACCCTGCTTAGCTTCCGAGATCTGATGAGATCAGGCTAGCCTGGGCCAGGTCAGGGATGTGTTGGCTTACCTCTGAGTATCGGGGGGAAAATAAACTAGTTTGATGTAGAGGTTAAGTGCACGGACTCTAATCTGGGAGAACCAGGTTTGATGCCCCACTCCTCCACTTGCAGCTGCTGGATTACCTTGAGCAAGCAATATTTCTGTCAGAAGTGTTCATGAAAGAGCAGCTCTCTCAGAGCTCTCTCAGCCCCACCTACCTCACAGTTGTGGGGAGGAGAAGGGAAAGGAATTTGTAAGCCACTCTGAGACTCCCAGTGAAGGGCAGGGTATAAATCCAATCTCCTCCTCCTCTTCTTCTCTTCTATGCATGCACACAGGTGAACACAGAGCTCTTTACAGCTGCAGTTACAGAATGTATTTCTTCTAGCGATGGGATTTCAGACTATAATCTTGCTCATGGAAAAATGAAGTAGTCCTTAGAGCATTTAATATCATTATGAATTGGTCACAGGTAATACGTATTCAGACAAAATTGTTCTGAACTCTTCCTTTGATATCGGACTTAGGATATAATATGTTATGGATAGTACTGTGATCCTTCTTAATGATTTTATGCAATGCATCCACTGAACTTGGATTTATTTGTCTATATATAATTTATATCCCAGCTTTCCAGGGTTGTTCAAAGCAAACACCAATAATCTAAGATTCACAGACCAATAATACCCCCACCACTATCCTAGCAAAGAACTAAAGCTTGTTCTCCATATTTTCACTTGAATGCTCTTTGCCATAGAACTGCTTTACGTCCTCCATAGACTGACAGAAGGGTGGGGTGGGAGGAAGAGCTGGACCTTCACTAAAAAAGCTGTTCCAAACAGTAGGAACCACCATTGTAAAGTACTAAACCCTCAGTGAGGCCAGCTGAGCTTGGCAACAAGATGAACCTTCCTCCTAATAGGATTTGTCTGCCAACTTAAGTTGGCAGGAGAAGCATGTGTCTAGGTGGGCATTTAAATAGGAACATTCCTCAATTAAATCAGCATGGGGGGAGATAACTACTTTTGCCCTATTCCCCCCCACCCCCGGTGAAGCAGTATCTCCACATGCTCCACTGGGAAAGAACCCAAGGTGTACCTGTATATTTTCCAGAGTATGACTGTGATCACACATGCTAAATAATCTACTTTCAATCCACTTTCAGTGCACTTTCCAACTGGATTTTACTGTGTGATCTGGCAAAACACAGTTGGAAAGTGCATCAAAGTGGATTGAAAGTGGATTATTTAGTGTGTGTGATCACAGCCTATGTTTTCCAAAGTTGGGATAAAAAGCTGCTTGGGACTCCGTCCTTAGCTTGCCTGCTCTCTGCAGGCACCCATGCAGGGCAAGTAGGTTTTTGTTCATTGTCACAGCTAGTAAAATACTGGCAATGAAGGGAAAAGAGAATGTAAGTTCACAAGTTGACTCAACGTTTTAATAAACATGATCTCTGCCATGAACATATGGATAGTATGAAATTCTGGAGAACAGGAGAGCAGATAAAATGTGGCTTGGATTAAAAACAAATATTCAAATATGAGCTGGTTTGAGATAAAAAAAACAGTTTTGGTGTGAAACGTTTTATTTAAACTAGAATGATAATTCCAGATGGGTAGCTGTGTTAGCCTGTGGCAGCAAAATAAAACAGGCATCCAGTGGCACTTTAATTTATAAATGTGTTCGTTTTTGGCCTCCTGCCTTGTTCAAGCTAGGATTTCCATGGAGGCACAGAGATAATCTAAGCCCTTCTTTATGTAGCAAGTGACAAAAGATTATCAGTCTCTAGTGTACATATATTTTTTTAAAAATAAATTCATATATTTTGAGTTCCTGCTATTATGCATATTTGGGGGGGATGGGCATTTTTTATATGTGCACGTGTATATGCGCACATGGTGACCACTAGTGACTGACCCCTATTATTAATTTAATTTATTTATTTATACCCCACCCTCCCAGCAAGCAGGTCTCAGGGCCCTACTGGGGGCCTGGAGGATATTCCAAGAGGTGGCTGAATAGAGCCTGCCCCGCCTCCTGCCTCTGGTATTTCAAGGAGGTCTCCCATCCAAGTACAGGCCAGAGTCACCCCCGCTTAGCTGCTGAGATCTGACAACATCGGGCTTGCCTGGGATATCCAGGCAAGGGCCCTACTAGCATGTATAATAATGCAGATATACAAATAAGTTTCATGTGGTGCAAAATCTCTCTGTGTTTTATATGTTGATATTGCTGTTTTATTAGACTATAAAATTACTACTCACACTTATGACATACTTCATCCAATGCAGACATTTCCATGTTAGGAGCCCAGACAAATGCTTTTAATTCTTCCATACCCACAACTAGGAACTTTTATGCAAAGCTTGTCCTTGACTGTTTGGTTTTACTGATATTGTACTCTGTTCCCTAGTCCAGCTATGAACACTGTATACATGGGAGCAGACTTCTCCTTATATACACCTGGATTATGAGAAACTACATGTTCACCCAGATGTTACTAGATTGGTTCTCCTCTCCACACCAGTAAAAGGCTCTGAGCAGTGAAAGCCCTTTTAAAAAGCTAAAATATCAGCAATTGGTTACTTTGGAGTGAATGTGAGGGATCCGGGTGCATTATGTCCCTTCCAAACCTAGAGGTGATTAGAAAGATTTTAGCTTTTTAAAAAAGGGTCCATGCATACTCCATTGAATTGGTTCTCTTTCTTATATAGGATGAGTGTTGCAAAAACAGCAGCATTCAGAAGTGATTAAAACTAAGTTTATGAGACTCTCTCTCTCGTCTAAATTTTGTGGCACTGTAACCCTTGACAGAACAAAAATATTCTTTATTAATCCACTGTGGGCATCCAATAGACCACAAAGTAAGTCATGTAAATTAAAACATAAACTTTTAGTAGTAGATCATTGAGCATAACACCAGCTGCAAAAGAAAACAACAACCACTATGGTTCATTAAGTTATTTCCCTTTGGCAGTCCAGATCTAGAATTTTTGAATGGTTTCTATTTTTATTCATTAGATTTGAACTTTACATAACCACATTATATTGTCTACTTCCTGTATTTTGTGGCCCCATTGGCCCTCTTCCCCTTAACCCTAACCCCTAATTAAAATACTTGCCGTGTGCTCTGTGAAGAAGCAGGCTCTAATCTACAAAATTTTAGGGTGGAGCATAATTTTATTAGTCTTTAAGATGACAGAAGATTCCTGTTAATTTTGCTGCCACAAACTAACATGCTAGCCCCTCTGGAGTTAAAGTTTTTGTTTCATTTATTTGACATTTGTTTTTGACATTCATTGCAGAGAATTGATCAGGCAAAAATGAGGTTGCTCATCATCATACATACATTACTTAATATTGTAACATATCAGTAGTGAAAACTAGCCATTACTACTTCTATAGATGTACTGCTGACCTGTTATTTTCCATTAGATTTTAGCACTGTCAGATATCTTCACAAAGGCTTCTATTTGTTTCATATGCTGGCCATACACAGTTGATTATAGAATTGAGTGTTATGTGTGAAAAAGCTGAAGTGATGCTCAGAATGAAGTGATGCAGACTGGATGGCTTCAGCAAGGTCTGAGACTCTGGATCCCTAATATAATTTGCCTAGATGGTTGTTTCCAAAGGTAAATTGTTATTAATACCTGCCACCAGGGATGGCTTCTCCCCTTGTTGGCCAATCTGTGTTGACCGCTGGCAAAAAACACCCCCCCCCCCCACTATTGGCTATGTAGTGTCTGTTTAAAAGCTGACCAAGAGGAAATTGCTGAGCAGTGAGAACAATCTGTACTGATACTATAGGCTGGTCCTCTAGACCACATCCTGCTCTGCCCAAATGGTTCCTTCTGTATATGTCCACAGGATAGGGAGGAATGCAGTGAGGAATGCACACACTGGATAGCTTCCACTGGGTTGTGATCCCCACATGGCCATTGCTCTAACCCTCTGAAATGTAATTAAGTACATTGGGATAGTTTTTTGTTCATCTTTTATTTAGAGAATTTCTGGAAAAGACTGTACCAGGCTGTAAAACGATCCATTAAAACTTTGATATTGTGCAATTAGAGTCTTGATCTTCCTCTCCATTTTCATAGTGTCATAGAATCATAGAGTTGGAAGGGAGCTCCAGGGTCATCTAGTCCAACCTCATGCACAATGCAGGAAATTCACAAATACCTCCCCCTCCACACACCCCGTGACTGCTATTCCATGCCAGGGAAATCCTTACAATGTATTTCAAAGGTCTATGAAATTCTGAAAAGAGAGATTATGTTTGACATTAACGGTATATTTATAAAGGCACATGATGAATTCCATTTCTGCTAGTTTTGCTTCTTGATTCATAGCTGATACACTGTGCAAAATCACCCCCTCCCAAGTCCACAATACATTAAGTGTGGTGCACTGCACTTGATCCTCCATATCTTGCTTGTTTGCTCTGTTCAGTTAATGTAACATGAAGGGTTGCTCTACAAATCTTGGGGGAACATTCATAAGGGCAAATAAGGCACATTTGAGAATCTAGGGCCGAGGACAGACTGGCAATGTAGCGGGGCAGCCACGCGTCGGAAGTGGAAGAAAAGAGCCCGTTCAGACATGCGCATCTGTCCCTCGGCTCCATTTCGCACTTACCCGTCTCCCTGTCGCTTTCCATCCGCTTTAACAGGCCACCGGGTAAAACCGGTGTTCAGGGGCCGTCCTCCGCATGCCTCCCGCTTCCAAACAGTGTGAACCGGAAGAAGCGGGAGGCATCCGGAGGCGGCAGTGTGAACGCGCCGGCATAAAGTTATGCGCATATGCCGCGCATAATTTGTCCGCGGCAGTCTGAACGCTCCATATCGGCACCACTGCGCATTGCTCTGGCCAGTATGAACGGCCAGCTCCGTGGTGTTTTTCCCCCGCACCAGTTCCCTCCACTTTGCCCCCGATTTACATTGCCAGTCTGTCCTCGGCCTAGGTAGTCCCCTTTTTACCCATTGCAATGGCTTCAGACAGCCAGTGGAAGAGAGTTGTTTTATACTGTCCGCCTGACTCTGAGGATAAAATCCCAGCTCCTAGATTGCAGGCAACATATAGGAACCAAGCTTAACATTGAGAAGTCTGATAGCCATTAGGCATAAAGGTCTTATTGGATGTATGAGCTCTGTATATTATATGCATATATCGTGAATGAACCTACAAAGTTGCCATGTCTGGAGTACTGTTTTATGTCCTTTTAAACTTGTGACATTTGATGATAATGTTATACACTTGATGGCAGTAGTGGATTAAACATTAAGAATCACTGGTCTGAGGTAGATAAGGCAGGTAACCCATCTCTAGGCTGCTTTTTTGTGCCTGTTGGTGTGGGGAGGAATGTCATGTGTTCAAACAGTAGCTTGACTGGCTGCACACAGCAGGGTTCATAGCTTGCTACACTGATGTTTTCAAGCCTCTCCCACTGGCTGATCAGTGCAGCATTAGTTGGCATGTGTGGGGCCAGCTAGGGTGGTCACTCAGAAAAAATAAAAGGAGCTCAGCCTGGGAGTATTTATTTTTACTTGACAGATACTAAGGGTATGGTGTCTGTCTTCCTCGGATAATTATGTATACAAGTAGGAAAACCCAAAAATAAATTCTGAACTTTTTCTACTGAGTGTGACAAATGGTGATACAATACGATCAAAATCATTGACAAGTTAAAAGTGTTTGATTTTGAATGCTCATATCTCTCCTGTTTAAATCTATGGAATTTAAAATCTGCTTTACATTGGTTGGTGTTTTTCTAAAACAAGGATTAGTTTAAGAACCTTGTCTCACTGATTGAGACGTCTTCCAGTATGTTGATGTATCTTCTATCTGGTTTTAACTGATAACTAATGAAATATAACACCGAGGGTATCAGTTTCGTATTTCCAGGAGAGTTGTGTAAATAAAAACACAGGCCATAGAATTGCATTTCCCCTCTTTCTTTAATTTGTCCCTTCTTATAAGCAGTCCATGCTTTCAATTACCAAGATTTGATTAACATGTTGGCCTTTTAGTCTTCCACAGCTTCTCACAATGAAAAAAGGGGGCAATCTTAAATGATGTGCACAATGACTGAGCAATCTCTCTTGTTTTGAATTTTCACATGACCACATTCACTTGGAAGTTTTGTACAATAATGAGACCATTACAACAAAAGACAAAGAATATGATGCTGGTCCAAATGATTTGGTGTTAGAATTTCATTTTGCATGCAAAGATCCTTGGACAGATCACTCTCTCTTTTGATTAGATGTTTCCTTCATGCATTTTCCTGTTATGCATGCTACCCATTATGGTCTGCTGTAAGGTACTGGAACATGTTGTCCTGTAGCAAATCTATCTATCTATCTATCTATCTATCTATCTACCTACCTACCTACCTACCTACCTACCTACCTATCTATCTATCTATCTACTTTTAGTTGACTCTCACTTATCTTTGACATTTTATTTGGCTATATGCTCGCCACGATCATATGCCATGGTGGAGACAGTAATAATACACTAGATCAGAAATATCCAATGGTTATTCCTATCACTTGTGGTCCTCTGACTGGTTTTTGTTTGTGGTTCCCCTACACTCAAAGAGATATTCTTTCTTTGCCTTTTTGATTGCAGCACCGTTATTGTGGAACAGTAAGGATGTCTTCTTCGTTGCTAACCTTTCAAAAGAGGTATAAGGCATTGCTATTTGGTAGGAGTTTTCCGTGACTGTTTTGGTTAGATGGTTGAAGAATTGTTGCTGGAGTGTGTATTATAGGATGGGGGTCATTTTGGTTTCAGGATGGATTAAGTGATACATTTCTTTTATCAGCATCAGGATTTGTTATCTGTGCTTTTATTGTTATCAGAAACAGATATTATTTTGTAAACGGCCTTGAGCCTTGTGGGAGGAAGGTGGGAGAGGTACTGAGATAAAATATCCCTGTGCAACTTGATCAGGTGATAGTTTGAGGAAATGACTGGGGAAAATAGGACCACACAAAACTGATTCATGCGCACACATCCCTCAATGATTTTTTGTCCAGTTTTTTTTTTTAAATTTCACTTGATACAAGGCTGAATGTGAATAGCCTCCTTTCAAAATTATGGTCTTTGCATGACGCTTAGTGGTAGGAATAGCCATCAGAAATTTCTTCTCTACTATGTTTTTATTGAAGTTATAAATTAATAGCCCTAAACTGGCTCATTTAAAGCACATTACCTTATGAAATCAAGGAACAAGGCAAACATATAATTACAGATATACTGATATTTTCAATTGTGATTCTTGATGGCTAATGGCTGTTCCCCAGATGCAAATTATCATTTTATGTTGAGATCATCATGTGATAAACATGGACATCATGTGATAAACATGGACATTTCTATAGAAGGAATGTGGAATCATTTAGCATCATTTGATAAGATATCATTTGCAGTTTCATTGGATGTACAGCTAAAGGCCTAATTTTCCTCCACTGAAAAAAAATACAGGTGAGCTAAGGGTAAGTCCTGCGCATTATATTGATCTGTGATGCTTGTAACATGCACATAGATAGGTCATGAGACTCAGCATGTTGTAGCCGGGCTAGGTCTGGGGCTACCTTGGTTCAAAATTGCTACTGCAACATGAATGGTATTGGGCAAGCTTGGGCCAGTCACTGTCTCTTCGCATAGTTGTTGTGAACAGAAGATGGGAACAACCATGCCACTGACTTGACTTCCTTAGAGGAATTGTGGGTAAAAAGCAATAATAGGGGAAAATGCATGCCTCAGCTCATCCTCTGTATTAAAACCATGGACACCATCTCAATATTTATTTATTAGAACATTTATACCCTACCTTTCCTTGTGGTTCAAGGCTGCTTGCCATCCACAATCATACAGTTAAGAACACAAAATTTTGTGTTCTGTTGCAACTTCATCTTTTAATGTTTCCACATAATGCTTAATTCTTTCCATACCTTGAAGCTCTAACAGGGAGCAGATGCCCTTCAAGATGGAGTATCTTCTTTGTACTCTTCCTTCTGACACCTCACACCCAAAAGGCAACCAATGTGGTGCACAGCATGGAGCCTTGAGAGCAACTAATTAGAAAAGACTTTCTAGTCCAGAGGCTATTTCTGCCATAAGTTCTCTTACTGGTGCATCCAAATAACTGCCACTGTCAGCTAAATAAGGTTTTGGAAAGACTTTGCTATGCTACTTTCTGAGTATATTAAATGAAGCCTAACTTTCCAATGAGGACTTGCAAGAATTATTTTATCCTAGCAACTTTTCTCAGTAAAGAGGGCAAGCAGAAAGATGTTATGTTTACTAATTTAGCACATCTTTGTTCTGTTAATGCTTCAAGGAGCTTAGGGAGCATACAGTGGTCTCCCTGCTTCCATTTTGCTCTCACAACAACCCTATGAGGTAGGCTAGCCTGAGAGAGTGAGATGCCCAAGGACAACCAGCAAACTTCATGGCACAGTGGGGGTTTGAACGTGGCTCTTCTAGATCGTAGTTTGACCCTTTAACCACTATACCAAGGTGGGCACAATAATCCCTTTTGTCTCACTTATCAAAATGTGGTCTGGTTCATATTGTCAACAGGCCTGAGTTTTCTTTGTAAATTGGAGAGTAGAAGTGTGCATCCCAGGGACAGCTCTGAAAGTCAACATGGTTGGGTCATGGCCCAGCAGAAATCTCACTGGCAGCAGAGATGCTTGGCCAATCCACTCCCACCAGCACCTTTGTCCCAATATAACAACAATACCAGAAGCGAGAAGGAAATATGGAATGCTAAATGAAATGCCCTGAGAACTGGAGGGGAGCAGAAACTTAACCTCTCCCCAGTCACATGTGGAAAAAGATACTTCTACCACCCTTTATAGTTGTGGACTACATCAGCATGGCTGAGCTGGTTAAAAGTGATAATCTTACATTAGCTGCAGAGATAAATGGTTTCATTTCTTTTCTAGTCACACTGTTAAATGTGAAGTAATCTCTTTTGTTGCTCTCCTGGCCTGAAAAGTGAAGGACAAGCTATCCATACCCTTATGCATGATAACAGACTCCACAGGATGTTGCCCTTTAAAAGGGAAAAGGTAGTTAAATGCCAGTTAATAGGGTGGGACTCTTAGCACATATTTCCTTGCTTAAGTGGAAATAATTTGGGGGGAGAAAATGCCATACACATATATTATACAAAAACTTAAATCTGAAGGAGGAGGAGGAGGAGGAGATTGGATTTATACCTCACTACCGGAAGGAGTCTCAGAGCAGCTTACAATTTCCTTCCCCTTCCCACAACAGACACCCTGTGAGGTAGGTGGGGCAGGGAGAGCGAGGAGAGAACGGCTCTTGAGAGAACAGCTCTGAGAGAACTGTGACTGTGAAGGAGTGGGGAATCAAACCCAGTTCTCCCAGATTAGAGTCACACTCTTAACCACTACACCAAACTGGCTCTGTCTGTCTGATTAACAGGATAACTACTGGTGTGAGATTGACCATCTAGATTCGTATGCACAGGCAACTGATGAACAGCCATAAGGTTCTGTGATGATTAGGGCTGTGATAACACTGGTGGCTTGGTGCAATATGGTGTCACCTCTAATTGAACCGGCTGAAAGTATTGCAGGGCATATCAGCCACACAGCACACCCTGCTGCAGGTTACCTACGGAGACATCCCATGGTAAAGCATCCATATTAGTGCAGCACCTCAGCCATGGAGCACATTGCCAATTTTTTTTAAAAAAAATTCATGCACGTGCTTAGTGCACATGCACGTGCATGCATGCACATGTGCATATAAGCATTTTTTTTAAAAAAAATCCCACATCCCCAGTGGCAGAATGGATCTGCAGATTCAGACTGCCAAATCCATTCTGCTTGCGCTCCCCTGTGTTCAGACATCCGGCCATGCACAATGAATGCACAGGGAAAACAAAAACACCACTTCGGAGGTGGTGGTTTTTTAATCCGGCTCCAAGTTGTCCTCTGACAGGGTGAGTATGCCTAGAGAACTCCTGACAGATGTGGCTGTGTGACCAGGCCCATTTAATCTGTTTGTGAAATGTGCCTATATTGGGCCAAACTGCCAGTCTGAACACAGCCTAGGTGTCTCTGCACCCTCCAGAAGAGGCATCTTCTAGGGACAGAAAGAAACAGTTTGAAGCCAGTTTTGTCATTTGAATGTAACTTGATCAAAAATAACAGGCAGAGAAACTCAGCTGAGAGTGAATACCTGGAGTTAGCTAAAACTGTGGTGGAATGTGTGGTAAGGCACACTAAAGTATGACTCTCTGAAAACCTGATGCAAGATGAGTGGTTTTTCTGACTGTTTTAGGAGTCCAGTAGTTTCCAAAAGTTTCTGCTTGTATAAATGTAAATGAAACAAACATTGCATAGATGCCATAAATATCTGGTTCTTTCTCATCCAGTTAGATCTGAGTCCTGTAGCACCTTAGAGACTAACAAGAGTTTTCGGGTGTAAGCTTTTGAGTATGAGGCTTACACTCTGAAACTCTTGTTGGTCTCTAAGGTGCTACAGGACTCAGATATAACTGTTCTACTGCAGACAAACATGGCTACACTGAAATTTTCTGGCCAAAGAAGTGCTGCTACTAAATCTATCACCACCTGGGGAAATGGAGGCTACAGTAGGTGGCATCCTGCTACTTTTTCCTCAGGTGTAAGAGGAATGTGACTAGAACTTCATTCTGCATAGCTTTTTGTTCACAGGAGTCTAACAATTCCTGGATTTAGAAAGGGCTCATCCTCCCTCTAGTACCAACAGAACAGCTGGTACTATGCAACCCATAATGTGGTAATTTATTATTTATTTTAAAATATTTTGTCACTTTCCTCAATAGAAACACCTGAAGCTGTTTATAGGCCGTTAAAACTCTGAACAACCATTTTAGAATTCTAAAAACATTATGGCTCAGGGAATTGTATTGTTTTAGCATTCCACCATCTTTAATAAACCCATGTTAAAACAAATACTGGTGAGGCAACTCTTAAGTTATTTCCCTACATTTGCTATACTTATGAGATGTAGTTTTTATAACAAATAGCACCCTTTAAAAAAAATTGCACTGCTCATGGTAGCCACATGTAGTTTGTCCTAAAAACAGCCAAACATGAGGGAGAAAAACCAGCATTTCATGGCTTTCAATACAAGAAAATATTGGTTCTGTTATTCCCCGTACCAATCTTGTTACTCTCAGAATTGAAAGTTCTCCCAAAGGCCTGAGAATTTCTCCATTTCTTAAATGACAGAAGCCAGGGGTCACGTGATAACACTGGGAAAATGTTGCCAAACTAACAGAAGCACTTTCCAGTTGCTACAATGTTAGCACTCACATTGCACATAAGGGGAGATGGAGCTACCCTCCTGATATGTGCAGTTGTCATTTTGCATGAATAGGGCAACCCATATATTTTTCCAGCTTCAGTACTTGTGAATGCACGCTCTAAAATTTCTGTGTATATCCAAGCTGACAAAAAGCACATTGTCCAGTTGACACAAAATGGTCACAGTGCATATCGGGATGATAACAGGTAGGACTATGTACTCATGGCTTGAGCACCAAATTGTAATGACTGAAAGGGGCTCTAAACTTTACCCAGGCAGGTCAGTGGAATTGTGAGAATTCATCAGGTAGAGGTTTTTCAATCAGTTCCTTTCTCAGAGGTGCTAGTCTCCCCAAATTTGTTTTGATTGCTCTTGTAGTTCCACTTCAGTTTTAGTGTGTTGTTGCGACACAGGGATAGCTATGATGGACATGAATCATACAAGATTCAGTTGAACAGTTTTGCTTGTACGTTTTCACAGCCTCTCTTCCGGTTTTGATAGATAATTTAATTTGATATTAAATAATGAGCCTGCAAAATGGAGGTTAATTAGGTAAGGCAAAACCTCTCAGACTGGAAAACTGATGCTTATGGAAATCTTTTTTTATATGCAGAGCCATTTTAACAGTTTAATGGCTCTGAGCCTATGAAAATGCTTCCCACGTTGGGTTTGATTTAAATACAAGCGGTTATTAGAGAAGATCACCTATGCAGGCATAATTAGGCTATGTGCGATCAGTAATACAACCCATCCCAAGTTCAATAGTGATTTGATTGGATTGTGCAAAATAATCATGTGCACATTCAAATGCCATCTACACACAAAACATTCCTATTGTTAGATTGTTTGAATGCTCTGTAAGTATATGATACATACTATATGGCACATTTATTTTAGAAGGATATAGCAGTGTAGGATAGCACCTATCATGTCTGAATTGAAGGCAATGCCTATGAAAATACAATTTTTTTTTGCTCCATGTTCCCTAGTGATGCTGATATTTAATTGTACCCTGAAAACATTCATATTCTATTTTTCAAGAATATGGTTAAATATTGATTACAGGCATGGAGATGGATTCCGAAGAAATTTTTAGTATTGGTAAACAGAACATGCCTGCAAAAAAAAAAATCCAATCAAAAACCATTCCTTTCTGTCCTGTCCTATAAAAGTATCAAGGCAGGCCCACAGATTTTCCTTTGTGCTCTGTTAATTAACAGAGCAACAAGTGAATGTTTTGTGTTCAAACACGTGAACCAGTGATTTGAAACTGAGCAAACTGATGAGTTAATCTCCCCCTCACACACGATGACGAAAACCTATAATTCTAATGGAAACTCTGCTTTGTGAAAGGCACGCTGCTCCAAATTTCCTTGGCAGACAAGATGGTACTGTGCAACATTACATGTGGTTAATGTTAGTCACATCCTTGATGTAACATAACACAAAGTCACAAAGGTAATCAGATGTGACACATGACAGCGCGGCAAATCAGTCTGGGAAGTTTCTCCTGGAATGTATATGAAATGTAGGCATATTTCTACAGTGTTTACCGCAGGAACCATTCCTTGCTATAACTATTAGTTGTTAACTGGAGTTCTGCATTGCATTGATTTAAAATGGATGTGGGGGAAGACAACCTCCATGCTTATTTGGAATATATATATATATATATCTTTGTTTCTTCCAGATGGCAAAATCAGACAAAATAGTATATACACTACAAAACCAGAATGAATATATATAAAGCCCATTATTTTTCCATTGGCTTTCAATGGATACACAATAAAAATATCTTGATTGAAAATCTGACAGGCAGACAGGCATGGAAAGCCAACTTGCAACTATATGCAGATGTGTGTAGGTACTTTGATGACAGCAAGTCCATAAACACAGACTAGAGGTGGATGATTCCAAAAGATTTGTGTTTATGTGTGTATCATTATCAAATGCTGGTATTATTAGGACTCACATTTATTAAAATATTATGCAATGTAATTACTGCTACATGTCCAGTGTGTTACTGTACAATCCTAAGTATGGTTACTCTGGACTAAGCCCACTGAAATCAGTCTGAATTTGTCTTTGACCAGAATAACCAGGGAGTCTTGTGGCACCTCAAAGATTAACAAAAATATTATGATGTAAGTTTTCATGAGCTAAAGCCCATCTTGGCAGATGCAATCTAGCCATGCTGATTCATGCAACAGTAACCTCAAGGCTGGACTTTTATAACATGTTCAACATAAGGCTGCCCTTGAAGATAATTTGGAGATTTCAACTGGTACATAATATAGCAGCCCGCTTCCTAGTAGCAGCATATGTTACACCTATTTTGAGACCTTTGCTATGGTTGCCAATTTGTTTTTGAGTTCATTTCAAGGTGCTGGATATTGCCTTTAAAGCCTTTAATGTCCTGGGACCCACATACCTGCAGTACCACCTAACTCCCTATCATCCTGTGTGACTGATCTGTTCTTAGACCAACATCTATTGGATATTCCTTCCTGTAGGGCAGTTAGGATTTTTTTTTTTTGGCAATTGATCCTATTTTATGGAATAGACTTCTTGAACCTGTTGGGAAAGCTTCCCCTTCATATCATCATTCCTTACTTTTAACATCAAAGAGGATCCAACATGAAGAAGAGTATTTTAAAAGTGTCCATATTTATATTGTGAACAGTAGTTGGTCCTATAAAAGGTATTGGCTGTGATCATATGCACAATTAGACCCGACATAGGCGCGAATGCCGGGTGGATTTAAAGGGAGTGATCACACAACAACATCTGGGAAATGCTCCGCAGATGTCAGCAACCTGTTTTGCTCCACCACAGAAGTGGAGTTAAAAGACACTGGAGAAAATCCAGTAGTAAATGGTCTGTGACGCACCACAGGCGGACTTTCCCCTGTCTGATCGCTCCAGCATGCTGTCATGGCATCGGGATGGTCTGATCAGGCTATCCTGACTCCATACCATTGTTTTTCTCCCCTTCGCAGTATGCGCATCATTGCAAACTCTGTAGAGAGCCCTCAGTGCAGAGGTGTGATTCATCAATCCCTCGTTTAAGCATGGGGGGGGGGGGAACAGGAAAAAAAACTTGACTCACCCACAATTGCATCTGATTACACACTGACAGACTGCCTGCAGCTCCAAAGGGAGGTGTGATTGTGAAACTGCGGGTCAAATTCCTCCAGAAGAAATAGCCTCATTCCCCTCCCCTCCTTTATCTTGTGTGTGTGACTGCAACCCTTATTTCACTGACTGCATTTTTTTTCAGGGATCGATCAATAGATGTTATTGTATACAAATTATTCCATGATTAATTAAATTAATGAAAGGATTCCCATTTTCCCTTTTATGAAGACGTGGGCTGGGAGCCATGATAAATTGCCCCTGGAGTGATGCTAAAAAACCCCACTCCTGTGATCAGTACTTTGCCTGCTGCCCTAATGTTTAAAATATGTTTTCAAGTAAGTCACATTTGTTCCCATACCCCAAAATGAAGACACCAGACAAAATAGATGGGTTAAACTAGGGCTTATTAATTAGAATGTGAACAGTGCATTAAATTCAATCCCCCACTTTGAAGACTCCCGAGGAAGCTGCTCATTGAATTTGCCAGCATTTGGGCAAGCCACCCTGGCTCCAAACTTGACATGGCCTGCTTTTCCTCACCTGCCCCAAGTGCAGAGAGGTGTTGTGCAGAGTGATGTTGCTCATCAACTCCATCGTCTCCCCATACCATGCATTCTGAAGTCTCAAGCACTGATGCTCAGCACCAAGGGATTAACCTCCACTGGGCATCTGACACCATGTAACTATTAACAGCTGGTCTGGGTTCCTCCACCCATCCTAGGATACCTTAAGCTTTTTTTAAAGAAATATTTTAATTAACCCCAAATAGAAGAAGCTACCCCCCCCCCCCCAATATAACAACAATGGTGGCAAAGGTAAGCATGTATAAAAGGGTTCCAAATATCTAAAAATATGGCCAAGAACAATTGTCATCTATATGCCATATATTCAAATGTTGATAAAGTTGTAATGTTCTCAATTCATTGAGTTGCTGGAAGTGGCATTTATTTTTTCAGTGTTGTAAGATAAGTCTTTTTAACAACAGTAAGGGCACAACAGTCCATTAATTATGTCTCCAGAAGACAGGTAGATAGTTTAAAAGTATATAAGCATAGTCAAAGACTGATGAATATTCTAATACAAAACTGATAAGAGTAATTACTTCTTCCTGAGTAACTGGACAAGCCCAAAGCATACATTTTAGAGATGTAAATTACAGTGCCAATGATTAGACACTTTACTTAGCCCTTTATTAAAAAGCTGCCATTGTATTCAGTATATAATTTTTGTGTGGGGAATGAATTGCAGCTTAAGGTCCATAGAAACAGCAGGTATAAAACGTAGGACCATATTCCGTTGCTTTGGCAAAACAGAGCAATCTAAGGTAGCAGAATAAGGTTCTATTCATTCCTAAAACTCTGCATATTACACGTACTGACCAATATAAAATATTTATAAACAAATATTGTAGGTTTCGTTGCCTGCACTAATTCAATGAGAATTTCCAAGAGTAAGAAAGATACTGAAACACTTAGTAGTGCAGGGTCATATTTAGATACCAACAGATGCTGGATGATTTAGGGTGCCTGCTAATCTAATTACACAGCTAGCATGTCACCTCCGTAAATCCTGTCAATCTCAGTTAGGGCTTTACCAAGCCCTCAGAATCAGGGCCAGTTATATAACTCAACAACACAACAACAACATGCATACATGGACATACACAAAGTTGCCTTACTGAATCAGACCACTGGTCCATTCAGAAGTCTTTCATATCATATTCAAAAGTCTTTCATATCACTTTCATATCATATTTCATATCATATTCAGAAGTCTTTCATATCACTTCCTACCTGGTCCTTTTGAGTGGAGATGACAGGGACTGAACCTGAGACTTCTGCATGCAAAGCAGGAGCTCTTTCACAAAATTGTAGTCCCTCCCTAGATGTGAAACAGGATAAAAATGTTCCTTGTCCTGGCCAATCAGATAGGGACCTAAACATTTCTTGCCCCAAAGCAACTGGCTAAATACCATATTGTTATCACAGAGAGGGAAGGGTGGAGAGTTATGCAGGAAAAAGCATGCCATACAACAAAGGAACGGCTTTAAGTAGCCTTCTGTTCTCAGCCCTCTTGTAGGCTGTACTGCACAAGGTGGACTTTCCTCTTTCCCCAGGCCCAAAGTTTGGTGCCGCTAATTTTCTGAGCGGTGCCGCTAAATTTCTATAAAATTGCCCCTGCCAGTATGTTGGCAATAACATGGATTTCCATACCTCACACTCACAGTGGTTACTCAAGATGGTGTCTCATGTAACAAGAACTTACAAACATCATGTCAGCATCCCCATGTGTGATGTTCCACATTATCACAATCTAGAAAACTGCAAAAGTCATGAATGCACTTCTGTCTAAGCATTGCTAGGAATGCATGGACAAATGTAAAGACCTGGGGACATGAAAAAAACCCCGGAAGCTTCTTATACGAATCATAAATAAAAAAAATGTAGATTTTTTAAAAAATATTGTATCGGTGGGCAATTCTGCATTGGCTTTCCCTTCCATTGTTTTACAAAACCCACCTTGGAACAGAAATTCTCCTCAGCATTGCATGCTGCATTCACTTTCTTTGATCACTGGATTTTATGGTACCCTCCACACTGCATGCCGCTTCCACTTTCTTTGACCATTGGGTTTTATGGTACCTTCTGCATAAATCTATGGCTGTTCAGGGGTGACTCTGCAGTCAGTATGGCATTGCCCTGAGGTATCTGAATGTGGTTTTGAGCTGCACCTTTTCCTCAGTGTTGACAAAATGTGGAACGAATGCTAGATGCAAAATCGCCCATACTCTTTTTATCTATCATGTCATCAGCTGGTTTCACTGAAGATGGTGATGGAGTGCTTATGGGTAGGGGTGGGCAATATCTTTTTAGTTGGTATTTTTTCAGTTCAGGTCTATTGGATCCCTTCAAAATTTGGGATGTCAAAAAAATTCAGAATTTTTTCAGGTCCAATAGATTCAAAAACATAAGAACATAACATAAGAACATAAGAGAAGCCAATGTTGGATCAGGCCAATGGCCCATTCAGTCTAACACTCTGTCACACAGTGGTCAAAAATACTAGGTGCCATCAGGAGGTCCACCAGTGGGGCCAGGACACTAGAAGCCCTCCCACTGTTGCCCCCCCTCAAGCACCAAGAATGCAGTGCATCACTTGCCCCAGACTGAGAGTTCCTATCTGTACCTCATGCCTAATAGCCACTGATGGATCTCTGCTCCATAGGTTTATCCAGTTCCCTCTTGAAGCAGTCTATGCTTCTAGCCGCCACCACCTCCTGTGGCAGTTAATTCCATGAGTTAATCTTTGGGTGAAGAAGTACTTCCTTTTATTCATTCTAACCCGACTGCTCAACAATTTCATTGAGAGCCCACATGTATTGTGAGAAAGGGAGAAAAGTACTTCTTTCTTTACCTGCTCTATCTCATGCATAATCTTGTAAACCTCTGTAACTCAGACTTAGCATGGGCTCTGTAAGGGAAGATCTTGTCTCACTGACCTGTTAGTGTTCTTTGAGGGCGTGAACAAACATGTGGACAAGGGGGACCCAATAGATGTTGTTTACCTTGACTTCCAGAAAGCTTTTGATAAAGTTCCTCATCAAAGGCTCCTAAGTAAGCTCAATAGTCATAGGATAAAAGGACAAATCCTTTTGTGGATCAAAAACTGGCTAATTAAAAGGAAACAGTGAGTGAGTATTAATGGGCAATTTTCTCAGTGGAGGGAGGTAAGCACTGGGGTACTGCAGGGATCAGTACTCGGTCCGATGCTTTTTAACTTGTTTATTAATGATTTGGAGTTGGGAGAAAGCAGTGAAGTGGCTAAATTTGCAGATGACACGAAGTTGTTCAGGGTGGTGAGAACCAGGGAGGATTGTGAGGCACTCCAAAGGGATCTGTCGAGGATGGGCGAGTGGGCATCAACGTGGCAAATGGGGTTTAATATGGCCAAGTGCAAAGTGATGCACATTGGAACCAAAAATCCTAACTATAAATACACGTTGAAGGGGTCCGAACTGGCAGAGACTGACGAAGAGAGAGATCTTGGAGTCGTAGTAGATAACTCAATGAAAATGTTGAGACAGTGTGCGACTACAATGAAAGAGGCCAATGCTATGCTGGGGGTTATTAGGAAGGGAATAGAAAACAAATCAGCCAGTATCATAATGCCCCTGTATAAATCGATGGTGCGACCTCATTTGGAGTACTGTGTACTGTTCTGGTCGCCACACCTCAAAAAAGATATTATAGCATTGGAAAAAGTGCAGAAAAGGGCAACTAAAATGATAAAAGGGTTGGAACACTTTTCCTATGAAGAAAGGTTGAAGCGCTTGGGGCTCTTTAGCTTGGAGAGACGACGGCTGAGGGGTGACATGATTGAGGTTTATAAGATTATGCATGGGATAGAGCAGGCAGAGAAAGAAGTCCTTTTCTCCCTTTCTCACAATACAAGAACTGGTGGGCACTCGATGAAATTGCTGAGCAGTCGGGTTAGAACAGATAAAAGGAAGTACTTCTTCACCCAAAGAGTGATCAACACATGGAATTCACTGCCACAGGAGATGGTGGCGGCTACAAGCATGGACGGCTTCAAGAGGGAATTAGATAAACATATGGAGCAGAAGTCCATCAGTGGCTATTAGTCACAAAGTATAGATAGGAACTCTCAGTCTGGGGCAAGTGATGCTCTGTATTCTTGGTGTTTGCGGGGGGGGCAACAGTGGGAGGACTTCCTGCCCCCACTGCTGGACCTTCTGAGGGTACCTGGTGTTTTTGGCCACTGTGTGACAGAGTGTTGGACTGGATGGGCCATTGGCCTGATCCAACATTGGCTTCTCTTATGTTCTTATGTTCTATCCCTCAATCATTGTGTCTCCAAGCTAAAGAGCCCAAAGTGCTTTAATCATTCTTCATAGGGAAAGTGTTTTAACCCTTTTATCATTCTGCTTGCCCTTTTCTGCACTTTTTCCACCTTTCAGAGGTGAGGTGACCAGAATTGCACACAGCATTCCAAATGAGGTTGCATCATTGATTTATACAGGGGCATTATGATACTGGCTGATTTGTTTTCAAATTCCTTTCTAATCATCCTCAGCATAGCATTGGCCTTTTTTTATTGCAGTCACATACTGTCTCAACATTTTCTGTAAGTTATCTACTGCGACTCCAAGATCTCTCTCTTGGTCAGTCTCCACCAGTTCGGATCTCATCAACGTGTATTTATAGTTAGGATTTTTGGTTCCAACGTGCATCACTTTGCACTTGGCCACATTGAACCCCATTTACCACATTGACGCCCACCCTCAACATATCTCTTTGGAGTGCCTCACAATCCTCCCTGGTTTTCACCACCTTGAACAATTTCGTGTCATCTGCAAATCTAGCTACTTCACTGCTTACTCCCAACTCCAAATCATTAATAAACAAGTTAAAAAGCACCGGACCCAGGGGTCTGTTGGAGCCGGTGCGCAGTGGAGCGCCGCTCCAGGAGTGAAGAGGCTGGGGGGTGGGCACATGATGAAGCCCTGCCCCCAGCAGGGCCGCTGCTGCGTTCTCCAGGCCTGACACCGAGCCTGGGAGACAACTTTGGAGGCTGCCTTCCCCTCCCCGCCATGTCTCCCAGGCCCGATCCCCCCAGGGAGAAGCCCCCATGCCCCCGTTCACCATTCCCGGGCCGCGGTAGGCCACTGGCCCAGGGAGAAGCCCCCATCCCTCCCCCCGTTCACCATTCCCAGGCTGTGGCAGGCTGCCAGCCCAAGGAGAAGCCCCCATCCCCCCGCTTGCTGTTCCTGGGCTGCGGGGGGAGGGAGGGAAAAGCTGGGCCTGAGTGGCATTAAGCCACTTGGGCCCAAGCAAGAGCGAGGAGGAGGAAGGGAGGGAAATGCTGGCCCCAGTGGCTGACAGCCACTCAGCCCCAGCGAGGGGGGGGAGAAGCGCCTAGTCTTCCTTCCTTCCTTCCTTCCTTCCTTCCTTCCTTCCTTCCTTCTCTCTCCCCCCATTTACCTACCTACCTTCCTGTTCCTTTCTTCCTTCCTTCCTTCCCCCTCCCTCCCTCCCTTTCTTTCTTCTTTCCTCCCTCCCTCCCTCCCTTCCTTTCTTCTCTCTCTCCCCCCACCTACCTACCTACCTTCTTGTTCCTTTCTTTCTTTCTTTCTTCCTTCCCTCCTCCCTCCCTTCCTTTCTCTCTCTCTCTCGCCACCTACCTACCTACCTTCCTTCTTGTTTCTTTCTTTCCTGTTCCTTTCCTTCCTTCCTTCCTTCCCCCTCCCTCCCTCCCTCCCTCCTTTCTTCCTGTGCCATCAGATAGGCTTGCCAGCTCTGAGTTGGGAAATACCTTGGAGATTTTTGGGGTGGAGCCTGAGCGGTGGGTATTGCCTTCTGACATACTTCCGGTGACATCAGGGGGGGTTGGCCTTCTGACATTTCCGGTGACATCAGGGGGTGTGGCATACGCAAATAAGTTATGCTAATGAGCTCCTGCACCTCTTTTTTTTTACGAAAGGACCCCTGACCAGACCTAGGACTGATCCCTGCAGTACCCCACTGTTTACCTCCCTCCACTGTGAAAATTGCCCATTTATACTCACTCTCTGTTTCCTATCAATTAGCCAGTTTTTGATCCACAAGAGGATTTGTCCTCTTATCCTATGACTATTGAGCTTACTTAGGAGCCATTGATGAGGAACTTTATCAAAAGCTTTCTGGAAGTCAAGGTAAACAACATCTATTGGGTCCCCCTTCTCCACATGTTTGTTCACACCCTCAAAGAACACTAACAGGTCAGTGAGACAAGATCTTCCCTTACAGAGCCCATGCTAAGTCTGCCTCAATAGTTTTTGTTCATCAATGTGCCTACTAATTCTTTCCTTAATAACAGTTTCCACCAACTCACCTGGTATTGATGCCAGACTGACTGGCCTGTAATTTCCTGGATCTCCTCCGGAACCCTTTTTAAAGATGGGAGAGATGTTAGCTACCTTCCAGTCCTCAGAAATGGAGGCAGATTTTAATGAAGGATTACATATTTTTGTCAGGAGAGCCACAAGTTCACATTTGGGTTCTTTCAGAACTCTTAGATGTATGCCAACCAGGCCTGGTGATTTATCCATTTTTAATTTTTCTGTCAGTCATAGGACCTCCTCTCTTGTCACCTCAATCTGACTCAGGTCTTTCAACACCCTCCCAAAATCAGTGGTTCTGGAGTGGGCAAGCACTTCTCTTCTTCCACACTTAAGACAGAGGATTAAACTGGGCTGCAGGAGAAGCAAGCCCTAGGAGCTGCTGTGCCACATGGAGTACATTGCTTGGTGTGACACAGGAGATCCTGGCTGGGCTTGCTTCTGGGCTTCATGAGAAGCCAGCCCCAAGCCAAGCCAGTGGGAACAGTCTGCTCCCTGCCCAGCACAGCTGATCCTTGGGCTATCTTCTGCAGTCCCTGCAGCCCAACAAACAACTATTTTTGGATCTGTCTGTAATTCCTGAATGTATCCGGGATTTTTCCAGGATTTTTTTCCCCAGAAATCTACCTGAAAAATACTGGTAAGGTATTTTTTGGGTAGATTTTCAACTTGCGTAGATCCAAATGCACACCCCTACTTATGGGTTGAAGGCTACCACGTGTGTATGTTATCTGTGTCCTGTGGACAGCTGGAATGACTTTTGTTATCCATACCCTTTGGAGGAGTTAAAGATACTACATGTATTGATGAAAACACTATGAAAATATGGCCAAATCCACTTTAGACATACAAATCTTTTCTTGGTCCTTTTGAATGTGGGTTTTGACTTAATTATGACTGATAGAAAAATTAAAAACTGAGAAATCATCAGGCCCAGATACCCAAGAGTCCTGAAAGAACTCAAATGTGAACTTCTGGATCTCCTGACAAATATATGCAATCTATCAGTAAAATCTGCCTCCATTCCCAAAGATTGAAAGGTAGCTAATGTAACCCCATCTTTTAAAAAAAGGTTCCAGAGGAGATCTGAAAATTACAGACTGCTCAGTCTAACGTCAATACTGGGAACGTTGGTGGAATCCATCATTAAAGATAGAATTAGTAGGCACATTGATGAACAAAAGCTACTGAGGAAGAAGCAGCATGTATTCTGTAAGAGAAGATCTTGCCTCACTAACCTTTTAAAGTGCTTTGAGAGAGTGAACAAATATGTGGACAAGGGTGACCCAGAAAGCTTTTGATAAAGTTCCTCATTAAAGGCTCTTAAATAAACTCAGCAATCACAGGATAAGAGGACAAGTCCTCTTGTGTTAATTAATAGGAAACAGAAAGTGAGTGTAAATGGGCAGTTTTCGCAGTGGAAAGTGGTAAGCAGTGAGGTACTGCAGGGCTTGGTACTAGGTCCAGTGCTTTTTAAGTTGTTCATTAATGATTTGGAGTTGGGAGTAAGCAGTGAAGTGGCTAACTTTGCAGATGACACTAAGGCCAAGGACAGACTGGCAATGTAAAGCGGGGCAGCCACGTGTCGGAAGTGGAAGAAAAGAGCCCGTTCAGACATGCGCATCTGTCCCTCGGCTCCATTTCGCACTTACCCGTCTCCCAGTCGCTTTCCATCCGTTTTAACAGGACACCGGGTAAAACCGGTGTTCAGGGGCCATCCTCCGCATGCCTCCCGCTTCCAAACAGTGTGAACCGGAAGAAGCGGGAGGCATCCGGAGGCGGCAGTGTGAACGCGCCGCACAAAGTTATGCGCATGTGCGAAACACATCAAAGGAAAACCAAAAAAAAGCACAACAGCGCACGAGCCACGCGAGCCGTGCGCGCCGGCTCTGCGGCAGTCTGAACGCTCCGTATCGGCACCACTGCGCATTGCTCTGGCCAGTATGAACGGCCAGCTCCGTGGTGTTTTTCCCCCGCACCAGTTCCCTCCACTTTGCCCCCGCTTTACATTGCCAGTCTGTCCTCAGCCTAAGTTGTTCAAGGTGGTGAGAACAAGGGAGGATTTTGAGGTGCTCCAGAGGTATCCGTTGAGACTGAATGAGTGGGCATGAACACGGCAAATGAGGTTCAACAAGGGCAAGTGCATAGTAATTCACACTGGAGCCAAAAATCCTAACTACAAATATACATTGATGGGGTCTGAACTGATGGTAACTGAACAGGAGGAAGATCTTGGAGTTGTGACAGATCACTCACTGAAGATGTCGACTCAGCGTGTGACTGCAGTAAAAATGTAAATGCTGTGCTGGGGATTATTAGGAAGGGGATTGAAAACAAATCAGTCAGTATCATAATTCCCCTGTATAAATTGATGGTGCAGCCTCATTTGGAATACTGTGTATAGCTCTGGTTGCTGCACCTCAAAAAAGATGTTATAGTATTGGAAAAGGGGCAGAAAAGGGCAACTAAAATGATTAAGGGGATGGAACACCTTCCCTATGAAGAAAGGTTAAAGAGAACAGGGCTTTTTAGCTTGGACAAACAATAATTGAAGGGTGACATGACAAAGGTTTACAAAATTATGCATGAGATACAGAAGGTAGGGAAAGAAGTACTTTTCTCCCTTTCTCACAATACAAGAACTCTCAGGCACTCAATGAAATTAATGAGCAGTAGGCTTAGAACAGATAAAAGGAAGTGCTTCTTCACTCAAAGAGTAATTAACATGGAATTCACTGCCACAGGAAGTGGTGGTGGTTTTCAAGAGGGAATTGGATATTGATATGGAGCAGAGGTCCATCAGTGCCTATTAGTCACAAGTATAGATGGAACACTCTGTCTGGGTCAGTGATGCTCTGTATTCTTGGTGCTTGGGGAGGGCATGGTGGGAGGGCTTCTGGAGTTCTGGCCCCACTGGTGGACCTCCTGATGGCACCTTGGTTTTGGCCACTGTGTGATGCAGAGTGTCGTACTGGATGGGCCACTGGCCTGATCCAGCATGGCTTCTCTTATGTTCTTGATTATGGAACTGTGATTGCATTAATATCCCACATATGATATGTACCCAGAAGCTGACAAAAGTAATATGTCCCTGTTTTTAGAACTTTCCAATGGCCTTTTGACACTATGGAACATATTCCTTAGACTGTCTTGAACATCTGGGCATGATATCTGAGCCAGCATATTGGTGGTCATTTTCATAGGCCTGCATTCTAAATCATATCCAGATTATTATAACTGATTCTAGTATGGAACTCAGGGCACAACTAGATGTTACAGCATCCCCAAATCTGACTCAACTGCCACCACCATTTTATAATTTATGGGGCAGAGGGGTTGATTTTAAAATGCCACAAGGGCCTGATCTTCATTGGTCCCACTGTGTGATGGGACCAGGACCTCTTGTTCCCTCCTGTGCCTTTCAAGAGCTGAAACAGCTGGGGGGGACAGGACTCTTTCAGCACTTGAATAGTTGTGGGCAGAACAAACACTTTTTAAGTCACCCCAGTTAGTCTCTAAAATGGCATTGTCATCCCCATGTCAGACACAAGGATGCCATCATATCTAGCTGTGCCCTTAATAAATTAGCAAGCTTGGAAAATAAAAATAGCTATCACAGATAGGATCACACTCTTCCATGGGAGGCAAATTTGTTGTCTGGGGTTCTCCTAGATTACACTGGAATTTCACTAGATTTTCTGCTTTTTCAGAAGTGCCTTTTATCAGACTAGCTACATCCACAGCTGGACTATAGAGGGCTATTGTCTTCATTTATGGCTTGATCATTTCTATACTATGAAGTATACTGCAATATTTCTCTAAATAGGGCTGACCTTGAAGATAGCTCAGAAACAACTTATGATCCAGAGTACTACTGCTTATCTGTTCACAAGAACAGATTTTTTTGGGAGGGACCACTAACCCCCCCCCCTCCCTTCACATACCTCACAAGGTATAACAGCTTGTTTAAGGTATTGTTGGCCTTTAATGCTCTATATGGGCTGGGTCCCAGATATCACAAGAAGTGCCTTAGCCCATACTCCGCCCCCCGTCAACTTATTCATGAGTCTTTGGGTTGGCTTTTAGGAGAGGTGAATCTGTGACCCACCAAGAGGGGAACCTTTTCTATGGTGGCTCTAGAATTGTGTGCTGCTGTCTCACAGAAAGACTTCTGCATTCTCCCACTCCTTTTAAAAAACCTTTGAAAATACTTTTATTTCATCCAATGTTCGGTATTAGTAGAGATTCTGTTTTTACATTTTAAAAAACATTTTAATTTAGCTTTATAGCATTTATTTTTCTGTTATTGTAAACCATTTTGCCAACTGTAGAAAATTACCTGACAAATACTGTACATTAAATAAATCAATGCTATCTCTGCTGTATGGAATGCTGTGTCTGCTAAGTTCTTTTTGGCAGTCTTGGGGTGTGTGATATGTGTTGCTTTTAAGTCTGTTCTCCAAAGCAAAGGTAAAGCAAACCCAGAACGTATTTAGCTACAACAGCTCAGCTGTTTCAAGAGGAGAACAATTTAGAATGTTTTATTTTGTCTCATTCGGTTTGTATTTCTATGAATTATTTCCAGTCCATGTCCCCATATGGAAGCAGAAAAATCATTATAAGAATGAAAATAAGATGGTTTGTATCACCTGCTTAACTTGTTTTGTCCTCTGCCTTCAGGCTTTAAAAACTGCTTCCCATATTTTTCCCCTTTCTTTAAAAATAACGTACATCAGTATAATTTATTCCAGGTCCTGACAGAAGGATCATATTTGAAGCACTGAACGTTGCATTTTTAAGTCCAATTTTACAGTCTTCAGTGTTTTCAGAAGTGGAAAAATTCTGGGAGGATGTCTTTGAAAGGTAAATGCTGACCATTGTGAACATTATATCTTTTTATTTTAACAACAACGACTATTTCCTTTTGTACCATCCAATTCTAACAAATCATTATAGGAAGAATTTTATTGTTAAAGAAAAATATGAGAGTTTACTGAGGATCACATGTCTGTAGACAGTAAAATGACTAACTAGAGAGGTCCCATTTTCAATAGGAAATATATATTTCCAGGCTATGAAACTATAAACAAAATTCCACCAAATTTACAAGATAACAATAAATTATGGTCTCATTGGGAAGGCAAAGTCGCTGCAGGGCTTTAATCATAACTGTGGGAGAAATATGCTACACAGCACTGTTCTTACTGCTATATTAGCTTTCTTATTTCCCCTAATCATGACAGTCATGAATACTTTGTTCTTTAGAGGTTAAATCATGAGCAGAGTACAGATACGTTTGGCTGTAATGCCTATGCCTGAATGCTAAGGCATGATGAACTTACACATCCAGCAATTTCACACACTGCAACTGCTGAAGTTTGCTTTGAACTGTAATAATGTTTTTCTTCTGCATCTTTAACCAAAAGTGCAAACTCCCTTCCAGCTTTTAACTTAGTGCATGACTAATCAAAAAGCAAATGAATATATCATACAAGAATGGAATACAGCCTTCAGCTGTCTGTGCGGAAGCTTAGGCAGTGATCATTATTATGAGAGTACCGATATATGCCTATACCTGATTGTGGCAAGTTGGACAGGATACACCACAGGTTTCCATGTGGCACACACAATTATTATCGATCATGGTGATCTGTTTTTTTATATGAGACATAAAGTTGTCTCCTCTTGGTTCACTTCTCATCCTCAGTATTGTAGGATCTTCCTTCTAAGTTGCAACAGTTGGAAACATGCCAGCAAGTTAATGGACATGGACAGTAAAATTCATACAGCCTCCAAAATGGTTCTGCTAGGTCAGGGGTCTGACATATAAGTGATGCGATATGGGAAAACTGGCACGGGAATGGTGCTACTTCTATTGGTACCTTGATGATAGCATTCTGGAGACCATGTGTCAGGTATTTCTAACCTCTCTTAAACTCTCTTTTTTCTAAAAAAAAAAAAAAAGTTTTGATATATACATTTAGAACTTGATATTCTTTCTCCAAGCAGGAGGAAATAGCAGAAGGCATCTATGTGACTGTGAACAGAGTGATAGCATACTGTGTCAGACAGGGCCCTCTCCATTATATTGTCTTCTTGTTGGAAGGTATGTGGAATGTAAAAATCCAAGTTCCTTTTAACCGTGCATGGTCAAAAATAGGCTGGATACATGATACTGAAGCTGCTCTTGTGCTACCCATTTAAGTTATGTATCAAGTCTAAATTTAATCAAGGCCACATTTTATTTATACATTTCATGCATTAAACTCATTTAAACTTCTAGTCAGATTTCATTAGGGGAAATACTACCGCGCACATCATGCAGTAGTAAAGCTAATGTGCTTCAGGAATTTGAAAGGATTTAGAGATCGGAGGGTCTGATTTCAAGAATTTCTTTCTCTTCTTTAACTTTGTGCCTGTGTGCTGTGGCCGATTTGTTTCCTAGGACACTAATACAGTCAGCATGCGCTCTACAAATGTGTAAACACAGACATTCCCTCTAATCAGTGAGTTTGGTGTCTTAGGGCAAGATTATGTTTTTTTAGGAAATGCAATTTATGTTCAGGATTAAATTTCTCCTGCCGACTGATAACGTCTGAGGTTGACTGAGATGATAAGTATTGTGTCCTGGTACCTTGTCATAATTGTGAAGCCTTCAACCAGTCCATTTATGTGAGTTTATTTTGGTGATAGAAGTGATGAGTTAGCTCCTAGTGATAGGAAATAGTGGAGATCTCTGCATTGTGGGAAATACCGAAACAGGGAAATGCTGAATATTTTCAGAAAGCAGGAAAATTTTAACTCTTCAGTAAAATGTTCAGGACAGCTGTAGCTTGGCTTCAGGGACTATTGCTGTTAAAAAGAGGCCAGATACAAAAAGACAGTTGAATATTAACTATGAAAAAGAAGATAAATGAAAAGCTGGTTGTGGAGTCAAACTATTGGGCTCACCTTTTAAAAAATTTAATATTTATTTAAATCCAAAGAAAATTGCAGAGGAAGCAGTAACTGCTGAGGAACTGGTTTATATACAATCCTTTCCTACACCACTGTTCAGTGTCAAGGTCAGGTCTTTAAACAGAGCTTACCTTTGAGGATCAGGATAAGTTTTCTTAATGTCTCATACAACTTCAGTCCAGGACTATTGGCTAATCTAGAATGCTGCCTGCTTAGTCACAGAACCTCTAGTGAAAATGGCTAAGAGAAGATGGTATTAACAGATCCTGTTTTCCTCCACAGTCTGCCTCCTACAACCATCAGAACTTCCGGCAAGATTTGCGACCATGGCGGACGCGCTCCTCCGCACTAGCGGGGAGCGCGATCCGTACCCGGCGGGAAGAAGGGGCTTCGGACCGGTGCCGAGCCCCCAGAGACCCTAGTGAAGGGGCTCTGCCTGGGGTGGCACGAGGGGGATCTCTCCCTACGGTGGCGATCGAGGGATTGAGGTCCCCTTTCATCACCCCCATAGGTTCCCCCGTCCGTGGGAGCCGTATGGCTAAAAGCGCAAAACCGAGAAGCAGCAGAGAGTGTGAAGCAATGAGGCTGGAACTGACAGTTACGCTTGGAGAAACAGTGAGTCTGAAGTAAAAAGAAACAGAATACAGCGGGAAAGGCGGGTGGAGTAAACCCCCCCCCCTCGAGACTGGCGTACTTACGGGACTCTTTACGTGGCGTTACTGCATGAAAAAACGTATGTTCGGCTTGCTTGATGGCAGCATTGCGCTTTAGAGGATATGAACTTTAAAAAGATATAAGCGCAGTCGTGGAATTTGCTCCTTTCGTCCATCTTATCTAACTATCAACAAAGAAGCACAGTCTCAACAATGGCGGGGAAACCGAAACCTTCCCCCAAACTAGGAAGTACAGCTCCGAGTTCAAAGGTTGATACCACGGAGATGAGCACGGTGTTCTCCTCGTTATTGCGACCTCTAGTGGACCAAATGACAGCTCTCAACGTTAAGATGGACAAGATGCAATTGGACCTGAAGGAGTCGAATAAAACTACAGAGAAGCTGCAGCGAGAACTTCTGGAAGTTAAGACTTCAGTTAAAAATCATGATTCAAGACTACAAAAAGCGGAGAAAGAAAAGGCCTTCCACTCTGATCAGCTCTTGAAACTTCAGATGGAAAGATCAAATTTTTTCCTAAGACTTCAGAATGTACCAGAGGATAAAGGAGAAGACCTTAAAAATCTGTTAAGTGAAGCGCTTGAACCAGTGACGGGCTTAAAAGCAGCGGAAATAAAAAGCGATATGGATATGGTTTACAGAACCTATCCAGATTATACTAAAAAGAAAAGCCTGCCTGGTGAGATTCAGATAAGGTTCTCCAAAAAGTCAACAAGAGATGTGGTGCTCAGGACCACAAATAAAGCAGTTCTGAAGATCAAAGGAAAAGAAGTTAAAGTGATGAAAGACATCCCATTTGAAATAAGGAAAAGAAGGAAAGCCTATGGAAAACTGACATCTTGGCTACAGTCTGAATCTATTATCTATAGGTGGAATGTTCCGGAAGGATTGAGCTTCAGCATCAAAAACAAGAAATATAAAATTGACTCTGTCCACCAGGCGAAAAGTTTTTTGGAAAAAGGCAAAGAAAAGAAAAAAGAGAGAGACTCAGATGGTTCACTGGCATCGCAAGAAAATATGTATGGATTTGATAGCTCAAAGAGCGAAGAAGAAACGTCTGACTCGGAAAAGGGAGCAGCAGCTCCAAAAGTACAAGAAGAGACTGTTAAGACAAGAAGAGGACGAAAGAAGAAATAAAGGCTGAAATGTTTTTTGAAACTGCACTTATATATAATTGATAATTTGTATAATTAAGCATTCCTTCAAAAGAGCATGTCTGTCAAACAGCTTTTTTTTTTATTTTTTATGTATCATCAGTAACAATTTTATCTAAATATTAGCCAAGGTTTAAAATGCTTCATATGTATTAATGGCATAGCAATATTAAGCAAATGATAAAGCACACTCTGTATAAGGTAAACATAGCTTAGAAAAGTAGCGTTGTAGAATTAGATTAGATAAAATTAATAAAAATTTAAAAAAAAAAAAAAAAGAACTTGCAGGATTGGCCTTCAGACTCACAGCAGTTTTGGAGAAAGACTGATTAGGATTCTGGTCTATGGCTTGGTTTCACTAGAGTTGGATTTCTATTGCCAGTCCATCATATGATACACGTTTAGCAATTCAAAACCATCAGAAAGAAGTGCAGGTGACCGAAGTTTCTTCTTGTATTGCTTGCTTAGAATGGAGATCCTAATGGGGCACAAAAGGTGGGATATAAATGGTGTAAATAAATAAATAAATAAATAAATAAATAAATAAATAAATAAATAGAAGGTCATACATTGAGACAGCACATCTTTGCACAAAGAAGGAACGTTTTCACTAGGATTTACTTAACTATTGGGGGGGACAGAAGTTCCACTTTAACTAGGGAAGGGCACAAACTGCAAAAAATGTGTTCAGTTCGTGGTTCATGGCCAAGCCACAAACTGAACCATGAACTGAACTGAACTGAACTGGTTCACTCTTTGATGAAAAGGTGTGGTTTGTGGGCCCAGCAAACCTTGTTTAAAGGGACCACAGTCCTTTTAAATGGGGTTTTCAGAAAGCAGCAAAAACAGCTGAGCGGTGGGAACACTTCCAGCTGCTCAGCTGTTTCAGGCCTTCTTGTGCAGTCCCTTTAAATTTTAAAGAGCCGCACAAGAAAGCCGAGAAAAGGTGATCAACCGGTCTGGGGTCAGGTGCCATTTCAACAGGGGAAGCCCCTGTCCATTGCCTGGCAATCCAGAAGAGCCACCCTCCCCTGTCACCTGAGGATGCCCCCCAGAACTCCCATCAGAAGCTCACCCAGAAGGCTGGTGGAGGAGGAGGCTGGTGATGGAGAAGGGGAGACCACCAAAGGAGACAGCTACAGTGAGCTGCACAGTGACAGCAGGACCATGGCCACAGGCCACGATGGCAATACAGCAGCTGAGCCCACCCCAGGAACCCAGGGTGGGGGGTGGGGTGGCACTGGCAGGGAAGGAGGCTGCTCCAGCCTGGGGACCACGTGGGTTGGGCATCCCCCATGGCTGGCCTGCTTCCCACTGGGCCCAGCTTTGCCACTGTCCCCAGAAGACACCTAAAAAGAACTTGGAGTCCCTTTAAATCCTTGCTTTCTTCACTGGCTAGGAACTGGCATGAAACCCACTAACTGCCTTAAATGTTTGTGAAGTCCATGACCATGGACCCATCACAGACTTCGATTCCTGAACCACGAACAGGGCAAAATTCATCACAAATTTTGCTTTGTGGTTTGGTTCATGTCCATCTCTAACCTTAACCTTACATATGGATACCATGGATCTCCATCAAAGAATGAATATGTATTTTAGGGTAACAGTTGCTAGGCATATGCATGAGAGTTTGTTTTATTTCCTTCAGCTTCAATTTGAGACACCCCCCCACCCCCACCCCACACAAATCTGTATCTTCGTGCTTTTCCACAGGGCTTTTTTTGTAGAGAAAGCCAAGCAGGAACTCATTAGCATAATAGGCCACACCCAACAGCATAAATGTATTAGCATGTTAGGCCACACCCCTGACAGCACATCTTCCTCCCAGGATCAGCTTCCCCAGGTGCCCCGTGGCTTTTCCACCCATATTATGACACCCAGCTCTATATGAGTTGTGCAGCCGGTCGGACTCCAACCCACAAGATCTGGACCGGGCATTGCACGCCATAACTGGTTGGCTCAGGCAGAGTCAGCTGAAATTGAACCTGGCAAAGACGGAGGTCCTGTGTCTGGGTCGGGGTGGTCTAGGGCGGGGGTCCCGCTCCTGAGCTTTGATGGGGTGCCATTGGTCCCTGCATCGAGGGTAAGGAGTCTGGGAGTGCTCCTGGATTCCTCCTTGACAATGGAGGCCCAGGTAGCAGCCACTGCCAAGTCAGCTTTTTATCATCTGCAGCTGGCATGGCAGTTGGTTCCCTTTCTCGACCGTGATGACCTAGCCACAGTGATCCATGTGACAGTCACCTCAAGGTTGGATCACTGTAACACTCTCTACATGGGGCTGCCCTTGGTGCAAATCCGGAAGCTGTAGTTAGTGAAGAATGCCCAGGCTGCTGATGGGCCTCACTAAGAGGGACCATATCCAGCTTGTGCTAGCGGTGCTGCACTGGCTGCCTATAGCATACCGGGTTCGCTTCAAAGTGATGGTACTTACTTTCAAAGCCCTATATGGCCAGGGTCCAACATACCTGAGGGACCGCCTCTTCCCACATGTATCCCAGCAGGCACTTCGGTCGGGGGCCCAAAATCTACTCTGTGTGCTGGGCCCCAGGGAGGCCAGGCTTGCCGGAACCAGGGCCAGGGCTTTTTCGGTGGTGGCTCCTGTCTGGTGGAATGAGCTCCTGGAGATCAGGGCCCTGCGGGACCTTATGCAGTTCCGCAGGGCCTGCAAGACAGAGCTGTTCCACCAGGCCTTTGAATAGGAACCATTGGTACCACATCACGATTGACAGCTGACGATGTGGGGCCACCCTGGATGCAGCCCAGGCCTGATGGCCATGGAAGGCCATACTCCGACCCTATGACTGGAAGCACTTTTACTGAAATTTATTGTTGTTAATGGATCTAAATTATGGGATTTTAAACTGGATTTTAAATGTCATTGTATTGGATATGGCACATTGTGCCTTTGTAAGCCACCCTGAGCCTGTTTGCGGGGAGGATGGGGTATAAAACTGAAAAATAAATAAATAAATAAATAAATAAATAAATATTAGACAAAACTCAGGAGGATTAAAGAACAAATTTTTAGACAAACTCCCCCTTCTTTGGGGGGGAGGGGCTTTTGAGGCAATGAAAGGCATCTAATGTTTTATAAAGTGTATGGGAGAATTGATACAAGATTTCAAACAGTAACACAGAAAGCACTGTAGCTGCTTAGCTTGAAGAACAGTGCCATGAGGAAGAGGCATACTGACAAGGCAAGGGCATTTATTGGCACAAAACATCTGGGCAGGCAAACAGTAGGAGATGGACTTTGAAGCAGATTAGTTTGGATGGAGAATAATATTTGGAGAGCATAAGGCAAATTGGGGAGTACAGGCTGCAAGGGAAAATTTGGCAGAGCATGGCAGGCATTGAGAAGACATCCTACTCCATATCCTTCAGGACTGGACTACCTCATGTATGGATATAATTCAAATGGATATAGCTTGCAGTTAATCAGAAAAGCCCACACTTTCTCTATCCCCCTCCTCCTAAGGAACACAGTGCTCTCTTTGTGCCTTTATTAGAAAAATGCTAGCTGCCTTGTAAAAGTGAAACCAATAGAGGCAGAGAATGCTATAATGAAAGAAACTAGAATGAAACAAAAGAAATCACTTTAAAAAGTATTATTACATGCTGTTTAGATAGGGAATTTGTTTCATTTTTATATTAAGTATGATAGTTATGAATACCCCATTTCTGTAATTAGTATAATTAATAACAAAAGAAATGCACAAAGAAAAGACATGCATGGACTATTTCCCTGATACAGTCCATAGATGCTTCTAAATGTTTCAGGAGGATGTTTTATGGTGATTCTCAAATAGTCCAATAAACCTCACAGGATATAACATAATTTCACTGACAAGACATGTGCACGCCTGCAGGAAATCTCCATTCAGGCTGCATTTTGCCCACTGCTACCACATAAGCTGACTTTCCTTCCCAGGTCCAAATGAAGACCATGATTTGATCATAATGCCATTTTGTTTACCATTCCCTGAATTACAGAATTCTGAAACATGACAGCCTTTTTCAGGTTGGTTGGATGAAAGTTGGACAGCTTATATGGAATAGATCTGCAAGCTATCCCTTGATTAGGGTTTAAATAACTATTGGCATGCAGCTTGTGGCAGCCTCTGTCACACCATTCCATGGGGAAGAGGTAGACACTTGTTACTTATTGGATCGCCCTGTTGTTGGATCTCCAGAAGAACTGGTTGACCACTGTGTGAGACAGGTTACTGGTCTAGATGGACCACTGATCTGATCCAACAGGGCTCTTGTTGTGTTCTTATGTTACCATTCAGAAAAGTTTACTTCATTCACAACCCATTCCTAAATAAGGATGGGCATGAACTGCCTTTTTGTGGTTTGGTTCATGATTCATGGCTGAACCACAAACTGAACCATGAATCAGTTCGTATACATTAGTGAGCCATTTAAATTTTAACCCCCTGTTTGTGCTCCCTATGGCTTTTTGTGGGGAGCAGAAAACAGTGGTTTAAATAGCTCCTAGCCATTTAAACCAAACAGCTGTGTGGTAGGGAGCTCAGCTGTTTTTCATGAACTGCATGAACTGCATCAAAATTTGTGAAAGTCTGTGGTGGTTCTTTAGTTTGCAAACATTGCTTTGTAAATCATGAATTGGCCAAATTTGTAATGAACTTTAGTTTGTCAGCTGGTTTGTGCTCACCCTAATCATAAACATATATACAGTCAAAAGGATTTGTATCTTGCCAAGTATGTTTAGCCTTATGAAACCACTGCTACAGTAGTGAAACCATTCTTCAGAATCTGAAGCCATCTCAAGCAGTATGTAGAACAAGAGATTACATTTTCAGAAGAGCTATTCCATTTTCTAACTTTAATTATTTCTAAGTTTAATAAGATCAAAACTAAGCCAAAAAGGTTTCAAACATGGCCTTCATTCCTAAATGTTTAGAGACAGGAAGCAGCTTTTTTGGGGAAAGTGTTACCTGAGATTATTTGAAAGGTTAGAACATTTTTGAAAGAGTTTGGAGACCAGGTTCTGGGTTTGTGCTTTACAGTACAAAAAGCTTGTATACCTTTACAACTTCATTAGATTTCGAGATTTTGCAATAGTGAAACATTTACATGTGTTAGTGATTTTTTTCCACTAGGTGTCAGCATAAGGTAATGACATTGAATTTGGAAACTACTTGAAGGGAAAATGAGACTCTTTGATTAATTTAAGGATTGGCATCATTGAATAATTGGTTTATGATAGCATCTATCTATATTATCATATCTCATACTATGTTATTACATCCTTTCTCTCTTAATTGTGGTTGAATCTTTCTTAAACAGGTTGGTTCAGCACCTTGAAAAATGAGTTATAGCATTCATCAAGGTTCAGTGCTTTGCTTATATTTCTGTAACTTATATATTAGAACTTTGAAATCATCTGGAATTTTTGGGTATGCTGCCATCAATATGCTGCCAAAATCCAGTCTTCTGCTTTTAAAGTCAATGCAGATTAATCCTGAGGCTGTGATCACAAAGAGGATGAACAAGATGAAGTTAAATCTAGCTCTGCAGCAGAACACCAGCTTGGCGTGCAGAAGGTCCCAGGTTCAATCCCCAGCATCTCCAGTTAAAGGATCTGGCAGCAGGTGATATGAAAGACCTCTACCTGAGACCCTGGAGAGCTGCTGCCAGTCTGAGCAGACAATACTGACCTTGATGGACCAATGATCTGATTCAGTATGAGGCAGATTCATACAAGATGGAAGCATTCTTGGTTGGTAAGGTAGAGGTTTTTAAGAGTTTAGATCTACCTAGGCTAGATATTAAAAAGTTAACTTTTTTTGATCATGTGAAGATCTTAGGGGTACTCCTGGATCCTTACATTTTGAGGAGCAGGTTGGTGCTGTGGCCATGCATGTGTTCTTCCACTTAAATCAGATTTGAGAGTTATTTCACTTTTTCCACACTGCAGATATTGATTAGGAATGCCACAGATTTCTCAGTGAGCCTGTTTGACAGACAAGCTTACCTTGTTCAACACTCAGAATTAGACTATGAACTGATCATTGATATGTTCAGACACTGGACAACTTAAACAGCTGCCAAACACTAAGTTTGCAGCTGCCTGCTAATTAGAATCTCACTCATAGCTGACAGGAAGATCAGCTGGGGGTCTGGTCCATATTCTCCTTCCCAGCAATATGCTTTTAATCTCTGCATTACAAAAGAGCTCATTTCTTGAAGGACGGCAATCTTGAATAGACCTAAGATGGGACTTTGTAGTTTATAATAACAGACCTAAGATGAGATTTGGTAGTTTATAATAACAATAAGAAAGGTTAATATGGATATTAGTCTTGCTTCAGGTATCTTGGATCCAATGTTTAGGTTTTTCAAAATGAACATCTTTTTTTTTTATAACTATATATTTTATTAATTTTTCATTTTTAACAACATACAATACAACAAAACAACTGTAACATAAAACTCAAACCAACCAATACAAGCAAACATTTAACAATAACTATAACATGGCAACTTTCCTACTTACTTTCTGTTTTAACATTAATCCTTTTATAAACTAATAAAAACAAAGTTTTTATATTTGTCAGGGAGTACATTCATGTCATTAAATGTGTCTAGAAATGTAATTCATGAAAACAAGGTGTAATTTATGCAGCAAAATTCTGAACAGTTTGAGTTAACGTTCATTTTCATGAAAAACATTTCTTGTCCTTAGTGTCTCCTACCATAGAATCATAGAATCACAGAGTTGGAAGAGGCCAGAGTTTTCCACACAGAGTGACTGGTAATGCCAGCCACATCAGAATGCCACACATCTGACAGGACAGCCCCCCCAAAGTAACCCCAATGACAGCTTGGCAGGCAGGGAACCCCAGCCCCACCAGAATAGTAAAATTAGATTTTTCCATTTAAAGTGATCATAAGGTAGGTGTTGTGTTATGAGGTAGATGATGTTGCTTCATGAGGCAGGTATTGGGTGAGGAAGCCCACCCCCCAGCAGAGGTGGCCATCCTCCTACCCAGGCACCAAAGGTGCAACCCACAGGCCACATGCCGGATCACCCAGAGAGGAGGAGGAATGGGGGAGATGCAGGGGGACAATAGGAGGCATGGATCTTACCCTGTGAGTTCCAGAGAGTGGTAGCACAGCAGGGAAATGTTGACCTTCAGGAAGGCCAACTCATCCACCCTGGCTGGGTCCAGACAGGAGTGGTGAGGGCTGAGAATGTCTCCCAAGTGTGAGAACACCTGCTCACTCTGGACACTGGTGGGAGGGCAGGACAAGAGACTCATGGTTACACAAGAGAGGTTGGACCAGATGGCAGTCTTGCATGACCAGTACTCCAGGGGATGGGTGGAGGTGGGCTCAGGGGATTTGGCAAGGTACTCCCTCATCATCACCTCTGCCGAATCGTCTCCAATTACATGCCTGGCATCCCCAATGCCATTACTGACAACCAGTAATGAGGTATGATGGCCCTATCCACTCTCCCGCTCATAGGCAAGATTTTCCCTCAACTAGAGTGGCTCAGTGACAAAATGGAAAGGGAAATGGAGGGAAAAATCTGTTTTCTTCCTTGCTGAGGAATTCTGGCAGTCCTGAGGGAAGGGTCAGGAGCCCGCTTTAGCTTAAATGACTTAAATGACACTCGAAGCATTTTAAAATCCAAAAATAACAAAATGTTTTATTTAACAAAAGAGAAAGGTCAGGTAAAATCAGGGGTTCAAATGTCATAGGTAAAACCAATACATGCACAGATGTTGTTTCAGGCTTATGAGAGTTTCTTAAGCTTTTCACAGTGACTTAAATCTTTATGTTGAGAGGCTCTTGTTCCAGTGTTTTCCCCAAACACTTCTGTACACTTTCCAGTACACTCTGGTACACTCTTTCCAGTACCCAAACTCTTTCTCTTGAAACACCAGTACTTGTCTTGAGTTTTTAACTGACTCTTAAGGTCTCCAAAGGCAGTTTCTAACCACACCAGACCAGGGATCTCTGTACTCCCCAGAGCTAAATGTCTTGACAGGGAAGGGAATTTTCTCTCTTTCTAGATCTATTCCCTTTCTTTGGTCTGAATGGGAGTCTTCACCTACTTCCCAAACTTCCTTGCCAACTTCCCCCCAATTCTTCTTTCTGTGTTAAACTGCGCTCAGTCAGAGCTGAATTCTGAAACTGTCAGTACTTGACTCTTCTCAGCTAGGGCTGAAATCAGATTGAATTCTCCTCAGCATCCAGTTTAGAAGTCTTTCTCTGTTCAGTTGATACTAACCAATCAGATATCTTGGAACAGCCTGTCACTCAAGGCTTTCTGTTTCTGTGAAGAATTAACCTTTAACAGGCCTTTATCTGTTTATACATCACTTCTAAGATTTAAAAGTACAGTCTGTCACATGTCTGGCATCCAGGCTGCTGCTGATCTCCACCACCGAAAACCAGTAGCAAGGTTTCTAACTAGTTGGGTTCTCTGAGGCAGAGTGCCAGGCTGCAGCTCCTCCTCCCCCTGCCTCTTCCACTTGCTGTTCCCTCTGGCCATGTCTGCTGGCCTGTAGCCTCCACACTTCTTTGCAGAGCTCATGCTTCCATTGTACAAGCTCTGCACTCTGGAAAGCAATGTTGCCTTTTAACTGGGGGTCACACATACAGGCTAGCCTGTACTCCCCTTCCTTGCAGAGAGGATGCAACCTAGTGGTGATGCCCACCTGAAACCTCTCTGTCAAGGCCCTGACTTGTGAGAGAACAGGCATCACCTGGCAGTCCAGCTGCACTGCAGAGGCCAGCACCTAGTCCATACCTTAAATCAGGGGAACGACTTGCCCCAGGCTGGCTGTATGGGCACAGAACAAGTCTGTATTCATGCCCTGTGCACGGAGCAGAGCCACTTTGTAGCCCAGTGGCAGGACTGTCCTCTCTTGGGGCCTGTGCCTTAAAAGTCCAGACAGACAGGTCCTCTGGTTGCTACCAGTGCACAGACAGGGAGAGCTAGCCATGCTACTGGCTTCTCCAGAGGTCTGCTGTAAAGTGCACGGTTTTGCCTTGTGCTTTGGAGAGCTCACTCTTGACTATCACCACTGCAGAGCAGTGCATGGTGGGCAAGACGTGTCAACTCATAATCCTCCACTAAGGGGCAAAGTACCAGGGAGCCAGGTGCTGCAGAAGCCAGTGAAAGGCTATGTCTTCCATAAGGGAGAAGGTTGGCCATCTACAGCCATCATCTCACTGATGAAGCTAGTGACTGCTTCCTAGGCTCTTCATGTAACCCTTCTGGATGGCACTGTCAGCATACCTCCGGGAGTGACCTCTTGGAGAGTCACCTGTGTTGATGTTCCACCACCCATGTCACACTGAGTACAGAGAGTCTTTCTTGGAGAGACCTCCTGTTTCCCCTCCACTTCTCCCTGCTGAGAGGGAGTGGGCTTCTTCTTCCTCCCATTGGCCACCATGCTTTCCTCTGGTGGCTACATGCTGGGTGCACCCTTTGCAGGTCCCTGCAGAGGATGGAGGAGGACAAGTGTTAGGTGTTTGCCCCCCTTCAAACATGGGCATGGCATACCTGGCACTCTGCCACACAGGAGTCACTGGGGAGCATGCAGAAAAGTTTCCAAAGAGTGGGCTGGAAATGATTCCCTGGGACTGGAGAAGGTGGAAGGAGGGATAGCTGCTTTCTGGCAGTGGACTAGGAGGGGCCATGTACTGGAGGCAGGAGCAGCAACAGGGACTGTGTGGAAGGGGAGGATGCGTTCCCCCTTCTGAGTCACTGTCAGAGACTTATTGAAAGAGTGTTATTAATCACTGGTTTTGGGGCAGTGCTAACAACTCTTTGTTCTCTGTGGAGAGCCCCAGGAACAGATCAGGGAAAGGAAGCTCCGAGACTTCTGGTGATGCCCTGTCAGAGGCTGGCAGGATGGGTTTGGTGCCTGGGGATGGGGGCTTGTGGTACAGGGGGTGGAAGACTTCTTTCCCCCATGACAAGCACCCTTTGCACCGACTTTCACCCTCATGGCACAGGGGGGTTGGTTCACAATCAGGAGAGTAAGCCCCTCTGAGCAGAGAGACGGGAGGCTCAGAACCCTGAGTACACCTAAGACCCCTAAACCCCAGCAGGGGAGAGGAGTTCACAATCAAAATGTGGGTCCTCAGCCCAGGAACCCACTAGCTAAGCCGCTCTGCTCAGTGAGAAAAGAGAGTGGGCGGCTCAGAGCCCTGAGTCCACCTAAGACCAAAACCTCAGCAGGGGAGAGGAGTTCCCAATCATGAGGGAATGTGCTCTGCCTCTCTCTTTAACTGCAAAGAGCCAAGAGAAAAGAGGCTGCAGAACTGAGCTGAGCATATTTATAGCTTTCTGATACCATAGAGCAGAATGGGAACTCTGTTATTGGTAGCGAGCAGTGCCTGTTAAGCTTTGGAGGGCTCCTATTGGTGTTTCCAAAGCTCAAGAATTTCACCTCCCCCATTGCCTTGGTGTTTTTAAACAGTTTAATTGAGTGAATAATGTCTGGAAAAGGTAATCATTCACAAACTTCCATGAACCCCCATGGACAGCACCAAAGTGTAAAATGTTTGTGTCAGGTGCCCTTCCATGAACTTCCATGACATTGCTTCGCAAACCACAAACAGCCCAAAATTCATGATAAACTTTAGTTCATGAGCCAGTTCATGCCCATCCCTTCCACTGATATAGACCCTTTGAGCAGACTCTTTTATGGCAGTAAAATATATCTGCAGAACAAGGTTCTGGGAACATCTTCCTGAGAATAAGTCCCATTGAAAAGATCTGAGTAGGATTCTTAGTAGACCTGCTTTAGAATGGCAGTGCTATAATGGGAGGGTAGGCAATGTAGGAGAGCACTGGAATCATGTTTCCCAACCCTTTTGCTTGGTATAGTGACCAGGGCTGGCCCAAGATTTTTTGGTGCTCTTGTCAGGGACCCAAGCCTGGGTCCCCCTGAGTTACCACCCTTGAAGGGTATATGCAGAGAAGAAACCAGACCTTGGCAAAAATATGTAAAGGTTTGTTAAATAGTTAAAGAACAGAATAACACTAGGCAACACAGTCTCTATGATTTTGTAGCATAAAGACAAGAAAGCTGACTTATCTATTTAATGCATCAATATCAATACTAGATGTTAGATGGCACAGTCTTAAAGTTTCCAAATCCAAAATTGAGGCTTAAGCTTTATCTATGTAGCTGGTCATTGCAATGAGACTGAGCATAATCAAGGCCTTTGTCCTGCAGAAATCATAAAGTTAGTGTGGCTTCCCCCTGGTCTATGGCTTAATTATAGTCTCTTGCTGTCTGGTATCAGGTGATGTCCCAAATCCAATCAGGGTGCACACTCCCTGGAACCCTCTAGAAGATTATGGCATCACCTCAGTCTCTCCCTCCCATCTAGGGAACCACAGGTTCCCAGGAAGAGCTAATTACCACATTCTGGACTCCACCCTTGAATGAGATAAGGATGGTGTAGGCAGGGAGGCCCAGTTACAGACACCTGCAAGCTGGAGTAGGTCCACTAGTATTCACATTAACCCTTGGCATTAACTAGTATCCCCATTAACAGGCTCTCATCTAGTTCAGCATTCCATTTTCTATAGTGGCTACCCAACAAACATCGTACAAAGTGTGCAGCTGCTTCCATTATGAACCCCACAGCAAGTGGCATTGTGGCATATACTGACTTTGCACATGGAGGTTACATTTCAGCCTGTGATGACCCTCTCCTCCATCACTCTCTTTAACCCCCCTAAGAATCTAAGAAACTCACTCTAGTAACTATCAGGACACGTTTCACTTGATCAACATGTACATGCAGTGACAATGGTAATGTATGACATTGAAGATAATGTTTCTGGGGTCAGATCTTGGCTTCCAACATACAAAAGAGAGTCATGGAAAGGGCAGGGGTGGCCATTAATTACTCACTTGCAGAGTGACCCACTTGTAGAGGCTTCACACAACTCACAGGTTGGGAAACCCTGCACTAGAACATGGCATGTGAAATATTTTGGTACATGGAAGGAGAATGAGATGATGAGTCTCAGAAATAGACTGTAATATACTTTTGCAAAATGATTTATTGTGGTAGGTTTAAAGTTATTATTAAATTATTTCTATATTAAACATTTATTGCAACATGATTTCAGGCCTTTCAGCTTTGGAATTGCTTTGCCTAATAATAATGCCTAGCAGCTCTAGGGTTAATACACTCATTTTTAAAACTGGCAACTGAGGCTAAATTACAGGAACTTGCCTTAGTATGTGCCAGTGCAGCTTTATATTTAGTTTGTTCTCCCAAGGCAAACTACAAGCTGTCAGACCAAACTGCTTGTCAAAACATGTCAACTCGGACATTTGGCTGAGAATCTAGATTTCTAGTGAGGATTTTCCTCCACATCCTAGTGAGAGCTTCATTAAAACTGCATATCTAGGGGCTTAATGCATCTCTGTTTAGCCCTTCTTTGAAGTCATGTGTCCACATATACATTTTATACATCATTTGAGCCAGTTCATCCAAGCCTAATTTTAAATCCCCTCTGCAGCAATTATAACCCTATAATTGGCTGCCATTTATACTTGAGGTGAATGAACTTTATAAGGTTCACATTATGGAGGTAACATGATCTTATCCCTAAGGCCCATTCATAGGAACGGATGGAGAATGGACCTCAGCTGCTTTACTTTAATGTCTGCAAATGTGCAGAGACAAAATGCTACAAGAAACCTAATACTTGCTCCAAAGGTCCTCAACTTGACCCTGGCCTCCAGTCTCTTAAATCTTAGTTTATCCCTCTCTACTTGTATGCTGAACTATTTCTAAGCAAGTAGCCTCAATCTGCAGAGCATTTAGGTGGTCTTTCCTTTGCTCTGGGCAACCAAAGAGGACACACTTCTTGAATTATCTCAGCACTTTCAAAGATCCTTGAAGTAACCTGACTGTTCACCTGGGATGATTGCTTTTACTTTTATTTGTATTATTACTTGTGACAGAGATGAGGAACATTCTCTCCCATGTTCCTTTAAGAGTTCCTGCACTGAAATGTTCTATTCACTCCAGATACGGCAAAGAAGGAGCTGAATCTCATTCTGAGGAAAGCTTTGCACTCCTGGGGATATCCACCATGCAATCTCTGGTCATGCAGTGTTGGTAACTGGAGGCATCAATCTATTTTGAACAGTGGACAAAGCTAAAAAGTAGAAATGGCTTGATAAAAGCCCTCTCTTCTGAAATCTGCTTTGAGCCTCGGCAGGGGTCATTTCGTAGAAAAAGAGGTGCAGGAGCTCATTAGCATAACTCATTTGCATAACTCATTTGCATATGCCACACCCCCTAACATACCAGAAGTGTGTCAGAAGGCAACACCCACCCTTCAGGCTCCACTCCACAGGTGAGTGAAACTGACCTGCTCTTCCTCCATTCCCTTCCCCATCCAACACTTTGGGCAATAAAAATAAGCGTAAAGAACACACCCTCATTCTCTTCCTGCTCCCTTGAAACCACCAGGTTTCCCTTGAAACCACCAGGTTTCAAGTAGACTTGAGATACCCAGGACATGTGCACCACCCGTCCCTTCCCCTTCCCCTCCCCACAACAAGACACCCTGTGAGGTAGGTGGGGCTGAGAGAGGTCTTTTGAGAACTGCTAATGAGAGAACAGCTCTGAGAGAACTTGTGACTGGCCCAAGGTCACACCAGCAGCTGCATGTGGAGGAGTGGGGAATCAAACCCGCTTCTCCCACATTAGAGTCCAACTCCTGAGCACTACACCAAACTGATGGGGTGGAAGCTGCTGACCATGGCAGAGCTTTCCCCGGGGCGCTGTGCCTCTGCACTGCTCGGGGAAGCCGAGGAGGAGGCGGGGCTTGGTCATGTGCCCGCCCCCTGGACTCCTCACTCCCGGAGCTGCGCTCCTGTGTGCTCCCACTCCAACGGACCCCTGAGCCTCGGTAAGGAACTATAAAATACATCTATCAATCAGTCCATCAAGCAACAGGACATACAATGGGCCACTGCAATGAGGAGGAGGAAGGGAGCAAAATGTCTCCCCCGTCACAAATGCAGCTCTGCTGATGGATCACTGGATCCTGCCCAATAAATACCCAACGGGGACATCTGCAGCTGGATGCACATCTCTCTACTTAAATAGCTTATTTTTAACCTTGAGGCAGAAAGAATGAGCAATAGAGTAAACAGAACCATAGATGTCATTCAAAATGATCCAGCCCATGTTTAGCTCTTTCTGTTCTATTGATTTCATCAGAACAGGGCTAGATCTCTATAAATCTTGTCTTGCTGCAAACACTTGATGGGACTATACAGAAAGGCTTGCTTTGAAACACAGAAATTGCTAATTTGTGGTCTGTTTCAGTAACAGATTAGGTAAGCAATAATGTATTAGGAATGCAACCACTGGAGGGCAGCACAAGACTTCTGGCTAGGTAATGAAACTCTCTTTGGTCCAGATCAATGACGTAATTCAAAGATGTAATTCAAAGAATGCCTTGGAATTCATGGGGAAATTAAAAACCCAGAGCACTTGCTATCTCCCATTATGGTTGAATACTGCAAAGGCATGGAGTGAGCAACATACTTACAGTTTGTATCAGGACAGAAGTGAGGAAGGCAGGGAGAACAGACTAAACACGAAAAGAAGGACTTAATGGAAGACATGGCAGGAAGACAGGAGAGTGGGCCTATGGGTGGACAATTCCATATACAGTGTGAAATGCTTGAATTAAAGGTAAACATTTGAAATATCACTGATTTCGATGGCAGAGATTTATACAAACCTTTACTGTTGAAATCAGTGGCAAAGGTAATAAATAACGTTTGGCAGGGCTATTCGTGTAATGAAAAGACAGCGAGATTAGCTCACATGTTTCAGACTGTCTTTATGCAATGTACCCTGAGCCATCATCACTTGGGTGTGAGTCTGTGAGGTATGTCTTCTGTGATTTAGTTCACCACAGTAGTCTTGTGGAGGAAAGTTTCTGTACGGAAGAGAATACTGCAAGGGATACTTGAACACTCACTGGTTCAGCTCACATCCTGTCTGCTGATCACAAACAGGGGTCTGATTTTTCCATGATCGGTTCTACAATTAATTACTGTTTATGACTGTTCAGCAGGTTGCTTCACTGCATTTCTTGCTAACTGTGCACTATAATGCAACTGGCTTTTCATGCAAGCACATTCTCACACCGTCTGATTGAATTCTACTACCGCCCCTCCCTTCTTGCTGCATAGCCCCACTCAGCAGGTAATTGTTTAAATTCCTACCCTTGGGTGTTTGTCTTGGGAATCCTTAGAGATGCTATGAATTGCTGCTAATTTTACTTTATTTTATTTACTATTTTACAAAATTAATCCCCTGCTTTTTGTCCTCTAAGGGCCACCAAGGCGACTAGCAAATTAAGACATATATAATAAACTCAAATCTTAAAATCCATTAAAACCAACAAAAAACCCCACAATTAAACCAGAGCTAAAATACATACAAAAAGATTAAAGCAATAAAACATTGGGCAGGAAGAAGGGATCACCGAGGGAATGCCAAGCAAAACAAAAAAACACTTTCCGTACTGGGGCAGGATGGCAAAAGAAGGGGATAGAGGAGTCTCCTTGGGGAGAGAGTTCCAGAGTTTTGCCGTCATGACCAAGAGGGCCCTCTCCCTGATGGCCACCTGCCTAGACTCAGATGGCAGGGGCACCCAAAGTAGGGCCCCTGTAGATGGTCAACTAGGTTCATAAGGAAACAGGCAGCCTTTGGGTATGTCGGTCTCAAACCATATAAAGGTCAACACCAGCACCTTGAACTGTGCCCCAAAACAGACTTGGAGCTATTGGAAATGGGACAAGACTGGGGTGATATGATACCTATAACTCAGATGAAGAAGAAGAGATTGGATTTATATCCCGCCCTTCACTTGGAGTCTCAGAGAGGCTTACAAACTCCTTTCCCTTCCCCTCCCCACAACAGACACCCTCTGAGGTAGGTGAGGCTGAGAGAGCTCTTTCCAGAGCTGCCTTTGAGAGAACAGCTCTGACAGAACTATGGCTTGCCCAAAGTCATCCAGCAGCTGCAAGTGGAGGAGTGGGGAATCAAACCCGGTTCTCCCAGTTTAGAGTCTGTGCACTTAACACTACACCAAACTCATACCAGTAAACATCCTGGCTGCAGCATTCTGCACCACTTGAAGTTTCTTTACACTTTTCAAGGGCAGGCCCATGTAAATATTTTGTTTTGCTTTAATCACTGAGAAGGTTTTCCTAATGTTCAGTTATAACCCACCCTCCTACAACTTAATGGCCAATTGACTCCTGCCTTCTGAAATAGCAGAGGACAAGTCTAGACGGGCTTCTGTTCGTTAGAGCAATGTCCAGGCTTCCACAAACAGGACGTAATGAAATTGGGCATTTGCTCCCTGCACTAACTGTGCAAACCTATGATTGCTCAAAATGTATTCCTGCCTGGAAGATGACTTGATAAAGCATCAAGCAATGAGCTACTTTAACAAATTAGGTATTTGCAAATTAATTCATTTCAAATATTTCTATCCCACCTTATCACCTGGGATTCAAGGCAGCTAAACAATGTAGCAACCAGGATGTGAGCAAACTCTAATAGTCCAAATAACAGAATTGAACAAAAAATATGCACATTACAAATTTCAAAGTAGACAAAAGTTAAAATACACAAGAAGTGAAAACACATTGCTTTAACAGGCACACAAAAGTAGAACAAGCAGTCAAATCTGCTGAATCAATTTACTCTCCAGCAAGTTTTCTCTGGAAGAAGACTGTTAGCTGTGTTGCATCCTCCTAAACCCACTGAATAAGATAGCATAGTTGCACTCTCCTAAGCCCACTGACCTCAATGGATTTGGAAGGGTATAACTCTACTCAGGATTGCACTATAAATCTGACAGATCAATGCCAATAAAATATTTTTCAAACCAATCAAACATTATTCAGACTATAATTTTGCTGTACACCACACCTATGATGTCCCAAACACAACCCACTCCTCACAAAGTCCATTCCATACAGAACAGAAACACTCTTCAGACTCCATTGACTCTGGTACTCAAAGAAAGCCAAATTGTTTTTGGCTCATATTGTTCAGATCTTTATCTTCCCTTGGCTAACAGGAAAATGACAGCTTTGTATACTTAACAGTGGAAAAGTAAATTTAACGAGATCAATGAGCAGCATAAGGAATAAACACTGCAAGAGCTGCTACAGGCCAGCAATTAGCACAGTCAGCAGCGGCTAAAGGGGAGGAATGGTCTTTTCCGTCCCAGCATTTTAAAAGAAGTTTGTGAAGTAGCCCAAGCTGCCATCCAATTGGCCTTGGGGAATGCAATGTAGATCCAGACCATATTTGGAGTCATGATGAACTGAGCCTAATAATACATTTGAGTATTTAATTAGAATAAATTCTCATATCTGAGCACCTCTAAATCATTTAATATTCCTGGAGCTGGCTAAAATCCAATATGCAAATTGTAAAATGTAGGACTCCATAATCCCCCCCACTTAATCTCTATTCTTGCATATGTGAAAAGAGCCCCATCTAGTGGATAAGAGCACATTGGAAGAATGGCCTCAACACACACACACACACACACACACAAATAACTAGCTATAGTGCTCTCTAGTTTAATGTAGTGGTTAAGAGCAGCGGACTCTAATCTGGAGAACAGGGTTTGATTCCTACTCCTGCACGTGAAAACAGCTGGCAGACCTTGGGTAGGTCACAGTTCTCTCAGAGCTGTTCTCTCAAGAGCAGTTCTCTCAGAGCTCTCTTGGCCCCACCTACCTCACAGAGTGCCTGTTGTGGGGAGAGGAAGGGAAGGAGATTGTAAGCCACTCTGAAACTCTGAGTGATGGGCAGGTTATAAATCCTCCTTCTCTGGTTCCCCTGCCAGACTCCTGAACTTAACCCATGATTTGAGTAAGCAAATGATGGAAATTGAGAGATGTACTTGTATGTGTGAACTGTGTCTGTCTTTTCAAGCCACTATTCCTGGTCTCTGTTATGCAAAGCCTAGCTTATACATGCTGCAGAATGAGGTGTTAGAACGGACTTTCCCACTTCAGAGAATAGACTTTTAAAAATGTTTCTATACCTTCCATTCTTCCAAACTGAAATCCAGCATAGGCTACATTTTTGTTTTCAGGAAGTATTTTATGGGGACAGAATAATAAAAAGTGCCATACCCCACAGGGGTCTAAATGGACAACACTCCATTCGACCAAGTCATTTCACTGCATGTGTAGAGTTGTCAAAACTTTTCTCTCCTCCGTCCAATAATATCATATACACCTTGCAAATTTATTTATTTTAAACATGTTCCTGACCATGCAGAACTGCACCTTCTTCATTTCTTCGCCTGAGGGCCCACCTCCATTGTTTCAGACTATTTTCCTTTGATAAAACTCTTCTTTAATGTTCTTATTATGTTTATCATAAGAATCTTGGAGCAGCGTACATGGCTCTCCCTTTTCAAGTAAGGCAAGTTAGAGTAGCCAACAGATATTTGAACTCAGACCTCTCTAGACTAATTCGTGGATCTAACCACTCCAGTTTGTTGGCTCAGCTGTAAATCGATCTTGCAAATATTCAGCCATTCACCATACATTCTTCACTAATTTCTTCTGTGCTACTTACTTTTTGGCAGATGTTTTTGTTTCTGGTTTAAAATACCCTGTACTACTATATCCTTGACATTCTTTCCCCACGTTTTTTATTATGTTTTATCAAGTCTTTTAAAAGATAACTTTCAGTTGGATCCAGTTATCCACTGGTACAGGGATCACTGACCTTTCCAGCATAACTTTTCGCTCAACAGTCCCTTCTTGGCTTTGGAAAGATGTTATCTGGGCTTGTGGGAGCCATGGACTAATCATAGAATTACAGCGTTGGAAGGTGCCATACAGGCCATCTAGTCCAACCCCCTGCTCAATGCAGGACCAGCCAAGAGCATCCCTGACAAGTGTTTATCCAGATGCTGCTTAAAGACTGCCAGTGAGGGGGAGCAAACCACCTCCCTAGGCAGCTGATTACACTGTTGCACAACTCTTACTGTAAACCCCCCCCCCCCAATATTCAGCTGGTACCTTCCCACCCTTAATTTAAACCGATTATTGTGAGTCCTATCCTCTGCTGCCAACAAGAACAGCTCCATAACCTCCTCTAAGTGACAGCCCTTCAAATACTTCAAGAGAGCAATCATGTCCTCCCTCAACCTCCTCTTCTCCAGACTAAACATTCCCAAGTCCCTCAGCCTTTCCTCATAGGGCTTGGTCTCCAGGCCTAATAATGTGTCATGGTCCAGCCAAGCTCAGCAGAGCAAAGAGATGCTAAAGACTCCTCTGAGGAAAAAGCAGCCAGCGGACATTACCCCAACCCATGGACAGTGGCAGAGATGCTGCAGAAGGAGGCAGTCTCTGAGTGGGCAGACATTGGTCCTCAGCCAGGTGCCAGTGCACTGTCCCCTTGGACTCCCAGCCCTGGGTGGGCAACAGAGTCAGCTGCTGGTCAGTTCACGCCCCCCCCCCCCATCACTAGAGCCTCAGGAACATCGTAGGAGGAAGATGAGGAGAGACCTTCAAGACAAAAGGCACAGTGGCTGCCTAGCAGCATAGCATCGGCCCAGTACCAACCGTGAGGATGAGTGCTAGCAGGAGCAGGTCTGAGGCAGCTGGTAGGTGCATAGTACAGGTTACTGAGCAGAGTGGTGCTTATAAGCAGCAGAGAAGGGAGTGGCTGTGTGGAAGCAACTTGTCTGTTAGCTACTGACTGTGGTGCCTGTGGTCTGGTCTGACTTCTTTGTTTCTGACCCTGGCCTGCATTTTTGTATCCTTGTTCTTGGAGTGCCCTTTGGACTTGAAGCTGTGAGTGTTGTGCCTGAACCTTGGAACTGTATTTTGACACCAGGCCCTGGAATTGCTTCACAAACTATGACACTTAGAAACTGCCTCTGTGTGCCAGCAATCAGAATGTAATGGTGTGGACAGGGGGCCTGCTCTGAGAAGGAGGAAGAAGACAAAACCACACTCCTGCCTCTGGCATAAGTAGAGCTGGCACCTGCAGAAAAGTGTGGAGTGGGAGATTTTGAACCCTTCCTATCCTCAGTATTTCCCAACATGGCTTTTGGTCAACATGGGGCCGACTATTCTAGGAACCTGACTTTCTGAAACTTGAAGGGTTCAGCCAGGGAGGTGCTGCATTCAGTCCCTTGTATAAGTACATGTCAAAAGAATCCCAGGGGAATTAAAGAAAGCAAAGATAATTGCTATTCTGAAACCTGGAAAACCAAAACATCTGATCTATTTCTCTTCAGAGCTCCTGTTATAAACTCCTTGACAGGCTAATCTTGAATAGAATCAATGACAGAATTAACAAACATGTCCCTATAGAACAAGCAGGATTTAGACACCATCATAGTTGTGAAGACCAGGTTCTCAGCTTGACAACTTTCACTGAGGCAGGGTATCAGAACTGTCTTAAGACATCAACAGTTTTCATTGATCTGACTCCTGCTTATGACACAGTCTGAAGGGGTGGTCTGTTGTACAAGTTCCCCCCCCCCCCCGCTGAACATTATTTTGACTCCTAAATAACGTGGTGAGTGATAGAACGATTATGGGTTAGTCAACCAGCAAGCAGAAGAAACTGAATAATGGTCTATCTCAGAGCTCGGTCCTTGCTTCAGTTCTTTTCAATCTATACAGCTCTGATGTTCCCAAAACAATACCTAGGAAGTTTGCTTATGCTGATGACATGGTAATTGCAGTATAGAACAAATCAATTGAAAGGACTGAGGAAATACTGACTAGGGCCCTCAAAATTTTGGCTGTAAATGGTGGCTTATCCCAAGTCTAGGAAAAACAGAATGCTCCTGTTTCCATCTCAATAACAACCTTGCCAACCATGAACTGAATGTCTACCTGACTTACACACCTGGCTTACACACAACTATACACCTAAGTACATTGGCATTCCCCTGGACAGGACCTTGAGCTAAAAACATCTTACCAATGTAGCGGTGAAAATACATACATGGTACAACTTGGGGTGCATCTGCTACAATACTTAGATGCTCAGCTTTCGAGCTGGTGTATGGTACTGAGGAATATGGTGCTTCAGTGTGGTTCAACAGCCCCCATGTCCACAAACATCCAACTCAACACAATAGTGACAACCATTGGCAGATGTATTATACTCACTCTGACCTATTGGCTACTCAGGTTGGGCCACATCACTCCCCCACACCTCTGAAGACAAGATGCTCTTTTTCGTGAATATAGAAAGTTGCCCAGTCACAAAGACATGACTGACACAGGCCTATCCAGACTAAGATCCTGACACCCAGCAATAAGATTTGCACGAATCATTCAGTCACAAAATTTCGATCTCGGAAATGAATGGTTGCAAACATGGATGCAATCAGTTCTACTTGATATCCATAACCTGATAAACACCAATGAGAGGCCCTCAGGATTTGACTTGCAACATAAAGTATGGAAGATGGCTAATAGAATATGAACAGGCTTTGGAACTTGTGCAAACCTGTTGTTTAAATGGGACAAAATACCAGGAACTGAATGCCATTGTGGTGCAGCCCACCAAACTATTTTCCATCTGTCACAGGAATGTGAGTGTTGTGCTTTCCATGGAGATGTGATAGAGCTCTTTGGACTCTCCCCAGCTGCAACTGAGTGGATTGAAAATTTAGATATTAGTATTAAGAGAGATTACCCAATTGGTCTGCATACCAGTTGTTTCAATTTGGTTACACATTTTATGTTATTATATGCTTCGTGTGTGTGACTCTGCCATATGACAAATAAATAATAAATGTCAAAATTATTGATGTCTGGATAGAAACATAGGTGTAATGGTACAGTTGCACAAATTTTGTGTTATTTTAGAAAACAAAGTCACAAGCCCAAACAATATAGATGCACAGGGGAAATGGGTGGGGCAAGAAGGGACAAAATGAAATGAAATAATGTTTGTTTTGCAGATGTCTTCATTGGGTCTATGAAGTCCCCTTTGTGATTTTTAGAGATGAAATTCCTCCTTGGATCAACTTTTTTTGGAGGGTGGAATGTAAAAACAAGTGTCTGTACAATTTTATTCTTTTAAGACTGGTTTCATTTGTCCATTAGTAAATAATGGACCCTATTTTTTTATTTCTACGAGGCATAGGATAACACCAGAAAAATCAGTTGTTTTTCATGAGTTATTTTTGTTTTACTCAATGTAACATATTGAAAAATTGGGGTAAAATAACACCCCATGAATATTTTTTTCCAGAAAATACTTATCCAGTAAAACCAAGAAAGCATTAATGTGCTCTGGTGGCATTCATCTTCCTATTCCACAGACAAATAGCCTGATAACATTAATAAAACATGAATGTATTATCAAAGCTTGTGACACAAACTCAGTTCTTCCCCCCTCCCCCCCCAAAAAGATTGGGGGGTATTTGTTTCACCTAGGATAACTGGCTTTTTTGGCTTAGGATAGTTAATACGCTTCAAATGCAAATGTAAGTTTTCTCATACAGTTGTCATTGTTAAATTAAGGATTTTAGTAATCATGTACTGGCTACATATAATATAAGCAACTGGTTCTAATTTTTTTGGTGCAAAACTCATACTTTGTTCTAACCTATCGCTCCCCTACTTCATATTTTATGAAAGGCAACTTCTTTCTAATGTCACACAATTTGTGAAAACAGATGCGTGATGGACTGCACTTTTTAAAAGCTTGTAAGTGTTGTGTAAACAGATAAAGGACTGTGAAGGGTTAATTCTTTACAGACCCAGATAGCCTTGGGTGACAGGCTATTGCAAAATATCTGATTAGTTAGCTTCAGTCGAGCAGAGAAGCACAGAGAAGCACTGGATGCTGAGCAGACCTGAGTCTGATTTCAGCCCTAGCTGACAGTTTCAGAAATCAGCCCTGACTGAGAGCAGTTTAACACAGACAGAAGAACTGGGGGATAGTTGGCAAGGAAGTCTGGGAAGTAGACAAAGACTCCCATTCGGGTCAAACAAAGGTGATACATCTTCTAGTGAAAGAATTTCCCTACCCGGTCAAACAGGGAGTTAGCTCTGAAGAATATAGAGATCCCTGGTCTGGTGTGGTTAGAAACTGCCTTTAGAGACCTTAAGAGTCAGTAAAAATTTTTTCAAGATGAGTACTGGTGTTTCAAAAGATGTTGTTTAGAGAAGAAGAAAAGAAGAGATTGGATTTATATCCCACCCTTCACTCACTTAGAGTCTCAGAGCGTCTTACAAACTCCTTTCCCTTCCCCTCCCCACAACAGACATCCTGTGAGGTAGGTGGGGCTGAGAGACCTCTAAGACAGCTGTCCTTGAGAGAACAGCTAGTACAGAGCTATGGCTTGCCCAAGGTCATCCAGCAGGTGCAAGTGGAGGAGTGGGGAATCAAACCCCATTCTTCCAGATTAGAGTCCACATACTTAACCACTACACCAAACTCGAAAGAGTGTACCAGCCTTCTGAAAACCAAAAGAGTTAGAGAATACTCAAGAAAGGGTGCTGAAATGTTTGGGGAAAACACTGGGGGAAAAGCCTCTCAACATAAAGATTTAAGTCACTATGAAAAGCTTAAGAAATTCTCATTAGCCTGAAAGAACTAAGAACTAAAGTCTGTGCATGTACTGGTTTTACCTCAGAAATTTCAACCTCTGATTTCACCTGACCTTTCCCCTCTACGTTAAATAAAACATTGTGTTATTTTTGAATTTCAAAATGCCTTGAGTGCCATTTAAGTCGTATAAGTTAAAGGGGGCTCCCATTCCTTCCCTCAGGTTCCTGGGCTGAGCCAACAGCCAAAATATCATACTAGGGCTGTGGTCACACACACTAATAACCCACTTTCAATCCACTTTCAGATTGGATGTTGCCAGATCACACAGTAAAAATCCAGTTGGAAAGTGCACTGAAAGTGGATTATTTAGCGTGTGTGACCACAACCTGTGACAGGATAGGATAGCCAGAGTTCTTCAGTAAAGACAAAAACACATTACTAGGATTGCTCTGTCAAGAAAGGAAAAGAAAAACAGAGGGAAAATCTTGCCTCAGAGAGAGGGAAGAGGACGGGGGCGTCATAACATGGAAGCATTTTAAAGATGTACACATGTATCTTGATATATTTCTTCTCTGTCATAATATAAACGATCTCAAAAGAAGACAGAGTGGATCTCAGTAATGGTTCAACACTATTCTTTCCTGACTAGAAGTCTTGATCAATTTGTCCTTGTGACACCTTGCAAAAACATTTCTGAGCAATCAGTAGGCAATAGAAGTTAGATACATCAGTGCAAGTTCCTCAAACTCTGGGTTTGTTTTGTGTGTGTGCATGTGTGTGTTTGCCTCATTTCAGTTGCCAGGGAAACCATTTCCTTGGCATCAGTGCATTCACTAGGTCTGCCTTAGTTTTCATCCAGCTGTAACAGAGGCTGCATTGTGGCACAGCATTGTGGAAAAAAAGCAGAGATAAACAAGACGGAAAAAAGATCAACAAAAGTCACTGAAAGTTAATACAAGGGTATTTGCTTGTTCAATTGAATTCTCTCCTGTTGCTCTGTGAGCAGGCCAGGGAGCTACGTGTATGGTTGAGCCTTTATGGCTCCGGTTAGGTTATGGCCATATGCCAATGCAAGACTGAAGCTCTCACATGAGAAGGTTTGCCCACAAAAAATAAATAAATATGCCAGAAGAGAAGGTGATCAGTATGCAAGATCTGAAGATAGAAGTGTTGGCTTTCCGTTGGACTTAAAGTGGGAATGTTCTTTTAAAGAAGTGCTTTTTCTACCATGGCCACCATGTCATATCTGATGGAGTGTTTCATGAGTGTTCATTAATCATGTGGACTGTAGAGACAGTTCTTGTTTGGGATTTTGCTATGGTAACTCAAGTCTTAGTGTATCCCCTTCATTGCCTATCAAAATGATAAACATTAAGCATGGGCTGGTAAATGGGAAGGGAGCTACTATTGCTGGCTGCCTGTATAAAGCCTAAGCTGTTGCCTTTGCCAAAGTTACCCCTCCCAAATGACTTAATCATCTCTAAAAATTGAGTGAGCAACAAACTGTATAAGCCAACAACCACACTTGGCAACAGGCTGAGTGACACATGAAAACTTGTCTGATGCATTAAGCTAGGGTTTTTTTAAATAATCCAGTAGAATGAATGTAGAATTCTGCATATTGGGTAAATTATATGCACTCATTCTAACCCTCACAATCTACATGTGCTACAGCCCCAAATGATCTCCCATCCAGAGAGCTATTCTATTAATAATAATATTCAGAATGAGTGTGCATTAGGGATGGGCACAAACCAGGAAAATGCTGTTCATTTCAGTTCATGGTTTGTGGCATGCCCAGTTAATGAGCCACAAACATTTCAAGCTAAATGAACTAGTTCGGTTCATGAGGTTTGTGATGTGGTAGAACGGCCTCCAGCATGCTAAAAACACCAAACTCACAGGGGATCTCCAGCTGACTCTCCTCTACCTGCCCTCCAAGGTTTGGTGAGGAATGGATTTACAGGGTCCGAGTTACAGCCCCCTCAATGAAGGTGTCCCCATCATCCATTGTTTCCAATGTTCATAGTTCGGTTCATGAGGTTTGTGATGTGGTAGAATGACCTCCAGCATGCTAAAAACACCAAACTCACAGGGGATCTCCAGCTGACTCTCCTCTACCTGCCCTCCAAGGTTTGGTGAGGAATGGATTTACAGGGTCCGAGTTACAGCCCCCTCAATGAAGGTGTCCCCATCATCCATTGTTTCCAATGGAGGAAAGAAAAAGCAGCAAAAAAGCAAGGGCAATAGAAGCCCAGCAGAACAGAATCAAATTCCCAGAGAATCTCTGCAGTAGAAACTGAAGGTGGGGAGCATTTTTGCAAGCCCAGCAGAACCAATGCAATGTTCCTAACAGAACCAGTGCCACTGTGGTGGTGGAAACCCAACAGAACTAAGGTCAAACCAGAGAATTTCTGTAGTAGAAACTGAAGGTAGGGGGCATTTTTGCAAGCGCAGCTGAACCAGAGTAATGTACTAGTGCCCAGCAGAACCCAGTGCCATTGTGGCAATGCCAGCTCAGCAGAACTGATGTTTAGCAAAGAATCATACTCCAAGCAGGGGGAAAGAAGGCACAGCAGAATCTGGTGCCAATGTATCAATGCCAGCTCAATAACAATCTAAACAAGTGGGTCATTTTTGCATGCTCAGCAAAACCAGTGCAATTTACAGAGTGCCCAGCAGTACCAGTGTCATTGGCAATGCCAACTCAACAGCCTAGCACAGAATCACACTCCAAGCATGTGTGTGTGTGTGTGTGTGTGTGTATGTAGCCCAGCAGAACCAGTGCAATGTACTAGTGCCCAGCAGAACCCAGTGCCAATGTGGCAATGCCAGCTCAATCACAAGCCAAGCAAGGGGGTATTTTTGCAAGCCCAGCAGTACCAGTGCAATAACAGAATGCCTAGCAGAACCCAGTGCCACTGGCATTGCAAGCTTAAAAGGACTGATCCCAAATAGGGATGGGCACAAACTGAACCACTGTTTATGGTTCATGAACAGATTTCTACCGTCACAAACTTCCACAAACTTTTAAAGCAGTTCATGGTGATCATGGTAGTTTGTGGATAGAGCAGAAAGCAGGGGTTTAAAGGGATTCATTGTCCCTTAAACCCATGCTTTCTGTTTCCCACAAAAGCCTCAAAGAACAGCTGAGCGGTAGGGAATCACTCTCTGCCACTAAGCTGTTTTGGGTTGCTTTGTGCAGTCCCTTTAAAGTTTAAATGAAACCCTTTAAAGTTTAAACAGACTGCAGAAGACAGCCTGAAAAACAGCTGAGTGGTGTCGAGCACCTCCCCATCACTCAGTTGTTTTTAGGGCTTTCAATGGGGTTTGTGGGGCCACAAACCACAAACCATTTGGTTTGCAAACAAACCTCCTGGTTTGGTTCAGTTTGTGGTTTTGCTTGTGGTTTACCATCCACAAATCAAACCACATTCTCCCAGTTCATGCCGATTCTCAAAGGGAGGTGGGATTTTGCAAGCTCTGTGCAAGAACATGGAAAGGGAACCCAAAGGAATGCAGGCAAGGGGGGTTCTCTTAAAACTAACATGACTAGTTTAACACTGGCAACATTGTTTCCAAGACTGGAGAATTCTGCTCCCCCCCCCCCCCCAATTGCTTTGAAGTTTGGTAAATATTTTGTTTGAGTGGAGACAGTCTGTCTGGAAATGTATCCATTCATGAACTAGCACAAACCTTCCTGAACTTCTTGAAAGTTGTGGAAAGTTTGTACTGGCTGACATACCATGGACTTCAGTTCATGAACCACAAATCAGCCAAACTTCATCACAAACTTTAGTTTGTGAGCCGGTTCATGACTATCCCTAGTGTGCATTATGAAATACTCAAGCTGAAAATATACATAGAAATTGCTGTTTGGGGTCATTGCTGTGATGTTCTGGAACAGTATTAGGAATCCAGGATTTTTAGTGAAAATAAACTACCCTTCCCAAAGGAATCCATGTTGTTTTCAATTTTGGCTGCTGCAGTACTAGCAGGTAGCATGCACTCATATCTATTGATTCCTTGAGCAATTGTATTTCTCTCTTCCAGCTGGATCTTTGCAAGTGAGGCTCATGGAGAGCAGTTCTTTTTCCCTCCCTCTTTTGGGGGGAGGGGCAAAGCCCTTTTGTTCTTCTGTGGTTGGATAAATAGCTGTACTAAATGAATGTACTAAAATGAATGACAAGAATGTTTATTGGGAACAATGGGAGATTGCTGAAGGGCTACTGGATATAATGGGAGCTAGGAATGCCAATTGACTTGCAAAGTCTCCACTGAAATACAGTACAGCACACAAAAATTGCATCAAGAACATGGAACAGATTTAGAAAGACCTGCCCTAGGACTGGAATGACAGAGAGGAATGGTGGTCTTTGGGTGTAGCTTAAGTGTTCTGTCACTGGAATGACAGGCCCTGGGACTATAATCAGGTGGAAGAAGACCGGAGGAACTGGTTTAGAGGCGCAGAGGTTGGACAGAAGGCAAGCGGGATGCACGAGGAAGCTGGCGGAGGGGCGCTGCATGGGAGGAGACTCTTGAAGCTGGGGTTGCTTGCCTCTCTCTCTCTCCCCCTTTCCCTGCCTGCCTGGCCTGATCATGCCCTACCTGAGCCTCGCTGGCTGCCCAGCACACATGCACACACACATCGCCACTGTCACTCTGGGAAAGGTCTCGCCAGCCAGGCCCCTGCTGAGTCCAGTTTCTTGTTGCTCACTGATGCCTTGGCTGGGAGGGCGTGGTGCCAGACCCACCTCTGCCGCTGGACCACAAGGGTGGGTGGGAAAGGCAGGAAGGTGCGCAGCGTGGGGAAGGCTCGATGTGGACTAGTCACCTGCCAACCTGCCTCCCCTCCAGGCCTGCAACACATCTAGGAAGCACCCTGTGACTCTGGGCTACCTCCAAAGAGATCTCCAGGGACCCGCCGGGGAGTCCCGTGGGCTTGGGCAGGCAGTAGGGGGGAAGGGAAAGCTGAAGGGGCTTGGATCTAAGAGATCCAAGCCCCTTTAGGCTTCCCTTTGACTCCTGTGGGCTGGGGGAGAGATCCTGCGGATGGTTGGAGGGGCGCTGATATCCGTTCTGCGCTCCTCGATGTCTGCATCCTTAGGCAGTCACCTAACTTGGCCTAGTGGTGGAACCGGCCCTGGTCAGACTTGATGAGATTAGTCCAAGGGTGAGTCAATAGGTTTTGGGAGACCCATTGTCCTGCAGTTATGCATCTCTCCGGGGTGTAGAGGGGACAATTAGCCAGTCAGCAGCTCTGACTCACCTTTCAAAATACTTTCCCAGGGTCTTACCTGGCAGGCATCTATTTTGTTCCATTTTAGGCCAGGCAGTGCTTCGGACTATGATGATGAGATGATATCTTAAGAAGGGTGTTTCTGCCTCTCTAAGCTATAAACTGCCCCCCTGTGAGAGGAGGGGTCTAACTGCTAACAACACCATGGTTCTGATCCAGTTCAGACCTGTGTACACCCAGCTTGACACACGATCCAAAATTCTCATGGTGAACAAGAATACTTTGCAGTGTGTGAACTGGCCCGTTAGAGTAGTTGAATATCAGAATTAGAACTGACTGTTCAGACTTGTTTTAACTTCTAATCTTTAATGGGCTAAAAAGTCTGTTATGGCTGGAATTTCCAAAACACTTTTCTGTCAAATTAGGAGGAAATTATTTTTCTCATATTTCAATTATCTATGCACTGTGGTTTCTAGATGAATGCACAGTGCAAGCATCTCTCTGGCAGACTTGTAATTTTTCATTATTTCCCTCTTTACTGAAACCCAGTCCTTGTAAAAGAAAAGCACATTGATCATTAAAGCAGTGCTAACACAAATGTGTACTTAAGATCATTGCATTTTCTATATCAAATCTAGAATAAAAATGCTGTATTGTTTGAGATGCTGAGGGATATTACAGCTATGTTCTCATTGGTATGTTCTAATCTGAATAAGTAGCCCAGACTATAGTGAAACATATACACATTCAGATACGTGGTGTACCATCTCCATTCAAACTGAGAATTGTACTATATTGACAGCGGGTTGGATCCCATGGTAAATTTGTACAACAAATAGGAATGACTTTTGCTGATACTCCCATATACTGCAGCTCTCTGGTTCATGGGTCATGCTTTTCCCAATAATCCTCAGTCCCTAGGACCAGCATCTGGGGCAAAATTCAGGCTGCAGAGAGGGATGGGAAGACAGGTCTAAGCACCCTCAGATAGTGGGGATTCACCATGGGATCTAAGCTAGTACTCAGTATAATATGGTGCCATGGCTATAATGATATTCTGTTCTCAAAATGGCCTATTAACAAGAATATTTACTGACTAGGACTATGTGAGAATAATAGTCAATGGTTTCAAGGCTGTATCTTGGTATATTTTGTCTTTCTGATGTCTTTAGGCATCACATGTAATTCTTAATACTTTCCACTGCACCTGAATCCATGGGTATCTACCATCTTTACTGTTTCGGAGGGTAGTCATATTGGTCTACAGTAGAGCAGCTAGATTGGACTCCAGTAGCGCCTTAGAGATCAACCAGATTTCTGGGATACAAGCTCTTGAAAGCTCATACCCCAAATATCTGGGTGGTCTCTAAGGTGCTACTGGACTCAAGTCCAGCCATCTTTACTGTATATCTGATACAGTATATTTTGCCTAGGGCAGTTCAAGCCATGTACAAGGTGGTTCTGTTAATGTCTTTTATCTTGTTTGTTCTACACTTCTGAATTTGCTGCTAAATGCGTGGAATAACTGAAAACTGTCACATTTAGGCAACAAAAAAGGTTCAGTCTCTGGTGGTTCATACACACATGCAAGTTACCAGTCACTACTGTAATTATCAAGTGATGACCATGCATGTATGAACAAGCCCTATGATAATAACTTTCCTGACAGGTTTGGTTCTTGTAACCTGCTCCTGACTTGCTGTAACTTGCATGTTATGATTGATATGATTGCCACTGTCTAAGTCAGGGGTGTCAAACTCATTTGTTACAAGGGCCTGATATAAATGGGACATAAATGGGACTTTATGGGGACAGTAATGCCACGTAGCAGAGATATAAACTTTATAAAAGATGCAAACACAATTAAAGATATTATTTTTTACTTAAAATACAAAACTTAAAACTTTTGCGATATTTTGTTTTTTTAACAGCCTTTGATAACTGACACTTCCCAACTTCCCCCCCACCCCAATGCCTGCCTAAAATGGAAAGGTGGGGGAATAGTGGGGTTTGGCAATGCAATTTTTAAAATAAAACATCAAGAAAAAGCACACAGATCACAGCAGAAACTAAAAATAGAAAGTGCTCTGAGCCTAGGAGCATAAAATGGCTGGGCATTGCAAGCTTCTCCCCTCCCCCCCCCCCCCAGGTAGAGTGGCAGTAGCTTTCCAGTGTAATGTCCCCCTTTGGCTGTGGGTTCCCAGGTTAGAGTACTCACTCAGGCACCCATTCTCAGGTCCATTCAGCAGAGATGAGGTGGCTCAAAACATCAACCCTGTATTTGCAAGGAGACAACGCCATCAAGCAACAGCTGCAACTATACAAACACTGGGAAGTGAAACTTCTTGAGCTCCACTCCATTGAAATACATTGCAGCACAGAGAAAGCTGCAAAGAAAATGCAGAATGGATTTTCCATTAAGGTCTCTGGGCCCAGATAGACTAATCTGAGACTGGAATGACAGCCACCATAGTGAAATAACAGTCCCTGGGGTAGCAGAAGCATTCTGGGATCCAGAGTGGAATTCCATTGCAAGAATGCTGTTGCTACTTCCAGGGGCTGTCATTCTACTCTGCACCCTGTCATTCCAGTCCCAGAACACAGATTCTATTGCTAGGGACCATCATTCTACTCTGGGGGCTGTCATTTCAGTCACAGAACACTGTTTCTATTGCTGGAAACAATCCCAGAGTAGTCTGTCTGGGTGCAGAGACCTTAATGGAAAAACACATTCCATATTTTCTTTGTAACTTTGCAAGCCCAGAAGAGCTTCCTGCCAAAGCAGGTGAAGACAAGCTGGAGGGAGCTGAAAACTTTGGCAGCCTCAAGGTTCAAAGAGTGAAGACAGGAGTGGGGAGGGGGGAAGAAAAAAGCTGTGGGCCTGATTAAAGCCAGGGGTGAGCTTTTTCCGGCCCCAAGGCCTTAAGTTTGACACCCCTGGTCTAAGCTGTCAATTTAATAAGGCTAATAATTTAATATTATTTAATATTGTCAATTTTGTGTTTAGTGCTATCAAAAGAGATAACTAATGTGCAAAAAAGAAAACTCCTGCCCCAATGGCCTTGCAGCCGAACAGGGAAAGACAACAGAAGGAGGAGGAGGACAGGTGGACTATTGAACTAGGTGGAGATACCCTAATGAATATCTGAACACGGATTAAGTCTCTTGTAATGTACCCCTAAACACATATATGAAGAAGTACAGTAACATTGATTTAAATAGGACTTACTTTGTAGTACATATGCTTAAGATTGTAGCCTCAATTCCATATACAATTTTTCCAAAGCAGCAATGTGTGGAAGGTTTAGTTTGAAAGAAAACAGTGGCCTGTAGTCTACCACTCAAAATAGGCACTTAAAGTAAAGTAGGTCCTGAAAATGGAGGAAGGCTTTGTGGTGTGATACAGGGTGCTGTAGGGAAAAAATTCTAGAACCTTTCCTCCTTTCAAACAGTTAGCAGGTCATAAATCAGAGATTCCAGCACAGCCATGAACCTAAACAGGAGATTTTATACTAGTTTCTTGCTATAAAGGCGGTAATAAAGAGAAAGACTAAAATATACAAATAATGATTTGGAAAGAAACTTTGTCTCCAAAGCAATCTCTAGCCACTGTATATACTTCATGATTCAAACATACCTATATAAGCAGTGCCAGAACTAAATTGCTGGGCACAGGCTTAACAATGCACAGATGTACTTTGCTTGGGAACCAGGAAGGGGCCTTAAATCTTGCCAAAATCAAAGGGGATTTTTGTTCCTTCGTGTTGCAGAGTAATGGAATGATAAAGGTGTTCCAAGCTTTCAGTTAACCCTTAATTCCTTTTGTTTTTGTTTTTAAAAAGAAATGGGTACCTAATATCTGATCCACAAACCAGTCAAGCCTGGCTCTTTTGGTTTTAACCAATGGATGAAATAATCTTAACTTCAAGTAAACAGACTAAGCAGGCTGGTTCAGAATATGACAGCCCTATTGTTGTCAGGAGCAAAGGGGTGATTCCTTAATGTTTGGAAGGTTTGTTTTAATATTTGCTGTCTAAATTGGGTGGAAAGGTGGCATAGAAATGTTTTAAGCAAGCAAGCAAACAAACAAACTAGTTTCCACTGTATGGAACAAATTCCCTGGGGAGGGGAGAGGAGCACCATTGCCAGAATTTTTTAGGAGGTGCTGCAAGGCAATTTTATTCATAAAATCTTTAAATGGGGTCAGGCTGCAAGCATTTTGAGGGTGATACTTGGGGTTTTATTGTATTTTTTGTATTTTAAAATTTGGAATTGTAAGCCACCTTGAGCCATGAAGAAAAGGCAGGGTATAAATATTTCAATAAATAAACAAGTTGACAAATGTACAGAAGTCTGATGGGGGCAAGAGCAGGGGACAAGAAGAGGAGAGGGCAAAATAGTTGGCACACATAGTCATACATACTATTGGATGTATAGAGATGAGATCCCTGTACACTGGACTACTACACCTTTTACTGTGATCATCAGCATCCAACTGCTCCTAAGAGTATCTTTCCCATTATATAAAGCCATTTTAAGATTCCAAGGGGCAAGATTTTATGGGGTGCCAAAATCAGTAGGCTGCATGGACTGCCACTCAAAAGGGGGACCCTGGCCATTGGCTGCATTCCCTCCCTGCTTTGCCCACCCACAGAGCCACCGGCCAGCGTCCCAGCCTCAGTCTGGAGGGAGCCAGCGAAGGGGAAGGACCGACTGGGTGCTGGGTCCACTCTTCTCCTCCACCCACTGCCAGGTGGGTTTAACTGTCCCCTCAGTGGCCTGCTTCTGTCGATGAAAAGACAATGGACTATCAGCATAACCCCCTCACCCCCGCCCACTGGCTTTTCTGTCAGAATAAACTGTCAGAAAATGGCTCTCTCTCCTTCTAAGCTCCACCATGGCTGGCTGGCGAATGAGGTGGGCCAGCAACAATCAAACCATTCCCTTCAACCCCCTGCCGTGAGGCTGACTTTCCCCCTAGGAATGCCAGTCTCCAAATGGGACCTGGAGATCTCCCTGTTACAATTGATCTCCAGATGACAGAGATCAGTTCCTCAGGAGAAAATGGCTGCTTTGGAGGATAGACCCTATGGCATTATACCCTTCTCCTGCTTCCCTCCTGTGTGTCACTTAGCTCACTGGCTGTTGGTAGGTATACAGAAATGGCAGTTACCTGTGTCTATAAGATGGCTGCTGACTGTGGTTTGTTTAAAATGTTCTCCCATAAGGTTCAATTGAGCTGTAGTTTCAGAGAGGGGCCTGCAGGGGTATCACTAACTGGGTTGAATGAGGCTTCCTCATTTGTTGGACTATAGTTCCCAGCAGCCCCATGGCCAAAAAGTGCGGGAAAAGAGAATGTCCCAAGGGGTGGGGCACCGTCAATACAGACTCCAGCCCATCCAGGGAGGATTGTGTTGATTTATGCCCTGTTGGTTCATAGTATGTACTTACTCCAACAGTTGTGCCTTATTCATTTAGTGTGTGTGTGTATGTGCTCCATAACTGTGTAAATAGTAAAAAACAAATCTTTTACTTGGGCTAATAATCTGTGTTGTGCATAGTCTCCCCTGCTCTGCACAATACCAAAGGGAGGGGGTAGCCCAAGGAAGCAAGGAAAGGCCAGACCCTTTGGTTGCCAACTTTCCAGGAAGCCCCTAAAGATTGAGGATTCCATCTCCAAATAGGGAGATTTGGCCACAGGGGCCCTCTAAAACGGCAGTGACAGTTCAGTGACTGGTGGCAGGGAACTTAAGGAGTGAGATATGCCCACAGGAGGAGGGTGGGAGGCGAACAGCTGAGTTGCAAACTGGAGTCTGTTTTGCTACAGTAGGCAACCAAGCTTGGTTCAGACAAAGGAAGGAAACCCTTCACAGGCCTTTGTAAAGAACTCATTGGGACCAGTTCTGACTAGGGTTGCCAGCTCCAGATAGGGAGATACCTGGGGATTTTCTGGTAGAGTCTCTGGAAGCCAGGGTTTGGGGAGGGGAGAGGCCTCAGCTGAACAGAATGCCATCAAGTCCACCTTCCAAAGCAGTTATTTTCTCTGGATAGCAGAGACCTGTTGTCTGGAGTTCAATTGTGATACCTGGCGATCTTCATGCTCTACCTAGAGGTTGGGTACCCTAGGCGTGGCAATCAGTGCTTCAGAGCAGGGTCTGCTAGATCCAAATTCTTGCTGTAGAAGCTGAGTAGGTGATTTTGAACCAGTCACAGACTTTCAGCCTAACCTACCTCACAGGATTGTTGTGCAAGTCAAAGGGGGGAAGAGGAGAATGATGTAAGCTGTTTTGGTCCCCATTGCAGAGAAAGACCACTTTCCCTCCTAGGAAATTTATTTATTTAAATTTCTATCCCACCCTCCTGGCCAAGGAAACCATTATTGCCAATCTCCAGGTGGGGGCTGGAGATCACTCAGAATTACAGCTGCTCTCCAGATGGCATTGATCAGTTCCCGTGGAGAAAATGGTGGACTGTGTCCTTATACCCTGCTGAGATGCCCCCCATGACAGCCAATGTGACGTGGCAGTCAGGGCTTCAGAGCACGGTAGAGGCTGCAGGTAGGGGGGGAGATGGAAAGCTGAACATGACCATGGAAACATCTTCGGACAGCACTGGCTGTTCGGCTCGGAAACGGAGATGAGCACCACATCCCTAGAGTCGGATTCAACTGGCTTTCGAGCAATGGAAACCTTTACCTAAACTATGAGGATGAAAAGAGCCTACTTGTTTGAGGAAGAGAGTAAAACTCCTGTAAGTAAACAAACCAGGCTAAAGGACTTTGCTGCTCCATCCATGTACCTAAAAAGATCTAATTGGCTGGTCAAGGATGAAGATGGTGCTGTTTGTTCTGTGGAACAAACAATGATATCAAACAACCATTTAATGATGTAAGACCTGTGCTCACCATCCCTGTTGGGCTAACTAGGAAAATCTGAGGAACTGAGTCTCTTAGCAGCCCAGACTCATTTAATTGCTCGAATGCTGCAGGAAATCTATGGAAAGCTGGATATGATTTTAACTCTTGTCTCAAGAAGTGGCAAAAGGGATCCATTGTTTAAAAAGTCTGCTTAACAATCAAGAGATTCCAAGAACACACAGGAACAAGGACTATAAGAGATCTCTGGAACTAAGTTTCAATACGAAGGAAAATCTGCAACTGCCTCCAGCAAGAGATGAAAGGAGGTTGTCTCCCTAACTTATGAGCCTAACTGCATAGAAATCAATGTCTTCCCTTATCGTGGCAAATACATCAGCTGGTCCACCAAGTGATGGGCCAGTAGACACTTGGCCTTTTTTTAAACAGAACCATCTCTTGTTGATCTCATTAAAGTAGAGCAAATTCCTGGACCTCTGTGCTACAGACACTCTCTTTTGTGATTTTGCTCTAATCAAATACCAACCCTTGTGTTTGCTCATCACTCCTACTATGCTGCATTTGGGATTCGGTTTCACAGATACTTTAAGAATTCCCAAGTCCAGCAACTAATATACGCGAATCCTCGACCAGCAAACTTGGATTTGGGGAAAACTGAAACCAAACAGGAAAAGGTGAGAGCTGTAGGTACATTTGACTCTCTGACTGATCCTTCTAACTCCCTGTACACATCTTCCCCTATGAAAGTCAAGATCCCACAAGACCATAGAATTGAAGACCTTAATGATCGTCAACTCAGTCTAGAAACTCCAGAACAACAGACGATCTCTGAAAGCCCTGCCATAATAGAGCAGGAAAACAACTTGGAGGTCAACGAGTTGGCACAGACCTCGGGGAAGATTTCTATGGATACAGAGCAGCAGCTGATTTCTGAATGCCCAGTCATAACAGAGCAAGAAGACAATCTAAATATAAAGACTCATGAACTGACAAGAGACCATAAAAAAGACATTTGCGGAGATGATTCGTTTTCTGAAGGAAAAAAGACAAGCATACAGAAATAGCACATTTGAGGAAATATCACAAGAGGAGAGTTGTCAAAAACTCATTAATGACTCAATAACTGCAGAAAGGGCCTTGGAAATGAGAGCCAGTTTGGTGTAGTGGTTAAGTGCGCAGACTCTAATCTGGGAGAACCAGGTTTGATTCCTCACTCCTCCACTTGCACCTGCTGGATGATCTTGGGCAAGCCATAGCTTTATACCGGCTGTTCTCTCAAGGACAGTTGTCTCAGAGCTCTCTCAGCCCCACCTACCTCACAGGGTGTCTGTTGTGGGGAGGGGAAGGGAAAGGAGTTTGTAAGCCGCTCTGAGACTCCAAGTGAGTGAAGGGTGAGATATAAATCCAATTAAAAAATGGTCTTATAGGGAGATAAATAAGTAATAGCTGGTCCAGGTCAAGAAGTCTCCCTAGTATCTGATTGATACAATTTTTAAATTTTATTCCCTTTCCCCACTTTGCTATATTCTGCCTAAATTGTTCCATTCTGTTTGTTGAGATTGTTGAGATTTTACACAGTTCCAGTGACCAAAGACTAGTTACTGGAGCTTGGACTTGTCATAGATTAGGCAGCCCAACATAGCTGCCAATTTTGAGGACTACCTTCAGACCAGTTTTTTTGGTCTTGGCTTTTGTGGACATACAATATAGTTCTGCTGGGTTATATATGGCCAATTGTAAATAAATATGAAAAACCAAGGACTCTTCCCTACAGGGGTGTTTGTGGTATTTGGAAGTCTCATTCTGTTGTGTTCTTAGCCTGAAATACAATCAAACCGATATAGTTGAATATAGATTTTGATTAGTCCATGTTAAATATAGTTATTTTTTGAATTTTGTTTTTCTTTTCCTGTTGCTTTACATTTTATAAATTCATGTGAACCCATAATGGAAAACTTTATAATATAAGTGGATTAGCCTGAGTGATTGCACCTATAGGAGATAGTATTGCAGTGTATTGCAATATTGTCTATTGTGTGTGTCACTCTCTTTTTTTATTATAGTTCATTGTTTTCTGCCTTTGCTACCCTTTGTTCAGTGTGGCATGTTAAATTTTAGATAATCTAGTTTCCTTAGAATTTCTTTGCTCATATTGGCTTTCATTTTCTTGGTTAGTTTTTCACTGTTTGCTTGTAAGGCTTTCTAATTTTTAACCCTACCTCTGTTCCATTTTTAAATTATAGATGTGTGCTATTTGATGGAATTATTTGTATCAATTTAAGGAAATAAATATTTTTCTTTAAAAAATAACTTTTCTGATATTACATCTCATTGTATTTGCACTCATCAGTCATGATTATGTCTTTCAATTTAATTTCTGGTTCTATGATTGTAAAAAATGTCCAAGAATTTGATCTGAATCCCAAATATCTGAGATAAATAAAAGAACTCCCTTTACTGAACAAAGCTGTGTGCAATATGTTTTCCATTAAAAATGCAAGTTGGATCATATAGATATGTAATACTTTGAGAAAGAGAGAGGTTTATTATATAAGAGATGAACATTCTTATTGCATAATGGAATGGGTTGCAGCATATTCAGAAGATGCTGCCAGCTAAAGGAGGGATTGAGTTATATAAAAAAATACTTGCATTATTCCACTCTCTTCATCACTGTGACAATTAAAGTAAGGGTTTTTAATCAAACCTGCTGTTTCTCAGCAATCAGCTTACGCTCCTGGTCTCCAGTAAAGTTATTAGTGATGGCTCATTGAGCATTGCTCACATCACAGATAGTGAAACAAAGACAGTTGTAAAGCAGATTTTTGCATGAGAAAGATATCTAGTTTTTCACCTTTATCTGTCACATAGGAATAGGAATAGGGCACTTTAGCAACAAGAAATGGAACAGCTGTTCTCTGATGTCTGTGGAAAAATACATGCAGCAGTGAAAAACATGTAGCAGTTTCTTCAGTGAGCCAATCTTTAGTAAGAACTAAGAATTTTAGGGGGGAGGGAATTAAACCTTCCTTCTACATAAATTTACCTGGAGGATTCTTTTAGCTATTATTTAAATACCTTCTATGTATCCTGAAGTCCCTCGGTAGGTTTTAGAAACAAGCTTGAATTCAATTTAAGCAGTTGTTCCAAAGACATAAAGAAAAATCCAAATCTCCCATTGCAAGCACCATATTATTTTATTTTATTTATGAGATTTTTATCTTGCCCTCCCCCGCAAGCGGGCTCAGGGCGGGGTACAATACACCACAAACACATAAAAGCAATTTATACAATTTAAACTTAAAAAACCAACTAAACCTACATGATGGTGAGATGGTAAAACCTAGACCTCAGGAATATAACTGACTATAACTCTGGAAGGGGTGTTGGCCCATTCTGCATCTAGCATTCACTCCGTTGTTTTATCAAACCCATGCTGGGACAGGAATTCCCCTCTGCATTGCATGCCACTTTCACTGTCTTTGATTGTCAGATTTTATTATAGCCTCCACTCTGCATGCCAGTTTCACTTCATTTGATCTCTCGGTTTAATGGTACGGTCTGCATAGATTTATGGCCGTTTTATGGTGTTTGTTTGTTTATTTGTATTTAGTCAAGTGGTAACAAGCAATTCAAATATCCCAGTTTTGTTCTGCTTAAAACAAAGACAAAGCAAAAAAAAAATCTAGGTTTTATCCTCAAGTTAAAAAAGCAGCCTAATACCAGGAAACACACTGACAGGCACCCTCAATACTGTATGTACCATGTTGTGGTCCAGTGGCTTATAGGGTCTTTCACAGGATAGCAGATATGGCATACTAATGATTCAGAGGGCTTTTTTTCATCCCAGTCATCCATGAAGAGCAACCAGTTTATCATACCAAGTGGAATATTCAGGTTAAGCTAATATAGTACTTGGCAAGTTGGTTCAGGACTATGCCAACTTGGGCACCTTATAAGGGTGCCCAGATGACCCAGATATAAGGACTTGGGCACAGTAGCCATTAGTTCTACAAGTTCACATTGTTGCACTGCTTGCTTTTTGTCCCTATGAAGACAGTGGCATCTATTCAAAAAGTGATCATAACAAATCACTGCAAGATTAGCTGGGTTCATGGACAGATACCAAAGATCTTGATTCAAAAATCTGAATTTTTCCATTTTCACTTTGTGTGCCTTTTAAATTAGAGTCAGCAGCAGACAAATGGTGGGCAACTGCAAAAAAAGTATGATAATGGTGTGGAAAAAGAAGAATCATCCTAAGAGTGATCACCTCTGGATTTATTGAGACACAACCAAGCAGCTTGCTGAATGATCAGCTCATGACTGGCGAGCAGGATGTGAGCCCAACTGGTGGGTACTTGAGCACGCCTTCCCTGATCTATAGACCCTCTGGTCTATATCAAGTAAAAATTTGATTAGCAATAATTATGAATCAAGCCAAGAAATATAAACTAGAAAGATTTACTTCTCAGAAGCAAGTCTGAACCATTCACTGTATAATATCAATGGTAAGCAGTATTTTACAAAGCTTTACAAACCTGTTGCATTGAAGTTTTTGCTGAGAGGCAAATATTACAGATTGCTGAGCACAAGCAGAGGTAAAATTTGGCTTAAGGAAAGACAGAATCTTGTGCAGCTGCCTGGGGTACAATTGGAGAATGTAAATGAGCAAATGGGCTGGGAACAGGAAGCAGCCATTTTAAAAAAAACTTAGTAACCATATGACTGAATCATATAACACATGCCATTGACAACAGACAAGTCTGAACAGCAGAGAATTCGGCTTGTGAATCACAAACAGGGTGGTCCCTCCAGGAGAACAAGTTAGTAATCTAAACTAGAACTTGCTATTAAAGCAACTCGACCATCAAAAAAGCTGTTGGTTTAGCCATTAATTAAATCATAAAACTAGGAGGTAAACTAGCTGCCTCTTTATTTTTTTTGTAAAAATAGGGAGTTAATTACAAAGCTTTCATCTAGGCAATTGCCACTTGAAAAGAAATTTGAAACTGTAACCAGGAGCACTACATTCAATAAACCATAGCCCTTCTATTTGTTATTACCACTTCCCTTACTTAAGGGGTTTCCTTTTCATAACCTGCTTGCACATTTGATTCATGAGGTAGTTCATCTATCCTTAATGGAAACATGCAAATCTTTTATGGGTTTCTTCCATAACCATTAAAACACAGGAGTGTTCACAACAGCTAAAAGCATCATTTTAGCTAGCTTGCCCACTGTCCATGTGGTATAGAAAAGGTAGAAATTTACATTGTGTTCTTCCATGTCCATTAAAAGATACAAACTGTAAAACAGTAATTTAATTGTTCTAAATCAGTGGGTGTGGAAACAGGACTTCCAAGATCCCCCTTGGGCTCCAGGACAAAGATTCCTTCTGGGCTCCCCATGTGACCCTGATCAAAACCAAATATTATTGGCTTGTTGTTACCATCCACGGATATAATAATAACTGTTCATTAGGTAACGAACATTATAGGAAAAGGGACAGGACTATCAAAGAACAATTTTTACTTGTTTTCACAATGCACATTGCAATAAGGTATGTGCAAGCCCCCCTTTCAAATAACAATGACCTAGTACAAGCCAATACTAAAGAAGAGACAGATCTGAAGAAATCTAGGTTCTTCCCCAAAAGTATCTCTTCACTGAGGCTGTGTTCACACTGGAGTGCTGGAGCCTGCTGGAGCGGCTGCAAACGGCTTGTTCTATAAAAATCACGATCACACTCACCTCTCCTCGAGCTGCCCTCAAGCGGCTCCCCCCGCGTTCACACTAACGACAGGGGGGGAGGGATTTCGGGGCTTTTTAAAAAAATTTTCACCACTTATGTATGCGCACATGCGCTCATCCACATAGATGAGAGAAATCTCTTTGCGCATGCGCATTCCGATCCGGCTGAATCACTGTTTCCTTCTACCAGTAGAAATCGGGTTGAGATTTCAACCCGAAAATAGCCTCATCGTGATCGCAAACTCATGTACTCAGTAGAACTACCCTCCATTTGAACATCTGAACTTTTAACATAGGTTTGTATGTGTGCTCATGCGATCATCGCTAAAGTAAAAAAAAAAAAGGAAGCTGTGTCTAGGAAAATGCCCTAAATTGACATAAACCCATTGGCTCATGTCAGTAACTATCTTGGTTGGATGGGGGCTGGTGCCATGGAGTAGAAGGCAGCCAAGGAGGAGGGCAAGGCCAAGATCACAGCAGCATTTAAAAAGGGAAGATTCCTATTTCTTATCTATGGACTTCTACACACAATAAAAATGTATATATAAAGAATATTAGTAGGAAGAACCATATTCTGTTTTTGAGAATATTATACGTTGGATAAAACTTCTGTTTAAATTCTACTGTTACATTTTGATTATCTAATTTATCATTAGAATACATTGTGACTGTGCATCTAAATTGTTGTAGTGCTATTGCAGCCACAAGATATATTGTTTGTACTAAGCTTTGTTTACTGTGGCTGGTCTAGTTGGTATATTAGACAGCCAATATTACCACACTCCGAGACATTAGTTCTAGACACCTACTAATGACAAAGACTGATCTAGAAACTAAACTGAAAAGTTCTATTCCTTGGATGAAATACTTTCAAATATCACAGCTATGCTCTCACATAAGTCTTCCATTTATATTGCAACAACCTTACACTGAGTTTGAAAAAATTCTTTGCTCTACCCATAACTCAAAAAAGGCCTAATCTCTTTCATTTATAGAGTTCTTGCTGCTCAATATGAAAAGAAACCTCTAACATATCAATCACTATGGAACAAAGTGTGTGGGCAGATTATCCATGATGATTCCTGGACCACTATCTGGAATACCTCTCCATTTCACTCCGAAATCACTGATGTAAAATTGCAATCCTTTAAACTACTTTCACATTGGTATCTCACATCTCCAAAACTAGCCCATTCTTCTTCCTTGAGTAGCCCAAAGTGCTGGAAGAAATGTGGAAACAAAGGACTGCTGGATATATTGTCCCATAGTTACTCCTTTTTGGGAATCTGTAGCAACACAAATGAAATCCATCACTAATATAGACCTCATTATCACACCAGAACATCACTTATTGTATGGTTGGGCCTCCAGGAATGGCTCCTATTTTAACATGGAAAGAGTATCTTTTTTGCAGTATGCAGCTAGAAACACCATTGCTATGAACTGGAAATCAACAAAGTCACCTACCCTCTTACAACGGCACCAAAAGATATGGAGCTTATATATTATGGCCAAACTCATGGACAATCTGGCATACTTTAATAAACCTTCTTCACACTCTATCTTCTCCTCTATCTGGCTACCAATCCTAGAGTATTTGTCCTCCCAACAAGAAATATGTAAAGTTATAGATGTTGTATATGGTAAAACCTAGAAGCTAGCTACTGTGTTGTGTGTCTTTTTTATTCTTGGATGGTTGTGCTCATTCCTATACACTGAATCTACTGTATTGTATCAATTTAAGCCTCAGTTATTATTTGTGATTTAAAATGATTGTGATAAGTATTACTGTAGAATATTAGTAACAATAAATGTTAAAATTCAATAACATATTAATTAAAAAAAACAGTGAGGCCCAACTCATCAAATAATTCAGCAAACTGAATATATACTCAAACACTGCTGTAGATGTGGTGGAATTATTTCATCTGGTCAAAACTCAACATTTATATATAACATGCAACAGAATGAGGCAGAAGCAAGATGGTAGAGTGTAGCTTCCATCGAACTAGCCATTCTCTTCTTGTGATGTAGCCATTGATTCCTGAAGGGGGTGGATACATCTTAGTATGGTGTCTCAGCTGTGCCCATTCCACCTTGAGTGACTCTGCTAGAAGTTTAGCCACTTGACAGAATCTAAACTCTTTACAGCACTGTTCTTAGCTTCACTTGTGCACATAAACCCACTCAACACATTAAGGTGTGCATCCAAGAGGGGGATGCACATAATATGGCAGTATTACTCTCTTCAAGTTTGGTGGCAGATGACGATACATTGATGGTTGGCTGGGAGGTAGGGTTGCCAACTCCAGGTGGGGACATTCCTGGAGATTTGAGGGGTGGACCCTGGAGAGGGTGAGGTTTCAGCAGGGGTGAGAACTCAGACAGGCTCAGTGCCATTGACTCCATCCTTAAAACCACCCGTTCCCTCATGGGGAACCATTGCTGCCAATCTCCAGGGGAGGGATGGGGATCACGCTGAATTACAACTGTTCTTCAGATGGCAGAGATCTTCCCCTGGAGAAAATGGTGGACTCTGTGTCATTATACCCAGCTGAGGTCGCCACAGCAAATGGACACTGAGTGCCCAAGGCCGGGCACTCTCCCAGAGCCTCTTTCTAGAGCTGGTTGTATTTATTTCCACAAGGGGCCTTATTCCTAGTAAGTCAATATTACTGCTTCCAGATTTGTTTTCCTATTGCTCATAAGAGTGTGTTTCAAATGATTTAATTATTAGTGAAGGTTTTCAGTGACAATTTTAATTATTTTTGTTTATTGCTTTTCTTGCATGGCATTTGGCTCTCCTTTCTGATGCTTCCTGAATCTTCTAATCAAGTTGATTTGTAAATCTAATTAATATTCTATTTATCCTTTTTTCCAGATAATTAATGGAGACACTAAATTAGATTGGGTTTTAAGTTAATTCCTCTGGCAATTCACTAGAGATTTCCTTTTCCATTTTGTTGTGCAACCTACCAGTTAATGTTTCATCCATACTACAATGTTGATATTTATGCTAATGAGAAGCAATTACTTAGCTCACTAATATTTCAAGAAATATAAGGAAGCCTTCTCATTTCAGAACTATTATAAGACAAACTGATTTACTCTATCATTAATTAATTTACTCCAGAAGTAACATAAAACAATAAACTAGTAATGGACTAAAAGAGAGTAACCTTTAAAAGTGACATTGTTTAATTGCTAAATAATGCAAAAGCAGAGTTTCACAAAGCTTATTAATGGTTTTAGTGGTACTTGGATGAACATGTTTATTTCTCTCTTTGCCAAATAAAAGGACAGATCTAGATGTTTTCCCAGATGTATATTAATAGATCTCTCAGTAAATTCACAGTTCAAGCCATGGCACAGTGCCCATAGGGCAAGGTAGAGAAGTTGCTCCAAAGCCGGTGGGGGGGGGCTATTCCAATGCGTGTGTGGGTGGATTACTTCAAGTGTCTACTGTCTGCCACTAGTACTATGCTTATTAGCATAACTCCCTCAATGATGAGAAGATCATAAGCCACGCCTCTGTAGTGTACATATGCCTGCAGTGTAGAGCACTTCATCCTGCCCAGGCTGCCTGAGTACAAACACAAATAATAGCACAGCTAGGCATGGCAGAATGGCTCCAGTGGCTGACAGCACACAGGCCTAGAGTCTGTCTGTCTAGGTAATCCAGGCTTCAAGAGGGCCTCAGCTGTGTGTAAAGTGGTAAGCTGTGTTGTTCCATTTGGTATATGATAGTTAATTTATTATAGAAACAATTACTTAAGTTATTAATCCCCCTTGAAATCATGCATTTGTTTGCTATGTTATGCATGGGATAGAGAAGACAGAGAAAGAAGTACTTTTCTCTCTTCCTCACAATACAAGAACTTGGGCAGTCAATGAAATTAATGAGCAATAGGTTTGAAACAGATAAAAGGAAGTACTTCTTCACCCAAAGTGTAATTAATACGTGGAATTCACTGCCGCAGGAAGTGGTGGCAGCTACAAACATAAACAGCTTCAAAAGGAGATTGAATAAACATATGGAGCAGGGGTCCATCAGTGGTTATTAACCACAAGGTATAGATGAAACGCTATGTCTGGGGCAGTGATGTTCTATATTCTTGGTGCTTGGGGGGCTTTCTAGAGTTCTGGCCCCACTGGTGGACCTCCTGATGGCACCTGCATTTTAGCCACCGTGTGACACAGAGTGTTGAACTAGATGGGTCATTGGCCTGATCCAACATGGCTTCTCTTATGTTCTTATGTGCCTAAAGGGTGTGGTGGGACTGCACAGATGTAAAAGTATTGAGGGATGTAATAATATTCCTTGCCCCAAGTCCCCATAACCTACCTACACAAAAAATGTGTGGAATTTGTTTGAATTCATTAATCTGTAGCATTTGATATGGTGATGGCCACAGCCATAGCCCTGTTGTTGTACCTCTGGAGTAACTGGTTGGCCACTGTGTGAGATAGGATGCTGAACTGGATGGATCACTGGTCTAATTCAGCAGGGTACTTCTTATGTTCTTGATCTATGATAGCATTTTCACATATGCATGAAACATTTCACCAAACCTAATGAAAGATTAATGTTGCTCAGTGGTAGAGCACATGTCTTCCTTACAAAAGATCCCAATTTCATTCACTGGTAGCTCCAGTTTAACTATCTATGTTCCCATGTGCCAGAAGTGGTCTTCAGCTTCTGGGTGCCCTGTCGCTGAAGTTAGCCAGTCTGGGATCAACCAGGATCCAGGCTTTCTCTGTGGTTGCTCCAAATTTATGGAATGGGCTTCCCGAGGGGAAACTTTCTTTGGAAACTTTCACAAGACCCAGTAAGGCTACATTATTTACCAGAGCTTTCAATGGAGTGTAAGTTTGTAGGCATTTTATTACATTGGAAGTGAACTGGACTTTTAGAGAGTAAGCCACCTAAAGCCATGCAGAAATGGGTATATAAAGGCTTTTTAAAAAATTAAGTGCATGTAGGCAGAATTTAGGAAAGACCTCACTCCATCAAAGATCCTGGACAGTCATTAATACTTACTATATATTACAAATGTGCTGCCTTCCACAGAACAAACTGAAGAATACATACACATAAACCCTACTTGCTAATTGTAAAAGCCCTTCTGAAAGAGCTCTGCCTTACTAAAACTTAACAAAGAAAGAGCTCTGTGACCATGTACAGGAAAGCTATTCCAAAATGTTAGGCTGGCTACTAAGGAAAACCATCCTCAAAATAGTAGGAGAATGGACCAGTCCATGGAAAACAATACAGAACAGGCATTTGATCAAATGAATGCAACTGATGTGTGTGGGTGTTTAATGCTAAGATTTTAATTTTTTTTTTAAAAAAAACACCCTATATTATGCTTGTTCTTTGATTTTGATTTATGGCTACTGTATTTTATAATTAATAAAAAATACAAATGGTCCCTCTAAGCTGTGGTGCCTTGTGAGCTAAAAATTCTACTTTGTAAGCTACTGGAATTAAAGTTGTGAACCAGCAATTTGGCTACTACATAAACTAGTTTGCTCTGGAGCCATCCTTTCTGAACTAAGACAAAAATGTGTGAGCCGGAGGCTAAAAAACTAAGCTAGCTCAGCTTACAACTCAGCTTACAACTCATTACAGAAGCTGTTCTACAATATCACAAGGATGGGACTTTTCTAAATTTTGTAATACAGGTTGACATGACTAGTAGTGATATTTTTCTATGTAATGTGTAAGTACCATTTGTATTTTTATTAAATATAAAATACAGTAGCCATAAATCACAGTGATTTCTTGTTATTGGGTTTTTACACTGTGATCCTGGTTTCTTTTTCTGTTCTGTGATTTTATAATGTTTTATTTTGGAAGTCATGCACATTTCTAAGGTTAAATCTACATCTGACTTTCCTGCTGGAATTATTCTAGTTTCAAACACCCCCCCCCCCCATCTATACCTGTTTCTAGTTTCAAACCATACTTTTTCTAGTTTAAAAATCAGTGTCTACATTTGTTAATTGCCCTTTTGAGGTCAAGCTAGTGTTACACTGCTTTAAACAGATCCTGTTGCTTACTGCTCTTCAGACCCAGGGAAAAAAACCAAGGTGAAATTTGAAACCAGTGGGAAATGAGTGTAGGAAAGGACCGCAGTCAAACTACTTCAGAGGGGAGGTGTAGATTTGGCCTAAGTACGAAAGTAAGTAATACAGGGATTTGTGGTGTTCCATATGTATTGGTGTGAAGATTCCCATAGGATTGACTGATTTGATCTCCTTGCAGTCCAAGGGACTCTCAAAACTCTTCTCCAGCACCATAATTCAAAAGAATCTATTCTTCACCGCTCGGCCTTCCTTATAGTTCAACTCTCGCAGACATACATCACTACTGGGAATACCATGGCTTTGACAATATGGACTTTTGTTGGGAGGGTGATGTCTCTACTTTTTGTTATACTGTCTAGGTTTGCCATCACTTTTCTTCCAAGGAGCAGGTGTCTTTTAATTTCATGGCTGCAGTCACCATCTGCAGTGATCCTGGATCCCAGAAAGGTGACGTCTGTCACTGCTTCCACGACTTCCCGTTCTATTTGCCAAGGAGTGATGGGACTGGATGCCATGGCTGGATGCCATGATGTTGAGTTGCAAGCCAATTTTGGTGCTCTGCTCTTTTACCCCCGAGTAAAAGCATATCTGAGGTTGTTGACGTTTTTCCCAGCAATCTTAATTCTGGCTTGTGATTCATCCATGCCAGCATTTCGCATGATGTACTCTACATATAAATTAAATAAGCAAGATGTCAATATACATCCTTGTTGTACTCCTTTTCCTATGCTAAACCAATCAGTTGTTCCATATCCGGTTCTAACTGTCGCTTCTTGACCCGTATACAGGTTTCTAAAGAGACATGTGAGGTTGTCTGGTACTCCCATCTCTTTAAGGACTTGCCATAGTTTTTTGTGATCCACACAATCAAAGGCTTTAGCATAGTCAATGAAGCAGGAGTAGATGTTTTTCTGATAATCTCTTGCTGTCTCCATAACCCAGTGAATGTTGGCAATTTGATCTTTAGTTCCTCTACCTCCTCGAAACCCAGCTTGTACTTCTGGCAGTTCTCTATCCATGTACTGCTGAAGCCTAGCTTGTAGGATCTTGAGCATGACTTTGCTAGCATGTGAAATGAGTGCAATTGTGAGATAGTTTGAACATTCCTTGGCATTGCCCTTCTTTGGGATTGGAATGTAAACTGACCTTTTTCAATCCTGTGGCCACTGTTGTGTTTTCCAAATTTGCTGACAAATTGAGTGCAGCACTTTAACAGCATCATCTTTTAAAACTTTGAATAGCTCAGCTGGGATACCATCACCTTCACTAGCTTTGTTGTTTGTAATGCTTTCTAAGGCCCATTTGACTTTGCATTCCAGGATGTCTGGCTTGAGGTCAATGATTACACCATCATGGTTGTCAAGGACATTGAGGTTCTTCTTATATAGTTCTTCTGTCTAGTCTTGCCATCTTTTCCTAATCTCTTCTGCTTCTGTTAGGTCCCTACCGTTTTTGTCCTTTATCATGGCCAGCTTTGCATGGAATGTTGATTTCTCCAATTTTCTTGATCTCTAGTCCTTCCCATTCTATTGTTTTCCTCTATTACTTTGCATTGTTCATTCAGGAAAGCCTCTTTATGTCTCACTGTTCTCTGGAAATCTGCATTCAGTTGGGTAAATCTTTCCTTTTCACCTTTGCCTTTCACTTTCCTTCTTTCCTCTGCTATTTGGAAAGCCTCATCAGGCAGCCACTTTGCTTTCTTGCATTTCTTTTTCTTTGGGATGGTAGTGATTGCTGCCTTCTGTACAATGTCCTTCAGGTATTCTATCAAATCTATCTTAAACCTATTCTTCACCTCCACTGTATATTCATCAGTGATGTGATCTAGGTCAAACCTGAATGGCCTAGTGGTTTCCCCAACTTTCTTCAGTTTAAGTCTAAATTTTGCAATGAGGAGCTCATGATCTGAGCCACAGTCAGCTCCAGGTCTTGTTTTTACTGACTGTATAGAACTTCTCCATCTTTGGCTGCATATGATATAATCAATTTGATTTCGGTGTTGCCCATCTGGTGATGTCCATGTGTAGAGTCACCTCTTAGGTTGTTGGAAGAGGGTGTTCGCTATGACCAGCGTGTTCTCTTGACAAAACTCTGTTAGCCTTTACCCTGCTTCATTTTGTTCTCCACGGCCAAACTGGGCTGTTATTCTGGATACCTTTTGACTTCCTACTTTACCATTCCAGTCCCCTATGATGATGAGGACATCTTTTTTTGGTGTTAGTTCTATGAGGTGTTGTAGGTCTTCATAGAACTGGTCCACTTCAGCCTCTTTTGCATCAGTGGTTGGGGCATAGACTTGGATTGCTATGATGCTGAATGGTTTGCCTGGGATTCAGACCAAGATCATTCTGTTGTTTTTGAGATTGTATCCCATTACTGCCTTTCGCACTCTCTTGCTGACTATAAAGGCCATACCATTTTTCTACGAAAATCTTGGCTGCAGTAGTAGATATAATGGTCTTCTGAGTTAAATTCACCCATTCCTGTCCACTTTAGTTCACTGATTCCCAAGATGTTGAGGTTCAGTCTTGCCATCTCATTTTTGACCACGTCAAGCTTACCTTGATTCATAAATCTTACATTCCAGGTTCCTATGCAGTATTGTTCTTTGCAGCATTGGACTTTCCTTTCACCTCTGCTACCTCTTAAGAAATACTAAATAGGTCTAGCTGGAGACAATAGGTGGGTCAAGCTCTCCCTTTTTTTCGCGCAGGGGGCAGAGTTTTGAAGGAATAGAATGCTAGAAAGTCTCCAGGAAAGAGATTTCTGGAGATCTCCAGAAAATGCCTCTTTGACTTGGCATGACCTGGTCAGTGGATGAGGAAAGAGATATGATAAAAACTCCTTGCAGCAGGGAAAAGCTCTCTTTCATGCTGTATCCATCAGAGGAGGCAGTTCTCTTAGCTGAGGTCTGGGAAGAGGCAGCCATTCTGACCATGTGCTTGCCTAGAGAGCTGGAGCAAGCTTCAAGGTAAAGAAAACTCTGTAGAGATATAGAACTAAACTAAGTAGTCTGTCCTATTTTCTAACATCTGATAGGGCGTGTATAGAGAGAAGGACAGAGGATTGGTGTTTTTGCCCATTTCTTTTGTAACCCTCACTCAATCTGCTGCTGTGCAAAAAGTATCCCTGTAAACATTTTCTTTTTAATAAACACTTTATAACTTTGAATGCTGGCAGGGGTTCTCTGTACCACATAGACCTCCACTGTCTTGGACATGCTATTTTAAAACAAGGACCAGGAGGAAGGAAGGCAGTTGGAAAGTGGGAATTTCTCCAGGGGTACACAAGGCCTTAAACTGTTCCCATGGTGACACTGGGCAGTGGGAGACACAGAGGCAAGGCCTCAGAACTGGGAAGGGAAGCTGGAAGACCTGACCCTCCTAGTGGGAAATTCCATACAGAGGTCAGATGGTCGTGGCAAGCTACCCTGAGAATAGAAGAAAAGCCTCACCATGTGGTGAGAAAAGCCTAGGAGGGCAGGGCAGAATAGGGCCTGCAGGCCAGAGCAGGCATGTTCCACCACAACTGGTCATCGTCACAGAGGATTTTATAGTAAGCAAGAACACCTTTTATTAAGCCTGAAAAACCAATAGGCAACCAATGAAGTTTCTGGTCAGGCTAACTCCCAATAAAAGATCAGAGCTGCATTTTGCATTAATTGAACTTTTTAGAGCATCTCCCAAGGGTATCCATTTGTAGAATGTAGTACAGTAGTCCAATAGAGACTTCAAAGTGAAATAGAGCAGCCTGGCAAGGTCTTATTTGGAAAGCCAGTTTGGTATAGTGGTTAAGTACGTGGACTCTAATCTGGGAGAACCGGGTTTGATTCCCCACTCCTCCACTTGCACCTGCTGGATGATCTTGGCCAAGCCATAGCTCTGTACCAGCTGTTCTCTCAAGGACAGTTGTCTCAGAGCTCTCTCAGCCCCACCTACCTCACAGGGTGTCTGTTGTGGGGAGGGGAAGGAGTTTGTAAGCCGCTCTGAGACTCCCTTGGGTAGTGAAGGGTGGGGTATAAATCCAATCTCCTCCTCCTCCTCCTCCTCCTCTTCTTCTTCTTCTGTGGATAAACAGAGGGATAGTTTGTGAGCCAGGTGTCACTGAAAAAAGGCACTTCTAGCAACTTACTATTCTGTTTTTCTCTCAATAAGTCTGGGTCCAGCAGTTTTCTACAACCAACTTGTCTCTACAATGCATGTTTCCATTGCGACAAATGGGGCAATGAGCTGAGGAAACAAAGCATTAAAATTAACAGAACATTCAGTTTGTCTCATTGCTTCAAAAGCTTCTAAGAAGAGAAGACCCAGAAGATTACAAAGTTCTAAGGATATACTGGAGCACTGGAGGTTTTTTGCTTTGATTCTGCATTATTTCAACCAGTCCTAACATCTTCATCTATATACAAGGAATGTTCCATAGTCCTGTGGAAAAAATGGTGGGACTAAAGATTATTTGTTGTGAAACCACTAGATGGAGCTGCTTCTTCGAAAGTAGTCTGCTCTGTCTGGCTCCCAAAGCTGTATCTCTCACTGAAATGACAGTAAAATCATAACTAACTACTGATTTGCAGTCTATAGGCACAGTATATATTTTTACATATTTGATTTTTTAATGGCAGTAATTTTTAAGGACAAACATTCACATGTAGTTTGGTAGTGTGTGATCTTTATAAAACAAGTAAACATCTTTCTGATCAATGGGGGCATTCTTTCACAGCTCACCAGTTGACTATGAGATCTGATAATAAACACCAAACCAATCTATTTATATTCAGAGACTTGTTCTCTTATTTCTCTCATTCCAGTTTTCTTAGCAGCAAGATTTTGTGTTTCTTTGCAAACAGCAAGCATGCCATACTCACCGCAGGAACCTCATTCTTTACATTAAAATAAACAGGGGTTTTCTGATGTTTTAAAGATTACCATGTTTTATCCTAGCATAAAGTTTTGTGGACTAGCACTCACTTCAGCACATGCATGCAGTGGTTCCTGACTAGACAGGCACTTGCATATAAGGTTAGAAAGACAAAATAAATACATAAGCAGGCTGAAAGGGCCATGAAATGCAGGAAAATTAGGTGAGATGTAATCATGTAAAATTTGCACTGGACAATATACAATAGCAGTGATGCAATTTCCCGCATTTGGCTAAACTAGTTAACACCTTATAATGAGCAAAGAAATCCCAGTTCATATTAAACCCTTGGAAGATGGTGGTAAACTTCTTGATCAATTCTAATTAAGTAATTCCATTCTCTTTTTGAAGCTTTTTTTGCTGGAAAATGGTGGCTTTTAGACCAGCAGAAGGTTACTCTTTACATTTATATAATACTGTAAACTAGGACTGGAAGAATACTCCAATGTTCTCTATAATTAAAACTATATGCCATTAATATGGAATGCTAAGGCCACTTCTCTTAAACAGGGTTCTGGCCTCAATCGTCTATGCTTTAGAGAGTTCCCATTTGATTGTTGCCTTTGAAAGTAGTTCAGAAGGTGCAGCTGATGCAATTCACTCCTAAAGGGGCAAGACATAGGGAATGTATTACTTTTACTGTGACTCTATCATCCTATTATTTACTTATTTACAATATTTATACCCCACCCGTCAGCATGACATAGAATCATAGTAGATTCCAGCAGTTCATCAAATAGGCCTATGCAGCCAGCGGTATGGAGATATTCCAACTGGAATTAAATTGCATGATCATAGTAAGAATTAAGCAGCATAGAATATAATGTCATGATAAAACATCAGGACTTTATGAAAAACTTACAGGCTTGTCTGGAGATTCCACGGGATCTCCACACACCCAGACAAAATTAAACATCCAACTTTGTGCAACAATAACCTTACATTCCGTTTTCCTCAAGACAATATAGACCTTCCCAGTCCTTAACCCCCAGGATAAATTGATCTCCTGTCCTGTTAGCATTTCCTTCAGAATAACTCAAGCAACAGAAAAGATTGTGGATTTTGAGTATATAAGGATGCACTTTGGGTGGCATTTTAGGCACTGTTCTACCCCAGGACAGTTCCATTGTCACTGTGGCTCTCATCAAGAAACTTCAGGATTCAACAGGTTCAGTTCCAGCCCAACTCTGTTCCTTCAGCACTGCAACTCTTGCAGAGTCAATTACCCTTCACCTCACTAAGAGTCCTCCACCACTGCAACTTTGGATCCAGCTTCTTCCTAGATGGTTCACCTGCCACAGGAACTCTTGACTACATTCACACTTTGGATCTGTTCTTTCCCTCTCCCCCCTTATCCCCTGCTTCCTTCACTCTCCTGGCCATCTCAACTTCTGTTCAATTCTCCAGTGTCCCCATCCCTATCTCTGCCACTCATTCCTTGAGCTCACTTGGAGCCCTTCTCTCTGGAGCAACTCCCTCTCTGCCAACCTGCTCATCCCTTTTTCTCTTTTTGCTCTTCGACATTGAACAGCAGCTCATCCCTGTGTGTTTCTAACTGCATCCAGCTCAGCCTCTAAACCTCATTCTGCATCTTTTCATCTCTTTCCCTGACAATCCCCCTTTCAACTTGACCCTCTTCTCTCATGTAGTCTCTTTCCTCCCTTCCTTTTCCTCTTTTGCTGCTTTTCTCTTGGTATCTCTCTCCCTCTCCCTCTCTCTCATCTCCCAAGAGAAAAGCAGCAGAGGATATACACATAAATCCCCAGGTGGGCTCTGCTTGGGTAGCTTTTTAAAAAAGCACCAGTACCACTAGGCATTACTCAAAATTGAATTCCACTAGATTCTCATATTTGTGTTTTAATTGCATTTTCATTTTATTCCCTGAATTGTCCTTATTGTATAGTAATGCATTTCTATAATAAGATTTTTCTTTTCCTCTCTATCCCAATATTCAATAAAGATAAAATATATTTCAGTTATAGGTTGTCTCTTTTTTCCTCCAAATTTTCCCCCAGTTTTTCTTAAGATTATGTCTGTGTACGGTTTTCTTACCTACAATGTCTTGCTTTCAGTTGCTGAGTTCCTTTTCAGCACTGGATTGATATTATATATTCTTTAATGAACTTTAGGCTGTTTTTGTTATTTTTAGATGTTTGTTTTAACTTGTATGCCTCTCTGGGTGAGAATGTCAGAGAATGCAGCTAATACCTGCTAAAGTAAACAGATGCATACCAATTCAACTGCTCCTCACCTTTGGTCCTTCCTAATTCCATGAGGGGGCTTTGTTGCTTAAGAAGTCAACAAATCATAACTAGAGAAAATGAGTTCTTTAAACACACCAGTGCAGTTCCATGTAACATCAAGGAATGCTCCCCCTCAGGCCCATGCATGGATGATAGCCAGAAAAGATATCAGAAGGCCTCACTTAGCAAAAATGTGATCCAAGGAAGCAATTGTATCTGTGCATATGATTTAGGAGTATGGAGATGACTGAATCCAGACAAGCAAATCAAACTTTCAAGTTGTAACTTAATATATGTTTTGTATTTATCCCCTATCAGTCCACCTAGTGGAGAGATTTTACATCTAAGAATGATAGTCCATGGGTTCCTACATGGAGGTGGGTCACATGACTGCTGTGAGTAGACTTGTTGTGATTTTGGAATGAGTTATTCAGTCTGTGAGGTTATTAGGGATAAGCATGAACCAGGAAAACACAGTTTGGTTCATGATTCATGGCATGCCTGGTTCTCGAACCATGAACTGTCATGAACTTTTTGGTGCTAAATGAACAGTTTGGTTTGTGATGTTTGTGAAGCAGTAGAACAGCCTCCCAGCATCCTAGAGAATCTCTGCCTGATTCTCCTCTATCCACCCTACAAGTTTGGTGATGATTGGATTTATGGGGACTGACTTACGATCCCAAAAGAAGGTGACCCTAGGAAAGTGCTTTCTGGGGAAATGATGGGACAGGTTCAGAAGTCATATCCTGTGCAAACTAGAGACTTCAAACTCATTGCAAACCTCAAGCTGACTCTTCTACATGCCCTTTATGGGGTATGAGTTACAGCCCCCACAAAGAAGGTGCCCCCTCCTCCACAAGAAAAGCCCAGCAGAACAGAATTAAAGTCTCTGAGAATCTCTGCAGTAGAAACTGAAGGTGGGGGACATTTTTGCAAGCCCAGCAGAATCTGTGCAATGTCCTCAAGCAGAACCTGTGCCACTGTGGCACTGCAAACCCCACAGGACTAAGGTCAAGCCAGGAAAGTACTTTTGGGTAAAATGTCAGGCACAGGTTCAAAAGTGTATAGAATGGACCCCTGCAAGCTACACACACCAAATGCACAGGGAACCTTACCTGCCTCCTGCTTCTTTACAATCTCTCCAAGTTGGGGGTGGATTACATTTCTGGGGTTCCAGTTATGGACAGCTTGATGGGGCCCCAGCCTCACCAGAAAAGCAGGGGAAGAATGCTCACAGTTCTCAGAGCCACCAGGGCTGAAACACCACAGCAAATTATTTCACTGCAGAGAAAAGGAAACACCTGTCAAGCTGGCTGGGCCAGGCAGATTTGGAATGACAGAAAGGCAGACATGACAAGATTTCCAACAGGGGACCCCCAAAGCAACCCCACAACAGCTTGGGGGGGGCACCCCAGCCCCACCAGATAAGTATGGGAAGCATGGCCACAAACAATGCTCCCTCTAAGCTGCATAAATTAGTTTGCTCTGGAGCCATCCTTCCTGAGCTAAGGCAAAAATATGTGAGCCAGAGGCTAAACGTGAGCTAGCTCACACTAACTTAGCTTAGAGGGAACACTGCCCACAAATCTCATCCCCCCCCCCAGGGCTGAAACACCATACTATATTTTTCTACTCTGCACAGGAAACACCTTTCGAGCTGGCTGGGCCAGGCAGATTTGGAACAACAGAAAGGCAGACATGACAAAACTTTTGACAGGGGATCCCCAAAGTATTCCCATGACAGCTTGGCAGGCACCCCAACCACACTAAACAAGCAAGGGAAGCATGCCCAATACTGCCCAAGCCCACCCAAGGCTGAAATACACAGGTCCAGAGTAGGGGTGTGCAATATTCCCTCTAAGCTGTGGAGTCTTGTGAAAGAAAATTGTACTTTGTGAGCTACTGGCATTAAAGTTGTGAGCAAGCAATTTGGCCCCTACATAAATTAGTTCTCTCTGGAGCCATCCTTCCTGAGCTAAGACAAAAAATGTGTGAGCTGTAGGCTAAAAAACTGTGAGCTAGCTCACACTAACTCAGCTTAGAGGGAACACTGTGTGCACTGAAAAAAAATTCAGCTAAATTCGGATTCAGGAATAGTCAGGGGCGTCATATTCAGGCCTCTGAATACAAACCCCCCCCCCCCCCAATACAATATTCGGCAATGCTAGCCAATTCAGGAGCTATTCATGAGGTAGGTGTTGGATGAAGGAGCCCATCCCCACCTGGCAGAGATGGCCATCCTCCTACCCAAGAGTCAAGGGTGCAATCCACAGGCTACATGCTGAGTCACCCAGAGAGGAGGAGGAAGGGGGGACAACAAGAGGTATGGATCTTACCCTGGGAGGTCCAGAAAGGGATAGCCCAGCAGGGGGAGGTTGACTTTCAGGAAGGCCAACTCATTCCCCCTGCATGTCCTCCATTCTTCCTCTTCTCTGTGCAGCCCTTTGCAAGGTTGGTGTTGCTTGTGCTAGCACAGCACCACCACCTATCTTGCTTGGGAGGGGGGAGGGAGAACTTGTAACTCTTCCAATAGAGGTAAGTTGGCTCCTCTTTGGCCAATCACAGGACACTGTTCTTTTTTGAAACTGTCCCGTGCATGGGCAGAGAGCATATAAAGAGTCCTCCCTAGTGGCTAGACTCTGTTGCTTCCTGGCTGGTGGCTGGTGCTTGGCTGAGAGAGATTGTGCTGCTGCTGGCCTTGTTGGCTTCAGCTGCTGGCTGCTCTTTGTGCCTGGCCCACCCTACTCTCCCTGCTGGTGGATTTTTGGACTCCTGGACAGAAGAAGAGAAGACATCACACAATTTGAAATAAAATTGTTTTTTTTAAATGAAGTTTTAAAAGGCTTTTTCTTTGTGTTTAAAGGGTTTTACTTAAAGGGTTTTTCTTTTCTGTGTTGGGTGGGTGGATAGATCAGACCACATGCCAAATTAGATTCTCTAATCTGATTCTCTGCTGGTCCGGCATGCTGAATACAAGCTGCTGAATACTTACCAAATTATTTGGCAAGCATTCAGCAGCTGTTCGGGGCACCAACAAACAGCTGTGAGAAGGGGGAAAGTGAAAGCACTTTCTGCCTTTCCCACCAAAACTGACCTTTTCCCGCCTCTTCCCTGGACTCCCTCGAATGAGGGAGCCCTAGCCAACACCTACCTCACTAAACAACATCTACCTCATAACACAACACTACCTCATGGTAAGCACTGGAATCCAGCAAGGCTTGCCTACAATGCTCCAAGTCCCCTGAGCCCACCTCTGCTGATCCCCTGGAGTTGTAATCATGCAAGGCAGCCATCTGGCCCAACCTCTTTTGCTTAGCAATGAGTTTCCTCTCCTGCCCTCCTACCAGTGTCCAGAGCAAGTGGGTGTTCCCTCACCTGGGAGACATTCTCATCCCCCACGCAACCTTCACACCACAAAAGTTCACCCAAAAGGAGAGCAGTAAAACAAGTCATAACTGTATTGAAAAACCCACACCCACGCAGCAGTAAAACTTCCAAAGACAAAAAAAGAACTTTTAAAATCTTTTAAACAGTTAAACTAGCAGTAACAGACCCAATCCCTCCAATATCCACTCCAAAGAACCCACAGGACCCACCCACCCAGACCAACATCTACATCATAACATAGCACCTACTTCTTGGAACAACATTCATCTCTGCAAACATCTGCCTCTACAAACATGACCTCATTTGACTACCCCTTGCACTCTGGAGAGCTGAGCCTTGACCATCACCACTGTGGAGCGGTGCATGGCAGGCAAGGTGAGGAGGCAGAGTACCAGGGAGCCAGGTGCTTCAGTAGCTGTCAAAAGGCTATGTCCTCCACAAGGGAGAAGGGATGGCCATCCACAGTAATCATCTCACTGGTGGGATGAGTGACTGCTTCCTGGGCCCTCCATGTAGCTCTTTTGGATGGCACTGTCAGCATCCCTGAGAGAATAACCACTTGGAGAGTGACCTGTGATGTCCCACCCATGGTACCCTGAATGTGGGGAGCCTTTCTTGGTGGGGACCTCCTATTCCCCCTCCACTTCTCCTTGCTGAGAGGATGGGGGCCTCTTCTACCTCCCAGTGGCCACCACTCTTTCCCCTAGCGGCAACATAGTGAGGTGCACCATTTGGAGGTGCCTATGGTTTATGGAGGATATGTGTTGAGGGTTTGCACCCCTCTGGACATGGGCATGGCACATATGACACTCTGCCAACCCGGAGGCACTGGGAAGGGTGCGGAAATGTTTCCAAAGTGTGGGCTGGAAACAATGCCCCAGGGCGGGAGAAAGTGGGACGAGGGACAGCTGCTTTCCAGCACTGGGCTGGGAGGGGCCACCGAGGGGTGTACTCAAGGCAGAAACAGCAACAGGTAGTTGTATGGAAGGGGAGGATACTCCTTCCCCAAATCACTGCCATCAGTCCTCTTCTCCAAAGGGTGTCAGCAACTGGTGGTCTCTGGGCAGTGCTAACAACTCTTTTACCTCTGTGGAGAGCTCCAGGAACAGATCAGGGAAAGGAGGCTCCAAGATCCCTGGTGATGCCCTACAGTGGGGTGGGCTTCTTTGAGCTGGCAGGATGGTTTAGTGTTTGGGATGGGAACCTTTGGTATGTGGGGGTGGAAGATGTCTTCTCCCCATGATGAGCACCCTTTGCACCCACTTTCACCTTCATGGCACAGAGGGGCTAACAATGAGGAGGGGAGGGAGGGGATAAAATGTGGGTCCTCAGCCAAGTCACCCAGTAGCTAAACTCCTCTGTCTGGCATGAGCAGAGAGATGGGGTGGCTCAGAGCCTTGGGTCCACCTAACATCCCCAAACCCCAGCAGGGGAGAGGAATCACAAACAAAATATGGGTTCTCATCCGAGGAACTCACTAGATGAACCCCTCTGCTCAGCATGAGCTGATAGATGGGGTGGCTCAGAGCCCTAACACCCCTAAAACCCAGCAGCAGAGAGGAGTTCACAACCAGGAGGGAATGGGCTCTGCTAGTCTGCTTTTAACAAGTTCCCTGACTTTCTGTGCACTACCATCAGCTGCTCTATTTGAAGGGATGTCACTTAGAGGAGGGAAGGGAGCTGTTCCTGTTGGTAGCAGAAGGCAGGACTTGCAATAATGGGTTTAAATTAAGGGTGGGAAGGTACGAGAGAGATATTAGGAAAAACCTTTTTACAGTAAGAGTTGTGCAATGGTGGAATCAGCTGCTTAGGGAGGTGGGGAGCTCCCCCTCACTGGCAGTCTTTAAGCAGTGGCTAGACAAACATTTGTCCAGATACTCTAGGCTGATCCTGCATTGAACAGGGGCTTGGCCTAAATGGCCTAAATGGCCCCTTCCAACTCTGTGATTCTATGGCATAAGAGATGGTGTGGACCTGAACTGAGCATATATGAAGCATTCTGATCCCACAGAGCAGAATGGGAACTCTGTTATTGGCAACTAGCAGTGCCTATTCAGCTTTGGCAAGTTCCGATTGGTGTTTCCAAGGATGTAGAATTCCTCCCCTCCATTGCCTTGGAGTTCTGTAAGCAGTTTAATTGAGCAGAGACAGTCTGTCTGGAAATGTAATAATTCATGAACCACCACGAGCAGCCCCAAAGTTTGTGAAATGTTCATGCCAGCCAGGTAACCCTTCATGAACATTGCTTCACGAACCATGAATTGGCCAAATATCTTGACAAACTTTACTCTGTGAGCCAGTTTGTGCCCATCTCTAGAAGTTATTATGTATCTTTTTCTCCATTCATTGAAGACAGATCTATACAGTTTTCTATGAAGTGTAGGTGACAATTTCATTTCCATCTGCTTATTCTTGCAGGGAGAATAATATTCTACAGCTGGAAGGGGTTTACTAGAATATAACAAAAAGTGGAACTGTAACTGAAGGAAATGTCAATGGCTAATGACTGAGGTGGCTATTCCCTCCCCCCTCCAAAACTCTTCTAATGGATTGTTCATAAATTTCTCAGATGGGAAAAATTGTGTGGGCAACTTGTACAACTTTTCCCCATTCTTCTGCTACAATGTGGGAAAAAGAACTTGTGAGACGAAACCACATAGTTTCTGGAAAGCATAGGACATAGGTGAGACATGTAAATCCTACAACAGTGCATAAATAAGCAAACCAGAAGTTGAGGCATTCACATTTCTTTCCCTTTCTCTTGTTCAGTGTACACTGGCCTAAGAGCAAAACTAGGCATTGCAAAAGGTGGAAAGCTGCCACTAAAAATACCACCCCTGTTGAGAGTTTTCCCCTGAACAATAAGTGTTTTACCACCCCTGAAAGCAGCAGTTAATGAAGTGAAGTGATGAATGGGAAAACCCCAGTGATATCATGTCATATGAAGAATTTCACAAGACTTTAAGAGGACTAGATATTATTGGGAAGCTTATGATGGCAACTTCTGTGTCTTCACTCAGTAACACCTGTCTCATTCTCCCAATAAGGGAATTAGTAGGTAGAAAATCATAATTATTTCTACTGTTCATCATTCCTCACTTATCCAAGTAGTGAAAAGTTCTGGCTCAACCAAGGCATGCCACTTTAAAGCAATCCAAGAGGACAGACCATTTTATAGGAAAAAGACACTAAAATCTGACCTGGATAGCCCAGGCTAGCCCACTCTCATCAGATCTTGGAAGCTAAGCAGGGTCTGCCCTGGCTAGAATTTGGATGAGCAACCTTCAAGGAATACCAGTGGCATGACGCACAGGCAGACAATGGCAAACCACCTCTGAAACATCTCTTGCCTTAAAAAAAATAAGTCTCACTCACCACCTAGTGATGCATAATGCTAAAAGAGCTAGAACTTTTGGCTGCCAGACAATTTTAGGATCTCCTGCCTATACTACACACACTGCCATATGATAATAATAATTATTAGACACTCAAGTCTCATCATCATCATCATCGCCATCACCATCATCGTCATCAGCATACTAAGGAGAGTGAGAATTGGTTTAAGACGAACGTGCTGTTGAGTTCCACAGTGACCTCTTCCATGGGCATTCCAGATCTGAGATGAGCAGAAGTGGTTTGTCATTGCCCTTGTCCACATAGCAACCCGTTTTCCTTGGCGGTCTCTCATCCAAGCACTGAGCGTGGCTGTCCTGTTTAGCTTCAAAGCCCTGACAAACTTGAACCAAACTGGGCTAATCAGGCTGCTGAGAATTTATTTAACTAAGGGTTAATTCTCATAAAAATGGTACTTCTCCAATTTTCATCTGAAAACTGTTAAATGTTTGGCATTCATATTTAGTGAAGCATTAACTGATTATCAGTGAATTTGCCATGTTATATAATTGAACCTTTAACATTCACTAGTAAGGATATCTCTTTAAAACTACTGAGTGTATACATCTCAATTCAGAAGACAGCAGAAAAATGATAAATATTGACATACATGTTTCTGAGCCAAAGATCATACTATCACAACCTTTCTGTTGGCAATAATCCAAGAGACTCTTGTAAGTGCTCTAATTTTGGCAACATGATAACTTGAATCTATACTTGTTTTTTTGTTTTATTTTTCTCAAGGAAATATAGATTTATCAAGTTTGTTAAATATTATGAATTGCTACATACAACAAGTAAAATCAAATGTATTACCAAAGGCATTACATAATTCAAATATAGAAACAATTAATAAAGCATCAATATTACAGAATTTTGGGTTAGACACAGTTTGGTGTAGTGGTTAAGTGCATGGACTCTAATCTGGGAGAACCATGTTTGATTCCCCACTCCTCCACTTGCACCTGCTGGATGACCTTGGGCAAGCCATAGTTCTGGCACAGCTGTTCTCCCAAGGACAGATCTGGAAAGAGCTCTCTCAGCCCCACCTGCCTCACGGGGTGTCTGTTGTGGGGAGGGGAAGGGAAAGGAGTTTGTAAACTGCTCTGAGACTCCTTTGGGTAGTGAAGGGCAGGGTATAAATCCAATCTCTTCTCTTCTTCTTCTCTTCTTCTTTAAGGAATAAACTAAAACTCTCCTAAAATTAGCAATAATATATTAAAGATAAAAGAGAATACATCCTAACAGTTGAACGGATTTCTATACTAAAAACCTAAATATTGTCTTAATTGTTTCTCTAAATCTGAATTTTATTCTTACTGATTATTTAAATACTAATGGAATACAAAATAAAATGTTGAAATTATAATCAATATCTCCCTCATCTTTAATGTGATATTCTAATAATGCCAGAATTACTGGAATTATTGGAATTGAAAGGAGTTGGGGGAAAAGGGAAGGCCTGGACATCTCTCTGAATTACAATCGATCTCTAGACTACAGAGATCAGTCCCCATGGAGAAAATGGTTGCTTTGGAGGGTGAGTTTTATGGCATTGCACCTCACTGAAGTCCTTCAACAAACCTAGCCCTCCCCTTAGTATTGTCAACCTCCAGGTGACACCTGGAGATCTCCATGATCAGTTCTCCTGGAGACAATGGCTGCTTTGGGCAGTGGACTCTATGGCATTATATCCTGCTGTCTCCCCACCCCAAACCATGCCTCCCCAGGCTCTACCCCTCAAATCTACAGGTATTTCCCATCCCAGAGTTGGCAACCCTATAACTGGCTACAGAAATGCTTTCCAGACCCTTGGAACCCAGAAAACTTGGCATAGGAGGATGTCCTTTTCTACCTTATCTGTCACTACATAGCCCAAAATCAACATGTCAGGAGTGGGGGGAAGCATACCTGTTACCATGTGGCTCTTCTCCCATACGACCTGCTTGGGGCAGCAAAATGAGACAGCCCTGCCTTATAGCTAAGCAGAAGGAAATGAACATTTCAGAGGTGAACCTGTATTTGCAATGTTTTGTGAAGCAACAGGGCCTGGTGTTTCCATGTGGGAAAGAATAGCAGCTAACCCAGTTTAAAAAAAAAAAAAACACCTGTCACTGTCCCATTTGAGGAACCTTAGCCTAGGTACGGCTGGCTGCCCTTCATCATGGACCCACACACAAAACCCCCCAATCCTGAATGAAAATGTAAAGTGTAATCATTCATAAAATCAATTGGCATGGCCAAAGTGTCTGTCCACACAGAGAAGTGTCAACTGCTTTCTCTACCACTCCAGCCTACCTCTGTGGTACCTTATCTGGAAACCAACAGTTTGCTGTCACGGTTCACATTCTACATGGACCACAGAAAGGCACATGCTGACACTTTACATCAATGAGACATGAAGGAACTGTAACCAGCACAACATCTTTGGCCAACAGAAACCAGACTCCTATGCCTCCACATTCTGATTTCTGCCTTTCCTTAATAAAGTTTATGTCCAGCACCTTCCTTCTAAGCATGTCTCATCTCCCTCTATTTTCCCCTTCCCTCCACCACCCACCAGCCACAGCCGGGACACTCACATGGAGCCTCTTTCTAGAGCCCATAGTATTTGTTCCCACAATTTTAGGATGAAATTAAATGCCAATAAAAATAATTTCCTGTTTTGCAAATATGATGTGTTAAAAGGAAAGAACCATAAAATAGCATATTTTACAAATGTGGTAAGAATTTATCTTTTTTACTCGTTTTATATTATGATAATTTAACACTGTAAGCTACTAATGCATGAAGTCAGTTAATAAGATTAATGCTTCAGTTGATCAGTGCAGAATTTAGAGTGCCATCTTCTCCATGGTAGGTGAGTAACATGAAATTAAGAGGTTACTAATACATTGATTTTCTCACTGTGGTTTTCCTATTAATCATTTGAAAGTGATAAATACATCATTAAGTTATTGACACCTTAGAGCTAAGCTATACCTGATGCTGGGTTACATGATCAGATTCTGTAACATAGCTAGATATTGATAGGGGCTGCAGCACTGCTGGGAAGAAATGGGTTTGCTTTTTTCCTGTGCCATTTCCTGATCAAAATGCTCCTTGCGTTCCTTTGAGTGCCAGTAGGGGAGAAGAGAGGTACAGTACTAAGGCTACAGACAGCAAGGGGGGCAGTTTCAGAGAAGAGATATGAAAATGGTATGGAAAGTTTCTGGTTGTTAAGAGTCAATCAGTCCTTGAAGCAGAAGAGAATTGCACTGTGGTACTACTCCAGTTAGGGGTGCCAACTCTGGGTTGGGAAATTCCTGGAGATTTGGTGGTGTTGCCTGGGGAAGGCAGGGTTGTGAGAGGGGAGAAACCTCAGTGGGTTATAATGCCATCGAGGCCACTCTCCCAAAATGGCTATTTTCTCCAGGGGAACTGATCTCTGTACTCTGGAAGATCTCCAGGCCCCACTTGGATGGTGGGAACTCTAGTTTTAGTTGCTGGTTTTTGAGGCTAAATTACCCATCAAGGAATACACAGACCCCCTTGCTGTCCAGTGACATGAGCCACTGTGTGTTAGTAGACACCAATAGTAGGACTTGGAGTAAAGGTCCCAGTGACATTATTAGGTATACTTTTTTCACTGTTGAAGAACATAACTGGGTGCAGGTTGCTTTGGTGTTCTGAGTCAAAGCCCCCTTGTCCCACAAGAAAGCTTTGGGGTGAAGGCCAAGAGCAAAAAACACAAGACTGGGGAGGGAATCCTCACTGCCCAGTGTAATGAGACACCACCAGCCCCTCTAAAATAACCCTCAGCGGAGAGACCAAGGGACCAAGTCTCCAGCTCTACCAGGTGTTGATCAAGAAGTTAACCCCGAGGGGCGTGGCATAGCACTGAACATGGTGGACACATAACCACTTCTTTCCTCCACCTCATTCCCGCTTTCTTTACTGCATATTTAATTAGGGACACCAATTTGAACATTGGTTCAATAACTTGCAGAGCAGAGCAGACAAGATATGAAAAGAGACTAAAAGAGGGCGCTTCGTTATTGTCTTTTGTTTTATTAAGCTGTAGGAATTAACGTAGACTTAGAGAGGAGAGGAGACAGTTTCTACAAGACTTAGAGAGGACAGGAGAAGTGAAGTCAGAAATACTAAATAAACTTAACAAAATCAAAGAAACTGTCTCTGAGGTAATGGCACTGGCGTTAACATTACAAGAGAAGAAAAGGGAATTCCAAAAGATTCAAGAGAAACAAGAGAGAGAAAAAATATGTTCCTTGAAACAGCTTTAACAGAATACAATTTGAAATTTAGGGGGGTACCAGAGAACAAGGAAGGTTCTACATACCTGGTGGCATTTAAGGCTGCGGTCACATGGCCCCTTTAAATCTGGGAGCCCTCCCAGATTAAAGGGGCTGCATTTTTTTACCTCAGGTTGGGATGTACACACATCCCAAACCCCATTGGTGGCAAGCAGTGGCAGCAGGCAGAAGCGGCGAAGGAGGCAGCGAAGGAGGTGGCGGAGGAGACCAGAGGCAGTGGCGAAGGAGGCGTCGGAGGAGGAGGTGTCAGCGGGCGTTGGTGTTGGCAGAGTCAGCAGGTGGCGTTGTAAGGCATGTGTCATCGTCATCAGCTGGTGGGGCCTTTTTCTGGTGATGGCAGTGGCTGGTGGCGGCCAGGGGAGGCACCCCTCCCCAAGCCCCGCTGACCACCTGGCAAGTTTGAGGTCCCCCCCCTTTTACACTTGGGCACTTGAGTGGCCAAGCACCCAAGTGTAAAAGGGGGAAAAAATGGTGGGCGGGACCATCTGGACAGCCCTGCTCTCACAATGATTGTGAGAGAGGGCTGCCCAGATGGCTCAAATGCGGGTTCCTCATGCAACTCCCGGGAAAACAGTCAATTTTCCCGGGGTCAAAAAATGCGGGAGGAACCCGCATTTGAGCCTGCTTCAGCATGGGACTAGCCCCAGCCTTTGTAGATGGTCCCTTTAAATGCGGGAGGAAACGGCCCTTCCTCCCGCATTAAAGGACCATGTGACCGCGGCCTTACTCTTTGTGGCTCATCTCAGAACTTAGACTGGAAGATGGAGGGGCACCTATGATAGCAAAGGCAGTTTGCAGATGATTGAACAACAATGTGCAGTTTAAGGACCTGGGGATATAATGGCTTCTTTCCAGGACTTCTGAGTCAAGCAAAAGATATTGTGACTTGCAAGAACAAAAGGATCACTCAAATGCCACAATAGTAAAGTTATTGTCTACAGGACTTACGTTCTGATGTACTGCAACAGTGTTGAGATCTAAAAGCCACTACTGACAGGCTGACCGCTTCAAATATCTGTTACAGATGGATCACTGCTACTAATTGCAAATATCACTTCATAGAAAATATTGCCATGCCTCTGATGCTGTGAGTGGTCTCTGCTTGCTTCAAGATCTAAAGACTGACACTAGTCCAGATCATGAAAAGTCAAAGCCAGAAGGAAAGCTAAACCACTCGACTACCCCTTCCAAATATTCAATAACCCCTGCTAAGCAGTTTACTGGAGTGTAATCAATTGATTACTAAGCTAGTTCTGTAAATGTTTGTTTACTCACAATCAGGGGTCATTTCATAGAAAAAGAGGTGCAGGAGCTTATTAGCATAACTCATTAGCATAACTTATTTGCATATGCCACCCCCCCTAACATCACCAGAAGTGTGTCAAAACTAAGACCCACTGCTCAGTCTCCACCCCCAAAATCTCCAGGTATTTCCCATCTCAGAGCTGGCAAGAAAAACTGCCTCAAAAGCACAAAGAAAATAGGTATGGAGGGATGACCCAAATGACAGCAAGAACAAGCAGCAGACCCCCATGCGTTGCCACAAGTGAGGGCTGCTGGGAGTGGGGTGTCCTATAGCCAGGAGGCTACTAACCAGGGGGCAGGGCTGCTGCCCGAGCCCAGCACTCACTCCTCAGACTCAGAGCTATAGACTTGGGTGTGCTAGAGCTTAATAAAGTTAAGCTGGAGTTTGAACTTATTCTTCATGGTTCTTTAAATAGTAATTGTAGCTTGATCTCCAAGATTTATAAACTTTTGTTTGATATAGATAGTAGAAAAACTTTGCCTTATTTGACACTATAAGAATACAACAAGAGGACCATGGTATAAATGGTAGAAAATAGTAACACTAAAGCACCATGTAGTGAACAATAATATAATCTCAAATCAACTCAATTTTTGTTGGTTTTTTCCTTCCAATATATTGGTATTTATAATGCTAATTTGTTATAACACAATCACAATAATTGCAGTGTAAATTAAATACAAAACATCCCCAATTTTCTCCCTCCCCAAAATATGTTTGCCCCATAGGGTTATAAGTTGACATGAAAGTCTAGACAAAATGAAGATGCAGGAAAATAGTAAGACGAGAGCCGGTGTTGATTCATTTCTGCTGCCTTCCTCAGGCCTTACAGACTACAAAAAAATATGTAATTCTACAAGTTCAAAATTAAAAAAACAATAATAATAAAGAGAAATACAATATGGAATTAATAAAAAATATAATAATAGAAAGTTTTTTGTAACTACCTAATGTTATTTTCAATCTGCTGATTTATAATATATTGTTAGTTTCAGTATATTAATCAAATAATACTGGAAAAGGTCAAAATAAATTTACTGTAATATCCATATGAATACTAAGTAATAATACATTTTAAGTGATGCAGTAACCTCCTCACTCAGTTACTTACCTCTTAGAAAATAGAGGGAATCGCCAATCAAATTCTCAAAAATGTGGCACTCAGCCTAACAAGATTCACAGTTGGCAGGTATTCTCCTATCTGTGTGCTGAGAATCCAACTCTGATATTCTGATTGACAGGTGCCAGAAATTAGTAAATTAGGAACCCATGGAATTACAAGAAATTTTACAAAAAAGTTGCAAAATTAGGTAAGATCAAAAGACTGGTTTAAACCTTGAGTATGAACCATTTGGAATTTATGTAAATAAAAATCTTCCTTCTGTTGTAAAATCTTAGACATATTGGTAACACTTTATGCATGTGGGTGAAATTGAAATAATACCACACATTTAAAATCTTAGGGGCATGAGAATCGTTAACAAAGTGATTTACCATTGGTGCTTCTTGTATTTTATTTTTTATGCAAGAAATATGTTCCTGAATACTGATTTTTATGGGACAGGTGCTCATTCCTATATACAGTAAGTTACAGTTGCAGGTTACACGATATACTATGTTTTTTGAGTTGCAGCTTGTGTATTGGGAAAGATTTCAGGAGCCCAATCCTTTGGCATGGTAAAATACTTTAGATTCCATAGTTGTAAACTTTCATGTCAACTTATAACCCTATAGGGCCAATATTGTATTTTTGAAAAACATTTTTGGATGTTTTGTATTTAATTTACATCACAATTATTGTGATTGTGTTATAACAAATTAGCATTATAAATACCAATATACTGGAAGAAAAAAAATGAGTTGATTTAAGATTATATTATTGTTCATTACATACTAAAGCATGTTACTATTATCTGAGACTATGGCAGACTGAGTGTAAATCTAAATTAACTGATAAAGACTGGTTGCGTATACGGTGCTCTTCTACTTTCTCTTCTAAGGTAATAAATGTGAGAATCCATATGTTTAAAATATTAACCTGTTGGTACTGCATACCATGTAAACTTTCTCATATAATTAAGTTGCACTCTCCTCTATGTTGGAGGCATTATGGACAAGTAGGAACATATGCACACTGCTGGTAGCAATGTAAAAAAATACAACATTTTTGATAAGAAGTATTGTCTCAAATATCTTTAATTACTGGTTAGGTAGTCCCTTCCCACCCGCCCCCCCGGAGAGCTATTTTTAAACCACTGGCCTGATGCAACAATTCCATGTATTAGAAAGGAGCTCATTTCCACTCTACTGGTAACACTAAAATTGGCTTTTGCCTTAACTTGGAAAAATCCTGTTGCAACAACTCTCTCATTATGGCATCATAAGATTTGGGAGCAGTATGTGATGGAGAAAACCACTGATCAAATGCACACGTATGAATCTCATCCCTCATATTCTAGCTTTGATGAGAAATGGTTTGTTGCACTAGATTACTTGTCTGAACATGAGGTAGTACCGAAAAACTTAAAATCTCTCAATCTGTTATAAGAGCATCTATGTTTATATAGTGTTCTATTTGATAGTATTTTAAATGTACTAATGTTTATTGTTAAATTTTGCTTGAGATTTCTTGTAATGGTTTTGATGATAATGTATTATTGTTTTATGTATTAACTAGCAGTAAGGTCCATTGTGGGAAGAAATACAACAGGCTCTAGAGAGCGGATCCAGGTGAGTGGCTGTGGTAGTGTGGTGGCAGAGGGAAGGGGAAAATAGAGGGAGGCAAGCCATGGTTATTTCCTTATGCTTAGCTATAAGGCAAGGTTGCCTCAAGTTGGAGGCGAGGGCCAGTCAGTCCACATATGCAAACGACCTCTGTGTTCTGACTGGCTATGGGGGGGGGAAGAGAGAGGATGATGCGCAGAATGGAGTGAGATGCAATCAGCCTGCATATGCAAATGACCTCAAAAGGGTGGTCCAGTCAGGTAGAAGGTGAGTTGTTAGGAACATGGCTAGCCTTTTATATATATTTAGATTTTAGTTGCTTTGTTTTTCTTTATAATTTGTTTGCTGTATTGTTGGAAATTGTATTGAGCCCTGTAAAGTAGGACACTTGGAAGCTGATTTCCAAAAACAATTACTTTGATAGCTGTAGCCAAAATAGCTCCCAAAACCCAAATAATACCACAGGAGAATAAGTAATAAGGTTTATTAAAAGAAATGTGCAAAAGTGTACAAATATAAAAGCAAGCGCAAAACAGAGAAGAAAGTTATAAAACTGGTCTTGCTTTATGCTATACTGCCATCAGTTGGCCTGATCCTGTTTGGCCAATCAGGTGTGTTGCTAAGACATGTGACCACAAACTGTCAGCACATAGCTTGGCCATAGTTTTCCTGGGTAGAGGCTGAAGATGGGGGCAGATAAAAGTAGATTGACTGGTGGGTGGCAGGGAGAGAAGGAAGAAGGAAAACAGGAGAAGGAAAAGACTGATGGCTTTCAGAGAAGGGGAAAAGGAAATAGTGGGAGGGGAAAATGAGATGCCCACTGAAAGTTCTTGAGGATTCCCCACTTACATTAGTAAAATGCTCATTACTATGACAGCCAGAATATATGTATGGGTTGTATTCTGCATATGTATTGCCCTGCAGGAACCTTGTCAGTTAGCACTGAGTAACTACTATCAGATGCAGAAAGCAGGTTTGCCCTTATAGTATCAGTTCTTTACTTTCTCACAGAAATCAATGGCAGCCTCTCTCTTATATGAGAGAATAAAGAGTACACTTGGGGACAGCATTAAAATGGGGGCCTAATATGTTCTTTGTGGCTAATAAGTCTTATTTATCCCATTAATTAAAAATAATGTCTGCTCCCACCCACATAACACTGTTATGCATTGTTTCATAATCGCACTAGAGAGCAAGTATGTGGTATACTGGACAGAATGTTACACAGGAAAGACCAGAGGTCAAACCCTTGTTCTGCCCTAAACCCCAGTGGGTAATATGGAACTAGTCAGTTTTTCTTAGCATAACCTACCTCACAGAATTGTAAGGCTAAGAGAGAGGAGAAGCAAATGATAGATGCTCCCATGTGTTCCTTGAAGGAACAACAGGAAAAAAATGTAATTGATAGATGTGGGGAAACAGGCTCACAAGCCGTCATGCAAATGACAAAGTCAGTTATCCATTCTGGGTCTTCTGCACAGCAAGGTTCCTCTCTCTCTCCCCCTCTCTCTGGATATTGCTGCAACCATTAACTCTATAGTTAAAGGGAATTCTTTGCCCATGGACTTGAACACAGGCTCCCTCTGTTGACTTTTTCTTATAGGCTTCATTCCCCTCTCCTTTCTTGGTGCACATGGATCTAACAGGACCTTTAATGTTGATCACCTAAATAAAAATGTAAATAATTTTTTAAAAATAAATATGCATACACTGAATTTGTTAACAGAGGGATCAAGGATCATAACAAAAGGCTGATAATCTATATATCTAATAGCCAAGTGGCCCCCTCCATGCGGATATCTAAATCCGTGTGGGGGTGCACTGGGGGGAGATTTTTCTGCACATGTGGGGGACTCCCCATGTGCGCAGAAAAATCCTAAAAGTAAAAAAAAACTTTGGGGGGATATTTAAATGCCCCCAAAGTAAAAGTGTTCCCTGTGTATTCGCAGGGAAGGCTTTGGCCATTGGGGGGAGGCTCGGCGGGCCTTGCCACTGCTGCTGCTGCTGTCAGGGAGGGGGAAAAGTCTCAGCGGGTGGCAGGCCTTGCCACCACCACTGATGTCATGGGGGAGGGGGAAGAGGCTCGGCAGGCCTTGCCTCCACCACCGCTGACGGGGGGGAAGAGGCTCAGTGGGCAGCAGGCCTTGCCACCACTCCTGCTGTCGGGGAGGGGGGAGAAGTCTCAGCGGGCAGCGGGCCTCACCACTGCTGCTGCTGTCAGGGGGGAGGGGAGAGAGGCTCACCTGTGGGTGCTTCCTCCTTGATGTGGAGCTCCTCCCCCCCCCCATGAGTATTGTGGGTTCTCCTGTTTGTATTTCTCTAAATCCTAACACTAGACATATGCCTACACATGGAAATCTAGAGATAGGCACTTAATTTGTGGACTTGTAAGTAGTTACAAAACATCCATTACCCTGTTCCAGTAGTTAGGACTCTCTCCCTGTCAGTGCCAGTCTTTCCTCCTTCTCCCCCGCTTCTTCCTTTTCCTCCTTCTCCATCAAGTCACAGCTGACTTATGGAGACCCCATGGGTTACAGGGTAAGCGATGTTCAGGGTAGTTTGTTCAGAGGGTTTGTCCAGCTGAGAGGAGGAGAACAAGGGTGTATCAAAATCCCTTCCCCTCTCAGTCTGAGGCCTTGGAGACTTCCCCACACTGTTTGCCATGATGGCAGAAGGTGGCATCTCTCAGCAGCTAATCGTGGATTGTGACACAGTTATAACAGATCTTGATACTCATATTGTGGTGTGTAAGGCATTTCACCACAATAGACATATAGAGGGTGTGTCACAGATTGTTGAGCATTGACTTTTAGACAAATATAAATGTAAGAGGTCTTTCCAAGAAGCCTTCAAAGTGTCTTTGTTTCTTCTTGAAGGACATTTACTTCCTATATATCCCAGAAACCATTCTGGTTATTTTTTTGGAGCACCAGTTTATTCAGAATACTCAATAGAACTTGAATAATTACATCCTTTCATTTCCTTATCATGCTTAGGCAATTTAATTCCTAGGGTCATCTTTCTAAAATATTTGAAGTTCTATTAAAACTTGTTGAGTATGCCATGTACATATATAATCCACAACTCTTCATAGCAGATTAAATGAAATCTTTATTCAGTGCTTCAGTTTTTTCCACATCTCCACGAAATAGCAATATCTTGTTCTTGAGGGTGTCCCCCAGCCAGTGATTGCCTATAATTTATTTGAGAGACTCAACTTGGAGGAAAAAAAGCAACAGAATTCTGCTCTGCTAATTAATTCAGATTTTTGTTTCATCTGTCTTCTAACACATCCTCCAGGACCAGCTGTCCTTACTTAAATTTGCAGTGCCTTGTGGTTTCCAAGATTACTTTGACACTAAAAATATTTATCTGATTTATAACTATAGCATTTATGACAAGAATTCACAAGTCTTGTAATTACCACATTTACATTTTTCTAACAAAATCTGCAAGTCTTCATGCCATTGACTTTATTGAAGCTTTTGGATCTTTTTTAAGATTATCACCTAAAATAACAAAAACTAACCTGTGTAGAGAAGTGTGGGAAATATACTGGACTTCATTTAAATGGTGTAATACATTGTAAAGAACTTAAAAATAAGCAAGTTATTTTTAAAGAGAAGTTGTTGTTATTGTTTGTGTTAATTTCTAAAATTGTTTATAATATGCTTCGTTTGCAAAGTAGGCATTCAGCCAGGGACTGCATATGTTGTGGAGCTGGACTTCTCTACTCAGGGCTACTTCAAGGTATTTTGTTTCTCTGAGCTTGATATCCATATTGCCTTCTCCTACACTGCTGCCTGTAGGTTTGCCATGCCAACTCTGGCCTGAGAAATTCCTGCAGATTTATGGGCAAGGGTCTGTAGAGGGGAGAATTTGGGGGAGTGAGTTCATCTAGAATCTCTGGTCTCTCCTCCTGGCAGAAATTGAGGAATATCCACTGCTCACAGTTTGAAGGCCATTGATCCTATCATAGTGACTGTTACTATGAATAGGAGACTTGGAACTCAACAAAGATGCTTCTGCCACTATTCTAGGAGAAGGAATATTCCAGGAACTAGCCAAAGGAGACCCAAGCATCCAGCTGGTTGCTTAGGGCTAGGGGCCAGGCCTGTTGGGGTGAGACTGGCTCCAGATTTTAAGACTGGATTGGCAGAACATCCTGAAAATATCACAAGGATTCCTACTTGAGATTCTCAAGCAACATGAGGCAATATTCTATTCTGAACTTGAGGAGCAGAAAGATTAGAAGTTTCATATTCAAAGTGATTCTGCACTAAGGTCTAAATTTTCCAAAGTCAGAGTTCCCTTTGCATTGCAAGCTAAACTGGAAGCTGAACTAAAGTGGTTGGAAGCAGTTGGTATAATATAACCAGGCCCCATTCAAAGTGGGCAGTTCCAATTGTACCAATTTTGAAGCAGGATGGGTTAGTCCAAATATGTGGAGACTATAAACAGCCAAACAAACTATTGGACTGGAGAGCTACACAATTCTGAGCTGGGAGGAGCTCTATTCAAAACTGGAGAAGGCACCTTCACAAAACTCACAAATATCCCATGTCAGCGTCACAAAATTTTATAAATATCCCACGCCTATCAACAGCTAGTTTGGGTAGAGGACTCACAGGCAATTCTCCATCTAAACTGTGGAGTCTTGTGAGCAAAAATTCTAATTTCTGAGCTACTGACATTAAAGTTGTGAGTGAGCGATTTGGATAATGCATGAATTAGTTTGCTCTGGAGCCATCCTTCCTGAGCCAAGACAAAAATGTGTGAACTGGAGGCTAAAAAACTGAACTAGCTCACACTAACTCACCTTAGAGGGAGCACTGCTAACAGGAATGTCAGAATCAACTCCCATAAAGGTTTGTACATATACAATAGTTTGCCTTTTGGAATCTCATCTGCCTGTGCCATCTTTTAAAGAGTTATGGAGGGCCTTTTAGCAGGGCTAAGCAAGGTTGCAGTATATTTTGATGATATCCCAGATGCAGGATGCACTGAGAGAGACCATCTAGAGAATTTGGAGGTGGTCTCTTTCAGTGGGTCCTGTTTTGAAGCAGCTGGCTTATGGTTGAAAAGGAATAAATGTGTTTTTCCCACTCACAAAGCAGTGTATTTTGGGCATAATGTGACTACCTAAGATGTTCAACAATTGAATGAGAAACTGAGAGCCACCAATGAGGTCTCAGCGCCTTGTGATGAGAAGCAGCTGAAAGCCTTCTTAGGTCTTCTAAACTATTATGGAAGATTGTTACCCAACTATTCAACAGTCTCCTCAAGAAAGATATAAAATGGAAATGGGGCCTGCCCAGCAACATGCAAAATTATTGGTTCACTATGATCCTTCAAAAGTCTCCCATTTTCTTGCTTTATATTGGACAACACCACATAATATCACTTGAAGATCTCCTGCTGGAATGATGTTTGATAGATATATTTGTATTTGATGGGACTTGTTAAGCCCAATATACACAGTTGAGTCCTTCAGGAACAGCAATACATGAAAAAGAGTCATGGTAGCAGCTTTATGTCCAGTTCACCCTGTCTGAGTCCAGAACTTTTCAGGGAAAATGAAGTGGGTTCTTGTTGTTATCACAAACTGATAACTGTTGTTATCACAAAATATGTATAGACACCTGATGTAAAGTTTCCATCTCTTGTTCTGGTAATGTATTTGATGAATGTGCTGAGAATGTGTACAGTTAACTATTAATGAGAATGCATTACCTGGGTGTGATTCTCTAGTTTTATTATATATTTTTTAATACAAAAACAGAAATAGTGGCATGGAAGAAGATCAATAGATTCGAAACGGGAGTTATTTCGGAGAATCTTGTCTCACCAACTATCTACTCAGCTGATGAATACTTACACAGGAACAACTACAAAAATTATTGGACTGCAACTTTGTGGTTATACATTTACTTTACTTTGTTAAAGTGGTGCTGTAGACGTTTGCATAAGTTTTCTTTGTATTATATAAAAAGCACTGGCAGCACATCGTTGCACAGTTTCATTCTTGTACCTGATTTACGTTATCACAAACTGGACAACTCTCTTACATAGTCCAGGTGGATGAGATGGTTGTGAGATGCCATGTCTTGCACAGAGAGTCAAGAAGCCAGTCAGAAAATGGTACAGTAGCCCTGCTAGGACAGCTTTAGTTTACTATGCTGAGGTTACTAGTGGGAGAAAATGATGTACTTGAGGTGGATTTTCCCACGGCTGTCAGTGCCTGCCATATATTCCGTGCCTGCCATACATTCTTTTATGTCTATGCCATACCAGTATGTTAATCTTGCTTTCAGCCTACCTACATTTAACCTTGCTTCTAGCCTTCCCATAGGTCCTGCCCGGGAGTTCACAATGGCACTCCTACCCAGCCCCTAGGAATGCAGAGTCAGCTGGCGCTCCTCCCGCAACCCCCGCCTCCTTTCTTGTTTTGCTTCAGCTTTGCTTATGCTTCACTTGGCTTGTTCCCAGCGCCTGCACAGATGGCTAGCTACCTTCCCTTCTGGTTGGTTATCTTATGTCTTGTCCTTGAACATGAAAGGCTCTGGTGTAGAGAGAAACTATTTTGATGTTATGATCTCAGGTCTCTGTGAACTGGTTTTTAGAATGTTCAGCATCATTATTCCCTGAGAAAAGGGTTTCCCGCGTATTCTGTGGGAACTGCTACTGTTTCTGGTTGCATGCCTAAAGTACTGTAGTTTGATTGGTAGAACACCTGTAGCCATTTTATGAGTTAGTATATCAATGCATGTAACCCAAAGCAATTCATTACTAACAGAAGAAGTGTATGACTCCAATAATCTTTTCTGCAAGTAGAGGACTTTTATTTACAAGACCTGTTGTGGACTATATTCATTGGGACATTCTCACAACAGCCATAATAACCTCAACTAGATCAGAGTCCCATGAATCCAGAAGCATCATTTTTTTTCCCCTCCGTCTTTCCTCAGGGGTAACAACTGAAGGGTACAATCCAGATCTATCGTATGCACCACAGCTTATTGTCTTCCATGCTCCAGTTTTATGCAGCTAGGAGTACATTTATATGCATTCATCCCCTAACTACTAATAAATCTGAGGTAGTTGTACCAAAGTAAAGGTCACTGTGACCTTCATAAAAATTCCCATATTTATTTATGAATAATGTCCTATATCATTGACTTTGCTTGAAGGTACCATAAGCTATGTACAAATTTAAAAACATGATATATTCCTGTACTGTATGTATATATAGTTTACCTTTAATAAAATAGTTCAGATTTTCTGCAGTAACTCGCTCCCCAATAACTCCCTGACACTGTTTTTCAAAAAATCGAATTCATTCTATTTATATGAATTCTCTATCAAGACCACTGTCCTCTCTACCACCCCCCCCCCCAAGTGTTTTTTTTTTCCTGTGGGGACTGCAAACAAAGAGTGAGATTTGTTTGTCATCGACAATATTTTGCCACAGAGCATCAACTGCAAACAATATTTTTGAGCCATCTGGGTGGTGAATAATTAAGGAACTTTCTCCAATAATATCATGGGAAGATATTATTTGGACCTTCCAAATAAGAGTGGCATCATTAAGTATGCCAGTGTCCATCTGTTGAATGCACAAATTAGCTTAACACTGTCTGATATTGCTGGTGACATTTAACTTGGGAATCCAAGGTTTTTTATTTTATTTTAAATAATCAACCGCTTATTGTTGGTGATGGTTATTGTGTCCATCCTTACAACATCATGAAGACACTTTCCGGTAGCAGAAAATGGGACAGTATCATCAAAAGAGTACTTAGATTTTGTACAAACTGCAGATCCTAATACCACACACCATAATTCAGATCTGCATATGTGTTGTTATGAACATACAGAGTTTGCATATGACAGCACCCCCTGCTAAGGCTGTTTCTAAGATTCTGAGAGGCATGGAGTTCATCTGAAGCTCCCCTTCATTCTCACTCTATTTTGTCAAGATACGAAAAAATGATTTCAAAATCCACCTCCATTTTGCATCTAAAGTTAATTCAGCTGTATGTTAATATTTTGCCTCAAAAATGAAAGAAAAATATAGTACAGGGTTATTTTGCAAAGTACCGTATGCCTATTGTAAGCAAGATCTTCCTGTAGTTTAATTTTTTTGTACCTCAATTTATTTAGCATGTGTGACCACAGCCTCTGGGATATTTATTGCTTTTTCCTCCTGCATTTTGTTGTCACAACAAAAACGGCAACTTCAAAATGTGGACTCTATGGAATCACATCCCTGCTGAGCTCCTCTGCTTCCCAAACTCCACCTTCTCCAGGCTCCACCCTCAAATCTCCAGGAATTGCCTAATCGAGAGTTGGCAAACATACGAAATTACTTCTCGCCTTGGTGTAGAGGTTTTTTTTTTGGTAATGTTGCTGCTATGAAAAGTTACATTATTATGTTTGCTGTGGAAATGTTCCCATGCTAGTTGACCAGATACATATCTTATCCTTGAAGGAAAATAAAATAAAATCTTTTATTCTCTGGTTAATACTCTTCTAGCCAAAAGCCATTAGGATAGAAAATTAAACAACTCTAATTGGTACTGTTATGGTCATCTGTTTGATGCTTTTCCAGTATTTTTTCCTACATAATGGTTTGCCTAATTGCGGTTTTGCAGTTGCTGGACCAACTTTGTAGAAGAGCTTGCCCAAAGAAGTATGGAGGGTAAGACAGAGATTATTAATTGGCAAGATTGATTTGGGCTATGTTTTGTGGGCTGATTGTATCGTATTTTAATTGAGTTCTGCTAATCAGTTCTTTTATTGGAGAGCCAGTTTGGTGTAGTGGTTAAGAGCGGTGGACTCTAATCTGGAGGAGCAGGTTAGATTCCCTGCTCCTCCACATGAAGCCAGTTGGGTGACCCTGGGTCACTCACAGTTCTCTCAGAACTCTCTCAGCCCCACCAACCTCACAGGGTGTCTGTTGTGGGGAGAAGAAGGGAAGGGGATTGTAAGCTGTTTCAAGACACCTTTGGGTAGTGAAGAGTGGGGTATAAAGCTATTACTACTATTACTACTTCCTCCTCCTCCTCCATGTTGAGGTAGCCAACCTACAGGTGGGACCTGGGGATCTTCTATCATTACAACTGATCTCTTGACTACAAACATCAGTTCCCCTGGAGAAAATGGATGCTTTGGAGGTTAGACTATTGAGTATTATACCCCACCAAAGTCCTACCCCTTACAAAACCCTGTCTTCCCAAGGTGCCCCCCCCCAAAATCTGCAGGAATTCCTCAACTCTGAATTGGCAGCCATACTCTGAGTCCTTCATAGGAGAGAGAAGGCCTTTGGTTGAGTGTCATATATGATATGCCTTTTTCTTTGTTTTTGGCCTTAGTGTATTATTGTAAGCTGCTTCAAATCTTAGAAGAAAAGTATGATACATACATTTTAATAAATAAAACTCATGTGGCAGCAGTCAGATGAAATCTAGAGCATTCCCAGCTAGTGTGAATGAACTAGGTACAATTACTCTCATCTCCTGTGGCCTATCCAAAATGACAGGGGTGTGTTGTTGGTACAGATGAGTACCTTCACAGGGGACCATGCACATGGCTGTCATGATTTTTTTTTTTGACTGCAGCAATTATGTCCACTGCACAAATAATTCTTATGTGGAAACCACAGGTTTATAAAAATGTGCTTTCTTGTGGGCCCAAAGGCAATTCTCAGAAGTGCTTGTGTTGGGGCCACCAGATGTATGCACTGAGCCGTACTGTGAAGAGAAAACTGAAAACACAGCCACGTGGGAACTATAGAAAGTTTTAAAAAGTGACTCAATTTTTAAGGAATAGTTGGCTACAAAGCTGCATTTTTCCTCTGGTGAATATGCTGAACATTTTTTTTTTCGTTACAGAAAGATTAAATTCAGTGCAATAACTGTAGCAGTCTAATTGAGGTTCTTTGTGCAAATAAAATTGGTCCCGTGCCTTATTCATTACGATATTCAGCTTTTTATAAAGATTGTAAAAAATGTCATTTTTGTAGAAACTAAAATGTTGCATAAATATTTGGATAGGGAAAAGGTTGCTGTAATAGGCATTGATATACATTTATCTAGGTAGAAAGAATGAAAAACAATAACACCCCTGGTTTCAGGTACATGCTATTACTGCCTTGTTATATAATCAGTAGATTTAATAATGACTTATTATCATTATGTACTTCATACATATTTACAGGGGTCCTTTGGGGCCGGAGCGAGGCAGAGCGAAGCTCCGCCACCTCAGGAGCGGCCACTAGGGCAGCCACGGGCCGAATCAGATTCTCTGATCTGATTCGGCCCACTGCTGTATTGCCACCGAAATTCGGCAGCAACTTTAAAAGCAACTGGAGGGGAGGGGGTTTGAGGGAGAGGCTCCAAACTTGCAGGGTAGCTGCTGGGGCCTCTCCTCGAAATACCCACCAAGTTTCAAAAAGATTGGACCAGGGGGTCCAATTCTACGGGCCGCCAAACAGGTTGCCCCCATTCCCTCCATTGTTCTCTATGGTAGGAAAAAAGTAACACTTTTTCTCACCATAGAGAACAATGGAGGGGATGGGACAACCTGTTTGGGGGCCCATAGAATTGGACCCCTTGGTCCAATCTTCTTGAAACTTGGTGGGTATTTCGAGGAGAGGCCCCAGCAGCTACCCTGCAAGTTTGGAGCCTCTCCCTCAAACCCCCTTTCCTCCAGCCCCTCATATACCCTATGAGTTTTTGCCATTGATTTCAATAGCCCATAGGGTATAATGCGGCTGAAACTGACATTCCCTTTGTGACACACTTCCGGTGATGTCAGGGGACGTGGCATATGCTAATGAGTTATGCTAATGAGTTATGCTAATGAGCTCCTGCACCTCTTTTTCTACAAAAGGACCCCTGTATATTTATACATATGGAAGCTTCATTGACAGTATATTACTTATGAGTTCTTTTATGTTTACTATCAAAATAATTAATGATGTTATTAATCATGGCAAATATTTTCCATATTTTCAATGTATGTAAGCTTTTGAAGGTTAATTGCAGCTATAGCTAGTAAAAGGGACTGCATAGCTTCTTTATTTTTTTTTTAAAAGTGTATGCTATCATTCGAGAGACCTGGATGAGGTAGTTCTTAATTAGAACTGTACAAGAAAACCAAACAGGCCATTAAAGTTAAACACTGAGCTCCCTAAAAAGATATTCCTAAACTAGAAGCAGATCATAAAAAAAAAAGTTTTAAATGAGGGAACCCCTCAGTTAAAAGACTAGGTAAAAAGAAATAAACGTTTTGGCTTGGTATCGAAAGGGAAGCCAAGTTTCCTTCATACGGAACTGAAACTTGGGGCCAGTTTATTCATACATGGGACTATTCCCCCCGCCCCCCATGTGCAGGTTCTTAACTGAACATTATGGTTAATGTCCAGCTGAGTATGTACCAGGAGACAACCATGACCCTTTATGTGATCATTCATCTTTGTTTACATGTCTGTGGCAGTCTCATGAACTCCTCTTTGCTGTTCATGCTAACATTTGTCCACATAGTCCACCCTTTCCTGGTGTGAACCAACTCACAAAGTTATGGAACCAGAAAGGAACCAAAAGCCATGCCCTGAATCTGACACACTCCTCCACAATAACTAATATCATTTGTCAAATCAGCCAGTGAGTACAGCCAAAAAGGGGGAGAAAAACACCGCCCTGAGAAAGGTAACCAAAAAGGTTGGGACAAAGAAAAAGTAAAATATAGCGATGCATATATGTAGCCCAATGAAAAAAACCTTAAATGGTACAATATTTACCTTAGGTCCAATCTGAAATGTTCAAAGCTCCAATGGAGTGCTCAGGTACAACTAGGAAAAGAAATCAGCATCATAGTAGTTCACTCCCCTTGGGAGAGATTATCAACATCCCTCTCTTCAGGGGTATTCCCAAGGGACTTGAAGGAGGCTGTGGCATGTCCACTTCTCAAAAAACCATTGCTGGACCCTGTGGTCCTTGCCAACTACCACCCAGTATCAAATCTTTTGTTTCTGGGTAAGGTAGTTGAGAGGGAAGTGACTGAGCAGCTCCAGGTTTTCTTACATGATGCCTCCATTCTGAACCCCTTCCAGTCCAGCTTCCACCCTGGTCATGGGATGGAGATTGCTCTGGTTGCCCTCATGGATGACCTCCAGAGACACCTGGATCAAGGCGAGTTGGTGCTACTGTTGCTTTTAAATCTGACAGCAGCATTCGACATGGTTGACTATGATCTGTTGACACACTGCCTTGCCGACATTGGGATACGGGGGACTGCTTTACAGTGGCTGTCCTTTCTCCATGGTCAGGGACAGAGGGTGGTGCTAGGGAAGAGGATGTCCCTGTGCTATCTGCTTGAATGTGGAGTGCCACAGGGGGCGATCCTCACTCCGATGTTATTTAACATCTACATGTGCCCCCTCACCCAGTTGGTCCGGGGGTTTGGACTGGGTTGTCACCAATATGTGGATGACTCCCAGCTCTATCTGTTGATGGATGGCTAGCTGGACACCACCCCAGACATTTTGGATAGGATGTTAGCGGCTGGATGGATACAGCAGAGCTGGCTGAAGTTGAATCCAGTGAAGACAAAGGTCATGTACCTGAGTTGTGGGGGACTGGGGTTGGGAATCAGACTCCCAGTCTTCGGTGGGGCACCATTAGTGCCAGTGCCATGGATAAAGAGTCTCGGTGTGATGCTGGATCCCTCGCTTACTATGGAGGCCCAGGTCACTTTGGCTGCCTGATCAGCCTTTTATCATCTCCAGCTGGTCAGGCAGCTGGTTCCCTATCTTACCCCTCAGGACTTGGCTACAGTGATCCATGCAGTGGTCACTTCCAGGCTGGATTACCTGGGCCTGATCCAGAAATTGCAGCTAGTGCAGAATGCAGCTGCACACTTACTGACAGCGACACCTTTGTGGGCCAGTGTTGTGCCAACTGCACTGGCTGCTGATCGAATACCGGATCCAGTTCAAGATTATGGTTTTGACCTTTAAAGCCATATGTGGCCTGGGACCATCATACCTGTGGGACCGCCTCTCCCCAGAGAGCTTTACACACCTCCTAGTGATCCCTGTCCTGAGGGATGTCTGCTTAGCATCGACCAGGGCAAGGGCTTTTTTGGCCCTTGCCCCAACCTGGTGGAACATGCTCCTACCCAAGTTCAGGGCCCTGCAGGACCTGTTATAGTTCCATAGGGCCTGTAAAGCAAAGCTGTTCTGCCAGGCTTTTGGTTGAGGTGGCAGATGTTCAACCATTCTGGCCTTCCCTGTTCATGTCCCCTTCCTAGTGCCATGTGCTGCTTAGACAACATTACTTGAGCACTGGAGCTTTTATTCACCTGACATGAGACAAGGGTCCTTTCTGTTATTGTTTATTATGCCATTTGTTATTTTATTGGTTTTATTGATTTTATTGTTTAATGAGCCTTGCGTAGTAAGCCACCCTGAGCCCACTCATGGGATAGGGTGCAGTAATACTACTACTACTACTACTACTACTACTAATAATAATAATAATGGGGTGGGGAAAATGTGATGCAACAGAAGAGAGACTAGATGTCACAGTGTAAGTCAAAATTAACTCCAGAATCCACAACTGGCTCAAAAGGCTTCAAATAAATTCTAAAATTTTCACAGTTGATTCATATCTGTGGAAGGCTAGTTCACTAATACTGATTTTGAAAAGCTTCTTAGTCATGAGTTATTTAAACATCATAACTGCTGTACAGCTGTACTGAGATACCTTGAGGCATTGCACAAATTCCAGCCATTTTAGTTTGATGTAGTATGATGTTTAAACAACTTATGACTAAGAAGCTTTTCCAAAAGGGTGTAAATAGGCTGACCTTCTGCAGAGTTCATTCAGCTGTGAAGATTTTGGAGCCTTTTTTGGATATTTTTTTAAATACGTGTGTGTGTGTGTGCACCTGGAGGTCATGGCGACCTCTGGTGACCTCTGCTGGGGGCCTGGAGGATACTTGGAGAGGTAGCTGAATAAAGCCTGCCTCTGCCTCCAGCCTCTGGTATTTCAAGAAAGTCTTCCATCCATCCAAGTACTTGCTAGAGTCAACCCTGCTTAGCTGCTGAGATCTGACGAGATCAGGCTTGCCTGGGCTATCCAGGTCAGGGCAAATTTTTGGAACCTTTGTGTTCCTTTTGAGTAGTTGGCCAGCATCAACCATGAGCCAGCCTAGCTGACTCATGAATTGCAGCAGTGAAGCCCAGTTGTACAGCATAGGTACCTGTAAAGACTTGTGGGGAGAGTACCTCATTTTCTGCTGTAACCCCACACAAACTATTTCCTCTTTCCCTCCTCCTGGCAGCCCCCCTGTCTATCCCCCTTTCCTGCTTCCTTCTTGCCTTTGTTTTATCTGCCCCCAATTTCAGGGTATTTATTATTTCATTTATACCCAGCAATCTTTCACAATGGGGATGCAAAAGAGGTTACATAATTATCTTCTCCTTTTTATCCTCACAACAGCCTTGTGAGGTAAGTTAGGCTAAGAATGTGTAACTGGCCCAAGGTCACCTAGTGAACTTCCACACCAGAGTGGAGATTTGAACCTGGTATTTCAGATCCCAGTCTGAAATGCTAACCGCTACAGAACACTGGCTTCCATGGGGTGGCTACTGTTGACCAATAGCAAGCACCCAGGCCTGGGTGATTCATGCAAGTCACATGGTAGAAATTGTCCCAGTGGTTTCTGCCAGGCCTGCCAAAATAGTCCCAGAAAGGGCCCTGTCCCATCCCCTTGTCTTTTACTGCCAGAAACTTAAGATTTGGAGGCTGAGTTTTCTAAGAAAATAGTTTTTATTGCTATATCTTGCAAAGCACCCAGGATAGACATAGATCTCTTTATGACTGTACAAAGCCTTCTCATACTATTACCGAGAGAGCACTACTAAATTCTTCCCACAGCTTGTTATTAGGTTTTGTATACAATTAACATAATTATCAAAATCATGAATGCAGAAAATGCATTTTTTATAATTGATTATATATTCCTAAAACATACTATTTATTGGTCTTGCAGTACCAGTCATTGAGATGCATATTGCTCTGATGGCAAATAGAGTAAGCTTCTCAGAGTTGGTGCTATTAAAATGATGCATCGTAGTTAAATCTGAATGCTGGGATGAGCAAAGAACCTTCTTATTCGAGCCTCTGCTCAAAAGCAGAATCCATCCACCAGTTTCCATCTTTCTCTCCCATCTGTCTAGACAACTCTGGCCCATAAGCAGCTGTATGCCACAAGTTGTCCTTATGGAATAATACCCTTTGATGAAAGCTAAATGTTCCAGGGGACAGAGCAGAAGAGTCTGGAATAGCAGTAATAAACCATGGTTGAAGAAAGACTACATTTTAAAAAGTTTCACAACTTTGAGAATGTGCTTTTGTGCTTTGTTTTTTAACATATGTGGTGTTGAAGCATATAGTCATGTTGACCCACTGGACAACTTGCTTTGCTGCTGACTACCTTTTCCTGCTCTTCTTTTTGAAGACTGCAAGAGGTATGCACTGCACGAAGGGCTAATGAGCCAGCAAGGAATTTTTTTTCTGCAGCCAGGTTCATTCTTTTCCTGCCTACTTTCCCATACTTTCTTTTGCTACCCACCTGCCTGGCACCTCAGCCTCTCCGCCTCTTCCTCCTCCTTCTGGGAAAAAAAATGCCCCAGAACTAAGTGCCTGATACTGGGGTGATAACCCTCTTACCATCTAGCATCCTTTTGGAAACATGAAGAGGGGAAGGAAGATGAGGCAGTGTAGCCAGCCAGCCATCAGCAGCAGTTCCTCCCAGGGTGGATTCCCACTGAGCACAGCTGAAAGGGAAGAGCGAACGTGATACCCTTATTCCAAGTTGCCAGGAAGCTCAGATAGAAATGTTGGGGGCAGCTCTGTGAGGGCATGCAGCTACTGAATGGACAGCAGAATGTGCCATGGACACAAGTATCCTTTTCCCTGTAGGACAAAAACCAGCATATGGCATGACACTGTGTGGAGAAAACAGAAAGAGAAGAGGTGAGACATGAAATTCCTCTCGACATTGTTTGATCTACAGTGCACCACTGATGCACAGAATGCACCACTTGAGTCTGTAATCATCAACTGATAAACATTCATGTATGTGAACTAGCCCTGTGACATCTCATTTTTCTCCATGGCAGATTTTCCTGAGTGGACTTTCCCCCTCACAAAATGGTATCAAAATGTCAGGGAACCTATACCACCCTCTCTTCTAAAGGCTTCCCAAATTTTGAGTTACTTGGACAAAGAGGTCCAATTTTACAGCCCCTCGAATAAGGTGCCCCCAGCCATCCTCTCTGCATAGTGGAATAAAGAATAAAATGGCCACTGGTTTTCTAGAGCTGCATATATTTTTAACCAGACATAGTAACTGTGAGTTAAAGTAGTCCTTCCAGAATGTCCATGTAGTGATGTTCCCACTCAATCGCATTGGGGAGAAATGAGTGTTTTTTAATTGTCACTTGTGTCACACTGCAATTGGTTCATTGAGAGCCTCCCTGTCCCTATCCAAACTTAAGCAATGAAAAGTGTGACATTATCCAAAATCACTAATCTACAAAAAGGTAGAAAACAGGTAAGCTACTGGAAGGAACCAGAAAAGTCAACAAACCAAGGAATAAAAGCCCACAATGAAAAACAAGAAACAAATACCTTAGAAGCACAAAAAAGAAATGGCAGAAGATCAGAACAAACCAAATATGAATCCCTACAGAACCCCAAACAACCAAAATACTTTTCCTGAATGTCCCCAATGACCAAATGTTGCACCCCAACCCCCCAGGGGAAAGAACAGAGGAACTCCTAGCTTGTAGTAATTAGAAATTATTCAGACCAGTCTGTCGAAAAGTGCCATCTGGGCAGGATCCAGCCATTCAGGGTGTAACATAATCCAAGCAAGGCATCTCTTCCAAGACGCAAGGAGCAGCAAGCACAGCATACATGCAGTACATACGTGTCACGAAATGGTCCATATAACAGACAGCTTCCGTTTAAAATTTTCCACCCCTTTGAGAAAGACTGTATGATTGGCCAACATATAGATTAGCTACAACATATAGATGGACTGTGTGACACAGAGTGTTGAACTGGATGGGCCATTGGCCGGATTCAACATGGCCTCTCTTAAGTTCTTATGTTCGAGGCAGCTGGCCTGATTGGTTGAAGGGTTAAGTCTGGCTCAGAAAAATGCTGTTTCCCAAGGAAAGGGCTAAACATTTTTTTTAAGAGCAGGTAGATGTCATTAAATCACGATGTTAAGAGATCCCAGAGTTGTTTCAGGAAGACTTTGTGTCAGATATATCCTACTCAATCCAATGTCAAGTAAGTCAGATGACTTTTAAGGTCAGCAGTATCCGACTACACACTTCTACTCAATATCCCAAGTCATGGTGGGGAAACATGGGGCCATTCTTTTTTCTACAGCAAGAAGTTTTGTCAAAGAAAAAGGGAGTTGCTAACCTAAGGAGGTATTGGGCAGCCCATAAAAACTAATTTATCCTTAGTGAGTAGTCTGGCTGTTATTTGGCCATGAAGCAGCCCATAATGGGCTTTCTCTGGTCAAAATTACTTCCTCCTACAGGCTATGTTAAGCCTTGGGGGGGGGGAGCACAATATGAGTAGGGCTTAAATCAGAGTGGTGTTTTCCATCAGAAAAATGGTGCAGGAGAAAAGAGAGCTGCTCATCCGAAGGGCCACATTCCAGGCCTGTAGCTACAGTGGGGCATTTTGGGGCCTGCCCCCTGACTTCCGGCCAAGGTCCCCTAACTTCCATGCAGCCTCCAGCCACTCAGCTCTCTGGGCCACCCAGAGGACTCCCAACTCTCTGTGCCACCTGAAGGACTCCCCATCGCCACCCCTTCCCAAATGCAGCTTGCTTCCCAGCGCAGGCAAGCAGAGTGCAAATGCCACAAAAAAATGGGTTTTTAAAAATTCTATTTTTTTATTTTTTATTTTGTGATGTCAGTACCCCCCTGACCTATTTAAAGCCCCCCCCCCCATTACAAAATCCTGGCTATGGCCCTGCCACATTCCCAGACTCCTTTTTAGAAGTTCAACTACAGAACCACATCATATGTCATGTGGTAAGGGTTGCCAACTCAGGGTTTGGAAATTCCTGGAGGTTTGGGGGATGGAGCCTAGGGAGGTGGGTTTTGGGGGAAAGTTTTAATGCCATAGAATCCACCCTCCAAAACTGCTATTTTCTCCAGGAAAATGTATCTCCGACATATGGAGAGCAGTTGTAAGTTTGGGAGATCTCCACTTGGAGATTGGCAACCCTACTCTTGGGCCTCTCATGAACTGTCTTGTGGTGGCTGGGGTTCCACTATCATCCAAAAGGAGGAATTAGTTGGGATTATTTATGAACTATCCCAAAGCCTTTGGGACACAGCTGATTATAAATTCAAAAGAATATAATTCTACTTTATGAGTGAGTACTGAGGCCCTGACCTGGATAGCTCAGGCTACCCTGATCTCATCAAATCTCAAAAGCTAAGCAGCATTGGTCCTAGTTAGTATTTGGATGGGAGACAACCAAGGACTATACAGAGGCAGGCAACAGCAAACCTCCTCTGAATGTCACTTGCTTTGAAAACCCTACATGGTCAACATAAATCAGCTGGAACTTGATGGCAAAGAAAAACCACACAACAACAAAACCTGAAGCCTAGAGGCAATGGCACTCTTGAGACTGTCCAAGTATTTTCTGCTTGAGTTGGGATCATGTTAATGAAGAAATACATACAGAAGAATCTGTCACAAATCCCACTTACTTCTTCATCATAAAGTAACAGCTTTAAGACAGCTGGTGGAAAGCTGTGAAGTAGATTTAATCTGTATTATTCTCCTGGCTAAGCACTGTGTTAGGAGCAGTCAGGGATAACCATTTGATGCAAATTATTTCTGGATTTCAATTCCTTGAATAGTAACTTAAAGAGCTATGTGGATTAATGCAAAAAAGGGGATATCTGAACATTTTGGAATCTGAATTACAAGAATAATTTCTTTCTAATAGCTGAGATTCATACATGTGCATTTCATGAATGGTTTGAGTGAATGAAATGCTGTCTGGTTTAGAGCTCATTATAGTGCTTTTTCGCCAAGTTTTTAGAGTGAACTTTAAAAAAAAAAACCCTGTTTCAGGTTAAAACTTTATCATAGCTCTAAGTGCATTTATTGCTGTGTTAACCTGAAGAACTTCCATGTCATTTTATGCAGCATGGACCACTCTATTTATAATTCTTTCAAGTCTTGCTGTTAATCTAGGCAAAAATAGAAACATAAAAAAAATAGAAAAATAGAAACATGTAGCTGAAAACCTGGAAGAAATTTAAGTCAAAATAGAAAATGATAATACAAAAGAATCAGACAACATATGTTTATAATAATAAATTATTAAGTACTCAGAATAAGGCCTATTGTGGAAATAAATACAACAGGCTGTAGAAAGAGGCTGTAGCCTTAGGTACTCAGCATCAATTTGCTGTGGTGACCTCAGCAGAGTATAATGACACAGAGGTTACCATTTTCTCCAGGGGAACTGATCTCTTGCATCTGAAGAGTAGTTGTAATTCTGAGTGAACTCCAGCCCTCCCCTGGAGATTGGCAACAATGGTTCCCCAGGAGGAAATGGCTGGTTTGGAGTGGGAACACTGGTGGACTCTAATCTGGAAGAACCAGGTTTGATTCCCCACTCCTCCACTGGCACCTGCTGGTGTGACCTTGGGTCAGTCATAAATTCTTTCAGAGCTGTTCTCTCAAGGGCATGTTCTCGAGAGAGCTCTCTCAGCCCCACCTACCTCATAGGGTGTCTGTTGTGGGGAGGGAAAGGGATTGTAAACTGCTCTGAGACTCCTTTGGGTAGTGAAGGGCAGGGTATAAATCCAGTCTCTTCTTCTTATATGCATTTTTCTGTGGCTAACCCATCTATCCTCCCTAAAAACAGCACAAGATTATCTGATCACTATTGTAGGACTGAGAAGGAATCGGGGGGGGGGGGGGTCTTGTCTGATTGGCCTGCTGGCAAGCCTTTTTTCTTCTGCTCCATGCTGTCACCAGAGATAGGACTGCCAACTAAAAAGGCCTTGTTGTAAACTGGTTAGGCCACAACTAGCTCACAAGAATGGGGTGGGTTGCTCAAGTTTGGTAGGATTAATCAGCAGGCACATATCTGATGTGATGTGGAAGGTGTCCAGAAAAAGCTCTCACATGCCTTGCAGCTGGGTGTGCTGTGAAATGCCCCTGGTGCTTAGTGGCATCCTTTGAACCTGGTAGGAGCCTTGTGACACATCAGGGGAAAGGAAGAAGCGTAGGACCTCTTTGCAAGTAAGGATGTGCAGGCAGTTATTAGCAAGGCCAGAGGAAGTGATAGCTAAGTTTGGAGCCATAGTGGATCTGCCCAAAAGGCCTGGTATGGTGGATGGCTAGCACAGCACATCCTCAAAACATCAGCTTATTTGAAAAAGCAGTGATTAAATAATTATTTAAATAAATAAAAATGAGTTGAACCCACACTAGGTTGTCTTGTGTCATCACCTGGGAGGAGGGGTGCCAGAACAAGCCGGAACAGCTTTCTGGCAGTAACAAGCCCTCAGTCAGGCCAGGAGGAGCAGGAAGCAGCAGGTGCTGCCTCTGCTTGCCGCCACCAGCCAGAAGGCAGGGTAAGTTGGTGGGGGTATAGGAGACAGGGGTTTGTTTCAGGTGGGAGCAGGGGCGCCCAGGCCATTGGTGGCTTGGACACTCTGGTGGGGGTTGCTTTTTTGTGCAGGGGGAGAGATGAGGCTGGCGGGCTGACAGGGAATGCTTTCAGGGTGGGGGTGGCGGTGACATGCCTCCTCCTCCTCCCTTTCCTATCTGAGCTTCTCCGCTACTGTGGAGAAACTCGGAGAGGGGAGGGTAAATGAGGGGGGGGGCGTATTTCAATTCCTTTCTTTCCCTTCCCGGGGCACCTGGAGAAGATCAGGCAGGGAACCCAGGCATGCTTGCATGCCTGCCCTATGCTTCCCCAGCTAGCCCACCACGGCAGGTTGGCTGGGGAAGGGAAGGGCAGACCTCTCCACTCTTGCAGAGAAACATGGGGAAGTGGGAGGGGATTTAAATGTTTCCTTCTGACACACTTCCAGTGATGTCAGGGTGTGTGTCATATGTAAATAAGTTATGATAATGAGTTACACTAATGAGCTCCTGCACCTCTTTTTCTACGAAATGACCCCTGGCCAAGACAAATGTATATATGAGCAAGTTATACCAATGGGATCAAAAGTTCATGAAATACAGAAAATACAGAACGAGCGGAAATTATATAATGTTAGTTGTTACAAGAGGATTTTGGGAACATGTGAGTGAGGTGGAAGGGAGATGTGTTTGCTCAATAGTCTTTCCTGTGTAATCTCATCCCATGTGACTAGTGAGCAGTGCTTACATATGCATGGACTACATATCTATAGGCTCTGTCCATGCAAGTGGAAATCCTACTTCTATGGTGCACATCCATCAAAAATCTGATGGAAACTCTGTAAAAAATGTATGGCATTCCTAATTGTGCAAGCACTTACGTGTACATTTCATATATGTATAGGGTCTGTGCATAATGCAGCTAGACAGGAACATAGCCAAGTGGTGTGATCCTGGTACTCCTGACCGATGCTCCCTCTAAGCTGTGGAGTCTTGTGAGCAAAAATTCTACTTAGTGGGCTACTGGCATTAAAGTTGCGAGCAAGTGATTTGGCTGTTGCATAAATTAGTTTGCTCTAGAGCCATCCTTTCTGAGCTAAGACAAAAGTTTGTGAGCCAGAGACTAAAAACCTGCGAGCTAGTTCACACTAACTCAGCTTAGAGGGAACACTGCTCCTGACATGTGTGCAGTCTTCATACACATAATGTAATGGCCATAGTGTTTGTGTAATCAAGTGGTGTGTGAGAGAGACAGCAATCATACATGTGCATGCATGTATGGGTCTGGTGTTCTGAAAATGAATTTCTATTCAGGAGATGAAAATATCACCCTTTAACCTCACAAGAAACTTCATATATGTTTAATTATGATCCACAGGGCTTTCAGATGAATCTCGCCCTGATTGCTTGAGACTGCTGTATGGCATGGAATATCCGCAAGCCCTTCTGCGGCATCTGAAATGTTATATTTCTGTGGCAAAATATGTTGTTACTTGGGTAACAGTTAAATACTCTGGCTCGGTACCTGAACCACTTACAGAAAGATAGCCTTTACTGACCTGTACCTCAGCCAGGACGTGGGTTGTGCTGGTTTAGTGTTTCCACATTTAGATTAAATCCCTGCTTGCTGTTACTTGATAATGGCATGAACCACCTCTATGAATACTTTGCCTGAGGGGAAAAAACAAACATGAAGCATAATGTTTTGCAGTCACTTTATTGGTTGCTAGGGAAATGCACTGTAGACTAGGAAACTGTTGCTGACATTAATACCCTTTATGCAGTTTTATTATCTTTCTTAATAAGCTCCTTTCTTTTCATATACATCGAGTTTAGGTTCGGCGGCTTGTCTCAACAGCACTATAAAAAAAAATCAAACCATTGAAAGCCAGAACTTTTTTATTCTTGAAAAAAAGGTGCCAAAACTCTCAAGAAGGAAATGAAGTTTTCAATCTGTTTACTGAAAACTCATGAACTTTTAAACATTTTAAGAAGAATTTTGTGGAAGAGGTTCTGGAACTCTGTTCCGGCACATCCCCCCAGAAAAAAATCCCTGAAGCCATACCTGTTGTCACCCCTAATTAGAGCTGCTGTTATATTTTACCAGAATGTATGAGAAAGAACTGAGACAAATACCAGGGCTTTCAGCAGTAATGGAGGTCAGAGAGTGAGCCAGACTGGTGTAGTGGTGAGTGCTGGACTAGGATGTGGGAGACCTGGGTTCAAATGCATTCTCCAGTGAAGCTCACTGGGTGATCTTGATCCAGCTGATCTTCTCTCAGCCCTGGCCTAATTTACAGAGATGTTGTGAAGATAGAATGAGGAAGGGGGAACCATATCTACTGCTCTGCACTCCTTTGAGATAATTTTTTGAATCTCATGAAATCATGCCCATATCATTTCAAGAGGGAGAATTTCTTGACCTTTTTCTTTCCACACTACATGAACAACTTGATCTCTTTATAACATTCTTCTCCAAGGAGGTCACAGCAGCTTTTATGGTTCTCTCTTTCCTCATGTCACCTTCACAACAACCTTACAAGGCAAGCTAAAAGGGAGTTAATGGGCAAAGGTCAATCTCCGAGATTTATGGCTGAATAAGTATTGGAATCCTGCTCTGACACCCACTGTACTACACTAAATCATAGTTGGCTTCTGGCAGGCAATTAGGGTTGCTAACTCTGGCCTTGGAATTCTGGAGGTCAGTGCCTGAGGAGGGGAGGGAGCTCCATAGGGATGTGAGACCACAGAGTCCCATCCTCTAAAGGAAAACTGATCTGTATAGTCTGGGGATCAGTTGTAATTCCAAGAGAATTACTCATTACAATGAGGTGAGGTTATGAACTAGCCATATAAAAGCCAATTTAAATGTTCTCTTAAAATATGCAGTGACATTAAGCTGTACTTTGACATATGACATAGTTAACTATGTTTACATTCTATTTTGGTGCAGCAAACAAAAGAAGTGGAAACATGGATTCTTCCTTTAGCATATGACACCTTGAGAAGAGCAATGCCCTGAAAAGTTTAGAAACTCAATCCTTGTTTTGTGTAGTCCAGGATTTGGAGCTCTTCCAATCCATGCCTTCTTTGCGTTTCCATTTCTGCATAAGGTGCACTTTGCCAAGAAGTCACAAAATGTTCTGGTAGGCTTCTTGCTACATTCCATTTGTATCAGAGTTATTTCGATAAAATCAGATCTCATCTGCCTTGAATACTGCATCTTCCTGTAATGGTAATTTCTTCAATTTTTCTTTTTTAGACCTTTACTACATTAATGCCAGGACATCTCTAAACATATTTCTTACTACTTTTAAACTGCAAATAAAATCTTTAATGGGGAGAGATAGAGGTGATTTAAGTGTCATGGCAAGGGGGAATGAAGTTTAACTCTTCCTCAAGGCTGGCATTTGCAGTTTCAAAAAAGAGTGAGAGATCTGTTCACAAAAACACCACTGAAACCTCTAGTTGAGGCTGTAGTGCTGGCATGTACAAAGCTAAAAGCATTACATGGAAAGAACTTAAAATGTTCATCATTCTTTCTAACGTTTTGTTAGGACTCTGCATAAAATCATATTCTTACTGAAAAGTACTGGAAGTGGAGGCCAGTTGACGTGATTTCAGCAAGCATTTTATTTAGCTGGCTCAGATGAGGCATACACATGGAGGTTAGGGGGCCTGCTTATATACACAGGTAAGCCACACCCCTGACCTCGCCCAAACAAGGCATTTGGATAAGGTAATGGAATAAGTTCCAAGGTAATTGAATAAGTCTCAAGGTAATTGAATAAGTTTCCCGCCAGAGGCTGTCACAGGACTATTCGAATATCCTAAGTTTCTGACAGGGGACACTAGGATCCTAGTGTCCTACTGTTCTCTGACCCCAAGCTCAGGGCTTCACTGGGCTCTGTGGGGGCCATGTGGCTTCTGCCATTACATATATTACACTTACATTTGGTAGGAGTGGCACAATAAAACAGAGCTGCACTTACCTGTAACTGTTGTTCATTGGGACTGCACTTGCACAGGCCAGATGCAGGACATTTTCTTTCTAGATCAAAAACTCCAATGAGGGGTGCCCCATCCTTTTCTGAGCCGATGCATGCATGGGATTCCCACCCAAAGTGTCACGTGCTCCATTGGCAGGTGCCTTTCCTTCAGTTCCCATTAAGCCGCCACGAGCCACCTTCCATGGCACAGGAGAGAGGGAATGTGTGTCTGCACAGAAGACATTAATGAACAACAGTTACAGGCAAGTGCAATTCTGTTTTCACCTTCCGTCTTCCCATGCAGCCCCACACTGGGACCATTAGTGAGCTACTCACCAGAGGGGGTGGAATGGAGCCTGTAGAATAACCTTACCTACATGTCCTTTTTTCCTCACCTGAGGGTCTAAAGTGTATTGCTTCACAAATGTGTCCTCTGTCAACCAGGTTGCCGCCTTGCCACCGTCCAGCAGGGGAACTCATTGATGAAATGTGACAGACATCCCCTGTACTTGGGTGGAGTGTGCTTTCACATCAAGTGGACTTGACTCTCTAGATGCCATGTAGCAGGAACGGATGGCAGTAGCTACCTAACTAGACATGGTCTGGGCTGAAGCAGCTTTGGTCTTCTTGCCCCCCCCCCCAATAAATAATGCTTTGTTTTTACAGAATGGTTTGTTTCTATCTATAGAGCAAAGGAGGACCCTCCTAACATCAAGGGTATGTAGGGCCTTTTCCACTTCTGAACTCAGAACAGGAAAAATACTGGTAGGACAATTTCCCATGCAAGGTGGTACTTAGAAACTACCTTAGGTGGGAAGTCTAGACTCGTAATATTCTAGGTGTAATATGACACACTCACTGAATAGCTTGAGAAAAGGAGGATCAACCCTGAGTGCCTCCAGTTCATTGACTCTTCTGGCTGAGATAATAGTCACTAAGAATGATACCTTCCTTGAGAATAAAGCTAAGGAGCAAAATTCTCAAGGAGCAAAAGGCTAGAGTCTCAAAGGGTTTAATCAATCTGGCTAACACAATGATCACTGTGGGGCAATATGAGGTGCATGAAGGAAAACACTGGACAGCCCCTTTAAAAAATGCTGTGCCAACTTATGAGCAAAAACAGTACTTCCATGCACTTTCTCATGAAAAGCAGCAATGGCCGCTAGGTGGATCTTCATTGAAGACACCACTAAACTGCCTGTGCTAACGACAACAGGTATTCTAAAACTGATGATAACCAGCAGGTACAAGGGCATTCACCTCTAGCAGACATCCAGAACTCAGATTGAGCCCACTTCCTGTCATAAGAATATATGGTTAAGAACATAAGAACATAAGAGAAGCCAATGTTGATCAGGCCAATGGTCCATCCAGTCCAGCACTCTGTCACACAGTGGCCAAAAATACCAAGTGCCATCAGGAGGTCCACCAGTGGGGCCAGGACACTAGAAGCCCTCCCACTGTTGCCCTCCCCAAGCACCAAGAATACAGAGCATCACTTGCCCCAGACCAAGAGTTCCTATCTGTACCTCATGGCTTATAGCCACTGATGGACCTCTGCTCCATAGGTGTATCCAATTCCCTCTTGAAGCCGTCCATGCTTGTAGCCGCCACCACCTCGTGTGGCAGTGAATTCCATGTGTTAATCACTCTTTGGGTGAAGAAGTACTTCCATTTATCTGTTGATGGTTTACAGGCTTGAAGCAAGATACCTGTACCCCTTGGGTGAAGGAGTGCTCTACAGCTGGATCCTCCATGCCATCAAGTGTAGCCATGCTACATTGAGACACAACAGTGGACCATGCATCAGCAGATCTGTGGTGGGAGAGAATGGTATGTAGCCTGCACCCACTAAGCGGAACAGTTCTGAGAATCAGATCCAGCGGGGCCACAAGGGAGCTCTTGGGATACAATCCATCCATTTGGCCACCATCTTCCCTATAACTTTGTTTAGGACAGGGAAGGGAGGGAACACATAAAAGAGTGCATCTGACCAAGGGAACTGGAATGCATCTCCCAGGGAAGTTAGATCACTGCTCACGAGGGAACAGAATTCTGGTGCTTTCTTGGATTCAGCTGTGGCAAACAGCTCCACCTGAGGATACCCCCAGATGTTGAAAATCATTTTGATGTACCTGTGCCAGATAGACTGTTTGTAGCTGGTCTGATAGCCCCTGCTCAGGTTGTCTGCTTTTGTATTTGAAGTCCCTGTTATGTGGATGGCCCTGGGAAGGGCTCCAGTGTTCATAGTTATTTCCCAAGCTGCTATTGCCTCTAAGCAAAGACTCCGGGAACTCGTGCCTGCTTGTTTGTTGCAGGGTTCCATTTGGATCAGCACCCCCTTGCCTCTGAGAATATCTGAAAAGGAGGTAAGGACAAATCTTACTGCACAAAGTTCCAGGACATTAATATGGGGAGTATTTGGCATTACAGGCCACTGGCCCTGCACCGAAAAACCTTTACAGTGGGCACCCCACCCAATAGCAAAGTATCTGTGGTCGAATCCAGAACCCAAACTGGATTCCTGAGAACAAGTTAGCATCATCTAGCCACCTCTGAAGAGACCTAACCAACAAAAATAGCATGTTGGGGGATGTTTGTTTGGGGTCATACTTCTTAGCAAACCAGATTTGCAAGCTCTGCATGTGTGGTCTTGCTAATGGGGTCACTGCAGTGGTCAAAGCCATAAACCCTAATAGCTATTGAATTGCCTTCACTGGCAGCCAGCATCTTCTAATACAGGTTAACACCATTGCCTTGATGCTTTTAGCCCTGTCTACAGGCAAAAAAGCTCTTCCCATGGTTGCATTGAGGGAGGCACCAATAAATTGTACTCGTTGAGAGGGTTCAAGGTGAGATTTTTCCCGATTCACCATTAGGCCTAACCTGCTATAGGTGGAAACGGTGTGGTGAACGTGATCATTCAGTAGCTCAAGATGGGGGGGGGGCAAAAATATCATCTAGGTACAGAAAAATAGAACAATCCTGTTCAATTTAATTGTTTAATTTTCTGAGATTCAGTATGGGCCTACACACTGGAGAGCCAGTTTGGTGTAGTGGTTAAGTGCGCAGACTCTAATCTGGGAGAACGGGGTTTGATTCCCCACTCCTCCACTTGCACCTGCTGGATGACCTTGGGCAAGCCATAGCTCTGTACCAGCTGTTGTCTCAAGGACAGTTGTCTCAGATCTCTCTCAGCCCCACCTACCTCACAGAGTTGTCTATTGTGGGGAGGGGAAGGGAGTTTGTAAGCTGCTCTGAGACTCTAAGTGAGTGAAGGGCGGGATATAAATCCAATCTCTTCTTCTTCATCATCATCTTTTTTATCCACTAGAAAAAATCTTGAATGGAAACCCCTGGAGTGAAGCCTGCCTGGGATGCATTCCACTGCGCCCTTCCTCAGAATTTCCCCTAGCTGAACTCTCCTTTGGTGACTAAAGAACTCTATAACACTATTTACAATACAAAACTGCTGAAATAAAATATTAGGATCACAGCCAAAGAAAACTTTGTGTTCACTTGTATTTTGTTTAAGTAAGCAATATGCTAAATTTCTTCTTTCTCCTTGGAGAAGCAATTAAATCTAATGTACACGGGCTTTCTTTGTCCAGTGCCAACCTATATCAAGCTATTTTTAGGCTAAGGTTTTTAAGAGCCAAATAGTCTCTTTTTTAAAATAGTTCAGATCATGGGGTTGCAGCATCATGTGATGTTCGGTCTACGAGTGTGCACTTTAAAAAAAATTATCATTTTAATTCTATATTACAGTTTCAGAAAGGGCAGGATTGTTGTTTTCATTGTATCAGGAGTAAGTTTATTGTATTGGAAAATCATGTTGGGGAAAGTTTCTGTCTGCATTAAAATAGAATCAGATGTCTGACCAATATTTCCTGCAGGGTAAATGGTAGCTTTTCTGGAGCAGTTGGGGTTTTTTCCCCACCAAATGGCACCAACAGCCTAAGTCTTCTCTCTGCGATCACACGGACGTTTATTGCGGGCCTCGCGGCTGTTCCCCATCGCAATTAAAGGGGCTGACTAGACGGGCCGCATCTGTCTCCCGTCTCGAAGCCGCCCCCCCCCCCCGCACTCGAGCCCGCTTTTCCAACCACCAGGAAAAACAAGTACCTATCGCGCTTGAAAGAGCAGCGCGGGAGAACCTGGGTTTAAATGCCCGTGTGATCGCACCCTATGTGTCTCCTAAAGATCCCCCAAGTTTCAAGTGAATTAGACAACAGGGTCTGGTTTTATGATTCCCCAAAGAAGGTACCTGTAAGCCATCCTTCTCCCCATATGAGGAAAAAATATTTTTGGAGCAGTTTAATCCCCCCGCAACCACAACAGTTAATATAAGAACAGTGTATTAATAACAACTAAGCAGCTTCTTTTTCCCTCCACCCCAGAAAACAGGTGTGTCCAATCTTTGTAAGTAACTCCACAGAGAAAAAGGAAAAGCTAGCTAATACTTATAATCAAAACACATCAAATCAATCTGTAGTCCACGTGAGGGTCCAGCACAGGAGTCCAAGGTCCACACCTAAGTCCACGCAGGGGCCTTCAAAGTAATCCAAAGCTTTTATGTCGTCAGCAGCAGAGGTGGAGCAGTGATAGGGAAATGGCTGCACAGGATTGCTTGATCGGGCATGGGCAGCACTTGTAAATCCCTCCTTGTGATCTGATTGGCTGAGAGACCTGACTTTCTTTCCCCAGTCCCTCCCTTTTGTGGAAACAGGAACAAACAGCAGGCAGAGCACTGCAAATAAGCCTCCCCTACGCCAATCTGAATTTTCCTGATAACTATCTGATAAAACATAACAGGGTTTGGAAAGTATTGGGAAGACTGTTACTGTGTTGGATATTGTCTGTCTGATCTGATAGCATGACATCTGGATAACTTTTAGGTTTGGCAATAGGCAATCACATGCCTTACTTTGCTCCATGCGACATAAAGATTAGGGTTACCAACTCTGGTTTGGGAAATTCCTGGAGTTTGGGGGGTGGAACCAGGGGAGGACAGGTTTTGGGGAAGGGTGGGACCACAGCACTGTATAAGGCTATAGGTCCACTTTCCAAAGCAGCCATCTCCAGGGGAACTGAGCTCTGTAGTCAAGAGAGCTGTAATTCCAGGAGATCTTCAGGTCCTGCCTGGAGGTTGGCAAGCATATAAACAATGGGCACTGAAACCAGCCATACTTGAGATTCCCATTGATCTAGATCTCAGCTGTGTACTTATCTTAGTGAATTTAGAGGGCTCTGGTAAGTTTGGCTGGATTCTACTCAGTTACCCTTATATCTGAAGCAAAACTGCATTCTTGCCATTGTTTTTGTTTTGACCTTCCATAAAATGCTATACAATACATGCTGACTGAGGCTTACTAGACAATATTAATAGGATAAGTGATCTAAATATTGTCTGCTAAATCAGTCTATTGTCTTACAAAGATATCAGGGTTTTTTGTTTTGTTTTTTGCAATTTAATTAGACTCTTGTTATAAAGATAAACGATATATATATTGCAAGAGATCAGCCACATGGTATTAAGAATTAGTGACATGCTTGCTTCCTGCCCTTACATGGCTGGAGAGTTGGAGGGTGTACAAGAACAAAAGTCTGACCAGGACCATTTGTGTTTCCAGGCCAATGGATAAAAGTGGTAAGTCACTGAGCTCCTTGCCATTGAGTTCCTTTCATTTTCATACCAAAGTAATTTGGGATTAGCCATTCTCTTTTAGACTAAACAGGAATTTTGGGAGCCCTTCTCAGATTGGCTGAAAGAAGGGACCTTTTTTTGCCTGTTTCACATTGCCAGATTTAGGTTGATTTTGTTTAAGGGTGGTCATTAGAATTGTAAGACAGGAATAGCGCTAATTATTGGCTGAAGGCAAGAAGATCTGTTGAATAGTTGGGAGACACCTAATAATGTGCGGGGGGTGGAGGGGAGGTTTCCTAAGTCAACTGCTTATGGCTGAACAAGTCCAGAGGCTGCAAGAAGGAACCCCTATGATGCTGGGCCTCCATTAGCAGTGGTTTTCAATTCCTCCTGGCATTTGTCATGTAGATAAGGGAAAGTGAGGCATGATAACTGCCATTTAGAGCTTTGAGTCAAGATGGAATTTTCCGTAATGTTGTCACCCATCAAGCCACCCAGTAGACAGGGCAACCCACTAAAGAGCACAGACCAGCTGTTTCCTAAACCTAACCCAACCAAGATATATGCCTCTGGATTTTTCATTTAGGTGTTGGCAGGGAATAGAATTTACCAAGAAAATCTGGAGAAGCAGAAAAGTGTGCTGAATCAAGGTTTTGTGTAACCTGCCCCATCAATTTATTTAGAAATAAATTCCATTTAATTCAATAGGACTTTCCTTGAAATGTGTCCAGCATTTAGATCTTTGCCACTGAGATACCTCAAGTATTTTTTTTTAAAAAAATTCACTGTTGTGATATTTTGATTCCATTTATTTTTGTTGCTGATGATTCTCACTTCTTATATTCCATGTGTACCCCATATATATGTCTTGATGCTCCACTGCAAAATGTGTACTATGGAGACAATTCAGCATGAGAGGAGAGAAAATGTACAAATCTGCATTTGTATTTTGCTCCTCCTGTGTGCACAGTGATCCTACAAAGCTTTGTAGGATCAGTTTGTACATGGGGGAAACAAAATACAAATAAAGGGATTTTTTAAAAGTCAAATCAGGAAGAATAAAAATACAATAGCATCAGTAAAAAAAATTGAATACTCAACTTTAGTGATGCTAGTCCCCAGGTAGGGGTGGGGGATCCCCCAATTTGGCAGGCTCCTGCCCACCGCTTGGAGAACAGGCATGTGGGGACAGGGCACTGGTCCTCAATGCAATGATGTTACTTTTGCATGATGTCATCATATTTGGATGTCCCTGCATCTTCCAGAAACGCCTCCCAGAAGTCCCCCACCAGGGATTAGGAGGGACCTGGCAACCCTACTCGACTTACAGCATAGGTCATCTAGGAAAGCAAGCTGAGGAAGACTGTCTAGGAGGTTTGATTCAGGCGGGTAGCCATATTGGTCTTAAGCAGCAAAACAGAGTTTGAGTCCAGTGGCACCTTTAAGACCAACAAAGTTTTATTCTGGGTATAAGCTTCCATGTGCATGCACACTTCTTCAGATACATTGAAATATTGATTCATTGTTTTGTCTAGGGCTGTGGACAGACTTAAAGTCTGCTGCGCCTCTGCGGCGTGGCAGACTAGGGCGGGGGGGATTTCCCCCACGGTGCGGCGTTCGCACGCCGCCGGAAGGAAGCCGCCCGCAGCGTTCAGACTGCGGGCGGCTTCCTACGGCAGCGTGCGGACGCCGCACGGCTCCCCCTCCCGGCGCACATTCACACCCGCTCCGGCAGGTGGAACGCGCGCCGCAGCAGCCGAGCACCACTTTGAAGTGGTGCTGGGCTGCTGCAGGAGGAGCGCGGCGCCGGACGCAATGCGTCCGGGCCGCCTCCTCAGGGCAGATGCGGCCATCTGAACGGCCACTCTTCCTCCGCTTTTGAAGTGGAGGAAGAGCAGCCGAGACTGCCAGTCTGTCCTCAGCCTGGGTCTAGGAGGTTTAATTGTGATACTACTAGTTGCTAACAGACCATTGGGAGGGGGGAGTCCTTTCCCTTCAATAGAGCCGCAACGTATGGATAATGGCAGCTGAAACTTTTCTGGGCATAAAGGTAAATAACTTCCCATTATGCATCTATTAAAGTGACAGGACATTTTTCTCCAGGCCTTTTGGCAGTCCTGTGTGATACTGGAGGAAGAACCAAATGGTTTTATCCCATGAACATAGGAAGATGTCTGCTATCTGGCCACTGACGCCAGACTCACTGCAAGTCTTTGAATGGTATGGTGCACATGACAGCACAAACTTGGACTGCATTTAGTGCCTTTGGTGCTGAGACATTTGAGAACCTTAAATAAGACATTCTGCCTCTCAGTGTCCTATCCCTTTATGCTGCCTCCCTCTGTTTGTTATAATATCTAATCTTCAGACTTTCACAGAAGGAAGGGGGGGGGGGGGAAGCAAGATATATGGCTGTCCAAGCATATGCAATTGCTTTAGAAATCTTTTTTGTTCTGTTTTTGATGTCTTCTTTGGCATTGCCTCTTTTTATGATCCTTTGTCAGGGATATTGCCTTTTAGCACAATTACCCAAGTAATTAAACTTTGAAAGAACTGTTGGAAAATGCCACTGTATGTTTGAATATTATCTGCCTTAAGCCACTTTCTATCTTGAACTGGTATCAAGGAAACACTGATGTATTCATGAGCTTAAATTCCAACCATTCTTTTCAGAACCAGGCTGTGTTGACTCCATCAGTTTAAGAACTGCTAGCTGAATGGAGGCATTTTCTACCTGTGTTTGCTTACTTAACACACACCCACAACTTCATCACCCTGTAAACTGACTTCTTGATGTCACATGTGAAACCTATGAGTGTTAATAGAGGTCTCAGTGCGACAATTATACCTGACAATGCAATCCCAAACAGTTGTACTGTTCTAATTGCATAGAAGTCAATGGTCAAGGGTGTAACTATTTTTATAGGATTACATTGCGAGAAATGCCAGGGTTCTTACCCTCCAAAAAGCTGTTAGTTGCCCTACAAATTCTGCTTCTTAATCCTATCTCTGTGGAGAAAGGTTAACTAGAGGCCAAGGGAAAGCATTCTAAATGTGCTCATGGGCACAGAAAACCAGAGCGCCTCAGATTCTTGGCACAAGTTGTATAATACAGTGCAATTGTACACCGAGTTACTCTTAGACCAGACTAAATTTTAGAGTAGAGTAACTCTGCATAAGATTGCATAGGATTGTACTGTAAATCTGCCTAAATTTGCATATAAGGAAAAACAATTGCACTGACCTAAAAAGTATAACTTGTTTAAAATGACTATGAACATTGCATTAAACCTAATCTTAAACTACATAAAAGAATAGGGAATGCCATTTCTATAATGCTACCTGCCACCAATAGCTTGGTAAGCACTTAAAATATCAAATAAAGTTTTTTTAAAAAACAAAAACACAGGAGCATCTTTTTACTCAAAGGGTTTTAAATCAGTTATCAAACCTATCTATAACCTGCACTGTGTGTATGCTTTAGCAAAAGTGACATCCATAAGACACCGCATTGCCCTTGAATAAGCATGATGACATATGAGGTACACATATTGCGCATGACATCATTTTGTAAACCAGTTGAGTAATGCCTTGGTGATAATTTTTCTGTACTTTACAACTGAACTTGTAGAAATAGCAGAATCATAAGAGTACTGAGGGTCTAAAAAGCCATGCAATCTGATTTTGTGCCTCAAAGTGGGAATCTCCCACCTACTGGCCCCAATCTGGATCAGACTATATAATCCAAAACAGATTGAGGGCAAGTGCTTTGCAGAAATTTGATTCCAGGTAACCAAAGAAAATCAGCTAAACCACACAGAAAGGCTACAGGTTGATGTTTCTTTGTGTTAACATGGTTCTTAATTTCATTAGAATGGAGGCTGGTCAGGATTAGGCATCCTTAGGCAGCTGCCAAGCCCTCATGACCTTGATGGGGGCTGATACTGTACAGCAGCAGTCCCAGCCTGCCCTGGCTGTTTGGATAGTGGCAGTAATAGTCAATGACCCTGCTTATCTTATCTTCCCTTGGTGGCATGGAAGCAGTCACAACAGGTAGAGACAGAGACTGCTCTTTCTTCCCACATTGTCTGCCAGATAATCAAGAAGACAGAAAGCTGAGGCTGCTGGATTCCCCTATCCATTACCTTTGCTCATGCCTTAGCAAATAATGATGGCTGCTAGGACAAAGAAAAGGAGCCCTTACAGAAGTGAGCTATAGCTGTTACTGTTGGCACTCCTACTACTTGCTGATTTGCCTGAGCAGGTAAGCAAGAAACTACAGTGACTAAGAAAAGTGTCCACCATTTTATTTGACTGCCTATCTATCTGTGGCATGTGCATATCTGGAATGAGGCCAGCTGCAAAGTTCCCAGAACCCAGGACCCACCCTGATGACCACTGAGCTCCTTACTCTTATTCTAGAAATCTTCAAAAGCTAAGACATCATGCGGTGGCAACCCTGTTAGCAGTGGGGGAGAATCTTTTTGAAAGAACTGAGTGTTTTCCTTAGAAGCCATTTGAACTTCTCTCTGTTTCTCTTTTGTCTGATGGTTAGAAAATGTAACTTTTGAGTACCTTTAAGCTATACTATGTTAAAACATTACATTGTTCACTATGTTTCTTTGTACCTGGCCCGATCAAAGATTTTTAAGAAGCTGTGTTTGTGCAGGGTAGCTATGCTAGAAAAGTCATATCAAAGTATTGACTCTGTGAGTCTTTGCAATTGGCCATTTACTGACAGGTCTACTGCTAAGGAGTATTTAAGTATCATAACTTATTTTTCTCATCATTGTTCTCTGGACCGAAGCACAGCTTGACATTGGGGTTAAGCTCACATATTATAGGAAAGTCTGAAGAACTGAAGGCAATTCAATAGAAATGCAAGCTATTTCATCGTAACCTGTAGCTATTAAAAATGAAAGCCACAGAGCACATTTAAACAATTGTTAAGCTGTCTAAGAATTTTTTTTTTTGCTTCTAGCACATAAAATATTTGGTAGTGTTAACACTGTTTGTACCTTTATGATAAAGAACATCTCATCAGATTATCTTTGAATTGCAGGTGCGGGAAAGAATCTGTCAAGTGAGTCTTCATGATAGGCTTTTTGTTGCAGATGCTGGCTTTGGCATTCCCTTCTAGAAAACTTGCTATGTCCCTTTACTCGTTGCCTTCCAGAAATCTATTAAAGCTGATCTAGTCTGGATAACATTTGGTAGCCACTGAGTTGACTAGATTGCTTAAATGTAGTTCATTTTTTCTAGACATGTAGTTCATTTTTTCTAGACATGTAGTGCTTCATGTCATTACAGTAGTTTCCCAGAACAATATTAGGAATCCAACATTCTTAGTGAAATGAAACTACCCCCCCCCAAAAAAAATCTGTGTTGTTTTCGAGTTTAGGTGCTTACAAAGCCAGCAGGAGCATGCACGTGAACTTGCCATATTGTTCTTTGATGCAGCTTGTTTTCCCAGGCAACAGCATCCTTCCTTCCAATCAGATGTTGGCAAGGGAGCAGCTCTGTCTAGCACTCCCAGCCATTCACCTTTGCAGACCAACTGCAGAGAAGGAATGCACTGTGTGTGTGTGTGTGTGTGTGTGCATGCACACGTGCATGTTGTTCTTTGATTCTGCTAGTTTCCCAAGCAACAGCATCCTTCCTTCCAATTGGATCCTGATAAGGTTCTAGTGCTCCCAGCCAGTCAGCTTTGCAGACAAGCTGCAGAGAGGGAATGCAGCATGCATTTGCATTGTTCTTTGATTCTGCTAGTTTCCCAAGCAATGGCGTCCCTCCTTCCAATTGGATTCTGGCAAGGGTCTAGCACTCCCACTAAAGCTGCAGAGAGGGAATTTTTGAGGAGACTGTGTTGGCTTGGCTTTTACTAAGAGAGGCTAAGAGAGGGGAGAAAGGGGGTCTGAACTCTCCTCAGTTCTCAGTCACCTTTACAATTCCATGACTTTTATTTAGACATGATATTAACAAACACCTTCTCTTGTCCTGTACACAGCAGTGTGCATCAGAAATGAGCTACTTTTTTCAGGGAGGGGGTCCAATAAAACAGAACCCCTTTAATGCATGTGTTTGAATTTCAGGGGTTCTCAAGAAGAGAGGGAGGACTGCATTCCATACAATTTTGGTGGTGTTATGCTTAAGACTGCTTTCCCAGAGACTGTCAAATTGGCTGTGCATTGAAAATAATGGTGTCTACAGTGTGTGTATGCAGAGAAAGGAGCTGCTTTTGGGAGGTCTAGTAAAATGCAGCCCCTCTGCTACATGTGCTTGAATTGAGAGGAAAGGGAAAACTGCATTTTTTGCTATTTTGGTGGAGTGATGTTTAATGACTGCTGTCTCAGAGACCCTTGAATTGGCTGCTCATTGACAAGAATGGTGTCTGCAGTGCACATCCACAAAAGATGGTCCTGAAAATGCAGAACGTGAAATCACGACACAGATTTCTAACACAAACTAGTAACACCCTGCTCAGGGAGGGGCCATGGCTCAGTGGTAGAGCATCTGCTTGGCATGCAGAAGGCTCCAGGTTCAATCCCTGCTATCTCCAGTTGAAAGACAATCATGGTAAAAGTTTCCTCCCTGTAGTCTGGATCCGAAACAGTAATGAAATTTTTCTCAGTGCACACCCTAGTTTTTACACAGTTTTTTTTTTAAATTAACTGTCTCTAATTGCTTGTTATTGATTGATGCTTTGATAGCTTTTATAAATGCTTTCCCCCCTGTTTTTGACTGTGTTGCTATGCTGCTGTTTTTAACATGGAGGCTTTTAATCTTTTTTTAATATTTTGTCTCTTGAAAACTTACCTGTAATGCTATTTTAATAAAACAAAAGGGTAGAAATTCCCTAAATAGAGAAACAGCTGTGTTAAGGCCAGCTAATATGTTTGAACAGCAATGGAGGGGTTGGTTAATGTAGAATAGTCCACTACCAGATACAAGATATGAACATATCACCACAATTGTCAGATGGAATAATTTTAAGGTCATTCCTAAGGCAGCCATAATAAGTAAGGATAAAGTCCTTAGTCCTCTTGTGCAGATAGGAAGGTGCTCCAGTGCTTGAGAGACTAACTGTAGTGTTGCAGGAAACTACCTACTCATTAGATAAATACAGATCAGTAACTAATGTTTGATCCCATAGCTAGTTGGTGCAACCAAGGCATAGGCCCCTGTGCCAGTGTGCTTGTGGGCAGTTTTGGGGGGGTGGCCAGAGCTAGTTGGTTCCCAGAGCCCTTTCAGCCTGGGAATGCCTCCTGGCAGAGACAGAAAGTTACACCAACAACAACAACAACAACAAACATAGCATGGCCCATAGGTGCCAATTGAACTGAAAAATCAAGCCATCCTCTCTGCCACTGCAGCCTCACCAATTAGGCTCAGAGGAGCTCAGGATGCCAACTACAGGCTCAGCCAATCATCTCCCTCCCCATGGTGGCCAAGCACCATCCCCAGCACCCAACTGTGCCCCACCTACAAAAACTTCACCCGGGACATTTTACAACTTAAGTAGTTAGGATGCATGGCACAGGACTCTGTCTCATAGCTCCCTGCCATGTGGAATTAGAGAAGTGGTGAGGTACTCTGATGGTGGGAAAAGCAGAGAGGGCACTAAGCACTACAGGATGAGCACTTACACCTAAGAAGGTATAAAAGTCCATACTCTGTGGTTGACCTCTCCCATTTCAGAACCCTAACAAGTACTTCACCTTTGGAGGTTTGACCCAAAGGGGCTACCATGCACTGACAGGTAAACAAGGGCAAAGATCCCAAACCTGCTCCCCCACTCCCCTTGTTGAGTCTGGATGCTGTGACAGTGTTTCCTGCACTCAAGCCCAGCACTGAATTCATGCAGGGATGGCTCAAGCCATGACCATGCAGCACCATGGCCCCTGACATGCCATGGGAAAAGATTCCAGGAAAATTTCCCAGGAGATCTCGGCGGGGGGGGGGGGGATGCTCTATCATTTGCCTGGTTCCCATCTTCAGCAGAGGACAGGGCATATCTGTGGTTGGGGGTGGGTCTGGCAGCTGCTCCACTGTATGTGGTAAACCAGCTTACCATGTGACCCTTTAACACAGATTTCGAATTCATTTGTTATGAAGGACGGATATGACATAAATGAGACCTTGTTGGGCCAGGCCATCGGTATCATAAAATGTAATGCCAGGTAGTGGAGATATAAACTTTATAAAGGACACAGACAAACACAATTAAAGATTTTTTAAAACTTTAAATAAAACATGTTTAAAACACAAGCAATCTTGCAATATTTTGTCTATTTAACAGTCTCTGATAACTGGCAATTCTGCTCTGAATTATTGCACCAAAATGTCTGTGCTGTAGCAATCTTGAGTATGTTGTTCAGGTGTGTATCTGTAAGCTGCAAACCTACTTTTGACTTATTGACATTTATTACAGAAATCTCATGTTCAGTGTTTCTAGCCTAGAACCCAGGGGAAAACATGAAATGGCTGGGCATTGCAGCCTTTTGTACATAAGTTGCTTCATGTGCTGGTCAAGGACATGAGAAGGCATCCTAACACAGACTGAGAGCCATGTGTTTGTCTACAAAACTATACTCTTCCCCAGGAAAATAACTACAACTTCCTACAAAGGGAGTGAACTTGGTCTGGACACACACTCTCAGTCTAATCCACCTCACTGGCTTGTTGTTATTCTTCCTCTAAAATTGTTCACATTGCTGTCTTACTGAGAAAGACTGCATCATGAGGGCATGAATACAATGAAAAGGGGGAAGGAACCCAGTTGCACCCAGGAGAGCCCTGGCATAAGCCCACCAAACACACATACACATACACTGTAGCAAGACACACAAAAGTTCATACCTTGAACAAAACTTTGTTGGTCTCATAGGTGCCTGGTATTTCTCCAGTGCAATTGCAGCAGCCCAGCCCAGCCCAGCAAAGCAAGCTCTCCCTCCGTCCCTCCTTTAGGGAAGAGCCTCAGCCAGAGAAAGGAAAGAAAAGCTGCCCTTTGTCTCCTGAAGCCTGGCCCGGAAGCGATCTCTGGCTGTTTCCTCCCTCCCCTGGGAGAAATAGGGGGAGTAGCCTCAGCCAGTTCTTTGCCAGACTCAATTGCACAGGAGAGCCTTGCCTATCAATCTTTCTTGTGTGATTGAGACTGGTAAAACAAGCTGTAACATGGCAGCAGCAGATCTGCAAATGGAAGTAGGAAACTGCCAGGGCTTTGAAGGCCTGATTGGGGCCCTCCAAGGGTCTGATCTGGCCCATGGGCTGCATGTTTGACACCCCTGCTTTAACCCGTTTCCTTGCAGAATCAGAGCCTCAAGCAGCAGCTGCAGGTGCTGCTGAGGATGGGTTGCCAGCAGTCTGTGAGCACTTTAGCACAGAACAGGTGAGTGTAATTTGGATGGTACCATCCTGCGCCTCAAGGGGGGGTTGTGGTGAGCCCCCCCATGGGGCTGCATTTGCAGACCCTGTCAGGACAACCCAATCCATGGGCTGAGCCCAGCATGGCACTCCTGGCCAGTTGCCATGGCTGGACATATCTCTGTTTTACTTGCCTGCAGGTGACGATTCAACAGGGAGACTTGAGGGACTGGCAAGTCTTGCCTCCCTTGCAGACACACTTTGCTCAGTCCACTGTTCCAGCCTTCCTTTTAAAGTGGAATGTAGCACCCGGCCAGCCCTTCCAAGTTCCACCTGCAATGCCATCCCACTTAGAGGTATGCCATACCAGAGATCCCCAGTCCTCTTCCCTATGGCCTCAAGGAGCAAGTGAATGGAGTCTTGACACCTTGCCATGGTTTGCAGCACAATAAAATCTGGTGCCACAACTGTGTCTCTGCCAGTTTTGTTTTGACTACATGACTGGAGTGTCACACCCCCTTCCCACCCCATTACCTCCCCAGACCATCTGTCACTCCCTCTGAAGTCTTCTCGAGGACATGTCTCAGAGGAAGGTCTCTCAGGTGCTTTGGGTGGTTGTGGATAGTTCTGCACTGGTCATAGTCATGACAAACATAGCAGGGGCCCAGCAACACAGACAGGTTCCCTCCCTCACCTTACAGGCTTCTGTATGAAAGGAGAAGGAGCCAGAGGGTGGTCTGGGTGAATGAGCCAGCTTGGTGCAGTGGTTAGAGCATGAGACTAGATCTGGAAGACACAGATTCCATTCCCTACTTCTTTCATGGAAGCTAAGCAGATGGCCTTGGGCCAGATGCACACCCTCAGCCTAACCAATCTCATAAGGTTGTTGTGAGCATGAAATGGAGGAGAGGGGAATGATGTAAGCCACTTGGGGGGGAAAGATCAGAAATAAATTGAGTGACTGAACAAAGTTCATAACTGTGTGACTGCTTGGGGGGGGGGTTCTGCCACATAGAGAGAAGACATGTGTGAAGGCAACACTGAGGGGGCAGGGGATCTCGGGGGTCCCCAGAATCAATGGCTGGGGAGAGCCAATGCAGTGGGCAAACTCAATGTTTTTTAAAGGGGGTGCAGTTTGGGGTGTTTGCCCATTAGACTTACTGGCATGGAGGAACAACAAATGACTTGCATGGTTTCCACTGCAATACATCACTACACATGGAGGTAATGACAAATGCAGAATGGATTTGGAATGACAGTCTCTGGGCACTGATTGCTCTGGAACAGGAATGACAGAGGCTAGAGTGGAATGACCATCATTCCAGTCCAAGACCTCCTCTGTGCCATCAAGGAGGGAATTGGGAAATCTGAGGGTAGTGCTGCATACTCCCACATCTGAGCCCACCCAGGTGACTCCCCCTCTTGCTCTGCCACCAGCAGGGGTGGTGTGGGTGTGCCCTCAGCAATGGACAGCTCAACCCCCTTCCCCATTAGCAACTGCCTGGATCTGCTGACTGGAGTTGGGCCCTTTAAGCAGATGGGGAGGGTGTGCTCCTGGAAACAAATGGAACTCCTGTGGCTTACCCCTCTCTGCCCCCTACCTGAGATGGATGCTGGACTCCACCCCCTTGCCACATGGCCCCTGATTGGTTCTGTCAGTCCTGTCCATCATAGTGCCACCGCCTCCATACAACACCACCACTGACTGCCGAGGCATGATTGCTATTGATGCTACCCCAGTAACAAACTGAAAACACTGCAAATCTATGGACTTTGTCTGCTGGCCACTATGTAACTTATGCCCTTAGGGAATAGACTTATGCTGCCATAGTCATGCGGGGGCTGGCTGCCATGATGCAGGCATGGCACAGGATTGTTCTGCCCATGGGCACAATCCACTTTGAATTTTTCCTGCACAAGCTCCTTTGAAATGAGTGGGAGTGACACAAGAGCATGATAAGTTCCGTTGGGCCTATTGTATAAAGCTGACAATGAAAGAAAATGAATATCTTTAAAAATGCTTTGGTTAAAAATTGCTTTTAAAAAGGATGTAGTAGAAACATGCAAAGAGCCAGCATTTACATCAACCTTAGGAGCAACAAAATGATTTGGGCATATAACAGGAGCCCATAACATAGCATAATGGTTCCAGTTACAGCCTGTATATATTGCAGCAATAAAATATAAAAGTCAGTTTTGCCACTAGCATGTCTCCAAGAACATATTATGTCCAAACACAAAGCTAAATAGATACCTGCTTCTGACTTCCCATTTATAAAAGCATGCAAATCATTCTCAGCAGGGAAAATGCTCTGATTCTTATTTTATACGTTTAAATCCACAGCTTTGGTAGGAATGTGCAGTAGCTTTTCTTTTCTTTTCCTTTTTTTTTTTTAAAAAGTGATGGAACCCATTTGAAGCAGATTTTAGTTGGTTCTTCTTGATAATGCAAGGAAGTCAGCAGCAGGAAACCAATAATTATGATTTCTGCTGCATATTTTGTGTGTGAATGATTCAAATAAAAAGGGGGGAGAAGGCAATTCTCCTGCTAAGCATTTGAAATGGTCTGAAGACTTTCACGAGCCATCATGGTATAGCAGTTAGAGTGCTGGACTAGGGTTGGGGAGACCCTGGTTCAAAGACGCAGTCTGCCATGGAAGTTTGCTGGGTGACCTCGGGCCAGTCAGATGCTCCCTGCCTAGCTTATCTCAAAGGTGATTGCAACAACAAAATGGAGGTGAGGTGGGTCTTCCCTGAGGAAAAAGACATGAAATAAATATATTTGGGTACTTCTATGCATGGAAACCAGATTACAGTATATTCATAGAAGGGGCCTCCAGTTCATTCACTCCCTTGGACCCTCATATCTTCAGGACTGCCTCTCCTCCTATGCCCCCCTCCCAGGCAATTCTGAAAATCTGAATAGGGCCTTCTACAGGCCTACCCTACAAATGGGCAAAAACAACAACTACCTGTATGCATGCATTATTAGGATCTAGAGGCTTGGGACCTGGGTCAGACTCCATATTCCTCATGGTAGAACCTGTTATGTCAGTCTTTCCATGATGAGCTTTACATAACACATCAGTGAGTAGAAAGGAAAAAAAATGTAATGAAAAAGAGTAATGAAACTGAAGTTATGTTGCCCCAGCAATTCTATTAAGAGTGGTGTCCTTGAAAAGTTGCAATCTTTTAATCCATGGCTTTAGATATATGTAACTCTGATTAGGATTGTGCTGCAAGAGAGCCAGGTTGGTGAGACATGTAGTCCAGTGTAGTCACCACCATGATCACAATTATCTTAATTGCCATAAGCAGTCAGGGCAAGCAAATTAATTTCTGCATAGTTCCACTGCGATTCAATACAGAACATCAGGAAAGAACAGCTGAGGCTTTTCTGGCATATAATGTGACAAGTGAATGATTTAACTTGATTAAATTTACTCTGCCATGTGGTCAAGAATGTCACTGACCCTTGTTGCCAACTCATCTCCAAAAAGTGTAATTGTAAAACTGATTGGACACAAAGATGTGTGTGCATTGTTTGCCCTTCCAAGTATTTTGTTATGTCTTGTGACACATATTAATCCTGAAGGAATCGTAAAAGAATCAAATGACCATTACTATGATTCTATGAATGAACTGAAGTATGGTGGAAAAGAGATGAAGCAACAATAGCCTCAGTGCTTCTTCTTTATACATGATATCATCACTTAGTGTACAGGGTATAATCACAAAATGGCAACTTAACAAGGGATACCACCTCAAGCTGCCCTTGCCTGGCTGCAAGAGGTCCCCATGACCTGCTATACCCTGCTGCACCCTCCCTTCTTCATCTACTCCTTTCCTCCTCCTTTCATCTCTGCTACCTCCACATGCTTCTTCCATCTTCTTTCCTCAGGTGTGTTTAAATACAGTGTATCAAGTCATGCATGCCTAGTAGCGCTTCCAGAACGCTCTCTCTAGAAGCTAGAGTTTGGGAGGCCCTGGTGGAATCTGTCTGTTCTGCTCTGCTTAAAGATGTCTGAAAAAGGGAAGAGGGAAGGAAGATTAGCTGTTCCAGGTAGTAGGGAATGGGCATGAAGGACAATGGGAGACAGAACAAGGTGACTGAGGCAGTGGTGGCAAGAAAGACAGAGGTTGTTGCCCTCCCAACTGCACCACCAGAGTTACCTCTTCCCTTGCTTTCTTAGAGCCAGTGTTGAGTACACATCGCTGTTGACTCCTTCTGCTCTACAGTATTTGCTGCAAGGAGCCTAATAATATGTAACAAGTAATGTGTGAGCAGTTTAGAAAGCACCACAAGGCCTTCCCTGTGCCAATTTCACCCATAAAATGGCTTGATTAATGCTTATAGTAAATTGTCTTTCTTCCATTAGGTTTAATGTTGCTGCATTTACAAGGAATGTGGCCCTTTTTCAGGTAGCCTAAGGTGAAGTAGGGATATTTTTGAGAAGCCTTTGATGTATTGCAAAATATAGAGACTTTGTCTACTAATCCTTTGGCATAATGGGTTCTGAATTCTTCAGGTCTGCAACACTTTTATACGTCCACTGACACAGAGATCCACTTTTCAGATTATTATTTTTTCCTACACAAGAAGCAAAACCAGTACTGGAAAAAGTGAAGATAATATTCACCATCTTGAGGATGCCCAGACAAAGTTCTCCTTTAAAACTGAAAAAATGCCTCTGGTTTCCATCAACATTCCCAGAAGCTGAAACTACATCTGGCCGTACACAAGTGGCAGCCAGTGGGTATCTTCTCTATTTTGGTCTTTGTCTGTGTGTGTTTGCCTCCCCTTAACTTGGTTCTCAGGTTGCACACAGGGAAAGGAAAGAAAGGACACATGGCTACCAGCAACAAATGGTTTGTATTAATACACTTACTTCCAAAGGCATCGTGCTATTTGAAAGAAAACTCAAGTTAACTGTTTTTGGTCTTCAACATCAAATATTTCTAGGATACATTTGGCCTGTTTCAGGACATGTGGACTAATCTGAGCCCTTAAGATTCATAAGAATCACCCCAGGGATTTCGGCCTGTGAAGAAGGCAGAATAATTAACTGAAGTTCAAAAAGTAAATGATGAATTTGGTCTCTTGGTACTTAGGAGCTGTCACCCTCTGTTTCAGGGTCCATATGACTGTTCATTAACCACATCCATATACCTGTTCAAAATAATAAAAGCTGTAGAAGGGAGGTTCTTAGGTGGAGTTGGATCCAGCCATGATGGAGGCAGGGTGCTCAAACACTCACTCGTTTGACTCACAACCTATTCACTGGTTACAAATAGGAAGCAGATTGTCAATCAGTTTGCTGTTCACAAGCAGTTTGAGCCTGTTCATCAGTTTATTTTTCATGTATTCAATGTTTCACACAAGCACATTCTCACAGAGGGTGCCAGTCTTATGTTTCAAATGCCCAACATCCGTTTTGAGTTTCCTCCCCCCCTCCAGCCTCTTGTCATCACCCAGTGCCTGGCAACCTATGCTATAAACAGTGAGTAACTCAGTCAATCAACAATTATAAGTAAACACTAAATTAAAAAAATAAATCTTACCATTTGCTGTTCACTTTAAATCTGTGTTATTAATATTATTTAGTGTATGTGCATTTTTACACAGTCTTATAGGAACAATAGTTCCCTGCTTGCATTATTTATCCAATCATCCATGACCCCCAGTACAATCAATCTGACCTGTTGCCTCCATGCAAAAGCCTCACAAGGCAATAGGTCACACGAAATTTCACCACTACAAGGAACTTCACCACCACAGCTGTTGTTCCACTACAAAATTATTCAACAGCCATTCAATGTGGTCAGTGGGTGGGCAAACCGACCAGACATTTAGCTCACATGTGATAACACCCATTGAATATGGTAGATGGAGGTATGGGCATCAACTATGGAGGGGCTTGAGCCACCCCCAAAATTTCCCAGGGGGGACTGAGCCCCCCCGGCAAAATGGAGCACCCACCACCGCGCCTCCCTGCTGCACCTCCCTGCCTTCCAGGGCCCTTCCTAGGCCTGCCTGCCACCACCACAAGAGCCTCTCTCCCCCCCGCCCAGCTCCCCTGCACCCACTCCACCCTCTCTCTCTCCCTCCCTCCCGGGGCCATCCAGGCGAATGCTCTAGTAATCGCCTCAAAACTCTATGGCACCATAGAGTTTCAGGGCAATTGCCAGAGTATCGCCCTGGCAACATGCCCAGCATGATGATGTCACTTCCGGGTGATGCCATCATGCTGGGCAGTTGCCCAGATGGCCCCCCGGAGGGAGGGAGGGAGGGAAGAGTGGCCAGGTGGGGGAAAGAGGCGGTGGTGGCAGCGGTGGGGACATCGTTCCAGCACGTGCATGCAAGAGCCTCCCCTCTGGGAATTTGAAAACTCGACACTCCTGGATGGAGGAGAGCCTGGTTGCTGCTTCCCTCTGTCTCTCTCAGATAGCCTTAACAATTATGTACATCAAAGTTACAAATTCCTTTGCTTCAAAGAAAGGAAGATTCTGTGTCCCATGTTGATAACCTTACTATAATTATTATGGCCTTTAAAATCATATACAGTGCTTTAAAAAAAAACATTCTGCTGTTTAAATTAAAATCCAGTTAAATCTTGGAAATATCTATCAGCAGGCCTTTGAAGTTTATGAGGAATCTTGCTTCCCTCTGACTTTGGAAACAGTACCTTACTAAATCTGGAAATAGTGTCCCAGTGGGTCATCCAACGTCTCACATCTTTCAGGCTGTTAGTATTAACTGTCACATAGGGGTGGGGTAGGGGGTGGAGAGAGAGAGAGAGAGAGAGAGACCAAATGTGAGGAAAGAGAGATAACACTGAATATAATCCACATTCTGGTGATAGTTAAGACCTAAACTAACAATATTACCAAGAAGAGTGAAAAGAAGGAAACCTATTACAGAACCTTCAGAAATACCACTATGATAATAAACTACCAAATGTGTACCCTTAAGTAAACATGCAGTTCAGGTCAGAATGAAGCCCAGAGAAAACCTCAGAGGGGGGTTGCAAGAGAATAGTGTGATCAACAATGCCTTTGTTGTTGTTGTTCAGTCATACAGTTAAGTCCAACTCTTTGCGACCCCATGGACCACATCATGCCAGGCCCTCCTGTCTTCTGTCATACTCCGGAGTTTGCTTAATTTCATGTCTGCTGCATTGATAACACTGTCTGACCATCTCATCCTTTGCCGTCTCCTTCTTTTTTTACCTTCAATCATTCCCAGCATCAGGGTCTTCTCCAGTGAGCGCTCCCTTCTCATTTGGCGGTCAAAGTATTTGAACAATGCCAAAGGCTGCCTAAATGAGCCCCAAAGAATCTCATCATTCATGATTCCTGAAAGGGTTTTTCAGACAGGATATACGGGCTGAAAACTGTGCTGAAGAGAATCAAAAAGAGACTTTGAAGAAAAGAGCTCATATCACTTATTACACATAATTTGCTAAAGGAGTTTAGAATTGAAAATGGAAGAGAGGTAGGGAAAGAGGATGAGCAAAGCAATGAACTGAGAGGAAAGGGACAGATTGAAGGCATGATGGGAGTATTTATTGAGAGCATAAGGCATAATGATGTTCTCCGGGATGGCGGTAACAGAATGGAAATGAGAAGCAGCAACATTATATTTGTTATCATATTATGTTTGTGATGAAGCCTCTCACTGAAATGCTTATGTTTCAGGGAAGAATGGAAGTTACAGGGGAATCATGCATATTGAGGGAGTGGGGGAATAAGCTTGCTTCATACACTAGTAGCAGTACCTCTGCCTCCTATCATGCATTTCTCCCTTCTAAGAATGTGTCACCTGGGTGTTCTACTACTTGAGTAAAGTCTAACTCATGAAATTTCTGGGAGAAGAAATCATGCAACAACTCTCTGTAACCAGGCATTGTCATGGAGCGCTATGCTCATGCTTCGAAATGCATGATGCAAAGGAGTGGCACACATGTGCTTCATTACTATGAGAAAACCACTATTGCCAGCCTATGAACCTGATTGCTTTGGAAGATATTATGGTTGCCAACATTATTTTGGGAAATTCCTGGAGATTTGTGTGTGGAGCCTAGGAGGGCAGAGTTTGGGGGAGGGGAGGGAACTCAGCAGGGATATAATACCATGGAGTCCACCCTCCAAAGTAGCCATTTTCTACAGGAGGACTGATCTCTGTAGTCCAGAGATAATTTGTAATTCCAGAGCATCTGCAAGCCCCACCTGGAGGTTGGCAACCCTAGAAGAGATGGGCAGGCGCTAGGGGGGAGAGATCTTGCATCAGGAAAGACAGAGAAATTTTCCTACAGCCAATTATTTAGGGAGGTAGTGTACATTATAATTTACTAGCATAACCTTTGACCATGCTATTTACTAGCATAGACTTCCAGTGTATTTTGGGATGCCCTGCAACCAGAAGGGAAATATATTCAAGTATTTGGAGAGCAATCATCACCACAAGCTTGAGAAACTACTCTTAGATAATTGCAGGAGTTAATTCCTTGGGTGTTTAAAAACTGTTATTGATCAGTTTTTGTTTTAAAAATTATACCCTGCTTTTTGTCACAAACCAGGCCTTCAAAGCAATGTAAGTTTTCAAAGGTTTGTAAAGTCGTTCTTGAGACATTACTAATAATTTCTTTCCTTCTGACTAACTTTCAAACAGCATTTATGTAATATTCTCTCACCACCACCACATCATTAAAAGGCATATTGATACCAATCCAGTATCTAAAGAAGACTCTGTTTTTCATCACTGGTAACTGGCAGTGTGAGAAATATGTAAGGAATTTTGGTAGTAAATAATTAATTGAGTAAAGGTTCCTGCATGAGAGGAATCAAAGCTCCAAGTTCCCATGCACAATGACCCAGAAATAGCAAGGAGGGGGGAAAGCCACATAAAATGGAATATTGAAACATTTCAGAACTCCATTCCTTTCCTGGAAAAATATCAGTTCCTAGAGCTCACTAATTACATTGTGCATCCTTCCAAAGGCAGCCAGCCAAAATCTTTACAGAAGTAATGAGGCAGAAAAGTATTCAACTACAAAAGTTTGGAATTTATAATCAATAGAAAAAGCAAATGGTAAATAACCAGAAGTGTATGTTTCACCCACACTTTTCACAGTTAAGTAATACTCAGTTGAATCCGCATTATACTGAGGGCCAAAGTACACACATCAGGGGAGTTCTGTGACAGAAACACCCCTGTCAAAAATGCTGGGGATTGGACTGGTACCTATATTGTGTTATCTTTTCCCTCCCAACACTTAAAATCTGAATGGTGCATTTTCATGTGGGAAAACAGGATAGGGGAGACCGTCTTTTCCAGAGCGACAGCCCTGATCCCTATCTTTCCTTCATAGCTGCTGGAGTTTTAGTAGTAGAACTTTGCCAGTGTTAGGGTTGCCAGCATTCCAGGTGGGATCTGGAGCTCTCCCTGATCAACAGACTACAGAGATCAGTTCCTCTGATGAGTTCCCATGAAGAACAGATATCTGTATAGTGTTTAGGGCCAGGATGCCCCTTTGTGAAAACTGGCCTTGTGGCTCAAAATTGTTTTATGCCAATGGAGTCACAACATCCTAGCATGTTGCTCAGAGAAGCTTCGTGGAAAGTTTCATGAACTTTTAGCATAAAGATGAGTTGGAATCAATTAGAGAGACATAGAGCCTGAAATGACACCAAAACTCTGCTGTATTTTCTGTCCATCCTTGTTCCTTAAACCTGCCACCTACCTACCTACCTATCATCTACCTACATATATGCTTTTATGATTAAAAAACCAGTATCCCTCATGTTCATCTGAATAGCAAATCCACACAGATCAAGCCATTTGTCTTTACCATCACCTGTTATTGCAGAGCACACACAAATTTGTCAATCCTTGTCCTTGACGAACCTCCCCAGCAGTAGGGGTAGGGGCCTTCTGCTCCTTCCAATTCACCTTCCAGCTCATGAGATCTTCCTGGCTGGTTCCGAAATGGTTTCCAACTTTCACCTCTTTCTCTTCCCAAACAAAGGAAACAATATAGTCACAACAGTTATGTAGAAAAGAACCTTTCAGCTCTGTGGTATACCTTTCCATCTTCCTCTTCAATACACCTCAGAAGGCAGTTCTATGATTTCACATCACAGAAGTAGGAAAACAGTCAGTTGCAAATGATCCAGAAGTTAAATGTGATGCTTCCATCTTCACCTGTATTCCATCCTGCTTGAACATCTGGTTGATCTCTACCATGTGGGAGAACATTTGTAACTTCAGTTGTTTTAACTATTTCATCAAGACAAGACATTTTTTGTGGACAGTGGCTGCGGTCACAAATACAAAATAGTCCACTTTCAATGCACTTTCCAACTGGATTTTGCCAGCTCACACAGTAAAATCCAGTTGCAAAGTGCACTGAAAGTGGATTGAAAGTAGATTATTTCATGTGTGTGACTGCAGCCTAATCCTCAAAGTAGAATACTGGAGCAAGTCCTTCTAAATGAATACAAAGTCTGTATTGACATTTAAAGAATGTTTGTTTCTGTTAGCAGGTAAGTTTGCTTACAGATTTTGAACTTTGTTCTTAAAAATGCTGTACAATTTTCATTCAGAAGTCTTGATCTTTACTTTCCTCCACAGACAATAGAATGTGGCAAGTACTATTTCAATCTAAAAGATTTTGTGGCAATATTTAAAATACTTTCTAAAATTGCTTCTTAGCTGTACTTTTTTGCCACAATGTTCAAAATTTCATTTAAAAAAAATTCTTTGACACATGGGAGTTCACATATTGGGCTTTGAGGCTATCTTTCTCCCAGACCTGCTTTAGCAGGAGATATTCAAACAAGACTTCTACTGAGTAACCAGCTACTGCTGTGCCAGTACACAGAATTTATGCTAAGGTTGGCAAATCCCTGGATATTTGGGGTGGAGATGGAAAGGGGGGCATTGGGAAGGAACTTCAGCAGGGTATAATGCCATAGAGTCCACCCTCCAAAGCAGTCAATTTTTCCAAGGGAACTGGTATCTGTTGTTTAGATATCAGCTGTAATTCCAGATCTCCAGGCCCCACATGGAGTTTGGCAACTCCAATTTATGCTGCCATTTACACCAGATAAAATGGAGCACAGAGATCCTTTATACTCATCCCCACATCTGCACAGAAAACATGAAAGATAAGTGTGAAGAAATGCATTTTTTTCCATTGGAGGTTTTACATTAGCAAAACCTTCCACCAGAAGTTTTAAAAACTCCCCCCCCTTTGGGCCGAGAATAGGCAGCAGAGGGGGGGAGGCAGTCCAATTGCTTTCCAGCTTACCTTCATAAAAATGTTAATAGCAGGAGAGATACTGGATGGGTCATGCTCTCCCTATTATTCGATCAGGGACCAGAGCTTTAGACTAGAAGGCACCAGGAATAACCTCCAGGAAAGAGCCGCAGTAAACACTTCCTAGACCTGGCATGACTTGGCCAGTGGGTGGGGGGAAAGAGGTGATAAAACTCAGGGAAACAAGGAGGAAGTTCTCTTTTTGCTGGGTCCATCAGAGGAAGCAGAACTCTTAACTGAGGTCGGGGAGAGGCAGCCATCTTGACCATATGCTGTCCGGAAGAGCTGGAGAGAGCTTCAAGGTTGTGGTAACTCTGTGGAGATTTGTAACATCCTAAGCTTAGGAGCCTGTCCTATTTTAACATCTGATAGGACATGTATAGAGACAAGGGCAGAGGATTTGCATTTCACCTATTTCTTTTGGTTCCCTTGCTCAATCCGGTACTGTGCTAAGCATATGATCATGAACATTTTCTTTTTAATACATACTTTATAACTTAAGATGCTGGCAGTGGTTCGCTGTACCACATAGACCTCTACTATCTCAGGCATGCTATTTTAAAAGGGTTGCTGGAGGAAGGCAGGCAGGTGGCAAGAGGCTATTCTTCCAAGGGCGCACAAGGCAGGAAACTGTCCCCATGGTGATCAGGTGCTAGGCAGTGGGAGACACAGAGGCAAAGCCTTAGATCTTGGAAGGGAGGCTGGGAGTCCTGACCTTTCCAGTGGACAATTCCTACAAAGGTCAGGTTGTGTGGTGAGTTACGAGGGAGGGAGGGGGAGAGAGAAGCCTCTCCAGGTGTTGGGAAAACCTTAGAAGGCAGGGTGGAATACGGCCTGCAGGACAGAGCAGGCCCATTTCACCACAATAGATATAAATAATCATACTACTGTTTGCACCCCTAGAGAATAAGCCCACTCCCAATGACTAGGCAGCTACAAGTATTATACTCCAAAGAAAATACACTTAAGCAGGAAAACAAAGTCCACACATTAGGGTCACTTGGCTATCTGTAACCAGACCTTTGTTGCATTTAAGGATCAGAACTATAGCACAGGCAGGATGGAGCTTCCTGTGTGCTATTTACCTTAACTTTTATGTGCTGTCCTTCCTAGTTTTCTTCCTTATGTATTGTGAACTGCCTTGAGCCATGAAAAAAGGTGGGATATATGTTTTAATAAAACAGTGAGTCAATACGTATAGACATTATACAGACAAGCTGCTTGCTTCTGCAATCTCAGCAAACAGAAACTTGGAGGAGCCATTGAACATGGGAAAAAACAGTAGGGGGGGAACTACTATGTTAGACTGACCTGGAACTTCTTGTGGCTGCTGTACTCCAAGGAAAGATGCACAGCAGGAGAGGTGACCACAGTTTCAGCATCTCATGTCTATATAGCATGAGAACTATGGGAAATTAGTGATAGCAAACAATGGTAAGGGGGATGAAATTCCAAGCATGATGGAGAGGACTTATACAAATGCCAGTCACTAACACCCAGTGATCAAAAGGATGCAGGATAGAAATAACAGCATTGTGGTTTGAAATATTGGATGAAAGCTTAGAGCAGGGGTGGCCAACCTGTGGCTCGGGAGCCACATGCGGCTCTTTCACACATATTGTGCGGCTCCTGGCAGGGCGGCTGGGGAAGCAAAGGGGAGGCATGCTTTTTCTCTCTTTCTCCCTTCCTTCCTTCCCTCCTCCCTCCCATCTATTTGCTTTCCTAGTTTCTCTCTCTCTCTTTCTTATAACTGGTTTTCCTGGGTTTTTTTATTTTTGGCAGTCCCATTTAACGTTAATAAAAAGCAAATTTGCATATTTTTAAAAATAAAAACGTGTGTGTGATATTTGTTCCTGTCTTGAGGCTCTCAGACATCTCTATGTGGCTCTTACGTTTATTCTATGTGGCTCTTACGTTAAGCAAGGTTGGCCACCCCTGGCTTAGAGGGTTTACCCTGACAAAAACAGTGGAGTGGATGCCCTGCTACTGGAAAACACAGATGCTTCCTACAACCAAGACAACTCCAGAACATTGATCATCACAGCAGTGCAGTTCAAATAAACTTAATGCTGAAATGCACTTTGAGAATGACATCAAATGTAATAATAGCTCTCTAAAACAAATGAACATTTCATCTAGGATTCAGAAGGATCATAAATTTATATGCCAGTTAAAATAGGCTATCTCATCTGTTCAGCTGTTTCCACTGTGGGCAGAATACAGAACTAAGAAAATAAATGAGCTGGGTTCATGTTATGAAGGCTGTGTTTTGATTGCTTTGATTTGCTGGGCACTGGGCACCTGTAGTACAGATTTTAAAGGTTTGTAATCTATGTTTGTTGTAAAGGTTCTGTTTTGATTGATCTGATTTGCTAGGTACCAGATTTCTCTGATCAGAACCCGGTCAGGCATCATGATTACATTTAAAAAATATTATATTTGGACACTGCTATTAAAACAAATATTTGCTTATCTTTTACACAGCTGCATATGCTTCAAGTGTTATAAGATATAAAAGTATTTCAAATTACTCTTCACGTTTTCATTGACTCCACTAAGTTTTGAGTAAATGCCATGTCAAGTGTCAGGATGAATATAGACTTCTACCTACAATTAAACATCATGAATATATTCCATTGACCATCTAGACATTTGTTCTGTGTATATAAACATGCTCTTATGCTGGCTGTTGTTGAGGAACAATATGTTGCCTAGTAACAAAACTGTTGCAGCTTTTAGGAAGATGTAGGCAAAACTCTGTTAAAGACCAGGAGGCTCTCTTAAGATGAAGGTAGGGTAGGACAGAGAGAACATTATAGTGAACATAGTAAAGAACATAGTAGAGAACATAAAGACTATGTCTGAATCAGACATTCAGGTTTTTTTTCTGCAGGACCTAAGGTGGTCCCTATGCATGATTTTTCACCAAGGACAAGAGGTTTCTACCTCCAAGGAAACTGTCCCAGGGGTTAGAATAACATGGCCTATAACTGACTGAAATTCACTGCTTTCCATCACTGGTTTTCCAGCTTCTACAAGACTATGTCTGAATCAGACATTCGGTTTCATAAAATTCCAAGTCCTGAGACCATGATGAAATTAATGCTTTACAGAACTCCTATAATGTGAAGGAGAAAGAAAAACAGCATGGTATAGCCTGATCGTGTCACATCTTGGAAGCTAAGCAGGATCGGTACTTTGATGGGGGACCATCAAAGAAGGTTCTACAGAAGAAAGCAATGACAAACCACCTCTGCTTCTCACTTCTCTTGAAAGCCCCTTGCTGGGGTTACCATAAGTGACTTGACAGCACTTAATGTATATATAATGGAAGGTGTTATGAGAGATCTTGTTTGCTTCTTAATACAAGGCAATTACTCTTAGCAACTTTTACTACTCAACTATACTGGGGGAAAGTATTGTTATGAAACAATAAGAATATATCTCCCTTTGTTTCCCCAAATGTACATGCTGAAAGGAAAGGAAGGCGTAAAAGCTTCTCATTCCCATTGCATTTCTATGGATAAATACATAGGCTGGTAAAGTCAGTGAGTTCATGTTCTGTCTTAAGTAGTTCCATGACTGCAGTGATACAGCTAATGGCAACTGTAATTGCTTTGCTAAAACTGAATCTATACTTGCAATGATGAGAGAGGATTGAGGGCTTGCTGGTTCAGCTCACATTCTGCTTTCTCATTATCTCTTGTTCAGTGGGCAGTTCAGGCTGTCGTAAGCAACTTGAACCTGTTCCCCAGGTAGCTTTTCACAGATAGACATTCATACAAAGTGCATGTTATCCCACCAACCTTGCTGCATTTCGCCCTCAGTTGTTTAAATTAAGAATGAATAAAATCTGTTAGTTTTAGAATGACTTGTAAACAAACTTCAGTTGACTCAAAATATGCCAGCTCAATCATTGATAGAAGAAAGCTGTGAGGAAGATGTCGCTGTTATTGTTGCTGCTGTTGTTGTTGTTTTTGTTGTTGTTGTCGTCGTCATCATCATCATCATCATCATCATCATCAAAATACCTCTGTGGCCCCATCTTCAGATCTCTAAATATAAATCTGTGTATCAAGGTTTCACAGACAGATACTTCTGCAAACTTGGAGGAAACTCCAGGTCTGCAGAAAAACCTGGAATGAAAAAAATGGGACTTTAATTCCCCCAAACAAAAAAATTGTCTGAGCAAATACACTCATCACTCTTACCTCCTCCTCCTCTGTTGGTGGGTCTGGTGGGGGTGGAGGAAGTCCTGCAGTGATGGGCGAAGCCTCGACCGGCATGCTGAGAGCCACACCAGGTGTGCTGCTGACAGCAGTGATGGGAGTGGGTGAAAGAAGCCACATCAAGCCCTGAAGTGGTGGCGATGAGGGGGTGACTGGGCTGGGGGCAGAAAGAGAGAGAAAGAAATAGTCATGGGTTAGGAGAGAGAGAGAGTGATGGGGTGGGGAGGCAAAAATGAAAGTGTTGGGGTGGGGAGGCAGAAAGAGACAGATTGATGAATTATGGGATAGAAAGAGAGAGTGATGGGATGGGAGGCAGGAAGAAAGAGAATGAGTGATGGGGCTAGGAAGGCAGAGAGAGAGTAAGAGAAGTTGCCAGGAGGAGGGAAAGAGGAAACAGTGCAGGGAGGAGGATACAGGGAAAGTTTTGTGCCCCCTCTCCCGACAAATCCTTGAGGGGTCCCTATCATGTATGTGGCCTGGTCCATTGGCTGGAATCATACAATTGGGCCACAGTTTTCCTATGAAGAAATTGGCAGGATGGGAGAGGGAAAACTGAAGATGGGTGGGAAGATAAGAGTAGGTTGCATGTTGTAGGAAGGAGAAAAGGAAGCATTTGAAGGGCAGAGGCTATTGGGGGCTTTCAGGGAAGAAAATAAGAAATAGTAGAGGAGGGGAAAATTAGATGGTTCCTGTAGGTCCTTGAGGGTTCCTGCTTTTATATTCTAATAAGCAAGTTGGCCAAATCTGAGGACACTTAAATCTAGAGAATGGAGCTATGAACAGACAAGACAGGTCTTTCTACAAACCTGAAAAATGCCCCAGGTTTGCAGAAAAAAAATCTGAAATATATTAAAAAATGAACATGGGTTAAAAGGTCCACAATGATTAAGAAACTAAATCCTTCTGTGGCAGTTGCTAGGCAACCACAGCATTCTACGCTTGCTTTCAGTCAGAAAAGGTGGGAGGGAACAGGACCCTTTCCAAGGCTGTTTTGGCCTTTGAAGGAGGACTCATTAGGCCAGGCCTGACAGCAACCACCAGGCTACCTGCCACTACCTGAATAACATGACTCATCTAAACATGGCTGCTTGCTACTGTTCAACAGCAACCACCATATGAAAGGCAGTATAGCAATTAGAGTTTCATGCTAGGCTCTGAGAGACCCAGGTTCAAATCACCAGTCCTCTATGGAAGTCCATTAGGTGAAGTAGGGCTAGTCACATACATTCAGCCTCACAGGGTTGTTATGAGGATAAAAAGGAGCGGGGGAGAGTGATGTAAAGCGCTTTGGTCTACACTGTGGAGAAAGATAGGTTATAAATGAAGAAAATAAATAAATAAATAAATAAATATAGCTGAAGATGGAAGACATATAAAAGGTAGGTTGGTGAATGGCTGAGAAGGAGGGAATGAAATAGGGAGAGGGGAGAATACAGGGGTTGCCAAGAGGAGGGAGAAAGGAAATAATGTGAGGAGGGGGATACAGGAGAAAGTGATGTGGTCCCCAAGTCCTTGAGGGTTCCCTACCAGGCAAGTGAGCCTGACTCAACAGCCAGTGTCACAGAACTGGGCCATATTTTTCCTAGCTAGAAGCTGAGTGGGGACAGCCAAAAACAGAGGGTGGTGGGCAAATAAAGAGAAATCTTTACTATTAACATGACAAACCAACATTTCCTAAACCAAGTTTCCACCAATAGTACTGCTGTTTGTTTCCAGTGCTTTGCTAACAGTAATCTTGCTTCCATAATCAAACTTCAATAAATTACAGTTTTTCTGAACTGGTCATAGTATTGAACAAAACATTTCAGGAACACTTCATAGATAGAAAGAGTTAATGTAATCAGAAGAATTATTCATCCCCATTTTTTAATACCTATTCAGGGAGTTACCGTACATGATTCCACATAAGGATATAAATAAATGGCAGACTGGATTAAAGAAATGTATTTGGTTGTATAAAACCACAAGGATAAACTTTGCAATTGTGAAACAACCCTCGAATGATGGAGAGCTAGGAGTCCCAGATTTACATTCTTATTATTTAGCATCTTAACTTCAAGCCTCTTAACTACACCCTTCCTCGAAACTGGATTGGGTCTTGATTGAACAAAGACTCCCATTTTATTCTAGAGACACATCTTAGCTCCTGATTTATCTCCTATTTTCTCATTTTTAGACCAAGAATGGTTCCCTCCAGGTAAAGACTTGCCCACCTTTAAAACATGGAGGTCTAGGGAAGTAACTTGTTTGCTAAATATTACTAAGAACGGACTTCTGTTTACAAAATATATAGAAAAGAAATTAAAAATGACAATTCTATGGTATTTATATCTTCTATTGCTAAGTATGATGCAGAGTTTAGAAATCAAACAGGGCCTTAACAGGTCTCTTACTGATTTTGAGAAGGTTTTTAGATTAAAGGAGGAAAACTGCAAAAAAATTAGTTTATATAATTTATAAAATTTTGATAACACCACCGAAACCTACAAAAAATCATGGCATGAAGACTGTGGCAAACAATTTACACTATCACAATGGGAACAAATTTGGCATTCCTACACATTCATTTATCTTGTTACAAACATAAAAACTCTTTCATTCAAGATTATGACAAGATGGTATCTCTCTCGTAAAATTATTTTACATGAAGGTGATAAAGCAACCTATTTGTTGGAAGGGATGTAAAAATAAGGGTACCTGTCTGCAGGGCCGCGGTGGCTCAGTGATTAAGACACTGAACTGCAGACCGGAAGGTCGGTAGTTTGGCAGTTCGAGACCCAAGTGCTGCGTAACGGAGTGAGCTCCCATCTCTGGCCCCAGCTCCTGCCAACCTAGCAGTTCAAAAGCAAGAAATTGCAAGTAGATAAATAGGTACTGCTTCGGTGGGAAGGTAACAGCGTTCCATGCTCCTAGTCATGCCAGCCACATGACTACGGAGGTGTCTTTGGACAGTGCTGGCTCTTCGGATTGGAAATGGAGATGAGCACCACAACCCTAGAGTCAGATTCGACTGGCTTTCAAGCAATGGAAACCTTTACCTTTACCTATCTGCATTGCTGGTGGGATTACCCGGTAATTGCTTCCTTTTGGGAAAAAGTCCTGGCACAAGTTGAGACAATCACATATTATGATACTCCCCCAAAACTCCAAGATCGGTTTTGCTAAATCTAAATATCCCAAAGATAGCAGTTTTACTTTACTGATAGCAGTTTTACGTACGGCAGCCAAGTCATTAATTGCCTTACACTGGAAGAATACTAGAGTTCCAATGATAGATCAATGGTACGGGAAAGATTGGGAGCATATCTTTATGGATAATATTCATATGTCTGAAAATATTCATATGTCACAATCGTATCTTTTCCAGTCTTGGAGATTCTTGGAGAAATGGTCACCCTTCTTAGATTATGCAATAGAATCTGAATCACCTACATTAACTATTCCAAATCAATACAAATGTATTGCACTATTTTAATAATTTTGTATATCAGTATTAAGAATGAAGACTCTTAATAGATCTTATTGTTACCAATGTTTATATTCTTAAGAAATAAGTCTTGTGTTTTGTTAATGTTGAGGATTTTGAAACGTTGTTTTGTATTGTATTGCACTGAAAATTTAAAACAAAGTTTTTTTCTAAATTCCTCTCAGTCTTTTTCTGTTTTCTTCCACTTTTTTAAAGCTGCAACTACCGACAGCTACTGTCAATTTAGTCAACTTACCGCCTCTGCACTACTATAAATAGACTGTGTCTGGCCTTTTATTCTGTTTGGCCAACCGCTGATCTATATTTCTCCAGTCACCAACTCATTGATTCTAAGTTATAGACCAATGAGAATGGATAGACTGTCCACTAACTGACCAATTTATGTGACCTATTTGGATTTTCCCATCTTATATAAAAATAAGTACTCCTATAAACTTCTAAAGAGAACCATTCCCTTGGTTACAGTATCCATACAGAAACTCCCCTACTTGCCAGGTTCCCCAGAAATTAAAATCACTCCACTTTCACTCTAGCAATTTACCAATTTCTATTTTTAAATATTGCCCTTTCTATACAGAACCATTATTGTTTGGATCTTATGTATGGTTATATCATGTTCCCTTGATTATAGGTCGTTCTTCCATTGGCCCTTTAATTTCTACCTTCCTAGCCTGTAATATTTCTTCAGCCTCCTCCTTGTTCTCACAATATCCTTAGATTGATCTTTGAGTATGGTGCTCTGAAACCTGATGATATTTGACTTTAGAAACTGGATTTTTCAAACTCTAATCTGATGAGAATGACACCATGTTGCAGCAGGAAATGAACCTCTGTCTTCACAATACACAATAATGGGGAGAGATTATAAAGTCAAATTACAAATCACTTTCTTAAAATGATGGCACAAGTTTGCAGTCACAAGAATGAAACTTTCTATTGTTGTAACAAATAATGGCACTGAAACCAAAGGAACTCATTAGATCATTTGGTATATTTTAACTTCTTAAATTTAATATGCAAAAATATTCTTAATGAAGAGGAAAGTAAATGTGTTCTTTTAAAATGCTAGGAAATCAGAAATGCAGTTTTGAATAATTCTAACATAAACTGCTGCATATGCTTCATTAACTTTGCTTGGAGATATTAGGCAGAAATATATCGACAGCTCCACAAATATGTAAAAATGATTAAAGTGTTTGTGCTTTCTGCAGTTATTAGGCTTATCCCCATCTTCATTTTATAAGAGTTCCCTTTTTTCACATTCCTTCTATCTCTGAAATCACTCTAGATTACTATTTTTTTCATACAATGGTGAACAACAAGAAAACAGCAAAATAACCATGCTGTCTTGGGTTGTATTGTCCAGTAGTGCAACTATGCCATCCTGCTAATTGATGTTTAAACATTATTTACTGAGAAATGAGCCAAACCAATCAGATGTATTTCATACTTTCCCAGAAGTATAGGCTTGGATCTGAATATTCATACAGGGAAGGTGGAGTTTTCCTCTGTTTCGTTCCATTACTAGAACCCCACCCAACCCCCAAGAAGATGATTCCAAGGGGCATGGAACACATGTGGAGGAATAGTCATGTAGGCCAGGGGACTAGTGTGACAAGGGACAGGGATTGAAACTTGCCATTTTCCTCCTTCCACAAATAAAGCTATTCGAAGGGAAGGAGGCAATTTCCTTTGTATCTCTTATTCCAGTCCTCCCACCCGAGGCTGAGGTCTGAGAAATTCTTAGAGATGGGGAGGTAATGCCTGGGAAAGGCAGAGGGAGGGAGCTCAGAAGGGATGTGGTACCATAGAGTCCACCTTCCAAAGTTGGCTTTTCATTCAGGGGAACTGATCTCTTGAGGCTGGTAGCCCTACTCCACCAACCTGCATAGCTATACCTCTGCATGGGTTCCATAAAGCTAGGAGTAATTTTAATGTATTAGTAAATATTTGCAAAGATGGTTTTTACCAGTCACTAGAATGAGAGAATAGTAAAAACAAACACAGATTTTTAACAAACTGAGCATGTATGGGGCAGAGTTTTGCCACATCTAAAATCTAGGCTGGAATCCTAGTTTCCAGTTGAGGCAGAAGCATTTCCAAAGCACACTAAGGGGGTCAGTCCAAGTATGCTCTTCCATGTCAAAAAAATGACAACTACAGTTTAAGATCATCACTATAGAACATATTGCAAAGAGCTTGGGGGAGGATTGAAATGCTTTACAATAGGGTTGCCAGCTCCAACTTGGGAAATACTTGGAAATTGGGAAGCAGGGGTAGAGCCTGAGGAGGGAAGGGTTTGGGGAGGAAAGGGGAGGAACTTCAATGGGATATAATGCCATAGACTCCACCTTCCAAAGTGGCCAGGTGAACTCCAGATGATCTCTGTAGTCTGGAGATCAATTGTAATAGTGGGAGATAGCCAGTCACCACCTGGAGGTTGGAACCCCACTTTACAAGAATATGTATCATTCACAATCCCTGGCAAGTCACTTCCTGGGTGGTTCTGTGCTGGCATTAGCAAGAGCTTCTGACATCAGTGTTGAGACCTTTAGGCTCAGCCATTTGGGCTGCTTTCCAAACTAAGGGTGGAGGAGAGATGCCTGGGTCTAACAAGATTTCATTTAGTTTGCTGCTACCTTATGTAATTAGCAAGCTGGAAAGGACCAAAAAGCTATTTAATACAATTTTTTGTCCAATGGCCCACCAATCAACCTAGATCAGGGGTGTCAAATAAAAGGTCCAGGGGGCAGAACCAGCCCATCCAGGGCTCTTACCCAGCCTGCAAGCAACTGGCATATACGGAAATATAAGGTACTCAACCTTTTTATGATATCCCTTGGGAAAAAAAACCTGGTCTTGCATATGATTAAATACATTTATTGGGACTTTTGTGGGTTCTCCAGTAAATCAATTGGTTTCACTGCTAGAAATCAATTGTTTTTGTTTGTATTTTGAATAAAAAATAATATTGTTAATTGGATTTGCCTATGTCCTTTATAAAGTTTATATTTCTGGTACCTGGTACATTTTATGGCACACATGGCCCAGGCCAACAAAATGACATTTATGTCAGTTCTAGCCCCCATAACAAATGAATTTGACACCTCTGACCTAGGCAACATGGCCCACCATGTGCCTCAAGCATAGTATTGGGTTCACTGAAGTAGGGGTTTCAAATGTAAGGCCCAGGGCCTGCAAGCAGCCTGCCCATGGCTTTTTTCCTTCCCCCTCCTCCCCCTCCTGTCCACACCCTTTGAAGCTTGAGGCTACTGAAGTTCCCAGCTCCCTCCATCTTGTCTTTGCCTGCTTCGGCAGAAAACCATTCTGGGCTTGCAAAGTTTCAAAGAAAATATGAAATGGATCTTTCCATTAAGGTCTCTACACCCAGGGATTGCATCCAGGGACTGCACCCATGGACCAACCATTTTATGTTCCTAGGCTCAGAGCAATTTATATTTTTAGTTTCTGCTGTGATCTTTGTGCTTTTTCTTGATGTTTTTTTTTTTAATTGCATTGCCAATCCCACTATTCCCCCACCTTTCCATTTTAGACAGGCATCTTTGGGAGGGGAGTTTGGGAGGTATCAGTTATCAAAGACAGTTAAATAAACAAAACACCACAAGAGTTTTAAGCATATTAGTATTTTAAGTAAAAATGTTTTTAATTGTGTTTGTATCTTTTATAAAGTTTATATCTCTGCCACCTGGCATTACATTTTATGACACGCATGGCTTGGCCCCACAAAGTCCCAATTATGATAAATCTGGCCCTTGTAACAAATAAGTTCGACACTCCTGCACTAAAGGACTGTGAGCATAAGCCTTGTTGCAGCATTATGGATTTTTCCTATATTACTCAGGGTCCAACTTCTATATAAGTGTTGAATAAAGCCATTTCAGCCTAGCAGCAGGGTGGGTGCGCAACCATTTAAACCTAACAGCTCAGCTGTGGACCTGCGCTGCTTAGTTGCTAGGTTTAAATTGGCCAAACTGAACCAGACAAAAGTCTCATAAATGTTTGGGAAAGGCAACTTCCCCAAACATTGGTTTGGAGACTCCGAACCAGGTCAAGTTTGTGCTGAATTGTCTTGTGAACTGGTTCATGCTCATCCCTGTGTTAGAACCATCAGCATTATGTTTGTTGTAGAAGTGGCATGATGGGAAAGCTACCAAAGACTGCCATTTTCAAACAGGAGGAAATAAGAATCAGTTGGTAAAGTGTAGGGTAGAATTCTTCTCAGTTTACAATCCATTAAAAGCATATGGAACACTGAATTGATTCTCACAGAACACTATAACATGGTTATTATTAAGTAATTTTTGTCCTGCCTTTGTTTGGTTGTGAAAAACAAGGCAGTGGTCAGAAGATCTCCCACTGAAGCACTCACTGGATCCAGACCTGTTATCTTCATCAGTTTTTGCCTTTGCATAGTAGGATCCTACCATCTGATACAGTAGATGGCAATTTACTTTTTTCCCTGGAGCCTTATAAGCAACATCTAACATTCCTGCTGGAAAACATGAAACTCCTCCATACTTTGCTGTGCATTTAAACTTTTCATAACTAAAATAGTTGCCTGAAATTGAAGAAGAAAAGGAAAAAGGAGACACTGGGTAGAAGAATAAGGACCACTGGGAGTTTACATCTTCACCTGCCAAGAAGAACATCATGGCAAAGGGTAGACCTGTGTGGCCCATGTTCCATCCAGGGAGCTTGCTTTGTGTTCTCCCTGCCACAAAGAATTGTGTTCCATGAGAAAAGTCACCTTCCCTGGTGGTACCTCTTTTGGATGGTACCACCCTCAAAATCTCCCAGCATTTGCCAAGGCAGTGCTGGCAACCCTAAACTGACTAGAAAAAGGAGTATCCAAGATCGCTGCCTGGATCAAGTCATGGGATTGGATGCCTCCTTGGGATCATAATGCACCTCTGTGCATAAAAGGTCTAGTGTGAATGAATACATCTATGTGTGTCATTGTTTTATATAAGCTGTCCTACACCCATATGGCCTTTACATTCTCTTTTTATAAGCAGGGCCTACTTGTGTACATAATGTACATAATGAGTACCCTTCTTCTGAGGCTATGGTTTACCAAAAAAAAGGTTCTGTGCAGTGACATACCAAGGGTGGGGCGGGGGGTGTAGTGCACCCCAGGCACAGCTTGAGAAAGGTCCTTGAAGGGGACCCTTGGAGCCAGTATCAAGCTGCATCTGGCCAAACATTTTTCCTTTTATTTTAAAAATGCAGTTCTGGCTACAACCACTAGGGGTGCAGGGAAGTCTGAGCATAGCAAGATAAAATAACCTTTCCCTCTCTTATCTTCTTTCCCTTCTTTTCCACACTTTTCTCATTCATTCCTGTCTCCCTTTACCATTTTTTCCATCCCCCCCCCTTTATGTTCACTTCTTGGTTTCAGGACTTTCTCATCCCTATCCTGCTTGGTGACAGAATGCATTTAAGGGAAGTATAGTAGTAAACCTTTGTTATGAACAGACGGCACTGGGTTTTCAGGGCACTGTATATTGCACTGGTTCTGCTGGGCTTCCAACCGCCTCCCTTCATGGACTGTGATTCTGTGCTTGGCATCAGCTGGCATTGCCACAATGGCACTAGGTTTGCTGGGCACTGTACATTGCACTGGTTCTGCTAGACTTGCAAAAATGCCCCCCTTCAGTTTCTACTGCAGAGATCCTCTGTTTTGACTTTAGTCCTTTGGAAACAATGGAGGATGGGGGCACCTTTTTGGTGTGTGTATGTCTGTGTTTTAACAACCTGTTTGGTAAAGTTTGCAATCACTATTTTGTGATGTTTTGGCTAGTGTTAGAAAAAATTAGTACAAAGGCAGACTTCTAGCTCTCAACAGTGTCTTGTAGAAGTTTGGGATGGTCAGCTCTTGGGCTTCAAAACCTCTCAAGTGCCTGTTCAGAACATGTGTGGTATGACTGAATTTTTTGACATCAAGTCACAGCTGACTTATGGCACCCCTGTAGGGTTTTCAAGGTGAGAGAAGTTTGGAGGTGGTTTGTCATTACCTGCCTCCACATCAGCCCTGCTTAGCTTCTGAGATCTGACAAGATCAGGCTATCCTGGGGTTATTCAGGTGTGGGCTGGGTTGGAAATAATATAGTTGGCCCAAGGTCATCCAGCAAGTTTCCACAGCATGAGTGGGGATTCCAACCTGGACTTCCCAGATCCTAGTCCAACACTTTAAGCACTATACCACGCTGGCTCTCGAAATGGAATAGTGTGTTAGAATTTGATTTTTTTTACTGGCATGCTTATATATACGAAGTTAAATAAAAGAAATGTTTCATTGTCTCTTTCTTTTCTGGCCACTGAAATAAAGTTTGGTCCACTAGGACCTTTAAGACCAAACTTTGTTCTCCTGCTTTAGACCAACATGGCTTCCCATATGAATCTATTTTCTAGCCATTATTATTCTTCATTTTATTTCATGATAATTACCTAAAATAAGTTTGTCATATACAGGAGGGGCCCTGAGCTGGATAGCCTCAGCCTAGCCTGATCTTGTCAGATCTCAGAAGCTAAGCAGGGCTGAGGTGGAGGCAGGCAATGGCAAAGCACCTCCAAAGATCTCTCATCTTGAAAACCCTATGGGATCACCATAGGTCAGCTGTGACTTGACATAACAACAATAACAACACAGGAAGGAGGTATTAAAATTATCTGCCCTGGATGCCAAATAGGGTAAGTATGCCACTGGCTCTGTGTGGTTTATTCCAATACCTATTGCTATGAAACTTTAGTTCCTTTTAGTAGGAATCTTTTGTACTTGTTAAGTCTAGACAGCTGACCATATATAGGTTGCATTTGCTCATGGGTTACTATGTACAACAGTGCATAGTACACAGTGCTACTCCTTAATAGCTTTAGAGAACAAATGGCAGATGAAAGGCCTTACATCTGATCCCATTACTTCCCGCTCACTTACTACAAGCAAACATTTCCAAATGTCACTTAAACAATTAATTCTTCTGTGGCATCCATCATTCAGATCTACCAAATATTTATTTTTCTCAGAAAAGGATACCAGCTACTTCCAGAAAATGGAGAAGTTAGGTAAATATTATCAGGTAGTTTCTGCACTATTATCAGGTTGTTAAGAGCTTAGCTACAGTGAATATACAGGAAAAGGGCTCTCATTACTGAGGCTCTGTTTCCAGTCCGTAATCTTTAAATGCCCAATAAATTCACAGCACACAAGGGCAAAGTGACTGAAGTGAAAGCAAAAGCGTGTCAACACAAATAGTTCAAAATCCTGGTAGAACAGATTGTGCAGGATGTAACTGTCGGCTAAAGATGTATGGAAAGGAACTTTCAGTTTGAGGGATCAAAGAGTTGAAATGATTTTTCTTGATCAGAATTACAGGTGTACGGCTTAGTTTCTGTAATATAACAATTCTGACTGAGAAGTAAGTTGCATAATCAAACCCAGATCAAAATCGTGAGCCCAGTTCTGAAAGCTGTTAACAAGGAGCACACTCACAATTTTGCATGTCACAGAAAACCCTCCATAAAGTGGGTTGGATGGGTTTAACATATATTGCTTAGAGAGCTCCTGGAAAAATAAGAATGAATGAATGAATGTTAATCTATCTTTTTGGCAATAGTTTGGCTCTCCAGTCTTGGCTGCTGGATTTGCAGGTTTGTTTATATTGTGCATGCATGTTGAATGGTTTTAGTATGCTTTATAAAACAGTATTTATATGTATAACTAGGAGTAAGGCCCGTTGTGGGAACAAATACAATGGGCTCTAGAAGGAAGCTCCAGGTGAGTGTCCTGACTGGCTGGTGGGGCAGTAGAGGGAAGGGGAAAATAGAGGGAGGTGAGCCATGTTTATTTCCTTCTGCTTAGCTATAAGACAAAGCTGTCTCAAGTCATTTTGCTGCCCCAAGTGAGTAGTATGGGAGGACAGCCTCATGGTAACAGGTATGGTTCCCTCCACCCCTGACTTATGTTGATTTGGGGCTATGCAGTGGCAGCTAAGGTAGAAAAGCACCTCCTCTTATGCCATGTCTTCTGGGTTCCAAGGATCTGGAAAGCAGTTCCATACCCAGTTACAGGGTTGCCAACTCTGGATTGAGAAATACCTGTAGATTTGAGGGGTAGAGCCTGGGGAGGGCCGGGTTTGGGCTGCAGAGGGATTTCAGCAGGGTATAATGCCATAGAGTCCACTGCCCAAAGCAGCCATTGTCTCCAGGAGAACTGATCTTGGTCATCTGGAGATCAGTTGTAATAGCTGGGAAATTTTGTGTAGGGGAAATAATGTGCTGTGGCTGGGGAACACGGTGATTTCTGGGAGATCTCCAGGCCCCACAGGCAATGCTCCCTCTAAGCTGTGGAGTCTTGTGAGCAAAAATTCCACTTTGTGAGCTACTGGCATTAAAGCTGTGAGTGAGTGATTTGTCTACTGCATAAATTAGCTTGTTCTGGAGCCATCTTTTCTGAGCTAAGACAAAAATGTGTGAGCTGGAGGCTAAAAAACTGTGAGCTAGCTTGCAGTAACTCATCTTAGAGGGAATACTGCCCACAGGGAGACTGGCAACTCCAGTGACTGTTAAGGGAAGATTGGGATATGTATTTAACCTCAGGACACATTCAGTGACTCCCAACAGCAATAGAAAACTGTTTAGAATGTTAGAGGCAAAGGCCAATCAGGTCACATATGCAAATGACCTCTGTGTTCTGACTGGCTGTGTGGGGGAGAGGAACAGCAAACTGTTTAGAATGTTGGAGGCGAGACTCAGGCAATGCAGCCAGTGGATAGGGACAGCTTCTGAGTGACACATCATGGAGCCAACTGATTTAGGAATGTGTGGAATGTTCAGAAAGTGCCACCCTAATACTCAATTATATATAAGGAGAGATACTGATTTATTGGTGCACAAATGTTGCAAACATGTCAATTTACAAAAAGGGGGGCAAGGAAACAGAAAACATTGCAAAAATCACTACTTTGAGTCATAAAAGAGACACAGATTCAAAATGAGCATTTTCAGGTTGCAACAGCACAGAATTGAAGAAAAAATTATCTCTAGCTAAAATGAGTCTTTATTTATTTATGACCATCAAACGTAACAGTGATTCTTTAACTGTATTTGAAAAACTTTCTTGGTTCTTTCATGGAAGTGGGAGGAAATTCCAAAGCTGAAGAAGATCAACTCTCAACAATACCTCTCTGGTGGCTAGTTTGGTGTAGTGGTTAAGTGCACGGACTGTAATCTGGGAGAATTGGGTTTGATTTCTCACTCCTCCACTTGCAGCTGCTGGATGACCTTGGGCAAGCCATACTTCTGCCACAGCTGTTCTTGAAAAGAGCAGTTTCTGTCAGAGCTCTCTCAGCCCCACCTACCTTACAGGGTGTCTGTTGTGGGGAGGGGAAGGGAAAGAAGTTTGTAAGCTGCTCTGAGGCTTTTGAAGGGCAGGGTATAAATCCAGTCTCTTCTCTTCCTACTTTGCACATACATCTACATGACTAACTTTCTCATTTTTATCTATAAACCTTAACTATCTTTTCATTAAAAACTCCTAAGGCAGGTACAAATCACCATCAAATGAATCTAAAAACATATAGCCTATGTAAGCTTTACATGAGTTTTCTACACACAGAGATGAGTAAGTGACCTGATTCCATGGTAAAACGTTGTGTTTGAAGTGATTCAGAGTGATATGAAATTTCTTTCTGTGGCATTGGATCCACAAAGAAACATACACATTACAGCAGTAATCAAGCAATGGATATAAATTTGGATACCAGTTCTAGGTACCTTAGTGATTCCCACTTGATGTCCAGAGGGTACTGTTTCTCATTATCTCTGACTGCCAGTGGGAACAAAGCAGTGGCAGGGAGAGAGAGAGCAGGAGGGATAAAGGAAATGCTTCCTATGAGAGGACAGTCTTTGTTTTCACACAGTATATAGCCTATGAAATAATGTTGTGAAACATGGTTTTCTCCCCCCCCCCCCCCCCCCCTTTTTGGTGCTGGAAGTTACTGTTTCTGTTACTTTTTCTGTTGCCCCAGAAGGTCAGACCAGAACCAAAGGGTTAAAATTAAATCAGCAGAGGTTTCGGCTAAACATTAGGAAGAACTTCCTGACAGTTAGAGTAGTTCCTCAGTGGAACAGGCTTCCTAGGGCGGTGGTGGGCCCTCCTTCTTTGGAGGTTTTCAGACAGAGGCTAGATGGCCACCTGACAGCAATGCTGATTATATGAACTTAGGCAGATCATGAGAGGGAGGGCAGGAAGGGTAGCATTAGTGCTTAGTTCTTATCGAGCTCCCGGGCGCCCGGCAAGGCTGTGGCGCCCGATTGGGTGCTCCTTTGCCTCCCCGTCGCCGGGAGAGGCAGCAACGGCGGCACGCCTTCGCGCGCATCCGGGACCTTCTGGGGGCGTGGCTTACCTGCTAGAGACAGGAGCCTCACCCCCAGACTGGCAGTTGCTCCGCGTGCTCTGTTAGCGAGAGCACGCGTGGGAGCCGAGGTCTTCGGGCGTGCGAGAGGCAGCCCGGTGGCAATTGTGAGCACGTGTTTTCGGAGCTCTCGTCGGCGGGCCTTGAGGGGTGGCGTCGTCGGCAGGGAGAGCTGAATCGACTGCTTGATCCCCCCCCACGTTTGGAGAGGCGGCGATCGCGTGGCTAGTCTGCCGCGATGCAGGGTTTTCCGTATAAAGCGGCGGTCGGGACGATCACCCCCCCCCCTTTCCAATCGCTGAGCCAGGACCTGGGGAGGTGCATCCCTAACCCCCCCTCCCGCCGACGGACATAGCCTGGCATTGGGGACGGCGGGACGATTCCGTGGGCGTCAGTTGGGCGACAAGCCAGGCGGGGCTGCGGCAGTGTATGCGGGGCAGCTGCGGCTCGCCTCGCCGCCGCGTATAGAAGGGGGTGGTCTGGTCAGGTGGCTGGTCATGCTGCAGCCATCTGGGGCACTGGGTCCATTAGTCCAGCCAGGCACGTAATTAGGGAGGGCGGTGTGCGTTTGCCCCCTCCTCTCCACCCCCCCTTCCACTCTGACTGAAGGCATATGTGAGCTATCTCCAACCAACCCCCCCCCCACACACGTTTCTGGGTTGGCAGGCTCTTATAGGGCCCATTTAGGTGGCCGGGGCTAGTTGGTGTTGCCTGGTGCTGAGGTGGAGCATTAAATGGTGGCCATTTTAAAATCAAGTGGCATGTTTTGCTTGGGCGGCCATTTTAAATTTACTTTTAGTCTTGGCCTCAGGGGCCATTTTGGGCCATTACATTGTCAGTAAGCTCAGGTTGGCAGCCATTTTAAGGAGCTTAACATAACTGGCTGCTTGGATACGGGCGGCCATTTTATATATAGCATCTTGGCCCCTGCGTTTCTCGGCAGTTCAGTGCTGGATTTGGGGGTTCCTCTAGCTTTGCATTTCTTGTTATATATTTTTGCCAAAGTTTTAACTTGTTATTCTGTGTTAGTGTATTTGTGCTTATGGCTTCAGGTAAAGGAAAGAGTAAGGGCAAGGGCAAGCAGCCTGTTCCTAAGCGGCCTCCGGTGCGACCGCCTCCAGCCATCCCATCGGACGATGAGGATGAAGAAGATCCAGTGAATGCTGCCATCCTGCTGCGGCTGGCAGCGTTGGAAAAAGGATTGGGTTTGCCGCCTTTGTCCACTGATGCCAGGGGAGAGTCTGTTTTTTCATTTCAGGCCCAGGTGTTGGCACGTTTGGCATTCCTAGAAGATAGGAAGGATGCGGGCGCCTCGGACCCGGGAGCAGGGACATCTGCGGGGCTGCCAGGACAGGGCTCTGGGAACCAGCAATTGACTCTCTATTCTCCGCAACAAGGTCAGGGAGGTAAGGATGTGACTACGACTGGTTCGGTAGGTAGTTGGCCATGGGGCCCCTCCCAGCAGGGCTTTAATACCTCGACTAGCTTGCCATTGGGTGGGCAACCTTATGGGACTTTTGGTCCTTTAACATTTCCTAATGCTCCGCAGCAGGGCATCAGTACTCAGCAGGGCGTTAATACCTTGCCTAGCTTGCCGCCTGGCGGGCAACCTTATGGGACTCCTGGTCCACTAGCACTGCCTAATACTTTGTGGCAAGGAGGGGGTTTTATCCCTCACAACTTAGGATATGTCGGAACAGCTGGTTCTCCTTATGAGACAGTTTATCCAGGCGCAGTGCCTAGTGGGGATACTGATTTGCCACTAGGTGACCATCTGTCCACAACAACTAAGGAAAAAATCATCCGGGGAGAATTTGTTGATGTGTTTAGCCTTCTTTACAGAGAGATGGAAAAGAAGGATAAAGACAATTTGGACGACCACGAGAAGGAGCGGTTAAAGCAGCGAGTGGTTGATAGAACCTGGGCTAATTGGCTTCCTGGATTCCTTATTTATACAGCGGTGATAGTCCGCCACCAGCCTTGGAGGGCTTTGTCAATGATCCAGTATTTGGATATCATTTACAAAGCGATGACTGATTTTCCGAGTCCGGCGTGGCTGCTGTATGACGAGGAGTTCAGGATGCGGGCGGCTATGAACCCGGCTATGCGCTGGGATAGAGTCTGTCCGAATCTCTGGCTTATGATCATGTCGCCTAGCAGAGTGTCAGGAGGGGAGAGGTCCCACAGTGGTCACTCAGTGAAGAGGGCCCAGGCACAGTTTAGTCCCCGTGATCCTGTTGGGCCTGGAGTGCAGCGCCGTCCGCTCTGCTGGGAGTTTTCCTCTAAAGGGACTTGCAGCAGAAAAAATTGCTCCTTTCGCCATGAGTGCCCTTTGTGCACCGGACCTCATGCCTTTTCAGATTGCCCTAGACCCAAAGGCAGAGGTGGAGGAAAAAGGGGTCGGCGAGGGGGAGGGGGGCCATCTGCCCCCCCTGTTGAAAAAGGGGCCTAGCCCAATTAAACTGGGGATGTTGAAGAGGTGGTTGCAGTTGTACCCACCTATTCTGGACTGTGTTTATTTGTTGGAAGGGTTTTCATTTGGTTTCCGTATACCGTTCCAGGGGCTGAGAGTGCCCTTCTCTGCTCCTAATTTGAAATCAGTCTGTGGGCTCGAGCATGTAGTACGGGAAAAAATTGCCAAGGAGTGTAGAGAAGGTAGGGTTTTGGGCCCCTTCAGTTTGCCGCCTGTGCGGAATCTGAGAGTTTCACCCTTGGGAGTGGTGCCCAAGAAGGCACCTGGGGAATTTCGACTCATTCATCACCTCTCCTACCCTCGTGGGACGTCGGTGAATGATGCGATTCCTCATGAGTTATGTTCCGTAAAGTATACTTCATTCGATCAGGCTTTGAGGGTGGTCCGCCTTTGCGGGGTGGGTGCGGAGTTGGCAAAATGCGACATTAAGTCTGCATTTCGGCTCCTTCCTGTCCACCCAGAGGATTTTGAGCTCCTCGGCTTTGCCTTTGAAGGCAAGTATTACATGGACAGGGCTCTTCCAATGGGCTGTTCCGTGTCCTGTGCTGCTTTTGAAAGGTTCAGTTCCTTTTTAGAATGGGCCTTGAGATTCAGGACAGGGATGGATACTACGGCCCACTACTTGGATGATTTTTTGTTCGCAGGGAGGCCTGCTTCGGGCCAGTGTCAATTTCTGCTGTCCAGCTTTCAGGTACTAGCCAGGGAGCTCGGGGTTCCTCTAGCTCAAGAAAAAACGGAGGGCCCTGCTTCTAGATTGACATTTCTGGGGATAGAGATTGACACTATAGGCCAATGCTGTAGGTTACCTAAGGATAAATTAGATGCCTTAAGGGCAAGGGTGGCGTTAGCCAGATCCCAGAGTAGGATTACCCTTTTGGAGTTGCAGCAGTTGGTGGGCCACCTCAACTTTGCATGCAAGGTTGTGGCGCCTGGCCGTGCTTTCGTGAGGAGGCTCTGTGAGTCCATGAAGGGCCTCCATCTTCCACACCACAGAACCAGAGTTACCAGGGGGATGAGGGAGGACCTGCTTGTATGGGAGCAGTTTTTGGACTCATACAACGGTGTTTCCCTTTGGTGGGAGGAGCTACTTCTTGAAGCAGAATTGCAGGTTGCTTCTGACGCAGCCGGCTCCTCCAGCTACGGGGTATACTTTAGAGGGCATTGGTGCGCCGGGGACTGGCCCAAGGACTGGTTCAGGGCTGGTTGGGTCAAGGACCTCACCTTCCTTGAATTTTTTCCTATTGTTGCAGCAGTTTGGATCTGGCCCGGTGAATTGGCAGACCGGACGGTTCATTTCTGGTGTGACAACCTGTCCACGGTGCATGTAATCAATTCCCTGACATCCAAATCCCCCAGGGTCATGGCTTTGGTCAGAGCTTTCACTTTGCAGTGTTTGCGGCTTAATGTAAATTTTAAAGCCAGGCATGTCCCAGGTGTGAGCAATGGGGTCGCTGATGCACTTTCCCGCAAACAGATGACGAGATTTCGTCAGCTGGCCCCAGAAGCCGACCTGTTTCCAGCGATGATGCCCGACGCGGTGTGCGAGATTGGAGGGCTGAAGCCGACAGGGCGATGAGCATGGCCCTTGCCCCCTCCACACGACGAGCTTACTTGAAGGCGAGTAAGCAGTTCCTGGCCTTCAGGGTTGAAGCTGGTTTGAGGCAAACTTGGCCCATCCCCGTGACACACTTAATGCAATTTTGCGTGTCGCTACGGAGGGAGGATTTGTCAGCCCATACAATTAGGGGCAAGTTATCAGCCTTGGCCTTTGCTAGTAAGGCGTCCGGCCACGCAGACTCCACAGGCGATTTCCGTCTTCGGAAGATGCTCGAGGGGTGGTCTAGGGAGAAAGGCAAAAAGGTTGATTCCAGAGAACCTTTGACCCCTGCTGTGCTGCGTGGGCTGGACTGCTTGTGGCCGTTATTGTGCAGCGACTGCTATGAGGCGTCGTTATTTCATGCGGCTTCACTGGTCGCATTTTTTGGGGCATTTAGGATAAGTGAGTTAGTGGCTAGTGCCCGTACTGATGTCTCTGGAAGGGCCCTTGAACGCAGGGATGTAACATTTATTGATTGCAGGGTTAGGATTAATCTACGGAGATCCAAGACTGACCAGCGGGGTAAGGGCGCAGTCATTAAATTGGGGCCTTGTTCTGAGCAGGGTTTATGCCCGGTTTCAGCTCTTCACCGTTACATTTGTTTGCGGGGTGATGAGCCTGGGTACCTGTTTCGGCACAAGGACCTCACACCCCTCACGAAGTTCCAATTTTGGAACGTGACTCAAAGAGCGCTGGTCTGTCTTGGATTGGGCGCGGTCCGTTTCTGTTCCCACTCCTTTAGGATTGGGGCAGCATCGACGGCTGCGGCCATGGGATACGGCCCCAAGGAAGTTCAAGGTATCGGGCGTTGGAAATCACGCTGTTACAGAGGTTATGTTAGGCCCAGTGCTTTATAGGTCTTTTAGGTTATTAAGTTAACTTGGTTGTAATGGATCCCCTTTTACAGGTGCTGCAGGCCGCAGGATGAGACGCAGGGTCACTGTCTGCGGCCACAGCATGGTCTTCTGGGCGGCGCATCGTGCAAAGAAATCAGCCTTCGGCTCCCAGCTCGGCCTCAGCGAGGTGGCCACGGTAGAGTGGCTGGGTAGGAGGGGCATGAAGTGGCTGGCTCTCCTCCCCTTATTGTTTGAAGAGAGGGTGGGGCCTCCCCCTCATGTCTTGGTTCTACACTTGGGCGGTAATGACTTGGGTCTCATCAAGGGCGTGGCCCTGGTGATACAGGCCAGGTCTGATTTTGCCAAGATTAGGGCAAGGTGGCCTGGGGTCCGGATCGTTTGGTCAGCCATCCTTCCCTGCCTTGTGTGGCGTAATGTGGGGGACCCCAGGATTATTGACCGCGCCAGGCGTAAGGCTAATAACCAAATGAGGAAGGCTGTAGAGGCCGGGTTGGGCATCTTCTTGCCGCACCCCAATATACGGGTCGAGTTTCCCGACCTGTATAGGGCTGATGGGGTGCATCTATCCGACAAGGGCAATAGGATATTTTTAGAGGATTTGCAGCACGGGATCAGGTTGGCACTCGGTTGCTGATTGGGGTAGCAAAGGCCAAAGCAGAGGCTTGGCCTTGGCTGTGGCAGGTTTGTGCAAGCAGAAATGGAACTGGTGAGCGCCTTACGGCATATCCCGATTGGGAACAGGAGGTCATCAGGAACCGCTCTAGGGCAGTGCGGTCCGGGGCGGGGAATGGTGCCTCCTCTGGGAACCTCTCAGGTTAGGCTCCTCCCTGAAGTTCCGTGTGGTCTCAGGGGTAGGCGCTCCTGGGGGGGGATGCCAGTATGCTGGGCTGCCGGTTACGAGCCAGAATTGGCTGGCTTCAGACCGGAGCTAGGTGTCCCGCCCATGCTAAAGGCAAGGAGGCCGTGTCTAGGAAAGACGCCTGCCTTGCCTGTTCCTGTGCTTGCGTAGTTTTCCCGTTGCTGCAATTTCCTGTAAATAGTTAATAAAGTGGCCCTTGTTTAATTCCAACCTGTTGTCTGTCTCTTCTTTGCGTCTGGGGGGGCAATGGCCCTTTCTTACATGCCCAGGGAAATGATGATCACTACTTTGGGGTCAGGAAGGAATTTTTCTCCGGGCTGGTTTGGCCAGGGATCCTGGAGGTTTTTGGTCATCTTCTGGGTATGGAACAGCAGTCACTGCGGGTGTGGAATGGGAGGTATTTGTGAATTTCCTGCATTGTGCAAGGGGTTGGACTAGATGACCCTGGAGTTCCCTTCCAACTGTATGATTCTATGCTCTATAGAGAATGGACTGAAGCAAGTTTCTTCCTCCACCACACATACAAAGACAAACTTTGTATTCTTAATTAATTATCATAGTCAGCAAGTCCTAAAGCCATCAGAGGCATTTCATTATAAGGCAAATGTCTGTGGGAATTTGTTGTTTTATAAGCACTCTTGTAATATGAACAATCCGTAAGCATAACAAATGGGTAGCAGTCTGATTCTGCACCTGTGGCAGCTGCCTTCTCATGCCAATTGGGCATCAGGATTGTTCATCCTGACCAGAAGCTGAGTTTTTGCACAGCAGGGCAAATCTCCTCTGTGTGGGTGGATAAGTGGCAGTAAAAAAAAAATCCCATCCTCTGCTTGTGGCAAAATGAGTCACACAAACCATAGCATAAAAGTTGCTGCTGAAAGTGACGTGGTCACATGCACTAGCACAACATGGACACAGCAATTAATAAAATTTGAAAAGAAACTAGCACAATCTACATCGATCTAATTCCCAGCACATGAGGGCTGGAGTGATGCTTTGTAACTATCCTGATTATTAATACAGTATGAAACACTATCAACTCTGCTTGGACCATTTGCTGCCTTGTCTGGAGCAGCCAATGGGACTCAGGGTAGGAGGGAGACTCCTACCTTGTGCTCAGCTGGACTGGGCACCAACATCTGCATTGCTTTGTGTGGTTCTTGGCTGGGGCCACCCACCATCTTGCCTTGGGTGGGGCTTGATCCAGGTGCCACCATCATTATCACCTCATGTGGGGTAGGCTGGTCTTTGTCTCCCTGCTTCACCGTAACTTGGCTGGGTGGGTGGGTACTGTCTCTTTCACCTTGTATGGGGGTTGGGTGGGTTGGGTTCAGCCCTTTTGTCAGTGGGCAGGCTGTCCCAGGTGGGGTGCGCAGGCCACGGTCCCATCTTGCGGCATCCAGTTGCTCTCAATGGCCATTCAACCCTTGGCCTGTGAGGTAGACTAAGAATGTAGAACTGGTCCAAGGTCATCCAGTGAGTTTCCACAGCAGAATGGGAATTTGAGGTCCTAGTCTGAAACTCTAACCACAACACCACACTGGCATTCTTGTGGGGGCTGCTGTTGAACAGTATCAAAACCAAAGAAAGAATCACGGGAAAGAAACAATAAAAAATTACAAACACCATGATAAATATTACAGATATCCTTGACAAAATAGCAAAAGATTTTATATCAATTTCTTACTCAGTGACTGTTTACAAAAACAAGGTGCAGTAGACCATAATCAACACTATCCCAATAAATTCATTTCAATGTAAATATAAAGAAATTTCCAGTAAAGTGCTCAGTCAATTAATTTCTTCAATGGATATCATTCCCTGAAGGGAAAAAAGAAGAAGAGAGAAGAGATTCTCCCATCTTCACTACCTGAGGGATTCTCAGAGTGGCTTACAATCTCCTTTCCCTTACCTTCCCCTTCCCACAACAGACACCCTGTGAGGTAGGTGGGGCTGAGAGAGAACTGCTTTTGACAGCTCTGAGAGAGCATGACTGACCCAAGGTCACACCAGCAGCTGCATGCGAAGGAGTGGGGACTCATACCTGGTTCTCCAAGATTAGAGTCCGTGCTCCTAACCACTACACCAAACTGGCTCCTAACCACTACACCAAACTGGCTCTATTCTCCAGGCTACAGGAATCAGTTCACCTGAAGAAAATAGCTGTTTTGGAGGGTGGACTCTAAGAATTATACTGTACTGAGTTCCCTGCTCTCCTCAAACCCCACCCTCCCCAAGACCCTGAGTCGGCCTTGGCTGGGAATATGGGGTATAAATTTGATAAATAAATAAATAAAATCTCCAGGATTTTCCCAACCTAGTGTCAGCAATTCTACATGGTCCTCTAGTGCAATATTCTAAAAAAAAATAAAATTCAGACCTCAGTAGGCTTTTTTGTTTTGTTTTAGGGAAAGTGGAGAAATAGGTACAGCTCCATTCCATGTACACTTTTGTTCCTGTACAAAAAAGTTCATGCCACAATAAACATGTTAGTCTTTAAAGTACCACAGCACTTGCTAAAATGGAACTAATTAGTTAATCCTTGTCTCTAAAGTGACATAAAATTGTATGCTAATACTGAGAGGTGCCAAGGCCTATTAAAAGTAAATAGATAAAGGTATCAGCACATATTTAGAGATAAGCATCCTATTAAATTGACTAGATAATCTCTTTCTTATACTTTAATGGTGTTAATACATCTAAAAGGAACACTCTTGTCTCCATGAAAGATATATCTCTGTTATTTGGCTTGCTAATTTTGAGGTGGAAGAATTCAATTATCAACTCAAAATATCAGCAAAGCTCATTTTTAATATGTTAATGATAATAGTATGTCTCTGAAACCATATGATCCACTTTATTATGATGAATGTCTGGGGAAAGTTACTGTTTGTATTATTAGTAATTAGCTTCCAATGGTTTTCATTAGCACAAGTGAAGAAATACCTAATGGATCTTCATTACCTTCTAATGGGTCTATAATAAGATGAAGGCTGTCAACTATGACAACCCCCTGCCCCTAACTTAATTTTTTTTTAAAGGAAACTGCAGTATGGACTATTTGCTATGTCCACATGGCTTGCCATTATGCAGGATCTAAAACACAAGTGAAAATCCTTGTGATCTCTAACAGGGGTGTGTCCTGCATTTATTTAAGCCCTCTTCATAAACAATGAAATAACTAAGCAACTGCACTGTCAATGAGCTGAAAGGTTTTCATTGGGTACCACAGGGACTACATACATTAATGATTTAGGTGGTTTTTAATTCTACCCTTTATAAAGTACTTTGAAAGATTTCCAGAAAATTATAGGACACTGCAGAAGATGATCTATTAATATCTTAAACATGCTATGATAGAGTAAGGAGGAGAAAAAGAAGAGATTGGATTTATACCTCATCCTTTACTACCCAAAGGAGTCTCAGAGTGGCTTACAATCTCCTTTCCCTTCCCCTACCCACAACAGACACGCTGTGAGGTAGATGGGGCTGAAAGAGCTCTTTCGAGAACTGCTCTTTCGAGAACAGCTCTGAAAGACCCTGTAACTGACCCAAGGTCACACCAGCAGCTGCATGTGGAGGAGTGGGGAATCAAACCTGGTTCTCCCAGATCAGAGTCCATGGTCCTAACCACTACACCAAACTGGAGGACGAGGTAGACAGTATTATGCTAGAATTTTTTTCAGTTAGGATAGCGATGTCAAATGCAAAGGAGTTTGATGGCCAAAGTCCCTCATCAGAGATGCTTATCCATATCCCTCTGGGAGCAATTATCAATATGTCCCTTTCTTCCAGTACATTCCCAGTGGGATTGAAAGAGGCGGTGGTACGTCCGCTCTTTAAAAAACCATCATTGGATCCTGCGGTCCTAGCCAACTACTGCCCACTTCCTAATTTACCGTTTCTGGGCAAGGTAGTTGAGAAGGTGATGGCTAAGCAGCTTCAGGCTTTCTTTGATGATGCATCCATCCTAGATCCATTCCAGCCTGGTTTCCACCCTGGTCACAGGATGGAGATAATGCTGGTCACCCTCATGAATGACCTCTGGAGACACCTGGATCGAAACAGGTTGATACTGCTGTTGCTTTTGGATTTAACAGCAGTGATTGACATGGCCAATTATGCCTTATGACCCACCACCTCACTGACATAGGAATACAGGGGACTTACTTACATTGTTTTTTCTCTTTCCTCCATGGTTGGTTACAGAGGGTGGCACTTGGTGAGGGGGTCTCTCTGCAATACACATTGGAATGTGGATTGGCATGGGGAGTGATCCTCTCACCAACATTGTTCAACATCTACATGCGCCCCCTCACCGACTTGGTCTGAGAGTATGGGCTGGGTTGCCACCAGTATGCTGATGACATTCACCTGCACCCGCTGACTGCAACATCTGTGCAGTTTACATGCCAGATCCATTTCAAAGTGTTGGTATTGACCTTTAAAGCCCAATGTGGCCTGGGACCAACATATCTAAGGGTCTGTCTCTTTTTCTGCCCTGATCTCGGCCTGGTGGAAACCAGTCCCATCTGAGATCTATTAGGTCCATAAACCATAAACACTAACCATTATTTATTTATTTTTATTAGATTTCTGAATCATTCATCCCTGCTACCACAGGATTCTTGGCAATGTACAACAATAAATAAAAACACCACTATAAAAATAAAATGCATTAATACCAGTAGGTAAATTAAATAAATTCCCAGCATCTCCAGCACAATATCTCTTCTAGCCACACATGGTGTTCCACTTTCCTAGTTTTCCTACACTTGGGCAAACTTGGTGAGACTTTACCATCTTGAATTGTAACCAGAGACAAATAGGTAACTAATGAGGTTATTGCAGGAGCCATGATACATATTCCTTCCTCTCTTGCCCCAACAAGAGATAGGTGGCTATGTTTTGAACCAAATGAAGTTTCTGAACAGTGTCCACGGTTGGGCCTAAGTACAGCACATTGCAGTAGTTTAATCTCAAGGTAACCAAGGCATGGATGATAGTGGTAAGGTCTTTTTATTTCAGCACCATTACTAGCCTCCAATCACCAGTTCATTCAAGGTCTAAGAATGTGGCCGTTTAAGCCCTGTCTCTGCATGTTACTTCTTGATGTCCACAATCCTGCTATATCCCAAATAGAATCTGTACCAACAGACTTATCTTTGTCTCTTCTTCCAATAACCAAAATCTTTCTTGGTTGTGAATGATGGCAAAATGCAATTTCCACTCTATACTAATTTGCGTGTTTAAAAGGATCATTTATTAAAGCACACATTGGAAACCATGGTATATTAGCCATTTCTACTTCTAACAGGACCAGTTCCTAATTATGAACAATACTTGGTGTGGTAGAGGTTCTGCATTGGGGACTTCCAAAAAGGACTGATCATCTCCAGGACTTTTTATTTGATAACCTGATCTCTGATGTAGTAGTATTTGCAGTTAGTAATGCCATTAGTATGGAGTAACATTTCTAGAATGTTGATATTAAAGCTAATCTTCAAATTCAAATATTTCTCCATGTTATAAGGTTGAATTAATGTGATCATGGCACTTTGGTATGTATGAACACGGATCTCCTCAAGCAGTAGGTTATGGGGTAGTTTGTTTTAAAGACAAAGGGAATGTGGAGAAAAAGTGAAGAACCCTCCCTCCTCACCCATGGCTCACTTTCCCAAAGCTTATTTTTACGTATTCTTTCCCCCAGGCAGAGTCCCATCAAAAGTGGAATGGCTAGGCAAAGGGTGCTTGGGATGAGAAGTTGCAGGAAGGTAAACCATAGGAGGAGAAAAGTTCAGCCCCCTTACCCACTCCGTTCGCTTTTAAAAATGGACCTCTAGCAGTCTCCTTCTATATGAGTTTTAGAACAAAGACTTGTCACAATCACATCTAGTTTTGGGCATTTATAGATGTAAAATTCAAAGTGAAACAGGGAAAATGAAAATGTTTAGATGATGCATGCTATAAATGTTACAAAATGTTTCATTCCTGTACTATTTGGTTTTGGAAGTGAATGTTTGATTGGCAAAAAAAAATGCAAGGGATATCACAAAGCTGCTTAGCATGTAAATTCATGGTGTTACCTTTTGCCCATAAACATCAGCCTGCCTACTTGATAGGAAGTCAGTACTGTTGCTAAGAGACATTACCTGTCTAGAATGCATCAGCTCCCTCTGAACTGAAAACTCAGACCATCTCGCATTTTTTCAACATGACTTTTAATTCACACTCTACAAACTGCTTTCCTGAGATTGCTGCAATAGGCATGGATATGTGACACTTCCTTGATCTATATCAATTATATCTGGACACTCCCAATCCATGCCCTGGCTTTGATGTCATTTTCCATATGCTATGTGATCATCTCTAATGGAAAATGTCAGCCATTTCATTACTGATGAGTGCAGGGTGGGAAATTACTTTGGCCAAAGGTAGTTCCTTGTCACTGTTCCCTCTTAGTTATCTGCTACAGCTTGGCTACATTCTGTTTTCACTCCCCATTGTTCTTAGGATAAAGGTAATAGAGGTCACTTTGCACTGATTCCGGTACACAGCTGTTCTGAACATTCCTAGCAAAGGACAGATTACTATACACAATAGCAAGAAAGCAAGGACCATACTTCCTTCCCTCCCTGAAAAGAATTTTTGTGCCAGAAAGCCTGTTAACAAAGGGAGGCGGGGAAATTAATAAAGACTTGTGCCTGATTTTTCAAATTCCCTGTCTGTTTTGATCTCAAATTATATGAATCAAATAATTACAAGGAAAGTGGCATTATAAGAGAAGAATGTGTGTGTGTATATATTCTTTTATAGTGCCACTTTCCTTATAATTATTATAAACAAAAAATCTATTATTTAAAAGAAGCTGTCATCCTTTGATAGGTAACTTCTGTCTCTTTCAGCAGCTATGCCTGTGGCACAGTTGCTCAGGAAGAGGTAGAAGTGGGTGATAAATGTCCCAACAGTTGAGAAAGCTGGAAGCCTTTTTTCTTTTCCTTAGCAAGGAAGATGTTGATTCCAACAAGTAGAACTCCCCGAGGTCAGAGAGGAGTTGCCAAATTCCTTGTTCTATCATTTCTGTCATGGTGCTGGGACCACCTTCTCTTTATTCTGTCCTTGCATCATAACTAACAATTTTGGGCTGTTAGCACAACAAAAGGCAGGAGACCCACCATAGGCTTCCCCAATGTCATGATCTTATTTATTTATTTAAAAACATTTTAAAGCTGCCTTTATACCCAGCTTAGGATTTCCAAGGCAACAAACAACAAAAACATTAAAAAAGATTTAAAACACACACAGACACAGATTTTTTTAAATAAAATAAAATAAAAATGATTAAAACAGAATGCATAAACAAATAAAGACATGAATGTGAGAATCAGGAAGGGAACACCAGACAAAACAAAACAAATAAACAAAACTTCATCTGCTCGTAGAAGACAGAGATAGGACAGACAAATCTCCCTGGGGGAGGGAATTCCATAGGTTGGGTACCATGGCTAAGAAGCTCCTTTCCCAGGTTGCCCCCCCTTTAGTCTCAGATGGCAGGGCACCTGAAGCAGGGCCTCCAAAGATGGCATATGGTTAAATAAGTTCGTATGGGAGTAGGCAGTCCTCATCCTAACACAAGTAGCGTGTCTGTCCCTAGATGTTTCACTATGGCCACTGTCAGGCCATTAGATAATTTAATTAAGACTTATCAGAAATTACTCAGCATATCATTTGTCACAAAAGGAACCTGTGACATTAACAGTAGTTGAAGAGAACCTTCACCACATTAGTATTATCCACAAAAAGGTTTAGATCCAGTTTGGGGTTTAATTGTCTACCAAGGCTCCAGTCTTCTGATCAAATCAAGGTTGCCCCCCAACATACTCCCCACCCAACAATACCTACTTTTTTATTTGAGAAGTTTCCCCAGGACTCTAGAACATCTACCTCTCCCCTTCAGGAGTCAGATGGCACACCTGGTCACCTATGTTGCTTCCGCACCTCTTTCCCAACCTGGAAACAAAATAATTTCTTGTTTCTAGATGTGACTGTTTGTCTTATAGCTGGGGTCAGAATCTGACCCTAAAGATAACTTTTGCCTCCTCAGGTGGCTTGTGAAACATGGAACAAGCTGTGGCACCTGTTATTTGCCTCTGGTTCTTCTCCTTTGGATTTACCCTCTAGACACTTGGACTTCTGCCTTGGAACTCAGAATTCTGCATGTGTCTGCACAAAACAGTAGCTACAGAAATCTATGCTTAGTGTCCCTTTTTGGCCTCTTGCTTCCCCTCAGTGGAGTAACTTGCAAAATTGTTAGAGGCTTGGAGTGACTGGCGCTTTCTGTATGCTTCTAGTATTTAGTATTATTAAATGCCTGGTATTATTTTGACAACCTAAGATTTCTAATTCTCCAGTCCAGAGAAGTTAAATTGCTAGCTGGATCAACTGACTATTTCTATTTTTTTTTCTGGACCATCTCCATAAATATGTTTTATTTGAAGTATAATATACATCAACGAATACTTGGATTGTTCCTAGTAGAATTTTTTGTGATTGCTACTTCCAAGACTGGGGGGGGGGGTCACTCCTATCTTTAAAAAGTGTTCCAGAGGAGATCCGGGAAATTACAGGCCAGTCAGTCTGATGTCGATACCGGGTAAGTTGGTGGAAACTGTTATTAAGGAAAAAATTAGTAGGCACATTGATGAACAAAATCTATTCAGGAAGACTCAGCATGGGTTCTGTAAGGGAAGATCTTGTCTCACTAACCTGTTAGTATTCTTTTAGGGAGTAAACAAACATTGGACAAGGTGGACCCAATAGATGTTGTTTACTTTGACTTCCAGAAGGCTTTTGATAAAGTTCCTCATCAAAGGCTCCTGAGTAAGCTCAATAGTCATGGGATAAAAGGACAAGTCCTTTTGTGGATTAAGAGGAAAGAGAGAGTGAGTATAAATGGGCAATTTTCTCAGTGGAGGGAGGTAAGCAGTGGGGTACCGCAGGGATCAGTACTCGGTCCAATGATTTTAACTAGTTTATTAATGATTTGGAGTTAGAAGTAAGCAGTGAAGTGGCTAAATTTGCAGATGGCATGAAGTTGTTCAGGGTGGTGAGAACCAGGGAGGATTGTGAGGCACTCCAAAGGGATCTGTCGAGGATGGGTGAGTGGGCATCAATGTGGCAAATGGGGTTTAATCTGGCCAAGTGCAAAGTGATGCACATTGGGGCCAAAAATCCTAACTATAAATACACGTTGATGGGATCCGAACTGGCGGAGACTGACCAAGAGAGAGATCTTGGACTCGTAGTAGATAACTCAATGAAAATGTCGAGACAGTGTGCGACTGCAATGAAAAAGGCCAATGCTATGCTGGGGTTTATTAGGAAGGGAATTGAAAACAAATCAGCCAGTATCATAATGCCCCTGTATAAACTGATGGTGCGACCTCATTTGGAGTACTGTATACAGTTCTGGGCGCCACATCTCAAGAAAGATATTATAGCATTGGAAAAAGTGCCAAAAAGGGCAACTAGAATGATAAAAGGGTTGGAACACTTTTCCTATGAAGAAAGGTTGAAGTACTTGGGGCTCTTTAGCTTGGAGAAACGACGGCTGAGGGGTGACATGATCGAAGTTTATAAGATTATGCATGGGATAGAGCAGGTAGAGAAAGAAGTACTTTTCTCCCTTTCTCACAATACAAGAGCTCGTGGGCACTTCATGAAATTGCTGAGCAGTCAGGTTAGAATAGATAAAAGGAAGTATTTCTTCACCCAAAAAGTGATTAACACGTGGAATTCACTGCCACAGGAGGTGGTAGTGGCTACAAGCATGGACGGCTTCAAGAGGGAATTAGATAAACATATGGAGCAGAAGTCCATCAGTGGCTATTAGCCACAAAGTATAGATAGGAACTCTCAGTCTGGGACAAGTGATGCTCTGTAATCTTGGTGTTTTGGGAGGCAATAGTAGGAGGGCTTCCTGCCCCCACTGCTGGACCTCCTGAGGGCACCTGGTGTTTTTGGCCACTGTGTGACAGAGTGTTGGACTGGATGGGCCATTGGCCTGATCCAACATCGGCTTTTCTTATGTTCTTATGTCATAAAGATTTATGGCTAATTATTCCTAGACAAACTTTGCTAGTATGTCTTGGCTGCTTATATCATTTATGAATTAATTAGTAGTTTTTCTTATTGAAAACCATTAGTTAGAACTGTTAGAGGGCTCCACCAATGTACATACATGGTAAAAATAGTCCATCTCTCTTTGATAATTGGTTGGGGTTTGGTTAAAGAATCAGGATCTGTGTGTCTGAATATCTGTTTCCAGGCTGAAAAGCCTTGATCCAGTTGGGTAACTCAAAACTGTCCACATATGCAAAAACCTTTAAAAATAGTAATCAGCTGTTCAGTTAGGAGGATGGAGCAGAGGAGGGGATTAAATCCAGCCCACCCTCTCTTGCCTAGAGTAGTTTGTAGGAATTCTTATAACTTTTTGAAGGATCTGTGTGTGCAGTACTCAGTTGTTGGATCAGACCAATAAGGCTGAGAGTCAGTCATTTTAGAGAGCAATCCTAAGCAGGTCTACTCAGAATTGTACTTGATCTATTCAGTGGTGCCTACACCCAGGAAAGTGTTCTTAGAATTGTACCATTAGTCACTTTCTTTGGTTTTGTGGACCCAGAAAAAAAATCATAGGAAGCCAAAGTTCAAAATGAGTTCTCCTAATCCTGCTATATTGTTCCTTTCTCCTCTATGCTAATCTTCTCTGTATCATTCCAGTTTTAGTATGTGTGCTGAATAGAATGTAAAATTTTGAACAATCGGGGCATGACCCAAGCTGAACACATTAATTGTGTGCCTAGCAATGTATAGAGACATGCCTACACATGTCTTCAGCTTAGCTTCTCTCAGTGCCAGTCTCTTAAAAAACAGTCTTACTGAAATTGCATAATCAAACATCCATTATAATGGTGTGAGGGTTATGATTCCAAGAGCTGATTATGCATTTATGAATTCTAGTCAGTGCCATGGAGTTGCTAGGAATTGCTAGGCAAATTTAGATAGGAAGCTACCCCAGCATATTTCAAATGATCAAGCATTTTAAACGGTCTATGACAAAGCTATTACATATGCCAAATAATGAGCTGATAATTAAGTTCCCAAACTTAATAATTTATGGAGATTGTTTACTGGTTTGTTTTGCATTTTTTACTAGCAATGACTAGAAGAAGAAGAAGAGATTAGATTTATACCCGCCCTTCACTACCCAAGGGAGTCTGAGAGCGGCTTACAAATTCCTTCCCCCCCCCCCACAACAGACACCCTGTGAGGTGGATGGGGCTGAGAGAGCTCTTTCCAGAGCTGTCCTTGAGAGAACAGCTGGTACAGAGCTATGGCTTGGCCATGGTCATCCAGCAGGTGCAAGTGGAGGAGTGGGGAATCAAACCCGGGTCTCTCAGAATAGAGTCCGTGCACTTAACCACTACACCAAACTGACTAGTCTACTTGCACTTTTTATAAGAGCTGATAATTAAACTACATATTTCAGCCCTTGCTTTTACCACTCTAAACCCTGGGCTATTTTTGGGCAAGAATGCACAGGAACTGAGTTCCGGCTGACTTCCAAGTTGGCCACGCCTACAGCCTCCCCCCTTGTGTTCCCCAGGCACCTCACAAGCTGTGGGGTGCCTGGGGAAACCAAGTCAATCTACGGAGGGAAGGCAGTTTAAACTGCCTCCCCTCCTTGGGTTCCCCAGGTGCCCCATAGCTGCGGGGTGCTTGGGGAAGCCAATCCAGAAACTGCCTTTCTTCCCTTGGGCTCCCCATGTGCCCCGCAAGCTGTGGGGCACCTGGGGAAGCCGATCCTGGGAGGGAGCTGCACTGTCAGAGGTGTGGCCTAATATGCTAATGAGTTTCTGCTGTTGGGTATGGCCTATTATGCAAATGAGTTCCTGCTGGGCTTTTTCTACAAAAAAAGCCCTGTCTAAACCTATACCACTGCCATGCCAGCCTGAAGCACACACAACTAAACATCAAGTGAAGTGACTAAATTTGCAGATGACAGGAAGTTGTTCAGGGTGGTGAGAACCAGGGAGGATTGTGAGGCACTCCAAAGGGATCTGCGGAGGATGGGTGAGTGGGCATCAACGTGGCAAATGGGGTTTAATCTGGCCAAGTGCAAAGTGATGCCCATTGGAGCCAAAAATCCTAACTATAAATACACATTGATGGGGTCCGAACTGACGGAGACTGACCAAGAGAGAGATCTTGGAGTCATAGTAGATAACTCAATGAAAATGTCGAGACAGTGTGTGACTGCAATGAAAAAAGGTCACTGTTATGCTGGGGGTTATTAGGAAGGGAATTGAAAACAAATCAGTCAGTATCATAATGCCCCTGTATAAATCAATGGTGCGACCTCATTTGGAGTACTGTGTACAGTTCAGGTCGCCACACCTCAAAAAAGATATTATAGCATTGGAAAAAGTGCAGAAAAGGGCAACTAGAATGATAAAAGGGTTGGAACACTTTTCCTATGAAGAAAGATTGAAGCACTTGGGGCTCTTTAGCTTGGAGAAAGGATGGCTGAGGGGTGACATGATTGAGGTTTATAAGATTATGCATGGGATAGAGCAGGTAGAGAAAGAAGTACTTTTCTCCCTTTCTCACAATAAAAGAACTTGTGGGCACTCTATGAAATTGCTGAGCAGTCAGGTTAGAATAGATAAAAGGAAGTACTTCTTCACCCAAAGAGTGATTAACACGTGGAATTCACTGCCACAGGAGGTGGTGGCAGCTACAAGCATGGACAGCTTCAAGAGGGAATTAGATAATCATATGGAGCAGAGGTCCATCAGTGGCTATTAGCCACAAAGTATAGATAGAAACTCTCATTCTTGGGCAAGTGGTACTCTGCATTCTTGGTGCTTGACGGGGTGCAACAGTGGGAGGGCTTCTAGTGTCCTGCCCCCACTGCTGGACCTCCTGAGGGCACCTGGTGTTTTTGGCCACTGTGTGACAGCGTGTTGGACTGGATGGGCCACTGGCCTGATCCAACATTGGCTTCTCTTATGTTTTTAAACTTTGTGGAGTGGGAAGCAATGGGACCCAGAGGATGATGAGAGTGGCTTCTGATGCCTGTCTAAACATGTCCAAGCCAGGGGTGGCAGAGGAGCTTGGCTCTTGTGCCCATGAGGGAACAGGAAGCTTGGGATGCTGCCCTGCCTGTCTGCCACCCCAGCCTCACCTCTTTGCAACTTGGCAGCTCTGGGTGGGCTGAGGGAGGAAGCGATCAAGGGAAGCTGAGAGAAAGGGAAGGGTGAGGGTAGGGTAAGTGGGTGTGGAGTTTAAATAAATTAACTTTTATTTAATTAGCCACTGCCTCTTAAGGACTTTAAATGCCCACTGATGAAAAATTCCTGGCTATGGGGCTGGGTTTAAGAGTGGAGCAAATGAAATGCCAGTGCTACTGACTATAGTAATTAATCTAATAATCTCTCTCTCTCTCTCAAGATGAAGAGATACCAGGGGGAAAGGGAAGCAGAAAAGACAGCCAAAGACAATTAAAGTGTTTACTAAATCTGTTTTTGTGTCATAGAGAAGTTTATGATAGTTAAACCTGGCTGCAAAACTAGTGCTACAAAAGACCTAGAGGCCAAGTTCAGCAAAGTCTTTTGTGCTGAAGTTGTAAACCAGCCTTTCCCATATTCCCTCTAGTATATGAGAAGAAGAAAAAAAAAACTCTCACAAGTGGCTACAAGGGGTGGGAATGGTCAGGCCAGTGGAAACTTGGCCAGCTGCCAACCCTGTCCAAGTTAGATGTGTGGACAGTAAAACTCTATGTATGTGTGGAAACCTCTGGCTGAAGATAGACTGGCAGTCTGGCCCGCCTCTGCCTCCGCTTTAAAAGCGGAGGCAGAGCAGGCGTCCAGACTGCCACATCTGCCCCGCAGAGGCGCCCCGGACTCACCTCGTCCGGTGGTGCACTCCTCTCACAGTAGCCGGGCACCACTTCCAAGTGGTGTCCCGGAGGCTGCGTGCGCGTTCCACCCGCTTCCGGCGGGTGTGAACGCGCGCGGGCGGAGCCACATGGCGTTCTGCCGCCACCGCCGGAAGCCACCCGCAGTGTGGACGCTGCAGGCGGCTTCCTTGCAGCGGCGTCTAAATGCCGCGCTGCGGAGCAGTTCACCCCGGCTTGTTCTGCCGCACTCCTGTAGCGCGGCAGAACTCTAATCTGTCCTCGGCATCTGTATCAACCACAGTGGCTCTCTACACACTGACAGGCTGTAAGTGGTTGAATTAAAAATAGGAAAGCTATTCAATTCCAGACTTCTACTTCCTCCAGTTGTGTGTGTGTTTTAAAAGAATAACCATTTGCACTTTTCTTTTGGGTGGCTCAAGGCCAGGGGTCTTTTATTTTCATGCCTCCTGTTTTTCTTGTGCTATTTTTCTCCATTAAATGTATTTGATTTGTAATGTTGGTTGCATGGAAATGGTGTCTATTTAGAATATAACATTAAAATGGCAGAAATGAATGGGAATGCCAATAATTCATTCATTCATTCATTCATTCATTTATTTACTATTTTGTATTTCTACCCTGCCCTCCCCGCAAGCAGGGCAAAATGGGGCAAAAATGAAAGGGCTTAAAAGATGCAAAACCAACAACAAATAAAAAGGGCAGATTCAGACCTCTTTATTTATGACCAGCTCTTTATTTATGGGAATTAAAAAAAAAAAACATGGTAGGGAACAAAATATAAAGCCTTCACAAACAGCACAGCAACTGAAGCAAGAGAGAAGAATATAAACCACATGGAAGAGAATTAGAAAGAGTGTGAAATAAAAGGCCGAATTAGAATATTAAATCAACAAGCACATCAAATCTGAGATAGAAGAAGACTGTATTGCCAAAGCAAGGACTGTAATTACCCTCTGATTAAATCAATCCCACACTCTTCAAGAATGAAATTAATGAACAAAATGTATTAAAAAGGAAATAATAATAATAAAAGCCAAGAACAGCTTTGCCAGGCCTACCCAGTTTATGAGTCCAATATTACATGCCTGTGCTTCCTGTTTTGAGTTACACCCAAAACATCTCACGCAAGATGACACATTTCGTGATCTGAATTAAGAATTAACTTTACTGTGAAGTTACAGTAATCCATAAGACCAAAATGGGGCTTTGAAAACCTATAAATCTGTGAACATTTAATTTTTCCCCTCCTGCACAAAAATTAAACTATTATTGCAAGCTAAAAATACTACAGAATAATAACACCTAATTAGACACAGACATATCAATCATAAATATTACAGTAAGATGAAAGCCAAATTAACTCTGTCTCTTTCCTTTACATGAAGTCCTGAACACAATGTTTACATAAACAGACACATATCTAATTAAATCCCTCTGCTTTCAGAAGATATATTTACGGCATCAAAATTACAGCTTTTCTTTCTTATTCTTAATTTATGCAGAACACTTTATATCTTTATTACACAAATGTATTGAGTTTCATAAGGGAATATTTAGGAGCATTCAGACCTTACAGTAGAAGCTTGTGGCTAGGCCACTAAAATGGAAGTTGCAACAAATCGCTTAATGAAACAATAGCATAGCAAGGTGAGAGTGGAACATGTTATATTAAGGTCAAACTGTGTGGGATGGTGGCAGATTTGCGTGTCTCTGATGAAAAGCCCTTTAGTCCAAAGGCTGATCCCACTTGTATAATCATGCCCTCTTAAACATTTTTCTCAGAGATTCAGTCTTGTCACAGGAGACATATCAAGAAAGTAGGAGCCACTCAGCCCATGTGAAAGTGTGGTTAGCATATTTCTGAGTGCAATTCAAAGAGATGGTGCTTATCTTTAATGCCCTAAAGGGTTTTGGACTAGGATACCGAAAAAACTGACTTTTCCCATACTGTCCAGACCACCAGTTAAGATCTTCCTCTCAAGCTCTGCTTTCTGTGTCCCACTTTCAGAGATGAGGCAAGTGGTGACTAGAGACAGGGGTTTCCAGTTGTGGGACCTCACCTGTGGAATACTCTCCTTCTGGAGACTCAACTGGCACTTACTCTATTCTTTTTAGGCAGCAAGCCAAATAGTTCATTTAATTCAGGCTTTTAATTAAGGGGCTGATCCTTTACTATCTTTTTTTTGTAGTTTGCTTCTAGCCTAGGACTGTTTTATGCAAACCATGGTAAACTGCTAAATGATTTGTGCTGTTTTTTGCTCTAGCTGGGTTTTTCAAAGTTTGTCGTTTTTCTACAGTTTTTATTATTTTTAATTACATTTTACTTGGTAAGCTGCCTCCACCAGGTTCTCTGGAGAAGTGGCACATAACTTTTCTAAAACAAATAAGTAATAAATAATCAAGTTGGACTAGGAGTGGGGAGACCCAAGTTGAAATCTTCATTTGCTTTAAAACGTACTGGTGACAAGGTCATCCTCTCTCAGTCTAAGCAACCTCACAGGGCTGTTGTGTGGATAAAAATGGAGGAGGAGAGAACCATGTATGCCACTCTAAGCTCATTAAAGGAAGCATGGAGTTAAAAGTTCACCAAATAAATAAAATAAAATAAAATATGCATGACCTGTGAAGATATTTACTTACATAGCTAAAAGCAAATAACACTGCTTCCATTTTTATCCATAAGATTATCGGGATTCTCTCATGTGCAGCAGTCTATTCAACTGAGATGCATTTTAGCAGCCCCAGTATATTGAAATGTTCATTATTTCATACTCTTGCTCTTTAATACTGCCATGCCACTGGCCCTCCTTACTCAGAAATATTCTTGTGGCCTCATGCAGCTCTTTAGAACCTCAAGGTCTTTCCAAGATTTGCCTACATCACTATAATCTTATAATTATAGAGGAACAGAGTGATTCTAGCTAGCAAGGCAAGACAAAAAAAAAAGACCATCCCCGCCACACAGGTGCAAAGCACACCAGAAGGACCCATAATCATAGTCTGGCAGAGACAGTGGTCTGACCCCTAAATGAACTATGCCATTAACAGTGCAATCCTAAACTGTGTTATGCCCTTCTAAGCTCATTGACTTCACTGGATTTAGAAGGGTGTAACTCTGCTCATGATTGTGGTGTAAAATGTAAGCAAATGGAAGCAGGTTCAGTACCAATGTTAGCTTGATGCTATATTAAATATATTAATCTATAAATATCTTATCAATATGATTCTCAGCATAGCAAAAATCTGTGGGTACTTAAATCCAGAGACTGGAGGCATGGACAGATGAGACAGATTTTTCTACAAACATGAGAAACACCCCAGGTTACCAGAAAAATCTGAAACAAAATACCCACGCACATACATTTGGGGAGGTTAACCTCTCAAATGATAGAAGCAGTGACTGTCGTTTTAAAAAATGAATGCCCACAGTTGGTCATTGCTAGGCAACCACACTGTACTGCCATCCTTCAGGCCTTGGTTTCTTTCAGTGGAAAGCAGGGGAAGGCAGGGGCAGGGACATTTTCAAGGCATTTTTGTCCTTTGAAGGAAAAGAAGAAATAGTGTGGGGAGTGGGATACAGGGGAAAATGAGATAACCCCCACTAGTCCTTGAGGGTTCCCTACTGTGTAACTGAGCCCAGCCTAGTGGCCAGGACCATTCAACTGGGCCACAGTTGAGGCTGTCAGAAGGAGGGAAGGAGGGAAAATGGAGGATAGGATGGGGGACAGATAAAACAAGGTTTGCTGGTGCATGAAAAGGAGACAAGGAAGGAGGAAAGGGGGGGGGGTTTCATGAAGGGAAAGAGAACATAGTGGTGGAGAAGAAATGAGATTCCCCTTGTAAGACCTTGCAGGTCCCCTGCTTTTCAATATATTAATTCCCAGTATGGCTCTCTCTGTGGATATTTAAAACATCAGACTGGAGCCATGAACATACAAAACAGCTCTTTCTACAAACCTGAGAAAAGCTCCCAGCTTACAGAAAAACATGAAATCTTTTTTTTAAAAAAAACACACGAGGGGGTTAGTGCCCCTTAAAATAATAAAATCAGTGCTGTACCTTTAACAAAATAGATCTCAGTGGCCATTATGATGGTTGCTAAGGGAGATGATATGGGGACTGCCAGGAGAAGAGAAAGAGGACATTCTGTGGGGAAAGGGATACAGGGGAAAATGAAGTGACCCCTTGCAGGTTCCCCACTTTTCTCTATTTAAGAGTCACTGCATTGTTCTGAAGGTACCTTTGCAACAAAAATCTTTGGAAGCAAAACAGATTGAATGCCCATGGAAAGAAATATACACTTGTTAGTCTTTAATTTATCACAAGACTCCACAATATATCAAGTTCCCTATTCTCTTCCCCATTGGAAAAATGTCCATATGCACAAGGATGATCCTTTCTTTCACAGAGTTACTTGTCTGTGAGTTAATGAGCATAGTCCTTTCAACTGTAATATACATGATAGTAAAAGGCTTTATATGGTTCATTTACTGTTATTATGCTGGAATTCTCCAGTATATTCTGTTGCTATAAATGTTAACAGAGCTGGGGAAATAATCAAATCACATGCAGAGGTGCTTTCAGTAAAGTTTACTGCAACAACAGGAGTCACAAAAAGAATCAACTAACTGTACAGCTCCCAACAGCAGAGAGACCTTCAGGGTACAAGAACTTACATAGCACCTCACATAACACCAAAAACTAATTTACACATCACATATACAGTAATCCAGGACAGAGAAATCATGAGATTTATTTATTACTAGGAATAAGGCCCGTTGTGGAAATAAATACAACAGGCTCTAGAAGAGGCTCTGGGAGAGTGCCCCAACCTTGGGCACTCAGCGTCAATTTGCTGTGGCAATCTCAGAAGGGTATAATGACACAGAGTCCACCATTTTCTCCAGAGGAACTGATCTCTACCATCTGAAGAGCAGTTGTAATTTTAAGTGATCTACAGCCCTCACCTGGAGATTGGCAACAATGGTTTCCTTGGCCAGGAGGGTGGGATAAAAAATAAATAAATAAATAAATTTCCCAGGAGGAAAAGTAGTCTTTCTCTGCAATGGGGACCAAAGCAGCTTACATCATTCTCCTCTCCCCCTTTTGACTTGCACAACAACCCTGTGAGGTAGGTTAGGCTGAAAGTCTGTGACTGGTCCAAAATCACCCACTCAGCTTCTACAGCAAGGACCTGGATCTAGCAGACCCTGCCTTGAAGCATTGACTGCTACACCTAGGGTAGCCAACCTCCAGGTAGAGCCTGAAGATCACCAGGTATCACACCTGAACTCTAGACAACAGATCTTTCCTGCCTGGAGAAAATAACTGCTTTGGAAGGTGGGCTTTATGGCATTCTGTTCAGCTGAGGCCTCTCCCCTCCCCAAACCCTGGCTTCCAGAGACTCTACCAGAAAATCTCCAGGGATCTCCCTACCTGGAGCTGGCAGCCATAGTCAGGACTGGCCCCAATGAGTTCCTCACAAAGGCATGTGAAGGGTTTCCTTCCTTTGTCTGAACCAAGCTTGGTTGCCTACTGTGGCGAAACGGGCTCCAGTTTACAACTCAACTGTTCGCCTCCCACCCTCATCCCGTGGGTGTATCTCACTCCTTAAGTTCACTGCCACCACTCACTGAATTGTCACTGCCTTTTTAGAGGGACAGTGAGACCCCTGTGGCCATATCTCCCTATTTGGAGATGGAATCCCCAATCTTTGGGGGATCCCTGGAAAGTTGGCAACCCAAGGGTCTGGCCTTTCTTTGCTTCCCTGGGCTACCCGCTCCCTTTGGTATTGTGCAGAGCGGGGGAGACTATGTGGTCAGAGCACAACACAGATTTTATTTAAAAGAATTTATTTAACTATTTACACAGTTATAGAGCGTGCACACACTAAATGAATAAAGGCACAACTGTAGGAGTAAGCACTCACTATGAACCAACAGGGCATAAATCAACAGAGGTTAAACACAATCCTCTTTCCCTACACACAATACTCTCTCTACCTCTGGAGGTTGTGGGCTCAGGATAGGCTCTCTCATTGGACTGTCCTCTGGCTCTGCTTCAGCCTCTCTTGCCCAAGAGAACAAGGAAACTTCCATTCATTCCCAAAACCAGCCGACTGTGGAGTGGCTGAATCTCTGCTGCCTTCCAGGGTCCCCCCCCCCACATCTCTGGGTCAGCACAGGCAGCAGGAGCCTTTTCTAACCTCCTATAGGACGAATGGATGGGCTGGAGTCTATATTGATGGTACCCTGCCCCTTGGGGCAGTCCCTCTTTTCCCACACTTTTTGGCCTTGGGGCAGCTGGGAACTGTAGGCCAGCAGATGAGGAAGCCCCATTCAACCCAGTGAGTGATACCCCTGCAAGCCCCTCTCCAGAACTACAGCTCAATTGAACCTTATGGGGGAACATTTTAAACAAACAACCACAGACGGCAGCCATCTTACAAACACAGGTAACTGCCATTTCATTACACCTACTGACAGCCACTGAAGGAATAGTTAGTCCTACACAGGAGGCAAGCAGGAGAAGTGCCTTCATCAAGAGAGAAAGCTGTTTGCCAGAAATTCTGACAGGGCACAGTGGCTGAAGGAGTGGGTGGGGAAGAGGACCCAGCACCTGGCCAATGGCATGTGAGTACTCACAGCCAGTGGATAGACAGCTTCTGAGTGACACATCAGGGAGTCAACTGATTTGGGAGTGTGTGGAATGTTCAGGAGAGTCCATGACCAAAACACAATTATTATATATAGAGATTTAATTATTTAATTCATTTGTACTCCATCTTTCTCCCCAGTGGGGACCCAAGGTGGCTTACATCATTCTCCTCTTCTGCATTTTATCCTCACAACAACCCTGTGGGATAGATTAGGCTGATAAAATATGTCTACCCCAAAGTCTCCCAGTGAGCTTCCATGGCACAACTGGGGATTTAAACCTGCATGTCCAAGGTACTAGTCCAACAGTCTTAAACACTACAACACACTGGCTTTGCATGTGTGAGAACAAGTGAACAAGGTTGAGAATGTAAGAGACAACTGTCCTGACACAACAGCTGGATGTAGTTGCTATGGAAATCTGGATTTTCCTAATCTCATTGACAATGCAACCTGATGGAGAATAACTCCAGTCTAAGCCCACTGACTTCAACTAACTTTGCCAAGAGTAACTGCATGATAAATCTTCTATCACTGGGGATACCAACAACCCTCCTTCAATCCTACTGCATTTACTGGAGGAAATCTGATACCCCCCTCATGACAATTCAAAACTTGAGTGCTTTAGCAGATCAGAAATTTATAGCATAGAATAAATCTATAGCATGATCTTTAGGCATACATTTTTGATCCAAGTTAAAGAAAACTCATTTTTCTGTTGTGCTGGTGGTCCAACACATCTAAATATATAATGTGCACTGCCTTATTTTCAGAGAATGTTGCATACACACTTGAAGCAGACACATACAATTCTGTTTTTCATATAATGATTATTATACACTCCTGGTGTGGTAATTCCGTCTTGTACTGTTTCATCGTGTGACTCATGCAGGGGCTAGACATAAATGGCAGAAATGTTTTGAATGAGCTTATGAAGATAAAATAAAATTTAGCATGTGGATCACTAATCTGAATTCTTTCAGATTCTGGAAGAGGATATAGCTTTGGAGATTAACAGAATAGTTCTCAAATAAATTGCATCATGGTACCTAAAAATAAATACAGAAAAACAGCTCTCATACAGGCTTCATGAGCTTTCTTAAAATTCATCTGGACCAATGCTCTTCATCTGACAACCGGTGGAAGGCAAAGGACAGATGAGGCTACTCCAGTCCAAAATCTTTTAGAAGCTCTAGAGGAGTAGTTTTGTATGAGTGAAACTGGTACCACAAGGAAGTATTCTAAGCCTGAGTTATTGGCAGGCCTGTAGCCAGGAAATTTTTAGTGGGGGGCCCTGGGGAAAGTGGTGCCCCCCCAAAAAGCCTGATGTACATTGATGTCACAAAAAAATCAAATAAAAATCAAAAACATACTGCTGCTGCTGGCGCTGAGATGCACCCCCTGGTCTCCCTTCCTCCCTGATGCTGAGCTGAGGCATGGATAGAGGGTGCCCGGCTTGCATAGCTCCTACTGACTGCCACCTCTGTATTCAAGTGGCCATGTGACACGGAAACCCGGCAGCACCAACCCCCAAACAGGGACTCAGCGGTCAGAGAGAAATTAAATTGCTTTTAGATATACAAGGCACAGATTTAGTGGCCTCCCATTTCTGCAGAAATGAGATTCCAGCCCTCTCTGGGTGCAGAGCCCTTGGAATCAGGCTAACAGGAAAAAGTGGGAGTGGGGTGGTGGTGGAGAAAACTGACCCAAGAAAGAAAAACAGAAGCGATTATCAGGGAGAGGCAAAGCACAAGCAGCTTAGAGGGTAACAAGGGCTGGGGCTGATCAGAAGGCAAGGAGAAAGCTGGTGGCACCAGAAGCACCGAGTGAGGGAGGGGTTCAGTAGCCGACCCTGCAGTGAAGGCCCACAGGATGGTGGTTGTTGTGCCACCATGGAAGGTCATGGCACTGTCCTGTGCAGCGCTGCTCCCAGGCATGATCTGCAGCCCTGGCAGATTATTGGCTACCTTCTCTGCTCACCCCTGCTGTTGCTGGCAGGTTGCAGCAGCTCTGGTGAGTCTGGGGCCCTGCTGAGTGACTCCTCCCACCCCATGACAAAGGAAGTCAGGGGGCCTTGGCAGGAAGTTACGGGGCTGGGCCCCAAGGGGCACCAATGTAGCTACAGGCCTGGTTGTTGGTATATATCTTTAGGAACTGCATAACAGTTGATGGTAAAAATGAGAAATGGGTAGTTGAACTGACGGTAAATTTGCTCCAAAGATGGGTCAGCTAGTCTCGGTATCTCCTTTGAATTGTAATGTTTAATCCATCATATAATATTGCTGGGGTGGGGGGAGGGGTTTCCTACAAAATTCTCTAAAAACTTTTTTTTTGCCCTCAGCAAAATGGTTAGTTGAGTAGCTATCAAAGGAGACCACCTGTGAAGAAAACCAAAATGGCAATGTTATATTTCTAGTAATTAAGTCAGTAGTTTAAAACTTTAAATGTAGTTATATGAACTCATTAAATAGCAGCTCACTGAAAGGATAAACTCTTACAGAGGGAAACAGTGATGCAGCACCTTTTCAAGTGGGTTTATGAGTCATATAAACCAGAATTACTTCCATGATGCAGACAAACAATGTTCTCCATTTAAAATACCCTTACATAATTAGTAATAGTTCTCTATGTATTTGATAGGATTTAAATCTGGCATTTACAGTGCATGACAACACCCAGGACCTTGATCAGTGGGTAATACAGTTCTTCGAAAGATGTTGTATTCTTTGGAACTATGTTGTTTCTAAAGTATAAACACCTCTTTGAAAATACACTGAAATATAGGTACAGCTGTAGGAAAAAGTCTGTTTTGGTAGATACAGAATAAGAATGGCATTTTGATGGTAATGTTGAGGTGACCAGCACAACATGCTCTTTATGGGGCTACCCTCAAAGAACAAGGATCAAAGATTGGGCCTTTGCAGCATTTTTTCAGTGGTCACACTGTTGTTGGTGGCCATGGGTCGAACCTGTGGCCACCATAACATGTAACTTGGCCCTTATAGGCAGAACTCCCAGGCTTTCAACAATCCTATGGAAAGAGATTTCCACCCAGACAAGTCCTGCAGGTTCTCAGGCAGCTGTTCTGTGACAAAAAGCTAGAACTTGGTCTGAGTTTGCCTTGATGGCTCTTGGTTTCCCAAAGCCATTTTTTTCTGGGTCAGTAACATGTCTTCCGTGGATGATAACATTCCAAGGATTTTAACAACATTGCACTTTCAGCAGATATTTTATAAGACATCTTTGGACACCATTCAACCTTCACCCAGAGTTATGGCTTTGAATGTAGCAGCATGTGGCAGTATTGTCAAGTAGATGGTTACCCAAGCTCAGCTAGTAAACATTCATTTCAGGGGTTCCAGACCCTTTGGAGACTCTCTTGATCCTATATTGATTGAGACAGAGGACAAGATAAAGGTACTGATGTCCCCAAGGCTCTGGCCCCTGGGGACACACATTTTTGTCATGGCTTGTCCTCCTATTTCTGTACACATGTACACCTCAGTGGGGGCCTAGAATTGATAAAAGGAGCCTGAATTAAGGTGATATCAAAAGGCAGTGAATCATGCTAAGACGGGAAGGAATGCAGAGCAGATCATCTAAAAATCATGCACCCTATACAATCATGCAATACCTACCCTAAGAGGAATTCAACTGAGGGCCATTTTCCCCAAAACCTCAGGGTCTCTAATGACCTAGATCTCTAAAACAATAAGCAATGAACGATTCCAGCAATTTCCTCCATATCTCAATGACCAGAAAAAAAGATTACTGCTCTTTTCCAATCATGACAAGTACCTGGCCATATCTAACTTCCAAATCTCTCCAAGGGAACATGCAAAAGGAGAAAACTCACCTCTACCATATAGACAAAAGATTTCTGTGCCTTGAGCAAAGGAGAGATGACATTCTTGTACTGCTTAATGTGTCATGTTAATACTTATGCTATGTGCCAGTTCTTTTCGGTGGTTCCAGACTTCTAATATCCTAATGTGTTGGTTATTGAATGTCCCATTTTGTTGATTGTACTGACTCATTCTGTGTAACCCTCTTTGATACCCTGTGAAAAAGTCAAACTATACATAATGTAAATAAATAAATAAAATTCAAGTTGGGTTATCTTTAAAATAACACATTTTTATTATTCCCACATTCCAGTGCCAACACCTCAGTCTCAGCAAAAGGGTATAAGAATTTACCCCTATATTTTAATTGGTTTGGCCCCTCACTTCTCTGAATTACGGACATGTCTCGGCATCTGCTTCCCTCTGCCTGGTCAGTTTCAGGTCCTGATGCTGCTTCTTTGCTCTTGAAGATTCCCCCTTCTCTTCAAGTGCAGGCTCATTTGTTTTCTCTTCTTTCCCCTCCCCTTTTTAGTTTTATTCTTTGACTAGTAATAAGGCCCACTGCGGAAATCAGTGCAATGGGTTCTAGACAGGGGGTCTTGGAGAGTGCTCCCACCTGCTGCCATGGCCCACATTCTCTGCACCAATGGCCATCTAAAAGACTGGGGGGGATGGGCCATCAACGGGTGGTGTGCCAGTGAAGGAGAGGTTGCACACCACTCAGCCCTCCCAGTGGCCCTCCTGGTGGCTTTAGAAGCTGGGATGTGTGTGAAGACAGGCCGGCGACTGGCAGTGTGCCAGCAAAGGAGAGGCTGCACACCAACTGGCCCTCCCACCTCCCCCCGCCCAGCCCCCATTCCAGGCCCCAGGGCCACTGGCTCTTCCCCCCAGCCTTGGTTTGAGGCCTCTGCTGTCCAGCCTGGCCACCCACGGCTCCCCCCACTTCAATGCAGGCCAAGGCCAGGCTGGGAGCAGCAGCAGTGCCAGACTCACCGAAGCCTCTTTCCTCTCTCCAGAGGCGAAGTTGTCTTCTGAAGTGTGTTTTGGCAGCTGCTGCTTCTGTGGGTGGGACTGCGGCAATGCAGCCAGTGGCCAGGGACCCATTTTGAGTGGCAGTTCAGGCAGCCAACTGATTTTGGCGCACATCAAATGTTGCCACCCTAAATGGCTTTTATTTATAAGGAAAGGATAGGTAGGCAGTTCTGCTAAGAAAAGTTTCAGATAGAATCCTCCAGCTTGCTTCATTCTTCATGAGCCTTACATAGGGTTTCAAGGTCTTTGTCTGCCTTTGAGAACTTCCCCTTTTCAACTGTATTCAACCAGCTTAACTCGGCGCACCATCCCATGTTGGTCCCTAACCCCTTTAATTCCATTCCTGCTTTTAACCTTCTGGTCTCATAATGTGATAAACAATATACTCATGTGAAACTTTTTCTTAAAGATGTTTTAACTTTTAAATCCATCTGCAGTGTATAGGTGCCTTCTATGGAACTTAAATGTTGTTCTTTGAGTAAGGCTTCTTTCAAGACCATGGCCACATATATGTTCATTACAGGAGCATGGGGGAGACTGGAGACTATAGAAACTAGAATCATGCAGCACTGTGACATGACTTCCAGCTGCATAACTGAAAGTGACCTAGAGGTATCACATGATGCTCTAGGAATTTCCCAAACCTAACTGGTAAAAACCTAGAGCATTGCACAATGCTATGACATCACGTCTAGGTATGTAGCCAGGAGTGATGTTACAGCATTGTGCACTCCCCCCCCCCAGTTTTGCCCCTGCTGCTTCACAGAGCAGCAGTGAGAGCCAAGAATGTGGGGCAGGAGGCTGCCTGCCATAATGGGCAACCTGGTAAAGCTAATGTTCATTCACTTATTTGATACTTAATGTGTGTTACTTAATAGGTATTGCTTTGGCCTGTAGGATTTTAGAGCTGAAAGTTCTTCCTTTTAGCAAGGACCTTTGCATTTTTCAAATTTACATGGCATTCATTCTGAAGGTTAACTCCTTGTTCCACAGATCTGAGAAAACTGTTTTGCCTTCTTTCTCCCTACCTAAAACTCCCCAAAGAACGTTAGTGTCATTCTCCAGATGTTAAAAGGTCCCTGAGCTCCTCCTCCTTTTCATTTGATTCCTTTTCCTTCTTTTGTCACTTACTATGTTGGTTCCATTCTTGTTGGTTCCATGGTACGACAGTTTTTCCATCCACTGCTTTACATCTCTGTTTCTCCCGTGTTCTTCCCTAGGTCTCAAACAATCCCTGAACAGGAGCCCACAATTCCTAGAATGCATAATACTAATGATTAGAGTAACTTTGTTTGCCTTAATTATTGTCTTTCATCTATGTGTCATTACAATGGATGAAATATGCCTCCAATGCTACTAAACACCCATTCTGAAAATTTGGGGTCATGAAATATTCAGACTATTTCTATTTATGTGATAATTCCTATGGCTTGGCTACTACTCAGTTATATTTGAAGAGCTCTACAGCCATAGAAAAGAAGCCTGCTGAAAGGGTAGAAGTTCCCTGTTTATATGAGAGTGATTCTATTAAAATGACTTGTGCAGCCTTCCATGGAGAAATCTCTCATCACTGATATTTAGAAATCACAGGATCTTCCACTGGAACATACAAGTTCATTTAATGTTCTAGCTACTGGACAGATATATAGTCTCCTATTACAGCAGGTTCTCAGAATTTCCTTGCCTTCTCATTTTAACTCATGAGTGAACTGCACTGTATCTTTCTTTGGCATGCTTAAATGACAGCAAATTACGCCTGCAGCTTCAGTGAAGCAAAGATGGTTTCTAAGGCACCCACAACAAATGGGGTTATATGACTCCAGTTGCCCTGCCAAGTTCTTTGATTTTATTTTTCTAAGGGCTGCTTCTTTGGGAGGAGTTATTACGTTCTTGGCAAAGGTGCAGACCACATTTGCACAGATAATATGAATGCAGGCACAGGGAGCATTTAAAGAGAACAATGTACAGGAAGAAAGCAGAGCTTCCCTCCCTGTAATTCCCCTCCCCCACATTATCTACCCCAGTCAGATTATTTTGTAGTTCCAAAGCCCAGCTGTTAAAATATTGGCTTAAATAGACTTGCAAAGAAAGGATTAGGCACCCCCTCCCATTTACTACCGACCCTTCCAAATGCCCCGCACACATTATTGCTATGAAGCAAATGTGGTGTAGAGAACCCTACATCTCAGAACATGCAGTTTCAATTTATTCTGTTGTGACTGACTGCACTTTTGTAAGAGGCTTAGAAGTGCTGTACCAACAACTAAGGACAGTGAAGAGTTAATTCTTCACAGAGCTTTGACTGACAGGCTGTTCTAATCAATCTGATTGGTTGACAGCTGAGCAGGAAAATTCTTAAAAGAGCTGGATCTTTGAGACCATCTATGCCCTGTCAAAAAAGCCCTGTCAAAAAATAGCCCTGTCAAAAAAGGGTTTAGTGCTGACAGAGTCAAATTTCTACCTTGACTGAATGCAGTCTGAATTCAGCAGTAGCTGACAGCAGTTTGAACACAGACAGGAATACTAGGGGGAGATTTTGGCAAGGAAGTGGGTAGTAGAGAAGATGCCCATTCAGGCCAAAAGAAAGGGGATAGATGTTCTAGAGAGAGAAGATTCTCTACCCAGTCAGACAGGGAGAGTAATCTCTGAGAGACTAGAGAGGTCCCTGGTCTGGTGTGCTTAGGAACTGCCTGTAGAGACCTTAAAAGTCAGTGTAAAACTCAAGAAAAATACTAGTGTTCCAAGGGGCTTGGGTACTGGGAAGAGGGTACCAGCCTTCTGGGCGCCAAAATAGTCACTGAATATACAAATAGGGTGTTTGGAAAAACTCTGGAACAAAAGCTTCTCAATATAAAGATTTAAGGTAACTGAATAATTTAAGAATCTCTCATTAGCCTGATAATCTAAGTACAAAAGTCTATGCTTGTACTAGTTTTGCCTCAGTAATTTCAGCCTCTGATTTCACCTGACCTTATCCCTTGATGTTAAAGAAAACTTTTTTTTTTTTGCGTTGCTGAGTGCCATTTTCAGTGGTTTCAATTAAAGGGCGATCCTATCCCTTCCCTCATATAGCCACTATATCTTACTACCATAGGGTGGGACAGCCAAAGTTTCTTCAGGAGCCAGTTTGGTGTAGTGGTTAAGTGCGCGGACTCTAATCTGGGAGAACCGGGTTTGATTCCCCACTCCTCCACTTGCACCTGGCTGGATGACCTTGGGCAAGCCATAGCTCTGTACCAGCTGTTCCCTCAAGGACAGCTTGGGAAAGAGCTCTCTCAGCCCCACCTACCTCACAGGGTGTCTGTTGTGGGGAGGGGAAGGGAAAAGGAGTTTGTAAGCCGCTCTGAGACTCCCTTGGGGAGTGGAGGGCGGGGTATAAATCCAATCTCTTCTTCTCTTCTTCTTCTTCTTCAGGGGAGAAGAAAACAGATGACCAGGGTTGCTCAGTCAGTGAAGGGACAGAAAATGGAGGGAAAATCTAGCCTCTTAGGGAGGGTGTCTGTCATATCAGTCTGTTTCATTTTTTTGCCATACATCCAGCAAGGTCAAGATGGCATAAATGATTCTCCACTCCTCCATTTCATTTCCCAAAGAACTCCTGTGAGACAGGTTAGGTTGTGTGTCACCTGGCCATTCCTATGACAGTCTAAACCCATGTTTCAGTATGCAAACCACTATACAACACTTCCTCTGCACATATTATATTACTGTGTGATATGGACCAGTTCTCAGCTAGAGCTCATTTTTTAAAACCAATGACTTCTTTGATGTGGTGAACTTTCATTTCATATGGAGAGATAGTTTTACATAAAACTCACCATTTAAAACTGGAGTGCTATTTCTATAAGATCTGAGCTATGCATACATACACACATGCACTAGTAGAAGAATTAGGCTCAGATGAACTCCATTTTCCCCAAGACATTAGAAGTCATTAGTTTCACAACACCTTAGTAGACTCACAATGCCATCATAAGCAGTGATCTAACTCAATAAACTTGGAAGGGTATAATTCTGCTTAGGATGGCACTATAATTCTTGAGGAATCTGAATTTGCATTCTTACCTCTCTACTGCCATCACTTTGCTCTTATGAGAATCAACCAGTGGAGATAATTCTGTCTACCTTGATTTGAACAGCCCAGCCTCTATGGAGGGGACTAGATGAGAAAGGAAAAAGTAGTTGAATGGTCAAAATAGTTGCTTTGTGTGGTATCAGATCACTTTTGCTTTCTCCCTGAGTCCCTGTTTCAGGTTTTGTTTGCCTGCCTGATCCTTATGTCATCCTGCCCTGACAATCTCATATCATGAAAGACTGAAACAGGTTTGTGAGGCCAGAGGAAAGGAAGAGAGTGAAGGGTGAGGGAGAAGAAACCACCATACCATGATTGGGGAGAAATATGCCACAGCTTTATTATATACAACCACCAGAGCATTGGCAAAGCATGGTGATGGATCCAGCATCAGGTGACCTGCTTGCCACCCTGCTTGGGGGTTAAAGCCATGGAATGGGAAGCCCCCAGATCTTACATGGGTGCAAGCCCTGCTACATGGTTCCCTCACTATCTGGTGATGAGAACCAGCCAATAGCCCCTTAGCTGGGCATTCTACTGAATGGCTCAACTCCAAAAACTCCTTGAGGAAGCCCCCAAAATGGGGGATGCGGGCTTGCAGGTACTGCCTCCACCCCAAACTGGATCCATCCCAATGCCCAACATGGTGTGTGATGTGCTACCTCATACAGATTTGGAGCCAAGTGAAGGTAGAGTTCCAGCAGTGGCTGGGCTAAATAGGGGAGGGGCACAGTGGCCAGTGCAGAGATCGTGCATGCCCAGATGGCCCTAGAACTCCACCCCCCCTTCCGAGACTGCATGGGAAGGCCATGGCCAGCCATGGCCACTGCAGTGGCCCCCAAACCACATATAGCAGGTTGGAGCAGGCAGACGATCAGCCCCGATCTGCAAAATGCGTCCCAGGTAAGTCTGGGACCACCGCTTTACTTTGTCAGTACAGTGTGACATATTTCATGTCATATCAAATATTGTTGTATACAGCATTTTTATAGAATTAATTTCATGTCGTAGCCAGTATTAATGTATACTGTATTTTTATATAATTCATTCTTTTATAAAATACAAAATCTCTGTAACATACCAAGGTCTGATGGACCAACATTCTTTTGCTAACAGTGGTTTAAACTGACACTGAACAATAAGGTATACAGAAACATAGGGATATAATGGTAGTGGTTTGCCATTCACTCCATAAAGTCCATCAAAAAGTTGTGGAAGTCTGTTTCAGATTTATGAATACATGTATGGGTGAAAGTGGGATTATGCCCATTGCTTTCCCTTTCAATTAAATGCACTTGTCTGGAGGCCAGAATTAAATGTAGACAGATTGTAAACTGTACATGGACTAGACCCTCTCCACACATATTTAAAGATGGTCTGAAAGGAGCTATATTACATCAACATTAATGCCACAAGTGGCCAAATTATGGTCTGTTTTGGAAAAGAAAAAGAATATAGATACATGAATGCAAATATGTATTATATGACTTCAACTGTTTAAGAATGTTATCAGATCTTGTTCCTTCTTTTCAAGGCCTGCCAAAGCAAAGGAAACCTATGGGATATTTTTTCATAAATTCTCTGAGCATAATCCTGTTTGCAAAAAGAGAAGTGGAGAATGTCCTTAAATAATGTGTGAAGATTAGAAAAATAAAACAAATGTACAAATAACCCCTGCAGGAATATCTACTATTTTTTCATTTTGTTCATATTAATACTATCCTGCTTATATTTAACAAGGTGTGAACAGTTGCTTTGCCTTTGGGGCCATAGGTGTCAACTTGGGGGGGGCTGGGGAGCTGGAGCCCCCCCCCCCCAACTTTTCCAGGATGTGCTGAGCCTCCCCTGGAGACAATGGCCTATAATGTCTCTGGCCCAGCCCCAGTCCCCGTCTCTCCCCCCCCCCGGAAATTGGAAAGTCTATGCCCTTGGTATCATTAGGAGGGGGGGAAATGGCTAATCTCTGATGGGGTATGTACAGCCTTGAACCTTAGAGTTACTGTACAGAAAACCCTATGCTAAACATTGAATTAGAGCAAAATGATGCTCTAACAGTTTACATCCCTTGAAATGCTGATATCTTAAGCCTAGTGAGAGTTTATTTGGCTGTGAAGCAGTCTACTCTCTTAGTCACTGGCGCATTTTCCAGCCAACTTCAATTAAACATTGTGTTGACAGATACCCTGATAGCACAAGCCCCATCCTTATGGTGGTATCAGTATTCAACTGTTGGCTCCAAGCCTTCACCTGAGTTTGCAGTGACCTCCTTTCCCAATAATGTAAAGCTTCACTGGAGTTCTGAGCTGACAAATCATAATGATAAAGAAGTACAACCTGCAGAAACAACATATTGATAAATAAACCTTGATAATGGCCAATTATCTAACCATGGGGAACATGCCCAAATGTTAATGGATTCAATTTGTGCATAAAATACAGTGGTTTCCCCAACGTGCTTTCATTGCTGTAGCTAGCTCTACATAGCTGACTCTACACTGTGGTAAGATGAGGCAGTTTCCTCAGGTGAGAGATTTCAAAGGACATCCACCTCCATGGTCGCCACCACTTCATCTCCGCCCCATCACCCCCATACCTGACTCCAGAGGTGAAACACCTAACACTCTTGCCCTCTGCATGTCCCGTGCATTTTTAAACATACACACATACCCAATATGGCTTCCAAAATTTCTGCAAGGCATAAAAGTTTAAGAAGCCCTACTAGGTATACAAGGTTTGTTGAATTTAGGGTTACCAACTCTAGCTTGCAAGATTCCAAGAGATTTGGGGCACTGCCTGGGGAGAGGTTGGTTCATGGGGGTGGAGTTTGGGGGGGGGGAGGAAGCTCAGAGAGGATGTGGTGCCATAGAGTCTAGCTGAAGCTCTTATAGCCATTGCCTCCAGGGGAGCTGATCTCTGTACTCTGAAGATCAATTGTAATTCTAGATCTCCTGGCCTCACCTTGAAGCTGATAACCCTACCCACACTGTGTGTTAAGGTGCCACAGGAATGAGAAGATCACAGGATAGGGCTCCTGGGCAATTCAGTACAGCTCAGTTGGGAAGAAAGGGTAAAGACAAGAGGTGGTGGTAGCCTGGAGCAATGGCCTTATGAGAAGGCCCCTCCCCCCAATTGTTGGGCTCCCACTAATACAATTTTTTAATGCTCTAAATAGTAAATATATAGTTCAGCATTCAAGGAATCAGTGAGACATTATGTTATCTCTGGTCAACATTTATCAGACAGGTGTTTTTTTTTTATATCCATTTAGCCAGCTCACAACAAAAACCTCTCCTTCCCCCTTCCACTACCTGATTTTCTTCAGCTTTGGTACTGATCTGTGGGGCAATGTGCAAGGTGTCATTCAAAGGAGGAGGCTTTTAAAAAAAGATTCAGTTTCTTTTCCCAGAGAAATATAACATTGGGTACAAAGACAGCTCTGTGAGCCTTGTTGTGTTGTTTTTTTAAAAAAAATAGTCCTGTGAATATCAGCACCTGTCCCTCTGGCTGAAACAGTACCCGGTTCCCTTTCTGAACAGAAGCAGATGATTCAGCCATGGTGGAAGTGGCTTCCAAGCCCTGAAAGCAAAGCTGCTGATCATCTGATTTCCAGCCACTGATGCCAGCACCTTAGGGTTTGGAGGTTGTATCCAGGTGCAGCTTTTTTTTTTTTGCACTTTGAATCATCTACATAAGATTTGCATTCTGCTGAGCCCCATAATGTGCAACACTGAGTTCACAGATTTAAAATGTGGCCATTCCTTTGACCTCTGTCTGTGTTTATTTAATTCAGGTTACTCAGAATGTATACATACAGGTGAGAATTTTCACTGGAGTTAATTCTTCCTCCCCACTGGGATTCTTATATAGGATTTAATCCAGATTTAGAATATCTGTTGGTCAGGAGAAACTAACTCTGGTTAATTTGCATATTTGCATTCTATGTCAAGAACAACTAAAGTTAGATTTAAACCAGGATTCATCTAAGATGCTCCCCATAAGAGGAAAAAGAGGAAGCACAAGGTGGGATGTGGACATGGCAATAAACCAGGTTTCTGCACATTAAGGCTTAATGTGAGAGTGGTGTAGTATCTGAATGTAATCCAGGGGTGATGTAGGTATACCAGGCTTGCAAATAACCATTGCCATAGCCAGTAAGAATTTCCTATTTGCTGCTTGGTGAACAAGGGTTTTTTTAAAAAGGTGTATATGGGGGGATTAGATGAAACGATTTTTTCCATCATCCCATGGAACAAGAGTTCAATCTCCTTTCCCCCAGCACCAGGCCTCCTGTCTGATTCAGCCTCCCCTCTCTATGGTGTTGTTATCCCCCAAGGGGTCCTTAGGTGGGGTGTGAAGTAGAGGAGCTTGGGAACAGCCCCAAGAGTGACTACACATTGGCTAAAAGAAAGAGGGCATCTAAAGGGTTGGTGGGGCAATGACTACCAGGATTACCCTCCTCAGGAATAAAAACTTCCTTGGGAGTAAAAACTTCTGGGGTAGTAAAATCCTACTCACATGTAGGCCAAGAGACCTAGGGAGTGGGCATGGTAGAGTAAAGGAGAATAAAAAGCCCAAGCAACAGAAAAGAGGTGCAGAAATGTCATTTGGCAGGCAGATAGATGGGAAAGTTGGAGAGCTCAAGAGGGACCAGGAATGTGGTATTCCTGATCAAGAGAGCAGGACATTATTCTATGGAGGCCTGGTCATCTTAAGACCTAACACTTTTGGTGAGGATGCAGTAGCTAGAGGCCTCAGTCAAGGAACCCTAGGCAGAAACTAGGGTTGCATCCTCCAGGTGGTGGCTGGAGATCTCCCAGAATTACAAATGGTCCCTAGGCTTCAGATATCAGTTTCCCTGGAGAAAATAGCTGCTTTGGAAGGTGGACTATATGGCAGAGGTGTCAAATATGTGGCCCACAGGCCAGATCTGGCTCCTGCAGGGCTGGTATCCAGCCCACAAGCAACTACTTCCTTCTCCTGGCCACTACTGTTGCTGCAAAGGGGGAAGGAAAAAAGAGAGCACACATACGTGTAACCAGATAAAAGTTCCTTCTGCTCGCTCCTGCTTCCTCCTCTGGGGCTGCTGCTGCCTTGCCAAGCCTCTCTTCCTCCTATAGGGAGGAGGTAAGGGGGAAGGAAAAAGAGAGTGCATGTGCATGCACCAGGGAAAAGCTCTCTCCACTCTTTCTTGCCCTGGGGCTGCTGCCACTTTCCCAACCATCCCTTCCCTCGTTTGGAGAGGGAGTCCCATGGCACCTTCAGGATGAACAAAGTTTTACTCCAGGTAGAAGATTTCCTGCGCATACACACTTCATTAGATAGAGGGAGGGAGATTCTTCTGATAAGCCCTGCTCTGCTGCTTACTTTGAGACCTGATCTCTCTCTCTCACACTCTCATGTTAAAAAAGGAAGGGGGCAGGAAAGAGATGCATCTGGAATATGGGAAATTAAAGGGAAATTATTTTGGCTTGTTCTGAAAAGGGTTTTTTTTTTAAGATTAGATTTCTCTTTGCCTATCTGGGATTTTCTTTCAGAAAGACCCTGATTAGGAATTAGAACACTTGGATTGGACTTTATGGTTTAATGACTGGAAGTAGATGGCTAGGTATTTACAAATACATGTCCAGTGGTCATTTGGGGCTGGAGCAAGGTGGAGTAGCACTCCTCCAGCCCAGGAGCAGGCACTAGGGCAGCCATGGGCTGAATCAGAGTCTCTGATTTGATCTGCCACCAAATTGCTGCTGAAATTCAGTGGTGGCTTAAAAAGCAGCTGAAGGGGAAGGGATTTGAGGGAGAGGCTCCAAACTTACAGGGTCGCTGCTGGAGCCTCTTCCCCAAATACCCACCAAGTTTCAAGAAGATTGAACCAGGGAGTCCAATTCTACGGGCCCCCAAACTGGTTGCCCCATTCCCTCCATTGTTCTCTATGGTGGGAAAAAAATAACGTTTTTTCCCACCATAGAGAACAATTAAGGGGATGGGGAAACCTGTTTGGGGGCCTGTAGAATTGGACCCTGTGGTCCAATCTTCTTGAAACTTGGTGGGTATTTTGGGCAGAGGCCCCAGCAGCTACCCTGCATGTTTGGAGCCTCTCCCTCAAACCCTTTCTCCTCCAGCCTTATATCTATATATCTAATTCCCAAGTGCCCCCCCCCACGTGCAGATACTTAAATCCGTGTGGGGGAGCACTTGGAGGGCAGAGGGGGGCGGTCTGCAGGTGGGGGTAACCCCCCCACTTGCAGAAAAATCCGAAATCTATCAAAAACTTTTCGGGGGATCTTTAAATCTCCCGAAAAGTAAAAGAGCATCCCCTGCGCATGCACAGGGAACACTCTTGGAACGGCAGCGGCCCGGCGAGAGTCGCCGAGGCCAGCCGACAGCCTGCGGAGGAGGGGGAAGGGGACGAGCGGTGGGCCCGGCGAGAGGTGCCGAGGCCCGCCGGGAGTCTCTGGGGGGGAAGGGGGCAAGCAGCGGGCCCGGCGAGAGGCACCGAGGCCCAGCGGGAGTCTCGAGGGGGAAGGGGGCAAGCAGCAGGCCCGGCGAGAGCTGCCGAGGCCCGCCAGGAGTCTCTGGGGGGGAGGGGGCAGAGGAAGGGGGGAAGAGGGCGGAGGAAGAAGGAGCAGCTGTCAGCTTCTCCCCCCTGCGAATATCGCGGGCCCCCCTTGTATATCCTATTAGTTTTTGCCATTGACTTCAGTAGCCCATAGGGTATAATGGGGCTGAAACTGACATTCAGCCAGCCCAATGACTCCTGAATGGGCTTGCATTGCCGAAACTGACATGTGGGGGTCATTCGGCAGCCAGAACAGATGTGGCTTGATTTGGCCCGATCTGAATCGGGCCAAAAAATATATATATTTGCACACCCCTAGTGGGCACAAATGGCAGTCGTGGCAAGCCCCTCCCCCAGCTCCCAGCGGGCCTGTGGAGGAAGTGAAGCAAGAAGGGGTTTAAAGTTTAAACCCCTTCTGTTTAGAGTTGCATGGCAGTGGCGGCACAGTCTTTCCATTGTATTCTATGGGGCCCTTCTCGCTTCGCTCCCCTGCCCACCCGCCTTGACAGGCCAGCTGGGGAAGGGAAGAGGAGGTTTTTGAAGATGCCCCCTTTTTGCTTCCCTTTCTGACACACTTCTGGTGATGTCAGGGGGTGTGGCATATGCTAATGAGTTATGCTAACATATATGCTAATGAGCTCCTGCACCTCTTTTTTTATGAAATGACCCCTGTATAGCTCCATATATTCCAGTTGTACATGTAGTCTCCCTCTCTCCCCTCCCACCTCACTGGCTGCCTTTCTTTACATTAACCCCCCCCTTACTTTTTAACTGTTTCATGATCATCACTAGCAGTTAGTGGATTTTGTTGAATCTGAAAGCAACACATTATTTCACTTGGAGAGATCCCCCTTTCTAATTCTAAGAGATGAAAATAATAATAATAATAACAACAACAACAACAAGAAACCTAACAGCACAGCATGCAATCTTTATCAGCGGAAGGGAGCAATAGCCCAGTAGCACCTTAGTGGCTAACAAAATTTGTGGCAGGGCATGAGCTTTTATGAGTCACTGCTCACTTCTCCAGATACAGCTAGAATGTGAGTCCATCTGTCTTTATATCTTGGAGAGTTGCCAAATAACAATAGCAGCTATTGGTAATGAGTGAAGAAACCTAGGTCTCAATTCAGTCCAGGAGAGTAGGAAGAGTAAGAGTCCAGTAGCACCTTGAAAACAAAGTTTTTGGCAGGGTATGAGCTTTCATGAATCACTGCTCACTTCCTCAGGCTTATGTCCATTTATTCATTGCATCCTCCTGGACAGAATCCTCCTGGACCAAACTGAGACCTAGGTTTTCTGTCTCATTACCAGTGATGGTATCTCCACACCTACTACCTCTCTGCATATCACACCTAATCCAATCAAGCCTATTGCTATTTGGCATCTGAAATCATCTTTATAATGTTTGTGTCTCCAGTACCTCATTTTACATTTTATGACACACATGGTCCAGCCCAGCAAAGTGACATTTATGTCAGATCTGGCCCTCGTAACAAATGAGTTTGACACCTCTGCTCTATGGTATTATATGCCACTGTGTTCCCTGTCCTCCCCAGACTCCCCCCCCCCAAAAAAAAAAATCTCCAGGAATTTCCCAACCCAGATCTGGCAACTGTAGCAGGAACCCAAGCCCAGGAGTACATGCAGTATCTTGAAGTGAACAGGTGGAGAAGATAAGGGGATAGGCAAATCCCCAGGCTGTAATCAGGTATAGGAATCTGGAACTCTGTCACATGGGAAAACAACAATAAAGTACAACCTAATCTACCCCACCCCCACAAGTAAGCCTATTGGAGTGTGTGGAGACAAATGGAAGAGCCAGGAAGAGCCACTGGCTTGGGAGGGCTTCACAGGCAGCTTTTAATTTTTTTTTTTTTAAGTGGGAGACTCAGTCTCTCTGTTTTTTGCCTACTGTAACCCTGAGAATCAAGATTAGGATAGTTCTGTAAACAAATGATTTGATTCTTAAGGCACATATTTTATCTCCCTGTTTTGCAGAGGGGAAAAAAATATTACTCAGTTCCTTCTACTTCCTTAATTAAAGTTATATACAGATTTTAACTCGGTGGAAAAAATCTGTTTTCTTAACCCAACATATGTGTTCACACTAAAATTCAAGAATAACATTGCGCTTTGGTGTATTTTTATTTTAATCTGCCAATTTGTATTGACTGTGATAGTGTAGATAGCCTTAATTTTTCCTCCTAGATGACGGCTGTGATGGCTCCTACAAATGCCATATAAAACTGACTCTTCTTCTTCTTGCTATAGGTTAAGCAGCAGCTTTGCTTCTTACAAGTTCAAATGGCCATTTATCTCAGGCAGGTGACCTATGATAGAAACACATTACTTTATGTGAATTCCATTTCTAGCCTAGGCTTTAAAGACCTAGCCTAACCAGATTACAGACTTCATGTTTTCTGTCTCAAATCTCTGAGCAAATAGTGAGGAGAAGGAAGGGAAAAAACCCTTATAGATATTGTTTAGCAGAAAATAAAATAAAGAAGTGTAACCAGACACCAAGATAATTGCATCAAAACTCTCGTAAGCATTAGAAACCTTTTTTCTGTAGTGGGAAAACCAAAGATAGAAAGGGGAATAAACATAGGGGAAAGCTATAGCATCAAATAAAATAGGTCAAATGTTACCTTTCTGTAAAGGTTTAGCACATTGAGTCTCCATTTCCCTCATTAGCACTGATATAAGTAACTTATGGCTGCCATTGTTTAATATCAGTTCAGGCATTATCTTTGCATCTATGTATCCATTCATGCATATAGGCATCAACAAACAAAAAGACCAACTGCATTTCTGACAAAACTGGTAACAGGGTTCAAAAACTGGCATAGCAAAGGCAGGACTCATGACAGCTGGAAAAAGCATTTTGACCTTGTAGAGGCATGTACAACAAAGCAAGTGAACAAAAGAACTATTTTGTAGGAGCCTATATAAAATGGTATTGAACTAGACAGGTAGCATAGCAGCCTACCATTTTCCTTGCATGGGATGCCTTTATAACACGTCACCTTTGCCCCATTTCAGGTACTAGTAATATTGGGTGTCAATAATGTCCCGACTTCAAAAGTGTTCATGACTTTGTAACAGATCTTTGAAGTAACCCTACCTACTTTTGATCTAATCTTAATTTTAAAAAAAAATCTGCAGGATCTGAAATGGGGCAGAATTATATCTATGCAGGCCTGGGGAGAACCTGCCATGGATGGCTGAGCTTTTCTACCTGCTCAGCCCTACCCCCTAGCTGCCTGTCTGTAAAAGAAGCTGAAACCTATTTGATGTTTGTATTACTGTAGGATGTTTTATATCTGTTAAATGCCCTGGGTACTCTTTTTAAACAGAAGGCTGAGATAGAAATAAATAAATAAAGATGCTATGAACTTCACAGTGAACATGTTCAGCAGGTGAACATTTTTGGCACTGATAACAATTCAGCCGAGCACTGGGTCTCCTAACCACTGTCTGATTCAAGCAACCTGGGGTGGGTGTGGAATAGGACTAAAGGCTATATGACATTCAACATGAAATGCAGCTGATTGCCCTGTACAAGTACTGTTTGAATAGGTGGAAAGTAACACCCTGAACAGATTCAAACTGCTCATGTACAACCAAAACAACTTAACAAAAAATGGCTGGTGATCCAAATATGAGCAGAACCAGTGGTTATTTGGACATCTGTAGCTTGAGCTTCCTCTAGGCCACAGCAAATTTCCATAATAGTAGTGTAATAGTGACCACAGTGACCACAGTGACCACAGTGTCCACAGCAAGGTAATATGTGGAGGTAATTGTTAGGTCCAAGCCATGGCCATCCTCCAAAACAGACCTGGGGAGTGTCTTCTTCTGTTGAACATCCCTGAGAGTAAGGGATGCAGAAGACAGAAAGTACAAGACTCCTTCCATTCGTAGTAAACATGACAAAACAAAGGCTTCATTATACTGACAGTGGCTGAGGTTGTGTCCTCCTATTTGTTTGGAAGCCTGACTGCATCCCTGGTAGCTCATTAGGACAGTTTCCTGCCTCACACCATGTGGTTCCTAGTGCAGCTTCTAACTTCAGAACCCTCTGGGTACTTTGGTTTCTTGTTTTCTCAAAGAGTAATATGAGAAACTTGGAGTGCAACAGCAAAGCCTATTGCAAATATTGTACCGAGTGCCAATATAGGATGTCACACAGGGTGGCTGCAAATGTAGAATTCCTGCCTTATGGAAACTTTTTGCATGACTCAGCATGACTCAAGGGGAGTTCAAAGTAAGACAAAGTAGAATGAAACATTTCATCTAAGAGAAAGCTCCTTTAGCATAACCATAGATGTCTGTTCTTAGGCTGTGCAAGTGTGCACTCATGCCACCAGAATGGTCTGATCAGGCCATCCCGGCTGCCAGTTCCCCCCTCGTCTTCACAGTATGCACATCATCGCATATTCCATAGGGGGTCCTCAGTGCAGAGGTGCGATTCCTCATTTATGTGCATGGGAAACAAATGGCAAAAAAAAAAAAGACTCACCCGTGGTTGCATCTGATCACACAGTGATGGGCTGTGCCCAGTGCTACAAAGGGCTGTGTGATCTTGCAACTGCAGGTCAAATTCCTCCAGAAAAAATAGCCTTGCTTCCCCTCTGCTTCAACTGGTGCGTGTGACTGCAGCCTTAGTCTATCATCTTTTACAGTGAAATTCCATCAGCACAACAAGATGGTCACTTATGATATATAACATTATGTTTACCAAACCATTAGTTGTCATGGACCTGATACAGTACAATGACTGAGAGAATGATCTGGGAGCTCCCCGGTTCAATTGTTTCCTGTGATCTTTGGCAAGTCATTCTCAGCTATAGTCCCTATCTACAACTAAGGGCAAATTGTCCCTTTAATTTACCAGGATAGAAAGAGTGGTTGGGGCTGGAGTCGTTCCACCCCTAGGCAGCTCTTTAAAAAGCGCACCCTGAGAGAACCATGGAAGAAAGGCTAGAACTCACTTAAGGCAACCAGGGAGAGGTTACTGGCAGGAGTAGGGGAGGGAAGAGGGTGCTGTAAAGGAAATACTTTCATCACTCTCTTCTAAGGTTCTTCCCCAAGGGTCTGCCCTACTGAAGGAACCCTGGTGGAGGAGACAGCCCTGAACTCCAGCCCAATGCCAGAGTTTGAAATGGGATTACTAATTTTTCTCCAGTGTAAAATGTTCTTACACATTTTAGTGGAGAAGAATTCATCTGCACTATAGAACACTTTTGTCCTCTTAGAAAGCTAATATATTTAGCATTTGAAATGCAAAGTTTTCAAGAAGTATGAAATTATTACCTTACAGGATTATAACAACCCAGCCTGAATATCATGTGAGTTATAAACCTTGCAACATTCCATTTTGTTAAAATGCTGCAATCAAGACATATCACTTTTTTCTTTATACTTCTGCCAGCTATCTCACAGACATAATGTGCATATGCTATGTATTCCAAAATTATCATTTTGTGTCGGTGCTGTCAGCCATCCAAGCCGCATGACATCTTTTGAAACAGATTATTTTCAAAGAGAAAATATCATCATAAGGAAATCAAGCAGGTCGATTTGTTGATCATAGTCTTGGCAATTGTTTCTGGGTGTGGGTTGTACTTGTGTCCCGAGAACTAAGTATTTGACGATGACTGGCTTTGGTTACTGGAACTCTGATGCAAATCAATGTACTACAGAAGTTAAAAACAAATTGCTTACAAATTGATCAGGGAAAGGTAACCTTCTGGTTATTTTGAATATCTGAATCCTAAACTGTTTCCTTTAATTAAGACATATTCACAGTGTAGAATTGTTTTGTGATAACCCATCATAAACTTGGCAGCAGCTGAACAGGCTTAGGAACATGTGACCGTTTACAATAGGCCTTCAGCATAAGCCAATATATATATGATGTTTATGAAGTATTAAAGTCAACAGGACTGAACCCAGATTTCTTAATATGCTAAATAGGACTTTGGGAATGCAGAAATCACTTTAGTTCTATGAAGTTTTCCTCTTTTCCTCCCTAGGAACATTCATCAGGCATATCTAATATCCTCGCTTTCCCAACTTCTGAGCATCTGAGCATTTTTAAGGGAGATTTCCTTGAAAATGCTGGTTCACATTACAGTGGCAGGGTCAGCACATGCATCCTACCATTTTGCATGCACAAATGCATCACTGTTGCAGATTTTGCCCCGTTTCCATTACATTTTCTTGCTTTGTCTTGATATTTCTGGGCATGCACAAGGAAAGAAGCTTAATGCTGGATATGCAAGCACATGCACACAGGCCATCCTGGAAGGGACCACATACAGACTTAAAAGTTCTATTTTTGTTTGCTTATTGCAAATTAGGCTTTGTACAATTATACCCTGATCCAGCATAATGACCTAGCCTAGCATAGCTGATGACTGGAATGTGCACTGGAATTTACATCTTATGTAAGCAACTCAGTGCTGACAGACATCTGTATATGACTGCATGTTCTGAAGCTCATTCACTCCCACCCGTCTATAGTTTGCCACGTATTATATTTTTCCCACAGGAAAATAATTGGCAGCCAACAATATCCACATTCAAATCTGAATCTGGCAAATTTGTCTAGATGGGATAATACGTATGTACACCAAAGATTAATACAAAGATCCAAGACCAAAAAAAAAACAAAAAAAACAAGCCATCACTCAGCTGACTAATATTGAAAATAAATACCATAATGGAGATTCCTTGAGAAAAAAATAGTCAGAGGAAAACAATTTAATACACAAGGCAAAAATGACGCTGGTTGTCAATGCATCGTAAGAGAAGACTGCATTTGCATGAGGAGGCATGAATTAAATATATGAAGACAAAAACATAGTGTAAATATTACTGTTGTTGTTATTGTTGCACATGCAAAACTGTAATGAAATGTATAAGCACAAAAATCAAATAAAATGCCTGTATTTGAATATTTGATGAGATACCTATCATTTTGGTTCACCTTTTTGAGCAAGAGCTTGGTTGTCTGTACATGGGCATTGTTCTTATTTTGAAGTTCAAGGCTATTTAGCCAGGCAGCTTCTGAAGATAGACTATACAAAAGCTAACATCAAGCCCAGCTTGCATTTCACATTTAACCATACTTAGCTAACAACATACAGATTACCATCAAGGTCTCCCATTAAACATTCAGGGCAAAGGTCATATCCATCACAGATAATGTAATGGCCTTGCAAAAGCGTGTATTTCAGTCAAACCTCTAACTATATGTAACCTTAATCTCCTTACTGAGTAACTGAATGAATTTTTATTCTCTTTTAGGATCCTCTTTTAGGAATGTACGCAGAAACTCTGAGCTCATTGGCTCATTAAAAACATTGTTCTGGTTCTTCAATCTTATTATGCCGTGTGTTTAGCATCAATGATCAGTTCACTAATCATATACACTAGAGAGTCAGTTTGGTGTAGTGGTTAAGAGCAGCAGACTCTAATCTGGAGAACCAGGTTTGATTCCCCATTTGTACACATATAGCCAACTGGGTGACCTTTGGTCAGTTCTCTCAGAGCTGTTCTCTCAAGAGCAGTTCTCTCAGACCTTCCTGCCTCACAGGGTGTCTGTTGTGAAGAGAGGAAGGGAAGGAGATTGTAAGCTGCTCTGAGACTCTGAGTGAAGGGCAGGGTATAAATACAACTCTTCCTCCTCCTCCCCCTCCTCCCCCTCCTCCCCCTCCTCCTCCTCCTTTCATCCCTGTAGTTTCCATCCCATCCTAAGGATGAAATTTTGGGGGTCATACTCAAGGAATCCTTCCTGCCAAACAGCAGAGATAAGTTATATTGAATGCATGTAGGGAAGTAACAGTCAATGCAATCCCACTACACTTGGTAACTCTTCCCAGATTGTGATTTATGAATAGTCCTTTGAATTGAGTCACAATTTATAATACTTAGGCTCTAGAATCGAGATAGGTCTTCGTGAGGTAAAGTAATGCTTGTGTTCTATTTCGATCCTGCATCACGGGACCTGCTCTTGGCCCTCCACATAAAAATATCAGACTGGCAAGCTCTGACAAATTTAAGATCTAAATCTCAGTCATAATTGCCTCACCACAGTCCCTGGCTACGATCACACACACAATTTGCCCTGACATAGGTGCAAATGCCGGGTGCATTAAAGGAGCGTGATCAGATGCCAACATTTATTTATTTATTTATTTATTTATTTGTCTTATAGGCCGTTCTCTCTGCTATGCATCTGGGAAGCGCCCCGCAACCGTTGACAACCCGTTTTGCACCACTGCACATGCGGAGTAAAAAAACACCTCAGAAAGTCCTGTAGCAAATGGGTTGCTACAGGCCACAGATGGATTTTCCTATGTCTGATCACACCAGCGCGCTCCCATGGCTTCGGGATAGTCTGATCAGGCTATCCTGACTCCATGCCGTTGTTTTTTCCCCTGTTGCAATATGCGCATCAACGCACACCCCTGCACATTCCATAGGGAGAGGTGTGAATCATTGATTCCTTGTGTAAGTGCATTGGGAACAAATGGTTTTAAAAAAAACCCTGACTCGCCAGCAGTTGTGTCTGATCATGCAGTGGCAGGCTGCACCCACATCTACAAAAATCTGTGTGATCGCGCAACGGTGGGTCAACTTCCGCCAGAAGAAATAGCCTTGCATCCTCCCTGCTTTATCTCAGGCTTGTGACCGTAACCCCTCTTGGTATGATAAGCCTTACATGGTTTGATTTTGTTATCATTCAATAGTGGTCATGTTTTTTTTTTCCCCTCTGGAAGAAACAAAAAAGGCCTGATTGATGCATTTAACAAAGAATTCTCCTTAAAAAGGAAATTAAGCTTCTGATTTGTTCTGCTCCTCAGGTCAGTGAATGCCAAACATTTGTTTAGGAGAAAATGCATAATTAATAACAATATTTTCTTTTACAAGTACATGTAATTTGTGTCCAAATGATATTAAAAGCATTTTCCCCCTGAATTCCCCTTGCTTGATTACATTTGATGGGCTTGGCCTTCAATTTGCTTTATGTTTATCTGTTTATCAGAGTTTGAATGAGCGAGTGGTGCCATGTGGCTGTCTCATGCAAATTAAAATATCCCTCAGTAGATTTTGCATACTGGGAAATTCTCCAGGCATCCATGGGAAAAGTACAGCTGGTTTACCACAAGGGACACTGAAGGCAGAATAAATTGCAGGTATTGCAATTTCTCCTGTAAAACCTCATAACAGTGAAGCCATAAATTATAGCTCCTTTTCTCTTCAGAGAACATGTATCTCCAAGTTCCCAGTTACTCATATCTGATGTTAAAATGTCTCCTGGTCTTTGCATGCTGTAATGGTACATAACTAAATAACTTCGGGGGATTATGAGCTACCTTTACTGCTGGGATACCCTGGGACATGTAGAGATGGTCCCTGCCAGGGAAAGAAGTCAGAGGACACCTGGCAGCCAACCAGGAATTGGAAGCACTTTTGCCAACAATTGTGGCCATCAAAGGGCTATTGGAAAGCAAAGGCCTATTCTAGAGTCACACTTAAAAATGGAAAGATGAGGGAAGGAAAGCATAAAATAAGAAGAAGAAGAAGAAGAAGAGATTGTATTTATATCCCGCCCTTCACTTGTAGTCTCAGAGCGGCTTACAAACTCCTTTCCCTTCCCCTCCCCACAACAGACACCCTGGGATGTAGTTGGGGCTGAGAGAGCGCTGAGACATCTGTCCTTGAGAGAACAGCTGATACAGAGCTAAGGCTTGCCCAAGGTCATCCAGCAGGTGCAAGTGGAGGCGTGGGGAATCAAACCCGGTTCTCCCAGATTAGAGTCCACGCACTTAACCACTACACCAAACTGGCTCTCGTGACATGAGAATTTTTTTTAAGAAGTAGAAGCTGGGGGGACAAGTACAGATGTTTATCAAGCCACTTTTGTCTCTCCTTATATCTACTAAATTTCGCCCCATGCACCTGTTAAGAGCACAGGACCAGTGCCAAATGAAAAATACAATCCATAGAAAGAGTAGATTCACACACACACACACATGTATTTAAAAGTGCAATGACCTCACAAAGATCTGCAAGAAGTAAGTGGAATTGCAAGTGTAAGTCCCAGGTTTAAAGCTGAGTATAAAACTGATCCATCCTACAACTTTTGCTGTATGTATCACTAAACACATTAGCAGTGGGAGAGATTAAAGGTTTCCCTTGCATGAAAGCTAGTTGAATCCAACTCTAGGGGGCGGTGCTCATCTCCACTTCCAAGCCGAAGAGCCAGCGCTGTCAGAAGGTGTTTCCGTGGCTGGCATGACTAAATGCTGAGGTGCATGGAATGCTGTTACCTTCCCACTGAAGTGGTACCTATTTATCTACTTGCAATTTCTTGTTTTCGATCTGCTAGGTTGGCAGGAGCTGGGGCCAGAGACAGGAGAGGACACTAGGGTCTCGAATTGCCATACTACAAACCTTTTAGTCTGTAGCTCAGTGTCTTAACCTCTGAACCACTGCAGCCGCAGGGAGAGATGAGCCACTGCTAAAACCGGACTGTTTCAAAATGAAAGCCCAGGGCTCCCCCCCCCCTTTTCTTGCTATGTTACCTTTAATTGCTTCCCTGCATGTGCAACGGTAATGGGAAATTTTGGTTCCTACTTCCACTCTCCCCCCCCCCCCCCCCCCGCCTATCATAACATCTTTAATTACAGGAAAGTTAGTAGCTGACAACAGCCTGCTTAATGTGATGAACCCAGAAAATCTCTTTTGAAAACAGCAGTGAGCTGAAGGTGCAGCGGTGCAGGCTTTAGTCAAGCAACATCAGAAATCTTTTCTTCAGGTAAGCAAGGACTATTGAAAGAAGCCAATTTGCAAAGTGTTGACAACCTCTGTGATGCACTGACAAAGTCCTCAATGCCACATGTAGCTCTTCTCAAAGCAAAGGAGTGTGCATTTGCCTCCTTAAGAGCAAGACTTACTCATTTCACATGCTTTGAGCACTCCTGCTGAAATTTTCCAGGCCCTGTAAGATTAAAAGCCTTGCTTTTAAAAAGACCCTGATCAGATTATGACGAGCTCTGACAATGAGATACTTTAGGCTCAATAAGCCTCCATGAAGATACGGACTAAGAATAGATCACAGCGACAAGCAGCCAGCTGCTGCTGGACTCTCTGCAGTAGCAAAATTTCATCAGTGCTGAGTTTGGGCTCCAAATTGGGGCAGGTGTAATCCAGATGGACACAACGTGTTTAGGAACAGGAATGAGCACACTGCACAAGACCACCAGGAGCACATGCACACGCTCTATCCTCTTGATCAGGAAAGCTGCTTCTGTGAGCATTCCTCAAAAGAGGGATGGAGCTAATATACATACACTGTGCACGCATGTAGGAGTCAAGCTCACATGCCGGCAATTGTATGTAGGCAGCAGTGGGGCCAGCATGCTTGCTTCTACTACCCCCTTTCACCCATCCTTCCCACCCTAGCTGAAGAGTGCTTCTGAAAAGTCAACATGGCTACTTGGGTCCAAATTACATGCTATAGTTTTCTCTGTGATCATTTTAAAAATGTGGTCACTGGGGCTGCTTTTTCGGAGTAGAGAGTCTTCCCTCATGAGTACTGAAAGCAGTTTTTTTTCAGGAGAAAAAGGCAGGGGGAGAAAGGCCCGCTGCACCATGGTCCCCATCAAAAGAGCAATCTAGCGGTTGCAGCTGCAATTTTTAAATGCCTCCTAAAATGCCCATGTAAAGTCTTTATAAGAACAGTTCCACAGAAATGCTGAAATTACAGAGACAGGCTGCCATAGACCCAGGGACTGACTGAGTTAAATATACCTGCTTCTCAGGCTGCATCCCAATAAGTAATTCTGTAATTCTGGGAGATCTCCAGACCACACCTGGAGGTTGGCAGCCATAGGGTGATGACGTCATAGTTTGTCCTTTAGATAGGACCTTTGTATATAAAAACTCACAGCAATTAACAGTCCAGTTTTCCAAAGACATTCATTTCTGTTGGTACTTCATAATTTAGAAAGCAAGTGTAAGAAGGGAAACCTTTAATGAATGCTTGGGTTTTCGGTTGTGTTGCTAAGACAGAGACGGAAAGGCAGTTCATAAGCAACAGGGGTTGGCTATTTGCTCTATAATACACATGTAACCCTTTATCTGAAACCCTGATACAAGTCTGGTGCTAAGATTAAGCACGAAATTAAGCATTAGACCTAAACAGCTCTACATTGCAATTACCTATTTTATCTTGAATTTATTTACATGATCAGTCTCCAAGGTTCCCCACATGTCAGTAGTCAGTGAGGCTTAACCATAGCAGGACTCCTGGGATAAAAACAGACAGATGTCACAGAACAAATATGCCAGTGACTAGAAACATGAAAATACTAGTTTTCTGATGGGAAATATTTACACATGGAGTTTTGCTGCCAAATATGGCCATTGCCATAGCTAGTGCTAATACTTTGTTTGATCTTTATAAGGCAATGCCTAGAGCAAGTCATCAAATGGCAAAGTCTAATAATGCAGCCCATTATATGTTCAGTTTATCTCCCTGTTTATTACAAAATCCCAGATCCACCTCTTTGCTGCTTCATCCATGGCCCACTTATCTTCCCCTTTACAAGCCCCATGCCATATGATTCAGGGCAAAGTAATGAATGGCCAGGGTTGTTGGGGTTTTTTACTTCTTGTATCTTTTTGACCTCCAGTCCTTTGCTCTGGTTATAGGGAAAGCATGCCTCTAGAAAATCCAAGGCAGATTATTGTGTCTCCAACATCATATTGCATCTGTGTAAAAGCAGCAAAAGACACTTATAAGACTTATAACTCTCTTACAATTTACTGATGGATGTGATTGATGGTTATACTGAATAATATACATTAGCAATATTGGCAGAGTGTGGTCTAGATCACACAATTAAACAAATGCATCCTGTTGCAAGATGGCTAATCCAACAAAATCACAAGCAAAAAGCACAAAAGTAAGTAACTGAAACAAAATTTTTAATTATCGCATATTATCCTGCTGTTTCTCCAAGAACTTCAGGGCAATATATATGGTTTTCTTCTTATTCATTTCATCTTTTTTTTTAAATGAAATGTATTATATTGAGAGGTAATGTCTGGCCCAGGGTAATCAGGTTCATGGCTGCTTTGATTTGAACCATGGTCTTCCCAGTCTTCATCCAACTTTCTATGCAACTATGCTATGCATTTCCCTTGACTTCAGGGCCTGAACCAACTAGGTCAGTTCCTGCTGTGTTATACCTCCCATAGCCTCACTCTGCTTTTAGTTCCAATTCCTTTGCAGTGCCTTTAAACTCCTTGAACTGGAGATGGGAGGGAGTGAACCTGAAACTTTCTGTATACAGAGCATGTGCTGTTCTACTGAGCCATAACCCTACCAAACACCACATAAATTCTACCATAAAAATGACAGCTTTCAGTGTTGTCATAGAGCATAGTTTCAATGAAAATTATACAGCAGCAGCTATGTCCGCCTGTCACAGCAGTGCACTTTTATGGCATTTATTGGGATGGTGCATGGATCTTGTGTCTGCAGACACTGTCAAAGGGGGGGGGGGGGAACAAGACTATACAATGTGCTGTAACCCTAACCACTGAGCAAGGTTTTTTCACAATACCTCTCCCCCACCCCGGACAAATGTAGTATGCTTAGATCACAGAAAAGGTATTACTCATATAATTTAAAGGATAAATTATTTTCATTATTTAATGTCTTTCAGATAGGAAACACCTTTGCCTAAACAGTTTTTCTACACCTTTAAAGATTGCTTTTTGTGTAAGGATTTTACTTTAAAAGCTTCTGTTCTGTACAATTACCTGTAGGCTTTAAAAAGAACTATACTGGCTTGAAAAGAGATTCATGTCCATCTTTTTATGCACTTGTTCAAGAATTCTTATTGGTTAACTATTAATCTTTTCAGAGAGAAGGGCTATTTTGAGGCTGGAATGCACCAGAATGGTGTTCCGGCTGGCATCCCCCCCCCCCCCAGCTGGTGGGAAAGGGCCCTGCACACCCGGTCTCCGTGCAGAGATTGGGCATCTGGTGCCTTTCAGCTCCCAGTAAGTGCTGGTCTGGCAGAGGACCCCCTGCGTGCGCTGAGGCGCATGAGCTAGGAAAGGCTTGGGCATGCAGTGAGGCATTTAAATGCCTCCCTGGGGCTTCCTCTGCCTGCCTGCTGAAGTGGGCAAGCAGGAGGAGCTCCCTCCACCCCATTCCACCCCCCAGTGGCTTCCTCTGCCTTCCTCTTCCTCTGCTCCCTTTAAGTGCAGGGAGCTGGAGGGAAAGGGCCCCACATGCCTTCCGGCTTCCTGCACTTAAAGGGGCTCCCTTTAAGTGCAGGGAGCCAGCCTTGCTGGGGGGGTGGCGGGGGCTTGAGCGAGGGGAGTGTCTCCCTCCGTCCCCATCTCTTTGCCCTCTTTCTTTCCCTCCTTCTTTCCTTCTCTCTCTCTCTTTCTTCGCTGTCAGGGGTGTGGGTGGCCTAACATGCTAATGAGATTTATTTATTTGTTTGTTTGTTTGTTCGATTTATAGGCCACTCTCCCTGCTGTTTGCAGGTCCAGAGCAGCTAACAAGTCTCGGCGAACCAAGATTCATACATACATTAAAAGTTAAAACAGTTAAACAGTTATAAAACAATTATAAAAATCTTCCCAATTCAGCAATACAATTTGAATAAAATACTCAGTGCTTAATACCATCAGATGGCATGTCCTATACCCCAGCGTTTCCAGACTCCACTGCTGTTAGGTGTGGTCTATTATGCTAATGAGTTCCTGCTGGGCTTTTTCTACAAAAAGAGCACTGGCAGAGAGTAAAGGAGAACTCAGACAAATTGACCAGTCCCACCAGTGAATCTCTAGCTTAGGTGGAATATAACCCATAAATCCCCCCACCCAAGAAGAAACAAGTCTCACGAAAAATTGTCAGTAACATAAATTGAAAAGGCTATACTCACAACAATTAAAAAAATTGAAAATACCATGCCTTGCAGGGAAGATCTAATTAACGGTTGCAATCAGATGGCTCTTTAGATCTGACCCAGGCATGAATGCCTGGCGGATTTAAAGGGAATGTCCAGACAGCAACATCTGGGAAAGATGCCACTTCCATGACGTCGAGCTCCCCAAAGAGCCATACTTTAAAGATACCAGTGAAAGTCCAGTCTAATGCTTGCCAATGGGCCAACAGCGGACTTTCCCCCATCTGATTGTTCCAGCACACAATCAGCCCTGACTCCAGACCATCCTGAACAGCCACTATTTAAAAAAATTCTTAGCGATATGTGCATAAATGCATAAATGTGCAATGGCCACAGAGCTCCGCTCAAACATTCTGAACAATTTCATGTTTCTTAATTGCCCATGAAATTGATGAACTTTGTTAATTGAAATGGTACCTAGATGAAGGTACCACTGGCGGTGCTTTTACCATTCAAGTCTGTGCATGTGTGGAAAAACAAGTACACAGTTAGGCACATATGTGCATGTACAAACATAATTTTTTTTAAAAAAACTGACCTCGTGGCTCCTTCAGGTGGACACTGTCTAGACAATCCACCTCAGAGTCCGTGCACAGTAAGGTGATTCACAGGGGAGCTGTCTGGTCATGCAACACCAGATAAAAAAGATCGGGATCAAATTAGAGCTGAGCCAATGGCGGGATTAGCTGCCCGTCTGAATGCCCCCTAGATCTGTCATTCACTTATTTAAATCTAGGGAGCTTTGCATTTGATTCCAATAGGATATCACTATTCCCCATAACACGTATGTTGATGAAAGTTGAATTTAGTTTTCATTTCAGAATAATAGTTTTGATTATAGCTCAAACAACTCTTGATGGTGGCTAGCACATTAACAGTGCTACATATCTCCACAGGCATTGCTCCAAATGCCCATGCAGACTAATTCGTGTTTTCAAAGATGTACAGCAAAAGGTCACAAGCAGATATATATCTCTCCACACATCCTGGCCGTGCCTCCTTTAGGCAGGCATTTCTCCTGACCACTGATCCACCCTCCCTCCCTTTAACATCACAGGATTACTGACTTACTTTGGGGGCAAGAAGGAATTTGTGCAGTTTCTTCGAATTGGTTATTGAGGTAGTCTTTTTCACCTGCTTCATGATGCTGTGATGGAGGTGATTAAATAGGCCTGGTCCTTGGACAGAGTTGCCAGGTGCAATCATCGTGCCAGCGGGGGGGTTTGGGGGGTTTCCAGGAGTGGGTGGTGATGTCCCCAATGTGATAACATCATGCGGAGGTGATGCAGTGATGTCACACAGAAGTGACATCATCGCCTCGGTGACATCACATGGCAAGGCTCTGCTTTTGGGGCAAATTCTATGGTTAAAATTGGGTCTAAACCAAAGAGTTTTGCCCAAAAACCAGAGCTCTGCTGCAGCAGGGATGTCGCTGTGCAACACTGCTGTTTGGGGGGCAGGGCTTCCCCACCAGCCAGCTGGCCAGTGGTGGGCAGAAACCCCACAAATTGGGGGATCCCCTGCCCAGACTGGGGGTCTGGAACCCTATCCTTGGACTGTTTAGGTCATAACTAGTTTGGCAGGGATAGGGCAGGCTGATCACAATAGGTAGGATATGGGCAAGCACCCTGAGGCATCAGCAGTGATGAAGGGCAGGTCCGGAATAGCTCATCACTGACCATGCAGTCAGACGCAGCTGGGAAGGAGTGCCCTCAGTGCTGAACAATATCTTTCTGAACCTCGTAGTGACTGTGCAGTGCACAAGGGGAAGGCAATGGCACTGTTCAAGTGATAAGAAAAGAGGCCAGTGGAAGATGCAGGCTGAGCTTAGAGTCAGGGTGGGTCTGCCCAATGAAGGCAGCTTATTTATGGCATGACATAGATCTGCATAATTAATTAAACTAGTTTAACCCAATGCTGTTGTCTTGTGTTTTCATTGGGGGGAGGGTGCCTAGGGCAGTACATTTCTTAGTTTGTTCTTAAACTGGGCAAGCCAGGCAACTCTCTATGGGGAGAAGATTGAAAAGATGATAGAGAAGGTCCCATCCTTGGTAGCCTCCCTATGGGTTTCTGAAGGTGGGGCCCACAGAGCAGGTTCTCTCTGGAAGATCTTAGCTAATTGGGCAGGCATACGTAGACCAGTCCCTTGATTTTTGAAAGCAATAAAAATGTTTATTTCATCAGACATTTGGCATTATTTAGAGAAGTGAAGCTATACTCCAGATCTCTGCTGCTGCTCACCGGGAAAACAAACAAACAACCTGAAGTCTGAAATGGTACAATAGTGGGCAATTTTTTCTGAACAAGGAGAAGGAGATTAACTCTCAGACAGATGCAAGCAGCTGCAATCTTTTTATAAAGCAAAAGAAACTGGAACCACAAAGCAAAACAGACAATGATCTGACTATAGTGTGCAAAATGAACACTGAAGAAGCAAAGAATTATTTTGTGATACAGTAATGAAAGGGAAAACAACAGAATCAATACTACTTTATAGCACCTTAATAGTTTTGGGAACATGCCCTGGGAATTATGCTTGTATGATCAGAAACAGAAGGTTTAACTGAAAAAAATTATCTGTCTTTGAGTTCCTTCTCCTCCATGATGCTTCAGGTTCTCTTAATGATTCTGCCTACTGGAAATATTTGCCAAGACACTCAGGAAATGGGGGGAAATATCAGCCTAAACAAGAGGATCTGAGATGTCAAAAACTGGGTACTGATCTATCATGCTGCACTTCACAGAATACAACATATGCTGCTGAACATGAATGGAGGTGAGACAAATGAGCCCCTGGAGCTTGTCACCATCTCCTCCCTGATTTTTTAATGATTTAAAATGTTGCTGCCCCACCTATGAAGCAACTTTCAGTACACTCACATCAACAAACAAAAAAGATTTAATAAAACCATTAATGCCAGCATTTGTGTAAAAATTGCTTTAAATAGTGGGATCTATCCTAAGCCTGTCTGCTCAGAAGTAAGTCCTAGGTTATTAACTGTGGGTGTGTTCCAAGAAGGTGTCATTAAAATTGCAAGTATTGTCCTTAAAACAGCACTGATACCAAAACTAAGGTTGTGGTCACACATGCAAGATAAAGCAGGGGGAAAGAGACTATTTCCTCCAGCGGAAGTTGACTCGCAATTGAACGATCACACAGTCTTTTGAAGCCGTGGGCACAGCCCGCCACTGCATGATCAGACGCAACCTGATGCCATGAGACCACACTGAAGCAACCGGACAGGGAAAAGCCTGCCTGTGGCCCGTTTGCTACCGGACTTTCCCTGGTGCCTGTTTACTCCGCTTCTGCAGTGGAGCAACACGGGTTGCTGCTGGCTGCAGGACGCTTCCCAGATGTTCAAGTCTGATTGCACACGTTAAATTGACCCAGCATTCGCACCTATGACAGGGCTAATTGTGCTTGTGATCTCAGCCTTTGAAGGCAAAAGAAGGTCTGTGAAACAATGTCATAAAAGGGGGCAGCTAATAAAAATATATCAATGAGGGGGGAAATCCTAAAAGAGCTGAGGAAATATAACATCTTGCCTGGCACTTACACCAAAAGGCTGGATTTGGGGCATGATGAGTTTCTGGAGGGAAGGCATTCTCGATAACTCAATGAAAATGTCGAGACAGTGTGCAACTGCAATGAAAAAGGCCAACGCTATGCTGGGGGTTATTAGGAAGGGAATTGAAAACAAATCAGCCAGTATCATAATGCCCCTGTATAAATCGATGGTGCGACCTCATTTGGAGTACTGTGTACAGTTCTGGTCGCCACACCTCAAAAAAAATATTATAGCACTGGAAAAAGTGCAGAAAAGGGCAACTAGAATGATAAAAGGGTTGGAGCACTTTCCCTATGAAGAAAGATTGAAGCACTTGGGGCTCTTTAGCTTGGAGAAACGACAGCTGAGGGGTGACATGATCAAGGTTTATAAGATTATGCATGGGATAGAGCAGGTAGAGAAAGAAGTCCTTTTCTCCCTTTCTCACAATACAAGAACTCGTGGGCACTCCATGAAATTGCTGAGCAGTCGGGTTAGAACAGATAAAACACATGGAATTCACTGCCACAGGATGTGGCGGCGGCTACAAGTATGGACGGCTTCAAGAGGGAATTAGATAAACATATGGAGCAGAAGTCCATCAGTGGCTATTAGCCACAAAGTATAGATAGGAACTCTCAGTCTGGGGCAATTGATGCTCTGTATTCTTGGGGGGGGGGCAACAGTGGGAGGGCTTCCTGCCCCCACTGCTGGACCTTCTGAGGGCACCTGGTGTTTTTGGCCACTGTGTGACATAGTGTTGGACTGGATGGGCCACTGGCCTGATCCAACATTGGCTTCTCTTATGTTCTTATGTTCATTCCACAGTGTAAGAGCTACTACTGAGAAGGTTTTTACCTCTGGTTCTCTGGTTAGTACCTCTGATAGCAGGGCACACAAATGAGGGCTTCAGAAGAAGATTTCAGTCAGTGGGAAGGCTCATGTGGGAGAAGGGGGTCTTTCTTTAACCTGGGGAGTCATAAAACATTGGACAAGGCAGGCTTTTTTCCTGCTAGTGGGGTTAGGTGGAGAGAGCCTCCCATCAAAACTTTTCACAGTTATTTTGCCATAAAGATGAAGTTAAAGTCACATTCATTACCCCTTGCTTTCCATCTCGCCAGTCTGTTGCTGTTTCAGCTATCATTTGACAGCATAGTCCCTTTATTCCTCTAGCCAGTTTGGTGTAGTGGTTAAGTGAGCGGACTCTAATCTTGGAGAACCAGGTTTGATTCCCCACTCCTCCAGTTGCACCTGCTGGATGACCTTGGGCAAACCATAGTTCTGGCACAGCTGTTCTTTCAAGGGCCGAGGACAGACTGGCAATGTGCCCCGCTCTGCCTCCGCTTCTAAAGCGGAGGCAGAGGAGGCGTTCACATTGCCGCATCTGTCCTCCGGCGTCGGCACAGACTCACCCGTCCGCAAGGCGCCGTCCATCCGCTTCAGCCGGAGACCACTTCTAACAGGTCTCCGGCTGGAGAGCCGCGCGTCCCTGCCGCTTCGCGGCAGTCTGGATGCGTCGGCAGCACGCCGGAAGCGGGGGCAGAAGTCTGGAGGCCCCCGCGTCAGCGCTTCTCCGCCCCGCCTCCGCCCCGGGACAGCGCAGCCTGTGGGAACGGGCTGCGCCAGGCTGCTTTTTGCGCGGGGCTTTTGGCCCCGCATCTGTCCCGGGGCGGATCGGCAGTCTGTCCTCGGCCAAAGACAGTTCTGGAAAGAGTTCTCTCAGCCCCACCTGCCTCACAGGGTGTCTGTTGTGAGGAGGGGAAGGGAAAGGGGTTTGTAAGCCACTCTGAGACTCCCTTGGGTAGTGAAGGGTGTGGGGTACAAATCCAATCTCCTCTTCTTCTCTTCTCTAGCACCCTTTAGGCAAGAATTTAGACTGGTCATTAAGCTTCATTTGAGCAATAAGGTCTATCTGGAACGCTAGAAAGAGGACCCTTACAACATGGTTTAAGATTGTCTCTGAGAAACTCTTGACTCTCAGTGTTAACCTGGACACCATTCAGGACCTGGGCCATCATACAGCATTTACTTTCACATAAAATTAATTGATCGCTGAAGCTTTTAGAGCACACTGTACCTGTTCATCTCAATTTTCAGTATTCCCCCACTGTAATCTCTTCCTTTCTATACTGATCTGTTGACTTTCCAGAGCCTTTTTAAGACTGTTCATTCTGGCCAGATTAAGCTCCCATTCCTTGGCAGTTATGAAGGAAAATTGTTATGCGTGTATTAAGTCCTTCAAGTCACTTCTGACTTATAGAGACCCTATAAATTAATATTCTGCAAAACACCCTATCATTACTGGCCTTGCTGAGGTCTTGCAAACTGAAGGCCATTCTTTCCTTGACTTAGTCAATCCATCTCATGTTGGATCTTCCTCTTTTCCTGATGCCTTCAACTTTTCCCAGCATTATTGTCCTTGTTAATTTTAATTTTTCCCATTGGACTACCAAAGAAGTTTTGGTGGCATGGAAGTTAAACAGCTAACATTTACATGGGCTCCAAAATGGCCGTAGTTGATACTTTCCTCTAAACATGAACAATAGTGAGAGGTCTTGCCTTTCTCTGAAACTAGCTACAGAGTTCTTGCCTTTTATCCAAGAAAAGCTCTAAGATAGTGAATAGTTGTTGTTAATGACATCACTGAACAAACAAAAAAAGTAAAAAATTTTTTTGCAACAGCTAGAGTTCTTTTTGGATCCCTGTCAGTAAGTAGATATGTAGCTAGATCATAACAATACATATCAGGATGAACTGACAAACAGTAAAATATAATACAACCTGAGATTAGCATATAAAGAATACTCCAAGAGAATATGTGCAATCATGTCGATCTTACCTAAAGGACAGGGCAGATTCATTCTGAATAAGGTAAATGTATGAACCTTTATTGGCAGAAAATAGTGAAGACTTGAAATGCCTTTTGCTGAAGATTAAAGCAAAAAGTGCCAAAGCAGGATTACAGCTGAATACAAAAGTAATGACTACTGGGGAATTACACAACTTTAAAGTTAATGATGAAAAAATTGAAATTGTTCAAGATTTTTGGTTCCTTGGCTCCTTCGTCAACCACAAGGGAGACTGTAACCAAGAAATCAGAAGGAGACTGAGACTGGAAAGGGAAAACATGAAGGAGCTAAAAAAGATTCTTAAGGGCAGAGATGTATTGTTGGTGACCAAGATCAAGTCAATTCATGACATAGTATTCCCATCATTATGTATGGGTATGAAAGTTGGACAGTGAAGAAAGCTGACAGGAAAAAAGCAGATTCCTTTGGAATGTGGTGTTGGTGGAGAGTTTTATGATACCATGGATTGCCAAAAAGACAAAGAAGTTGGTTCTAGATCAAATCAAGCCTGAACTTTCCCAAGAAGCAATAAAGAACTAAGCTAAGGCTATTGTACTTTGGTCACATTATGAAAAGACTAGAGTCACTGGAAAAGACAACACTGCTTGCCAAAGCTCCAGGCAACACGAAAAGAGAAAGACCCAGCATGAAATGGATTGACACAATCAAGGAAGCTACAGCCTGCAGTCTGCAAGACCTAAGCAAGGCTATTAACAATAGTTTGTTTAGGAGAGTATTAATTCATAGGGTTTCATAAGTCAGAAGTGACCTGATGGCACTTTACATATACAATACAATCACTTTCACTTAAGTGGTTTGGAATTTGGGGATACAGCTTTATTATACAAAATAAACCTACAAAAGTCATGTTGGTTTCCTAAATCTCTAGTCTAGGTAATAAAGGCAACATTTATATAAGACAATAAGCCCACAATATGTATTGAACTGAGGTGTATAAATTTATTAATGCAATGACCAATGCTCCCTTTAAGCTGTGGAGTCTTGTGAGCAAAAATTCTACTTCATGAGCTACTGGCATTAAAGTTGTAAGTGAGCGATTTGGCTGCTGCATAAATTAGTTCGCTCTGGAGCCATCCTTCCTGAGCTAAGACAAAAATGTGTGAGCTGGAGGCTAAAAACCTGTGAGCTAGCTCACACTAGCTCTGCTTAGAGGGAACACTGGCAATGACTTGTAGATCAGCTAGGCATGTGCAGAAATTGGAAAATGAACAGAGCAATGCAATGCATTTAGTCAAATGAAATGTGATTGAAGTCAACAGGTCAGCTGGCATCTGACAATTGGCATTAGGAAGTGAATATTGTGTGCCTAGTAATCATCTGTGGAAGCATTTTCTCTTAATTGAGCTTTTAGAAAACATCCAGATGTTCCTAATATACCTGATTAGCTAAGATATATTAGGACAGATCACATGATCCAAATCCCAGGTGCACGGTTTTTATTGTCTCCTCCAATATGCAAGGCAAGCATTTCCAGAACACATTTGCACATGGTCACTTAGATACAAAACCACAATTATGGCCATCATGCATAGTAAGCATGATAACTCATTGGTATTTTAAATTTCTCACAGCTGTGGGCACAGCCATCACCCACCTATCCCTCACGCATCACACAGGCCCTGTGTTTTGAAATGTGAGGCATTTTTAAAAGCTCTGGTAAAGAGGATGAAAGCGGGGAACCATGAAAAAGAGCACTAAATTGGAATACTACAAGGTAGTTATACCATAACAAGGGATCCAAATAAATGGAATAAATATACCCTTGCTCTTAGGGAGCAAAAGTTGATATGCCTTAACATCCCTACCAACATACAGGTTTGGCCAGCATCCATTACTCTGAAAATTGAAAATCCCTGAAAGATGCTGTTGTTCCTCATATCCTATCTCCAATGGAAATTGTGGTGGCGGAGATTTATTTGTGGTCCTAAGAACAGACCCAGGGGAAAAAAAGTTGGAGTGAAATAGGCCACAGCTTTGACAATTACAGCCATTAGGGCATTGACATGGCATTGGCCAAAGATCTAGGCACAGGGTGACATGCCTGTTGGCTGATGGAACTTCTCCCCAGCCTGGGGGAGAATCTCCAGGGGAAAACCTGGAGCAGCAAGTCCTATGGTTCCACCTGGGCACAAGCCTTTGTGTGCTTCTCCTACCATGTGGGAATAGAGCAGGGTGACAGTCCCCAAGCTGGGCATGATGCTGCTTGGCTGCACCCCAAGATCCCTTAAGGAGGTCTCGGAAACATAGGAGGTGGTCATGCAGGCACTGCTTACCCCAATGCCCAGACTGCCCTAAAGCTGTGAGCAGACCATAAACACAATGGACACTTGTGATAATCCACTTTACACAACTTACAACCAAAGTAGGGACAGCTAGAGCTGACTGTGGGGCCAGCAGCAGCATCATCCTATAAAACAGAGGGACAGACCAGAGGGATGACTTTACTTCCCAGGTCCTCCAAGGCCTCCCTTTCCCAGCCAGAGATTGGCTGGCCAGCTCAACTGCTGGGCTCCAGCCCAAAAGCTCTCTGCTGCTGCCACAGCAGGGGAAGGAAACCTCCCAGTCAGATCCTGCTCCTTGCCCTGCAGCTGCTTTGTAAGTCCAGGTCTGTCATTTATTTATTATTTGGAAATGGGATTTGCTGCCTCCCTAGAGAACAGCTTGAGGTGGCTTACAATAAAAAGAATAAAACAAAACCATTAAAAACAAAAAGAAAAGAAAAAAATGCCAGGGATGGTGCCTAGATCAGTCTTGGGGCAAAAGAATTTTCTGTGGCACTGTGCCAGCATAAAGATCTTATGCTTGATCTTATGCTCTTTGGGAACACAGCATGTCTGCACTGGACCATACCCTTAGCCCCATGGCAAATTCAGCCCTGTATCACTGCTGGGAACTCTGCACACACAGCCTAAAAATCCATGGGCTGTACGCGGTTCACCCCGGTCACCCCAAATCCTAATGGCACAAACCACAAAAGTCCCAAAAGGCTGGTTAGTTTGCCTTCCACCACAAGCAAGTCTAAGATTGTTTGATTGATTGTTCTAAAATATTTTTAAGTGTTTCTAAAATGTATGGTATTTTTATCAATTTATGTGAGCCACACTGAGCCCACTTGCAGGGTGGGCAGAATACAAATGCTAAATAAATAAATAAATAAATAAGAGTTTGTTAAATTCCTTATACTGCATGCAGAATTTGCCCCACCCCTTGATGGCTACCAGGTTCTTTTGAAAGTCCCGTAGCGTTAAACCCACTGGTTTTTCCAGCAGGGGGCCCCCTTGGGGCAGAGTCTTTTAAGGGTGGCCGCTGAGATTATTGAGAAGGAGGACCCAGTGTCCAAATCCATTTTGCATGGGGACCCTTCTACTAACACGGTAACATGTCTCTTGTTAGGGTTGTTTGGGAGCAAATTAATTACCTGGTGTTGCATGTGTGATGTGGTGGTGTGGAGTTCCATGTCTTTCCAGTGCACAGTGATCTGGCATCTGGGACAGGAGCAGCAGACCTTGGCAATATGTCCCGTTTTCCCACATGATTGGCAAGTGGTGTCCCAGAATCTACAGGCGCAGCATTCGTGTCTGTCACAACAACTGGTGCATGCAGAGGGTGCGGAGGAGCACGGTTGTGTCAGGGTGGAGGTGTTGGGTAGCCGGGCCAGTCCTCAGCGGTCAGGGTGGCGTACCTGGTGGATGTCATCCTCATCCAATTCCTCAGGACTGGAGGCGGTGGCTGTTTGGTGAGACATCTGTCCTTGGCAGTCACACTGGGACTTTTCATAGGCGGTGGCTGCTCTACACACCACATCAAGCTTCAGGTCTTCGACTGCCACAAGCTTCCGGCGGAGCGTCAGCTCACGGACACCCCACATGAAATGGCTGAGGAGGGTGTCTTCAAATGACGGAAACTCACACTCTATGGCCAGTCTGCATAGATCTGCCATGAAGTCCACAGTGGATTCCCCAACCTTCTGGGAGCGAGCGCTGAAGTCCATTCGCATCACCATCTTTGAAGGTTTTGGTGTGAAGTACATTGTCAGAGCCATGATCAGCTTGTCAAAGGAGGATTCATCGAGTGTCTTTGGTGCAATGAGGCTTTGCACCAGGCAGATTGTGTTGATGCCACATGAACTTAGGAGCCATGCCTTCTTCTTACCCACGTTTGTCGTTTCCTGGAGCAGGAAAAAGTACTTCAGCTGTTCGACCTAGGCTTCCCATAGCTCCGGTCAAGTGGGGTTGAATGCGGTGCATTGTCCCGGAGCGGCACCCATGATTCCGGAGCGATGCAGTGAGTGGCATCCTGTGGGGTGGTCAGTGGTACTGGGTGGTGCTGGAGCCTGGTGTTGCTCAGTTGCCAGAGGAGTGGTACTTGATGCGGTGCTGGAGTTGGAGTCAATATTGCTCATCGGGATCCCATCCTCGTCACCAGTGTAAAGTATTGGGTCCAGAGACATGTTTAGTGAAATCAACTCATATGTTTATTCAGAGGTCGGGTCAAGATTGCTGAGCTGGACTCGCAGGCCCGCTTATATCCCTGTTCTCAACCGCACCCATGCACACACCCAATACCCATGATTTGCTATTTACAGTGATCCTGCATCCTACTGGTCTATCTCAGGATGCAGGCTTCCCCGTTGGTCCCTACTAGGATCCGTTGGGTCTATTGTCCCTGGAAGTGAAGCTCGAAAGCTTTGCTTGGCCACATGTTTGGCCAACCATGTGTGTGGCTCTTCAGCCAGAATTTAACATTCCCTCTATTGTTTCTACGGATAATAGGGACCACTAAGGGTTTAAACTGCAAAATCAACATTTGGTATCTGTGAACAAAAATCGAAATGTGCATTTCTCAACTTTTAAGCTCTTCCTTGTGGAAATAATTTTAAACAACATTATGCAAGCTAAAGAAAGACACAATCTCTGTCCTAGAAAGGAAGAGGCAGACAGATTTCAGGCAGATATAAATACTCCCACTTGTTATTGAAATGTATTCCATCTGGACTGCACAATTTCCTCATGTCCCTCATCTTATACCTAGATTGCAGTACAGTCAATAATACTGAGAATATCGCCCTGACCTGGATAGCCCAGGCAAGCCCAATCTCATCAGATCTCGGAAACTAAGCAGGGCTGACCCTGGCAAGTAATTGGAAGGGAGACCTCCAAGGAATAACAGGGCTTGGGACAGAGAGGCAGGCTATCAAGCCCCCTCTCTGAAAAACTTCCAAGCCCCCAGTAGGAGTCACCAAAAGTCTCCATGACTTCCAATCATGCAAGCACACACACACACACGCACACAAATATCCACAAAAAATAATACAGAGAATATCCAACAGCAATTCATGCCATGTGTCTTCTATAAGGTAAACCCTTAGGCTAGCACGGGACTTACAGTGTGGTCCTAAGTTTGGGTTACACCTTTCTATGCCCAGTTACTTAGTGGACTTAGAAGGGTGGAATTCTGTTTAGGATTACATATAGTGGCCTAATTCATTATATTCACTAATTACATTTTTCTGGAGTAGGAAAGAAGACTGTCTTTTATGGTTACAATCATAAAACTATTGACTTAGAAGTAAATTCAGTGGAAACTGATGGCTTTGTGTTTCAGATCAGTCACTAGGACAAGGTTGCATTTCTCTGTATGCTATGTTTAAGTCTCCTTGGAGGTGATGAGAAAATAGGATCATGCTGTGCGTTTGCATTCAGCTTTGCAGAGATCAAAGTAGGATTAACAGTCATAGGAACATCTGAGTGATTACTACAATCTTCTGCCAGTGCTTGCTCTCCATGATGCTGCTGTTTACGTGACCACATATATTCGTAAACTATAATTTGATATTCATTATCATAGCTAACCAGTCCTTTTCCAGCCATTGTCATTTGGATGGAATTGTTTGCTGGTTCCAGAACCGTGCTAAAGTCATTCTGACTGCAGTGATCAAATATTTCACCAAGATCACTTTTAAAAAATGGGAAGGGGCTTCACCCAGTAGATAAATCATTGGAGTTGAGAGGGAATAACAGCCTATAATTTAACTAATTCTTTATGAACTGTGCTCCAGTAATACTGGACTGCCTCACATTCCCACCAGAAATGGACCAAAGTTCCCATTATTTTTCTGTACTTCCAATACATATCGGAATCTCCTAAAATTCTGGGGTTATTTAATCAGAGCTGCTGAGGATTGAACCATGCCTTGGTTGAAGTAAAACTTTACTCCAGACCCTGATAAAACCTCAATGTTTGGGAGCTGCTAACACACAACTGTCTGAAGATGGCTGTATTCTACTTTTGAGGTATTCTTGATTGGTGTTTTGCCCAGAATCCTTATAATGTGGTCAGTTCTACTTTTTTTTTTTTTTTTGGCAAGGGTGCATGGATTGTCTTTTTTTTTTTTTTTTTTAAATCACCTTGCCTTGAAGAAAAATCTGACATACAGACATGTACTGACTGAAGATTTTCCTAGCATGGAGACAGTGATGGGGAAAGTTTCAACAGCTTAATTTCTGTATATCAGGCTGTCATCAACATACAACAACAGGAACAAAAGAAAAAAAGGGCATGGTAACCCCCTGGTTTTGTTTCAGTTGTGACCCACTCTGTCATTGTCTTCCACCAGTGGGTGAAATGTCTTTGTTTTGTTTGGTACTCCCTCACTGAACTTCCTGTTGATGTGTTTTGTTTAACTGTTCTTAATGTTTTTGATTGATTGCTACCTTGGGGACCTTCCCTGCCAGCAGCGGCAGCAGCAGGGCTGGCCTGCCATGCCTTCCCCCTTTCCCCCCAGTGGTGGCAGCGGTGGTGAGGCCAGCCCTCCAAGCCTTCACCCCCAGCAGCAAGGCTGGCCTGCCAAGCCTTCCCCCCCAGCGGTGGCAGCAAGGCCAGCCTGCCAATCCTTCTTCTCCTCCCACAATAGTGGCAGTGGTGGCGGCAAGGTCTCAGTGGCTCACAGCTGCCGGCCACCAAGCCTTCTCCCCCCTCTTCAGCGGCAGCAGACAGTTGCCAGGGCATTCTCTGTGCACACGCAGGGAGCTCTTTTACTTTTGAGGGGAATTTAAGTATCCTCGTATAGTTTTTTTTAAAAAACTTTTCAGATTTTTCTGCACACCTGGGAAATGCCCCAACTGTGCAGGAAAATCTCTTTGCCCCCCAAGTGCCCCCGATGTGCAGATTTAGATATCCACACACGCAGGGGACACTTGGCTATTAGTATATAGACAAGAGGTGAACCCGCGATACTCGTGGGGGTATTCCTGCCCTCCACCCCTTGCCCGTTCACTGGACGGCGGTGCAGCAAGGCCTGAGGCCCACTACACCACCTCCCACCCTCTCCTGCCCCTCCCCCGTTCCAGAGTTGGTGATGTGGCAAGGCCCGAGGCCTGCCATGCCGCCTCCCGCCCCTCCCCCATTCAAGAGCCAGCGGCTCAGCAGGCCTCGAGCCTTGCCATGCCGCCTCCCACCCTGTCCTACCCCCTCCCCCCTTTCAGAGCCCACAGCAAGGCTGAGGCCCACCGCACCGCCTCCCTCCCCTCTTCCATTTCAGACCCAGTGGCATGGCAGGCCTTGGGCCTCGCCGCCTCCCCCATTCCAGGGCCATCCCTCTTCCCCCCTTCATCCGCTGAGGCCTGCGGCAAGGGCTGCTCCAGCGCCACCAATGCCAGCACCCACCGCCAGGCCGCCGGCTTGGCCACTGCTGCCTGGCCACTCATCCAGCAGTCAGGTAAGTCCATTGTTGGGGAGGGGGTGGAGGTGGCTCATCACGCTGCTGCCTCTGGGGCTGGGGAGTGGGAGCCGGCTCTTCCCCCCCAGCCCTACAGACCGCGGCTCAGCAAGGCCCACCAAGCAGCCTTCCTCCCCCCCAGCCCCAGAGGCGGCAGTGCGGCGATCCGCCTCCAACCCCCTCCCCAACAGCAGCCAGAGCATCCCCTGCGCATGCGCAGGGGACGCTCTTTTACTTTTTGGGGGATTTAAATATCCCCCGAATTTTTTTTCAAACTTTTTGGAAATCTCCCTCCCCCCCAAGTGCCCCCCCGCGTGGATTTAGGGGGCCGCACACAGGGGGCACACTTGGGAATTATATATATAGATAATGCCATGCTATTGCATACTGTTGGCTTCAGAGTGCATCTAAAAATTGAATTACCATTTAAAACTTGTGTCTTGGAACAACTCCATTTGTTTCACATAAATTAAAGGAGATCAGTTTAAAACATGCTTTTCATCATTGTTTTAATGGATAAACATTTTATTCATAACTTCAGCAGTCTATTGACATATCAGCCCATATACATTGCTCTAAGTGTTACAAAATCAAACTGATTTTGAAATTATACAGTGCAGACAACATGACATTCCCTTACTTCATATGGTTACTTTGAGGGAGATACATACTAACCAAAGCTAAATCAGAGGCTCAGTAAGTCCCAATACTGGCTTTCAGGCTAACCTAATTATATGCTATCATATGCGTATTTATATAGATGAATCATTTTTCAACTACAGAGTGGTAAGGAAACAATGTGTAGGCAAACCACATACTGTTTTCATTAAGTATCATCACTTAAATTTTGCTTCAGAGCAAAAGATATAATTTAGATTTTGCTAATCCATGAAGTTAAACAATATCCAGCAGCTGTACAAAAATGGACTGTCTTGGCTCAATTACAAAAGCCAGTTTATCTCACCAGGTACTTCCCTTCCTGTTATTATGGCTTGTGATATAGGAAAATAACAGCAATATATTATAGAGGGAGGACCAAAAAGACAAAAATGCTTTACAAAATTAGTTTCAGTTACTTGGTTTGACCTTGGATCCCTTATATTTGGAAGAGAGTTGTCCATCAGGAAGTGTAGAATATGTCTTCAGTAGGTTAATTTCTCATGATGTATCAGGGTGGATTTGGATATCTGGCAGCTGAGATACAGCCAAAGTTCACTGCAGCTACCGCCCAAAGGTTCCCTGGAACCTGCCAATGCATTTCCTGGTCTCACTTTCTTCCTGAGTATTTGGAATAAAACCAAAAGGATCGTGAATGGAGCAGAAAAAAAGACAATCTTGGGTCACTCATTCCCAGCTCACTTACTAGCAAAGTGTGCAGCTCATTCTAAATAGACATGACACAAGTGTGTTCCATCAGTATGACCCTGACTTTCTTATGTATCTGAGCTTGGCAACCTTTCTGTGTGGTTCATGCTCACCCCTCTTTTCCTTGGAATCTGAAATGAAACAGCCACCCCAGCAAAGAGGTACTCTCCCATCAGCAGACATCTTGTGTGAGCTTCTACCTCTTGCAGCAGCCATTTTATTGTGACACCCGGTACCATTTTTCAAAATACCAAAGGTACTCACTGGCTCAATGTTGGGAATTGCTGTTTTACTGTGCAGCAGTAGGACAAAATGTCATTTTTAACTTCTGGCAATACAATTAAACCGTTCTCTAATACTCAACTTCCATTCTGAATACAGCAACTGCTGCCCCAGATGACAAATTTATTAGCCTCTCCCACATGGCTTTGTCCTGTCATCCTGTTAGAATTGCCAGGTCTGGGTTGGAAAATACCTGGAGACTCGGAGGGTGGATCCAGGAGAGGGCAGGGTTTGGGGATTGGAGGGGCCTCAGTATGGTACAATGCCATAGAGTCCACCCTTCAAAGCAGACACTATGGCTGGCTGGTTAATGAGATGGGCCAGCAGCTGTCAAACCATTCTCTTCAATCCCCTGCTGTGTGGCTGACTTTCCCCTAGGGTTGCCAATCTCCAGGTGGGACCGGGAGATTTTCTGCTGTTACAATTGATCTCCAGATGACAGAGATCAGTTCCCCTGAAGAAAATGGCTGCTTTGGAGGGCAGACCCTATGACATACCCTGCTGAGTCCCTCCACCCCCAAAGGCTGCCCTCCAAAGGATCCACCCCCCAAATCTCCAGGTATTTCCCTACTCAGCGCTGGCAACCAAGCTTGGTTCTGTCAGTAAAAGGCCCTTTCCATACCTATTTTGGCCTTTGGGAGAAAACTCATTGGGGCTAGTCCTGATGGAGTTGCCAATTGCAGGTGGGACATTCCTGGCTATTTGAGGGTTGGAGCCTGGAGAGTACAGTGCCATAGACTCAACCCTTCAAACCAGCCATTTCATCCTGGGGAACCATTGTTGCTAATCTCCAGGTGGGGGCTGGAGAACATTTAGAATTACAACTGCTTTTCAGGTAGCAGAGGTCAGTTCCTCTGGAGAAAATTATGGACTCTGTGTCATTATACCCTGCTGAGGTCACCACAGCAAATTGACTCTGAGTGCCCAAGGCCTTGGCACTCTCCAAAAGCCTCTTTCTAGAGCCCGTTGTATTTATTTCCACAATGGGCCTTATTCCTAATATATTGTAATGCTCTAAATCCAAGCCTTTGCCACAGCCTTTCTCCTCAATAATTGCAGCCTTTTTTCTTTTAACATGTTTTAGAAGAAGAAGAAGAAGAGATTGGATTTATACCCCGCCCTCCACTCCCCAAGGGAGTCTCAGAGCGGTTTACAAACTCCTTTCCCTTCCCCTCCCCACAACAGACACCCTGTGAGGTAGGTGGGGCTGAGAGAGCTCTTTCCCAAGCTGTCCTTGAGGGAACAGCTGGTACAGAGCTATGGCTTGCCCAAGGTCATCCAGCCAGGTGCAAGTGGAGGAGTGGGGAATCAAACCCGGTTCTCCCAGATTAGAGTCCGCGCACTTAACCACTACACCAAACTGGCTCTCCTACACCAAACTGGCTTTTAAAAGCTCATTTTACACAAACTACCAGAGACTTCTTGTGTATTTCTTCCTTTGAATAGGAGAAGGTTATGACAGTGACAGAGCACAAGTCTTGCACACAGACAGTGTAGTACATCCAAACTCAGCCCTTGATCTCTGGTAAATAGATCTCAAGTAGCTAAGGATTGGGAAAGACCACTGTTTGCTTGATCATAATGATAAACACTTCCTCTCTGCCACATGCCAAGGTCTCCCAGATTTAAGTCCAACATCATACCTCAACACTTCTGAAATAGCTTGATATCAAAACTCCCCAAAGTTGCTTTTTAAGAAATCATAAATACTCAAAAAGATCCTTATATTAGAAAAATAACCTTTTAAACTTAGGTATTTGGAACTGTAACATACAATATATAACAATGCAAGATATGAGATGATTTGCCATCTGAGCAATATACACTTGCAAATAAGTTTCTTTTTTTTATTTAATGGGAAGTCGAAATGTGTAATAATTTAATATAATGCTGATACTATCATTGCTTTGTTTAATATACCAACAGTGCATTTTCAGACAAAGATAACTGCAGATGTTTCACAACAAAAAGAATGCAGAATATCCTCAAAATGTTAAGGCATGGACTGGAGACATTTACAGGGGAGAAACAGTATGTGGGATTGGAACTGTTGCCTATTCCTTTTGCCCATTTAATCTATATACTAATAGCCAAGTGGCCCCCTCCATGCGGATATCTAAATCCATGGGGGGCACTTGGGGGGCAGGGAGATTGTTCTGTACATGTGGGGGACTCTCCACGTGTGCAGAAAAATCCTAAAAGTTTAAAAAAAAACTTTGGGGGGATATTTAAATCCCCCCAAAAGTTAAAGAGCGTTCCCTGTGCCCACACAGGGAACGCTCTGGGAACTGAGGGGGCCCAGCAGCTCTGAGCTACATGGGCCTTGCCAGGGCAAGCAGGGGCGGCAAGGGGGAGAGATAGGCGGGAGGGAGGGAGAGAGGGGAAGGTGCACTGAAGCCATTGGGTGGACCATACCAAGTCCAGTCCAGCCCAGGGTGAGAGTCAGGCGCCTGCTGGGCGGGAAACAGAAGCAGCTGAGGGAAGCCCAAGAATGGCACACCCTTGCAAGTCCGAGAGCAGTGGCGGGGCAAGGAGCAGCAAGGGTGAGTGTATGTACGTGTTTGTGCGTCAGGAGGCAAAAGGCAGACTGTCCATAGAAAAAGAGACCGGATGAAAGACGCTTTGGTCTGCTTCTGAGAAAAGCCGGGAAATGCGATGACTCTGCCCACAAATCGAATTGCACCAGGTACACCAACATGCCCAGTACTACTGGACTTCATCTTTTGCTCTGCATGCTTTCAGGGCATACATTCCATGTCCCCCTTCCCCAGCGAGGTCCTCTGTGCTCCTTCCCTCTGCGCCGCCTCCCAAAGTGCACACTCTCTTTTCTAGCGGTCCTTCACCAGGCCTGTCAGTCTCCTGCCCATCCAGCCCATCCACCCCAACATGCCCTCTTCTTCCTGTTCGGGCAATGATATATATTCAGTGTGCAAAGCCTCCATTCGCTTCTATCCCCTGGCCATTCATCAGGCACCATTTGGTATGGTAGTATTTTCTTCCTCTTTCCTTTGGAAAGAAGAAGAAGAGACTGGATTTATATCCCGCCCTTCACTTAGTCTCAGAGTGGCTTACAAACTCCTTTCCCTTCCCCTCCCCACAACAGACACCCTGTGAGGTATGTGGGGCTAAGAGAGCTCTGAGACAACTGTCCTTGAGAGAACAGCTGGTACAGAGCTACGGCTTGCCCAAGGTCATCCAGCAGATGCAAGTGGAGGAGTGGGGAATCAAATCCAGTTCTCCCAGATTAGAGTCTGCACACTTAACCACTACACCAAACTGGCTCTTAATGGAAATCCATTAATTGAACAGTCTTCCCAGAGGGTTGCCAACTATGAGTGTGGAAATTCCTGTAGCTTTGGAGTAGAGACTGGGGATGGTGGGGTTCAAGGAGGGACCTCAGTGGGTTATAATGCCATAGAGTTAATCCCCCCAAAGCAGCCATTTTCTCCATGAGAAGTGATCTCAGAGCCATTGAATTTCTAAGAGGTTGCCAGGAGGACCCACCTTGAGGTTGGCAAGCAAGCCTACTTCTGGGGTCAACAACAACATGGCTCAGTGCATAACCAAATAATGGCTGTTTAGAAAACAAAACAAAATCTTTACCTTAAGGCATGTTGGAGGGATGGGTGGGATGCTAGAATGACCAGTATGTAATGTGAAGCCAACAGTAGGCAGAGATTTCTTTAATAAGACTAAAGGGTTCCTTAGAGATCCTTAACAGAAAAGGACATTATAGGGATGAACAGTGGCCAGTAACCCAAGTCCAAACTATGCACAGATTTATGCCAGTGCACTAAAACAATTGTGTAGGATGCTGTTGTCTATATACTAATAGCCAAGTTGCCCCCTCCATGCGGATATCTAAATCCATGTGGAGGGGGCACTTGGGGGGCAAAGAGATTTTTCTGCACACTTGGGGGACTCCCCAGGTATGCAGAATAATCCTAAAAAGTAAAAAAAAAACACTTTGGGGGGGATATTTAAATCCTTCCAAAAGTAAAAGTGTTCCCTGTACATGCACAGAGAATGCTTTGGCCATTGGGGAGGGGCTCGGTGGGCCTGGTGGCTGTGAGCCGCTCAGGCCTTGCCACTGCTGGTACTGGGGGGAGGGGGTGGGAGAAGGCTTGGCAGGCCTCGGGCCTCACCACTGCTGGTGCCGGGGGGAGGGGGTGGGAGCAGGCTTGGCAGGCCAGTGGCTGTGAGCCGCTCAGCCTTGCCACCACCGGTGCTGGAGGGGGAGGGAGAAGGCTCACTTGGTGCTGCTTCCTCCTACTGTGGTGCTCCTCCTGCTTCTGCAGGCCAGGAGCTGTGGGGAATATCCCCCCCCCCCCCCCCCGTGAGTATCACGGGTCCCCCTTGTTTCCTCTAAAACACACATGCACCCATACTCCTAGAAGTTTTCTAGGAGGTGGATTTTCATGGTAGAATTGACAGTATGCACAATCCACACTGCCTACCAATGCTTCTAATAAGCATCACCACCCCCATGTTCCATTATCTTGGCAACCACAGTTGGAACCACATTTTCCAAGATAAAGCCCTGTTCCACCATTAAAATGTTGTCAGTCTGACACAGCTTAATGCTAGTCCTAACACTGTAGCTCCTTTTTGCCTGAGCTAGCATTCCCCTATTCTGTTGAAGAATTACAGGTTTTCAAAAGTTATTTTGCCATACAATTCTTTTTCACACAGAAATTCTTGCAGTACATACACTCTTATTGGTAGAGAAGTTTACATCTGGCAACAAAGAGCATTAGCTTGAAAGGTTAGAGTGAACTTCTAAAGTGTTTAAAATGAAATTCAGCAACCCATGCAATTGATGCCATTTTTAGCGCTGGAAGAAGAAAAGACATATTCAAAACAAATAACTGATGAAATAAAAGCTTTGATTTTGAATACATGTAGTGTTTGTGTGGTCTTCTGAGATCATCTATTCCCTGCTCTCTACAAAAATATTTCAGTACATAGCCTTAAGGTCTGAACAGAATAATAGAAAAGTGATGGCATACCAGAAAATACTTTTAACAGTTCTTTAAGACCATAGGGTGGAGGCAGGCTGATTCCCCACAAGCAGCTATGCCGTGCTCACTCTTCCATTTCCCCCAGTTGCACTGGTCAATTTCACACTCTTTGCTGTGTGGCCGCATTTTGACCCACATCTCTCCCCAATTTCCTCTGCATCTTTTCAATCCTTGTTTTTTGAGATCGAGATCTTCGGCCACACAGCAAAGAATGTGAAACTGACCAATGCAACCGGGGGAAGTGGAAAAGTGAGGGCAGCACAGCTGCTTGTGGGGAATCGGTCTAAGTTTTCCAGTGACAGAAGGAGAGGGGTAATTGCTACCAGTTCCCCTTCCTGCTGCAGACTCTCCCGCATTTTTGTTCCTCAGAGTTCCCTGTCTTCCAGGATCAGTGTTTCATGTAGATCTGTGGGCTGCAGTAGGCGGGGGAGGCAGGAATACTCCATTCTGTCCCTGGAAAATTTAGTTTGGTTCCACTCTCATACCTTTTAAAAATGTGATGTTCACAGTTTCACCAAGTTACTAAGCAACTTTAGAAGGGTGTGTCTTAGGGAAATAAAGATACACTCTACAATCCATTGTATGCTTAAATCATTTCTTGGTATTGTAGCATACAGGACAAGTTCTGTGTGGGTTAGGGTTGCCAGGTCTGGGTTGGAAAATACCTGGAGACTTTGGGGGTGGATCCGGGAGAGGGCAGGGTTTGGGGAGGGGAGGGGCCCCATCATGATCCAATGCCATAGAGTCCACCCTTCAAAGCAGCCATTTTCTCCAGGGGAGCTGATCTCTGTCAGCTGGAGATCAGTCATAAAAGCGGGAGATCCCCAGGCCCCACCTGGAGGCTGGCAACCCTAATGTGGGCACTGAAGCTGATGAACACAAGAACAAATGGCAGCATGGTGCATGGATTTTGTTTGGATTTCAGCATCTGGTCTAGTAGAATCCAGTATTTAAGCTGAGAAGGGCTGTGTTGCTGTTAAACAATGAGAGCAAGTGTCAGGTTTGGAACTAGACTCGTTCCTAATATGATGCAAAGTCTTGTTACGCCATTAAAGGCTGTGAATCTGATACAGTTTATGCTAGTTGCCACAGAAGCTGGTTGGAGCAAAGGGTTCTGGTTGAGAGCTCCTCTCTGATGTAGGAGTTGCCAGAACTAGCCATGGCTTCCAGACATGCACACACACACACACATGCACACAAGTCTCCACAAAAAATAATACTGAGAATATCCAACAGGAATTCATGTCATGCATTTTCTATAAGGTAAACCCTTAGGTTCGCGCTGGACTTAACAGTGTAGTCTTGAATTATAGTTACACCTTTCTATGCCCAATTACTTAGTGGCTTAGAAAGGTGGAACTCTGTTTAGGATTGCACTGTTACTGGCCTAATTAATTACATTCACTAATTGTTATATCATGGCAAGTTGTGAATTTGGTGATGTCCCCTTATTCAATCGTTTCGTTATTTTTCCCCTGGTCCCTTAGGCAAAAAGCATGTGCTGGGCTTTAGTTTCATTTTCCCTGTTGGCTGATGGCTGTTATTTTATGTTTCTAGCAGAGGCCTGGAAAGGCCCTGCTTTGCTCTAATAAACCTGCAATCATCCTGGCACGGTTTGCTTGTGGAATTATTACACTAATTACATTTTCTGGAGTAGGAAAGAAGACTGAAGAAGTACAATCCCTCACACCCATCCTAATGACTTTGGACAGACTGGATAGCCTACTCCACTGCCACCATCTCTGATTTATTTGGGGAGATATTACTCAGGAAGAAGCTGGAGTCCTTCTCTCCTTCATGCTTTCCCCCTAGCAGTGATTGCTTTACTGTGAGGAAAGTACTAGCAGGAGTGGTGAGAGTATACACCCCTTTACTTACTTACTTACTTACTTATTACGTCAAGTCACAGCTGATTTATGGTGACACCATGGGGTTCTCAGGGCAAGAGACATTCAGAGGTGGTTTGCCATTGCCTGCCTTCACATCACAACCCTGGTATTCCATGGTGGTCTTCTTTCCAAATACTAGCTGCGGAGTTCAGGCTCACCCGGAGCTATCCTTCTGATACCTATTTTTGCTATTCTGTGTGAATAGAATAACACATATTTTCCAGTTTTAGTATGCATAAATGTTACCTGCAATAATCTGCAGTTCCAATTGTGCTACTGAAGAAAAAAATTGCAAAACTAATTTTAGTTGCCTTAGTAAGCTAATTCTTTGAAACCGCAAAGCCAGTACAGATACAAACATGCACAAGAATTCTCTGGTGTTACATTGTATGTTTGCGCTTCAGCAGAAATGCTTATTGTTTCAAGTTGCAACTGCTTACAATGGTTTATTATTCCTTGCACATTCTAGCTTAGAGAAGATGCATGAGAAAGTATATCGATTTGCAACAATGTTTAACCTTAACCTTCTTGATTCCTTTCCTGTAATTGACATGCGCAAGAATGAAATAGAATACCTTTGCTTACAGGAATGATGTCAAAAGTGTAGAAATGACACTAGTTCCATCCTACTGGAATTCTCTGCCTCCTTAGTATAAAAAATTGAGCCCAACTGTAACCAGGGCTCGCTTGTATCTGAAACTTTTATTCAGACTGAGATTTATGGTACCATACATTTTTGGCTTTTTCTATTCCTGGTGTCTGTGTGCCTCCTTCCCGATCGGATCTGGTTTTTGGGAATTGTGCTTCACTACTGAGGCTGGAAAATGGGTGTGTTGCCATATTCAAACAAAATAATGAACACACTTACAGAGAAGATGTGTGTGAAGTGTCTAAATAATTCAGAAGCAAATGTCTTCAGAAGCAAATCTTCAGTTAGGGGTCTTCCAGATAGAACTTTATAGCTATTTCCTCATCACAGAAGTTGAGGTATGCGAGCCAGTTCTTCACAAGCACACATCCATGACAAGCCCAAACAATTTCTTGTCCCAAATCAGCTCACCACCTGTCTTGACTTTAGAAGTATGTGTGTGTGTCAACAGATAGATGTATTAATTATTAGTGGTGAGGGGAGAATTGAAATGACACAAAATAAATCTCATTCCTGGAAAAGAAATGAGAGAATTTACACCTTTTCTGACAGCTCCTCCATTTGAAATGTCACTAACATACTTGGACAGTACATGATTTTGTTATCTTGCAACTTGGAGTCTTTGATTCCGCTGTCAACTGAGGCTTTGTTGGTGTATATGCAGGTCCAGGCAGGCATGGACTGGAAAGCTGGAGCTGAGCCATTTTTATCTTTGACAAAGACCCCAGTAGGTGGTATTACACTGTAGCTTTGGATGTCCTTTGTGGCAGTTTTCAAAGAGCAGGTGAAACTAGGGGCTGAGCCTCAAGATGGTTTGAAAATCTGTGCTCCCAGTATGCCTTAGCTTTGTGTGCCTTGTATTTTTACAAGATACTCTTTATTTCTAAAGTTTTATGGTATCTCTTCAGAGACCTGCTTGTGGCCGTTTACACGATAAAATCATAAAACAAAAGTATTCAAATTCTAGCCACTAAAAACCCACAGCAAAAAACATTAAAAACTGAGATCATCAAACAGCTTAAAATTCCCCAGAGCAGAAACACCCAGATCATAAATTTTGCTGCTCATGGGAAGTTTAGCTTTTTGTTGTTACAGTTGGATTACTGCTTATGGTGATCTTTATTTTGCATATTATGGTAACTGGATGGCCAGAAGTCATTTTGAGGACCATAATATTGGAGGGGGGATCCAAGGAACCACATACATTATTTCCAGATTCTGGCTTTCTCTGATGTTTTATTAAATAAGAAGTAATAAAATGGACAATAACAGATAAACTTTTACAAAGAAACCCTTTAGAAATCCATATTCTTACCATGATGTTAACTATCAAATATTTTCTAAGAATTCACTTCCATTTGTTTAATTAATGGATTCCACATTAAGTATACTTAATGCTTACTGTATATAGGTTAATTTAATCTTTACATATATTTCTTTACATCAGTTTGGTGTAGTGGTTAAGTGTGCAGATGCTAATCTGGGAGAACTAGGTTTGATTCCCCACTCCTCCACTTGCAGCCACTGGATGACTTTGGGCAAGCCATAGTTCTGTCAGAGCTGTTCTCTCAAGGACAGTTCTGGAAAGAGCTCTCTCAGCCCCACCTACTTGTGTCTGTTGTCGGGAGGGGAAGGGAAAGGAGTTTGTAAGCCACTCTGAGACTCCAAATGAAGGGTGGGGTATAAATCCAGTCTCCTCCTCCTCCTCCATCCATAAATGTATCTTGGGGAAAATATATTGCTTCCAAAACCTGGCAAAAATAATTCTAGCTGCCGTAACTGGATTTAGAAGAAACTTTTTGAAATCACTGGGACATAGTTAAGTGATAAGGATTGTGGCCTTAGTAAAATATCAAAGCTAAAGCCTAATTTCAACTTATTAAGTATTATTTCCCAACATTTTCCAGTATTCTTTTGCTTATGCACACAACCACCAAATCTGTATAAAAGCTGCAGCTGGGCATTTGCAATATCAACTTTAGCCTGAAAATCATTCATATCTTTTGGCTGTTTTCTTTGTTGCAAGATACTAATGCTGTACCATCTTCTTACTTTGGAACTACATTTTATAACCTATTTCTGTTACTGTATGTTGGAATATGATATTTCTGCAGTGGCCATAACAAAGTATCAGAATTTTAATTGACCTATTCTAGATCATTACCAGAAGTAGATATGACTGAATATCCTAATCCAAACAGAGATATTCTGAAAATGAGTGGCTACTTCTTGTATTAAACTATCCAATCAAAGAAAACTTCAGAAAGATTTCATAAAAGAAATGATGCCATGTCTTTAGATTTTTATATGTGGTTTGAGTAAAGGCCAACTTATTAGAATGGCATGTGCAATTAAGTCCTACTGTAATGGAAGCTGAGCAACTGAAAATGTTAGAAAGTAGGAATGTACATATATTCCCCCCCCTTTTTTTATTGCAGCCTTTTCGTTCCACTCATTTCTGTTGTTGAAATGTATTTATTCATTAGACCCATTCACCCAAAGGGTCTTGTGGCAATCTACAACACTTAAACCAATAAGGTAAAAACAACATAGAAACAAATAACAAATATTAAATATTATTACAATATTAAAACATGCGGCTATCATCATACCATTATTAAAGCAACTCAAACATGTGGTTACCTTCCGAAGGCCAACCTAAACAATTCAGCTTTGCATGTCCTACATAGAGCAAATTGCAGTAGTCCAATCTGGAGGTGACCATTGCATGGATCAATGTGGCAAGGTCTGACCCAGATAAATAAGGAGACAGCTGGTGGGCCCGCTGTAGGTGAAAAAAAGCTGTAGGTGAAAAAAAGCTGACCATGCTTGTTTATCCAATGATAGCACAGAATCCAACGACACCCCAAGGCTCTTTGCAGCATCTACAGTTGTCAACTGGACACCATCGAGTCTTGGGAATGACCCTCCAGCTAGCATCTCAGTCTTTCCCAGCCACATGACCTCCATCTTGGATGGATTCAACTTTAGCCAGCTCCCCCTTAACCACTGGACTACATCACCCAGGCACTGGGATTGTGCAGAGAGCCCTGCCACCAGCTGCTTAACCAGTAAGAAGAAGAGCTGTCATCAGCGTATTGATAGTACCTAGGGCTGCCAAGTCCAACTTGGGAAATATCTGGGGACGTTGGGGGTGGAGCCAGGAGAAAGGAAGTGACATCATTTTGTGATGTCACATCCTGTGATGTTGCTTCCACATGCTGACACATGAACTCATGAAGTTTCCTAATCCTGAATCAGGCCATTGGTCCATCAAGGTCAGTATTGACTACTCAGACTGGTAGTGGCTCTCCAGGGTCTCAGGCTGAGATCTTTAATGTCACTTATTACCTGATCCTTTTTTAGCTGAAGAGGCTGATACCTCCTGCATGTCAAGCAGATGCTCTATCACTGAGCAACGGCCCTACTGAATCCTTCCTCATCTCGGCAGAATATGAAGCCCTAAGTGCTACACAAGTGCTAAATATGATTTTCATATCATAAGAACAGGAGAGAAGCCACAGTGGATCAGCCCATCCAGTACAGCCCATCCAGTACAACACTCTGTGTCACAACAGTGGCCAAAAATACCAGGTGCCCTCAGGAGGTCCAGCAGCGGGGCCAGAACTCCAGAAGCCCTCCCATTGTTGCCCCCAAGCACCAAGAATGCAGAGCATCACTGCCCCAGACAAAGGGTTCCATTTATACCTTGTGGCTATAATAGCCACTGATAGACCTCTGCTGGATGGGGACAGAGAGAGAGAGAGACAGACAGACAGACAGACAGACAGTCAGCTTTTTCACTTACTCTTGCCCAATTCCCAGGCTTTATTTCTGGCCCTTGTTTCACCCAGCTGTTGTCCATGTAAGTCCCATAACTTCTCCCCCCCCCCAGCATAGGCTTTTTGGTGGCTAAAGAGGACCTTTGTCCTCCCCTTTTCGCCAGCAGAAAAGCTAGTTGGATCCATCCCTAACTTAAAATACCGGTTACTTGATGTACAAATGCTTTTAAAAATGCAGATTTTTACTGCTGGAGGGGGGGGGGGGACATGGTTGAAAGAAACAGCAAATTGGCATAAAAATGAGGAATCCCAACTTTTATTTGCAGAAGGGAAATGAGGATTGGGGGGACCCAAACAGTCACGACAAGACATTTTAAACAATCCCACTCCCAGACCTTCTACAGGCAACCTCTCCTTGTGATGTTTACCTCTTTGGAAGTGACAGTTTATTCCTTTGACAAAACCACAGTGGACAGACAGACAGAAAAAAGAAAGAGGGGGAGGGGGAGAGACAGAGAAGGAAAAGAGCTCGCAGACACCAACTTACCCCAGCAGTTTACTCAGTAGCAACCTTGCACGGAAGCCCTTCAGTAGAAAGAGCTTAGTCCCTCCTTAATCTCTGGGCGGGGCTGTCTTGCTCGATCAGCTCTTAAAGGGGAAATTTCCCTTTTAAGAAGTTCAAGAGGCCAGCAGGGCAGGCTCCGAGGTTCCCCTGCTGGCAGCCATTTTGTCCCCCCGGTGGCCAATTTTGGAAAAGCGGGGGAAAGCTTTAAAAATCGGTGTTTCCCCCGCTCTACCGGGGGACTTGGCAGCCCTAATAGTACCCAACCCCAAATGCAAGAGGATGCATATATATGTTAAATAACATCAGCGAGAAGATCAAACCCTGTGGGACCCCACAATTCAGGTCTCGTGGAGAAGACCTCTTCTCCCTGATAGCAACCCTCTGAGAGCATACCTGGAGGAATGAGGAGAACCAACCAAGCGCAGTGCCCATTACCCCCAGGGAGGCAAGGCCAAAAGGTCAGGACTAAAGGGTCAACTGTATTGAAGGCTGCTGATAGATCCAAAAGGATCAACAAGGCTGGCATGCCTTTATCCAGATGTAAATGGAGATTGTCAACCAAAGTGACCAGTGCTGTCTCTGTCCCAAAGCCAGGCCTGAAGCCCAACTGAAAAAAGTCCAGGACAGATATCTCATCCAGAAATACCTGGAGCTGCTCAGCCACTGCTCTATCAATTACCTTCCCCAGAAAAGGTAGTTTAGACATTGGGCAGTAACTGGCTAGCTCCTTTTTATCTAAGCAGGGTTTCTTTAGTAAAGGTCTAACAATTGCCTCCTTAAGGGAGCTGGGAAAACAGCCTTGTGAGAAAGACAAATTAATAATCTGTCTCAAAGGGCCACTTACCACTTTGTGGCATGGTTTTGCCAGCCATGAGGGACAAGCATACAGGAAGCAGGTAGTTGGCTTCATAGCTGTTGGGATCCTGTCAACATCCAAAAGCCAAAAGAGTCCAAAAAGAGCAGGACAAAAGAGTCCAAAAAAGAACCAGACAGTGCAAGTGAGCCCCCATCTTACTACTCATTCAGCAGCCAACTCCAGGCAGACTTTACAGAGTTTACCTGCAAAAAAGTTCGCAAATGAATCACAGCTGAGAGCCAAATCAATATCAGTTTTAGGACACACCAAACGGGTGGTTAATTGTCAAACCAATCTGAATAACTGAGCTGGCTGCAAGTTAGCAGACAAAATGGAGGCTGACCTTTTCACCACTTTCACTGCCACCTCATAGGCCTTCAAATGGGCTCTATAGTGTGTTCTCACTGCTTCATCCTGTGTTTGTTGCTAATTGTGCCCTAGTCATCTGAGCAACCTCTTAAAATCTCTCAGGCTATCATTATACCAAGGAGCCACAGAGACACAAGGGCACAGGAGGCATTGAGGAGCAATCCGATCAACAGCTTTCTGAAGACCTCTATTCCAAATCTCAGTCAGCTCATCCAGAGAACTGTTGGCAGGTCCAGATACCCCCCCCCCCCGCCCCGAACATTTTGGAAATTATCAGGATCCATTCGTCTCCATGGGCGAGCATAAATTCATCCATTGCCCCTATAGGGGGGAATGGCCACCCCCAAACCAACCCTTATAAGCAGTCCTGTAGCCAGGATTTTTTTTGTTTGTTTAAGGGGCATTTAAAATTTTAAGGGAGTAGTTAAATTATAGTTAATTAAATCAGTCTGAATGCCTGTCTTTAGAGGGTGAGGCTTTGAGCCTGTCTCTAGCCTTTCTTTTCAAGGGACAGAGCAGCAAGTGTGTCAGTTCCTAAGGGGGAGGGGGCAACTCAGAGAACATTTAATTGCCTTCAGAAGGCATTAAAATGTCCTTTGAATTCCCTTCCACAGGGCAAGAAAGCTTAGAAGAGCACTCAAGAGTGGTGCCTTAAATACGTCTCCAACAATCCCCCTTTCTGCTAGCCCAGTCCTGCTGTATACCACCCTAGTCGTGGTGAGTCTTTCAAAAGCATTCCCATGAGTCTTTGGGAAATATGCAATTAAATGCCCTTTGAGCTGTCTTTTCCTGGTTCCCATGATGCCCTCCCCAAATTCTGCAGGGGGAGGGAGAGTGAAGCCTGAGAGCAAGCCATGGTGCTCTCACTCTGGCCCATGCCAGCAGCAGGAAGTGGGGGTCTTTCCTCAAAAATAAGGTTTTGGGCATGGCTATTTGTGGGGTGGGGCTTTTAATTAAGGGGGAGGGGCCCCCAAATGCCCATTGTAGCTACGGGCCTCCTTATAAGGAAGTGGTCTGACCCTCCACTGATTCACAAACAACAGTGCTATTCAGATCAATTGTTGCACAAAAGATTAAATCTAGTTCGTGGCCTGTTTCATGCATGGGGGTCGATACAACCTGGGAAAGTCCCAATGTTGCCATGGCAGTCAGGAAGTCTGAGGCTACACCAAGGAAGGAAGTCTCTGTATGGACATTAAATTCCCCAAGACCAACAGTCTAGGGAAACACAGTGTCCACTCAGCTACTGCCTCTGATAGCCTCAGAAGGGAGTCTGCTGAGGACCTGGCTGATTCCCAGATGGATTCCCACCTTCTGCCCGACACCCCAAGGCAGGCCAACATATTCAAGGCCAGTGATGTTTGGCACAGGGATCCTCTGGAATGGAAAAAAGGCTTGGATGAGAATCGCCACTCTGCTCCCTCTGTCCCTCAGTTTGATATTGATGGCGGATCGAGAATCCTGATGGAGTGAGGGGAACTATCTCATCCTCACTCACCCAGTTCTCCATCAAGCACTCCAGGTCAAAGCATCCCTGTAGGATAGTCTCCTGGAGAATTGTGGTCTTATTTCTTACTGTCCTGGCATTACACAGCATGAAGGTTGAAGAGAAGGGAATTGAACCTGTACACTGTCATTATTTGGGATGGGATGGAGATTAGAAGGTGTCCAAGCATTTCTGTATCTCGTCACCCTTCCTGAAACAAATCTTCTCCCACCACCATACCTCCCTCCCCTCCCATCTTATAGGAATCAGTTCCTAATTTATTTGTATGCCTTTTAAATGCCATGTATACATCATAGATGTACAATACCATTTAAAATGTGTACTTTTCATGAGAAAGAGGAAAATTGCACAAAATAAATATGTGCAGATTCCATTTGCATGAGGGAACAACAAAGCAAAACTGGGATTTTTTTTTTTGAGAGAGAGAAATCAGAAATTTGGTAGCATCCCTTTTATGGAGCTGTTAGTTACAGGTTTCCACAGCATATAAAAGGGCTGGAGCATTTTGGTGTGATCTGCTGTTCATGTAAAATATTTGCACTGCAAAACTACACTCCAGTTATACTGTGCAATACATTTCAAGGATAAGATCCTGAGGACTCACATGGGGACCTACGTGCAGCCAGTGGGTTTCTGGTATTTGCCTCTCAGTGCAGACCTCTGTACTACCTAACAAGCTATTCCCAAACTTGGGCACTCTGGAATTGGTATTTGAAGCATGAGTGACTGTGACATGAAAAAATGTACTGCACAACTCCCTTAGTGGAGTTTGTGAAGGAAAGAGTTTTTGTTCCCAAGGGGAAACCAGAGGACATCGTTAGGAGTGGTGGGAAGGAGACAGATTTCTGAGGGAAAGAGGAGAAAAGAGAGTTCTAAGGAGAAAGGGAGAACAAAGCTACCTGAAGAAACAAGAGATGTGTTCTGTGTGTTCAGAATAGCCTGCTGAGCAGCCTAAAAGAGATCTGCACCCTCTGGAAATTTATAGGAGCCCCAAGAGTGCCAAGAGCAGCAGCATTACCACAAAGAGCCAACAAACCTGCAGAAAAGACTGAGAGATTTTTGCAAGCCCTAAGAGAGGAAAAGGTGTGGGAAGGGAACTTTCATCTCTCTGGTTCTAATTGTGTTGCCTAAGCTTGAATGTGTATACATGTGTTTTTCTACTTTGATTTTTCACTCCCCTTTGTTGAATAAATCTGGCTTGTATTTTAAATTACATATGTTAAGGGTAAAGTCTGCATGAGGAACTGGGGGTCTGTTTTAGAAGAAGAAGAAGAAGAAGAAGAGATTGGATTTATACCACGCCCTTAGGACTGCCAAGTCAGCTACAGGGGTTCCCGATCCGCCCCCCGCTACAGGGGTTCCCGATCCGCCGGCCAGCATTCAGCTGGCGGGGGGAACCCTACCCCCGAAGTCATCCTGTCAGGACGAATTCCCCATCGTAATGACATCACTTGGAAGTGACGTCATCACGTTGGGGACATTGCCGGGATGATGCTCTAGCAATCGCCCCAAAACTCTATGATACCATAGAGTTTTGGGGTGATTGCCAGAGCATTGCCCTGGCAACGCCCCCAACGTGATGATGTCACTTCCAGTGACATCGTCATGGCGTGCACGCAAGCGTGCACGCTGGGGAAGCTCCTGGCGCCAGGAGGACTCCCCCCCGCCGGTAAGTTTTTAGGACTTGGCAACCCTACCTGCCCTTTACTCAGTTGGAGTCTCAGAGCGGCTTACAAACTCCTTTCCCTTCCCCTCCCCACAACAGACCCCTATGAGATAGGTGGGGCTGAGAGAGCTCTTTCCCAAGCTGTCCTTGAGAGAACAGCTGGTACAGAGCTATGGCTTGCCCAAGGTCATCCAGCCAGGTGCAAGTGGAGGAGTGGGAATCAAACCCGGTTCTCCCAGATTAGAGTCCGCGCACTTAACCACTACACCAAACTGGCACAGTTTTAAAACTGTGTTCTTTCTCTGTTTTGCCTACTGATAATTAGGGGTGTGTGCCAAGAAAAAAAAATCAGATACAATTTAAGACCAGTGATTTGGGGTAGGATGGGAGCTTTACCATGATTTAAGTTTTTGGGGTAGGACCTTACCAGTTTGGGTTTCAAATCTCTGAGTTTTTTGAGTGCAGAGGGCTCCAGATTTTCAGGACCATTACTTGAATTGGGGAACCATAGAATCTACCCTCCAAAGCAGCCATCTGATAAAGAGAGCTGTGTTTCTCAAAAACTTATGCTACAATAAAGTTTGTTAGTCTTAAAGGTACTACTGGGCTTTTTACTATTTTCTCCAGGGAAACTGATCTTGGTTGTATGGAGATCAATTGTAATAGTGGGAGATCTCCAGGTGCCACCTAGAGGTTGGCAATTCTAAACAAAATATTCCCTTTAATCTAAAGATCTGATATATTTCAAGCAGAATGGACAAAGAACTTATGAACATAAGAAGAGCCAGGCTGAATCAGACCTAAGGCCCATCTACTCCAGCATTCTGTTCACACAGTGACCAACCAACTTATCTCTAGGAAGCCCACAAACAGGAAGACTGCAACAGCATCATCCTGCCTGTTCTCCCCACCAATTGATTTAAAGAGGCATAATACCTCTGGTACTGGAAGGAGTAGATATCCATCATATAGCCATTGATAGCCCAGTGCTCCATGAATTTGTCCACTCCTCTTTTAAAGCTTCCCAAGTTGGTGGCCATGACTACATCATGTGGCAGTGAGTTCCACAAATTAATAGTATGCTGTATGAAGAAATACTTCTTTTTATCTGCCCTGAATCTCCTACCCTTCAGTTTCAGCTTATGACCCTAGGTTCTAGTATTATGGGGGAGGGAGAAAACTCCCTCTCCAAGCCATGCATAATTTTATAAACCTCTGTCATGTTTCCCCTTACTTGCCTTTTTTATAGGCTAAACAGCCCTAAGCATTTTAACTGATCCTCATGGGGCAGCTGCTCTAGACCCCTGATCATTTTGGTTGCTCTTTTCTGCACTTTTTCAAGTTCTACAAAGAGGTGTACCAGGAGGGAGAGTCTTCCCCAGGCACAGCTTAAGGAAGGCTTTTGAAAGCAAATATCGGTGGTCCTCAGCCTTAAAGAATCTATGAAATTGCTCTGGAGCCTTTAGACTTTCCTCCTCTTCTTCATCAGAGAGGATGGAACTCCCTCTCTTCTGGTTCTGGATTGGATAATGAATCTGAGTCCAGATCTATGGTTGCATGGAACCTCCTCTTGTGAGTAGGGATAAACCCCTTTTGGGCTGCCTTAGCTGGGCAGGCCTGAGCATGCACTGGGCGATGTCTGCCCAACTGCCCTCCATTTGGGGGCAGGGGGGGAAGAAGAGGAGGGTAAGCAATTTCTAATAGGGGATCTAGACCTTCCATGATCCCTTGGAGAAATAGGAGTAAAACTACAGTGAAGATCCCTTAATTCCGGCAGGAGGACAACTATTTCATTTCAAAGAACATTTGACACAGTCACAAACAGATTCTTGGAACATCAAAGTAGTCACCAAGGACTATGCAATAAAATTTTCCAGATTTCCACTGGAACATTTCATACAACTCTCAGTCTCCAAGAGACTAGAGAAAAGACAAAGTACTACCCAAACTATATTAAGAATAAATGCCATCAAGCCAGTGACATCCTCAGAGAAGGGATCAGGAGTTTACTCTATATTTTTTACAGTCCCAAAGAGAAATGGAGATTGGAGGGCCATTCTGGTTCTAAAATTCCTGAACAGATTTATAAAGACAAGACAGTTCAGGATGGAAACTCTCTGCTCTGTCACAGCATTGTTACAACCAGGGGAGAGCCTGACTGCTATTGATCTTACTGAGGTGTCTCTCCATGTCTCTATACTTCTGGTACACAGGAAATATCTTCAGTTCTGCATTCAGTGCTCATCTTTTCAATACAAAGTGCTCCCATTTGGGCTTGCCACAGCTCTGAGAGTCTTCTCTAAGATTCTAATCACTCTGATCATTCGTTTAAGACACCAAGGTATTTATAGTCATCTATATGTGTATGATCTTCTGATCAGGTCCAAAACCAGGAGAAAGGCACTTCTGGACACTCAAAGTACAATACAATGCCTTCAAGATCATGGATTCATTGTCAACGTTCAGAAGAGTTTCCTTACTCCCACCTAACATCTGGAGCACCTTAGAATCATTATTGATACTTTGGTCAACCATTTGTTTTTTACATAAGCTAAGGCGCTGAAAATAAAGGAATCATCAAAGTCCATAATCAAGGCCAGGTCCATGCCCTTTATAACCTTAGCCAAACTCCTAATGATATCTTATATGGATACAGTCCAGTGGGCATGACTGTACAAGAGACAACTACAGCAATTTCTGCATCTGTATCAACTTCAAATTCTGCAAAAGTTAACCTTGCCCTCAGGCCTCCTGCACTTATAAAGGCCAGCCTCCTGTGGTGGATCAAACCATACAACCTGTCAAGGCAAGGTGTATTGGAAACAGGAGGTAGCACAGATTTTCCCAGGTGCCAGTCTCTTTTGTTGGGTTGCAATGCTGGAGAACAAGCTGGTTCAAGGAACTTGGTCCAGGGCAGCATCCAAGATGAATATCAATCTACTGGAGCTGAGGGTAATCTGGCTAGCAGTAAGGAGTTTTTTTGTATGGAAACCTTACACAGACATGTTCTAATAAGAATGGACAATACCTCAGCAAAGAAGTATCTGCTATCAATTACAGCAGAGTACATCAAGGGCTCTGCCAACTGCAAGGTGGACTGGCTCAGCAGACAGAGCCTATAGGAGGGAGAATGGTCTCAGAAGAAGGAACTTTACCTACAAATAGTCAATCACTTCAGGAATCCACAGGCAGATTTTTTTTTGTCTCACCAGAAAATTACCAACTCAGCCAATTCTTCATGAAGTTTCACCATCCCAAGGCAGAAGCAACAGATGCACTGATAGTGCCATGGCCTGAGATACTGTTGTTCACCTTTCCAACTCTCCCAATTCTGCCAAGGGTCCTTCAGAAGATCAAAGGTCAAAAAGTCGACGTTGTTGTGGGGGCTCTGTACTGGCCACACAGATCATGGTTCTCATTCTCAGCATTGCAAGACATGTCTGTAGAGCATCCCTGGAAGCTACCCATGTCACCAGACATGCTACAGCAGGTTCTGATCTGGCATCCCAACCCCAATTGGCTTCACTTGACTGCCTGGAAATTGAGAGGAGATGTTTTCTTCATCTTGGATTCAATGCAGAAGTGACAAAGACTCTATTGGCCTCTCACAGAAAATCCACCAATAATATATACAATATAACCTGGAAGGCCTTTATCCGCTGGTGCAGGAAAAAAGGGATTGATCTATTATGACTGTTGATTGTTTCAGTTTTAGCATTCTTACAGGAAGGAGTCAGAAAGAACCTCAAGGCACCTATGCTTAAACGACAAGCAGCAGCCTTAGCTACTGTTGTTCCCCGTATGAGAGGAATGAGCATTTCTTGGCACTCACATATATGCTTCTTGCAACATGTAGCCTTAAGGAACCCACCACAGATTCACAGGTTCCCTACATGGAAATGACATACCATACTCTCTACCTTGACCAATTCCCCATTTGAACCTCTTAAGGAGATTACCATCAAACGGGTGAGAATGGAGAACCTCTTCCTGGTTCCCACCACATCAGCACAGAAGGTCTACAAGCTAAGCATGCTACCCGTCAAAGAAGACCTCTGCATCTTCTATAAGGACAAGGTTGTCCTCAGGCCAGACCTTACCTTTATTACTCAAGGTCTCAAGAACTTCAGTTCCCATCCTTCTGTCCTAAACCAAAGCACCAGAAGGAAGGATCCTTGATACCCTTGATATCAGAAGGGCCCTGAACCATGTCTATCAGAATTTCTGATGTGTTATTCATATCCTTATTCTCCTAACAAGGGACAAAGGATGTCTAAGTCAGCCATAAGTAGTTCCCTGAGGGTTTGCATTCTCTAGACTTACAAAGTGCTGAGAGCCAGTTTGGTGTAGTGGTTAGGATACAATACTCCCTCTAAGCTGTGGAGTCCTGTGAGCAAAAATTCTACTTTGTGAGCTACTGGCATTAAAGTTGTGAGCAAGTAATTTGGCTACTGCATAAATTAGTTTGCTCTGGACCCATCCTTCCTGAGCTAAGACAAAAATGTGTGAGCTGGAGGCTCAAAAACTGTGAGCAAGCTCACACTAAGTCAGCTTAGAGGGAACACTGGTGGACTCTAATCTGGGAGAACCAGGTTTGATTCTCCACTCCTCCACATGCAGCTGCTGGCGTGACCTTGGGTCAGTCACAAGTTCTTTCAGAGCTGTTCTCTCAAGAGCAGTACTCAAAAGAGCTCTCTCAGCCCCACCTACCTCACAGGGTGTCTGTTGTGAGGAGGGGAAGAGAAAGGAGATTGTAAACCACTCAGAGACTCTTTTGGGTAGTGAAGGGCAGGGTATAAATCCAATCTCTTCTTCTCTTCTTGAAAATACCCATTCCTTCAGGCATCCTAGCTCACTTCATTAGGAGTGGCACCACGAACGTGGCCCTTACTTGGCATGCAATTGTTGATGAAATGTGCAAAGCAGCAACTTGGTCTTCTAGGTATACCATTGGCAAGCATTACAAAATCAACACCTACATCTCTGGATTCTGCCTTCAGAAGGGGAGTACTCCAGAATATCATGAGCAACGATGACTCTGACTCACCCAAGAAATGAGAACACTGCTCTGGGAAGTCCCAATCAAGATGCCCTACACCTCAGAGGGGGAAAGGACCATTGGATAATTACCATGAAAGGTCCTTTTCCTCTGAGGAAAGGAGGACATTGTCCCTCCCAGAGCAATCTTGAAGAAACAGTAAAAAACAGGATCCTTTCTTTTCTCAGCCCTTGCCCTTTCATAATCTGAGTTTGTCTTGGTACTATTTCTCATTTCCCCCCCTCCAATTATAGAGGTGGTACCTTATTCCAAACTGCTGTTGGAGTTGCCAAACCAGAGAAGGTGACTCCCACAAGGCTGGAGACAGGAAGCTGGGGGAAATAGTTCCTACCTCACTTCATGGACAGTGGGAATCACCCAGTCAACATGTCCTCCTTTCCTCATAGGAGAAGGACCTTTCACAGTAAGTATCCAATCATCCTTTCTTATTCCCTAGGCCAAACTAGGGTTTGCTGAGTAAGAATAGCAGACAAACAGCAGCCCCAGGCCAATTGCAACTCAGGGAAACAGCTACGGTTTAGTTGAATTTGTGGTGTCCATACAAAAGACTGCAACACAGCAGCCCCCAGCCTAATCTGCTGGATACATTCGAAGGTAAATTCAATTGTCCAGTGAGCATTACCTTTAAATCAGGTCTGATTTAGGTAGTCCACTATCATGTGGCAGAAGACAGCAGAACTTTACTTAGGCTTCCTAAATCTGGTTTAGGAGAAAAATTCTTTCACAATCACAAACAGAGCAATATAGACTATCTGGATTAGTGTGTGTCCCAAGCAGAATTAAACAACAAGGTGTACCTTGGCAGGGGCACATGCAGAACATAGACTGTATTTACAGCAACAGACCTAATTGGCTCTCAGTCATTCATACATTCACAAAGCAACAAACCCAGGTTCACAATTGATGAGGATACAGAGAAAGCAACAGGTGGTCCTGGTGCTCTGACTAGTATACCTGTATGAGGCATGCATTTTCAAACTTCTCCTTGTCACATTCACATTTTACAGTTTCAGCTGTACGCTTAAAAATGTTGCAAAGGGAAGGAACAAATATGAACATATCCAGCCCTTCTAGCTGGCAGGAAAATTCTCTTTTAACTCCAAACATGACAAACAGTATGAAAACAAAGAGTATAAAAACATTGATGGGGTCCAAACTGACAGAGACTGACCAAGAGAGAGAGATCTTGGAGTCGTAGTGGATAACTCACTGAAAATGTCGAGCCAGTGTGTGACTGCAATAAAAAAGGCCAATGCTAAACTGGGGATTACTAGGAAGGGAATTGAAAACAGATCAGCCAGTACCATAATGTCCCTGTATAAATCAATAGTGCAACCTCATTTGAAATACTGTGTACAGTTCTGGTTACCACACCTCAGAAAGGATATTATAGCTTAGGGAAAAGTGCAGAAAATGGCAACTAGAATGATAAAAGAGTTGGAACACTTTCCCTATGAAGAAAGGTTAAAGTGCTTGGGGCTCTTTAGCGTGGAGAAATGATGGCTGAGGGGGTGACATAATCAAGGTTTATAAGGTAGAGAAAGAGGTATTTTTCTTCCTGTCTCACAATACAAGAACTCATGGGCACTCAACAGAATTGCTGAGCAGTCAGGTTAGAACGGATAAAAGGAAGTACTTCTTCACCCAAAGAGTGATTAACACATGGAATTCACTGCCACAGGAGGTGGTGGCAGCTACAAGCATGGACAGCTTCAAGGGGGAATTAGATAAACATATGGAGCAGAGGTCCATCAGTGGCTATTAGCCACAAGGTATATATAGGAACTCTCAATCTGGGGCAAGTGATGCACTGTATTCTTGGTGCTGGGGGTGGAAGCAACAGTGGGAGGGCTTCTAGTGTCCTGACCCCACTGGTGGACCTCCTGATGGCACCTGGTATTTTTGGCCACTGTGATTATTGGACTGGATGGGCCATTGGCCTGATCCAACATTGGCTTCTCTGATGTTCTTATGTTATGTTCATTCTTTCACTGTCCTTAAGAGAACCTTATTGATACAGCTTCTGACTGCACCATACACCTTATTTTGTCTTCAGTTTTTTTCTGCTTGCATGTCAGAAAACTGCATGCATACAGAACAGTCAGAGCTTGGTATAATAAACACATCTGAATCTGTCTTTTGTTAGCTCATCGCCAGCTGTGTTAATCCTGGAAAGATTCCTCCATCATTACAATAAGTCACAACTGGGCACAGGACTGAAACTCAGAGCACAATATGAGTGTCTAGAGTGGCTTTCAAAATGAATGCCAAGAGCAGCCCCCATCCTTGGCCTGACTATAGACGTGAAATTGAGCAGAATAATGAGACTATTATAGAGCCCTGCTGAAACACTCACCTGTAAGAATTAAGAACAATCAGCCTGATTGAAAACGACAGTCCTTTATTGGAAAATCTAACCTTAAAAGGTTACTGAAAGATGTTTAGAAACAAAGCAAACCCTTTTGAAGATGAACAGTAATGAACAGCCTCTATACTGTACAAAATGGCCTTTGGAATTATGATTATTTTCTTTGTCCTTCCAACTGTGAGTTTCATGGGTTTCTGAGCAACATGCAGTATCACATCACCTGCCTATTTAGGTTTCTACTGTCTTATCTTCTAGCTTTGTATCTATGTACAAATGGATATTTAGGCTTCATTGCTTCTGTCTCAGCTGCTCTCGTTGGTACTTAAGATATTCTTTCAGTCCCATTTTATTATGTTTGCTGATTGATTAATATTTCACTTCTAAGAAGGAACAGAGGGCAAACATGGGACATTTTGAAAGAAAATTACAGTAACTTTTGGATCCATGCCAAAGGATTATATAAGCACAAAGAAAATGGCTAGGCTTGCTAACATGAACTTCAGTACAACCCTTTAAAAGGCAACTGAGCTGATGATAAAATGGAAAGTGGATGGACTCATTTGCACTCTTTTGGGAATCAGTATAAGAGCAGCCTGGTGGACCAGACCAATGGTCCATCTAGTCTAGTTTCCTGCCTCACAGAGTGACCAGCCAGATGCTCCTGGAACTCTTACAAGCAGGGCCTGTCCTGCCACCAGCACTGCTATTCAGATGCTCCATTCCATCATCATTGCTAATACCTATTGATGCCTTCCATGAATATGTCTAATCCATTTTTATGCCATCTAAACCAGTGACCATTACAATATCCTGCTGCATTCATTAATATCTACAGTCCATCAACATCATTGGGTTCCTGTGCATTCTAGTACCTTGGACAAGAATGAAAGAAAATGTCTCCACTTTCTTCACCCCCTGCCTAAGTTCATAAACCATGGCCATCTCTCTCCTTAGCTGTCTTTTCTCCAAAAGGAAATGCCTCCCACTCTCTAACATTTCACTGCAAGCAAAGTACTTCAACCATTAGTCCCTTTTCTGCGCCTTCCCCAGAACTACAATACCATTTCTGAGATACAACAATCAGAATCGAAATGCACAGGTTTGCCAAGTGTAGGTTGTAAAATTCTTGGTGATTTGTGGGTGGAGCCTGGGGAGCACAGGGTTTGAGGATGGGAGGGACCTCTGCAGAGTATAATACCATATTGTTCACCCTCCAAAGCAGCCATTTTTCCAGGGGAACTGATTGCTGTATTCTGGACATCATTTGTAATTCTGGGAGACCCCCAAGATCCACATGGAGGTTGGCAACCCTGTGCAGTTGTACCAAGAATTATACTTTATGTTTCCAGCTGTTTTGTTTTCAGTCTCTTTCTTACTAATCCCTAGCATGGAGTATGCCTTTTTCACAACTCCACACTCAACTGATTTTTTCATTGATCTATGGGTGGCATAGTGGTTAGAGTGCCAGACTGGGATCTGGGAGACCCACATTTAAATCCCCATTCTAACATGGAAGCCAGGGACACACACTCAGGCTAACCTACTTCTCAGTGTTGTTGTGACGATTAAATGGAGGACAGCAGAATGATGTAAAAAGCTTTGGGTCCTATTGGGGGGAAAGGCAGGAAATAAATGAAGTAAATGAATATCCATGGCAACCCCACGATGTCAGTTCAGACCCCCATGAGCATATAGTTAGTTAGGATTTGATTGATTAGGTTATGTGGAAGTTGGTGTCGTTAATCTGGAAATTAGCTCGGCCACTGTCTTTCTCTTAGTAGCTGATCTGAATCTATATGTTTGGGAGCTTAGCTAAATAAGCACTGTAAATCCAGTGATTCACAGACTGGATACAAGACTAGATGAAGAGAGCACAAGAGAGTGATTGATATTTCAATAGTGACTGAGAACAGATAGCTGGGAGAGAGATCAGTCTGAATATATAGGCTGACTTTTGTCCTAAATTGTCATCCTGCTTTTCCAAAATGGTATCCAAACAAGTATTTATTTCTTTGTATTGAAGTATTCCTCTCCCACTTTCTTACCCTCCAAGGATTACAAGTGTCTTTTTTTACATGGGATAAAATAAACTCAGCTTGGACAGCACTTAGGTAAGGTTGCCAGACTGCTCCTTTCAAAACTCAGCTGTTTAACCACAGCACAAATACAGTCTGAAGCTTGCTCATAATATTTAGTGGACATTAATTGAGGTAGGAGACTGGCTAAGATTATGGCAGAGACCAGGTTAACCTGTTCAAGTTCTTCCTCGATGCAAGGAGGTCTACAGCCTGCATACCATAAGAGACATTTATACTTGTCTAGCCCACTAAATACCTTTGCAAAGATGTGGAGCATAAATGTGATGAACCAGAGTCTTCCGTTCACTCAGTTTGTATGGTTTTCTTTTTTCTTGAACACTTCAGTAGTGGCAGGAGGAGCATGTCTCATACTCAAAGATTTTTGGGCAAAAAAGATCACACCCTCAAGCATATACAAAGTGCTTTTTCTTTCTGGAGAATAACTGTAACCAGCACTTCAACCCCTTGGAAACACAGGGAAGGACTTCCAGGACCAAAGCTGTTACGTCTACAAAATATCTCATTTTTTAGTTTTATGAAATATTATTTTGTATATTTATCTACCTACATTGTATCTTGCCCTTCTTCCCAAGTGTCCAGGACTAGGGATGAGCATGAACTAGCACACAAACTAAAGTTTGTCACAAATTTTGGCTGATTCATCATTTGTGAAGCAATGATTGTGAACAAAAGAGTGGCCATTCACAGTCGTTAGTGAAGAGCGGAAAGCAGAGGTTTAAATGGAGTCAAGCCATTTAAACCTCTGCTTTCTGCTCTTCAAAAAAATCATCTGAGGGGCAGGGAGCAGAAAGCAGGGTCACAAACCGATATGAACCACTTCGGTTTGTGAACCAACTTATCAGTTTGTGGCTCAGTTCATGGTTCAGCCACGAACCACAAACCGAAGCACAAAAATGTGGTTCTTGACCATCCCTATCCAGTATCTAATTCTCACGTCTTATTTTGATCCTCCCAGTAACACTGTGAGACAAAGTGAGGCTGAGGGAGAGAGAGAAGTACTGGCCCAAAGTTACCCAGCAAGCTTCATGGCAGAGTGGGGATTTCAAATATAATTTAGAAAAAAATACATCTTCTAGGTTGGTTCTGGCTCACACCTCTGGCCATGCCCAAGCTACATACCTGCAACAGAAGGTGAACAGGAGCTCAAGCCAGATACTATTCAGCAGGCCAAAGTTTGTCCCAACCATTCTTCTTTGCTAGCTGTGTCTTGCACTAAATACTTGCAATAGAGGAACAACAGAAGCTCAGTCATCATACTATTCAGCTGTCACAAAGATGTTACTAACCTTCCCTCCTTCCAACCTATATATTTCTGTATGTCAGATATACAGATTACATATGCAACATAGCCTTGTGTCCTAGATTATAGTCATCATAGAATATGAAAAAGGCAGAAGAATGGGTTCAAGTTGTAGTCTGGCAAGAAAGTGGTCTATAAAAGTTCTTTTGAGGAAAAAGGCAAGAAGTGATAGAGAAATTGTCAATGCATACTATAACACACAAGTGGGAACCTACAAGGACTTGTGGGAGGCATCTCACTTTCCCCTTTCCCACTATTTCCTTTTTCCCTTTCCTGAAAGCCACCATAGTCTCTCCCCTTTTCCTGTTTCCTTCTCTCCTTCTAGGATTGCCAGCCATCTCTGTGAGGGCTGGAGATCTCCTGGAACCACAACAGATCTCCCAACTACAGAGATCAGTGGCCCTTAGGGTTGCCAGATCGAGGTTGGACAAGCCCTAGAGATTTGGGGGTGGAGCTTTGGAAGGGCGAGGTTTGGGGAGCAAAGCAACCTCAGCAGGGTACAATGCCATAAGTCCACTCTCCAAAGCAGCCATTTTCTCCAGGGAAACTGATCTCTGTCATCTGGAGAGCAGTTGTAACTCTGGGTGATCTCCAGCCCCCACCTAGAGGTTGGTAACCCTAGTTCCCCTGGGGGAAATGGCTGCTTTGGAAGGTGGAGTCTATGGCATTATACCCCTCTGAGGTCCCCCCCTCCTCAAACCCCACCTTTCCCAGGTCCCCTCCTCAAATTTCTAGGAATTTCCAAACCAATTTCCCTCCGCTTGGCAATCCTCATAATCTTTCCCTGCTTCATTCTCTCCTTCTCAGCCACTCACTAACCTACTTTTTATCTACCTCCCATCTTCAGCTATATTTACTCTATTTACTTCATTTATACCCCCCATTTCTCCACAGTGGGAACCAAAGCAGCTTACATTAGTTTCTTCTCCTTTTTATCCATACAACAACCCAGTGAGGTAGGTTACACTGAAAGTATGTGACTGGTCCAAAATCACCCAGTGAGCTTTCATGGCAAGATGGAGATTCAGACCTTCTAACCACTACACTGGCTTTAATAGGGTGACTGCTGTTGAACAGTAGCAAGCAGCCATGCTGAGTTCTGTCATGCAACTTGGGTGGTTTTAAGCCATTCAGAGGGTTTTCCAGGCCTAAGGTTGCCAACCTCCAGGTGGGACCTGGCAATATTCCATAATTACAACTGAACTCCAGACAACAGAGATGTGTCCCCCTTGAAAAAAATGACTGCTTTGGAGGTTGAACTCTGTAGCATTCTATTCAGCTGATACCTCTCGCCTCTCCAAAACCTACCGTCCTCAGACAATACCCCCAAATGTTTCAACCTGGAGCTGGCAACCCTAGCCTCCATGAGTTCCCCCTCAATGAACAAAATAGGGCTGGAAAGGGCCCTGCCCCCTCCCCCTGCCTTTTTACTGACAGAAACTAAAGCCTAGAATACTGTGGTTGCCTAGCAACAGTCACTGAGGGAATCCGTTGCTTAAAACTACAGGTGCTCCTTTTATAGTTTTCAGGTTTTTTTAAATGTTCAGTGTTTTTTTTGTTTTGTTTTTTAAAGATTTCACATTTTCCTGCAAACCTAGGGCCCTTGTCAGGTTTGTGGAAAGATCTGTCTTGCCTGTTCACAGCTCCAGTCAATGGATTTAAGTATCCAAAGATACCCTGACTTTGCTATTAGAACATAAAACAAGAAACTTGCAGACAGGGTGCATCCCTCCCCCTTCTTTGCTTCCTTCCCTCTTACTCCTTCTCTAGCAATCTTCCCCCCTCTTTCTCCCCCTCTGCCAACCTACACCCATCTCTTTTGTCCCATCTCTTCCTTGTCAACTACCCCCTTCTCTGATAACCTACCTACCTATTCCCCCCCTTTCTCCCATCCCCTTTGTCTGTCAGCCTACCACCTATTTCACTCCTTTCTCCCATTCCTCTTATCTGTCAACCTACCTCCCATCTCTTTTGCTCTTCATCTTTTCCCCAACCCTTGCTGTTCTCCCCACCTACCACCCATCCCTGGCACTTCTCTCACCCCCAACTTTGCATCTCCCTCCACCTACCCCACACAACTCTTGGCATTCTACTTATTCCCACCCTTGCAGCTCTCCCCATACACCCCTCACCCTTGGCACTCCACTGACACACCACCATTGCAGCTCTCCCTATCTACCCCTACTCTTAGCACTCCACTACCCCCAACCTTGACATTCACTCACTTCCAGTCTTGCTGCTTTCCCCAGCTACCTCCACCAGGCCAGTGGTAGGCTGCTGGGTTGGGAGGGCAGTCAAAGGAGGGGGAATCATATCTCCCCCTCTTCTGGGTTGCTATGTTGTGCTGTTGCTGGGCATGGCACATCTCTCAGGCTGATGCACTGTCAACACCAAGCCCACCACAGCTCCTGGGCTGCCACACCTCCACTGCCTGGCTCAGTGTGGCTCCTGGGTTGCTGTGCCTCCACCAGGCCCTGCACAGCTCTCAGGCTGCCACCACCTCTGATACTGGGCCCAGTGCAGCTCCTGCCCTGCTGGGCCCCATCAGATAGGTGCATTCTCTGCACTGGTGCAGAAAATGCTCCTTTACTTTTCATGAAATTTAACACACACACCCTGTATATTTTTAGAAAATTTCAGATTTTTCTGCATACCTGGGGAGTCCCCTAAGTGTGCAGAAAAATCTCTTCAGCTTCTGCGTAGACCTGATCTGCAGATTTAAGTATTCCCAGATCACAGCCACACAGTATGTATGGCTAACAGTATGTAAACAAGTGGGCCTGGAAAACTCATGGGGGAATCCCACTCCCCCCCTTGCAATCTGGTGTGACTCCCTTGGAGCTCAGCCACAGTGGCGGTGGCATCTGGGAACCACTCGGAGCCCGGAAGGGCTGCTGGGTGCCACTATGGCTGGGCTTGGAGCAGTGATTGGGCTCAGAGCAGCTTTTGGACTGCACCACAACCACAGCCACAGCCAGGCCTGCTGGCAGCTCCTGCACTCCAACACCTCTATGGCTGGGTCTGGAGCAGCTCCCAGTCTGTTGCTACAACTGGGCTTAGATGGCAAGGCCTGCCGGCAGCTCCCAAGCTCCACCGCCATGACCACGCATGCCAGTGGCTTCTAGGCTCTGTTGCCATGGCAGCCACCACCACTGCAGCAGCAAGTGCCGTGTCCTTTTCCAGATGCGCAATGATAAGTGCATTGTCTGTGCATGCACAGCTAACACTCTATTTAATTCGAGGGAATTCAAACCCCCCAGTGATTTTTTTTTTTACTTTTCAAATTTTCTGCAAACTTAAGGGGTCCCCCAAGTTTGCAGAAAAATCTGTTTGAGTTAAGTGTGGCCCCAATATGTGGATTTAGTTATCTACAGATGGGGGCCACACTTGGGAAATAAATATATAGATATACTGAGGAAGATGGAATTTTTCACCAAGTCACTAACAGAAACCAAGTATATATTCCTGAGTATCAATAGTGGACATACTCCATCTGAGAAGCCTTGGGCTGGACTGACAATACAAAGCTCAGGCTTCCCTAGCACCTAACAGAATGCTCTCTAGCACCTAACAAACTTTGGATAGCCCACTAAAAACATCTTATAAGAACATATTCCAGAGTGTGTGTTCAAACCTCATAAATCACTTTTAAAGTTGTGTCCATCTGTCTTCACTCCAAAATTCCAATGTCCTGTTCCTACGGTCTGCTATACAACAAGGCAGTTCATTGAGTTAGCTATAGGATTCATTTGCAGGCATATTTTTTTGTTAGCTTTATTTAAACTTACAGCCAATGCACAGCACTTTGCACATGTAACAGTGCTGAGCAGGGAGATAAGGTTGAGTTGCCAGTAACTGAACTTCAGGATCTTTTAAGCTGTCATTGAACAAGGAAGTATATTTTCATATAACAAATCCCTCCACAAAGCTAAGAATGGCTACTGACACAAAGTTATCTATAGCTGAAGTGTAGATAAGAAAACTGTTGTGACTGGCTGAGGGGATCAACAAAGAAAGGAGTTATAAGTGCAGATTCAGTGACGTCCTTAAAATGAACATGTTTAAATTATTGCCATTAACACCATGTGGATTGTACCTGTAAATCATAATCTACAAAAAAACCCTGATCTCTGGAGTCCATATCTGCTTACACATTGTTCATGAATTTGTCCTTTTAAGTCTAATATGAAGTAAATTACAGATAGCAAAAGCCTTTTTAAGATGATATACACTTGCTTGAACTCTCCCATAGTGGGTGAGGCATGCAAAGCAAACAAGAAGATGGTGTGATTACTGAAGGGAAAGGGCATCCCCAAACATGAAAGAATACTGTTGTGCCTTCATCCTCAGCCATGCTGAGGATAAAAGCCAAACTAGCCATTTACCTTATCCGTATTATGGAACCTTCTCATTAAGAAACAATTTAGTCTTTCAGTTCAGCAACTATTTGCAGTCCGACCCAGCTGATGAACAGCATGACTCATTGCAACAGCATATCCAACTCAGAAGCCGTTAATCACCCCATGGCACAAGACAAGCCGTTAATCACCCCATGGCACAAGACAATCTGCAGGCCTTGGAGCCAAACAAGGCCTCAGTCCATGGTGAAATTACCTAGAATCATCAAAGACAATTATCTGATGCCCAGAACTTTCAGAGCTGGTGGAGATTTGAACCTTGGTCTCCCCAGTTCTGGTCGGACCCTCAAGCTACTAGACCATGTTGGCTACACACAATTAACAAAAGAGATTTAGATAGGAATTTACCAGGCATTAATTAGGGATGTGTACAAAAAAAATTGTTTGTTTGGCTTTAGGGATTTAAATACACAGAGAGAGAGAGAGAGAGAGAGAGAGAGCTTTATTATAGTCATCGTGACACCCCTTTGTGTTCTTAATGATATTCAGCTTTTGCTTCCATTGTTGTGAATAGGGAGCCCATAATTTCCTATAATTTTTTTCTCTACCAACCAATTGGGACAGAATTCATATGAACTGTACTGTCTTTTCCTCTCCCTGTTTCATATGCAATTAAAATTAGTCCCTGGAAAGCAGATGCAGAAGGCATGACAATATTGACATGTGAGTTTTCTTTTCCAGAGTGAAATTTGTCTTCCTTTTCTGGCATCCTCCACCAGGGTAGGGAGGATATTTTTTAAAACAAAGTGAACTACATGGGCAAGAAGGGCTAAACTCTGCCCTCCCAGACACCTCTTACCTCACTGGGCTCAGTTGATTTCAGCAATTTTCTGCCAGCTTGGCTGTCTTCCAGCATCAGAGCTAGAATGGAGGGAAAGTACTCCATGCACCAGGGTATGTGTAGGAGGACGTAAGACTTATCTCTTCCCCACACAGTCCATTTTGTATTAAAGTAGATCTCACTTCCTACTTTATTTACATATCAATAGAGAATTGCCTTTTTTCTTTCTTTTTCACTTGGGGCTAATAGCAGCTGGAAGCAATGTGAATAGAACAATAGCATTGCATGGCTACATTTATGTAAAATTAAAGACAGCTTGTGTTATAAATCCAGTCCTTATGCAAAGATAAAGCAGATTCCTTCTCATCAGAGGTCTGATGTCTCTTTCCTTATCTTTCGCTGGGGGAGAAGATGCATTTGTCCCTCAATATAGAAGAAGAAGATATTGGATTGATACCCTGCCCTTCACTCTGAGCCTCAGAGTGGCTTACAAACTCCTTTCCCTTCCCACAACAGACACCCTGTGAGGTAGGTGGGGCTGAGAGAGCTCTGGCAGAAACTGCTCTTTTCAAGAACACCTCTGATAGAACTATGGCTTGCCTGAGGTCATCCAGCAGCTGCAAGTGGAGGAGTGGGGAATTAAACCCAATTCTCCCAGATTAGAGTCCACGCACTTAACCACTTTGCCAAACTGGTCTGCAGGCACCTGCCTGCCTTCCAGGGGGTTCAAAAAAAATTTCAGCCAATCTTCCCTACTTGAGCTGGAATTATGTACAAACATAGCAAGATACAGTTTAGGGACTCCAGTTACGAGGGGCCTCATAATAGCAAACCCCCCATCACTAAATTATCTTCTTTTTTGCATTCTAGGGGGAGTCTCTTAAAATTCATATCATTTAGGGCCTCAGCATGTGTTACTCTGATCCCGTTCCCTACTGGTGTGCTGCCCGCTGTAGTGCGGCTTAATCTTTCCCACTACCCACCAAAGCAACTGTCTTCTAAAAAGGACCAGCGAAACATTTCACATTCCCTCTGAAGGAGAAAAACAAAATATTTACCCCAAGCAAGCAAGCAGGTGTAACATAAGTGCAAAGTAAAGAAAGGGAAAGCAAAACAGGATTGTTTTCTGCTTATATATTTAGAATCAAGAAAATCTTCCGTGTAACCATTAGAGGAACATGGAAACTGTATGCATAAAAATACACTGATAATGCACTTCTTTGGTGAGATCATCTGCTCATTCTTCTGATTTGAAGATGCTCCTCTTGGTTACATCCCTGGTCTTCACTCTGCGGGAGGGGGTGTCACAGAGCCCCAGCTGTTGGGTTGCGAGATCTTATAGAGCCACTCTTGTTGCTACTTTTTGGAAGGATTTGCTGCTAGTGTGTATGCATAAAGGGTGACATTGTGACAAAAGGAGGGCACTAGTTCAATACCAAAAGTAAAGTTTAAAAGAAATTGGGGGTGGGGGATCTGTTGAGAGATGGAGTTGGGGGGGGGGAACCTGAAACTGAAAGATGATAGGTGGCTTTCCTGTGATCAATCAGGTTGGGAAGCTGTGTGCTAGATTGGTGGAAGTTTAATATTTTAAGCCTTGGGGCAGTCAGCTGGAGTCTATTAGAATCAGTCAGAGGCAGTAGGGCAAATACAGCATCAAAGAGAAGATTTATTTTTAATATTAAATAAGTCTTGGAAATGCTTGTTTACCAGAGCAGCCCATAAAGTGTATGTGGTAAATACAAGTGTAACAGAAAAAGAAATGTTACTGCACAAGTTAATGTTGGATCCCACCCCCCCTATTTTATTTTCTTGGGTTAGTATGCTTTAAATTGAAATTACAATTTGCAAACACATATTTGGCTCCCTTCCCTTTTGCCAGTGGTAATGAGGCATCCAATTAATCAAGGGGCTGTTTGGTTGCTTGATATCTGTTCATCTGTATTTGCAGGAACAGGTTAATACCTAGGGCTGTGCCTAAGAAAAATTACATTATAATTTCATATCTGTGGGTGGAGTACCATAATTTCCTACGTTCATGTAGGATACTGTGGTTTGGGATTCAGGTCCATGTGGTTTACTGAGGTTATGGAGCTTTGGCTCATTATTCACTATAGTGAATCTATTAGAGGGTCTGGAGCAGCTGTTTTTAGTGATAAGAACACCAATCTGCTGGGAACATAGTCCTACCTCTAATCTAGACCCTTGAGTTTCAAGTGAATTGAACCAAGGAGTTCAGCTTTTCAGACTCCCAAAGTAGGTGCCTCTCAGCATAGGTGAAGTTCCCTCTGCTAATTCCTATTGGGTAGAAATGACACCAGCCACCAGCATTTTTTAGAACAGCCTCGTCTGTATTAATTTAATTTCCCTACTCTTACAGTTATAGGCTTTTTAAACTTTCTGCTGAAAACGCTTGTGTTTGCCATTCTTCTTTGTTGTGACCACTTCCCTTTTCTCTGTTCATGAAAAGCATACAGCAATGCATCATAAGAACATAAGAGAAGCCAATATTGGATCAGGCCAATGGCCCATCCAGTCCAACACTCTGTCACACAGTGGCCAAAAATACCAGGTGCTATCAGGAGGTCCACCAGTGGGGCCAGGATACTAGAAGGCCTCCCACTGTTGCCTGCCCCCCAAGCACCAAGAATACAAAGCATCACTTGCCCCAGACTGAGAAATCCTATCTATACTTTGTGGCTAATAGCCACTGATGGACCTCTGCTCCATATGTTATCTAATTCCCTCTTGAAACTGTCCATGCTTGTAGCTGCCACCACCTCCTGTGGCAATGAATTCCATGTGTTAATCACTCTTTGGGTGAAGAAGTACTTCCTTTTATCTCTTCTAAGCTGACTGCTCAGCAATTTAATGGAGTGCCCATGAGTTCTTGTATTGTGAGAGAAGGAGAAAAGTACTTTTTTCTCTACCTGCTCTATTCCATGCATAATCTAATAAACCTCAATCATGTCACCCCTCAGCTGTCATTTCTCCAAGCTAAAGAGCTCCAAGTGCTTTAACCTTTCTTCATAGGGAAAGTGTTCCAACCCTTTTATCATTTTAGTTGCCCTTTTCTGCTCTTTTTCCAATGCTATAATATCTTTTTTGAGGTGTGGCAACCAGAACTGTACACAGTACTCCAAATGAGGTCGCACCATCGATTTATACAGGGGCATTATGATACTGGCTGATTTGTTTTCAGTTCCCTTCCTAATAACCCCCAGGATAGCATTGGCGTTTTTCATTGCAGTCACACACTGTTTCGACATTTTCATTGAGTTATCTACTACGACTCCAAGATCTCTCTCTTGGTTAGTCTCTGCCAGTTCGGACCCAATCAATGTGTATTTATAGTTAGAATTTTTGGCTCCAATGTGCATCGTTTTCACTTGGCCACATTGAACCCTATTTGCCACATTGAATAATGGTTAGTGCTGAAGATTCCTACACATCACTAAACTTTATTATTTTTAGCTATTTTAAAGACACCAAAGAATAGAGAGGATTAAGCTTGGAGTTTGATCAGTTAATTCCTGAATGCACATCCCTCAATGCCACTGTATGAGCCAATGGAGGTATTTTAATTTATTATGGTTTGGTTACTTTAATCCTTTCAAAATATGTGTTTTATACAATATTCAGTCTGCAACCTAAGGTAAAGTACAACTTAATTAAAACAAAATAAACAAGAAAGGAAGCTATGTTACTGTCAATCAAATCTGTGTCTTTCAAATCTTAATACAGTTGAACTAAACAGGCCAGGTGGGGGGGAGGGACAGAATTATCAAAAGCTACAAGAGTACGCTTGATAACATTGCCTAAGATATTTTTAAATTTTATCTTGATATAGCAGTGCTAAAAGTTGATTGGTAGACAGTCTGAAGTTAGTATATTTTCTAATTATTTAGGTTCTGGGGGTGTTATTCTTCTCCTCAGGCTCTCTTACTGAAAGTGCATCCCCTTGGTGAACACAAAATAAATGAGGACTGATATTCCTGTTGATGGAAGAATTGCACTTGTTAATGCTAATGATGGCCATTGGCACAACTTGGCCCCGGAGCAGAAATGCTTCATACTGAAAGACACAGAAAACAGAATGAGAAACTGCAGCAAGGTGGAAAAGGGGGAGCCCTCCTTCATTTGAATGTTACATTTTTGAAAGATTTGGTAAAATTAGTATCTAATACTTCTACATTATGTCGAGAATTTCCAAAATATGTAGCAACAAGAACCATAATGTTGGCATCCCACTTTTTAGCAGGTTTATGGTATTATCCCAAACAGTATTGTCCCTTTGTAAATCCATTGCAATAAGTGGGCTTAGAAGGACATAATGGCATTTTGGATGGCATTGCTACCCGTCTGGTTTTAATGTTACAGTTGAAATCTACCAAACTTTTGCATCATCTGCATCTATTTCAGCTTGCACAGATATTGTTCACAAACCAAATATCATGAAGAGGGTCTGGAGGTTTGCATTCAGCTGCTTGCCTTTGCCTTGGCTACTCTGCATGAACTCTATGGGGAATTTTACCAGAAGGAAGGCCAGAGGACAAAACACATGTATATTGTCTACAACTCTAGGCTTGTTTCTGGGTTCAATCAGAATGTAACCTGGAAACCTGAACAGTCCAGGCAACTGAACTAAGTTGTGTAGAAGGGGTGGAGAAGTAAAAGAAGCTCTGAGTATACCTTTCCACTTGGGATGAGGAGGTTATTAATTTGCTCCAATCATTATTTATTTATTTATTTTATTTATTTATCTTTATTTTTATACCCCGCCCTCCCCGCAAGCGGGCTCAGGGCGGCTTACAAGGGCGCCATGCCAGATAAAACATCACAAAACAAATTTAAAATCACCAATAACAATAACAATAAATAACAATAAAAACTCCAAAATTACAAGTATGTCACAGTAGATTTCCAATAAAGTACATACTAATTTCCAATAAAGTGCTTCCATTCTTACAATCAGATGGCTTCCTGATAGGTTAGGGGCCCACCAACCACAATCAGGTTTGGACTGCATTCAGGGCCAGCTCCCACTGTAGATGTTACTGCAGTGGGTGTTGCTGCTGTTATTATTGGTGACGGCTCCTAGTTAAAAGCCTGGCAGAAGAGCCCCGTCTTGCAGGCCCTGCGGAACTGCATTAAGTCCCACAGGGCCCTGATCTCCTCCGGGAGCTCGTTCCACCAGGTTGGAGCCGCCACCGAAAAGGCCCTGGCCCTGGTCCCAGTAAGCTTAGCCTCCCTGGGGCCTGGGACACGAAGGCGATGACACGACCCCAACCGAAGTGCTCGCTGGGGTATATGTGGGGAGAGGCGGTCCCTCAGGTATGTTGGACCCTGGCCATATAGGGCTTTAAAGGTAAGAACCAGCACCTTGAAGCGGACTCGGTATGCTATAGGCAGCCAGTGCAGCGCCGCTAGCACAAGCTGGATGTGGTCCCGCCTTGAGAGCCCCATCATTAGCCTGGCTGCGGCATTCTGCACCAGCTGCAGCTTCTGGGTTTGCACCAAGGGCAGCCCCATGTAGAGGGCATTACAGTAGTCTAGTCTCGAGGTGACCGTCACATGGATCACTGTAGCTAGGTCATCGCGGTCGAGATAGGGGACCAAATGCCGAGCCAGCCGAAGATGGTAAAAGGCCAACTTAGCAGTGGCTGCTACCTGGGCCTCCATTGACAAAGAGGAATCCAGGAGCACTCCCAAACTCCTTACCTGCGACGCAGGCACCAACAGTGCCCCGTCGAAGTTCGGGAGTGGGAGCCCCCACCCCAGACCGCCCCGACCCAGACACAGGACTTCTGTCTTCGCCGGGTTCAATTTCAGCCCGCTCAGTCTGAGCCAACCAGCTACGGCGTGCAATGCCCGGTTAAGAACTTCTGGGTCAGAGTCCAACTGGCCGCCCAACATCAGATAGAGCTGGGTGTCATCAGCATACTGGTGACATCCCAGCCCATACCTCCTGGCAATCTGGGCAAGGGGGCGCATATAGATGTTGAACAACATTGGGAAGAGCACTGCCCCCTGAGGCACACCACATTCAAGTGGGTGCCTCATGGACTGCCACTCCCCTAGCGCCACCCTTTGTCCCCGACCTTGGAGAAAGGAAACGAGCCACTGCAAGGCCCATCCCTGTATCCCCACGTCGGCGAGACGATGGGCCAGCAGCTGATGATCGACTGTGTCGAACGCCACCGACAGGTCAAGCAACAGCCCCACCGCCTCAATCCAGATGCTGCCGAAGGTCGTCAGTAAGAGCAACCAAAGCCGTCTCCGTCCCATATCCCGGGCGAAAGCCGGACTGGTAGGGGTCTAAGACCGAAGCATCATCCAGATAACCCTGCAACTGTAATGCCACCGCCCTCTCAATTAATTTGCCCAAATAGGGCAAATTGGATACCGGCCGATAGTTCACCAATTCGGCCGGATCCAGATGTGATTTTTTTCAAGAGAGGGTGGACCATCGCCTCCTTGAGTGCCCCCGGGAACCTCCCTTCAGAGAGGGAGGTGTTGATAATTTCCCGGGCGGCACCTCGTAGCCCCTCGTGGCCAGCTTTAATTAGCCAGGACGGGCACGGATCAAGAATGCACGTGGTTGGACGCACCATCACAAGTAATCTGTCCACTTCCTCAAGGCTAAGCGGGCCATACCCATCTAAGCCCGGAGACGAAGACGTGCAAGGGGCCTCGAGTTCACTTACTGTATCAATGTTCACTTACTGTATAATGTTCACTTACTGTATAATGAGACAACTTTATATGCACTGTATGAAGAAAGACAGTCTAGTAGGAGGAAGAGCCATTAACAAGTGATCTATGCTTTGGAATTCTGGGACAAAATGAATATTTACTCCTGTGAGAATACATAAATTATAGCGTGGCAATAAGGAGGGGCTGTGGCTTCATGGCAGTGCTTGCAGCTATTCCTTGGTTCCATCCTTGATTTCTAAAGTTATTTATTTACTAGGAATAAGGCCTGTTGTGGAAATAAATACAATGGGCTCTAGAAAGAGGCTCTGGGAGAGTGCACTGCCTTGGGCACTCAGTGTCAATTTGCTGTGGCAATCTCAGCAGGGTATAATGACACAGAGTCCACCATTTTCTCCAGGGGAAGATCTCTACCATCTGAAGAGCAGTTGTAATTCAGTGTGATCCCCATCCCTCCCCTGGAGATTGGCAACAATGGTTCCCCATGAGGGAATGAGTGGTTTGAAGGGTGTAGTCTATGGCACTGAACCTGTCTGAGGTCCCACCCTCTCCAGGGTCTACCCCTCAAATCTCCAGAAATTTCCCAACCTGGAGATGGCAACCCTACCTCCCAGCCAACTGTCAATCTGCCCCTTGGCTTCAGCTTTCTATCTCCTCCCCCTCCCCACTAGAGAACAGTTGTAATTCCAAGTGCTCTCCAGTCCCCACCTGGAGATTGGCAACAATGGTTCCCCATGAGGGACTCACTGGCTTGGAGGGTGGAGTCTATGGCATTGTACCTGTCTGAGGTCCCACCCCTCCTCAAACCTCACAATCTCCAGGTTCCATCCCTCAAATCTCCAGGAATTTTCCACCTGGAGTTGGCAACCCTATCTCCTTCCTAGCCAACATCAACCTCACTCTTCAACTTTGCATCTCTCCCCCCCCCTCAGCCTCCACTGTGCTCTGAAGCCCTGACTGCTATGTCACATTGGCTGTCATAAGGGGTCCATCTCAGCAGGGTATAAGGACACAGAGTCCACCATTTTCTCCAGGGGAACTGATCTCTGCCATCTGGAGAACACTTGTAATTCTGAGTGATCTCCAGTCTTCACCTGGAGATTGACAACCATACTTCTCCTGGTGGAAAAGTAGTCTTTCTCTGCAATGGCGACTGAAGCAGCTGACATCATTCTCCTCTCCCCTTTTGACTTGCACAACAACCCTGTGAGGTAGGTTAGGCTTAAAGTCTGTGACTAGCCCCAAATTACCCACTCAGCAGGAACCTGGGTCTAGCAGATCCTGCCCTGAAGCATTTACTGCTACGCCTAGGGTACCCAACCTCCAGGTGAAGCCTGAAGATCGCCAGGTATCACAATTGAACTCCAGACAATAGATACCCCCCCAGAGATAATGACTGCTTTGGAGGGTGGCCTCTATGGCATTCTGTTCAGCTGGCCCCAATGAGTTTTCTCCCAGAGCCCAACATAGGTGTGGAAACGGGCTTTCAGAGAAGCAAGCTTGGTTGCCTAGCAACAGGCACTGAGGGGAAAGTTGCCGGCTCTGATGATGGAATAGGGTTCCTAACCTCCAGGTGGGGCTTGGGTGGACTCTATGGCATTGTACCATGCTGAGGCCCCTCCCCTCCCCAAACCCCACTATCTCCTGGATCCACCCCCAAAGTCTCCAGGGATTTTCCAACCCAGACCTGGCAACCCTATGATGGAAATACCTGAAGATTTGGGGGGTGGATCCTGGGCAGCATTTTTTTGGAGGGGGGATGGAAGGAATCAGCAGGGTATAATGCCATAGGGTCTACCCTCCAAAGCAGCCATTTTCTCCAGGGGAACTGATCTCTGTCATCTGGAGATCTACTGTAACAGTGGGAGATCTCCAGGTCCCACCTGGGGATTAGCTACCCTAGGGAGAAAGTCAGCCACACAGCAGGGGGTTGAAGAGAATGGTTTGATGGTCACTGGCCCACCTCATTAGCCAGCCAGCCATGGTGGAGCTAAGCAGGAGAGAGAGCCTGAGGAATTTCACACAGCCAATATGTTCTGTTTCAGGAACTCTTCAGTGATGGTTTTTGTCAGGCATTTCACACAGAACTGCATTAGTACCAGTTCCCAATGGAACATATTGTCCCTTTCACAGAGAAATGTGCCTCTCCCGATGGGGAAGCGTTCCTGAGCCAGTTTACCTTGAAACCTCCTCCCAAGCAATCTTCAGTTCTTGTACTGGTCCTGAAGCGCTACGGAGTGGTGTGTGAAATGGCCCCGTTTCACAGTTTATTCTGACAGTTTATTCTGGGCATGCTGGCAGTGTGTGGGGGAGGGGGTTATGCTGAAAGTCCATTGTCTTTTCACTGACAGAAGCAGGCCACTGAGGGGACAGTTAGACCCACCTGGCAGTGGGCAGAAGAGAAGAGTGGACCCAGCACCCAGTCGGTCCTTCCCCTTCACTGGCTCCCTCCAGACTGAGGCCAGGTTGCTGGCCGGTGGCTCTGTGGGTGGGACTGAGGCAAAGCAGGGAGAGAATGTAGCCAGTGGCCAGGGACCCCCTTTTGAGTGGCAGTCCTTCCAGCCAACTGATTTTGGCACCCCATGGAATCTTGCCACTTGAAAACGGCTTGAAAACGGCCCCTTTCTCCCAGGGGCTCAAGGCAGATTACAAAATAAAAACAACACTTCAATCAGACGGTATAAAACACCCAGTAAATAATACAATATAAGTCAAATTAAAGAAATTAGAAAACAAGTGGAAACAGAAAACTGTCTGAAGTATGGCATTCCCAAGAATACAGAGTGGATTACATAGGTCAACCACAGTGCAGTAAAAGGAAATTATACACTCAATAAACACTGCAAGCAACTACAACCCCATTCCCTCACAAAGAACCCTCCTGGGCTGCTCCATTATGCTGCAATTCTGCTCTCTTTGTAAAAATACACTCCTGAACATTTCTGTTCTGCACATTCTGCAGAATGACAGAAGTATGGCAGCCTTCCTGTGTCCTCAGGTGCAGCATTTCGCAAGATGGGAGTCACCACAGAGAATGCACATGTACAGAGGTTGTTGATCTTACACATTTGCAGGGTAGCACTCTTAGAAGGCTTTGATCTGATGAATGAAGCTGTCATGCGGGAGCATAGCATGAGAGGTGGTCCTGCAGGATTCAAGGCCTGTAAGGGATTTATGTGTGATAATCAACACCTTGAACCAGGTAATGAAGTGACTGCAGAATGGATTTGATATGTATGTTGTGTCTAGCTGTGGGTAGTAACTATGCTGTGATGTTTTGTGGCAACTGGAGTTTCTGAACTGACTTTAGGGGCAGGTTAGTCAGCAGGGCATTACAATAGTCAGCAGGGCATTACAATAATGTTAACATGGAGTGGATCCATGGGGCCAAACTGGCTGGGTCAGGGTAGAAAAAGGCTAACTGAAGATGGAAGAAAGAATATTTTTAAAATTGCATTAACTTATTCCTGCAGTAACAAGACTGGGTCCAATGTTAAAACTGAGCCCTGTGGAATCCCACAGTACAGATCCTGTACTGATGATAACGGATTGCTAACAACATCCCCCTGAGGGTCAGATGAGACATTATGGGTTTTGGTGAATTATGTCCAGGTTCCCTCAGCCCAAATCATGTTCCCTGCAGAGCAGCTGTGAGGAACGTCATTTTAAAGACCAGTGGGACCCTCTTGTGCTTGAAACTGTATCATGGAGGGAGGAGGTGCTCTCCTCCCCCCCCCCCCCCGCAATGTTTTGAGAATGGCAGGGCAAGAAGTTACTTACATGATTTTGGAGGAGCATTTGCTGTGAATACTCCACATGCTGCTTTAAAATTATGTAAATAATTCACTGCTGGGGGTCATATCAGGTCCTCAAAATGTTGCGCGGGGGGGGGGGGGAGGCAGGAGCCAGGAGACCAGGGTTTGAAGCCCCACCTTGCCATGGAAGATTATTGAGTGACCTTGGACCAGTCACCCGCTCTCAAAATAACCTGCCTCACAAGGTTGTTGTAAGCTGCATTGGGGACCCCTTAGGGAGAAAGGCTGAATATAAATAAAATAAATTTTGAATTTTGTTACTATGGTCAGGAAAAAAGTCACAGCTACATACCAAGTATGTATGTAGAAACCATAACTGAAATCAAACCAATGTGATAAAATCTGGTAACCTCCATAGTTGGAACAGGTAGCTACCAGCCAGCTACTTGGAACAGAATGCGCAAATGATGATGACCTGTGTTGCTGGGATTATCCTTTCATGAATCATTATAATGAAAGTTGCAGGAAAAGAATGAGACTTTACAAGAGTTCTATTTTTTTTAAGTCAGTGCTCTGAAGAGGTAGAGAAAGATCTCACCTACTTGAGATTTTGAAAAGATTTTGTTAAAAGGTTTCTTTTCTAGGCTGTGCCTTCTTTAAAACATGAAGCTCTATTTGAAGAGCAAAAAGTAACAAATGGATTTTAAAAAGAAATGGACAATGAAGTACAGAACAGTGGTTCAGTACAACTTCAACTGGGTAGGCTTAGTCTACTCAACATTAATACTTACATCTGCTTTAACTGTGAGAACTTGCAAAGTTCAGAACTGAATGTGACTAACGACCAGCCCTCAGATTCCATTTGGTATATAAATGTGACAATCTTGGTCTTTTTGGAAAAGCACTATCTGCATAATTGGGCTAAGCAAATATAAGTCATTACACTGTGTTAGGCATTTGGGACAATTCCCAAAGGACTGTGGCTTGTCAACTATATATTAATAGGCTTTGCCTAATGCTGACATATGTCTGTCACATTACTTTTAGTATTTCAAGTCAGAGAAAAAGAATGTAGAACATGTAGCAATTTTCTCCAATAAGGCTCTGAAATTTCAAAATCTCAACATGAGAAGCTCCCAGCATGAAGAAATAAATTGTGTTCACCCCTTTCTTTCCTAAATCAACTATAGAAATACCCACCCCCTAACAACTACTTTTGGTATAGCTGGAAAAAGTGGCATGAACCAAGAGTGAAGTTAAATGTAGAAAGACAGAAGGAAAGGAATATCTTTTGATGTTGAAGTCAATCTGCTAAGCAAAGTGGCCGAGTAATTTCACTCTCTGTAAAAAAGAAATCTGTTCTGAGAGGAAAGACCTTCCTGTGAGACGATATGGACTATAAGACATTACAGCCAAATGTGAGGAGTTTGCAACCAAGTGGGAAGGAAAGTGACTAACAAGTAAGCAAAACGGGGGCAGAGTGAGGACAGCAGAACACAACTAGACATAGAATGCAAACTGGCAGGGCCTAATAACACCCTCCATGTGGTAATTTGCTTGATTCCAATCAGCCATTCATTTTCTTTCAGTGATTCCTCTTGTGATGCCTTTCACAAAGATCTTTCAACTACCACTAGCCAATTTCAGTAGTACTAGAATCAAAGACTTCTAGATATCAAAATCTTTGCAGCTAGAAATACGAAACGACAGGATCAGCTTGGGCACATCAATGTTTACTGGGAAAAGAAATCTTAGAATTTTAGATTGGCAGTGGGCTCAAATGATCACATTGTTCTTTCCCTCTGTCCTCATTTCCCCAGAATTTACACATACCCTTTCATGTCATAACTTGATAGCACTGTTTTACATTGCTGACAAAATACTTATTGCAAAGACAGAAGCTTACCCATACAGATTTCTTTTCCTTCCAGATGCCTGACTCATCTCCCAAGATATCTTCTGCACTGGGGAGGTTAATCTCTAATTAATATTTGTGGTTCAGCTATTGTTTTTCATCTCTTTCCCATCACTTTTAGATTTATTCTAATTGAATTTCCCACAGATGATGCTCCAATTATCTCCGCATTACTCTTTAATCCTCCTATTAAGGATACTGACATCTACAGACTGATTTTCCAGAACCATGTCACTCCGGGTAGTTTTGATGTATTTGACATCATTCTAAAAGAATCAGATAGCAGGTGATATGAAAGACCTTTCTCTGCCTGAGACCTGGAGAACAGCTGGCAGTCTGAGTAGACAGTACTGACCTTGATCAACCCATGGGTCTGATTCAGTATAAGGCAACTATATGTTCTGACGAGTTCATTCCTTCTAACTCTATATAGGAAGTATAAAGAAGGCAAGTACATTCACAGATAAAATTGCATTGTACTGAATAAGGAAATAACTTAATGGGCTACATATGGTGGGAAGCATGTGTGCACTGGGTTTCAGTCTTTACTGTTTCTATGTTTAATAAAATATTAAAATACCTGAGCCTATAGAAAGTTTTACAGCCCTATAGGTAATGAATGCTTTGACTTTTACCTGTATGCAGCAACCTCCAATATGCTTCAGCATGCTATGTCATGAGAGTTTTGTTCAAACTAGCAGATATATTGTGACATAAGTTTTCATCAGCTTGCCCACTCGGCTATAATCCAGAACAGCTGAGATAAATGTAGAATTGTTGTTGTTTTGTCTAATAGTGCTTGTATGCTTTTAACAACTACATGACATTCAGAAATGTACAAGAGCTGTTTTTACTAAGGAGATAGATTGAATGGGAATGCTTCACCTGTTGAAAATTCAGCCTTAAAATGTAATCCTATGTAAAGTTACTACAGTCTTTTTAAAAGGTGCCAATACTTGTATGTAAGGTTGCACCAATTTCCACCAGTTCCCCTTTCAGGACCTGGGAGAGCCCTCCAAACGTGCTAGTACTCAGTATTGGTGAATACCCCCACAAAACAAAAACAAACGAAAAAGAGCCCTGGTTGTAGACTGGAATAACTCTGCATAGGATTTCACTTTAAGTAAGTTAAAATACCCAAGAACTTTGTATATTACAACAACTAAGATGCCATTAGAGTGGGCACACTTTCTTTAAAAAAACAATAATAATAACGGTGGCCCACTGGAGACAACCAAAGTAAGTTTTCCACCTCTATATCTCTAAATTTTCTATACTAAACTTCCATATGCTGATAACCACTAATTCACACTAACTGAGTGAAATTAAGTGCCTAATATCCTATACCTGAGCTGGATAGCACAAGCTAACCCAGTCTCACCAGATCTTGGAAGCCAAGCAGGGTTGCCTCCAGTTAGTATTTGGATGGGAAACCTCCAAGGAATTCAGGGGTTGTGATGTGAAGGCAGGCAAAGGCAAACCACCTCTGAACATCTCTTGCCTTGAAAGCCCTACAGGGTCACCATAAGTCAGTTGTGAGTTGACAGCAAGATACAACAACAAATCTCCTGTAATTCCCTCCTTTGCACGGGTGTTGAGATCTGAACCTAGTAGGGGTGCATGCAGAGTACCAACGGCTATCAGAGCTGTGATGCCTGTTCTCCAGCCAATCCCTTTGGGGCATGGCTGAAACTGACAACATATGATTCGCCCCTTTGTATCAGGTCTGCCTTGCTTTTAATGTTAATAATTTCAATCACTGTCAAGAACACAAGACATTCTGAAAATCAGTGCTGCACATGACTTTTTCTCTCAGTATCAAAGGGAAAAAAAATGTAAACACATTTCCTAAATCAATAGATGTGCATTACAGACTGCATCTGTCAGTACAATGAAAAATAAGCATCACCTAAATTCGCAGTAAATTTGTTGCTTAAGTCATAAGCACTGTTTGAAGTGTGATTAAAAATTCACTGTTTGACATTCCAGTTCAAAGATGATCCAATTAATCACAAAATCAATTGACTGATGTGCTTAACCATATTTATAGAAAACTGAAATACAAAATAGTTAAATATTCCCCTGTTCCAAATGTCTGAATGACATGTCATATTCATTTTAAAAAATCCCTCCTAAATATGTTACAAGTAAATATACAGGAGTGAGAGCACTTCTAAGCATGGGAAGCACCTGTCTGTTCCAATAAAGACAGATCTTTATAATTCAGATGTACAACAATCCATCAGCTACTGTTATTTCTTCCAACACTGACCTGACATTTAATATGTCAAACCATGCTGATAGGAAACACATCAAAACTTTAGCTTGCATAAACAGAAATGTAGCATGGTTTCTGCTACAAACCATGTAGACTTGAGGGATTTCTACTGCCGTTTCAAACCATGTAGACTTGAGGGATTTCTACTGCCGTTTCAAACTTACAGTCAAGCATTTTTAGAAAACATAATGCATACAATAATGATAATGCTAATCTCCACATCTCATTGACAGGGATTCATGTCAGCAGAGGCTCAGCCACTGACTCTTGACCCTTTCAGAGAGAGAATTTTTTTTAGAACATGACTGGTACCTGCCTAATTGGGCTGGAGCCAGCATTCCCCCCCCCCAATTATGAAGGGAAACACATGGGGAGACAAATGAACCTTTGGGGCGATGCCCCATTGCAGTAACCATTAAAGGAGGAGGGAGCCTGGCTAAATTGCCAGTCATCCCTCACTCCTTGGCATGCCTTCAGCTCCCCCATCCTTCCTCCCCTTTCCGTGACCATGCAGGATTAGCCAGTTGCCATCAGGGGCTGAGCAGAAATTTTTGGGCTCTCACTCAAATTGGCCTAGTGGCGGTATCTTTTTTGCCTGCTTCTCGGGGTCCATTGAGGGAGGTATAACTAGGCCTTGTTTTCTGTTTAACCCTAATTAGATTGGAAGGGAAAGCATGGGTTATGAGAAGTTTAAATCAGTAAGCACCCTGAGATATGTGTGATAGAGGAGGCTACCATACTGGCACCTATTGGCTATAAAGTCTGGGTGGCACAGTGAGGGCCTCCTTGACATTGGGGGGCATACAACTAGCCTTAAGCCTGGACAGTCATGGGTGGGAACTACGCTCTTCCATTCCCTCTATGAATTCAATTGCAGGCTGTGAAGAAACAGGTTCAGGAGAAATTCCAGACTGGCTCTGAACGGGGGTGGTATTACCCAGCAGAGGAGGCTTACCTTGCAAGCCTGTGGCAACCCATGCCTTGCAAGTTGATTAAGTTGTCGATCGGCTATGTTCAATAAAGTTTCTAGTTTAACACAAAAACTGTGTCATGTTTTCACTCGGGGGGGAGGACAATAGTTTGTGTCCTGCTAAATAACATAATCAACGATAGCAGGAATTCCACTCTCACCCCTATTGATTCACGCAGTTGGAGGTTGTTGCCTTTACTATTTATTTAGCATAAGACTTGGCTCATTTTCTTAAACCATTGGATGCTACTGCCTCTGCAAGCAGCCTGGTGATGGGCCCTAACACCTGCCTGTCTGTTAGGATGTCTGAGTCTGTCAGGATGTCACCAACAGGATACAAACAAACACAGAATTGCTTCTTCTCTGCTGCAAGGAGACAGGGTGGGTCAATTTGCAGAGAAACATCATGTAGGAGGGGGTGCTTTGCTCTACCCACCCATTACTGCTCTGCTAAAAATCAGACTTCTTTCATTGCCAAAGGAACAGATGGGGTTCCAGCCCTGTTTTTGTCATGGCCAGGTAGTCCTGCTCTTGTAAGTGTAGCATTGTTAATTCCTGTGAAATAATACCCATTGGTATTGACTCTATAACCAGCTTATTGTTTAATAATATTTTCACTGAAAATCATGACAGCCCTTGAAATGACTATTAAAAACTAAGGACTCAGAATGTGTGTTTTTTTTAATTGATTGAGGAATGTTGATCAGATACCAACTGAACTGATTTTGCAGCAGCATTTTTGCTGTGTTGTTTTCATGGTTTTTTTTGTGCGTGCCAATTTGTATTGATTTTGTTTGTTTGTTTGTTTTAAACCACTCTGAAAATCCTACTTTTTCTACAGTAATAGTTCAGCAAACAAAACAGCCTATTTTGTGTTTCAGCACAAGCGTATGTCATTGGCCTTGACAGGAAAATATCATATATACTAAAAAAACAAACAAAAAAAAACAACCCCAACCCTGGAAGCTTTATGAACAAAAATAAAATTATTTGTTTTGTGAACCCACTGTATACATTATGAAACCATAATATAGAACAACTTAAATATTATTGCAAACCGCAAGGGAAACTGTTTTTGAGCTGCTGAAGAAAGACAAATAAAATTCATTAACACAAAAGAAGCACCCAGCAGGGAACCACTACTCATGTCATAAAAGGAGGTAGGGAAGCACAGTGAAGGAATCTAACAAATAATAATAGAACAAAGCTTCAGACAATATAATAAATGATACATTTTTAACCTCCCAAAAGAGAAAAATGAAGGTCTAAGTATACATCTAGCCTCTGATAGAACTTTGACTAGTATTTGGACATATTTGATAGTCAGTAATTTTATTCATGGCTTGAGATAACCCATTTGAAGACCCTTCTTTGAACACAAGTGACAAATATGAGAAATTCTTCTCCATCCCTACCACAGTCTATCAAACCATTGAGATTCTGTGTTGTATCTGTGGTCCCAAATAAAGACATGATACATTAAATATATGGGTTAAACTAAGTTTTCTGTTTGGCTGATCTACATCATTCAGGCATCACAAATGTGTTACCTAAAGTTAAGTATGGGCTTCAATAGTACCAAACTTGGCAAGCTCTGCACTAGTTTTGTGTATCCCATCCTGCATATTCAAACCGTATCAATAAGAGACATCCACAGCACTAAAGCCATGGATCAGTTTGCCCAGATCCATTCTTTCAAGTGATGCACAAGGCAGCATAGGTGAGGCTGAAAGTCCACAGCCAATGTTCCAGACAGGCTTTTGCCACCACCTGCTGGCCCCCCTCCCCCTAATCTGGGATATCACAGGATTGGTTGGTTGCCCATTTCAGGGGCAAGTGGAATTTGGGGGGATTCCTCTAACAGGCTGGAGGGGGGAGCTCTTTTGACTTCTTCATGATATCACTAGAAGGGAATGTTGTAGAATCAATAGGCCTGGCTTTTTAGGCCATAATTAGTTTGGCAGAAATAGGATGGGTTGCTCATGTTTGGCAAGCACCCGATGACACTGGATGTGACAGAGGGCATGTCCAGAACAGCCCGTCATAGGTCTTATGGAGTTCTGGGTTTGGAAAGGAATGCCTTCAGTGCTGAGCAACATCTTTCAAACATGGTTGAGACTTTATGGTGCATTGGGGAGGGGGATGAGGCTTGGGCCCTTTCAGCCCATGCACAGGCGCAGATAAGCAAGTCAGGCTGCTGGCCAAATTTGCAGCTAGGGTGGAACTGCCCAGCAAAGGCAGCCATTGGTAGGCTGCCTAATGCAGTCAGCCCTCTAAATATGTTGATGTCACATTTTCTTGTGGCCTCAGACTAGGAGCTGGCCCTTTAAGCATAGTCTCCCTTTAAGTGCAGTGTTCCTCCTTGGCCATTGATGCTGTGCTCCCTTTTGCTTAGCCATGCCTCCCTGGCATTCCCTGTGTGCCAAGTGTCCACTCTACCCTAGTCTTTGTCATTTGCTCTAACCCTTCTTCCTGTTGTCCTTCCTTGATGACCACTTTCTCTTCGCCAGCTCAACATGCTTGCAAAGAGCAACCTCTCTTCCTGGCCTTGCCTTGGTCCCTTTCCTGCAGCCCAAACCTTGCTTGCTGTTGGCTATGGGCCACTGCGCTGCCCTCTTCTGCCTCCTGATATCCTCCTGTGACACCTGGCCTCTCCAATGTCAGAATTGGCCTCTCCAATGCAGCTGCCTCCCCCATGGGCATTCTTTCACCATTTTTGATGGTGTGGTTTGCAGGGCAAGCCCTGCCTTCCCAATGACATCTTGGCATCCCTGTCAGCCCAGCTGTGTTCTTTTCCAGTCGGGCTGCCTTGAGTGCCCCCCTGCAAAAAGCACAGTTCCAGGACAATTTGAAGGAAGCCCCCAAATCTCTTGCTCATCCCCATCAGATGCCCTGCTAATCCCACATTATGGAATGTGGGCAACTCATACCAAGCATAAATATTCCTCTGAACTCCATACTCAGGTGTTTGAGTTACACAAGAATTAACAGCTCTAACTCCAGGTTCATTAGGAGCCCCTTGCTCTATTGAAATAAGGGTTGAACACAATGGCATCCATCTGCTGTATAAAGGGGAAAACCTTCCTCCAGGCCTGAACTAGGAACATTATCTGGGTGCCAAATTATGAAAGCATTTAGGGAGATGCTGTTTCTTACTCTTTCCATGGAAACCTGTAAAAACCAAATATCTTTCAGATTCTTAAAAAAAAGATTTCATAGGATCTGTTTCATGGTGCTACATTAAACCTCCTGAAATTCCACTGTGAATAGCATTGCTATCTTCTCTAATGTGAGGTGGTTGGAATTAAAACCTAGTAATCATATACTGAAAAGTCTTATCTGCAGAAGCTACCAATGTGGCACATGCAAGGGGGATAATGACTGCTAGACTAAACAGTTTGACAGGCCAATAGGCAGCACAGACTAGTCAGGCTGACTTCTAAAACCTATTTCCCACTGGAATTGATCTGGTCACTTCTGGTTCATGCTGATGGAACTATGAATGAAATTTTTAAGCATGGGGTGTAATTACAGCCATAATAGCAACAGACTTTGTTCCTTTCATCAGTCATTTTAGATAACCCCAGTTTGAGTGAGTACCAATTAAAAGCAATTAGAACCAGAACAACTTCCTTTGGTGTTGAAACATCTGGCAGAATTGATGCTGTACTTGCAAGATACAAAGGCTAGCACCTTTCCATAAGTCTGATATATTTACTGTATGGATTGGCCATTTGCCTTTCCTGAAGTGAACAATCAAAACTGGGGATGAAAAAAATACCGTTTACTGATTCAGTTCAGAAAAATGCAGGTTGAATGTTGCAGTTGCATCACTTCTGAAACTCAATAAGAAAAATCTCATGACCACTGTGACACATTGTCACACTTATAGGCCATATTTACATGTATGTACCCAAGCACATACTTGTGATCAGGGTTCCTTTCGTAAAAAAAGAGGTGCAGGAGCTCATTAGCATAACTTATTTGCATATGCCACACCCCCTGACGTCACCGGAAGTGTCAAAAGGCCACACATCCCTGACGTCATGGGCAGTGTGTCAGAAGGCAAGAAGGGAGGGAGTGAGGGAGGGGGAAGGAAGGAAGGAAGGAAGGAAGGAAGGAAGGAAGGAAGGAACAGGAAGGAAAATAGGTAGGTAGGTGGGGGAGAGAGAGAAGAAAGAAAGAAAGAAAGAAAGAAAGAAAGAAAGAAAGAAAGAAAGAAAGAAAGAAAGAAAGAAAGAAAGAGAGGGAGGGAGGGAGGGAGGGAGGGAGGGAGGGGGAAAGAAAGAAAGAGAGAGAAAGAAAGAAAGAAAGAAAGAAAGAAAGAAAGAAAGAAAGAAAGAGAAAGGAAGAAGGGAGAAAGAAAGGGGGAAGGAAGAAAAGAAAGGAACAGTAAGGTAGGTAGGTAGTTGGGGAGAGAGAGAGAGAAGAAAGGAAGGAAGGAGGGAGAGAGGGAGGAAGGGGGGAAAGAAGGAACAGGAAGGTAGGTGGGTGGGGGGAGAGAGAGAGAAGGAAGGAAGGAAGGAAGGAAGGAAGGAGGGAAGGGGAAGGAAGGGGAAAAGGAAGGAACAGGAAGGTAGGTAGGTAGGTGGGGGGAGAGAGAGAAGGAAGGAAGGAAGGGGGGGTGCTTCTCTCCTCACTGGGGCTGGCGTTTCCCTCCCTCCCCCCCCCTTGCTTGGGCCTGAGTGGCATTAAGCCACTCAGCCCCGGCTTCTCCCTCCCTTGCGCCCCGAGTCTACAGACTCATGCCTTCAAGGGGACTGCAACCCCATCCAGAACAGATGACATCTTATATCTCAGGTCAGAACTTCTGCCTACCAGTAGTACTTTTGTTGGTATTAAGCTTCAGAAACTTAAGCCCTGGGAATGATGACAGCTGAAGGGTAAGACCCAAAGGGCCCATGGCTAGCAGCCTGTGGCCTTGATGGACCACCCCAGTGGATTCCAGACCAGACCAGGGTGTTTAGTGTATTTTTGTGTGTTTACATTGCATTCTGTCTTTTACTTTTGTTTAAACTGGTATTTTTTGTAAGTTGCTTTGGGTCCCACTGGGAGACAAGGGTGACAGCAAATACCCTAAATAAATAAATGTTCCTGTCTGCCTATTAACCTTCAGGGCTCTCAAGGCAGCCAATGGTTGTCAGAAATAAAAACTGTAAAATGTTATAGCAACAGGTGGGAGATGCATCATATAGATAGGATTTTTAAAATGAGGTCTGCACAAGCAGTGTTTTCCTGCGATTTATTATTGCATCTGTTTAACATAAAAGAAATTACACAGAAAATATATTTGGGATTACAATTTTTTAAAGAATGCAAAATCCAGTCAATTTTAAACTGTTTTTAGTGCCTAAACAAATGGGACTTTGAAGTGATTAACTATGGCTGGAATGTGTCTGATAAGTTAATAAATTACATAGAAGTCTGTGTTTTTTTTATAGTAAGAGAATGAGTACAGTCACCCATGGTATCAAATTTTAAATTTCTTAAATTACTCATGGGTGAATGTCATAGTGAGGTTCTAAAAATGTGTGAATATCATTTCTTTCTTTAGCATTTTTGACACACTGTAATGAGTATAATGAATTTCAGTTCGGGGAGTCAGTTTTGGGAAAGACTGAACAGGTCTGACACATTAATGATTGCTGACAGTTCTACCAATATGAACTGTCACAGTCAGGCCTGACTAGAATTGCCTTAGCTTTGTGCCTAGGTTAATGCATTCTATCTAGGTGATGAAAGTCTGAATGGTGCAGACTAGGAAGCTGGCCACATAATGAGACAACTTCTTATCAAGAGATGGTAGAAAAGAACGTTTTTTGCCCAGATTCTAAGCAGCTTTTCTTTGAATTGTCTATTGATTCCTGTGCATTTTTAACATTTGCAATAGGTTTAGGATTTGGTTGGTTCAGCACCAGTGAACAATCTAGGTATAGTCCCCCCCCTTTCTGGATGATCCAAAAATCTCAGCCTCCATCATGGATCTCTATGGCTATCTAGCTCCATCCTCCCTAGCAAGCTTATAAAACTGAATGTCTGAAATGAAACTATTAATCAAATAATGAAATTATAGACTATAACATATATCATTTTTTTTGCTAAAGCCTTTGTCCCAGTTTTCTCTTGATTGTGAATCAAGATGGCTTACAAAAAAAGGCTAAAATCACAAATCACAAAATATCATAACAAGCATAAAAACCCTCAAGTGCCTTCAGAAGTCCTCTTTGAAGGAAAGAGTTTGTCTGACAAAATTGGGTAGACTGGTCCACAGTGATGAGGCAGCCATGGACACAGGCCAAGAATGGGACCCGGGGGACCAAACCATTGCTGCGTTGAAAGAAAGTGCTGGACAGGGATGAACCAGATCAATTTGATACATGGCAACATTTCAGATTTTCCAGTGTCCAGAATGTTGAGGAAAGTTTCTAAGATCAAATTAAACATCCCAACAAGCATTGTGAGGACAGGGAATCATAATATTTTTTATATTTCTGAAGGGATTTATCTTTATGGCCATAGCCATCAGTACTTCAGAACTGTTTGATAACAAGGTACATTTCTATTGTTCACATGTACATAAAGCAATCTTTGTCCTTCACCTCCCTTCATCATTTGAACAAGCTTTTGAGATGCCACATGCCCACGGCAGCTCTCTCTATTGTACAAGTTCAAAGTAAGAATACAGAAATCTAGAATCTAGTTCAAACAGTGCAATGAACTGAAGCCAGGGCATTATAGCACTTTTACACAATAGCATACATGTTGCACTGGTAGCTCTTTCTTAATTATTTATGTCTGCTTTAGGTCACCTTCCTTTTTTAATTAGTAGGGTTCTTTTTAATGTGTGACAACATGTAATTGTGCACCTGCCTTTTGGAACATGAAACTTGTATTCACATGCTGAATACAGTTGGAGATTCTTTGATGTGACTTATCAGTCAGCTTGAGTGTTTCCAGTAAGCTTTGATCTCAATTCATTTATAAAAACTCTTTTTCCAGAGGCCCACAATATTATGCCTTGGACCTTTCTGAGCCTTGTATTACTGCTTCCTTTAAAAACTATTGAAAACACATGACTGACTGTTGAAACAGATGGTACCCACACCACTCAATATATTTGCCTGTAAGTAGCTACCACCTTGGCTCAGTCCATGAAGATGAGAGTTTATTGTCAGCTCCCTCTGGAATGAGGCATTGCAGAGGGCTACTTGTAAGGTTTCCAAGGTTTTGGAGTGGGGTAATCCCTTTGCTCTATTGGTGGGGGCAAATAAGGTAAAGAGCCTCAAGTTCTTTCATTTGAGGTCTCCATTCATATTTATGTGGCTGCACAGAGCTCATTCTCTCTTTGGTAGCTTTTAGTACCGGAGATGGTTCACAGTACAGTCCTTTCGCAGTTTCTTCCAGTGCCCAATATGAGTGCGCAGAAGCATTCAGATTATAGATTCTTGGCTTTTGCAGTTGTGAAGACTGCTGCTGCTCTCCCTGATGCTGGCTCCTCTACTGGCAGTTCTGGTCTTTTTATTCTGCTCCACTCACTCACCACTAGGGGTGTGCATGTAGTATAAGCCAAGCCTTATCGGTATTCTTTGGGTATTAGTTCTGCCAAGCCAGAGTCTCTGATGTGTACTCAGCTACTAAATAGAGAATCGCAAATAAAAGCTGAAATTATTTGGCTTTTATTCAGCTTGATTCGGCAATACTGAAAAGCGGCTGCAGGGAGGTTTAAACTTTAAAGGGATACACTTACCTTCAGTTTCTGGCTCTTTCCTGCCATTTGCTCTGGTTTCCAGGGCAACAGGAGGGAGGGGGAAGAGGGATCTCTGCAGGCCAATGGCAAAAGCCCCCCCGGGGGGGGGCTTAGAGGCAATCACTGCAATACAATTGCAAATGGTATTACATTGCAGGTTTGCAACTTTGCAAGGTTTCTGAATTCAAATGTAACGTCCAACTACCTTGCTTTCCCCACCCATTTCCCAAGGAATAGGAAGGAGGGGGGAAGAAACAGTGGCAATTTGGCCAACAGGATTTCAGGTTAGGGGAAACACTGCTCTTTAGCCAATCACAGACATTTGTTGTTCTGTGCATGGGCAGAGAGCATAAAAGCAAGGATCTGGCTGAGCCAGACTCTATTGCTGAGAGAGGTTTGGTTGGAAATTGTGTGGCTGGCTTTTTCTTCAGCTGCTGCTCTGAGACTGACTCTCCTGCTGCCTGAGGGACTGTGGATCAGATCCTCTCTGCCTGGGAAAGACCAAAGACAGCAACTGGTTTGACTAACAGTTTTGTAAAAGTTTTCCTATTTTACTATTAGTTGGTCCTTTGGGCTTGGTGGGTGGTGATAGGTAGGGGGTTGAGGCCAAAGGCCTCCAGCCCTTTCCCCTTTGAATTTAAACTTTTATATTAGGTTAACTTTCACTTAGGGCCACAGTGGCTCAGAGATTAAGACGCTGAGATGCAGACCAGAAGGTTGGTAGCTCGGCAGTTTGAGACTCGAGTGCCGCAGAGCTCCTGTCTCTGGCCCCAGCTCCTGCCAGCTTAGCAGTTCAAAAGTAAGAAAATGCAAGTAGATAAATATATACCACTTCAGTGGAAAGGTAACAGTGTTCCATGCGCCTTGGCATTTAGTAATGCTGGCCACATGACCATGGAAACGTCTTCGGACAGTGCTGGCTCTTCAGCTTGGCAATGGAGATGAGCACCACCCCCTAGAGTCGGATTTACCTAACTTTCACTTGGTTTTCTGAGTTTCTGGCTTGTTTATGAAGAGTTTTCTTTTCTGGTTTTTGGTTTGGGCCTGTGGTTGTAGGGGAGGGGCAAGAGGGCCTCACCCAGGCCTCCTTTCCTTTGGTTTTAAACTTTTATAGTAGACTAACTTGTATTTGTTTTTCTTGGCTTCTGGCTTGTTCTTGAGGAATTTTCTGATGTTTGGTTTGGACCTGTGGTTGTGGGGGGGGGGGGGGGGGGTCTCACTCAGGCCTTTTTTGTTTTTTGGGAAAGAGGGTGTATTTTTTCACTGTTCTGTGTGTGTGCTTCTGATTTCAACTTAGGTCAGCTAATTAGGATTCTAGAAATAAGGGTTTTAAGAATTGTTTAACACTTTTAAATAAATTTCAGCATAGGGCTTTAGTTCCTCCCTAACTGGGCTAGTACTAGGAGGATATTAAAAGAGGCAAGGTTGTGTGTGTGTTATCAAAATAGCGGCATAATAACCTAGATTAACTTTTCAAACAAGGAGCGTGCACTAGCACTCTGAGCTTCAGTGAAGACAGGTGCTTTTAGACAAAGTATTTCCCTTTAGGTTGTCTTGTAGTTTTTCAGTTTTCAGGTCATGGGAGAGACCTCAGTCATCTCATGGCTACCAGTATGTGGAAGCTCTGAAGAAGTATCACCAAGTGCTTATTTGGGGGGGAGAGAGGCTGCTGCTGGAGTGCCCAAGCGGACACCACCAGCCAGCCAGGAGGTAAGTCATCCTGCAACCACCTCCAGTGCTGTCCTTGAACATTCCATGGTAGGCACAGGTAGGGAGTGGACACCAAACATCTCTGACAGAGGTGCTTAGTGAGTCTGGAACTAGGGTACCGAAGAGGGTGAGTAGGAAGTTCAGTCAGCTAATTGCTGAAATGCTTGCTTTAGAGAGCCACCATGATTAAAGACACTGATTTCCACAGGCTGCTCCAGGATGCCTGTACCTGGTACACACACCCTGCTCACACCATGTTGAACAGTCCTGCTCAGCATGCTGCAAGCAGGGGCCATGTACCAGGGATAGGCAAAAATCATCCTCTAGGCATTTGACTTACTTGTGTTTCACTTTCAGCTTCCTTTTAACTATTCCCCTCATTTTTGTAAAGTTCCCTCTTTTGAAATCAAAAGTTACAGTGTAGGACTTCAGGGGTAACTTTCCATTGACCTGAATCCTGAACTTAATAGCATTGTGGTCACTGTTCCAAACTAGTGCAGCAACTTCTACATCTCTCAGCAGGTCTTTAGACCTGCTCAGAACCAAGTCCAAGGAGGCAAAAGCAGACTGGGAGTTAGGATGACAGCTCCAGGGGAGGGACAAGTAATAGGCCAAAAGCATCCTGAGTGACATAAACCACAGGCCTGGAACCTCTGAATGGTATTAAATAGGGAAGGTCCCCTGAAGAGGCAACACAGTCATTTTCCAAATTAATTAATCAAAGCTGAGACAACCTGTACTCCTCCCGCCAGAGAGGTGCACACAGGTTTTGCAGTTGCTCAGGCTGATCATTACACCTGGCTATCTGATAACTACTGTATTTTTCGCTCCATAAGACGCACCTGATCATAAGACGCACCTTGTTTTTAGAGGAGGAAAACAGGAAAAAATGAAACAGAAAGAAAGAGAGAGAGAGAGAGATAAAGGAAGGAAGGAGGAGGAGAGAGAGAGAAAGAGAAAGGAAGAAAGAAAGGTGGGGACAGAGAGAGAGACAGAAAGACAGACAGACAGACAGAAAAAAGGGAAGGAAGGAAGGAAGATAGAGAAAGGAAAGAAGAGAGACGTCGGCATGCCATGCAAAGCCAGGCCTTTCTGGGCAAAGTAGCCACGAAGCTTAATCTGTGGGCGGGGCTTTCTGCTGCTGGCTGTCTTAAAGGGGAAAAGCACTTAAAGGGAAAGAGTACTTAGCCTGGTTGGGTTTTTCCTGCCATTTCCCTTTTAAGTCTTAAAAGCTCAGGCCCAGCAGGGAGGGACGGGGAAGGCTGGGATGCCAGCCTGAATGGCGTTCTCCTGCGTTCCTGCTGAAGAAAGAGCCCTGTTACAGGTAAGAAAAGCTCCATATTCGCTCCATAAGATGCACACACTTCCCCCACACACACACTTTTTTGGGGAGGAAAAGTGCGTCTTATGGAGCGAAAAATATGGTACTTGGCAATATCTGCTTCTCTTGCAGCATATATGAGAGTAGAGACACCTGCTATCCTTTCAACAAATCTCCTTATGAATTATATGGTATGCTCCAACATGGCATGAGCAGCTATTGTTTATTGTCATGATATGTGCCTTCTCATATTGTCTTATTTATTTATTATTTAATTAATTCAATTTGTATCCCACCCTCCCTGCCAAGGCAGGCTCAGGGTGGCTTACATTAAAAAGTTAAAATACATTAAAACACAGATGCGTAAACACAATACAATGTCATAAAAACTCAAAAACATAAACAGGTCACAAATACAAAGTGCTGGTAAAGTGCTGGTGGCGATAATATCCCACTAGGCCATGATATGATGATAAGAGAGTATGGCCACAGTCAGTGCCCAATGTATCACGGGCTGTTGATGTTGATATAAAGGCCCTTAGTTGTTCTTGGTAGCGGCTCCTAATCGAAGGCCTGGTGGAAGAGCTCCATTTTACAAGCCCTGAGGAACTGTGAAAGGTCCCACAGGGCCCTGATGTCTTCCAGAAGCTCATTCCACCAGTGTGGAGCTGCTACTGAGAAAGCCCTGGCAGAAGCCAGTCTGGCATCCTTTGGTCCAGGGAGGGCCAGACGATGTTGAGACCCCGACCTCAGTGCTCCCTGGGGAACATATGGGGAAAGGCAGTCCCTCAGGTAAACGGCCCCAGAACATGTAGGGCTTTAATATGGTCAACATTCTTTCCCCTCAAAGCTGAAGCAGGCATTAAGACTTCTCAACTGGCTCCTCATTTTTTGAGATGAACATGACTACCAGCACTTTGGTCATGAATCATTATGAATTCTCAACTAGTTATTTAATTTTCCTTGTAACTAATTAATTGCTAGAATAAAAAGTGGAAATGAATGCCTGAATAACATTTATAGAATGAATCATACAAGATTTTCCTGAGAGTTGGTACTAATTTATTATGGTTACCCCTAAACAGCACAAGTCAGCCCATATTTTTTTTGCGTGTGAAAAACCTTTGTTCTATAATCAAATTGTGACTTTTCTTTCCCCATTTAGCAACTCTGTAATTATTCTGTAATTAATTTTGCTAGCTGTGGAATTCTGTTAGATGTGGAATTCTGCTAGCTGTGGAAAGCTAGCTGTGGAATTCTGCTAGAGTGAAAAGCTAGCATTACAATTTTAAGGCTGGCTCCCCTAATTCAGGTATCCTTCCAGCAGTTAAATATGTGCTGATTATGTCACCAGTCTACAAGCACAGCACACAGAAATTGCATTGAACTACACCAATTGCCCAATATGTTTAATACTGTAGATAACACCACAATATGCCCACTGGTTGTCTTTTATAAAATCTGTGCACATTTCCCTGCAAGCTGCCCAAAACATGTTTTGGTCACAATGATAGTTATCTGCACATCTTCAAGATAACCCAGCTATCATCAGACGGACTGACTACTGTCCCAATTTATGTTACTATCAAATAATTTAAAACCTTTTAAGAAGTCTTCTTTTCTTTTGCTTATGATTCAGGGTCTGGGTTTTTCTAAGGTGTTTCTCACTTTACTTGTCCCCCTCCACACACACAAAATCATGAACTCTGATAACACAACCACATGAAGAAACATTAGTGTTAAACAAGCAGTAGACAGACACTGAGATTCTTATGATCATAATAGCTGGGGAAATGAACATTGTTATCAAAGAAATGTCTGTCAGCTGCCTCCAATTCCTACTAACATTTCTCCATGATGTTATGCATCAATGTAAATGAACTGATGAGGAAAAGAAGCAAGATGTCTTGTGTGTGTAATATCTAGGAAACCATGAAAGATATTTATTTATTTCATTTATCCCAAGTACTGTCAACCACTGAGGTTGCTGGCTTTCTACCAGAGTTGTATATTTTTACATGTTTTAATGTGGTTTTAATTGTACTGTATTTATATTGCTGTACTATATTTATATTGTTGGAACCTGCCCTGAGCCCGTCAAGGAGATGACAGGATATAATTCCAAGTAAATAAAATAAAATAAAATAAATTTATAATTTGCCTTTCTTATTGAGACTCAAGGCAGATAATAGAATTTGAAAATGCAATAATAGTCTAGATCAGGGATGCTGAACTCATTTGTTATGAGGGGTGAATCAGACATAAATGAGACTTTTTTGGGCCAAACTGTGTGTGTCATAAAATGTAATGCCAGGTAGCAAATATATACACTTTATAAAGGACACAGACAAACACAATTAAAGATTTTTTAAAACTTAAAATAAAATATGCTTAAAACATTAGCATTCTTGGAAGATTTTGTTTATTTAACAGTTTCTGATAACTGACACCTCTTACTCTGAATTACTGCATCCAAATCTGGAGACAATGTCTGTGCTACAACTCCTATGAGACAGTGCGAGAACTCAGCTTACTATCTGGAAAGTCTAAGTTCAAAATCCCCAGTCTACAAAGGATATGTGCTGGGTAAACTTGATCTGGACACACACTCTCAGCCTAATCCACCTCACTGGCTGGTTGTTATTTCTCATCTAAATAGTTCACATTACTTTCCTACTGAGAAAGACTGGATCAGGATGGCATGAATATAGTGAAAAAGAGGAGGGGAACCCAGAGCCCCGGCTTAACGAGCCTAATAAAACATTATATCTGTCTCTATAGAAAGGCAAAAAGCTCATACCTTGAATAAAACTTAGTTGGTCTTAAAAGTGCTTTATATCTCTCCCATGTGGTTGAGGGAATTGGGCAAGCTCCCGCTGTTTCCCTTCCCCCCTTCCTCCCCAGGGGACAAGGAGGGGGAGGAACCTCAGCCAATGGAGGGAAGAGAGGCTTGGCTCCTTAGCTCCTTTGTGATTGAGAGAGCCTGGCAAAGCAAGTTGTGATTCATTTATTTATTTAGGCTTATATTCACCCTCCGTGCAAGCATGCTCAGAGTGGATAACATCAATAAAAGTTAAAACATTCCACAGTAGAAGTTATAACATAACATAATAAATCATTCACACATTAGTTAAAACAGATTAAAACAGAACTATAAATTAAAACAGATGGCATGGCATTTAGTATAGCGGTCTTAAACCGGAGCTGTTGGGTTATAGTCCAGATTGTTGGTCTTCACTTGATGGGCCAATTGAAGATGTAAGCTTCAGCAGGGGAGTCCGATAATGGAATGATTGGACACCCTTCACCTCAGCCAAAGGAAGCAAGAGAGTGAAAGAAGGAAGCAGAAGAGAGACAGTTGCTGGTGGGCCAGATATGAGCCATGTGGGGGCTGGATCCAGCCTGCAGGCTGTATGTTTGATACCCCTGGTATAGATCCACAGGTACCTATGTTGTGCATCCTTATTCCTCACTCTAGGCAATGGGGAGATGCCCACACTTGCTATTAGGAAATGGCAAATCATTTATGATATGCAATAACAATGATTACATGTGAGTGCTGCTTGTCAAAAAATTCATAAGAAACACTGTATGATCATTTTCAGACTGCCTATCTATTTCATTTTAGTTGCTGGTTACTAGCAGTTTTTTTCTGTCATTTCAGACAGACCTGTTTTAGTAATCAGCTGCTTGTGGAATTTATTTATGTTTTCATACAAACCCAGTAATCTCCTATTGGTGAAGCATGCCTTAGCCATTGTTGATGTAAACAGCTGTCTTCCATTTTCAACCCCCTCTTTGTGCTTCTGAATTGCTTTGGTATGCTGTTTGAAATGCTTATAGCACGTTTTCTTTCCTGCACCCCTTTTCACCTTGTGCACAATCTTTTTTGTTTTTTAAAAATATTCTTATACTAGCCTGATTCCTGTGCTTCGCTGTGGTATTTAAGTTCCATAAATCCAGTTATAATACTGATGATGTGAAGTTTGAAATGTAAGATTTGTTGTAGAAATTCTAATGGAGAAGATTGTCACATAAAAATGAAGTAAGACATATGTACTTCTTTTTCTTCACTGAAGGACCTCTCTGTAGACCATATTGGTGGTTCTGCCCTCCAAGTGCTAAGATCATCAGGCTGCTTGATGAGCGCACTCTGGAGCAGGCAACATAGAACTGTCCGTTTAAGAAGCAGTTGTCTATTAAGTCAACTCCTGCCTTGGGACTTGATGATAATAGCAAACCAGACCTTGAGGGGGAACTGCAGCTGAAGCACAATTAAACCAGAAACAGAACCAACCCAAGGATGAAGGTACTCGGACACCAGGATCAGGAGAAGTTGTTTTTAATGACGTCAGACTCAGCCATATAAAGTTTCACAAACAAGTGCCAAGCCCCGATTTTATGCGGGCTCGACCTTAAATACCCAAGGGGCAGGAGTTTACAGAAGAGAAGTGGTTAGTGTCATTTGTGTACATTCGGCGTAATTTTCGTAAGCAAAGCATTCAATTACAATCCTGCGCATGTCTAGCAGTCAAACTAGCTGGAATGTTCATTTCAAGTAATGCAGTGAGCCGCCAGAATTCTCACTGTCTCCTGGCTTAAGCTATCTTAAGATAGTTGCAAGCGGAACAATGGGCGCTTGTGTACTTTTGTGCTCTTACACATGCAAATCATGTAACATCAGAGAATCTTGTGCTTTTTGACCTTGCGGTTTCATAGTTTGCTAACTAAACAGTGGTTCATAATATGGCTTTTTGGAAATTCTATTCCTTCACAGCCTCTTGAATTTTGCCACATTCCTAAGTTGCCTCCTTCTTGTAGTGTTGGTGTACCTGGCTGGACGTTTGCCAGGAGCTTTCTTGGGGGCAGTGCGAGGTGTAAGAGGGAGTTGGTCTGAGGGAGTGGTGATGTAAACCAGGGCAGTGAGAAGGAATTCACAGACAACCACCTGTCAGGTGTAGGAGGTGGTGGGAGTGTGTTGGAAGCCATCAGAGAGGCTGGACCAGCAGCATTACTGCACCTCACAGGTGGTTGTTGGCCATTCCTAATTTCCTCAGCTGTCAAGAGCTCTGTGCAGTCTCCTGTACCTGTTTTTTTTTACCTCAGAATGCTGAGCTCTGCAGCTGACCAATCAGAGAGTAGGGAGTGCAAGTAGGCAGCAGCCTGGCAGCCTCATAGAAATCAACGAGGGAGCACATTTTACCCCTTTTGACCCCCTTAGGGGTCAGATTTCTAAAAAATCCCTTCTTAGTGAGCACCTACCCCATGGTAGGAACACTCTCCCAAATTTGGTGCTTCTAGGTCCAGTGGTTTGGCCTGGGCATTGATTTTATGATGAGGGGCTTTCTTTTATATATATATATATATATATATATATATATATATATATATATATAGATGAGCGCTATACCACTAAACCAATCTTGCACTTCAGTGTCATAGCTGAAGTTGATGTTAACCAGAATACAGAGATCAGTCCTCTGAGAAAATGAATGCTTTGGAAGGTGGACTGGAGCTGTGCTGTCATTCTGAGGGATCCCCAGGTCCCACCTGGAGGCTGGCATCCCTAATTCAGGGAAACTTGGCAAAAGCTGGAAAAAATTTAAAAATCCAGGTAGTCTTGCTTCTGAGGGATGGATGTTAACCAGACAACAGAGATTAGTTCCCCTGGAGAAAATGAATGCTTTGGAAAGTGGACTGTATGGCATTGTACCCCACTGAGGTCCCTGCCCTCCCCAGGCTCCATCCCCAAATCTCCAGGAGTTTCCCTGCCTGGAGCTGATAACCCTACTCCTCACCCCACTCCCCACTTTAGCCAAGAAGGACCTGGCAATCTTTCCAAGCACACTGGATTTTTTATCAGACCTGGGTTGCAGTGAGAGTGCACACACACATAAATGCAAGCGAATCTGAAAATATTGAGTTGTAAATGCAAGATAAGTTTTTATTTAAGTCCGTAAAGGGAAAGATAACATTTCCCCACCCCCCACACACATTGAAACTTTCCCCCATGCAAACTGTGTTAGCACAAAAAAAGGATTCCTGCTTCAGAGTTGCTGTTTGAGAGACTGAAGCCAGTGTAAATCTGTTCCCATGTATTCCAAGAAAGAGAGGCAAAGCAAAGGAGTCTGAGAGTCCAGGCATCTTTATGGTACGGCTATGACACTGAAGTGTGAGACTGGTTTAGCTGCTTAGCACTCACAGAATGTTCTTTTTTTTAAAAAAAAAAACCCCAACCTCCAAGGAAGATTATGTGTGAGGTGAAAAGTGGTGGGGAAAGAAAGCAGCACTGTTTGAAAAGAGCATTGCACTTCATAAATGGCTCATTAACAGAAGGAAATTTGCTGTGTGAAACCCCCATCCCTGTATCGCTTTACTTGGACCTGGACAAATGACAGATAACATCCAGTTTAGAGCAGTAATGTGAAAAGGGCCAATATCTTGAATATAGGTCTGTGAGGAATAAGTAAGAAGGGTGATTAAAAACTTTTCTGTTTAAGAGGTGATTCCTTTTAGTTTTTTCTAGTTCTGAGGCCATGTACTACAGTGGTCAGAATGCTGAACTGGGACTAGGAAGTTAGGTTCCAATTTCCACTCTTTCAGGAAGCTCACGAGGTGCCTGCATGAGTCACCAGTTCTTTCTGTTTCTAACTTGCCTCACATGTTTGTTGAGAGGATAAAATGGTGAAGGAGCATTATGACAACATGGAGGAAGGTGAGAATGGAAAAGATTACAAAATCAAAACTAGCAATCGAATGCAAATGATAATGTTAGCATCTGCTACCTACAGAATAAGAGCCTACTGCCCCATAGAATCAAAACCTGATTTATTATGAAAGACTCTTTCTCTCACTTATGTATTTTATAAAATACTTGCTGTTTCATATTTTTAAAATAATAGGGCTGTTTTGACCCCTTTCATCTCCCAAAGAATTTTGATTCACTTCTAGTCACTTTCTATCACTGCCCACAATCATTTTTTATATATTTTTTAAAAAACCCTTCACTTAGATAAGCAGTGCAGATAATGTGTATGTTAGGAAGCAAAAGTGGCATTCTCACAGAGACATTAAACTTGTGATTGGGCTATACCAAACCATAGTGCAGGGAGAGACTCTCATGGTAGAATACTCATCAGTTTAAATAAAGAAGTATCCTTCATATCAAACACTAGATGCCCTGACATGCCAGATTTCTTTAGCTAACCAAATTTTTAATGGAGGCACTTTTATTATTTATTTACCTCATTTATACCCCTCGTTTCTCCCCTGCGGGGACACAAAGTGGTTTACAAGATTCTCCTCTCCTCCATTTTATCCTAACAGCAATTATGTGAGGTAATTAGACTAGGAGTGTGTGACTAGCCCAACACCAATCATCAAATTTCCATGACAGAGTGGGCCTATCCCAGGCCCTAGTCAGACACCATAACCACATGCAATGCTGGTTCTCTTTCTGTCATACCAACTTCCCTCTGCAATCTGAAGGAGCACACAATTAGGGTTGCCAACCTTCGGGAGGGTTAGAGTTCTCCCAGAAGTACAACTTATCTCCAGACTACAGAAAAAACGGCAGCTTTGGATGTGGAATCTGTCATCACCCAGCTTCATCCCTTCCCCAAACTCCACCTTCCCCAGGGTCCACCCCTAAGACTCCAGGAATTTCCTAGCCAGAGGCAGAAACTCTAGAAACATCACAAATACAGGTTTATTGCCTCAGCGGGGGAATTCGACCTGAGTTCTTCTCAAAAAGTGTTCAAAGCAAAGTTATTGCTCATTTGCAGACACTCAAATCCACAGTAAAATCAATTATAGCAGAGAGTAGGTATTACTAATATTTCTTACTTTACTAATATTAGTACTGATATTTCTAAGAATATTGAATAGGATTAAATATATTCAAAAGCAAGGCCCGGTTTGAAAGTGACAGTATCGATGTGGGGCACTATAGGAAATGGTTCCTCGTTAATTGCAGTGTTTCCACCCAATGGCTATTAAACTGAAAGCCACTTACTCAATGGGAAGTCTTGGTGTCAGCATAGCACAGTTCCTGGCAGCTGCTGTGCTGGCACTGAGACACTACATGCAAATAGATTGCTCTAAAGTGCAAGTGCCTTTCAAATATTACAGCCACTGAATGGAGTCTGTGTTTTTCAAAGGTGTTTTCTGCAGTATCATGCACACTGGCTGTGATGCTGATGTCAGGTCTTGTGCTAGACTTTCTTGTTATTAACATTAAGGCAAAATAAAATTGTGTTGTACTGGATAAATTCTGAAAGTACATGATAGACAAAGGGTGACCTTCATCCTAGACTGGTTTAGGACCAGTATTTGTTGTTTTGTTTCATTTTTGGGTTTTGTATGGTATATTAATGTTTTATTTCATTTTTGGGTTCTGTATAGTATATTAATGTTTGATATAATTATTTTATAACTTTATTTTTAATACACCACTTTGAAATGTGGTTGAAAAGAGGGGGAAAGACTGAGTGATTAATAAATATGAATGTCTAGATAAGCATTGGCAAAGTAAGTGTGTTTTTATACATGTGGGTTCTCCTTCTGGACGGGGATGATGAGTCAGCAGTTATGGTGCATCTTGGCCACAATGACTAAAGATGGACATGAACCACATTTTTGTGGTTCGATTTGGTTTTTGGCTAAACCATGAATTGAACAATGGACCCATACAAAGCAGGAGGTTTGTTCGCAAAGTGAACCAGTTTGTATGGGTTTATGAACCATTTAAAGTTTAAAACCTTGCTTTCTGCTCCCGAAGAAAGCAACATGAAGCATAAAGCAGGGGTTTAAATGGCTCCAGACTGTTTCACCCCCAGTTTTCTGCTTGCTGTGGTTTTTGGTGGTGAACAAAAAGCAGAGGTGAAATTGCATTTCACCCTTTACTTTCTGCTGACCGCAGTTTTTCTCAGCCAGCAGAAAAGCATTTTCTAGCCTAGATTTCTGCTGGTTGGGAAAAGCAGAATGCTGGGGGTGAAATGCCTCAGAGACATTTAAACCCCGACTTTCTGCTCGCAGCTTTTTTCAGGGTGCAGAAAGCAGTGGTTTAAATGGCTCTGAGCTATTGAAACCAAACAGCTCTCCTGCCACTCAGCTGTTTTTTGTGAAAAGCAGAAAGCAAGAGATTAAATGGCTCTGAACCATTTAAAGCCCTGTTTTCTGCTCTTCATGAACCCCCTCAAACTGCATCAAAATTCCTAGAAGTTCATGGCAGCTCTTCAGTTGACAAACATGGCTTCACAAACCAGGAAAAATTCATGATGAACTTTAGTTCATGAGCCAGTTCATATCAATCCTTACCAATGACACAGGGATATGTAGTTGTATGGCCCTGGAGGAAAAAAAAATAGGTTACTAGGCAAAAAGTTAAAGGACCTCAAAGGTAGTATTCTCAGAAATGCTGCTGATTCCACATGCAGGACCAGCTAGACAGGCACAGATCAGGGGTCTTAATGGGTGGATGAGAAAGTAGTGCGGGGTGGAAGGGTTTAGATTTGTTAGGCACTGGGGAACTTTCTGGGACAAGCCAAACTTGTACAAAAGACACAGGCTTCACTTCAATGAAAAGGGAAGAAGAAGAAGAGATTGGATTGATACCCCACCCTTCACTTGTAGTCCCAGAGTGGTTTACAAACTCCTTTCCCTTCCCCTCCCCACAACAGACACCCTGTGAGGTAGGTGGGGCTGAGAGAGCTCTGAGACAACTGTCCTTGAGAGAACAGCTGGTACAGAGCTATGGCTCGCCCAAGGTCATCCAGCAGGTGCAAGTGGAGGAGTGGGGAATCAAATCCGGTTCTCCCAGATTAGAGTCTGCACACTTAACCACTACACCAACCAGGCTGCTGGTGATTAATATTAAAAAGTTGGCAGAGCAGCTTTTAAACTAACCTTTGGGGGAAAGCCAACAGGAGCTGGGGATTCTCCAGTTTGGAACTAGTCAGTCCAAAGGTCCAAACTGTGTAAACACTCGGTAATATTTATAGGCAGGGGTCCGTTGGGGCCGGAGTGGTCACTAGGGCAGCCACAGGCCGAATCAGATTCTCTAATCTAATTCAGCCTGCTGCCGAATTGCTGCCGAAATTCGGCAGCAACTTTAAAAGCAACTGGAGGGGAGGGGGTTTGAGAGAGAGGCTCCAAACTTGCAGGGTAGCTGCTGGGGCCTCTTCTCGAAATACCCACCAAGTTTCAAGAAGATTGGACCAGGGGTCCAATTCTACAGGCCCCAAAACAGGTTGCCCCCATTACCTCCATTGTTCTCTATGGGAGGAAAAAAGTTAACATTTTTTCCCACCATAGAGAACAATGGAGGGGATGAGGCAACCTGTTTGGGGGCCCTCTCTGCCCTGTTGCTGGCTGTCCAGAGGAACTGGTTGGCCATGTTGTGAGACAGGATGCTGGGCTAGATGATTTATTGGTCTGATCCAGCAGGTCTTTTCTTATGTGATGATGACGACGACAATGATGATAATTAGGAATGGGCACAAACTGAACCACAAAGCAGAATTTGTCACAAATTTTGACCTATTTGTGGTTTATGAACCAAAGTTCATAATGGGTTTACTGTCACAAACTTTGAAAGCAATTTGTGATGGCTCACTGGTAGAGTAGAAAGCAGGTCCCTTTAAATCCTTTTAAACCCCTGTTTTCTATTCCCTGCGAAAACTTAACAAACAGCTGACCGGTGGGGAGTGCCTGCTTTGTGCTGCTTAGCTGTCTGGGGCTCTTGTACAGCCCCTTTAGAGTTTACAGGACAACCCCAAACAGCTGAGTGGGGGGAAGCAGGTTGTTCCCCATCACTCAGCTGTTTTATGAGATTTCTGCAATCCCCATTTTGGGATTTCTGCAAACCCCATTGAAAGGGACTGTGAGTTTAAAGAGAGTGTACAAGACAGCCCCAAAAAGCTGAGTGGAGGGTGAGCAGGCTGTTCCCCATCACTCAGCTGTTTTTTGGGATTTCTGCATTGCATTGCCACAAACCATGAACTGATTCAGTTTGTAAATTAACCTCCCAATTTGATTCGTGGTTCGGCCATGAACAAGCATGAACCACATTTTTCTGTTTCATGCCCATCCCTAATGATGATTATCTTAATGCGTCCTTTAATCAGATTAAACATGTAAGTAAATAGGATTACTTAAGATCATATGAACCAAATAATTTTTTTTCTAGAAGATTAACTAACTGGTGTAGGCAATATCAGAATAATTACTAGTTCCATGAAATGTCATGACAAATTGTAGAGTTTCAGAAGTTAGTATTATTTTTCTATCTTTACATATTTGTACTAGGGCATTTCAGGTCTGTTATTCTGATTTCAAGCCCTGTGAAGGTATAAGAACCATGAAAAAACCTATTATTAGTAAGTGACTCTGTTTTGTTAAAAATGAAAATATTTCTTCTGCAACCCTAAAGTTACATATTGTACAGGAGATGTACCAGGTGTTATCTACAACCAAAATACTAAAGTTTTTTGTTTGATGCAATCAAAATCAAAATACCATTTTAATCTCATTAACTTGACTTGGTTTAATAAGTCTAAAATAACAAAAGATGCAGCCCTAAGGACTGTAACTTGAAAAAGTGGATTCCACTTAAGCAAATATATACTAAATCACGGTGGCATAAACTGTATTTACAAGATTTTGTATCTTGTTATTTATTTACTTCATTTATACTCCTCAATGTGGGTGGGTACAGTTGTAAACCAATAGTTTACAATGTTAGTCCTCCACCATTTTGTCTTCACTGCAACTCCATGAAGTAGATTAGGCTGAGTGTGACTGGCCAAAGGTCACGACATGAGCTTCCCAGAGTAGGGATTTTGGGTCTACTATATCCTAGGATGTCATGCGAACCACTACATCACATTGGCTCTTTTTTCTGTATTGGACTCATTTTATTTATTTATTTATTTAAACTATGTATACTGTGCCTTATCTCTGCAACCATAAGGCAGAAACCAAAATAGTAAAAGTTGCAGGACACAGACATCGTAAGTGTCCAACAGGCTAATACGCAATTAACCACAGTTAAAAGAATGAAACATACCAAATGCCTTCCGAAACAGAATAGTTCCACATGCCTTTCTGAATGTGACTAGTGAAGACATGAAAAAAAACACTGTTTAACGCAGACAATAATTCACAAACAATATAAGGATTCATAATCCTCACAAAGGAGGAGCTTTAAATAGGACCAATACAATACAACAACCCAGCAGGGTCTATACATATATTAAACAACCCAACAAGGTCTACATGAATACATAAACCTTCTCTTATACAGGAAATCTTCAAACCACAAAATCTCCAAACAAAGTTAAGCGGGACCACAGGGTCTTGCCACAATATAATGCAACAGCCCAGCAGGGACTATACATATATTAAACAACCCAAAAGGGTCTGCATGCATGAATACATAAGTCTTCTCTAATACAGGAAATCTTCAAACCACAAAATCTTCAGACAAAGTACGAAGATGCTGGCTTTGATCCTTCGTTTCGTCAGAAGCTTCTTCAGCTTAAACTTCTTCAGAACAAGGAATCCAATTTTTATTACATTCAATGAAGATTATTCCAAAACAATAAGCAAGAGCATAGACGGGCAGCCGATCCAACAGGGACACAGCCTCACATAGTCAGCATGCCCAGTGAAGACACCCACTGCATGCATCTGAAATGCCATTCCAGAGGCATGGGCCTACTGCTGAGAATGCTCATTCATATCAAACATACAATCCTAGGTGAGAATATCACCAAGAGAAGGCTGTTTGAGGGACACAACTATGAGACACTGGTAGATAAAGTTTGAGAGGGCTTTCAGTGCTTAACCAGTGCTTTCAATTGGGCCCAGAATCAGACAGGCAACCAATGCAGTTGGTATAACACAGGTACTATATGATCTAAGGGGATGTCCCCAGTGTCTTGTGCATCAGCTGAAGCTTCCAAGGCACCATCAATGTCTTTGCATAGAGTGCAATACAGAAGTCTAATCTGGGGGTTACAGTAGCATAGATCAGCATATCTGGGTCAGCAGTGTCTAAATAACTTAATGACTCTCTTCTCTATTGTGTTATGTGTTCAAAAAAATTTTTAGTGGAATGTTTAAATATTATATATATACTTTATTTTAATGCTGTCTTAAATGATTACTGTTGAAATGTCTCAATGTATGGATGTTCACTGTCTTGGGGAAAAGGAAGCATATAAATGATTTAAACAGATAAATAATAAAATAAATTAATAAGGAGCCAGTTTATGAGCCAAAAGGTACTCCTAACAACTCCCAAATTTCATCCAGGAAACTAAATACATACACTGGATTGCATATGTTCAGTGTAGCTCTTCCTTCCATACAGCAGTCATATATAAAGCATGGCACTGTAACCCACCCCCATCTCTGCTTGCTATACTTCCCCCATTTTAGTCAATAGCTAATTCCTTTTTCCTTAAAGCTTTGCAAATCCTGATTCATAGCATACTTTACAAAGAGTCCCAAGACAGCATTATGGAGAATAAAAAAGGCAGCTTGCTATGAATCACCTGGGAGGGAAGTCTGAAGTCTAGAAGGAGAAAACACATTTTCCTTTCAGCTTCCTTTGACTACTGCAATCAAGTTTTGCTTTACTTGGTTTCAGTTCTGACAGCAAAGATCAGTTAAGTTTTTAACTCCTGTCAGGTTGTCAGCAAGCACAGAGCACACTTGGAAATATACACATATTTAACAAGAGAATTACATGATAACAGACAATGACAAATGTATATCGATTCTGATGAGTGAGACTGTCGAACAGATGGTGTACTAATTAGTGTCATGGAAGACACATGAATTGATTTCATACAAAGCTAAATCAGAAGCACTTTAGTAATACTATTCAATAGATTAAGGAGATCACATGCATTTATTGCAGAGTCCATGTGATAAATAGACCGTGTTGATCAACATGAGTATAAATTTAAAGGAAAATTCCCAGGTGAATATAATTGGCTGGTGATAGCAGTAGGTTAAGCTGTTTAAATATTTCAAAATTGAGTGTTACTAGTAGGAGAGGTTGATGTGATACAGAGAGACCTCTCTCTGGAAGCCCTCAAATTCAGCTTCATGCGTATATCCTACTTTAGGCTACCCTGAGGTTTGCAATATTGCACATACTAAAACAAAGATGGAGCCCCAGAAAATTCCACTTCACTCACAGGCACTTCTAGCATGACAAAAGGAAAGCAGCAGCAGCTTCTTCTTCTACTACTGCAGGGCTCTGGGTGATGTACATTATGAATAAAAATATACACTGGATAAAACAATTAAAATAGAACAGCACATTTTAAAGCAGATGGAGAACAAATTAATCCCATTTCAGACTCCTGGCTGCTTTGCAGGTGAGGGGAAGGGGTAAGGCAAATGTAGAGTGGAAGAGGGTGCTGGCCAAGATGCTGTCCTCAACCAAAAGCCTGGCAGAACATCTCAGCCTTGCAGGCCCTGCAGAATTTCATAAGGTCCTGCAGGGCCCTGATGGTACTTGGCAGAGAGTTCCACCAGACTTGGTCCAGGAGCCCTGGTCCTGGTTGAGGACAGCTAGATATCTTTGGAGCCGGGGACCACCAGTAAGTTACTATCTGAAAAGTGCAACGCTCTCCCAGGGACACAACAGAGAAGATGATACCATAGACACGTTGGTCTAAATGGGTCTATCCCAAAGAGCCAGTTTGGTGTAGTGGTTAGGAGCATGGACTCTAATTTGGGAGAACTGGGTTTGACTCCCCACTCCTCCACTTGCAGCTGCTGGTGTGACCTTGGGTCAGTCATGAGTTTTTTCAGAACTGTTCTCTCAAGAGCAGTTCTCAAGAGAGATCTCTCAGCCCCACCTACCTCACAGGGTGTCTGTTGTGGGAAGGGGAAGGGATTGTAAGCCACTTTGAGACTCCTTTGGGTACTGAAGGGCAGGGTATAAATCTCATCTCTTCTTCTGCTTCTTCTTGAAGAAAATTAAATCAGCCACTTCCCCACCTAAAATCCCAGTAATGTCTCAATGATTAAATCTGATAACAAGCCCTAATGGACAGAAGGATCCAGTCAGCAATCGTCCTCATCATACATTATTTCCCCCAGACACAGCCATCCTGGTGTTTTGTACACCCTATGAACCATCAGGTGACCTTTTCATCCCAGTCGAGAACTGCAGCAGTTAAGAACTTCAGCAGTCAAGAACTGCTATACCAAATTTTCCCCCCATAGCAGTTGGACACCCAACCATTAAACCACTACAATTCAATTTTTTTTTGGCTCCAATGCAAACCTGACCTTGGAGCACACTGGCTACCCCACTTCCAGCATTTTCACTGAATAGATATGACTCCAAATTCTCCCAATACTTTGCAGCTGTTTTTCTGCCCCTGTGAATAAACAAGGCCCTCAGAGATTTTGGACTGGTCTCCATCTCTGCCCTGTTTTCCTTTTATTTTTTCCTTGCTTTGGACCTCTCAAGACAGGTGCTGCCTGTGGGCCTTTCTTCTCCTTCTCACCAGACCCTCCAGGACTTCCACCCTCTTCAAGATGGCTTTATATGTTTTCATTGGCCCACTTCTTTTGTTCTTTTCTGTGATTGTTTACTTTATTTATTTTTGCATTTCTATCCCGCCTTTCCAGTGAACTGGCTCAGGTGCTTAGGTGTTAGCTTTTAGTGTGTGTGCATATGAGAGAGACAGTAAGCATATGATTGTCTGTCTACCTCATGTTTTTCTAGCTACGATATTTCAAAATAAAGGTTGGGATTTTAGTTCTCTCCTTCAGCTTTTTATTTCTAGGAATCTCTCCATTCCCATAACAAAGTGCTGTCCAAATTCAGGATCCCAGTCCAAATCAGGCAGTGGTCCCTTAACTTAATTTTGCCCCACAATACATGTGTGCATGCTTTACATGAAAAGGGGAACACTCCACACATCGAGGGCTATATTTGTATAGGCAATTTGAGTAACAAAATAATCCCCAGACTTTGTTATGAAGGGTATCAAAAAAAATGAGCCATCTGACTTTGATTCAGATTGGGCCCAAATTTGCTCATTTTAAGATATGTGCTCCAGGTATAATTGTGCTACTGATGATGCTGTCTCTATCCCCAATCTAGTCACAATGAAGTAACTCCCTCTTGAGCACACTGCTGCCCTTCTCCAAACCCAGCAACAGCAGAGGTAACAAAGAAGGATGCTGCTACAGTCTGTAGGTTACAATAGGAAGAGCACTGTGGCCCTGAGTAAGTACATTTCCCATTGTTATCTACAATTATGCTTGCAGGTCCTAAAACAAACAGCAACAACAACCCTTCTCACTGCTGTCACCAGATAGAATTCAGTGGGAAAGGGAAGGCAATAGCTGTAGTAGCAGAGAAGATTATGGATAGTACAAAGCTGGGTAATTATGAGCTGATTCCAAACTTTTCCAGCTTTTTCTAGCTCATAATTAGCTCAAAAATCCCACACTGGAAAAGTTCAAACTCTGGACTTCCCAAATTTGCTATCTATGACATGTCATCAAAACTTTAAATGCAACAATCTTGTGATTAAAAAATGAATAGGGTCAAAACTGTTCCCTAAAAGGAAAATTGTTTTATACAACAGAATCATAGACATAAAGCAGAAGTTTTGTTAGGCATGTTCAAACTGTGTCTTAAGGTGTGTTCCTATACTTTCTGGTATTAAAAAATTCTGAATTTATATGCAGAAAATTTCAAGCTGAAACTTGATGGACAGATTAAGTACCTACTGAGACAAGTTCTGTATTTGAAAATCTGAGTGACATCAAGATATGAGGCCAGAGATTCAGGCTATGATTGAAAGGAGGTACAGGTAATGACAGGTATTTAAGATGTGTCAATAAAGGATGCAAAGATATTCAAAAGAATTCACATCAGTAACTCTGATGAAACCTTGCCTGTGATCCTGAATCATAGTTATTCCAGGTCTTTGAACTCATTTATATGTAATACACCAAATTCTATACAAAAGATTTGAAAATACAATATGTTTAAGTTTTGCTTAGTAACAGCAGGAGCTGGTTTCTTGTTTAGTATCAATATGTTCTGTGAAAGTGGGTGATGTAAACCAAATTCAAATATCAATGTCTTTGTCTTATCTGTTAAAATAAGTTTTAGAATTAACTGCTTTTAAACTATATCTGACAAATCAAATATCTTTTGGCCTGCCTGGGGAAAAAATGGATTCAAAAGTTCTGGTTTTGGATTGTTACACACCAAATAGTTTATATATGCACCCTAAACCAAATCACAAATAGAACCAAATTGGTTTGTGGTTCGTCCTTTTAATCAGGATTTTCAGAAAGTTGCAAAAGCAGCTGAGGGCTGGGATCACTCCCAGCCACTCAGCTGTTTGGGGCTTTCTTGTGCAGTCCCTTTAATGTTTAAAGGGACTGCACAAGAAAGTCAGGATATGGGGCACAGCCTCTCTCGGGTTGGGGCTGAGCACCGCTTCAACAGGGGAAGCTCCCATCTGTCCCACTCACCCAGCCTCCCTGTCTCCTGAGGATGCCCCTGAAACCCAGACCTTTTTGTGGGGACTCAACCAGGAGGCCAATGGAGAAGAAGAGGCTGGTGGAGGAGGAGAGGCCAGCAGCGGAGAAAGGGTGGCCAGCTGAGACATTTGGTGGCAAGGTGGAGCAGACAACTGCAGAAAGCTGTGCAGTGGCAGCAGGGACACAGCTGTGGGTGGCAGTACAGTGACTAGACCACCCAAGGAGCCCAGGGCTGGGGAGGTGGTGCCAGCAGGGAAGGAGGCTGTTCCAGCCCAGGGAACACATGGGTTGGACATCCTCCATGGCTAGCCCACTTCCTGCTTTGCTGCCACCACCAGAGGACACCCAGCCCACATGATCCTTGGGCTGGAGCAGCCTCCTCCACTCCCAGTGCCACTTCCCCTACCATGAGGTGGACCAGGCTGCTGTATTACTGCCACAGCCCGCAGCCAGATCCCTGCTGCTGATGTGCAACTCACCATGGCTGTCTCCTCTGCCTTGCCACCGACCACTTCAGCTGGTCACCACTTCTCTGCCACAGGCCTTTCCTCCTCCACCAGACTCTTGTTCCTAATGAGAAATCTAAGTGTCAGGGTCATCCTCAGGCAATGGGGGGAGGGTGGGTGAGCACCCAGACTCTTCTGGATCAGCGAGCGATGGACAGGGGCTTCCTCTGCTGAAGTGGTGCTCAGCTGTAACCTAGGATAGGCTGCTCCCCATATCCCACCTTTCTTGTGCACCCCCTTTAAACTTTAAAGATAAAAAAGCCCAAAACAACTGAGTGGCTGGGAGCGCTCCCATCACTCAACTGGTTTTGCAGCTTTCTGGAAACCCTGTTTAAAGGGACTATAGTCCCTTTAAATGAGGTTTGTTGGGTCCATGAACCATAAACCGATTTAGTTCGCTCTGTGGTTTGGTTTGTAGTTTGGCCACAAACTGAACCACATTTTTGCAGTTTATGCCCATCCTTAGCTGCTTAGCAACAGCCACTGAGGGCATCAGCTGCTTAAAGCTACCAGTGCTGCTTTTATAATTTTTGGATGTTTTAATCTGTCCACTGCTCTTTTTTTTAGATTTCACATTTTTCTGCAAACCTGGCCCCCTTTTCAGGTTTCTAGAAAGATCTGTCTTACCCATTCACAGCTCTAGTCCCTAGATTTAAGTATTCAAAGATATCCTGACTTTGTTATTAGAATATGATACATTTTCATTAATCCTGGAATTTCTGGAAAGTTTTGTGTCATTTTGGGCATCCCTAGGCTAACCCAAAACAGCTAATTTTGGATATAATATTGATTTGGATAGATCAGATAATGTCAGTGGCATTATCAATGCATAACATTAAGCTGACATTCTCAGAGAGGAGGAGGAGGAGGAGATTGGATTTATACCCTGCCCTTCACTCCGAGTCTCAGAGTAGCTTACAAACTCCTTTCCCTTCCCCTACCCACAACAGACACCCTGTGAGGTAGGTGGGGCTGAGAGAGCTCTTTCAAGAACTGCTTTTTCATGAACAGCTCTGACAGAACTATGGCTTGCCCAAGGTCATCCAGCAGCTGTAAGTGGAGGAGTGGGGAATCAAACCCAGTTGTCCCAGATTAGAGTCCACGCACTTAACCACTACACCAAACTGGCTTTCTAGCTTACTGGATCCACCTATGGATCACAGGTGGCAATGCAAGAATGTGCAGCACTTTTGTCATCAATTTAGGACCCTTGATTAACACACACAGAAGTTAGAAAGTGTAATACTGAAAGACAAGGGAGAACAGCCGTGCAGCTTCCCCCAACCCACAGCTCAGCAGGCTTGAGAAAACCAAGCAAAGCAACACTACTGAAAATTAATATTGGGTTTTTTTTTCCCTGTCAGGCAGGTTAGCCAGTTTGGGTGAGAGATTAAAAAGGCCACGTTAAAGTAGTGAAAGGACAAACAAATTAAAATAATTTTGACCAAATAAAAATTGGGAAAGTGAGCTGCTTGTACTCTGCTATCAAACTGCAGTTTGAACAGAGGTATGTTCTGCCACTGATATATGAAACATATACAGAATCATCTTGATTCTATTGAAGTTATTGTGGCCTTTGACCACATCCTTCAATGCACCATCAATTAACAAGAAATATATTATTGAAACTCATACATGTGATCGCAAAAAAATGCTTGTGTGCTTTGAAAGGTGAAGTAGGCTATAATTATCTGAGCTCAAACAACTTTCCTTATATGCATTAAAAACTATAAATCCCCTTGTTCTAGGACCATATAATCATTCAGGGTTACAAAGCACCTATGAACAACAACAACAAAAAGAGGTTATGTGAAATTTCAGTGAAACTTGGGATAAAAGAAAAGAAAATTGCTTGTAGCTATATCGTTCACCAATGGGTTTGAAAACTTCCAGAGTTAAGATCTTATCATAAAACACCTTTTAGTGAATAAACACAGGGGATCTCCTTAAGTCAGAGCCAAGTTTTATTCATTTTATTCCCTGCTCGTGATCAGGTAACTGGCATTGTTTTGTTGGCCGAAGCTTTCATTTGAGGAACTTGATATGCTGGTAGAAATGATGTCCTACACATTTAGATTTCCATACAAAAAGGCACTTATGATAAAGCTTCTACCATGGTAATTCACCGAAATGCAAAGATGACATGTGATTACTTAATTAATGAATAGATTTTTTTTTGGTTCCCTTTACAATCCGACTTTGAAATCACACAGAACGAGGAAAAGGCTTTCTTCACAAGTGGGAAAATGTCACACTAGAGTGCTCATGAACTCAGGTATAATTCCCAGTAATCAATGAAGGGCCCCATGCTTTTTTCCATTTAACTTTTGACTGTATGTCAAAGTTACATGTGCAGTTTAGCAGCATATAGGTTACATTCCTGTGTTGTAAACAAGAAACACAAAAGATATAGTGCTCTGATGGTTAAAAAAAATGCATGAAGAAGAGGAGAGAACTATCTCTCTGTATTTTCCTTTTACAGCATTAAGACAAGGCAGAGTCTTTGTGGTCATAAACCAGGAGCTTTGAGAGAGCCTGGGAAGCTATCTCCTAGAAACAATTTTGAGTATCATTACAGTAAAAGTCCTCTGCAGGTTTTTGAACAGTAGTTTCTGTGCAGCAGTTTACTTCTACCAAGCTAAATTTAGTTTGCCATCTTAAAAACTCTACAGCGCAATAAACTTAGTGCTTCCCATTAATTATAGGATGAAGAGGCCTATAAACATATACTGTAGATAGGTGCAGATCGGACATCTCACTCTTTCTTCAAAGAATCCTTTTATTCACCAGACTCAAATCCTTATTGTAAAATCTTGTTTCTTTCTATATAAGCAGCTTCTTTCTCCTCTTTAATCCTACCCCTGACTTTGTGGATCTGCCTTACAAAAAATTTGGCTGTATATTTACTTTTATTTACTTCTAATGGAGAGCTGTTTAACTAATTTGTTCTTTAACAGAAACAACTAAAGGCAAGATGTTAATATATGATATCTTTTGTAACCTTAAGGACTCAGTGATACCAAAGGTTTTTACTGGCAACTTATGGGAAGTTTCAGGGCAAGGATCTAGGGGTATGTGACATCTTGGGCACCACTGTGGCACTTCTGGGGAAAACCACAGAGTTTCTGGTGATCCTTAGACCTACCCTATGTCACTTCCAGGTTTTCTCCAGAAGAAGCAATGTAGTGGGTCATAGGACACTTATTTATTTATTTATTTGTCTCATTGCCACTTGGATTTGGCAAGGATGTCTGTTTTTGGCCCTAACTGCCTCACATCAAATTATTTAACTCAGGAGTTTTTCTCCAGTGAAAGTTTATTCTGCCAGAAGAAAGTGTGTAGTGTAAATGCTATATAAATACTGTATAAGTGGCATATGAAACCCTCACAGCAGGCATACAAAACTAATAGCAAAAATGGAGAACTGAGACCATTTCCAAAAATATATGTGAATATAAAAATAGTTCAAATAGGGAACATTTGCTTTTGGCTAGTCTGATGACTGACTTCATGAAACTCTGTGGTGTGAACTACCGATCAATGTCCTTGGTCCCAGCCCCAGTTATTGTGGGCTTGAATTGCACCTGCCAGATAAAGCTCAATGATATTCTTCAACTCATCCAGTCCTTAATGGCTACATTAATACATCAAGTGGGCAAAAAGTGCGGAAGGTAATGATTTGCCTCATGGATTGTTCAAGTCGCTTTATGCTATAAGGGGAAGGGCGAGATTTGACTTCACACACAAATGAAGAGCAGAAAATCAATAAGATCACTATACTGTTTGGAACACTCATGTGTTTAGTTTGACAGCAGTGTTGACAGTGAGGGTAAGAGCCAACCATATGATTATAGGTTACAAAGAGAACATGTTCCCAAACTGCTTTCAGCACGAGAGGCAATGAACAGGAGCTGCTGATTTTATAAGCAGTCAGTGAGACTATTCGCTTTTTAAAGAAAACTAATCTCATATGTTTGAAGTTTCAGTTCATTACTTTTTAGCAGACTTGAAGTAAATTAACCTCATCTGGTAAACAGAAATGCCCTAAGCAGACCTTAATCCCAAATACCACTAACTATTTTTAGGTTGGAAGAACCCTGGCACTCAGCGTCATGGCACTCAGCATTGTGATATGATCTGCCACTACTCATGAGTCAGCTGTAACTATTAATGGCAGGGTCTCAGTATTCCACAGTTAAGGATACATCTGCTCATCAATCTCCAATTTTGACGTATATATTTTCTTCGCTATGTTTTCCCCCAAAATTAAACCCAAACAAATAGTAACCTAAGCTTGTTATTCCTGTTTGGTCCTTGCATCTGTTAAATATTTTCATTATGCTATATGCTAATTTGCTGCCCACCCTCTACCTATATGTATGGACTGCTAACTTCCATTTCATTGTATCTGAAGAAGTGTGTGCGCACAGAAAAGCTTATACCTTGAATAAAACTTTGTTGGTCTTAAAGGTTCCAGTGTTCTGCTGCTTCAGACCAACACAGCTACCCACCTGATTCTATTACAAAATATGCAAGCTTGATAAGCAAACAAATGGAACAAATATTGATCCATGTGTTGTTGCTTTTAATGTGTAAGTATGGATTTACACAGCATGAACTATGCAAGTAGTTATTAGCAACAAAGAAGCACAAAGGGGTTTTCCTGGTCTGAAGATCTTAACACCTAACAAAAACAAGAGAAGACATACAGCAACGGTTTGCCTGGACAGAGAAAGTATATTCTCTCAAACAGCTGTAGTTTACTTGAAGTCTTCTTACCAGTAAAGTGCTTCTTTTCTGCATTATGTAGACTGCCAACTTGTGTAGTTAACTACTTAAGCTCATTTTTGGTATATCAACATCCACAGAAATAAAATAATTTACTTTCTCTTTATATAGGAGCTCTTTCACAGTATATAGGAGCTCTTTCACATATATTTAATTTAAAGGAATGCAAGACATTGCAAAGATCATCATGGGGTGAGCTCAAAAATGAAATAAGGTATCTCTCTGCACCCTGACCTGGATGGCCCAGTCTGGGCCAATGCTGTCAGATCTTGGAAGCTAAGTGGGGTCAGCCCAGGTTAGTACTTGGGTGGGAGAAAATCAGGATGTCCAGGATTTATAATCAGAAGCCGGCAATGACAAACCACCTCTGAAATGCTTGCCTTGAAAACCATAAGCGGTCACTATAAGTCAGCTGAAACTTTCCACCACCATCTCTCTGTACTTCTGAGGCAAGGATTGGAAGAATCCACTGGGAGAGTTTCTCCAGAAGTTTGGAGTAGTGACATCAGTCTGCTGATGGCACTGAGCTCTACATGTCATTAGATTCATATACAGCAGTAGAATCTAATAGTATAGGCTGTAATCAGCGATGGACTCAATAAGTGTGAATAAACTAAAATAATCTAATAAAATGGAGCTTCTTATAATGGGAGGACAGGGAACCCACAAAGTCATGGATTTGTAGACAGGGGGTGCTTCAGGTTTGATTTTAATCTTCAGTTCACTGTAGTGTTGTCTGACTTTTTTAGCCATTCAGGCTTGTGTCTTATTCAATATGCACTTCAGCTTTCCCATTATGGATTTGTTATATCTTTGCTTTTATCAACTATAGCATTCCCTCAGGAAAAAAAAGAAAGTAAAACCCTGGGGACCAAATTAAAGATTAGAAAACAAAGCTTCTTAGGAGAGATTTAAGACAACAAAGGCTTATGGCAAATTACTTTAATTCTACATTAATAATCTTGTCTGATCTTTAAAAGCTCAGTTGCTAATGCTGAGGCAATCATGTTAGGTAAGGATTCCTGGGTGTTCCTTTTTCATCAGCAATCAAAATTAATTGACCTTGAATGACATCTTACCTTATTAAACACAAAGGCAAAGTTCTCATTGGAATTCTAGCTCCAAATCTGCCAGTGTAGCTTCATCCCATGGGGGTTCCAGCTCTGAGCATTTAAACTGTCTTGCACCAACTCCACTGAATCATTGGTGTGGAAGATCATCAAAACTGGTGATATTCAATAGTTGAATCAGGACCTTCGGGGGAATCATGGGGCTCAACCTGCTAGGTCACGAGTTCCTACTGAGGCACCATATTTATTTTGTTTCTGCTTGGAAGGACCTGCTACTAGTGAACATATGAATGCTGACAGGAATCTGGGCAGGTGGTGAGCAGGCAGCCAGGTGATTGTCAGGGCAGGTACAAGGCAAGCAGGCATTAAGCAGGCAGAAGCCAAGGTAACATCAGCAAGCCTTATGGGAGCAGTTAAATCAGCACAGTTTCCAAGCTTATGCAGGCTTTTATAAGAACGTGGTATCCTTGCTCTTTCTGATGACTTAGTTAATGTCCCAGCTCCTGTCAAGAGCTACCTCATCTCCTTCCTGGGAGAGACTAAAGAAAGGCAGACTCCAGGCTACTCATCATGTGTTCCTTCAGCTGGACCCTGACTCTACTCTGGTCCATCTTCCTCTCTGATCCCAAGGTTCCGGGAAGACTTCTGTGGCATCGGACTTTAGCAGGACCCTTTCAGCAGCTGTATGTCATCAAGTGCCAATGGATACAAGGCTTTCCAGGTAGATCCTGTTATGTTGGCTCAGTGGGGCCAGGATCCACAGCTGTTTGCTATGGCAGGGCCATGGGCTCCTCCTGTGGAGTGCTCAGAGGGATGTGCACTCTGGAGATCTCAGGGCCTGAGAGGGACTCTTTGTCATCTGAAGAGTCTGCCCCAGTGGAAATGTGGCAACCCATGATAAATAACATTTGACGTATGTCCAGCTCAGTTCTTTGGGCCCAGTTCATCCCTGGATCATTGTAATGAAACAAAAACAGGCTACTGGCTGAAAAGTATTAAGTCTATTGCTGAATCACAATGCTACAGAAGGGCTGTAATACTGCCATAAAACATATTGCTAGAAAATGCAGCAATGCTGTTTAAAGAGAGCAGGAACAAACAAGTGGTCCCCCCCCCCCCCCCCGGGCATACAATGGTTTAATAAACAGTTTCAAGATACATGCTACAGGGAAGACGAACAAAAGGTCATTAATTAACCTAAGCTGGGACAAGAATTTACACATCAGCAAATGGTAGTTAATATAATTTGAACATTGAACCTCAACTCATCCACTGAGCCTTTCCAAAATAAAATATCCATCAGCCTTTAGTAACAATACCATATCACATTGCACCACTAACAGTTGTGCAACCTTCTGCATGTGAAGTGGGTGGGGAAGGACCCTCTAAAAATACCTCCAAACTCCAAATTGATGCAACTGTGATAGCTCCCTGCTTATTGTACTGCAGGTAATGCAGCTCACTGTTTACAATCAGAAGCAGTTGTCTCTGCCCCCACCTGCATTTGGGTGATTTGTTCAACAACAACAACAAACAAACAAACAATGGGTTCTGGTCGTAGTAAATGAGACTGATAGTCCTTTGTAAAGTTACTGCCATGCTTCTAGCAATGAAAGAGGCAGGGTTATTTCACATGTTATTGCAATTCTATTTAGTGCATACAGTCTTATCATAATAAGGGCAGACCTACACATTCAGCTCACCTATGTAAACCTAAACTTCTAATTATCCTAGCAAACCAGCACCAAGAAGGTGAATTTGCAGTGGATAAACTTCGAGCAGAAGAAGAGTCCTAACCGTTTCTTTTCCAGAAAACTGTAGGCTCCACTTTTTCCCACAGTTGAAAGATGGATCTGGAACCTAAACTGGAGGGGAAGCAGCAGGTAAGGCTTTATACCAGGGGACAAACCATAACACAAGGAAAGAGTTAAGCATGCTCCTCCTACCCAAAGCTTTTCCATTGCAAACTTGACTTCCAAATCCTCAGGGCTAATAGTAGCAGCAGGCTTCAGCGACACAATTCTGAGGTAGCCCACGCTGTTCCATTTGAAGAATGAAACAACATGATCTAAACAGACAGCAGGTTGGCACTGCTAGCTGCTAAGACTCAATTTTTGTTTGTCAGCAAAAATCAAGTGCTACAAGCCCCTTCAGGACCAGTTTCAAAGCTTGGGGTCCTTGGAGGTTCTGTCTAAAGTGGTGTGAACAGTCCTTCAACATTTGTATATGACGACCTGCTTTGTTAACAGCAGCCATGATGATATCCTCAAACATTTTGGAATCCTTCTAAAGTTTGAATTTAATGGTTGTTCTCTTCAAAACAGTAGTGTTTCCTTCCTTCTTTCTAGCATTTGTGTTTACATTCCTTTGTGTTGTGAAAGGAAAACTATAAAATATTGTAGATTTATGTGGGTAGCAAATAAAACTTTGTTGTTCTTAAAGGTGCCACTAGACTTAAACTTTGTTCTATAAAATATTATATTTTAAATATAACACAGTACATGCTCATGAATGTGCATATGTGCATTAACAAGTATTAAGAGCTGTGATACATTTATAATTTGATTCTATTTACACTATACTTTTCACAATCAAATTACTTGCTATGGTAATAGATTCAGGTGGGTAGCCATGTTAGTCTGAAGCAGCAGAATGAAGTCTGAGCAATCCAGAATAAGAATCGGAACACTGTGGTTATGTGTAATGTGTGAACTGACAAACTACTGTTGACAACCACTTTCCTGATGCTTCTGTACCACAGAGACAGCAGTACTGTCTGAATACAGAATGAAAGCAGAGAAGCAGTTCCTGCTGGTGTTTCCATAGCCATGGCATCTTTAGTGTTGAGTTGGCTTCATTGGCTTCATTGTTCAGTGAAACTGCTGATGGACTTAACTCACTGTTAATATTTGACAGGGCATTATAGGTGGGATGAGTGATTCAGCTGTTTATGGGAAACACAGTGCCATCATTTCTGTTATCAGCCATTTGCAGCCTTGCTGTTCTCCTGCAAAATGACCACTGTAGCAGCACATTAGTATTGCCTATCTCAGATTGAACATGCTAGCAAATCAGGCAGTTGTTTGCACTGCCTCAGCACCTTGCAAGCCAACTCTACCTTCCAAATCGATCCAATCAACAATCTCCTGAGCAAGTGGACCCATTGTCTTTAGCAAGCACAGCAATAATGGCTGGTGAGTCTGGCATGTCTTGAACTGGGCTGCACATTGATCACAATAGATATTTCCAAAGAACCTTATATCATGGAAGAGTCAAATGGCATTTCACACAGTTGCATCCAAGAAGCACTGTATAAATAACGCAGATCACTAAGTACAGAAATAAAAATCATGTATTTAACAATAACCATGTAATTATTCAGTCCACATAACAATAAAGAACGTCCAAATGCAAATGAAGTGAAGAAGGATGTCCCTAACTTAAGTCTTTATTGGGTTTCTCGGCATCTTTCTTGTGCATATGTAGCTAAATGCTTTCATGCCTTTCTGATGCAGAGTTGTAGCTCTACAGGCCAGTTGCAACCTCTTTCTCAACCTTAGCCTGATAGTGCTTGACCTTGAACTTTATTCTTACTGTAGCCGAGAACAGCCATATCTGTCTTGAATTTTTTCTGTAAAAAATTCAAGACAGATATGGCGGTTCTCGGCTATAGTAAGAATTGGCAAGGAGGTTGTGTCTGGGAGTGACACCTGCCTTGCCTGTTCCTGAGCTTGCTTAGTTGCCCGTTGCTGCATGTTCTGTTTAAATAGCTAATAAAGTGGCCCTTGTTTAATTCCAAACTGTTGTCTGTCTCGTTATTTCTGCTGGGGGGGCAAAGAGGTTGCAACTGGCCTGTAGAGCTACAACTCTGCATCAGAAAGGCATGAAAATATTTAGCTACATATGCCCAAGAAAGATGCCGAGGTGGCTTCTACTGAGGAAAATGATGTTCTTTCTCCACAGTGAGGACTAAAGCAGTTTACATTAGTTATGTAGACTGAATATTACATGGTTATTATTAAATACATGATTTTTGTTTCTGTACTTAGTGATCTGCGTTATTTATACAGTGCTTCTTGGATGTATTTGTCTTTTACTGTTGTATCATGTTTTTCAATTTCACATAGTTGTACATTCTAACCAGTTCTAACCCCCATCTTCTTCATTTTCTAAGAAAATATATAAAGAAATAGCAAAGACTCAGCTCCTGATAGTGTAGTATAAAGGGTTACAATGATTTAATACAGGAAAATTTAAATAGGACCTGAATACTCCATTTCATTCCAGTACGTGCAACATTATCTATTATGTTGCCTCCATTTCCCCTCTGTGCCGCTGGATTTCTCTCTTTCCTGGTAAATTAATCACATTTGTATATAATAGCAGTTGACAAGATATGCTCTTTGGGATTTTATTCATACATATAGGGATAAGATAATATCTCATTTACTGCCTTTGTGTGCTTTTTGATTGATTATTTCAATAGGACAACCACCTAATGAAGTCCACTCTGATCATGTGAATCGCTGTGAAAGTGAATCCACTGTACAGTCTTTTCCTTTAAATAATATCAAAGACAGTAGAAGCTGCAGGGGGAAAGGAGATGGAAAGGTGAAGACAGAGGGGCAGATAAAGGTAGGTTGGCTGTTGGGTGGGAAGGAGATAGGTTGGAACTCCAGGTTGGAAAATTCCTAAATATTTGAGGGGTGGAGTGTGGGGGTGGTGGGCATTGAGACGGGGAGGGACTTCAGACAGATATAATGCCATAGACTCCAACCCTCCAAAGCAGCCATTTCCTCCATGAGAACAAATGTTACCAACCTCCAGGTGAGGGCTAGAGATCTCCTGGAAATACAACTGATCTTCAGATGACAGAGATCAGTTCCCCTGAAGAAAATGGGCTGCTTTGAAAGGAGGAGTTTATTGTATTATAACCTGCTGAGGTCATTTCCAAGCTCAAACCTCATCCTCCCGAGGCTCCACCCCAAAATCTCCAGGAATTTCTGAACATGGAGCTGACAAACCTAAGAGGAATTGATCTCTGTGTTTGGGATTACTGGAGAGTGGCAGCTGCCACTGCTGCTGGAGGGGAGGAAGTAGTTGGGAGGCCGGGAGAGTGACAGGGCAGAAAGAGTGATGGGGTGGGGGCAGAAAGGAAATGACAGGCATGGACGGGAGAGAGAGAGTAAGAAAAGGGGTGTCAGGAAGGAGAAATAGTGTGAGAGAAGTTGGGGGAGAGGGGAAGAAGCAGAGGTGGGAGGAATAGGATAGCTGCTCCTACAAGTTTCTTGCAGTTCCCCACTTGTATAATCTGAATGACCAAAAACCATTGAGCACAAATGCTTCATAATATCAGTCAACACTGATGTAGCTTTCACCAAAGCACATGGAGAATTACTTCCCATAGCACTAGGAGGGCTCTCAGCAGCATTGTCATAAGCAATGCCTCATTGTTGTTGTTCAGTCACATAATTGAGTCTGACTCTTCACAACCCCATGGACCACATCACGCCAGGCCCTCCTGTCCTCCACCACCCTCCAGAGCCTGCTCAACTCCATGCTTATCACATTGATAACACTGTCTAACCATCTCATCCTTTGCCATTCTTTTCTTCTTTTACCTTCAGTCTTTCCCAGCATAAGGGTCTTCTCTGGTGAGTGCTCCCTTCTCATTTGGTGGCCAAAGTATTTGAGCTTCAGCTTCAGTATCTGTCCTTCCAGGAAACAGTCAGGTTTGATTTATTTTAGGATTGACTGATTTGATCTCCTTGCAGTCCAAGGAACTCTCAAGAGTCTTCTTCAGCACCATAATTCAACAGAATCTATTCTTCAGCACTCGGCCTTCCTTATGGTCCAACTCTTGCAGCCATACATTACTACTGGGAAAACAATGCCTCATTATCATCTGCTAAATGTTATCTGGACCCATCATAGTTCCATCATACTGAAGACTCCTTTATTGCTGAAACTGAACGATTGATTTCCTGCATGTCAGTTGGATATTAGCCAATGCCACTCCTTTCAAAATTAATATTAAAGCATTATTAAGCATAAATCCCCTCTGGAGGCATCTGCAATAACCTGAAAAAAATACTTATGTAAACTGCCCTAGATGCAGTATTGCTGATGGCATGAGTTTCTCTACTCAAATGTTTATGGGCTTGAGGCCTTTTCAAAAACTTAATCCTTTCTCTTTAAAGGTGGCATACAGTTAACAGAGAATTCAAATATATCACCTATATTCAGCATGGTTTGGTTTAAAAGGAGAAAAGCATACAAGCGGCATATTTTAAGTCAAAGCTGTGTTGAGCATAATCATGATGGTAATACTTTAGTTATCATGACACATTTTCAAAGAAATATAAGCTGAAGACAAGCCATTGACCTTACAATCCAAATTTAGACAATGGAGGGAGCAGGGCTTTTTTTGTAAAAAAAAAAGTCCAGCAGGAACTCATTAGCATAATAGGCCACACCCAACAGCAGAAATGCATTAGCATATTAGGCCACACCCCTGACAGCACAGCTCCCTCCCAGGATCAGTTTCCCTAGGTGCCCCGTGGCTTGCGGGAACCTGAGGAGGGGAGGCAGTTTAAACTGCCTTCCCTCCCTGGATTGGATTGGCTTCCCCAGGCACCCCGCGGCTTGTGCATCACCTGGGGAACCAGGGAAGGGAGGCTGTAGGCATGGCCAACTCAGAAGCCAGCCGGAACTCCGTTCCTGTGCATTCCTGCCCAAAAATAGCCCTGGGAGGGAGGAAAGAGAGACGGAAAACAATTGAAAATGAGAAGGAATGGCTGAGTGCAGAGTTAACAAGGCATTAATGTTATCATGTTTACTTTGAGTTTTTTTCTGTTTAGAGCTCTCTGTGTGTGAGTGCACTCACACACAGGCACAGAGGGGAAGAGAGGAAATTGAAGCTATATCTGTTCTTTGCAGTAAATGACTGACATGTGAGGCAACCGGACATCTTTGTGTGTGTGTCTGTACTGAAGGATTATAAAGACAAGAGGTTGGTTATGTCTCAGTAATAAGGGTGCTGGATTTAAGTCACAAATGCTCTTTTTCCTATAGGGCAGATGTACAAATATCAGTACAAGGAAATTAACTGTTCACCTCAAACACCAGGGTTGCTATTATTAGGCTTTTTAGAAGTATTCTAAAGCATTGTTAAAGGTTATTTCTTGTTGGCTTCAATACTTAGATGCTAGGATAGTTGCTTTGTCCCTTTGTGTTATATTGATAGCAACAAAAACAGAGCCTGGTGTTCGCTCTAAGCGTTCTTGTGTACTTTAGCCTTATCTTTCATACACAGATTTCACAGGGGCACAACTATGATGTCTTTTGTATAGCCGATTCCTCTGAGTTCAGAATTAGGCTCCGAGTCTCACCTCTCTAGTCTAATCAGCTCCTTGTTTTGACACAATGCCACTAAAATATCTCTTGAAAAGCTGAGTTAGATGAGAAAAAATCCTCAAAGCATCATTGCTATGATCAAGCTGAATGACAAGACAAACAGATACAGAATTCTTCATGCTTTGCTAGAAACAAAACCACAAATATTCAGCTGGCAGCAGATACATAAGTAGATACATAAGAAATCTACTGGCAAAAGCAATAAAACTGTGATGTTTGTACTGAAGATCATTTACAAAGCTAACTATGTTAACATCAAGAAACTACACATGTAAATTCACCATCTCCAAAATTGTTCTGTAGCTTTATTCAGCATTGTAGCTCCACCATACAAGCAGAGTTTACTAGGTTTTTTCAGTTCATGCACAAAGGAATGTGCTGTAATTTGTCCGGGAGCTTAGTGAACAGCTATTAGGTGCAATTTAAAAAATGGTACTTTTAGTGATCTTAATGAAATCCTATTAGTTTGAATTTCAAAACAGGATCAAGAACTCCCCCCTGCATAGACTATAAAGGTAAAGGTTTCTCTTGGTCTATAGAACTTCTGATGTCCAAGTTTGCAAATTCTGCTCTCCTCTGCCATTTTTCTTCAGCAATAATTGTTAAAAAAAACTGACATGTTAATGAGCCTTACTGAAGACTTGGGTAGTCTTTTATTACCTTTGAACTGCAGGAATACTTAAAACAAGTTCAATTATCTGTATTTGACAGACACTGGCAAGCCTTAGTAAATATATATTTGTATTTTTTTCTCAAGAACTGCAGGAGTATAAATGTAGTAAAAATAAATATAACTGAAGAAAGGGGCAGATAAAATATAGGTTGATGGGTGGGAAGGATTAAAGGAAGCAAAGAAATATCAGAATATGGGGGCCACCAGGGAGATAGAAAGAGGAAATAGTGTTGGAAGGGGAAACAGAGAAAAGTGATGTGCCGCACTTGCAGGTTCTCCACTATGCAACTGTGTCCAGCCCTGCGAGCCCTGTGTCCATCTTGGCCATGCCCAGCACCTGGCATCACATAACTGGGCCATAGTTTTCTCGGGGAGAGACTGCCGGGGGGGGGGGGGTGATGGAGGAAAAACTGAAGACAAGGAGGTTGGCTGGTAGGTGGGAAGGATAGAAGAAAGCAGGAAAAGGTGACAGGCTATGGGGGCTGCCAGTAGGAGGGAAAGAGGAAATAGTGGGGGAGAAGAATACATGGGAAAATGAGATGCTATCCCTCCAAGTCATGGTGGGTCTCCTGCTTGTATAGTATATTTAAACTTCACTAACAACAATCATATGAAGGGAATTTTTATACAAAATGGTGACTTGAAAAAGAAGTAAGTTAGGTGCTGAAATCTAACTTGAATGTTAAGAAGAAAAATATTTTCCTTAATGGATATAAAGTAACAGATTACTTGGATGGCTATTATACAATTTTTGCTTCTGCCAAGGAATACCATGAACACCACATAGGTACAAAACAGTTATTCTTTGCTGACCATTGAGCTATTACAGACTTCTTTTAGTGTCATGTCTACAATAATATTTTCTGTCATTTCCACCTCACTTTACTGATGTTTTGATCTTGAGCTTTTTTTCCCCTTCCACTTACCTCAGAAAGTAATTTCTGGTGATTTTCAGAGAAAGTGTCCATTGTACCCTATTGTTCAACTTTCTATTTTGTTTTCAGTGCATTGGCCTTTAGATTGGGTATGTCCCTTCCCTCCCCCCCCTCTCTTGTTTTAATATTCTTTCTATTGACTTTGGGGGAGGGAAGGAGTGATATTGTTCATAAAAATGACACTTCTGTGATTCTGTGATTCTAAGATCAAAAATTCTTAAAAGATTTATTTTTCTTATGTAGACCAGAGAAAAACTAAACATACTTAAAGAAAACATTAACTTAAAGAAAAGAGGAAAGAAGAACTGGCAGACAGCAGGATTTTTAAAAAGATGGAATGTCTGAGGGCAGAAGTTAACAACAACCTGCTCATTACTTCCTGGTGTCAGCTAATTTCAAATGATGTCCATTCTTTGTGTCATATTTGTGCACTCCAGAATTTATGACATTTTCCTTTTGTTCTTTTATTTCCCATTTTATTATAAAATGACTATTTAGTTTATGAGAACCTCAGAAGCTCCTTCTGTATAAAAGAAGCCTGATAATTCCACCAGTCCCACCCTCCCCATAGCTGTCTACAGTTGAGCTCAAACTGACCATGGCTAAAACTGGGCACTAACCATGCAATCCTAAACAGGTCTACTCAGAATCCTACTGAAGTCTACTAGAAAGGCTTACTTCCAAGAAGAGTTAAATAGGAGTGCACTGTTAATTATGGGCCCTTGGAGAGCATTATTTTAATTTGTATGTCATGACTTTGGCCTCAGACAGTAATGAAGATACTCACTTTAAAGAGGCAGTGCCAGAAAGGGCTGGACTTGCAGCTTAGGATGCAGAAGAGCCATGAACCCCAAGATGGATACTGATTTGAGACTCAACAAATAGAATCCTGTGACCAGTTAGATTCTTTATGATATCAAAGCTCCTTTCTTCCACATCTATTCCCTCCCACAAGGAATTATCATGCTCCCCACCGAAAGCCTCCAAATTTCCTGCCATTTATGTCAACAAATCTTTCTAGAAAAAAATCAAATGGCAATGGAGTATAAGTCTCCAAGCATCAAGGCAATTACCCATTTAAAGGTCATTGCACAACAGGGAGTGGTGGAACCTGGCACAAGTGCTAGAGTTGATGGCATCATAAGGGTTCGATCTGATTCTAGAAGTCAATAGAGCTATTTTTTTGCCACCTGGAAACTGTTGCCAGTACTTTAAAGGCCAATTTTGACCATATTTATGTTCTTTAATTTATTGCTACTCTACTGTTAGACATGGTTTTGCCTGTTGAATAGATTACTTTTGGCCTGCAGCTTCCTGATCTGTTTGATCTACTTGGGTATTCATCCCCAATAGGACAGGACTGTGTGGAATTGATGTGTAGAAATAAACCTGACATAAATACAACCTTGGTTGATAATTATTCCTTCCTTATTATTCCTTAAATACACACAAAAGGACCGTGGAAACCATTGACTATAGTAATGTCAGATAAGATTTAAAAAGTAATTCTTGAACTGCCATGGGGGAAAAGAATGGTTGAACGCATAAAGATGGAACGTTACACCTTCAAAAAAAAAAATGAGGGGTATAAATTAAGTAAATAATAAATATAACTGAAAATGGGGGGCACATAAAAGGGAGGTTGGTGAGTGGGTGGAAAGGAGAGAAGGAAGTAGATAAAGCTGAAATATGGAGGCTATCAGGAGAAACAAACAAGGAAATAGCACGATGAGGGACTACAGGATACAGAAGAAAGTAACATGCTCCCTGCAAGTCTCTGCATGTTCCTCAGTGTACAACTTGTTTCGGTTTCGTGGACAGCATCACACACCTAAGCCATAGTTTTATAGAGTAGAGGGTGCTAGTGGGAGGAAAGGAGGGAAAGCTGAAGACAAGGGTAGAAGCTAAAGGTAAGTTGGCTGATGGATGGGCAGAGAACAGGAAGTAGGAAAAAGAGAGGCTCTGGGGACTTTCAGGGAAAAGAAACAGGAAATAATGGGAGAGGGAGAAATGAGAGCGCCCCCCCAAGTCCTTGTGGGTCTCTTGCTTGTATGATCCCGTTATTATCTCCTCCAAATAAAGTTTACTATTATCTCCTCCAAATAAATTTACTATGGGAATGAATGTTTGACCTGGCCCTAGACATGGTGTGCTCTAGATCCCCCTCTAGTCTCCTTCTCACATGTAAATATGCAGGCTACTAGCATGGACTTGGGCATGGTATTTGCATAATGACTATGGGGAATTTCACACTACACCTTTAAAAATGGTACTGAACTGGCTTAGAATAAACTGGTACAGTGATGGCCATTTCACACAGCCCTTCCCCTACCTTTTTGGAGCCGTCTTCGAAGCAGTTCATCATTTCAGATGGCTGCTTTCTTTTCGCGCCTCTTTTTGCCCGTGCGGACGATCTCTGTGAATTTTTTTTAAGAGCTGGTTTAGAGCACTATAGCAACCCCATTGGAATGCCTGGGCTCAGTTGGCTCAGTGGAGCCCAGGCATTCCAATGGGGTTGCTATAGCGCTCTAAACTGGCTCTTTTAAAAAAAAATCATGGAGATCACCCGCACAGGCGAAAAGAGGCGCAAAAACACTCGTTGGAAGAGGAAACACTTCAGGAACATTTCACACAGCACCCCCATAGCACTACAGGACCGGGAGAAGAACAGAAGAATGCTTGGGAAGAGGTTTCAAGGTAAACCGGCTCAGAAACACTTCCCCAACGGGAGAGGCACATTTCTGTCTGAAAGGGCCAATATGTTACGTTAGGGAATCGGTACTAGTACTGTTCTGTTTGAAATGTTAGACAGAAACCGTTACTGTAGAGTTCCTGAAACGGAACATACTTGCTGTGTGAAATTCCTCTACATATGACTTCCCCATGCAGCACAGAACAGCCTATATAGCATGTACCAGAATGCAGTTCCACAAAATCAAAAGGTTTATATTGCGGCAAAACAAGCTAGGGATAGTGGTCCTCTCACTGTCAAAACCATTTTGTCCTTAAAAAAAAGTTTGTCCAAAGCTTTTTTTCTTCCACCAGCTATTTTAATTGTAACTTTTGGAAAGTAAAGTACAAAATCAAACCATGTTTAAAAACTGGGAAAAACTTGGAAACAACCAACCAATAGCTTCAGACCACTTATGACTTGCCCTCCCCTCAGCTTTCTGCTGACTGTGATTTCACTGATTCTTATTCTAAAGGATTTGAGGCAAATTAACATGCCTTGATCATTAATACAATCATTGTTTGTTGTTGGTTGATAACTTGCCCTTGATCTAGCACAGATTCCAGAGACCATAAGAAGCTGTTTGAGCAGGTGCCTGAAAGCAACATAAATATACAAAATCCAGGTACCGAAAAGCTCTAATAAACTTCTGAAGCTGGGAAAAACCATTTGGCTATAAATCATTACTGCTCAGAGAGGGGGGGGGGGGAGACAACAGTGATAGCTTTGAAGACCCACACAGAACAGATGGCGAAATATCCATGAGACACGAACTGCATTGAAAAAGGAGGGAAGAGTTTAAAGTGAAGAATGGCTAACTTTGTTGCCTGTATTTTCTTCATGAGCAAAAATAGTTTCATGAGCAAAAAGAACTGTTACCAAAAGCTTTATAAAAGCTGTCTGAGAGGAAAAGACTTTTCTCCCACCCCACCCTACTTAGTAAGGATTTATCTTGTCATGCCATGTTCATATCTAGTTTGTTCTGGCCATAAGTACACAGGCTAGTCAGAAGTAGTCAGAAGAAACAATTGGGAACATGGCATCCCAGTCTTCAGTATACTCCACAACACTGCTCAGGTGCCAATGAGAAACAACCATGACCCCCTGCAGTTGCAATTAGCAGTCAAGTGGGGGAAGCTTTTATATGACTGCTTTGTGGAATAAGTGGACATGCAGTCCTGCTCACAGACATCACAAAGCACAGAAGAGCAGGGGAAGAGAACATGCTGCTAAGTAAGGAAGGAAAACTGAAGGTTTGTTTCTTTAAAAAGTCAGCTGAAGGTCTGCTACAGTCGCCAATATTCAAATATTGGTGAGGTAAAGAAATGTACATTCTTGTGATGTGAATATATGTGTGCAAGTATGCAGAATACGCAGATAGATGTGAAGCCATTTAAGCTGCTAATTCAACCTAGGATTGGGGAAAAAAGAGGATGCTTATTACTTTGACCTGCAGACTGTCACCTTTTAATATTCTGTTTTCCTGTCTTAATATTAGTGCTTCATAGCTGTTTTTTGTTTTGTCTCTGTAGGTGGTTTTTTGCTGGCATGATGTTTTTCTCTTTTTAAATGAAAGTATGAGCAAGATATGTTTTTATGCATTCAAATTTTAAGTGATTATACTAATCTAAGATTTTTGATGGCTTCACCATTTGTAAGCTACTTTGAGTCCTGTGTTTTAGGGGGAAAGCTGCATATAAATATGCTAAATAAATAAGTAAGCTGGGCACAGTGGCCAGAAATGACTATGGTGGCCCACATTTTGAAGTAACTTACTTTTACATTATGGAAGCCATTGTTATATTAAATCATACATCCCTTTATATAGTATATTAGTGTGCAAATGATAACAGGACTATAAGTGAAATACATGAATGACCATCAGGTGAAATCTGAGTCTACAGTTGTGTGAGCCACAGAAAACTAAATATCCTATACCATAAAAATATAGATAAGCAACTCACAGACAACACTGTGCATAAAACCAGGAAACAATGTTGGAACATTCAACCACCATCCTGTTCATTGTTATTTTTTTTATCCAAGTAGACACTTAGTTAAGGGTGAGAGGGGGCCTTTTTGTTTCTATTTTGCGAGCTATTATACATTAACTGTATGCTGATAGGAATCTTCTATGCTTTCAACAACTAGAACATTTCAGTTTCAAGAAAATTTGTAAAGTTATATCACAATCAGTTTTTTGGGGTTTTTTTTCTTTATGTAATTTGTATAGTGCCGAATAACTCTGTTCTCCCAACAATAGTCCTGAATGCAGGTAGCTGCTGCAATTGTAGCAGGACTCTCAGCAATACTGACAAGAATTAAACTCACTGCAAACATTAATTTTTGGTGGATGAAATAACAAATTAAAGCAATGATATATAGGTCTGCAGGCCTTTCTCCAGCACTGCTCTTGGCAATGTTAACAGATGCTCTGTTGCTAGATAAGCAGGAAACATCAAACAACTATGCATTGGGGAAAATGTAATAACAAATCGTTTAAAGCATTCATGAGCAGAAGGTGGCAGGTGATCTATCTGAAGAGTTTGAGGGGGTTTTTCCCCTCTGCTGCAGTCTTGACATGAAAATCAGAGTATGCAAACATTCCAGTACTACTGTTTGGGCAATGGAATCATTTAATTTGGCTTCAAGTCAGGCATACTTATATACTTAAAATACAAAATTGCGATCTGACACCATTAAATCTTCGGGAGTCCAGTCACTAGTGTGTTGATTTTTTTTAAAAAAAGTCATGTGCTATACAGTTTTCCTCCAATTACATGATATACTAATCTTTCTTATCAAATTATATATTCTTTTGATAGGTCAATTTATACTCTCTCATATTCCACTCTGGCCAACTGATCGGGAAGTCATTATTTTGTCTTCATGCTAGGAAGGACTGTTTCTTATGTGAATCTAGTTCTCTAAAGTTCAGGAATAAACAAAATATTAGTTTAACAGTGCAGGTTAATACTTTTTTTGTGAATGTACACATGAATTTAAAAATGGTTCATTTTAAAAATAGTGATAATAATGGTTGTGAACCACCCAGAAGTTGACTTCTTATCAATTGCAGGACATTCCCTTAGCCTATGTATGGTGTGTGTTGTCTTTTTCAGCTGCAAAATTGGTTGTATCAAGCTAGGAGCTGGTGGTATCCAGAACATGGTGTGTGATCTCTCTGGGAAGTACAAAGGCCTTCTTTCTGTCCCAGGAAGTCTTGACGTTGGATGTTTCTGTATTATATCCCTTTCAAGAAAAAAAAAATTGTAATCATTTCCCCTTCTCCCACACCCTTTTTTTCTACAGCACCACAGAAGCTATAGCAAAGTTGTGTAGCACTGTCAGCTATGTTCTTCTGCAGTTTACATGTATGATTCACTACTGACCAGTAAGAACATCTTGTACTTCTGGAAATTATTAATTACAATCTTGGCTCCAACCTGTCTGATCCCGGTACAGGAAAGCCTTTCTTTCCCTTCTCAGGCTGCATAGTGAATGTACTATTCAGGAAAGTTGACTGGATTTCTCCAGATTCATCCTGTATGGGATTTAATATTACTCTTCTTTTGGTGATTCAGTCTCATGATCCTCCATTGAATACAGTGACAACAATAAGAGCTTGCAAGCTTCATCGCACTAGAAGTTCTTTGGTGCAAAACTGCGACTAGTATGAGATCATTGTCAAACTGGTTCTAAGGAACTGAAACAAAGTGGATAATATTTTTGAACGTTATTTACACAAGTGCCATCAAAAGATAGATGGGAAGAAAAGTACATTTAAGCTGATGACTTATTAGTTTATGAATATTAAGAGAGCCAGAATTTTAATTCAGATGATAATTTGTACTTAGATTTTAGCATCTAACTTGCCCAGATATGAAGAAAGTTTAAATGTCTTAATGAAGGGAGTTCTTAGCTCTAGACCTCTGTTTACACAATTCAGTGAACATTTTAGGCATCAGTTGTTTGTTTTCGCTTTGTCTTCCCTTTGAAAATTCTCTGTGCTGTGACTTTTACATATATTTTCAATATGACTATACTCCACTGTGGCCAAAAATCTGAAAACCTATGATTAAGAATCACTGTGTGATACAACTAAATCTTTAAAAAAAACTTTTTGTCTTTCTTCCTGTCTACGAAACACTTGAAAGTCTGGCCTCCAGTAGCAATGAGAAGAGGACCTAATTGTTGATCTAGATGAACCAAGAGAGTCCCAGTGCCATTTCAGAAGTTGGCATGTGTCCACCAAATGAATTCCAGCCCATAACTCAGAACATTCTGTGTTTATAGTTTGCTAAAAGACCATCCCCTTTACAATAAAATGCTCCAACATGATGAATGCTGCCACCTGACAAATTGTGCTGACTGAACAGATTCAAAAGCAACACATAGAAGGAATAGAGTTCATCTAAAACAAAACATATCCTGCCATGATGATAGTTTTTATGCTGTTTATGTTTTTATTCCATTATGCTGTTTTAATTGTAAACTGTCTTGAGCAGGTCTCTGGAGAGGTGGGATAAAAAATATCCTTAATAAATAAATATGGGATACTCTTACACACATAATGAACATAGCAGCTATCCAGTTAGCTATCATGTTCAGTGCCATCACTGCACAGATGCCAAAAACAACTCAAAATACTACTCATTTTGAATATTAGCAAAATTTTGAGGTGATCAAAGTAGGTGGTTGCCTTAAAACGGACAATGAAAACAAAGAAAGCTTGATTTTTCAACACTTTTGTGAAGTTCACTGGTTTTTTGCTTGGAACATAAGTACAGCAGGAAAAGTCCAATAGGAGCTCATTCCATGAGGCAAAATAAATTATGACTAGGCTTTGGTGAAATACTGTCATTTTATCACCAATTATTTCAGTTGTTTTATAAAAACTGTTAACTACACTTAGAAGGGATAGGTTATTTGATAAATATCATTGTTATTGTTCAAATACATTAAATTAATACAGAGCAATCCTAAGTAGATCTACTCAGAATGCTACCGAGATCTATTCAGTGAGGCTTACTTCTAGGGACTGATATTTGATCATTATTTGACATAATTAAATATACAACTGACCCAGTAGTTTTAACTAACTGACTGTCCAACAATAAGCTAATCATTACTGAACAAATCAAAGTTCTCACTTCAAAATGGAGCAGTTTGTAGAGAAATAGTTATTGCTCAAACACACTTTAAATCTCCCCACTCAGCAAAAACATCATTGAAGAACCTCTGCTGGGACCAATGCTCCCTCTAAGCTGTGGAGTCTTGTGAGCAAAAATTAAGTTTACTCTGGAGCCATCCTTTCTAAGCTAAGACAAAGATGTGTGAGCTAAAAAACCTGCGTGCTAGCTCACCCTAACTCAGCTTAGAGGGAACACTGGCTGAGACCACATGTGGCATCTTGTGAGAGCCTGTGTTCCATGGGTATTGTGGGAAATGGTCATTTATGAAACATCTGACTACATAAGCAGTTGGTGAAAAAATCATCTTTTGACAGAAGCTCCTAGAAAGTAATTCACCAGTAATTTTGTCCTTAAAGTAACTTTCATTCTTTGGGTCAGTGAATAACATTGCTCTGCATATTCTTTTTTAAAATACTGCTCCAGAATAGTATCTATGGTTGTATTTATTTAGGATTGTAAAGGAACTGAAACATCTGCAAGGTTAAGACCAGTTCTAGATTCTCACAAAGAAATAGTCCAGCAATTTTAGCCTCCTTAACATGAAGATAAAGACCTGACAAACTGTGAAACATTGTTAAGTTCAAGCATTTAAGCCAACATTACAACATGGATTTAAGTTACATTGACCTTTCTATGCACCAAATGTGTTTGAGTAGGACCTGGGAGACCTGTGTTCAATTCCCTTGTCAGCCATGAAGTTCTTTGGACGACCCTGGGCCAGTCATTCTGTAATTTTTGTGAGGATAAAATGGAGGAGGGAGGAATGATGTATACTGATTTCACCTCCTTGGATAAAATAAACAAACAGCTTGGGGGAAAGCGATCTTAAGTGGAACAATGGCTGGCTAAGAAAGGAAGTCCTTTTTTTGCTTATTTAATTGCTATCACATTAGACAAATTGAGAGGAAAGAATAATGAAAGTATGGTATAGTACAACAAAAACATATGTGAACTAGTAAGGATGCAGTTTGGTTCAGTTTGTTGCCTCCCTGCCGCACAGCTAGTTTTTTTGTGCTGTCTTCTGCAGTCCCTTTAAACTTTAAAAGAATTGCAGAAGACAGCCTGAAACATCTGAGCAGCAGGGAGTAACCCCACTGCTCAGTGGTTTTTGTGGGAAACAGAAAGCAGGGGTTTAAAGGGACTCAGAGTCCCTTTAAACCCTGCTTTCTGCTCCATCCATGAATCACCATGAATTGCTCTAAAACCTTCTGAAACTTCATGGTGGTAAACCCATCATGACCTTCTGTTCCCAAATGACAAACAGGAAAAAAATTGTGATGAATTTTGCTTTGTAGTTTAGTTTATGCCCATCCCTAGTAACTAGAAGTCTCACTCTGTGGGATGTTCTTCAATGTGTAAGAATTCTTCCCACATAGGTTTGTGACTGTTTTATGCTTACCAACTGGCATGGATTTTTAGATGAGTTTAAAATTCAAGGAAGTAAACAAAGACAAAACAAAAAATTGATCTTTTATTGCTTGCAGCTCACTGGAAGGTGCCTTTGCGAGGGAAGACATATGCAGATTGTCTTGCAGGGAAACATTCTTATTAGAATAAAGGATCTCCATCCCTGCTGACTCTTGATTTCTTTCTTGGTACAAGCACCTAAGACGTAATCAATAGCCTGCAAGCTAAAAGGACCTGCATCAATACTACACCCCCATGGCATCTTATACTGAAACTTTTGACATTTAGACACATTTAAGTGAACTTTTCTAACAGATGCCTCAAAAGTATCTTCCTGGGCCTCCACTAAACAATATCACCTGGCTTGAATGTGCGTTGTCCAAAGGAAAAATGGCATCCTTGAGAGACGACTTTGTGTAGGGGTGCACACACCAGACCCGTGAGTAAGGAAAGAGACTTTGACTGCCACCAACAGCAGGGACTTGGGATGGGTACTGCTGTTCACCTGATTGCTGTACTTACAGCTGAGTGTAAGCAGCTGCCTCCTACATTCTGCAAGTTGCAAAAATGAAAGAAACCTACCTTCCTTCTTTGAGGCAGCAGTGCTGACCAGATTGAGGGGTGTGGCTGGATGTACAAAAAAACATAGTAACCACTTATTCCAGATAACAAAAGGAGTTGATTTCAGACAAAAGTGTAAATTTGGAATAAGCGGAGTCTAAGTTGGGGAATCAATTGACTTGATAAAAACATAAAAGACAAAGAGAAACAGAAGTATAAACATCCAACATTAGTTGAACACATTCCCAACATAACCTAAATACACTGTGACCAGTAATATACACATAAGGGTTCAGTTCAGCCTTTGTCCTCATTCCCCTAGTGTAGACACAATCAAAACAAAGAGCCAACAGCTTGGAGGCCCATTTAAAGATTATTTTAATTTTAAAATCCAGTTGTCCCATTAAGACACTTCAAGCAGGGAAACTAGGGAGGGTGCTCATTCTTTCACCTAGCATCAAGTAGAGTTCCAAGGATAATCTTGACTGTGGATTTGGTGCCAAAGGGAAGATGGCAAGGTTATCACCCATGCCCAAGTGAATGCAAGAACAACCGACAACCTTCTGGATTGAAAATGGCCACAACTTTATTGGTTACAGCAGCTGTCAGAGCCTTGGAACAGCACGGGTCAATAGATCCAGTCAAGTTAGAGAAAGAAGCATGCATTCCAATGATAAATTTAAAAGTTGTAATGGTTATTACATGCCTGGCATTGTTGGATTTTACTTTTTCATCACCTTGCTACAAAGGCTTCCAGTCTTTTACTATTGGCTTCCCCAAATAGTTCTTCCTGGGTGGCTAGAATGCTTTTTCTAAGACCCCCCCAAGTATGGATGAAACAAATTCTATTACCAAAGCTTGACAGCTTGATTGAGACAGCTGACTCATGAGTAGACAAAAATAATGAATCCACAAGCATATTATAGGATTTTTTTTAAAAAAAATGTATTTGGCTTTTAAAAGAAAGGAAGGAACAAAGATGATAAAGGATATAAAAATAAAAAACAGCAAATATTTTACAGTGCTAGATTGTCCTCTGGATCATTTTCAAGATGGGAATTAACAAAGAATGCCTTCTTACCGCAATCACTGTGTGACACTATTATTCCCAATAAATCTTTGATTTTACTCTATCCAGATCCTTCCTTCCAACTTCTAGAGGAACTTGTCCACTTTGTCAGCAAATCCCTTTAAAGCTAGTTATGGCAGATTATAGGGTACATTTTAAACTAGGTATAGAAATTAAACCAGCAGTTCAAATGAGATTTCTTCCTTACACATATATTTGCTGTGAATTTGAGTTGATTGGAAAGGGACTCACATTCTTATGGAGACTGGGATAAGCTACAAGCTTCTCCCTGACTGCACATGGTAATGTGCCTGTGAACTATCATGAACAAAGGCCTGTATTGAACTGTGCATCCATCCTGCTTTGATAAATCCTCTCTATCATATGTGAAGTGTTCAGTGAGCACAAGTAGACTTTCTCATGCTAAATATGTAGTACTAGAAATAAGGCCCATTGTGGAAATAAATACAATGGGCTCTAGAAATAAGGCCCATTGTGGAAATAAATACAATGGGCTCTAGAAAGAAATAACACATGTGAAGTGTTCAGTGAGCACAAGTAGACTTTCTCATGCTAAATATGTAGTACTAGAAATAAGGCCCATTGTGGAAATAAATACAATGGGCTCTAGAAAGAGGCTCTGGGTGGGTGCCCTGGACTTGGGTACTCTGCATAAATTTGCTGTAGTGACCTCAGCAGGGTATAATGACACAGAGTCCACCGTTTTCTCCAGGGAAACTAATCTCTGCCATCTGGAAAGCAGGTGTAATTCTGAGTGGTCTCCAGCCATCACCTGGAGATTGACAACAATGGTATCTCAGGAGGAAATGGCTGGTTTGGAGGATGGAGTCTATGGAATTGCACCTGTCTGAGGTTCCACCCTCCTCAAACCCCAACCTCTCCAGGCTCTACCCCTCAAATATCCAGGAATTTCACAACCTGGAGCTGGCAACCCTATCTCCTTCCCAGCCAACCATCAACCTACCTTTATCTGCCCCTCTGACTTCAGCTTTCCATCTCCTCCCACCTGCAGCCTCTACCTAGGTAAAATGCAGTATTTCTCTGCAGAGAAGACCCAAGAAGGAGGGAAGCGACCTCAGCAGGGTATAATGACACAGAGTCTACCCTGCAAAGCAGCCATTTTCTCCAGGGAAGCTGACCTCTGTCATCTAGACAGCAGTTTTAATTCTGAGTGATCTCCAGCCCTCACCTGGAGATTGGCAGTAATGGTTCCCCAGGAGAAAATAACTGCATTGGAGAGTGGACTCAATGACATTCTATTCAGCTGAGGCCTCTCCCCTCCCTAAACACTGGCTTCCACAGACTCCACCACAAAATCTCCAGGAATTTCCCAACTTGAAGCTGGCAACCGTAGTCAGGACCAGTGTTCCCTCTAAGCTGAGTTAGTGTGATCTAGCTCACAGTTTTTTAGCCTCCAGCTCACACATTTTTGTCTTAGCTCAGGAAGGATGGCTCTGGAGCAAACTGATTGATACAGAAGCCAAATCACTCACTCACAACTTTAATGCCAGTAGCTCACAGAGTTTTTGCTCACAAGACTCCACAGCTTAGAGGGAGCATTGGTCAGGACTGGCCCCAATGAGTTCCCCACAAAGGCCAAAGTAGGCCAGGAAAGGGTCTCCTGCCTTTGTCTCTTTACTAATAAAACCAAGCTTGGTTGCCTAGCAACAGCCACTGAGAGAAAAGTTAGCCCCACAGCAGGAGGAGAAGAGAATGGTTTGACGGCCACTGGCCCACCTCAGTAGCCAGCCACACCTAGCAGAAGCGTCTTCATCAGGAGAGCGAGCCGTTTTGGCAGTTTATTCTGTCTGGGAAAAGTGGCCAAGCTTGCAGTGGGCGGGGGAGAGGAGCAGACCCGGCACCCAGCCAATAGCATGCAAGTACTCTTGAGTGGCAGTTGATGGGTCAATGGCTGATGGAGCACACAGAATAGCCAATGGGAGAGCTGGAAAGTGCCAGTATGCTAGGCTTTTATATATATATAGGATGTCCTTCTTGATAACAACTGGACCTTTCAAGAGTGATCAATTTGCCTCTGGTAAATTTATCCAATCTACAATGTACCCATGATTCAAGGATAAAGGCAGGCTTTGAGTGAACTGGAGAATTTGGCACACAGTTCCATTTTGAAAGCTTTTTTCCCTTTAAAGAACAGACCCCTATGCCCTATCACAATCTGGATTCAGAAGTCTCATTTTTCAGAAAAATGTGGCTTACTATTTGAGGATCACAAGCCCAAAGTTCCATTGGGCATGAAGAACTATTCAGATTCTGATAATGACCAAATGCTTTGAAGCACACCCATGATTTCTATCTGGCTGAATTTCCTTTTATAAAAGCACTTAATGCTGGGCTTTCTTTCTGTACTCTTTTTTATTTGTGTCCTATCTTTTTCATCTTCCATTGTTTTTCCTGGAAATAGTCAAACTTATCCTGGACCGATATGAAGATCTGTTGATGTGTCTTTTATAGCTTATGATTCAGCCATCTTCCTTATCCAATTATTTGCTACTACAACAGCATCGGCAAGCATTGTAAAAACCAGTTTGTCCTGTGCCTAAACAAAAACAAAACACTTAAAAAATCAGCACATATGCAATTTTTGTTGTCAATGATAGTTTAATTACCAGTTTAATTACCACATTAAGAATCTCCTTAGTCCAGATTAGTGAATGTGTGGATGAACATGAGTCAGAAGAATAACCAGGCAGGACATTAGGAAGATGCACAAAATTATGTAGATATTGTCAAAGGCAAGAAAACTAAATGGAATTGTAATAAAGTGTTAAAGGAGTAAAGTATTGATGTTTTATTACATCTATGTATTTATTGTATCACCTGAACTGGTTGGTAGCCGCCCTGAGCCTGCCATAAATGGCAAGGAGGGTGGGATAAAAATCTCCAAATAAAAAAGAAAGAAAGAAAGAAAGAAAGAAAGAAAGAAAGAAAGAAAGAAAGAAAGAAAGAAAGAAACTGTCAGCCCCCCACAGCAGTTCTTCAAGGGGTATGGAAATAGATGGGGAGAGTACTGGCTTAATGGGGAGTCAGATAAATGCAGACCATCCCAGTCAACAGATTTTAGCATTCACTTTCTCCAAGTAGGAGGACAATTAAAGAAGCTAAACTAAATGGAAAACTAAATGGAATTGTAATAAAGAAAGCCTTAAAGGTTATGCATTTTAAAATCTAGCCAATTCTTAAACATATTTATGTCCAATTTTATTTCAGTGGGAAAGCATAGTGTTAAGTATCACCAACTGAAGTCAATTTAACTAAACTTCTGCAGCTTTGGACAGCTTTAACAAAAAAAAAATTCGTGAAACCTTTTTTTTAGGCCCTTTATTTTTGAAAAATACATATAATACAAACTCTAGTTACATGTTCATGTACATTTCTATGTGACTGATATTAAGTTCTGAGGCAGTACTCTAGATTAAAAAGGAGCCCTTAGGATATCTGTCAGTGATCATAAATATTTTAAATTAAATGCCTCTTTAGTATGGAAAGAGAAATTAAGGAATTTTGTATATGTTCCTGAAGGACAACACAGATGCAGGAAGTGATGATCTGTGAATTGATTTTGACCTCTGGTTACAAATGCTCCACAGACATTTGAGCTTATTTCCTATTAAAGTTAATGGAATATGTTGGCCTTGACCAAATTTTAGCCTCACTGATTCCCACCCCCCAGGACTGAATCTCAACTCACTTTAGTTACACTGGAGCCTTTATGTGTCTCTACAGAGTTCAATAGCTTTAGTGAAGACCCACAACCACCATTCTTTATTCTGCAACAGCAGTTCCTGAATACATATGCCTTCACCCAAAGTTCGGTGTCTCTTCTGTGTCTGTGACCACTTGGTATGTATCTAAGCTGCAGGACTAGTAATATGGATTAGTAAACCCAGCCAATTTTATGTAGAATTTACTTTCAGACAAAATGCAAGGTGTAATACAAAACAGAAAAAAACTGAACCTCTCCAAGCATCCCACTGCTGCCTATATGTCCTTTAACCAGACTGTCCATGCAGGACCATTTCCTTTATGCAGCAACCAGGCACCTGATCACAAAATCACATCAGGGAATGGAAGGAACTCATTACTCATCTTCTTTCCCCCCTCCAATGTACTGTACTGAAATACAATCTCTCTTAAAATTTTTTAGCATGTTCCCTAACAATGCCTGTTCAAAAACACATACTCCCTACTTCAAAAACAAATGGCACAATGCAAGCTAGTCACAACTAAGTTCTATGGACATTGAAATGCACAGGTTAAATGTTAAAGCTACAATCTGATGTTCACAACTCTATACTCAGAAAGTTGGGAGAAAGCCCCCTTATGTTCATTGGAACTTACTTATGAATTAGTATCCTTTGTATATTCCATTAGCTTTAATAGAACTTTGTCATGACTTACGGACAATTTGTACATTGGATGACAGAAGAAGCATGGATTATTCATACCTCCTCCCATTTTTTGGATCCAATAGAAGGGAAGTAACGTATGGTGGCAAGGAAATCGTCTTCCCCTAAATGAGACCTTGCAACAGAAAGAAGCACAAGTCACTCATGCCTATTTTGTTGCCACTTCCATGAAAAGTGCAAAGCAAACTTCTTGCTGGATCTTGCTGAATTACAGACAATAGCTTTAGAGACAGCTGGTGTAAATTCTATTCTTCCTACAAACAAAATATGTCCTTTTTCTTCTAGTCCAACACTCCATTGTTATTGAGCTGCTTCATCCATATGCCTTATTCCAAAAGAAGTGGTGAAATACATAACTTCAGGAAAAGAGTAAAGGATAAAAACATTATATGAAATGATATAGCCCAACAGCTTTCAAACTGTGGAGGTGTTCCAAGTAGAAACATATCAGCATATGATATACCATGAAGGGAGTGATATAAGACCATTTCCATACAGAACTGGGACTTGCAACAGAGAACAACCCAGTGTCCTGATTCCTTGTGAGCCAAGAGGGCAGAAACCATAAACTTGACATGCTACACAGGAATGTATGGAAGGTGGGCAAAGGCATGACAAGTGGACGAAAGCAGCATGCAATTCTATGCAGAGTTACCTTGAAGGAAGGCCACGATCATAGTGAAACCTACTTCGAAGTAAACCTGCATAGGCTTGGGTGCTAAATCAGCCCTGCAGTGTAACAGAAACTCACTTGGTCTAAGAAATTCTCTCACAAGTCTAGTCTACATTTAGTTCTCATCCACAATGGAAGTAGCACTTAAGTGGCACATGGAACCCCTGTGCACAAGTAATCTGCAGTTTGTAAGAGGCGTGAAGCCTGAAAATAAATTTAACAAAAAAGATGGAATTTTTCAAATAATAAGAAAAAATACATTAATCTACTTTCAACATTAACAATGTGAGATGTTTAGAAGCATTAATAAATTATAAAAAAGCTAAAACAGCTGGTCAGATATTAGTTTGTGTTTCCACTACAAGCAGACAGTCTGGAACTGAATAACATCCTCTTGAAGCATTCAATAGAATATCAAATGATGCGGCCACATTTTTAAAACATGAGGCAGACAACAGAGACATCTGTATACAAAAACATAACATCCAGAATTTATAGTCTTTGCACAGTGCAGGAAAAAAAATCCTCAGTCATATCTATAGATTCAGTCTTTTTCAGAATTTTTTTTTAAGATGATGTTTTGGGGAAACAGAACACCAAGTCAGAATGCAAAGCATAAGACATCTTTAAAAACACAAATGGATACTCTGATTTACCCATTGTAAATACTGCCCTTTTATTCATCATTGGTATCAGGCCTCTCTTATGTGAGTTTCCTGAGAACAGTGAAATCATGGCAGCACCATTTACTGAAGTCCACCAGCTGCTTGATGGGCCACAGCACATGGCTGAGATGTGCTATTTCAAGTCCGGGGCCACAAATTTGACAGTGCTAGTTTTTTAAAAAAATGACCAGAAATATTCTTGCCTTCCTGTTTTATATGTACGTACATATGCACACACAGAATACATATAGTTTGTTTTTGTTTGTGGTAACAATAAGATATATATGGAAAAAAGGAATAGGTACTTATTCAGTCCTATGGCACTGGAAAACCCATTTACTGTTGTAATGTTTCATATTCTCTAGGAATGGCATGTTTTGCAGAGAAACTATTCCTTATCATCATACATCAGATTTAGAAGATATAGTAAGAGGTCACAATTTGATTGATGCTCTGGAAAACAGTGGTGAAATGGAGCTAGCAGAACTCAAAACTGCATTAACTCCCAAATGGTATTTAAGGAGTAACAAGCTCCTTGACATTTCAATGGTCTGTGGTTCAAAAAGGAACAAGCTACTCCACCGTAAAGCCTGTCACAACACAGGTTCGTTCTGCACTAGTGTCAGGGGCATCTTTCTTAAAGGTGTAAAGCTCCATTGTATTGGCATTTATCAGTAGATGGGTATGTAAAATAAAGAAAAGCAATGTTCCCTTAGGAAACCAAGTGCGGATAAAAAATAATAATAGAGCAGTCACTAAGGATGTGCATTTGGCTAAATCCGAGCTGAAATCACGGTCCCTTTAAATGCCTTCAGAATCATGCTGCTCATGTGGCCTGGAGAAGGCATTTAAAGGACCGTGATCCACTTAAACACTTTTTTCCTTTTCATTGGTTTCAATGGAGGATGGGGGCCCATAGAATTGGACCACCTGGTCCAATCTTTTTACAACTGTGTGTGGGGGGGGATTGTTTGAGGAGAGGTACCAGCAGCTAAGCTGCAAATTTGGTGCCTCTACCTCAAAAACACCCCCCCCCCCAAGTCCCAGATACCCCCAGATCAATTTTCCATTATACCCTATGCGGACCATTATAGCCTAAAAAAATCAGGAATCCTGAAAAAAATTTTTGAAGCTTTTAAATCCTAACTATTTACAGAATTTGAATACCATACTGGTATTACAATTTGGGAACATCAGGAAATACCAATATTTTTTTAGTTCAATATACTCAAACAAAAAAAAACCCAGGTTTTTTATTGCATACCCCTAGTGGTCACTTATACTGGCTCATGGGCTTAGATTTTGGTTCATTACAGCTAGTCTGATTAACCTTACTTTAAAAAAAATTAAGTATATTTGAAATGTTCAATATGAACTTTGATAAGACTGAAGATGCTACATTGGTTATATCAGTAAAATATTTTTTTCTCTTCATAGCTGAGAATTAGCTACTGTTTCTTATGGTCTGATGAAGGTCTCTTTAATCTGGAAGTTATGACACACCACCAACAATACAACCAATAAAAGATACTACCACATGAAACATCTTCTCTCTAGGGATAGTTGTTTCCTTAGTAGAATCTTGGCAGTTTTCAACTATGTGGCCAACAATACTGTGTCCCCTAATGCTGTCTCTGAGTCCTGACTATGAGTGGAGCTGATTCCAGTATCAGAGTCTGTGTCATTTATGTCTAAATTAGTCATCTTAAGAAGAAGGTCTGTCCCTGTGAAAGGCTTGGGGGCAAGTTCATTGCCATTTGTTTGCTCTTCACTGGATGGGTACCTGCTTTCGTTTTTGTCTTTAGTATATAGCGTATTAAGCTCTTCCACAAGAAGTTGATATTCTTTGTCCTTCTTTTGAAGCATCAGGTCTCTGTATTTTAGCTCCTGCTGTATGCAGTTCAGCTGAGAATGGACCCTTAGAGCATCTTGCATGCTGTTTTCTAATTCATTCTTGACACTGTTTAAATCAGGATTTTCCTCTTTACCCTTCAAGGCTTCATCTGACCATGTATCTCCATTTGTTTTAATCCCCTGAAGCTCTTGTTCAATTTCAGCAGAGAGCTTTTCAATCAACAGCTTGTGATGTTTGAGTCCTTCTTCCACCTGTGAAATCCCCTCGCTTTTGCATAGACTTTCCTGCACCTGCTGATGGCTATGAGGAAGATCCATTTGCTGTTCAGGATTACTAGAAGAAGCCATTAAGTAAGACTTCTGAACATAGTTTTCCCCCTCACTTTCAACCCAATGGAGGTGGCACTTGGTTTCACACTTTTCAATTTCTAAATCCAGTTCCTTCATTCGGTTGATTTGCTGGTGAATTGTGTGATCCTGAGACAGGATCAGGTGTATGAGTGTTTCTATATTATCCCTCTCTTGGAGAACTCCTTCCTGCTTAAGTTTTGCCAATTTCCGGAAAGTTTTTCTGACAATTCTCTTTTGCTTGTCCACTGGCAACATCTTCATGTAATTTGCTGGACTAAGGTCCCATTGTCTTTCTAGACTGGGTATCATCTTAGCTTCAGCTGTCCTCCACAGTGGAACGGGGAGGAAGGCATCTGACTTCACCAACACAAACTGCAAATTAGTTTGTTCCTCCCCCCAGGCTTTCCAGAGTCGCAGCATTTTTGTGAGAGGTGGAAGAACCCGTTCTGAACCTCTCCATTTCTCTATTATGCAGTAATCCTTGGGCTGTCCGAAGAGAAACCTCTTTTCTGGAAAAGAGGCTTGATGTTCTTCAAGCAAAGCTTCAATTACATCAGTGCAAGTTGTACGCTTTGTCAATCCACTTACAATTTTTTCTTCCTGGCAGACCCAGACTGTGATTTCTTTCTCACCAGTACCCATGTCTTTCACTGGAGATCTGGAATTTGAAAAGGAACGATTATAAGATGAACTATATCTCTGTGACAGTGCATATGATATTCATTTAATGTACTTAACAGGTTGAACACCACCCAACTTAAGACAACAATAATAAGGAGAAAAATAGCACGAGTTCAAAAACAGTTTATGGTTGTACTGGAATGCATACCGATTAATGTTTATTTTTATATCAAGTTACAAGAACGAACTCCAGGGAGAAGTTACTTTTTCATAGAAGAGGAATTATGTCTGGCATGAGCATGCAGTAGAGAGATAGAGGGCACTAGCCTAGTGGACTAAATGCCACAAATATGTAACAGGGGCAGTTCAAGGGACGTCATGGCACATTTTACAGGTTCATTAATTTAAATGGAATGTGTAGAAGACCTGGCAAATTCTGATGGAGCCTTGCCAGCAGGGCACCCTTCCCAAAGGTCATTCACCCATGGAAAAAGAGTAGGATGGAAATATAATAAATAAATGAATATCCTTAGAGCATGTATACACGCTTTACTTATTATTTTACAAAGGATTGGTTTTAAAAAGTCTTAATAACAGCCACCTTCTACATTATTTCAAAAATAACAACAAAATCCCCAGCAAAACAAGCTTCATTTACAATGTCATATGCCCCACTTGTTCATTTTGAGCTCCGACCTTTGCTGAAATTCAGTTGCACTGACACAGGGAGTCCTTCTTGCACCTTAAAGAACCTAAAAGTGGTACTCCCTTTCATTAAGTAGTCATATAAAATAATTTTAGGGATGGTTTTCAGCATCTCCAAAAAGCTATTAGCTCCAATAGTAGGTTCAGCTGAAACTGATCAGGCCTACAGATGGTTGTGAATAAATTATATGACTGAGTATATTTCCAAATGTTATTAGTGGCATCTACTTACTGAAAATGCAGAGATCAAGTTGGGAGTTCAATAAATGACACAAAGCTGTAATACTGTTATGGATCCAAGTTTTCCATTTAAACACTTTCTCTCCACCCCCAACCCTATTTCAATACGGGGTTAAATAAAGCAATTTCCAGTGCAAAAAACCCCCCAACTGAAATGGTTGGTCAGTTTTCTTTGCACAGCTCTTGCAGAACTAAATGCAAGCAAGGAACCCTTGTTATGCATGCAGTTATATTGTTGGATCCAGCCACACCTTCTCTGAAAAACTTCACTCCAGAAGAAACACCCTTTGTCTATTAGAAGGTGGCTTCTTCTGTTCAAAGAACACACACCACTTATTAGAAGAGAACTATCAGATCCACCCTATAACTCCCACTGTTAAGAATGGTTTGTAGATAGATCATTTCCAGGTACCTCAGGTACCTCCTCCTCACTTCATATAAATTGCATTTATTGAAGGCACACTGATGTTTACCACAACACAGGCATGTGAGGGTACTAGATGGAGATCCTTGAATCACCCATGGACATGTGCCAACTGGGCCATATCTCCCCAATACACATACACAACATTTAATGGACATGAGTCATTAACACAGTCAATTTGCTGGAGAACAGTGGTGTAAACACAATTAATGCACAAAGTATGGAGCTGTTCTTCACTACCACCAGAGTCACTCTGGCTCAAACAGGAGTCAGGCCATTCCTTTATTATTTAGAAAATGTACATGCCGCCTCTCCAGAAAAACTTCTTGAGGTGGCTAAGAAAGTAAAACATGGTAAGATAATAAAACAGCATAAAACAATTAAAATTAACAACCTATTAAAAATACAACCTTAAAAAAGCCAGAAACTTCATAAAATATTTAGCAGACTAAATGATTATTATAAAATGGCCCTTAGGCTTGAAGCAGACTGTAAAAACAATTTTAAAATATCAGCCTCTTAATTAAACCTTGGGTAAATGAGATGTTTTGGTCTGGTGCCTCAAAGAGTGCAAGGTGAACGTTAAGGGCAAGGGCAGTCAATGGCTAAAGCACCACCACTGAAAAAGCCCTGTCTTAGGTTGCTACCCACCTCACCTTTGCAGGTGCAAGCACAGTGCTGGGCTCAGGAATATGGGAAGAAACAGTCTATCAAGCACCTAGGTCCCAAGCAATGTTCCCTCTAAGCTGTGGAGTCTTGTGAGCCAAAATTCTACTTTGGGACCTACTAGCATTACAGTTGTGAGTGAGCGATTTTGTTACTGCATAAATTAGTTTGCTCTGGAGCCATCCTAGTGTGAGCTAAGCTCACACTAACTCAGCTTAGAGGGAACACTGGTCCCAAGCCATTTAAAGGTAAGAACCAACATGTTGCACTACAGTGGTTCTTGAGTCTATTTGTTCCTTTCCACCACACTAATACTTTAATCTTTGTAGAAACAGCTGGAATGGGAACTTCCCACTGCAGCCAGTGACTGTGGAAACCTGTCAAAGCTGTGATGAAAAGATTAGATTTATTTTCCTTATTAGTGATGGGGAAAGCTGTTGGACTATAACACCTGTGAGCCTGGCACAAGCAGAAGTTTAGAGACACGCAAGCAGAGTTGTCCTTCCAAATTACCCCCAGTCTTGCACACAAATGCAACGGGGAACCAAAATATTACCATCTGTATTTGTATGTAGCCCTCCATGGCTTGGTGGCAGAGTATTTGCTTCAGATCACAAAGTTAATCCCCAGAATCTCCACTCAAAAGAATCAGATAGGTGGTGATCTGGTAAATTTTCACCTGAGACCCCAGAGAGCTGCTTCCAGAATTTTATTGTGTATATAGCCAAAGGCCATCACGATACAGAATTAGGGTAGTAAAAAGAAGATAATTCTAATCATACATAAGTAAAACAACAATTAAAAGAGTTTTCGTATAAATAAATACGGACCAGGTAAAAATAGAAAACCCAGTTAATCATAAAAAGGTCATAAAAAGGTTAGCTTTCTGAAGCTGCAGTCTTAGCCCTGATTTTTGGGGCAGCCAAGGCAAAAAGAGACACTGTAACTAACGAACAGATCAGTGTCAGATAATAGAAAGACCAGCTTGTCAATGTCAGAGGAAAAAAAATTGTCCTGTTAGTAGATTATCAAGAAATTTAGATCTAACTGCTGTATACATAGGACAAAATAGTATATAGTGAAGAATGTCCTCTGGGACTGAGGAGCTGCTTCCAGCTAGAGCAGTCAATGCTGACCTTTATGTAACAATAGTGTGACTCAGGCCCTTTCTGCACTGACACTTAGCTCCGGAGAATCTAAAAGTTAAGCTTGAAAGCTTGACTGCAGATTTGCATGGGTGCCCTCTACCTCCCTTCCTCTGATTTATTGTGCATTCTGAGTAAGCATTCTGCATGTGCATCCAAACCCCACATTTTTTGCTTAATTGGGGTTGGCACTTCCCTTGAGGGGTGGCGTCCAAAGCTCTTTTTTTTTTAATTTACAGAATTTTCCTATTGCAGCTGTGCAGTACCATCCAGCCAGCCCCTTCCATTTAAATCCTCACGGCTCAGGTTTTGTGCATGCCTTTGTTATTTCATTGAATGAAAGGCAACCTACAGGAATGCAGGCAAAAGGGGGAAAACCCCTCTTGAAACTGACAACACTTTTTCTGAAATTTACAAGCAGCTGTGAAGCCCTGTTTCCAAACTGCAGAGGGTTAGGGGATTCTCTGCTATCAAAAAAGGGAAAGAGTCACATGATCTAATAATATGGGGGGAAATGTTTAGTGTACAGAATGCATGGTAGAACCCACTGACACTGGCATTGCTAGCTGTAATCATTGGCGGTGTGTGTGTATATATGAGAGAGAGCGAGAGATAGAGTGCACTTGCTGCAAAGTTGGCCAAAAATTCACCATGCTTTGCACAGAGCTCATTGTCCTTGTCTTTGCCATTGTTTTTCCAAATCATGTGAGGGCCTGGATTTCCCCCCTACCTTCCCTTTATTGTTGCAGAATCCCTGGGGAGGGGGCTGCTTTCCTCAGTGCATCTTTGCCACTCTGTCCAGTAACCACCTTCCATTTAAACCTGCCTTGTTCAGCTTCTAGTAGAGTAGCTACTAAGCTGCCTTTTCTTATTGCCAAGCTCTGTTGGACCCCTCCCCTCATTCGTTATTCACAAAAGCATGAAATGAAGACCTGTTTTCAAAGCTTTAGGCTTCTCATCCCATTGTCTCTCTCTTTTCTCTCTCTCTCATGTCATTCTGTGCTGACAACCCCCCACTTTTCTTTGCATTCAGTAATTATTTTTTTCCCCACTGATGAAGTGGGGAGGATTGTGGCTGTGCAGCTACTTGGGAACACCTGGCTTGGAGCAGCAGGCAGGCAGGCAGCAAAGGGAAGGGAGGGAGATGAGGCAGAGAAGTCTACCCCCTTCAGCTTGCTGCCACTGGGCTTCTCAGGGCATGGCAAGGCTGGGGGGCAATCCAAGAGTAGTTATAAATGAATACCACAAAACTAAACCAGCTTTTAAAAAAAAAAAGTGGAAAGCCTAGGCAAGAATGGAACTTGTAAACCAATAGGGGGGATTCCTAACCTTCTACTAAGATTCTAAGATGGCTACATTGATTGCAAAATGTGGATCAGAAATGGGAAGGAGGGCCTTGACCTGGATAGCCCAGGCAAGCCTGATCTCATCAGAACTTGGAAGCTAAGCTGGGTCGACTCTGGCAGGTACTTGGATGGGAAATGTGAGAGATGAGGCCAGGCTTTATTCAGCCACCTCTCTGAATATTCAGGCCTCCCAGGAGGGATAAGTCACCAGAGGTCGCCATGACTTCCAGGTGCACACACACTCACACACACATGCACATATATATGAATAATACAAAAAAACCCAAACCAAAAAAACAACAAAAAAGTAAAAGAAATGGGAATGAGAAAGACACAGAGTATAAATAACAACAAGCCACAAACCACAGTTTTTGTGGTGAGAGAGAATGAAAAGGGGCAGAAATGAGTGGGAACTGGGCGATGATGCAGGGATGGAAACGGGTGGGAACTGGGTGGTGATCCATGCAATAATGTCTGCATCAGAAATATCTACAACTAGAAAGCAGAGCAAGAGAAAAGTCCATGGCAAAAAAGGATCTGGAAAAGATGGGGATACAGTGAACTGAAAGCTCAATGAGAGGAAAGGAATGCAGCATGCCTGTGGGACCATCTCTCCCTGAATGTGCCCTGAAGAGCTTTGTGCTCTTCAGACCAGCATCACCTAGTAGTCCCCAGCCTGAAAGACGTTCACCTTGCTTTGACCAGGGCCAGGAACTTTTCAGCCCTGGCTGGCCTGATGGAACATGATCCCAATGGAGATCAGGGCCCTGAGGAATTTGTCACAATTATGCAAGGCCTGTAAAATGGAGCTGTTCTGCAAGGCTTTTGGTTGAGGTGGTGGATGTCAAACAACATTAGCCTTCCCTGCTTCAAGTGCTCCATGGCACGTCTATATCATGGGTACCAAAAGTAACTGACTCATTCCATTGAAGTGATCTTCCGCCCTTCCCTGGCATGAGCTTACTGTATACTGGATTGAAAACAACCACTGAGCAGCCATTAGGTATTTTAAATTTGGTATTTAAATTTTAATGTTCTATGAATTAATGTTTGAATGAGTTAATGTTTTATGGAATTGTTTTTTGATGTGATGTAAGCCACCCTGAGCACGCTTGCAAAGTAGGATGGGATAAAAATTGCAAAAATAAAATAAAATAATTTATGAGAACTAGGCTCAAAAGCATGCTGTCTACAGATTCACTCATGGAAGGTAATACTACACTATGGATACAATACTAAGCATACTTACTAAAGAGTTAATCACACTGAGTTAAACACACTGGCCAAATGTTAGGGAATTGGATATCGGCTGTGAGGCCTTTGTGAGCTATTTTGCAGATAAAGTCCTGCTACTCCACCGTGACCTCCCGGCCACGATTGAGACAATGAGTGAACTCGAGGCTCCATGGACGTCTTCTGGTTCCATTCTGGATCATTTCAGTCTACTCAGCCTGGAGGAAGTTGACAGATTGCTCTCAACTGTACGCCCAACCACGTGCAGCCTTGACCCGTGCCCCTCGTGGCTCATAAGAACGGGCCGTGAGTGGTTATGTGGCACCTTCCAGGAGATTATTAATAAGTCCTTCACGGAAGGGCTGTTCCCAGGGGCACTCGATGTGATGCTCCATCCCCTCCTGAAAAAAACATCTCTGGACCCAGCCGTATTGGCCAACTACTGAACGGTGTCCAACTTGCCTTATTTGGGTAAGGTATTGGAGAGGGCGGTGGTGATTCAGTTGCAGAGCTTTATGGATGACACTTCCATGTTGGATCCATTTCAGTCTGGCTTCCGGCCAGGCCATGGGATGAAGACGGCACTGGTCGCCCTCATGGATGACCTCCAGAGACATCTGGATCGAGGCGGTATGGCGGCACTGGTGCTGTTGGACCTGTCGGCGGTTTGACATGGTCGACCACCAGTTGCTGATCCATCGCCTCACCGATTCAGGGATACAGGGGCTTGCTTTACAGTGGCTTGCCTCTTTTCCCCAGGATTGGGGACAGAGGGTTGCGCTCGGGGAACAGACCTCCCAGAGGTACCCACTGGTATGTGGGGTTCCTCAAGGGGTGGTGCTGTCCCCAATGTTATTCAACATCTATATGTGTTCCCTTGCCCAGATTGCCCGGAGGCATAGTCTTGGGTGTCATCAATATGCTGATGACACCCAGCTATATCTGTTGTTGGGTGGCCAGACCGACTCTACCCCAGAAGACCTGGAACGGGCGCTTCAGGACATAACAGACTGGCTCAGACTGAGCTGACTGAAATTGAATACAATGAAGATAGAGGTCCTGGGCTTAAGTCGGAGCAGATCAGGGTTAGGGAGTGGATCACTTCCTTCCTTCGATGGGGCGCCACTGGTGCCAGCGCCGAGGGTCAGGAGTTTGGGAGTGCTCCTGGATGCTTCCCTAACAATGGAGGCCCAGGTAGCAACCACTGCCAACGCAGCCTTCTACCATCTATGGCTGATTAGGCAGTTGGTTCCCTTCCTCGAACGCAACGACCTAGCGACAGTGATCCATGCTATGGTCACTTCGAGATTAGACCATTGTAATGATCTCTACATGGGCTGCCCTTGTCCCAGATCCAGAAGCTACAGCTGGTGCAGAATGCCACAGCCAGGCTGTTGATGGGTCTCTCTGTGTGGGACCATATCCAGCCTGTGCTGAGGCTACTGCACTGGCTGCCTATAGCATACCAGATCCGGTTCAAGGTGGTGGTACTGACCTTTAAAGCCCTATATAGTCAGGGGCCTGCCTACTTTCCCCATATGTGCCCCAGAGAGCACTGAGGTCAAGCTTGCAACATTGCTTGACTCTCCCCGTTTGGCTGGCCAGCACTAGATCCAAGGCATTCTCGGTGGCGGCCCCACACTGGTGGAACGAGCTCCCGGAGAACATCAGGGCCCTGTAGGACTTATTACAGTTTCACAGGGCCTGCAAGATGGAGCTTTTCCGCCAGGCTTTCAATTAGGGACCGCCACCAGGGGAATTAGGATAACATCGCCCTGGAGCAGTGGGCTAAATCTCTTGCTGCTGTTTCACCACTGGACTCAGATTGCCATCAGTATAAGCTCTGTATATGTTGTTTTAACTCGTGAGATGTTTATTTTCTGTTTTAAAATGTACACCATTTTATGGTATTTTACTGCTGTAAGCTGCCTTGAGCCAGCTGTCTGGAAAGGTGGGATAAAAATGTGATAAATAAATAAATAAACTTGATGGGACTCACTTCTGAATAGGGCTGCCAGCCCCCAGGTGGGGCCTGGGGATCTCCCGCTTTTACAACTGATCTCCAGCTGACAGAGATCAGTTCCCCTGGAGAAAATGGCTGCTTTGGAGGGTGGACTCTATGGCAGTGTACCCTGCTGAGGCCCCTCTCCTCCCCAAACCCCACCCTCTCCTGGCTCCACCCCCAAAGTCTCCAGGTATTTTCCAACCCAGACTTGGCAACCCTACTTCTGAATATCCCATGCTATCCCACACTCCTGATGGGTACCGAGTCAGTGTGCATAAAGATGTTTTACACAGCTTCTGGAAGATGCATATTCAGACCTTGGTGGGTCTTCAGAGAAAGTTGATTACACATTTAAGAGGCAGCCAACAAGAATGCCTTTGTGTTCTTTTTCAGTCAGTCCTGAATTCAGTCTAGGGTATTCTGGTTTCTTTCTTATGAAGGGGAAAAAAAATCTGTTGAATGCATAGGCTTTACTCTTTAACTGAAATACTTTGATTTCACTTTACTACTTTGTGGGGGAAAGTGTGCCCTGCAAGTTCCTTGCATCCCTGCACATGCATACCCTATACCTTTCTATTATGTGACAAATTACAAAAAACTTTTGAGCTGAAACCAAAGTATAAATTTATATTTCAAAAAGGTTCAGGACACAGAATAACTTTTTGCACCATATTTACAAGCTATTTCTGTAAACTGATATTCGTGTGCACCAGTAAGCAGAGAAAAGAAAGGATTTTCAAACTTTCTGGGCACCCATATGGGCAAGATGGTTCCCTATACTGAAGATTATTGTGGATTTTTTTTGTATATAAAGATGATATCTATCTGTCTCTCTCAGTCTCTAACACAAACACACCAGTTCGACACAGCTAGTTCCTACAAGCCAGATGGAATCATTGTGTAAATGAACTGAGGTGATGAAAGTGACCAAAGTTTTTGCAACCCATGGTTCCCTACAGACTGAAGTATTCCTAATTCTAAAAATATTACATGATTTAACACCTCCCCCATTGGTATTTATTTATTTTACATTGTGTATTGTCCATCTTTCTCATTGATACTGAAGGCAGGTGACATAATTATAAAGCAATGTAATAAAAGAATCATAATGCATATAAAAACAATGCAACCGAAGTGAAATAAAACAATATAATGCATCCAATAAACTCAAACCAATTTTATGGGCATGAATTCCAAACAGGGGAAGGGACAAATAATATAGTAAGCCCAGATCAAATGGTATTTCTTCAGAATGTGTTACTGGATACAAAGTAAATATCTGCCACCTTTTCAGTTTACATAGTACCAGAGGTGAACTGAATGGAATTCTTAACTTCATCTGGCAGTTAAAGCTAAAGTAATATATGAACTGATGATTGCAACAGAGGTCAGCAATAAAATGTCAACAAACCCTGAACTGTAAATTTGTTCTAAATTGCAGCATGAACACCCACACTGGAACCAAGCATTATCAAAGGTGTTTGAGTAATTTACAGCTACAGTAAAAAGCAAAGTAATCTATTACTATTATAGACATTAACACAATAGTTATCAGGTACAATCAAAAGTCTTACATGGAAGTTTGCCTGGTGTTGATAAAAATAAAAAGAAATAATCTGCCAGAAAATTTCTAGCATCAGCTCTGCTGAATTAAGTGGCATTGGGAAAGCACAGCGACCTCCATGTTCTTGTTCCCAGAAAGACAGTGGGATTCCTGTGCTGGGTCCAAAAGGAAGAGCTTTCTTTATATTCTTTTGCTGCTACAGGGGTAGTGATGACCTTCAACAAGTTGACTTTTAAAGCAGATTAAACAAATGTGCGGAGAACAGACTTATCAATTGATATTAGTCATGATGGCTAAACAGAAATTCCACGTTACTGCTGGAATTGCTAACTGCTGGAGGGCAAGAACAGGTTTTAGTTTCTATGCCTTTTAGGCTTGCAAACTCCATGTGGTAGCTGGAGATCTCCTGGGTTTACAACTGATCTCCAAGCAACAGAGATCAGTTTACCTAGAGAAAATAGCTGCTTTGAAAGCTGTACTCTATGGCACAATAACCCACTGAAGTCCCTCCCCTCTCCAAACACTGTATTCATTAGGCTTTACCCCCAAAATCTCCAAGGATTTCCCAGCCCAGAACAGGCAACTCTAAGGCCCCAGCTCGTATCTGTACCACTTGGCTGGGAAGAAAGATTCTGTAAAAAAAACTGCCTGATCCAGTAGGGTTTTTTCTTCATATCGGATATCTGACAGTTGATGTGCCAGGCCCTCTGCCACTTTTGTATTAAGGCAGTAGTTCAAGCCACTGAGTTGGTACTGGAAACCTTTGAAGTTATAGGTAGGATTCTGTAAATAGCATAGAGTTGCAACCCCCTTAGTCAGGGCAGGGGATCCCCTGATTCTGGGCCCCCCAATCTGCTGCTGGCCAGCTGGTCGGCAGGGGAAACCCCACCCCAAACAGCAGCATCCTGCATGGACACTGATGATGCAATGACATCACCGGTAATGATGTCATCATTCTGGGGCCATTGCATGGTGACGCTCTAGCATTTGGGGAGACTCTATGATTACCATAGAGATTATGCCCCAAATGCTACAATATCACAGCACAATGGCCCCAGCATGATGATGCCATTACCAGTGATGTCATCATGCTGTGCATGCAGCAGAAAAGTCCCAAGGAGGAGCCAGGAGCCCCCGGCCACAGCAAAGGTGAGACCCAGCAACCCGAAAATAGCAGCACTTTAAAATCTTCAGTGGGGTGTATTTAACCATCCTCTAAAGAGCCTTTCTCAAGCCTTAGAGCCATTTAAGTTGGAGGAAGGCTTCAAACTTTGCTCAGTGGAGTGATAGGATACATGAGTCGGACCCACTCCAGTATTTTTCAGCTACAAAGAGAATATTTTTTCCAATTCATTTAGCATTTTTATGCTGCAAAAAAGCCCTGTATTAATTTTAATTAAAATAAGCATTTTAAAATGTCTAAACTAATTTAAGGCCTTAAATTAAATTAAGGTCTAAATTAACTTGGCACACACTGCTTTTTCCAGGCTAAATCCATTGAAATAAACAATACTAGACAAAATTCAAAAGGCAAATGAATAAGGAACCCTTTCCTCGCTTTCATTTATTATTTATAAGTGACACTTAAATATTCCAACAATGAACCAATGTGTATAATAAAGATTCAAAATCTGTATTGTCTTAACTCCATCAAATCAAATATCTCAACAGTATGTATAACTATGTTGTAGCTATTAATTTTACTCATATAACTCCCTGAGCTTTTAAATATTTCAACGTGAAACTCTACAAACTTTAGTAACACTTCAATAATGGCTACTTCTTCCAGCAAGTGAGGCAACAGATAAAAATAGTGGTTGAAAATAGCAGTCAATTATGAAATGGAAGCAAGTACCATCCTCTCTTACAAGCAAAGCAGCACTTCCTTATAGTAACAGGTTTTCACTGTGCAATGTGTCATGCTTTTAAAGAGGTATGCGCTTGTGGAAGTCTTAAATAGCCCTTCATGAATTGTTCTGAAGCAAAACAGGATCAGCTGCCTACAAAGACTGGAATCGCCTTCAATGGAAATGAGAAGCAAGAGCTGGGCATACATCTGTCAGGAAATGCTTTATACAGAGGACATCCTGCTTCAGGGCAGAGGTTTGAGCCAGATGATTCACTCATCCCTTTCAAGTTTACAATTCTATGATTACATGCTATCCCAAAGCAGCATATCCTAAATAAACCTGGATTTTCGTCATGATTTATTTCAGTCGTCCTTTGTCCTAACTTTTAAAATTTCACAAATGACAGTCAGATGAAAGAGTTTAGCACTCACAACTGCAAGACTAAACTGACGGAATTAAATCCACACAGAGAGAAAAGACTGCCTATGCCACCATTAAGTTCTAATGAAGAACATAAGCTACAAACTGAAGCTGTGTGTTCAGCTCTCAGCTCATTTATGAGCCTCCTGGCTGGGTTTAAGCAAAACACTATCTCCCAGCCGTCCTTTCTCCCCATCTGTCACAACAACAGTGTGAAACAAATGCTAAATATGATAATGGTACAAGTTGTTAATTGCACTAGAGAATGACCAAGATCTGTCTCTGCAGACAGAGAGGTTTAGAATATTCACTGAGAAGGGCTGGCACTCCAGAAGCTGAGAGTCTCCCACACTCTCAACCTGAACAATGTAAATTGAAGATTATACAAAGCATTCAGAGAAATGGTTGACCTTGTTTATCAGAGAGCTAGATAAGAACAGTGGCTCTCCAAAAGTAGGCTAGCATCTCTCTCAGGAATAAGGTATATAACAAGAGATAATGTTGTCAAGTGTAAGGAAAGTTGGTATTTAAAATCTGGATTTGAAATTCCAGGGCATTTATAACTGGGGAGCCTTTTTAGACATTACCCTCAGGAACACACTTGTCCTTGAGTGACTCTCACATAGCCAGACTGCATTTAAATAATTCTGATTCTATTGTTTGGGTTCACATCCGAAATGTGCAAGATCCACTTAAAAGAAGAATACCTCCCATACAGCTAAGGTGAATTTTAAAGGGCTCCTCTCCTCAGGCTTCTTCTCAATTCGCATAAAGTACTAGAGGCACAAGTTGTACTTTCTCTTGTTATGCTTCTGCTATAATACGGGAGTGTGGATGAGAGCGAGAGTCCTAGTCCCATGCTGTTGTTGTTGTTGTTTTTTATCTACCTCCAAGTCCTGGCATTTACCTCGGAGTCAATTATCAAGTGCCAACCCCATATTTCAATGTGTTTTTATTTATAATGGTTTTATTGTCAAAGAAAATGATGGTACTTTCCAGCAATACAAAAAACAACTGAATATGCCTAACACAGGTACATGTGTTGTTTGCTGTGACCATAATTTTTAAAGTCATAATATAAGCATCTATTTTGGAAGTGGCATCACATACTACTCCTTTATGAATAAGAAGCAAATTGCTGACAGTCCACAGAATAAATATACAAACATGTTTTGGGAATAACCAACTCTGATGTTCATTATTTGGCATGCAGTTTCCAAAACACAGCAATTTTTAAAGGAAACTGAGCAAAGTTCATGCTGAGTTTTGAAAAGAAAAAAATGTAACAAAAATGTCCACTTTTAAAATAATATTCCATGAGTCCCTACTGCAATTACTAATTACTGTAATTACTACATTAACATTCTGTTTGAACAGCCCTTATATTTCAAGTAACGTATCCTCCATAACAGGCACCATCCACCAGCACCTACAGTTGTTGTTTTTCTTTCATATTCCATTTCATATCCCATATTCTTTCATAAACCATTTTTCTATCCCAAGACTACAGAGTGAATTGAAAAATCGAACAGGTATGTCCAGTTATATAATCAAAGCTCTCTAAAATAATACTTCTCAATGCCAGCAAATTTTCTAAGCAAACTTTCTCTATCAGGGTTAATTTCCATCTAAAACAGAAGTGTTTATTTATTCTAACATTTATAGTCAACTTCAGTAGCCTTCTAACCAGCCCTCTCGAGGCACCTTGCAAGATAAAAGACCACTAAACAAATACATCAAACATCCAAACACTAGAAATCCATAAAAAGCCAACTGGAAAGCCAAAGGCTCTTCAAAACAGGAAGCTTTTAAATGTATTTTTTAAAAGACGGGAGACAGTCAGCCATGTGGGCTTTCCTGGGAAAGGATTTCCAAAGCAAGGAATCACATCTGCAACTGGGGAGTGCAAAGGCATGAAGCAAAAATTACCATCCTTCTGATCCAGCATCATCATCAACACCAATATTAACATCAATATTAACATCATTATTAACAGCCAGATGTAACCCAGGCTACAAAGGTAGCTGATTGTTTGTTCTCTTGGATGCTGTTCATGCCCGCCATCACACACAAATCATTCTAGCACTAGCCCTTTGTAATGTTTTTATGTTTATATTGTAATGATTTTATTTAAATTTGTTTTAGCTGTGTAAGCCGCCCTGCGCCTGCAATGGTGGGAATGCAGGGTAGAAATTAATTAAATAAATAAATGAAAACTGGCTACTGGAGACACCATGCTTCTGTGGGTCTGTTCTTACCTAGCAGATTGGTGCTGCAGGACTACTGCTATCGCTCTGGGCACAAGTGTCATGATTGCTTGGTTTCCCCAGCAGTCTCTTCTTAGGCCCCATTGCAAACAATCCTGGGTGAACACAGACTACGAATCTGGACAGCCCACTTATCATTAGCCTGCCCAGCTTCGCATTGGGAATTAGAATTCAGATCTTGGCACACACTTAATCTTAAATCCATGCATCCCAGGGGTTTTGGTTTGTGCGGAGAGAAAGAAATCACGTGGAGAAGGAAAAATGGAAGCTACAATTGCAAGCAAATAGGAGCCAAACCCACAAGCTTCCTGATTGTTCAGTGGAAAAGAGGAGTTTGAATGCCACTGCTAGGAAATACTAAAGTAGCCTCCAAAATGGCACAGTACATTCTTCCACTTGACAGAAATAATAATTTGGCCTAGAAAAGGGAAGGGATTAGGACTAAAACCTAGGCCTACCATAGTACTCTAGCCACACAGTCACAGGAGGACTCATAGCTAGGGATGCCAAGTCCAACTTGGGAAATATCTGAGGACTTTGGGAGTGGAGCCAGGAGAAAGGAAGTGACATCATTTTGTGATGTCACATCCTGTGATGTTGCTTCCAGGTCAAAGGTCAAGTGATGTCACTTCCCAAGCTCTACCCCTTATGATGTCACTTCCAGCACACTGCACCGAAACCCCACCTCTTCCTGTGATGTAATTTCTGGGCACTCTCCTAAAGCTGCTTCTTTCTCTGAAGTCACTTCCTTCTTTCAAAATTCAAATTTAAATATCCACTCTTCCACAGGGGTGCTACCCTCTGGATGGCCATACAGGTCATCTAGTTCAACCCCCTGCTCACTGCAGGATCAGCCTGACAAGTGTCTGTCCAGCCACAGAATGGAGCACAGCTGCCTCTCCAAGTGATGCAAATAGCCCTTCCTACTTTATAAACCATGAAATCAAAGACTCTGCCTGTATTCCCTACACATAACCCTGTCTTTTACAAGTGGGTACAAGCTTAGCTTTTCCTGTTGTTGTGAGCAAGATAATTCCAAATAGCTGTACTGGCTTATGCAAGTAGTAATGCAGTTTATGAAATGTAAGGATCCTTCCCAAGCCAATAAGCCAGCAATATGATTACAGAGAACTTGTATGCAAAATTGCCAATCAGGATAATGCTGTGTGGCACAAACATGAGTTAAGTGTTAAGTGTTCTGGCTGGATGGTGTACATATCAAGAACATATCTGTTGCCAATCCCCTCTCTTTCTGCTCAGCACCCAGGGAAGCAGAAGCCCTGTTCATATATTACAGTGACCATATGTACATCTTGCATGAACGTATAGAATCATGGAGTTGGAAGGGACCTCCAGGGATATCCAACCCCCTGCACAATGCAGGAAATTCACAAATACCTCCCCTCCACGTCCCCAGTGACCCCTGCTCTATGCCCAGAAGAAGACAAAAAAAACCCCAAACCTCCAGGATCCCTGGCCAAATTGGCCTAGAGAAAATTGCTTCATGACTCCAAAGGGATGATCAGTATTTCCTTGGGCGTGTAAGAAAGGGCCATGAGAACTAAGCAATGATACAACCCTTGCTGCCCTCCTTCTCTTGATCTTCCTATGTTCACAAAATCAGCATTGCTGTCAGATGGCTGTCTAGCCTCTGTTTAAAAACCAGGACTAACAGCTGAAAAACTGGTAGGGTCCAACCCCTATTAAAACCTATTTGGTCTACAGCCAAGCCTTTGACAGATCCCCCAGGTCAATACCTGAATCTTCCTCATGAACACATGCTGACATATGAACTCATGAAGTTTCCTAATACTGAATCAGGCCATTGGTCCATCAAGGTCAGTATTGACTACTCAAACTGGTAGTGGCTCTCCAGGGTCTCAAGCTGAGATCTTTAATGTCACCTATTACCTGATCCTTTTTTAGCTGAAGAGGCTGATACCTCCTGCATGTCAAGCAGATGCTCTATCACTGAGCAACGGCCCTACTGAATCCTTCCTCATCTAGGCAGAATATGAAGCACTAAGTGCTACACAAGTGCTAAATATTATTTTCATATCATAAGAACAGGAGAGAAGCCACAGTGGATTGGGCCAACAGCCCATCCAGTACAACACTCTTTGTCACACAGTGGCCAAAAATATCAGGTGCCCTCAGGAGGTCCAGCAGTGGGGCCAGATCTCCAGAAGCCCTCCCACTGTTGCCCCCCAAGCACCAAGAATACAGAGCATCACTGCCCCAGACAAAGTGATCCATTTAGACCTTGTGGCTAATAATAGCCACTGATAGACCTCTGCTGGATGGGGACAGAAAGAGAGAGAGAGAGACAGACAGACAGACAAAAGAAAGAAAGGGGGAGGGGGAGAGAGAGAGGAGGAAAAGAGCTGGCAGAGGCACTTACCCCAGCAACCTCACATGCAAAAGCAGTCCCTTCAGTACAAAAAGCCTAGTCCCTCCTTAATCTCCGGGCGGGGCTTTCTCTTGCTGGCTCTGCTCTTAAAGGGGAAATGTCTGGTGAGGCTTTTCACTGCAGGCTTTCTGCAGAAACGACCCCTTTAACTCTAAACCGTTCAGGCCTGGCAGGGAGGGGGCGGGGCAGGCTCAGAAGTTCCGGTGCATTCCTGCTGGCTGCCGTTTCCTCCCCCGTTGGCCAATTTTGAAAAAGCAGGGGTGAGCATTGAAAATCGGTGTTTCCCCCCCCCCCCCGGGGGACTTGGGAAGCCTGAGAAAGAGACTGGAGGACTGAGCAGCCATTTTGTCCCCCACCGGACAATTTTGAAAAGGCGGGGGTGAGGAGTTAAAATCGGGGTTTCCCCCGCTCTCCCGGGGGGCTTGGTAAGCCTACTCATAGTTTAGGGACCAAACCTGTGATGTACCTCCCCCATCCCTCTAGACTCATACAGACTAACCATATGAACCAGGTTAAAGGGTTTCAGAGTGGACCCACAGCTCAGTGGAACAGCACAGGGCTGTTGTGAGGGTAAAATGGAAGGAGAATGTTGTAAGTTTCTTTGGGTTCCCAATGAGGAGAAAGGAGGGGTATAAATGAAACAAACTGCTGCAGCAGTGATATACTTACTCCCCCACAAACATAGCATTATGCTATGACAGAATGAGGTGTTTAGGAATGATCCTCTCATATCCAGTGGCCTAACTTGAGGACAGGCCTGTGCTATCAGTCACTACATATATTAATTGTCACTTGGTCTGCTTTATAATTTCCTTCATCTAAAGAAAGCTATGAATTCCCAGCCCATCAGGCAGTACCATACAACTGTAATATCTCAAACATCTGTTCTTTGTCATCTCACATTTCAGAAGATTAAGCCAATAAGTTCTAATATCATATGGTCCTTTCAGGCAAATTGCATCATAATTCCTTAATTACCTCTAATCCTGCCAATATCCCAACAAGGATGCTCTGAGCCAAGCCTCTGCTTGTCAGTAACTATTTACCAGCATAAACATTTTTCCTTTGTCCAGAAACTGAGCTTCTAAAATTAAGATGATTATCTTAATTTTACCTCATGACATTTTGAAATAAACGTATCACTATTTAGGGACCAATTCAAGAATAGAATACTCAGAAACAGGAAGCAGTGCAACTCCTGGACCTGTACTACCTATAAAGCTGTCTCATTATAGCACCCTTTGTCTTGGGTGGCTTTTAAAAAAAATAATAAACCATGGAGAAAGATAGCAACACTGCAGCAGGACTGAACCAAATGGAAATGAATACACCTGGGCCAAAAGTAAACCCAGCATCACTGCAGACAGGACAGACACCTCCTATGTTACCAGTCTAAAAAGACCCCATATTTGAGGAACAGAGCTGCTTCAGCAGGAGCTGCAGGGCTGACAGAGAAGGTTGCTGCAGCTCTTCCATGAAGAAACCCTGATGTAGAAAATGATCTGAAGAGGCTTCCAGGATGCTCCAAATCAGAAACCTTACAGAGGCTGTATCTGTTGGTTGCCACCTCTTCCAGTTGTCACTTCCAATATCACCAAAATGTAAGAAAAGCTGATACTGCAAAGACATCCGGATTAGAACCAGTGTTATCACTACCTCTTACACAGCTGATTCAGTTAACACACTGATAGACTTCCTTTCAACTGCTAAATATAACTATTTTATGATAATATATACTTATGATATGATCTATAATAAGACAATGTTACAGCTGTAATATACAAAATGTGTTTACTCTGCATTCTGTAAAGCCTTTAAGAAAACTAATAAAAACAATATTTAAAATATTTTTTTAAAAAACTCTTGTTTTCAGGAAGGTAACTATACTGTCAAAGGATTTATTAACATATATCACATGTTGTGAGAGAATTGCATACATTCCCATGTAAATGGCTTTCCAATATAATTCAATATCCCCACCTCAAAAATTAGCACACTTGGGGCAGGGGGACTGTTCTTGTCTACTCTGCTCTCTGAAGTCCTAGTTTTATATGTGCAGAAACAAGAATTGGCGAGACAAGGCCTATCATGTTAGCTTCTATCTGGAACATATGAATGGTAAATCTAATTTCCAGGTTCAGAATACAAATCCTGGCAATTTGTAATACTAGCGTTCAATAAAATAATTATATGCAAGCATTATGGCCCCAGTATGGCCCTCTGGATCAAACTTTAATTGAGGGCTCATAGGTCAGGGGTGTTGAGACTCACAGCAGGAATAGCAACTATGAGCAAATTCATAATCTCTCTGGAAGAACAAGAACTCCCCCCTGAGTGTTCCCTGGTGTCAGTCATAATTGCCAGCCCCATACCAAATTGAGTCTGAGGGAGTTTGCCCATGACTACTCTAGTGACACAGGATAGCTACTGGGGTCTTTCCCTCAGCAGTGAGTAGCCATCAGCAATATCAGTAGACTTCGGATTAGGAAATATGACTATCATATCAAAAGATTCAGCTTTCTAGGCATGCTTCAGCCTCAGTAGATTTTTTTGAATATACAGGCAGAACTAAACCACAGTTCAAAAATAAGTTTCTTACAAAGGTATTATTTGCTATTGATGAAAATCAAAGGCAAGTAAGAGATTTTCCCTTTCCTTTTCTTCTTCTTTTGTTTTTGAAATGTAAATAAACATGGATATATCAAAAGCCCTTAGGCAGAATGTTCAAGTTATGACTATGTTCCATTGGAAATTCATGATCTTCAAGTGCCATGTTTATGATACACTGTTAGATAAAGCCTAAGGATACTAGGCATTTTTATTGCATTTTCAAATATTATTTTGTGCTCTAGGTATAAACATCAACACTGACAAATCTGATGGAACTGCAAGTAAACACACATCCTTCCTTCGCTTTCTGCCCTCAGTCCATGTGGCTGAATAAAAATGGAAGAAAGATTGCCTTGACAGGTTTGTCAAACTCATTTTAGGCACCTCAAGGAAGAGAGGAAAAAAATTAAATAAGTTCTACCTCATGAAGACTGACTTTAGCACCAAGATCAAAACCACCTGCAGCTGTATTATAGGTAGTGGATTTTGGGCTTGTAGGCCAATAATGCATTTCTGAGGAAGCAAGTACTAAACTAGGCCCCAACCCTGTGAATTTTTGTAATCTCCCTAGTTCATCTGTTTCCTTTCCTGAATAACCAAATGGTTCTTCATCATTACCAACAATGTAGCCTGCTGTCTCATGGGAGAAAGAAAGTACCATGATCTGTAAGAAGACTATGGAAACAAATAATGAACCAGAGAACTATTAATACATAAATGAGTCAAGTTCCACCATTGCAGCACCCAATATATGGTCACAAGTTGTATTAGGGAACCTTGAGTGGAAGCTTGAACACATAACTGAGATGAAAAGAGCAAGTCTAAACAAAGTACTGAACTTTGATGGAGTACACTCCATTTTAGGTTTACTATATGGGCAGTCACCACAGGAATTTGACATGTTTGCACTTTGAGAATTCAAATATGACTTGCCCAGGAAAATGCAGTGCTCAACCAAACCCTTTCTAAACAGAGAACACATACAAAGCACTTGGTGGAGGAGTTGGTCAAAATACCCCTTTGCCCTAATCCTGCACATTTACTGAGAAGTGAGTCCTAGGCCGCAGTCACACGGCCCCTTTAAATCCGGGAGGGCTCCCGGATTTAAAGGGGCCACATTTTTAAACAGCGGGTTGGGATGTCTATACATCCCAACCCCTGTGGCCTCAGGATCGTCGGCCGCGGCCGCTGAAGAGGCGGCCGCGGCGGGAAGAGCGGCAGCAGCGGCCGCAGCAGCGGCAGAAGCGGGGGCAGCCGAGGCGGAAGCGGCGGCGGAGGAAACGGTGGCGGCGGCCGCCGCCGCTGAAGAGCCGGCTTCAGAGGTTGGTGGAGGCGGCGGAGGCAACCCCAGGAGCACTTAAAGCGGCGGTGGCGGCCTCCGACCCGCCATCCGCCCGGGTAAGTTGGGGTTTGTTTTTTTTTCACCCTTTTACACTTGGGCGCATGGATAGCCATGCGCCCAAGTGTAAAAGGGGGGAAAAATGGCCGGCGGGGCTATGTGGACAGCCCTGCTCTCACAATGCATGCGAGAGAGGGCTGTCCAGATAGCTCCCAATGCGGTTTCCTCCCACAACACCTGGGAAAATACTTGATTTTCCCGGGGTCTTGAAAATGCAGGAGGAACCCGCATTGGAGCCCGCTTCGGCTCAGGACGAGGGGCCGGCTGTCTGGTCGGCCCCTTTAAATGCGGGAGGAAATTGCCCTTCCTCCCGCATTTAAGTCCCGTGTGGCCGCAGCCCTACTGTTTTAAATAGAATTTCCAAATACATGGACAGAAGTACTTCAACCACAAGAAAATTACTCAAGTACTTTGACTTAAACACATTATGAATGCTCATAGAAAACCAAGACATGCATACAGATAGTAATTGAGAGCTCACAAACATATAATTATTAAATATTTAATACAAGGAAGCCAGAAAATAAGTGGGCAATGCTTCCAGTACAATCCTGTGCAGAATTATTCCAGCCTAAGCCATTGAACACCCAGCCAAATTTCAAAATAAAAGATGACAACCATTTTGCCTTTTCTACTCATCGCTTCTTCTGCCCAGCCAGGTCCAAACGTGTCAATGAACTACTCCACAAAGTTTGAGTCCAGTGGCAAGTTTAAGACCAACAAAAGTTTTATTAAAGGTACTAGGAATAAGGCCTGTTGTGGAAATAAATACAATGGGCTCTAGAAAGAGGCTCTGGGCGGGTGCCCTGACCTTGGGCACTCAGCGTCAATTTGCTGTAGTGACCTCAGCAGCGTATAATGACACAGAGTCCACCATTTTCTCCAGGAGAACTGATCTCTGCCATCTGAAGAGCAGCTGTAATTCTGAGTGGTCTCCAGCCCTCATCTGAAAATTGGCAGCAGTGGTTCCCCAGGAGGAAATGGCTGGTTTGGAGGATAGAGTCTATGGCACTGTACCTGTCTGAGGTTCCACCCCTCCTCAAACCTTACCCTCTCCAGGCTCCACACCTCAAATTTCTAGGAATTTCCCAACCTGGAGTTGGCAATCTTTTCTCCTTTCCAGCCAATCATTAACCTACCTTTATTTGCCCCTTTGACTTCAGCTTTCCATCCCCCCCCCCCCAACTGCAGCATCTGCCCTACTCTGAAGCCCTGACTGCTATGTCACACTAGCTGTCATGGGAGGGGGGTAATCATAGCAGGGTATAAGGACACAGAGTCCACCATTTTCTCCAGGGAAACTGATCTCTGCCATCTGGAGAGCAGTTGTAATTCTGAGTGATCTCCAGCCCTCACCTGGAGACTGGCACCAATGGTTCCCCAGGAGGAAAAGTACAGCATTTCTCTGCACTGGAGACCAAAGCAGTTTACATCATTCTCCTCTCTCCCTTTTGATCTGCACAACAACCCTGTGACGTAGGTTACATTGATAGTCTTTGAGTGGTCTGAAATCACCCAATCAGCTTCCACAGCAAGAACCTGGGTCTGGCAGACCCTGCTCTGAAGTGCTATCTGCTACACCACACTGGCTGTGGTATCGCCTGGTATCACAACTGAACTCCAAACAACAAATCTCTCTTGCCACCTGGAGAAAATAACTGCTTTCAAGGGTGGACTCTATAGCATTCTATTCAGCTGAGGCTTCTCCCCTCCCCAAACCCTGGCTTCCATAGACTTCAGCACAAAATCTCCAGGAATTTCCCAACCTGGAGCTGGCAAACTTAGTCAGGACTGGCCCCAATGAGTTCCCCACAAAGGCCTGGAAAGGGTTTCATTCCTTTGTCTTTTAACTGACCGAACCAAGTTTGGTTGTCTAGCAACAGCCAGTGAGGAAAAAGCTAGTCCCACAGGAGTCAAGCATGAAAGGGTCTTCATCAGGAGAGACAGCTGTTTTGGCAGTTATTCTGACAGGGAACAGTGGCTGAGGTGGCAGTGGGTGGGGAAGAGGAGCGGACCCAGCACATGATTACTCTTGAGCAGTGTTCCCTCTAAGCTGAGTTAATGAGCGCTAGCTCACCGTTTTTTAGCCTCCAGCTCACACATTTTTGTCTTGGCTCAGGAAGGATGGCTCCAGAGCAGACTAATTTATGCAGTAGCCAAATTGCTCGCTCACAACTTTAATGCCAGAAGCTCACAAAGTAGAATTTTTGCTCACAAGACTCCACAGCTTAGGGGGAGCATTGCTCTTGAATGTCGGTTGATGGGCCAATGGCTGATGGAGTGCACTGCACAGCCAGTGAGAGAGCTGGAAATGGCCAATGCATTAGGAGAATTATAAGATAAGTTTGAAGAAGTGTGCTTGCACACAAAAGCTTATACCTTGAATAAAACTTTGTTGGTCTTAAAGGTACCACTGGACACAAACTTGGTTCTGCTGCTTCAGATCAACACGGCTACCCACATAAGTATATGTTCAAAAAAGAAGAAGGGGAACTTCCTTCTTTCTAGCGTCAGATCAAAATTATTATTGATTAAGGTATGCTAAAATGACTGTCTAGAGAACCTACAAGCTGAAAGTGAACCAATGCTATAATTGTCTTCTCTGCAGTAATGACTTTGCTCAGCTGAACATGATCTTCTTTATGTTACTCGTCATGGAAGTTATTTACTTTAGGTATCCACTACCCTCAGGGTAGTGATTCTCTGTAACTTCTACCCGAAGCTCAAATACAACCACCTGTCAGCATCTGTAAGGCAACTGGCAATCATTGCAAACATCACCTTCTGAAGAAGGAAATATGCCAAGAGACAGAGGGAATGATATGTCAGTCCTGTGTTACTGCCATTTCACATTGTAAGTTGAGAAAGAAGGACCCAAGTTTATCACATATAAAAGTGCAGTTCATGAAGCAGAACTGTACCAATAGTAACTTTATAATACAAACATATTTAGAGAGCTTTGTGGGAAGATGAGACTGAAGAAGAACTATAAATCATTAACAGATCAATCAATGATATTTTTACTGGAAGGAGACAAGACAATAGAAAAAAGGAGAGGGTCTATGGGGTTTCAGGAAAGACAAAGAGAAAATAGTGGGGGAGGGGGAATAAGATTCCTCCCACAAGTTTTTGCAGGTTCCCACCTGTGTATGTATGTGTCCGTATATACATAATTGACAGAGTATTTCCAAGCATGTAGAGCTGTCACTCATCATTACTGTTGAATCTTAGCCAGCCCTTGTGTCTCTGGAGTGAGGGAACACATGTGAAACTGCCTTTATACTGACACAGACTATCCATCAAGGTCAGTATTGTCTACTCAGACTGGCTGTGGCCCTCCAACGTCTCAGGCAGAGGACTTTCACATCCTCTTCTACCTGATCCTTAACTGGTGATGCCAAGGATTGATCCTCAGACCTTCTGCATGCGAAGTAGATGCTCTAACACTGAGCTATGGCCCATTCCTAAGATCTCATAACAACAGCTATGACATAATAATTGTTAGATTCACTGGTATAATAAGCCAGTAATCTCTGCACAAGGGCTACACGCAGCAGTAGCTTCTTTGTTCCGTGTGTGCTAGCAAAGTCAGAGAGTTACACAGAGCCACTTGTCCATTCCAAAACTAATTTATTCAAGGAACTACATTCTAGATAAAGGTTCGGAGACAGGGACAGAATCTAATCTAAGCAGCTGGATGTATGCAGATGTAGAATGCATCCGCATTCATGACGCCAAAGATGGAGAGTAATGTGTTCCTTCTTTGTGTGTGTGTGTGTGTGTGTGTGTGTGAGAGAGAGAGAGAGAGAGAGAGAGAGTGAGTGAGTGAGAGAAGTGAGAACAGAAGGAAGGAAGCAATTCCCTGAGAGTATCAGTCTACACATCAAAGGGACAGAGGTAGAAGAGTAAACAGGAAGGATGTTCACAGTTTGCCTGTCTATCTGACTCTCTTGTAACCCCTGGAGGCTGAGGCTAAGAGACAGTGTCTAGTCCTTTTCTTCCAACAATAACAGCTATGACGTTATTCAGCTGGGCGGTCTAAAAAGTGCTTCTCTATGTTGAACATTCCCTTCAAGTGTGTGTGGGGGTGGTTTTTTGTGAGTATGACTGTGTGTATGCCTGGAAGTCATGGTTGACTTCTGGCAACCCCTAGTGGGGCTTGGATGTTTCAGAGAGGTGGCTTGCTGTTGCCTGCCTCTGTGTCCCAGCCCTGGTATTCCTCGGAGGTCTCCCTTCCAAGTACTTGCCAGTGTCAGCCCTGCTAAGCTTCCAAGATCTGATGAGATCAGGCTTGCCTGGACTATCCAGGTCAGGGCAACATTCCCTTCAAGTTTTACTCTAGTTCTGTGCGGTGGAGACAATTAGAAGTTTTTTCTGTGCTAAGTAAACTACTTTCAATGAGGTTGGTTTTATGCACCAGCATTCAACACTGCTTCACTCCATTTCCACCATCTCATTCAACTCCATGTTTTGGCAAGCTTCGTAAGTGAAACCTCTATACCTCTGTACTAAAACCTTGATGTAATCAGCACAGACAGGTTGTGTTTTAAAAATAAAGCTTTTTTTTATCTTGGGCCCCCAATAATGATAAAATTTTCCAAATTCCTAAAGAAGTTGCCCATTTTACTGGAACACAGGGTGGGTGCCATAAGGAAGGATGCTCAGAAGAGCCAAAGCTATAATGTTAAAGAGCCATTTGTGGCTTCCAAGCCACTGAGTATCGCATAGCCCTTTACCAAAGAAAACAATAGACAACATGGAAAATAATTGTTCCACATTAGAGGAAAAAAATTGTGATAGAAGTGCCCTTAATATTTCACTTAGCATAGAAATAGGCAGAAAGAACACCACTTCCCCTGGTGTACTACTGGCTAGTTTCCTTTAGGTGGACCACCAGCAGATGGCATTCTCACAAAAAATGCTGAACCAGATAGACCTTGGTTTGAATCAGCCGTATGCATCATACATTCTTAAACAAGAATGCACAGGTAGGATCACTTAATTTGGAATAATTATGCCTCAGCTAAACAGCAGGGAGAAAGAGCCCTACATGTAAAGGATCTATTAAAAGTATTACATGAACACCTTGTTATTGGAGGAGGCAATAGCACATGTTACTCCTCCCCCCTACATATACATTCAGCGAAGTTCTGGATGGCTAATAAACACTGACCACTGATCCACTAAAAATTTCTAGCAACAAAGGGGATTGCCATGAAGGAAGCATGACTTTCTCACCTCCCCACCCCTCGCTGTAGCCCAAAATGATGCTGAGAGGTGGGCAGCATGATGAAGAAGTTGGAGGTCTACAATGGGAAGGGGAAGTGGCAAAAAATAACCCCATCTTTTATCCACAGAAATCCTTCTTTGGATCTAAGCCACTGACAGGGGCCTTCTGGGTAAGGATTCACAGATGCTTTTCATTCACTGTATTTACATCTTCACTCTTATTCCATAGAATTCTGGCCAGAATACCCAAACAAGTAATCCCATTTTTTCCCCATCTCACAGAAATGATACGCAGTAGTTAAGTCTGAAAGAAAGGGGTTGGCTCAAAAGTAACATCATGAGCTTCATAACTGAGGAGCCTTTTCAACCCAGGTCTTCCCAGTCCAGATCCAGCATTCTGTCCATTATACAACACTCTCTCATGGCTTTTGACATTTGATGGTGATCTCCTCAAGAATCAAATGTCTATCTGTCTGCTGTACTTGAAGAATAATTGACACCCCAGAAAGTTGCAGGAGCAGTGAAACAAGCAGCTTGCAAAATCCTTCCTCAGGTGCCCTTAATATAGTGTTACTTTAATCTTCCATGCTAATTAGTCTGTCTGCCTCCTCCACCTGAACCATTTAACTCACCATACAGGAGAGACACCACTGTCATGCTGAAACAGAGATTGAGGAGGGAATAACTATGTTTGAGCCACAGACCTTTCACCTGGGAAGAAGGTAAAAGAAGTTTAGAGTAACATGTTACAACCACCCCAATGCAGATGGAGAATGCTGGCTTGTCTTTGTGGCATCAGCAGCCAGTGCAACAACCTACTCCATCGCATGGTCACTCCCATATAATACATAGTACAAAACTAGAGATGGACTATAGAGATAAAGACATTTTTTCCTTATTCAAGGAACCAAAGGAAGAAGCAAGCGGGTGCCCTAGGAGAGAGGAGGGCAGCAGTGGTCAGGATTTGAGTTAAGAGTGAACAGGTATAAGGGAGGAGAGTATTGGTAATAGAGAACTGAGGACAGGGAAACAATTTCACTGGAGACAGAGGCCAGCAGGCTTACCAATGTGCAGGCCTAGAGTTCTCCTAGACTTACTACTCATTTCCTGCATAGATTGGTTACCCTGGACTAAATGGCTGCTTCAGCAGGTGGCATCACATCCATGCTAAACTCCCTGCTCTCCTGAGAATCCATCCTCCCCAGGCACTGCTCCCAAATATCCAGGAATTTTCCAAGCCAGGGTTGGCAACACTAGATGCAATGGAACTAAGGAGGTAGAAGAAGCTGAGGAGAACAATAGAGGAGGTAGAGTATCTGGGTTCATAACAGCTAGTCCATCCTATATTTATCTATCAATAAAAATCACTGAGACTGCATGTCTTTAGTGACCTCATTAGAGAATATATTTCCAGCACAAGATCACGGTAGAGCATCTTTATAATAGCACCTCAAGTTTTTGAGCTGCAATCCGGTGCTATTCAACTTTGTAAAATGTCCTTGGAATTTATTTTTCCGAGCAGGGTGTAAGGCAAAAGACCGCAAAGAAACTAGTACGCACAGATGCACCTGTTCAGACTCCAGCATCATTCCCCACCCCAATAAAAATTGGCTGTCCTCCAGTTACTTCTGAATCAATTAATTATGTAAAAATGCCTTGTATCAAAGGTGAAGGAAGAAAGTTGATAGGATCATGCATAATTTAAAATGAAAGTAACCTAACCATCCTGCCAACTGCTAGTGGTAAACTAACCAAACAAATCTGTCCCTTGAAAACTAAGTCTGATACACAAAGAAAAGTACAGGCCTGAATTTTTGAGATGGTTGCATAGGATATGTTGAAATTCAGGCCAAAGGCCTTTGAAAAGTTATAGCATTCAGCCTCCCTCTGACTTCCTGCTACTGAGGCCCCTTTCTTTTTGAGCCTCCACCACAATCTTAAATATTGCAAAAGGGGAATGAATATTTTAGAATTGATCCTCCCAATATTTTCACAAAACGCTACCAGCAACTGCATGGCATCCTGATTCAAAGTGAAACATTGGGGGGGGGGAGGAGTCAGGATTGGATCTGATGAGGGTTCCTTGTAAGATGAGGTTGCTGTGGTGGCTAACATCACACTGTTCAACATCCAGACAGACCCAGCAGTTCTTTGACCCTCCAATTTCCAGGATTCATCAGAAGTCAAGCAGCCAGCTATGACTACCAGGCCAGAAGCCCAAAGCATTCATGAGCAGGAGTTGGAGACAGGGCTGCCAAGAAGCCAGTTAAGGAGATCTGCCTACTGCCTGGGATCCCTAGGGTTGTGGGAGAGGGACAGCTTCTCATGGGGGGGAGACCTTGTCTACTTACAGGAAATTTTTACCACAGATTTCTTGCTGATTCCTAGAGCTATATGGAAGGCATAAGACCCAGATTCATTGTGAGGCTTGCAAGACGTCAAAGAGGAGAAGCTACAAGTACCCGCAGACTTCCAGTCACTATTACCATGGTAAGCACTAGCTCCTATAAATATCCTCAACAGGGCTCCGGCTGTTGTGGGAACAAGAGCTCTAATGGTACTTGCTATCCTTACCTGCCTTGACTGTGCTCAGGTGTGCTCCTGCCTCTGGGTACCTCAATGCAACCAGGAGAGGACAAAATGTAACTCTTCCTCCCATTCAGTTTTACTTATCAAAATAGACTTCCCACAGCTCTTAAATGGAGCAAAAATGGCTTTCCTGTTTTAGGGATACTTACAAGCCCTCTACACATGACTCACCACAGTGTTCAGTTAATGCCTGGAGGGTAGGTACTAGCACAGTAGCCCTGTCCCCTACCTCCAGACAATCACCACCCTGTGAGCACAGCACATACACATGGAGGAAATATACATGCCTTGGTTCTATCTCCATAATTAGGAACACTTGGAAAACAATGTTCCTGACTACAGGGAAGAAGTATATGTATGTATACATCCTTCATACAGAGGTGTCATGCATAAAAGGGGGTGCGGTCAGCACACTGATGCCTATTTCCCCGTCTGCACACCAAGTGAATGTGGAAAGAGACTGTGTATAGAGGGTTGCACTGTGTTATTAAATATGTCATTAAAATTCATTGTAAAAAAATTAAGGTAACTTGTGGTTAATTTTCTAAGACACCACTTGCATAGCACAGGTTTTTCACTTTCTGTCAATCAACAGTCTTATCAAGAGCGTGTTTAGAAACTAATCTGAGGTAATCTGTAGAACGAGTTTCTATATTAGCTTACAACAATTTAAGTCACCATCACTGTTTTGAAAAATATGAGGTGGCTCCACAGGTGCTGCCATTTATCAGCATAATAGGAATTACAACAGTGAAGAAGGGGGAGTATTTTCATCAGCTGAAGAGCAGAGTGAAGACCTTCACTCCACCCAAAAAGCAGAATTTATCGGGGGACAGTATCTCAGTGACTACAGCAGGAGAGTGGAGGAGTTTGAAAGTCTTATTATTAGACCAACTTCACTCCACTAGCAGTGCCCCTCAACCCCCCCCCCCCAAAATAGGTTCCAATATGAAAAGAACAATTAAGAATAAGACAGAACCAAAAAAATCATTCTTTAAAAATGAGATTTCCCTTTGAACAGCATGAAAAAAGTTCTAACTTCTAGAATGTAAATAAAGTACGGCTTGTACAGGGAAAAATCTCTCCAGAAGCAACATTATGATATATGTACTTTACAACATGTTGGTTTCTGTGCTAAAACAGAACTGCACATTGTTTTATATTACATGGAGAACAATAAGTGCTCCAATTTTTTTAAGTAATGAAAAAAGCATCACACCATATTTCTGTTCATGCACTACAGTCCATCTCATCAGATACAGCTTAGAAAATGTGTGATGCTTCTGATCCAGTGGACTTTTGCCTACAGAAGCCATACTAAATCCGTTAGTCTTTGAGGTTCTACAAAACTCCTTTCTTTTCTTGTCATAGTTTGTGTTGTGGTTATGTCACAGTCATACCTTGAAATTTAGGAAGACAGGCAGAAAGATAGACACTTAGCTATTCCATCAGTCCTTGAACACTATTATTTGAGCAATCAACAAGCCAGGTCAATGTTCCAAAATATATTAACCGAACTTCAGACCCAACCCATTTTCGCCATCTGAAGCCACTGAAAAAAGCATTCATAAATCCAGGGAAAGATAGTTCAAACGAACACCCCAAAGGATCGCTCATTGGTAAAACCACGTTTAAAAGTTACAACTCACCCATATTAGGTGACTTAGCTAGCACTCCAAACTAAAAACAGGAACTTGTACTGCATAATGTTACAATAAGGCAAATCATCTCAGTAAAATCTTTCCAATGGCCTTAGCCTGTTTCTGCAGAAGAGGTCCTGTGAAACCTGGAAGCTTACATATGTGCTACAACAGCAGCACTTGGTTAAAAATCTCTGGACAAACACAGTAGTAACCTTTCAAAGGGAATCTAGCCAAGCAATTCGTGAGTATGTGCTTGTAAATACACCTGTAAGGTCAGAGATACTTCTTACACAACTTGCCATCAAGCATGAGTAGAACTACAGTACACTGCACAGCCTACAGCACTTTCACATGTACTGCAAACATTGATTCAGGCTACCCCGTAACCACTAAAATGGCTCAGTGGGCTGTAAATTGGTCATCCCTCCTTTTAGGACATACACAGTTAATGGTCTCAAAGCAAAGTGGCATGGTTGTCAGAGCATTCTGCCACATGGCCATGTCCTAGTTTACTAGGCATAGAATATATTTTAAAGCATCTGGGGTAATATGATTTCTCTAGTGGTGCTTTCACACACTCAGAATAATGAATTTCAATCCACTGTCAATGCGCTTTAGCAATCGGTTGCAAGTGAATCTCCCCATTTCACAAAGTAAAATCCAAATGCAAAGTGCATTGAAATGGGCTGACAGTGCATTAGATCTTGGCACAGTAGACAATACAGAGATTAAGCACACTCACCTTTATTTATCTTTTAAGTGCACATATTTTAAATCTGAAAGTCATAGGACTTCTTTGAGCACTGGATTTGGAGTAGGTAGTTTTCCCTAGTTGCCGCTGGCTACACATTGCCATTTGACTCATAGCTCCCAATGAAGACCAAAAAAAAGTTCTTTAGCTGAACAGGTTTTTATTCTGGGACTTCAGATAGGAATCCTGAAAACCAAATAATTACTTGAATCATGTGTAATTACTTTTGTAGCCATGGAAGCAATTTCTTTTGTAGACTTAGAAGCATTAAAGCTGGGAAGACAGCTTATTTAATACCTGCTTATCTATTACAGCATTTGAAAGTTTCACCTAACTAATAATTACTCTAAGACTATGGGACTAAGACCAGCTTGACTGTAGACAAACACCAGAATCCTGTCTGACAATCAACAGGAAGCAATTTATTCAGGAAGAGTCATTGCTCTACTCCCGCCCTAAATCAAACCCTTATTCCCAAGTGACCAAAGGCACTTTCACAAATCAGCAGGACTGATCTCAGTTCATAGGCTTAGACCCAATTTGGCTCTTACTAGGTTATCCAGCCAATTTGCCTTTGAAATTCTTATATGTTTCTGTAATTTTACTCCAACCCCAGAAAACTGATGTTGTAATATATTTTTTCCACTCCTTAAAGGGGATGTATAACATTTGCCATGCATTGAATACAGACCTCTTTTTCAAGTTTAAGAGAAGCCAAACTAATACCTTCTTGGCCAGGAAGCTGTTTGCCAATCCTTTACTCATAATTATTATAAACACAAGGTAGAATATGTGTGAAGTACACACCTTTTCCAACCAGAAACATAGATATAAATAATAATTAATTTTATCTTCAGAGTTACATCTGGTTTTGTACTGCAATGTAAATTTACAACATCTGGGAGAAAGCTACCATTATGAATAACAGAATGACATCCCAAGACATCCCAAGAAAACTGAGATGGTATGAACAGATACACCCTCAGTTTTACTTCAGACTTGCTGGGCGAGCAACACCAACAGACTTTCACAAGGCTGCTTAAAAACAAGCTTATTTTAAAAGGGACACCGAAGAACTTTTAGCATAAATTTTATTTGCCTCCCAGTGACTTGGGCAGGGGAGTTTAATTATCAGCACACAGAGACACAATAGAGACAAGATCAACAAATCACAACACTTCCAGCAATATTCTTAAATCAGTATCTTAAGTATATAGCACGAGATATAGCCTGTTGGTACATGGATCCAGATTAATATCAAGTTATACAAAATATCACTGAAGGCAAGTGTACTGGCACTGCACCTCACTGACTTGGTAAATACAGGACTGCATGGCAGCCTGATTCAAACTGAGGCACAACAAATTGAATTTAAACAAAGATTTGTCAGCACAAGGCATAAACACAACTGCTTGTAGAAGCCTTCACTTCTCACTCTTCACTACCCAAAGGAGTCTCAGAGTGGCTTACAATCCCTTCCCCTCCCCACAACAGACACCCTGTGAGGTAGACAGGGCTGAGACTGACCCAAGGTCACACCAGCAGCTACATGTGGAGGAGTGGGGAATCAAATCCAGTTCTCCCAGATTAGAGTTTGCACTCCTAACCACTACACCAAACTGGCATTCAGATGCCACAGAAGAGTTGTGGTTTACTGGCAGAGAATGTGGTTTGCATGCATCAAGTCCTGAGTTCAATCCCTCCCTGGTAAATCCAGTTAACAGGACCAGATAGTAGGTGATGAGAAAGATCTGAGACCTTAGAGACCTTCTACCAGCCAGAGGAGGCAATACAGACCTTGACAGACCAGTGGTCTAACTCAGTATAAAGCAGCTTCACATGGACTTGGTCAAACCAGGAAATTTGTAATGAAGCTCTGTGCACAACAGGAGGAATGTGGAGAGGTGGGAGGGATAATAAAAGCACAGCAAACAAACAGTTTTATCCCACTGTATAAAAACATCAAAAATAGGACTGTTTTATGAGATTAAACTTCTCAGTTTAATTCAGGCTCAGCTTCTGCCTCACACCAAACCATGAGTAGCAGTAGTCTTAATTCATAATTTAGAACCAAAACACATGGTTGGAATATTCAAAGACAACCTAGAATTTTTGAGTGGCTTATTTATGTTCATTCTCCATGTTCTTAGCATTCTTGTTTCTGTATTGCACAGGTCTGTAACAGGAAGTCTGAAGGCAGTCTCTATGGTTTGTCAGTCCAAACACCCTTTTAAACTATGATAGCCAGCACAAATCATTGTTGGCAGATTCAATTCAAACCATGTTTTTTTAATTAAGTTTTGCTAGAAACCACGGTTTGTTCATTCAGGCCCCCCAACAACCCACAGTGAAGTTTCCTTATCAATTGCTTGGTATCATAGCAAACTGAGTGGCTGTGTTGTGGTGAACAAAAATCACTCACACAATCTATATACGATGTACATTTTGGATGGGCACTTCCTTGTAACAAATAGTATGGAAAGAAGGAAGACTATATATTGTTGGACAGTGGACATCTCTCTTTCAGTTAGTGACAAACTTGTATACACCATCTTGACAGAGTCCTGCTCAAGGCAGCTCCCAAGTTAAAAATGGTAAGAATTATCAATAACAAACAAGGCAAGGGCACAAAAACAGCATAAAACATTCAGCAGCCTGAAATGCCATTCACAAAGCAGTCCTCTGGCTACAAACAGGCTAAAAATATGGCTAAATGAGATGAAATATTTCACTTAAAGCCTGGGTCAAACAAAATGTTTTGGGGTGACACAGAAATGACAGTAAGGTACATACTTAGTGAGTCTCTCAAAGGAGAGGGCATTCCAAAGGTGAGAAGCTACGACTAAAGCTCTGTCTCTGGTCATCACTCACCTCATTTCTACAGTCCAGGGCTCAGATAACAGGATTGGGAAAGCAGATCTTAAATGGCAGGCTGGAAAGTATGGGAGCAGATCATCTTACCCTGGTCCCAACCCATTTAAGGCACCAACACTCTGAACTATGCCCAGAAACAGACAGGCAGCCAGTGCAGATTTCTCATTCCAGCTTATTTTGGACCAAGTGGTTTGTTTAAACTGATCTGAGGCTGAATGTGATCATTTGAGGGCGGGCATGTGTGAATGGGCCAGTGCAGATACTTCTAGTCTGGAAATTACTGCATTTGTGTATACAGCAAACACATATTTCCGGAATGTAGCTTTCAGCATTAGTGCAACTACTCTACAGTATACAGTGCAAGAGTATGTAGTGATACTCCTAAGTATTACATGGTGTATTGTGTAAAAGTATTGTGTAAAAACTTCCCCATTCCAGTTTTCATTTTTGTCCACTCTTTATGTCTCAACACGAGGACACCAATAGATAATAAGAGGGGACCAGCCCTTTCAGGGACAGGGTGGTATCTTTAATACCCATCACTTACTGCTTAATTTGAATTTGGTCTTCAGGTGTCTGGTCTTCAATAGCTAACCACTTACTAATACAGCAGAAAGCTAGTCATATAACATCACTACATCAGCCCAGTAAAGTACATCAGTATTATCACCATTTTACTGAGTTGGGTAGTTGTGGGCCCAGGGCTTAGTAAGGACAAGTCTCGTGGAGAGTTACATAACACCAACTTTGGAATAAAACAGGTCACAACTTTTATTCATTACAGACCGTGGAGCCTTGGTGAAGTATGTGGGTGGATATGAAATTTGAGTGACCCGCCTGCTGCTTGATAACATGCCCCTCAGCCTGCCTGCCAGGGAAAACCTGGGAGCAACAAATATATGTGGTACCACAAGGGCAGCAGCTTCTGAGTGGTACCATTTGTCACCTGGGGTGAGTCCGTGCACAGTCCCCAAGCTGGGCATACTGCATGGTAGCTCAAGCCTCAAGACCTCATAAGGGAGTCCCCAAACAGCGAATGTGGGCACACAGGCCCATCTCCCCAGAAGGATCCACCCAAATGCACAAAACTGCTGCCAAGCTGTGACAATTAAAACATACCTGCCTCAAACATTGAAAACAGGGGAGGGAGGGTGGAGATACAGAAAAAATTGTGCTGCCGGACCCGCCAGGCAGCATAGTTTATATAGAACAGAGTGGCCCCTAGGTCATCCATCTGCAGAGCCCGCCAAAACCTTCACCCACCAAACAGTGCCATTCCTGAGATGAGATAACGTGGACAGCCAGCAAAGTGGCCTGAGGCTCCTGCCCTTGCCAGCCACTTGGCTAAGGGTAGAAGAATCTCCACCAGTGTGCTGTAGAGCCTGTGACCACAATCTGGCCATTTTAGGTGAGACTTGGCTGTGTTTATATGTTGCTAGAGCAGTTTGCATAGTCACCAAGTGAATTAATGAGCAAACTGGGGATCTCCAGATTTCAGCTCATAACCACTATGCTACACCAGCAGCATTAATTGCACATTTAGTAAATCCTGCCAAAGTCAATGAAGCTCCCATGTGGACAAATAAATGAAAGATTTTATCCTTGGTCTCCTGTCTTAATATCCTAGTCTGTAAAATGCATCCAGGTGTTAATGAGTGTTTACCTTCCTACTTCATAAGAATGCAGCGAGAATTAATGTTTACAGAATGATTATGATTACACTGTTTTCAGATAATATTTAAAAATGGACTGTAAAATACTTTTAGCTACTCATCTGTTTTGTTCAGGTAATTGGGTTTTTTGTACGTGGATGTGCTTTTGAACAATCCACTTTGTTAGATGACTAATCATCAGCAAACAGAAAGACAGTTGTTTGCTTTTTTAAAACAGTAGTGTGATCTAAGTAGAATTTTCATCACAAAGACAGTTTTATTCCCTCTATCAGGACTTGCAAAACATACACCCCTTTTGATCCTTGGTTTTAACAATTAAATCTATATCAGTTCTTGTTCTCAACTTCCATCCAGCCACCTGAAATACTTTATCTGAGCATAGCTGCTTTGGTGCCTCCAGTGGAGCAGCCAGAAGGTTAAACAAATAGACATTAACTTTTGTACATTTTGCTGGATTTGTCATAATGTGTGGATCTGTACACATACTATGCAGACTGCAGAGATTAAATGGCATTAAACCAAGACATCTGAGAAAGTTTTAAAAAAACAATAACAAATGAATAAGGTAAAGTATGCCATCCACTGGGCCGTGGTGGCTCAGAGGTTAAGACACTGAGTTGTAGACTGGAGGATCAGTAGCTCAGCAGTTCGAGACCCTAGTGCCATGTGACGGAGTGAGCTCCCATCGCTGGCCCCAGCTCCTGCCAACCTAGCAGTTCGAAAGCAAGAGATTGCAAGTAGATAAATAGGTACCCCTTTGGTGGGAAGGTAACAGTGTTCTATGCACTTCAGTGTTTAGTCATGCCGGCCACATGACCATGGAGCAGTCTTCGGACAGCACTGGCTCTTTGACTTGGAAATGGAGATGAGCACTGCTCCCTAGAGTCAGATTCAACTAGCTGTCAAGCAACAGAAACCTTTACCTTATGTCATCCATTGGCAAACAACTGATGGTGATCCCATGACGATCCATTTCATGGGGTTTTCAAGGCAGAAGAAGAGCAGAAGTGGTTTGCCATTGTCTTCTTCTCCCCCAGTCTTCCGTGGTGGTCTCCCATCAAAATACTGAACCTGTGTAGCTTTTACAATAAGATCAAGATAGCCTAGGCTATCAGGACTGGTACAACCATGTCTTTAGTAGTTTACAAAAGCCTCAAACTAAGGGTTTAATTTTGATTCTGTTGAATCATAATTCCACCTGGTATCAGAAAAGTTCTGTTGTGTTCAGTGAGATTCACTGAAGTAACTAGTGAGATTTCTTCGCATGAGATTAGAAGATCACATGTACTTTTATTCCAAATACCTAAATGTAGTCCTAAGATTCTATGCCCCATGTTGTAAGAATCCCCATCCTAACTTCATAGTGCATTCTGCAAAATCAATTGTAGTAGTCTGGACAAGGTTTTCCAATTTGCATGAAGAATGGATTCTGTCCTCTTGTCTATTAAAATGTATGAGAATGTTTGACTGCAGTGCCTTTTATCCAGAATTGATAGACTTGAAGAATTTTGCTATAACTATTCCTACCCTTGATGCTTTTTGGAAAGAGTAGAAAAGTTCTGCCTTTTTACCACACTTGAAACTATTTCATTGTGAATTTAAAACAAACAAACAAACACTAGACATTATTGGGTTGTGAGTTATATTAATCCTTGTCAAAATTATTTTCTGAAAACTTCTGTTCCCTCAGCCAGAGTTATTATGTCTAAATGTAGGAAGTCTCAATGATCTGAGAATTATTTTCAGCTTACATTCCTCTAGCTTCAGGGTCACACAATCTATTTAGATGTATATTGACTTGGAAATAAGCCATCTGGAATGCAAGAAAGCTTTCTCTTAATGATTGAGCATCCCTCAAGTTGGGTCATTAGTCTAGCTTGTTTCTCAAACAGACATAAGGATGGGAGTTCCATGAATGAAAGTCCCAACATTTATTTTCCCCCTAAAAACCAGATGTAAGGGAGCCAGATTCAGAGTGGAATGATAGCATAAAGCAGGGGTCCCCAACCGTTTTGAGCTGTGGGCACCTTTGGAATTCTGACACAGGGTGATAAGCACAACCACAAAATGGCTGCTGCAGGAGGCAGACACACCCACCCACCACAACTGTAAGGAAGAAGTGGGATAAGATACACTGGGATAGATGAGTGAGAGATAATAAAACCAACATTGTGGTGGCAGCTGCCACTGAAACAATTATGGCTCACCCAAAGAGTTTTCGTTTTTTTCATTAGGATATTTGGGATGCAATGGCTTGTATGACCTACACATTATCTCCTTGATCTTCTGCATATGTACATAAAAGAAGAACAGGTTCTTGATCTCCTGTATATCTGTAGCATGGATAGGTCCACTGCCTGACCTTTCTCTGCTTCAAAATGCACTTTTCCAAAGCATACATAGTATCCAGGCATGTATCTATTGTGCCGGTTCTTTCTAGATGTATCAAAAGACAGCCACGTCAAGGAATGCGCAAACCCATTTTGAAAGGGGCTAGCGCAAACCCATTTTGAAAGGGGCTAGAAATAGCGGAACCCATTTGGGTGGAAATGTGGCATACAAATGGTTTATATAAATAAATAATAAATGACAACAGATTGTACTAAGGTAGCCAAAGGCACAATAACAGTGCAAAGTAGATAACTAATTCTGGGTAAAACTAGTGTGCCCTCCCAAAATGCTTCACACACACAAACTCAAAGGACAAATTTCACACAAATTTTGGAAGCCAATTTCATTGCTTTAAGTTCTGCTTAAGGTTTCTAACACTGTCTTGGCAAATGCCGGGAGATTTGGGGGGGGGAGGGTGCCTGGGGAAGGTAGAATGTGGAAGAATGTGCCACTTCTGGGTGATGCTCTAAAGCATCACTGTGTTGAGGGCATTTTTTCTCCCACTCCTCAATTCCTTGGGGGAGGGGATTGGGGGCAGGTATTTCCCTGCCCAAAACAGGTAAATGGAGGACTACTTCTACTACACATTCCATTGCCCATAAAGATCATCTGACAGCCCTTTCAGAACAGAAAAATCTACTTCTGGGGAAGAGGGTCAATCAGGAGTGAAAGAGGAAGGGATGCCCCTTCCCCCTCTAAGTCACCTCTTCCCTCCCCATGAGGTTTCAAATGCCCTTGTTTAGTCCCACAGGGAGTGGCTATTTTGTTCCAAAAAGTCTCTTGACTTGCACTACCATTATGCATGACATACAACAAAGGTTTAAGTGAACAAGACAGAAGTGATGTGCATCTCTATTCTCCTCCAGTGCACAAGGTCTTGCATGCAAGGATAAGCCACCATGTCATAAGAACATAAGAGAAGCCAATGCTGGATCAGGCCAGTGGCCCATCCAGTCCAACACTGTCACACAGCGGCCAAAAACACCAGGTGCCCTCAGGAGGTCCACCAGTGGGGCCAGGATACTAGAAGCCCTCTCACTGTTGCCCCCCCCCCCCCAAGCACCAAGAATACAGTGCATCACTTGCCCCAGACTGAGAGTTCCTATCTATACTTTGTGGCTAATAGCCACTGATGGACCTCTGCTCCACATGTTCATCTAATTCCCTCTTGAAGCTGCCCATGCTTGTAGCCACCACCACCTCCTGTGGCAGTGAATTCCATGTGTTAATTACTCTTTGAGTGAAGAAGTACTTCCTTTTATTTGTTCTAACCCGACTGCTCATCAATTTCATGGAGTGCCCACAAGTTCTTGTATTGTGAGAAAGAGAGAAAAGTACTCCCATGCATAATCTTATAAACCTCGATCATGTCACCCCTCAGCCATCATTTCTCCAAGCTAAAGAGCCCCAAGCGCTTCAACCTTTCTTCATAGGGAAAGTGTTCCAACCCTTTTATCATTCTAGTTGCCCTTTTCGGCACTTTTCCCAATGCTATAATATCTTTTTTTAGGTGTGGCGACCAGAACTGTACACAGTACTCCAAATGAGGTCGCACCATCGATTTATACAGAGGCATTATGATACTGGCTGATTTGTTTTCAATTCCCTTCCTAATAACCCCCAGCATAGTGTTGGCTTTTTTCATTGCAGTCACCCACTGTTTCGACATTTTCATTGAGTTGTCGACTACAACTCCAAGATCTCTCTCTTGGTCAGTCTCTGCCAGTTCGGACCCCATCAACGTGTATCTATAGTTAGGATTTTTGGTTCCAATGTGCATCACTTTGCACTTGGCCACATTAAACCCCATTTGCCACGTTGATGCCCACTCGCCCATCCTCGACAGATCCCTTTGGAGTGCCTCACAATCCTCCCTGGTTCTCACCACCCTGAACAACTTTGTTTCACCTGCGAACTTAGCCACTTCACTGCTTACTCCCAACTCCAAATCATTAATAAACAAGTTAGAAAGCATTGGACCGAGTACTGATCCCTGCAGTACCCTACTGCTTACCTCCCTCCACTGAGAAAATTGCCCATTTATACTCACTCTCTTTTTCCTTTTAATTAATCAGTTTTTGATCCACAAAAGGACTTGTCCTTTTATCCCATGAGTATTGGGCTTACTCAGGAGCCTTTGATGAGGAACTTTATCAAAAGCTTTCTGGTAGTCATCAAAACTTGATGCAATCATTATATATAAAAGGTTTAAAGGGAAAGACTAAGGTTTCCCTTGCTCAAAAGCCAGTCAAATCTGACTCTAGGGGGCGGTGCCCATCTCTGTTTCCAAGCTGAAGAGCCAGCACTGTCCAAAGACATCTCTGTGGTCATGTGGCCAGCATGACTAAACGCTGAGGCACACGGAACACTGTTACCTCCCCACCAAAGGGGTACCTATTTATCGACTTGCAATTTCTTGCTTTTGAACTGCTCGGTTGGCAGGAGCTGGGGCTAGAGACAGGAGCTCACTCTGTCATGCAGCAACTAGGGTCTCGAACTGCCAAGCTGCCGATCTTCCAGTCTGCAACGCAGCATCCTAACCTCTGAGCCACTGCGGGCCCCTAATCATTATATATAGCACATATTATTTTTTCTTTTTGCATATGAAATTTCTCTTGTAGAAAGGCAGCTTGTGGAAGCTGTGGAAAGGCACCTATGTACTTTATGCCTTTTTTCCCTATGGGATTTCTTTTACTGGATTTCCAAAGTTTCACAAATGCACTAGATTTAGGTTTGTTTGATCATCTGAACCTATTTACTTTCTGCAGTGTTTATCTTTATATGCATGAGCAAAGCCTTAGAGTGTAAGACTAAGAGTCACATAAAGATATTTTTTCTAGTGCAGTCCCCTACAATAAGGAGGATACTCCTCCATAGCCAAACATTCCAAACTGATTAGCCCATGCAAGAAGAGAATACAGCCTATGATCATCCAAATTACAGTGTTCATCAGAAGACGGCCAGGGATACAGAGGGTTAGCAATGCCTTAGAGGCGAGGAATGCATTTAAGAAGATAAACCAGATGGATCACGTAAGTTGGTTATGTCATATGCTGCTGGACAAGGCGAAACAGCCTGGCTATCACCCCCTTAAATGCAGAGATGAACTGACATTGATCAGCAGATCCATGAAATGAACCTCACTTTCAGGAAGAAAGCTCTAACTGCAGGCCATCACAACCTCATATGTATCCCAAAAGCGGATGAAGAAAAAATGCCAGTCTGTGTACTCACCAAAAAATTAGATGAACATGTTTGCACAAGCTCAATGACGGCTACAAGTTAGGTTACCAACCTCAAGTAGGGCTCTAAAGTTCTCCCAGGATTACAACTGACCTCCTTACTACAGAGATCAGTTCCCCTGGAGGAAATAGCAGCTTTGGGGGGCTGACTGTATGTCATCACATCCCTGCTAAGCTCCCTTGCTAAACTCCACCCTCCCACGCACTGTCCACAAATCTCTGGGAATTTTCCAAGCCAGAACTGGCAATCCAAGTGACAGTTGCACCAATCTAGTTTGTAACTCTCTAGACAAATGATGTGAACCATCCTTAAAGTACATACTGCTGTGTGTTTATGCAAGCAGGCTCCCAGAGGAACCTTACTTGTATATCCATGTGTCCACTATGCTTAACACAGAGCACAGTGGAGCCGGTCCGCTGGCTAGGCAGGATATAAATCGAAATAATAAATAAATAAATAAATATAACAACACTGAAAATCTATCAGCAAATCCTCAATTCCAACCCTTGCTTGAACACTATGTATAGCAACAATACTTAGCCATGAAAACTAAATGAAGCCACGATGCTTACAGGTCCTTTCTGACTACCAGATGCTGAGGGCTCACAAAAGGGAAAAGCTGTTGCCTTTCTGCCTTGTGTCCTAGGACCACGTGGCTAGCCACTGCAGGCCAAACAGAAACCAAATGCTGAACTAGACAGATCTTTTGCTCCAATCTAGTAGGCCTCTGATATGGGTTGGATTCAGCCAGCTTTTCCACTCAAATCTCACCCAGCTCAACTTCTTACTGCAGCCCCAGGCCCAAATGGCTTTTGTCCATGCAAGTCCCATGATCTCTGGCACAGCCTTATTGGTAGTCAAAAAGGACTACCTTTCCTTTTCCGCCAGCTGGTGAAAAGTTGGTTGGCTCTAACCCACTATGTTCTTCTCATCCACTTGAATGGATCTCAGCATATCTTACTTAGAATTATCTCCATGTACTGAGACTTACTAGAATTAGAATTAGCAATACTGTCTTCAGTGAAATTAAGCATGTCTTAGTAAGAGGATTCTCAGGAAGATAACTCTGAAGGACTCTTGTGGATTTAGTGTATTACTGTAGATCACATCAAACTGTATTTCTTATTACTAGGAATTGTTACTTGGTACTATAAAGCAGTTTTTTGAGCTTTCTAACTTCAGAAGCAAGCTGGCCTTACTTACAAATGAGCTTGTTGTGACTGTTTGCATGTCCCAAACTATAAGAAGGCCTAGCAGGAACTGTTACTCTGGAGTGTAAGCAGAAGAACTAGGAACAGAAAACAAAAATTGCAACCCCCGGTCTACTGCTCTCTGTACCAATTAAAATTTTGACAGACAGATCCTACTAATGGCACAATTTGAGGTACACTGGCAAATAGCAAGCATTCAGGGAAAGTACAAGATAATTATTCCAATCTCACTGCAGAATTTCAGATCTACAATATCCATTTTCCATTTCTTTTGGCAGCCTCTGAGATATCGCACACAAATCTCCACCAGGAGCAAACTACACAATTGTCCCTTTGGTTCCAAGGCTGTAATGAAGGATGGCTTTGTCTGTTTTCCAGTTTCTCCCCTTTGTTCCTGTGCCAGGACTTGCTCTCCACCACTTCAATTACCATACTGCACCAGTAAGAACAAGCTAAATCCATAGTGGATTTTCCGATTAACACTCTTTTTCCAGGGAGTTTAATTGTTGTTTGGAGGATGCAGACCACTGCTTTTCTTCTCCAGCAGTTCTGGATCATAGATGTGCAAAGTACAACAAATATTTTTAAAGTAAAAACCTTTGGGGGGGGGGACATGATAGTTGAAGATGTATCCAAGTCTTGGCCTTCAAATCTTGCAGGGTCTTTCTCTACCACTACCTTTGAGTTTTAGATCAGCTCCTACAACTGTTATAATCCTTCAGCCATTAAAATAAATAGAAAGTTTTCACAAAGAATACTCTTTGGTCTTCAGCCCTGTACCCAAACGCATCTTTTTAAATAACATCAGACTATGATGCTTGATAACCAGCCACAGATATTTTGTATCTGTGGCCTTGGTTGGTGCAGGTTATTCAATTTGCAAGCATGACCACAGTGGTTAAGATAAGTCTAGACACTCACAACCATAATGAAAATACTACAGTAATGGGGGAGAGCAAGGACAGAGCTTTTGCTTTGGGGAGCTATGAGCTAAAAGTTGATTACTTTAAAAAGGCTGAAAACACCTGTACCCACGATCCCAGAAATCAGAAGAGCATGAACCGGTGTAACAAAAGAGAACTCTTAAAGTCACTTTAGCCATCCATATCAAGTTCAAGCACCTTGTTTGAGACACTGTAATTTCCTAAGAGACGGAAAATATCATGTTCCCTCCAAGGAAGCTTACACTTAAGATGCCAAGACACACTACCAGTTAAAAATAATTACACAATTCCAGAGCGTATAATTTTCTCCTGACAATATTGGTAGGGAACATGTAGAGGCAAGCACAATTATTGGGGGAGGGAGCCCCTGAGAGAAACCCCCACACACACTGTTGTCCCTAACAGCAACCAAGCAGAACTCTCAAAAAGTACACACACACACAGAGGTCAAAGTGGCGCCAGAAATTCGGAATACCAGATCAAAACCCAGCATCCTAGAAAAAACACCCGCCTACACAAACACCCCCCCCCCCTCAAGTTTCCCTTTAGCCTAGAAAAACTTACAGCGAAAAGGAAATGTAGACTGTAGAAAATTTGATCCCTGGAAGCTTTTCTTCAGCAACCAAACTTCTGAGAAAGTTGAGAAAGGACAGATCCCGTCAATCCGGTGCTTATTACGAGTCACTTCACTGTATCTGAACTCTTTCTCTTAACCCAGTCCCCGCAGTTCAGCACCGAGACAGCCCATCTGTGTGCAGTAACTTTTCATTTTCTTTTCAGATAAGGGGCGCTGTAGCTTTTTAAAAATATAATTACTCCCCACTCCTAGCCACGAAACCCTCTACGCTGGAATGTCAGTCATTCTCTTCCACGTTCAGCCTGCTGAAGCGTAACGTGATCATACGTGTTTATTCGGAGGGGGGGGGGGGGAGAGAAACAAAGTTTGTTTCCAATTTTGAAAACGTCCAAGAAAGCGACTTCAGGTGTCTCAAAAAGGTACAAGCAATAAGGGAAGAAAAGGGGGGGGGGGGGGGGAGACACACATAAATATGAGTTTTTAAGGGATTCCCTCCTCCGAGCATTAGTCGTCTCCAAAGCCTCGGAGGAAGCAATATTTCTTATTTCTCAGCTGTGGTGGAACTAAAGCAGGTACCCCAAAAACATGTATACACACGACTCCTCACCTCACCTAGTTTTATGCCGGGTCTTTAAGAGATTCCTTCCAAAGGGAGCCATGGTAAGTCCCCGGACTGAAGCCAAACATCAACAACCCTCAAACCGGGCAGGCTGGAATAAGTCCCCGTCTTCCCGCTGTTGTTGGAGTCGCTGCTGTGCTACTAGAGCTTGTTAATAGTCAGCCAGCGTCGAAGTTGTGCAACTCGCGGCTAACTTTCAGCTCCTGCCTAGTTGCTCTTTTGGAGTCCTGCCCAGCTGCAATCTCGAAGGAGGCGTTTATGAGCAGGCAAAAGGGGAGGGCTAAAAACAAATCCCCCCCCCCCCCCAAGAAGCCTGGCGATTGCGGTGAAAAGTGGTTTGCTAAAGTTTCCGAGCGGCTAAGTAAGGAAGCGACCCGTGTGTGGGTTCAGCAAAGGGAGAAGGGGTGGTGCGTGGTGGGCATATTTCAGTGTACCAGGCGACCTGCAAAGGACTTTCACTGGAAGTTTACAAGGTCAAGTTAAGGAGACCGACGCCAGCCATAATACCGGGCAGGCTGCTTGCTACACCCATTCTGTTTGCAGCACATTGAGAAACGTGGGCGAAAACAAAAAAGCAGTTCTGTGGCGCCTGAAAGATTTGAGAGTCACAATGTGGACTGGAGACCATCTCTCTCTCTCTCACACACACACACACACCTCTCTCTCTCTCTCTCTCTCTCTCTTAAAAGGAAAAGCCAGGTCAAAAGGCCATAAAATGCAACCTCTATAGGACTTCTGTGAAAAATCAAATTCTTCATTCTCTTTTCAATGCAACAGACTAACTCGGCATTTGTAGGCATGGGCAATCTGTAGACAATATGTCACTTTAAAAAAAAAATCAGCAATAGGTTATCATTAAAACAATCTGTATATCAAGTGCACTGAATTTCTAGCTTGCTTTTTAATCTTAAAAAGTAAATCTCTAGTACTTTCCCTAATGACGGTACTAGCCTGATACTCTTGCTTTGCTATGGTATTTAAGTTCTGTAAATCTAGTTATAATACTGATGATGTGAAGCAGGGGTCCTTTGGTAGAAAAAGAGGTACAGGAGCTCATTAGCATATGCCATGTCCCCTGACATCACCAGAAGTGTGTCAGAAAGGGAATGTCAGTTTCAGCCCCATTATACCCTATGGGCCATTGAAATCAATGGCAAAAACTCATAGGGTATATGAGGGGCTGGAGGAAAGGGGGTTTGAGGGAGAGGCTCCAAACTTGCAGGGTAGCTGCTGGGGCCTCGCCTCGAAATACCCACCAAGTTTCAAGAAGATTGGACCACAGGGTCCAATTCTATGGGCCCCCAAACAGGTTGTCACATCCCCTCCATTGTTCTCTATGGTGGGAAAAAGTGTTACTTTTTTCCTACCATAGAGAACAATGGAGGGAATGGGGGCAACCTGTTTGGGGGCCTGTAGAATTGGACCCCCTGGTCCAATCTTCTTGAAACTTGGTGGGTATTTCGAGGAGAGGCCCCAGCAGCTACCCTGCAAGTTTGGAGCCTCTCCCTCAAACCCCCTGCCCTCCAGTCACTTTTAAAGTTGCCACTGAATTTCGGCAGCAATTCGGCAGCGGGCCGAATCAGATCAGAGAATCTGATTTGGCCCTTGGCTGCCCTAGTGGCCACTCCTGAGCTGGCCTCGCTCCGGCCCCAAAGGACCCCTGATGTGAAGTTTGAAATGTAACATTTGTTGTAGGAATTCTAAGGGAGAAAATTGTAGTGTAAAAAAAGGAAGTGAGACATACGTACTGTTTTTTTTCTCTCTCTACTGAAGGACCTCTCTGTAGACCACATTGGTGGTTCTGCCCTCAGGTGCTAGGATCACCAGGCTGCTTGGTGAGCTCACTCTGGAGCAGGCAACACAGAACTGTCCATTTAAGAAGCAGTCATCTGTTAAGTCAACTCCTGCCACCTTCCACGAAAGTGATGGCCTTTCTACTGGTGTTCCTGGATTGTTTTGTTCATATGGAGACTGTGTTGTTCTGAGCGCCTCAGGGTGATCTTGCTGCTCCTCGCCCTGCACAGCTCAGTGCCCCTCAGGAGTACTATGTGCAAATGTCTTTGCTGCATTCCTAAGTTGCCTCTTTCTTGTAGTGTTAAAGTACCCTGGCCCTTCTCTGACACCTGACAGACACCTGCCTGTCTGGTGTGTGTGTGTGTTTGTGTGTATTATGTTTAAAGGCATCCAGGAGGCTGGGCCAGCAGCAGGGCTAAGACAATCCTGCTGAGCAAATCTCCCCGGTTGCTGTAAGCATCCCACATCCTCTCCTACACCAGACAGGCAGCTGCCTGTCCAGTGTCGGAGGGGGAGGACTATTAGAAGCCACTGTGGAGGTGGGGCCAGCAGGGTCACTAAGGCATTACTGCTGGGGCGGGCTCCCTCATGGCTTTAAGCACCTTGCAACTGCTGCTGCACCTGACAGACAACTGCCTGTTAGGTGTAGGAGGTGAGGGGGAGTGTGTTGGAAGCTTTCAAGAGAGGCTGGGCTAGCAGCATCACTGCACCTCACAGGTGGTTGTTGGCCATTCCTGATTTCCTCAACTGCCATTAGCTCTCAGCAGTCTTTCTCTGTAGCTGTTTTTTTTTACTTCAGAATGCTGAGCTCTGCAGCTGACCAATCAGAGAGAGGAGGGGTGCAAGGAGGCCGCCACATAGGAATCAATGGGGGGAGCACATTTTCCCCCTTTTGACCCCCTTCTTAGTGAGCACCTACACCATGGTAAGAGCACTCTCCCTGAATTTGGTGTTTCTAGGTCCAACAGTTTGGCCTGGGTGTTGATTTTATGGTGAAGGGACTTTCTTTTATATATATAGATGAAGGCCTTTCCCGTTATATCTCCCCAAAGAAAGGGGCTGGAGACACATAATAAAAGTGTCTGTGGGTCTGTTTTTAAACATAAATGGAATGTGAAAGTAAGGGGAACTAAACCTTGCCTCCTCTTACATATTACCTCCCTGCGTTCCATTTCTTTCAGAATTTTTGTTCCAGCCCAGATCAGTGCTCAAGGCTACGATAAAACTGCACCAAGTGCCAGAACAGAGTTTAGCTGCTTTCACCTTCATAACTACTCTAAAAATGCACATGCAGCCCTACTTTCTTTACATGTGAAGACATGGACTTGTGTATAAATATACTAGGATCTGTGTATTTCTCAATGCACCCAGTTCCTATGTGACCAGATCTGTAGCTATTTAAATCCAGCAACCAGAGCCACAAACAGACAAATCTTTCTAAAAACATGAAAAATGCCCCAGGTTTTCATATAAATCTGAAATCTAAATAAATAAAGTAGAGAGGGTTAAATTCTTTTAAAATAATAGAAGCAGTGCCTGTAGCTTGAAGAAATGAATGCACTCAGTGGCTGTAGCCAACCACAACAGTACTGCCAGCATTCCAGGCTTGGTTTCTGCCAGGAAAAGGCAAGGGGATGGTGTAGGGCCCTTTCTATTACTGTTTTGGCCTATAAGGGCCAGGCCTTGCAGCAACCACTAGATGACTTGAAGCCATGTGACTTGCATGACTCAACCAGGACTGTCTGCTACTGTCCAGAAGTTGTCACTGCATAAGGGACAAGGTGGTGTAAGTGGCTAGAGTTTCAGACTAGGATCTGGCAGACCTAGGTTCAAATCCCCACTCAGCTTCACTGGGTTGTTGTCAGGATATAATGGAGGAAAAGAGATTTAAGAAGAGGAGATTGAAGTAAGCTGATTTGAGTCCTCATTTGGAGAAGTTGAGTTATAAATAAATAATAAAGCTGAAGACAAGGGGTGGATAAAAGGACAGTTAGTTGGTTTGTGGGAAGGAAGAAGGGAAAGATGAAAATGTGAGGGTTGTCTAGAGGAGGGGGAGGGAAAATAGTGTGGGGGAGGCAATGCAGGGGATAACGAGTTACTCAGTGCAAGTCTTTGGGGCTTCCCCACCATGCAACTGGGCCTGGTAGCCAGGGAAGTAAAGGAGGAAAGGCTGAAGACAGGAGAACAGATAAAGTAGGTTGGCTAGTGAGTGGGAGGGAAAGAAGAAAGTAGGAAAAAGGGAGAGGCTATGGAAGCTTTTGGAGAACAGAAAGAAGTAGTGAGGGAGAGAAAATGTGATCCTTCCCACTGGAAGTCCTTGAGAGCCTCCTAATTGTTATTAAATATTAGCGATGTCCATAATTTCAGTTGCCAAATGCCTCTCACAGCCTGCTCTAGAAGACAGAATTTTAATTGCTTATAAAACCAAGATGCTTTATTTTATTTATCTGATATTTGGCATGGAGAATCTCTTGGGTGAGGGTACAAACCCTGATAATTTCATGTCAATTGAATATGATAAAAGTAACAGTTGGAAATGGATTTCCCATGGAAACCAAGCCTAGTTAAAACAAAGTTTTAATTAATAATGTAGAAGAAGAGAGAAAAGATTAGATTTATATCCCGCCCTTCACTCACTTGGAGTCTCAGAGCGGCTTACAAACTCCTTTTCCTTCCCCTCCCCACAACAGACACCCTGTGAGGTAGATGGGGCTGAGAGAGCTCTGAGACAACTGTCCTTGAGAGAACAGCTGGTGCAGAGCTACGGCTTGCCCAAGGTTATCCAGCCAGGTGCAAGTGGAGGAGTGGGGAATCAAACCCAGTTCTCCCAGATTAGAGTCCGCACACTTAACCACTACACCAAACTGGTAATAGTAATGAATAATGAATGTTGGAGTAATGAATAAAAGGTGAAAAAGCATCATAGACATATCTATTTTGGCAGAGTAGACAGACACATTTTTTTCTGCCAAGGGCTGTTTTTTTGGGAAGGGCAGAGAGAGTGGAGATACAGGAGGGTAACTAGATCTCGCAATATAAAGTAGATTTAGACATTTGCACTGCTATCCTAAGTAGATTTAGACCCTTCTAAGTCCACTGAAGTAAATGGCTTTAGAAGGGCATTAGAAGGGTATAATTCTACTTAGGGTTTCACTGTAATAGTACAATGCAGGAAGTTAGAATGAAGGGTTGCTTCTTCCTCTGATGTGGTTAGACTTGGAGCACACTCATCTGTCTCTGGGGAAGTTGTACAAGTCCTAGATTTAAAAATTAATAATATTGTGACTACAGGAAGCACAAGTTATTCACTCTTCCTGTACCTGGACATTTCTTTAAAATCCAGTGCTGCTCAATGATGATAGTAAACATTGATAGTTGCATGGGAACCTCTATAGTATGTGCCAGTAACGGAAGATACCTCAGGTTATGTAGGAGGAGCCCATGGTGTGATTCTGCAAATGGGCAGATCACCTCACTTCTTCTTCTTTACTGTTGCAAAATTTAATACTGCACTGTGCACAGTTATGTGTATGTGTGCATAAATGTGACAGCGTCAACATACTTTGATGTGGGCTCCTTCCACAGAACTCTAATTTTCTGTGATTCCATTGCCTCTGACAATACAGTGGTGAGGGAGCATTCGCACTGTAGTTTTCCCACACTTTCCTTGCCTAGGCCCCCTGCAGCTTTTATCCTCCCCCACCAGAGGGTTTCCCCCCACTTTTTAAAAAATTGATAATTAACATGGCACTTTTGTACTTTAACATGTTAATATGTCAATTACTAATTTTCTTTGAACAGCCCTTCAGTTGCATGGGGAGGGTATGGTGGTCACAGGGGACTGAGGCAAGAAAAATGATACCAGTCTGGGTGGGAGCTGAAAAATGTGCACCTTCCCTCCCACATGTTATGAAGGTGTCTGAAGTAACATTTCTGCCAAAAGATCTCAGTAAATCAGGTCTGGCAATCATCTCATCAAAGTGGGAGGGGGGCATGGAACTAGAATGAAAGGGGGAGGACTTATGTAGATACTCCTGAGAATAGTGTGTCAGTAAGGAAGCTAAGGAAGCGCAAAGAATCCATGTGAAAGCAATTGTGGTATTTTATTGAGCTCCATCCTGCATTCATGTTCCCTTTTTCCAGGAGTCCCCATAGCAAAGGAGACATGATTACTCCAGCCAAGAATGTGTAAGCCCCCGTATCTGAATCCTTGTGGGGCAAGGAGGGGGCTAAACAGAACCAGCTTTTACTAGCCACCAGAGAACAAGGGAAACAATATCTTACTGAGGAAAGGCATTCATGTGGCAAACAGGGACCATGGGATCAAATCCCACCCAGGGATTCTGGTAGCAAGAATAAGTACAGCATGCCTACTGGTCAACAACATGCTGATCAGCACACACTGAAGGTAGATTGGAGCCCATACTCTAAACACATGCCCAACTTGGCTCACAGGAATGAGACACAGCACAGCAAAACCAGCCACAAATACTAGGGCAGGAAGGACTGCAGTCAAGCCTCACATGGGGATAGCTAGCAGACATCCCTTGATGGATCCCTAAGCACAATTGAAGTTTTGCATCATGACACTCAATCACTTTGGATGGACTGCTTTGGTTCATCCCACCCCATCTTTCTTATGTAGGCTACATAGTTTATCTATCAATCGATCCATCTATCATCATCATCTATCTAGTACTGCTCATACAGCTATCACCTTAAATAGAAATTAGAATACTAATTAAAATAAAAATACCTTACTTAGTATTATTTCCCTGGTATTTAATTATTGCGCCTATAAATTTTGCCACTAAAAGGGTGATAAGATCATTCATATCTGATAATAGCCATGTCACCTGGGCTCTCATATTAAGCAATTCAGCATTTTTAAGTAAAGGGGTGATTAAATTAGCCCTCAGCATGTTAAATATAGGGTACATAGTTTATAAGATAGCAAGAATAATTGTGGGAGTGTTCATCCTGAGCATCCCTCCTACCTCGAAAGAGCACACCTGTGCAAACATAGGACAGTCCCCTGCCCCCTCCATGTGTGGGTCCCATGCTGAAGAAACCTAAGTTTAACAACCAGCACCAATCCCTCTTTCTCTAGCCCCAGTGAAACACAGTCATGGCTGTGAGACAATCCTTTAATAAGGGGAGCAGGCACTGAAAATTTTGTCCCACTTTGGTAAGCAATGTCCTTACAGCCAGATATGCTCCCCACCTTTAAACTGACTTTTAAAAAAATTGGCTGATATGATGCCTTCAGTGAAGGCTACAGTTGTTCCCATTTAGGGGAGGGGCCATGGCTCAGTCATAGCAGACCATCTTCTTTGCTCACCAAAAATCTCACATTCAATCCCCAACACGTTCAGTTAAAAAATCAGGTGATGTGAAAGACATCGACATGATATCATGGAGAACCAGTGGTCATAGTAGACGGTACTGACCTTGGTACTGACCTTGTCTCTCTCAGTATAAGGCAGCTTCATGTGTATGTGGGTAGGTACAAAACAAAGAAGATCCTAAATGCATACATTTCCCTGTGAAACCAATGGGGGAGAGAAACAAAAGAATAAAAAAATATTTTCACATCTTGGTAACTCATGAATGCAACACAAACCAGAAGTACCAGGTGCTTTTCATCTAGGGAAATCCTTCTCTTGGAAGCCAGCTTTCATTCTGCACAGCCGACGCAGGAATCCCTATTGTCCCCCTGAATGATGGGACCCAGTATGGACTGGAACTGCCTTTGAGAATCATTGTGGAAACTGGATGTTCTGAACCACACAATGAATCAGTAAGAACCGAGACATTTTTATGTCTCTTATGTGCAAAACACCAGCATAAAAATTATAATGGGAGGCAGATGTCTCAGCTTTGACCAATTTCTACTTTATTGGTGAATATTATTATAGTCACTTTTATAGACTTCTTCAGCACTTGAACTGTGAAAAGTGCTTTAAATTCCATCATTTCTTCTCCTGTTGTTGCTTTGCTGGCATGAAAGGAGGGTCATGCGGTACATTTTACCTCTTTAGCTCAGAGAACTGCTTCACAAATTGCAAAAATTTCCATATAGGAAACAACATAACTAGTGTGCAGAAATGTAGCCAATTATGATGATCTAACCATGAACTTCACATCAGACCAAAGCACCTTCTGTGCTAAATTTATGTAATATGTAATGCAGGCCTCAGATACAGGTCAGTTTTCTGTAAGACAGCTTTGCCATGGTGGCTTCTTACATTTTAGTCTCCCCTGCAGGAATCAAGGGAGGCTTTGTTCTAAAAGTGAACTCTCAGAAATTTGTGTGCAGGATCAGGTAAGTTCATAATAAACAGTGCAATCCTTAACAGAGTTATACCCTTCTAAATCCACTGTAGTCAATGGGCTTAGAAGGGTGTAACTCTGCTAAGGATTGCATTGTATATTACTCATACAAAGTGACCTATCATATGAGCTTTTAACTATACAAACAACCAAGAAATGTAACACATGAGTAAGTTCTGTTTTGGGTATTGGTGTTTACCTAATCCACAATGATGCCATAGATCTGTGATTGGGGAAAAATAATTTTGTCCTCACAACAATCTTGAGAGAAAGGTTACTGCCCTTTTTACTTTTTAAAAAATGGGGAAATGGGTCTATAAATCTTTCCAGTTCTTTCTAGCGAGCCTGTAGTTGAAATCTGAACTGGGTCTTTCACACCAAACTTAGCACTGAATATACTGTACCACAGCAGCCTAACTATTGTGCACATAGTAGCTTCATGACAACAAGTTCCATAGAGAAGACTTGCTCTGAATTGCTTCTTTTATGAAATTGTATTCCAGCATGTGTGGAGAAGGGTGGTGCCTCAATGTGGAACAGAAGGATGGCACCACAGTTGTGGAACAGCACAGGCCATTTCAGTAATTAAACATTTTGTGGAGATCTTTTATGTTTCTGAAGCACGTTAATCTAAATGCAGTGCTATGTGACTATGTCAGCATACATTATTATGCTTTTAAAAATAATAATAATACAGATTCCTGTTAAAATACATTATTTTATGGCTGAAATTAATGTTTAGTATTTATAAGATAATGTTATTAATACATTTTAAAGCAAACACATATGTTGTTCTGGAGAATGAGGTAACAGGAATGTAACTCCTGCATGAAAAGGTCTATTGTCTAATACATCTGACAGAAATTAACACTTTGCTGTGTTGCTCCTCATTACCCCTAGGGAACAATGTTCCAACTCATTCCATGGATTACCTATTACTGAAGTTCTGGGAATGCCCTACGTACTTCCTGTCAGCCCCATGCTAATTAATTCTGTGACTACAAAAGAAGGGTCAGAGCAAGGTATTTGATTTTTTTTTTTTAAAAAAAAAAAGAGAGGGAGAAATTAGTACCAAATATATTCCCTAAACCTGGCAAGTGTTCAAAGCTTCCCACTTTGTATTTCCACAGAAATCTTCCTATTGGAATTGCAAAACTAAGGCTTAAATTCAACCCGAGGGAATTTCTTCTCCATTAAATGGTGACAAATATTTCCCAACCACCTGAAATGCTTGCCAGTCTATCTTGGCACAGAAACCTAACTCCAGAGCTGGGAATTTCTCCAAGACACATTAACTCCCCCCACACACATACTTTTTCTTTGTCTGGCTTAAAAAAAATTATAGGCAGATTGATTCAACAGGCAGTTTTCCTTTATGGCTCTTTGTTTCTCTCATTACAAAGATGAATGATAACATTACAATACCTACTGCTTATCTAACATTTTTACAATTAGTCAGTTACTACCACACAATGTTAACTGAAAGAGCTGATAGAGCTTAGGGGCTAAGACACTGAAAGTCAAATGACTTGAGATGGTAGGAAATCAGTAACTGGCTCTCCAAAGCCAAAACTCCACCACTTTTATTGGTGAACAGGAAAACTATTAATAGTCACTTTTGAATCGGGACTAATGTATAGGGCAGGGGTTGCCAACATGGCACCTGCCAGTTCTTCCTCTGGTACCGAGTTTTTCAGACAGTGAGCTTGGCCACTATAAGGTGTGGTTTGTTATTGGTTGCCCTAGGGTTGCCAGGTTTCCCCGGCCACTGGCAGGGAGTGGGGGTAGTGTTGCCAACTCTAGGTTGGGAAACTCCTAGAGATTTGGGGGTGGGGCAGACGGGGACATGATTTGGGTACAATACCATAGAGTCTATCCTCCAAAGCATCCATTTTCTCCAGGGGAACTGATATATTTAGTCTGGAAATTAGCTGTAATTCCAGAGGATACCCAGATCCTACCTGCAGGCTGGCATTCCTAAACTGACCTCAATCAATTGAGAGGGTTTTCCATGGCTACTATAGCAGCTACAGCAACTAAAGGACTGGGGAAAACAGCCTTGTGATTCTCTTTCCCCTTTCGGCTTCCCTTGTATTTATTCACCCTTCTCTATCTCCCTTTCTTCCCCCATAAATTCCTTTGTTACTTCTTATTACCCTATTGCTATTCTTTTGCAAAGCTCCTGTGGTAGACATTTTGTGGTAGTGCTCATCCCCTTTCTCAAAATTCCAAAGGTGCCCACAGTCTCAAAAAGGTTGGGGACCCCGGGTTCAGAGGAAACAATTACCATACTCATACTAATTTCTTGACCTTTAATAGTCCCCAGAAGTTACTGCTTAGCTAACTGGGGAAAAACATACAGGTTCTCATTATACTGACTGTACATTTTCAGCATTGTAATGTAGTACAGTCAAGACACAGGTTTATCAGTGAAAACTAGGCCTCAATTTGAAACACTCCACTTCAGCATTGAGCTAATAGTGCTAACCTACTATAAAAGTAAGAATTAAATTAATGCAGGCCTTGTTTTGTAGAAAAAGCCCAGCAGGAACTCATTAGCATAATAGGCCACACCCCCGAGAGTGCAGCTCCTCCCAGGATTGGCGTCCCTGGGTGCAGGGTGCACAGGGAACCCAAGGGAAGGAAGGCAGTTCTGGATTGGCAGCTGCAGGGCAGCTGCCTGGGGAACACGAGGAGGGGAGGCAGTTTAAACTTGGCCTCCCCAGGCGCCCCACGGCTTGCGAGGTACCTGGGGAACCCCGGGCGGGGAGGCTGTAGGCGTGGCCAACTCAGAAGCCAGCCGGAACTAAGTTCCTGTGCGTTCCTGCCCCAAAATAGCCCTGAATTAATGTATCTGAAGCACTAACGCTCAAAAACATTATAGACATACTAGATATTGTTAATTTCATATTTAGACACACTATGGCTGCTGTCCTAATGAAATTTTCCTGAGCATAAGACCCATGGAGTAACATGGAACTTATTTCCAATTAGACCTGTTTCCTTTGAATTGCAACTAGGTTTGGTAAGTTAACATAGACATCCATACTTGATTGTGCCAAAGAATGCCAATTGAATATATCCAAATATTAAGTACTACAAAAGAGACATTAAAAACAACTTTTGCAAAGTAAATATATGTACATTATCAGTAGCACATACTGAACATTCCCATTTTTGCCTTATTGTGTGACATAATGCCGGATTTTTTTTTTGTCAGATAGAATCTTTGTTTGCACAATTACATTTTTAGTTGTGTTTGGTTTATATTTGATTGTTGTATTTTAATTCTTATTGTAAACTGCCTGGAGCACACATTTGAGTAGAAAGCAAGGTATACATTTTCTACAATAAAAATGAATACATACTGGAAATAGTGTAAAAAAAAAAAACCTGTACCATTTCAAATATATTGTGTCATTGCTCAGTATAAGAACATAAGAAGAGTCCTGCTGGATCAGACCAATAGTCCTAGTCCAGAGGTGTCAGACTGATTTGTTATGAGGCCAGATCTGACATAAATGTCTGTCAGGCAGGGCCATGTGTACCATAAAACATAATGCCAGGTACAGGAAATAGAAACGGTATAAAGGACAACAGCTAGTAAGCTCCGAGTTGGTGTATCCTCACTGCAAAGCCCCATGGGCTGTGGGGGGGAGACAGCAGAGGAAAACCCACATAGGTGGACAGGAGAGGCAGCAATGAGCAGATGCTCCCACGATGCTTGACTGCCACAGATGAGGTTATTCTGCTGTGCTGGAGTAGCTCTGCCCACTCCCCCCCCCAGCACTCCCTCCCTTGCATTAGTTGCTTGCAGGCCACATAAGAGCCCTGGATGGGCCACTTCTGGCCCCTGGGCCTTATGTTTGACACACCTGTTCTTGTCTAACATCCTTTCTCACACAGTGGCCAAACAGTTCCTCTGGATGACCAATAGCAGGGCACAGAGACTGAGGCCTTCCCCTGATGTTGCCTCCTGGCTCTGGGATTCAGAGGCTTAGTGCCTCTGAATGTGGAGATTCCCCTCAGCAACCATGGTTAGTAGCCATTGATAGACTTATCCTCTATGAATCTATTTAATCTCATTTTAAAGCTGTTTATTCCTATGGCCATCACTACATCCTCTAGCAGCAAATTCCACATTTTAAACACTCTGTGTAAAGTAGTATTCTGTCCATCTTGAGCCTACTGCCCATCAGTTTCATTGGATGCCCTTGAGTGCTAGTATTTTGGGAGAGGGAGAAAAAATTATCTTTGTCAACTCTCTCCACCCCATGCATAATTTTATAAACCTGTATCAGGTCCCCCCTTCCCTTAGTCGTCTCTTTTCTAAAGTGAAAAGTCACAGACTCTTCAGCCTTTCCTTATACAGAACCCCCTAATCATGTTGGTTGCCCTCCTCTGTACTTTTTCCAGCTCTGCAATATCCTTATTGGATACAGTGTCCAGAACTGTTCTATTGCCAGGTCCTATCTTTTAGCCAGTGGAAGGACTCCCAGGACCTTCCCAGGATGTTCTGCTGCACATGCAAAGCATGTGTGGTGCAATGACATCACCTAGAAGTGATGTCATCACATCACTGATAATGGGGTGACACTCTAGTTTTTGGGCAAAACTTTACGGTTTTTTACCTTCAAAACCATAGAGTTTGCCCAAAAACTAGAGTGTCACCTTGACATTGGCAACATGATGACATCACTTCTGGATGACATCATTATGACAGCGATGTCATGTGATGATGTGCCTGTTTAGGGATGGGGCTTCCCCCACCAGCCGGCTGGCCGGCAGTGGGCTGGAGCCCCAGAAATTGGGGAAACCCTGCCTGGACTGGGGGTCTGGCAATCCCAAACTCTGCACAGTATTCCAGTGAGGCCACACCATAGATCTATACAGGTACATTACAATATCAGCTGTTTTATTCTCAACCCCTTTCATAATAATCACTAACAAAGAATTTCCTTCTTCACCACTGCAGTGCGCTGGGTTGACACTTTCATTGAGCTATCCACTACAACCCCAAGATCTTTTTCCCTCTCAGTCACAGTAACTTCAGATCCCATTAGCCTATACTTGAAGTTGGGATTTATTGTCCCTAGGTGCATCACCTTACATTTACCAAGATTGGACTTCATTTGCCACATTGTTACCCACTTACCCAGTTTGTGGAGGTCCTCTTGGAACTCTTCACATTCAGCCTTTTTCCCCACCATCCTTAAGCAAACCTTTAAGACTAACAAAGTGTTATTCATGGTATAAGCTTTCCTGTGCAACTTCTTCAGGTATGTGAAGAAGTGTGCTTGCACACGAAAGCTTACCCCTTGAATAATACTTTGTTGGTCTTAAAGGTGCCACTGGACTCAGACTTTTTTCTACTGCTTCAGAATAACATGGCTACCCACCCAGATCTTTCATAAGAGAACCTGTCCTCTTATCCCATGACTGCTAAGTTTACTCAGGAGTCTTTGGTGAGATACCTTGTCCAAAGCCTTTTGAAAGTCCAGGTATATAATATCCACAATATGATGGGAAAGTTAACCAAAAAACAAATGATTTATATGGTATAATGATAAACTCTAGTTCATTTGTTCATTTAGAAGATATATTTCTGTTTCCATTCTAAAAGAAATACACAAGTTGGCTAACAATAGCAACAATAAATGATCCTATCAAATACCTAATATTTCTGTCAATCTAAACGAAACCAGCACTAAAACCTAACTATGCACCATGAAACTCAGGATAACATTTGAAATAATTTCCAAAGCCTTCTAGAACTAACACATTTTCAAATCATGTCAGAAGGCCTGTGGCAATGATGTGAATTGCAGCTGTAGGGAGTAGGAAGGCACAGAGCATTAAAATCTCTTTTAGAAAAAGACTTGCAGAAAGATGCCATATGGCCTGGCCTCATACAAGACACGTTCCTGCTACAAGGCACTGCCAGTTTAGAATCCCGGCAGGTTCCTATCATAGCAGGTAAGTACTTCAAACAGGATTGCCAACTCCAGGTAAGGGAATTTCTGGAGATTTGGGGGCAAAGTATGGGGAGGTTAGAGGTTGGGGAGGGGAAACTTAGTAGGGATGTGATTCCATGGAGTCAACCTTCTGAAGCTGCTGTCTGATCTCTGTGGTCTGGAGATTAACGAGAACTCCGGGAGAACTCCAGGCCCCATCTGGAGGAAGGCAACCCTGACTTCAGGTACTATATAGCACAGGCCTGAGCAAAGTTACATCTTTCTAAGCTCTTTGACTTCAGTGGCCTGAATGGGAGAAAGGGTAACTTTGCTTAGGATGGCACTGTTAGAACCAAACTGTTTAAGCTTGCTGCACCTACATTCCAAGCCAGGGCTACAAGTTCAATGTGATATTGGGTTAGAAAAAAAAATCTTTTTTAAAAAATTAAACACCAAAATCTTTCAGAAATCTTTATTTTCTCTTCCCCACTCGCTCCTTTACTTTTCCTACTTGTTTCTTTCAAAGGCACATCCAAACTCACCCTTGAACAAATGGGATCTGTGCTGATACTCGATAGACATAACTAGTCACTCTTTGCACATTATTTCATTATTTTCAGCTGCTATGCAGTGGAACAGTTTATAGCCAGTGCATTAACTACAAAGTAAAGGTTAAAGTTTCCTTTGCTCGAAAGCCAGTCAAATCCGACTCTAGGGGATGGTGCTCATCTCCGTTTCCAAGCCGAAGAGCCAGCACTGTCCAAAGTCTTTTCCATGGTCATGTGATTGGCATGACTAAATGCTGAGGTGCACGGAATGCTAGGTTGGCAGGAGCAAGGGTCAGAGTCAGGAGCTCACTTCATCACATGGCACTCGGGTCTCGAACTGCCGAACTACTGATCTTTCGGTCTACAGCTCAGTGTCTTAACCTCTGAGCCACCACAGCCCCTACATTAACTACATACTCTCCCATATATTTAATTAAGAAAAAGGGAGAACCTCCATTTGCATTTGGCATTGCATAGCAAGATTGTTAACACATACTTAAGAGATATGAATGAAAGTGGACAAGATTCCAGGAATTCTCTTTCTGGTCTGTTGGTTGTAGCGTCAGTGGCTCAAACACAAGAGATTTCAATGAGTATTTAATTCAAAAAGTAATTAAGTCTTTTGTTCTAGGACTTGAACCTGAGCCATACCGTCTGGAACCAGTGTGCACAGAAGTGCTGGTCAAAGCCAGGGAAGCTGTCAGACAGAGATATTGCAAAGAGGCAACATATTTCTTCATACAATTAGCCTGAGAAATAATAATCATGTTAAAGGCTGCAGAATTAATGATGTTAGTACTCATTTAAGTAACAGTGAGATTGCCGAGATATAGCCAGCTATTTTGGAAAGGATGAACTATCATAGCTTCCAAGGGAAAGTAGCCAACTTCTTCTGTCTTCTCTGGGGAACACTATTCTCCTAGCTTTAGTATGTTCATAAATTGGTAACATTTTGCAGTAATAAAAGAATTTAGAACATCATTGGCCTCCCTGCCCAGTCTACCAAGTGAAAACCAAGCTAGACGCTTAGAGAAAACAATTGTGAAATTAAAATTTCATTATGCAAGTTGCCAGGACTTGTAACATATTTAAAATTAAATTCCAACACAGCTGCATCATAATTGAATCTGAAAAATTATGAACATGAATTATAGGAGGTGTTTGAATTATCAGCAGTCACACAATTTTGATTTAAGACAAAAATCCTCACAAATGAATCACAGAATATTAAGAATAAACTAGAAGCTTTCAGTGAAGTAAGTTTGTTTGTTAACTGGCTGCAGAGTTCCCTCAAATAAAGTCCCTGTGCTTCTAATAGTCCCCTGACATGGCAGTGTTTACCAGGTGCTGTTCTCCCATCTCACTGCTTGAGGGCCTGCTGGATATATCTCTCAATTGTAGTTATTAAGGTTACAGAACATCCTTCAAGGCCAGGTGTTGGCAACCATAAGTGGCTATTATGATGATTGTGCTTCTTTTGAAAAATGAGGCATTTAGCTCTCCCCTGGACAGGATACAGGTTAGGTAGGCCAGTTGTGTCATGGCCTGGGATAAACCCAGCAGGAAAAGCAATATACTGAAACATATGGGCCTCTTATAAGTATGCATCCTTTTTGCACTAGGGGAATTTGTACTTGAGTGCAAGTAGTCTTGGGAAAGATAGCTCTCAGTAAAGTAATCTTAGGAACAAAGTCAGGCTTCTTCAGTAATGTCTATATCCTCTTAGCCAGATTGTATTTGCAACAGCAGCTCTCATTAATGGAGACATTGTTCAGTTCCATAAACACTCTCAAAACTCTCCAGCCTTTAAAAAGCTGCCTGTTCTGTACTCCAGGCTACCCAGATTATTCAGCACTACTTTTGAGTCATTGCAGGGATTTTCACATGCTTCCTCCCTTTCTTTATGAATGAATGTAGGGATGAAACTCCAAGGCGCAGGGATGGAATGAGGAGGCTGTAGTAACCTACCTGTATCCAACTTCCAGGCTTAGTAACCACTGGGCCTGACCCGCAAACTGGTTAGACCCTATCTAGAGTTGGCAGGAATTGTGCAGCAGGTCACTGGCACAAAGGCAGAGCTAACTGCCCTAATGCTGGAGGGAGCTTTCCCTACCTTCCTGATCTTGTACAGAGAGGTGGCGCTGGGAAAGGGACTCCTTTGATGCTAAGCAGCATCAGCAGCATGTTGGGCAGGGTTGCCAATGCCGGGTTCAAAGGAGATCTGAGGGTGGAAACAAGGAGAGTGGGTTTTAGGGAGGGGAGGGACCTCAGTAGGGTACAATGCCATGCAGTCCACCTTCCAAAGCAGCCTTTTTTTCTCCAGGACAAGTGGAATAAATGTTTTAAATAAATAAATAAATAGATAAATAAATAAATAAATAAATAAATAAGAGATTTATGTAGTCCAGAGATCAGTTGTAATTCCAGGAGATCTTCAGCCCCCACCTAGAGGTTGGCAACCCTAGCAAAGAATGAGGCTTTACTGCTCTCTGCACAGTTTCCTGGGAAGAAAACTGGCAAAATTATGGGCCGAGTTTGGAGCCAGGGTGTAATGGCCTAAAAATGCTGGCAGCTGAAGCGGGCTGTCTAAACTCCGGAAAAGTGTTATGCTTCAGATCAGCTGCAATGAAACCTAGTTTAATTGGTGATTTTGTCTGGTCACTCTGGGATGGGGGGAACAAAGGTTTTCTTGAACCATGGCTCAGTCCCAGAACCTGTTTTCAGTGCCAAGCCACAGCCTTTAAGCATGCACAGAGAGTATTCCCAGGCCCTTTCATTCTTCCTGAGTGATGACCTTTTGTGAATCGGTGGTTAGACTGTCAGGTTAGGATCTGGGAGACCCAGGTTCGAATCCCTATTTGGCCATGGAAGCTTGCTGCATGACCTTGGGCCTGTCTCAGACTAACATTCCCCCACACAAACTTGTTGTTGTGAGGATAAAATGGAGAGGAAGCTGAGGTTATAAGATACTTTGGGTTCTCATTGGTAAGCAAACTGGGGTATAAATAAATAAATAAATAAATACACACACACAAATAAGTTTTATTTATTTATTTATTTATTTATTTATTACTTAAACTTCTACCCTGCCCTCCCCACTGAAGTAGGCTCAGGGCGGCTGAGACGAACTCCAGGGCTCGGAATCAGCCTGCAAGCAAAGACACCTGCAGTCACGTGACTAACAGTGATGATGTAATCCTAAGGCAGACCGCAGGAGGGGGTTCGAATGAGAAAACAAACAAACACTCTTGACAGTTGGAGTTTGGCAGTTGAGACTGGCAGTTGTTTTTTGTGTTTTTATTTTGGAGTGTATGAGGGGACTGACAAGTCTTGTTGGAACAAAGGAGATATCTATATAGATTCCCATCTTAAGGGAAACCGAGAAAAGCCAAACGTGATAACTCAGGAGTCTTCACGTGGAAAATAAGCTCTGAGTGGATAAATGAGAAATACACATTCCTCTCCCTTAGAAATTATACCCTGCTGGAGAAAGAACCTGGTTTAGGGGATTTAGTGTGTGCCAGAAGAATTTATTGGACTAGTGGAGGTCCAAATTCAAACTAAGGTACAGCAGAGGTATCTCTCTGTGAAGGTGGAGAGTACCTAAGAATCCCACACAAAAACTGGCTGCCTAAAATAGCATAAGGGTTGAGTTTGGAGAGAGAGAGTGATTTGTACTGTGTCATCTGAAGTGACTGATTGTAAAGCAACTAACCTAAAGCTGAAATATACCATCTCCAACTACGTATCCATAAGCATCCACTGTTCCCATGTATATATATTCCCTGTCTGCCTGCTCTTATAAATAAAATCTTCATTTGGTTTTACTGTTCCAAGTTGCATGTCCTTCACAGCGGCATACATAAAAACAGTAAAACTATAAAAAAGTATATATCTCAATATAAAAATACATTTTAGAACAAACATATCAATGGCAGTGCGCTGAGTAAAGTGCATTTTGACATGGTCAGTTGAACTGCTACTCTAGATGACTCCTGGCTCTAGGTTGGCCCTAGATGACTCCTGGCTCTAAGTCGGCCCAGGGCATGGCTAGTAAGATGTGGCTTCTATTGAAAAGCCTGCCAGAAAAGCTCCGTTTTCACGGCCCTGCGAAACTGTGAGAGGTCCCACAGGGCCCTGATCTCACCAGGAATTTAATTCATTTGTAATTCATTTGTAAAGCAGCTTACCTCATTCTCCTCTCCTCCCTATTATCCTCACAACACCCTTGTGAGGTAGCTTAGGTGCATGACTGGCCCAAGGTCACCCAGCAAGCTTCTATGGCATGAGTGGAGATTCGAGCCCAAGTCTCCCAGATATTGGTCAGATACTCTTAACCACTATCCCATGCTGTATTTGTGATTAAGAGGAAACATGTGATTGAAAGGTAGGATTTCCAAAGGGCACACATTGCTACATGAAGAAGAAGAAGAGATTGGATTTATATCCTGCCCTTCACTCACTTGGAGTCTCAGAGTGGCTTACAAACTAGTTTCCCTTCCCCTCCCCACAACAGACACCTGTGAGGTAGGTGGGGCTGAGAGAGCTCTTTCCAGAGCTGTCCTTGAGAGAACAGTTGGGCCAGAGCTATGGCTTGCCCAAGGTCATCCAGCAGGTGCAAGTGGAGGAGTGGGGAATCAAACCCGGTTCTCCCAGATTAGAGTCCACATACTTAACCACTACACCAAACTGGCACCAAACATACTCCCAATTTATTCAGCACAAGTGTTTCTCAGCTTTGTTGAAGTCTGTTCTCCCCTAAATGCAACAATGGCCTATTCAGGAGAGAGCATGCATGGTATACAAGGATCTGTGGATTAACAACTTTTTAAGAGGAGTGTTCATATATCTCATTCCCATCACCTCACCTTGCCAGATACATCAGGCACAGCCAGTTCTGTAACGAGTGACCAGACAAAGCCAGCCGCGATGGCATTATGGCCAGAGGAAGGTTTATTAACGCCATGTGCTTGCTGACATGAATGATGTGATGTTTTGGAGACTGAATTAACTGTCCTCCCCTCCTTGCCAAGCCAAACAGGGTCAACAGGGTTGAGAAGGTAAAGAAAGGAAAGGTTATGACGTATCAAGTTCGGCTTTTCTCTTCTAGAGGCCCAAAGTTATTATGAATTGCAAGAAACATGCACATGCTAATGACGTAGCATTTTTACGTAGCATTATGCCTTCCAAAACTACTAAAGCAGAAGTTTATTATCTGTGCAACTTACATGCAATTCCATGAGTTCCAGTAGTAAGTTTACCTGCAAATAAGTATGCATAGGATTGCAGTTGTAATTATTTATCAGTTGATATGGGGAATATGAGATAACCGAACATTCAGTATTGGGAAGCTGAACAGGCTGTGTCACAGGTGGGGATAGAAGATCCATCCAGCCTATTACAGTGCTTCAGGCAGGCTGGAACATCTCTGTACTCCATCTGACATTGTGAAATGTATCCAGCGATTGTTATTTAAAGACTCTGACTCTCCCCAACCTTGGCACAGGTGGGTTATTAAAACCAGGTATAAGGCAAGGATGACATTCACCTCCATTGTAATGTCATTATCTTATTTCAAATTATAACAGCAACACTTTAGATAAGAGTATTCAAGAAATAACATGTGCATTGTGTGACTAATCACCCTTCCTGACTAACAAGTAATGAAATAATAAATCACAATTTTGCAAAACAGTTATGAAGCAAACATGCCTAAATTTTGAACAGATTCCGAGCAAGTATTGCCCATTACCGAATGAGTCATTTGGGATTTGCATGGTGCTGTTTTGAAAAAGTCAGTGAAATTAAGGCTCTGATCTTCACACTGTCCTACTAAAGCAAACCATATTCATTTCAGGCAGTGCCAGGTGTTCTCCCACTGAGGCGGAGGACATCTGTGGGTACTTCCCACCGTCCAGTCAGGGAGGCAGGAACTAAATTTTCTTCTCCTTCCTGTCTGACGTGTGGGACGTCCCTCAGTTCTGTTCCTGCCTTTCAGGGAGAGCAGTTCTTTAGCAGGCTTTGCCTTCTAGACTCCAGTTTGTAAGCCTTTTAATTCTTTTCCTTTCTAATACTCTTCTATTTACTCTTTCTTATCTCTTCCCTCCACTTACTCCTCCGCTTCATTCCCCCCTTCTCCCTAGGGCTGCCAAGTCCCCCGGTAGAGCGGGGGAAACACCGATTTTGAAAGCTTTCCCCCGCTTTTCCAAGACTGGCCACCCGGGGGACAAAATGGCTGCCAGCAGGGGAACCTCGGAGCCTGCCCTGCTGGCCTCTTGAACTTCTTAAAAGGGAAATTTCCCCTTTAAGAACTAATCGAGCAAGACAGCCCCACCCAGAGATTAAGGAGGGACTAAGCTCTTTCTACTGAAGGGCTTCTGTGCAAGGTTGCTGCTGGAGTAAACTGCTCGGGTAAGCTGGGGTCTGCGAGCTCTTTTCCTTCTCTGTCTCTCCCCCTCCCCCTCTTTCTTTTTTCTGTCTGTCTGTCCACTGTGGTTTTGTCAAAGGAATAAACTGTCACTTCCAAAGAGGTAAACATCACAAGGAGAGGTTGCCTGTAGAAGGTCTGGGAGTGGGATTGTTTAAAATGTCTTGTCCTGGCTGCTTGGGTCCCCCCAATCCTCATTTCCCTTCTGCAAATAAAAGTTGGGATTCCTCATTTTTATGCCAATTTTCTGTTTCTTTCAACCGTGTGTCGTCCCCCCCCCCCCCCGGCAGTAAAAATCTGCATTTTTAAAAGCATTTGTACATCAAGTAACCAGTATTTTAAGTTAGGGATGGATCCAACTAGCTTTTCTGCTGGCGAAAAGGGGAGGACAAAGGTCCTCTTTAGCCACCAAAAAGCCTATGCTGGGGGGGGGGGGGGAGAAGTTATGGGACTTACATGGACAACAGCTGGGTGAAACAAGGGCCAGAAATAAAGCCTGGGAATTGGGCAAGAGTAAGTGAAAAAGCTGGCTGTCTGTCTGTCTGTCTGTCTCTCTCTCTGTCCCCATCCAGCAGAGGTCTATCAGTGGCTATTATTAGCCACAAGGTCTAAATGGAACCCTTTGTCTGGGGCAGTGATGCTCTGAATTCTTGATGCTTGGGGGGCAACCGTGGGAGGGCTTCTGGAGTTCTGGCCCCGCTGCTGGACCTCCTGAGGGCACCTGGTATTTTTGGCCACTGTTGTGACACAGAGTGTTGTACTGGATGGGCCGATCCACTGTGGCTTCTCTCCTGTTCTTATGATATGAAAATCATATTTAGCACTTGTGTAGCACTTAGGGCTTCATATTCTGCCGAGATGAGGAAGGATTCAGTAGGGCCATTGCTCAGTGATAGAGCATCTGCTTGACATGCAGGAGGTATCAGCCTCTTCAGCTAAAAAAAGATCAGGTAATAGGTGACATTAAAGATCTCAGCCTGAGACCCTGGAGAGCCACTACCAGTCTGAGTAGTCAATACTGACCTTGATGGACCATTGGCCTGATTCAGTATCAGGAAACTTCATGAGTTCATGTGGAAGCATGTGGAAGCAACATCACAGGATGTGACATCACAAAATGATGTCACTTCCTTTCTCCTGGCTCCACCCCCAAAGTCTCCTGGCTCCACCCCCAAAGTCCCCAGATATTTCCCAAGTTGGACTTGGCAGCCCTACTTCTCCCCCCCCCCCCGAGCGCAAACGCCGCGCAGACGCTCCCCGGACTCGGGAAGTGAAAAGGGAGGGAGCAGTGTTCGCAGCCATGGACAGGCTTGCGAGGGACGCCTTTTTGGAGGAGGAGGACCTTGCAGCGGCCACCCGGTTGCTGCAAACGACGAGGGAAGACCCCAGAGCCGACATGCCGAAGCGGCTTGTACGCGCTCACGGCGACGCGTCAGCCATAGCGCCACAGAAGAAAGCGCGCCTAGAAGAAGCAGCATCGGCCCCCTGCGGGCCAAATACTAGCACCGCAGCCTCTCACTCGGAGCTTTCGGCAGGAAAACAGGCCACAGACCTCTCCAGCTATGGCGCCGCCCTTCAGCGGGAGGTTCCCAACCTCCAGGCAGGAGTTTCCTGCATGGCTCATTCTCTTCAGTCTGCAGCCCTGCAAGTGCCCCAGCAACAACAACTCCAGCTCGGTAATGTACAGGGGCTTTCCCAAGTCCCCTTTGATTTAATGGGCAATGTTAAACAGGCACTAAGGGAGGAGATAGGAAGTCTTTGCCGCCTCCCCAGGTCCATGGCCTCAGATTCCGAGTCGGATCCTTCCTCACCCCCCACCCCCCAGAGGACTCCCAAATCAGCCCGTCAGGGAAAGGCCCGGTCTTCTAAGACAGGTCAGAAGCGACCCCCAGAGAGAACCAGGGAAAGGGCCCCCCACTGGGATGACGTGTTACCTCCTGAGGAGGATACTGGGAGCAGGGAGGAAGATAAGGACAAAGAGTTCCTCTCTGATGAAGAGGAGGAGGAGGTTTTTGTACCAGAGCCAGCAACTAGGCTTTTTAAGCCAGAGGATTATCAATACTTATTAACCAAAACTGTGGCTGCACTTCAACTTCATGATACTTCGGCCGGGGAGGAGGACTCTAGGCCCAGGGCAACCAAATCCAAAACACAAGGGATGGAAGAGCTCTTTCCTAAACATGCAGACTCCCAAAAGGTCTATCCCTTGCCAGAGTATTTTGAAAGGCAAATTAGAGCAGAATGGTCCAAACCTACAGCCAATAGACAATTTCCACAGTTGGTAAAAAGACTTTATACTATGCCACAATTTGTACATGAGATGTTACAAGTCCCAGCTGTGGACGCCCCAGTGGTAGCCTTGCAATCCTCGGGCCTACTGTCAGAGGACGGGCAGGGTTCAGTCAGAGACAACTTTGATAAGAAGGGGGAAGCAGCCCTGCACAAGGTCCATGAGGCCTTAGCTCTGGCCATGCGAGCATCTGCCATCTCATCTATCATCTCCAGAGCATCCATGGTCTGGATTCGCAAGGTTATACAACTCATTCCAGAAAACAATAAGCGCCTCCTAGAGGGAGCAAACAGGGTCTTAAAGGCCAACACATTCACTGCAGACTCTTCCTTGGATGTGCTCACGTTCACTTCCAGGGCGATGGCCTCAGCGACGGTAGCCAGACGCCTCTTCTGGCTTAGAGCATGGCCGGCAGACCTTCTTTCCAAGAATATTGTTCTATCCTACCCCTTTCAGGGCGAGAAGCTTTTTGGGGATGCCCTGGATAGAATCCTAATAGAGACCAGGGACAAAAAGAAAGCGATGCCAAAAACACTTAGACGCTCAGATAGATGCTACTCCAACCCTCAGCCCTTTCGTTCCCAACATACCCTGGCCAGAGGCCGGCAGGACACAAAAAGGTCATGGGGACAGCCTAGACAATCATTCAAGAAGGGTCCCTTCGTCCCCAGGAACAACAGGTCTGCTCCCTTTCGATCCAACCATGCTGACCAGGACGATAAGTCCTCCAAAGCATGACTCGCTATCCGCTCCGGTGGGGGGGGCGCCTGCTTCTTTTCTCCGAGGCTTGGAAAGATGTGCAAGCAGACGCCTGGTCCTTAGACGTTATCTCCGTAGGTTACTCCATCGAGCACCAACAAGGCCACGGGGTCTATTCGATATTCTTCACGGTCCCGAAAAAGAACAAGGACTGGCGAGCCATCTTAGACCTAAAATTCCTCAATCAATTTATCAAGTTACGCCACTTCAGAATGGAGACTCTTCGTTCAATATCAGAATCCATACAACCTCGAGAGTTCCTGACATCTATCGATTTGACAGAGGCGTACCTTCATATACCCATCTTGCCAACACATCGCCGATACCTGAGGTTCTACATGGAAGACCGCCACCTGCAGTTCAGAGCCCTGCCATTTGGGCTCTCCACAGCGCCCAGAGTATTTTCCAAGATTCTTGTCAATCTGGTAGTGAGTCTCCAGGAACGCGGGGTGCATATTCACCCATATCTCGATGACCTCTTGATACGCTCCAGTTCACGCCAGAAGTCGCTACAGGACGTTCAGACTACCATCGTCTTTCTTCAGGACCACGGTTTCCTAGTGAACCGGGACAAATGCTCGTTAGTTCCTTCACAACGCCTAGAACACCTCGGCATGTTGATCGACACACAGAAATGCTCGATTTTCCTCACCAGAAAGAAGAAGGAAAAGACCAGGACACTCGCAAATTCAATTATCAGGAGCAGTTCGACACCTCTTCCGACTCTAGCCAAGTTGCAAGGTCTCCTAGTAGCCAACTCGGAGGCACTCACCTGGGGACAACTTCACCTCAGGCCCTTACAGAAATTCTTACGCCCTTACCAGTCACGCATCATCGCCAAGACGAACATCAACATCACGGTGTCCAGGGAGGTCAAACACAGCTTGATCTGGTGGACCAGTCTCCCCAACTTAAGCCAAGGCAAGTGCTTCCTAGTTCCACAACAAATACAGCTATTCACGGATGCCAGTCTCAAAGGCTGGGGAGCATCTCTGAACAATCACCCCATACAAGGTGTCTGGACGGAGAGAGAATCACGACTTCCGATCAACGTACTGGAGTTGAGGGCCATCCAACTGGCGGTCTTACGCTTTCAGGACAGGCTGCAGCATTGCCATCTCTTAGTCCGGACGGACAACATCTCAGCCAAATCTTACATAAACAAACAGGGAGGTTCCAGATCCCCGAAACTTCACAGGGAAGCGGTTCTACTCTTATCCTGGGCGGAGACTCACCTAGCCTCCATCCGAGCTGAACACATCAAGGGCTCAGCCAACATCCAAGCGGATTGGTTGAGCAGGGAGACCATACATCCAGGAGAATGGTCATTGAAAAAGGACATCTTCAAAGAGATAGTTTGTCATTTCGGCACACCAGTTCTGGACCTGTTCGCCAGCTCAACCAACCACCAGTTGCCGAGATTCCTGACGCGTTTCTTTCACCCCCTAGCGAAAGGGACGGACGCCATGACCCTGGTGTGGCCGGAAGGTCTGCTTTATGCCTTTCCCCCAATTCCGATCATCCCCAAGCTACTGCGGCGGATCAGACAACAGAGTGCAGAAGTCATATTGGTGGCACCAAGATGGCCACGACGACCGTGGTTCTCGACACTCATCCAGATGTCAACCTCGGCTCCTCTCACATTACCATCTCCACCGGACATGCTCCAACAGGGACCGATACGACACCCGCACCCAGAGTGGCTTTGCTTAACCGCGTGGTGATTGAGCGGAATTCCCTACTGACACGAGGATACTCTCAGGAAGTTGTGGATACCATCCTCGCATCCAGGAGACAGTCCACGATCAAGCTATACAGTACAGCATGGAAAGCGTTCGTGAGATGGGGACGGAGGAAGGACGTCGACGTCCTCAACCCTAGTTTAGAGGCGATTCTCGCATTCCTTCAAGAGGGTCTACGCCTGGGTCTCAAGTCGGCCACACTCAGGAAACAAGTGGCTGCGCTGTCTACTGTAATTCCCCCTAAGCATGGATTGCAACTCTCAGAACACCCTGATGTTCGTCGTTTTTTGAAGGGCGCTACATTCAAATGCCCGCCAGTCATTCATAGGTTCCCCACATGGAGGCTGCACACTGTCCTCTCGGCCCTGACCAGACCACCATTCGAACCAATTAAAGATATTCATCTATGCTGGGTGAGCATGAAAACCATTTTTCTAGTGGCCGTCACTTCAGCAAGGAGGGTGTTGGAGCTAGGCGCTCTTTCGATTCGTTCCGATCTCTGTATCTTCCACAAGGATAAAGTCATTCTACGAACAGACCCATCATTTCTTCCGAAGGTGTGCTCCAGATTCCATAGGGCACAAGAAATTTGCCTTCCTTCGTTTTGTCCATCTCCCACACATCCTAAGGAGAAAACTTGGCATACTCTTGACGTTCGACGGGCACTCAAGGCATACCTGGTGCGCACTGAATCGATCAGACATTCTGAATCTCTCTTCATTAATATAGCTAACCCTAACATGGGCCGCAAGATGTCAGCCGCAACCATTAGTTCAATCATCAAGCGATGCATTACAGAATCCTACAAGGCACGGGGCTTGACTGTCCCACAAGGTATCACGGCACATTCTGTCCGTAGCTCGGCAACCAATGCAGCCTTCATCAATAATGCCTCCGTGGATGAGGTATGCAGGGCAGCTACCTGGTCATCGTTGTCCACCTTTGTGAAGCACTATAAACTGAATCAGTACTCATCAGCTGATGCCGCATTCAGTCGCAGAGTGCTGCAGCACGTATTACAAGACGAAGATGATAACCCACCCGGACTGTAGGGACTGCTATGGGAGCACCCACAGATGTCCTCCGCCTCAGTGGGAGAACGACCCTTGGACACTTATCGTGAGGGGTCCTTCTCCATCTGAGGAAAGGAGGACATCTCGCCCTCCCGTCATCTTCGCTCTTACCTCTGTTTTTTCTCCGATCTTCCTCTGAGTGCAGACCTCTTCTCTCTCTCTATACTTTGCATGTTTGTTACTCCTATACTCTCTGTTAGGCCACTTGGCCATTGTTTTTTCTTCTAAAGTTCTAGTTAGTTGGAAAATATTGCTATACTGCTGTGCGGAGTTCCCGAACTGAGGGACGTCCCACACGTCAGACAGGAAGGAGAAGAAAATTTAGTTCCTGCCTCCCTGATTGGACGGTGGGAAGTACCCACAGATGTCCTCCTTTCCTCAGATGGAGAAGGACCCCTCACGGTAAGTGTCCAAGGGTCGTTTTGACTCCCCAGGCAAAGGAACTTCTGGGTGCTCCAGTTTTCTTCCTCCTCCACAGGTATTCTGTCTGGGGTTATAACCCAAACTATGTGTTTTGCTTAATAAATCTTTATAGTTTCTTCCCCACCAAACATGTGAGAATCTGCAGAGAGTTGCGCTGCTGGAATGTTTTCATCCTTTGGCCTGACAGCTTTGTACCATATTCTCTTAATCTGCGGTCACACACACTAAATAATCCACTTTTAATACACTTTCCAACTGGATATTGGCAGTTCACACAGTACAATCCAGTAGGAAAGTGCACTGAAAGTGGATTGAAAGTGGATTATTTAGTGTGTGTGACCACAGCCTTACTGTATTTGCACTCTTTTCCCTTCCTCCGTATGTGTGTGGATGGGGGTTTTCCCTGTGACTACTGGAAATCTGGAGGGGGGAGCATATTGTTTCTGTACCAACTAGTTTAGTCAGCTAGGGTTGCTGATTTGGATTGATCTTGTGGATCCCCTGTCTGCCTTTTGAATAAGGAGGGATTCACATGAAGATTGTTATAGAGAGTGATAAGTACTGGAGTTGGGAGGCCGGTGGAGTGAGTTTCAGCATGATCAAGTTTATTGTAGGTCAGGAACAAGCATAGCCCAGGGGTCAGTTTATATGCACAGAAAAGCCTCACCCCTGTCTACACCCACACTGTGGGATAGGTTAATCTTCCCACCAGAGATTACATTGGTTCATTTGAATATGCTAAGCCCCTGATAGGTGGATCTTTAGGAGCCTGGGTGCTATTGTTCTTTTACCTCAAGCTTGTACCTTTTCCAGGCCATGCGGTCAAACAGCATGGCCGGCACCATTACATGTTTGGTCACATCAAAGAATCATACAAGTGTACACATAGCGAATCACAGCCTGGTTGTTGGTGGAATTGTGTCCAGGACATAACAGAGAGTATGCAGTTTCCAGGTAGCAACATACCCGAACACACAGAAAAACCCTTCATCTGAAAGTATATGCAATTGCACAACTGCTTTCCTTACAAATGGCCATCATAAAGGGAAGACATTTGTCTGTAAATGAGGAGAGGAGGGGCTTTACGTGAACCAGAAGTACATCTATGTGAGCTTGTTACAGCACAAAATAACTAACGTCCAGACCAGGGAATGGTGTGAATGCGACCTTCCTCACCCCCCACCCCCCAGAGGACTCCCAAATCAGCCCGTCAGGGAAAGGCCCGGTCTTCTAAGACAGGTCAGAAGCGACCCCCAGAGAGAACCAGGGAAAGGGCCCCCCACTGGGATGACGTGTTACCTCCTGAGGAGGATACTGGGAGCAGGGAGGAAGATAAGGACAAAGAGTTCCTCTCTGATGAAGAGGAGGAGGAGGTTTTTGTACCAGAGCCAGCAACTAGGCTTTTTAAGCCAGAGGATTATCAATACTTATTAACCAAAACTGTGGCTGCACTTCAACTTCATGATACTTCGGCCGGGGAGGAGGACTCTAGGCCCAGGGCAACCAAATCCAAAACACAAGGGATGGAAGAGCTCTTTCCTAAACATGCAGACTCCCAAAAGGTCTATCCCTTGCCAGAGTATTTTGAAAGGCAAATTAGAGCAGAATGGTCCAAACCTACAGCCAATAGACAATTTCCACAGTTGGTAAAAAGACTTTATACTATGCCACAATTTGTACATGAGATGTTACAAGTCCCAGCCGTGGACGCCCCAGTGGTAGCCTTGCAATCCTCGGGCCTACTGTCAGAGGACGGGCAGGGTTCAGTCAGAGACAACTTTGATAAGAAGGGGGAAGCAGCCCTGCACAAGGTCCATGAGGCCTTAGCTCTGGCCATGCGAGCATCTGCCATCTCATCTATCATCTCCAGAGCATCCATGGTCTGGATTCGCAAGGTTATACAACTCATTCCAGAAAACAATAAGCGCCTCCTAGAGGGAGCAAACAGGGTCTTAAAGGCCAACACATTCACTGCAGACTCTTCCTTGGATGTGCTCACGTTCACTTCCAGGGCGATGGCCTCAGCGACGGTAGCCAGACGCCTCTTCTGGCTTAGAGCATGGCCGGCAGACCTTCTTTCCAAGAATATTGTTCTATCCTACCCCTTTCAGGGCGAGAAGCTTTTTGGGGATGCCCTGGATAGAATCCTAATAGAGACCAGGGACAAAAAGAAAGCGATGCCAAAAACACTTAGACGCTCAGATAGATGCTACTCCAACCCTCAGCCCTTTCGTTCCCAACATACCCTGGCCAGAGGCCGGCAGGACACAAAAAGGTCATGGGGACAGCCTAGACAATCATTCAAGAAGGGTCCCTTCGTCCCCAGGAACAACAGGTCTGCTCCCTTTCGATCCAACCATGCTGACCAGGACGATAAGTCCTCCAAAGCATGACTCGCTATCCGCTCCGGTGGGGGGGCGCCTGCTTCTTTTCTCCGAGGCTTGGAAAGATGTGCAAGCAGACGCCTGGTCCTTAGACGTTATCTCCGTAGGTTACTCCATCGAGTTCAAGACCACCCCACCAGAGCGCTTCTTAAGATTGCCTCTCCGCAAGAACCCACAGAGAAGGCTAATTACCCACCGGGCACTTCAACATCTTGAGGACAGTCGAGCCGTAGAACCCGTACCCGAGCACCAACAAGGCCACGGGGTCTATTCGATATTCTTCACGGTCCCGAAAAAGAACAAGGACTGGCGAGCCATCTTAGACCTAAAATTCCTCAATCAATTTATCAAGTTACGCCACTTCAGAATGGAGACTCTTCGTTCAATATCAGAATCCATACAACCTCGAGAGTTCCTGACATCTATCGATTTGACAGAGGCGTACCTTCATATACCCATCTTGCCAACACATCGCCGATACCTGAGGTTCTACATGGAAGACCGCCACCTGCAGTTCAGAGCCCTGCCATTTGGGCTCTCCACAGCACCCAGAGTATTTTCCAAGATTCTTGTCAATCTGGTAGTGAGTCTCCAGGAACGCGGGGTGCATATTCACCCATATCTCGACGACCTCTTGATACGCTCCAGTTCACGCCAGAAGTCGCTACAGGACGTTCAGACTACCATCGTCTTTCTTCAGGACCACGGTTTCCTAGTGAACCGGGACAAATGCTCGTTAGTTCCTTCACAACGCCTAGAACACCTCGGCATGTTGATCGACACACAGAAATGCTCGATTTTCCTCACCAGAAAGAAGAAGGAAAAGACCAGGACACTCGCAAATTCAATTATCAGGAGCAGTTCGACACCTCTTCCGACTCTAGCCAAGTTGCAAGGTCTCCTAGTAGCCAACTCGGAGGCACTCACCTGGGGACAACTTCACCTCAGGCCCTTACAGAAATTCTTACGCCCTTACCAGTCACGCATCATCGCCAAGACGAACATCAACATCACGGTGCCCAGGGAGGTCAAACACAGCTTGATCTGGTGGACCAGTCTCCCCAACTTAAGCCAAGGCAAGTGCTTCCTAGTTCCACAACAAATACAGCTATTCACGGATGCCAGTCTCAAAGGCTGGGGAGCATCTCTGAACAATCACCCCATACAAGGTGTCTGGACGGAGAGAGAATCACGACTTCCGATCAACGTACTGGAGTTGAGGGCCATCCAACTGGCGGTCTTACGCTTTCAGGACAGGCTGCAGCATTGCCATCTCTTAGTCCGGACGGACAACATCTCAGCCAAATCTTACATAAACAAACAGGGAGGTTCCAGATCCCCGAAACTTCACAGGGAAGCGGTTCTACTCTTATCCTGGGCGGAGACTCACCTAGCCTCCATCCGAGCTGAACACATCAAGGGCTCAGCCAACATCCAAGCGGATTGGTTGAGCAGGGAGACCATACATCCAGGAGAATGGTCATTGAAAAAGGACATCTTCAAAGAGATAGTTTGTCATTTCGGCACACCAGTTCTGGACCTGTTCGCCAGCTCAACCAACCACCAGTTGCCGAGATTCCTGACGCGTTTCTTTCACCCCCTAGCGAAAGGGACGGACGCCATGACCCTGGTGTGGCCGGAAGGTCTGCTTTATGCCTTTCCCCCAATTCCGATCATCCCCAAGCTACTGCGGCGGATCAGACAACAGAGTGCGGAAGTCATATTGGTGGCACCAAGATGGCCACGACGACCGTGGTTCTCGACACTCATCCAGATGTCAACCTCGGCTCCTCTCACATTACCATCTCCACCGGACATGCTCCAACAGGGACCGATACGACACCCGCACCCAGAGTGGCTTTGCTTAACCGCGTGGTGATTGAGCGGAATTCCCTACTGACACGAGGATACTCTCAGGAAGTTGTGGATACCATCCTCGCATCCAGGAGACAGTCCACGATCAAGCTATACAGTACAGCATGGAAAGCGTTCGTGAGATGGGGACGGAGGAAGGACGTCGACGTCCTCAACCCTAGTTTAGAGGCGATTCTCGCATTCCTTCAAGAGGGTCTACGCCTGGGTCTCAAGTCGGCCACACTCAGGAAACAAGTGGCTGCGCTGTCTACTGTAATTCCCCCTAAGCATGGATTGCAACTCTCAGAACACCCTGATGTTCGTCGTTTTTTGAAGGGCGCTACATTCAAATGCCCGCCAGTCATTCATAGGTTCCCCACATGGAGGCTGCACACTGTCCTCTCGGCCCTGACCGGACCACCATTCGAACCAATTAAAGATATTCATCTATGCTGGGTGAGCATGAAAACCATTTTTCTAGTGGCCGTCACTTCAGCAAGGAGGGTGTTGGAGCTAGGCGCTCTTTCGATTCGTTCCGATCTCTGTATCTTCCACAAGGATAAAGTCATTCTACGAACAGACCCATCATTTCTTCCGAAGGTGTGCTCCAGATTCCATAGGGCACAAGAAATTTGCCTTCCTTCGTTTTGTCCATCTCCCACACATCCTAAGGAGAAAACTTGGCATACTCTTGACGTTCGACGGGCACTCAAGGCATACCTGGTGCGCACTGAATCGATCAGACATTCTGAATCTCTCTTCATTAATATAGCTAACCCTAACATGGGCCGCAAGATGTCAGCCGCAACCATTAGTTCAATCATCAAGCGATGCATTACAGAATCCTACAAGGCACGGGGCTTGACTGTCCCACAAGGTATCACGGCACATTCTGTCCGTAGCTCGGCAACCAATGCAGCCTTCATCAATAATGCCTCCGTGGATGAGGTATGCAGGGCAGCTACCTGGTCATCGTTGTCCACCTTTGTGAAGCACTATAAACTGAATCAGTACTCATCAGCTGATGCCGCATTCAGTCGCAGAGTGCTGCAGCACGTATTACAAGACGAAGATGATAACCCACCCGGACTGTAGGGACTGCTATGGGAGCACCCACAGATGTCCTCCGCCTCAGTGGGAGAACGACCCTTGGACACTTATCGTGAGGGGTCCTTCTCCATCTGAGGAAAGGAGGACATCTCGCCCTCCCGTCATCTTCGCTCTTACCTCTGTTTTTTCTCCGATCTTCCTCTGAGTGCAGACCTCTTCTCTCTCTCTATACTTTGCATGTTTGTTACTCCTATACTCTCTGTTAGGCCACTTGGCCATTGTTTTTTCTTCTAAAGTTCTAGTTAGTTGGAAAATATTGCTATACTGCTGTGTGGAGTTCCCGAACTGAGGGACGTCCCACACGTCAGACAGGAAGGAGAAGAAAATTTAGTTCCTGCCTCCCTGATTGGACGGTGGGAAGTACCCACAGATGTCCTCCTTTCCTCAGATGGAGAAGGACCCCTCACGGTAAGTGTCCAAGGGTCGTTTTGACTCCCCAGGCAAAGGAACTTCTGGGTGCTCCAGTTTTCTTCCTCCTCCACAGGTATTCTGTCTGGGGTTATAACCCAAACTATGTGTTTTGCTTAATAAATCTTTATAGTTTCTTCCCCACCAAACATGTGAGAATCTGCAGAGAGTTGCGCTGCTGGAATGCTTTCATCCTTTGGCCTGACAGCTTTGTACCATATTCTCTTAATCTGCGGTCACACACACTAAATAATCCACTTTTAATACACTTTCCAACGGGATATTGGCAGTTCACACAGTACAATCCAGTAGGAAAGTGCACTGAAAGTGGATTGAAAGTGGATTATTTAGTGTGTGTGACCACAGCCTTACTGTATTTGCACTCTTTTCCCTTCCTCCGTATGTGTGTGGATGGGGGTTTTCCCTGTGACTACTGGAAATCTGGAGGGGGGAGCATATTGTTTCTGTACCAACTAGTTTAGTCAGCTAGGGTTGCTGATTTGGATTGATCTTGTGGATCCCCTGTCTGCCTTTTGAATAAGGAGGGATTCACATGAAGATTGTTATAGAGAGTGATAAGTACTGGAGTTGGGAGGCCGGTGGAGTGAGTTTCAGCATGATCAAGTTTATTGTAGGTCAGGAACAAGCATAGCCCAGGGGTCAGTTTATATGCACAGAAAAGCCTCACCCCTGTCTACACCCACACTGTGGGATAGGTTAATCTTCCCACCAGAGATTACATTGGTTCATTTGAATATGCTAAGCCCCTGATAGGTGGATCTTTAGGAGCCTGGGTGCTATTGTTCTTTTACCTCAAGCTTGTACCTTTTCCAGGCCATGCGGTCAAACAGCATGGCCGGCACCATTACATGTTTGGTCACATCAAAGAATCATACAAGTGTACACATAGCGAATCACAGCCTGGTTGTTGGTGGAATTGTGTCCAGGACATAACAGAGAGTATGCAGTTTCCAGGTAGCAACATACCCGAACACACAGAAAAACCCTTCATCTGAAAGTATATGCAGTTGCACAACTGCTTTCCTTACAAATGGCCATCATAAAGGGAAGACATTTGTCTGTAAATGAGGAGAGGAGGGGCTTTACGTGAACCAGAAGTACATCTATGTGAGCTTGTTACAGCACAAAATAACTAACGTCCAGACCAGGGAATGGTGTGAATGCGACCACCCTTCAAGAAGCCTTTCCTCAGCCTGGGAAGGCTTCCTCCAAATTAAGTGAAGAACCACAGCAGAGAAAGCACTTAAATCTCGATCTTCTAGATTCTAGTCAGATGTTCTAATCACTACACTACACTGGCTTAATCATGTTGCTTTTTAAGAGAGAATGTAACTCTACCAGTCCAAGTATAGAGTAGACATTCTATAGTATTTTCGCCATAGAACATGGCGGTACAACAACAACAAATATCAGCAATGGAAATGCTTTAAGAAGCAAAGAACAAGACTGCTAAGTTTCAGGTGGAACAAATAAAACTTCTGCCTAGATCAATATTATCTCACTTCCAAGCCCTTGTAAATATGTCAATGACCATTTGAAGATGTTCAAGGAGACACTGAAGGTGCTTTGGATTTGGATACGTCAGTGGCCTTGCCAACTCCTTTGCTAAATATAAACTCAAAATTGAAGAAAAAGCCAAATAATAGCTGGAAGGCAGTATGTAATATACTGAGTCGTTACTTGTTCTAGGTGGCTGGATCAAGAACATAGAATAATGCTATACAGAAAGAATGATCCCCTTGGTTTCCTGAGTTTTTTTAAGCGTAAAAGAGGCCTAAGTTAACCTAGAACAGGGGAAGAAAGTATTCATCTGAGTCCCAGATGACTTGGAAATTAGTTCGGATGTGCTTGGGGCAGGGGAGGTAATGTCCACTATTCATACTCTCAGTTATTAACAAGTATTTTGAGAGATCAGAAAATAGAGATGTGTACAGGCCATTTATTTGTTTTTGAGCTGGCTTATTTAGTTTTAATTCTTTATTGTTTGGTGGGTGCTTGGAGTTGCTACTAACATTTTTGTTAGTTTCTTGTTTGCCTCCTAAATAAATTAGATGAACTATCCAGGGCAAGAGTCATGCCTTTCTCTTGATAAACCTCTCCTCCAGCTTTCAGACAGATAGGAGAATGTGTCCCTGCTCTAGATGCATTTAATATTTTTATTTGCAGACTGGACTGGAGAGGGGGGAAGAGACTGAAGTAGGGCAGTAGGGATAAGGTTTGTCTTCCCTTATTTGCTTGCTCTGTTTTTATAGAACAATGAATACATGTGAATGGGATATGAACTGGGTCTTCCAAATGCTGCTTGTTTTAAGTATGAATTATGAAAATGTATGAACAGAGCCAGCTGTCCCATGAAACCAGTTGAGGCAGTTAACTCAGGTGGCAGATTTTGGGAGAGCAACTTCCTACTATCAGTGACCCATTCCACCATCCTCTGCCTCCTTCCTTCTACCACCTTCCCTGCCACTTGGGAGACAAGAGTAGCTCATCCTCCTTATAGCTCTCCTCCAGTCATCGTCTAAAACTCCTGAGCATCCCAGACATTTCCTACAAAGCTTTCCTGCCTCTCACAGGAATTCACCTATCATTTTGGTGATAAGTGGCCTAAGCAACCAGGATAATCAGCAAAGTCACCAGGGCAACCAAAATGGCGGCTGAACTCTTGAAAGTTATTTATATGTAGAATGTTTTTTTAAAAATAAATAAATAAATCTTGTGGTCGCGGCCACATGAGCGAGATAATCTGGAGGGGAAGTGAGGCTATTTTGCCCCGGAGCAATTTGCCCCACAGTTGCGTGATCACACAGGTCTGCGGATCTGCCAGCACAACTCGCCGCTGCATGATCAGACGCAACTGCGGGCAAGTTAATTTTTGTGTGTGCTTGGTTTCTTGATGAATTGCTCCTCCACCCTAAGGCCTTTCGATGATGTGCACACTGAGAAGGGGGGGGGGGGGACAACAGCATGGCATCAGGATAGCCTGATCAGACTATCCCCGACGTCACAAGTTTGTGCAGGCACAATCACACAGGGAAAGTCCAGCTATGGCCCACAGCAAACCATTTGATACTGGAGTTTAACTAGTGGTTTTTTATTCTGCTTTCCTGGCGGAGCAAAAAGACTTATGACGGTTTGACAACAGTTGCAGGATGCTTCCCATATGTGCTGGTGTGATCGCACCACTTTGAACCGGAGGTAAATCGTCCTTCTTCCGTGGCTAATGGGTGTGTATTCAGAATAGTCACAAATATGAAGAAATAATTTTAGTCTCTTTGTCTTAACAAAACTATTTTAGTTAGGACAGTATTTTTTAAAGACTAAGGCTGGTTCATATTCACACATTTGTTTTACATATCTAGGAAATGATCAAACCATAGTTAAGGACATTTAAGCCCCACTGATGTCACTGGGAGAAATATAAACAAATGCTTAACTCTTTTATTTAAATCAATGAGATTTAAAAGTACATAACTGTAGTTGGACTGTGGCTATAAGCCAAGTTCATAGGTTTAGCCCCTGGTCACATAATTTCTCTATCTTCTTTCCAGTGGGCACAGATCACATCTGCACCACTTATGGATGCATAATTACAGGGTCTGTGGTAATAAATCCAAATGAAATTGACTCTGTTTTAATGAAGGAAGTGAATAAGCCACATTCAAACATTATCTGTGCTGACCTCCACTTTCCATTTTCCTGCACAGTCTTGAATTTTCCATTTCCTTGGGACAAGAAAGTCCACCAGGGAAGAGAGTGAATCAACAGACACATACCTGGGAGGCACCACATCCAATCTCATCCACGCAGTATCGTACTGATTTGTGTTCATGCGTGCAGCAAGCATTGCTGCCAGCATGCAGCATGGATTCTGGAATCTGGGAGAATATTCTTCCTGAGTCATATCTACCAAATGAATCCTGGTTTTTAGAATTCTGACTAGCGGCACATGTGCTAGTCAGTATGGAAAGAAAATTGCTAAAATACAGGCATAGACTTCCCTTCCCTCCCTACCCAGCTGCTTTGGATCAAGGCATCTTCAATGCTAGAGGTCACACTACCATAGTTTTCCAGCTGGATGGTGAGTTCTGAATGATCCAGTGCACAAGAAACCTCATCTGTGTTCAACTTACTTTTGGAAATGTTTTCCTAACTGGACCATTCAAAAGAGTGATGTGCTGAACAAATCAATTCATGCTGACTTTAGCCAAGAAACCAAACCAAACCATGTCAGTATTGTTTATATACTGACGTGACTTGGCAATAGCCTTCTGGTGGCACCTTAAAAATAAAGAAGAGGATAATCTGTCAGGATACTGTTTTATCTCAAAGCAGTCTAATTTTGCGTCACATAAAGTGTTCCATATGCTAGTATCTACTTACTGGCTCATGTTGATTGGTTCCAGATCTACTCATTTGGTGATCCTTTATTGAACCAGCAACCTGCCATGAAGCTATGTGTTTACCATTTCTATTGTATGATGAATGTCCATGGTACTTGACAGAACCTGAGACAACAGGACCCTTCCCTTATGTGACCTGAAGGAGACAACAAAAGGAAGGGAGAGAGGTAGAGGTAAACAAGAAAATATATGCTTTTGTTCCAGTTGTCTAGCATGTGTACCTATCTGTCTTCCCTCAACTTGATCCTTGGCCTTCTCCTGGCTTTTAGACTGTGAGTGTCCAAGAGACTGAGGTGTCCATGTGCACTGATGGGGAATCCTAGCACCCCTCTTTTCTATCTTTTCTGTAGACCAATCAGAACTTCATGCGTTCCCCACAACTCTTCCAGTGCTCCAATGCACTGGAAGTACCTGTGTGTATATGGAATAACTGATCTCTTTCCTCCCAGTCCCAGCTGATCCTTCTAGCCCAGCTAGGTGTTTGCCTGGATAAGCAGCTAAACACTTGGTTTAACAGCACATTTAACAGCTGTTGAAGATCTTTACAGGAGAAAATCTCTTTATTACTAAGAAGCACTTTGCAGGCTAATAGCACAGAACTTGGGGATATGTATAGATACAGAGAACTAGGAAAACAAAGGTTTTTAAAAAAAGAGCCCGGTATAAATCGCACTGATTCCTGACCTAACTTGGCATTCCTCTCTGAGAAAAGGATGCAAGTAAACAAAACTATGATCTTGGCATTTGTGCAGAATTCCTCTGTTCCTCCTCATTTCCTTGGAATTATCCTGAGTGAGCTAGACAGTTAATTCTTTCCACCCCACCAGGGAGGGATTTTGTGTGACCAGCCCAGCACTGGTTGGCCCTTCCTTCCACAGTTGCCTTTGACCAATGACCATGCCATGCTCTACTGGTTTTTTATTTATGTATTTATACGTTAGATTTGTGAATCACCAATCCCTGAATACACAGGGCTCTGGGTGACATACAACAAAGTTAAAAATGTCAACATGACATTGTTAAAATTAGTAAATAACAAGAGATGGGACCCGCGGAATCCGCGGGGGCGAGGAGAAGGTGGCAATCCATCCCCCCACCTCGCGCCCCCGTCTCTGCCCCGCTTCTTCCCGGTGAGGCCTGGCTGGGCCAGGCCTCGCTGCCCCCTGTCCCTCCCCCGTTTCTTCCCGGTGAGGCCTGGCTGGGCTGGGCCTTGCCGCCCCCCCATCCCTGCCCCACTTCTTCCCGGCAAGGCCTAGCTGGGCCGGGCCTTGCTGCCGCCGCCCCCATGTCCCTCCCCCATTTCTTCCCAGCGAGGCCTGGCTGGGCTGGGCCTCACCACCACCGCCCCCCCATCCCTGCCTCGTTTCTTCCCGGCGGCGCGATTAGGGCCGAGGCCTACCGAGGCATTCCTTAGCCAGCTGTGCAATTAGGGCCGAGGCCCGCCATGCCGCCTCCCCTGGACCCCTCCCCCCGTCCTTCAACAGGCGGCTGGGCTGCAGCCACCCGGCCGCCAGCGGCTTGTCCGCCGCTGCCGGGCAGGTAAGTCCCGCGCATGCGCAGGTATTTTTTTAACTTTTGGGGGGATGTAAGTTTTTAAAAAAAGATTTAGGATTTTTCTGCAAGCAGGGGGGTTACCCCCCACCTGCAGAACCCCCCCTCTGCCCTCCAAGTGCCCCCCCATGGATTTAAGTATCCGCACGGGGGGGCACTTGGGAATTAGATATATAGATTCATTCCTATATTATTAATAATCTCAAAATGGAGTCATTGATTTAATCCTAAACATTACTCTGGCCTGTGTTGCCATCTCATGGGCAGGGCGAGGAGCAGGCCTATGTAAGAAGGTGGAGGAAACGAGGAAGGTGCCAGCCATGATGGAAACCATTGCTGTCCTCAACCAGAGGCCTGGTGAAACATCTCTGCCTTCCAAGCCCAGCAGAATTTGCATTAAGTCCTACAGGGCCCTGGTGGTATTTGGCAGAGAGTATTTGGCAAAAGCCCAGGCTCTCATTGAGGACAGCCTGATATCTTTGGGGACAGAGATCACCAGTAGATTGTTGTCAGCAGAGCTTGGGTGCTCTTCCAGGGACATACCAGAGGAGGGTATACTTCATGCCAAGAATAAGCCAGGCTTTTCTTAAACCAATTGTAACATTTGTACTAATGAATAATCATAGCCAGGGTAAAGTAGATTCTAAAATACATTACAGGAAAGTGAAAACAGGAGCGAGGGAGCACCTGAAATGTTACACAGGAAGTGAGTCGCTGCAAAGTAAAGGTACTGCACCTCATTATCTTTATTATATATAGTTTTTTACACTGACACCAGGAGAAAACCGTATTTCTAACCAACACAGGAGACTTTTTTCCTGTACTTCCACTATGCCCCCTAATGGAGGAAAGGTAGAATGCCTGAGAAACATAAGCCGACATTTCCGTCCTGCTCCTTAAATAAAGGGGAGTCTTGTGGCACCTTGAGGACAGCCAAGATTGTACTCCAGCATAAATGTTTATTAGACTACAGCCCATGGAAGTTATTGCTGGAGTAAAACCTTTTAGTCTATCTTTATGATTCCTCAGACTCCTGTTGGGCTGCAACAAATGAAGACAGCTCCCCTTCTTGAATGATTGCCACTACTTAAGAACATGTTCATTCAGATACCATTTGGGCAAAAACGGGGTTTCTCCGCAATCTCCAGTTAACCTTAGTTAGCTTGCTTGTTAACTATTTAAGAGACTTTTGCTGCATAAGTTTGATTTCTTAAATAGTCAAACGGATCCTTATTTCTTTTCAAGAAGAGCCACGTAAAATATGTTCTTACACCCCTTTTTTAGATTAAAAGAGTCATAAATTGAACTGCATCCCATTGCTTCCTCTAACAAAGAAGATAAATAACAATATTTCAGATTAATTATCAGTTTGTGACCTGCATATTCAGATGAGTTCCTCAGTTACCTTTGGTGACTTGGCTCCAAATCCTTTACTGAGACCTTTGTGCAACTGACAGTGTAATGCTAAACAGAGTTACATCATTCTAAGTCGACTGAAGCCAAATAGGGAGGATTCCAACAGTATAAGTGCACTTGAGATTGCAACCAAAAGTCATAGAACCTACTCTGGGTGCCTTAGTTCATCACTGGAACTTGTACCCAGATAATGAAGATTTAAATACCTCCAAGTATGTGCTGAGTATATTTTTCTTAAAACCAGCTTAAGACAAGTAATCCATTCATACCTAGGCTTAAGGGACATAGCTCTGAGATACAGTTTTCTTTCATGGAAATGATTCAGCCTAGTTTGACCCAAGGCCCAAAAACACCTTTCATATACCCAGACTTTCATACAACTGTAGATCTTAAAATTCAGAAGGCCAGTACTTGTGATATTTATTTATTTGATTTGATTTATATACTGCCCTCCCTGCAGATGGGCTCAGGGCAGTTCACAAAAAACTCAATAGAATACCATTTAAACAACAACTAAAATAACAACTAAAACAGTAAAACCATAAAATACAGTGCAAACAAGCTAGTTCTAATGTCAATTCAGCAATACTGATATTAAGATCCAGGCCACCGATGTCAGTTCAGCAGTACCAATGTTAAGATCCAGGCACTGGAGGGGAGATAGCCAGGAGGGAAAAGGGATGTCTGCCGCCTCAACTAAAGTCCCGGTGGAAGAGCTCCATCTTGCAAGCCCTGTGGAACTGTAATAGATCCCGCAGGGCCCTGATCTTGTATGGGAGCTCATTCCACCACGTGGGGGCCAGGGCTGAAAAAGCCCTGGCCCTGGTCGAGGCTAGTCAGATGCACATTAGAATTTAGCTCTGAAATACAAGTATATCTGAGAATGTCTGCAATGCATATCCTTCTTAGTAATGGAGTGTCTGGATTCGGGGGGGGGGGGGAAGGCAGAGCTTCTAGGTCCAACAGTATTTGTTCTCTAGGCAGGCCAGATGCCCAACACGTATCTTTTTAGAAATTAAATATTTTCTTTTTACGTGTATCATTGTCTTTGTTATTTTTTCATATTTCTCTTCTAGTTATATGATCTGCAGATAAAGAAATAGAAATATATGCATATGGGAGCATGTGGATGGGAATACAGACACACAGTTACAGGAACACACAGCAACAATATATCTCTGTAAAAAGAATGCATAATTACATCTGAGAAAGTTTAGACTAGGAACTCAAGTTCCCAGGTTCAAAGAATGCCACTGCCTGTCTACCTCACCTATTTCACAGGGATGTTGTGACTGAGAATACAACAGCCAAGAGATACTGTCACCTAAACTCTTTGGAGGAAAGATCCAACAGGAACAACAAAAAATAGCATAAACTCATCCAATAATCCCAAACAGAGTTATATCCCTGTAAACCCATTAAAGCCAATGAGCTCAGAAGGGTGGTAACTCTGTTTAGGACTGCACTGTAAATCTATGGTGTGCGTCTCCTTTTAATCACTATAATCCTCACTTCGAACTGGAAGGAAGTCCCCCGGAATAGATTTGGGACGGGATGCTAAGTGCTTTGATCCGTTTTGAAAAGGTCTCATCTGGCTCTGTTTCTCGCACTCAGCGGAAACACTTATGCATCCCCCCAGCCCCGTTCTGGATCTGCGTCAAGAAGAGCCAGGCAGCGCAGCGCAATTAATGAAGCGCGTCAGTTTCCCTCCGAAGAAGGGGGGAAGCGAAGGCGAAGGGGGGAAGCGAAGGCGGAGGAGGGGCGGGCGGTGGGTGCGCATCTCATTAAAAGGCAGCGGCTGATGTGCGTTTGTGACATCAGCCCCCTCGCTTTATATACTTAGGGAATGGGCCAACGTTCCCTTTATGGTCCAGATCTTCCCAAAGCAACTCCAGACAGTTGAGGGGAGCAGCAGCAGCAGCAGCCGGCCCTCTGTCCTCTCGTTCTCTTCTCCGTCCCTGTCTCTCTCTCTCTCGCCTCTTCTCCTTTCTTTGTATGGACTTTACTTTCTAGAGTGGAGAGGATGGCAAAGCTGAGGATGCAGCTGGTCTGCGCGCTGCTGCTGGCGTTCGCCTCGTGGAGCCTGTGCTCAGGTAAGCTCCGTTTCGCAGTTTCCACCCGCTAGGGAAGGTCTTGCTGAGGAAGAGCGATCTGGACTAAGCTGGGAGCGCGGGAAGCCTGGGAGAAGTTTGTGTGTTACAGGTGCAAGAGACTCGGCTGGTCAGTTTCAAAGGTTAGGCACTGAAATCAGCGGCTTGTTTTCCGTTTCCGCTGGAAGGAGCTGTTCGCCTGACGTTTTTTTTTTTTTTTTTTAATGAAAAATTAAAATCTAGCACGGGTTTTTTTAGGAACTGGGTTCCCTTCCCTAGTTTCCCGAGAAATACTTTCCCACTGTGTCTGTGCTGTTCCGCTACCAAGTCTCTAAACGACTTCTCTGTACCCCTTTAAAACTGATGGACTGCACTCAGACCGCCTACTACGCAGCGATCTTGTAAGTCTGCCAAGGAAGATCCTGACAGGACTAGAGAAAACCAACCACAGCTCCAAACCCACGAAAAGATTTCTATGGATTTGGTAGGTCACATCATCCAAGCCCCAGCACCTGTATACACTGAGAGCTCATTCCCTGTGCATAGAGAAAAGAGACTCCCATAGTATTAAACAACAGAACCGATCTTTGACTATACTTGGATTCTAATCTGATTTGATATCTCACTTTTACCCTTTTTGGCTCTCTTCCCCTCCACCTTTTAGCTGCCCAGGGGATTTACTCTTCCCAAAAGAACAATCCTAAACAGGGTTACTGTAAATTCTAGCCAGGCTTTACTCCAAGAAAAGTATTTGTCAGATTGTACTGTTATTTTCCCCACTGATAAAATAGTAGTGATCTGCTTTATAAATGGTTATGGGAATGAGTAATGCAGAATGTACTGTTACCTACTTGTCCTGAAGGATAGGGCATACTGCCAAGCTAAACAAATGTGATTATCCTTTCTAAAACTGTGGGCAAGTAACATGTATTGTGACAACAAACTGCTTATTCCATGTCATAGAATCAGGTCCTTCAATTGCTGAAACCTATCCATGGCATATATTTCATGGGAAGCTAAAGGATCAGAGACAAATACTCTAATGGGAAATGAAAAGCTCTTGGTTGGAATAAAGGTGGGTGAAGATTGCCTTACATAAAGAGAAATTTGGGGCATATTTGTAATTTGATAATTCTTCAAAGCTATGTCCCCTCCATGCTATGTCCAACCAACTGATTTTAAATCCCTCAGTTCCACAAATTCTCCTAAAGGAATAGCCACATTCTAAATGTTGTTATATAGTGTATATAGGTCCTATGAGACACATTATACATAGAGTGGAATGGATTTAGTTCCTATCATACTTCCATGTGTTTCAAAATCCATTATCACTATTCATGAAACATTTGATGAAGCAATGTACAGCAAAGGTACACATTTTTCAGATCCCACAACTCCATCTCTAAATCAAAAACTTGCAGCACATTTTTATGAGCAACAATATATAGCATCACAAATTCAAATATTTATGCTGTGGTCTGTATTCTTCACTGTAACTTATGCAGTATATCACTGAAGACAAAAGCTACGATTTGGTACACAATTATAGCTACTGAAGCTTCACTTGAAACCAGACACATCGGATTCTGTGCTAAACTTTGGCCCACTAGCCTTCCAAAATAAATGCGTATAAGACTGTATGGCTAACTGAAATTTATATCAAATTATTTAAAATCAAACATCAATAATATATCATGTACTCTTATCTGAAGCCAGATGCCAAACAGAAATTTATATACAACTTGTTTTCATCCTGCGTATGTCAATAAAACAATTTTGCCTTTAAAAACAGCTGTTACAGGTTGCATTGTTGAAGACAGTTGTATAAAGAAAAGGGTATCTCAATCTAATTAAATTGACAGGAATTGGTATTTGCATTAGAGCAGAATAGATGATTAAATAGATGGGGACCATGTTCTAAAAGCAATGCAGTATTTTAATTTTAAATATTTCAGTTTGAGAACCTAGTAGTTCTTCCTTCCTGACTGCACCCTGGCTACTGATCCAGCTACTGATTCCAATGACGAGAATCTTTCACTGAAATTATTGGTACAGTAAGAAGGGGTTAACTTGGACCAACTGCCACCAACCTTACGAGGGTTTGCATCATAACTAAATATACTTACCAGGGGAAAAAATCAGTTGGACTTGTGTGCATGTGTTATGTGTCATCAAGTTGCTTCTGACTTATGGCAACCCTATGAATTAATGACCTTAACAGCCTTGCTCAGGTCTTGGGAACTGAGGGCCATGGCTTTCTTGATTAAGTCTACTCATCTCATGTTGGATCTTCCTCTTTCCCTGCTGCCTTCAACTTTGCCTTAGCATTGCTGTCTTTTCCAGTTACTCTTGTCTTCTCATAATGTGACCGAAGTAAAATATACTCAGTTTAGTTGTGTTAGATTCTAGATAGAGTTCAGGCTTGATTTTATCTAGAACCTACTGACTTATCTTTTTTGGTGGTCCACAGTATCTGTAAAACTCTCTTCCAACACCATATTTCAAAGGAATCAACTTTCTCCCTGTCAACTTTCCTCATGGTCCAACTTTCACACCCATGCATAGTGATGGGGGTAATACCATAGTATGAATTATCTTGATCTAGGTCTCCAGCAACAGTTCCTTACACTTAAGAACCTTTTCTAGTTCTTTCCTGGCTGCTGTTCCAAGTTGCAATCTCCTTTTGGGTTTTTTGGCTACAGTCTTAATATTAATTAAATAGATGGAGACCAGATTCTGATATGGTTGGAAGTATAATTCCTTTCAATAAATCCTACAAGTGATCCACAGTTGGCTGACTGGGAATAGTACCAACACTTTAAAATGCTGCAGACCCCCTGAGGAAGCGCTGAGCAAAACGTGTTGGGGCACATCGAGTGAATACAATTTATTCCCGTGGCACTCCTGTTTTGTTTCTTCATTCCTTGGCTTCATTGCTGCGGCCCTTTTTCTTCTTGCTGACTTCAGTGTAATGAACAATGCAAATATAAATGTCCTGACGTATCATTGGCAACTTCAAATCATGTGCATGGTCATATATACAAAAGTCACCCCTCATTCTTTGGGGGGATTCTTTCTGCATTTGTTCCTTAAGCAATTTATCATCATTGCATTCAATACAAGTGTTGGTATTAAGTTTAAATACCAGGGAATTGCATCCAAAAGGCTGTTATCCATATGCTACACATTATTTTGATTAAAGTCTAACTGATAACCATTTTGGTGTTGGGAAAGATTGAAGGTCAAAGAAGAAGGGGACGGCAAAGAATGAGATGGTTAGACAGTATTATCGGTGCAACAAACATGAAATTAAGCAAACTCCGGAGCATGATGGAAGACAGGAGGGCCTGGCGTGATGAGGTCCATGGGGTTGCAAAGAGTCGGACTCGACTGTGCGACTGAACAACAACAAATAACAATTTTAGGACATAGAAGAAGTCTTGGAGTCTCAGAGCGGCTTACAAACTCCTTTCCCTTCCCCTCCCCACAACAGACACCCTGTGAGGTAGGTGGGGCTGAGAGAGCTCTGAGACAACTGTCCTTGAGAGAACAGCTGGTACAGAGCTATGGCTTGCCCAAGGTCATCCAGCAGGTGCAAGTGGAGGAGTGGGGAATCAAACCCGCTTCTCCCAGATTAGAGTCTGTGCACTTAACCACTACACCAAACTGGCTCATACCATGAATAATAATTGAGTGAACTTAACAGCTAAGCAAATATAATCAATGCAGTATTCATGCTTAATGAATTACTGAGCCCCTTCAAAAGGTATAGCAACAAATTAAGCCATTTCATATTATTTGCCCATTTTGGCCTCAATCCAGCAAAAGTCAGTCATTGCTTGGCATATTGAAATCAATGAAATGAACTAATTACAACTAACTCAACTATTGTTAATATGACATGGAATCTGATCCTATCCATATATATAATGTCCCATATATATATTTATGTTATCATGTTCATGTTGTTGCAATCTTAGTCACACTGGTTCTTGCTAAGATCAGGGCCAGTTAAAATAGATTATTGGTCTGGAATATAACAAAACTTGCTTCTGCTATTCGGTACAGGGATATATTACTTCCTACTTATGCTTTTCCTTTTCAGGCTGACCTTCCCTTGGGAAGTACAACTCAAGACTTGCTAACATGCTGACTACCAAGGGTCACACTCTTTTGTAGAAAACCATAAGTCCCATAGCAATCATAAATGTCTTTCCATTTTACTCATATTAATTGTTTTTTAAAAAATGATTTTGGATCTGCTTAAATAGATTAAGCAGCTGCACAGGGTTGGTTTTTTTTAAAGAATTCCAAATTTTTACTGAGAAGAAGTACCCACTAATCGGTAGCCACTGAGATCCTTTAAAAATAAATCAAGCTGTTAATTTTACCCCCCCCCCAAGCCAGAAGCTACCTTTAACACTTGACACACTGGTTAAACTCAGTAGGAACTTGAAATAATTAAGGCTAAAGCTAACCCCACCCAACAAAACTAGCAGGTTCTCCTTGGCCCCTGCTAGTGATGATCAAACCCTAGAATGCTGTAGTTGACCAATAATAAGCTACTTCCATTCCTAGATTGCATTTTTCCCAAGAGAGTGTATAAATCAGAGAACATATATTAAAGAACAAAACACTTGCCAAGCATTTATTGTTGCCAGTGCTTAAACCTAAAATCTATTTAAAGGATATCTTTAAATCCTATGTGTTGAAACCAAAATGCTGGTGATTTACAATGGAATAGTAAACATGTGTTTCTGATTAACTTGCAGATTCAGAAGAGGAAATGAAAGCCATAGAAGCAGATTTATTGACCAATATGTATACATCAAAGGTAATGCCTCCATCACTCTTGAGCCACAGAATGCTTGAATTCTCTTTCCATATATGAATGTTTTGGCAAACCATTGTAAAGCACAAGATAAACCTAAACATTAGTGCAAGATATTCCCAATTGTGCAAAACTGTCTTCCAGTTCAGGGACCATAAAAACCTGGGTGAAGCGATGATTTAAATCACTTTTCCATGTCATACCATACATTCACTAAACAGCTAGGCTGGAATTATGAAGCAATGTAAATCCATTGGCAGAAAAAAATTTCAAGCCTGAGTTGTCCAATGTATGCTAAAGTAATGCCAAATCACACAATAACCCCTTTTTAGATGTAAAGCTTACATTCTTAACTTTTCTAGATGTATAGCTTACATTCGTTGGTCCACTCCAAAGCAGTTGGCTTTATCTGTATAACAACATATGCTTAATGATCATCAGAAATAAAACAAACAAACAATAGTTTCAAGAGTACCAAATCAGTAAATTTTAGGGTTTTTTTCATTTTGGGAATGAGGCATCCCTTGTATTTAATTGAGATATATAATCTCAGGAAACATGTCAAAATGGAGAACACATGCTTTGACAGGCATGTAGCCAAAAAGCATGATGAAGTATCTCATATATATGTGGGAATGAAAATACAAACATAATACACTGCTGTCAAAAGATTTATTTTGCAGATTCCAGAGTGGCATACCTGATATACAGATTATTGCATTTCCTCCCAGAAACAAGGAAAAGATAACTGCATGTTTTGGAGAACTATATTCAATATTACAATTTTTCAAGGCATCATCTGGAACATGACCAGTCCATATGACTTTTCAAAATCAGATGAAAGGTCTATGGAGTCTGCCACTCTGACCACCAGTAGCCAGTCAGGGTACCCTACTAAGCTCATTATCAAGGCATGGTGTCAGTAGCTATCCCTTGTTATTATTTTAATTTAATTCACTCTAAAACAGCCAGATGAGGGAAATTAGCTTATAATAAAACAAAAAATGGCTTGCAAACCATTTTCAGACCAATTACAAAGATTTCCTCTGTGTCCAGGTTATAATATTTAAATTTGTCAGATTGGCAGCACAAACCATAACTTAAATGATCAAGACTTGAATATAAACCAGATTGATTTATGACTTCTCTGGTTTTGTACTCTGCTGAAGACCAAAGAGCTGTTCACAGGAAGAAAAAAAAAAGCTATTTGTTTCCATTTGCCTCTTGAGGAATTAAAAAAACAAATATTGTAGTTTGAAATCCCATTTCTCCTGGTATCTATGGTTGGTGAACTTCTTCCAAATGCTTTGTAAAAGGGTAATATTGGCTGCTTCCAGACAGTGATCCCCCCCCCCCCCCGGAAAGCTGGAAGCCTATGTGACATCATGCTCATTCAGGGCACTGTCCATGGCATTCCTAGGGCTGTCCCCTTTAAAGTGTAGAGAGAGAAAAAACCTTATTTTTTTCTCCAGTCTAAAAGGGAACCTTTAGGGAGTTGTAGAGGACTGTATGTCACCACTGTTTCCATCCATTCCCACACTATGTGGAGCTGCCGCCATGCGAGAGGTATCTTTGTATACTCCTTCTTGAATACAGCAGGGTGGATCCTATCCATGTCCTAACACTCCATTAAGCAAAGGCTGAAGCCATCCTCCAGCTTAAGGTGCCTTCCTCCAACTTAAGAAGCGCTTACGCTGGAGGAAGGCTCTTTGGAGGATGGTAATAATTAATAATTATAATGTGGCTTTGTGTGTAGAATAGCCAGGTGATCCTAAGATTGTTTGGCAGCCAGGAGTTCTAGCTCTTTTAGCATTATGCACCACTAGGTGGTGAGCTAGACTTGTTTTTAGGCAAGAGACATTTTAGAGGTGGTTTGCCATTTGCATCACGACCCTGGTATTCCTTGGAGGTCACCCTTCAAAATACTAGCGAACCCTGCTTAGCTTCTGAGATCTGACGGGATCAGAGTAGCCTGGGCTATCTAGGTCAGAGCTGGTATATAGTAGATCTCCTTCTGCCACTGAAAAAATAATGGAATTTTTAGTGGGAGATGTACGTTTTCTTGCATATTTTACTCTCTTGCAGAATTCATCAAGGTAAAACTTCAGTACAGCTTTGGAACCTATGCTAGAGAAAAAGGATCTTCCTGAAATGTTGCTTATTACTATACAAACTTGATACTTTTAACCAGGGGTCCATTGGAGCGGGAGTGCACAGGAGCGCAGCTCCGGGAGTGAGGGGCCCAGGGGGCGGGCACATGACCAAGCCCCGCCCCCTCCTCGGCTTCCCCGAGCAGTGCAGAGGCGCAGCGCCACGGGGAAAGCCCTGCTAGGGTATTTATTGTTTTTAATGTTTTGTTTTAATATTGATAATTTTATCATTGTTCCTTTTGTGACTGTGTGCTGCTTTTCCAGAGACTTGCTCAAGGTGGCATATAAATTTTCTAAGTATACCATTTTTTATCGGGGCACATGGCACATAAGTACTGGAGAAATTTCACCAACCCTTCAGTAGCTTCCACCCCATCAGTTTGGTGTAGTGGTCTGGAGTTGGACTCTAATCTGGGAGAATGTGGTTTGATTCCCCACTCCTACACATGCAGCTGCTGGTGTGACCTTGGGCCAGTCACAAGTTCTCTCAGAGCTGTTCTCTCATGAGCAGTTCTCAAAAGACCTCTCTCAGCCCCACCTACCTCACAGGGTGTCTTGTTGTGCGGAGGGGAAGGGAAAGGGATGGGTGGTGCATATGTCCTGGGTATCTCAAGTCTACTTGAAACCTGGTGGTTTCAAGGGAGCAGGAAGAGAATGAGGGTGTGTTCTTTACGCTTATTTTTATTGCACAAAGTATTGGATGGGGAAGGGAATGGAGGAAGAGCAGGTCAGTTTCACTCTCCTGTGGAGTGGAGCCTGAGGAGTGGGTGTTGCCTTCTGACACACTTCCGGTATGTTAGGGTGTGTGGCATATGCAAATGAGTTATGCAAATGAGTTATGCTAATGAGCTCCTGCACCTCTTTTTCTACAAAATGACCCCTGCTTTTAACCACCATACATAATTCACTGAGTCACTATGTTTTGGGATTTTTTGTTTGTTGGTTTTCATATGTTGTAGACAGTTTTGCATGAGAGAGGTTGGCAAGGATTTCTGAGGAAGTAAAGGACTCAAGAAAAGGAAGGGTGTCAGTATGAACACCAAATGAAGACATTGTGCTACTGCAGGGCCTGGGCAATCTACAACAATAAATAAAAAACATAAAAACTCTACAATTAAAATACAACAGTACCAACACATAAAGTTAAAACTCCAGATGGCGAACTAAAATCATTCTGCATTCTGGACTGATATAAAAGCAAACTGAGATTTTCTTTATTTCCAAGATTTATCTTGGAAACATACTTCCAGGATTTTGTTTACAGCAATGAGGACTAGGAACATGACTAAATGAAAGGACAGATAGTCGTCATTCTGCACAATCTTTTGCATATTGTGCTCTTCAGCATGATCATCCATATGCAGATTGTCAGAGTGTACTTTATTCCTTTACTTTCACAGTAAGAAAGAGTCCTTTCCTTGTGAAAAAGTGATATAAAGCCTAATCAGTGTAATTACATTATTTTCATATATTATTTTCAAGTCCAGTCTTGATTTTATAAGTATTTTAAAAGTTATAAGGTTTTGTCTGTATCTTGATTCACTTGTCTGTTTGAACATCTCTATCTTCTGAGTACTTAAAGATTCAAGCCATGAACCACTTTATTCTATCTCTTCTTATATATAATTGAATAGTGGAGTGGCACTTTCTGAACATTCCACATGCTCCTAAATCAGTTGGCTCCATGGTGTGTCACTCAGAAGCTGTCCCTATCCACTAGCTGTGTTGCCTGAGTCTCACTGGAGCTGCCAGTCTCCCTGTGGGGCCTGGAGATCTCCCAGAAATCACCGTGTTCCCTAGCCACAGCACATCATTTCCCTTTCAGAAAATTTCTCAGCTATTACAACTGATCTCCAGATGACCAAGATCAGTTCTCCTGGAGACAAGGGCTGCTTTGGGCAGTGGACTCTATGGCATTATACCCTGCTGAAGTCCTTCCACACCCCCAAACCCTGCCCTGCTCTACCCTTCAAATCTACAGGTATTTCCCAACCCATAGTTGGCGACCCTGTAACTAGCTATGGAACCACTATGCCAGAAGACATGGAATAGGAGGAGGTGCTTTTCTACCTTAGCTGCCACTGCATAACCCCAAATCAACATGAGTCGGGGTGGATGGAACCATACCTGTTACCATGATGCTGTCCTCCCATACTACCCACTTGGGGCAGCAAAAGGACTTGAGACAGCCGTGCCTTATAGCTAAGCAGAAGGAAATAAACATGGCTTGCCTCCCTCTATTTTCCCCTTCCCTCTGCCGCCCCACCAGCCACAGCTGGGACACTCATCTGGAACTTCTTTCTAGAGCCCATTGTATTTCTTACCACAACGGGCCTTACTCCTAGTATGTATATAAGTATAATATGCATATAGTATATTTACAGCTTCCTATATATCATTTATTCTAACAAAAGGAATTAAATCTTTTGCCAACACTTCTAGCCATCAGCTGAGCAGTTTCTTAAAAAAAAATCTGAAAAGGAAGAAGTATGGGTAAAATATTTAATTTCTTTTATGTAATAGCTGTCCTTTGACACAAAACAAAACTAAACAGGCATTCTTCATTTTCTTGGCATTAACCTAGTCCAACGTAGAAGCAATTTTGTTAGAACACATGATTTCAAGGAAGTTGTCTTCAGTGTAATTTTAGATTGATAAAATCTGCATTGGGACAATTAAACTGGACTGAAACTTTCATATTTGTATTATACTCAGCCTTGTTAGAAAAGCAAGAGGGGACCCACAATAAAATGTTGCATAATGTGTTGTGGCCCTACCGCAGTCTTCATTGCAGGCAGTCCTCGCAAGGAAGTTGTGGGGAGGGGGATTCCCCTACCTTTCCCCCCTCTCCTTCCATTTATTATCAAAGTACCCTTCTCTTTCTTTCTGCACACACCCCTTATTTACTAATCTTCCCTCACGTCTCCTTCTCTCACCCCTTTTATGTCAGCTTTCCTCCCTACCCCATTCTCTAGCAATCCTTTATTACGCCATTTCTCTTCTCGCCTTACATGTCTTACCCCCTTACCCCAGCCCTTCTTGATGTCTTTTCCACCCCACCCCCTCTCTCTGCCCCTCTTTATATCCACTATTTCACTACCCCTCCAATCTCCACTTCCTCTTTTTCTCCCCCTCCTTCAATCTCCCATTTTTTCTTTCTCCCCCCCAACAGACAATTCCCTATTCTTTCTCTGTCTCTCTTTCCCCTCTCACAGAACCTCTCCTTTTGCAGCTGCAGGCCAGCAAACATCCTCAGACTGGTTGCAGGATGGGGGGCAATGACACAGGCTTTACCTCCTTCAACTGATGGCCACAGGGCTAGCTTGGGCAGCAGTGGCAGCAGCAGAGGGCAGGCTGGCTCCCAGAGAGGCGCCACCACCCCTTTGGCTCCCTTGGCCAACCGGCTGCCCTCCTTCCCCAGGGGTGCCACCAGCTGCCTTTATTCAGCAGTCCAGTGCCCAAACCTGCTGGCTGAAGCTATAGTCTTCATTGCTGGCAGTCCCGGTGGGGGCTGTCCCACTGGCGGGGTGCAAAGCTATTGTGGCAGCAGCTTCCCTCAAGGTTCCAGTGGCTTTTCCCGTGCTTTAGTAAGTCCATTCTCTGTGTTTGCACAGAGTAGGCAGTTTTACTTTTGGGGGGATTTAAGTATCCCTGTATCCTTTTAAAACATTTTAGATTTTTCTGCAAACATGGGGACTGCCCCAGGTTTGCTGGAAGCTCTGTTTACCCTCCATGTGACCCAGATCCATGGAAATAAGTATCTGCACGCAGAGGGTACCTTGGCAATTAGATATATAGATGATCAAATCTCAATCGAAAGGGAAATTCTGCCTCCATCTTTGACCAGATGGAACTAAGGGCTTATAAGCTCAGGCATCTGTAGTTTGATACTTTTAGCCAATGTACATATCCTGCCAAGAAAATTATAACATTTACAGAAAACCAGAAAAAATATTTTGATGCCTGGGGATTTAACTGGCTCTAGGCAATATCATGGCTTCATAATAAAGAAGGGAATTATTGCCTATAAATGTAGGATGGAAGTAGAATGAAAGAAGCCTTATTACCCACAGTGTAGATGTTCATTTCCCCCACTGTCATCTCTCATTAGAGTTTTTGAAGCACGGGTACAAAACCCAGTAAAACATGACAATGAAAATATTATGAGTGTCATGAGCAATGATACCTCTTTCACCCTCCCCCTCTTTGATTAAACTGTAGATAGCTCACAAATAAAACATACCCGAGGATGGCATTAAGGAGGTATATCTCTCATGCTGGTATATTGTCCTTTTGTCTTGCCTGTATTCACAAGCCTGTGTGAGCTTATGAATCCAGCAGCAGAAAGGGTCAAACTCTGTCATGTAGATGATGCTGGAAAATGAAATAAGAGAAGACAATACGAACTCATTCTGCTTTGGTTTTCAGCATTGAGCCTAAAGTAAAATGGCTGGTGTCATTGCTACAGTCAAACTATTTCTAGAATATGTTGTCAAAGTTTCCAGAATATGTTGTCATGGCCAGAGTTCATTAATTGTTGTAGATTTTTCCGGGTTGTATGACCATGGTCTTGGCATTGTAGTACCTGATGTTTCTCCAGCAGCTGTGACTGGCATCCTCAGAGGTATAACACAGAAAGATGGAGTACTGTCTGTGTCAATGTGAGAAGATTAAACCAAAGGTAAAACAAACTGAGGAAAAACTGTCTCTCACAGGAAAAGTGTTTTTGCCACATATCAAAGGAATCACTAATCAGATGGGAAAACTTATGAAAAAAAGCAACCTACAATCAGTATTCAGACCCTCCAGAAAAATACAACAGATGTCATGATCAGCAAAAGACAGAAGACACCCCCTCACTTCTTCAGGCGTATACCACATACCCTTCAGTTGTGGACAGGTTTACATTGGGACCACACAACATAGCATCCAGACAAGAATAAAAGATCATGAAAGACACTGCAGACTTGGCCAGCCTGAAAAATCAGTAGTGGCCGAACATAGCCTAACTCAAACAGGACACTGTATCTTATTCCAAGACACTGAAATGCTGGATAACACATCCAATTACCATGTCGGATTACACAGGGAAGCCATTGAAATCCATAAACATAAACACAATTTCAACAGGAAAGAAGAGAGTTTAAAAATAAATAGGACATGATTTCCAGTCCTGAAAAACACAAAATGCTTTACATTTTACAACAGCACTACAGATAAGATTAGAATGTCAACAGCCAATCCATATGCAAAAGAACCTCCTGAGGAAAGCTCCTCCATTAGCATGTCACAGCCTGGGAAACTCCTACAAGATAATGACTCAGCCCTACCCCACCTTTCTGAGTAGATATAAATTACCTACCTACCAACTTTCTGTGTTATACCTCTGAGGATGCCAGTCACAGCTGCTGTAACTCTTTATTTATACATTTCCCAGTTCAACTGGAAAGAAAACAGTTCTGAAATAAATAAATAAAATAAAGCACAAGGTGGTGTTTTTCTGACCTTCCACTCTCAAGTTGTTTCAAAATTAACTCGAGCTATGTAAACTGACATTCTGAAATCAGACTTTCATATTGCCTTCCAATGAGGATAATATTGGCAATACCAGTTTTGAGCATTAATTAACACATTATACAAACCCTAAGTTTCAACAGAAGTGAAAACAGAAATAGAAAACTAGGGTCTTGCTATAAATTGTTCACATTGCAAAGTTCTGTTAAGTATCAGGTTCCACAATGCTCTTCATCAGATTTGAGCCTTTGTGTCTCTCATCCTGGATGATCTGAGATTATTTCATTACTTTGAAATTGCCATTTAAACATCTTTCCTGACTTGGATGGCCCAGGCTAGCCAAATCCCATCAGGTTGGCCCTGTTTAGTACTTGGATGGGAGACCACCAAGGCAATCCAGAGCTGCTACACAGAGGCGGGCAATGGGAAACCACCTCTGAACATCTCTTGTCTTGAAAACCCTACAGGATCACCATAAATTACCGTATGTTGATAATTCAAGTGACATTAAAAATTGTGACATAAGAAACTTGGTGATAGGCTTAGATGCCATTAGGGAATCTTCATGCTGCTTTGTAAATAGAAGTAAACCTGCTAGGACATTGAGTTTAAAATAGTTTCATTATTTAAAGTAGAAGCAATTTATCTGAAGTGCTTCTGTGATGAGAGGAAGGCATTCTTTATTCAGTCAACTGTCAAAATGAAGAATCTCTCTCACTTTGCATGGGAGACTCTCAGTTTCATGGTTCTGAACACTGGTCTTCAGTGTTTGTATTCTGCTCAGCGTCGCCTCTATTGAACTTTTCTAAAGAAGGTTATTGGCATCAAAGGGAAACACTTTACTGCCTATATATGGGGGCCTTTGAAAACCAAGTCACATTTTGCAAAGCAGTTTGCCGTGAATTTTGTAAAGCCATTTGGTTTTATGTAACACATTTTGATCTTGGCCTTCAATAAGCTTTGCAAACTCCTAGCTTCTTATATACAGAAGAATTCTTTATAAATTGCCAGCCCCTTTGACAATTAAGATAAATGCTGCTATCCCTCTGCCAGTAAATAACAGACTTTGCAAAAGAATGCTAGGTCCCATTTTGAAAACAAAGAAGGCTTAGGTCAGGACAATATAATGCATCTAGAACAAAGTCTGTACTAACAGCGTAATTAAATTTTATGATTAGAGATTTTACACATTTGGGGTGGAGTGAAGTGAATGGAGAATGACATATATGCATCCCCACTCATACTGCAGTCCACCAAACCTCCTGAAATTCTATTTCTGGAGGTCAGTGGATCCTCAAGAAAAGCATGGGGGACAAAGTGGGAGTCTGCAGTGAGAGGAGAAAATCATTTGAAAGATCTTCCACCTAGGGAAGTTCTGTTTTGCTAGCATCAGTGACAACCTTGGATCCTATCCAGGTTGTATGATAATCCCATAGTGGATAGCAAATTCATTCCCCCCCCCCCCCGCCTCAGTTTGGGGCTCACACTGTTTCATTTTCACCATAGACATAGTGAGTGGTAAGGGCACAGAGGCATCAGTGTGGGATATAGCAAATACAACATCATATGTGTGAGTAGTTTGTAGAAAATACAGAATGCTCATGAGCCTCTTGCATTTCTAGAGAAACCAGTGGTTCTCTCAAGTGAACAAGTCATTTTTTCTTGTGGAGAAGTTGAACATAAGTTGCTCCACCAAGTGCAACCTCATCTCTGTGGGCTTTGCAAACTTAGGCAGTTATATACAGTTCTCACTATGACTTTGCATAGGACTAATCCAGGAGTTTGCTTTCATCAGGAACAAGATCTAACAGCTGGCAGATACATTCTCGCATGTGTCTGTGAGGACACTTAAAAAGATCTGGATCTAATCATGGATCTTCTAGCATCTCATCTGTTCTATCTCTTTGTTAAAATGTGTTTTAATAGATTTATAGTTCAGTTACAATGGTAAGGACCAGCACCTTACGGTTACTTCATGCAATGCAAAAGTATAGTGCAATAGCTCACTGCAAGTGGTTTCTCCAATCCCACTCAGTTCACACAAAAATGAGTTGAGAATTTTCAAACGTTTGACCTATTGGATTGGACCTAAGGGCTGTGTGTGATACTTTTGCATCGTCATATAATTATAGTGTGATTTTTCCAACCAGGGCAGGGTTCTTTGCTCTGGATTTCAGTGCTTCTGTACACAGATTGTGCACTTAGTTAATTAATGCAGTTTCATTGAAATAAGCAGCATTTGTTACATTCTTGATTTAAACCAAGAGTGTTTATACATTAAATGGTCCAAGCTGCCACAGTTTATTTTTAAAGGAATGCTACTAAGGATTGCTTTGGGTTTCTTGTATTGTGTCTCACCTTCTCCAAACCTGAAATCCCAATTTCATCCATTATCAAATATAATGGGGATGTTGGAGATCCATGATTGGGTCCCACAACAAGTATTTTAGTCACAAAGGAGACTATTTGTGATAGGGACTGAGGTCACAGAACAGGGGAAGAGAAAACTTAACACTCCCTTAAGTTGGTTTTTGATTTAGTGGTATGGGGGAAATGGTCAAAGCAGTCTGGGGACAACATTTTTTACTCTTGGAAACTGTGCAATGGTCAAAATGAAATTGTCAGTCCATGTCCCACAGTCCCTATTCATATTTCTTTTCTGGTTTTGGATTTAAAAAAAAAAACACTGAAAGAGGCAATATTGTCCGTAGTCTGATATGCATATCAAAAGAGGATTTTGTTTTAATCTGGATAAACATAAGAATGCTTTCTTATATTCTCCTACGCTGTTTCACATGTTGAGTTTGCAGAAAAATTCTAAGATACTTCCAGCTTCCCTAATACTGCTTTAACTTTCATTATCTGATACAAATACATGTACATTTGCCCCAAGGACAAAGAGCAGCTTCATGGAGCCATTTCAGGTAAGAAAATGTCATAACCCCCCTTCCATCATATTGTGGTCTTGATCTGAATTGGGTCTGCACCTGCCCTCTACTTAAAGAAAAACCAAACACTTAGTGTTCCATTCACAGAACTAATATTGTCTAGTTTGGCCCCTGTGGGAATATGGCAAAGGAAACAATACAAAAGATATTTTCAATCAAACATTAAGTAAAGGTAATGTTTCTTTGACTAAGGTAATATTATCTTCCTTTGACTAAATGGAACCTCTGGCATTTCTCCTACCAGTTAACCAGCAAAGTCTGATGCCTTCCTTCAGCCTAAGGAGCCTCCTCCAATGTAAGTGTTTCTTAATCTAATGGAAGAACTACTTAGGCTGGAGGATACATGTTTCCAGAAGTAGGAACTTTCTAAGTTCCAGTGCAGATGGAAAACAACATGTGAAGGCTCTGGCAAGCCTATCCTGTAGTGTAATCTAGCATGCCTGCTCTTACATCAGTAATAAAAAGAGAGAAGCAGACAGATTTGGGGGAAAGAACACTACATTCAAAGCCTCTCCCTAGTGAATCACCACCATGGCTTCCTACTGACAATAACATATCTTGGTTCTTTACTTGTCCTTGATTGGGCAAAGGCTTGGAACATACAGTTACCCATTCTGCAGACATGAATGCACCTGCTGAATCATTACCACACCACACTGGATGACAATGCATACATTTTTCCAGCATCGTGTCATGATAAAACTCATAAGCTGTTGCCTTTTCATTTGACTAATATTCATGAAACAAAGTTTAAACGTGAAATTGCAGTAGACTTCGTATTCAAATTCTCTGTCCAAGTTGTGACAATTTTCAGTAATTAAGACAGACACTTCAAAACAAGGTTAATTTGGCATTAAACCTGTCCTAGCCTTGCAAGATAATTTGACAGTTTAATTATATCACCGAATGCAATAACAAATATGTCTAAATGCAACACAAAATGTACTAAGAAAAAAATTAGTTTAATCTCCATAAAAACTGTGTTCAAGAATATTAAGACATTCTTTTACATAACTTTGCTTTGTGCAGATTTAAGTGTCCAATTACATCACAGGGCTGGCTTTTCAACTCAAAAAGGAATGAAATAGAAAGAAATGGAATCTACAGAATGGCACATCTAAAATGGAGTTTATATTGACAATTCACTGTTAGATTGGAGATGTGTATACTTATGGAGTCCCCATCTATAGATAAATGATGGGGCAGTTCAGAGTGCCTTTAATGTTCTTTGTACAAAGTTGAGTTTATGGGGAGGAGGAACAACTGGCTAGTTTCTTCCTCCTCTCTCTTTTTGTTTCTCTTGTGGCAAAACTTTTCTATCCATAGGGAGGAACAAAGAAGATTAGCCACCAGCCAATGCTTCTTCTTCTTTTTTTTTTAAGAAGGTCTTCACTGTGGAGAGGAATGCTCCAGCATTTGTATTGCATCACCAGTAGTCTCTTGAGAGAATGGTTTTATTATCTTATCTAGGAAATAAGCTTACAAGGTTAAAAGTATCACAGAATTAGTTAGCCAATGACTCACTGTTATTGACCATCCCCCATTGTTATTTGCAGGGTTAACATTTTTAGGAGCATCACAATGTCTATAGGTGCTCTTTATGTAGCAGTTCCTGGGCTCCAAGAATCCCTGCAACATCTCCTCCTGTGCAGGACTGCTCACTCCACCTCTTGTTTGCTAGCAGCTGTTACCTCCTTTTTGTTTTGACAAGATGCCTGTCATTCATTCCATAATGACTGACGATGGCCATATGACATACTGTGGATTTTGAATCTTTCAGGTAAACAAGGCAAAGCTTCCTCAGTGGAAAATGTCCCTTCTAAACATTTGTGACCTTTTAAGCAACATAAACAACCAAGAAGAGGAAACAGGTGAGGCCACAGAAGAGGACCTCCTTTCCAGAAGACAATTCCCTGCTACTCTTGATGGCTTCAGTTTGGAAGCAATGTTGACACTATATCAGCTTCAGAAAGTCTGCCAAAGCAGAACCTTTCAGCACTGGGAGGTAAAACCTAGCTATGATACCTGACCATTCTAGTTTGTTTTGTATGTTATATTACTATGGAAGAACAGTTTGAGCTGTTAACATAGAATATGGTAGAAAACTAATCCATATCTATTTCATTTAGAGTAAATGTAAGATTGTAATGCAAAATATATTCCATAGTTTTGTCAGAAATTCTAACCTTTTTTAAGTTCAGAGGAATTTTTTGATTTTAAACGTAAAGTATGAAGGGTACTTTATGAGACTTAATTGGAAACTAAATCGTATGAAATTGTTTTTTATTGCTGGGTCTCTGTTTAACAGTGTGAGAAATAATGCTGTACAAGACACTAAACAATTGACAAATGCTTTCTCCTGAGTAACCTAGCTATGATACCTGAACTATGATAATCCCTAAATTTGCTGTCCTAAGAGCAGGAAGAGGTGGCTGAGAAGGAAAAGGGGACACAGAAGCACACTGAGAACCAAGTGAAATAGGCCAGATTTATTGATTACAGGAGATGGAGAATTGGCATGATATAGGACATGGAGCCAGGCATTAATTAGCCCACCTGTTGGCTGATGGAACCCCTCCCGAAGCAGGGTGCTGAGGGTAAACCTGGAATGAGATGCCAGTGGTCCCACATGCGTGCAAACCTCTGTGTGTTTCCCTTGCCACCTGGGCATGCCACTGCAAGGCTCAACCCCCAAGACTCCTTAAGAGGATCCCCACCTGGGGAGGAGGACGTGCAGGCACAGCCTCCTCCCAAATGCCTGAAACGGCCATAACGCTGTGATAAGGAACAGAGCAAAAGTAATGAACATACTAAAAGCATGCACGTGAGAGAGGGAGGAGTGTTGGAAGCCAACTGAGCAGTGAGGCCCTTAAAAGGGGAGGAGCAGACCAGACTGAAGCCTGCACTTCTCAGGCCCACTCCTAATACAGCCCCCCAAGGAGCACTCTAGATGACTAGCAATTGGCTGGCATGCCCAAAAGACCTCCCAAATGCTGCGGCAGGGCTCTGGATCACTGACGCAGCTGAAGACAGAACCGCATTTCCTCATCTCACCACCCTGCCCTGCAGCTGCAAAACAGCCACTGGCAAATCTGTGGCCATAATATCTATGTCAGGTACAAAAATGTCTGAGGCAAAGGGTGTGACATCTGGGCCTCTGTTCAACAGAGTGAGAAATAATGCTGTACAAGACACTAAACAAGTGCCAAATGCTTTCTCCTGAGTAACTGGAGATAATCCCTAAATATGTCAGGTACAAAGACATCTAAGGGAAAGGGTGTGACATCTGGACAAGGGTATTTTACATAATAAATAAGTGGGTCAGACAGCGCATTAAGTATGATATCCCAAAACTTTATTTAAGGGTAAAAAAGTAGTTATTCAAGCAAAGCCTGATTTGGAGTGGGGTGTAGTACTGGATGGTGGAAGACAGGGATGGGCACAAACCAGGAAAATGATCACAGCTGAACGACGAACTGAACCACGAACCAAGCTGGGAGACTCATTCACAAACTGAACTGGTTTGTGACCCTGCAGACCTCATTGAAAGGGACCATAGTCCCTTTCAATGAGGTTTGCAGAAAGCCTGAAACACAGCTAAGTGCTCAGCTCTTTCGAGCTGTCTTGTCTTTTAAAGTTTAAAGGGACTGCAAAACAACATGAAAAATAGCTGCGTGACAGGGAGGTGTTCCACACTGTGCAGCTCTTTTGGGCTGTCTTCTGCAGTCCCTTTGAAGTTTAAATGGACAGCAGAAGACTGTTTGAAACAGCTGAGCAAGGAGGGAGAGCCTCCCCACTGCTCAGCTGTTTGTGTAGCTTTTGCAGGGAACAGAAAGCAGGGGTTTAAAGGCACTCAGAGTTCCTTTAATCCCCTGCTTTCTGCTACATCCATGAACCACCATGAACCAAAGTATTCTAAAGGTTTGTGGAAGTTTGTGATGGTGAACCCATCATGAACCATGAACAGGGCAAAATTCATCACAAATTTTGCCTCGTGGATTGGTTCATGCCCATCCCTAGTGGAGGAAGAGAACTCTTTCTCCTGAGCCAGCTCAGTGGTAGATAATGGGTTATCTGGAGCTGCTATTGAGTGCAATAAAGGGGAAAAGGCATTGTTACTTTTGTTTGACAGCTATAGTCTCCTCTACCTTGTCCTTCACCAACTGACAAAAATTAACACTGCAGCAAAGTGATAGGGATGGGAATTTTCCCATCAGAGCCCTCCAGTGGCAAGGTGCTTTGTTAGTGAGAATGGGAGGGGAAAGATTGATGTCTTGACCTAGTGTTGAGTTTGTTGATACGCTTGGTGTTCAGTACAGTTGGGAAAAAAACAGGGAATGAAAGCAGCAGGCCTAAAAACCTGCAATACTTTTTGTATAGTTGTATCTGCTTTCTTCACTGCTTTTCATGGTAGCCGTTGAGATTAAATTTATAAAGCACTGAAGCATATCTTTACTCAAAATGTATAATCTAAACCTATGTTTGTAAAAACAATTCTATTCAAATTATCATGGCCTTTATAACTTACTGATCTTGAACAAATAGAATGGACCTTTTTAACAAACTGAAATTCTGACAATCAGCTGTTTGGAAGTGGGTAGATAAGAGGCAGTGATTTGCCCATTACAGAACATAGTGGTGAAACTTTAAAGGTGCAACCCTAGCTTCTAGATCAGGCTGCAGAGTTACTCAAAGTTCCTGTTTCCACCAGTTATTCCAATTCCAGGCATGTGGCAATCTGTTTCTGCTTAGGCCCTACTTGGAACATGAGCAACTGGGCCATTGTAATACACATCTTAATAATTTATTTGTATTCCATAGTGACAAATATTTGATTGTTTTGAAGGGGTTAGGATGTGCTGCTCCTGACACACTGCCACTCCACTGGAAAACAAAACTCCCATATTTTCTTCTTACTATCAACAGTTACTTCAGCAAGATATTTATGATCCAGAGAATTCAAGCCAAGATAAAGACCTGATAAAGAGAAAAACTCCTTACATTCTGAAACGGCAATTACATGTGAACAAAGCCAGACGACCATACATACTGAAGAGAAATTCATACTACTGACTCAGCAATTAAAGTAGTGCTTATTTAGTTTATAAGTAACTGTGTTTGATGGTTACCTTATTTCACTCTTAAATCTTATTTGTGTGAGAAATATATTATGGAAAGTGATCAAGATGATAGCATAATTATGTCTTTTTTGCCACTGTTGTTTCTGGATTGTGATTTTTCCTACTTAAAATTAATTGGACTAATATATTTACAAATAAATCTAGTTTCTAAGCATGATGTATTGTATACCACTGGGAATTTTAAACAAATGGAAAATTGTAATACAGTGTCTACTCTGCATCACCTCTTTTGTCACATTGAACAACAAGTTTTCGCGAAGCCATCACAAGGGCATTTCATAATTTGAGATGTGATGTTATTCAAATATAATAAGCAACTGAATCAGAATGTAAAGCCTGTTTTACATTCATAATTTCCTAGAATTAGCATAGAACACTTATTAATAAACCCATATTACCAAAATAAGTCATATGTACATGTTAGATTAGACTGACTCGTTATTATTATTATTAATAATAAATTATGCTCCACTTCCACCCACAGAAAAGTTCAAAGTGGCATACAATACAATGATACTAAAATCTATTAATTACCTGTTCATGAAAACAGTAGTAGAAGTATCTCCAGCAGGAGCAGAATTACCCATAGACACTTGGAAATCAAATGTCATTGTCCTGTTACCTGAATGCAGGCAACGAATGTACCAGGCAGACTTGGCTGGGGAACCATGAGTGAAAATGAGTGAAACCATGAGTGAAAATGGAACCAGGTTTGATTCCCCACTTCTCCGCATGCAGCTGCTGGAGTGACCTTGGGTCAGTCATGGTTCTTTCAGAGCTGTTGTCTCAAGAGTGGTGCTCTGAGAGCTCTCTCAGTCCCACCTACCTCACAGGATGTCTGTTGTGGGGAGAGGTAGGGAAAGGAGATTGTAAGCCGCTCTGAGACTCAGAGTCAAAGGCAACTCTCCTCCTCTTCCTCCTTTCTCATAACTTATTTGCCTCATCACCAAGTGTGGTGGAATCCAGAGAAAGGCCATCCATGAAGATTTCGGTAAACAGGCAGGATAATGTGGCAGATGGTACTCCATTCTGGGTCCAGGCTATTTATTTATTCATTAAAATATTTGTACGTTGTTTTTGTCCATGGCTCAAAGTGGCTATTGAATTTAAATTTTAAACATACAGAGTACAATAAAACCTGAAATAACTGCCCCCCCCCCAATGCCTGCAAGCCTACACTGGTAGTCAGTGTAGCAGTTCAAGCTGGGTGAGATATATTTGTGTCAGTAAAGAATTGGGCTGATGCATTCTGAACAAGTAGCAGGTCATTGGAGGTTAAAACCAGGGTTTTAAATCAGATTTAGAAATGACAAAATAGGCATTGCATACTTAGGGCCTCCCTTTCAGCAAGTTGTCTGCAGCTTTTCAAATCAGCTGGGGGGGGGGGGGTTCCATTGTCTTCAAACACAGCCTTACATGCAAGTCATTACTGTAGTTTATTCTGGACATGATCAGAGATTCAGTGAATGCATTGGAAGGATTAAATTTTCTCATGATTGCGTCACATATTATGATGTTCAAATGAGCACAGTTAATAAGTGGAACCGATTAAAGCTTAATTGAAGGTCAGTATAAACAGAAAATGGGACCATACTGAAGTTTTTAAAAAATGGCCTTAACTGATTAGGACTGTTTAATTACAAATAAAATTTGATATTAGAATTTTAATAGTTATAAAAAATTGCAAGATTTGGAACAGATTGTTGACCACATCCGATACATACATGCAATATATTTATATTTAAATGATCTAAATAATTCTAAACCATCTATATACTAATAGCCAAGTTGCCCCCTCTTTGTGGATATCTAAATCCACGCGGAGGGGGACCTTGGGCAGAGAGATTTTTCTGCACAAATCCTACACGGAGGGGGACCTTGGGCAGAGAGATTTTTCTGCACAAATCCTAAAACTTTTAAAAAAAACTTTGGGGGGGGATATTTAAATACCCCCAAAAGTAAAAGTGTTCCCTGCACAAGCCAAAGTGCTCTCCTGCCCGCCCCCGCTGGGCACAGGCTTCCCTCCCCTCCCCGGATTTCTGCTTTGCAGGTTCAGCAGGCCCTGGGAAACCTCCACCCCGTTCCCCTTTCTGACTGGCTGAGAGGCATTCTGCCTGCCCCCCCCCCCCACGGGTGTCTTTCCAAGTTCTCAACCAAGCGCTGGAGTACAGCACCAGCAGCACCACTTAGGGCTGCCAAGTCAGCCCGGGGGGCGGGGGATCCCCCGCTAAAGGGGTTCCTGATCTGCCAGTCAGCATTTGGCCGGTGGGGGGAACCCCACCCCCGACGTTGTCCAGCAAGGACGACGTAATGACATCACCGGAAGTGACACAGCATGTTGGGGGTGTAGAGTTTTGGGGTGATTGCCAGAGCGTCGCCCTGGCAATGCCCCCAATGTGCTGCGTCACTTCCGGTGACATCAATGGGCGCAAGCGCTTCACGCGCGCGCCAGAAGAAACTCCCGACGAGAGGAGAACTCCCTCCCCCGCCGGTGAGTTTTCAAGACTTGGCAACCCTAGCACCACTGCTGCCTCCCAGGAAGGACTGCCGACAGCTGGTGATGGGGATGGGGGGGTTGAGTCTAACACTCTGTCACACAGTGGCCAGAAACAGAGGCCGGTGCCCATGGGGGGGGGGGGAATCAGCGAGCCTGGTGGCTAGAAGTCAGTCAGGCCTTGCTACCAGTGCCCAGGGAGGAGAAGGCCTGGTGGGCCCAGGCCTCACCATCGGTGTGGGGGAGGGGAGGGGGAGAAGGATTGGTGGGCCCAGGCCTTGCTGTGGGTGCCAGGTTGGGGTGGGGGAGAAGACTCACCTGAGGCTGCTTCCTACTCTCTGTGGCGCTCCTCCCCCCATGCGAGTATTGTGGGTCTCACCTCTTGTCTATATACTATTAGTGATGTATCACCCCCCCCCCCCATCTGCAGATACCAAATTCCATGGATTGGGGCCATGCAGACACTAAACAGATTTTTCAGCAAACTTGGGGAACTCCCCAGGTTTATAGACAAATCTGAAATGTTTAGATTTCTTCAAACGTAATTAAAAAAAATACAAAAAGCATTAAAAAAATGCACCAACCTTGCTTTTGTGGCAGTGGATGCCAGGAGCTGGTCCGGGCCCTGCTGCGGTGGTATCAGATGCTGGGAGCTCCCAGCCACTGCCACTGCTGGGCTCTGAGGTGGGTGGTTGGGCTGTACTTGTGAAGGTTCAGAAATGGGGAGGAGATAGGATTCTTCTTCCCTTTAGTTTTGCGGCCCACTCTTGTCTATATATCAATAGCTATATCTGAGGATAGTTAAACCTGGTGACTGGAGCTCTGAAAGGCCAGGAAAGATTTTTCTGTGAACCTGGAAAAGACCCCAGGTTTGCAGAAAAAATGTGAAATCTAGAAAAAAAAATTGGAGGTTTTAAAAAATCAAAAATAATAAATGGAGAGGTTGTAGCTTTAAGCAACAGTTTCCCTCAGTGGCTGCTTCCAGGAAATTACAGATTCGATTAAAGGCAGAGGGAGGGGGTGGGGTAGGGTACCTTTCAGGCATAATTTAGTCTTTCACGGAAGACTCATGGGGGCCAGGCCTGGCTAGGGTTGCCAGTTCTAGGTTGGGAAATTCCTGAAGTTTTTGTGGTGGAATCTGAGGACAGCAGGATTTTGGGAGGGGAGAGACGTCAGCAGGATATAATGCTATAGAGTCCACACTCCTAAGCAGCCATTTTTTCCAAGGGTACACATCTCTGTCATCTGGAGTTCAGTTGTAATTCTGGGAGAGCTCCAAGTTCCACCTGAAAGTTAGCAATCCTAGTCCTGGCAGCAACTCCGGGTGACTCAATACCAGCAGACTTGCATGACTCAACTATGCCTGGCTGCTCTCAACTATTCAACAGCAGCTACCCTATGAAAGCCAGCCTGGTGCAGTAGTTAGAGTTTCAGAGTAGCATCTGGGAGACCCAGGTTCAAATCCCCATCTTACTGTGGAAGCTCACTGGGTGATTTTGGACCAGTCCCTAGGTTGTTATGCAGAAAAAAGGAGGACAGGAGATTGATGTAAGCTTCTTTGATTCCCTCTGTGGAGAAAGGTAGGGTATAAATGAAATAAATAAATAATAAATATAACTGAAGATGGGAGGTAGATAAAAGGGATGTTGGTGAATAGCTGAGAAGGACAGAATGAGGCAGAGAAAGAGGAGAAGATATGGGGGTTGCTAGGGAGAGGGGGATAGAGGAGAAAGTGAGGTGCCACTCTATAAGACCTTGAAGGTTCCCTACCTCACAAGTGGGCCTGGCCCAGTGGCTGACAACACAAAACTGGGATACAGTTTTCCTAGGTAGAGGCTGTTTGGGGAAAAGCTTACGACAGATAAAGGTAGGCTGCCTGTTGGGTGAGAAGGAGGTTAGAGTTACCAACTCCATGTTAGGAAATACCTGGAGATGTGAGGGGTGGAGCCTAGGGAAGGTGGGGTTTGAGGAGAGGAAGAACTTCAGATGGGTATAATGCCATAAACGCCACCTTCCAAAACAGCCATTTCCTCTAGGTTTGCCAGCCTCCAGTTGGGTACTAGAGATCACCTGGAATTAAAACTGATCTCCAGATGACAGAGATCAGTTCGCATTGAGAAAATGGCTGGTTTGCAGGGGGGTCACTTCCCTGCTTTCCAAGCCTCCACCCCCAAATCTCCTGGAATTTCCCTATCTGGAGCTGGCAACCCTAAAAGGAATCAGGAGACTGAGAGATTCAATGGGGGCTTTAAGGAAAGTGAGAGGGAAAATGGCAAAGGAAATGGCAAAGGAGGGGAAAATGAGATGCCTCCCTCAAGTCCTTGTGGGTTCCCACTTATCTTTCCTATTATATAAAGCTGTTTTAAAATTCCAAGGGGCAAGATTCCATGGGGTGCCAAAATCAGTAGGCTGGATGGACTGCCACTCAAAAGGGGGACCCTGGCCACTGGCTGCAATCTCTCCCTGCTTTGCCTCAGTCCTGCCCACAGAGCCACCAGCCAGTGTCCCAGCCTCAGTCTGGAGGGAGCCAGCAAAGGGGAAGGATCCACTCTTCTCCTCCTCCCAGTGCCAGGTGTGTCTAACTGTCCTCTCACTGGCCTGCTTCTGTCAGTGAAAAGACAATGGACTTTCACCATAACCCCCCTACCCCACACTGCCAGTGTGCCCAGAATAAACTGTCAGAATAAACTGTCAGAAACAGGGGGCGTTTCACACAGCACCCCATAGCGCTTCAGGACCGGTACAAAGAACTGAAGAACGCTTGGGAGGAGGTTTCAAGGTAAACCGGCTCAGGAACGCTTCCCCAACAGGAGATGCATGTTTCTGTGTGAAAGGGCCAATATGTTCCGTTAGGGAACTGGCACTAATACGGTCCCCTCAGTACCTGTTGCTAGGCAACAGAGCTTGCTTCTCTGAAAACCCCTTTCCACACCTATGTTAGCCTCTGGGAGAAAGCTCATTGGGGCCAGTTAAACAGAATGCCATAGAGGCCACCCCGCCAAAGCAGTCATTATCTCCGGGGGGGGGGGGATCTGTTGTCTGGAGTTCAATTGTGATACCTGGTGATCTTCAGGCTCCACCTGGAGGTTGGGTACCCTAGGCATAGCAGTAAGTGCTTCAGGGCAGGATCTGCTAGACCCAGGTTCCTGCTGAGTGGGTAATTTGGGGCCAGTCACAGACTTTAAGCCTAACCTACCTCACAGGGTTGTTGTGCAATTCAAAAGGGGAGAGGAGAATGATGTCAGCTGCTTCGATCCCCATTGCAGAGAAAGACTACTTTTCCACCAGGGGAAGTATGGTTGTCAATCTCCAGGCGAGGGCTGGAGATCACTCAGAATTACAAGTGTTCTCCAGATGGCAGAGATCAGTTCCCCTGGAGAAAATGATGGACTCTATGTCCTTATACCCTGCTGAGATGGACCCCTAATGACAGCCAATGTGACATAGCAGTCAGGGCTTCAGAGCACAGTGGAGGCTGCGGGGGGGGGGGAGATGGAATGTTGAAGAGTGAGGTTAATGTTGGCTGGGAAGGAGATAGGGTTGCCAACTCCAGGTGGAAAATTCCTGGAGATTTGAGGGATGGAGCCTGGAGACTGTGAGGTTTGAGGAGGGGTGGGACCTCAGACAGGTACGATGCCATAGACTCCACCCTCCAAACTAGTGAGTCCCCCATAAGGAACCATTGTTGCCAATCTCCAGGTGGGGACTGGAGATCACTCAGAATTACAAGTATTCTCTAGGGGGAAGGGGGGAGGAGATAGAAAGCTGAAGCCAGGGGGCAGATAACAATACACTGAAAGTTGGCTGGGAGGTAGGGTTGCCATCTCCAGGTTGGGAAATTCCTGGAGATTTGAGGAGTGGACACTGGAGAGGGTGAGTTTTCATCAGGGGTGGGACCTCAGACAGGTTCAGTGCCATAGACTCCATCCTTCAAACCACCCGTTCCCTCATGGGGAACCATTGTTGCCAATCTCCAGGGGAGGGATGGGGATCATGCTGAATTACAACTGCTCTTCAGATGGTAGAGATTTCCCCCTGGGGAAAATGGTGGACTCTGTGTCATTATACCCTGCTGAGATCACCACAGCAAATTGACACTGAGTGCCCAAGGCCAGGGCACTCTTCTAGAGTCTCTTTCTAGAGTCCATTGTATTTATTTCCACAACGGGCCTTATTCCTAGTAAATTATAATTCTAGAGACAGCTCCCCTCCATTTCATAGACAATAGTTGTACATGAAGAGAATATACAGCATAAAATCTATACTAATTGCATAGTGGATAAAAATAAATGGGAATACAGTAATACAAATACAATAATATTGGATTTTTTGTGTCACTGGAGTATGGCAAATGTCATTTTGAATACACAAATATCTATCAAATGCAAAATGAAATGAGTATTTTTTGGAAACCACAACAAACTTAAATGGACTTGGAACTGGAGCATATACATAGCACATGGACTTGGGTTGGCTATTTGAGATCAGATTCATACTCTGTTGTGAACTTCATGTAGTGACTTTCAAACACCCTAACCTACCTCACAGTGTTTCTATAAGAATATACAAGTAGCTGCCCTGGCTGGGACAATCCAGGCAAGCCTGATATCATCATATCACAGAAGCTCAATAGGGTCAGTCCTAGCTCATATTTGGATGGGAGACCCCCAAGGAATACCAGGGTTGTGATGTGGAGGCAGGTAATGGTAAACCACCTCTGAACATCTCTTGCCTTGAAAACTCTATGGGGTCACCATAAGTCAGCTGTGACTTGATGGCGCACACACAATCACAAGTATCTTTGGGGGGAAGGCTTGGCACAGTGGTTGAGCATCTGTGTGGCATGCAGAAAGTCCCAGGTCCAATCTCCAGCACCCCCAGTTTAAAGAGGATAGGTAGCAGGCAATGCTCCCTCTAAGGTGTGGAGTCTTGTGAGCAAAAATTCTACTTTGGGAGCGACTGGCATTGAAGTTCTGAGTGAGTGATTTGGTTACTGCATAAATTAGTTTGCTCTGGAGCCATCCCTCCTGAGCTAAGACCAAAATGTGTGAGCCGAAGGCTAAAAAATGGTGAGCTAGCTCACACTAACTCAGCTTAGAGGAAAGACTGGTAGCAGGTGATGTGAAAAACCTCTGTTTAAAGCTCTGTACAGCTGCAGCCCATATGAGTAGGCACAGCAGTATTGATCCTGATGGACCAAAAATCTGATTCAGTATAAGACAGCATCATGTATTCGTGTACACCCTTGGAGAAAATGGATACAAATTTATAATATTTTACATTTAAGAACAGTGTATTTTAACAAAAGTAAAAGGTTTACAAATTCAGCAGGTTGTAAGGAGAATACACCATCTTCGCTAAAATAGGCCTTAAAAACAAAAACAAAAAAACATTGAACCAGAACTACCGTTAAAAAACAGATACCATATAAAGATGAACACACTGAACATTAAGTGCCTGCTTGTACTTTATCTAATGTAAGTGTGGGAAAGAATGAGCACAGTAAAAAAAAAAAAGACTCTAAGCCTAATCATGCAGACTTTTTTTGATCAAATTATTTATTATAACACCAGGCCTCTGGGTTTAAGTACTAACTGAGGGAAAATATCCATGTACTTATGTAGTTATTGGACTTAATCCCATCCACAGCATAGTCAAAACAAGACATTGCATGGCTATACTAGTCAGACCCTGCACATGACAGGTATGCTACATAAGTGCCTTTGAGTGTGTTATTGCAAGGAAAGAGATAAAAGCTGCTGATTGCTCGTGTGTGGGGTTGAAAGGGCTATTAGAATGGGCACAGCTGCCAAAACCACAAGGATGAATCTAATGATTTCCAGTAAACCAATTTAAGGGGATTTGCTCTGGGTGTAGGAAGTTTCAGATGTTACGGAGGAATGTTGTGGAAAGACAGGAAATGCAAGTGATAAATGCTTCTTTTTTTACATTTCTAAAATGGAAAATGGGAAAAAAACACCAAACCACATATCATTTATGCTCCCTTTTTTCTTTAACATTTATCTACAAAATAATGTCCAAAGTGAAATTCTTCCTTTTCTTCCTTAGTTGAGATGCATATGTTCTATTGCATATACATCATATCACAGGAAAATATATGGGAAAACACAATGGAGAAGTAGAAACACAAGAAGTGGGCGTCACTTGCATTCCCTGTTCCCTTTTCTTCAACATCAGAAGTTGTCCTTAGCAGAATCTGAAGACGTTCCAGTGCTGAACAGACTGGCATCAAAGGCTGATGCAATAAATGGTGTAACGTGAAAAGGGGCATTAATGAGGCACAGAAGGAATGGTGGGAGCCTTCTTGATAATCAGACTGGCACAGCAATCCTAAATCAAGTTGCACTGAATTTTAAGTGTCTGAAGGCTAAATTGCATATGATGTTGGGGGATCTCTATTAGAACCATGGTGAGGTGGTTTAACTCCCCTTTGCAATTTCCCTGACTGGAAATTGCCTCCCCAGGGCTGCTTTAAGCCTCAGTTACAATACAGACAATGTATACCAGTCAATTTTTTTCTGAGATTTAAAGCAAACAAGGGGAGTATTTCTGTTTGGAAGAACAGCAAAAGGGGACGAATCCCCCCCCCCCCCCGTCCTTTCCCAGTGCCATAGACCTTACCCAGTATGGGTCTCCCCATGGTTACTTTATAGGGCAAATAACGTATCTGGAGTTCCAACCATGAAACTTCTGTATCACATAACATTTATCCCTGAACATATATTATTATCAAACACAGAGAAACAAAGGTGAGATTAATCACATGGAGGAGGGAACAGAGAAGATGCACCCAGCATCTTTTAAGTACACATTGATTTAAAAAATCAAAAGTTCTATAAGTTCTTTCCAGTATAAGTACATGACCGATTGTTAATATATTATACCTTCAAACAATGTTTTGTGTTCAAGAATCCCATGTTCTCTCTTGGAATAAACCAACACTCAACTTCAATATAGTATTGTTCTGTTCTAAAGACCTTTTGACTTTGGGCTCTATTTCATTTGTACTTTGAAGGGACATCTTGTAATGTACTCAGCATTTAGAGTATTGCAGGTACCGTTTGAAAACTGAACAACTCATCTCTAACAAAAACAAAGTTCTTAGTTTTATATCATCAGCAGAATAAATCTGCTAATTTACAAAAATGTATAACAAGAGAAACTTAAAATTAATTCTTGCTATTAAGAAACCCTAGTAGCACAATGAGCTCATCTGACAAAAAAACCCAAGTAATTCCTAATGAGTTATTTATTGATAGTTGTATGTATATATGAGTGCTTCCTACTCCTCACCTGCATTACAGACTGTTGGGTTGGATCCAATCAACTTTTCTGCTTAGGAAAAGGAGGGGTTGCCTTTGACCAACCAAAACTATACTAAGAATTAGGACCTACATGTACAAAAGTTATGTGGAATGGGAACTGTAGCAGGGAGGAAAACTGGGAGACAATAAATGAAAAAAAAAACCTGGATGAATCCAAACCGTTGCTTACTACCTACAGGTTGCTTTGTATTAAGCAATTCAGTTTTCACGTCAGACTTTCAATTTCTCCCTCTTAGGATCATCCTTGGTATAATATCCCTCCCTATATTCATAAAGCACTTTAAAGTACTTAGGCTTACTTGTTACATTTTCCCATAGTAATTTTGAAAGATGCATGATTATTAAGAGAGGAACTGTGTACCACAAAATATCAGATAAATATCCTAAAGCAGAGGGACTATCACTGGCTGCTGCAAAATAGCTTATGCATCCCCAAGAAGACCCAGGCGAAAATATGAACAGATCTGCTCTAGGCTGTTTCACAAACAAGCAAACTTTTATTTCATTGTGCTGCTTAGCTGGTGACTATTTCTGGTGATCTGTCTAGTCTACATTCTGTTTCCAGAGTGGAACAAAAGTTGGTGACATGCTGGGAGGATAGTATTTTTTTAAATTACACAAGAGTGTTCTCATTAAAGAAAATTTTGGCTGCCCCTGCCTTAACTCTTGCTTCTGTTCTGAAACAACATGAAGATGATCTGAGTAGACAGAAAACACAACCACTAACATTGTTGGGAAGAAATAAGATATCAAAAATTAATGTTATTCCATTATTATATCATCTGGGGCTTCCTATTTCTACCCGCCATTCAGATTCCACATTTCATACCTTTACAGGGAGACTGCAAAATGAGCAAAATACCACACATAGCATATAAGAAATTGAAAATCCTAAGAGATCAGAGGGGGTCTCCCCTATCTTAAAATGTATCGCAATGCACAGGTGAGCTGCCAAGGTGACAGACTGACAAGGCAGCACTGGACTGAGTGGGCTAGACTTGATTTTCAGTAAACTTACCCCTGACAAGACTGGAAAGCACTAGATGCACAAAATCTGAGACAACCAACCATATAATGGCTGCTAGGAGAGCATGGAGGCCTTTGGGCTTGTCTGTAGGCTTTGATTCCCATTCTGATGGACACATTACATTGTGGATCAATCCCAATGTAAAGACAGGGCAAAATATGATCACTTGGAATGTCTGGGCTACATCCAGGCTTTCTGTTACTTGACAGTGATGACAGATTTAAACACTTGGAGAGCCCCCAGGCAGCATTTTTTTTGCCCCCATCAGCACTTGGTAATATCTACAGTTACAATACTGCCTTCATGCTGAAATTCGTCCTGATGCCTTACCTCATGAGAGCCTCCATAATTAGTAGCCTTTTCGAATTCAATAAAACACAATTCTCTATATTCCTCCCTCTAAGCAGAAGTGGGATCGGTGTTTAGTGAGTTTCAAATGGAATGAGGGAGCAGGCCTGTTCTCAGAGCTACCAAAGAGTCATCTTTTGGCAACATACAAACAAAAAGAAAATTCATACAGTGAGTTCATTGGACTCTGACAGGTTCCATAGGCTGGGTTTCATGGGCCAAAATAATTGCTGGAGATGAGTGTGCCTGGCTAGACAATGTCACGTAATTTATGGACTTGTCCCGTTCCATTTTGATGAGGGGTGAAGAAGTTTGTCCTGAATTCAACTGCTCAGTTCTCATCTCTCAACCTACTTTTAGGCTATGTGCCTTCTACGTATGAAATCTCAACAGACCAGAAATAATTAATGTTAAAGGCTGCTGTTACTGTCAAACACCTTATCCATCACTACTGGAAATGTGTAACTCCACCACATATAGAAACCTGGACAGCAAAATTACTACATTGACCAGTGAAGGAAAAAGAATTACATTAATTGATTGGATACAAGGAATGAAATACACTGGCATCTGGCTGAATTTTTAGAGCTGTGTGAAGCATAATACTGTATTTATTTGTAACTGCTTGGATAAAATTCATTATTATTATTCCCTCCTCTTCCTGTTCTGTTTATTATTCTGTTTGTGATGATGATGATGATGATTCGCAGATATTTGACAGGTAGATAGTGTTCTGCAATTAAAGATCTAGCCAAGTTCTTGGGAATTGCAGAGGTATCTTTGCAGGATTCTTGCTGTTCCAAGCAACACTGGTCCAGTCTGCATTGGTCTTTCCTGCCATTGTGCCACCGACCCCACATCATCTAACAAATTTCTGTCTACATTTCATTCCACTTCTGTTCTTGTATTGCTTTGTCTCAGCATCGGCTCTCTGCATCACTTTATTGCCATTTAGTGGCAACTCGACGTCACTACAGAGCCTCACCACATTGCGGATTTGGTTTTAAGGTGGTTTAATTGCTCCTCCCACCCTCCAAGCTGCTGTGAGCAATAAGAAGACAACTGGAGCCGAATTCCCCTCCCCTCTTTTCTAAAGAGATACACAAATTGTCACAAAGGAAACAAGTTAGCTGAAAATCCAGTCATCTGTGTTTAAAGCAGCCAGGGAACATATTTCTGCAATCATTTTTTGGGGGGAGGGTTTGGAAGCATGCCTACCCCTAAACCATTTATTTCCTGGGGCAGTCTCCAGAATGCCCTGCCTGGCAACCACCAGGTATTGTGTTTTTTACCCAGCTTGTTTGGTCTTCCCTGCCCCCAACCTCCCCCTCCACCAGGTCACACCCCTTTACATTCTGGGAGGGGGCGTGGGTGCCATTTCCTCCCCACAGTGCAGCGCAGTGCCCTGCTGGTGCCCCCAGAAGTCTGCTTCTCCCCTTTCTTGCACTCTCCCTAAACAAGATGCAGACGGCAAGCTTTTACACTGAGCCAAATGGGAGGCAATGAAAGCCGGCGAAAGAGCTGAAAGAAGCAGTGTTACATGGCAGATGCAGATTGGGCCACTGTCTTCCACAGCTGAAATGGTGTTATTTATTCAATACACAGAATGTCCAGGTGTTTCTTAAGATTTCGAGGCAGTGCTCCAAGGGCTCCAATGACAACTGGCACAATGCCAACCTTTTTTTCCCCAGAGGCACTCTATTCCTAGGTTTTGGTATTTTGTGATCTTCTCTTCTTTTGTATACACATCATTTGTATACACTAAGACAGCAAACATTTGGTCTGAGACCAGAAGCAACTTAAACTTGCCGTGCTGGTGCATTGTACACATACATGGAGCATTCCATACATTTTCCTTTTACTGTTTATAGGCTTAATGCCAACAGTCCTCAGTTTGTGACACTGTATGCATCCCTGTTTTCAGAGAAGGTCATCTAACAATGGGATAACAAAGCAGTAACTCTTGTTCTATGTCTGTCAGACAAGAATTATGGAAACTTAGAGCACAGGGTAAACCTACTTAATGTCATTTGGCTCAAAGTAATTAGCTGGGTGTTGATTGTGTAACTTTAATAGAGAAGCCATTGCTCATGGTTTGCTGGCCATGGGCAATGATGCTGACTGAGCAAGAAAGATACAGACTGTATGTACCCTTGTCAACCTGAAGTAACATGTCTCATACAATAACTTTCAGAAGGCTTTTTTTCAGAAGAAAGGTCAACTGCTATCCACGCCATCACTTCTTGGGTGAATATTATAATGTCTGAATTTACTGAGAGGGCTGTTTCCTATTTCTGCAGAAGTCACCCCTGTACAAAGCAGTGCAGTTTACAATTATTAGTTCATTTATTGTTGCAGTACCCACCATATATGAAGGACATAAAGCTACAACTAAATCGCTTGTACACTGCTGATTTACTTTCTTGTCAAGACCAATCGTTATAACAATCTCAGTGCAGAAAAAGAGCAATTTTAATCATTAAAACCAGACATGTAACTGGTCTTTCCATAATAATTACAAGTTTAATTACCCAGACAAGGTTGACAGAATTTAAAAGCTACCACAGCAAAGCAGGCAGCATCACTAATGGCAGGAATAGTGTGTCAAGCATTTGTTCTTGCCCAAACTGACCCTTGTAAAAGTTTTTGTAGCATATGAAAGAGTAACCTGTGGCAAATATCCATGCACAAAAGTTAGAATCACAGCAACTCCCTGTTTATGGAGAGGAAAAGTGATGTAACATTAACCAAAGCTGCATATAAAAACATTCTCTAACAGGAAAGATTTATGGATTATATTTGAAAGAACAAATCTTTTATCTTCTCAAGCGACTTGACATTTCCCCAGTGTATGTCATAGTGTGTGACCTTGAGATCTGTTTGGCTATAAAAATTTCTTTTGAACGTTCATTGTGGTTGTACATACCATCTCCCAAAAGGTTCCTTTTCCTTCCACTTGTTTGTCATAGTTTCCAATAGAATGTGGATACCAAATGTATTGTGGACACTATCTAAAGTACTCTACTCAAAGCATTGTATTTGTGCAGACCATGAATGCTAAATAGCTGCCACATAGTACTTGTAAAACTCTTCACTTTTTGTGCTTTTCTAGTAGAAACATGCCTGGCACTTACTGGGTAGAAAGAGCATCTCTGATTCAGCTTACTTAAAGTTGAATGATGAAAAAGGTTTTCAGCAGCATTGATAGAGAGCTGTTTGAACTTGGCCCTGCACATTTCTTGGTAGAATGACTAAGGCACAACTTTCAGCATAAAGAAGTTGCATGGGTCCGTGGGAACTAGGGATGATTTTGAATTTCTCACTTCTTCCTTTTGACTTGACAATCTCCATTTAAATTTAGCTTCTCTCTTAAGAAAATTTAACCCATGTTTCTTCATTTTCATACCATTTAATGTTCCATTGTATTGAATCTTCCCCATGGAACATATAGACATAGTGGGCTGCATCTCATGAAAGTCTGTCACATTAAATGTGTTAGTTTCTAAGGTGCCATACAACTTTTTCACATTTTGAATGGTACTCATCAATTAATGCCAGTTACACATCACAGAAAATGGAAGCATTAAATGCCACACCAATTGCATATATAAACTGATTCATTCAATAAAACATCTCAAATGAGAGGAGTGAATCCTCTGCAAAAATATAAATGAATAAAAAACAAACACTTCCCTATTTCATAAGAACATAAGAAGAGCTCTGTTGTATCAGACCAATAATCTATCTAGTCCAGCATCTGTCTCACACCGTGGCCAACCAGTTCCTCAGGATGGCCAACAACAGAGCACAGAGGTGGAGCCCTTCCCCTGATGTTTCCTTCTGGCCCTGGGGATTCAGAGGCTTAGTGCCTCTGAATGTGGAAGTTCCCCTCAGTCACCGTGGCTAGTAGCCATTGATAGACTTATCCTCCATGAATTTATCTAATCCCCCTTTAAAGCTTTCCAATCTGTTTTTAGTCCTGATTGTGGGAATGAACAACACAGGCAGCCCTGGCAGATGACCTGTACTAGGAAGTAGAGGGAGCAAGACTCAGTTAATACTCTTGGACCTCCATATCTTTCTGCACAGCCTTCTTGGGCTGGGATTGGGGAGCACCATTTTGCAGTAGTTTTGGTACTACCTGGAGGATAGGTTTCAGAAGCTAGTGCTGGGGGACTCCTGCTCAATTCCTTATCCCTTGGCCTGTGGTGTTCTGCAAGGCTCCATTTTGTCTCCTATACTTTGTAAAATCTACATGAAACTGCAGGGTGAGGTCATCTGAAGATTTGGATGGGGTTCCTTCTAAGTGTTCCCTCTAAGCTGAGTTAGTGTGAGCTAGCTCACAGTTTTTTAGCCTCCAGCTCACACGTTTTTGTCTTAATTCAGGAAAGATGGCTCCAGAGCAAACTAATTTATGCAGTAGCCAAATCGCTTGCTCACAACTTTAATGCCAGTAGCTCACAAAGTAGAATTTTTGCTCACAAGACTCCACAGTTTAGAGGGAGCATTGTCACCAATATGCAGATGACACTCAGCTCTACCTCATGTTCCTGGCCAGTCCCAGGAAGGCTGTAGAAACCCTGAACTGGTGCATGGAGGCTGTTTTGAAGTGGATACTACTGGTAAACCAAATGTTTGACCTTGGATTTAAGCTGTTACCTGTTCTAGATGGGGTCCATGGTCTAGGGGTACTCTTGGACCTAGGCCTACTGCTAGATAAGCAGATGGCAGCTGTGGTCAGGGCAGCCTTTTTACTAGCTTCAACTGGTTAGCCAGCTGCAGACTTTTCTGGGCAGAAAAGTTTTAGCCAATGTGGTATATGCCCTGGTTATATCTAGATAGAATACTGCAATGTGCTCTACATCGGTCTCCCTTTGAACAATGTTTTGAAACTTCAGTTGGTACAGTATTCTGGAGCCAGAATATTGACTGGTGTGGGTCATAGGGACCATATCACTACAGTCTTGCCTTATTCACACATTCCCAATCTCTTTCTGGGTACAATTCAAGGTGTTGGTGTTCACCTTTAAAGCCCTATATGCTCCAGGACCAACCTAACTGCTGTAGTGCCTACTCAGTTATGAACCCACCACTATGGTCATCTTCTGAAGTCCTGTTTCAGGTGCTCCCACCTTCTGGGAGGAGGAGGAGGAGAGTTGGATTTAAACCCCATCCTTCACTTGGAGTCTCAGAGCAGCTTACAATCTCCTTCCCTTCCTTTCCCCACAACAGATACCCTATAAGGTAGGTGGGGCTGAGAGAACTGCTCTTGAGAGAACTGATCTTGAGAGAAGAGCTCTTAGAAAACTTTGACTGACCCAAGTCATCCAGCAGCTGCATGTGGAGGAGTGGGGAATCAAACCTGGTTCTCCAGATTAGAGTCTGTCACTCTTAACCCCTACACCAAACTGGCTGGCAATCAGGCATTCTCAGCAGTGGCAATAAAACTCTGGAGCTCTCTCCCCAGGGAAACTCACCTGTCACCTTCAATTGTCATCGTCTGCCAGTGAGTGAAGACTTTTTTGTTTTGTTTGATGTTCCCTCAGGGATCCCTCATTTTTGCCCAATGTTTTAATTGTTGTTTTTGCATTTATTTTAGCTCTGGTTTTAATAGTTTCAATGATGTGTCTTTGTTGGTTTTAATAGTTTTAAAAATGTGATTTTTATTATTCATGTTTTCAATTTGTTAGCTGCCTTAGCAGCCCTTCTGAGAGGAAAAAGGCAGAATATAAATTTTGTAAAATAAAATTATTCTTATATTCTAATAGTGAGGTGTGCCCCAGTCTGCAGATGCTTAAGTACACAGATTGGGACCACTTTGACAGAAATGAAATTTTCTCCAAACATAGGGAATCTCCAAGTTTGCAGAAAAATCTGAACCCTTCAAAAATAATGGGGGGTAAATCCCTCCAAATAGAGGAGACACTGTTTATACATGTACAGACAACAGCTCTTCTGTTTGAGCCACTAAGTGGTGAAGGAGAGGTTTCCTGCATCACTGGTGCAGCTTGTTCAGTTCCTGGATAGCATGGAGGCTGGCAAGTGGGGGGAACCTCTGCTGCCCCCTTATGCTGTGGCCATCCAGATGGCTCTATGGGATTCATGTGGTGAAGGGGTGCTCCCAACAGCCTGGCCAGAGGAAAAAATGACCAAGTTGGAAGTGGCACACTACTGCCATTGGATGAGTGTGGTCATGAGACTGGGAGCAGCAACAACTGTGAGATGCTCCCAGGTGCCTACAGAAGATAAGCTTTACAGTTCCCAGCTTCATTACCACCACTGGATGGTGGTGAACTGCAGGCAGGTGGGAGAAGCCTGGTGGGTTCCTTCTCCCCACCATCACCATTGGGCTACCTGCCTTTCCAGCCTGGTGTGGCTGCCTATGTAAATGTAGGGAGCTGCATCAGGACTGGTGGTGCAGGTACGGAGCCACTCTGGAACCAGCAGTGAGTAGTGGGCCAAGTGGTGGAAGCCAGGAGCTGCTCTGGGATAGGCAGCATAGGCTGAACCCGGTGAGGCTCCCTTGTCCACTGCTGAACCCAACATGGCTCCCCAGCTTTACTGCAGTAACTGCACTCCTCCGTTTCATCCAAAACTTACCTTCACCACTTCACTAGCACAAGATTCGATAGATCCTTTTGCTAGATGGACCTCTACATTCAGAGGCAGTATACCATTGAATGCCAGATGCTGAGGACACTATATGTGGAGCTTCATGTCCTGCTCATGCTTTTGTGCATGTCAGGTGCATTTGTGCCTTTCTGAACTGTTCTATGACAGGCAGCTCTTTTATTTTCTCTTATAGTAGGATTTGAATTGTGAGCTCCTTCTGGCAGATGTGTGGGATTAAAAAAACTAACAGAAGGGGGAGTTAATATTTCCCCATATTCTATCAGAGTAATAAAAGGATGCTCTCTCCCCTTGCTTGAAAGCCAGTCGAATCCAACTCTAAGGGGTGGTGCTCATCTCCATTTCCAAGCCAAAGAGCCAGCGCAGTCAGAGGATATTTCCGTGGTCATGTGGCTGGCATAACTAAACACCAAGGCACACAGAACACTATTACCTTCCCACCAAAGTGGTACCTATTTATCTACTTGCAATTTCTTGCTTTCAAACTGCTAGGCTGGCAGGAGCTGGGGCCAGAGATGGGAGCTCACTCCATCACACAGCCCTAGTGTATTGAACTGCTGAACTACAGACCATCCAATCTGCAGTTCAGCGTCTTAACCTCTGAGCCACACACACCCCCTTACATGAATGATAATAGAATTTAGGGATGTGCATTCGGTTCGGACAAACTGAACTCCGCCCCCCCCAAAATGCCTATTCAACATTATTTAGCCTGCCCAAAGCTGAATCAGATTCTCTACTCTGATTCAGCTGGCTGAACAGGGATTCCCCGAATGGATGCTGTATATTCGGGGTATCCCTTTGCTGGGCGAGGCAAAGGCAGGGGGAGCCATTTAAATGCCTCCCCGCACCCTCCCAGACCTTTCCTGGCTCGCCTGCCTCGGAATCAGTGGAGTCTTTGTCCGAGGGCCCATGGTGACTCTTGTGTGTACGCACGTGAAAGCTCATACCTTGAATAAACTCTTGTTGGTCTTAAAGGTGCCACTGGACTCTAAATTTGTTCTGCTTGTTCAGACCAATACAGCTGACTACCTGGATCTATCTTGTTAGCCCTGTCAGCAACAATGCATACACAGGAGAAGCAGTGAAATTAGGGGCACAAGGCAGCCAAAAAGTCACTATGATGATATGTCTACTAATATGTCAAGATGTGGAGAATCTTAGCAGTACCAGCCTAAGTAGAATTGTACCTTTCTAAGTCCATTGATGTCAATGGGCCTAGCACTACCTCAGAGGATGTAAGTAGATGTGAAGCCTGCAAAAAGAGCAGTCACAAGACAAAGACAATGGAATTCTCCAGAAGAGTGAAAAGGGGGAATTTCCAGGCTTATGAGGTCAGGTTTTTGATGTTTGTAATGACAAATGGAAAACTGTCCTTGGGTAGCACAAATACATCAAGTAGCCAAAACAGTCATCCTCATAGATGAAAAAGGTGTATGATCTAACCCAGAATAAACTGGCAGAGTACTGAACAGATATGAGTCTACAGAAGGCCATCATTTAACACAGCAGACCAAGGCTGTGAGGTGAGATAGAACAACTACATTGAATTGTGACTCAGATTCCAACTATGTACCTGATGTCATCATGGACCAATTGGTGCATTTTAGATTTTAAATTCAAAGACAATTGCTTGGGTGAGAAGTCTGATCTTGACACTCATACAATTTGTATAGAGATAGCTTTGCAAATTGTCCATGACTAATATGGATTTATGTAGGTAACTTCTGTGAAAACCATGCTGAAAATATAACAGTGACGTTTGTCTGCATTCTGTTTCCTTCTTCAGTGTTTAGGAATAATCAACGGCTTTTTTTCTTTGTAACAGCATTCCAGCATTTTAAATGAGGAGATATGCATCTCAGTTTTTCAGTGGTGACACATGCGTTTGCCTGTGGCTGTTGGGATTTAACAAATGTCTTTAAGGAGGACTTACATTGCCAGTATTAAAAGTAACTGACAATCACATCAGGTAAGGCAGTCACCAGTGTGCTTGCTTTCCTGCTAATGGCTATGCTTACTAACCCACCCCCCAACACTCCATTCTTGAAAGCTGACATGAGAAAAAAGTTCGTATGTGAAACCTTATACTCACTCTCAAAATGTGAAGTGCAAACAGAGCATCTAAATAGTTCACACAGTTCAGCCTGAACTCTCCTTAGAAGCTAAAATAACTAAACTGAGGCTATTGTGTTTTGTTCACATCATGAGAAGACAAGACTCACTGGAAAGACCATAATGCTAGGAAAAGTTTAAGGCAGCAGGAAAAGAGGAAGATCTAACATGAGATAGATTGACTTGATAAAGGAAGTCATGGTCTTCATTCTGCATGACCTGAACAATACTGTCAATAAGAGGATGCTTTGGAGGTAATTAATTCCTAGGGTCACCAAAGGTCAGAAGTGAATTGATGGCACATAGCACAGAGACAGTAGAACTAAACACTCTGTTGTGGCTGGTTAATCACTTTTGCGTTGAGGCAATATTCTAGAAAAAAACTGATTGGATATAATAAGAAATGGCAATGAGTGGAAGAAAGTACCTAGCAGTGACATTTCCATAGGCTATATAATATTCCATCTTGAAAAAAGAAAAAGCATTTAACCCTATTATATACAAAGCTGATCGAGGCAAGAGGACACTTGTTTGGAAGTTTCAACAACAGATCAGGCAAGACTATAAAACTCTGAAATGCCAGACCATTGTTAGACAATTTGCTGCATACCCAGTCATGCCAGTCTATCATTCTGTTCAGTAGGTCCTTCTATTATATCTGTGGATCACCCTGAGGCAAATTCCTCCATGTTAATCTTCAGATCTGCTCATTCATTGTTTAATTGTTTTATGTTGTTCTGACCGGCATTTGTGCCCCTGTGAGCCACCCTGAGCCTGCTTGCGGGGAGGGCGGGGTATAAAAATAAAGATAAATTAAAATAAAATAAAAATAAAATTCACATACATTCAGGTCTCCTTCTAAACAATTGCCTTTTGTATTATAAATTATATTTAAGGTGAAGGGAAGAGAAAATCTTCAACTGGCTCTAAATCTCAACCTTTTATTCTGTCAGTTAGAAAGCCCTGCTAATGATCTAGGACTATCAGAAGTCTAATATTTCTGGGTCTGCAGAATGGGGAATGCCTTAAAACAACTGAAATATGAACAGCAACTAAAACAGTATGTACAACAGTCTCTGACAGTGTCATTCTAATCAGAGTTAATGCTATTCAAAATCCATTGAGCTTTGTTGTTGTTGTTCAGTCACACAATCGAGTTCAACTTTTCGCGACCCCATGGACCATGTCATGTCAAGCCCTCCTGTCTTCTGCCGTCCTCCAGAGTTTGCTCAATTTCATGCTCATTGCATCAATAACACTCTCTAACCATATTATCCTTTTCCGTCCCCTTTTTCTTTTACCGTCAGTCATTCCCAGCATCAGGGTCTTCTCCAGTGAGTGCTCCCTTCTCATTTGGTGGCCAAAGTATTTGAACTTCAGCTTCAGTATCTGGCCTTCCAGGGAACACTCAGGGTTGATTTCCTTTAGAATTGACTGAGCTGATCTCCTTGCAGTCCAAGAGACTTTCAAGAGTCTTCTCCAGCACCATAATTCAAAAGCATCTGCTCTTCGGTGCTTGGCTTTCCTTACAGTCCAACCCTCGCAGCCATACACTACTACTGGGAATACCATCGCTTTGACTATACAGACTTTTGTTGGCAGGGTGATGTCTCTACTTTTTATTATGTTGTCTAGGTTTGCCATCGCTTTCCTCCCAAGGAGCAGGCATCTTTTAATTTCATGGCTGCAGTCACCATCTGCAGTGATCTTGGATCCCAGGAACGTGAGTTCTGTCACTGGTTCCAAGACTTCCCCTTCTATTTGCCAAGGAGTTATAGGACCAGATGCCATGATCTTAGTTTTTTTGATGTTGATTTTCAAGCCAGCTTTTGCGCTCTCCTCTTTTACCTAAAGTAGCAAGAGGCTCTTTAGGTCCTCTTCACTTTCTGCCATTAGAGTGGTATCATCTGCATATCTCAGGCTGTTGATGTTTTTTCCTGACAATCTTAATTCCAGCTTATGATTCATCCAGGCCGGCATTTTGCATGATATACTCTGCATATAAATTAAATAAGCAGGGTGACAATATACATCCTTGTCGTACTCCTTTTCCTATTCTAAACCAATTGGTTGTTCCATATCCGGTTCTGTCACTTCTTGACCCTTATACAGGTTTCTCAAGAGACATGTGAGGTGGTCTGGTACTCCCATCTCTTTAAGGACTTGCCACAGTTTTTTTTTAAATTATATATTTTTTTCAATTTTAAACATTACAGATCAAACAATAAAGATTTTCAGATACAAATAAAAGGAAGTCAACCATTATTTACATATTGCTTATGCCTGTTATACTCTTACATAATACATTTCTTACCATACCATTTATAAAATTTATCCCAGGTCGACAGAAATACTTTTTCTTTTTTACTTTTCAACCTTAATGTCAGATTGTCCATTTCTACAATCTCAAACAGTTTCAATAAATATTCTTCTCTTTCCGGAATCCTGTCTGTCTTCCAGTATTTGGCGAAAAGTATTCTTGCTGCTGTAATACCATGTAATATCAATTTCTTGTCTGATTGGTCATACCTATTAGAAATTATGTTAAGCAAAAAATAGTTCTGGTTTCATGGGTATTTTAGCTTGAATTATCTCCTCTCCTCGAGTATTTTCTGAATCAATATTTTGTGGCTTTCCGACATGTCCACCGCATATGGTAGTATGAACCAACATTCTGTTTACATTTCCAACATTTTTGAGATTGACTTAGAATATTTAGATAGTTTTTCTGGAGAGAGATGCCACATGTAAAACATTTTATAGAGATTCTCTTTATATACACTCACTTTAGCAGGGGTCATTTTGAGCAGGAACTCGGGGGAGTGCAGCTCCGGGAGTCGGTGCCAGCCCCCCGCCCCATGGGGGAATGCCTGCTTGTGTCTTGGCTGCAGCAAAATGACCCCTGGAAAGGTCCTTGTTCCTCCAACCAGCCTTTTGAGGGCTTCAGACACCACTGAAGCTATCCTCCCCGAATAGTGATATTTCTGAGGCTTGGATTAGTAGCTGTCCCCTCTCTGCCAGCTCTCTCTCTCTCTTTCTTGCCTTCTGACATACTTCCGGTGATGTCAGGTGGTTTAGCATATGCAAATAAGTTATGCTAATGAGTTATGCTAATGAGCTCCTGCACCTCTTTTTCTACGCAATTACCCCTGCTAGACATTATATACCTGGACTTTCAAAGGGCTTTTAACAAGGTACCAAAACAGAGAGTTTTGAGTAAACATAGCACTAATGGGATAAGAGGACAAATTCTGTGGATTAAAAACTGGTCAAATAACAGGAAGCAAAGAGTAGGAATCAATGGACAGTTCTCACAATGGAAGGAAGCAAGCAGTGGGGGTCCCACAAGGATCAGTATTGGGGCCAGTACTATCAATGATCTGGAACTAGGGGTGAGTAGTATAGTGGTCAGGTTTCTAAAGGATGGTATGGTGAAAACCAAGACTAACTGTGAAGAGCTCCAAGAAGATCACCACAACTTGGATGAGTGGGTGACAATATGGCAATGAAGTTCAGTGCTTGTAAGCGTAAGGTGATGCTCATTGAGACAAAAAATCCCAGCTTCAAGTATAGGCTAATGGGGTCTGAATTTTCTGAGACTGAGAGGGAAAAAGATCTTGGGGTGATAGTGGATAAATCAATGAGTGTCAACCCAGTGAGCTACAGCAGTGAAAAAGGCACGCTCTGTGTTAGGTGTTATTAAGAAAGGAACTGAACATAAAATGGCTGATATTGAAATGCCTGTGTATAGATCTATGGTGTGGCCTCAATTGGAATAGTGTATACAGTTCTGGACACTATATCTTAAAAAGGACACCGCAGAATTGGAAAAAGTGCAGAGGAGGGCAATGGAGATGATTAGTGGGTTGGAGCACTTTCTCTATGAGGAAAGGCTGAAGAGTCTGTGACTTTTCAGTTTAGAAAAGAAAAGACTAAGGGGAGACATAATAGGAGTTTATAAAATTATGCCTGGAGTGGAGAGAATTGACAAAGATACATTTTTCTCCCTCTCTCAAAATGCTACAACTCGAAGGCATCAAATGAAACTGATGCACTGTAGATTCAGAATGGAGGAAAGGAAATAATTCTTTATACAGAGAGTGAGTAAAAGGTGGAATTTGTTGTCAGAGAATGATAACCATAGGAACAGACAGGTTTAAAGGGGGATTAAATAGAGCCATGAAAGATAGATCTATCAGTGGCTACTAGCAATGGTGACTGAGGGGGAACCTCCATGTTCAGAGGCATTCAGCTTCTGAATCCAAATGCCAGGAGGCTACACTGGAGGAAGGTCTCAGCCTCTACGCTCTGTTGTCAGCCCTCCAGAATAACTGATTTGCTACTGCTTGAAACAAGATGCTGTACTGATGGGCCACTGGTCTGATCTAGCATGGCTCTTCTTATGTTATTATGATACCAAAATCATGTTAATTTCCAGCATTCGAGCCACAGGCCTTTTCTCACCCCCCCCTTCCCAACCCAAGGCTAAAGGCAGAGATATTCCCATCTAATCTATTTTTCATTCTCTAAAGCTGCAAGTCCCAGAATACCAACATCACCTTAACTTCCAATATATTGTCTTTTTAAGGTGATCCACAAGTTGGGAACAGAAGCTTTATGTGGAATTTCCAATGATCCACAAAATAAGCATGGCAGTGAAAAGGTGCTCCTGTGTGGCAAGTAAATGTCCCAAAGTCCTAGAGCAAGAAACGTGGAATTGGCAGGCTCTGTGCAGATGGAGAGGATGAGACTGCGCAGTTTGGGCTGGCAGAGCAGTGATAGCCAGCAAAAAAGAATTTCAAAGACATGAGGTCCAATGATTCATGGTGAATCCAGGATAAGAATTTATGGATTTCCTAGTTCTGACCCGGGGGGGGGGGGGCTTCCAGAAAGATTGCATCCAGACAGGGTGGACAAAAGGGCTGGCAGCGTGGGGGCTTGCCCCATGCTTGGAGCAAGTTGGTAGGCAAGGGAAGGTCAGCAAAAGGTAATCGGCTAATCAGCTCACCTGGCTGCTTGATAGTAATTATATGTTGCACTCAGGAAGACTTGCATTTGCTGATGAAACTACCTTGATAGACCAAAGTAGGAGCCTGGCTTCACAAGCCTCTGTGGCAATGAGTAGGCATACATATTTCCCATCAGTGAATCAGTCTCCTACTCAACACTTTGGCTTCTCATTAGCTGCCTGAAGAGAGCCTTGCCCTCACTTTCTTCAAAGCAAGACACTGTTAGCTCCTAGCATGCCTGCCAAGGCAATTTTAGCCAGGATAGAATCAAGGCAGACAAAACACATCTAAGTAGGAAAAGGGTCCTTGGTAATACTCCTCCACATCCATAGCGAAAGATAAAATGGAGACGGGACCATTTATTTCTCTAAGGCAAGGCCACCAATACACAGTAATAATACAAGTATTAGTATTCCATCTGTGACAACAGTTTCGGAGGGCAGCCATGTTAGTCTGCAGTAGAACAGCTACGAGTCCCATAACACCTTAGATAGCAAGATTTTGGGATTATTAGATTTTGAGAATCAACACTCCCTTTATGAGATACCAACAAAGAGAACTTTGACCTTGAAAGCTTATACCCCCAAATCTTGTTGGTCTCTAAGGTGCTACAGGACTCAAATCTACTTGTACTTACATCAGAGTTTGTGTTGCCAGCTACAAGAAATACATTCTTCAGACCAGCCACTGAGGCATCATGGTTGCTAGGTGGATTGATCTTTGCCTTCTTCTCCCATGCTCCTTCTGTCGATATTATTGTCTTCATGGACAGTAATATCCACTGAAGTTCTCCTCCACCTCTTATCTTTACAAAAACAAACAAAACTAGCCCTTTGCCTCCTAGGGACTTGTTAAGTTGCTACAAAGACAAACAGGACTGACTGAACTGAAGAGCGAGATGGGTCAAGCAGCTTCATGATGCTACCTGGCAGCCCCTACTGGGAAATATGGGGGGAGGGGTCTTGAGTCCTGCTGCCCCCCCTAGTTTACATCACTGCATGGAAACAGAAAAGTCTCTTTGATTGTTTTAAAGCAACTGTAAGGCTGTATTAAGAACTATCAGTCACTTCAATGATCATTTAGTATAGGTACCAGTGTCCTGAGTGATGAGAAACCAGACGTTTATTCATTCCAGGTCTTGGAAAAAGCCTTGCACCCCAGAGAATGACCACTCCGTGCTGTCTATTAAGAGAATATTGAAAAATCAGAGTAGTTATTCTTGAACAGATTAAATAAACAAGAATTACAATTATACAAAAAACAGTAGTATATGTAAAGGAAATAATAAGCATACATGTCATCCTTCTACCTAGTCTTCTACCTAGTCTGCATTTAAAAATAAAATACAATTTCTAAAATTCTTTCATGTCCTTTTCAGAAAAGTTAAGACAGTCTCACCAAAAGATATTAGTATCACCATAACCCAGATTTGAGAGAATGAAGGGTTTTAGCTGTCCTATCAATCATCAGTGTATCTAATTTTCAACATGGCCTGATCTGTGGATACTTATACCCAAAGACTAGAGTGATGGGCAGACAAGACAAATATTTCCACAAACTTGAGAAATGCCACAGGTTTGCACAAAAATCTGAAATCTAAAACCAACCAACCAACAACCTCTGAGGGATTAATCCCGCCCTCCAAATAATACAAGTAACTCCTGTGACTTTAACAAGCAATGACCTCTGTTGCCAGGCAATCACAAGAGTTGCCAGTTGAAGCCCTGGTTTCTGTCAGTGAAAGGCTGGGGGAGGGGGCAGGTGCTTTCCAGGGCTGTTCTGACCTTTGAGGGAGGACAAGCACAAGGCTACTAACTGCAACTGGACTTGCATGACTCAGCCAAGCCTGGCTGCTTGCTACAGTTCAGCCATCCTGCAAATTCCGGTGTTGTATAGTGGCTAGAGTTTCAGACTAAGAACTGAGAGGCCCAGGTTTAAATCCCCACACTGCTCGGGAGGCTCAGCCTAACCTACCTCACAGGGTGGTTGTGATGATAAACTGGAGGAGAAGAGAAATCTGGAAGCTGCTTTGGGTCCCCACTGTGGCGAAAGACAGAGAATAAATGTAGTAAAGGAAGTTAAATATAGCTAAAGATGGTGGGGAGAGGAGAAATAAAAGGGTGTGTGGGAAGGAGAGAAGAAGGCAGGACAAGGCTATTCTGGGAAAGGAAAGAGGAACTAGTGGGGGGAGGAGAGGCCCCCACAAGTCCTTGCGGGTCCCTCACTTGTATAGACATACTTATGTGAGCCTCGTATTAGTTTTCTTTAAAGATGTGGTGTAAGACACCTTTGGGCATCCCAAAAAATAATTGTTGCAAACTCTGTTCCATTAACTCTGTAATTGATTCCGGGCCTAAAGCTACTGATTCATAAATTATTCTTCTTAAGACTGAAAACCATAAGGGCTAGAACGGGGAGGGGGGGGATTTTCACAGATTTATACAAAAACCCTAACAGCAAAGTGTCAGGCCTACTTTGTCAAAACATCACATATAATGATAAAAATCCACAGCACAGAGTTGTCTTCCTTTTGGGTAAATATAGTACTGTCTTGAAAGATAAAGGGAGTATTCCTTCAGTTCTTAAAGTCATTTGAAGATGGCTGCAGAATGCTGCCTCTGGCAGAGTGGCCGACACTTTCTCAAAAGCATGCCTTGCCACACTGTTCAAAGGTCTATGCAGAGAGTTTTCTTGATTTCCTCAATTAATTGCATCATTTCCACCCTACCTTTCTGCCCAATCAGAGCCACCAAGGCAGCAAGGAGTATCAATGCAGTAAATCAGACTGAATACCAAGATCAGAGATAATATCAGAGGAAAAAACTACTACAGAACAAGGGTTATTGCCTTCACCTTTCCCATTAATAACAAGCAACTTTTGAAGGTAGCTACTGACATCTGCTGGCATGACTGAAATGCCTGTGCAGAAGAAAGAGATGAGACAGTGCAGATGCCCTCTTATGGTGAGAATCAGAATTTGCATGATCTCCCAGAAATAATTTTACACAAAGATGAATCAGATATATTCTCTGATCATGAACTAAAGTTTGTGACAAACTTTGGCTGGTTTATGGTCTGTGAAGTATGGCTGGTCTATGGTCTACTGGCACAAATTTTCACAAATTTTTAGTGTGGTTTGTGGTGGTTCATGAGTGGAGACAGTCTAGTGCTGATCAGTTAAACTGTTTACAAAACTCCAAGGCAACAATGGGGCAGAATTCTCCAGCCTTGGAAATATCAATAGGAGCCTACCAAAGCTTAACAGGCATTGCTGTCTGCCAATAACAGAGTTTCCATTGTGGTCTATGGGCTCAGAAGGCTATATATTGAGTGAGCTCTCCTCCCTTCCTCTCCTTTGTTGGCTGGTAAAATGAAAGAGAGGCACAGAGCTAGCAGAGCTGATTCATTGCTCTGCTTTATGTTTGCTTGATCTGCTGTCTGTTTCTGGAGTTTGGGATTAGGGTGCAGTGGGCTCTAGGCTCTGTTTTTCAGCACAGGGGCTTACCTATTGTGCCCCCCCCTCCAATTTCTCCAGCTAGTGATCTGCTCTGCTTCCTGCTGTGGGAGTTTTCAGGAACCAGGGATCTGGTTCTGCTCTTCCTGCACTCACACTGAGCACAGGGGCTTAGCTATTGGGTGCCTTTCTGTTCCCCTCCACCCTCCTGCTGTCAGAGTTTAGGAGGTTTCTGGAATCAGAGATCAGATTGGCATCTTGTTCCTGTCCTCATGCTGAGCCATTTAAGCACAGCCGTGAATGAAGGGCCTAGCATGGACTATTTATTTAGAAAGGCTGTATGCTGGGTCTCCTGAGATTGCTACAACTAAGATAATAAAACCATTAAAACAAGCCATTAAAAATAAATCCAGCAGCCCAAAGACCAGCATGGGAGCTGCTTCTGTAGCACACCACAATGGTAGTGTCTGAAAAGAAGACTCTCATGGCTTCATGGCAAATGTGTTTGTTTCCCACACTTGCTTCTAGCAGTGCTGCAGTGGTAATACAGGAATTGGATCTGCTTCTCATGAAGAGAGGTAGAGAGGTTAACAGGGACAAGAATATTCTGCCATCCCATTAATAACCTATCTTTCCTCAGTCAGTGATGCTTGATTACTTGCTCATCAGTGTTGCAATGAACTTTGCATACACATACATCTTTGCACTGCCTCAATCCTAGAAGCTCAGAAAATATATATACCGTGGGTTAAGAAAGGCACAAATAGGTATAGAAAAAAGCCTGCATGGTTAACAAACAAAGTAATGGAAGCTGTCAAAGGTAAGAAGGATTCCTTTAAGCAGTGGAAAGCTAGTCTCAGTGAGGCTGATAAAAGGGAACACAGGCTGTGGCAAATAAAATGCAAGTCTGTGATCAGGCGGGCAAAAAGGGAATATGAGGAGCATATCACAAAAAACACATAAAGACCAACAATAAAACTTTCTTCAAATACATTAGAAGTAGGAAACCAGCCAGGGAAGCAGTGGGGCCCTTGGATGACCAAGGGGGAAAGGTTTACTGAAAGATGATAGGGAAATGGCTGAGAAGCTGAATGCATTTTTTGCCTCTGTCTTCACTGTGGAAGATGAGAAGTGCTTGCCCACTCTGAAACCGCTGATTTTGGGAGGGTGCTGAAAGACCTAAATCAGATTGAGGTGACAAGAGACGAGGTCCTACGACTGATAGACAACTTAAAAACAAATAAATCACCAGGCCCGGATGGCATATATTCAAGAGTTCTGAAAGAACTCAAATGTGAACTTGTGGATCTCCTGACAAAAATATGTAATCTTTCCTTAAAATCTGCCTCCATTCCTGAGGACTGGAAGGTAGTGAATATCACTCCCATCTTTAAAAAAGGGTTCCAGAGGAGATCCAGGAAATTACAGGCCAGTCAGTCTGACGTCGATACTGGGTAAGTTGGTGGAAACTATTATTAAGGAAAAAAATAGTAGGCATGCTGATGAACAAAATCTATTGAGGAAGACTCAGCATGGGTTCTGTAAGGGAAGATCTTGTCTCACTAACCTGTTAGTGTTCTTTGAGGGAGTGAACAAACATGTGGACAAGGGGGACCCAATAGATGTTGTTTACCTTGACTTCCAGAAAGCTTTTGATAAAGTTCCTCATCAAAGGCTCTTAAGTAAGCTAAGCTCAATAGTCAGGGGATAAAAGGACAAGTCCTTTTGTGGATCAAAAACTGGTTAATTAAAAGGAAAGAGAGAGTGAGTATAAATGGGCAATTTTCTCAGTGGAGGGAGGTAAGCAGTGGGGTACTGCAGGGATTAGTACTCGGTCCGATGCTTTTTAATTTGTTTATTAATGATTTGGAGTTGAGAGTAAGCAGTGAAGTGGCTAAATTTGCAAATGACATGAAGTTGTTCAGGGTGGTGAGAACCAGAGAGGATTGTGAGGCACTCCAAAGGGAACTGTTGAGGATGGGCGAGTGGGCATCAATGTGGCAAATGGGGTTCAATGTGGCCAAGTGCAAAATGATGCACATTGGAGTCAAAAATCCTAACTATAAATACCCGTTGATGGGGTCCAAACTGACAGAGACTGACCACGACAGAGATCTTGGAGATCTTGGAATCATAGTGGATAGCTCAATGAAAATGTCTAGACAGTGTGCGACGGCAATGAAAAAGGCCTACACTATGCTGGGGGTTATTAGGAAGGGAACTGAAAACAAATCAGCCAGTATCATTAATGCCCCTGTATAAATCAATGGTGCGACCCCATTTGGAGTACTGTATATAGTTCTGGTCGCCACACCTCAAAGAAGATATTATAGCATTGGAAAAAGTGCAAAAAAGGGCAACTAGAATGATAAAAGGGTTGGAACACTTTCCCTATGAAGAAAGGTTGAAGTGCTTGGGGCTCTTTAGCTTGGAAAAATGACAGCTGAGGGGTGACATGATCAAGGTTTACAAGATTATGCAGGTAGAGAAAGAAGTACTTTTCTCCCTTTCTCACAATACAAGAACTCATGGGCACTCCATGAAATTTCTGAGCAGTCGGGCATCTGGTGTTTGTTTATTTATTTATTTATTTATTTTTCACACTTTTATCCCACCCTTCCAGCGAACCGGCTCAGGGCGGCTTACAACTAACAATACCATCAAAGTGGTTTACGAATTTAAAAACATAAGAACAAACTACAGTATTAAAACAACATACACAGCAATACTGGCGGCAATCTACGTTCTCCTGGAGAGAAAATGGCAGCAAAGGTTTGGCCTGTAGATCCAGGGCGATGGTAACCTGCAATGTCCTTGGTGGCAGCTCCTAATCAAAAGCCTGGCAGAAGAGCTCCATCTTACAGGCCCTGAGGAACTGTAACAAATCTCGCAGGGCCCTGATGTCATCCAGGAGCTCATTCCACCAGTATGGGGCTGCTACTGAGAAAGCCCTGGCCGTAGTGGAGGCCAACCGAATGTCCCTCGGACCGAGGAGAGTCAGGTGATGTTGTGTGCTCGACCTCAGTGCCCTCTGGGGTGCATATGGGGAAAGGCAGTCCCTCAAGTAGGCAGGCCCCTGGCCATATAGGGCTTTAAAGGTCAGCACCTTGAAACGGATCCAGTATTCTATAGGCAGCCAGTGCAGCAACCGCAACACAGGCCGAATGCGGTCATGCATAGGGAGACCCATCAGCAGCCTGGCTGCAGCGTTCTGCACCAGCTGCAGCTTCTGGATCTGAGACAAGGGCAGCCCCATGTAGAGAGTGTTACAGTGGTCTAATCTCTAGGTGGCCATAGCATGGATCACTGTAGCTTGGTCACTGCGTTTGAGGAAGGGAACCAACTGCCTAATCAGTCGTAGATGGTAAAAGACTGCCTTGGCAGTGGCTGCTACCTGGGCCTCCATTGTTAAGGAAGCATCCAGGAGCACTCCCAAACTCCTGACCCTCAGCACTGGCACCAATGGCACCCCACTGAAGGACAGAAGTGGGATCCCTACCCCTGACCCATTCCGACTCAAGCACAGGACCTCCGTCTTCATTGGATTCAGTTTCAGTCAACTCAGTCTGAGCCAGTCTGCCACATCCTGAAGCGCCCATTCCAGGTCATCTGGGGTAGAGTTGGACCGGCCGCCCAACAACAGATATAGCTGGGTGTCATCAGCATATTGATGACACCCAAGCCTATGCCTCTGGGCAATCTAGGCAAGGGAGCACATATAGAGAGCCGCTTTGTGCTGGCTAGGTGGGATATAAGTCCAAATAAATAAATAAATAGATGTTAAATAACATTGGCGACAGGACCGCCCCTTGAGGAACACCACATACCAGTGAGTACCTCTGGGAGGTCTGTTCCCCGAGCGCAACCCTCTGTCCCCAATCCTGGAGAAAAGAGGCAAGCCACTGTAAAGCAAGCCCCTGTATCCCCGAGTCGGCGAGGTGGTGGATCAGCAACCATATTGAACGCAGCCGACAGATCTAACAACACCAGTGCCACCTCGATCCAGATGTCTCCGGAGGTCATCTGTGAGGAAAACCAGTGCCATCTCCATCCCATGACCTGGCTGGAAGCCGGACTGAAATGGATCCAGCATGGAAGTGTCATCCATAAAGCTCTGCGACTGAATCGCCACCGCCCTCTCCAGTACCTTGCCCAAATAGGGCAGATTGGACACCAGTCGATAGTTGGCCAATACAGCCGGGTCCAGAGATGGTTTTTTCAGGAGAGGACGGACCATCGCATCCTTGAGTGCTCCCGGGAACAGCCCTTCCGTGAAGGACTTGTTGATAATCTCCCGCAGAGCACCATGTAACCCCTCACGGCCAGCTTTTATGAGCCACAAGTGGCACGGATCAAGGTTACACGTGGTTGGACGTACAGTTGAGAGCAATTTGTCGACCTCCTCCAGGCTGAGAGGACTGAAATGATCCAGAATAGAACCAGAAGATATTCATGGAGCCTCAAGTTCGCTGACTGTCTCAACTGTGGGAGATCCCGGCGGAGCAGCAGGACTTTATCTGCAAAATAGCTCGCAAAAGCCTCACAGCCAATATCCAGTTCCCTAATGCTTGGCCTGCCCTGTGGCAGAACAGTTAACGACCAAATTGTTCTAAATAATTGTGCCGGGCGAGAGCTAGCAGACGCAACCTGAGCCGTGTAGAATTGCCTCTTTGCAGCTTTGACTGCCACCTCATAAGATCTCATAAACATCCTATAGGATGCTCTTGTTACTCCATCACGGGCTTGCCGCCACCGTCTCTCTAGCCATCTAAGTCCTCGCTTCATCAGCCTTAGCTCCTCGGTAAACCTTAGCTCCTCGGTAAGGCCTGTTCCAGCATTGGCTTCTCTTATGTTCTTATGTTCTAGAACAGATAAAAGAAAGTACTTCTTCACCCAAAGAGTGATTAATGTGAAATTCACTGCCACAGGAGGTGGTAGTGGCTACAAGCATGGACAGCTTCAAAAGGGAATTAGATAAACATATGGAGCAGAGGTCCATCAGTGGCTATTAGCCACAAGATATAGCAGAACTCTCAGACTGGGGCAAGTGATGCTCTGTATTCTTGGTGCTGGGGGGGCAACAGTGGGAGAGCTTCTAGTGTCCTGGCCTCACTGCTGGACCTCCTGATGGCACCTGGTGTTTTTGGCCACTGTGTGACAGAGTGTTAGACTGGATGGGCCACTGGCCTGATCCAACACTGGCTTCTCTTATGTTCTTATGTTCTTAAATCACCCCCCCCCCCCAATTCCTTACTTGTCTACTGAACTTTTATTGTTATGACTTGTTCATCTGACAAAAGAGACCTCTTGAAGCTGTATGGCTTGTGTTAGCCTTAACTCCAAGGTGCAGAAAGGTCAGTGAACTTGCATGCCCTTCCACTGTCTCATGGGAGCTGTAGCTTATTACCAAAAACACCCCCTGCCCATGAGCCTATATGGCATATAAAGCAGGAATACCAATAGTGGGAACCAAGCTGTTCAACATGGTGTTGAATTCTAGTTTTGACATTGAGGCAATCTGGTGAGGGGCTCAACTGCTATGTTTATGAGAACTTCAGTCATGGTAAATTTGAATGTCTATCACATTTATTGTTCACAGCATCTATAGTCTGTGGATTTTCAACAGCAAATAGGTTTCAGCGAACCTCAAGGTGAAACTGAAAACCTTGTGAATTTTCAGGTAACCAGTTTTATTTATATAGTTTGAATATGAAATTCATTACTACCGAAGAATTATGTGACTGCCCTTTATGTCCTTAAACTAGTGGCACTCACCTTGTGACACACCCCACCAAACACACACATACAATAAGTATTCATATTACATGGATAACTATAACCTATTTTAATTACAAGAGTACCTCTGAATATGTAGGGTGGTCTGTCTCTCTCCTGCCATTGAACCTCAAGCACCCTTGTGTCTCTGGAAGGAGGGGAAGTGCTTGCAAATCAGACTTAGGATGCAACACTGTGTGCAAGCTTTCAGGTTCTCCAGAACATTTTATTAGGCTGGATGCTAAAAGATAAATGCTAAAAGATAAATGCTAAAAGATAAATGTAAAAAAAGAGCCACCGAATAAGCCTCACTGCCTTAAACTTTAGAAAATATTAATCCCTCATTCAAATTTACTTAACTATCATGTAAAAGTAAAAGGTCTAATGCATACCTGGGTTTATAGCAACTTCTGTTTAATCACAACTTAGCATGCTAAAAACAGATATTTTGTTTAACAGCCAAATACAATTCTAGAGAATATTCTTTCTCTTTATGATTAATTTTAAGATGCAAAATGAAACTATCAGTAGTTGCACCATTTTTGATGTTATAGCATCATCTGGTGGACATGATTGGAACAACTTTTAAGAAAATCACGGTGAGGTCGTACACAGGGCTCACGGTCATCATGTGTCTCTTTTGGTTGATGGTAATTGCAAATGTGGCTTTCTGCAAGTCATGAAGACAGTACCACTGATGTATGGCTTTGCCTTTCTTAATGTGTTTGCCAATTCTGTCAAACTACTGAAGTGGCTGCAAGAAAATGCCCAAAATGAAGTATGTTTATCATCATGTCTGGTACCAGAGCATCAAGAAACAGCAAAAAGGAAAAGTAATCTCTACAGTCTAAAACTCTGTTGGCTGCCTATGTGCAAGTGGAGATTCATCTAAGAGTCTTCTCATCAACATTTTGTTGGGTTCAAACATGCAGAAGTAGTATGTGGTCAAATCTCCCACATAGGCTGTTTCCCATGTAAACTATGGAAAAGAAAAAAGAGAGAGACCCCAAACTTAATGCCATGCAATAAGAGTTTGTTCCTATACCATGAAATAATGACAACAGACACCAGTGTATGGATTGGTGGTGAAAAGTGCCATCAAGTTATAGTTGACTCATGGCAACCCCACAGGGTTTTAAAAGCAAGAGACATTTTGAAGTGGTTTGGCATCCTCTGTGCCACACCCTGGTGTTCCTTGGAGATCTCCCATCCAAATATTAGCCAGAAGCATCCATGCTTAGCTTCCAAGATCTGACAAGATTGGGGTAGCCTGGGCTATCCAGTTCAGAGCAATGTATGTGTTAACTTGGTTTTATTAAAAGTTTTGAACAAGGCCTAAAAATGAAACCACTTGTTGTGGAGTTTGTATCAGACTCCACAACCAGGTTTGCCAGCAACTGGGCAACCAACCTTAGTTCAAAGCTCACTGTGACCTTTCTTCTCTTCACTTGCACAAATATGTGCACTAACTTCTTCACCCCGCACCATACAGTGTGAAGGGTTAAGAGATGATGTACAGCATTGAGGGATTTACCTCCCAAAGCCCTCAATATGGTACAGCCAAAGAGGGCTGGTTGGGGTCCTCTCCTCATCCATAGATATCTCAGAGTGCATGCCCATCTAAAGAACAGCAAACTTCACCTCCATGCTAATTGTGCTACAAGAGGGGGCTAGCAAGTTTAGCTCCCCTCTCTCGACCTAGCCAATGGGAAAGTCTACAGTTGGCACAGTTGAAACAAAAAGAGATCATTGCCCTCTAAGAATCAGTGATCTCCATCCTCCCTGAAAAAAAAGTGCAGCGGTGAAAATACAATGCCAGGAAATTGACCCCCTCCAACCTTTCTGACATAATAACAAACTGCAACTTGCAGTTTACTTTCCACCTGGCTCAATCAATTTTATTAGGCCAAATTATACCCTTCCAAAGCCTTCCTTGCAAAAGTTCTGACTAAGAAATGCAGACCCCCAGATTCTACTTGTTAACAACCTCCAGGCCTTGAAGGGCCTGGTGGCTAAGTGATAGGGTTGCCCTTGGCCCAGCGAGCAGGGGATGGGGGGTGCACTTACTGGGAGGGAAGGAAGAAGAAGCAGTAAATAAATATGATGTGCCTACATCACCTAGAAGTGATGTAGGTATGTCAGGGATGTTGGGGGGTGATGCTCCGGTTTGTGGGCAAAACTCTATGGTAGAATTAGCTTCAAACCGTAGAGTTTTGCCCCAAAACCAGAGTGTAGCCCCCCCACCAACATCACTGGCATTCCTATGTCACTTCTGGGTGACATACACATGTTGTGTTCACTTTAGGTTTCTTGCCTGTTTGGGGGGGGGTAAGTTTCCCCAGTTTCTGATTGCCCTGAACTGGTGGGAGAGGCACCAAAGTGGGGTATCCTCTGACCCGTACTGAGGACTGGCAACCCTACTAAGTGATAAATCAGAGGTCTTACCTAATTGTTCTCACCAAGGTAAGCAACTGGAGCTCACAGGAGCTATCCAGTTTTGAAGTGATGGACCAAATAAGGAAGGTGATGATTCCACAGCTTTCCAAATTTCCAAGCCTGGTAGTCCTGGCATCAAGACCAACTGGGTTCTGATGCTGGAACATTCAGCCCTTCACTTGGCCCTAAACACAACAGATTCATAATTTTAAACAACAACAACCTGAACCAGGTTTCCCTTCACCACCACATTTGTAAAAGAAAAAACATGTAAGCTGAGTCCTGTCTTTTAAGGATGAACATAACTTTTTAATGCAAGATACTTCCAGTGACCAACTCACTTAATTGCCTTGAATGACAAACCCATATATGTAATGCTTCATGCTGCCCCCATATGAAAAGATTGGGTGCCGACTTCTGAATGGATATCTAGGGTAGATGGGTGCCTGTCATGAGGAGCCACTGGCTTCTCTCTAGCTCAGCTCCTAACCATTTTCTGGACTTTGAAGTCACTGTAATTGTCAGTCCAACCTTGAGCCTCTGCATGGAAGCCCAGGGTCACCAAATAACCATTAAGCATTTTGATGGCTAGCCCCTTATTGCATTAAATGCTCCACTGGTGCCAGCCACGCCTTGCCTGTTCCTTGAACAGCCCCAAATGTACCAAATTCCCTGATATTCCTACATTTTGAAGCTTTGATACTAGAGATGCTGAGATTGCCCTATCTGCATCACCTCACCAAACCTTCAGTGAAGCTGGCAGCTATGATGGCTATTTGTCCGCAACTCTCTGAATCATTGCACCTGGAAATGAGACAAGGCATCTGTGATGCCATTATCCAGTCCTGAGACATGCCTGGCCATGAACACAGTGTTACAGTTCAGACAATGGAGTGCAAATTCCCAAACCAACCTCATGTCCCTGGGTGACGTGGAAGTTGGCAGTTCATGACATGAATTATTGCCTGAGGGTCAAACCAAAACCAGACAGATGTCTAAGAAAAACTCCCCAGAACTACTACCCAGCACATAAATTTCAGGTGATCTACTAATGATCACAGTTGCCATAGCGTGAGTATTCTTGCTTTCCATGAGGTGGCCAGCAGAGTTTGTCTAGCTTTTCTTCCGGCAGCCTGCAGCATTACTGCCCTGTGTCAATCAGAATACACTACAAAGAAAAGACAACTGAAGGCCCCTCTGCCTTTTCCAATGCCAGTGGAATAACTAAGGGCTTACTTACACATTACAAAGGCCTCGTGTTTTTTGGAGAGCAACACAAGGACTTTGCGTCAGACCAAAGATGAAAGCTCTGATGAGAAATCAAGAAATGCTGGGGCTATGCTAAAAAGATTGTTTCCTCCGTGCCTCTATATGAACTAGCTAAACGATTCTGAATTTCAGAAAAAAAATGAAAAACAAATCCTGCAGTTACTGTCCACAAATGAATCAGGAAGCTGGAACATGAGAAGAATTTAAATATTTGCTGCTGTGTGAAATCCAGGAATTCATGTCATTTGTATTACAAATCTTAGAACAGCTGAATGAAAATGGTAAGAAAGAAAAACAGAATTTGGTTTAGTTTCAGAAGCAAGGATCTCAGTGGCCACTAGATGCTGCTCCTTCTCCAAATATCAAGCAGAAAAATAAAACTGCAAACCCAGAAACAAAGTTCCATATGTAAACTGGACACTGTTCATTTTCTTTTCTTTTTTGCTTTCTGTTTCATTACTTTTCTTTTTTTCTTTCTTTTTGGTAATTCTATTTATTTTGCACTATCACTTTTACATCTTTTGACAATGCCTGATTTCCAAGATATCAGAACTGACAAACATTAATAGTGGTGACTATATTTCAATGGAGTTCCCCTTGGAAAATGAAGGTCTGTGATCCCACAGGTGCAGTTCGCACTACTTTTGAGCATGCAACCCTTCAGCATATTTTCTTTTCTACCTGATTTTTTTTGGGGGGTGGGATTATGGCAATGTAGCCACAGGGAGCCACATGATGCTGGCTTATTTTTAATACATGGTGCCAAATGGTGTGATGGTGTTGCCACCAATGGCCTGCCTCATTGTTGGGGGAAATTAGCTATGTGGCAGGGAGGCCAGAGTGGTATCAGGGAAACCTGTTTATACCAAGGTTCAGTACAGTAGGAAGACTCCAGATAAGAAGAGTAAATTAAATAGTTTTTATTGAAGAATTTCCCTAATTATAAGCACACTAAGCATTCAAAGAAAGAGCAGGCAATTCGGATCTAAGAAAGGAGAGGTGATAATAGCAAATAGAAGGGTCAATTATGGGGTTATACCACCTGTCAGGGCCAACCCCAGGTTTTTTTTTAACACTAGGCGAGGATACCTTCTGGTGCCCCCCCCCCCCCCCCAGTACACCCACCAATTTTCAAACATAAATGCATTTTAGGAAGAATGCAAAGTTGGGAGCAACTTGAAGGCACTCACTCACTCACACACATAGTTAATGCAAGTGCAGCACATGTGGTCTTCTCCCTTGCTAGCCCCCTGTAATGCTCTCTACATGGGGCAGCCCTTGGGGCACCTTCGGAAGCTGCAGCTAGTGCAGAATGTGGTGGCCAGACTGCTGATGGGCCTCCCTATGCGGGAGCACATCCAGCCTGTGCTAAAACAACTGCACTGGCTGCCAATAGCATTCCGGGTGCGCTTCAAGGTGCTGGTTTTAACCTTTAAAGTCCTTTATGGTCAGGGACCTGTCTACTTGAGGGACCGCCTTTCCCCGTATGTTCCATCAATATTATGTTACTGAAACAGAATAAAACTTCATATCAGTTTGGGATTATGCGCAGAATTATTTGAAACATTTTTACTCTGTTTTTCTTCATCCAGGACTCAGAGCAGCTCACATTGATCAACCTCAAGTTCTCCACTCTAGAGAGATCAGTTCCCTTGGAAGAACTGGCAGTTTTGGATGGCAGATTCTATGACATTGCATCTCATTGAGCTTCCTCTCTCTCAAAACTCCTCTCTCCCTTGGCACCACCTTTTAATCTCGGGCTATTTCCCAAGCCAGAGTTGGTAACCCTACATGTTATTACTAAAAATGCATTTCACCCAACCACAAACCAATAAATAATAAAAAGCCAGATAAAACAATGAGCTAGATAAAGGCAAAGGAATTCTTCATCAGTTCTGCCAGCCATCTTCAAATGACCTCCTACATAATTCTGCCTTAAAACTCAGGTCATGAGAAGCTTTAAAGGTAAGAATGAGCACCTTGAACTGAACTTAAAAACAAACAGGGAACCAGTACTTAAGGTGACCATTATATGAAAGCCTCACCTCCTCTTCCACTGATGTCATCCACAGAAATGTTCTCTCCCAGTAAATAGTTTTACAAAAACTTGTTCTGTGTAGGAATAACATATTAATGGGTTAAAGAACTATCTGCATTTTAATCTATTTATTAAACAATTGAAAAAATATATTTTATATTACGTAAACCTCTATACTGATGTATCTTTGAAAGATTGAGGGAAGTATAAAATAAACAAAATATTAATACAAGATAATGCTGTGAGAGCAATCCATCCATCTGACCTTGGCTGATTGTCTCTGGCAGTGGTAGATACAGCAATGGATATTCTGAAGTATAGATTGCCCAGACGTGAAACAAAATATATGACATTATGGCTCATGTGAAATGTTGAAAGTGTTCCATTATATGTCACATGATAATTCCCCTGATAAAGCTACAATAGTGAACAAACAAAGAGGAATAAAATAACGGTTTCAAAATCTGGATGGAAAACGAGGAAATATCAGAGGGTAGCTATACTGGTCTGGCAATAGAATAGCTAAATTTGAGGCCAGTAGCATTTAGAGACCAACAACAAGATTTTGGGGGTATGAGCTTTCGAGTGTCAAATATCCCTTTGTTGGATATTTGATGAAGATGAAATTGTACATCTTGCTATTAACTGCCATTCTATAACACTAGAGGGGAATTTGAATCGTGCCAGATTCCAATAGAGGAACAAAGAGAGCTTTAGTAAGAAACAAAAGTCTTTCTTGAGGGGGGGAAAGGCACATTAGCGCCTTGGAAGCTGTTGCAAGCAGCACATTTCAGGCCAGCGCGCTGTGCCATATGGAAGGACAGATCTGTTTTCCAACAAAACAGGATAAAAATACACAGTTCCTTAAGGCTACAAACATTATTACTGATTGTTTCCTCTGTCCCTGCTGTTTCTTGTTTTACAATTAAAGTGAACATGATCAAATGAATGTGTATGTTACAGTTCTACTGGACCTTCTACAATCCAAGGATTTTTGGCTCTTCTGTTTATAATGGTTGTCTTTGGTATATATAATTTGCCAACTGAGGCTAATATTTCTTAAACCTCAACAGAGTCAAACTTGATGTGATGGGAATCCATGTGTGTTTATTCACATGTTCTCCTGTTCATGTGTAAAACAGGTTGAGATATTTGGCTGTTTAGTTTATTTATTTATTTATATATCACATTTCAGCTATACATCCCTAAGGTGGTTTACAATAGAGTAAAATACAGTAAACTTAATAAGGTATCGTACAAATTCAGTTAAAACTAGAGAGTCAAGGTAATACAACATAACACAATTGCATACTATAACATTCAATAAAACACAATCCCCCAAAGTACAGCATTCCCATGATGCCACACTCCTTACACACCATGTCTTATTGCTCTAACACCAAAGGACCACCAGAAAAGGCAGGTCTTTAAATTCATCTAGGGAGCTTCTAGATAAATAAAGGTAAAGGTAAAGGTTTCCCTTGCTCGAAAGCCATTTGAATCTGACTTTAGAGGGCAGTGCTCATCTGTTTCCAAGCCAAAGAGCTAGTGCTGTCCTAAGATTTCTCTGTGGCCATGTGGCTGCCATGACTAAATGCTGAGGTGCATGAAATGCTGTTACTTTCTCACCGAAGTAGTACTTATTTATCTACTTGCAATTTCTTGCTTTTGAATGGCTAGGTTGGCAGGAGCTGGGGCCATAGATGGGAGCTCACTCAGCAAGAGCTGTCTTATTGGGCAAAAAGGCATGATAAAAATTCAGGAGCCCTAAAAAGGACTGCAGCTCTTTCTTAGATTTCGGTGGAGGTGCCTTGCGGATTGTGGCAACCTTGTCCGGAGCGGGATGGATACCGTCTGCATCTAGGAGGTAGCCCAGGAATTGAACAGAAGGGACGAAGAACTCACATTTCTCCTTCTTGAGCCAAAGGCCAACCTCCTGTAGCCGATGAAGGACTTCTCGCACCCGAGTAGCCAGTTCAAGATCAGAGGTTCTGGCAATTAAGATGTCATCAAAATAGGGTATGACGCCGGGCAGACCTCGAAAAAGGTGTTCCATAAGTTCTTGAAATATACCGGGAGTGACACTGATGCCTAAATGCAGCCAGTTCACCTTAAAAGCACCTCTGTGCGTTACGATAGTCTGTGCCTTGGCCGTGGCTGCATCCACCGGCAACTGCTGATATGCCTGAGCTAGGTCAATCTTGGTGAACACATGGAGACCGAGGCTAGCAGGTGACTCACCACAGGAACCGGGTATGCTTGCGGCTGCAGGGCCCTGTTGATGGTGCATTTGTAGTCAGTGCACAGGCAGACGGAGCCATCGGGCTTGAGAGGAGTGATGATGGGTGTTTCCCACTTGGCATTGGGAACCGGCTCGAGAATACCTTGGGCTAACAGTTTATTGATCTGCTCTTCAATCTTGGGCTTGAAAGCAATGGGGCAGTGTCTGGGCTTGAGGTGGATTGGCTGTACAGCAGGATCCAGGTTGAAGGAAACTGGAGGACCCTTGTAGCAGCCTAGCTCTGCATTGAACACCTCAGGAAACTCTGCCTCAGAGTCCGTAAAAGGCTGCTGATTGATGTTGATTCACGCCAACCACATCAATGCCCAAGGCAGCGAACCAGTCCAAACCTATAAGGCTTGTGCGGCGACCTTCCACCATTAGCAGGTTCAGGCAGCCGGAGAACTTCTTATATTTGACCTGGACTGGTGATGCCGACGACTGGAACTCGGTGCCTTTGGAAGTCGAACAGCTGCAGAGTGCATTTCTGAAGGTGGCAAGCAGAGAACCGCAGGCAGACCTGTTGGAAGGTGCTCCATGAGACGATGGACAACGCGGACCCAGAGTCTACTTCCATCTGGCACGCCTGACCTTCGATGAAGACGGTGGCTTTGATTTTCAGACACGGATACATCCCTTGGTGGATATATAGGTGGTTGGTGTAGTCCTTGGACACACTTGCTTTGTTGCTGTGCCTTGGTCTTTGATTGAATGACCATGAAGACTTGGAATGATACAATCGGCTGGGGGCATTTACAGACCCTCGTGAACGCTGGAACTCATCTGGAGCATCACGACCTTGTGATGAACTGCAGACTTTGGTGAGGTGGACCGCTTTACCACACGCATGACAGATGGCATCACGAAATTGACAGTTTCTACATGCATGCGCACCTCCACAACTGGCACAGCATTTTCTTCACAAGCTTTTTTGAGAGCGGTGCGGCTTCTGATTGGCCCTCACATTGTAGACTCCATCATTGGACACATCGGATTGGTCGTCCCAGGCGTCATCAGAATCAGAGGTACTGCCATGGTGTACAGCATCTGAGCGGCATGACGTGTGGCTTTGGGGACCCAGTCGCAGCTCATGGAGAGATAGGTTGGTAGCCTCTACTCTCAGGGCCTCTTCAAGAGCCGATTTGTATGTGAGAGTCTTTAGTAAGCATAGGGCTTAATGTTTTCAACTCGGAGGCCACAGAGCAGCTGATCTAGGAGGACAGACTTCAGATCGGCGAAGTGACAGTCTCGAGCAGTACGCCTAAGTGCAATGAGGTACTCTGTGACAGACTCGCTCTCCTTCTGGTTCTGCTGATGAAATGCACATCGGTGTGTGGCAGCCGGTGTCTTTGGGGTGAAGTACTCGGTCAGCCAGGCCTTGATGATGCTGAGAGGGGTCTCAAGTAACTTAGAGGGGGCAACTAGATCTCGAGCGATGTCAAATACAGCCTGGCTGCATGTACTCAGAAAAGTGGTGCAGCAGACATCGTCTCCATCAATATGATTTGCTATGAGGTAGCATTCAAAACGATCGAGGTATGACTCCCAGTTCCCAACATTTGGGTCGAACGGTTTGATATGGCCCTTGGATGCCATGCCCATAGTGATTTAGCTCAGGGCGCCCTTAGTGATTTCAGCTGGGCAGGCAGAGTGATTTCAGCCATTCGGTTAGAACTGGGATCCCATCCTCATTGCCAGTATTAAGTATTGAGTCAGGAAGCGATGAATCCAACAACAGGCTTTTATTCATAATATCGTTCAGCTTTAAGACAGCTCTATGAGAGCGGCACTCTAATTTATACGGTTCCAGCAAATAACTTTCAACAATATAACTATATAAAAGCGATATTATTGGACCCAAGCAGGGCTCAGCAATTGGGTATCTAGATTGGCTTCAGGACCAATGGGAGTCTCTATTAGTCAGCCAATGAGAAATGGAGCATTAGGATACCAGAGCCCTCTCATAGGTAAACCATAGTTATTAACGCAACATATTCAAGAACACAAACACAACAGCTTTCTACCAGCCAAGCTTCTTCTGGGGCTAAGGTCCCCAGGGTCAGCCTCAAATCTCAGGTTGGTTGATTTGGGTGGAGACAGTTCTTTGGATGCTCTGTGAGTTTGTTTAACAGAAAACAGAACACATAGGTAAAGAAAGCAAAACTACTTCTCCCCACTATGTTACTTTGTTGTGTTATGTTGCATTAAGATACTTTCCCCCAGTCTAGCTTGCTTCTAGTATCAGAGCTGAGCATGGAGAAACACAATTAAATGAATAAAATACTATGAGGTGAGGTGGGACAGGGTTGAACTAATCACATTCATACTCTTTATTTAAAAACAGCCTTTCTACCTTACATGTGAACAGAAGAATATACAAAAACATGTCAAGGTTCCTATTCTCCCTTGGGTACCATAGACTGTCATTTTTAATAAGTTCTGGAAACTAGATGAGCTGACCTGTCTTTATGGGCTTTGCTGCGGAACCAATGAAACATCAATATTTTTTATCTCTCCCTGCTATTTTTGGGTTCTCGTTTCTTGAAACAACCCAACTGGAGCTACATGCACAATCTTTGAGCTGGATTGCGGCCATGAACCAAATGTGCTGGAAAGCTGTGAGCTGCTTTTAAAAAATCAATTTTAGTTTCAGATCTAGGAATCTAGGTGTCCTTTTTTTCATTATCCTAGCTTTCTTGGTGTCTTGTTACAGTTCTGAGAGTCCATTCCATGTTTTTTGTTTGTTTTCAGGTTCTGGAATTTTTGGATCATTATATCCTATGGGAAACTGTTACTCAAACTGGACCCAGAGAAGGGGAAATTAGCTCTAAAAAAGGTTCCATAAAGTAATAATGTGAGACCTTTGTAGCCTCTGTACACCAGGGTGGATCTCAATAGTGGTATCCCAAAATAAAATTATGAAGGGAGTGAGAGTTACTGCAAACACAAAAATAACTTTATTGTATACAAAATAAAATCAAACAAAAATATAATGAACCTACACTGGGCACCTGAAAACTAATTCTCCAAGTAACCGCACACATGCACACACACCAAAAAGAGGGCACATTTATAAAAAGTAGGAGAGGGAAAACTGGGGAGTTTTAGGGAAGAGACATATGACCTGAAAGCCTGGATGTGAGGTCTGGAGAAATCCAGGGGCAAAAACAGCTGAGGTCCAAGGAGCAGAGTGAGGGACCACGTATCTCTGGGACCACCTCTCCTGGTATACCCCCAGGAGAGCATTGCACTCAGTAGATCAACATCTGTTGGTGGTCCCTGGCCTGAGAGATGTCCTGCTGTCCTCAATCAGAACCAGGGTATTTTCTGCTCTGTCTCCAACCTGGTGGAACTCACTGATGAATATCCATGCCCTGCATAACCTGATGCAGTTCTACAGGGACTGTAAGGCAGAGATGTTCCACCAGGTGCTTGGTTAAGGACAGTGATAGTCTCATCTTTTGGGGACTCCCCCCCCCCAGCTGCCCATGGGACAGTTGCACCAGTAGAATTTGCTTTTTTTTTTTTTTTTTGCTCTGCAATATTCTTTTTGAGCTGTGATGACCAAAGCTATGTGGATACACTAAAGAGGCCCACACCATAGCTCTGGCATTAGAAAAAGAAGAAGAGATTGGATTTATACCCCACCCTTCACTACCCAAAGGAGTCTCATAGTGGCTTCCCCTCCCCACAACAGACATTCTGTGAGGTACGTGGGGCTGAGAGAGCTCTGACAGAAACTGCTCTTTTTCAAGAACAGCTGTGCCAGAACTATGGCTTGCCCAAGGTCATCCAGCAGGTGCAAGTGGAGGAGTGGGGAATCAGACCCGGTTCTCTCAGATTAGAGTCAGCACACTTAACCACTACACCAAACTGGCTCTCTAATTATAATCATAGCCATTTAATTTTCATCCCATTTCCCAATAATTCCTCACATGGCTTTTGCCTTTTTCACCACTACTGCACACTGAGTCAACATTTTCACTAAACTATGTGCCACAATCATAAGATCTCTTTCAGCCAGCATATATATAAAGTTGGGATCTTTTGTTAAAATGCACATTACCTTATAGTTACCTGTGTAGCAATGTTGTCACCAGCTCACCAAATTTAGGGAAATCTTCCTGTAGCTCTTCACAATCCTTCTTGATTTTCCCCATCCTGAACAATTTGGTATCATCCACAAACTTGGCTACTATACTGCTCACCCTAATACCACATCATTTCTAAATAGCACCAATCCCAATACCACTCCTTGTGGGATGTGACCTTTTACTTCCTGCCATAGTGAGAATTTATTTCTTCTCACTGCTTTCTGTTTTATTTTTAAATCTTAAGAATTTTTAATTCTTAAGAGGACTCATCCTGTTATTTTAGGACTATTAAGTTTACTTGGGAGTCTTTGGTGAGGTGCCCTGTCAAACAAATCCAAGTCTGTAATGTCTGCCAGATCACCCTTATCCACATATGTATTTACTAACCAGCTCAAAGGATTACAAAACATTGGCAGGGCAGGTCTTCCATTAGCAGAAGCCATGCTGATATTCCCTGCAGGCTCTGCTATTTGGTACGCTCAATAATTTTGTCTTTAATAACAGTTTCTACTAATCTTCTTGTAACAGTTATTAGGCTAACTGACTTCTAATTTCCTGGATCCCCGGTGTATCTCTCTATATAATAATTGTGTTTTGGTCATGGACTCTCCTGAACATTCCTCATGCTCCCAAATCAGTTGGCTCCTTGATGTGTCACTCAGAAGTTGTCCCTATCCACTGGCTCTGAGTACTCGCATGCCATTGGATGTTGGGTCTGCTCCTCTTTCTTGCCCACTTCTTTAGCCACTGTGCCCTATCAGAATTTCTGGCAAACGGCTTTCTCTCTTGACAAAGACACTTCTCCTGCTTGCTTCCTGTGTGAGACGAACTGTTCCTTCAGTGGCTGTTGGTAGGTGTAACAAAATGGCAGTTACCTGTGTTTGTAAGATGGCTGCTGTCTTTAAAATGCTTAAAATGTTCCCCCATAAGGTTCAACTGAGCTCTAGTTCCGGAGAGGGGCCTGCAGGGGTATCACTCACTGGGTTGAATGGGGCTTCCTCATCTGCTGGCCTACAGTTCCCAGCTGCCCCAAGGCCAAAAAGTGCAGGAAAAGAGGGACCATCCCAAGGGGCGGGGCACCATCAATATAGACTCCAGCCCATCCATTTGTTTTACAGGAGGTTAGGAAAAGCTCCTGCTGCCTTTGCTGGCCCAGGCTACAAGCCAGACATGGGGGGGGGACCCTGGGAGGCAGCAGAGATTCAACCACTCCACAGTCGGCTGGTTTGTGGAATGAATGGAAGTTTCCCTGCTCTCTTGGGCAAGAGAGTAGGGCTGCCAAGTCCCCCGGTAGAGCGGGGGAAACACCGATTTTTAAAGCTTTCCCCCGCTTTTCCAAAATTGGCCACCGGGGGGACAAAATGGCTGCCAGCAGGGGAACCTCGGAGCCTGCCCTGCTGGCCTCTTGAACTTCTTAAAAGGGAAATTTCCCCTTTAAGAGCTGAGCCAGCAAGAGAGCCCCGCCCAGAGATTAAGGCGGGACTAAGCTCTTTCTACTGCGTGCAAGGTTGCTGCTGAGTAAACTGCTTGGGTAAGCTGGGGTCTGCGAGCTCTTTTCCTTCTCTGTCTCTCCCCCTCCCCCTCTTTCTTTTTTCTGTCTGTCTGTCCACTGTGGTTTTGTCAAAGGAATAAACTGTCACTTCCAAAGAGGTAAACATCACAAGGAGAGGTTGCCTGTAGAAGGTCTGGGAGTGGGATTGTTTAAAATGTCTTGTCGTGGCTGCTTGGGTCCCCCCAATCCTCATTTCCCTTCTGCAAATAAAAGTTGGGATTCCTCATTTTTATGCCAATTTTCTGTTTCTTTCAACCGTGTCCCCCCCTCCGGCAGTAAAAATCTGCATTTTTAAAAGCATTTGTACATCAAGTAACCGGTATTTTAAATTAGGGATGGATCCAACTAGCTTTTCTGCTGGCGAAAAGGGGAGGACAAAGGTCCTCTTTAGCCACCAAAAAGCCTATGCTGGGCGGGGGGAGTAGTTATGGGACTTACATGGACAACAGCTGGGTGAAACAAGGGACAGAAATAAAGCCTGGGAATTGGGCAAGAGTAAGTGAAAAAGCTGGCTGTCTGTCTGTCTGTCTCTCTCTCTCTCTGTCCCCATCCAGCAGAGGTCTGTCAGTGGCTATTATGAGCCACAAGGTCTAAATGGAGCCCTTTGTCTGGGGCAGTGATGCTCTGCATTCTTGGTGCTTGGGGGGCAACAGTGGGAGGGCTTCTGGAGTTCTGGCCCCGCTGCTGGACCTCCTGAGGGCACCTGGTATTTTTGGCCACTGTTGTGACACAGAGTGTTGTACTGGATGGGCCGATCCACTGTGGCTTCTCTCCTGTTCTTATGATATGAAAATCCTATTTAGCACTTGTGTAGCACTTAGGGCTTCATATTCTGCCGAGATGAGGAAGGATTCAGTAGGGCCATTGCTCAGTGATAGAGCATCTGCTTGACATGCAGGAGGTATCAGCCTCTTCAGCTAAAAAAGGATCAGGTAATAGGTGACATTAAAGATCTCAGCCTGAGACCCTGGAGAGCCACTACCAGTCTGAGTAGTCAGTACTGACCTTGATGGACCAATGGCCTGATTCAGTATTAGGAAACTTCATGAGTTCATGTGGAAGCATGTGGAAGCAACATCACAGGATGTGACATCACAAAATGATGTCACTTCCTTTCTCCTGGCTCCACCCCAAAGTCTCCTGGCTCCACCCCCAAAGTCCCCAGATATTTCCCAAGTTGGACTTGGCAGCCCTACAAGAGAGAGAGGCTGAAGCAGAGCCAGAGGCCAGTCCAAGGAGAGATCCTATCCTGAGCCCACAACCTCCAGAGGTAGAAAGAGTATTGTGTGTAGGGAAAGAGGATTGCTTGCATTTAACCCCTGTTGATTTATGCCCTGTTGGTTCATAGTGTATGCTTACTCCTAGAGTTGTGCCTTATTCATTTACTGTGTATGTGTGCTCCATAATTGTGTAAATAGTTAAATAAATTATTTTATTTGGGATAATAATCTGTGTTGTGCTCTGACCACATAGTCTCCCCTGCTCTGCACAATACCAAAGGGAGGGGGTAGTTCAGGGAAGCAAGAAAAGGCCAGACCCTTGGATTGCCAACTTTCCAGGGATACCCCAAAGATTGGAGAGTCTATCTTTGTATAGGGAGGTTAGGCCACAGGGGTCTCACTGTCCCTCTAAAAAGGCAGTGACAATTCAGTGAGTAGTGGCAGTGAACTTAAGGAGCGAGATACACCCACAGGATGAGGGTGGGAGGCGAACAGCTGAATTATAAACTGGAGCCTGTTTTGCCTCAGTAGGCAACCAAGCTTGGTTCAGACAAAGGAAGGAAACCCTTCGCCTGCCTTTGTGAGGAACTCACTGGGGCCAGTCCTGACTAGGCAACTGGAGTGTTGTTGTTGACTAGTTGTTGGAGTTGTAGACTAGTTGTTGGAGTGATTGTCTGGAGTTCAGGTGTGATACCTGGTGATCTTTAGGCTCCACCTGGAGGTTGGCTACCCTAGGTATAGCAGTCAGTGCTTCAAAACAGGGTCTGCTAGATCCAAGTTCTTGCTGTAGAAGCTGAGTGGGTGATTTTGGACCAGTCACAGACTTTCAGTCTAACCTACCTCACAGGGTTGTTGTGCACGTCAAAAGGGGGAGAAGAGAATGATGTAAGCTGCTTTGCAGAGAAAGACTACTTTTCCTCCTGGGACATTTATTTATTTATTTAAATTTTAATCCTGCCCTCCCGGCCAAGGAAACCTTTATTGCCAATCTCCAGGTGAGGGCTGGAGATCACTCAGTATTACAACTGGTCTACAGATGGCAGAGATCAGTTCCCCTGGAGAAAATGGTGGACTCTGTGTCCTTATACCCTGCTGAGATGCTCCCCCCCCACACACACACACATGACAGCCAATGTGACGTGGCAGTCAGGGCTTTAGAGCACAGAAGAGGCTGCAGGTGGAGGGGGGAGATGGAAAGCTGAAATCAGAGGGGCAGATAATGGCAGGTTGATGTTTGGCTGGGAAGGAGATAGGGTTGCCAACTCCAGGTCGGGAAATTCCTGCAGATTTGAGGGGTGGAGCCTGGAGAGAGTGAGGTTTGAGGAGGGGTTGGACCTCAGACAGGTACAATGCCATAGACTCTACCCTCCAAACCAGTCATTTCCTCCTGGGTAACAATTGTTGCCAATCTCCAAGTGAGGGCTGGAGATCACTCAAAATTACAACTGCTTTTCAGGTACCAGAGATTAGTTCCTCTAGAGAAAATGGTGGACTCTGTGTCATTATACCATGCTGAGGTCACCACAGCAAATTGACGCTGAGTGCCCAAGACCAGGGCACTCTCCCAGAGCCTCTTCTAGAGCCCATTGTATTTATTTCCACAGCCCTTATTCCTAGTATACATATAATCCTAAATGGGTCTACTCCTACTCATGTCTACTCATAGAGCTTATTCCCAGGAAAGTATTCTTATGATGGTATTGGGTGGGTGAGACAGAGACAACTAGAGAAATCCTATGCAGAATTATTCCAGAGATTGCCACCACCATTTTAATACTGGGATTGTCTCCTTTTTTAAATGCCACAGGCCCCAATCCTGAAAGCCTACCTGATAGACCCCTGGCTGGACGGAGACCTAAGTGGCCCCTGGAGGAGCTTTGAAGATGGCATAGGGGAAAAGATGGGAGCCCTGGTGGCAAGAGATAGTGGTTGATGGGCAACGAGGAAGCGACCAGAGTGGAGATGGGGGAGAGTCAGAGGCCCCGACAGCAACAGAGTTGAGAGTCAGTACTGGCCAGGTGATAGAGACACCACTATCTCCATTCCTGGGTGCTCTCTCATCCTCCCCCATATGCACAGTTGTCATATTTCCTTTGGGGGAAGCATGCCTAGGTTTCTACCTAGCTGGGATATTGGCAGGAAGGCTTTCAGAATTGCCTCCCCTCAGCATTTTTGAAATAGTATAATCCCAGCCTTAAAATGATGGTGGTTTCCCTGAGTCCATCTAAGTGAGTCCTGAATTCCATCTACATGGATATATTTACAAGACACCTTTTTTGTGTCTTCACCAGCCCTAAAAGCGCTTTGCCCAGTTAATATACCCTACTTATCTTTTCTTGCTGTAGCAATCTGCATATAAATGGCCTCAGAATAATGTCAACCAAGCAGATTAGAAATGAGCAATTTACACTGTATGCGTATCATTGTCATTAGACTATTATTAATGAGAGGAAGCTTTTAAAGTAAGTTACCTTTTGTGAAGAGTTCAGGCACTTTGGAATCTGGCTAGATGCCAGAAAGAAGCAAAAAAAAAAATCTGGCGAATGTTGTTAGTCAAATAGGAATAGAAGTCCACCATATAAACTTTGAGGGTTTTTTTTAAAAAAATAAGACCTCTGTATATTTTTGATTTCCTAGTCAAAACTCAAGGATATTCTGGAATCTTTCTGATTCGAGGTACATGCTTCATGTTTGCAGGAGGGAAACAACTGCAATGCATCTAATACTTTTTTTTAAAAAATGTGAAAGCCTTGCAAAAGTGTTTATTACTAAAAGATCTGTGACATATTATCACCTTCTTAGTGGGTTCTGATGAGTACTCAAGAGTAATAAATGGCTGCCTGGCCACAAGACAGGAGAAGGGGGGGACCGACTTCAAGGAAGAAGTAGGGAAGAAGCTGAAATGTTTTTGTCCTGAGGCAGTGGAGAATTTCTGAAGAAGTTCCAGAGGGGAAAAAGCCCATGGAGACATAGAAATGGAGTTGCCAGAAGAGCAGCCATCTTCTGGAATGATTCTGAGTGCTTATGGAACTTCTACTGTGACTCTGAGGAAAAAGTGGCTACCCAGAGCTTGTGAAGAAGGGAGACATCACTGTGTGTAAAGAGACCTGCCTGCAGTCTGTGATTCAGAACTCAGAGACTAAAGAGACTTCATTCTCTTTTCATCCTGACTTTGGAACTGCTCAATACCATTTATTATTCACAATGTTTTGTTTAAACTCTGAGTTCTCAACCCATTGTTTACTTTTAGATAAGAGCTATTTATTTAAGTACTGTTCAGATTTTGAATGAAATATCCAAAATTCTGTGACCACTGATCTGGCTCTTTTAAGGCTAACAGGATTGCATCTGGAAGAAGAAATACAGTTCTGTGAACTTTACCTGTTTCTCCTGATGACTTTGTAGTCAAAGGCTGCAATCACACACACTAAATAATCTACTTTCAATCCACTTTCAATACACATTCCAACTGGATTTTGCCAGTTCACACAGTAAAATCCAGCTGGGAAGTGCATTGAAAGTGGATTGTTTAGTGTGTGATCACAACCAAAGACAACTGAATCCAGGAAGGTGTATGGGGGGAGGGGGTAGAGCGTAACAGAAGTGATGAGGAATAACCACATGTTGGCTCTTACATTCATTTTTTTCATGAAAAAATAAATAAAGTAAACTGGTTGTCCAAAGATAACTATTTTTAAAGGCAATATTCAAGGACACAGGAAAACCACTTTCTGTCCTTTACTGCCATGAGAAAATCAGCAGTAGGGCTTTGGGGGGGGGGGGCTGGGTAGATATCAAAATCACACAGAAATGTATGGATTTGAGTTGAAGCACAATGACAGCCTACATGCACACAGGATGTATTGCTTGTGTATTGTATTGTGTGTATTGCTTATTATCCTGTGCATGCTAGATGCACAGGTGATCTCTGGCTGACTCTCATCTACTTGCCTTCCAAGTTTGATGATGATTGGATTTACGAGGTACAAGTTATAGCACCACAAAGAAGGGTACTGGGGGGGGGGACTCAAACCCTGTAAATCCAATCCTCACTAAACTTGGAGAGCAGGTAGAGAGTCAGCCAGAGATCTCCTGCAAGTTTGGTGTGTCTAGCACACTGGGGAGCTGTTTTACCACCTCACAAGCCTCACAAACTGAATTAATTTGTAAGGCAGCTAAAAATTTGTGATGGTCTGTGGTTCACGAACAAGGCATGTCATGAGCCACAAACTGAACTGCATTTTCCCTGTTTGTGCCCATCCTTAATTCTAAACTAGGCAGCCAGAATATCAAAAAAAATTGAATACTAATAGATTATGTTAGTTGTCCTATTCCTTTTCATTATAAAAATGACAATAACAAATGGGATATTTTCATTTGCATTTCACTTGAATGAATGCCTCTGAAGAGTTGTGCTGTAAGAAAAGACAACAGTGTCATCAGTTCTGTTGCCAAATCTAAGCCAAGCTACAGCTGGCCAATAGTTTTTGATGTCATCTATCCTCTCTTGAGAACTTGAGTGAGTACGCTCTGAATTGGAAGAGGTTTTTTCTCATGAGAAACTGGACAGCTTAAGCTCCACTTTAATTCCAGCAGCACAAAGTTCTTTTTGAAAAACTACTATAAAATGAAGCAACAGGCTAACAATTTTCTGCGTGTTGCATTTCTTCCTGGTTTGCCATCTTAGAAGGGAGGGAATGTCCACTGATCTGAATTCATGATTCCCTTTCTGAACATCTAAGGCTGAGGACAGACTGGCAGTCTGGCCCGCTCTGCCTCTGCTTTAAAAGCGGAGGCAGAGCGGCCGTCCTGACCACCACATCTGCCCCCTGGAGGCATCCCGGACTCACCTGGTCCGGCAGCGCACTCCTCCCACAGCAGCCGGGCACCACTTCCTAGTGGTGTCCTGGTGGCTGCACGTGCATTCCACCCGCTTCTGGCCACCCGCTTCCGACGCTGTGGGTGGCTTCCTTGCTGTGGCGTCTGAACGCTGTGCTGCGGGGCAGTTCGCCCCGGCTTGTTCTGCTGCGCTCCTATAACGCGGCAGAACTTCAATCTGTCCTCGGCCTAACTCTGCTATAGCTTAGGGCAAGTCTTCATAAAACTGATCATATTATTACTGTAGATTAAGGAAGCAAAGGTTATGGCAAAAGCAGTGCAGTTGTTCCCTCCTTAAAGAGGTTAATAAAATAACAATACTTCTGGCAGAAAGGAGTATCACACTGTTTCTCTTAAAGAATAGGTTAAAGGATTTGGTTTCAGTTCCTTGAAGAACATACAGTTATCTGATCCAGTAACTTGGCAACAGTTTATTACTCCTGGTTTTTTGTGTGTATCCATTCTTTTGTCTCACTTTAAAGAAACCTCATCTTTTTAATGACAGGGGAAAAGAAAACATAAGCAAAATCTCTTGATGAGACACAAAATCCCTTAGCAGTCCCCCCTTCCTTTTCACATCATCATGTTCTAGGGATGGAGAAATGGTGCTCTCCATTAAGACTTTGATGTGGCCTGGTCATTAATGGAGGGCAATGGATGTTAATGAGTGACTCATGTACTTTGGTTGTGAACAGTCTTGCTAAGGAAGAGGCTAAAACCTGTTTGGATTTATATGGGGCTGGGAAAATGACACTATGGACTTGATATGGTTTTTGTTCCTGCAAAATCTAATGAGTATAAGGGAACTGGAAACAGTATTTTGCTGTATATCAGATGCACAGAATGAGTGTTGTAATGGTGAGTTGCAGTAGTGAGTACTCAAGAGTAATAAATATTTGATTAGTTTTGTGTTAATTAGCCAACAAAATTGATTTTCTGAATGGAGCCCATGTAAGCAAACGTCTTGGAGACACTGGCTTCTTTTACCTATATCTGTATGAATATCTGTACATGTATGACAAAAGCACATTCAAATTAAAGAGAATTTCCCCCAAGTAATTTTGATTCCATACCACATTAAAGTTACACCTGAAATGTTTTAAAAAATAAAATTGTCTAGTTTTGTTTCCTCTTTGAAGATTAAGAGGTTTATATAGCAATCTTGTAATTCAACATCATTTTAAATACAATAGGATTCTTGTCCTTAGAAAAAAGCAACATTAATTCTGTTCCAAACACTATCATAAGATGAGCAGTAAAAACGTATCATTAAACCAGATGGATGAAAAACAATACATTCATAATATAGCACCATAGTGAAGACTTGATTGCAATACATGTTGGTGTGTGAATCATACACACAATTAAACAACATTGTGGTGAGCCAGACAATTTTATTTCACTTGGAATGTCAAGATAGAAGCCCTTTTTTCTTCATTTATGACAAGCAATATCACCTTATTGATTTCAACTATTCCTTCAGATGAGTGTATTTTATCCTTGATATACATATGCAATTTCAAAAATAACAATGAGTGTAGTAAGGGTATAAATTGCCAGTAGCCAACCTACCATACAAAACTTTTTTTGGGGGGGGGGGTGGATCTGTATTGCTATAAGGAATTGATCCATGCATCTACAAAGAAATATTGAGTTGCTGTGATTGGAGTGTCAGCATATATGGATATGTCTTATAAAAAGGTCAGCTCAAGCTCTGTTAAATATTACAAACTTCTCATATTTGTTGGGGACCATTATGAAGATTTTATATCACACATGCATTGGGAGTTTTGTGTCTTCCAAATGGACTCTCTTTTCTGTTTGGCAGAAGCAGCTTTAGCCTCCTCCACCCACTCTTTTCATGTCTTCAAACTGCTCCAAGGAGTCACTCTTGGCACCATTGTAAAAATAATGTTACCCCATGACATGGTTTGTGGACACATGGGGAGGAGGCTAAAGCTGTGGTCACAGACAGAAAAATAGATCTGTGGTCACAGACAGAAAAATAGATCTGTGGTCACAGACAGAAAAATAGATCTGTGTGCATCCTGGAGGCACAAAACTCCTATCATGTGTGTGATACTAAATCCTTATGTTCTTCCCCAATAAACAGAAGGACTTTGCAATGGTAGATGAAGTCTCAGTATTGGCTATTCTGCCTAGCAGTAGCTCTTCAGGGTCTCATGCTCAGTGCCTTCTGAAGTTGATTTTATCGTCTCAGAACTATACCACCTCATTCTGTTGAATGTGTAAACCAGAAACTGAGACCATCAGAATTCAAAGTCACAAACAATTCCTCTATGCTTTCTTCTGCCAGGAAGAGTATGGTCACCATATTTTGAAAAGCAAAAAAGAGGACATATTTCCTGACTGACTGCTTCAAGCAACTGATCACTATGACAAATCTCATTTTAAATACCCCTACTATTTAAGCTGTGACAATTACTACTACCTAGGAATATTCCTAATAACCTTCCTTGTTTTTAATTAACCACAATTTTGATTGGTTTGTTTAGGCTAAATAATAGCAACATCTAATGATAGCAACAATTGATCTGGTTACAATGATTAAATTTTCAACACATAACTATCTGTAAAATGAAATTGTATATGAAGTTCTTGTATCAATACAAATAAAATATACATTGTGGTCAGTCTGTTTCGGGTGCACTTTGTTCTTCCTCCTTAAGCTGACAAACCCAAGCGTACTTCTCTTAGATTGTATCTTTTTCAACAATGGTTATTGCTTAAAAGACGGATGTGGAATTCTTTGCAAGTAATCTGCCTATAATTGACTGGACTAACAATGGCTGAGTTCAGACTGGCAGTTTGGTGCGATATAGGAATGTTTCTCAAGCGGATTAAGTGGGCCGATTCACACAGCCACAGCTGTCTGGTGTTCCCGTGCCATACTCACCCTGTCCTGAAGTGTTTTGATCCCGCTTTTAAAAAGTACCAGGTGAAAGCCATGGCAAGCCGTTTGGGTGCACGTTGATCCCGCTTCTTGGAAGTCTGGATGCAAATAAGCCACAATCAAGCAGCACCGGTAATGTGAACCCACTGATCTGGCAGGGATGTGCATAACCGCCCATGCATACTTTGCGCTTGAGCACACAATTGCCTGCGGGGACACTTCTGGCTTGCAGAGTTAAAGCTCCCAGCCCACAGCCTCCTGGGAGAAAGTCCCGCAAAATGGCAGGCATGAGAGGAACATCCTGGAAAAGGGCGGGGTGGGAGTGAGCACCACAAGATCCTGCTCCAATTGCTGCTGCGCCTATGTGCTTATGCGCCCATGCACAGGTCGGCAAAGTGAGCCAAACCATGCTGCTGGCAGTGTCTGCCCCATAATGTGACTGCACCATTCCGCCGCCTCCCTGGTATGGTGCCACATTAGTCAGTGGAGTGTGACTGGGAATCCCCACTACAACTTGGCCCGGATCTTTTTGCTCTGCCTCCCTTCCACTTTATACTGCCAGTCAGTCCTCAGCCAATATACCTTGAAATGATTCCAAGGACAAGTTGCCTCTTTCTTTGCGCCACTGACTTGACATTAGAGAGAAAAGGCGTTCCATGTTTGCATTACAGGATGGAATGGCAAAAAAACAGCTGTGCAATCTTCAAAAGTTCTGAGACACACACAATGTTTTTGGAACTCTCAAAGAACTTGCACCACTTCTGATGTGCCTGAAAATTAATTAACTCATCATCACCTTTGCATTCATTCACAAACTTCTTGAGGTTGCTGCATTGTTTGAAGCATTTCACATCATCTATGTCCACACCCCTATCCAAGGTATATTTGATGGAAAATTATCTCTTATTCCACTTGGGTGACTCACTAGGTGACTAGGAGACACTCACATAAAGCATGAAAACTCTTCCATAGGCTCCATCCTTTCCCCCAGATATTCTATGCAGCTATCATATAAGCCATTTACTTCAGCACAGAATTTGTGACACTCTGCCTCAAGACCTTCTTTACACTTTTCTTCTAGCAGGCTCTTAACACTGAGAGACATGAAGTTGTTGCTGTTTTGTTCAGTGAGCATGGTATGAACAGATAACAAAAACTTCTACAACTGAATTATTTTCCTTTTCCAGTTCTTCAATATGTGAATGAAACATACTCGTAAGAGAATGTAAGTGCCACAGGTAAACCTCACTGAACTCATGTTCAAAGAACTTCTTGATCACTGTTGTTGGTTTATTCTGTGTGAGAGAAAAATGCATTGAGAGCTGGGAACATGTGAATGAGCCCAGTGATGACAGCCACCTTGTCTTGCTATGAGGCTGAAGTTTTTTTTGTACTCAATGTCTACAAATTCATAGTATTCCTTTAACTGTTCTGTTCGAACTGTATAGATGTGAAAATGCTGATATATCTTGAAAATGATGCTCTCAACATCAACCTCCAACGTGTCTGTTGCTTGATGAACATAATTATTCAAAATGTGTGCTGGACATCCCACATCAATTAAGGCTTTGTTATCTAACAGCTTCTTCAAATTTGCAAACACATTTTTTCTCTCAGAATCCCATTGCAATCATCCAAACATTGTGTTGCAGTTGTCACCTGTGAATGCTATGCATTTCTGAAGTAGTCCTTGACTTGAAGTAGTCCTTTACTTTCAAGGGTCTTCTTTAGATATGATGAAATTGTGCCCGTAGTCTCATTGGGTTGGCTTTGCAGTTGAACTAATTTGACTGCAAACCACCACTTTTCCAATCAAAATATTGAACAATTATTGGAAGTAGCTTTACCAAACCATGACTGCTCCCATCAGTAGAAACTCCACAGTAACTTATTTCTTCAATAGATCCTCTTTATTTTAGTGATTGTAATGTAATGCACTGAATATTAGAATGGTATATTGGAATGCATTTCTCTGGTCTGGTAACAGAGGAGACATAACACTGCACTATAAATCACTCCACCTCAAAGAAAAAGATGCTATTAGTTACCTCCATGCTTGAGAGGAGACAGATGGAGTGTAACAAGAAGATCTCAGTTAATTACTCTTAGCACTCCACAATTAAGAAGGCTACATTTACATATCTATCTCCAATTTTGACATATTTATTTGCTTCACTGTTTTCCCCAGAATTAAATCCAAGCAATGATGAGCTTATAAACGTAGCTTGTTATTACTGTTTGCATCTGTTAAAACATTTTCATTATGTTGTATGCTAATTTGCTGTTCAACCTCTGAACTGGTAAATTCCATTTTATTGTACCTGAGGAAGTGTGCATGCACATGAAAGGTCATACCTTGAATAAAGCTTTATTGGTCTTAAAGGTGCCCCTGGATTCAAACTTTGCTCTTTTATTTCTTCAGTACTTTCCAAAACATTTTCAACAGAATGGGATGCCAAGTCAGAATTTATAACTACCTCTGTCTTAGTTCTTGCAACATCAGAATCCAAGAATGTCCTCTTTAGTAGGCCTGGTGTGCAATCTGTCACTTTGTAACTGTTGTGGTGCTTAACAGTGTGGAAAGAGAAAGCACCTTCTGCTGCAGCTACTTCATCTTCTAATTTGCTCAGGGCTGGCTCTCTCACTAGGCCAACTAAACACCCACCTAGGGGTGCAACTGGCAAATGGGGTAGCAGAGTGAGAGAGACTCCCAACAAGTCCGCCCCCACCTCCCCGCATGCAACTTGGGCGCCCGGGCAGGCACAGCGGTGTCCCCAGAATGGAAAGTTGCCTGCAGAGCATGGCTGGGCACAGACTTCTCCCCCCCCCCCCCCCGCAAAAAACCCCAAACTTCTTGCAGCTGGCTGGCTGGCTGGGATCCCGCCTGGAGGGTGCCACACTTGGCCCGGCCACCGAGCCCCGCCAAGCAGTGCTGCCTTCTCAACTCAGCTTACAAGGCAGCGCCTCCCCCCAATCTCCTGGAATTCCCCAGCCCAGAGTTTGTAATCCTAGCTAAGCATGTGCTTGAGTGGAGACTAGTCTGCATGGGGTTGTTAAAATGCATTTATGTTTGAAAATTGGGGGGGCACACGGTGTTGGGGGGGGGGCAGAAGGTAGCCTCACCTAGTGTGTAAAAAAACCTGGGGCCGGCCCTGAATTTGCTACCTGGTTTTACAAAGAAATCTGTTAATTTTCCTGAAGAAGCTACTCCTCATACTGCTCTCTTGGGGTTTGTTTGTTTTTTTGAATCCACATGTGCTTGCAAATCTAGCTCTCCTTTATTCACCACAGAGACACACGTATCTGGTACATATCATGTATTCGGGTTCGAAATCTTCTCTACCACTTCTACAACAGGAATATTTTTTTTCTGGAGTTCTTTTGGACATTTTGTCCCAGACAGCACAGAACAGAAAGCAAGGCCTTCAGCAACCTTTCTCACACAGGGCAGAAGCTTCTATTACCCAAACATAGTATCAAACTTGGTTGCCAGGCAACCTTGCCCAGATTCATTTTCTGCTAGCCTCTAAAAATTTGTTAACTATTTCCAGTTAGCATCCTCTGCTACTGCACAGCTAACAAGAGCAACACCAGAAATGTCCAGGACCTCTACACTTCCTGGCAGTGTGTGTATGTGTGTGTGTGTGGGGGGGAATCTTGCCATTGCTGTGCGGAGGGAAGGAGTCAACAACATGGAGCAAAGCAGTCTACAGACCTAAGAAAATTCTGATATACAACGATGAAATAGGAAGCCTTATTTCAAAATACATATTAGGAAGACATGCTGGTGCCATAACCGAAGGTTGCTTCCACTGGGGAACTATAGGGCAAAACAGGCTCAGCCTCCCAACCCAAAAGAGGACATTTTCATCAGTTTTTTTAAAGAGCTCAAAAGAGGATGAACACCAAAAAGAAGAGAGGACATATCCTCTAAAAAGGGGACATCTGGTAAACCTAAGTAAGAGTGACTTTCAAGAATGAAAGTCAATTAGGTGACTTTCCTTTGAAATACATATTGGAGCTATGTGTGTACTATACATTTGTAATGAGACTAAATGACATAAAGTATTAGGAATATTCACAGCTGCATCAAGCTGAGAGGAGATACAGAAAACTGGAGTCACTTATAAACCAAATTTTTACAAAAATGTTAGGAAGTTGCAATTTCTCTGTTGTACAATTTCTCAAAGCTGGATTGGAAAAATGATAAGACTTCTTGGATATTGCAGCTCATGTTCCCCATTTGTGGATGTGACTGAGTGCATCCAAAGGGTGAAAGACAATACTGTACACATATACAGGTTAGACAACACGAGCTTCAGTATGGAGATTAAAATATATTTAAAATCCAGCACTGGAAATGGCCTGTTGAGACTTCCAGATCTTTGAAATTGCTGCCTAGAAATAATATCCATGCAGCTGTGGGATAGGATGTGGCTGAGTGTCAGAGAGTTCATTTCCACAGGACAGGATACACACTTAGAACATGACTAAACAGGCTAAACATTTGCATTTGGGATCAATGTAGTCCTGAAATTTTGACATTTGAAATGAAATGATGTGCATTTACACAACCCTGAGACAGTCCTTTTTAAACCAGTTGAATTCATCACACACATCGTCCCCAGATCTTTAAGTGATATTAAAAATGTTTTGGATTTTCATTGTTAATAGAAAACATAGAAAACTACAGGAAAATTCCAAGATGACACAGTATATTATTTCCAGCACACACTAATAAACACCCACCCTTTATGACTGAAATGCATCAACAAAACTGTTTTGAAGCCCAGACCATTTAGTTCATTCTAAATCCTCTAAATTACACATGATTTTGATTACTGGGACATATTTAGTCTTGGTATTTCATGTACTGCTTGTGCTGACATGAAGTCTGCTTTGGAAAACATGAAAATATGTATTTCCATCAACAGTATACCTTTTCAACATTACCTTCTTATTTCCACCAGAAGCTTTAAATATTCTGTGTTGTCTGCTCAAATCCCCTGTTCACTAATACTTAATAACCAATGAAGAAAAAAGCAATTACTGCATGCTTAAGAATTATATCAGGCCATAAAACCAGCCAGTTACCGTAGAAGATACTTTCCCCCCCTTTTATGTATATTTAAATATATATTGGTTTAAACTTAGCAAGTACTTTTAATTTACAGAACTTACACTAGTGTTTGAAGCTGAACCTCCAGAAAATATTTAAAATATCTTGTTTTCACAGGGATTGGAGACATGAGCGGTTGTTCAGGAATGAAGGGAAAATAAACAGATTCTTCTCTGTGAGATGGAGAAGCTTTTGTGAAGTCTACAGTCCTACTGAGGGGATCATTTATTGAATGGAATGCCATTGCTTTGAACAGGCCTCTGCCAAACCACCATCTAAAGTTAGCAGGATTTATGAGTCAAGAAAACCATTGGCTTGCTACTTTTTGCAGCCCCATGGATAATCTGCCCTTGTGAAATCACTTCGTTGGTACACTCAGTCCAGTATTAGGCTACTTTCCCCACTGGCCTTTTAGGTCAGTACGGGCATTCTTTCAATACAACTTTTTGCTGACTTTATGCAAATAGCACCAACATTTGTAATCACCAATTGCCACAACATTCCTAAGAAAACCAATAAAAGAATATATTGTGCAGCCTTTCAGGCACTGAGCATTTGGAAATGAGTACGGCTTAAAGGTTTAAGAGAGGAACAACCCAACCAGAAAAGAGAACCCTACTCAAAGAGTTCTTTATTTGGTTTGCTGTTCCCTCAGTGATGCCTTCGTCCTGCCCAATGTTTTGTTGTTTTCTTGTGTTTTGTGTATTTCAGCTGAGGTTTTATTTTTAATGATGTGTTTCGTTGATTTTAATGGTTTTTGAGATGGGATTTTATTACACGTTTTAATTGGTTATCCACTTTGGTGGGCCTTATGACGACAGAAAGGTGGGGTATAAATTTAGTACAATAAATTTTAAAAATACTCTTGGCAATCCTTTTGTGATATGTAAGGTCAATGTGAATTGTATGGAGGGCCTATTTAGACATTACTTATCAGGAAGAAAATTCAATGACCATCAGAACAGTTCCCCATGAGAAGCCACAACTTATTATAGCAGCTGTTGTGACCAGTCCCAGTGAGGGTTGCCAACTGGCTCGGTCTTATCACTTTCAAGAGTGGGAAGGTTTTCATGGCATGGAAGAAGAAACATCATCCAGTAAATAATAACCTATTGAGACATGTTTAAAGGGCCAGTTGGCAACCCTAGTTACGATAGGCCAAGTCCAGATTGGCAGTTTGGCCTGATAAAGGCCCACTTTGCAAGCAGATTAAGAGAGCCCATCCACACAGCTACAGCTGTCTGGCATTGCTGTGCCGCACTCACCCCATCCTGAAGCGCTTTCATCCCACGTTGAAAAGGTAACTGGTAAAACCGGTGTCAAGCCATCTGGGTACGTATTCATCCCTCTTCCTGAGAGTGTGGATGCAAATAAGCCACACATCAAGTGGTGCCAGTAATCTGAACTCACTGATCTGGCTGCTGTGCCCATGTGCCTATGTGCCCATGTGCAGGTCGGCAAAACGGACCAAAGCTGCACGCCACTGCGGCACTGCCACCAGGGGCTGCCCTATAGTGTGGACACTGTTCCACGTCCTCCCTGGTATGGTCCCACATCAGTCTACGCAGTACTAATGGATGGCCCCGCGACAACTCGGCCTGGGTCTTTTTGCCCCATTTCCCTTGCACTTCATTTTGCCAGTCTGTCCACAGCCCCAGTTACAGCAGCACTGGCTGTTCATTATAAAAGCAACTGAGCTGTTGGTTTGTCGAGAAGCATCCCACAGCGCTACACACTTCAGCTTATCTGTGGATCATATCATAGCTCCCATCCACAAAGTCACTGACTTCAATAAAACAATAACAGGCCTGGTCTACACATGTAGCAGACAAGATGGTAGACTTCTGAGATGGTAGAGTGGCCTGTTCCACTTCAGACTGCAGGTGGGGTGAAGCATATTTTAATGCTTCCCTATGTACAAATGCCCTGCCAGGAAGAAGAAAAACACACACACATCTAGGACAAAATTTCTGTCCGAGCCCTTTGCATGCTGTGTTAGTTTCCCACTTATTAATTCAGAGAATCTTTGAGATGTAATCCCTCTCTTGCAGCTTGAAATGATGCAGTCCATTCTGTTAGCTATGCCTGCATGGGCAGACCAAGTTTTGGAATAGCAGGGATATAGATTATGGTCTTTCTCTGGCTATTTTGACAACAGCTTTTATGGATAATCCCTTCAGGGTGGATTTAGACAGTTTATGTGTTTTCTCCTCAATAACTATAGACTTTTACAATCACCAAAAACTTACAATCAACAGAAATTAGTCTGAGAGGTCCAACAATCAGTTGTTGCCACAGCTCTTACTTTACTGATAAGTGGGGCCAGTACCAGGTTTTGTGAAGCAGAAAGTGCCTATACCACCCTTCCCTACTTTGCTTACCATCAGCCTCCAATTTATAGCATTCTTCCTGCCTGCTCACCTGCATGTCCCACACCTGCCTATATACCTTGCCTCTACCTACTCATTAATGTGTTTGTGCATGTGCTTAAAGCTCCCCACACTGCCTTTCACCAGTGGTGCTACATAGTACACAGCTAGGATTGCTCCCACTGTGGCTGCCAAAAGTGCCACCACCACACACCATCTGCACAACCCTTTTCAGAAGTGCTGGGCGGTACATGCAGCCAAGAACATGGGTGGCAGAGTTCTCATAAGCAGACAGGGAGAAGGGTACATTGATGGGTAGCAAGGCAAGTGTGTGGGTGGGGAGTTGGTCATAGTGGGTCCTACTAGACGCCCTAGGTTCTGGCAGCTGCCCCACCTCAGGATATGCTGATGCCAGCCCTGTCTCAATCTCATTAATTTTGAGCTGCATCATTTAAAGCTAATTCACATAATTATTGGGCAGCACACCAGCTGATTTCTTTTTAAGCTGGGTGAACCACAATTCAATTAAATATAATTTATGTCAAAGTCAGATGCCTTCAACTATTGCTATTCCAGAGGCTGATAGGGACAACATGACTTGGTTTATGATAATATATTTTTTGAGTTTTACTATGTTTGTGATAACTTCAGAACCAGTTTGGCATCCTTTGGATTCTGGATGCCAGGCTAAAGATGAGTGTGATGGTGGTTTTGTGGTGAAATAGTAGACTTTCCATTTCTGAACAGCTGCAAGTTGCAGCTATCCTAACCTTTCCTCCCTGTGTCCAGACGAAGAAGAAGAGATTGGATTTATACCTCACCCTTCACTTGGAGTTTCAGAGCAGTTTACAATCTCTTTCCCTTACACTTCCCATAATAGACACCCTGTGAGGTAGGTGGGGCTGAGAGAGCTCTTTCAAGGACTGCTCGAGAGAACAGCTCTGAGAGAACTTGAGACTGACCCAAGGTCAGAAAGCAAATGATTAGCAGTGCAATCCCAAGCAACCCTTCTAAGTCCATTGCCTCATGGCATTCAGAACAAGTCTATTGACCTAATTATGGAGGTCCACTTCTTGATATGCAAACCCACTTCTAATTCCATGATAATATAAATAATAAAGACTTAACTTTAAAGTAATGAAGACATTCTTTCAACCTGTCAGTTAAATCAATATTAGAAAGGAAGTTATTTACTGTTCCTTCCACAGAGATTTATCACCACTACTGTAACAATTGACATCACTTGTCACTATGAAGATCACCTCCAGCTCAGAAATGCCAATTTCACAGTTCATGCACAATGACAATGGCATCTAGCTCGATAAAATGAAATACCACTGCAGATTTTTTAAAACAATGTCAGATGAACTTATGTGAGCAAGATAACTTGGAAACAGTTAGGCAAAGGTAAGAACTACTTTTTAAAGTGCCTTCATTTTATACTTTTCCATCAGCCTGTCATTCTAAACTAAACCTCTACAGGACTTCCATGCACTTAAGGAGCTCCTGTGAAATGAGAGATTTCCTCAGTTGGTTCAATGTCCCCTATGCAATAGGAATTAATGACCAGAGCTAATCAATTGCGGGGAAGGGGAGACAAATCGTATCAGAGGAAACAGAAGGCAGGAAAATAGCAAAAGCCAGAGCAGGTTAGCTCAAAGAATCAATAAAATAAGCAAAGAAGTTTGAGGCACAGTGTTGGAACAGGAGATCTTGACCAGCCTATCCCTATTTCCTTTCCCACAGGCTGCTGGTAGTTGGAGGCCTGTGATCGCAGGGAACCTCAAGTGACTTGGATTTAAGCAGTCTCACTGACCATTAGACTATATCCAGAGATGCTTACATAGCAATAACACATCAGTTAAATAACAGCAGAAGTATAGCTATTACACCCTTCTTTCTATACATCTGTGTATGCCAGCTGGCCTGTAAAGCAGGACAATGAAAGAGGATAATGCAATAAAAATGACAAACTGACAAGCATAGTTTTGGAAAGTGTAAACATGTAACTTGTTACTTTGTCAATTTTGTGTTTTTTAATAAATAAAAAGATATTCCTTACATATAAAAAATGATTAATACAATATGTGCATTAAGATGGAAATATCATGGCATTTGTGCCCCTTTTTTGATGAGGGTGAGCTGTACTGCAGTGACAAATTGTGATGAGGGTGGACAATAGGAGTGTGTATTCAAGTATTATTTAAGCCAAAGATCTGAGAATCTGATTGGCTGCTGGTATAGCTGGGCATGAATAAAAGTGGAATTTTTTGGTGTTTATTTGGGTATATTCAGCTATACCAAATAGGTTGCAGTAGTTGAGAGCTCCACGCTGCCTCAGCTGTGGCTGGCTCCTCTTGCAGCTTGGTTTAAACTGAGCTGCAAGAGGAGCCAGCCTAGGATTGGCTGAGGCAGTGGGAGCTGAGAGCAGGAGAAGCCCTCCCAGCCGGGTCTGCATGTGATGGGGAGAGACCTCCCTGCCACACACAGATCCTGGGACCAGCTTCTCCAGCAGCACAGTTTAAACAGGCCAGAGTCAGGCTGGCTTTCTTTTTTTTTTTTTAAAAAAAGGTATTTTTCTTCTTGGATCTATTGAACTGCCCAAAATTTGGCCAGGATGGTATTGGGATATGGGATTTTTTGGAAATGCCGGAATTTTTTCAAGTCCAATAGACCTGAACTGAAAAAAATACCATTTTTTCTCCCACATACCTAGCAGACAATTCAAAAGTAGGATTTTAAAGGCATGATATATTTATGAGTAGTCTCCCAAAGGGAAACACATTTTTTTCTCAGTGAATTCATCCATAATGTTTAAAACAAGAAGCACCCAATCTATCACTGCAAAAACAGCAGGATCGATTTTTTTGAAGAATAAAAACCTGATCTGGATGGTTGAACAAATTATGGGAAATATTTCACACAGCAAAGTTTCAAAGATTATGAAGGGAAAATACTTGCCTCCTACAAAACCCTCAACCCAAAACAAATACATCTGTCACTGGCAATAGAGGCAAGGGACATAATTTATTAAGACTATTTCTTGTCTATTTAATTTCAGTGGAGTTTAGACGAGTAAGAGTGGCCATAAGTGGCCATTATGGCCAAGGGTCTATTGGCCAAGGACCATAATCCAAAATTTTACAGAATCCGATATGCACATGTAGATCAGTGAATGCAGGAAACATGTCATCCTTATCAATACTGGAGAATTCTCTGTATGTATATTCCCATTTTGTGTGCAAAATATTCCCTGATAATGATGAAGCACATGTGAGCATTATCTAGCATTAAAGAAAATTGAGTACTCCTCTCATATGAAGTCCAGAATATGAACTGAAACCCAACAGAACTTTCACATTTAAGTTTTGAATTCAGAGCGGAGCATATCAAATCCCACCACTGAAACCATCAGTCATGCATTACAAAATTATTCATATTTCTGCAGCATCACACTCTGAATGTGAGGACAATAATACTGGTGTGTAATACAGCTACCATATAAAAGTTAGGAGAACACTGGCCATAGACAAGGGGTCTGGTTCAATACTGCAAAATGAAAGACAGGTGAAATTGGATTAGTGTGTCATTTCAGGGCAAGAAATACTGGCAGAATAATAAATGTTGGTTCAGCTCAAGAACAGTGGATGCACTTATTGAGTTTACAGAATGATCATTACAGATTTATAACAGTACATGTATTTTCATTTAAAAGAATCTGCAGTGGGTACCAGCACAGCTTTCTTACATTGCTCACACTAGAGAATACCAACTGCATTATCAAGACTGCCTTCAAAACAAAACAAGCCACCAACCACTGTACAAACACAAACCACCATCACATTTTTAATTTATATGTGGATAAAATGGAGTCAAATTCTTTTGACAATATACTGGCAAAGGCCTACAAAACCTTTAAATAATGAAGTAGTATTTTCTTTGTTTAGTACACTGGTTCTTCCCCAAGAGGAGATAAAAACAACAGAGAAATGGATTTAGAGCTTGAGAAATGGATGGGAACATGTTTGCACTTCCTATAAAATTCAAACATTCCAACAAACTAGTCATTGTATATTGCCTGACTGAACTAGTAAAAAATAGATCACTTTGTTTGTTTTGTGATTTCCCAGACTGCCAATGTCAGAGGCAAAGAGCTGGTGAGAAGTCAATCATTGTATGGACTGCCTTCCCTTCAGAATCCAAGTTATGGTCCTTAGTCACTAATCAGTATCTGCAGGAAAGTTGCTTTATTGACTTGGTGGCTGTAAAGTCCATATGCTAATGCTCCTAATGATCAACCATTCCTTTTGGCTTTTAGTAATAAGTATTCTCATACAGTGAATATCAAAAAGAACTTTGTGCTCTACTTCTGTAATTTCCACGTTTCCATTTTTAAACTCCCCTAGTCGTAAGTAAGTGGTACATTGTCTCCCCTTTTTGCCACCAACAATTTTTTCACCAACTTCTAGAGCTCCATGATGCAAAATATCATTTTGTCGGTCTTCTGTTCCAGTGACAACTTTAATTCTATTGATTTTAATTGGCTTTTCAAAGACAATTACATAGAAATCTCCAGTGGAGGGTGCCTTTCCCCAGAAGTATTCATCAACACTACTGTAAGCTTTGCTTGCTTCATAATTTTCAAAGACATTCATGTTGGTGTGTAGGTTGGCAGGTGGGTTATCAGGGATGTCAAATGAATCCTCTTCAAAGTCATCATCTTTTAATTTATTCTCTGCTCCTTTGTAAGATGAATAATATCCCATATGCTGGAAGAGAGAAGGCTTGAAACGTATCACATCCTTTTGAGCCAATAGCCCCCGGAAATGTATTAGCAGCCAATCACAAGGCATTTCCTGGTAGAACATTAGCAAGAAATGGGCCAGGCGGGGGAGATCATGGGAATGGTACAGTTTCCCAATGTATCCCAACTTGGAAAACTCTAAGGTCACCCAGTAGGTTCTTTCTCGGGAAGTTATGACTTTCTTAACTACAGTCAAGAAGTTTTTGGCACATCGAACATCATCTTCTAACATCATGTAATAATCAGAAAGATTAGCACAGAAGTTAAGCAAGAAAGCATAATCTACATTTTGCTTGGAACGGAACTTCACCCGATCTTCTGGGTCATTGTAATTTCTCTTAAGGCCATCCAGTATTGGATAGTATTCCTCAGGAGTATGAATCACCATTAACCTGCCGGCAATTATGTGATGGGCAAATTTCTGTGAAATATCTTGAACCATCCCATCACACCAAGATGAGTCAAACTCTGCCAGGTGCACTACTACTGCAATTTCCTTCAGCTCCTCATAGCTTGACTGCTCAAATATGGACTTGATTGTCTCAAGCAAATAATTCCCCTTCTTCCTTTTAACAGAGGACAGTCCAATGGTAAGATACCCTGCAGAAATGAAAAGAAATAGGCTTATTAAGAAGCTATAACATTGATATTAAAACACATTCTGTTTTAATAAAAGTAAGTTATTGGAATGGGGAATTCGTGAAAGCAGTGACAGAATTCACGTTCCTGGGATCCAAGATCACTGCAGATGGTGACTGCAGCCATAAAATTAAAAGATGCCTGCTCCTTTGGAGGAAAGCTATGGCAAACTTAGATGGCATAATAAAAAGCAGAGACATCACCCTGCCAACAAAAATCTGTATGGTCAAAGCAATGGTATTCCCAGTAGTAATGTATGGCTGCAAGAGTTGGACCATAAGGACGGCTGAGTGCCAAAGAATAGATGCTTTTGAATTAAGGTGCTGAAGAAGACTCTTGAGAGTCCCTTGGATGGCAAGGAGATCAAATCAGTCAATCCTAAAAGAAATCAACCCTGACTGTTCCCTGGAAGGACAGACACTGAAGCTGAAGCTCAAATACTTTGGACACCAAATGAGAAGGGAGCACTCACTGGAGAAGACCCTGATGCTGGGAAAGATTGAAGGTCAAAGAAAAAGGGGATGGCAAAGGATGAGATGTTTAGACAGTGTTATTGATGAACGAACATGAAATTAAGCAAACTCCGGAACACGACAGAAGACAGGAGGGCCTGGCATAATGTGGTCCATGGGGTCACGAAGAGTCGGACTCGACTGTGCAACTGAACAACAAGAAGTTATTGGAATAATAAAAGCCATAGTCTAGAAAACACTTTCAAGCATACTCTCATAGGGCTTGCCTATGCCTTGTACGATTTATGCCTTTTTCCTTTGGGCAATAGCACTTTACCAATGCCACATCACAAACTGCTTTTAAAACTTATTTCTCAGGCTGGCAGGGGGAATATTTGGGGAGCTCACCGGTGTCAGTGCAATGTGTCATATCACTTGCAGAACAAAACTGGAAGTAACATCATCATGTTGCACCAGAACTCTAGGATTTCCCCAAAACTCTAAAATTAACCATAGTATTTTTGGCAAATTTAGAGCATCAGTATGATGTGATATCACTTCTGGTTTTGCACTGGAAATGACATGGCACATTGTACAGATACCAGTGTGATTGTGTTTACCCCCAGGATTTTCCAGCAGGCCTTGCAGCAGCTGGCAACCCAATTTTTACAGTTCTTTGTACAGTATGAAAAGTAAGATACATTAACAACTAATTAACAAACTATCTGATGAAGGGAGCTTTGACTCTGAAAGCTTGTACCCATGTAATCCTGTTGGTCTCTAAAGTGCTACAGGATTCACGGGGTCATATGGACCCTGCACACACTGCTGAATTTTGCCTGTTCTCTTAATATATCATTTTCTGTATACATAGGAGAAAAATACTAAAACTGCTCTGACATCAACTATATCCCAATTGAAAGATTTTGATCACCAGCACATGATTCAAAGGTAGCTTTGTATTCTTCACATAACAGTTAGCTCTTTTCGTAATCTGAAGTTTCATTGCTTTGTTTTTATTCTCAAGGTTGGGTTGAAAAAAACCCTGCTATTTGGTTGAAGTGGTCATTTCAACACCCTCTGGTAGTCAATATGACAGCTAGCTACTGAATGTGTGAAACTGTTTGCACATTGATTTAAGGTTCAGTTCTTAAAAACCGAAATGGTCTTTTAAGGTGCCAACCACTATTAATAACCCTGGGTAAATGTCCTGAAGTATACTTCCAAAGATATTCCCCTTCCTCCTCAATAGTGTCCCTGGTCAAAGCTGACTTATAGCTAAATGACAATTTCTAATTTTTCTACTGCTTTTAAATTTCCCACACACTGAGCAGGGATCATCTTTTTTAAAAACAACAACAACAACAACTGTGAGTGCGTGTGCACCTAGAAGTCATGGTGACCTCTGGTTACTGACCCCTAGTGGGGGCCTGAAGGATATTCAGAGAGGTGGCTGACTAAAGCCTGCCCCCACCTCCAGACTGCTGATATTCCAAGGTCTTCTATTCAAGTACTTCCCAGAGTCAACTCTGCTTAGCTTCCAAGATCTGACAAGATCGGGCTTGCCTGGGCTATCCAGGTCAGGACTAAGTGGGGATCATCTTGAAAGGTTTAGAATGTAGGATACTACTGGTCTCAGTAGCTCATGTATTTCCAAACCCATGAGCATTTCCATACAAGTAATAATGATAAATGTTTTTATGTTAATCCGATGTCACATGCAGACTATTTTTTTCCTAACTTTGATTTAACTGGGGTATATCATACAGTTGGGATAGATTGTACCACAGTATCTAATTAACGCAGTAGGCTTTTTAAGGAAGTTCACTTGGGAGGTTCATGCTATAAGGCTATACATTTGAGTTCTCTTAACACATTTACCTTTTGAGATCTTGACTTAAAAATCACCAATCCTCTTCACTGCTATCTAAACTCTGCCCCAAACAGCTATTTTGAGATCTTCTGGGGGAGAGAGTGGGGTAAACTACTACGACAGATAGAGATGCCAGCCTCCAGCTGCAGCCCGGGGATCCCCTGGAATTACACCTCATCTCTAGACTACAGAGATCAGTTTCCCTGGAGAAAATGGCTGCTTTGGAGGGTGGACTCTATGGCATTATATGTCACTGAGATCCCAGTCCTCCCCAGGCTCCATCCTCAAATCTCCAGGAGTTTCCCAACCTGGATCTGACAACCCTACCCTCCCATCCCCCACCAGTGGCCAGCATGGGCCTGGCAACCCTAATAATAGATAGCAAATCTGTGTCACTAGAATGACCACACCAGGCAGTGGCAAACGGGGGGAGGGGAGATGAAGAAGGAGTCTCTGGGTGACTAGATGCAGTGGGCAACTATGGGCAGGTATCAGGGAATGTGGATAAGGTCATCATTTGGAGACAAATGAAACACAGACCACCCCACATAATCCTAACTGATTTTGAGGAAATTCAATTGTAAGATCCCCCCTCTTCCCCCAGTTCTCTAATTCAGTGACCGAACTTCATCACATACGTTCCTGTTAAAGTTTTACTAAGGAACAGATGATTTTCATCCATGTATGAGAGAATACTGGGGAATAAAAGTAGGAGTGACTGCAGGTGCTGAGTGTTTCTTTGGATGTTTACAGTTCCTAAAGCATTTGCATGCCTGGGAGGAATTCAGGTATGTGGTCTTTTCAGTCCGCAGCATCTTTAAAATTCCTCTTATTGTGCCTGCACTGCTAACTTCGGGAATGGGCTAACAGGGCTGCATATCTATAATCACTACTGAGCTTTAGGGTGGCATTTCATTCCTGTTGAAATGCCAGTCACATTCTTAAGTGTAGTCATCCTCTAGTGGGGTCATTTGCTATTAAAATGTAAATGGCTGAACAGTGAACAATTCTGCACACATCGTAAGAGGTACTGAAAGTCTCTGGCTTGACCCATTCTTGCTTTCTCCACATGTGATTGTTGGTTTGGGGTCAAAAGAAGAATTTTATAACGAGTTGAAGTTTTGTTTGCGGAGTCCCGTTATGCAGCTGTATAGAAATTCAGGATTATGTCTTGCGATTTTAACAGCAATTCTTTCCTAGATAGTGATACTGAGGCTGAAATTCTATTGTCTTTACAAGCAAACACTCTTACTAGCTTTTTCTGTGTTTGTTACCATTAGGTGGGATAAAAAAAAAATCTTGCTTTGGTTAATGAAAACGAAATTCCAGACACTTACTTTTTCTGAGCAAAGGTGTGCCAGCCAGATAGCGATAGGAAACATTTATTGATCCTGAGAAATTGGACAGATCTTTAAAAGTGTGAACGTATCGCTCTGAGTTTAATTGATGTGTGGCTGTTTCTCTGATTAACTGTTTGTTTCCCTCCTAACAAGTAGTCGACAAAGAGAAAAACAAAGAGAATGCACAGTAGCAGTTAAGGTAAGAAAGGAAGTAAATAGGGAAGGACACACACACTTTACATTTCTCAACAGTGTTTTCCTCAGAGTAAAGATGTACATCTTGCTATACACATTGGCCTCATCCAGTCACACGTGGAGAAGCATGTCCACATTTGCATCAACGGGTTTTCCAGACAACACAACAGATTTAAGATTTTGCATGGGTAGACATCACGAGATGCAAATGCAAATCTGAATTATTAATATGTAGAAATCTCTTTAGCCACACGAGACCACTTGTATACGTGGTGTGGTTATGCAGTTATGCAAGCATCTTGTCCCTCCAGTATTTCTACTCTAAATTAATATATCCATTATTATCTCCCACTCTCCCTACTGCATTCCCATTTCAATGCTTTCTGACTGAACAGCCCATCCTCCCTGTTTCTCAGGCTGACTTCATTTTTTTTCTTCATGTCCACCATCTTTCAGATAAAAAACTGATAGATAATATGTTTAGATAGAGCTTTTTATTATTCAGAATTACCAATAGTAATTGGGCAGAGCGGGATTTTTTTGGGAGGGGGGAAATGTTGGTTAAAATTTCATTAGATTAAGCAGATCAATAGACTGACAGATTTTGGAAGGCAGTAACAGACTGCAGTTGTTCATCATATTTCTAGAGATACACAGATTCCTCTTGGGTCACATCCTCCTCCCATGTTACTATTTTTATTGTTATTCTGCACCCCCCGCAAAAAAAACATCCTGCCATAGAGATAAAGGACTAGAGACTGACAGAGCAATCCTAAACCGAGTTATGTTCCTGTTCTGAGTCCAGTGAAGTCAATGGTCTTAGAATGTAACTCTGCTTAGGACTGCACTGACTGCCTCCCAGACCTTTGAAATATATACATGCTACGATTCCACTAATACAAATTCTGGATGTATGAAGGGAGCTGCACCACATCATATGCAACTTCTGGGCAAGTGTCTCCTTCAATATTTCTCAAAGCTATGCTTCGTCTACTTAATACTGTAGCCATACTTCTCAAGGGATATTAATGCAAAAACCAACTTTGTTGGGGTGTCTCAAAGGAGGCTCTGCATTGAAATGGAGATTTTGAGTTCTTTCTTCCAAAGCAACCTCAATGTAGTAAACAGTTTTAAGCAGCTCGAGTGGAATCTCTCAGCCAGACACATGCAAAAAATGTGAAATAGGATGCAAAATCCCTAAAGAACCCTGAAAGACAACCTTTCTGAAAGTTTCCGTTTCATTAGCCTTTTTTTTCTTGGAAGTGTGCATTCTACCCTTATTTTTCTAAAGAATTCATCACTATTGCCTCAGTATCTTGACATGAGTATTTAGGGGAATGGGGATAGTGTATTGTTCCCCCCACTTTCCCAATTATTGGAGAAAAGCGTGGATCAGCACACATGGTCTCCCCTCCCATTTGTTCCTCACAGCTATCCTGTGAGGAAAGCTAGGATGAGAAAGTAACTTGCCCTTGGGTATTATGGCTGAGAGGGATTTGAAGCCAGAGCTTTTTGGTCCTACTCCAGTACTACATCCATTAAATTGCACCGTGCAGATGTTTCCAAAGTTTAGCCACATATTATTTCAGTGTTAATATTCCAGTGTCTGCCATAATTTCTCCCTGCTTGGGACAGAATTGGTACTGTATTTTGGAATTTCCACTTAAATTGGTTTTTGTACAGTTGTACTGACTTACTGGAAATAAAGTTTTTTTAAAAATAATACTTGTTTTGCTTCAAGATGCCCAAAATTGTGTAAAAATGGCATTACAATGACATATAATGTAAAATAGTTTAAATGCAGTAAAAATAAACACACTAGAAACAGCAACAATGAAAAATGGGTGAAGCTAGAAAGTTCACATGAACATCATATAAACAGAGCTGTCTACAGCCCTTGGACAAAGACTTTCTTTGCAAACATCTCATATTTGAATTGCCCACTCAGGGTTAGGAAATTCCTGGAGACTGGGAGTGAAATCTGAAAAAAGGGAGTTTGAGACGGGGAGGGAGCTCAGCAGGGATCTGACTACCCAGGGCTTTTTTGGGCAGGAACACTCAGGAATGAAGTTCCGGCTGGCTCCTAAGTTGGCCACGTCTACAACCAAAACCTCTGGCATGCGTGGCTACAGAGCACGCTGCCCTCCCAACATTACACACAGGAAGGAAAGGCAGCATGTTAAAATGCCATCTTTCCCTCTGGGGAGTCTGTAGGGATTTCCTTGTCAATTTCACTCCTCCCCCCCCCCCAGTTGAGAGTGAAATTGACAAGGAAAAGCCTCTCTCTGCCTCTCCTTCTCTAGCTGACATGTGGCAGCTGGAAAAGGGCAGGCAGGGAACCCAGGCATGTTGAAAATGCCTTTCTTTCCCTCCCCAATCTGATCCCAGGCACCTCAGCAGTGCCTTTCCCCAGCTGTCTGGTTTGGAGGGGGACGTAGACTAGAAAGGCAATGCTGAAGTGGGGCGGAGAAGCTGGGGGGGGGGGAGAGGCAAGCTTCCATGCCTGCCCATGAGCTGTGCTGTCAGGAGTGTGGCCTAATATGCTAATGAGTTTCTGATGTTGGGTGTGGCCTATTATGCTAATGAGTTCCTGCTGGGCTTTTTCTACAAAAAAAGCCCTGTGACTACCATTTTCTCTGATCTATGTAGCCTGGAAAATAGTTGTAATTCTGGGGAAACTGGAAGCTGGCAAACCTTTCTCACAAATTAAAATAACATTTAAAGAAACACAAAATTGAGAAAGTAAGGAGACAGAAAAAAAGCAGTGAGAAAAGTAAAACAAGCCCCACTGATTGTGGTGAAGCCTTCAGCATGGCAACCTACAGAGAAATAGAAGGAGAATAAGAAGGGCCAAAGCCTCTCTATGCATTTAGACTTTAACTCTTGCTGTAGAAATCCGGCCCTTCCCAGCTGAGCATCCCTTGGGATGCTTAAGTCTGGGAACCACCTTTGCTCCCTCTGGAAGGAGGAAGAGACACTTTCAGCTCATATAGATTCTGGCCAGGGGTTGGAGATATAGTATTTATAAGGAGGCTCTGCCCCCAACCACACAGTTCATTGTTGGAGCTCGGGCTGGTAGGAGCTGCACTCAGTGGTTCCTACTGATAGGCCTTGGCCTTCCTAAGGGCAGCTGTGGTCTTTGGGATGAGCAAGCTGTTGTTGGCGGTGGCAGCGGCATCCTTGGTGGAGGTGGCTTCCTTACTAGTGGTGGTCTTTTTGGCAGTGGTGTTTTTCCTGGTGGCTTCCTTGGTGGTGTCTTCCTTGGCGGTGGCTCCCATGGTGGCAGAGGAGGATTGTTGAGCAGCATCCCTCCCCAGGCCCAGGTGACATATTTTGGCCAGTGGCCTCCATCAAGGCTGCGCGGGGGGGGGGGGGGGTCCATGGCCTCCTTTGCTCAGTGCGGGATTCCTTCCTAGATAGGGAGCAGCCTATCAGACAGGGAGCTGCCTAGGAATTTGCCCCCACACTGTTTCTAGTTCAGGCTTAGCTAACGGGTAGGCTGGGAGTAGGCAGCCATTTTTGTAGCCTGTTAGGGCAGCTATTTTGTGTGTAGCCTGCAATCATGGCCATTTTGGAAGGCCTGGGTTGGGCCTAGCACCAATGGCACCTAAGAAAGGCCAAGGGCTCTCAAAGGAGAAGCAGCCTGCAAAGAAGCAACTGCCTACAAAGAGGCCTGTTCCTTCACAGTCATCATCTGAGGATGAGGAAGAGGCCCAGGAATGGCAAGCACTTCTTGACGGGCTCCTGGCTTTGGAGCAGACAAGGAGCATTCCTCCAGGATGCCCAGTGGCAGTGAGAGGAGGGAGGCAGTGAACCAGATTGGCTGCCAACAGGGCATTCCATAAAGAAATTTTAATCCATTTTTCTGCTTTGGAGAGTACGCTTGCTGTTCCAGACAGCAGGGGAGCTGGAAGCAAACCAGCCCATAAAGGTGAGGCCATTTCCGAGCCTGGGGCGGCACAGCAGAAACAGCACATGGAAGCTGGATTGGCAGCTGTGGTTGCACAGGATGACAAGGGTAAGTCTGGCATGTCACAACAGGGGTCTGCCTGGCCCTGGAGGTCAGCCTGCTGCCTCCAGGCCCTCAGCCATGACCCAGACAAGCTACACATCAACACAGGGGGCTGTGTGGCCTTAGGGGCCCTGGGGTCAGCCTGCTGCCTCTGGGTCCTCAGCCACAGCCCAGTCAGGTGCCACATCATAGGCCTCATCAAGGCTTTTTTTTGTAGAAAAAGCCCAGCAGGAACTTATTAGCATAATAGGCCACATCCAACAGCAGAAACTCAGCACATTAGGCCACACCCCTGACAGCGCAGCTCCTTCTCAAGATCAGCTTCCCCAGGGGCCTCACGGCTTGCGGGGCACATGGGAACCCAAGGAGGGGAAGCAGTTTAAACTGTCTTCCCTCCCTGGATCGGCTTGGCTTCCTCAGGTGCCCCATGGCTTGTGAGGCGCCTGGGGAACCTGAGGGGGGGGGGAGGCTGTAGGCCAACTTGGGAGCCAGCCGGAACTCCATTCCTGTGCATTCCTGCCCCAAAATAGCCCTGGGCCTCACTACCTGGGCAGTTTGTGGCTGGGGCTTTGGTCAGCACCATCTCCCAGCTGGATGGGGAGTGTGGCTGCACAGCCCTCTTCTTGGCAGGCTGCCCCAGTGGGAAGATGGTGTTATCCCCATCAATAGGGAATGCCTTATGGGTCTGTCCCATTTAAGGTGTTGCCTTTTGGTGATTCGGCAGTGTCCCTAGGTGATCATTTAACTGCAGCAACCAGGGAAAAGATAATAAAAGGGGAATGCATAGGCCAATTCTGCACTAGTTGTTGCCCCGGCATCACTCCCCAATAAAATCCGGGGCAGAGCAACAGTTTCCCACTTGTTGCTCCAGATCTGCAATTGGCTTGAATGTAATCATAGTTTCCCCTGAATCTTCTGTTTCCGGGATTTTCAGGGTTTTTGTTTTTTTTTGCCACGGGAGTAAAGTCGGGGCATTCAAGTATGGAACTCCGAAATCGGGGTTTCTTGCTCCACCCCTTTAATGCCCCTCTGCTTCTTTCTCTCCCCTTTCCCGCCCTGGTGTGAGCAGGGGGTTTTTTTGTTCCCCACTTTGTTGCATTACAACAACACAACACGACATTGATCCACCCTTGACTGGCATTTAAATGTCTTTTTAAAAATGTACTTTTGTTGTTGATGTCTGCACATTTCTGTGTTGCATCTTTTGCACAAAAGTCGTGCCTGAGTCATGCCACTATAAAAATATGTATTGATGGCTTTGAGGCGCAGTGCGAGCTGTCCCCTCCCCATTGCATTACAACAACACAACACGACATTGATCCATCGTTGTGTGGTTAACATTTTTTGTGGGGCCAATGTATTGCGGGTGGCGTGGTGGTGTGGACACAATTTTTGCAGGGGTTACATGTGCATATTTCCCCTCCATTTCCCATCCCTTTCCCACCATCCATTCCCCCTCCAACTCTGGCGCAAGGTTTTTTTTTTTCTTACATTGATAATTTTTGCGGACTTGGAAGCTCAGATGGCCAATCACAGCTTTGTTGCGTCATGATGTCATAACGCAACTCTGCCTACATTTAAAAAGGGGGGGAGACGGGGGGCTCAAGATTTGGGGCAAGGACAGATGCGGAAATGAAGAACCGGAATCAACCCGGGGCAGATTCATGTAATGCAGAAACGTGCACACTGATTCGGACCAATTAAACCCAGGAGGAAAGGGAAGCAAAGCACTTGTGCAGAATCGGCCATAAACATCTTTACTCTTCCCTTCAGGGAACTGGAGAAGAAGGATAAAGATCTAGATGACAAAGACAAAGAGATGTTGGAGGAAGGTGGGATAGGACCTGAGCCAAATTGGCTGCCAGGTTTCTTGATTTATGTGGGTGTTCTGGAGAAGGCACAGCTTTGGTGGGTTGCTCTGTTATTCCAATATTCAGACATAATTTACAAAGGGTACATGGACTTAGTCAGTTCTGCATAGCTGCAGTACGATGAAGAATTTCAAATGAGAGCAGCTGTTAATCCTTCCCTTCCATGGGATCAGATCCACCAGCAGCTTTGGCTGCAAGTAATGTCCCTGGCTAAGCCTAACATGGGGAACAGGTCTGACAGTGGGCATATAGTCCAGCATTCATCTGGCACTTCTGGCCCCTGAGGTGCAGTCAGTTCAGCTGTGGCTGCTTTGTTGGGAGTACACCTCCCATGGGGTATGTCCCAGGAAGTAATGTCGATATCACCATAAATACCTTTATGGCACACAGGACAAAGCCTAGGGAAAGAGCCAAGTGTTCCAGTGAGGGTAGCTCCACACAGTTTTCTGGAAAGGGGGCCCAGCTCCCCCTGAAGACTGAAGGAACTTAAAAAGTGGTTCCGCACACACCCCAAGCACGTAGATAGTTCTTATTTGTCATCTGATTTTATCTACGGCTTCAGAATTCCATGTCAGGGCCCCAGGTTTTCGTTCACAGCTGCTAACTTGCACTCAGTCATTGGCAAAGAAAGTGTAGTGAGAGACAAGTTAGCTAAGGAGTGAGCAGAGGACAGGGTATTTGGACCCTTCCCTGCTCCTCCAGTTCCAAATTTGAGAGTGTCCCAGCTTGGGATGGTGTCAAAGAAGGCTGTCGGTGAGTACTGCCTAATTCACCTCCTATCTTACCCATGGGGTAATTCAGTGAATGATGTCATTCCTAAACACATTTGCTCGGTCAAGTATATGTCTTTTGACCAAGCTATGCACATGGTACAGAGATTTGGGGTTGGGCAAAATGCAACATTAAATCCTGAACATCCAGGTTTTTGAGCTGTTAGGCTTTGCATTTGAGGGCCAGTTCTATGTAGACAGGGGTGTTCTGTTTCCCTGGACCCCTGCGGTGTTCCATTTCCTGTGCTGTGTTTGAACAGTTTGGTTCATTTTTGGAATGGGTGCTGCATTATCATTCAGGTTTAATGGACATGGTCTACTACTTGGATTAATTTCTTTTTGTGGGCCCAGCAGGTTCAGTTACTTGGGAGTTTCATTAGTTTGGCAGCTGAATTGGGGGTCCCTTAGGCACATGAAGAAACCAAGGGTCCCTCATCTGTGCTGATTTTTCGGGGACTGAGTGGGACACAATTCACCAGGCATCTCAGCTTTTGGCTGGCAAGATTGAATACCTGCACACTCAGATAGCGGCCTTCATGGGAAGAGGAAGGTCATTCTGTTAGAGCTTCAGCTGTTGGTGGGGCATTTGAATGTTGCTTGTAAGATAGTAGCCCCTGGCCACACCTTCACCATGGCGAATGTGTGCCTCCCACATCATAGGATTAGGGTTGGGTGCAGCATGCGAGAGAATCTGGCAGTTTGGGAGGTGTTTTATGCATTCCTTCAATGGGATTTCCTTTTGGAGGAATGGCATGAAGATTGAGGCTGAGCTGCAGATCACCTTGGATGCTGCTGCTGGTTCTATAGGATTTGGGATCTACTTTCATGGACAATGAGGCTCAGAACAGTGGCCCGAGGAGTGGGTGGCCCAGGGCTTTACCAGAGATCTCCTGTTTCTGGAATTCTTCCCGATTGTCCCGAGCTCAGCTGACTCACCTGGGGCCGCTGATGCAGAAGAGGACCCCCACGACAAGGGGGTGTCGGCAGGGGAAGACATCCCAGGCGGGGCCGCACGGACCTGGCCGTGAGAGGGTCGCAGAGGCTGGGCAGAAGACGGGGCCGCCAGGATGCACCCAGGTGTGGCCACGGGAGCTGCGAGGACCCGAGACTGGCTCTGGCGTGCCTGTAGAGGGGGGAGGATTAGGACCCTCGCTGGGTCCGGAGAAACTAGCGAGTGGCAGGCGGCAGGGGGAACGGGCTGGGGAAGGAGCCTCGGGGACAGCCCTGGGATCGCCAGCGGAGAGGGAGCAGGGCGGGGCCAGCCAGGACACCCAGGACAGCGTGAGGGGCGGGCAAGGGCAGAAATCAGGGGAGTCGTGGAAGCCAATGGGAGCCAGAGAGGAGATGAGTGACGGAGAGACACACGACTGGGGAGGTGGAAGGGAAGAGAGGGAGGAGCACTGAGGGGTGGGGGAAGGGGATAAAAAGGGGGAGGCAGAGGACGGCCGGGGAGGAAGTGGCGTGCACAGAGGGATGAGAGAGAGCTGATGAGGGCTGAGTCGTGCCCAGAGTGAGCGAGAGAGAACGACAAGGCCAAGCACTCCTCTAAGTCACTGTCCACGCAGGGGAGTGGTCGCTTGGTGCTATCAACCAGGTGTCGCCCCATTCTGAGGCCACGCCTATCCTCCCCACTTCCCTGACCCCGTGCCTCGGGGCCCTCGGGGGGGGGGGTGACGGAGCACCCACCACCACCAGGGGGCACTCAAGGACGTGACATCGATAGTGGTGGCAGTTTGGCTGTGGGGTGAAGAGCTGGCAAACCACTCAGTTCACTTTTGTTGTGACAACTTAGCAGTGGTTCATGTCATCAAATCCCTTACATCCAAATTGCTCCAGGTCGTGACTTTAGTGAGGGCCTTCACTCTGCATTGCCTCCATCTTAATATCCTGCTTTTGGTCAAGCATGTTCCGGGGTTAGTAACGGGGTGGCTGATGTTCTAGCTCACAAACAGATGGAGAGATTCATCAGCTGGCCCCAGAAGCCAATCTGCAACCAGCTTGGATGCCCCCAGAGTTGTGGCTGTTTTGAGGGCAGATGGGGCAATGGAGTTAGCTATAGCCCCTAGCACCAAGAGATCCTCTGACTGCGTGGTCCAGCAATTCCGTGTGTAGACAGGAGGTAGGGCTGTGAAATGGCTCATCCCAGTGGAGCACTTAATGCACTATTGTGTGTTGCTGAAAGGTAAAGAAGAAGAACAAGAGATTGGATTTATATCCTGCCCTTCACTCACTTGGAGTCTCAGAGCAACTTACAAACTCCTTCCCCTTTCCCTCCCCACAACAGACACCCTGTGAGGTAGGTGGGGCTGAGAGAGCTCTTTCCCAAGCTGTCCTTGAGAGAACGGCTGGTACAGAGCTATGGCTTGCCCAAGGTCATCCAGCCAAGTGCAAGTGGAGGAGTGGGGAATCAAACCCGGCTCTCCCAGATTAGAGTCCACGCACTTAACCACTACACCAGACTGGCTCTTAGCTGTTAAATTCATCAGGGGCCACCTCACTGCCTTGGCTTTTACCAGCAGGCCCAGGGGCTGAGCAAGGTCACAGGTGACTTTCATATCAGAAAGATGTTAGAGGGGCCTGATAGGATGACACACAGCCCATTTCTCCTGCGGTTCTTTGGGGCCTGTGGGCAGTTTGGGCAGAGGTGTGTCATTCCAATTTTGAGGTCTCTCTGTTTCATGCAGCTGCTTTGATGGCATTTTGGGGGGCTCTGTGTATTAGTGAGCTGGTCATATGATCACATAGTGATGGGTCTAGCTGTGACATTTGTTTTGTCAATGATCAAGTCATACTTTGGGTAAGACACTCCAAGACGGATCAGTGACAGAAGAGGATGGAGATTATTCTCGATCCTTGTGCTGAAGGTGAGTTATGCCTGGTTCAGGCACTCAGGAAATATTTGGTGCTTCAGGGGGAAGAGAAGGGCATACTGTTTCAACACAGTGACACCACCCCTTTGACAAAATATCAGTTTGGGGCAGTAACTATGCAGGCCATGGCCAAACTGGGGTTGTCAGCTGTCGGCGCCCACTCATTTAGGATTGGTGCAGCCATCACGATAGCGGCCATGGCATACCCTTGTCTGGTTATCCAGAGTGTGGGTCGGTGGCATTCTTCTGTGATTTAGTCCTATATCCACTCCCTTGTGGCACTGTGAGCTGTTTGGTCCTGTTGTTCATTGTGTTTGTCTTCTTAGGTGCTGTGGTTCGCCCTGGGAGCAAAGGATCCTCATCAGTGGACACAGCATGGTCTTTTGGGCTGCTCACCAAGCCAGACAATCACAGACTGATTCCCAGCTGGGAATCAGTGAATGGGCCATGGCTGAGTGATGGAGCCACTGGGGCCTGAAGTGTCCAGGGCTCTTGCCTTTGTTGTTTGAGGGGAGGAAGGGTCCTCCACTTCACATTTTGGTCATCCACCTTGGGGGGAATGACCTTGGCTTGGTGAAGGGCAAGAGTTTTGCAGGCTCAGGCTGATTTGCAGCTTTTTCAGAGCAAGTGGCCTAGAATTTAGATGATTTGGTCCAGGATGCTGCCCTGCCTGGTATGGAGGAGAGCATGGGACCCATGTGGCATTGAGAAGACTCACCACAAAGTGAATCAAAAGCTTAGGAAGGCTCCTGAGGAAGGGTTGGATTCCTATCTGCCTCACCCCAATATAAGGGCTGAATTTGGTGGCCTATATAGGGAGGGTGGTGTCCAACTTTCTAAGAAGGGCAATAGGATTTTCTTTGAGGACCTGCGGCAAGGGTTGTGGTCGGCTTTAGGCCAACTGGTGGGCCCAGGGGCATAAATAGAGGCTTGGCCTTGGCTGCAGCAGGAGAGAGTTGGGTAATTTAAAGCAGACCGGTGAGCACCAGTTGGTACCCCCTACTTTTGAGGGTAAGGGGCTTTTCAGGATTGGCTTGTGGGTTGTGTGGCTCATGGCTGTGAATGCAGACTGCATGAGGGACCCCCTGAATAGTCCTCCTCTCAAGTTGTGCAGCTTCGGGGGTTGGAGCTCCAGGGTGGCAACCTGCTTGTCCAGCTGGCCAGGTTCACACCATGTTTAGAATGGCTTGCACCAGGGGCAGGGTGGCTCACCCAATGTCTGACAAAGAGGAGTCCAGGGATGACACCTGGCTTTATCTCTTCCACTCTGCTGTTACTCTTGCCATGTATCTGTCTCTTTCTTCTGACTGAGGGGACAAAACACTTGCCGTGATTTCAAGTCAAGCAAAGGGTTTAAGTGAGTGATTCTGAATACCTAGAGATACTTCTGTCTGTAGCTGAAATCCTGAGATTTGAATTATTGGTCCAGATCAACAGGTACCATACTGGCTGGTTTTTTGCCCTCACAGGCAAACAAAATGAGGCAGGATGACTGGGAATCCTGGAAATTTTGTATTCCTAGTCCATCTACTTTCAGTGGCCTTGCATGAAAAACCAGAAAGAAACTAAAAAGAGCATTCTTCTGCATCCCCAGAGAACTGGCGCACAGACAGGGATTTAACTCAACCATGTTTAGAGTTTTGAATAATGTCTTGTTTCTGTGTATTTGGATTCACAAGCAAGGAATCCATCAGAATATTTATTCATCCTCACTCACAAAAAAAATGATCAGAGAAGTTAGGGTAGCTGACAAATATGGTCAGGAATAGGGAAAAAAACAACCTTGAACAAAATAATCTAACACACTAAACAGACCATAAAAGTCTCAGCAGAATGAGGCAAAACAAAGTCTTAGATCAACAATGAAATGTGCAAAAATCATTTTGAGGGAAACAATGAAGAAAACCTTTTATTATAAAAAGGCAAATTAAGTAGAAGACATTCTGCCATCTGGGAAGTTCACATAAAGATCTAAAAACAAGCAAAAAGGAGAAACAGCATAAATAGCAATAAATAGAAAAGTGAGATGCATCTGGGGGATTTTGAAGCAATTAGCAAACCAAAGAAGGCATCCATGTGAGTGACAGAAAATATGGTATAAGCCAGGTCAAATTTAATCACAAGCAAGAGGTTATGAATAAATAAAATTTCCCACGAAATCTTAATTCCAACAGCATGGAAAGAGGAAGGCATACATAAAAAACCAAGCAGAATGCAAAGACATTACTAAACATGAAACCTTCTTACAACAAGTACCAAAGGTCTTGTTGACTGAAGTCTAAAGTATCAAATACTGCCAATGGCACCTCTACAAATGTGTTTTATAAATAGCTTTAATAGTGATGTTGATGGGGGAAATTGCCAAGTTCTCCTAAGCTGAGGAATTTGGTGTCTCAGAATGCTGACACATCATCATTCTTAAAATATTTCTATTTCAGAATTATGACTGTAGCAGGAACTACAAAAGTTCATCCTGGTGAGCAGCTGTAAAGGCCAAATGACAGTGGAAGGTCCTCAGTATTATCCCCTGCTTGTGAGCTACCAAAGACTAGCTGCCACAGGAAATCTTTGGTTTAAATCAACAAGGAACTTGTTATGTTCCTTATTCTCTAGCCCATCCCCCTAATTATGTCAGAAACAACTGAAGGGCTTTGAATTATGTGTCTCATAATAAGTAAGAAAAGAGCAAAGCATCCTAAATCCTTTCGTTTCAACACTGACAGAGCTTATGACAGGTGCCATCTTTGCTGCATTGGGCATCTGAAGAAGTAGCAATATTTCAGTGTTCCATATGCATTCAATAAATCATATATGGATGAAGAGAAGGTGCCAGTAGTAACACTTTGCAGATAACTGATGCATTTGGCAATAAATAATAGACTTCTCACAACACACAGGTAATAGAGAATGGGCTCCCCATCGCCCGGCTTTGCCGTGGCGTGCGGGAGCTGCTTTTGCCGCCTCGGGTGATTCGAGGCAGCAGCAGAGTTCAGCGTCACTTTGCTGAGCGGGGGCGGGGCTTGCTTGATGTGAGCCGTTGCCCCACTCCCGCTATCGCAGTTCTTCGCGTGCTTGCCCACCCGCCCGCCCTGGTTGCAGTGTAGGCTTTTGCTGGTTGCCTTTTGGGGCCAGGTAGGAATTTTTGTACCTCCTCCTGTTTGGCTTGGGGATGGGGTGTTTTTTGCCTACCTTACACTGTTGCTGGTGGTTAAGGGCATAGATGGTGGTCGGGTATTAAGTAGTTTGGTCACTTGGCAGGTTTATGCAAGCAAGTGAATGGAACTGGTGGGTGCCTCACGGCATATCCCGATTGGGAACAGGAGGTCATCAGGAACCACCCTAGGGCCTTGCGGTCTGGGGAGGGGAACGGTGATCGCCTCTGGGAACCTCTCAGACTAGGCTCCTCCCTGAAGGTTTGTGCAGCCTCAGGGGTAGGGGCCCCTGGGGGCAACCAGTATGCTGGGCCACCGGTTACGAACCAGAATCTGACTGGGTCAAGACTGGGGCTAGGTTACCCGCCCATTTCAAGGGCAAGGAGGCAGTGTCTAGGAAAGATGCCTGCCTTGCCTGTTCCTGTGCTTGCTTAGTTTTGCCCGTTGCTGCATGTTCTGTTTAAATAGTTAATAAAGTGGCCCTTGTTTGATTCCAAACTGTTGTCTGTCTCGTTATTCATGCTGGGGTGGCAAAAGCAAGTGTGGTATAGTGGTTGGTCTGGTAAGATCTGTGATCACATCTCCACTTGTCATGAAACTTAGGAGTGATCTTGGCCTTTCTCAGACCTTTTATTTTATTTTATTTTTGGGAAAAGTGATGCCAGAACTTTCAAGAGGGAAATGAAGTTTTCAATCTGTATACTAAAAACTCATGAGCTTTTAAACATTTGAAAAAGAGTTTTGTTGAAGAGGTTCTGGAACTCTGTTCTGTTGCATTCCCCCAGAAAAAAAGCCCTGGCCTTTCTCAACCTGAACTATTTAATAGGATTGTAGTGACCATGAAATGGAAGACGGGAAGACCACATAGACTATCCTGAGTGCAAAGTTTGAGTCCACTGGCACCCTTAAGATAATTCTGTGTATAAGCTTTCATGTGCAGTCTTAAAGGTGCCACTGGACTCAGGCCAACATGGCTACCTACCTAAATCTATCCAGAGTGCAGAATACAAACTAAATTAAAAAAAAGTAATATGGTTCTTCCTTCAGAGCAATCAGAGGCAATATTAAAAATGTTGATGAATTACCAAGTATGAGCCATGTCCCTCCAGAAGCACCTCAGATTTCATTGTCAGTTGTGTTATCCTTTTCAATGGCAACTTACCAAGACATAGCTATCTTCGATGTATACGTTCATGAATAACAAGCAAACAACAAGTACTCCTAGGAACGATACAGCAGATCGCTTTCGTAAGCATCTCATTTTGTCCAAATATTTCAGTGTGACTCTGATATCGAGAAAGACATACAACACCTCCTAAGGGAGAAAAACATTTAGATTAAGATTTTGTACCTATTAGAACACTTTTGTTTGGGAGAGTTCTTCGCCTCAGGGTTTCACAATTTTATTACCTATTTCATGCCAATATAGAAAATTATTGTAAATTAAATTCCACATCTCAAGAGCCACAGATTTGAAAAGGGGTAGTCATCAGGTAGTCTGATATTCCAGAAGTACATATAATTATTGGATGCTCTCCTATAGAAACACTAACAAAATAAATAGTGCATACCCTAGAGTAAACCCGTGACCATTATTCCCCCAGTGAATAAACTTAAGAGCTTTACTACCCAGAGTCAAAACAGCTAGGATTTTGGGATATTGAGGACTTGATCTTCCCACCAATTTTAAATAAAGAATTTCAGTTGTGCAGTATACTGATTCAGATTGGGAGTTCCTGGACAAGAGGTTTTTTAACCTTTTCCCCCATCAGTTGTACTGATCAAAACTACCCTTTCACACACTGTTTATTTACTCTTTAAAGACAATAGATACTCACCAGTTTTCCTTTAAAGACATAGATAATTTTGACTAGCAAAATTATTTGGAGCATGGGAGAGTTATTTATTTGTTTAGTGTTGGCAGAGTTTGAGAAATAATCCAATCCAGACTTTGGAGTTTGCTTTCAATGACTTTTACTGCAACAGGATTTGCAAAAAGACAATAACTGACGGCAGGCCACTAATACAACAGAGAGGCCTTCGGAGCCCTAACACATACCAACACACAGCAAAGAGAGAAACAACAAGAGGCAGGCTAAACTGCAAGAGAAAACATCAATAAATGTGAACCACAGCTCCCCCTAGGGTGCAAGTGAACTAAACTACTATTTCAGTAGTATTTGCATTAACTAGACTTTTAGCAGGCTGTCACTTCTCCAACATTTAGAGCATACAAGTGGGGACCCGCAAGAAACTTGCGGAGACAGTGAAGCTCTTCCCCCTCTTGCTTCCTTCCCTCTTCCTCTTCCTCTATCAGTCTTCCCCCTTTCTACCCTTTCCCTTGTCTACCTACCCCAACTCTATTGTCCCCATCCCTTCTCTGTCAATCTACCCCTTCTGTGATAACCTACCCTCTATTTCCCCCTTTCTTCCATTCCCCTTATCTGTCAACCTGCCCCCTATTTCACACTTTTCTCCCATTCCCCCTATCTGTCAATCTACCCATCATCTCTTTTTAGGGTTGCCAAGTCCCCCCGGGGGGTGGGGAAAACCCCGCTCCAGTGGCTCATTGCGTGCCCGCCGGGATTGGGCCTCTGGGGGGAACCCCACCCCCAAATTGCCGGGCTGAGGAGACATGCCTGGCGCAATGACATCACCCGGAGGTGATGTCATTGCATCAGGCACATTTCGGGGGGGGGGGACGCTCTATAATTTGAGGGGAAACTCTATGGTTTTCCCTTGGATTACCGAGGTCCCACCCCCAACGTGCCCAACACAATGATGTCACTTCTGAGTGACATCATTGCGGCGTGTGCACGAAGTGCACGTGCCAGAGGACTCCTGGCAGGGAGAGGACTCCACCCCCCACTGCACCAATGTGAGTACTTGGCAACCCTATCTCTTTTGGCCTCCCCCCACATTTTCTCTATCAGTCTACCCAACCCTTGCTGCTGTCCCCACCTACCCCCCACTCCTGGTAATCCACTCACCCTTGCTGCTCTCCCACCACACCCACCTTTGGCACTCCACTCACCCACCACTCTTGCTGATCTCCCTATCTACCCCCACCCTTGGCATTTATTCACCCCTAGCCTTGGCACTCCATTACTCCCCACCCTTGGCATTCATTCGCCCCCAACCCTTCCTTTCTTCCTACCTACCTCCCACCCTTGGCACTCAACTACTAACAGGGGGGGAATGCTGTCTCCCCCACCCCCCATCACTGAGACAGCACATCCAGGCCCTAGAACTCACCTCAGGGCCTCACCATGGCAGCAGGGGCGTGACCAGGACTTTTAAAAGTTGGGACATTTTTAAAAGTTGGGGGGGGGCACAGGGCAGGTGGGGAAGGACTGCCCCTGCCACTGCTGCAGCCATCACCATGCCATAATTCACAACATGGATGAAAACCAGGAGACAGGGGTGCTGGATTGGCCACCCCACTGCCCTTGCCGCCAATTTGCATCTTTTCTGCACCCCATCCAGCAGTGTCTCACCCATTGTTGTGGGGATGGAGGGCAGAGCTGGCCAGCAAGGTCTCAGGGTAAGGGCAGGGGCAGGACTCCAGCAGGCAGGCTTGGCTCCAGTAGGCAGGCTCAGTGAGGGCGATGGCATGTACTGTGTGGCCTTGCACCATGGCACAAAAAAATAAAATAAGGACTGGGTGGGCTGGGCTGGATGGGAAGTCATGGGGCCTTGGTGGTAAGTAGGAAGGCCAGACCCCGAGAGGCCCCACTTTAGCTATGGGCCTGCATGACAGTGTCTGGAGGCCACTCCAAGCTCCAAACAGCTCCCAGCATGTATTGCAGTGACCAAGCCCCAAGCGACTGCCTGCATCCCCCGCCGTGATGGGCAGGCATCAAGCAGATCCTGGTGTTCCCTGCTGCCAGGGCCGGGCCTTGAGTGGCTCCCAATGTGCACCGCAGCAGAAGTGGAGCCCTGTGTGGCTCCCTGCTTCTGCCCTGGTGGTGGCTGGACCCCGAGCAGTTCCTGGTGTCCACTTAGTGGGCCTGCCAAGGCTTCCTTATTCTTCGGGAACAGAACAAGGAATCAAAGGTTGTGAAAACACTACTGTGTAATAATAATAAATATTTCAATAAATAAAGCTGTGATACAAAATACAGTTCATTATTTAAAGTTTCCACAAAGACTTCCAAAGTTTTCCAATTAGGTTTTCCAGAATATCTGCACTCGATTCGTCCCACAAGGACTTCATCCAAACAGGCAAATTTGTTGTGTTGCAAGATGCACACAGTAAGCATAATTAAGTAAGCTGCTCCAAGTGGGCTTGCTAAGGTTTCTTTCCCCTCTACTCTTGGCTGCTCACCTGGAGCTTCTCTGAGTGGACCTAAGATGGCTTCCACCACCCCTTGCCAACAGATCCAGATCTTTGTTGCCGCAGCAACTACTAGGCTCCTTTTAAGCTGCACTACAGTAAGTGCGTTGCCTGAAAATGCATAGAATTTTTTTTAAAAAATCAAAGGCAATGTACCCCTGAATGCGTTTTTTTTAACTTTTCATATTTTTCTGCAAACCCAGAGAGTCATCAGTGTTCCCTCTAAGCTGAGTCAGTGTGAGCTAGCTCACAATTTTTTAGCCTCCAGCTCACACATTTTTTTATCTTAGCTCAGGAAGGATGGCTCCAGAGCAAACTAATTTATGCAGTATTGCTCGCTCACACCTTTAATGCTGGTAGCTCACAAAGCTGAATTTTTGCTCACAAGACTCCACAGTGTAGAGGGAGCATTGGAGGTCACCCATGTTTGCAGAAAAGCCTGTTTAAGATGACTGTGCCTCCAATCTGCATATTTAGATATCCACACATAATGGGCACAGTTGGGAATTAGATATATAGATGCTGCCTTTCCAGAGGACCTGCTCTAAGTGGCTACGCTTCCTCTCCCCTCATGGGGTAGCCTCAGTCTGAATTAGGCTGGTTCACTGCACAAGCAACACAAACAGCTACCTGGGGTGTCACAATTTGAAGAGGATGACAGTGTGGGTGGAAGCAACAGAAATCACCTGTATTCATCATCCTGTTCTGAACCTGCCCACCACCACAGTGTCCACTTCCAAACAGCTCTGGCAAGACACTGGGGCTTGTCTTCCTCCTGAGTTCCAGCTGCCAGTGGCAGAGGCTGGGAAAATGATGGACACTTGTTGCCCTTCGATTTATGCACCCTGGACCTGCTTGGCCTTGATATGGCTTTCTGTGCATGCTTGAAATTTACTTTTTAATCAGTGCATAATCCCCATCTGATCTCATGTGATTCACAATCTTCTGGGTTACTTTCCTTTTTTTAAAAAAACCTGAAAACTACCTTGGCAGACTGCAAGTCTGAACAGAGAAAAGGGGAACAAGAGAGGCTTCTTAACCCTTTCCTTTATGATTCTACTTAAAACTATTTTCTCAAGATAGGGATCCCAGTCTCCAGGTGGGGCCTGGGGATCCCCTGCTTTTACAACTGATCTCCAGCTGAGAGAGATCAGCTCCCCTGGAGAAAATGGCTGCTTTGAAGGATAGACTCTATGGCATTGTACCATGCTGAGGCTTCTCTCCTCCCCAAACCCTGCCCTCTCCTGGATCCGCCCCCAAAGTCTCCAGGTATTTTGCAACCCAGACTTGGCAACCCTTTCTCAAGACCACTTTTCTCCCTGTAATGCAAAGGACAGTTACTTTCTCCACAATAGCAAAGGAACTTAACTGGGGAAATATTGAGTGGATAGAGCCCTTCCCCACACTGTTCTGTTTTGAACTGCTCCTATAGAGGCTGAATTTAAGTTTTAAAAGACAAATAGAAGAATGGGGGGTGGGGTGAACAGAATTTAAATAAATGATAGGAAATAACAGGGCGCAGCTTGCGGGGCACCTGAGGAACCCAAGGGAAGGAAGGCAGTGTCTGGATCGGCTTCCCCAGGTGCCCCACAGCTTGCGAGGTGCCTGGGGAAACCGGGGGGGGGGGGGGGCGAGGCTGTAGGTGTGGCCAACTCGGAAGCCAGCTGGAACTCCATTCCTGTGCGTTCCTGCCCAAAAATAGCCCTGGGAAATAAGTAAGCTTACTCACTTCCTGCCTCACTCTCACAGTATTTTGAGATGAACATTTCATTGCAATAGTGACACCTTCCTATTGCAGATGAATGCTATTTTGATGACAAGGATAGGAATGCAGGTCATTGTTATCATGCTTTCATTTTAATGAGGTGGGGGTATGAATAGAAATAAACACTTCCTTATGCATAGTGCTTCCCACAGTTATTTCAATAGAGAGGGCAGATACACACAGAGACCATTTGTTAGCTGAAAGCTGATGCTCTGTTAAAGTGAATGTGAGTCCTAAACCACTGAGAACAACTGAATATTCTGTGTTAGCATCAGGATAACAATGCAATAATTTCTGTGGCTGTATTATTAAACCACTCAGTTATTATCAGGTCATTTCATTGACTGCACAAGCTTAAAATTGGACTTTATAGTAGAAAAATCAATAGAAATCCAAGAATTACCAGATAAAGAAACAATAAAAGGCACTGCAATTATAAGAGTGCCAAATTTTGTATAGCAAAGTTACAGCAACTGCCTCTTATTCATTGAAGTAGCAATTTTCCCTTAGGCAGGGTTATTGAAACAACGCTGCTTTTTTTTTAAAAAAAAAATTCACAACAAGTTACAGATACTTTTCCATCTTACAGCACTGGAACTGTACGGCACGTTACCAGTATGTGTTCTTCAATGAGCAATTTTCAAATTACACCAAGCAAAGGCAAATTTAGAATCTTAGAAAGCTTACTAAAAGTCACAAGGCATGCATTTCAGATTATGATATCTGCAAACAGATTCTTACAAATAGTTGAACTTTTTAAAAAGCTGGTTATTCTTACAAAGCTGCTAAAAACGCCACAGGTACAGTTCAAGATGTCTTGACATGTATTTATATTTTTTTATAAACACTAGATGGCAGCATGGATACGTCATCTCTCTTGCTTGGGCGTGTTCTACCGCCTTCCCATTTGCTAACCTGAATGCACCATTTTACTTGTTCTGTTCAGAATATTGAGGGCCAAATTGGGCCTTTTTATTGTACAAAGAAATTTACAGGGAAAGTTTGAGTTGGAATTCATAGTCCACATGAATTGTTCAGCAAAGTTCTTCAAAGAGAAAAGAACTGCCCAGTTCTGGTCTCTAAAAACTACTCTAAAAAATCAGTAACTAGATAAATACACATTTAATTCCCGCCCCCCAATGTTATTAATTTTTCAATGCAATTAATACTAGTTTATGAACTATTTAGAAATGTGATTTTTATTTAGAAAATCTCAATTTACATGTGTCAGAAAAACATATTTAATGCATATTTAATGCATATTTAAATGTATTTTTTTTAAAAAATGTTGATTTTGTTAAATTAAGAATCCCTGATATGCACATTGCAGCCTTTTATTTAAAATTTTAGATGAGCCCTTGTGATAGCAGCTAAAAAAGTATGGAAGTGTAGTTTGGCTGTAGACTTAATGACAAAAGACAAACACCAAATAATCCAAACAACATGTTCATTATGGTCTTCTAATGGTCTTGGAACAAAATGTGGAAATGAAAACATGGTGCCCGCTGCGATGGTGTGCTATGCAGTCCTTTGTATTACCATAGGTACATAACAATCATACTCTGGTTTGCTGAAGCAATGAAGCAATGAGATATAGAAGCAGACTAAGAGCCCTATCACTCATGGAACGGAAAGATTTTTCTCCTTGTCCCAGCTCTTGCGGAGAACTCAGCCACTGGCACATCAGCAGTCTCCATGGTTTCTGAACTCCTTCACACTCCTAAACCGACAACTCTTTTGTTGAAGGCACTTTCCAATAACCTGATCTCACCCACACTGTCTCTGAGGTAGACATGGAGGGTTTTGTAGTATAAATAGTACCTGGAACAGAGTCCTTCCTTTTCCTTAGCATAGGATGCTACTTTAGCTGCATTGTCCTATCCAATATTGCTGTCTTGAAAACATCACTTTGTTGACATCATGATTATCAGAAGCAATGGCTACTAGGGATTCTTATGGAATCTCTTAAAGTTCCACTTGAACAGAATTATTTTTAAGGTACCAGGCAGATTTGTATTATTTTCATTTTATTTCATCTACTTTCCATTTTAAATCTCCTCCTTATACAGGGTCCTCTAGATGTCCTGCAATTGGGGATGGACTGGATTTTCTTCTGTTTCAGCTTCTGAGCTGAAATAAATACTTTTGGAATAGGATGGACATCTAATTATGGTAATTGTCACCACCATTGCACATTTTTTCTATCTTCTACTGCTTCCATGCATTTTTTCCCTTCCTGCTCCTTTCTAATTCCTGAATCAGTCATATGGGTGATATCTAACAATCTGAGATCAGTGTGGGATGCAGAGTGGTGTCATGTAGCCAGTTAGATTTGGCAATGTGGCAACATCAGTGAAGACACATAAAGCATTTGAATTGAGAGGTATGTTTCCAGAATTAGTTGCACTGGGTGTTCTTGGCACGCCTAGGACCATGTAGTAAACAAGTTCCTGTCACAATACCACACATCAGCTGAGGACAGACTGGCAATCTGGAGCAGGAGAGCTCCGCTTGTGAAGTGGGGGAAGGGAGCCCATTCAAACAGCCACAGCTGTTCCCCGGCTCCCTTCTGTACTTAACCACTTCCCTGCCGCTTCCCTGCCGCTTCAGAAGGACACCGGGAGAAAGTGGTGTCCACGGGCTGTCTGCCGCTTGTTTCCGGCTTTCCAGCAGTGTGAACCGGGGCCGCTCTGCAGCAGTCTGAACGCTCCAATCTGGTATGCTAACGCAGGAGTCTGGCCAGTGTGAACGGCCAGCCCTGGAGCAGTTTTCCCCTGCAACTTTCAGCCCTGCTTTCCTCCCGCAGCAGATTGCCAGTCTGTCTTCAGCCATCCACTCACATTGGGTTATATTTGACACTTTTTGGCTGTGATGACACAGAAGGCAAATAAAGCCAAATGAGAGTGATGCTTTCTCAGTCATTCAGTCATCATATGCATGATCTCTACCCAACTGGGGATCCATAGTAACTATGATATATTCAGTTACATTTGACTATGTGACTATCAGGGCAAGCCTATGCATAATTACTGAGTTACAATACCTCAGCATAGGATTGTACTGTACCTTACTGAGAACAAACAAAACAGGGAGGGGGGAGGCAATTAAAGAAGGAGAGAGAGAGGATATGAATTAATAAGTTAACCTTTTCTTCTTTCTTTTTTGGTATTTTTGCATGTGTGTGTGTGTCCGTGCCTGGAAGTCATGGTGTCCTCTGGTGACTCCTACTGGGGCATAGAGGACATTCAGAGAAGTGGCTTGATAGCCTGCCTCTGCCTCCCAACCCTGTTATTCTTTGAAGGTATCCCATCCAAGTATTTGCCAGGGTTGGTCCTGGTTAGTGTCTGAGATCTGATGAGACTGGGCTTGCCTGAGCTATCCAGGTAAAGTCCCTAAGTTCATCTTTTCTACAGGAAAAAGTCATTAAAAGAGGGGGGAGAAATGTTCATGAAATAAAGTTAGTCATTTTAACTCAAGTGGTTTATAAACACAAAGATAAAACAGTCTAGAGCTACAATTTTAAGCATAGTTGTTTAGAAGTAAATCCCACTGAATGTAATGGCCTTGCATAAGGACTGATTTAAGAGGAGAAGCTGTTTCAGCCCCCTGCAGCCAAAACAACAAAAGTGTCTTGATGTACCTTAAAGACTACCACTTTTTTAAAATGACATAAACTGTCATGATGAGTCAGGACCCACTTTGTTAGATGAGTCTTCATGCATTTGATGAACTGGACTGGAGCTCACAAAAGCTTGTGCTGTAGTGAATGTTTTGACCTCTAAGGTGCCTCATGTCTTTTCCTGTACTGAAATCAGTGGGGCTTACTGCAAACGTGTTTAAGGAGACTGGCTACAAAATAACAGAATTGAAAACATCATTAAAAGATTAAAAGAATAAAATACAACAATAACAGCACCCTGCAAAGTAGCTGCTCACCCCTTTATGTCCACCAGCATCAGCCAGCGTGATCCATCTATAAAATCATTAATGCCCTATTTCATTGGTTGTAAACTTCCTAATCAAATACTCCCATTCTGTTTCCTGAAATAGCATCAATCTCTTGCATAATCAAGTTGATATGGCTGCCTTTCTTCATGCTTGTCCAATTTATGTTTCTGTTTTTACTCTTAAAGGGCTGCACACGATGCCCTTGGGGTTTATGTACTATCACCTCCATCAATTCTTAACCTGACTCAGAATAAAGACCTTTTAAACATACCCAGCATTACAACATAACTTTTTACAAGGATATTATTAAATTTTACATGAAGGTGTCTGACATCACACCCAGCAAATGTCATCCCCCCCCCCACTCATAACAGGTACATTTCCAAACATGCTACATATGTTTGGAGTTCTGATTGGCAGCTGAATTCAAATGCAAGAACCTGTGCGAACTGGAATTGGTTTCCTCCCCAACAAACACACAGTTCAATAACAAATTAGAATTATGGTTTGTAGAGAGGAAGCAAAAGCCACTTTGCCCCGATGTCTCTACTCTAGTGTTGTTAGAGGGAGTGGGGTTTCTTTTTCCAAAAACTCACTTTTTAAGATATAGCCATATTCCCCTCCCCCCCCCCCTTTTCAAAGATGTATTTCTCTTTCTTTTCTCTTTGAAGAGACATCAGTTCATCCTTATATAATTTCAACTGTTGTAGTTATTTTATGTTACACATCACAGGGTGTGCTCTAGCAGGAGGGTAGGAAAATTTGGGAAGCCATTGCCTGCCTCTGAGAATCTACAGAGTAAAATTCTGAAACTTTGCAGAACCTCCCCCTTCCTGCCCCTCCTCTCTTCAAATTCCTCTTTTATCAATCTTTAATTAATTAGAAGGAGCCTCCATATTCCTAAAAAGTGGAAAAGAAACATTGCTGGATTTCAGAGAGAAACTGAGTAAACAGGTATTAAAAGAATTCACAGCACAACTCCATTCATACATCATGTTAAACTGGAGTCTGGACAATGTGTAAAGGAAGGGGAGAAGCAGGAGGAACTGCATGAACATGTCAACAAATTGTGTTTGCCCTTGGTTCAAACAATCAAAGGCCCGAATGGTGTTTCTATGAACTAGAGACCGGAATTTGTATTACAAATGAAAACACCAGGAAATATAACTGCAATCTTCCCTTTCACATCTGTACCTTTTCCTCACAGAGTCTGAAGACTTCTGTCATGGGATGAATATACATCTCATGACTAAAGGCTTAAGATCCAGTTAGAGGAAGGTAAAACACAACCTATGCTGTATCAGACAGATCTTCAGGTTAACAGCAGGGGTATCTGATCCCACAATTTTAATTACCTTCCTCTGTGAATCAAGGAAGCCATTCACCATTTTGGTCGCAGAAATTTGGAAACACAACATGAAACAATCCCAATGTTTCTTCAAAACTCAGCAGAGAGCAACTAGGCAGTTCCTCCCATCCTTAAATATTATGAGAGCTACCTAATAAATGTCTAAATTTAGTTCTTCCTAGTTATAGTGTCTATAATGGAGCTACCCCTTGATCTTTGCCCATATTCCAGAAATCATTAGTTCACTGCCAGGAGAGCCCCCCTCAGTTAACAGAATACATTAGGGACTATATTAGGCTTTGGGTAAGGTTCTAAAGACAGCCAGTGTAGTATAATGGTTAGAATGTTGGACTAGGGCCTGAGTTCAAATTTCCACATATATGAAGTTTACTAGGGATTCTGGAACAGCCACCTTCTTAGCCTAATCCACCTCCTTGGGCTGTTGTGATGGATGAAATTAGGATGGGAGGGTCATACATACCAAACTGAACTTGGAAGAAGAGTGGAGTAAGAATTAGTACACAATCTTAGCCTAATGTACCTTGCAGGGCTGTTTTGAGGAGCAAATGGAGGAGAGGAAAATAATGTAAGCTCTTTTGGGTCCTCTTTGTGGACAAAGGCAGGGCATAAATGAAGAAAATAAATAATAAATACAGGTGAAGATGGGAGGTGAATACTGCACTCTTTCTAATCTCTTGTTCTTTGTCTTAGAGTTACTGTTTTCATCTGACACTTTAATTGGTTTGTCTCTCACTGATTGTCACGTGTGTGTTGTCAATTTCTCTTCTATCCTTATTTTAAGGACATGCAGCATCTATAATACCACCCCTAAGACATAAGTTATCTGGAAAAGGTTGCTCAGAAACAACTGCCAATGCTGTCCCCCCAAACCTATCAATTTAACAGTTTCGTTACAACCTTTCAAAGTGCCATCAGTGAGAAGCTGAGCTTATGCTGAGCAATATGGGTTTTATGGCTTGAGTCTGTTCTACATTTTATTGGTTTAGAGTACACAGTGGCTCCCTGCACATGCATTCTAGTGGAACAGCTCCAGGTAGCCTTGATAAAAGTGAATGTGACACATGAGTTGGCCCTGAGAAGTTAGGGCAGCAGCCAGAGGGAGCATACTGCATGATTAGGGAGGAGGAAGATGGGACCGGAAGTGATGTGCTGTGGCTGTGGGGAATGCAGAGGCCAGCTGGCCAGCCAGCCAGGGAGTTGAAAGGCTGGCTGTGGGGGAAACAGAGGGGAGATAGCTGGAGTCACAGAAAGAGATGCGATAGAAGAGCTGGCAGAGGGAGCATTGGGCAGGAGCTATGCAGAGAGTGCAGCAGTGGAGAGCTCACCAGAGTCATCACAAGAAGGCCAAGTAGAACATGGAGAAATTGCCTAATGATATGTAGGAGAGGCCTACAGACAGATGAAGCAGGAAGTGAGAGAACTGTGAAGGAAGGACAGGATGACTGGTGTGTTAAAGGGAAATGGGCTGAGCAGAAGATGAGAGAGGACTGGGGAGGGAAGGGACTGACAAGAACATCAGGAGAGAAACAAATGATGTGGGGGTTGAGGAACGTAGCAGCTGAAGGTATGTTATAAGCCTGCTGTAAAACAAAGGTGTGGGGGTGCATAGCAGAATGTTATACCTGTACTAGAGTGGCCAAGGAGGAACCTGAGAGGGTGGTCCTGTAGAACTGGCAGGTACTCTGGTCTGAGGCCACTGTCAAGGTCACAGTGAAGTACTGAACATTTGCATACTTGGTCACTTGTAATATTGACTTTGGTTATTTACATTATTTATAGTCCATCTTTCTCACTTGGACTTAAGGCGGATTACACAGAGTGAGCCAATACAATAATCAAGATGAGACATTCAATAAACAAATGAAATAGGAATTGGGTTGTAGAACCAGCCAGAAGTCTATAAGTAGAACAGAAGCAAAGCCTAAATGTTAACATGACGCATCAAAGATGCAAAACTATATGATAGGATCCAGTCCACAGCAAACTATACACAGTTGTACAGACCACAGTCCCCAACTATTTATCCAAATAACTTCATAAAGCCTTTTGAACAGTGTTACCCTATTGCCTGCATAGAAAAGTCCTCTTGAATAATTCAGTTTTGTCTACTTTGTGGAAAGCCAGGAGAGTGGGAGCCTTCCTGACCTCCTCAGGTAGACCATTCCACAAGGTGGGGGCCACAACGGAGAAGGCACGTGTGCAGGCAGTTGCTGATTGTACCCATTTGCAGGTTGGTGCCTGCAGAAGGGCCTGTTCAGATGAGCAAAGTTGTCGTGGTGGTGCAGCTATCTACTGTATACTGTGCTTGACCCAAAATGTTCTAATTATCTTACAGATTTTAGCTTTTCCACCTGGTACCTCCGTCTCATCCGTATACAGAGAGCCTGCAACTTTGTTTATCTTCATAAGACAGAGAATAGGTCTAGAAAGGCTTGCAGTTATTGCTGCACTGGACTTTAATTCCTTCATAACAGTTTAAATTTGCCCTCCAGGACTTCTTGCATACATTTCTAGATGTAAACAACCATTATTATATTACAGAGAGAAGAATACAGCAGAATATAAAGAGAATACAGAATTTATACAGAATATAAAGAGAAGAATACAGCAGAACCCTTTGAGTGGTTCAGTGGCAGGAGTGTCTTTCTCCAGGCAAAATATCTTCTCTAAACAAGGTAGGGTTGTGAACAACATGGTTCTGAGGCCTAGTTTTGGATATATGAAAATTACAATCACTTTGCATATTTTAAGAGCATTTGTTGCACTTTTCAATCCATGTTATTAATGTAGCAGTAAATAGCTATGATGCATTGGGGTTGACTCCAACATACTATGAGTGGTACTCTGCTCATGGAACAAAATTTTCCCATCCTGCTTCTCCTGCAGCCCCTGCAGCCCCCCCAGAAAATCTTCCCCCACAGCACAGGGAACCCTCCAAGAATAGCACTAGGTACAGCATGGGGATGTTCAGCAGGAGAAAGGAACTGTTAAAAAAAAAAATCTGTTCCAGCAGCTGAAATTTCTACTAGCAGGAAATAAGCAATGGATCTAACTTTGTATGAGTACTGGAAGTATAACATTTATACAACATGCATATACAAATGCATACGTAAAAACAAAAGGGGGGAACATTCGCTCATTCTTAAGAAACAAGACTGAAAGATAGGAAGAAGACTTGCATTTTATATACTTTTCAGAATCACTCTTGACTGCAACTACCCAAAATGTTAAGTATTCACTAGGCCCCATCAGCTGACTTTCAGAAAACAGCCCTGAACATGAAAGTAATCTCATATACTAACATTTGCAAGCTCAAATTAACCCCAGCCATATGTATTTAAAGTATCTGAGCTGGCCCTGACCTGGGTAGCCCAGGCAAACCCAGTTGCAGAAGCTCAGCAGGTCTGGCACTGGCAAGTGCTTGGAAGGGCGACCTCCAAGGAATACCAGGGCCAGAATGCAGAGGCAGGTAATATCAAAGCCACTTCTCTGAAACACTCTAGCCCCATGAGGGGTCACCAGAAATCATGACTTCCAGGCTCGCAAGCATATACAAACACACACACACACAAATACTCACCCCCCCCCCACAAAAGTATCTCAGCTAGGAAGGCCTCCAGTGATTTGAGCTCAAAAGCCTGCACAATGTTTTGTGTCAATTTGGTTGCTCCTAATGGATGACATTACATGAAGTTTGTTATTTTTCGGTTTTGCGAGATGTCAGCCTGGGATCTTGCTGATGAAACTGGGCTAGATGAACCGGTGGCGTGAATCTCCACGAGGCCGCTTCACACACTCATATGTTTATTTCTTTACAGAAAAGCAAAATTAAACAACTACCTGGGGCAATGAAATCCATTTTACAATTATGTATTGCCTGACCTTTCAGAGACCTAGACATTTCCATTATACTACATCTGACTGTGTTCAAATGGACAAGTGGCATCTGCTCAATATGTATAGTATTGATGGTCTAATAAGAATGGAGTATAGAACCTATTATTTTGAAAGAGGCATTGCCAGGATAAATTTTTCATGTATTATGCTATAGACAATTGAACATATTCAAAATTAAACAAGTATGCAATTGAGTCAGCACTTTAAAAGTGATATATATTCCTTTATGTGGCACCAAATTCATGGAAGCTCACTGTCAATGGGTTTTCTTAGGAGACAAAACTAATTTTAAAATCTGTGTATTAACCCAGAGCCAATTGCCAGCTCCCAGCACTTCATTTTCTAAGCCCATTTTTGGGAATGAATTCTTTTATTGATCAAGAAGCCACTGTCTGGGCACTCAATGAGAGGTCTTAATGAAAAACTTATTTTAGAAAAAAAAGATTAATAATATAGCCAGTGGAAACCGATTTTCTCCTGTTTAATTTCCTAATCTATTTTACATTATTTCCCTGGAGTACCCTGGACTTCACAGATACATGGTCCTGCACAAAGAATCAATTCCTCTTGAAGAAACACTGAACACAGTTGTTCTCTGCCAACCCACCAAGCTTCTACAAAGATATTTTCTTCCTCTAAAATGCTTTCATAAACTTTAGCCAAGGACTATGATTCATAAACTGCAAGGCATTTGCTGCACTGTGTCTATGCAATGCCTTTCTGAGACTGATCTATGAAGAGGAGCTCTCCATACATTTCCTATGTGAGTATAGGTACAAATCACAGCTTGTACAGTGTCTACATGGAGATGCCAGTTTTCACACTGAAGGCGAGCCAAATGGTCATAAATTTGAAATTTCACAATGAAATGTGCATGTTCAATGAGAGAGAAACTTTCATCAACTCAATGGAAAAATCATATAAGCATTAAAAGTATTTCTGTTTTTTGACCAAGCCCTGGACAGACTTTAAGGCAGGACAGTGCAAGTCCCTTCCAGACTTGCTTATGAAGACGAGGGAATGATACAGTCTCTGAATTAGCCAAGAGGCTGCAGCTCAAGAAAGCTCAACAGAGCTGTGCTGTGCTTGAGCTTGTTGTCCAGACTTGAGAAAGGTCCCTAAGCATACTTCTGATTTGCAGGTCTACTATTTCAAACCAAATCCTGTTTTGTTTTGCTTTCTCTTTGTGCCAAACATATCCACAGGTCTTTTATTTTGCACAATGTTCTTTTCCATTGTACTGTATTTACCATTATTTGCACAATTTTAACGTTTTTGCATCGATTGCATATGAATTGAATGAAACAAACACATCAGGAACACCAGCAGTGGAAACAGGTGAAATGAAAAGTCTCTCAGCAACAACGTACCAAACCAAAAAGATAATAGCTTCAGGGACATTTCGACATACTCTTGGGTAGGTTTCCTTTATGTAGCTTCTGAAAGTCCTGCTTCAGCCTATGTGATAGTGGGCTAGAGGTGTAAACTTATTAGTATTTACTGAGCTGAATAAATGAAAAATACCTTATTGGTATTTTTAAGATATTTATTCTGCTGAATCAGATTAGATAATCTAATTCAGCTACTAATCTAGTTGAGCCAAAACAAAAGCCAATACTGTTTGGATTTTATTTGGGCACAGCTTGGACAACCTGAGTGGGGCCACCGTCGCCACCGTGGCATGGGCCAGCTCAGAGAAGGGATTTAAAGAGACCTCTTTAAATCCTTTCTCCAAGCTGGCCCGTGCCATGGTAGAACAACTCAGCAAGTGAACTCAGGCATTTAAAGGGACCAAGTCCCTTTACATGCCTTTTCCCCTCCATTCGAAACAATGGAGGAAGGGGGAACCTACTTTGGAAGCACATAGAATTGGATCCCCTAGTCCAATCTTTTTAAAACTGGGGGGAGGGGGGTTTTGAGGAGAGGCACTACTGTTAGCCGAATTGCTTTAATTTACGTTCAGCAATTGGCGAAATAATTGCCAACTATACCAAGGTCCCACCCCTTCCAGGAATTCTCAGTAAATAGGCGTGGAGGCAGAGTGGTTTCTTTGAATGGTGTTTACTGTAAGATGTTATTCAAGCATACAAGGAATAATAATAAAACCACATACACACAAGATCTAAGGAAATCAGACAGAAAATAGCACTGTTGCATGAGCAGGAGTATCGTTGAGGGGGAATTACGTTACCTGTCTTGATGATGGGTGATTCACTTCCACGAGAAGAATGAGGGAGGGAGGAATGTGAAAAATAGGGGGAACAAGATCTGAACCTGCAGATACATGCTCCAGTCCTGGCTGTGCAAACCAGGGATTAAAGATGGAGGCAAGGTGTTGGGTACAGGAAGCTGGACATGAGAGGTTGGTAAGAAGATAGAGGTCGAAGGTGGCCAAGCAATGTGTTTCTGTTGTGCAAGATCTTTTATCAGGTGGCATTGGGGTGGGCTGCGCTGACCACATCCCATTGTCACACCCACTAGGTTGTCCGTCTCTTCTAGTCTTTCTATTGGTCAGTGTCATAGTGAGGAGGGGGCAGGAAGGAGTGGACAATATTGCAAATCTAGGTGCTAATCAGGATCTAACACCTGGGCCTTCTGGTCAGTCTTCTTGGCACCAATCTCTGGTCTTGTGATGGCTTTGGCCAGGTCACTTGATGGTCGGTGATTAGTTGCTGGGCAACCTAATCTCTTACTGGAACTTTGGGGGCAGGTGTGAAGAGGCCAGCATAAAGGAGAGAAGGACCCTTTGAAATGGAGTCTTGGTCTCCCTGTTGGTGGGAACGTGTGAAGTAGATGTGAGAGCTCTTTGATATGGAATTCTGGTCTCCATGCAAGTGTGAACTCTGAAGGAAGTCTCCCGCTGTGGGCTGGAGCCTCTCATAGCAATAGAGAGTGCCTTTGCCTTAGGCAGAAAACCAACCCAAAGGTCAAACTTATGATTTTAAAGTTCATAAGAGCATACAATATGCCTTGCTGTCTTACACTACCAGCTAAGCTGCAGATTTGGTGCCTACCTCAAAAAACAGCCTCCAAAGAGTCCCAGACACCCCCGGATCAATTCTTCATTATAGCCTAAGAGGAATGGTCTCCATAGGCTATAATGGAGCAGAAGGCAGGGCTCATTTCGTAGCAGGAGCTCCTTTGCATATTAGGCCACCCCCCCTAATGTAGCCAATCCTCCAAGAACTTACAGAGCTTTTCTTACAGGGGCTACTGGTAAACTCTTGGAGAATTGGCTACATCAGGGGTGTGTGGCCTTGTAAGCCAGCAAGGCATATTATATGCTCTTATGAACTGTTAAAAGTCATAACTTTGAACTTTGGGTTGTCATCTTCCTAGGGGCAAAATGCACTCTCTATTGCTATGAGAGGCTCCAGCCCACAGCAGGAGACTTCCTTCAGAGTTCACACCTACATGGAGACCCAGAACTCCATTTCAAAGAGTTCTTACATCTCTCTCACGTGTTCACACCAACAGGGAGACCAGGACTCCATTTCAAATGGTCCTTTTTTCCTTTACGCTGGCCTCCTCACACCTTCCCCCAAAGTTCCTGTAAGAGATTAGGTTGCCTAGCAACTAATTGTCGACCATCAAGTGACCTGGCCGAAGCCATCACAAGACCAAGGATTGGCGCCAAGAAACCCTCCAGATGGCCCAGGTGTTAGATCCTGCTTAGCACCTAGATTTGCAATATTGCCCACTCCTTCCTGCCTCCTCCTCCCTATGACACTGACCAATAGTAAGGCTAGTAGGGACAGATCAACTAGTAGGTGTGACAAGGGGATGTGGTCAGCGCAGCCCGCCCCAATGCTACCTGATAAAAGATCTTGCACAACAGAAACACATTGCTAGCCATCTTTGACCCCAATCTTCTTACCAACCTCTTATGTCCAGCTTCCTGTACCCAACACCTTGCCTCCATCTTTAATCCCTGGTTTGCGCAGCCAGGACGGAGCGTGTACCTGCAGGTTCAGATCTCGTTCCCCCCATTTTTCTTTTCAGCTCCTCTATCTTCTTGTGGAAGTGAACTACCCATCTCCAAGATAGGTAACGTATTTCCCCTCAACGAAACTCCTGTTCATGCAACAGTGCTATTTTCTGTCTGATTTCCTTAGATCTTGTGTGTATGCGGGTTTTGATTACTTTTTGTATGCTTGAATAACATGTTGTAAGTAAACACCATTTAAAGAAACCACTCAGCCTCGTTGCCTATTTTCTGGGAACTTCCGGAGGGAGTGAGACCTTGGTATAGCTGGCAAGAACCCGGTATTTTGCCAATTACTGATCTTAAATTAAACCAATTTGGCTAACAGCTTAATATGCAGAGGAGCTCCTGCTACGAAATGAGCCCTGGCAGAGGGTATAATGGAACAATCTCTCAGCAAGGCATTTAAAGTTTAAATGCCTTTGAAGTACACTCGCCCACCTAAATGCCTTTGAAGTGAACTCTCAGCAAGGCATTTAAAGTTTCAATGCTTTCTATGGCGTAGAGTTGTGCAGCAGCTTGGAGAAAGCATTTAAGGGGACCACATCCTCTCCCCCCTCCACTGGAAATAATGGAGGATGGAGCACCTTCTTCTGGGGCCCATAGAATTAGACCCCCCTGTTCCAACCTTTTTTGAAACTTGGGTTTGTTTGTTTTTGAGCTAGAGGTACCAGCAGCTATGCTGCAAATTTGATGCCTCGACCTCAAAAACAGCCCCCCCAAGCCCCAGAAACCCCCAGATTGATTCTTCATTATAACTTATGGGAAATGGTCCCGATAGGCTACAATGGAGCTAAATAAATTTTTGCTTCTTAATTATTTCCTGAATCCCAATACCATACTTATATTGGGATTCAGGAATATTGAGAAATACCGATATTTTTTAAGTTCAATATACCCAAACCCAATAAATACAGGGTTTTTTTGCAAACCCCTATGGTTAAGATGCTGAACTGCAGACTGGAAGATCAGTAGTTCGACAGTTCAATACCTGAGTGCTGCGTAACGGAGTAGGCTCCTGTCTTTGGTCCCACCTCCTATCAATCTAGCAGTTCAAAAGCAAGAAATTGCAAGTAGATAAATAGGCATTATTTTGGTGGGAAAGTAACAGTGTTCCGTGCACTTTGGTGTCTAGTCATGCCACCCACATGAACACGGAAACCTCTTCGGACAGCTCTGGCTCTTCGGCTTGGAAACAGAGATGAGTACCGCCCCCTAGAGTTGACTTCGACTGGCTTTTGAGCAAGGGAAACCTTTTCCTTCATGGTAGTCAGTCCATGATTTGGGGACAGAGAGATGGAGTGCTCCTATAAAGCAGACTGATGTTATTCTGGGTTTTTCCTTGAAATGAAATTACATTGTTGCCTGACTATGGCTTTGTTTTGCATCATTTTTCTATTGCCAGCCACAGGAGCAGAGCCAGGAAATGGGAGCTGGGGGCAGAGAATCCTCTGCCCTTGGTGGGAAACTGGCAAATGTGGGCAAACAAAAAGTGGGTAAATAGTGGGTAATCAGTTCTTCAGGCTCAGAGAAAATATTTAAAAGGATCCTGAGCTTTAGCTCCTATAGATCAAGCCTGGTCAGAGAGTTAGGCATTGCACCACTCCTTTGTTACCAGGGCTCAGAAGTTTCACAGCTGTAGCTGTGAACTAATTTAAGGACTGAACAATTCTTCTGATACTCAAAATCACATTCGGGAAACTGCTGCACACTTCATTTTAGGATCCGTCACATAGATGGAGAAAATTCTGAGGAGAATGTGGAAAGATTATTAAAAATATAAGTGCTTTTTGAAAATAATAACAAAAATAAAAGTTAAAAGGCCATTCCAGATTAAATTAGATTACAGCTCAATGGTGACAGGTGGAAGGTTCAACACACGCCTCTAATGTACCTCTTTAACATTCAGGTCTCTTGTTTCAGTTGAAAGTAGGTTGAAACTATTAATCACATAGGAAGGCTTCCACCACATCAGTTCTGCCAATGCAGGGTTTTCTTTCATTAGCAGCACTGAATCATTAACTTTCAGTAAAAAAGGACTATGGATGCCTTTCTTTAGACTCCAAGATATAAAATCAACTATTTGTATTCCTAGCAATCTAAGCTTGACACCAAAATTAAAGCAAAACAACCCCTACCCAAAGTTTATATTAAACATTTTAATATGAAAACATTTTCTATGAAAGTAGACAAAGTTTAATATGGCACAAAAGGAAGAGAAAAGACAATATTAATGGTACCTTTAAAAGAATCATTATGAGAAGTTTGATATTTGCTCAACAGTATTAATATTTTAGGATCTACCACATAGATGGAGAAAACCATTTTCTCCTGGTGATTGGGTAGCCTTCTATTTTTTTAAATACTGGTGTTAGAATATCACAAGTGGGGGCCCACAAGAAACTTGCAGGGAGGATGCATCCCATCCCCCCACCTTTGCTTCCTTCCTTGTCCCCATTTTCTAACAATCCCCCATTTCTCCTCCTGCCCTTGTCTATCAATCTACCCTCTATCTTCCCCTCCCCTTCTCTGTCAATATCCCCCATCTCTCTTTCCCCCTCCCCTCCTTACCCTGACCTTTCCTTCAGCCACTGGGGCTGCCCTTGTGTCATCAGCAGGGCCCTTGGGAGCCAGCAGGGTCCTCAGGAGCCTCTGCGTCAGTTGCTGAGGTAAGTCATATGCACATGTGCTGAAAACGTTGTTTGGGGCGGTTAAGCCCAATACAATTTTGTAAGTTTTAAGATTTTTCTGCAAACCTTGGGGGTCCCCCAGTTTGGAGGAAAATCTTTCTGTCAATGTGGGTCCAATCCAAAGATATAGGTACAGATAGCCACAGATCGACCTACATACAGCTATTAAGATATATAGATTATATTGATATACCATGGCAAAAATATGGGAATTCCCAGCTTTCATTTTTTTAAAGAGTAAGTCTCTTGGCCTATCCCTTGTTGAGATATAATGGAAAAGGCATGTCTCTGAAAGGGATTAGAAATTCACTTTACAAATGAAAGCCGAGATTTTGGAGAACTTGTTACCCATATTATTACAATGGGACAACAGTATAATGATATTCTAGTGCCATTTTTTTTAAGTTGCAAAAGCCTGAGTGGCCCAGGAAGGGTGGGTGGTTATTGCTGGGGGCCTGGGGCAGAGATCTATATGGAAGCCTGCCATGTGGAAGCCTCACTGCTACTGTACTTTATCTGCAACCTCAGCCCCAATGGAAAAACAACATAAGTCCATCCCTGGGTAGCAACCATCCATGAGAAAAGTGACAAAATCTGGATGATAAGCACATGATACAAACTTGACCCAATCTGAACTTAATCAGTAAGAGTGAAAATGTAAAAAAAGAATCACTTGATTTTTGTATTAAGTTCCACCACAGTGCCCAAACATAAGAACAAACTACAATTAATCATGCTGCTATAGCAAAACAGCCTATTTAAAGCTGGATTCTGACCTTGCCTGTTTATGGGGGAAATGGGGGGGGGGGGGGGGACTCAATATCTTTCATCTTCAGAAGGGAAAAAAGACCCTTTGGAAATAAAGGAAAGCAAGGACAGGTTTATCATGTCAATAGTATCTAGACTTTCAAGACTATCAGTAAAACTTGTTTCTTATGTGATGCATGTTAAGATTAGATTTATGTCTTTAACCATGCTATTACCAAGGTTACTAAACCCTAAATGAGGGGTCACTATTTAGGAGGTTCATTTCCCTCAAGGTATATGTTACATACATCTCAAATCATCTTCTATCCCCCCCCCCCCAATGCTCTGACCTGGATGGCTCAGGCTAGCCTAATTTCACCAGATCTTGGAATCTAAGCTAAGCCCAGGTTAGTACTTGGATGGGAGACCACCAAGGAAGTCCAGGGACACTATGCAGAGGCAGGCAATGGCTAACCACCTCCAAATGTCCCTTGCCTTGAAAACTCTATGGGGTTACCATAAGTCACCTGTGATTTTATGGCAAATACTACTACTACTACTACTACCACTACTAAAGAAATTAATTGAAAAGATCTATGAATTAAAAAAAGAATACAAAAAGAAAAGATCTATGAATTTTCCATGCAGCAAATTAATTTTATACAGATTAGTTATACACTGAGACAAATTCTTTCACATATAACTAAGAAATCTCATTCATGTCTAATATTGTTTTAGAATCCACACAAGCATTTCCTAGACTGCCTTTGTGGCATGGGGCTTCCCATATATCATTCATTCTTAAAGCTCTTTGGGGATAAATAAAAATCATGTTCAAGATGTTTTAATTTGTACATAGCAGAACAAATTGGGATTTCATTTGCAGTAGTGTAATTGAGATAACACTACTCCAATAGGACAAAATATTAGATTTTTCATAAGCACACAATTAGTTTCAAAAGTGGTAAAAGAACCGTTTTCAAATGCTGATAATTATGAAGAAACATTCCAATATGCAGGCTCACTGACACAGTATATAAACACTGAAGAGGGGTTATACTAACTGTATACTAGCATGTTACATAATGGATTAATACCAGTGTTGGCTTGGATCCACTGGTAAATTTTAGGGGTGTGCAGTCAGATATTAACAACTTGATAAAATGTCTAATTTTTTCCATTACTGGTTCAGGTCAGCAGTATTTTACTTGGTAAAAGGCTTCCTGATAGCTTCACATTTCCTCCGATTTTTCTCTATAAGAAATAGTGGGCAGAAATCCAATCCAACATTAATGAAAACGGAAGCTTTTCCTGATGTGACTTTCTGATATGATAAAACCATTTTCTGACATTTAATGGAAACAATGATGATGTCATTTCCAAAATTACAATACAGAACTGAAATGATCAGGGGTCATTTCGTAGAAAAAGAGGTGCAGGAGCTCATTAGCATAACTCATTAGCATAACTTATTTGTATATGCTAAACCACCTGATATCACCAGAAGTATGTCAGAAGGCAAGAAAGAGAGAGAGAAAGAAAAAGGAAGGAAGGAAGGAAGGAAGGAATAGCTGGCAGAGAGGGGACAGTTACTAATCCAAGCCTCAGAAATACCACTATTCTGGGAGGATAGCTTCAGTGGTGGCTGAAGCCTTCAGAAGGCTGGTCGGAGGAACAAGGACCTTTCCAGGGGACGGGGTCATTTTGCTGCAGCCATAACACAAGCAGGCATTCCCCTGCGGGGGCAGGAGGGCAGCACCAACTCCCGGAGCTGAGCTCCCCCGAGTTCCTGCTCGAAATGACCCCTGGAAATGATAATTTTTCAAGTGCACACCCTTAGTAAATCTCTAATTTCAGAAAGGAGGTCAATTTCCCCTACCACTATAGACCTCCAACACTGCCCTCATTTTGTTTCCTGCATGAGCCCCATTTATGGAATTACTTTGGGCTGATGTGGGAGGGAGGAGGTGAGGAGGGACCATTTCACTGATGAAAATGACTTCCATTATTAGAGGTTTCCGGTCGGAGGAATGGAGGTCTGACACGCTTTGCAAATGCGCAAGGCGGACAGCGGCTCTTCTTGACAGCTCGGGTGGACAAATCCACCTGACGCAACCTCACACAGGTAGTGTGAGGACCAGCAAGCAATATAATCCAGGTTTGAGCAAGCTCGGTGAAGGAAAAGTCTCGGAGGAGACTTTTACAACACCTTGAGCACTGCAGCCGAAGAAGATTTCTGCAAGTATCTCTAAGGAACCAAGCTGAGCTGACCAAATTAGCATAAAATCTCCAATTCCCCTGATTCCTTAACAAAGAAGACAAAGTTTAAACATTGGGACCACATCTGAAGAGAAGTAACAACATAAGGTAACAGAAAAAAAGTTTTTGCCTTACCATTACCGTGTTTTGAAAGACGAAAAGTAGATCTGGTGAAGCAATAGACTGTTGCAGATTGGATGAGTGCAGTTTTGAAACGTTAAAAAGCTGAATTTGAACTTAAAAAGCAAAAAAAACCAAGTTGTTTAACATTCCTGCGGTTAAGAAGAGTCGGGAGGGGGAGCCAAGCATCGCGAGACAAAGAAGGGAGGAGGGAACCAAGCATCGCAAGACCAAGCTGTGAGGATTGAGACAGGAAGTGACGGCTTGAGGAGCAGACAAGAAGGGAAACGGAGAAGAACCGGAAGAGAGCAAAGGGGACTGTAAAAACTGCCGGACCAAAAGGACTACAACAGGAAGTGACGTGCGGAGAGCAGACAAGTAAGCAAGAGGAAGGGACAAAAGGAAACTACGGCAAGCCAGAAGCAAGGTAAAAAGACTATAACCTTTGACACAAACCATAGAGAAGTTGCGCCCGCCATTTTGGATTTATAAAATGTTTAAACAGTAATATCTCAAAAACTATATAACTTAGAAGGCTGAAACCAACGAAATTTGACTTGGCAAGACTAGCTTGTGTGATCACATTAATTGGTGTTTGATTTGGAAAATAAAATAAAATCGATCTTTTTTAAAGAGACAAGACGGACCGCGGACTAAGATCGAGAGCAGCTACATGGTCCTCTCCTACAATGGCAGCAAAAAAAGAAAAAGAACTACTAGCAGTTATGGAAGCAATGGAAAAAAAAATGTTAGACGCTATAGGAGAGGTAAATGTTAAAATGAATGGCATAGCTGCACAAGCAGACAAAAATTTTATAGATTTAAAATCTGAATTACAAAAGTTAACCACTAGAACACAAGACATAGAAATCAAAGTAAAAGAACTGGAAGAAAATACTCAAAAAACAATAAAGGAAAATGACAGAATGGAAAAGATGATGCACTATAGAGACATGCAAAACCATCTGAGATTTAGAGGTATAGAGGAAAAATTAGGCGAAGATATTTTTATAAGAATGCAAGAAGCATTAGCAGATTTTTTACAAGAGGAAGAGGAAGCTGTTAAAGAACATATGGCTCTTGTTTACAGAGTCAATTCTACATACGCAAGAGACAAAAACATACCAAGGGACATGGTAGTTCAATTTACAATGAAGAGAACAAAAGAACAAATCTACAAGAAATGTTTTACAGATTCTTTTGAAATAGGTGGAAAGAAAGTTATTGTAATGAAAGAACTGCCCAGAGCAATTTTGCAAGACAGGAAAAAATTCAAGCGTCTGACAGACAAACTGAAAGAGAAAAAAATAAGATTTCGTTGGGAAATACCACAAGGACTGAGTTTTTATTATGGTAACAACAGAATAGTGATTAAAAATTCAGCAGAAATGTACGCCTTTGTTGGTGAGAACAAGGAAGAATTTGGTGATATTTAAGACTACAACAAGATGGATTACAAAGTACTCTCATGGAATGTAAATGGACTTAATTCACCCCAAAAACGTAGAATGGTAGGTCACTGGCTGGAGAAACAAAAATGTAATATAATTTGTATACAAGAGGCCCATCTTAGGAAACAAGACTACAAATATTTAATAAGAAAAAAGTTGGGAGAAGAATTTTTTTCATTGGCAAGTAATAAAAAGAATGGAGTTGTAACATATGCCAAAAAAGACTTGGAACCTAAACTAATATTTAAAGATAAAGAAGGAAGATACTTAGCTATTGAAATTTTGTTACACGGACAGAAGACTTTGATTGTGAATATTTACGCCCCCAACGGAGCTAAAGTATTTTTTTTAAAGAACTACAAATGGAACTGGACAGTGTAAACTATGAACAAATCATGATGTTGGGAGACTTTAACAGGACTGTGAATAATAAAATAGATAGGCGCTCAAAGAGAAAAGACGACACACTAGGGAAACTTCCAAAAAAATTTTTTGAACTGATAAAACAGGAAAAGCTGGAGGATATTTGGAGGAAGGTTAACCCACAAGGGAAAGACTACACTTTCTACTCTAACAGACATGATTCACATTCAAGAATTGATATGATCTGGATGTCTACTAATCTAACATTTAAGACAAAAAAAGTTGAAATTCTACCTAGAATAATCTCAGACCACAATCCTTGTCTATGGATTTCTGGGCAGACAAAAAGACAAGGGAGATGGAGAATAAATGAGGACTTATTAGACAACCAAGAAATAGTTAAAAATTACATGAAGAGACAGATTTATATTTTCAAGCGAACATACAAAAAGAAGTAAAAATTCAAACTGTGTGGGATGCGTACAAAGCAGTGATGAGAGGATTATTGATATCACTGAACACTAAAGACAATAAAAAGAAAAGAGAACAATATGAAAACATTGTACAAGCCATTAAAATAAAAGAAAAGGAACTGAAGAACAGACCAGGAAAAAAGAAACTGCAAAAGGAAATTTGGATGTTACAAGACCAAGCAAAAGCTATTTTGAATCAAGAGACTTACTGGAACCTGAAAAAATTGCAACAAAAACATTTGAAGGTGCAAATAAACCTGGAAAGTACTTAGCATGGCAATTAAAGAAAAAACGTGAAAATAAATTTATTACTAAAGTGATACGGGACAATATTGAGATAATAGACAATAAGGGAATAAAAAGAGAAATTTTTAAATATTATGCAAAGCTTTTTAAGAAGGAAAATAAAGACAGAAGAAGGATTAAAGAATACCTACAGTCATTAAAATTACCAAAACCAACAGAGAAAATCAAAGAACTACTTAACTGCCCAATATCACTACAAGAGATTAAAAATGCAATAAATGACTCAAAATTAGGGAAAGCACCTGGATCAGATGGATTTACAGCTAAGTTTTATAAATCACTACAGGAATTGATCTCACCAGTGTTATTGCTATTAATGAATGACATAGGAGTGACAGGTGAGGTCCCGGAGACTTGGAAAGAAGCAACCATCTCACTCATTCCGAAAGAAGGTCAAGATTTAACCAATGTTAAAAATTATAGACCAATTTCTTTGTTAAACAATGACTATAAGATTTTTGCCAAGATTATAGCTGATAGGCTTAAGGAACGTCTTAAAGAGACTATACAGACAGAACAAGCAGGATTTTTACCTAATCGCCAAATAAGAGACAATTTAAGAGTAGTAGTGGATGCTATAGAGTACTACGATAAACATCCGGAGAAGGAAGTGGGCTTTCTTTTTTTAGACGCGGAGAAAGCATTTGACAATTTAAATTGGGATTTTATGTTTGAAGTGCTGGAACATCTTGAAATTGGAGACTATATGCTTAATCTTATTAAGTCAATATATAGAGAACAGAGATCCTCTTTAATAATTAATACTGAAAAAACGGATTACTTTAAAGTGGAAAAAGGAACACGACAAGGATGCCCACTTTCGCCGTTGCTATTTATTTGGATTTTGGAAGTCTTGTTACTAAATTTGAAAGAAGATAAAGAAATTAAAGGCTTAACAATAAAAGGTTTCTCTTTTAAATATAGAGCCTTTGCAGATGATGTGATGTTTATAGCCGAAGACCCTATGACTACACTACCATATTTGTTGCAGAGAGTAAGAGAGTTTGGTGATTTGGCTGGGTTTTATGTAAATAAGAACAAATCGAAAGTGATGTGTAAAAATATGCCAAATAATAAGCAAATTGAATTACAAAATCTTATAGAATGTGAAGTGGTGAAAAAGACAAAATATCTAGGTGTAAACCTAACAATGAAAAACATTGATTTGTATAAGAATAATTATGAGAAATTATGGCAGCAAGTTATGCAAGATATTAAAAGGTGGAATGTATTAAATTTGTCACTGTTGGGTAGAATTGCAGTGGTTAAAATGAATGTGTTACCAAGAATAATGTTTCTGTTTCAAACTATTCCAATTGTGAAAGATGTAAAAACATTCAAATGCTGGCAGAAGGAATTGACTAAGTTTGTGTGGGGAGGGAAAAAACCAAGAATTAAGATGAAAATAATGTGTGATGCTAAAGAGAGAGGTGGGTTTCAGTTACCAAACTTAAGGCTATATCATGATGCAGTATGTTTGACTTGGATAGGGACATGGACTATGTTACAAGATAGAAAGTTATTGTCCCTGGAAGGTCATGACTGTAGGTTTGGGTGGCACGCATATCTGTATTATGGTAAAACAAAAATGGACAATATGTGTAAGCATAATTATTTGAGAAGAACATTAATCAATACGTGGACAAGATATTAAAACTTTTTTCCAGAAGAAATACCTATGTGGATTGTACCTGCAGAAGTTTTAAATCCATCATCACTCTACAAAGGACAAGACTGGTTGAAATATAGAGACCTGTTAACAAGACATGGTAAAGACTTTAAATTGAAGGAGCAGCAGCAGATGGACTTTGATTATGGTTGGTTAAGGTACAGATAAATATATGATATGTACAGAAGTGATAAAAAATCTGGTTTTAGAGAAAAAAACAATGAAATAGAACAAATTTGGGAGGAAGATGGAAAAAAAATGATTTCTAAAATGTATAAAGTATTGTTAAAATGGTTTAATGCTGATGAAATGGTAAAGGAACAAATGATAAAATGGGCGATAAACTTAAACAAAGACATTGAAATAGAATCTTGGGAATTTTTATGGAAAAATGCTATGAGTATTTCTACATGTTATAATTTAAAAGAGAACTGTTTTAAAATGATGTACAGATGGTATATGACACCAAAAAAATTGCAAATATTAATCAAAATATGTCTAACAAATGTTGGAAATGTAAAAAGAAAGAAGGTTCTTTTTATCATATGTGGTGGACTTGTGATAAAGCGAAGACTTATTGGTCTATAATACATGCAGAAATGGAAAAAAATTTGAAATGTACATTTAAGAAGTTACCTGAAATGTTACTGCTTGGACTTAAACTAGAAGAGATAAATGTAAAGAAAAGGACAATAATATGGTATATGATTACAACAGCAAGAATGGTGTATGCACAAAATTGGAAAAATGAAAAAATACCAGAAGTGTGGGAATGGTTGAAAAAATTGTTAGATATGGCTGAAATGGATAAATGGACTAGAAAGTTGAATAATCTGTACTCAGAGACTTTTTTAGAAGATTGGAAGGATTTGAAAGAATATGTTGAAAAATATTGGGACATGAAAAACTACATTTATACATGGTTATAATAGCATAAAGGAATGGAAATTGAGTATATGAATGTACTAAGGATAATTAGACAATGAAGTTGTTTTTTAGAATTATATAAGAATATAGAAAATAAGAATTGGTATATAAGTATTTTAAAGATATATAACCGTTACCAGAAATGTAAACATAGATATAAGTATTACTATTTTGGATAAAGTGGAAAATGTGTTATGCTTCAGATGTGGTGGGAAACCACCAATACAAGATAAAAGCAAGACTATACAAATAGAACAAAATGTTATATAATATGGAAAAAAGGATTTGTATAAAACAAATGTATTAATTCTAATGTTTTGGAAAATAAAAATTTTCTTACAAAAAAAAAAATGACTTCCATTATTGTGGATTTAGCATGGGAACCAAATAGGGATGTCAAGCTCCTGGTGGGATCTGGGGATACCCTGAAATTACAGTTCATCTCCATACTACAGACATCAGTTCCCCTGGAGAAAATGGATGCTTTGGAAGGCGGATCCAGAGCATTGTACCCTGCTGAGGTCCCTGTGCTCCCCAGCCTCCACCCCCAAATCTCCAGGAGTTTCTCATCTGGGAGCTGGCAACCCTACCCCCCCCCCCCCCCCACACACACACACTGGTGGCTCAGAGGGACATGGCAACCCTAGATCAAACTATCCTAATCAGAGGTAGGTGCCCAGCTTTAAATGTTTAGCTTAAGGGTGAAATAAGCATTCATATAAAACAGAAAGAACCTCCTGGACTATAGAATAATGTCTTCTGTGAGCTAAAAGAAAATAGGATGCCTAACCACTAAAGATTACTGCATGTTTTTTTCTTTCCCACATCTGTCATTTCTCTTTTTCACGTTTCAAATGTTTGTTAAAGTATCCTGTGATCTGTTTTTTGAAGAAGAATAATGCTAGAAGTTATTCCTTCTGCAGTGTTACATCTATAATTCCTATCAAATTAATACTACTGAACTCTATCCTAATTCTAGTCATCTTGAATGATAATATATTTTTGCTTATTTTTTGAAAATCTAAGGTATTGTCTACCTTATAGCATGTTTACATCCACATTTGAAGAGCTTACCCATAGATTCAGTTTCTATTGAACTGAATTCTGCCTGAACTATTCTTAGGGGTGTAATAATGAGCCCCTTAGTGTTTTAGTGGTTTCCCCTCAAAGTTTGCATATTCCCACACTTTGTGTTTTCCTTCACTGAGCAAGCTACCCAGAAATGCTGATCACATTCTTCCAGCATCTTTGCTTCCGAAACAGCCATCTGAACAATAGAGGATAGTCTTTATGTGGGAAGGTGTGAAACCAGACATACCATTAAAAAAAAAGAAACCTGCTCTTCTAACTCCCTTACATTTCAGAAGCAAGGAAACTTCTATGCACATTTCTCTTGGAGCATGCAGAAAGACACTTAGTGCTGGTCTTGTGAAGATGTCTCCATCTACACTTATTAATGCAGTGTCTCTGAGGAGTTGGGCACTCCACTCAACTTGATGTAAGTGTACTTGCTAGGGACAGTATAGCTGGTTTAGACTAGGGTTATTTTTTCCTTTGGGCCATGGTGGCTAAGTGGTTAAGACACTGAGCTGCAGACCAGAAGATTGGTAGTTTGGAAGTTCTAGACCTGAGTGCTGCGTGACGGAGTGAGTTCCCATCTCTGGCCCCAGCTCCTGCCAACCTAGCAGTTTGAAAGCAAGAAATTGCAAGTAGATAAATAGGTACCACTTTGGTGGGAAGGTAACAGTGTTCTGTGCACCTTGGCATCTAGTCATGCCGGCCACATGACCATGGGAATGTCTTCGGACAGCGCTGGCTCTTCAGCTTAGAAATGGAGATGAGCACCGCCCCCTAGAGTCAAATTCGACTGTTTTTGGTTTTCGAGCAAAGGAAACTTTTACCTTTACTATTTTTTCTTTGTATTATTTGCATTCAAACTATGCTTACTTCTCCAGACACCCCCCTTCCCTTTGGATAGACGAGCTTTTGAAGCGGAAGTGTTTTTACCCATTTTACCCTGGAAGTTCTGCAGCAAATTTTTATATCCTTGCTCCTTTTGTTCTTCCTCAATACAGCTTTTTCTTCCTAGGGCAAAAAGTCTGTCACATCCTGTTAATGCATCTCTATGCAATCACTAATGATCACTGGAAGAGATGGCATAGTGACTACCAGGCTGTGGTCACACGGCATCCTAATCCTGGATAAAGTTCTGCTGGACTTTAATCTGGGATGTTTTCTTTCGGGTTGGGATGATCACACATCCCAACCTGGCGGCAGCAGCTGGGGGAGGGAAGGTGACCCCAGGGCTGCGAGGTCGGTTGGAGCGGAAGATACCTTACCAAGCGCAGGCGAGCTCTCAAGTGCTTTGGAGCACTGGTAGAGACCTTTTGGGGATTGCTGCTACCACCAGGTGGCTGGAGAGCCTCCTACTGCTGGCTCCTAGCTGCTGCCAGGGGCAGCAAGAAAAGTCCCTCCTGCCAACCCGCTCCAGTGGCAAAACAAGTACACAGAAATCTGGCCCCGAGGCGCCCTTTTCACTCCAGCTCCTTTCTCCAGCTTTCCTGTTAGGCATGGGTAACCAGCATGGGTAACAGTCCCTCCCAAGTTCCTGCCAGGGGAGAGAGTGGAGGCAAAGTGAGGGCCACTCGCAAGCCCGCACATGGCTGCCTCCCCTGAACACCACAGGAGGAACTGGCTGGCTGGCTCGCCACGCGCTCCACTCCAGGCCCCAAGCCTCACCGGCCACTGCCTGATGGAAAAGCAGGGAGAAGTATGCCAGGGTATGTATGTGTATGCCAGGCGGCGGCCAGCAGGGCTAGGGGCCCGGAGTGGAGTGCGGGGCATTTTGAGGAACACAGGTGGCCAAGTGCTTGAGTGCCCAAGCGCTCCAATACAACCAGGGGAAAAAAAAACCTGAAGGATGATCAGATGGCCCTTCTCACAATCACAAGAGAGGGCTATCCAGATAGGCAAAATTGCGGGTTGAAAGCACAACTTCTGGGAAAGTAGTTGATTTTCCCAGGGTCAGAAAACACGCTAGAAACCCAGAAGTGAGCCCACTTTGGCATGGGAGTAGGTGTGGCTGGTATGATCAGTCCATTTAAATGTGGGAGGTAACAGCAGTGATTCCCGCATTAAAGGACCATGTGACTGCAACCCCAGAGTTGCCAACTGCTTCTGCATTGCAAAAATAGGAGGGGAAGATTGGGGGAAGAGGACAAAACCATCTTGAGTCCACGCTGCCCTTGGGAACCTCTGGGGAAATAATGTCACTCTCTCCTTCTGCAACAAGCGGTATAAAACAGTTTCACTTAAGATTCCTGGTTTGATCAACTATGATGATTTGCATGGATGCTCTTAAACGAAGTGCCAAAGTCCGGTGCTATTTAAACTGAGGGATGAAACTAAAGCTGTGAAACGTATCTGACCTACAGATGAATTTTGACAGAAAGGCACCAGCATTGATACTTGTTCAGGGTTTGATGATAAGAATGTATTTCTCTCCCCTCTCCAATTACACTTCTGATGACATTATTCTTTCATTATGCTGATAACTCAGAAGGATCAGCTGATGTTTCCTGAATTGTTGTAAAGTAGCAGGTGAAAAGAAATCAAGGCTGCAGGAAGGGAAGAAAAACATTCAGCAGTTTGGAAGTGTCAAGCTTATGGAAAGCACTTTAATTTCTTTGGGAAATGCATGTGAAAATCCCAAGTTGATTAATCAGTTATGCAACAGCTGACACTGTTTACATATTAGGAGCCATTACAGTCAATTGGAAAAGCTCCAAGTGCTAAAAATGACAACACATATTTGAAGGCACAATCAAACTTGGATGGGGGGGGGGGGGTTAAACAGGGAAGAACCTGCGCTCCTCAAACATTGCGGATATGATAATAAATGGGTTTGTACATCCCTAGTTTTTTGAATCTGGACAGCTGTAATATTTACAGTGTCAAAAAAACATGGAAACAGAACATATGCAGGGGAAACGGTTGGCCAGAAAGTCAGCAGACTAATACTATATTCTACAAAGTAAATGAATGATTTGGCATTTGGAAAAAAAAAACCCTATTGTAGAGAATTTGTCTTCATATGCTTAGTGTCATATTTGGTACAAATTCCAGCCAAATAATTACCTCCCAATGAATTAAAATGCACCATCTGTCCATTTTACTACAGGACCCATCTATGCAGCTATTTTGGAAGGTAAAGTAATAAACATTCATGTTAGCACTGCAAAACTGACAAAAATGTAAAGGAGAAAAACGCAAAGCATGTGCTTCTGGTGGGTTACACCTTGGGTTTAAAGGCAAGAACATTTCCACCCTCTGCAAGAACAAGTTCTGATCATATTGTTGGGCCAGTGATTTTCCTATGGCTTCTACTCAGAAAGAAGCTGGGGATGGTTAAGTTCAGGTGGGTATTGATGTACCTTCTTACAGTAACTGGTACAGGTTTTTCCATGTTGGGGTAAGCTTCACCTCCTCCCCCCTTTCCAACAAACACATTTTTGGTCTAGTAATGGCAAACATGCTATGTTCTATTGCTGACTCAGGCAGGTTCCTGGCTCCTTTAAAACATTTGTCAGGTGTCTTTTATTTAATTCAGTGAATAAACATTTGGCTTGGTTTTTGTTGAATTTTTTCAAGAAGCAAGTCCAATTTCTTTCAGCTTGAAATGTTGCTCCTGGCAGAACAGGGGGAATTGGCCTTGTGGTACTTATACCAGTTAGCCAATCAGCAACTTGAAAACCCCGATTCTGCTTGAAACAGAAAGAACCAGTTACTCAGTTGTCGGGAGAAGGTTTAGTGAGTGAATGTGAATTAGCAGTGGACTCACCACTCAGACCTTGTAGATCTGGATGTACCCTCTTTCTTTCTTTCTCTCTGTTAATATCGTTGAGTTGCAGCTTCCTTGAAAGTGCAACGGAGTGGAAAGAAAGGATAGGCATACTTAAATAAATAAACGGTATATTGTTTATATAAATAAACTGTTTATATAAATAAACAGTTTATATAAATAAACTGTACATCGATTGAGAAGGTGGCTGCACGTACATATTCCTTTCCCTCTTAAAATATGTGGGAGCAGAGATCTGATCCTTTCAAGATAGATGCTTTCACATTTATTTAAAACAAAAACAAGACTCAAAGTAAATATCCCTTCAGGACTGACAGCAGAAATTTCTAAAAACATAACAGAGCTGTTGTCAAAAAGGTCTTCCTGCCCAATAGGCCTTTTCACCAAGAGGCTGACTAGCAGCAAACTACAAAAGGTGTTGGAAACACCTGCACATCTCTAGCAGGGCTGCCATTCTCCCAACAGGGGCAGGGGTTTGCCCACTTTTGGGCCCCCAGATCCCACTGGCCGCAATTTGGCCAGTGGGGGAACCCCACCCCTAAAGCACCCTGTTTGTGGCACTGTGCCCGGTACAATGACATCAACTGGAGGTGACATCATCACGCAGGGCACATAGTGGGGGGGGGGGGGGACGACGACAATAAGTTGTTTACAGAAAAAAACCAAAGAGTTTTTCCTTAAAAGATAGAGCATCCCCTGCAATGTGCACTGCAATAACATCACTTCTGGGTGATGTGATTATGGCACATGTACTTTGCACATATGCCAAGGAACCACAGGACACAGACCAGGACCCCCCCCCCCCCCCCTGAGCTAGGTAAGACCTGGCAACTCTAATCTCCAATGTAGGTAGTCTTCCACCAGTCCTTTCTGTGTCCCTCCAGCCAGGAGCCAAAGGACAATTTCTGACTTCCCCAGGATTATCCAGGGAGTCCTTCCTGCAAGGTTGGCTAGCAGTAGGAAACCCACTAAAGTTACTATTATGGTAGTGGACCACCAATTTAAGCTCTAGATTTCTTACTACAGCTGTAGAGACAAAGAATCAGTTTAGCATTTAAAATATGATGTTATCAAGGTGCAAATAACTACCTAAAACACTGGGAGGAGTGAAAACTATAAAACTAGAGATTAAAAGTATAAGTAAACACTTTAAAACCTTGGTTTCCAAAAGACAAAATATTACCCATTCAGAGTTCTGGGTCCAAAGCAACTCTTCTCCAGGGTCCCAAAAGCCAGGCTGGTTGTCTTCAACAGTAAAGTCTCAGGATGGCCAAATAGAGCAAGAAAATGCCAACATGTCCATGCAACATACAGGTACCAGCAAGTCCCCAGAATAGGTTTCAAAATGAAGGATTTAGTGTCTGAATGCTAGACAGTTGCTAGGCTTTTACACCAATCAGGGTTCAGGCAATATGCCATAGTTACAGGTAGCCCAATCAGTAACAAGATGACTTCATTGGTTCTCTGTCCATGTCAGAAGGGCAGTGGGGTGAGCTGCAGCTCACTCCACTCCTGCCTCCTACAGGGCTAATTGACTGGAATGTTAATTGGAGAGCTAAGTGGGAGTAGAACATCTTATCTTGCAGGTGCAAGGCTACACTATTCTCTTCCCAGCACAGCTGTGTGAAACTCTTGAGACTCAGAGACAGTCTCAGCAAAATAGGCCTCAGCCAGGCTGAACCAACATTTAGAGAATACAACTCCATTTTGAATGAAACAAAGTTCTTTACAGCTGTAACCAATAAGATTTTCAGGCTAAAAACTTTCAAGAGTCAAAGCTCCCTTTGTCAGAAGGGAAAATCTTGTTGGTCTCTACTGGGCTCAAATCTAGCTCTTCTACTGCAGACCAGCATGGCTACCCTCTGTAAAATGCAGCCATTGACAATAAACATGAAAAAAAGTTGAAAAATAAATGTAAATTGGTTATTTAAGGTCACAGTGGTTAGCAATAGCATCTCCCAGTGGGGAAAAAGCGCATTTCCAAAAGGTTTACCCAGCATAAAAATGGAGACTGAAACAGGGACTGGAGTTTCCACTTTGCTTTTGTACCTTCTTGATTTAAGACAACAGCTAGGATGAATATGTAACACCCTTTCCATTGGTGGTGCTTTTCTCGACAGTTTGAACTGGAGCAGGTGCGATCTACTTTCTACAGCTCTCGCATGTTCATTTAGTTAGTAGCAAGCATCTGCCTTTTGATTTTTCCACAGTGTTTTTTTACTTGATTTTCTGCAGAGAGTTTTAGGGAAAGAACACCTTTCAGTGCCTAAGTGTTGCTCAAATGGGGAAAAAACAAACAAACAAAAACCCTCTGCACTGTGCAGGTGTTGCTTCATGCTGTAGTTTAGAGATCAGTTTGAGTGTGGAACTGCCAATATTTGATGTAAAAGACATGCTTCTGAGAGAACTATTAACTTCCCCAGTCATATAGGATGTAATTATTGATTGCTGGAGGATATATTTAGTCTTTATTCTCCTTGGACAAGGCACCTGCAGGAGTGCTGATCATTTTTTGGAAGCAACTATTTACTGATCATTTTGTAATATCGCAGCCTCTATAGCATGGTGTATTTATTGTATATGTGTATGTATGTAATTGAACAGTCTGCTTCCCCCCTAATATTTGTGTGATTTAGTTTGGTCCTATTGGGTGGAGCTCTTGTTTCAGTTTCCAGTTTTGTATGTTAGCTGAAGTTGTTGGTTGTTGGCGTTGTCCCCTTGTAAATAAACAGCTGATGTTTTGAGCCAGCTTGTCTCTGCTGAATGAACCTGAGAACAGGTGCCTGAGTGAGTAGTCTAACTGGGGAACCCACTACCAAAGGGGGTTATAACACACGCATGCACATATTCCACTGGGAGGGCCTTTGTGTTGGCTACAACACAAGCCTTACACAAGACTTACACAGGTTATAGAGGATGCTTACAGAAGCACTCCGTTGTTGGTGCAAAAACTATTGTTATCACTGGCACTATATTCTGCAAGATCTTGAAATGGTGGCAGAACTAATCAGGATATTTTCTACCCTGTAACAAGGGATTTGAGAGGTGGACCTTGGACCACTACTAGTGATCGTAGATGGTGTTGTATGCACAGTTTATGAAACACTCTGCCACTGACTTGACCTGACTAACCTTGGTGAGCACATTTAGCTTCTTTCTGGCATAAATAGACATATGTATGTTAAGTGCCATTGATGATTCTAATCACAGAAACAGAAATCAATCATGAACATGTATTCAGATATTCACTTTGGTTCATTGCTTAAATGCATGCCGGGAAAAATGCTAAATGCTGAACAGGCGGCAGGGCCTGTAAAACGGAGCTCTTCCACCAGGCTTTTAAGTAGGGGCCGCCTAGGGTGAACATCTTAGCCCTGGCCCAGTTCCATCTGCCAGCAATTTGATCTGCCTGCCTGTGTATGCTTACACAAGGATTATATGTAAGTGCGGTTCGGATTCACCTACGGGAATACTGTAACGCTGCCAATCTTATTCTGGATTATATGTTGTTTTAAAGTGATTGTATTTTAATTTTGTTGTAAGCCGCCCTGAGCCTGCCATTGGCGGGGAGGGCGGGATATAAATCTAATAAATAAATAAATAAATAAATAAATTTTACAATGGATCTCCAGCTGACAGAGATCAGCTTCCCTGGAGAAAATGGCTGCTTTGGAGGGTGGACTCTATGGCATTGTACCATGCTGAGGCCCCTCCCCTCCCCAAACCCCACCCTCTCCTGGATCCACCCTCAAAGTCTTCAGGGATTTTCCAACCCAGCCTGGCAACCCTATGATGGAAATACCTGAAGATTTGGGGGGTGGATCCTGTGGAGGGAAGCATTTTTTTTGGAGGGGATGGAAGGACTCAGCAAGCTATAATGTCATAAGGTCTACCCTCCAAAGCAGCCATTTTCTCCAGGGGAACTGATCTCTGTCATCTGGAGATCAATTGTAACAGCGGGATATCTCCAGGTCCCACCTGGAGATTGGCAACACTAGGGGGAAAGTCAGCCAAACAGCAGGGGGTTAAAGGGAATGGTTTGATGGCTGCTGGCCCACCTCATTAGCCAGCCAGCCATGGTGGAGCTAAGCAGGAGAAAGAGCCTGAGGAATTTCACACAGCCAATATGTTCCGTTTCAGGAACTCTTCAGTAATGGTTTCTGTCAGGCGTTTTACACAGAACCATATTAGTACCAGTTCCCTAACGGAACATATTGGCCCTTTCACACAGAAAAGTGCCTCTCCCGTTGGGGAAGTGTTCCTGAGCCGGTTTACCTTGAAACCTCCTCCCAAGCGTTCTTCAGTTCTTTGTACCGGTCCTGAAGTGCTACGGGGTGCTGTGTGAAATGCCCCGTTTCTGACAGTTTATTCTGACAGTTTATTCTGGGCACGCTAGCAGTATGCGGGGGAGGGGGTTATGCTGATAGTCCATTGTCTTTTCACTGACAGAAGCAGGCCACTGAGGGGACAGTTAGAACCACCTGGAAGTGGGCGGAGGAGAAGAGTGGACCCAGCACCCAGTCGGTCCTTCCCTTTTGCTGGCTCCCTCCAGACTGAGGCCGAGACGCTGGCCGGTGGCTCTGTGGGCAGGACTGAGGCAAAGCAGGGAGAGAATGCAGCCAGTGGCCAGGGACCCCCTTTTGAGTGGCAGTCCATCCAGCCAACTGATTTTGGCGCCCCATGGAATCTTGAAAACGGCTTTATATAATAGGAAAGATATAGTCCCCTTATTCTTATTTCCCCCCTCTTTTGCATTGCTACATAAGATTTTCTAGGCACATTCTGTAGTTATTACTTTGTAGGGAAAGAATAATACATCAAAACTGGCCTTTATATTGAACACTGCTCTTACTTGCCTGGAATGGGTAGGCTGTATGATTTTACATTATACATATAGCAGAAAACTACCATTACAAATTATGCCAGCTGTTCAAGATGGATATTATTTTTGCACTAAAAAGCTGCTGTTGCAACCTCTGCTTCCATAGAAACAGGTAAGCACTGACCCAGCAGAACTATCTGAAAATAAACGTACTGGGAACTTTCTAATGAATCTATTTTTCTTGGCCAAGTTTTGGGCTAAGACTATGGCATCTGTACATTTACAAGGAATAATATGCTATTTCAGTTAGAAAAACACACCACATTCTGTGACCATTTTTCCACACTGCAGTAAATATATCTGAGGTTCTTCTGCATAAAATTATAGTCACCAAATGTTTTATGCTAATCCATACATTTATGACTGTGTTAGCAGTCAGACCCCTCCTCTCACTGAGGGGCAGTTTATAGCTGGAAAACCAAAAACACCCTTCATACAGTATCATTTCAAATACCATAAGTGTAATGCACTGCTTGGCCTAAAATGACACAAAATGAATGTCAGGCAGAGATAAGTCTGGACACGTAGTTTAGAAGTGTGAGAAAGAGTGGCTGGCTGGCTAACAACTTTCTCCATGCCCTGAGGAGATGCATAATTTATGAGGAGAATGATGCGTCTCCCAAGGAGCCTCATATGGGACTAACACTGACAACTGTCCCGCTTCACTTCCCCTCCCCCATTTACCCTAATTATGCAACACTTAACATTATTCACCAAACCTGGTAGCTTTCCCCATCTGGTACTTGCAGGGTCATCAAAAACCATTTACACCTATAGTCCACCTCAGAAAATCCCATCACTCTTCTCCCAAATCATTGTTTACCTCCAAAACCCCCACCAGATAATTGTATTGGGAGCAAACACATCAGTCTGCCCCAGGCAGCATTTTGCCCTATATCTGGACCACACAGCTGTCAGTTCGTGTGTGTGTGTGTGTGTGTGTGTGTGTGTGTGTGTGTGTGTGTGTGTGTTCTCGGCGCCCTACCTCAGACTCCCTCTTTGGTGTAGTGGTTAAGTGTGCAGACTATAATCTGGGAGAACTGGGTTTGATTCCCCACTCCGCCACTTGCAATTGCTGGATGACCATGGGCAAGCCATAGTTCTATTTTCTTAAGGACAGTTCTGGAAAGAAGAAGAAGAGATTGGATTTATACCCCGCCCTTCACTCACTTGGAGTCCCAGAGTGGCTTACAAACTCCTTTCCCTTCCCCTCCCCACAACAGACATCCTGTGAGGTAGGTGGGGCTGAGAGAGCTCTTTCCCACACTGTCCTTGAGAGAACAGCTGGTTCAGAGCTATGGCTTGACCAAGGTCATCCAGCCAGGTGCAAGTGGAGGAGTGGGGAATCAAACCCAGTTCTCCCAGATTAGAGTCTGCTCACTTAACCACTACACCAAACTGGCTCTCAGAGCTCTCTCAGCCCCACCTACTCCATAGGGTGTCTGTTGTGAGGAGGGGAAGGGAAAGAAGTTTGTAAGCCACTCTGAGACTCCTTTGGGTAGTGAAGGGTGTGGTATAAATCTAATCTCTTCTCCTTCTCTTCTTCTCTCTTACATGTGGGCCTCTCCTTTTCTCCAGGAAACACTGAGCATTTTGCCTTCTTCTTTGAGACTGGTAATTGTATAGCCTTCCCCTAAAGTACTTTCTCCCTCTCCTCCCTAATTTCTTCTTAGTTAGCTGTAATGTAGTATGTTCTGTGTTCTAACCAGCCTGCCATGTGCTCCCAGGTAATGGCGCCCACCACATGGCCAGAGCACATGGTTAGGCAGAGAGGGGAGCTTGAATCTGGAGGAACAATAGACATCCAGATTCAAAGCCTACACCAATGTGGGAACTAGGTTCTCCCTGGAGAGCCAATGCAATCAAAGCCTTGTATGTGTTTTAAGTGTGTGTGTGTTTCTCATTTTCTATTTCTTTTTAATAAAAATCTTACCAGTGGAACATCTGCCTGATTTATTTTGAGAGTTCTCTTGAGGGAAAAGCCCCCGTAAACATAGGTTGAGAATCCCAGTTACCCCCTCTTCCTCTGTCTCCTTAGAGCTTCTTCCCCCAACCAAATAGGAGACTGCCTCTTTGGGTAACAACTGCAGGGCCAGTGTGATGCCGAAGGGAAGCAAGTGAATTGGCTGGAAGCAGTATGGAAGGAGGTGCACTCCTCCTCTCCTCAGCTGCTGGGTTCAACAGAAGACAGCTGCTACTCTGCACACACTGGAGGTGGCAGCCAAGAAGGTGCCTTTGCCTCTCCCCATGCATCTGCTACTCAACGTCAGTGCAAGATGGCTGCATCTTTAGCCTGCCTTGGACTGACAGTGGAACGGCACAGAGAAGGGCTGAAGGAGAGCATTTGTGGCAGCAAAATATCTCCCAACTGTCCCCGAATAACCACATTTAAAGTAATGGGAGACAGATCATTCTATTTATTATTTGATGGACTGGTTTCATTGAAACTTTTTAGAAATATTTGTTACCATCTATGTAGATCTATTTTTTTCCTGCTTTTGTGACACTGTGATTGGAATTCATATTCTGGTTCTTCATGTTCTTTGGCAAAGCAGCAAAAGGAGGGAAAGCAAGCATCTTAGGTAAGAATATTCGACAGCCAAGAAATGAGCTAAAGAACTCCTCTGAAACAGTGAACAATAAATCATATTTCCCTGATCTGGTAAGAAAGAAGAAAAGAGGGTGCTGTTCATCACACTCGTGATTTTCTATGACAAAAAGTAATATAACAGGTCAGCACTCTGCTCAGGTACTATGGGCAAGGAGAGTGGGTCAATATCCTCAACCCTGGCCGTCCTATTCCCTCTCTTCTAGAATTCTCATCCCCTCCATCCTCCCCATTTTTCAGTACTAAATTCACACATTTCAAGTAATTATTAATACATAAGAAACCCCCTTTCTGATTTTAGTAGCATTTCTCTGAGCAACCATGTGCCTATAAAAAATAAGGTTACAATGAAGAAGCTTTCGTCCTGATGAAAGAGGCATATAGCCAGAGCTCCATGTAATTCTCAAAGCTTTCATCATTAATATTTTATGGGCCTTGCTGATGTGCCCAAATGTTGAAGCAAAAAAACCCCCTGATCTATTTAAGCATGCAAAGTCTAAGTAATAGGTTTCATCTCTAGAGGTAGGGAGGTGCAATGCAAAGTGCAACCTAGATGTCAAGAAGAAGAAAAAGAATTCATTTTCTTCCCTCTTCTTTATGACATGACTTTCCTACAAAGATTGTCAATCTGACAGCAGAGACATTATTTGCTATGCACATCTTTACCTACAACATCCAACAGATGGAGGCTGTGAGTAATCCATTGTCTAATGTTGATTAAGCTCTAGTTTAAACTCCATATTTCAATGTTCTCCAATAGTCAGTGCCCATCTCAGACCCAAATACTGAAGACAATTATTAGCTCAAGCAATCTGTTGACATGCTGTGTTTATCTGCATTAAATGAATTTCATTGGGAAAGTTTTCTTTTCACGTATTTGCTGAGTCATCTCAGAATTATTTATTTGAACAAGAGAAAGACGTGTGATGGCTAAATAATATAATGAGATATTATTGCCAGTTCAGAGCTATATCTATTATGTCTACCAGGATTGTGAGCATGTAAAGTGCCATCAAGTGGCAGCTGACTTATTGTGACCCCAGCAAGAAGTTTTCAGAGCAAGTGATAAGCCATTACTTTCCTCTGCAGTCTTCCTTGGCAATCTCCCTTCCAAGTACCAACCTGCTTAGCTTCCTATATGCAGAGGTTACAGATGGAAGTGGGCAGAAAGCTTGGTTCAAAACTACTTGACTCTTCCCAGCATTGAGCATTTTATAGACTGACTAGAGTAGTTAGAACTCGGTTTATTAGTGATGTAGCATTGCAGGATTCAAAGGAAGCCCCACATTCAGTTACTTCAAAAGTCAAATATTAAGAAATATACTTTTCTCAAGCTTGGGGGGGCACCCTCTATGAGGGCTGCACCTGTGCTGGGCACATCCTCCAGGGCCACCTGGCAATATAATGGAAGTGTAAACAGCTCATGGATTTTCCTTAAGAAGGATGTTCCACAAAAGGGTGCCTGTGAGACATGGTTTCAAGTTCTGCCCTCCAGGAGTCTCAGCAAGTTACGGTCAAAATGCTAGACTGGACTGTTGAAAGTGGGGGGAGGGAAGAAGGAATTTGTCAGTTTGCTATCCAACTGACAGAGTGTGTTGTTTGCTTTGATGGCAGGTTGGTTAGGTGTTCTATTGGTTAGGCAGGGAGTCCATTAGGAACTTTAGTATTTGAAGACAGGTAGGGTTAGCGTGCTGTTACTCTCAAAAACACTTTAAAAGAGGGGAAGCTTATCTGCTCAGTGTTATAAAGGTTTGAGTGCTGTTCCTATCAAAAACAACTAAAAGCCTTTCTGTTCCATAAGTCTAAATCAATTGGACAAAATCCATGTCTCAAAACCATTACCCCTTCTCAGGTCCTTGCTCTCTAGCAACTTCAAGTCCAGTGGTAGCTTTAAGACCAACAACTTTATTCAAGGTATAAGCTTTTGTATGCAAGCACACTTCTTCAGGCATTGCCTTCCTTGAAGACTAGAAGACTAAGTGATTCCAGAAGCCCCAATTATAACAAATAAAACTATGTTTTTAATACAAAAAAATGAAAAAAGTTTGTAAGATGTGAAATTTTAAGTCTGGTTTCTAGTTTTGGACACAGGATGTTCTCACAGCGCCACCCCTCAAAAGTCCATCTCCTCTTTTATCAGCTGCTTAACTGACTAGAAATTGAAAGAATAGCCTCTGGAAAATGTTGAGATATAATGAAGAAAAGCTAGGGGTCCATGAGGACTTGCATGGGAGTAGAAATCGTTTACCCTGGTTCCCATTGATTCTTTCCCCTTGCTATCTCGTCTTTCTCCTCTTTTGTTGATTATCTACTCTTCTTCCCCTTGATGTTCCACTCTTGCCCTCTGCTGCCTTGAGTTTTACTTTCCTACTTACCTGCTAGTGCCAACTCTGTTTCACTGTATCACTTGTTGTTCTATTACATGCATGGCAGCCTTTCTGGCTGTCCTGCCCGAGTCCCAACACACTCGTTCCCTCTCCCTTTGCCATATGTCCAATTATCCATTCCTCCTCCTTTCATTTTCTGGTCCCCACATTCTTCATCCCCGTCTGATCACTGCCTTTTTTTTTTTAAAGGGAGAAAAAGATTTCTTGCATTGTGTCTCAGGGCTGGTAGGCAACTCAATATATATGCTCTTTTTCACAGTGCCTGAACATAAAAGGAATTTTGAAACAAAAGGCTGTAAACTGAGTTAGTGAAAGAAGTGGTAGTGAACTGAGATTATAACTTTAAACTATTTAAGAAATCTGGTTCAATATTATAAGTTAGTCCTATTGAAATGAGAAAGCAAAAAAGAGCCTTTCCTTTCAAAAGCCAGTAAATACAAGGATATCCAGTAAGAAGATAAATCCAACCCAAAATCATATCTGTCCTTTAATTTAGTAAATCTAACTAATCCAACATATATTCATTAATGATAATCGGGAAAATTCAGACCATGTTTGCCATTCCACCATAGGAGGCAGAGAATCTCCTGCTGCCCACAGGTGGTTTCCTGCTACCACTCAGCTGGCTGTGGGGGTCATGGCAGGAAATGGGGGAAACATTGGCAGTGTCCTGAGGTACTGACATCACTCCCCGTGTGCCTGCAAGTGATGTCAGTGTGTTGCTGGGGAATGTTGGGAGAAGCTCGGGCTTTTGGGCAAAACTTTTAAGTAATTTTTAAAGTAATGAGAATGAAAAATAATAGCACAGCAGATATGTGCCTGACAGGAAACAGGGAAGTCATCAGCCTCAACAATTATCAGATGTTCCCAACCAAGCAAGGTAAGATAGGGCAGAAGGAGATTGGGTTTATCACCTGTGATGGACTGTCAAGAATCTGAGAACCTTTGAGTGACAAGCTGTTCAAATGGAATTCTGTGGAGTGTGTCAGTTAAGTTATTTTATTTTTTTAATTTATCTTTATTTTTATACCCCGCCCTCCCCGCGAGCGGGCTCAGTTATGACAGTTGGAAACTGATTATTAAAAAAAGTCAGTTTAGCACTGACTCTGGACTGGGAAGGAGGCAAAAAAAGGAGTGAGAAAATCAACAAGGATCCCTATTCAAGCTGAAAAGGGAAATTGGTTCTAGTTAAAAGATGTAATCTCTGCCCTGTGAAAAGGGAGATAGCTTTTGAAAGAGGAGTGATCCCTGGTCTGTGTATGAAGAAGGATTTTGGGAACTGGCTTCTAAACTTGAAGTGTCAGTGAAACTCAGGAACCTATGCTTGAATGTTTAAGCAGATACTGAAAAGAAAGCCTCTCTCCTCAAAGTTTCAAAGACCTTGTGGAAAAGCAAACATATTGGTAACATATTAGCTGGATTTAGTATGATTACAAAGTTACCTTAGTTTTTATTATCAGTTCACCTGATACATTCTACCCGATTCCACCTGACCTTTTCCCACCAAGTTAAATAAAATATTTTGTTTATTTTTGCACATTCAAAGGCTTTTTGTGTGCCATTTCAGAAGCAGAAGATAAGAAGGTGATTTTATTTCTTCCCTCAAGTGCCTGAGCTGGGCCACCATCAAAATATACAATAATGTAACAGGTTGGGACAGCCACAGACCAACTAATAAGAAGAAAATAAATAAAGGAGCCATATAAATAAAAGAGAAAGAAAGAAGAAAAATGGGGAAAAAATCCTGTGAGTGAGAGGGGGGAGAGGGTGGGATCACCATATCACCCTATTTTTATAAAGCAATAGTCACCACATATATGACCTCTTTAAGTATTTTAAGAAAGTAGAAAAACTCACAAGGTAAGGCTGTCATATCTCCTCGTGTCAACGGTGCATGAAAGAAATGCCTATATGGTTTCTCTTTGTGGAGAACCTTGCATTGGTGATCTTTAGGATATGTTGTACAGTTTTTGGACATTTCACCCCAGTTAGGTGGTACTCAGAAATATGTTTGCCTTTGAAACCAATAATAAAGAAAAACCACACTGATTCTCTAATACTAAGCATTTTAATAACAATGGCTCAACTTTTTAAAAAGGGTAGACTCTGAATCCAAAACAATGTTTTTGCATACTCTTCCATTTTACCAACTCACAGCTAACTCACCAGAACATTTAGTTCAGTAGGGGAAAATCCTTTTAGTTTAAACCTTGCATTTGGGAAACTCTACTCAGATACACAACGTGAAAAGTTTGTATTAAAGAAATAAAATAATTACTATGAAAAAAATGAAGTCCTATGGTTGGTATTTTCCCCACAGTGACCTATTCTGAGGTTGTAGTTTATTCATAATAGCCTAAAAAACTGATAGCTAAATATGACAGGCCATAAAAGAGGTCATGATTCATAGTCAACAGAAACTTCAGATATTGTGAGAAGATTGTATTCCATATCAATGGGAAATCAGTGATTTATGGAGTCCATCACTCTGCTCTAAGAAGGGGCTTAAAATCCTGTCACTTTGACTTGCAAGATATGTGTACGGTGTCATGTTTTATGGAGTTTATCTAGCTAAAAATGAAGGATGTGCCTAGCCTGGATAGCACAACAGTCTGTAGAAAAGTTTGTCTCAGATATTCACTGGCTAAATTCTTAAAACATTCTCTGCCTCTATTATTCTCTTTTACAAAAAAAAAAGTGGTGTCAAATGCACCTCAAAGAGAGTTTGGGTGAAAAGCAGCCAGCTGTAACTAGCTACATGAAAGGAATGTAGTAAATGAGGTATAACACAATGCTTGAATACATAATTGTACAAACTTCTTCTCAAGAACATTGTGATGGATAGTTAACTATTTTCTTCACAATCACTCTAGATATTATTACCTTAAGAATCCTTAGGACATTTTGCCTCTTTTCTAAGCATTAATGCAATTAAAGTAAAACTACCTCAATTAGGGAGGAAAAGACTACAGTGAGAAGCTGTCAATCAGGCAGAAACAATTTACATTATTTAGCCACCAGCTTCTATAGTTGCAGTAGAATACATTCCAAATCATCTATTTTGTAAAATTTTTGAAGTATATCCTGCTAAGTATTATGTTACACAAATGTCTGGCTACCCATGAAAAAACACTGATGGCCCCCTTCCCTGCCTGTATTTCACAATGTGCTTCAAAAAAAAAAAATGTAGTATCCTAATTTAACCTTGCTTGAGCCAGCCCTTTCCCATGAGTTACAGAGGGATCTTTTTACAAACAACATAACTACAATGCAATAAGGCATCCTCAAGTATTCAATCCCCCCCCCCAAAAAAAATTAAATGATTTGAAGTGTAGAGTTTATTTTTTTAATAACCACCTACACAATACTTTAGGAGAGAGAATATGGGTCAGTAAGATGACACATCTTGACTGGTGAGGAAGGCAAACAGCACAGGATATAGGGCAGAATGGGAGGAAATGGTGATCAGCCATTATACATGGTATCATCCAACCAATTTCACAAATTCACCAAGGGACAGGGAAACAACTACTGCGTCCAAGATACACTAGCTATAGGTTTCCCAACTGCCCATGCTAGCAAGGAATTTGCTGCCCCTGCCCTATTCTCAGTTGATGCAGTTCCACAGGGCCTGTAAGGCACAGATATTCTGCCAGGCCTTTGGTTGAAGACCGTGACGGGTGCCATCTTGATTGGCACTCCCTCTCCCTTTCCCTCCCCTCTTCCAGCTATGTTTCCCCTACTTCTTTTAGGAAATAGCAACATGGTCTAGAATCTGATAACACCATTTACGAATTGTTTTTATTTAACCTGTTTAATTGTTGGGAACTGTTTTATCTTGATATATTTTTCCTGTATTTTGTAGTGGTTATAATATCAATCAGGTGTCTTAGATGATTAGCACTTTGTCTTCTTGGGACAAAATCAACATGATTTGGATAGAGCAAAGTACATAGCAAATGTTTAAGTAATGCTGAAAGTGCTGTCACAAGGGCTGTTGAGTTTTCCCACCATTTATGAGGGATACTGGTAGGGTTGCCAACATCCAGGTGGCACCTGGAGATCTCCTGCTATTACAATTGATTTCCAGATGATCCAGATCTGTTCTCCTGGAGAAAATGGCTGCTCTAGAGGAGGGATTCTATACCCTGCTGAGGTCCAAACCCCATCCTTCCCAGGCTCTACCCCCAAAATCTCCAGGTATTTCCAACCCATAGGTGGCAACCCTAGCTACTAGACTGTAGTTAGTGCAGAAAAGTAGGTCTTTCTCTGGTTTGTGCAGAACTGTAATAGATACTTCTTACTTCAACTTTGGCAAAACATCAGAATCTGGTTCATCTCCTGCAATCTGAACCAAGAGGGGTACCAATTCAGGGGTACCCTTTCACAGGATACCCTTCTGCCCCTGAACTTTACCACGCTGTATATTTTAAATTATTGTTTCAATTTCAGAATCTGTTAGGGGAGCTGTGAGAAATTCCTTATGTTGCTTGTTCAAAGTAGGCAGGAGTATCTTGCTCAGAAACTTTGAGGAAGCCTCTGCAAAAGCGACATGATCTATAGAATAAAGAGCTGAATAAAGCCTTCTAAATTGGTCATTAATTGATTTTGAGTTATTTATCTTAATTGCTGTAATATAGTTGCAGGCATATAGCTGCTTTAGTCTAAAAGCCTGTAACTTGCCAACTTTTTCTGACACCCAATAATTTTGGTTAAGCCAGACCAACATAAATTCAGCTTGCAGAGAAAGATCTAATAAGATGTAACCTGTCCAAAAAGGTAAGGTGATTTTTCTCCCATCTGCACAAGTCTGCTTTGATTTCCAAGAATTTGGGTTGGTGGTTCTTGGAAAGTAAGTTTGCCATCTTTCTAGGTAGTTGAATTCCCAGATACTGAATGGCTGTGCGAGCCCATTGGAAATCATACCTATGTTTGAAGTCAAGTCTGAGTTCAGGTAAGAGGTTTAGAGGCATTATATATGAGTTAGATTAGTTGACTTTAAGTCCAGAAATAGAGCCAAATGTTCTCAGGACTTGTTGAAGGTGAATCAAGGATGTATTCAGATTCAAAAGCTTATAAGCATGTTGTCCGCGAATAGGCTTAATTTGAAGGCGTGAGGACCAATGGAGACTCCTTGAATGTTGCTATTGTTTCTGATTTCAGCAGTCAGCGGTTCAAGAGCCAGGGTGCAGAGGATTGGTGACAGGGGACATCCTTGTCTGGTGCCTCTATTTAGTGAGATGTTTCTAGAGGCTAATCCGTTTACTTTAACTTGAGCAGTTGGTCTCGCATATATTTATTTATTTATTTATTTTGTGCGATTTATATCCTGCCCTCCCCGCCATACGGCGGGCTATATTGAATTGATGGCTTGAAGGAACATAGGTCCAAATCTCTACGTAGTAGAGCTACTAGATAAGATGTTTCAAGAGAGTCAAATACTTTCTCCATGTCAAGTGACAAGAGTAGCAAGTTTGATTTCAGTTTTTCACTGAATGAAATGATATTCAGCATTTTGAAGTTTTTGTTTCTATTCTACTCAGCTCTTCGACACAGTGGTGTACCTAGCCTTTTTGGTGCCTAGGTCAGATAACTGTTTAACACCTCCCTCCTCTTTTTGTTTGCTGTCAAGTCACAGCTGACCTATGGCAACCCCGTAGGGTTTTCTAGGCAAGAGATGCTCAGAGGTGTTTTGCCATTGCCCACCTCTATATCAGCGCTGCTTAGCTTTTGAGATCTGACAAGATCAGGCTAGGCTGGGGCTATCCAGGTCAAGCCCCTTCCTCTACATGACAAAATTATGTTTAGTAAGAATCATGAAATAAAATGAATAATAATAATTGCCAGAAATAGATTCAGGTGGGTAGCCATGCTGGTTTGAAGCAGCAGAACAAAATTTAGTCTTCAAGGTGCCACTGGACCCAAACTTTTTTCAGTGGCTAGAAAACAAACACAGACAGTTAAAAAAATATTTTATTTAACTTCATATATATAATCATGCCAATTTTTTAAAAAAATCAAATTCCAACATTCTATTCTGGCATAAGAGCCAGCATGGTGTTGTGCTTAAAGTGTTGGTCTAGGATTTGAGACATCCAGGTTCAAATCCCCACTTGTGCCATGGAAGCTTTCTGGGTGACCTTGGGACATTCACATTACTTTTAGCGTATTCCTGACCTGGATAGCCCCTGGACAGCCTGATCTTGTCAAATCTCAGTAGGTAAGCAGGATTGACATAGAGGCAGGCAATGGCAAAGCACCTCCAAACGTCTCTTGCCTATTCCTTTTTAAAACGTTCATGAGTTTTCAGTATACGGATTGAAAACTTCATTTCCCTATTGAGAGAGCAAGCACCCCCCCCCCCAAAAAGCCCTGATATATGATAACTATCTAGCTACCTAAGATCACTGAAGAAATGCACACACACAAACACACACCCCGTAGGACTGTCCTTCTTCTATGGACCTTTTTTAGTGCTTTGAAGTCTAATAACGGTGTTCTTTTACTCGCTGCTGCTAGAGTACCCTTTGCTCTTTTTATGTGTTTTCAAACTAAAACTGGAGCAAAACCCCATATAGATGCCTGTCCTAAAACAAGAGAGAGCAAGAGAGTTCTACCAAAATCTACTTCTCCAAACCCGTGGCTACAAAATCCCAGTGACGCAAATTAATATAAAGGCAATTGAAATAAATCAAGTGCAAATCCCAGTTCCTGTCTGCTGTCTTAGTATTAATAGACTTGCTATCTCAGCTAACTGTAAAACACTCATAATTGTAAAGTTCCCACAGTCCAGTATCATGAAATGAAATATGAGCTTTGTAGAAGATTATTTAAAAGCTAGCATTTTGAAATGCAAGCATTTTCTGACTAAAATGAACATTAATTAGCCAAATGTTGCCCTCTCCTTTCAACAAAACCCCCCTCAAAACACACACTCTCACACAGAGAAGACTTGGGATTTTCTTGGTCTTTATTACAGAGGGTGCATAACTAAATAACTGATCATCTGAACAATTAAGTCATATCTCCCCAAAGCCTGCAGCTGTACAACCAAACATTGATTTGCGCTCTGGCATGCACATACCAGTTTATCTTCAGGGCTTAATAGTTCTGTATATGGCTTTTTGATGTACCAGGCCTGTGGGTTCATAAAACAAATGGATATACACATTAAATTATAGAGAGAGCAGAGGAGTATTTACCCCATTTGTACTGCTGAAGAAATATATGGATGTAGTCAGGCAATTTGCATTGTAGCAAGCAAGTCAAATGAGGAGCATATTTATTTTGCATGCACTGTTTTGGTCTAGATCTTCCACTGGATAGCTGAAACATGGTGAATGCCAGTATTCATATTTGAATGTTGACAGTCCATGAGGAATTGTGTCAATGTCCAAAAACAGACTGCAAGATTCTGCAGACATTCAGTAATATACAGAAAGTCTCTTTTAATCAACTCTGAATAACTTTATTCATGAGAAACAAGGAGAAGAACGCAAGGCCTAACTTCATAGCAGTTCTCTTGCCGGCTTATCCAGCCACCAGTAAAACCTGGACTGGAACTGCTCCAGATTCTATTATCCTAGAATTTAGTAAAACATGAAACAGGCTATTCAGCATGGAAGAGGTGCACATGAAAGTGTCCAAGGCTACCAAATAAATCTTGTGATATAAGGTACTAAGCAGCACTATGAGGTCATATAGAGAGACACTCCCTGAGTGAAAACAGACCAGTAGAAGGACATATGAATGTATGTGGAATCTTAATTTGCACTTTTATTTACTTTGAAATCTTCAGAGTACAGAGCCTTGATCCCATTCTCAATGCAATCCTGCATGGAATTAATATTATGAGAGAGAATGCTGGAAAAATACTCCTGGCTATATCTGGGAGGGAGGGACATCTAACAAGCTGCTCAAAACCTCATCTGTGCTTTTATTCCTTTCTGTTGCCAGTACCCAGGGCTTTTTTTGTAGAAAATGCCCAGCAGGAACTCGTTAGCATAATAAGCCACACCCAACAGCAGAAACTCATTAGCATATTAGGCCACACCACCGACAACATAGCTTATTAGCATATTAGACCACACCCCCATGTTACCAGAAGAGTGGTCATCCAGCCACACCCACCTTTTGCTTCTTATTCTGTTTACTTTGTTGTCAAAACCCAGGGCTTTTTGGTAGCAGGAATTAATTTGCATGTCAGGCCACATACCCCTAATGTAGCAAATCCTAATGAGTTTCTGCTGTTGGGTGTGGCCTATTATGCTAATAAGTTCCTGCTGGGTGTGGCCAACTCAGGAGCCAGCCGAAACTCCGTTCCTGTGCATTCCTGCCCAAAAACAGCCCTGTAAGTACCTATAAAGCTTTGGCATGGCCTGCAGCTTGAGTTCTTGGGTGTGAGCTGAGGGGCAAGGGCTGAAGGGCTTCCAAACTCTGCCTTCGGAGGAGCAGGCTATAGAATCATGGAAAATCCAAAGGTGTAGATTTTCTTGGATTATTTATATTGTACTTTTTTCCAACTGTGAGTCACTTTGGGACCCTCTGGGGAAAAGAAGAGGGTATAGATATTTTAAATGAAATAAAACTGTACCAGTTTTTTATGTGGTTTAATTTTTAAAGCTGATTTCAGAGTGAAGGGTGGGCTGAAAGATCTACTTCCATACTTCTGTGCACAATTTCACACCTGTTCTTCATAGCTGTTCACCCTTCCATAGGCTGGTATCAGTGTTCACTCTAAGCTGAGTTAGTGTGAGCTAGCTCACAGTTTTTTAGCCTCCAGCTCACACATTTTTGCCTCAGCTCAGAAAGAATGGCTCCAGAGCAAACTGATTTATGCAGTAGCCAAATCGCCTCCTCACAACTTTAATGCCAGTGGCTCACAAAGTAGAACTTTTGCTCACAAGACTCCACAGCTTAGAGGGAGCATTGGCTGGTATGTGTTTTTTTTGATCCCAGGAGTCATGTAGGTAATTGGATTTGTCAAGAAAATGACATCACTGAAGTCACACAAAATATTTCTATTCTGAATTGGAGGTAAGGAAGGGAACATTGCATGGCAACTGTCATTGACTGACAGTAGAATGGAAAGAATTTTGTTCTGATCCAGCTTTACTTGCCTATAGTTACACATCTCTAGTTATGCGGATGGGGATGTTCATTCAGGTGCATGGCTGGATGGAGAAGTTATTCATCTGCACTTCATTGTTTTTAATTAGCCAGGCATACACATCTAGGCCGAGGACAGACTGGGAAAATGAAGCGCAAGGGAAGCGGGGCAAAAAGCACCGGGCCAAGTTGTCCCGGGGCTGTCAGTTTGCACTGCAGAGATCGCTGTGGAACTATACTGGGGAGGAGCCACAACGGAGCATCCACACTGTGGGGCAGCCCCTGGCGGCTACCCCGCAGTGGCGTGCGGCTTTGGTGCATTTTGCCTACCTGCACATATGCGCATCCGCCAGAACAGCGGGTTCACATTACCGGCACTGCTTGATGCACAGCTGATTTGCATCCACACTGCCAGGAAGCAGGATGAACATGCACCCAGATGGCTTGACACCGGTTTCCAGGGGTATCTGTTTGAAGTACCATGAAACTACTTCAGGACCAGGTGAGTGCGGGAAGGCAATGCTGGACAGCTGCGGCTGTCTGAATGGGCTCTCTTCATCCTCTTGAAAAGCGGACCTATAGCGAGCCAAAATGCCAGTCTGTGCTCAGACTTAGTTTGTGTTGTGTAAATCAGCCTCTATCCTTAAGAATCCTTAAGAATCTGGATATAACATGGCTTATTTGGCATTTCTCAAAAAACAGAATACAGCTTTCTCTAGATCTAAATATATATCACTACCAGAGCCTTGAGCACTGTGTCTTATCCCTGTACCTCCTTGCAAAGAAATTTAGAAAATGAGTTGAAACACTGTCCAAAAATAAAAAGATATGTATTCTATGGGGGATGGAAATGCTTGCAAAACATGTCCCCCATCACCACTCCATTTTAGCTCATCACTGGAAAGAGGATTAGCCATCATCAACATTCTAAAGATTGTTTGTTTGAAGGACAGAAGGAAAGAAATTGTGCTGTCAAGTTGCCTAATTCCTTCTAAATTGGTAAAGAAGACAGAGGTATACAAAGCTGAAATGATTTTCACCTCATTTGCTCAAGATTAACAATGTCATCTTAGTGTAAGAAAAACAATTCAACAGGAGACAACCTCTGAGGAGCTCCAGAATACCTAAAAAGACAGAAAATCAATACAGGCCATAACTATTGGCACAGACATGTAATGAAGTGTAAAACTCCTCTGTAACAACAAATTAAAACACCATTAATGTCCAGAGTAATGAAGGAACATAAAATGAATTTTAAGAGTATATATTGTCTGCTGCTCCCCCCCCCCGCCCCCATGATCTTTTTTAAATAAGAAAAAAAAACCCATTTTACTGGTCATTTTAATGAGAAGTTGAGACTTATTCGTCTCAGCTCTCCATCACATTGTCCAGGCAGTGTCATATTTTAAACGAATAACAAGCTTTTCAGAAAGAATTCAAGAATTAATATAAGAATGCCACTGGCAGGTTAATTAGGATCACACCTTGAAATGTTTCTTCCAAATTGGGTATCTACCCATAGTTTCACAGCTGATGTAGGGCCAGACTCTGGAAGAAGTGCCACAAACCATCCTCAGCTCTGACTGACAGTAATGGGAGCTGTGCCAGGTTCTTCTGAAAACCACGGCCAGTTATTTATAACGAGAGAACAACCCTCCCCCAAAGCGGTAGCTTTTCAAAGATGGGAAAAACCCACACCATTAACATGACTTCTTTTCTTTTTTACTTTGTGAAATTAACGTGCCTTGTTCCATTCAGTATGCACATTTCTAGAAACATTTTTGTCATTCGTTATTGTCTTCTTTTTGTTCACATGCAAATTGAGATTGTGAATGAGCTGGCATTGTTTGCTCTGGCAATGCTACATTGATATTCTCTGTTACTTACATCTACCTCGCCCTCTTCCTGTCTGTCCATAAAGTAGCCAGCAGTTGGAATTGGGATTGATTAATTATTCACCATCTGATTGTTGAGATATTTTATTAATGTTTTTAACTGTCATTATCTTGTCATTGTTTTATGGCTTGGAATATCACCCAGAACCCTACTGTGGTAGGGATTGGGTGATTCAGTCATACAATGAATAAATATATTTCTCTTGTTCTCAATGGGAATAAGGGTCTTTAAAAATAATTCTGTTTTAATGGCTATGTGACCCCACTATATGTTCCCAAGTAATGACACCCAAAGCGGAGAATGAACAACCACACGCTCAGCCTATGCAGGCTCAATATTTAAGCATGTTATGAGATGTATGGCAGGTAAAGACTCATGGGAATACCCAGTTTCCCTTGTATCATCCAATCTGTTTTTGACAGTGATTGCTCATTAAGGCAACATGGTGAGGGAAAGAAACTTTCTAGCTGTTTAAATTATGTCACAAGGAGAATGTTTTATTGCTAAAGATGTTTTTCCCCCCTGTGATAAGAATACACTGTTAGAACAAGAAAATGCCAAATTTATTCAGGCATTTGTCATGTTGTGCCTCTGATTCCCTGCTTTTGATGTAATGCCTAAAGCAGCTTTATAGATGACCTATTGAGCTCACAGATCAGACCAGAGCAAAATCTGAGTGACTCATATGAAAACATCACAAGAGAAACACAGAATCAGAAGCACAAGTCGGCTGTAGCTCTGAAAGCATCACATTTTTTGAATCGTCTAATTGGCCAACTGGCGAAGACCTGGACTAGACTGACCAAATGTTATTAATGCTTTGCCTGCTTTGTCTGGTTATATGTTAACAGCTGAATAATAAGCCTGTACAAAATAGAAAGGGGAACTTTGTATCAGGATAATATTATTGGAAAGCTAATCACCGAATGTAAACAATACTACTATGAACCTTTAAATAAACTTTCACACATTGTGTTCATTTATATCTTGCATTTTCTTTATCATACATTCTTAGAAATAATCTTCCTAAAAGCTACAGATCACATTGGGAATTTGTTACAAAGCCTTAAAAGCCCAATTCACACATGATAACAACTAGAACTTGAATACAAAAGTGTGTATGCATTGATGCCAACAGTTCAAAACTTTAAAAAGATGAAACACTTGTTTCCAAAGAATCCTGTGTTGGTGCTGTTGTTGGTGTTATTGTTGGATGTGCCTCCAGTATGGTGCATTTTGAATGCCTTCATCAACAACCAAATTGAAAAAAATCTTCAAGGCCTAGGTTAATGCCCATACATCATATCCTAATACATGTCTTGTCTCAGTCACTTTAACAGAGGAACCCTTGCAACTTCATAGAATTGCTTCAAGCATCACACTTCCACAGTCTTGCCAGCATTGAAAGTGGGATCTGCACTATAGGTTCAAGTGTGATGTGCAAGATCTTGTACAAGCAGAAATGCAAGTGAGAATACAATAAGTCTGACTTAACACAAGCCTGGTTGTTCTTCTACTGCTTCCATTTACACATGAGCTCTAGTGCAAGTGGAAATTTTGCGCTGGACCCAGCCACAATGTCCATAATTCTGAATAGCTGGCAACAGGCCTTATTGCTATATTGAATCTAACTGTTAATTTCCTTTTTAGAGGGTTTCTTCCCAGTTTCACAAGACTTTTACATATTTAACCCATTGGCAGTGCTGGTGAAGAAAGCAAGAAGTAAGCCGACTAATACCGGTTACTGGAACAGCTAGCTGGTTCTTAGCTAGTGCTGCCAGTGTGGGACATTACTGAAGACCTGGAGTTGGAACCTGGGGAGGCAAGATTTGGGGAGGGGAGGGGAGGGGAGGGACCTCAGCAGGGTATAATGCCATAGAATCTACCCCCCAAAGTAGTCATTTTCTCCAGGGGAACAGATCTCTGTAGTCTGGAGATCAGTTCTAATCCCAGGAGAACTCCAGAGTCCACCTGAAGATTGGCAACCCTAATTAGTTGAGTGGCCCCTCTAGGGGCATGCAGCTTGTCTTGCTCCTGGGCCATTTTCATTTTCTACTTTGGCCCTGCTTTTAATATTTCAGTTACTGAAGTGCCCATCTCTCTGTCTGGCAGCATCGACTAATTTGCCAATGATTTCATAATTTATCTGGAAGCAAGTCCCAGTGAAATCAATGAAATTTACTTCCAAGTAAATGCAGCTGTGATAGTGTATATATATTTCCCCTAAATGAGATTTTCTGCTTTTCCTGAAGTATCTCATTTTCCTCCACTGCTACCATTATGTAACAGCCTTCTTTCAATGATCATTCTCCAGAGTTGTTTGTTTCCTCATTATTCTTGTTAAGCTTCATAGAATGCAGGCATAAGTGTTATGCTCATGTGTGTGTTATGGGTATTTCAAGAGAAACATGTTCCTGGTGAATTAACAATGGATGCAATCCAGCTCCATTAAAATCAGCCAGATCTTCGCAGCTTCTGTTTAGCAATTCCAGGACAGAAACATGTTAGAAGCACTACAGGAAGAGAAAATATATTAAGGATCAAATTTTGAGGATGAAATACACTTTTGGAAGACGCAGCATGGTAGTCAAAATCCTGAAATAGCAGGATTTATATCAGGTGTTCTTGAGATTACAGTGCTCACTCAATGAAATAAAGAAAAAAGATTGTCTGGATTAAATTGGTAGGGGCCCCAAATATAATAAAAGAACACTATTAGGTGTCACTTATAGCTCAGACAGTTCAGTGCATCATTAGTGGTCTACGATCGAAGCTGGACAATTAACTTTCTCAGAGACTTTGGGGGTAAATCTTTCCTTGCTTATCGTTTACAGACCTGAAACAGGGTTTTGTTTTTTTTTAAAAAAGCCAACAATAAGTCATTCAACAGAGGCACAAACGGAGGGACCAGACCTTGCAACAAACTCAAGTGCCCAACTCCATCCTCATACCCACAACTGTTAAAGGACTTAATAACATACCATCCTGGGGTCATTTGCCTGTTGATCCTTCAATATGATGGTCATCACCACCTGTCAACAAGGACTCTTTACTTTCTACAGAGGAAAAATGTGTCAATCTCTATGTAAAAAGATCAAAGAGAAACAAATCTGGCATTTAAAATGGCAATATTCAGAAACCAGTGAGTGGGGGAGGAAATTCTGTCTCCCAGGACACACTGTTACTGATCTAAAAGTCAGTAACAAAAGAACTTCAAAAGGAGACTCTAGCATGAAATTTGAAACCATCTCCCAAGGACATAACAAGGACCTAGAATTCCTTAGCAATTCATAATATCATCAGTTATTGTGGATGGTGTCTCTAGTTTTCTTTGTAATTATATCTCATAATGGTGCTTCCCCATATGACCCTTTAGCCCTACAATTTACCATTTTTCCCTCCGTAACTTCATTCGTGTGTGTGGGGGAGAGAGAGAGAGAGAGAGAGAGCGTGCACTTGCCTACTGAGCACACATGCTTGGAACCTGAATGAAATCGCTTTCTGCTTCCTTTGCTAACAGTGAAAATTGCACTGGTGCAGTAGAAGTCCCAATTTGATCCTTCTAGCTCACTGCAGCCCCCTGGCTGCAATGCTTTTAGTCCACATGATTTCTGCAACCTTCGGCATCAGCAGTTCAGAGGCCTCAGGGGTTACCAGGAGAAGTAAAAGGGCAAGAAAGAACTGCATCAACATATGCCCAGGCTCCATAGGATTCAAGCCACTGTCTGTAGTAGACATTTCATTTAAATGTTTTGTCCATGCAGAGAAACTGGTATGATGGCATTTTGTTTGGGATGTCTGAACAGCTGCTGGTTTGGCTTACGTTGTGTTTGCCTGTGGCACCTGTGACTAATTGACAGGTGGTCTAGCTGTTTGCAGTCTGTGCTTATTCACAGGAACAGGCTACCTGCAGCCCTCAGAACCCAGTTTGCCAGCTGATGAGTCAACTTCAGATCTCCTGCTGGGTATTTTTTTCTGTGTGCCCAGCAAAATATGGGCAGCAGGGGTGGGGGAGAGATCAGGGACTGCCTCTCAGCTGAATTTGAAAAGATCAGCTGGAAGTCAGGTTGTTCTGATCTCCCACCCTGGAAGGTTTCCTGCATCCCAATCTGGCTGAGTGGTAGCAAATTGCAAGGAGCACTCAGAAGCCCAGCAGCTTCCCCTTCTCTTCTCCCTACCAAATCGTCAGCTTGGGCTGCAAGCAACGCTGTAGGATTCAGATGAGGAGAAGAGAAGGGTGGTTCATTTCCTCCTGAAACTGACAGCTTGGTCTGAGGAAAACACAAGTGATCTGATCCTGTCCTTTGTAGCCCAAACTGATAGCTTTGGGAGGGGGGAGAGAAGCAATTTATTTCACCCCCCCCCCCACACACACACAACTGAATGGGCTGAGAATAAGACCAGATCAGCTTCACCTAAACTGTCAGACAGGGCTGCCTAAGAACAGGAGTTATTTGCTTCTATTCTTTATAGCTCAAACTTTTAGTTAGGGGTGTGTGTGAGGAGAGGCAGGCTGCTACTCCTCTCCAAGTTATCTGTTTGTGGGGAGGGGTTGCTTTTGCTCCCCTTCCCCAAGCTATTAGCTTGGGCTGTAGAGAGTGGGGGCAGATGCTCCTGTTCTCCTGCAGCCCAAGTTATCAGCCCATTTTGTCAGTTTCAGAAGGAGAGGAAAAGAGCAGGTGAGAAACTGACAGAATAGGCTGTGGAGAATAAGAACAATCTGTCCCTACACTTTGCAGCCTAAGACATCACTTTAGGTGGAGAGGAGAAACAATCTTCTTCTCTCCCTACCACCACCATTTGAAACTGATCGGGTTGCACAGAACAAGATAACTTTTCTCCACAACTCAAGCTGAGAGTTTGGGGTGGAAGGGGAATGAATCCTTGCTGGAACAGAGAGAGAAGCTGGGGTGGAGGACACACAGAGAAACTCAGCTGGCATCTGCTGATTGTTGGCTTTTGATCTCCACCTCCAAACCTCTTTCTAGGTCCCTGTCAGGCAGGGACTCAGCAAGAAGTTTGAGAGACAGTTTCTGGTCAACAGCCACTCCCAGTTTTGTTGGGAGCTGACTAGATTTGGCAATCAGCTCACCTGTGTTCCAGACAGCCAAGAAAATTCCCCACAAAATCTGCAGCATCCCTATATTTGGTGTGTTAATGAAAACTGTCTTGTCAAGTCTTAGCAAAAAGTGTTCCTTAAGGAGTCTAATGGGAGCCATTTCATAGTTCACAAATCTGCCCTCCTCCCCATCTTTTACAAGACTCCAAAATTATGGCTTGCCACCTGTCAAGCTATGACTACTGTCAAAATACCATACCTATAAACTTTCCTATTTCCCAGACACCTCATATGCTAATTTTGACCTACTGCTAAAAATGCCCACAAAGTTCCTTTCAATTAAAATTGCTCTCTTCTCCTTGTTTGTGTGAACAAGTGTATACCTCTCCTTAGAGATATCAAAACTACAGTGCCAGTTTAGTTGAACACTGACTCCTCCATCTCCTTTCTCTCCCCCTAGAGAGTAACAGATGTGTGTATGTGTGTGTTTGGTTGTGCATGTAGAATCTTGATGCTTACATTTTGGAAACTCAAATTCAAAAAGGCAGATGCAGGGGATCCTAACAATCTTCTTACAGTCAAGCTATTTTGCACTTTACAGCAGCGTAGCAATGTTTGTGGTATATTCAAAACAAGCTTACTATACAGATAGTATCTCAGAGTCCAAACAGTTCTCAGTCCAAAAACGGGAGGAGGAACTTAGCAGTTATTTAAACTGTGAACTCCTGAATGGAATGTATACCAAGCACCTAGCTCCTTGGACAGTGCTCTCTGCTTGCTGTACTCTTGGCTTTGTTTTTGTTGACAATGCAGAAAAGATGCAGCTCAATTCCTATGCAGAAGCAATGAGAGTATTAGGGCTTGCTCCCAAGAAAGTATGCACTGGCATGCTGCCAAAGTATCCTTTTTTTCCTGCTCAGGCTCTGTTTAAGACTGTAATCCTGCATACTCTTCTAGAAGCCACAAGGCTTCATCCACACATGCAACATAGGTTCGCTATTCAGATCTAGAAAAAAAAATACAGAATTGTCCCTAATTCCTTATTGGGAACTAACCCTAACTCTCCAAATCCCTTTAAATTGAAATATGGCCCAGCAGCAAACATATCTGGACAAAAGTATGTCCATGGTGTGCTCATTTTCTGCTTGCAGGGACCCTTTCAAACAACGGAGTGCATTTAAATTTTTTTCTCTCCCATCTAATTAGAAGTACAGAGGAGGGCAACCAAGATTATTTTGGGGCTGGAGCACCTTCTCTATGTGGAAAGGCTAAAGAGTCTGGGACTTTTAAGTTAAGAAAAGAGACAACTAAGAGTCAACATGAAAGAGGTTTATAAAATTATGCATGGGGTGGAGAGAGTTAACAAAAATATTTTTTATCCATCTCCCAAAATATTAGAACTTGAGGGCATCCAATGAAGCGGATGGGCAGTAGGTTCAGAATGGACAAAAGGAAATACTACTTTACACAGAAAGTGAGTAAAATGTGGAATTTGATGCCAGAAGATGCAATGATGGCCACAGGAATAAACAACTTTAAAGGGGGTTTAGATAGATTCATGGAGGATAAGTCTATCAGTAGCTATTAGCCATGGTGGCTGAGGGGAAACTCCATGTTCAAAGACACTAAACCTCTGAATCCCAGAGCCAGGAGGAAACATCAGGGGACGGCCTAAGCTGCTATGCCCTGTTGTTGGCCATCCAGAGGAACTGGTTGGCCACTGTGTGAAACAGGATGCTGGACTAGATGGACTCTTGGTCTGATCCAGCAGAGCTCTTGTGTTATTATGTTCTCTATCTTCTACATTATATCCTTATAAAACCTGGAAGGTAAGTCAGGATCTGAGTAACTTGTCTGGGGATTTGAACCCAGGTCTCCCAAGTCATAGTGTGACACTGTTTCAAGATATACCTACTTCCATTCGATTCTAGATTTCTCGCAAGTCTGAAAGTATTCAAACCCTCTGGAGAAGTAGTTATAGTCCTACAGGCCATTTTCAGAGATAAGATTTACGCCCCCTCCAAGTATCCTTTCAAATAAATATTTTAAAATGGAATTTGAAGAAGTTAAAACTTCAAACACTCAGGATGGCCTACTGTGACTAAGTAGACAAAGTAGGCACTCAAATATATTGATGTTGAAAGCTTCCCCCAACTGTGTTTTAAATCATTATTCACAGAATTCACAGACTTCAAGGACAAGTCTCACAAAACAGCAAAACATCGAATTACCATCCTGCCACACCATCAAGAGTGATTGCATTGCTAATAGAAAACCTGATCCCTTTTCCTAATGCAGAATTCTGCTCAACAGTTCAAGTACAATAACAAAAAACAAAACAAAACCCCCTCCATGGCTTTCTACTTGTGCCATTCAAAATCCTTTAGGAATTATGTCAAAGGGCATTACTATTTGGTTGATGCCCCCAGAATAAATACAACATCTTTCCCTGACAGTGTGTAATGATTCAGATCACTTGGTAGAATCATATAAAATAATTTTGTCAAGTGCACAAAACATTTCTCTCTGTACACAAACCTGAATTTTCTCTTTTAATATTTTTTAAAAATGCATTCATCGACTTTGTTTATTGGCAGGGCTCCTCAGGCAAAATAAGCATGCAAAAACACAGTAAATCTATTATAATTAATTCAAAAAAATTTGTGCTATGTTTGTATTCATAAATGTTCCATAAAGGAAACATGTAAATAATGCATCAGAGGGCATGGAAAGAAAGCAGTACAAATAGCAAATGATTTTGTTCAAAACCTTTATGAACTATTTTATTGAATCTGTGTGTTAAATAATTGAAAACAGAGCGAAATAAAAGAGAGACCCACAATCTTACATCTACAGCTGCTGTTACAATTATAGTCAGTGAAGTATAAAGTTACTTTTAATAGCTAATAGAAAATCATCATCAGCTAATTATAAAAACAGGCAATTTTCTTCATTAACAAGCCATAGCATTTCTAAAATAGGTGGCAATTTAAAAATTAAAATTAAAAATTATTGTGTTATAAATACTGGGGTGTCATCAATTCCAGGACTTGTTACACTAGCAAATAAATGGTAAAGATTTAATGGATGAATTTCTGTAATAACACTCAAGAGGAAATGATAATAGCAGTGCAGAAGCATTGCCATACAATAGCAAGCAGACATGCAATGAAGACGGGCTGTTAGCACTAGGAAGATAAGAATAGAAGGCTGTGATCACACGCACAATCAACCCCGATATAGGCACGAATGTCAGGCGGATTTAACGTGCACGATCAGACCCGAACATCTGGGAAGTGTCCAGTAGGCGGCACACAACCTGTGTTGCTCCACCGCAGAAGTGGAGTAAACAGGCACTGGGGAAAGTCCAGTAGCAAATGGGTTGCTACGGGCCACGGGCACAGTTTCCCCTGTCTGATCACTCCACACGCTCTCATGGCAGCAGGATGGTCTGATGAGGCCATCCTGACTCTATGCTGTTGTTTTTTCCCCCTTCTCAGTATGTGCATCATCGCACACTCCATAGAGAGCTCTCAGGGTTGAGGTGCGAATCATTGATCCCTTGTTTAAACACGTTGGAAACAAACGGCAAAAAACACAACTTGACTCACTGGGGTTGCATCTGATTATGCATTGGCAGGCTGTGCCCGCAGCTTCAAAAGACAGTGTGATTGCGCAACTGTGGGTCAACTTCCACCGAAGGAAATAGCCTCTCTTTCCCCCACTTTATCTTGTGCGTGTGACTGCAACCTAAGAGCAGCCATTTTGGATCAAACCAATGGTGCCTCCACCATCCCGTTTTCCTCAGTGTTGCACTAGAGACCTTTGCAAGGTATTCAAACTTTGCAAGGTATTCAAGCGAGGCACAGAGACCAAAGCTCTTGTGTGTTGCTTCTCTGAGCACTGTTTTTCAGAAGGTTACTACCCTTGAACATGGAAGCTCCATTTAGTCACTGTGGCTAATAGGCTATCACTATGCCCTCTAACAGTAAATTCCACATCAGAACACAAGAAGAGCCCTGCTGCTTCAGATCAATGGTCCATGTAGTCCAGCATCCTGTTTCACACAGCAGCCACATATAACTGGTTTTTGAGTGAAGAAATACTTCCTTTTGTTTGTTGTTATCAATTTGTTCCATGTGCCTGTTTGCCTTCAAATCCTTCTGGTGGGATGTTTGCAGATTTGCTCTGCACAGCCAGACAGGATGAGAAACATGCTTCCCAATAATTTCATAGAATTTTCCATCTGTTTCACTGTTGCCACTGCCACTTTTCCTGCTACTGTAAATCAACATTTTTATTCAGGGCTGACACAAAAGCTTTTGGCATCCTGGGCCAGATGTGAACCAAAATGATATCCCGGACACTACCACGATCCCGGTATGTGGGGAGCTGACACAGTCCAGGCATATCCCAAGCTGCTTGGGACACCCAGGCAATTGCCTGCTCTTCCTCCCACACCCTCCATCCTTGTAGGGGATAAGGCAGGAAAGGCAGGCACAGCCATGGCAGTGAGGGAGAAACTGCTGGTTGTCAGCTATTCCTCCTGCTCATTCCCTCTTCCTTGCATGGGTGGGGCAGTGAAGACAAACAGCCAGGTGAGGTGCAGCAGCATTAGCTGTGGTCTGTTCTTCCCCACTGCTCCTCCTACCTACCTCCTTTATGGGGGCAATTGGGCAGGGGAAGGCAAGTGGGGGGGGGCAAACCCCAGCAGCCAGCACTACCTCCAATCATTACATTAATCCGCACAGTGACACTGGGTCCAGGGGTCCCACTTTGGACTGGTGGTTGACAACAGGCCTCTTTTGGCATCTCTGGAATCCCCTCCCTCTAGTGCCCTGGGCATTCACCAAGGTTGACCTAGTGGGCAGGCCACCCCTATTTACATTGAGCTGTGACCCCACAATCTCTTTCCTGGTCAAGCATCACCAGTTCAGACCCCATCTGCAAATACTTAAAGTTTGGACCTCTTGCTCCAAGAAGATGCTGCTACCACTGCCACCTCCCTATGAGTATGCTACCATCAAAAGCCATCAGCTATTAAAGCAGTAGGTACTGCCTTCAAATATGACAACCAGAAGGTCCTTTTGCTTTCCCAAGAATCTAATCTGTTGCTTTAAGTTTTCTTATCTGACAAAATCTTAATCACACTAATGTACAAAACAATTTGGCTTGTTGGTGGTAATCAGATGACCCAAGTCTATTTATTTGAAGATCAAAGGGTGCGATCATACGCATCCATTAGCCATGCAAGAGGGACAATTCACCAGGGGATCAAAGTGGCGCGATCACACCAGCACATCTGGGAAGCGTCCCCCAACCATCATCAAACCATCACAAGCCGTTTTGCTCTGCCAGGGAAGTGGAGTAAAAAACCACTAGTTAAACTCCAGTATCAAATGGTTTTCTGCGGGCCACAGCTGGACTTTCCCCGTGTGATCGTGCCAGTGCAAACTTGTGGCGTTGGGGATAGTCTGATCAGGCTATCCTAACACCATGCTGTTGTGTGTGTTTTTCCCATCTCAGTGTGCGCATCATCAAAAGCCCTTAGGGTGGAGGAGCGATTCATCAACCCCCATTTAAGCGAATCAGAAACCAACCACACACAAAATTAACTCACCCATGGTTTCATCTGATCACACAACGGGCGAGTTGCGCCAGCAGGTCCACAGACCTGTGTGATCACACAACTGCAGGGCAAATTGCTCTGGGGCAAAATAGCCTCGCTTCCCCTCTGGATTATCTTGCTCGTGTGGCCATGGCCTAAGATTGTTTTTTTTCCACTATAAAACTCTCAAAGTGGATATAATAAAAGCATGTTTGCTTTGACTGAAGATGCATTCCATATGCAAAGTGTCTGGGCTACAACCACACTATTGCCAGCTACTAAAGAAAAAGATGGAAACTGTATCTGTTATGCTTGTGTAAAACTCTCAGAATATCACATTGTTGGGTCCAGGTGGGTAGCTGTGTTGGTCTGAAGAAGTAGAACGAAGTTTGAGTTTAACGGCACACAGAAGCTTATACCTTGAATAAATGTTGTTGGTCTGAAAGGTGCCACTGGGCTCGAACACTGAACGGTTGTGCATCTGAAGTTGGTAGATTGTGATTATAGCTATTCACACCTAAGCCTTGTGGAGTATTAAAGAAATATTTTATTTCAATTCCCTGCACAACCATTTATAACTACACAGACATCGGGAACAAAAATAGAAATTAAACTGGTTGGATAAACTGCTATGAATTATACATTTAGCTACTGTATGCTTTATTTCAGGGGAGTAAAATTAAATGTCTAAGGTTTAAGTTCCTGAAAGGTTTTAATTAGAGCTGGCCAAATAATTCAGGATAGTTTAACTACCTAATAAATTTTAGCCTTTGTATTTTGCCAAGTGTTTTGTAGGAACCAATGCAGTTTTAATGATCACTTGAGTCTACATATTATTAATAAATAATTTTAACATTTCCTGCACATTATTGATAGCATGCATTCTGCTGAAGTGGTGAAAAAAATCCACTCAATCACCAAAAAGACAATTGTACTATTTATTCTTCACCCCAAATTTATAAGATAGTTTGTATGATTATTAAAATATATTAAATATGTCTTTATGAGTCCAGTTCCAAGGAACTGTAAATCCAGGAAAAAGAAAACAGGAATCTGGCCGTACAAGACAACAAAACCTGCAGTAATTTACAGAAGGAACTATCTGTGCAGTTTAAGTAATCCAGTAAGCATTATGGTTCCTATATTTTGGCAAGGGATTATTTTTGGGCTTTTTGAAAATGAGGTCATGGAACTGGTCAAGTCCCAGATTCTTCTAGGCACATCAGTTCTACCTTGACCACAGCTTCTTCAGATTCATTGAACTTGCAGAAATGGAAGGGCAATGCCAGCTGCATTTGTGCAATAATTCACTATGCTTGTATCAACATTGCTATGGGGAGGGAAATTTCTTTTTCTGAAATTGAGTTTTTACATATAGCCACTGATTCCCCTCATTCTCACTCTCTCTCTGTCTTGTCTTTTAGAAGAGGTGTATTTCTTTCATTTCTCTTTGATGAGAAGTTAATGCATGTCAAGGGACTAGGCCTATTTCATAGTCTCTTGTTCAGAATTCAAACAAACAACAGTTCTAGAAATAAAATGGAAGATTTCTGCTCCTTGGGAAATCAAGGTTGAGCTGACTGTGGCTCCGAGGCAGAGATAAGAAGGATGAGAGGTATTCACAGGTGCTGGGCATCTTATCTGCCCTATTTCAAGGCCACCTTAGTGGGCCTACACATTCCATCATTAACATAAAGATTTGGGGACCTTGCTCAATTGGCACTGAAACATCTTCAGAGTGTCAGAAACTAATTGACACATTTGCCTGATTGGCTGAGTCACCTGGTCAGCAACACCAATGGTCAGTTAGGTTACTGTCAGGTCTCCCAGTTAAGACACTCTCCACATTTCTCTTTGGCAGTGATAGAAGTTTATTAGAGATTTGCTTACATCAGGACACTTGCTTTTTGTCAGAACTGAAGAAAAGTGCGCAAAGAGTCTTTATTATAGATCACTCAAACTATAGCCCTACACCCCCTTGCATATGTCACCATGCAACCCTACCATCACTATAGCAACCCTGACAGATATACCGTGCCTTATCTATACCTAGCCAGGTAGAAGACTCCAAGGTCAGCTCCCTTGGGAACCAGCAGTGGGGCACATCATGAGGAACTGTTATGGCTACTGCAAGCATCCTTTCAAAACATTCCTATACTCCCCTCAAGAATTCCCTCCCCCATACCTATGGCAAGCAGTGAAGTGAAATGAGGTGAAACAAAACCTAAGCTTGACAGTTACATCACTGGGCCTACATTTGATCAGTCAAAATCATGTTGCTGCTGGCCATGAGGCATAAAGGAAAGCTTCTTTGTTTTAGCTTGGCCATCTGCCCTTCTGATTGGTTTGGTTCTTCTAAACAGGCTTTCTGGATTGGCCATTTAGTTTTTCCTTTTAACTGGAACATAGGGTTCCCAGGTCCCCTCTGGCCACTGGTGGGGTATGGGGGGGGGGGTAGAGTTCCAAATCCAGGTTGGGAAACTCCTGGAGAGTTGAAAATGGAGCATGGGAGGGCAGGGACCTCAGTGGGGTACAATGCCATAAGTCCCATCTGGAGGCTGGCATCCCTAGCAAAACATAACCACTTCAGGACATGTGTTTCGGGGTGGGCCAGCAAGGCTGGGCACTTGATTGATTTGGACTTTGGAATTATCTTGGACTCAAGTATTAACTATGTAACATCAAGCTTGTAACCAAGGCTTGTAAAAGTACCTAGTTTAGTTATCTAGCTTTCTTATTTTTATCTTCACTTTTCAGTGCTCTTTTATTGTCTGTTCCTGCACAAGCTTTTAATAAATCACTTTACATTATGTTGTGGTATTCTTGAATTCAGGAGACTTCAAGCTGTATCCAGTACTTTGGCCTATACTGGCTACAGCTACCAAAGTAACTTCTTTTGAAAATCACCTTGTAAGCATACAACCTTGCAAGGGTGTCTTTCTTTGTTCTTATTCCCAGGAGGGCTGGAGGCTTGGTCCTTTGGTGGGGTAGTAAAGGAGCTGGTGGAAGCAACATTCTGGAGTCTGTGAATTCATACTTCAGCCTTTCTTTCTGTTCTGTCTTGCCTGCCTGCTCCAGGGATGGTATGGGGATTTTGGTGGTGAAGTTTTGAGCCCCCCTGACCTTTGTGACAATGCTCCCTTTTGTAAATTCAGCCCCTTCAATAAGAACATAAGAGAAGCCAATGTTGGATGAGGCCAATGGTCCATCGAGTCCAACACTCTGCCACACAGTGGCCAAAAACACCAGGTGCCCTCAGAAGGCCAGCAGTGGGGGCAGGATACCAGAAGCCCTCCCACTGTTCCCCCCCCCCCCCCCGGTCAAGAACCAAGAATACAGAGCATCACCTGCCCCAGACTGAGAGTTCCTAACTATACTTTGTGGCTAATAGCCACTGATGGAGCTCTGCTCCATATGTTTATCTAATTCCCTCTTGAAGCTGTCCATGCTTGTAGCCGCCACCACCTCCTGTGGCAGTGAATTCCACATGTTAATCACTTTTTGGGTGAAGAAATACTTCCTTTTATCTGTTCTAACCCAACTGCTCAGCAATTTCAACGAGAGCCCATGAGTTCTTGTATTGTGAGAAAGAGAGAAAAGTACTTCTTTCTCTACCTGCTCTATCCCATGCATAATCTTATAAACCTCGATCATGTCACCCCTCAGCCATCATTTCTCCAAGCTAAAGAGCCCCAAGCACTTCAACCTTTCTTCATAGGGAAAGTGTTCCAACCCTTTTATCATTCTAGTTGCCCTTTTCTGCACTTTTCCCAATGCTATATCTTTTTTGAGGTGTGGTGATCAGAACTGTACACAGTACTCCAAATGAGGTCGCACCATCGATTTATACAGGGGCATTATGATACTGGCTGATTTGTTTTCAATTCCCTTCCTAATAACTCCCAGCATAGTGTTGGCCTTTTTCACTGCAGTCGCACACTGTCTCAACATTTTCACTGAATTATCTACTATGACTCCAAGATCTCTCTCTTGGTCAGTCTCCGCCAGTTTGGATCCCATCAACACGTATTTATAGTTAGGCTTTTTGGCTCCAATGTGCATCACTTGGCCACATTAAATCCCACTTGACATGCTGATGCCCACTCGCCGATCCTTGACAGATCCCTTTGGAGTGCCTCACAATCCTCCCTGGTTCTCACCACCCTGAACAACTTTGTGTCATCTGCAAATTTAGCCACTTCACTGCTTACTCCCAACTCCAGATCATTAATAAACAAGTTAAAAAGCATTGGACTGAGTACTGATCCCTGCGGTACCCCCACTGCTTACCTCCATCTACTGAGAAAATTGCCCATTTATACTCACTCTCTGTTTCCTTTTAATTAGCCAGTTTGTGATCCACAAAAGGACTTGTCCTTTTATCCCATGACTATTGAGCTTACTTAGGAGCCTTTGCTGAGGAACTTTATCAAAAGCTTTCTGGAAGTCAAGGTAAACAACATCTATTGGGTCCCCCTTGTCCACATGTTTGTTTACTCCCTCAAAGAACACTAACAGGTTAGTGAGACAAGATCTTCCCTTACAGAACCCATGCTGAGTCTTCCTCAATAGATTTTGTTCATCAATGTGCCTACTAATTTTTTCCTTAATAACAGTTTCCACCAACTTACCCAGTATCGATGTCAGACTGACTGACCCTTTTAAAATATAGGAGTGACATTCACAACCTTCCAGTCCTCAGGAATGGAGGCAGATTTTAAGGAAAGATTACATATTTTTGTCAGGAGATCCACAAGTTCACATTCGAGTTCTTTCAGAACTCTCGGATGTATGCCATCTGGGCCTGGTGATTTATTTGTTTTTAATGAATGATTTCATGTTACACACCACAGGGTAGTGATCTAGCAAAGTGATGCTTCTGTATCGACAGCAGTAATATCCACTGGTTCAGGAGCCACATGTGCCTATTTGACATTCGACTTGCAGCTCTTCCGAGCACTAATGTGACACCTGCCCCATGTTTCAGAAAAGTGGGCAATGTTAGGCCACTGCAAGTAGAAACTTAGCAGGGTGAAAGGTTCTAATCTCTCCATCCCCTGCAATGCTGGAAAATAACTTTTAACATAGGAAAGCTTTTATTCTAAGACAGCCAGCCTAATAAATTGTTCTGGAGAACTTGGGAGCTTGCACATTGATTTCTATCATGCACCTAACTTGCAAGTCCTTTCTAAGGGAATGGAAGGTTCAGGAGCAGTGAGGGGAGACACTCTGCTCTGCTATAGCTTAGATTATTGTGTGTGCATATTTTGTGTGGCAGTGCACAGAGTATAGAATAGCCATGTGGCTCTTGTGGCTGTTGGTAATTGCAAATGTAGAGCTTCTTGAGGCACAAAGTGAGTACCACTGATCAACAGCATGCAATTTTGAAATTTTGCAGATTATCCCTTCTTGCCCCTCCTTTCTTCAGACTTCTATGATCAGAAACTGACTCAGGTTTCTAAAAAGAGGGAAAGAAATAGATTGTTGGAGTTCAGCTTGTATATACATATGCATATCCATGAAACTGAGACCCTGCTTTTCAAAACATTCCCCATCGAGTGGAAGAACCTATATACACACGTCCTCACTAAAGATGTTTAGGTGAGTGTCCAGATTTTGGGGGAGGGGCCAATAGGCAAGATTCTGGTCATATCTAAATTTCATTAAGTGAATATCCAGATGAACATCTGAAGAAAGTGCAGTCAGCACTACTTCTGGTCTCCCCTTTTAAAGCTGTCTTCCCAGTCTTAGAGTTTGACATCAATGCACTTAAAACAGTATAACTTTACTTAGGACTAGTTCAAGATGGGTAGTCATGTTAGTCTGTCTGTAGCAGTAGAAATGAGCAAGAGTCCAGTAGCACCTTAAAGACTAACAAAATTTGTTGCAGGGTGAGCAGTGGCTCACAACAGCTCATACCCTGCCACATATTTAATTAGGATTGTACTAACAGTGCTCCAAATACTGGCTCTACCTGACTCTTCTGAGGGTGCGTCATGATCTCATCAGTCCAGTGAATCCGATTCAGAAGTCTCAGGGGAGGAGCCTGAGGAGTCGAGGCCAGTGGCCAGTGTAGAGTTCCCAGGTCTGGGTTGGAAAATACTTGGAGACTTTGGGCTGGATCCAGGAGAGGGGAGGGTCTGGGGAGGGGTCTCAGCATGGTATAATGCCATAGAATCCACCCTTCAAAGCAGCCATTTTCTCCAGGGGAGCTCATCTCTGTCAGCTGGAGCTCAGTTGTAAAAGTGGGAGCTCTCCAGGTCCCACCTGGAGGCTGGCAACCCTAGGCCAGTGCCTGAGGAAGAACAGAGGGACCAGGAAAGGACAAGCACTGTAGAGGCACCTGCCAAGAATATGCTAGCAATGCCTGTAAGGGAAAACTTGGTGTGGAAGGCTTAGGAAGTAGCATAAAGGATGTGAAGTGCAAGGCTGGCTGTGCACAACTTCCCTGCATGTCTAGAGCAGAATGCTGAGGATAGTATTTCCTCACAGGATCCTCGCTAGAGTTGCCAACTCCGGACTGGGAAATTCCTGGAGATTTGGGGGATGGATTGCGGGGAGGACGGGGAGCTTAGCAAGATATAATGCCATAGAGTCCACTGTCCAAAACAGCCATTTTCTCCAGGATAATGGATCTCAGTAGTCAGGAACTCTAGCACGTGCTATTAGTGCAGCTGGGTCAAATTGCCTCCCAGCCTATTTAAGCTGAGCCCTGGGAAGACAGCCTTGCTGGATCAGCCTTGTCTTGCTAGCTCCAGCTCCCAAGTCTGGCCAGCCCCAGGATCAAGGGTCTGGTATCACTTGAGGAAAAAGAGATGCCAGCCTCCAGGTGGGACCTGGGGATTCCTCCAGAATTACAAGTTATCTCCAGACTACAGGGATCTGTTCCCCTGGAGAAAATGGACGCTTTGGAGGGTGGACTCTATGGCATTGTACCCCACTGAGATCCCTGTCCTCCCCAGGCTCCATCTCCAAATCTCCAGGAGTTTCCCAACCTGGATCTGGCAACCCTACCCCCATACCTCACCAAGGAGACTTCACAACCCTATGAGGAACACTGACTGGGCCTGACTGCAAAGTAAAGAATGGGATATAAGTAGAGTTGGCTTGCTGTGCCATCCTGGCTGCTCTCTGGGATGACCAATGCCATTCTGTGTGCATTCTGTAAGTGGGAATGTTAATGGCCTATAAAATCCTGATATTTTCTCCTGTCTACCTGGTCTGAGCCTGGAGGGTGCCATGGATATAGTTTCTCACAATTTCATCAAAACTCTCTAAGAAGTAAACACGTTAACCTGGAAATGGGTTTACCACTAAAAGCAATGGAAAAAGTTGAAAGTTAAAAAAAAATCCAACAAAGTACAATATCAAATGTATCTAATACAGATGGGAGTGATGGTGAACAAAAGGATCCCAGTCCTGCCCTGCCTTCTTTTTTGTTGCACCCCATCATAAAACATAAATGTTCCTTTGTATTTTGCAGTGATCCATAGATCCTGATGAAACAAGGACTCGCAGCCCAATCCCTGCAAGGGATGCCAGGTTCCTGCTGGGGGTGGGGATCTCTCACCCCCAGCTCCCATTGCTTTCTGCTGTTCTGGTGGCCAGGAGGAGAGGGAAAAAAAATCAGCATTGGCAGAATTGTATTGTCACTTATGGGGAAAACCCAGAAGGGATCATCACTCTGTCCTAGGAATAGTGTTTTACCATAGAGTTTCCAGTCACACCTAGAGCAGGGTGATGTCACTTAACCCCCCCCCCCCAAGTGACATACCATCGTGCCATGGTGCCTCCCATGTCCCTGCCTCTCCAGGCTCCTGACAGTTGCCAGCCACTGTTTAGTAACCCTACCTGCAAGACCCTTAAATTACCCTCTGGATTTATAGGTACTGGGTACTGACTAATACAAGTCTAGAATCAAAGCAAAGTCTAGGAAAAAAAATTAGGGTTTTGTGCTTTATTTTTATTTTTTTTTGTTTGCTTTTGTTTTTTTGTTTTCACTGCTGCACCATTCTTTTGCCTAAGTGTGTGTGAATGCATGCAGCCTTTCCCTTTTTCCTTTTGGTTTTATTGCAAAAGTGCCTTGAATCCTTATAGTCTTTTTTACTCTGTATATTAAAACAGCATTTTGCACTACTTACTATTTTTTTTAATAAAACCTATCTTGTTTTACAGTTTCCTGCCTGGGATCAGTTCATCTGCATGAGGAGTGAGTTTGCTTTATCTCTGATGACAACAGTCTTACCAGAAAACCAGTAAAATCCAGTCTGTCCAGTAAGAAGGTAAACCGCAGTGGGTAAACGAGTGCTGGCATAAGGCACTACTACCCAGGAAAGCTTTCTAGCTAACTGCTCTTCATCATGACTATGAAAGTCAATTTTGAAACCACTGTTCCCAAAACAAAGATTAAAGCACCCATATTGTCGCAAATACATGCTGTATGGCAAAATTAAATCAAAGGGAAGAAATGTCCAGTGCTTCTCTTATTAAGGCTTGTGCTGAAGACATCATTTTCTGTGTGCAGTGTGGAGAAGACTTGTCTTCAGAGCCTGTAAGCTGCCTCATCAACAAACGCCATCCTATGATCTCGTTGACTTACAGTTCATCTATCAAGGGAATAATTTTCTTGACATAAAGTTTAGCTCTAGCGGGTAAATATTGAACTCTTGATCTACTAAAGAAACAGACCCGCGGAGGTTACACTGAACAAAGAAATCAATGCATAACACTTTCAAAAGACACTGTAATGAACCAACTGGTTTACAGAGGCCTACAATATAAACAACTGTCACTCTGCTCTAATAGTATCAAACTTTATACAGGAATCAGTGAACCAAATTCCCTCCATTTGGAATAGGGATTGGATTATAATTCTTAACAGCATTTTCACAAAACAAATTAGGAAAAAACACATTATGGGTCATATGTTGTGAGTCCCTGAAGCCAGATTTGAGCAACTTTCTCTTAAGAGGGCTGATGCTGGGATGCGAATAGTAAAGTAGCAACATAGGAAGAGAATCTCTCCTGAGAAAATTTCATATACAAATGTTAGGAGAAATTGTACCCTGGCCAACAAAACCAGTAGAAACTTCACTTCTCTGATACAAAGTTTCAGACCTGGCTTAGAACTTCAGTAACACAGCTGCCTCTTCAGTAACTCAGGGCCTAAATCCTAATTCAAAGAAATGTACTAAGTAGTCTCCCTTCTCCCATATTCCTTGGAAGAGTCTCCAACGCCATCATCAGTCCATTAAAAAATTGAAGCAGGAATGTGTCCTAGCATGAGTCGTACATTATGCATTATGCAGTCAAGTGTACAGCAAGGCAACTCACTATATATGAAGCTGGTTTCAAAGCTCAGTACAGTGCCCTGGCTTGTTCTATGCAGAGATGACTCTGACTATCTCTTCTCTGCTATTTTAACACCCAAATGCTCATTTTGCTTTTCCTTCCCCAATGTGTGACTTGGGATTCATTATTTTTAGGCTCTTTTCTGTTTTCTTGTATCATTTCCCCCCTGTGAAATATATGTATCTTAGCTATTCATCAATACAAATTTTTATGAATAATTTTACAGAAGCATTGTTACTGTACAACATGGCATGGATCCCGCCAAAAATCACTGCAGATAGAAGGATTTCCACCAGCAGAGAACAACTTTGTTGCCTTCCCCTTTCTACTGCAGTCCCAAATGTCCTGAAGTGCTGCTCCTGGGGGACAGGGACCCCCCCTCCCCAAACAACATGACAGGGGACTCAGAGGGCAGAGGAATCAGGAAAAAACTATCCCCTTTCAATCTGTGTAAATGTTAGGCAACTTCCAACCCCATAAAGGCACAATCCACTGTTTCTGCTTACAGATGGAGAAGCTGATAGATTTCGAAACAGGAACAGCCGAGTATGTCTCGTATGGTGAGTGTACACTGTAGGACAGCTCTAAATTGTAAACTTCCACACCCAATCTTATGACATACAGTAGACATTTTGTCCCTTTACTGTGGTGCTGTGGTTAGAGGGTTGGAATAGAATTTGGGAGACCCGGGTTCATATCATCGCTCTGTTATGGAAGCTTGCAGAGGGACCTTGAGCCAGTCATACACTCTCACCTTTACCTACCTCACAGGGTTGTTGTCAGGATAAGATGGAGGAGAGAAAAATGATGTAAACTGCTTTAGGTTACAAAACACCTGCAAAAACTACCCTTGGGCTGAACCACTGCATGTTATGCCTAAAATATTGCTACATTCTCCTACACCTTCCACAACTTGCATCTAATCAAATACTGATAAAAAATAACAATAACAATAAAATTAACAAGGCTGCCCTTTTAAATAGTATTGTCCCACAGGACTCAGTTCTATGCAGTGTCCTGTGCACCATCACAACCTATAAGTATGCAGTGAAACAGGTAGGTTTGCCAGCCTCCAGGTGGGGCCTGGGGAGCTCCTGCTTTTACAACTGATCTCCAGCTATCAGAGATCAGCTCCCCTGGAGAAAATGGCTGCTTTGAAGGGTGGACTCTATGGCATTGTACCATGCTGAGGCCCCTCCCCAAATGCTGCCTTCTCCTGGCTCCACCCCCAAAATCCCCAAGTATTTCCCAACCTGAACTTGGCAACCCTAGAAACAGGTGGATAAATTCACCCATTTATTATTCCTTTTAATGACCCCAATAGTGAGTACAGAGATTTATTATGCTACGATGCACTAAAATTAAAATGGAAAGCCTGACCTTCTGACTCTACAGAGAGGGGTGAGGAAATGTTAAGACACCTGGAATGCTTTGCAGCTGGTCCCAGAGCTTCTAGGCTGCCTTGTGTGAGCATCCTTTAAAAGCACAGATGGAAGGGCTTTCACCAAGGGATTTACACAGTTGAGGCTGATACCACCTGATTTTTTGACAGCCTGGGAGGTTACAGTGTACACAGGAGGCCTGTGTGCTTGGACTAACCGAGTGACAGCATGCCCTTTAGCACTGACTTATTAGGAACCATTTTGAAAAATCAGAAGGGATTTTTATTTTCACCAAAGCCACACAGGTTTTGATACTGTTTGTATCAAGATTTCCAGACTTTCACCTATCACCATTCGTCAGAACTGGGCAAGATTCCATCACATTTCTTTTCAGGTAGGCCTAAAATAGCCCACTTCTTGCCAATGAATGAAAACCATCCTGAGGCTGCTCTAAGAAACTGTCCCATTCTCACAAATAGCTGGGCTCCAGATTAGCTGGCAGTAGGATCTGCTGTAGAGTTCAGCTCTTATAGGAAGATGGTTGTCTCTGGGCAATGCCAAATGGGAACAGCTTGGGTCCCATTCCATCTAGGCTTGCTCAGGCCAGAACAGTTTTTGTACCTGGGCCCAATACAAATAGGCACTGCCGAGTCATCCTCCTGATGGGGCCTATCTCCAGAATATAGAGATCAGTACCCCAGAGGTAATGGGAGCTTCAGAGGTAGACTATATGGAATCACATCTCTGCTGAGCTCCCTCCTTTCCCCAAACTCTGCTCTGCCCTGGCTCAGCTTCCAAATCTCCAGGAATTTCCCAAGCCAGAATTGACAACTCTTAGTCAGGTACTTCGAGAGACACCTCAAACATAAAAAGCTGGCATTCCACATGACTACCTCTGCAGAGCCTGAATAAAATATAGGAATATATATAGGACTTACTTTTGAGTAGATCTGCTTAGGTTTGCTTCCTGTGTCTCCTAGCTCTACAGAGAAACTGTGGCCTGGGCAAGGCAAGAAGATGGGATTAGCTCTTTGGGCTGGCAATGTTTTTGATTGTGTTTATAATAATTCCATTCTTGCCAATAAATGATAACTGACTTCAAAGTAGAAACCTAATTCAAGTCTGTTAGCAAATAATTTACACAGTAGATATATACCTAAAAATGATTAATGGACAACAAGCTAAATTGAGCCCGGCCTAATTTGGAACAAAACCCTCCCACTTCCCTTTTGAGCTTTGAGAACTGGTATCATCACTACTTCAACGTCATTTAAATATATTGTCCCTGAGGCATTTATAATTCTTGTCTGTCACAGAGTTCCAGTGGCATGAAACAAAAAAACAGTGCAGCCATTTGACTTATGAGAACAACAAATCCCCCCACACATCAAGATCCTCACAATGACAGGAAGAAATAACTTGTCTCCTTATCTAGAATTTATTGCTTATGGTTCCATCAGTATCCACAATGGAATCTTTGTGTCAGAAATATTCAGATACACTCCATAGCACAATAAAACCTGAAATGTTATTTAAAATGTATTTCTGCTTATCTTTCAACATCTAACCATATGAAATAATGTGCCCCAAAGCCACTCAATACGCCCCAAATCTCATAAATGCATTCTGTCTTTGTCACAGTTTTCTAAGGCAAAGGAAATCAAATATGATGAAAGACTTTGTTCTGGGAAATATATCCAGTGCTGGACCTCTATTTACTTGGCTGGGCAGCAGCTGGGAAAGTAGACAGCAGAGCACTATCAGCAGTTGTTTATCACTTGTCTTAGCCATACATTGGCTTCTTTGTTTGTGGGGTAGAGTCAACATATAAGTAGTGAGAGCAGAAAAAGAAAACATACTCCTCTGCAGGACAGCAAACAAGATTATTTGGGCCTAATATTGGGAAGGAAGGAGTCAAAAAAGGAAGCATCAGAGAACAAATGAAACCTGCAAGTTAGGACATGCAATAAATTAGTCAAGGTAGTAAGCAACACAGGACATGCTGGAAAAGTTGGAAGTAATGAGGGCCAAGGGTCTAGTGAAGTGCACCTTAAAAAATGGAGATTTTTCAGATGCAGATTTTTTATAAGGGCACAAATACCAGTAGTCTGGTCCCCCAATACCATTTTTGGGATTTGATTTAGGGTTTTTTGGGGGGGGGGCATCCCAGAATTATTTGAGTTATATTATTTCCTGTGGGAGACTTTTTGGAGGAGGGGGTAGTGGCTGTTTTTTGAACCCAATGAAACCAAACTTGCAGGGATCCTATTGCTGCCTCTCCACTAAAGACCCCAAGTTCCAAGTGAATTGGACAAAGGGGTCCAATTCTAAAGGTCCTTGAACAAGGCATCCCTAGCCATCCTACCAGTCCCCATTGTTTCCTATTGGGGGGAGGAGTCAAAGAGGCCAGTAGCCAAACACACAAAAGCAACTACTGGCCAAAAGCCTCTAAATATGAACAGAACCAATGTCAAACCAGACAATCTAAGCTAAACCAATGTTGTGGGGCTGTTGTTGTTGTTGTTGTTTAAAAAACACACCCCTAAACTCTCACCTAAATTGTTATTAAAGCCTAAGTAGAAATTTTCTTTAGAATCTGCTGCAACAATTAAATTTTTAAAAAGCAACAGAAAATGTAAATGCACTTACAAATTCTAAAACAAGCTAAGAGAAGGACCCAAATCTTTTTTAAAAGCACAAACAAAACCAAGGGAAATTATTTTTAAAACAAACAGAAGGGGGGGAGGTTTCCTTACCCCCCCAAACACAACCATCCAATCATGATTGAGCAAGCAGTCCGAGTGCTCCCCTTTAGATCTGATCCCATTGCTGGGAAGATCTGCTTCTCTTCCCCTCCCTCCCATTGCTTGGGAGTCCTGTAAACCTGAAGAAAAAATATAAGGGAAAAAAAGGTCTGGAAGCCTTAAAATAGTGGTCCAAATATTCCCAGATATACCCAAATAGTTCTGGATTTTTTAAGACTTGGTTAATCAGTATCCAGACAAATCCCGGACACCATCCGGATACCCAAATATCCAGACCGAGGCTTGACTTTGAATGGGATCACATAAAGCAAGCAATTATGGACTTGATGCAGACTGGGCCCCAGTAAACTCATGCTAAACTCAAATCCCAGGTCTTATTCTTCCTCTTAAGGTATCATAGTGTCCCAATGATAATCCATCACCAAGCCCTCATCACCACCACCCCGGACCTAGCTGGTGGCATTGTTTATGAGAGCAGCCGAGAGCCAATTTGGGGTAGTGGTTAGGAGTGTGGACTCTAATCTGGGAGAACCGGGTTTGATTCCCCGCTCCTTTACTTGCAGCTGCTGAGATGACCTTGGGACAGTCACAAGTTCTTTTAGAGCAGTTCTCTCACAAGCAGTTCTTGAAAGGGCTCTCTCAGCTTCACCTACTATTGTGTCTATTGTGGGGAGGGGAAGGGAAAGGAAATTGTAAACCGCTCTGAGACTCCTTTGGTTAGTGAAAGGCAGGGTATAAATCCAATCTCCTCCTCCTCTTCTTCTTCTTGATTAGGCCCTCAAATTCTTCAGGAAGGTGTGCACCCCAGACACCAGTATTATTGGGAATTGTAGTTTTCCAGAATACTTGGCATTCAGAGTGCTGCTGGTCTAATAAAGACTGTAGTAACATCCCTTCTCATCACCGCTACCATGTCAAGAACAATTTCAGCAGGGGAGCGATCATGGTGGCTCCTGTGGCTGGGACGGCTGGGGCTGGACTAATTAAGAGCTAAGTTTATACATTTTTAAGGCAGCTACTGGAACCAGAATGGACAAGTGTTCCCCAGGGTTCCACGGTATGTGGAACTGAGCCTCAAGCACTGGATCACAGCTCTATCCCTTTGCTCCTTCCATTTTTCAAAAGACAACCTTGTGAGGCTCAGAGACAGCTGACTTGTCCAAGACTCTGCCTGGAAGAGATAGGGTCTGATTCCCCAGATCTAAGCATGATACTATTGCATTGATTTGCTGAAATGCTGCCACATTCCCTCAACTTTGCAGAAACAAAGGGGAAAAAATAACTGCGGGTAGTCTCTGACTGCAGATGCTGCAAACATTCTTCTTTCAACATATAATTAACTTATGGAATTCATTGCCACAAGTTGCAATGATGGCCTTTACTTCAGATGGCTTTAAAATGGATTAGAGACTTTCAGGGAGAATAGACTGTCAACAGTGATTAGCCATGAAGGCTGAGTGGAAGTTGAAAGCAAAATGTACTGAGATAGTACAACCCTGCACACCAGATGTTATGGACAAGTGACAGAGGGAGGCCGGTGGCAATTCTGTTGGAAGCAGAAAGCTGTACTAAATGGACCTTGGTCTGACCCAGCAGGGATTACCCTATGTGGTTCTTACGCAACAAGTAATTACCATTTCTCCTCCCCGCATTTACTGAAAATATGTTCTTTTTTATATATACAGATTCATTTCCTTTCTTGAAAATTTATTCTTCCCTGCTCTGACTAGAGTTGATGGTCAGCCCAAAGAATACATCATGTCTGTGCAGGATGCAAGGACAGTGTTTAGTGGCAGGAATGCCAATAGCCCAGCACACTACTGCTGCCCCAAGGTATGTCAGTAGGGCACATAGTAATGTTCAGATCAGACCGGTCCTTAATCAGGTTCCCTGCCTTAGCTCTTTCCCAAACTCCTGCCGCCTCTAGTTTCCAGGGTCTGATGATCAGTAGCACAGTCTTGTCTAGCCTCCCACTCACCCAGCTTGTTCTCCCAAACCACCATGATCCATCAGCAGTTTGCTCTTTCAAGTCCCAGGCTCTGCAGCTTTTGCAAGAAAGAAGCATCCCTCCCCCTAAACATTATACCAAGGGCCACACATTTCCTGCTTTCTGCTGATGCACACTCTCTGGAGACATCCCCTAGTAACATAATTTTAGGGTACTCAGAAGACAGATGAATCTGCTGGCTCTAGAAATTGCAGGTAAATTGTGGTGTGGGGGGAAACATCCCCAAATATTAATTTTCTCCCTAGATCTCCACCCCTCAAAAAAAATTCCATTTTCAAAGATTGATTTTAAAAAAGGATTAATTCCTCATTATATTTCTCTTTCCAGAATTCATTTCCCCAGGATCATTGGCGCACCAGACTATATGAACCATCTCTGCTATCACTGTAAGACATGATTTCTGAAAATGACATTATCCTGTTTGCTCATTATATTCAATATTCATGTTGGAACATGACTAAGGTTGGCAACCCAAGCATTAATCTGGAGAAAATCTGAATCAGAAGCAAGGCTGTTCCATTTCCAGCCTTTCCACAGTTACACAAGACTGATCACAGCACTTTGAAAGAAATGCCAGAGTAAATGCCAAATGCTTTATCTGGCCCAAGGGATAGAATAGGTATTCCACATATTTGGTTTTCCAATAGGAAAGCTACACAAAGAATATTGAATTGTGAATGCCATTATTGTAAGGGCCTAGAGATGGAATATAGTTTTGCACCTTCTCAATCTCACCATACCTAATAACTGAATTCATACACATTCTGAAGTAACAAGTTTGCCTGAAGCACTTTAGTCCTTATAATCCTGTCTTCTAGTAGCAAAATAGCATTTTGCAATACTGTAGGGTCAAGCTCCTCTGAATATTTCAGAACTGGGTAAAAAAATATAATTTATTAAATTCCCATCCCCCAGTAAACATAGCCTAAACATAAGTAAGAATGTCCTAAAACCTACCAATTTGGTTCACATCCTGTTCACTGGTGGCAAACAAGAAGCTGATTTTTAACAGACTGTTTATCTGTTAGATTTGAGTCCAGAAGGACCTTAGAGACCAACAAGAGTTTCAGGATATCTGTTGTCATCCTTTTTGTGAGCGCTCAGCAGGCTGCCTCCTGTTTTTGTTCTATATGAGCAGCCATAGCCATCATTTCCCCCCACTGCACCAAAAGAAGGTTTTTTTGAGAGGATTTAAAAAAACACTATAGAGCCACTGCATACTAAAGATCAATTGCTGTGATCTCAGCTTTTATTTTTTTAAAGGTCTCTAGCCCTTTTCATTACACAAGGAAAAGTGAAACTGTGTAGTCCTTAGCAATTCTGCATTTAGCATTTGCTCTACGTTTTCTCAGCAGGGAGGAAAAAGTGCAGCTCAAAACCACATTCAAATACCCTGGGCCAACACCATACTGACTGCAAAGTCACCCCTGAATGGCTGTAAAATGGCCATAAATCTATGCAGAAGGTACCATAAAATTCGATGATCAAAGGAAGCAAAAGCAGCATACAATGCAGAGGCGAGTCTCTGTCCCAACGTGGGTTTCCTAAAACAACAGAAGGAAAATCCAATGCAGAATCAGCCTTTAAAAGCCAATGAAAACCAGTTCTGTGGGTGATCACCTCACTCAGTGGGAACTGAACAGACTGGGTAATTGGCTCATATCTGATCATTGCATGAGAACAGGGTAAATTCTTCTGTCAAACACATCCAGCACAAAATTCATGGCATTCCTATATATAAGCAGCTATAGCTGAGATTATCCTATTCCTTGGTAGTTTGAGTGAATTAAAATATTTTCATTTAGTTTAGAAGAATGAATTGACGTATGAAGAAACAACCCTACAAAAGAAATTTAAAAACTACATTTTGCATCCAAACAAAATGCTACCCCTTCCTTATCTCTTTTTAATCGTATTATATTCTGCTCTTTACCATGTTTCTATCGAGATCATTTTTATTTTGCTGTCTCTGACTCTCAGGTAACTTGATGCATGAGGAATTCCTGAATGTCCCAGAGACTGGAGTTTCTGGTGATCCCATCCTGTTGATATGCACAAGATGGACCAAAATTACTGTGTTGCAACAGAGCTGGACTTTGCCAGCTGCTCTGATTTCCATAGCAGCAGAATGAGGAGGAAAAAAACCAGCCTGAGCATGGTAGGAACAGATGGCTCTGGATGAGGTGTTTCCTTCTAGAATGACGTGACAGCTGGTTATCAGTTGTGTGAGCTATGATCTACCCATGTTTGGGACACCGCCAATGACTAATAAATGGTGTGACAACATCAGATACTGTAGTTATGGTCAGATTAGGAGTCCAATCCAGTGCTTCCCAATTTGGGAGTAAAAGCCACTGAACACAATGAAGACGTATTTTTAAATGATAAAAGGACTCGGTGGGGCATCATGCAAACTGTTCTGAGTTTGCCAGAAAATCCTAGGAATGAAATGTAAATGAGCATACCACTTAGGAAAGATTCCTGGGTCACTTGAGGAGCAGGCTGCTAATTCTGCCACTGAACACCAATGCTGCAATGCTTACATTTTTAAAATGTATGAGTGATGTACAAGGAGGCACTCACCAGCTGACTTCCTCTATTTCACTTCTGCGCTGGAGCATTCAGCAAACCCTCTCTAGGCTGCCTTCCATGTTGAGGCATCCTTCTGAAACAATGGCAGCTGCCTCCTATGTCATCCCTGCATCTTCTACTGAGCTCCATTCCTCAGCTATGAGGGCCACTTAAAAGCCTAGTGTAGATGGCAAGTGGCAGCCTTGCTTCACGCTCCTTCCAGCCATGTTTACTTCTTGCTGGGCCAATTATATTGTGGACCTGCAACCTGCATTTTATAGTAAGAGACAAATATGTCCTACACTAACCAAACTGCATTTGTGAATGAAAGTACAAAAAAAAAATTCTGGGCAATTTGTCATTTTTTTTAATTTTAAGGAGATCAAAAAAGTGTTTCAATATTGCTTGGTGTGAAAATGCCCTCTGCATGTTTTCCCCCCAAATGTCCTCTGGATGTTCTTCCCAAAATATCCTCTGGATGTTTCTTCCTAATAGTGGTATTCATTTCAAATTGCTTTTCAGATCTCCCTGGTTCTTTTCAGCATAAAACTAGTCATTATATCACCACAATGTAATGCAACTTACAAGGTGACCCCTGAGCTGTATGCATATTTATATGGGTGCACCAAACAAGAAACCTGATTTATGAAGGTAAACTGTGCATGCCACCTTTGTTAATGGAAATCTATTTAAAATTCAAGATTATCTGCTTTATTTAGATTTTTAGGCCATCACATCCTAACAGTTCCATTCATAGCTGGATAAAAATATGTTTATAAACATCTCAAGAATGTTCAGGAGATTTCAAAAGTATGAATTCCTATGAATGTATAGATATGGTCTTTTCTGGCAGTGGGAAGTGCTGTTGTATGTTGTCATTGTGAGCCTGTTTTCATTCATTTTTTGTTCATTTATTTTATGCCAATTTAAATGAAAAAAATATTCTGACCATGGAACTGTGCCATTTTTATGCAAAAGACACAAAGAGATGTTAAAATTGCATAAACAGAAGAAATTCAGGCCCCGTCCACACTATCACTTTTGCTGCTCATTTCTCCCTATTGCTTTGGGTTCCTCCCCCTTTTCCACATGTGTTTTGCTCCCTCTGGGACTACTAGAGAGAACAAAACATATGGGGGGTGGGGGAACCTGAAGCAATAGGGAGAAATGAGCGACAAAAGTGACAGTGTGGACGGGGCCTCAGTATGACAAAACAGAAATCAAGACTCTTGGGTTTGATTCACACAAGGGAAGCTAAAGGAAGAGTAGATACCAGAGATGTGAAATTCAGCAGAGTTCTGTGTAATGCTGCTGTCCTTCATGGGCTCAGTCTGGATGACAAAAGCCATCTAAAATAAAATAGTTTTGGAACATTTCTGATAAATCTCCTATTGCTTCCTGCACTGTGAAGCAGGTCCCAATAAGCTTTACATATTACTGGATGTTATTTATTTATTTGGCTTCTAGCCCTCCCTCCCCCACAAGCAGGCTCAGGGCAGGTTACAACAAGCATTAAACACTTGACTGATCATACATTTTCAGTGGGGTACAGGGGAAGAGGTGGTCTCTGACACATCAAGACTTTATGTTTGAGCAATACTTTTTGGGTAAGTGCCAGTACTCATAAACAAGGTTGTGTCAGTTTCTACCAATTCCTCTTCTCTCTACAGATTCCCACCTGAGGGTCCACTCTCTTTTACCCCAGCTGAGTGGGGCAGGTTGGCTCACTAGGGTCATGATTGGGGAGATCTCCCACCCCCACAAAGGTGCTGGTACTCAGTATCGGTGTGTACCATTAAAAAAAAAAAGCCCTGTGTTTGACACATATTCTTGTACCATGCAGTAGAATCACCTTATTTCTCTAGCAAAGGATAAAGCATAAAATGGAAACCAACTCAATGCTTCAACTGATGTGGTTACTCACCCAGTTCCAGATATATGATTGAGTCACTGCACTATCAACTCTAGTAGAAAATATTTCTATTTGACTTTGAGTGACTCCCCCTGTGGCTGTGCTCAATCCACTCTCTTTAAATTGTGTTTCATTTTCAATGAACAATGTCTGGCGGGGCCTAAAATGTGTGCTGCTCATTCCTCCAGGAAAGATGATACATGAAATAAAGTAACTCATGTGGCCTGATAAATAAACACCAGATGATCAAAGTCAATTCCCCAATTTCTGTGTGTGTGTGTGTGTGGGGGGGGTTGTGGTCATTTCACTTGCAGTGTTGTTTATCTTCCACTTTCTGTCTGCCTTTGAAGAGAATGGCACTTTCTTACTTATGTGGAAGTGAGAACAGGGGCATAAACTGCCTCTTCCACTGACACTGGGAAACCCAATGTTAGAATGAAGACAGGTTTTATTTCTGTTCTAAATGTTTGCTCACACACAGTTCACTTCCTTAATTTCCCTGTGAATCAGTTGCTTGAATTCAGATAAAATGAACTAAAAAGCATGCAACTGAGAAGACCATTTTCAAATCATTCAAATTATGTGTAAGGAACTGTAAGGACCCTGCCCTCTCCACCAGCTGAGACCCCGTTGATTAGTGGGGTCCCCCTCTTCTTTTGGTCCTAGTTGTTTTAATAGGCAACCTCTTTTAGAGCCTAAGCGCCAAGAGAATCTGAAACTTTGGGAATCTCATAAAGGCACTTGGGTACAGCCATACCACTGAAAATTCCCAGGAGAGGAAGGGTATGCTGGAAGTGTGCAATCTCCCCAATTTAGGGTTCTCAGTAACAATAAGACCTCTCAATAACAAAACACTTTTCAACACTGGAATATTCTGGCATACCACAGAGGAGTCTGCCCAGCCCAAGGAAGATGCTATTTCTTTAACCAGCACCTGGTTCTTCTTTTTCCTTTTCTGACTCACTCAAGAAGGGCATTCAAGTCATTAATTTAAGATCCATCCTGTTTCAGGAGCTATCTTGACTTACCCATACTTTTGTGTCAATACAGATCTGGTTTGCTTCAACCTAATTAAAACATGTTAATAATTGCTTCACCTAAGCCCTTTGTGCCCATGCAGATTTGGCTCACAATAGCCTAATCAAGGTATTTTCCCCACCAAAATTTGACAGCAGTTACCTTTAAACCAGCCAGTGAGATTCAGACTTTTTATCTTGACCCAATCCAAAGCCAGGATGCCCCACATTTCCACCTACCCTGAGGATCTTCTGTCCATAAAAGAAGAACCTTATACAATACCAAATTGCGACTCAGATCCCTGGTCCAGATCTCTGCTGGTCAGAACTCTGGTTTCCTTCTTCTTTGGGAAAAAAACCTCATTTTTGAAAAAAAATATTTTTTTTCAAAGCTTTAGCCCACACTGCTTGTAATTGCTGACTCAGTTCTGAATTGACCTGAGGGGAATTTGTCCATCATGAAACTATCTTAGTAATATTTGACCACTAAAGGACACAATAAATTTCAGTACCTCAAATGTTCTTGTTATAGTGAAATTCAGAGTTGGAGAACAAAGCAATTTATGTAGTAGTTATAGTTCAGGATTTGTTCTTTTCTCTTCCAGAAATGAAGAATGTTTTCTATTATTTCCTTTTACAGGCAAAACTGAGCCAAACCAAGATTTGCCTGCTTCAGCAATAACACTTTCAGCTAAACTAATAGGCAAGCACTGTTTTTACATATAATTTTGTTCGATGCTATCATCCTTACCCAATTCTGTGCATTCAGCTATGTGTAAAGTAACTATTTCACTTTATGGAGAATATGGTTTCCTTTGGAGAACTGTCATGAGGTGTGAGACCATGTATCTTAATATTTTTTATAACTCTACAGATGCTTACCAGAAGCAAGTAGTGGTGGGTTAAAGAAATCACACTAAACTTACTGCATCACTAGCCAAACAAAATGGGACCAAAAAAAAAAATCAAATTACTGACATGTTCACAGTTTAGTTAGGTATTACAAAAATGTTTTAATTTCACCTGAAGCCAAACATTAAAATTCCATTTCATCGCTAAATGGAACCAGGGGTCATTTCGAGCAGGAGAGCAGGGGAGCGCAGCTCTGGGAGTTGGTGCCAGCCCCCCCCCCCATTGCGGGGGAATGCCTGCTTGTGTCATGGCTGCAGCAAAATGACCCCGTCCCCTGGAAAGGTCCTTGTTCCTCCAACCAGCCTTCTGAAGGCTTCAGCCACCACTGAAGCTATTCTCCCAGAATAGTGATATTTCTGAGGTTTGGATTAGTAGCTGTCCCCTCTCTGCCAGCACTCTCTCTCTCTCTCTCTCCTTTCTTTCTTGCCTTCTGACATACTTCCAGTGATGTCAGGTGGTGTAGCATATGCAAATAAGTTATGCTAATGAGTTATGCTAATGAGCTCCTGCCCCTCTTTTTCTACGAAATGACCCCTGAATGGAACCATCAATGTATCTCCAAATTAGGAGATCTATATCTAAATCCCATAATGGCTATTTTAATTTGATTTCGGTTTATTTCTGTTTAGATCAGCAAGAGGAAATTGGTGGAGAAATTGCCTCTGAGCATTTATTTTGTGAATAATCGACTAACAGGTTGCATTCCGGATACTGCTTATTACAGTGAATCACAGGTATAAAAATATTATAAAAGCGCTTGTGTGCTAAATGTTTAGTGTACAAAATGTTGGTGTAAAGATCTCACCCCAGATCAATTCTGTGCACAGATCTACATCTCACAATAGAAGTCTGGGCATGCGTGTGATTCATAAGTCACTTTATGGGGAAAATAAAGTGGTGACTGCTCTCTTTTCACAACCTGAAGAAGAAGAATTGGATTTATAACCCGCCCTTCACTTGGAGTTTCAGAGTTATAAACTCCTTCCCTTTCTCTCCCCACAACAGATACCCTGTGACGTTGGTGGGGCTGAGAAAGCTCTGAGAGAACTGCTCTTGACAGAACAGCTCTGAGAGACTTGTGACTGACCCAAGGTCACCCAGCTGGCTGCAAGTGGAAGAGTGGGGAACTCAAATCTGGTTCTCCAGAGTAGAGTCCACCACTCTTAACCACTACACCAAACTGGCTCCAGATCTGATGGGATACCTATCATTGGAGTTTCTGCTGGAAAAAATGTATCCCCATGTCTAGTTTGCCACTACTTTCTAGAATACATTCTTAAAGAAACATGATAAAATAATTGCATTGTGCATTCTCCACCTAATACTAGAGATCCTTGAACACCTTTCAGTTTGGCTCACATCCTCAGAGGTGATCAGGCAGCCTTTTAATTGATAGGGCAGTTTGTAAGCCGTTCACCAGTATTTGAAGGAAAGGACTATTTGCAACCATCAGAAGCCACTTCCATTTGATAAGGGATCACCTGGGAGTTGGCTTCTTATCTCTTGTTGGGGAAATTTTGCTTTGTACCCAGCAACTTTTTTAGGGGGAAGTGGAATCAGGAGTGGAATCAAGAGCTGACTCCCAGCTAATCAGCTGAAAGTTGGGTTCTTCTGATCTCCTTGCCTGGAGCAGGGGACTTTGTGGGGTGTTCAGAGGGTGGATGGGGATGTTGCACAATGTTCCCAGTGTGATGACATCACTCAGAAGTGACATAATTACACCAGAGACATTGTGTGAGAGACACTCTGGTATTTGGGCAAACTCTGTGGTTTTTTCAGCCTCAAAACCATAGAGTTCGCCCAAATACCAGAGCATCCTCGTGTAACATCCCTGGCATGATGACATCAATTCTGGGTGATGTCACTGCATCAGAGACATTGCATGGAGATATCCCTGTTTGAGCGTGGGGCTTCCCCCACCAGCCAGCTGACCAGCAATGTGCTGAAGCCCCCAAAATTGGGAGTTACCCTGGCACTGCCTGGGGAGTGGCATCCCTATCTCCTTGCCTGGAATCTCTGCTGCCTCCCAAAGCTGCTGAGACAGTAAATTTAGTATGCGGGAAGGGAACCTGAAGCCCAACTGATTTCTTTATAATCTCCTTACTCCAGGCTGTCAGCTTGGATATATCTCCCGTTTAGGGTGGGGGCAAAGAAACAGATTGCTTCCTCTTCTCCTCACCCAAAGCTTGGGTGTACAGAAAAGGAGAAAAACAAGTTCTTTCACCTATCCCTTTTCAATGAGGAGTGCAGAAGCACTGGTTTTGTCCCCATCCAGCTTGGAGGGGAGGGGAAAGTTTTCTCTTGCAGCTTCACACTGTTGGATGGAAGTGGATGAGTAAGAACTGACTCTCATCTGATCCCTAAAGTGGCTGTGATTCCTTCTGACCAACTGGCAGATGCAAAATTGTTTGGCAGCTGTTCAAGTTGCTCAGTATAATCTATTGTAAAAAAATAAATTTTAATTTTTAAGGGGATACAGAAAGAAAAAAGGGAAATATGGAAAAATGCATACAAAATATAATTACCAAAAACACAATGTAAGGGCAATTTTACAGATATTGAGGACATTCCTTGAGCAGAATACATGTGTATATAAAAAAGTAGATTGCATAATAGCTTAACAAATAAAATAAGATATATATATATATATATATATATATATATATATATATATATATGGCATAATGGTGTAAGAATATAGTTCAAAAATGTGACATAACAACTAAAAGATCAGTATAATGATCTGCTCAATATATTCTTCCATTTTCTCTTACTATATTATCATTTTCCCCCTTATCTTATTGGTTTTATCTATTATATGGTATAACAGAAATAACATCAGAATTTTTAATAAAATTTTCACACAAGTTTGTTATAGTAAACAACACATACAAATAATACCTTTTATATTTCATATTAAAAATGTTGTATAGTATTATCATATAATATTAGACCATTCAGATGTATAACTGGAGAGATTGGTGGTAATAACAATAACAATAACAATAACAATAACAATAACAACAACAACAACAACAACAACAACAATAATAATAATAATAATAATAATAATAATAATAATAATAATAATAATAATAATAATAATAATAATAATAGAAAATTCACCAGTTGTTTTGAGATCCATATTTGGTCTTTGGTTAATGTAGTGTGTCAGTTTTGCCATAACTTACATTCTTGCATCTTGTCTATCCAGTTCTCAAGAGTTGGGCAACACTCAGTTTTCCACTTAGCTGCAATACTAGCTCAGTGTAAACATATCCCTGATCAGGTTACAGTGTGATTGTGCCAAATAAAGTTAAGTTCATCTTCCAAACAGGTTTGTTGGTATTGGTAGATAATATGAGGACATTGTACTCCATATTCTCAACGTTTTATGGACAGAAGAATATACAGAATAGCAATGCTGAATGTTGCTTCTAGTTCTGTGCACACAGATATTACAGTTTCTGATGTGCAGTAGTGAGAAGCATGATCTCTATTAATTCTGGCAATGAAAAAAATTACGCCTCATGTAAAATTTACAATACAAACTCTCCAATTCTTTACTGAAGTAATACTTTCTAATGATAGGACTATTTGCAACATTAGCATTCCAATACCAACCAGAGTTACTCCAGTGTAAGTCCATTGTAATCAGTGGACTTAGACTAGAGTAACTGTGCCTAGGCATGCATCATAATTTCAGTAAAGCCATTGTTTAGTTTCCATTTAGCTTTTATTTTTTTTCTGTTTTGGCTACTGTACAAATAATATGCATCCTTTAATAGAACAAATACTGTGGCTACACAATGCAGAGCTTATTTAGTAGCTTGCCACTTTTTCTTTGCTTTAGTTCAAAGAGCTGCTATCAAATGATCAATGAAATGGAAGAGGTGGTGTTCTTCTTTGATAAGCAACCTGCATCCTAGTGGTTTTTGTACTGTTTTGAAGAAAAGAAGAAACATATATATATATATATATATACATTATTCAGTTCTTCTGAGAGTCTTAGAGACTAGCCTTCCTTGCCTTTAGCAGCTAGGTGCATCTCAGCTCTTACCGTGGTTTTCTTAAGATGCTGATCACTAATTAGCAGAGTAGAAAAAAAGGTTTTGCTCAGAATCAGAGTAAAAAATTATGAGAAATTCTTGTCCTAGACACAACTGCTTTGAACTCATGCCTTTGTAGCAATATAGGCTCAGATGTTGTCTCACAAATGGAACAATTTTGACTGTAGCTTCTCTGAGAGGCAAACTAGGATGTTTTAATATGTTCAAAGGGCATTCCTATTGACAACACACTTTGGGGTTGGCTTATGGTGTTATGTACCATAAAGATTTCCATCTGTGACAAAAGAAATATGACAAAAGTCTTGAAAATCACCCATAGAGAAAGAATTAAAATTACCTTAGGAAAGAAAGATGATAGTGTTGCAGGGGTGAGCTGAGTTCAGTTGTGAATGTTTTACATTTTTTTCTTACTAGAATATCTATGGTCTACTGATCTACATTACATTTAGAAGCAAAAATCAGACTCTTTTAAGGTTAACCTGATCTGTTAAGTGATCCTGACACCTCAGTAGGCATCCTTGTCCCTACAGGTTCTCATAAGAGATAACCAAAATAACATATTTAATTGTATTGGACTGCTGATGAATCTTCTTGTGGCTCTGTTTAATTCATAGAATCACTCATGGACATTTCAGCATCAGGGTGAATGTTGAACATGCTAGTTCAACTTTGTGTCTATTCAATAACCAAAACAAGGCTGACAAACAAAGAAGTCCATCTAGATTGAAATTTTGGCCATACAAAGTTATATAAATTGGTATTTAGTGGTTAATTTTATTGTGTAGTTCTTACGATAATTCCGGAGGGGGGGGTTAGAAAGGGCACACAGATACTACAGTTTCTGATATGCAGTAGCAAGAAGCTTGATCTCTGTTAACTGACACATGAAAAAAAATAAGCATAATGTAAAATTTACAGTACAGATTCTCCAATTCTTTAGTGAAGTAATACTTTCTAATGATATCTTACACCCCCAAATTAATTTGATTTGAGAACCTCAACACAGACAATACCATCTTTGATTTGCATTGTCCCTTTGTCCAAGTTCAGAACTTGGAGGGAGGTGACATAGCTGTCATCCATGGCCTTTCTAGTTTAATTAGTGTTTATAAATTCAGCTGAAGGCAGATAACAGGTTATGGACAAAGCAGAAGCTTCCACTAGCCTGCATGAATGAAAACTATTGTTCATTTCCTCCTATTTCACCCACGTTAATGAAATTGGTAATAGTTTTGGACCCCATGCCATTTTGTCATGTAGTTACAGCTTGTCCTTTCACAAAAGAAAATTAGAAAAGTGCTGAGTATTATAGATATTAACGGTTACTAGAACAGTGTAATAAAAGGCTCCTTTTCTAAAGCATTGCCAAGCTTTCATGTCATTATTCATGAATGAGTAATGCATTCAAAAGGAGAAGAGAGTGCTGATCTCCAAGGATGTGCAGCAGCAAAAAAGGAGGGAAAGAGAATTTCATAAAAAATACCAGTGCTGGGGCTATACATATTGAATAACTTTTAGACTAAAATGAAAATGAAGCCTACTTACATGGAACAAACAAAGGTGCCTTGCCAATCTTGCACAAAATTATAGAGATAACTGGCAGTCTTGGGGAAAAATTAACTAAATCTGGAAAATTCTCGCAGAAAAAGAAGGGGTCTCCTATCTCTCTCCTTCTCAACAAAAGCTTAACTTCATGGGGCTCAGTCTGTACAAAGGTAGGGATGGTTTGTTTGTTTTTTGTCCCAATAGAACCAAAATGTGGGAATAAGCATTATTTCAATAGTGCCTCAAGTGATAAAAGCATATTGACTCAGATCCTCTCCTCATTCTCTCCATTCTCTTTATCCATTGTAGAGGCAGTCCTTTCATGCTAGGCACTTTGGCGCTCCTGAAAAAACATTGGACTTGCACAAGTATAACTGCCTAGCACCAGAGGAAATGAACTCCATGAAGGACCTCTGTAATATATGAAGACAAGCACAGATGATGTGAAGGCATAGGATCCAAGCTATTATTTTTCTCTCGTATTGATTTGTAAATACAAGCAGCCTGATTCCACAGATGTTAATTCAGAAATGTTACTGAATTCAAGGGGATTTCTCACAAGTAACTGAGAATATGTTTGCAGCCTTAAATGAGCCTGACTGACTAAACTGCACTCAATGCCTCTGAATGCTTAGCCTTGCATATTTTTCTTTAGATTGCCCAGAACCATGATTATTTTAAATCTCATTTAATATGATGTTATCTTTTGATTGAGAAGGACCTCCAATGAAGCTTAAATAAAATAATAAAATGCAGTCAGGGATGCTTTAACACCTAGTATTTTGGCTTCTGTCCTCTTCAGTACTAGTAAACAGCTAGCTGATTTCCTGACAGATTATCTATTGTTGATTATTCAGCAGGTTGTTTTAACAAGGGCTGTGCAGCACATTTCAACAATTTGGATTTTAATTTATTTTTGGGATTTCAGAAGGGCATGATTTTTGTTTTTCTGAATATTTGGGAGTGGTGACACTGTTCTGGAAATCCTTCTTGAGAATGTTTTTCCGAGTTTGGGAAAATTGGCAGTCATTTGGGTTGTTCCAAGCATCCCTGAACTGACCTGCAACACCACATTTCAGGAGTAATTTCAACTCAGAAACATCTAAATGCACAAGCCTAAGTTTCCACATATACATTTTTAACAGTAGAGTGTAATTGGTGAAAGTGTCATTCCCCCCCCCCCCCAAGTCTTTGAGGGTTAAGAACATAAGAGAAGCCAATATTGGATCAGGCCAGTAGCCCATCCAGTCCAATACTCTGTCACACAGTGGCCAAAAACACCAGGTGCCCTCAGGAAGTCCAGCAGTGGGGCCAGGACACTAGAAGCCCTCCCACTGTTGCACCTCCCCCCCCAAGCACCAAGAATACAGAGCATCACTTGCCCCAGACTGAGAGTTCCTATCTATACTTTGTGGCTAATAGCCACTGAGGGACCTCTGCTCCATATGTTTATCTAATTCCCTCTTGAAGCCGTCTATGCTTGTAGCCGCCACTACCTCCTGTGGCAGTGAATTCCATGTGTTAATCATTCTTTGGGTGAAGAAGTACTTCCTTATATCTGTTCTAACCTGACTGCTCTGCAAATATGGTTGGGTGCCCACGAGTTCTTGTATTGTGAGAAAGGGAGAAAAGGATTTCTTTCTCTACCTGCTCTATCCCATGCATAATCTTATAAACTTTGATCATGTCACCCGTCATTTCTCTAAGCTAAAGAGCCCCAAGCACTTCAACCTTTCTTCATAGGGAAAGTGTTCCAACCCTTTTATCATTCTAGTTGCCCTTTTCTGCACTTTTTCCAATGCTATAATATCTTTTTTGAGGTGTGGTGACCAGAACTGTACACAGCACTACAAATGAGGTCACACCATCGATTTATACAGGGGCATTATGATACTGGCTGATTTGTTTTCAATTCCCTCCCTAATAACCCCCAGCATAGCACTGGCCCTTTTCATTGTAATCGCACAGTATCTCAACATTTTCATTGAGTTATCTACTATGGCTCAGTGGCCAGCACCACACACAGCTGGGCCACAGTTTTCCTAGATAGAGTCTGCAGGGGGGGAGGAGTGTTTAAGACAGATAAAGATAGGTTGTCTGTTGAGTGGGAATGAAATAGGGTTTCCAACTCCAGGTTAGGAAATTCCTAGAGATTTGAGGGCGAAGCCTGGGGAGCTGGAAGCCATTTCCTCCAGGGGAACTAGGGTCACCAACCTCCAGGTGGGGGCTGGAGATCACCCAAAATTACAACTGTTCTCCAGATGACAGATCAGTTCCACTGGAGAAAATGGCTACTTTGGAGGATGAACTTTATGATGTTATATGCTGCTGAAGTTGCTTTCCTCCCCAAACCTTGCCCTCCCAAGGCTCCACCCCCCAAATATTCAGGAATTTCCCAACCTGGAGCTGGCAACCCTAAGGGGAATTGATCCATTGTGATTCAAAGAGATCTCCAGGTTGGCAACCCTAGAAGGAGGAAAGGAAGGAGGAAAGGAAGGAGGAAAGGAGGAGAGGCTATGGGGGCTTTCAGGAAGAGGAAGTAGTGCAGGAGGGGAAATGAGATGCCATTTTAGGAGCCTCACTCATGGGGCTCCCCCCCACTGAACTCAGTCCTTTGTTTGTGTGATGATGCCCCTTACCAAGGCAAACGTACACCACTGGTAAGTAACTGAAATGCTAAATTCCTTAAACAAAAGCTATCAGGGTTTAAATATGGCCAGGGGCCAGTTAGGCGCTGGACCAGAATTCAAACAATAGACTAAAGACTTCAATTAAGTAAGATAAAGGTAACCCATACACAAACAGACTTTTCCTCCCTGAAAAGAACAAGAATTCTCAGGCAGACAGTGGAACTCAGGAGCAATGAACTCTGTCTGAATCCAAAGATCCAGCCCCAAACTCAGGCTAAAAGCTTCAATTTATACAAAATAGATCAATGGTTTTGAAAGTCTATTACACCAGTAAATTGCATCTTATTGACAACTTTGCTTTGATATCTTGTTGGGTTTTCCATGTAAAGGATGTTCCTTTGCATTCCACAGTTTATAATGTCACAATAACTCAAATACAAATAACATAGGATTACACTTAAGGTCTAGTGTTTCAGCCATAGGCATGTTTTCCTTGCTTGATGTGTGAAGTGTTCCTTTGTTCAAGCCCTGTGAGATAAGCCAGACCACAGCAATTATCTTAGTTTAGAGATGGGGAGTAAAAATAACTTGCCTCCTCTAATGTTATTTTTTGTAAATGAATTGGCCTTCTTCAGCCAGATACCTGATCCTCTGTAAATGTAAATTACTTGAATGGCCCCTAATTTTGACACCTTATGGCCATTTGGTCAGTAGTATCTCACAAGAAAGAATGTGAGCTGTTCCTGTCTACATGACACAGAGAGATGTAGCAGAAAGAGAAAAACCTTCTGGGAGTTTGGTTTTACTAAGATTATATAGCAAAAGCTGCTGTGTTTTAGAATACAATTTTCTGAACCAAACTAGGAACATTCTTACAACACCTCCCACAAGTCCTTGAGGGTTTCCACTTGTTCATTTATAAATATTGTAAATTATATATATAACCTTCAGGAAACATGACTTACAATGAGTGAGGGGGCAGGCCGTATCCAGGACATTTCTCAGTTGGGGGGGGGGGTTGGGATTCAGAGGGGGGTATCATGCCCCTCAGATGTGGTGATGTCACCTACATCAGACTGTCCTCCGAGGAGAGGCAAGGAGGAGGCAGCCAGGTGGCAGTGCAGCACATGGCGCTCGCTGCCCTGCCGCTTGACTGCTTCCTCTGCTCTACAAGCAGGCAGCCAGTGAGTCGGATTTCCAAGATCTCTTGGAGAGCTGTTGGAGAGCTGACACCCTGGCTGGCACAGAAACAGTGAGGTGCAGGTGTGAGGCATTAGGGAATGGCTGGCCCCTGCATCTCGCTGCATCTGCGCCAGCTAGCTGAGACAGTGAGTCGGCTCTCGGAAAGCTCTCCAAGAGCCTACTTGCTGGCTGGGGCTGGGGCTCCCCCCCCCATTTGATAGGGGGCTGAGCCTCTAAAGCCGTACCTTTGACTACGGCCCTGTAAAATAAAATAAAAGAAAAAGCACAGCACCCCCTATTGTTAGAATGGACTAAACCCAGGATTAAAGTCCAGCCAAATAAACACCTGATGCAGGGGCAGAATGTTTTGTAACAAAAGAGTCACCATGTTTTTCAGACAGCTGAAGCATCTTCTCATGTATGCTTGCTTCTGTAATTTCAGAAAGGAGACACAGATACAGTGATTAGTTTGAACGAAGGTTTACAACTTTATTAAATGGCATGTGTGGACTGAAACATATTTAATGTTTAAACAAACTTCTGTTTCTGTTTGGGTATTCTTTCTGACAAACAGAAATCTTGGAAATAATTGTCTCACTTCTTCCCTTTCTTGTGCAACTCTACCCTGACCATATGTAATCTCTCAGCACCCAGACACCTTTTAAAATCTGCGGAGGAATTCCTGCCAGCCACCCTGGGAATAATCAGGGGTTCCAGGACCCAAGGGATCTCTACCAATTTCTCTTGAGTCAGTAAGCTATAAGAAGTCATTTTAGATAAATCTCCCTTCACCACACTGCAGTGTCTGAGTGCTCTCCTAAGACCTTCACTCAGATTTCAAGACATAATCTAATGAAATAGGAAAGAAAATGTCAATTAAATCAAATCAATATTTCCCCCATTCAACACAGACAAGGTGGGGTGGGAAACAGCCATTTTAAGCCTGTGTGCCAAAATTCCAACTTGCCCCTTTTGAATAGCAGCTGATCCTGAATTCAGATGGTCGTGACTACTTTATTCATCCATCTGTGCCTATCACGTATTTGAATGCATTTTTTTCTGCTAGGACATAGATATCATGTTGATATTCTCCTCATATTGTCCTTTCAGGAGGCTCGTACAACATCCAAAGTACGAATCTAGAAAATGGTATTGTTATGCATTATAATATGCAATATTAGTGTACGACTGAGTAGATAGCTGCCAAATACAGTAAACAAACTTTCCAGTATTCTCATCATCTCAGAAGACTGAGCATGCCAGAAAAGACTAGCTGACAGCTGTAATCAATGACAGGAAAATGGCATGCAATATTCCTTCAGGCAGCCGTAAATTGCATGCTACCTTGATCGTAAAGAAGTTTCAAACTCCTCTAACAAGGGATACATAAAAATGAGATGTGAAAATGCAGAGATTTAGGGCCTACCTAAAGGTTTTATTTGTCACCTAACTTCTGTCACACACTGGAAGAGATGATGATAATGTGTATATTTAGAATACAGCATGTGAATTATTTCCTTGATCCAAGGATTCCATGGCAGAAACTCATCTGATGCTATTCACAGAGCACTCTGCTGGAGGCTGAACTACAGGTGCCTTGTCGACTTCACTATATTAAACCAAGAAGCATTGCATTATTATTAATATCATTGAGCTCCAAGTATTTAAACCCAAAATGAAATTAGGATGGTTATGTATGGCACATCACTGGAAAGCTGTCATTTGGATGATGTACAGTATAACACTAAAAGCTGCTGTTCCAGTGAAATATTACACCCAATGCCATCACTCCACTGATATATTTCATCATAGCATAACATTCAAACAGAACATCTGAGGAATCCTAAAGATAATATATCCCTCAGCAAGGGCATTCCACATAATGTTGTTTGTTAGCTTGGTGTAAGGTAAAGGTAAAGGTTTCCCTTGCTTGAAAACCAGTTGAATCTGACTCTAGGGGGCGGTGCTCATCTCCATTGCCAGGCCAAAAAGCTAGTGCTGTCTGAAGACTTTTCCGTGGTCATGTGGCCGGCATGACTAAGGCTGTGGTCACACAGCAAAGAAACTGTGAGATATGTCCCGCTGAACTGATTTCGTGCTTCTTTAATCCAGGATGGGGATGATCACATACACACACCCCTGACCTGAAACCATTGCGGGTGCAGCATTCAGATAGCCGCGCCGCCATTTGGGTGGCGTGGCTGTGAATTTTTTTTAAAGAGCTTCATGCATGTGCAGTGCCGAATGCACTGAACTTAAAAAAAAAACATGGCTAGAATGTGCAGCCCCCCACCTGTCTCCCAGCTGGCCTGGCTGCCTCTTGCTTGTGCTGCACATTCTCACTGGAGCTCTTCCTTCCAGCAGGGACCAAAGGCGCTTCCCACTGGTTTGCGGAATAATCCCCTGGCCGGGGCTGTGAATCCCAGATCTGATCAGTTGGGGGGGACGGCGTCCGTGCCTTGGGAGTAGACAGGAGGAGTGTGGGGGGGCATCCATGCTGGGATTTACGTCATCCCTTTACCCTCACAACCGCTTCCTGGTTACACAGCCGGCCCCTCTCCTTTCCTTTCCCTTCCCTTGGCCTGGGTGCCTCTTAAAGGGAAGAAGAAGAATCTTTGGAGGGGGGGTTGTTCTCCACTTCCCGACTCCCCCACAGAAGTCCTGTTTCCCTTCCTTTTATGCCTCTGTGCCTTTAACTGTTCTGCTCACCATTCTTCTTCACTGTCCCTTTAAAGAGGCACCCGGGCCGAGGGAAGGGAAAGGAAAGGGGCCGGTTGCCCTAATGCAGCCCTAAAGTGCAACTACCAGGAAAATAGCTCATTTTCCCGGGGTTGGAAAATGCGCTAATGACCTAGGAGCGTTGCGGGAGTAAGCCCGCTTTGGCGCGGGAGGCAGAGCGGCCTGTCTGATCAGGGAATTTAAATGCACGAGGGAAAAGCGGCAAAACCCGATTAAAAGGACCGTGTGACCAGACACTAAATGCTGAGGTGCACAGAATGCTGTTACCTTCCCACTGAAGCAGTGTACCTGTTAACAATTGGAATCTTTCCCTCTATTTTTATGTAAGGGAATTTGTTGTGTTTTGTAGCTGTTGCTATGTGTGTTTATAGCACAATCTAGGTTAATCTATGTTAAGATTCCATGTCAACTAGACTCAAGCATAAATGTCGATAGGTAATTATATTTCTGTTGCCTTCTTTAATAACTCACCTTTTACAGTTGTGTGTATGGAGGAGGTTATGTTTGTTGACATACCCTAAGTACACAGCATAGTATGCAACGATGGGTGAACACTGCTCAGCTCAAATTGCAATCTAATTGCAAACTGCAAAAAGTGGATGGGATCCAACACAAAATTCTGTTTGCAGTAGAACTCCTGTGCAAGCAGAAATGCAAGAAAATGACAACAGTAGTGCCTTGTGCCACATCATACATTGCATCTCTTCTTGCATTCCTGCTTGTATTCCAGGCACTATGATATATAGGGAGGAAACGGTACTAAGGCTGCAATCACATAGTCTTTTTGTGTCTGTGTTGCTGCAGCTCCCTAACAAACTTAAAGTGTATGATCAGACAGCCACATCTGCATCCCGTTTGGTACTCATTGGTCTCCCACAATCAACCCTCTTCCATTGTGGTTTTCTCGACACTGGGAAGGTAGTTTCTGGCTTCACCCTGCATTTCCATCTGTCTGTACTGCCTTCTAGCAATTTGAAGCCATTTAGGATGTCTGAACTTTTTCCTTACACTTTTGCTATTAAAAAACCAAAACCAGTTATGTGCACATGACTGGATTACCACTTGTGTGTTTCAACTTTTTCCTGCCTACAGCTTTGTGGCACATGAAGTAGGGAAGGGGTTAATTGTCAAGATGAGTTTGTTTCAGAGAGAGGGAGAGGGAGAGGGAGTCTGAAAACAAAGCCGGTGACTCCAGGGGCATAGAGTTTTGTAAATTCTGGGGGGGGGGGCTCTTTAGCACACACGCTCGCTGGGGTGATGTTCCCCCTCCCCCGGGAAACCGCCGCGCCTCCCTGGGCCCTTCCGAGGCCCGCCAGACGCTGCTGCCAGTGCCTCTCTCCCCCCCTGCCTTGGCCACTCCTTCCCTCTCCCTCCCTCTTTTCCGGGTGAAACGCCCAGAGTGGTGATGTCACTCGGAAGTGACGCCATCATGCTGGGCACGTTGCCCAGGTGATGCTCTGGCAATCGCCCTGAAACTCTATGGTGCCACAGAGTTACAGGGCAATTGCTAGAGCGTCGCCTAGCAACGTGCCCAGCGTGATGGCATCACTTCTGGGTGACACCACCACACTGGGCATTTTGCCTGGAAAAGAGGGAGGGAGAGGGAAGGACGGAGGAGTGGCCAGGCCGGGGGGGGGAGGGAGAGAGAGGCACCGGCAGCAGTGGCTGCCGGGCCTCAGAAGGGCCTGGGGAGGTGCGGCAGTGAGGCGCGGTGGCAGGCGCTATGTTTTCCCAGGGGGGCTCAGTCCCCCCCAGAAAATTTCAGGGGTGGCTTGAGCCCTCGAGGCCCCCCCCCCCCGTAGTCTACATCTATGGGTGACTCCAGCTTTTTGAAACATGGAATTTCTCAAAAGAACAGTTGCAAAAACACTATCCTCTCACTGAACTCAATTTCCCAGCAGCCTCTTCCAGCAATCTTTTTGGCCACTGGCTGCCACCATTCTGCCAGGAGTTTGAAGCACTAATTCCCATCAGTGCTTATGTGCATGCTTGGAAGACTGATGATTTTAAAAAGCTGCCTGACTGCCCCATTCCCTGGCTGCTCAGTGGTGCAGGGTGTGTGTGAAATCGGCATGGAGAGCTGAGCAGTAAAGTCACTCTGGCATCCCAAGACTGGAACAATTCCCCCAGGCAGGGTGTGTGTAGGAAAGTAGACAGGCAGACCCCAAAAGGAGAAGCAGCTCAGTGTGTGTGTGTGTGTGGGGGGGGGGGGTTGGAAACTGGCATGGGGAGAGCTGGACAGTGAAGTCACCCTGCTCCCCGAGGCTGGAACAATTACCCCAAGGCAAGTTGAATGTACAGACAGACCCCAAAAGGAAAAGCAGCTCAGTGTGTGGGGTGGTAGAAATTGGCATAGACAGCTAGGCAGTAAAGGCACCAGCCCCATAACTAGAGAGTTTTCTGTAGGGGACACTGTAGGGGACACTGCCCCCATGTCCTGACATTACTTCCAATGTCACCTCCGAGTCCCAGGAGACAGAAGCAGACCCACGGCCACAGAACTCCCTGCACGGCCCAAGGAATGTTTTCCCAGCTGCAAATGGGGTGTGCCCAAATCAGGCAGTTCTTACCTTCCCCAGTGCGAGAGATGCCAGCAACTGCAGCAGCAGCAGCCCTTGGAGCCCCATCCTTCCACTGGCAAACTGAGTGGCTTCCTCAGAGGTTTACATTTCCCCACTCTGCTGGATGGCATCTCCCCATCTGCCTCTGTTCCCCTCACTTTGGTTTCCTTTGAAGGCTCCTTGGCATCTTGATGGAAGCAAGAGCATCCAGAGAGGGTCCATGCACAGTGGTTGTTTGTCTCTCCTGATGTCTCTCTGCTTTCTTGCCCCTCCCCAGAGCAAGGGGATGATCAGCTGCTTTGCAAAGCACCAGAGGCAAGTGGGGACAAGCAGAAAGCTGTTTTTCCAGGCTGGTTCCACTCCTCTTGTGCTTTCCCTGTGCCTTGCTCAGATGAAGGCAGGAGGAAGACACCAGCCCAAGGGCTAAGGAGACCCCCTGCCCGGCCGAGCTCTGTTCACCCCAACCCAGGGCAAGGAGTTGCTCATTGGCGTGCTTTGCAAGGAAGCAGTGGAGCAATTGCTGTTGCTACTGCTGAGCCGGGGAAAGGTGTAGGCAATGGGAGGCAGCTTGCCTTGCTCTCTGGCTCCAATGGCTTCCCAAGCACTTCCCAGCTCTCCATCTCTGATGGCTGGATGGGTGGAGGGTGGGGGTGCCAGGGAGGGACAGGGCAAATTTGGGAGGGATCATCACCCTTTGGGCCCCAAGACTGCTACAGGCCTGAAAGTCACTTCCTCCCCAAAATTGGAACGATTTCCCCAAGGCAGGGTTTGTGTAGGAAACCAGCAGAGAGAGATCAGCCCAAAAGAAAAAGCACCCCAGTGTATGGGTGGGTGAAAAAATGACAGACAACCCCCTCCCTCAAAGCCTGAAAATAAAGGAGCAATCTCTCAAGGCTTAACTGCAAGCGAAAGTGGGGGTGCAAAATTAAATGGGGAAAAAGGAAGGCAAGGGAGATCAGAGTCAGACTACCAAGGAAAGCAGAGCAGGAAAAGCCCCCTAAACAAACAACCATGTGAATGAGAGAACAATCCCAATTCCCACCCCCCACCCCAGCAAACAAACAAAAAAAATGGCCAAGGAACCAAAGGCAAAGTCGAGCCCCCTGATTCCTGAATCCCTCTCACGCCCAGCAAAACTCTTCAAGTTCATTGCCCTCTCTCTCAAACTGCAAAGTGATGGTATGAAATAATATGGAGGAGAAAGGAAGAAATCAGTGGAACCACTGGAAAATGAGAGAACCATCCGACTTTCCCCTTTCGCTGCAAACAGATTAACAACAACAAAAGATAAATGGCCAAAAAAACCAGGGCAAAGCAAAACCCACTGAATGAATGCCATGAATCCCCCCCTCACAATGTCCAGTAAAGCTGTTCATCAACTTTGCCCCTAAAGCCCCTCTCCATGAAGGCTGAAACTGCAAATTGACATTGTGAAATAAAATGAGAAAAAGGAAGGGAACCCACACAAAATGGAGAAAATAATTCTGATTCCTTCCCACTTCACAGCAAACAAGCAAACAAAAGATGAATGGCCAAAAAACCCAGGGCAAACCCAGGGTATTTCCAAGGCTTGAAAACACCACCCCCACTGTTGTCTAGCATTTCCACACCACTTTTCTCAGGGTGAGTTTTGTTTTCCTGAGCTGCCCTGAGCCACACCCCAAAGACCAGAAATTTCTTTGAAGACCACATGAGTGCCAAATGTACTATTCCAAGTCCCAATCTGCCCAAAATCTGGACCAAATTTTGGCTTGTGAACTGGTTTGTGCCCATCCCTAATTAAGAAGCATACCACATTTTGGTTTGAACTCATGACTTAGTGGTAGAGCATCTGCTTGGCATGCCGAAGGTTCCAGGTTCAATCCCTGGCATCTCCAGTAGGTGATGTGACACCTCTGTCTTTGACACTAGAGAGATGCTGCTAGTCTGAGGCCATCAGTATAAGGCAGATTCATGTGTTCATGTGTTTTAGTTTGGTTTGAATATTACCATTTTCATTTGTTTTCTCCCTTGTGAAAATTATACACTATAATTAACTATGTTTCAGTGTTACTTTTGTATCTGTTACGTTTAAATGGCACAAATAAAATTGTGTTAAAGAATTAAGATGATCATCAACACAAACAATAAAAATAATGCAAACTAAAACTGATGAGAGAAAACTTAATTTTTTTTAATGACCCAATTAATTTATTCCTTGTGTCAGGGGCACAATAGTCTCTGGATCTGGTCTTGACAGAGAAAGCCTTTTCGTTTCCTCTCAGTCTGTGGTTCAAAGTGTGTCTCTGTTTTGTTTAGGTAATACAAAGGAAAGAAAATGTGAAAGAATCAACAAATCACTAAAATCTACTTATGACATACAGCTAATGTAGCAGCCAAGCATTTAGTACGATATACAAGCAGTCATATTATTAAATTTAATGGCGTCTCTAAGAGAAAGACAACCTCACCCACTCGAGACTGTAATGAGAGAAACCTGCAGCCTGATCCAGTTGCATGCAAATGATCTCATCTGAATAAAAATTTATGCTTGCATTTTGATGACACTCTGGAAAAAGCATTGCAGCTTCTTCTCACTTTCTTTTACTTATTCTTTGTCTTCAAAAAATAGCCAGAAGGTTACAGATGACTCAAATTTCCAGTATATGTCAGCTCTTGAGTTTGTATTTTGGTTATAGAGTATGGAATTCACCTCAGCAAGATTAAAGAACACATTTTAGCAGGTTTGTGTCATATTGAGAGGTGAATAAAATGCTTCTTGATGTCAACTGTTAACATGGATCTCTGAAGAATAATAAGATGCCAAGACTTTCTCTTTTTGGTGGAAAATGGATTAACAACTTTAATTACATTTCTAACCCAACAAGCCATTTAAATGTGAATTCTGAGTCTTGAGCACTGCTATGTAAACTTTGTGCTTTCACTTATGTAGATTTCATCCATGACCTAATAGCCCAGAAATGACCCAAATGTGTAAATTTTTCAGTACAGGCCTGTATAATTTGTACTCTAATATGCTGTGTAGTCGGATATAATCTATAAGGACTATGTCCTGCCAAAAGTACATCATGCAACTGCCCTAATTTCAAAATGGGGGAGGGGTATCAATCACCTTGCAAATCATCATATTTGGCTGGTGAAAATATGGCAATAAATAATGGGGCAACATACAGACTGGGTGATTAGGATTGGGAACAAATGCCATATCCCCATTTCTCTAAGTAGCAGAAAAAATATAGATGTGGGGGCTGTTGTTCCTACTTTCTTGCCTCAGATGCAGCAAGCTGCCTGGAACAGAGTAGTTTGTCAGCACACCTTTGTTTTCCCAACAAGACAAAGAAGCACTAACTGAGGTTTGGTTAATAGTAGTCTAGAGATTAGAGTTCTAGCAACAGAACCAGTTTAATTGTTTCAGTATTGACTCCTTCCTTTTGGAAAGGTTGCTATTTTGAGGGCTGAGATTTGTGAAGTGACAAGTACTTGAAGTAGAAGAAACCAACCCCCTCCCCCAATTCATCTACTCATTAACACAGTGTTAGCAAATATTTGCAACAGCATCTGCAGATATCTCCTAACATTGCTGCAGTATCATTCAGAAGTGCTAAAGTTACATTGCAATTCAGGATGAAACATAGTGTTTGAAATCTGAACCTCTTTCATGGCCATGAAAGTCTTAGCAATGAGCTGTAATGCTGTTAAGAGTACAGAGTTAATTAATAAGGCTTTCTTTCCTATCCACTCTGGTGAGGAAAGCTAGGCATTTGGAATTGTAGTCCTAGGGTATGATTTGTGCACACATGATATAGCAGCCTTACAAGACCTGAGCAGGTCTAACTCAGACCAATGCTTAGATGGGAGCGCTCTCGGAAACTATTATCTATGCTCTTGTAAACTCCATGATGGAAAAGGGGCAATATAGATATGTAGTAATAAATTATGGTGATACCTCAGGATGCTGCAATGGGGTGCTGATGTGCATAGCACTCACACATTAATTTTCCATGCTGTTTCTTTAAACAACATAAACAGTCTGAACTGTTGCAGACTTAGGCCCTGTGTCTCCGCCAACTCCAAATACTTCAGGCTTTCATAAGTTTTCACCTGGGTTTCAGAACTGAAATAACATCCTAATCAATCTATCATATTTTAATTAAGAGAAAGCAAAGTACACTGTTAAAATCAGTCAGTGTATCTATTCTAATAACTACACTGATTATTAACTTATAATCAACAAGAGATATAATAAGGAAGAAGGAAAATTATGAATCAATAAATAATTCAGTGTTTGTGAGAAAGCTTTCAACTAACCTTTCAAAATAAATAAATCAGCACACCACTGTATAGTAATAGCAAATCAGAATAAATAATGTGCCAGTGAGATGCAAAAAGAAGGATATGTTGATTTAGCTGTCTTAACTATGCTGAGAGATCACTTTTACTGATCTCATGAGAGGGTGAGAGAACAGAGAACTGAAGCAGTATTCATAACAAGTGATATACGTAGAAATGAATATACACTGAATGTCAGCAGAAAATGCACAATAGCAGAGGGGGGATGGCCAAATAAGTAATCAGAAAGTTTTAAAAAAGAATATTGAGAGAATCATGTTTATATTTAATTAAATAACATATCAGGTTGTTTTTCTGCTTTCCTATAATCCCCAAAGAACACTTTTAATAAGAGTAGATATATTTTGAGACCAGCATTCATACTGAGTCCTTATAAAATTTGTTTTGCAACTTGACTTGACTTGACTTGTTTAGAGTGATTGCACCTGTTGGCAGGGGTCATTTCACAGAAAAAATGGTGCAGGAGCTCATTAGCATAACTCATTAGTGTAACTTATTTGCATATGCTAAACCACCTGACATCACCAGGAGTATGTCAGAAGGCAAGAAAGAGAGAGAGAGAGAGAGAAAGAAAGAAAGAGAAAGAAAGAAAGAAAGCTGGCAGAGAGAGGACAGCTACTAATCCAAGCATCAGAAATACCACTATTCTGGGAGGATAGCTTCAGTGATGGCTGAAGCCTTCAGAAGGCTGGTTGGAGGAACAAGGACCTTTTCAGGGGAAGGGACGGGGTCATTTTGCTGCAGCCATGACACAAGCAGGCATTCCCCCCTGAGGGGGGGCTGGTACCAACTCCCGGAGCTGTGCTCCCCCAAGCTCCTGCTTGAAATGACCCCTGCCTGTTGGTAAGTATCTCCTCTTGAGGTAACCACTTGGCTTTCAACATTTTCCTGATTCAGTAAAGCTACAGACAAAGTCTGGGTTAAAAGTAATGTGGCACACATTCCAGGTGGTCACTAGAGAATATGTGGAAGATAAAATGTAGTGGCGAAGTTCCATGCAGTCAATATCCACCAGTTGAGATGCTCCTCAAAAGCCCTGCTCTGGACATCAACATGCACCCAGCACTCCAAAAATCACCCTCCATGGATATTGAAGAGGTAATTTTTTAAAGTATCGTTTTTAATTTATAGTTTATAAGTAATTTATAAGTAAGAGATTATAACCGGGCCTTTTTCTCTCACCGGTTGCCTCCTTGTCAGTTTAGCGCTACACGGCTATGTTTCTGCGCTTGCCGCGAAGCCTCTTGTCCTCTCCTTTCGCAATTAGCTATGACCAGTCGGTGAAGTGGACCGCCATCACAACTTTCACCGCCTGGCGATGGCTATGCAGTCGGGCTCTCTACAGGAGCCTTCTTTGGGCATATAGCCCCCTATTTCAGAGAGGAATTCTGCACTGGGTCATGAGCTACGCTCCACACCACCTGCAGCTGCCGAGACCAGAACCGCCGTGAGGTTTTGGACGAGGCAATGAGACCTGGCGAGCTGATGGTTGAGTGTAGATGCGGCTGTGGAAGATATCAGCTCGTTTAGTCAACAAAAGAAAAGAAGGAAGAAAATCTAAGGAAAGAGATCATAAAATAACTCATTTTAGCCATGGTGTCCATTCTTCTTTCTTTGTTGAAGGAAGCAAGTGGGAGTATTTCGCAGAGATCGACCACTTAGCAATTGGCTGGGAGTGTCTGGCTGGAAAGTAACCCCAAAAACGATTCAGAGCAACTATTAAATTTGCGTCATCTGTTGCTGGAGCTGACAGTGAACGTGCATTAACAACAGGGAGAAGAGGGTGGAGGAAAATGCTGCATGGAGAGAGAAGCGGATGACAAGACAAGACGGACAAGACAGGCAGGACATAATAGACTGGAATCAAGGAGAACCGGGCTGTGCCTGTATATGCATGTGGTCTTAAATGGACGCTAGCGGATATAACTTCTGAGTTGTGTTTTTTTTAATGCAGGCGATGGTAGTAAAGATAAATTAAAGGTCAGCTGTTTCGGGTGAAGGTTAAGTATAGAAATATAGGTTTAGGGATAAAACAAAAGGCACAGGCAGATATTTGTAATTCTGTCTAATATAGTTAAGCACGGGATAGATAGTATAAAATGGTAGATTAATGATAGAATAGCATAGCATAGCATAGCATAGCATAGCATAGCATAGAATAGAATAGAATAGAACAGAACAGAACAGAACAGAGTAGAACAGAGTAGAACAGAACAGAACAGAATAGAATAGAATAGAATAGAACAGTAGAGCTGAGTAATAGAATACTAGATTCTGTTAAGGATAGATGAACCTGGTTCAAATATATGAAATAAGATGGCCAGTGGGGCAAGGAAAATGTCTGTATCTGGAGCCTCGGGTGCAAGTCAATTAAGTGCTAAAGATATAAGTGCACAAATTTATGAAAACATTACAGAGGTAATGAACCAGGTAATTCAGAATACAATACCTAATTTGATAGCTAAAGCTTTAGAACCACTGTAGGAGAAGCTAGACATGGTTACGCAACAATTAACTGCACAAATGGATGAGTTTAAAACCCAGATACTAGAAAATAGGCAAGATATATTAAATCTGAAAAAGACTAATATGGTGATGGATGAAAAATTTGAGGCTGTGGATCAACGTTTTGAGGAACTAAATCATAAATGTGACTCATTGGAAAATTCTCTTATGGCACTTGAAGTAGAAAAATCAGCATTACTACTTAGGTTCCAAAATGTTCCTGAAAGAAAAGAGGAAGACCTTAGGGAGACAATGATATCTACTCTAAATGAATGGATGGGGAACTAAGTAAGCAACACACAGTACGAGGTGCACTTTTAAAAATATGGGAAGAGATAAAATATAAATTTTATTGAAAAATACCAAAATGGGTCTCTCCGTTAAAGGCGTTCATAAAGTCGACACTGATAATGGAGGAAAAGAGGATATGCTATGAAGACCTTTTAGATAATAAATTAGAACTCAAATCAAATGAGAGACTGCAGGATCAGGGCTTAAAATTAACATGGTGGGAATTAAACCAACTATACTCAAGGTATAATATTGACAAGAAGCAGGGATTCAACAAAGAACCTACAGACTTAGATAAGGCATGGCTAATTTCTGAAGAGAAAATAATAAAGTGTATGATTGTCTCCTGGAATATAAAATGCAGGACAAATGGGTGAAACCAAACATGATTATTTGGGCACGTAACATAGGATATAATATCGAACTTGATAGATGGTCAACAATTTGGAAAGAGAGACTTCCGGCAAGACTTGCGATAATGGCGGACGCTCTCCTCCGCAACTGCGGGGAGCGCGATCCATACCCGGTGGGAAGAAGGGGCTCTGGACTGGTGCCGAGCCCCCAGAGACCCCAGTGAGGGGACTCTGCCTGGGGTGGCACGAAGGGGATCTCTCCCTACGGTGGTGACCGAGGGATCGAGATCCCTTTTCATCACCCCCATAGGTTCCCCCGCCGTGGGAGCCGTATGGCTGAAAGCGCAAATCCATGAAGCAGCAGAGAGTGCGAAGCAATGAGGCTGGAACTGACAGTTACGCATGGAGAAAACGTGAGTCTGAAATAAGAAAAGCAGAACACAGCGGGAAGACGGCGGGAGGAGTGAAACCCCCCCCTCTCCGGGACTAGCGTACTTACGAGACTCTTTACGTGGCGTTACTGCAGGAATAAAAGCCCATCCGCCTTGCTAGATGGCAGCATCGCTCACTTGGAGATATAGACTTTAGAAGGACATAAGTGCTGTTTGAAAATTTGCTCCTTTCGTTCATCTTATCTATCTATAAACAAAGAGCGTAGCCTCAACAATGGCGGGGAAACCGAAACCTTCCCCCAAACTAGGAAGTACAGCTCCGAGTTCAAAGGTTGATACCATGGAGATGAGTGCAGTGTTCTCCTCGTTATTGCGACCTCTAGTGGACCAAATGACAGCTCTCAACGTTAAGATGGACAAAATGCAGCTAGAACTAAAAGAGTCGAATAAATCCACAGAGAAGCTGCAGCGAGAACTTCTGGAAGTAAAAACTTCAGTAACAATCCAAGACGCAAGACTACAAAAGGCAGAGAAGGAAAAGGCCTTCCACCACGATCAGCTTTTGAAATTACAAATGGAAAGATCGAATTTTTTCCTAAGACTTCAGAATGTGCCAGAAAACACAGGAGAAGACCTTAAAAATTTGCTAAGTGAAGCACTTGAACCAGTGACAGGCATGAAAGCAGCGGATATAAAAAGCGATATGGATATGGTTTACAGAACCTATCCAGATTATACTAAAAAGAAAAGCCTGCCTGGGGAAATTATGATAAGGTTCTCCAAAAAATCTACAAGAGACATGGTGCTTAGGACCACAAACAAAGCAGCTCTGAAGATCCTGGGAGAAGAAGTAAAAGTGATGAAGGATATCCCATTTGAAATAAGGAAAGAAGGAAAGCCTACGGAAAATTGACATCTTGGCTCCAGAGTGAGTCTATCATCTATCGTTGGAATACTCCAGAAGGACTATGCTTCAGCATCAAAGATAAGAAGTATAAGATTGACTCTGTTCAACAAGTGAAAAAATTTCTGGAAAAAAGCAAAGAGCAGAAAACTGGGAGAGACTCAGATGGTTCACTGGCCTTGCAAGAAAGCATGTATGGATTTGATAGCTCAAAGAGTGAAGAAGAAGTGTCTGACTCGGAAAAAGGAGCTGCAGCTCCAAAAGTAGTTGAGACCGTCAAGACAAGAAGAGGACGAAAGAAGAAATAGTGATTAAACTGTTTTATTAAGCATTGCACTTATGTATTATAAATTGTTTAATTAACTGTATTTCTCTAGGTGGGCGTGCCTGCCAAATAGTTTTGATATTTTTTATAGTAGCAGTAACAAGTAATTGAAATTTATCCAAGGCTCTAAATGCTTCATAATTATATTATGTAATAAGGTAGTATTAAGCAAATGATAAAGTACTCTCTGTATAAGGTATATGTAGCTTAGATTGTAGCGTTATAGTTGTAGTTATAGGGAAAAATCAATAAAAATTTATTTTAAAAAAAAAACAATTTGGAAAGAGAACCTAAAAATTACTAGAGCAAGTGCCCACAAGGGAAACCTATGTAAAATGTTTTATATGTGACACCTTCAACCTGATAAACTTTCTAAATATTCTAAGAATATTTCAAATGCCTGTTGGAAATGTAAAACTAACGTTGGTTCCTATTATCACATGTGGTGGACTTGCCCGAAAGCAAGGAATTTTTGGCAGATGGTTCAGAAAACTCTCCAGGAAATAACATCGGTTGAAATCCCCTTGAAACCAGAATTGTATTTACTTAATGTACTCTCTAGAGAAATCACAAAAGAACAGAAAAAACTGATTTTACATGGCATTACAGAGGCACGCTTGTTATTTGCCAAATATTGGAAAACTAATAAGACTCCAGTACTGGAGGAATATGTTAAAAAATTGTATGAAATTGCCGAAATGGATAATCTGACAATTAGGTTAAATTGTAAGCAGGAGCATGTGTTTTTTTAGAACATGGAACCAGTTTTATGATTGGTATGATAATAGATATGAATTGTAAGACTATGGCCGAGGACAGATAAGAGTTCTGCTGTGCTACAGGAGCACGGCAGAACAATTCGGGGTAAACTGCCCCGCAGCGCGGCGTTCAGACGCCGCTGCAAGGAAGCCGCCCACAGCGTCCACACTGCGGGCGGCTTCCGGCAGCGGCAGAATGCCGCGTGGCTCCGCCCACCCGCTCACGTTCACACCTACTGGAAGTGGGTGGAACGCGCACGCAGCCGCTGGGACACACTTGGAAGTGGTGCCCAGCTGCTGTGAGAGGAGTGCGCCGCCGGACGAGGTGAGTCCGGGGCACCTCCGCAGGGCAGACGTGGCAGTCTGGATGCCTGCTCTGCATCTGCTTTTAAAGCGGAGGCAGAGCGAGCCAGACTGCCAGTCTGTCCTCAGCCTATGTTGGGCCTCAGATGTAAAATAATATTGGTTGTTATCCTTTGTATTATATATCCGCGTTAAGATGTTTTGTTATTGAAAGTATGAAAAAGTTGAATAAATAAATTGAAAAAAAAAGCCCTGCTCTGGGAAGCCACTTACAGAGGTGAGGCAGGTGGCAGCCAGAGAGAGGGCTTTTCCAGTGGTGTAAAAGATCCTCCACAGGGTCTACCCTAGTCAATTTTTGGTGCCAGCCCATTTCTTTTTACCTATAGTTTTAATTAGGTATTTAGTCTTTTTAGTTGTTTTTACAATGTTTCTTATGCAAGGACTTTTATGAGAACCTGATAGGTTGCTAGATGTTTTATGTTCTGGTTTTTCTCTGAAGAGAAGATATAGAAAAGTTTTAAATAAATAAATATTTCTAAACATTACATTTTATGCAACAATAATGTAGCAGGGAGATACTCAGTTCAATGTCCCTGTGGTGACTATGATATGTTCGCTGGTCCCCAGACTTCTACATTGAAACTAAATTAATTTACAATAAAGTGTTACCCATTAGAAACTCAAACCATGTTTCTTATTTATCATTCACTAGTCAGAATTCACAATGTCCGAGAACAATTATTTTTATAATATCTGTTTAAAATATATTCATGTCTGCTGCCAATTTCTTTGAAAAATATGCTGTCAAGAGTTTGAGGCATAGCTCTGAGTGATATAGACCTATGGAACTTGAAATCCAGCACAAAAGAACTTAGATAGTACATCTGCCCAAGCAAATAGAAGTTCTCTCCCTTTCCTATGAGCTTAAATCTTAACATAATTCAGACAAACAATATTTTTAAAAAATATTGTCTCTGAGCATCTGTAGAATGACATTCTGAAATTTTGTATAACCTCCTTTTTTTGCTCCTGTTTTTTTTTTTAATTTCTCTTTTGATTAATTTGAAACGGACCTCAAATTCCTAAAAAGGGGAAAGAAATTGATTGTTGCATTTTAGGGAGAAACTGAGTAAAGAGGAATCAAAATAATTCTTCTTAATACTAACCTGGAGTAGGATTTTCATTTATGAAACACAGAATTTTTCACCTTTACCTATAGATGAGAACTGTAAATAGAATAGGTACCAAGCATGGGCTGGTTGTTCAGTGCAATGCTAAATCCATTATTACAAGAAACTACAACATTGTCTTTTAGAGTGTAGTCAGAGCATTGTAATATTGCTTCAGAAACACAATTGCCTTTGGCATAGCAATGAGAAAGAGAGAACTAATAGCTTTATCTGACAATTCTCAGGGAAGAAGTCAGCAATAATGGCAAAGTAAACCAGGACATAACAGGAGGAAAATAGGCAATAAGAAAACATTTATAAAATGGTAATGATAGTTTTACAGTTCACTTTATTCTGGAAAGAGAAACATGCAAAATACAGATCATATCCAAAACTTTCAAAAGAAAGTTACTTTTAAAAAATAGTGGCTGTAAAACAAATATTCTTGGAAACAACGAAGTGGGGAGCATTTCCGCTTGCTCAAGGATGGCTGCAGAGGTGAGTCTGTTTCCACCTTGGCAGCTGTCTTTGAGGGTTAAAGAGCATGGGCTGGGATAGCCATTTTAACCTATCCTACAAAGGACAGATATGTGGGGAGTCAGAGGAGAGGGAAAATGTCACTCCCCTGCTGTTTTTCACCAACCCATCTCTTCAGATAGGAGATAAACAGAGAAAGCAGCCAGTATCCCCTGTTGCCCAACTGATATGGGGAATAAGGCCTGGAGTTATGTAAGCCAGCAGGATTTACTATCAGCTCCAAGGCTCTCCCAAGTCAATTTGCCAGAGGGTTATGGGGAAGGAAGCATTATAGCAAAAAGTTGATATGATGTGTGTTTTGCTGCAAGCCTTATTTCTCCCCCAGCCCAATGCTGGTTGTAAATGCCTGTGCTCAAATGGGAATGTATCCAGTATGCTTTGTCCTCCTAGATCCCCAGCCAACTAGTTGGAGCTTGTAGTGGAAAGCACCTTGAGGCCATCCCATCCTGTTGTTGGCTCTCATGTCTTCCTCTTTTGCCTCTGACTTCTATTTCCTCTCCTGCCACCTTTTCCTCCCTCCCACTGAAGCACCATATTCTGTTGTACTATACATCAACCCCAAAGCATCTGCTAAAACACTTACATGCTCAGTGTTATGTATTGAGCCTGGGCTGTACTTGCAAAAGGTCTTAGCTTGAGGTTGCATAACAAATGCTTACTAGGATCCTAGAATGGACCAGTAGGGAGACAAGGATCCTAGAGCAAAACCAACTGGGAAACAATGCAGTGTAAATAGCCTATCATTGGGAGTGGGGTGTGTTTGGGTGTGACCTTTTCCAGGCATAAATATCTGGCTTCGGCCAGGGATTTTGAGTCTTTTTTCTCTTGCTGAATCACTAATAAACTATGAGCTGGTCATTCTACGCTTCTGAACCCAGTATATTTCACTGGTAACGAAGGTGGGATCCCGATGAGCGAGCCTGACTCAGGCTCCAGCACCACACAGCATGACAAAGATGAGCTCCAGCGCTCCATGCCTCACACCTGCGGAAATCCTTCTCTGGGTTTACCCTAAGAGACTTCCAAAAACTGCCGGTTGCTGTTAAGGGGTGGGGCAAGTTTCAAGTGGAGTTCAGAAATTTTAAGGGTTCTTTGAATTTGTTGGTAGTGGAAGGGTGGCTCCGATCTTACTGGGCCTGTCCTGGTTCGCGCCCCTTGGCTTTGGAGTAACCGGGGTGCACCAAGTGCAGCCATCAGGTTTCAGGGACATGTGTAACAAGTTCCCAGCTGTCTTCAATTGAATGTTGGGTTGTTACACCAATCCACCCATGTCCCTTAACCTTGACCCAACAGTGCTGCCCATCCGCATGAAGGCCAGGAGCGTCCCATTCACCCTCAAGCCTAAGATTGATTGGAAACTAGACCATCTGGTGGCCCAAGGGGTTCTGGAGCCCATGCCACATGCCCTCTGGGAGACCCCCATCATGACTCCGGTCAAGCCAAATGGGGATGTCTGCATCTGTGCAGACTACAAATGCATCATTAACAAAGCACTTCAGGACCATGCATACCTGGTCCCTGTAGTCAGTCATGTTTTGGCCTCCCTGGCGAGTGCAAAGGTCTTTGGGAAATTGGACCTGGCCAAAGCTTACCAACAGCTTCCCATGGATGATGCCACAGCAGAGGCCCAGATGATTGTCACACACCGGGGTGCATTCTGGGTGTGGTGCCTACAATTTGGGGTAGCATGGCCCCAGGATTTTTCAAAATCCAATAGACTGTCTCCTTAAAGGGATCCCTGGGGTCCAGCCATCCTTTGACAATGTTTTGATTGCCACACCCACACTTGAGGCTTTTGCCAAAAGACTGTGGGCCATCCTGCAATGTTTCCACACCGCTGGCTTGATGGTAAAATGGGGAAAGAGTCTTCTGGGGGTGCTGAAAGTTGAGTTCCTGGGATTTGCTGTTGATGAGCAGAGCATCTATCCAAGGTCCATGCCATCATCAACACGCCACCACCCACGTCCAAGTTGGAACTCCAGGCCTTCTTGGGGCTATTGAATTTCTATCACTCCTTCCTGCCCCACAAAGCCACCATCGCTGAGCCTCTGCACTGTCTTCTCAACAAAAAAGCTCCTTGGGTATGAGGCCCAAAAAAGCTGCTGCGTTCCGGGCTGTCAAGGACTTGCTCACCTCAAATGCTGTCCTGGCTCACTTTGATGAGTTGCTTCCCGTGGTTCTTGCCTGTGACACTTCACCATATGGGGTTGGGGCCATCTTGGGGCATTGTCTGCCTGACGGCCAGGAGGTCACCGTGGCTTACTACTCCCAGAGCCTGTCTTTGGCCGAGTGCAACTATGCCCAGTTTGACAAAGAGGCACTGGCAATCGTGGTGGGAGTAAAAAAGTTTCATGACTACCTCTATGGCCAGTCCTTCACCATCATCACCAACCACAAACCCCTCTTGGGCCTGTTGGCCCCAGATTGCCAGACACTGTCTCCTCGAGTGCTCCACTGGTCGATCTTCCTGGCAGGCTACAGGTACAAGCTGCTCCACCGACCTGGTAAAGCGATGGGCCATGCCGATGCCCTCAGCCACCTCCCGCTGCTCTCCTGTGAGCTGGATCCAGTGCCGGCACACCAGATTCTGCTCCTTGAAAACCTGCCCGATCATCCCCTACAGGTATCCAATGTGTACTGTCACATGGCATGGGACCACGTGGTTTCCCGCATTCTGGACTGGGTGGGGAGGGAATGACCCACTGGCCAAGTAGGCCCGGAGTTCACCGCATTCTCCTTCTGCCAAGATGAACTGTCAGCCCACAAGTGCTGCTTGCTATGGGGAAATCAGGTGGTGATGCCTGTGCTGCTGCTCAAGTGAGCCCTCACCGCCCTTCACGAAATGCACCCAGGGATCATGCAGATGAAGGCATTGGCCTGCAGTTAGGTGTGATGCCCCGGAATGGACAGTGACATTGAAGACTGCGTTAAGCGCTGTCAGACATGCCAGGAATCCAGACCAGAACCACCCTGGGCTCTGGTGCAGAAATCAGAATCCTCCCAAAGGCATGGGCCTGGCTGCACCACGACTTCGCAGGTCCCTTCCAGTGGCAAATTTTCTTCATTTTGGTGGACTCATTCCCCAAGTGGCCAGAGGTGGTGCCGGTCCCATCTACATCGTCCCAAGCAGCCATTCGTGCCATGTGGAGGATCTTCAGCATACACGGCATCCCAGACACCGTAGTAATGGACAACGGAACGGCTTTCACATCATCAGAATTCCATGATTTCATGAACTACGCCATCCAACACATCTGCTCTGCTCCATTCCACCCCACCACAAACAGCCAGGCTGAGAGAATGGTGAGGACGACTAAGGAGTCCCTCTACAGAATTACACATGGAGAGTGGGAAACAGGGTGGAAGCTTTCCTTTTCAACCACTGGATTACCAAGCACCAAGAGGCTCCCCAAGGGTTTTTTTTTCCAGTTGACCCCGTCTATGCCTGCAACTTCTCCATTGGCCCAAAGTGGGTCCCGGCTAAGGTGATCAGGGTGACTGGCCCACTATCCTACGAGGTGTCCACTGAGGATGGCCAGAGGCATCTTCGGCACATCGACCAGCTCCAAGGCCATCTCCTTCCCATGGAACCTGTGCAACCTGCTCTGAAGGACAGTGATGAGGAACAGTCAATCCTAGAGGAGCCAGAGCAAGAGAAGACACCACCAACTGACAGCAACCAGCCGGGGGTCAATGAACAGCACTCAGAAGTTGGCAGGGAGATGCTGGTGATGGCCACTGCTACAGACACCAACATCGTGCCAGCGCCTCCCTGCCCCCTACTCAGCTAGGGAGTGTAGCCCCTGACACCATTCCTGAACTCGCAGCCCCGCCACCAGAGTTATGCCACTCGAACTGTGAGCAGCGCAGACTGGCATACCTGAAGGACTTTGTAAGCTAAGGCTTCCAAACTAAGGGGGGAGGGATGTTATGTATTGAGCCTGGGCTGTACTTGTAAAAGGTCTTAGCTTGAGGTTGCATAATAAAGGCTTACTAGGATCCTAGAATGGACCAGTAAGGAGACAAGGATCCTAGAGTAAAACCAGTTGGGAAACAATGCAGTGTAAATAGCCTGTCATTGGGTGTGGGGTGTGTTTGGGTGTGACCTTTTTCAGGCATAAATATTCAGATTCGGCCAGGGATTTTGAGTCTTCTTTCTCTTGCTGAATCACTAATGAACTATGAGTGATCACTCTATGCATCTGAACCCAGTATATTTCACTCAGTTTTAGGATTGGTGTATGGTACTGCGGAATATGGTGCTTCAGTGTGGCTCAACAGCCCCCATGCCCACAGACCTGATGTCCAATTCAATATAACAAAGAGAACCATCAGCGGATTTATTATACCCACTCCAACCTACTGGCTACCCATGTTGTGCCACATCGCTCCCCTGCATCTCCAAAGACAAGATGCTCTTCTTCATGAAAATAGAAAGATAGCTGAAAACAGAGTTTTGCCCATTCACAAAGACATTGCTGTGGGCCTATCCAGACTAAGAACCCAACACCCAACAATAAGATCTGCACAAATCCTGTGATCACAAAATTTCTATCTAGGGAATTAATGGTTGCAAACATGAATGCAATCAGTTCCACCTGATATACATAACCTGATAAACACCAACAAGAGGCCTGCAGGATATGACTTGCTACGTAAGATATGGAAGACAGCTAATAGAATACAAACAGCTGTACAGACCTATTGTTTAAATGGGGCAAAATGCCAGGACCCAAATGCAATTGTGGTGCAGCCTGCCAAACTATTTTCTATCTGTCACAGGAATGTGAGCATTGTGCTTTCCAGGGTGATGTGATGGAGCTCTTTGAACCCTCCCAGCTGCGATTGAATTGACTGAAAATTTAGATATTAGTATTTAGGGGGATAGATCAGTCTGCATGCCCATTGTATCAGCTTGGTTATGTATTTTATATTATTATATACTTCCTCTGTGTAACTCTGACAACTCTTCCAAAGCCAACAATCACCTCCTTCAAAGGCCAAATATCCCATATTTTACTTATTTTTTGAAAGACTTATTCCCAATCTACCTTTACTACTTCACATTGCCACGTCATATGGCAATATCTTCCAAACTCCAGCACTAAGGCCACACACACTTTAAAGATTCTTTTCAATCTCTCAGTGTATACCACTTGTACAATACTTTAATGTAATTTTCCTTGAAAGCCACATCCACCAATCTGCATCTGTCTCATGCCCATTTATGTTTAAGACTCATGTTTTCCAGTTCAACATTAAAAAGTCTAAATATTAGCCCTGGAGAGAGGATCCCATATTAGCTATTCAAATGGAGTCATATTCAGGTCATAGGAAATTGCCATCTTGTAATTGTCAGGAGCTCCTCTTTGGGAACCACATGGATTTGGATAGCTGTTCCCAATTACTTGTAGTACAAAGAAAAATGGGTAACTACAAGATGTTTTGCTGCTGTTGTGAAGTATCCAACTATCACTTTATGAGGTACCACTTTCATTAAGTGGAACTTGTATGTTCCCTCTGTGACACGCTGTTTCATCAACTGAAGGGACCCACACAGCCTCCTTCCCATCAGACGCCAGGTGTCCTAAAGGTAGCAAGTGTCTAGGCTTTGGGTTCCCTGCTTTGTGGTCCACAAATGGAATATGGAGGTAACTGAGGCAGGAATTATATATTAACAACAAAGAAGATTTATTTATTTACAAGTAGGTTTCAAGGAACAAGTCAGCAGCACGGATCTCCAGATAGACAAAAGAGAAACTTGGCTGAGGCACATTAATTTAGAGCTGGGGTGTCAAACATAAGGCCCAAGGGCCGGAACAGGCCCATTTAGGGCTCTTACCTGGCCCGCAAGCAACTGGTATGTATGGAAATGTAAGGTACTCCCCTTTTTATAGTATCCCTTGGGAATAATCTAATCTTGCATGTGATTAAATACATTTATTGGGGCTTTTGTGGATTCCCCAGTAAAACAATTGCTTTCACTGCTAGGAATCAATTGCTTTTGTTTGTATTTTGAATAAAAAATAATATTGTTGATTGGGTTTGCCTGTGTCTTTTATAAAGTTTATATCTCCGGTACCTCCGACAAAGTGACATTCATGTCAGATCCGGCCTTTGTAATAAATTAGTTTGACACCTCTGATTTAGAGAGTAGTTTCAATTTTCTTTAATACTTTCCAACATATACAGGCTTTCACCGATTAGCCACTAGGTTGGATCCTAACACACACGCACAGGATTCCACCCACACCAGCCTGCCCTTTCCCAAGAGTCAGACTAAATGGCACAAAGTCTGCTCATTGCCTAACAACTGGGTACTCTATTCTTTGTCAGAAGCAAAGTCAAATGTCTCTGCCACACTACCAAGCACAGCTACCTTTCACTCTGTCTGCTCTTTTCCTGAGCCAGACCTGAGCTCTCACTGCCCTCTCTGCTCTCTCCCTGAGGCAGAACTGAACTCCTGCTGTGTTTCCCTACAACATTCCATCTCCCTTCTCAAAGGTGATTGAATGCTGGAGCAGCACTCCCACAGGCTTGAGTAGCTGTTTTCCCCTTCAGGGGTGGGACAGCCTTCTGTCTAGCACACCCATCACTCAAAATATTTCCTTGCTGGGAAAAATGCATTCTTAAATGCCAGAGACAAGGCTCAGAGAAACAGTTTCCAATTCCTTATCACTTTGCATTGACTTTTGCTGAAGTTTGATTGTTTGAATGCAAGTTTCCCCTCATTTTTAGTAGTTTTTCTTGTATACAAATAACAACGTTTGAACCTTTTGGTTTCCCCCCTGTTTTTGGAGCAGTATTCTAATTCAAAAGAACAGAATTCAGCCAGGGGAGGTAAATATTTCAGGTATACTTGCTTATCCTGGCAATGCTTACTTCAAAATAAAATAGTAGCCATTAAGGGAATCAGGAAGGAGGAGTGTGTGTTCTGGGCTTCACCAAGTAAATAACGACTACAACCAAAGTGGTAGCAGTGGCCATCAGACTTGGGCTTTACCAGTGATTGGATAAAACAGGCAAAACAGAGTGAGGTATGCAGCTCTATCCACCACCTGAGAGAGGGGGACCTATACTCCTCCTCCTAACTCTAATAAGCTTCCGCGACCCAGGAAAATTACTCTTGTTCCTCAAAGGAAAAGACAGCACTCTACTCTCTTTAGTGAACTTTATTTTCATGGATACCAGTTTAGAAGCTAGCTGAAACAAGAATGTATGCCCTACATAGCCTTTATATGCAAACATTTTTTTAAAAAAAGTTTTGTCCTACGGGAGAAAACAGCTTCAGGAAAGAGTTTAGAGCAAAGAAGTGGTGACCTGTGTTTGATGATGAAACGTTTCCTTACCTGCTACTTGTCCCCCAGAAATCCTCCCTTCTTGGGCTATTTTCCCTTCTGCGGCATTCCAAATGTGTGTTTGTGTTTAGAATCCCATGGGTGGGGGAGCATCTCGAGGAAGGCATTTAGAGTGGAGAATCAATCTTCAGAAAAGGCTTTAAAAGTTCCTAACCTCTCTCAGAACTGCTGCTAAACCTTCCTTCCTCCTGTAGCTCATGCAGTTCCAAAAAGCATTTGCTTTTTCAGCCATGCATTTGGAAAAGTCGACCGGGGGGGGGGGGAGGTGTTTTTGATATAAAGACAAGAAACAGAAAATAGCATCCCTAACAAAGCATCCCTGCCACTTTTCTTTTCCACACCCAGTCAATTCTTCCGCAATGTCATTTTTCTTTCAGAAAAGCAGCCACAAGGCTTTTGTTACACATGCATGCACCATTATTGGAGTACTACATACTGTGGTTGCTGAATGTATATACATAAGGCCCACAAAGAGGTTTGTAATAGTTATTGGCACCATTATGACTAGACAATAAATATAACTTTTTACTTATCCATAGTCCTGAATTTGTTAATTTTTTATCATCCAAAAACCTAAATGACAAAAGTAATCAGGGGTTTCTTCTGTTTGGCAGTTACTGAAATTAATTTATTCCATGAAGAAACTGTCATACTTCTAGGCCCCTTGGCACCCACTGACATCTTCCCTGGTGCCTGCCCAATAGTTTTAGAAAATGAGTGGAGCCAAGTGGGGCTTTTGCCCAGAAAGGCTTCTGATTTGATTGGCTGTGCATTTTTTTTTTAAAACATTACTTTGGCAGAAGCTGACCTCACAGTACAAGGATCTTTAATGTGTGACTGAAAGTAAGCTGTGGCAACTATTTTGTGGCTGGCCACCTCACATGGCAGCCATTTTATGGAAGCCATTTTGTGGCTGTGCCCACCATGCTGTATTAGAATTCCAAAGGTGCCTGTGGGCTGAAAAAAGGTGTGTGGGAGTCTTCTCTAGGCAATAATAACTTGTTATGGGATACATTCATACAATGAAGTTCCTTGTAGATTGTACCCAAAGTATATTGGCTTGAGTCCTATCTAGCATGAAGGTACACAAGCACTGAAGTAAGTAAACTTTCCTGCTTCCACCTTTCCTTCATGGCAGCTTGCTGAGCTCCCTGAAATCAGGTCCCCAGGGGGAGTTGGCCCCAAGAAACAATATAATTGAAAATCAATTAACCTTTTATGCTGGTGGAAGTGTCTGCCAGCAGTGGAAAACATGATTTGGATATACTCTGAAATTAAGAAATCTATTTCTCTGCTATGTTAGTCTGTTTACAAAGATCTAAAACAATGCTCAGATATTTTCAGAAAGAACCGCATTATTTCTTTCCAAGAATTATGGAAGAGGACAGTGGAAGTTGGATTTAGCTGTCTTGGACTGGACAAATATTGAACAAAGTTTCCACAACAAGAAATGGTTTCATTAAAAGAGTCAAGGTTCCAAAATGAAAACATCTAGACACAGTACAGGAACTGACTTTTGCAATATGTCCACTATGATCTATAACCATAAGCATGGTATAAAATATAAATAAATATCCTAACAAAGTGTACCCAAATAAGGGGACAGGTTGCAAAACTTTTATTGAAAACAGTGAGAATGGTCACTAATACCATTAAAGAGTTTTAATCATTAGAATGTTGATTTACTTTGCTATGTGGAAGTCATCAAAAGTCTTAACAATGTGTTGCCATGAAAGTGAGCAAATATTGGATGGAGTTCACTTGTGCAATATATTGTGCAGAGTTCACTCTCTGACCCAGAAAGTTTTCACTGAATATTAAAAAGTAACAGCGGAAGAGATGCTTAACTCAAAGATATGTGGGACATAAAAGTGCTCAAAGAAGGCAATAGCTTGCCATAATATTCAAAAGAACTGTTAACCATTCCAGTAGATACCTAAACTAATGAGTTATGGTGGAGAGAAGGTGGTTGCACTTGCACTGGGCATTGGTGCCTGAACTCCGAAGGAAATGTACTCTGGGCTCAGGAGAGTTGAATAATTACTGTCTAGTCTCAAATGTGGCAATTTTTGAACAATTAAATGAGTGGTGGCTGGCCAATTCCTGAATTAAATGGATTATTTGGATCCATTCTGATCTGTTTTCAGGCCTGGTTATGGGACTGAAATGGCCTTGATTGTCCTGGAGAGTGACCTGTACTGGGAGATGGACAGGAAGAGTGTGACCTTGTTAATTCTCCTGGACTTCTCAATGATTTTTGATGCCATTGATCATGGTATTCTTCTGGACAGTCTGCTGGGGCTGGGACTGGGAGGTACTGCTCTGCAGTTGCTTACATCCTGCCTTAAAGGTATGTTTCAGAGTGTGGTGTTGTGGGATTGCTATTCCACTCCTTGTGGCAACAGTGGCCAGAGGTGTCATTTATTTATTTATTTATACCCCGCCTAGCCAGCAAGATTACTTTTACCACTTTCAGCTAGTAAGACAGCTGCAGCCCTCCTGGGCAGGAAAGCTCTTACCACTATGGTGAGTGCCCTGGTAGACTGATTTACTGCAATACACTTTATGTGGGGCTACCCTTAAAGACTGTGCAGAAGCTATGGTTAGTATAGAGTGCTGTGGCCTGCTGAATAGAGTGGGTCATAAGGACCATAACACTCCAGTCTTGTTCCATCTACACTAGCTCCCAATTTACTTCTGGGCCCAATTCAAAGTGCTGGTATTGATCTCTAAGGCCTATGTGGCTTGGAGACCAGAATACCTGAAGAACCACTTTCTCCCATGTGAACCTGTCCAGGGGTCCGTTGGGGCCAGAGCGAGGTGGAGTAAAGCTCCGCCAGCTCAGGAGGGGCCACTAGGGCAGCCATGGGCCGAATCAGATTCTCTAATCTGATTCGGCCCACTGCCGAATTGCCGCCGAAATTTGGCAGCAATTTTAAAAGCGACTGGAGGGGAGGGGGTTTGAGGGAGAGGCTCCAAACTTGCAGGGTAGCTTCTGGGACCTCTCCCCCAAATGCCCACCAAGTTTCAAGAAGATTGAACCAGGGGGTCCAATTCTATGGGCCCCCAAACAGGTTGCCCCCATTCCCTCCATTGTTCCCTATGGTAGGAAAAAAGTAACACTTTTTCCCAGCATAGAGAACAATGGAGGGGATGGGACAACCAGTTTGGGGGCCCATAGAATTGGACCCCGTGGTCCAATCTTCTTGAAACTTGGTGGGTATTTTGTGGAAAGGCCCCAGCAGCTACCCTGCAAGTTTGGAGCCTCTCCCTCAAACCCCCTTTCCTCCAGCCCCTCATATACCCTATGAGTTTTTGCCATTGATTTCAATGGCCCATAGGGTATAATGGGGCTGAAACTGACATTCCCTTTCTGACACACTTCTGGTGATGTCAGGGGACGTGGCATATGCTAATGAGTTATGCTAATGAGTTATGCTAATGAGCTCCTGCCCCTCTTTTTCTACAAAAGGACCCCTGAACCTATCCATGTGCTCCAGTCATCTCCTGAGTCCCTGCTTTAGGTGGGTGGCAACACAAGAAAGGGCCTTCCCAGTCATGGTGCCAAACTTTGGAACTCTCTCCCTAGAGAGATTCATTTGTCTCTCTCCATTGTTGTCTTCTGCCAGTGGGTGAAGGTTTTTGGTTGTTGTTGTTTTTGCATACCCCCACCAACTGTTATTTGTCCTCCTCCCTTGTTCTGTTGTTATGCCTTTTTGTGTTTTTATATTTGTACTGATTTATTTTTATTTACATTATTTATAGTCTGCCTTTCTCACTGGGACTCCAAGTAGATTACACAGTCAATAAAATCAACCAGATGGGACCAGATGGGGAGGGCGGGGTATAAAAATAAAAATAAATAAATAAATAAATAAACAATGAAAGAGGATTTGAGTTGTAGAACCAATCAGAAATCTAAAAAAAAACAGAGCCAAAGCAAGGCGTGTTAACATGACACATGAATTATGAAGAGTAATTATGGAAGATTACATAGCAGGATCCAATTTACAGCAAACTATACACAGTAGTGTAGACCACAGTCCCTAATAATTTGTCCAAGTAACTTTGTGAATCATTTGTACAATGCTATCCTATTGCCTGCATAAAAAGCCCTCTTGAATAATTCAGTTTTGTACAATTTGCAAGAGGCCAGAAAAATGGGAGCCTTCCTGACCTTCTCTCAGGTAGACCATTCTACAAGGTGGGGGCCACAACAGAGAAGGAACATGTACTGGCAGTTGTAATATATTTTATATATACTTTATTTAAAATGCTGTTTTACTGGTGAAATGTTTGTCACCTTGGGGACCCTGTTTTGGTGGAAGGGTGGCATAGAAATGTTTTAAATAAATAAAACAATCAAAGTTTATGTTGGAGTTATAAATGTGAATTCACAAACATATATACTTTTTTTCAGTAATACAGTCCATTGCAGTGCTATTTCTTAACTCCACATCATTAACATCCATAAAAATCCTAAATTACAATACTGATATGATGGATTGCTCTGAACGGACACTCTTGCCTAATAGCATTCTGGCAGCACATGGAGGGAACTGAAAATGCGGTGAACACAGAGAGGTGAAAATCCAATCTTCTGGGTTTTGGTGAAAAACAACAGATGGCACAAAATCAGTGACCCAGTGTAGCAGCAACAGCCATCAAGGCAATTGTCACACTGTATTTATTTTCACTTTGCAAGGTGCCTTATTTCTATAGCATTGGCAAGCCCTTTGCCTTCATGGAAGTAATTTATTTAATTCTTGTCCTTCCTTGAGCCCAGTTGATCCCTGACAAAAAAACAACAACCCAACAACAAATCTTGTCAGCCAGGTCCCTTACAGCAATGCTCAGAAGTGTCAAGAATCAGGTGTTTGTCTCACACTTTAATTGATCTTATGCCTTGAAGTAGCTGCCAATTCAACTTGAATAATACTACTACGAATAAAACACTTGGGGATTTCTTTTCAGATCATAGCATTACTCGTTTGCTTGCAGTAGAAATGAACAAAAGTCCAGTAGCAGCTTAAAGACTAAAAAAAAATGTGGCAGAGTATGAACTTCTGTGACACTGAACAGTGAATCGAGGAAGCTTATAACCTGCCATGCATTTTGTTAGTCCTTAAGGTGCTACTGGACTCTTGCTCTTTTCCACAGACAAACACAGCTACCCATCTTGATCTATCTCTTTAGTTTGCTTGCCATATGGAACAATGTTCTGCTGTGGAATGTTAAGATTGAGAGTGATCTTGAAGATCATCTAGTCCAACTTCTTTCTTAGTGGAAAAACATATAACTATAGCAGTCCAAAGAGACTGACATCTAACTAGTCATCAAGAGCCAGTGTTGCGTGATGGTTAGAAATTGGATTAAGACTGAGAAATTGGGGTTTAAAATCCCTACTACCTACTACTACTTTACTACCCATTCTGCCAGCACGTTCACAGGGCGGCCTTCTGGGGAACACTTTCTTTCTCAGTTTATCCTACCTCTGAAGGTTGCTGTGAGGATCCCCTCAGTTCTAGGAGAAGGTCTAGAATATAAATCTAAAATAGATGTTTTCAACCACTGTCTAGGTTAAATAAATGAGTTAGAAGAGGGCCAAAAAAAGAGATTAAAATAATGTTGGATGTTGCTGATGATGATCATGGAATTGAGAGACAACTAACTCAGGAATAACCTGAAGGAACTGTTAAGCAACTTGGGAGTGCTGTGAAATCCAGATATACAGATGGATGTTCAACATTTCATCTACAACTGTAGTGCTATTATCCAATTATTCCTTGAAAAGTATGATCCAGCCACAGGCCCCATTATGTAGAGGGAAAGATAGCTACCTAGGGTTGGGCTACAGGCAGCATGGTTTTTATACACATTCGTCATAGGAATTAGGTATTTAAAGGACCTCCTACCACTATATTGTCATGCTTGGACACAACATTCTTTATCTCAGGGTCTTCTTCATTTCCCTCTTCAGCTGAGAAGAGGCAGGTGGCCACAAGTGATGGGATCTTTTTCAGGCTGTGCCCAGCTCCAAAGTATCTTTCTCTCTTGCTGCATATATGGAGCCATATAATTTTAATGCCAGACCAAGAGTTATCTAACTCTCATACTTTTTGAGTGATGCATGACTGCTTCTATTCTGTATCATTAATATTGTTTCCACCACTGTAATGTGTAAACATGTGCTTCAGAATGTGTTAAATTTTAGAAGGTCTGGTGGGTTGTGTTTTTGAAAACCATATTTCAGTATTACTTGAGTTATTTGATCAATTTTTATTGTATTTTAACACTTTGAACAGTTCAGTGGAGATGCAGCACATAAATGATATTAAAATATAATACATATTTTCAAACCCAGCTATATGTCATTTCATTTGTCCCCAAATGAGATATATATTGTACCTTCAAATATTTTAAATCAGTGCACAAATTTATTCGGGACTCATCTTTCTGTGTTTAGCACGTCTATTTGAAATACAGTAAAAACCCAAAGTGTGTGTGTGTGTGTGGGGGGAGATACATTCAAATACATGAATAGACAATAGGGAAAGAGTAAAACTCTCTCTTCCTCCATCCGTTCCCCAATCACTGCTTGGAAGTGGGGCTAGAGGGTATTCTTTCAAATACATCTGATGATACTGTCAGTTGCTGTATCTTTTCTTTTCTTTTCTAACAGTCTCACACATAATCAATTCAGTTATGCACTATGAGGGTTACTAATGTGGTATTTGAGAGAGTGCTACTAGATATAAAGATCACTATTAACTTTTGAATGCTGAAGGAATACATTTCAAAATGGGCCTTATTATAGCTATATCTTCTTAATTCAAGCAATTTAACACACTGATGGCATTTTAAACCTGACTAAACTGTAAGGCACCTTTAGTATTTTAAATGTAACACTAGCACAGACTTCAGTAGCTAACAATTTTTTTCTATGGTAGCTTTGTGTACAAGATGAAACTAGTGGAATTTGTATTCCCTTGGAATCTTGGTTAGCCCAAGCTGAGCAGCTACATTAGTCCATAACAAGGAAGTCATAATCAGCCAGCCATTTGGTTATCTGACTCAGAGCCATTCCTTTGGAATTCTTGATTTATTTACGGAAGTCTTTTCAGTCTCTGTATATGCCAAAGCAAAGGTATGTATGAGCTGGAGATAATAGGTATCAGCAGTATAGTTCTCATTTCCAAGGCCTTTTTCATATAATTATAGCAGCTGTGAGCTATGTCGGGTTGCCAGGTCTGTTGGACCAGCCAGCAGAGGATGGGGTTAACTTACCGGGACTGGGGAGGGAAGAAGTTGGAAATAAACATGACATGCCTATGCCATCTGGAAGTGACGTAGGCAAGTCAGGGATGTCAGGGGCAATGCTCTGGTTTGTGGGCAAAACCTCTATGGTAGAATTAGTTTCTACCACAGAGTTTTGCTCCAAAACCAGAGTGTCGCCCCCCAATGTCACATTTATTTCCAGCTTCTTACCTGTTTTTTTGGGGGGGAGGGTAATTCCCACCTGCTGACCAACGGGGGGGGGGGGGTCTGGCATCCCTAGAACTATGACATTGCATGTACAAATAGCAATGTCAGGTAAGGCCACAGAAATAGTCCACTATATCATATGAACTGGCTTCCATTCTGATGTTGGGTTGTCAATTTCCAGGTGGAGCCTAGCGCTCTCCCACAATTACAACTGATCCAGTCTACACAGATCAGTTCCTCTGGGAAAAAAAATGGCTATTTTGGAAGGTGGACTCTACAGCATTATACCCTGCAAAAGCCCCTCCATGCCCCAAACCCTACTTTCCCCAGACTCCTCCCCCAAATCTTTATTTACTTATTGGAGTTAGCAAGCCTACATGTTCATAGTGATGCTTCAGTTTGCCCAACATTTACTAAATGTGAGCCCTTTCTGGGATGAGATGTACATTGAACCCACTCTCCATACCAATTTATGACACCACCATACATGCTATGTAAAAGCTTTTTTTATGAATGACTTGCCAAGTACAACTTCTCTGGCTTGCTGTTGTTCTCCACGTGAACCCCCTTCCAATTCAAGGTGGCTTTCCCTTTCTCAACCTCCTTCCTCTACTCTTATCCTTATTTCCCCATCCTCCTGTACCTTCTCATGTACTACTCCCAACTAGCTCTCCATTCCTTCTCCATCTCAGCTGTTTCCTTTTATCCTCTGCCCCTGGCCTTCTCCTCGTCTGCTACCTTCTCCACCCTTACTACCTCCACTCCCTTCTCCATCTTTTCCCCTGCCTGAGTTTTTACTTCCTCTGAATATCCTACTTATTGTTCCAGTCCTCCACTCTTGGCCTATTCTTTAATATCATTGCCGTCTTGTCCTTCACCTTCCACTGGTCTCAGTGCCTCCTCCCAGCAGCATTTCCCCAGCCTTGCATGATTGTACACCTTGTGTTCAGTCTGATTAGTACTGGCAGCTGAATACCAATCCTCACCAGTCATCTGAGCATCACAGCCATTTCTTGCCCCACTAGATCATTCTATAGTGGGTACAAGCCCACTCTATTGTCCCCTCTGCTGCTAGGGTAAGTAAATGGCTGGGACAAGGTTGCCATAGCAGCCAGCTACACTGGGCAACAATGACAACAAAAACTGATGGATGTCTGGTAACCTTTGGCATTGATAGTCCCTAGCCTTGTGAGACATGACAATACAAGGTCTCATATTGGACATAGATCATATACTTGATCATACGCTATGAAGTAGCCAGGGGCTGGAACATTCATTGTGCATTCATTTTCTCTTAGATGTTTGCCAACAATCACTAGAGGCACATTTTATTTTATATTATCTCCAAGAACTATAGAATGCAGCTACATAAGAATAGATAGATAAACAATTTCTCTACTGCAGAGCTTTTTAATGTAAGAAAACTGACAGAAGAAGTTGATCCATAGCTCATAAGCAGGTCCTACACTAATTCCTCCACAGAATGGACTGATACACATCCTACAGATATTCTAGGAGATCTCAATTTCTGTCAGTCCTTTTTCTAATTATATCTGTAACATGCAACTGAAGCTGAGACAATATCTACAGGAACAAACAATATCTACGGGAACAAGCAGGAGTACATAGTAGTACTGGATAGAAGGTGTTGTAAAGATGTCTTTGTACATATATAAACAACATCTTGGTACAAGAATACTATGGAATTTCAGATATTACCATTAAGAAAAAGTGCTACACCTGAAATTATCTGAAATCCATTCAGACCAGACTACTCCTCCATCTAGCTGAGAACTGACTATTCTGAATGGTCATCTCATGAGAAGAAAAGTCTTTCCCAAAGCATGCTACCTGGGAGCTTTCAACTAGTCACACCAGGCACTGAATCTGGGACCTTCTACATGGAAAACATGTACTCTATTAATAAGCCACAGCTCCTTCCTTGTTTTGACAAAAGACAGTAGTTGATCCATACATTTTGTATTGACAGATGATAAACATAACAGCCTTCTGTTCCTTGAAATTCAGTCCAAGAATAAGGATTCTACACTTCAGGGAATTCTCTAAGAATGGTAATACACACTTCCTTGAATGTTATAGCCAATTCCTATGTATGACTCTATATTCCATATATCCATTTATATTTCTTTTTCCATCTTTTCCCAACCTATACTCAAGGATTTACTATCTCTAATGACAACTCAGCCTACATGTGTTCCATACTAAAGAAATTTTCTTCTGTTTGTTTGAGATCTGCTGTGTATTGAATGCTCTCTACATTTTGGATTCTGCGAGATATTAAGCAGCTGCATGCCATTTCACTTTTCCCAAGCCATTCATGGTTTTATCTTTCTTTGCTGCATCTGTTATTTTTCTGAATGGTAGTGCTAACATCTGTCTGTCTGTCCTCTATCAATAAAATAGCACTATGGCTACATACCCTTCCAACTTTGAATAATAAAACCATACAGCAAAACCTAAAGCTCTAAAGCCTATTGTGAAGTTATAAGACGTTAATATCCCAGCCCCAGATATTTTTTGTGACGTTTGTGCTTAATGTGTTAATACTGGATTATAAAATTTAGCAACGCTATACAAGTTAGTTGTGATGGGAAGATCCTGTTGACAGTTTATCTAGCAGTGATTTTTTTTTTTGCATAAGCCAGCCCATCAGTAAGATAAAGATATTCATGTCATTAAATTCTTTGTTTATGGAAAAACAGATGCTATCCCCTGTAGATCATTGAACTCTACAATGAAATATTCATGAAAGGAAAGGTGTTGTTTATTATTAATAATCCTGCTGCTTACCATGGAAATAAGGAGCATCTTTCATTATACCACTCCAGAAGGCTTAACAACTTTCAGAGTGTCTTTCCCATGCAACTTTGCTTTAGTTAAAATTTTAATGAATATCTACCATAGGAACTGCATCTCACTGTGGAAAAGATATATTATATGATGCTATAAATTTTACAAGCAAAAATAGCCATTTCGCACAGAAACAGCACATCCATGTTAACATTTTAGCTGTAAGGGGGGAAATATATATAAAATCCGGTGGCGTACAAATTTAAAAGCTTAGTCATTTAAGCAGCATTATGAAACCCTCTACTCTAACATCCTCCTTGTGGTTCCAGGTAGGGCCTATAGCCTCAATATTTATCTAAAAACAAATCATAATATTAGTATTGTTTCTCTGATCATTATCTGTATAGTACAGTTAAGTAGCATTTCTACATCTGTTATTGGTTGAAGATACACAATGGCTAATTTCACACAGGGAGTGGGAGCATCCACACAGCTATGTGCTGATTCTGAGCATAACTTGTGGGCTTTCTGAGGCCTTTTCCCTTGAGTCAGAACAAAGGAAAGCCTCCCTTTATCTGGTTCAAATAAGAAAGTGTGGGATAGCTGAGGGAGGAGCTCTGTTATCAGCTGGGGAAGGGGTGGTACTGAACTCCAACTTCAAAATAACAGGACTCAGTTCCACATTTCCTTCTCTGCCATTTAACCCTTTGTGGAGAAAGAAAATTTGAGGTCTGGGGCTTGCAAACCCCCCACATTTGATGTTAAAAGAGGGTTTTTAAAATGTTGGTAGAAGGCAGGCAGGGAAGAGGAAGGAGATTGTTCCCAAGTATTGCCCATCCCATCAAGTTTTATAATGGCAAATGGCTCTCGCAACAGAAGACAAGAAAAGTTCTCCCATGGTCCCTTGTGATTGTTGCTCTGTCACGGCCGTAGCCAGTCTGAAGAAGGTGAATAAAATGGCTACCTCACACCTTAGCTGGAATCTGACACTTAGAAGGTAATATTGGGATATGGGAGGCTAGATAGTATCTTTTTGGAGACTTGACCCTAGGGGAGTGGACAGAGAAAGGAGATGAATTCCCTTGACAAAGAGGGAACTGGCTCTATTTTGGCTGGCTCCATGTGGGCATAGCTTGCAGGAGCTCTAATGTTGGGTTCCATCTTGGATTGTGGTCATTGCCTTGTGGAAGAGACAAAAGGGAGGCAGCCCAGAAAAGGATCCAAGGTCTTTTAGGATGCTGTAACTTTTAAGTTTAAATAGCCTGCTTTAAACAAAGACCAGCTAGGGCTTTTGTTGAGCTGAAGAACAGACAACTATGTGTTTGTACTTTTGGAGGGAGGGTATTTTTTGCTCAATTTGTTGCTAAGCAGAGTATGGACATGGGCTTTTCTTTTTCAGTAAATCCTTTTCTATTTTAAATGTTGGTAGTCACTCTACATAGCCCTCCACAGTTCAAATATGCTATCTAAAATGGGCACCAGGGAAAGAAAGGTGATTGGTTGCTAGATTACTAGGAGTGCATAAGTGCAATAAACCATCTCCATAGTAATCAGTAGTGGGAGATGTTGGCACTTGGTGGAGCCTTTAAACAGCAATATGGAAGGTAAGCTAGCATTGCTCTCCCTCTTTGTGAGAATTTCCAGAATTGACCAGCTGTTGGCAGTGTGCTGAAGGAGAAGCACAAAAAATACCCTCCAATAATTGATCACTTTAGCACACTTCAGTGCTGTTCAAGTCAAAGGGATTATCCACAGAGTATTCTACATTATTCCCCCGCAGCCACAATTATTATTCATAGCCGCTTCTTCCACAAGTATATAACATGCATGACACTCTGATTTCAATTACATTTAAACTGAAATACTCCAGTGTTTGAATGTTCAGCATGGTTTCAGCAGTTGGAAGCCTGCATCACCAGTCTTTTGAAGTTCTGTGACAGCATCAATAAACATGGGGATAGGAGTGATCCAGCTGACTTTGTATAAGAGGACATCAAAAAAGCTTGCAACAAGTCCCTCACTAAAAGTCCCTGTGTAATTTTAATAATTCTGGATAAGAGAAGTTATGGATCAGAACCTGATCAAGGAACTGGAGGTAAAAGCTAGGGTAAACAGGCAGTTTGTCAAATTTGGAGCAGTGCCCTTCTACAAGAATCGGTAATCAGTTTTTTCCTTTAGTAGCCTTTGTTTTTTATACCCAATAAGGTGTTTAAATCGCTTCTTTCAAACAATCAAAATGGCCAATAATCTGTTGGAATTAGTATGTCTATAGGCTTGAAGCATCTAATGACAATCTCTATCAAACCAATATTCACTTCTAGTTTGGTGAACAAGTATTGGTTGCATCAGTCTTTTGACCAAAAAGTGATCAAAAAGTTGAAGGATTTGCTTCAAAATCATTGATTGCCTGATAGGTGAAGCCTCATTAATAACTTGAAATATAAGAATTTGGCATGTGTTCAGATAATAGACCTAGAATAATACACCCAGCTAGACCTAGAATCAAGATTAGGCTATGGCATCTAAAGGAGGAAGAGGTCAAACAAGTGAGGCCACCCTTAGATCTGCTTCCTCTGGAGCTGGGAATAGCAGGGCTAACAAAAGATACAAAACTAGAGAAGTAAATATGTTCTTTGCACCAAGTTTCTTGCAACAAAATGATATCATGGGCACTAATAAACTCTTGCGCCTCATAGGACGAAATACAACAAGACCAGCCAGCTAAATTCCAGGACAGAATTTTCAGAGCAAATCAGCTTGAAATTTGATTAGTATATTGAATATGATTAGCAGTCTTCTTCTCAGCTATAATATGTGGTTCTAGAGGAATCATTGGCCTGAGAAAGGAGGAGTCCTCAGCTTCAATAGGAACAATAGTGCCACAGTCTTCCTGTACATTCATAACACTAGTTTGAAGGGGGATGTAAAGAAGGAAGGGGTTCTTCAGCACTAACACCGTAACAGGAACAAAAACATCTTGCAGCTTATTACCACATTTTCTCAAGGTAATGGTTTTCAAATCTGAATACAGTACTTCAAGTCTAGTTAGCATATAAAATTGATCAGAGGGTGGTAATCTGCTGAAAGAGAAAAATAAGTAAGAATCTGTTTGATCATAATAAGCAGCTAAACTATTTGATTCATTAGAACTTGTCATTACTGGGAGATTATCACACTTCTTTCACTTCTTACCGGAAGATGGCATTGTCAGATTAATAAGCGGAGAAGAGGCATGATTGGTCTTCATTTTTGAAGGAAGACAGGACTTTTCAGGAGAGTCACTAATCACCACTAGTTTAGGTAGATTTGTTTACCAACAGGACAATTCAAATTTTCTGGAAGGAGTGGTTTTACACCAGAATTGATGAAATTGTGCTTAATAATGTTGAAATTAGCCATATAGTCCCTTGTCTAAAAGAAGGCAAGGGATTGATTTTGAGAAAAATGACAACACCAGCTTTTAGGTATAAAGGGTCTTAGAGACCATTCTAATCTTTATATAAATTCTGGAAACAGATATCTTCAATAGAAAGGACATTGTTTAACTTGCCACTTAAATGACCAGAATATTGTTTTCCTTTGATAGGGTGAAATTTCAAGTTAAACAGAGAGTGGGTCATACTGAAACCAAAGTGTTCTGGGTGACCCTCCTGTACAGAGGACTCTTCTGTCCCAGTTAGCTGATGTGTGTTAGTCCCGGTATTGCAAAATTTAGCCTGGTTGATACTGTGTGAACAAGATTTATTAATAGGTAGTTTTAATTTGCTGTAGATCTTCTGCAAGGTTTCCGTGTTCAGAAAATTCTGTAAAGCTAAAATCTGGAGAAGATCAGAGGAACAAGACTTCAGGTTAGCAATAGCAGAATTAGCTGGATAAAAAGGGAGGTATGACTCAAGACTGAAGGCGATCTAGGGCACTCCTGATCATGCTTTAAAATGTCAAATCTGTTTGAGGTTGGGAAAGCATAGAAACACTCCTCCAGTTTACTTTGTTTACTTCGTTTCATTAAGGGATCAAAATCACCAAATGGGTATTGTCTTTTTTTTAACTCATGCTGTAGCTTAGGGCAAAACCCAAGGTCCAAAAGTTCAAGGATCCAAACTTTGCCAAGGTCCAAGAATCTGAAGGTCCAGAGGTCTCAAGGTTTATGAGGTTTGCAGAATCTCAAAATTTGCAGATTCCAGTTCCAAGTAGTAAAATTAGTTCAGTTTAGTTTAGTGTAATTAGCCACTGGCCATTACAAAATTACAAAATACAAACAGTGAACAAACTATAGGTTAATATCAGAATATACAAGTACCAGAAATCAATTAAAAATATGGCTAATTTGATACAGTAGCCTGAATATTGCCCCTTCCTTATGCCACCTTGGAACACATATTCTTTGCAGCAAGGGCAAATAATGAAACTTTATAAGAGACATGTGCATTAATGTCAGATAACAAAAATGAAATTTTATCCTCAACTGGGTAAGCGCTAAGACCAGATAAAATACCTGCTAAAAATAGCCCCTGGACTAGAATACAGTGGGCAAAAGAGGATATAGTGAGGTACATCCTCAAGTTCATGGTTGCCACAAATACATAGACAATAGACCAATGGAGTTTGATTGAACTGGCCCTCCAAAATTGCAGTTGGCATTGGTTGAAACCACAGAGAGGTAAAGGATGCTCTAAGTACATGTTTAGAGATATTGGCTAAGCATGGAGTTCTAATATGGTCCGATTTAATTGATTTGTACCATGGTGCTGTTTTTGATTTTAAGATCAAACGGTGGTCCAGCTGAGCATCAAAGTCATAAATCCAGTTTCTAAGTTGGGATTTATCAACTGATGTTCCCAAAAGATCATCGGGAATAGAGTATCTTAAACTCTTGCTGTGGCTCATAGGTAAGAAGACCAAGTCTTCGAACTAAAACACTGTAGCTCTGTAGTAGCCAAAAGATGCATTTAAACATAAGCAATTCTAATAAAATAAGCAGACAAAAGCAGTAAATAAGATAGGGTAAAACATTCTAAAATATATAATATGAAAAGTTTTAACAATTTTATCAGTTTCCCATCCCAATGAAACAACTAAATTCTGTTCTATAATGCAACATAGTCCTATTTAAAGAGCCAAGTGTTATTTAAATCACTATTATTTAAGTTCACATCCCTGAACTCAAACTCCACAAGCATAGAATAATGGATTTTAGGATAATTGTCTTGTTTATAGTTTGATTGTTTTATGATGGATTTTAATTGTATTTATATATGCATTTTGTGCCTTGGTAGGGTTAGGCGGGGTATAAATAAAATAAATAAATAGCCTTATCAGCAGGCAGAAGCCTAATTTGCAAGCCTAGTGAACAAACCAGCAAACTAAAAGTAGAAGCAGTGATTCCATATGCTTTTAGTGAAAACAACAGATAATAGATAAAAGACTATAGAGACATGATCCAGAGATGGGGCGAACAGTGAACCAGCCCAGTATGTAAACTGCACAAAAGTATTACAGATGAAGCAGACTATATTTAGCTTTTAAAATAATGTGAAAGTTGACCAAGACAATGGCAAATAAACTCCAAACTTTAACATAAGTAAATATAAAGTGATTCATATTGAGGACAATTTTTTCCCCTAATTTAAAGAGTTGGGCCAAACTGCCTGAAGCTTTCCAAGAAAGGTACATAGGCATCATGAAGGATAGTAAATGAAAATATAACCTTACTGTGAAAAGCTAAGTCCCTTGCTGAGGACTGAAAATGTAATGCTTAGAATACTGTGAACAATGGGGGTCACCCAATCTCACAAAGGTCTTGTAGAGCTAAAGAGATGTAGAAAGAGCAATCAAACCAATCAAGAAATGGAAGCACCCAGGAGAAGAAGTAAACAAACAGTAATGCAGATCATTTACAGTATACTGTACCAAAAAAAGGAGGTTCCAAGGCACTATACCAGATGGTCATTATGGCCTTAAATTATTTTTATTGATTTGGCTCTGTAGATAAGATACTGATAAAATAAGGAAAGAGTTTGCCATTTTCCAATTAAATGTATGCAAAGTCTGCTATGGACAGCATGATTTTTTTCTGGCTATGTGACTGAAGTTTTAGAAGGTGTTTGTTTTTAATTTCCTCAATGTGATTGAGTTTTAAGTATTTCTTCTATGCAAAAGCACAACTACTTGAAAATGATTTTTTTAAGTAATAAAATATAATAGCACAGCAACAGCATAAATTGGTGGATCTCAAACAAAATTTACTCAATTTACTCAATACCAACAAGTCAACAGCATCTATCAGTTTTCATGTCTTGAAAATTAAGAGCTTGGGAAGCAATTTGAAGGAAAGAGCAGATAAATTCAGTCCTAAGTGAGGTTAGTGCTTAGATTTCCCAGTCCCAGTGGATATCAATAGCTTTCTAAAGCTGTGTAAAGATATCATTAAAAGTTTGTTTGGATCTCAAAAAGAAAACTAGGTTTGCTGCTGAACATTAAACTAACAGAAAAGCAGCAAATGTGTATATGGGACCTGGTCATCCTCTTATAATCAAACATAGCACGGGGGGGGGGGGGGGGAAGGAATCAAGAAAAATAGTTACAGGGATTTGTAACCAACATATTTTTCACAATGTTTTAAACATCCTTAAAATTAGTCGCAAGTCTGAAGCATCCCTAAGAGTCTACAGGAATCAAGCACTATTTGGTGCTGTGAGAGTCCTACAGAGTCAGTCACCAACAAGTGTCCTTAAACAGGAATGCTTTATTGAGAAAGGTCTGCTATGGTTATCTACACTTCTTGTGTTAGTAATGGCTGACACAGCCCCAAGGAGGACAATTATACAGAATTCAAAAAAGAATTGCAATCAATCACCAAGCCAAGGAAAAGGTGCTTAAAATACTGGTTTACGGTTCCCAGGGAAAAAGCGGGAAGAATTAGAGTCAGACAGGAGAAGAGATACATGGGCAGGCATCGTCAGTCTCCCAAGGTCACAGCAGCTTGAAGAGGGATAAACATGCCATGAGAAATATAACATAACATTTCACTGACCCAATGTCAAGGGTTCACTCATCCCACCTCCCGGGCAGGAGATAGCAGCATTAGCTGACAGGTGCTGGCTATCACATGGTGCAGTGACTTCTGACCTACTGTCATCCTGGAAACTACATTTCCCAGTGTGCATAGGGCACTTCATTTGATGGAACAGGGGAAGCACTAGGGCAATAAGAAGGGAGGGACACCATTCCTCCTGGCCAGTCAGCAGGTTCACCACCACCATCATGCAGATCACTACAGGGAAGGGAGATTTTTCTCTGTTTTGGGATGCAAAATATAAGCCATAACTATCTAAGGGCTGATGTGTCCACGTCACATTGCAGTCAGGCATTGCAAACAGCAGAAATTTGTACTCCGAGCACATGAAGTGAGAACTTCAGCAGCATCACTTAATTTATCAGCACTGCTTGTGGGACACCAAGATACCTTGGAGGGTTGGCTTTGTAGTTCTGCTGCCTATGTTTTAGGAATATTCTTCTTGGAAAAGAGCTATGGAGGTTATTTCAGAGGTCCCTTTTCTCTTTATCTACCTGGTTCTCTTTAGGTTAAATGCTGAGGAACAGTGCTAAGAATTCTAACCATAAGCAAATATTTATTTATTTATTAATCACATTTTTATCCCGCCTTTCCAGACAGCTGGCTCAAGGCTGCTTAAGATGGCTTACAGCAATAAAATACCATAAAATGGTTTACAGTTTAAAACAGAAGATGAGCATATCACAAGTTAAAACAACATATGAAAATAAAATATGATTCATGCAGTGCTATTTAAATACATTATGTACTTTAATCAGTGTAGCTGACAGTGCTGCTTATTGGTAGATGTTGATGAGAGGACCAGAAACAGAAGGAACAGAGAGCAGGAAGGAATTATAACTGCTTAAGCTCTAAATTACAATTAATCTTCCTAAAATCTGCCTGCTGTTTCCCAGGGATGATTCTCCCTTCACATATCCTCTGGTTCTCTGGTAAAGATACTCAAATTAGTTGAGCAAGTGTGAACCCGCATTAGATTTGACATATATCCCTGAGCTTCTGAAACAGATGTCAAGACTGTATCTATTACATTTTTGCCCTGGCCCTCCTTCCAGGGTGACCAGGGCAATGCAGATGGTTCTCTTCTTGTCCATTTTCCAATCCCTTGAATTTGTTTGGGCTGTGACAGTGACAGGCCCAAAGTCAACCAGTGGACTTTATAGCTGAGTGGGGATTTGAGCCTCGCTCACCCCTGTTTGGCATTTTAGCCACTGTGCTACATGGGATCTTGATGCTTCATGATGCACTTGGATAGCTATTCCCAAGCAAAAAGTGTAAAGTAAGAGTTGGACCTTTCATAGGGTTTCCAGGTCTTACCTGGCTGCCAGCAGGGGGCTCCAGTCCTGGAACTGATGTCATCACACCAGGCACACTGTGCAGGGGGCGCTCTAGCAGTTGGGCAAAAACTTATTTATCAAATTTATACCCTCCCCGCCAGAACAGGCTCAAGGCAGCTTATGGTCACCATAGAGTTTTAACTCAAATGCTAGAGCATACCTCACATGACGAGCACCTGAGCTCTTTAGGAGTAGGTCTCCCGCACCAGCCAGTTGAGCAGTGGTGGATTGGGGCCCCCAAAAGTGGGGGAACCCTGCCCCCATCAGGGAGATGGCAGCCCTAACCTTTCATCAATGGTGCAGTTAACAGACACATTGCACATTACATATTCAAAGTCTTTTTTCAAGGGAACAGACCTGGTCAAGGTAGTATTTCTCAATTTAACTTAGAATGCTTCCACATAGTGAGAATTCTCTACTTTGCTTTCATTGTCACTGCAAATACAGAAGTGTGCACATTGATAATGGAGCTTCCACAAGAGTTTTTCTGCCTAGCTTCCTACTTTTTTTACTATCCACTTCCATACATTTTCCACAGTGACCCTGCATTAGCTCTCAGGAGCATACATGCCCCACCTTTTGATGCATGTATTGCACATATAGCACAATACTGACATACAAAAAGTATTCTGCATTAAGCAGTCCTCCAGACCTTTAGTTTCCTTTACCTGGTATACACAGAAATCACTACAAGTTCAGGGTCCAATTCAAGGACTTTGACAGACTTTTGGACCTCCTGGTGGTGGAGGGCAAGCTTTCCAGCTTATTGGGTCTGTCATGGCTCGGGCCCCTGGGCCTGGGAATCACCGGGGTGAACCAGGTTCACAGCACAGACTTACAGGCAGTCTGTGATGACTTCCCGGCTGTGTTCAACTGCATGCTGAGCTCATACACAGCCCCCACCGTGTCACTGGACCTTGATCCAACAATCCAGCTGGTCCGCCTGGTGGCCCCCATTGGCAATCCGGCCAAAAATTGACAAGGAGCTGGACCGGCTTGTCGCCCAGGGGGGTTTAGAACCAGTTTCCCACACTTGGTGGGAGACCTCCATCGTAATCCCAATGAAGCGGAATGGGGACATCCGAATACGTGCAGACTACAAATGCACACTGAATAAAGTGCTACAGGACCATGCATACCCAGTGCCAGTTACCAGTCATGTTTTACTAGCAGGCACAAGGGTTTTTGGAAAGTTGGATTTGGCTCAGACCTACCAGCAAGTACCTGTGGATGGCACCACAGCCGAGGCCCAGACAATTGTGACACATAGGGGGGTATTCAAAGTCTGGCGTCTACAGTTTGGGGTCAGCGTCACCCTGGGGATTTTCCAGGAACTAATGGATCGCTTACTTAAAGGTATCCCCGGGGTCCAGCCCTTCTTTGATGATGTTCTGATCGCCGCACCAGACGTCAAGACCTTTGCATCCCGACTCCGCTCTGTCCTCCAGTGCTTCAACAACGCCGGCCTGAAGGTGAAGCGGGAAAAGTGCCAGTTGGGAGTTTTGTTGGTGGAATTCCTCGGCTTCACTGTGGACGCACAGGGCATTCACCCAACCCTGGAGAAGGTCCACACCATCACAGAGGCCCCAGCGCCAACATCTTTATTTATTTATTTTTATTTATTTATTAGTTTCGTTTTGTATCCCACCTTACCAAAACTGGCTCTAGGCGGCTAACAACATAATATAAATATACAAACATAATATAAATATACAAATATATATTTATATATATTTGTATATTTATATTATGCTTGTATATTTATACAAGCATAATATATGCTTGTATATATTATATATATAATTGTATTATATATATAATTGTATATATTGTATGAAGGCAGAACTTCAGTCATTCTTGGGACTCCTTAACTTCTACCACACCTTCCTTCCCCATAAGGCGGTGGTAGCTGAGCCACTCCACCGGCTCCTCAATAAACATGCCAAGTGGGCTTGAGGCCCCCGCCGCGGCCTTCCAGGCCGTCAAGGATCTACTCGCATCAAAGTAGATTTACTTGCATCTGGCCCAAGGATCTACTCAGATTTGGCCCACTTCGATGAGTCCCTCCCAGTGGTGCTTGCTTGCGACATATCCCCCTATGGGGTGGGGGCCATCCTGGAACACTGCCTGGTGGATGGGCAGGAAGTCCCGTCGCCTACTACTCTCGCACCTTGTCTCTGGCCAAGCGCAACTACGTGCAAATCGACAAGGAGGCACTGGCCGTCATGGTGGGGGTGAAGAAATTTCATGAGTACCTGTACGGCCGGCCTTTCATGATCACCATAGACCACAAGCCCTTCTGGGTCTCCTGGCACCCGACTGTCAGACACCTCAGATGCTTTTCCCCCTGGGTCCTGTGCTGATCTATCTTACTTCTTACTTACTATTCAGCCCTTCTTTGATGATGTTCTGATCACCGCAATGGTCTATTTAGTCATGCCAGCCACATGACCACAGAGAAGTCTTTGGACAATGCTGGTTCTTCGGCTTGGAAACTAAGATGAGCCCCACCCTCTAGAGTTGGATTTGACTAGCTTTCGAGCAAGGGAAACCTTTACCTTTTTATTACCTCTGAAAACAGTTTGGAAACTTCCGTTGGTCCAAAATGTGACAGCCAGGCTACTGTCAGACATTGGTTACAGGGTTCATATCACCCCCGTGCACTTGTTATCCACCTGTTTCCAGGAATAATTCAGAGTGCTGGTACTTACCCTGAAGACCAGGCTTGAGGCCAGGATACCTGAAGGGCCATCTTTTCTTATACTATCCAGCCCACCTATTAAGATCTGCTTCTCAAGCCCTACTCTCTGTGCCTCTGCCTTCAAGGTGAAGTGTGTGCCGACTAGGTACAGGCCATTTTCTGTGGTGAGCCCTTGCCTTTGTCACACCCTTCCTCTTGAAGCTCACCTGGTGCCTCCTGCTTTCCTTTTTTAAGAAGAAGAAGAGGAGGAGGAAGAAGAAGAGAAGAAGAGATTGGATTTATATCCCGTCCTTCACCCACTTGGAGTCTCAGAGCGGCTTACAAACTCCTTTCCCTTCCCCTCCCCACAACAGACACCCTGTGAGGTAGGTGGGGCTGAGAGAGCTCTGAGACAACTGTCCTTGAGAGAACAGCTGGTACAGATCTATGGCTTGCCAAAGGTCATCCAGCAGGAGAATGTGGCAGAGTGGGGAATCAAACCTGGTTCTCCAGACAAGGCATCTTCCCTGGCTTTTAAACAGAGGTTTTGTCTTATCAGCTTTTTAATGGTCTGCTTCGGTTTTATGGATTGTTTTTACGCTGTTTATGCCTAATAGCTTGTGTTTTAATACTGTGGATTTTTTTTAGTTGTAAGCTGCCTTGAACAGGACACTGAATAGGAGGCACAGAAATATTCTAAATAAATAAAATAATAATAATTATTATAAAGTCATTGTGCCACAGCAGTTACTTAAAAATCCTGCCATAAGTCCTGTGGCGGCAGGAAAAGCAACAACAACAGGGACATGGTGCACATGGGGGAGGGCCTGGAAAGATGGCAATGATGTACACAGGACCTTTGCAAGGCAGGAAAGCATGCACCATCCCTTCCAAACAGCACAATAACACACTGAGGACACTTTTTAAACAAAAAATGCAGTAAAGTTGAATTGGGAAAGAAGATATTGAGAATAAGAAGTTACCCAAATAAGTGCATGAGTTAGGCTCATAATGTGTAAAGCATTCTCTATGTATTTAGAGTCAGACCATTTTACTGGGGTAATTAGTTGGAACCAAACAGGCTAGAATATACCTGGCTTCTGATATGATACTGCACTCCAGTTAAGAAGGAGAAACAAAACCTAACAAGATACATATGGGAGGAAAGGCAGCATGATATAGCTCAATCTTGGCAGATTTCAGAAGCTAAGCAGGGCTGGTACTTGGATGGGAGACCACTAAGGAAGACTCTGCAGAGGAAGGCAATGGCAAGGCAAACCGTAAAATCATAAAATCATAGTTGGAAGGGATCATATAGGCCAGGGGTGTCACACATGTGGCCCGGGGGCCAGATTAGGCCCCCGGAGGGCTTCTATTAGGCCCACACTGGAACTGGCCACCTCCTGCTTCCAGCTCTGTTGTTGCTGCTGCATCATACTCTCTCAATTGCTCAGCCATTTCGTGTTTTCCCCTGGGCCCTAGACTCAGAACTCTGAGCATGAGATTTCTGTGGTGAACATCAGTTCAACACCCCTGATATAGGCCATCTGGTCCCCCCCCCCCCCTGCTCAATGCAGGATCAGTCTAGAACAGGAGTGTCAAACTCATTTGTTATGAGGGCTGGATCTGACATAAATGAGACCTCGTTGGGCCGGACCATGTTTGTCATAAAATGTAATGCCAGGTAGCAGAGATATAAACTTTATAAAGGACACAAACACAAAGATTTTTCTTTTACTCAAAATAAAAAACATGCTTAAAACATTAGCACTCTTGCAATATTTTGTTTATTTAACAGTATCTGATAACTGACACCTCTTGCTCTGAATTATTGCATTAAAATGTCTGTGCTGTTGCAATCATGAGTATGCTGTTCAAGAGTGTATCTGTAAGCAGCAAACCTACTTTTGATTTATTGACATTCATCATAGAAATTTCATGCTCAGAGCTCTGAGTCTAGGACGTAGGGGAAAATATGAAATGTCTGAGCAACTGAGAGTGTCTGGTGAAGTAAGCTATGATGCAGCAACAGCAACCGAACTGGAAGCAGGAGATGGCCAGTTCCAGTGCGGGCCTGATAGAAGCCCTCCGGGGGCCTGATCCAGCCCCCAGGCTGCATGTTTGACACCCCTGGCCTAGAACATCCCTGACAAGTGCTGACACCTCTGCTTTTCAGTTGCTTTAAAATCCCCTTGCTGTGGTTGCCAAAAACTGGCTGCGACTTGATTCCACTTCACACATACAACAAGATACATAGCTAGAAAAAAATGAAATGTGAGCAGAAGTAGAAACATAAAAGAACTTTGCAGTACAGTAACACAAACTTAGCAATGCTGCCCTTTATAGTTGGCTAATTTGGAGTGGGGTGTAAATGGGGACCCAAAGGGAAGATAAAGGGTGAAAGGAAAATATATATTGCCTTGTCCTAAATAGAAGTGTCCTTTGCACTGGTCTCCATGAAAGGAGAAAGGAAATCTCAACAAGTGCTGGGAATTTTGGGGGTAAAGGAAAAATCCAAAACTGAAACCAAATTTGGGGATCCAAATGAGGGATAAATATCCAGGGACAAAAGAGGGGATTAAGGGTTTCAGGAACGAGGGTAACAGTCTGGGAAATAAGCCAACTGCAAAGCTGGGGAACGATAGGGTGCAGAATCAACCAAAGATTTGGGGGGGGGGATAGGATGTGGGAAGGCGTGGGAAGATTCCCATCTAGGGGGAAATGGAAGTTCTAAGATGGGCATGCTAGGTCACAAAACAAGATACAACAGGGCAACTCAGGCAGGATGAGTTACCAGAGTGTTAGCCTGGCTTTGGATGGTTCCACAGAGGCTGCACAGTGGTCTGATGACATTCCCTGGGCTTGAAATTGAATAACTGAGGGTACACTGTATTGTATGGAGGGTTCCAGGGCTTCAGGTATTGTACAACAAACTTAAGACTCTTACCTGTGGGTAACAAAGGCCTTTTAATCAATGTCTTCTTTGGAACATTCCAGTTGGTAGGCTACTCCCATGTGAGAGCATACAGGGGAAATTCCTGCTAGTTCAGGGCCCTCTTTTTTGCGATCACACACACTAAATAATCCACTTTCAGTGCACTTTCCAACTGGATTTTACTGTGTCAACTGGCAAAATCCAGTTTGAAAATGCTTTGAAAGTGGATTTAAAGTGAATTATTTAGTATGAGTGATCACAGTTTAATATATGTGATCAGAGAATCTTTTGAGATAATCAATATAGATGCACCCTGGTGGGGAGGCTCCTTTACAACAAGGGAAAATGTGAAAAGAGGAAGGTGAATAGTATAATGTTATATGGAAGCTCTCCCAAAGCACTCCAATATGGAAGCCAAAAACCTCCATTTGAAGCAACCTTAGTTCCCAAATAATCACTCTGGCAAAGATAAGTGGTGCAGAAATTACAAAATATAATAAAAAAAGGGACAATTTGGATTATATGGATTGGGGAGCTGGGGGTAGGCAGAGAGTATTCCTTAGTCTTTCTCAATTGCCGCCAGCCATTCAAACTACAGTGTGATGTGGTAATCTGGCCAAAGCCTGTAGGTTCCATAGGTGTGGATAATACATATACACACATGTTTATATCATACATCCACAATGCATATTATTCTGTAAAATACCTTACAAATTAATACACAAATAACAAAGAAAATGTGTTGATTTTTAAGGGAAAATACAATATGAAGAAACAAACATGATGCAAAACTAAAGCATCATGAGTTCAGTTTACACAAGTGAGAAGTGAAATTACAATAGGAGATTTCAGATCAGAACAGCATGGATGAGAAATCTGAAGTCACTCCATATCAGTCTCAGGAAGGCCTCTGGTTCAGTGAATGTGCTACTCGATACTGAGCTAGAAAGGTTCAAATTTTTTTTTTAAAATGAGTTGGTTTTGTAGACTTCAGTAACATTCCTATTGATTTCTTTGGACCAGGATGAAATCCTTAGTATGAAAGAAATTCATTCAAGAATGAACAGTATCAAGAGATTTAATAGCAGAATGAATAAAGAATGGCACACATGTGCAGGTTTTTTAGTGCATTAAGCTAGAACACAGGGCTATAGAAATATTTTTATCCCCAAATTATCATGCAATAAACTGTTTCTTGTCCAACAGCATCAACAGCCTGTTATTTAGCATAACAACAGACCACACACATGCAACAAACAGAATTATTAGGATGAGCAGAGATTTCTGCATCAGAACGCAATTAATTCTTAGCAAAAAGATCTTTTGAAATCGCATAATTATAGTTTCTGGAGGAAAAGTATTTTAATAAATTTGTTGTATTCTGAAAAGTTGGATCCCACTATATTCTGCTTATCAAAAACGGATGCTTAGTGCACTGTGATTACAGAGCCAGATAGTTGTCATTTTTGGTGATGTGAAAAAGAAAGCATGCTGTTCTAGACAATCACCTTTATTATATTTCGTGGAGATGTTAATAAGCACGGAGAGAGGATGAACAAAGCAACACTGATATGTGATGAAGGGGCAAAAGAAATGCACTCCTGATATTACAAATAGGGAAGCCGAGAGCAGAGTACATTCCCATCATGATCAGCATGTTATTAAATAGCTGGATGCGTAACAAAAACTTCATGATGATCAGGCTTCTGTAGCTTTCCAGGTGTACCCAATTGCTGGTATGTACTTTGCCTAATTAAAATTCCCCACTCTTAATTTCTTTTCACTCTCTCATTTATAATATTCACTTTGGGATATTTACATTTCTTTCTCAATCTCTTGTTTAATTTGAGAAATATGAGTAATTCGAAATACAGCTGTATTAGCTTTCTCTTGTTGACTTCCTCTGCAAATAGACAGTTCCTACTTTGACAAAAACTCCAAGTAATTTGCTGGGATGAATGACCCCCTCACAATTCTAAGGCATAATTCTCATTTGAGATATGATCATCCTCCCTTTGAACATCAAAGGATCCAAGGGAGGAAGGCAAGAGTTTTGTTTTGTGGGAACACTTGGTAAAGTCTCCTACTGCAGATATTTAAAGCTTAGACAAGTTGGAAGTGTAAAGGCTTTTGGCTCCATCTGTGGCTTGCAACCATAGGTTGATCTTAGTGGTCTAACCTAGAGCAACAAGCCCACTCTTTCCTTGTGTTTTTTTGTTTATTTTGCACTTGATCTTAGCCAAAAGGCCAAGAAACATTTTTAATTTATTTTTATACTTGTTTTATCTACATTTGTTTAAATTGTATTGTAAGCTGCTCTGGGTCCCCACTGGGGAGAAAAAACATGATACAAATATACTAGTAAATAAATGAACATAATACTTCCATGACACATCTATTATTGATCTGAGCCTTATTCTTAAGAACACCAAGTAACAGATATCTATATATCTAATTCTCAACAGTTCCTGCTGCATATGGGTATTTATTCCTGCAAACAGAGGGCACACAAAGGGCACAACAGGTTTTTCTACAAATTCAGGGGACTCTGTTTGTCTGCAGAAAAATCCAAAAAGTTAAAACAAAAAACTCAGGAAGGGTTGGATCCCCCCAATACCTTTTAAAATGGCCATCACAGGGATCTACTCCAGGCCCTGCCACATTGACAGTGAGAGACAGACTGGCAGCCAGCCAGAGACAAAGAGGAGAGGAAGCAAAAAGCAGAACTGGGGCTGGAATTGTGGAGGATTCCTCCTGCAATATGAATGGCTAAATAATCTGAGTTTTTCACCCCTACTTCTTTTGCTGCAGGCTCCACTGTCCTCTTAAAACTTTTGTGGGGGGTGGGGTTTCCTAACTGGTTCTGTCAGTCAGGGGAAGGGGGCAGGGCTTTTTCCAGGCCTATTTTGGCTTTTCAGAGAGGGATCCTTAGGGCCAGGCCTGACAAGGGTTGCCAGTGCCAGGCTGGGAAATTCCTAGATATTTTGTGGTGGAGTTAGGGCTGCCAAGTCCAACTTGGGAAATATCTGGGGACTTTGGGGGTGGAGCCAGGAGACTTTGGGGGTGGAGCCAGGAGAAAGGAAGTGACATCATTTTGTGATGTCACATCCTGTGATGTTGCTTCCACATGCTGACACATGAACTCATGAAGTTTCCTAATACTGAATCAGGCCATTGGTCCATCAAGGTCAGTATTGACTACTCAGACTGGTAGTGGCTCTCCAGGGTCTCAGGCTGAGATCTTTAATGTCACCTATTACCTGATCGTTTTTTAGCTGAAGAGGCTGATACCTCCTGCATGTCAAGCAGATGCTCTATCACTGAGCAACGGCCCTACTGAATCCTTCCTCATCTCAGCAGAATATGAAGCACTAAGTGCTACACAAGTGCTAAATATGATTTTCATATCATAAGAACAGGAGAGAAGCCACAGTGGATCGGCCCATCCAGTACAGCCCATCCAGTACAACACTCTGTGTCACAACAGTGGCCAAAAATACCAGGTGCCCTCAGGAGGTCCAGCAGCGGGGCCAGAACTCCAGAAGCCCTCCCACTGTTGCCCCCCAAGCACCAAGAATTCAGAGCATCACTGCCCCAGACAAAGGGTTCCATTTAGACCTTGTGGCTAATAATAGCCACTGATATACCTCTGCTGGATGGGGACAGAGAGAGACAGACAGACAGAAAAAAGAAAGAGGGAGAGAGAGAAGGGGAAAAAAACTGGCAGAGGCACTTACTTCCATTTAGACCTTGTGGCTATAATAGCCACTGATAGACCTCTGCTGGATGGGGACAGAGAGAGAGAGAGAGACAGACAGACAGACAGACAGAAAAAAGAAAGAGGGAGAGAGAATGAAAAGAGCTGGAAGAGAAACTCACCTTGCCAGCCACATGCAAAAGCAGCTCCTTCAGTCCCTCTGGGCGGACCTCTCTTGCTGTGGAAGCTCTCTTGCTGACTTCTTAAAGGGGAAATGTCTGGCGAGGCTTTTTACTGCAGGGCAGGCTCTCTGCAGACATTTCCCTTTTAAGGCAGCCATTTTGTCCCCCCGGTGGGCAACTTTGGAAAAGCGGGAGGGAAGGACTAAAAATCAGTGTTTCCCCCACCCTACCGGGGGACTTGGCAGCCCTAGGTGGAGTCTAAGGAGGGCTGGGTTTGGGGAAGGGAGAGGCCTCAGCTGGATATAACACTACAGAGTCCAGCCTTCAAAACAGCCATTTTCTCCAGGGAGACAGATCTTTGGTGTTTAGAGTTCAGTTGTAATTCTGAGGGATCTCCAGGTTCCACCTGGAGGTTGGTAACACTAGGCCTGGCTGCACCTCTGGGTGACTTGATACCACCTTTTTTGAGGAACTTTATGAATTGGAGTAAACATTACTCCTGGTAACAGTCAAACACTTTGTAGTTAAATAACTATTACAAAACTTTGGGATGTATAAAGTGAACGTTTGTTTTTTGTAAATATCACTTTTTGTTTCTGGAAAGCAGAACAGGAAGAACAGCCACAGAGCAGAGAAAAAACCTTTCAAGTGAAGAGATGAGAGGCTAAAAAAAGAAGTCAGTGGCAATCACAAGCCAGACATAAATGAAGGTGGACAGATGGAGTTAGTTCAGATTGCAATTTGTAAATTATTAAGTGAGACTGGGAGGTTAGTAGATACGAAGATGCTAGAAACAATTTGAATTAACAATTCTGTTAAGATAGAACAGCTACAAAAAAAGTCTACTGAGTACCATCCAGTTCCATTGAAAACAATTGTCATTTTGCCACTGACTTTTCTAAAATTAATTCTTTTCCTGCCCCGTATTGTTTCTCTTATTTTAACAGGTTCTACTCTATTTTTGTATCTGAAACAGAAACAACAACAAGAATAATATGCCCCTCTTAATTTATGAATAAACAAACACAGGATCCCAGACAGATGGTCATCTGGCCTCAGTTTAAACTAGTGAAGGAGAGTCAACAGTCTCCTGAACAGTCTGATTCACTGTTGAATAGCTCTTACTGTTAAGCAAAATGGCCCAGGAAAATGCCCCTTTCCATGCCCCTGCCACACTACACATCCTAATGGAGGAAGGATTGGATGATGGCAGTAGCCAAACTCAACCAGGGCCAAGGCTGCGACATGTGAGGTTAGTCATACCTCATCAGGAACTGCCATGTGCAAGTCCCATCTCATACACGGTGGCCCTGGGTGAGGTGAGATCAATCTCACTCCCTACAGGTGAGCCTCAAGCAGGGTGACACAAGCTTTGTGTCTGATGGGTGGCCCCAGATACAGAGAGGTTAGACAAACCTTGACTCCCATGGGGTGAGTCTCATCTTACACTGGCCTTCCCTGGTGAGGCAAGACTAGCTTCACCCAGGGCCAGGTGGCCCCCATCTCACACCCACTATTCAGAGTGGCAATGATCACCAATCCTCCTCTGGAGATCCTCTTGGTCCTTCTACCTTGTGGGAGAAGAAATTGTTTACAAGGCAAGAAAATAATTTAAGATTCCCAGCAGAAGTCAGGATAGTTTAAATCTGCCATTACCACTGTTGTCTTGGTTCTGTAAGAACTTTGCAATTTGTTGAAGGGAAGCATCACCCCTCCCTTCTGTTTGGTCATTCATGTTGGGGAAAATAATCAAAAATACTTAAATACTCAGAGTTTGCAATGGATATTTGCTTTACTGGAGAGGAGACATTTCTTTCTGTTTAAAATCTTTATTTCTAAGGGATAGGGTACACAGGAAACTTACAAAATAAAAGAGTTATCTCGGGTCATTTCGTAGAAAAAGGGTCATTTCGTAGAAAAAGAGGTGCAGGAGCTCATTAGCATAACTCATTTGCATAACTCATTTGCATATGCCACACCCCCTAACATACCGGAAGTGTGTCAGAAGGCAATACCCACCCCTCAGGCTCCTCTCCACGGGTGAGTGAAACTGACCTGCTCTTCTTCCATTCCCTTCCCCATCCAATACTTTGTGCAATAAAAATAAGCATAAAGAACACACCCTCATTCTCTTCCTGCTCCCTTGAAACCACCAGGTTTCAAGTAGACTTGAGATACCCAGGACATGTGCACCACCCATCCCTTCCCCTTCCCCTCCCCACAACAAGACACCCTGTGAGGTAGGTGGGGCTGAGAGAGGTCTTTTGAGAACTGCTCATGAGAGAACAGCTCTGAGAGAACTTGTGACTGGCCCAAGGTCACACCAGCAGTTGCATGTGGAGGAGTGGGGAATCAAACCTGGTTCTCCCAGATTAGAGTCCAACTCCTGACCACTACACCAAACTGATAAGGTGGAAGCAGCTGAAGGGTTGGTGAAATTTCTCCAGTACTTATGTGCCATGTGCCCAGATAAAAAATGGTATACTTAAAACATTTATATGCCAGCTTGAGCAAGTCTCTGGAAAAGCAGCACACAGTCATAAAAGGAACAATGATAACATTATCAATATTAAAACAAAACATTAAAAACAATAAAGACCCTAGCAGGGCTTTCCCCGGGGTGCTGCGCTTCTGCACTGCTCGGGGAAGCCGAGGAGGGGGTGGGGCTTGGTCACATGCCTGCCCCTGGGCTCCTCACTCTTGGAGCTGCGCTCCTGTGCGCTCCCGCTCCAATGGACCCCTGTCTAGAGCTACATCTTTACATGCTGCTGGTATAAACACATGGTCACTCAGCAATGGAGATTCCTCTTTCTTCCTGACCCCTAGAAGGAAGTCATCTGCTTGCATTAACCAATCAATGTTACAAAACAGACTTCAGTTTTCCTGGCTTTGATTGCCTTGGCTCTGTGGCAGGTTCCTTCCGGGTCAGCCTAAACAATAGCACAGAAGGTAAACAGGTTAACCCTATAATGGATGGAATCTGGACCTTGCAACTTACACATTTCCAACAGTTTGGTCTGTAAAATACTGGAACAAATACCACCTTTGTTTCTTTTTCTTTCTTTTTTCTTACCCAGAAGCTTTAAATAGGGCTTCTGCTCTCAGATACATTAATTTCTTTGCAGAGATATATATTGTAATATATAATACTACTCCCATTGCCTTTCTGTTGGGTCTATTTGTTTTGAACAAGGTATACCCTTCAGTTCTGGTATTTCAGTCTCGAGACTCATCCTGAAAAATCTCAGTGATACCTATCAGATCACACTTACCTTCCATTATTTACGTTTTGACTTAATCTTTCCCATAACTTAATGTTTCCCATTCTCTGTGCACTAGTATATTGACATTGGAGATCATGGCCATTGAACACTAATGGTTTTGACATCATATTTTCCTGAAAATTACAAGGCACTTCCCTTACAATCTCGTGTCCTATCGCTCTTTTCCCTAGTACTTGGTTCACTGATCTGGGTCTTCTCTTCTCCACAGAATTTAGTTTAAAGTCTTCCTGACAAGATTTTCGGTTGTCAGCAAACAAGTCCTTTTCAGTCCTTGTCAAGTATTACTCTTCTCTTGCCAGAAAGCCTCATTCTGATAGAACAGACAATAGTCCAAAAAGCCAAGCCCTTGCCAATGAGACCATCTGCACAGCCAGGTGTTGGCTTCCAGTATCCTACTTTTTCCCCAACACCATGACCTTCAACAGGAAGGAACACTGAATACACTTGTACTCTCAAGTCACTGCAGCAGAATAAAATACTGGGAAATTAGAAGTGTCTAAATTTTATTCTTCATGCATTACATTTAGAGGTTCTCTGATATCAGCAGAGATGTCATCGTTTCAGAGTGTTGCACTAATAGCATCATTGTAATAGGGCAGCACTCACTTTTTAGCTCGCTAAATGATGAATACAAAACACCCCTCATTCTATTATTACGTTATTGTTAATATTTTGAGTTCCTTTCCACCCAGCTTAGGGTCCCCAAGGCAGTGAACAATGAATAACATTTAAACAAGCTTAAATACAAACACATACAATTTAAAATAATTTAAAATATTATATGCACACATAGGCACATGAACAGGAAGGAGGGTCAGTCAGAATCAGTGAAAGAATGCCAAACAAAACAGAAAAGTCTTCGCTTGCTGTCTTAAGACAATGATAGAAGAGGATGGAAGTAATTTCATAGTTTTGGGGAGGTAATTCCATAGTTTTAGTGCCAAAACTGAGAAGGCCCTTTCTTGAGTTGCCACCTGTCAAGCTAGGGTTGCCATCTCCCTGGTTGGGGTGGGTTTTCCCCTGATTTTGGAGGCTCCAATCTGTTGCCAATCATCTGGCCAGCAAGGGAAGCCCCACCCCAAACAGCCCCCTCCCGCGTTGATGTCGCCAGAATGGTGACGCCACCCAGTAGTGATGTCATTATGTTGCCAACGTCAGGGGGGTGACACTCTAGTTTTTGGTCAAACTCTATGGTTTTTAGGGCCCAAAAACTAGAGTGCCACCCCCCCACATCAGCAACATGATGATGTCACTTCTGGGTGATGTCATCTGTTCCACGGCAGAAGATCCCAACAAGGACCTGGGAGCCCCCCACCAGATTGGCGGTAGGACCGGGCAACCCTATGTTAAGTGAATAAACTCTGTACCTCATGTATAAGATGGGGGTAGTGGTAGGTAAGTTTATATAGAAGTAGATGGCCCTTGCTGGTTCCAAACAGTATAGGGTTTTAGAGGTCAATGCCAGCACCCTGAACTGGGCCCAAAAGTAACTTGGGAGCCACTATAGATGAAAAAAAAGAGTGATATGTTGTGGCACTAACAGCAGCTAAAAATATTTTAGGCACCCTGAGGCACTGATGACTCAATACAACTCCAAGTTAAACTAAACTACTTGAGTCAAGTTTATTTTGCTGATCTCACACATTTCATAAGCAGCTTCTGCAGTAATGTGAAATGGAGTTGCCCTCAGATTTGAAATGTCTGAGCATTGCTCAAGGCAGACATTGGCAGCTGAAGGAAAGAGACTGCAGGGAGCAGGAGTGAAACAAAAATGACTGACAAATCTTCCTATATCATCAAATGTTTCAAGCAGAAGCTTAGCATTTGCTGAAGGAAATAAAAACCAATTAAATAGTTTCCAATTGTAAAGGGTGTGATAACCTATGAATATATATGAGACCACGGAGGTTCTTTTTTATCTTGTTGTATATTTTCTAAAAAGCAGGGACAATTTATCATCTACTGTTATTTTACTGCATTAAGAAAGAAAAAGCATATTAAAAATTCAATGTGAAGATGAATAATCTTTCTTTGTGAAAGTGCACCTTATCCACAGAATTGTGCCTAGGAAAGTAAGAGTGCACCTTCCTTCATCACAGATTAGCTACAGCTGCCTCCCAAAGAAACATTCAGATTAGGGATCAGATCATGCAGTTTTGGGCTTCAGGACCTCTCATTTGAGAAAAATAATACTTGCAGAATGTCATTGACATTCAAAGAAAAAGAAGCTGTGTATCTGCACACACAGAGGGAAAATAAGAAAAAAATGGAGAGCCCTGGAGGAGAAGTATTAAAGAAAACATGGAGCCTAGGGAGCATGGCAGAAGGAGGAAAAAGAACTGGAGGAAATGTGTGAGCTGGAAAGGTAACCCATCTCCAAATATGCACTAATATAGGGCTTCCGTTTCTGCAAGGACTGTGGCCAGCTATGTGATTTTGGTGGGAAGGGAAGCAAATAGGCACCAAGTGTTGGATTTCTTATGTGCTTTCTAATGACTAGTTTACTCAGAAAGATTTCAAACAGCCTATCTATTCCATTTCAGGAACTGGTTACAAATGGGTTTTTTTTCTGTCATTTCAGACAGACCCATTTTAGTAACCAGCTGTTAATGGAATATATCTACCTGTTCATACAGTGCTGGTTGTCTCCTGTTTGGGAAGCATGTCTGAGGTGTTGTTCTGAAAACTGCTTTTCTCAGTTCTTCAATCCCTTCTTCCATATCTGAATCGCTACAGTGGGCTGTGTAAAATGCCCCGTAGCACTTCCTCCAGTGACGGGTTTTTTCGCACCCTTTCCCTCATAGAGTTTTTGCCTAAAAACCATAGCATCACCCTGACACCCCTGACATGCCTATGTCACTTCCGGATCACATTGGAAGTCATGTGGGCACATCACCGGAACATTGGCTAAGACTCCTTGCTTCCTGTAAGCCCACTCCCCATCCCTCACCAGCTGCCCAGAGGGACCTGGCAACCCTATCCTGGGGCCCATTTGTGTCACAAGCTGTTGCACAGAATGGTTTTTTTGGTTTTGCTAGGGAGCAATTGTGCTGTGGAGGCAGTTTTAAATGGCATCAGTGGGATGGCTGTTTGGTAAGTAGCTGTTCCCTGTCTGTATGTGTGTTTTACTCCAGTCAAATTCAAGTCATATGCTTGTTAACTCATGCAGTTTATGTCTAGAATACCTAAATCCACGTCCTTCCTCACCCTCAGAATGTCTTTCAAAAACAAATAAACTAAAATAAGCCACTTACATCCACTATTTTACTTCAAACTTCACAGGTACTAAAATGTCAAAAGCTGTGCTACAGGTGGCCATATCTAAATCCCTACACCACAGTTATTTTATTTTCTCCAGCAGTTTCACCAGAAATGTTGACCTATATTTCTTTTTATTTTCTCACTAGCTCAGCAAAGACATCTACAGGCAGCAACTATCTTCCTCCAATTAATATCCTGGCTTTGCCTCAGTGGGGAAAAGACATCTCTTGAATGCTAATAAGCTATAAATTGTCAAATATTCAGGCAGTGGGAAATGTGCTATAGAGTTGAGCAGGATTTTGTCATCTCTTGTGTAAAAATGCCTATCTGGGAACATTGAAATAGCAGGCTGTCACATACCACTTGCACAATTAAAGTTGGTAATGTCCTCGAGCATTGATATGTATTCATTTCAAGGACTTAAAGCATAGATTTCTATTTAACTAGATGTGTGGGTTTCATTCCTCTGATGCATCGAAGTACGGGAAGGAGGATTTCCCAGTAAGAAAGCACATATGATGAGGAGTGAAAGCGTTTAACAGAATGATGATGTGAAGTGATTGCAGATGCCAGGCATTTGGGGGAAATGGAGTTTGTGCTGCTCACTCAAGCACAGAGAGAGCTTTCTGGGGAGAAAAAGGCAGAAGTAAAAAAGTGATGTGTTGTGATGCCTTGGTGACAGAATACAAAAGTAGTTAGCCGACTTATTTAAGATTCTATTTGGAATGAACACATTACCTTCTCAGTAGGCATGAGCAAAAGGTCCCTGTTTTGTTTCCTTCTCTCTGAATATAGTCTGGTCAATAGTTTCAGTCCTTCGCTTTCCACATTTTGTTTGCTTTATGTATAGGTTTCTTAAATACAGACTTTATGCAGTATTTACACATACAATGTGTGTCATTTATTACACAATATGTCTAATATATAAATAATATATAAATAAATATATATTGTTGATGTATGGATCCACAAATAATGTTGGAAAATATGTACCTTTTCACAGTATGATGTGAGTAAGCAGAAAATGGTGAAAAATAAAGGACAGGTTTGATTTACATGAGAGAAATGAAACTGAAATTGAGATTGTTTGGTTGAAAAGACCAAGAATAAGAAATACAAAATTATCCTTGTTTTTTAGTGGCCTACTACCATTAAGGGCAAATTACGAGGAATCTGCAGTTCATGCCACTATGGGTACTTTTGCATGAGACATAGTATCTCTTATCAGGGGCTAAATTGATTATTTTTAATCAACAAAAGAATTTTGGAAATGATCATTATGATGTCTGTATTATCCTATCTGTAGACATGATCATTATTATATCTGTATTTACCATAATACCATGGTGTATTGATCGGCAAAATAAAAATGGATGCTATATTTCATTGACTAAGCGCGCAGACATACTTGCTATTCTCAGATACTTCTCAGCCAAACCCTTTGCAAATGAATCTGCAAGGGTAGCATGGCACAAATTCAGCTTCTAAATACAAGTTGTAAGTGATTTGGCCTATGCTGCAGTAAAACAAGTAATAAACAAGCAAACCCCCTATTTAGTGGTTTACCTTTAAAAACAGAAATAGAGCTGGAAGGGACCCCAAGGGTCATTTGGTCCAACTCCCTGCACAATGCAAGAAATTCATGATTACTTTCCACTCCTCCGTTCCCCCAGTGACCCTTGCTCTATTCCTAGGATCCTTGGTCAATTTTGCCTGGAGGAAAATTCCTTCCTGACCTCAAAGTGGTGATCAGAATTACCCTGGGCATGCAAGAAAGACCATATAAGCTGAGCAGTGGCTCGTCTCTTCCTGCCCTCCCTCTCATGAACTGCCTAAATTCATAAAATCAGTATTGCTGTCAGATGGTCATCTAACCTCTGCTTAAAAACTTCCAAAGAAGGAGAATCCAGTACCTTATGATGAAGCCTGTTACACTGAGCAACCATTGTCAGGAAGTTCTTCCTAATGTTTAGACAAAAACTCTTTTGGTTGAATTTCAATCCATTTGTTCTGCTCTGACCTTCTGGGGCAACAGAAAACAACTCCACCCCATCCTCTGTAAGACAGTCCTTCAAATATCTGAAGATGCCTGTCACATCACCTATCAGTCATTTCCTTTCCCTCAACCTTTCCTCATAGGACTTGGTCTCCAGACTCCTCACATTCTTCATTGTTCTCCTATGGACACATTCCAGCTTGTCAACAATCTTCTTAAACTGCAGTGCCCAAAACTGAACACAATATTCCAAGAGAAGTCTAATGAGAGCAGAGTAAAGCAATACTATCACTTCACATGATCTGGACACTATAGTTCCATTGAGGCAACCTAAAATTGCATTTGCCTTTTGAACTACCATATCACACCGCTTGAATCATGTTCAGTGTATGGTTTACTAAGACCCCTAGATCCTTTTTGCAAGTACTACTGCCAAGACAAGTCTCCCCGTTCCTATCATTATACGTTTAAATTTGTTTCCTACCTATATGCAGAAATTTACATTTAACCATGTTGAAATTCCTTTTGTTCATTTTAGCCAAGTTTTCCAGCCTGTCAAGATCATCCGGTATCTTGATTTTGTCTTCCACTGTATTTGCTACCCCTCCCTATTTAGTGATATCTGCAAATTTAATGAGCATCTCCTCTATTGCTTCATCCAAGTCATTTATAAAGATGTTGAACAACACAGGGCTAGGACAGATCCCTGAGGCACTCCACTTGTCACTCCTCTCCAAGAGGATTAAGAACCTTTAACAGGCACTCTTTGGATGTGATCTGTCAACCCCCTAACAGTAATAGGATCCAAGCCACATTTTGCCAACTTGTCAACAAGAATATCATGGGGAACCTTATCAAAAGCCTTACTGAAATCAAGATGAACTATGTCTGCAGCATTCCCCTGATTCAACAAGGTAGTAACTCTTTCAAAAAAGGAGACAAGGTTAGTCTGACATGACTTGTTCTTGAGGAACCCATGCTGGACCTTAGTAATCACAACCATCCTTTCTAAATGCTCAAGGACTGACTGATGATTTGTTTTAAAACCTTCCCAGGTATATATGTTATGATGTCTGGTCAGTAGTTACCTGGATCCTCCATTTCCCCCTTCTTGAAGATGGGGACAACATTTGCCCACCTCTAATTTTCTGGCACCTCATCTGTTCTCCAAGAATTCTCAAAAATAATGGACAGAGGCTCCAATATTACATCAGCAAGTTCTTTTAGTACCCTCAAGTGCAATTCATCTGGCCCTGGGACTTAATTTTATTTAGAGAAACTTAGTGTTTATGTGCCTCTCTTGCGCCTATCCTAGGCTGCAACTCCCTTCCTTCATCATGTGTTCTCCTTTTGACAGGTTCAGCACCATTTCCCTTGCAAGAGAAGCCTGAGGCAAAGAAGGAATTGAGCACTTCTGCCCTGTCTTCATCACCTGTTAAAATTTCACTTTCCTCTCCCCGCAATGGACCCATCACATTCTTGTTCTTTTTCTTGCTCTAAACATAACCAAAGAACCTTTTTTGCTGGGTTTAGCATCTCTCTGAGCTAGCTTAAGCTCAAACTGAGCTTTAGCTTTTCTAACACTCTCTAAAAGCACTATTTTTTTATATTCATCCTTGGTTATATGGCCCTCCTTCCATTTCCTAAATGAGTTTTTTTAAAAATTCTTACATCTTTGGAAAATTGTTTATAAAGCCACCCTGGCTTCTTTAGCTTCCTCCCATTTTTCTTTCTCATTGGAATAATTTGTGATTGTGCCTTCAATATCTTGCTTTTAAGAAACTCTCTTGAATTCCTTTCTCCTTAAGTATTTCTGACCAAGGGATTTTACCTAATACAACTTTGTTTGTTAAAATTAACTTTTCTAAAGTCCAAACTATAAGTCTGGCTACATACAGTTTTTCCTTTCCCTGAGATCTTAAATTCCAAAATTACATGGCCACTACTACCCAGGGTGCCCACTACTTTCACTTCATCAACCAGTTCTTCCCTGTTGGTGACAATCAAATGCAAGGCAGCACTTGTTTCCTTCTCCACCTTCTGGAAAATGAAATTGTCAGCAAGACAAGTTCAGGAATTTATTAGACCTTTCATTTTTAGCAGAGTTTGTCTTCCAACAGATATCCAGGTAACTGAAATCTCCCATGACCACTGTGTCAAGTCTTTTTGAAAACTTTGTAATCTGTTCCAGGAGTGTCTCCTCCAAGTCTTCCATCTGACTTGGTGGTCTATAGCAGACCCCCACCATAATACCACTGTTAGTTCTTACCCCTTTTATTTTTACCCAGAGACTCTCAATTGATCTTCCATGCTCAGATTCATGTATTTCACAAGTATCTGCATCCTCGACATATAATGCCACTCCTCCTTTTAAACAAGTCATACCCCTCAATCCTAATATTCCAATTTTGAGTGTCATCCCACAAAGTTTCAGTCATGCCTATTAGGTCATAGCCCATTTCTTGTATTAGGACCTCAAATTCCTCCTGCTTGTTTCCCATATTAGTGTAAAGACATTGGAATCCATGGTTCATTTACATTGGGTGTTTCATTTCTGTTCTTACCTGCAAATTAATAGGTCCCTGCCTATGTGCCCCTCCTCACACATCTTTAGTGTTCCTATCTCCAGTTATTGGCATCATAATAGACTTTTATTTTTTTCTCCCTCTCTACCAGATTTAGTTTAAAGCTCTCTATGATGATATTGCCCTTTTCTTCTCTCACACACTGGATTTTCCCTTTTTTCCATCTTCTTTCTTGCTGAGCAGCCCCTATATCTATTTTCTTCTTATTTGTATGTCAATGGCTGTCCCACCCAGTCTCATATCTATATCTATGTGTGTGTGTGTGTGTGTGTGTGTGTGTGTGTGTGTGTATGTATGTATGTATTGATGCTGGCCCAGTCCAGGACACTGAGGGAAGAGACAAAATCACCTTCTTATATTCCACTTCTGAAATGTCACATGAGAGGTTTTTGAAAGTTCAAGATAAACATGTTTTGTTTAATTTAGAGGAGAAAAGGTCAGGTGGAATCAGGGGTGGGATGTATGAGGTGAACTGATACAAAAACTGAGGTAACTTTGTAATCACACTAACTCCAGATAATTTGTTGCCAACAAGTAAGTATTCCTGCTATTCAATAAGGTCTTTTAAGGAGAGAGGCTTTCTTTTCAGTTTCTGCTTACATACTCAAGCATAGGTTTTTGAGGATCATTGACTCTTAAAGTCTAGAAGGCAGGAACATACAACCAGGGTCCCAAAATACTTCTATGTACACAGATCAGGGATCACTTCTCTTTCAACAGCTCTCTCCCTTTTCACTGGGCAGAGATTACTTAACTAGAAGCAATTTCCCTTTTCAGCTTGAATGGGGATCCTCTCTGATCCACTCACTCCTTTTTTGCCTCCTTCCCAGTCCACAGTCCGTGCTTAACTGTCTCTTCTTCAACTATCAGTTCCCAACTGTCATTTCTTAACTGACTCTCTCTACAGAATTCCATTTGAAAAGCTTGTCACTCAAAGGTCCTCATGAGGTTCGAAACATCTCCTGACAGAAGAGTTCCATCTCAAAAAGTGTAAACCATCATAAAAAAACCTCAAACTTTTACTGCCAACATCATCTACATAGCCAGTTGCTTATTCCCAGTATTTTTCTCTCTCTTCCTAAGCCACAGTCTTTAATAGGAAGAACAAGAAGGGGGACCTGCAATACTTGTGGGGGGAGGGAGTATTCCAATCCTCCTCCCACCCCCCTCCCCAGCGACAGGAGTGGTGGTGAGGAGGCCTGCCGATCCTCCTCCCACCCCCCTCCCTTGGCAGCAACAGTGGCGGTGAGGAGGCCTGCTGATCCTCCTCCCACCCCCCTCCCTTGGCAGCAACAGTGGCAGTGAGGAGGCCCACCGATCCTCCTCCCACCCACCCCCTCAACAGTGACAGTGGCGGTGGCAAAGAGGCCTGCCAATCCTCCCACCCCCTCTCTTCAGCAAGGCCTGCTGACTCTCTTTCCTCCTCCCCTCCCTGCACCGGCGAGGCCTGAGCGACTCACAGCTCCCAGCCTGCCAAGCCTTCTCCCTTCCCTCCCCTGTGACAGTGACAGTGAGGTCTTAGTGGCTCACAGCTGCCAGGCCCACTGTGCCTCCCACCCAACAGCCAGAGCATTCCCCATGAAAGTGAAGGGAACACTTTTACTTTTGGGGGATTTAAATATCCCCCTAAAAGGTTTTTTTTTAACTTTAAGGATTTTTCTGCACATGTGGGGAGTCCCCCAAGTGTACAGAAAAATCTCCTTGCCCCCCATGTGCCCCCTCCGTGTGGATTTAGATATCCGCGTGCAGGGGGCACCTCCAGGTGGTAGTTGAAGATCTCCTGGAATTACAACTGATCTCTGGGTGACAGAGATCAGTTCACCTGGAGAAAACAGCTGCTTTGAAAGGTGGACTCTTGTGTCATTATACCTCACTGAAGTCCCTCCCTTTCCCAAAGCCCACCCTCCTCAGGCTCCACCCCCAAAATCTCCAGGTATTTCCTTAGGCAGAGATGGGAATCCTACCTGGCACTCAATTGTCCTCCACATTCTGTGCCTTCCTGGACACAATAAGCATGCTCAGCCCTCACCAGTACTTTTCAGGGAGAAGTCTTTTGGATTTACAACTGAAAATTCTTCTTATACTTCAAAAGTCCCCGAAATTATCAGAAACTGGTACCTTGTCTGCAGATGGTCCCCTTTCACTACCGTACTGACAAGCACTCAGACATCAAGACTACGATTCTAACAAAAAAATCACATTTCTCAAGTTTCCAACTGAGCTTTTACATAATGGCAAAATGTGTCTCACAGAAGTGTCCCAAATGATTAACTGGGTTCACTTGATCTTTAACAAATACAGCAGATATTCATTACGGACCTGCAGACAACACCTTGCAACTGAAGTAATAGCTAAGTGACCAGTGGCTACCCACTTGGAAAGAGGTATTAGAATGAGAAGAGCAAAAGTACATGGAAAGAAAGTGGGTTTGTAATTTGAGATGCAGAGCTGCACAAAGAACAAAAGGATAAAACAAAACAAGAAGACAGGTTATGAACCATATCATAATTTTCCTGACAATTTCCCCCATTCAGTTATTAAAAAGTAAGAATGAAGTCACAAATTACCAAAAAACTCCATTTAAATTGCTACTGAAATAAAACACCCAAAATGCTGGATACAGTGCTGATGGAAGTATACCTTTCTGAAATCTACCAAACGTCTGGAGTCATCTCTTGTCCATGTAGAGCTATGCATAAATAAAGGCCGAGGACAGATTAGAGTTCTGCCACGCTACAGGAGCACAGCAGAACAAGCCGGGGCGAACTGCCCTGCAGCGCGGCGTTCAGACGCTGCCTCAAGGAAGCCACCTGCAGCGTCCACACTGTGGGTGGCTTCCGGCGGCGGCAGCAGAATGGTTCTGCCCACCTGCATTCACACCCACTGGAAGTGGGTGGAATGCGCACGCAGCCGCTGGGACACCACTTGGAAGTGGTGCCCGGCTGCTGCGGGAGGAGCGCACCGCCGGACGAGGTGAGTCCAGGGCGCCTCTGCAGGGCAGATGTGGCAGTCTGGATGCCTGCTCTGCCTCCGCTTTTAAAGCGGAAGCAGAGCGGGCCAGACTGCCAGTCTGTCCTCAGCCAAAATCTTTGTTATCAACTTAGTCTACCTGACTACATCCTATTGCTCCTAGAATAAAGTATAGCTCTTAACTAGATTATAGACCAATGGACTATGTCCAGGGACATGGTAAATAGATCAGATTTTGATAACTTTGCAGAATGCCTGGCAAATAAGTAGCAAGTCAACATATAATAATTAGTTGAGCTGACATTTCTCTTTGTCTGCCTCCCCTGAGGTCTTAAACCAAGGCAAAGGATATACAAGCAAAACAAAAATAGTCATTATATTAGCAGAACTGGAAATTAATTTGGAAAGCACACCAAGTACAGAATGTGCCATTCAAACTGCTGATCCTAATAAAAATGCCTCATACATTACAAATTCTTTGTTTGACAACTCAAAGGTACAGTAGTTACTGAAATGCATGCATAAGCTACAGTTTATTTTTAAATTAAGAAAAACATGTAATTATTTTTCCTTCCAGGGATTGCTTAATTGGCTCTTGTTGATGTGTATGCCTCTGTGTTTTTAAAGCCAGGCAAATAGAGCGCAGTGACAAAATCTGCACAAATTAGCATTCTTCTTCCTCTTGCATTAAAGATCATACTTTTACTGATGTTGAAAGATCTGCTCAATCACTGGGTCACCCTTCTTCAGAAGGACAAAACAGATTAACCAAATACCAAAATGTCAAAGCTCCATTATGCTCACTCTCCTACCTTCGTCCCATCAATTCTCATTTATTACTTCTTTAAAGGACAATAAATTCCAGCCCATAGATTTCTGTAGGACGTTTCATGCCTTTTGCCTGGAGTGTGAGACTTCATTAAACACATTATAATTTTCATCTCTGAAATGTTTACTTAAGCCATTCTGGCCCAAAAAAGGTGGAGAATGCAGTTCCACAATTTGGAGAAGTAAGGGCTCAAGCAATTAAGAAATAAGAATCAGAATGATCCAAGAGAGGTGTTCTTTCAGAGCATCCTGTGAGATCTGAAATGTACTGGAGACAGAAATAGACCTCACAATATTTGTTTCTGTGTTTTATGCTTATTTCTTTCATTACTTTGTCTCTAGATGTTAAGCATTCCAGTTCCTTTGAGTAAAGTCATCTTGTCTGCAATATCCCTGTTAATTTTTTTCTCTTGCTATGTACTAGATAGTACTGAATAAAGAGTGACATAAGACATTTTGTGATAAGAACATAAGAACATAAGAGAAGCCATGTTGGATCAGGCCAATGGCCCATCCAGTCCAACACTCTGTGTCAAACACTGGCCAAAACCCAGGGGCCATCAGGAGGTCCACCAGCGGGGCCAGAACTCCAGAAGCCCTCCCACTGTTGCCCCCTCAGCACCAAATGCATCAAACAGTATATATGTAGATAAGTGATGGAACTATTTTTTATGTTTCCATATACCAATCAAGGGAAACATATTCATCTCTTCTCATGAAGATGTAAAAGTGAGTTACTTCTCAGAGAGGAAATGGACAGTTTCCCTTGTTGACAAAACCATTGGATTGTAGAAATAATGCAAATAAGCATTCAAATATCACTATTTCCAGTAACACTTCAAGACATCCTCCTTCACCATTTATCACTAGCCTAAAACACTGAAAAAGGTTATTTTTGTGTTGTAGTTGAATGAACCCTTAAGTCTAAAGAGTTACATTGCTTGGACACGATTCTGCCCTACTTGTAACTCTTTCCCAATTGATTATGTATTGTATTCATGTTTGATTCTATTTGAAATTATTGTGGCAGCAATCCATTGTACATTTCCCTGGTAATTAGCTCCAGTGGGATTTACTGCCCTAGAAATGTGTATAGGATTGCACCATAAATTATATACTTCCATGGAACATCAAGCTGACCGTATATAACTACCATCTCAATTCAGCATGTATCTAAGAAGAAATTAATTTGTCTCCCAGGTTCTACATGATTTTTTGTGCATATTTACAGTGGAAAGGATTACAAGTCACAGGAAGGATAGTGTACCATGACTTGGATCTGTGGTGGTGGGAAGTGCCATCCAGTTTCTAGCAGGAAGCAAAAAACAAGAGAGAATTGGTGCAGTGTGAGGATTATTTTAAACTAGGAATAAGGCCCGTTGTGGAAATAAATACAATGGGCTCTAGAAAGAGGCTCTGGAAGAGTGCCAGGGCCTTGGGCACTCAGCGTCAATTTGCTGTGGCAACCTCAGTAGGGTATAATGACAGAGTCTACCAGTTTCTCCAGGGGAAGATCTCTGCCATCTGAAGTGCAGTTGTAATTCAGTGTGATCTCCATCCCTCCCCTGGAGATTGGCAACAATGGTTCTCAATGAGGGACTGGTTGGCTTGGAGCGTGGAGTCTATGGCATTGAACCTGTCTAAGGCCCCAACCCCTCCTCCAATGTCACTGTTTCCAGGCTCCATCCCTCAAATCTCCAGGAATTTTCCACCTGGAGTTGGCAACCCTATCTGCTTCCCAGCCAATCATCAACTTCACTCTTCAACTTTCCACCACCACCCACAGCCTCCACCGTGCTCTGAAGCCCTGGAGCACTTGGAATTCTGAGTGATCTCCAGCCCTCAACTGGAGATTGACAACTCTTCTCCACCCACTGCCAGGTGGATCTAACTGTCCCCTCAGTGGCCTTCTTCTATCAGTAAAAAGACCATGGACTTTCAGCATAATCCTCTCCCCCGCCCACTGCCAGCTTGGCCTTGCTCTGATTAGGGAAATAGCTGGAGATGGGGGGGGGGGGGGTTTGAATCCTGTGGAGGGCAGCATTTGGGGGGGATTGAAGGACTCAGCAGGGTATACAGCCATTTTCTTCAGGGGAACTGATCTCTGTCATCTGGAGATCAAATGTAACAGGAAGAGATCTACAGGTCCCACCTGGAGATTGGCAACCCTAGGGGGAAAGTCAGCCGCACAGCAGGGGGTTGAAGAGAAGGGTTTGATGGTCACTGGCTCACCTCATTAGCCAGCCAGCCAGCCAGCCATGGTGGAGCTAAGCTGGGCTGCGGGCAGATGTGCATTTTAATCCACTGTTGCCCCGCCTCTAATTGATCCAGAGTATTTTATTACAGAGAATACTGATCAGACTCCCCCCTTTAAGCACTCTTCAAAGCACTTTTGTACCATTCTTGAGCAATCAGACCCTGCAGCCAAGAAATGTTGCTGCCAGCCATTTTTAAAAATAATTTTTCCCTTGAGCATGCCCAGAAGCACTGCTATGCCTTCTGTGATATGTAGTTCATGGGGCCATTGGCCATTTTAAAAAAGTTTATTCTCTAGGTATCCCTTCCCCAAATCACAGGAAAAAGCTGAAGTACAGAGGTGTTTTTGTTTGAAAGTTTCTATACAGAAAACAATGTTTAGAGTAGCCCCTGTGGGTGCGGGGGAGAGAAAGAGTGGTGCGAATAAGCAGTTGTGTGCACTTCGCTAACTACTGAAAAAAATGGCGGCAGAAAAAAAAAGAGCCCTGTCAGAGCTGCCTGATTGACTGGGTGATCAGACAACAGGAAATCCAGTTTGAAACCAGCTCAGGCCAAAAAGACCGACTTTAACAGGTATCAAATAAACACACAGTAAAGGGGGGGGGACACACAACTGGGACATGACAGACAGATATTGCTGTCTAATTGTGCACTTTAAATCCATCAGGGAACAGCAATGGCAACGGATCAAACTGGACTTCTGATCGCAGCCCGGAAGAAAGAGCTGTTTCTTAGGGTTGCCATCCTCCAGATGGGGCCTAGGGATCTCACGCTTTTACAACTGATCTCCAGCTGACAGAGATCAGCTCTCCTGGGGAAATTGACTGCTTTGAAGGGTGGACTCTATGGCATTGTACTATGCTGAGGCCCCTCCCCTCCCCAAACCCCACCTTCTCCTGACTCCACCCCCAAAGTCTCCAGGTATTTTCCAACCCAGACCTGGCAATCCTACCATTTCTACAGTTTATTCTGACTGGAAAGTCAGTGGGTGGGTGAGGGGGTTATGCTGAAAGTCCATTGTTGTTTCACTGACAGAAGCAGGCCACTGAGGGGACAGTTAGACCCACCTGGCAGTGGGCAGAGGAGAAGAGTGGACCCAGCACCCAGTCGGTCCTTCCCCTTCACTGGCTTCCTCCAGACTGAGGCCGAGACGCTGGCCGGTGGCTCTGTGGGCGGGACTGAGGCAAAGCAGCGAGAGAATGCAGCCAGTGGCCAGGGACCCCCTTTTGAGTGGCAGTCCTTCCAGCCAACTGATTTTGGTGCCCCATGGAATCTTGCCACTTGAAAATGGCTTTATTATATAGGAAAGATTCAGCTCTCAGAACCCTAAGTATTTCACACAGGCATCACCAGGGAAAAATGAAATAAGTTTAAGGATTTCAAGAGTCAGAATTTCAAGCATATAATATTGGACTCATTAAATTTTCCACAAGTACTGTAAAGAGGCAGTTTATACATTTAGACATAATTACAGGCCAGTTATATGTCTATATGCTATATGTATGTTTTATAAGTTTTAAAAGTCAAATTATGTTTGACTTTTGAAATGCTTATTTTCTCCATATGCTCAGTTCTTTTTGTCTGTTTAAAAGTATGTTTTAATTAGTGTTTTAAAGATTTGTTGTTATTCTTTTATTTATTTCAGGTCCCACTGATGAAGTGTATGCAAAATGCCTAGGGTCTCAAAGTTGAATTAAAATTAATTCTTCTGCTACACTAATTGTCTCTTCTTCTTTTTGCTCTGTGCTTTGTGCAGCCCTTCTTGCTACTGTCTTGGATCTAGCACGACTGGAAGGATTTCCACCCACCCATAAAATGTGCATTTCTCTTCCCCCCTCCCACTGAAGCCCAAAATGCTTCTCCCAGGTACCACACAGTGGGTTACAGCAGCAACACCTGGAAAGCGAGAAGGTCACAGGCCAGAGCAGAAATCTGTTTGTGGTGTACCCAAGCCTATAACTTCTATTTAAATCACAAATGGATGCTTAATGCTTTTTTTAAAAAATCCTTCTACTGTAGAATTACTCCCTTGAAATACACACATAGTGCTTGGCTTGAGTGACTAACAGCTGATTCTGTTGGATTCCAAATATTAGTTCACCTGGTATGCAGTGAGACCAGCAAGCATTCATCTGTGGCATGGCTCAAACACAGCTTGACAGTATTGTAGATGTAGCTGCTGATTTGGATTTGGTTACTATGAGCGAAATTGAAAAGAGGGAAGCAGAAGGTGGATTTTTAAAAAAAGAAAAGAAAAGAAAAACATAGTCTGTATTAGACACAGCAGGGGAGCATCAGTCTGTCAGTTTAAATATACAATTTACCCTCAACAAAAGAACACATGAGATCTGAATGAAACCAACTAAACATTATAGTTAATTTATAGGCAGAAACAACAGGCCTTTTAATTGATTGACAACAGAAGCGAAGGATAGGAAAAGTAAATTAAAACGCTCCAGGAATGGCCAGCTTTGTAATTGAAAACTGAAAAGGTCATTAAATGGGCTTCAATGTAATGTGCCTGAATGAAATAATTATTTTATGGAAATCTTAATCTAGATGCCAAGTATAGGCAGTATCAGCTGCAGTGAAAGAAAGGTTGTGCTTTGACTCCTCTTTTCAGAATTTGGTACAACAAAGATGGCAGCCTATATGTTAGGGATACTGCAAATTTTGCTTCCATCACATTTTATGGTTAAATATATTGTGTTCAAAGGTGGCAATGAGATGTGAGCCAATCACCCAGTCTGTTCAGTTCATGCCAAGCAGATGCAAATGCCTGCTGAACCAGTTTGCAATGAGTTTTCCCCAAACTGAATGTGTGCAAGGATGCTGCCATGTCAAACTGATCAGCAGCCATTGGTGTCACTAAGGACCACTTGGATGAAGGACCAGATTTTAATGAAACATAGCACTTTGGGATGACTGATTTATAAGATTTTTAAAGTATCTTACTTATTTAAGTAAAGATAAATTTCTGTTGGGCCTGGCTTTGCCACTGCCAGAAGATGCCCAACCCACATGGTCCCCAAGCTTCTTCCCTGCCATTGCCACCTCCCCACTCCCACCCTTGGTTTATGGGGTGGGCCCAGACACTGTACTGCCACCACAGCCCATGGCCATTGCCCTGCTGCTACTGCATGGCTTGCCGTGGCTGTTTCCTCTGCCAACTGCCTCAGTAGGCCACCTCTTCTCTGCTGCTGGCCTCTTCCTCCAGCGGCCTCCTGGGTGAGTTCCCTATGGAAGATTGGGGGGGGGGGGCATCCTCAGACAATGGAGTAGGGTGGACAAGTGCCCAGGCTCTCCTAAATCACTGGATGGCAGATGGGGGCTTTCTCTGTTGAAGCAGCACCCAACCCTAGACACGCTGCTCCCCATTTCCTGGCTTTCTTGTGCAGTCCCTTTAAACTTTAAAAGGACTGTACAAGAAAGCCTAAAACAGCTGAGCAGCAGGAGTGCTCCAAGCCACTCAGCTGTTTTTGTGGCTTTTTGCTGGAGCAGAAAGCAGGGGATTGTTGAAAAACCTGGTCCCTATTCACAACCAGCAAACAGGGCATGAGATGAACTGGTGGGTGTTTGAGCATCCCCTTGCCTCTGCACACAAACACACAGACACCCAGTTACTCACACTTTCATGGTTGTTTGTCGTATTGTCCAGAAAAGACTTTACAATATGGTGGTGGTGGAAAGCGCTGTTGTATCAACTGACCTATGACAACCCAATCAGATTTTCAAGGCCAGAGATGAACAGAGGTGGTTTGCCATTGCCTGCCTCTACATAGCAACCCTGGATTTCCTTGGTGGTCTCCCATCCAAATGCCAACTAATTAGGGCCGACCCTGCTTAGCTTCCGAGAGCTGACAAGATTGGGCTAGCCTGGGTCTTCCATGTCAGGACAAAGTAGTCAGATGCAAAAGCAAGTACTTTTAAAATACCCTTTTTCTACCCATCATGGTATGGGAGCTGTGTCCACTCACCCCTCCTTAGTTAACCAACTAAGGAAGACACCATCATGGTGATGGGTGCATGGATGCAAGCCTTGTGCTGCATGGCCAATCACAGGGCAAGCTTGAGTGTGCTTCTAAACATATTCCCTGCTTTGGTAGTGATACTTGCCATTCTGAGCCTCCTGCCCACTCAACGTTTACTTACACACTGTGAGATCAGCCATTTGCTTTGCGGCCAACCCAGATTTTCAGGGGTCTTTTTCTATAGTCTACCGAAAGAACATTCCCCCCCTACCTGTTTCACAATGATGGGTTTTGGATATTTATATGCTGCAAATAGTACAGGGTTTTATTTGAGGTCAGGAGATATTGTGTAGGTATTGTACGAGGCTGAGATTACAGAGGGGACCCTCTCACTGCTGGGACTTCACCATTTGAAACTTAATGCTGTTCTACATAGGGAAACAATGGTACAGTATCTTCTCCTGTCGGCATCATAATTTGGTTTGTAGGTGAGGTTCAGTGAGGAGTGGAAGCTCAATGTTTTGAGCCAGGGTGGGATTGCTTGTACTCTCTGACAGTCCAATAGACAGAGAAAGCTGATATAATGAGGTGGTGGGAGTTAAGAAGTTTTTTATACCCTGCTTCTCTCTACCTTAAAGGAGTCTCAGAGTGGCTTATAATTGCTGTTCCTTCCTCTCCCCACAACAGGCTACCTTGTGAGGTAGGTGGGGCTGAGAGAGTTCTGAGAGAACTGTGACTGGCCCAAGGTCACCCAACAGGTTTCATGTGGAGGAGTGGGGACTCAAACCTGGTTCTCTGGAGCCCACCACTCTTAACCACTGCACCACGCTGGCTCTCAATAAGTGTGTAGATCAGCTATTTGAAAAGCAGCTTAACTCAAGCTTTGTTGCGTGCCATCTTCAGGGGAACTGCAATAGTAAAATCACTAGCAAGAACAATAAAATAGCAAAATAGGGGAAACAAAAGAATTGGCAAACATAGAGAATGTGAGACCCCTAAAATTAATCAAAAGTCTCTTCACTTGGTGGCTAAAATACCCATATGCCAGAATGCAACCTCTCACGGTGAAAACAGAGGAGATAAGCCCTATCACTTCCTTGCTTCGCCAGGGCTCTTTAAAAACAGCTTTAAACCTACCAACCTGCATATATAAGTTCAGAGCTGTCACAAGGTTCTTTCTTCTTAAGAAAGTTTGGCTGCCATTTCTTGTTATCTGTTGTCAGGAAAATGCAAACAGTGGTCAAATTCTAATGAGTTCAGGAAGATATTAAGTTCAATACCTAGAGATACTGAGAGTTCAGGAGGGCCTACAAAGCATGTGTAATTATTTTTAAAGAGAGCTGAGGAGCAAAAGAAGAAGAAGAGACTGAATTTATACCCCACCCTTCACTACCAAAAGGAGTCTCATAGTGGCTTACAAACCCCTTTCCCTTTCCCTTCCCCTCCCCACAACAGGAATCCCTGTGAGGTAGGTGAAACTGAGAGAGCTCTGACAGAAACTGCTCTTTTTCAAGAACAGCTGTGCCAGAACTATGGCTTGCCCAAGGTCATCCAGCAGGTGCAAGTGGAGGAGTGGGGAATCAAACCCGGTTCTCCCAGATTAGAGTCCATGCACTTAACCATTACACCAAACTGATAAGAAGTTCAGTCTTTCCTGTTTCCAGATAGAGGCAAAAACAATGATGCACAGGTAGATGATGGCAACTGTTTCCACAACTTAAGGCAGCAAAACATCTGAAGCAACCACTGATTATACCAATTCCAGGAAACCAATATACTCAGGAACCAGGTTAAAATAATGAGGATATCCTGTTTCACCATCTTTTAAAATAAAAAAAAATGCCAAGGCACTTTCCTCTGATTTTCATCGAAGGTTTTTTTCCTTCTTCTTTTTTCTGCATAGAGCCCAGGACTAGTCTCAAATGCTCCATGGATTGCATCACTATGGGTGAGTACCTGTCTTGCCTGGTCTGAACAACCGTCTCTGGCTATTGGATGTGGAACACATGTCTGAACTGGCAGAGACTGACCAAGAGAGAGATGTTGGAGTCGTAGTAGATAACTCAATTAAAATGTTGAGACAGTGTGCGACTGCAATGAAAAAGGCCAATGCTATGCTGAGGGTTATTAGGAAGGGAATAGATAATAAATCAGCCAGTATCATAATGTCCCTGTATAAATCGATGGTGCAACCTCATTTGGAGTACTGTGTACAGTTCTGGTCGCCACACCTCAAAAAAGATATTATAGCATTGGAAAAAGTGCAGAAAAGGGCAACTAAAATGATAAAAGGGTTGGAACACTTTTCCTATGAAGAAAGGCTGAAGCGCTTGGGGCTCTTTTGCTTGGAGAAACGACGGCTGAGGGGTGACATGATCGAGGTTTATAAGATTATGCATGGGATAGAGCAGGTAGAGAAAGAAGTCCTTTTCTCCCTTTCTCACAATACAAGGGGCGCGATCATACGCACCCATTTGCAACACAAGAAGGATGATTCCCCACCAGCTCAAAGTGGCATGATCACACAAGCACATCTGGGAAGCGTCCTGAAGCTGGTGTCAAAGTGTCGCAAACTGCTTTGAGCTGGTGGAGAATTGGCTTATTTAGCTACCAGTGAAAAGGCAGTCTCAAATGGTTTTCGACGGCCCAGAACTGACCTTTCCTCGTGTGATCGCACCAGTGCAAACAAGTGGCATTGGGGAGCGGGCTTTTTTGGGGGGTTTCCCCTCCCATCCTGGTATGTGCATCATCGGATGACCCTGAGGGTGGAGAGGCAAGTTATCGATCCCTTGTAGAAGCAGATAAGCGCACTGAAAACGGCCAGAAAAAAAAAAAAACCAACTCGCCCACGGCTGTGTGTGATCACGCAGCAGCGGTTTGCCCTCACAGGTCCATGGACCTGTGTGATCCCGCAAAAGCGGCGCAAATTGCACCAGCACAAATTTGTGTCACTTCCCGTCCGGCTTATCTCGCTTGTGTGGATGGGGCCAAGAACTTGTGGGCACTCCATGAAATTGCTGAGCAGTTGGGTTAGAACAGATAAAAGGAAGTACTTCTTCACCCAAAGAGTGATTAACACATGGAATTCACTGCCACAGGAGGTGGTGGCAGCTACAAGCATGGACAGCTTCAAGAGTTAATTAGATAAACATATGGAGCAGAAGTCCATCAGTGGATATTAGCCACAAAGTATAGATAGGAACTCTCAGTCTGGGGCAAGTGATGCTCTGTAATCTTGGTGTTTTGGGGGGGGGTGCAACAGTGGGAGGGCTTCTTGCCCCCACTGCTGGACCTTCTGAGGGCACCTGGTGTTTTTGGCCACTGTGTGACAGAGTGTTGGACTGGATGGGCCATTGGCCTGATCCAACATTGGCTTTTCTTATGTTCTTATGTTCTTAACCTTGTAATGGCAGGTGTTCCTCCAGAGTTACCAGCACCTGGTGGGGACAGGGGATGCCCCATCCCCAGTTCCTGCTACTGAATGGCCATTGGGCCAATGACCCAATGGCTCTTCCAGGGAAAACCCAGAAGTAACATTAGTCTTCTCCAGAAATGATATAACTATGGAGTTTCCAGTGATGCCTAGAGAGACTTGACATCATTTCCAGGTTTTCCTGGAAATGATGTCATGCTGTCACCAGAGTTTCCCCCCCCCCATGCCCCCTGCTGATCTCTTGGCTGTTGCCAGGCCATATCCTGCAACCCTATGTTCCACCAATGCAACCAGCACTTTAGCAAACTCCTTGAAGTAAGGGGGAGCAGATAGGCAACATTCAGTACAGGAAAGGTCGATGGACATAGAAAAAGTGAAGACACTTATTGCATTTGTCTCTGTCTTCTTGTATAAGTGACCGGGACGTTCAGATACAGCTCCAAGAAGTCAATGGATGCTGGAAATTCCTGTTTGCTTAAAGTCCCTACTATCAGCCTCAACACTGCCATCTTGAAGTTCTTCCATCTGAACAAGAAGTTATTTAGGCACTGGAGGTCCAGGGCAGCCTTTGCATCCTATTGAATAAATCCTCTATCAAAACTTCACAGAGAAAACCTGGGAAGTTCTGCTCATCAATATTTGTATGGCATATGTATAAATGCAATGGCTACACGGAGAATATGGAATAGAACAAAAGGGAACTGAAATACATCTTTTCACTCGTTACAGTAAGATAAGCACACAGGTTGGCTTAGGCACTTCCAGTTTCTGTGAGTTTATAATGGCAGTATTACAAATTAGTTTGTGTAACACAGAAAGTGTGGAAAATGAAGAAAACAGAAAGAAAAGTAGAGAAAACTGACATGGTTTACAAATCATTGCAAGAAAAGGGACCATAAAGCAGATGTTTGCATTCACAGAAGAAGAAAAAATTATTCTTATGCTAAACGAATTCATACATTATCAATCTTCTACCATAAAATGTATATTAAAAACAAGAAAATAAAACAAATGATGAAAACCAAATCCACTACTGAAAAATTCTAGTTCTTTTACATATTCCATTATGTAGTCTAAGCCTTTTTTCCCCTTGCAAAATGAGATTGGAATCAAAATAAGACAATTAGTAATAGACATTAATATGAAAACATAACTCTTTGAACTCTGTGAAATCTTAAGCACAGTAAAATTAACAGAAACAACATCCTCCTTGAATCCAAATGTAATGTCTCAACCTTTGAATAGAACATTAATAAGGAGTGAGATACAAATCATTTCATATCAACTTTCGCTCCAGCATTAGCAAGCAAATATTAGAAAAAGATTGCAATTGACAGTTAACAGTTCACTAGATGTGCTAGAGAATACTCAAATTTAAAGTAGATCCTAATCATGGGCACTGTAGGCAGGGACACAGCATATGTGACACCATCAAATTCCGTCCAGAACCCGAAACTTTAATGAGATAATTAATAAGACTTCCCAGCTCAGGGCTCATTTGCTAGCCTGAGAATAACAGACCTGGGATAAAGGCCCTGTGTGCATATAAATAAGTAGCCCTCTGTAGCCCTATTAGGAACCCTAAATAAGTATGCTTCCTGGTGACTAGGGCTGCCAGATCCCCCCCGGGAGGGGCAGAGGTTTGCCTGCTCAAAGGGCCCCTGACTCGCCGGCCCAAATTCGGCTTGCGAGGGGAGCCTACTCCCAAAGTGCCCTGATCAGGCCAATGTGTCCAGTACAATGATGTCACCCAGAAGTGACGTCATCACACTGGGCACATCACCAGGGGGATGCTCTAGCATTCAGCCTGAAAACTCTATGGTATCATAGAGTTTTCAAGCTGAATGCTAGAGTATCCACCCACAGCATGCCTAGTGCGATGACATCACTTCTGGGTGATGTCATCGCAGCATACGTGCTATGCGCTCACACGAATATCCCATACTGGGACCTACTCCCCCCCTACAACAAGAAAGAGACCTGGCAATCCTACTGGTGACAGAGATGAAGCCTTACACATGTAGAAACTCTGTACGCCTTCAGAGGGAGGACTACAGTTTGTAGTGGTGGGTGATACCATTTTCCCACCTGATACACATTCTGTTTCCATGGACTCTTGTGCTGAAAGGCATTAGTGTTCCCCTCGGGGCCAATCTAGACTGGGGGACTTTTTTAACAGTGCCACACAGCCCCAGATCTGGTCAGGACCATTATAGCACAAGGAGAGGATGGTCTCTTGAAGTACCTACAACAAAGAGTAGGACAGACCATAATCTTTTAATTTAAAAACACTCTCTATTCCATTATAATATAACAGGAGTCCCTTGCTTTTTCAAGTCTGCAGGCACCTTTGGAATTCTGATACAGGATGGTAGGTGCATCAACAAAATAGCCATCACAGGAAGTGGAGCCAACCATAAAATGGCTGTTGCAGAAGGCAGAGCCAAATACAAAATGGCTGCAGCAGTAGGTAGAAGTAACGACAAATGTCAGGAAATGTGACGTTATGCACTTTTTTTCTAAAAACAGTCAAGAGGCACCAGAAAAGGTGTCAGAGACTGCAATGGTATCCATGGGCACCGTGGTGGGGACCCCTGTACTATAACCTTTATAAAAATGCCATTCAGCCTTATTCTAGCACAAATTTTAAACTGCCAAACAAACCAATTCAGTTCATGAGGTTTGTGATGCGGTAGAATGGCCCTCTGGCAAGCCAGAGACACTAAACTTGCAAAGCATCTCCAGCTGACTCTCTCCTTCCCTCCAAGTGTGGTAAGAATTGAATATACAGGGTTTGAGTTATCCCCCCCCCCCCCCCCCAAGAAGGTGCCCCCGGGAAAGTACTTTTTGAGGAAATGACAAATGCAGGTTCAGGAGGTTCACGGGTATATAGAATGGCTCCAGTGCAAGCTAGAGACATTGAAGTCACCTCAGACCTCCCCAGATGCTCCTCTACATGCCCTTCAAGTTCTACCTACCTCTGTTGCTTTGAAGTTTGGTAAACATTTAGATTGAGCAGGGACAATCGGTCTGGAAAGGTATCCATCCATGAATGTGCACAAACTGTCATTGCTTAAAAGTTTGTGGAAAGTTCATGCTGGTCACCTGCCATGAATTTGAGTTCACGAGTGACAAACTGGCCAAAATTCATCACGAACTTTCATCTGTGAGTTGGTTTGTGCCCATTCCTAAACCTGTGCTCTCCAAGGAACAGTGTTTTATGATTGTATGGTATTTTTTTTAAGTCTTCTTGAGCAGCTTCTCTGGACAAGTGGTATACAAATATTCCAAATAAATCCATACAGGTTATTTCTATTTAGGAGGCAACACTTCATTCAGGTTCAAAATATTTTGACAACAATAATTTTACATGGGATTAACGGGAAATGGGTAACAGTATCCATTTGCAATGTGGCTAAGAGAGAAAGTCTATAAATGTTGTCTCTGAGAAAATAAAAAAGGTGTTCAATTTACTTAATAGTGAAAAGCAACTCTCGCAGGACAGAGATGTCTTTGGGGACTCCATGCCGTCTCTTCTTTTCCTTGATAATAGCTGAACTAGCACTAGCCATTTGTGCTAGATACTAAGATAAATTGGTGGCTGGAGGTTATCTTTGTAATTTACTAGAGATTTCCTGATAGCCTTGCCCTTCTAGTATCTGGCATTACTGATCTAAATTGACAGATCAATCAGGCTACAGCAACAGGCTCTTCTGTCTGTTTGACCAGGAATGGAACAGAGCCCTTTGCTGTCACCAGGGAGCGAAGGCTGCTCTCCTTGTCTAAGGTCACCCCCAGTAGGGCTCCGTAGAATGGGATTGATCAATCCTTCCATTTTGAGCAAAGAGCCTACTGCTGAGGCATCCATTCATGCAGAAATTCAGACTCAAATGTGAAAGGAGCCTAACAAATATCTGTCCTTTTGTCAAATCGAATTAAATTAGAAGTGACACCATGAAGACAAGCAGCGCACTACCATCACACTGTGCTGTGATGGTACTTTATGTTATAGATTTTTGCCTGTTAGCACAGAGGGGGAAAAACAAAACAGACATCACTTTGAAAAGTTTTCCATATGTCAAAGTACAGATCATGTGAATTTAAGTGCAGTGTTTTCTTTTGCAGACATAGGCTCTTATTCTTTTTAAATTCATCTTTATCTTGAAGCCTAAATCTATTGTTTATGCTAGCACAGCCATTTGAAATGCTGGTGCATTGTGAAGTTGTGGCTGGTATGGTGTGTGAATATCTTAAGGTGATAATTTATGAGACATATCAAAAGGCTGGAAGATGTACATGAAATAGCTAGTGACAGGTGAGCTCCCTTAGGTTTAATTCAGAATCAGGTCAGCATTTACAAAGGTCTTTGATTTTTATTTTATTTTTTGTTTAAAGGATCTCATTTTACTGAGTATTGCATTTTTTAAGAAATGCTGTTTGGCTCCTCAGGAAAGGATGGAAAGCAAAGTCATGGTAAAAAGCATTCAAATGCTTTAGAAGAAGAGACTCTCTCCCACCAAAACACATGTAGATGTCTGAGTCCCCAGGACAGGTGGCACGGTAAAGACATTGTACAGAACACTGAAGTTTCATCAGGACAACACCACACAGTGCAATCCTGCTTGATTCCCCCCCCCACCCTCACCCCCACACACAGGATCAGGAAAAATGCAAACCAAGCAGTCAATCAGTACCACATTTTTAAAACAACCACTGATCTGAAGAATGTTATTTGGCACAATAGTAAAAAGCGGTCTAGAGAAATGTGCAGAAATGTGCTTGTATGATCCAGTGATGGACAATCATCTGCTACAGCAAGGGTCCCCAGTGTGGTACCCAAGGGTGCCACGATCCCTGCAAACACCTTTCCTGGCGGCCACCAAGTGTTTTCAGAAAGTGGGCAGGGCAGGTGGGGCTTTTGCCCAACAAGGCTTCTAATTGCCCATTGCAGATTTGATTGGCTGTGCAGAATTTTAAGAGTAGCTTTGGCAGTAGCTGTCATCACAGCACTAGGATCTTCACTGTGTGATAGAAGGTAAGTTGCAGCAGCCATTATATGTCTGGTACAACCTCCTGCAACACCATTTTGTGGCCCACTGCATTGGATTCCAAAGGTGCCCGCAGGCTCAAAAGGGCTGGGGATCACTGAGCTAGGGTGTGGTTTTGTATATTGCAGCCAATTCAGTTAGTTACAGAGTAATCAGCAACTGTTTCTGAAGGCAAGGAATTAACAGACAAAAAAATGTGCAAGCACCACCAAAGCAGGAGACAACAGTATCACTTTTTAGATTCAAGTCCCAAAAGTATTTAGGGGAGGGGAATGGCACAATACAGGCAAATGTTATTATCTGACCAAATGTATATAACAAACTACATAACAATATCTTATATCAATGCTATCAGAAGTAGTGCACTATTCACTCAGCTTATACTAGAGCCCACCAAAATCTCACTTTGCGTCAAGATTCCTTTCAGAAACCTGGCACCTATTTGCTAATTCCAGCTGGCAGGTGAAAGATGACTTACAACTGCTGTAACACATATAGCACCTTTTGATACAATGAAACAAAGTTTGAGTCCAGGGGCACCTTTAAGACAAACAAAGTTTTATTTTGGGTATAGCTTTTGTGTGCATGCACACATCTTCATTGAAACATAAGTCACCAGCCTTTATATATAGGTAAATGGTGGGAGTTTAAGCAAACTCTGGAACATGACAGAAGACAGGAGGACCTAGCATGATGTGGTCCATGGGGCTGTGAAGAGTCGGACTCAACTGCGACTGAACAACAACAGCAACAGCAACAACAACAAAAGGTGGGAAGGGTGTTGCCAGGAAAGGCTAATGAGTCAGACCTGTGAACAGCAGCAAATTGGCATGAACATAAGAAAATAGTTTACAAACAAATGGGAGAACTGAATGACTTTTATTTATTTATTTATTTATTTTTCATATGTATAGGCCGCTCTCCTCGCAAGCAAGCTCTAACTGTCTAAGCTCTCACTTCCTAAGCCACAACTCCTGGGTGAACTAGGGAACAAGCCTAGAGTGAAGGCGTAGAGGGCACCAGGGACTGATCTCATCAAAGGCTGTGGAGAGTCAGCTATGCCAGTCCTCCACAAGCTCATCCAATGAACTACCAGGGGGCATCGAATCCTGCAGGGCCATTTGAAGCTGCACAGGGTCTATTTGGCTCTGCGGGCATGCTAAAATGTGCTCGCTACCTAAACAGGGTCGTGGTGGAATGCACAGATGGGCTTTCAGAGCATGGTGGTCTGACCATGGTACTGCTGAAGCAGTAATCCGGTCCACAGTTACCCCCACTGTGAAGATCAAATTGAGCATGTGCCCAGCCCGGTGAGTGGGGGGGGGGTCATTACAAGTTCAGAGAGTCTCAGCACCATCATGGATGACACCAGGCCCGCCACCTGAGTAGAAGCTGCGTCATCAGCATGGACGTTGAAATCACCCAAAACTATCAGCCTAGGGTGTTCCAGCGCCCAGCCTGATATGGCCTCCAACAGGGCTGGCAGGCTATCAGCTGGTGCATTAGGCAGTCGGTACACCAGCTGAATCACCACACTCTCCCCAGCCTCCAATATGAGACCGACACACTCCAAGCCTGTGATCTCCAATGACAGGAGCGCTCTGAAGGAGTAAGCCTCCCGAATGAGCATAGCCACTCTGCCCCCCAGCCTCCTAGTCCACAATTGGTGTAGGACTGAGAACCCAGGTGGGGCCATCTGGGAGAGAGCCACAGTCTCCCAGTCCCACACCCAGATTTCGGTCACACAAGCCAGATCTGCCTGTTGTTCCTCCAAAAAGCATGTATAGTGCAATAAGAAATCAATATCTCTGTTAAGCCCTGGGGGTTTCATTGTCCTGAGTATTCTTATGATGTCCACTTATTCTTATGAAATCCACTTCCCTCCCTCAGTGGCAAGATTTTCCCTTCATTTTTCTTTCCTTTTACTGACTGAGCTGCTCTAGTAATGTGTTTTCTTTCTTTCTTTTTTTGCTAAAGAACTCTGGTTGTCCCACCCTGTCCCAATATGATATTTTGGCTATTGGCTCAGCCCAGGAACCTGAGAGAAGAATCAGGAGCCTGCTTTAACTTAAACAATTTAAATGGTACTTGAGGCCTTTTGAAATTCAAAAATAACAAAATATTTTATTTACCATAGAGGGGAAAGGTCAGATGAAAACAGGGGTTGAAATTTCTGAGGTCAAATAAGTACATGCACAAGCTTTAGTTCTTATGTTTTAGGCTAATGAGAGTTTCTTAAGCTTTTCACAGTGACTTAAATCTTAATGTCAAGAGGCTTTTGTTCCAATATTTTCCCCAAACACTTCAGTACATTTTCTAGGAGTATTCTCTGACTCTTTTGGTTTGTAGAATGCTGGTACACTCTTTCCAGTATCCAAAGCCCTTCTCTTGAAACATCAGTACTCATCCTGAGTTTTTAACTGACTCTTAACAGACAGTTTCTAACCATACCGGGCAGTTTCTAACCACACCAGACCAGGGATCTTTGCACTCTTCAGAGCTAACTCCCTGTTTGACTGGGCAGGGAAATTCTTCTCACTCTGGAAGATCTATCCCCTTTCCTTGGCCTGAATGGGAGTCTTCGCCTACTTCCCAAACTTCCTTGCCAACTTCCTCCCAGTTCTCCTGTCTGTGTTCAACTGCTCTTGGCTAAGGCTGAAATCAGACTGCATTCAGTTAGGGTAGAAATCTGACTGAATCTCTCCTTTGCATGCAACTCACTCAAGACTTTCTCTTCTCAATTGATGCTAACCAATCAGATTGCTTGAAGCAGCCTGTCACTCAAGGCTTTCTGGGTCTATGAAGAATTAACACTTCACAGTCCTTTATCTGTTTACACAGCACTTCTAAGCTTTTAAAAGTGCAGTTCATCACAGTGGTAAATAATAACTTGTAACTCAGCAGTTTCCTGCTCTAGTCTGTTTCTGAAATTCCTTTGCAATAAAACAGCTACTTTGTGGTCCCCTATTGAATGTCCTGGAAGGCTGAAGTGTTCTCTTACAGGTTTCTCAGTTCTATGATTCTTGATGTCAGCTCTCAACTCAGAACAATTCAATGCTTCATCAGCAACTTACAGCCTCTACTGGATAATGACAGTTCTCTTTCATAAGTACCAAAGGGCAAACCTTTTCTTGCCCACAGACAGCCCTCCAGTCTTAAACAACTCCTCACCTACAATAATACAACATCTGAATTGAACATGGACACTGGTACCAGAGCTTGCAATAAACCCAGATGCCAACTTTGCTGCCACATACATCCAGACAACACAATCACTGGACCAATCAACATCAACTACACCATCTCAGGCTCATTCACTTGCTCATTTTCTAACATTGTATATGCCATTAAATGTCAACAGTGTCCTTCAATTCTCTACATAGGGCAAACAGGTCAAACCCTATGCCAAAACATAAATGGACTCAAATCTGACACTATTTTCTGCAAGCAGAGATACACAAGATATCCCACTGCGTGAGGAGTACCAAAGGAGTCTCATTCATTTTGACAGAGTAAATCTGCAGGTATTTTTCCCCGTACGAGATATGTTACCCCTATGATAATAGCCAAAGAGGGGAGAGAAGGGAGACAGATGCATCAAAAGTATCTTACATAATTCCTTGCATGCAATTTTCTCTGGATCTAGAGACTAATGTTTTCAATTGCAAACTCTAATACAGTAAAAATCTTAATGCACCATTACTGCCAAAAAACACGTCTCTAACTCTATTAAAAGTTGATTTCTAGTACTTTCTTGTTTAAAGTCAAACATTATGTATGCTTAATGAGAGTGCATTATGAAAGTGGCATAAAATAAAATTTAGTATAAATCCTTTTACATGCTCAAGCAATCCAGCTACAGATTTTATCCCATACCGTAGAGTTCTGTGCCTTAATTATTATACAAATCTTCCTCTTTCCAAACTGCCAGGAATAAAGCAATTGATGATTTGTACATCTGAGAATTCCATATAAAGCCTGCATGGCAGATAATGATTTCTTTTTTTAAAAAAATAGTAATAATAATAATCTGCTATTTTAATTCACTTTGGCATCCAGGTTTCAGTCAGTTACTGTTATTCATTTTATTTTGCTAAGAAAATTACTTTGGGGTTGGGTTAACCATTAGACAAATTGCATATCGGTGAATTGTCCCCTGCTAGTTTGTGTGTATCATCAGAGATTATCAAAGCCATTGTGAAGAAAATGCAAACTTACTTGGCAGAAGTGTGACCTGCATGTTAAACATGCAAGGCATAATAATTAACCTGATACTTTCTTTGATCTTGTGAGTCGCCAACTAACATCTCTGAATTAATATGCTATCCTAAGCATTTATGCCTTCAAGGTTTCAACAAACTATATTATAAAAAGGAAAGCTGCTACTATATTTGTCATATCTCATTACCAGTTTAAATGCTAATTACAAGGAAAACTGCAAGTCTTTAGATAATTCATCTGCTACCTGAGCATAGTAATCTGTCTCCTCTCTCTGGGGCAGTATGCTCTGTTTACAGAAAACTTGAGTTTAATGACACACTAGAAGCAGCCATAGCGCTGTTTGCAGAAATGAATAAACTAACCTCTGCCCAAATCTTAATTTAATCATGAATTATGAGCGCTATCCTCAGATACACACAAACACAAAGCCCCTCACTTTCTAAATTGGATCAGAAAGATTTTGTGCACGAGTATTCTTGAACTGACAATATAAAAACAACACCAATGTAAACTGCAAAGCAATTGCCCACGGAGAAGAGGCACCCAGCTTCATGGCTTGGTTTCTGAGTTGCTTCCCACATCTCCCCCCTCCAAGGTGAAGGACAACCAAACTGATCCTAATAAACAAATTCTCTGGTTGGAGTTCCAGGATCAGGCCTGGACTGGAGTAAAATATAATCAAACTGATGCTGTTAATTCACCAAGTGTTAACTAGTCAGGTAAGTTCTGAGCATATACCAAAAACAGGTGCTGTCTGTCTACTGCGATTGATAACAATGAATAGATGGACTTAAATGGAGCTTAGAAAGAGTCATGATGGGTACTTTCATCAATAGTGTCAAACAATGAAAACTAAGGGGGACCTCCACGTCCTGACCTGAAAACTTCTGAACGCCAGTGCTAAGAAGAAACATCTGGGGAGACCTTTCAATCTATATCCTCTATGTTTGTTGGCCTTCCAGGGCAACTAGTTGGCCAACTGTGGGAAACAGGATGCTGGACTAGATGGCGACTGGTGTGAACCAGCAGAACATTTTTTATGCTACTACTCAGTCAGATGCAAGAAGAGTTATCGGCTAGAAGCTGGGTCCCTGACTTACCCACGGGTCCCCATTTGCTGCCCTGTGGGGATGGAGAGAGCCTGTGAAGGTGACAACTTGTTATGACATAGGACAAGGCCAGCTTAGGGTTGCCAAGTCCGAGTTGGAAAATACCTGGGGACTTGGGGGGGGGGGAGCCAGGAGAAGGGGGGGTTTGGGGAGGGGGGGGGCTCAGCATGGTACAATGCTATAGAGCTCACCCTTCAGAGCAGCCATTTTCTCCAGGGGAGCTGCTGTCTGTCAGCTGGAGATCAGTTGTAAAAGCAGGAGATCCCCAGGCCTCACCTGGAGGCTGGCAACCCTAGGCCAGTTGCACCCAGCATGGAGGGCCTGGTTGTGTAGTCAGTTGCAGAGCAGGTTGGTGCAAGGGCATGAAAATCGGGCCTGGCCCCTCCCAAGTTGGGCCTATGATGGGCCTGAACTGGGCAGTGGGAGAGGGCAGTGGGGGGAGGCACCGAGAGGGATTTAAAGTGCCTTCATTGCCCAGCTAGCTTACCTGGCTGCATAGAGTTGAAGGGTGTGTGTGTTGGAGAGCCGGTTTTGATTCCTCACTCCTCCACAAGCAGCTGCTGGTGTGACCTTGGGACAGTCATAAGTTCTTTCATTGCTGTTCTCTCAAGGACAGTTCTCTAGAGAGCTCTCTCAGCTCCACCTACCTCACATGGTGTCTGTTGTGGGGAGGGGAAGGGAAATGAGACTGTAAACCAATCTAAGGCTCCTTCAGGTAGTGAAGGGCGGGGTATAAATCCAATCTCCTCCTCTTCCTCTTCCTCCTCTTCTTCTTTTTCTTCTTCCCACTTCTCAGCAAGGCTGCAGTGGCCACATCAGGAACCAGAAGTTTTGGGGTCCCTCAACTGGTGGCTAGGTGCTGTGGCCACACTGGGTGCAGGAAGTCAGTGCATGTCCTGATCACCAGCTTGGTGCTGCAGCCATGCCAGGTGCAGGAAGTTGCCATGTGCCTTTGATCAGCAGCCAGGTGCTGTGAATACCACATCGGAAGTCAGTCAGGAGGATCACAGCCTTGGAGTTACACATGAGTTACAGCAGTTGCATCCCCAGAGGGCAGCAGGAGTGTGGAGCCAGTAGGCGGGAGTTCATGAGGCAGCAGATCATGCATTCTGGTTGGTGGCAGAGCTGGGAGTTGGGGCAGAAGTGCTGCCAGAGAGTGATGCAGAGGCTGCTGTCACAGACCAGGAGAGGGCATAACCACAAAACAGCAAGTTTTGGGGCTCGGGCTCAAGGGGGGAGGTGAAGGTGTTCACCCCAGAGGGAAAGGCCTGCACATTACAAGTGCAGAGGTTATAACAGGAAGTTGGTTGGCTACTCTGATTCTTGGTTTCTTCCCTCTGCTGTGGTCTTCAGGTCAGCAGCAGTGGACAAGTGATACCCCACCCTTTCCCCTCCCTTCCCCCCCTTGGGTTTTGGGCTTTGTGCCAGCCATTTAGCTCACCACCTGACTTCAGCTGGCTTGCTTTCATACATTAAAAAATAACCTAACTTGATGGGAGCCCCCATAGACTAGAAGGGGTGAGGTGGCTGACCAGCTGGGCCTAGGAAAAGGCCAGCTCATAGCTGCTTTGGTGGCTGTGTGCATCTGCTGTACCAACACAAAATTAGGTAGATAGTTATATAAAGAGAGAGAGAGAGATACAGAAATAGATAGTTTAATAGGTGGATCATAAGATAGTTAATTAGATTGATAAAGGCCCCTGACTTGGTAACCCAGGTTAGCCTATGGCTCTTCAGAGCTTGGAAGCTAAGTGGGACAGGCCCTGTTATTTTTTATGATCTCATCAGATCTGTGAAGCTGAGCTGGGAGTAGGCTGGGTAGTCTTTGGATACGAAGGATTACAAAACCAACTGATCTTTGCATAATAATTTGAACCCAGCTGCCAGTCTGGGTCTGAGGTTCATGCAGTGCTTGTCATTAATAATTTGGATTTGAGTTCACCAGCATGCCATCAAAGAGGGCTACCATTGCAGACAAGGGGTTGTGGTGTAGGGCTGCCAAGTCAGCCCAGGGGGCGGGGGATCCCTCGCTAAAGGGGTTCCCGATCTGCCGACCAGCATTTGGCTGGCGGGGGTAACCCCACCCCCGACGTAATGACGTCACCGGAAGTGATGTCAGCACGTTGGGGGCATTGCCCTGGCAACGCCCCCAACGTGCTGACGTCACTTCCGGTGACGTTGCTGGGCATGTGCCAGGAGAAACTCCTGGCCAGAGGAGGACTCCCCCCCGCCGGTGAGTTTTGAAGACTTGGCAACCCTATTGTGGTGTGCAACTTTTGAGGACAGAGCCCACCACCACTTTTCTAGGACATCAAATAGCAATGAAGGCAGCAGTGCAGAAATATGGAGGTCAAGGTGCAGCAGCAGCCAGGAGCACCAGCACGCTGTAAAACGTTTCTCAGGCAGTGGATTGGCTAGATGACAGCCAGATGACTAGAAGCATGCCAAGCAGCAGGTCCCAAATAGGGAGATGGAGATGGCACTCTAACGAGCGCAGAGGCAGACAACATCAAGATCAGTCCTCCTCTTTGGGATCAGTGAACTCCGGCAGTTCTAAGGAGCTGCACACTAGCCCACACAGGTCAACAGCCAAAGGCTGGGAGTGGAGCACAAGAACAGAGGTGGCATCACACATGTGGGGGGACTCAGACAGTGAGGGAACATCGGGTGACTCCTTTTTGGAGGGGGAGTACAGGCAGCCCACAGCAGATTACTGGAGAGCAGCAGCACAAGTACTTGGGCTGCCAGTTTGGGCTATCCAGCATAGGATGGAAATGGCACAAGCTGTGGGGGCAGTGCTGTGGGGGCTGGGCATGATGCTTCCAATTCCTCCTCCATTACGTCCATGTTTGGGGATGATGAGGACCCACCTGGGATATACCTCTCGGAAATGGTTAGGGATAGGATTCTGGATGGCTTCTATGTTAACATCTTCACTTTATTGAAGACTGATGCAGATGAGGGTCAAAGCGGAAGGGTGGTAAAAAGTGACAGGAAGAGCAGTAAGAAAGTCAAGGCCAAGCATACATTCCACAACTGGTTGGTCAGCTACCAAGTGTATATGGGAGTTGTAATGTCCACCTACCTCGATAGGGGAGGGCACTTGAATAACCATCTGGGCAATGTGCTAAAGGCCAGAACACTGGCTGGGGGATGAAGCTGCAATGAAGTACAATGAGGTGTTCTGCAAGAGAACATCCCAAAGTGAGAAGGCCAGGTGAGACCTGCTGCATGCTAGGAAATCATTGGTCCTGGTGGGCCTCAACATCAAAGGAAAATCAAGTCATTTAGGTTGACTAAATGGGTCTTTCAGTGGGACACAGTCCACAGGGTGTGTTGGGAATTTAATTGGGGTGTTGCCAGAGGGTCCAATGTAAACTTGACCACAATTGTGATGTCTGTTTGGGTTATCACCTCAGGGTGTCCTGTTCATGCTCAGCAGCCTTTTCGGAGCAGCAGGCCCTCCCCTACTGGTGCTAAATGCAAGAGAGGGGGAGGGTCCAATAGTATTTCCTCTTTTGGCAGCTCCACAAGAAAGTGAACATCTGAGTAAGGGGTTGGGCTTGGCCATCACCCCAGTCAACCTGCAGACTCTTTGCTCCCTTCTGGACACCTACCTTGGACAGTCCGCTGCAGCCTATCTTGAGGATAGCTTCACATTTGAGTTCCCCATCCCTTTCACTGGTCAACACATCACCACAAATGCCAATAACCTATAATCAGCCAGGGAAAGGCCCAAGGTCATAACCACCAAGATCAAGAAGGAATGCTCTGCAGGCCACATCATAGGTTCATTTGATGGCACTCCATTGCCCAACGTGTGGGTCTCCCATCTGGTGGCTGTCCCCAGGTGAAACCCCAGGTGAAATCATGCTTATGCATCACCTGTCATACCCTAAGGGATCATCAGTTAACGATGTCATCCCCCATGAAAATATGCATTCTTTGATCGTGCAATGAGTTTGGTCAGGGCCTGCAACTTGGGAGCACTCATGGCCAAATGCAATGTATAGTCAGCTTTCTGCCTGCTCCTGGTGCACCCGAGACTTTTTTCTGTTGGGTTTTAAGTCCAGGGGTTTTGGTATGTGGGCTGCTCCATGACATGTGCTGCCTTTGAGGCACTGAGTATCTTCTTGGGATGGGCAGCAAAAGCCAGGGCTAATACTCCACATATCACACACTGTTGAGACAACTTCCTTTTTGTTGGCCTGGCAGGTTCTTCTGTTTGCAGGGAGCAGTTGGCTGCATTTTAAACCCTGGTGAGGCAGCTGGGAGTCCCACTGGCCCACGACAAGACTGAGGGTCCTGTTCACTTACTTGGGGATTCAGTTGGATTCTGTAGTAGGGATATCCCATCTGATGGAAGATAAGCTTTTAACACTACAGACCCTTATTACACTGGCTTTAGTGCACACCAAATGTACATTGAGAAGGCTGCAATTGCTCATAGGACATCTTAACTTTGCTTGCTGGATGGTTACACCAGGTAGGGCCTTCTGTGCATGCCTGGCAAGGGCCACAGCAGCCACTTCCCCACCACATCACCATGTTGAAATAACTAAGGGCATAAAGGAGGACCTCAGGTTTGGCCGGCCTTTCTTTCTGAGTATAGTGGGGTCACCATCTGGCAGCAACCACTTGATCTGGGCAACAGCATCCAAATACAGTCTAACGCAGCAGGTACCATTGGTTTGGGGGTTTATTGCAATGGGCATTGGTGTGTCCAGTGGTGGCCAGCCACCTGGTGGGGGCAGGTTTACAGCAGGACCTTACCCTTTTAGAACTGTTTCCCATCCTGGTGACGGCAGTTATCTGGGGGGGGGGGGGGGGGTTCAGAACAGGAAGGTCAGATTCTGATGCAATAATCAAGTGGTGGTGAGAGTCATGAATATGCAGACTTCCTTCTTAGAGCGGGTTATGCCCCTAGTTCACAGGTTTACCCTTGTGGGTTTGTCTGCTAATATCACATTTTCAGCTCAACATGTAGTGGGCACTGATAACAGCATTGCAAATGCCCTGTTTTGCCTCCAGGAGGAAAGGTTTTGCAGTCTAGTGCCTCAGGCCAGTCGCTACCCAGACCCATTTCCTGAGGAGCTCTGTGATAATGTCATAGTGCAGGGAGTATTTCACTCAGTTGCCTCTTCTACATTTAGCTCATATTTGTCAGTGGCTACAGCATTTTTGGCCTTTTCTGCAGGTGCTGGCGGTCTGGACTCTTGGCTGGTGTCAAAGGAGAGAGTCCTCTGGTACATAGCCCACTTACAGGATCAGGGCTTTGCACACAGAACCATCCAGGGGGCACATGGCTGCCATTTCATTCTTTAGCAAGGTCCATGGCTCCACCAACCCATGCAACAGTTTTAGAGCTCAGGAGGTGGTGGAAAGGTGGAGGAGGCTATTTCCCATGGGGATGTCTTGGTCCACAAGGCAGGGATGTCCTTGGCCATTAGAAAGACTATGACCAGCCAGTGAGCACGGGAGATTAACCTGAAGCTGGGTCCTTTGGCAGGAGAGGCCTGTGCCTGGTGCAGGCTACAAGGGCTTTTATGGCTGTGCAGCCCCATGGGCCAGGACCTCTTCTCATTCACAAGGATAGCTCTCCGCTTGTGAGATGTCAGTTTTCTGGGGTCCTTTCAGCTGGCCTAGCAGCTTTGGTCCTCCCCTCCCTGAGACTTTGGGCCCCATTCCTTCCGAACTGGGGCAGTGACCACAGCAGCTGAATTGGGGCTGCTGATGTCAGAAGGAGGAGGAGGAGGAGGAGTTGGTTTTATACCCTATCCTTCACTACCCAAAGGAATCTCCTAGCAGCTTACAATCACCTTCTCTTCCTCTCCCCAAAACAGATATGCTGTGAGGTAGCTAAGAGAGTTCTGAGAGACCTATGACTGACCCAACTTCATCCAGCTGGCTTCATGTGGAGGAGTGGGGACTCAAACCTGGTTCTCCAAATTAAAGTCCTGTTGTTCTTAACCACTGCACCAAACTGGCTCTCAAGCCATTGGGAGATGGTGATCCGAGGTGTACAGGACCTACATCCAGCTGTACCTGGCTGCTAATTTTTAACAGTGACTTATTTAGTTTCAGGTGGATCTGTGGGCACAGCATTGCGCACTGGGTGGGAATCTACACAGACTTGTCTGGGTGGGGTGAGAATCTCAGCCTGCAGGACCCAATGTCACTTGCAGCATTGACAGCCCCCGGATGAGCTGATGACACAGCAGGGTGAGGACAACCTGGGAGCTCACATGGGAATAGACCTGGCATAGCAGGTTGAGGCTGATTTGTGAGCAATACAGGAAGAGCTCCCAACTACAGCCATCTTCTAGTCAGATTGGCTGGAATGGTGTGCTTGGCGTAAGGCTAACTGCTCAGAGAGGGTCAATGTGGCAAGGAGGAAGATGACCAAAAGCAAGATTGTGGAGGCCATGGGATGGCCACAGAATGGCATCCAAACATCTCATACTTGTTGGAGGCCCTGTTTCTCCTGTTTTAGTAGGGGATGGACATCTGGCTACATGGGGTTAGGGATGGCCTATGGACTTAGTTGCAGCTGTAGGAGCTTTGGTGGGAGCTGGGCAGGGATACCTGGCTCTTGGGGTGGTATCAGCATAGGATCAAATCCACTTGTAGGAAAACTGGCCTGCATGTCCACTTTTCCTGTGTATGGGGATCCCCTTAAGGAATCTTGGGATGAGGGCTTTTAAGGGGCATGCCCAGCTCGGTGGCTCCCATGGGTTACTCTCACACTCAAGTGGCAGGGGAGACCACTTAGTGGCAATTGTCCTTGTGGAATCCAACATCCTGTCATCTCATGGGTCCCCTACCCCAACAAGCAGGCTGAGGAGGGCTAGGGCTTCGTTGATTGGCAGGGGGGTCAGTCAATGCCAGGATCCGGTAGGCCCATGCTGCACCAAGGTTTCTTAGAGCTGTAACCAATAAAGCTGTGGGCAATTTTATTGCAAAAGCTGAGCATGGTGGTGTTTTGGGGTGTTACTGTTGGTGCCCCCCCCCCGTTCCTCGCCTTCATTGTCCTCTCCCCTTCCTCTAGGTGCTGGGGCCACAAGATCTAGTATAGCTGAGATCTGTCATGCTCTGTATTTGTATAACCTTACTCGGTGGCATCGTGATACATGACACTTCATTTTCACTGTCTTTGTGCTTCCTTTATTCACTCATTCATTCCCAACACTGCTATTGGAGACGTGGAATGTTAAAGCAGTCGATTGCAGGAAGAACACATTATCCACATTAGGAACCACCTAGATAATTTTCACACGCCAGTGGGGTTTCCATGTCACTGACACTTTGATCACAATGCTAGCCCCACAGCTCATGTAAAAGAGTGGGGCACTCTTCCTTTGTTATTCTCATTGTGCTGTCAGCCAATTGCACTTTCTTAGAGGAGATGGATTGGCCTAAGTGAGAAAGTCAAGCCATCCATCACCCAAGTAAGTGAAATAAAAAGGTACATGGTAATTGCTTGCACCAGATACGTTGTAAAAGATGTTTCTGAAAGTTTGACCTTTATCAGACAGTTGCCTGGTTCAGACACCTTTCTTTTGACTTTCCACTTAATTTATGTGTGAAGTGGAGCAAAGGCATTGCCACTGGATTATGAACAGGTCATCTCCTCTCTTCTGTCTTAGCAAGTGTATTTTGTTTCAGGGTCAAAGCAATAACTGGTGATAAATGGATAACTGTGCTATGGCTGAGGTGCTGTAAATAATAAACACAATAATCTGTTATCCAACATATCCTAGTGTCTCTAACAAAAGTGGATTAATTTTATGTATAAGATAGTTTTGCAAAGTAACGGCTTATCTTATAAAATGTTTTGAAACAAAAAAAAAACATATCAAGAACTGTCTAAAGAGCCAGTTTGGTGTAGTGGTTAAGTACGTGGACTCTAATCTGGAAGAACCGGGTTTGATTCCCCACTCTCCACTTGCACCTGCTTGATTACCTGGGGCAAGCCATAGTTCTGGCACAGCTGTTCTTGAAAAAGAGCACTTTCTGTCAGAGCTCTCTCAGCCCCACCTACCTCACAGGGTGTCTGTTGTGAGGAGGGGAAAGGAGAGGAGTTTGTAAGCCACTCTGAGACTCCTTTGGGTAGTGAAGGATAGGGTATAAATCCAATTTCTTCTTCTTCTCAATTTATCTTGTATGAAAGCATATGAGATCATGCTCTGTGCTCATGGGATAGATCTATACGAAGAACAGTGATGTATGTGAACTATTTGACATAACTGATGCTTGTTTTTTGCATACGTTCGACATGAACACTTAAAAACAGCCTTGCTGTCTTAGCAAGCATCTACATAGAGACTCACAAAAAGTAAGCATAGATATTCTCTTTCTTGCCGTACCCAAGGATCCTCAACTAACTTCTTCCCAATAAAATCCCATTCAGGCATTCTACAGAATAACATTGCACAGTGGCTCCATATACCCATCCTACTACTGATGGTTGCAGGAAGGAACCAATGGAGTATATTGGTGCGTTCACTGGCAATTTGAGGCAAAGCGAAGGGCAAAGTGAAAGGTCTGGAATTTCCTCTATTGGCGAGCTGTTTGCATGTAACTGTGGGGTAGGATGGCATAATGTGGTTGACCCGTTATTTTTGGGCTTCTCATTGTTTGTTCCCTACTACTGATAGGATGAAGTCATCTCCTCCTTGTGAATTTTGTGAACTGAACATGTACTAGTTTATGAACCCGATATAAGGTATGCTTTAAGTTTTGTTAACTGGCATATTTGTTTCCTTAAGTCTCTATTTCATAGAGTCAATTGTGCACTTATTTCATGTCTTTTAAGATGAAGTCATCTCCTCTTAAGTGAATTCTGTCAGTCTGAACATGTACTAGCCTATGAATCGTGTATTAGTCTTCTGATAAAGATACAATCGAAACGGAGTATGTAACCGGAGCCTTCATTGGACTGTCGTTTTGATCACTGATGAGGACTGTTGTCTTGATCACTGATGACTATATAATTAGAAACTGTTGTTATGAATGTTTCATTAATGATCTTTAGCATGTCTGCTATGTTACTGTTGTTATGAGTATATTTCACCCTTATTGTATTGTAGAGATTTGTAATAATGCACAGTAATAATTTTGTTTTGCATACCTTTATTATTGCGTTCTGGTGCAGTTCTTATTTTCTGTATTGTTGATTACTGCTATATATTGATATTTGCTATACAGATTAATCCATTGCCATTGCTGTTCCTTTACAGGTTTAAAATGCACAATCAGATAGCAACATCTGTCTGTCACGCCCCAGTCGTCTGCATCCCACTCCCCTTACTGCATGATTCTTTGATACTGTGAAAGCCTGGTCCTTTTGGGCTGAGCTAGTTTAAAACTTGATTTCCTCTTGTCTGGTTGCTCTGTTGTACACCCAAGCCATCAGGCAACTCTGACTGGTCTCTTGTTTTCCAGCCCCCATTTTTTTTACTAGTTAGCAATGTGCATGTAACTGCATATTCACACCTCTCTCTCTCTCTCTCCCACAGGGGCTTCTCAAAACTGTGTTTTCTTTATAAAAACTTTCAAAGAAAGACATCTCTATACTTCAGCTTTTTTTCTATGCTTTGGGGAAGGGGTTAATTGAAAAGATTAAACTGGGAGGATGACAGTGAACAACATATCACAGCAGGCTCATCAGTGCTTGTGCACATGCTCAAAGTACAAACTTTTTTTAAAAAAATGGCCAATAGCCCCATGAACTACATATTCCAGCAGGCTCGTCAGGGCTTGTGCGCATGCTCAATGGACAAACTGGAGGGGGGGGGGTAAAGGTTGATGGCCCCACTCCCTGGCAGCTGCATTCGATGTGGTAAAAGCATTTTGAAGAGTGGTAAGGGGGTGAGTCTGATCATAATTCTCTGTTACAAAAAAACCCTGGATCAATTAGAGGCAGGGCCGCACCAAATCAAACTGCATGCCTGACTGCTGCCATAAAGAAGTTAAAAAGCATGGCCAATCTGTAAGGCAACCATCTCTGAGAATGCTCCCATTGTAGAATAGATGGCCAATGAACAGCAAGATTTATTCACATCAGTTGTAAAAAATCTAGACTCTCTTTTAACCTCTGTGAATCTATGGAAAGTCTGAGGATCCACTGTTTCTTTCCTTAATAGCATGCAGTCATGATGACTAATCAGTTTATGAATAGCTTAGAAGATGATGTCAGCAGGACCTAGTTATGTTTAAGGAAATATTGAACTAAAAGAGCATTTTTTGGTGAGAAATATTGCTTTTGTGTTCAGAAATACATATTTTGAGATTTCTGAATGTTTTTCCTCACATTTATCTTATTGCAAGGGTACATAATGTAGTAAACACCCTGTTTGAAATAACATGTGGTAAAATCTTTGAGCACATATTGTTTTTCATTTACTGGCTTTTTAATTTCCTTAATCCTACATGCAAATTTATAGTATGGGCAATTGCCACAGGGCAAGTGACTGTTTAGTAACCTTCTCCTGGTAAAACTGGCTGCATTCTAATGGGTAAAGATGTATAGCTGTGTACATCAGATTAGGTGTTCTTTTAAAACAACAATAGTGCTTTTTTGGGGAGGGGTCATATCTGGGAATTCTGTCCAATGTATTCCAGATAATTTCCCCACATAACTATCCTTCCCCCCCGATACTGCACTGGTGTGGCCTTTTCCATTTTAGTTTTGCTGCAATGAACTAACTTGTCTACCATTTTGGAACAGTCACCAAAGCATCAGATATTCACACTGAAGAATTAGAAGGCAACCCATGAAGCAGGATTGTTGAAGACTAGCCATTTAATGAAAATTGTTAAACTCAATGCTACAGTCTTCAGTCTAAAGTGCAGAGACATTTAACACAAAATTTGTTTTAATTTTGCATTTTATTGTGCAAATCAATTATTAGTCTTCCTTTTTGAACCATTTTCTACTTTTCATGTCAAATTTATCATAAAAAGTTCATAACAATCAATTTCATTGTTTCAATACATAAAATGGTTCACCCTGTTCATATCAATGGAACATACATATAAAATGAAGTTAGTTTCATCAAATGAAAAAATATTAAATGAACTGCAATGAAAATGTGTCAACCAAAACTATTCACAAGAGCAACATTGTGAATGAAAGAAACAGTATTTGTTCATTCATAGCATATACTTGTGCACAGGCAAAAAATGAGGGGAAGTGAAAGTTAATTTTGGAACAGAAATCCTTCTGTTGTAAATGCACTGAGTTTAGTGTGAAAGTCAGAACCAATACTTCCTATTTGGATAATACATAATCAGCACACATAAATGCCATATTTCTAAATGAGGTTATTCTCTCTCTCTAGTCTTATGGACAAAATTTAAAAACCATCATCTAATGAAAGCAAGTAAGGTAAGGTACACATAAGGACATGATTCCCATTTTATACTGGCCACTAAAATACATATTTTTGGTCCTAAAAAAATTGCTTGGATCCCATGGACCTATTTCATTAAGTTAGGTGCTTTTCTCCAGCAAAAAATAGACTTGCCCTGATGTGAGGCTTCCTTTGCTGAAGCAAAGCACCTCTGCAAGGGGAATGGATCCGCAGGATTGTAACCAATAGCTGCAGTTAAAGTAATAAAGTTATTTACAGTCCTTTTTCAAGATAAAAATGGCATTATCATGAGTTAATATAGCACTTTATCATTATCTGCTGTGTAGACAGACAAGCATATCTGAAAGTGACATCCAGCATGACTTTTTTACTGGCTTCAGAAAAAAATAGTTCTGATTCTCCATGCATTGTGATTAAGAGAGAGAATTTCTTTCCAGTTGTATTTAGCTTAATGCTTGAAATAGAGAACAGTGACATCTGAGACCCCATGCATGTGCTGAATGTGAAGAAAATAAAGACCTTTGTTATTTGTACTGAGATTCTGATGAAATGCATGACACAGTCAAGATAGTGATACGTGCTTATTTTTGGTAATCCCTACCATTGAGAATTATTACCTATATACGAGGGTTCAACAAATAGGTTATCCAATAACATCTGTTCCGGAACAGCCCTAATATTAAACACTGCAGAATACATGGAAGTGTGTGTAAAATATGAAAGTGGCTGCATTTTTTTTCTTGTAGCACTGGACAGGAAGCCTAGATGAAACTCCTTCTAATGTTCTTTACCAGGGATGGCCTGTAGACTGCAACTGACCTACAAGACAATGCTGGCTGACAGATTAATCCCACCATTCTTAAGAGTGCTCCGTGGCTCTGTGTCTGCCTATGCAACCAGAAGTTGGTGGTTCTCCTGTAGGGTAAGCATTAGCATTGTTTAAATGTATAGGATATTTATGTCAACATGCATGCAGTCACCATAATACCAGACTGAACCAAATATCCAGAGTGTTTCATTGGATCTTTTTGTCTGTGCATTATGTACAAGACAATAGTGAAGCAAAGGGCTGCTAATGGGCTTTTTACTCACTGCTTCAGGTGACTGAAGTCAGTCTAGCACTGTTGGATACAAGGGAATCAGTGTACTGAAATGCTGAAGTTCTACACAAACCCTGAATTGGGCAGTAAACTGGCCCTGCCTCCAAGTTCATTCTTCCAACCTCTCCCATACATACCTGGATAAAATGTAGACTATAGTCCTATAGATCACTACAATTATTACATTCTGGAAATACAAAAGGACCTTGGAGCTTTTGAAATTACTGAATCCTCTCATCCCTGCTAGAAGTCAAGCTGGTCTCACAGAAAGAACCACAGAGAAGGCCCATTCCTCAGTGTGTTCCAGTTGTGATTCTCGTCCCCCTGCATTTCAAACATAATTAGATAGAAGGCGGCACATCCTCCAGCATTTCAGAAATGAGAGCAGGGACACACTTATGACACTCCTAACGCCAAAGATCACGGTTTGAGCACTTCATTAAACATCACTGAAGGCTTCATTGTGTCAGGTGTGTGCTGTGTTCATTTGCTTGGCTTTAGTCCATGCTCTGCTAAATAAAAACAAAGGTATGACTTTTTATTATGGTTAAAGGCAGGGGTCATTTCGTAGAAAAAGAGGTGCTGGAGCTCATTAGCATAACTCATTAGCATAACTTTTTTGCACATGCTACACCACCTGACATCACTAGAAATATGTCAGAAGGCAAGAAAGAAAGAAGAGAGAGAGAGAGAAAGAGAGAGAGAAAGCTGGTAGAGAGGGGACAGTTACTAATCCAAGCCTCAGAAATACCACTATTCTTGGAGGATAGCTTCAGTGGTGGCTGAAGCCTTCAGAAGGCTGGTCGGAGGAACAAAGACCTTTCCAGGGGATGGGGTCATTTTGCTGCAGCCATGACACAAGCAGGCATTCCCCCATGGGGGGGGGGCTGGCACTAATTCTCGGAGCTGAGCTCCCCCGAGCTTCTGCTCGAAATGACCCCTGGTTAAAGGTACATTAAAAACCCAAAATATTCTGTCAGTATTCCATCACAAATTAAGGTGCGGTTTCAACTGTTGAAACCGACCAGCCCCCCTCCAAAGGAAAGACATTTGTACTGTAAAGTGATACTTTGCAGTGTGTGTGATGGGGGGGGGGGAGTGTCATATGCTGAAATGGAGCTCCCAAATGGGAAGAAAATCCTTGGTGTCCAAAAAGCTATGAGGAAAAACATTTCCCATGGACGTCTGCTCCCTTATGTCTGCATATATGGGCTGTTGCACTAAATGTAGATGTACAGCCATCCAGCGAACACTGAAGAAATTCTCAGCAATCACCATGATCTCATCAGCAATCAATCTGGGGTTTATTCAACAATGATAATTATGACATGAACCAAACCTGCAGAAGTTTGAGCATCCCTAATTCAGTCTCTTCCTTCAAGACCAAAAGGACTTAATAGCAAGGATCGTGGATATCTGTCAGTTTGGCTCATGTGATTGTTGCCAGTTACAACCAGGGATGCAATTTCTCTCATGAGAACCTAGTCTCTGTGAGACATGCTCATTCCTGTTGTCCAGCTTGTTTTTTCCCCAACAAATGCTCTAATACAGTGTATTTGGCTTTTCATGGCTGTATGTTCCTCACATACAGCCCAGTGGTATTCTCCCTGCCACCATCATCACTGTTACCATATGCTGCTGCTCCCCAGCAAATCCTATCCTTTTTGAATGCATTGGAAAATCTCAGTAGTGAATCTACAAATAGCCCCCCCCCCAGTCAGAAGAAAGAGACAGACTTCAGTTTGGGTTTAACTAAGGGCCACTTTATTAACTATTTACAACTTATGCAGCAAGGGTTCAACATGAGGGTAGAATGAGCCCCCCCCCCGACCACCTCCTTGCCAGATGTTGGGCAAGCCACCACTGCCCTGGCTTTAAGCCATAGTTCTGGCTCTCCACCAGCCAGCCTAGCAGATTGAGAGCCGCCCTTCAGTGCCTCACCCCCAAGCCACAGAACTTGAAGGGTAAGAACCCATTCTGGACAGTCCCGCAGGTGGTACTTATTCCCAGCCCTGAGCCGTAAAACCCAAAGTCTGAGTCAAGGAACCCCTTTCTACCGCAAACAAAGTACTCAATGGTGCTCACCATCTCCACTCTCCCTCTTTCTGCACTAACCTGCCAAGTGACCGAGTCTAACCAATGGCACCACCCCATCTAGTCATCCCCTGCTCCACTACTTGCTGTACAAGATAAGCAAAAAACACCCCTTCCCTCATGCCAATCCAGGAAGGAGTGAAAAAATTCCTACCTGGCCCCCGATGGTAGCCTGCACTGCTTACAGGGCAGGGTAGGTGGGTTGCACATGTGGATGAAGAGGAAGGTATATTGCAGAGCCCATCTCTAAATAGCCTCTGGTTCTGTCCTGCCTCTATGGCACCCCAATGCTGTGTGTCTGGCATCACTTCCTCTCCTCCTCCAGGGACTCCACCCCCTCCCCACCAACACTCCAGAGTAGGCTTGCCAGTCTCCACGTGGGACCTGGAGATATCCTGCTTTTACAACTGATCTCTAGCTGATAGAGATCAGCTCCCCTGGAGAAAATGGCTCCTTTGAAGGGTGGACTCTATGACATTATACCATGCTAAGGTCCCTCTCCTCCCCAAACACCGCCATCTGCTATATCCAACCCCAAAGTCTCCAGGTATTTTCCAACCCTACTCCAGAGCTAGGATACTTAACTGGTCTGTAGTCATTAGAAGGAAGGAAACAGGCTTCTTGCCTAAGGCCAGCAAAGAAACTACAGGAGCCAGCCACTGAAACAGGTGAGGCCAGGCCAGATCCAGGTGTAGGGGCTATTGGATGAATGGAGGGGTGGATGACTGTGTCCTCAAGGACAAGGTTGGGAGTAAGACCAGAGAGGGAATAAAAGTCAGGCTTCACAGACAGGATGGGGGAGGAAAGAATCATCATAATGCCAGAAAGGGAGGCAGAGTGTTGTCCCGGGAGAGGAAAGGGGGGCGGGCAGCAATGCTCAGCCTGTGTCCTACCTCCCCCAGTTCTGAGGCCTAAGGAGCTCCAACACAGAAGGAATGACGGCAGAAAGGGGACAAAGGCAACCTCATAGCAGGGGGAACTCACAACCCATATTTTCAAAATAAATCCAGCATTTTCTTCATAAAAACAAAATCTGAATATTAAATGCTTCTGTATTTAATGCTGCAATTGTCATAAATCTATATAAGACCAAAACTTTATCCACTAACAGATTCAGTTCTACTATTCCATGCTCTCATTTATCTTGTACAGTTGTTAAAACACACTTATGATTCAATTAAGTTTCTGTGTTCGGTTATATTATCAAGCACAGTTTTCAAAGCTTAAATCAATCCTTTTCCATTCAGGCTTCTGATTCAGCATTAATATTAATTGATCTGCCACTGGTTCCCAGAACTTCAAGTATAAATGATGAATTTTTTATTGAATTCCAAGTCATTAATCTATATTTCTTTTGCAATAACTAGCATTGTGTGTGATCAAGAGACTGATAACAGCATCTAAAAAATTAATGCATGTGCCCCCATTGCTGAACCTATGGGCTAGAGTTTTCTTCTTGCTGATTGTAGTAGAAATTATTTTATCTACAGGGCAACTACGCTACAGTTAAGAACAGAAACTGAAATTCCATCCTAATGTAAGTTACTTACAGTGCAGTCCTATATTGAATTCAGTGGACTTGAGATGGATTGACTCAATCAAGGAAGCCATAGCCCTCAGCTGCAAGACTTGCGCAAGGCTGTTAATGACAGGACGTTTTGGAGAATGTTAGTTCATTGGATCATCATAGGTTGTAAGCTATTTGATGGCACTTAACACACGGACAACTCTACCTAGGACAGCATTGTTAGAAGGAAACCTCACTGGTTTGATTGAACTTCTTTCCATGAATTGATTGAACATCAGTCTGTGATGGCTAGTTCCATGTCAGAATGCTTTTAATTGTGAATCATTAGTATTTGCCAGATTGAATATGATTTATCCAATAAAGTCAAATACTCTGGGATTTTTTTTTCAATTTATACTCAAAATAACTTTGGTCAGAAATATTTGGTGACCACGATCAAAAGTGTTTGTATGCATGGTCCATGCAGACATTTGATGCAGTAAATGGGCTTTATGAAAGTATGAATGACTAGTGTTAAGTGTTAGTAAGTATTCATTACCATCACATGCAGTGAGGCTGCTGCTTGTTAGTTCATGTGAATGTGCTTACACACACACACACACATATATACCTTTCTGCTGAATCCTCTGCATTTGTTATGATCTACTGTCTTCTTTCAAAAAGTGAGGAAAGCTTCCTTTGCAGACTGCCCCTCTGATCTGTCACTGCAATCTTTGAAACAAGTTTGATTTTTTCCCAAAATCCCCCAAACCCTGAGCATGTATGTATATGATGTGATGAACTGATAATCCAATAGCTATGAGACCCATATCTTCATGCTGGTTATGCACTGTAGGAGTTCCTTAATTACAACTACTGTTTAAGGAGTTCCTGGTTGGTGTGGTCTCTCATTCATATCTGGTTCAGAGCAGCAGCTGTAGGCATTAAATATTCTTTCTTTGGGACTTGTCTCCAGCGATGATTGGAGGAGAGTGCTGCTGATTCCTTGCAAGGATCGATTTGGAAGAGAGAATGCTGTTTTCCCTGGTTCTTTTTTTTGGGGGGGGGGGATTTGTAATTCCTAAGAACCCCAAATTTGATTCTGGAAATTTCAGTAAAGACCCCAAACAGCGATTTTCATGTATTTTTTCAGCTTGGGAATTTTGGGATGCATACCCCTACTGAATTTCTGACTGTCTCTCTCTTCTCCTTTTTTCACCAAACATACACCTATGTATTCTTAACACTGTAGTAGACTTTAACTCCTATAGGCCACTCTGGAAATCAGTCTTTGTGAAAAGAAATTTAAAACAGCATCAGTAATTAAAATAATAGTTGTACTGGACAATCTTTCTAACATTTACAGTGCAATCCTTTGCAGAATTACTGTACACTGAGTCCAATGAAATCAATGGACTGAAACTGAGGAAACTCTGCCTAGGATTATACTGCTTATTGTCAGCTAATTCAATTCATATGCACAATGGGCTAAACCAGGGGTCCGATGGAGCGGGAGCGCACAGGAGCGCAGCTCCGGGAGTGAGGAGCCTAGGGGGCGGGCACATGACCAAGCCTCGCCCCCTCCTCGGCTTTTCCGAGCAGTGCAGAGGCGCAGCGCCCCGGGGAAAGCCCTGCTAGGGTCTTTATTGATTTTAATGTTTTGTTTTAATATTGATAATTTTATCATTGCTCCTTTTATGACTGTGTGCTGCTTTTCCAGAGACTTGCTCAAGGTGGCATATAAATTTTCTAAGTATACTATTTTTTTATCTGGGCACATGGCACATAAGTACTGGAGAAATTTCACCAACTCTTCAGCAGCCTCCACCCCATCAGTTTGGTGTAGTGGTCAGGAGTTGGACACTAATCTGGGAGAACCAGATTTGATTCCCCACTCCTCCACATGCAGCTGCTGGTGTGACCTTGGGCCAGTCACAAGTTCTCTCAGAGCTGTTCTCTCATGAGCAGTTCTCAAAAGATCTCTCTCAGCCCCACCTACCTCACAGGGTGTCTTGTTGTGGGGAGGGGAAGGGAAAGGGATGGGTGGTGCACATGTCCTGGGTATCTCAAGTCTACTTGAAACCTGGTGGTTTCAAGGGAGCAGGAAGAGAATGAGGGTGTGTTCTTGACGCTTATTTTTATTGCACAAAGTATTGGATGGGGAAGGGAATGGAGGAAGAGCAGGTCAGTTTCACTCACCTGTGGAGTGGAGCCTGAGGGGCTGTTGCCTTCTGACACACTTCCGGTATGTTAGGGGGTGTGACATATGCAAATGAGTTATGCAAATGAGTTATGCTAATGAGCTCCTGCACCTCTTTTTCTACGAAATGACCCCTGGGCTAAACCTATAAAAGAAAGTCCCTAGAACTTGAAAAAACTCCTTGAGGATACAAAACAAACTCAAAGCAGAAACAAAACACATTTAGCATATTTCAATCCTAATGGACACTACACGGGCAAGAGTGTGATTCCAACAAAAGTCAGCAACCTCATGAATCTCAAGTGCTGCTCAATCAGTATAGCATTCTAATACCTTTACTGTTATGACCAACTAATTTAGTATAAAAATAGAGGTCTCTTCAGAGATGTCTAAATTTTTGTAGCAAAGAAATATGTACAGTGTTTAGGCATATTTTTACTGTTAAATTCTCATCAGACATCTTAAAAATTCCTGATGCTTTCAGGAAGCTGCCCATGACAATATTTATGGCATAATTATTTTTTCTGCCTTCCTAATCCATACATGAAATATACTGAACAAGTACAATTCACCATTCTTTTAGTATATATATTCTGATAGCCTTTGATGAAGCAAATTCTATCATCCTGATATTAAGTGTATCCTTTTGTTTTTAGAACTGCTGATGGGAAATTAAGTAGGATTCAGCCCACATACAAGTGACCAAACTAGAAGTAGAAATCAAGGGCTGATTAAAAGTTTCTGAGAAACTGAACTGTTTGCAGGAAAAAAATATGAAAATATGGAGAAAGCCACCTCATTTCTTCAGACCTCCTGAGCCAGCTTGCTATAACAGATAAAACTGCTTCCGTTAAGAAGTCAGAGTGACAGGCAATACTGTTTATCATAAATGAATTGTCTGCTAGGTAATGTGGTAAAAATGATGTCCAGAGAGAAAAAGAGTGAGATTCTCTCATTTTAAATGTTTGTGGAAGGTGGTATTACAGCATAGATTGAGGTTACTGGGATGGGGACCATTAATACCACCATTGTTTTCCCATATATTAAGTATGGCATTCCTTACAGTCACCTCGTTGCATTGGCAAGCATTAACAGATTAAAGCATTTTTGCTGATTTAGCTTTTATTATTGGCACTCCTATTTGGAGTTTTAAAACTGACTTCTATGGCTTCTATAATTATCGTTTTTATTGTGTCTTTATAATGTTTTATTTATATCATAAGCCACCTTGGGTTCCACAAGGGAGGAAGGCAGCTAATAAATGGTTTAAATAAATAAATAAAAATAAATACACAATCTACAAAGTATAATTATCATTTTGCTACCAATTACAGTCATCTTAGAAAATTCTTATAGGACTTACCTGATTCCCATTCTCTGGGAAGCCTACCTATTAGGATACATTTTGCTACAGTCATAGATATTGCCAATCATGTACTTTTGGTGTAGTGAGGGCTATATTAGCACTGACAGCACTTCCTGTACTGTATTCAAAGTCTGAAGGGAATACTAATACCCTCTATACAATTAAAGCTCAAATAGACCATAGTATGAAGGCAGTAATAATGCCCAAAATCATCAGAGGGGTTTTCCATTGAACTTGCCAAAACAGAGGGAATTAATTTTGTGGTGTGGTTTTAATAGAGCCTGGGATGCCATTATGCCAGATCCTACATTTCAAATGACACAGGAAATGATGCTCGCAAGTGGGTTGATATCCAAACATAAGGAGGACTAGATATAAGTTACTTATAAGCTGGGTCCAGTTTCACAACGGCCCTTTCTGCACCTGTATTTTTATTCAATTTCTGAGTTCATCTCAACCTTCCACTCTGCATTCCCTCTCACCTTCACTGCTTCTTCTTGGTTCTGCATTTATTTTAGGGGATCAGCACTCAGACCGCTTCCAGCTTACTGTTGTCCTGCACTTCCCCAAAGTGCTTTTGCTGTGAAACTTTGTTCTGCCCCATTTTGAAATTGATACTACTATTTAAAGTAGAATTGTTTCTACAAATATTTAAGCATCGCTCACTGCCCTCCCCTGTTTCAGCCTCTTTCTCTTTGGTCTATGTTAGGCAGCCAATTTACATTATAACAGGTTTCCTCATGGGCAATTGCTGAACATTTACATTTATTTAGAATCCAGAGCAGTTTGGAGGATGGGAGAGCTACTGGAAAAACCAGTTTTTCAAGAAACACTTCTAAGCCAAACAGACTTCAATCACAAATATTTCCCTCAGAACAAAAACGGATGTATAGATTGATGGTTTGCATTTTGATTTGATACTAAGCGTTGATAATTATATATTATCCCTGAGTTATTCCTTTTACATAATGTTAATGAACATTGCCCTGTTAACACTGAAATGCCCCATCCACTCAATGTCATTCTGATTTTCCTGGAAGAATTTCTTTCACCAGCCAGGGCTCTGTGAAAAGGAAGAGAGAACATGGGGCACTGAAGGGAAGGGAGACGTATCATGCTCATGCCTTGGCTACTCCTTCGCCAAAGGATAAGAGCAATCAGGGCTCAAAACACACTTTCTTACATGAGTATGCAAAAAGCATAATCTACAGAGACTTGCGTTTCCGGCATATTCAGAATGAAAGGAAATGATTTGAATCAAAGGCATACTACCTCAAGTTCTGAGAAAACCAGGAGTAAAGACTGAGTGCAGAAAGACCCAATGTGTGCATTTGTCATGAGTATCTGATCCACCCACTCATTTGGAACAGCATCGAGCTTGCATAGGGCCCCAACAGGAGTATCTAGGATCTCCTCAAACTGGTGTATGTCAAGATCTTTTTTTCACCTACTCTATGCCAATACTGGATAGTGATGTTATAAATAGTCCTGCTCCTTGAGCTATAACTCAATTAGACTATAACTAGGAATAGCAAGAATAGGTTGATAGATCATGAATTGTGAAAATTGGTGAACATAGTGCATAGTTTTCTGGAATATCTGAGTGAGCTGTGGTTGAGCCTTGAGCAACATACACTAACCCCTTAGTTGCTGGAGTGGCATGTTGGGGGAGTGGGATAAGGCTTGGCATCTCTTGGCACAGGTAGTGTGTAGGTTAGCATAAACAATGGCAACAGAGGGCTCGCTGAGTCCCAAATAATGATAGCATGTTGACTAATGAGTTGCAAAAAGATAAGCACATAGTTCATTAGCTGTGTAATCAATAAAACTAAGTTTAATGCATGTGTACATACACACACACTTTCACAGGGTGAGAGTGATACAACCAGATAATTACATAATTGTTCATCATCCTCAATTTCTACCCTTAATCTAAGTTGCTGAATTAACTGAATGCAACCTATGCAATGCTAAATGCACTCAGGAAAGAGACTATCCCTAAAAGAACCAAAAGGCAGAACGATATTACTTGGAATAACTCATCAGGACCGTATATTGGATAAGCATGGTATTTATGCATCAAGCAAAATTAAACTAAATAAAGAATGTTCTAAACATGAAAAGAGCATAGAAGTTCAGTGTGTGCCCTTGGAAGATTGAAAAGCCTGACACTCTCTCCCTTAGTATAATTTAAATTGTCCTAATCCATTTGGGTTGCCAACTCTGAGTTGGGAAATATCTGGAGATTTTGGGGGTGAAGCTTGGGGACGAAGGGGTTTGAGTAGGGGTGGGACCTCAGTGAGATATAATGCTATAGAGGCCACCCTCCAAATCAGCTATTTGTCCAGGGAAATTGATCTCAGTTGCCTGGAGACCATTTCTAATTCTGGGAGATCTTCAGGCTCTACCTGGAGGCTGGCAACCCTATCATCCATGTAAAGTTTGAGTAATACATATTAATCATTATATGTTAATATATATGACAGGGTGGTATAATAGCCATTCTGCCTCATGGACAAAGAGTGTTGTTTCTGGAGAAAGGTTTATGCAATGGCTTTCTGTTATGGACCATGGCCAGGGGCTTCATAGGTTCTCAGAAATTCCCAAAAGAAATGCTATGAGAGATCCAGGTTTACTTACAAGGAAATCTTTAATAATTCATAAAAGTTATAGGCTAAGCTTCTATCAGCTGGCCTCAAGCATACATACACACAGTGAAACTTAGCCAGACCTCAAGACCACAGGCATGGCTAAAACCACACATCTGATACCCTAAATGCTGGCTATGTGTCAAAGAATGATTAAGCTATCCCAAACACTTGGATGAACCATGCTGAATTGCACTTGGCTTCCAGTGGGGGAAGAAGCACCCCAGGCTTTGAAGATAAGTGCTACTCATAAGCATGAGAGAGACAGCATCCTCTCACAAGACTCAAGGCAACTAAGCACCAGCATGTAACAAAGATGGAGTCACCTAGGCCATACAGTTCCGAGCTTTAAAAAGTGTTTTGCTAAACAACATATGAGACATAATCTTTTATAAAACTCTGTATTCATAGAGGTGGAAAGAGCCTTATCTAGTCCATCTAGTCCAACTCCCTGCTCAATACAGAATATCCAAAACTAGAGCATTACTGACAGATGACTATTCAGTCTATAGTTCCCTAGATTCTCCTTTTTGACAATCAGGACAGTATTTAACCCTTTCCAGTCTTGGGGTATTTCACCAGATTTCCATAATTTACCAAATATAACAGATAGAGGGACTGTATCAGGAAATTCCTTTTGTACCCTAGCATAACATTCATCCAGCTCAGGAAACTTGGACTCATTTGTTCACTGTCAGACTCCTTATAAATTGTGAGCTGCACTCACAATTCACCCTATTTTTGCTTGGTTCCACCTAGTTCCTCTTTGGGATGAGGCAATATAAGTTGAACACTTCCATCTTTTTTACCTGTAAACATTTCACCATCCTCACTGATAAGTGACCAACCATGAAAGTTGGAATTTGGGGGGACACATCCAGGTGTCTCTTGAATTCCCAGAAGGGCCTGCCCTACAAAGATATGATACATTCATAAACAATAAGTCCAACACTAAGCATGTTTAATCAAAAGCAAATCACACTAAATTTAGCAGGGCAGCACTGAACGCTTATAAACAGGTACGTGGGTCATATGCCTATGTCCAATAACAGTACCTTGGAATGACTTCATTGATGAATTTTATTCACAGTTAGGTAGTTAATCACATTAGGTTGCGTTTAGTGATTCCCTTTTGCTTAGTGAAGATTCTTCCACTGATGGATGGAGACTTCATATGGCAAAGGAAGACTCTTTCCATCATAAAGTCTAACACTAAGCAGAAACAGTCATTAGATCCAACTCTTAATTTTGAATATTTTGAATATAGAAAAAAGAATTGTATACTATGTCAGAATGGGTACTGGGGAGTGAATCATCTTGAACGGGTCATTATCTTGCAAGATGCCACTTTCACCAAAAAATGTGCTCTCTGATTACGGTACATTCTGGTAGCTTATCCAAAGACAAAGGGGCATTCTGGTAACTAGATGGTCCTGATCCATACACCAGAGGTCTAGAATAAAAAGTATTTGATTTATTAAATTTCTACCCCACCCTCTCGGCCGAAGCTGGCTCAGGGTGGCTTTGTATTTTATATATGTATTTATATACCATAGTTTATAAGAACTAAATATAAATACAACACCAGTAGCATAGGACTTGCATGGAACTACATACTGGCCCTAGAATAATGCATGGAAGTTTAACAGTGCCCCCACTGAAAGACCAACAGTGCTATCCTAAGCAAAGTTACTTCCTTCTAAGTCCACTAATATCAGTGGGTTTGAAAGGGTGTAATTCTGTTTAGGATTGCACTGTTATTCCCAAAAGAACCCGAGGACAGCAGAGCAACCTCATCTCTTGCTTTACTTGATAAGCATCATGCTTATGACTAGGTGACAAACGGGGTCTGAAGGACATATCATCAGTTTCATGTTGGTGCTGATAGCCATCAGACCTTCTGGGACACAATACAATCTCAGTCTTCTTCCTTCAAAAGGGGTGACAGCAATAATGAGTTCAGCTTGACAATGAGAGATATGGCCTGTCCCCTGCAGGTATGTGGGCTGAGTTTGGATGTATACTGAGTACCACAACTACCACCAAATGTGAAGCCAACAGATATTTTATCACACAACCCCTGGCCATCTCAAGTTTTTTTTCCCTAATAGAAGTAGGACATATCTACCTCACCACACTGAAAAAACTGGAATCAGGGAAAGCAACAACATAATCACACAAACTGCACTTAAAATTTCAGTCCTCATACCCACTTCTCAGCTTGTTGAATTTAAGTTATCATCCAGGAACACCTTTGGTTTTTGTAACAGAAAGAAAGTTCAGTGAAAGAAGTTTTCCTGTAATCTAAAGCTCTCTGCGACACTCCTACCATTTTCATTTGAGTGTGGTATTGTTTGGGCATGTATGTACAAAAACAGCTAGATCAAATGTGGTAAGTAGTCTGAGTTGCTGTGAAAGTAGGTCTAAGATAGGGGGGAAATACAGGATAGCTAAAAAACCCATCATCTTTTAAGTAACACTTGAGCTCAAGCTATAATACTGCCAAGCTACTGCTTCATTGACACAAATCAAAGAAAGGAAGATGAATGTCAACACAGTTGTAAAAGATGTACACTCATAAAGCTGCAGATACTTACAAAAAAACTTACTGTGCTATCAGGGATTACTGAAAAAAGCCAGCGAGCTTTTAAGCAATAGGTATTTAGTGGATTCCAATTGTTCTCATATAAATAATTGTCATCAGCTTTTAAATTAACTTCAGCCTGTTATTTAGCACTTCTCATTATGTACACTATTTGACTACTTAAACCAGTTATTGGATTGTTCATACAGTAGCCCTTCAACTCCTTCAGTCAATTAAACTCTTTATTGTATCTGATTTGTTGGAGTCAGTGTCACTGCTAATCTTCTAATTCCACATCAGTTCAGGAGCTTTACAAGTGCTGACTCTCTTGCAAAATAGACAGAGGGGATATAAGCAGAGCCCCACAAAGGATGATCACAGAAGCTCTGTTCTGCCCAGGATGGACACAATTATATCAAAGTAATTACCCCTTTTCAAAAATCCAAGAGCAGATTGGCACGCGATTACTAGAATCAGGCTGTGTGCTCTATAGCTCACCCAGTTTTGAATTCCTTAACAAAAGAAACGACTGCAACTTATTCAAGAATTGAGAAAAATCTGAACATTAGTCTGTGCCACTAATGCTCTAACACAAAACTATCACAGAGCATTTTAAAAGTTTTATCTGGTGTAAAATTCTCCATCTCGGCACACAATCACACACCATTTAAACCTTTCCTCCACATGCTTTTCTTCCCAAAATGCTTAACGTCTACTTGAAGGAGGAGGAAAGTGCAGTAAATTATTGATCAGAATTATAGCCTTGTCGACCTGCTGCTAAATCTTTAACTAAACACCCATCAGCGAGCTATGCTATTTTATATTGCAAGTAGAATTGGCTCAGTTGCATACACGTGTTTGTTTTCCCCCACACCCCTTTACAGTAACTGCCTTTTCCCCAACAAAGCTACAATTTACATATTAAAGTACCAAAAGCCCTGAATTGTAAAAGCATTTCCCTTCCAATACAGGTTTGAATTGACACCTTTATTTTTTAAAAAGAAGGAAGGTAAATCAGAAGATGCTCTTACCACAGGAGGAGAGAAAACAATTCATTCAGCTACATCCAACAGGGCTTCGTGCATGCAGGCAGCATGAGTGATTCTTGGGCCTCACACAAAAGAGAAATAATTGGATCTCAATGAAGAGATGTAAACATCCATCATAATGGCACTGGTACTGAAGCTGGAAGCTACCTCAGCTGTTCTATGTACTCTGACTGTAGGATGATGTCACAAACATCAACTGGGTGTACTCTCATTGGCTTCTGTTACCTGGAATCATATCTTAACCCTAAACTGTCAGCTGCAAATTTGAACGTGGATCACTGTGCACTCAGGGAGAGGAAGGCAGAGACAGGACTCTCCCTTCTGGAAAAGAAGGAACAGCAGGTGCATATTGATTAAAGAAGGAAGGCAGTTTTAAAAAAAGAATTCAAAAAGGAATTTGCCTAAATTATTAAATTAGAGCCTCAGGGAATTGCATTTTCAAAATCTGTTTACTAAATGACAATAATCATCAAAATATTGTACAGAATGGATATTAAAGGAAAGGTTAATGAATACAGCATCTGGAGGATTCAGCTTTAATGGGTTTACATTGTCTCTTATTATGGCTCAGGTTTGCTGATAAATACGTGTCAAAAGACAGGAGAGAGATATAATTACCATAAAGTTTCCTGCAGCAAGCATTAGCATTGTATATCTTTCACCATTTTTAAGTGCAACAAACAGTACGCTATCCTTTGAACATGAAGTAGGAAATTCAGATATTCCACAAACAGGCATTTGATATGGCTATGTGTACAGTATACAGTATACTGAGTGCCAAAATAACTTATGAAACTAACAATATTACATACAAAATATGAAATATAAAGCAAACCAAGAAGGGCTGGGCTTTCTTTTTAAGCACTGTGTAGTAATTCTAACTGTTAGACTGGATCCTGTGGGTCTGTTATCTTAATGGTAGTTGTCTGCTTCAGCACCAGGAACTTGTACTGACACAAGATCCTCTTGGGTCAAAGGAAGACTCCTTGATCTTCAACTCATTACCTTTATTGGTACCATTAGTGGTAAATATGAGGGGGGGGGGGTAAAAGTTTTCACAGTCCTAAACAGAGTTACATCCTTCTTATCCATTGAAGTCATTGGGCTTAGAACTCTGTTGCACAAATTGCTTCATAGGAATCCTAGCCTCTAGGGGGGAACTGGGGATCCCCTGGAATTACAACTCATCTCCAGACTACAGAGATCAGTTCCTCTGGATAAAATGGATGCTTTGGAGGATGGACTCTGTGGCATTGTACTCCACGGAGGTTTCTGTCTTCCCCAAATCTCTAGGAGTTTCCCATCCCAGATCTAGCAACCCTACCCACCATCTCCCACTGGTGGCCATGGGGAACTTGGCATATATGTTTATCTTCTGTGACCAGTGCTGCTACCAGTTTATTTATCTGAGCAGAATTGAGTCTCTGAGGAATAGTCTGCATGCACTCAATCTAGTTTTAAATTCAGTTTCTTTTGCAAAAGCTAAGAATAGTTTTCATTCTCTAGGAAAAAAAAATCCTTGAGTTTAACACAGCATAGGTGGAAAATAGCATTATAGGAGTTTGGGAATAAACTTGATAAACAACTCTGCCTTTGCCTTGCGGTCCTTTCACAAAGTTGCGCAGACTCAAGAGATTAAATTCTGCGAACTTAATAAACAGCCGCTCTGTGTGGAAATGCAGACACTAGCCTATTAGTCAAAATGTACTTTAGGCCAAAGTGAAAACTGCTCCTCATTTATTTCTGCCTCAAAAAATGGGAGTTCAGATCAAAATGTATATAGGGGGGGGGGGGAAGATTCATTGCCATGCAAAATGACATAAAACTGAATTACAGATCAGAAAGATGAATTTGGACAATGGGAATGCCGACTTTGGTTTCCTATGATTAATGGTAAAGGTAAGGCCCAGTAATTGCTAAGGAGATATGAGTCATGAGTAAAGGAATTATTTATGAAGTAAAATCTGCTTAGGCATATCACATGTATAAATTATATTTCTCTGAGAATTTAATGCTATAAATAGGCAAGATCAAGCAGGGAGGCTCTCTTGATAGAAATCTCAGTGTGTGGCTTGCTTCCCTCAGCAACAGCTTCTTGTTCCCTTATCAAAGTAGTTTTCACTAGAACAGTCCATGTCCTGTATGTTTTCAGTTCTTTCACATGCTGCCATTTGTTTTCTGGTTTCTTTCCTAAAATGAAATACTCCAGGAAAAGAATTAATCAATTTGAGGGAAGGGTTTATGCATCAGATTGCCAATCTGCCAAGAACAAAAAAGGCCATTTTATTTTCCTTTGGGTCGAGTTGCCTGGGAAGCAAGCAGCAAAGTCTAGGGGGGGGGGGAGGAATGCTGTACAACTCAGGTGATTAGAATGTGGTTGTTTTAGCTGTTTTGGGGTTTACCCATTGGAATTATCAACACAACTAGGCACCACCCCAAACTTCCCCTCCAAACCACTTAACTCTGTGCCAGGTTTCAGCACCATACCTCTTTCTGGTCTCCACTGTAGACCCTTGCCAAGTACCTTCTAATTTTTTTTTTTAGAGCTGGCAAACCTATTTGATGTTTTCTCTACCCATGACAACAGACTCAAAGTCAAGGAGAAACCAGAAGGTGAGCAATATGTGCAGGTGGAGATTGGCAATTCACTATTTTTTTTTCTTTTAAAAACCTCATAGAATTAAGTTGGACACTTGATTGCGTTCATATTGTGAGAGCTCATTTGCTTTGGAGAATTCTCTGATTAATGAATCTTTGGGATTACTTCAATATTGGTTGGTGTATCCTAACCTTGATGTTGTACTTCTGGCCACAGCCATGCATGCACTGGCCACTTCTACATTAGATGATTGTAATGCTGCCTTTGAAGATGTTCTGGAAACAGTAAGGTTGCTGAGTGGTGTTAGCCATAAGAAGTCTATCTTGCCAGTACTTAAAGGGTCTCACTGGCTTCCAGTTGATTTCCAGGCTCAGTTTGACATGCCAGTGCTTGTCTTTAAAGGCCTACATGACCAAATAGGGCTGCCAAGTCCCCCTGCGGGGGCAGGGATTCCTCCACTAAAAGGGTCCCCAATCTGCCAGTCCAGATCTGGCTGGTGGGGAAAACCCCACCCCTGAAGTGGCCCGATCAGGCCAACATGCCCGGCATGATGATGTCACCCGGAAGTGCTGGGCTGGGCACATTGCCGGGGCAATGCTCTAGCAATCGCCCTGAAAACTCTATGGTACTAGAGGCAGGGGAGGGTAGAAGGGGACTTGTTTGGCTGCAAGGCCCCCTCAGGCTATGCAAAAAATGTGAGCCAGTTCTCCCCTCAGCGTGCCATGTCATGCAGCATGTCAGAGGGTGGGCACAGGCAGCAAGAGCCCAGGGGCTACTTACGCAAGCCCACACATGTTTCTCAGCCTCTTTTTTCCTGGTTTGCTGGCTTGTCTACCCATCTATCCTCGTATGTTAGTTGTTATGATTCATGTGTTACTTGTTTTTGTTTTTACTGTCACAGTTTAGTGGTTAGGCATGGGGATGGATCTGTTTGGGGAGGAGGCTGTGCTTGCATGCCTGCCTCCTCCATTTTGGGGGCTCCCATAAGGAGCCTTCATTCTCTGGATTATGGAGAAAGCAAGAGATTATCAGAAAAAACATCTACTTCTGCTTAATTGACTATGCTAAAGCCTTTGATTGTGTGGATCACAACAAACTATGGCAAGTCCTTAAAGAGATGGGAGTACCAGACCACCTAACATGTCTCTTGAGAAACCTGTATAAGGGTCAAGAAGCAACAGTTAGAACTGGGTATGGAACAACTTATTGGTTTAGCATTAGAGCACTACGGTCTGGGGCCCAACATCGGCTGACTATACCTGGCCCCAGAGAAGCTAGGCTCGCTACCACAAGGGAGAAGACTTTTTCAGTGGCAGCCCCAACCTGGTGGAACAAGCTCCCGAAGAAGATCAGGGCCCTGCGGCACTTGGTGCAGTTCCGCAGGGCCTGTAAGATGGAGCTCTTCCACAAGGCACATGAGTAAGGGCTGCCACTCCTGCCTCCCCCCCCCCTCCGCTGTATATCTATTAATACCTGACCGCTGACTGTGTCAGCTGCCACTAGGAAAAGGGCACCGGTTTGATCAGACTGTCACCATCTGAGTTTTTGTATATTGACTGTTGAGCACTTTAAATTGTTAAATTGTTTTTAATGAAATGTTTTATATTGTTTTAATATTCATTATGCTTACAGAATCCTGGTGTACCAGGACTTGTATGCTGCTCTGAGCCTGCGAACATGGGGGGAGCGGCTTAGAAATTAAATAAATAAATAAATAAAAGGAGTACCACAAGGATGCATATTGTCACCTTGCTTATTTAATTTATATGCAGAGTACATCATGCAAAATGCTGGCCTGAATGAATCACTAGCCAGAATTAAGATTGCTGGGAAAAACTTCACCAACCTCAGATATGCAGACGATACCACTCTAATGGCAGAAAGTGAAGAGGACCTCAACAGCCTCTAGCTATGAGTGAAAGAGGAGAGTGCAAAAGTTGGCTTGAAACTCAACATAAAAAAAAAAAAGATCATGGGATCGAGCCCCATCACTCCTTGGCAAACAGAAGGGGAAGTCATGGAAACAGTGACAGAGTTCCTGGGATCTAAGATCACTGCAGACGTGACTGCAGCCATGAAATTAAAAGATGCCTACTCCTTGGGAGGAAAGTGATGGCAAACCTAGACAGCATAATAAAAAGTAGAGACATCACCCTGCCAACAAAAGTCTGTATGGTCAAAGCATTGGCATTCCCAGTAGTAATGTATGGCTGTGAGAGTTGGACTATAAGGAAGGCCAAACGCTGAAGAATAGATTCTTTTGAATTATGGTGCTGGAGAAGATGCTTGAGAGTCCCTTGGACTGCAAGGAGATCAAATCAGTCAATCCTAAAAGAAATCAACCCTGACTGTTCCCTGGAAGGACAGACACTGAAGCTGAAGCTCAAATACTTTGGACACCAAATGAGAAGGGAGCCCTCACTGGAGAAGACCCTGATGCTAGGAAAGACTGAAGGTCAAAGAAGAAGGGAATGGCAAAGGATGAGATGGTTAGACAGTGTTATTGATGCAGCAAACATGAAATTAAGCACGACAGAAGACAGGAAGGCCTGGCGTGATGTGGTCCATGGGGTTGTGAAGAGTCGGACTCGACTGTATGACTGAACAACAACAAAGAAGGAGCCTTGGATGTGGAGCCATTCAGCTGCATGCCCAGGTGGGGGCTTCCGGTTGGCTTATACCACCAGGTGGCAAGGGGACTAGGTAGAGGGCAGCGCCCACATGTGTCTGGTTAACTTGCCACTCCATGGTTTTACCCCAGCAGGAGGGCTGGGGAAGGGATTCATCGGGCCGGCAAGTGGGTTGCCTGATGCTCGGATCCGTCCCCATGCTGTGCCATTGCTCCTTTGTCTGTAGTCAAATAAATAAGCTGCAGCCATGTTTTACCAAAAGAATGCTCTGTGTGTGTTATTTAATAATTATTGTGGGCTGCATGTATTTTCACACTGTTTCTATTTTAACAAAAGCTGGGAGTTTTTTTTGCTTTCTATTGATAGAAAATATTCAGTTTCCTGCCCAATACCGTCTTTAGCTTTAGTTGGATTATCTCTACTAGTTATATGGAACCTGATTTTAGAGTGAATTTTAAAAGTTTCATAATCCAGTGTTGGAAATGACCCACATTTTTTTCTGGAAAAGATGATTAGATATTAAATAAATACATAAACTACTTAGCAAATGTTTAAAAGGTTTCCCTTGCTCAAAAGCCAGTAGAATCTGACTCTAGGGGGTGGTGCTCATCTCTGTTTCCAAGCCAAAGAGCCAGCGCTGTCCAAAGACTTTTCTGTGGTCATGTGGCCAGCATAACTGAACACCAAGACACATGGAACGTTGTTATCTTCCCACTAAAGTGGTACCTTATCTACTTGCAGTTTCTTGCTTTCGAACTGCTAGGTTGGCAGGAGCTGGGGCCAGAGATGGGAGCTCACCCCATCACGTGGCACTAGGGTCTCGAACTGCCGACCTTCTGGTCTGCAGCTCAGCATCTTGTTATGTCATCTTACAATCAAAGGAAACCTCAAATAGGGAAATTCCTGACCATTAGGGGTGTGCATTCAAGAACTCCTGAGCCAAAAATATACACACACAAAAATGTTGTTTGGGGATGTTATTGTGATCCTCTGGAATGATTAAACAAATCTGGGGTTTTTAGGCACTACAAGCCACATTCCTAGAAAAATCTGTGTAGTTTTTGTGTTAGCATTTTGTGTTAGCTGTTACCATCAGCAAGAGCAGGCATCTTGTTTTTCTTTGAGTTCTGAATTTCCTAGGCAGTGGCCAAGGGAGGGTGGGTCCCAGTTGGCACAAGCTGGGCACAGGGCCTGGCAGAGCTGCAATTTTGACAGGATGGCAGGAACACCTTGATCAGAGGTGCATCGAATTGGACCCCTTGGGGGGGGGGGGCTTTAGTGGACAGGCAGAACTAACTCGCTTACAATTTTGGTGTCATTTGGTTGAAAAACAGCCACTGCAGCCCCCCACAGAAAAAGTCCCCCCAAAGGGAATAATGGCAGAGCTGCGGTCCTGGCTGGCTCCTTCTTCTTCCCTCCCTCCCACCCCCTGTACATAGAATGGCTGCATGACCTATTCAGGGGCCCATAGAATTGGACCCTTTGGGGTTTTAGATTAGAGGGAGGAGTTGTTAGATTAGAGGGAGGACTATGCGCTGTGCAAATTTGGTGCCATTATCTTTTTTTTTTTTTAAACAGCTGTCCCAGACTGTCAAATTGGTTCCACCATTGAAAATAATGCTCCCTAAAATCTGGAGCACTCCCCCCAAACAAATAGATCCATACTATTAATGACCTACCCCAACAATCATGGTTAAGCCCAAACCCCAAATCTGAAATTATAATATTTTTTTTCCGTCAGTGTACATCTCCTACTGACCATTGCTTAAAAAAACTTTATGGAATTGAATCACAAGATCATACATGCCACATAACACTTAAAGAAGTAGCAATGTATGTTCAAGGTGGTAGAAATATTGATGGTTACCAAGAGATCTGGTTAGGAATAACCTAAGTAAGGTAGTCATCTCATGATCATAACCAATGCATGGAGTAAGCACACACCACAAGATTTTGTGGCATATGAGGGAATTAGCAACTTTTCAATTGCCTGAACTGGAAAAAAAAATAAAAATAAAAATAATGGGCCGTTAAAGCTGTATGTCTTCCATATACCACAACTGCAAACTATATTCCAGAAATTGCTGGCAGCTATTTTCTTCAATTGACCGCTTGAATGGAAAGCACATGTAGGAAAACACTTAATACAGTTCTGTGATGTTTTAACCCATATTATCCAGCTTTTCACAATTGTTAGAAAAATTAGAGGGACTTGATATTTTGTATTAAATAAAGATAATTTACCCATCTTCAGGCTACAAAATAAACAATAGCATCTAAAGTACAATGGAAAACAAAATACATTATTTTCTACTTTCTGTCACTAAATGTGTTACATCCTTCCACAGAAGACTCATAACTAGACTTAAAACTTTTTTGTGTTTATTTATTTGTTTAAAGGGTTTACATCCTGCCTCTGAACCAATGGTTAACAAAAAGGATTACAAATTATAATCACAATATATGTATATATATATACACCGTATTTTTCGCACTATAGGACGCACTTTTTCTCCCCAAAAAAGAGGGAGGAAAAGTGCCTGCGTCCTATGGTGCGAAGCTCCTGGGGCCGCGGCAAGCCCGGGAGGAAGCCCTCCTCCCACCCACCCCCCTCAGAAGCTCCTGGGGCCGTGGCGCTTGGCGCGGCCCCGGGAGGAAGATCCCCGCCACCACCCCCCCTCAGAAGCTCCCGGGGACGCGGCAAGCGCCCCGCACCCGGGAGGAAGATCCCCCACCCCCCCAGAAGCTCCCGGGGACACGGCAAGCGCCGTGCACCCGGGAGGAAGATCCCCTGCCCCCCCTCAGAAGCTCCCGGGGACGCGGCGCTTGCTGCGCCCCGGGAGGAAGATCCCCCCCCAGATGCTCCCGGGGACACGGCGCTTGCCGCGCCCCGGGAGCTTCTGGGGGGGTGGCGGGGGATCTTCCTCCTGGGGCGCGGCAAGCGCTGCGCACCTGGGAGGAAGATCCCCCCTCCCCGCCACCCCCAGAACCTCCCGGGGACGCGGCAAGCGGCACCCCCAGAAGCTCCCGGGGACACGGCAAGCGGCACCCCAGAAGCTCCCGGGGACGCGGCAAGCGCCGCGCACCCGGGAGGAAGATCCCCCCTCCCCGCCCCCCCCCGCACCCGGGAGGAAGATCCCCGCCACCCCCCCAGAAGCTCCCGGGGACGCGGCAAGCGCCACGCACCCGGGAGGAAGATCCCCCGCCACCCTCCCTCAGATGCTCCCGGGGACGCGGCGCTTGCCGCGCCCTGGGAGGAAGATCCCCACCACCCCCCGATGCTCCCGGGGACGCGGCAAGTGCCGCGCACCCGGGAGGAAGATCCCCCGCCACCCCCCTCAAAAGCTCCTGGGGACGCGGCAAGCGCCGCGCACCCGGGAGGAAGATCCCCGCCACCCCCCCTCAGAAGCTCCCAGGGACGCGGCAAGCGCCGCCAGCCCCGGGAGGAAGCCCCCCTCCCACCCCCCCTCGGAAGGAGCATATCGATTGCCCCCGCCGCCGCTCGCCAGATAAATGTTTGCGCCTGAAAGCTGACAGGTGGGGAGGGCGCAGGAGGCGAGATGCCAAGCGGGGAGGGAAAGGTGGGTGGATGGATGGATGGGCATGAGAGAGGGGGAAGGCGGCAGAGGGTAGGTGGGAAAGTGGGGCCGGCAGCCAGGAGGGCCCAGGGCCCGCGCTTGCTTCCTAGGAGCCCCAGGCGGGCGCGCAACCCACATTGCCCCAAAGCTGGCCTGGCGCAGTTCCCGTGCCTGCGTGGTAGGGCTGCCAAGTCCAACTTGGGAAATATCTGGGGACTTTGGGGGTGGAGCCAGGAGACTTTGGGGGTGGAGCCAGGAGAAAGGAAGTGACATCATTTTGTGAAGTCACATCCTGTGATGTTGCTTCCACATGCTTCCACATGAACTCATGAAGTTTCCTAATACTGAATCAGGCCATTGGTCCATCAAGGTCAGTATTGACTACTCAGACTGGTAGTGGCTCTCCAGGGTCTCAGGCTGAGATCTTTAATGTCACCTATTACCTGATCCTTTTTTAGCTGAAGAGGCTGATACCTCCTGCATGTCAAGCAGATGCTCTATCACTGAGCAACGGCCCTACTGAATCCTTCCTCATCTCGGCAGAATATGAAGCCCTAAGTGCTACACAAGTGCTAAATATGATTTTCATATCATAAGAACAGGAGAGAAGCCACAGTGGATCGGCCCATCCAGTACAGCCCATCCAGTACAACACTCTGTGTCACAACAGTGGCCAAAAATACCAGGTGCCCTCAGGAGGTCCAGCAGCGGGGCCAGAACTCCAGAAACCCTCCCACTGTTGCCCCCCAAGCACCAAGAATTCAGAGCATCACTGCCCCAGACAAAGGGTTCCATTTAGACCTTGTGGCTCATAATAGCCACTGATAGACCTCTGCTGGATGGGGACAGAGAGAGAGAGAGAGACAGACAGCCAGCTTTTTCACTTACTCTTGCCCAATTCCCAGGTTTTATTTCTGGCCCTTGTTTCACCCAGCTGTTGTCCATGTAAGTCCCATAACTTCTCCCCCCCCCCAGCATAGGCTTTTTGGTGGCTAAAGAGGACCTTTGTCCTCCCCTTTTCGCCAGCAGAAAAGCTAGTTGGATCCATCCCTAATTTAAAATACCGGTTACTTGATGTACAAATGCTTTTAAAAATGCAGATTTTTACTGCTGGAGGGGGGGACACGGTTGAAAGAAACAGAAAATTGGCATAAAAATGAGGAATCCCAACTTTTATTTGCAGAAGGGAAATGAGGATTGGTGGGACCCAAGCAGCCACGACAAGACATTTTAAACAATCCCACTCCCAGACCTTCTACAGGCAACCTCTCCTTGTGATGTTTACCTCTTTGGAAGTGACAGTTTATTCCTTTGACAAAACCACAGTGGACAGACAGACAGCAAAAAGAAAGAGGGGGAGGGGGAGAGACAGAGAAGGAAAAGAGCTCGCAGACCCCAGCTTACCGGAGCAGTTTACTTAGCAGCAACCTTGCACGCAGTAGAAAGAGCTTAGTCCCTCCTTAATCTCTGGGCGGGGCTCTCTAGCTGGCTCAGCTCTTAAAGGGGAAATTTCCCTTTTAAGAAGTTCAAGAGGCTGGCCAGGGCAGGCTCCGAGGTTCCCCTGCTGGCAGCCATTTTGTCCCCCCGGTGGCCAATCTTGGAAAAGCGGGGGAAAGCTTTCAAAATCGGTGTTTCCCCCGCTCTTCCGGGGGACTTGGCAGCCCTACTGCGTGGGCGTGTCGTGAAACTGGCTGCGATCCTAAGCGTGCTGCCCTGCTAGCACGTCCCGCTCTGCACAACAGGGCGGGGCTGGGGGGCTTGCTTCCAAGGCGGTGGTTAAGAGTCCGTGCTCCTCCACCACCACCCCCGCACGCACACACGTCGAGTTTATTTGGAGCCGTGCCCTGGCGCAAAAGACCCTTTACAGTATCTGAGCGGGCGATGAGGACTTAGCAAGGGAGGCAGAGAGACCAGCACTTTGGGGGCGGGGGGAAGGCGGGTAATGCATGTCTCCCACGAGCTCCAAACACTTCGAACTGGCTGTGGTTGGAGCGGAGGTCCAGGCTCCGTCCCCTCCCTGCCGGCCGCCCCTCCGCTCTCCCCCTCTCCCGTCGCCTTTTCTTTCCCTTCAGCTTCCCTGCGAGTCCTCCTCCCCTCTCCATCCCCAGTACAAAGGAATGGGAGATGCCTGGAGCTTTTTTTTTTTGGCAAGGCAAGACTCAGGAGCAACAGAATCTGGGAGGGAGGGAAGAAAAGGAAGGAAGAGATGGATCGGATCCCATAGGAACTGGATTCCAGAGCAAGCACTCCCTTCTTGGAAAGGAGAGGAAAGGAGCTTGAAATTGGGGGGGGAGGCTAGAATAAATCTGGGGGCTGTCAGGGGGACAGAAACTGTCACTAATCCAGGGCTGCATTTTCAGCATACCACTGATGCTGGAAAGGGGAACACACTGCCATATACTGAATGAGACCCTTGGTCCAGCAAGGTCAGTATACTCAGATGGGTAGTGGCTCTCTCATCACCTCTGGCCTGATCCTTTTGAATGGAAGGACTGAATCTGGGACCTTATGTGGGTGAAGCAGATGCTCTGCCACTCAGCCACAGACCCTCCCGGTGTTCATCCGGAGGGTGCCCTTGAAAATGTAGCTGCTTTTGGGAACTTACTCAGGAGGTCAGCCATGGAAGGTTGCCTCAGGTGAAAACTGCAAGGTGGTTTCCCCTAACTTCAGTCTTTTCCCATATAGATGAATGGAACCGGAAAGACTGGGATTGCAGAGTGAGGGAAGGGAGACTGCCAAAAGAAAAAAGTGAGAAGGTGCTCCCTATCTGATCCAGGGGAGCATGGGCCAGGCTATGCGCTCACTAGCCATGATATGGTCTGTTTGTGACATCTTAGACACGCATACACAAAAAATAGGAACGGGACGGGACGACGTCACATATTCATTTACTTTTGTTTATACCCTGCCTTTCTCCCCAGTGGAAGGGGCTTATTTCATTCTCTACTCCATTTTATCCTCACAATAACCCTGTGAGGGAGGTAGAGGAGAGAGTGCGGGACTGGCTCAAGGTCACCTAACAAGCTTTCATGGCAGAGTGGGGATTCGAATATGGGTCTCCCAGATCCTGTTAGGACACTTGAACCCTGATGTGGGGGTGGGGAGTGGAGACAGGGCATGTTTGTACCGAGCCCAGAGAAAGACGAGGTTGATCACACACAAGAAACTGCCTTATACAGTCAGTGTTGTCTACTCAGAATGGCAGCTGCTCTCCAGGGTCTCAGGCTGAGGGCTTTCCCATCACCTACTGCCTGGTCATTTTAACTGGAGATGCCGGGGATTGAACTTGGGACCTTTTGCATGCCAAGCAGATGCTCTGCCACACTGGAGGCCATGTTGCCTGAAAGGTTTTTGGAGAGGATTTCCCAAGCTTGCCTGGAGCTCCTGGAATTCCACCACTACTAAGAGCCTTTCCAAATTATTCTCACCCACCCCCACTATATCCTAGCATTAATTTGGTCCTGGTCTGAAATATAGTCAATACACAGGTAACCTGACACAGAGACAAATCTAGTTTCACAGTTCACAGTAAAGCTGCGCAGTCCACCATTTTAAAACTAAAGAGGCAGGTGTGCTCGTCAGTCCTGGGGAAGGAAAGTGCACCAGCCTATCAAAAATAAAAACCCTAGATTGAAATAAGTCAAACCAGGGGTCATTTCGTAGAAAAAGAGGTGCAGGAGCGCATTAGCATAACTCATTAGCATAACTTATTTGCATATGCCACACCCCCTGACATCACCAGAAGTATGTCAGAAGGCAAGAAAGAAAGAGAGAGAGAGAGAGAAAGAGAGAGAGAGAAAGAGAGAGAGAGAGAAAGAAGGAAGCCCCCCTCCCTCCCACCCCCTGCACAACCCTGCACAAGCTCCCGGGGCTGCGGCAAGCACCGCCGGCCCCGGGAGGAAGCCCCCTCCCTCCCTCCTGTTCACCCCTCACCCCTCCCTCCCCTGCTCACCTTTCCCGCCCCATTCCTCCCCCCTCACCATTATTGGGCTGCGGGGGGGGGGGAGGTAGGGAGGTAAGAGCTGGGCCTGAGTGGCGTTAAGCCACTCAGGCCCAAGCAAGGGAGGGGGAGGGAAACACCTTTTCTTTCTTTCTTTCTTTCTTTCTTCCTTTCTTTCTTCCTTTCTTTCTTTCTTTGTCTGTCTGCCTGCCTTCCTTCCTTCCTTCCTTCTCTCCTCCCTACCTTCCTGTTTCTTCCTTTCTTTCTGTCTGTCTGTCTTTCTTTCTGTCTTCCTTCCTTCTCTCTCCCCCCACCTACCTACCTACCTTCCTTCCTTCTCTCTCTCTCTCTTTCCCCCTACCTACCTACCTTCCTGTTCCTTTCTTTCTTTCTGTCTTTCTTTCTGTCTTCCTTCCTTCTCTCCCTCCCTCCCTCCCTTCCTGTTTCTTCCTTCCTTCCTTTCTGTCTTCCTTCCTTCCTTCTCTCTCTCTCACCCCTCCCTACCCCCTCCCTCCCCCACTCACCTTTCCTGGGCTGCAGGGGGATAGGTAGGGAGGGAAGAGCTGGGCCTGAGTGGCGTTAAGCCACTGGGGCCCAAGCAAGGGGAAAACACCCTTTCTTTCTTTCTTTCTTTCTTTCTTTCTTTCTTTCTTTCTTTCTTTCTTTCTTTCTGTCTGTCTGTCTGTCTGTCTGTCTGTCTTTCTGTCTGTCTTTCTTTCTGTCTTTCTTCCTTCCTTCCTTTTCTCTCTCTCCTCCCTCCCTCCCTGTTCCTTCCTTCCTTCCTTTCTCTTCCTTCCTTCTTTCCTTCCTTCTCTCTCTCTCCCCCCTACCTACCTACCTACCTACCTACTTCCTTTCTTCCTTCCTTTCTTTCTTCTCTCCCCCCCCCCCCCCAACTACCTACTATTTGGTTCAGAATATTTTTTTCCCTGTTTTCCTCCTCTAAAACTAGGTGCGTCTTATGGTCAGGTGCGTCTTATAGTCCGAAAAATACGGTAAAATAATATATTAAAATACAATCTATTTATTTTATACGGGAGGCTTACTCCTTCAGGGTGCTCCCGTCGGTGGAGATCACGGGCTTGGAGTGTGTTGGTCTGGTGTGGGAGGCTGAAGAGAGTTTGGCTGTGTGGCTGGTATACCGACTGCCTAATGCACCAGCCAGCAGCCTGCCGTCCCTGATGGAGGCTGTATCAGGCTGGGTGCTGGAGCACCCTAACCTATTGGTTTTGGGTGATTTCAACGTCAATGCCAATGACGCAGCTTCCAGTCAGGCGGCAGACCTCGTGTCGGCCATAGCAGCACTCAGACTCTCTCAGTACATCTCAGCCCCCACACACTGGGCCGGGCACATGCTTGATCTGATCTTCGCAGCAGGGGTAACAGTGGACCAGATTACTGCTTCGGCAGTGCTACGGTTGGACCACTATGCCCTGGGGGCCCATCTGAATGACCCACACCAACACCTAGGCGGCGAGCCTATTTTAGCTCGCCCACGGAGCCAGATGGACCCTATGCAGCTCCAAATGGCTCTATGGGATCCGATGCCCCCTGGCAGCTCATTGGATGAGCTAGTGGAAGACTGGCATGGCCAACTTTCCGCAGCCATTGGCAAGATCACTCCCAGGCGCCCTCTACGCCCCTGCAGCAGGCTGGCACCCTGGTACACCCAGGAGTTGTGGCATATGAACCGGGAGCTACGGCGGTTAGAGAGACAGTGGCGTTGGGCTTGTGACGAAGCTTCAAGAACATCCTATAGGATGTTTATGAAAGCCTATGATATGGCAACGAAGGCAGCAAAGAGAACGTTCTATGCTGCCTCGATTGCATCCGCAAGCTCATGTCCATCCCAATTGTTCAGAACGATTCGGTCTTTAACAACTCTGCCACAGGGCAGACCAAACACTAGGGAATTGGAAATTGGCTGTGAGGCATTTGTGAGCTATTTTGCCGAAAAAGTTTTGACACTCTGCCACGACCCGCCACACTTGAAACAGTGAGTGAATCGAGGCCCCTTGCACGTCTTCGATTCTGGGCTTAGATGGGTTCAGCCTGCTCAGCCTAGAGGAAGTTGACAGACTCTTTGTGACTGTGCGTCCAACCACATGCATCCTTGATCCGTGCCCGTCCTGGCTGATTAAAGCTGGCCATGAGAGGCTACGAGGGGCTGCCTAGGAAATTATCAACACATCCCTCATTGAGGGGCGATTCCCGGGGGCACTCAAGGAAGCGATGGTCCACCCACTCTTGAAAAAACCACATCTGGACCCAGCTGAATTGGCAAATTATTGACTGGTGTCCAATTTGCCATATTCGGGCAAATTAATTGAGAGGGCAGTGGTGTTACAGTTGCAGAGACACTTCGGTCTTAGACCCTTTCCAGTTCAGCTTTCACCTGGGACATGGGACAGAGATTTCTCTGGTCACCCTGACTGATGACCTGTGGAGGCATCTGGATCAGGGTGGTCTGGCTGTGCTGCTGTTGTTAGACCTGTCGGTGGTGTTTGACACAGTCAACCATCAGCTGCTGGCCTGCCACCTCACCAACGTGGGGATACAGGGACGGGCCTTACAATGGCTCGCTTCCTTCCTTCAAGGTCGGGGACAAAGGGTGGCACTTAGAGAGCAGCAGTCCATGAGGCACTCGCTGGAATGCGGTGTGCCCCAGGGAGTGCTGCTCTCCCTGATGTTGTTCAACATCTACATGCGCCCCCTTGCCCAGATTGCCTGTAGGTATGGGCTGGGATGTCACCAGTATGCTGATGACACCTAGCTCTATCTGATGTTGGGCGGCCAGTTGGACTCTCGTCCACAAGATCTGGACCGGGCATTGCACGCCATGCCTGGTTGGCTCAGGCAGAGTTGGCTGAAATTGAATCTGGCAAAGACGGAGGTCCTGTGCTTGGGTCGGAACGGTCTATGGTGGGGGTTCCCAAGCTTCAACGGGATGCCATTGGTGCCGGCGTTGGGGGTTAGGAGTTTGGGAGTGCTCCTGGATCCCTCCTTAACAATGAAGGCCCAGGTAGCAGCCACTGCCAAGTCAGCCTTTTACCATCTGTGGCTGGCTCGGCAGTTGGTTCCCTTCCTCAACCGCAATGACCTAGCAACAGTGATCCATGCAACGGTCACCTTGAGGTTGGACTACTGTAATGCTCTCTATGTGGGGCTGCCCTTGTACCAATTTCGGAAGCTGCAGCTGGTGCAGAATGCCGTGGCCAAGCTATTGATGGGTCTCACAAAGTGGGACCACATCCAACCTGTGCTGGCCGCACTGCACTGGCTGCCTATCGCATACCGAATTCGCTTCAAGGTGCTGGTACTTACCTTTAAAGCCGTATATGGCCAGGGTCCAACATACCTGAGAGACCGCCTTTCCCCACATATACCCCAGAGAGCACTTCGGTCAGGGTCACAAGATCGACTTACTGTCCCAGGCCCCAGGGAGGCCAGGCTAGCCGGAACCAGGGCCAGGGCCTTTTCGGTGGCGGCTCCTGCCTGGTGGAATGAGCTCCCGGGAGAGATCAGGGCCCTGCAGGACCTTATGCAGTTCTGCAGGGCCTGTAAGATGGAGCTCTTCCACCAGGCTTTCAGTTAGGAGCCGCCACCGTTAGTGCCATCTATCATTGCCAGTACCATCGCAAGGCAGGCCAGCCCTGGAAACAGCCCAGGCCAGGCAGTCTGGGAGCCGGACTCCAACCCTGGGGGGAAGCCATCTGCATACTGAATATCACTGGGAGCACTTTATATTTTATACTGAACTGTTTTACTAGTGTGGTGTTGTGTGGTTTTAATGTTTTATTGCAATTTTATGATGTATTGAATTTGGCACTAGGTGCCCTTGTAAGCCGCCCTGAGCCCGTTTGCAGGGAGGGCGGGGTATAAATGTAAAATAATAAATAAATAAATAAATAAATAAAATATACAGAAGTCATGTAATGTCATAAAACCTATGTGGTGCCACAGTACATAAATTTCTAACCCCTATTAGCAGAGGGTGGAAGAGTGAGAAGACAAACTAATGGCACTGATTGCTGTTAAAAACTGTCACTGTCCTCAAACATATGCTTGACAGAACATCTCTGCCTTGCAGGCCCTGTAGAACTGTAACAAGTCCCACAGGGCCCTGATGTCATTTGGCAGAGAGTTCCACCAAGTTGGAGCCAGGGCCAAAAAAGCCTTGGCTCTGGTTGAGGACAACCAGATGCTCTTTGGGCCAGGGACTTTCAGCAGATTTTGTTCTCCTTAGTGCAGGGATTTTGTTCTCCTTAGTGCATACCAGGAGAAGCAGTCCTGCAGGTACGTTGGTCCCTGACCATTAAAAGTCTTAAATATCGGGACTAATTTAAACAAAGCAAAATAATGAACAAGCTTTTGAATTCCCCAGAATTCTTCTCCAGGCTGTATGCTAATCAAGAAAAAATGGAAGGGGATTTTTGCAGAGCATGATGTAAAAGCAAGAGCCAGTATGGCGTAGTGGTTAGTGTTGGACTATGGGTGGATAGACCGAGGTTTGGATCCCCAGTCAGCCATGAACGCTTGCTGGGTGACCTTGGGCTAGTCACACACACTCAACCTACCTCACAGGCAGAAAATGGAGGTCAGGAAGATGATATAAGCCCCTTTGGGTTCCCACTGGGAAGAAAGGCAGGCTTTAAATGAAGTAAGTAAATTAGCTATTTGTAATTTTTGCAGGCAGAATGCAGAAGTTATATAGAGTAATAATGGGCATATTTGCTTAGAAATAAGCCTTTCTGTGTTCACTGGGGCTTATTGCCTGGTAAAACTGCGTAGGACCCCAACCTGAATTAATTATACTTACTGCAAAACGACATAGCCCACAGAATACTGATAGTGGCTTAGGAGCCACATGTGGCTCTCTTGAGCACTGGCCATGGTACCTCTCCCACGTTCCAGGAAAGTGGACAATTGATTTAGAAACTGAGGTTATTTCATCATAACAATGCCCCAAGACTAAATTGAGTTTTATTTAGCTTATCCCCTCATTCCAAATATGCAAGCACTGGTTAAAATTCAGCAATGGCAGTGGAGACAACCCTACATGCTCAAGGTAACTTCTTATTAAAGGGGTTATATGATAGCTATATATCATTGACTGGGTGTGTTTTTGGAGTTGTGTGCACGTACACAAAACAGGTGAACTAGAAATGGCAACATAGCAAACAAAAAGACAGTGTGTATAAATATATCCATAAATCCTGGTTAATGATCACTAGAAACAAAGAACAGGCTTCTTTTGATTTGATAAACTTCCAATGATATTTTAAGTGTACCAGATAGATGCATCATTTCCAGAGACACTTTGCAGCATCTAGTTGTACACTATAACATTTGTTGAGGAGCATGGATAGTAGCCAGATGGATCTATTCTAATTATGGTTGCAAAACTGGCTCCCAATCCCAGTTCCTTGAATCTTGTAGACAGAGAAGAGTGAATCTTATGTACGGAGAAGAGTGAATGTTCCCTATTTCCTTTATTTTTATATTTATTTCTACTTTTGTTAAAGGTTTCAATTTTCCACTTTCCAGTTGGTTTTCTAGACATGTTTATATTTTATATACATATTATTTTCACATAGTTTACATGATATTTATGTCTACAATGTAAATTGTTTAGACATACAATGTATGAACAACATGTAATGATAATTTATTGAAGCAGGGTTTTTTATAGAAAATGTGCATGGAAATAACTGGTGTGAAAAATAAATAATAATACATTCAGTTTGAGGAATGGAAATTTGAAGTGGGGATCTTTGAGACACTCTCTCTCTCTCTCTCTCTCTCTGTGTGTGTGTCTATCTGTGTGTGTATGTATCAAATGCCATCAAGTCATAGCCAACTCATGGCAACCCCATGGGTTTTCAAGGCAAGTTATTAAGCATAAGTGGTTTGCCACCACCTTTTGCTTCCTTGATGGTTACCAGTCTTCCTTGATGGTTACCCATCCAAGTACCGACCCTGCTTAACTTCCAAGATCTGAGGGGATAGGGCTATACCATTCCACATCCTTCCAGACAATAGAAATGAGAAATTAAAATAATGTCTTTTTTATGAGAAATAACATGTGGTATAATGAGCACTGAACACAGTGGTTGTAATCAACATCTTGGAATTCGTATAAAATATTCTTCTAAGTCCTGTCCTAGAACTTGGGAAATACAGAGTCTGAAAGCTTAAAAATATTGCTCATTTACAAGATAGGATAGATTGCCAGGTTGCCTTGGCAATTTTGAACACTACCAGGATAACCTTAGAGTTTTCCTCGTCATTGCTTTACAACAGATTTTTCCACTGTCTCCTCTTCTTTTTAAGTCATGCAACCTTTGAAAAAAGTTTTTACTATTAAAACTCTGTCATCTTGAAATTAGCATTTTATTTTATTCTTCTCATTTACTTGGCTGCAAGGGTTTGACCCTATCACTTCAGCCTAGAATTTCCTTTTTCTAATTTGATTTCCCCCCCAGACAGGCCTTATTAATTCCCTTTATAACATATGCTACATGTTATAAATCTTTTTATTAACAATCTTTTCTTTTCCTATGGTGCTTTGTGCTGACTTTTCCTAATTCTGCAAGAACAGAAAATATTATATTTTATTCTATATGAATATGTTCCTTTCTTCACATGCAAATGAATAAACATGTATAAATAGACAAAAATGCTGCCATCATGTAGTCTATCTCTTCATTGCATTTAAGAAGTTGTCTGTCTTTTCCTTCCTACAGCAGGAGGAGGAGGAGTAGAAGAAGAGAAATTGATTTTATACCCTGCCCTTCAGGGTATAACCTGAAGGAGTCTCAGAGTGTCTTACAATCACCTTCCCTTCCTCTCCCCACAACAGACACACTGTGAGGTAGGTGGGGCTGAGAGAGCTCTTTTGAGAACTGTGACTGGTCCAAGGTCACACAACTGGCTTCATGTGGAGGAGTGCGGAATCAAACCCAGTTCTCCAGATTAGAGCCTGCCACTCTTAACCACTACACCAAACTATTAGCAGCAAGGGTGATAATCTTTATTGTGAAAATGGTACCAGGAAAGAGTTCATCTACCCAAACTGGGCTCCTCCAATGTTCTTTGTGCCAAACTAAACAGTTGAAAAGTCCCCAGATTTTCATAACTGTTCTGAGTAGGGATGGGCATGAACTGGATGATGAACTAAAGTTTGTCAGTAATTTTGGCCAGTCTGTGGTTCACAAAGGGATGTTCACAAATTGAAGAACCACCACAAACTTCCATGAGTTCTGATGCAATTTGTGGTGGCTCATGAAAAGAAGAAAGCAGGGGTTTAGAGCTGAGCAATGGGGAGCTCCCTGCCACTCAGCTGTTTCATTTAAATGGCTAAGAGCCATTTAAACCAAACAACTGAGTGGTGGTCCTCACCGCTAAGCTGTTTGTAAACTTCTGCTTTCTGCTCCCCACAGCTTTTTGCATGCAAAATTTTGCAAAAATGTGGTTCGTGTCCATCCCTAGTTCTGATGCATCTCTTCGGTTTTGGCCCAATGTCTTTCTGTCTGTCTGTCTTTAGTGCATGGCTCCCCAACCTTGTTGAGCCTGTGGACAGTATTAGATTTTTAAGAATAGGTTGCTGACACCTCCACAAATTGGTTGCAGTAAATGACAGAGATCAATAACAAAATGTTGGAATGTTCCAAACCAGGTGTTCTCCTATGATGCATAGCCATTTCTTAACAGTGTTAATGAAGATGGAAGCTGAAGCTTCCTGGGCTCTCTGAAGCACCTCCTGCTCCAGTCAGGTGGTAGAAAGTCATGCTTGGGTTTTTGCTATGGGGAAGAGATTCTTCAGGGAAGAAGGATGTGGACTTTAGGAAATACATCCACAGACACTATGGCACCCATCAACTGGCAACCTAGTGGGGAGGCACATTTCATGGCAAAGTATTTGTAATTCAGACCCAAACAGTCATTTAGTCTGGTAAAAGGGGCAACAATGAGACAAACCATGCAGTTCATGCCCCCCAAATGCAATTAAACACCTCTTCTTTTTAGGTAATTTATTAACTGTATGACAAAGATGATAGATAAAGGGGTGGGGAAAGCAATGTGAGAATATAAATGTGCAGGACATTTTCAATCCAAATTTTTGAAAGTTATTTTTTCAAGGTTTGAGAATCCTGACTACAATTTGCAAACAAATCCAAATAAAAGGTTAATTTAGCACCCCCCATTTCAATAAATGGAGCATTTGGGGTTACATTTTGATAAGTTAATTTCTGAAACACCACACAGCACATCTCAGTTGCTCTAAATTAGGCACTATGACATGAATGCTATCAAAATCCTCATCCCAGCCACCTTCAAAATCCTACATTTTCATTTACCCTTCTCCCTTGTGAAAATCAACCCATGAGCCTTTATTGTCACTCCTTTTTCTGGTTTCTTGTGACAAATTTGTAATGCATATCTCAATACTACTTTTGTGCCAATCTCACCTAAAGGGTGTTAGAATGGTGTAAAAGAAACAAGGATTGGGAACACAAGCAATGAAGCTGCACAGGGTGAGAAGATTTACAACAGGGGTGTCGAACTCATTTGTTATGAGGGCCAGATCTGACATAAATGAGACCTTGTTGGGCCGGGCCATGTGTGTCATAACATGTAATGCCAGGTAGTGGAGATATAAACTTTATAAAGGACACAAAGATTTTTTTTTACTTAAAATAAAAACAAGCTTAAAACATTAGCACTCTTACAATATTTTATTTAACAGTATCACTGACACCTCTTGTTCTGAATTATTGCATCAAAATGTCTGTGCTGTTGCAATTCTGAGTGTGCTGTTCAAGTGTGTATTTGTAAGCTGCAAACCTACTTTTGATTTATTGACATTCACCACAGAAATCTCATGCTCAGAGTTCTGAGTCTAGGACCCAGGTTAAAACATGAAATGGCTGAGTGAATGAGAGAGTCTGGCAAAGCAAGCTATGATGCAGTAGCAGCAGAAGTGGAAGCAGGAGATGGCCAGTTCCACTGCGGGCCTGATAGAAGCCACATGTTTGACACCCCTGGTTTACAATATGAACATACAGAAAGAAAAAGGAATTTAAAAGGTATGTTTGTATGGTCCTTTATGCCACTAGCTAAGAACATTCCACATGAATTTTCATCTGCACTAATAGGCACACCTAAGTATTTGAAAAGTTTTATCATTGTTTCATGGTGATCCAACATTTAGAATATGCTATTGTATTTCATTGATTTTTTAAAGCAGTCATCCCAGGGCTATGACACCATCTCTAGCATGCAGCTGAACCAGGAATTAGCAGTAAATGCATTTAATTACTATGCCTACCTAGTCTTAATAATTTAGGAACAATGTGTTTTGCATGCTGTGACTGCTCTAATGGGTCACAGACATTGCTTTTGCTGGTTCTCAAGCAGCCCTTTCCAGAACCCTGCTGTTTCTTTTCTGCATTGCATTATTCAACACCTGGTGGCAATAGTTCAAAGTCACTACTATGCAAAAAGGATAACATGCCAAAAAATTGGAAGAATTATTCTAAAACATCTTCATTCTTTCTAGTAAAAAAACCACAGAATGGTTTAGGAATGAATGAATTGCCCCTATTTGGTTTCTTTGTATATTGTATATTCATGTATATTGTATATTTATATTATCATGTCAGTCATTTCCATTTTCCACTTGATGCTGTGTTAGTTTCACAGATTTGTTTGTATTGTGTAGACATGTTGCAGTGTATAAAGTATATGTACAATGTATTCTGTTTACATGTGTAATGCTGATTTACCAATGAAGAAATAACATTGAGCAATGACTTGGATATCACTGTAGTTCCCCACAGGTGGTAGGATCACCTAGAAATAATAATAAGATCTGCAGAAGCTGCCTTATGTACACATGATGCCTTTCAATTAATAGTGGCTCATCTTAGTTTTTTTTAATGCAAAGAATGTTGCTCCATTCTATTTGATCTTAATTAATATAATTCCTAATAGCTTTAGAACAGCATGCCATTTTAATCATGTAGTTACATCTTTCTTGACAGAATAAAAATGAAACTACCATTGGGAGTTATCTATTAATAGTAACATAACAGAAAGGTAGCTCCAAAGCTCTTCTCTGTTAGAGGTTAGGTGCTTCACAAGATAAGTAATGAAAGACTAATGTATTTTTAAAAGTGATCTCTCCAAGGATGTACTGAAGGACAACAGGAGTAAGGATCAATGTGAAGTGGGAATCTGATATCATTCAAGAGGCAGGTGGCTACAAATGGGTCCACACGAGCCCGACTGCATGCTAAAAGATAATTCATACCACAATGTTCTTGTTCCCCCCCAAGGTTTCAGTGCTTTGCACATGTAACTCCTAACAGATTTTAAGGTCTCTATAAACCACTAAGATCAATCAGCCTGTAATATAAAGGATAACATATCCCCTAGAGTGATTTTTAGAGTGGAGCCAGTAATTTATGGCTAACAAAAGGATATTATTTCAGGATGGTTTCTCTGTCTAATAATAATAAAAAAGTTATCAACATGTCTATATTTATTTGGAGACAGTCTTTTATTCTGAAATTCAGAGAAATCAGGGCCCTAGATGGGGGAAAGAAAGTAGGGAACTTTCTGAGCATTGAACAAAAAATGTCACATTTAAGCGCCCAGCATTCTTTTTCAACATTATCTTCTTGAAGGTTTCTCCATTGACTTTAAATGCTACTCTCTCTGGGCTCCCAGAGCTGTAGATCTGTTGCAACAAAGGAAAGCTCTGGCTCACCAGGTGAGTTTTATCCATCTCTGACTGATCTAGCAAAAAGAATAGCCTGCCCATGGCACTTTCCTCCCACCATACTGGGAGAAAAAAAGATGTCCTCTTTACTGCCAATTATGGGCAAAAATATTATGCTCCACTGTGTTTCTTTATGATAGAATAGCACAGAAAGCCAGTGTTTCCTGTTTTTAAAAGAAGTAGTTATGTTAACTCTTTGGAAACAATATTTCTTAACTTGGGCACACAAAAAAGCCTAATCACTGGCTCTTATTTTTGCTACAAGGCAAAATGCTTTTCTGGAAACATTTTTTAAATTGTGTGTCTTGTTTTGGTAGATGCATATGACAGTTATTAGTTTACAAGATCAAAGGGAGAACTACAACATCATCTTGTTGCAAAAACCCAACAAATCTGTGGGGAGTGTTACAGACTAGTGATGTGAATTATCAGAGGATCAATATTATTTTTATGGATTTACATATTCAAGGGGGGTAGAATATAAATGTGTAAATATGGATTTACATATTCAAGGGGGAGAAATTAAAGGAGAGTGGGCTGGAGCTATATGGCATGCTGTTACTGATGGAGCTGAACAGATATGCCCCTATAACTGTGAAACTGCCAGGGATGCAGGGAGCTCAGAGGAATAGCATGTTTTTAAGAGAAATAAACAAAACAAAACAAAAACAGAGGCATGATGAGAGAATCCATAGCCCCTCACAGAAATATATGCGTATGAAGGCTTCTTACATCAAGCAATACCATTGATCCCCAGCATTATCTACTCTGACTGGTGGTGGCTCTCAGTAGCTCGGGCAGATAAATATCATTGTGAGCACCCACTGCTTCAGATCCCTTATCTGAGAATGCCAAGGATGGAATCCCAGGGCAAGGAATTTACCACAGAAGAATGACTTCCCCAAAAGTTGCATTTGTTTACCCTAAAAACATTATTAACTCTTCTAACACTTCTCAATGACCATTAAACGATTCTAGGCTGCAATCACATGCACAATTAGCCCCAACATAGGTGCGAATATCGAGCAGATTTAACATGCGTGATCAGACACGAACATCTGGGAAGCGTCCCGTAGCAGGCAGCAACCCATGTTGCTCCCCTGCAGAAGTGGAGTAAACAGGCACCTGGGAAAGTCTGGTAGCAAACAGGTTGCTACAGGCCACGGGTGGACTTTCCCTTGTCTGATCTCTCCAGCGTGCTCTCATGGTGTCGGGATGGTCTGATCAGGCCATCCTGACTCCATGCCTTTGTTTTTTTCCCTTCTCAGTATGCACATCATCGTACACTCCATAGGGAGCCCTAAGGACTGAGGTGCAAATCAATCGATCCCTCGTTTAAGTGCATCAGAAACAAACAGCAACCCACCCCACTCACCTGTGGTTGCATTTGATCACACAGTGGTGGGCTGTGCCTGCAGCTTTAAAAGACTGTGTGATCATGCAACTACAGGTCAACTTCTGCTGGAGGAAATAGCCTCTCTCCCCCCCACTTTGTGACCACAACCCTACTTATAATTCTTCAGCTGCAAAACAGCAAGATACCTTTAGTGCTACTGTAGTTTTGCTCTTAATATGTCACCTTGCTGATACATTTTCAGCTTGTCCCATAAACCCTGGCTTGAAGCCGAAAATTTAAAAAAAAACCCATAATCCCCAGGTATAGTGCTTTACAATTTGTATACTAACTTTAAGTTTGATCCAAAGAACAGAAATCAGAAGGAAAGGGGATGCTAGCACTTGTCCACAGATCCTTGTAAAAGATTGTACCACAATAGAAAAGAGCAAAAGTCCAGTAGCACCTTAAAGACTAACAAAAATTTGTGGGAGGGTATGAGCTTCCGTGAATCACTGCTCACTTCTTCAGATACTGTACCGCAGTGTTATACAATGTAAATTCTGTAACAGTTCTGCTACTGCTGCTGCTGTTATATGAGAATGCACACACACACCCCTCAAAAAAATCAAAGAACAGCTTTGGGTTGGTATCACTCTTCCAGTGGTGGTTCACTGCACAAGCAACAGAAGTGGCTGCTTGGGAACCAAATAACCAACCAACAAACCAACCAAGCAAAGAAATAACAGAATGGCAAACAAAACTGTCCTTCAGATTGTTGTTTCTACGAAGTTCCCCTGATCCTTCTTTGATTTGGAGTTACCTATCTGGACAATTGTGGAAGACTCATCTATAATCTGTATATCTTTCTCAAGTGTGCCCCCATCTGCAGATATCTGAATCCATGGATCGCGGCCATATAGTCTCTAAACAGATGTTTCTGCAAACTTGGCGGACTTCCCAGGTTTTTTTAAAAAAATAAAACCCTGACATCTTCAAAAAATGCATTGGATTTTTTTAATTCCCTCCAAAAAAAATTAAAAAAATATTTGTTTGTTTGTTTATTATTTTTATTTGTATCCCACAAGCACAGATAGACAATTGTCTATGCATACACAGATGGACGATGAACTTGGGAGGCTAACAAATTTAAATTAACAAACTTAAATTAGACATTATGGATTGAGGAGCCATTTTTCCTAACCCTACAAAGGTCCATAGGATTTGCATTTTGTTTACTGCCTTCTTTTCACAACTTGAAATGGGGAGGAAAGGGAGTTGTCAGTGTCTACTCTGTTTTAGTTAACAATAGTATCATTTTAGAGGGATTTCTTGTGGAGTTAGAAAATGAAAAATCTAAGAAAGGTAATCCTTCCCAATCCACCTAGACAAGGTCACCCAGCAAGCTTTCATGGCACAGTGAAAATCTGAACCTGTCTAATCACCCAGATCTTAGACCAGCAACTACACCACACTGGGTCCTTCACAAGACCATCAAAACACTATGTCTCGTACGGTGTAGTTACTGGAAATGCTCCGCTGCCTAGCACATCATGGTGATATTAGCCAGGCTTCTTTGAAGTTAAATTCAGATTTTTTTTTTGAAAGGTTCATAAACCTCTACATTGCAGCAGCAACAGAACACAGCAAATGTCATGAGGTCTGAGATTTCATAAACAGGGTTTTTCCTAGCTTATATACTCTACTCCGGTGGTGTCCTTCAAGATGAGAGAACTAAACCCAACAGAATACTAGAAAAGTCTGATACACATGACTAGCAGATTTCTTACAGAAATTCTCTGGAATTCTTTGGGAGAAGTCATTTCAATATGCTGGAAAACTAATTTATGTATCATTAGATATAACTTAACTAGCTTCCTTGGCTTCTGCAGAGAGTCACCCTAGCTTTCCCTTGACTTCCCTTGACTTCCCTTACCCTAGAGAGAGAAAGAAAGGGCTGAGCTTTGTCATGTACGTCAGGTATATGTCAAATGCTTGGCAATAGACTTGACTGGCAGTTACATTAGCTCCTGTAGATGGGAAAAGGTACTAAATGTCTGAATTTAGTCTTGTTCATTGCTGTTCTGGCCAACCACCCTCCGTTATGGGTCTTGACAGAGCAACCAAGGATATCCTTTATAGAATTACAAGTGCACTATTTATGTATTGGAGTTGTGTTGAAATATTCTATGTTGAATACTGAAATGCTACAAAAGTGTTTTCTGACTTAAGGGTGTATAATGGAATAAACTGAGCTTTGTTTAAAAAGAAGAAAAGATTGGATTTATACCTCACCCTTCACTACCCAAAGGAGAGCAGCTTACAATCAATCACCTTTCCCTTTCCCTCCCCACAACATACACCCTGTGAAGTAGGTGGGGCTCAGAGAGCTCTTTTGAGAACTGCTTGTGAAAGAACAGCTCTGAAATAAATTGTAACTGACCCAAGGTCATACCAGCAGCTGCATGTGGAGAAGTGGAGAATCAAACCCGGTTCTCCCAGATTAGAGTCTGAGCTCCTAACCATTACACCAAACTGGCTCTCTCTATACAAGAACCATTGTCTCTCTATATACTAAATTCAGTCCATTGCTAGTCTCCACCCAACCAATAGAAGAACTCAGAAGAACATGGGGGAGGGGTCCCAGGAAAAGGACCTGGCCCTCAGAATCCCTCAACACCAGCAAGCTCTGGCCACTCCCCTTTGCTACATGGTGATTCAACATGGGGACGGTCATCTGTACTGGACTCAAGTTTTTATTGATGGCAACATTCTGCTTTCTTTCTTCTGGCTTAACTCAGTGCTAATTTGGCTTCTAAAAACTGGTATCTCTTGATAAAAAGGAACCTATTATATTTCTTCATCACTAACATGGCAAATTGAATTTACCTATAAACCTGAAAACAGTGTCTATCTTCCTCTCTGAGACTTCCTATGGCAATCACTCAGTATAAAAACTTACAATATTCTTCATGTTCCAGGTCTCTGTCTGTCTGAATATATTCTGGATGGATGGTTTTCTACCTTCCCTTTCATTTGAACTCATTTGTGCCATGTGGTTTAGAAACAGTTTACAAAAGTTGTCTATCTGATACTTGTATTCCATAAAGAGATGATGAAAAGCAAATGAATGAAAATAGTTTGTTAATGTTGCAAATAGCACTTGAGTTTGGGTTCAATTACCCAGAAGCAGCTCACAGATATAGTTTTCATTGTACAAGTACAACAAGTAAGATGTGGGATGGCAGGAACAACAGTATTTTTAGAAATAACAGTAACATCACCAGAACTGCAATTTACAGTCCTTAGGGAAAGAAATGCAACTGAAGTGCTCATGAAAAAAGGATATGCTCTATTCTATGTAAAGATGAAGTAAGTTGTTGAACTTTCACTTGGAGTCAGACATGCCAGGCTTACAAAAAATGATGTTCTGCTTATTACTGATTAATCTAGTTAGAGAACTGAAGCCAAAAATCTAGCAAGTTATTTTGGATCAGAAATCAATTTCAGTCTTTGTATCTGAAGTTTCCTTGGCTCACCGAAGTATCCAGTCTACCTCAAATCGCTTCTTGCTGTTTTCCTTCTTTCTTCTTAGCCTGCTATTTGCTATAGTTTTATTTTAACCATGGTTAGATTCAGCCCTGTAGCCATGAAATTTGGGGGGTGGCCCCCACACATGTGATTCTCCTCCTCCCTTTCCATTCAGAGAGGGAGGAGGAGAGCTGAAGAGGCAGCCAGGCTCAACTTGAACCATTCACGCTTTCCTAAACCCCCCCCCCCCCCAATCTTTGCCAGCCAGCAAGTCGGGCTGTTGGCTCTCCAAGAGCCTCTAAGAGCTGACAGCCTGACTTGCTGGCTGGCGAAGACAGGGTGAGGTGCCTGGGCAGGCTGTTAGAGAGTGGCCCACCCAGGCACCTCACTGCATCTGGCCCTGGTTAGATTGTGAAACCAGCATTCAGCTTGTGAGTTGGCACTCAACCCTGGTTTGCGTTGACAAATGCTGGTTTTATTCTAATGCTCTGGTCTTTATAGTGGGGAAGAGAATGTGGACAAAATGGGGGGAATGAACCAGAATTAAGCCAGGATGCCTAAGGCCATATATCAACAGGAATGACACTGTAGACCAGGGGTGTTGAACTCATTTGTTATGAGGGCCAGATCTGACATAAATGAGACCTTGTTGGGCCAGGCCATGTGTGTCATAAAATGTAATGCCAGGTAGCAGAGATATAAACTTTATAAAGGAAACAAACAGAAAGATTTTTTTTTACTTAAAAACATGCTTAAAGCATTAGCACTCTTGCAATATTTTGTTCATTTAACAGTGTCTGATAACTGATACCTTTTGCTCTGAATTATTGCATCAAAATGTCTGTGCTATCGCTATCTTGAGCATGCTGTTCAACTGTGTACCTGTAAGCTGCAAACCTACTTTTGATTTATTGACATTCACTACAGAAATCTCAGAGTTCTGAGCCTAGGTCCCAGGGGAAAACATGAAATGGCTGGGCATTGTGAGCTTTTGTACATAAATTGCTTTGTGTGCTGGTCAAGAACATGAGAAGGCACCATGACACACACTGAGGGCTATGTGTTTGTCTATAAAACTATAGTCTTCCTCAGTCGTCAGTAACAGTCTGGGAAGTCTAAGTTTAAAATCCCTAAAGGAAATGTGCTGGGTGAACTTGGTCTGAACAGGCACTCTCATCTTAATCCACCTCACTGGCTTGTTGTTAATCCTCATCTTCATAGTTCACGTTGCCTTCCTACTGGCAAAACAAGCTATGATGCAGAACTGGAAGAAAAAGCAGGAGACAGCCAGTTCCACTGAGGGCCTAACAGAAGCCCTCTGGGGGCCTGATCTGGCCCATGGGCCGCATGTTTGACACCACTTCTGTAGACTAACTTTGGTTACTAAAGCAGATCCAGGTTTGATGGACCATAACTAACCAAAATGATTGGTGAGGTCTGTATTTTGTCATAGTTACCACAATCCAGTTAAATTAAAACATGGTTTCACATAGTGTCTGAACTGAAATTATGTTTATTCCTTGAGCTACCAAGTCTTCAGCTCAATGCTCCTTAATTCCCTTCTTTTGTCAACCTCTCCCCCACCTCATGCAACAGTTTATAATAGCATATCTAGCTACAGATTGTTATCTCACTGTTTCTCAAAAAAGTATCATACATGGTTCTTCTCCCCCTTATCTGCATTTTGTCCTCACAGCAACCCTATGAAATAGGTTAATTGGAGAGAGAGTGACTGGTAGAAATTTACTCAGTGATCTTCATGGCTGTGTGGAAATTTGAATCCCAGCTCTTACCAGTTTTTGTGAGACATTCTAACCACTATACCACAATATCTCTCATCCTAACTCACCTCATTGAACTTTTATGAAGAGTAAAAAGGAGAAACAATGTCAACTTTCCTAAAGATTGCACTGGAAGGGTGGAATACAATAGGCAGATGGCAACATGGGAAGAAGACAGGACAACAACAATAAAAAAATACTTATTAGGATGATGGTTCAAATACTTCTGCAACAGAGATAATATTATTCCTCACACTTCACTTAGAGAGCAATCCTAAGCAAGTTTACTAGGAAGTAAGTCCCATGTTATTCAATTGGGTTTATTCCTATGAAAATGTCTTTAGGACTGGAGCCTTAATCATCATGCCTCTCATATAATCTACTAAAATACAAAGCATGCCTTGTACAGGCAAGATGCTTCTGGATGCTGGTGTCTGGAAGTTGTTCTAGAAGGCAATGGAGGATAAAGCTACTTGACATCAGGCACCATCCCAGTCTAATTAATAAAACCTGCCCAGGTTTCAGCCTGACATATATTGTATACAGATGATAACTTAGGAAATCTAATTGTTAAAGGATGCCTTTTATATACTAGAATGCACTAGAGAAGAGCTGACAACTCCTAATTGTTGCAATGAGTTTGATTATAATTAATCTCAATTAAATCTGAACAGGGCAACGTATGTCAGCATGGTGCTTGAGCAGAAATTTGACAAGAACAATGAGCAAAAAACATGTGGACTTGAATTTTTAAAAAAGACAGAACATAAAATAACTGAACTTAATCCACTAAGAAACTAAGTATGTAGCTTATTCATATACACAAAATAAAAAGCCTCCATATTCTCAAATTGCTGATATATATGCAATTTTAAAGTTTATATACTGCTTTTGCTTCCAAATATTCAGTGGTATTCATTGTTGTTGTCGTCGTCATCCAGACAGCCAGTAGCTGTTGCTGGTGTTGACCAGAAGACCTATTCCTGCATGGATGTTTTTAGGAGGTGAGGATGTGGAGCTTAGACAAATAATTGTGACAAGGGAGGAAGTTCTAGAACTTATAGACAAACTGCAAACTAACAAATAACCAGGACAAGATAGTATTCATTCTAGAGTTCTTAAATAACTCAAATGTGAAATCGCTGGTTGTCTAACTAAGATATGCAACATGTGCCTAAATTAACCTGTCTACCAGAGGACTGGAGAGTAGCCAGTGTGACACCCATTTTTTTTTAAAAGGATCTAGGATGATACAGGAAATTACAGGCTAGTTAGTGTAACATCTGTTCCAGGTGAATTGATGGAAAACATTATTAAAGATAAAATTGTCAAGCATGTAGAAGGACAAGCCTTGTTGAAGAAAAACCATTATGGCTTCTGTAAAAGTAAGTCCTCTCACTAACCTTTTAGAGCTCTTTCAAAGTGTCAATACACATGTGCATGTAAATGAGCAAGTAGACATTGTTTATTTGGATTTCCTCAAAGTTTTTGACAAAGTCTATCAACAAAGACTCCTGATAAAACTTCAGAGCCATGGGATAAGAGGAGAAGTCCTCTTACGTATCGGAAACTGTCTAAAGAACAGGAAGAGGAGAGTAGAAATAAATGGTCACTTTTCACAGTGGAGGAATATGAGCAGTGGGGTACCTCAAGGATCTGTATTGGGACTAGCGCTTTTTATATTGTTCCAAATCTGACAGATCATGCTACAGAACTCATTGTAAGACCTATGGAGCAGTGGTGATGGTAGCAAGGATTGCTTCTATACTATCATAGCATCAGCTTTTTCATGTCTATCCCAATGGTTCAAGATAGCTTAGCATCTGCTAATGCCTAAATCTCAGCCTTTACTGTCCCGGGCACAAACAATGAGCAGTGATACATTTGTCAATATTTTTGCTGATAAAATATTGAGAATATGTGCTGATCTGGATATCAGCTGTAACATAGGTACACCAGAAGTAAAGCCTAATAGGCCACCTAGGTTATTTATACATCATTTTAACCCAGTTTCCATGATGGATGTTAACAAGATCCTAGGATCTGTGAGGGCCACTACTTGTACTGTGGACCCTTGCCCAACCTGGTTTCTAAAATTATGTAAAGATCACATAAACAAACCCTGCACATCTATTATAAATCAGGCACTAACTCAGGGTGCCTTCCCTCAGCCCATGAAAGAGGCTGATATCCATCCACTACTTAAGAAACCATCCTTACAGAAAAAAAGATGTGGCCAATTATCGCCCAGTCACTAATCTATCCCTTCTGGGAAAAGTGACTGAGAGAGCAGTAGCAGACCAACTCCAATTCTTCTTGGATAACTCATTTGTGCTAGACCCTTTTCAGTCTGGCTTCAGGCCAAGTATTGGACAGTGACAGCACTGCTAGCTTTAACTGATGACCTTCATCTCAGTGTAAACAAAGACCATGCCTCTCTGTTACTGTTATTGGATTTATCTGCAGCCTTTGATACAGTAGATTACACCATCGTGTTGAGACACTTGGAGACAGAAGTAGGTATCTGTGGATTTATTTATTTATTTATTACTTTCAATTTATATCCTGCCTTGCCGGACAAACTGGCTCATACCTTGAACTGGTTCAAATCTTTCCTCATGGATAGGACTCAGAGTTGCTATTAGAAACCAGTTGTCATCTCTGTGGGGCTTGTCTGTTCCTCTATTGTGGCTCCTGCTCTCCTGACTTTCTGTAAACTATGCAAAACTGAATTATTCAAGAGGGCATTTTTGCACAGGTAATAGGGTTGCACCATACAAAATGGTTTATGGGGTTACTTGGATTATTAGGGACTGTGGTCTACACTGCTGTGTACATTTTACTTAATCTGAACTTCACATATACACTGATGGGATCTGAGCATATAGCAAAAGATCAAGAATGAGACTTTGGGGTGGTAGTGAATAGCTTGACCTAGTGTGCAATTGCTGTGAAAAAAGGCAAATTCCATGCTGGTCATAATTAGAACAGGAATAGGAAATAAAACTGCCATTCTCATATTACCTTTATACAAATTCATGGTGAGACCAGACTTGGAATATTGTGCTCAGTTCTGATCACTGCACCTGAAAAAGGATATGGTGGAGCTTGAAAAGGTGTGGGAAAGAGCAACCAAAAGGATCAGGGGTCTAGAGCAGCTTCCCTACGAAGATTGGTTAAAATGCTTAGTGCTGTTTAGCCTAGAAAAAAAGGTGAGTGGGGGGAGACATGACAGAGGTTTATAACATTATGCATGGTATGGAGAAAGTGGACAGGGAGCTTCTCCCTCTCCCATGATACTAGAAACAATGCACTATGGTCTTTGACTGCAAAAAAACTACATTCTATTCTATACTAGAACCTGTGGACATCCACTGAAATGGGGGGGGGGGGAGATTCAGAACAGACAAGAGGAAATATTTCTTTACACAGTGCATAGTTAATTTGTGGAACTTACTGCCACAGGATGTGGACATGGTTGCCAACTTGGAAGGCTTTAAAAGGGGAATGTACCAAATCGGAGGACTGGGCTATCAACGGCTTCTTATCATGATGGATATCTACTCCCTCCAGTAGCAAAGGTAGTATGCCTCCTCAAATCAGTTGCTACGGAGCACAGGCAGGAGCACAGGCTGTTGCAGTCTTCTTGTTTGAGGGCTTCCTAAAGGTAGTTGCTTGGACACTTGCATCTGATCCATCATGGCTCTTCATATAGTAGATTTCTGGAAAAGTTGTGTGTGGCTCAAAGTCATTTAAATGCATGGTCTTTAAAAACCAAATGTGTAAAGACCACTGAAAAACCAAAGTGACTGTTTTGTCTGGCTTCTTTTACTAAAAAGGGGGAAGGAATGTCCTGAATCAGATCATAATTGACCAAACAAATTGATAAACAGCATTGCACAGCTGTCCAGGAAATGCAATGTCCTCTTTATATATCCTAGTGGTAGCGAGAGACAGAGTATCTGTGATCCAATTTAGAACACTTGAGAGGAACAAGGATACTGCTCATACCCTGCTGTTGACTAATAATCCACGATGAAGGGATCGTGTCTGTGGCGAGAAAGAAGTCTCAAGAGGCTGCAGTCTTTAGTCAAGAATGGAGCAGACCAATCCCTTTGTTGCCAGCTATTTTCCCACTCAAAATCACTTCCCCATGGGATATTTCCCTGGGTGTGGGGGGATTGTTATTTGCAGGGGAAACAGTCAGTGGGGAAAGGGTTAAGCAAGCCTCCTCTAACAATTTATCCAGAATCATGGCCTACATTAGAAGTTTTTCATTCCAAAAAGGAGGACTAGGAGGAGTAGGAAGAGAAGGACCATCATCATCATCATCCTGTTAGGGCTTTGTATGCCACATGTAGTTTGCTCCTAAGCAGGAGAGTTTTGTTTCTAGAAGACAATGTGTCCACACACCCAAACAGATTTACTGAAGGAGAAACAATACAGAATCACCCTAACATACATTTGAGACAAGTAGCACTTTAGACTTTTGTTGTTAAGGTATTTCCCTGTTTCCCAGTGGGCAGAAGTCATTGTGCCCATGCCATTCTCAAATGGAACATGAACCTCCTATTAGTCAGAGCCTAGGGCTGCTAGTCCCCATGGAGCCCAGCTAACCAAGTGAGGAGTTTGAGCCAGTATTTGTACTAGTCCCACTTCAGCAAAGCAGTCATTTACCATGAACTGGCCCAGCTTTAAATAATGTATGATGAATGGGTCAGCTGAAGGAGTGAGCTCCTCTCCAATTGTTCAAGAAAGGGGCATTGCACTGTCCATGGAATGAATTACAACTAGGTCTGGAATTTGACTAGTGGGCAGGAATAGTGTGGGTTGCTGAGTCATAGGCAAGGTTACTTGGAAAACACTCTTAAACATCTGAGGATTTATAAACCAGCACATCAATGCCTAAAGTTCTCAGATAGGCTGGAAAGAGGGAAGGGAGATGAAACTGAATACCTTTTGGCACAATTTGGATATGTAGACTGGGATAAATGAAGGTGATCATAATGCTGGCCAAGGCTGGAACAAGGCTGGTTTTGCCTACAATAACAGTATTCATTAGAGCAACGTTTTGAGTCCAGTGGCACTTTTCAGACCAACAAAGTTTAATTCTGGGTAAAAGCTTTCATGTGCATGCACACTTCTTTAGTATTCATTAGAGGATACCGTTTAGTGGCAACCCATGCTTAAAATAGGTGATGTTTAACTGATGTTTTAATCAACAGATCAGCTAAGAATAAAAGCTTAGTTTAACCTGTCTACCATTTGTGTCTTTGTTTGGGAATACAGGTACATCTGTTGCATTTTAAAGACTACAAAGAAGCATGTAATTCTTGCAGTCACTGTTTTTTTAAAAAAAATAATTCAGCGTAAATACCATAACCTAAATGTGGATGAAAAGTAAAGGGCATAGATCCTAATATCAACATTTATATATAAGACATTTGCAGAAATTCATTATACTCAAAATAACTTGGCTTAATGCAGAAAAAATCATAATAAGATCTGAGTACACTTATCTTCAGCTTAACCAGGTTTAGACACAACTAAGCAAAAAATGTAACATTGATGGTCAATAGCTTTCCTGGTGGACCAGAGAACAAAATTCAAACTTGAGCATAAACAGAAAAGAAATGGCAGTTTTTTAAAAAAACAGACCAAAAAAATCATCTTACCATGCATCCCATTCCAAAATGCATTAAGGCAGGGGTGGGCAATTGTTTTGGCTAGGGGGCCACTTTGTGGGAGCGGAGGTTAGCGGAGGGCCGCACCTTTTAAAATTATTGCATTCATTAGTTAACTTTGCATTTCAGAAAAGGTATAAATTGTATCATAAAAATCAATAAACAGGGCTGCTGGGAGCAGGGGGTGGGGCTTGGTAATGTGCCTGCCCCCTACACTTCACTCCCGGAGCGCTGCTTCTCTGCGCTCCAAGCCCAACGGAGGCCTGACTGAAACCACGTGGCCAACTGTCTTGGCGGGCTGCAAAAAACTCTGTGGCGGGCCGCATGTGGCCCGTGTGCCACAATTTGCCCACCCCTGCATTAAGGCATTATGCTGTCATTTGTTTTTTCTGGTGTTTTCTTTTTCCTTTTTACAAACACACAGGGTAGTAAGGAAGTCTTATTTTTAATTCAAGTTCTATTGATTATAAAGTTGGGTTCGACTTCTATTTAAAGTTAGAAAATGTTACAGGCTTCCAATCACTAATGGATTTACCCCTGAGAATGTCTGAAATCAACAACCACAAGAAGACCTCTAGGAGAAGAAGGTTATCATCATGTCATCATTGGAACCCTGGGAGAAGTGCCTAGAAGTCTCAAGAAACACCTGGACATTCTGGGTATACAGTAAATAACACCAGCTTAGCTCCAGAAGAAGTGTTGCTTGGAAAAGCAGGAATCCTGCAGTGATACATTGCAATTCCCAAGAACTTGGCTAGATCTGGAACTGCAGAACACCATCTACCAGTCAAATATCTAACTGTGACAATTCTTCATCATCATCATTGTCATCATCAAGGATGAAACAGTCAACTATATAGCCAGTGCCTGTAGCTAAATTGCTCAAACTGACTATACAGAATGTCACAATAGAGTTGCAGCTATGTTACCCTGGAATCTTTTCAAGAAGTATGGCTTATCATCAGCCAAAAATCCATGGGAGCACAAACCAGAGACAATCATGGAGAAAGATGAAACAAAGATTCTTTGGGACGTCCAATTGCAAATAGATAAACACCTGGAGTATAACACCCTTACTATTACAATTGTAGGGGGTGGAAATGAGAAATACGGTTTGGAGCATTGGCATTGCATCCCAGGAGACAGCAGAATAGAAAAAAAAACTCAGGAGAAGATCACAAAACACTAAGACCTAAGAACAGAGTTAGAGTGCCTCTGGGAGGAGGTTACCATCATGTGATTTGTCATTGGAGCCCTTGGAGAATGCCTAGAAGTCTCAAGAAACACCTAGACATTCTGGGTATTGAACAAATAATACCAGCTCAGTTGTAGAAGACAGTGTTGCTTGGAGCAGCAAGAATCCTGCGGCAATACCTTTACAATTCCCAAGAATTTGGCCAGATTTCCAATTGCAGAACACCATCTACCAGTCAAATATGTGACTGTAACAATTCATAATAATATAAAAAACTTTTCAATATGAAAAACTCAAACATGATTAGAAATCAAGTCTCTTCTTGACTGGGGAAGAGGGGTAAAAAAGGAACTTACTTTTAATTATATGCAGTGCTAATCCTCAAGAGGTGGGAAGGCTAGATGATATAGCCCAATCTTGTCAAAGCTCAGAAGCTAAGCAGGGCTAATACTTGAATGGAAGACCACCAAGAGAAGCTCTGCATAAGAAGGCATTGGCAAACCAACTCTGCTTCTCACATGCCTTAAAAGCCTCTTGCTGGGATCACCATAACTCAGTTGCAACTTGATGGCTCTTAGGTGCCTAATCTTCAAGAACCTGTGGAACATCAAGGATGATTTTTCTACTCCACCTGATGTATTTGTACTGGGTGTCCTACAATTAGGAAGCGGGGTTCTTCCCCACAGCAATGTGGTACATTCCTGTACTTCCTGGGTTTTCTCCAGATTGTCCACCTGCTTTGCTGCACAGTTTGTAGAAAGATTGAAGTAAAGCCTGAGTAGGAATCTTTGTATTTTCCAGGTCCTGCCCACATGGTAGCTATTTTCCCTGCCCCTGTGCAGCCACCCCTTCCCCCTCTGGCCAGCCACCAGGGATCTTTTTCAAGGATCCCCCCCACCCTGGTAATTGACAAAGCAATAGATATATCAGTAGAAAGGGATATTGCTTTTTTCAGTGTTTGTGGGGAAAGCCATCCTGATAGTGCAGGGCAATGACCAACATGGGGACTTGTACAGGGGAAATCCAGGGGAAACTGCTATCTAGGACAGGGTTGGCAGCTGCAGCAACCACAAGGCTTCCAAAGGAACATGTTGCTGTGGAACTCCCCTAGAAAGAAGCCATCATATACTTGAAGTGGATGACTCCTACTGATGCTGGCAGAATTAGTTGGGCAGAAGAATTTTATTTTCTATGATCCAGAGAATATTAGAAAGGGACTCCTTAAACTGTGGAAAGAATCCCCTGAAATCCTGGTTGTGGGGGTGGGTTGAAGAGGTAGCTTGAAAAAACAATGAAATTCCAAGAACTGATCTTTAAGCTTCACCTTCACTCATAGTTCTAAATCTGCTGACTAACAAACAAAGGCTGGACAATATGTTCTTACCATGATTCGTGTCTACTGAGCCAAAAAGGCTCACCAAATACTTTATGGGGCGTGGTTGTTATAGTCAGGGTCTGCGGTGGCTCAAGTGGTTAAGATGCTGAACTGCAGATTGGAAGGTCGGTAGTTTGGCAGTTTGAGAGCTGAGTGCTGCATGACAGAGCGAGCTCCCGTCTCTGGTCCTAGCTCAGCAGTTTGAAAGTAGCAAGTAGATAAATAGGTACTGCTTTGGTGGGAAGGTAACAACATTCTGTGTGCCTCGGCATCTAGTCATGCCGGCCACATGACCACAGAAAACATCTTTGGACAGTGCTGGCTCTTTGGCTTGGAAACGGAGATGAGCACCACATCGCTAGAGTCGTATTCGACTGGCTTTCGAGCAAGGGAAACCTTTACCTAGTTATAGTCACAATACAGATAGGACACCAGCTTGTTTTCTACCCAAACTGAGTAGTAGTTATGAGTCTTCAGGTAGGGCTATGCTGATTAGCAGCTACTGCAAGGACTGCAGCCATAAAGTTTTGGTTATTCCCCATAGAAACCCAGCCTTGAATTATCCCTTTTTAGTTTTAGCAGTACATATATGACTAGATGAGTTGGCAGTCTTGGAGAGTAGCTTTCCTCACAGACTTCCTGAGTGTGTGTCCCCCCCCCCCCCCCCCGCCCCATAGCCTTTTGCTAATGTACTTCAGAATATTTTCTCCATCCATTGCAGCAGAGGAGTTCTGAAGCGCTGCTAGATAAAATGCAAGGGGGAAAAACACAGGGAAAGCTTTATGGGGTAACCTGTCATGTACCCAGATACAGATTTAGACTGGCTGTCAGCCAAATATAGGTCGATAATCTAAAAAGAAAGGTCAAAAATACAGAGAAAAGGAAAGAAAAGGGATAATGAAAATGTTAAAATGAGAAACTGAAGCAAGCTGAAATAATATAATAAGGACAAAAAACCTTGTGAAACTGAAGTCATTTCATCATTGAATTCACATATGATGAATACCAAACCAAGAAAATGTGGAACTTGCATACCTGTAGAACATATAATATAGGCAACTGAATCTGGGCTATAGTTTAAAGGGGGGCATATACCCATTGGCTCTTGCTCAGTGAAATAAAATGAGATATACTGCGATAAAAAAATGCAACTGGGAGGAAAATCTTGTAACAAAAGCTAGATTTTACTGAATTTTCTGGAACAAAAAATATGCCAAGAAAAATGAATGGCTTCTTATCAAAAGGGAACTATAATCAAATGTATTCTATTTTACTCATGATTTTCAGTGCCTTTGGGCATGTTCAGCCTACAGTGTAAAAAATGAAAGGTCAACATTAGAAACAGTAGCCAGGAGACCTGGCCTAGAATACCTGTCAGCACCAGAGATACTGAGAATATGAACATCAGCTGAACTTATCCTAAAAGACCTCCTTGTTTATACTATAGTCAAGCTTTCTTGCTACATCATATTGATGATGGATGATGTTGCATTATATTCCACTTGAACACAATGCGAAGCAACTCTGTCTGTGCAGCAGCTGCTTGTGATCATGGCCAGGTCACCACTTGGGTAAATAATCTATATTTGCAATGTATGTGTTGCAACCTTTTAGCCATTTTGCTCCTGCATAGAAGGCTCATATCTCCCCCTAGCCAGTGATTGCTGGATCATTAATGTAATCTTTTTTTTCAAGCACACAATCACTTGCACTTCACCCCTTCCTTTGCAATTGTGAAGTCATACGCATTGATTAGATGACCAGCATGGGATATATTGTGTGCTATTTACAGCTGCAGTCAATATTTATTTTGCTTGCAAGATTCATCATCTAAGTTACCTGAGCAACTTTGAATATCCTTCACCAGAAAAATAACTACAACCCACAAGGCAGAAAAAAGTGCTCATGGGCAAATTTATCCCAAGTTGGAACAATACGACAGCCTTTCTTTTTTGCTGTTAACGTAGGCACCATAGGCTAAGACTGGGAAACTGTACTGCAAATGCAACCAGCCTCAAGACACATCTTTTTTAGTCATGTAAACACTTAAAAACAGCTTTTTTACAGATGTGCAGAGATGGGGACCTATGATTCCTAAGGGCCATATGTGAATTGATTCAGACAGCTTGGCAGCTACTGATGGACACTGAGTTCTGCTGCCATAATGCATACAGCCACACCAAAGTAGTAAGCCTCAACTAAAAATGTCTTTTTATCATGTCGATCTTTAAGCATATGTAAATCGATTAGGACAGCTTGGCAGCTACTGATGGATCCTGAGTTTTATCATAATGCATACAGCCACAAAGTAGTAAGCCTCAACTCAAAATATCTTTTTAACTTGTAAATCTTTGAGCATACAAAAACTGATGTCTAAGAACAACACTGTTCAAATCACCATCTGGATGGGAGGCAACCATCTCAAGGTACAGGAATAGTCTATTCACATTTCGTGTACTGTACTTTATTGTCATGCATATCACAAGTGTTTTGTAATCAGTTATTTTTTTTAAAAAAAGATTATGTCTAACATCTAAATATTTATATCATAGCACATTACAAATAAAGAAATATGAAGATGGCATACTTAGCCCCAAATATGAATCTGCAAAAGAAAACAGAATCCATTCTATAATATCAGTCCTGAAGCTGCTGTCAAACACAGATCTTTATCTCATGTACATTTTAGCAATGACCTTGGCTCATGTAGGTTTTAACTGCCTGAGAACTGATACTTAAGTGGGTGGGGGGAAGTATTCCTTCTTTAAAAAGCAACAAGCCATTATTCAGACTTTGTATACAATCAAATAATTAACTGCAAATTGGGTAATTTGCATAAACTATTCTACCAGCTCTATAAAAGGAGCTCACAATACTAAATTGTGGCACCAACTTTTATTTAGCAACTTTGAAAACCACAGAAGCATGTAATGTACCTAGTAAATTTATTTTTTTTTGCTTAAAAGCAAGCAAGCCAAAAGAAAACAAATTAATTGATCTTACTCATTTGCACACCCCCTACACACTATATTGATAATTGAACAGATGATGTCAAATTTACCTTCTCAGGGTCAGATATAAGAACATAAGTACCGTCTACTTGATCAGATCAGTAGTCCGTCTAGTTCAGCATACTGTTTCACACAGAAGTGAAATGGATGTTGTACTGTACCTTCTAAAGTTAAAACAGCAGTACATTTACCACCCCTCATTTGAATATAGACCCTGCTGCTTAGTCCTCTCAGTATCTTTTTCTTCCTGGAGCTGGCTGCTGCCTCCAGGATCTGCTGTATGCTCCAAGGGGACATAAAATCAACCATGAAGTACCTGTATGGCCGTGGTCACATGGTCATTTTTATTGGGTTTCACCACTGTTCCCTCTCACATTTAAAATTGCTGATTAGACGTCCACATTAATCTCCTGCACCAAAGTGGGCTTACTCGCACAATCATCCCGGTTTCCTAGTGAGTTGTCAGCTGTGGTCACACGGCAAACCTATAGTGATTTGTTCTCGCTATATTTTTGATCGGGGATATTTTTTTTGCAACTTGAGATGATTATGCATCCCTCCCCGAACCACTTGTATCACATGATGAGGCTTCAGGCACCATCCAGATAGCAACTGTTAGCCGTGAATGCTCAGTGGAGCTTCCATGGACAGAGGCAGCATAGCACTGATTATCCAATGAAGAGGGGGGTCACAGAAAAGATGCCCCACTTGTGAGTGTCTCCCCCCAGCCAGTCTGCTCCAGAAGAGCCAGTGCTGGGGGAGGTGGGCTCTGGGCTTGGCCAGGCATGTCTACTCCAGCCCAGGGGAGGTGAAGAGGAAACACACAATGCCAGGGAGTGAGGGAAGAGAACTGGATGAAAGTACCTGCTTGCCTTCAGAATGCTCCTCTACTGGAGATATCGTGCTCCCCCTTTTGCTCTAAGCCTACTGCAGAGGGGGAGGGTCTGTCCTGTGATGATCGACCAGGCATCTGCGGGACAGATTTCCAGGTGGAGGCTCTTTCATAGGGCGGGATGGGTCAGACCCAGCAGAGAAGGAAACTGGTCAGCAAGAGGAGACTCACCTCAAACCTCTGAAAGAAAGAAATCCAGGGACGGATTGGGGCGGGGGGGGGAGACAGGAGAGGAAGAAGTCTATGTGCGCTTCAATATTCATGCAATGAATACATTCAGCGCAGGATTGCTCATGCGCCCAATGGCGGAAGCTGGAGAAAAACACATTGCAGAAGGACATTCAGATGACCCAGTCACAATCATTGTGAGAGATGGCTGTCCAGATTTACAAAATTGCAGATTCAAAGCACAAATATCCAGAAAGTGCTTGATTTTCCAGGTGATGGAAAACTCGCTATGGAACAGGGAGGAATGCACGAGCGAGCCCACTTTGGTGCAGGAGATAGATGTGGGCATCTGGTCAGCAATTTTAAACGTGATAGGGAACAATGGTGAAACCTGATCAAAATGACATGGCAAACAAAGATTTTTATGGGACCAAATAGTTTCTTAAAGATGTTTACAGAAACCAAAGTGACAGAGGTGAACAGTCACCAGTAATCCAAGCACAAACTTAATGCGATCTCATGTGTGCCACCTCCTAATGAAGAATTTGTGGCAACCAGAGCTTGGGTTGGGTTGGTTTATTAATCAGCATATTGATTGTCAGGAATGTTAAGGTCTATGTTTGCAGTTATGCAAATGGACTCCCTTTTACTAGCTCTTTGTTGATCTCTTGCTCTTAATGTTGACATAGTTTGTGTTTTTAATTGTAAAGGTTCCTGACTCTTGTGTTTTCACACCTTTACTTTTTTGGGTGCTCACCAGGGCACAGGAAGTTTTGCCTCTTCCACATCCTCACTTGCAGATCTGCAAAACCTTTTTACTACTGCCCACTTTCACTGTACATATGTGGGGGATGCATGCCTACTATTCTACTGCACAAGGCCATGGCTAGATGTCCTAGAATATCTGGGTCACACAAGTGCTGGGTCACACAAGTGATGATGATGATGTACTATACTATGCAGTACAACTGCATAGTATAGTACAATGGTCTTAACCCTCATTCAGGCTGTGACTGTTTATCTCATATATGCATGCCCAAACTAATATAATTTGTTACGTGGTTCTGTCACTTCAATCAGTCTACATTTTGCTCAAAAGCAGCTTTGAAATACAGTATAATGACAAGGAAAAAGTGCATGGACAGATAAAGGCAGAGGTACAAGCAACAGTAACCATGGGAAAGAAGAGAGACCTCTTTAGGTCGTGCATGCTGGAAACATTGCCTCCATCCAGATCAAACAGGCAGCCAACACTGGAAAACACAGGAAAAGTCTTGTGTGTGTATGGAGCAATGCATCTTCTGAATGTGCCTTCTTAAACACAAACAATCTGGAAACCCAAAGATGCATACTATAAGCACAGAATCGCTGGAAATGTATGATTTACCAGCCTCCTCTCAAATGGGTGCAGTTATGAAGCTAGTAAATAACTGCACTTTTCCGCTGGAGCTCCTGGTTTGTAAAGCTGTCACCACTTGCATTTGGTTGATAGCACCGGGGAAATGACCGCTCACAGCACAACAAGAATGCAGATGGAATTGCTTTGACTATAGGTGCCTGGGGAGCTTGCTAAACATTTTATATGGCAACCACATCCTGTCACTTTTCACAACAGCTAGGGAAAAAAGCTGCTCGATCATATAGATTGCATACCGCCTATTTTTTTTTTCTTTCAAACTGCTAATCTTGGGTGCAGTCAGCCAAAACAATTCATGAAGGCCAGGCAGCCCTCCCCCCCGCCCCCTTTTACAGGATTACACTGTAAATGTCTTTTATATCCCTGGCAATTCACTGAGTAAAATAAATAAATCAGTGATTAATTATGGATTTATAGTTAAAAATGTAATTCCAGATCATTTGTGTACATTTTGTTTTATATCCTAATACTGTACAGCAAAATGAAGGCTTGTTGGTGATTAAGGGCACAATTTAGCAAATTGGTAGAAAGCTGAGAAGCTAGAGAATGGGTCTAACTTTAGCTCATACAATTATCCTATTAGTAAGAGCTTAGTTTTCTGGCATGTTACACTTGTTCCTTTAAGGAGATGTATCATAAAATTAAGATCACCATTGTTTTCTCAAGTCCAACACATCCTAGGTCTGTTAGAGTTAAGACATGGCTATTTATTAGAAACCAACTCTCGTTCTGCTAAAAGAAGTCTTTGTGCTGACACTTTGCATTTAGTATTTCCCTCTGAAGCTAGAATGCTTAGACATGTGCACACAGAAAGGTGTTTGGTTTCCTTTGAAATTCCTTGTATCTTTCACCCAAGGCAAAATCCAGTGACAGCCTATGGACAGCCTATGCTACCATTTTTTTCTTCCGGCTGGTTTGATGAGAAAATCTACATTTTGAGTTTGCTTCTTCTTCATGTGTGTGTGGGGGAACCCTCTGACATTTCATTTTCATGCCATGTTCTGTTTCCTCATCCCATTTTTCCCCCTATGAAAATTAATACACTTTAATGTTCTTTTTACATCTGTTGTATATGAACGGTGATAAATGGCAAATAATGTACACATGGCAAAGAGGTCATAAAATACATAAACTAATCAGAAATGCCAGCAATGAAAATGGGTAAACTGAAAGACTCACAGCAACAATATATGAATACAAAAATAAATGCTTCAGTATTCCAATACTACACATTTAAGACCCCTGAGAAATTGCATTAATGCTATAAACATTCTCATTGCTTCCCTCTCAAATTTCCTCAGATGATTCATTCAAGAAGGAGCTGCCAAATTGCCACTAATTGCAACACAAATGGCAACTTTTATTGAGTGAGCTTAAAAGAAAAAAAATCAGAGATCAAAAGAGTGTCTGCGTGCAGGGGAATTTGTTGCGGCACCCAGTGGATTTTGAGTGCTTTTCTTTCAACATCAGGCCCTCAGTATCATACAATAACTCTTGTTATGTTTCAAATGTTTTTATGTGACAGGAATAGCTGCTGTTCAGTAACCCCAATTTCTCTGGTCTGTGAAGCATAAGTCTTTGGTCCCTAACCACAATTCCATATGATTCAACCACATCCCCCAGTATATCCAAACAGAAATTTAATGTAAGTTCTGGTATTGTTTTGATGGAAATATGCTACTTTCTGATGTCTTGGGTGATGGATTTAACTTTAAAAAAATGATCAAGAGTTTATGTCATAGGATTTTAAAACACAGTGTTAAATAGTGTAGAGTAGTGTTTAGCATGCTGGATCAGGAACAGGAAGGCTTTGTTTCACATCCACCCACAAACAGGACACTCCTTGGATGACTTTGGTCCTCTCTCTCTCTCTCTCTCTCTCTCTCTCTCCATAACCTACATCACTTAAACTACATCAGAGATTTGATGTAAAGTAACCACAGGAGAATCAAAGACTTACTGGCTTGGGAAATTCCTGAAGATTTGGGGACAGTGCATAAGGAGGCAGGAGTTTGGGGATAGGAGAGAGCTCAGCTGGAATATGATGCCACAGAGTCCACCCTCTGAGGCTGCCATTTCCTCCAGGGAATTCATCTTTTTGTTCTAGAGTAGCCCTTAGTTAATCCCAATTCTTGTGTCTGCCTCCTTATTTATTTATTTATTATTTATTTGTTTAGACTTATATCCCACCTAGCCAGCACAAGCTGGCTCTAGGCGGCTAACAACATAAAATGAACAACATACAGGGGTTAAAATCAGATCAAAATATACAACTAGACAATAAAATCACAACAGATGGTAGCAATTCAAAAACTAACACCAGAAATGGCATCCTACATATTTCCGGCCAGGGGGCTTCCACCACAGATGTACCAGACAAGTGACTCACCAGCCACCTGCTAAAGGCCATTCTCCCCGCCGGCAGCCCCAAAAGCCTGGCGGAAGAGCTCCACTTTGCAGGCCCTGCGGAACTGCAAAAGGTCCTGCAGGGCCCTGATGTTCTCCGGGAGCTTGTTCCACCAGTAGGGAGCTGCCATCAAGAAGGCCCTATTCCTGGTGGTTGCCAACCTGGCCTCCCTCGGGCCAGGGAGGGTCAGACGGTGTTGAGTGCCTGACCGCAGTGCTCTCTGGGGTATATAAGGGGAAAGGCGGTCCCTTAAGTAGGCAGGCCTCAGACCATATAGGGCTTTAAAGGTTAAAACCAGCACCTTGAACCGGATCTGGTACGCTATAGGCAGCCAGTGCAGCACCCTCAGCACAGGCTGGACATGGTCCCTCACCGAGAGACCCATCAACAGCCTGGCTGTGGCATTCTGCACTAGCTGCAGCCTCCGGAGCTGAGTCAAGGACAGCCCCATGTAGAGAACGTTACAGTGGTCTAACCTCGAGGTGACCATTGCATGGATCACTGTCACCAGGTCACTGTGTTTGAGGAAGGGAACTAACTGCCTAATCAGCCGTAGGTGGTAAAAGGCTGCTTTGGCAGTGGCTGCTACCTGGGCCTCCATAGTTAAGGAGGCATCCAGGAGCACTCCCAAACTCCGGATCCTCGGCGCTGGCACCAATGGTGCCCCCCCAAAGGCCAGTAGTGGGATCCCTACCCCCAGTCCACTGCGACTCAGGCACAGGACCTCCATCTTCCTTGGATTCAATTTCAGTTGGCTCAGCCTAAGCCAGCCCGCCACATCCTGAAGCACCTGCTCCAGGTCATCCGGGGTGGCTCTGGACTGGCCGCCCAGCAACAGATACAACTGGGTGTCATCAGCATACTGGTGACAACCCAGCTTGTGCCTCCAGGCAATCTGGGCAAGAGGGCACATATAGATGTTAAACAACATTGGAGATAGCACTGCCCCTTGTGGCACACCACATACCAGTGGGTGCCTCTGTGACATCTGCTCCCCCAGCACTACTCTCTGTCCCCAACCTTGGAGAAAGGAGACAAGCCACTGCAAGGCAAGCCCCTGAACCCCCATGTCGGCGAGGCGGTGGATCAGTAACTGGTGGTCGACCGTATCGAACGCAGCCGACAGATCTAACAACACCAGCACCGCCTTTCCACCCCAATCCAGATGCCGTCAGAGGTCGTCTGTGCAGGCAACCAGCGCTGTCTCCGTCCCATGACCTGGCCGGAAGCTGGACTGAAACGGGTCTCGCACGGAAGTGTAATCCAGGAAACTCTGCAACTGAATTGCTGCCTCTCCAAAATCTTGCCCAAATAGGGCAAGTTGGAGACTGGCCAATAGTTGGCCAATTCGGCCGGGTCCAATGATGGCTTTTTCAGGAGAGGGTGGACCATCACTTCCTTGAGTGCCCCAGGGAACAGTCCCTCCTGGAAAGACTTGTTGACAATTTCCCTGAGGACACCTCGTAGCCCCCCATGGCCAGCTTTTATCAGCCATGAAGGGCATGGATCAAGGCTGCATGAGGTTGGGCATACAGTAGAGAGTAAGCTGTCGACCTCCTCCAGGCTGAGTGGACTGAAACAATCCAGAATAGAACTCGAAGACATGCATGGAGCCTCGAGTTCGCTCACTGTCTCAACTGTGGCAGGGAGGTCACAGCGGAGCAGCAAGATTTTATCTGCAAAATAGCTCACAAAAGCCTCACAGCCAATATCCAATTCCCTATTGTTTGGTCCACCATACAGCAGTTCTGTTAAAGACCGAATAGTTCTAAATAATTGTGCCGGGTGTGAGCTTGCAGATGCAATCGTAGCCACATAGAACTGTCTCTTAGCAGCCTTGACAAACACCTCATAGGATCTCATAAACATCCTATAAGATGCTCTTGATGCTTCGTTGCGGGCACGCCACCACCGTCTCTAATCGTCTAAGCTCTCGTTTCATCTGCCGCAGCTCCCCAGTATACCAGGGAGCCCGCTTAGAATGAGGGCAAAGAGGGCACCTGGGGGCGATCTCATCGATGGCCGCCGAGAGCCAGCCATACCAGTCCTCAACCAGCTCATCCAACGAGCCGCCAGGGGGCATGGGATCCCGCAGAGCCATCTGAAGCTACACAGGGTCCATTTGGCTCTGCAGGCGAGCCAAAATACACTTGCCGCCCACACGGGGTCTGAGTGGGACATTCAGACAGGCCTTCAGAGCATGGTGGTCTGACCATGGTACTGGCAAAGCAGTAATTAGACCCACCCCAACCTCCGCCGCAAAAATCAAGTCAAGCGTATGCCCGGCCTGGTGTGTGGGGGGACAAAGAGCAGTAGATACAGCTTTCCTTTAGAGATTAAAAAAAGCTGTGTTTGTTGATTGACATTATGTTGGTAGAAAGGATCATTATATGACATATTTGCTTAGAACATTCATAATCCAACTTTCTAACAGTATTCACATCCAATGCAGTTTAACAGTTTCATAAAGCAAAAAAGAAAAGTATTACAATAAGTATTTAAAAAGTATTAAAACTGAGAATCTTGTGCTTGAGCCCCTCCCTTTTCTGTTGTGCTGCTAAACCACAGAATATACAAAACTGGGGTGAAATCCTCACCATCCCTCAGATTTTAGCTCCTTACCAGCCACTGAGCCTATGGGTGATACAGGCAAGGGCTGCTTTGCCTCCCCCAGAAGGAGGATGAGGCAGGGACACATGATGCCCAGTGTCACAGCATGGCGATGGAGGAGAAAAGCTGCCTGGCATTTAATGATGGCTCTGCCCCTGCACCTCCTTTTCCCTCCATGTGCTCAGCCCACCCTCTTGCCCTCTATGCAGTGCATGCTTTGGCTGGTCACCTTTTGGGGCTGGGTAGAAATTTTTCACCGCTCCTTTGGTTGGTAAGTAGTGGGGGTTGCCTACCTTGAACTGTTGTCAGTAGACTTAGGGAAAATTGGACGTTGTGGTTCTGGTAAATAGTACTGGTCAGTTGGCAGGTTAACGTGGGAAGAAGGGAAAGTGGATCTGGTAAGCACCATATGGCAACTTCCCTGTTGGGAGGGAAGGGTTCCATCAGGCTCAGCCTTACGGGTTTGCAGCCCAGATCAGGGAATGGGGACTGCCTTTGGGATCGCCCTGGCTAGGCTCCTCCCCTCCATGTTTTTTTTTTGGGGGGGGGGTTAGGGGGAGAGATCCAGGGCAGCATCCCATTTGTCATGACAGCTGGGTGGCAAGCCAGAGGGATGGCAAAGGTGGATCACCCAATATGATTATTACTTTCCTCCACAAACCATTTATAATTAGAATCTCTACAACACAGCGCAGCTTTAAAATATTTAATGCTGCAAATAATAGCACTGAGCTAGGACACAGTCTGAAGGATTTGGGTGGTAAATATATTTATCCCCCCCCCCCCCCAAAAAATATAGTATCATTATGTTTAAATCTCTAGTACCAATATTTATATCTCTAGTGCCATTTTCTTCTTCTGCACTCAAAAGAGTAAGCAGGATACAAAGACAATGTGGGTTTCTGACACTGTGATGTATCTACAGTCACTGCCTCCAGACTGTATTCCTGAGGAAAATCTTTGCCACCGGTATCAAAAGCATTACAGTCATTCATAGCTAAATCCTATCTGCAGACTCCTGTATAGGTAAGTGAGTCTGTCATGAAAGCAGGATCTTTGTACTGTTATCAGCTCAAATATGAAACTGAGACCTCTAACTAGCCCTATACCTACTTTTTGTTTTAGTTCTAATCACGTTGTAGCTTCTATTTCTTGACGACAGTCTTACTCAATTGTCTTCTTCACTCATTACCCCTAGTTCTGGTTTACTTTCTTCTTAGGTTAATGTTTTGACTCTGTGTTCTCAAAGATGGAATTCCTTGCTCCAACCCATCTCCCAAATCTGGCAATTGTTTTCATTTTAGGACTTAACTTACTGTCTCCTATTACTAAGGTTGGATTTAGACACTTCACTTATATTAGTTGACTGAAAAGTATTATTACATCAAGTGATTTTTTTTTAAAAAATGAATGGCTACAGAAGACAACATGAAACAGAATACTTTGTCAGACTGCTAAAAATAAATATTTTTACAAGCAATAACAATACAGAAATTATAATGTACTGTTTGTATGGATTAGTACATAAGAAAACTCAAAAATCAATTTTAAATGACCCATGAATTTTCTGTTCTACTAAAAGCTCACTTAAATGGTAAATTGGAACTGTAAATATACTTCAATAGTCTCATATGTTTGTTTCTCTTTTTCATATATTGATAACTAAAATTAGCCAACTGTTAAACATACCTGTTTAATATTTATTTGTTCAGTATGTTCTATAAATAAATATGATAGTGGAAAATGACTAGATAATTGATATGAAATAAGTTAATGTATCAAAGTAATATAAAATCAGATAATAGAGAGGAATTTTTCATATTCACTGTGGATCATTATGTCAGTTTCTGTATCATAATTAGTTTGGATGTAATTGAAAGAGTTATTATGTTATTGTGCCTGAAAGGAAACCTTCTGGTCTCTCTTGCCCATTTTAGTTGTCTTTCTAAGCAATGGATCTGTACAGACACAAGGTGAAAGGGGACTACACTGTACTTTTTATATTGTCACATCAAAAGGGTAAGCATTAGAGAAAGTACTACATGCCTTTTGGATACATCCAAATCACCTGATGTCATCTTCCTGATACCACCACTGAATTAATATTTTCTCAGTTTTGCTATTATTCTTGGCACCAATCAAGAATACAGAAACATGGAGCAATGTCTTAAAGATCTACTCCAAAAGCAATCCACAGAAACCCATAGCTCAGGTTCTGTTCAAACTGCCACCAAATTTTATGAAGCTGAAACAGAGGACAGCATCTATATATGTTCATGTGTCAATAATAAATATCATGTGACAGTTCAGTGATGTAAAATTGCTGTACATCTCTACCACATCTTTCTTTTTGATGGATTCTGAAGGACAAAATATTGCACCAAATGTTCAAAGGAATTTAAACATTTTCCTTTGCATATTAAGCCACACACCCCTGATGTAGCCAATCCTCCAAGAGCTTACAGTAGCCGCTGTAAGAAGAGCTCTGTAAGCTCTTGGAGGATTGGCTACATTAGGGAGGTGTGGCCTAATATGCAAAAGAGCTCCTGCTACGAAATGAGCCCTGATTAGAAATCAGTCAGGGATGAACAAGGGACAGGCTTTTCAATGGTTACCTGGAAGAGTGGTCCTGACCTGGGTGGCCCAGGCTAGCCCAATCTCATCAGATCTCAGAATCTCAGCAGGGTTGGCCCTGGTTCACATTTGGATGGGAGATCACCAAAGAACTCCAGAGTCATCATGCAGAGGACGGCCATAGCAAACCACCTCTGTTAGTCTCTTGCCTTGAAAACACTACGGGATCACAACTGGAAGAGTATTCATGTTCTACTTTTTTTTTTGCGTTGCCTCCCGAATCACTGCAGAAAGATAATTATGCAAAATAAATATATATATATATATTGGTCATTTGTTCAAATGACATAATTTAGATTTAGTTTAAAATTTGCTCTTTTAAACTTTTAGGCCAATCCTTTTTTCAGGTCTGAGAGAAAGTCTTATAATATGGGCAACACACAAATTCAACAAGGCCATGTGGGGTGAAATCTGCTTTAGTACAGATCCTTGCAAAAATGGGGTGTGTGTGTCAAGAAAGGACATTATGCTGGAAGGGGTATTAGAGACAAAGTTTTCAAAGGAAAAAAAAATCTGCCTATCACTTCTTCTGCTCAATATGTTCCCAGGGCCAAATGTGGGGAGTGGGGCTAGGGCTGCCAATGACCCAACGTGGTGACATCACTTCCGGGTGACGTCACCGGGTGCGCGCACAAAGCACATGCACCAGGGAGGCTCCCGGGTGAAGGAGGACTCCCCCCCGCCAATCGGTAAGTTTGACTTGGCAGCCCTAAGTGGGGCAAATGGGCAGACTTTACTGGGGCCTCACTATAGGTGTGAGGTGGCTTGAGCTGAAAGTCCATTATCATAATCATGAGACTGCATGAACTGATCAGAGAAAGGGTATCAAGCCCAAAGAAATATTGTACAATACTTGTATGTGCCATTCTCCTTCATTTTACTGTTGAAGTCTCAAAAATAATGCCACAGAGTTATGGTAGCTGAGGCAATATATTTGTGGCCTAAATACATTTTAAATGCCTCTCTGTACACACAAGATGTGAGAAAAATAGTCATGCCTGTTTCTACATGATTGGTAATAATCTAGGTTAAGAATCCAGGAGGCCAAAAACTATAAACACAGCTGTGGACTATGCAGTTCAGTAGCACAGCTCACATCTCTCCAAAATAATGATGCCTGCTATAAATTGAAGTCTTTATGCTTATTTCACCCCATCTGTGCTTGTTGAATTTGTCTGTTACCATGTGATAAGATTGTTTCTCTCGGACCTTGTAAAGGTTTGGCCCAGAAAAGACAAACAGGCATCTATGTTGCAGGCCAAAGAGAAGTCTCGCAGGACCAAACATTAAACACAATAAACTTCAATCTAGCAACAAAATATATCCAACTAATGAGATCTGGCTTCAACATCCATTGCATTGAATTATATTTTGGGTTACAGAACAAATCTGTTCTGTTATACCTCCATTTGTTTCACTGTTTATACATAAAGATTTCATAAGCTGGTATTTAATGAATCTTTAGCAGGCTGCACAAAGACAATGTTCCAGCTGGATGAAAATCAACAGCTCTGTCTGATGGAAAAGCTCATGTTTCAACCAGTTTCTAGAATGGGGAAAAAAAAGGATAACTAAATATTTAAGCTTCTGGTGTGTGGGGAGGAATGCCTTAGATTTTAGAAAGACTGCAAGAACTATTGTGCTTAACTGAACACAGATGACCATACCGTCCAACAAGTAGATAGACCAATTTGAGGCACACTTTCAGCCAGAGTAGTCTATAGATCAGTACTGTTGTCTACATTGCTTTATGAAAGCCATGGGGCCAAGCAATCAGAAGCATTCCTGCTGCTGCTCCGATATGAAACTCACTACATTTTATGCTAAAACATTTCTGCTAAAATGGCTGCTACTGCTTGCACCTGTACAGCCATTACTACTTTTAGTCAATAGTAGCCCAGTAACACATTTGCAAGAATATAAGAATAACAAATGCCCCAAACACTAGCTGAAGAGTGTAACTCCACCAGTCATATTCTCCAAGGACAAAAATCTTAGCAACTACACCAGTGAACACTCACTAGCATCACAGAGAGCTGGCAGTGATTGATGGAGAAATGGCAGAACACATGCTCTGCATGTTCAAGGTTCCAGGTTTGATTAGGAATGTATAAACATGTTTCTTTTTTCAGTTGTTTTACAATTGCTAACATGGTTGCAAAGATCATTAACATCTTGCCCATATTCATTCACGACATTTCCCATTTTCTTTTACATTGTTTTATGCCATTTCTTATTTTATGCCATTTTATTCCAAAAGAGGTATCTATCTTTAACAGTATGTATACTAAAATTCATTAATATGGTCAGGAAAAGGGACAACTGCAATTCTGTCCCATGTGTGGTGGGAAAAGAAACATAAATGTAAAATTTTGCATTGAAGCAGAGCTGATCTGTGGTCTCCCTTTTTGAACCAGGTTGCAGGTGTCGAAAAAAAACTTCTTCTGCCTGAGATCCTGGAGAGTCAAAGCAGACAGCACTGAGCTGAATGGATAAATTGTGTAACTGTATAAGACAGATTTCAAAGTCCAGTATTTAGCTGCTGGCTCCCAACTATGGCCTGTGAAAAATGTAAAAATAGGTAATGTAAGTTTTCCCCTTTGCCTCTTCCCACACCAGTACAATCAGCTGTTGCGCAGTGGGCCCCCATCCAACAGTCTTGCTCCCAGCACCTGTCCTGATGAAGCCACCCCCCACAGGAGCAGACTGGAGAGCAAAACCGTCACTGAAAACAGCCCCATCTCTTGACAAGGGGTGGGGGGTGGGAGAACAGCTTCCAATGGGATTGGGACCATGTTGGCTGCTCACATCTGCCCACCCGTTAATGGCAACCACAGCAGCTCCTGCCTGCCCACCTGCCCAATGCAGCGGCAGCTGAGGCAGTGCCCACCTAATAGCTGCTGTGGCTGCTCCTGCCTTACACGTGCAGCTGCAGAAGCAGTAGGAGTAGTTGCTTGTGCCCTCCCACCCATAGTCACTGAAAAGTACTGAGGTCAGAGAGGCATCGAGTGAAAACAGCTCATACTTTATTTAGAGGTCAGAACAAGGTTGGTTTGCTGGACTCGCAGGTCCGCTTTTTACCCCCTTCTCGACTGCACCCATGCACACACCCAACACCCATGATTCACTATTTACAGTGTACTCTTAGATCATAGGTTCCCCCAGGGATCCGACTCCCCCGATTGGACCTCACCAGGATCCTCTCAGTCTATTGTCTAAGTGTGCAGAGCTTGGAAAATTTGCCTGACCGCGTGGTCGCCTGACCACATGCACAGACGTTGGATAGGACACAACACCCTTTCCCCCATAGTTCCGCCCCCACCTGGCAGACATAGTCCTTGAGGTATGTGGGTCTATGCCGCTCACGGGTGGACCTGCATGGTTCGGGAGCTGGTGTGGGTCACTCAGGAAGGGCTTCTGTTGTCGTTTCCAGCTCTGGCTGTTCAGGTGGACTGTTGGGGATGCCTTCCCCCGCTGGCTCTGAGCTGCTGTCCCTTACAAGGGTCATTTGTTGCAGCAGATTGTGGCAGGTCTTGTGCCACAGTGGTTGCCTCCCCGTCCAACTCATCCCTTTCCAGGTCATCATTGACTTCTGGGAGTAGATGGCAGTGTAGGTGACCGATGTGCCTGTGCCATATCTGGCTCTCGTCCCTGGAGACTTCATAGGATCGAGGTCCAGTCACCTGAATTACTCGAGCTGGGAGCCATTGTGGGCCCTTTGTGAAGTTCCTGGCATAGACCAGTTCACCCAGAAAGAACCCTCGGGAGGTGGCCTGTGTCTCTAGGACTACACTGTGTTCTGGTGCTCTGTCTGGATGTAACTGATCCAAGCATGTGGTTAGGTGTTAGCCCATAAGTATTTCTGCTGGACTACAGCTGGTCCCGGTATGGGGAGTCATTCTCTGTCCAAACAGGAAGGATACCAGTTTGTAATGCCAATCACCTTTCTCCAGGCACCACAATGCCTCTTTCGTGGTGCAGACCATTTGCTCTGCTTGGCCATTGGTGGCTGGGTGTGACTGTGTGGAGCATATGTGCTAGTAGCTAGTAAATTCCTGGAACTCACCGCACATGAATGCTGTCCCGTTGTTGGAGACCAGGGTGTCCGGGATGCCATGTGTACTGAATATCCACCACATCGCCTGGATCATGGATTGTGCTGATGTGGAGGACACGGGAAATACTTCCAGCCACTTGCTGTAAACATCTACTAAAATAAAAAAGATTTGTTTTTGGAACAGACTGGCAAAGTCTATGTGTACTCTGGCCCAGGGTTTGTGGGAGGATTCCCATTGACATGCTGGGGTGTTCAGAGGGTCTGGGCGTGACTCTTGGCATTTCTGGCATCTTTTTACCATGTCCTCAATCTCCTTGTCCAGTGTAGGCCACTATACATAGCTCCAGGCCAAAACCTTCATGTGCATGATCCCAGGGTGAGTTTCGTGAAGCGCTGTGAGCACCTTTTATCACAGTGGTGTAGGTACTATCACCCTGCTTCCCCATAAGAGGCACCTATTGTGCGCTGACAGTTCGTCTTTCCTGGAAGAGAATGCAGTGAATTCTGGGTCTGCAGAGGTGGGCCATCCCCTTCCCACCCAGGACCTGGGAGAGGATGTGATCCTGGGTGGTGCAGCGTGCAACCTCCATGACCTGGACCGGTCGGTCAGGCAGATCTTCCAGCAGTGCAATGTGGTGTGCGGGGGCCAGGTCAGGGTCCCAAGATGGAAGTGGAAGGCGGCTCAAGGCATCAGCATGACCCATGGCCTTTCCTGGGAAGTGCACCAGCATATATTGGTACCCTGCCAAAAAATGGACCAGCGGAGGACCTGAGGTGACAACATCTGAGGGTTTTGGTGGTCCGGAGCGAGCAAACCCAGGAACGGCTTATGATCTGTGATGATAGTGAAGGGCTGACCGTACAGGTAGTCATGAAATTTCTTCATGTCTGCCACTATTTCCAGTGCCTCCTTGTTGATTTGGGCATAGTTGTGCTCTGCTGTGGCCAAAGTCCATGAATAATATGCAGTGAATAATACCTCCTGTCTGTCCTCTAAGCGATGCCCAAGGATGGCCCCCACTGCGTAAGGCGACACATCACATGTCAGGACAACAGGTAGAGTTTAGTCAAAATGCGCTAGTACCGCATTTGACGTTAACAAGTCCTTGATCGCTTGGAATGCAGCGGTGTGGTGGGGACCCCAGACCCACTTGGCATTCTTATACAGTAGACAATGAAGGGGTTCGGCCACCGCCTCTTTGTGAGGCCGGAATGGGTGGTAAAAGTTGAGCAGCCCTAAGAACACTTGTAGCTCAGCTTTTGAGGATGGAGCCAGTGCCTGGGTGATGGCGTGCACCTTGTCCGGAGTAAGGTGAATGCCTTGTGCATCGACAGTGAAGCCCAAGAATTCCACAGACTGGACCCCCAGCAGGCACTTTTCCGACTTCACCTTTAGCCCGGCTTCGTTGAAGCACTGCAACATGGATCGAAGACGGTTTGGAAAGGAGTCGGGGGCGGCGATCAGAACATCATCAAAGAATGGCTACACCCCAGGGATACCTTTAAGTAAACAGTCCATTAGGTTTTGAAAAATCCCCAAGGCAATGCTGACCCCGAATTGCAAGTGCTGCACTTTGAACGCCCCCCCTCTGCATTGTGATTGTTTGTGCCTCAGCTGTGGTGTTGTCCACCTGCAGCTGCTGGTACCCCTGCACCAAATCTAACTTCCCAAAGTTTTTAGCCCCTGCAAGAGCAGCGAGGACATGGCTGACCACGGGTACGGGGTAAGTGTGCTCTTGCAAGGCTTTGTTGATTGTGCACTTATAGTCAGCGCAGATCCTGACATCTCTATTTAGTTTAGTGGGCATGAAAATCGGGGTTTCCCATCTTGTGTGGGAGACAAGTTCGAGCACCTTTTGTTGAGTTCAATGTTGATCTTCGGCCCCATAGTCAACAGTGGCCACCAGGCCTTGTTTCTAATGGGCTGGACCTGCAGGTTGAGGTCAAGGGAGATTGGGCCTAGTCGGCCATAAAACATGGCTGGGAACTCCTCACAAATTACATCAAAGTCCATTGACCGCACATGGTTTACCCCCATAATTACAAATCACAGGGGCTCAAACCACAAGAGTCCCAGAAGGCTAGTGAGTTTGCCTTCTACCACTAATAAGTCCAGTAGTCTGTTAAAGTCCTTGTATTGGACCCTGAACTTGCGCTATCCCCTGACAGCCACTGGGGTTTTTTGAAAGTCCCAGAGCCTGAGGCCATCAGGCTTCCTTAACTGGGGGCCCCCTGTGGACACAACCTTTGTAAGGTGTTTGCAGAAATAATTGAGAATGCAGAGCCTGTGTCTAGCTCCATCTCATAGGGGGACCCCTCTATTAACACCTCACATGGATTTTGTTGGGGGCTTCCCAGGGCAAGTTCAGTACCTGGTGTTGGGTTGAATTAGTCAAGTGAAGTTCCATTGATTCATGGTGGGCCGTCAATTGGCATCGGGAGAGGGATCGGCAGACCTTGGCAATGTGTCCCATCTTCCCAAATGAATGGCAGGCGGCCTCCCTGAAGTGACACCCCTGGTGCTCATGGAGTTCTCCGCAGCTGGCACACATTGATGTGGCACAGTGTGGAGGTGGCAGCAGCTGTAGATCTCGAGCTGGATGGTGTGCCTACATTGGCAGGCTGGGTAGATCCCTGCTGTGAACGGCAACGGAGCTGCAGGACATTGTCAGAGGCTGAGGCCTCAGAGCCGAAGGAGGCAATGGTGTGGTGCATGGAGGTGGTGGAGATTTGCTGGTCTTTTGGGGACTTCTCAAAAGTGCAGGTAGCCTGGAAAGCTTTCTTGAGGGTCATGTCAGTGATGGTAACCAGCTTGTGATGAAGCTTTGGCTTGCGGACTCCCCACATGATGTTTGTCAGCTGGTTGTCCTCCGCAGAGGCAAACTTGCTGCTGACCACCAGTCTGAGGAGGTTGGCCATGAAGTCAGCCACGGTTTCCCAAGACTTTTGTGAACACCCACAAAAGTCCATGTGCATCGCTATCATTGATGGTTTTGGCGTGAAGTAGCCATTTAATGCCTTGATTAAGTCATCATATGATGACTTGGTGAGCATTTTGGGTGTGATGAGGCTCTGAACTAAGTGAAGTGTGTCAACCCCACATGTGCTTAGGAGCCAAGCCTTCTTCTTACCTGCATTGGTGACCTCCTGTACTTTGAAAAAAAGTACCTGAGAAGTTGCACCCAAGCCTCCCATAGCTCAGGCTGGGCTGGGATGTATGCTGTAATCTGTCCCATGGTGGTTGAGCGATGTGGTGCAGAGAGCGATGCCCTGGAGGTGGTGCTGGAGCGTGGAGGGGAGACCCTTGGAGGTGATGCTGGTGCACAGTGCAGTGCATGCTCAGAGTCGGCTGGAGAGTCACTCATTGGGATCCCATCCTCGTTGCCAGTGAAAAGTACTGAGGTCAGAGACGTGTTGAGTGAAAACAGCTCATACTTTATTTAGAGGTCAGAACAAGGCTGGTTTGCTGGACTTGCAGGTCCACTTTTTATCCCCATTCTCAACCACACCCATGCACACACCCAACACCCTTTCTCCTAGGGCTCCAACTCCCCCAATTTGGCCTCACCAAGATCCTCTCAGTCTATTGTCTAAGTGTGCAAAGCTCGGACACTTCGCCTGACTGTGTGGTCGCCCGACCATGTGTGCAGACTTTGGATAGGACACAACAGTCACCATGGAAGGCTGTGTGGTGTGTTGCTCATGCCTGCCCACCCAATCACAATCCAGGGCTCAGCTAGCTTCGGGCTTGCAGTGACAGCTCCTGCCTGCCTTGTACTGGGCAAGGTCTACCACTTACTTAAAAGGCCAGCGTGCTCCCGGGAAAGGTCACTGTGGTGGTGGGCAGTAATTCTGGGGGGCCCACCCTGGCCTTTTGTCTAGGGCCACAGAATTACTAAAACAGCCTCAGCTTACGATACAAGCACTGAAGTGCAACAGCCAATAAGAGGGAATATGCCCATCTGGTTTCATCTTTCCTGCTTATCTTATCTAAGCCAGGGCTTCCCAGCCTTGCTGAACCTGTAGGCACTTTTGGAATTTTGAGAACAAATAGTAACCAGCAACAAATGCTTTCCAAGGATGCAGAACGAATCACAAAACATTTGGAGATAGGCCATAATCTTAAGAGTTTTCAAGCCAAACATCTTCCAATGATGAAGATAGCTGCTTCTGAATGGGTGCTCCCTGCTGACAAAAGGGTCTGGGATACAGTTTTGCTTGTACCGGTGGCAGACAGATCGGCAAGGGTGCACATACTGGGGGCTGGGGCTACATGCCAAGTCACGACTCACTGTGCAAATAAGAATTTAAAATGATGACTTCTTGAGGGATATATAAGGGATACAATTCCTCTCAGTTGAGTGGAAAACAAAATGTAAAGCTGAAAATATGCTTTCCATTCAAATCCATGGAACTAGTAACAAATGGAGGGGGATCCAAATGAGCGTACTCAGTGTAATTCCAAAAATATATAAATTATATTTAAGAACCAGAGGGGGGAGGGGGGGAAGGGAAGGGGGAGAGGAAGGGGAAGAGAAAAAGAAAAAGAAATCAGTAATGTTTCAGTGTACATCCCTACACCCAAGTGTCTGGTATCAACATAAGGCTACAAGTGGTGGGATTAATTTTGTCATGGGTGGGAGAAGATTTTGAAAGATATAAATCAGTAAATACAGTGGTGATGAGAGCTGGTGGAATCTGCTCTTGCAAGGTATAGTGCATAAGAACACTGCTATCATTACCACTATACATGTAGCATGTTGGAAAGTATTGTGTGTACTAACCATGACCTACCCAATGAATTGAGCATGACATCTTGCCCATTACTGAGAGAGAGTATGCATCTCTAATTCAATTATAACTCTGGTTCTTCATTACTCAAACAATTAATGACAGATTAAAATGTATTAGGAATTAATATTATCCAACACATTATTGTAATGAAGGCTTTTTGGCAATTTGGATTGTTAAACAATAAGTCTAAGTAGCTAATTTTAGTAATCAACATAGTATATTTGCCACTCTGCTGCAAATGACATCTTGGAGGAGAATGCTATGATGCAAACAGTGATGACAGACATGATAAATCAACACATTCAAAAGAATTGAAAACAATAAATAGAGCCAGGTTTGCATACAAACTACAGTTGCCAGATTCAGGTTGAGAATCTCCTGGTGATTTGGGAATGGTGTTTGGGGAGAACAGGGACCTCAGTGGTGTACAATGCCATAGAGTCCACCTTCCAAAGCATCCATTTTCTTCAGGCAACTAATCTTTGTAGTATGGAGATGAGACGTAATTTGGTGGGGCTTCCAGATCCCACCTGGAGGCCAGCATCTCTAATACAGAGTGAAAGGATCCTCTGAAACACTTTTAATGTATACTGCCAGCCTTCCATTCATGTATTGCCAATTATTATTTGACCTTAACTCTCTATATTTCTTTTTTATTATGAATGAATTCTATAGTATATGAAAGTTACTACCAACTTATGAAGTCCATTGACAATGTAGATAAATTTGTTGAAAGAGATGACTAGTAAGATCGATGCAACTTGGCTAACCTCAGTATTAGCATTTTTAATATTCATTCAGATTTTACACAATGGGTGATTTCGCACTAGCGTTTGCCCTGGGTTTGCCCTGATGCTTGCTCAGGAGCTTCTGGTCGATTTCCCACCAGTTGCTCCGGGCTCACGGTTTAATCAGGAGTATCGCGGCACTGCTCTGGAGCTTCCCTGGAGCAAGAAAATCCTGTTTTTTAGAGGATTTTCTTGTTAGCCGAGATGAAAACACCCCCACTCGCCCACCCTCCATCTGGCCCACCCCGTGGTGAGTGTTTCTTCAATTATTTTTTTTAAATGAGCCCTCCTAATGTAATATCAAAATGATGAGGCAGTGAGACAAGAACCCACCACAGGGACTGCATCCGCGAGGAGGATTTGCTGGGCTTTTTGGTAGCAGGAGTCGGGCACCATTGGCCTGAGAGCCCCCAGGCTTGTGGATGACTGCTGCCCTGTGTCTAGGGTGCCCCGGCTGTAGCCCCTGCAGAGCAGGTGGGGGGTGCTTCCCTCCAGAAACCCACGGAGGAGCGGCGGTGAGCGAGCGGGTGGGCCAGGGACCTGACTCTTCCGCCCTGCTCTCTGGGTGCTCTCCTCCGGGCCTGAGGGTAGACTGTCTCCCCCCCCCCTTTTTAAAAAAGAACCCCTTATTTCATTATATCAAAATAATGAAATAGTGATACAGCAAGCGAAGACCGCACCATTGTTTTCTTTGTATAATACACACACGCTCACATTTATTTATTATGGGGGGAACTTTTTCTTTGGGGCTCCAATTCAGCGTGCGGAGTGGGAAGACTGGGCTGCCATTGCTGCCGCTCCTCCTCAGCTGCTGCTGCCACCACCACCACTGGAGAAGAAGCCCTGAAGGAACCGCAACTCCCCCTCGGCTCGTGCTCACATCCAGCATCCAGCGCCCCGAGTGCTGCTGCTCCTGCAGCCGGTGACAGGATGGATGGAGGACGGCAGTCAGAGCATGTGGGAGGGAGATGGGAGGCCAGTCCACATGCTGCTTCACAGCTGGGGAGCTCCGCCAAGGAAGTTTTTCTGGCAAAAAAACCTTCATAAGTTTCATAACACAATTTTAAAATAAAATTGCAGAGAAAGTATCCTCGGTGGAGGGAACTGCATGAATGAGTTGCTTCAGGCGGCATGGTGAAAGATTTTTTTGATCTGTAAAGTAAAGCAGTAATGCATACAAATAAACAAGGGAAAACCGTCTTACTGGCACCGGTATTTTATCTTTCAAATGGCCACATTTCGTTATAACGAAATTGCAATGCATATATGGCACCATGGCTGTAAAGGCTTTATCCACTATTTTGTGCTTGAGATCCCGCTGGCAACGTGCCTGACATTTTGATGATAGAGCAGACACGCCACCAATCACAGTGCCAGGCTGTATGGTTGACCAATCATTGTGCGGCAAGCAACAGCCATGGGAAAATTTGAATAGGAAGGAAGTATTGAATTCTGGGAAGAGGAAGGCAACTACAGACATCTTAATCCAGACACCATTAGGTGCATATCAGCTTACAACAGCAAAATAGTTTAAATTTCAGTAGCAAATAGCTTTCCCTCTACAACTCGCATGACCATTGCTCACACTATCCATGTCCACCGTCATTGCATTATATAAATAACACAATCGTGCCTGCATTTAAAAAAAAAATTCAAGGGAGGAAGGGAGGGTGGAGGAGCGAGTGGGATGATGGGAGTGGGGACTGGAAGCCTCATTTCATCATAACAAAATAATGCAATTGTGCATGCGTTTTTTTTAAAAAACGAGGGAGGAGGGAAGGGGGGAGGAGCAAGTGGGGAGATGGGAGGGGAATGGGAGGGGGGAATGGAAGCCATGTGGCAGTCGGTATGTGAGAAATGGACACTGTGGGGCAGATGAGGGGCTTCGGCTCACAGAATACAAAAGAAAACCTTCCTGTGAGCTATACTTACATGAACTTCTATTTATAGTAAGATTGCCAACCTCCAGGTGGGGCCTGGAGTTCTCCCAGAATTGCAACTGATCTGCAGACTAGAGAGGTTAGTTCCCTTGGAGAAAATGGCAGCTTCAGAGGGTGGACAATGGGATCACACTCCCAAACTCCCCTCCCCATGTGCTACCTCCAAATCTTCAGAATATAAATTGAACAAACAAACAAACAAATAAATAAATTACTACTCCCTTCTTCCCTTACTACTCCCTTACTTCTCCCTTACTACTACTGGGTTATCTCCCTGTGACTTGGGGGGGGGGGGGGATGCTAATTGCCAGACAGCTGAAATGGAATCCATGCAGTGGACCCTGTAGTTCCTACCTAAAGGAGGTAGCAGCAGCAGCAGCAAGATAATTGACAGTGCAAACCTTAGAACTATTTCCTGGGAGAAAACTTTACTGAGCAGACTTCAGTAGGATCTGAGTAGACCTGTGTAGGACCGCACTGTGAATGAGCAGCAGACTGACATGTAAGCATCTCTGCAGAACAGGGAGGTTTAAAAATTTCTCTCTAAGCAACATTCTCCTTACAGTGAACGATTAGGGATGGGCACAAACAGGGAAAATGTGGTTTGGTTAGTGGTTTGTGGCGTGCGCAGGTCGCAAACCACAGACTGTCTCAAAACTTTTGATGCTAGATGAACTGGCTTGGCTTGTGAGGTTCATGATGCAGTTGAATGCCCCCTGGTGTGCTAGAGAAACTAGACTCACAGGAGATCTCTGGCTGACCCTCTTCTACCTCCCCTCCTAGTTTGGTGAGGATTGTATTTGTAGAGTCTGAGTTACAGCCCCCAAATAAAATGCTCCCAGGAAAGTGCTTTTTGGGGAAATAACAGGTGCTGGTTCAGGAGTTTCAGGATGTATAGAATGGATCTTGTGCAAACTAGAGACACCAAACTTGCTGTGATCTCTGGCTGTCTCTCTTTTACCTGCCCTCCAAATTTGGTGAGAATTGGATTCACTCCCTTCCCAAAAGGTGCCCCATCCTCCATTGTTTCCAATAGAGCAAAAAAAAAAAAAAGGCAAAAAGCAAGGGCAATAGAAGCCCAAAAGAACAAACTCAAAGTCCCCAAGAATCTCTGCAGTAGAAACTGAACATGTAGGGCATTTTTGCAAACCCAGCAGAACCAGTGCTACTGTGGCACTGCAAACCCAGCAGGATTTAAGGTCAAGCCAGGAAAGTGCTTTTGGGGGAAATGTCAGACACAGGTTCAAAAGTATATAGAATGAACCCTGCCTGCAGGTTCAAAAGTGTATAGAAACACCTCTCAGGCTGGCTGGGCCACCCACAAATTTCCAAAGGCAGATTTTGAAGGACAGGAAGGCAGACCTGACAAGACTTCTGACAGGGGCTCCCCAAAGTAACCCCATGACAGCTAGGTAGGTACCCCAGCTCCACCAGACAAGCTAGGGAACTGTACCCACAACACTCACAGCCACCCCCCCCCTCCAAGGGCTGAAACATCACGGTGTATTCTTCCAGGTAACTGGAGCCCAGCCCTAGCATATCATCACCAGGGACTCAGAGCCTCCTTCCACTGATCTGTTCCTGGGGCTCTCCACGGAGACCAAAGAGTTGTTAGAGACCAGAAGTTGCTGCTAACACTCTTTTGAGAAGAGAACTCTTACAGCAGTGATTCAGAGGATGGGGGAGAAACCCACAGTTTGGAAATATTTCTGCACCCTCCACAGTGACCCCTGTGTGGCAGAGTGCAGGAGTGCCACACCCATATCCAGAGGGGTGAAAAAACCCAACACTTGTCCTCCTCCTCCCTCTGCAGGCACCTGCAAAGGGTGCATCCCAGTTATGTTGCTGACAGAGAAAGGAGTGGCAGATAGCATGAGGAAGTGGTGGTGGTGATGGTCAGGGCTCACTCTCCAGAGTGCAAGACAGAACCATGCTCTTCACATCAGACCTCTGAAGCAGCCAGCATGACTGTTAGGGTATGGCCCAGGAGGGTCTTGCCACCAGGCCACAAAGTGTTTCTGCTCCATGTACAGGGGATGGATTCAGACCACACTGTGCAAAATGTCAGCTCCATATGACACAGAGTAGCTTGAGGTAGTGGGTGTGGGGGGCAGCAATATTGTCCATGGCTACATGGTCATGGAAACTGGCATCATCATGCTGGCAGAGGTGAAACATGTGCTCCTCAAAGGCATCGTCTGCCTGGTGCACACACTTCACCTAGTGGTGAAGGATGCTCTGGGGTTGGGAAGCACTGTCAAGGCTACCTGGGAGCTGCCCCCCCTTGAGATGTGGTTCTTGCTTAAGACCCACTGGTGCCTAGCTGCCCACTTCTGGTGCAGCATCAAGTCTGCCTGTCTGCTGCATGAGAGGCAGGAAGAGGGGGATGAGGAACTCCACTTACACCATGATTGTGTGATTGGTAGAGCAGAAGAGTGTTGTGCAGGATGTCATCTCCTCCATGACCATGTTGCTCAGAGAAGAAAAGCTAAGCATCAGCTGCAACAATTGGCTAGCCCCCTCCCAAATGCTGCATGTCCTCAAGCCCTTCCAGGACACCACTGACATGCTGTGCAACCAAACCGCCAGCCTGGGACCAGTCATCCCCCTGATTTGAGGATGGACCAGACAGTGGCCTCCACACTGGAGCCAGGCAGGCCCCAAAGGGATGGCTGTTATCCCACGGGTCTTGCAGATCAGCATCACCACCAGGTTGTACCCTCTCTGCAAGAAAGGGTAGTACAAGCTGATCCCTGGATAAAAGACAGAATTTCTCTCCTGAATGCAGAGCTCTTGCAATGGAAACATGAGCTTTGCAAAGTGTAGTGGCTACAAGCCAACAGATGTGGCCAGAGGGAACAGTGGTTGGAAGAGGCTGGGGAGCAGGAGGAGGAAGAGGAGCCACAGTGCAGCACCTCTGCCTCAAAGAGCCCAACTAGGGAGAAGCCCCACTACTGGTTGTCAGTGGAGAACTGAAAGGTCAGCAGCAGCAGGCATGCCAGGCATGCAATGGCAGAGAATTTGACAGAGGTGATGGTGAGGGAGTACCATGTCAAGTCCCCTGAGCCCACCAATGCTGATCCCCTGGAGTACTGGTCATGCAAGCCTGTCATCTAGCCTGACCTCTCTTGTGTGACCTTGAGCCCTCAGTCCACCCAAACCCCTGCAGTGGAAGAGAGAGAAGTTCACAATCAGGAGGGTATAAAATGTGGATTCTCAGCCAAGGCACCCAGTAGCTAAGCCCCACCACTCAGCATGAGCAGAGAGATGGAGTTGTTCAGAGCCCTAAGTCCACCAAATACCCATACCCCAGCAGAGGAGAAGAGAGGAGTTCACAGTCAGGAGAGTATGAAATGTGGCTTCTCAGTTAAGGCAACCAGTAGTCCACTTAACACCCCCAAACCCCAGCAGAGGAGGGCAGTTCAGAATCAAAATATGGGTACTTAGCTGAGGTATCCACTAGCCCCACTGCTCAGCAGGAGCAGAAAGACAGGGTGGCTTGTAGCCCTGAGTCCACCTAACTCCCAAACCCAATTAGGGAGGAAGAGAGTAGTTCACAATCAGGAGGGTATAAAATGTGGGTTCTAAAAAAGCCAAGGCACCCAGTAGCTAATCCCCACCACTCGGCATGAGCTGAGAGATGGGGTGGCTCAGAGCTTTGATTCCACATAACACCAAAACCCAAGCAGGGGAGAAAAATTCATGATCACAAGGGAATGTGCTCAGCTAGTCTGCTTTTAACAAGTTTCCAGCCTCTCTGTGTAACTGTGAACAGTTGACAGACAAGAGGGTATGGAGCTGAGCAGAGCATATATATAGCTTTCTGATCCCATAGAGCAGAATAGGAACTCTGTTATTGGCAGCCAGCAGTGTCTGTTAAGCTTTCGAGGGCTGCTATTGGTGCTTCCAAGGCTGGAGAATTCTACCCCCTGTTGTCTTGGAGTTTTGTAAACCGTTTAATTCAGCAGAGACTGTCTGGAAATGTATCCATTCATGAACCACACCAAAGTTCATGGAATGTTTGTGCCAGGTGCCCTTCCACGAACATCACTTCAGAAAACATGAACTGGTCAAAATTTTGACAAACTTTACTTGAGGAATTTCACACAGCCAATATGTTCCGTTTCAGGAATTCTACAGTAATGGTTTCTGTCTGGTGTTTCACACAGAACCGTACTAGAACTAGTTCCCTAACGGAACATATTGGCCCTTTCAGACAGAAATGTGCCTCTGCTGTTGGGGAAGCGTTTCTGAGCTGGTTTACTTTGAAACCTCCTCCCAAGCATTCTTCAGTTCTTCTCCCAGTCCTGAAGTGCTACGGGGGTGCTGTGTGAAATGCCCCCAAAGTGCTTCCTCCTCCGACAAGTGTTTTCGCACCTCTTTTCGCCCACATGGGTGATCTCCGTGAATTTGTTTTAAAAAGAGCCGATTTTAAAAAGAGCCTGTTTAGAGCGCTATAGGCACTGAGCCAACTGAGCCCAGGCATTCCAATGAAGTTGCTATAGCACTCGAAACTGGCTCTTAAAAAAAATTCACGGAGATCACCTGCGCGGGCGAAAAGAGGCACCAAAAGAAAGCGGCCGTCTGAAATGATGAACCGCTTCGAAGACGGCTCCAAAAAGGTAGGGGAAGGGCTGTGTGAAACGGCCGTCACCGTACCAGTTTATTCCAAGCCGGTTCAGTACTATTTTTAAAGGTGTAGTGTGAAATTCCCCATAGTGAACCAGTTCATGTCCATCCTTATGAATTATACTGATCGCCTACTGCTGCAGTGATAGAACAGAATGGCATATTTCAATGTCTGGAAAGCATCCAGTTCCATTTGATCAGTATACGAAGGTGTTTGTAGCTTGAATACTACCTTGAGCTCTCAGACTCAGCATCTTGTTGACTCTCTGTGCTTTTCATATGTAACAGAAATGTTATTACACTGCCAGTCACCTCCCAGATGTGCTGTGGCCTGCAGCAATACTGTGTGTTTGTGTTGGATTTATCATCTGAAGTTTCCCTTAGAGAAGGGAGACTCACACATTCCTCACCTGATGCATTCTGTGTTTGAAACAACTGTTATTAGCATTTTGGTCAGTCTCCTTTGCCTGGGTGTTTTATCATTCCTTCTTTAATCGCTAAACTCTTTCCCCCATTTATATGTGTGCAAAAGGGAAAACATCAACTTAGAGATTAAGAAAAAAACCCTCTGTCACTAACCCACCAATCATTCCTTCTGCCATAGCACCAGTCCTTTTAATTCACAACCCACCCATAGTTGCTAAGTTACTATACTAACCACTCTCTTGTTCTCTTCTATTCCAAATTTAATTTAAAAATGCATGTCTTGTAGAGAAGAGATGCTGGATGACATTTTTTCCCTTTTTTAAACACCTAAATTGTTATTGTAAAATAAACAATAGAAAATAAGCAAGTTGTGTTCAAGAACACTACACACACATTCTTCATAAAATGTAAAACAACTTTAATTATTTTAAGTGTTCTTTAAGCATGAAGAGGGACCCTTCATATATACTTAAATACAAATAATGATATATTGTACATTAAAAATAAGATTCTCATTTTACATTTGGTGGGTATGAAAAACATGCTTCAGAGCAACAGTCCAATTCTATGCATACATTTTACAAAATCCCACTGAGCTCAGTAGGATTTACTGCTAGGTAAGCATTGAAGGATGGGAGTAAGGGCCACTGAACACAATGAGATTTACTTCTGCATAGCATGCTGGTTCACATTCCAAGTCTATTAAGAAAAGATTTTAGAGAAATGTGAGCTTGTGTGCAGGGGCGTAGTGTTTTGGAAATCTGGGGGGGGGGCTCATTGGGATGATGTTCTCCCCCCCTCCGGGAAACCACCCTGCCTCCCTAGGCCCTTCCGAGGCCCGCCAGCCACTGCTGCTGGTGCCTCTCTCCCCCCTGCCACCCCTTCCCTCTCCCTCTCCAGCAGCGGCCGCCAGCCTCGGAAGGACCCGGGGAGGCGCGGCGGCAGGTGCTCCATTTTCCCGGGGGTGGCTGAGCCCCCCCCCCCCTGGGAAATTTCGGGGGTGGCTCAAGCCCTCGAGCCCCCCCCCCCCCCGGTACTCTACACCTATGCTTGTGTGTATGGTGAGGGTATGGATTTCACTGCTTTGGTTCCCAGACAACACTACTACTGTTCATTATTAACAGTTTATATATCTAACAGTAAATAAAGATAATTCACCACCACAACTGATAATATAAAGACCCTACTCTGGTGGAGACTTCCAACAGTGGTTTCTACAATATACCAAAGGTATAGTACTAAAGCAAGCTGAATCTCAGTGCACTGTTTTTCAAATTGCTTTGACATATTGCAATCATACAGTGAAACATGCATATATAGCTTCAAACAGACAACTTAATCAACCATGAATATTGCAATAAAACCAGTAATTCAAAAATTTCCATATTGTGCCTATATAATAAACACCTACCAATCTGTCTTATGTAGCAGAACTTGGATAATGAACTCAGAAATTGCTTCAGAGACTTAGAATGTCTGTCAGGTATATGTGGATGACAGTACAGCTGGTATTTGACCGTACACAGAAAAAAACTGTTTTCTGGTTTCAGTTGCTGAGTTCTTAAAAGTCCTTCACTGTGTGATAGTCATTGACTACACTGTATACAATGGTGCAAGCTCAATAGTGTTCTTCATTAGGCTAGCCTAGCAGACAGAAATAATTTAGCACAATACAAAGCTAAACAAGAAAAATTCACCTAGGATTAAAAGCACAAACAGAAGGGTAGTGTCACTGGACAACTACACTGAATCCCCTCCTTCCTTGATTTTTTTTCTTCATTAGACCTTCATCCAGGTTCCCATAAGACCATACAAGGTAAATTTCATTGGACTAAGAATTGCAAGACACTTGTGGGGAATCTTTGTGAACTGGAAGGGATACCATTTTAATTATACATACATAGAATTAATAATCAGGTCCATGCTTAATATACCCATGGCACATTCCTGCGTATGTATATGCCTGACTGCTCTGTGGACACACATTCATTCTTCTCTCTTTTATCCACAAATTCTATTACCAAGATGGAAAATACGAACCTACTGGGAAATTAATCTATGGCTCTGATGGAGGCCAGCCAATGGGAAAGCAGGAGGGAGATGCCTAAAAGCAGGTTCCGGCTTCCCTTGCATTTGCCTTGCATTTGCCTTGCATTGCTGATCCAACCAACCTGTAATATTTCTGGAACAGATAAAGACTACCAGAATGAGGAATGTCTTAAAAAACAACTTTAACATTACAGTTGCCTTCTCACAGCATTGGGCATGCAGGCTAAACTAGGCTAAACAAGGTAAGAAGCAGTACTGACCAAGTTTGGAGCATGAGTGGAATGGTCTAAAGTTCTGGTAGTCAGTGAGCTGCCCTTAGTTGCAACTTACTATGTAAAAGGCAAGGAAAATGGTTGAATGATGCACACCAGACATCCAAGTTAACAGACCTAGGCTGCGGACAGACTCAAGTTTTGCTGCGCCTCCGTGGTGCGGCAGAACAAGGTGGGGGGAATGGCCCCTGCTGCGCGGCATTCACACACCACCGCAAGGAAGCCGCCCGCAGCATCCAGACTGCAGGCGGCTTCCAGCAGTGGCATGTGAACACCGCACGGCTCCCCCAGCTGGTGCACGTTCACACCCGCTGGAAGCGGGTGGAACGTGTGCCGCAGCAGTTGGGACACCACTTTTAAGTGGTGCCCACTTGCTGCGGGAGGAGCGCAGCACCAGACGCGTTGTGTCCGGGCCGCCTCCTCCGGGCAGATGTGGCAGTCTGGACTGCCGCTCTGCCTCCGCTTTTAAAGCGGAGGCAGAGCGGGCCAGACTGCCAGTCTGTCCTCAGCCCTAGTTAAACCTATGCATGTTGTTGTCCTGCATTTTTATTTTGGGTGTGCTGGTAGAAGGGAACAGAAGGGGTAGCTGGAGACTGAGACAGAATACAAATGGCTTGGTACCACAGGGCAACCACAAACTTGATAGACAGAACACAACCAAGGAAGGAGTGACAGCACAGAAATGAAGGATAGGATTGTGCAGACATAAAACAGGATTCAGTGAAAGGTTTTTATGTCACAGGTGGAAGAAAATGAACGGGATCAGATTTTATGGTACCAGGCTCTGGGAACTAATTTACCCCCTCCCAAAAACTCATGTATAACTTCAGCCCATTATCTTTAAAATAAGTTACTGATCAGTAGAAATTGCTCATGAAGAAATTATCTGCAGCTCTTTTTGAGGCTTGCCAGGTGTTCCATAACTGCATTGATCAAGTCCATTTATATTACAACAGTCCTTCAAATGGTAGAGATAATTGTGCTTATGTGCAGAAATCTTAAACAAACTGTCATACACTACAGCTCTGAAACATTTATTCTGAAATGGTAGGATTGTTATTACCTTTCCAGCTGAAGATTTTTATTGCTTCTGCAATAAGAAACAAGGCAATGAAGACACAAGACAACAGCACATGAATTAGAGAAGTTTATTGATTTCCTTCCCCTTTAGTGGGTTATCACTTCTGGGAAGACTACTATGGCTGCCAGCATTTGGGCAATGCCATCCTGGCTCCAAACTTAGCTGTTGGCCCTTTTAAATCCTGGTTTACTCACAAACCTGTGCCATGTGTGCTAGGCCACATGCCTTCCTTTGCCCTAAATTAATTATGGCTTCATCTGCTATGGCCCAACACTACTGAGCTCCCGAACACCCGGGGAAGCTGCTGGTGTCCAGGGGCTGCCCCTATTATTTCAACTGATAGCCCAGAATAAGTGCCATATACGTTGGCATGTGAATATTCACACTGTTGCAGAATAAACTTGTAAAGTGGTTCTTTTGAACGTGATGTTTGGCATCGCTAGCACCAAATCAAAATGTACAGGAACACCTGAAAACTGGAACAAAGTCTTCTCAAAGAATCCATTTCCCTTAGCAGTTGCAATGTAAAAAGGATCCAAGAAAAGCAGCAACTGTAGTTTCTATAGCACTAAATCCTTAAATAATAAAAGCAGTAATGACTTCTTCTTAAGCATGATATCTACACTCAAAATGCACCTAGCAGATGCTTGTTGAATATTACCTTGAAGGGTTCCACAGAATCATGTTCTATAGTCTCTCTAGGACTTTTAAAGTTACAATATTTTCTTAATGATCAAATATGTCCATCCCCAATGTGTCTAATTTATAGTACTCCCTATTAAAATGTTAACTTGACTAAGTAATTCAGACAGAAAATAATTACATGCTGATTCAGAGGCCAGATTATTATTAAAAAGCACCTTAACACTATACAACAATTACATTAAAAGGACACAAAATCTGCCCATGGGCTCTCAGTCTAAAATAATGTTATATTTTTCACCAAATTAATGTTGCTGCATTTTTATTTCACACACAATTACAATGTATCAGTGTCCATTATTTGCCATAATTCTTTTGGAATCAGTAATACAATTTGTATTCCATTATTGTTGTTTGGATGAAATCTGCAGTTATCCTTGTCCCCTAAAATCCAAATAAATCTCAATATTATTAAGTTTTTTCCCCCATCCTCCTTTAAGCATAATGGTTATCAGTTTGATACCTCGGTTTGATACCTCTCCAACTTTGCAGCTATTTTTGAAAAGCTGGATACTATTATTTAATCAATTGCTGGCTGGGCCATCACTACTCAAGTACCAACTAATCATTAACACCTAGTGTGTCTTTTATGAATTTGAAAGGGTAAAATAAACAGAATGTCATATAGAGCTTATGCACTGTTGCGTAGTGTGCTTGATTAAACAATGGTATAGTTCAATGACAGATGGAAGCTTTAATCCTTAAAATTGGTAATGTGCAATCACTCCGTATGTCAAATCACAATTTGATTGCAGTTTGCAACCATTACCCTCAAACAATTGTCCATTCTTATACTGAGTATTCAAACATTGTTCTTATATTTTTTCAGCTACAATAGTCCTTCTCCTTGCCTGCAATCTGTATGCTCTACCAAAAAGGGGGGGAAAGTTACAGAAAAGGTGTTCTTTTTCAGTGTTATTGATATTAATCAGGAAGGGTGAGTGGCTTGTGGCTCAAGCATTCCAGCTTTCTCCATTTTCCTGTCTGACTCCCAAAGTCAAGTATGTTCATTGAATGTTCTAAGCTGGGTCACAAACCATTCTTTCACAACCACCTGGGAACTTAACATCCAAAAACTTTTGAGTATACACTAATGTGATGAACACCACTGACTCATCAATGCAGCTGACAAAGGCAAAAAAGGAGAATTTATAGCCAAGATGTTCTTGCTGTTTTTAAATTATGCATGAACTGCCCACAATGGACCCTGGGGCAAATGTAATTTCAGCAATCCAGTAAATTGTGAGTATACACCAAGAGTGCCTACCCAGATGATTGGCAAACCTCTAAGAATTCCACTTGTTATGAATTGAGAACAAAGCATCAGTGCAGTAATATGGAGTGACTATCAGTGGCTGCTAGCCATGATGACTAAAGGGAACCTCCACATTAGTGTTGCCATATGCCTACTGGAGTGAGATCTTAGAGGAAACCATAGAACTTCTGGCAGAGAGGACTGACATGACTTCTTTTTTGGTTTTTTGTTTTTTTCCTGGATGTGACATCACACTGTTCCTGACAGTACCTCTCATGTCCCTACTACGGCCGAGGACAGACTGGCAATCTGCCCCGCTCTGCCTCCGCTTCTAAAGCGGAGGCAGAGGGGGTGTTCAGATTGCCGCATCTGCCCCCCGTCGTCAGCGCGGACTCACCCGTCCGCGAGGCGCCGTCCTTCCGCTTCAGCCGGAGACCACTTTAAACAGGTATCCGGCTCTCCGGCCGCGCATCCCTGCCGCTTCCTGGCAGTGTGGATGCGTCGGCAGCGCGCTGAAAGCGGGGGCGGAAGTGCGAACGCACCCGCAGCCATGCGCCTCCTCCCCGCCTCCTCCCCGGGACATCGCAGCCAGTGCGAACGGGCTGCACCGGGCTGCTTTTCCCGCGGGGCTTTTGGCCCCGCGTCTGTCCCGGGGCAGATCTTTAGTCTGTCCTCGGCCTACCTTTGGACTCCTGCCAGTTGCCAGGCATGGCCTGATAATTCTACTGCACATCCAGCAGAAGTGAACCTCTGAATACCAACAGGCAACATCAGGGGAAAGCCTCAGCCACTATACTCTGTCACTGGCCCTCCAGGGTGACTGGTTGGCCACTGTGTGAGACAGGATGCTGAACTAGATGGGCCACTGGCCATAACTTAGGCAAATATCACCAATTAAAAGTCAGGTTGACATTAGAAAGATAATTTAAAATGAGTGTCTAGTGTAGTACTGAAAAGCTAAATGAAGACATGATTTTTCTGCACATCTTTCAAACTGAAATTAAACTTAAATATAATAAACAAGCTTTCTTTGAACAAAAATTAAGAAGACAGATAAAAGATGCTGGTTAATACATTTAGACAATAACTGAAAATGAACCCATTTTAATATTAAAAATAGTGGTAATGTCTGTTCAACATTTCTGAGAAATTTTACCAAATTGTTTTTACTTCTTCTGAAGGTCTTTACTTCTTAGGAAGATGAAATAGGTAAGATAAACACTTATTTGATGACTGTAGATTTTCAAACTTTCCCCTAAACTTAATCTATGTCAAACAGTTTTCTAACAGTTTCAGAGTTCCATGAAATAAAATGAGAAATAAGAAGAATACAGTACTTTTATGAGAACTTTGCTTTACAGATGGTGTCTTGCTTCTCTGCAGTGCTTTTACAGGTATTTGTCATATATGGTAGATTTATACCACTAAAAACATTCTGGTCACAGGTCATTAATATGACAAAAAGTTTATTCATTCAGATATCATATAATCCACAAATTAATCTTCCAGGCTATGTTATAGCTTTTTAGAACATTTGGGAGAACTAATGATCACCTCCATATTTGTTGTTAAATTAATCACTCTCAGATGCTGGTGTCCATTGATTTTTTTTTTACAGTGATGTGAGAAGGAGCAAAGATAATTAAATTGACATTTTATGTGGAACAGAAAAACCTTTCATAAAAGAGGAAGGTGTGAGCTTAATTGGACTCCTTTTGTCTCCAATGATAAAGTCTACAGAATCACACCTCACTTTTTATTTGATAACATTGTGTATTAAGTATATACATTATTTTGATATGAAATTTGTATTCGATATTATAGATTTAGTGCAATGTATATAAACTTGTTCACTTAAATGGCTAGGGAATTCATTTGATGGAAGAAGTAACAGGTTTAATTTACTGGGGCCTGGAGCCCAGGGTGAAGAGACCAACCACCCAAGGCTGCAAGCTCATTATTATGAGACAGTATCTCTCTGTGTTATTTCAGAAAAAAGGAGAGGCTATATATTATTACCGGGCATAGACACATGATGCTTGGGACCTGGATGCAGCAACTACTAAGATTCCATTTTGAGATCCAGCAATGTTTGTCAAGCATACAGTCTTACTGATATGTTCACTCAGAGGAAGTTTATGCATTCTGTTGTAAGCCTTTCCTCATAGGATTTTCAACTTAAATACTAATGTTTAGAGTTAACAATTAATCCACCATCATGCATTATATCAGTAATAATTCACCTAACTGTGATTGGATCGGGGAACTGGAAACATCACCATATGGCCTAGGTGTACACTTTAGGTTTAAAAGAGTTGGTGCAAGTAGCTGGGTTTTTTTTGTTATTGTTATCGAGTTCTGGTTTAGTGCATAAGGGAGAAATGAGAAGTTCCTGGACCTGAGAGCCTAGGAACAATGCAAGCTGTGCCACTAGGCTTGCTACTCCCCCTCTGGTCTACTTGCAGCAGCACGTGGCCCACCTTATAAAATGCTGTGTACAGATCAAGCAAAACCAGCCAGGATACATTCCCCCTGTAAACACAGATAGTAGTCCAGGAAGCCATCTAGACAATCCACTGTGGAGTCCTCGCACGGTAAGTAGGTAAGGCACTTTATGGGGAGAGCTGTCTGGTTATGCCAGTCTGGTTTAAAAAAGGTCAGGAACAAATCAGAGCTGGCCAATGGCAGGATTACCTGCCCGTCTGAATGCACCCCAGAACTACAGAACCTGTCTCAGACTCAGCATCACTCTCTTTTTCAGTGATTCTTGTCTTCTCATAATGGGACCAAAGTATGATAGCCTCAGTTTAGTCATTTTAGCTTCTAGGGAAAGTTCAGGCTTGATTTGATCTGGAACCCACTAGCATATAGATTGAACAGATAAGGAGATAAAATGCATACTTTTCTGACATCTTTTACATTTGTCCTAACACTAGAACAGTTACATTCAAGTCCTGTAGTACCTTACAGACCAACAAGATTTTCAGGATATAAGCTTTTGAAAGTCAAAGCTCCCTTTATCAGACATGAGTAGGAAAGGAGATTTGAGTCTTTTTATCCCAGCCAGAAGGTGGGTGTTGAAAATAATGCCTATAAAGGATACAAAGGTACAATGCTCATTGTAATTAGATTGTTTAGATCAGAGGGGAAATGCTTGGGGGCAGAAAATTAGCATTTGTGGTGAGGTAAGACTCCTATGTCCCTATTCAGTAGCCTCTTGTCCAGAGTACAGGTTGCACAGCAAAATAATCAGATTTGTGGCGTACCCATTTCTTGAGATGAATGGCTGCCCATTCATTTCAATTAAATTTCAGTTACAGAGACAGATATATATATACACTCACATAGACACCGAGACACCCCAAAAAGCAAGGATTGTAGCTGCAATCCTAGAGTAACTGCGTATTGGATTGCTTTTGTTACTTTCAGACACTTGATTCTTTATGCAGGTACTTTAACTAGAAAATGATATTTGAAGATATCTCTCTCTTCCCCCCTCTTCGGATGCATTATATTGTCAATTAAACATTGTGAAATGCATGGGCATAGAGTTTATGATTTCCGGGGGCAGGGGGGATCCTGTGCGCACAAAGTGTGCGTGCCCTGGGATGATATTCCCACTGCCGCCTCTCCCCCCCACCTGGCAAAATGGTCTGGCTGCCGCTGCGCCTCCCCGCTTTTCAGGCTCAATGGAGCACCCGCTGCTGCCACCGCTGCCTCTTCCCCCCCCCCCCCCCCCCGGCTCCCCTGTACTCCTCCCTCCTTCCCTCAGGGGCCATCCGGGCAAATGCCCAGCATGATGGTGTCACCCAGAAGTGATGCCATCATGCTGGGCACATTGCCAGGGCGATGCTCTGGCAATCGCCCTGAAACTCTATGGTGCCAACTACGGCAGGCGGGTGGCCGGTGGGCAGGCTGGTGGGCACTCCATTTCACCGGGGGCTCAGTCCCCTCGGGAAATTTCAGGGGTGGCCCGAGCCCCCCTGTAGTTGACACCTATGGTGAAATGTACTCACTGCATTTGGTGCCACTGTTTGTTAGACAGCCTCACAAGGTTTTAAGGTCACTGCCTAATTTACAGATTACAAACTGTGAAACATCATCTCTTTAAAATGCTGTGAATTCTGCATGATTGATCTAACACTTCCTTTTCAGTATCTAGTAGTCTATATAGTGTATTTAGAAGACTGCCATTTTATTTTGGATCTCAAGCAGCCTTACCTGTAAAAACAGCATAGTGCCAAGAGCCACCTTGCAGTGTAGGTTAAACCTGGGCAATGCCATGCTCAGTGATGCTGCACTGGGATCACAAGCCAGTTTACACTGATTCAAGATGGGAAAGATCATTTTGTGCTTGCTAAAGCCACTACTCCTGAATATATTAAACTACTGTGCAGTACAGACTGGATTTAGGGAGAGGAAGGGGCCTCAAGATTGTGAATGATCCACATGCACCCTGAAGCAGTTTCTCTCTCCATAAATGTAACCTCTGTGCAAATCTATACAATGTGGGAAGGCCAAGGAAAGAAAAGGTCTCAGGAGAACTTTTCATTTGTGCATTTGGCAGAATAGTTTTTTCCCCACTGGTTCATGATGCACAGCTGTAATCTGCAGGAAGCTACAACCAGGATCTGAAATGCATGTGACAGAGGAGAATTTATACCTTTCCCTGTGGATGATCTTTTTCTTACCAAAACAACTCCAGCTGAACAGTTTCTTGCCCCAGTCAGTGGAACAGTCAAGGTTACTAACACTTCTCTCCCCCACCCCCCCAATGGGCAAAAAAGCTTGGATGAGACAGTTTTGAAGGCTGAAAATAGAAAAGGATAAGCCTCTCTCCCCCTGCTTCTATGCAAGCTTCTGGTCCAGGTTTCAACTTCCTATGATTGCTCTGGCTAAACAAGTTGGAGAAAACATTCATGCCACTGAGGATCCTGTGTAAGTTGACTCTGAAACTTGTTGGAGAGCACTCAGTGTACACATTCTTCTTCCCCATTTCCAGAATAGCAGACTCATTTTTCATTGAAAGCAACCATTGTACTGCAAATCACATTTGCTGCTATGAAGAGTCTACTCAGCATCCACGTTCCTATTATTCACATTTACCAAATCTTTCGCCTTTATTGTGTTAATTTTCTATAATTTACAGCAAGTTAAGAATCGAAAAGATCAGAGATAATAGTTTCTCTAACAGCGTTCAACAGTGGTGCAGTGGTGCATGTGGTGCAGGACAAGTTGTTAGATGTTTACTGACAACATTCTGATAAAAGCTACAAAAGAGATATCAAACAGGGAAAGTCTGTGCTATAGTGGGGGGAAATACTGCAGCTTGAAAGATGTCTGACCAGTTTGCAATATCTGGGACCACGAAGGAAATTCCTACTAGGGAAAGAGAGGCCAGTTCGTGATTCTGACCCTATTTATCTACTACATGTAGTATATCTAAATGGACCAACATTGTTCAAAAGGTTAAACATGAGAGTTTTCAAGTTCACATAAGCTTTCTAAAGTGGAACTTGGTGTTCATAGCTACGTCTCCTGGGTTACTGTTCTCATTTAAATTTTGTTGCAGACCTTCTTCTTCTGAATGGTTTAACACACAACTCATAATAGGGATCCCTCAGCATATGGAGCCTGCCCAATACCTATTAGCCTGCTCAAACTGTGTGCTGTGAACCTTCCACAAGAACAGGATATATAAGGACACAAGTGGGTGCCTGTTCACATACAATTTGTTTGCATAAATCCACCTTTATATGGAAAGACCAGGAGAAGAAAGATATGACATGTGATCATTTAAAGTTCCCATGCCATTCAGATTCCAGCCATGCTCATCCTGGATTATACATTTTCTGAGATCTGGTTTGAGACATGGCCAAATGATCCCTGCTTTTTTTATGTCCAGACATACAAAATGGCATAGATCAACTTGCTTGCACTACTTTTTTTTTTTTGTAAAGCATTTCCTGTTGAACAAGTGCCTATTAACCTAAAGATATGGACTCAAAAGATCTTTGCTTAATGAGGATCTTTTCAGTTAGATTTTCTAGTGATACTTTTCATGTCTTTTGTGCAGGTGTTAACTTTAGGACTCTATAATGTATTTATTTATTTACTCCTTTTCTGACACACTTGGGATGCAATGCTGCTACAAAGTAAAATACACATAAAATACCAATTGAAACAAAACTGTGCAACTGGACAAGCCCTTTGTCTAAACTTTAAATGGTGATGAACGATGAGGATGCCCTGTGATTGGGCTGCTTCAGCCAACAGAGCCACATTCTGCAAGTCGAGGGGTATGGACTAAGAGGCCTTTGGCTTGTGCCTCTGGCCAAGCACAAGGAGAGAGGTAGATATGCAGATCAGGGTTTATTCAGCTGGCTCAGATGTTCCCAGATCTCCTCTCCAGATGCCTCTAGCCAACCCAGACTCTAAGCTACCTGGAAAAGAGGGAGTGGCAGATGATCATATTCCTCTAAAGGTAAGAAAGTTTTCCTGGTCTATCATATACTGAATCTAGTATTTCAGCTGATGTTAGTTGATTCCAAATGGGGGGACATGATTATTTAAATGGCATAGTTTTAATCAGTGCAAAATGAAGACTAGCTGAAAATCTAGAAGAAAAATACATTTGAAAGACAAGCACTTCCTGAATTCATCTTCTTTTTGCGATGGTAAAAGCCATGCTGTTTAAATTACCATGCCCCACTATTTGGAATCATCTAAAACTGTAGGATTCAGGTGGTCCATTAAGCACATTTTAGGATTTGCAAACAGAGCTCTTATTATCATACAGAAAACTGTATGCTCTTTCTTTAAGCACCATTACAAAAGATGCGAGGGAAAGAAGTTGGCTATGATTAATTTTTCCCCTTTTCAAAAAATCCATGGCAAGCTCATATTCACCAGCCACTCATCCTGCTTTGCAAGACATAACATAAATGCGACATGGCATAAAAATAGCCTTAATGCTTATCTACATTATATTAAAAAGTTATCAGCTTTTCCAGGAAGAGGCGAGAGCAACGTCTCTAATTAGACTGGGAATTCAGCTGCCAAGATCTCACACAGAAATACTGTGTCTGAATCTAGTATGCTCCATCCAGTACCATGGCGCTGCTGACCCCCAATAGCAACCTGTTCCCAGTGGAAAGCAATTTAATGCTTCACCACACAAAGAGCCATATAGATGGATGCAAAATAATGCCCAAAAAATGTTGTGAAGGGTCCATCTGAATAGGGCAGCTTCTGACTGCTTATCTGGGGCGGGACAAACTTGTTCTACCTCCATCTAAGATCAAAGCCAAATGGCAAGCTGCCTTGGCAAGTTCTCATCAGGCAAGCAGCCTCCCTTGTCCATTAGCTGAGAAACCTCCCCATTATTTAAGGAAATGTGACAGCAGTAAAGGCAAAGGCAAAGCTATCTGCTGGTAAGAAATTCAACTGCTCATTAGAAATCCATGTGCCTTCTGGAGTTTTTGCAAGCTCTTTCTGTCGTTCTCTCCTCCGCCTGACAGTTCAGATACCCCAGGGTTATACTCATGGCAAAGTTCAGAAACGGAACAGCAGGGCTTTACAATAAGGCACTTTGGAAGGAGGAAACTGTCAAATATTAGCAAGTGTACCGAGAGGCAAATAATGCAAGGCCATGATTTCAGCAATCTTATCTCCACAGCACAGTGGTGGCTGCTGTTTCCTGGCTAGCATAGTAAAATGTTCAGTGCCGTTTGCAGTCCCTCCCACCCCCGATTCACTGCCATCAGAATAAATATTAAGGCTGAATTCCATCACCACAATGTTGATAGGGAATTGCCTGGTGCAATGGAAAGGGAACCTATTCTCTCTCTCTCTCTCTCTCTCTCTCTCTCTCTCTTAATCCTTTTTTAAAAGCTGAGACCAAACTACAATGCAGGAAATGGGGAACAATTTGTATCTCCCTTCCCACCAAAATTCCCACTCCAAGATTGTCTAAACAATTGGTGGCAACAGACTGATTTGTCATCCTGCTGTTTTTGTTTAACTGACCCTCAAGTGTGGGGTTGTAAACCTCCAGATGGGGCCTGGAGATCTCCTGAAACTTCAGACTACAGGTTACAGAGCTCAGTTCCCCTAGAGAAAATGGCTGCATCAAAACCTACTGAGGTCCCTCCCCTCCCAGCCTCCACAGGATCTACCCCTAAATTGCCAAGAATTTCCCATCCTGGAGCTGGCAACCCGACTCAAGTGCTATCAACATTTTCTCTCTTCTGGGGCATTTTCACTCCTCATCAGGCTGGATTCTTTTCCTTTCTGTTTGATACATTTACAGTAATTCTCCTACATATTTGACTACGTAAATAACCTTTCCTTATTTGAGAGTAGCCTGGTTTTGTGGCTTCTGTTCTCATAATGGAGGCCAACCACTCTAGTCTGAGATACAATGGCAGGGCTCGATGCCCATGAGGAATCATGGGAGGGGAATAAAATTTGAACATTCCATCCTGCCCTTCAAAATCCCCCCCTCCAGAATTCCCGGTGCTTTCAAGGACTCAAAGAAGCAGATTCATCCACTACTTTTTCCTTCTTTAATCTACTTTCAAAACTGCTGTCATAAATCTGACCCTTCTGGAGCATTTTCAGTCCTCACCAGGGTATTTTAAGGAGATTTTATCTCTTGAGTAATGTCCAAAGTTACATATTCCTGGGGAGTCCTCCAAGTAGGCAGAGATCTGGTTTGGCAGCTTTCCTTAGCCACGTAGGCTATTGACTAGCAGAAATAATGACAGCTCCTGAACTGATTTGTCACAGTGGGAATGGGATAGCCTCACTGCTTTTCATACTTTCTAAACAAAGGTATGTGGGCCTATGCTATAAGAGTGACTTAGTGATGTGACAGAAAGAAGAGGAATGCAGAGCTACTAAGAATTTTTTTTAAAAAAAATGGGTTGAATTTAGAAGAGCTGTTCTGATTGCCATTAGTGATGTCACAGGCACTTCTGTAATCCACAACCATACTTCATAAAGAAGCTGGTGGGTAACCCACATTGTTGTTATCATTGTTGCAATCATTGTTGCAATGATTAAAACTAGATATCATTGCTACAAAAAAACCAACAAAACAAGCAAACCCACAAAATCTTTGGATCCAACACAACACAGAAAGCACATTGCTTAAACAGACCATTGGGAAAACCAATTATGTATCATACATAGTGGTTATTTTGGCATTTTTATACATTCACACTTTTTTTACGTTTTAGAATGTTACAAAACTACATCTAAAATGAGAGCAACAGTACAGCACAGCAATAAAAATGAAGAGGTGTGGGAAATGCAGGTATGGTTGTCATGAACATACAATGCTAAGCAAAACAAAAAAGCCACAAGAAGAGTAGTCCTAACATAGCAATTTTCTTTTTTCTGACAGAATGGATTAAGAGTGTGATAACTGTTAATGCACTGAGAATTCGAACACCATCTCAGGCTCAACATACCACATGGTTAAAAACCCAAAAGGTATCACCTTTGTTCAGTGGGGAATTCATTTAAAAACAGACTGTAAACCTTGCCACTTGCTGTTAAATAGACATGGAAACATTTGTGAACAAGGGAGCTGTATTGCAGGCAATAAAACCTAAAGCTGCTCAAGCACACTGAAAGGAATGTAGTGAATTGTGGGACATACCTGGTAGTTGTTTTGAAGCTAGAAAATTTACTACATAGAATAAGGGCTGGATCATATGCAGCTCTTTCTCTTTATGCTACTTTTGTCCACTCCAAGGACCTTACACCAGCATAAAAATGGCCCAGTGAAAGGCTTCTTGTACCAAAGGGGAAACCCACCATTTCTGGAAACATTATGGTTGCCATGTGTCCACCGGCACTCAGTGGCTGGTGGGAGAAAAAAAATTAAAAATCTCCCTCAGTGACAGTGTGACATTACTTCTGGGAAAACCCAGAAGTGGTGTCAGTATCCTCTAGGAATTGTTGAAAACTCTGTTGTTGTTTACTCTTTCTTTGGCTGAGGACAGACTGGCAAAATGAAGCACAAGGGAAGTGGGGCAAAAAGACCTGGGCCGAGTTGTTGCGGGGCTTTCCGTTTGCACTGCGTAGACTGATGTGGGACCATACCGGAGAGGAGGTGGAACGGAGCATTCACACTGTGGGGAGGCCCCTGGTGGCGCTGCTGCAGTAGCATGCAGCTTTGGTCCATTTTGCTGACCTGCGCATAGGCGCATGGGCACAGCAGACGGATCAGCAGGTTCACATTACTGGCGCCACTTGATGTCCAGCTTATTTGCATCCACACTGCCAGGAAGTCAAGCCAGATGGCTTGACACTGGTTTCACCAGGATCCTTTTTAAAGAGGGATGAAAGCACTTCAGGACGGGGTGAGTGCAGCACGGCAATGCCAGCCAGCTGTGGCTGTGTGAACGGGCTCTCTTAATCCACTTGCAAAGCAGGCCTGTATTGGGCTAAACTGCCAGTCTGAACTTGGCCTTTCTCCTGTCAGCTGCTAAAGTGCTGGCAGACCAGTCCTACTGGGGTCAGGAGATCTCCCATCCCCTGTGGGCACATAGAAATGCTACAGAACCTGTGTCCTCTCATCCCCCACTTCACCTTGTACCCTGCTAGTTGCCAAGCCATGCCTGGCAACTCTAGCTTTGGTAATGTGCAATTCAATATTTGTAGTGGATATTTACTGTGTGATGTGTTCTAACAAATACTGTTATAGTCACACAGCCCATACATAGTATATTTGTCTTCTTTTTTTGCTGTTCACTGAAGTCACTACCTATAATAAAGATGCTTGACTTATTTGATTTATTTTTATTTATATTTACATTTATATCCTGCACTCCCCACTTTTTGGCAGGCTCAGGGTGGCTAACAACATGATAAATACACATTAAAACTTCCTGTAAAACAATATAAAAACATCCTGTAAACATATTATATGAATATATTTTAATGAATTATTGAATATGTTTTCATGCAATCAGTGTTAATATAAACAAACATAAGTGACAGATAGGAAGGGACATTTTGGAGATAATCAGAAAAAACCCCACAGTTGTATATTTGATTGGATAGTTACAAAATATAACTCACATCCAAGCCAACCTGGTTCAGTACAACAGTAATAACAGTGATGAGAACAGGCCTTATTAACTAACGCTGCCATATTTACTAATGGTACAATTTGTGAATACACATGGGCTGATATACTACAGGATGCTGGCAGCCACTGAAGAAAAAGAAAGGTAGTTCTTTGGGGGTGTGCTGTCAGATATTGCCAAACCTATAAGATGTCTGACTTACCTGCCACTGGTTGTATCCAAGGCAGTCAAAGTCTTCCTGGAATTAATCTTGGATATTTTACCATTATGAATAGTTGAGAATTTAATCTAATCTGTCTGCCCATTTTTTAAAAAATGTTTCTCCCTGTTCCTCACATAACAGCAGTTCTCTCAGCCAATCTGTGACTGATCAGGTGAGTTCCCTTGGCCAATCACATAGTCTTTCTTAGAGGGGAGGGAAATTTTAAACAGCAACCACAGAATCATAAAATCACAGACTTGGAAGGGGCCATACAGGCCATCTAAGAACATAAGAGAAGCCAATGTTGGATCAGGCCAATGGTCCATCCAGTCCAACACTCTTGTCATACAGTGGTCAGCTCTAGTCCAACCCCCTGCTCAATGTCTCTTGGGGGATCCTGGCTGGCTTCCTGGGTGTTTAGGTGCACATCACCTGGAAGTGATGTCATCATGCTGGGCACATTCTACAGGGGACACTCTAGCATTTGGCTAAAAACTCCAGGTGACATCATTGCACCAGGCATGTCAAACACGGCAGGGCTGTTTGAGGTGGGGCTCCCCCACCAGCCAAATTGGGGCCCCCAAAATTGGGTAATACCCTGTTTCATCAGGGGGCTGGCAACCCTAACACTTAGGTTTGTTTTCTTTTCCTCTGCAATATGATCTGTGGAGCATTCTGGAAAGACTACTTTTAGTCACAGTTACTTAAAGGTGCCACCGGACTCAACCTTTGTTTCACAATTACTAAGTTTGGTAAAAAAAAAAAATGCTATTCCAAAAACCACCAAACATTTTTGCACCTTTTCCCACTATGCAGTGAAAATGGCACCTTATTCAGCAGTCTGTAAAAATTCATTTGGAAATCTTTAGAAGAGAAGGTAAGGTAAGTTCCCTAATATTTTGATAACATTTGGTGGGAAAAGTCAGCTTAGAAAGATCAGTCATTTTCTGCACATGGAAAACAATGGATAAACATACAATCCAGTCTTAATGAAAATGGAAACTGAACCCAACAAATCTTCACCATACTACAACAATATGGGGGTGGCAGCCCCATACTGGTGGAACGAGCTCCCGGATGACATCCGGGTCCTGCGGGACCTATTACAGTTCCGCAGGGTCTGCAAGACAGAGCTCTTCCGCCAGGCTTTTGATTAGGAGCTGCCACCAGGAGATTAAGAACAATGCTGCCCTGGAACTTACTGGCCGAGCCTCTGCTGGAGCTGGCTTAAACTGGTTGCTGCCTTTCTTTCTCACTGAGTTACTCTGTTGCCACCAGTATCTAATTGGTGTTTTATGTGTAAAGTGTTTTCAAACTGTATACTTTTGTCTGATGTCATTTTAACTGCTGTAAGCCGCCTTGAGCCAGCTTGTCTGGAAAGGCAGGGTAGAAATGTGAATAATGATAATAAAAATAATAACATTTCTGATACACCTTTTCTTTCTTAAACTGCAATATGGAATTAAAACAATGATTTTCCAGTGCATACCCCTATGTAGAATAGCAATGAGAAACTGAAGTGAGTGCCAGAAGCTTAATGTGTCACAGAATAACAGAACACACACACACAGAATATGGTCTGTGTTCTACTTATGTCAAAACAGCATATTGAAAACAGGAATGGAATTTTTGGAAGAGATCACCTGTGATTTATTTTGAGGACGCTGAACAAATGTATGACTGGGTTTATCTACATTGCACAAAGGCCAATAAACAGACTATTATTATTTTGATCAGCAAAAACATTGAAACTGTAACAAAAAAAATTACCTTTCACTCCTTTCAGTGGTCACCTTGACACATCAATTTTGGCTTGCCCGATGCTTCAAATCACTGTTAAACCAAAAGCAGACAAAGAAAACAGATGAGATCTCCAAAGTATGGGCAGCATTTAGATATAAGGAAAACCCATTTATATAAATCAGGAGTGTCGAGTTTTAAAAATCCTGGGAGGGGGGCTCTTCTGTGCATACACATGTCCCCGCCGCTGCCTCCCCCCCTGGCCTGACCACTCCTGCTTCCATCCCTTCCTCCATCTGTCCAGGAGCCAGCTGGGCATTTGCTTAGCTGGCCCCTGGACGGAGGGAGGGAGGGACAGAGTGGCCAGGCCGGGGAGGGGAGAGAGAGAGACGGTAGCGGCAGCCCTAGGGCGCTCCATTTTCCTGGGGGTGGCTCGAGCCCCCCCGTAGTTGACGCCTATGAAATCATTATTTGACTAAACTCTGCTAAGTGTGATGTCTGAAAGCTGTAATTTGTTGGTGGGTGCTAAACTGAATTATAATCCATGGTTTGGTTAAGTCTAATGTATGTGAGCAGCACAAGGGAAGGGAAGTCGGGAAGAGGGCAGAGGGCAGAGAATGATCCTCACCTCTCATATCCTCCAATATAGGACAAACATACAACTTCTTTCCCCCCCATCTGAACATTTAGGCTGTGGTCACACGGCCCTTTAAATCCAGGAGCCCTCCCGAATTTAAAGGGGCCATGTTTTTTTACCTCAGGTTGGGATGTACACACATCCCAACCCCAGCGGTGGCAGGCAGCAGCGGGCAGAGGAGGAGGCGGCGGCTGGCAGTGGAGGCAGGCAGAGAAGGAGGCAAAGGGGGCAGCAGAGGCAGTGGTGGAGGCAGAAGAAGCGGCAGCGGGCAGCAGCGGTGTTGTGAGGCATTTGGCAGTGGCAGCGGAGCCTGGCAGCGGCTTTTTTTTTTTTAGCAGCGGCGGCCGGGGGAGGCACCCTTCCCTGAGCCCCATAGGCCACCTGGTAGGTTTGGGTCCCCCCCCCCCCTTTTACACTTGGGTGCTCGAGTGCCCAAACGCCCAAGTGTAAAAGGGGAAAAAATGGAGGAGGGGACCATCTGGACAGCCCTATCTTGCAATGATTGTGAGAGAAGGCTGTCCAGATAGCTCAATTGTGGGTTCCTTCTGTGACCACCAGGAAAACACTAAATTTTCCCGGGGTCAGAAAACGCAGGAGGAACCCACATTTGAGCCTGCTTCGGTGCGGGACTAGCCATGGCCGTTGTGGATGGTCCCTTTAAATGTGGGAGGAAACAGCAGTTCCTCCTGCATTAAAGGGCCGTGTGGCCGCAGTCGTATATGTTCACATTTCCCCTATCAGTTTTGTTAAACATGACTTTTTGTTATTTTACCCCCTGCTGTGACACAGCTCATATACCAGTCTGAATTTTTTGTTTATAGTACAATATATTCTCCTCTAAAAAGAAGTTTTTGTATTAAATATCTGTAAACTAAAACATTTTGGGATTTAATAACAAGACTTTGGGTTATAGCCAGAGTAAACTGCCAATTTTCACCAATTCCCTCTTCCTGCTCCAGATCCCACTCTTGGCAATCCTCAGGGTCCCCTGTCCCCAGGAGCACCATTTCCCAGAGGCCACTGGGCTGCACTGGGAAGAGAGAGGCAGAAAAATCCCATTCTGCCATTGGAAAATATTGTCAGGATCCAACCTAGTATCTAAATGGCTAAAACATATGTAATTTTTTTAATCCAGAAAAAAATTAAAAGCATAGATTTGTTTTCTATTTTCTTTAAGATAAAATCAGGAGATATATTTTATGTCCTTGTCACCATTTTTCTTTTTATCTTCTGTGTTAATGTGTGCAATTATACTAATTCAAATAAATTATAACAGTTCATGCTGTTATTATAGTTAATTCAGGTATAAATTGAACAGGTTTTTATTCTATTTTTCAATGCAATGGACTTCACCAGAAAGAGAGAGAGAGAGAGCACTCTGCTCCCATAGAAAATAATAGCCAACGGCAGTTTTCTGTACTGAATGTCCAGGTGGCATATGGTACTGGTCCTTTTCTGTTTCTATGACCAGCTCTGAAAATTTTCAAAATATCTTCCTAGTCTTGTCCAGCCAGTGTTTGGGTAGAAGTTATTCACCAATAAGGAAGCTTCTTATGGAGTCTTGCTCAAAGTTCCTTACTAGGCTTGCCAATCCCCCAATGGGGCAGGGGTTCCCCTGATTTTGGAGAATCCAATCCACTGCCAGCCATAGAGTTTTTATCCAAATGCTAGAGAGTCCCCTGAATGACATGCCCAGCATGATGATGTCACTTCTGGGTGATGTCATTACAGCACATGTTCCAGAAGATTCCAGAAGATGGGCTGGAGGGCCCCCCCACGGGATTGAGGTGAGACCTGGCAACCCTATTCTGTACAATAAAAGGGTAAGATTGGTTAGTATTTGTGTCAAGGCCTCTTGTGTTGTAGCTCTATAGAGTCAGCTATCCTCTGAGATAAGGGTGGCATGCCACTACCTGGCACCCTACGGAGGATCTGAGTGGGGTGAGGACAGGCATGCAGTCATATGACATCACTTCCACTGAAAAGTTGAAAGTGATGTCATGTTGTTGGGGTGACACTCTAGGATTCACCAGAACTCTATGGTTAAACTACAGAGTGTTTTACAAATCATGGATCCTGACCCCCAATGCCATGATGTCACAATTACAGCTAGAACTGATGTCACACACTGGTTCAGTGGTAGTGCATTCCCCATTTCCCCCTTATTTCTCTCCTACTAGCTTTTGAGGTGCTGGCAGGCAACAGAGGGGATCTTGGTCATCCCTACTCTGAAACCTGACCATGTACACCTTATACATTTCTCTTAAGATTTCTTTTCAAGTGTAGCTGATGCAGTTCTTACTGTATTGTACTGAAGACAGTAGGATGGAGGTGTCCATGGGCAAATAACTGCATTTTAAAAGGGAGCTGTCTGGCTGGTGATGGAGGGGCTCACTTGATTTCTTGAGTTCATTTGAATTGTTCCTTCTCTACATTCTGAATGAAGCATGACCACTGATAAAGCATTTCAGAAAAAATATAAATAAACCATGCTCTCTGGATAAAAATGGGGGGGGGGGGAGCTGGACAATGAATGATTCCTAATAGTATGGCTCTCCTTCAGGTAAGAGACCATGTAATTTGGAACCTCAGTACCCGGAGAGAAACTTGAATAAGGACTTGAGAAGCATACGTAAGCAGCTTTATGAATTCCATGTGCTAAGGAAGTGACCAAAGAGCAGGTATGAACCCCAAGGGCTGAGGTATTACTGCTTCAGTGGGAAGGTAACAGCGTTCTGGGCTCCTTTGCATCTAGTCATGCTGACCACATAAGCACAGAAATATCTTCGGACAGTCTTCGGCTTGAAAATAGAGATGAGCACCGCATCCCTAGATTTGTATTTGACTGGCTTTCGAGCAAGGGAAACCTTTACCTTGTTAAACTGGGGAAAAAGTCACGTACAAAGGTATTTGGGTCAGAGGCCTCCCCCCAAAAAGCATGGCACCAAATAATAACCAGACATGAGAAGAGTGGCTGACTCTCTTTTAATGGCCCCACAAAACACTAATCCTCTCTGCTGCTTGCCTGGAGCCCAATTTCTTCATTTTCTCCCAAGAGAGGGATCTCTTCCAGTCCTGTAGCCTTAGGCCTATGTGCACCTTTACTGCAGGATTATTATCTGAGGTAGCTATGCCTCCCTTGTCCCTGAGCAACCAGCACTTCCTTTCTCCTGACCAGGAATGACTTCATCCTTACCTTTGGGAAAGATCTGGCCCCCCAAGGCCAGAGGTGTTGAACACATTTATTACGAGGGCTAAATCTGACATAAATGCCATAAAATGTAACATGAGGTACTAGATATATAAACTTTGTAAAGATGATTTCAGATGCTGAATAGCAATAGCAGGTGTGATTGGCTTAGGTGTGATATGCAGAGGGGTAGTAAGTGTGGACATACCAGCATTGCTAATGAGACAGGAAACCTAGGTCTCCATTTGGTCCAGGAGGATGCAAAAAATAAATGGAAATAAATTTGAGGAAGTGAGCAGTGACTCGTGAAAGCACATACCCTACCACAAATTTTGTTAGTCTTTAAAATGCTACTAAACTCTTAGTCTGTCTATTGTTATTTAAAAAGTTTAATATGAAAACATTTAATAAAAATGAGAATCTCTCTCTCTCTCTGTTTATATGTGTGTTTATATACACATACACACCCCATTTTTTAAGCAGTAGTCTGAAGTCATCTAGAACTGTACAACATGACTTGATATGATGTACCAATCTTGTCAGATCTCAAAAGCTAAGCAGGGTCACTCCTGGCTCATAGTTGGATGGGAGACCTCCAAGGAATACCAGGGTGGCAGGCAATAGCAAACCATCTCTGAACGTCTCTTGCCTTGAAAACTCCATAGGGTTGCCATGTCAGTTGTGACTTGATGGTGCTTTCCCCCACACACTGGTCTGATGCTCTAAAGATGTTGAAAATGTGTTTATAATTGCCTAATACTGAAATTAAAATGGTCTGCATGTATATGTTTTCCTTCTGAACTAGTGTTGTGACATGTTCTTGGTTCTTATCAGTCATATCTATATTTAAGTTACTGCTATTAGGAGCTTTGAAAAAGATATATAGAACCACACCCAGAAAAGAAAAGAAATACTTTGCAGGGTTACACGTACACTTGGAAACAAAATTACATGTGATTACATATTGAAAAGTCTGCTTTGAAGTTTACTGGTTAAACACTCAATATGCAATTGATTTATGGAGACAATCTGCTTTGCTTCATGATAGACTTACAATAAGAAGGCATAATTTTGACCTAGATTTTCTCCCTCAGATTGTCCTGACAAAGTTGAAAGGGGGCATAGCTCAGTAATAGAGCATCTGCTTGGCCAGCATCTCCAGTTACAAAAAGCTGGTGGGAGGTGATGTGAAATTACTTTCTCTGTCCGAGACCCTGGAGAGCCACTGCCAGTCTGAGCAAAATACTTACCTAGATGAACCAATATTCTAATAATAATTAATAATTATCATATGGCATTGTGTGTAGGATAGCCAGGAGAGCCTAATATTGTGTGGCAGCCAGAAGTTTTAGCTCCTTTAGTATTATGCACCACTAGATGGTGAGCTAGACTTGTTTTTCGGGCTGAGAGGGTTCTAAGAGAACTGTGACTGACTCAAGGTCACTCAGATAGCTTCATGTAGAAGGGTGGGGAATCAAATCCGGTTCTTCAGTCCACCACTCTTAACCACTACAACAAGCCGGCTCTACTTCGGCATAAGGCAACTTCATATGTTCATATATCCAAAGATCCAAGCTGCTATACATCTCAGTCTACATAAATTTATATCAAGTCAGTTATGGATGAACAGTAAAACACTTTCCAAGTAATTAAAGGTAGATCTCTGCACCTCCTCCAGTGCTGTTGTCATCACTTTCTCATCCTGATGCTCATGCAGATTCTATGAACTTAGGCAGATCATGAGAAAGAGGGCATGAAGGGTTGCACCAGTACTTAGTTCTTGTGGCCCTTTCTTACATGCTTAGGGAAATGCTGATCACCACTTTAGGGTCAAGAAGCAGTTTTCTCCAGACTAGTTTGACCAAGGATCCTGGTTATTTTGCCATGTTCTGAGCATGGAGCAGGAGCCACTGGGGGTGTGGGGGAGGTAGTTGTGAATTTCCTGCATTGTGCAGGGAGTTGGACTAGGTGACTCTGGAGGTCCTTTCCAACTCACTGCAGTCAGACGACAGGCTTAGCACCATCTGGTGCTGCCTCTAATTTATCCGAGTTTCTTTGTAACAGAGTTTTGATCAGAGTTTTGATCCCCCCCCCCAACCACTTCACTGAGTGTTCACCCTGTGGTTGATTGATCAGACACAACAGCTATGGAGTGGGGCAGTCGGACAGCTTTTTAAATTTTTTGTCTTTTGAGCATGAGAATAAGTGCTTATTGGAAGCAGCTCTTCAAACACCTGGCAGGATGGGGGCAGCGGGTGGCTGGTGGGATTTCTGCAAAAGGCTACTGGGATATGTAGTGCAGCATAGGGGAAGTGTTTTTGAAACTGTGCTTTTGAAAAATTCAATGTTTCAAACATTTCAAAGCCTGAGAGACAGAATAGAAAAGTCTCATCCTGTGTCCTGTGTGCTGCTGGCATTTTTATTTAAAAGCTTGGAGTGAAGCTGGAGTAACAGGCATCATTCTCAGACTTTCTCCCTCCCTCCCTCTCTGAAAAAAACCTTCATCTTTTCAAGTAACCCCTTCCCTACCCTGTGTGCCCCAAAGCACAGAAAAAAAGCTGAAATATACAGGCGTCTTTCTTTGGAAGTTTTCTTTTAAGAAAACATAGTTTTGAGAAGCTCCTCTGTGTGAGAGAGAGAGAGAGAGAGAAAGAGGTGTGAATATGCAGTAATGTGCACCTTGCTAACTTCCTAAAAAAAAGAGCCCCAAACCAGAAGAGAATGTTCAGACTTCCCAATCAGCTTGAGGGCATGACGGATTGATCAGACTTCCAGAGATGCAGGGTGAGACCACTAACACCAGGAAGGACTGGACTTTCCCCAGGGCAAAATAATTACAGCTCAAAGACAGGTGAGAATGGAGTGCAAATGACCAGGGTACAGAAGACAGAAGTTGATGTCTAGACTTGCCTTTTAAATCAGGAAGGGAACAGCAATGACACCAGATCAAACAGCACATCTGATCACAGCCTAAGATTCTATGATCCTCTCTTTTAAGTCTACAAAGCAGCTTTTGTTCTTTCTTTTTCATGTGAAGGAGAAGGAGGCACAAACACAAATTCATTCTGGAAGGGAAAATGAAAACAACAGCACCCTTTCCCATCCTCCTCCTCCTCTTCGCATTTACATATGCACCCTTATTCTGGATGGGAAAGAAGCATGGTATTGATTCTTCTCCCTTGTACTGAACCTGCTATTTGCTTCTTCCAAGGAAAGCATTAACTCTCTCTCTATACATATATATTTCCACTGCAGGGCCAGTTACAGTCTGGTATGAGGGTAATGGTTCAGATTGGGAAGACCTCAAATAAAAGATTTCCCTATCTGAGCATTGCAGACCTGCTTGTAACACTATAATTTTTGTACAAGGTGCCATTTTGCAACTGGCTCCATCCACCAAGCTGCCTTTTAGTAGCTCCTAAAGTCGTTGAAAAAAAAAGTAGTTCTAATAAACATAGTCTGAAGTAAGTAATAGCGTCAAGAGGTTTTGAGAACAGTAACTTATCTCATATTTTAATTACTTTTATTTGTTATATTTTGTGTCCTGTTTTTTTAGCCAAAGCATCTCAGGAGGGTTGCCTGGTTCCTGCCCTCCCTTCTGATGGCCTCCTTAATGGCAGTGGGTTCTCAATAGGAGTGAGAATGAGCCACAATGGATGACAGGCTGTTCTGGTTATATCTCCATTGTTGTGTGAAATCATTTGGATTAGACTGGCATTTAATAGTTAAAAATAAAAGGAAAAAATACAGATAGGCCCAAACCCAGTGAAAGATAGCACTAATCAAATCCCATTGGATGTTTAGTTAGCTGTAATTATTTTGTTCCATTGGTTTCAATGGAATTTAGTGCCAGAAGCACAAATGAGCCAGCTAAGTGTTTCTTCAATGTTAAGACTAAGCTAACAAAGGTGTAAGTCTCACTGAATTCAATGGGCTACATTTAACCATATGCTTAACCCTCCCATTGCTTACAATGGGACTTATGAACTTTGGCTACAGCACAGCATGTTTAACTAGAGAATCCATTGGGTCAATGCTTCATGGAATGCTTAACTAACAGCGACAATTTGCCTAGAAATTGTGTTAATTTTTAAATTGTTGATATTATTAAATCCTTGAGTTTGAATACATATCATTTTGTAACTTAAATCATTTTTCTTTGGCTTTTTTTTGTCACAGCTCATCAGATTGGTGATGGTAGATAGGAAAATGACACACAAGATGACATTAATGGACTCAAACTTTGCTCTGCTACTTCAGACCAACATGGCTACCCACTTGAACCATATTTGTCTGTCATTCCATCCAAAGCCATGATTATTCTACTCAATCCACTGATTGCTAGTCTGACAGGGACAGAGACAAACATACCGTCATACCCCCGTTATCTCTGGGCATGACCTAGCTCAAGTTATGGATTTTTAAGCTCCACTAAATTGAGTAGGATCAATTTAACTGTATACTGCAGGGTTAAGCACAATTAATTAGGAGTAAGCAGAACCAATGTGAATAAAATGTTTAGGATCATGCTGATGTCTCCTATTGAAATCAGTGGGATTGTGAAGTTCAAGACACAAAAGACACCCTTTTACCCCTTTTTTTCTGTTGTGCTGTCTTCTCAAGTCCCTTAACACTTTCACCAGAAAGAGTTTATTTCTTCCTGTGAGTGCTGCTGTAGGAATTAGACCAAATGGTTGTGTCTTATTCTCATGTCCCTGAAGAATACCTGGGGTGAAAGATCAACCTACAGTGATATTTCAGTCCATACTGCTATCGTTCTTAGCAGGGTAGACCTGATGATTTGCAGCTGCAATTAGACATACACTAAATTGGTGGTGAGGAATGATAAGGTACTAATATTTTTGACATTTTAACAAGCTTATTATCATTTATCCAACATGGCAAGATCAGAACTCATGACATACTGAATCTTTTCTGTCCATTGTGAACTGTGATTTTAACCATGCAATGGAACATTCAAAACAGCATTGTCACATCAAATCTACACAGAAAGTTGTCATGTAGTTGACTTTATTGTATCAGAAAGGAATATATGAATCAACACTATTTTTCTACTTAAAGTGTGGATGACAGATTTCAAGTCAGTTAATGATAATGCAAACTTTCAACCTGTAAAGCTTCTGTCACTTCTAAATCAGATATAGACTCTTTAGAACCCTAAATGGGTTCCAGGTCCACCCCACACTTCTACCTACCCTGCCTTTTTGGCTTCCCTCCCTTCCTTTTGTAAAGGAGCAGTAAAGGAGACAGTGGATTAAATGCTTTGCAATTAAATTTTCCAGTCTTCCTCAGTCATAATTGCATGTAGGGATTTCATTTCCTCGTGACATCCAGAGTCTGTTTGGATGGGGGGAAATGACAGTTCTTATCAAACCTGGGAGAAAAGGATAGCCAGGAAAGATTGGAATTACTAGTTTCACAAGCCTTTTGCCATTACTAGTTACTAGTCTGTTCCTTTGCAAATGAGTTTGCTGCTCAGGAAAGGAAGAACAGGTAAGATATGGCAGGTAACCATTTTTATAAGAAAATGCTTAACTGAGCTTTCTTGAGTGCTTGAAGGTGATGTTCAAAAAAGTTATCTTTGGAGTTGAGTGTCGCTCTTCTTCCTAATTCAAGTTTAATTAGCAGAATTCTGGAACAAGAGAATATACAGTTTCCCAAAGGGATGAGTTTGTTCAATTCAATCCAGGTTGAAATAGAATTTTTTCAATGGCCTGGAAGTCCAAGAAAGCATGGCTGCCACACCCAGACTACAAAGATCAGTTCCCTGGAGAAAATGGCTGCTTTGGAGGGCAGACTCTAGGGCATTACATCCTGTTGAGGTCCCTACCCTACCCTTTCCCAAACACAGGCCTCCCCAGGCTTCACTCCAAATATCCAAGAATTTCCCAACCCAGAGTCAGCCAACCTGGTCAGGAGAGCAGAAACATGGGAAGTGTTTTCTGCCTCATAATGTTTCTGGTTAAGGAGCAAGGAGACAGAAAGGCCACCACATCCCTTCCTGAGCAGCAGTGAACAGCTGGGGGAGAAGCTGGTGATAAATGGAAATTCAGGGACAGCACCAGGGCTCTTTTTCAGCAGGAATGCACTGGAACGCCGTTCCGGCTGGTGTCTGAGCCTGCCCTGCCTCCTCCCTTCCGGGCCTGAGCTGTTTACACGTAAAGGAAAAGTTCCTGCAGAGAGCCAGCAGGAAAAAGCCCCACCCAGCGCTTTCCCTTTAAGTACAGAGAGCCAGCAGGAGAAAGCCCCATTCAGAGATTAAGCACAGGGCTAGGCTCTTTGCACTGAAAGGCCTGGCTTTGCATTTGGCTTGCCGAAGTTGCATCACTCTCCCTGCTCCGGTAAGTGCCTCCCCCATCTCTTTTCCTTCTCTCTCTCTCTCTCTCTCTGTCCCCACCTTCCTTCCTTCCTTCCTTCCTTCCTTCCTTCCTTCCTTCCTCTCTCTTTCTTTCTCTCTCTTACTGTTTCATTTTGTTCTTTGTGTTTTTATAAAAAAATTATTGAAAAGGGGGGGATGTAAAAAAGCAGAGAGCCCAGGAAATGCTGCTTTTGACAATATCTTTAATTTCTGAGCATCTCTTTCATTTTCTCTTGGCATCTTCTGCTTAAGAAAAGTACATTTGAAGCCTGAGTTCATTGTTCTGTCTTGTTGGGAATGGCTTGCAAATATATGTGTGCCTAAAGTCTGTATTAAAGTGGTTTGGTGCTTACTGCCATGCAAGAGAAAACATCTGAAAAAGTAGCTTCATTGTTGTATGTGTTGGCAGAACACTTGACTGTTGCATGGGGGACTTTGGGGGACATCTGCAGAGAAACAGAGATGTAACTAAAAATGAGCATGGTCAGCAGCACTTTGGAGATTGCCTGTTTTGTGAAATTTAAAAAGTGGGCAGAGTTTCTGATGAAGATGATTGTCCCTCTTCTCCTGCCATTGGGCTGACATCTGGCTTGAATGGGCCAGCAAAGTTGATGTTCTTAAACCTCCTAATAAGAGAGATTTCTGCTTCTGAGGAGTGACTTCCAATGATTGGTGATACTTTTATGTGGTAAAGACCACCTGTTCACAGGATAATTTTACCTGTGGGACAGACTCTGCATGGTAACCACTCCACTGGTGCATAATTGCTTGTAAAAAGTATTATAGTGTACTAATTCAGGTGGGTAGCTGTGTTGGTCTGAAGGAGCAGAACAAAGTTGGAGTCCAAAGTTTCATCCAAGGTATAAGCTTTTGTGTGCATGCACACTTCTTCCATCTGAAGAAGTGTGGGTGGCACATGAAATTTTATACCTTGAATAAAATTTTGTACCTTGAATAAAATAGTCCACAAACTACTCCCGTCCAGTGCATCCACAAACCTAGAAGAAGAAGAGATTGGATTTATACTCCGCCCTTCACTCCCCAAGGGAGTCTCAGAGCATCTTACAAACTCCTTTCCCTTCCCCTCCCCACAACAGACACCCTGTGAGGTAGGTGGGACTGAGAGAGCTCTGAGACAACAGCTGGTACAGAGCCCAAGGTCATCCAGCAGGTGCAAGGGGGGGAGTGAGGAATCAAACCCGGTTCTCCCAGATTACAGTTCGCACACTTAACCACTACACCAAACTGGCTCCTAGTGTTGTTCTGCCAGTGAAGTTCATATTCAGCGTACGAGTTCTGCAGGAAGGCAAGCTGATTTCCATGGGAACCTAACCTTTAGGAATTGATTCCAATCCAGTGTGGGAATAATTGTTGGACATAAGATATTGATTCAGGCAAGATTTTGTATAGATGGGACAGAAAATAATGTTTGTATTGGTTTTGTCAAAAATGTTTTGACAACAAGGTAAACAGAATAAGAAGCAAAAGGTGGATGTGGCTGGATGACCACACTTCTGGTAACATTGGGTGTGGCCTAATATGTTAATGAGCTGTGCTGTCAGGAATGTGGCCTAATATGCTAATGAGTTCCTGCTGGGCTTTTTCTACAAAAAGAGCCCTGGACAGCACTATCTGAGAATCTCAGGAGAGCCCAACAAGGGGAAGAGCAGAGAGGAATGTGCCTTTGGGGAACAAGAGGAACTAGTGGCTCCTCAGAGACCTTACTCCTCCAACTCTATTTCTTCTCCTTTTCCCCTTTGTTTCCCTTTTCATTGTTAGTAAAGCACAGGTGCTATTCTGCCGAAGGAGAGACAAAAAACCACTGGTCCTCTGAAACTCTTTGTAGTTCCTGTGGAAATGAGTCACAACAATTCCCTTTTCTATTTTAACAGGCTGTAGAAAGACAGTTTTTGCATAGCTGTTCCATCTCAGTTAAAAGACACATTCCTCCAATTTAAAAATATATATTTAGGTTCCTTTTTCAATACTTTCATTTAACATTGAATCATTGTTTTAGAGTACAGAAGTAAAACCTATGAGATTTATGATACTCAGGAAAAAGGAGGGGGGCAGGTGAAATTGTTTACATTAAAATGGCAATTCTTTGGCTATATTCCAGCTTTGTTAATGATGCTCTTTCTTCCAGGTGCTATTCCGATTTTCTGTCTTAGGAGTTTGGAAGCCCAAGAGTTTTATTAATTATGTTTATAATTACAGTGAAATTGCAAAATAACCTAATTCCTAACTCTATTAAGCTGCTAGGTTGTAAATTCAGGTGCCATGATTGCTGTGCATGACCAAAGATGTGCTTTATTTTAGGCTGGCATAACAGGGTTGGTTCATGTTATTATATCAAAAATAGCCATCATTGGATGCTATGCAGAGGCATTGCACAATGCTGTCTCATTGCATGAAACTGGTTAGAGACAGGATAAGATGTTGGTAGTCTGGGTGCTGGGTTGGGAGGATTCACATATGCCCAATCTTAAAAGGACTGGCCAATATAGATCCAGCTCTATCAACACAGCAATGCATACTTTGTACTGTTGTGTTACACGGGGGCTTAAACTTTCGCATTCAATGGTAGTGTTAGTAGTCAGACCCCCCTCCTCTCTCAGAAGGGCAGTTTATAGCTAGAATAACCATAAACACCCTTCTTAAAATCATCCCAAAAATCATAAGTGCAAGACACTGCCTGGCCCAAAAGGACACAAACTGGACATCTTAAAAATTGGTAATTATCACCTTTCTCTTTTTAAAAAAAGCTTCCCCTCTTTCTTCCCTGATTCCTTCTTCGTTACCTCTTGTATGTGTTTTTAAGGTGTTTCATTGGTTATCCTCCACATATACCTCCACTTTGTTGGGCTCTCTTCTCTTATGAAATGCTGGCCATTTCGCTGCTTCCATGGACCTTTCCTTGAGACTAGTAATTATCCCTGAAATCTCTCTCCCCTCTCCTCCCTGTGTTTCTCTTAGCTAGCTCTGAGTATATGTTTATTGTGTGCATTTTGTTTATTTCTCTTTTTAATAAAATACCTTTCCGGTTGAACATCTGCCAGGTTTATTTTGAGAGTTCTCTTGAAAGAAAAATCCCATATACATAGGTGGAGAATCCTTTTGCTTTGCTTCCTTTTAAGCTAATTCCCCCAACAAATTAAGAGACCACTTATTTGATTAACAGTAGGATCAACCAGTGATCTGTTTACCATAGATGAAACCAGGCTATATGCAGCTTGTTAGAGCACATCTAGGCATATATAGTTTAATCCACTCTATATGCCTAGATCTGTACCAACAAACTGCATATAGGCAGGTTTCATCCATGGTAAATGGGTGATTGGTTCAACCATTTTTCTCTCCCCCCCCCCCAAAAAAAATTCTAGAGTATCAACAATTGTCTTAACTTGATGGCAATGCAATGAAACTAAAGGTTGATTTCTGTTAACACAAACTACTTTTGTCAGTGAACTTCCCTGCCTTTCCCCTCCTGCTATAGTCCACCGAGCTCTCTGAACTGCTGCTCATGAAGGACAGGAAACCGTTAGAAACCCTGAAACAGCCTCCCAGAACAGCATGAGGGTTAATTGGGGGTCTGCAATGAAGGGGGGAATCAGATACCATCTCCCCCAGTCATCTGCTGACAGAAGCTGGACTTGAGTCCAACCTGTAACACAAAAAAGAAAAGACCTATCGGCTAGCCCTTCTACAATTTTGCTTTACACACTTAAAGCATAATGATTAATAAAAATAATGGCAATGATTAATGTCAACTCACACTCTACTTTTTAAAATAATTACTGGTTACATCTAAATGAATACTCCAGAAATAAGTCATCACTAAAGCTACAAAGAATGACAAATTAAGGAACAATAATTTCCAAGGGTAGTGAAAAGGAGGCTGTAAAACCTTTCCCTGAACTGCTTAAGAATATTATTTCTAGTGCTGTGACTAACAGGAATCGAGACACAGTCCCATAATTCACCATGATAATTGCACCACACTTGAAGACATCATATAAGTTTGTGGGTCAAATTAAATGGCTACACACTGTTAAGTTCTTCTCACTTGAAAAAGAATAACCACTTTTTATCCTGATAACAAAAATACACAGCAAATTTTTATTAACAGATTAAGTCTTCACTACAATGTTATTAATCATAATGATTTAGTTTAGTAGTCATGCAAATGAAATATAACATTCATGGCCCTTACTTTCAATTATTGGATAAGGAGATTAATTTCATTTAAGCACTGCTGGGAAAATGGTTTATATCTGTGTATAAACTCTGATGAAGCTATTGATGGGCTGAATTGGGAGGAGTGTTGGAGCCTTTTTTTAAAAAAAAAAAAAAATCCAAGTTGACCTTGAGGCCATGAAGAATAAATTTCTTTAAGCGCTAACTTTCCCCCAATTTCTTCCACTATATATAGTCTGGGATAATATACGGCAAATGTATTTCGAGGAGAAAGAGCAACCAATAATCTTGTTCTTCATAGCTGGGACCATGACAACCCAATGAGTGAAAATACCCTGGGGAGAGAGCAGAGCAACAATTGCAGATGCTCACAAAGAAGCTACAGTTTTCAAAGCTTCTTAGGTTTTCATCAGCATACCCTGTCTTTGTGCCAACTTCCATGCTGCCCTCTCTTGCTCCTCACAGTCAGATGTAATCTAGAAGGATTTTCTCTGCAGAGACATTGTCTTTTTCCTGTATTCTTTGAGTAATTTTCTGACCTTTCTGGGAGACTTAAACTCTTGAGTGCCAGTGCCATTAACAATGGGGAGAATGCAACTGTTGAAGAGGGAAACTTTTCTTATGCTCTGGTTTCACAGCATGGGGGTTGCAAGTGGGCTGTATATCCAAGGACAACAGCCTTGCATTTTCTAAGCTTTGTAAATATTACACTTGCCATCACTAAACACAGTTCTCCAGTAGTTCAGGTATTATGGAAGGCAAAGTATCTCCAGAGACAACAAGCAAACTTTATCATCATCAAAGTGTCAGAATTTCCTCCAGTACCAGGCAATTCATGGTAGTATTTGTAATGTAAATTGGAGGAACAGATATCCATGACATTGATTTTCATCTGCATCTAGTTAGGAAGTTGGCTTCCTATTTGCAGACACCTGCCCATGCTGATCCATGCTTCAGTAACCTCCAGGTTACTGCAATATATCCTACATGGGGTTGCACTTGAAGACAACCCAGAAACTGAAGCTGGTGCAAAATGTGGCAGCTCATCTGTTGTCCGGGGCTAGCTAGCAGGGTCAGATCACTCTTATGCTGAGCTTTCTTCACTGACAGTCCAATTCAAGGTGTTGAGGCTTAAAGCCCTATATGACCTGGGCCCCACACTTGAAGGACCACCTGTTCTTGCATGTTTCTATATGGCAGTTTGATTTTTATCCATGGGGTTTACTTTCAGTACTCCCCCGCCCACCGTCCAAGCATGTTCTTCAGTGGTTCAGGCTCAAATCCTTTCAGTGACTACTTCCAGACACTGAAACAGCCTCCCAGAAGAGGTCAGCGGAATTTTACCCTCCTTTCTTTCTGACAAGGCTGCAAAACAGCTGTCTTAGAGAGCATTTGGATGGTCTGTGCCTGAGCAGGGTGGGAATACCCTGCTGGCTGGGGCATAATTTGCTGTTAAGTTTTTGTTTTAATATGTTGTTTTGAATGCTTTCACTCGATTGTATTGTTGTGTCCTGAGATGCCCAGAAAAAGATGGGTATATAAGTATTTTAAATAAATAAATCTGATAAATACATACTAATGTAAAAAGGACTTGAATGTGTGCTCTGGAATCATTGTGCTTTTTTCAGAACAGGAAAAATTCTAGTTAAAGTACCCAGTCAGTAGTGGTGGCTAGTTATTCCCAATTCCCAATAAACAAACACAAAGTGCTTCAAGGCCCCCCTGTCTGGTCTGCCCAGCTCTGCCCATCTAAGATTCCCCTTGGAATTCCCTATGGTTAAGTCATCCTGAAAATAAGTTTCCTTCCACTAACATGACTGTAAGCATGGGAGGATGCTAAAACAAGAAAACAAGTAAATTCAGGAAACTGCTATTTTTATGGAAGTAGAATGCAAGCTTCTGAACTTTAAAATACCACTTTTTTCAATGTGAAACAACTTATAGATGCAAATATACATAGTTACTTGGACTTGGTGACAAGACTGTAGACATTTCTCTTGGTTAATCATTGATGTCCTGCTCATTTCTCTGAAGTCTTTGTGAAAATGTGGCAGCCCCTCCTAGTAAAGGAGATTGACTACTGCCCAGATTTCATCACCTACTTTACATTAGTTAAAACTAAGGCAAAGAGCATTATGAAAATAAACTGAAAATAGGAACAAAGTTTAATTTGGAAGACTGTGAATAGCTTTTACATACAAAGACAAATGAGCCAACTGTTGTTACTAAAGAAGCAACCCTAGGCAGGTCCCTTTAGTGTTAGGTCCCATGGTATTCAATATTTCCCCCCAGGAAAGTGGTTTTAGGATTGTAAGCTAAATATAGTAAGTATTTTACTTGATCAGCATTATGATCTGTTAACTTTGGCATGTTCCTGTGAAAATGACACTCACAGGTTTCAGAGATGTGTAAAAAAATCATACAATATATGGAATATATTTGTTCATCCTATCCTCCATTGCTGCTTCATATTCCAACCATATTTTACATTTCTTTTTTTTACTGTGGGCTATCTGAGTAGATGTCCAAGCAATTTTAAAATATAGCAACAAACGTTCGTAGAAAAGTCATATATACCCATTCTTACAAAGAATCCTTACAAAATCATTGTTCTAGCAAATTTCTATTAAATTGCATTGTATGCTTCTTCCCCCCACCATTGGCACTGAAAGCTTTGAAAAGATACAGATGTTACCAGATGGGGGCCAGATCTTGCTTCCCTTCATCAAGAAGAACACTACAATGGCCTTGGACCTCTGTTTTGTTTTGTTTCCTTCTAATAGAAGTTAGATTTCAAAATATAGGACTGAGTAATAAGTTCTATAAACAGTTAGATTTTCTAAGATGTATTAATGTAGAAATATTATAATATTACATCACTGCTAATTCTAAATTTAAGGTGAGAGAGTATTTTGAGACTTTTGCAATTCTTGTACAGAAAACAATATAACAATTAGATGAAACCAAATATTAGGGGCCAGAGTGTTCATCCCCCCACACCCCCAAAAAGTCAGATAATTGAGTTGTCCTACTTTTAGACTTGTTTCATCTGAAGTGCCATGCAACTCACAGTTTTATGAAAATTAAATGGGTTAACATTAGTTCCACATTAACAAATTCACATTAGGTGTCATCACTCATTTTTTTCTATAATTAGTTAATCTCACCTCAAATGTTCTGCTGCAAAATGAAATCTCTAAAACTGTTTTTAGCTTAACATCCTTCTGCCATCTCAATATGTTGTGAAATGCTCCAAGCATTACACTTACAAACTTTAGGAATCATTCAGATTTTCTTGTAGGAAGAACTTTTGGATACTGGACTCCTTCAGCTAAGCTTCTGAATAACGGCATGGCACTCACTATTTGTTCAAATAAGACTAATAATACTGATATCTGTCTATATATTTCTCAAGCATGGGCAGAGCTGCAGATATCTCAGTCTACAGATCGGACCCACATTGAGAGAAAGGAGATTTTTCTCCAAAGTTGGGGTCCTCCCAGATTTGCAGAAAAATCTGAAAAATTTGTTGTTGTTGTTGTTTTAAAAAATGGGAGGTTTAACTGGAAAGCCAATTTGGTGTAGTGGTTAAGTGCAAGGACTCTAATCTGGGAGAACCGGGTTTGATTTCCCATAAGAACATAAGAGAAGCCAATGCTGAATCAGACCAGTGGCCCATCCAGTCCAACATGCTATCACACAGTGGCCCAAAACACCAAGTGCCCTCAGAAGGTCCAGCAGTGGCCTCCCACTGTTGCCCCCCCCCCCAAACACCAAGAATACAGAGCATCACTTGCCCCAGACTGAGAGTTCCTATCTATACTTTGTGGCTAATAGCCACTGATGGACTTCTGCTCCATATGTTTATCTAATTCCCTCTTGAAGCTGTCCATGCTTGTAGCCATAAGAACATAAGAGAAGCCAATGTTCCTCACTCCTCCACTTGCACCTGCTGGATGACCTTGGGCATAGCTCTGTACCAGCTGTTCTCAGTTGTCTCAGAGCTCTCTCAGCCCCACCTACCTCACAGGGTGTCTGTTGTGGGGAGGGGAAGGGAAAGGAGTTTGTAAGCTACTCTGAGACTCCAAGTGAATGAAGGGCAGGATATCCAATCTCTTCTACTTCTTTTTCTAAATTCCCACCTAAACAATAGTGTTTTTTGTGCATGCACAGTCACCACACCTACTTTCTCTGTTGGTGGCTGGGCCTGGTGGCCGAGGTGGAGAGCCATGCTGGGACCCATGGTGGAAGCCAGTAGGCCAGGATCTGTCCTGCAAGCAGGCCAGTGGTGACAAAGCCCTTGGAGCGCAGGCTGCTGCTAACCAAGTGGGTATGCCCCTTCTCTGGTTTTGCTGGGCTGGGACGCTCTCAGCAATCTCATCGCAATCTCCTCAGCAATCTCCTCAGGCTGCTGCAGCTCCTACTGATACACTTGAGAAGGGAGAGCGTGCCGAAGCTTTTTATCCCAGTGCCCCAGTTGTCTGGGTTCAATCAGTCATGGGAGAGGCACAGGGGGAGGACTACCTGGCAACTTGATCTCAGTCCCAATGCATTGACTGCTGTCAAATTGCCCACGGACCACCTGCAAACACTCTTTCCTCCCCCTCTACCCCCACCTGGGTTGACATGATGTAGAAATTTCCTTGGCTTCCTAGGAACAGCCTGAGAGAGGAGCCACTTAAGGACTAGGGACTTTTGCTGTTCTTTGAACTTCCCTTTTAAGAAGTTCAAGAGGCCAGCAGGGCAGGCTCCGAGGTTCCCCTGCTGGCAGCCATTTTGTCCCCCCGGTGGCCAATTTTGGAAAAGCGGGGGAAAGCTTTAAAAATCGGTGTTTCCCCCGCTCTACCGGGGGACTTGGCAGCCCTACTGAGGACAGACTGGCAGTCTCGGCCGCTCTGCATCTGCTTCAGAAGCGGAGGTAGAGCAGCCGTTCAGACGGCCGCATCTGCCCCGAGGAGGTGGCCCAGATGCATCGCGTCCGGCGCCACGCTCCTCCTGCAGCAGCTGTGCACCACTTCAAAGTGCTCGGCTGCTGCGGCACGCGTTCCACCTGCCGGAGCAGGTGTGAATGTGCGTGGGGAGGGGGAGCCACACGGCGTCCACCTGCCACCATAGGAAGCCGCCCGCAGTCTGAATGCTGCGGGCAGCTTCCTTCCAGCGGCATGCGAACGCCATGCCGCGGGGGAAATTCCCCCCGCCTTAGTCTGCCGCTTCCAATCTGTCCTCAGCCAGATATAGACATGTCTCAGTTTTCAAGGACATCACAATTTAAAGCAAACAACGAAAAAGAAAGAATACACAATGATAAGGAGGGAGGAATGTGATCAATTTTTTTCAGTAGAACATGAGTTCATCTAAAGCGGAATGATTTCTGTTTTACATATGGAAATTTCTTCACTGATACTGTTTTCATAAGAGATAGAAACCCCAGCACAAATGTGATGGCTAAAACAATGATCATAAACAGGGTTTAGATGCAGCACCCAATAAGATTAGATACATGAGCATGCTATTAAAGCTGTTCGTTTCTACTACAGACATTCTGCACAGACTTGGACATAGTGAATATTTATCACATTTTGTAAAACAGTTGATGTTATTCCCCAGGGCAGCTGGTATAGGAATATACTCTTCTATATACTCAGCAAGATGCCAATATTGCTATAGTTCCACACAAACAAGCATGCTGAATTCCACATGTACCTAGTTAATGAGAAACCACAAGTATTTATACATTGTAGAATATCATATCCCATCTTTTCATGGTAGACCTAAAACTATGCCACTTCTTTTTAAATGGCTAAAACTATCCCAGAGTGGGGTCGGGTCATACCAGTATTGCAAAAATTCATTAAAAATATTCCATGCTCACAGTTGTCTAGGCTCCAGACTAGCTGGAAGTAGGCTCTAATAAAGGTTTCAGCTGTTGGAGGAAGATGGCTGTCTTTGGACAACGCTAGAAAGGTACAGTCTGGGTCCTATTCCACCTAGGCTTCCCCAGCCCATAAATATTGATGGAATTGGACTCTTTCCCTTTTCAGAGTTCCTCTGATCACTAGATCTTGAACAATGACTAAAAAAGTACCCCATTCATTTCTGAAGGAAAATATGATAAGACAGGAATTTAGCAACCAATAAGGTTATATTTGGATCACTGTCTAGCATCGGATAGGAAATAACATCCCTTTGGGAGTTACTGAATGATAAATGTAATAAAAGAGGTAAAAATCTATCAATTCTCAAAAACAGTATAAAAGGGACAATCCAGAATTTTATAAGATTAAATATCAATTTTACCCAGGCCCAAGGACAAAGACAGTCTGAACATGGATTATTACAAAACTTCCCATACAGTACTCCAGAAGGGTTAGCATTAAGACAAGCTACAGCAAATGCCCTAGCATAATGAGAAATCATTAAATATCTTGTATAGGACAGCAAGGATTGAGGTGGTAAAATGCCAAAGAATTGGGTTGAACAAACTCTCCAATCACAAATTACCATGCTATTGTAATCGAGCTTGGTGAGACCATATTGAAGGTCTCTGCCTTACCCAGCTGGAAAATTTCTTCTAATTTGAGGCCCAGCTGCTGTAATCTAGTGTCAACTGTCTTCATCCATTCTGAATAATATGCATCTTCTTTGAGAGAAAAGAGCAATCCATCTGCTTCTATGTCAAAGATAGTCTTTATTCTAATCTTAAAAGCACTAGGCCAACTCGAGCTTCCAATGACTTTTGGCCTAGTTCAGCTCTGAAAGACACATCTGAAACACATTGAGGGACACCCATTATCCTACACGATAACTGACAAATAGATCCTGAGATTACCAAGATCCAGATGGCAACACCATAGAGTAGCTGTGAAATTATTTTTGAACTTGAACACCTGAATTGCACCAGGGATATATTTTCCTCCCCTAGGGAAAAAGAAACACAAGATTGCTCCAGTGATAGGCTTAATCTTATCCACAAACTGAAGCTACAGAGACCAAGAAGGTCTGAAAATAAAGCAATTCCCAAGTCACACAACTTCCTAACTTGTTCAATATGAAAGTTTGATATGACCCATTTAGAAAGTTTTAAATTGCTATTTTTGAGAAAACTAGTATTTTAGATTTATTGTGGTTTATTTGCAACTCCTCTTGTAATCAGCAATTTAAGAAATATCTCAGAAGTCTCTTCAAATCAATCTTAGTATGAGGAAAAAAAACAATCGTTGGCATAAAGCAGCAGTGGTAATTCTTTTGAAGTTGTTCTGGGGGCATGAAACTCTTGGGATGTGAGACTCAACATCAGATCATTTAAATATAAATGTAAAAGGACGGGAGCAAGCAAACAGTCTTGTCTAGCTTCTCCCCCCCCTTAAAACTAACACTGTCTGAGAGCTGCCTCTCCTCACCACATCGAACCTGAGCAGTAGCAGGGGTCGGTTGGGGCCGGAGCGAGGTGGAGCGAAGCTCCGCCAGCTCAGGAGTGGCCACTAGGGCAGCCACGGGCTGAATCAGATTCTCTAATCTGATTCAGCCCGCTGCCGAATTGCTGCTGAAATTCGGCTGCTGAAATTCAGCCACAACTTTAAAAGCAACTGGAGGGGAGGGGGTTTGAAGTAGAGGCTCCAAACTTGCAGGGTAGCTGCTGGAGCCTCTTCTCAAAATACCTACCAAGTTTCAAGAAGATTGGGCCAGGGGGTCCAATTCTACGGGCCCCCAAACAGGTTGCCCCCATTCCCTCCATTGTTCTCTATGGGAGGAAAAAAGTTAACATAGAGAACAATGGAGCCTCTCCCTCAAACCCCCTTTCCTCCAGCCCCTCATATACCCTATGAATTTTTGCCATTGATTTCAATGGCCCATAGGGTATAATAGAGCTGAAACTGACATTCCCTTTCTGACACACTTCTGGTGATGTCAGGGGACGTGGCATATGCTAATGAGTTATGCTAATGAGTTCCTGCACCTCTTTTTCTACGAAAGGACCCCTGAGCAGTAGTATTAGTGTATAATAATATAATTGATATCTTTTATCAGTTGGTAAGCCATCTAGTTTCTCCCACAGCTTTGTCCAGCTGACTGAATCAAATGCACCTGGATGTATTAAGACATAGAAAGAGACCTTTCGATTTCCCACTAAATATTATTACCCTACTATTCCTGAAAGCTAATTTAAATATTTTGATATTATATTTTTGGTATTATATACATAATAAACCTAGGCAACCATAACTTTGTTAGGTTAGTTTTAAAGTCAAGTATGCCCCTTTTTCAGCTGCTAAAGGAAAGCATAATTATAAATTTGGAAGAAAACAACTAATGGGATAGATGCCAACATGCAGGGGTCATTTCATAGCAGGAGCTCCTTTGTATATTAGTCCACACACCACTAATGTAGCCAATCCGCTCTTGGAGGATTGGCTACATCAGGGGTGTGTGGCCTGATATGCAGAGGAGCTCCTTCTACGAAATGAGCCCTGCCAACATGTATTTACTTAAGATAGATTAGGCCTCACTAACATGGTATAGTAACATGCTAAAAACCTAGATGACCTAGAAAACGAATAAAGCAGAGGCACCAGTTTAACTGGAAGAATTAATTTGCATTTACATAAATGGGGACTTTCATTTTGGAGAGGATCAAAACAGTGAAAGCCTTCAAGAATTGGTCCCAGAACCAAGTATATTCAGTATACTTAAAAGTACTTTGGAAAGAACAGGAGAAGTGTTTTGATGAAATCAGAAATGACACCAAGCTAGGAGTCATGGTACACAGAGAAGAGCCATATAAATTATGCAGAAAGAATGAGATGACCTGATACATTATCATTAAATAGAAAAGGGGCCCTTTATGTCCACAGATAATGAAGTTGCTGTTTTCATCAATAACTCTTAAAAATATTTAGAACATATCAGGATTTTCATGCATTTTTTTAACATGGAAATGTTGTATTTCTCAAGTTAGTTGGGACACATTACAGTTAGTGGCATTAGAAGTCTAAACTTCAGAGTAGTCTGAAGAATACAATTTTGCATTCACCTCTCAGTATGAGTGCCATCAGGTTAATGCATGGATAGCAGGAAAACAGGGTGGAGAGCTTGCTAATGTTAATGATGCCACAAGCACAGGGTTGACAGTTTTTTCCCCCCTTTTTCTTCCCAGTGCAGTGTAGTGAAGCATCAAATGTATGGTAAGCAGATATCCAGTTGTCACAGGAAAGTTGACAGCTTGAATTACTTAGTTATAATGAAGATAAATAGTGTTCCAGACATGGACATTTATTGCACCCTGAAGAAAAATTGACAATGAGCTTGTTGCCAAGCAACCCCTTTTCAGCATATAAGACATATACTTCCTGTGACTTGATCACTATCAGTATTTAAAAAGGGGGGGTATGGTATGTTCTCTCAACTTCTGTTGCATGAGTATGTCTCAAGATAAATGTTTGAATGCATCAATGACATAATATAAAATGAAGTCTTCTCATATGAGCAAGCTCTTACCCCACCCTTACTAAAGACTCATTCTACCACTATATTTTAAAGAGGAAAGCTGATAATTCTCAAAACAGTATCTGCTGCAGGAAATTTTATTTATTTAAATTCTTGTGTCCTGCATTTCTTACCTAAGGGACTTAAAACAACATGTCAACAAAAATATAAATAAACCAATTCTGGTCACCACACCTCAGAAAGGATATTATAGCACCGGGAAAAGTGCAGAAAAGGACAATTAGAATGATAAAAGGGTTGGAACACTTTCCCTATGAAGAATGGTTAAAGAGCTTGGGGCTCTTTAGCTTGGAGAAATGACAACTGACATGATAGAGGTTTTACAAGATTATGCATGGAATAGAGGAGGTAGAGAAAGAAGTACTTTTTTCCCTTTCTCACAATACAAGAACTTGTGAGCACTCAATGAAATTGCTGAGCAGTCAAGTTAGAATGGATAAAAGGAAGCACTTCTTCACCCAAAGAGTGATTAACACATGAAATTCACTGCCACAGGAAGTGGTGACGGCTACAAGCATGGACGGCTTCAAGAGGGAATTGGAAAGACATGGAACAGAGGTCCATCAGTGGCTATTAGTCACAAGGTATAGATAGGAACTCTTGGTCTGGGGCAAGTGATGCTCTGTATTTTTGGTGCTTGGGGGGGGGCAACAGTGGGAGGGCTTCTAGTGTCCTGGCCCCACTGGTGGATCTCCTGATGGCACCTGGTATTTTTGGCCACTGTGTGACAGAGTGTTGGACTGGATGGGTCATTGGCCTGATCCAATATTAGTTTCTCTTATGTTCTTATGTTCAACCAATGAACAAAACAATGGTCTTTTGAGCTGGCCCAAGGTTCAGTAGATGGCCCAACAAAGGGCACCAAGTACAAGCCATGGACTAAAAGCCAAAGGGGCAAAGAACTTGGACTGTTACCCTTCAGCTTGCCCCTTGGCTAAGACTTTTAATACCTTCAAGAGGCAGAGAAAAGCAAATTTTCAGGAAGTTATCTTTGGCCAAAATATTCTTCCTTCTCTTTCACTCCCTGCTACAGGGTAAATTGTTATACACTATCTAAAAAGAAGAAAATTTAGCAGAGTTTTTGCCACTGTTTACAGAGAATTTAGCAGAGTTTTTGCCACTGTTTACAGAGAACAAGCAATAAGCAAATAAAAAAAAGCAACAAGCAAATCCAAAAAGAGACAGATCAGTATATAATCTATCAAATACAGAAGTTCATACTACTGTTGACTCCACAAGAACCATTTTAATATAATCCTATATATATAATTTCCCTAACGCATTGGCCATTTCCAGATTTCCCATTGGCCGTGCTGTGTGCTCCATCAGCCATTGGTCCATCGACTGCCACTCAAGAATACTCATGTGCCATTGGCTGGGTGCTGGATCTGGAAAGCTGATAATTCTCAATCCAGCTTTCATTGGCTGGGTGCTGGATCCAGCTTTCATTGGCTGAGTGCTGGATCTGGGTGCTGGATATGTATAATTGCCCTAACGCATTGGCCATTTCCAGATCTCCCATTGGCCGTGCTGTGTACTCCATCAGCCATTGGTCCATCGACTGCCACTCAAGAGTACTCATATGCCATTGGCTGGGTGCTGGATCTGCTCTTCTTCCCTGCCCACTGCCAGCCTGGACACTCTTCCCTCACAGAATAAACTGCCAAAACGGCTGTCTCTCCTGATGAAGACATTTCTCCTGCTTGGTTCCTGTGGGACTAATGAAGCACTTTTTGACCAGAAACCAGAACAAACATTATCCAAGAATGAAGGTACCGGACAACAGGCACAGAAGCTTATTTATTCAGGTCAGTGGCTGTTGCTAGGCAACCAAGCTTAGTTCTGTCAGTAAAAAGGCAAAGACAGGAGGCCCTTTTCAGGCCTTTTCGGGGAACTCATTGGGGCCTGTCCTGACTAGGGAAATTGAGAAATTCCTAGGTATTTTTTGGTAGAGTCTACGGAAGCCAGAGTTTGAGGAAGAAAAAGGTCTTAGCTGAATAGAATGCTATAGAGTCCACCCTCCAAAGGAGTTATTTTCTCCAGCGTGGGGAGAGATCTGTTGTCTCTAGTTCAGTTGTGATACCTGGCGATCTTCAGGCAGGTTCTTGCTGTGGAAGTTGAGTGAGTTCGGACCAGTCACAGACTTTCATCCTAACCTACCTTACAGGGTTGTTGTGCAGAATGATGTAAGCTGCTTTGTTCTCCACTGTGGAGAAGGTGTACTTTTCCTCCTGGGGAACCATTTTTGACAATCTCCAGGTGAGGGCAGGAGATCACTCAGAATTAAAACTGCTCTCCAGATGGCAGAGATCAGCTCCCCTGGAAAAAACACCTGCTCTGCAGGGTGGACTCCGTGTCATACCCTGCTGAGGTCACTTCCCTCCTGCTTGGTCTCTCTCCCCCACTGTGGAGAATGTAGTTTTCCTAGGTAGAGGCTGCTGGTGTGTGTGTGGCGGGGAGATGGAAAGCTGAAGTCAGAGGGGCAGATAAAGGTAGGTTGATGGTTGGCTGGAAAGGAAATAGGGTTTCCACCTCCATGTTGGGAAATTCCTGGAGGTTTGAGGGATGGAGCCTGGAGAGGGTGGGGTTTGTAGAGTGGGGGGCCTCAGGCAGGTATAATGTCATGGACTCCACCCTCCAAACCAACCATTTCCTCTTGGGAAACCATAGTTGCCAATCTCTAGATGAGGGCTGGAAATGACTCAAATTACAACTGCTCCCCAGATGGCTCTGTGTCATTATACCCTGCTGAGGTGCCCCCCCCCCAAGACAGCCAGTGTGACATAGCAGTTAGCACTTCAGAGCAGGGTCTTTCAGACCCAGGTTCTTTCTGTGGAAGCTGATTGGGTGATTTCAGACTACTCACAGACTTTCAGCCTATCCTACCTCACAGAGTTGTTGTGCAAATCAAAAGGGGGAGAAGAGAATGATGTGAGCTGCTTTGGTCACCACTGTGGACAAAGACTGTACTTTTCCTAGGCAGAGCCTACAGGGAGGGGCGAAGTGATGGAAACCTGAAGTCAGAGGGGCAGATAAAGGTGTGTTGATGGTTGGCTGGGAAGGAAATAGGGTTGCTGCCTCCAGGTTGGGAAATTCCTGGACATTTGAGGGATGGAGCCTGGAGAAGGTGAGGTTTGAGGAGGGAGTGGGACCTCAGACAGGTACAGTGCCATAGATTCCACCCCTAAAACCAGTTATTTCCTCCTGGGAAGCCATTGTTGCTAGTCTCCAGGGGAGGGCATTACAACTGCTCTTCAGATGGCAGAGATCAGTTCCCCTGGAGAAAACAGTAAGCTCTGTGTCATTATACCCTGCTGAGGTCACCACAGCAAATTGACACTGAGTGCCCAAAGCCAGGGCATCTGCCCAGAGCCTCTTTCTAGAGCCCATTGTATTTATTTCCACAACAGGCCTTATTCCAAGTTTATAATAAAAGCAACTTACACTTTGTGTTTGCATTGATTCATCTGTCTGTGTATGGCAACAGAGTGTTAGCATTTGAATCTATCTCTTGACACCTGTGGTGCTCTGGTATTGGTTGAAGCTTTGGTTGAAATCCTGAACCAGTGCCTGGAGGCAGTTTTGGAATGGATGCAGGCTAATAATGCTGACAAGATGTAAGTGCTACTGGTGGGTAGAAGGTTTGATCTAGGATTTAAGATGTCACCCATTCTGGATTGGGCTGCACTCCCCTTGAAGGAACAGGTCTGTAGTGGTGTTCTTGGACTCAGGCTTACTCCAGGACAAACAGGCAGCTGCTGGGGCCAAGACTGCCTTTTGCCAGATTTGACTAGTTAGCCAGCTGCAGCCTTTCCCTGGCAAAGATCTGGTCACTGTGGTGTCTTCTGGTCACTTCTAGTTTATATTACAGCAATGCATTCTACATGGGGCTGCCCTTGAAAAGTGTTTGAAAACCTCAGTTGCTATAGAACACTGCAATCAGGATGTTGACTGGAGAGGGGTTGTAGGGACTATATCACTCCTGTCTTGGCTTCCATTTTCCCCCCAAGCACAATTCAAGGTGCTGCTCTTGACCTTCAGAGCCCTATATGGCTTGGGACCAACATACCTGAAGGACTACTAATCCCTTATGAACCTGCCTTGCCATTATGGTCATCTTTGGAGGCCCTGCTTTGGGTACTCCCACCTTCCGAGATAGGCAAGTGATAATCCATGAGAGGGTCTTCTCAGTCATGACACCAAAGTTCTGGAACTCCCTCCCAGAGAGATTGCTCTATGCACTTTTGTTGCTCTCTTCCACCAGCAGGTAAAAATGTTTTTGTTTCGTTTGGCATTCCTTCTGTTTTCCCTTCTCCTTAACCAATGTGTTGATACTTTGTATTTCCACTGCTTTGTATGTATTTTAACTGTTTTAAAACTCTTTTAAAATTGTTTTAATGATGTATATTTGGGAGAGAGGGTTGATTTTAATGGTTTTATAATGCAATTTTATCCTGTGTTTTAAATTGTTAGCCATCCTGTAAGGGTAGAAAAGTAGGATATAAATTTTGTAAATAAATGATAAATAAATCATCCTCTCCCCAATCCTCTATAAGACTGGCAATGTTGGATCAGTATCTGTATTCTCTAGTGCCAGAAGCATTCTAGTTCACTTTCAGGGGATTAATGCTGCCATTGAGAATTAATGACTTCAGGGAATTTTAAGTGAAAATAGAAAGGGAAAATAGTTAAATGTTCTGTAACATGGAAGATAATGGTTGTTTCTCTGTTAAAATGGAAAAACACAAATATTCAAAAGTGCTCTAAAACTTTTTAAGCATAGCATGCAATTCAAATTCATTATCAGTGTCTCCTAGCTTTTTATATAGACTAGTATATAAGGTTTTTTGGTCCAGATGTTCAAAGGACATCTGTTATCTATTTAACACCATTCCCTTCACTACAATTGACTTTACATAGAAAGCTTCTGGGCACTGATAACTGAAGAAAATGAGATGGCACTGCCTATGTTAGGATTTGTCCATCCTTTTAAAAAAAGATGGTAGAGTTTGTTTTCTAATAATTTAACTGCTAAAAGATGCAATAGGAACATATGAAGCTGTCTTGCACTGAGGCAAAGCATTGATCTAGGGGGTCATCTAGTTGGACCAATGATCTGTGTTTGACTGGCAGTGACTCTCCATGATTTCAGGCAGAGGACTTTTATTACCTAAAATCTTGTCCAGGTGAGAATGCTGAATTGAACCTGGAACTTGCTGCATATAAGGCAGAGTGATCTGGTACTGAGTAAAGTGTGCTGACATGGTGATGGTAATATTATTTACACTTCAGTGGTAATGCTCTGTGATGATAACGGATAAAAAGAATTGCTAGTTATATACAAATCCTCTTGATAGATTACGCACAGAATATCATAGCTCATTTTCATAGATTGATGGATTTGTTTTAAAGCTCAAACTAGGATCACATTGATCATTTTGATCATAGAGGATGAGGGGTATATCAATCCTCCCTTTTTGCCACCTGTGTCAGCTCTTGGGCTGTAGCTTTGTGCTTCATGGCATGAGACCCACTCTCTCTCTGATTGAAGCACCACTGTTCTGTAATTTCTGTGGGGAGGATCCATTTTTTGTAATCCCATATTTTGTGAGTTGACATCTGGGGCAAGGACCAGGGCATGGACAATAGTTGCTCAGAAATTTGGAAATATCTCTATAATAATTCTTGTGACTTGGATTTTCCAAACAAGCCTGTGGCTGATGGATGAAGTTCTGGTTCTGTAGTTTTGCAATACTACAGCTGTAGAGTAGAAACAGTGCTTTTAAACTGTATTTTATTTCTACTGGCATTTTTGGACAGGTGAAATACAATTGTACATAAAAAAAACAAATGAACAAACAGAAAGAAAGAAATCAAAGTCAATTTTAAAAACTTCCCTGATTTGAGTGGGTGGAGTTTATTGAGAACTAAGACTCCTGCAGCACAAGGGAAAGTTTTCTGTGTAGACCTTTGGATCAGTACCATGTAATTAAAAAGACATGCATTCCACCCATCTGCCAGTAAGTATTGTAGGCAGATGTCTAAAAATATAAACATGTAACTCACAGACAACATTAAAATGCCACAAAATGAATTTCCTATTGAAATGAGGAAGCAATGAAACAGTAAGTACAACCATGCTAATATTCTAAATCTAATTAAAAGCCTGGTAAATAAAAAGTTTTGCATCTCCTTCAAAGAAATGGACAGAAGGCAGATCTCCCTAGAGAATACCTTCAAAAGAACCAATAATCTTAGCTGCATCAAACTGAATTACCACTGAATTGTCAAATAATTGCTGGGTTAAAACCCTAGGACCGTGACTTTCATTTTTTTCAGCATTTACATCTAATGGCATCTAAACTGACTCACTGTCTTTTTAACTGAGCTCTCAGCACACAAATAATTGGGATGAGAGAATAAATAACTCCTTTATGGTAAGAAAATTCCTGGAATATGAAGTAGCTTGAAGGGGGTTGCATTTATTTTCCCTTAGGGCAGCAATTAAGACAAGGTTACCAACTTTAAGGTGGGGCTTGGAGTTCTTCTAGAATGGCAACTGAACTCCTGGTGAGCATTCTCTCCTCCCCAGACTCTATCCTCTCCAGTCCTCCCCCTCCAATCTTCAGGAACTTCCCAAACTGGAGCTGGGCTAAGGACCTATGGTGTCATCACATCTTGACTGAAATAAGTTTGTTCTCTCCTTTCAAATTCACTTTGGTGATCATAAAATGTCCAGAATGTAATCTACATAAAAAGATGGTATCCCCTGTTTACTTAACTCATAATCAGACAGAATGACTAAAGAGACCAGATTATTCTTTCCACAATAAAATCCTCCTAGCTTGTTATCTAAATTGAAATTCTTGCAGTTGGTTCTAGAAAACAATTATTTTATGACAGAAGTCAGGAGTGTGTGTGTGATTTTGTGCTTAGGTGTCTCAGAAAGACAGAATTGGGCTCACAATAATATTTGGAGTGCAGCCATAATTCAAATATAATCAAGAATACTAGACTATAGTATGCTGCATTCATAGGTTTTGTCCTTGATGCTTTATAAGGACAATTCATTTCATATTCCATCTACTTTGCCAAGTTCATTTCTCCACATTTTGAGATTACAATGAAGAGAAGTTGCAAAATTAACTCCTGCATCCTCCACAGTGTCTCCTGAATAGTAAATTAGAGTTTGTGGAATGTTAGCCTTAAAATGGGAGTATTGACTATTAAGAAATATTATTTCTTAGATATATTTATCAGCAATAGTTTATGGTACAATCCTAAACAGAGTTATGCCTTTCAAGATCTATTGAAGTAAATGTTTTTATAAGGGTGTGCCTCTGTTTAGGATTTCACTGCTCTTGTCCACCTTTGTTGAATGAAATTCTACTGGTATAAATGTCTGGATATGTGAATAATAAAAAGATTTATTTTTCTCTTTTACCTTTCCCCTTCATCTAACTCCTCTAACTATTCTGGAGGTTGAAGTTTAATGATTTTTTTTTGAAAAAATTAAATGGCAGGAATGATATGCAAGATAGGCAGTTACTGACAAACAAGGAGTATCAGTTTTCACTGGAATAAATCCTTTCTATATGGCATGTTGTTGTACAGTTAGTGGATGGTGCTTTTAAAGGAGATCTTTTGCCAAAACTGAGTACTTTGTGTACTGAATTGAGGATTTTTTGCACTGAACTGCATACAAATATTTTCCAGTATAGATCATCAATGACCTTGGGTCACAGACCTCAAGACAAAGCAATTGTGACATCTGAGCCATGTTGTCTGGCCTAAGATCAGGCCTAACCTCACAGAGCTGCCTTTCAGCCTCTGCAGCAACACAACATTTGGTGAAGTCACCATAAGATAATCTCCACTTAACTGAATCTTACAAAAAGTCTGTTGGAGTGGAGATGTCTCCAACAGAGCTCTTTAAATCTGAAGTGCTAATTGCTTAGTAATGAAAAATTCAATCACAGGGCTATTAAAACGTTAAGTGCTAAGCAGATGGATGAAATCCAAGCTATTCTAGCCAAGACAGATAGCAACTTTTCCTTGAAAAAATGTATAGGAGAATACGTGCCAGAATCCTCCTTCCCCATCCAAGTTTTGAAGGTTAGAGAAGATTCAACACTAAATTTGCTTTTAGGTTGCAAGTTGCTCCCAACATATTTTTCAAGACTGAGCGCTGGTCTCCTGAAAGACCAGCCCTTTCACTTCTGAGCTGCTATTATAAATGTGATGAGGGATGCCCAAGTACTTGTGATTTTATCTATTCAGTGTGAAAGCAGCATGTTCTCCATCCTGGTCACAGACAAGAAGTAAATTTGAGATGATGATCATTAAACAAAAAGTGGTTACTGAACACTCAGGTTCATGCACAACTAAGAGGAAGAGAAGAAGAGAGAAGAGATTGGATTTATACCCCACCCTTCACTACCCGAAGGAGTCTCAGAGCAGATTACAATCCCTTTCCCTTCCCCTCCCCCCAACAGACACCCTGTGAGGTAGGTGGGGCTGAGAGAGCTCTTTCCAGAACTGTCCTTGAGAGAACAGCTCTGACAGAATTTATGACTGACCCAAGGTCACATCAGCAGCTGCATATGGAGGAGTGGGGGATCAGTCCTGGTTCTCTCAAATTAGAGTCCGTGCTCTTAACCACTATACCAAACTGGCTCCCTTAAGTTTAATACAGCTTTAATAAGTATGCACCCACACTAGCCTGATCTTTTTAGAGTTTGGAACCTAAGCAAGGTTTCCCTGGTGAGTATATGCATGGGAGACCACTAAGGAAGTCCATGGTCACTACACAGAGGCAGGCAATGGCAAAACAACTTTTGTTGGTCTCCTACCTTGAAAACTCTAGGGGATTGCCATAAATTGGCTATGACATGACAGCACTTTTCACCACCAATAAGTATGCACTACATTACATCAGTGTGTGAAATAACTATTCTCAGAGAAAAAGGGAGGAGTTTTTACCCATTCTTTCTTTTAATTTATATCCTACTTTACCAAATTGCTCCAAAATAATGTTCATTTTTTAAAAAAAGGACAAAGAAATTCCAATGTTAAGAGAATTTCCTGCTAGACAGTATGCAGTCTTGTGCACTCTCCCATCTTCCCATGGCCAGATATGCCCTTTGTTTTGCTTTTACAGCCATAGGGTAACTGACCAACAGAGTTCCAATGAGAAGGAAGGAGGAAACAGGCTCATAGCAGATGCTGAGCCTGTCCTGGATGATCTTCCTTTTAATGATATTTTGGTTGTGAGGAAGAAAGACAAGTCAACACATAAGGCTGCCTTGTACTGAATCAGGACATTGGGCCCTCAAGTCAATATTGTCTACTCAGACTGGCATCAGTTGTTCAAGGTCTTAAGTGGCAGTCTTTTGTATCACCTACAACTTGATCCTTTTAACTGGAGATGCTGAGGATTGAACTTGGAACCTTTGGCCAGCCAAGAAGATGCTCTACCACTTAGCCATAGCCAACTTAAACATCATCCCATCTTCCTCTAGCCAAGAGTGGTGCCAGGATGTCTGCATTCATTTCTGCTACTATAAAGCAACAGGTTAATTATTGCAGCCTAGTTATTTGTGGAAGAGAATCAAGAGCAAGAAAAAGCCTAACCTTGTATTTAGTTCTGCTTTATGAAGTAGCAGACTGAGAAATGCAGTGACTTCCTTGATTGAGGATTACCTATAATTCTATTTGGTTACCTATAATTCTATTTGGATCCTATTTTAAGTGAAATGATGTATAAAGACTTGTATTGCCTTTTTACAGCTGTTTACATTTAAATATTGAGTTTAAATCCCCACTGAAAAATTGCCTGAGGATGTACCATGAGAAATCAATCCATTCTCCACAACTTTCGCAATACTTTGGGTAGACAGCTGTCAAGTTTCTTCTGTTTTAAGAATAAAATCCTTCCTCCTTGTTTTTAGCAGGTTCTGGAATCATATTTTATCAAACACGTGGAACAGAGGAAACTTTAAAAGTGAACAGCTCATCAAACCAAACAGTAGTCAGTCCAATTTTTATGAAAACTTACAGGAAATTATCTTGTCCTCTGCACTTGGGAACTAAATCTTAGGAGGTGACTTTAATGTCATAATGTGTAATACACTAGATAGATCAGTGAAGTGGGACATCATTAGCTCATACTTTTCAAAAGATCTTTAAGTCATATGATCTGACAGATATCTGGCAATCATGGTACCATTATTTTGAGAGACTATACCCCCCTGTTCATAATTTTGACTCTTGGATTGATCTATTCCTAGTCTTAAATGCATTGCTAAAATTTATTCAGAATATAGGGATAGAAACACTGAGACGTGCTGACCATGATCTTCTTTCACTGATGCTAGACTTTCCACGTAATTTGAACACCAGTGGAAAAGCATAAAAGTCCAGTAGCACCTTAAAGACTAACAAAAAATGTGGTAGAGTATGAGTCACAAAAAGCTCATACCCTACAACAGATTTTGTTAGTCTTTAAGGTGCTACTGGACTTATACTCTTTTCTGCAGCTACAGTCATCCTGAACACCAGTTGGCATTTTAACAATAATTTATTAAATAATAGTCAGATAAGGATGAAATTCCAAGATGATCTTGGTGAATTTTTTCCTATCAATATGGACTTAAGAGTATCTGCTCTCTCTATCTGGGAAACTAATAAAGTTGTTGTTGTTGTTGTTAGTTTTGCTATTGGTTTATCAGCATTTTTTAAGAAGAAAAGATAAAAGGAATGGGCTCAGTAAAAAAAAACCTGAAGAAGACTAAAACATCAGGCCTTGATGACTTAACTGTGGAGTTTTGTCAACTTTTTCTCCAGTCCTTGTCTAGCTGCTTCTGAATGCAATAAATGCAGACCCTCAAAGGAATTGCCTTCTAGGGCCTTAGGCAGAAGCCATAATTATACTCATACTTTTAAAAGGGAAAGATCCTTAAAATGTGAGTTTCTAGCATCAGATCTCTCTTCTAAATTACAACTATAAAATCTTGACTTTTATATTATCAGAAATTATCAAAAGAATTGTAATAAATTTCTTGTGATCAAACAGGTTTTATTCTTGGATACTCTGTAACCACTAACATAACATTTTATAGGACAGCTACAACCCAAAACATTAAATCTCCCTTTCTCTTCCTTTATGCAGAGAACACATTTGATATGGTAAAAAAATGAGTGTTTATTGAAATATTTGGCTGCATTTGGGTTTGGAAAAGAGTCCATAGATTGAGACATGATTATTTATTCAGAGTCCAGTGCCAAAATATCACTCCATAATATATGGAAGTATAAAGAAAGATTGGCCCTCTGTCCTTTTATTTGTTTTATCACTACAGCCTTTTGCTATTGAGGTTTGTGCATCTAGCATTATAAAAAGATGGATATTTGTCAATATTGTTGTTGCCAATGATCACAGCTTGCAATGCCAGTGTCAGTGGGTTCTACCATGCATTCTCTACACTCCACAGGTTCCCCCATATTATGAGATCATGTGACTCTTTCCCATTCCTCACAGTAGTTGATAACACAGCAGAGAATCCCCTAGTGTTTGGCATTATTGAAAACAGGGCTTCACAGCTGCTTGTCAGGTTCAAAAAAAAGTCTGGTCAGTTTCAACATTGGTTTTTCCCCCTTTGCCTTTATTCCTTTCTGTTCCCTTTCATTCAGTGAACTAACACTAAAATGCATGTGTATAACCTGAACGATGAGGATTTAAATGGAAAGTGCCTGCTGGACACTATTGCACAGCTGCAATAGGGCAATTGCATATATTAAAAAAAACACACCTTTGGACACCACCCCCAACATGTTACAAGTGATGTTCCACCCTGATTTAGAAAAATGCAGCTTTGTATTTGCAGAATAAATACATCAGAGAAAAAAGAATGGTGCGTAAGGCAGGCACAGAATCTGAAGTCAAGATTAAAGGCTTACTGCTCTGAAAATCTGCAGTAAGATGTGTATGCATAATGGGCCATAATCATTTATGAGAACCCTCATCCAGTCCATACAACCGGGTGAACCAACATAGTTTAATGGTGAGAGCATTGGACTAGGATCTTGGAGACCAAGGTTCAAACCCTCACTCTGCCATGGAAGCTTTCTGGGTGACCTTGGACCAGTCACACACACTCAGCCTAACTTACCTCACAGGGTTGTTTTGAGGATAAAATGGAGAAGACAAGAACAATGTAATCCGCTTTGTGGAGAAAGGCAGGATATAAATGAAGCATATGCAAGAAATAACTATGTGGAAGGCATCTCTGTGTGGTAAATGATTCAGAAATTTCAACCTCACCATTACAAACCCTGTTTGAGCAATTCACACACATTGTTATTCAGAGAAGTCCCTATATGCTTGTCAAGTATGCATTCACCTCTGTACCCGAGCTGGGCCTAATTTCTTGTTTAAAGAGCAGTCTTTCGGTATCAGAAAATTATCACTTATGCATGTAATGGTCTCTGTTCAATAACTAAAATAAATATCTTGGTCTGGGTAATCAAAAAGCATTATAAAAAGCAATTAAACCAAATGTTCAGCTTCCACCTGTCCTTACACAACTTATATAATGAAGGTGAGGTTCTGTCCAAAAAAATGTACCAACAGGAAACAAAAATATGTGAACCTTAGACATATTTTTTTAAGAAAGATTTCTATCTTCTGTTCTTGCTGAGGTGTTCAGGAAAAACAACAATAGCCTGATCTTCTAGAGATTATTTTCCTCCAACTGTACATCTTCCTCTCCACACTGCACTGCAGAATGAATAGATGATAGCTTTCAGAGTTTGACACTGGCCAAAAAGATTAGGAGCAGTGTTGACATTGATAAATTAGATATATTAAACCTTTGCTACAGGGATCTCTGCATGGTGGATGAATCATCTGAAAGCAAGGCACCACACTTACAAGTCTGTTGAGAAATACTGGCATTTATATATAAAGTATACAGGCATCCTCATCTTGTGGACAGGGGTGTGTGTGTGTGTAGCTGCAGCAGTATGCTTTGTGATTCAAGATGATATGCCTTCAGAAATGTTCTATGCTTGGCAAAAAAGACTGTCTGCTAACAGTTACAGGACTATTAATATTCTTCTGCCACTGACTGGTGGGCTAGAGGGGGTGGGGGTACACTGGCAGTCAACCAGATCAGAATGGGGGTTCACTATCCCAGCTGCAACAAAGTTAATAATACTGCAGTCCTAATCAAAGTAACACCCTTCTAAACCTATCAGGTCTGCTTGGGACCAGACTTTTAATCAGTGACAAAGCACTATAAATTGGTAGCTGCCACCACCTGTGGATTACATTATACATCATGAAGTAGGATAACTGAGGGTCATGTTGGATGCTCAGTCAAAGCAGCAAGAGAAGAAGTATCTCTTTCTTCCCACACTTCCAATACTTATATGAATAGAGAGGAAGAAGACGTTCATTAAATTATGTGCCATCTGGTTAGAAGTACATTATATGGGTAAAGCAATTTAAGGAGGATAAAACTATGCAGACTTATTAAAACAAATCCAGCATTGTCAAGTTATCTAGCATAAACTCATTACAGATGAGCTAAATCAGGGCAAAGATATTATGATAATTTACTATAGCCTTCTCCGGAACATTTTAAAAGATTACATAAAATAATTCAGCTGCTACAAGTTAAATACAGCTATATGCATAGAAGAAGAGCCAGTTAAAATTCCACATTCACAGTTCCCTGTTGTAACATGGTACAATACAAGGCTGCATGGAAGTTGAAAGAAAAGTGGAGGTGGTGGAGAACATGAAAACTGCCTGCTGGAACAGACTACAGAATTAGTCTGTCTTCAACAATTGCCAGACACAAGTTTCTGAGACACTAACATAATGCAATAGACAGAGTAATCCCCTGCTGTTTGCCCTCAATAACCTGGGGACATCATTTGTGTGCAGACTGAGATAAAACAAAGTGACGGAAAATCCAGAGTCAGTGGGTCCCCAAGACATACAAAGTCATTTTGCCTACTTTTGCCCAATGAAAAGCAAGGCAGTGCCTACTATTTCCTCTGCACTCAGACCAATGAGTAAAATGGATTCAGGTGGGTAGCCAGGTTGGTCTGCAGCAGAAGAGCCAGATTTCAGTTCAGTAGAACCTTAAGGACCAAAACAATTTTTAGGGAATATGCTTTGAGAGTCAAAATTCCCTTTGTCAGATAAAAATGAAGTGTCACTATTCAGTAATCATGGCTCCTAGAGAGAGAGAACCACGTGGTCTCGCAGGTTCGAGCCTCGTGTCCCATAGTCTTTCTATTTTTTCTCCCCATCCAATTCTTCCATCGATCGGACCACGCATCTCTAGGTAACGTATTGCTTCCCCACCAACGAAATCCTGCTCATGCAAACGTGCTGTTTTCTGTCTTTGTTTCTTTGGCCTGTGTGTGTGTGTGTGTGTGTGCGTGATTACGTTTTTGGTGTGCTTGAACAACATTGCCCAGTAAACTGCATTGAACTGGCTATCTGCCTCACGTGCCTCTTTCCTTGAGAACTCCCGGGAGGGGTGGGACCCTGGTATAGTTGGCAAGAGCCCGTGTATTTTGCTGATTGCTAAATGTAAATTAAAGCAATTCAGCTAACACCATGACTGGTTGTTTTGTTTATTTGCTTTATTTACACCCCAGCTTCCTTCCACCGCATCTCCATTTTATCTTCACAACAACCCTGTAGGCTAGGTTATTTGCTTTGAGAAAGGAAAAATGTGTACTCGGCAACTCTGCAGTGGGTGCCATGGTGCCTATGGGTGCCAGTTTGGGATCACTGCTGTATGCAAACACTGGGGTGTCCTCCCACTCGGAATGATTTCAATCCTGAGGGTACTCCACATATGTTAGCATTTTCAAGGAACCAATAAAAAGCATGTGTGCACCCATTTATTCTTCTGCTCATCCAAAGAGTATCCTTTTTGATTGCCCCCATATTGGGGAAAGAAGTTCAAAATAAGATCAGAACTGTCAGTTTCAGTTTGATCAGAAGGTATAAATGATATAGAAAATGGTAACCATAATGCAGAGATACTCTCTAAACAGGAGACCAGGCAAATTCCTTTTTGCTGCAAACCATAACACAACAAGAGGGAATTATTTCTTATGTAGTTTCCTCTCTCAGAAATAAAAACACCCACACTGCAGTGGGAAATAAATATGAAAATACACATTTCAAATGGTTACTGGAGTGTATTCCCCCCCACTTCATATCATAATAATCATATTAAAGAATTTCCATGCCAGAATTTACTACCATGACCTTAACAGAGAAAACTATTTTTTTTTCATATCAAAGTGGCACTGAGGCTCAGAAATGAATTAAATATGACAGAGTTGAGAATTCTTTAGCTGATCTCCAGGGACTATACAAAATGGGGTTGGGGGTGCTCAAAATGTTGCTCCAAACACATTCTGAGGTCAAATTTACACCATTTGAAGGTGGGAATGTCAGCCAATCATCCAGTCTGCTCAGTTCATGCCAAGCAGGCACAACTGGGTTTCCCAAAACTGTGCATATGTAAAGATGCTGCTAATTCAAACTGATTGGCGGACATTATCATCATTAAGGTCTACTGACATGAACATAGAAGGGTAGGATTTTATTGAAACACAGCATTTATTGATTATTGGTTGATAGGATTTGCAAGTGATCCAATTGTATATTGAAACAATTGCCTGCTGAACAGATCAGTTATGTAGTAAGGATGGGTTGTGTAATGTAGTATGTTCTGTGTAACAAGTGGCCTGCCATGTGTTCCCAGGTAATGGTGCCCGCCGCATGGCCAGAGCACATGGTCAGGCAGAGAGGGGAGCTTGAATGTGAAGGAACAATAGACGTCTGGATTCTAAGCCTCCACCAATGTGGGACCTAGGTTCTCCCTGGGGAGCCAATGTGGCCAAAGGCTCCTGCAGGGAACCTATGACAAACATGCACATATGTAAAGCCCCTATCAGGTCTTTTGGGTGCGGCCGGAGGTGTGGCTCTGGCCAGCATATAATGAGGGCCCTGGAGCCCTGTAAGCATGCTTGTTCTGACCATCTACTGGGCATGCTGAATCACTCAATAAAGGCTTCATGATTTCACCGTTCCTGGTCTCCCAAGTCCAGTACTCTTCAGGTTGGTTGTAGAATTCAATTGGTGTCTGTAATAATGAGCATCTGAGAAAAGCCAATCATGTTTTACTACAGGAGTACAGTGAAACAACCTGCCAAACACCCACAAACTGACAAACCATCAAACTTGAAGTATCTATTTGCAGCCAGCAAATAGGGTGCAAGCCAAAGCAGCAAGTGTCCACACATCCTTATAAAAATAATATTTTAAAGTTGAACAGCAAAAAAGTATTTGATTCACTCTGTATATGTGATTTATGCTGTCATTGTTACTCCATCTCATTTTTATGCCCAAATATATACATGCAAACAGTATCAACCTTGTATGCATTGTATGTGGTGAAATTTGCATTCAGAAATTGTAGAATCATATTCATCTGGTTAGAGAAGTTTTCCTAAAGAGACCTTTTTCATTCTACGGCCTAACCATGCCTAAAAAGAAGTAATTTTTTAGAAGGAAAGAGCAGAACAGCAGCAGGAGCTTCAAGGAAAGCTAGAAAACCTTCAGTAAGGACTACAAGATGCTTTGTACTGCAAATCAAATTATGAAGTGCCTACTGCAAACTTTAAATGCCATGAACATAATTTCTCACTCAGCCAAGGTTCCTTGAAACAAATACAACTATTATTTTAGTATCATTATCGTATGGGCATCAATTGATATCTGTTTCTTCAGGCATAAGCATGGTGTATTTGTTTTCTGTTAAAAGGAGAAAGTGGGGGAAGGTCACTCTGCCATCAAATTGGGATTGTATTGCCTTCCTAAACTTATGAAATGGGCACAATGAAAGCTAAGCTAGACATTAAATAGTATTTAGAATTTCAGTGGAAGTATAACAAAGAGGTGAGCCAAGCCATAAATAGTACAGTTTTTGGAGATAGTATTCACCAATTGTGGGACAACAAGACAAAGAAGAGGAAAGTTGTCCTCTTTGCATCAGAAAACAAACAAAAAAATAGGCCTACTTGCCTTGCCAGACTTGTGTGGAAAATCCCATTCCCCCCCATCACCGAGCCCAGTGTGGCTCTAGGCCAAACCACCCATTCTTGAGCCCAGCTGCTGCAGCAGCAGTGTCTAGGATCTACTCCAAACATGGAGCAGCTCCCAGAGTCAGTGTCACAGCAGCCAGGCCTGGAGAGGATCCTGGAGTCCCCCACTGCTATGGCCAGGCCCAGACAGGCTTCTAGTGTCTGCTGCAACCATGGCCAAGCCTGGAGTGGCTTCCAGTGTCCACCACTGGCAGCTCTACAAAACCAAGGTGTCTGTTGTCTGCACTTGTGCAGACAATACTTTTTATTTGGGGGGGATTTAAATCCCCCCTTGTGTATTTTTTTTAAGTTTTCAGATTTTTCTGCAAAGCAGGAGATTTCCCCAAGTTTGCAGAAAAATCTGACTTTAATTAGTGTGGGTCTAATCTGCAGATTTAGAAGTCTGCAGACTGGCCCACAGTTGGCTATTAGACAGATGAATCTACCCCTTATGACACAAATTGCCATATAACCGGTGGTGGTCCTTGGAAGATCATACTTAGTGTAAAACATCCAGCCATAGTAACTGAAAATGACAGGCTTGTCAAGCAAACGTTAGTAGTAGTAGTAGGAGGAGGAGGAGGAGGAGAAGGAGGAGTGTAGCACAGAGGTGTTGCCTTTACCCTAGGGCAGCCCCAACAGCAGGGTCACCCGACTTTCTAACCTGAACCAGAGACCCACAAAACTCAGGCCAGTCAAGATCTGAAAACACAGAGCAAGTCATAGCTCTGGAAACAGGGTCTCCATTTTCAGGTTACAGCCAAGCACTCTCAGAGCAAGCCTCCATTCTCCCCCCCCCCCCCCCGCCCTGCCATAACAGAAGAGGTATGGATATGAAACAATGGGTTCCACCAGGTAGGTATCTGCATTTCTAAAAGATATTCAGAGGCCACCTGGCAAACACCCCTCCTGTCTCCAGTACCTCACCCAACCCTTTTGTGTGACCTCATGCCTATGTAACAGTCCTTTGTATCCAAGCCTCTTTCCTGCTCCATCCCTCAGGATACTGAGATAAACCAGTCATACATTGAAATGTTTAGTGATCCTTCCTGATGCTAATCAGGGACTCATCTTTCACCTTTTGTCTATACTTGGGAACTTTTTCAAACTGCCCTGACTGATAGCTTTAATGGCTGAGGTGAAAAGGATTTTTTTATGGCTAAGAGTTGCTTGGATCAGGCTGAAATAGTAAATTTGCAACTTGTAATGTATCTAATGGCGGTCGCCATATGCTCTGTGTAATGATGACCGCCACATTGCCAAACACACATGGCCAGGCCAGCTACCTGAGCTTGAGTCTGGTAGAGACAATAGCTGGCCGGATTGTAACTTGTCACCAATCCAATACTTAGGATCCTCAAGGGGACCTGTGACATGTAACCAGAATCATAAGGTCCTATCGGGACATTTGGGCAAGGTCAGAGGTTTGGCTCTGACCAGAAAAAAAGAGGGCCCCTGAGCCCAGGTTAGCAGGCCTCATCTGACCACCTAATAAAGAGCTTGCTATGAAATAACTTCAACTGGTCTCCCGACTCTGGAATTCTTCATAGCTAAATACAACTTTACAGTAAATTTGTAACTAAAGGATCCCAGTTGTAGGTGTAGGACCTTAGTTCAAAAGTTCAATGGAAGTGATTTTACTCAGTGTTTGTACAAGTTTCTTGTTCTGATTAACCCTGTGGGCTGTGTGTCTAAGGGAAAGGAGCACACAAAGTTTATATATTAAAGGATAGGAATGAATGGTGGCACTGAGTGAGTGGAACAGTGTTTGAGCCTCAACACTAACAGCTCTGTGTGAGTGAGGGATGATTATTAAAGGGGGGTGGACTATTCTGTCTGTGGATGTCTCTGGGAGTGAGAGAGAGGATGTGAGGTGTAACTTAGTAATGACTTGCATCTCTGATAGGCTAGTACTATTTTCTTTATTTATAAATTATCTGGAACTGGGAGTGAGTAGTATAGTGACTAAGTTTGCAGATTACACAAAGTTATTCAGGATGGTGAAAACCAGGGCTGTCTGTGAAGAGCTTTAGGAACGTCTCCATAAGTTGGGTGAGTGCTGGGACAATGTGGTAAATGAATTGTTTATGTTGGTAAGTGTAAGATGATGCACACTGGGACAAAAAAATCTGAACTTCAAGTATAGGCTAATAGGGGCTGAACTTGCTGAGACTAAGAGGGGAAAAGATTTTAGGGCTGTAGTAGATAACTCAGTGAAAGTGTCAACCCAGTGTGCTGCAGTGGTGAAAAAAGCAAACTCTGTGTTAAGGATTATTAGGAAAGGGACTGAAAATAAAATAGCTGAAATTATAATAGCTGAAATTATAGATCTATGGTGCAGCCTCACTGAAATACTTTGTACAGTTTTGGTCATTGTATCTCAAAAAGAACATCACAGAATTGGGAAAAGTACAGAAGGGGTCATATCAGATTGTACTTTAAACAGCATGCATGGAAATTCTGGCAATAGTACAGGGAAAAGATATCCATGGAAGAAGGACAATCAAAAGGCAGATAGTTGAAGTTAATGAAAAAGAAACCAACTCAGTTGCTAGAAAGTCACGAGGTCTATAGAAAATGTCTCTTATTTTCCAAAAAGTGTCAATCATGTAATACTCTGAACTTTTCCTACATTTATGGTTAACATTGTCAGGACCCAGTGCCACTTGGATGCTGCACACTTAAGCTATTTTTATAGTCATATCTACAGTAGGGATTATCTGATCATGTTTGTTTATTTTTTTATTTGATATATTATTGGTGACAGCCAGATTATGTATGAACAAGTGTTTTTTTTGTGTGTGTGTGTGAGAGAACATATTAGCAGCTGTGAGGAACAGATACATGCTCTTACAGATATATAACTTTCCTTGTTCAGAAAGCACATACACACAAAATCTAATAGCCAAAGCTACACATTAGGAAAGGAAAGACGTTCTTCAGCAACAGGAATTCAAGCTGGTACCATAGATTGGGTAAAGCATTCCCAGGACCTGCTACACTCTTGTGTATTCCAGACTCATTCCAGAAATATACAAAATAAGGGTGAAACGAGTGTCTTGGCTCTGCTATACTTTTCTGTGTCTGAAGGGTTCTGATTCCTTTGTCTGATGACAGTTGGAGACGAAGCCATTGGAGATGCTGTTCATAATCATGTCTGTCATAACATGGTTTTTAACCCAATGACGTTGAAGCTCTTACACAATGACAATTGTATTCCTAAAATTCTGTACAAGTTGTCGCTGATTTGATACTTGCATCATGTTGTGGCACAATTAATACCATGTGGTCATTTACACTGCATAAGATATTATAACCTTTTGTCTTAACTACTTCCAATCACTTTCTTTAACTACAGACATTAGTTCTACCACTTTGTTCAACAGATTGATCAAGATAAGCCTCAAAGTGTACATAGAGCATCCTGCAAATACTGAAATAGCCCTAATAAGCAAGTTTCAGAAAGTACTTCTTGCACTAAAGCTGAAAAGGCAACTATGCTGTGCTTTGTTTTTAAGTGTTCAGAAAATCAGTTCTCGGCCTCACTCATTTCATCTTTTGATAACCAGTTATTATTTCATCATATACTTCTCAGAATGTCTGGCATTCCTACTGTTAAGAAAAAGTTTAGTTTCCCATTTATTCACAACTTCACTTAAACTAAGTAAGAAATGCCTTTGACTGGTGGATAAAATTACTCCTGGTTAATTGCTGTCCGTACAATTTTGGGCCATGCTCAGGAGAATAAGCTGTCTCTATATTTTGAACACTTGAGTTCCTTTCAATCATAGTTAGCTAAACTTCCGACTGGGCTTCAAAGGAAAAGAAAATAGTATGTTAATTTATTCTGTAACAGAGACTTCTGGGCAGAGTTTTCAAGCTCCAGAGGCTATTGCTGGTGATGAAGCTGTCAGAAATTGCTACAGTCTCTCCACCCCTGAAGGAATTATGATGTCTCTGGTAAAATCGAAAACATATTGCTGCCACTGAAACCTTGTTAAGAGTACAAAGAACTCATAGGTATTCGTTTCCTCACACTAGTAAATATGCAATTATATTTTTGAATATTTATTCAACCAAGAAAGTCCAAAAGTCACAGTCTAGTCTAGAGTCCAAATACTTCCATAAAAGCCAAATATCAGGTGGGAATAAAAATATAGATGTAAAAATATCAAGAATGGCTAGTTATGGAATATTATACTTCTGGAGACTCACGAATGAGCCTATTTTCTTAGAATGAGACCTGCACATTAGTTTTATCAAGGACCCACTGGCTTACAGTTCTGAGCATGCTCTGGGCACACTTCAGACACTGACAAAACAGTGCCTCATGGGGCAGGGTATGTGAGGCAAAGCCGAATTTCATCATACACTTCAGGGTTAATGTTACTGCTAATGTCTCCCTTGCAGGTGGTGTTAATTGACCATACTGGCCTGCTTCCTTATCATCTCTCAAGGACAGAACACCATGGCCAAAAATTAGTTTCACATGAGAACAGTTCCTTGAAATGGGATGGTAAGAGCAGGGTACATGACATAAGATTCTGGAACCATCTTGAAGCAGAGGGTATCAATTGGTTTTCGTTCTCACCTGACCCCCTGACCCTAAAAGTGTAACTGCAATGTGTCAATAGTACCAGAACCTACCTGGGATTCTACATGATCGAAGGCCTATTTTTGCTGCTTCATGATTGTCAGGGATATGGAGCACACTACATAGAGGCCTGCACTGCTGAACCAAAATTTTGTGCTGCCTGATCCAGAGTACAGTAAATCAGGCAGTTAAGGTAGCTTTTGTTGTTTTCCTTGTCTGACTTTGAGAACCATGTTGGCTTAAATTTGCCTTTCTTTGTATTTTGAAATAAATTCTACATATATATTTTTAATAAATTTGATTTTGTGGCTTCTTTTCTTCACCTCTCCTGAGGGAACCCACTGGGTGAGCTACCTGGTATCTTCACAGGGTAGGACATAAAGGCAGAGAGAGAGAGAGAGAGAGAGAGAGAGAGAGAATGCACCATTAGATATAGCAGTATCTGTAATGTCACTGGGAAGGAAGTTATTTGAATCCTCCTCTAGCTTGGAATACAATCCAGTTTCAACAATCTGAACACAAAATTCTCATTTTTATACTGACAGTGAGCATTATGATTTGCAAGACTGTCTACTTGGAGCACAGGTTGCCAGGAGCAGATCTCTAATAAATAATCTCTCTCTCCTCTGTAAACCTTTGTTTTAAACTTCACACCATAGCTTAAATATAGACAGGTATAAAAATAAAATAATTTCAAACCTATAAATAGAACAAACAGAAAACAAAGTATGTTTGAGAGGTAACAAAAATAGTGGCATTCCTGTAAATGAAATGTTATGGACCAAAAATTAGTTTGTTCTTCTCCTACAATGCACCACAGTAAGGAATTGCTTAATGCATTCTAAGTTGATTCTCCATTCACTTGTGGTTTGATATCTTTTTTGACTATGATGGTGAAGACCAACAAGGGCTCTCCCCTCTGAAAGCCTCTGCAACACACTAGGGAAAATGAACAGGTTATCCTCAGCATTGTTCTAGAAAAAGGTCCCTAAAAAGGTAGAAAGTTTGAAAATCATGATCATATACTAAAAAAACACAGAGTGCTTAATGCAACATTGCACCCTTAACATACAGCTGTATTTAAATCATTTATATCTTTCTTTTTATGGCAGTAATAAGGAAATCTGTTCTTCCGCATTTAGAATTAGGAAACAGAACAGATGGCAAAGAGCTTAGTTTAAACTAATACAGGCTTTAAGATAACTTACATTTTCTACATTTTCCAGTGTAGCAGACATTTAGTTCACTATAAAAGCAGTTTGAGCTACAGTAGAATGGACTAGCAGATGCATATAGTTTAGCAAGTGCTTGCATGAGAAAATGCATGCAGTATTTTCCTGCAGGCTCAAAGCTCAACCCACACATATTAAATGACTGTTGATGGTTTATGAAGATCCAACAAGTAGTCTTAATTTCCAATATTTGTAACAGTTAAAGACTTAAAGGAACAGGATTAATTTTTACACATTAGAATGCACTATTTAGCTGCTGTTGATGCAATATGACTACAACATGTGGTATAATGTAAGAGGTGCTCAATCAAACCAATGGAACCAAATACAGAAAATATTCGGGACTAGTCCACTTCTCAGGTTTGCTTACACAACACAAAAGCAGCCAAGAAATAGGTTTGTTGGGCTCTTAATGAAGTGTTGTATATCACAGGTAGGCCGAATTTGGCTTGGTGTGTCACATTAGGGAGGTAAGGTAAAGGTTCCCCTTGCTCGAAAGCCAGTCAAATCCAACTCTAGGGGGCGGTGCTCATCTCTGTTTCCAAGTCGAAGAACCAGCACTGTCTGAAGAATTTTTTCGTGGTCATGTGGCCGGCATGATGAAATGCTGAGTTGCACAGAACGCTGTTACCGTCCCACCGAAGTGGTACGTATTTATCTACTTGCAATTTCTTGCTTTCGAACTGCTAGGTTAGCAGGAGCTGGGGCCAGAGATTCACTCCGTCATGCGGCACTCAGGTCTCGAACTGCCAAGCTACCGACCTTCCGGTTTGTATCTTAGCATCTTAAACTCTGAGCCATCATGGTGCCTACATTAGCGAGAGGCTGTGGCTAAATGGTACCAACTGTCGATAGCAGGTATTGTGAATGTAGAATCCATCCAGACTCATTCCCTGGCATCACTATTTAAAGAATTGCAGGTATTAGTTACTGGAGGGAAATCTGATGCCTGATGCCCTAGAGAGCCACTGTCAGTACATAATAGCGAGCTACCTGGGGCAATAGTCTTCACACAGCATAAACCAGCTCATCCATTCACAAAGTTGTGCAGACCTACTTTAGAATTATCTTCTTAGAGCATAGCATACAACATCTTTAACTCATTAAAATCAATTAGCCAAGGCTATCCTCTTGGCTTTTTTCTTTCAGTAAGCAGCATAAATCTGATACCCCTGCATTCCCTCCCCTTCCCACCTGAACAATTATTTCCCAATTCACTGATGGGTAGATGGCAATAATTAAATCTGTTTCTTTGGTAAATGGAAATAGGGCAGGGAGATGGAGCCATTCCCCTATTGGCTAGAATTAATTAAGTACCTAAGTTTACAGATACACACACATTTACCCAGGGAGATTAAATTGATTTCCTAGTTGCATAAAAGACAAAGGACGGCACAGAGGATGAATCCACTGATTGCCCAGATTAGCTCATGTCAGAAGGTTTATTGTTTTATATTAAAGAGAATTTTTAGATCACAGCTGTTAAGAGGATGGCAGGCTGTGCTAAATCCTGAGGATTTGCATACTTGAGCATAGTGTACGCCAGATGACAAAAGTAAACTTTCTGAATCAACTGGAACTAAGAGCATAGACAGTCACTTCCTTTGTAATGCTAATTAGTAGTTTTTCAAACTCCAGATTCCAAAGCTAAGACTTGAACATGCAGTCTGAAAGCAAGCACAATATTTGTAACAGTGTGGCATCTTTGGGACAGAGGAAAGTCAATGATTTCAATGCAGTTAAATCTCAAATGTAAAATTATAGAACCATCCCAAGAAAAATAAAAATTAAATAGGTTTTTTTTTGCCATTATCTGTGTTGCTTTGTGTTGCTGCATGAAGGTATCTATGATATCTATGTTCATTCATTTCTTTGGATTAGTTTTAAATTGTCCCAGGGCAGCAAGGCATTGCAGGCGGTGGACAAGAATAAAATGACGTAATAAACTGGTTGATTAAAAACAATAAAACAAGCAGTAAGAACAGTATTAATCAGTGACAATAATACATTGACAAGCAATTAAAAATTGTTTCACAGGCACATATTCACATACGTATCTAGTATTTCTGGTCCTCGTTTTTGGTTTAGTAAAAACCATTTCAATAAATACCTGAATACACACAAGTACCTACAGAAAAAAAAAGTGATACGGGAAAAAGAAAAAGATGAAAAGTATAATATGGCTATTTCAGAATAGTTTCCTTGCTTCCAGAGGCTTGACTAAAAAAATCCCCTGCAAGCTTTCTCATTCCAGACAGTACATCTGCATTGAGAGGTTCTCATCAGTGGCAAGCACTGTCTCTTGTCTTCTTGGGGTCTTCCTGAAGATGTTTTTGCTTCTGTGGCTCTCAGGAACAAGTGCATCAACATACAAAGACGCTGCTTATGTGCAAAAGGACAGGGTTTGATTAGTTCTGAAGTTTGTATGTGGAAACTCTAGACAATAGCAGCTGCACTGTTTTGCAAAAGAATGTGACAAATGTTATGTCATGCAATTTGTTTGATATCCAATGTATACCATATGGCTGCTGTATTCACATTAAAGCAAGAAAATATGCCTGTGCATAATTTTAGTGCCAGGGTATTGTCACACATCTGCACAAAATGAGCAAAACGAATTTGATGAGCATGAAATATCACAGTCCTACAATAAGCCAGTATTGAAATGGCTCCAGTTGACCTTGGATGTCAAGCTAACGACATTGGATGTCAACAAACAATAGAGTTCTGCTTAACCTCTGGAGGCCTTTGTTCTTTGATATGTTGGAGGGTGCCTATTTTGAAAGGGAATCATAACTGGCAAGATCCAAGATGTTGAAAGGTAGTGTCTCTGTTATGCTGTGAAAAAACACTAGAACATAGAAGAGCCTCCCTTGTTATAACAAAGGTCCTTAATTTGAAGGAATTGAAAAAGGAACAGGAAGTAGTGATTCACATGAATTAAACTGATTTTCCCCACAATATATGTCTTATAAATGTCAAGGGCTACCTAAAACAATGACATTTCTTGTGCTTTAATCAAGTCAAATGAAATATAAATTTAAAAATGCATCACTGATTCAAGAAAGATTAGGACACTTTGTCTGGAAGTTTAAACCTTACTGTCAATGAGGAGATGGTGTGAGACTTCTGCTCAAAGTAGTCAAGGATCAGATCTTTGCTGATGAAACACAGTTCTTTATTTCCAATCTCTACATTGGTACAGGTTCTCGGATTATTGTCAGAGATAATGCATATGATAGAAGCAGGTCTATTATACCCTTCAGTAGAATTTGAATTGCCCATAGGTAACCAATCACCAAAGGGGAAAAACGGCGGGCAAAAGGGGTCTTTGGCCGTTTGCTTCCCACAGGAAAGAAAGCTAGGTGTTAAGCAGTAAATTTCCCTTCCCAAACCAGACCCCTTAGATGTAACCATATTCACATAACAAATGCTTCTCCTCAAGGCCTTCGCACGTTGATAAGAATTGGTCTCTGTCCTCCCCTTGTCTTCCCAGCAGGAATGAATGGAATGTGGAGGCAGGAGTGTGAGAGGCCCATTGTTCCCATGCTTTGAAGTTGTCACTCTCCCGGGCAAACAGTTACACAGACCAGGCCTGGTCAAAGCCATAAACCTGGGGTCACATAGCATACAGTCCTCCTGGCAAGGGATATGATTACATGGTGGGCATAGGGGCAACTAAAAGCAACAAGCATGGATACATAATAGGTGCAAGCACAGGTTACACATAGCACAAAGCAATAGGAAGCATAGCAAAGCAATAGGAAGCATAGCAAACATTCATGTCTGAATCAGCAGATTCTGACAGATGGCAATTTTTGTATTGGTAACTGTAGCTATAGCCATAGCTAATGAAAAGAAAGACAACTGGCAAGTATAATATATCTGAATTGTGTCTGGAAAACGCATAAGGAAAATTAACTATCAGATCTAACCATCACAAGGAAATAATTTTACTATGAACAGGGTTTTTTTAAAAAAAATAAAGCCTCCTTAGGTACATTTTCATTTCAGGTCATTTGGAGGGGACTGGGTTTTTAAGGCTGTAGAACAATTTTATACCATTAGTGCTCTTTACATGTTTATAAGAGCATCATAAATTGGAAATGATTAACATCCTGGGAGTTAGCAGTTAAAAAAGAAGAAGATGTGTCTTCAAATTATTCGGACTAAAAAAAGTTTGTTGGCAATTAGGTGTTCTTTCCTTCCCTGTAGAAATTATGAAGTTGAAATCTGAAATGTAGCACCCCTAATGTTATTATATAATTTAATATTCACTTTGTGAATCCTTAATAGTTCTTTAATGCAGAGGAAGCAATAATCAGTTCCCCCTTTAAGCAAAAGTTAAGACACAAAAGAACCTGATTAAACTCATAAAATTACTACCCATCCTTATTATGCCATTTTCTGTTGTGGAGGATTGGGGGATTACAATTGCATACAGTATTGTCACTTCAATAGACTACAGAGTACAGAATGAGAAAACTGCATAAACATTTTCCAAGAGGGTAATTAAGAGCCTTTGACATTTCAAAGTGAAGTCAGAGAATCACTTATAAACATGGGCATACCGATATAGACAGATTTGCATGGCATTTGGGTGGTCAAGGAACAAAACTTAATTGCACAGGTATGTGTTTCTGTGTTATTAAATTGGATTCTAGTCTTGTGTCTGCTCCAACTGGGCTATGTCCCAAAATAATACTTGTTAACAATAATACTGAGAATGTTCAGTTCCTGTGGACTGACAAGTCCTGTCTCTCTCTCAGATTTTTTTATTTTAGAATTGACACCACACCCACTTTTCCTGCTTGTTAATCTGGAGCAACAGAGGATCTGGTGCTGTACGTCAAATGTGTGTTACATTAACAAGGAAACAAGGAAACAAAGCAATCTGGTGAAGCATGCCCTCCTTCCCTGCTTGAGAAAGTGGAGCCGATTGCCAGCAGCTGAGAGAACTTACTGAATGCAAAGCCAATGCTCCTTGTTGGCCTCTGGAAATAATAAATCTGAGCATATTACAATATCCCTTCTAGAGATGGTAGTGTATAGCCACACATCCACTGACTTCCCACTTCTTCCTCATAATGTAGCCATGAACCCACATCCAAAACTGTTCATGGGAATCAGCTCAGAAAAAGTGCAGGGGCAAAGTGGAGGGTCTGTAATTAAAGGAGGGGATTGACAGAAGTTGTTAGGGTTGCCAAATGGGAGATTTTGGGATAGACTCTCTGTTTTTTAACCATACAGATTGGGGGAATTTCTAGAGTGCTGCACAATGTCACTTCTGGGTGAATATCCAGATATTATGGCATTGTACAACATTGCTTTCCCCAATTTTGCTCCTGCTGTTCCACTGAGCAATGACGGAGAACAAAACTGTGAGGGCAATGGAATTGCCACTCTGTTGGAGGAATTGCAAAACTGGATACATGCTACTGAGATAGTAGTTCTACCATGACTGAATTAAAAGGAAGAACTACAATCCCATTACCACTTTCACACACATTCTGCATTAAAGTAATTATTCCTCTTTCACACATAAGTTATACATAGTTAATGAACCCATGGAAAACAAAGATTTGAGACTGATGCTCAAAGAGTTTGCAGTCCAGTTCGTTCAGCAGTACAAATTAAGAACTCTAACTGTTACTAAGAGACTATTTGAGATTATCTGCTCTGATTGGTTTTCTGTAACAACACTGGTAATAACTGCAGAATACAAAGAGCAACTGAATGAAACAAAAAAGGCCTGAATCATTTTGATACTGAAGAGGTTTAAATACAACTGCGCACAGGAGTTCAGTTCATATATCGGGGAAATAACCTCAGGAGTGAAATAAAGTGGATTTAAAAATCCTGCTGTTTTGGAAAAACAGTCAAATCACACAAACACCTTAGCAAGAAGCAACAGTTAGAGGTATAAAGCCCTAGAGAGGCATCAGTATTGGCAGTTCCAAAAATAATTTGTGAAGAAAACCACAAGTCAGTCTCTAAGAAAGGCCTACTGGTGTCAGCAATAAAATATGAGGTGGCAGATGGAAAATTCAGAAAACTGGACTGATTTCTGCACTGAACCAGAAAGAAACTCTCAATGTACACACACGTCACATCACATCTCCTAGAACTCAGAAGTCCCAGAGGTATAGCTGCCTGGGGTTCAGTTCCTTTGGATAAAAATCATGGAAGATGTATGTTGCCTTTGGGGAAAAAAACTTACTTTGTTTCAGATCTTCAGAGAGAGATCTTGCAGCCCCAGGTGCATCACCTTGCAGCCAGCTCAGACTCACCCCATTTACTTCACCCTCTATCTGTCATACGGCTGTTTCTACATGCACCCTTCCTTGCTGCTCCCCTCAGTTGTGAGGGTTCACCACCTCTCAACCATCACTTAAGAACAAAGCTATTGGGATGCAATTTTCTAACAATTTTCGGTCCTATTGAGGAAACATCCCCAGCCATTAAGGAACATTATTTCTTTTGGTCATAGTCCTTGGCTCAAATGATCCACTCACAAAGTGTCGATCTCACATCAGCTATTACTTTTTTTCTTTTCTTTTTAAAAACATTTTATTAAAGTTTACAGAGAATAATACATAATCCATTACCAGATTAAACATTGTAAAAACTTCCAAAAAAGATTCAACAATTAATACAAAGTACCAGTGCATAAATCATAATTATTACTATGTACCTATTCTATAACTAACAGAATTCCTTTTGACTTAACATAACTAAATAAATTTTGAGTGTCGCTATACAATATAACTCTTGCAATAAACAATAATGCCGGACACTTCAAATCTAATTTTTATATCTCTTTATGAAATTGAGACTATTCAGATGAAATAAATTGCTGCTGAGATAGATATTCTAAGACTGGATACCACTTGCCAGTAAATGAGGAGTGTAATGATGATTGCACACTACAGTTTATTTGAATTGTGACAGAATCCATAAGATAATGAGACCATAATTTTCTGCATCAAACGTCAATGCTTGGTGGTTTCTCATCTTTCTAATAAGATGCTATGGCAGTTTTGGCCACAGCCAGCATGACATCTGTAGTGGATATCAGCTATTACTAATATTCAAAAATACATTGGCAGCATTTGTCGCAAGAATAAATATAGTAAAATGTATTCATTTTAATGCTTATGACAAAAATATGGAGACACAAACCTGTGCTCCATAGGGGCATGACAGTGTGCGTATGAGACAGACAGAGAGTGTATATGTGACACAGAGAGGGCCTGAGAACAAAGACAGTCAATGGCAGAAGGAATGAGTTGAAAAGTTTTGGTTTTTGTTAAATTCCTTTCTCTCAGGAGTACAGGACAGCATCCATGGTTCAGTCCCTGACATTTTATCTTCACAACAGGTCTTCAAGGTAGATAGACAGAGATAATTTCTGGCAGGAATAAATAATATTAGGTTCTGTAAAAGAAGGGAAATCTAGGAGGAAGTGGTGTCGCTGTCACTTTATTAAGTGTTTGTGTTAAATAACTGTGTTTCTGTTAAATAATTGAACTAACCTAAACTCTTAATAGATGATAAGGTCATTATGAGGATTGGTATTAATGACTGTGATTAATTTTTTCATCCTTATACACACATTATTTATTTATTTATTTTCCACACTTTTACCCCGCCCTCCCCGCAAGCAGGCTCAGGGTGGCTTACAATGAGGCAATCAGTGCCAAGTCAGCATAAAACATTTAAAAACATATTAAAAATAGAACAACAGAGTAACAAATTTATAATTAAAGTGCTCACAGTGATGATAAAATTTCAGAAAGTTAAGATGGTGTGCTACAGGTTCCCTTAGAGATGTCACTCTAGGGTTGTAATCCAACCCTCCATGGCCTCAGGGCCAGATCTTCTTTCTGGGCCAGCCCAATGATGATAAAATTTCAGAAAGTTAAGATGGTGTGCTACAGGTTCCCTTAGAGATGTCACACTAGGATTGTAATCCAGCCCTCCACGGCCTCAGGGCCAGATCTTCTTTCTGGGCCAGCCCTCATCACAGATGTTAGTAGTGATGGTTGGTGGTAATGGTGGCGGCTCCTAATCAATGGCCTGGTGGAAGAGCTCCATCTTGCAGGCCCTGTGGAACTGCATAAGATCCCGCAGGGCCCTGATCTCCTCCCGGAGCTTGTTCCAACAGAGAGGAGCCGCCACTGAAAAGGCCCTGGCCCTAGTCACAGTGAGCCTGGCCTCCCTGGGGCCCAGGATCAGAAGTCGGTGTTGCGACCCAACCATAGTGCTCTCTGGGGTATGTATGGTGAAAGGCAGTCCCTCAGGTATGTTGGACTCTGGCCATATAGGGCTTTAAAAGCAAGTATCAGTACCTTGAAGCAAATTTCATAAGCTATTGGCAGCCAGTGTAGTGCTGTCAGCACAGGCCAGATGTGATCCCGTTTAGGGAAACCCATCAGGAGCCTGGCCCTGGCATTCTGCACTAGCTGCAACCTCCGGATTTGTGACAAGGGAAGCCCTATGTAGAGAGTGTTACAGTAGTCTAGCCTCAAGGTGACCATCACATTGATTACTTTAGCCAGATCATCACGGTCGAGGAATGTCATGCCAGCCAAAGATGGTAGAAGGCCGACATGGCAGTGGCTGCTACCTGGGCCTCCATTTTTAAGGAGGGATCCAGGAGCACTCCCAAACTCCTAACCACTGATGCAGGCACCAATGGAACCCCACTGAAGTGTCGGGAGTGGGACCCCCCTCCACAGGCCACCCCAACAGGACCTCCATCTTCACTGGTTTCAATTTTAGCCAACTCAGTCTAAGCCAATCAGCCATGGTGTGCAACGCCCGGTCCAGATCTTCTGGGCTGGGGTCCGAGTGGCTGCCCAACATCAGATAGAGCTGGGTGTCATCAGCATACCGGTGAGACCCTAGCCCACACCTCCAGAAAATATGGGCAAGGGGGCACATATAGATATTAAACAGCATCGGGGATAGCATCGCCCCCTGAGGCACACCACATTCAAGTGGGTGCCTCCTGGACTGCTGCTTCCCTAGCACCAACCTTTGCCTCCACTCCTGGAAAAAGGAGGCGAGCCATTGCAAGGCCCGCCCTTGTATCCCCACATCGGTGAGGCAGCAGGTCAGCTGGTGATTGACTGTGTCAAATGCAGCCGACAGGTCTAACAACAGCAATACTGCCACACCGCCCCGATCAAGATGTCTCTGGAGGTCGTCTGTAAGGGCAACCAGTGCTGTCTCTGTCCCATGTCCTGGGCAGAAGCCGGACTGGAAGGGATCTAAGACAGATCTAAGACCAAATAGGGCAAATTGAAAACCGGCTGATAGTTAGCCAATTTGGCTGGATCCAGATTTGGTTTTTTCAAGAGAGGGCATACCATCGCTTCCTTGAGTGCCCCCAGGGAACCACCCCTCGGAGAGGGACTTGTTGATAATCTCCTGGATGGCACCTCAAAACCCCTCATGGTTCACTTTAATGAGCCAAGAAGGGCACAGATCAAGGTTGCATGTGGTTGGATGTACTGTCATGAGCAATCTGTTGACTTCCTCTACACTGAGCGGGCCGAACTCATCCAAACCCAGAATCGAAGGAGTGCAAGGGGCTTCGAGTTCACTTACTGTTTCAACTGTGGTGGGAAGGTCGTGGCGGAGCATCAAGACTTTATCCGCAAAGTAGCTCACAAATGCCTCACAGCCAATCTCCAATTCCCTAGCATTTGGTCTGCCCTGTGGCAGAACTGTTAAGGACCGAATCGTTCTAAACAATTGGGCTGGGCGTGAGCTCGCAGATGCAATCGAGGCAGTGAAACATTATCTCTTAGCTGCCTTGATTGCCATCTCATAGGCTTTCATAAATGTCCTATAAGATGTTCTTGTAGCTTTGTCCTAAGTACGGCGCCACCGTCTCTCCAGTCGTCGCAGCTCTCGCTTCATAAGCCACAACTCCTGGGTATACCAGGGGGCATGCCTACTACAAGAGCGTAGAGGACGCCGGGGAGCGATCTCATCAATGGCCGTGGAGAGTCAGCTGTGCCAGTCCTCCACTAACTCCTCCAATGAGCCGCCAGGGGGCATTGGATCCCGCAGAACCATCTGGAGCTGCATGGGGTCCATTTGGCTCTGCAGGCGAGCTAAAATAAGCAATCAAGGCCGCATAGAACTCTCTCTTTGTGGCCTTGATTGCCATCTTGATTGAGGGCCATTACACATTATAGGGTTTTTTTTCCCCCAGGTCAAACTACACATTATGGGTTTGTTTTTTTTTAATGAATTGGATCCAGATTCCCAACAGTCAAACAGCAGTTGCCGGAAAATGCTCATGTCCCCAGGAGCTTGAATAGGTTTGGAACAATGGTGCAGGGGGAGGAGGGGCTCCTGCCCCCCGATGCCATTTTCCTGAAACAAAATGACCGGGGGGGGGGGAGATTTGCCTCTCATTGGAGCTGCAAGTGCACTCTTCTGTGCATATGCAGCTCCAAAGATGGGCAGATTGCCTCCCCAAAGCCATTTCAGCTTTGGAAAGCAGCACTGCGGGAGGAAGAAGCCCCCCAATGTCATCACAAGTTAAATCAGTCTCCTGGAGATTTTTTTTTTTAAAAAAGTCTTTTCCTTCAACTTTTGTGTGACAATGGGGAAAACTCATCAAAAATATAATGTGTAGCTTGGCCCTTGATTGGTAAATTTTAATAAAAGATAAAACTTGATAAATGAGATTATTAATACAGAAGTTTTTCTTGGGTACTGTGGCAGAACTATAAGCGAGACGGGGCATTTCTGTATAGCAGCCTGAATTGACTTGTGCCTCTCCGTTTGGTTCTCTCTCTCTCTCATAAGGCTTTGCATGATTAGCTATTGTCATGCCTCTCTCAGACTGCGGCCACATGGGCATTAAATGCGGGAGGAAGGGCAATTTCCTCCCACATTTAAAGGGGCCGACCAGACGGCCGGCCCCTAGTCCCGTGCCGAAGCGGGATCCAATGCAGGTTCCTCCCGCATTTTCCGACCCGCATTGGGAGGAACCCGCATTGGGAGGAACCCGCATTGGGAGGTATCTGGACAGTCATCTCTCGCAAGCATTGCGAGAGCAGGGCTGTCCAGATAGCCCCGCCGGCCATTTTTTTCCCCTTTTACACTTGGGCGCATGGCTATCCATGCGCCCAAGTGTAAAAGGGGAAAAAAACAACAACCCCGACTTACCAAGTCGGATGGCGGGTCGGAGGCCGCCACCGCCACTTGCTGTTCTGCTGGGGCCGCCTCCGCTGCCTCCACCGCCTGTGCCGACGTCTGTGGTTTCCGCCGCCGCGGCCGCCGCTTCTGCTGCCGCAGCCGCCTCTTCCCCCGTGGCCTCCGCCGCCTCCGCCTCTTCCCCCGTGGCCTCTGCCGCCTCCGCCGGGGCCACGGCCACTGTTCCCGCCGCGGCCGCCTGTTCAGTGGCCGCGGCCGACCATCTTGGTGACGCAGGGGTTGGGATGTTTAGACATCCCAACCTGCTGTTTAAAAATGCGGCCCCTTTAAATCCGGGAGCCCTCCCGGATTTAAAGGGGCCGTGTGACCGCGGCCTCAGGCCTGACAATGCCCTCTGCTCTAAAAGAACTGTTTACATTTCTGAGTTTCAGCCTCGAAGCCAAAACATCTTAGATACCAGGGTATGTGACTCCAGAATCCTGCCTTGACAGGAGAAGGGTGTTGGGTGTTTCTAACTGAATGGATTATGCATCGACTCGGAGCAGGGTTCATCTGGTCAGTGAGGGAATGGATTTAGGTTTCATCATTTCTTAACTGACAGCTACTCTGGATTTTTCTCCTGTATAATACCAGAGTCTGACATTGTTCAGGGCCTTTTGCCAGCACCTCCCTTGTGGGTTTTGACAAGAGACTGGAATGCATATTCCTAAATAGATATAAGTGCACTCTTTGTTTATATGTATTGGTTTTTATTTCTTCTAATGTGATGCATACTGAAATTGCTATTTGCTTGAATATTTTTGCATTATGGTTTTAAGGCAAGAGACATTCAGAGGTGGTTTGCCGTTGCCTGACTGTGCGTCATGACCCTGGAATTCCTTGGTTGTCTCCCATCCAAATACTAGCCAGGGGCAACCCTACTTTGCTTCTGAAATCTGATGAGATCGGGCTATCCAGGGCTATCCAGACCAGAGCGCTGTTCTTTAATATATTATAAATGTTATTGCCCTGACTTTGATGGCTCAGGCTAGCCCAATCTCATCAGACACTGGAAGTTAAGCAGGGTCAGCCCTGGTTGGTACTTGGATGGGAGACCACTAAGGAAGTCCAGGGTTGCTACACACCAACTACAAGGTTGCAATAAGTCAGCTGTGACTTGGTGACACTTTTCACCGCCACCATTAATTTTATCATTAATGTTATTAGAACACACAGAATGGTGCTGAGAATTTAACCCTTCTCACTGCCTACAACTTATTAAATTCTGTTCAGGTCTAAAGCAGCAGGCTATTTACATAGATTAATATTTCTCATTTAGTGCTAGGGTTGACAGGTGCCCTGCTGTAGTGGAAGACCTTGTGCAAACCCAGTGATTGCCTGCCGGCACCTGAAAGGTCAGCTGGAGGAAACTGGAAGGGAATGGGTGCATGACTCAGGGGAACACTCAAGGATCTGCCATCAATCAATAATTAAACAAAAAACAAAACTTAGATCAAAGCTTACAGTTTTACAAATCCTAGAGCAAATCCCAGAGACATCACGCTGTCACTTCTGATTGTCATTAGAAATGAGGTCCACATGCCAGCATCATGCTGGTGTGCCATACCCTACTCCCAAAATGCTCCTGGGTGTGTGTGTGTGCAGGCTATTGTCTGGCAACCATATTTTTGGCATTAGTTCAACTAAGTGCCCAATCCAGAAAAAGTGAGTCACATCTAACAAGGGCACTGTTTTTATGAAACAATTGTAGAACAAACTGTTATAAAACACCAGAAGCAATTAATTACTACCATTCAGCACTGTAAGTGCCTGCTTCCTTGTAATTGCTTTTAAATTATTCAATTCATAAATTATTTATGAGGCATTACCAAATCCAAAAAGCTCTTTTAAAAAAAGAAATGCCAAAAGAGTCCAGAAAATCACTTTTATAAATACATTTCATGCATGTAGACAGAAAAACCACAACACACTTCATTTAATGCATTTGAAATAACTTCAGCATCCATTTACAAATGCATTAGTAAGCTATAGTGGTATTCTTTTGCACATTGATATGAATCATTATGTTTCTTTAATTGAATTCTCCGATGGATTGAATTCCATATTTCAGGTTCTATCTTTGTTTTTTATAGTCAACGCATTTGTAATGGATTTGCAATAATTTCTTTTTTTTAAAAAACCCTATAATTTTGTATGGAGGCCATGAGAAACCATGCCAAAGAAGCTTGAAATAAATAGTACTTTATTTGTGGCTTTATAAAGCCAATAGTACTTTAACAGGACTTTTTAAAAATTTGTGTCCATATTTGGGAAAATATAACAAATACTAATCTGTGCATACAGCCAAAGTACTTCTCTTCCTCAACTTTTCCTAGCATTTTTGTATTTTCTAGTGACTCTTGTCTTCCTATAATGTGACCAATTTATGATAGCTTCAATTTAGTCATTTCTGCATCTAGCAAAAGTTCAGGCTTGATCTAGAATCCTCTTATTAGGCCGCGGTCACATGGCCCATTAATGTGGGAGGAACCCCGCATAAAGGGACCGTTCACAACAGCCGCGGCTAGTACCGTGCCGAAGCGGGCTCAAATGCGGGTTCCGCTGGCATTTTCCAATCCTGGGAAAATCAAGTGTTTTCCCGGTGGTCGCAGGATGAACTTGCAGTTGAGCTATCTGGACAGCCCTCTCTTGCAATCATTGCAAGAGAGGCTGTCTAGATCCCCCCCCCCCCGTATTCCCCTTCTTTTGCACTTGGGTGCTTGGGCACTCAAGCACCCAAGTGCAAAAGGGGGGGAAAAACCCACTGAACTTACCAGGCAGCCGGCAGTGAAGGGTTCCTCCCCCGGCCGCCAGTGAAGGGTTCCTCCCCCGGCCGCCGCTGCCGCCTGCTGCCTCCTCTTCCACCACCGCCACCTGCCTCCTCTTCCACTGCCACCGCCAGCCTCCTTCTCCGCTGCCAGCCTCCTTCTCCGCTGCCACCCGCCGCTGCCAGCCTCCTTCTCTGCTGCTGCTGCTGTCTGCCACGGCCGCCCACCATGGCTGCTACCAGCGGGGGTTGGGATATATAAACATCCTAACCCCAACTTAAAAGAAGCGGTCCCTTTAAATCCAGGAGGGCTCCAACACTACATTTTGAATATATCAACTTTCTTTCTCTCTGATTTCTTCATTGAATAGCATTATTTCACACCCTTAAGAATCTTTTCTAGGTCCTTCATGGCTGCCCTTCCCAGTCTTAATCTTCTTTTGTGTGGTGGCAAGTAAAAGCAAGATCAAAGCACTTTATCAAGCTTTAAGCCAAGGCCCCAACAGTCTGCTTAGCACCAAATATGTTCGGTGCTTATATTTTTCAACTATTCAGCCATTGACATGTTTTGGAAAGAAATATTATCCAATAACAACATACTTTAGGAGTACTGCTGGAAATTGGGCTTGGCCAGTATAATGATAGATATGAGTATGCATTATCAAAGGGATGGACATTACAATCTTACACTGGTTTAAATGATGGAAATTTGGCATGCACTCCATCATAAGAAGATAAACACACTATATTTCAGAACCAAGGCTGAAGAGCCATTATGAATTTTGCATAAAGGCACAGTGGTATTCATGGCATTTATGTGTTACCAGTTTAAGAAATCTCTATAAATAATGGTTTACACTTATATAATTTCTTCCTCTTCTAAACCATCTATATTTTGTATCAAAACATATGTATCTAGAAAGCATTTTTTTTCTTTTATATTACAAATATATTAAAACATATATGAATGATCTAAAACATCTTAGGTTAAATAAAATGAAATAAAATAAAACAGCACTGTGTACAAGTTATGGAATTCTACATTACAAGCCATAAAAACAATATGAATAGTAGGCTTCAAATCTTAGATCTGAAACAAACACTGTCTAAAACCATCAATATAATTCAATGAAGATTTGTTCAATATAGGTATGAGCATTTCCTCCCATTTTATTTCTTTATTATTTTGGAATTTTGTTTTGTGTTACATTTCTCTCCTCCTAACATGGGAAATGTCTAAAGTTAAACCCAAATTAGAAAATACACAGTTTGACCCTGCTTTCAGATTTTTTTTGGTTCCTTTGTACCTTCCCCCTTCTACATTTTTGATGTATCTGTGCACTGATAAAACACTACAAAAAATCTGATACTGCACGCTTGCACCAAAATTACCATTGCTCTGGTGATACAAAATGCAGTCCTACATATTGGTAAGCCAATATGGGAAATTAGTCATGATACAAACTTTATGCACAGTAATATCAGAACTGGAATTCTTGTGCCATTTTGCATTTCCAAAGTATATACAAACTGAGATGTGGGTAGCCTTGTGGTGGTACAATACCATAGAACTACTCCAGTCTAAACAATGAGTTTAAATCAGAGTAGCTGCTACATAGCATTGCACTGTCAGTAATTGATCAGAGTAAATGGATCAGACAACATTCAGCAACACAAAGTCAGCTCTTGTTAAATACTGCATACCATACTTGGCCCCGACAAGGCTAGAATTGACAGTTTGATTAAAGATGCATGGATGCCTCCATTCCGTTTTTATTCAGTGGTTTGAGTATGCCCTATATTCCACTCCACCTGCCTTCCAGTTTAACCTGGAGAATTTCTGAAGTTAATTTCAGTATGCTGTGCAGGTGAACATCTAGACATCACTGAAGCACCTCACAAGAAGGACTTTTGGTGAGACTACACTCTCAGGCTTCCTTTTTGTGTTATGATTCAATGCAGATGTGCTGGTGCTTGTTAGTAATCTGTGAGGAAAAATAATGAATCAAAACAGCAGCAAATGGTACTTGCATTTTCAACCAAGTCCAGAAACCAAACACAGAAAAATCAGCACAGTGATGATGCCTCAGTGCCACTTCATAAATAAATCAATTTTAAAGCAATAAGGAACCCCAACATCTGGGAAGAAATTCAAATAAGGACAATTTTGCAAATTCCTAATATAGAAAAGAGCAAGAGTCCAGTAGCACCTTAAAGATTAACAAAATGTGTGGCAAGGTCTGAGCTTTTGTGAGTTGCTGCTCACTTGTTCAGATACCTGAATATATCTGAAGTGAGCAGTGACTCACAAAAGCTCAGACCTGCCACAAATTTGTTGTCTTTAAGGTGCTACTGGACTCTTGCTCTTTTCTACCGCTACAGACAGACTAACATGGCTAGATATTTATTCCTTGATTCAGAGTGGTGGTGCATACAGAGTTGCTAACTCTAGCTCGGGAAATTCATGGCGATTTGGGGGCATTAACTGGGGAGGGGAAATGTAGGGAAGAGTTGGGAGTTCAGTAGGAAAATGATGCCCTCTGAAGCTGCAGTTTCCTCAAGGGACATCGATCTCTGTGATGTGGAGATCAATTGTGATTCCAGAAGAACACCCTGCCCCAGTCTGAGGTTAGTACATCGCTGACCAGTTTGATTTATCTGTCTAAAATCTAAAAAGGAATGAGGCTTATTTATGCATTCAGAACATAATAGACAGCCCCCCTTTCAAAGGCAAATACAAACAAAAAGAAAAATGCTTTCATTTTTTTTATACTATGATGCACTAGATATCTTTGACCTGCAATGAAAGCATAGTTAAAGAGCTGGAATTATGTGACAAGTTCATATACTCCCTGGGGTTTTGTGGGGGAAATTGTTGATCCTGAAAACCAGAATCTTAATAGAATCTTTTATTGTGTTGTATTTTAGCAATTTGTAGCAATATATTTACATATCAGTTAAACACTACAATGAAGTAATCTTGAAACAATTATATGAATAATCACATTTTGTTTTCTGGGGGGGGTTGTTTTTTTTTGTATGATATGAATGAACACATGTGCATTGGTAACTTAGATGAGAAAATTCCAAATGAGTCAAAGGTAGTGAAAAGTATATCTTCATAATCAAATTCCAGCGTTAATTTAGAGTTAGATTTTATAATTAAGTTTAGATACTCTTTTTGTTAAGAAGGACCAAAATGAAGCCCAGAATTTTGGAACAATAAATTTTGGAACACTAAAGAATCTGGCACAAAATGATCTGTTCATATATAGACATACATGTATTTGTTGTTCAAGATGATGGCACACATGAACTATATAAATTTACCTATATCATTTTGATGGAATCTTGTCCAACGGCCATGTTGAACACTCCATCCATCATAAGCCAAGAAAGCTCACAGTTGGGTTCTACTGGAGCCTGACTACTTGGGGGGAAGCCTTTAGCCTACTGGGTTCATTCAAGGAAAGGGGCAAGTTTCATGGGGCTGGGGAGTTTCCAGTTGCTGCCAACCTCATTCTTTCTTCCTCCTCCTATTCTTCTTCCTTCACATGGCCCTTCTTACCTTCCCTTATTCTTGCCTTACTGCCTCCCCCCCCCCCCCCGGCAGTGTCCACTATCCCTGTAGCCTTATCCCTGCAACCCTGTTCCCACTTCTTGGACTCTGCACCACCTCAATTTTTTGGTCACCTTATATACTTTGACAAATTAGGTCATGCTTGGTGGCAGTCACCACCCAACTTATTGCCATGGAAGCTGTACTACTCAGTCTGGCAGTGGCCACAGTGCTACTTTCCTAGGTGAATTGCTGCTGTGTAGCTTGCATTACTTGGCTGGGCCTTGCAGCAAGGCACTACCTCAGAACTTGGCCTGATCCAGTGGTGGTCACCAAGTAATTTGGCCAGATCCAGCAGGGGCCAGAAGACAATTCACCCAAGTGATTAACTACTCACCAGCTTGCACACCATGGCAGGTCCACTGGGGGCCATTGAGCTAGTCAGCTTGGTAACTTGCTACCCACAACAAAGGTCCAGCAGCACATATCAAGCAACTACCACATGAACATGACTTTCACAGATTAGCCAGACTTTTCCTGCAGGGGGGAGGAAGCAGGGAAAGCTGAAGACTGGTGGAAAGGAGATAGAAATAAGTGGCATAGTGGGTGAGAAGGAAAGATGAGAGCAAAAAAGGTTATGAGGGCTACCAAGAGAAAAGTGGGAATAAAGTAGAGGGGGTAATATAAAGGAAAATGAGGTGCTTCCCATAAATCCTTGCAGGCCTCCATTTTTACTAGCATAATAAAATCACATGAATCTGGATTTTGGGGGAAAATAACAGGACAAAGCTAGTCCCCTTAAGCATTAAAAAATTCCTCAAACAAAAAGCAAAAGCTTCATGTATGTCTTTAAGAGTGATGCTAAACAAAGCTTCTGCCTTCTGCAAAAAGCAATCTTTGCTAGAAATGATGACAACTTTGATTATGAGAAAAATACATGCAGCCATTGTTACTAGATTATGGGGTAGATTTAAAAAAAATTGTCTTGGAGCACACTTTCCTCATGCTAGGCACATTTTACCCCTTTATTTATTTATTTATTTATACCCTGCTCTCCCCGCAAACAGGCTCAGGGCAGCTTTGGAAGATACTGGTTTTGCATGAATGGAAGTGCTTATCCTGTCCATTGCAAAGGACTGCTTCCTTACTGAGTAAAGAGGAATTCAAGGAGAAGGCATAGGACCTCTGTTTGCTTTTTTTCTTTATGTGTACTTTGAATACTTTACAAATGAGTGCTAATGAAATTGATAGACATTCCTGTCTGATTGTGGAGCTAAATAGAATAAACAAAATGTTCACGGTGTGTGTTTTAATCAATCATATATTCAGGTGGTTGTCCAGGGCTGGTTGCCCCAACTGGCCGTCTCCCCTCGAACCAGCAATGAACTCCATCCCCTTGCAGGCAAGCACCCCAGATGCTGGGAGAGTCCTCACCTTACCACCAGATGGGAAAACGGGGAATGTCACCAGAGGCTGGACTGTTTTGAGCACTAAGCTGGTGGGTGAGGTGTGGCCAGGCTGAGAGATACTGGAGTCAAGGAGGAATGGAGGCGGGTTGGATGGGGAGCAATATAAATGAGAAAGGTAGCTTATCTCCTAATCATTAAGTCACAAACATCAATATATCATCCACAATCTTCCTATTAAAATTAACATTTAGTAAAGCAGGGGAGAAAGGTGATAAATGAGAAAGGGGGAAGGAGAGAGAGAAAAGAAGGGGGAGCAACAAGGAAATAGAGGGAAAACAAACAAACAAAACCCTGGCATTTTAGCTTTGTTTCCCGGTATGCTGATTCATTTAAGGTCTTCTTGTTGGGTTTTTTCACCCATTCTGAGGGATTTCAAAGAAGGCATCCAAGTAGAAAAATATATAACAGAGAAAAATAAATACCATATTTTTTGGACTATAAGACGCACCTGACCATAAGACGCACCTAGTTTTAGAGGAGGAAAACAGAGAAAAAAATATTCTGAACCAAATAGTAGGTAGTTTGAGGGGGGGGGGAGAGAAGAAAGAAAGAAAGAAAGAAAGAAAGAAAGAAAGAAAGAAAGAAAGAAAGAAAGAAAGTAGGTAGGTAGGTAGGTAGGTAGGGGGGAGAGAGAGAGAAGGAAGGAAAGAAGGAAGGAAGAGAAAGAAAGGAAGGAACAGGAAGGGAGGGAGGGAGGGAGGGAGGGAGGAGAGAGAGAGTCTGTGACGTTTTCTCCCCTCCACTGCATCACATCACAACCCAAACACTAGATGCTCGAAACAAATGTTGTTCATAAAAGATAGGGGAAAAATAAAATATAAGAAAGAGTAAAGGTAAAAATGAAAATAACCAATTAAAAATTTCAGAGAGTAGATAATAAAAAAAAAGTTTCACTTAGACACTTAGTATTTACACTCTATTATTGAAGCTGAAATTTTGTTGGAAAGCACTCAAATACAGTTCAGCCAAAATAAAGTTCTTTAAAACTGGCTACATAAATCTCTTGCTAAATAGCTGTAGTTAAAGATCAAAGTTTATCAGAAACCTTGCTCCAAAAGCCATAATTTTTTGACGGGTCCTTCTTAGCACTGTATATTGGAAGCTGACATCAATTGCTGCTGGTAGTCTGCCTGCCTTCCCAATTATGATCGCAATCCTGGGAGTCCAAAATATTGCCAAATCCAGATTGATTTTTTAAGAGTAAGAGGAAAAGGGACAAGGACTGGTTGGGGATGGGGTTGGCTGACTTTATTGGCAAAAAGTCCTTCTTGTCTCAGCTGCCCTTGATATTTCCAGAACCCATGTGGAAACCTGATAAATCAAGCCCCCTTCCCCCAATGGGTTTCATCTATCAACTGGGTCTCCCCCTTGGGGGAGAGGCAAAGATAGATAAGTGAATGCCCTCCTTCCCTGGGGGTGTTCGCCCCATAGTGAGAAAGGACTTTGAAAGCGCTCCTTATCAGGTCACCCTGTTCCCTGGAAGCCTACATGTGGTTTGTTTGTGTGTGTGTTTGTGCGTGTGTACTCTTCACATCTGTGTTCATAGGGAACCAATTTTCACAAACAGCGTGTATTGCTGAATTGTATAAATTAATTTTTAGATTTAATTGTTTGATAAATTAGGTGTTTGGTAATGCTTTAATTAGATCAAAATAACAGTTTAATTTCAAGCTGTAATGGCTTTTGAATAAATAAACTGAATTATTTTGATAAGTTTTCCTTAAAAAATTAAATGACTACTTACTATTGCAGGTTTAGGAAAACTCTTTGGGCTTCCCTTGAAATCCCTCAGATGTTTTCCCCAATGAGGCATTTTAAATTTGCCTCTCTCTTTTTTTTTGCAACTACACTTGCAACTTTTTAATTGCTTATTCAGCTTTTAACAAATGTTGCAAATGAAGTCTTTCCTGCCATTTTATCCTATCCTTCGTACAGAGCTGGGTAGAAAAATTAAGTCCTGATCTTTAGTACTCTGCCTTTGTGTCCTTCTGTATCTTGAGACCAACAAATTGGAAATGATTGCTAGAATCCAGCCATGTAATTAGACAGCAAAACATCTAATATACTCCTTTTGTCAGTGGGGCAAAAAGAAAATTCCTGTAAATGACACATTATGCCATAAAAAACCACTTTCAACAGCCCTGTTAATGATGATAAATAAAGATATCATGGAAAATCACGCAATTAATCTATTGGAAGCCTTCCACTGAAGTCACTAATAAGGCATCAGAAAATGCAAATGCATACATAAAGAATACCCTTTGTGAATATACTGCTTTAGATTATTGCATTTTTCTACAATAAGTACCTCTAACCTCAGCAATAGCTAATGTTTTTATGGCATTACACAAAATCAAATTATTCATTTAAGAAAGATGTGCAAGGCCAGGTCTTTTTTATTAGAAGTTATTATTCATGCAGAGATATAATTTTATTTTGTGGACAAACCAGATAAGGCAGTTACATTATGTTTTTGTTTATAACCATCAAATAATGCATTGTAATTGTATAATACTAGTAATAAATGCTGAAATTTGGAATGTAGGGGAAATTGAGTAATTTAAACAGAGGCTATGTTAAGTAGGACACAGTGAAATGAAGAACAGAAGGTCCTGGCATGATAGCAGGCATAATATTGGATCCATTAGCACTGTAAATGTCCTTTGGGGGACTGGCAGTCTGTCACTTTGGCAGGTACAATCATTATTTAACAAAATGTCCCAACATTTCTTACATGGCTCATATTGGCACTTTCCTCAACCACTTTCTCCAAAGTAGTCCCAATAAAATGAAAATAAAGTTTTGCTTTAGCTATTACTAGTCACTTGACTCTAATTTTACTACTATGAGCTACTATCAGGTCAGCCAGAATATGGAGAAATGATGGATGAACAAATGTTAAAAAACGAAAGATCGAGAATGACAGTTCTAAAGGAGTTATGGGACATACACAGAGAGAGCAAAGAAATCTTCACCATAAAAGGTATTTGAGATTCTGGTGATTTCTGTATTCTTTATGAATTTCCTAGTATGTAGCAATGCTCCCTAAGTAGGTAATGACATCAATATGTATGACAGAAATAAAGATAGTTTGCTTACCTGGATCAATCAATCATTACCTTAGCCAGAAGACAGGAAGGTCAAAGGAAAAAGCGGGAAAAGCTACAACTGCCCTGACCTTAATTTAAGGTGATGGGGAGCACTTATGGATATGTATATAAAAAAGGAAAATATGGCAAAATTTTTCACTGTGCCTTCTCTCCGAGCTGGGTCAAAGGTGGCGCCTACCTCCATACTGCCCCTGATAGCTGTGTTAGCCAGCAAGGCACTTTCTGTGCTCTTATGGAGTTTCATATCCATAAGTCTGAACTCTGTGTTGCCAACAGTGGTAGGGTCTTGCGCTTTCTTCTTGAATAGGAGCCAGCTCCAGCCCATGCCAGGAGGCTGACACCCTAAGCAGTTCACCCAAGACAAAGACAAAAGATTCTTCTTGCCATGAGGTTCCCTTATGTCAGACATCCGCTGGTTAACCCCCACTCCCCACTATACATCTGGATAGTTATGCTAACTACGCTGCCTAGCAACTAATGTGTCAGACATTAACCAACAGGCCAAAGTCATTGATTAACAATGGATTTGGCCAGGTGAGTCATCGGACTCCAGACTCAGTGTCTGTTTCTTGATGAGATCATGCTCTTGCTACACTGCCCAACCCCTGGACCTCCTCCCTTTGTTCACCTTTAACCTATAGTAAGGTCCAAGAGGGACGGACTGCCTAGTAGGTGTGTTAGTGGGTTGTGGTCTGCAAAGCCCACCCCGAGACCCCCAATAAAAGTCCAGACCGAGAGTCACTCGGCCTCTTGAGCCGTCGCCCTCTATCTCTCTATTGACCCTTCAGTCCAGCTTTCTGTACCCAACCCTTGCCTCCATCTTTGAACCCCATTTTCTCTCTCTGGAAACACGTTCCAGGAGAACCACGTGGTCTTGCTGGTTCAAGCCTCATGGCCCCATAGCTTTTATACCTTTCTTCCCCCATCCAACTCATCTTGACATCGGACAACGCACCTAAGGTAATGTGCTTTCCCCACCAACGATACCTGCTCATGCAAAAGTGCTATTTTCTCTCTTTATTTTATTAGGCCTTTAAGATTGTGTGTGTGATTACGTTTTTGGTATGCTTGATTACATGACCCAGTAAACAACATTGAACTTGGAACCTGCCTCACGTGCTTCTTTCCTTGAGAACTCCCGGGAGGGGTGGGACCCTGGTATAGTTGGCAAGAACCCGTGTATTTTGCTGATTGCTAAACGTAAATTAAAGCAATTCGGCTAACAGCTGTGCATAAAGTGTATACTGTAAGCTCAGGTGGGTTTCCCTTCTCACTAGACATGGGCAAACCCTAAGCCTTGCCCCCACAACTTGGCCAAGGGAGGGGGTGCTGGAATAGTCTTCTCCAACCATTTTTAGCATTGACAATGCAGGACAAAGTTGTACAGATTTTTTGTCTAGAAGGGTAACAGCATAATTTCTCCAGTTCCTTTTCTTTGGGTCAGTTGGAGTGGCTGAGAAAGGCCCTTCCATCCCAGTGAATCCCCCCCTGCTGCCCTTTTTTCGGTTGCTATCTCAGTTCAGCTCCTTCCACTCAGAATAGTCTCTGCTACCTACATTTTTTTTAGCCATACTCAAGGCTTTTTTTGTAGAAAAAGCCCAGCAGGAACTCATTAGCATAATAGGCCACACCCAACAGCAGAAACACATTAGCATATTAGGCCACACCCCTGGCAGTGCAGCTCCCTGCCAGGATTGGCTTCCCCAGGTACCCTGCAGCTTGCGGGGTGCATGGGGAACCCGAGGGAAGGAAGGCAGTTTCTGGATCAGCTTCCCCAGGCGCCCTGCAGCTGCAGGGTGCCTGGGGAACCTGAGGAGGGAAGGCAGTTTAAACTGCCTTCCCTCCCTGAATTGGCTTGTCTTCCCCAGGCACCCGCAGCTTGCAAGGTGCCTGGGGAATTGGGGGGGGGGGGAGGCTGTAGGCGTGGCCAACTTGGAAGCCAGCCAGAACTCTATTCCTGTGCATTCCTGCCCAAAGATAGCCCTGGCCATACTGATTCCCAATTATCTTTAAAATTAGATTTTACAACTGTTGGCCCCTTGGGTTGTTCAGCACTACTCTCACATGTGTGTAAAATGCTGTTACGTTGCAGCTGCCTTATGGCGACCCCATAGGGTTTTCAAAGCAAGTGATTAAGTAGAGGTAGTTTGCCATTGCATTCCTCTGCAAAGTCTTCCTTGGTGGTCTCCCATCCAAGTAACAACTTGCTTACCTTTGGAGATCTGATGAGATAGGGCTCTACTATACTAGTACACATCCCAATACTACTCTTTTACCTTCTCCTTTTCAGTGGTGTCTCTTGACACTGAATCACAATAAAAATATTCTTAAAATATTTAACAAAACTACTTGTTACATAGCCAATTCTAATGTCAAGAGTCACAGTGACCTCTAAACCTCTTTAAACAAGTGAATTTTTGTTTCCATAAAACCTAGTTTCCATTGAGGGCAATGATCATGGTGATCTTCAAGATGAGTCTTCTCCGAGCACAATGCAGGATATCTCATCAGCTTTTCTACAGGTAAAGATATAGGCAAATACCTAGCTGACTTGGGAAGTGACAGTGGAAATTCTCCTTTGGTAGATGATACTGTTTTTTGTTTTTTCAGCAGCCTTTAATTTTTTACTTCCCAAACTTTTCTGCCGTATCCCACCCCAAAATTTCATTTCACACAGAATCTCTTTTCAAGGGCATATGTATTCTCAGAAGTGTGAAGATCCCTTTTTTAACATTTAAGGAGACATAAGAAAGATGTCTACAAGATGAATAAGTGAACCAGGAGCAAACCTAGAAAATAATGAATTATCAAAAGTATAGATTTGTCACAACAGCAAGCAGTAATGGATGCTACACATTCGATTACAAGAATGCATATGAGGCTGAACACCAACTAGCTTCTTGTTAATTTCAAATTTGCAGATTTATTAGGGAAGGGTAGAAGCAAAGATTTTTCATGACAAAAGACGCTAGGCATAAGAACACATGGGAGATAATAGACATGAAAGTCATAAAGCAGCTCTAGAAGAAATCTTTGCAAACCCCCCCCCCCCCAAGCCAAACATGAGGCTCTGTACATCATACAACAATGCATCAGTGCTATCCCTTTAGGACAGCTACATTTGCATGTTGAAAAACATATTCCTCCCTGTTTCATAATATGTGGCATATTTTAGGATAAATTCTGTTTATTCCCCATTCCATATACAATCCCCACAATCACTGCACACAGACATAGCTCTTATCGTTCCAAGAGTTTCTTCTGCAAATAATGTAAAACCACCAGCGTACAGGTTTAGGACTTTACTGTGCTGGCCCCACCACTACGATACAGCCTCCCCATGAGTGTCAGCATGTCCTCTAAGCCTCTTGGACTTCAGAAAGATATGTAAAATAAAAATTGAAGGTGGCTAGCCATAATCTGGTAAATGCTTTTTGTCATGGCACTCTCTCTCTCGATGTTATTTCTACCATTGCTTTCAGTTCGTGTTGTGCATGGTATCAGTCTCTGGATTTAAATATCCAAAAATTTGGCCATGTTGAGAATTAGATGTATTACTACATTAAATGTATGCATGAAGTACATAGTACATATAAACATGTACAAAAGTATGCATACTTGGCACAAACAAATCTACAAACACTACAGCAAAAACTGAAATATTAAGTAGTGGATTCAAAGAAAACAGGGATTCAAAGAAAAATAGGGACGACTGACTCATCTAAGACTGCATCTTAGAAGAAGAAAAACATGCCTGCAAAAGTAAAGAAAAATGACGTTAAGTCCCATGTTTCAGCTGGTGCTGGTGGGCCTTGGATCTAAAATACTGAAGGCTGCTGCCATTGGATACAACTCAAGATAACATCACTTGCAAGAACTATATGAAGGGAATGACCCAAAGAATAAGGTTCATATGCAACAAACAAAGTGTACCACAATAAACTATTTTCCTAGCACATCTTGAGGATTTATTCCTTCCCATTTTCCCTCTGCTTTTTGTATTGCCTTGCATTTTCCCCTTCTAATTTACTTCCCCATTTTACTCTCTCCATTTAATCCTGCAACAGTGTGGGACTCCTTTCCTTGCAATGAAATCTTACTCCCCTCTGGGAACTTTATTCCTTGGCAGCATGAGGATTCAATCAGTTATGTGTTTACAGTTAGCAACTAGGCATGTGCAAATACATTTGGATTGTGTGTATTAATTAAATTAAAAGTTGCATACATTTCAAAAACTACTGGGTCCTATCCAGTTAAAGTTCTGAGTCCTGCTCATTACAGTGGAAGAGACTAAAGCTTGTGCTTAGCTCTCCCACTGAAATCTATGGAACTTAAAAGGGCTTTAAAGGGATAAATCTTCTTATGTTAAATCTGGAATTCCATTCCTGAATCTTGATGCATTCCCTTATATTTATATATATATATATATTTGGGGATCAGATATGAAATGGGAGTTATATTTTACTACAATTTTGTTTGTCTCAAACATCAGATTTTTCCACTGCAAAAGAAAGTTTATAGTTTTAGGAAGCATGTTTAAATTTATCTCTTCTTCCAAGAAGACAGATGAACTTGTGAAAATCTTTATTTCAACATCTAAGCTTTCAATTTTTGAAGACTTCATTTCTCTGTCTAAACTGATGAATTAATGGTGAAAAAAACACTGTAGATACAGTTCAAGATGGGTAGCCAAGTTAGTCTGTCTGTAGCAGTAGAAAAGAGCAAGAGTCCAGAAGCATCTTAAATACTAATAAAATATGTGGCAGGGTATGAGTTTTTGTTGAGTCTGAAGAAGTGAGCAGTGACTCACTAAAGTTCATGCCCTGCCACATATTTTGTTAGTCTTTAAGGCACTACTGGACTCTTGCTCTTTTCTACTCCTGTAGATATAGTTGTTATCTATCCACTTCCCTGCCCAAATAGGAATTAGTTGCTTAACATTTAAAATCCAGCACACAAGGTAATCCTTTGTGTATCAGTGTGTATGAGACTCTACATGTCAACAAGATTTATCTCTTCATACACATTTAGACAATAAGAATTCTTTTGATTAATCACTTTGCTAATTAACTGTGTACAGAATGTACAACTGTGAATACCCTCCAATTATATCCCCAAGGATAATCACTAAATATACAGTGTTTACAGATACCTGTCACTCTTAAATAAAGTTTCAGTTCAAGTACATAAATAATTCTCTGAAAATGGTGCTGGAATCTATAGCCCTGATACCCAGATCAATGGAAATCTGTGCATCTGATCTGGCGGACAATGTTCCTCTTTGCAGAACACATGATTTCCTCACTGACAGACAGTATTCATTGCTTAGTTGGGAGATACGGGTGGGAATGCCTTGTTTCACAGTATTTGTTGAATGGATCAGTTATCTTTTTAGCAGCTTATTTGCACATCAGGTGAAAGATCATAATTATTCTATATGATAACTATTCTCCTTGATATAGTTTAGTGTACATTCATAAAGGGCAATCCACACACAGAAGTATCTCCAATTCATAATGTAATTAAATTCATAATTTAATTGGAAGAGAGTATCAGAGCTGATCCTGCCTAACTCTTATATATAGGACTGCCAGTAGGGATGGGCATGAACTGAATTATGAACCAAAGTTTGTCATGAACTGGGCTCAGTTTGTGGTTCATGAGCCTTGGTTCATGCAGTTGCACCTCCCATGAATTGCCTATAAACTGAACCATTATTCACAGAGGTTTGTGAGATTCGTGGGAGCAGTTTGTGGGCCAGACATGCTGGCACCAATGAATCAATTGTCCAGGCAACAGGGGGATGGACTTCTACAGTCCTTCTGCAGCCCTGGAAACAACAACGGTGGCCCTCCAAAGCTTGATAGGCAGCTCTGACTGCCAACAAGAATCCTCACATTCTGTTCTATGAGAGCAGAATGGATATATACCCCCAGCTCACACTCAGCTGCTTTCAGCTGTGATTTCCCCAGACAGCACTTTTGTGGGGGCACCTGCTTGGGAGGGGTGCTACTTGCCTCCCAGCCAATCCTCACCAAACTTGGAGGGCAGGTAGAGGGGTATCCCAGGGAGGTTTTCTGTGAGTTTGATGCCTCTAGCTTTGTGAACCCCCACAAACCAGGAACCTCCACAAACCTCCATAGTTGCCATGCCATGCCCAGCAATAGGTAGTAGTGTGGAGGGTGGAGCCATGGGTGCCAGTGTTGCATGGACCATAATATCACTTCAAAGGAAAACAGAAATGACATTACATCACTCTAGGAATTGCTAGTGAAACCATGGAGTTCCCAGTGATTCCTAGAACTACATGATACTTCTAGGGTTTCCTGGAAGTGATATCATACCATGTGCAGCACCGGCATTTTTTTTTAAAAAAATCTCTCACTCCCCGTTTAAGCAGCAACAGACAACAAGGGTTGCCAGTGGAAGGCCTCCTGACATAGTGGGACCTCTGGCTACATATATGTGACATGCTTCCAAATTCCTCTCCAGCAAAAATTCTCAGAATTTGCCATTCTGGTCTGAATCACAAATGTCTTAGAATAGAATTTAGGTTCTTTCTACCATATGTGGTAGACTTGTGATAAAGCTAAAGTCTTTTGGTGTATGATTCATGCTGAAATGGGAAAAAAATTGAAATGTACTTTTTAAAAACTGCCTGAAATGTTATTGTTTGGTCTTAAGCTAGAGGAAGTTAATGTAACTAAAAGGACTTTAATATGGTATATGGTGACTACAGCGAGAATGGTCTATGCTCAGATCTGGAAATGTGGAAAAAAACCAGACATATGGGAATGGTTGAGAAAACTGCTATTTATGACAGAAATGGACAAATGGACAAGAAAACTGAATAATCAAGACTCAGAAAGATTTCTAGAAGAATGGAAAGACCTGAAAGAATATCTAGAACAACATTGGGATATGAAAAATAATATTTTTACATTGTCTAATTATTGATTTTTGATGTTTAAAAGAAGAAACAATTATTCTTAAGAGAAATATACTGAACGATTGAAATGACAAGAACAGAAACTAGAGTACATATTACAGATATCTAGTTATTACGTTTAAATGTTTAAAAATTACCTTTCTTTTTTTATTGTTATAATCAAATTTGTTACCTGTAAGAGCTAATAATTTTAAATCTTTATAATTGCTATTATATATATAATGGTATAGGTGAGGCGGGAAGTCCCAAAGTTTTTGAATTGTAAGCGGAATACATAGCTATATAGAAAAACGGATAGTGATGACAATATTTCAAAAGTAACTATGTAAAGTTTTGCAACTAGAAAAATAATAAAAATTTATTTTTAAAAAAATGTCTTAGAATAGAATATTATGCCTATACTGCTCAGTATTTTTCCATCCTGTATACCTTGAAGGGTGGTAGGGTGGGTGGGATAGAATAATTTGGATTTGTATATTGGAGCAAATTGAAATAAAGTCACTAGTTATACTTTTTTTGTAATTTTCTAAAATGTTGTTGTTGGATCTTGTAAAGGGATTAAACAGAGAACTTTCTTAAAATGGATGCCTGTAATAGAAAACTGAACCTATTCAATTTCTTCCAGGAAGGACAGAAAGGGAATACTATGAGTTCTTCTCAGGAAACTCAAAGAGGAACCAAAAGGACACCTCCTCTGCTCCTTTCAGAACAGCTAAGAAGGTTAGGAAAGGGCTGGAAAAGAAGCTATAGGGTCTGTTCAGCTGAAGCTCTGTGGCCTGGGGTTGGTTCCAAAAGCCATGAAGACATCCCTTATGGAAAGGAATGGATGAGAGAGAAAAAGACACTTGAGGCCAAAATTGAAAAATGGAAGGCTATAAGATAGAGTTTGGGGAAAGGCTGAAAGACTCTTGGTAGAGCTGAAACTAGGAGGCTGACGCTGAAAGCATAGCAGAGGAAAGCTTTTCCCAGGTGAAACTGGAAAGAGTTTGCCTCAGCTACCTAGCCTCAGGAATATATTTGAAAACTCTTGGGAGTCAGGGACCACACACCTACAGTTATTATATCAATAACTTTTTTCGCTCTTATGCTTAAAAAGAAGAAGTTTGAACCCCCACTCTGCTCCAGAAGCTTGTTAGGTGGCCATGCCTAAGGAAGATAGTCAAATTCCTGGACCCTGGAGGGATACTGGGGTTTGACCATAGAGGCATGGAGGAAGGGAGAATAATGTGGTAAACCACTTTGGTGCCCCATTAAAGAGAAGAACTCGTTATAATATTAAGACATCAAATCACAAAATTCAAGGGTGTGGGTTTTTTGCAGAATTTCAGCAAAGTACACCTGCATGTAACATATGATGCAAAAAATTATGCAAACAAGCCACAACAAACTGCACATGATCCCAGTGCAGAATGGATTTTAGAAATTCTCCTCATTAAACTGGAATTAAGGGGTAGCATTCAGCACAGGGAGGTATTTTAAAACAACAAAGGAAGTAAACAAGAGACATCTAATCTAGAAACTAAACTAGATGAATATAAATATTCACAGGTACGAAAAAGAGAAAGGCTGTTCACAAATGTTGCTAAACAGTGTTAACTATGGAACAAGGTCAATCATTTGTCTGCCACAGTCTAAAGCAACTGGGTTTAATTTGCACAGGTTTTCTTCTGTGCTGTTGAGGGCAGAGAATTATTTACCAACAGAGAAGCATAAATGGAAGTCTGTACGGATCAGATTCTGTGTATGAAAACACCTGTAGCTTTTTTGAATTAAAAATGTGATCCACAAAGATTTCTGCATGTGTCAGTCTGCAGCCACCTGACTTCTGGTTATAGAAACACAAATAGAAATTAACTCAGACTGATAAAAATCAAAGCTGTGATAATTTATAGCAGCTGTGTGTTTGGTTCCTTACTATCTGAAACATAATTATGCAATACAAATTCACTTGAATTAATGGAATACATATATAAAGCATATAGAACGTGGGGAAATGGACAGGATAAACAGGGAATTTTCATTACCTAGTCAATATTTATCTCCTCTGTGAAATCATTCAGATGAAGTTTGGAGATCATAAATTAAATGGAGGATGAACACAATTACCTCTTTATACAACTTTCCTTCCAAGACATCAACTATTGATACAGACAGTTTTGTTTTATTATTCGTAAAAGGAACAAAACAATGTGGCAGTTCCATGGAGAATGCAGTTATTACCTTCCTTTGCACTTGTGTTACATCCTGCCTCTCAGCCAACAACTTCCAAGTCCCTTCCACATAAAAGGAACAATTATAACAAGCCATTATATAATCAACTGTAATAATAGCAGCAAAAACAGCAGAAATTGATAAATAACTAAAAAAACCCACACAACAAAACTATCCTAAGGAGGGAGGGGAACGAAGTCTGAATGATCAGTAATTTCTTAACCTGGCACCTGGGTAAAGAATTAAACAATCAAGATGCCATCGAGAAGGTCCTATCTCTGGTAGACACTCATCTCACCCATGAAGGTAACCTAGCCTTCAGATAGAAGATTTTAATGTCGGACAAACTCATATGGGAGGAAGCAGTCTTTTAAAAACTTAAGATTATACTGATACTTGGAATAAGGGTATAATGACCCAGAGCTTACCATTTTCTCCCGCGGAACTGATCTCTGCCATCTAGAGAGCAGTTGTAATTCTGAGTGATCTCCAGTCCTCCCCTGGAGATTGGCAGCAATGGTCCTCCAGGAGGAAATGGCTGGTTTGGAGGGTAGAGTCTATGGCATTGCACCTGTCTGAGGACCCACCCCTCCTCAAATCCCACCCTTGTCAGCATGTAAAATTGAGGATGCCAACAAGATGACAGCATGGCAGACAGATCACTGTAATCTAAAGTGACAGCTAGGGATCACATGACTGTACATATGACTGTACATATTGCATCAGCCTAGAGGAGGAGCACAATGACTCAGCATCTCTGCACTGATTGGGCAATGTACTGAATATATTCTGTACGATACCTAGCTGTTTATGCCAGAGTGTGCATCAGTTGCCTGCGAAGCATTTTGTCAGGCTGAACAGTGAAATGCTTTACCTGAAGGGACTGTGTAAATATTGTGTAAATAAACTGTAAATATCTCTGCACAAAGCTTGGGCACGCACAGATCATCATTTCCTTCACACTGTCAACCCTCTCCAGACTCCATCCCTCAAATCTCCAGGAATTTCACAACCTGGAGGTGGCAACCCTTCCAGCCAACCATCAAGCTACCATTATGTACCCCTCTGACTTCAGCTTTTCATCTTCCACCTACAGCCGCTAACTAGGAAAACTACAGTCTTTCTCCACAATGGGGACCCAAGCAGGAGGGAAGCAACTTCAGCAGGGTATAGTGACACAGAGTCCACCCTGTAGAGCAGCCATTTTTTTTCCAGGGGGGCTGATCTCTGCCATCTGGAGAGCAGTTTGAGCCCTTACCTGGAGATTGGCAGCAATGGTTCTCCAGGAGGAAAAGTACAGTCTTTCTTCACAGTGGAGACCAAAGCAGCTTGCATCATTCTCCTTTCCCCCTTATGATCTGCACAACAACCCTGTGAGGTAGGTTAGGCTGAAAGTCTGTGTCTGGTCTGAATCACCCACTCAACTTCCACAGCAAGAGCCTGGGTCTGGCAGACCCTGCTCTGAAGCACTAATTGCTATGCCTAGGATAGCCAACCTCCAGGTGGAGCCTGAAGATCACCAGATATTACAGCTGAACTCCAGACAACAGATTCCCCCCCCCCCCCCCAGAAAATAACTGGTTTGGAGGGTGGGCTCTATGGCATTCTATTCAGCTGAGGCCTCTCCCCTGCCTAAATTCCGGCTTCTGTAGACTCAATCACAAAATGGACTCCTGCCTTTGCCTGACAGAACCAAGCTTGGTTGACTAGCAGCAGCCACTGAGGGAAAAGAGTGCCAAAAGAGCCAAGCAGAAGTGTCTCCTTCAGAAGAGACAGCCATTTTTGGCAGTTTATTCTGTGAGTGCAGAGTGTCCAGGCTGGCAGTGGGCGGGGGGAAGGAGAGGACCCAAAACCCAGCCAATGGCATGGAAATGCTCTTGAGTGGCAGTTGATGGGCCAATGGCTGATGGAGCGCACAGCACAGCCAATGGGAGAGCTGGAAATGGCCAACATGTTAGGACAATTATATATATTGGATCAGTGTCTACTAGTAATGTTGCCACAACATTTTGTATGTACTGGGTCTTCAGAGGCAGTCCTGTGTCGGCTGTATTGCAACTGTTCAGTCCGAATGGGTATCCATGGGAATTAACCATGGATAATCCTGCACCTCAAGAAACCCTGCAGCAGATGAACCATCAAGATTTAAACAGTGGATCTATAAATCACAACCAGGATCTAAAATTTCATCTGTAGACATGGATCTAGGAGCAACCCCAAGCTGTGAATTTAATCTTATACATGGTGATATGCTGAGGACATTTAAAATTGCTACTGATATTTCCCTTGTTAAAAATATCCATCTTTTGTTGAGGTGAGTTTCTTGTTTGATAGTCTGAAGATCTGCTCCCAAGCAGTACTGTGAAGAGTTTGCATTTGCACAGTGACAGTAGTGATATGGCAGTCTGATCAGATAGCTGTAATGACTATGCTCTGGGTCATGCTGGGATGTCTCTTTTAAAAGCAGCTAATTTAGACTGTACATACCGTTTTTAGGCTTGCACAATTCAGCAGCATCCCTCCTTTTCCTCTTCTCTTGTTACTCATAGTTTCTTCTTTTAGTGTGTGTGTTCTACATATCCTTTAGGTGCACTCATGCATGGCTAAAGCAAGCCTGGGTTCAAATTCCACTTTGCCAAGGAAGCCTGCTAGATGAGCTTGGGCTAGTCATATGCTCTCAGCCTAACCTAATGAAGGAGAGGAGAACAATATAAAATGGAGAAGTGGATAACAATATAAGCCACTTGGGTGCCCATGTAAATAAATGGTTTCATTTCAGGACCCTAGATACTTCCAAACTAATAAACTAAGGGTGCTCATTCATTAAATTGATGATGATATTAACCAAGGTTAAGAAGGCATTGGTCAATTTCAGCACACTAGGTGAGCATTTTTACAGAGCCATCCTAAGCACTCTTACATCCTGTTGAGGCTGTTCACTTCAATGGATTTAGAAGAGTGTAACTCTGCTTAAGATGGTATTGCTAATGCATTAATTTGAAGGATCAGAGCTCCAAAGCTAGGAAACTGAAAAATTAAAATATTGCTCAGCCACAGAGGTGCACATAATCAGGAAACATAAATTAAAAATAAAATAAAAAAGAGGAAAGGTTTGTGTCTCTAGAGAGGTTATCTAGTAGACAACCTGCTTTGTATGCAGATCTTTCTTCTTCAGGGTTTGGGGGAGAACAGATGTGGCTAATCAAGTATTTAAGCAAAGCATTCAAATCCTAACAGTTTGTCAAATGTTCAGCTTACTGATTGCAACCTGCAGACAGCTTGTGAACTAAACTATTCAGAGATCAACAAACATCTTTGTTCTGTACATTGATTCACCATGGCAAGAAACAAAACTGTTAACTTCAATAGAACTAATATAGAAGGGAAAGCCAATATTCTTTAATATCTTTATTCTTTAATATCAAATGAGATTCTATCACTAAACTTTACAGTTTTTTTCACTTTATACTCTCTTTCTCTAGTGGCAGCTTGATCACATTATTTCTTGTCAGTTGTCTGCAACCATCAGTTACTTTTTTAAAAAAATGTATATTGTAAATGGTTTATCTGTAAGAATATGCCAATTACTGCAAAATCAGCCCTTTTTAGAGTTGGAGTTATAACATTAAGCAAAGCAATGATGAACTCTAGGGAGAAAAGAATGAAGTATAGGGATCAGCATGAACCATGGTTTGTGGCAGGGAGCAGAAAGCTGGGGTTTAAATCTCTGCTTTTTGCTCCCCACAAAAAGTGATGGAAAGCAGAAAGCAGAGGTTTCCCAGCAAAAAGAAGTAGGGAGCAGAAAACAGGGGGTTAAACAGCTCAGGGCCATTTAAACCACTGTTTTCTGCTCTTCGTAAAAAATGGCTGAGTGACAGGGAGCAAAAAGCAGGAATTTAAATGTCTCTGAGCCATTTAAACCCCTGCTTTCTGCTCTCCATGAACTACCATAAACTGCCTTAAAATTTCTGGAAGTTTGTGGTACCTCATGAACTTTAGTTTGTGAACCATGCACGACTCAAAATTTGTCACAAACCTTCATTCGTGAACCGGTTCATGCCCATCTATATATATAAAAGAAAATCCCCTCACCATAAAATCAACACACAGGCCAAACCATTGGACCTAGAAACACCAAATTTGGAGAAAGAGTTCCTACCATGCTGTAGGTGCTCACTAAGAAGGGATTTTTTAGAAATTCAACCCCTAAGGAGGGTCAAAAGGGGTAAAATGTGCTCCCCCCATTGATTCATATGAGGCTACCAGGCTGCTGCCTACTTCTACCCCCCACTCTCTGATTGGCCAGCTGCAGAGCTCAGCATTCTGAGGTTAAAAAAACAGTTACAGGAGACTGCAGAGAACTAATGACAGTTAAGGAAATCAGGAATGGCCAACAACCACCTGTGAGGTGCAGTAATGCTGCTGGTACAGCCTCTCTGATGGCTTCCAGCACACTCCCCCCACCTCCTACACTTAACAGGCAGCTGTCTTTCAGGTGCAGCAGTGGTTGCAGGGTGCTTAAAGCCACGAGGGAGCCAGCCCCAGCAGTAGCACCTTAGTGATCCTGCTGGCCCCACCTCTGTAGTGGCTTCTAATACTCCTTCCCCCCTACACTGGACAGGCAGCTGCCTGTCTGGTGTAGGAGAGGAGGTGTGATGCTTACAGCAAAACAGTCCAGGAACACAAGTAGAGACATAGCAGGAGTTGACTTAACAGATGACTGCTTCTTAAATGGACATTCTATGTAGCCTGCTCCAGAGTGAGCTCACCAAGCAGCCTGGTGATCTTAGCACCTGAGGGCAGAACCACCAATGTGGTCTAGAGAGAGGTCCTTTAGTACAGAGCAAGAAAAGTACGTATGTCTCACTTCATTTCTTACACTACAATCTTCTCCATTAGAATTCCTACAACAAATTTCCCATTTCAAATTTCATATCATCAGTATTATAACTGGATTTACAGAACTTAAATACCATAGCAAAGCACAAGTATCAGGCTAGTCCCCAATAAAGAACCTAGTTGATTTTGTAGTTATCATACCTTTGTTACAAATATACATTTCCAGGAAATGAGTTCACCATATAGAAGCACTGAGACTATCAAACCATCAGCAAAGAAAGGATACTGAATGAAATATTCAATGGCTTTTCTCAATAAGAAAGCTAATAAAGAAAGCTACTGCTGGCAGTCACCCATTTTAAAAACTAATACTGCTGTTTGCAAGCTGAACAGTGAATTTTTTCTCCATTGACCACAATTCCCTCCCACTGAGTAACTGAACTTAATTTCTCAATGTCAGCACCTCTACGAATCCAAACCTGCTTTTCAAGGCTGACTGTATTTAGTTTTACATGGAATGAACTTAGTGTTTAACTTGGGCGGGGGGGGGGGGGGGGGGCAATATATGAAACAAGGAGATTCCACTCTCATACTTTCCAGACCAGGAAGGAAATTCAGAAATTGACATCCTCACTATTTGTGTCACAGTTAAGTAGGAAATTGTTATTTTATTCATCTTAGTCTAACAGGAACACTGTATGCAGAACACAAGTATAAAGCTAGGAATACCATGGCAGTTTGTCCCCAGCATTATTGGTTTTTAAAATAATTGCCTCAGGAGATGTCTTGGCTTTCTTTTCATCCCTTATTTATAAGTTCCTGTTCTCATCACTTAATGTTCTGTTTTCCCATAGTTTCAGCATAGAAAGTAGTCAGTCACCAACATTCACAACCAACTGAACCTGTATTTCATCCAAATATACACAAACTGAAGTCCCACTGAAATTTACTAATGATATTCAATCAACCATTGGTAGGATGGCAGTGATAAGTAGAAACACAAAATCAAATATTTATCATTTAAAGACACTGGGTGCATTTGTCTCCAGAGTCTACAGTTCTATAGCAATTTATTTCTACAGCACTTTTCAGTATACAAAGCAATTAATACTATTCACAATTACCTCTGAGTCATGGACTGTGTAAATTCCAGTGTACTGTTGTTCATAATGGGCAACCATCCAGTCACAAACAATGATAACTACAATAAATTGGACACCGTGCAAAACTTAAACCACCACCACAGCCTGAGTTTAGTGCAATGTCTACTGTAAAACATTGAGCTTGTGGAAATGAATTCTGAATCCAAATTAAATTTACTTGTAGCATAACAAATTCTTTCCAGCTTCACACCTGAAGCAGATGGAAGCCAACCGCATCAAGTAAATCAGCCCTTTCAAATTACAGTGGTTTATGATGCTCATCTGCATTTTAATTAGACGTAAAGGGTTTATTCCTGGAAAACCTCAAGAATGCCAGTACATGCCACCTGGAAATACATAGGAGAGTTCCCAGTAAATCAAGTAAAATATATATCACAATTTGATTTTGTATATGATTTCATTTTCAAGTGCAGACTCCATAGTTACAGGTATCAATATTTTATACTAGCAGTGATATATAATACTGACATAACTAGACCAAAGCTGATCAACCAATCTTACACCAAGCCTCCTTGAGGCAAGAGAAAAGGTGAGATATACATATTTAAATAAATAAATAAGTTGTACCCTTCTAAATCCATGGAGGTCAACAGGCTTAGAGGAGTAAAGCTCTGTTTAGGATTGTATTTTTGATATCCTAAATTCATCTTGGGAGAGCATTAAAGCTTTTCAACAATAACATTTAATCAGAGATCTTTTTGGAAAATACCTGTGGGAAAACTCTACGCCAGGGGTGTAAAATTCATTTGTTACAAGGGTCAGATCTGATATAAATAGGGCTTTGTTGGGCCAGACCATATGTGTCATAAAATGTAATGCCAGGTAGTGAAGATATTAACTTTATAAAGGACACTAACAAACACAAAGGGTTTTTTAAAAACTCAAAATACAAACATGCTTAAAACAGTAACACTGTTGCCATATTTTATTTAACAGTCTTTGATAATTGACACATCCCGAACCTTCCCCCCCCCCCTTTAAGAGATGCCTACCTAAAATGGAAAGGTGGGGTGATAGTGGGATTTGGCAATGCAATTTGTAAAATAAAACATCAAGAAAAAGCACAAGGATCACAGCAGAAATTAAAAATAAAAAATAAAAAATATAAAATGCTCTGAGCCTGGGAAAACATGAAATGGCTGGGCATTGCAAGCTCCCCCCCCCCCCTGACAGCATTTAGTTCAATTGCTGACAAGATATCAGTGAGTCATGGACCATGTGTTAGATCCTGCTGATCTAGTTTGACAGCTGGGGAAGTCATATGACCAGAATGATATTGGATTTTTGCACACACTCATCATGACTCAGCTATTAGAGGTGCAACCTGATTGGTTGGTACTAGTATATATTGCAGACAGTTCATTGCTCTTTGCTCTCTCGTGGAGTACAGCTGTCTGCGTAGCACTCTGTCCGGTTGAACCCAGAAATTGCTATTAAAAGTACTGTATATAGTTCCAGTTGTTCAGTGTAAATAAATGTAAATACTCTGTATATATGAAACAGAGTCACTCTGCTATTTTTGCGGCGTCATCATACCGTCAGGGTTATGGGCCCAGCACGACTGCGCTGAGCTGTGGAGGGTCGGTCTAGTTGGGACTTGACACCCTCTGGAAGCAGCAGCAACCTGGACAAGGAACTGGAGTAACAGTCTTTTGAAGAGGACAGTGTACCTAAACCTGACTCAGGCGAGTCTGAGGAATCTGAGGGGTCGGAGGAGCTGGAGGCGTTGCCCAGGACTGGTCAACAGGATCTGTACAGTGAGTACAATATGGCTCTGGCTTCTACTGCTTTACTTGTGGACAAACTCACAAATGAGAACTATCCTATTTGGTCTCTGCGGATGCAGCATTTTCTTAAAAAGGAGGGTCTGTGGACATGTGTGACTGCACCCCCTGCTGCTCCAACTGCAGAAGAGACAGCTAAAGACGAAAAAGCCTTGGCAATACTTGTGCTGAGCTTGTCTGACCAGCAGATTTTGCATGTTGCAAATCAAACCACGGCAAAGGAAGCGTGGGATGCTTTAAAAACAGTTCATGTGCATAAGTCAGCAGCTTCGTTAATTGCACTGACCAGACGAATGTACAGAACTGTCATGCTGCCAAACCAAACAGTCCGCTCTCACCTTGATGCCTTAACAGAATGCTTTCAGGCTCTTGCTGTGCGTGGAAAAGAGGTGGCTGAGGATGACCAAGTTTACATCTTATTGAGTTCTTTGCCGGGACAGTATAATGGATTTATTTCTGCTCTTGAAAGTGTTGATCATGATCAATTGAAGTTGGATTATGTAGTTGGAAGATTGCTTGATCATGAGACTCGATCGCAAAGTAATGAGTTGGCAGGCTGCCATCCTGGGAACAGTTCCAAGGGAGATAGCAGTGTCTTTGCTGGCAGCATTCCCAGACCTGGAACATGTCCCAACAAGATACCAGCTTCTAGGCAGAAGCGGTGTTTCAAGTGTAATTCTACTCAACATCTGGCTAAACAGTGTACGAAGGAATGGAGGCGAGCTGAAAGAGATGTTTTTGCTGGTGGCCGAGAAAAGTCTTCCAGCGCACTCAAGCAGCAAATCACATTGGTGACTATTGACAGTGCTGAGAACAACATCAAATGGATTATTGATCCTGGAGCCTCAAGGGTTTTTGTAAAAGACAAAAGTTTATTAACAGATATGCGGGCTACTGAGTTAAACAAAGTTTGTCTTGCTGACGGGAGCGCAGCTGCTGTGACGTGTGTGGGCAGTGTCTATTTTCCTAATCTAAATTATAAATTTAATGAAGTTCTCTGTGTGCCAGATTTAGAGAACAACCTGCTAAGTATTAGTGCTTTGGATGAGGCAGGGTTTAAAGTAACGTTTGAAAAGAAAAGTTGCACAATTCATAAGGGAAATCAGCTTGTGTCTGTTGGAAAATTGCAAGATGATGTTTATGTGCTAAGTAATGAGTGTATTAAGGCACAATCAGTGCTCAATGACAAGAGTTTGCACCCAAATTGCATTCATTTACTCCATAGACGGTGTGCCCATACAAGTTTTCACACTTTGAGTAAGACACTTGCTTGTTTGGGAAAAACAAATGTTAAAAAATGTGATAATTTTCTGGAATGTGAGATATGCAAGCAATCTAAATCACAGGCATATCCAGTTGCCAAAATAAGTGGCAGAGAGACACATGAACCACTTGCTTTAATTCATGCAGATGTCATTGGGCCATTTCCAAATAGTGTGTCTGGTAAAAGATTTTCATTGATTCTGGTGGATGATTTTTCTCGCTTTGTGTGGACATATCCACTAGAGAAAAAGTCTGAAGTGTGTGCCACTATTAAACAATGGGCTGCTAGTGTTCAAAGACAGTTGAAACGTCCTATTTGTGCTTTTCAGTCCGACATGGGAGGCGAATTTATGTCAGATGAATTAACTAAATGGTTTAAATCACAGGGAATTAAGCACAGAGTGTCAAATGTTGCTACTCCTCAAGAAAATGGTGTGGCTGAGCGAAAAGCAGGTGTATTGCAAACCATGGTTCATTCTGTATTAGCTGATGCCAATTTACCTTTTTCTTTTTGGGGAGAGGCTATAAAGTACTGCTGCTATTCTTTGAACAGATTGTGGACCAAAGCAATTGATGATATTCCCTATTCAGTGCTTTATGGGAAACAGCCTAACATAGAGCATTTAAGAACCTTTGGGACAAAAGCATGGGTCAATATTCCATTAAGCCAGAGGCGAAAAGGGAAACCTAGAGCTGAGAAGTTAACCTTTATAGGTTATCAGCCAGGAATGAAATCTTATCGTTTTGCTAATAAGAATAATTTGCTTAAATATAGCAGGTCAGCAAATTTTTGTGAAAATGCCAACTGGTCTAGAATTCATTCTAATGAGTTACCTTCTAAAGTGTTGCTACCTTTGACTCAAACTGACCAAGCTGTACAACATGCTGAAAATGAACAAGAAGTTAAGCAGGAAGTTTTGTCTCCTAGCAGGTCGTCGTCTGAAGCTGAGCAGAGTGCGCAACAACAGCCAATTAGAGTGTCCAGTCGTGCTACTAAGGGTGTACCACCGCAGTGTTATGGAATTAATCATGTTTATGTTCCAGATAACTATTCTGATGTTTTGGCTCTACAAGGGAAGGAGAAACGTGCTTGGCTGGATGCTATGCAAGCTGAATATAATGCTTTGATTAATTACAAAGTATTTTCTCGTTCACAGTTGCCAGCTGATAAGAAGCCACTTGGATGTCGCTGGTTATTCAAGGTCAAATCTTCCAGTGATGGCAATTTAAAGTACAAGGCCCGTTTAGTAGCACAAGGTTTTCTACAAAGAGAAGGGAGTGATTTTAATGAATGTTTTTCTCCCACAGTGAGAATGGAGAGTGTGAAGGCAGCACTTGTTCTGGCTACAAAGCGTGGAATGAACGTTAACCATTTTGACGTTGAAACAGCTTACCTCAATGCGCCATTGGAGGAAGAACTATATCTAAAACAAATACCTGGTTTTGAATGTGATGACCCAAATGTTGTTTTAAGACTGCACAAAGGTCTTTATGGGTTGCGTCAAAGTGCTCATCTCTGGGGAGAGTGTTTATGCAAGGCATTAACAAAACTTGGGTTTAAACAAAGTGTGGCTGATTCATGTTTGTACAGTATCACTATTGATGGGTAACAATGTTTTGTTTTAGTGTTTGTGGATGATATTTGTTTTCTTTACCACAGTGCAGTGCAACTGAGTTGGTTCACAGAGACTATACAGTCACAATTTAAAATAAAGGATTTGGGCGCCATTCAGAACTATTTGGGAGTCCAGATCTCCAGAAATGTTAATGGTATATTTGAACTGAGTCAAGAAAGTAAAATTGTTCAGCTGTTAGAGAAATTTAATATGTCTGAGGCACACAGTGTGGACACCCCTATGACTACAGGTTATTGTAAGGAAACTGATGTGAATGTTTTTGCTGACAAGGGGTTATATCAGTCATTAATTGGATCTTTGTTGTATCTTAGTTATTGTAGTCGTCCAGATATATGCACAGCTGTTCATTGGCTAACACAAAAATGTTCAAATCCCTCGCAAAATGACTGGCTTGCAGCAAAAAGAGTTTTGAAGTATCTTAAAGGAACATTACATCACAAACTTTTGCTTAATGTGTCTAATGATCAACCACTTTCTGCTTACTGTGATGTTAGCTGGAGAGAGAGAAGTGATGGCAAATCTACTTCTGGTTTTGCTGTTTATATGTTTGGGGCTTTGGTTGCCTGGAAATCTATAAAGCAAACTCATGTGGCTACAAGTTCCTGTGAAGCAGAGTTCTCATCAATGAGTGATTGTGTAGTTCAAATTGAATGGTTTTACCAATTACTTCTTGATTTAAATGTAGATTGTAAATTGCCAGTATCTGTCTACAGTGATAGTTCGTCAGCCAGACAACTTGCAAATAATCAAGGTGTGCATACAAGAAGTAAACATATAATTGTAAGGTATCAAAATGTAAGAACAGCTATATGTAAAGGATTTGTTTCTTTGGTGCAATGTACATCTACTGACAATGTAGCAGATTTGTTTACGAAAAATTTACCCCGAGAAAGATTTGTAAAACTGTGCAAAATGTTACCCATGACTAACTGAATCTTGGGAGGCGTGACAGCATTTAGTTCAATTGCTGACAAGATATCAGTGAGTCATGGACCATGTGTTAGATCCTGCTGATCTAGTTTGACAGCTGGGGAAGTCATATGACCAGAATGATATTGGATTTTTGCACACACTCATCATGACTCAGCTATTAGAGGTGCAACCTGATTGGTTGGTACTAGTATATATTGCAGACAGTTCATTGCTCTTTGCTCTCTCGTGGAGTACAGCTGTCTGCGTAGCACTCTGTCCGGTTGAACCCAGAAATTGCTATTAAAAGTACTGTATATAGTTCCAGTTGTTCAGTGTAAATAAATGTAAATACTCTGTATATATGAAACAGAGTCACTCTGCTATTTTTGCGGCGTCATCATACCGTCACCCCCCCCCCCCCCCCCAGCCAGGTCTATTCAGAGTGGCAGTGGCTCTCCAGTGTAATGTCCCCCTTTGGCTGTGGATTCCCAGGTTAGGGTACTCACACAGGCACCTGTTCCCAGTTCTATTCAGCAAAGGCAAGCTGGCTCAAAACATCAGCCGTTTATTTAAAAGCAGACAAATTCACCTGGCATACAAACGTACAATCTGAAATTCCACTCCACTGAAATACATTGCAGCTCAAAAAAAGTTGCAAAGAAAATGCAGAATGGATTCTCCATTAAGGTTTCTGGGCCCAGAGAGACTATTCTGGGACTGGAATGACACCCCCCTGAATGGAATTCCATTCCCAAAATGCAGCTGCTGCTCCCAGGGACTGTTATTCCACTCTGGGGGCTGCCATTCCAGTCCCAGAGTAGTCTTATCTGGGCCCAGAAACAATAGAAAATCCATTCTGCATTTTCTTTGCAGCTTTTTTTTGTGCTTTAGCCCAGAGGAGCCTCCTGCTGGAGTAGAAACTGCAAAGAGAACAGGTTTCCTGTTTATTCTATCCTCCTTTCTATATATTGGGATTATTTATTATTATGTCAGAAAATGTTAAGCAGAAGTGTTATATTATCTTTAAAACTATGCTGTAAAAGGAAGGAACACTCAGTCAAATAAAATTAGCTTAGGATTCATGAGTATCCATGATGTGCTTTCAAACCCAACTGTACATACAGGAGTTTACGTTGTCTTAGTTTTATTTTGCATCCAAAATCAGAAGATGGATGGCAGTCAGATTTGAAAAAACTCAGCAGAACCTGCTATGCTTTGTAATCAAAATGCTTAAGAGTCCAGCTTTTCACCACCAACTGGTCATTTATGATGCCATCCTAAGACTTAGGTCTATTCAGTAGGACTTACTCCCAAGAAAGTGGGACTTACTCCCTTTGTCCACGTTCATTTAATTCACAGAAGACCATCACATTATAAAAATGACTCCATTTTACGATTTAACAAAATACACTAGATATTAAGTGTTGGTCTATGTTTAACTACTTACTTTTTTGGCTTTTTCAGAGACCATGGTGGAGATCATAGTGTTGCAGTGGGAATCCCAGTTGTTGTTGCTTTCCCAGCCAACATCTAGGGAGGGAAAAGGAAGATCAAAAAATGGTTCTTCGGCATAGTATAAAATAACAACAAACTTCAAAAAACAACAAGACGAAGACAAAGACAAAACAGCTTTTTGAGTTTTGTTTTCACTTTTGCTTTGTAAAAAACACTTCCAATTTTCACTGAACTTTTAGTCTCAAATAGAGATGGGCATGAAGCAGCTCACGAATGAAAGTTTGTGACAAATTTTGGCAGGTTCATGGTTTTTGAACTGACATTCATGGGAGGTCAACCAGCAAAAAACATTTCCACAAACTTTCAAGCAGCTGGTGGAGATTTATGCCAGTTTGTGAATAGATACATTTCCAGACAGATTATCTCTACTCAAACAAAACACTTGCCACAATTCAAAGCAATGTGTCTGTGTGTGCATGTGGAATTCTTCAGCTGTGGAAATACTTGTGTCAGTTTCAAACTAGTCATACCAATTTCAAGAGGGTCTCCCCCTTTGACAGCATTCCTTTGTGTTCACTTCCCATTTTCTTGCACAGAGCTTGCAAAATTTCACCCCCTTGCTTGGATTTCTTGTGACTCTGCACTTTGAGATCAGTCCTTTTAAGTCTCCAATGCCAGTGGAACTGGGTTTGGCTGGGCATTCTGTACATTTAACTGGTTGTGCTGGGCATGCAATCTCCCCCATTTAGATTGTGATTCTGTATTCCACACCATACCTCTAAAGCTGGCATTCCCACAATGGCACTGGTCTCTCCTGGTCACTCTTCCATTGTACTGGTATTGCTGGGAACTCTGTACCTTGAACTGGTTCTGTTGGGCTTGCAAAGATACCCACCACGACCTTCAGTTTTTACTGCAGAGATTCTCTGTCTTGAACTTAGTCCTGTTGGGTTTGCACTGCCACAGTGGCACTGGTTCTGGGGGGCACATTGCACTGGTTTTGTTGGGCTTGCAACCCCCCTGCCGCCTTTAGTTTCTATTGAGGGGATTATCTGACTACACCTTAGTCTTGTTGGGTTTGCAGTGCCACAGTGGCACTGGTTCTGTTGAGCACATTGCACTGGTTATGCTGGGCTTGAAAAATGCCCCCCACTTCAAGTTTCTACTGCAGAGATTCTCTGGGACTTTGATTCTGTTCTGCTGGACTTTTATTGCTTGTTGCTGTTCCCCCCCCCCCCCGCATTGGAAACAATGGGAGATGGGAGGCCTTCTTTGGGGGGAGCGTAACTCCTAGATAAAATGGATGCTTCCTAGACATGGCCTTAAACCCCACTGTGGTCCTTCCCCACACTAAACCTCAACCACCCCAGGCTAGACCCCCAGGAATTTCTCAACCTGGAGCTGGCATTCCTAGTTCACCTCCTAAAACATCCTTCTTCCCTAATGTGATGCTATATCAGATAGAAATTTTAGTGAATATTGCTGCACCATTGTAAAATAATTGAAATGCAGTATACATAATTGTGTATTGGAATAAAATGAGAGCCAACTGTTTTATACATCAATAATTGCTGTTTGTCCTACCACTTCATTACTGAACCTTTCAAAGCTGTTTGCTTCAGGTACTTAGTTGTGAATGCTTCTAATCAAAACAATCATAGAAAATTAGAGCTTTTTCATGAAGCAAGAGTGATGTCTGCATTTATAGTAGCAGAAAACAGTAATAATCTCATTATGATCTTTGCAGCTTCTGCCCTTCTATACCGTTCCATGCATATGTACTGAATGGTTTGGATCAAACATGGGGGATCATGCAGGCATGAATCATCATCTCACTTAACAATTGAAGATTCCATGAACTAGAACTAGTTATACTTTGTCATATACAGAAGCAACTTTAAACTGATTTCTGTAGGAACTATTTAATGTGGTAAGATATTTACAAACAGTACCAGCTTGTCACAGAAACCAAGACATTTTCCCCACATCACTACAAACTTTTGCTTTTTGTTTGTTTAGGATGGATAAAACAAAATATTTTTCTACCCAAAACAGCTTGTCATGTGGTAGTAGCAACCATTACAGAACAGCTTCCACATAGTAGAATATTTTGATATATAAAAATATTTAAACATACGAATAATTTGATATATAAAACTAGGATTGAGATAAAATACATAGGATTCCTTAAGAGGAATTATACATGCAGATTTCATAACAAGTGATCTTTGTGCATAAAGAAGGAGAAGAAGAAGAAGAAGAGATTGGATTTATACCCCACCCTCCACTCCCCAAGGGAGTCTCAGAGCGGCTTACAAACTCCTTTTCCCTTCCCCTCCCCACAACAGACACCCTGTGAGGTGGGTGGGGCGGAGAGAGCTCTTTCCCAAGCTGTCCTTGAGGGAACAGCTGGTACAGAGCTATGGCTTGCCCAAGGTCATCCAGCCAGGTGCAAGTGGAGGAGTGGGGAATCAAACCCGGTTCTCCCAGATTAGAGTCCGCGCACTTAACCACTACACCAGGGGTGGCCAACCTTGCTTAACGTAAGAGCCACATAGAATAAACATAAGAGCCACATAGAGATGTCTGAGAGCCGCAAGACAGGAACAAATATCACACACACGTTTTTATTTTTAAAAATATGCAAATTTGCTTTTTATTAACATTAAATGGGACTGCCAAAAATAAAAACAAACGATGAAAACCAGTTATAAGAAAGAGAGAGAGAGAAACTAGGAAAGCAAATAGATGGGAGGGAGGAGGGAAGGAAGGAAGGGAGAAAGAGAGAAAAAGCATGCCTCCCCTTTGCTTCCCCAGCCGCCCTGCCAGGAGCCGCACAATATGTGTGAAAGAGCCGCATGTGGCTCCCGAGCCACAGGTTGGCCACCCCTGCACTACACCAAACTGGCTCTCCAGTTTGGGCAGACATCATCAGACTTCTGAATCCCACTCCAGTTAATTAATTAATTTATTTTTATCCCGCCTTGCCGGCGAACTGGCTCAAGGCGGCTAACAGCCATAATCTTGGGTGTTGCACTTGGGGGTGGGGGTTGTCCCATAGGGTTCAGTTAGGTAACCTTGCATAATAGAATGTTCCCTATGCTCACTGACACTACTGAAGTTATCTGCAGCTCAGGAGTTATCACTTGTACCTTAGTACAACTCAGCAATAGCCAACTTTCCTGTTATGGGTAGATATATGAAGAATGCACAGAAATGCTCCTTTTCCAGTTCATTTGGTTTTCATGTGCTATCACTGTGGATCTTTGCCTTTGCCTGTTTTTGTTGCTGGGTTTCCCAATTCATTTATTTCTTTTAGATCATGTTTTCATTATTTTATACCATTCATATTTAATTGATACAAAGGTAATGTTGACCATTAAAAAGGTTTAAATAATGTTTATATTTAATGAGGGAAACAGTGACAGGAAACAGAGTGCTGTATGGTCTTAATAGTTTGATTTGCACAAGGGAGAAGCTGATTTTCAAGCATGCAATTTTTGAAACCAGCTCTAAACTAAAGGCAAGTGTGGCATTGGCAGAGCAGGGAAAGTGTGAGTAATTGCTACTTGGTATGGAGGAGTGTCACAAAAAAACTTGCTGTGTGCTCTAGTCCAAGTTCTGCCTGAAAACCCTCCTTGAGAGTTGTTTCTGAAAGCTTCAGAGGAAAGAAATTCAGTCATATTCTGCGGCTGCTTGTGTTTCAGTTGTTAGTAAATAATATATTTCTACATTTAGAGTCCAATGCACCATTGTAACGGTTTAATACAGAACTCAAGTCTGAAAGCTAAACTTGAACAGGGTGAACAGAACCTAAATATTATTACTAAATTATTGGCCATTTAGAGGCGAGTTGCTAAGTCCCTGCTTCAGAAATATATAGGCATAATATTTAATAAAGAACACAGCCCAGGCAACATCTTTCCCCCCCTCCAACTTGAAAACTGCTTGATAATTATTGATTTAAGAAATGCAGATAAGCAAAGAAATAATTCGTTAGACATTTGCATCTGTGCCAAAGGAAACCCCAGCTCTGCCAAGAGGCCTCACATTATGGATAGATTTGGGATATGAAGAGCACTGCAAGTAATAATTTCAGACAGGCATCTATTCATTTTTCACCATCATGAAGAATGAGAATAACTAGATTGGAAATCTAGACCTAAGCACAACACAGTGTTATCCTGTTTATCTTTACTTTGTTGTGCTAATTCTGCACTGTCTCCAAAAAAAAAACACACCCTCTTACAGGAATGCATGAAACATGCTCAATTTAAGCAGAACTCAAATGTGAATTTGTGGATCTCCTGACAAAAATATGTCATCTTTCATTAAAATCTGCCTCAATTTCTGAAGACTCGAAGGTAGCGAATGTCACTCCCATCCAATGTTCCCTCTAAGCTGTGGAGTCTTGTGAGCAAAAATTCAACTTTGTGGGCTACTGGCATTAAAGTTGGGAGTGAGTGATTTGGCTCCTGCATAAATTAGTTTGCTCTGGAGCCATCCTTCCTGAATGAAGACAAAAATGGGTGAGCTGGAGGCTAAAAAACAGTGAGCTAGCTCACACTAACTCAGCTTAGAGGGAACACTGCTCCCATCTTTAAAAAGGGTTCCAGAGGAGATCTGGGAAATTACAGGCCAGTCAGGCTGACGTCGATACTGGGTAAGTTGGTGGAAACTGTTATTAAGGAAAAAATTAGTAGGCACGTTGATGAACAAAATCTATTGAGGAAGACTCAGCATGGGTTCTGTAAGGGAAGATCTTGTCTCACTAACCTGTTAGTGTTCTTTGAGGGAGTGAACAAACATGTGGACAAGGGGGATCCAATAGATGTTGTTTACCATGACTTCCAGAAAGCTTTTGATAAAGTTCCTCATCAAAGGCTCCTAAATAAGCTCAATAATCATGTGATAAAAGGACAAGTCCTTTTGTGGATCAAAAACTGGCTAATTAAAAGGAAACAGAGAGTGAATATAAATGGACAATTTTCTCAGTGGAGGGAGGTAAGCAGTGGGATACCGCAGGAATCAGTACTTGGCCCGATGTTTTTTAACTTGTTTATTAATAATTTGGAGTTGGGAATAAGCAGTGAAGTGGCTACATTTGCAGATGACACGAAGTTGTTCAGGGTAGTGAAAACCAGGGAGGATTGTGAGGCACTCCAAAGGGATTTGTCGAGGATGGGCGAGTGGGCATTAATGCGGCAAATGGGGTTCAATGTGGCCAAGTGCAAAGTGATCCACATTGAAGCCAAAAATCCTAACTATAAATACATGTTGATGGGGTCCAAACTGGCAGAGACTGACCAAGAGAGAGGTCTTGGAGTCATAATAGATAACTCAATGAAAATGTCGAGACAGTGTGCAACTGCAGTGAAAAAGGCCAGTGCTATGCTGGGGGTTATTTTTATTTTTTATTTTATTTATTTGGGATTTGTATCCCGCCCTCCCCGCAAGCGGGCTCAGGGCGGCTCACATGGGCCCGTGGCCAATCAAATATTAAAACATAAAAAATCATTAAAACGTTCATATATAAATATAATACAATTAAATACAATAAAACATATAAAAGCTCCCGTTAGGAAGGGAATTGAAACCAAATCAGCCAGTATCATAATGCCCCTGTATAAATCGATGGTGCAACTTCATTTGGAGTACTGTGTACTGTTCTGGTCGCCACACCTCAAAAAAGAAATTATAGCATTGCAGAAAAGGGCAACTATAATAATAAAAGGGTTGGAACGCTTTCCCTATGAAGAAAGGTTGAAGTGCTTGGGGCTCTTTAGCTTGGAGAAATGACAGCTGAGGGGTGACATAATTGAGGTTTATAAGATTATGCATGGCAGGGGTCCTTTCATAAAAAAAGAGGTGCAAGAGCTTATTAGCATAACCTATTTGCATATGCCATACCCCCTGACGTCACTGGAAGTGTGTCAGAAGAAAGGAAGGAAGGAAGGAAGGGAGGGAGGGAGGGAGGGAGGAAGGAAAGGAACAGGAAGGAAGGTAGGTAGGTGGGTGGGGGAGAGAGAGAAGAAAGAGAAAGAAAGAAAGAAAGAAAGAAAGAAAGAAAGAAAGAAAGAAAGAAAGAAAGACAGACAGACAGACAGACAGACAGACAAGGCACTTCTCTCCCCCCCTTGGGCCGAGTTGCTGCCAGCCACTTGGCCTGGTGTTTCCCTCCCTTCCCCCCTCTTGCTTGGGTACTGGGGCCCAGTTTTTTTCTTCCTCCTGCCCGCCCCCTCCTGCCCGGGAATGGTGAGTGGGGAGGGATGGGGGCTTCTCCCCGGGCCGGCAGCCTGCCATGGCCCGGGAAGAGCGAGAGGGGGGAGGGATGGGGGCTGAGCGAGAGGGGGAGGGATGGGAACTGAGCGAGAGGGGGAGGGATGGGGGCTGAGTGAGAGGGGTGAGGGATGGGGGCTTCTCCCTGGGCCAGCAGCCTGCTGTGGCCTGGGAAGAGCAAGAGGGGGGAGGGATGGGGGCTGAGCGAGAGAGGGGAGGGATGAGGGCTTCTCCCTGGGCCAGCAGCCTGCTGCGGCCTGGGAAGAGCAAGAGGGGGGAGGGATGGGGGCTGAGCAAGAGGGGGGAGGGATGGGGGCTTCTCCCCGGGCCAGCGGCCTGCCGCAGCCCGGGAAGAGTGAGGGGGGAGGGATGGGGGCTGAGCAAGAGGGGGAAGGGATGGGGGCTGAGCGAGATGGGGGAGGGATGGGGGTTTCTCCCAGGGCCGGCAGCCTGCCGCGGCCTGGGAAGGGTGAGCGGGGGAGGCTTTCCTCTGGCTCCATGCTGAAGCGCAGGCCGGGGAGAGTGTGCTGTGGGGGGAGGCTTTACTCAGGCTCCGTGCCAAAGCGCAGGCCTGGGAAAGCAAGCTGGGGGGTGGGGCTTGGTTATGTGCCCACCTCCTCTCTCCCAGAGCGGCGCCCCGGTGCGCCCTGGCTCCAACAGAGTTCTGTGCATGGGATATAGAGAAAGAAGTCCTTTTCTCCCTTTCTCACAATACAAGAACTCGTGGGCACTCCATGAAATTGCTGAGCTGTTCTAACCAAGAATACATTAATGGCTGTTAGCCACAAAGTATAGATAGGAACTCTCAGTCTGGGGCAAGTGATGTTCTGTATTCTTTGTGCTTGAGGGGGGGGGGCAACAGTGGGAGGGCTTCTAGTGTCCTGGCCCCACTGGTGGACCTCCTGAGGGCACCTGCTATTTTTGGACACTGTGTGACACAGAGTGTTGGACTGGATGGGTCACTGTGTCAGAATCTGCTGATTCAGACAAGGATTTCTGGGGCTTTCTGCTATGCTTCCTATTGCTATGTGCTGTATGTAATCTGTATTTGCTGCACCCATTTTGTATTCATGCCTATTGCTTTTAGTTGCCTCTATGCTCATCATGTAACCATCCCTTATGCCAGTGTGACTGTATGCTATGTGACCCCAGGTTTATGACTTTGACCAGGCCTGGTCTGTGTAACTGTTTGCCCGGGAGAATGACAACTTCAAAGCATGGGAACAATGGGCCTCTCACACTCCTGCCTCCGCATTCCATTCATCCCGGCTGGGAAGACAAGGGGAGGACAGAGACCAATCCTTATCAACGTGCGAAGGCCTTGAGGCATGCATTTGTTATGTGAATATGGTTACATCTAAGGGGTCTGGTTTGGGAAGGGAAATTTACAACTTAACACCTAGCTTTCTTTCCTGTGGGAAGCAAACGGCCAAAGACCCCTTTTGCCCGCCGTTTTTCCCCTCTGGTGATTGGTTACCTATGGGCAATTCAAATTGCACTGAAGGGTATAATAGACCTGCTTCTATCATATGCATTATCTCTGACAATAATCCGAGAACCTGTACCAATGTAGAGATTGGAAATAAAGAACTGTGTTTCATCAACAAAGATCTGATCCTTGACTACTTTGAGCAGAAGTCTCACACACTGGCCTGATCCAACATTGGCTTCTCTTATGTTCTTATGTGCCACCAAGAAAGTGCTTTTGGGGGAAATGACCATTAGTCAAACTTAGAGAGCATGTAGAAGAGCATCCTGGGAACATCTGCTGTGCATTTGGTGTCTCAGTTCAGTTCATTCATTTAACACCCCCAAGATCAGAATTAAAACTAATTAAAATGAATATATTTTGGTTACACCCAAACATACATAGTTAAAACAGGCAAATATTAAATAAACAGACTTTTAAGATTTATAAAATAGTTTAGAGTTAAGTTAGGTTAAGTTGGAGGTTTTTCTCTGCCTAATTAAAATAACCCAGGCACAAAATCTTGCCACCTTGGCAGTAATTTCTTTACAACAATCTGCTAGGAGAAGAGCAGAATAAAATTATTTTTCTGCCCAGATATGGTGCTATAATTGAGGCAATATATTTTCCCCAAATCTCTTGATAAAAATGGCAATGTAGGAAAACATGCTCAATTGTCCCTATCAAACCTGATTGGTGTGGGCAGAGGCAGTATATATATATATATATATATATATGGAGTTTGAGCATATCTCCCCTTGAGTAGAGCAGAGGGGAGGACATTTAGCTGAGCTAAGGTGAAAGCTCTTTGGTACTTCAGGAATTCCAATGAGGACAAATAATTAGGGGTGATAAAATTTTGTAATCTACTTCCCACTACCAGGGAGTATGAGACTCTAGAATATATTTCTTTAGCACATACATATAGTATAGAACCAAGCTCAAGTTTCCAGTGAGACTTTTCCTACCTCTAGCCTTAGGAGAACATTAAGGACACATCTTGGTACACTTAAAAGGGGTCTGAGAAATTTCAATTGAATTGCCTCTAATTTAAAGTAATTCTTATAAAGGGCTACCTGTACACCAAATGGAAGCTGTGGTATCATCTTGTCTTTAAAAATCTTCAGGGCATAAGGAATGTGGGCTCCTCCTTTGGTACAGAAGAATTTCAGTGTGGCTAAAGCTGTGTTTGTGCTGATTCCTTAGTCTGAGACAAATGGGCAGCCCAGGAGCATGAAAAATGAAAAACAGCTCCCAAGTATCTGAACACCTTAACTTCTTCTATCAAGTGGCCATCTGTTTGCCATCTATGGATCTTGGGTCTCTTTGCAAAGATGAGTATTTTAGTTTTATTAAAGTTTATGGATAGGTGTTCCTCAATGCAGAAGGATGAAAGTGCTCGGAGGGCCCTTCTCAGGCCAATCTTAGTATGTGACAGAATAACTGTGTCATCGGCATATAGAAGCATCAGGATGGATCTGTTCACTGTGGCCGATTCTGCACTAGTAGTTACCCCGCACTCACTCTCCGCTAAAATCCGGGGCAGAGCAACAGTTCTGCACTTGTTGCTCCATTTTTGAAGTTGGCCCGAATGTAATACTCATTTCCTGCGGATCTTCCGTCTTCGTAATTTTCAGGTTCTTTTTTTTTTACACGGTAGCGAAGTCGGGGCATTCTAGTGGGGAACTCCAAAATCGAGGTTTCACGGTCCACCCATTTTCCACCCCTTTCCTTTCCCCTTCCCTCCCCTTTCCCGCCCTGCCGTGAGCAGTTTTTTTTGGTTGGTTCCCCGCTTTGTTACGTTACAACAACACAACATGACATTGAACCATTGTTGACTGGCTCTTAAATGTCTTTTTAAAAATGTACTTTTGTTGTCGATGTCTCCAAATTTCTGTGTTTGTGCTTATTTTGCACAAACGTCGTGACTGACTTATGCCACTTTAAAAATATGTACTGATTGATTTGAGGCACAGCGAAAGTGGTCCCCCCCCCCCCATCGTCGCATCACGACAACACAACATGACATTGTGTTTTCGTTAACATTTTTGCGGGTGTAATGTATTGCGGGTGGCATGGTGGTGTGGACACAATTTTTTCCGGGGTTACATGTGTTATTGTTACTTGATCACCGTTCATTTCCCATCCCTTTTCCACCCTACATTTTCCCTCCGTCCCTTGCATAATTTTTGTTTCTTTTCATGGGCTTTTCATGTCCACATGCGTGGACAATCCTGGCCGTAGTTTGGGAGAGTTCATCACAACGAAACTCCGCCTACAGTAAAAAAAAAAAAAGGGGGTGGGGAAGGGGCAGTTGCGAGATGCACTTTCCCGGAAATTTTTGAAAACCTTGGCCAATCATGTCTTTGTATCGTCACGATGTTATAACGAAACTCCACCTAATTTTTTTTTAAAAATGGTGGGTGGGGGATCAAGATTCGAGGCAGGGACAGATGCGGAAATGAAGAACCGGCATCAACCCGGGTCAGATGCATGTAATGCACAAACGTGGAGACTGATTTGGACCAATTAAACCCGGGAGGAAAGGGAAGCAAAGCACTAGCGTGGAATCGGCCTGTGTTTAGAGTGTGAAACTCTGGATTATGTAAAGATTTGACCATAGAATGATATGAAAATTAAATAATAAAGGAGAAATTATGCATCCTTGTTTAACACCTCTTTTAGCTGGAACAGTATGAGAGAGATGTCCTTTTGGAACGTATCTCAGTAATAGATGGTTGCCAGCATGGAAAGCATATATAAGGGCCAAAAGCCTTTGATCTATAGAGGACTCCTCAAGTTTTAACCAGTCTAATATGTGAAATACTGTCAAGCACAATTTTATAATCTATGAATGCTGCATATAATGTTTCAGATGGTCTGGCAGTGTACTTTTCTGCTATGTGCCATAGAATCAAATACTGGTTGATTGTAGATCAGCTGCTTCTAAATCCGGCTTGTTTATCTGCCAGCATGTTTTCATTTTCCATCCAGTCTCTGAGTTTTGAGTAGAGGTTCCTGGCATAAAACTTCCCAATCACGCTGAGCAGACTGATTGGGCTATAATTAGAAGGGTCAGATTTTAGGCCTTTCTTCTAAATTGGAATGATAATAGCAATCCCCCAATCACTAGTAATCTGTGCTGATTGATCTTTATATGTAAAAAGGGCTGCAAGTATTGGAACTCACCAGTTGACATCTGATTTCATCAGCCCTATAAGGATTAGATCATCTCCTGGAGCCTTTCCCCACTTCATCTGGCCTATAAATCTCTTTACTTCTGAGGGTGTGACTAGTGGCTATAATGGAAGAGTGTCTGTACTGATCACTATACATTGTGTTTGAGTTGTCTCAGCAGCATAAAGTGCTAGGAAGTGGTCTTCCCAAATTCTTGCAGGAATCTCATTGGAAAGATTAGAACTCTTCAAAATAAGGCCTCCAGAGACTATTTTCCAAAAAGTTTGCACAGGATCTGTTGCAGTAAGTTTGATAGGGACAGGTTCAGGAGTGTATAGAATGGATCCTGTGCAAGCTAGATTAATTAACATTTCAATTAAACTATTTTATCTATGTCTGAATAGCAGTGGGTTTTTAGCAGTGAAGAACAAGAGAATATTCCATTAGATGCATTAAGATGTATGTGCTTTCACTGTCTCCTTCATGCATCTGGAGTGCCCCAAGTATTAACATTTATCATCATAAGGAAAGTTAGATTAGATTCATATGAAAATGGGGTGAAAACTGGTGAAGGAATATTGACAGTGTGAGACATGCAGATGACACCATATTGCTGACAAAGTGGAAACAACTACTGATTAAGATTGAAGGAGGAAGTGTCAAACCAGGATTACAGCTGAACCTCAAGAACTAAAGTAATGATCACTGGAAAGAGAAGACCCAACATGAGATGGATTGACTCCATAAAGGAAATCTCACCCTTCAGTTTGCAAGACCTGAGCAAGGGTGTTAATGATAGAACAAAGTTTGAGTCCAGTGGCACCTTTAAGACCAACAAAGGTTTATTCAAGGTATGAGCTTTGGCGTGCATGCACACTTTTTCAAATAGGATAGGATGTTTTGGAGGTCATTAATTCATAGGGTCTCCATAAATTAGAAATTACTTGATAGCACATAACACAGAGAGAAGTTGAAAACTTTATTGTAGCATGAGTTTTCATAGGCAAAAACTTCAAAGCTCAAGTCTCAGTTATTTTGCCTATATGAGACACTGTCTAAATAACTTACTGTTCTCATAGTTCAGTATTGTAGTGAAAATTTCTGTGATAAAAGTGGACTGGATAGATTTTTCTATCCATAGTGAGTTTAAAATGTTGCCTTGTGTATGGTCTTGTGTAACAACAACATGAACTCTGACAGGGTCAGTGAAACTGATCCTCTAAATCTAACAGTTGACTGTGCCCTAATAGAATCTCCCTATTCCACCAGAGATAACTCTCGATCTCACTCACAACTGATAGTTTTCAGTGATTCCCCCCATGGCTTTGCTTTCTAGAGGCTGGACATGTAATAAGCTGTGATTAATAGTATTAGTAGCTATCCTCTACATCACTCCCTTTTAGTAGAGAAGTCACCCATAAGATTTCATTTCAAGAAAAGTTCAGATGCCAGCAAACCCTTCAGACTTTAATGACACTCAGAGAAAAGAGACTGATTTAATACCAATGTAGGGTCTAGTGTGCACAAGGGAACTCTCAAAAGTCTTTCATGTGGATTGCTCATGTGCTTCTAGAGGATTTAGAAGCAGTATATTGATGTCTCTATGGATTGCAAGATAAGTGGTCTCCACCAGTCATCAACATACTTCAGAAGATGAGAGCTCTGATTATGGTGTTTTCTTATTAACCATGAAAATACATGTACCTCTTTATTTTTATTTGTGGGATGGATGAGGAGCACAACACACTATACTAACAATAAATTGCTCTCCAATATTCTGAGGCTTGCATTAATTTGTGCAATCAATTTAGATCAGCCTATATTTCCAGTGTATGTTTCTCGTCTTTATTTTTTTTTAAATCTAGAATCCATCTCTAGAATGCTATGACACTATATGGTTCCCCTTTTCTGCATGAGTGTATATATATCCTCATATTTTTATTATTTTGTATACATGCACAACTATTTAAAAAATACATGAATCAGTTATGTCAAGAGAGCTACTGCTGTATGGGGGAAAAGGTAACTATCACCTGGAAATATACAAATATTATCAATGGATTTTATAAATGGTTGAAAACAGATGACTGTGTGTTTGTTTGTTTTGTAAAATCGCCGTAGAATAGAAAATTCTTATGGCAAGATAGATATAGATTCTGAGTTAATTTGATGTATTTGGTTTCTATTAACAGATAATAAATCTAGTCAAAACAGGTCTACCAGAAACTTACGGGGAGGGGGGGATATGTTTGCGCCAGCCAGTGTGCTGGATTTGGCCTCTTAGTGGCAAAAACAATTCAAAGTACTTTGAAGTGATACTGCATGTCTAGCAGTTCCATTATGTCTTCCTGAGACTGAAGGGGTGCTGTATTAAACGAGGCTTCACTAATTAATTTTGGGGAGTATACTTCAAAATCTAAAAGGTCCTAATGAGCTGCTTAAATTAAGCACTTTAATTATGTGGGTTAATTAATATTGTTCCAGTGCTCTAAAAATACCGAATACTTCACAAGGTCTAACAAACTCAGCTAATTAGCCAAAGAAAGCACTTGATTTTGGAATACAGAACTAAAAGGATATTGTTAATGTTATAGCCACCCCACCCCATCCTTATTTCCCTTTGCAGTAGCTGAGCATTGTCTCATGGCAGATTTGCATAGCTTATCTCTTGACAGCAACAACTGCCTTTAAAAAAGTGCATTGTTCAGTAGAGTTCATCTTTTAAATGTGTTGTCCTGTATTACCCCCATTCCATGTTTGCAAACTATGTTAAGAAATACACATTCTTGACAATGTGTTAAATTGTTACTCTAGCTATTTATTTATTTATTTATTTATTTGTTCTATTTATATCCCGCCTAGCCAGCGGACCGGCTCAAGGCGGCTAACAAAACTCAGTACCATTAAAGGTTTACAATAAAATCATTAAAAATACAATAAAATTCCCATAAAAATTTTTCTAAGATGGCGACTTCCGAGTTTCCCGGTAAGCAAAGGTGGCAGGGGTATTCCCCCAGGACCAGGGTGATGTTAATAACCAGTTCTCCACCCGATGGCGGCTCCTATTTGAAAGCCTGGCGGAAGAGCTCCGTCTTACAGGCCCTGCGGAATTGTAATAAATCCCACAGGGCCCTGATGTCATCCGGGAACTTATTCCACCAGTAAGGAGCCGCCACCGAGAAAGCCCTGGTCTTGGTGCAAGTCAAACGGGCTTCTTTTGGACCGGGGCAAGTCAGGCGATTCTGTATGCCTGACCTCAGTAACCTCTGGGGCTGATATGGGGATATCTAGCTGTGAAAACTACAACATAATTATCAACATATATTAGAAATAAAGGCTGAGCACAGAGGGGAGTACTTTGATTCAGATGCCTTTGTCTTGCATTAGTATTCAGACAAAATAAATAGAAATAGTAATATGTGTCCCATCTGCCCACCATCATCGGAATAATCCTAAATACAGCCATGCTTGCTTACTTATTAGAGCCATTTTGAAACTGGGCCGTTTCTTTTAATCCAAGAGTTTGGTCCACAAGTGCCATTTGGATTATTTGCATTTGCTATCCCAGAAAATACAGATTATTTGTGCTGATTTAGTACAAAACAGATTCCCATTTTAGAGATAATGCTGTCATTTCAGAAAACCCAGGGAAAACATCTGTCATTTCTGCTACAGCACAAACCAAAATGGCAGCTAGAATTGTACACTGAAATCCATAAGTGGTGCATAGTTTTCTCAGTGTCACCTGTTATCAATTCACATCAGCAAATTTAATAAAAAGCAAATTTAATAAAAAGGTTTTCATAAGGATGAACTGCTTGAACTGGGTCTAAAAACCCTGTTATCTTGTATTTTCCAAACTTTTTCTCAAGAACATTAATATAATAGAGAAAATCTAAAAATATTTTAATTCCTTGAGAGGATAGGGTCAGGGTCATTGGTAAAAAAAACACTTTAACAAAGAAAAGAGACAGCAGGCTCATGGAAGCAAGAATTAGAGTTGCTAAGGGAAAATCAATCAAAAGAAACTCTCCCTAAAGGAACAGTAATGCTTCAAGGACCAAGATGGTAGACCTACTCAAACTGACTTCCTGAACAGTAACAGCTATGCAATAAATATTTCATTTACCAAAACATGTTATCTTCAAAAAGAAAATGGGGTTAGCTTCTTCATCCCATTCAATAAAGTATCACAGTTCTCCAAGGACAAGAAACAGCTAGAACATTGCATTGAAATCTACAAAAAAAGAATGGTTTTATACTCTCTTTAAGTAGGGCCTTATTATTATTATAAAGTAGAAAGGAATGAAAAACTAATTGTTTTCAACCTCCTGTTTAAAGTATCACTGATGCAACACCGACCCATCCAGACTACAACTTTCCATAAAGCAAAGAGTACTTGAGCAGTGAATAAAACAGTATCATCTAAGAGTAGGTTGTCACTTCAGACTTTGAAGACCAGAGTTCAAGCCTTACAAAAGCTATGGACTTGGAGTAATGGGAACAAGTGATTGCAGCTGTTGAATGCTGTACATTTCCCTGACAGACCTGTTCACCATGTAGTTTGTAACACCCCTAATTAAACCCATTCCTCAGGGAGTGGTTAGGACCTATTTAGGTACGATGGAAATAGTGTGGTTTGTTATGGCAAATAAAAGGATAATTGTCAAGAACCCCAAGTACCTAAAGGAGGAGGGAGGTTTTCATTGGTTGTGCAACTGGAGGTTGGAAAGGAACTCTCCTACTGTTGAGTAGTATCTGTTGAACCCTTAACTGTGATATGGCGTGGAAGCAAGGGAACTGAGACCTTGGTACTTTCTAACACAGGTTTGTGAGTGAGTTAATTTAAACAAGAGAAGCAGGGATGTCAATTGCATTTGGACCCAGGGTGGTGTTGCCTCACACACAGGTAGCCAGTCAAATCTGCCTGTTGTGGCAGCCAACAGTAAAATGGAGGGAACTGCTTATAATTTTGCAACTGGGTCTGTGGGTCTATGCCTAGCAGCAGTTTACTGGCCTGTGGGCAGAGGCAACCTGGGGAGTGGTTGTGATGCTTGTGCCATGTCAGGTTCTCCCCATGGCTGCAACCAGGTGCCTTGTCTTGCTTGCTCTTTGGCTCTCCCACCTACCCATCCTCATTTCTTTTTATGGGATATTTTGTATTATGGGTCTGTGTTCAATAATTTGTCACAGCTTCAGCAGTTTGGGCATTGGGACATCCATTTTGCTGAAGCTGGGCCTGCATGTCCACCTCCTCTGGTTGGAGACTCCCTTAAGGGGTCTTGGGGGTGCATCCAGATTAAGGGTTATCATGGGAACCAGGTGGTAAGGGAGCCAAGCAGTGGCTGGTTCCCATTAGGGCCCCACTGGAATTGCCACTCCATGGCCCCCCCAGCAGGTGAGCTGGGGGGTGGGTTCATTGGGCAAAAGGTGGCTCATCCAGTACTGGATCCATCCCCATGCTGTGCCAATGCCCCTTGGTTTGTTCCCAATAAATCTGTGGCTGTTTCTTCCGTGAAATGTCTTCTTGTGTTTTCTTCCACACACTCTCTCCTTATTAGACCATGAGCCCACAACCTAGGTTGAGCTAGGCATGGTATCTCATGCTGTCAGTCTGCTGCACAGTGGCAATATCTGGGTGCCCCCATCTCCATTGTTTCCAATAGAGGGGGGAAAGGCATTTAAAAGGAATGCTGTCTCTTTAAATGCCTTTTGCAAGCTGTGTTGTGAGTTAAGTCCAAAGCAGCGAGTTCACCTCACCTTTTGGGTACCACTTTAAGGTGCCACTAGACTCAATCTTTGTTTCACCGCTTCAGAGTTCTCCTGTTCCTAAACTTGCTCTGGATCCACTGAGCTAGATCATTTGCACATGTTAAGAATAATTCATGCATGTATAGGGATATTTGAAGAAACAATCTAATTCTAGCTGTCCTCAGTCAATGAGAGAGCAGCTTGAGTAACGGGGCAGTTTTTATCAGAATGTCCATCTGATGTGAAAAGCATCCCTCTTTTAGAAATATTTCAAGGCAATATGAAAAAGTGTCCATTTATCTGGAACATAAGCAGGAAGCTTTCTAGATTTAGTTGTCACATTTAGATTTTCTATCTAAGTGATGATATCATATCCATTACATGATTGGGCTATTATTAAAGGGGAAAACTCAATCAACTGTGCTAGACTGAACAGGCCACATTTCCACTATTCCTAGTAATCCTGTTCACCATTTCCTTACTCTTTCAAATACATTTTTTTCACCACCTTCCCCCCCAAACATTTATCCTCATTGTCTAAATAGAGAATTGAAGTCCAAAGTTTACCAGCTCACACATCTTCTACTCCTGTCACCATAAGATTGAAGGCAGATCCCTTGAAAAAAATTATTGTGAGCCTGGCTTCTTCACAACTGGCCATTCTGAATGATGCCAAAGTCACAGCTTCTGTTTAATGATGAAAGGTCACTTATTAGTTTCTGGTCTCTACTGGATTAGAAGATATTTTGCATTGGATTAGCCATTCAGTCAATGCCATTGTATTGTACAAAGCAAACCTTAATGATTTCATGCTTCTGTATTTTAAGCGTTGAGCCACTGGATTTCTGCCAAACAAATGTTAAGTCTTTGCTGTGCAATAATTATTTTTCATTTGTGCAGCTGTCATTAATCAGTGCCGTCTTGTCACCCATTTGCTTTGGCATTTGAGCCTTGGTAACCATATTCGTTCCAGTGGCTGAAACAGTGCAGAAACTCAAAGGTATATTGTTTATCTGTTAACTGTGCTCAATATAGATTTTTGTTTGGAGCTTCAAAGAAACACCTTATAGTCCCCACATGCAATTATTCTTCCACACTATTTGTGTCTGCCATTTATACGAAGATTAGAATTGAAAAGCTCAGAGAAAAGGTTGGTCGTCAAAGCTCAGTATGTATACATAAGGGACTTGTCATGAAAGAGAGCTCGTTATTTTATCTGAAACTGAATGTAACCAGTTTAGGGTGAAACTGAAAAAAGGCAATTCAGTTAACACACTAATCAATAAAAAAACATTAGTTTCTCAAAGCAAGGTTTTAATTTGTTTCCAGCAACCCAACCATCACAATCAAATACTCCCACACATTCTTAATTTTTGGGGGGGGGGGGGGGGAGTCTTTGTAGTTCATTCACTTAAGACTGAAACACTGATATTTCAGCTGTATGTCCATAATAAGAGCATAAGCTGTAGACGTATTGATTGCTGCTTGAGAAAGATTAAAGAAAAAGTCACCCAGATACTGGGCAATTTACTGACCAACAATGGCACTGAATGCTACAGAGACTTTTAAAAATAGGGCTGAAAATTTGATAGTGTTGCAGACAATGCTTTGTTATAATGGTATAATCAATTTTTAAAATACTTATAATTATTTTGAAGCTAATATTTCAAAAATCTATGCAAAAGTAGATAATAATTATCAGGAGAACTCTCACATTGATTTTCTGATACCATGTCCACATTTTTTTTAAAAAAACCTTTGATCTTGATCCCAGTTATGGCTACAAAAACAGCACCATGTACCTTTCACTGCAGTAGAATCCTGGGTGAGGGACATGGCATCATTAGCACAATGTTTGATCACATATAGATTTGTGTTGTATAGACTAGCTGTCCTCTGTTCTACTGTGGTCACACATTTCTAAGCACAATTACAGCCATGTCATCCACCCAATGATGATTTTTGCTGTTGTTCAGTAGCACAGTCAAGTTTGACTCTTTGCGACCCCATGGACCACATCATGCCAGGCCCTCCTGTCTTCCATCGTGCTCTGGAGTTTGCTGAATTTCATGCTTGTTGCATTGTCTAACTAACACTGTCTGACCATCTCATCCTTTGCCGTCCCCTTCTTCTTTGACCTTCAGTCTTTCCCAGCACCAGGGTCTTCTCCAGTGAGTGCTCCCTTCTCATTTGGTGGCCGAAGTATTTGAGCTTCAGTTTCAGTATCTGGCCTTCCAGGGAACAGTCAGGGTTGATTTCTTTTATAAATGACTGATTTGATCTCCTTGATAGTGATGGGCAAACTCCCCACAGCTGAATCATAACTGAGTTACCAATTACAAGCAGCATCTGCTAGCACTTTGGGGGAAGTTTGTCTTTTCTAATGAGTTCTCAAAGTGGCTTGTTTTTTGGGGGGGGGGGCATTCCCTGTGCACATTGGGAATTATGGTAAGGTTTGGAAAACAGTATATTTCAAAGATGTTCAGAGATTGTTTTTTTTTAAAAAAAAGATTGCTCTGGATGGCATGCAGAAGTCTTAAAGTTTGGGTAGCCGCTTTTTAAAACATACAGTTTCTATGCAGAGGTCACATTTACATGAAGCGTGTCTTGCTCTTGGGACCTTTGTGACTTTCCCATACAATGATTTAATTTTGTATTGTATTGGTTTCAAAATTACATTACATTTTCATTAAAACAAACAAACAAATCCCTGTTCGATTTAATTTTCACAATCAGAGCAGTAACGAAATGAGGAGTTCATCAGCTTCTCAGTATGCACTCGCAGTAGCTACCAACCTCGACCTGACAAACACGAACTATGCACAAGCCAGCCTCTTGTGCCTGACAGGCTGGCTGGAAGGCGAACCGCCTTGGGGCTAGGACTTCACCAGCAGAAACCTAGCCAAGATTAGTGGTGAAGCCTCAGCTCCTCTTGACATACCATTTCAGTATGTAGGCCAACCCCCCCCCCCCCCAAAAAAACCCCAGCTGATCTGAGGCTGGAGCCAGGATGTGAATGCTCATAACACAGACACATCTTTCAAATGGAACATTATAGTCTCTTAGGAAAATCTGTGACACTAGAAAACAGTTCCTAGCATCAGTGAAGCATATCTGTTGTTTCACAAAACTTACAACAGGATCCACTTTGCTGAATTTAGCTAACAAATCTCAAATATGTTAAAGGCCCCTGAAATGGGAAGGTGGCTACCAGAGATGTGAATATTTCCTATTTTAGAGAAGAGAAGAAGAGATTGGATTTATACCCTGCCCTTCACTCAGCATCTCAGAGCGGCTTACAAACTTTTTCCCCTTCGCCTCCCCAAAACAGACACCCTGTTTTAAGTATTGAGCAGGAGGCGATGAATTCAAACAAACAGGCTTTTATTCAGTGACATTATTCAGTTCAAAAGACAGCTCTATGAGAGCAGCACTTTCATTTATACTGTTCCAACACATAACTTTCAACAATGTAACTATATACAAGAAATACTATTGGACCCAAGCAGGGCTCAGTGATTGGGTACCTAGATTGGCTTCAGGACCAATGGGAGTCTTTATTAATCAGCCAATAGGAATTGGAGCTTTTGGATACCAGAGCCCTTTCCAAGCTATTACTGCTTCATATTCTAAACACAAACTCAACACTCCTTTCCCCTAAGTTCAAACAACAAAGTCCCTTAGGTGCGGGGGCGGTTGCATGGTCCGTGGGGACCGGCGCAGCAAGGGTGAACCCAATGGAGAATGTCCTCTTAAATCTGGGGACTCCATATGGGCCAGCATGAGCTGTGGCGGTGGACTCAAGGGGGAGTGGTCCGTAAAGTCTGGGAGCTCTGAGAGTTCCGGGGCATGACCCACCTCCAGCAGGGGGCCTACCTCGTTCTGAGCTGGCAGTGGCTTGGCAGACTGTTCCCTTGGGATGTCCCGGGCTGGAGTTGGTGGAGGGCTGCCCTCTGTCAGGTGATTCCTCCGGGCGCCGGCGTCTTGCTGTACCAGGCAATCTTCCAGGCTGGCCTCAGGAACTAGGGTGCATTGCAAATGTTGTCCTGATGCAGGAACTGGGGAGCGTGGCAAGCGTTGCTCCAGCTCAGGAACTGGGGAGCGTTGCAAGCGTTGTTCTGGCTCAGGAACTGGAGAGCGTTACAACTGATCCTCCGGCGCTGGCCACCGGCGTCTTAGCTGGGCCAGATGTCTGCGATGGACCTGCCCCGAGTTGTCCCTCACCTCTTACGATATAGGGCCTGTTGAGCACACAATGACTGCTGGAACCCAGTGCGGACCTGCTCCATAGTTCCGGGCATACACCACGTCTCCTGGCGCAAAGGACCGAGTGGACCCTGTGGTGATAGGGTCGAGGTGGATGTCCGGCGCCAGGTCAGGGTGAAGGCAGCTCAGGCGGGTGGACAGCTGGCGGCCCATAAGCAGCTCCACCGGTGACTTCCCGGTGGCAGCGTGTGGCGAGGAGTGCTGCTGCAACAAGAACCCGGCGAGCTTGGCTGGGAAATTCCCATCACCCATCCTGCAGAGCAAGTCCTTGACTGTTTGCAACATTCGCTCGGCCTGACCATTCGTCTTGGGGTGGAAAGGAGCCGAGGTGATGTGCCGGATACCCCGCTCGTCCAGGAAGGTCTGGAACTCTGCAGAGGTGAATTGAGTTCCATTGTCGGACACGAGGAGGTCCTGCAGGTCGAAGGTGGTGAAGAGACGGTCTAGGCAGTGGGCAACAATGGCCGATGTCATGGAGGTGACAGAGATGACCTCCAATCACTTGGAATACGCATCCATGATAATCAAGAGTGTCCGGCCCTGGAAGGGCCCAGCAAAGTCAAAGTGAATGTGGGACCACGGGCCCCTCAGCTTCTCCCATGGATGAACAGGAACCTCTGGAGCTGCTGGCCTCAACTCCTGGCACAGCTGAAACATCCGGACCCACCGCTCAATCTGCTGATCCATGCTGGGCCACCAAACATAGCTCCTAGTGATGGCCTTCATCTTAACGATGCCTGGGTACCCTTCATGCAAGGCATCCAGCACCCATTGGCGAAGTGAGGAAGGGATGACAACTCTGTTTCCCCACAACAGGCATCCCTTGTTTACCAACAGCTCAGATTATCTCGACAGGAATGGCTGGAATTCGGCATTGAGTGTCCCCGACAGCCATCCCCTCCACACATGGTTGTAGACTTGGCTGAGCGTTCAATCCCGGCTGGTGTGGAACGCTACATTGACAACAGAGAGCAGAGGCTATGGCAGCTCCTCAATCAGCAAAATTGGGCGGTCCTAAAGATGGAAGTGGCAGACGGCTAAGGGCATCAGCATGCCTGATGGTCTTGCCAGGCCTGTGGAGGAGGCAGAAGGAGGAGGCGGATAGAAGAACTGCCCAGCGCATCATCCGGGGGGACAGAATCTAGGGGGTTTGACAGTCGGTCGTGAAGATGCCAAGCAGCGGCTTGTGGTTGGTGACGATTTCAAATTCCCACCCGTAGATAAAATTGTGGAATTTCTTCACTGTAGCAATGATTGCTAGTACCTCTCGATCTATCTGGGCATAGTTTCTCTCAGTGGGGGATAACGTTCTGGAATAGAAAGCAATTGGAGCCTCCCGGCCAGATGGCAACTGGTGACTGAGCATGGCCCCAATCCCGTAAGACAATGCATCACATGCTAGGGCGAGGGGCTTCTTCTCATCATAGTACACGAGGATGGCATCAGAGGCAAGGAGGGCTTTGCTTGGAAGGAGGCATTTTCCCGTCAACCCCATGCCCATGGAGCTGACTTGTCCAGTAAACAATGGAGTGGTTCTGCAAGAGCTGCTTTGTTGGGCAAGAAGGCATGATAAAAGTTCAATAGTCCTAAGAAGGACTGCAGCTCTTTCTTAGACTTCGGAGGGGGCAAGTTGCGGATTGCAACAACCTTGTCCAGAGCAGGGTGGATGCCATCGGTGTCTAGGCGGTAACCCAGGAATTGAACGGTAGGGACGAAGGACTCACATTTCTTCTTCTTCAGCCAAAGGCCAATGTCCTGTAGCCGACGAAGGACCTCTCGCACCTGAGTAGCCAGTTCAAGATCAGAGGCCCCAGCAATTAAGACATCATCTAAATAGGGTATGACACCAGGCAGACCCCGAAGAAGGCACTCCATAAATTCTTGAAAAATGCTGGGGGCGACGCTTACCCCAAAAGGCAGCCGGTTTACTTTAAAAGCACCTCAGTGCATCACGATAGTCTGTGCCTCAGCTGTGGCTGCATCTACCGGCAACTGCTGATATGCCTGGGCGAGGTCGATTTTGGCAAACACCTGGCCCTCAGAGACTGAGGCTAGAAGGTGTCTCACCACAGGAGCCGGGTATACATGCGGCTCTAGGGCCCGGTTGATGGTGCACTTATAGTCAGCACACAAACGGACAGAGCCATCGGGCTTGAGGGGAGTGGTGTTAGGTTTCTCCCACTTGGCATTGGGAACTGGCTCGAGGATCCCTTGGGCCAACAGCTTATCAATCTGCTCATCAATCTTGGGCTTGAAAGTGATGGGGCAGCGTCTGGGCTTGAGGCAGATTGGTGGTACAGCAGGATCCAGGTTAAATTACACAGGTGGACCCTTGTAGCAGCCTAGCTTTGTCTTGAAAACCTCTGGAAACTCTGTCTCAAGGTTCATAAAAGGCTGCGGCTCGACTTGGTTCACACCAACAATGTCTATGCCCAAGGTGGCGAACCAGTCCAGCCCTATCAGGCTTGTGTGGTGACCCTCTACCATGAGCAGGTTCAGATGGCTGGAGAATTTCTTATATTTGACCTGGACTGTGGCGATGCCGACGACTGGAATTCAGTTCCTCTGGAAGTCAAACAGCTGTAGGGTGCATCTCTGAAGGCGGTGAGCAGCGAATCGCGGGCAGACTTGTTGGAACGTCCTCCAAGAGACGATGGACAATGCTGACCCAGAGTCTACCTTCATCTGGCACATTCAACCTTTGATGACGACGGTGGCTTTAATTTTCGGACATGGATGTAGCCCCTGGTGTATATATAGGCGGTTGGTGTAGTCCTCGGACACGCTTGCTTCATTGCTGTACCTTTGTCTTTGCCCAGACGGCCGAGATGACTTGGAATGATACGATCGGCTGGGGGCACTCACAGACCCTCAGGTATGCTGGGAGCATCACGGGAGCATCACGACCCTGAGATGAGCGACATACTTTGGTGAAGTGGCCCGCTTTCCCACACACGTGACAGATGGCATCACAGAACTGACAGTCTCTATGTGCATGTGCACCTCCGCAACCGGCACAACCATTTTTCGTGGGCTTTTTTGAGAGCAGCGCAGACTTTTGTGATGGCGGCGCAGCTTCTGATTGGCCCTTGCATTGAAAACTTTGTCATTGGACAAATCAAATTGGTCGTCCCAGGCGTCATTGGACTCAGCGGTACTACCCTGGTGTACAGCGTCAGAGCGGCCTGGCGTGTGGCTTTGGGGACTCAATCGCAGTTCGTGGAATGATAGGTTGGCGGCCTCCACTCTCAGGGCCTCTTCGAGGGTTGATTCATATGTGAGAGTCTTTAGTAAGAGTAGGGCTTGCTGATGCTCTTGTCTCTGAGGCCACAGAGCAGCCGATCTAGGAGGACAGACTTCAAATCGGTGAAGTGACAGTCTACAGCAGCCCGCCTCAGTGTGGTGAGATACTCTGACAGGCTCGCCCTCCTTCTGGTTCCGCTGATGGAATGTGCATCAGTGTGTGGCAGCTGATGTCTTTGAGATGAAGTACTCAGTCAGCCGGGCCTTGATGATGCTGAGAGGGGTCTCGAGTAACTTAGAGGGCGCAACTAAGTCTTGAGCAATGTCGAATACAGCCTGGCCGCAGGTACTCAGAAAAATGGCATGGCAGACATCATCTCCGTCAATACGATTTTCTACGAGGTAGCATTCAAAGCAATCAAGGTATGAATCCCAGTTCCCAACCTTTGGGTTGAATGGTTCAATATGGTCCTTGGATGCCATGCCCATAGTGATTTAGTTCTGGGCGCCCTTAGTGATTTCAGCTGGGCAGGCTGAGTGATTTCAGCCATTCAGTTAGGACTGGAATCCCATCCTTGTTGCCAGTTTTAAGTATTGAGCAGGAGGCGATGAATTCAAACAAACAGGCTTTTATTCAGTGACATTATTTAGCTCAAAAGACAGCTCTATGAGAGCAGCACTTTCATTTATACTGTTCCAACACATAACTTTCAACAATGTAACTATATACAAGCAATACTATTGGACCCAAGCAGGGCTCAGAATTGGGTATCTAGATTGGCTTTAGGGCCAATGGGAGTCTTTATTAATCAACCAATAGGAATTGGAGCTTTTGGATACCAGAGCCCTTTCCAAGCTATTACTGCTTCATATTCTAAACACAAACACAACACCCTGTGAGGTAGGTTAAGCTGAGAGAGCTCTTTTCAGAACTGTCCTTGAGAGAACAGCTGTGATAGAAGTATGACTTGCCCAAGGTCATCCAGCAGCTGCAAGTGGAGGAGTGGGGAATCAAACTTGGTTGTCCCAGATTAGAGTCCGTGCACTTAACCACTATACCTAACTGGCTCATTATTCCACTCATTATATCAGTATAATTAATTCTCAACATGGCCAAATCTATGAATACTTAAATCCAGAGACTGGGGCCATGAAGAGACCATGCAGCTCACTCTATATACCTGAAAAATCTGAAACCTATAACAACAACAACAACAACAACAGTAATACATTGGGGGGTTAAAAATAGCTTGTAGATTTAAGAAATGAATTCCCTCTGTTGCTAGGCATCCAGGAAAGTATTTCCAGACTTCAGGCCTTGGTTTTTGTCAGTACAAGGCACATGAAGAGGCCAGGCCTTTTCCAGTATTATTAATTTATTCTTTGAGGGAGGACTTATCAGGGCAATCTGCTAATACCTGATCTGCATGATTCATTCAGGCCTGGCTGCTTGCTATTGTTCAACAGCAGCCATCCCACAAAAGCCATTGGGATGTAGTGGTTAGAGTTTCAGACTAAGACCTGGGAAACCCAGCTCACATTACCTCAATGAAACTTACCTCAAAGAGTTGTGAAGATCAAATGGAGGAGAGGAACTGCTTTTGTCAGCAGTCAGACCCCTCCTTTGGCTGAGGGACAGTTTTTGGGTTAAAGGAACCAGGAACTGTCTTCTTAATATCACCCAAATACCTTAAGTACAGGGCACTGCTTGGGCCAAAATGGATGCCAGCTAGGCATCAGCCTGGGAAACCATTTTTCAAAATGTGTGTCTGGGCAGCTGGCTGGCTACTACCGTCTCCTTGCCATGGAGAGATGCAGGATTTTAGAACAATGGGTCATCCAGGACCTATTGGTTCATCCAGTATAATCCATTAAAACCTAAGCAAACTTCCCCTTCATCCATTACCCTTTATTAAGTGGCAATTAATAAACACTTAAGTCACTTCACCTTCTCAGTTACCATTTTCTGTCCATTCCTAGCACAGCCATCAAGTCACTCATACTTCTTCATCTACCTCCAGTAAAACTATTAAGTTATTCTTTTCTGGTAAACATGTCCACTTGCCTCAGAGTACATTTTGCCCTATAACTATGGCACCCTGCTACCCAGCAGTGTGTATGCACCTTGGAACTCTCCTCACCGCCCCCCCCCCTTGCCTATGGGTCTACTCTTTTGCTTCCAAAAATGCTGGCCATTTTGCTCTTCAACTGCTGCTTCAAGATTAGTAATTATGGCCCTTCCCTAAAAATCTCTCCCCTTCCTCCCTGTTTTTCATAGTTAGTTCTTGTGTGTATTTCAGTGAGTGTATGTGCTTTTGTTTATTTTCATTTTTTAAAAATAAAAATCTTTCCAGTTGAACACCTGCCTGGTTTATTTTGAGTGTTCTCTTTTTTCTTTTCTTTTTTTGAATTTTTTTTTTATAACTACAACACCCAAAAACATTACAATACCTAAAAAAACCTATACTACCCTAAGGTATACAGAAGCCAAAAGTAAAAGATCATACTATAATATTTCCTCTTCAAACTGTTCAAGGAAGAGGTTTAAAATAAACAAGGCTTTAAAATACTAACATTCTAGCTTAAAATCTTACATTACATAAGTGACTGAAATTCAGAGTGAGTTATAGAATCAAGACTTTTAACAAAAACAGCTTATTTCTCTTTGAAAGTTCCTTTCCCCCCCTTCTTTCCTCTTTGGGGTTTCGGTGCAGCTGTCCCCAAAGCAGAATCTGACTCTTCATCTTCAGAGCTTTTACTTCCCGCAGTGTCTGAGCCATCCAGACCATAAATGCTCTCTTGTAAATCCAAAGAGTCCTCTTTGGAAGCTTTATCTTTCCCTTCTTTGCAACAGTCCAGAAATTTCTCGGCTTTTGCAGCTGAGTCAATTCTTTGCTTCTTCTCTTTGAAGTTGAAAACCACGCCTTCAGGAGTAAGCCAGCGATACATGATGCCTTCTGTTTGGAGAAAAGCCGTCAAACTTTTGTAGGGCTTCCTCTTCTTCCTAATCTCAAATGGAATATCTTTTAGCACTTTAATGTCTTCTTCTTGGATCTTCAGGGCATTTCTATTTGTGGCCTTGAGCACCACTTCTCTGGTTGACTTTTTGGAAAACCTCACCATAACTTCTCCAGGCAGATTCTTCTTCTTTACAAATTCAGGATAGGTCCTATAGACCATATCCAGATAGCTTTGTATTTGATCCGCTTGCAAATCTGTCATTGGAGCTATTGCCTCACTGAGAATCTTTTTGAGGTTTTCCCCTTTTTGTTCAGATATGCCCTGGAATCTCAAAAACAAAGAAGATCTCCCCATTTGAAGTTTCAGCAAATTATCTTTATCAGAAATCCTTTCCTTTTCCATTATGATCAGCTTTAAATCCATCTTTTCTACTTTGGATTTAACTTCTGCCAGACCTTTTTCTGTCTGCACAGACCTTTTATTTGCCTCTGTCACCTGTTGTTGCAAAGAATCCAGCTTAGCATTATCAGTGTCCAGCTGGTCCATCTGAGGGTGCAAAGCTATTGCCAATGCAGCAGTAAGGTCTGTACTGGACTCAGTCTTTGTTCCCGGAAGAGTAGATTGAGTCTTGGGAGAAGGTTTTTGTTTCCCCGCCATCTTTTCTCCCTGTCCAGTCATTATTTCTTGTTTACTTTTACTAAAAAGTTCCCCTTTGTAAGTCAAAAGTCTTTATTTGCTTTTTAGGATGATCCAAAATTCCCTCACTCTTTCTTCAGCCACTTCACATCACTCAGCTTCTCCGTGGCTTGATTCTTTTAAGAGGAAGTGGGGGGGATTTAAACTTTAACACACACCCCTTTCGCTTTGAGCTTATACAGCTGACCATGGGGAATCATCAGCAGACAAAAACTGTTACTCACGAGTCACCATGTGTCCCAAGCAGGAATTCTTCCTTGGTGCACACTGGCTTCTGCAGCCACCCGGTGTGTGCCGGATCTGCCCGGAGGCTGTGGCAGTGGCTGAACCTTTAGAGGCTGGGGGGTGCCTCAATCTCGGGATTGCCATCCCAGAGAGAGGCTACCCCCGACCGCCTCCAAGGGTCCCTGAAACCCATTTGGGAGCCCCTTCAGACCATTGGGTCCGAGTTGCGTCTCCTGGAGCTGCGGGAGTACACGCCCACCATGGAGTCGCCAAAACCGGAAGTTCATTTTGAGTGTTCTCTTAAAAAGAAAAATCCTGGTATACATAGGAGAGGATCCCAGTTACCTGCCTTTCCTTCTGTCTCCTTTAGCTAATTCCCCACATGTTCTTAAGTGAATGTTGCCTCTTTGGGTAACACTTTGGGTCCCCACTGTGGAGAGAGTGGAAGTATCATAGAATCATAGAGTTGGAAGAGACCATACAGACCATCTAGTCCAACCCCCTGATCAAGCAGCCTAAAGCATCTCTGACAAATATTCACCCAGCCTCTTCTTGAAAGATGCCAGTGAAGGGGAGCTAACCACCTCCCTAGGCAGCTGATTCCACCTTTGAACCACTCTGACTGTGAAAAAGTTTTTCCTAATATCCAGCCGATACCTTTCTGCATGTAATTTAAACCCGTTGCTTCAGGTCCTATCCTCTGCTGCCAACTGGAACAGCTCCTTGCCCTTCTCCAAATGACAGCCCTTCAAATATTTAAAGAAAGCAATCATGTCCCCCCTCAATCTCCTCCAAACTAAACATTCCCAAGGCCCTTAGCCTTTCCTCGTAGGGCTCAGTCTCCAAACCCCTGATCATCCTTATTGCTCTCTTCTGCACCCTCTCGATTTTGTCCACATCATTTTTGAAGTGAGGCCTCCAGAACTGCACACAGTAGTCAAGGTGCGGTCTGACCAAAGAGTATACAGAGGGGCTATGACCTCCTGCAATTTCAATGCTATGGTCCTTTTAATACAACCCAAGACTGAATTTGCTTTTTTTGCCACCACATCACACTGACTGCTCATATTTAGTTTACAGTTCACTCTTACCCCAAGATCTCTGTCGCATACCCTACTCCCCAGAAACCTACCTCCCCCATCCAGTATTTGTGCTTGACATTTTTGTAGCCCAGATGTAATACTGTGCATTTATCTTTGTTGAATTGCATCCTGTTTGCAACTCCCCAGTTCTCCAGAGTATTCAGGTCTTGTTGAATTTTAGCTCTATATTCTTGGGTGTTTGCTACTCCTCCCAATTCAGTATCATCAGCAAATTTAATGAGTAGCCCTTCTACTGAAGTAAATAATAAATATACCTGAAGATGGGGTGAGGAGATAAAAGGCAAGTTGTTGGGTGGTGGATAGAAGAGAAGGAAGCAGGGAAAGGTGAGGGCACGGGGATTCCCAAAAATGAAGGAAAGAGGAATTAGTGTGGAAGAAGGCAATATAGGGGGAAATTAGTTACCCCACGTAAGTCCTTGCAGGTTCCCCACCATATAAATGGGTCTGACCTGGAGAGTAGCATTGCACAACTCCACCATAGTTTTCCTGGGCAGAGGCTGCCAAGGAGAGAGAAAGAGTAAAAGCTGAAGATTGGGCAGATAAAGGTAGGTTGGCTGATGGGTGGGAAGGAGAGAAAGAGGCAGGAAAAGGCGGGAGACTAGGAAATTCAAAATCATACCTACTGACTACTTGGTAGCTTTACAGAATTATCATTTCTATAAAAACCTTGTGAAATAAATAATGAAACAACTGATGTCTACGTAACTTGGTAGGTTTGTCAGACCTCACTTTATGACTTTCATTTCTGACAGATCTGCACAGGTATGATGTCACTTCTGGTTATTTCCAAGAAGTGAAGAAATGTCATTGTGCTAGTGGTGCCCCCCAAGTCTCTAGCCTCCCTGTGTCCCATTGGTTGCTGATGCTTGGACCTTATCTTCTGGTACTATATTCCCAATTGGTTGCCTTAACCAGATATCTCACTGCTCTAAAAATGCTTATCACTAGTCAAAACATTTGGACTCCCTTGAGAATTAGGAATAGCTAGGAAATAGTTTTGATTAGAATGGATGTTGTGAGGAAGACAGCCAACATGGCTGGACTTCCTATGTTGAAGAAGTCACATGACTTGAGCCATGATTGCAATACAAAGAACTATCCATAATTAAAATTTGTGCCCTGTTTTGACATTTACCTGGCATCAGGTAGTGTACTAATGGTTTTATTTGTTATTTTTATTGTTGTTGTTTTTTGCCAACTTAACAAGTTTTCGGTCTCTGTACATGGAATTTAAAAATTAATTTGTTATTTGCTTTCTATAATATGTTTCAGTTTTTGAATCTCAAATCTTCATACTGGGGAGACCTGTGCTATGCTTTAGTTATATCTAACAAACTGATTTCCTGTTCATATAGGATTTTGTGTGCTCCTTCTTGAGGTAGAATATTAAAAATATGTCTTGGTTGCCATAAGAATGAAAAAAAAAGTTTTCTGAAAGCTGAAACTTAGAAAGTATTATCTATTGGCCCTTTAAAGGTTCTGGATCCTGAATTGGTTAAAGGATGACACTCCTGGGAGAGTAGGCACTTGTTATTGCAAAGCTCTTTGATCGCTCCACACAGACAGCCTTCCCATCACAATGACTGCTGAATCATTCTCTGATAGCTTCCCACTCACAGTCATGTAACTGTGAAAAGCAAAAGCAAGATCCTAAAATAATTTAGATTTCTGAAGACATTATCAGTTGACAGAATTTTTAGCAATTGGATTCGGTATAATCCAGCATTGTGTATCATAGGGTTGTTCCCCCCAGAGAGAGAGAGAGAGAGAGAGAGAGAGAGAGAGAGAGAGAGAGAGTGTTATTTCATTAATTTATAATGACTACTTTTGGATTGTACTGATGGAGTTGGCTGGGAAAATATACTGGGGCCTGACGATCCGCTCAGGGTGGCTCATCAGTTTATTACTGAACACCAGAGGCCAATCCAGTTTGAACTTGCACTCAGAATTTCACAAATTGCCTTGTGCAGTCGGCAACACATCACTGTAATAATGAAGTCTGAGGCTCAGTCTATATGATGTCTTTCTTGTTCCTGGCTCTTGGCATGGTGTCTGGCAAACATACCTGCTATGAGTATTTATCATAGCAAACAATCATACAAGTATGTAAACTGTAAACGATTAAAAAAAAACAACCACCTTTGCAGTATAGTTCTCTCTCTTCTCTCTCACAGCTCTGGAGGTTTCTTATCCCATGTTGTGTTCTAATAGTGACTGCCATGCGGTCAGGCCATGCAGTCTGGGGCAAGCACATGGCTAGGCACAGTCAGAGCTTCGCTCCAGAACACAATAGATTGGCCAGATTGTAATTTAGACCTGTCGGTCAGCTAGGATGCAAATAGGGGCCGATGACCTGGGGAGACTTAATTATATTAATTGTAATCCTATCAGAGTGTGTGCGTGAGGCCAGGGGTGTGGTTTAGGTGCACATATAAGAAGGCCCCGAGCCCAGCTCAGATATGTGTTCCTGAATCTCCTAATAAACCATGAGCTGATTTCACTTGAAGGCATCTCTGGACTGAGTACTTTACATCCCATAAGTCATTTCTGGCTTTCTACAGGAAGCTGTAGAAGTCAGTATTTCAAAGGAGAACCATAGACACACAGGCAGAAAGCTGCCATTCTTTCAGATGGTTAAGAATCAGAACTAAATAGCTGAAATTACCCAAAGTCTCATTCCCTAGGAATATAGTGCAAATGTTCAGAATACCATGGGCTAAAAAGATCAGTAACAGTTTCACATGAATTCTTGATATGGATTCCTGCAGTGATAAGCTCCCTGCAAAATATGCCAAATAATCATAGTAACAATCATATTACGTAAAAAAAGAAAAGAAAAGAAATCTCCCCACAATGACTGTATAGTGTAAACTAGTCCTGAGTTATTACCAAAATCACAAATGTCCTTACACGGTTTTCCCTATGAAGTGTCTACTTTTTTGAACCCAGAGGATGTGTTACAGGTGATGTCCAACTGTGTATCAGCAGTCTTGGGATGTTACTAATGCTGCTGGTATCCTTCAGATATTTTCTGCTCTGTATTCAAAGTACACCACTGTTACATGCACTATTGAAATAAATGGGGCTTGCACGAACACAGCAACTGAAGATCAAGAAGTGCATGATTAAAAGATTTTCCGTTACATCTGGCAAGGCTGTAAACCCAAGCAATCCCCAGCAGTATCTGGCTCAGCAAAAACAGGTAATGTTTTATGACACTTTAAAAGCATCAAGTTCATATCAGTCTACAGACTACATGAACGTCTCACTGGTAAAAATCAAGCTATTAAATCAATGAGTAAGCACTGCCTCTCTATTTTATAAATAATCCAATGTAGGGTTTTCTGACATTTATGGACATTTACAAATTAAGCATGTACTTTACTTGGAAGATTGAAGGCCTAATCCTCAGAGTGCTTAGGAAAGACTGAGCTGCTTATTTTATACGCATGAAAAGGTAGCATTTCCCACTAACTCCAGATACTCCATGGCTTCCTAAATGATGTGGAAATATAGGAAAGGGATGCATTAGCAACTTGCACAACCTGTGCCTGCACATCAGTCAGAGGAGAAATGTGTGTATTTACTTCATTGAGAATACGTGCATCTCCTTTGGGAAAGATGTATAAATTCCCTTTTTCTTGTGAGGGGCCATAAGAAAGCTGTTTAAGATGTCTCCTTATATTCCAATCAAAGTGCAACAAAAGCCCTACTGGATCATACCACTGGATCATTTTTTTAAGCATTCTTTTCCACAATAATTTAATAGTTACTTCAGAGTGGCCCATAAACAGGGGCACAGAGACCAAACCAAAGAAGACAATTGCACATGCATTTTCTGTTACCATTTTCCCACAGGTTCCTTAGCCACAGCCACCCTAAGTATACAAATTATTAACATTTCATAATTAGCAATTTAGACATATGAGTTGTCTTCCTGACAGGCACCTGACTTGAGACCCAGTTTGGTGTAGTGGTTAAGTGCGCAGACTCTAATCTGGGAGAACCGGGTTTGATTCCCCACTCTTCCACTTGCACCTGCTGGATAACCTTGGGCAAGCCATAGCTCTGTACCAGCTGTTCTTCTCAAGGACAGTTGTCTCAGAGCTCTCTCAGCCCCACCTACCTCACAGGGTGTCTGTTGTGGGGAGCAGAAGGGAAAGGAGTTTGTAAGCTGCCCTGAGACTCTAAGTGAGTGAAGGGCGGGATATAAATCCAATCTCCTCCTCTTCCTCCTCCTCCTCTTCTTCTTCTTCTTCTTTCTCTTGATGCTCATTAACAGCAAAGGAAGTGAATGGTCTGGTATAATTCACACATTGGGTTTTTGCACTGCCTTGTGGGAGGTATCCCCCCCCCATGCTCCAAATCCTAGCACACAATATGGGTCCTGACTATACAGGTACAAAGAACAGGTAAAATGTTAGTGGTCTGTGCTTGGAAAGTAGGCTTCTGACCATGATCTTTGAGGATACATATTATCTCTGGTGACTGAGAAGATTCAACCTGTTGACTAAATCTGAAGAAATTGCTATAAATCTGCTCAAAAGGCTGTTTGATGTGGTGATCCAGTGATGGGTTCAAGTCACATGGAAATTATCACTTTAACTGTATTTCAGTTTATTAAAGAATTAACAAACTATGACAGAATAGAGGAGAGGGAGAGAGGCTTAACTAACTGATTATTTGCTGTGAGAGAGAGAAATGTGGGGGGATGACTCAGTTGGAGCAGGAAGTCTCCAAAGAGCCGATCAGGAGACAAGAAGAACATAATTTGGAATTGTGGGAAGTCCAAATCTAGCTATGCTAACTAGCAGTTCTTCAGCTGTCCCCTATAGGCTGCTGTTCTGATCTCCTTCAAGTAAGTAAACTATAGACCTTGTATATTCAAACACCCCTTCTTAAGGTCTATTGTGCAAGTCCACAAGATTCATTTTTCTTCATAGAATCTCAGCTTCACAAAACTGTGTTTGAGGTTAACAACTGTAAGTTTAGGAAATCCATTTGCCTCTTCATTCGGAATAAAGAGTCATACACAAAGATATTGGATGAACTAAAGGTCACTTTTAGTCAGTACCTTAATGGCAAGGGCAAAACTAACTTGTGGCACAGAAAGGCCAGGGGTCATTTTCTGACCCCTCCCCTGCTGTATAATGGGTGAGCCTCCCTGCCCCCAGCTTGAACCAATACATGTGGCTCGCACCAGGCTGGCACAGCAAGTGGGCCATGCCTTGGAGCTCCATCCACCAAGCTGCACAACTTAAGTGGAGGATCGAACCAGACAGTCCCAAAAGGTAGTCTGCATTCCTCATCCTGGGTCACACAACCCAAGGGCTGAGCCCGCCAGACTCCTAGCCTCCAAACTGGGGTGCTAATTGGTGCTCCCCTAGCCACATATCAATCACTCAGCACAATCCAGCCACAGCCAAGGCCAAGCCTCTGCTTAGGCCCTTGTGCCCATCGGAAGGCCTAATGCCTCCCACAGCCCTTGCTGTAACCTTCCAAGAAGATGTCATTACCTTTCTCAGAGAGATGTACACTGTCACCTCTGTAGAAGTTCGTGCACTGAGTCAAATGCCCAGGTGTGGCAGATAGTTGCCCAACCCCCCTTCCAGGGCCTTTTGGATCTCCCTATTAGCTTTACAGAGGGCTTTTTCATTACCAACCAGATCCTAGATGTCACACCAAATTAGGTGTGGTTTCATGGAGGACCAGACTATCAGAACCTCAGGCCATAAGCTCTGTATGGCCCACAAGTCTTCCTTAGCATGCAACTCCAAGGCCTTGCCCTTAAACAACCCCATGTCATTGCCACCCAGGTGAATAACCAACATCTGCGATGGAGGACCTGGAGCCCCGTGAAACTACAAAGGCATGAGACCTGAACAGTGTAGGCCCTGGCGCTACCACCAATCAACACTAGCCCATTGGCTGAATCCCAGCTGAGAGCCAACAGAAGTTCACCGAGCCCAATGAGCAGCCCAAAAGACAAAACTGTGCCCACAGATGAGAACCCATCTCCTCTTGCCGAAAACAACAGCACCTAAAAAGAAACAACAGTTAACCAGAGAACTAAAAACTCACAAAAAAATTAAAAGGCCCCATTTGGATTTATAAGCTGCTGAGCACCACCTGCCCAAATGCTGAATCTCAGGGGTGGAATAGCCCATAGCCAGGGCCATGGAGACCACCCTAATTTGAAAGAAATGTGTGCCAAATTTTACCCCAGACAGCCCAATCTTAGTTAGGGCATAGATGGTCACACCCCGAAATTGATGTTTAGTCAATGGACTGCCATCCGATTGCCAGAACAATAAACTGTCACCCCATCCCCAGACTGCAAAATAGCCCACAAGGGCAAAAATCGGGCATAGCTCCTGAGCTGTACACGAGCCCAAGATAATCAGGGTTTCATATTGCCACTGGTCAGTCTATGCCTTCCCAGTGGCCAGCCTGTGGTCCCTAACCAACCGGGCACATTCCAACATGTCATTATGAGGTTGAGCAACTAGCTCACTAACCTGGAGGGCTCCAAAAAAGGCTAATAATGCAGCCGTGTGAAAAAGGCAAGCCTCAAATTCTGATGCACAAACTTCACCCCATAACCCTCGCAATCCCTTGAGGACTACTGGGGAGTTGGGCTCCCTTGTGTTTGTCTGCCGGCTGGACTCATGTGTCCACCCCTTCAGCATCTTCCACAATCAAAGTTGCCTGTATCATCCCCAAAACCTTAGGCCTTACTGTCAAAAGCCAATGCTGAAAGCTGGCCCATAATGGACTGCACAGCCAGTCCCTTACCTTTGAGGAGAACACAATAGTGGAGCATATGTTCCATCGGGAGGGGCCAAGTTACCTCAAACTGCCACACATTGTGCTAGAACATCCTCCTGGTGCTGGAGCCTATCGCTCTGCAGGCCTTGGCCTTCCAAGCAGCAATAGGTCCAGGGGATTCTTGCCAGATGACAGTAGGCTTCTGGGCCCAGCCAATGAAACCTAGGACTTTGGCTTTGCTGGGGTGTCATCTCCTGCCTGGGATTCTTTGACAACTTATCTAAGTCCTATTTCAAGCAAGTGGCTTTTCATTATCTCCCTCCAGAAGATAAAATTGCTGTCAGTCAACTTATCAAGTAGGTAGTTGTGCTGAACTATTCTGGAAGCAGCCATTTTGCAATTTCTTTTTGCCTACCTATCTATGTAAACTTCCCCCCTTTTCACAGTATTGCTTATGCTGGGCCCAAAACCCTGTTGGCAGAGTTTAAACATGCAAAAGAACAGAGCACCAACTGTTTAAAGAAAATAACTCAGTTTATTGAAGAAGAAGATAGAACAGAGGAGAGGGAGAGTGGCTTAACTAACTGATTAACTGTTGTGAGAGACAGGAATGAAGGGGGAGGGCTCAGTTGGAGCAGGAAGTCTCCAAAGAGCCAATCAAGAGACAGGAAGGACATAATTTGGAATAGTGGGAAGTCCCTAATCTAGCTATGCTAACTAGCAGCCCTTCAACTGCCCCCTATAGGCTGCTATTTTGATTAAAAACCCAGTATTCATAAGACATTGGGGTTTGGGAAAACTTGATACTGCTGAATGTATTTGGTGTCATTATACCATATGGGAAAAGTCCCCATAGAGTATAAGGGCACTGGAGCCTTTCTTTCCCCAGCACCCTACCTCTGGTCAGTTTCTCTCCCCGCCTGATCAGCTGGGGAGTGAAATTGACCAGAAGCAGCAGCTGGGCAGCTGAGAAAGGGAAGACTCATGGGGGAGACATGTTTAAATGTCCCCCTCTCTTCCCCAGCCTGCCTGCTTTCCCAGATCAGAGAATCAGAGGCTGTGGTTCTTAGCTTGCTGCTTCCCCAGATTGGCTTTCCCAGGCACCCTGCAGCTGTGGGGCACCTGGGAAAGCCGAGGAAAGGCAGTTTAAATGCCAGCGCCTGGGGAAGCCAAGGGAATGCAGTTTAAGCTGCCTTCCTTCCAGAGACCAGCCTTTCCAGGCTCCCTGCAGCTGCCAGGCACCTGATGAAAGGAAAGGAGGGCAGAGCTGGTCAGTTTCAGAGCTGCCTTACCTCCCCTATTTGGGGCCCTGAATAAAAGCCAAATAAAATCGGCTTATATTCAGGATCACCTTATCAGCAATCTGATTTGTCTTAGAGAATCTGATTTGTCTTAACAAATACCCGGAAAATATCAATAAGGTATTTGGGGGGGGGGGTGTTAATTTGGCAAAGCCGAATGCACACCCCTAGTTCTGATCTTCTTCAAGTAGGTGCACTGTAGACTCTGTATATTCCAACATAATTGCCTCAAAGTTTATCCACTTTCTGGTGGAGAAACTTGTGAACCTCCCATATTATACTTACTTGTTTACTTCAGTTACAGGGATAGCTTGAAAGAAGTAGTACTCATAATTGACCCAAGGCTCTGTGCCAGAGTGGTGTTGCCCAGTGGCTGGGCTAAACAAATTTGATTTGCTCCGAAGGGACATAGTTGATTAATATATTGGAAATTCTAGGTCTCTTATATTAAACCAAAGCCACAACTTTTATTGAGCCTAATCCTGGCTTGTAGTTTTCTACATTAACTATGAACAGTGAGTCAATTGCTACTAATCCTCATACAGTAGGATTGCCAGCTCTGGATTGGGAAATACCTAGATATTTTGGGGTGGAGCATGGGGAGGGCAGGATTTGGGGAGGGGAGGGATCTCAGTGGGGTATAATGTCATATAGTCCACCTTCCAAAGTGGCCATTTTCTCCAGGTGAATTGGTCTCTGTAACCTGGAGACTGGCAACCCTACTCATAGAGACAACTCAAGCACAAAGGATCATACACTCTCACACTTGTAGTTATTTAGTCCAACTGTACCTCAGCCACTGAAAACTACAGTTCAGTGTCAAACTTCAGCATCTCACCTCTCTGATTATTACTAAGCATGCTTCTTCTGAATGAACACAGATGGAAAGGAGAGAAAAACCATGGTCCTACTTGGTTTGCAGAAGTTCAGCTCCTTGCAAATGGGGTATTCATTGTACGTGACAGTATATATGAGGGAAAAGAAGTCTGCTGATTTATTTATGAGAGGCACATAAGTTCATTTCAATCACACTTCGTTTATTCACTCAGTTCCATTCTGAAGGAATGAATTCATTCTGATCAGTTCGTCAGTGGCTGAGAAAATTGAACTCTAACAGATTGCAGCCCCAGAAGAAATTGCTTGGTGTTAAAGAGTTTCTTGTAATTGTTAAACTCCCACATGCCTCAGGGGGAAAAGCATCTCCCTGATTAAGAAAGCAAACTCGGGAAAGTAGTCAGAATACTTGTTGCTAATAAGTATGAAGCCATCCCCTGTTAAATATATTTACCCCCAAAAACACATTTCCACTCTGTGTAACTATGTTATTAATCGATATCGGTCCCATTCATAATAATTATTAGGTAGATATTTTGTTTATAGCTCTGTGATGATAAAAATTCAGTATTCAAGCTCTAACTTCAATGGAAAACAAACTATATGGGTGGATAAAGAAAGAAGAAAGGAAACTGACTTCCATTCACTCAATATTTCTCTTTGAATTATGCACTTCACAAACGTCAAGAGCAAATTACCTGGATTGTTTCCTGCTTACTTTTGACAGATTTTATAGCTATTAAAATTTATATGTAATAGCTACAGGCAAATTTTGAGGGCTATTCTTCATAACAGAAATCCATTATAGAACTAGGCAAATAAAACTTCTGCTTTGTCTAACTACTGTTACAGAAACTGGACCCAGTGAAGGGGAAAATAACTTTGAAAAGGGTTCCAGAAAGGAATAGCACAGGACCTTGTAGGTCTGTGCATACCAGGGTGGATAGTAGGGGTACCCCACAATGATATTATGGGGGAAAAAAGAGTGAGAGTGATTTAAACTTTATTGGATACAAAATAAAGTAAAAGAAGTAAAAATGTAAAGAATCTACACTGGGCATATGAGAACTAACTCCCTAAGTAAGTAATTCCCTGGCCCCAAGCTGGTCAAACAAGCTCCCAATTCAGATCAGGGCCCTGAGGGATCTTTTACAATTCCACAGGGCCTGTAAAATGGAGCTATTCCACCAGGCTTTTGCGTGAGGCAGCGGACTTCCAATACCACCTCCCATAATTTACTGTAAATTGTTGGGTCACTGGATTATAATGCCTACTCTAGATCTATCTGAGAGCAATGAACTGTACCATCGGAGGCTCTAGCCTCTCTTCTCTCTATTGTTATACTGTGCTGGGACACTGGGAAATGGTTTTTGAGAATGTCTGTTTAACTGTTAGAATCAGTCTATTAAACACAATTGTTATACAAATTACTAATAAATAGTACAAAAGACTTCAAAAGTGCTTTCAATATAATAACTGGGGAAGTTCCCATATCAGCTTCAAAAGAAATGAACTTATCTAGTTTTAAAAGCCTGATAAACTTGCTGCACATACACTATGGGTAAGGGTCCAGGGCATAATCTAGCTCACCAGCTGAGCAGCTAAAGTTATCAAACATGTGCTGTGCAAACATTGGGTGAGGAGAGAAACCAGACAAATGTTTAGCTACTAATTAGATATTAAAAATTCAACAAGGATAACTTTTTAAAAATAAACAGGACTCTTATGCCAACAAAGACTTAAATTCTTACTACAACACAAGTATTAAGTATTGAGCCGGGAGACAATAAATCAAATGCAGGCTTTTATTCAAAACATCATTCAGCTCAGAGACAGCTCTAGCAAGAGTGGAACTCAACTTATAGTATTCCAACAAATAACTATATACATTGTAATTGGAAACACGGAGTTTCATTGGACCTAAGCAGGGCTCTGTGATTGGTTCCTTGGATTGGCTTCAGGACCAATAAGGAGTCTTTATTCAACAGCCAATAGGAATGAGGGAGTTAGGATACCAGAGCCCTGACAATGCAATGCAACATAACATAATAGAACATAACAACAAGGGTGATTTCTCACTAGCCTTGCCCCCAGTTTACGTTCCTGCCTGAGCCGGTGCTTCTGGTCAATTTCACAACAGTTGTTCCCGGCTCTCACTTTGTTCAGGGGTATTGCAGAGCTGCATCGGAGTTTCCCTGGAGCAAGAAAAACCTGTTTTTTGAGGTTTTTCTTGCTCCAGGGAAACTCCGATGCAGCTCTGCAATACCCCTGAACAAAGTGAGAGCCGGGAACAACTGTTGTGAAATTGACCAGAAGCACCGGCTCAGGCAGGAACGTAAACTGGGGGCAAGGCTAGTGAGAAATCACCCCAAGTGTTTAGGAATAATAGCGATTTGGGGGTGGGGGCGGGGAAGATCCCACTGAAAGGATTAACAAATAATGAGGGGAGCAGTTTCCAACCTGGAGGGACGGAAGGGCACAGTTGAAGCAGGCAGGTTTAGCATTAGACCATCCCCATCCAGTAAAGCCCTTCAGACTGCTTTCTAGGGACAGCCTCTGCCGGAGGTGTCTGATTGCCTGCCGGCTCCTGCTACACAGGCAGGCAGGGTCCCTTACCAGTTGCTCTTTCAGGGCCACCAGGGTGGCTTCCAGCCACTGCTCCTTGCTCTGTGCTAGGTTGCCCTCACCAGCACCCACTGCCTCTCTCACAGCACCTGGAGCTCCTGGAGGCTGGACAGGGTGGCTTGCAGCCTCTCGCTGATCCAGCAGTGGTCCCAGCCGCCTGGGCACCACTGCTGCTGCAGCCTGCCTGGGAGCATCGTCCCCAGTGCCTTGACCCCGCCGCTCAAGCCCAGGCCATGAGGGGGGCTACCCTCTCCCTGTGCCTCCATCTCCGGGCATGCAGGAGAAGCCCGGCAGAGCCCCCCGTGCACCATTCCTATCTCAGTCACCAAGGTGGATTAGCTAGGAAAGGCCCAGGGTTGTCCGGGGAGGCATTTAAATGCCTCCTCATGGCTTCTCCTGCTCGCCCACTTCAGTGGGCAAGCAGGAGAAGCCTAGCAAAGCCCCCCCTGTGCCATTCCTAGCTTGCTTGCCTAGCTTGTGCAGGGCCCTTTCCCGCCGGCTCCCTTCACTTAAAGCTCTCCCTTTAAGTGCAGGGAGCCAGGAGGCCAGGCCTTGTGCCCAGTCTCCATGCAGTGATCTGGTATGTGGAGCTCTTTCCTGCCAGGGGGGCGGGGCAAGAAGAGGAGGGGCAGGCTCGGATGCCAGCCGGAACACAATTCTGGTGTGTTCTGCCCCCAAAACAGCCCTGATTCTGCCCCTTTAAGGCAACAATCACAATTTAAAGCTATCTTTTCAATGCTTGGTTTGAAAGTGGAAAAGCTTTTCATAAAATTGTTCTTAGGTTTGCAAACATGTACAGTTACAAAGTCTAAAGTCACAGTCCTGGTTGCAGTTGTCTTGGAACAATAAATTGTATTCACATAGGCAACACAAAATTATTTCATAATATTCCTTTCCATCAGAAGAGATGCAAAGAAATATGAATCCTTCTTGCTTCCCCAAGAAAACCCACCCCCAATTAAACAGATTAGAAAAAAAGGCACGGACACTCTTTATTTTGTAGAGTTCCAGAAATGTCCATTATAATCACAACAAAACTCTTCATTAGGAGAAGCTATGAACAAAACAGGCCTTCACACCTGTCAGTCACTCTTTTCATAATGTAGGTCCTGTGCACCAAAACCTACAATACAATTAAGTGTAAATTTCAGCATCTGTTCTGTTAGAAGACATTTTCTCTGGTATCCTGAGGTCAAACCATGCCTTTATTCACTTTCAGTAGTAGAAGAATGGAGAAACTACCATAGATGAAATATAAGAGTCTTTCATTTCAGGAACCTGTAAAGTATATCAAGAATGTGCCCCTTAGAGTTCATTTGTGTTCATTTGTGAGGTCCATATTTTCAATGTCTACTCTCCCAAGTAAAACTCTCCCAAGTATCCAGCACACTAACAACAAAAGAGTAGGAATAATTCTGTGTCTGATACTGTCCTTGCTGAATTCCTTTTCTACTACAGATGCTGCCTTTCCCCCTCTTGTCCATAGTTCCCAATAATCATAATTGATTTTTACTCTTTGTTTAATTTATTGGGGGAGGGGGGTATTATGCTGTATTTCAAGGGAACCTGCCTGAGGTGGCTTACAAAATAAAGCATAATAAAAGCATAGACATTAAAGTCATTAATTAAAACCTAAAATTAAAAAACAAAGCCAGACAGCTTAAAACAATAATTTTAGACTAACACATCATAAAATGGTGTTAAAAGATCCATCCCTTAATTTCAATTTAAGGAGCATACTGAAACACTCTGGCCAGACACCTAAAAGAGATAAACATCCGTGCCAGGCAAGCCTCAAAGGGAAAGGCATAACACAGGGAAGATGCCACTACCCTTTCTCTTTTTGCTGAACACCTCACCTCTGAAGGTGGTGTGAGGCAGATTTTGAATGGTGGGCTGGCCAATAGGGGAGATGGTGGTCATTCAAGTACCCAGGCTCCAAATCATTTAGGCTTTAAAGGTAAGAACCAACAATTTAAATTCTGCCTGAAAACAAATTGGAAGCCAGTGCAGATTAGGGATGTGCACAAAAAAACAAGGTATTTTACAGGTTCGGGTATATCGAACTTGAAAAAATCAGTATTTCCTGATATTCTAGATATTATTTATAAATCAATAAAATTAGGAGATAATTGGGATTTTCAGTTGGTTTTTTTGACTCAGCATTTAAAAGGACAGTTCCTTTAAATGTGTTTTGCAAGCTGGGCCGCAAGTGAACCTGGAAGGGTGAACTTGCCACTTTGGAGTTCACTCATGGTGTGGCTTGCAAAATGCATTTAAAGGGACAGTCCCTTTAAATGCATTTTGCAAGCTGTGCCATGTGTGAACCCAGAAGGGTGAATTCACCACTTTGGAGTTCACTTGCAGCATGGCTTGCGAAATGCATTTAAAGAAATAGTCCCTTAAAATTTGTTTTGCAACTTAGCCATGCCTTGAGTGAACTCTGAAGTGGCAGGTTCACATGGAAGGGTGAACTCACTGCTTTGGAGTTCACTCATGGCACAGTTTGCAAAGGATCTGTGTGTGGTAGAGAGAGACATGCAGACCTGGCTGGGAGGCTTTTCCTGCCTCCCAGTTTAAACCATGGTACAGGATAAGCCACAATTCGGTATTACTGAATCAAGCAGAACAAAAGCCAAATAATTTCTGCTTTTATCGGGATTCTTTATATCGGTATCTGATTACAGATTAGATAATCTGATTCAGTTTAGGAAACATCTGAAAAATACCTTATTGATTGGGGGGGGGTATTTATTTGGCTTGGTAATTACTCAATGCCTGCCCCTAGTGCAGATATTTCAGCACTAGAGTGATACCAGCTGAATTTTACAAACCTTAGGAATTTAGGAAAGTGTGGCCCATAAAATATTTATTTAATACATTTTTTACCTACCATTCAAGGAGCTTAAGGGGGCATACATCAGTCTCTCTTCCATTTGATCATCACAACAATTCTGTGAGGGTGATTAGGCTGAGAGATAATGACTGGCCCCAAATCACTTTGCAAGCTTCATGGTAGAATGGAGATTTCAACATGGGTCTCCAAGACTCCAAGTTTATCCACTGCTTCAAGATTTTGTGTGCAATTTTCTTTTCTTTTTTTAAACTTTTGTTCAAAATCCACTTTCTTATACATTTCTATTCAAAACATATTCTCGTTCTATTTCTGCATTGTAATAGATTTATATGAATTGCAATACATTGATATACAATTTTAAAACTTTTTCTAATTCTAAATTTTAAACTGTTTCTAATTGTAAGTTTGTCTCCTGCTTGCATAATACATACTCCATCTCTCCTCAAATTTCAAAATTGATCTGTTTCTCAAATAAGTTGTTAATTTTGCCATTACTGCAACATCAGCAAGTTTATTTTCCCATTCTTCTAAGCTTGGACAGATGTCTAATTTCCATTTTGCTGCATAGATGATTCAGGCTGCTGTCACCATATATTCAAATATCTCTTCCAAAATGGGTAATTTATTAGGCAATAGTTCTAACAGCATATTCTTAGCTTCCATAGGGAATTTTAATTTTACTATAGTCTGCATTTTTCCATGTATTTCCTTCCAGTACCTTTTTGCTTTTTTACAAGTCCACCACATATGGTAAAAAGTTCCAACATTTCCCACATTTTCCCTTTTAGTTTTTGTCAACTTCCTCAATAATTTTTGGAGTAATATACTACTTGAAAAACATTTTATACCAATTTTTTCTTAATGCCTAGTTGGTGGTAAACCTGATTTCTTTTCCCCATAACCATTCCCGTTGGTGCATACGCATTTGCTCTCATAAGTTCTGCATCCGTTTACTCATACTTTTTTGGAGTAGTAACTTATTTATTCATTGTAATTTTGTTTTGTTTTGTAATCAGCTGTTTGAATTTAGTCATCTCTCTTACAGCTCCGTCTTCCATGCTGATAATCTTCTTTAATCTTTACAATTTTCCAGTAAGTTATCTAGGTAGAATTTGGGGGCTGCATGTACATCTTTTTTCCCTTATCTTCCATTAAGGCTGGCACACCATTAAAATGGCCGCCTTTTATTTGACCATGATAAAGTATTGCCAAATATTCCATGAAGTCAAGAATGCTGCTAGGTGACAGATTTCTTTTTACATTCATTATGACATAATATATTCACAAAGGTAAAAGTGAGGGCTGCCTATCCCTGTAGCAGGCAGATACATTACCTGCAAAGCTTCTCTAAGCAGTCAAGCACTATGACCTCAGACATCTTCCCAAACAGGAGACAAATTCAGAAATTTTCAAAGTTGTGTCAGAAATTGTTTCAGAAGAAGAGTTAATTTGTTTTTGGATTTAATATAAATATCAGACCTGTCAGTTATTAATTTTTCCCCTTGATCTAATAAACAAAAATGCTGCTATCATATGAGTGGTCAATTGACCACATATCTGTCTTGTCAGTTAAATGCCACCAACTACCTTCTGTAATACCATCCCACACCTCTCTGAGTACTTTCTCCTTCCAACTTGCTCTGCTGGCATTAAGTAGATGAGAGGCAGCATGGAGTTCCTTCTATAGTTTACAGTTGCAAAGTTAATGCCTTAAGTCTAAGGATCATGTTCTGAGAATCAGCTACATTTTTAAAAGAAGTATACAAACTTTTGTTTTGCTCTCCCCAAAAACCCTTTTTCCCCATTCTGGTGTGATTTTAAATACAAGTCACTTGCCTTCTCTCTCAGGCCGAGGACAGACTTGTAGTCTGCCGCGCCTCTGCGGCGCGGCAGACTAAGGCGGGGGGAATTGCCCCTGCTGCGTGGCATTTGCATGCCGCTGGAAGGAAGCCGCCCACAGCATTCAGACTGCGGGCGGCTTCCTATGGTGGCATGCGAACGCCACGCGGCTCCCCCTCCTGGTGCAAGTTCACACCCACCGGAGGCGGGTGGAACGCATGCCGCAGCAGCCGGGGCACCACTTTTAAGTGGTGCCCGGCTGTTGCGGGAGGAGCGCAGCGCCGGACACAATGCATCCGGGCCGCCTCCTCAGGGCAGATGCGGCTGTCTGAACGGCCGCTCTACCTCCGCTTTTGAAGTGGAGGCAGAGCGGCCGAGACTGCCAGTCTGTCCTCGGCCTCAGTATAGCTGCAAGACATCACCCAATTGTGACTACTTAATTGATATTGAGAGCTTTTTAGTAGGTATTCTACCCATAAGAACTGCATTTTTTTCCTGTACAACAAACTATTAATAGGCATCTTCACATTCATAATTTAAATGAAATGATTCAGCTTTTCAAAGCTAACCAAGAATTGATTTATTCGCTGCTTAACCTTTACTTTGTAGACTTCCAGTAACACTTCCATTGTAATCCCAGCAAAAATCCCTCATTACAGAGGGCTATGAACAATAGAGAATGCCTTCATACCTGTCAGTCATTCTTTTCATTCACAATCAGAGATCAGCAATGGAAAGGTTATGATCTTGAAAATGATGTTTTTTTTCCTCTGCCATTTAAGCTGTTACAGGTATATTGGCTTCAACATAGCCTTGAGATTTCAATTAAAATAGCCTTATAGCATTTTGACATTCTTCTTCCAGCATCTTCTATGTTGGGTGTTAAATTCTACCATGCTTAGAGCTAGGCAAATTATTTAAATTGATAGACCATATTGATATTGTAATCTCTGAGAAGAGGGTTTTTTTTTTTAAGGCTCTTTCTAAAGATCATTGTCAGAGCTTTTGCTGCTACAATAGAAATGCCCAAAGTAATGTTAATGCTACAAAAGGAAGGAAAGCCAGCTTCCAGCAATCATAATGGCTTATTCACATGTTATAATTAATATTCTATTCATAAGATAGGTGAATATGTTGCCAATAGCCTACTATGTGCTTCATATTTTAACTGACCTCAGCATCATTATTTTGACCTTTTTTGCTTTGTGGCTGACTGTAAAGTGGAGCCTCTTCCATTAAAGGAAGACCCATTTAAAACTTTGCAGAGTGGACTGGTAGGGTGCAAGCCCTTGTTCTTCTTGTCCTTTTAACTGACTTCTTTAAAATAATGGGGGGGGAATTAACCAGCATCATGTGTACTTGAATCTTGAGACTCCCAGTAGACTGATGTAGGAAATATGGACATTACAAATGGCAGTAGTTCATTCATCTCTTGCCTTCCCAGCTGACTCTTCCTTGTGTCTTTCTCATCTCTTAGGGCACTCCCTCATAATTATCCCAACTTTATGTCCTAACCCTGGTAGTCCATTGTGTTTACAACAGGAGCTTTATGGTTGTCTCTTGCTTCATTTTTGGCCGTTTCCTCTTAAAGCTATTTAGTATGGTAGGCTATATCCCTTTCTGCAGGGTGAGGTGTGTGTGTGTGTGTGTGTGTGTGTGTGTGTGTGTGTGTGTGTGTACGTGTGAATGCACTGCTAGGTCTGAAGCATATGGGTCTGAGACAAGGGTTGGCAAAACACAAGGGTTGTGTGAGGAATACAGGATGACCTAGTGACTTTTGACTTAAATGTGCAAATGATGTCTGATGACATTAGAATCCAAATCCTGTTTTCATTTCCTAATGTTACCAAGAAGCCTTGTTTGTTTTGCTCATCAATTGTCAGTCACGAGTCAAGTCTAGAGGTGTCTGGTTGTTATGGGATGCTACTGCAAAAACTGAGTTCAGCTTGTTAAGGGAACATTGTATTTGAAGGTATGACCTGAGCAAACCAATGGAGACACAGCACAGGCTAAGATAGGAGAGAAAAAGAGATAGTAATGATCAAAAGTAGTACTTAAGTACTCAGTGTTTTGTAAATAAACAAACCAGTTTATCTTGAGCCCATACTTTTTAACAGAACAAACACTCAAAATGAAACAGCTCTACTTCTACTTGAGAGGTTAAAACAGATACAGCAAGAAACTGGACTTCTTTTACACAGGGCCTTTACTTTACTTTACTTGAGGCACTCTCAGAAGGGCTGTGTTTGACAGCTGGGAGAGGAATGACTACCAAGGTCAGACAAGAGCTGATGTCGTTCAGAGTCATATTCCCTTAGGCAGTGTGCCTTAACACACCCACTGTGTCTTTTACTACCTCTTTCACACAAACCAACCCCTGCAAATTCAGGAGGAGAAAACATGCACAAACAGACTGACACATAGATGGGAACCATTATTAGGGATGCTCTTAGCACACAGACTTACATGTCCATATGAATAGCCTAGTCTTGGACTTGGCTGACTTGGAGCAACACTTCCTAAACTCCCACCCATTCATACCTCTCTTATACCTTTGATACATCGATGACATTTTTTATTGTCTGGAAACATGGTAAAGAAAGTCTGGACGTAGTCCACCAGTCATTCAATGACTTTCACCCCACCATCAACTTAACAATGAACCAATCTATGCAAGTAATACATTTTCTGGACACTACTATAAAAATACACAATGGATGCATAGACACCACCTTATACTGGAAACCTACTGACTGACAAACTTACCTACATGCCTTCAGCTACCATCCTAAACATACCAAATGATCCATTGTATATAGCCAGGCTCTACGCTACAGCCACATCTACTCCAATCCTACAGAAAGAAATTCTCACCTGAAGGATCTACAACACACCTTTTTGGAACTAACGTATTTGTATAAAATGACATATTGATGAAACTGAAAATAAAGTGTTTTTTTTTTAAAGTATCCACATGAATAAGTCAAAAAACAGATTAACAAAGCCAGAATGGTACCCAGAGAAAACCTGTTGCAAGACAGACCCAAAAGAGAGAATAACAGAACACCACTAGTGGTCACATACAGCTCTAATTTCAGGCCTGTAGCCAGGGGGCTTGGAGCAATGCTCCCTCCTGAATTTGCCCTGCCCCTCATCTCCCAGTACTCCCTTCCCTTCCTCGGGAGGCGGAGGGAGCCAGGGGATGCTGCTTGGAAGGGAAGCGGTGAGAGCAGAGTGACGCCCACCTGGTAGAGTGAGTGAACAAGTAAGAGTGGGTAGGGAAGGAGTGCATGCCTGGGGCTAGCACAGTCAGCTCCACTCCCAGCACAAATTGCTGAGTGAGCAACAGCCATGAGCCAAATTGTAGGGTGGAGGGAGCAGTAAACACAACACTTACCCACCTGTGGCATGGCTGGCTCGCCTTCCTCCCTCACCTGCCAGTTGCCCCATCGTCATCTCCCTGCTTCTGCCCTGACTCCTCCAGAGTGAGGTGATCACTTGTGGTTTGTTTGGTGTGTGCCTCTTTTTTTCTTTTGAAACAGGGACAACCCAGTGGTGGCCAGAGCTATAGATAGCACAAGAGCAGCAACCTCGTCAGGCAGCATGCTCCAGCCACTCCACCACACAGCCTGAGGCAGGGAGAGAAGCGGGGGCCCTGCTCACTTGATCCCAGGGTGTCACTTGACCCTCCTTGCTTGACCCAAGGGTGCATGGCTGCTGTTTGACCCTGCCCGAAACGTGCTTCCGCACTGAAAATTTTCTGGAAATGGGGCTGTTTCATCTCAACTCAAAACAGTTCAACACATCTGTTGTGAGAAATTTTGTGCATTCTCACAATACATGTAAGGTTGCTTTCTGACTGAGTCAAACCAGGCATTTATGCCTGAGCCAAACGAGTAATTTTCTTTCTGTTATTGGAGCAAGACTCCCAGAAAGCCTTGCAGTAGTGACTTGCCTGCAAGCAGCCTTTGAGAAACAGGAATCCCATAAATCTTTGAAGCTTTTGTATAGACAACTGAACAGCCATAAAGTTAAGACCCCTAAACATATGGTTTGTGTCCGGAAAGACCCTAACGAGAAAGCCCCTAGACTAAATGAGCAATGGAAGGAAAGGACAGTCACCCTTAGCACCCTCCTTCATACTTTAGAGATAACGCCAGAGGAGAATGTGTTATCTCAATGTAATAGAAGACTGGGAAACTGACCCCAGAATCTCAATGTCATAACTTATAAAGCAAATTGTTTTTTATAACATATTCCCTAAACAATCTGTAAACATTCCTGTCAGCAAGAAAGAAAGCCTGTCTTGCGCATCAAACATTTGATTGAAGTCAGAATGATGTAATGATTCAATGTGTCAATCTTCAGCAAATCCTTTGATCTTTGGGTATAAAAGTTGCCTATTTCCAATGTTTCTTTGTCACACTTTGAGATGGCACTCAGTGCCACTTTGTGGTGTGTCCCAGAGTTCTTTTCTCCGTATCTTGATGGTCTCACCTCAGATGGATACCAGGTGTCTGTTGGTATGGTCCGGAGTTCTTTACTCCGCACTTGGCTCACTCCTGGCTCTTTCAGCGAAGCTGAGGTGATCCAGGGAGAAATGGGGGAGGCGAATGCCTCCACATGCCTCTGCTGGCGAAGGTTTTTCTTTTCCGTGTATGCTATGCTTTGTGTATTTGCACATTTATTTACAGTACTGGCTATCTTTGGGGAATGTAACTTTGCAAGGACTATTCTTGTTACTAATAAAAACCTTTTATCATTCTTAGGAATTCTGTGTGAGTGTCAGGGTGAGGGTCAGACATCTGAAAAGGAGGGGCCCTGTCTATTGTTTCCTTTCCTTGCCGAGCCCCTTGGTGAGTGAAAAAGACCAGTATCATGCAGGTGTCCATTGGAGCAGGAGCACACAGGAGCGCAGCTCCGGGAGTGAGGAGCCCAGGGGGCGGGCACATGACCAAGCCCCACCCCCTCCTCAGCTTCCCCAAGCAGTGCAGAGGCGCAACGCCCCAGGGAAAGCCCTGCTAGGGTCTTTATTGTTTTTAATGTTTTGTTTTAATATTGATAATTTTATCATTGTTCCTTTTATGACTGTGTGCTGCTTTTCCAGAGACTTGCTCAAGGTGGCATATAAATTTTCTAAGTATACCATTTTTTATCTGGGCACATGGCACATAAGTACTGGAGAAATTTCACCAACCCTTCAGCAGCTTCCACCTTATCAGTTTGGTGTAGTGGTCAGGAGTTGGACTCTAATCTGGGAGAACCGGGTTTGATTCCCCACTCCTCCACATGCAGCTGCTGGTGTGAAGTTCTCTCAGAGCTGTTCTCTCATGAGCAGTTCTCAAAAGACCTTTCTCAGCCCCACCTACCTCACAGGGTGTCTTGTTGTGGAGAGGGGAATGGGAAGGGATGGGTGGTGCACATGTCCTGGGTATCTCAAGTCTACTTGAAACCTGGTGGTTTCAAGGGAGCAGGAAGAGAATGAGGGTGTGTTCTTTATGCTTATTTTTATTCCACAAAGTATTGGATGGGGAAGGGAATGGAGGAAGAGCAGGTCAGTTTCACTCTCCTGTGGAGTGGAGCCTGAAGGGTGGGTGTTGCCTTTTGACACACTTCCAGTAAGTTAGGGGGTGTGGTATAAGCAAATGAGTTATGCAAATGAGTTATGCTAATGAGCTCCTGCACCTCTTTTTCTACTAAATGACCCCTGGTATCATGACTATAAAAAAACCCAGTTGTGGTAGAGGTGGGTCTAGGAGGAGACCCCAGGATGGGTACATGGAAATTTCCTCCAACAGCATCATCAGCAACTTACAACATTTACTGGATAATTACAGATCTCTTTCACAAGTACTGGGGGGCAAACCTTTTCTTGCCCACAGACAGCCCCCCCCCAATCTCAAACAACTCCTCACCCACAATAATACAACATTTAGTTTGAACATGGACACTAGTATCAGAGCTTGCAATAAACCTAGATACCAATTTTGCTGCCACATACACCCAGACAACACAATCACTGGGCCTAACAGCATCAACTACACCATCTTAGGCTCATTCACTTCCTCATCTTCTAACACTGTATATGCCAGTAAATGCCAACAATGCCCTTCAGTTCTCTACACAGGGCAAAAAAGTCAAATCCTACACCAAAGGATAAATGGACACAAATCTGTATCAAGAATCACAAAACTGAGAAATCTGTAGGAGAACAATTCAACCTTCCAGGACATTCAGTGTGTGACTTCAAAGTAGCTGTTTTATTGCAAAAGAACTTCAGGAACAGAATAGAAAGGAAAATTGCTGACTTGCAGGTTATTATAACACTCAAAACAATGGTTTCTTATATCACTACATATACTAACTTCATTCAGTCCTTACATCCATATTCTCATCAATCCCCTAGAAGGGCCATATGTCCTCATTATTTTATTTCTTATTTGGAATAATATAATAGTAGGTTGTAATGTAACAAAATGAATAGTAGAATGTAATTTAATTTGAAATGGTAGATTGGAATGTATTTCTCTGGTCTGGGGACAGGAGAGATAACTCTACACAGCAAATCGCTTCACTTTGAAAAAGATGCTGTAACACTGGGAGTTTGTTATCACCCACCAGATCAAAAGAAAGAGGAGGATTATAAAATGATGAATGAATTAAAGATAGTGGCTAGACAAAATAACCGTGTTGTAATAGGTGGGTTTAATTATGCACACATTGATTGGGCTAATATGTGTTCAAGTCAGGAAAAAGAGACTGGGTTTCTAGACACTCTCAATGACTGTGCTATGGAGCGATGGTCACAGAACCTACCAGGGGAGAGGCGATCCTGGATTTGATCCTAAGTAATGCCCAAGACCTGGTGAGAGATGTAAAACTGATTGCACCACTTGGGAACAGTGACCATAATGTTATTGAGTTCAACATTTGTATAAATAGGGAGTTGCCCCAAAAGACTGACACAATGGAATTGCTGAGCAGTAAGGTTAGAAAGGATAAAAGGAAGTACTTCTTCACCCAAAGGGTGATTAACACATGAAATTCACTGCCACAGGAAGTGGTGGCAGCTACAAGCATGGACTGCTTCAAGTGGGAATTGGATAAACATATGGAGCAGAGGTCCATCAGTGTCTATTAGCCACAAGGTATAGATAGGAGCTCTTGGTCTGGGGTAAGTGATGCTCTGTATACTTGGTGCTTGGGAGGCAACAGTGGGGGGGGGGCTTCTAGTGTCCTGACCCCACTGGTGGGCTTCTTGATGGTACCTGGTATTTTTGGCCACTGTGTGACAGAGTGTTGGACTGGATGGGCCATTGGACTGATCCAACATTGGCTTATGTCACCTTCATGCTTGAAAGGAGATGGATTGAGCATAATGGCATGATCTCAGTTAATTACTCTCAGCATCCCACAGTTAAGGATACATCTGCTCATCAATCTCCAATTTTGACATATTTATTTTCTTCACGATATTTATCCACAGAATTAAACCCAAACAAATTGTAACCTAAGCTTGTTATTCCTGTTTGGTCTTTGCATCTGTTAAATATCTTCATTATGCTATATGCTGATTTGCTGCCCACCCTCTACCTATATGTCTGGACTGGTAACTTCCATTTTATTGTATCTGAAGAGGTTTGTGTGTTCACAAAAGCTTATATCTTGAATAAAGCTTTGTTGGTCTTAAAGGTGCCGCTAGACTCAAACTTAGTCCTGACTACTGATTGCTCACACAGCAGCTCATATGTTGAGGCTTACAACATACATCAGAAGGTCTTTATTAGTTAACAAAGGGTTGATTAGTAACAAGCTTTCAACCCTGGAACATTATTTAAATAATCTCCATCAAGACACCTACTTCCAGCAGTTTTAACTGAAGTGAATTTTGGGGCCATCACACACAGTGCTGGTTGATAATTATATTTCAGTTCCCCAACCTGCATGCTCTGTAAATTCCTTGCTAATTATGTAAAAAAAAAAAGCACCATGAAGCGGAACATTTTCCATTAAGCTGTTTGTGTTTGCTCCCAACATGGATCACGAAAAGCCAGAGAAACAGCAGCAGTAACTTATTTGGTTGTGATCTCCATTTTTTTATTATTGAGTACTAAATTAGTTCCATCAGTATACATGGTTCTATATTCTGCCTGCCTTTCCTGTCTTAAACTGAAAGCACAATGACTTATGTTGGGAAGAGATGTGGCAGGCTGCTGTCTCCTATATTTCTTACTTCTGCTGTTCTAAATAGTACATGTATATACTCTTAGTGAACATGAAAGACATTTCAACTGTGAGGGGAGCTACTTGTTCCTCCCCCCCTCAAACCTTGACACTTGGGCAACTGCATACTAAAAACAATAAACCTTCCTTCAAATTAGTGCTTCATTTTTAAGACAGAACTGCTGAACAAGGTTTGAGTAAGTTTAGTGATCATTAGAAGAAAATTGATTTGGGCTGAAATCCTGTGCATGGCTTTTGGGGAGCAATTCCTGTTGACTGAAACAGTATCTCACTGGTTTCAACAGAAATTGTTCCCAAGTAATTGCAGATACTGTTGCAGGATTACAGCCAGTCATAACCATGTTTGCTTAAAAGTAAGTGGCTACAAGCAATCAAGAAAGTACAGACCCCCCCCCCCCCAAGAATACTGTACTCTGTTTATGAATGTATTAGGAAAACACACTAACCAAAGAAAACAAAATGAAAGAAAATAGTGGGGTTTAAAATTACAGCCTGATTAGATACGGTAATTGTTTTGTTCCACATTTATTGTGATCATTTTGAAACACCCCATTTTCATAATTATGTAATTAATAACAATAGCAGTATTTGTTACCTGAAGTAGATACAAGATTAAAAAATATATATTTATAGGACAACTTGGAGGCTGGAAGCATTTCAAGCCTTCCTCCTTCCTTCCAAACTGCAAAATAGGTCTAATTTATTCTTTGTACTGAAACCAAAAAGCAAATTATTTATTCACAAGATACCACACAAAATTTATTAGCACAGCTGTTGCTGCTTGCTCAAAGAATTACGAATGAACATGACGGGTAATAAATTTAAATTAGAAATGATTGGTAATGCAAATTTTAATGATTGCAGATACATGGCTATGTAAAGTCATAACATTGTGTACCTACTCTGGAGCTGTTGTGATGTCCCACCAAATGCTCCCAATATACCAAAATAACAGTGAGATAGGACTTCCTCATTTATAATAGGTACGCTTGGCATACGAACATTAATATACTTGATGGAGCTTCCAAACTTAGCTTTCTGCTTAATAAGATAATGTGAAAATGTGGGTTCCCATCCATTCCATGTAAAACTGACATGATTTCCTCAGTTTGACTAGGGATGCTTGAATACCTGCAAGTTCTGCTCACTTATTGTTCACCAGTGGTGATCAGGCAGCCAATTAATTGAAAGGCTGTTTGCAACCTGTTTGTGTGTATTTGCAGGAACAGACTACTTGCAGATATCAAAAGGCTACTGCCAGCTAATGAAGATGCTGGGGGGGAAATGAAAGAAATTAGTTCTTTCTCTTCTCTTAAAATATCACATCTGTCCCTGGCCAACCTCAAGAGGAAGAAAAATCAGCTCTGTCCACCCTTCCTTTTGCAATGCAAACATTAAACATATTGCTTGTGTCTCTGTCCAGATTGGAAGGGAATAAAGAGTTCCTTTCTGCAATTTCACTGTGCAGCAATTTTACTGAGAGGGCAGGATAGATAGGCACCTGATTCCCAGGTGATCTTCAGATCACTTAGTGCTCAGCAGCTGTTTGAGTTGCTCAGTGTAATCTCAGCATATCCCTGATCTTGAGTACTGAACAAAGTAAGTTTGGCTGCTGAACAGGTTCACTGAGAAATTAACAGGATCCCAAAATTTTACTTGCAGCTTGCTGTGCACTCATGTATTTGTTGCTTTTGCTGTTTTCTTTTTACTGTTTTTAGATTTAACATTGTAATTTTATTCAAGAAATTGTTTTATTTGCTATAATTTGTTGTAAGTCACCCTGAGCCTGCTGTGACGGGGAGGGTGGGATAAAAGTCAAATAAATTAAATAAATAAATAATTTTGCATAGATTAACATTTTCTTGTGTTTTGGACATGTACACAAGACCCTAACAATCATTAAAAGCCAGCATTCACATATAAGGATTTTTTAAAACACTCACAGTCACAACATTCAGCTTGGATTGGAAACATTCATATATGTATGCAGATAACAAATTTCAGCAGTATTAAAATGTCTGCATTTAAAGCCTGATTCTACTGGAAGCTATAATTCTACTGGAATTAGTTTGGATGAGAACCGAATTCATGACACTGCTGAGGCATGTATTCTGTAGATATGATCAGTTTGTAAACTATGAGAACTGTTTAAAGAAAATGATAATCAGTCCAATGATATCCAGAATTTCCTTTCAAGCAGATCTTGAGACCAGTTCCCCCGATCTGTGCTTTATATTAATGGGCATTTAGGAATACATTGTCAAATTCTATGGGGGAAGCAGTTCAAAGGAATGACACCTCCGATAAATATTGATGTTTCACACATACTCCTAGATTATTTAGTGTGTATATATTTATGTATCTCTATCTAGATAGAGATACATAGAAATATCCTGCACTCTTAATCCATACAGGTTCACAAAGTAGCTTCCAGGGTTAGATCTCAGATAGGCTCTAACATGTGGAGGGTGTGTCTTGCTATCTCAAATTTTTTATGTCAGCCTTCCTCCTCAAGGACCTCAGAGCAGTTCTTATGCTTCCATGAGTATAAGAGGTTGTACAAAGTTTTTTACATTGGTTCTCCCCTCACCATTTTCTCCTAACCACTCTGAGTAATAAGTTATGCTGACTCTACATGACTAACCCAATGTCAGTCAGTAAACTTCCTGGCCACATAGGGACTTAAACTCAGGTCTACAAAGTCCAAGTGTAACTACCACATCACTACTGTATGCTGTTTGGTTAAAAAATAATATTAGCATTCACTGTGCCCTGCTTGTATATTTAGAATCATAGAGATAGAAGGGGCCATATGAGCATCTAGTGCAGGGGTGGCCAACCTTGCTTAACGTAAGAGCCACATAGAATAAACGTAAGAGCCACATAGAGATGTCTGAGAGCCGCAAGACAGGAACAAATATCACACACATGTTTTTATTTTTAAAAATATGCAAATTTGCTTTTTATTAACGTTAAATGGGACTGCCAAAAATAAAAACAAACGAGGAAAACCAGTTATAAGAAAGAGAGAGAGAGAAACTAGGAAAGCAAATAGATGGCAGGGAGGATGGAAGGAAGGAAGGGAGAAAGAGAGAAAAAGCATGCCTCCCCTTTGCTTCCCCAGCTGCCCTGCCAGGAGCCGCACAATATGTGTGAAAGAGCCGCATGTGGCTCCCGAGCCACAGGTTGGCCACCCCTGATCTAGTGTAACCCCCTGTTCATAAGAACATAAGAAGAGCCCTGCTGGATCAGACCAGTGGTCCACCTAGTCCAGCATTCTGTCTCACACAGTGGCCAACCAGTTCCTCTGGAGGGCCAAAAACATGCCATAGAAGCCAAGGCCTTCCCCTGGTGTTGCCTCCTGGCTCTGGCAATTCAAGGTTTAGTGCCTCTGAATGTGGAGATTTCCCTCAGTCACCATGGCTAGTAGCCATTAATAGACTTATCCTCCATGAGTCTATCTCAAGTTCCTCAGCCTTTCCTCGTAGGGCTTGGTCTCCATGCCCCTGGTTATCTTCATCAGTCTCTTCTGTACACGGTCCATAAAATAAACTAAGCACTCCAAAAACATCAAGAGTTTCCAAATTATAAATTAAATCTAACTTGATAGGCATGTTAGAGGATTCCTCACTAGTAGGAGAAATGAAAACCAGATTGATAGATCCACTCACCATTTAGCTCCACTCAGAAAACTGGTAGCAAATCTATTTTTTTCTCAGAAGACTTATGTTATATCTAATGTTAAAAAGTTATGCAAAAAAATGAAACTAAATCCCAAGATTTATTTCACTTGTACAAGGGCTTATGTTACACCTTGCATACATGGACACTTAAGAACTGCCTCACAATGTACTTATTATAACACAGTGTGAACACTCATGGAAGCTTTTGGGCAGCATGTGCAGAACAGCAGCAGGTCATGGTTCTTTTGATCAAATCTATAATTTTTATACTGTAAATTACTCCTGCGGCAATAGTAAGTGGTCAACTATAACTAATTATCCTATTCATTTTAATTTGTCACACAATTATGGCATTAATGATGGTAATGGATATTTTGCTTGCTTTGTAAGTATGAGGAATAATGTCATACAAGTTCCTTTGAATCAAAAGTCTGTATTCTTTTGTAATTAGATATCATACATTAATTGTCTGGTTTCAAGACAAATTAAGCAGAGTAGGCAAGAGTGAGTAGTGAGGAAAATTCAATCCCTCCTTCCTTGGCAATTTTTGCTTACCTCAAACAGCTTTCTAATTTCTCACAGAGGAGAAATAAGAGATGCCATTGTCTTGAAATAATGTGCAGGGAAGCCATAAGCAAATGATAATGTGAGTTGGAACTGAGAAAATTAAAGAGACAAAAACTCAGGCTGTTTTAAATCACAGTTTACAGTTCCAGTTAGGAAGGCAGAAACAAACTCCAATTTGTTGAAACACCCAAGTGACAACAAACTGGAGTTACACTGAGGGCATGTTACAGCGGAAGTCCATGTGCAATAGAAAATAAAGAACCTGGAAGATTATTAGGGTAAAACTTTTTGTTTGTTTGTTTGTTTCCAACATCTGAATACAGTGATAGCGAATTCTGTTTCTAAAAGAATGGGTGGATGTAGGGTTACCAAGCTCCTAGTGAGGACTGGAGTTCTCCTGGAATCTCTGAAACTGTTGTCAATTCCAGCAGGATTCAGTGTGCTCCTTTTCACAAGTTAAAAGCCCCAAATGCTCATTACAAAGAAGAAGAAGAGGAGGAGGAGGAGGAGGAGGAGGAGATTGGATTTATACCTCGCCCTTCACTAGGAGAAACAAGGGAGTTTCAGAGCGGCTTACAAACTCCTTTCCCTTCCCCTCCCCACAACAGACACCCTGTGAGGTAGGTGGCACTGAGAGAGCTCTGATAGAAACTGCTCTTTTTCAAGAACAGCTGTGACAGAACTACGGCTTGCCCAAGGTAATCCAGCAGGTGCAAGTGGACGAGTGGGGAATCAAACCCGGTTCTCCCAGATTAGAGTCCACACACTTAACCACTACACCAAACTGGCTCTCCAAAGCAAGTCTCAGGGGGAAAAACCCCAAGGTTTATATACACACAAAGCCCATTTTTTTTTCAACTACCAGTCTTGGTGATAAGGATTAATGTTCCCATGTCTGGTATCTAAAGAAATAAAATGTCAAGTTTGCATTTAACTGTGAGCCAGGTGACTGCCTATCTGTTCTGTGGGAAAGGCCTTTGATATCTCCAGCTCCATTTAAGCTGTTAAGCATTTAAACACTGGGCCTTCCATAAAATTACCTATTACATGTAACCAGAACATGAGAAGAATATTTAAGAGCCTGTAATGAATGAAAGTCCTTTGATCAACTGCCACCTATTTTTTTGTTTTTCACCTGACAATATGTTGTACCAGCTGTCTGACATTTCTACTTAAAAGAGCTCAGCCAAATTCATTAGCATAGAGAAACCTTTAAGAATTTACACCCTATTGCTGCAAGCACCTCCCTCTGTCAATTTGTTATCAGAAGTTCTCGAGGAGACACTTTTATCTCATAAGGTTTTCATTGATATTACAATTCCACTTCTAGAAAGTGTGTCTGCTCTGAAAGTACACACCCCCTCCCCGGGGTCCCATTATTGCAAAGATATCTGTAGTTAGGTTTAGAAACACCAGATTTCATAGTCCCTAAAGCTGAAAATATGAGAGTCTAGGAGGTCATAATCTTCTTGTTCAATATAAACTCTTATCTGGTTTGGATTGTATATTTTAGGCGGGGGGCAGGGGAGAAACTTCCTTCTTCATCCCCCAAATCCCACTCTCTTTGTGGTTGATGTAGCAACAGCTGCTGCTATAATAGGTTAACAGTGGAACCAGCTGACAGGCAGGTGGGCAGATGAATAAGAAGAAAATCTTTCCACCCATTCCACCTTTCCATGCCTTAAATGATTTCTTAGCTGAATAAAAAAATGTTGGGAGTATAATCTAATAAATGTACTCTCTAGAATAAAGGATGCTGTAAATTTTTCTAGGAATATGTTCAATAGTTGAACTTACTATATTTGAAGGTATTAATCAGATATGAGCTGATCACTTCTTCTGCTTGGGTCATAACAAATAGCCACAAATGCCTGCCAAATAGACTTTCATCTTCTTCTTTTAACTACATATGTGCAAAGACTGCCAGTTCAAATGGATTGGTAGACATTATGGACTACTTTCTTGTTTTGTCTGGTATACTTCCAATACTTGGAGTGTACAGAAGGAAGACAGCAGAAGAATAAACTTGCAGGACTTGACAGTTCATACTCCAGGTGCATTGGTTTATTTTCCCTTATAATTCACTCTAATTGATGCTTAGTAAATGAGATTCTTATTCCGTTTCCTGTTTAAATTCATAAATGTGGGACCACTGAAATCTTGTAGATGAATAATCCTGGTGGTTAAGATTCTGTCTCCATGTTTGTGAATGTGTTGCATTTTTCCTTAGCACAGAAACGGACACACATCATAATAGTATGCTGTCCTTTGGGTCTGAAGGCCAAGCAGCATAATAATAGTGGAGTTTTAATAACAAAATCGGGTCTCAAGAGAACTAGGAACCTGACCTTAAATTTGTAATGCAGTGACCTTAGATTTTCAGTACAACTTCATATGCAGTTGAATGTCATAAAATGCAGCCCTAGGAAAATATACTTAAAATTAATCACCCAGCATTACTTTTTCAGTAGTTGTTACATTCTTTAGGCTCAAACAGTTTGAAGTGTCTTATGCTGAGTCAGGGCTATGCTTCCTTAGTCACAAAATTTGGTTTCTTAATGCCCACATCTATCATTTTAAATTGCAGCTGACATACAGACTTGGCAAAGACTTTTCCTTTGTTTCCTTGTAATACTTGTTTCAGCACCCCTATGATTCTAAGCATAGGAAGTGACCCAAAGCGTACTCTGGTTTTTATTAAGTTAGGTAATTAATGCTGTTCGTCCAAAGACAGTGCACACATCATGAATCACTTCAATGTCATTTAGCATTTGCAAACTCATATCAAAGTTTTATAAGGTGGTTTATATTAACCTTTTGGCAGAAACGGAAGAAACTGACATCCGCATCACATTTATGGCATCATGAGATTAGTCCTGTGTGTCACTAATGTGTCCCTAAAATTATGTTTGAAAAAATGGGAGAGGTTAAGGGGATCTCCTACACACAGGGGAGAAATGTAGTTATTATTACTATTATTTAAAACATTTTTATACTGCCTTTTCAGTCGGCTCAGCCTGAGCCAGCCCACCACGTCCTGAAGCGCCCGCTCCAAGTCATCAGGGTCAGCCTCGGACTGGCCACCCAACAACAGATACAGCTGGGTGTCATCAGCATACTGGTGACAATTCAGTCTGTGCCTCCGGGTAATCTGGGCAAGAGGGTGCATGTAGATGTTAAACAGCATCGGGGATAGCACCACCCCTTATGGCACTCCGCACACCAGTGGGTGCCTCTGGGACGTCTGCTCCCCCAACACCACTCTTTGTCCCTGACCCTAGAGGGATGAGGCAACCCATTGCAAGGCAAGCCCCTGAACCCCCATGTCAGCGATGCGGTTGGTCAGTAACTGGTGGTCAACCATGTCAAATGTGGCCAACAGATCTAACAACACCAGCACCACTGTGCTGCCCCAATCCAGATGCCATCTGAGGTCATCCATGAGGGCGACCAGTGCCATTTCAGTCCATGATCTGGCTAGAAGCCAGACTGGAATGGGTCTAGCACCGAAGTGTCATCCAGGAAGCTCTGCAGCTGAATCACCGCCACCCTCTCCAAAATCTTGCCCAAATAGGGCCAGTTGGACACCGGCTGGTAGTTGGTCAATTCAGTCAGGTCCAGTGATGTTTTTTTTCAGGAGAGAGCAGACCATCACTTCCTTGACTGCCCCCAGGAACTGTCCCTCCTCAAAGGACTTGTTGATAATCTCCCAGAGGTCACCTCACAACCCCTCACAACCAGCTTTTATAAGCCACGAGGAAATGGAAGTTACCAGTCCATACATCTAGGTAGAGGTGGGCAGCAAGTTAGCACACAGCATAATGAAGATGTTTAACAGATGCAAGAACCAAACAGGAATAACAAGCTTAGGTTTCTTTGCTGCCTACCCTCTACTTAGATATATGGACTGGTAACTTCCATTTCATTGTATCTGAAGAAGTGTGTGTGCACACAAAAGCATATACTTTGAATAAAACTTTGTTGGTGTTAAAGGTGCCACTGGACTCAAACTTTGTTCTGCTGCTTCAAACCAACATGGCTACCCACCTGATTCCCAAAGTATAAGTTACAGAAACAAGGGGAAATTCCAGGAACTCTTTTTCCTGAGTCCAGCTACTGGCCTAGAGAGTTTTTCTTTCTTCTGCTACTGAGAAGTTTGATGTGTGTGTGTGGGGGGGGGGGGACATTTTTCTAACGTTCCCTTCAAAGGAAAGTTCTTAGGAGCTTCTCCTGCAGTCTTTTCTCACCAGGTACAATTCTTCATGAAAGAGGAAGTTTAATGGACACAGTTTCCCTATGCCAGAGACATAACATAATGGGATATGAAGTGTCTGTTGAATCACAGTAACACAGTTGTGAATGCTACAAAAGCCCCATGGAAATAACAACATGGCAACTCTTTCTCTGGCCAGTGAGAGAACATCCTGTACTTACCCATGGTAAGTACAAAGCCCTCAGAGCCTCCCTTCCCTAGAATTTTGTTCTTGCGAGTTAGTGGAATATTGAAAGCAGCATAACAGGCAAATAAGGCCCTGCAGTGGGAGAAACACCACACATTCTGAAGATTTATGCTGGATACAGAAGAGCTTTCTTCAGAGAGCATCAATTATTGAAGTCTGTCCTAAGCTGTTTAGATGCTTACCTCACTTACTTTGGCCAGCCCAGCCAGTAGGATTCTTGCCTCTCCCAATCATTCCCCCACCACTGGGGGAAGGGGCCGATAGCTAATGCTGGGTTAAATCTCTGGTCAGATAATCAACTGGTGGAATTGCCTGGCCTTGGGGTTGGTATTGCTACGCCATGTGTTGGGACTAATACGGGCTGCCAATTCCTGTAGCACTGTGTTTGGGTTTTTTTAAGCTAAATATAATTTATAATGCTGCTGTTTTAATCCTTGTAAGCCACCTTGAGCCAGGGCATGCTGGCTAGGCAGGGTATAAATTCCAAAATAAATAAATAAATAAATAAATTTCATAGTATCCGAAGAAGTGTGTGTGCACATGAAAGTTCATGCCTTGAATGTTGTTTGCCTTAAAGGTGCCACTGGACTCAAACTTTGTTCTATAATTTTGGGATCATTGTGCTGTCAAGGTCTTAACACAACCCCTCCCCCAGTGTATTTCTGCAATCCCACCAATCAACTACCACCATGAAAATCAGATTATACTCTTTATGTTTCTAAAACACTGTGTATTATTAAAATATACAATATAAAATCAATACTAAAATGGGCAACAGAAATAATTGCCCTTGGATTTACTAATGATTTCTAAAGCTAGCTGCTTGCAGTTCATCATCTTTCAATACGATATATATATAGAGAGAGAGGAATTATAGAAAGCCAGCAACACATTAATACTGTTCACATTGCTCGAATACAGCTCCAAAAGAAAAAAAACCCAGCAACATGCCAATGATTTTTTTTTAAAAAAATCCCAAAGGTTAGTACTACCTCAGCTACATCTCAAAGCCAAAAGCATGATGAAGTTGTTCAAGCATCCAGTGTAAAACAAAATACTTATTTACTAGTGCAGCAACTTAACAAGCTGAGGGACCTGTTTGCTGTTCAGATTTCAAATGAGATTAATTCTTTGTGAGATGGCTTAGATTGAAAAATGCAACAATAATTAGCAGCAATTTTGTTCTTGACTGACACTGAAAGAACAGAGGAAGTTACCTTATGAAGTGATTGTTCTCAGAGGAATGTGTTAAGAAAACTACAGAACAGTGCTGGGTGAAAGTAGGGAATTCTCTGCCCTCAAATAGAATTCCACTTAACTGAAAACATAGACAGAAAAGTTTTTACAGCTGGGAAAGTTGAAACGCTGATTACAAAGAGGTTTTCCTCTTACTGTGAGTTCATATGTTGCACAGTCTTTTTTCCATTTCTATGCTTTGCGCAGTCACTGAAGAGGTTCTCTGATGAGGGATGCAGAAAAACATATCATGACTAAATTAAATGTTGTGTTATTCTTACTTTGTTATCTTTGTATTTACCTTTCTACCAAAATAACTGCTATGAAAGTACAGTAAAAAGGTAAAGGTTTCCCTTACTTGAAAGCCAGTTGAATCTGACTCTAGGGGGCGGTGCTCATCTCCAAGCTGAAGAGCCAGCGCCATCTGAAGATGTTTCCATGGTCATGTGGCGACATGACTAGATGCCGAGGTGCATGGAACTCTGTTATCTTCCCACCAAAGTGGTACCTATTTATCTACTTGTAATTTCTTGCTTTCGAACTGCTAGGTTGGCAGGAGCTGGGACCAGAGATGGGAGCTCACTCCATCACGCAGCACTTGGGTCTCAAACTGCTGAACTACCGATCTTCTGGTCTGCAGTTCAACGTTTTAACCACTGAGCCACCGCGGCCACCAATGAAAGTATAGGGGGCACAATTTTATATTCTTTCATTGTGTGCAAAATTAGCAAGTTATGGCTCTGGCAGAATCTTCTCTCATCCATCACACCTACCTTACCTGCTTTTGCCATCCAAATATTCAACTAAAGCTATTAAGAACCTGTACACTTGGGCTGGGAGTGCTGCAAAAGGAGAGAATATCATACAGAGCATGAATTCAGATCTTTGTCTTCCGGAAGCAACCCTGTACTTCCCCCATCCATATGTTTAATGAACATGAATGTTTCATGAAAAAAGACTATGCTCTTTCATGCAGGGATGAGTTCTATTTCATTTATATATGAGTCAACTGTTTTGATCTTTCACTTTTCATTGTTGAACATCAGCTACTGATCCACCACCTCGCCAGCTCTGGGATCCAGGGGTCTGTCTTGTAGTGGCTTTCCTTGTTCCTCCAGGGTTGGGGACAAAGGGTGGCACTAGAAGAACAACTGTCCTGAAGGCACCCACTGGTTTGTTGAGTGCCCCAAGGGGCTATACTTTCCCCAATGTTTTTCAACATCTATATGTGTCCCCTTGCCCAGATTGCCTGGAGGCATGGGCTGAGATGTCACCACTTTGCGGATGACATCCAGCTCTATCTGCTGTTGGGTGGCCAGTCTAACTCTAGTCCAGAAAATCTGGACCTGGCATTGCAAGCTGTGGCTTAAACTGAGCCAACTGAAATTGAACCCAATGAAGACGGAGGTCCTGTGCCTGAGTTGGGGCAGTCTGGGGTTAGGGATCCCACTCTTGATCTTCAATGGGGTGCCAGCTGGTGCCAGTGTCGGCATATGAAGAATAATATGCTGGCAAGATGACAGTTGTGTCAGGTAGATCATGGTGATCTAGGTGACAGCTGGAAGGGTCACATGACTGCCTGAATTGCATCAGCCAGGGGAGGTGCAGGATGAGTCAGCACTTCTCACTGATTGCCTGCATAACTGTATATATTGGACTCAGTTCATACCTGAGTGTGCCAGTCTTGGCATCCCTTGCCTTGCGAAGCACTTTGTCAGATTGCTCGGCTAGTGCAACTAGAGACTGTGTAAATATATGTTAATAAACCTTGTATATACTCCATCTCACCACAGTGCGTGGGACATTCTGTTATATACCGCACTCCTCTGCGCCAACAGCCAGAGCCAGAGGTTAGGAGTTTGTGAGTGCTCTTGGATGCCTTCCTAACGTTGGAGGCCCAGGTAGCAGCCACTGCTAAGACAGCCTTTTATCACTTCTGGCTGCTCAGGCAGTTGGTTCCCTTCCTCGAACATAGCAACTTGGCAACAGTGATGATGATGGTCACCTCGAGAGATGATGATGGTCACCTCGAGATTAGACTACTGTAATGCTCTCTTCATGGGGCTGCCCTTGTCCCAAATTTGGAAGCTTCAGCTGGTGTAGAATGCTGCGGCCAGGCTTGCTGGACCTCCCCATACAGGAGCACATCCAGCTTGCACTAAAAGCACTGCACTGGCTGCCGATAGCATACCAAATTTGCTTCAAAGTGCTGGTTCTTACCTTTAAAGCCCTTTATGGTCAGCAGCCTACATATCTGAGGGACCGCCTTTCCCCATATGTCCCCCAGAGAGTGCTGTGTTCAGGATCTCAAAATTGTCTGGCCCTCCTGGGTCCTAAAGATGCCAGGCTGGCTTCAACCAGGGCCAAGGCCTTCTCAGTGGTGGCTCCATGTTGGTGGAATGAGCTCCCAGAAGACATTAGGGCCCTGCAGGACGTCTTACAGTTCCACAGGGTCTGTAAGATGGAGCTCTTCCACCATGCATTTGACTAGGGAGCCACACTTAATAAATTTAAGAGCCTGCAGCCTAATCCCATCACTGACAGCCTGTGCTCCGCCATCATGAATTGGACTGAGATGTCAGTCCCAGCATCACATGCTGACTGCATGCTTACTGTAACTGATTGTTACTAATACCTCACCACAGTTCTGACAAACTGCTCACTAGCATTTTATGACAAGGGATTTTATATTTATATTTGCTTTGTTTTAAACTTTGTTTTAAAACTCTTATGTACACTGCCCTGAGCCTGCTCTTGCGAGGAGGGCACAGTATAAATCAAATAAATAAATAAATAAATAAATAAATAAATAAATATTGTGAATATGTTACATGCTTTTAATATGCAATTTAAGCATACAATGCATTTATAGTATACATAGTGTATAATGCAAATTTATTGGCATTCAAACTATAACAGAAGTGTAGGGAAAATGGGTATGAAACTGAAAAAGGTTTGGAACAAATTAAAAAAAAACACATCTTAGGTTTGATTCACATAAGGAAAAAATGAAACTGATGCTTTGATCAGAAATTCAAGACCATGACTCCTCTCATGATACTACAGTTCTTTTCTCCCAAGGACAGTTTGCATAACCCACCATCTTCACACACAGAAGAAAAGAAAGTGAGCCTTACATCTCCTCCACTTGCTGTTCTATTCCTGCTTCTAATGCCAGCAGATATTCACACATTGCCATATCATCCAGTTCACCAAATTTGCCTTCAGCCACTTCTGAGACCAAGACCGATTTCCCACGAGGCGCTGCTCTGGCATCATTCTTCCCTTTGCCTCGATTGCATGCTTGAATTTCCCACTATTTGCCCTGCACCGCATTTTGACCCGTGGCTTCGCCTGAATTCCCTCATGGCTTCAGTGATCCTGTTTTTTGACGATCACTGAAGCCGTGGGGGAATTTGGGTGAAGCCGTGGGTCAAAATGTGGTGCAGGGCAAATAGTGGGAAATTCCAGCACGCAATCAGGGCAAAGGGAAGAATGCTGCCGTAGCAGTGCCTCGTGGGAAATCAGTTCAAGAGTAACTTGTCTAACGCCACCTCAGGAGTTTATGGCAGAACCAAGACTCATAAGGTACTTTTCAGTTCATAGTCTGGCTTCTTCAACATTGTGCCATACCAGTTCTTCAATGGAAACATTTTAGAGTCAAATAATTCATATTTGCTTCTGTTTCAAAAACTCCCTGCTATTAAAGGCTATAGTTTAAACTTTAAACTATTACAACTGCACTGATATTTCATTGCCAAATTTAAAATAGCACAATCACCAATTTGTTAAAATTCCATTGAGAAATAATCACTGAGAAAACAGGGAGCAAATTACAGCATGATACATTTAAAAGTTAAATTATTCAACCATCTCATTGCTATTTCATGGCACAAACTTTTTACAGCAGCCAACAAATCACAATCATTCTGTGCTTAATGCAACAGGGTGATAGTAAAACAAAACCCCACCCTGACATTTATAGCTATTTCATAAATAAGATTACATTTATTTTAAAACTAGGAATAAGGCCTGTTGTGGGAATAAATACAATGAGCTATAGAAAGAGGCTCTTGGAGAGTGTCAAGGACATGGGCACTCAGCGTTAATTTGCTGTGGCAGCCTTAGCAGGGTATAGTGACACAGAGTCCACCATTTTTTCCAGGGGAATTGATCTCTGCTACCTGAAGAGGAGTTGTAATTCGGAGTGATCTCCTGCCCTCACCTGGAGATTGGCAGCAGTGGTTCCCCAAGAGGACATAGATGGTTTGGAGGGCAGAGTCTATGGCATTGTACCTGTCTAAGGCCCCACCCCTCCTCAAACCTCACCCTCGCCAGGCTCTACCCCTCAAATCTCCAGGAATTCTCCACCTGGAGTTGGCAACCCCATCTCCTTTCCAGCCAAGCATCAACCTACCTTGCTCTGAAGCCCCTCTTATAAACACAGGTAACTGCCATTTCATTTCACCTACTAACAGCCACTGAGGTAACAGTTGAACCTTATGGGGTAACATTTTAAACAAACCACAGGCAGCAGCCATCTTATAAACACAGGTAACTGTCATTTTGTTTCACCTACCAACAGCTGCTGAAGTAACAGTTAATCCCCCCAGAGGAAGGAAGCTGGAGAAGTGTCTTCGTCAAGAGCAAAAAAAATCTGCTAGGAATTCTGACAGGGCACAGAGGCTGAAGGAGTGGTGGGGAAGAGGAGCAGACCCAGCCAATGGCATGCAAGTATTCACAGCCAGTGGATAGGGACAGCTTCTGATTGACAGGCCAGGGGACCAAAAGCTGGGGTGGTGTTTGGAATGTTCTAGAGAGTGCCACCACCATCAGAAAATTATTATAGAGCGAGATAAGGACACAAACAGAGCCCTGCTTCATCAAACAAGCAGAGCCCTGCTAGGTCCATCTAGTCCAGCATCCTTTTTCCTACAGTGGTCAACCAGTTGCTATGGAGGGCCAAACAAACAAAGGCCTTTCCTTGAAATTGCCTCCTAGAACTAGTATTGTCCACGAACTTTCTAATTCCCTTTTAAAACCAGATGTGCTAGTGGCTATCAGAACATCCACTGGCAGTGAATTTCACAATTTAGTTTCTGAGTAAAATATATTGCTTTTTGTCCATTTTGAATCCATTGCCCATCTGCTTCATTGTGTGCCCCTGCTGTGGTAGTTGAAGTGTTGGACTAGAAGGCATATTGTTTAGATTTTGTGGTCTCTAACCTGAGCTATGTATTCTTGCGGGATTTCTGTTAAATGTGTTCAAATAGAAGAAGAAGAAGAAGAAGAGATTGGATTTATACCCCGCCCTTCACTCACTTAAGAGTCTCAGAGCGGTTTACAAACTCCTTTCCCTCCCCCTCCCCACAACAGACACCCTGTGAGGTGGGTGGGGCTGAGAGAACTCTTTCCCAAGCTGTCCTTGAGGGAACAGCTGGTACAGAGCTATGGCTTGCCCAAGGTCATCCAGCCAGGTGCAAGTGGAGGAGTGGGGAATCAAACCCGGTTCTCCCAGATTAGAGTCCGCGCACTTAACCACTACACCAAACTGGCACCAAAATAGCTTCCAAGCATCCAGGAGGGAACTCAACTGTCTTTATTCCCCCTTTTATTTCATTCTGACTAAACCCCACATCTATGTAAAATTCTCAGTTTTGAAATCAAATGTGACTTCTTTTGGTCTTCAGGGTAACTGCTCTAGATATACTAAATAGTCCCAACTGCTACAACAGCAACTTTACCTTGCACCAGGTCTCAAGCCCTGTTCAGAACAAAGTCCAGAATCACTACCCCTCACATTGGCTCTGTGACCAGCTATACCAATGCACAGTATTTGTGATGCCCAGAAACCTCATCTTATCTCCATGGCATGATCTGGGAACACATGTGTTCAGTAGGGATGGGCACAAACTGGAGTTTGTGGTTCATTTGATTAAACAAACCACAAATCCACATGAACTTTTCTGTTTCCTGAACTGGTTCATGGTTCATTTGGTTTGTGAGGCGGTAGAAGGCCCCACCCGGAAGTGATCCTGGAATGCTGTTGGAGCCCTCCACCAGCCCATGGCCCCACCTGAGTGAGCTCTGGTGGCATTTAAATGCCTTCAGGGCCCACCTCTGGGTTGGGCCAGTCCAAGCATGCTCTGAGAGTGAGTTCTGAAGGTCTTTATAGACTTTTGGAGCTCACTCTGAGAGCTCAGTTGAGTCGAGTGGCCCAACTCAACTGAGTTCCCAGAGTGGGCTCTGAAGGCTTTTATAGGCCTTATATGCTCTTATATGAGCAGGCCCAGAAGTAAGCTTCAAAGGCATTTAAATGCCTTCAGAGCTCACTCGGGTGGGGCCACAGGCCAGTGGTGGGCTCCGATGGCATTTAAATGCCTTTGGAGGTCACTTCTGGTTGACCCACCAGACCCAGAAGTAAAATCTGAAGGCATTTAAATCTCTTTGGAGCCCAAGAACATGTCTCCCATGAACCTCCATGAAAAACATGGAGGTTTGTGGGTGGATCATGGGAGACATGTTCTCCTAAACCCCTGTTTTGTGAACCACAAATGGCTTGGTTTGTGCTCGAACCAGGGTTCATTTGGGAGTTCATGCCCATCCCAAATGTCCAGTCATTGTGAGGGAATACTATAGAATGGCATAACACAGAAACACATTAATTTGCTGGTTTATTAAAACAAGAGGACAATAAAAAGAACAAAATCATATGAGCAATCAATAACTTAAAGCCAAATAAGTAGTCAGCATATTTGCCAGCTTAAACAGGTATCATTACTCTAACTCAAAAATAATATATGGCCCAGAAATAATTCTATTAATACAATTTTAATTATGATCTTAACATTTCTACTGAGAATTTGTAAGATGTTTTATCAAAACTCTCATTTTGTGAGTCCCAAGAAAGAACTTCTTCAAAATACAAACCATGAAAAAAGAGAACACTGCTTACTATAATTACTTAGGAGTAAGCCCTCTCAAATTCCCTGATAGTGACATTAAAAATATTTAGAGATTTTTGGCTGTAAATTAGAAACCAAAAATCCAATTAGGAATGCTTTTGAATTTTTCATCTGTGCAGCTTCTTCCTCAAAATCCCCTGTGATTTGCTTTTGCTTTTCCTTTATGTGCATTATACACGATTCTCGTTTCATGGCATTTCTGTTTTCTCACACAATTTTTCCTGTAAAGTGTATGTACATTTCAATGTTATTTATGTATCAGTATATCAATATTATACATCATTGTCCCATGTCCCAATGTAAATTTCAATTGTGCGTGAATTTACATGTTCCAATGTAAATCTCAAGGCTTTTTGCAGCATATATTACCTCTTAGCTCCAAACATCCCTAACTAGCAGATTGATCTTGAAGGTTTGGGAGAAGAAACCATAATCTCCTTGTATTTACTACATCAAGCATACATTAAGCAAAGAACTGGAGTACATATGTTAAAAGCTGCATTAATTCAGATCATATTTGCACCAATGAAACTTTTTAACACAAAGCATACAGTGAGTACCTGTCAATGCAGGAGGCACTGATGGTAAAATTGGGCACAAATTAGCCCTACAAATAAAAATCTTTGATTAACATAATCTCTTTTAAACAATTATGATTTGAAAAAAGATTAATCAGTGCTTTAAATTAAAGCATATGTGACCATAAGAGGGCTGCTTGGCATTTAGATAATTCAACCACTTAATGAATCTAATATGTTTTACAGAAAACTGCTTCTTAACTCCCGAACTGGAAAGGTTGATGAGTCTATGATTCATAGTGTTACTACATACTACACTCATTAGAGAAGTGGGTATTAATTATCTATAAACTTAAAGGGGAAAAATAAGCGGGGTGTGGGAGGAACAGGAGTTTATAGACAGCTCAGCATTAATAAAGATTTAGAACAGTACTTTCTTCTGTGTAAATCTACTGCTATTTTCTATTAATTAACATAATTGATAACAATTATAAAGATATCTGGCATTTTAATCATGCAAATATGTCTTCTACTGTCAGAGCAGAAAATTAAAAACAGCCAGGAGTCTTTTATTTGCAATGCAAGCTGGAGAGGAAATTAAAATAGTGCTAGTAATAAATGACTGATATATTCAATTTAAAAGAAATCACAGCTATCGTAAGGCTACGGAAGCTTTGTAATGAATACGAGTGGTAGCTGTTCCTACAAGACCTGAAATACTAGAAGGAATGGGGAAACGATACATTTTTGATGTCCTTGTTATTTCTGTAACACTTTTAACTTTTAACCTTTGATAATGCCAGTGTTGAGGGACAGGCTCCAAACTCAAGAATATCCAGTAGTTATACTTCAGTATAATTATTTGTGAATATGAAGTACTCCAGTGTACTCACAAGGAACCGTTGGGGTTTTTTTCCCAATGGAGAGATTAATGTAGAGAGATTTCTCTATGACCAACATGCTTGTTCTGGAAATAGTGACATTTCCAGTTCTTTGGAGCAGAGATACTCATTCAGTGGCTCAGGAGCCACATGTGGCTCTTTGGAATGCCATTTACAGTTCTTCTAAGAACTGTTTCCCATGTGGCACCTTCCTCAAGCTTCACAGATGTGGGTAAGGCCCTTTCCTGGTGGGTTGTTGATGGCAGTTGATCTTCACCTTGAAACAACCACTGCTGGAAAAATGGGTAAACTGTCAGCCTGTCTGTAGTGCAGGTCTCATGCCGACGATGGCCATAAATGTGGATCTTCTGGCTGATGTGACTGCAATTGAGGCTCCTGGTGAGCCATGGATTGAGTAATACTGTTTTGGAGAAACTTTACTTTTCTTGTTATCCCAGAAGTCCGGGGCAATCTAGATTAAATCAGTGCCTAGGTGCTCTAGCTGTACTTCTGGGTCTAAATCTAAGTAGTTGTCATGACCTGTTACATCAAACAGTGGTAAGATTATTCAGTATTATGAGGAACTATAAGACAACTAAGATATCACATATACATCCCTAAGCAGAGTGGTTGCAGGTATGGTGAACATTCAGAAGTCAGAATTAAATAAGCAATTTCAGATCTCTACCAGATAATGTAAAACCAAAAGCAGAAAAGGGACTATAATAGTCCCAATAAAGTATTAAAGACTGCAATGATGCAATTCAGTTGTCAAGTATGACAATGGAGCTAGTGAATGCCATTTGTAGAATAAAGTTAACAAGCAGACGCTTTGGCAGAACTTACCAGTGATGATAAAATTACTGTTCCATCAACCTATTGGTTCTGAACAGCTGTACAATGAGACACAACAACTGAGAGAAGTTTGGCTATGGCCAGATTCACTTTTTTTTCTCTCAAAGCCAAGTCACCCTAACAGGGTGTAACACAGAGGATAAACTTTCAAGAGTGATAATCAGCTCATTTCTGTACTCTGAATGGATATTGCAGTCAAGCAGGATATGACCTATAGTCTCTATTTTCCCACAGCCACACGGGAATAACCTTTCTGAGTATGCTTGCTTTATGTAGTGCCTGCTGGTACATGCTGAGGGTAGTACATTTCGGCATCCAAGGGTAAAGACTCTTCTATATTTTGGAACAATTAGATTTTTTACATAATCTAGCATCTTTTGGGGAGGTAGAATTCCAAACGAAGTTGTGGAGAAGGTACATCTGGACCTCACAGCAGTGCTAAACAATGGAGCTTACCTAAGTGGGTGGAAGGGAGCTAAGCAGCAATAAAATGAAAGAAAGTCCTGGAGGAGAAACATTTGATCAAAGGAAGCACCTGCATTGTCAGATAAGCCACTGATGAGGTGTTAAACAAACATTTCTATGGTTATAGTAGCTGTAAAACCTGACGGAAGCTTGTTACTATGCAACAAAATGGCTGGTACAAAGTACTCCCATAGTGAGCTGAAGGGCTAAATAACCTAGCAGCACTTCCACATCAAATACACAACCCTTGAGAATTCTGTAAGCATACTCTAACATTGTAAAGCTTGCTTAAGGATCTCTAGCATTTCTCTTTCATTGCACTGCAGGGATTTGGCAATCCATCGATTAGACCAGCTACAAACAACAGACTTAGTCCTGATTTCCCCATGGTTAACTTGAGTCATGAATGAGATATACAAGCTAAAATCCAGCTCTGTTTGGCAAGGTGAAAATTATTGCTATTAAGAATATAGTGATAGTGTGGATTCTGGTAATCCTGCCTATACAAATGCAGGTAATATTCCACAGTACAATATACTACCACTGTAAGGCCTTCATATGATGAATCTACAGTGGTTTTGAATTGTATTGTGTTCCAACAGGAGAACATTTATCAATGTTGAAGAGCACTGCTCTGTTTGAATTAGATATTTGTTATCTTTCACTTGGCAATAGGCCACCACATGTGGTATATACAACTGAGGTCAGTACTGTAATATTAAGCCATTTAACCTCTTCTTGTATCATGCTAAGGTTCAGAGCTGGCAGGCAAATAATATGGAATCAATGCGAGGCAGAAATATAAAAAATGAAGAACCTTCTGCTTGGTTTGTTCTTTTACCTTAACAGGATTTCCCCCCAAGTTTATGACATCACAGTGTACATGTGAATATAAGAAAATATACCACGTAGCTGTTTAAAGAAGGTTATTTCTTGCAAACAGATATCTCTGTAAATACCTGTTTGGGTTCAAATTAACAGCAAGCATAGCTAATTGATTTCCCTTTGGAAATGACCTCATTAATCATGATTGTGGCACACCATTCAGGCATGAATACTATGATGAGAACTGAGCTGAACTCTTGAGAATTTCCATTTGTGGGTCAGAACTTACATGCCTGATAAGGGGAAAAACTTCTAAGCAAAAATCACAGTAAAACTGAAAATATTTCTTTGCTTTTCCTCTGGGTCATGGATAATAATGGAAGCTCACAGAGAATCTTCAAACAGAACAAGCCAAAACAGGTCTACTCAGAAGTTAAGTCTCATTTTATTCAGTAAAGCTTACTTGCAAGAAGACCTTGAGTATAGAATTCCCTAACAAGTCTTTCAGTTCCTTTAACAGCCTCACACACAAACTGACTGAGCAAAATTTTCTTCCACTATGGGGATAAGGGGCCAGATCAAAGGCACAGAAAAAGGCCAACAGAAAAATGGCAGTCCTATTTACCCTTGAAGCAGAAAATGAGGATCAAGACCAGCGGAAGTCAATGAAGTCTTGATCACACTATCTTTTGCAGGGTAACCTGGAACACACAGTGGTAAACTGTGTCTATAAGCAACTGCTGAGGTCAAGAGTCACTGAATGAAATATAACTGTCTCCATAACTACTTGCCACATAAACTGTGACCAGGCTACAGATATTTTCCTAAACATATACTATGGATGGCACCAACTCATAGCTTTCCATTATCATGATATTCATATATACAGAATGGATAAAATGCATTTGGAGCCAGTTTTGACTATGTTGAAAATACTCAAAACATAAAAGTTGGGATGAATTTATCTGTAGCCCTGTGTGATTATTGTCAAGTTTAAAACATCTTCTGTAGAACTAAAAAAAATGAAGTTTATATGGAAAATTTTATGAATGATTCCTAAAACTTATCACTGAGATAGATATTGATAGACAGACAGACAGATAGATAGATAACAGTGAGTGAGTTTTTGATGATGCAATGAAATGAGCACTTCTGTTTGCTTGTCCAATGGAAGCGCCATTTAAGATGAAGGATGGCACTGGACCAGACTTGAGCCAAAAGAAAGGTGGGGTATAGATAAATAACTGAATAATTTTTTCACAGTGGAGTGGTAGGGTCTGCCTACTCTTTCGCACCACAGTCCCTTGAGATGCATCAAATTGTGTTCTGCGGTGTTCTCCAGACATTTAGAAGTGATGTTTCATTTCACTGGATGGGAAGACAGCAGTTCAAAGGCAGTTCTGAAAAGCCCTAGCACAGGGGTGTCAAATGTGCAGCCTGGAGATAGGGCTCAGAACCGGCCCCCAAGCCCTTCCTTCTGCTTCCATTTCCAGGGCTGCTGTTGCAGCCACACCCTAGCTTGCTTTTTCCCCAGCTCCTTCAGTGGCTCTTTGCTTTTTGCTTCCTGTTTCCTGCCTCTTGCCTCCCTCCCCCACTCATACACAAACACAGAGAGAGCTTTATGGCTGCTTCTTGCTGGAGAAATACAAAAATAAGCCCCTATCTATCTCGATCACACACACACACACACACACACACACACACACACACACATACTGCTTTTGCTTCCTTTTCTGGGGCTGCTTCTCCTCTTTTGGGGAAGAGGAGGAAAGTGAGAGAGAGAAAAAAACAAAATTGGAGTCCCATAGCAGCTTTGAGACCAACAATGTTTATTTCAGGTATTAGCTTTTTGTGTGCAAGCACTTTTTGGGAGGGAGGGGGGTGGATTCTTCTGACAAGCACAATGTTCATTGAGGAAAAGTTGTTTTTCTTCTTCTGAAAAGTTTTTTAAAATATATATTGGATATCTCTGTTCATATCTGGATTTATTTTCTTTCAAAAAGACCCTGATTAGGAATTAGAATACGTGGATTTGTCCTTATATCTTGGAGAGTGGAGTGGTTTCAGATGCCAAATGATAATAGCAGACATTGGTAATGAAAAAGGAAAACTAGGTCTCAATTCAGTCCAGGAGGATGCATTGTCTTGAGCCTTATTATCAATTGCAATTCAGCAGTCTCTCTTTCTAATCTCCCCTGGCCATGGGCCCTAATAATAATAAACTATAAAAACTAAACTTTCTAATTTCCCTTTGAAATTCCTTTGTAAGAGCATTGCTCCTTTTAAGTCAGCACCTGAATGTTGTGGTTTCCAATGTCAGACTTACGTCCATTTATTCTTTGCATCCTCCTGGACTGAATCCTTCTGGATGGACCTAGGTTTCCCATCTCATTACCAATGCTGGTATCTCCATGCCTACTACACCTCTGCATACCACACCTAATCCAATCAAGCCTGCTATTGTCATTCACCTGCTATTGCCATTCGACATCTGAAATCACCTTTATGAAGTTTATATCTCTGGTGCCTCAAGTTACATTTTATAGCATGCATGGCCTGACGCAACAAAGTGACATTTATGTCAGATCCAGCCCTCATAACAAATGAGTTTGACATCTCTGCCCTAGCACATGCATAGAAAATCATGCATAGACCTTTGGAACCTAAATACATTTTTAAAAGCCACTACAGTGCACTGGTTAAAGTACTGGACTAGGACTAGGAAGGCTTTGATTCAGATCTCCACTTGCTATGACTGACTGGGTGACTTTAGGACAGTTATTTTCTCTCATGGGTAAAACTTACTTTATGAGGATAAAATGGAAGAGGGGAGATTGTGTGCCTCCCGAGCTGTTGGGAGGAAGGGTGAAATAAAAATGACAAGATATCCTACTGATGGACATTTTCCAGGTTATTCCACTACCTGTGTTGTCTCTTTATAGCAATAATAGGATATTGCATTTCAACACAGTCACACCATTAAGTATCTATCACAACACTAGTAGCAAACAATTAAGCTGAATACGTAAACAGGGAGTGGTACTGAATTCCCTCCATGGAATCATGCTTGGATTCACATGTGCAGAAAACCAAGAGCAAATAATTCTTTATTTCTAGAAAATAATTATTCATTCTGGCTTGTTGCAGTTTGTTGGAGTGAGTACATATGTATTTTCCCCTTATTATCTCACCCCCTTCTTATAATTACTAAACAGAGCATTAAGTTTTTGCAGGTACACAAGCACTTGGGGCAGGAGAACACCAACATTTTCCTTACTACAGATGAATTTTAATAGATCATATTAATTTCTAGCAGCCTTCTTGGCTGAAAAGGGTCTCCTCTACTTTCAAAGAGATTATATGTGTAGGGATCAGACAAAGTTCTACATTTCAGGAGCAGAGATTTTAAATATACAAGCATGCAACATTAACAAATGTCATATTTCATTTTGCTATTCACACTGTGATTTAAGGAGTCAGGACAAACATGAACACATTGCAAGAGCAAAAAACTGAACTTTCCCTCAGGCAGCATTAAATTATGCATTAGCCTTTTTGGGGTAAATTTGCTGAACATTATTTATTAAACTAAACTATTTGTATGCTGTTTTAGCTATGCATGAAGTGTTTCAGCACAAATCTTTGGGACTCTTTTATAAGCTGAGTTTAACCTCTTCTAATAATAAATGGCAGGGGACAGGTCAGGAAGGAGAAAGAAAACTATTATAGAAGCAAATAGATGTTGTGTTTTAAAATTTCTTTCTAATTCTGTGCAGCCCACTTAGTGCATCATATTTATTAAAAACTGAGTTCCATAGTATTCAACAGAGCCAGGTGAAAATAATAATAGTGCAGCCTTAAAGGGTGAATTAAAATTAAGGGCATAGGTAGGGGAAAGGGGGAGGAAAGGCAGCATAGTGTAGCCCCATCTTGTCAGATTTCAGAAGCTAAGCATACTTGGTCAATATTTGGAAGAGAGACCACCATGGAAGACTCCACAGAGGAAGGAAATGGCAAACCACCTGTTTATCATTTCCCTAGAAAACTCCTTGCTGGGGCAGTTGAAACTTGATGGCAGATAAATACATAAGAACATAAGAGAAGCCATGTTGGGTCAGGTCAGTGGCCCATCTAGTCCAACACTCTATGTCACACAGTGGCCAAAAACACCAGGTGCCCTCAGGAGGTCCGCCAGTGGGGCCAGAATTCCAGAGGTCCTCCCACTGTTGCCCCCCAAGCACCCAGAATACAGAGCATCACTGCCCCAGACATAGTGTTCCATCTATACATTGTGGCTAGAAGTCACAGATGGACCTCTGTTCCATATGTTTATCCAGTCCACACTTGAAACTTTCTATGCTTGTAGCCACCTCCCCTTCCTGTGGCAGTGAATCCTACATGTTAATTACTCTTTGGGTAAAGAAGTACTTCCTTTTATCTGTTCGAAACCTATTGTTCATTAATTTCATTGAATGCCTACAAGTTCTTAAACTGTGAGAAAGGGAGAAAAGTACTTCTTTCTTTACCTTCTCTATGCCATGCAGAATTTTGTAAACCTCTATCATATCACCACTCAATTGTCATTTTTCCATACATACATACATGGGGGGGAAGGATACTGGGTTTCAGAGAGAGGTCCACTGGATGACAATATGTTAAGATGTTGCAAATAAAATAATGTACACACTCAAGTGCCAAGGATAAATTCAGCTGTCACATGACTTACATAAATGATTATTGATGTAAAACATACTAAACGAACACTCAGCACTCAGAGACTAACCAAGAGAGAGATCTTGAGTCATAGCAGATAACTCAATGGAAATGTTGAAACAGTGTGTGACTCAATGAAAAGGCCAACACTATGCTGGGGGTTATTAGGAAGGGAATTGAAAACAAATCAGCCAGTATTGTAATACCCCCGTATAAATCGATGGTGTGACCTCATTTGGAGTACTGTGTACAGTTCTGGTTGCCACACCTCAAAAAAGATATTATAGCATTGGGAAAAGTGCAGAAAAGGGCAACTAAAATGATAAAAGGGTTGGAACACTTTCCCTATGAAAAAAGGTTGAAGCGCTTGGGGCTCTTTAGCTTGGAGAAATGATGCTGAGGGGTGACATGACTGAGGTTTATAAGATTATGCATGGGATAGAGCAGGTAGAGAAAGAAGTATTTTTTTCACAATACAAGAACTCATGGGCACTCCATGAAATTGATGAGCAATTGAGTTAGAATAGATAAAAGGAAGTACTTCTTCACCCATAGAGTGATTAACACATGGAATTCACTGCCACAGGAGGTGGTGGCAGCTACAAGCATGGACGGCTTCAAGAAAGAATTAGATAAACATATGGAGCAGAGGTCCATCAGTGGCTATTAGCCACAAGGTATAGATAGGAACTCTCAGTCTGGGGCAAGTGATGCTCTGTATTCTTGTTGCTGGGGGGGGGGGGGGCAACAGTGGGAGGTCTTCTAGTGTCCTGGCCCTATTGGTGGACTTCCTGAGGGCACCTGGTGTTTTTGGCCACTGTGTGACAGAGTGTTGGACTGGATGGGCCACTAGCCTGATCCAACATTGGCTTCTCTTATGTTTTTGTGTTCAATCATCAGAACATAATTAGTCTGTTTATCACTAAAAATACCTGAGACAGTAATAAAATACAGGAGCACAAAACAATCACTGAAAATGCACCAGCTTGCAATGATCAGAGCTAGCAGCAAAGAACAGTATAAATTAGAATAGGAAAAGGAAAGGAAAATTAAGGCAGTATAACAGTCAATTAAGCATTTTATATTTCTATTTGTTTATTTAAAATACTTAAATCCAACCTTTCTCCTAAAGGGCCTAAGGCAGTTTATAACAAAAGCGTGATTCAACATTAACATTACCAAGAAGCAATTCAAATAGTAACCAGCTGAAGTCTCTGATTTTCAACATGTTATTTCCAGAACATCAGTGAAATACCCTTTTAAAATAAAACCATCCCTTCCTAAAGGTAGTTATAGATGATGCCCTCCTGGCAGAGGCAGACTTGTCACTTAATTTACTGGAAAATTGCCTGGTGGGCTGCTGTCCTAGATGGCCACCAGTAGCTTGCATGCAAGTTAATCAAACCTGAGCTTTTCTGCAAGTGGCTCAGGGCTGCTTGGCTTGGACCCTTCAGAGGCTTGGCTTGGACCCTTCAGAGGCAATGATGCTCAGCATCCACTCACCAATTTCCTCTTTCTGCTCTGCTAGCAGTTTGTGAAGGGAAACAAAGGATGAGTTAACGTTTATTGTTGGCACCACTGAAGAAGAAGAGGAAGAAGAGATTGGATTTATACCCCACCCTTCACTTGGGGTCTCAGAGCGGCTTACAAACTCCTTTCCCTTCCCCTCCCCACACCCTGTGAGGTAGGTGGGGCTGAGAGAGCTCTAAGACAACTGTCCTTGAGAGAAAAGCTGGTACATTGCAATGGCTTGCCCAGGGTCATCCAGCAGGTGCAAGTGGAGTAGTGGGGAATCAAACCCAGTTCTCCCAGATTAGAGTCTCCACACTTAAGCAATACACCAAACTGGCTCTCATCAAAGGTCCCCCATCAAAGATCGGGATTGGAATCCCTACCCCTGCCCCACCCCGGCTCAGGTACAGAACCTCATCTTTGTTGGATTCAATTTCAGTCAGCTCAGTCTAAGCCATCCAGCCACAGCTTGTAATGTTCTCTACATGGGGCTGCCATCTTAAACCTGGAAGCTACAGCTTGTGCAAAATGCCATGGCCAGGCTGTTGATGGGTCTCCCTATGTGGGAGCACATCCAGCCTGTGCTGAAAGCATTGCACTGGCTGTCAATAGCATACCGAATTCACTTCAAGGTGCTGGTTCTTTAAAGCCCTTTATGGTTAGGGGCCTACATACCTGAGAGACTGCCTTTTCCCACATGTTCCCCAGAGAGCACTGCAATCAGGGTCCCAAAGTCAACTGGCCCTCTGGGTCTTAAGGATGCCAGACTGGCTATAACTAGGGCCAGGGCCTTCTCGGTGGCAGCTCTACTCTGGTGTAATGAGTTCCCAGAAGAGATCAAGGCCCTGCAGGACTTTAAGACAGAGCTCTTCCACTAGGCCTTCAGCTAAGGAGCTGCCCCATCGAAAAGGGAAAATACATACCGACTCTCTAACTATCAACAAAATATTTGCTGAATTTTACCAAACGCTCTACACATCATCTAACCCTTCCTCTGCAGATATCCTCTCCTATCTGACCAAAAATTCACACATAACAAAACTCTCTGAAGAACATCAGGAGATTCTTGAAAAACCAATGGACACCAAAGAAGTCCTTGATATAATAAAAAACCTGAAAAACAATAAATCGCCAGGCCCGGATGGCTACCCACCGGAGTTCTACAAAAAATTCGCCACTTCACTTGCTGGATCTCTTACTGAAGCTTGCAATAATATACTTTCTACAGGTCAACTGTCACCATCCTGGAGCTCTGCCTCTATAATAACGATACCAACATCTGGAAAAGACAACTTGAACCCATCTTCTTTTCGCCTGATTTCTTTTTTTTTTTTTGCAATAAATTTTATTGAGATTTACTTTTGAAACAGTAAGATAATAGGAACATACAATTAATTCATAAAACTCCAAAAGGAGATAACATTGTAACTTCAGTAGTCAGTACAATAACATACTTGTATAGCTAGACATATACAACAATAAAAATATTTAACATTTGTTTCGAAACACAATATTTCATGCAATGAAATGTTACTTATGCCATAGAGGATCATATTGATATCTACTCCTAATTTAAATAGTTAAAGGAAACTAGCCAGGTCGTCCATAATTTACCATAACCAAGGTTTGTCTGTAATGGGCGATGTAACAGAATTCAAGGTAAGATATTGCATCACTGAGAACCAGGTAGCAGTAAAGGTGGAAGATGAAGAACAACCATCAAGTCGCGTAAGATTATCCGAGAGTTTAGCCATTATATATAAATCCCACAACTTTTTATGCCATTGTGAAAGTGTGGGTGTCAAAGTTGTTTTCCAACATTTGGCAATAACTGTTTTGGCTGCAAAAAGCAATATAGCAGCTCTTTCCTTCATGGAAACACTGTCCGAATTCATAGCCCAACTGTTCAAAAATATTTGTTCGGGTGTGAGGTCAATTTCAAATGTTAACAGATTATTGATTTCTTGTATTATTTTCCTCCAAAATGACATGATTACTGGGCAGTTCAACCAACAGTGAAGATAGTCTCCTTTTAAGCCACATTGCCTCCAACACAAAGGACTTAACTTATGATTGATGAGTGAGAGTTTAGCTGGAGTTAAGTACCAATGAGAAGTAATTTTAAATGTTTGCAATTTCATTGCTATGATCTTTGTGCGGACTGATGGTGAGGACCAAAGACTTTTCCAATGTGAATCATTTAAAGTGTTGTTACAATCTTTATTCCACTTTGTTTGGTAGGTAAGTGACTTAGTTTGATATAAAGAGGAAAGTACCTTATATACTTTTGATATCATTCCTTTGTGAGTTCTACTGGCAATGGCCAGTATTTCTTCAAATGATGTGAGTGGTTGTTGTAATATAGTCTCTAAGTGTAAAGTCCTGCACAGATGAGAGATTTGAAGATAGTGCAGCCAAGGTACTGGTCCCTGTACTTTCCTTTCTAACTCCAATTTGGATAGAAGTAGTTTCTTTTTTGTTAGATCTTGTAAAGTTCTTATCCCTGTGTCTTTCCATCTTCTAAATAAAGAGTCACCCATTCCTGGAGGAAACCAGCTTTGATCTATGAATGTTTGAAATCGTGAAGTTTTTGGAAGAAGTTTCTTACGCAGAGAGTCCCAAGTTGACAGCATTGCGGCAAGAAGTGAGTTATCCTGGATAGTGTTGGGTCTACTACTAGAATGTTGCCAGATTATCTCAGGGAATTCAAAGGGTGTTGTGTATACTAAAAGCTTGGCTGTAATATCTGAGTCTGAATCAGCATTCATCAATTTGATTATATGTGATATTTGTATGGATTCATAATACCACAGAAGGTTTGGGAAGTTTATCCCCCCTTCTTCCGTGCGTCTATATAAAGTGTTGGCTGATATTCTGTGGGATTTAAATGACCAGAAAAAATCTAACAGTAATTTTTGCCATGTCTGGAAGTGTTTCTTTGTTATTTTGATCGGGATAGTGCGAAATAAAAAAATAAATTTTGGCAGAATAAATGATTTGATGATATTAAATCTATCAAACCACGCTAAATTGAGTTTGTGCCATTTATCTATGTCACTCTTTATTTGGGATATACACTGTACATAATTATATTTAAACACACGTTGTGTGCTAATAGGAATTTTAACTCCTAAGTAGGTAAAGTAGTCTTTTACCCATTGGTAGTCAAACTTTGATTTGATTGCTTGTGACAATACAGAATTGAGATGTATTGGAAGTAAGCTTGATTTTGACATGTTTACTTTCAGTCCAGACACCAGACTAAAATTTCTAAGATGCTGTTGTATATGATCTAGTGATGTTAATGGGTTAGTCACAAAGAGTAGCATATCATCAGCAAAGAGTGCAGTCTTAAATTCTCTCTTGCCCATTGTCACCCCAGTTATATTGGAATCTCCTCTAATCATGTTGGCAAGCGGTTCTATGCGTAATGCAAACAGCAATGGTGATAGTGGACACCCTTGGCGTGTACCACGTTGTAGCTGAAAGGATTCAGACGTTGACTGATTAATACTAATGTATGAAGAAGGTTTAGCATATATTGCATTTATTGCTGTTAGAAATTTCTCCCCAAACCCCATGCTAGTTAGCATCTGCTTTAGGTATGAGATCTCGACCAAATCAAAGGCTTTCTCCAAGTCAAGAGAAAGAAAGCCAGCTTTAACCTTATTTGTTATGCAATATTGTAGGATAGTAAGAACTTTATGTATATTTTCTGTGATGTCCCTCTTAGGCATGAAACCCACTTGATCCTGAGTAATATAGTTAGTCACAAAAGTGTTAAGATGATTGGCTAAGATAGATGTAAAAATTTTAAAATCTGTGTTTAAAAGTGAAATCGGTCTGTAGGAAGCGGGGGAATTTGGGTCTTTGCCTGGTTTGTGTAAGACTATGACCATGGCATTGTTCCATGAAGGAGGAAGACTTCCTGTACTTAAGATGTGATTACAAGTGTCAGCTAGATGCTTTGCTAAGAGTGTGTTGAAGTGTTTATAGAACTCTGAGGTATATCCGTCAGGGCCTGGGGCTTTGTTGGATTTCAGTTTTTTTATGGCATTTGATATTTCTTGTGCTGTGATAGGTTCTTCCATAGACTCTTTATGGGTTTCTGATATTTGCTTCACAAGAGGTAACGAATGAAAGAACTCATCTATAGACAAAGGGCTGGGATTTGAAGAACTGTAGAGTGTCTTATAGTATTCCAGAAAAGATCTGGATATGCTGTCTGAATCATATTGAAGTATGCCTTTAGAGTCCCTAATTGAGTTGATACATCTAGATTGTTGTTGTGCCTTTACCCTTTTAGCTAGATATTTAAGAGATTTAGGCGTAAAAGCCCAACCCTTTTGTTTGGCATACAAAATATTTTTTTGTATTTGAGACATTTCTAAAATTTCTAATTGTCTGCGGAGCTCAAGAATCTTTTTGTGTGTTTTATGATTACCTGTCTGTTTATGGGCATGTTCAAGTGCATGCAACTCTGTTTGAAGTTCTAATTTTTTCTCCTGTCTTTGCTTTTTGATGTAGGATGCTGAGGATATCAGGTAGCCTCGAAGGACTGGCTTGAGAGCATCCCATCGTATAGCAGGAGTTACTGAACCCTCTGGATTTTCATTAAAATAATTCTCAATGTGCTTTTGTATATTTGAAGAGATCTGTTCATTCAATAATAAAGAACTATTGAGCGTCCAACGTGGTGTTTGTTTTTTTTCACAATTTAAGTTAAGGTTGCATGAAACCCAACAATGGTCAGACCAAAGTTGAAGACCTATATCTGTAGTTTCTACAGTTTGTATTAATGCCGATGAAATAAGAATGTAGTCAATGCGTGTGTATGTAGAATGCCTCTGCGAAAAGAAAGTATAATCTCTCTCAGTTGGATGCATAAGCTTCCAAATATCAGTTAAATTGTATTGTTTTAAAAGCTCAGGAAGTTTGGTTTCTGGGTTGGATTTTTTAGATTTTTTATTAGTGAAGTTAGATTTGTCTTTTGATAAGTCCATTACATAATTAAGGTCTCCCCCTATTATGACCTCTCCAGCCTGGAATGCCTCTAGATGGGAAAGAGTGGTTCTGAGAAATGCAATTTGGTCTGCGTTTGGCGCATATAGGGAAGCTAAAGTAACTTGTTTGTTATTTAACAACCCTTTCACAAAGACATACCTCCCTAAGGGATCTGCTAAGGTGTCTTGTGCAATAAAATTTAGGTGTTGAGATAGTATAATAGCTGTCCCTCTAGACTTGGAGTTGCCCTTAGCTAAAAATTGTTGACCAAATTTTTTAGATTTGAACAGCGGGGCCATCCCATCCTTGACATGTGTTTCCTGAATAAAAATTATATCTGGATTAAGTTTGATAATTTGACTCTGGATTCTCTTACGTTTGATGATGTTGTTCAAACCTCGAACATTGTAAGAGTAGATTTTGATAGTTGCAGTCATGGTATGGTTCTCAGATTAAGCTGAATGGCAATAAGACAGAGTTTCAAGGTAAGTACACAGAAAATAAGAGGTATGGTTATTTCCACTACCCCTACTTAGATTTTGTTATTTTACCACCAGTTAGATAAGCAATTAGTATTTGTACTAGGTTAGCTATAATTATTAGTATTAGGACTTTACTACTGTGCTTAGATAATACACTCAGAGAAATAAACTTGGAGTTGCAGTGAAAATGTTAAAAATGCTTAAAGTACTTCTACTTTATGTCTTGTGTTGCTTAGAAGTATTATACTGACACTGAAAATTATAAAAATATATTGTATGTATCCAATAGGATTATTTTTCTATAAATAAAAAATTGAATTACAAGCTGGAGCTTGTAGGATAGATCTATAACAATAATGAACTGCAGTAGAGCCCTCCTATCTCCAGCCACCACAAGATGGCGCTGGACGCTGCTGGACGTAATTTTATATACCCAAGCAGCTTGTTTAGTGGAGAGCTTAAGGAACCAAAAATATAAATGAGCAATGTATATAGTATAACTAGTTTACTGTAAAAAGACCTGAACAACCCCCTGTCGACCCTTCCCCCCCCCATAAAAACGCAATACATCACAACCATCCTATTTTTATATTAATAAATTGAATCCAAACGAAGAAACCTATTTTTAACGATTCTTATGACACAAAGAAATTTATTAACTTAGATAAACATATTTATATACACAGAAACTTATCTAATAAAGGTAGCAGCGTATTTTAATGCTAGTGTAATACCACCACATATTTCTCCCTTTTATTTCTACTATTGGTACAATCCCGAAATCTAATTCATTGGTGTTTGTGAGCGAGATAATCAAAGTTTGAATATGAGTGTCCAGAAGGTGTTAATAATCACAGGAAAATTCATTTATAACAGGACGATGACTTAAGACTACCATTACATTACACTTGGAGCCAAGGACTGCAGCATCAGGTGATATAAGCTGTCACTCATAATTTATATCTACGCCACGACTTCTATTCAGCAAAATGGCGGGGAAAATAAATTCTTCTACTGAGAGAACAAAACGCCATTTTCATACAACATTTTTTTTCCCTCCTAGAAAATACTTATGTGAATAAGATAATTACACATATATAAAAAACAGTCTAATTTATTTAACCTTATTTCCTAAAACATGAAGAGACTCAACTTTTAACCTTTTTTATAATAAGACCCTTTAAATCAACTTTAGAAACGCTTGTACCCTTAGTGTTTTACTCACTAAATCCCCTTACAGTTAGCTTTAAACCCCAAAGTACTTATCACAGATAAAAAAACACTCTTAGTTGCCCGTTGCGTTGTCCTCAGCATTTTCGCTTGATGATTGGGAAACCGATCGTGATTTCCGTTTGTTTGAAGATCTGGGAATTTCCATCGGCGCCGTTAAGTCCAGAGATCTCAGTGTTTCCATCCCTTCGTCTTTGGATGAGATTTTGAAGATTTTCCCATGGTAGGAAAACTGCAGAATTAGTGGCGTCGCCCAGCTGTATTTTATATCTGCTTCTGACAAACGGGTAGTGATTGGTTTTAGTTCTTTCCTTTTCAGTAAAGCCTCTTTTGGAAGATCAGGATAGATTTCTATGTTTTCATCATTATACTTGAGGTGGCCTCTTTTGCGTGCTGCTTGTAGTATTAGTTTTTTATACCGGAGATCAAGAAAGGTGGCGATAATGTCTCTCGAAGGTCTGAATTTAAGTATATTCACAGAGCCCGCGCGAAATGCTTTAGTAATAATGGCGGACATGTCTCTCTCAGGTGGTACAACTTTTATTAGCCAGCTGGATATTATTGAGGGTAGATCTCCATTTTTTTCTATTTTTTCGGCCCAGCCTCTGATTTTCAGGTTGTTTTGTCGCATATTAATATCAGCCTTCAGGGATTTCTCAGCCAGTACCTCATCCATTTGTTGCAGTCTTTTAATTTCCTGTTGGTTGGCCAGACTGGTGTTCACTGCGCTGTTAGCTAGTCCTCTGTTTTCTGTTATTGCTTTTTGGAGGGAATCTATCTGTTCATACATAAGCTGGAACATTAGGGCCATCTTGTCAAGAAATGATTTCTCCATTTCTTGTAGTGCCTTGGTTAGATCTGGAAAGGTTACTGGCCTTAGATTGCTGTCAGGAACGTCGTCTGCGTTCGCCGCCATGGTTTTATTCAGCATAAGCTGGAGCCCCGGACTTGTTTTTGAGTTTGTTGTCATCAGGGTTGCTTGGATTTTTTTGCTTTTATGTTTAATTTGCTGTAGGCTTGATTTAGGATCTTTCTCCATAGGTTTCAAGAAGTTTCCACTGGATGGAATGTAATCGATTTACTATGAGCTGAGGGGTGGGTCGGAGCTGCGGGTTTAGGCGGCCATGTTGGTCAGAGCCCGCCCCGGAAATCCTCCTTTTCGCCTGATTTCTTTACTAAACCAAGACTACAAAATCTTCACTGCGATACTAACTACACAGCTTAACTCTTTCATCTCACAATATATCCATCAAGACCAATTGGGATTCATTCCAGGCAGAGACCTAAAGGACAACATCTTCAGAATGCTAAACATCATCTCCTGCTGCGAAAAATTGCACTCAGACTCAATCCTTCTTTCACTCGACATAGAGAAAGCGTTTGATCCACTGGAGACATCCTACCTACTTATGCTTCTACGCCACATGGGATTTGGCCCTATGTTTCTCCGAGACATCACTTCAATTTACACTTCCCCAACTGCTTGCATTAAAATCAATGGCCTGTCATCTCAACCGATATTGCTCAATAGGGGTACCAGGCAAGGCTGCCCCTTATCCCCAATCCTCTTTGCCATAGCCCTTGAACCTCTAGCAGCTGAAATCAGACACGATTGTGACATCAGTCCCTATTGGACCACACATCTTCAAGCTAAGCCTATTTGTGGATGACATGTTGGTATACATCACAAACCCATAGAACTCTATAGATTGTCTCCAACTAGTTCTTAGAAACTTCGGCCTGATCACCGGTCTCAGAGTCAACCATTCTAAATCGTACATCATGCCTATTAATATATCGCCAGACCTCGAATCTGATCTCAAGAATCAATATGAATTCCAGTGGGCCTCTTCTGACCTCCCTTACCTGGGAATACGCCTTCCCAACAGAACAGCTGACTTGCTCTCCAAAAACCACTCCTCCAAGATCTCAGAAATTAAAGCAGAGCTCCATAACTGGGAGAAGTATAATCTCACCTTCTTAGACAGATTACATTTTATCAGATCCTTTGTTCTCCCCAAATTGCTATTTCTATTCTGCACAATCCCTATCATCTTGTCATGTGACATGCTTAATCAATGGCAGGGGTTCCTTAATGCTTTCTTATGGCAAAACAAATGGCTGAGGACAAGCTTCCCAACACTATGGAGACGCACTTCACACGGTGGTCTAAACTATCCTGACCTGTCACTCTACTACAAATCGGCTTTGATGGTCCCCATTATTAAGATACTATGGCAGGGCGACCACCTGGACTGGGTTAAACCATTTACTCCTCTGACATCACCACTCACAATTCAAGAAATTATTTGGAATCTCTCAACCTCTCGCCCATATCTGATCAACAGTAACATGTTTCTGATGGCTATCCTGAAGAATTGGGACCTCTGCAGATCACAGCTTCTTCCTAATTATTCTAGATTTACCACCTTTCTTAACCAGCCCTGGTTTCCCCCAGAAAATGAGCAAAAATTGGCTGACGCTTGGAGGCTCGCAAACTTGTCCCGCTTGGCTGACATCCTAACCAAAGAGGGTCTATCTCCTAAGCCCACACTGGAACGTAAACAAAAAACCCCCATACCTTGGTATTTTTACCTGCAGCTAAATCATCTGATCCACCAACTGGGCAATCTTACTTACTGAAAGACCAGCCCACCCCAATTGAAAAACTTCTTGATCCCAACAATCACAACTCAAAAGGTTTAATCACAACTACTTATGATGCACTGATTCGTCAGCAAGGAAACAAACAGTTAAGATATCAGAACCAATGGCTGTGAGATTGCGAAATCAACATATCAACTCAAAAATCTGGAATTCTAGACTGATGTCTTCTCCTGTAATTTCAACAAAGCTGCAAACTCACTGGATCATCTCACGCTGGTACCTCACACCTGAGCACCTATCTAAAGCAACATCCTTGTACTCACCTCTATGCTGGAAGAAATGCAGCGAAATTGGATCTTATGCCCACTGTTGGTGGAAATGTGTTCACATTCAGAAATTCTGGCAGGAGGTTCTGGATCAAATCAAACTCATCACAGGCTATGATATTCCCTTTGATTCCACCTTAATCTTCTTAGATTTATGGAATGTTAAAGACATACCATCACTCCATTGTGACCTTGTTACTAGCCTTCTTGTGGTTGCAAAAACTTCCATTGCATCTAAGTGGAAAGCCGATAAAGCCTCTACCATCTCCAACTGGCTCAATAAAGTCTGGGACCACCTAATCCTGAAAAAGATAACAGATCGCCTTCGGCAATCAGAAATATTCCCAAAATCTTCTAATTTTGTAGGAAAGTGGTTTCTGCTCATGGAATTTCTTTCTGCTTCTGATATCATACCGCACAATCCTACGTATCAAGCTTTGCTATACTGCTAATCCTGTTGGATCTTAATCTACACCACTTCACACCCTACAGGCAACTCACTATAGTTACATTTAAACACAGCATTTACCTTCTGCCTCTGGTCATTACAAACATTTCTTTTCTTTTTTTATACACATTTCCAAACACTGTTGCTTATTCATTCTAGATCACGCCAGCTCTCACATGTTAGTTACATATCCTTATTGTTGTAATGTATGCAACACTATTTGTATATTGTTAAATTTTATATGTTTATCATTAACAAAAAAACAATAAAAAACAGTTAAAAAAAACAAAACTAAGGAGCTGCCCCCAACAGCTGAAATGCAGATAACCCTGACCCCCTGGAGCTAACAACAGCCTGTGCCAGCTGCCTATAGGAAAGATCTATGAGCTGAATTGCAGTCGTCATCGTTAAGCAATATTATTAATGTTTACTATCACTTTATAATGTTGGATTGTTTTTAGAAGGTTTTAAGATTGTTTATAACTGTTATTTATATGCTTTTACTTTTTATGTAAGCCGCCCTGAGCCAGCTTTGGCTGGGAGGGCAGGGTACAAATCTGATAAATAAACAAGCAAACAAACAAACAAACAGTGATACTTCCCCATACAAAATAGTGTTACAGGCAAAAAATTAAATTTGGGTCAGAAATATGGATGGCACTGGAATCATTTTGGAGTTTTAAAAGTTAGGAACATTCCTTCCTTCCTTCCTTCCTCCCTCCCTCCCTCCCAGACCTAAGTGGCCTCCCCTGCAATGTACCTGCCTGTGTTGCAATGAAACTCCAAATGCACAATTCCGAGGTATCTTTTAAGCTATTTTAGAATTCAAAGGAGCCAACTAGGCTGCAATGCAGAACAGAAAAGAAGATGAGAGCTGTAAGACTGACCTTGTTAGACTTTGTTTTAAACAGAAAAATACTTGAAGCTCTTGGATCAGTAGGAAGAAAAACCAAGCAAATAAGCTGACAAAGAGGTGATTTACAGTGCAATTGTAAGCACAGTCACACCTTTCCAAAACCATTGACTTTAATGGATATAGAAGGCTGTAACTCTGCTTAGGATTGCACTGTCAGATATAGCTTCCTTCAAGGCAAACCGAAGTGAGAACTGATTGTTCAGAAAAATGGCTTTTCCCTGCTACATTTAATGCATCGGTATCATTAGAAATGGTGAGATACCTGCAATGAACTTGAAATTGATAATTTCACTGTAAGAGAAAGCAGCTGAAAATGAATAAAACAGAAATTGAATAGCAGCCTGAAATCAATGGGCTTAGAGGCACACCTAACTCAGTAGTGGATCAAACTGTACATTAGTCAAATTCCTTCTCAGCCGCATGAATGTTTTGAAATATGCCCATTACTAGCAGCCGTTTGCATCGTGGTAGATGTATTCCACATGAATGACATTGCAATAAATGACCTAGCAAGTAAAGACCCAATTCCTACAGAAATATATTAGGCAGGGTTCATGTGTTTTTAACTACTGCTGAAAGACAAATATTATTTCCTCCAGTTTTCCTAGAAAATGAAACAAGGACTACTGCCAGGGATACATTTATAAACATGCACCTGAGCTATACAATTCTGGCATTTCCTATTTGTCATTCAAATGTAAGATGACTGTTACATGTGACATAAATACCTGCATTTGTTTGATCACTGAACCAGTCGTATTGATTGATTTTGAAATAATGTGCAACATCTAGGGAATACCCATGAATCTTTATGAGACAGTCTTTTCTTTCTTCTTCCTTTGTTTCCAGAAGAAATACTTTTGACAAACCACTGCTAGGGAAGAGTGAATATTCCTTCTTATGTTTCTCATTATAGTTGTTTATATTTTGTCACTGATTTTAGCTCTGTTCTTTTCTGGTGGTTCGGTAGTTGTTAGGGGTTTTTTGTTGTTGTTCCAATTAGATACACATGCTATATAATTGTTTTACAGAGTTTGACCTTTTATGTACAGTATACCCTATTTATATGTATCATATACATGGAAGGTATAATGCTGATTTGTGGAACACAAATCATATGTAAAATCTATACATTGGCAGGAAAAATTAGCTACAAGGTATCATAAAATGGTGCAAAAATAAGGAATTGTGGGGATGGTTAGTGCAAGAGAGAGATGAAATTGCAAAGAGAGATTTGCAGGTCAAAACAGCAAGGATGAGAAGTCCAAAATGATCCCTGACTGTAGCCTCTTTCTTCCTGGCTTTTCCTGCCTGCTTCTGAGCTGAAATAAATAAATGAAATAAGCTGTCAGGCTACTGAAGCTGTGTTCTCTGCAGCTGAAAGCTGGAATGGAAAAAATACTTGAGACTGTTTCTAATAAATAGGCTGACCTCCAGCCACCCCATAAGGAGACAAGCTAATTACCTTCTCCTTAAATCTTTTCCTATATGGGATAATGTTAAAGTAGATGAAATGTTTGTGTGTGTGTGTGTGTATTGAGATATATTATTTTTAAATTACTGAAGGCAATTGAAGCTTAATGTTTAATTTGGTGCCTCAAACATTTTTATTGGATATGGACAGCATCATAGATCAACAATGCAAATTAACATTGGAGCAGATGTGTGGGAACGAAAATACTGTTGGTTCATTTGTTCTACTTTCAGGTGTCTCATTTGATGTAGTTTTGCATCACATTATCATGCACAACAGGGATTAGACATTCACTAGTCAGGAAGGAATAGAGAAGGCACAATAAATTTAACATTAAAATCAACAATCAGCGAACTCAGCAGATAAGAACATTATCTGCTTTGAGAGCAATAAGGGCAGGATGGATCATGTAGCAAGTATACTTGGATAGATACATGAAGGAGAGATTGAAGACATGGATGCACACTTTATGACACACTGCAACTCCTGTAATATATTTATTTAGAATAATCTGAGCTCGGTAGCTGTGTTGGTCTGCATTCCATATATCCCAAATTCCATATGAAACAGTTCTCAAATCACATGCAGTATCTGCTTTTTAATTGGGTTTGTGTCTGTAGTACCTAACTCTAAGGCTGTGGTCACACGGCAGGGTTAACACAGTCTGGCCCTGCCTCAAATTTCTCTGTTATTTTTTGTAATGGAGAATGATAAGTATTGGAGTCGGGAGTCCATGGAATAGTAAAACAGCTAGATCTTTTTTGCTGGTCCAGATGAAGCATACAACCCAGGGCTCGAAGCCCTCATTTTATGCTGGTCAGGGACAATCCCCTGACCTCACCCAACTGGCCTGATAGGCTATTATAAGTCTATTTACATTTCATAGGTTCCTTGGGAGAAACCTAGGTACATGATTGGTGGCCGGTTTGAATCCATCTGGCCTTTGTTCTACCTGGCTGAAGCTCAGGTAGTTTCTTGGCCATGTGCTCTGGCCATGCTCTGGCCATGTGCTCTGGCCATGTGGTCGCCATTACGGGAGCACATGGCGACCGCATGGTCAATACATAACAGAGAAATTTGATCAGATATCCCGTTCTTACCCCACTTCACCCCACACTCACCCTGTGGAGGACTGATCAGACAGTAGCCATGGAGGGGGAGCTTTTCTTTATTATTGTCCTTTGAGCATGCACATATGGGTGTATGGGAAGTATTGCTTCAAACTCCTGGCAGCTAGTGGCCAATGGGATCACAGGACGAGGCTGCCAAGGGCCGTGTTTTTTAAACTATGCTCTTTAAAAATTAAATGTTTCAAAAGTTTCAAAGCTGGGGAAAGAAAATAGAGAAGCCTAATCCTGTGTGCTGCTGGCATTTTTATTTAAAAGCTTGGAGCAAAGCTGGAGTCATGGCATTGTTCTCAGACTGCCTCCATCTTTGAAAAAAAAAACCCTCAACTTTTCAATTTAGCCCTTTCCCAACCACATGTGCCACAAAACTATAAGCAGAAAACAGCTGAAACACATAGGCATCTTTCTTTGGAGGGTTTTAAAAGGTTTTTAAATGAGAAACACATGGGATGAAGATCTGCTTAAGTGCACACCGCTAAATGAATTTTTAAAATGGCGCTGATGCAGTTGCACTCTCCAGCTTCCAAAATGGCTTGATTTAACAAGAGAAAGTTCAGACATCAGGAATTGCACAGTGAGACCAGTTCAATCCATAAAGGTCTGTTTTTTTCCAGTGTTGGGAAAGTCAGCTGTGAGTACAGCTGCAGAATGAAAGACTTGGGTCACTGTCTGAACATTCATTTTTAATCCATAAGGGAGAAGCAATTAAATCGGATCAAATAGCTCCTCTGGTCACACCCTGAGTTTGTGTATAAGAGCCAGCATGGTGTAGTGGTTAAGAGCGGAGTACACTAATCTGCAGACCCAGGTTTGGTTCCCCATCCCTCCTCCACAGGAAGCCTGCTGGTAACTTTGGACCAGGCACAGTTCTCTCGGAATTCTCTCAGCACCACCTGCCTCATAAGGTACCTGTTGTAGGAAGAGGAAGGGAAGGCAATTGTAAGCGGCTTTGAGACGTCTTAGGGTAGAGAAAAGGAAGGGGGGGGGGTATAAAAACCAATGTTTCTTCTTCATGAGCACATAGACATTTGTCTACCAGATACTGGGAGGTAGCTTTTTCATAGGTCAAGGAAAGTTTGTAAAAACATCTAATTTACTACTTTTCACCTACCATTTGAGAGTCTCAAAGGTTTTCCAGCAATTTCATTCTAACCCGTAACTCCAAGTCTTTTACAGATTTGTAAACATAACTTAGACTTTATCCTCTGGAGAAAACCACAAAAGAATACATAGTAAATCTAGGAACATTTTTATTTTATATTTCCCATTTCAAATCAGTCAAATAAATGTTATTGATGGAAATTCCTTTCCTTTTTTGCTTAGTGTTTTATGTTGCACATTTCCTTATTCTGTCCTTTGAACAATTTGACCTGCTTAGATTGCAGCACTGAATTTGTAGGGCTTTAGGGGAAATCACATGATGCCTTTTCTACACTTCATTGCTAATTAACAGGGTACCATGAGCCAACTGGATTACTTTCTGTCTCCTTAGCAGTGGTTTTGATAGCTTGACTGGGTGTGAAAAATGAGAACTAAAATCTTCACACAAAACCTGAACACTTCTAATAAGATCAGAACCTTACTTTTTTAAAATGTTGAGAACAGGTTTTAGGTTGTTGTTGTTTTTTTAACATAAAACAATGTACAACAATGCTCACAAAAAAACCCCTAAAGTTTGGAAGTGGCACCTCTGGACTGCTTCAAACTTTTGATTTAGACATTGCTAGAAGTATGTCCAAGAAAGCTTAGGGTAAAGAAACAGATCTGGGATAACTGGAAGCTTTTGATTAGTTTGTAGTTCACCTTGGACTAAACAAGAAATAGTGTGTTAAGACCTTCATTATTCATAGATACGTTTCACTTAAAGAATCCAAAGACTAAGGGCCTTTTCAGACTGGCCAGTTGCCTCTCACTTCCTCCTCATTTCCCCCTCTGCGACTCCTCCTGAGCAAACCTGCCATTTTCGCACTAAAGCAATCTGCTCCTCTCCCCCCCCCCCCGAAGTTTTCTGTTCCCATTTGGATTGCTTCGATGCTCTCTGTGCCCGCCCCTTGCATTTCCCCTCCCCTTCCCTCCCCTTCCTCCCCCCCAGCTCCTCCCTCGTTCCCCACTTTTCCTTTTTTTTTTTTTAACGCATGCGTGGTAACGTTATAACGTCATAGTGGAATGATGACAGTGCATCACCCACCTTCCTCTTCCCAGAGTTCATCAAGTCCCTCCTCAGTATTCAAATTTTCCCGCCGTTCTGGGTTGGTGCAAAATGATTGGCGGGCTACAAGGAGGACCCCCCCCCCCATGGGTGGATTCTCCGATGTGAACTGAAATGTCGTGTGCTTAACCCGATCAAGGCAACAAAATGGAGGATGGGCAACATGGCGTCAGCTGGCCCGTGTTAAGAAAAAAAAATTACATAAATGGTGGTGGTGGTGGTGGCGGCAGCTGAGGAGGAGCAGCATGACACGCAGAGCAGTCTCCCCGCTCCGCAGGAATAGTTATAGCCCCTTGAAAACAGTTCAATCCATTTCTGTGACTTTTCTGCAAAGAAGCACGCCCAGCCTGCTCTGCAGGGGCTGCCAATAAACAGCAAATTAACCCCCCCCACAGTAGATGTGAACGTGTGTTTATTATATAAAGACAACAATTGTGCCGTCTTCCCTTGCTGCATCAAAATTTCATTATGATGTTATAACGTTATAAGGGCCTTTTTTTAAAAAAAAAAAAAAGGAGGGGGGGAAGTGTTGCTTCAGGATCATGGGACCGCACACAGGGAGCGGAAAGGAAGGCAAGTTTCCCCAGCCCGCCCGCCCGCTTGCCGCGGCTTCTCCACGGATTGCTAGAGGAAAGCACCCACCACCAGCTCTGCACGGGCTGTTGCCGGGAAAGCCCAAACAAAGGGCAGCAGTTACCGGGGAGCAAGCACATGGAGCTCTCGGGCCAATGGCGCCCGGCTCCTGCTCCCAAGAAACGGCAAATCCACCTCGCCAATGCAGTCCCTGTGGTGCGATCTTGCCTCCCTGCCTCCTTATTTCGATATAACGTTAGGAGGGCTCGTTTAAAAAAAAAAAATTCAAGAAACGCCCACCATGGGGCGGGCCAGATGGAGGGCGGGCGAGTGGGTGTGTTCTCATCTAGGTTTCTCCAACGGAGTAAACAGGAAACACCGCCAGGAACAGGATTTTCTTGCTCCAGGGATACTCCTGAGCAGTGCGGTGAAACTCCGGAGGAGTTTGTGAGCACGGAGCAACTGATGTGAAACTGACCAGAAACTCCGGTGCTCACTCCGGTGCTCGCCCTGGAAAAAAGCCAGTGCGAAAACGCCCTAAGTGTAATCCTGAAAGAATAAGCAATGGCAAGAGTTCTTGCTCATGTAGACAAGGATCAGGTATATATGTGAATTAATGGCACCAACAGATGATGATAAATAATATACCAATCAACATGGAAATGTGGAAATATTTGCAATCAAATCTGGAAGGTCCTATGATAAAAAAACACAAGCCAAGCAGGCAAAAAAATGCAAGGCCAGACTAGAGAGATAACCTGTGCAGTTCCCATTTCCCCAACAAAGAGCAAAATACCAGATTTTGTAGGTAATTAACAATATATATTTGGTGGATAAGGAATATGGAACACGCAGGAGTGGATTGTGATGGCAAAATGGCTTAGGAAAAAGGCTACACCCCTTCCTGGCTATGTCCCCAAAGGAGGAAGATCTGGTTGCTTCAGGGCTGGTTGAAGTGAGTCTCATTCTGCACTGACCTGGCTGAGGCAAGTCACATATCGTCCTCTGTGGGGCCAGGCTGGCTGCGGCAGAGAGAGTCCCACTCCTCACAGGACTGGGACAGCTGCAACAAGGTGAAACTTGCCCCCGCATGGGTGTAGGCCAGGTGAAGGGGGGCTGCAGCCTCCAGGCCATTAGCTGACTAGACTTTCCCTGGTGATTTTAATGGCCTGTCTGCCCCTTGGGGCATTGCAGAGAAAGAAGTAGGAAAACACACCTTTGCAGAGTATTTATAGTTGGACTTGAATGCCTTCATAACTTCAGGGACTACCAAGAGATGTTGATCAGCCGACCTTAGTGCTCTACAGGGCTCATATGGGGAGAGGTGGTCTCAAAGGTATGTTCTTAAAATATATAACAAATATGGTAGATGAGAAGTAAGAAAGAGAGTATAGTATGGGAACTGAGATTGTGAACTCTGGCTTGAGAATTCCTGGAGAGGGTGGATTTGGAGTATGATATGGAGATGTAATGCCATAGAGTCAATCCTCTGAAACTGCCATTTCTTCTGTGAGAACTCCATGCTTTATCCCGAGGCTAATAATTTCAGTAGAAATGCACATATGCGGAACTTTCATGATCCAGTTTTGAATGTTTAGGGGAAAAGGTAATTTCCTCCCATTTTTTGAGAGATTTTATGTTTACAGATCTGTTTTTAATCTCTGCATATTAAGGCTAGTCCCATGAAAATCAATAGAATGTTGAACCCTTGTGAAAGGACATTACTTGGAGGTCTGATGCTTTATATCAATTTGAAAGAAGGTGCTTTTATCAGCAGAGTCATGCTTCATTTACCACTTTTTATTTTAGCTAATGGGAATGAATTATTTCCCCAAGCAAGTACTGTTTATGCTTGCCATGGTCCAATGCATGTCTTGCAGAAGGGACTAATCCGCTTTCTGTTTTGAACAAAGGTAAAGCATGTGACCTTTTTCACAAGATTATTTATGCCTTGAATATTCAGTGATTACATGCTGCAGTTATTCATTAAATACAGCACATCAGGCTTTGCATTATTGGTCATTTTTGTATGCCCTCTTGTTCCCCTCAGCAAGCATTTGGCTATTGGTAGGCTACATGCAAATAATAATAAAAAAGAAAACATAGTGCAGTTAATAGCAGCTTTCAGCCTAATAACTGTGGAATCATCCAGGCAGTTGTGGGTACAGGCATAATGTCTGTCTTAGCCTAGTTTCAAAATAAAACAAAAACTAATGTCAAAAGGAATAGTATACCTTAAAAGAAAAATAAATGCAAAACTGCAAGAGAAAGAGTATGTAACCTCTTCCACCCTTTGAGGCAAAGCAAAACTTCTGGAAAGTTCCATCATGAGAGATTCCTGATTTGATCTGGGAAACCACCTGGTACCAGAAGGGAAAAGACTATAATAAGGCTATAGAACATTGTAAAGCCATGCTAACTTTATGCTTGTGCCATGCTTGTATGCTTTGATACATTATGCTATAACATGATGGACTGCAATGTATAGAATGCTTTAAGATACAGCTTGGATTCTTATGCTGCAAGAAGGTGTGCCATCTAATATTGGGTACTAAATGTATTAGTAAAGATAGCTTTTTTATTTCTCTGTTGCTAAGCTATAGAGACTGTACTGCATAGTGATATCCTTAAAAAAACACTTTTGGATAAACCTTTATATATTTTTACAAGGATCTGGTTTATTTGTGTGATTTTAACCTTGAGGACCCACAGGCTTGGTGCTGCTCAGGCAAGGAGTGGTGACCCAGGGGGACCGAGCCTTGGGTCTCTGACACAACCAAAACAAATACACTAGGATTAGGGATGACAGTCCTCAGGTGGGGCAGGGGATCCCCAATTTTGGGGGCTCCTGCCTGCCACTGGCCAGCTAGGTAATGGGGAAAGTCTTGCCCCCCACCCCCTACAGCAGTCACCTGTGACCACCCCTCTCCCTCCCCTCTTGTCAGATTTAAAGGGCCCTCCAGCTGCTGGGTGGGAGCACATGGCCTGCCAATCAGCTGGAGGGGCCTTCTTGTGGTGAAATTCATTGCTTGGGATTCAGGTGCACAGGCCCCTGCTCCTTCAAAAGCATTTAAAATGTCCCTCCACTTGGAATTCAGGTATGCACGGGCCCCACTCTTAAAAAGCATTTTAAGGGACCCTTTAAATACTTTTGGAGAGGGGGCAGGTCCCTGAATTCCAAGCGGTGAATTTGCCACTTGGGATTCAGGCATGTCCCCAATGAGATGACATCACTTCTGAGTGACATCATCACATTAGGGACATCCCCTTCCCCTTCAAGAATGCCTCCTAAAAAAAAAGAAAAAAAGAATGCCTCCTACATTCCCCCACTGGGGAGGAGGCAGGACCTGGAAATCCTAACTAGAATTGCCAACTCTAGCCTGGGAAATTCCTGAAGATTTGTGGGTAGTGCCTGTGGAAGGGGGAATTTAGGGAGGTATTTCACCAGGAATCTATGGTACAACATACATACAGAAACATCAGTTTCTCCAGAGGAACTGATCTCTTTGGTCTGGAGATCAGTTGTAATTACAGAAGAACTCCAGGCCCCATAATAATCTGATGATGGAGAAGCTATGTGGCTGCTATTAATTTTCAGTGGATGTGCTTCCTTCTACACTGTTTCCAGAACCCTACTGCACTTCCCTCTGCAGCACTGCCTTCCTACTTTTGAAAGCCTTGCAGAGGAAATCAGCTCTCCCTTCTTCCAGTGCTGGTGGACCCCAGAACCCTTCTCTTCTAATCACCCATGTTATAATAGGTGAGGAGTAGCATCACCTAGAGTTTTCAGTCACTGCAGAATATGGCAGATTTTTGCATTAAAAATATTCAGATATCTGTAGGAATCTTATATGCCCTTTCCAATTAGCGCAACAATCCTATTAATGTTCAGATTATTTGCTGGACAGTTAATATGGATCAACTCTTAACCAGGGGTATTTTTGGGCAGGAACGCACAGGAACGAAGTTCTGGCTGGCTTCGGAGTTGGCCACACCTACAGCCTCCCCCCCTCAGGTTCCCCAGGCGCCTCGCAAACCGCAGGGTGCCTGGGGAAGCCAAGCTGATCCAGAGAGGGAAGGCAGTTTAAACTGCCTCCCCTCCTCAAGTTCCCAAGGTGCCCCACAGCTATTTCTGCTGCTGGGTGTGGCCTATTATGCTAATGAGTTCCTGCTGCACTTTTTCTACAAAAAAAGCCCTGCTATTAACTAAAATGAATGCTTCACAGATACAAGAAGATTCTATCTGAACATATACATTACCAGAAGTCTCCAATGGTGATTCAAAATGAGTGAGTGCTGGAAAACTAGATCTAACTGCACAGTTTAACGCTCTCCCATAAAGTTAATTGTACTAACAATAATTTTACCATATACAGATTGATTTTATATTGCAGTATTGGTTTTCCATTCAATTTCTCATTTATCTCTGTAGGAATGATTTTCAGGTAAAATGCCCTGATGTAAGTTTAGCAAAATAAAAACCACAGAAACACACATAAATGTTTAATGAGATACTAAAGGTGGCTTAAAAAGGAAATTATCAGCCAACAAATAATAGTCTTAATGAATTACCATCTCTTAAAATTGTAATACTCACTGCTTTAAAATAATAAGCAGTACATTAATGGCTTAAAATATGATAAATACTATCTTCCTAATTATACCAGTTATAAAAGACGTTATAATGGATTTCGTAGCTTTCTGAAATGTTCAGTAATAAAAACAGAGATGATGTACATTTCAGAATCACAGTTCTACTAAATAAATATTTCATAAGCTTCAGTGGAGTTATGGATAAAGAAAATGTTGTCAGATATAAAAACATATGTATAATAAAAATATTGCAAATATACAATGCCATGTACATGAGCTTTTTGAATGTTAACAGTTATTAAGAAGCACCACTATTAAGCAGTGTAACATAACACTAGACAAGATACAGCTAATATGCCAGCTCTTTGAAGAACAGTAGTTAATCAATCGTTAAAAGTGAGTGAGCATTAGAAAAAGCAACATTTTCCCTGGACAGGGCATCTCTAAGGCTCCTTTGACTTCCACTACACAGCATTTATCCACCTGGCTATAAAAGGGATTGACTGCAATGGGTTTCACATCAGTGTTACTGACTTTAATTGGACTGCTCTAGAGTGCACATTACAAACTGAGCTTTCATCTCTTTAGCTGGTTTCCCATAGTAGCTGTTTTTCCTCAGTTCCCTTGTTTGCTTGTTTTCCTTCAGTGTTATTAACTCGTCAGAACTTTAAAAATATTTCTTTGCCATTTGTCCCTAAGTTTGCCTAAAGTTTGGATGGGGGAGGAGGGAAGGCAATATGGTCTTGTATCCAATTAAATACAGATGTATAACCTCCCAATCCCTCATATGTCCCTTCACTGAAACCATCAAATCCATATGATCCTCAATACCAGAGGTCCCTGGCCATTTTGAGCCTGCAGTCACCATTATAATTCTTAGACCAGGTGGTGAGCATAGCCACAAAATGGCTGCCACAGGAGGTGGACCCAACCACAAAATGGTTGCTGTAGCTTACCTGTAGTCACCCAGGAAAGATCCTTGTGCTGTGATGGCAGTTGCTGCCAAAGCCAAAAAAAAAAAAATCTGCACAGAAAATCAACTCTTAGGAACACATGACTAATGGTCCATCTAGTCCAGCTTCCTGGTCCCCTGGATGGCCAACAACAGGGCATAGAGGCCGAGGCCTTCTCTGGTGTTGCCTCCTGGATCTGGGATCAGAGGTTTAGTGCTTCTGAATGTGGAGCTTCCCCTCAGTCACCATGGCTAGTAGCCTTTGACAGACTTATCTTCCATGAATATATCTAATCCACTTTTAAAGCTGTATATTCCTGTGGCCAACACTACATCCTCTGGCTGTGAATTCCACATTTTAATAGACTCATCAATGGCCAATCAGAAGCCCTGCTAGGCTCTGTCCACTTTCTAAAAACATTTGGCAGGTACCAGGAAAGGTGTCGACCTGCACCATGGTATCCATGGGGACCACACTGGGGACCCTTACGCTATGCAATCATGCTTTTCCCCCCCCTAATGGCATTGATTTCTGCCAGGACCATTAGTTTCTGTATTCCCCCTTCTCCAACTGAAGTCTTCAGAACAGTTTTCTTTGCAGTCAAGGTCACCAGAGACTTAATAATGCTTTTGTTTTTAAACAAGCTAACAGGTAACCAGAAAATGGGCACAGTGACAAGCACTTCAAGTAGCTGTTCCAGAAGCTACAGTAGTATCCCTAAAGCACCAATGTAGCTTAAACCAGCAGGTCTAAAACAATCAAACTGATTTTTTTCTCTTCTCCAAGTGCAATTCAAAACCGCTTCTGGCACATAAACTTTTTTCTCAGTTCAAAACCAGTCTCTGTTTCTCATCTGGCAGCAGAGTGTGGCACACATCAAAAGTTTGGAATAGTCAAATGCCTATAATCAAGACTTCAAAAACATAATAACAACAACTCTCAACAACATAGAGATCTCATAATCTCTATGAGATCAAACTAGAAGTACAGCCAGCACAGCATCCTGTAACAGCAACTAGCCATAACCATCCAGGAAGGTCACTGCCAACACATTAAGGAAACAGCCTTTCCTTGTAACTTCCAGTATTTAGAGACATAATTCTTCTGAACATCCAGATTCCATTTAACTAAGGTACTTAATAATCCTTGCCAGACCTAGCCTCTATAGGTTTGTCTATGAATTTACCTTTGTCTTGTGTCAGGCTATTAAAAAATCCATAACAAAATAGTGTGACTAAGTCTCTAAGTAGAAAGTATTGTATTTCTGTGCATTTGATTTTTTTATTTGCTTTTAACTGAGTCCTGTTAATTGGGATAAAAGCAGGATAGAAGTATTTTAAATACCATAGATAAATAACAGTGTGATAATGTCTGTACCAGCATCTTAAAAGATGGCTGGAAAGGCCCTCTAGTACTAAATTCAGAATTACTTTCCATTTGGGGAATTAGCATAACTGAAGGAATGTTGCACATAACAATGTCAGAAGTGGATTAGGTTATGGGATATGCCACTGACATGAACAGTCTTGCACATATTGAGTATTTAGGCCTATAACTGGGTTTATAATCCTGTGATATGGCGATTCTGGAAGTATTACTTCTAGGGGATACATTTCTGCTGCAGCAGCAGACGTAGAGGAATTTTTCTTTGTCACTACACTAATGCACGTGCTTCTCTGGGTCAGAAACAACAGTAGTTAAGAGGTGGATAGTATTCTTCACCCTGTAAGAAGCCAAAAAAAGGACAAAATACTAGATGACGAAACTCAGTGCAATTTACATAGCATGAGTTAATTATCAGAACATCGAGGGCACAAAAAGTTGCAGGCCAGTGGACAAACAGGAAGTGAGGGAAAGCAAAGGAAGGTCCATAGGAGCTGAATAAACCATAAGCCTTACATAGGATTATGTATTTATTTAAAAAACTTTCTGTTATGTATTGACCATGCGGTCGCCATGTGCTCTCTTAATTGTGACCGCAAGGTCAATACATAACACCCCTCCCCCCATAGTCCAGAACCCCTCTGCACACATAGTCTTTGAGATAGTCCGGGCGTTTGCGCTCACGTCCAGAGCGCACGGGGGGTTGTAAGGCGGGGCATGTTGCTTGTGTCAGCAGTGGCGATGAAGGTGGGATTCCGATGAGCGACTCTCCAGCAGACCACAGCAGCACAGCAAGCTCCGTCCCGCCGGCCGCAGGCATCTCCGAGCTCCAACGCCTCGCCGCAAGCCGCTCTGAGCCCAATCCTCCGGCACTAGCCAGCGCCAAGCCTCAGCGCTCCCCAGCACCGCCACAAGACACGAGGACATCGCTCAAACAGCCGCCGCCGCTCCTGCTCTGGTAAATATGGCAAACGCTCCGGGACCAATTACCCCTTTCGATACGTCTCGCCCCGAGACGTGGGAGTCCTGGCTCAAGATGCTGGGTTGCGCCTTTAAGGTCCACGGAATCACAGATGCGGACCTGAAGAGTGCCTTGCTCTTGAGTTCCGGAGGGGTGGAGGTCATGCGGGTGGCCCAGAACCTACTAGCCACGCAAGACCCCACCGAGGTGTCTTACGACGTGCTCACCAAGACCCTCGGCGATTACTTCGCCCCGAAGCCATCAAAACTGGCCAGGCGCTGGGAGTTCATACAGTGCCAGCAGCAACCGGGGGAGTCGGCCGCCACTTTCCTGGCTGAACTCCGTCGACTAGCCGTGGGCTGCGAATTCTGCCACATGGATGACCACGTGGAGACCGCCTTCATGGGAGGGGTCCGGGAAGCCAAGCTCCGCCGGCGCCTCATTGCAATGCCGGAGCCAACCTTGGAGAAGATGCTCGAAACTGCAGTGGCCTTCGAGACAATGCAAAAGGACAAGGCAGCCACCAAAGTCCACCAGGCGGCTCCTCCCGAACCCGACTCAAGCGAAGAAGAGGATGTCCACCGGATGCAACCATGCTCGAAGAAGGGTGAGCCCGGCGTCCCCAGGCCCAAGGGCCGGCGTCCAGCATCTGTCTCTGTTCCCTCTTCTGCTTCCCTCAACAGGCTGGCCCCAACGTGCGCCAGCTGCGGGGACCCCCACGACAGACAGACATGCCGCTTCTGTGATGCCATCTGCCGCGCCTGCGGGAAAGCAGGACATCTCGCCCGGGCCTGCCGCCTGAGGAACAGCCACCGTGCCCCAGCAGCGAACTTCGAAGAAGTGGGTAGTGTCGTTCCCATGGCCACGGTAATGAACTTGCCTCAGCCCATCCCGGGCGCAATTTCCGTGTCTCTCCGAATAGAGGGAGTTCCTTGCTCCATGGAACTGGACTCAGGGTCAGCATATTCAATTGTGTCCGCAGCTACGTTCCGCCGCCTCTGCCCGAACGGGGCACGCTGGCTGCAGCTGCCGGCTGGGTTGGTCCTCCGGGACTTCCAGAAAAACCCAGTGGCTATTAAGGGGCTAGCCAGGGTCCGGATCCAGTACCACGCCTTTAATGGCCTGCTGGACCTTCTCGTGGTGGAGCGCAATCTAACCAGTCTCCTAGGTCGCGCCTGGTTCAAGCCGCTCGGAGTGCAGTGGACCAGAATACACCGCATGGGCTCTACTGACTTCTCATCCATCTGCAAGGCATTTCCCGCCATTTTCGATGGCTCATTGGGCTGCTACAAAGGACCCCCGGTTTCCTTCGACCTGGACCCGGCAGTCCGGCCCATCCGCGTGGCCGTCCGCCGGCCACCACTCGCCTTCCAGCCCAAAGTGGAGGCGGAGTTGGAAAAGCTCGTGGCACAAGGGGTGCTCGAGCCGGTCTCCCACGCCAAGTGGGAGACTCCCATTGTGACCCCCCTCAAAGCTAACGGGGAAGTCCGCATCTGCGCGGATTACAAATGTACAATTAATAAGGCATTACAGGACCACGTGTACCCGGTACCGGTGGTCAGCCATGTTCTGGCCTCCCTCGCAGGTGCCAAAATATTTGGAAAATTAGACTTGGCCCAAGCCTATCAGCAGCTTCCCATAGACGAAGCAATGGCAGAGGCACAAACGATTGTGACTCACAAGGGAGCGTTCAAGGTAAAACACCTCCAATTTGGGGTCAGCGTAGCACCCGGAATCTTTCAAAATCTAATGGATTCTCTCCTAAAAGATGTTCCAGGAGTGAAGCCATTCTTCGACGACGTCCTCATCGCCGCCCCGGATGCCGACACGTTCGCAGCTCGCCTCCGGATGGTGCTGCAAAGGTTCCAGGATGCGGGTCTCAAGGTTCGAAAGGACAAGTGCACCCTGGGAGTCTCCTCGGTGACCTTCTTGGGGTTCCAAGTCACCGCAGACGGCATTCACCCTACAAAGGAGAAGGTAGCGGCAATTACAGGTGCACCCCGCCCGTCCTCAAAGGCGGAACTCCAGGCGTTCTTGGGACTTGTGAACTTCTACCACGCCTTCCTTCCACACAAGGCGGCGGTCGCTGAACCCCTGCATTGTCTCCTGGACAAGGGAGCGGCTTGGGCCTGGGGTCCCAAGCATGATGCAGCCTTCCGGGCCGTCAAAGACTTATTAATTTCAAATGCGGTCTTAGCGCATTTCGATGAGAGGCTCCCTGTCATTCTGGCCTGCGATGCATCCCCCTACGGCGTTGGGGCGGTCTTGGGACACCGGCTACCCAACGGAAAGGAGGTACCGGTTGCCTACTACTCCAGGACCCTGTCGTCGGCGGAACGGAACTACGCCCAGATCGACAAAGAGGCCCTAGCAATCGTAGCCGGCGTCAGGAAATTCCACAACTATCTCTACGAACGGTCGTTCACCATGGCCACAGATCACAAGCCGCTGCTGGGTCTCCTTGCCCCCCACAGGCAGACCCCTCACATGCTGTCCCCGCGGGTCCTGCAGTGGTCAATTTTTTTGTCAGGCTACTCCTACGAATTGGTACATCGCCCGGGGAAGGCGATAGGTCATGCAGACGCTCTCAGCCATCTTCCCCTCCCGTCCTGCGACCCTGATCCGGCTCCCGCTTTCCACGTTGCGCTCCTAGAGGATCTACCGGAGCGCCCCGTACAGGTATCGGATGTGGCCCGTCGCACGCGGCGGGACCGCATCCTTTCCCGTGTCTCGGACTGGGTGGGAAGGGGGTGGCCAGAAAAACCGGGACCAGATTTCGCCGCTTTCACGGCACGCAGGCACGAACTATCGGCCCACAAGGGATGCCTGCTATGGGGATCTCGAGTGGTGATCCCTGGGCCCCTGCGGCCCCAAGTGCTAGAGGCCCTCCACAAGGCTCACCCGGGAATTGTGCGCATGAAAGCTCTGGCCCGGAGTTACGTATGGTGGCCAGGCCTGGACAAAGACATTGAGGGGCGGGTCCAGAAGTGTACCAAATGCCAGGAGTCACGGCCAGATCTGCCACACGCTCCTGTCCGATCCTGGGAATCTACTAACAAGCCCTGGTCCCGCCTGCACCTAGACTTCGCGGGACCGGTCCAGGGCCGGTTGTTTCTTATCGTTGTTGACAGCTACAGCAAGTGGCTTGAGGTAGTGCCGGTAGCTTCGACCTCCACCAACGCTGCCTTAAGAAGTCTCTGGCCGATCTTCGCGACACACGGAATGCCAGAAACTCTCATGACCGACAACGGGACCGCCTTCACCTCCGGCGAGTTTCAACGGTTTGTGGAAGCCTGCGGTCTGCGCCACATCCGCTCCACTCCGTTCCACCCCGCAACCAACGGCCAGGCCGAGCGCATGGTGAGGACAACGAAGGACGCGTTAAAGAAGATGGAGCATGGCGACTGGGAAGAGCAGCTGTACAAGTTCCTGTTCTGCCAACGGAACACACCCCACTCAGGGACCGGGCGCCGGCCAGCCGAACTTCTGATGGGAAGGAGACTGGGAACCGTCTTGGATCGCCTACATCCCGACCGAGCAATCGAGGGGAACCCGACAACGGAGGACCGGCTAGCTGCTCGAGGATTCACTCCTGAAGACCCCATATACACAAAGAACTTCGCGCGGGGTCCGACATGGCTCCCCGCGAGGATCGTCCGAGTCACAGGGCCTTATTCCTACGAGGTCCTTACGGAAGATGGAGTAGTCTGGAAACGGCACATTGACCAGATTCGACGCCGTACCCAGAACCACGATGATACCCAGGCCCCCGAACTCCCTGCACCAACAGACCGTGACATCGACACGACTCCAGAAGCAGCGCCAGACCCTGATCCGGAGACTGCGGAGATGCCGCTCCTGCCCGCGGACGAAGCAGTCGCACCATCCACACCTGAACAACCCCCGAGCAGACAGGCCCCGCCAGCAGAACAACTACCCACACCGCAACCTGCCGACACAAGCAACACACCCCGCCTTACAACCCCCCGGCGCTCTGGATGTGAGCGCAGACGCCCGGACTATCTCAAAGACTATGTGTGCAGAGGGGTTCTGGACTATGGGGGGAGGGGTGTTATGTATTGACCATGCGGTCGCCATGTGCTCTCTTAATTGTGACCGCATGGCCAGAGCACATGGCCAGAGCATGGCCAGAGCACATGACCAAGAAACTACCTGAGCTTCAGCCAGGTAGAACAAAGGCCAGATGGATTCAAACCGGCCACCAATCATGTATTTAGGTTTCTCCCAAGGAACCTATGAAATGTAAATAGACTTATAATAGCCTATCAGGCCAGTTGGGTGAGGTCAGGGGATTGTCCCTGACCAGCATAAAAGGAGGGCTTCGAGCCCTGGGTTGTATGCTTCATCTGGACCAGCAATAAAGATCTAGCTGTTTCACTATTCCATGGACTCCCGACTCCAATACATATCACTTTCAGAGAGTTGTTGTGTTGGTCTGCAGTAGAACAGCTAAATTTAAACCCAATTAACACCTCAGAGAACAACAAGATTGTGGGGTTGTAAGCCTTCGAGAGGCACCAGACAAAGCTTATGCCCCCTAAAATCTTGTTGGTTTCTAAGGTACTACTGGACTTGAATCTTATTTATTTAAAAGATTTATTCTTCTAAAGAGTCCAGCTCAAGCTGGCTTACATTTAAAAGAATAATTTATCAATATAAAAACAACAAGCCACTAAAGCAAGCTCAGGGACACAAACTGTGTAAAACCAGGGCTATTTTTGGGCAGGAATGCACAGGAACGGAGTTCCGGCTGACTCCTGAGGTGGCCTTGCCTACAACTAAAACCTCTGGCATGTGTGGCTACAGAGTATGCTGCCCTACCGATGTTACACACAAGAGGGAAAGGCAGCATGTTAAAATGCTGTCTTTCCCTCTGGGGAGCCCATCCTGATTTCCTTGTCAATTTCACTCTGGGCTAGTCAGCTGAGGGTGAAATTGACAAGGAAAAGCCTCTCTCTGCCTTCCCTTCTCTAGCTGACATGTGGCAGCTGGAAAAGGGTGGGCAGGGAACCCAGGCATGTTGAAAATGCCTTTCTTTCCCTCCCCATGCCTGCCCTGTGCTTTCCCATACCCCTAATATGCTAATGAGCTGTGTTGTCACTGGTGTGACCTAATATGCTAATGAGTTTCCGCTGTTGGGTGTGGCCTATTATGCTAATGAATTCCTCCTGGGCTTTTTCTACAAAAAAAACCCCTGTGTAAAACTATCCATAAAACAGACCTCAGACCAGGAACAGATCATAAAACTGCCAGAGTGATAAAATTCTTAATTAAAAGCCTGGGTTAGAAGATATGCTTGGGATCTGGCACCTTAAAGCAGGTGCAAGACAAGCCTCAAGAGAAGGATATTTCGAAGGCAAGGTGCCACCACATAAAGTGTCCTGTCTCTGGTTACCGACTGCCTCACCCCTGAAGGCAAGGAAAACAGAGAGCAACTGATAAGCTGCAGTAGTTAACTAAGCAACCCCTCCCCAATATTGGCTGAAGACAGACTTAAAGTCTGCTGAACCTCTTTCAAAGTCAGCACCATTACGGTAATTTAACTTGGATGTGGCAGGATTGTGAATAACCTTGTCTTCCAGAGTTACATATAACCTCCCAGTAATCCAGACGCAAGACAGAAGGGGATAGGGTTGCCAGGTCCAGGTTGGGAATTTGCTGGAGGTTGAGGGGCAGAGCCTGGGGTGGATGAGGGTGGGGAGGGAGCTGAACAAAGATGTAATGCTATGGCGTCCATCCTCTGAAGATGCCTTTTCCACCAGAGAACTGATCTCTGTAGAACTGATCTCTGTTATAAATCCAGGAGAATTCAAGGTCTCACCTAAAGAGTGGCAACACTAGAAGAGGTATATACTTGCCTTTGTTGTGCACACTTTATGACTTCAAAGGAATGAGTGTTGCCTGTAGTAGAACTATTGCCTGTGAATGTTTCCATTGGACTACTGTATATAGGAGGAGGGCTTGAAGAATAGGAACTAAAATGCACCGAGTCGTTTTGGAACTAGAACTTTCAGAACAGTCTGAGAGGTAGCTATTTAGCTAAGAGATGGTTGACAAGTTTCCATATATCATTTATTTATTTGTTTAGTTTTACAAAATGTCTGTCCTGTCTTTCTGCTCTCATAATGGTAAAAATGCTGTTAAGAAAGAATGCTCATGCTTTATTAGTAAGGGATGTATAAATACGCCTCTTTTCCTGTTTTGCTTTCATACACAGTCAATGTGAGCCTTTTTGTTTCACCTGGTTTCATTGCCAATTTTCTAAATTCTTTTGAAATGTAATTTTGCATTGATTTTTGTTAGATTAATCTGCATGATCAGAGGGAAAAAAATATGACTGTGGTTTCATTCTCCATGGGGAGAGCTTATGCCAGAAACTTTTCAGACTGAAACAGCATGATTGTGAAATTTGGTAACATCCATATTCATTACCAAGGATACTTCTGCAAGCTGAGGTAGAACAGGAAGGAACATTTAGAAATTTTCACCCACTGGTTGCTCTCAAGAAGACAGCTGATATCCTGCAGTGAGAAGGAAAGTATATAGACTTACTAATAAGGCTTTATAAAAAAATATTGCAAGCTGCTCCTCTTTTATTTAACAAATGACCTTGTTTCTGAATAATAGTCTTATTAAGAAGTAGAAAGACTATAAATATGTAAACAATACTGCAAATTTTTGATGTTTTAATAGGCAGGTCTAAAGCTTTAGCTGAGGTCCAATTTTAATCAGCATGTGCAATATTTACTTAGAAAAATCTACTGGAATTGGTTTCTTTCCTGTGCCTTCATTCCCCCCTCCCCTTCATTACCTCCTTTCTAAAGATGTGAGAAATAAAAAAGACTCATTCAGAAACTGGAAGAAGGGCCTTATAACCAAAGATGAATATAAAGAAATAAGCAGGGCATGTAGCGAGAGAGTTAGGAAAGCTAAAGCTCAGTATGAGTTTAGGCTAGCAAGAGATGTTAAAAACTACAAAAAAAGGGTTCTTTTCTTATATTCAAAGTAAGAAAACGAGCAAGGACATGGTATGCCAATTGCAGGGACAGGAAAGTGAAATTGTGATGAAGAGAGGGCAGAACTGCTCAATTCCTACTTTTCCTCAGTCTTCTCTTGGAAGGGAAATATGGCAAAAACAGAACACATGATGAGGGATGGGAGTTGCAGCCTAGGATTGGCATAGGGGTAGTATATAAACACCTAGTTCCTTTGAATGAAACTAAGTCCTTGGGGCCATATGAACTGCATCCAAGAGTACTAAAAGAACTCATGGATGTAATTTCTGAGCCTCTGTCCATTATTTTTGTGAATTCATGGAGAACAAGTTGGAGATTACTGTTAGGTGGATTACAGAAGATTGGAGATTACTGTTAGGTGGATCTGTAACTGGTTGACAGATTGCACCCAAATAGCGCTCGTGAATGGTTCCTCAATTTCTTGGAGAGGAGTGACAAGTGGAGTGCCTCAAGGATCTGTCCTGGGACCTGTTTTGTTCAACATCTTTATCAGTGATTTGGATAAAGGGATATAGGGATTTTTTATTAAATATACAGATGATACTAAATTGAGAGGGGTAGCAAATATGGTAGAAGACTGAGTTATGATACCGGATGATCTTGACAGGCTGAAAAACTAGGCTAAACAAATTTAATGAATTTCAATGGGGATAAATGTAAAGTTCTGCATTTAGGTAGGAAAAGTCAAATGTACAATCATAGGTTGGGGAAACTTGTCTTGGCAGTAGTATGTGTGAAAAGGATCTAGGGATCTTAGTAGACCATACACTGAACATGAGTCAGCCGTGTGATGTGGTTGCTAAATAGGTAAATGTGATTTTGGGCTGTATCAACAGAAGTATAGTGTCTAGATCATATGAAGTGATTATATCACTTTACTCTGCTCTGGTTAGACCTCACCTAGAGCACTGTGTTCAGTTTTGGGCACCACAATTTAAGAAAGATATAGACAAGCTGGAATATGTCCAGAGGAGGGCAACAAAGATGGTGAAGGGTCTGGAGAGGAAAGGTTGAAGGAGCTGGGTATGTTTAGCCTGGAGAGGAGATGACTGAGAGGTGATATGATTACCATCCTTAAGTACTTGAAGGGCTGTCATATAGAGGATGGTACGGAGTTGTTTTCTGTTGCCCCAGGAGGTCAGTCCAGAACCAATGGGTTGAAATTAAATCAGAAGAGTTTTTGGCTAAACATTAGGAATAACTTCCTGACATAGTGGTTCCTCAGTGAAAGAGGTTCCCTCAGGAGGTGGTGGGCTTCTTTGGAGGTTTTCAAACAGAGGCTAGATAGCCATCTGACATCAATGCTGATTCTGTGAACTTAGGCAGACCATGAGAGGGAGGGCAGGAAGGGTTGCTGATTGCCACTTTGGGGTCAGGAAGCAATTTTCTCCAGGCCAGTTTGGCCAGGGGTCCTGGACGTTTTTTGTCATCCGCTGGGCATGGAACAGCAGACTCTGTGAGTGTGGAGGGGGAGGTTGTGAATTTCCTGCATTGGGTAGGGGGTTGGACTAGATGACCTTGGAGGTCCCTTCCAACTGTATGATCTATGAATAAAAAAGCCATAAGAGTAAGAAAATATTTCGATATGTACTACAAAAATTAGTCTTTAAACAATTTTGTATTCTTTACAAATGCTCAGCTATAAAAATAGCTCAAAATCTGGAGATGTCAAACTCCTTATGAGGTGTCCAAAATTAAGCAATTGCTCCCTTTCTCAAACTGACATTTCAAATGTTATATTACATTTTTAAACATTTGAGATGTGAATGAGAGAATATGCTTATGATGCTAAAGAAGGTAGCTTTCAAAATATAGCTTTGCAGTGTGCTGGCACTGTTTGTCATTATTCCTATGGTTTTATATGATTGGCCATTATGTAGATGTGTAATGTATCAGGGCTACGAGGATTACTATATCTGAAAGCTCAGTGTGACTCCTAGCTTTGTATTATTTCATATACCTGTGGCTCAGCAAAGTAATTTCTGAGAGATTGCTTGAAATAACATACAGCACAATTTTCTGTGGCTTTATCTGGAGGATATTTTTCCCCAGCTCATACATACCACATAAAAATGAGATAAAGTTACCATATTGTCTTTCATGCGTTGGCTCATTTTTTGATACACAATGTGAAGCCTCTCCCTTTTGCTCTGAAAGCTTTATATCAAAGTAAATTCCTTTAAAGAACTTAAAAAAAAAAAAACCCTGAGCACATCAGTGCAGCAATAAGCTTAACCAGAGAGGCTTATCTGGCTGATTCTTGTCACTCTGAGTACTTGACCCCAGCATTTTAAGGATGCTGAGGAAATGTTTGCTACCTTGGTTGTATGAATTGGACCTCAGTTACAGTCATCTTTTCATCTGAAAACTTCTGTTAGAAATAGCTGGACCCTAACAACATTAATCCTGCCATACATCCCAGGAGCCTATCCAACTCCAGGTTCTACTTAAATTATGTGCACACAGTGTAATTGCCTGAAAGAAGAATGTCTTGCATACAATAGGACAACGTTTTGAGTCCAGTGGCACCTTTAAGACCACCAAAGTTTTATTCAAAGTATAAGCTTTTATGTGCGCACATACTTCAAATAAAACTTCATTGGTCTTAAAGGTGCCACTGGACTTAAACTGTTCTGCTTGTTCAGACCAATATGGCCACCCACGTGAATCTATTTACATACATAGATACTTGCAGTATTTCCACTAAAGAAGAAAAATTCAATTTGAGATCCATAGAAAAAATGCTCCTTTGAGAGGTTGACTCCCTCTGTGCTACTGTTGCATTGGTTTACACAGAGAGATTTTGCAAGAGGCTGAGTGGGAAAAAGTCAAGTGGTTTTGCATGCGGTGGGGGATTTATTAATTTTGCTTCTGTTAGACTGCTATGCTGCTTTCTATGTTAATGTCAGTGCAGAATGGGAAAGATGGGAACCTAGGATTAATCTGGATACAAAGCCATTTGAACTGTCTTTCATAGCCTGAGTGGGTGGGTATGTTTTTTTAAAGTATTGAGATAGTTCACTCAGGAGATGACTGATTATATTTATTTGCAGGTCATTCTTGTCATTCTCCCCCCCCCATTTGAAAACAGAAGCAAGCTACTTGCTATGTGTTATATGTTTTAATATTTTAAAATTATCTCCCAGGTCCCCAGTGTGTCGTAGTTATAGAGCCAAGGATCACAGGTATAGGATATACTCTAGTTTATAGTACTGATGAACAGAGAAAACTGTTGGTATCACTGTGGAAGTGCTGTATTTTTACTGGCTAACCAGCACTTTGCCTATATTTGCAATACCTGAATAATGCTGTGGCTTCTTTAATATCTAGTCTCCAATACTTGTTTTCTTTCAACTTGTCTTGCAAATAAAGGCTGTGTCCACTGCACCAAAAACTCATGCTGTTGACATTTTCAAAGCAAAAATCATTGTTTTTTGCTTCCCACCCCCAGTAGTCTTGTGTACCTTGAAGTCTATATTACACCCAGCACCTTCCAATCTAATTAAGTTTGCAACATCACAGAAGGTCTTGATTTCTTTATATTTTCCATCATGCCTGGAAACTTCTTTTTTTTCCTTCACCCTTTGTGCACTGAAGGACAAGCTACAGAAATAGGAATGGGCACGAACTGGGAAAATGCAGTTCAGTTCATGGTTTGTGAAATGTGCAGTTCACGAACAATGGACAGTCACAAACTTTTTGACGCTAGACAAACTGTTCAGTTCCTGAAAGTTTGTGATGCGGTCGAACACCACCACCCCTGGCATGCTAGAGACACCAAACTTGCAGGGGATCTTCAGCAGACTCTCTTCTACCTGCGCTCCATGTTTGGTGAGGATTAGATTTACGGAATCCAAATTAGGGGCTCCCCGAAGAAGGTGCTCCCAGGAAAGTGTTTTCTAGGGAAATGACTGGCACAAATTCAGGAGGTTCAGGAGTTTATAGAACAGATTCTTTGCAAGCTAGAGGCACCAGACTCACAGTGGACCTCTCCCTTATGTCCTCCAAGTTATGTGCAGGTTGGATTCACGAGTTACAGCCCCTACAATCAATGTTCCCTCTTAGCTGTGGAGTCTTGTGAGCAAAAATTCACCTTTGTGAGCTCCTGGCATTAAAGTTGTGAGCGAGTGATCTGGCTGCTGCATTAATTAGTTTGCTCTGAAGCCATCCTCCCTGAGCAAAAACCTGTGAGCCGGAAGCTAAAAAAGCTGTGAGTTCTAACTCACTAGCTTAGCTTAGAGGGAACACTGCCCACAATTAAGGTGCTCTCATCCTCCATTGTTTCCAATGGAGGGGGAAAAACAGCAAAAAGGCAAGGGAAATAGAAGACCTGTGGAACAGCATCAAAGACCCAGAGAATCTCTGCAGTAGAACCTGAAGGTGCAGGGCATTTTTGCAAGCCCAGGAGAACCAGTGCAATGTGCCCAGCAGAACCAGCACCACTGTGGCACTGCAAACCCAACAGGACTAAGGTCAAGCCAGGAAAGTGTTTTTTGGGGAAAACTCAGGCACAGGTTCAAAAGTGTTTAGAATGGACCCCCTGCAAGCTACACACACAGGACTCACAGGGAACCTCACCCTGCTGCCCATTCCTCTACAGTCTCTGCAAGTTGGGGGATGAATTACATTTCTGGGGTACCAGTTACAGATCCCCAAAAAAGGTCTCCCTAGTGCTTTCTCTGGAAAAGACAGCTGCAGTTACAAAAGTCCATGGACCAGCTCCGGAAAAAGCCAGTAACACCAAACTCACAGGAAAACTTAACCTGGGCAGACTCCCCCACATCAGACATTTGAAGTAATGCAAGCATCCCCCCCACACTCACAGTCCCCCTAAGTCTCCAAAGGGAGGCTCTGAAGGACATAAAGGCAGATATCTCAACAAGGGCTCCCCAAATTTACCAGTGGAAATCAGAGTTTTCCATTTTAAGTGCTGCAATGACAGAAAGGCAGACATGACAAGAGACTTCTGACAGGGGCTCCCCAAAATTACCCCATGACAACAGCTTGGCAGGCACCCCAACCCCACTAGACAAGCATGGGAAGTATGCCCAGTGCCCACAACTTTCACAACCCCCCTCTACCGGGTTGGTGCAACCCACAGCAAATTCATCCACTCTGCAGAGGAAAAGAAACAGTTATTAGGCTGGCTCGGCCACCCACACTTCTCCAAAGGTAGATTTAGATTGACAGAAAAGCAGACATGACATGACTTCCAACAGGGGCTTCCCAAAGTTACTCTACGACAGCTTGGTGGGCACCCCAGCCCCAACAGGCCAGTGGAAATCAGAGTTTTCCATTTAAAGTTTTCCATTTAAACTGTCTTGGATAATACTGTTTACAGTTTTTTGCCCAACCAAATGTTTATGGATTGAAGTGTTGGTGTATGTTCATACACTGAAATAATGCATGGGTACTGTTTCAAGTATGTACCTAAGCAGGGCTCTTTTTGTAGAAAAAGCTCAGCAGGAACTCATTAGCATAATAGACCACACCCACAGCAGGAACTAATTAACATATCAGGCCACACCCCTGACAGCACAGAAAGAGAAGGAAAGAAGGAGGGAAAGAGGGAGAGAAGGAAAGAAGGGAAAGAAAGAAAGAGAGGGAAAGAGAGAAGGAAAGGAGGGAAAGAGGGAAAGAAAGAGAGAAGGAAAGTAGGGAATGAGGGAATGAGGGGGAGAGAGAAGGAAAGGAGGGAAAGAGGGAAAGAAAAAGAAGGAAGGAAGAGTGAAGGAAAGAGGAAAAGAAAGAGAAGGATAGAAAGAGGGCAAGAAAGAAAGAGAGAGAAGGAAAGAAGGAGGGAACAAGGGAAAGAAGGAGAGATGGAGATGGGAGGAGGAAAGAGAGAGAGGAAGGAAGGAAGGAAGAGGGAGGGGGAGGGAAGGAGGGAAGGAAAGGAGGAGAAAAGAGGGAAAGAAAGAAAGAAAGAAAGAAAGAGAAGGAAAAGTGGGGGAAGAGAGAAGGAAAGAAGAACGGAAAGAGAGAAGGAAAGGAGGGAAAGAAAGAAAGGGAGAGAAGGAAAGGAGAGAAGGAGGGAGGGAAAGAAAAAGAAGAAAGAAAGAAAGAAAGAAAGAAAGAAAGAAAGAAAGAAAGAAAGAAAGAAAGAAAGAAAGAAAGAAAGAAAGAGGGCAAAGATCAAGGCTCCGCTGCCACCCTCAAGCCCCCCCATCAAGGCCCCACTGAAGGAGGGAAAGAGGAAAAGACAGAAAGAGATGGAAAGAAGGAAGGAAGGAAGGAAAGAGGGCAAAGAGATTGGGAGGAGGCTCTCCCCCCAATCAAGGCTCCACTGCCACCCCCCAAGCCCCACTGCTGCCTCCCTGCACCAGCACTTACCAGGAGCAGAGAGAGCAGAGCAGAGAAGGAGGCACCATGAACCCTGAGGAGGCCCTTTCCTTCTGGCTCCTGTGCAGAGACCAGGTGTCCGGCGCCTTCCAGCACCATGCAGTTAAAGGGAGTGTCCCCTTTACATGCACAGAACTGGAAGGTGCCCGATGCCCGGTCTCCGCAAGGAGACTGGGGGTGGGGCACTTTCTAGCTGGCGGGGAGGGGGGGCAGGCCTGGACACCAGCTGGAACACTGTTCTGGCACGTTTCGGCCCAAAAAGAGCCCTGTTCCTAAGTAATAGTTGTGCCTCTAGAGTTGTTTCCATAGCGAATGTTAGAACTGGCTCCCTTACAGTCTCTCCAAGATTACATTTCTGGGGTCTCAGTTACAGACCTCCAAAAAAGATTTCCCACATTTATACCATCCTGCCCCTCCTGAGTGCAAACACCTTAGTGAGCTTTTAGGGTGAAAGTGGGTGTGGCCAATGTTCCCTCTAAACTGTGGAGTCTGGTGAGCAAAAATTCTACTTTGTGAGCTACTGGCACTAAAGTTGTGAGTGAGCAATTTGGCTACTGCATAAATTAGTTTGCTCTGGAACCATGCTTCCTGAGTTAAGACAAAAACCTGTGAGCTAGGGCTAAAAAACTGTAAGCTCGCTCACACTAACTCAGCTTAGAGGGAACAATTGGTGTGGCCATGCAAAGGGTGCTTATTGTCGGGGGAAGAAGTCCTCCACCCTCTGCATTCCATTGGCATGAAACCCATCCAGGCATGAAACCCATCCTGCCAGGCCAATGGAGCCCAGTCCTAGCAGGGCATCACCAGAGCCTCCCACCCCTGATCTGTTCCTGGCCCTCGAGCTCCCTGCAGAGGAAAAAGAGTTCTTAGCAGCATTGCCCAGAGACACCAGCAATTGTTAACACTCTCTGGAGAGGAGGACTCTGACAACAGTAATTCAGAGGGTGGGGGAGAAGCATCCTCCCCTTCCACATCCCAACTCTCTATTACTGTTTCCACCTCAAGTACACTGCTTTGTGGCCCTTCCTAGCACAGTGACAGAAAGCAGCAGTGCCTCCCATGTTCTCCAGTTCTGGGTCCACAGTTCGGAAATATTTCCGCACCCTCCCCAGTGACCCCTGTGTGGCAGAGTGCCATGTCTGGAGGGGCACTAATCCACCCCAACACTTGTCCTCCTTTATCCTCCGCAGGCACCTGTAAAGAGTGCACCCAACTATGCTGCCACCAGAGGAAAGAGTGGTGGCCAGTGGGAGGAAGAAGAGGCCCACTTTCTCTCAGCAGGGAGAAGTGGAGGGAGAGCAGGATGCCCCTAGAAGAAAGGTTCACCACAATCGGGCTGCCAAGTGGTCCAGAAGGTCAAAAGGGCTACATGGAGGGCTCAGAAAGCAGTCATTCGTCTTGTCATTGGTGAGATGATTGCTGTGGATGGCCAGTCCTTCTCCTTTGTGGAGGATGGAGCCTTTTGTCACCTGCAGTGACAATGGTCAAGGCTACAGAGAGCGAGGCAGAACCATGCACTTCACAGCAGACCTCTGGAGTAGCCAGCAGGTCTACTGGGGCACAGCCCAGGCCCCAGGAGGTGACAGCACTGCCATCGGGCTACTAAGTGGTTCTGCTCCATGTGTAGAAGATGGATGCAGACCACACAGTGCAAAACATTGCTGCTATGATACATAGTAGTCTGAGGAATTGGGTGGGTGGCAGCAACTTAGTCCATGGCAGCGGTGAAGCATGTGTGCCTTAAGGGCATCATCTGTATGGTGCTTATGCTTCACTTGGCGATGAAGGGTGCTCTGGGGCTGGGAGCACTGTCGAGGCCACCTGGCATGCTGCCCCCTTCGAGATGCAGTCATTGCTTGAGACTTCTTGTGCAGCATCAAGTCTACCCATCTGTTGCACAAGAGGCAGAGGGAGGGGATGAGGAAATCCATGTACACCATGATTGCATGTTTGGTGGAGCACAAGAGCATGGCACAGGATGTCATCTCCTCCATGACTATCCTGCACAGAGACAAGGAGCTCAGCATCAGCTCCAACAACCGGCTGACCCTCTCCCAAATGGTGCATGTCTTCAAGCCCTTCCAGAACACCACCAATGTGTTCTGTGCCCAGATGGGCAGCCTGAGCCAAGTCATCCCCCTGATTCAAGGGTTGGTCAGGGTGCTTGCCTCCACACTGGAGCCAGCGTTCTCCCACAGGTCAGGGCCCTGGCAGAGTGGCTGCAGGTGAGCATCACCATGATATAGCATCCTGTCTGCAATAAAGGGGAATACAAGCTGCCCTGTATAGACTGTGACCCCTGGATAAAAGGCAGCATTGCTCTTTTGAATGCAGAGTTCTTGCAGTGGAACTGTGAGCTATGCAAAGACTGTGAAGGCTACAGGCCAACAGACCTGTGGAAGAAGCTAGGGAGGAGAAAGAGGAGCCACAGCTCAGCACCTCTGGATCAAAGAGCCCAACCAGGGAGAAGCCCCATTACTCATTGTCAGTAGTGAGCTGGAAGGTCAGCACTGGCAGAGATGCCAGACATGAAATGTCAGAGGATTTGGCAGAGGTGATGGTGAGGGAGTACCTCACCAAGTCCCCTGAGATCGCCGATGCTGATCTCCTGGAATACTAATTATACAAGGCTTTCATGTGTCCCAACCTCTCTTGCATGACCATGAGCCCTGAGTCCACCTAACACCCAAATCCCAGAAGGGAAGAGGAGTCCACAATCGGGGGTATAAAATGTGGGTCCTCAGCCAAGGCATTTGGCATGAGCAGAGAGATGGAGTGGCTCAGAGCCCTAAGTCCACCTAACACTCAAACCCCAGCAGGAGACCAATTCACACTGGCCTGATCCAGCATTGGCTTCTCTTATGTTCTTATGTTCTTATTTTCGATGTGAGCAGAGAGACACGGTGGCAAAGAGCCTTGAGTCCACCTAATATCCAAACTTCAGCAGGGAGACCAGTTCACAACCAAGAGGGTATAAAACATGGGTCCTCACTCAGCCAAGGGCCCAGTAGGTAAGCCCCTCTGCTCAGCATGAGCAGAGAGATGGGGTGGCTCAGAGCCCTGAGTCCACCTAACACAGAGCCCCAAAGAGGAGTTCACAATCAGGAGGAAATAAATGAATGTGCTCTGCTAGTCAGCTTTCAACAAGTTCCCTGCCTCTCTGTGTAACTGCAATGCAAACAGCTGACAAATAAAAGGGTTTGGAGCTGAGCTTTGCATATATATAGCTTTCTGATCCCATAGAGCAGAGTGGGAACTCTGTTATTGGCAGGCAGAGGTGCTTGTTAACTTTTGGAGGGCTCCTATTGGTGTTGCCTTGGAGTTTAATTGAGCCGAGACAGTCTTTCTGAAAATGTATCCATTCATGAATCTACATGAGCAGCACCAAAGTTCATTTAATGGTCGTGCAGGGCACCCTTCCATGAACATCACTTTGTGAACCAAAAACCTGCAAAAATTTGTGATGAACTTTAGTACATGAGCCAGTTTGTGCCATCCCTATACATAATACATAATACATATAATGTATTATGTATAGGGATTATACATCTGGAGGCTGCTCTTTTTATACATAGTACAGTATTGTAATGCAAAATATGTATTTGGGAGATATGAAATTGAAACTTATTTTACATGGATTTTAGACTATGCTAGAACAGGTGATATAAGTTCCTATATTTTATCTATTTGTGTATTTCTTCTATATTAATGCCAATAAAGGTAACTGAACTGAATGTATATAATGAGTCTGCTTTTGTCTCTCCCTTCTACCCCCCACACACCCCAAGTTGCTTTCCTCACAGTTGCCATCCAGCTTAGGGAAATGCCCTTTTCCTGTGGGGACCCATTTCAGTTTAGGGTGGTGTCATGGGGGGAGAATGGGTACCTGCTTTCTCCCCATGCCATTTTCCCAAGCTAGACTGGTCCTGGGGTTTTTTATTTGCATTACAGTTGAGCTACCTGTGCACTGCAGGAACTTAGACCTGACTCATTAAAAATATATCATGTAGTTTGGCCCTGAGCATCAGACCTGATGATAAATTCTTGGGGAACAGTTCACTGCTTTGTGACAGCTTGATTGGTCTTAATAAAAAAGTTTTATGCTCCATTTTTAAAAATTATTTTGCAGGAGGGTTTTAAGGCTTAAAAATGCCCATCATACCTTCACAAAAGAAGGGAAGGGTGCAACTGGGTCTTGGTACACAGGGCTTGTTTTCAAAATACAGTTAGGATTTCTCAGTGAGGAATTTAGGGTGTTTCAGAATAAGCCTACCTTTGTCAGTCTGCAGTAATTTAGTGGTAGGGTTGCCAGCCCCCAGGAGGGAGTGGGAGATCCCACAATTTTGTGGGCTCCTGCCTGCTGCCAGTCCGCATGATGTTCCCAACATAAAGACATCACATAAAAGTGCCAGGGACATCGCACAGCAACTCTTTGGTATTTTGGGCAAAATTCTATGGTTACTATAGAGTTTTACCCAAAATATGAGAGTGTCACCATACAATGTCCCTGGCGTGATGACGACACTTCTGTGTGACATCATCACATTGGAGACATTGCACACAGCCATTGCCCCACCCTTCCTCACTCCCGGAAAGCTCCCTCCAACTCTCCCCACCCCCCACCAGTGAGGAGGTAAGACCTGGAAGGGCAACCTTATTTAGTGGCTAGGAGTATCAGACTGGTACATGGAAAAATGAGGTTCAAATCCCTATTCATGCCGTGGAAGCTCACTGGGTGACTATGGGCAAGTCATACTCTCTCAGCCTAACCTTCCTCCTAGGGTTTTTGTGAGGATAAAATGGAGGAGAGGAGAATGGTGTAAGTTACTTTGCATCCTCATGGTGGAGAACAGAGAGACTTGCCTGAGTTATTTTTAATTATAATTTTACAGAAAATAGCATTCAGATCTGTTTAGAAATGTTTTATATTGTTTATTTTACTAAAACTAATTTATATATAAGATGTACAGATTTCTTTCCTTCCTGGGTTCCTTGGAAAGAAATGACTATACAGATACCCTATTATGTTAATATTATTACAGCTGCAGACAGAAGCACAGTTTTCATTGTTTGATCTGTCGTCACTGGAACAGATCAACTGAAATATTTTATATATTTGAATGATGAGGGAGGGGGGAATCTTTTCTCCATTTGTTTAATAAGTAAAGAGATTTTAAAGGCAGTATAATAACAGAGCAAGAGATTGGGCCTCTGCTTGGCCAAACATACTGGGAGCAGACTGAGCTCTAGCAGTGCTGACTGCCTTTTAGACACTAGAACTAGCTGTCACCTGCATGGGTCTGGGAGGTGATGATGGGCATAAACCATCACATTTTCATGCTGCTAACCCCAGAAGTACTGTTGGCATATCAGGTGCTCTCCTTGGTCATTCCCTGGGCAGATCATTGGGCAAAACGATCTGGAGTGGGTCAGAGGTTACCTACCCCAACGTAGGGAATCCTGCCATTACAGCATGATGTAGGCCTAGATTATCTTAACAGACCATTAAAATAAGGCAAGGAAGTGACTTAGAAGTTTGCTGTACCAGAAAATTAGAAAAGGTGGTGAATAAATATCCTTCTTGTACTAATTTATTGCAAAGCAGCCAAATTAGTGACCATTACATATTGATCTATAAACTCAAGTGAAATAGTATGGGATGGATCCAACTAGGGTTGCCAAGTTACTTACCAGCAGGAGTGGGGGAGTCCTGCTCCTGCTCTGGGACCCTCTTGCATGTGCTTTGCACATGTGTGGCACAATAACGTTGCCCAGAAGTGACATTATCACGCCAGGCACGTCACTGGGAGATGCTCTGGTAATCACCCTAATAACTCTATGGTGCCATAGAGTTTTCAGCGTGTTTACTAGAGCGTCACCCTGTGATGTACTTGACATGATGATGTCACTTCTGGGCAACGTCATCATGCCAAGCACGTTGGCCTGATGTGGCTATTTCGGGGGTGGGGTTCCCTCCGCTGGCCAAATCTGGACTGGTGGATTGGGGACCTAATTAGCGGAGGAATCCCTGCCCCTTGGGGGGACTTGGCAGCCATAGATCCAACTGATTTTTTTCAGTTACTGAAAAAGGAATGAGGCCCTTTGACCACTCAAAATGCCTGTGCAGGGAATCATAGAATCTGGATGGCCAAAGGTCCTGTGACATGGGGACTGTAGTAAGGAGGAAACTGGACAGGATTGAGTGAAAATATTAGCTGTGTCTAGCCCATGGGATTTAGGACACAATGGTATTTAGTAGTAGAACACAACAGTATTTGGATTCTTTTAATTTTACCTCCTGTAGTTTAAAGATCTTCTAATATTGGCAATAATCCTGTAATATTGTCTTGATATAAATACATGGGAGAAGATTAAGAAGATTAGTGATGACATGCCTCTACTCACATGAGTACTTTATAATTGCATTTCTAAAGAAGATAAATTTTTGGTTACTTTAACAGTATGGGTTAGGCATAAATTTAATAGCTTTAAAGATTTCTTTGAAAGATGGACAGTTCCTTAATTACAAAGAAGTATGTGTGAAAATAAAAGGCTAGCCTCCCCTGTATTCCAATAAACCCAGATAAGACACTTCATAACAGATTGGTATAGGAAACATCAGAACAGTTAGAACACAAATTGGTATGTTTGGAGAGAAAATATAGGTAATAAAGTGAAAACTAATACTTTATTTGCTGAACATTTTGGTGTTTTGAAGATAGAAGCTCCTACAGACTGAATTTAAATTATAATATGGAAGATGTGTGGGAGTATGCATTTGTAGGAGAAATAAAATGTTCTGTGTCAACTAATTTAAGGGAAATGAGTCTAAAGTGATGTACAGGTGGTATAACACAGCTGTTAAGATTTAGATGAATATATTTATTGGAAGATGATAAATAATGGAAATGCCAATAGGGTTGTATTGATGATTTTCCCATTTGCTGTTGTTTAATACTTGCTTCCTTTTGTAAATAAGTGTAATTAAAGGCAGGACCAACCATATAATCCTTTGATTGTCTTATAGGGTTATATATCAGAAATACTGCAAGACAGAAATCTATAAAACTGTTGAGCCCTGGGTTAAGGCAAGACTTAAAATACCTTTCAAATATAAAATCAATTTTTATCTTTAACAGTGGTGAACATGGAATATGTTAGTGGTGGCAAAGATTCCTTATTCATTCAGATTTAAGGAATGGAGAGATAAATAATTTTTATTTTATAATATATATATATATATATATGTATATATATATATATATATCCAGCTTTATCTGCTTAGATAAAAACATACAAATAAGGACAGCTCAGCCAGACCAGGAAAACAGTATACCCTCTACCACATGCCCTCTGAAATGAAACCATTTGAAAGGAAACCTGAAATGAAACCTTTCTCAATGCAGAAAGTGAATGCATTCTAGTAAACTATTGAAAGGACTTGTCATCCTGCAGATGAGGCTTGAGACCTGACTACTGCCAAATTGACAGTCCTGGGAGAGGGAACCACAAGTTCTTTGCTTTCTGAAGAGGGATTTTGTTTCTTTTAGAATAATATATATATCATCAAAATGTGTTAAAGGATAATCTCCTTCAAAGGTATATTGAAGTGGCTTGTTTTGTTACTAAAAATAAGAAAACTGTGTTATGTAATATATTTTCAGAATGAGATGGAATTCCAGCCCACTGGAATCTGTGACAATATCACAGTTTATTGCATTTCTGGCTCAGATCCACATCTCATCTTCATCTTGCCACATTTAAGCCTCAAACTAGATGTTACCTTTTTAAATTAATCAGGCCTTGGCTCCCCAACCCAACTCACTTTCCTCACAACCAGATGGCAGTTGTGAGGAACTAATTTTTCAAGGCGCACAGTTCATATTGAGACTGCAGTGTGGAGAAAAGGGACATAGGCCCTCCCGCATTTGCCTTTTTTCAACCTGAAATGGCCTCAGGGTTATTATTTACCCCATAAGGAGCTGTGTGAACAATATTAAGAGCACATGCAGTCCCCCTGGGATAATAACACCTTCCAAGCCATTCTGGGCCATCCCCCTTCTACTTAGGGCTGCCAGCCTCCAGGTGTGGCCTGGGGATCTCCCGCTTTTACAACTGATCTCCAGCTGACAGAGATCAGCTCCCCTGGAGAAAATGGCTGCTTTGGAGGGTGGACTCTATGGCATTGTACCATGCTGAGGCCCCTCCCCTCCCCAAACCCCACCTTCTCCTGGCTCCATCCCCAAAGTCCCCAGGTATTTTCCAACCCGGACTTGGCAACCCTACTTCTACTTGATCTGAAACAAGCCCCTAATTGAAAACTTGGTTCACTGTTTACCCAGATCTAATTCATTAAAAGAATATAATGCCTGATTTGGACCTTAATTTCCATCATGGAATACAGAGAGTGCTCAACATTCCTGAAGCCTTCTGATCCAGTGAAGAAAAGATAATAAAACCAGTGTCGTCGCTGGAGGTGTTAGGGGCAGAGTCTAAAGCTCAGATAGATTTTTCTCACATTTAAAATTCTCTGATCCAGTGAGAGGAATGTTTTAATTGCTTTCTCTCATAGGTTGTGGAATAAAACACTGCGTTCCCTGCCAATACTCAGAATGTAAAACGAATGCAATGGTCACTTCCAGACTTTATTACTGCAATTCACTCTACGCAGGCTTACCCTTGAAGCTGATTTGGAAATTACAACTGGTGCAGAATGCAGCAGCACACCTGCTGATGTCAATGCCTGTGCAGGCTCACGATAGGCACGTGCTCTGCCAACTGCACTGGTTGCCAGTTGAGTACTGGATTCCCTTCAAGGAGCTGGTTTTGACCTTTAAAGCCTTATACGGCCTGGGACCAACATATCTAAGGGACTGCCTCTTCACATATATGCCTCAAAGAGTGTTATTCTCTAAAGATCAACATCTCCTGGCTGTCCCTGGCCTGAAGGATGCCCATCTTGCCTCAACCAGGGCCAGAGCTTTTTCTGTCCTGGCCCCAGCCTGGTAGAACATGCTCCCTATTGAGACCAGGGCCCTGCGGAATCTTCTTCAATTCCGCAGGGCCTGCAGGATGGAGCTGTTCCACCAGGCCTTTGGCTGAGGCAACAGGCACCTATATATGACCTCCCTGAGGTTGCTGTCACCTGTCTATTTACTGACCAACAACAACTGGCCTTTAACTCACTGCACCATTGGGCCAGAACTTTATAGCCAACTAATGCTGTTTCAAGCAGTAACCATTGTTTTAAATGTTAGAATGTTTTATCATGTTTTAAACTGAAATTGTATGTATTATAATGATGTTACCCACCCTGAGCCCACTCACAGGATGGGTGGAATATAAACACAAATAATAAATAAATAATATATTGATTTATTTTCTTTTTTCTTTTTGTTTTATTTGTGAATCATATAATATACCCTTTCATTTTAATTACTGTTAATACAGACATAAACAAACCTGGCAAACTACATACATCAACAGGTGTTTTTTGGGGGGAGGGATCTAGATTCGAGTTCAGTCGTAACTTGGAGTCCAACAAGATTTGGAGATATAAGCGTTTTAAAGTGCCACAAGACTGCTGTGAGTTGTTTGGGTTTTTTTTGCTGCAATAGACTAACATGGCTATTCTTCTGTTACCATCTTATATTCTAATAGCCACCCATGGCCCCCATTTACGGGCAGCTATATCCATGGACTGGGGCCACACAGAAGCTAAATGGATCTTTCAGGAAACTTGCAGAAAAACCTGACTTTAAAAACACAGTGGGGGTTAAATTTCCCCCTCAAAAATATAAAAGTGTTCTCTGCAGAAGTGCAGAGAACACACTTATTTCATGAGGACTGACAGGTTGGGAGCTGTGCTGGACCCAACATTGGTAGCACAGCAGGCTGGAAGCCATGCTATGCCCAGTGGCAGCATGGTAACCTGGGAGCTATGTTTGGCTCAGCATCAACATGTCAGACCAGGAGTCATGCTGAGTCCAGCAGTTGTGTGGCAGCCTGGGAGCTGCTTTGGGCCCAGCAGTGGAGGCACAGCAGCCTGGGAGCAATGCTGCACCTGGCAGTGGAGATGTGGTAGTTTGGAAACTATGCTGGGAACTATGCAGGGAAAACAGTAGACTGGGAGCCACACTGACCCCAGAGGTGGCATGGTAGCCCAGGAGCCACACTGATGGGCCTGGTGGTGGATGTGCAGCAGCCCGGGAGCTGAGCTGCACCCAGAAGCCATACTGGGCCTGGCATTGGCGGTGCAGCAGCCTCAAAGCTGTGCTGGGCCCAGCAGCAAAGTGGCCCAGCAGCCCGGGAGCCTCAGCAGATGGAGGGGATGTGATTCCACCTCCTGTTAGAGAAGGAGGAAGAGAGAAGGAAGCAAAGAAGGGGAAGGGATGTACCCTCTCAAGTTTCTTGCAGGTCCCCACTTGTTTGTGTATGTGTATGCTTAAAATCTTTTCTTAGATTGTTGCAAATTTTATTGTCAGTATCTGAAGCTTTTATTCTGCCTGAAGACAATCCTTGTAGAATCTATCACATCTGCATTCTACATTCTACTTTGCCAAAAATATATTGCATGATAAACGGTATGCTGTGCCTAGGGCTTTTTTTGTAGAAAAAGTCCAGCAGGAACTCATTAGCATAACAGGCCCCACCCAACAGCAGAAACACATTAGCATATTAGGCCACACCCCTGACAGTGCAGCTCCCTCCCAGGATCAGCTTGCGGGGTGCATGGGGAACCCGAGGGAAGGAAAGCAGCTTCTGGATCAGCTTCCCCAGGTGCCCCGCAGCTGCAGGATGCCTGGGGAATCCGAGGAGGGAGGCAGTTTAAACTGCCTTCTCTCCCTGGATCGGCTTGGCTTTCCCAGGCACCCCGTGGCTTGTGAGGTGCCTGGGAAACCTGGGGGGGGGGATGCAGTTTAAACTGCTTTCCCTCCCTGGATCGGCTTGGCTTCCCCAGGTGCCCCGTGGCTTGGAAGGTGCCTGGGGAACCTGAGGAGGGGAGGAGGCTGTAGGCGTGGCCAGCTCAGAAGCCAGCTGGAACTCCGTTCCTGTGCATTCCTGCCCAAAAATACCCTGCCTGTGCCTCAGTTAGTGATAGCTAATCTCTGTAACTGACAAGCTGGTAATGTTATGGGTAAAACAACATGTACATATTTTATTAGTATTTTACTTTTTGTCATAATATGACAAACTTTTATTTAGCTCTAAATTTTAATTAAAAAGTCATGTTATTTAACACACTTAGAAAACATCAAATTCAAATGGCTGGTTCTAAGAGTTGTTTTCTCAATTATCACATGTCAAGGACTTTCCTGCAGAAAGGCCTGTATTCTGCCACTCTGCTCACCAAAGTCTGAAGGATACTTAATATGATGTAGTGTTGTCTGAAGTTCTTGAGATGTTGGGCATTTGTTAGATTGCAGAGATATGGTGTTCCCTTTGAAAATAAAGAAGGGGGCAGCCCTAGTATGCCTGTATTACTCATTTCTTTATTTATGACTTTAGGTCATAGAATCATAGAATGTTAGAGTTGGAAGGGTCCTTGTAGGTCATCTAGTCCAACCCTCTACACTCTGCAGGAGCATAGCTAAAAGATAGCCCTACAACATACCCAAAAGATGGTCATCCAGCCTCTGCTTGAAAACGTCCAGTGAAAGAGCATCCACACCCCCCCCCCCGAGGCAGTCTGTTCCACTGCTCAACCACTCTTACAGTTAGAAAGTTCTTCCTGATTTGATCACCTAGAAATAGCTCCTTTTCTTATTACTATTTACATTTTCTCTTTAAAAAATTGTCAGTTACTGGGTGATATGCAGAATTCAAGCTCTATAATGCCTAATGTACATTACTACACTGTGAAGAAAACATTTTAAAAGTTTTCTGTATTCTTAGTGGTGCTTAGAGCCTCATTTTTTAAATAATATTTTGTCTGATAACAATGTTACTAGAAAAAAATATAGGATTTTTAACTTCATTTTTAAAAGCTAAGGAATAATGTGAAGGACAATAATTCTTTCACAGAAATGAACCAAAGGTTAGTCCTTAAGAAAATTACCTCTTATTACAGTCTAGCTATATGTTTCTCTTCAGATCGCATACATCTTTCACTATATGGGAACATCTGAATTATTTATAAGTATATTATTTTTTTAAAAAACCCATTTTCATTGAAAGGTACCATTATGATATGAATTTCTTATGAAAAGGTGAACATAGATCAATCAGGGTATAGTGAGCAAGCAGAGTATAGTGTAGAATATCAGACTGGATTTGTGCTTAAATTCCCACTAAAAAAATAAACTTCTGGTGATTTGGGGCCAGTCATTTTTACTCACCTCACAGAGGTTTTGTAATGACAGAGCAGGAGGACATATGCCATCCTGACCTCCTTTGGAGGAAGGGTAAAAGAAAATGGTGGTACATCTATATATCTAATTCTGAAGTGGCCCCCTCCGTACGGATATCTAAATCTATTAGGGGCACTTGGGGGGCAGGGAGATTTTCCTACAGACATGGAGGAGTCCCCACGTGTGCAGAAAAATCCTAAAAATTAAAAAAAACTTTGGGGGCAATTTAAATCCCCTGAAAAGTAAAAGCATTCCCTGTGCATGTGCAGAGAATGCTTTGGCCATGGGGGGGGGCTCAGCAGGCAGCGGGCCTTGCTGCCACTATCAGGGAGGGGAGGGGAGAAGGTTCGGTGCATGGTGGGCCCCGCCACCAGCGGAGTTGTAAGGGAGGGAAGGGGGAGGGAGGGGAGAAGGCTCAGTGTGTGGTGGGCCCTGCCACTGCTACCGCTATTGGGGAGGGAAGGGGAATGGAGGGGAGAAGCCTCGGCATGCAGCAGGCCCCGCTGCTACCACTGTTGTCGGGGAGGGAAGGGGAAGGGAGGGGAGAAGGCTCGCTGGGCTGGTGAGCTGATCAGCCTTGCGGAGGGGGAGGAAGAGGGCTTAACTGGTGCTGCTTCCTCCTCCTGTGGAGCTCCTCCTGCTTCTGCAGGCCGGGAGCTGTGGGAAATACTCCCCCCCACAAGTATTGCATGTCCCTCTTCTTGTTTCACTCAAAATGTTGCTGTGTTTAGTGCTACCATCATATGCTTCTCTGCATTTTATTAAGTCTGCCAAAAAAATTTAAAAAAACCAACTAGTGAATTACTATCATTTATGCATTTGGGGACTTAATTGTGCACTTCAGGGGAAACAGCAGTGGAAGAAAGGGGAGACCTAAGGAGAAGGTCCAACTGGATGAAGCATTAAGCACCAATTCTCCACTTTCTGCTTCTCTTCTGTTAATCTCCATTCTCCATTCTTGATTCTAGTTTATTTAAAGAACTATCTGCAAGTTTCTGTCTCAGAACAATTCAAAAGAAGATCCCAAGGATCCATGTAGCCCAACATACTGCTTCCCAGCTAATTGTCTTCTGGAATAGCTAAAGAGTAAAATCATGTGGCCGTACAGTTGGATTTGACTAGCTTTTGAGCAAGGGAAACCTTTACCTTTACTTAAAGTCATGTTCTGCTGTTACAGTCACCAGTTCTGCTGTTGCAGTTACACTACACCTGAACATGAAGGATCTATTTGACTATGATGGATAACAGTCTGGCTCCACTGGTGGACCTTCTGGCGGCACCTGGGATTTGGCCACTGTGTGACACAGATTTTTGGACTAGATGGGCCATTGGCCTGATCCAACATGGTTTCTCTTGTGTTCTTATGTTGTCATTGATGGGAACAATTCTCCATGAATTTGACAAAGTCTTAAATGATGTGGCAGTTTACAAAATATGAATGTAAACACAATGTAAGCTATTAATAAAATTGTAAAAGAACTGTAATAATAAAAATTACTTTAAAATGACAGTGTCAGGATCATACAACAGCACAAAAAACTGTATACAGAAGCTTAACTGTCAATAGCTTGAATAAACAGGACCTGACATTTAAAAGGTGACAAAGCAAATGTATGTAAACACCCACTGGGAGAGAATTTTATAACTAGAATGCCACTACAGAAAAGATCCTGTGCCCAGTAGACACATGCTCAACTTCCAAAGGTGGAAAAAGGCACCTGGAAAAAAGCCTCTGATAACAATTCCAGCCAATGGTAAAGTTTTTAAAGCAAAGGCATCTTGGCGGTGTAAAAACATGTCATCTGTTACTGTAGAAACCATATCATGTGATACATATCTTAAAGTTAATATGATTTCTAGTTCAGAATTCCCTTCAAACACATTTTTGTAAATTGCTCTGGAAAACCTACATGCCATAATCAGTTCTTTGCCAAGTATTTTCAATTCACATCATATCCAGTGTTCCCTCTAAACTGAGTTAGTGTGAGCTAGCTCACAGTTTTTTAGCCTCCGGCTCACGCATTTTTGTCTTAGCTCAGAAAGGATGGCTCCAGAGCAAACTAATTTATGCAGCAGCCAAATTGCTCACTCACAACTTTAATGCCAGTAGCTCATAAAACAGAATTTTTGCTCTCAAGACTCCATAGCTTAGAGGGAGCATTGGTCGTATTTTATTAGATTTTAATCCCACCCTTCTTCCAAGAATTTTAGGGTGGCATTCAAAAGGATCCCCGCTCCATTTATTTCCTCAGCACTCATGAGAGAGACTGACTGGCTGAAGGTCACCCATTGAGCTTCATTCTGGAAAAGGGATGTGAAAGTGGATATTTCTGGCTTCCATAGAACTATAACACGACTAGTATGAAGAATCAGTGTGTCACAGTGGTTAGAGTATTGGTCTGGGATGCCCAGGTTTGAAACCCAAAACTGCTATGGAAACTTATGGGCCATTCATTGTCCACCTCACCTAACAAACAGGATTGTTGTTACAAGAATAAAATGGAGGGTGGGAGGGAGAACAATTTTGTAAGATGCTGTTGGTCCCCACTGGGGAAGGAGAATGAATGAATGAACGATACCTTCCATACTCAGACTAGAGATGTTTGTGAAGCTTGCATGAAGTACAGTCAACATTCATCTCATCTTGATTACACTGCTTGTTTACATGCCAGTGGAATCCCTGATTTTATGTTTTCTTGGAAACTCAAAATGGATGGCAACTTGATTAGCTTTGTGCCTGCACAGTCTACAGCATTCAACCTGGTAGCTGTCCATATAGCCATTTTTGCAGGCTTTCCTGCATAAATTGCCTAGTATGGTACATGGCCATGAACAGGTGACACCATGGTAAATAAGTTAAATGTGTAGTATGTGTTGCAGCCAGTCAAAGAACCTCTTAATCATGATGCAATGAAAGAGTTTTGCTGTTGCCTAGGGAACATTTTCCTTTTGGAATAACTGTATTTCCCTTGATACAGTGCATTCCTGAATTGTTCCAGATCTGGACAGTTCACCAGACTTTGCCATTAAGTCAGGAAGTTGAAACAAACAAAGAAAAACACCTCATAACTTCAAGTTGCTGCCATCTATAAAATTGTTCACTGTGTATTTAAAGAACTGCAGGAGGGGATAGATAGAATGGTGGCTTAAAAGGGGGAAGTCATTGAAAGTAGTTTTGAGAATTCGTATGTATGCTTTTTTGAGTTTTTGTTGTTGTTTGCATGATCAAATATCTGAAGAGTTCACACACAAGCAAACAATTTCTCAAGCGTTCATTGGTGTTGACCATAGTTTGATGATGGACTGAGAACTGAACTGGTAGGCAATCAGAGGTCCCTGAATCATACAGCAGTTCTACTAGTACTTTCTACACAACTACATCTACTGGTTATAGTCATCTATTGTGTCCAGATCATTATCTTCTGAGGCACACCTAAGCCTGCTGCCTCCTTTCTGTAGAATTCAGATGATTTGCTGTCATAAATTAATGGATCCCATTGGTTTCTGGGAAGCTCTGGGGGATTATGAGAGCCTCTCTCTGTTTACTCTGTAGCTGCAAGGAATGATGGGCTGGCTGGGGGCTATGAACAAGGTTTTTCTGTGGTGAGGGGGCTCTCTGTAGACCTTTGAAGGAAGGAGTTAAATTTTTGTTTGAAAAACTTAATTGGCTAAGGCTGAGATAGCCAATCATATGAGTGTCCAATATACCTTTTCTGGGAAAGGTGATAGTGCATGTACTACTGGAACAGCTCCAGAGGTTCTTGAGTGATACCTGGATTTCAGTAAAGCTTCTGACAGGGTTCCCCATGATGTTCTGATGGGTAAACTAGAGGACTGTGGACTAGACTCTAGGATAGTTAGGTGGATAGGGGACTGGTTGGAGAACCATACTCAAAGAGTAGTTGTCAATGGAATTTCATTTGAATGGAGGGAGGTGTCCAGTGGAATGCCACAGGGCTCAGTTCTAGGCCTGGTGCTTTTCAATATTTTTTTATAAATTATCTGGATGAGGGTGTGGAGGGGCTACTCATTAAATCTGCAGACACCAAATTGGGGGGAACACTGAACCCACCATAAGATAGAGATAGAATTCCACAAGATCTAAACACACTGGAAAAATGGATGGATGTGAACAAGATACAATTTAACAAGAATAAGTGCTGAGTTCTACATCTGGGTAACAACAGTGAGGAACATGTATATTTCTGATTAGCAGTGTGTGAACAAGATCTTGGGGTATGGGCGGACCATAAGTTAAATATGAGCAGTCACTGTGATGCAGCGGTTAAAAAGGCTAATGTGGTCTTGGGGTGTATCAACAGAGGAACAACATCCAGATCACAAGATGTCATAGTCCCACTATATACTACATTGGTCAGGCTGTACCTGGAGTACTGTGTTCAATTCTGGAGGCCTCACTTCAAAAAGGATGTGGACAGAATGGAGTGGGTGCAGAGGAGAGTGACAAGGATTATCAAAAGGCTGGAGACCAAGCTGTATGAGGAAAGGCTGAGGGACTTGAGAATGTTCAGTCTGGAGAAGAGGAGGCTGGTGGGAGACATGATTGCTCTCTTTAAGTATCTGAAGGGCTGTCGCTTAGAGGAGGGCACAGAACTGTTCCTGTTGGCAATAGAGGATCAGACTCGCAGTAATGGGTTTAAATTGAGGGTGGGAAGTACAGAGAGACTTGTGCAACAGTGGAATCAGCTACCTAGGGAGATAGTGATCCTGCACTGAGCAGGGGGCCTATAGATGGCCTATATGGACCATTCCAACTCTGTGATTCCATGATTCTATAACCTCCAAATATAACCAGGGCTCTGTACTGGTGCTTTGAGGCTGTGCCCAGATGACTCAGGCTGCTGAATATGAATCCAGAAAGATAGAGGTGATAGTGGTTGGGAAGGCTGTTGCCTTACAGACATTGGATCCATTTGTCCTGGGTGGAGTAGAGTTGGCATTTGCGGCGCATGTGAAGCGCTTGGAGGGGGGGAGGTCTCATGGACCCAGCCTTGCTGTTTGAAAAACAGATTCATGGAGGGGCCAGGAGTGCCTTCTATCAGCCCTTTCTAGGTTCAGGTGATCTGGCCATGCTGATCCATGCTTTTGTAATCTCTTGGTTCGTTTGCTGTAATACACTTTACATTGTGCTGCCCTTGAAGACAACCTGCAGCTAGTTCTGAATATGACAGTAAGATTATTAAAAGGGGCTGGCCACTGGGAACAGATCTTGCCCATCTTAAAACAGCTACATTGGTTACCAATTTGCTTCCGAGTCCAGTTCAAGGTACTGGTTATGATCTTTAAAGCCTATTCTGGCCTGGAACCCACATATCTCAAAGACCATCTCCTCCCATATGTCATTGTGTGCCAAAAACCAGTCTTTAGGCAGCAACCTAATGCTTTTTCCCACTAAGGAAGGCCTCCCTGGCATCAACCACTGCCCATGCCTTTTCCACTGCAGCTCCTACTTTGCTGAATGAGCTCCCTGCAGAGGCAAGTGAAGTGCTGTCATTAGAAATCTCCAGGAGACACCATTTTATTTGTCAAGGCTTTTACTGGGGTACAAAATATAGGCATCTGTGGGGGGGTATCTGGGGATTTATTTGATTGGCTTTATTATTTATAAGCAAGCAAGATCACCTTGAGATTAGAAGACAGAGCATACCCTGATTGTTAAATCTAAAACGTCTTGCCAAAGTAGCTAATTTTGGAACAAAGCCAAAATACTTCTAACAAGTCAGGCTGTTTCCACAACCCTCACAATTATCTGCTCATTTCCATAAGTTTGGCCCAACCTACATTGAGTTAAACACCACTGACATTAATTTTTTTAAAAAAAACATTTATGCTAAAATCAGAATTGCAGGTTACCATAGACCAAATACAATTCCAGTGTTTCCTAAGAACAGTATAACCAAAATATTCATCCAAATTTGTATTTATCTTTCTTTCATTTCAGTCAACTTGCTCTACTTTTCTAAAGCTTTCTGGAGTTTTCAGTTGTGCTTTTTGATAATGCTTTCCATATTTAAATACTATCTATAGAAATGTTGGTACCTTCTCAAAATTTTTATTGTTCTGTAAAAATCTTCTCGCGCAAAACATACCTCAAAATAGAATGTGCATGAATGGATAATCACACCATGCTTAGAAGTTCACAGTTATTCCCTTTACCAATTGCCAAAATATTGAGGGTGTAAAAGGATACTTTTATACAAACAGTACCCATTTTAATCATTCATTAACAATAGATTTCTCCCCCTTCTGATACAATTTTTAACTACAAGATTTGAAGATACAAATGTGGCATTACATGTCTTATGCAATGTCTGATGGAGTCAGGATACTTCTTGTAAATGTTCCACTCTATTACATTTGGGCTCCTAGCCTATCAGCTTCCTGTTTTAGTACGTCTCAAGGCTAGAGCAATATTCTTGGTGTGAAATAATTGGGACCTACCAATTATTATGTTTTTTTTGTAGACAGAATCCTAGTCCCTTCAGATCTTGAAATTCGTTTTGTAGTCCTCATAGATATAAAATTTTAATGAAGACAATAGTTTTGCAAGTATTCAACCTAGAATAGCTAGGATTTTCTCAGGTGCTAATGCAAGTGAAACTATTTTTAATCATTGTTCATTTTATATCTAGCTCACAAGTTCTCTTCACAAGGAAGAAGTCACAATGTAAGCTCTTGAACTGCCTGCCTTCAGATCACTTAGAATGTCTTTTAATCCTTGTATCACACATGTAGGAACGACATTATCTCAAGGCCAATTTCCAGTTTAAAGTGTTTGCTTGTTTGTTTAAAGAACGCTGTCATATTCCAACATAATATCTCAGTTGTATCCATGTTCCTGAAAAATTGTTTTGAATTGAAAAAAAGTTCTAATATTAATTTCTGTTCACACTGTACACATCCTGTCTGTGCTCCTATAATGCAAAATGATCATTGCATCTTATGCCTCTCTTGTCTTATTCTGGGCATTACTGCTATCAGTGTCATAACATATAGTAATGGCAGTACATCGCTAAGGTCTTCTTTGGGGGAATGTGGCTTTTGTGTCTTCCCATTCTATTTCAAATATTCCATTCTTCATTTTACTTCATGAGCTCTCTAACCATTCTTATGCTCTGTTCTCTAGAAGGTACAGTTTCCTTTGCATTGATCATTCTGATTCTTTAAAATAACATTTAAAAATATTCAGTAGCTCAGCTTTAACAGTAGTTAGTTCATGATATTCCAGCACCATTTGCTAATTTTGTTGCTATCCTGGATGCCAATTTAAATTGAGAAATTGTCCACTTTTCTAGGGTTTTGTACAGCTTGAGGGGTAAAGGGGCAAACCCTTAATGGACATTACTGCCTAGATAGTAGTAACAGGTATGTAGGTAAGGAGATGAGATACAGAGGGAAGAAGAGGTAGTGTTGCTATCAGTAGCAAATGAGAACTAAAGTTTTTAAAGCTTCTTGGGAAAGAAGCATCCTTTAGGTACTGCTGAGGTGCAGCGCTGCCTTTGGAAACGGCTTCTGCTTTAAAGACTTACCATATCCCTATCTGTTCTGCTCTGGACAACCTGTATATTTTTTAAGTAATCAAATTTAACAAAAGCATCACAGACCCCCAGTACTGTGTTTCCTTACAAAGAGACTAACATGGTAAAATCGCCTACAAACTAATTCATCATAATTTGATGAATGTCTCAGACTTTGGGGACTTGCTCATGAAGGACACAAACGATTACTGTATGTCTAGAATCTTGGTTTTAAAAGGTATATATCTTAACATGATAGCTCTCTACGTGAAGGAAGCATTTCAAATGGGAGACAGAGTTGGTTGCTGCATAAAAGTGAAATCATAAACACTAAAATAGCAGCAGAACAAACTTTGAGCCCAGTGGCCTCTTTAAGACCAACAAAGTTTTATTCAAGGTATGAGCTATTTTGTGCACACACACTTATTCAAATACAATGAAATGGAAGTTACCAGTCTGTATGTTAGCCGAATTGCTTTAATTTACACTTAGCAATTGGCAAAATACACGGGTTCTTGCCAACTATACCAGGGTCCCACCCCTCCCGGGAGTTCTCAAGGAAAGAGGTACGTGAGGCAGATAGCAAGTTCAATGCTGTTTACTGAATGATGTTGGTCAAGCACACTAAAAACGTAATCACACACACAAACACACAGGCCTAATGAAATAAAGGCAGAAAATAGCACATTCGCATGAGCAGGTTATCGTTGGTGGGGAACAGCACAGTACCTTAGATGCGTTGTCCGATGTCAGGAAGAATTGGATGGGGAGAAAAATAGAAATACTATGGGGACACGAGGCTTGAACCTGCAAGACCACGTGGTTCTCCTGGATCGCGATTCCAGAGAGAGAGGATTAAAGATGGAGGCAAGGGTTGGGTACAGCAAGCTGGACTGAAGGGGTAGTAAAGCTGATTGAGGGCGACGGCTCAAGAGGCCGAGTGCCTCTGGGTTTGGACTTTTATTGGGGGTCTTGGGGTGCGCTATGCAGACCACATCCCACTAACACACCTCTTAGGCGGTCTGTCCCTTCTGGACCCTGGGATAGGTGAAAGGTGGACAAAGGGAGGAGGTCCAGGGGTTGGGCAATGTTGCAAGACTATGATCTCATCAGGAAACAGACACTGAGTCTGGGGTCCGATGACTCACCCGGCCACATCTATTGTTAGTCAATGACTTTGGCCTGTTGGTTAATGTCTGGCACATTAGTTGCTAGGCAGCTTAGTTAGCATAAATATCCAGATGTGTAGGAGAGGGGGCAGGGGTTTGACCAGTGCGCTGAGACAGAGAGAGAAAAACCTCTTTGTCTCTGTCCCAGGTGAACGGTCTAGGATGTCAGCCTCCTGGCATGGGCTGGAGCTGGCTCCTATCATGAAGAAAGCACATGGCCCTTCCATTAAAGGCAGCCCAAAGTTCAGGCTTATGAATCTCATAATTCATAAGAGCACTCAAAGTGCCTTGCTGGCCAACATGTACATATAGGTAGAGGGTGAACAGCAAGTTAGCATACAGCATAATGAAGATGTTTAACAGATGCAAGGACCAAACAGGAATAACAAGCTTAGTTTATATGATTACTTGAGTAGAACTTTGCTAGCCTTAGAGGTGCCACTGGACTCAAACTTTGTTCTATTAAAAACATGGTCATTAAAAACCCACCCACAGCATAAGAACAAATATTTAGAAGCATAAGACAAATCTCATCAAACAATTCTCAGACTAGAAGAAGTCTATTAAAAACGATTTTTAAGAAAATCAGTGCCTTATAACAGCAGAACAAAATCCAGTGGCACCTTTGGGACCAACGGAGTTTTGTTCAGGGGGTAGGCTTTCATGTGCACATACATTTCTTCAGATACAATGAAATGGAAATTACTTGTCCATGAATGTGGGTAGAGGTGAGCAGTGGATTAGCATGCATCATGGTGAGGCTGTTTGGCAGAATCAGGGACCAGGCAGGAATGGCAAGCTTGGTTTATATGATTACCATTTGTTTGGGTTTTGGTAATCATATAAACTAACCTTGTCATTCCTGTTTGGTCCTTGTATCTCTTAAACATCTTCATTATGCTGTATGCTAATTTACTGCTCACCCTCTACCTACATATGGACTGGTTACTTCAGTTTCATTGTATCTGAAGAAGTCTGCGTGCACATGAAAGCTTACAGCTTGAATAGAACTTTTTTGGTCTTAAAGGTGCCACTGGACTCAAACTTTGTTCTGCTGCTTCAGACCAACACAGCTACCCACCTGAAACTAAAATAGCAGGTCATCCTTTTAAAATAAAGCAAGGTGGGGTGGATTTTGTGTGTTAAATATGTTGTTAAGAATGCAAAGCCGCTGGGTAGTTCTGAGGTAAAAGTAACTTAAGGCAACATCACTGCCTTCAGTTAATCTTTTATTGATTGATTTCTTTACAAATTTCATATACTGCCTTTCTGTTCCTACAAGGCCGCCAAAGCAGCTAACTTCAAGGAGCTAGCATCAGCAATAAATAAATAAATAAGCATACATCTCCAATACCAGTGGAAAAGCTAACTGAAATATTCAGGGGTGCATAGGTTCTCTCTTTCACAAAACAGTACCATCTTCACATGTACATGAGGTTTATGTCTGAAAGCATCTGCAGCTCAAAATTTCCCAGGAATAGCTTATGTGTCAGGGAAAATCCATGAGTTCCAGCCATGGGGGCACTTTAAAAAAAGTGATGACCACTTAAATAGCAACATTTGCTGTTTTTGACACTGGACAGTATCTTCATCTCAACTTTTAACATTAAAATATCCTGGACTCAGAGGATACACATGATACCATCCTTTCACAGATCTGTACCTTCTTAATTCTCAGTCCTCCTTAAGTATCCCATTGCCTGCTAATCAATGATATAGCTTGTTGAATTATAGATATATGGGTTACATTTCCTAATCTTTTCTTTTCAAAATCCCACTCCTTAGGAGAACAGAGTAGAAGAAAGTACCAGATCTAGGAAGATTGCTCTCCTAACCACATTTATTTGTAAGTACCATTTACAAAGTAAGACAAATGTGCTTACATTTAAATCATCATGCATAGAATCAAGCTCTGCATCTGAAAATATATGATCTTTGCGAGAAGACTATTATGTGTGAGTGAGGGAAGGCCTGAAGAATGACAGTAAAAAAGTTTGAACCTTCAATGACATTTCACTCTTTAATTTGTCCTCCTATGTTCAAAAATGTAAATTATGAAACCCACTGGTTAAAAACAAAAGAAACAGAAACCTTTCCTACGGCTAACTATACAGAATCTGCTCAGTTTTCATATATCATTTGGTGGAAGTACCTTTCAAAAAAAGTTCTTCTTTTAGATTTCCCTTTAGATCTTTGTAAGAAAAAAGAGTGTTTCAACAAAGTGTTGTTATACTCTTTCTCTCCTCAAGTGTTTAATTTGCACATATGAGATACCTAGGTACTTTCATCTGGCATATGAAACACATTTTTTGTGGTTTTATAATCATAATTGAACATCTTAGTAAGGCAAATATTGTATGGGAATATTTTCCATCATCCATAGTTTCAACTGAGAAAAGATACATTGGTTCAGTCAGATAAATCTCACATACTTCAATGTCACCAAGCCATCAAATATACTTTCTGAAATACCCCAAATGCCAAACCTTTAAGAAAGTTTCTTACCAATGACAAAGACATGTAAGAATGTTTATTAACAACAACAACAACAAACAGCAAAGAGGAAAAGGAAAGAAAAAAGAAAGCAAGAAGTCAGTATCAAAAATATACCAAAGGAAAAACAGCAACAAGCTTGCAAAACTTCTAAGAACAGTTCAGTCTGAAAAATGCCTCAAGTCTCCTGATGTTAATGGGGGGAGGGGAGCTTTAGAAGAGCTCTTTGGGAGACTTGAGGGGAAATCATTTCCCATTCACACCTCTTCTCCTTTTAGTCTCATACTCTGGAGATAAAAAGTCAAAAGTGCTGTATACTGGACTCTAGCATAAGATCTCCCTTTTCTAATTACTTCTCATATGTTAAATATTCAGTGGAGGATGGTGTTTTAAGCAGAGCACATGCTTCTTCCTTTTTCATTTCAGCTTCCTATTCTTACACCAGCTGAAAAAGCCCTTCCATGTCCCTGTCTACAATAATGGTCCTGTGACCAAATGAGACAGCATGTCTCACAACTTGCTGCTGAGTGACCCTTCCCACCACGCTGTCCAAAGCTCCAGAATGTATAATTGATCCATTTGTTTAAGAGACTCGGCGGCAGCATGTCAGGTGAAAATGGAACATTGGTATAAATCTGTTACTCTATGGGGTCAACTTAAGTTGGCTGTGACTGAATGGTGCTTCGGACTCACACAAACACACATACATACATGCACACGAACATCCTTTACACATAAGATTCTGTCTCCCGAATTAAGAAGGGGAATGTTTATTTTCTAGTCAATTAACATTGATAACATCTCCTTAGGATGTTAAAGTCTCAGTATGCTGCACCAAGAATGAATTAATGACACACCAGCCTCTGCCTGATAACATTGTCATTTTCAGCAGTTTATACTTGAAACAATATAAACATTGCTGACTCCTGAGCAACACCAGAAAAGCCATATCTAAATTCCTCATTGCTAACTACCTCAAGCGAGCAAGTAGTTAGCCTAGCGCCTTCTTGCAGTAGCACTTGTAGGAGCATTGAACTTCAAATACTTTTGCCTACTTTTGTCTATTTTTAATGCTTGCATTTCCTGATTGGCATAAGATAAGACTCCAGATGTATTAGCAAACCCAAATCACTTGTATTTATCACATTAGACTAAAACCTCTCAACACAAGATGACTTCTGGTATCTGAGATGCTGTAACACTAAAAATAATTAATTTATTGGAGGAAGTTTATGATTTTTTAAAAAAAAGCATGGAAGCATTTCTTCCATTTTCTTAACCCCATCACCAACCAGGGACAGATGATTGCTCTCCACAAATGTCTTTTGTCAGTCATGATTCACGGGAGAATGAAAAAAAATATCTCAAGTCAGTCCATATGAACTTATAGTAATACAGTCTGCAGGCTTGTGTTGGAGGGTGCATGCTGACAGAGCACTTTGTGGTAGGGTAGGGGCTACAACCAATAGTAAGCAGTTCAAATTATTTTTTACCTGCAACCATGCTGCAATAAAGTGCCATCATCCTTCAATCGATAAAGGTTACTTACTTAACATTTTCTCCAACATATTTGGATTGCTAGCCCATTAGATCATTTTCTGATAAATAGCATGGTTAATGAATGGAGAGAGTAACAACGTACCTTCAGGAAGAACCTGCCCGATAACAATAATCCATTAGGAAAGTGACAATATCCTCTGATCTATTGCCTGCAAAGCAGGGACTTGATGGAGAGTTTCATTCCTTCTGTTCAGTACACCAGAAGAAAATCAGCACCATTTGAATATTTCTCAGGCTGTGACATCTTCTGAGATCCCAGGCTGTGTTCTGTTTCCCAGGGGATGACAATCTGGTGTTCCAGTGTGCATACAGCAGTGAAGATAAATTGAAAAAGCTTGAGATAAATTAGGAATGGCTAAGTTAAAATTGTCTCTGCTCCTGAGTCTCTCATCTGCAGTCTGAAAGTCTGTTTTGCTGTGAAAAAGCTAGATGGCAGGCTGCCTCAGCGAGTTCTTCTTAAGCTACAGAGAGCATTTTCAATGAAGAAAAATTTTCCCATTATCTAAGCTAATGTGACTGAAGCTAAGTCTAGTTTTTAAAGTGTCTGCTGGCATGAAATTCATTTTGCTATTGCTTTCTTTCAAGCTACAGGTCAAAAACATGCTATCAGACTATACATTTCTATCTGAATGAAACACTCCAACTTTTCAGGTAACAAATGATAGCTAGGATCTTGTTACCGCTTTGTTCAATAGCCTAAAATGTGGGCAATTTCCACTCTTGCACCTAACTATATATTTCATACTCTTCTCTGTCGAGTGCTAAGCTTTATTTTCCACAGCATACAGACACACACATACCCACTCACATATATCTCATTTGTGCTATCCAACTGACACTAAAAAAATGATTTATAATCTATTCAGAATAAGGTTACTATTTCATTGAAATGACAGCTGTTAAGGCATGCCCATTGTTCCATATGACTCACAATACAAAGCCATTACAAAATAAAACTTGATTAAAAAAAAAAAAACTTTCCAAGAAGCAGCCCCTTCCCCCATGTGTGAGGAAGCTTTTTGACAAGCTGTTACTAAATTTTGTTGACAGTCACTTAGATTCAAAACTAGCAGCTGATGGTCCACCATTTTGTGATATGTAGGTATGCAAGATTTAGGAATTTATTGAATGCAATCAAGGTATTAATTAGTTCTGTCTTATAATGTCATCCTTCCCATGTGATATCATTGTATTAGTGGCAAAAAGATCTAATTAACACTGAAATAATTGAAATACTAACATTCTGTGATGGCTTTATGTCAGAATACGGCCACTCTCTGCTTCCTATTGTTTATCTAGGAGGTCTTGTCCTCTTATCCCATGCTTATCTCTTTTATCCCATCCTTAGTTTATTCAGGAGCCATTGGTTTATTGTCTATGGGATATCTTGTTGCCTGTAAACCATGTTTAGTATTTTTAATCAATTTATATGTGGTATGTATTAGCATCATGAGTTCCTCTTGCCCATTCTTCACTGAAAAGAACAACAAAGTTCTATGTGAGAGTTATCTTTTCTCTGACTTCACATATTATTATGGGATAGGTTGAGTACTATGAATGGGGAATGGGAAGCAGCTTTCAAAACAGAATACTGGATAAACTGAGGAAGAAAGCTAGAAAGATGATCAAAAAAGATTTATAAAGTAAACCATAAGTTACACAGTCATACAATTACTATTATCAAGTATTTTGAGAAAGATATAGCTCTGAAAAAATCATATATTGCCTGTATGTTTGGCACACAAGAGAGAAAATACATTTAAAGGAATGAATTCTGTATTGTTGAGAATGAATTGTAAAGGAGAATATTTGAACACTGAGTGCATAAGGGCTTAAAGTTTACATTTATAGAGAGATGGAATAGTTCATTTTTAGCTCTGCACTGTACCAATAAAGAGAACATGAATGTCCATCTCTTTTTGAATCAAAGGTGTCCAAAGAGGTTTGACAATGTAAATGGATGTGCAATATAAAAGCTAATAAATACCCAATTAAAAGCAATATAAAACAACAATAAAATTGTCCAAAAGCCTAATGGGCTCCAAAGAACAATGAAAGAATTTCAGCCCTTTTAAAAGAACAAAGGAAAAAGAACCCTTTTCACCTTTTCATGAAAGTAAAAACTGGAGCTGCTATAAAACCTGAGCTGCCACAGAGATCACCTACATCCTCACTACCACTGTTCTTTTCTTGTCAGATTGATGGAGCCACCAACAGGCCTGGTTTTTTTTTCCCAATCCAGGGATATAATCCATATGTTGCAGGTTCAGTCTGAATCTTATTTTAGCTTTGTTCCTCCCTTGTATGTCAAACCCATAAGTCTTTGTATTCATATTACTTTATCCCCTTCTGACTGAACTCTGCTGTAAAACATATACATTTGTGTATCAAATAATATGATATGTTAGAAGTAAACTATAGATCAAAACTGGTGTACATATAAGTACCATATCAATTTGTAAAAAAAAAAAATGTTTAGAAGAAACCCATAAATCAGCCATCAATTATTGCGGTTAGACAGTGTGCTTATCATGTTGTGGGTGCACCTCTAATTTTATCTGGGTTCATTTGTTCCACAGAGATTCAATCAAACATCCCAGTCTTCACCCACTTCACTGTGCACTCACTCCATGGGCGACCATCCAAGCCATTGCTGTGTGGTAACCACAGAGCCATTGTACAGGTGGGTTTTTTAAATCTCATTGCTTGTGCATGTACATAGTTCCAGCAAATTATATGGGATCCTTAATAGGGACTTTTTCCACTGCTGTCCCATCCTAATAAACAGGAGAGAATGTTTTTTGTGGAGGGATTTCTCTGTTCAAAGACAGCTCCCCTGAGACCTCCTTATCCTGAAGAATGGTCTGGGTACTGAAGTGCATCAGCAGTGATGTGGTGGCCCAGGGGCAATTGACCACTTATGTGCACATCACTAACTGCCTTTTTAAAAATGGTGCCAAAACAGAACAGTGCAAAATGGCTTGACTTTGCAAGAGAGTGATCAGACATCTGGAAATGTGTGGTAAAACAAGCAAGATCCATAAAGATTGGACTTTATCCAGTGTCAGGAAAGTCAAGGTGAGAACGGGGGGGGGGGGGGGGGACGGGGGGACGACTGCAGTATGGGATACTAACGATGCTGTCTGAATGAGCAATTTAAATCCGGAGGAGAGAAGCAATAAAAAAGCCCATCTGACCACGACCAGTATCAGTAACAGAAATAGAAACATTTATCCTCAATGACAACATACCAAAATACAATGAAACAAAGAGGGGCACATTTGTCTATTCCTATTCTAATCTAATTTGGTTCATCTGAAAATGAATGACTATCAGGGCAATTCTGAGCAGAGCTATTCCATTCTAAGTGTATTGAAGTCAATGGGTTGTAAGGGCATAGCTTTGCTTAGAACTATACTTGTACAAGTGGAAACCTGCAAGGACTTGTGGAGAGTATTTCATGTCCCCACTATTTCCTGTTTCACTGCTCTTAAAGCCTACCTCCTTCTCTCCTTCCCACTCACCAAGGAAATTCCCTTTCTCTCCTCTCATAAGTCTTCAGTTTTTCCTCTCTCTCTACCCCCAACAATCTCTACCTGGGAGAACTATGGTGGGGTTATGCAGTGTTGGTTGCCAGGCTGGGCCTGGTTGTACCATGGGAAACCTTCAAAGAGTTGTAAGGGGCACCTCATTTCTCCCATATCACCTTACCCACACTGTTTTCTCTTTCCCTTCTTTTGGCAACCCCTGTAACTTCACCCTTCTGTTTCCTTCTCTCCTTCCTATGCACCAACTAACCTGCCTTTTATCTGACACCCTAATCTTCAGCTGTATTATTTATGTACATATATGTGTCATCTTCCTCCACAATTGATGTCCAAAACAGATTACATCATTCTCCTCTCTTCTATTAACCATGTAAGTTGGTTAGGCTGAGTGTGTGTAACTGGCTTAAAGACATGCAGTGAGCTTTCACAGCAGAGTGGGTATTCAGGCCTGGATTTCTCACACCTGAGTCTGAAATTGCAACCACTACACCACAGTGTAGTGACTTGCTGGGTCTGGGTGAATCGTGGAACTCATATCATATGAAGTTACCTGGTGGTTGCTGGTGAGCCTGGCCTCTCTCAAAGGCCAAAACAATCTTGGAAAGTCCCCACCCACTCCCCCTGCCTATTACTGACAAAAAAACAATCCTGGAATGCTAGTCAAAGTCTTTGGTTGCCTAGCAATGGACTCTGAAGGCATCTGTTTGTTAAAGCTACAAGCATTCCTTTTGTCATTTGGGTTTTTTTAAAAAATACCCAGTGTATGTTCTTGGATTTTTCTGAAAACTTGGGGCATTTTTCAGGTTTGCAGAAATATCTGTGTCTTGTTTGTTAACCTCTCCAATCTCCAGATTTAAGTATCCTCAGATTTGGCTGTGTTGACTACTAGAATATATGATGATGATGATGATGATGATGATGATGAGCTACTCAGCATATTAATTTCTGCCTTGATTTTTTTTTTAAAAAGATTTAGTGCTAGGCATATTAAAACTGATGTATCACTTCCAATTAGTTCCTGCCTGTATATAGTTGATGGTGTCTGTTCACATCTTGTGATAGAATTATCCCTGCTTCATAGTGACTCCCTAGCATTAGGTTTTCACCAGATGAAAAAGAAGAAAAGTTTATCTGTGTGGGACTCCAAAGAAACAAATATGCTAGTTTTCTTCAAAGACTTAGCAATGATACAAAAATGAATACTTCAAAAGCAGCTTCAGGAAAAACTGATGTTAGATTTTTCTTAAGTTATTTTATGAGTATGCATTACAATATAGGGAAAATGCTATGGGTTAATGGACTAGCTCAGTCCTGTGTGTTAAGTAGCTCTTTCATTTGATCAGCTTAGGAAAATTTGTAAACAGAAAGTTTAAGATGATTAGTTTTTAATGGCACAGTAATAATATATATTGACATTCACTGGTTTGTGTCACAAAGACATATAGTAGATTTTGAGTGGAATAATCTCAATGGATTCTTAAATTGTCTTTTCATTTGGTCATCCTCAGTATAGACCAAGGAAAGCCTGAAGTGTATTCACATGTGCTACGGCATTCACAACACAAGTCCTCCTAGCCAGCTTCCTCCTCAGAGTCATATCAGTTGTGGGAATGTTGGGAAGGCCAGAACAAGACTGGAACCTTTTGGAGGCTTTGATACATGTCAGTGGCCTCATCAGTGCATATGAAGACTTGAGGCTTTTCGGCTGGACTAATCTGTGTATGATGGAGAAAAATTGTGGATTCAGATGGAGCTCTTGTGGCAGTTGGGTACCAAAGTGAGTTGCAACCCAGTCTACTACTATACAGTGGGCTTTTCTGAAATTTGACAGAAACTGTACTACTGTAAAATAAATAATATAGTATTTACCTGTCACAATTTAGAAGACATATTTTAACATTGCCACCATTTGGTTTGAGGAACACACTGAGATGTGACTGCCTAATCTTTATGGAGGTTGGGAAGGATTTTTTATAGTAATTCTGACTAAGGCAGGCATATCTTCTACCTTTTCTAGGACGTCCTGCCTTTTGTGTACAAGATTTATTATAGCTTTATTTTGTTTACTTTGGCTTCTTGCATTCAATTGTTTACTATTTTTTTATTTATGGAGGAAGAACCCGTGCAGATGTGGAAGAATGCAGAAGAGTCATGAATGTGGGAACTGGGATTGTAATGGAGATATCATCTATGAGAGATGAAAAACAGCAGGACATAGACCCTTAGAAGAGAGATGTCTAAATAGATAACAAATGATCTGGATAAACAGATTGTTGGGACAGGATGACAATAGGTGCCGTGCACGATGCAGGTTAGAGACCGTCTTTCTCTTACCGAAGAAGATAAAGGCAACTACATTTTAATAAATGTGAGCATATGCCTTCCTGAATCCTATTTTTAGGGTGAATTAGATAAGTAATAAGAAACATTTATTGACTTTTTTTTGTTTCCTTTGTTCAATTATGTAAATAGACATCTGTTTTCTTGACAATTGTGATGTGGTGTATTCAGTACTGGTTACATACATTGCTTCTTGGCCTTTTGGCTAAGAAGTGTAAATTCTCTCTGCTGGTTACATACTTTGTGATAGTTATTTTTTTTTAAAAAAAATCAGTCCTGTGGTCTTTTTACAACTTCACATGGCCTGTGTTATCTGAGAAATTAAGGGAGGTTTAGGAAATTTTTCCTGGATATAGCACTGTCAAGAAAGGCTGGATTCCAAGGATTTACCTCACACCCAATTACATGGAAGTATAAATACAGGAGAGTGCCTTTGGAACCATTTTAGAAGAAGGATCCCCAGGACCCTAACTTCTAAGAGGTGTGATATTTAATAGAGAGCTGAACCTGCAGATTAATTATTTTTCCCTTCATGGTAAAAGTGGAAAAAGCAGCTGAGTAGGGCAAAAAGGTTGAGAATGGATCTCATTGCAGTCTGCATGTTACCTCATACAAGTAAAATGTGGTAGCCTATGCCTCTTGCTACTGCATAATGAACTAGAGGCAGAAATGTAGATGTTAATAAATGACTATCTTCCCTGTGAAATTAAACTCTCACCTGCTTTATATGTAAGACATCTCTTATTCTTTAAGGAACAGGCATAGTCAACAGGCTTCAAATGACTGGTTTCAATGAACTGTGACACCAAAGATGACACCACCAATGATGACAACACCCTTTCTTGAAAGTCCACATTATTGAAGGAATATGCAAAACAAAATAAGCTGACTCCACAACTGTGAAAATGTGCAGGGAAAAGAGACGTGTGGAACAATCATGTCCAAACCTAGAGCCGCTATGTTGGTCAGGCGGGATATAAATCTAAATGAATAAATAAATAATAAATAAATAAATAATACTTGTGGATTGACTCCTAAGAAAATCTGGAGTAAGTCAAGTGAGCAGAAAAACCCTATTTCTTTGCTATGCCTAAAGAGCAGTCCAACAGTCAACAAAGACAGGAACAAAATCCATGTAGCACTATTGTTATACAGCCTCCATTCATTTCAATTAGCCAATAGCAAGGCAGATGTAACCTTGTTTATGTGTTTGCTTCCTTTCAGTTTTCTGGATTATAGTTAATATGCTTTTAATTTATTATTTTTTGTTCTTAAAATAGTGTCTCTTCAATTCAAATGGAAACAGAAGGGATTATTAGATATACTGATCTAATTTTTTTTATGTGCTCCACAGGGAGAAATTTTATATCCAACCTCAAGAAGATGGTTCCAGGGAAAATCATTTACACAGTGTAGCTTCCCATGAAGAATCTCCACTAGGCATGGTAAGAACTTTGACAAAAATATGATCACCTAGCTTCACTTGATCCAGGGTCTTCAGTTACATGCGGATTAGATTGCCTTAATGGTCTGTCAACATTCATTTCATATACCAGGCAAAACAGCTATGTGCCTGCATAGTAGCTACTTATGCTACAGGAGCAGGTTGTGCCTTGGTAATAAATAACAAAATTAATGAATTCTTCTCAATTACTAGAGAAGAAACACCATATTCTCTAGGTCAGGGTTGGATCATTAAAGTGACTCCCTTGACAAGTACAAGATCACTTGCCATTAATCCCCTCTTTGTGCCAGCACAGTTGGTTGTACCATATAAATGACCAACACTGGATAAATTGCATTGCCTGCTTTTTGCTCCTTCACAGTCAGTATATCATCTATCAGTGGAATGATCACAGGAACTCATTATAAGATTAACTTAGTTCATGAGCACTCATATATCTAAGTAGTAAGTTTCAATTCAAAAATCTCAAATTGACATCTCTCACTTTACTATGTCTCTCTTAACAATTGATGATTATGGAAGCAGGCAGGGGGTGGCAACTGTGGAGGGGAGTACAATCATGCAAGACTGTAAATTGATTAAGCAAAGAAAAAAATTGAGAGGATATTGCTCTTTCACATTGTTAGACTGTTTGAAGCTAATTATATAAACAAACAGAACCAAAGTTATTTGGATATATCCAAACAGCTTGGTAAACAATTGACTCCCTGAAACTTAACTAGCCAGGGCTGCTTGGTTGTTCTGATCTACCCAAAATGCATTTATAGCTGTGACTTTGTAAATGATCCTAACTATATGGATCTTAATCATAGTCTAAAAAACAGTAACATCATACCTTTATATGCCATACTAGAAATAAGGCCCATTGTGGAAATAAATACATCGGGTTCTAGAAAAAGGCTCTGTGAGAGTGCCAAGGACTTGGGCACTCATTGTCAATTTTCTGTGGCAACCTCAGCAGGGTATAAGGACACAGAATCCACCATTTTCTCCAGGGGAACTGATCAATGCCATCTGGAAAGCAATTGTGATTCTGAGTGATCTCCAGCCCTCACCTGGATATTGGCAACAGTGGTTCCCCAAATGGAATGGCTGGTTTGGAGGGCAGAGTCTATGGCATTGTACCTGTCTGAGGCCCCACCCCTCCTCAAACCTCATCCTTGCCAGGCTCCATCCCTCAAATCTCCAGGAATTTCCCACCTGGAGTTGGCAACTCTATCTCCCTTCCAGCCAAGTATCAATACACCTTTATTTCTCCCTCACTGTTCAGCTTTCCATCTCCCCCCCACACACACACCTGCAGCCTCTACCATGCTCTGAAGCCCTGACTGCCATATCACATTGGCTGTCATGGGGGGGGGGGGCATCTCAGCAGGGTATAAGGGCACAATGAGTTTTCTCCTGAATGCCAAAATAGGTGTGGAAAGGGTCCTTTACTGACAGAAACCAAGCTTGATTGACCAGCTGCAGGCATCAAGAGGAAAGTAGGATTCCCAGCTCTGAGTAGGGAAATACCTGGAGATTTGGGGGGTGGATCCTGTGGAGGGCAGCATTGGAGGTGGGGGGCGGAAACACTCAGCAGGAATTTCCCAACCTGGAGCTGGCAATGGACTGGCCCCAATGAGTTCCTCACAAAGGCATAGAAAGGGTTTTGTTTCTTTGTCTTTTTTACTGACAGAACCAAGCTTGGTTGCTTACCAACAGCCACTGAGGAAAAGTTTAGAATGCTTTGGCCGCTGGCCTCTATGACATTCTATTCAGCTGAGGACTTTCCTCTCCCCTCCCCAAACTCTGGCTTCCCTAAACTGGCTTCCTTACCTGGAGCTGGCAATTCTATGAGTTCCTCACAACAGCCACTGAGGGAAAACTTTGTCCCGCACAAGAGCTGAGCAAGAGAAGTGTCTTCGTCATGAGACACAGTGCTTCTGACAGAAAACAGTGGCTGAAAAGGGAGTGGGCGGGGAAGAGGAGCAGACCCAGCCACCAGCCAATGGCATGTGAATACTCTTGAGTGGCAACTGATGGACCAATGGCTGAAGGAGAGCATTTTACAGCCAATGAGAGCACATAGAATGTTGCCACCCCACCTGGCTTTTATATAATAGGGACAGATACATATTTGCCCATTCATTTTTTCCCCCTATTACCATGAAGACAAATTAAGTCAAAAGTTCTAATGAGGTCAACTATACACTAATGACGTCAATGACCTTCTTTAACAGCTAAGGGCAGGGCTTTTTGTAGAAAAAGCCCAGCAGGAACTCATTAGCATGATAGGCCACACCCATCAGCAGAGACTCATTAGCATATTAGGCCACACCCCTGGCAGTGCAGCTCCCTCCCAGGATCAGCTTCCCCAGTGCCCCATGGCTTGTTGGGTGCATGGGGAACCCGAGGGAAGAAAGGCAGTTTCTGGATTGGCTTCCCCAGGCACCCCGCAGCTTGCAAGGCACCTGGGGAACTCAGGGGGCGGGGGAGGCTGTAGGCATGGCCAGCTTGGAAGCCAGCCGGAATTCAGTTCCTGTGCATTCCTGCCCCAAAATAGCCCTGGCTAAGAGTATTTACTAAACCCAAACGTAGCAACCAATTTCAAGTGCACGATCTGTATGTAATATGCATGGTTCTTCCTTGTAGAATTACTTCCCCAATCTTTTCATGAGATGTATTGAGCCAAGGTGTATACATGAAACATCTATTTGTATTGAAATGAATGATGACATAACTCACACTATCTCACTGGGACTTTATCGGGTAGAATGTCACAGTTGCACAGACACTGAATGCCACTATTGAACTTTTTAAAAAATCACCATGTATGACTCTCTCTCCCCTCACTGTTGTTCATTGCCCAGAGCCCTGTGTACTCAGGTGATCCATATATTTAAATTATAAATAAATTTCACATCAGCACTGTAATTTGATTTAAATAGCTATTAGCAAACCCTCGCTAAAGGTTGGAAATTTGATTCAGTAATACATACCAAACTTTCTTTCATATTTTCAAAACAAAAAGATTTAAAAAAAAAAAAAAGATAGAAAACTAATACTGTAATATTTAACTTTTTTGATGAAATATCTACTTGCAACATTATCCTAACAGAATTCTGTGAAAACAAGTTGTATCTTATCACTCTGCTCAGTGAATGGTGGCATGATCCTTCAGCACAAGGAGACTTTCTCCAGCACAGGAAACATGCCATGATCAGATGGAGGGACAGGGACAGCTGGTTACAATCCAGTGTAACTAGGGATTTGGAGAAAACACCCATAACTATGATAAGATGGAAGTGTGCTCAGTATATGCTGTATCAACTTTGTGAAGTGGGAAACAATTTAGATGGAAGAACCAAAGGATGCTATTTTACAGGGGCAAAATGGAACCTGTGCAAAGAATCATTTCTCCGTCTCAACTAATTTTGAGATGCATTATATGCATGTTTCACCAAAAGTTCTTAGTTTCTTCTGGAGCTTGATTCAAAAAACAAATTAATCATTAAATAGATTTTATTAATATATAAACTTTGTTTTAAAGGATCCTTTAAAAATCGGACAAGTAAAGTATAAGAACTAATAACTGTGGCTGCATTCAAATATCATGCTAAACCACAGTTTGAAAGCAGCAATTCCATGAAACTCCAGTTTAGTATACCTGAATATTTACTGTCCCGTTCATTCTGGATAGTAGGTGGATCACAAACTGGAATTCTTAAGCAGAGTTACATCCAATTTGTGAATCTTGGTTTGTACTGTCTGCTTAGTTAGAGCATCCAAATGCAGATATATGGGTTTAATCCTGGCTCATTCTGTAGCATTGTCCCTAGAATACAACTGTACTTGCAGAGGAGAGAGAGAGGGAGAGGGCTGGTGCCAGGTTTTTTTTCACACTAGGCAAGGCTACCTTCTGGCACCCCTCCCATGTGCCCACTGAAGCAGCATCTTTCAGCTCTCCTCTCCCCCCTCCCACCCCACATGGCCGGGGAAAGACGCTGCTTCAGTGTCATGGATCTGAAAGATCCAAGACACTGAAGCAGCACCTTTCAGCTCTCCACTTCTCTTTCCACTGCCCCACACAGCTGGGGAAAGATGCTGCTTTCAGATCTGGGACACTGAAGCAGTGCCTTTCAGCTCTCCTCTCCCCCCCCCCCCCGCCTTACAGAAGCAGGCAACAGGGTGGGATTTCACTTTCTTTGTTTCCTCCCCCACTGATAGGCACCCCCAGGGGCTGCCCCTTGATCCTGCAGGAGGTGCCAGGCCAGGCCAGGGCTTTTGGCGAGGGGTGGCAAGGGGGCAGGGCCAGCACAGTGTTTTTGTAAGGTAGCATCCCTAGGCAACTGGCTAACCCCACTTCATGAAAGTGTAGGCCCTGGATAGATAGATAGATAGATAGATAGATAGATAGATAGATAGATAGATAGATAGATAACCTCCTTCCTGCTGCATTTGTTTCTCATAGGGTTGCCAAGTGTAAGAAACTTACCGGCGGGGGGGGGGGGGAAGCTCTGCTGGCCAGGAGCTTCCCCAGTGCGCACGCTTTGCGCGCTCGCCGGGCGGCGTCACCGGAAGTGACATCAGCACATTGGGGGCGTTGCCAGGGCGACGCTCTGGCAATCGCCCCAAAACTCTATGATACCATAGAGTTTTGAGGCGATTGCCAGAGCGTCACCCTGGCAACGCCCCCAACGTGATGGCGTCACTTCCGGGTGACGTCATTACGTGAGGGAGGTCGTCCAGGCTGGACGACCTCGGGGTGGGGTTTCCTCCGCCGGCCGAATGCTGGCCACGGATCGGGAACCCCTGTAGTGGGGGATCCCCCGCCCCCCGGGCTGACTTGGCAGCCCTAGTTTCTCATTATCAACAGGCAAAAGGGATTTCTGACCTTAGTCAAATTTTACTGTCTGTTGAACAAACTATAGTTAGTTCAATAATCTGAGTTTAAACTTAACATGATTAATTGTGATTCCTGAATGCAAACTAGGTATAGCAACTTATGCTAACACTCAGTATTCATTTCATTACAAAATAAATTCCTATAGCGGTTTCATTTACACAACTGAAAACAAATTGGTCTTTACACAACACATTTTATATTTAACAAACAAAAAAAATCTAATGTGTATACTGCATGTACATTTAAAAGTAAATTAAATTTAAAAAATCCTAATTGCCACATTTTTATAACTAACTTAAAAAAAAAAATCTATATCAAGTTCAAACCAGCAGGGCACCAGCTGGGTTTTAGACCTTGACAACCAATGCAAGGAAGTTGGCGGTTTTTATAGCATTAATTCAAAAGAAGCCTCATCATCTGATTTAATGATGCTGTCACAACAACAAATAAAAAGGGTCATCAGTTTACATTAGACAGACCATAGATAGTTTGTGTAATAATAGAAGGGTCTCATAACAGCCCCACAGGGTTTTTCTTTTTATCTACAAATAGAAGCACATTGGTTCTTCCATGCTTCCTCAATTTAAACTGCTGTGACTCATAGGACCATAGAAACTGAACACAATACAGCAAATAAATTAGTTAAGTTTCCTAAATAAGGAACAACCATAGAAACTACTGCTACAGTAGCAATTAATATCAGGAAGCAAATATTAAGCCAGTTCAGCTTCTGGTTTCAACAATGCTACCTTTATGTAGCAGAGATCAGAGGTGTACCTCAATGATTTGTGCTTAAAAAGTGTATGGGCTGGGCAACTCCCCCAAACAACCATTTTGTAGGTAATATTATTTGTCTAGTGCCCTGGCCCAAGTACCTAGACAAAGTCCCAGTCTTCAGTATATTAAGGACATTAATATAGGGAAAGATATCTTAACCATGCAGAGACTACCAGATTTCTTCCTATTATTTTCATTTACTGTATTCTATAATTTTATTTATTTATTTGATTTATATCCTGCCCTCCCCGCATAGCAGGCTCAGGGCAGATTCCATCATACCAGGTTAACAATGACAAAAATATGCAACATAACTGTTAAAACCAATTAAAATGTATCAAAATTAAAATATAATCTGTAAATTACTCTGAGCTAAATGTTACTCTGGAATTACAGTTCAAGTAGGACAATTTAATTATCTTCAGATCATTTGCATTTTTCTGCTCAGCCTTCCCCTTGATGAAGCACTGCAAAAAAAAACAATTAATCTTGAACTGTTTATTGTCCCTCCAAAGATCTGGTAGGCCATTCTGCAAAACAAGTTGCTAGACTAGATTTACCACTGGGTATCGAGCAGTACTCTTCTTATGTTCAAATACAAGAAATGAGCAGCACCATTCTAAGTTCTCAACAACTACAGTTTGCCGATGCCAGCATGAGTGGCCATCCTATGGCCATTCTGCAGAAGGGAAATCAGTGATGTAAACCCAAAGGCTAAGTTTTGCCAGACCTCTGCTTTCAACCCTTGGGAGCATTGGTGGGGTGGACTGTGGAAAACAGTACCATGTGATGCCATGATGGAGGCCTCAGTGGATTCTTGCCATGATGAATACCATGAGAGGGGGACCCTAGAGAGCAAGGAAATTTATATCATGTCATGCCATTCTGTGACATCATTTCTGGGTACACAACCAGAAGAGACATAATAGTTTCTCAAGAAGCTTGTACCCCGCTGAAGTTTGGCTTCCACTGCCCATCAAGTGATGATAAGTGCTCAGGGTGTGGGGGATAGGAGATTGCATACCATGGAGGACAACCTGGGAGCCCCACACAAAACAAGCTGCAGACAGCATAGTGATTTTGTTAAGAGTCCATGGCAATACAACCAATCAGAGCCACATGCTGCTGGTTTCCCTTTGAATGGCTCATGCAGATGTGGCCACCCTCTGCCTGCTTAGGTGGCCATGGTTTTCTGATGTCACAAAACCATTGTTCCCATGCAAAGAACATCAGAAGATAAAGCAGAGGAAACTGGTAGAATGAGAAGTACCCACTGGCAGCTGGGTTCCCTTTTGCTATGACAAGACATAGGGAAGAAACTATGGCAAACCCAGCCACAGCATTTGGATGTTCTCATAGCTCATTCAGCACAGGTGACCATAATGTACCACTCAAGACTTTTCCCATCAAGAGTTCAGATTCCAGCCAAAATGGCATTCAGGTATATTAGCCTTTTGCCAAGTAAGAGGAATACAGACACTGGGGCAGCAAAGGGGACACACAACTGCACCTTCAACAAAGGCACTCCTGTCACACCCATTGTAACAAAAGAGATACATGGTTTGATTTTCAGTAAGCGGGACACTAGCCAGAAGGAAAAATCAGTTTTTACTCAGCAACACACCAAGCAAAATAGGAATGTGAGGATGGACTAGAAACCATGCCTTTCATAATCAGCGGCAGCACTCTAAGCACTTACCCAACCAAAACAAAACACAGTGTAGGGCTTTAGGCATGCCCCCCCCCCCCCGCAGCCCTGCCATCAACATCAGCTTTATAAACAGGGCAAAGAAGATTGCAATAGAAAGTACAGGGACAGCATGCATAAGGCCCTTGTTTTGTCTCTTAGGTCAAATCTACATCTGACTTTCCCACTGGAATCATTCTAGTTTCAAAAAAACCCCATCTATACCTGTTTCTAGTTTCAAACCATACTTGTTCTAGTTTAAATATTATTGTTTACATTCGTTAATTGCCCTCCTGTGGTCAAGCTAGCATTATACTGCTTTAAACAGATCCTGTTGCTTTGTACTCTTCAGACCCAGGGAGTGAAATTTGAAACCAGTGTGAAATGAGCGTAGGAAAAGATAGCAGTTAAACTACTTCAGAGGGGAGGTGTAAATTGGGCCTTAGATGGGTTGAGGGTGCAATTGGCTGATAGAGAGGATGTGAATGGCTATAGATTTAGTGGCTACGGATGGACACAAACCGACTCATGAAACAATGTATTTTTTGAATATGTTGTTCACTACCTGAGTCCCACACACAGGGGAGGGTGGTCTGTAAAAGGAAGGGAGAGAGGGAGGGAAAGAAAGAGAAGGAAGGAAGGAAGGAAGGAAGGAAGGAAGGAAGGAAGGAAGGAAGGAAGGAAGATCGGTATTAATTTTGGCCTGTTCAGGATTCACAAAGCAATGTGGTGGTTTGTGAAGAGCAGAAAGCAGGGGTTTAAATAATTCCCTGCTTTCTGTTCCCTGCCGCTCAGATATTTGGTTTAAATGGCTTGAAGTCATTTAAACCCTTGCTTTCTGCTCGCTGTCACTTTTGACAGAGAGCAGCAAACAGGGAATTTAAACCCCTGCTTTCTGCTAAAAGTGGTAGTAAACAGAAAGCAGGGGTCACAAACTGATATGAACCGTTTCAGTAGGGCTGCCAAGTCCCCCGGTAGGGCGGGGGAAACACCGATTTTAAATACTCACCCCCGCTTTTTCAAAGTTGGCCACCGGGGGGACAAAATGGCTGCCTTAAAAGGGAAATGTCTGCAGAGAGCCTGCCCTGCAGTAAAAAGCCTCACCAGACATTTCCCCTTTAAGAAGTCAGCAAGAGAGCTTCCACAGCAAGAGAGGTCCGCCCAGAGATTAAGGAGGGACTGAAGGAGCTGCTTTTGCATGTGGCTGGCAACGTTGCTGTAGTAAGTTTCTCTTCCAGCTCTTTTCCTTCTCTCCCCCTTTCTTTTTTCTGTCTGTCTGTCTGTCTGTCTGTCTGTCTCTCTCTCTCTCTCTCTCTGTCCCCACCCAGCAGAGGTCTATCAGTGGCTATTATAGCCACAAGGTCTAAATGGAACCCTTTGTCTGGGGCAGTGAGGCTCTGAATTCTTGGTGCTTGGGGGGCAACAGTGGGAGGGCTTCTGGAGTTCTGGCCCCGCTGCTGGACCTCCTGAGGGCACCTGGTATTTTTGGCCACTGTTGTGACACAGAGTGTTGTACTGGATGGGCTGTACTGGATGGGCTGATCCACTGTGGCTTCTCTCCTGTTCTTATGATATGAAAATCATATTTAGCACTTGTGTAGCACTTAGTGCTTCATATTCTGCCGAGATGAGGAAGGATTCAGTAGGGCTGTTGCTCAGTGATAGAGCATCTGCTTGACATGCAGGAGGTATCAGCTTCTTCAGCTAAAAAAGGATCAGGTAATAGGTGACATTAAAGATCTCAGCCTGAGACCCTGGAGAGCCACTACCAGTCTGAGTAGTCAATACTGACCTTGATGGACCAATGGCCTGATTCAGTATTAGGAAACTTCATGAGTTCATGTGGAAGCATGTGGAAGCAACATCACAGGATGTGACATCACAAAATGATGTCACTTCCTTTCTCCTGGCTCCACCCCCAAAGTCTCCTGGCTCCACCCCCAAAGTCCCCAGATATTTCCCAAGTTGGACTTGGCAGCCCTACGTTTCAGTTTGCAAACCAACTTATTGGTTCATGGTTTGGTTTGTGAGTCGGCAATGAACCAAACAGCAGAAATGCAGTTCATGCCCATCCCTATTAGTGGTATCCTAACCTGTGCCATTTCCTGGAGGCATGGTGAGAAGTGTAAGAACACAGTTGTTGTTGTTTTCTCTTTCAAGGGCCCCTATGAGATGAAGCTGAGCAACACCAGGGTTTGTGGTGGTATAACATGGTGCCAGTGTTGGGGCACTTTCAGGGCAGGATGAACTCAAGAAGCTGAGTAAATCCTGTTCAATCTGCAGTATTTTCCTGAAGTTGCTCAATTCTATGATGGTCCAGGATTACACAGGCTCAGTGCATCACTATTAGGGCTTCCCATAGTCTGGGTATATTGTCATATCTCTGAGATATAAACCATTTCTAGGCAGGGAGACTTAGATTGCTAGATAGCTATTTTATTGAAAAGAATTCTGGTGGCATTCCTGGGACCAGAAATTCATTAATAAACCCCCTATCTACATCAGAGATTATATTCCACAAATTTGTGTAGCTGTCCTTTCATCCATTGTACAATTTTCTATATTCTGAAATACATCAACCCACTTTGTAAATAAAATTGTCCTTAACTAACTTCTAAATTTGCAAATTAGCACTAAACTGCTAGGTAGCATGACATCCATTGAGTAGGAGGTCCCTGTCTCAGTTTCACCTTTTGTCTTAATTATCAGGGCCTTCAAAATTGCTAATCGGTCTGTAAGATGCACTACCTTTCTCACTCAGAATCTATTTTATAATACGTCAGCTAACATGTTGAGAACATCTCACTAATACAAATTAAATTCAGAGAGTGAGCATGCCCTGAAAGATTTGTGTTGTTTGATGGACAGTAACAATTAATATTTTGAGCTAAATAATCTAATGGTGCTAAGGAAATAAGTACTTAATAAAATCATATTTATTTCTATTTCTGGGCGAAATCAAAACCATTAACATTATGTGCTCAGATATGATTGATGTATCCTGTCATGAGCTTAGGAAATTCAGTTAGATGGGTTCTCAACCACAAAAAAGGTTGACATTGCCACAGCATGCTACGTATGCCATAGCAAGCAAGACCATGTGTAATTTTATTTTATGCACACAAATCTGAGAAGCAGAATCATTTGAAATAAAATATAAAATGTAATTTAAAGAAGAATCAGTCTACCCGTGAAGTGAGCTGTGACTCACAAATTTTGTTAGTCTTTAAGGTGCTTCTGGACTCTTACTCTTTTCTTCTATCTGTTATGTTATCCATTCTAAGATTCTGTATTCCATGGAAAACCTTTGCAGGCATAGATCCCTGCACTTGGGTGGAAACTCTACATGTGATGGGGAGGGAACATATGTAATCAAGTCTAGATGTTACAGTTTGTCTGGGTATAAGTATGAATTCTGTGAGTTCAGCAGGTCTGGAAGAATTAGATAAAAAACATACTTAGAGATCCCCTCATAAAACTGTGTGCAAAATGCATATGGGTTTTTTTTATTATCCAGACAATAAGTTTTCACTTTTCAACTACACCAGTATTAGCCGGCCTTGCTTTCTTTCATCCTGGTGACAGGTGCAGAACCTTTTCCTGTTGAGTATGTCTATAGTCACCACATAGAGGTAGCTGAAGTAAGCTGCATAATATGTAGACCATCAACAGGGTAGTAGAATTTTAGATTTACAACTCAATCCCATGTAAGATTACTTACAATGCAGTCAACAGGATTAAATCATTCTAAATTAATTGATTTTAGAAGGGTGCAACTCTGCTTAGGATGGCCCTGTTGCTCAGAACCAAGTCTAGTTAAGTTCAGTGACATTTATTTCAACTTATGTATATGTGGGATTTCAGCTTTCTCCCTGCTAACTTCACTTGTTTATGTAGGGGAATGCTTCCAAAATTCTCCTCCTAAGTATTTCCCTCAGTTTTAGATTCCTGAAAGATCTGGTTTTGTTTTCGATGCGTAACTGATAAATTAGGAATTCACCACTGCTCCATTTTTTAAATGTATGCATTTTGTACAGAGCACCATACATAAGACACAGTTTTATTCCATTTTGTTCAAAGGCACCTTTTCTTGTTTTTTTCCCCCTCTTTCTTTTCTTAAATTTCTTTTAAAAGATAAAGAAGAGAGTTAGAGGAATCAATGGCTATATCTTTAAAAAGTGGATTTCAGAACAAGAAATTCCCCTCCATCTAACAACACTAGAAGGAACATAGAAAGGTTCACACAGTCATCAGTGCCTTTCTCTGACAGATCATGGGATACAACCCTATGTTTTCCATATGGTCTTAATCCAATTTTCATCTGATAAATTACTAATTTCCATTAAGGTGCTAAGGTGTTAGGCTAGTTATGCATTTTATAACCAAGCAAAATAACCAAAGGTCCTAACAGTAAATGATAACGAGAGATCTTTATTTACACTGAACATTTATTTTAGTATTCCATAAAAGTACTGGAATTCTATTACGTATGAAAGTGATCTGGGCCATTGTTACTACACTGTATAAACTACACTAGGCCAATTTAACCCCTCGTCAGTTAAGCCATCCCCTGCCCCCTCATGCCTATTATATTAGTCAATGCATGTCCTGTGACTCTGGGAATTAACTTTCCCAGGATTGGAAAGGACTGCGGGGGGAAATGTAAGAAAATCCCTGATCCTGATGTTTATGTATCACGTGAACTAGCCCACTGCTGTCTAGATTCAATCCTGTTAAAGTATCATCTTGGGAAAAGATGCATGCAAATAATTTTGATGAGGGATATGGAATTCTTATTTGGTCTGATTTAATGTCATATTCTGTTAGTATAATTATTTTAGGACAGCATATCCATATGGAAATTGTCTACAATAATACTCTTCAAATTCAAGCTTGATGTTAACTTAACAATAGTTCAGGGCCAAGTACAGAAAGAGACACAGAGCCAAACTAAGGAGAGGCTTACAAGAGTCTAACTGTGTTTAGGGTGGCAATCAACTACTGCAAGATACAACCACAGGATTTAAGAGATCAATAAAAAGAAAAGCAATAATAGGCAAGAAACATAGTTAATATGTGACTATCTTAACTGCAAATATTTCAGTAAACTGAGTTTCTGAACAGCTATGGCAAATCTGACTACTTTAACAGTGACACATTTCTTAGCATTAGGTGATAGAGATGCTATTTTGGATTAATCATTTGTGTTTGACATCTTAATGAACAAGTTTGCCATACATTTCTTTATAAGTATATGTTTTACAATGGAGAACATACATGTTCAATCCCTCAAGCTCCTAAATAAAGAAACGTTCTTTTAAGTGGTTTTTTACAATAATACTTCTCAAGTAGGAGGTATTGTTTGAAATTCCAAAGCTAAGAATGCCTTTCAGAAAGAGGGAGATGTCAAATCATAAAAATAACTTTCTAGCACATGTTATTATGATACAATGCAGGTATGGGGAAACTACCAATATATCATAACATATGAGGAACTTCCAAGAGTCCAATTAGAAATTAATTGATGGCATTCTGAAATCTTTGCATAGGTGAATAAATTATTGTTATTACCAGGGCTCTTTTTGGGCAGGAACACACCAAAATGGTGTTCCGGCTGGTGTCCGAGCCTGCCCCACCCCTCCCTGCCGGCGGGAAAGGACCCTGCACTCCGGATCTCCATGCGGAGATCAAGCATGAGGCCTGGCCTCCCGACTCTTTGCACTTAAAGGGAATGCTCCCTTTGAGCTGGTGGGAAGGGGCCCCGCACTCTGGATCTCCGCAAGGAGATCAAGCGCAAGGCCTGGCCTCCTGGCTCTTTGCACTCAAGGGAAGCTTTCCCTTTAAATGAAAAGAGATGGCGGAAAGGGACACTGGCTGTCACAGCTCTCTCCATCAGGCTTGTCACCATGCCTGCACTCTCCCTGCTCCCGGTAAGTGCCTCCCCCCATCTCTTTTCCCTCTCTTTCTCTCTCTTTCCCTCCCTCCCTCCCTCCCTTCCTTCCTTCCTTTCTTTCTTTCTTTCTTTCTTTCTTTCTTTCTTTCTTTCTTTCTTTTTTCCCTTCCTCCCTTCCTTCCTTCCTTTTTCTCTCTTTCTTTTTTCCCTCCCTCCCTCCCTTTCTTCCTTCCTTCCCTCCTTTCTCCCTCCCTCCCTCCCTCCCTCCCTCCCTTTCTTTCTTTCTTTCTTTTTTTCTTTCTTTCTTTCTTTCTTTCTTTCTTTCTTTCTTTCTTTCTTTCTTTCTTTCTTTCTTTCTTCCTTTTTCTTTCTTTCTCTCTCTCTCTCTCTCTCTCTCTCTCTTTCAGGACTTCTTCACATTGGCCAGTAGCTTCAGTCAACCCCTGAGTTCTGTTCCCACAAATTAAGCACAAAAGAAATGTGGTAATGCATGCAGAATCCTTGTAAAAGCTAAAATCTCACTGACCCACTCTTTGATGGAGAAGGGGGAGCTAGGAGAGTGAATTAGCTGCAAGCCAATTATAATTCCTCCTCATAATGAGAATTAAAGTAGAATTATGTCTGTTAAGTTCAATGTCAGTAACCAAATATGAGGGGTGGTCTGATGTCTTCATGCCTTGCTTGTAAGCCTCAGTAAAGGGTGTGTGTGTGTGTGCTGACCACTGTTGGACAGAAGACACTGGACTAGATGGACCTCAAAGCCTAATGCAACTGTATTCTTATGATGATTCCTCTCAGAGAAAAAATGGCCAATAGTCTATCCACTGTTTATACAAGTTTTACAGTACAAACCTAAGCACAGTTATACCATTTTACTTAAGCCCATTGACTTCAGTGGGCTTAGGTGGTGTTCACTCTTTCTAAACTGCTAAAAAGACAAATAAGTGAGTTGTAGGTCAAATCAGGCCTAAACTTTCCCTAGAAGCTAAAATGACCAGACTGTGGCTCTCATACTTTGATCACATCATGAGAAGGCAAACTCATTGGGAAAAACAATAATGCCAGGAAAAGTTGAATGCATCAGGAAAAGAGGAATACCCAACCTGAAATCGATTAACTGAGTAAAGGAAACCACGGCCTTCAGTTTGCAAGATCCGAGTAAGGCTAGTAATGATAGAATGTTTTACAGGTCATTGATTTATAGGGTTGCCATAAGTCAGAAGAGATTTGATGGCACATAACATACACAGAGACAGATGCACACAACTCTGCAGTTAGGATTGCAGTTAAGATTGTACTATTAAAGAATAAATATTATTGTTTAGTGTATAATGTATGCAGTCTTTGTCATAAATTGAGGGATGAAATGGACCATGTGATTTTAGTTTACTTCACCATGCATGTAACATTTATTATGGAATGAATGACATATGAGAAGAATACACAAGTATACACACACTCAAAAATACCATGCTCATTTACTCATGCTGGGGCTGGCCAGACCTCCTCATGAATTCCTGGAAAAGGTAGACTGTTGCCTATAACCAATAGAAAGTGGTTATCCAGCTGGAGCAAGAGACACGGGACGTAATTGGAGCACCAGTTTTGTCAGGTGGACCAGGTACAATCCTCCACCTTGTTTCATATTCCATGAACCTGATATAGGGTTTCAAGGTCTTTGTCTGCCTAACAGAACTCTCCCTTTTTCGTACTCAACCAGCCTAACTTGGCTCACCAACTTGTATTTGCCCCTATCCTGTAAATATCCTTCAGTTCACTCACTAACTATGAAAGCTTTGTGGATTTAGTACTGTTTTCTTATGCTTAATCTATAAGGATAAAATTATTATCATTTACATTTTGTACAAAGTATAGCATTTTTAAAAAAAAAATCATAATCCAGGTGAATGAAGCAGCTATTGACCTGCCTTTACAAAATATTATAATGTTTCTGAAATAATGTATAGGAGGACTTTGGTCCTGAGACTCAAAACCGCATTGAACTAGAAAAGTTTTATTCTTGCAGTTTTACACTGTAGTCCTAAACACAGTCACATCCTCACTGATGCAGAAGGGAGTAACTCTTTTTAGGATTGCATGGTTGATGGCTTTGGGGGGTGACAGGTGAAGGGAAACACGTGACTGAAACTCGCGACCTGAGCCTAGACGGTGTGTCTTGTTGGGAATGGCTTGCAAATATGTGTGTCTAAAGTCTGTATTAAAGTCATTTGGTGCTAACTGCCATGCAAGAGAAAACATCTGAAAAATTAGCTTCATTGTTGTGCATGTTGGCAGAACACTTGACTTTTGCATGGGGGACTTTGGGGGACATCTGCAGAGAAACAGAGTTGTAACTAAAAATGAGCAGCACTTTGGAGATTGCCTGTGAAATTTAAAAAGTGGGCAGAGTTTCCGAAGAAGATGATTGTTCCCCTTCTCCTGCCACCAGGCTGACATCTGTCTTTAATGGGCCAGCAAAGTTGATGCTCTTAAACCTCCTAATGAGAGATTTCTGCTTCTGAGAAGTTGACTTCCAACGATTGGTGATTTTGTGATGGTAGTGATACTTTGATGTGGTAGAGCCCACCACAGGATCATTTTACCTGTGGGACAGACTCTGCATGGTAACCACTCCACTGGTACATAATTGCTTGTAAAAATATTATAGTGTAATAATTCAGGTAGGTAGCCGTGTAGGTCTGAAGCAGCAAAACAAAATTGGAGTCCAAAGTTTCAGTGCAAGGGAAGTGGGCAAAAAGACCCAGGCAGAGTTGTCGCAGGGCTTACCGTTTGCACTGTGTAAATGGATGCAGGATCATACTGGGGAGGAGGCAGAACAGAACATTCACACTGCAGGGCAACTCCTGGTGGTGCCACCGTGGTGGCACGTGGCTTTGGTCTGTTTTGCTGAGGTGCGCTTATGCACATGGGCACATGGGCGCAGCAACTGGATCAGCGGGTTCACATTACTGGCACCGCTTGATGCGTGGCTTATTTGCATCCTTACTGCCAGGAAGCGGGATGGATGCGCACCCAGACAGCTTGACACTGGTTTTCACTAGGTACCTGTTTAACACAGGATGAGTGTGATTCAGGACCGGGTGAGTACGGCACAGCAATGCTGGGCAGCTGCAGCTGTCTGAATGGGCTCTCTTCATCCACTTGAAAAGTGGACTTATATTGGGCCAAAATGCCAGTCTGTCCTTGGTCCTAATCTCTGTAGTTTGGAGATCAGTTGTAATTCCAGGAGATCTCCAGACCCCACCTGTAGGTTGGCAACCCTAAAAATTCATATTCAGCATACTAGTTCTGCAGGAAGGCAAGCTGATTTCCATGGGAACCTAACCTTTAGGAATTTATTCCAATCTAGTGTGGGAATAATTGTTTGACATAAGATATTGGTTCAGGCAAGATTAGGTATAGATGGGATAGAAAGTAATGTTTTTATTGGTTTTGTTAAAACCGTTTTGACAGCAAACAAGGTAAACAGAATAAGAAGCAAAAGGTTAGTGTGGGTGGATGACCACACTTCTGGTAACATGGGGTGTGATCTAATATGCTAATGAGCTGTGCAGTCAGAGGTGTGGTCTAATATGCTAATGAATTCATGCTGGGCTTTTTCTACAAAACGAGCCCTGGTTATTATTGTTAATATTTTGGATTTGATTTATACCCTACCTTCCCCACCAAGGAAGGCTCAGAGTGGCTTACATAAAATTTAAAATAGCTAAAAACAAACATTATAAAATGGTCATAAAGTGCTAGTTACAGTGATATATGGCAATGGTGAAACATAATAATAGTCAATAGCAATAATCTTAGTAGCAAAACAATCCAGTCAGCATTGATATTGAGGACTGTCAACTCGATCTGTTCGTACTGGTGAAGCACAGGCTACCAATGGTAATACTGGGGCACAGGGTCCCAAAGTATGTCTCCTTGGTTGAATGCCTGGGGGAAGAGCTTGGTCTTGCAGGCCCTGTGGAACTGTAAAAGGTCCCACAGGGCCCTGATGTCTTCTGGGAGCTCATTCCATCAGCGCAGAGCTGCCACTAAGAAGACCCTGGCCTTGGTCGTAGTTAGCCTGGCATCTTTGGGACATGGAAGGGCCAGATGGTTTTGAGACCCTGAATGCAGTGCTACTTGGGGGACATGTGGGGAAAGGCAGTCCCTCAGTATTTAGGCTTCTGACCATAAAGGGCTTTAAAGTTAAGAAACAGCACCTTGAAGCGAATTCAGTATGCTATAGACAGCCAGTGCAGTGCTTTTAGTGCAGGCTGGAAGTGCTCCCACAAGGGGAGACCCAACAACAGCCTGGCCACTGCATTCTGTACCAGTTGAAGATTTGGGACAAGGAGAGCCCCATGTAGAGAGCATTACAGTAGTCTAGTCTCAAGGTGAGCATCACATGGATCACTATTGCCAAGTCATTGCTTTCAAGGAAGAGAACCAACTGCCTAATCAGCTGAAGATGGTAAAAGGCTGACTTAGCTGTGGCTGCTGCTTTTACCTCCATCATTAGGGAGGCATCCAAGAGTACTCCCAAACTCCCAACCACCAGCACTGGTACCAACAGCACCCCATCGAAGGTCAGGAGTGAGATCCCTACCCCCGGACCGCCTTGACTTAGGCTCAGGACCTCTGTCTTCATTGGATTCAATTTCAGTTGGCTCAGTTTAAGCCAGCCAGCCATAGCTTGTAGTGCCAGGTCCAGATCTGGAGTCAGACCGGCTGCCCAATAACAGATAAAGCTGGGTGTCATAATTATTCCAATAATTTTGTTTGTATAGTCTTTGTCAATCTACCAGATATTACAGTTTGGATCATTTTAATCAGCACTCGTAAAGGTTGTATACGTATTGCAACCGATCAGTATTTCTATGCTATTGGTCAGGAATGCAAAATGGGCTTGAAATCTACAACACATTAGCATCAGTTTTGGAATACCATAGACACATCTTCACTGTAATACTGGCTTCTATATACTCCTAAATAACCATTGTTGTTGCAGTGAGATTAACTAAAACGTCATGTCTGTGCAAAAAAATAAATCTGGAAAACCTTTGTTCAGTTTGGGGGACATTGGTGAATATTTTTTTGCAAGCTGTGATGATCAGCTACATCACCATACACACTTTGTTTCCCATACTTATAATTCATTTGTCAGGACAGTCACTTCAGAGTGGATAAGATTCACTGCAATCATGGCAGTTTTACTTCACTAACTTTGCTGGTACTTTCTGGGTTTTAGGGGATGGTAGTTGCTAAGTATGGACTGCATGAGTAATTAAGAAACTGCATGCACTTTCAGAACAGTCAGTCTTTGATATTTCATATTCTTCTAGTATTTGGATCCCACAAGAACAGCTTGGGTTAGCATGACACTCATCAGTAGCTTCCTCTTAAGGCTGAAATATATACTTGTTGAAATATATACTGTTCAAAATACATGTTTCAATGTGGCTTAAATACTCAGAAAGGAATAAATTCACTTTTTTATTATCCCTGTTTTCCACATCAAGTAGTATTTTGAAAATATGGCATGCATTAGTGGTCAAAAGTGCCATGGAGTTTTCAAGGCACGAGACATACAGAAGCTTCTACTCCCCATTTTTTAAAAACCACCCTTACCATTTGGACCCAAAAGTTCAATGAACAATCCAGGAAAACCAGGGAATATGTTACAGAAAGGATTTAGAATGTATTGAGAGCCAGTTTGATGTAGAGGTTAAGTGTGCGGACTCTAATCTGGGAGAACCAGGTTTGATTCTCCACTCCTCCACTTGTACCTGTTGGCCAGCAAGGCACTTTTAGTGCTCTTATGAATTGTGATATTCATAAGCCTGAACTTTGGGTTGCCTACAATGGAAGGGCCATGTGCTTTCTTCATGATAGGAGCCAGCTCCAGCCCATGCCAGGAGGCTGACACCCTAGACAGTTCACCAGGAACAGAGACAAAGGACTCCTCTTGCCATGAGGTTTCTTTCTCTCTGTCTCAGCACGCTGGTCAACCCCTGCCCCCTCCAACATACCTGAATAGTTATGCTAACGCGATTGCTTAGCAACTAATGTTCGGGCCATCACCCAGTCGGCCAAAGTCATTGACTAACAATAGATGTGGCCAGGTGAGTCATCGGACCCCTATCCAAAGTCCACTTCCTGGTGAGATCATAGTTTTGCAACACTGTCCATCTCCTGGCCCTCCTCCCTTTGTCCACCTCTAACCTATGGAAGGGTCCAAGAGGGACGGACCGCCTAGTAGGTGTGTTAGTGGGATGTGGCCTGATCAGCCCGCCCCAAGACCCCTAATAAAAGACCAAACCCAGAGGCATTTGCTCTCTTGAGCCGTCGTCCCCTGTCTGCTTTAAATACCTCTTCAGTCAAGCTTGCTGTACCCAACCCTTGCCTCCATCTTTAATCCTCTCTCTCTGGACTCGCGATCCAGGAGAACCACGTGGTCTCGCAGGTTCGAGCCTTGTGTCCCCATAGCCTTTCTAATTTTCTCCCCATCCACTTCTTCCATCATTCGGACAACGCATCTAAGGTAAGGCACTGCTTCCCCACCAACGAATACCTGCTCATGCAAACGTGCTACTTTCTGTCTTTGTTTCTTATGCCTGTGTGAGTGTGTGAGTGATTACGTTTTTGGTGTGCTTGAGACACATTATTAAGTAAACAACATTTAATTTGATATCTGCCTCATGTGCCTCTTTCCTTGAGAACTCCCGGGAGGGGTGGGACCCTGATATAGTTGGCAAGAACCTGTGTATTTTGCTGATTGCTAAACTGTAAATTAAAGCAATTCGGCTAACACACCTGCTGGATGACCTTGGGCAAGCCATAGCTCTGTACCAGCTGTTATCTCAAGGACAGTTGTCTCAGAGCTCTCTCAGCTCCACCTACCTCATAGGGTGTTTATTGTGGGAAGGGGAAGGGAAAGGAGTTTGTAAGCCACTCTGAGACTCCAAGTGAGTGATGGGTAGGATATAAATCCAATCTCCTCTTCTTCTTCATTAGGAATTCAAGGATTTTGTAAATCTAGCACCTTGTGTTTGATTTAGCCTTGTGGCTGTGGTCACTAGAGGTGACTCATAATGCCTGAAGGGCTGAGGATCAGTTAAATAGTATGCTCTGGAGATAGCTGGATCCAAATGCTTTCCTGAAAGTCTTGTGAGGTAGCTGAAATAGCTAAAATTTGTATTGATGATCTGGTGGCACTACCAAATAGGGCTACAAGTTTAGAGGTATTTCTTCAACTCTTTTCAAGGTATCCAACATGGCACTGACCTAATGGTTTCTAGCCTGTTACCCATGAGCATTGTTTGCTCAAAGCGTCTACTTTGCATGCATCTATGGAAATAGAGTAGAAAAGAGAGAAAGACCTTTTCACAGCTGGTTCAACTTTTTTCTTAAACCTAAAAATTCCCATATTGTAATTAGACTAGACATCTATGTCCCTGAAAGTTGGGAATGCCTCTGAATAAGAGAGCTAGATTACCATGTTTATGCCATGAAGGCAACCTTACATATAAACTGAGAAAATCAGGGATGGAATAATAAGAACATTTACATAGTTCTTTATTAGGGTTGTAATCCTTGCAACAGCTTTGGAAGATGTCAATATTATCATCATGGCCATATTACTGACTTGCTTAAATTCAGAAAGTGAGTTTGTTGCCAAGATGAAGTAGGGACCCCCTTCCTAGAGAATAGTTCAGTAGCTATATTATTCAGGCTCCTGAAAGAAAGACTATACATGATGCCCAAAATCTAGGAGAGCCTGGTGAAGAAAAGTGTGACAAGCCACTTGCTGAGTGTGGCAGACAGGATTATGCAAATGAAAAATGCATATCAAGTCAATTAAAATCAAATATTAGTAAGCATCACAGAAATATACTCATTGTATTCTTATTTTAAAACATAATTAAAGCATCTCTCCCATCTAGAAAATTCAAAGATTGAGTAACTCTACTGTGGTATCTTGCTGAACTACCTACTTTACAAATAGTACAGCAATAAAACAGCGGGGATGAATAAATACAAACTTGGGCAAATTAGAAGCTCTAGATAAGGATTTATGAACTGGTAAAATTTTCATTCTGGAAATCTTTCTTGAAGACCAAGAGAGTCCCAATCCCATTTACTGTTTTATCTCATTTACCAGCCTTTGCTAAGTGAATTTGATTGATGTAGTCCATTTCCCATTTTAGATGCTGAGGCCCAGGGCCACTTTATATTGACTAAAAACCACTGCTATTCTGAGTAGACAGTACTGACCTTGCTGCATCAAGGGTCTGAGTCAGTATAAGGCAGCTTCATGTGTTCATGCCCCCAGTGTTCCAGGGGAAATGGAATGAGCAGAACCTAGAGATGTAAGGAACAATCTGTGTTTTGGGGAAGGGCTGTGGCTCAGCATTACAGTGTGTACTTGATATGCAGAAGGTTCTAAGTAAGGAAATCAGGTGGTAGCTGATGTGAATGTCCTCTACCTAGGACCCGGGAGAGCTACTGCCAGTTTGTTAACAATACTGACACTAATAGACCAAAGGTCTGATTCATTATAAGGGAGATCCATGTGTTCACATGTAATGATTTATTATTGACAGAGATTCTGACTAGCATGTTACATTACATTTACCTTTCAAAGAAACCACCTGTCCTGACTGCTCAGGGGTTCTCAATTACTTAGATTTGCATTTGAACAAAAAAAAATGCTCATACAAAAGACCTTTATCTTAAACTCACAATACTCACAATAGCCCCAAATCTATTACCAGCACTGTGGCATCATTATAATGTATTCGGGACATCATTTTTCTCTTTTTAACAAATGTGGTTGGGTGAGCTTGCTCTACAAGATGACTGGACAGTGAGGAAGAAGCAGCCTTTTTCTGCTTGAACAAATATTAACATTTTATGATTGTCAAAAATGGATTGTATCCAATGTATTTCTGAAGATTTAAGGCCACTTCCATCTTCAAAAGAAGCAGTGATCCCTTTTCCATCTACGCATACAAAAGAAGCAGTGATCCCTTTTCCATTTATGCACACACAGCCAACATAATTTGCTCCCTTATGCTGTTTTTAAGGGTTTGCTGACACTGCCTGGGACAAATTTAGAGGTGTTGGGCTGCAGTGGGAGGGGCAAGGCAGAAATCCCACTCCCCAAGTTCTGTGCTTAGATCTCATTAGATACAAGACACCGTGCCTATTTTGAAGTGCAAGGCAGTCTCAGAACATGTATTATTCTTGTTTGGCAGCCCACAAACACTCTGTTCAAGTTGTAGTATTTACTTGGCTCAGGGCTATTTGCTTTTAGTGGCTAATTAGAATATAAGGACTCAAACCTGAACCCACTGCCAGGTTCTGTGGATCCTTTTACTTAATATAAAACTCCCAATGAGTATGCAGGACAAAGGCATGCTGAGGAAGAAAACTGGAAAGGAAGACAGCAAAGCTGAATAGTGATGGATATATCAGAAAGAAGATGAGCAGCAAAGGAAAGCCCTATAAAATGGAATACTGTTGCACAAGGGAGCGCTTTTTATACTGGAGCAGATAATCAGCAAGGCAGCATAGAACTGCACTTTATCACCAAAGGCAGGCAGCATGGCAGCCGAAGATAGGGCTTCAGTGCCAGATAGAAACAGCATAGCGAGTTGGCAACACAGAAGAGCACTTTTTATAACAATGTAAGCAAACCATGTGGCAGCCCACAAGACAGATACTACTGGGAACTGATTAAGAAGCTCTGGGCTTTTTGTTTCCATGGAAGTGTCTTTCAAAAAATTGATTATATTGAACAGAAAGGTTAAACTTTTTTCTTACTTGCACCTGTGAAATGCCAGTCAGTTTGACCAAGAAGTAGCCAAGAGAAGTAGCCAGCGTGTTCAGGTATGCCATCTGTAACACTGATCAGTAACACTTTTAATGCACTAACTTCCTGCTTTCACAGTACTTAATATTCAAATTCAGCATCTTGGGACACCTGGCAAAAGATCTAAAAATGAACTAAAGCCATACTGGTAGCCCTGTATAATAATAGGAAGTGTGACACATCTCCATTTGAAAGACGAATGTCCCCTTAAAAAACAGAATGACAGACTTTTTCACAATCCCTGACTACTTATTTGTGTGTTGTGTTAATGCCATGCAGTCAAACTGCAATTTACAGGTAAATCAGGTAATTCCATTAATCCTTCATTACAAGGCTCTGTTCAATTCCCTGTGGTCATGTTATTGCATAATTGCCCATTTCATTGCTTTGCACTTTCTTCAGAAGTAGCAGAGGATGTGTTTAATTATTGGGGAAATGTTATTGCCTTGTTAGATCATTGGCTAGTCTAGGAAGGCAGTTTTCATATTTTTAATGACTCATCAAAACACCAACTTTGGCAGAAATATAAAACTTTTTTAAAAAAAATAAAAATAAGCAATGAAAAGCAATTAGGCAATAAAAATTGCCTCTGCATACAACATATATATATATATATATATATATATATATATATATATATATATATATATATATATATAATATTTGCAATCCCCATCAACACTACCAGTCTGCTTCCAAATCCAGATATATTTGTCCAATGGTAGAAGGTTGGTGCTCCCTGTTTTAAGGTCTATCTCATGCTCTGATAGCATCCAGACATCATTATTGTCTTGTATAGTGCATAAGGCTGCCTTTGAAGACCAGAAACTTCAGCTGGGCCAAAATATGGCAGTCAAATTATTGACTATATTTCAAAAATCAATAAAACTTTGTTAAAAAAAGAAAAAGTAGCTCCCAGTTATTGAAAGATTCACTGGGATGCTTTTCCTGAGTGCAGTTCAAAGTGCAAGAAGAAGAAGTGCTGGTATTGACCTACTAAACACTAAAATGAGTGGAAGCAGTGGGCAATAAGGGAGCAAATGCCTTTGTATACAGGGATCCCTCTTTATCCAGATGGACCAGAAATAGATGCAGAGACCAATTTCAGGTCGAAATGGTTTCTTTACTGAATAAATCTTCACAAGCAGACAATACTCAACCACATTCACAATTACACAGTTCTAGGAAATAAGATAGAAAGGGATAGCGACGTTTGCATTAGCAGGATGTTCGTTGAGGGGCAATATTTACCTGTCCTGGCAAGGTGATGCGCTCCAGCTGGAAAAATAGCAAAGACTAAAAAGGGGATTAGGGATCATGTACTGAACCAACAGAACACGTGGAGACTCTGGCAGAGCTAAGTCGTAAGGATAGGGAGGGTCTAGAGGTAAGAGAGAGAGCGCCAGAGCACAAGGTGACTCCTTTTATAAGGGGGCTTGGTGGAGGGTTTTGCTGGTTGCCTCCTCCTGGTATGGCCTCCTTGTGGTCTGTCACAAAAAGCATGTTACCTGAAATGGGTTCTAGGGGGAGGGGGCTAAGGAGTTAGACAATATTGAAATCCAGCTTATCTGTGGCAGAGACACCTGGATGGGTGATGACTCATCTGGCTAGCACCTTTTGTGTTGTAGATGCATCCTTGGTTCCAGGGCAAGTAGAACCAGTTTGACTGCATTCCCAAGGTAAAATCCTTTGTTAACAGAAGGTGGGAAAAGTGGCTTTTGTGCCTTCATTGTAGAGAAGGTTTGGCAGGAAGGGGGGAGGGGGTTGCCTGCATGGTAAAGAAGGACTTCCTTAATGGCATCTGGAATCCTCTGCTTTAAACTGCAATGGTAGGTGGCTGTTCTGAGTGTTTCATGTGTCTAGGGATACATCTTAAAACGGGCAACTTCAGGAACACTGGTACAACATCTCAGGAAAAGCAGCATCTCCTGCTGGCATGTGTCTACCGCTGGCATTTGGTCCCCTTATGTTTCAGTCTGTTTTTGCACACGTATTAATACAATCCATTTTAACACTTATGAACTCCCAAGTCCATAAGGATGTGATAAGCGCCTCACAGGGCAACACACTTTCTTCCATAAAAACACTCATTAAAGAGCTGCTTCACAGATCCTGCTCCAAGTGTCTCTCCTTCAAAGTTAAGCAAAAGGAAATAAGGAATTTTGTTCAGAGCACATGGTGGTACCAGTCAAATTGACATGATACTTACTTTAAGCATTTGCTGAAATCCATTCAGTTTATTCATGCTTCTTATCACATCCATGTCAAAGCACTTTCTAATTATATTAGCAAAGTAGTTTTATTGCTAGATTTATGTTGTGACTTTTAATTGGATATTATTGATTTTATTTGATTCTTCTTGTACTTTAAAAACCGACCGTTTCATTAGTCTTTGCAAAACAAGGAACTTTTGACTCACCCCTGTCTCTTTCATCACAGAAATAATGTTTGATGGTTTTTAAAATGCCACAAGGGTCCCAGTGTATGGTGGTGTGTGTGTGTGGGGGGGGGGGTTTGTTTGTTTTTTTGGCTGCTAACATGGTTACTCCATTTTTAAAAAAAAAAAAATGTCATCCACTTTGAGTGCTTTTTGGTAGTTAGATGAGATTTTAACTAGAAGCAGTCTGGATTACTGTGAAATAATGGCTTTAGCTTCAGAGTGATTCAACAGCTGAGTGAGAGGCAACAAACTTTTTGCAAAATTAAGAACTCTTGACTCAACTCCCTTTCTTCCATTATATAAACAACAACAAGCTATTGCAGTTTTTATAGTTCCACAGAGAAATTCAGGGTATGCCACAGAATGGTGTGCCAGTTTTTCCCTCATGGGGATCATACCTTAACAGCCCCATCACAGGTAGAAATACAGGTGGTACTTTCCTAACTCCCTGCATATATGCCAGGGAAATCTGTGGTTGTTGAATTTCTGCAGCTCATGCAGCTGTTAATGGTACAGAACCTCTGTCAGAAAAAAAGAGTGTTTACCAGGTCTAGGTTGCCATGAAGAGTTAAGGAAAGCTGAATGTGACAAAATTTTCTGTTTAATCCAATTGTAATAGGAATAGGCCTCCTGCCAACCTAGCAGTTTGAAAGCAAGAAATTGCAAGTAGATAAATAGTGGGAAGGTAACAGTGTTCCATGCGCTTTGGTGGGAAGGTAACAGTGTTCCATGCGCCTCAGCATCTAGTCATGCTGCTCTCATGACCAAGAAATGTCTTCAGACAGAGCTGGCTCTTTGGCTTGGAAATGGAGATGACCCCCCTAGAGTTAAAGTTGACTGGCTTTTCTTTAATAGGAATAGGCACCTTGTCCTCCATCATATCTCATTACACTAAAGAATCAAGATGTGAAGGCAGCAAAGAAGCTGTAGTAGAAATAAATATAAAACCTGGTTCTCGTTTCCCTAATTTTTTTTTCTTCACAGATGGTACTGAAGTCACAGATGCTTTAAACATAATTGAGGAACCCATGAACAGAACAATATTTGATGGAATAAAAGTGTTTGCATCATTATAAAAATTTATATGCATTAGGTAATTCAATGTGATTTGTTTTAGCATTCTATTTTGTCCCAATCTTTACAGAATTTGATTATCTAAAAAATCCTTTAACCCATTCAAAAAGAATGCACTATCCATCCTAAACATCCTGAAACTTTATGACTCAGTGTTATGCTATTAAGCTTGATGAAAATGGAACCATATTCATTCAGTGAAGAAAATTGGCATGTACCGTTAGATACAGCATCGTTGATTAGTGGCATATTCAAGTATGACAATCAAACATTGCAAAAGGTTGTATAAAAGATGCTGTGCTCTTAAGTGAAATAAGCCAGTCTCTGAAAAAATTGGCACATATTAAAATGTCTGGGGTGAAAATAATGTTCAGAAATGGATTGAAATTTTTAAAGCTGTTTGCAAACTGAAAACCAATAATGGATTTAAAATGTCAATTATCAGATGTTCTACTGAATTCTACTCCTCTTTCTATAGCACATGTTATTAAGATCAGCCAACAATAAAGAGGTAAGTTCTGATGCTTTCCAAATGTTTCTGTTCCTCAAGAGGTAGGGTTTTTTAAAAAAAGGATTCCACTTTCCAACTGGCAATAATTAAAAGAAATGTAGATTAAACCTTTGTTTAAGGTTGCCAATTTAAATATCTTTATGTTAGGAAAGCAAGTAATTTTATTATAAGCACAGATGGAAGCAATGGCTACCTGTGGATGGGAATTCTTATCCTTGCATGTATGAATCCTTGAACTATTTGTGCGTGAAGATTAACATTTGATGAACTAGAGAATTTGCTTATGAACCATCTCTGGCAAACATTTATTGGTCTTGGCACCTGAAACCTGGCTGTGTTCAGTCAGTTTGACAAGGAAACCAGTATACAGTATTGTACTTTGCAGTGATAGACACTGCCTTTTACTGTAACTTAGCAGTGTTTTCTTTTACATGAAGGTTGCCTCAGGCTGCAATGAGGGAACTGAATGGAATGGCCAACAGTGTGAATCATTTCTAATTCTAACAAGGGCAAAGTCTGCACTAGTGATCAGCAAAAGAGCACTTGAACAAACCTGCAGTTATTTGACCAGCATCTGCATCATGTTTCTGACTCAGTACAGAGTTGGACAGAAAGCTGCTGTGATCACCAGACCCCTTAAGGACATGGGGTCTGTCCCATGGCTGACCACTAGCCTGTGGGTGGAAACCTCCCAGTAGTTAAGCTTCACTGAGGCAGCATGCTTTGGACCTGGCCAGCTCCCCCAAAACAAACTGCTGAATGGTGGCAGTGTGTCTTGTCCTGGGCCAGCCTTGCCCCTGCTAATTAACATGGCATGCAAAGGCAGGCCTAGCCCAGAGCTGGTCACACTGCCATCAGTCAGCTGGGCATTGGATATCGGCAAGTCTGAGATGAAGCACAGTGTTGCAGTAAACCTGGCAGTGAGACAGTTACCATATCCTTAAAGAGGCTGGCTGTTGCTTGTCAACCAGCACCTCTCCCCTTCCCTGAGAAAGGAAGGAAGCATATGGGCAAGTGAGACAGGTCATTGTGCAGAGGGGCCATGCATGCACACAACTATATAGGGCCCAGGATTCTTTTTCCTGGGGCCTTGCGAAACTTGGAGTTTGGAGTTAGCTTTAGACACAAAGTACTACCTGAATATCCACTTCCACCCGTATTTGCCGTCCTGAAATTTGAGGTCTTCAAGGAGGCCTTGTTGAGGGAAGCTGCAGCGACAAAGGTACATTTGGTGAGAACATATATGTGGGGATTCTTAGCACCTGGACCTCCCTCTACCACAAAATACATCTGGCCCCTTAATTGCATATTTACCAACAACAGTTAAAATATTTTTTTTTATTTTGGAGAGCTTTTAAAAATTAAACTCCCACTTTGGTGATGGATTTTCTTGATACAAACTTCATTTTTGATTTCTTAATTTTGATTATTTTATTATTATCATTATCATTGTACTATGCTGTGTATGTCCCCCCCACCTACTGAACCCTATTATTTCATGTAATGATAGTTCATTTTAAAAATATGTATAAACAGGGGTCATTTCATAGAAAAAAAGGTGCAGGAGCTCATTAGCATACCTATTAGCATAACTTATTAGCATATGCCACACCCCCTGACATCACCGGAAGTGTGTCAGAAAGGGAAGTAAAGGGGGGCATCTTCAAAAGCCTCCCCTCCCCTTCCCCAGCTGGCAGGCCGAATGTCAGTTTCAGCCCCATTATACCCTATGGGCCATTGAAGTCAATGGCAAAAACTCATAGGGTATATGAGGGGCTGGAGGAGAGGGGGTTTGAGGGAGAGGCTCCAAACTTGCAGGATAGCTGCTGGGGCCTCTCCCTGAAATACCCACCATGTTTCAAGAAGATTGGACCACGGGGTCCAATTCTATGGACCCCCAAACAGGTTGCCCCATCGCCTCCATTGTTCTCTATGGTGGGAAAAAACGTTACTTTTTCCCACCATAGAGAACAATGGAGGGAAGGGGGGCAACCTGTTTGGGGGGCCATAGAATTGGACCCCCTGGTTCAATCTTTTTGAAACTTGGTGGGCATTTGGGGGAGAGGCTCCAGCAGCTACCCTGCAAATTTGGAGCCTCTCCCTCAAACTGCCTCCCCTCTAGCTACTTTTTAAGCTGCTGCCAAATTTTGGCAGCAATTCGGCGGCGGGCCGAATCAGATCAGAGAATCTGATTCGGCCCATGGCTGCCCTAGTGCCCACTCCTGGGCTGGCGGAGCTCTGCTCTGGCTTGCTCCGGCTCCAAATGACCACTGTATAAGAGAGAGTTGCATAGGAACCGTAAAATAGCCATTTCACATTGGTGCCATTTTTTGTTACCTTCCTAAAAATTCCAAAACCTCCCACAGACTGAGTAGGGTTGGAGACCCTTTGCTCTTTAAATTCTAGAAATACATGCTCTATTCAAACCATTTAAAAAAAATGGTTTGCTGTGTGAGTCCACACTCTTAATTCTCAGGCAGGCAATTATACAGTCTTTTATGTTGAAACACTTTACCTGTATCTTTTTCTAGTTATAATAGTACATAGACTTTGAGGGAATGGGTACAGTATATCTTTCAGCTTGGCAAAAGCTCACATTATTTTCTCATAACAGGCACGTGTATATATCCATGGCTATTTTCTCCTTTCTTTCGGATCCCAGCTTTGTCACATTAATAGAACAGTCTTCTCTTTTGTCCACCAGCAAGCATATTAGAAGCTTTATCTAAGGTTCAGTTAAAACCTGAGTACAAAACATATTGTACTTATATAAAGCATTATTTTTCTTTGGAGCCTGCAAAATTAATTGAAATTCGAATATGCTGCCTTTCACTTCACCCTGTGTCATCATTTCACCAATACAATAATCATTGCATTAGCATTCAGCTGGTAATTACTTAGAACCTACAAGGTCATGTGGTGTGATGGTAGATATGTCCAGTGGCATTAAATTGCACATTAATCCCGCTAATTTATTTGCAGAGAGACTGAATAAATGCTCTTCAAGCTATATTCTAAATCTGCAAAAGGGGGAGGAAGAAAATAACTTGTGGGTACTGCAAACAGATCCATAGCTACTTAAATTATACTGCACTGATTAACAAGGCACATAACGAAAAATGCCAATAATACAAGATATGAGTGACACTAATTAGATTTATGACATGTATATAAAAGCAATCACTGTTCACATTTTATCATTTACATTTTGGAATACATCTGCTTTATCTATGCTGGTGCAGGGTTTATAAACACGTTTATCCTGATACTTTAATGATGGCTGGGGAGTGGCTTCCATCTTTATAATGTATCAGGGCTGGATGCTGGGCAGAGCCATGCTTTATCCTGCAGACATTAGGCCATTGTTACAGCTACAGGCACTAGCTTCTATAAATAACCTCAGTTTAGTTTTGGCTGTGGGATCAACAGCTCTGTGAAATACTGCCTGCCTGACACCTTTGATGCAGACAGAATACCACCACTCTGCTCACTGTCTTTGCAATAAGGATAGTTCCTCTCCACCCTTCCCTGCTCAGGATGATAGTAATAAGGAGACCAAATGTCCTCATTGTTGTCTTTAGCTGATGATGGAAAGTCAAGTCACAGCTGACATGGCATCCCCGTAGGGTTTTCAAGGCAAGAGATGTTCAGAAGTGGTTTGCCGTTGCCTGCTTCAGTGCCATGATCCTGGTATTCCTGGGAGGTCTCCCATCCAAATACTAACCAATGGCCAACACTGCTTACCCACCAAGATTTGATGCGATTGGCTAGCCTTGGCAATTCCAGCCAATCAGGGATCATGCTGCAAACATGTAAAGTTGCCATTTTTCTTACATGATCCTTGATTGAGTGGAATCATCTAGTGAAGAAAAAACAACTCTAAAATGGCAGCAGCTGCAAAAGGCCTGAAGTAAGAGATTTACCAGGGTTTGTATACAACCCTTCAAAAATTCACTTTTTGAGCTGAAAAGCAAACTTCCCCTGATACAAATTTGGCACACCAGAATATTGGCTCTCTTGGTCCATTCTGGGTTCTAGCATTAAAAAAAAAAAAGGTAGAACATTGGAATGAAATATTATAGAACACACTGCAACCAGAACAGATGCAAACCTTTAGAAAAATGGAACCCCTTTTTGAATAGATTTGAGGATAAGGTAGAAGGTGAAGTAACTTCTTTTCTTAACTATAAAACCTTTACTATAGTTAACTGTTTTTTTAACCTTTAGGTAGGATATTTTGACTAGCATTATCAGTGCTCCGAAATACAAACCGGGTAAGATAGCTATACCTAGAAATGTTTTACAATATCTTTATTACTTGTACCATAATGCATTTGATTAATACTTTTGTTTGATAATTGTTATATTTCAAAAATCAATAAAACTTTGTTAAAAAAAGACAAGAACAGATGGAAACAACTGAAAATCAGTCTATCACTGCTAGCCAAGAATAATTTGTTTTTTGAGGATTCTACAACAATGAATGCACTCTGTTTTAAGAGATAAGCCCCTCTCCTCTCTTTATGATTTCTTTTACTATATTTGAAGGACTTTGTACAGGGAATGTTGGCCTTTGTTTAAAACTTCCTTCGTGCTTTACTGTTCTCTAGAATGATAATAAACTTAAAACATTTCAATGTGGAAGGAATGCAGAAGAGTTGCCTGATTTCCCACCTTTTTATTAAAAACAATACTATTCTTTCAGTAGAGTACTACCAAAATATACATAATTATGAAGGGCAGAAGCAGTTGAATTCACATTACCCATGAATCCAAATGCTTGTCTTTTTATAATTATCTTCAATTTTTTTGTCAAATATATGCTATTGTTAAGTTAATCATTCATATATTTAAAAATAAAATCAAAAAGGGTGTTATTTAGAATTGTTAATGAAGTTAGGTAATGCATTCTCTCTTTTTAAAAGGAAGTTTTTAGAAGAAAATAAGATCAGCATATGAAGTACATTAAGTATTCAATAAGATAAATTTGCAAGTTAAATGCAGGAATTCTTGCACACCAAATGTACTACACATTTTTCATGTTTAAGAAGTATGACCTAAATACATAATTTTGGGAGGATGGTTTCTGTCCCTGTGATGTGTACTTGTGAAATCTTTGAAATCTTGGTTCTTGTCCTTTTGCCTTTTTCTGTGTTCGTTTCTCACAACCAAAAGGAATATCTATATAGACGGCTAGGTAGTTTCTTGGATGGTACCTATTTTTCTCAATGGGTTAGCAGTCTATCATGATACCTAGACCAAAAAACCCACTAGGGATGGTGTTGAGTCTACTGCTTCAAACTGAAAAATCCCACTTTTGGACACAAAATCTTTTTCTTTGGGATGACACTGCAGTTATATTTTTGTCTGAACCATACTATTTATTTAAAATATGTATGTACATAATTACACAATCCAATTATGTACAAAATCCACTTTTCTCCCAGGCATCCCAAGACACAAGGGCTAATTAAATTGGGCAAAATTGTTGCCATCACAATTGATATTGCTTTTGCATCAATTTATATAACATGTGTAAAATGATGAAAAACTAACAAATGGACAACAGCAATGAAAATATACAATGAAGAACAACATGCAAATACAAAAGGACCCAGAAAGTATGCATTTGTATATTGCCCCATACCACCTATTCATTCAAAGCTGCTCTCTTCTGAATATGATTTTGCCAGGTTTACTGTAATACCGTATTTCACTGCTAGCCCTAATGATATTTAGGATACAGTCAGAAGCTTTCCTTCCCATTGATTCAAGGCAGTGGAAGGAATATACCATATTATTTAGCACATCTATTACATTTACATTTTGCCATATCTGACAAATAGGGTTCTGCCAAAGCCTGTTTTACAGCAACACTGTTGTTAGGCTGATTGTTTGTGACTGGGCCAAGGTCACACAATGAGTTTCATGCTGCAGTGAGTATTTGAAATCTGGACTTCCCAGTCCAAGTCCAACACTCAATCTAAGGCAAACCTGCACAGTGGGCCTTAGGCATCCAGCAGATAGGAGAGCTAACTCCTAAATTTAATTCAACCTACCTAGTGTTATATATAATTGGCATTATTTAATACTTGGTTTATGTATGAAGATTTGGATTTTGGTAGGGTAGCAGAATGCTCAAGGCTTTAACGCAGCAGAGCTCATCCAGTCACTATGTGTGCAAGCAAGAAACACAGTTACATGGAGCCTCTTTATCTGTTCAAATTAATAATAGGAGTTTATTATATATCTAGATAGGATATATTTCTAGATAGGAAAGTGAAGAGATAGGTTCTGTAGTCTAGTCTAACTAGCTAGGATGGATGGAAATACAGGAAAGAATCCTGCTCTTATGTTGCCAAGATGGGAAAAAATGGCACTGTATGTGGAGACAGGGAGAAGCTGGAAGGAAGTTTCCCTAAGTTTCCCTAAGAGTAGCAATCTGCACATCAAAGGGATAGCATCAGAGAGTAGTAAAAGCAAGGGTAGTCAGTGTCCTGCCTGCCTAGCTCTCTGACTCTCTTGTAGTCTTCTTCTGAAGTCTGAGGCAAAGAGACAGTGCAAAGTCCCTTCACTTCCAACAAAGGTAGCATATCAAAGACTGTTACACAAAAACAATGATTTTTTTTTTGCTATACAGGAACACTATTTACTCTTGAACTTTAAAGCCCAAAGAAAGGACTTCAGCTTATTTTTTTTAAAGAAAAAATTCTGGTGAATGATAATGTTTTATAGATTTTCATAAGCAGATAAGACACAAGGTAACTTATGTCTATAAGAGTGGTGGTGGAAAGTGCCATCAAGTCACAGCTGACTTACGGCGACCCCATAGGTGGTTTGTCATTGCCTGCCTCCACATCACACCCCTAGTATTCCTTGGAGGTCTCTCATCCAAATACTAGCCAGAATTTGAACATTCTTGTATAACTTAACTTCTAAGATCTTGTGAGATTGGGCTAGCCTGGGCTATCCAGACCAGGGCCGTGTTCAGATGTAGAGTAGCCAGGTTTAAATGATATTTCCAGGGTGAGTGAATGAATGTGCATGGTAGGGATTATGTGTGTGCGTGGAAGTAGCCCTGTAGTTGTATTCTCATGCCTATAGCTTAGCCCTTAGGACATTAGAGTTGCCATCTCCAGGTTGAGAGATACCTGGAGATTTTGGGGGTGGAGCCTGAGGAATAGATTCCAACTTCCAAAGTGGCCATATCTCCAGGTAACTGATCTCTGTCGCTTGGAGATTAGTCGTAATAGCAGGAGATTTCCAGCCACCATCTGGAGGTTGGCAACTCTGTGAGACATAAGACCTCTCATCCTAGGAGCAGGGATATACACCATCCAAACTACTGCCATTCCAGCCTAAGAGGCAGAGCAGCACCTAGTTACTCCTTGCTTGGCTCTGAAGACATTAAAGGCCTCCCTTCCTGAGCAGTTACTCAGTAATAGGAAATTGAAGGAAAGAGAAAAAAGAATAGTTAATGTATTTGTTTAAGCTGATTGGAACACTTTATAGTCAAAAAGCAGAATATAAACTTAAATACATAAGACTGTCTCTGCACGATAACCCTGAAAAAGAACTTTCAGAGGGTAGCTGTGTTGGTCTGCAGTAGAACAATGAAACTCTTGTTGGTCTCTAAGGAGCTACTGGACTCATATCTAACTGAAAAAGAGTGAAGAACATAAATCCCATGCAGGCATTCAGTGGCATAGGTCTCTCTCATGTACATTCCATTACCCTGAATATGTGTCCAAGAGAGAGCTATAATCAGAAACATTTCCTCTTTTTTCAGCGTGGGCAAGTGAAAAGAGACCTCTGCACAATCCACCTCTCCAGAACTCCCAAGCCTTTTTAAAAAAAATTCAACACATGTAGTGGCAGAAATCAGGCACTTGTTTAATACATAATCTCATAAATAGTTAAAATATAGGGTACATGCTGTTTCACGACATGTGAGCATCCATAATCCTTCATTGGTTGTGCACTTTCCTGTAATACTTTCCTGTAATCATATTTGTTATATGATTTAACATACGACCTCAGACCACTGCTGAGGTGAGTCACAACATCCTGTTCTCCATAAAGGCTAGTCCTTTGTAAGGGTTCCTCTTAACTAACTTATGCCTCTAACAATCTGTATTACTCTCACATTCTTACACTGTAATTTAGCATTTCTCCTAATAGAATGTGGTTTCTCCTTATGTGACCTCCTTATGTGACCTCGCACTTGATACTTAAAAGGAAAACCTGCACAATAGCTTTAAAGAAAGATATGTAGGAATTGAAGTTGGAACTTCTTACAAGGCTTCACACAAAAAGGAAAGTAATGAATAGTGGATCTTGAATTCTTGGCTTATTCCAATAGTTTGGCTAATGTATCTTATGTGGAGAAAGGTATTGGAATACTACTGTTCATTAGAATTCGACTAAATATTATAATATAATATAATATAATGAGCCTATATGCTCATAGGTCACTCCTGAGCTCGGGACCAATATTTATTTCTTTACTTACTTACTTACTCCATTTCTTCCCAATGGGGACCCAAAGTGGCTTACATTGTTCTCCTCACCTCAGTTTTATCCTCATAACAACTCTGTGAGGTATGTTAGCCTCACCCAGCAAGTTTTCACGTTTTTGCATGTTGTGTATTTGTTCTGTTTTCGCTGTATGGGTAACTGCTTTGGGTCCTCAAAGGGGAGAAAAGCAGAATATACATTAAATAAATAAACATGTAAAATGGCAGAGTGGGGATTCAAACCTGGGTCTCCCAAATCCTCATCTGACACTCTGACCATTATACTAGTATACTTGGCTAGTATACTAGTATACTTGGCTAGTAACAAGAAGAGTGAATAGTGCAATCAGGTTGCAAACAGACCAAGAGACAGTTGAAAGAGTTTTTTGTTTGCCACATTACACATACTCCTGTCACACTTTTGCTCTGGGCAGGCAACTCTTTGAAACAGTTCAGAATTACAGTGATCTGTTTTTAATGCTGCCTTCATCTCTTGGGAAAGAATCAGTTTCTGTCATGCACTCAGATACACACTCCACTTTGAAGGAGAATACTCAGTAAAAGGACATGAAAAGAAAAGTAACAGAAACATGAAGTTCTAAAAATGTGGTCCAGCTGGGTGACCTGAAGCAACTCACTCCCCTATGTGTTGTAGCAAGTGAGGGCATGACTACCTCTGAGCATGCCTGTGTGACCTTCATGTCCAGAATACATAAACATGCTGTTTGTGAACATCCAAATTTTTGACTTTGCTTTTCAGTTTGAATATTGAAAGCTCATATGGATCAATCACTGAAGAATGCTGATTACTAATATCAGTATTAAAAATCCTACATTGGTACTATTAACAGAATTCTGTGTATCATAACTGCACCAAGTTATACCGCTACACACATTTTCTTCCTCCTTTAAAGCTTTTGAGCAACTATAATGAAACTATTTATATTTATTATGGCTATTGGGCTGGCAATAGCATAGTTAAGCAAGAGACATATTTCTTACATAACCTGCTGTAGCACTATAGTTTGCATCTAGTAATTTATTCATATCTGACTGTCAAGAGCCTGCTGGTATCCTGTTTATATGTGCATATAAATTCTTAATAGAGGGCCTTGTAAAAAATAAATATTTTAATATAACTAGCTTTGCTCCTTAAATGCAAGTATTTCATATGCCTTTTAATGTTCAAATACCATAGTGGTTCATCCCACATCAGAACAAAACAAGATACAAATTGATGTTTGTTCAAAATGCCCTGTGCTGGGAAAACCATCCCTGTTGTCTAACACATCAAATTTGGTATTCCTCTCTATCAGCAGATAAAGTATTTGGGGATGTGTTTCTAAGTCACATTCTATTTCATTACTACCCAATGTAGCTTCCTGTATTTTTAAGCAAAGGTCACCTCGACATTTGGTAATCATGAATATGCCCAAACAAAATGGATATCAAACGGAGGAAAAATGCATATTATATGCACACAGAAGCCTTTTCTGTACCATGTTGACTTAACAGTTTTGTTTGGAATCTCTCACTTGTTCCTTTGCCTAATTAAGTGAGATGAATCATTTATCATCATTGATTGTATCAACTATGTTTTCAAAATGATGGAACACCAGGAGTAAAACAGCTCAGGGAACATGCATCATCATCTCACTTTCCAGTGAACATTTAAGAAATGAATAAAAGAATAGCAACAATTAACCACTGTCTCCCTATGGTTTTGTACAAGGTCGCAAGTCGCAACTTAATTTTGTTTGTCCACAAAATATATATTGCTGCAAATTGCCTTTGTAAATTAGTGCTTTAGAAAAAACATGTCTATTGCCTTAAATTTCTATGACAAGAACAAACGTAGAAAACTTGAAGGAGAAATGCTTTTTAAATCATCAAACAGAATCTTGGGATAAAAAAACCCTGAGTAGCAAAAAAAAGTTTCTCTAATGAAGATGCATGAATGAAGTCTCACAACAAGCATTCTTACCTTTTTAGGTTTGAGTTTACTACTCTTCCACTTAATTACGTAGCAATTCATACTTATGAAGCAATTCATTTTTAAAAAGCAGATCCATTTTTAAAAGATACAATCAATTCTGAGTAGAATAATTTTTAACAGTCAGCCTGTATATGAAGACTAGTATGGCATTTACTACTATTTTTAATGGAAAACAAAATGGCATTTGAAAACAGTTAACCTCACATTTGGTGTTGTTGAAGTCAATGGTATACTTTTAGTACATGGTGGTCCATAAAATTCAAACACCTTCAGTGATCTAGTACAGCAATTATAGCAGTGCTTTCTCCAAAAGCTATAGAAACATTACGGTTTCAACAGGTAAGTGCTTAATTTTATAATAGATGGTACCAAGAAATAACAGATAGTGAAGCTAGTAATTGCCCCAACATTAAACTTTTCACTAATTAACAGTTATTATGGTTGCAGTCCTAAGTACACATTGCTAGGAAACAAGGCTCACTGATTTATTCAGCTGGTCTTACTTCTGAGTAAATACACTTAAGATTGCATTTCCGTCAACTTCAAAGGACATTGTGAGCAGTGTTCCCTCTAAGCTGAGTTAGTGTGAGCTAGCTCACAGTTTTTTAGCCTCTGGCTCACACATTTCTGTCTTAGCTTAGGAAGGACAGCTCCAGAGCAAACTAATTTATGCAGTGGCCAAATTGCTCGCTCACAACTTTAATGCCAGTAGCTCACAGAGTAGAATTTTTGCTCACAAGACTCCACACCTTAGAGGGAGCATTGATTGTAAGATACCCTAAATATGTTTATCTGTGGCTCCATTTCTCCTACTGCTAAGAAGCTTGATGAGAGACATTTGGGCTGTCATTACATGAGCAGTTTGTCATGACATACTAGCATTACCTGTGCAGATTTAGAGGGCTTGACCAGACAATGACATTTGCCATCTGTGGCCTAGTCATTGGCAGCCTGTCCCGCTCTGCATTGAACTGGAGTAATCAGGCACCTGGGAAAATCCAGTAGTAAGGGATGGTAGCACTTCTACTTCATTTTGTCCCATGTTTGAACTCTCCCAGCATGAAAGGAACCTGGAAGGGAAGTGTGAATGGGCACTTCCATCTCATTCAAGGGTTGCGGAGCTAGCTAACGGAAGCAGTTGTTCAGTTATGCGTTTATGTGCATGCACACTGATGATTTTTTTTTAAAAAAAAACTCCCATCAGCACAGCACGTCCTGTGGCTGATGTGCAACACTACTGTGGATGCTTGACCACAGGACAGCTGTGCAGGTAATGTGCAGCAGGGAATGCTGGCTGGTTGGTATCCCCTGCAACACTTTAAGCTGGTGCAATTAGCAGTGCTGCCATATCATGCCAAGCCGCCAGTGTGACCACAGCCTTGCTTCTATCTAGACCTGTTTTGGTGAATCCTTTTTGCTTTTGCTTTCTGCCATAAGATCAGGCAGGGCTGACTATCAAACTCTGGATTACTGTAACTTGCTCTATGCAGGCTACCTTTGGGCCTGATCCAGAAATCGCAGCTAGTGCAGAATGCAGCAGCATGCCTGCTGACAACAATGCCTTTGCAGGTGTTTATTCAGCCAATGTTGTGCCAACTGCGTTGGCTGCCGACTGAATACTGGATTCATTTCAAGGTTATGTTTTTGACCTTTAAATCCCTATGTGGCCTGGGACCATCATTCCTATGGGACTGCCTCTCCCTATATGAACCTCAGACAGCTTTATGCTCTTCTGATCAACACCTCCTGGTGATTCCTGGCCCAAGGGATATATGCTTAGCCTCAACCAGGACAAGGGCTTTTTCGGCCCTTGCCCTAACCCGGTAGAACATCCTCCAACTTGAGATCAGGGCCCTGCAGGACCATTACAGTTCCACAGGGCCTGTAAAATGGAGCTGTTCCGCCAGGCTTTTTATTGAGGCAGCGGATATTCAACCAGTCTGGCCTCCCCTGTTTATGGCCCTTTTTCCAGTGCCTGCTGTCAGATAATATTATTGGGCACTGGAACACCTATATTCACCTGATATGAGGCATGGGGTCTGATGATATTGTCTCTTGTGCCATCGACTGTTTTATTGCTTTTATTGCTTTATGGACTACATGTTGTAAGCTGCCTACTTGTGTAATAGGGTGGGGTATAAATTGAATGAATGAATAAATAAATAAATAAATTTGATACTAAAGAAGACTGGAAGCAAGTGCAGGGAATTCTGATCAACAAATACTCAGGATCAATTTTTATATTTATTTGCTGGAAGGGGATTTAAGCCAGTTTCCTGTCATGATGCATTATACAACAAATCCCAACACCGTATCATAGTACTAACGACTGGTAACAGAAAGAGGAGATGTTGGGACAGAAAAGAACAGTGGGGGGAAGCTCCCTGCTCAGCTGCCAGAGAGCCAGTCTGGTGTAGTGGTTAAGTGCGCGGACTCTAATCTGGGAGAACCGGGTTTGATTCCCCACTCCTCCACTTGCACCTGGCTGGATGACCTTGGGCAAGCCATAGCTCTGTACCAGCTGTTCCTTCAAGGACAGCTTGGGAAAGAGTTCTCTCAGCCCCACCTACCTCACAGGGTGTCTGTTGTGGGGAGGGGAGGGGAAAGGAGTTTGTAAGCCGCTCTGAGACTCTTAAGTGAGTGAAGGGCGAGATATAAATCCAATCTCTTCTTCTTCTTCTAGCCTCTGGTCCACCACAGTTCCCAGAGCATTCTCTGTGCATGCACAGGGAACACTCAGCAGCGGTGAGGCCTGAGGCCCACCAAGCCTTCTCCCACCCCCTCCCAAGCAGCAGTGGCGATGGCAAGGCCTGAGGCCCACCAAGCCTTCTCCCACCCCCCTCCCCAGCAGTGGTGGTGGTGAGGCCTGAGCAGCTCACAGTCACTGGGCCCGCTAAGCCTCCCCCCGATGGCCAAAGTATTCTCTGCACATGAACAAGGATTTACTTTGGGGGGGATTTAAACAACCCCCGAATATTTTTTTTTCTTTTCAGATTTTTTGGCACACCTGGGGAGTCCCCCAAGTGTGCAGGAAAATTTCTCTACCCCCCAAGTGCCCCCGATGTGTGGATTTAGATATCTGCATGGAGGGGACACCTTGGGAATTAGTAAAAAGACAAGAAGTGGGACCCATGATACTCGCAGGGAGGAGTATTCCTAAAGGAGGAGGAACTGAAGAAGAAGCGGCTGCAGGTAAGCCTTCTCACCCCCTGGCACCAGTGGAGAGGCCTGAGTGGCTCCCAGCTGCTGGCCCGCCATAGAGTTCCCAGAGTGTTTTCTGTGCATGTGCAGGGAACACTCTTTTATTGGGGGGGGGATTTAAATATCCCCCATATAGTTTTCAAAAGTTTTCAGATTTTTCTGCACACCTAGGGAGTGCCCCAAGTGTGCAGGAAAATATCTCTGCCCCCCAAGTGCCCCCTGATATGCAGATTTAGATATCCACATGCACAGGGGACCCTTGGCAGGACCCACAGGATCCATGGGGGGAGAGAAGGAGCCAATCCTTCTCCCCCCACAGCCCTGGTGAGGCCTGCGGCTCTGCGCTGGATGGGCCTCGCCATCCCTTCCCCCACTTCAGCCTGCCCTGCATGAGGCCCGCATGGCACAGAGTTGCTGGGCCTCGCTGCTCTCCCCCCCTCCTGCCCCCAGCTTGTCCCAACAAGGCCCAGAGCTGCCGGGCCTAGCTGCTCTCTCCCCTCCCACCCCCGGGTTGGCATGGAGCTGCCGGGCCTAGCTGCTCTCCCCCCTCCCACCCCCAGCTTAGCCCAGTGAGGCCCCCCACCCCTGGCTCCCAGGCCAGAGTGGCCAAGAGCTGCTTGGGCTCACAGCTTCCCCTGGGCTCTGGCGGTGAGGCTTGAACACCTCCCAACCACCAGGCAGCCCCAGTTCCCTGAGCATTCCCTGCGCATGCACAGGGAACACTTACTTTTTGGGGGATTTAAATATCCCCCCAAATTAAACTTTTTGGATTTTTCTGCACATGGGGGGAGTCCCCCCCGTGTGTAGGAAATGCTCCCTGCCCCCCCAAGTAGCCCCCCACATGGATTTAGATATCCACACAGGGGGGCACTTCAGAATTAGTATATAGATGTTGGCATCAATAACATTGTGAAATGTAGTTCTGTGGTCTTAGGGAAAGCATTTTGGTTACTAGGCAGAAAACTAAAGGCCAAGATCTCAAAGGTAGCATTCTGAGAAATGTTACTGGTTTCATGTGCAGGGACAGCTAGACAAGCACGGATCAGAGTTCTCAATGCATGGATGAAAAAGTAGTGTCTGGAAAAAGGGTTTAGATTTTTTTGGGCAACCAATCACAAAAAATAAATTAATTAAGGAGTGAGAATAAATTCCTAACAATCCACCTAGCCAATTTCTAAAAACAACAGAGTAAAATCACATAGGCTTCCTCCCTAATGGCAGCCATTCTCTGCAGTTCTTTCTTTGATGTCAGAAGGGCCAGTTGATATGATTGCAGCTGATAAAGAACTTCAGTCACTTTAGGGGAAGGCCACTGGGAGAATTCAAGGTGTCAGGTCCCTCTACAGGTCAAAGTTATTAGGAGTCGTCCAATGAGGTCTATAGCACCCAAGCAGACTGAAATCGACTTACTAGCTGGCCAGTTCCTCCAAGGTTTATCACATAACCACCAGCATCCTCCAGTCCAACCATGGCAGTTTGAATCTGCCTCACTTCCACCAGCCACTGTTAAGCTCTGCTGGTGTCTGGAGTGGCTCCAGGCTGCCCAACTCCAGGCCTGCCCGAAATTTCCCACCAGCAGTCCAAGACGGCCCAGTGTTAGTAAGAAACTCACTGTAGAGAGAAGCCCCACCCAACACAGGTTGCCAGCAACAGCAACTCCGCAGCAAGGGTAGGCCATGCAGCTGCAAGAGCAATTGACACCATGGCAGTGGGGCCAACAGCGGCAGCAAGGTCAGTGGATATTCTGTCAGATGACCCCTGCTCCTGCCGAACTGCTGGTCTTGCTGCAGACATGACATATTCTGTGGGAGAAACTCTCAATGCCACAGCACCCAGACCAACAGTAAAAGCAAGGTCTATGAGAGTTCTGACCGCAGCAGGGTTAGTGAGTGTTCTGTCTGGTGTCTTCGATAATGGAGGTTCACTTTGCAACACTTTGCACTTTCCACCTTCTCTCTGTGCTCTCGTTAGCTCCACCTCAGTTCACCCATCCACAGAGCTCACAGAGAATCTCTCAGCATCTTAGATTGAGGTGGGAACAGTGTTGTTGAAATTTCCAGTTATTTTAATTAATTTAGGGAATCATTAACATCAGCAGTCAGTGTAGTGGCCAAGTGTGCAGATGACACATTATTCAAGATGGAGAAAAACAGGATGACTGTGAAGAGCTTCAGAAGGATCTCCATAAATTGGATGAGCGGGTAGCAATGTGGCAAATGAAGTTCATTGTTACACTACTGTGTAAAGTAATGCACATTGGAACAAAAAATCCAAGCATCAAGTATAGGCTACTGAGGTATGAACTTGTTAAGACTAAGAGGGAAAAATATCTTGGGGTTATAGCAGATAGCCTAAAGAAAGTGTCAACCCAGTGTGCTGCAGTGGTGAAAAAGGCAAACTATAATGCCCCCCTATAGATCAATGGTGTGACTGAATTTGGAATACTGTGTGCCATTCTGGTCACTGTACCTCAAAAAGTACATCACAGAGCTGGAAAAAAAACACAGAAGAAAGCAACCAGGATTATTAGGAGTTTGGTACACCTTCCCAATGAAGAAGGGCTGAAAAGTTTGGGGCTTTTCATTTTAGAAAAGAGATAACTGGGGTGGACATAATGGAGGTTTATAAAATTATGCACAGGGTGGAGTAAGTTGGCAAAGAGAACTTTTCCCCCTCTCCCAAAAGACTGGAACTCATGGGCATCCAACAAAGCTGATGGGCAGTAGATTCAGGGCGGACAAAAGGAAATAGTTCTTCACACAGTTCTTCACACTTGGGAGAAATTCTAAAATAACTGTAGAGCTGCAACATATGGCATAGGGATGAGTATTGATAATAAAACTAATCAAAATCCAATCTGGGCATGTTTTTTTTAAATTTAACTTTTGAAGTCTAATTAATCTTGAAGAAAACTGCCTTCAACTTTCAGAGAAGGCCAGATCTAGCTTTAAAAGGGGGGGAGGGGATGCAATGTCTACATCCACCACTCTACTTTCAATTGCCATTTTTCCATGCTGTTTTCAAATGTCCTCATAGTGAGCCAAAGGGGACAGATGTGAGTGATTCAATGTGTATCTGACAGGAACAACATTCACCCAGAATATCTAGGTCATGTCTATGTTGTGAAGCATCATGCTTGACTGCTGTTTCTGTGCTCAGTGTTTCATGTAATCAAATTGTGGGATCACTGGTTTGGGGAGGGCTCTCATTCTACACAAGCTTCTTGCTGGAGCCTTTCTAGCTATTGAGCATTAACACATATACTAGACCAGACAAATAGCCAGTGGAAGAAAGGGTGATATTTAAATAGGGATGGACACAAACCAAGAAAATGCAGTCTGTTTCAGTTCATGGTATGCCCGGTTCGTGAGCCACGAACCATCATGAACTTTTAGGCACTAAATGAACCAATTTGGTTTGTGAGGTTCATGATGTGGTAGAATGCCCCCAGACATTGTAGAGGCACCAAACTTTTAGAGGATTTCCAGATGACTCTCCTCTACTTGCCTTCGAAGTTTAGTGAGGATTGTATTTACGGGGTCAGAGTCACAGGTTCCCAAAGAAAAGTTGCCCCAGGAAAGTGCTTTCTGGAGAAATGACAGACATAGGTTCAAGAGGTTCAGGGGTGTATAGAATGGACCCTATGCAAGCTAGAGATATCAGACTCTCAGGGGACCTCCTCCTCATGCTCCCTACATACTCTCCAAGTTAGGGGCAGATTGAACCTAGGGGATCTGAGTTATGCCCCCTCCAAAAAAGATGTCCCCAGGAAAATACTTTTGGGGAAAATGTCAGGCAGAAGTTCAAAAGTGTATAGAATGGACCCCATGCAAACTACATACACCAATTGTACTGCCTGGAGAAATCATTGGGTGAATGCTGAACAGAAAGAAAGTCTGCACCCACTGCTGGAGAATGGCAACAGAAGGGCACAGATGAAATTCCCTGGGGAGAGAGTTCTAGAACTTTGATACCATGATTGACAAGGCCCTTTCCTGGGTTGCTGATCACCCAATCTGAAATAGGGCCTCTGAAGATGACCATAATATTCGGCAGGTTCATAAGGGATTAGCTGATACTTCAGGCTTATTGGTCTCAAAGCATATAGGGCTTTGAAGGTCTAGACCATCACCTTGAATTGTTCCCTGAAACAAATTGGGAGCCAGGTAGATGGACCATGACTGGAATGATATGGTCCCTATGACCCTCTTTAGTCAACACTGTGGCTGCATCATTGTTACCAATTGTCAGAACCCTACCTTCTGGGCCAGAGCTGTCATTTTTTCCTAACATCTTTGGAAGGCCTAGCTGGTTCTATTGCACATGTTTAAAGAGCTTACCTGGTCCTGTAATGTGCAGTGTGTCTGTTCACAGTGGTCTCAGTTTCCTCTTGGAATCTGAAGTGTTGTCTGTGGAAAGTAAAGCAGTAAGTGCTGCCAGCTTCCACGGATGGATGCTGCATGTATGAGACAGTGGTTTTCTTGTTCTACAGATGCTGTGTGCTGTGGCCGAAACTCAGAGAAGAAGGGAGAAGGGGAGAGGTCTGTCCAATTTTTTTGAGTGTCCTGATGGGACAAATCATAAGGAGGTGGCTTGGTAGTGTTCTGTCTAAGCTGAGTTACTGGGGAATTTCACACTACACCTTTAAAAATGTTACTGAACCGGCTTGGAATAACCTGATACAGTGACAGCTGTTTCAGACAGCCCTTGCCCTACCATTTTGGAGCTGTCTTCGAAGTGGTATGTCATTTCAGACTGCTGCTTTCTTTTCAAGCCTCTTCACCACACACACACACACACACACACAAACACACACACACACAAACACATGCACAAACACACACACACACAAACACACACAAAAATACACAAACACACACACACAAAACACACACACACACAAATACATAAACACAACACACAAAACACACACACAAACATGCACACAAACACACACACTCATCATCAGAGGAGGCGCTGAGGTCCCATTCCTCCTCAAACCTCACTGTCTCCAGGCTCCATCCCTCAAGTCTCCAGGAATTTTCCACCTGGAGTTGGCAACCCTATCTCCTTTCCAGCCAATCATCAACCTCATTCTTCAAGTTTCCATTTCCCTCCCCCGCAGCCTCCACCGTGGTATGAAGCCCTGACTGCTATGTCACATTGGCTGTCATAAAGGGACCATCTCAGCAGGGTATAAGGAAGTAGAGTTCACCATTTTCTCCAGGGGAACTGATCTCTGCCATCTGGAGAGCACTTGTTATTCTGAATGGTTTCCAGCCCTTGCCTGGAGATTGGCAACCATACTTCCCCTGGTGGAAAAGTAATCTTTCTCTGCAATGGGGACCAAAGCAGCTGACATCATTTTCCTCTTCCCCTTTTTGACTTGCACAACAACCCTGTGAGGTAGGTTAGGCTTAAAGTCTGTGACTAGCCCAAAATCACCCACTCAGCAAGAACCTGGGTCTAGCAGATCCTGCTCAGAAGCACTGACTGCTACACCTAAGGTAGCCAACCTCCTGGTGGAGCCTGAAAATCGCCAGGTATCACAACTGAACTCCAGACAACAGATCCTCCTCTCCCGTGGAGAAAATGACTGCTTTGGAGGGTGGCCTCTATGGCATTCTGTTCAGCTGGCCCCAATGAGTTTTCTCCCAAAGGCCAACATAGGTGTGGATAGGGGCTTTCAGAGAAGCAAGCTTGGTTGCCTAGCAATGGGCACTGAGGGGGAAGCTGCCGGCTCTGATGATGGAATAGGGTTCCCAACCTCTAGGTGGGGCCTGGGGACAGAGATCAGCTCCCCTGGAGAAAATGGCTGCTTTGGAGGGTGGACTCTATGGCACTGTACCATGCTGAGGCCCCTCCCCTCCCCAAACCCCACCCTCTTCTGGATCCACCCCCAAAGTCTCCAGGGATTTTCCAACCCAGATCTGGCAACCCTATGATGGAAATACCTGAATATTTGGGGGGTGGATCCTGTGGAGGGCAGCTTTTTTGGGGGAAGGGGAATGGAAGGACTCAGCAAGCTATAATGCCATACGGCAGGGGTGGGCAAATTGCAGCCCGGGGGCCACATGTGGCCCGCCACAGAGTTTTTTGTGGCCTGCCAAGAAGATTTCAGGACTTCAAGAAAATTGAGCCTAAATTCAATTTGCTCTCTTATCCCATCACTGCTGATATTGATACAGCACCTGAGGAGCTGCAGCTTGAATTTACTGGCATGCAGTCAGATCACACTGTGAAAGAAATGTTCAATCCTGTGACATTAGTTGACTTTTACAAATCTTTGTCTGCTGAAAAAATTTCCATGTATGAAGAAATTTGCTGGGAAAATGTTCTCTATATTTGGGTCTACATATATTTGTGAGCAAAGTTTTTCTTGCATGAAGATTAACAAGAGTAAATATAGATGCTCTTTGACAGACATTAACTTGCAGGCTGTGATGATAATCTCAACAAGCAATCTCACTCCTGATGTCAAAAAAATTGTAGAAAAGTGTGATAGGGTACATTTGTCTCATTAAACTGATTCAAAAATTAAATGTGTTTGCAGCTATAGACGATATAAAATTAGCACAATAAATAAATTGAATAAAACTACCACTATTTTATTTAATTCATATCTATTGATTTTTATGATACAATTTATACCTTTTCTGAAATGCAAAGTTAACTAATGAATGCAATCATTTTAAAAGGTGCGGCCCTCCACTAACCTCCGCTCCCACAAAGTGGCCCCCGAGCCAAAACAATTGCCCACCCCTGCCATAAGGGCTACCCTCCAAAGCAGCCATTTTCTTCAGGGGGACTGATCTCTGTCATCTGGAGATTAATTGTAACAGCGGGAGATATCCAGGTCCCACTTGGAGATTGGCAACCCTAGGGGGAAAGTCAGCCACACCGCAGGGGGTTGAAGGGAATGGTTTGATGGTTGCTGGCCCACCTCATTAGCCAGCCAGCCATGGTGGAGCTAAGCAGGAGAAAGAGCCTGAGGAATTTCACACAGTCATCATGTTCCGTTTCAGGAACTCTTCAATAACGGTTTCTGTCAGGCATGTTACACAGAACCATATTAGTACCGGTTTCCTAACAGAACATATTGGCCCTTTCACACAGTAACGTGCCTCTCCCATTGGGGAAGCGTTCCTGAGCCAGTTTACCTTGAAACCTCCTCCCAAGCATTCTTCAGTTCCTGAAGCGCTATGGAGTGCTGTGTGAAATGCCCCGTTTCTGACAGTTTATTCTGGGCATGCTGGCAGTGTGCGGGGGAAGGAGTTATACTGATAGTCCATTGTCTTTTCACTGACAGAAGCAGGTCACTGAGGGAACAGTTAGACCCACCTGGCAGTGTGTGAAGGAGAAGAGTGGACCCAGCTCCCAGTCGGTTCTTCCCCTTCGCTGGCTCCCTCCAGACTGAGGCTGAGACACTGGCCGGTGGCTCTGTGGGAGGGACTGAGGCAAAGCAGGGAGAGAATGCAGCCAGTGGCCAGGGGCCCCCTTTTGAGTGGCAGTCCATCCAGCCTACTGATTTTGGCGCCCCATGGAAACTTGCCCCTTGGAATCTTAAAAACGGCTTTATATAATAGGAAAGATTGAACTACATTTTCCAGTGCAATACACATATTCCATAATAAGCAGTACAGTGTGATTGTCTGTAACACCTAGCTTTCCAAATATACAGCAAATGTACATACAGTTGCAGTATGGACTAGCAACACTGTGGCCACAGATGAATATTCATATATAAACAGAATTCTTATTACTTTACCATTCTGGAATTCCCCAGGACACTAAATGCATGAATTCTTGAAGCTTTCTTCTACTGAACCAGACCATCAGTCCATCAAGGTTAATATTGTCTACTTAGACTGGCAGAAGCTTTCCAGAGTTTCAGGTTGAGGAGTTTCACATCACCAGCTAACTGATACTTTTAGCTGGTAATGCCAGGAACTGAACCTGGGTCCATCTGCACACCAATATCATCCTTGTATTTTACATGGATATATAAATACATTTAATATATTAATAACATTCATCCAATTTATAATTCCAGAATCCAAAGGTATGTTTAACTTTGATGCCATCTTTAAAATATTACAGCTAACTTCCACCACCATACTGCTTTAGGTGAATATATCATTTTTCTACACCTCAGTGTGCCTCTGCAGGGAGCTCCTTGTAATGGCAGTGCTTGAAAGGTTAATGGCATTCATTGCACTACTAATCTATCCTTTGAACCACTGATTAGCATTGAAATTGATTTGGAGCTACTTGTGGCTGAAATGACATTAATCTAGTCTTTGCAGTTGGAAATGCAGACACCTATCTCATGTTAGCAGGTGATGACACATTGTTAATTTGATGGCTTCCATTGTTTTCTCTTTCAGCAGAACATCTGAAATTGGGAATGTTAGTCCAGAAAAGTCTACTTGATTTGCACTTTAAAGTTTCAACATCATGTCCATTACTTCACTGGAAAGGTAGAATTTATTTATTTTTGACAGATGACAATGTCAAAGAAGAACTGTTTCTTTTAGAAATGAAAGCCGTGATAAAATTATAGGCTTATATGTGTAATAGGGATGAGTGGATTTTACCCATTCCATTCTTCTTTTGGTCTAGGATTTCTCTCCAAACTGGATTCCTTTTCTTTTTAATATTGATTTAAATAAGATAATTTCTAAAAATAATTTCAGGAGTGGTTTGTGTGCAGTTTGCTACAGGATTTGTGAGACTGAGGTTTCATTCCCCACTCTGCCCTGGATACTTGCTGGGTGACCTTCAGCCAGTTACACACTTACAACCTGGACTACCCCACAGAGTTGTTGTGAGGATAAAACTAAAGAGAGGAGAATTATGTTATTCACTTTTAAATCCTCACGTAGAAAAAAGCAAGGCATTAATTAATTAATTATCATCTTTTCTCCTTCTGTGTTGATGATAAACACACATGCAATGAAAAAAACACTATAGAACAGCAACTTTAGTGTGATTTGCAATTGTACCACTATTTTCTGTCCACTGTTTTATAGATGTGCACACCACACAAAAATATTCTGAATACAACTGTATATACAAGCACATTAAGATTGTATTTTTGCAGTATTTAATCAATGTGAATGAGTAACAGAGATGAGTGGGAAAGGATACAAATGAACTGGGGCAAACTGCATTGATGGCACTGTGTTCAAAATCTGGAAGTTAAAAAATGGATTAAAGTAGAATTCCTAAAGCATTGGTTCAATCTAAAAAAAAAACACTGGCAATTTGGAATGCCAAAATTTGGAGAGAAATTTGAATGAGACAAATTTGAGAGGTATTCCTATAAATGCCTCATCCTATGAGATTTGTTCTGCCAGAATTTTAATATTTTATGTTGGGGTTCACAACAGCTCCACTAGCACAGCTATAAAGGACAGCACTTCCTTGCACTGCAGCCAGTGTTAGGCTAGCACAGCAAGTAAGTATACGTGTCACTGCTTTTGCTCTAGCACCTGAAAAGATCCTGTTAATATTACTTAGAGGGATTTTCCTTCCTGCTGAAGGGGTTTACCTCTTCAGCCCTTGGTATCAGAGACAACCCTGTCCAGCTTTCTTTTCAGGTATAGAAGACTATAGAATAATAGAGACTGAGTGCAAAGGACAGAAATCAAAAGATTGAATGGGTAATAATTAATGAATAATCAAATGAAGATGTATTAATGGTTAGATCATGATTTTGAGGGAGTTGTATGGTGGGGTTTTTTCTTTTTTATGTGGGTAGGACATGGGAATAAGAAAAATATTTTTTTGGTTATATAGATGGAATGTCATTCATTTTAGATTATGAACTAGAGTATAAATATATATTGTATGAACTAGTTCTATTAAATATGTACTCAATAAAGTTTAAATTAAAAAAAGAGAGGGATGTGGTGAAAAACTGAATCATGTCAAGATAGATTCAGATGGCTAGCCGTGTTGGTCTGAAACAGCAGAACAAAGTAAGAGTTCAGTGGCACCTTTAAGACCAACAGAGTTTTATTCAAAGTATAAGCTTTTGTGTGCACGCACACTTCTTCAGATACAATGAAATGGAAGTTACCAGTCCATACTGTCGGAAGAATTTTGTAAGGTTTGCCTTTGACTAATGTGCAATCATTTTTGAAATTATTTCCATTTGATCTGACCTATGTGAAACCCCAAAAGGTACCAGACCTAACTGAAGCCTGGATAAACAGGAACTTTCACAGGTCTTTGAAACCTTTGAAAAGACCATTCAAAAGCCATAAAACTCACATCCCTAAACAAGGAAAGACCCTTGTTCAAAAGACCCCAGATAACTGAGCCAAAGAATGAGAGGGCATTCACCTGTAGCACCCTCCTTCACACATGTAGAGATAACACCAGAGGTCCTGTCTTATCTCATATGTGCCAGAACACTTAGAAACAGCTTGACCCTGACTCATCAAATGTCATAAATTAGAATGCAATGTTTATATAATGCGTTCCCAAAACAATCTCAAAACAGCTCCTGTCAGTAAAGACGGAAATCTATCTTACGCATCAAACACTTGATTGATGTCAGAATGATGTAGTAATGTAACGTATCAATCCTCACCAAATCCTTTGATCTTTGGGTATAAAAGATCCCCTGTTCCAATGCAACATTGTCTCACTTTGGACAGACACCTGTGTCTGTGTGTGGGTGAGGCCCGGAGTCTTTAACTCTGTATCTTGAGACTTGAACCATGTAGTAATGGGGGAGGCTATTGCCTTCACACTCCTGGATGGTGAAAGGTCTCTCTACTTGCTAGCTTTGCTTTGATTGTGCTTTATCTTGAATGGTAGTATAGAATGTAACTTTTGCAAGGACTCTTATTCGATACTAATAAACATCTTTGATTATGCGCAGAAAGTCCATTTGAGTGTGTTTTTTTGAAGACCAGCCCTTGGTGAGTAGTAAGAGGCCAACCCTAGCCGATAAGAACCCTTTGGTAAGGGGACCAGGTCAGAGGATCCCTGAGGTGATAAGGAGGAGGGGGTCCCCCCTGATTTTCCTTCCCACACATACATGTAGGTAGACGGTGAGCAGTAAATTAGCATACAACTTAATGAAGATGTTTAGCAAATTCAAGGACCAAGCAGGAATAACAAGCTTAGTTTATATGATTACCATTTGTTTGGGTTTAATTCTAGAGTGGGGGAGCATAGTACAGGAAATAAATGTCATAATTGGAAATTAATGGGCAGATGTACCCTCCTTAACTGTGGAATGCTGAGAGTAATTAACTGAGACCCTGCCATGCTTTGTCCGTCTCCTCTCAAGCAGGGAGGCAACATTACAGCATCCTCATCTTTGAAGTGGGGTGATTTGCTTTGTAGAGTATCTCCCCTGTCCCCAGAGTAGAGAAATGCATTCCAAATTCCTTTGCTGTTTTATTGCAAAGAAAATTCAGGAACAGACTAGAAAGGGAAATTGCTGAGTTGCAAGTTATTACAACACTCAGAATAATGGGCTACCCAGGACTTAACAGGGATATTAGTTTCTTAGCTCACTGCATATGCTTGCTAACCTCATTCAGTCCTTACATCTGTATTCTCACCAATCCCCTTGAAGGGTTATACATCCTCTTTATTTTATTTCTTATTTAGAATAGTAGATTCAACAAGTATATTGTAATGTAGTGTAAGGAATAGTAGAATGTAACAATACTCCTAACAACTAAAGATCAGAGAGGCAATAGGTTACACAGAACAAGGCTGCATATGTTACAGAAACTAGGAAAAGAACCCAAACCAAGCAGAAACTAGCATTCTCTGGTCACAGATTTTGTTTGTTTGTTTATTTATTTATTGAATTTATAGCCTGCCCTCCCCTGCACAGCAGGGCTCAGGGTAGATAACAGCAATGTTAAAGCAATAGTTATAAATTAACCATTAAAAACAATTTCTGTCCCACTGGTTGACATCAAACAGATGGCATATACAGCACAAGATGAAGCCTCTTGTTTAGGATGACTATATGTGTCTGTGGACAGTAAGCTGATGTTAACACTGGTGTTAAAGACAGGGTGGGTGGCTAATGGAAGGGGAAGATGAGGGGAGGCCAGGGATCACAGTGTGTGGAATCGCAAAAGAAAAAACCATCACCATGATGCAAGGCATTCTTATACAAATGACCAATAACGAATACACCCAAAGAATCAATCTTGTATTGGTGCCTTTTTGTAATTATTCAAACAGGTATTGAATCAATTTTGTACAATTTCTACAGAAATAAATAAATCTATGTTGCCTGTTGTCAAGTACTTATCGAACCTTAATAGGTACATGCAGGGCTATTTTGGGGCAGGAATGCACAGGAACGGAATTCCGGCTGGCTCCTGAGTTGGCCACGCCTACAACCAAAACCTCTAGCATGTGTGGCTACAGAGCACGCTGCCCTCCCCACGTTACACACAAGAGAGAAAGGTGGCATGTTAAAATGTCTTTCCCCATTGGGATATTCTTGTCAATTTCACTCCCGGCCAGTCAGCTGAGAGTGAAATTGATAAGGAAAAGCCTCTCTCTGCCTTCCCTTCTCTAGCTGACATGTCACAGCTGGATGTCCCCCAATCTGGGGGAGGGAGAGAAAGGCATTTAACCATGTTCCCCCCCGAAATAGCAAAGAAAGCCGATGTTGAAGTGGGCCAAAGAAGCACAGGGGGGGAAGAGGCAAGCTTTCATGCTACCCTGTGCTTTCCCAGCCCCCCACCTAATATGCTAATATGCTGTTGGGGTGTGGCCTAATATGCTAATGAGTTTCTGCTGTTGGGTGTGGCCTATTATGCCAATTAGTTCCTGCTGGGCTTTTTCTACAAAAAAAGCCCTGGTTACATGTAAAAGTTCTGTCCGATCCCGTATGCAGTGGGAACCGAAAATTTCCTGAATCAACAAAGCTACGATGACAAGTAACTGGTTGTACACTTGTTGCATAAAGTTTCCCAAAATGTCTCTCCTTTTCAGTACATTCCAGTGCAGAACCAATGTTTCAAATTTAGATCTTTCAATGCAACAGCCAATCACTTGTTAATCTTCAAACCATGCTAAAGCCTTTAGGTCTCCAAAACCTCGCTCCCCTCAGACTTCACCCACAAAATCTCTAGGTATGTCTCAGCCTGGAGCTGGCAACTCTAGCTATCAGTAAAGATAGGCAATTGAACTACAACTTCAGTTCATTGACTATGATTGCACACTTGAAACATTTCTTGACATCCAGATTTTGTTTGTATATGAGAATCCCACAGATGCTCCAATTAGAGTCAATGCAATCTACATCGTAAGATATTTGTGCAGAAGACCTGGGCCTTACCATCATCCAGTGTGAACTGACACACTAAAATCCTGGACCAAACATGTCTACTTTTCAGGATAAGAGTAATAGAAATGGGCAAGTGGATGTTCTGGGATCTATGTTGGTTATTATTAATGTTCTAATTAAGGCACTCCTGACAAGTTTCTGAAAAAAAATTATGCTCTGGAATGCCCTTTGATAACTCTTATGTATCAGCATGTAATTATCCGCAAGCCATTAATCATAGATTAGTATTGTAGAAATTCAAATTATTCTGAAGTAGTTCCACACAGAGAATGTGAGAAGGAACACTTAAAATATGAGGGGTGGGGGATCTAACCCATTTGCCCTCTTGGGAGGAGCGGAATTCTCTACAACATTTTAGGACCTTGCCATATTGACACTGATAAACAATGTCCCTAATGTTTTATCAGCAGAGAAAACATACCTCCCCAAAGGGAGATATGTTCTTGGGGTAGAAAAATAATCTCAAATACTAACAGTACATTCAAAAGCAACTTACCCTCCTGTCAGAACATGCATCCAGGCTTCAGGTATTTGTGTATTGTGAAAGACATCTGCTTCCACAAACATGAATTTGCCTGATGACCTTTGTTGCCCCAAGATACGTTATGTATGTTGTCCACAATGCTGGTGACAACCCCCCCGCCAAAATTTTTTTTTAAAAAACTTAGAATTATTTTATTGTTTTTCTGTTCTCAGGCAGAAAAAAGGTTAAAACAAGGTGTTATTTTTACTGCAATCTTTAAATAAATGTACTGCTTAAAAGAACCAAGTGCTCTTGTCCACGTGTCATAAAACATGGAAGAAAAGTGCATAAAAGCGTCAAACATAAGTATTCTGTGCATGATTTCTACAAAACACAGATTTTTATTAGAGTATAAACAACAACTGTGCTTTTAGGAAGAGAGTGCAAAGATGACAGGAATTAAAAACACTATGCTATTAAACAGAGGAAAGAATTGCTAGGAGTCCAAACTCTAGGTACAATGTGGCAGAGGTAGGCGAGGAAAAGTATGCAATTTACTGTGTGACACATTTTAAATGTGCAAGTGGGAAAATGGATAATAATAACCCAAGAACACACCATTTGCATTAGCTAGAGGATAATGCAAAATAAAAATTCAGCATAAAAGATAAAATAAAGACTGTTACAAATAAGTCACTCAAAGATCAACTTGGACTTTACAGCAGATTCCACAAAGCATTGCTGAGATCTTTAATCATGGAGGGAGCAATAATAGAATGAAAAAAAAATTGTCCCCAAAAGTAGTTCTACTGTGAGAAAATGAAACAGATTCAAACAGAGCAAAGTCAAAAGGCAATTTCCTTACAGTCTGCCTACTTCTGCACAGATTTTAACGCTTTTTATGTAAGGGATGGAGAACATCCAACTATTTATTAAATTTTGTTTGCACTAAGCAGTGAAACAAGAGGGGAAATGCAACTTAGCTTGTGGTCACATGGCAAGGTAATTGTGATTTGTTCCCGCTATAAATTTAATCAGAATTTTTAGGGGGTTGGGATGATCACACATCCCTCCCTGACTTGCAAGCCTTGCACAAGGATGCTCTGGGCACCGTCTAGATGCAGCCGGCCCCACTCTCTGCCACCCACTTGCCTGCCAGCCCACCTGGCACTTCCTTCCTTGCCCACCGGCTTCCTTCCCCAGGAACTTTCCATGCTGCCTTCTGCTGCCTGATGCTGCTGGCAAGCAGGGTGAGTTTCCCAGTGCTGAGGTCTCCCTCCCTTCCTCCTAACACCGCACTGGGGACTCCTGAGGTAGGCAGGACCAGGAGCTCTGCGCTGGATGTGCACTTGGATGCTCATACATTCAAAGGTGGAAGCTGGGGGGGGACCTCATCACACAAAGAATGGTTAGATGACCCTAATAGTAATCACTGTGAGAGATGGTTGTCCAGATTGGTGAAATTGTGGATTCAAAGTGCAAGTACCCAGAAGGTACTTAATTTTTCCAGTGCAGAAAAATGTGGTAGAGAACCGGGAGGATTGTGTGAGTAAGCCCGCTTCAGCATGGGAGGTGGATCGGCCCATCTGATCAACAAATTAAAATGTGAGAGGGAACAGCAGTGAAACTTGATCAAAACAACCATGTGACCACAGCATTACATATATAGCTGGCATGAAAAACATCACTGCTTTAACACTATGTAAGTTTTGATAGATTTGGTAAGGAGGGTGGAGAGTCAGGAGGACAGGACATGTGTTGCTTGTTGCCCAGCTGCTGGTAGGACAAATTTCCTAGCCCATCTTCTTGTTTATCCACCCAGCTTGACATTTTGGTAACACTGGGAAGAAGCAAGTATGTGATCCTGGGAAATGTGGGTTAGTCTTGAAGTCAGTAAGCCCCTCTGCTCTACAGGCTATCCACAGTGTAGGGTTATGTAGTGCTAACACCATTGCTTCCAAGCCATGGGCTTACTCACTATCTAACACCAAAATTTCAGTTTTGACAATGAAAATTAAATAATCCCCCCCATCAGTAACACAGAATGTGAACACTATTGGTACAAAGAAGGCAACAATCTGAAGTCCACCTGGTTGATTTAAGGATATGATAAAATTGCTTCCAGGCTCCATCAAGCAGCACTGAACTGAATAGCAAGCTTCAATGATACATGCATTTGGTTCAGTTAGATTCAGTTATGCAACTAACAAACCCTAGTGTTAGGACAGATAGGCAGCAGGCAAAGAACTATCTGAACTGCTGTGAGAGACTGCACTTTTGAAAGCTTAGAAGTGCTATGTAAATATGTAAAGGACTGTGAAGGGTTAATTCATCACAGAGCCAGATACCCTTGAATGACAGGCTTTTCCAAGATATCTGATTGGTTAGCATCAGCTGAGTAGAGAAACACTTCTGAACTGGATGCTGAGGAGGATTCAGTCTGATTTCAGCCCTAGTAGAAAAGAGTCAAGTACTGACAGTTTTGGAATTCAGCCCTGACTGAGAGCAGTTTAACAGACAGGAGAACTGGAAAAGTTGGCAAGGATGAGTGGGCAGTTAGACAGAATCTCCCATTTGGGCCAAGGAAAGTGGACAGATATTCTAGAGAGACAAGAAAATTCCCTACCCAGTCAAACAGGGAATTAGCTCTGAAGAGTGCAGAGATCCTTGGTCTGGTGTGTTTAGAAACTTCCTGTAGAAACCTTAAGAGTCAGTTAAAAAGTCAGGACAAGTACAGGTGTTTCAAGAAAAGAAGTTTGGGTACTGGAAATAGTATGACAGCCTTCTGGAAACCAAAAGAGTTAGAGATTATTCAAAGAAAGTGTGCTGAAGTGTTTGAGGAAAACACTGGAACAAAAGCCTCTTGAATTAAACGTTTAAGTCACTGAAAAGCTGAAGAAACTCTCTTTAGCCTGAAATATAAGAGCTAAAGGCTGTGCATGTACTGATTTTACCTTAGAGTTATCCATATTGAGTTACCTCAGGAATTTTACCCCGATTTCACCTGACCTTTCTTCTCTGTGTTGAATAAAATATTTTGTTAATTTGAAATACAAAACTTCTCAAATGACATTTAAGTTGTATAAGTTAAAGGGGGCTCCCAGTCATTCCCTCAGGTTCCTGGGCTGAGCAAACAGCCAAAATATGATACTGTGACAGAGTGGGAAAGCCAGAATTCTTCAGAAAAGAATAAAACATAATTAGGGAGGCTCAGTCATAGCAAGGAAAGAAAAACAGAGGGAAAATCTTGCCTCTGAAATATGCCCAGGTATGCAGAAACCTCCTGACTCTGTGTGGTTGTGTTGTGCTACCTTCCTATTCAACATGGAAATGAAACCATTTACCAATAGATTTAAGTATCATGAAAGGTTGTGTGCATTCCTACATATTTCTTCTATAAACTATGGCTGGGAAACTTTGGAACAAAGCATGCTATTGGTATCCTATAGTATTGCTTATTTATTTTGAAGTTTTATACATTCAAAGTAGTTTACAACTAAAAAATTGTAATGGGATATAATTATCACAATACAATATCTTTAAAAGATCCCCAGCAAATCAGAAACACAATAAAAATATTCATACAAGTAGCAGTAAAATTGCAGGCAGAAACTTAAAACCAGTAAAACAGTAGTCAACAAAAAACTAACATTACTGATTAAACCAGAAATGTAGATTATAACAGACTATGAATAAGGCCCATTGTGGAAATAAATACAACAGGCTCTAGAAAGAGGCTCTGGGAGAGTGCCAAGGTGTTGGGCACTCAGCATCAATTTGCTGTGGCAACCTCAGCAGGGTATAATGACACAGAGTCCACCATTTTCTCCAGGGGAAGATCTCTGCCATCTGAAGAGCAGTTGTAATTCAGCATGATCTTCATCTCTCCCCTGGAGATTGGCAATAATGGTTCCCCATGAGAGAACGGGTGGTTTGAAGGGTGGAGTCTATGGCATTGAACCTGTCTGAGGTCCCACCCCTGCTGAAACCTCACCCTCTCCAGGGTCCACCCCTCAAATCTCCAGGAATTTCCCCACCTGGAGTTGGCAAGCCTACCTCCCAGCCAACTGTCAATGTATCATCTGCCCCCTGGCTTTAGCTTTCTATCTCCTCCCCCCTCCCCCCTAGAGAGCAGTTGTAATTCTGAGTGATCTCCAGCCCCCACCTGGTGATTGGCAACAATGGTTCCCCATGAGGGACTCGCTGGCTTGGAGGGTGGAGTCTATGGCATTGTGGCATTATTGCCACACACAAGCGCACAAACACACACAGAGACACACACACACACAGCACACACATACAAACACACACACAAACACATGTCACACCTCACTAACCGTTTTACTTTTACGGAAGAAGATAGGAACAGAATTCTAATTAAGGTTCCAAAATTAATGCAAGGCACAGACCAGATGGGGCATTCTGATTGGTCTCAATTAGAGTACTTTAAAAAGAAATATTTATGGATGAGCTTACACGCCTCCTCACTATCGGACTATTGTCAATCTAATCTTATTCCCCGTGGTTTAAGAATACAGAAGGGTCCAGCTGTGTTTCTAGATAAAGAAGATTTTTGCAATAAATAGATTGCCTTGGAAACTTCTGTAAAGGAACACTATCGTTGTTATGGCTGTTCGATCTGCCCATTAGTTTGGGAAACTAAGTTTTTGGATTTCCCAATTTGTAACTTTAGAAAGGAGATTGAGACATTCACAAACTGTGGGTCAAAAAGACTTATATATCTTTTGCAGTGCTTATGTTTAATGTTATACGTAGGAGCTACAATCTGTTCAGTAAGCGTCCGTATGACTGAACATAAATCTCGTATACGGTCACAAAATTTTGAGGCTCCCCTGGTCTCACTTTTTGTAGAAAAACATCATAAGCCTGAGGATTTTAAGTTTCTGGTTCTGGAAACTTTACACGTGCCTAGATTCAACAGAATAGATACCAGGAAGAAACTTTTACAAAGAGAAATGTACTGGATACATAGATTAAAAACATATCATCCTTTTGGGTTAAATATGTCTTTGGAATTTTCTAGTTTTGTATAAATCCCTTTCTATGTAATTAGATGCTATATCTTTAAGTTGAAAGGTGGATACCCTGAGATTGCCTTTTAAATGGTGGTTAGGTGCATGATGCATTACACTGTAAAGCCTTTGAGCAACATGCAATAACTTAGGAGTGTTCCAGATATGCTGTGAGTTGGTGAGTTGTACTACTAACAGTAATATATTATTGAAGTTGTTTGTTGTATGCTTTTGAATTTTGAGGCTTCCCTGGTCTCACATCTTGTAAAAATATCATAAGCCTGAAGATTTTAAGCTTCTGGTTTTGGCAACTTTACATGTGCCCAGATTCAACAGAGTAGAGACCAGGAAGAAACTTGTACTGAGAGAAATGTACTGGACACATAGATTAAAAACACTTCATTTTTTGGGTTAGATATTTTTGGAACTTTCTAGCTTTGTATAAGTCCCTTTCTATGTAATTAGATGCTGTACCTTTAAGTTGTAGGGTGGATACCCTGAGATTGCCTTTTAAATGGTTGTTAGATGCAGGATGCATTACACTGTTAAGCCTTTGAGTGACATGTATTAATTTAGGAGTATTCCAGATATGCTGTGAGTTGGTGAGTTGTACTATTTGACTAATATTAATATACTATTAAAGTGGTTTGATGCATGCTTTTGATTTTTAAATATTGTTTGTCTGCAGAAAAATTGCCATTGTTGAATCAGCCAGATATAGTAGAAGTACTTTTATTACGTTTGAAGATATTGTAAGTCCTCTTTAAGCTTTATGAATATAATACATTTTTGTAAACTGTAACCTGTATTGGTGTCCTGTTCGCGGGATTTGCGGGGGGGGGGGGTGAGCCCAGACCGACCCCTTTGCAGCCCCCCCGAGAAGCCAGCAAACACCCCCGTTACTCACCGGGAAGGAAGGGAGCGGCGACCTGACAGCCCTCGGCGGCACTGGGAGGAACGCGGAGACGGGAGCACCGAAGAATCACCCGTCAGCCTCAGATGCTGCTGCGGGTGGCGCCCGGGAGGGCGTGGCCGCAAGGACGCGGGATGCCGATGCCGACAGCTTCACCAGGGGGATCAAGGGGGAGGCATTGGGACCCGCCCAGACGAGCCCAGAAAGCAGGCGGGGGGAGCGGAGATGAGCGCAGCCGGCTGCCGAGCCGCCTTGTCCCGAGGCCCGGCGCGAGGGCACAAAGACAGTCACGGGCTCCACGCCGAAAGTTGCTAGCCAGGAATGGGGCGGACCCAGATGGGGTGGGGAAGCCTCGGCGGGGAACTATAAGAAGAGGGGCGGGGCTAGACGAGGGAGGAGGAAGAGCAGAGGGTGTAGGGAAGGGGAAGGATATAAAACCAGGGCAGCCGAAGAGAGCCGGGGAGGAGAAGCCTGGAGGTGACGTGACAGCTGGTATAGAGAGAGACCTTTTGCTGGGCAAAACTCACCCCAGGGGCGTTTCCCAAGAGGGAGTGGTGACTTAACCCCCCTCTGGGCGTCACATCTGAGGCTCTGGCTGCCAGGGGCAGGGGCAGACGCAGTGGTGGCACTCGGCACGGACACTGGGTCTAGTGATAGCGACTCCTGATCCAGCAGCTCGTGCGACAATTGGTCTTGTAATCTTGCATATTGTATATTGTCTTTTAATAGCTAATTGTTGATCCACACCTGATGAAGACTGTTGGAAATGAATGTATCTACCGGATGTTTCGTTGTTGATGACTTTGGACCCCCCATCACTTATTATATTAAATTAATTATATTTTGCAATATTTTTTGTATGTTTTTTGGAAATTTTTGATGTATAGGCCTTAATAGGAAAGTGTAGTGTTACAGCTGTATGGTTCTCTGGTCTCTCTGTCGGGCAGAAGCGCCTGGATTCCCTCCCCCCCTTTGTTTGGAGGTGATGGGAAGGGAAGACAAATGGCATCCTCTCTCCTGAGGTGAAGCCACATTGTGAGGTGAATTTTGGCAGGCAGAGCTTTGGTGGGCGGGCTGCAGGGAACCCAGCCTGGGGCACCCTTTCCCTCTCTCCCCCCTTCTCTTTGCCTGTTTCACAGTTTATTCTGAGAGGAAATTGGGCAATCTGGCAGTGTGCAGGGGAAGGGTTATGCTGAAAGTCCATTATGTTTTCACTGACAGAAGCAGGCCACTGAGGGGACAGTTAAGGAAGGGAGAGAATGCATCCCTGGCAGTTCTGCCTGTCAGAAGGAAGGCACTCTGGTCTCTCTGTCAGGCAGAAGTGCCTGGATTCCCTTTCTCCCCCCCCCCCCATTCTCTTTGCTCCGTTTGGACAGTTAGACCCACCTGGCAGTGGGCGGAGGAGAAGAGTGGACCCAGCACCCAGTTGGTCCTTCCCCTTTGCCGGCTCCCTCCAGACTGAGGCCAAGATGCTGGCCGGTGGCTCTGTGTGCAAGACTGAGGCAAAGCAGGGAGAGAATGCAGCCAGTGGCCAGGGACTTTCTTTTGAGTGGCAGTCCGTCCAGCCAACTGATTTTCGCACCCCATGGAATCTTGCCCCTTGGAATCTTGAAAACAGCTTTATATAATAGGAAAGATTCTAGCCAGGGAACAAAAGCGCCAAATAGCCTCTGGAATAAAATGCTTTTGACAAACTAGAGTCCCCCCCCCCAAAGGCATATCCTGGGCTAGGAAATTCCACAAATCGGGAGCCACAACTAAAAAAACCTTGCCAACCAGGTCTCTATATGCAAAGTAGGTGGTAATTGCTCATGGGCAGGCTCGTATTGATGGCAGTAGTTCTTTCTCCAACTGCACACAGCCTTGCCCCTTCAATAGAGGGGAAAAGAATAGAAAGAGCAAGCTCCAACAATGGCTCATGCTAATCTACTTTGGGGCCCTGGCAGTCAGCAGAGCCACTGCCTCACCCACCTTGCACAGGGTGAAGACCCCCTTGCTCGGGCTTGGGAGGGGCAAAGCAATGGCAATGATTCTGGGGCCCCATCCTGGACTTTTGCCCTGGGCCCAAAAATCATTAAAACTGATCCTTGTAAGAAGCATTGCAACTAAATTTAGGACCGATTGGAACTTCTGAAATCAAACTGCAGCCCTATGTAGAGCTCATTATAATAATCCAGTCTGGATATTCCCCAAACAGGTATGAAACTACGTGATAGTAACAAGGGACCAGTGAGACCAGAGGGGGAGATTCCCATCCTCCCTTGCCTTACTGGGCCACCCACTAACAGGCCAGCCTGTCAGCCTACTGTGCCACCATTAACAGCTGCCTGGTCCATATGGCAGGAGAGAGTGCAGTGGCTCCAGCTCTGTCCTCCTCCTCCTTCACCCCCACCTGCTTGCAGCTCTGGATCCTCTCTCCTCCCACCCTGTGTGCCTGCCCAGCTCATGCGGAGGTGGCACTACTTCTGCCCCCCCCCCCATCTGCTTGCCTGGGCTCAGGGACAGTGGCAACTTCCATTTCTTCCTCCTCTGCCCACTTCCAGTCCTCAGGGACACTCTTCTGTGTTGTCTTTGCAAGCGTACACAATGTTTCTACATTTTCCTGCAAACCTGGGGGGGTCCCCCTCAGTTCTGCAGAAAAAATATCCCCTATCTGACCCTAGCCCCATTCTCTGGGTTCTTCTATCTGTAGGGGGCCAGATTCAGGATTAGATATGACATATAACTTCCTGCAAAATTGATGGACTACCTAATCGACTGTAGGATTCAAACTTGGATACACTGTATATACTTCCTTGTGTTATCATTTCTACCATAATCTTCATTAGCAGGCCCATATGAAATGGGCTGAACCCATCATTTTATTACGATTATGAAGTTGATTGCCCAATGACAAGTGAAGGTGACTGATGATGTTATGCTAAAGAAAAAACTAGACAAGAGAGAACAATTATACCCAAAATCTTGTCATGTCAGCTAATAGAACACCTGTTTCTTTGGATGTGAAAAAGAAACTACAGTGCTTGAGGGAAAAGAAGGAAAAGATCACAGCATGAATATATCTACTGCAGCTCCAACAACACATTTTAATTGCCTTTGATTCTTGTTAAGTTGTGATATTTCAGAAGCCTTAAAATTAAGCCTCATGAACATAACCACAAAGTATATTTTGGCATTTTTGATCCCCTGTGGCAGGTTTCTCAGACACCTCAAAAGGGTATTGATCATGATCGTTCTCCTTTCCCAAAATATTTCTGTCAGCAGATGGCACCTAGAATTTGATAACAAAATAATGACCTGGTTCTGAGTAAATGGCCAAGAGGTGATATCCCAGAAGGCTGGTACAAAGGGAACAAAAATTAGGCAGATGTTTTCTATTATCACCCACAGCTGAGGTGCTGCAATAGCATTACTTTATCACCAGTCAATAGCTGAAGCAGTAATTAGGCACTGTCGGCTTCTGATTATAAAGAAGATGAAATCCACCCTTGTTGGCAATATTAATTTCAGTTAGTATTGCTATAAACTGTTTCCTGAAAAATAGTATTAATGTTATACATATATTCCATTTTGCTAGACTATTTAGAAGAGGGTTTCATCTCTAATTCAGGCCACTTTCACACGTGCGTCAGCAGTTCAGGAGCCACTGCTTTTTGGGATGACCCCACATTACAAAGATGCACAGCAGTACTACTACTATTTAAGGGTTTCATGAATTGGGGGGGGGCATTATTGGTGGTTTAGAATTCAGCAGCCCAATTGTTGTTAGTGGCTAGCTGTTAGGAACACATCTTACCTGTTCTGAAACAGCTTCACTGTCTGCTAGGTTATTTTTGAGTTCAGTTCAATGTGCTGTTTATGACCTTAAAGCCTTTCATGATCTAGAACCCACACATCTAAAGGACTATATGTCCCCACAAGTCCTGGGGCACCTGATTGTGTCTTCAGATGTCCCCCTCATTAAGGGTGGCCTGCTTTGCATTGATGAGGGCTTGTGTTCTTTCCCCTTTGGTTTCTCCCACTTTATGGCATGGCCTCACTGAGGAGATGAGAGGAGTGCCTTCCTTGGAAACTTTTAGGAGGCTCTTTAAGGCTGCTTTATTCATCAGAGTTTTTAATGGACTGTGGTTTGCCAGCATCTTATTACAGGATATTATGCTTTACTAGGTTTTATTACATTGCGGGGTATCACGAAAATGATTCCCCAGTATGTGTTTGCATTTATTTTGAAATTGTCATCTTGTAGAAAGCAGAACCCCATGCATAAGTACTTACAGGATTGTTATCCAAGTCAGTGAAGAGCTTTACCTATCAAGCACCTGTATGTAGTAACCTTCCAATGTGATAGCTAGCAGCTGGGGACTGTCAAGGTAATTGGTTGACAGTTGGTCATCTACAGCTCAGATGTCAGTTTGACAGCTAGTGATCTAGATCTCAGATCAGCTAGGTTAAGTAACTGATTATCCTGAATGGTTACTCAGTAAGCAAAGTGACAGCTAGGCAAGTATATAGGGCAAGGGTGAGGAAGCCAGAGTATGATTCCACACAGAAGGATGTGACACATCAGGAAGACAGTATGCTGAGGGTGCAGACTGGTGAAGAGCATGTGAAGCTGGATGAAGGTCCTTCATATGCTTCAGAACTCTCACACTATTGCATCATTGCTGCTGGGAAGACTGCTACTCACGACATCTGCTTTGGAGCTATAGGCTGCTTAGGGTCAGTGTCTAGAAGCTAGTCAGTTAGGTTTGTTGTTTTGTCTTTGTCCCATTCTACATTCTTTCCCCCTACTTGTAAGTTTTTATGTTTTTCTATATTTTATAAATAAATTTCTAAATTCTGTTTTTAACCATTGGAGTGAATTACTAGTCCAGAACCCAAGTTCATTTTATTCTAGTGCTAAAATTATGCTACCAAAAAGAATATTTTTCCAATTGGGTACAATTTATTTCTGAATATTGGCCAGTTGACATTATTGGGGTACCCCGATGTCATGATGACAAGGGAGAATTCAGGATTTTATCATTATATGATGTTTTTATTATGTATTGTAAGCCACCTTATGCTACAGGAGAAAAATGAAATATAAATATCTGATTATACATAAATAAATAGAACCTGTATATTTGCAGTTGGGGGAGAGGGTATGTTTCAATGTTGAAGAGTTCCTTCTTTGTCCCTTTCTGACTCCTGAATTTATATTATTCATTTATGGTTGTAAGATGGTTGTTCAATCACTTAATACTTTCTCTTCCCCCTTCCCCCATCTGTGATTGGGTGGTATTACCTTTTGTTCTTTGATTTCCCTCCCCCTGGTGTCCCCTTACTAATCTCCCTCCCTGTGTAGAAAGGGGAAGCAGCAAGTGAGGAATATGGGAGGTAAGTCAGAGCCAGCTTCCCCTCCTCACCTGTGTGGCCATCACTACTGAGGTGCACATACATTTGTTATTGTTGTAATGGCAACCAAGAATGCTACCTGACTGCTGCTGTTCATTTTCTATTCATTTGGGTGAGACTATACTCCCCAAATTAGGTTTCTTTTAAAAACCAACAACTAATAAGGTTTCTTTTTATCCAATTCAATTACCTTTATTGGTATGTAACCCTTGCAGACTCATGTACAAAGGTTTCTTTCAAGTCTGCTACTTTTTCTGTATTTGCAGAACCCTATATTTTAGTGGGGGCTGAAGTTTGTCTACCTACAGTGAGTGACTATTAGATACACAAATTAACTGGATGCATAGACAAATAAAAATAAAATTCAACAGAGTAGGTGAACCATGTGAGAGGGTAAGGGCAGTACATACCAAAATTTTCAAGATGAAAATATACATGACAATCCCTGTTTCAGGTTGTTATTGTGATTTTCTGGAATGGTAACACTAATCAGGGATTATGAATAGCACCCCCTGAAAACTCTGTTGTTTTTCATGTTTTGGTGCTTACTGTCAATAGCATCAGATGTCTTGTTTTATTTCACGTCCTTGATCAGGGGCTATGCTAATCTTCTCCATATCATTCCAGTTTTAGTGTATGTGCTGCCGAAGCGAGCACTGTTTTATTTGATTCTCTTAATTTCCAGGCAAAGGCATTTCTCCCTTCTAGTCAGATCTTGCAAGAGATCAGGGGGTGAGTCCTCAAGTTCAATGACATTTGGAAACAAGCAGCAGAGAGAGAATTTCTGTGGAGGAGTCTATATCAAACTGTGAGTGCTTGGCAACTCCAAATGTATGCAAAATAACTTCCCACTGGGGGTTCTATAGAATAAGGGGAAAGGCTGGGGGGAGCAAGACCCCTGTCTTCTACCTGTGCTGCCCATCATGAGCAGAATCAGCTCCTATGTCTTTTTAAGTGACATTCCTGGATCTGATGTGTGACTCTGATCAAAGTGGGGAACCCAGAGACAACTTTTAAACAGACATACCATGTACTTTTAACCTTCAGGTTCCTCTATCCCAGCCCTTTCCCACTACCTCCTCCTTCTCCAGAAATTCCTAAAACAATAGTAATAGTAATTTCTGATTAAGGCACCCTTACAATGGATGCCTAGCATGAAGGCATGCATCTAATAGCAACTGGATGATTGATTCACTGCATGCAATCACACACACACACACACACACACACACACACACACAGGGATTGGGTGGGGGAGGGTTTTTTGTTTCTTTCTTTAAAAAAAAGAAAAAGAAAAAAGGAAGGCTTCCTTACTTTGTAAAAGGAAACGACAGGCCACAATAAGGAAGGATGGCAAATGCAGAGTTTTCAGCTGAAAGGTTAAAAAAATTTCAATCTCTGGAAAAAACAACAACACACAAATGGATGCACAAAGCCAGCACCCCCACTGAGATCAGTGGGGAAAAGTGCCCCATGCCACAAGGAACCTGTTGGGGGTGGGGGTTGTAAAATCAACCCCCTTTGTCTATTCTGCTTGAAACTGGGGGGGGGGGGGGGGTATCCTTAAATTAGAGAGAGAATTATGTTCTATGCACATTTGGTGCCATTATCTCTACTTCCCCAGCCCCTCAAACTGATTCCCTGTTGAAAATAATGTTCCCAAAATCCCAGACTCCCCCATATACAGATCTGAATTCTGAGTCAATAATATCATAACTGAGAACTATTCATTTATTTATTTGAGGAGGTCAACATAACAAATGGGCTTTTAGACAAAATAATAAAACAATAATTGAAATACATGAGAAAAGGGAACATTCAGCTCTTTAGGAAAAGTAAATATTGAATTCCTAATTTAAACTACTGAATTAAAATAGTCACAGAATCACTGCATAGTTAACTAGGCACTGAATGAATTAATGGTAGTAGCTCAAACTTTTAGTGCAGCTGAGATATATTTGGCAACTGCTGGAGAGATGTGATCTTCATTTCCACTCAGAAGGACAAGTAACTGATAGTCCTCCATGAGGTTAGGAAAAGTTACAAGAAGGGATCAGATAAATTTTTAAACTGCCATAGGATGTCAGGGTTTTAGACACCTCGAGACCACAAGAACAAAACTTTTGACCACATGGCATGTTGGAAAATATTCCCAAAAGATAACTAATGCATTGAAGCAGGCCAAGAAGAAAATACACTGATAAGAGGGAACCATAAGAGGGTATAGATACATATTGACAACAAATGGTCTTGAAGGAATAAAACTCAGGTATAATGAAGAACAGATTCATTTGGCATCTGACAGAAGATGACTCCAGTCTAATAGTTCAAGATAATTTTTGATCAGAGTAACAAGCTCTATTGAAGCCTAACTCAGATAAGCCATAGAGGGACAACCCTAGTCCTGCTATTTTAGAATCGAAAAATTAGCACCATGGAATGTGACCAAAGCAAAGGGGAATGGAGGGATTGAGAAAAATGTAAAAATAGCCTGAAGATCAGGGTAGCAAACCAAGCAGAGGTGACAAGCAATGCTCCCTCTAAGCTGTGGAGCCTGGTGAGCAAAAATTCTACTTTGTGAATGACTGGCATTAAAGTTGTGAGTGAGTGATTTGGCTACTGCATAAATTAGTTTGCTCTGGAGCCTTCCTTCCTGAGCTAAGACAAAAATGTGTGAGCCAGAGGCTAAAAAACTGAGCTAGCTCACACTAACTCAACTTAGGGGGAACACTGGTGGCAAGCTGTTTCATGCTATCTTGAAGCCATACATCTGGGAGTGTCAAACAATGCATGAAATGATGTTAACTACATGAGACACTGCTGGTCCTGCTCGAAGCTTGAAGCTACTGGAGCTGATTATGTGTTGGAGATTGGCATCCGATTTTGTATTGAATTATTACTGTTCTCAATGCATGTGAGTAAGAGTATGAAAACCACAGCAGCTTAAAGGGAAGGATAAACTCTGAAATGTTGTAATCAAACATCCGGACATAATGTTGTATTTATATAATAGTTCTCAATTGCTCATACTTTGTACTTTTCCATGGTAGTGTATTGATGCAGAAGTTGTCTATGGTTTGCATTTTGTATTTTTCTATTGTTACTACTTTATATATCTTTTTATTACATGATCTTTAGCCTTTGTTATTGGTGAGTTTGTTAACTACACTTGTTTTTGTTTTCTATTACTACTAGGAATAAGGCCTGTTCTGGAAATAAATTCAACAGGCTCTAGAAAGAGGCTCTGGTTGAGTACCAAGACCTTGGGCACTCAGCATCAATTTTCTGTGGCAACCTCAGCAGGGTATAATGAAACAGAGTCCACCATTTTCTCCAGAGGAACGTAACACTGCTACCTGAAGAACAGTTGTAATTTTGAGTGATCTTGAGTCCTCACCTGGAGACTGGTAACAATTGTTACCCAGGAGGAAATGGCTGGTTTGGAGGGTGGAGTCTATGGCATCTCAGCAGGGTATAAGGACACAGAGTCCACTATTTTCTCCAGAGGAACTGATCTCTGCCATCTGGAGAGCAGTTGTAATTCTGAGTGATCTCCAGCCCTCACCTGGAGATTGGCAAACATGGTTCCTGAGGAGTCTTTCTCTGCAGTGGGGACCAAAGCAGCTTACATCATTCTCTTCTCCCACTTTTGACTTGCACAACAACCCTGTGAGGTAGGTTAGGCTGAAAGTCTGTGACTGGTCCAAAATCACCCACTCAGCTTCTACAGCAAGAACCTGGATCTAGCAGACCCTGCTCTGAAGCACTGACTGCTAAGCCTAGGGTAGTCAACCTCCAGATGGAGCCTGAAGATCACCGGGTATCACAACTGAACTCCAGACAACAGACCTCCCCCCCCCCCAAGAAAATAACTGCTTTGGAAGGTGGTCTTTATGACATTATGTTCCGCTGAGGGCTCTCCCCTCCCCAAACCCTGGCTTCCATAGAGTATACCAGAAAATCTCCAGGAATCTTCCTACCTGGAGCTGGCAACCCTAGGCAGGACTGGCCCCAATAAGTTCCTTACAAAGGCCTGCAAAGGGTTTCCTTCCTTTCTCATAACCAAACTTGGTTGCCTACTGTGGCGAACCAACTCAGCTATTCGCCTCCCACCCTCGTCCCATGGCCTTATCTCACTCCTTAAGTTCATTGCCACCACTCACTGAATTGTCACTGCCTTTTTAGAGGGACAGTGAGACCGCTGTGGCCAAATCTCCCTATTTGGAGATAAAATCCCCAATCTTTGGGGGATCCCTGGAAAGTTGGCAACACAAGGATCTGGCCTTTCCTTGCTTCCCTGGACTACTCCCTCCCTTTGGTATTGTGCAGAGCGGAAGAGACTGTGGTCAGAACACAACACAGATTATTAGCCCAAATAAAATAATTTATTTATTTACACAATTATTGTGTATTAAAAGTCATGATTAAAAAAAAAAAAACTTTCAAATCTGTTTTCCATCTGCCAAAGCTTAAGGGTTTTTTTTTTGGGGGGGGGGGGAGGGGGTGATGAAACAAGATTTTTTTTCCTGTTGAAAAATTGCACAAGTTAAAGTTTTTGGCAGAATTCAAAATGGTAATTTGCAATTTTAAGATTAATTTGTTCTAGATTTTTTGTGCAAGTATAGATTACTCGATCAAGTTGAGTTGATTAGAAATTGGCATTCTTTTAGCTTTGTTCTTGTGACTGCTACTGATTTCAGGTATAATTTTTTCAATCAATGTGTGTGTGCATGTGTGTGTGTAAAAGAAATGAAAAAGAGAGGGTGACAGAGAGAGCGAGAGCAGGGAGGCTTTTCTATCAGATATTACTTTGTGGAACAGCAGCATAAAATGCTAGTTATTGCAATGCTGAATTAAATAACAGCATGCCATATTATAGAAAGCATCTTTGGCAATACAAACAAAATTGTTTAACTACCTTATTGATCCATAATATTGTATTTCTAAAATATAAGATATGTAACTCCTTGCACTTCCTTTCCTCAATAAAATAAATAGGTCTTTTGTGTAGTGGGCTGTGGCAGAGGTTGTCAAAGACTGTGGCTGGTGTGAGAGAAATAAAATAGATTTTTCCAGCTTAGGGCTGTTTCATTATTCCAGACAACACTTCGTATTGATCCTCCTCTATTTATTTCTAATTTTGTTGCCTCTGATTGAGCTGAGCTTACATGCTGTTAGGATGCAGCATTGCTACATGAAGTGCAAGGTAGTAATGTTCTCATTTTAAGCTCTAATTTAGTCTGATTTGCAGCAAATTAAGGTGTCTGAAGGAGCATCTTAACACAGATACCACTTCAATATTATAGGATTTATATTACTTAGATGGCAAATGCTATACCAGTTACAATATATGTTTTGCAGCCATCAATGCAAGCCTATTGACATTGTCCTCAGTATAAAACTGTTTGAAGCATGCAGTATACTTTTTTAAAAAATACAAAGTGATCAGAAATAAAGAAAGATGAACATTATGTGGTTTTAATGTTAAAACCAGAATAGGGAAGGTATGGGTTATCTATGGACACAGGCATGTGAAAAATATCTGTTGTTCTTTAAGGTATTACTGGATCTTAATTGACTTAAGAGAAAGAATTTGACCCATATAATATTCTGGAACTGGCAAACCATATTTCAGTGGACAAAATTATGCAGATTAATATATATATATATATATATATACATATACATATACATACATATATATATATATATATATATATATATATATATATATATATATATATATATATATATATGTTAGATGTATTAGAACTTGGGCCTGATAAATAGTGGTTTCTTTGTATTAGGACTGTAAGCAGTTTAGACCAGGAGTTGATCACCTGCTGAATCAGCTTACATCCTGGTAATGAGCATGAGTTTCAATTATTTCATGGTACAGTTTGTCTGCATCCAAACAGCTCAAATGTGTCTGCCTGTGGAAAAGGAAATATGTTTGGTACACTAGATTACATGCTGTCACCACCACCTCCAATTTAAAGATACATGGTTAAAAGAAAAAAAACACTTGTCTTTTTTTTATTTGATACTTAGTCCTTTGGTGTTTCTGTATGTCTACTGACAGCATTGTATCCATCAGTAGCTGCCAGGCTGCCTAGGTCTAGATCTATCCAACCATGTGCGAGAAGAAGAAAATGTATCCATCGCAGGTCATTTAAAAGATGCATCCTAGTGCACAAGTAAACAGGCAGTATCTACCAGAGAGCCATTCTGGTGCAGAGGTTAGAGCACTGGTTCCCAAAGTGGGAAATACTGCCCCCCGGGGGGGGGCACTGGAACAATCCAAGTGGGTGGTAGGAGCCTTGGGTGCAATTAGAGGGCATTGAATAAAAATAAGGGGCTGGTGGAAGCATAGAGAAAGAAGAGTCCAGAACCTATCTAAAGCAGCCTTTTCCTGCTTTCTTCTGGTCTTCCCTGGGATCAGGGAGGGAGGTGGAGGTGGAGGAGGGTCCCCACAGCCAATCACAGCCATATATTTGCATGGCTTTTTTTTTTTTACTATGTGCAAATTTGTCACTGCATGTTTTTGTCCACTTCTTGAAGGTAGATTTCCAGTGGGACGCTGAGTAATTTTTTTTTTCTGAAAAGGGGGTGGTGGGCCAAATTTTGGGAACTCCTGGGTTAGAGTGTTGGATTTATTATTTATTTAGCGAATGAATTTATACCTAGTCTTTCTCCCCAATGGGGACCCAAAGCAGCTCCCATCATTTGACTCCATTTTATCCTGACAACAGCCCTGTGAGGTAGGTTAGGCTGAGAGTGTTTGACTGGCCCAAGGTCACCCAGAGAGCTTCCACTGCATGAGTGGGGATTCCAGGGGTTTCCAACCTTAGTCTTCCAGACACTAGTCCAACACCATTAACCACTACAGCACACTGACTTGGAGACCCAGCTTCAAATCCCCACTCAGGCATGAAAGCTTGCTGGGTGACCTTGTACCAGTCACACATTCCCGGTCTCACCTACCTCACAGAGCTGTTGTGAGGATAAAACAGAGGAGGAAAGAAGCTGCTTTGGGTTCCCACTGAGGAGATAAGTGGAATTTAATGAAAATAAAAGAAAAATAGTGGGTGAGAGATTCTGTGCCCAGCAAGAGGGTCAGTTTCATGTGAGATTGAGAAAGTTTAGTGCAAGCACAAAAGCAGCCATGAGCTGCCCCATATAAATTATGAAGGCAGTTTATTTACCAATTCATGACTCTGAAACACAAGCCACTATGAAGATACAAAGCTGCTCAGACAGTTGAGGTGACCATTGAACAACAACAATGAGGTGATCTGGTCATGCAACTCAACTCTTTAACCTGTGAATTAAATGAGATAAGTTTGTGGGATGATTGTATTCATGTTGAAGTTCTCAGTACCCCTGACCCAGCTGTTAGATGCATATAGTTTGCAGTGTTCAAAATGACACTTTAGGAAGGTGATTTGTAGCAGAGGAACATTGGGCAGCAATTGAGTTAAGCACCTTCTCCCACCATTTTAATAGTCTTCCCTAAATTACCCCCTTCTGGAATGCTTTGCTTCTATCTCTGTATGATGCATAGATTTTTAAACGTCCAGTTGGAGGGTGGAAAGTGGATCAAAATTAAGGCTGGAGCAAGTAAGATATTCTCTATTCAAAACTTTCACATTAAATCTTTACACAACCTGAAATGTTTCCCAATAGCAACACCCAAAAATGTACCCGTATAGTGCCATAAACAAAATATAAATGGCTAAATGCTAAGAATGCAATCCAGCAATGACCATATGCTTAGGTCCCATTGAAATCAGCTATTTCAAAGCATTTTTTGGTTTGTTCTTCTCACCTAAGCATCTCTTTGTTTCACCATAGAGTTTTTGTAACTGACATTTAGTGTTTACATTGATTCTCTGAATTCATCTGGAATCAGGTGTAATTTGCTTTTCTTGCCACCAGTTTGATCTATGAATAATTTTTAGGAGGTTCTAGGCAGATAGAAAGATTATAATATCACACATATATAAGCACGCTATCAATGTGAGCACAAATCTGTTATAGAGGTTCAAAGATCACAATTGCCATCATTGTGCTTTTCTTATCATTGAATATTGGGCTTTCTGGTATCATTCAAATATAATACTTTGGTAAGTATGGTAATATTATGAAATTAGCACTACCACATAACTTGTGCTTAGTTAAGAACAATTTATTTATGGAAGTTAACTGGAAGATTTAGTAGCACAATCCAATACATGTTTATTCAGAAGGAAGTTGCAGTGGATACAATCAGATTTGTTACCAGGTAAGTACAGTATTTAAAGAAGTATAACCCCAAAGTGTCAAACAAATCACAAGCACTTACTGGTTTGTTATTTGGAGGATCAAGCTCCTCCTGTGCCCTATTGTATATAACACCAGCTGGCTATTGATTGAAAAGATTTCTCTGTTTCTGAATTACTGTACTACAAAACTGCTGTAAATCACAGTACTGGAAAATATAGTACTTCTAAAATATTTTTCTTTCTTCCTATATTTGTAGAGGTTAGTCATAGTCATTCCATTCTTCATTCATTTTCATTTGTTACAGTAGGAAACATATTTCTGGGTGTAAATTTTACCCCTGTGCTTTTGAGATGAAATTATTTGAGATTGTATAATTTCTGACAGATTTAAACTAAAAGAAAGCATTGCTGTAGTATACATAATTAAAAGTTCTCATTTGCACACTGGACAAAGATTTGGCAATCAACAAAGTAGATGGGATCAAATAATATATAATGGGATTGTTATCTGCCTGTTCTTGTCTTAGAAGAAATGATATGGGGATGTGAGGGCTTGAAGCTTTGCCCCTGGATCATGTGGTCCTCTGTGGTCCCATTGGGGACTGAAAGACCTCAGAATGGAGAGGGGAAGCAGCTGCAGCCACCTGATTTCTCCTCTTCTCCTTTGTCCTCTGCTGTTTGCCTCACAGCAGGACCATTCAGCTCCTCCATGACCAGCTTCTAGGCCCCTTTTGAAGTTTATATGGGGAACTGTGTAAGCCTGGTGGTGATCATTCTTGAGACACAGCCCATCAGAGAGACCCACAATGGTGTTGGCTGTCACCTAGGTTGGCAGATGGAGCCATCCTCTCACTGTCAGCATGCAGTGGCTGGAACATCTCCTTCCCCATTCTGCCTGTGAACTAGTGCATTCTTCTATTACATGGAGACTCTGCCTCACAGGAATCCATCAATAATGGTCTGCTTTCCTTCTGGTTTTATTTGCACATATGGACTTTAAAAAGGTTGCTTAGCTTCAAAGCATCCATGGAATAAGATCACAAAATTTCCTTGATCAGCCCCTGCCATTGTCCTAAGCACTTTCATAAACTTAACCTGCACAGACACGATGACATTTCTGTGGTATTTACCTACAGCATACAGAGGGTATACTGAAAACTAGTCAACACGGCCAAATATTTGGGAAAAAAACCCATGAAAAATAAATTATACCATAAACTGAGTGGGGCCAGCTGTTTTTAGATGTGTTTGGTGGATAAGTTATCCAACATACACAACATGAAACCTTTCATTGGGTCAAGTTTCACTGTTGTAGGATATTTACTCTTTCTAGCTATACACAGCAATAGCCATCAGACTAAACACTGAGCAAAGCTGGTTCAAAATAATTTTTTCATCCTTTCATATGTCAGAGAAATGAAACACAAAAGGATATTCTCTTATGCTATATCAGCAGCTCTAAACTGTACTTTTTTGCAATAAGCAGTCCTACTAAAACAGATGCTGAACTATCTTAATTGTTTCCCATGCTTTAAATTAAGTGAGGTCACTAGCCTTTGCTGTTTGCCCTTCACTGGAAGCTTCCTCGGAAAGGAACAATCCAGTTTAGTCTGTGTAGATATAGATTTTCAGTTTCTGAACTGGAACTTATATTTTACTTGTACCCCATATTCTCTTGTGCAACTTTCCACAGTTGTTTGGTCAGGCCCTAGAGTGCACATAAGAATTTAGCTTTCCAGCTGAAGACTCTGTTTAGCTGAGCAATCATTCATTTGTACAGCCAAAACACAGTTGCCTACACAACTGGGTGACAGCAGAAAATTCTGGTTGATTGCTCTTTGCACTCTGTCTCAGTACAAAGGAGTACATCAGCGGAATGTAACAAGGATTAACTTCATTCCCATCACAGGCTCTCAGCAGGGCTATTGCTTTACTCTGTGTATTGGGCTTGACAATGGAAGCAACACTTTCTATTCTATAAAGAAGTAACTTAACAGCTTCATGTATTAGATTTCAAACAACTCATTTCTGGAAAATGTCAGTGCTGGACCTTTTCTGTACAACAATTATAAGATCAAATGTTTGTTGAACCACTACTAAATATAACTGTCTATAAGCAAGATCAAACCTATACCCACAAACTGAAGAACAAAATAATAAAATATAGTACTATTATTTAACTGATTAATCTCTCCCACCATCCACATCTCCCTTTTTAAACAAAACCTGCCTTAGCCATATGGGTCAAACCACACTTTACATGGAGATCTGTGAACAGATCTTCTGATGTTTACTTTAAAGTTTTTTTTTAAAAAACCAGCTATTGTATAGGAATTAGGGGCTAGGGAGGTGTCTCTATTCCCCTGTGCCATTTATTGATACATATAGTTCCCTCCACTAATTTGTTACTGCTCTCATTCCTATCAATAGTGAGGGGCAGGAGGTTTTCTGCCAGGAAAAAAGCAGATATGGAAGAGTTATAGGGTTGCCAGCCTCCAGGTGGGGCCTAAGGATCTCCTGTTTTTACAACTGATCTCCAGCTGACAAAGATCAGCTCCCCTGGAGAAAATGGCTGCTTTGGAGGGTGGATTCTCTGGCATTGTACCAGGCTGAGGCCCCTCCCCTCCCCAAACCCTGCCCTCTCCTGGATCCACCCCCAAAGTCTCCAGGTGTTTTCCAACCCAGACTTGGCAACCCTAAAGAGTTAGCTCCCCTCCAGTGCTAAAAACTCAACTTCCTCATGTATCTGCTTTTTAAATATTAAATGACGAGTAACCAGGGGTGGACATGTGAACACATGAAGCTGCCTTATATTGAATCAGACCATTGGTCCATTAAAGTCAGTATTGTCTACTCAGAGTGGCAGCAGCTCTGCAGAGTATTGGGCAGAAGTCTTTCAGATCATCTACTGCCAAATCCTTTCAACTGAAAATGCCAGGAATTGAACCTGGGAGGGAAAAATGGATTGGTAAAAGTGCTCATCTCTGCCCCCAGGCCCACCACTCCAAAGCGGGGGGGAGAAGAAAGAGCCTGTACTGCCAGCTCTTCCTGGCCCTCAGCTGGTGCCTCCTTCCCCACCCCAGGCTCTGCCCCCCCACCAGTCAGGGCTTGGTGGCCCTGTAGTGAGGGTGGCCTTGCAGGCCATTGGTCCACTTAGACTTTCCCCTGTCACTTTAGTGGCCAATCTTCCTCAGCAAGTGACCCAGTCACAAATCTGTCGTGTAACTTGTAGTTTGATCCTAAGAAATTACAACCTTTCCCCTAGTACATTGTGATGATGTATATTTTAAGGGGTTATGAACATATGCTGAAAACAAGGAGGGAGATGCCTCACTTTGATAGTTACTGTGCTTTAACTTCATATTGATTAGCTAATACTCAGAGGAAACATAATGTGTAAATGCAGCCTAAAGAAAAAAATTAAGAATGACTTAAAGGGATTTCTCTAATGATCGTTCATCTCAGCTATGCTGCCATGGAGAATGTGGGAGGGGGAGTTTGCCTCTGGAATTCTCAGTTTCACTTCTCCTGCATCCTTTATCTTCTTCTGTGACAAGGCCTGACCTTGGAGACTTGGGTTCACTGCTTTCCCAAGCCAGTTTGGTGTATTGGTTAAGTGTGCAGACTCTAATCTTGGAGAACCGGGTTTGATTCCCCACTCCTCCACTTGCAGCTGTTGGATGACCTTGGGCAAGCCATAGCTCTGTACCAGCTGTTCTCTCAAGGACAGTTGTCTCAGAGCTCTCTGAGCAGCCCCACCTACCCCACACGGTGTCTGTTGTGGGGAGGGAAAGGGAAAGGAGTTTGTAAGCCACTCTGAGGTCAAATTTACATCTGACTTTCCCACTAGAATCATTCTAGTTTCAAAAAAATCTGTCTATACCTGTTTCTAGTTTCAAACCATACTTGTTCTAGTTTATAAATTATTGTTTATATTCATTAATTGCCCTCCTGTGGTCAAGCTAGCATTATACTGCTTTAAACAAATGCTGTTGCTTAGTACTCTTCAGACCCCCCTGGAGTGAAATTTGAAACCAGCATGAAATGAGCTTGGGGAAAAACAGCAGTCAAACTACTTCAGAGGGGAGGTGTAAATTGGGCCTGAGACTCCAAGTGGGTGAAGGGTGGGATATAAATCCGATCTCTTCTTCTTCTTCCCGCTGGGAACTAAAAGCTGTTAATTTTAGTGCAAGGGTGTCAACTCTTTCAGTCTTTTCCTAATAATTAAAGCCCATCAAAGAAACATCCACAATTGTTAGGAAAAATACCTTTTTTATCATGAGCTCTAGGTCCTCCAGGACATGCCATTATAGTCCAAACCCACAGGATAGACCCTTTCACAGCAGCCAGACCGCACATTCACAATATGTTCTACAAAGATATCTTTAGCTACACATTCCTTTGCTTTATCAACAGTTCCACACCTGGAAAAAAAATGCTCATGGGGATTACTGCGTTCTGCAGCATGATCTGCCTTTTGGCTTATTTTGAGTTGTTATTCAAGACTATTATTCATCCATTCTCATGTCTTTCTAGAAGATGTACTTTCTGCTCTCTAGACATATATACCAATACATACCAGATGTCCACTTGGGGAAGTCAGATCATAAACCTTATGGTTGGTAACACATTCCATTGCAAATTACTCTCCTTGAGCTACAATGACAGATTTCAACCACTGAAATATAATCTTTCTAATTCAGTACAGTATATTCCTTGGCTATCTGTATTACAGAGATAGAATCTTAAAATTTACTCTCTGCTACCACTTGTGACTGGGTCAGGGTGTCAGAGACACATATAATTTTTTAACCTGCTTTCTTTAGAAGAAAAGTTAACAAGTGACTACTTGCTTCTGAAACATATTTTATCACTTAGTAATAAGGTCAAGTGAAAAAAAATGTTCAAGTTCATTGCTGGCATTGTAAAACATTATTTCTCCCTCTCACCAAGAAGTAGAGAGCTCAGGTCTGGTGGGAGACTTCCCTCCATCCTCTGGTTTTCCCAACCACCCCTCATCTGGGTGGCAGGGGGAAAACACCAGGGGAAATGAGAGAGTGACTGCTGACATGCTGATGCCATGATATCACTTCTGGCATGACCCATAGAGCTTTGGGCAAATGCTACAGTGTCATGCTAACATGATGACAACCTTTCTGGATCACACCCCTCCTCAAGGTGAGTATCCCACAAGTTGTCAGCTCTAGGCAACTCTAGCCTGAAGTGATACAAGTATGGATACAGAGCAGAAGTATACATCAATGTTTAGGACAGAGTCCCTGGAACAAGCTAATGTTGAAGGCCTGAGCATTCATCTATTAGCTAATAAAAACAAAATAAAAACATCTCACTTATTATTGTTATGGTTAAAATTAACACTCATCACTGTCAGTTAATAGTAATTATTCTGGCACCTGGCTGTGTCACAGAGCTTGAGCAGCAATCAGATTCAGGTTAGTGGGAGATGAGAAATAAGAGAATCTAGCTCACTCAAAAACTGCCCAATTATCATTGTCAAATAGGTCTTGCAAAAGGAGAGAGGCTTCCTGATAAGACTGTCCTGCCACAGTGCTCCCACCAATAATCAGTGGCATAACTGACCTTCTACGAACTCTAAATGGATGCTAATCAACAGGTTACTATTAGTTGCACCAATTTTTTTTTCAATAGCCTGTAGAATTCATAGAGAAATCTTATGTACAGATTTTACCTAAACTGATGCCAAGGATCAGACCAATTTTTCTTTCTAATGACCTTAATGTAAAGCTTTTATTGTCAATTTGTACTGGCTGTTGGCCAAATAAAGTACTTATTTACTTACTTCTTGATTCTATATAAGCAGCGCCTCTGTCACCCCCAACAGCAACTCTTTGCCTGAATTATGTTTTTTTCAGAATTAGGGTGGTTTGGATAAGTTACATTATTACTTTGTGACTGACCTGTGTGAAAGGGTGTGCATTTTCTTTGCTATTTTTGCTTGTGTGTGAAAGTGTTGCTTTTTGTCTGGCATTTACTCTGTACAGTTTTAAATGCCAAGTGAAAACTTTATTTTATCAGTCCTTTGATGTTAAATATTTTATTCTTTTCACCCTGTTGATAGATGCAGCTATATTGTATTAATGCTTCTAATTCTTATCATTATGTAAGTATTTGCTGACAAATCACAGCTGACTTATGGCAACTCCAGCAAGGGGCTTCCAAGACAAGGGAGAAGCAAAGGTGGTTTGCCATTGCCTTACTCTGCAAAGTCTTCCTTGATGGTCTCCCATTCAAGTACTGACCCTGCTTAGTTTCCAAGATCGGACAAGATCAGGCTATATCATACCATTTCACATCCCATGACCTTATTTCTGCTCTTTTAACTTTCAGTGATTTTAGTAAAGATTATTTTAAACTAAATTTTTTGCTTGTTTTATTGAAATGGTTGCCTCCACATCTTTATGCTGGAACGCAGCATAGAAATAACTAATAAATATTTTATTAAGGAAATATATTTTTCTCACAAAGTAATCGATTAATTTCCTGAAACAGATTAATATTGCTTTACATTGCATCCCCATTGCGCACATGTTGACAGCTTTCAGCATTCATACTTAGAGCTATCTGATTAATTTCTCAAACAAAGACCTCCTGCTTATTTGGGGAATTATTTGTTTCCAGAGGATTTTGTATATCTCAAGGCAGCTTGTACTTGATTGGACTGCCATAACAATGCCAGCGCTCCAACAGCTTTCCCTTGAATTCTTAATGTTCTTTTCTCCATTTCAACCCAACAGTTCAGCCCACAAACAGAGAATAGTTGGCAAGCCTGCTGAAAGCTCCGGCTTCCCACCCCAATTCCATTTTGATAGGATTAAAGAAGAAATTAGCTGACTAATTTGAAGATGTAATGTGTCCTTTGGAACTCCCTTTTCCCATTAAAGGGATGATGCTGTTGAAAATTTCATTGGAGAAATCTGTCTCCAAGGGCTTTTTCATTTTAAAATTAATTAGTTAGTGTACCATGAATAAAATTTGCTATATTTTATGTGCCTCAGTGGTTTCCAGATTAAAGCTTGATTCCACAATTCTTGTTCACTGCATAAAGTGCAAAAGGTTGCTAACATCCCTGATGAGCTCTAATGAAGGCCGCACAGGTCCGAAAACCCAAGCGCTAAGTAGCAAAATCTGTTGTTCTGCACTGAAAAGATGGAAATTGGAAGAGTCCCATTCTCCAACTCTCTGGCAGTTGTGCAGCCAAAGTTGGGGGAGTGGGTCAAATGTTGCCAGGATTACAGTTATGGAATAAGAGACAATGGCTGAGTACAAGACGCTAAATATTATGCTATTTTATAACTTAACCATATATAACTCAACATTTTACAAATACAAGCCAAACCTATAGAAGAAGAGAAGAGATTGGATTTATACCCCGCCCTCCACTCCTCAAGGGAGTCTCAGAGCGGCTTACAAACTCCTTTCCCTTCCCCTCCCCACAACAGACACCCTGTGAGGTAGGTGGGGCTGAGAGAGCTCTTTCCCAAGCTATCCTTGAGGGAACAGCTGGTACAGAGCTATGGCTTGCCCAAGGTCATCCAGCCAGGTGCAAGTGGAGGAGTGGGGAATCAAACCCGGTTCTCCCAGATTAGAGTCCGCGCACTTAACCACTACACCAAACTGGCTCTCTTCTATACAGGTAAGTATCGTTATTATACACTTAATGTCTAACTAATCATGTTTATTCCAGGAGCCAAAAGCCCCACTGGTCAGAAGTCTTTAGGGACCACGGAGAGCCAAATCCAAAGACAGTTGCAATGAAGATCCCAGTTTAATTTTCTTTGTTTCGTTTTAAGAAACTTCTTCACAAGCTACTAGTGATAATAAAAAATAATAATAAACACCATATCATGTATCCCAACAATCGAAACTTAACAATTTTACAATTAAATGTATAAATGAATAATTTGACTGGACATGAACTCAACAATCATTACCATATGATCCTGTGCCAATTTATGTTCTACTTTTTAGTCCTTCTTATTTTAAGTCCATCACAGAAAAATCTATGAACATACAATATAATGCCATTAATTATTTAAGACATACCACCATTATTTTATAATTAACAACAAAAGACAAAACAATACATAGTTACTCACCAATATCAGCACTATTATATCCTACTCACTGGAATAGTGACGGGCTCTATTTATTGCAGTAATTCAATATTCTATCACTCATAAGTTACCTGAAATCGCAACAGTGGACTGTTCCTTAAGTAGGACACCAACCTAACTTACCAGCACAAATTAAAAAACAGTACACATGCTTCATAAATAACATGATAAATCCATCTCCGTGTTTAAGCCTTGAGGTTGCGAAGTTTTCAAATGGTATATTCAGTATGTTTCACATCTCTGAGTATCTACTTTATTATACCTATTAGTATTTAAGATTTCCAACACTATAAATCTAAAATCCTCACAAGTATGTTTTTTATCAGCAAAATGGGGGACCAAGGGGAATCCATTCTCTGCTGTCTAATGTGAGGTTTGTGCTCAATTATCCTAGTGCACACCATCCTTGTAGACATCCCTACATAATACAATTTACATGAACATTGGATTAAATAAATTACTTTCCTTGAGGAACAATTTGAATAATGTGTGAGCTTTAAATTGAAAAAAAGGAAAATTAATTTCACTTGTTCTCCAAGACTGTGGGCAGACTACACATCTGCTGCAGCTGTAGTGCCCTAGATTGGCCACCAGAGGTCTCACTGGCGCTACCATATCAGTATGTATTAGTATATCTCTAATACTTCTAGTCTTCCTGAATCGAGTTCTTGGTTTATTTGCGCACCCCGGGAGGTCACTCACCACATGCCAATGCTTATATATAATGCGCTTGATTTTATCCACTAACAGTGTATACTCAAAGGCAGAAGTTAAAGTGTCTGGATCAGTTCTACCTTGGGATTCTTGAAACAAACTGTTGTGAGGTCTCTGTTGGGCTCATAAAGCCACTTTGTAAATAACATTGGGAGGATAGCATCTCGCCACAAATTGTTGGCTTAATTTCTGACTTTCTCTGGTGTATTGCTCAGAAAAGCAGCAGTTCCATTTAACCCTTAAAAATTGCCCATATGGCAAATTATATTTTAAATGCCTCATGCAGTGAGAACGAAAATGAAGTATTGAGTTCCAATCTGTAGGCTTGGAATACATTTTCACTGCTAATCATGATGTTTTAGTTTTGTACACAACTGTGTCTAAAAACTTAATTTCTCTCACATGAAATTGTGCAGTAAATTTTATTGTAGGATGTAAACTATTAAGCCAATCAATGAATTCCATTAACTTGTCTTCATTCAAACAAATAAAAAATCGTCCAAAATCTTTAAAGAAAAAAAAATATTGATGGAATGGATTGTTCTGCTCATTTGTGATCCACTGTGTCTCAAAATTAGCCATAAATAAATTAGCTATGCTGGGGGTGAAGGAACTCCCCATAGAGACCCCCTTAATTTGAAAATAAAACTGTTCCTTGTAATGAAAGTAACTCTTCTCTGAAATTATGTCTGCCAAGTCCAAAAGGAAATGGGACGGTGGCATATTATTAGTCCTGCTATCTAAAGTTGTCTGGATACATAATCTCACCTCCTCAAGAGGGATATTGGTGTACAAGGCAGTCACATCCAAGGTAACCAAAATGGACTTGGCTCTCCATGGTCGCTAAAGACTTCTGACCCGTGGGGCTTTTGACTCTGGGAATAAACAGGATTACAGTTATGACAGCAGCAAGAAAACTAATATTCTCCCCTTTGTCTTTCATCTCATCATCCCCCGACCCTGCAAAAGGATACATTATTTACATAAACTGGTCATCAGATGTGGAGACAAGCCTGAAAAATTTTCCACATTCACAATTATAGTCAACCAAAAGAGCCACGTGATTATGATATGCCCTGTGGCCCATTCCACCAAGCACACACATACAATAATACAAAATATTAATATTAAATATCTATATATCTAATTCTGAAGGCACTTCCTGCGTGTGGATACCTAAATCTGCACAGGGGGCACCTGGAGGGCAGGGAGATTTCCCTACACACTGGGGCACTCCCCCAATGTGCAGAAAAATCCAAAAAGTTTTAAAAATATTCAGGGGATATTTAAATCCCCTGAAAAGTTAAAGCCTTCTCTGCGCATACACAGAGAATGCTTTGGCTGCTGTTGGGGAGGGGTGGGAGGTGACTCAGTGGGCCTTGGGCCTCACAGCTCCGCTGCCTCTGGAATGGGGGAGGTGGTGGTAGCTGGCTCAGCGGGCCTCAGGCCTCGCTGCACTGCCATCCAGTGAATAGGGGAGGGAGTGGAGGGTGGGAATACTCCCCCCCACGAGTATTGCAGGTTTGCCTCTTGCCTATATACTAATAGCCAAGTTGCCCCCTCTGTGTGGAAATCTAAATCTGTGTGAAGGGGGCACTTGGGGAGCAGGGAGATTTTTCTGCACACTTTAGGAACTCCCCCCATGTGCAGAAAAATCTTAAAAGTTAAAAAAAACTTTGGGAGGATATTTAAATTCCCCCAAATGTTAAAGAGTGTTCCCTGCGCATGTGCAGGGAATGCTCTGGGAACTGTGGCAGCCTGGTAGCTCAGAGCTGCACAGGCTTCACCATTGGAACTGGGGGTAGAGGGGGGAGATCAGCAGACTCGGTGGCTCTGAGCCGCACAGGTCTCACCATTGGAATCAGGGGTGGAGGGGGGAGATCGGCGGGTCTTGGCAGCTCTGAGCCGTGCAGGCCTCACAATTGGAACCGAGAGAGGGGGGAGATCGGCAGGCCCGGCAGGGGAGTGCATTCCTAGAATGATGTCAACCCCCCCACACAAAGAGATTTCTGAGAAATATGACTCCTGAAGAAGGTTAAAAAGGGGCAAAATGTGTTTCCCCAATTGTTTTCCATGTGCCTGGAGACGCAAGTGTCTGCAGTCTCTGTTCTGAGGTAAAAACACAGTTAAAAGAGACTGCAGACAGTTGAGGACAGTTACAGAAATCAGCGATTCAAAACACCTGAATAGATATTTTTCTACCAGGAGGAGGCAACTTATAAATGCGGCAAAGACATTTGCACATAGTTCTCCTGTGGGGCACTGAGCTGCACAGGCCAAGTACCAGAGAGATCATCCTAAGGCGCTCAGAACAACACAGTCTCCACATGAGCAAAACAATCCAGGAAAACCAGTAGAAAGGCCATCACTTTTGTGGAAGGTGGCAGGAGCTGACTTAACAGACAACTGCTTCTTAAATGGGCAGTTCTATGTTGCCTGCTCCAGAGTGAGCTCAACAAGCAGCCTGGAGATCCTAGCACCTGAGGGCAGAACCACCACTATAGTACACAGAGAGGTCCTTCAGTAGAGAAGGGGGGGAAGTATGTATGTCTCACTTCATTTTTTACACTATAATCTTCTCCATTAGAATCCCTACAACAAATGTTACATTTCAAACTACACATCATCAGTATTATAACTGGACAAGAGGCAGGACCCGCTGGACCCATGGGGGGAGAGAAGGAGCTCCACATGGAGCAGCAGCCACCAAAGGTAAGGCTTCCTCCCCTCCCCTGGGCCCGCCGATCCTTTCCCCCCACCCCCGGTTGCCCCAGCAAGGCCCGTGCGGTGCAGAGCCGCGGGGCCCGCTGATGTTTTCCCCACCCCGGTTGCCCCAGTGAGGCCTTCTCCCCCCATGGGCACCAGCGAGGCCTGAGCAGCACTTGCCGGGCTCACAGCTTCATCCCCCCCACGAGCACCAGCAAGGCCTGAGCGGCACTTGCCAGGCCCGCAGCTTCATCCCCCCCCCCCACAGGCACCGGCAAGGCCTGAGTGGTGCTCGCTGGGCCCATAGCTTTGTCCCCCTCCATGGGCATTGATGTGGCCTGAGTGGTGCTCACCTGGCCCACAGCTTCTCCCCCCCCCCCATGGGCACTGTCACAGTTCCAAGTTTTACTTTGGGGGATTTAAATATCCCCCCAAAAGTTTTTTTTAACTTTTCAGATATTTCTGCACATGGGGGGAGTCTCCCAAGTGTGCAGGAAAATCTCCCTGCCTTCCAAGTGCCCCCCCCGGTGCGGATTTAGATATCTGCATGGGGGTGGCTACTTAGCTATTAGCATATAGATCTGCAGAACTTAAATACTGTGGCGAAGCACGGGTGTCAGGCTAGTCTAAAAACAAACACACTGGTTGTTTTTTGTTTTTTCAAAAAACCATCAAAGAGACTAAAAGGAGCTTTAAGCGACAGATTCCCTGAGTGGCTGTTGCCAGGCCACCACAGTATTCCAGGCTGTGTTTCTGAGGGGAGAAGGGCAGGGGGGAGAGGGCGTGGTCCTTTCCTGGCCTATTTTTTCCCTTTGAGACAGGAATCATTGGGACCAGGTCTGGCTAGGGTTGCCAGCTCTAAGTTGGGAAATTCCTGAGGATCTGAGGAGGGAAGGAAGAGGCCTCAGTCATAGAGTCTACCCTCCAAAGCAGCCATTTTTTTCCAGGGGGACCTACCTCTATTGTCTGGAGTTCAGATGTAATACTGGGAGATCTCCAGGTCCCACCTAAAGATTGGCAGCCCTAGCCCTAGCTTTCAGGTATTGGGTCCAAGTACTCCCACAACACTCTTATGATAGCAAGATTTGTTTATTGAGAGTTACAGGTCATCTAAGCATTTACAGAGCTTGTGTTGAAACTGCCGGCCCCAGGCTAGGGCGCAACGTACACAGAGTGTGGGACCACTCCTGAGTCCCCAAGTACCCAAGAGCCAGTTTGGTGTAGTGATTAAGTGTGCGGACTCTAATCTGGGAGAACCAGGTTTGATTCCCCACTCCTCCACTTGCACCTGCTGGATGACCTTGGGCAAGCCATAGCTGTTCCCTCAAGGACAGTTGTCTCAGAGCTCTCTCAGCCCCACCTACCTCACAGGGTGTCTGTTGTGGGGAGGGGAAGGGAAAGGAGTTTGTAAGCCGCTCTGAGACTCCCTTGGGTAGTGAAGGGTGGGGTATAAATCCAATCTCTTCTTCTTCTTTTTCTTCTACCCAATCATCAGGTCCCATACAGCCCGCCAAAGCTTCAAGCTCAATCCCATAACTGCCCCTAGCACCTGCAAACTAACCATTACATTATCTATGCTATAAGGTCATGCATACCGCTACAAGTACCAGGCCAGCAAAACAGAGTTTCATACACACACACACACACTCACAAAGAATGCATATAAGCAAAAGCAGTGGGCAAAAAGTCAGGGAGGGAGAAAGGAGTTAACCCTTGGTGTGAGAGAACCGTAGTTTCAGGAAATAACAACACATGACAAGCAAGGCATGAGCTTGACACTGGCAGCAGCCTCTGGATTACTTGAAATCACCCAACTTGCATGACTCAACTAGGCCTGGCTGTTTGCTACTGTTCAACAGCAGCCACCCTATGAAAGCCAGTGTGGTTATAGCAGTTAGAGCTTCCAAGAAAGGTCTCAGGGATCCAGGTTCAAATTCCCATCTTGCTGTGGAAGCTTATGGGGTGATTTTAGACCAGTGTGAGATTGTGCCAAAAGATATAGTCCACAACAAGTCTCCTTAAGAAGAAAGTCCTTTATTTGCAGAAAAGATCTTGTTGGTCAAACATTTTTTCTGTTAGTAATGCCCAAGCATAGAAATACAATTACAATTATACTTGATATGAAATATGGCCCCCATACCATCCACCAATCAATTGGAAGAATTATTGGCACCCAAATATACCGGCCCACTGTTCCCAAGCCAAATGTGGCAAACTAGGTTCTCAGAAAAAAACACTGTTGAGATTTTTAGAGTAAATGTTCCCAAGGAAAATTTAGCAAAGGAATACATAACACCTGTGATTCTTATAACACATAACAAGAGGCTTTTCTTCTCAAGGCTGTTAGCTAGGGAAAGGCAAGCTGGAGATAAGAGAGGAGGAAAAACTAATGAACAATAAGCATGCACAAAGCGAAGCAAGCAAGCAAGACTCGCATTCCAAAGGTGGGAGTCCGTTCACCGATGATATCTCTCGGACAGGGATTTCAGTGCCATCATCATCCATAATGGGCACAATGAACTGGTCCCAATTGGGGATTACTAACAATCTGTGAGATTGTGCCAATAGATATAGTCCACAACAAGTCTCCTTAAGAAGAAAGTCCTTTATTTGCAGAAAAGATCTTGTTGGTCAAACACTTTTTCTGTTAGTAATGCCCAAGCATAGGAATACAATTACAACTATACTTGATATGAAATATGGCCCCCTTACCATCCACCAATCAATTGGAAGAATGATTGGCGCCCAAATATACTGGCCCACTGTTCCCAAGGAAAGTGCGGCAAACTAGATTCTCAGGAAAAAACACTGTTGAGATTTTTAGAGTAAATGTTCCCAAGGGAAACTAAGCAAAGGAATACACAACACCTGTGATTCATATAACACATAACCGGAGGCTCTTCTTCTCAAGGCCGTTAACTGGGGAAAGGCAAGCTAGAGATAAGAAAGGAGGAAAAACTAATGAGCAATATGCATGCACAAAGCGCAGCAGGCAAGCAAGACTCGCATTCCAAAGGTGGGAGTCCGTTCACAGATGCTATCTCCTAGGTGGGACCTAGAGGAGCCGAAATAAGACTATAACGAAAAGCAAGGTTAATTGGCCATCAGAATAGATGATAAAACAGTAGGCATTGATATATAAGATACATTCAGCAACCTTATTGATGAGGACAGTCAACATTGATGAAACAGTCAACAAGACTTATGGCAGTGCTAACTAAAAACCAGTCATATACTTTCAGCCTAACTAACCTCACAGGGTTGTTGTGTGGTGGAGAAAAAGGAGGAGAGCAGAATAATATTAACTGCTTTGGTCCCCTCTGTGGATTGGGGGGGGGGGGGGGGTAAATGAAGTAAATAAATAATAAATATAGCTGAAGATGGGAGGCAGATAAAAGGTAGGTTGGTGAATGGTTGAAAAGAATGAGGCAGGGAGAGGGTATGGGGTTTGTCAAGAGGAGGGAAAAAGGAAATAGTGTGAGGAAGGGGATATAAGGAAAGTGAGGCAGCCACCCCACTGGCCAGCACCAAAGAACTGGGCCACAGTTTTCCTAGGCAAAGGCTGCTGGGGAAGGAAAATTCAAGATAGAGGGGCAGCTAAAGGTAGGTTGGCCGTTGGATGGGAAGGAGATAGGGTTGCCAGCTCCAGGTTGGGAAATTCCTAAAGATTTGGGCAGGGGTAGAGTCTTGAGAGAGTGGGGTTGCAGGAGGGGAGAGGCCTCAGAAGGGTATTATGCCATAGACTCCAGCTGCCAAAGCAGCCATTTCTTCAAGGGGAACTAGGGTTTCAAACCGTCAAGTGGAGGCTGGAGATCACCTAGAATTACAACTGAGATCACTTCCCCTGGAGAAAATGGATTCTTTGTAAGGTGGAATCTATGGCATACCCTTATGCTTCCTTCTCCAAACCTCACCCTCTGAAGACTTTACCCCCAAATGTCCAGGAATTTTCCATCCTGGAGCTGGCAACCCTAAGGGGAATTGATCTCTGTATTTTGGAGCCCTGTTGTGATTTCAGGAGATTCCCAGGCCCCACCTGGAGGTTGGCAACCCTAAAAGGACAGAAGGAAGGAGGAAAAGGGGAGAGGCTATGGGGGCTTTCAGGAAAGGGAAAGAGAAAATAGTGGATGAGGGGATGAGGGGGAAATGAGTTCTTGCAGGTTCCCACTTGTGTAATTATAATCTTTAAAATTACCAGAGTACCTTTACACAGGTAGGGTAGTCTCTATCCACCACTGTTGAACCTTAGACAGACCTTGTGTTTCTGGAGTGAGATAAAGGGCTTCCCTCACTGCCTTCCCACTCCCTCCTTAGGATTAGGTTGGGCATGAGAGTAAGATTGCCAAGGCATGCAGAGGAGAGCAAGCTGACCATGACAAAAGGAGAGTAAAACCACTACCACCACACTTTTCCCAAGTGGCTGCCATGGTGCTGGTGGTTTTATTCTCTATTTTCTGCACCAATCTGTATTGAGATGGTCAAAGATCTGTATTGAGATGGTCAAAGAGAGACCTTGGGAGCCTTGGAGTCCCCAAAACACCCACCCCTATGGAGTTTGGAGTAAAAGGGTCACTCTGACATTTGGCAGGATAGCTAAGGAGGAATCTTGGGAGCCTGGGAGCCCTGGGCACCCATCCTTTGGAGTAAGAGGTCACACTGACATTTGGCATGGACCAACTTATGCAAGAGGGGTGACGTGAGTGTATTCCCCTATGGGAAGCCCCCACAAAAAGGTTCTGAAAAACAAGATAATAAAGAATGATGACTAAGGCCCGAAGGCAGGATGATTCTGATTGGAGGATAGAAGGGGGAAGATGTGCCAAAAAAGGTATAAGCGTAGAGGAAGGTAGAATGGAAGGTAGGTCAAGAGAGAATTGCTCTCTCTCCTGCCCTCACTTCTATTTCCACAGGAACAACTTGGAAAAGATCCTCTCCATCCAAACTCCATTGGTAAGATAATACGCTTTGCTATGCTGTCAGACTATGCCATTATGTCTGCCTGTTATTTTGGCTTCTTGCTTATGCTAAAGAGGGTTGAGCTAGAATAATAGAATATGAATTGGAGAATGCATACAATGGGTTTTGCTGTGTATTAAAGACCTTCTCTTGTGACCATATCTTCACTTATCAGTTTTATTAGTAAAAACCTTATAAATTTATAAACCCAGTGTGTGTCTCTTTCCTGGGAAGGCACTGTTTTGTCTGGAGCAAGATAAACAATCCTCACTCTCATATACTATAAATTGGCCTAGGAATAAAGGCTAACAACAGGTGACATGTCAAAGAGCCACCACACTGCCAAACTACTGAGTATCACTGATCTATATGACACCACTGGAGAAGGCCATCCACTGATTTGAAATGAAGTGCAACCAATATTCAGAGATCACCCAGTTCTCTTCCTCCTTTGCATTTGAATCTAAGCACAGCATATCATATTCTCAACCACTACCTTACATAAGAGGAATTACTTTTACTCCAAAAAAAGAAGTACCATTGGTTTGGAATTGTTGGGTTTGTGCTTAGAATATGAAGCAGTAATAGCTTGGAAAGGGCTCTGGTATCCTAAAGCTCCAATTCCTATTGGCTGATTAATAAAGACTTCCATTGGTCCTGAAGCCAATCTAGATACCCAATCACTGAACCCTGCTTGGGTCCAATAGTATTGCTTGTATATAGTTACATTGTTGAAAGTTATGTGTTGGAACAGTGTAAATGAAAGTGCTGCTTTCATAGAGCTGTCTTTTGAGCTGAACAATGTCACTGAATAAAAGCCTGTTTGTTTGGATTCATCGCCTCCTGCTCAATACTTAAAAAGAATATAACTGTTCAAAGTTTCAGCCTATATTCACTGGGTTTGTACTCCCCCTCAAGGTGCAGGAATGGTCAAGAGAAACTACTGAGATTATTGTAGCTTCTACATCCGTTTATAATGGATGAACTAGGAATGCCAGTTCAGCTCACATTCTGATTGCTGGTTGCAGCTTGAGAACTGTTTTTTTCAGCAGACAACTTGGATGTTTATGCCTGTTTGACTGAGAGCTGGCTTCCATCCCACACACAGCCCCTTTGGTGTAGTGGTTAAGTGCGCGGACTCTAATCTGGGAGAACCGGGTTTGATTCCCCACTCCTCCACTTGCACCTGGCTGGATGACCTTGGGCAAGCCATAGCTCTGTACCAGTGTTCCCTCAAGGACAGCTTGGGAAAGAGCTCTCTCAGCCCCACCTACCTTACAGGGTGTCTGTTGTGGGGAGGGGAATGGAAAAGGAGTTTGTAAGCCGCTCTGAGACTCCCTTGGGGAGTGGAGGGCGGGGTATAAATCCAATCTCTTCTTCTTCTTCTTCTTCTGCTCCAGCCAAGCTTCTCACGGGGTTCTTGCTGGGCTGGGACTCAGCCAAAAGCTTGTGGAACAGAAAAACAAAAGGGACTGGGTTTGTGATAAGTTATTTTTAAATTTAGTTCAAAGGTATACAAGCACCCCCTTTCCACACCTATATATCTGAAAGCTCTGTCCAGAGAGATTTAAATCACTCTGTGAAAACACATAGATTCAAAGCTTTTCCTACACCAGAAAAGAGAAGAGAAACATCTTTCACTTTTAGCCTCAGGGCTGTCTTCTATTTAAAGCTGCCTAATGTGCAGAAAGTCCTGAGTAAGCAAGACAAAATATACCAGTTTTAATCTCAGAGACACCTTTAAGGCTATATAAAAGGATTATGGCTTTTACGATCTTATTTTAATACTCTATCAATATTGATCTTATCTTGTAATTACATAAGATTCTCCAGTCAGCTTTTCCTGGGTGTGTCTGCAGTAGTTACTGCTGACCAAGTTTCAGTCTTCTGAATATTCTCTCTCTCTCTCACACACACACACATACAAACAAACACACACACACACACAATTGTTAATGTGTTTAGATTTTTCTTAGTGATGAGATTTTCATAACCCCCAAGTCATAAGCAGAAAGATAATACAATTTATTTTCTGGAGTGAGGAGTAAGGCCTGATAATAAAATACTCCTTACTTTCTGTCACATACATTTCTCTCAGAGTTTGAAAGACAGACATAGAAATGGCTGTGTATTTTACTACTGAAAAAATTGTTTTACCTCAGGAAAAATCTCAGTCTGGAAAAGCTGGCCAGACTGCCCTGTTCTATCCATGTGTCAATCATGATCTGCATAATGGCTCATTTTAGGATTTCCATAAATAGGAAGTCATTTCCCCTAAGAAAGCACACCCACTTGTAGCAAACAGTGATAAACTCGAAAATTACATCCAGGAGAGGATTATATGGTGATTGATGGCTGAGAACAGACAGATCCTGGAGCCAGAGGTCTGGGATTCACCAGAGCTAGGATTGATAGGTCTCCATATCCTCAGTTTAATGCACTAAAAGTCATTGATTCAAGACCTACTGTGGTTGGCTAACTGGATTTTGGCAGGCCTCTGAAGTCCAACCCTTTGAGGAGGAGATTGGTTATCCAATCATCCTTGTAAAAAAGAATGAAAGGTTAAAAACAGCTTGTCAATCTTGAAAGAGTATGTCTGACTGATGGGAGATAAAGAGCAAGCATCCTCTCTATGTACACACCCATTCTTTCACCCAAGCAGGGTGGATGGGGGAAAATGCCAGGTGGCTTTATAATGAAACAAGTTAGCAGTACTCTCTGTGTTCATCTATATTTCTTTACTGTTGTAGATTTCCTTGTATGCTGATAGATTTCTGCTCGTTTGTGTTGGGACTTTTTAGAATGCAAGTTAGTAAATAATGTTTTATTTTGTTATCTGAAAGTGCACACAATCCTTACCCATTGTGTAGCTGTAGCCAACATGTGTTCACTTTACAAAAGAAATCAGGGATCAGTATGTGGATAAACATGCACTTTCAATCACTTGTTCAACTGTACCTGTGTTGAATGGAACACGCGAGTTCCCAAACACACACATAAAGAAAAATCAAGTGTATATAGTACACAGATTGTCAGGGCTGGTGCCAGGTTTTTTTGCACACTAGGCGAGGCTACCTTCTGCCCCCCCCCACCCCCCCAATGCAACCACCAATTGTCAAACATAAATGCACTTTAGAAAGACTGAAAATCACAAAATTTGAAATTGCTGGTGCTGGACCTGGCAGTGGGTCTCCTGCACACTAATGCAGACTGTCAGTTCTGCGCCCCTCTGAGGTCTCCGCCCCAGGCAGCTGCTTAGGTTGGCCTAATGGTAGCACCGGCCCTGCAGATTGTACATATGTTTACTAACTTGTGAACAGGGGTTGTCACAGAGTAAGTGACAGGAGAACCCTAGTGGGGATTTCATACAAGAATAATTGTTGGAGATTATTACTTAGACCAACAACGGGCATCTCATCAGCTTTACAGAGCAATCTTTTGCTGCCCCCCAGTCAGAATAAAGAGTCAGACACCAAGAAGTTGGATAAAACTAAGGGGCACTTTATTTAACATTTGAACTATTAAACAGCAAGGGCAAAACTAAGCTGTGGCATGGTCAAGGCCAGAAGTCTCAGCAGGCCCCTTGACCGCCATACAAAGGGCAAGCCACCCTGCCCCCGGCCCAAACCAACTTGTCGTGGCTTGTGCTAGGGGGGCACAGCAGACACGACAAGCCCTGGATGTCGATTCACCATACCACACAGATTAATGGGAGGCTCAATTCAAGTAGTCCCCAAAAGACAGTCCACATTCCTCCATTCCAGGACACACAACCCAAAGGCAGATCTTGCCAGACCCCTAGCCCCCCAAACTAGGGTGCTAACTGGTGCTCCCCTAGCCACATAGCACCAATTCAAACAATCTTGCCAACCCAAAGTGACAAATCTATTTACGTGACACCAATTCCACAATCCACTGATAGCAACGCAAGGTATTTGCAAAAGCATCCCAGCCCAAAGCCAATAAGGCAGGGGTCAAAAATTCCTACTTGCCCCCCACAAAAAGGGGTGACCAGAAAAATACCTGCTCAGAAATCAGGGCAGGAGGGTGGGCTGGTAAGTGCAGGGACAGAGCCGGCCAATGCCTTGTGCCAGCCCTGCCTCCAGTGTCATACTCAGAAGCTTATTCCGAGTCTGCTCCTCACCTTTCAGGGTGGCAAAGACAGCCCCCCAGCTGCACAGCTGGGTGGCCGGCACCTGGGTGGGGCCAAGTTCTAAGCCAACAAGATTGCACTGCCAGCTACTATTTTGAACTTGTTTTACTTCCATTTGCTGCACTGAAACCATAATATCAAAAGGGGAACAGGTAACTAATGAAGAAAATGTAAAGACCAGTTCCAAATCAAATTAGGTGAGAGATCAGTGATGAAGATGGTGCTCCCCCCCCCCCTCAACAATGTTGATTTTCCTTAGAAACAGCTGTCTGGAATAATGTTGGGCTGGTGGTTAATCCAATCTGACTGTGCATTATGTTACTGAAGGACCACCACCCCATTCAGTATTTATTAGCTCCATAAGGGGGGGGGGGATCCCTTTCACGTGTAAAAGAGGTAGAAAGTGAAAGCATCTCATTTTAAGCAGAACTGAGGCCTGTTTGGGAGAAATGCTTTCAGCCCAGGTGCACAGCAAAAAAAGATAAGAGAGAGGGTAGGATTTAGCTCACCTTGCCCTCTGATGGTTTAAGACATTTGCCCCAGTACCCCAAATGAAGACTTGAGACAAGAGCATGGCTTTAACTAGTTTATTTGAATATATACAAATTTGCTGGTTTACATCATCAATTAATTATGCCAATATTTAACTGAGGGCAGGATGCTCTAGGCAGCCTGTCCATGGCTGCCTTTGTTCTGGCAAATTCACCCTGACTCCAAACTCTGTCAGTGGCTACCACTGGCCTCATTTATCCTCACCTGCACATAAAGTGCTGAGAGATGCCCAGCCACAGCCTCTTACCCTCAGGGTCGGCCCTAGGTTTTATTGTGCACTAGGCGAGGATATCTTCTGGCATCATTGATAGAAACTACCTTGTCTCTACGCCTATTTACTGAGAACTTCCGGGGAAGCAGGACCTTGGTATAGTTGGCAAGAACCCGTTATTACGCCAATTGCTGAACGTAAATTAAAGCAATTCGGCTAACACCAGCTCTTGAAAATGCTTCTTCTGAAAATGAGATTGGGTACATGCAGGGGTCATTTGGGGCTGGAGCGAGGCAGAGCACAGCTCCGCCAGCTCAGGAGGGGCAGTAGGGCAGCCACAGGCTGAATCAGATTCTCTGATCTGATTTGGCTCGCTGCCAAATTGCCACTGAAATTCGGCGGCAACTTTAAAAGCAGCTGTAGGGGAGGGGGTTTGAGGCAGAGGCTCCAAACTTGCAGGGTAGCTTCTGGGACCTCTCCTACAAATGTCCACCAAGTTTCAAGAAGATTGGACCACGGGGTCTAATTCTACGGGCCTCCAAACAGGTTGCCCCCATTCCCTCCATTGTTCTCTATGGTGGGAAAAAAGTAACCCCCTTTCCTCCAGCCCCTCATATACCCTGAGTTTTTGCCATTGATTTCAATGGCCCATAGGGTATAATGGGGCTGAAACTGACATTCCCTTTCTGACACACTTCCAGTGATGTCAGGGGACATGGCATATGCTAATGAGTTATGCTAATGAGCTCCTGCACCTGTTTTTCTACTAAAGGACCCCTGGGTACATGCCTTGTCCTGAACAAGATATAAAGCTCTAAGCCGGGGTGTAGAACTCATTTGTTATGGGGGGCTGGATTTGGCATAAATTGGACTTTGTCAGGCTGGGCCATGTGTGTCAGGTAGCAAAGATATAAACTTTATAAAGGATACAAACACAAAGATATTTTTACTTAAAATAAAAACATTAGCACTCTTGCAATATTTTGTTTATTTAATAGTTTCTGATAACTGACACTTCTTGATCTGAATTATTGCATCAAAATGTCTGTGTTGTTGCAATCTGAGAGGAGGAGGTGCCTCAGCCCAGTGCAGGGAGCAGAGGCTTGCTTATTTATCTCTCCTGAGTGATTGAGAGAATCTGGGAAAGCAAGCTATGGCAAAGCAGCAGCAGCAGAACTGGAGGAAGAAGCAGGAGACAGCCAGTCCCTTGTGGGTCTGATACAAGCCCTCTGGGGGCCTCATCTGGCCCTTGCCGCATGTTTGACACCCCTGCTCTAAGCATTTCAAAACCAATGACCAAACCAACTAAATGACCCTAGGATTCTTGGAGAACTGACTATTCACTACCTGGACTACATCTTAGTTATCACAACAAAACAAAACAACAGCATCCCTGACCCAGTAGATGTTGTTTACCTTGACTTCCAGAAAGCTTTTGATAAAGTTCCTTATCAAAGGCTCCTAAGTAAGCTCAATAGTCATGGGATAAAAGGACAAGTCCTCTTGCGGTTCAAGAACTGGCTAATTAATAGGAAACAGAGAGTGAGTATAAATGGACCATTTTCTCAGTGGAGGATGGTAAGTAGTGGGGTACTGCAGGGTTCAGTACTGGGTCTGATGCTTTTTAATGTTTTAATGTTCATTAATGATTTGGAGTTGGGAGTAAGCAGTGAAGTGGCTAAATTTGTAGATGACACTAAACAGTTCAGGGTGGTGAGAACCAGGGAGGACTGTGAGGCACTTCAAAGGGATCTGTTGAGAATGGGCGAGTGAGGGGCCGACATGGCAAATGGGGTTCAATGTGGCCAAGTGCAAAGTGATGCACATTGGGGCCAAAAATCCTAACTATTAATACATGTTGATGGGGTCTGAACTGGCAGAGACTGACCAAGAGAGAGATCTTGGAGGCGTAGTAGATAACTCAATGAAAATGTCGAGACAGTGTGTGACTGCAGTAACAAAGGCCAACACTATGCTGGGGATTATTAGAAAAGGAACTGAAAACAAATCAGCCAGTATTATAATGCCCCTGTATAAATCGATGGTGCGACCTCATTTGGAATACTGTGTGCTGTTCTAGTCACTACACCTCAGAAAAGATATTATAGCATTGGAAAAAGTGCAGAAAAGGGCAACCGGAATGATAAAAGGGTTGGGACACTTTCCCTATGAAGAAAGGTTAAAGTGCTTGGGGCTCTTTAGCTTGGAGAAATGAAGGCTGAGGGTGACATGATAGAGGTTTACAAGATTATGCATGGGATAGAGCAGGTAGAGAAAGAAATACTTTTCTCCCTTTTTCACAATAGAAGAACTTGTGGGCACTCAATGAGCAGTCAGGTTAGAACAGATAAAAGGAAGTACTTCTTCACCCTTAGAGTGATTAACGCATGGAATTCACTGCCACAGGAGATGGTGGTGGCTACTAGCATGGACAGCTTCAAGCGGGAATTAGATAAACATATGGAGCAGAGGTCCATCAGTGACTATTACCCACAAAGTATAGATAGGAACTGTCAGTCTGGGCAAGTGATGCACTGTATTCTTGGTGCTGGATGGAGGGGTAACAGTGGGAGGGCTTCTAGTCTCCTGGCCCCTCTGGTGGACCTCCTGATGACACCTACTATTTTTGGCCATTGTGTGACAGTGTTGGACTGGATGGGCCATTGGCCTGATCCAACATTGGTTTCTCTCATGTTCTTCTGTTCTCAATACGATTCTGAAGAACAGGTTAAACCCTGCATCATTAAATGGATGCAAAATTTTGGTGAGGAAATACTGTTTCAATGCTGGGGAAACCTATGGACTAAGTACATTAGATTTACTGCTAGCCAAGCATTAAGAGAAAACTGGTACAAGATGTTCTACCAGTGGTATGTCACCCCAAAATATATTGAAAAGATGGACAATTACAAAGGTCTTGCTGGAAATGTAAAGGAGTAGATGGCACTTTTTATCATATGTGGTGGACTTACATTAAGATGAAAAGATACTAGGAAAATATACATGAAGAGATTCAAAATATTTTAAAAACCAAATTCCCAGTGAAACCAGAAACTATGTTATTGGGAATCCTGCCAGACAATATAGAATGAACTTCACAAGACCTACTTATATATGTTGACAGCTGCCAGAGTAACATTTGCAATGAATTGGAAGACAGAAGAATGTCCTACAACAGAGATCTGGAAAGAAAAACTAGCTGAGTATGCAATACTGGCAAAACTAACTAATTATATAAATAGAAAGAATTTCAGCAGAAATGGCAGGCTTACTACTCATATTATAGGAATAGTTAAATTTCTTGATTCTTGAAATTATCTGAATATTATATTAAAGGTGATGAAGATATTGATTATAAATTTAATCTTTTTATTTAGGATTGCATTAGCATTAAATATTTAGTATGAATAAGATTTAGACGCTGACAAACAATTAAGATAAAATCCAGGTTTTAAGGATGATTTAATATTAGCCCAAAAATTTATTTAATTGTTAAAAATGGAACCTTGGTATAGTGGTTAAGTGCATGGACTCTAATCTGGGTTTGATTTCCCACTCCTCCACTTCTCCACTTGCAGCTGCTGGATGACCTTGGGCAAGCCATAGTTCTGTCAGAGCTGTTCTCTCAAGGGCAGTTCTTTAAAGAGCTCTCTCAGTCCCACCTACTGCACAGGGTGTCTGTTGTGGGGAATGGAGTTTGTAAGATGCTTTGAGACTCCTTTGGGTAGTGAAGGGTGGGGTATAAATTTAATCACCTCCTCCTCCTTCATAGATTATTGCTAGTATTAGGAAAGTTTTTGTCTATTCTTTTAAAAGAGAACCCATTCCAGAACACTGAGATGTTTTATTATCTGCTTCTATATTTGAAACATGTGTTTTTACTAATACAGTTGATTTCACTTGTTGTATACAAATACTCATAATATTTGAAAATTTTGATGAATTCATATTTTCCCCTAGTCCCTCTTCCCTTTTATATTCCACTTTTTCTTGAGAAAATTAAAATTCACAGCTCCTTGTCATGTCTATTATGATAGCCCTTTTCAGTTGAATAGCACAGGTAGTTTTTCAAAGTAAGAACATAAGAACACAAGAGAAGCCAATGTTGGATCAGGCCAGTGGCCCATTCAGTCCAACACTCGGTCACACAGTGGCCAAAAACACCAGGTGCCTTCAGAAGGTCCAGCAGTGGGGCCAGGACATCAGAAGCCCTCCCATTCCCCCCCCCCCCGTCAAGCATCAAGAACACAGAGCATCACTTGCCCCAGACTGAGAGTGCCTAACTAACACGTGAATTCCACATGTTAATCAATCTTTGGGTGAAGAAATACTGCCTTTTATCTGTTCTGTTTTATCTGTTCATACCTAAAGTATGAGGGCCATGCAGTTTGTATGAATGCATGTGCTGAAACAGAAAGGGATCTCAGCAGCATTGTACTGAAGACAACATATATGTTTTATAGTTATAGCCCATTGATTTTTTTTCCTCACTAGAAGTTTCCCTCTCAGATGCTGCTAGTACAACTGCCCAAAATAGTCTTTAAAATCACCTTAAGTTTTTAAAAATGTGTACTTGGTGTAAGAGCTTTAAAAGTGGGGAAATGGGTGGGGGTGAGTATTATGTGCACTGCCCAAGAATTCCCTTTTACAAGCTTTTGTGCCAAATCCCAAATGTAAATTTTCAAAGGCCTCAAGGTTATTTAACATGATTAAGGCCATGGTCACACAGCCCTTTAAAGCGGGAGAAACTGCTGTTTCCTCCTGCATTTAAAGGGACCATTCAGATTGGCCACAGCTACTCCCACACTGAAGCGGGCTCAATCGTGGGTTTCTCGCATTTTTCCTGACTCTGGGAAAATCAAGTATTTTCCCAGAAGTTGTGCTTGGAACCCGGGATTTAGCTGATCAAGGCCGTGGTCACACAGACCTTTAAATCCGGGAGCCATGGCAGCAGCTTTTTTTGGTGCAGCGGCTGACAGCAGCGGTGGCTGGGGGAGGCACCCTTCCTCGAGCCCCGCCGGCCGCCTGGTAAGTTTGGGCTTTTCCCCCCCTTTTACACTTGGGCGCTTGACTGCCCAAGCGCCCAAGTGTAAAAGGGGGGAAAATGGAGGACGGGACCATCTGGACAGCCCTCTCTCGCAATGATTGTGAGAGGGGGCTGCCCAGATGGCTCAAATGCAGGCTCCTCGTGCGACCACCGGGAAAACACTCAATTTTCCCAGGGTCAGAAAACGCGGGAGGAACCCACATTTGAGCCCACTTCGGCGCGGGACTAGCTGCGGCTGTTGTGAATGGCCCCTTTAAATGCGAGAAGAAACAGCAGTTCCTCCCACATTAAAGGGCCGTGTGGCCGCAGCCCTAGACAGCCCTCTCTTGCAATGGTTGCAAGAGATGGCTGTCTGATTGTCCCTCCTGGGTTCCCCCCCCCTTTCTTGCACTTGGGTGCTTAGGCACTCAAGCGCCCAAGTGCAAGAAAGAGGGGAGAAATGCCCCATGCTCTGCTCCGGGCCCCAAGCCTCGCTGGCCGCCTGGCACCCCCCCCATGCTTCTCCCAACTTACCAGGTGGCAGCCAGTGGGGCTCAGGGCCCGGAGTGGAGTGTGGGGCAAGCAAGCGAGCCAGCTGGTTCCTCCTGCTGCTACCAGCATTAAAGTGGTGAGTGAGCGATTCGGCTGCTGCAGCTTTGGAGCCCTCCTTCCTGAGCTGCTTCCTGAGACTCCTGCAGCTTTTGGGGGAGGCAGCTGTGCGTGGGCCTCCCCCAGTTGCCACCACCACCACCGCCAGGGTTGGGACATGTGAATATCCCAACCTGAAAAAAAGGATCCCTGATTAAAGTCCAGTGGGACTTTATCCGGGATTAGGGTGCCGTGTGACCACAGCCTAAAGGAGGCTTATTGTGATCATATTTGAAAGCCCTTAAAACCAAAGGCCTTTTGAGATCCACAAACAGAGATTCAGCACAAGAAACCATACTGAGTCTAAACAAATGGAGTTCATCGTTTTACAGTGCCATCCTGAGCAAATCTACTCAGAATCCTACTCAGCTCTCTTCTGTGAGGCTTACTCCCAGGAAAGTGTTCTTAGGATTGCACTGTTAGTGTCCTCCTCTCTTCCTCTTTAATAATAGATACATAAAAAATCTAAAATAAACACATTTAATGCTTAAAAATGCCAATAGTCACCAACCCTATAACGTATACGTTGTGCATTTATCCTCTGTTAGTGGCTCAAGTGCATACTAATTGCAATTATGGAAAAAGTCAGTCCTTTCATTAAACAGCATACCTTGATTAATGTCAGCACGAAATTAAATGCTTTTATTTAGAGCTTCCGGGACCCACCAAAGCAAGTAGAAGCTTTTAAGCATGCTTTCCCCAAGAAAGCAATGAGATTTTTTTTAAAATCAGAATTGTTAGATTTTACTTTCACCTTGACATTTAAGTTTGTGCCATTTTTTAGACTCTATAATTATAGAATTTGTACATTACTGCTAGGAGTTGAAGGTTCCAGCCTTTCTATTAGTTAGAGAAGTTATTTAGAGCACCTTCTATGAACTCCATTCAGTTCATCAGTTGTTATTCTTTCTCAATTCAGCTGACATTTCTATGCTAAAATATGCCACTGCAATATTTAGGTTAGACTACTGTCATACATTCTGTGCGGGGCTATCCTTGAACTCAATTCAGAAGATTAAAGTGCTGAACTGATAAATGTGCCTGCTCAGCTTCTGACTTGGAAAGTTACTTGCAACATGCTACTCCTGTTCATAAACAGCTTTACTGATTGCCTGTTTGTTTCCATGCTCAGTTCAGTGTGTTGGTTCTTACCTTTTTATTACCTGGGATCCACATACTTGAAGGACCACTTCTTTGTGTATGGACCAAGGCACCAATTAAATTCTGGCCATCAGTTCTTCTCAATATTTCTCCTATCAGAAAAGCATGCTCCTCTAGTCCTGACCTGGATATCCCAGGCAAGGCCATTGTCATCAAATCTCAGATGCTAAGCAGGGCCAACCCTGGCAAGTATTTGGAGGGATGACTTCCAAGGAATACCAGGGCCGGGACACAGAGACAGGCAACATCAAAGCCATCTCTCTGAAACATCCTAGCCCCACTCGGGGTTGCCAGAAGTCACCATGACTTCCAGGCTCGCAAGCACACAGAGACACAGAGACACACACATAGGCATATACACAAAATACCAAAATTTTTTTAAAAGAAAGTAAAAAGAAAAGCATGCTCCTCTTCAGCCTAGTCTTGAGGTTTTTTTGGTCACTATCATAATTTTATGGAATGGTTTCCCAGAGAATGTGAAAAGGGCTTCTTCTTTACCAGCTTTTAGAAAATCATATCAGGCTGTCCTCCTTCACTGGGACTTCTGCTGACATTATTGCATCTGATTGCATTCGTGATTTCATAAAAAGACTGAATAGTTGCAGCTAGACATTAGTATGTTCTTTTGAGTATTTTAATGATGTACTGTCTTAACTTATTGTTGTGTGTGTGTGTGTGTAAAGTGCTGTCAGGTCATAGCTGACTTACAGTGACCCCATAGGGTTTTCAAGGCAAGTGACTAACAGATATGCATATGCATGCAGGCATATTGATTGGTGACCTGCCACAGGCCTATTCCAAGAAAGGTGGGGTATAGTTTACCTTGCACTTCATTTTTAACAAATGTATTACTTGACACCTGAAATGGGTTTTTTTAACTTTAAAACACTTATACCCTACCTTATTTCCTTGGATACAAATGTTCTCAGTCTGTTCAAAGGTTCTTAGTCCCTTCAGAGGAAAATGATAAAGAAGTGATTATTATTAATGATGTTCATTTGGATAATACCGCCAGGGGCCTGCATGTCTTTGAGACTGCCTCTCTCCATATGAGCCCCATAGAACATTACGTTTCAGCATTCAATATCCCCTGGTAGTCCCTGGCCCAAGAGATGTCTGACTTGCCTCAACTATAGCCAGGAATTTTTCGGCCCTGGGCCCTGTCTGGTGGAATGAGCTACCATCAGGGCCCTACAGGACCTATTACAGTTCTACAGGGCCTGCAAAACAGAGCTCTTCAGTCTGGGCTTTAGTTGAGGCAGCAGGCATCCATTTGATTAGGCCACCTCCCCCCCCCCCCCAAGTGACCACAGATCCTGGAAGCCAGACTGGGACCACATTATCTGCTGTTGAGGCACATTGTTATTTTAATGCTGATGTTTTAATGAAATAAGAATGATGATTTTATGGATTTTAAATTGATTACTGAAACATGTTTTTAACATTGTAAATCTGCATTAATTGCAGATACATATATGTTCTTACCTCCCCTGAGCCTACAATGTGGGGACAGTGGGCTATAAGTCTAATGAAATAAAACAAAAATATATAAAATACCTAATCAAGAGCCATCAAACCCAAATTTCATCAGCCTTTTTTAATATAGTGGAGACAAATAATATGATGGAAATGGCCAATCACACCCTCTTAGGTAATCTACCTCACAGGATTGTTATGATAATAAAATGGAGGAAAGGGGAATGATATAAGCAGCTTTGGGTCCCCACAGGGAGAGAAAGGTGGAGTACCAATAAATGAATGAATGAAATAAGAAATGTAAGTCAACAGGCTTAGAAAGGTATTATTCTGCTTTGGACTGCATTTCAGAAACCTAGCTCTCAAACTGTTAAGATATGCCACTTGCAGGGGGGGATGAGGAGCCTTAACACCAGTGAGATCCCAACTCTGGCTTCTTGTTTTCCCATCTCCTGACTCTGATGTCAGATGGCTGACATGCAGCAGGTTCCATGCTGCCAACTGGGGAGTGGGTCGGAGCTGAAAAAAAATCAAAAGCTACTGTTTGAAAGGATGCCTCCTTGTTTTATATTTTCTACTTTTTAACCATAGTGGCTACCTCCTAGACCTCCCCCTCTCTGGGCATTGTCACTAATTATATTTTTTTTAAAAAAAGTTTTCTTGGCCATATCATGCAAAGTAATTTGTGGTCAACTCTGCATTTAACACTGTGGGACCATTTTGCCTCCTTATCCTAGACTAAAAAGGTCAAGAAATTAAGGGCTATGGGAAAAGTAAAAGAAAGTAATAAATGTCTTTGTTCTGTTGTTTTGTTTTGTTTTTTTGCTAGCCTTCAGCCTGTTGTTTTGGGAAGTTTCCTGGAGTGTCATCAGACAAGCTGAGGACTTACACAACTTCTTTTCTCAAGCTATGGGACTTGCTGCAAGTTTCCTTGGAGCCTTAAAAATTAAATTACCCTTTGGGAATGTTTGCTTAGGTCTATCAGAAGAAGGATTTCCATCCAGGATGTGGGTAAAAATAGTCTTAAACTGAAAACATATTCTATACATATGTGGAACCTCATTTACTTTACACCAATTTAGATCTTGAAAGAAAAAAAGGGTTAGCATTTTCTAATGATGTTCATAACAATAGCAGTATTTTTGGATTAATTGCGGGAGGGGAGATGAGTAATAAGGCTCTGCATGTGAGGATCTTGCATGCATTAGATAACACTGCTTTATTAAAGTCAGGTAAAAATCAGCTCATATTCTAACAGGTAGCTTCAAATTAAGTAACCAGCTTCAGGCTGAATTCAGCCTTCCGCAATAACTAGGAAATTCATTTAGATACATAGACGAGATCACACTTGTTACAGGATTTTTTTTTTAATCTAGCTTTCTAGACAGCACCACTCTGTTTCTGAAAGGCATAGGTCAAGATACATTGCTGTCAACATTTGTTGCTAGTTTAAATGACATGGAATAAGAAGTGCTTATCACTGTCAAAGCTGGGCCAAAATTGATGTGACATCATCTTCATGGCCACCACAAGGGCACCACCACCATTTAAAAGTCATTTAAAAATGCCATGAGGGACAGATCCTGACTGAGCCTGCAGCATGGCTGAATGAGGTGCTCATGTTTCCCCTCTGCACTTTATCAAGTGCTGAAAAGACCCTGTGGCAGTTCTGGCATTTGAAATAGCACACCTGGGGAACAGGGTCACCACACTGCAGCATTGGGCCCTTGTGGCAGTGGTGTCCTCATGGTGGCAGTGTCCTCATGGTGGCCACAAGGATGCTATCATGTCTAGCTTGGCCTTTAGATATGACTAAAATTCAGAGTGACTTGCTTTTTCCAGCCTCTATTACCCAAGAAACTGACACAAAACAGCAATGTGTCAAAATAACTGTCAGGTAAGATTTCCACACACTTCCAACTGGCCAAAATTATTGATTAATTTTTAAAGTGTTTCTCTGCCTTTCTACCAAGCATCTCAGGACAAAAGGCAGGTATCAACAATAAAAACAGTATTAAAAGAATAAACATTAAAACAACAAATATACATTAAACCCACATAAAAATTGGATTTAAAAGCACCTTGTGCTACACTAGCAGAATGTACGCTCTTTCCCCAGGCTCAAGCTGCCCCAAAAGCTCTCTGAAATAACTCTGTTTTGCAAGCCCTGCTAGCCAGGAGAACAGAAACCCCTTTACTTCATCTGGGAGGCTGTTCCACAGACATGGAGCAGCCATTTAAAAAGCTTACACCCAGGGTGTGTGGCATGACATTGAAGAAGATGGCTGCTTAGAGATAAAGCTCCGCTTCCCTCACCCCCAATTATATTACTTTGCTGTTTCATTCTGACTTATCTGTCTCTAAATCTTATGGGCAAATCATCCTCCCAATGACAACAGAAGACAAACCACTGCTCCTTGAAATCTGTTAAGGACTTTTTTCTCCAAGAACAATCATCAATTTATCTGATGACTTCTCATGCTTCTGCTGTCAAAATGGCTGACAGAACAGTGAGTGCTCAAGTTCTTGATGAAAACTAATTTAAAAGTGCTATTTTCCAAGCAATGGATTCTATGGAAAGTAGGATTCTGGAAACCTTCAAATCCATATTTGATCCCCTCCATAATCAAATAGATTCCTTTCAAAAATCACTTCATGAAATGCAACAGAAAACTGAAACGGCTCTTCTGCTAAGCTAAGCTGCCCAGGAAGAGATCCATGATATACAAACTGCTGAGGAAGAACTGCAATTGGGAATTCTCCACCTAGAATTGGACACTCACTCTTAAAACCTTAAATTTTAGGGCTTTCCAGAGAAAGCTGAGGAAAATACTGATTTGCCCTTATTTATCACCCAGTGGCTAGCCTCAATCCTGCCCCTTGTAGAGAATGTTTTGCTGCTTGTCTCTAAAGCATACAAGATGGGAGCACCATTTAAATCTGACAGGAAAACCCCTCACGATATTGTTGTGACTTTGCAAGATCCTAGGATTCTCTCCAAAGCACATGTGAAAGGCTACTTTCCTTTTCGTGACCTTTCCACGAGATCTATCCTGACCTTCCTCATGAAATCATACAATGTCACAAGGACCTAAAGCCTATTACCCAACAGCTTCTTGCCCATTTCAACTATAAATGGATTGTGCCCACCAAATTACAAGTATGGCATAAAGGATCTCTCCACTTCACCACTGATTGTCTGCAACAATTGGGTATTCCGACACTGATGGATCAAGATAGGGAGAACAAAAGAAAGCTAAACCTTATTTCCTGTTCACCTAGTAATAGTAAAATCCCAGTCCAGCAGTCTTCCTAACTCATGAAATGTTGAGACTGTACCATTCTGAGGTCGGATGTGTATACGCTGTGAGAATACTTTGCTTTACTTTCTCAGTCTCGTTTTCCACTAGTTCTAATACAGCAGGGGTGGCCAACCTTGCTTAACGTAAGAGCCACATAGAATAAACGTAAGAGCCACATAGAGATGTCTGAGAGCCGCAAGACAGGAACAAATATCACACCCACACGTTTTTATTTTTAAAAATATGCAATTTTGCTTTTTATTAACGTTAAATGGGACTGCCAAAAATAAAAACAAACGAGGAAAACCAGTTATAAGAAAGAGAGAGAGAGAAACTAGGAAAGCAAATAGATGGGAGGGAGGAGGGAGGGAAGGAAGGGAGAAAGAGAGAAAAAGCATGCCTCCCCTTTGCTTCCCCAGCCGCCCTGCCAGGAGCCGCACAATATGTGTGAAAGAGCCGCATGTGGCTCCCGAGCCACAGGTTGGCCACCCCTGTAATACAGGCTGGCTTTTAGGTTTGTTGAGATGGGGGGGGCATGACAGTGCTTGATGAAAATGGCTGCCTGAGCTTTTAGCTCCGAGAATCCTCTCCCTCTCTTCAACCCCTACAGTGATCTACTGGATGGATCTTGACTTTGCTTTATGGGGAAAGATGGCTGCTTGACTTTTCATCCCAATCCTGCAACAACTAAAAAGGTACAAACCTTCCTGACCCCACAATTGGGAACTTCTGGCCCACGTCTCCCCCGACACCCAAAATGGTGCCTGTCACCTCTGGAGCAGATAACAGCAATGCCCCAGTCACTCCCTCTGATCTCTCTGCTGCCCTAAATAAGCTGGAAAAAACAATCCTAGACAACATCTCATCTATGTTTAAACCACTTGATGACCAACTAGATACCATGCAAAAAACTATCCAGGACACACAGAATGTAGCGGATAGCACTATGAATACGGGTCTGGCTAATGAAAATTAAATTCAACTGTACAAGGGGAGGACATTTTAGCTGAAAAGACACTTAAGATGGACTTCTCCCTCAGACAAAATAGTCTGAAACTGAGGGGCTTGGTGGAGAAAATGGAGAGTGCCAAAGATCTCTCAACTTTTCTCTCTAAATGGCTTACTCATGAGGTAAAGATTGAGGGTCATATATTACTGATTGTAACCACAGCATTCTGGATTGGCTCTCTAAGTGTCCTAAAAATTCACCCTTCTAGAGACATCATACTCACTTTGTTAGATTTATGATTCAAACGGTGAATATTGATGATGGTGAGACAACGGGGTCACCTTCTCTATGGGGGGGGGGGGATCGATGTCATAAGAACATAAGAGAAGCCAAAGTTGGATCAGGCCAATGGCCCATCCAGTCCAACAATCTGTCACACAGTGGCCAAAAATACCAGGTGCCATCAGGAGTTCCACCAGTGGGGTCAGGACACTAGAAGCCCTCCCACTTTTGCCCCCAGCACCAAAAGTCTATCCAGATCTTCCCCAAGAGGCCACTTAGAAAAGGCGGGAACTAAAACCTATCATTGCTCGCCTTATGGAAGCAGACTGCCATTACAAATGGATCTCACCCACTGTCTTGCAAGACTCTCATCTCCTTTCTGGATGAAGACTTACCACTGCTCCGCGTTATATACCTCAAAGAGCCGATGGAGATTACAAAAAAATCTCAGAAAAGAAAGCTCACTTCTTCTTCATCTCTTCTGTCTGAAAATAAGCAACCTTCTAGATCGCCACCTTGAGCAACACTACCATCTTCCACTATTGTTGGTGATCCTCCCTTGCCTGTTCTGCAACACATTCTGATACACACCCTTCATATTGGAATGCCACTTGTACAGACCTAATATATTCTTCTATCCATTATTGTAAAATGAAGACCAAGCAACTCCTCCTGGAAATTTCTCTCTACTCCACCTTTCTGAATCAAAAATGGTTCCCACAGGGAACCCAAAATAGGATGCCCCATCCCTTGGTTTCTGTATTTGCAGCTGAGTCACATGTTTAGTCAACTCAGTCTCACAGCTCTTCTTGCCAAACCACAGGCAAACTTGGAATTCATAATATATTCTTATGAAACTCAAAACCATAGCCTAATTTCAGCTCTCTATAACCTCAAGAAACCTCACTCTAGACCTTTTACCATATCAACTTTCCTGGCAGAAGGATTGTGACACCCATCTTGCTGATGTCTGGACTGGATTGCGGAATTCCACTTGTTATAATTCTTCCACCATCTCTGCATGGTTTCAAACTTTTAAGATCATGACATGCTGGTATGCCACTCCACATAAGCTCTCCTTCATACATCCCTCAGTCACCATACTATTGGAAAGGTTGTAACCAAATTGGCACATTCACTCACTGTTGGTGGCATTGTGACAAAATTAAAAAATTTTGGGAAAGAAGAAGGATACTATGGACACTATGCTGGTTGCTGCCAAAATGGCAATTGCCTCTTATTGGAAGGATAGTAAACCACCCACCATAAAGGTTTGGTTCCACAAACTGTGGGATCATTACCTTATGGAATATGTCACGGACAAACTAAACCATGCTGTAGAAAATCCTAAGCATTCTTCCTTTAATGCAAAATGGTACCCGATCTTAGATTTCTTGTCTCAACAATAATTCATTTTTCCTAAATTGTCTCAGTTACTTAAATGAATGTGATGCATTAGACTTTACTCTGAAATATGCTTTGTCGAACATGCTGTCCTGCCATCTACTTCTGGTTGCTCTCCATAACACAGTAGTGATGTATAGCCACTGACTCTTTACAATATTCTTCAGCCTCTCATAATCTCTCATGATTAATATATTATCCTGTATTTCCCATGGTTATGAGATTTATGATACTGTTCTTTATTCACATTTTAGATATGTTTTGGTTTCCATATAATGATCACAGATTAGAGTCTTTTATTAGGTTTGCTTTTATGCAAGCTTGTTGACAATGCACTTTTCTCTGTTGATGTTGCAGTATTTTAAATGTTACATGTATCTACGTAACTTTGCACATAATTCTGTTGTGTATGCCAAAAACTTTGTAAATGTTTAGTATCACCATCATCTTCTTATGTGTTATATTTATATATTGTGCTATTTAGTGTCAAGTTTAATTTCACACATTGTCTCTGTTGTACTATTTTACATTGTTAATGTTTCTGTTCTCAATAAAATTTATATCTAAAAAAAGGTTTGTTGAGACGGTTCATCTTCATATATCCTATTGCTTCTAATGACAGTATGTTATCCTATGCCTTGTACTATGTTGTTTTCGGGGTGGGGGAAGCCTACATCTTAGTTTACATTGTAGGCTTCCCTTATTTGATGACTCAGGGATTTAATGGGTTTTATTTTTTTTATCCTCCCCACTGGGACTTGTTCCCATTGAGTGCCTTCATGTTCCAAGTGTTCATCTTATTGTATTACTTTGAATATTACCTCTGTTGTATTAACTAGTTGTTCTGCTCCTGTGTAGGGCTTCAAAGGGGAGGAGGTGGGGAGGGTTGACTGCTAGTCTTCCTTGATTTGGTTTTGTGTATCTCTTCAACTTTTAGACCAGAAAAACCTTAAAGTGGTAGGATATATTTCTAGTTAACAACTTTTCAATGTCTTACACATTGTGTGCTTTTATAAACTGTTATATAGCTCTTAATAATTAATTCTATATTCCCTCCCTCTTTAAAAAATTTCAATCAGAAAAACCCTAAATCGTAGAAATGAAGTTAAACAAAACAAGTAATCAACCCACACCCACTCCTTGTTCTATAAAACCCCTTACAGTACCAGAGCAAGTGAATACAACAAGATTGTATGCAAAGTTAAGATGAACTTCTGAGCTGTAAATATGGAAGAGTGTACAAGGAGTAACTATAGAAGTTCATAGGATTGAATATATATAAAAATTAATTAGAATACTAACATTCAGTGATAAAATCACCCCATCAATTAGATAATGATTGAATTAAGAATGAATTACTATAGACAGAAAAAAGAAGATCCCAATTATCCTTGACTCCAAAATACTTATTAAGAGCTATATAATGTTATAAAAGCACCTAATGTATAAGATATTGCAAAGTTGCTAAACAACTTGAGATTTACCCTCGTTTCTCTCTATGTACCCAATTCGGATCAACTTACCTAAATAAGTGACATTCTGGAAAATTGCTTTTAAAGATGGGGAGGTCATACTGGGAGTTGATCTCAACTTTATAGCTGACTTCAAGCTCGATAACTCCTCCCTCAATAGCAGACACAAAAATGAAAAAAAAAAAACTCATCCAAATTGGCTAACATTTTCACTAACTTTCAGTTACAGTGTCTGGAGACATATACACCCAACAGTAAGACTTTCTTTTTCACTAGGCATAATATGTATACACAAATTGATCTTAGTCCCCCTCCCAATTTATTAACATTACTAAATCATCTCAAATAGGTTCCCAGCTCTGGTCTGACCATTGCTGGGCTGATTGCTGCCTACTAACTCAGGACCACAATAATAAAGGCACTGCATGGTCTTTTAAAAAACCTTTATTGACCAATAACTTGTTAACTGCTGATACACATTAGAAATTACTTTGTAGAAAACACAATGGAGACTTCTCTGCCAGACATGGTTTGGGATGCCCTTAAACCTGTATCATGTGGCATCTTCATCTCGACATCTTCCTGCCTGAAATGACAAAAAAGAAAAATTGAGATCAGATATTTTAGCTAATGCTTCCCACCTAAAGATGTGAAGGCCTGGGAAAAAACCGGAAAAATTCTGAAAAAAACCCATTTTTTTCCTGAAGCCTTTTTTGGTTTTTTTTCTGAAAAATTGGAAAAATTGAAAAAAAGAAAAAAAAATGATTATGGAACATTTTATTTTAACATGAACAAAATATTTTAAGACAAGGTGTCTAGGGGAGGGTATTCTAAGAGATTCTCAAAAAGATTGACACAATCACTTTTAACTTTAAAAGGGGTAACTTCTCTGATATGAGGGGACATGGGAGGAAAAAACTGAAAGGAAAAGTAGAAAGGGTCCAAACCATTGGGGAAGCTTGGAGGCTATTTAAAATTACAAGCCTAGAAGCTCAGAAATAATACATACCACAGGTTAGGAAAGGCACAAATAAGTATAGAAAAAAGCCAGCATAGTTAACAAACATGGCTGAGGACAGACTGGCGATGTGGCCCGGGAGAGTTCTACTTCAGAAGCAGGGGAAGGGAGGGAGTTCAGAAAGCCGCAGCTGTCCTCCATCTCCCTTCTGTACTCACCGGTTTGTGAAGTGGTTCCCTGCCACCTCAGATGGACACTGGCAGAAAGCGGTGTCCAGGGGCCTTCCTCCACTTGGATCCCGCTTCCCAGCTGTGCGGACGGGAGGAGGTGGGATTCAAGTGGAGGTGGCAGTGTGAATGCACTGCTGCAGTGAGATGCACATGAGCACATGAGTGCTCATATGCTCATGCAGCCCCAATACAGGAGGTGGGGAGATTTTAAATTTGTAGACTGCTGCTGCAGCCATGCACCTATGTGCATAGGCGCTCATGTGCCTATTGCCGAAATGGCCCTGCCACAAGCCATGGAGGCCAGCCCGCTGCTGCTCCACAGCAGTCTGAACACTTGATTCCAGCATGCTCCCATGGGAAACTGGCCAGTGTGAACGGCCAGCCCCAGGGCAGTTTCCCCCCATGGCTTTTGGATCCACTTCCCTTCCACTTCAGAATCCCAATCTGTCCTCAGCCAAAGTAATGGAAGCTGTAAAAGGTAAGAAGGATTCCTCCATTTTCTGCAGCATGTGAAAAAATCTGGTCTATGTTTGGAAACACTCACACTAAATCAAGAAATAAACTGACATGTGAAAGGTTAGAGAAGCTTGTTTCAATCTGGGCAAACCTTCAGTTTTTAGAGGTCCATAATAACTGTGATAATGTCAGACACAACAGAAGCAGAGACTGAAACTGATAATTACAGCTCAGAAAATAATTCTGATTAAATTTCATGCCCATTCATTGAAACTTAGTTCTACACTCCTTCTATACACTTCCCCCTTCTTCAATTCTTTTTATGAGAATGGGTTTTTTAAAAAAAATATTAATACTGTGGAGAGGAAATATGAATATTTTTAAAAAATTGTTTTGTGGAGGGTTTGTCTGTTCCACATAAACTAGCAAACAGTTCAGGAGATTGTTGCTCCATTTGTTACAATTACAAATAAATATTAAAAATGTAAATTCTGTGTGTAATAATTGTTTGGATACACTATATTTTAATATGCAAGTTGTGATAATTTCATGCCAAGTAAAATTGTCCATAGTTGTATTTTATGTACCTAAAGTAACAGAATGACATTTAATCTGGAAAAGAAAACAGAAGCGCTAATGTAGCATTTTTTTCAATTTTTCCAAAATTTGTTTTTTCCCAGAAAAAAACTGGGTGTGTTTTTTACGAGCTTCAAAATTTCTGGAAATTTTACATCTCTATTCCCACCTAGAATACCTCCATAAAAAATCTGGCAACAAAAAAGTATACAAGAAACTCCTAGCAGAACGAAGATAATTTGAGATTCTAGACACTTCTCAAATACAAAAAAAATTCTTTTCATGAAACAAAAATTCTGGCACAGTTTTCCCAAAATTCTTAAAATCTTAGCCCACAGAGTGAAGCAGAAGATTCTAAATTGAAAGACCTCTTTGAAAGACAACCAGGGCAACATATTCTCTGATACTAAGAACATTTCATGTATCTTTAAAGAATATTATCAATCTTTATATAAAATCCAACCAATCCATTCTATGAAATTAAATTCTTTCTTTGACATATATCCATATACCAAAGTTCTTTCTCAGGAACATCAATCCATACTCAAAATGTCTATTACTTACAAGAAGTCTTGGATTTTATCAAAAATTTAAGAACTAACAAGAACTAACTAAGCAAAGACAAAACTAAATAACAGCACTTTTTTCTTTGTTTTTTTTTCTGAGGTGGGTGCAGTGGTATGTCAGCAAAACATTCCACTATTTCTTGCATTACATTCAATATTCTAATAATGTTTTTAAGTTACCTCCACGCCTGAGAGGAGATGAATGGAGAATCTCAGTTTACTTCCCACAATTAGAAAAAATACCTTTTATCCCCTATTTTGACATATTTATTGCTTTGCTGTCCTTCCCCCCCTTAGTAAAATCAAAACAACTATTGACCTTATAACCTTACCTTATTATTTCATTTTTTCTTTGCATAAAACATCTTTATCATGTTACATATTAACCTGCTGTTCAGCCTCTGTCTATAAGTTTGAACTCTACCTTCCATTCCAATGTATTTGAAAAAGTGTGCATGCACATGAAAGCTCATACCTTGAACAAACTTTTGCTGGTCTTAAATGTGCCACTGGACTCTATTTTTTTTCCACTGAAGAACCTGTTAGTGACAAAACATAGCCACCAGGAGGCTAATCTTTACTCTGTAGTAAAATTGCCTCTTTTCTTAAAATCATATATCATTTTAATAGCCAAGATTCTACAAGTATGGTAAAAAGTGACAGTGACAAGAACAAAAGCCACTGTTTTCCCATCCCAAAGCAATTTGTGATGAGCTGGACTGCTTTTGCTCCATTGTTGACAGAAGCCTTTTCTTAAATTATACTTCATCATACCAAATGTGAGGCATTTTGGTAGGGTTTCTGAAGTATGCTCTGGTGTCCCCATATAAACCTCATATTGTCATTGGACATAGGACAATGAAACAAGAAGGGCTGCCCGCCTAACTCTCTCTCCATCTGTTCTTAGCAGACTTCAATAGCTGCAGCTGACTTTAGTTTCAAATACCACAGACTTGATCCCTTGCCAAGTTTTGTGCCATGACCTAGTTCCTGAGAACTGCCAGTCCATTTTTAAACCTGCTTAGTACTCATTGCTTCCATTTCCCTCCTATTTATAATATGCACAAACATATAAGATCTATACATGTACACCCATTTACCCATCCATCCATCCTCTGCGTAAATATACAGAAATGGTGAAAGGAGCAAATGGTCTAAATTATGTGCAAGAAAGAGATTGCCAAAGTTTTAAAAAAAACACAAATAATGAATACAGACATTCAAATAAAGCACTTTGCATTTTGTACAAAATGTTCCATGTCAGATCCATCATTTCCTCTACCCAAGGTCATCACACTCTTTTCTCCCAGCTTGCTCTCTGATCTAACCTTGAAAATATACTCAAAAAACAAAGCTGCCTTCCCTGTCTCCTCTCTACTAAAAATGACCTCTTGTCAAACACTTCTGAGCTTTTTACTGTTATTAACCTCTTTTTTTCCCTAACACATAAAATGTCTATTTGAAACAGGATGAGGGTACAAGCACAGCATGTTTTAGCAAATGTTAAGAGATGGGTTTTTTTAAAAAAAAGAAAACATTAAAAACATAAGAAAATTATGCAATCTGTGGGATGAAATCATCATCAGCCTGTACTTCTTCAGATATGCATTGGGTGGTTGCATATTTGAATACCTCTGTCTTGCAAACACTAGTGGGTTAGCTGTGCTGTCTTGCCTTCACTGGAGATTTTTATGCGAGTTCCTTTTAATGAAGTGACCCCCATATGTGACTATCCGAGTTGCGCACACTTCTCACATGCAGCATTAGAATCTGAATTTGCTTTGCACTTTGTTCATGCTGCAGAGAGTAACCTAAAATAGAATCCTAGGAAATATTAATGGTTATTAGTGAATGAGAAAGCCACATCTGGGGAATCAGTTTGGTGTCTTGAAAGGTAACTATTTTTCTCTTGCTGGTGCTTAAGTGTCAGAATGCTAGATAGATACATAGAATCCCTTTCAGAATCCTTAGGGACTTCTGCTATTCCTACTGCCATCTTGTGCTGTTTTCGCTGTTTTCAAAGAAGATAGTCCATCAATGGCTACTATCCATGACAACTGATATAAAATTCTGTGAATGTCATTACTAGAAGACAACCTTGGACTCTCCTGTTTGTTGGCCCTCCAGGACTATGTGAAACAGGATGCTGGACTAAAATGGACCACTGGCTGATCCAGCTTTTTAAACTATGTTTTTGTTCACTGTTGTAATGGCATTTTTGTACATTTTTGTTGTTTAGTTTTGGAGTATATATATTTGCTCATATGTTGTTTGTTATCAGGAGACCATTAATTTTTGGGAACTCTGTCAGGTTAGAAACCTGAAAAAGATGAAATATTGTCCAAACGTTTAGAACTTTGAAAGATATCTGGATTATAGTCAATAAGGTGTATCCAATGATTCATAAAGTACTGCAGAACGTTTCCACTTCCCACTCCTACTGTAGCCCACAAATCACCATGCCCCCCATATGTTAATACTGAAGTCATCAAGATGTTCAGCAACAACATTCAGGCAAAATGGTGGTGCATAACAGGAAGGAGAATGGTGGAAATTGTAGCCATCTTCTTCCAAAGACTTAAGTGCCATTAAGTAGAAGAAGCTCTTTTTTTTAACCTTAAGGAGTCTCAAAGCAGATTACAATCTTCTTCCCTTCCTCTCTCCACAACAGGCACCTTGCGAAGTAGGTGGGACTTAGAGAGCTCTGAGAGAACTGTGAGTGGCCCAAGATCACCTAGCAGGCTTCAGGTGGAGGAGTGGGGACTCAAACCCAGTTTTCCAGATTAGAGTCCACTGCTCTTAACCTCTGTACTTCACTGGCTCTGAAGTGCCATTCAGAACTGTGTGACTGGATACATTGTCCAGGATTTTATACATCATTGGGGATTTAAAATATGTTTATCTTTAAGAGTGCTAAGACACAAGTTGGTTTATGGGGAATGTATGAATTGATTTTTTTTAAAAAAATCAAAGAATACCTCCAGTTTCATTTTCAACAACTGGAAGATTTACAACCATCAAGAATGCAACAGGACAGAAGTTGAAAATAATAACAATAATATAATGTGTATTGCACATTTGATATACAGAAGCCACATCACTTATATAGGTAAGGAACTAGAATACTGTGCCTACAGGGTTTTATTTCACTCTAAGGCCTTTTATGCCTCTCAGCAGTTGATCATTCCACTGCTAGATGAGCATTCATTTCCTTCACCAGCTGTGTTCAAATGACCATTCTGTTGTGAACTGCTCCTTTAAACACTACCTTCCTATTTGGGTTCTTCCCCCCTCCAGATTCTTTTATTTACAGCCCTCCTTATGGTTAATGTAGTCTGTGAAACTGCTGAGAGCCAAACAATAAAGAATAATTTGTCTATTTTTTAGATAAAACTGAATGTCTTTCTGCTATCTGGTTAACATGACACTGTACGTTTGTGACTGATCCCCTGTTGTCAGAACTCCATGGTTTGTTTCAGATTCCAAGTGGACTGAGAATCAGTTTGAGTCCACACATCTAACTGGAAATAATGAGGAGGTAGAAACACATATAGCTTTGCAATTTCCTTTGCTATTATTTGGTACAATAATTTTAACCCTACATTGTTAATCCAATCCCGTTGAACCCTGAAAGATATGGCAGTGAAATAGATGTTAGATAGATGAATGGGTGGATGGATGGATGGATTTACAACAACATTCTTTTGTCAGCCATTTTTATCCTTGCAACAATCCCATGAAGTATGCTAGGCTGAGAGGCAGAGAATGGCCCAGGGTTACCCAGTAAGCTTCTGTGGCAGAATGGGGATTCTACTTCTGTGGCAGAATGGGGATTCTAATTCAGTTTATTCAGCATGCTTAAAAGAAAGCAGAGTTCTTGGGTGGAGGCCCAGCCAGTGACAGACTTCGGTTCTGGTGAATCTTTATCACACAATGGCGATACCCTGTGGATTAACAAACCTCAGGTCCATTCTTTACTATGCATCTGCACCATCATCAGCATCATTTCAGTTTGCATGAACACCCCGAAGACCTTTGAGCATTATCCTCTCCACTTCAGTATGTGATATTTGCTCCAGACACTTCACTGATGTTTCTCTACATCACAGAGATGATGGCAAAGATGCACATCTGTGGCATAGTCAAGGGGGATGCCTCTTATGTGAAGGACCGCTGGTGTGCGTTTGATGGATTCACGGTGTTTTGTCTTTGGGTATCGTTAGTTTTATAGGTGTTTGAAATTGCTGAGATCATTGATCAGATGTTACCATGGGGCATGCTAAGGATACTAAGGCGTCTTATTATGATTCTAGCATTCTGAATCTATTTCTGTTTTGAGCTGCCAAGAACCTGGATAACCAACATTTTTAAGTGTTCAGGTGAACAGATTTGGAGTGTTTTGATATTCCTGCTATTTTTTCTTCTTCTGTATGGTATTCTGGGTGTCCAAATGTTTGGGCCTTTCACATTTCATTGTGTAACAAATGATACAGAGACAGGACTTGCTGCAATAACTAACTGGTTTGCAAAGGATAAGACAGATGGGGTCTGGGATATAGAACAATATGGTCTTTCTTGCCCTCTAGGTGTAATGTATATTTTTATGGCATTGACCAAAGCATGGGATCAGAGCAAAAATTTTGTCTACTACCCAGAACTGGTCCATCTCAGGTGCACTTAGGTACAGTAATTTCTGGAAGCAATCCCAACTATGCCAGCTCACCATCTAGTATTGTATTTATTATTATAGTTTTTATTGTTTTGTCGAACTATGTTGATTGTTTAATTGTGGATTGTTTTATTTCTTCTTGTAACCTGCCCTGAACCCTGAAGTGCAGGGGAGGGTGGGGTAAAAGTCCAACAAATACAATGAAATGAATGAAACCTGGCTTTCCCAGATCCTAGCCAGATACTCTAGCTTAATCACCGTGCTTGCTTGTTATACTTGCTCTAAAGTGGAACTGGGAGTTTAGCCTGTGTTCATTCAGCTATGCATTTTCTTAAAACAAATCCTAAGAAATGGACTGTTATGGCAATCCTATACATCATTACTTCACTCTAAAACCATTCTGGAGTAACTTTGTATATTATTTGAACTTGAGGGCTCAGAGATGCAGTGAACTCTATCAAGAGCAGGTGCATTGAGGAATCCAGCTAATCAAGAGAAGGCAGAAGAAGGTAATGCAGAAGATATGCTTTCTTATGGATAGCCTTTCCTATGCCTCTCAGCAGCTGCTTGTTCCACTACTGTTAGATGAGCAGTCAATGCCATCACCAACTGTGTTCAAATGACCATTCTGTTGTGAACTGCTCCTTTAAACACAATAAAAGAAAAGTCCATATGAGATTACAAAGAAAAATGCTGAGCAGTCAGTATCAAGAGAAAAAATGACCTCACATACCTGTTTTTTCTTCATATAAATGTGAATAATTAGCATTTAGTTTTGACAAGGATACTGGACATTATTATCCCCAGAGAAAATGACTGAGTGAAATTGGGAGAACATGTGCTTACCATCAAGGGTAAATGATTAAAAAGTGCAGAACAGGACACAGTGTAGAAAAGCCTGCTCTCCCTTCCTACTAAGAACTACAGATGCTTTATGAAAATAATTCCTTGGCCATAAAATGGAAATATCCAAATCATAAAACTACTGGATAGGTAGCTATGAACTAGTTTTGAACATAGATGGCTTAGATAGGAGGTTGTTAGGATAGGCAGTAAAGACAACACAATGCTGTAGGGAAAGAGACAAATGCTAGTCCTCTATAGCCATTTTCTATTGGTCTTCATGATTTTTCTGCATCTTATAAATGTGTTTTGTTTTTATTCATTTATGTTTCTCTAATTTGTTCAGTCCTTTACTTTACTTAAGACCTGCATTGTGCCTTCATAAAGTGTTTTGCTTCAGTTAAATAACTGACTCTGTGTCTTCTTACTGATGAAGTGTTACTAACAACACAAATAGGCATACCTATTCTTTCAGTAAGGCCTTCAAGACAACTTTCACAGTCCATTAAACAATTAATCAAGGCAAAATAACAAGCAGCAGTTAAACAGTTAGAACAATACTACCAAATAAATGAATAAATCAAATAAAAATGGTTGTAATAACCCCAAAATATATTTGGCTAACACACTGTAAAAAGTGGAGGTCCTGACATCAAAAAGGTAACAAAAATGGCAGTGGGTCCACATTCCCTCAAAAAAGATACCACAAGCCACTGGTAGACACTTGCCTAATTTCCAAAGGCAGGACACTAAGAGAAAATCTCTTAATGCTGATCTTATATCTGACTTTCCTACTGGAATCATTCTAGTTTTTTTTTAAAAAAACTCTATATATGTTTCTAGTTTCAAACCATACTTGTTCTAGTTTAAAAATTACTGTTTACATTCATTAATTGCCCTCCTGTGGTCAAGCTAGCATTATACTGCTTTAAACAGATCCTGTTGCTTAGTACTCTTCAGACCCAGGGAGTGAAATTTGAAACCAGCGTGAAATGAGCATAGGAAAAGACAGCAGTCAAACTACTTCAGAGGGGAGGTATAAATTGGGCCTTAGCCATCATAAAGGAAAAGCAAATGTCTAGAGGGAATGTTTGAGTAATCATCATGAAAATAGAGAAGACAGAAAATAGAGGTTACATTGAATAGCTACAGAGATTCTCGCTAAACTCTCATTTGGGTTTGGGAGCTTCCTGAAGCTTGTTTGGATAAGTTCAAGGACTGCACAGCTTTCTGGTTCCAAACTTTAGGAGCAACCCTGTCCTTGCCTGCTGTTTATTGGTGCCTTAAAATCTTCCTTTGTTTCTGGCACATTTAATCTGAGCTGTGATTAATGTCCAGCACAGAACAAAAAAAAATCCAGAGGCAGTCAAAATCGAAAGTTTACAAGTACTAAATGGATTCCAAATCAAGACACAGTTTGCTCATTGTTAGCTATTGTGTGTGTGTGTTTGTGTATGTAGTAACTATATTCAAATGTTAACAATCAATCTGTCATGACTGTATTCTATTCTGCCTCTAAGTGGGATACAAGCATGGTAGGTTGATTGCTGTTTTATTCTCCATTAAGAGATAATGTCTGATCCTAGTTCACCCAGTGAACTGTATACATTAACTGAGAGCTGAACCCAAGTTTTCTAGATGCTAGTCTATTACTTTATCCACTAACCCAGACTGGATCACTAGTACAACTGGTAGACATATGGGTATCTATAGTCTGCCCATGACTTTAAGGGCCAGATTAGATGTGATGGCATCCTCATGGCTGTCATGATGATGACACCATTGCTATTTTAAAGGCATTTAAAAATGCTGTGAGGGCCAGATCCTAATCAAGGCTTCAGTGTATCACTCTTGTTCCCCATGTACCTTTTCAAGTGCCAAAACAGCCATGGGGGGTGGGATGTGGTCATTTCAGCACTTGATAAGACATCAGAGGGATAAGAGCTCCTCAGCCCACCAAGATGTACACCCAATCACGATCAGACCCACATGACATTACTAAATTACTTTAAAATGGTGGCCACAGGATTCCATCACATCTAGTTTGGCCTAAAAGTCCTAAGCCTAGCCACAGGGAGATGGTTTTATTATTAGTTTCACAAAATAAATGTTAAATAAAATTAATATTTTCATTAACTGAAGGTTTTAGGTAATCATTGATATGTTACTATAGTACACATATCATAAATTCTCACAGTCAAGTCAGCTAAATCAGAAGATACTTAAATCCAGTAATCAAAGCTGAAAGACAGGTATTTCTACAAACCTGAAACATGCCCCAAGTTTTCAGGAAAATGTGAAATCTAAACAAACAAACAAACAAACATGGAGGGTTAAAAACCCAAAATGATAAAAACAGCATCTGTAGCTTTAAGAAAGGCAACCAAAGACAGGGGGAGGAGCCAGTTTTGGCTGTTGAGGGATGACACACTGGGGCCCTGGAAGCAACCACTGGGTTGATACTAGATACCACCTAATTTGCATGACTCAGCTAGGCCAAGCTGCTTGCTACGGTTCAACAGCAGCTACCCTATGAAAGCCAGTGTGGTGTGGTCATTAGAACTTCATAGTAGGGACTAGGAGAGCCAGGTTCAAATCACTGTCTTGCTGTGCAAGCTCACTTGGTGATTTTGGGCCACTCACATTCTTTCAGCCTAACATACCTCACAGGGTTTTTATGAGGATAAAAAGAAGGAGAATAATGTAAGCAGCTTTGGTCCTCACTGTGGAGAAACGTGGGGTATAAAGGAAGTAAATAAAGAATAAATATAGCTGAAGATGGGAGGCAGATAAAAGGTAGTTTGGTGAATAGTGGAGAAGGAGAGAATGGGTCAGGGAAAGGACAGAGTATATGGGTATTGCCAGGAGGAGGGAAACAGGAAATATTGTGGAGGATACAGGGGGATACAGGGCAAAGTGAGGTGCCACCCCACAAGTCCTTGAGGATTTCCTACCATACAAATGGGCATAGGCCAGTGGCTGGCACCACACAAATGGGCTATAGTTTTCATAGGTAAAGGCTGCTGGAGGGGGGGGGGAGCTTAAGCCAGAGGGAAAGATAAAGGTAGGTTGGCTGTTGGGTAGGAAGGAGATAGGTTTGCCGGTCCAGCTTAGGAAATTCATAGAGATTGTGGAAGTGGAGCCTGGGAAGGGTGAGGTTTGCGGAAGGGAGGAACCTCAAAGGAGTATAAAGTCTATGGACTTTACCCTCCAAAGCAGCCATTTCCTTGAGGGGAACAGGGGTTTCCAACCTCTGGGTGAGGAATGTAGATCACCTAGAATGAGAGATCAGTTCCCTGAAGAAAATGGCTGCTTTGGAGGGTGGACTCTATGGCATTATACCCTGCTGAGGTTGCGTCCCTCCCCAAGCCTCACCCTCTCAAGGCTTCACCCCCAAATCTCCAGGAATTTCCCAGCCTGGAGCTGGCAACCATAGGGGGGAACTGAACTCTGCACCTGGGATATTTTGATTCCAGGAGATCTCCTGCCCCCACCTGGAGGTTGGTGACCCTTGAAGGAGAGAAGGAGCAAGAAAAGGGGAAAATCTACTGTGACTTTCAGGAAAGCAAAAAGGAAATAGTGGGGGAGGGAAAATGAGATGTTTCCCATAAGTCCTTGCAAGTCCCCACTTGCTGGATAGCTATTCTGGCCTTGCTTTGTTTGCACAAATATGGCCATCCCGACCTAGATATGCCATTTGTTTCATGCCTTATAAAAATGACCCCACTATTGTGTTGGTTCTGATCAGATTGTAGGCTACAGTCCTGGGGCGGGGTGGGGACCCTAATCTATATGTTTTCTCAGTATTTCACCAATTCTTTTGTCACTCTTTATAATGTCACAAAAAGGGTTTATTTAACAAAAAACAATAATAAATGGAAAGGGTGCATTTAGTCAGAGATGACTAATGCAAAACATAATTATCAGGACATCAAATAAAAGAACCTCTCCAAATCATCAGGCTTATAATTGCTTTTAAAAGCCTTCATCCATTATTTTTCTAATGTAAGACACGTAGGAAGCATTTTAGATTACATTAATTGAGCAAGAAAATTCAAAATACAATTTAGTTGCCAACACACCAACACACATTTTAGCAGCAGTGGAATAGCTCCTTCACTGAACTAATAGCTGCCTACTTAACTAGCCATTAGAGCTGGGTGAACTGATCCATTCAATTGAAAGTCGGTGAATTTTGTTTTGTGTTTCCTGGGCAGACAGTGGGAAAGAATACATACATTGTCAATGCAGCCTTGTCACCTTCATTTATGATGAATACCAACATGATTCAAAAGAGAAAAGTCAGTAAATGTGAAGCCTTCCTTTTCTTTTTGCCATTCATTTCAGATGAATTTGCGATCCCACAGCTGAGCAGCTGGGAGGGCCTCCCCGCCACTCATCTGTTTTTTGGGCTGTCTTCAGTTCCTTTAAAGTTTAATCGGACTGCACCAGACAGCCCAAAACAGCTGTGCGGGCTGCTCCCCATCACTCAGGTTTTCTGCAAACCCCATTGAAAGGGACTGTGGTCCCTTTCAATGGGATTTACAGGGCCACAAACTGGTTTGTTTTGTGAAATAGCCTCTTGGTTTTTCTGTTTCATGCCCATCCCACATTTTTCCAGTTTCTGCCTATCCATATCCTTTGCTTTCAATCAGGACTGTGGCACAAAGGGAAGGTGGGTTTAACCCTTCCTCCCAGCATTCTTTTCCCAAACTGAAATGACCCTGGGGAACTGCTATTTGTGCCATTCGGAAAAAATGTTATGCATGCAAAATATGCAAAAAAAATATGCAAAAGTTTCCCCAACAAGTCAAATAGCAGTCCCCATGACTGCTTAAGGTTAGGAGAGCTCTGTGTGGAGGAAGGGTCAACCCCACTCCTATTGAGAGCTAGTTTGGTGTAGTGGTTAAGTGCGCAAACTCTAATCTGGGAGAACCAGGTTTGATTTCTCACTCCTCCACTTGCACCTGCTGGATGACACTGGGCAAGCCATAGCTCTGTACCAGCTGTTGTCTCAAGGATAGTTTTCTCAGAGCTCTCTCAGCCCCACCTACCTCACAGGGTGTCTGTTGTGGGGAGGGGAAGGGAAAGGAGTTTGTAAGCTGCTCTGAAACTCCAAGTGAGTGAAGGGCAGGATATAAATCCAATCTCTTCCACTTCCTCTTCCTCTTCTTTTCTTCTTCTTCTGAGATTCCCTTGGGTAGTGAAGGGCGGGGTATAAATCCAATCTCTTCTCTTCTTTTCTATTGCATCTTGGGTCTCATAAGTTTGTAAGAGGATGAAAATTTTAGAAAAAGGGTGTCTGGTTGGACACTGAGATGGGGAGAGGCTGTGGTTCAGTGGTAGAACATCTTCTTGGCATACAGAAGGTCTCAGGTTCAATCCCCAGCATCTCCAGGTAAAAGGATCAAGTGAAAGGTCATGCGAAAGACCTCTAAATGAAACCCTGGAGAGCCACTGCCAGTCTGAGTAGACAGTGCTGACCTTGATGGATCAATTCATTACAACACAGCTTCATGTGTGTGGCGTAAAATTGATGATGTAGTACCAAGAAGCCTGAAATCCTAATGTCAAACATCCTAAGAACTACATTTTGCCTTTATACCAATCTGTTTCCATTAAAAATCAGACACACAAAACTTTTCAGTAGTTTGTGAAAGAAAGTTGTTCCACCCCTGAAAAGAAAAACACCCATTCACTTGAGTCTATGGGAGTGCTACTCCAACATCCAATCACCTTTGAGAAGGGAGATGGAATGTTGGAGGGAAACACAGCAAGAATGGAGTTCAGTTCTGCCTCAGGGAGAGAGCAATGAGAGCTCAGGTCTGGCTCAGGAAAAGAGCAGACAGAGTGAAGGACATCTCTACTTGGTAGTGTGGCAGAGTGATTTGGCTGTACGTCTGACAGAGAATAGAGTACCCAGTTGTAAAACAATGAGCAGACCTTTTGCCATTTAGTCTGACTGTTGGAAAAGGGCAGCCTGGTGTGGATGGAATCCTCTGTGTGTGTTAAGATCTAATCTAGTGGCTAATTGCTAAAAGTGTGTTTATGCTGTACTGAAGAAAATTGAAACTACTCTCTAAACTATTGTGCCTCATCCAGGTTTCTCTAATTCCTGCTTCAGCGACCCCCATATTCTACTTGTGCTCCACAAAACTTACCTCACAGCAGTGAACCCAAAGCCTAGACACTCACTCCCTTTAGAATACCTGGTAACTGAGGGGAAGGTTTATAGTTTAAAATAAACCTGGTTACCCCAAAATCATAGGAGGAAGTGTGGGTCCCTCAGTTGATAGAAACAGCTTGTCACAGTGTTAGCTGAATTGCTTTAATTTAAGTTTAGCAATTGGCAAAATAAATGGGTTCTTGCCAACTATACCAGGGTCCCACCCCTCCCGGGAGTTCTCAAGGAAAGAGGCACGTGAGGCAGATAGCAAATTAAATGCCGTTTACTGGGTAATGTTGTTCAAGCACACCAAAAACGTAATCACACAGGCCTAAGGAATAAAGCTAGAAAGTAGCACGTTTGCATGAGCAGGATTTCGATGAGGGGGAAGCAATACATTACCTTCCTAGAGAGGAGTTGTCCGACCGAAGGAAGAATTGGATGGGGAAGGAAAATATAGAAAAATATGGGACATGAGGCTCGAACCTGCGAGACCACGTGGTTCTCTCTGTTCCAGGATACAGAGATTTAAAGATGGAGGCAAGGGTATTGGTATAGCAAGCTGGGCATAAGGGGTAGTAAAGCAGATAGGGGACGATGGCTCAAGCGACCGAATGCCTCTGTGCAGGGTCTTTTATTAGGTGGTCTTGGGGGCAGGCTGCGCAGACCACATCCCACTAACACACCTACTAGGCGGTCCATCCCTTTCTGACCCTACTATAGGTTAAAGGTAAAAAGTGGGTTGGTGACAGAGGGGTGGCCAATATTGCAAAACTATTATCTCACCTGGAACACACCTTGTGCAAGGCCCGATGACTCACTGGGGCCATTTCTATTGTTAGTTAATGGTCCTGGCCGACTGGGTGATGGCCCGACCATCAGTTGCTAAGTAACCATGTTAGCATAATCATTCAGGTAAGTTGGAGGGGGCAGGGGTTGACCAGCGTGATGTGACAGAAAGAAACCTCATGGCAGAAGGAGTCTTTGTCTCTGTCTTTGGTGAACTATCTAGGGTGTCAGCCTCCTGGCATGGGCTGGAGCGTTCCCCTGTAATGGAGAATGCACATGGCCCTTCCAATATTAGCAACCCAAGTTCAAGCTTATGAATCTCAAAATCCATAAGAGCACTAAAAGTGCCTTGCTGGCCAACAACACAGTTGTACCGTACGTCTTCTGCTAAATTTGGGAATGATATTCTGAAGTGTTTCAGCATAGGCTGTATTTTATAACAGATGTTTGAGTGTTGTCTTAGCAATTGTCCTCTCAACTGCTCAGCTGGTGAAGGCACGTCTTTACAATATTGATGTCATGGACACTTTAGGAAGTTCAGAACAAGGTATGCTCAGCTGAGCTTTGGGAATTCCCAGTTGTGCGTTTAAGAAAAGAGGTTAATTGCATTATTTTACATTAAAATAAGTACAAGACTGGAGACAGGCAGTATTGTTATTTTTTTATTATTTTTTTAGCATGGTAAAAGAGGTCTGGTTGCCTGTGATGTGTAAACACATCATGCACAAACAGATTTGCAAGTTTTCCTCATTGAGCAAAGACCTGCAAAAATTGTTTAACCAGGGGAGACAGGATTAAAAGAAATGTAGTACATATACCACAGCCTTCAATGCTCAGAAAATATTATTTGCTTCTAGCTCAAATGCATTTTAAATATGGTTCTCTTAGACTGGAATGCTGCCATTCACAGTGCCTATCACTTCCCCTTGCCTCTTTCTCCTCGGACACCTTGCATGTTCGATCAATGACTGAAATGACCAGTATTGTCTCGAGTGTAGTCTGCTACCTTATACCTTCATAGCTATAAATACAATAGTCTAGAGTTAGGATACAAAACCAATTGAAACTTCATCTTCAGTTGCAAGCCTAAGTATTATGGTGATTCAGGATGCTCAGAGGCAGTGTCACATAGCCACCTAAGGTGCCTCCCTCCGCAAGGGAAGTACTGGAATGAACTGCAAAAAACGAGCCATTTAAAGAACATTAAAAGCAAATGGAAGCACTGCATTTGTTCCAGGTGATTATCATCAGCACTGATAAATGGAAAGCAATTTCTGATTCAAGTACAGTTGTGCTCACCCACCACTAGAATTTTTTTTGTAGTAAAATAATGAGAAAAAAATAACCAACAGCTTGTAACCTGCAGTCCATTTTCCGTGATAGAAAGACCACTGAGGGAGTGGGGGTGATTTGCTCCAAATTTCCCCTCTCACAGCAGATCTTCATTTTGCCCCCATGTCAGAGGATCCCCTGAAGGCAGGCAGAAAAATATTGTTCTTATGGATCTCATAGGATGTCAGCCCTTATTAAAGCATACCTGCTAAATCCCTGACCTCTCAAAATAACATTATAACCCCTATATTTAAATATCTCTCCATAGCTTATTTTTGTTATGATGCTCAAGATAGCTGAAAATGAAGTCAGATTTTCTCCTCTAATACAATATTGTTTATGGTTAATAGGCATTCATTTTCCTGCCATTTCACTATGCAAAACTGGACAATTAAGCCAGCCTTTATTTTAAATTCTACGGATACTTTCTCTACAAGTCATTAGGGAGTTCATTGTGAAGCCTTTTACAAGCTCTAGTGATAATTCTTGATGTTGGCTGTATTAGCACAGAACTTTAAAAGTTCTAGCTGGTAATTATGAACTTAAGACATGACCCCAGGATTGGTTCAGCATATGAATGCTGACTAATTGTGTTAACATTTTAAAAATGAATTGCTCACTTCCTTCATTTTGTGTAGAGGCAATTCAGTACTTTGATGCTAATACCACTTCCACTGAAGTTTTTTTTTTTTGGCGGGGGTAGAGGTGCCAGGGCAAAATCATATTTCCAATAGGATGTCACTTCAGAGGAGAAAATATGAAAAATTGGCTGGAAGGGTTGGGAACAGAATGAATGTCTAGGCAGTTTCAGTTAGTGGTGGATAGGCAGAAAGCCTTCTAGTGGCCTGGTGGCACTGTATAGTAGATCCTTCAATGTACATATGAAGCTACCATAACTTTGTATTATCTGCTCTGATAGACAGTGATCCTCTGGATTCTTCAGCAGAGAGAGGACTTTCCCAGCAACTGGTAACTGAGACAGTTTTATATATGCAACCACCTTCTACTATGTCAGAGCACTGGTCCATCTAGCTAGCCATTGTCTGGCAGAGGTGTCAAACTCATTTGTTATGAGGGCCTGATATGACATAAATGTCACTTTGTCAAGCCAGGTCATGTGTGCCATAAAATGTAATGCCAGGTATGGGAGATATAAACTTTATAAAAGACACAGGCAATCCCAATTAACAATGTTATTTTTTACTCAAAATACAAACATGATTAAAACATTAACACTCTTACAGTATTTCCTCAAAGTATTTCCCTGATGCCTACCCTCCCACTTCCACTGCCCATTATGCATTAGCACTGGAACAGTATACCTCTGTTATCTGGCAATAAAGGTAATGACCAGTTGCTTGCAGGCTGGATAACAACCCTGGACAGGCCAGTTCCGGTCCACAGGCCTTATGTTTGACCAGGGCTCGATTTCAGCAGGAACGTGCAGGAACGCCGTTCCGGCTGGCCTCCAAGCCTGCCCCGCCCCCTCCCTGCCCGACCTGAGCTTTTTATACTTAAAGGGAAAGTTCCTGCAGAGAGCCAGCAGGAATAGGCTCCACCAGGTGCTTTCCCTTTAAGAGCAAAAAAAGCCAGCAGGAGAAAGCCCCGCCCAAAGATTAAGCACAGGGGCTAGGCTTTCTGCATTTGGCTTGCCGACGTCGCGTGGCTTTCCCTGCTCCAGTAAGTTCTCTGTTCTCTTTTCCCCCTCTCTCTCTCTCTGGCCCCCCCATCTTTCTTTCTGTCTTTCTTTCTGTCTTTCTCTCTCTGCCCCCCCACCTTTCTTTCTGTCTTTCTTTCTGTCTTTCTCTCTCTGGCCCCCCCCACCTTTCTTTATTCCTTTCTCTTTCTCTCTCTCCCTCCCTCCTTCCTTTCTCTCTCCTCCACCTACCTTCCTTTGTCTGTCTGTCTACCTTCCTTCCTTCCTTCTTCCTTCCTTTTCCTTCCTTCCTTTCTCTCTCTCCCCTCACCAACCTCTTCCTTCCTTCCTTCCTTCCTTCCTTCCTTCCTTCCTTCTTTCCTCTGTCTGTCTACCTTCCTTCCTTCCTCCTTCCTTCCTTTTTCTTCCTTCCTTCCTTTCTTCTCTCTCCCCCCACCTACCCCTTCCTTCCTTCCTTCCTTCCTTCCTTCCTTCCTTCCTTTCTGTTTTTATTTAAAAAAAATTGAAAAAGGGGGGGGGTGTAAAAAAGCAGAGAGCCCAGGAAATGCTGGTTTTGACAATATCTTTAATTTTTGAGAATCTCTTTAGTTTTCTCATGGCATCTTCTGCTTAAGAAAAGTAACTTTAAAGCCTGAGTTCATTGTTGTGTCTTGTTGGGAATGGCTTGCAAATATATGTGTGTTTAAAGTCTGTATTAAAGTGGTTTGGTGCTTACTGCCATGTAAGAGAAAACATCTGAAAAAGTATCTTCATTGTTGTGTGTGTTGTCAGAACACTTGACTGTTGCATGGGGGACATCTTTGGGGGACATCTGCAGAGAAACAGAGTTGTAACTAAAAATGAGCATGGTCAGCTGCACTTTGGAGATTGCCTGTTTTATGACATTTAAAAAAGTGGGCAGAGTTTCTGAAGAAGATGATTGTCCCTCTTCTCCTGCCAATGGATTGACATCTGCCTTTAATGGGCCAGCAAAGTTGATGTTCCTAAACCTCTTAATGAGAGAGATTTCCGCTTCTGAGGAGTTCCAACGATTGGTGATCTTGTGATGGTAGTGATACTTTTATGTGGTAAAGACCACCTGTTCACAGGATAATTTTACCTGTGGGACAGACTCTGCATGGTAACCACTTCACTGGTACATAATTGCTTGTAAAAAGTATTATAGTGTAATAATTCATGTGGGTAGCCGTGTTGGTCTGAAGCAGCAGAACAAAGTTGGAGTCCAAAGTTACATTCAAGGTATAAGCTTTTGTGTGCATGCACACATCTTCCATCTGAAGAAGTGTGGGTGGCACATGAAATCTTATACCCTGAATAAAATTTTGTACCTTGAATAAAATAGTCCACAAACTACGACCATCCAGTGCATCCACAAACGTAGAAGAAGAAGAGATTGGATTTATACCCCGCCCTTCACTACCCAAGGGAGTCTCAGAGCGTCTTTCAAACTCCTTTCCCTTCCCCTCCCCACAACAGACACCCTGTGAGGTAGGTGGGGCTGAGAGAGCTCTGAGACAAACAGCTGGTACAGAGCTATGGCTTGCCCAAGGTCATCCAGCAGGTGCAAGGGGGGAGTGGGGAATCAAACCCGGTTCTCCCAGAATAGAGTCCACGCACTTAACCACTACACCAAACTGGCTCCTAGCGTTGTTCTGCCAGTGAACTAGGGTTGCCAACTCCAGGTTGAGGAAATCCCTGGAGATTTGGGAGTGGAGGGTGCAGTTTAGGGGAAGGAGGGACCTAAGCAAGGCATAATGCCATGGACTCTACTTTCCAAAGCAGCCATTGACCTGATCTCTGTAGTTTGGAGCACAGTTGTAATTCCAGGAGATCTCCAGACCCCACCTGTCGGTTGGCAACCCTAAGAAATCATATTCAGCGTACTAGTTCTGCAGGAAGGCAACCTGATTTCCATGGGAACCTAACCCTTAGGAATTGATTCCAATCCAGTGTGGGAATAATTGTTGGACATAAGATATTGGTTCAGGCAAGGTTTTGTATAGATGGGACAGAAAATAATGTTTTTATTGGTTTTGTCAAAACTGTTTTGACAACAAGGTAAACAGAATAAGAAGCTAAAGGTGGATGTGGCTGGATGACCACACTTCTGGGAACACTGGGTGTGTCCTAATATGTTAATGAGATGTGCTGTCAAGGGTGTGGCCTAATATGCTAATGAGTTCCTGCTGGGCTTTTTCTACAAGAAGAGCCCTGTGTTTGACACTCCTGGTCTACAATGACTCTCCAGGGCCTCCGGCAGAGAAAATTCTATCCTTCTTCCTGAGATCATTTAACTGGAGACAACAGGGACTGAAACATGCACCTTGTGCATAGAAAGCATGGGTTCTATCAATGTTACATCCCCCTTCATCTACTTGCATTTCTTGAGTTCCATCATGGTCACTAGAGGCCATACTAGACACAGCATACATCACTTTAAAGAGATTTACAAATGCTGCAACAGCCAAATTCTGATGGGGCGTGCAGTGCAGTGGGCTAAAATATTCACTCCCCACCCCCCCGTCTCGTGCCTTTTAAAGTGTTTCAGAATTTGAATGGTTTGGTTGGAACAAGAACACTTTAGCCTGTTGTGCTGTGAAATCAATCAGGATTGGGCTCTTACATTATCTTAACATCTCTTTAAAATGGTTGCAGTATTCATGGGTCCAACTCATGGACACGATCACATCTAGTTTGGTCCTAGCAGACTTCTTTTTCTAACACCATAGGCTGGGACTTTGTAAAAGCCAAAAGAAGCTCCCAGAAGCATGATACAACTGTTGTTTTAGGTGTGCAAATGTCACAGGTGTCTTCCTGAGAGTATCCATGCCAAGCAACACACTTGCCCCTCTCCCAGAGCTCTGAAAACCTTTAGAACTGCCCATTAAAAGTAGATCCACAAAGACTCAAGAGCCTGCAAGACAATAGATTCTTTAAAAAGTATATGGAAGATGGAAAAAACTGGCACCAGGAATCTCAATACAATCTTCATTTTTAAATCAGGAGTGATTTCCTTCCAGAAAAGATAAGGAAGCTTTCAAAATATGGCGTTGCACAGACATCACTAGTATTGATAATCTAATAGATAAAGGGAGAATACTGGGCAAACAAAACCTTGAACAAAAATGAGTACAAAAATAATGTGGTATTCATACTTACAAATTAAGTACATGCTAGAGTCACCTCAACTGGCAAATATATTAAGTAGACCCATGATGGAACTAAAAAATCTTTTTAAAAATAAAGAAGGGCATCAGTCAGGTTTAATTTCAAAATTATACAAAATATTAAACAAAACAGATGAGATGAAAATTATGAAATATCAAAAACAATGACAAGATTGCCAAGCTAGGTTTACAGAAGAGGATTGGGGTTGTATCTTGAGTTCTCCTTGTCTTTCATCAAAAGTTTTTAATATCCATTTTCAATCTATAAAATGCTAATTAGATAGTATTTGCCTCCTACAACATTACATTGCACAAATAGAAAGAATGATCCTTACTGTAGAAAAAACTGGACAAAAACAAAAGAGATAAATGATACAAACACTAGTGGCACAAAAGATAAATGATATAACAGGATATGACCTACCTTTCTTTCCAAAAGTGATGCTCTTGAATAAATGGAAAGACCCTTTATGGAATAGACAAAAAACCAGGAACAATCTTGATATTACTATCGATGGCTAGAATGACGATGGTGGCAAATTGGGCGAATAAACAAACTCCTACAATTAATTCATAGCAAACTTGGATATGGGACCACTTTATGATGAGTAAAATTTCAAATATTATACTTAATCTCCTGCTAGAGCTGAATCAAAATGGATAGAAATTTGGTTTCCAATAATATGGTATATGACAGAAAAGGATATACTTCCTGATAATCCTCTCTATAGAAATATGATATATTTTAATTGAGTGAACTTATAAAGTAATTGTATGCTAGAGAAAGACCTTTTTCCTAGATAACCCTCCTAGATAACAATAGTATTAGTTGCAATGTAACATGTTGATAAAATGATTAAAAATAAAAAGGTTTTTAAAAAGAACTGTCCATTAAATAATGGCTGCTTCTGTACTCACATTAACTTTAAGAATGAAATTGACCAGCAGTGCAAACCTAAGAACAGGGTTTTTGTTTTAAATCCCACTGAATAGACCTGAGCAGGTTTTCTGAATAGGTCTGCTTAAAGTTGATCTCTAAACTTTGCAACTGATTCTAGGCAATGTCACAACTCCTTTGAATTCTGAGTGGCAGGGCATCTGCCTCTCATGTTTTTCATCATCTTCCTCCAAGGAGATCAAGACAGTCTAATTGATTCTCTATTTTATCCTCAAAACTACCCTATGAGATATAAAAGGCAGAGAGATGCTGGCCCAAGGTTACTTAATGACTTTTGTAGCTCAGTGGATATTATGTCAGAGCTAGTGTGGTGTAGTAGTTAAGAGTGTTGGACTAGTATCTGGAAGACCCAGGTTCAAACCCCCTCTTGTGCTATACTCAGAAGAGTATGTCCCAGTGGAACTGGACTGAACCATGACCAGGTGCTTGTGAAAGTATATATGTACTCCTTCACAAAGGAGTCAGTCCCCAGCTATTCTTCAACTATGATACAGTGGATGCAAAACAGTTGCTGATTTTAAGCCTGTAGAAATTCAATTTGTCCCAAACTATAATCTTAGCCACTTAATATACAACTGAACAGACCTATTGATAGACCTATTGAAATGTCATTGAATATGAGAGTAGTCATGCCGTGAAGTTAATGACTATGCAACTTCCCCCATAATTCTTACATTTTAGCAAACAGGTTATCTAAATACAATAGTGGATGGTTACATATTATGTGAATTTCATCATAAACTGATCTCACTGATTAGATTTCTCTCAGGATAGTCCAGAGGAGTCAACATAACAATAGTGGAATGACAGGTCTGTTAATTGCAGTCATTCACCTTTATGTTAGGAGTTTGCTTCTGGCTCATTCACACTAACTGGGCCTGACATAAGCATTTTGGGAACACATGGAAATGTGTACTGTTGCAGCATAGGTAGCACTAAAGACATCAAAGCAGTAACCAATGTTCAGCCAAAAGGACCACACCAATACCAACATCAAAACAATAAGCAAGGCAGAACTTCTCACACAGCTTCAAAATCAACAACAGAGCAGTTTGACCAATCACAACATTGAATCTGGCTATAAAACTCCTCCAGCAATACAAAAGTAAAAGCACCAATCAGTAGGTAGCAGCATTTCTTCCAAAAAGCCACAACTCCTCTGTCCTTTTCCATCTCTCTCAGACCATCATAACTCCCAGACATATAGAATATCATCCAAACCAGCCATGAAATCAGCAGGTCTGAAGTTGTAATCCAGGAAAGTCGTATTCAAATACTAGACATGTCAGATGGTACCACTGATCTCAGATCAAATTTCAGTTAAAATCTTAACAAACACAGGGAGTCACCTACAGTAGTGGTAATTTACACATAGGTAATCCCACACATGGGTGGGACACCGGTACACATGGGTAATCCCAAGCAATCCCTAACCTGTCATAACATTGTCCCAAACACCTCCATAAATGAACACACGAGACAACCATATTGAGTTTAACCAGTTTATTTAAATGGGTGATCTACAACATGTCTCTTAATATATTCAAGGCAAGGATGCAGTAGGCATTCCAAGGGACATCCACAATTTGAGCAACTCCATGTTAGTTCCAAACTTTGCCAGTGATTTTGTGAACTTTGTTACCCTTGCCAGCACATGAGCTGTCCCAAGTGGTAGAAAGCCTCATTCCTCTCTTCCAACATGTCAAACAGACAGCTAAAGGTTTGGTTGATGCTAATCAGCACCAAGGGCATTCCCTCCCCACCCACCCAGACATACAAAAAAATGATGATAGGCTATTACTGGAATAGCCCTTCATCATATGATGCCTCAGAGTGCTCCCCAATTCTCCCTACTTAAAGTAGCAACCCCCTCTGTTCATGTAATCACTAGTAGCCACCTGAATAGCCCATATTAGCCCAAGCTTGGAAGCTAAGCAGAATCAGCCATGGTTAGAATTTGGATAGGATACCATTAAGGAAGACCAGGATTGCTGTGCAGAGGAAGGCAATGGCAAGCCACCTCTACTCATCTCATGCCCTGAAAACCTCATGAGGAGTTGCCATAAATTGACAGCATTTATTATATATGAGCAACTCCCTCTATTCCTGCCATTATAAGTCCAGCCATAGGAAACACAAAATTCCTGCTTGGTCCCAAGGAATCCACGTTGCCTCACAGGAGGGAGGATGGGACAACAGCATGTGGCAAATGTCTCCATGGGAGAGGTTTTCAAACTGCTATTCCCATTATCTGAGAAATTAACAGGCTGACCAACAGAGTCCTACGAAGGGGCTAGGATAAAACCATCCCCATCCTTAATGGCCATTAACATATTTACAGTAGGAGACAGAAGTTCATATCCTGCTCCTGGCAGATGTTAATGTTGCCCTCCTGATCTTTCTATTTTTTAAAACATTCCACACACAAATCAAATTGAATAATTTGCTTTCTGTGATAAACATGAAAAGGATTGTCATGTGACATTCATGCAGCTCAACAGATTCTATTGGTGCTCCAGAAGCATCTGCCAGCTAGGCCATCGTTGGGAACATGTCACTGAAATAGATGGGATCAGATCTACCAGGGATCTTATTACTGCAACTATTTATGCTTAGATATCAAACAACATGCATTTTGAGGTACACCTGCAGAAAAGAGACAATTTTCCTTTATCAGAATCAATTTTTTGGTTAAGGAAGATACATAGAATTTAACAATCATAAGAAGTAGTCTCATAGTCATACTAAAAATGAGCTTCTTCTCAGGATACTGTAGTTGTACTACGAGTAAAATACTCAATGTTCTGACCTTGTCCTAATGTAAATTCCCATCTAGAAAATCAAATCAGTTCAACGATCACCTATTTATTTCATTTGTACCCTCTGTACCCAGGAAGAATTCAGGAACATTTTTCCAGTCATGTGTATGCAAACAGTCTTGAGTAAACTGTTTATCTTGTGATCTCCATTTATTTAAAACTTTCAAATAAAATAGCAGTACAAAATCACAATCCTGCAAAAGACTGCAGCTCCTGTTGTCTAAGCTACAGTAATGCAGGTAGAGTGTTGCCTCCTTATGCCAGCAGTATGGTGCAGAGATGAGATCCCACGTGCTGTCTTCTTATCTCTAATTCTTATTTATCAAGGGAAATGTCACAAAGAGGAACTGAAATCACCAGACCCTACTGCTTTTGACTTTAACACATTTACACATTTTAAAAAGAGAAGCTATTATTTGGAAGTAATGAAATGTTATTTGTTGTGTTCATGTCTTATCTATTCAGTTTCAAAATGGAAGTGAACAGCGGTTACCTCAGCTTGCCCCATTGCCTGCAATAACTTCTAGTTTGCCCTTGCTTCTGGCTGTACTTTCCTTCTAAGTACCTTTGAAAAAACATTTGAAATCTTCCCTGGCCCTGCAGCTATGTATTTCAGCTGGTTTCTTTCAGTAGCAAATGCCTGCTTTCTTCAGCTGGTTCCAAGCATGCTCCCACTGCTGCTCATCAATTTTTCTCTCAATGACTATGTTCAGAAGTAAAAAAAATCAAGGCTGTAAATAGGAACTTAACAGTAGGGCCCAAATGGATAGCCAGTTTATAGCTAAATTCTTAAACTCCTTGGATACTATCCAGAGGCAATGAGGCACACCTGAGGATCATTTCACACATTACAAAGCAGCAGACCTAGGTTTATTACCAACAGAAAACTAAAGGAGATGTGGCCAATAAAGACTCTCTGACTACTGTATTTATGTCATATATGTGGGTTGTATTCACACATCACATTTTAAATGTATACCTCAAGGGAAGGGCTGAAAATAATATTTATATATTATTTATTTATGACATGTATCTGCCACTTCTCCAGAGACCACCTTGAGGCAACTTGCAAGTAAAAACAATACAAAAATACCATAAAATCATAAAAGCAACAACATAAATTAACAATATTAAGAACTAGCCAGGGGGCATAAAAACATCATAAAACAGCCATTGAGCAGCCTGAAAATATCCATAAAACAGTTCCCAGGGTAGAAGTGGACCATAAAACAGATTAAAAAGATAAATTCCTTTAGTTAAATACCTGGGTTTAAAAAACATGTTCTAGCCCAGCACCTAGAAGACAATAAGGGAGGTGTCAGGTGAGCTTCAAGTAGGTGGGCATTTCAAAGAGAAGGGGCCAAAATCAATATGCCATCTGTAGGCATCTGGAGAAAAATGTCTATCCCTTTACAAGGTGATACTGTTTACCTTCATGCCATGAAAGGCTTCAACTGACCATTTCTATGTGTTAGGCCCTTATTAATGGGACAGGTCATTTTTTTCTCTCCAGGCCTATTGGTAACCCTGTTGGAGCTCCTCACAAAAGCTGATGAAGCTCCTCACAAAAGCTGATGATCACAGGATGGGAGACAGACAGACAGACAGACAAACAGACAGACAGACAGAAACTTCTTTCATAGGTGTCCAGGGCTTTTTTTGTAGAAAAAGCCCAGCAGGAACTCATTAGCATAATAGGCCACACCCAACAGCAGAAACTCATTAGCATATTAGGCCACACCACTGACAGCACAGCTTATTCATATATTAAGCCTCACCCCCCTGTTACCAGAAGAGTGATCATCCAGCCACACCTACCTTGTGCTTCTTATTCTGTTTACCTTGTTTGTTGTCAAAACCCAGGGCTTTTTTTGTAGCAGGAATTAATTTGCACGTTAGGCCACATACCCCTAACGTAGCCAATCCTAATGAGTTTCTGTTGTTGGGTGTGGCCTATTATGCTAATGAGTTCCTGCTGGGTGTGGCCAACTCAGGAGCCAGCCGGAACTCCGTTCCTGTGCGTTCCTGCCCAAAAATAGCCCTGTAGGTGTCTCTTTAAAAGATGGAGGTAAAAATTATTTGACCATATATCTTTACAATAATTTCTTTGTTAATTGGCAAGTGGGAAAGCACTGTAAAGATCATCCTCTGCTCACATCAAGTGTAGACAGCCCTGCAGATCTTCAAAGAGTCCTTACGCCATCCTAGGCAAGCTTCTTGCTTGAATAGCTGAGCTGAGCAAGATCTGTGACCTTTCATGCAGCTTTCACACCATGGATAATTTCTGCTGAATAAGGATGAAAGTAATCAGGATCTAAAAGTCTACAGCAGAGGCATCTGATCTCATTTCATCATTACAGTACAAGGAGTGAAACATATGAAGATCACTCTTTGATTTTAATTTAAATGGATTTTACTGTTAAATTGGATTTTGTTATGCTTCATAAGAATATATTTCACGAAGCAAGCTGAATTGCCTACCTTTACAAATAGATATGGATCAGAGGAGAAACTTCATTTCATGCAACCTTTGAAATATCCATACAGAAATGTAAAATTTACTCTTGCAAATCATCCACAGTTTTCATGCCTTAAGAGTTATTTTTATTGAAGCAAATGTAAAAGCTTGCTAGTTACTAGTGTTCTGTTTTTGTCATGATGCCCTCTGTATCTAGATCTAAATAATAATCAGTATAAATCCTACATCACCTAATATTAAGGAAATAAATCATACAATCATAGAGTTGGAAGGGACATCCAGGGTTATCTAGTCTAACCCCCTGCACAATGAAGGAATTGCACAAATATCTCCCTCCACACCTCCAGTGACCTCTGCACGATTCCCAGAAGAGGGGGGGATCCCTTCAGGATCCCTGGCCAAATTGGCCTGCAGAAAATTGCTTCCTGACTGCACAGTGGAAAACAGCATTTCCCTGGGCATGTAAGAAGGGGCCATGAGAACTGAGCACTAATGCAAGCCTTCCTGCCCACCTTCTCATGATCTGCCTAAGTTCACACAATCAGCATTGCTGTCAGATGGCCATCCAGCCTCTGTTTGAAAACCTTCAAAAGAGGAGAGCCCACCACCTACTGAGGAAGCCTGTTCCACTGAGGAACCACTCTAACTGTCAGGGACGTCTTCCTAATGTTTAGGCGGACACTCTGCTGATTTAATTTTAACTCATTGGTTCTGGTCTGACCTTCTGGGGCAACAGAAAACAACTCTGCACAATCCTGTATATGTTCTTGAAGATGGTTATCATATCACCTCTCAGTCATCTCCTCTCCAGGCTAAACATACCCAGCTCCTTCAACTTTCCTCATAGGACTTGGTCTCCAGACCCCTCCCCATCTTTGTTGCTCTCCTCTGGGCACATTCCAGCTTGTCTATACCCTTCTTAAATTGTGGTGCCCCAAATGGAACAAAATACTCTAGGTGAGGTCTAACCAGAGCATAGTAAAACAATACCATCACTTTGCGTGATCTGAACATGATACAGCCCAAAATCACATTTGCCTTTTTAGCTACTGCATCACACTGCTGACTCATGTTCAGTGTATGGTTCACTAAGACCATGTTTGAAATATGGTTGAGGACAGCAATGGTTTGCAATTAACCAATGGTCTATCATCAAGCCTGGCCTCCCATCTTCCTCCCCTAGAGTAGGATATGGAACATTAAACATCATCTGATTCGTTGATTGCTGTTTTTATTATTTTAAATTTTATGTGTAGTATGTATGTACAGTTATTTATTAGAATGTATTTATAATTTGTTCTCAACCACCCTGAGCCTCAAATGGGGGGGGGGGGGAGGGCGGTATACAAATCAAATAGTAAATAAATAAATGTTTCCCCATTCTACTATCACTGAATGGTGACTAACAGATCAGTGCTATTTTATCATGTGCAACAACAGATGAAATAAGGAAGAACAGTCACTCAAAGAAAGAACATGAAGAACAAGAAATAAATGTAACCAACCAAGAAACAGGCCATTGAAATGAAGTTGCTCTTGAAAGTCCACTAATTAAGAGTGAGATATTGACAATACAGCATCAGCTCACATGTGTATAGGAAGAACTGAAGGCAAAAATCTTAGAGCATATTAACAGCAAAAAAGACAGACAAAGATTACCTGTGTCATGGTACCAGCTGCTGCCTCCTCAGATGAGGGAGAATCTGAATAATCAGACCCCATAATGACAGACTTCCCCACCTGAGCAGCCAAATATATTAGCAGACCCAATAGGAGAAGCATCAGGAAGCGAGAACATTTCCCTGTCGTTGAGGGGCTGTTCAATCTTTCAGGAGGAGAAAGAGATACCACAGAGGCCAGCTTCCCTCCCAGCCTCTCCTGAGCCAGTAGAGTGTAGAAGAAGAAAAGAGTGCTTGGTGGCTCAGGAGAGATGATGGAACACCTGCTTGGCTGCTCAGCAACAGTCAGCATTAGTTCCTAGAGAAGAAGAAGAGAGAAGAGAAGAAGAGATTGGATTTATATCCCGCCCTTCACTCACTTAAGAGTCTCAGAGCAGCTTACAAACTCCTTTCCCTTCCCCTCCCCACAACAGACACCCTGTGAGGTAGGTGGGGCTGAGAGAACTCTTTCCCAAGCTGTCCTTGAGAGAACAGCTGGTACAGAGCTATGGCTTGCCCAAGGTCATCCAGCCAGGTGCAAGTGGAGGAGTGGGGAATCAAACCCGGTTCTCCCAGATTAGAGTCCGTGCACTTAACCTCTACACCAGACTGGCTCTCAGTGGAGTCATTGCAGAACCAGGACTGACAGATTGTTCGAGAAACAGTAAAAGACCCACACCTGTAGAAAGGTGAACATGACTGTAAGGAGTGACATCTGGCCCTTGGGATGAGTCAACAAAAGGTGCAGATAAAAGGAGCATGCTGAGCAAGGCTCAGTGTGGAAGCAACCTTGCTCACCACCCCTCTGAGCACTGACCTGTTTATCAAACACAGTTATATCTGTTTACCTAACAGAGCTATACCCTGCTGCTTTGTACCTTCTCACTAGTCATCTGTGCTTGGTCCTGAAGCCTGAGACCCAAACCCCTGTATCCTGCATCCATTCCCAAGCCTTGGAACTGGACCCCTGGATCCTTGACCCTCCTACTTTGACCCATGGACTGGATCTTTGGATATCTGACTCCAGACTGGTTTGTCATTGTACTTGTGTACCTTGGAAAGCATGGGTAGAGCAACAGGGCCAAACTTAGCCCTGTACATGTCAACCTGTGCTCAAAACAAAATCAAAGAAAGAACTTGCAAGACTCATTGAAAATATCAATGCAGCAATTGAAATAATTCCTACAGCAAACATAACTGAAACCAATGAGTTGATGTATAGTGCAGTAGTTGTAGTAACAAGACACCTGGGAATGAAAATTTTAAAAAGGCAGTTAAAGATGTTAAGGCAAAATGAAACTTGCAAATGAGATTGGGGGGATGAACAAATGCATCTTAAAGAAATTAAAAGAATGGAAACTCAAGAATTAAAGAAGAAAGCAACCCCCAGGAAGAAATATCAGATATAAAAACAATTGCTGAAGCTGCAGAAGGAATCAAACAAAGAATTGTTGCAATATCCAAGAAGATAAAGAGGTACAACAGCAGGATCCAGCAATACAAACAAACTAAAGACAGTTCTACAAATCACTAGAGGGAGATGAGAAAGCAGAAACAAAACCAGGCAAAGAAAAGACAACAACCTTCTGGAAAGAACTCTTAAAAGACTCACAAAAAGCTACCTGGATCACAGATGTGGAAAACAAACTGAAAGGAAAGCAAATGAAAGATCTTACAACAGTCCTGGAAAGCATGCAATAACAACTGAAGAAGGTGGAAAACTGGTCAGCACCTGGAAGAGATCAAGTCCATGGCTATTTGCTTAAAAAGTTGACAAGTCTTCATCCATGATTGCTGCAACATCTTAATGATGTGCTCCATTCCAAAGCAGTAGAAGTTTGGATAACTACACTGAAAAAAGCAGAGAGAAGCTTCTAGTTCAAGTGTACAAGGCAAAAGTTACAGAAACCAAAGAAAATTTCAAAAAGATTGCAATCAAAACTCACTTTGACAATTGGAAGGAAAAGCCCTTGCATAGACAATATTTGAAAGACATAGAGAATAAAGTTGATTGTGAAAGTACCTGGAAGTGGCTCCAAAATGGGTACTTGAAAAAAGAAATTGAAGGACTTATTCTAGCTGCACAAGAGCAGGCACTCAAAATGTAAAGTATGAAAGCCAGGATTGAAATAATGATAGCAAATGTCAACTTTGCAAGACAAAGGGTGAAACACTTGACCACATGGTCAGTGCCTACAGTAAAATTGCTCAAACTGACTATAAAGAACATCACAACAGAGTGGCAGCTATGTTGCACTGGAATGTTTGCAAGAAGTATGGCTTACAATTAGCCAGAAATTCATGGCAGCATAAACCAGACAAGATCGTGGAGAATGATGAAACAAAGATTCTTTAGGATTTCTAATTACAAACAGATAAACACCTGGAGCATAACACACCTAATGTCACAATTGTTGAAAAAAATGAGAAATATGGTTTGGAACACTGACATTGCAATTCCAGGAGACAGCAGAACAAAAAAGAAAGAATAGGAGAAGGTCACAAAATAACAAGACCTATGAATAGAGTTAGAGAGCTTCTGGGACAAGAAGATTACCATTGTGCCAGTTGACATTGGAGCCCTTGGAACAGTGCCTAGAAGTCTCAAGAAACACCTGGACATTCTGAGAATTGAGCAAATAACACCAGCTTAGCTTCAGAAGACAGTGTTGCTTGTAACAGCAAGAATCTTGCAAAGATACATCTGCTATTCCCAAGAAGTTTGCTAGATCTTCAGTTGCAAAACACCATCTACTAGAGCAAATTTGATGTAATGGTTAAGTGCGTGGACTCTGGGAGAACCGGGTTTGATTCCCCCCTCCTCCATTTGCAGCTGCTGGATGATCTTAGGCAAGCCATAGTTCTGTCAGAGCTGTTCTTGAAAGAGCAGTTCTTGAAAGAACTCTCTGAGCCCCACCTACTTCACAGGGTGTCTGTTGTGGGGAGGGGAAGGGAAAGGAGTTTGTAAACCACTCTGAGAGCCCGAGTGAAGGGCAGAGTATAAATCCAGTCTCCTTCTCCTCCACCACCACCTCCTCTTCTTCTTCGTCTGTGACTATTACTACTACTACTACTACCACTTTATTCAAGCATTTCTGGCCTTTGTCTTCAAAGCAGAAAATAAACAACAGAACTAACAACTGGGAGATTTGTTTTTAGTAGTTTGGGTGGAAGGCAAAGCAGCTCAGAAGAACCCTGTGCTCTAGGGTTCCTGTCATTCAAAAGACCAGGAAAATCCTCTTGCATGGAACATATGGGTATACATTTGAGCAGGTAGCCCAATTTAGACCAGGGCACTTCACCTTTGAATACCCTGTGGCTATAATCCTATGCAAACTCCCTTCAGTGAACTGAACAGGACTGATTTCTGAGTAATATTACAGACAGAGAGAATTCTAGCCCAAGAGAATCAATGGGAGCAGTTGTCTATGAGAAGCCAGTTCCAGAGATAACCATCTTTCAAACCACTTTAATAATACTGGGTTGTATTCTACCACTGTGCTTAGCAAATGGGGGGGGGGTGCATATCTAGAGCAAAGAAACTATTTTTGATGAAAGAGCCTTTTGTGTCAGACAGAAGCCCCTTGCATGAGAGAAACACATGATTTTAAAAAAAATTATAAGTTTGTTTTATACATTCTACATACATATCACTCCACAAAAAAAAAAAGAAAAAAATTGAAATATTTTGGGGTGTGGAGTAATTGCATAGAGATAAAGACATACAGTCAAGGGGAGTATCAACAGGAAATCAGAGCAGGGAAGGTCAACATTACATTTCAGGTTTGAACAGAAAATTGCCCCCACAAAATGTTTTGGAGTCTACCCCATACTTCTGGAGAAGGACCTCTTCTCCACCCTCCTTCCCTGAAATACCTAGGACCTGCCAACCAGGGGGGGGGGGGAAACCCTCCATACAGGCTAAGGGGGGAACAAAGAGGTCAGAGCAGTGGGTTCACCATCCCAAATACAAATACATATCACTCCACAAAAAGAAAAGAAATATTCTGGCATGTGGAATAAACTTTGACAGTAAAATTCTTAAAACAAGAGACTTGTACAATCAAGGAAAGTATAGAGGAACACATGATTGATAGTTGAGTTGAGTGGTAGGTTACAATCTATGGCATCAGAATGTCTTTTTAAATAATTTTATTGAATCATATTCAAATTCATACTTCAAATATCCACTAAAGAATGCAAGAGTACAATTCCTTCCCTTGCATGTACTCATCACTAGTGGAGGTCACTTGCTATAGTTATTTGGGATACATCAAATCAGGAAATATAGCTATCAGGAAATAAAGCTATTGGTTTCTTAAACACAACCTGGGTCATCTGGCTGCTGGGGGGCCGCCTTTGCCTAAGAGCTATTTTGTGTACTGGGTCCGACGCAGGACGAGGTAGTGATAAACAGCTCAGTTTATTAGGTTTGGTGAGGATTTTAGTTAAGAGATTGATTGTGGTCTGGTGAGCACCAATTGACACCCTATTGGGGGTAAGGGGTCTTGTGGGTACAGCCTTTGGGCCCTGTGGCCCAGGGCTGGGAAAGCAGACTGCCTGCAGGACCTGCCTGGATTTCAGCCCCCTTTGAGCCTTGCAGTTCGGGGTCAGATTTTCAAGGCAGTCATCTGATTATGCTGACCAGGTATGAGCCACATTTTGGTTGGCTGACACCTGGGGCTGGGCAGCTCACCCTGGCATACAGGCAAGGGAGGGGGCTGGCTGCCCCCTGGCCTCTGTCTTACAGCAATTCAGTCTGATTGCCCTTGCCATGTTCTGTGTTTATGTTAATAGTTAATAAAGTGTCCCATTAGTTAATCCAACAGTGTTGTATGTCTCTTTCTTCTGGCTTGGGGGGCAATAGTATTAATTATGGTTTCTTGAGATGTATGAATGTGGACAGCTTAATTTAACCCACAAACCAATCTGTATAAAAAGTTATATTGTCTTTGGGGTATATTTCTACCCCAAATCAAATTCCCATGAATCTAATATTAAATACTCCATTTTTTGTGTATAGTGTCAGAGATCATTGTGTTTCACAGTAATAAAACATCCAGAGACTGAAAATATACTTCAACATGAGGCAGAATGGATCTTTTGCATAGATTCACACTTCTATTGCACATTGAATAACTCACAATAACATGGTTCCTTTACTAAGTTGTAATTTGTTTTGAAACCTGAAACAATAAAAATCATGTTTTGAGTGTAGGATATTAGACAACTAATATAAAATTGCACAAATTTTAAAATAAAACATTTACAATTAAATGTCTTAGTTTTTCATACCTTGGAGTATTTTTCTGCCACACAAATATTTCTCTGTGTGGTAAAGTATATATTCTGTATGTTGTCAGGAAAGGCTTTCAGATCATCATGAAGGGCTTTATCCCTCCAGAGCACTGTACCCTGGATAATTCTCATGGGGTACAAAAACTACCTCAACAGGAAAGAGTCACAGATTTCTGTTTTTGTTTTCTACCTTTTGGGATTAACAACCCCCCCCCCCCTACAAGTGGTTCCTGATTTTACTTTTGTAACATTCTTTATGTCTGTACAGGTGTCCTAAGGTGAAAAGGTTCTAGAGCCACTTTTCTCTCCCCAAAACAAACAAAAACCTGGGTAGCTACTTCACCTTTCCTTTCTTTTGTCCAATAAAAGCTCTATGGCTCAATACCTTGAGCAGTATAACAATCTGAAATTTCATTTGTAATCTCTAGTCCCCAAAAGACAAAATGAACAATACATTTTTTGCAACATCCAAAATTGTATTAAGATTTTGATTTGATAGTAGAAAGGAGACCTCCATACTTGGATTAGAATTGTAAAAATTCACTAACCATGGTAAAATGAAACAATATCTTAGGTTGGAATATAAAGGCCATTCCAATAGAATATGAGAAATTGCATCTATTCTACCAAGGGAACAAGAGCAAATTTTGTCAGAGTACGGAAGATGCAAAAAGCAGGCTCTCATAACCATCGTTGAATGGGCATTCATTCTAGCAAGAGTAAAGGCCCTGAAAAGACCAGACGAGGTCAGATGATAAGCATAGGAAGGGAAAGAATCAGGGGAAGTATTCCAAATGACTGTGGAGAACAAACCCGTTGAGCACAAAGAATAATGATCAATCTGCCTAATCCCATTTTTAATTAAAATTATTGATTCAGCAAGCCCCATTCCTTAAGAGATTCTGTGGTAAAATCAATGGCCGACAATTTCTTGTCCATGATCCTAAACTATGATGATTTATAAGAATCCTCCTTCAGTACATCCAGATAGCCATTAACACTAAAAGTAACTTTAAGCACAGATTAAATGCAAGATTCCATGCCCTAGCTTCCAATGATGGCTGACCAAATTCAATATGCAAAGCCACACCAGCAACAGAATGTGGAATATTTAGCAACTTTCTGAGGAAGTAAAGAAGTGGAAAATCTGAAAGCTTTACAGGATGCGAAAGAAAATGCTGGCTTCAGAGTACCAGACAGGAAGAACTATTACAGAGCAGCAAGTTTGGCTGAGAGAATGGATTCTACTTGAATATCATAGATTGCTAGCTCTAGAAGGACACAATTAAAAACTGGGATGGCACTCCTTTTTGTGGTATAGGAAAGCCTCTGGACATAAATATTTTAAAAACCACATGATAAGAAGATCATTATTGACAACGTGGGAAAAGATTTGTCGATATATACTAAAATTCCAAGATGGATGTCTCCAATCGAAGCTTTCTCGCAACAATTTTGACTTCAAAACAAGCAGTTATTTGATATGCAGAATTGTTAGATGATGAAAATAATTTAAAATCCCAGGAAGAACTAAAGAAAAATGAAATAAACTTAGACTGGTGGACTATAATACAGTTGGAATCTAGATATAGTAAGGATAAACAGACAGATGGATTCTATTCAGAAAAATATACATTTGAGAAATTATTATGTACTTCAAGAGCAAAACTTATTAAGAAAATGTATGGTATATTGATTCAAGTTAGTCATCTGATCCAGCAGAGGGCACAGTGCTGAGGATAACATGCTGGGAAAGTCCATGGTAGCTTCCGGTTTAGGGACCAGAAGTGTTGAAGATGCAGTTTTTGGAAAGGGTTTTGTTCTGGTCGCCATTTTCCCCCCTCTGCCAGTCATTGTTTACTTTTTGGGAAAGTTCATAAAGTCCAAGAAAGTTTGTTTAAAGGAGCCATTTTAAAAGAAATTACACTTCACTTGTTTTTCCTCTGCCACACCAGCAGCCCAAGTCCCCCGATTTAACTCAGTTTGTTTAAAATGAGGGGGGGACCGTTCCCTCCTCCTTTGTCACTTTTTTGGGGGAATTCAGTACATTTTATCACTTGTCCAATTGAGTGGACTATTAGACTCATGCTTCATAGATTACTGGACTGCTGGTAAGGGCTGCTTCATTTATATGCTCAATCCTTTGCTCGCCAGTCCGGTATGTGCCTCTTAGTGCCATGGCACCACCAGAGCACTGGGAGCAAAGAGGATCAATCCCTTGGCCATCACCTCAGGAAAGGCACCCCTCATGCCCCAGGCTAGAAGCCCCCTACAAGGGCTTGGGGAGCAGAATTGTCTGGCAACCCTCCTGTTTACTGGGCTATGGGCAGCCCCAATCAAAGCACCAAAGGAGTGCACCTGCCATTCGAGTTGCTGAAACTGAAAGTCTTTGATGTGCTCCAGAAACAGATTAAAGAAACTAATATTAAAGTGGAGGAGGCAGTTAAATCAGCTAAATTGGTTGAAACCAAGACAAAAGTAATGGACCAAAGACTAAAAGTGGTCGAGAAAGAGAGAGCAACCAATAAGGACCAACTTTTAAGACTACAAATGGAAAGATCAGCATATGTTCTACGATTTCAAGGTGTCCCTGAACAAAAGACTGAGAATCTCAAAGAAATCTTAAGTGAAGCATTAGTTCCAATGACAGGTTTACAAGTGGATTTTCTACAGAGCAAGATGGATATGATCTAGGACATATACTGACTTTCTGAAGAAGAAAAACCTGCCTGGAGAGATTGTGGTGAGATTCTCTAAGAGATCTACAAGAGATGTGGTGCTCAAGGCCACAAATGAGACAACCCTAAAAATCAAAGACATTGAAATCAGAGTCTTGAAAGACATTCCATTCGAAATAAGGGAAAAAAAGGAAGCAGTATAAAAGCTTGACAAATTTTCTCAGAAAAATCCTACCCCTTATAGATGGATTTTTCCTGAAGGATTGGTATTCAACTACAAAGAGAACAACAACAACAACAACAAAAAGATCACCTCTCCTAAAAGTGAAAAGACTTTTTTGGAATTGCAACAAAGAGAAGAAGAAGAAGAAGAAGAAGAAGAAGAAGAAGAAGAAGAAGTTATACATGACAGAGAAAGTTCCGAGAGCACGAGTCATCCTTCAGAGGACGCTAAATCTGAAAAAGGGGCAGCTGCCTCTGAAGCATCTGGCAGTCAAATGGGACTTTGATAAACTGAAACAAAGAGGGAAGAAGAGGAAATAATACTTTGCCTAATTTGAAAGTTTGAAAAATTTAAACCAAAACTTGCTTGGTTTTACTTATGCAATACCAGCTTAAATAAGAAAGCATAATATCACGCTTCATTATACTGTTTTTTAAATAATAATAAGGGAACTTTGTTTAAATTATGAAAAAAGTAAATTTATTATCCTTGTTTAGCTTTTTAGGGTTAGTTTTGTAGTTTGTAGAGATTTTAGTATTGTGCATAGAAAATAAATAAAAAAATCAAAAAAAGAGAGAAAATGTATGGTATGCTGATGCAACTGAAAATGCAGGATGAATTAGTTAAAAATGTATGGTTAGATGGATGCAAAATGTGGCGTATAACATCATTCTATCACAGTGGAATAAAATATGGAAAGTGAATATTATGTTGACTAAATCTGTTTCATTCAAAGAAAACTTATATAAAATGTTTTATAGATGGCATCTAACCCCAAATAGATTAGCTAAAATGTACAAAAACTTGAATAATAGATTTTGGAAATGTAACAACTATACTGGGTCATACTATCATATGTGGTAGACATGTAAAAAGGTTCACAGATTTTGGATTGGTGCATAATTTCTTATAGTCAATCTTGAATGTCACAATACCTTTTAAGCCAGAGATATTTTTATTAAAGTGTGTGTCAGACGAGTTAGACAAGAATCATAGATATTTTATTTTACATGTTATAACAGCTGCCAGAATTTTATTAGCAATGACATGAAGGACACAGCAAATTCCGGTGCTACATGAATTGATACCGAAGATTATAGAATGTGCTGAAATGGACAAGCTGACAAATATATCAAAAGGAAAAATGGAAGAAGAATTTATGGGATCCTGGAGGGCATTCTATGACTGGTTAAAACTCAAGTATTGAGAAAATATGACTAGGTGAAAAATAATAAAAATGATAGATGAAATAGTTGCAAAATTGTAATGAGAAGATATGCATGCAGAATCTTAAATTGAAACTTGAATATTTTTACATTCCTTTTCCCCTTTTCCCCTACTTTCTTCATATAAACTTTCTTTATATAAAAAAAGAAGTGGAAAATCAATATATTCAATGACCAACTTAGTTCTTATTGACAACCCATATAAAATAATAGGGATTACCTTTAGATTAAAAACTTGAATAGCCCTTGGTACATATCTCCTTCCCCTTGTCCAAAAGAAGCTCAGAATACTCTCAATACAGAGTTTAATTTTGTTTCTCACAGCTTTTTGATGCAAGGCCCAGAAGTGAATAAAATTCCAAGATAAGAAAATTCTTTAACTTGTTCCAATTTGTACTCATCCCCCCCCCCCCATGGGCCAATAATATTTTTTCACTAATTCACCTTAAAGGTTGGTAGAAGGCTTGTACACCAGTACTGCAGGCTTTGTTACCAGACACACCTCTGTGGGGGAGGCTGGGGAAAGAGCAGGGATGCTAACATCACCCAATAAATAATATCCTTTTAAAGGGGCAAGACATAAAGATAGCCTTTGTTGAGAGGCTAGGGTTGCATACCCATCTGTGAGAACATAAGAAGAGTCCTGCTGGATCAGACCAGTGGTCCATCTAGTCCAACATTCTGTCTCACACAGTGGCCAACCTGGCCATCCAACAACAGGGCATAAAGGCCAAGGCCTTCCTTTGATGTTGCCTCCTGGCTCTGGTATTCAGAGGTTTGCTGCCTTTGTGAAGAAATGCATTTTTTCTTTGGAGATTTGAAATAAGCAAAACCCTCACTCTGAATTTTAAAAGGTTTATTTTTCTCTGGGCAGAGAGCAGGCAGAAAGGAGGGAGGTCAGTTCAATTGCATTCCAGATGTATCTCTGCCCACCTTCATAAAAATGCTAATAGAACTAGCAGTAGAGATATTGGGATGGTCAAGCTCTTCCCCTTTCCCAAGCAGGGAACAGAGATTTGGAAGAATTAGATACTAGAGAGACTTCAGGAAGAAGATTTCTGAAAACTCTGGAGAAAACTTCCGTGATCTGGTCTAACTTGGTCAGTGGGTGGGGAAAAGAGAGATGATAAAACTCAGGGGAGCAAGGAGGAAGCAGTCTTATTATGAGTCCATCAAAGCAGACAGAACTCTTAACTGAGGTCTGGAGGAGCTGGCCATTAGCCATGTGGTGGCCTGGAGAGCTGATGGAAGCTTCAAGGTAAGTGAAACTCTATAGAGATCTGTAACTTCCTAAGCTAAGGAGCCTGTCCTATATTTTAACATCTGATAGGGCATGTATAGAGAGAGGGACAGAGGAATTGCATTTTACCTATCTCTATTGAATCCCTTGCTCAATCTGGTGCTAAAAGTATGCTTGTGAACATTTATAACTTTTACTGCTGGTAGTGGTTCTCTGTACCACATAGACCTCCAGCGTCTTAGACATGCTATTTAAAAAGGACCACCGGGGGAAGACAGTCAGTTGGCAAGTGGCTAGTCCTCCAGGGGCACACAAGGCAGAAAAGTGTCCCCATGGTGACCAGGCACTGGGCAGCAGGAGACAGAGAGGCAAGGCCTCAGATCATGGAAGGGAAGCTGGGAGTCCTGACCAATGTTCCCTCTAAGCTCCATAGTGCTGTGAGCAGAAATTCTACCTTGTGAGTGAAAAAAACTAGTAGGATTAAAATTGTGAGCAAGTGTACATTTGACTATAGCATTTTTAGAAGATTACTTCCATAATGTTTTAAAAATCCCAAAATAATTTTTAAAAATTATATTTAAACTATATTTTAAGAATAATTTAAACATTATAAGAGAGAACAGAATCAAGTCAAATTTCACCCACCCCTTTCCACTATATTGGTAGACCTGTCCTCTGGATAACAGGTCTATACTCCCCTTTCCCCCACTATATTGGTAGACAGTCTTCAGAGAACAGGTCTACCCAGCCCTTGCCACTCTATTGGTTGACCTGGCCTCCAGAGAACAAGTCCATCCCCCCTCACTATATTGGTAGATCTGGCCTCCAGAGAACAGGTCTACCCACCTCTCCCCCATAGGTAAACCTGGCCCCCAGAGAACAGGTCTAACCTCCCCTTTCCACTCTATTGGTAGACCAGGCCTCTGGAGAACAGGTTACCCACCCCTTTCCACTATATTGGTAGACCTGGCCTTGGACCATCGCCTTGTGCTGAGCCTTAGAAAACATACCAGCACTTTTTTGGAGGGGGGGGGGACACTCCTGCAGTCTGCTTTTCTTTTTCTCTTTTTAGTGAAATATGACAACCAGCATTACAGATCAGGTATAACAGAGGAGGAATAATCACTGTCAGAACCCTGCCTAACCTAACAAACAGGAAATTGCTTAAATGTTATCAACCTGCACGAACGACTTATTTATTCAAATATTTTTATCCCACTTTTCCCTGTGACTCAAGGCCCCATAGGCTATAATGGAGAATCTGGGGGTAACTGGGACTCTAGGGGGGCTGTTTTTTTCAGGTAAAGGCACCAAATTTGCAGCATAGCTGTTGGTGCCTCTCCTCAAAAACCTCCCCAAGTTTTTTTTAAAAAATGGACTAAGTGGTCTAATTCTATGGGCTCCAGAAAGAGGTACCCCCATCCAAAAAAAATCTTCTGAGCAGAAGCTCTCAACCCCTGAGCTGCCTGTTAAACTTTTGTGTGCCAGTGCCCCCTAGCACAGCTTAGAGGGAACTGTGGCCCTGACACTACCAGTGGGCAATTCCTTATAAAGGTCAGGTGGTAGCAGCAGGTTACCCAAGGGAGAAAGCAAAGCCTCTCCAGGTGTTGGGAAAACCTTGGAGGGCAGGGTGGAATAAGGTCTGCAGGCCAGAGCAGGCCTGTTCCACCACAGCCTTTGAACATGGAGGTTCTCTTTAGTCACCATGGCTAGTAGCCACCATGAATTTCTCTAATCTAAGCCTGTGGCCATCACTATAGCCTCTGGCATTGAATTCCAAGTCCTGGTGTCATATTATGTCTGATTTGAACCTAGGTGTGCCTATGCATCATCATCATTAATAATGATTAATAATGATGATGAAAGTCAATTGCTAGCTGTACTTCCTCCAGATAAAGTCATCAGAATTTTATCATAGCTGTCCTACTGCAAGGAAAAATCCAAAAGGTAGTGGCAGTCTGTACAGTACTTTTTGCTATACACAGTTGTAGCTAGACATTATGAGATAGAGACGTCACTGAAAATTCTTCCAGTAATGCATAGGAAGGAAATACTTCTCCTGACAACAGATCATGCAGCCATATTGTCTCTCCAGTCCATGTATTCCTTCCCATCCCTAAGGCTTTGCATCCTTCTTACAAATTCTGTATATTTTATAAACATTTCCTTTAGTGCAACATATAAGCAAGGATAGCTAAAACAGCATAGCTTGTATACTTAAATATCAAGCTCTCCTGATGATGGAATTTAAATCCCCCCCCCCAGTCATTCTCTGAATTCTACTCCTCTCCTTTAAAAAAGTGAATATATTAAATCTATGGAAAGGCCAATGAACCTGTACCAAATCATATCAGTATTCATTAATTTATAAAGCCTCTTTATATATCCAGTAAGCATACTAATGTTCACACTGGTATGTTTACAGACAAAAATGCAGAAGGCACGAAAGGATAATAAAATATTAGTTTATCCCTTTTTCAAATGTTTGCTTCTATTTGTAAGACCAGTTGAACCAAAATAAACATTTGTGTACTCCCAGCATGGAAAAATGTGTTTTTCTTTCTGTGACCACATAGATGCATGTTTGTGGTCAACAGAAAATATTTTGAACTCTTGTTGCTTAGCAACTGCATGAGGGGGAAATTATATTCAAGCAACGCACTTTGCAGAATACAGGTTTCCAAAATGCCTATAAAATGAGGTAAACTACAGGGTGACTTTTCTTAATGAAATCTGACATAAAGAAACAGCTTTTTGACTAATTAATTTGAGATGTAAGAATTTAATATTTTGGATGAAAGTTCAGGAAAAAAAGAAAATAATTCAAGCAAATACCCACGTCATTAACCCACAGGAGAAATAATCTGAAATCATTATTATTGGTAGATTGTTGTTCATCTGTTTTATTTTATTGTAACTTTGGAATAAACATGGCTATCTTTAGGAAACATCTTTTCTGAAGCTTAGTGAGTAAAATTTTATTCATCTGAAAACAATAATTTTGCTCCATACACATTTGTATATTCAGGGGCTCCAGTATGCAAGTGGATATTCTGGGGTCTCAATCCAGCTATCATTACTCATTACTAAATTCCACTAAACTCCATGGAACAACCTTTTTGTGATTATTCCCAGTAAGACTTATTTGTGATTACGATTGCAAACCAACATACATTTACTTGGGAGTTGGCTGCTATTGGTAAGTGTTCTATGCATCTGATGTGTTATTATAGTTTGATTTTTTTGTTGTGAATCATCTAGGTTGTAGTTATATGGATTGGCAGACCAACACTGTCAGAGTGGAAGCCAAGGTGTGCCTTGCCTCCCTAAATTACTGGTTTACTTTCAGCAAGGTTTGACCCCACTGCTCCTCCTGGATGAACATCAATTTGTATGGCTTAAGACAGTCATTTGCAAACTTAAAAGCCTAGGCTTTTCACCTTCCATGATTTTAACCATGGGCCTTGACCAGGTAAAAGAGGCCATAAAACAAAGGATATTGGACACTGAGTGCCAGCTTGATTTAGGGAGGGTCCCTACTTTCTTGTCCCCTATTAACACTAGATATATAGTCCCTCTTGGAGGTACATAGTCACAGAAGGGCCTTTACACTTGCAAGGTGTAGTGCACTCCCCTCTGCTGTTTTAGAGGGGTGGTTTAATAGAATCCCCTATGGGAAAAGGCTTTGCTCCTGCAATGAAAGAGAAATTGAGATTGTAGATCACATTCTTCTGCGTTGTCCCTTCTATTAAGATGCTCGTATCCAGATCATCACTCCTTTGATCAATAGAATACCTGGAAGAACAAGCCTGGGATATGTTAGGTTACAACTAGAAGACAGAAATCCAACAACTACAGCCTCAGTTGCAAAAATTTTGTGCAACAGCCTATAAAATCCACCAATTGCACTCATTATCGGGGTTTCTGTAAATACCACCCATTTATATCACTCTCTATTTGTACTGTTGTCTATTTTAATCTGTGCTATTTTTTACCAATATCAGTTTTAACATTTTTGTAATATTTTATCTATGCTGGTCTTTGACCGTACAATAAAATTTGAATTTGAATATGGATTGGCAGCACATCTTTCCTACTATATAAAGCCATTTTAACATTCCAAAGGGCAAGATTCCATGGGGCGCCAAAAGCAGTAGACTGGATGGACTGCATCTCAAAAGGGGAACCTTGGCCATTGGCTGCATTCTCTCCCTGCTTTGCCTCAGTCCCGCCCACAGAACCATCGGCCAGCGTCTCAGCCTCAGTCTGGAGGGAGTCAGCAAAGGGGGAGGACCGACTAGGAGCTGGGTCCACGCTTCTCCTCCGCTCACTGCCAGGCGGGTCTAACTGTCCAAACGAAACAAAGAGAATGGGGGGGAGAGAAAGGGAATCCAGGCACTTCTGCCTGACAGAGAGACCAGAGTGCCTTCCTTCTGACAGGCAAAACTGCCCGGGATCCATTCTCTCCCTTCCCTAACTGTCCCCTCAGAGGCCTGCTTCTGTCAGTGAAAACACAATGGACTATCAGCATAACCCCTCCCCCGCACACTGCCAAATTGCCAAATTTCCTCTCAGAAGACACTGTGAAACAGTCAAAGAGAAGGGGGGGAAGGGAAAGGGTGCCCCAGGCTGGGTTCCCTGCAGCCCGCCCACCAAAGCTCTGCCCACCAAAATTCACCTCACAATGTGGCTTCACCTCAGGAGAGAGGATGCCATTTGCCTTCCCTTCCCATCGCCTCCAAACAGAGCAAAGAGTGGGGGAGAAGGGAATCCAGGCACTTCTGCCTGACAGAGAGAACAGAGCATCTTCCCTCTGACAGACAGAACTGCCAGGGATCCATTTTCTTCCCTCTCTCCCTTCCCATCACCTCCAAATGGGACAAAGGGGAGGGGAGGGAACGGCTGGGCCTGGCTGGGGGGGGGGGGCAGCAAGAGAGGAAAAGGTGAGAGCCTGCCTCCCCACAATGTGAGCCTACTGCCAAGGAAGACCAACTGCAAAGAAACATAAAGTCTTCAAGCCTCCTGCATGATGCAGCATGCTCAAGCCATTAATGTTAGTGTATAAGTGGATCAGGGCAAAAGGCAGAATGGGAAAGGGGCACTCTATTATACATACAGGTAGTAACGGGGTGGGGAGGACAGCTTCCTCACAGCCCTATCCTCACACTCCTAACTTTGCCTACTCACATTACACTCTCAACCAATGCTCCCTCTAAGCTATGGAGTCATGTGAGCAAAAATTCTGCTTTGTGAGCCACTGGCATTTCAATTGTGAGCAAATGATTTGGCTACTGCATCAAGTAGTTTGCTCTGGAGCCATCCTTTTCAAGCTAAGACAAAACTGTGTGAGCCAGAGCCTAAAAACTATGAGCTACATCACAGTGGGGAATTTCACACAGCAATTATGTTCTGTTTCAGGAACTCTTCAGTAACACTTTCTGTCAGGCATTTTACACAGAACCGTATTAGTACTGGTTCCCTAACAGAACATTCTGGCCCTTTCACACAGAAACGTGCCTCTCCCATTGGGGAAGCGTTCCTGAGCCGGTTTACCTTGAAACCTCCTCCCAAGCGTTCTTCTGTTCTTTGTACCGGTCCTGAAGCGCTATAGGGTGCTGTGTGAAGTGCCCGAAGCACTTCCTGCAATGACGTGTGTGTGTTTGTGTGTGTGTTTGTGTGCATGTGTTTGTGTGTGTCATGCCTGCTCCAGACTCAGCCTCTGACCCAGTGGACTTGGCTCCTTTAACAGAAGAAGGTGCAAGTCTTGGGGAATCAAGCCTGCAGCTAGAAGCTGATCAGGCTCTGTCCAGCCCAAGTTTATCACCTCCAGACTCTCCCCCACCTGTAAGCCAGCTGCGTGAACGGAGATGGCAAGAACTCAAAGTCAGGAGAAAAATAGCACGCCTATGGGGAACGCGATCTGTGAGTCCTGAGTACTAGCATGAGCCAGGACTGCAGGTAATGAGCTAACAAGCCAGCACGCTACTTTAGGAGACCAGCTGCTGTGAACAAATCGTGCTGGCAACTTCGTTGGCAGGACCAAACTCTGCGTCTCGAACCCTCGGTACTGACTTGCCTCTCTGGCATCTGACCCGGCTTGTACTTTTGACTCCTGTCTACTCCTGGCTTTGTATTCTGGCATCCCTGACCTCGGCATTCTTGGACTACAGTATCAGCCCTGTCCCTTGGATTCAGGTTTTATTTATGGTTATGATCTCCGGCACGTCTTGACTCTGCTTGCTCTCTTAAATCACGGACTTGTTTGCACCTCTCTTTCTTGAACTGAACTCCCTGCTGACTTGGACTGTTGACAACGTCTCTTGCTTGCTGTGAACCTTGTGGCCCAGCCGTGACAGTGGGTGTGTGTTTGTGTGTATGTGTGTGTGTTCTTTGTGTGTTTGTGTGCATGTGTATTTGTGTTTGTGTGTGTGTGTTTCTGTGTGTTTGTGTTTCTCTGTGTGTGTGTGTTTCTGTTTTTGTGTGTTTGTGTGTCTGTTTGTGTGCATATGTTTGTGTGTGTGTGTGTTCTTTGTGTGTTTGTGTGTGTGTGTGTGTGTGTTTGTGTGTGTGTGCATGGGGCACCAAAATCAGTAGGCTGGATGGACTGCCTCTCAAAAGGGGGACCCTGGCCTCAGTCTGGAGGGAACCAGCAAAGGGAAAGGATCCACTCTTCTCCTCCTCCCACTGCCAGGTGGGTCTAACTGTCCCCTCAGTGGCCTGCTTCTGTCAGTGAAAAAAAATGGACTTTCTCCATAACCCCCCTCCTCCCACACTGCCAGAGTGCCCAGAATAAACTGTCAGAATAAACTGTCAGAAACAGGGGGCCATTTCACACAGCACGCCGTAGCGCTTCAGGACCAGTACAAGCACTGAAGAACGCTTGGGAGGAGGTTTCAAGGTAAACTGGCTCAGGAACACTTCCCCAACGGGAGAGGCACGTTTCTGTGTGAAAGGGCCAATATGTTCCGTTAGGGACATCCCTGGAGACTTTGGGGATGGATCCAGGAGAGGGTGGGGTTTGGGGAGGGGAGGGGCCTCACCATGGTACAATGCCATAGAGTCCACCCTCCCTCTCTGAAAGCCCCTATCCACACCTATGCTGGCCTTTGGGAGAAAACTCACTGGGGCCAGCTGAACAGAATGCCATAGAGGCCACCCTCCAAAGCAATCATTTTCTCAAAGAGAGGGGGGAGGACCTGTTGTCTGGAGTTCAATTGTGATACTTGGCAATCTTCAGGCTCCACCTGGAGGTTGCCTACCCTAAGTGTGTGTGTGTGTTTGTGTTTGTGTGTTTGTGTGTGTTTGTGTCTGTGTTTATGTTTGTGTGTGTGTGTGTGTGGTGAAGAGGCTTGAAAAAAAACCAGCAGTCTGAAATGGCAAACCGCTCTGAAGACGGCTCCAAAATGGTAGGGGAAGGGCTGTCTGAAACAGCTGTCACTGTACCAGTTTATTACAAGCCAGTAAGCAGGATCTGCTAGACCCATTGTTGCCACTCTCCAGGGGAGGGATGGAGATCACGCTAAATTACAACTACTCTTCAGATTGCAGAGATCTTCCCCTGCAGAAAATGGTGGACTCTGTGTCATTATACCCGGCTGAGGTCACCACAGCAAATTGACACTGAGTGCCTGAAGAGTACTCGACTCAGGAGACCAGGAATGGTGAAATCATGAAGCCTTTATTGAGTGATTCAGCATGTCCAGTAGATGGTCAGATCAAGCATGCTTCCAGGGCTCCAGGGCCCTCATTATATGCTGGCCGGAGCCATACCTCCGGCCACACCCAAAATACTTGATAGGGGTTTTACATATGCACATGTTTGTCATAGGTTCCTTAGAGGAGCCTTTGGCCGCATTGGCTCCCCAGGGAGAACCTAGGTCCCACATTGGTGGAGGCTTTGAATCCAGATGTCTATTGTTCCTCCAGATTCAAGCTCCCCTCTCTGCCTGACCATGTGCTCTGGCCATGCGGTGAGCACCATTACCTGGGAGCACATGGCAGGCCGGTTGTTATACAGAACATACTACATTACAGTGCCCAAGGCTGGGGCACTCTCCCAGAGCTTCTTTCTAGAGCCCTAGTAAATATATAAATGCAAGTAGGGACCTATAAGAACTTGCTGGGGGCATCACATTTCCTTCTCTTCCACTATTTCCTCTTTCCCTCTAGCAGCCCCCTTAGACCCTCCCCTTTTTCTTCTTCCTTCTCTTCTTTCCATGCACCAGCCAATCTACTTTTATCTGTTTTCCCCTTCTGGATTTTCCCCTCTTTCACTCCTCCTGGCAGTTTCTCACAAGGAAAATTCTGGCCCAGTTGCACGTTGGGGAATCTGCAAGGACTTGCAGGGAATATTTCATTTCCCCCATATCCTCCTCTTCACACAATTTCCTTTTTCTTTCCTCCTGGCAGCTTCCATATCCTCCTAATCCCCTGTTTCCCTCTTTCCTTCCCACCCACTATCCAACCTACCTTTTATCTGCCCCCACCCTTATTTATACTTTATCTTTCTCCACATGGGAACCCAAAACAGCTTACACAATTCTTGTCTCCTCCATGTTATCCTCAGAACAAACTTGTAAGACAAATTAAGCAGAAATGTGTAATTGGCCCAAGGTCAGCCAGTGAGCATCCATGACAGAATAGTGGCTTGAACATAGATCTCTCAGATCCTATCCTGAAATTTTAACCATTACTCCACAGTGGCTTTCACAGGGTGACCGCTGTTGAACAGTAGCAAGCAGCTGGACATGGGTGGGTCATGCAAGTCGTGAAGTACCTGGTGGTTGCTGCCAGCACTCTCTCAAAGTCCAAACAGCCCTGAAAGAGCCCTGACACACACACACCCTTTTCCTGGTAGACAGCAAGAATTGAAGGCTGGCAGCACTGCGTGATTGTTTAGCAACAGCCACTGAAGACACCTGTTTTTTAAAGCTACATTACATTAGGCATTTTTTCAGATTTTTCTTCAGTTTGGCCGAACTGAATGCACATCCCTAGTCAGGACACCTTAAATGGGAGAACATCCAGTAGGCAGAATTTGGCACATGGGGACATGTGTGTCATGAAAGACTTTAAAGATCATAACCAATACAGCTGTTTGGGAGCACCCTCCAAGCTCTTCATTTACTCTGCAAGTGCTAACTCCACTCCATCCAAGACAAGTGTATCCAGTTCCTCTGAAACCAGTTACAATGACCAGCATCACCGTTGCCTTTTCTATATTCAGCTTTAGCTCATTCCTCTTTAGCCATTTGGCCACACCCTTAAAGCACCAGTTCAGAGCGTAGATATGTGGAAGCTTGGATAACAAAACATAAAGCTGGGAATCACCTATAAATCGGTGACACCCAACCAGTGTTCCTTCTAAGCTGAGTTAGTGTGAGCTAGCTCACAATTTTTTAGCCTCCAGCTCACACATTTTTGTCTTAGCTCAGGAAGGATGGCTCCAGAGCAAACTAATTTATGCAGTTGCCAAATGGCTCACTCACAACTTTAATGCCAGTAGCTCACAAAGTATAATTTTTGCTCACAAGACTCCACAGCTTAGAAGGAGCATTGCACCCAACCCTCAGTTCCAGATTATCTCATTCATTGCCCTCATAGGTAAGAAGCCTGGGTGACAGAATAGAGCTGATAGAAAAAAGACACACAGACAGAAAAACACTAAACCACTGAAGGAATAATGGGCAAATCAATCATAGCTTCTGATGCTAACCATTTTTATAATGCAAAAACATTATCAGAGTTTATGTAAACTCAGTAATGAAACAGAAACAACCAACACTTGTTTTTCCAGATATCTGCATGAGTCTTTTTAGTCCCATCAGCCCTGGTCTGTTGGCTTTTTAGAGCACTTGTGGATGCTAAGGCAAGCACACACAGAGAAGATGCTGCCCCACTTCCTAAGCTGTGCTGGTCTGGAAGTAGGCTTTAATTACTGCACCTGCACTCCATCATTTAACCTAATACTGAACTATACCAGATGTGAAAGACTGGGACTGGATGAATATTTCTACTTAAAATCAGCTCCAATTTTTATCAGGTGCCGGGAAAGAGAAATTCACCATATCCTCCTGTGCCACTTTCCAGATCGTAATTACTCCCCCCCCCCCCCCCCCAGTGATTGTCTTGCTGTACAAATAACTCTTTTGGAAATGGACAAAAGATTTTAATCAGGAAAAAAGCAGTAGGAAAGAGTTAACGCCTGTCTCCCCCTTATTGTTGGTCCAATCAAAATCTCACCCTCTCTTCCGGGGCAGGTGGTTTCAAGCAAGAAACAGATCTCATATATCTCATTACGTTTGCTCTTGGTTATGCATTAATGAAATATTAGCTGTAAAAAAAGTTGCAGAAGAATGAGCTCTCTTGTAAGAAGACATAAATTCATGTTTCAGCTTTTGTTAATCAGATAATTGTTAACAGTGTTTTTAAAGACACCAAAACTTAAAGTCTGACAGAAAGTTTCCAAGTCTCCTATCTACAGTTCACTGAAGCCATTATAATTAGCAGTTTGGCTCAAATTCAAGTACTTCAGTTACATCAAAAGGCTGGAGAGCAAGAAGTAGTATTAGCAAGTCAAAAACTACCTTTGCCATGTGTGCTGAAAGTAAATATAGCATAGTTGTAAAGAGAACAGCCTAATATAAAAATAGATGTTGAAAAATTATTTCTTTCTTAAAAGGCCATACAGAACATTAATGCTGTGAATTCTTTCAAAAAAAGAAGAAGAAGAAGAAGAAGAGAAGAGATTGGATTTATATCCCGCCCTTCACTCACTTAAGAGTCTCAGAGCGGCTTACAAACTCCTTTCCCCTCCCCTCCCCACAACAGACACCCTGTAAGGTAGGTGGGGCTGAGAGAGCTCTTTCCCAAACTGTCCTTGAGGGAACAGCTGGTACAGAGCTATGGCTTGCCCAAGGTCATCCAGCCAGGTGCAAGTGGAGGAGTGGGGAATCAAACCTGGTTCCTCCAGATTAGAGTCCGCGCACTTAACCACTACACCAGACTGGCTCTCTTGGTCCAATCAAAAGAGGCATGAGGCAGCATTGGTTAGAGTTGAAGGAACTCCAACCAATGGAGACCACGTGGCAGTAGCTATATAGAGGTGTGACATCCTTCCCACACAGGATTTGCTGCTGCAGCTGACCCACCTGCCTATGAAATATCAAAGGATTATATGTTTGCTTTTTTTAGGTCTGAGCAGGAATTTGGGGGGGGGTGTCAATAGATTGGCTTGTTGTGAAGCTTTTTTCTCCTGTTGAGTAGGGTGTTTAAATTAATTGGTTATAAATTAGTTATGCTATAGCCAGGGGTCCGTTGGGGCTGGTGCAAGGCGGAGCAAAACTCCACCATCTCAGGAGTGGCCACTAGGGCAGCCACAGGCCGAATCAGATTCTCTAATCTGATTCAGCCCACTGCCGAATTGCTGCTGAAATTCGGCGGCATCTTTAAAAGCAATTGGAGGAGAGGTGGTTTGAGGGAGAGGCTCCAAACTTGCAGGGTAGCTGCTGGGGCCTCTTCTCAAAATACCCACCAAGTTTCAAGAAGATTGGACCAGGGGGTCCAATTCTATGGGCCCCCAAACAGGTTGCCCCCATTCCCTCCATTGTTCTCTATGGGAGGAAAAACGTAACAATTTTTTTCCCACCATAGAGAACAATGGAGGGCATGAGACAACCTGTTTGGGGGCCCATAGAATTGGACCACCTGGTCCAATCTTCTTGAAACTTGGTGGGTATTTCGAGGAGAGGCCCCAGCAACTACCCTGCAAGTTTGGAGCCTCTCCCTCAAACCCCCTTTCCTCCAGCCCCTCATATACCCTATGAGTTTTTGCCATTGATTTCAATGGCCCATAGGATATAATGGGGCTGAAACTGACATTCCCTTTCTGTCACATTTCTGGTGATGTCAGTGGGCGTGGCATATGCTAATGAGTTATGCTAATGAGCTCCTGCACCTCTTTTTCTATGAAAGGACCCCTGGCTATAGCTAGTTGGGTGGAATAGGGCTGGTTGCTCAAGATAGGTAGGGATAAATGGCAAGACAGCTTGAGATAATTGGATCCCTGCCCCTCCTGACTGGTTAAAGCCTGTTGGGATATGGTAGGAGGCCCCCTGAGGGAGATTGTTAATTTGTCTCTCTCTCACGGCTGTTTCCCTATTTCCTTGAAGGAGGCTGTAGTTATACCTCTATTGCAAAAAGCCTTCCTTAGATTTTAAAGATCTAGCCAAATACCACCCTGCATCAAATTTGCAATTCTTGTGTGACTGAGTGAGCAGTGGCTGAGCAATTCCAGGCTTTCCTGGATGAAACATCCACACTTGGCCCTTACCAGTCTAGCTTCAAGACTGGTTTCAGGACTGAAACAGCACTTCTTGCTCTGGTGAACAACCTCCAGCTTCAATTGGATCGAGGTGGATATGTACTGCTGATTTTATTAGGCCTGTCAGCAGCATTTGACACCATTGACCATTTGGTTGTGGTAATCTGTCTGGCCTCACTGGGGGTACAGGGTACTGCCTTGAAGTGGTTTTGCTCATTCCTCTAGGGACACTCTCAGAGGATTGCCATTGAAGACAAAAGGTCTTCCATGCTAGCATTGTAGTATTCCACAGGGTTCAATCTTGTCCCCAATGTTGTTTTATATTGGGGGGGGGCTTGTCAGGAGGTTTGGGGTTGGTGGCATCAGTATGCTGATGACACCCAACTCTTCCTCCTGCTGGATAAGCAACCAGAGACAGCTCTCTTGGCCTTGAGCCACTGCCTGGATGCTGTGGTCAAATGGTTGAGAGAGAGCTGATTGAAGCTGAATCCATTATGGATAGAAGTCATGTGGCTGTGGAAGGCTGGGTCAATATGAAGGTTACAGCACCCAGCTCTTGATGGGCTCCAACGGCCACTGAGCTTGGGTGTATGGCTTGATGCCTCACTTTTTCTAGACAAACAAGTGTCTACAATGATGAGGTCTGCGTTCTTCTATTTTTCTCAGGCCCATCAGCTGGCCTTTGCCAACTGGCCCTCTATCTGTCTCAGTCAGAAGTGGCCACAGTGATTCATGCCATAATCCCCTCCAGATTGGACTGTTGTAATTCGCTCTACACAGGGCTGCCCTTGATGATGTTCCGGAAGCTTCAGGTTGTCCAGAATGCAGCTGATAGGCTTTTGACCAGTGCACCACGGTCTACACACATACAGCCAATTCTGAGGCAACTGTACTGGCTGACAATTGGTTTCTGGGTCAAATTCAATGTGTTGGTCTTACCCTTTAAAGCCCTAAACAGTCTGGAATCATCATACCTCTTCCACTACAATCCCCCATGCCCTTACACTTCTCATCATACAATCTTTTGGTGGTGCCTGGACCTCAATTTGCTCATCTCTCTTCTACCAGGGCCAGGGCCTTCTCTGTGGTGGACATACATGTCCTGTGGGACCTTGTTAGCTTCTGCAGCTCCTGCAAGACAAAGCTCTTCTAGAAGGCTTTTAATTAGTCATTGCACATGTTTTGCGATTCCTATATTGTTTCCACCAGATCATTTTACTGTTGTTGAAATGCAGCCATGTTCAACAAGAGATTTATATAGCTGGTTTAAAACTGTGTTATTCTTATATATTTGTTGTTGTTTTTAAGACTGTTTAATGAATTGTATTTTACTTTGATGCAAGTCACCCCAAACTTTGCTTGCAAGGGAGTGGTGGGGTATAAATTTGATACATAATAAACAAACACCCTGAGGCATCTGGCAAGATAGAGGGTTTGTCTGGAAGCCATTACATGCCTTACAGCAGGGAGCACTAGGAAGGAGCATCTTTGGAGTTGAATAGCACCCTTACAAAGCTAGTAGGGGGCTTATGGCACACTGGGGAGGGGTGCGTGGCTTGGCATCTGTTGGTACATACTTAGGGTTGCCAAGTCCTACCTATTCAGTAGCGAGGGGGGAGTCCGTTCCCTCCCAGGAGTCTTCTGGCATGCACTCAAAGTGTGCACGCTGCAATGATGTCACCCGGAAGTGACATCATCATGTCAGGCACATTGGGGCGGGACCTCTCTAATTCGAGGGAAAACCATAGAGTTTTCCCTCGAATTATAGAGCGTTCTCCCTGAAATGTGCCCAATGCGATGACGTCACCTCTGGGTGATGTCATTGTGCCGGGCCCATCCTCGGAGCCCGGCAATTTGGGGGTGGGGTTCCCCCTGGTGGCCCAATCCAGGCCGGCAGGGAGCAGGCCACTAGAACAGGGGTTTTCCCACCTCCCAGGGGGACTTGGGAACCCTATACATATTGCATGTGCAGATTAAAATAAACTGGTAGAAATGCTGGCCTATTTGGAGCCAGGGTATGCCTGCCCATAAAAGGCAACCACAGTTGGCTTCCTGATGAAGACTGCCCTTGGATAGAAAGCTTATTCTAATAAGCAGTGACCAGATCAGACATTTAAATAAATAAAACTAGTTGAACTCATAAAGCTGTCTTCTGTCCTCATGTGGGAGTTGGATGCCAGGGCAAAGCCACTTAACATGAAACAACAACTTGAATCCCACATTTAGAAAGCAAAGCATCTTTCAACACAAGGCTGTTTTTCATTCTCTTATGGTTGTGGGTTTTTAAAACTTTGCATAAGCAGAAAAGAGCTGTTTGTATTGACTGCGCATACATCTTTATCTTGGTACTTACACTGCGCAACAAACACTGCAGAAGACAGAATCCTCATAGTATTTATACTGCAAAATCTATTAAGAGGTTCATTGTGACAAGTGCATTTTAGCAGACATTTAGTCATATATGTTAAGAGTAAAATTAAAACCAGATTTCTTTGTGGTTCAGTCATCCTTTAAAAGCAAGAAAAATAAAATTATACACCTATTCTGCTCATGAAAGTACAAAGGCATTCCCATTCCATCTCTGATAATATCTATATACTAATAGTCAAGTTGCCCCCTCTGTGAGAATATCTAAATCCATGTGGGGGAGCACTTGGGGGCAGGCAGATTTTTCTGTACACTTGGGGGACTCCCCACATGTGCAGAAAAATCTTAAAAGTTAAAAAAAACTTTGGGGGGGGGGGTTATTTAAATCCCCCCAAAAGTTAAAGAGTGTTTCCTGTGTATGCGCAGGGAATACTCTGGGAACTGTGGTAGCCCAGTGGCTTTGAGCCACGCAGGTCCCGACATTGCAACTGGGGGCAGAGGGGGGAGATTGGTGGGCCCGGGGCTCGCCGTCATTGCCCGGGATAGGGGAGGAAGGCTTACCTGTGGCTGCTTCTCCATGTGGAGCTCCTTCTCTCCCCCCCATGAGTATTGCGGGTCCTGCCTCTTGTTTTATTCTAATGGCATGGTCATGGTGATTTACAGCCAAGGAGAGCTTTGTTGAAGAACAAGAAAGCAGGAGGATTATTATGTTTTAATACTCTTTTCCTAAAAGATATTTCATATTGGTAAATAAAAAATGTGCTGTTTTATATTTATATTGGTTTCTGTTTGTATTTATATTGGTTTGTAAAAGAAACAATCAGAATTATTGATACAATTACAATTTTTTTAATGACCACAAAATGGCATATACCATTATGTCCCATGCTCACAGAGGGACAAGATGGGGGTTTCACCCTTTCATGTGGGCCTAAAATAATTCTACTTCTTTTTCAGTGGATCCTTGGATGGAACATGGCCATCCTATTATTGCAAAGTTACTACAAAAATTACTTTATGTTTGCAGTTTTTTCTGGTCAGGCTATTTTGATATATGTTCTGCTGACTTTGGGATTCACCTACTGGAGGAAGGAGAAGCTATTTCTGGGTAAGGCAAGATGGGAACAACCTGGGTCCTATTCCATGTAGGCTTCCTAGGTCACAACTGTTTATGGAGCTATATTTGGGAGAAAGACTCATTGCAGAAGCAGGCATGTCCTCCAACACCCCCTTGTCCTGTGATATATAAAAATATACATCATGTAATTAATGTCAATGAATGTTGTGATTTTATTTCATCCACTAAGTTTCTGCTATTTCATCTAAGAACAACTCGTACAAGTTGGGAAATATTTAGAATAGATTAGAATTTTTTTTAAAGTTCTTTTGAAGGCTTGTTCATAAAATGGCCCCACTGTGTTCCAGACATCAAGGGATTGTTGGGGAGTGGTAGGGACAACACCTTGCCCTCCTTCTTCTCAGCCCCCCCCCCAAGTCATCCACCAGGTCATGTGTGGTGACTGAAACACCTTATAAAGAACTGCATACCAACCAGCAGATCACCCAGTAACAGCTGGCTCTTTGACTTCCAGCTGTCTGGCAATCAGCTGCTGGAAAGCTCCACCCTGAGGGTGGGTAAGAGGAGTAATGAAGCAGAAATTGTTCAGGAGGCATTATTGGTCCCTCACAGGTTGGGTCACACCCCATAATTCTTCTGGGTAGAGGGAGACCAGTGGGTATGCCAGACCTGGCTTGGACCTTCAAAAGGCTTAAGGAAGGAGGCCAAGGAGGAAAAAGCAGCTCTGAGTGGAGCTAGGAGAGAGGAGATGGATTAGAGTGGTACCAACCCCCCCCCCCTCTCTCTGAGGCCAAAGGAAGGAATTTCAGCTGCATTAGGTCTTGATGCATGATGGCTGGGGCTGGGATTTCTAAAGGAATCTTTCTCAATTTCTCTTCCACTTCTTTTTTTTTTTTAATTTCTCTTCCACTTCTGCATGGAAATGGGAAGGATGTTTTTGACTGAAAAGAAGTTAAAATTCAGTTCATTAAAATACAACAGCAGGACATCAATTGAGTATCAAGAGGATTTTTTCATACAAATGAAGCAATGCTGAACTTATCCGACATTCTGTCAAGTTGATCATTAAGAGTCCTATTCATCTAAAATTCCTAGCTCCCTAGGTGTCTATTCTGGAAGTTTCTCAATTTAGCATGCCAGATCTGTATCAAATTTAAACTTTTAAAAGTCTCCATGGTCAAAAAGGGCTGTTCTTAGACATTGTGAATAATGGAAAAGAGTGGAATAAAGAAGCATATTACTCACATCATTGCTCAGAGAAGGCAAACTGTTAATCCACAAGTTGATCAGATATTAACAAGTATATAGGTTCACCCATATACTGATCTATGGAAGTCATTTCTTTTCAAGTGCTGTATCTCCTTATGCTCAGAGCATCCACTACATTGGAACATTGGTAAAATGGGCTCCTTTCCTCAACCAAAGAAGAGTTGTCAGAGAGGCAAAACAAGGAAGAAAGCCTCTCACAAATGGGATAACAAGCCACAGGAAGCAGAGAGTATAGGGATGATCAGTCAGATACTCATTAAATCCATGCTCCAGTATTTGCCAAACTGGGTGCTACAGCTCCAACAAAATGTGGTGAGAGAAATAATTAAAGAAAGGTTTTTTTGAGCTCATTTTACACCACTATGCCAGTTTACACCATTTTTGCACTATTTTAATTAAACACCATTTATGTGTTAGAAACTATTATTTGCCAGGAAATGCAATAGTAACATTAAAATGCATAAACTGAACAAGTAAAAAAATGGACACAATGAAAGAGAAAACAGTGCAAAAACAAATGTTTGATTCATGCAAGAAAGACCCCCCCCCCCAAAAAAAAAAACTTGGATTTTCAAGTTGCAATATTGGGGTTACAAAATTTATAGCAATCTTAAGATTATAACTTAATCAAAATGAGAGAAACAGTTCTTACTTTTTAGGTAAACCATTTCAGATTGTAGTGTTCCCCTCAGTGACTCTCATCTATCAGAAGATTAAGAAATACTAAAAGATCCAGCCACATTTCATTCTTTGTATAATAAAGGAAAGGAGAGGGCTATCAGTTAAAAAAACTGGGGAAATAAATGAATTTTAAGGAACTTTAATGTAAAAGATGGATTAACATTACAGTCCTTAACAGTCTGATTTCAGTGTTCTTAGACTGGAGTGACACTGCATAGGATTGCATTGTAAGATAATCAAATGTCAGCTGGAAGGATATTCAAGTAGCAGGGATGCTTCCAAAAAGTTCTGGTTTTGACCTTCAAGGTGCTAAACAGTCAGGGACCAACATCTACTGGAGCTCCCTCCTCTTGCAGGCAGGTTTTATCAGATCTTGTTCCCTCGAACTGAACCGGCCAGGCCAGGTCAAAGAGCTGGAGATTCTTCCCTGGTGCTTTGCTAGCCCAAAGTCCTCCAGCTTTATTTTCCCTGCTTGGAGGGGGGGGGCTTTACCCACCCCATTGTCTCTAGCTAACAACATACCTATGGGATTGCCTCTCCCAGTATGTTCCCCAGAGAGCACTGTGCTCAGGAGACCGACATCTACTGGAGGTCCAAAGAGCATCGGGCTATTCTCAACTAGATCCAGGGTCTTTTCAGGCCTGGCTCTGACTTGGTGGAACCCTCCGCCTTCTAATATCAGCGTTAGGGCTGCCAAGTCCAACTTGGGAAATATCTGGGGTCTTTGGGGGTGGAGCCAGGAGACTTTGGGGGTGGAGCCAGGAGAAAGGAAGTGACATCATTTTGTGATGTCACATCCTGTGATGTTGCTTCCACATGCTTCCACATGAACTCATGAAGTTTCCTAATACTGAATCAGGCCATTGGTCCATCAAGGTCAGTATTGACTACTCAGACTGGTAGTGGCTCTCCAGGGTCTCAGGCTGAGATCTTTAATGTCACCTATTACCTGATCCTTTTTTAGCTGAAGAGGCTGATACCTCCTGCATGTCAAGCAGATGCTCTATCACTGAGCAACGGCCCTACTGAATCCTTCCTCATCTCGGCAGAATATGAAGCCCTAAGTGCTACACAAGTGCTAAATATGATTTTCATATCATAAGAACAGGAGAGAAGCCACAGTGGATCGCCCCATCCAGTACAGCCCATCCAGTACAACACTCTGTGTCACACAGTGGCCAAAAATACCAGGTGCCCTCAGGAGGTCCAGCAGCGGGGCCAGAACTCCAGAAGCCCTCCCACTGTTGCCCCCCAAGCACCAAGAATGCAGAGCATCACTGCCCCAGACAAAGGGTTCCATTTAGACCTTGTGGCTAATAATAGCCACTGATAGACCTCTGCTGGATGGGGACAGAGAGAGAGAGAGACAGACAGACAGACAGACAGACAGCTTTTTCACTTACTCTTGCCCAATTCCCAGGCTTTATTTCTGGCCCTTGTTTCACCCAGCTGTTGTCCATGTAAATCCCATAACTTCTCCCCCCCCCCTCCAGCATAGGCTTTTTGGTGGCTAAAGAGGACCTTTGTCCTCCCCTTTTCGCCAGCAGAAAAGCTAGTTGGATCCATCCCTAATTTAAAATACCGGTTACTTGATGTACAAATGCTTTTAAAAATGCAGATTTTTACTGCCGGAGGGGGGGACACGGTTGAAAGAAACAGAAAATTGGCATAAAAATGAGGAATCCCAACTTTTATTTGCAGAAGGGAAATGAGGATTGGGGGGACCCAAACAGCCACGACAAGACATTTTAAACAATCCCACTCCCAGACCTTCTACAGGCAACCTCTCCTTGTGATGTTTACCTCTTTGGAAGTGACAGTTTATTCCTTTGACAAAACCACAGTGGACAGACAGACAGAAAAAAGAAAGAGGGGGAGGGGGAGAGACAGAGAAGGAAAAGAGCTCGCAGACCCCAGCTTACCCGAGCAGTTTACTCAGCAGCAACCTTGCACGCAGTAGAAAGAGCTTAGTCCCGCCTTAATCTCTGGGCGGGGCTCTCTTGCTGGCTCAGCTCTTAAAGGGGAAATTTCCCTTTTAAGAAGTTCAAGAGGCTGGCCAGGGCAGGCTCCGAGGTTCCCCTGCTGGCAGCCATTTTGTCCCCCCGGTGGCCAATTTTGGAAAAGCGGGGGAAAGCTTTAAAAATCGGTGTTTCCCCCGCTCTACCGGGGGACTTGGCAGCCCTAATCAGCGTCCTGTAAGCTTTGTTACAGTTCCACAGGACCTGCAAGGCAGAGATGTTTTGCCAAGAATATGGTTGAGGACAGCAATGGTTTTAAACAGCAAGCGGTTTTATTAGTTGCTTTCTCACTCCCCTCCCCCCCCCCACATTCATGCTAATTGGGGGCCATAATTTCTGTATTGTGATGCAGTGTAGATGTCAGGATTTTAAGGCCTCAGGGCCTGTGTACCGTCTGACAGCTGGTTCCACCAGGACAGGGCCATCACAAAGAACAAGGCATCACTAGCAGGTTGAAGGTTGAAGAATTCAAATTTGGGGGGGGGAGACATGTTGGAAGAGGCAACAGCACCTTGCATTTCATCTGGAACTCAATCAGCGGCCAGTGCAGCTATTTCAAGACAGGATAGATATGATCTCTCCAAGGAAAACCTGCCAGTAATCTTGCTGCTGCATTCTGGACCACCTGTAATTTCCAGAGCACCTTCAGGGGCAGCCCTACATAGAGTGCATTACAGTACTTTAGGTGGGAGGTGACTGTGGCATGAATCACTGTGGCTAGGTCAGAATAGGACAGATGTGGAGACAGTTAGTGGGCTTGGTGCAAATAGAAAAATGTTGTCCTTGACACTGCTGACACCTGCTTGTCCAAGGACAAGGAAGAGCCAAGCCAGACTCTTAACAGAGTCCACTAATGAAGGTTGGACCCCATCAAGAATAGGGAGTTGAAGGCCCCTGGAGGTCCAGCCCTCCCCAGCCAGATGATCTCTATCTTAGATGGATTTAACTTTAACCAGCTCTGTTTCAACCAACAAACTATGCCTTTAGGGCAACAGGCCAGATCTGCCAGTCTGGCTGCTTATCCAGCAGGAAGAAGAGCTGGGTGTCATCTGCATATTGATGGCATCCAACTCCAAACTTTTGAACCTCCTAACAAGCTCCGATAGAGGGTGCATATGCATATTAAATAACAATGGGGAGAGAATTGTGCCTTGAGAAACCCCATACTTGAGAGAATGTTCGGCAGATGGTGTCCCTGGAGCAACTAAAGGAACCATGCTAAGGCAGTCCCACTGTCAGTGAAACTGTCATTTCCCGGGAGATGGGATGTGCTATGGCAAGCTGAGCCTGTCTTCCCCCCACCTTTGGAATGTGCTCCTTCCCCCTCACTTCGCCTCTCGCTATCTGTGTCCTTGACTGTAGCTTCTCACAGGCTTTGTTGTTAATTGGGATTTTTCCTACAGGTGCAAAATGTTTTTCTTTCCCACTTTTAGTCTGGGAACGAACGGGCCAAATGTATTTGTGCACCTTTTTCCTGAACTGTTGATTGGGAGTTTTCATTTATGACAGCACTGTTTGAATACACTATAACAGTTCTTCTACAGCATCTCACTTTCATTACTGATGCAAGAAGTGTAACCCAGCTGATACACCTCAAATAAAGAAGCTCTTGTTTAAGACCCTTTGTTTGCAGTTTGAAATCTCTTGGGATTCTCTCAACCACGAACCCTCAGTGAGGCCAGGCAGTTGAACAGGATCAACTGTGTCAAAGGCTGCTGACAAGCCCAATAAAATCAGCAGCATAGACCCACCCTTATCCAATTGATGGTGGAGGTCATCCACTATGGCTACTAGCACTAGTTGGTTTTTATACTCTGCTTTTCTCTACTCTAAGGAGTTTCAAAGGAGCTTACAATCCCCTTCCCTTCCTCTCCCCACAACAGGCACCTTGTGAGGCAGGTGGGCTGAGAGAGTTCTGAGAGAACTGTGACTAGCCCAAGGTCACCCAGCAGGCTTAGTGTGGAGGAGAAATAAAATCTAGTTCTCCAGATTAGAGTCCACTGCTCTTAACTACCACACCAAACATGCTCCAATTCCAAAATCTTTTTTAAAAGAAATCATCTCAATTAAATGAGAATGAATAAGAAATGGAACAGTGAGAGAGAAATTTTTGAATAATAACAGAATGAACAGAAAAATCTGTTCATTTGTACTAGTAGCCACAAGGAAAAGAACGGAGGGAACTGAGTAGTTAATCTTTCTTTTAACACCAAGACTGGTGCCCATAGAAAAAAGAGCTCAGCAAGGAGAAAAAGTGAAGATATATGGAGAGGAGCAAGACCTTGGAGACATCTGAAAGCAGAAGACATTAAAGGGAAGATAAGAAAAGGCAGGGAGTCAATGAAACATGAGTCCAGTTCCTGTCCTAAATGGTTGCTTCACCCTCCAGAACCCAGGCATGTAGTTTTCATGCACACACTCAATGGATAAGAGGTAGATATTTAATCCCACTTTGCCTTTCTCATGTAGTCTGCTGTCGTTGCAGCTTTCTACCTTCCCTTTCTAGAATTGTTTATTTGCCTGCTCTGTGATATCTTTTAGAGCACACATTTAATTGAGCTTATTTTTTTCATTAATTGATTGAGTCCCAACAAGAGTACTGGCAATGGAAAAAATGGAAAAAAAGACAGAGGCAAATTGGCAGGCACCCTAAGGATGATCTAGTGAAACTACACATGTCTTTCCAGTGTAATGGGAAGAGGAAATCTTTCATGAGTCAGCAGCAGCAGCACATGGAACAAGTGATTGATGTTGAGGCCTGGCACATCTCAGGATGCATTTAGTATGCAGGCAAAGAAGTGAGGCATAGCAGTACAGTGGATCTGAGAGGAGTAGGAGGAGAGTTGGCTTTTACATCCTATTTTACTTTAAGGAGTCTCAAAGAGGCTTATAATCGCCAGTCCTTCCTTTCCCCACAACTGGCACCTTGTGATGTAGGTGGGGCTAAGAGAATTCTGAGGGAACTATGAGTGGCCCAACGTCAGCCGGCTGACTTTGTGGAGGTGTGGGGAATCACTGCTCTTAACCAATATACCACACTGAGCCAGGATAGTTTGCCCAAGTGCAGGAAGCCTATGTGGATACCCTTATGAAAACTAACCCACATGTTTGTACATGTTAGCTGCTGAATAAACCCTAGTTTAACCCTGCATTGAGTCCAATATCATTCTGGGATATAGGAGTAATATGATATGAAGAAGAGAAGAGGAGAAGAGATTGGATTTATACCCCCACTCTTTACTACCCAAGGGAATCTCAGAGCGGCTTACAAACTTCTTTCCCTTCCCCTCCCCACAATAGATACCCTTTGAGGTAGGTGGGGCTGAGAGAGCTCTGACAGAAACTGCTCTTTTTCAAGAACACCCCTGACAGAGCTATGGCTTGCCCAAGGTCATCCAGCAGGTGCAAGTGGAGGAGTGGGGAATCAAACCCAGTTCTCCCAGATTAAAGTCCGCACACTTAACCACTACACCAAACTAACATATGATCTAAAAAACAAGCTGAAAATAGAAAACATTTCACATCATATAAAAGAGAATAGGTAAAGGTTTCCCTTGCTCGAAAGCCAGTCGAATCCGACTCTAGGGATGCGGTGTTCATCTCCGTCTTTGGACATTTCCGTGGTCATGTGGTCAGCATGACTAGACAAGGCGCATGGAATTGCTGTTACCTTCCCACTGAAGCGGTACCTATTATCTACTTACAATTTCTTGCTTTTGAACTGCTAGGTTGGTAGGAGCTGGGACCAGAGATGGGAGCTTACTCCATCATGCAGCACTCGGGTCTCGAACTGCTGAACTACTGAAGCTGAACTGCAGAAAAGAGAATAGAGAGGCTTAAATAAAGAAGATGGGATGTTGCAATAACTAATGCAGGATATAATAAAAATGCATATCATGTTATTCCATATTTTTAAAAATGTGAATTTGTTCAGATTGCAAAACTTGTGCAAGCTAAATGGTTCACTTTCTCCTGGCACAGAACTGGAGTCCCTCCCTAGGCAGAGGATTCTTTAAAATAGGATCTACAAAGCCTTGTTGTTGAGTCTACACTGTTCAATCCTTCTCATTGTCTGTATCCCTCATGAAAGCACTCTGGTCTCTAATTGAATTATCATCATAAATGTATCAAAAATGAAATAGAACAAAAGCAAATGATAAATATCTGCATCTGCCTCTTCCCACTGATGTTACTACCTCAAAATCATTCAGAAATAAATCCAAGGAAACTTCATTCATTTGTCACCCAGAGTGAATAATGTGACCTTCTTACAAAAGCAGGTAATTTGTGCTTAATGTAGTAGTGTACACATTCATCAACATGGCAGTCCTCAGTGTGTGAAACAAGACCACACGACTTGTGCTTTGTTTTTTTTTAAACCTAGAGGCCATCATCACAAAATTAAATTAACTTCGAAATCATGCCTGTCAATAAGACTAGTGATACATAATAGTAATTAAAATACAAACTTGTCCTCATTATAGCAAACAAGTAAACTCCCTAAAAGATAATGTTGCCCCCCCCCCCCGTTACTAGAAATTTAAGTACTAATGGTATAAGAACAAACTGTGGATGGTAACTCATAAAGTGGCAGATTGAATAATTTAATCACGCTTAACCACACCCATTTTCCTTGAAAGAAGAAACTGAACAATAAAGCTGAATATGATGATCAGTTCAGCTGCTCATTACCTATTCATGGCTAACTCAAGGGTTGCTGTACCAGTTTGTAGAGCCAGTTTGGTGTAGTGGTTAAGTGCATGGACTCTAATCTGGGAGATCCGGGTTTGATTCCCCACTCCTCCACTTGCACCTGGGTGGATGACCTTGGGCAAGCCATAGCTCTGTACCAGCTGTTCCCTCAAGGACAGCTTGGGAAAGAGTTCTCTCAGTCCCACCTACCTCACAGGGTGTCTGTTGTGGGGAGGGGAAGGGAAAGGAGTTTGTAAGCCTCTCTGAGACTCCAAGAGAGTGAAGGGCGGGGTATAAATCTAATCTCTTCTTCTTCTTCTTCTGTACTTCTTCCTACACAGCACAATACAACATGACCAGCTTTCACATATGATCATGGTCACACAGCCCAGTGGATTTCTCTTCCCCTCTCCTTAGTCAGCACTGCATACCACTTCACTCCATAGGTAAAAATACAACATATCAAATGCTGGCAAATCAACACTCTGTGTGCGTGATTAAAAATGAAAAGTACTGGAGTCAGGAGGCCGGTAACAGTGAAATCAGCATGGTAGTTTATTGCGGGACAAGATGGAACATGAGAGCCCCCGGGCTTCGCACCCTCTTTTATGCCAGTCGGAGATAATCCCCTGACCTCTCTCAATTGCCCATATAGGACCTTAAATTCATGGTTACAGTTCATAGGTCCCCGGGGGGAACCTAGGCACAGGATTGGTGGTCATTCAGGAACCGACCAGCTATTGTTCTACCTGGCCGAAGCTCAGGTAGGTTCGAACCACGTGTGAAAGTCCACGTGGTGGTCGCCATTACATGAGCACATGGCGAACGTGGTATCAATATACAACAAAAAACCTCCGACAATTCACGGGTCCTTTCTGCATTCCTTAGTGATAATGGTGGCTGTCAGTCTGTTTAGATTGAGAGGGTTTCAAGAATCTGCAATTTTATAAATCATTATGGAAGTTATAGTTTTCCTCCTCACATCTTTTGTGTGTCTTCAAGATAAACTGTAAAAAGTAAAATAAAATAAAATAAAATTGTGCAGTGTAGTGAAAATCATCTGAAACAAAAAAAAACATTTTGAAAGAAAATGCACCCTGATTGTGCTGGATAAAAGATCTGCTGTGCGATCCCTGTTATGGAGGACAGCCCTTCTGAACAGCCCTTCCTGTCATTTTCTATTTTCTCCTAGACAATGAATTGCATCATGAGCAAGAACTACTCTGATTGGTTGTCTTCATGTGCTTAGACAGCTAAAAATTAGCAAGCATGGATATTATACAACTACAAACCAGTTCACAAATCATTCCAGCCATTTATTACCCCCATTCTGGGGATTGGCTCGCCTTGATCACAGCCATTGTATTGATAAATTTGACAGTCAAATGCATTCACAGTGAAATTCATGACATTCCCGTAGCCAAAGGCTAGCCCTATGCAGATAGGAACATTCATGCAATTATGCCAAGCATGGTTCTGCTTAGAGCTATGCTGTCCTTTAAAAAAAAAAATGTACCAGCACTCATATATAAGGTTGTGTTGATTTCCCTACTTGGGACAGCCCTGGAAAAGAGGCTGGTACTGAGTACTGGTTAGTACCATCACAAAAAAAGCCATGGGGTTATGCAAACCTGAGAAAACCCTCAGCTTTGAAAAAAAACCCAAAACCCAAAACCTCAGATCGCTGGGATCTCCAGTTAAAAAGATCAGATAGCAGGTGAAGTGAAAGCCCTCTGTCTAAGACTCCGAAGAGCTCCTGCTAGTCTGAGAGGACAATACTGACCTTGATAGACCAATGATTTCATCCAGAATAAGATAGTTTCATGTATTTGTGTCCATGTGACATTCTCAGGAAAGCTTTCCTAAATAGGTTTTTGAGTGCTGTCCTTCCTTAAGTATACTCATCCCATAGAATCCATTGAAGGAGATGCGAAGGGTATGCAATTATTCCCATCACCAAGTACTGAAGGAGTATTAGCTGCACATGTGTGGGAAGAATTTCATATTAAAGAAATTATTTAACAATATTTTACTTGCATCAAAAACAGTTTTATGGATGAGAATAATGAGCTGATTTCCTAGTTTGATCACTTGGTGTGTGCTTCAAGGATGCATGCATAATTTGATTTCACACAATAAAATCCATTGTACACTGATCATACTAAAATGATGGTATCTTCACTGGAGAGAAGGAAACATTGAAATTCAGATTATTTTGCAGGAAGCGAAAATATTAGCTGCTTGAGTTAATCCTTTGGTATTCAACCTAACTAGCTACGCCAATGAACAGGATATGATCAGGCCATATCTGCTAGCAGTTATGCACAATCTCTCACCCTGTACTCAGATGAACCAGCCTCTCTTGATTGTAGATGGGAAATCAGGGGCCATTTTGAGCAGGAGCGTGCAGGAATGCCGTTCCAGGAGTAACAAGCCCAGGAGCGGGCACATATGGTGATGCGCTGTGGGAAAAAGCAAAAGCGTACTAACTTGATCTGTATTTTCATGCTTGTTGTAGGTTAGCTTCCCTGCAAGAGCAAAGGAAACCTAAAGTGTCTTTATTCAAAGTGTAAAGCTGGCTTGCCAGCTCTGAGTTGGGAAATACCTGGAGATTATTGGGGTGGAGCCTGAGTGGTGAGTGTTATCTTCTGACACACTTCTGTTGATGTCAGGGGGTGTGGCATATGCAAGTAAGTTATGCTAATGAGCTCCTGCACCTCTTTTTTTTTACAAATGACCCCTGGAACATATTTATTTATTTAGGAAATATTTATGCCACCTCTCCAGAAACTTGGTAGAGGTGGCTTATAACTAAGAGGATGAAACAAGACTGTTAAAACAAACCATTAAAAAGCAAGGCAACACTAGTAAAAACAAGTCAGGGCATAATAACAGAATAAAATACACACTGTGCAGTTTAAAAGGATAAAATGTTTAGAAGCAGACCACAAAACATTATTTTTATTATTCTATTATTTTATTGGACTTCTAGCCTGCCCTCCCCTGCAAACAGGCTCAGGTGGGTTACAACAGAAATAAATATACAATCCAGCTTCTAAAATTTCACAACCAATCATTAACAACAATAAAACAGCATCACTAAATAACAGCAGTAGCAATTGATGGCATCATCCAATCACTCCATTTCTATCTACTCTCATATAGGCTCCCCACAGGTATTCAGGAGGATGACAATTGATGCTGAAGGGGCAGATGAAAGACGATATTGGTTGCACATAACAAGCAATGCAGAGCAATGCAGAAAAGGGGAGACCTGGTCTCTGCCACCTCAACCATAGGCTTGGTGGAACATCTCTGTTTTGTAGGCCCTGCAGATCTCTAGGTCCTGCCTGGACTTTAGCAACCCTTCATAGAACTTTCAAAAAGACTCATTGCCAATTCAAGTACAATGTATTTCAAGAGAGATAGTTCATACATTCTCCTCAGAATCACTAAAAAGAGAGGCCATGGCTCAGTGGAAGTGCCTCTGCTTTGTATGCAGAATGTCCCAGGTTCAATCCCCAGCATTTCCAGGTAAAAGGACCATACAATAGATGACATGAAAGACCTCTGCCTAAGACCCTGGAGAGCCACTGCCAGTCTGAGTAGACAATAGTGACCTTGATGGATCAAGGGTCTGATTCAGTATATGGCAGCTTCATGTGTTCATGTGAAGCTCAGTTAACATATGACCCTGGGATCTGCTGGGACTTGGCTACTTAACAAGTAATCATTTGGGCAGGCTAACTGAGATGATATGGCCAGGACTTACCCCATAACTGCTTTTGATGTCTTGGGGCTTTAATGGAGCTGGCTGGCCTCAGGTTGCATGGCCAGGTCAGGGGGGTGGATTCCAGCAAGGGCTGTCAGGACCCTGCATGGGCAGTGTCAGGCAGGCTGGGAGGAGGCGGGCAGTCCTGGGGACTTTACCTGCCCACCCCTCATATAACCTGGTGCTGCATGATCCTCAGCTTCGGACCCTCTATGCCCCTGGGGCCCACAGTACTTTGCATGATAGATTACTGCTCCCAGGATAGAGTGAAACAAGTACAGGACATGAATGTATCAGTCATCCTGCCCACATTACCAGTTCTCTTCAAATGTAGTTGGACCTACATGGACTTAATAGTGTCATCAACAAGAGGAAATATTTCTTTACAAAGAGAATAATTAAAATGTGGAATTAACTGCCAAAGGACGTAGGGATGGCCACAGGAACAGACGGCTTTAACAGAGGATTAGGTAGATTCATGGAGGATAGGTGAGGCAGGATGCTGGACCAGCAGGCCTCTTCTTATGTTCTTAACAAGATCAAGATTTGACCAGTGTTTATATGAGGAAAACTTTAACTTGCAAGCCTTATTAATTTTGCAAGTTTACTGAGTCAGTTGAATGTCGCTATTATAATTATTTTTCTCCTAAGCACTTACAAACCTATGAGTATTTCCTCAACATTTTTCCATTTCCATGTATCCATTTCCCCATTAAAAATGCATTTTCAACATTATTTGAGCTTCTGTTTCATATAAATTGCACATAAATTGTGCAAAAAAGAAGCATGCCACAGATTACATTTAATGGTATAAAATGTTGTTAAAGCAGCAAAGGAAACATCAATGGCAACAACAAGGTGGACCAAAGCTACCAACAAGGACAATATTAAGAAGAAACTAAAATGGCCACATCACTGCAACATTCCCCGAAAGCAGATTCTTATGTGCATTTTTTTGTAAACATCTACTACAGGTTATAGTTCAGATGTTAAATAAATAATAAAGGATTATGCTTATATATCATTATTTCATTGTAAATATTATTTAAATAAAAGCAAACTTTGCTAAACTATTACTGACTGGTTACTGATAATGTTCCCTTGAATCTCTTAGGAAGAAAACTGAATATTCATCTAATTTCACCAACATTAATGAAAGCCTGTGTACACATGTGAATGCTTACTATTTAACGGATATGAAAGAGATACTATGTGACTGAATGGAGTGTGTGTTAAAGAAAAGATACATGGTTTTTGTCCACTTTCAATAACAATAGGGCAACAATGTATTCTGGTTCTTTGGACAGTGCAACAAAACTGTATTTTATATTGCTGTTGTACATTTCAGTTAAAGGAAATGAAAATATTTATCTATCCAAGCTTCTTAAACATCAAAAAGGAGCATTATAACATACTTGGGGTACCTGAGCCTTCAAATACTGGTCAGACATTGTCAAAAATAATCCAGTATGGAATAGTCCCAATTCTGGTCAAGCTTTTCAGCTGGCCATTAAGTGTGTTTAAAGAGATGAGACTACCTGTTGTCAAGCCACTTCCCCCAACCGAGCAGGTTACTAATCTTTTATCTGGTCAGTCAGAAGCTTCCTTGTGCCATACTATGGCTTAGAATAGGTCACGCCAATGCAGAAGAAAGAGAAGTCCAAGCTTACATCAGCAGGCAACTTAGAGTCATTATCAGCAGCTGTGCTTAGTCAAGAGGCAGGAAAGCTGACTGTGGAGACCTGGGATGGGCGGGGAAGAATCAAAGAAGAAGAGAAGACTATGAATTATGTGCACACAAATCTTGTGCTGTTTTGGGTACTGACAGCTACATCTGATGGTAAACTTAGAGGAGTTATTGAAGTCATATGTAGATGGGGATAATGGAGGTTCTGAGGAGGAGACAAAATCAAACCCACCCAACCCCTTCATAGCATTTGAGCATTACTAAATTAGCTGAAGAGTGATGTTACAGAGTGTAGCCCAAAGCCATTGCCTTATTTGCTGGTAGTCCTAAAATAGCAGGGCACCCCACTTCTGCACCCCCTGGGACTCCTCACTGGCCCATGTAATCTTTTGTCTTCACCTGAGACAAGCCCCTCAAGACCTCCTATTGGTCTGCATTGTTTCCCAGTGTCTATATCCATCAAGGAACATGGCCTCAGGTTGTGTGTCTGCCCCGATGCCAACTAGCAGTTCACCCCCAAACATTGGTTTGGGCCATAATCATGGGCCTCTGCATGTCTAAACAGCTTGTATTACCCTGTAACTGACCTATCTATTCACTATCATCACCTCTGCTTTCTCAGTTCTGAACTGCTTGCTCTTTTTGAATGTTTAGTGTGCTTGTAATTAATGAAATTTTTAAATAAAAACTATTTAATTTACTCTTCAAATTTGGAGACTTTCTACTGTGCCGGACCTTGGTATACAATTGGTATGTGATCCCTGTACCCTTCTGGTCTCCCCTGCCACATAGTTAATTTCCCCCAACAATGAGGCGGGCCATTGATGGTAATAAGAGGAGTTAGTGAAATAACTCTGTTCAAGACTACCTTTTGGTAACCCGAGGAGAGGCCTATTGCCAGTATTTCTTAATAATTTTCTTCCAACTGACCCAGGTAGGTTCAGAACAGTTTCCCAGGAGTTTGTCCACAAAGCTGCCTTCTTTGCAGAGGAGTACAATCTCCTGATACATACCTTGCAATACCATCTAAATCTGTTTAGTACAACTTTCTCAGTGTTACCTGGGAGGAAGGTGGATTGTTATGTTAACCAGGGGAAGAAGAAATGGGCCATCTGTTGCTGCTTATTCTTCCTCATCACCAGAAACAAGGTTTGGGGCTCTACCACTGATGTCTCCCTCAACACATCACTTCATTCTCATGAGAAATATCCCAAATGTTGTTCCTCATGGAATAGGGAAACTGAAGAAATCATGTAGGTAGTTCCAGCTTAATTCCTTATTGGCTACAGATTGTTGAAGTCGCCTGATATGTGGGGTCTTTTCTCTCCAAGCAATTAAAATGGGTGGACTAAATTCTGTCATTACAAAGAATATTTCCCATTTACATATGCACGTACCCAAGAGTGCTAGGACTAGATGGAGAGAAAGTCCATCTTTTCCTAACCCAAGACACTAAAAAGATGGTACTGGGCCTGCTCAAAATAAAATATTCTCCATAATTTTACAAAGACAACCCACATTCTTAGAGTTTTATCAAGTTTGTTCCCACATCTCAGATAAATTTAATCCTATACAGACCAGGATTTATTGGTCTCTTGCACAGAATCAATGTAATGCAAAAGAGCCTGATGCTTGAATTTTCTAATGAGTGCATTTTCAAAAAGAACTCTGTGTTAACACAGTATTCATATTATTCCCCACTCTTATTTATGATCGTGCAGCCTACATAAATAATGCATATTGCAAAAGATATGTCTGAGTGATCCGAATAACCGAAGATAAAAAGATGATATAGTGTCATATAGTTTATCATCTGACATATATAAAACTTCTCCAACCAAACACTGGGTATATATATATGAGTCCACTGGTTTTAAGTATTTTTAATTTTCTGAGTTGAATTGCTTTAGGGCTATCAAGATTTGATTGCAAAGGATGAGCAATATAGCTCATCTTAAAACAAAACAAAACAAAAAAACCTTTGTGCACCACTGAAGCCTTGGAGTTATATTTCATTCTGAAGAGAGATGCTCTACAATCATACTAATATTCATGGACTAACAAGCACAAAGGTCAAGGATAAAACACAGGTAATTGCGGCATTTACTGGTAAGAGCTGGTGAAAGTATAATTATACCTCCTCCTCCTTGTGCTCAGTTAACGGGCTTTTCTGTATATTAAGAATGAAGATTCACAGAATAATTTACATGATAAGGTCTTGCACTACTGGAGAAGTTATTAAAGAACCTCATAAACTTCCCCCCTGAAAGATATATAGAGTAGTCCATCTCTGATAAAAAAAAAAAGTAGCTCGGATTGAATTATCTGCATGCATTCTAGATCCTTGATCTTTGGACAAGCTGCTAGTTGTAATGTGTCAGTAATATTTCTTCCAATTCCCTCCACAATGCAAGTTGTTAAAGGAGAAGACATACTGCCTACTGACAGTCTTTGAGTAGCTTGTAAAAATTATACAAATCTTTGGGAAATTATGCCACACAGAGAGCAGAACGATGGATACAATTGATTTGATCTTTAGACTTTTAATCATAGCATGGGAGGTGTCCTTTAACCCCACAGTTTTACAATTCAAATGCAGCCTTAAAGGAGGTGGAGAGGTATTTCTTTGCTCCATGCTCAGTTATTAATTGCTTCTTTATAAATGTGCAGGGTTCATAGTCTTTCAAATCATTTATTTAATTAAAATGTGCAATTATGTGAAATGTTTTTGTGTGGGTGGGTGAGTTACAAAACATAAATGAAGAACATTACAGTAAAGGGATGAAAATGCGGCTTTAAACTTCTACATTTCAAATTTATGATGATGTTTATGTTAAATATGTAATCATATACATGTGGCAAGAGCCGAAAATATACATCATTATGGGGAGCAATGTAAAACATGACAAATGTGTAGCATATCGTGCCTGATTGTTTATAAAATAAGCTAGTGAAAATACTAATTCAAAATCTGGCAGTTAAAATTGCATGTGCCAAATTACCTTCAATTATTTTAGAGGACTGGCTCTTAGTGCAGATAAGAACTGAAGGATTGGAGCTTTTGGTATTTAAACAAGGAACAGTTTGTGCAGACCATATGTTACTGAGATCAGCACTCTATTTCTAATGGTGGGGGGTCTTCTTAAATGCTACTTCAGAATAACAACCGATGAGACACAGAACCATAGATATCACAGGATATGAACAGAAGACTTATGATCCAGTGGCTTTTCTGAAACTAAGCATGTCCTGGTCCAAACAGCATCTGTTTGAGAAATATCCTGGACATCCTGCATAGTCCCTCAAGTATCTTGGCCCCAAGCCAAGCGCTTTGAATTGTGCTCAGGAACAAATAGGCAACCAGAGCAGATCTTTCAGGATCCCCTAACCATAGCTTGACTGCCGCATTTTAGATAAGCTGAAGTTTCCAGACCAATTTCAAAGGAAGCTCCAAATAAAGCATATTACAAACTAGATGTAATCAGACCATGGATCACCATGGCCAGATCATGTTTTTCCAGAAGCAGCTGTAACTGGCACATCAGCTGAAGCCGATAAAAGGCACTGCATACCACAGAGGAAATATGGACCTCATGACCAGGATCCAGCAGTACCTCCAAGATATGAACCAGTTCCTTCAGGAGGAGTGCAACCCCTTCCAAGACAGGCTTGTTCTGTAGTCCCAAAGCAGCTTTGTCATTGACCAGCAGCAGCTCAGTCTTGTCTGGATTGAGACTCAGTCTACTAACCCTCATCCATCCCATCACCATCTTCAGGCACCTTTTCAGGACTTCCACAAACCCACCTGACTTAGCTGCTTAGGAGAAGTAGGGCTAGGTGTCATCCAAATATTAGTTGTACCTGATTCCAAATCCCCTGATGATTTTTCCTCAAAGGTTCATGCAGATTATAAACAGCATAAGTGGCATGATGGAACCCTGTAGGAGCCAGTTTGGTGTAGTGGTTAAGTGCGCGGACTCTAATCTGGGAGAACCGGGTTTGATTCCCCACTCCTCCACTTGCACCTGGCTGGATGACCTTGGGCAAGCCATAGCTCTGTACCAGCTGTTCTCTCAAGGACAGCTTGGGAAAGCACTCTCTCAGCCCCACCCACCTCACAGGGTGTCTGTTGTGGGGAGGGGAAGGGAAAAGGAGTTTGTAAGCCGCTCTGAGACTCCCTTGGGGAGTGGAGGGCGGGGTATAAATCCAATCTCCTCCTCCTCCTCCTCATAGCATAAATGCCATGGGGCCAGGCAGCACTGCTTCAGTACCAGCTTCTGGAAGCAGTCAAGTCAACTAAGAGTAGAACCACTGAAGTACCTTACCCCCATTCCCAACTGAACCCACTCCCAACTTTTTCTATGCCCATCAAGCCTCCATAATATGTGTTTTTGAGACTTTCCCAAAGTGTCTTTACATTGAATATCCTGGACAATTTTTTAAATAGCTGATGTTAGAACTTCAAGATATGCTACAGAGATACCATAATTCAGTGTATCAGTTCATCACAACTGTGTCAATATTTACTGTAATATCCAATAGCTGTCATGGCAGGCTGGCAAAACCCTGGAGTGAGAATATTACACAACCTTATGAAGGAAAATTGCAGAAGCTGCTGTAAATCATTATACCTTTTCAAGTAGCACTTTCCATACTGGTGCTGAAACATCAAATCGACAGTGTAAGATGGCCTTGTCAGCATTTTATACATGGTTATATATGGCTAAAGTTTGTTGTTGTTGTTGTTCAGTCACACGGTCAAGTCCGACTCTTCGTTATCCCATGGACCACATCACGCCAGGCCCTCCTGTCTTATGTCATGCTCTGGAATTTGCTTAATTTCATGTTTGTTGAATTGATAATACTGTCTAACCATCTCATCCCTTGTCATCCCCTTCTTCTTTGACCTTCAATCCTTCCCAGCACCAGGGTTTTCTCCAGTGAGTGCTCCCTTCTCATTTGGCGGCCAAAGTATTTGAGCTTCAGTATCTGGCCTTCCAGGGAACAGTCAGGGTTGATTTCATTTAGGACTGACTGATTCGATCTACTCACAGTCCAAGGGATTCCCAAGAGTCTTCTCCAGCACCATAATTCAAAAGAATATATTCTTCAGCGCTTGGCCTTCCTTATAGTCCAACTCTTGCAGCCATACATTACTACTGGAAATACCATCGCTTTGATCATACAGACTTTTGTTGGCAGGGTGATGTCTCTACTATTTATTATGCTGTCTAGGTTTGCCATCACTTTCCTCCCAAGGAGCAGGCATCTTTTAATTTCATGGCTGCAGTCACCATCTGCAGTGATCTTGGATCTCAGGAGCATGAAGTCTGTCACTGCTTCCACAACTTCACCTTCTATTTGCCAAGGAGTGATGGGGCTGGATGCCATAATCTTAGTTTTTTTGATGTTGAGTTTCAAGCCAACTGTTGTGCTCTCCTCTTTCACCCTTAGCAAGAAGCTCTTGAGGTCCTCTTCACTTCCTGCCATTAGAGTAGTATCGTCTGCATATCTGAGGTTGTTGCTGTTTTTCTCAGCAATCTTAATTCTGAATTGTGATTCATCCAGGATGGCATTTCGCATAGTGTACTCTGCATATAAATTAAATAAGCAAGGTGACAATATACATTCTTGTCGTACCTATGTTAAACCAATCAGTTGTTGCATATCCGGTTCTAACTGTCACTTCTTGACACTAAAACAGGTTTCTCAAGAGACATGTGAGGTGGTCTGGTACCTGGTGGTCTAGTGGTCTGTGTATATATGGCTATTGGGGTAATTGACTGTTAAGGCGTGCCGACTATGTGAGGCTGTGTCCCATTCGGATCGGTTGTCTGTTTGTGCTTTTGTTTAATGTTCTGGGTGAATCTTTCTATTCATGAGTTTCCATTCATAGGCTTCTAGTAGTTTTTCTATTCATAGGCTTTTCATAGTGTACCTTCTTGTAAGAATTATTCACTATATAAGTAATTAATGGCAGGTATCTATTTTTGCGGAATAATCTTCACTGAGTATAATAAAAATTGGATTCTTTGTTCTGAGGAAGTTGTAAGTATCTGTATGATGTATTCCTGTTTGAATCAAATGCATGTGTATCTGTAGTAGTGATATGTATGTTTTATATTCAGTAAGCTGAAGAAGCTCCTGACGAAACGGAGGATCAAAGCCGGCATCTTCGTCCTTTGTCTGAAGATTCTTTGTCTTTGTCTGAAGATTTCCTTATAAGAGAAGACTTATGTACTTATACATGTAGACCCTGTTGGGCTGCTGTATTGTATTGTGGCAAGACCCAGCTGTTTAATTGTGAATTAAAGCTCCTCTTATAAGAGGATTGAATCTTGATATTGTCAGTGATTTATTATCTGCATTAAACAGTGACTTTCCCGTGGTCTGGTACTCTCATCTCTTTAAGGACTTGCCATAGTTTGTTGTGATTTACACAATCAAAGACTTTAGCATAGTCAATGAAGCAGAAGTAGATGTTTTTCTGATACTCTCTTGCTTTCTCCATAATCCAGCGAATTAAAATGTGACTCTCCAGTTAATTTGTTTTGATAAGAGATTGTGAGATGGGGGGTATGGAAGGAATGTGATTTTTACTCCTTAGGTTGTTTTTTTTTAATTTTGTTGCCCTGACATCAGTAGATGGCATTAGATGGCATCATTAGCTTAAAATAGACATATAATACATACAAGCATAACTCACTGACAGATCACTCCCAAAGAGTGCTTGTTAATAGTTCCTCATCCTCTTGGAGAGGAGTGATAAGTAGAGTGCCTCAAGGATCTATCCTGGGATCTTTTTTGCTGAACTTCTGTTCCAACCCAGACGGCCGGGACCATATTCCCCCCCCCCATGCTGTTCTCGACTCACCCAGGCAGAGAGCGCAGCGAGGCGAAGAGCCCCCAGCCCATGGGGGTGAAGCGAGCAGCGTCGAAGGAGGGGCGGCTGGGCATGGCGCCATGCCCGAAGAAAGAGGGAGTGGTGGTTTCACCGTGCTACCCCCACGGCCCGCTCGCACCCAGGACAAACGCCGAGCCCCGCAGTGTCCCGGGGCACTGCAGCAGCAGCAGGGTGGCCCAGGGCCACTGAGGAGGAAGGCAGCCAAGACGTCACCCCACCGCTGGCGCAGAGAGGAGGCAGACCCGAGCGGCCGCCGGACATCCGAAGACAAAAGGAGGGAATGGGAGCAGACGCATCGCAGCTCGGGACGCAGCTCTGGGAGACGTCATGCCCACACGCCCGGGGAGAGAGCGGGCATCCTCTGCTATAAAGGGGGGCGGGGCTAAGACAGGGAGGAGGGCATGGAGGCACAGGGGAGCTCTGGGAAAGGGGAAGGAGTGAATAAAAGGAGAGGAAGCGAAGGGCCAAGGAGGATATGCCGGGAGGGCCACTGGCGCGAGTGGCCAGAGAGAGAGAGAGAGAATCCACTGGCACCCGGAGACAGGAAAGCAACACGGGTGGTATTAAACCCCGCCCCCTGTCATTTCTGAGGCCCTGGTCCTCCAGAATTCAACTCCTCCCCTTCCTGGGGCTTCGCTCGCCCGGGAAGGACCATGGCGCCGAGGGGGCTGCCCCTGGGGTTGGAGGCGGAGCTTGACAACATCTTTATCAATGATTCGGATGAAGGAATGATCCTAAATTGGTGATACCAAATTGGGAGGGGTAGCAAATATGATAGAAGACTGAGTCAGGATACAGGATGATCTTGACAGGCTGGAAAACTGGGCTAAAACAAATAAAATGAATTTCAGTGGGGATAAACGTAAAGTTCTGCATTTAGGTAGGAAAAATCAAATGCATAATTACAGGATGGGGGAGACCTGTCTTGGCAGTAGTATGTACAAAAAATATGCCAAGCTCAGATAGATGACTTTATGAGCAGCCATCCATCCACCAACCTCCTGGTTGCTCCACCAAGCTCCTGGAGGCTGTCCACAAATGCATGCCATCCTGCTGGAGTCTCTGGGAACTACTGCAATGGGTCTTCAAGTCCTGCTGCTCATCTGCTAGAGGTAAAGCTCCTTGGGTGGTAACTGGAGCCAGGGTGTCCCCGGAGTGGATTTTGAACCTCTCCTTCCCTCTTTCAGCTCCCCTACCCTCCGATATGGTTGATACCTGTGACAGCTTTGCACATGGAGAAAATGCACTACCCCTGCTCTCTCCTTGGCCAAGGCCAAGGTGTGGATTTTGCAACAAAGATGGCATCTTTACATACTACATGGACCTCTGTTTTTTTTTTTCCCAGAGTTCTGGTCTGTGTGTCCTGAAGCTGAACATCTGTGTCTTTCCCTTTCAGACAATATGGTGACCATTTGTATTGGGAGGATCTCCATGGGGTGCTTATTTGACAGTAGCAACTGAAAAGGGGTAGAGACAGACAGAAGGAAGGAAGGAAGGAAGGAAGGAAGGAAGGAAGGAAGGAAGGAAGGAAGACAGGAAAGTTGGGAAAGTGAGAAAGAAGGGAAAGGACAGACAGGGAATGAAAGAGAGGTGCCTTGAAGAGAACATAGTTCTCTCAGAGAGTCTTGATCCCCCTTTCCCAAGTCTCTTTAGGCAGAAAAGGCCTTCTCCTGAGCAAGATCATTGGTCTCTCCAGGCCAGGCCACTGGCTCTGCGGGGTCTTGGATGGGGGGGGGGGGGTCTGTTGGATCACCTGCTACAGAGATGCTTTGAACTGGAGATGGTGAGGGCTGACCCTGGGACCCTGTGCACACCAAGTATATGCTCTGACAGGAAGCCACGTCCCCTGCTGTATAATCCCACTATCTTTATCAGGCCAATTCTGGCACAGGAAGCATAAAAGAAGACTGTGTAACTTGGGGCCATTTTGGAGTTGACACTCTGCTTTGCTTGGCCTTCCTGTTACCCATCTGTGTTGGGTTTAAAGTCAGTCTTGCTGTGCTCCCCTGGAAGAGATCTGCAAGACCAATTTCACAGACAATCAGCATGAGGAGTTTTCAGCACAAGCCAGTCTATTGCATCCTATATGACTCGCAATCCTTTGGGATGGTTGTTCCACCTCCATCTTTCTCTGCTATAGGTGTCTAATCCTCTCTGGTCATTTGCAAGCATTACATCTGGGAGAAGAAAGGAAACAAGACATCTCAGACATTCTCCATGGCAGCAGGGAAGTGTTCCTAGGATGAGTGAAGTGATGCCTCCCCCTGCTTGCTGAAGGCCACCCTATGGTCTTTCATGATGGGGGGCTGGGGCTGGGCCAGAGGCATTGCTATGCTAGGTTCTTAAAAGAACTGTGGCCCAGTTACATCATAGGGAGGAGCCAGTGACATCACAGGCCATTGTTACACTCCACTGAGAACAATTTACTAGTGATCCCTGGCCCCAAAGATATCTGGCTGTCCAACCTGGTGGAACTCTCTGCCAAATAACACCAGGGCCCTGTGAAACTTATGGAATTCTGCAGGACCTGTAAGGCAGAGATGTTCCACCAGGCTTTTGGTTGAAGACAGCAACAGTTTCATTATTGCTGGCACCCTTTTCTTCTTTCCTCCATCTTTGCACTTTGGCCCCCTCCTTGCCCCCCATCCACATGACAGCAACACAGTCCGGAGTGGGTACAAAGAAAATTATTGATGCCATCTGAGATTATATAATTGACTTATAGATTCTATTAATTTTAACATTTTTTTAACTGTTGTACATCACCCAGAGCCCTTTGTGTGCAGGGATTGGGCAATTCACAAATCTAAATAAATAAATAATAAAAAGATCTAGGGGTCTTAGTAGACCATACACTGAATATGAGTCAGCAGTGTGATGTGGTAGCTAAAAAGACAAATGTGATTTTGGGCTGTATCAACACAAGTTTCATGTCCAGATCACACACAGTAATGTTATTGCTTTACTCTGCTCTGGTTAGACCTCACCTAGAGTATTGTGTTCAGTTTTGGGCACCACAATTTAAGAAGGATGTAGACAAGCTGGAACGTGTCCAGAGGAGGGCAACAAAGATGGTGCGGGGTCTGGAGACCAAGTCCTATGAGGAAAGGTTGAGGGAGCTGGGTATGTTTAGCCTGGAGAGGAGATGACTGAGAGGTGATATAATAACCATCTTCAAGTATTTGAAGGGCTGTCATATAGAGGATGGTACAGAGTTGTTTTCTGTTGCCCCAGAAGGTTGGAGCAGAACCAATGGGTTGAAATTAAATAAAAAAAGTTTTTGGCTAAACATTAGGAAAAACTTCCTGACAGAGCTCAGTGGAACAGGCATCCTCGAGAGGTGGTGGGTTCTCCTTCTTTGGAGGTTTTCAAACAGAGGCTGGATGGCCATCTGACAGCAATGCTGATTGTGTGAACTTAGGCAGATCATGAGAAGGAGGACAGGAAGGGTTGTATCAGTGCTTAGTTCTTGTGGCCCTTTCTTACATGCCCAGGGAAATGCTGTTTGCCACTGTGCAGTCAGGAAGCATTTTTTTCTTCAGGCCAGTTTGGCTGGAGATCCTGGAGGTTTTTTTGTCCTCTTCTGGGTGTGGAATAGCAATCACTGGGGGTGTGGGGGGAGGTATTTATGACCTTTCTGCATGTGCAGGGGGTTCAGCTAGAAGATCCTGGAGGTCCCTTCCAACACTATGATTCTAAAACTAAAAACCTAATTAACTCTAAACCCAAAGCAGCTGAGTGGGGAGAAAGGCCTCCCCACCACAGGGTTTGCTGAAAGCCTGAAAAAAACAGCTGAGCAATGAAGAGCAGCTTGCTCCCTACCACTCAGCTGTTTCAGGTTATCTTCTATAGTGCCTTTAAAGTTGAAGGGGACTGCAAGGGACAGTCCAAAACAGCTAAGCGGGGGAGCACCTCCCCACCATGCAGCTGTTTTTTGGGCTGTCTTTTGCACTTCCTTTAAATTTTAAAGGGACTGCACAAGACAGCCTGAAACAGCTGAACGCTCCCTGCCACTCAGCTATTTTTGCAGCTTTTGTGGGGAACAGAAAGCATTGGTTTAAAGAGACTTGAAGTTCCTTTAAACTCTTGTTTTCTGCTTCATCCATTAACCACCACAAACCATCACAAACTGCTTTAAAAGTTCATGGAAGTTCATGATGGTAGACCCATCACAAACTTCTCATCATGAACCATGAACAGGGCAAAATTCATGATAAATTTTGCCTTGTCATTCAGTTTGTGCCCATCCCTAGTTACCAGTAAATCAAACACTAATTACTGCGCATCAATTATAAGAAAATTAATTATAAATATTAATATATACTATAAATTAAATAAACTCATATAATGTATTAATATAGATAATATCTTATGGAATTACAAAAAATAGTGTTCAGAATAAAGGTAACTGTAATTCACAGCTAATACATGATACACACGTGGAAAGTATGAAAAGGTCCCCCATGAAGCAGCTTATAATAACAATTAATATCTCCACTAAATATAGTCCATTATGGTATGTGGTAGATAACCTGCTAGACAAACACAAATCTTGTAGTTGTCAAGTGGCATGAAGACCGTGATCTGTCTCTATGATGAGTGTCCCAGTTAGGTTTCTCAGTTTGATTCTTCCTCAGAATATTAGTGCAATCACGCAAGAAAACTTAAAACTAGAGCCAAGATCACATTAAAGAATAAATCATTGCTGTTCCTTAACCAGATGAGGAGCTGATGCTTTAAACTTGTCTGGGACAGCAAAAAGCTTTTTTATCAGCATGTCAGTGATATTGGGGGGAGGGAAGCTCTGTTTTTTGGGCAAAACTCTATGGTTTGAGGCTGTTTTTACCATAGAGTTTTGCCCAAAAAGCAGAGCATCACCTCTGATATCACCGACATGCTGACATCATCAGCATGTCACACGACATCCCTGTCCACCCCTGGAACACCCCCAAATCCCCCCACTGGCTTGATGAAGGGACCTGGCAACCCTACTTTGAAAGGTGGACTCTGTGGCGTTATACCATGCTGAGATCTCTCCTCTCCCCAGATCTCACACTCCTCAAACATCATCACAAAATCTCCCAGATTTTTTTAACCTGGAGCTGGCAACTCTAGCCAGGCCAGGACCCAATGAGTTCTTCCTCAAAGGCCAAAATAGGGCTGGAAAGGGCCTTCCCCCTTCCACCTGCCTTTTACTGAGAGAGCCAAGCTTGGAATGCTGTGCCTAGCAACAGTCACTGAAGGAATCTGTTGCTTAAAGCTACAGGTGCTCCTTTTATCATTTTTTAATTTTATTTTTAAGCTGCCCAGTGGGTTGGGGGGTTTTAGATTTCACATTTTTCTGGAAACCTAGGATCCTTTTCAGATTTGTAGACAGATCTGTCTTGCCTGTTCCCAGTTCTGCTCACCAGATTTAAGTATCCAAAGATACAATATAACAATATAAGACATCTGGGGTTTACAGCTGAAATAAGCAAGTAATGCCATTGCAACATAAAGCCTAATTATGAATATATTTTTGCCAGAGTCTACAATCTTAGGCAGAATACATAAACTTGGGTGTGGAATTTGTCCTTGGAACCAGTATAAGTAGTGGATTCTCTTGAACTGGTGGTACTTGAGAATCCTTCTCAACTCCCTTAGTTTCCTACCAAGGGCTCTGTCTTGCAAAGTTCAGATAACCCTTACTTTGGTTCCAAATGAAGCAGGTGAGAAAAGATAGAAGGTTAGCTACGTAAAGGTCACATTACTTACTTCTGTCCAGGTTCATACTTTCACATTATGACTCAAAGTCACGAGTGCTTATTTGAATAAAGTATATTAATTTGCTGAGGCTGGAGATTGAATTTAGATAATTAAATCACCAAGTAATTAAATCAGTGTAATAACATTAATTAATAATGCATGCTAATATGCATATCAGTTTTTATAGTTTGTAAAAAATATGGATAAAATAATTGAAAAAGGGATCTAATTGCTCTGCCACTTACTGTTTTGCCCATATATCTAGAAATGACTACAATCTATTGTTAGCTGAAAAATGGAGAAAAGGAACTGATCTACCAGAGTGTCATTTTAATGCACATGTTTTTGTACAGAATAGAGGATAAATGTTGTTGATTAACATTTAATGTTGTTGGGGACTTGCAATTTAGAAGTATTTTGTATTCTTCTCTTCACCTCCTACTCAGGATAAGCTCCACTAAGGCTCACAAGTTATTAGAATAAATTCCTAAATCTGCTTGCATAGATAATCATCACTAATGTCATTTCACTACTTGTATTGTTCTTTAAAATATCCTTTCATCCCTATCCCCTCTAGTATCATTAATTACATACTATAATCATCAACTTTAATCAAAACTGAAATGTTTAATCTATGTTAATTAAGTTTAATTAATTTTTGTAACTTTTTGAAAAGATAAAGTACCACAGAAGTGTGAAGCCACTGCCAAATTACATGTTTTACCCTTCCAAAAAGATTATTTACAAGGGCATTGAATATGGAAAAAAATAAACATTGATATGTAAATTTAATAAGCATCATAAAAAAGCAAATAGATGGAAAGCTTCCATTTCACAAATCCTAGAGCAAGCAAGAAAGGATAATGTTTACAGGTTCCTTCTACCATCATCAGTCATTTTCTTCCCCAACAGACAAAGAATTTATGTAGTCCCAACAATCCTCATGTTACTGGGGCATATCTGTCTCCTTTGAAGCAGCACTTAATTCAAGATTAAAATAATGCAGAAATATTCAGAAGAAGAAGAGGAGGAGTTGGATTTATACCCTGCTCTTCACTCAGAGTCTCAGAGCATCTTACAATCTCCTTTCCTTCCTCTCCCCACAACAGACACCCTGTGACGTAGGTGGGGCTGAGAGAGCTTTGAGAGAACTGTTCTTGAGAGAACAGCTCTGAGAGAACTGTGCCAGACCCAAGGTCACCCAGCTGGCTGCATGTGGAAGAGTGGGGAATCAAACCTGGTTCTCCAGATTAGAGTTTGCCACTCTTAACCACTACACCAAATGGAAGATTATTCCATGAGGATCGAAGCCTTAGAGAGCAGGCCTTCAGTGCTATGAGCCATTCTTGCTGACTGATCCATTTTCTTTCTAAGGGTTAAATGTTGGGAAAGGATGAGTGGATGGCAAGGAATGGACATGTCAGGGAAAGTACTTCATGACTCATACATGATCTTTGATGGAGTTCTAGGGTTGGGCTTAGGACTTGATTATGCCATCATGATCTTGGAATCTTCAGCATAATAAAGAAATATCTGCACTTTAATACCTGATTCAGAAGCCTTGATTTTGCAACACCCATATTATCATGGTGGTGATGGGAATTCAATTAATGTATTGCAGGACCTTTTGTATTCAGTTTGCTTTTATGAAACAAGGATTTCCATATTCCCTGGGTGATATTACTTTCTTGCAGACTGAATGGAGAAGTGAGGATGTGCCTATTGGCCCTACCTGATCCATATTCAGTGTAATGTCTGCCTAGAGCCTACTAAGGTACAAACTGTCTGCATGCAGACTCTATACATGCAAAAAACAGGGGATGCATCTCACACACAATGCCATCTTGCCATTATACTAAATTTGTGAATGGAAGAGAAAAAGACCAGTGGGGGTGATGCTATTTCATCAAAATATATTAAGTTCACACATGGCAACCACAGGCACCTTGCCTATGGAATTCCTTTCCTTTTGAGGTTTGCCTGGCAGCTACCTATTCTAGCCTGTTTTGCACTCTAGGCCAAAACACTTTTCACACAGGCTTTTAATTAAAAGGATGATTTTGAAACTGCTTCTAGCCTGAGAACTTTTTTTATGAGACTCAACCCTAAACTAAACATTACACCTAAATTGTGATTGCCAGGGGATCTTGCAGCCGGACAGTAGCCTGCTTCAGATTAGAACCATGGCATGAGAGAAGGGCCTTCAGCCTTCCCCCTGCACTTTTTCCAGACCCAGTGGCCCCAGGGGCATTATCTGTCCTGTTAGGGCTAATTGTGCAAGTATATGTAATATGTATTTCTGGTCACCACACCTCAGAAAGAATATTATAGCATTGGGGAAAGTGCAGAAAAACAACAACTAGAATGATAAAAGGGTTGAAACACTTTCCCCATGAAGAAAGGTTAAAGTGCTCAGGGCTCTTTAGCTTGGAGAAACTATAATTATGCATGGGATAGAGCAGGTAGAGAAAGAGGTACTTTTCTCCCTTTCTCACAATACAAGAACTCATGGGCACTCCATGAAATTGCTGAGCAGTCGGGTTAGAATGGATAAAAGGAAGTACTTCTTCATCCAAAGTGTGATTAACACTTGGAATTCACTGCCTGAATCACTCTTATAAATTTGTATGGCTGATGTCAGAGAACTCCAGTAATAAGAGGTGGTATTCTCAGTTGCAGTAACTTATTCTGCATTAGCTATGTTGATGGTTGGTTCAGCTTCTGGACAAAAAATATGGCACCTATTTTATGATCTAGTACTTAACCTAGTGAAAGTGAAAGACAAAGGTGAAAAGGAAAGATTTACCCAACTGAATGCAGATTTCCAGAGAACAGCAAGGAGACATAAGGAGGCTTTCCTGAAGGAACAATGCAAAATAATAGAGGAAAACAATAGAATGGGAAGGACTAGAGATCGCTTCAAGAAAATTGGAGAAATCAAGGGAATGTTCCATGCAAAGCTGGCCATGATAAAGGACAAAAATGGTAGGGACCTAACAAATGCAGAAGAGATTAGGAAAAGATGGCAAGAATATACAGAAGAACTATACAAGAAGGACTTCGATGTCCTTGACAGCCACAATGGTGTAATCACTGACCTCGAGCCAGACATCCTGGAATGTGAAGTCAAATGGGCCTTAGAAAGCATTACTAACAACAAAGCTAGTGGAGGTGATGGTATCCCAGCTGAGCTATTCAAAGTCTTAGAAGATGATGTTGTTAAAGTGCTGCACTCAGTTTGCCAGCAAATTTGGAAAACACAACAGTGGCCACAAGACTGGAAAATGTCAGATCAGGAAAAGGTCCATGGGGTTGCAAAGAGTCAGACTCGACTGTACAACTGAACAACAACAACAACTTAACACAGATACATACATATTAATTCATGGCACTGCATTGAAGTGATGACAAACACTTATCAACAGCTGATCTGTGAATTACACATAACCATTACATAAGAGTTAGCAAACATAGTTGTATTAGTGATTCACATTGCTATGGAGAGCAGGGTTGCCAGCCAGAAGCATTTGGGGGATGGTGACTGGGGGAAATGATGACATGCAACACCATTCCATCACTTTCAGCTGAGTATCTGGAAGTGATATCACAGCTTCTACAGCACTCTAGGAACTTCCCCAATCTCAGTTGCAAAAAGCATATAGATTAGGGGAATTTCTAGACTGTCGCAAACACTGTAACATCATTCCCCCACCATTTTTGCTCCCACTGTTCATTGAGTGAGGGTGAGGTGCCCAACATGACCAGGACATTGCCCATTATGACAGGCAACCTGTTAAGGGTAGAGGAGAGACACTATAGACTCCCCAACAAAGATTCCATCTGAGGAACCCCTAATGCCACCCAAACCCAGCCTAAAAATCCCATGAAAACAAATCACGTACCTAGCCCAGTTTCATGAACCCTCTAGGGATGCAGGGTCCTGAGAATTTTGCCTCTCTAGTCCCCCCCTTTCAACAGTTAGGGGAATGTATATCCCATCTGAAAGGCAAGATGCTGAGAAGAGTACTTGGGCCAACCTTAGGAACATCCAGCTCCAGAATAGCAAAACAATAATTTAGAGCTCATTCTCCTCTTCCATTGATGTACATATTGAAATTGCTGTATATAGGATTGCCATCTCATTTGCCTGTCCCCTAGTAATAAATAACTTTAATAGTAAACAGATGTTATTGCATTGGTAGGTGGAGTTAATGGCACAAACTACATTGGAGTAGCCATATTAGTCTGTTGCAGCAAACACAAAAGAGTGTTGTGGAACCCTGAAGGATAACAGTTTTATTGTCATTTATCTGCAGGGCAGGAGCCAGGATTTTTTTTTTTACTTTGGGGGGGTTTAAATAAGTTGGGGGGCACCCCTGCACATACCCCAGGTGGTGTCAAGGGTGACGAGAGAGTAAAAGTTTTTAAAAGTGATGAGAGCGAGGTGAGAGGCAAGGGTGCCAGGAGGCAAGGCAGGGGGATGGATCAGCTCGGCAAGGCTGTGGCATGCGTGCAAAAACAAAATCAAATGGCTGGATGGGAAGTCAGGAGGCCTCAGTGGTAAGTTGGGGGCCTGGCCCCAAGATGCCCCACTGTAACTACAGGCCTGCTTATCTGAGCGTTTTCTCATTCATGACAATTTTAGCTGCATGGAAAAGCTGTCCTTGGCAAAGGTTGGTTTAAAATATATTTAATTCGGAAATATTTTAGCATTCAGAATTCTGCCTTCCAGCTTGCTCTCATTTTCCCAATTACTCTGGTATTCAGAAAACCTTTTTAATAGTCCATTTTGATTTAACTTCTCCTGCTACAATTAAATTATAAATAAAATAAATGTTTCTAATCGTTCTTTTGGAAATTGTCTTTGCCTGTTGTTCAGTACCAAGCTTAGCAGGGAACATCAAATCTCCTCAAGGAGCTTTAAGTGAATTTTGATTAAACAGAAGAACCAAACAAAGTCTAATTATGGGCACTTTTTTTAAAAAAAAGAGAGAAGAAGTAGTAGTATCATCCAAGAATCCAAAGCCTGCTTCATTTAATTGCCTTTAAATTATTTCTGCTATCCTATTGCTATAGGGATTTATATGCCTGGTTCTAAATTAAAAAGTAATTAAAACAGTTATCTAGTAGCAGCATGTCACATTGTCTTGCAGAGAATGCAAAATAAAATAGATAGGGCACAGTTCCAAGCCAAGAGGTTGCCTGAGCATACTTTTCTTAGAAGTCTCTGAATGGAATCAAGAAGTAGCTCTCAGGATGGAAAATCCTGTCAGACTGAGCAAAAGCCTGATCTGTGCCTAGCCTCTCCTATCACTACAATGGCCGAGGACAGACTGCCAATGTAAAGCGGAGGCAAAGCGGAGGGAACTGGAGTGGGGGAAAAACCCACGGAGCTGGCCGTTCACACTGGCCAGAGCAATGCGAATCAGCATCAATACGGAGCGTTCAGACTGCCACGGAGCGTTCAGACTGCCGCGTAGCCAGCGCGCACGGCTTGCGCGTGCCACTGCTTTTTTTCTTTTTCGTTGATGTGTTTCGCATGTGCGCACATGCGCAAAACTTTTTGCCGGTGCGTTCACACTTCCTCCGGATGCCTCCCGCTTCTTCCAGTTCACACTGTTTGGAAGCGGGAGGCATGCGGAGGAAGGCCCCTGAACACCGGGAAAAACCGGTGTCCTGCTAAAGCGAAAGGAAAGCGACTGGGAGACGGGTAAGTACGCAACGGAGCCGACAGACAGATGCGCATGTCTGAACGTGCTGCTTTCTTCTGTTGCCGAGGCGTGCCTGCCCCGCTTTACATTGCCAGTCTGAACTCAGCCAATGTTTCCTTGCTGGGGAAAATGTCAGGTAGAAATGACTCATGTGGATGGGAGAAGTTGGGAAAGTACTTACTGACTTGCCCCACATCTCCACCTATTCAGGGTCTTCTGTTCTCAGAGACTATGGGCATTCATGTGGTTTGTTATATACATAACGCCCCTGTGTTGATCAGATTCTTGAATATATGGAGGTCATCATCAAGGCTAGTCGATTTTATCCCCATCCCCTTGTTCTGCATGAATACTGAATCAGTGAATAGGACTTCAGTAAATTTTACATCTGCTTAAAGACAGAAGAGCCCAGTATGAATGTAAGGGATGCCAGGTCTCTATACTGGGAGACCTCACAGTATTCTGGTGCTTTGTCCGCCTGCACCTCAAATGCTGACAGGAGGAAATAAAGAATGAAAATGGAGCACATACCATCTCACTGATATCACTTTCTATAAAAACAGGAAGTGACATAGTTGGATGCCCTAGAATTTTTTTTTAAACCCTGTGGTAAAACCAGATAAGTTTTACAATTTCTAGAATGTCTAATGATATCTACACACCAGTGTGTCACATACACACCCTTCTCTCAGGGGTTGCTGACTGTGGCTTGGCAACATAATATGAAAGTAGAAGTTTTCAAGTGTTCCCTAATTAATTCAGGGTTGCCACAAACTTTGCAGTAGGCAGGTTCATCAGGACAGCATACCGTGGCAAACAGTGGCTGTAGAGGCATGAAAAAGCATGAGGTGGGCTGAACACTAATGAGCACATCTTTGAAAAATGCATACCTTTATGGAAAAATAATTGGAATGGAGAAACAAGAAATGGCACAAAATAGAGACTGCAGAGTGGGAGCTGTGTTGGTTGTAACAAAAAACAAAAATCCAGGGGCATCTTGAAGACAAGCAACATTTATTTCAGTATGAGCTTTAATGAGTCACAGTTCTCTTCTTCAGACACTCATGAGTTCTATTGCATAAAGGAAAAAAATGAGGATTTGAGAGGGATAAGGGATTTAAAATTATCCTTTGGAAAAAATAGTGGCAAAACATGAGCAAAGACTGAAATGTCCATCTATAGTTCATTGAAACTTTTCACGTGGTTTCAGCCGAAGCATTTTCCAGTTCAATCAAATATCACAGTCCAACATAAACTAATTAGATGGATCACAAGTTATTTTCTAGGCCCATTTTTGTTTACCATTGGTTGGTCATCTCCTGAATAGTTCAGCTTTAGTCTAATTAGAATTCACTGGACTGAAAGACACATGATTACCCTTGAACTAAGCTGTTCTATGGCTTCAAAACATCTTTGTTAAAAAATATCTGTAGCTCTTGCATTTTAATTCCAATGATATGAAAAAGGCAGATTATCTAATATGACCTTGTCTTTTGTTAACTGTAAAACAATTATATCAAAGCAGCCTAGATTTATGAGAATAATAAAAACAAATAAAGGCAATTCAGTTGTTTAATGTTTCGACCCTTACCCTTTAGTCATAGGTTCCACTGGAATAGTGAACAGAAAGAAGATCTAGACTTGTGATCTCTGCAACACATATGACAGTGTATAGGATTACCACATTCTTTCTAGCATCTGTCTGTATTTTTGGCTGAGTCTTTAACTTGTAGGAACAGTGAATGGAATGGGATTGCCTTTTGACTTTATACCTATTATAACACATACACGGGCCCAAAGGCCCTGACAAATATATAAAACTGATTAGAAACAGGGGCTATGGTCACACACACAAAATAATCCACTTTCAGTCCACTTTCCAATTGGATTTTGCCAGTTCACACAGTAAAATCCAGTTAGAAAGTGCACTGAAAGTGGATTATTTAGTGCGTATGACCAGATAGCCAGCAACTAACAACCCATTTTTATAGGAAGGGGAAAGAGAACATAGTGAGTAACACTCTCTTACCCCTCAAGATGTTTTTCTTGGGGATTGTATCTGAATTTATTTATTGAGTTGTTCAAGGTTCATATAGTCCACTGTCTCAGTTATTCATACCTCAAGGTGGCTTCCAACATATTTATTTATTTATTTAATCATATTTCTATCCCTCCCTCCCCTGCAAGTGGGCTCAGGGTGGGTCACAACAGAGTAAAACAATTAAAACATCACAGCATACTTATATTAAAACCAATAACCACAATAGTATAGTCCACAAGATGGCAATTACAATTCAACAGGAACTCTTATATGAACTCAGCGTGTATACTCAGGATGAGACAAAATACTGGACAAATATACATAACCACCATCAATAACACAGTGGGATTTGTGGAAGCCCCAGAAAGTAAGTGGAGCAAGATAGAGGAGGGTGAAGCAGGAGAGGCCAATGCAATTTAGATACCCGCCACTTCAACCAAAGGCCTGGCAGAACAGCTCCAGTTTACAAGCCCTGCAGAACACAAACTATCAAATATATAACAATCCAGTCTAATGAGATAAATCATTAAAATGAGAATAATTTAGAACCATCATTAAAAGATCAGAGCAGCAAAAGATAGTTTTAAAAATCCCAAGAAAACAAGACATAACTTTAAGGCAAAATGGAAAAGGTCTGGTATTTAATAATGCCAATTTTTTCCACTTTTCCTTCCCTGTAGCAGCCCTCTGAAAACCTAATGCTGAGGCTCAGAACAAAATGTCATGCATGCAGCATAGGGGACTATAATAAAAAGGGGGATTGAATGAAATCACCCCATTATCCTTTTATGCTGGTGGACAAAGTACAGCAGATCAAGCACAGTTAACAGGGTTTTATGAAAAAAGTCCACAGGAAAAAAACCACAATCATAAATGCTCACAGGAAAAAAGCCCACATGGGAAAATGCCCACACAGAAAACTGCCCACATGGGGAAAAGCCCATACACCAAAAATCCCACACAGAAAAAAAGCCCACACAGAAAGAAGTCCACATGAAAAAATACCATGTAAAGTGCCATAGATATTTATAATTGTGGATAACCATTCATCTCCATTTATGAGAATGAACAGGTATTACCTATATTTTATATTGTTATTTTAGGATTGAAACATGTCATATTCACATGCAATAATTTGTGTTGTGATTTTATCAAATACAATTAAATAATAATTTTGCTATGTTATTAGTAAGTTACTTCATTACTACACAAAAGTGGCCTGTATGAAGAGGGCTTTAATGCTCTTGAGTGAAAAGGCTTGGAGGGGGAAATACGGGAATTTAGTTTAACATCTTTCTATCTTTACTTTAGAAATTACTTCATACCAACATTACAAAGGGTGACAAATGGTAAATTAACACATTTAAAGTATTTAATTTTATTTTAAAATATTTCTATATAGAGAGTAATTTCTGTTGTTATTGTTTTGCCTTCTTAATAAAGTTTGTTGATAACAAAATGGTCACTTTTATTTCCTGCCAGGCCTTTGGTTGAGGCAGCGGGTATCTAAATTACATTGGCCTCTCCTGCTTTGCCCTCCTCTATCTTGCTCCACTTAATTTCTGGGGCTTCCACAAATCCCACAGTGTTATTGATGGTGGTTATGTATATTTGCCCAATATTTTGTCTCACCCTGGGTATACATGCTGGGTTCATATAAGAGTTCCTGTTGAATTGTAATTGCCATTTTTATCATGTGGGCATTTTTCCATGTGGGCTTTTTTCCTGTGAGCATTTGGGCCCATGGGCTTCTTTTCGTGTGGGTTTTTTTCATAGAACCCTGGTACCTATGCTTGCTCTACTGTGCTTTGTTCAATAGAATAAGGGAATAATGGGGTTATTTCATTCAATCCCCCTTATTATTACAGTCCCCTATGCTGCATGCATGACATTTTGTCCTGAGCTTTTTTTGTCCTGAGCTTTTTTCCGGTCAACAGGTAACAGTGGCCAAACCCTGCTTCTTAAAAAAGGGCTGCAGCTAAAGGCTCTAGGCACTGCTGCAGACATGATAGCCTCCATATGTAGGGACAAGTCTTCAGATATCCCCAAAACCACACACCCACTCTTTTAGGAACACTATCCCTATACCATTAACAAATACTGTCTTAGGGTTTTTCGGCATGTGTTATTTTGCTAGTTGTGTGCCTATACTATGGTGGTTTTTTAAAAGTGCTCATAAAACACCCGATGAAACAACACCCATGAAAGACCAAAGCAATCACTAGAGGGAGCAAAACACATGTGGAAAAGAAAAAAAAATGCAGTATAGGCACACAACAAACTAAATAATCCAGCTACTCTCGATGACTGCTATTAATCTTTTGCTCTTCTCTAACTAGTAGACAGAATCAAAGATGTTTAATTAAAACTTTGCACCAAGAAAACACAAATCTACCACTGGAATAATGTCTGCAAATGTACGGTGATTATAATAGCACCATTAAGAAAAGACACCCTGTAATGGACAGGTGAGATTCTGCCTTTCCCTAATATTTACCAATGGAAGCTGACAGAATGTTGGTGGAAGGAACAGTTGAAAAGAGACATTAGAGCCTGGTCACATGGAGAATTAGCCACATGATAGCCATGAATGTCAGGTGGATTTTAAGGGTGCAAACCGTGCACTGAACTGAATTTTCTTGGTTCGTGCCCATTCCTATCCAGAATGAATCTACATTACATTGGAGATTACCTGGAAAAGTCCTGCTTTGTTATCCCAGTCTCTGTAGGTCAGCTACAGTTTACATAGAATGGGACATTCTCAGTAGTTGCTCTGAGATTTGCAGCACTCTTTCCCATGAGCTGCACCTTCTAGAAAACTTCAAAAAGTTGTTCACATGTGCCTTGAAAGTTCTCAATGACTATCATACATTAATTTTTTGTTAATTACATTTGTCAACCCATGTGCAAGTTTCTAATATATTATTCCGCTTTTCAAATTCTGAGACGTGAAAAGGAATTTGTGTTTCCTACAAATTAATCCAATAAAGCTTACTTAATATGAAATTCTGGATTTTCAGTTACCCATATGAACTAATTAAATCCACTTTTATAAAAATGTAATAATGCAATAGGCCATCACCACAGCCCTCAATTTTTTAAAAAAGAAAACCCTCAACCCTGAGATTACTTAGGTGGAAACAGAATTTGCTTTAGTTACTAGCATGGCTATAGCAGATATTACAAATTATATATTATATATATTTAAAATATAATTAATCCCACATTCTCAATTTAAAGATGATTTACAACAACACCACAATATAAAAATAACAACCCATTATTTAGAAACTCATAAGACTATAGCAATATTCCAGTACTGACAATTGTACCATGAGGGTTGATCAATGAGTTTTAACACACTTAATAGTTATAACAAGCAGGCAAGGGAGAAGAGGACATTGAAATCCCTTATCTCTCAACAACAAAGGTTATTTTTTATGTGTATATATCAGAAAAATACTTTTACTTTTTTGTTTACAAAATTTATACCCTGTCTTTCTGCCTTGATCTAGGCCAACAAGGCGGCTAAGAGATTAAAAACATACATAATAAAAACATGTCTTCAGGGCTCTTTTGGGGCCAGAATATGCCAGAACAGTGTTCCAGCTGGCGTCCAGGCCCACCCCACCCCACCCCACTGGCTAGAAGGTGCCCTACACCCGGTCTCGGTCGGGCACCTTCCAGCTCCATGCACTTAAAGGGGATGCTCTCCCTTTAAATGCATGAAGCCAGCTAGAAAGCGCCCCACACCCAGTCTCCACATGGAGATTGGGCATCAGGAGCCTTCCAGCTCTGTGCACTTAAAAGGAGAGCATCCCCTTTAAGTGCATGGAGCCAGCTAGAAAGCACCCCACACCTGGTCTCTGCACAGAGACTGGGCGTTGGGTGCCTTCCAGCTCCGTGCACTTAAAGGGGATGCTCTCTCTTTAAGTGCATGGAGCCAGAAGGTGCCAGATGCCTGGTCTCCTCATGGGAGCTGGCAGGAAAAAGCCTCCTTGGGGTTCACGGCACCTCTGTCTACACTCTGCTCTCCCTGTTCCTGATAAATGCTGGTGCAGGGAGGCAGTGGCGGGGGCTGGGGGAGGTGGCAGAGCCTTGATGGGGGAGAGCCTTTCTCGCCCATTTCTTTGCCCTCTTTCTTTCTTTCCCTCCTTCTTTCCCTCTCTTTCTGTCTTTCCCTCTTTCAGTGGGGGCTTGATGGGGAGCTTGGGGGTGGCAGCAGAGCCTTGATGGGGGGAGAGCCTCCTTCCCACATCTCTTTGCTTTCCTTCCTTCCTTCCTTCCTTCCTTCCTTCCTTCCTTCCATCCATCTCTCTTTCTTTCCCTCTTTCTCTCCCTTCTTCTTTCCTTCTCTTTCTTTCCCTCTTTCCTCCTCCTTTCCTTCTCTCCTTCTCTCCCTCCTTCTTTCCTTCTCTTTCTTTCTTTGCTTTTCTTTCTTTCCCTCTTTTCTCCTTTCCTTCTCTCCTTCTTTCCATTGTTCCCTCCTTTTTTCCTTCTCTCTCTTTCTTTCTTGCCCTCATTTTTCCCTTTCTTTCTTTCCCTCTTTCCTTCTCTTTCCTTCCCTCTTTCCTTCCTTCTCTTTCTTTTCCTCTTTCCCTCCTTTCCTTCTGTCTCTCCCTTGTTCCTTCTATCCCTCTCTTTCTTTCTTTCCTTCCCTCCTTTCCTTCTCTCTTTCTTTCCCTCTTTCCCTCCTTCTTTCCTTCTCTCTCTCTCTCTTTCTGCACTGTCAGGGGTGTGGCCTAATACACTAATGAGTTCCTGCTGGTGGGTATGGCCTATTATGGTAATGAGTTTCTGCTGGGCTTTTTCTACACAAAGAGCCCTGCATGTCTTAATAACCATTAAACCAACTGTGGAGACTTGGTGGGGTCTCTGGGTGACTGTTTTACATTGCCAGTGATAGTGTGTTTCAATTTTCCCTGGAGCCCCAAGAATCCAACAAAATCTTGGACAGCCTATTACCAACAGGAACCCATCCTCAACAGGAGGTGAGAACTCATCATCCATAGGAGAAGAGACTATAGGGCAGAGAGACCTTCAGCTGCTGAATTGTTGCATTGGACAGAAGTGAACATTCCTCAACCTGGAAATAGATCATCTGCTTGCCCTTAGGTGAGTCGAATTTGGAGCTATTTAATTGAATGTTATCCCTACTAATTAAGGATTAGGAAGTCTGATTAATTTATTTTAAATTGATGACAATGCTTACATTGATTAATTGTATTGTATTGTATTTTTAATGAATTTTACTTCATCAATTTGGATAGGATTGCTACATTAGTGGGGTAGGATATTATTTGGCTGGGAGGGAGGGGTTGGAGAAACAGGAAGTCCTTGCTGTAGTATTAGGAATTTGGTAGACCTTTGTGCTGGGAACAGACTCAATCTATGTAATCACTGGCCACTTTGGGGCCAATAAGATCTAGCAAGGGAGGGCATGCAAGGGTCAGGGACACCAGTAATAGGGGCGCAGGGTAGGTATGGTGGTGGGTCTAGGTGGAATTCTCATAAAGGGAATGGAAGAGGCTAGAGATATGGAAATGCTCAGACCTCTTTCCACCTACATCCCATCCCAAGAGATGTTGGTTGTGGGGCTAGGATTAAATACTGTTCTCTGACACTGGTGTTGTGCAATACCAGGTCTATTTATAATACAATCTTCATTATGTGTGACGACTTTGCAGAACAACATGTAGACCTGGCTTGTGTGACTGAGACCTGGGTGAAGGAAGGCTAAACTGTCACCTTAAACCAGCTTTCTCCACCAGGGTTCTTGATCCTTCACCAGTCCTGGACTAATGAGCAGGGTGGTGGGGTGGCAGTGCATTAGTGCCAAGTCTGTTGGATGTGGTATCTGGCTGGGTGCTGGAGTTTTCCAGGCTGTTGGTTCTGGGGGAGTTCAGCATCCATGCTGATGATGCAGTATCCACACAGGCTCTAGACCTAGTGTCATCCATAGTGGCATGGGGGCTCTCCCAGTTTGTATTGGCTCCCACACAACAAGCAGGCCACATGCTGGATTTAATTTTTGGGATGGGGATAAATGTGAAACTGGATACTGCGAATGCAGTTCCATGGTCAGACCACTCCACTTTGAAGGCTCGGCTGAGCATTCTGAACCCACCCTGTTTAGTTGGTGAGCAGATTTATGCTCACCCACAGTGCTTAATAGACCTGAATCAGTTCCAGGATGCTCTGCAGGATCTGATGCCCCCTAGTGACTCACTGGATGAGCTGGTGGAGTACTGGCATACCCAACTCCCTGAAGCCATCAATGAGACCGCTCCCTGGTGCCCTCTTCACCCAAACTAGCTCCATGGTACAACCTGGAGCTATGGAGAATGAAATGAGAGTTAAGACATCTAGGGCATGGGTGACAGAGAAATCGTGACTAGAACATTTTATAGATGTTTATGAAAGCCTATTCAATGGCAGTGAAGACTGCTACAAAAGAGTTCTATGTGGCCTCCATTGCATATCTAAGTTCTCATCTGGCCCAATTGTTTGGAATGATTTGGTCATTCATGATATTGCCATCAGGCAACCAAGATGAAAGGAAATTGGCTATTGGCTGTGAGGCATTTGTGAACCACTATACAGATAAAGTCTTGCTGCTCCACTGGGATCTACCAGCCACAATTGATACAGTAAAGGAACTTTAAGCCCCTTGGCCATCTTCAGGTCCAGTTTTGGACCAGTTCAGCCAACTTGCCCAGGAAGACATCAGCAAGACCCTGATGGCTGTAAAGCCCACTACTTGCCTCCTTGATCTGTGCCCATCTTGGTTGGTTAAAGCCTGAGGAGATGATGTGCAGAACCCCCTGGGAAATGTAGTCAGATGTAGTACATCTTCTGCCCTGGCCATGGGATGGAGACTATGCTGGTCGCCCTCACAGATGACCTCCAGAAACATTTGAATTGGGGTAGGTTGGTGCTGCTGGTGCTTTTGGATCTAACAGCAGCATTTGACATGGTTCATCATGATCTTCTGACCCGCCATATTGCCAACATAGGAATACGGGAAACTGCCCTGCAATAGCTTTCCTCATTCCTCCACAGTCAGGGACAGAGGGTGGCACTAGGGGAGAGGATCTTCATGCAACACCTACTGGAATGTGGTGTGCCACAGGGGGCAAATCTCTCACCGATTCTATTTAACATCTATATGTTTCCCCTCACCCAGTTGATCCGGGGGGTTGGGCTGGATTGTCACCAATATGCTGATGACACCCAGCTCTGTCTGTTGAAGGATGGACAGATGCCACCCCAGAAATTTTGGACAGGCCTCTGGGGGCCATGGCTGGGTATTTAAAACAGAATCGGCTGATGTTAAATCCAACAAAGATGGAGGTCCTATATATGAGCCATGGGGTGTGGGATTGAGAATCAGGGTCTCAACCCTTAATAGGGCACTGCTGTTGTCAGCTTTGAGGGTGAAGAGGCTGGGGGTGGTCCTGGATGCTTTGCTTTCAATGAGGGCCCAGGTCACCATGGCTGCTGGATCAGCCTTTTGCCATCTTCGGTTTTTCAGGCAGTTGGTCCTTTATCTCTCCTCCTGAGACTTGGCTACAGTGATCCATGCAATGGTCACTTCCAGGTTGGATATAACCTGACCTGGAAACTGCAGCTAGTGCAAAATGCAGCAGGGTGACTGCTGACTTCAATGTCTATGCGGGTGTGCATTTGGCCAGTGCTATGGCAATAGCACTGGCTGCCAATCGAGTACTAGATCCAGTTCAAGGTTATGATATTAACCTTTAAACCCCTATGCAGCCTGGGACCAACATACTTATGGGACCGCGTCTCTTCCTATGTGCTCCAAAGAGCTCTATGCTCTGCTGAGCAACATTTGCTGGTAGTCCCTGCCCCAAAAGATGTCCACTTAAGACTCAACCAGGGCCGGGGCATTTTTATCCTGGTCCCAGCCTGGTGGAACATGCTCCTTTTCAAGATCAGGGCCCTATGGGATTTAGAGCAATTCTTCAGGGCCTGTAAAACAGAGCTGTTCTTGAATGCTATGCAAATGCTACAAATTTCTATAATAAGCCTGAGTAATATCTGCACAAATTTTCCAAATTATTCTGGTACCAAATGTCCTATTTGTCAGGATGTGTGTCACTTCCATCAAGAATAATAGTCAAGAAAGCAACACCTGTTCATATATATATATATATATATATATATATATATATATATATACATACACACACACACACACACACACACACACACAATTCTTTGTGCATGTAATTCTGGATGTGTGTCATTGTGAAATAAGAAATACTGACCACTGAGGAAGGCCCATAGGAGCCAAAGTGCATATGACTGAGTCTTACTGAATTTTGCGGTGATGTTTATAATGTTTTAATGTTTTAATGTGTTAAATTTTATTGTATTTATGGTATTTAAATCTTGGTACGTCCAAGCTTTGTAAGCCGCTCTGGGCCTGCAACAGCGGGAAGAGCAGCCTAGAAATTTAATAAATAAATAAAATAAATAAAATGGTCCTTAGGTCAAAAGTTTTATCCATCAACTTGATATACATTGAATGGGCCCTGTTAATTAGTCATCTATGCCCTGCACTTGTGGGAAGAGCTGGTGGATACCAGAAGTAGAGTCTGTGCTGTTGCTGATTTTAACATTTTAATTCACTGTGTACTGTATTTATTATTGTATTGTTACTCAAACTGTTGTGACCTGCCCTGAGCCCGCTTGCAGGGAAGATGGGATATAAATCCAAATAAACATAAATTTAAAAAAAAAACAAATACAGAATTAAAACAATTAAAACCAAGCTAAAATACATATAAATAAAATACACATAAAAACAACAAAACAAAGCAGGAAAGAGGGATCACTGAGGCAGGGCAGAGTATTTGTCACCAGCACTTTTGGAAGTATTAATCAGCGGTGGCATATTACGCTTTTATCAGACGTAACAGTTTAGATCACTGAGCTGAAGAATTCCATTTAGGCCATCACGTAGCCTTCTATCTTCTCTAATTGCAATTCTCTGGTGATATAAACTCTAACAGATGCAAGCATTAATGTCCACCTTTGTTTAGCTATAGGCAATACAAAACAACAGCAAGAATGATTTTTCTTCCTAAAATATTCTGTAGGCAAAGTTGGCTTAATAGGCTACATAAATAGGATTGATTTAAAACAAAAACCTGTTTTAGTTTCCAAGAGTGTTATATCCATTTAATTGTTTTACTTGGGGGGAGGGGATCCTAGGTACTAAAGTGGTCACATGAGGACTGTATCTGATATAAACTCAAGTGCTGTAGGATATTAGTATCATTGATTTTTCCACCCAGACACGGCTTCATCCCAATATTAAAATTCTAAGGGCAGTAACATTACTTGATAGCTGACTTGTGTTCCCTTCAGTTTAATATAGTCATGACACAACACAAGCATTTGGAAAAAACAAGAAAATGATTGTAGCAACACTAAACATAACTTAGGATTTGACATGAAAACAAATGTAAGAGACACTGCCAAGGAAGAATCAAAGCCCTGTGCATTTATGAAAACATGAAGCCACTTATACCTAGTCAAATTATTTGTTCTGCTAGCTCAGATCGAAAAGAGAGATATGACACTGGAAGCTACATGAATCAGCCCATTATTAGTTTTATTCTTTTCTTTTTTTTTTTTTTTTTAAAAAAGGAGGTCTGCAGGGCTCTGATTGAGATTGGTAACATGGCACAGGGAATAAGGTTCAGTCTTCCTCTGCACTCAGTTTTCCTGACCTGCAATGATCCATAGAGGTTTTTTTTTTTTTTTTGCCCTACTAGGGCAAACCTGAATGTTCACCACAATGTGGCTACTAGCAGCTAAGCAGTGCCATGTTTGTCAAGAAAATGGGGTGGGTGGGTGGAGGTTTAAACTGTCCTTCTTGAATCATGGAGAACTTAAAATCCACTTCTTTGATTTTTAAAAAGAAAAGTGTTGAGGAGTTTATTCATGCAACCCCCAGGGTCATACAATTGGTCCTCAGAATTATTTCTTTTGACTGGAAGTGGTTCTCTAGTGTTTTATGGAGAGAGAGGTCCTTCTCAAACCATACTGTCTGAGAACCTTTACCTGTAAATATCAAGAACAAAGTTTGGGACTCACTGCATGTTAGGTATGTGTTCTAGAAGAAGAAGAAGAAGGAGAAGGAGAAGAAGAGGAGGAGGAGGAGGAGAGATTGGACTGATACCAATCAGAGCAGCTTTACAAACTCCTTTCCCTTCCTCTCCCCACAACAGACACCCTGTGAGGTAGGTGGGGCTGAGAGAGCTCTGACAGAAACTGCTCTTTTTCAAGAACAGCTATGCCAGAACTATGGCTTGCCCAAGGTCATCCATCAGGTGCAAGTGGAGGAGTGGAAAATCAAACCCAGTTCTCCCAGATTAGAGTCCACGCACTTAACCACAACACCAAACTGGCTCTAAGCTGCAACCATCTCCCAATTTCTTCATATTATGGGCCAATTTGGACTCAAAATAGCTATGGCAGTGAAGTTGTTGCTTTCATCTTGCATGTGTGACACTGCAATATTTTCTGTAGGCACTAGGCATATTGAGTCCTCATATTCTCCTCATTCTAGTGGCTGATGATCAGTGCAGCCACAAATGCAGAGAACAACGCACATGAACATAAGTAATATTAAGGCTCAGATTATTGTTATTTAAATCCTGAAAAGGGCAGTTTCAATACAGTTAGAACCCTGAAGTTGTCACAAGGTCTGCAAATGTATGGAGAAAGTATCTGTGCATAGGAATGATTTCTTTGTAGATACCTGCCACATGGAAGTTCTATTTTTCACCCTCTATCATAAACCTTCTGATATGAAGAATCTGCTATATTATAACCTTCACCATAAACATTCTGATGTGAAGAATCTGCTGTCTTTTTGACAGGTTTTGTCTGATGGGTTTATGTAATTAATGTCTAATGTAATATACACATTTTGAATATGAAGTATTTTACCCTCTATGGCAAGAATTTCTGTGTACAAATATATCCAGATCTCCAGAACAAGTTTTGCCTTTTGTGTGATGTTGACTGCAGTCAGTTGAATGTTCTTCTCTTGGACATAAACGTTGTAAATGCTTTAGGCTAGGAAGCTTATTATCCAACACTGTAGGGAAATAAAAAAATCAAGTACAGACAAATTTACTTAAAACTGCTTACATTCTAAGATACAAAATACTGTTAAAAATGCACTGGTTGGCTGACTAACCAGCTTGTTTAACTTGGAGTGAAAAGAATTATTGCCACTGTACTTTTCTGCCCTTGCACATATTACGGTTCAAACCTGAAACAGAGATATGTTCAAAATGGCTGAGACAGCAGTGGGGAATAAAACTTAAAAATATTGTTTGGGTGGGATGTTCTCTTGAGGGATATAAAATTGGACTTTTGTCCAAGCTGATCAAACTCTTTTCGTCCTACACAATCTCTGGATTTACTCTGGGTATTTTGTTAAGTTAAAACATACACACGTAAAAAGGCTCAGTTTGGTCAGCCCAGTGCTTCCAGAATGCTCCCAAACACTGCATGAAAGCAACAGCACTCCTCTGTCATGAGTCGACAGAATATATATTTTTATTTATTTATTTAAAACAGTTTTATGCTACCTTGCCACCCAATCAGGGTCCACATGGCAACTAATATTTCAACAAAGTACAGTTAAAAATATAATTCAGTCACAAACACATAACACTAGAAGGAGGGACAATAACCATTATTTCATAGATTCAGGTGGGTAATCATGTTGTTCTGAAATAACAGGACAAAGTTTGAGTCCAGTGGCACTTTTAAAACCAATAAAGTTTAATTCTGGGTGTAAGTTTTCATGTGCATATCTGAAGAAGCACACAAAAGCTTATACCCAGAATTAAACTTTGTTAAAGGTGTCACTGGACTCAAACTTTGCTCCATTATTTCACAGTCATGGCAAATAGATGTAGACAGTTTATCCTTCAAGAATTTTCCTAATCGTCTTTTAAGATTTGGTCATATAGAAATGGGAAGTTCCCTGAGCTCCATTTACAATATGCTTATCAGGCTAAAGTATTGATTATTTTAGATTAGAAAAAGGATGACTAAAAGAGATATGATACTGGAGAAAATCATTTCTAACACCTGTCCCTTTACTGGTCACAGCTGCTGCTGCTTTGGGCCATGTATGCGGCCTGAATGCCCCCAGAAATGAGGTACATCATTTCCTCTGTGCATGTCCATTCTTTCCTCTGTGCATGTTAATTGAATCCTTGGCTGCCTATGGGAGAAAAGAGTAAAGAATAACAAGTAGCACTTACAAAAAATACTCCCTGTGATTGACAGCTCTTCACACTCTGCTTGGGTTAACTAACCATCGTGAATAATTGGTGTTATTAAGAATTTTTAGCCTAGCTTCCCATTTATTCCTATTCTCTCTTTCCTGTTCTTTTATTTTAACTGATCCATAAAATAACCCATCCTTTTATCACACAACTTCAAAGTCTTCTCAAGGGACTTATTGAGGATCTTTGTCAACTGAATCATTTCTATGTCCATGTTTGCAGATATCTCAAGGAATCTAACACAAACCATGCTGACTGTTTCTCATCAAGACTTCTCCTATTACATGGTTAATAATACAGGTTTAAAAATACCTTCCAAAATTAATTTCCCTGAGACAGACGTTAGCTGAAAAGGACTGAAATTACATGACTCCTTCTGGCTTCCTTTTCATGGATGTCATTTTACTTGTCTTCAAATCAAGTAGAAAAGAATCTGACTCTAGTGATAAGATGCATATGTTTGTTACAAGACCAATCATTTCACATTTAAGGTCTTTTTTTAACAGAGCCATCTGGGTTCAGTTACCTATAATTTTTTATTTTAGTCCTAGAACAGGGGTGGCCAAACTGCAGCTCTTTCACACAGTCTAATTTAATGTTAATAAAAAGCAAATTTGCATATTTTTCAATAAAAATGTGTGTATAATATTTATTCATGTCTTGTGGCTCTCAAACATCTGATGTTTATTCTGTGTGGCTGTTATATTAAGCAAGTTTGGCCACCCCAGTCCTAGAACATAATCCTTCATATCTACTGTATTTAGCTCTTCAGACTCCCATTCCCCCAAATAGCATTGCAGCTGTGGGCATCTGCTATCACCTTCTGCAATAAATAATGATGCAAAGGACTGATTTTGCACTCTATCTGCCTTGATTAATCCATCCATGTATCAAGCCACTGCTACCAAGTACCTTACAAAAGTTTGCTCAAATTGTCTCTGAGAGAGAGATGAGAGCAACCAGGCTTGGGGGGGGGGGGGGAGGTTTGGCTGAAAGAGTTGGCTTCTCAAGGCCCACTCAGGGATTATAAATGCTTCTAATGCATATTGATTCACTCAAGAATTTGGACTTCTTGTTATAGACTGGCCTAGAAACAGGTTACTTGGTTACTGGAGAATGAAGGTGTCAGTGGTGTCACGATCAGATCATTACCTTCTGATGGCAGAAAGAGTTGCCTGCTCTCTTGTGCACTTGAGCGCCCGATCTCTTGAGATAGTTTTCTGGATAGGAGTGGATCAACCATGCAAGGTAGGAATCAGTAAAAACAGTCACCTTCAAATACTCATAGAACTGACTGTGTTCAAAAAAATCTCCAGGGATCTTTCCTCTGTCAGCTGCACCGTTGGTGGCCTTGTTGATCTGTGGAATAGAGCTTGGAGGAATTTCTATAAATATAAAGAAATTGAAAAACTGTCAGTCACTCAGCATGTGCACTGGAGATGATTAATGATCTGTTCAAGAAAATAGTGGTCTAAGTATGAGGACAACCCTAACCATCACACATTGCTATAAATATGTATTTGTGCCTTCTATTTGCTGTCCTCAGATTGAAGAAATTATACTGCTGTATAAAACTAACCTTGGACACATCATTTTAAATAAAATTGTATCCCCACAAAACAGATTATACAATATTAAAGACAAAGTGCTGGCAAAATACCCTTAAAATCCAAGTCAAAACTTATTTTTAACATCATTTTGTATTATTCCTCTCAAGTTTACATTTAATTAATAATTTATCCATCTCGGAGTTGTTTAACATAGAACCCAATTGAAATTCAGTTTTCACTGAAAAACATTGCTAGTCATTTGGTCCTGACATTCAAGAGTTTAGAATCCCAGATCACTTTTAAACCCCATATTTCAATTTAAACACCAGATTAAGTTTTATTAAAATTGCCACAAACAAATATATTACACTTCATCTCCATAGCTGTGAAACATTTGGATTGTGTTCACTGAAGTTTGTAATAATATGTCAACTTGCACTGTAAACTGCTGAACTAAAAAAAGTGTTATAGCAAGGATTACGTTTCAGTAAAATGGATGGTCCTGGTAACCCTGATTGTCTAAAGTGGCCTTCTCTTTTGTAGGGGAAAACCAGATATAATTTTATAGTATAATTTCAGGCAAAATAATTTACTAGGCAGCATTCCATTCACCTAATTAAGAGGACATCAGAGTGCCCCACAATTCTGGGCGGGGGGATCTCTGACACAAATCAATTGTTTTATTAGTCTACTAAAACTAATTAGAAAATGATAAATAACACCAATTTTGCTGATAATAAATGCCTTACACTGGTCAATAGAGAGAACATTAAAACCTTAAATATGAAATTACTATTGACATTTCTGCAATAACTTATTAGAGAACAATCTGCAAGATACTGGTTCATTAGATGGGCAGTTAATTTGGATTATTTATTTCTCCTGTTGTATTAAAAAAACCCTGTATGGAATATGAGGCATAGCAGTATTTTAACCACTGATGAGATCTCAGTGATTGTACCTGAAAACCTGACAATCTAGAGAACCAGAAGACTGAATTCATTTAATGATGCTGAGTCTGTAGCAGAACTGTGCTTTACCACGGAATACTGGAAAGCAACAGACCCAAACAAAGGGCTGCATTTTATGTGATCCCTGGCTGTCAGGTCACCACATTTATATCATTACATTTATATTACATAGATTAAATGTATATCTTACCTTTCCTCAAGGGACTCAGGGCAGTGTTCATAGAGCTGTCCCAGATTATCCTCACAACAGTCTTTAATGTAGGTTGGACTGAGAAAGAAGGATTTGCTCATAACCACCAAGTGAACTTTCCAAACTGAATGGTGGTTTGAAACAACTATGGGAGAGGGCACCCTCTCCCATCTTCCAGTTATCCCAAATGGGCTTTGGATTGATTAGCTAGCTGGTAAATACCAACCCCTCCAGACACTGGCTTATTTTTTTATTTATTTTGAGTATTTCTATGCCACCACTTCAAGACAGTGGTTAAGACATTGAACTACAGACCGGAAGGTCGGTAGTTCAGTAGTTTGAGACCCGAGTACCGCATGGTGGAGTGAGCTCCCATTTCTGGCCCCAGCTCCTGCCAACCTAGCAGTTCAAAAGCAAGAAACTGCAAGTAGATAAATAGGTACCACTTTGGTGAGAAGGTAACAGCATTCCATGCACCTCAGCGTCCAGTCATACCAGCCACATGACCATGGAAATGTCTTCTGACAGTGCTGGCTCTTCAGCTTGGAAACGGAAATGAGAACTGCAACCCTAGAGTCGGATTTGACTGGTTTTCGAGCAAGGGAAACCTTTACTCTGTGCCACCATTTCAGGGTCCTACTTGAGGCAGCTTACAATTAAAAACCACAATGAGCTTCTGGGCTCATGACCCAGTTATCAGCTGCTTTTGTCAGTGCTGTCAGCAGGGCTTTCCCCACTCATTACAGAGATGGAAAATCTGGCCCACAGGTTCCCCCCCATAACAGTATCATTTGCTCATTTTGCACCTCTACACATCTCCTTACCTTCCAGAGCTTAAATAAACCCCTTTCTCTAGCTTCAATAGTATTTCAGACTATTGACACTACATTAAGATGGACAGTACATCCAGGTCTGATCTGCCTCAGTGTTAATAACTTAACACATAATAAATGTCTCTGTACCTTTCAATGCCAGGTTGCTCAGTCAGTTAGAGAGATACTCTATGCATTACATCTCAAGCCAGAGACACCACTGTCTACAGGACAAGAGAGGACTATAGCCTGAGAAAAAAGCAGAATCCAGTTTCCCCATTTGTGTCCCACGTCAGCAGAGTGGCCTAGGAGTCTACACAGGCATACACATTAAAAGAACATGATTTTTTATGCTGTACATTGTTGATTTGCAAATATCTTTCTGATTGTCATGCAGGGGTGAGAACTGCACTTGATGATATCCTCTGTTTTAAGCAACTGTTACAGAAAGAACTGTCCTTCTTTGCTTAGAGCTAAGGGAAGGAAGGAATTTGGATCAACCCACCATACCCTGTGCTCAGAGAAGAAATTGCACTGGTCACACAGGAATAGATGGGGAAGGAAGGGAGAATTGATAGCACCGAACAATAATTTAGAGCATTTGCATTCACTTCTTTCTGTCTCAAAATATTTAATGTCTTTCATCAGAACCTCCAGGGCACTGAGAGCTTTTCTTTGTAGTGATCTGAAGACAGCTCTCTGAATACAGCACAGGGGCTATTTGAATTCAGTGGATGACATAAAGGCAAGTCAGTCATCGTCTAAGGATGTTTCACTAACTTTTGAACAAATTTATTTCCTCCATATACTAATTATCATTTCTATGAAACAGCAGCCCCATAACTGCTACAGAAGCATCACCATTGGCTGCTAGTTAATTTATCAACTGCTATGTAATGTAACAGTTTCTAGTAACTGTATCAGTGTAATTGTCCAGGAAAGAATATCCTGTGGAGGAGAAAGCAGCTTATTCCATTTTCCATATTTCTAATTGTGTCCATCCCCATGCTTCTACTGAATTAAAGAAAGATGTGGAACTGACTGTACTAGACCACAATTAGCCACTAGCCTAGTCAATTCTGTTCTTAGGAGAAAGTGCATGAAAACAACCTCTCTTACAATTAATGCACTGCTTTTGCTTTCTTTAATAGTCCTCATGCTACCTGGAAAGGGGGAAAAATCAGAAGATAAATTACAGCCACTTTCCTCTCTTACTTATACTGGTTAACAAACAAAGAAAAAGGACACCATTGCACCATATTGCAACTGAGGCATCAGTGGCAATATTTTCCTGATGACTTTTGATCCATGTGGAATGCCTTTTGAAAAAAAAATGTTTTTCATTACCTTATAGAGTGTTACCTTGCACAAAAGACAATGGGGAGCATGTAAATATATTATTTCCCATCCAGTGACAGTGAGGGGAGCATGGTGACTGTATTACAAAAAGTGAGTTGGAATCAATGGAATCGCTACAATCTGGTGTACAGGTGAACTCTGCAACCAAGTTCATCCTTAAACACAAATAACTGCTGACTTTGCCCATTTGTGATCTCAGTGCCTACCCCTGGAAACACTTGAAAGAAGATTGTAGTGAGCTGTAGTCAAGGGGTTTTTTAGGCTGGGTAATAGTAGCTGGGAGTTGGTCTTGTTTCACTCCAAATTCTCCCCTCTAGAAATAATTGATTTTCATGAATAACATACTTGAAACATTGAATTTAAAGTTTTTTCACATGGCTTTCCCCACCATCAGTTCTGGCCCCATACTGCTTTGGTTTATCCCGATTTCTGGAAGCATTTTTGTGCTTTTAGTTTTTACTTTTTTTTTTAAATTCCCCAGGTTTATCTGCTTCTTTTGAAGCCACTTTGACTTTGACTTTTTTTCTGGAAGTGGATTTTAAGTTGGCTTTTTCTCATGCATAATGTTTCTGTCAGTTTACTTTGTCCTGGCCACTCCCACCCACTTCCAGGCCACTTTTTTCAAAAACTGGACTGTCATAATAATCAAACTTCTCCCTCTCCTCCCCCACCCTGAAAATGAATGGTTGAAGTCAGGACTTTTTTTGTAGAAAAAGCCCAGTAGGAATGCATTAACATAATAGGCCACACCCAACAGCAGTGGCATTTTGGCATATTAGGCCACACCCCTGACAGTGCAGCTCCCTCCCAGGATCGGCTTCCCCAGGTGCCCCGTGGCTTGTGGGGCTCATGGAGCTCATGGGGAACCCGAAGGCAGGAAGGCAGTTTCTATATTAGCTTCCCCAGGTGCCCTGTGGCTTGTGAGGCACCTGGGGAACCCAAGGGGGGGAAGTAGTTTAAACTGCCTTCCCTCCATGGATTGGCTTGGCTTCCCCAGGTGCCCTGTGGCTTTTGAGGCACCTGGGGAACCCGGAGGGGAGGGGGAGGCTGTAGGTGTGGCCAACTTGGAAGCCAGCCAGAACTCCATTCCTGTGTATTCCTGCCCCCAAATAGCCCTGGGTTTCAGTTATTTTTTTTTAAAAAAATTGGCCCTAAAATATTGATATAGTGATATAGTGTTGTAATGATAGTTTAGGCAGATTCTTTGAATTCACAGCTTTTGTTAAAAAAAGAGTAAGTTTCTATTTGCTTACCTTCTGGAGATATGCCCTTTCCCTCCATGAGAGAAGAAGATAGAGATTTGCTCTTTAAAAAAATAAAAATAAAAGTTTGGGATTCAGAGAACCTGTTTAAATGATCATTACCACACTACAATGATTTACTGATATTTTAGGGACTTTTAAAAAAAATAAATAAAGGAGGTGCTGTGATGCCTTGAAAATCCTCATTATTGAAGGCATATGCAGAAGAAAATAAACTGGCTCCACAGCTGTAAAAATAGGGAGGGCAGATATGCAGAAAAAAACGTGCCCAAACTGATTCCAATTCCAGTGGATCAACTGACAAGAAAATGAGGACAATGTCAAATCTGAGGGAAAGGTCTTTCACTGTTCACAATGCTCATTTCCTCTCAAGTTAAATCAAGATGAATAGCCATGTTAGTTTGCCTTTAGCAGTAGAAAAGAGCAGATATGAAGAAGTGAGCAGTGACTCACAAAAGCTCATACCCTGCCACACATTTTTTGAGTCTTTAAAGTGCTACTGGGCTCTTGCTCCTTTCTACTACTCTCAAGTTGAACACTCCATATAATGTCATTGACTATTTGTTTACAATTTAAAAACAGAAATATTTTAAGTAATCTTGTGACTACATAGTTGCCAATGTTCAGCATGGTGCCTGGCTAGGCAACTACCATTTGGTATGGGTTCAGAATTTATTTTATTTAATTTGTATGTACTCCCCTTTCTCCCTAATGGGGACCTGAAGTGGCTTATATCATTCTCCTCTCCTCCATTTTATCCTCACAACAACCCTGTGAGGTAGGTTAGGCTGAGAAAGTGTGACTTGCCATAGCCTGAGTAAGGATTCCATAGCATGAGTATGAGCTTCCATAGCATGAGTAAGGATTTTATACTGGGTCTCCCAGATACTAGTTTAACACTCTTAACCACTACATTAGACTGGCTCTCACTGGTTTGTTTGCATGGCCCAGAGCCATCAAGCATAGAGTATCCATTGTTCAACATCAGCTACGTACTGCACAGTCAGCAGCACTCATCAGTCGGCAGCATTCCTCATGGCAGAATTTACAGGATTGAACAACAGTTCACAGTTGAAACTGCAAGGATGCTCAAAGTATTTACTATCCAAGTCAGAATACTCCGTGAAGAGTTTTGGGAGCTGGGCAGCCAAAAGTGGAAAGGCAGGAATGCTAGAGAAATAAGCTACACACTTTCCTCCCCATCCACCTACCCACTCCAACATGACTGAGACAACCAAGGAAAGCACCAGTTTTGCAACTTAATTTTTTTCTCAGTCATATTAGTTGGACAGGGGCTGTGATCATACGCACAATTAGACCCGACATAGGTGTGAATGCCAGGTGGATTTGAAGGGCACAATCAGACAACACCTGGGAAGCACCCCCCAGCAGTTGGCAACCCGTTCTGCTCTGCCGCAGAAGTGGAGATAAAAGACACTGGGGAAAATCCAGTAGGAAACAGGTTGCAACAGGCCGTGGATAGATTTTCCCCTGTCTGATCGCTCCAGAGCTCTCTCATGGTGTCAGGATAGTCTGATCAGGCCATCCCAACTCCATGCCGTGTCCCCCCCACCCCTTTTGCAGTATGCACATCATCACACACTCCATAGGGAGCCCTCAGTGCAGAGGTGCGATTCATCGTTCCCTTGTTAAAGCGCATGGGAAACAAACAGCACCCCCAAAAAGATTCACCCACAGTGCCCACAGCTTCAAAGGGAAGTGTGATCATGCAACTGCGGGTCAAATTCCTCTGGAGGAAATAGCCTCGCTCCCCCCCATTTTATCTGGCGCATGTGACTGCACCCAGGGAGAAGACAAGGAAAGAACTGGCATGGTCAAATATTTACAATATATTTTAGAACAATTTTTTTAACATGCCATTTTCAATTTGCAATCAAATTTTACCTGGAAAAGAGGAGGGCCCATCACTGTTCTCATAATACAAATCTGAGAAGAGTTTTTTGTAAACTCTTTTGTGTTAGAAATTGTTTTATTTTTGGAATGAGGGATTGGATGACAAGATTCAAAGCAAGTCAGAACTTCTATACCTTTAATACCTCTGCAGAGAAAATAAATCCAGACCAGACTAATTTCAACAGTTAGTGGGTAGGTTCCCCTGCAAATTCCACACACAGATGCAACAATATATTAGTTCTCACCTATGCATTATGATTTACACATCCTTATATAAGTTTCAGCAATATATTTCTTTAAAAAGACAGAGGTTCTTGCTGCCAAGGAAAGGTCATTAACTCAAACAGCTGATTTCCTGCCTTGCAGTACAATCTTAAAATGGGTTACTCAAGTCTGAACTCTTTGATTTCAATAAACACATAATGGAATAATACTTAATAAGATTGTGCTGTTAATCTTTGTAGCAGAAAGTATGTTTGCCAGGTGACCACAAGTAACAACTTGTGTGGAGATATTCTTTCCACCCTGGGGATCGTGTCTATATCTATACTCTATCTATGTACAGGAGCCTTTCTGCAAATTAGCAGCTGTCAAGAGGCAAAATACAGGAGATGAGTCATCCATTTCCAAGCACAGAGCACTTCACTGCTTAGAGATGCAAATAGATTTGACCAGAGTTGAGAAAAAGGGTTTACCTGCTAACACCTCAACTAGATTGTCACTCTTAAGGCTAGATTGCATTTCTTCCTTTTGGGTCAGGAAAATTGGGAATGTCCTCTGAGGAGGATTATATATTCTCCAGACATGAGGGATATAAGCTCTTGGACATTTTGGTTCAAGCCTTGAAGGAATAAGCCTTTATGCCAGAACGCCATCTTTACTATGTATTAAATAACCCTGGGGAGAAATCTCACAATTTTGAGATCTAAGGTAATGGAAGATCTTCAGTGCTACAACTTTAAAAGCTAGTAGCCTATACCGATTCAACATAGCTTAGGAGCTAGGGTTTAGAGGATAGCATGTTTACACAATTTCTTTTTTCCATGCTGAGCCTGATGCTTGTACAGAACATGTGTACTCTTTTTTACTTGTTTATCAAACTCTCTTATAATCTGAATGCCTGAAACCTGCTGATTTTTATCACTAGTTTGTCCCTATTGCTTTATGGGTCTCCCCATGTGTTTTGCTGTCTCAAGTAGTCCCAGAGGGAGCAAAACACATGTGGAAAGGGGGGGGGACCCAAAGCAAGAGGGACAAACAAGTGACAAAAATGAGAATGTAAAGAGTCCCGTGCCTAATTCTGCTTTCCAAAGAATGATAAAGGGGAGGGGCAGTGGTTAAGCTCACCATCCATGAAGGATGAAAGTGCAGAAATGCAATAGATCATTCCCATGCTAGCTAGTGCAAGTGAAGTCATGACAAAGAGATGTGCCTTTAAACAGCAACTCAGTAAAGAGTGCTAGAAATATTAATCTATTTAGCAGGAGATTCTCTTCCAGATTAGTTGGCAGCAGTGGACAATATCTAGAGAGAAGTTGGTAAATCAGGAGTAAGGAAAGGGATGCCTTACCAGGGAGAAACCTGGGGCAGCAGCAGAACTGTCCAAGCAGAAATCTGCAACAGCAGCAGAACTTTCCAAGTACCTGGACAAACAGGAGTGGGGCTTGCCAGACTGTTTCCTAGCAACTTGCAGTATTATTTATTGAGTGGTAGGCAGGGGAAGGTAAAAGGATGGAGAATGATGGTTCTTTCCTTAACCTTAGTCTCATACTTCAGCACCAGTCCCTGGCAGCCAGCTATCACTGATGTCATTGTCTCAAGCATGGCTGCTGAGGATCACCACAGTTGCCCAGATGCAGTTGTCTTTGCCTTTATTTGTTTGTTTGTTTTAATTCATTTATACTCTTCCTTTCTCCCCAATGGAGACCCAATGCAGTGTACATCGTTCTCCTCTCCTCCATTGTGTCCTCATTATCCCAAGATCTCCCAGTGAGTTTCCATGACACCAGTGGAGATTCAAACCTGGGTCTTCCAGATACTAGACCAACATTCTTAACTACTACACCACACTGGCCTTACTACACCACCAGCTACAAAATATCATATGAAAACAAATCTCATGGCTTGCAGCCAATTTAGTGCAAGATAGTCTTTACCATTTCACATTGAGCAAAACAAATGTGTCTTTTTCACAGCTTTTTTGCTTACCACCCAAACAGACATACTTCCACTCTCACTCTTTCATCGTTAAGATGAATTTTTTTTAAAAAAAGTGTCTGCTGCAGGGCAGTGAGTTTGACAGTCCGTGGTTTGATTCCACCCCTCCCCCTATAAATTGACCATAAGGAATAGGGTATGGCAGATATTTAAAATGACAGCCAACCCAACAACTTTTTTTGAGAAAGAGGTCAGGGCTTCAGCTGAATACTAAAAAAAGGAATTCTCTCCAGCATTTCTAAGCTAGTAAGAACTCTCTACTGATTTCATTCACTGTTTTTCAACAAGCTGCCTCTACTCCTCTACCTCCACCCATGCATTCATTAAGTTAAAATTACTGTGACAACCTTGCCATTTTGAATTTTCAGAATTTCCATATTACAGGGGCATATTTTCATAAAGATATATCTAATCAAGCCACATCTATAAATTAATACTGTTCAGCAAATCTAAATGTCATGCATTATGAAATAAAGAGAGGAAGGATGGGGAGCATGGTCACAGATCACAAATATCTACTACCTATCATTTAAAGAAGACATTATGCCTTTTCAGAAGCAGCCCTCCACATGGAGACTACATTTAACATAGTAATTTAGAGAACATCTTATCACATGGATTGTTATCATCACGGAGAGCAGTGGGAGCCCAGAAATGGCATGGAGATTCTCTACATTGTTGCAGTGACTCTAGAGGTTAGCTACAAGACCAAGAGTAATATTAGATGTCATACAAAACCATGGTGTAATTAAATTAACCATGGTTATTGTAATCATCCAAACAGAGACCACTTCACTATGGTTATTTAGGGTAAATCAAGGCAGCCGCCTTGAGCCGGTTGCCAACTGGTAAGGCGGGATATAAATGAAACAAATAAATAATAAATAATAAATCAAATCAGGATCTAAAACTATTGCTTGATGTTAGTTCTAACTATGGTTTTGCCTGAAATCTAGACATCTTGGCTTGTTTCTCAGTTACTTCCCTCACAACCACCCCAACTTTAGTGTCACCTGGTCAGAATGAAAGAGATAAAACTAGTATTTGCCCCCACCAGCAGTGCCTTTGTACTTCCTCTGCAAAAAAAGAACTAGAAAAACATTTAGCACAGTCCTAGTTGTTTCAACAGCAAATTAAAACTACCAAGATTCTCAGACCAGGGTGTGTGTGTGTTAAGAAAAGCTGAACTCCTTGCTACTGGAAATGTATTTACCTAGATTTTGTATATTGTCATGCTAGCACTGTTATCAGGTGAAAGTTTGCTCCTTAAGGAGACACATGGATAGCTGAAAGTAGATTACTGCAGTCCTTTCTATTTGTCCCTGGAGTGGAAATTGGTAGCATTGCATGCTTCAAGCAACCTAGCAGAAAAGAGGATACAACAGTTTCAGTAATTTCTCTCACTACGCTAAAGCATTTTAAGAAATAATTACAAATGTGTTTTCACTATTTTGTTTTTTTTATTATACCGATTTTATATCATTATTTGTGCTCCAAAGAAAATGGAAGTGTGATGTGACTCCCAATTGCTTGATCAGATGGTATCACAGAATGTTTCTGATAAATTGACCTATTCGGTTGCATGGCAGCATCTGGACTGCTTATTCCAACTCAGACATAAATCTCAATGTCTCTACAGGAAGTGGGGAGCATCTCTCTTTTCTCTTCAACAGTCTTTAGATCAAGTTCTTCAAGAGCATCTACAGAGAGCCCTTGAAAATTTATAACCACTTTATAACTGATTATTTCTATGAGGTGTGAAATGGGCTAAATGTTCAATTCTACACAAAATTCAACATCCTGGTTTTAACCTTTATTCCTAGGTCTGATAAACCTAGGGGAAGTCTGTTCCTCCACAACCCTGCCACATTTATATGAGGCAGAGGAGCCAACTTTGTCCAGCTTTTCACTATAGGGTTTTATTTAAGAAGAGAAGAGAAGAAGAAGAGAAGAAGAGATTGGATTTATATCCCGCCCTTCACTCACTTAAGAGTCTCAGAGCGGCTTACAAACTCCTTTCCCTTCCCCTCCCCACAACAGACACCCTGTGAGGTAGGTGGGGCTGAGAGAGCTCTTTCCCAAGCTGTCCTTGAGGGAACAGAGCTATGGCTTGCCCAAGGTCATCCAGCCAGGTGCAAGTGGAGGAGTGGGGAATCAAACCCAGTTCTCCCAGATTAGAGTCCGCGCACTTAACCACTACACCAGACTGGCTCTTTAAATGGCAGTTGTTCCCATCAGAGTTCATACCAGGCCAAGAACCAGATGCTGAACTTTGCCTTCACAATGAAGAATCTCTGCATATAGCTTAATCATAATTTGATCTCTGCATGCAGCTTTAAAATACAGCATCTAAACTGGGAACAAAAACATCTCAGAAAAGATGTGTGCAGAATTATAAGTACGCAACAAGAAGAGTGGAGGAGAATTACTCCCTCCCCTCTTCAATCAGCTGCTTTTCTGTTAGTGGCTACTTCTGATCCAGGTCCTTGGAAAGTAGCTTCTTGCTGTGCTGGTTATACATAATAAACCTAGTGCTGAAATCAGTAATAACCACAAAATGTGCTCAAGCATGCCAAGAAAGAAATATTCCAGTGACTGCAGCCACCAGCAGCAATATTTATATTTAATAAGCAAATAATAAACATGGCATTAAATTGCAAAGATTACAAAGAATAGAAGCCATCCATGAAATTGTCAATTAACTGGATAGCCCCCTGGTGTTGATGAGATAAAAGGGTTTTTTAAAAAAAAATCAAATGACACTTTATACAGTAAAAATCTTGGATTCATTCATCCAGTCCCTTCAATATGATTTTCCATTATAACCATCTAGAAATAAATCTCTTCATCTTCAATGTATTTTTTTTAAAAAGCCAACCAACCCACTTCATTCAAATTGAGACTGGATTCCTCACAATACATTCCAGTTGCATTTCTTAATACTTAGTAACCAGTTGCAAAGAAAGTCTTTTTTCAGGGGGAAAGCTCTCCAGCCAAAATTAACACTGATGTCCCACTGCCAGCTGCTGTCTTATTAGGAGAGATCTCAAAAATCTTGGGATGAAGAGGAATAGTTCATAGAAATGTCTTATACCAATGATAGAAGGATATTCTATGCTCTCATTTCTTCTAGGGAATGCCCTCTATCATTTCAGCCATTTCATAGTGGAAAGTGCCTTTCCAATTTAAAGTCTAAACTAGACATCTATGCAAAAAAACAGACTGCTTTCATCCTGTTTTCTTGCACCCATATTTTTGGTTAAGATAAATCAGAATGTCCCAAAATAAATTGTAGGCTTCTTATTTGAGGGTATGCAAAACACTTGCATGAGACAGCAGGACTATATATGAATACTTGTGAGCAAAGCTGTTGAACAAACGTGAAGTAAATGAAGTCACAAAAATCACAGAAGTGTACCAATTAGACTGGTGTTGATGTGTTTGGATTCCATTGTCCCCATGGGCATAGACAGTCCACAGGCAAGGAAATAAATACTGAACACCTTGATTCTTGGAGTAAAGAGGCCACAGCTTTTATTGATTACTATAGGAGCACTGGCGCTGAATAGGGATGGATCCTGAGTCCGATGGTATGAACAAATAATTTCTACTCATTGATGTGTTACACTGACAAAAAAAAAGTTGTGAAAGGTAACCATGTTTATCACATACAATCAGAGTTGTACTAAAAAGTGTCACATCTGGTACCTGTTGCACTTCATGGCATTCTTACCCCTCTATTTACATATTTTTTCCAGTAACCAGGGGGTTCATGTATGTACCCATGAGTGAGGCTTGTTCTAGTCCACGAAACTTTACAACATAATGAACATTTTCATCTTTTCATTTATTTTGTGATTTGATTCTTATCTTGTGTTTTGAAGAACAGGGCTCCTTGGTTGAGTTTTGAAACATTAAAAAAAAGAAAATTAAAAAAAATAGGAGGATGAACTGAAAGTAATCAGGGGGGATGTAAGGGTTCCTCACTATGTTTGGAAGTTATTCTGAATAAGAAATGTTTGAAAAAAGTCTGGGCACTCATATGGTTAATGAGTAGAGAAAAGTATAAGGGGCAAAAAAGCATCTCTTCAAAGTTGGAGGATTGGCTAAAATGAGGAGAATGGCTTTCAGATTGGCTTCCACTGGTTTTCAAATATTTTCACTTTGGATTTTAGATTTGTATCTACTTGCAAAGAGACTGACCCATTAATTTTAAATAGATGGTAGAAGAGCATTGCTGACAGATGACTGGATAGATCCGAGAAGCTGAGCAGAGAATATTTTCTTAATGTTATATATGGTTTGGAACCAGTAGCAGACTGGAGGCTTTGCCTGCAATGTCGGGTCCTTTTTTTGGACTCCTTCAGTCTGCTCTCCCAGGGTGAGGTCAACAGGGTCCTGACTACGGTTCAACTTACTACCTGCTCCTTAGAACCTTGGTGAAAGCCTGCAAGGAGATGGTGAAACCCTGCAAAGACATCTCTCCCTTTCTTGGTCCTCTTTCCCTAGCTCCCTATGCTGAGCCCACCAGCTAACTTCTATCTGCTCAACTCTGACCTTGCCACTGTGATAAATGCAATGGTCACCTTGAGAGTAGAGTACTGCAATGTGCTCTACATAGGGCTGCCTTTGAAGACACTTTAGAAACTTCAGGTAGTCCAGAACATGGCTCCTAGATAGCTGACTGGGTCTCCCTGGTCTGTACATATAACATTAAAACTCTGGCACCTGCACTGGCTTCCAATCAGCTTTTGGTACAAATTCAAATTGTTGACTTTGACCTATAAAGCCCTAAATCAGAGGTGTCAAACATTTGGCTCATGAGCTGGATCTGGCCCCTGCAGGGTTCAAATCCAGCCCACAAGCAACTTCCTTCTCTTGCTTCCTTTTCCAGGGTTGCTGCTGCAGCCACACCCTAGCTTGCTTTTTCCCCAGCTCCCTCAGTGGCTCTTTGCTTTCTGCTCCCTGTTTCCTGCCTCTTGTCTCCCCCCCACACACACACACACAAAGCTCCCTCAGTGGCTGCTTCCTGCTTCATGTGGGAGAGATACAAAGACAAGCCCCTACTCTTTTGGGGGGGGGGAGAGAGAGAGAGAGAGAGAACAAAGTTGGAGTTCCATGGCAGCTTTAAGACCAACAACATTTTATTCCAGGTATAAGCTTTTGTGTGCAGACATACTTCTTCAGAGGGAGGGAGGGAGGGTGGATGGATGCTTCTGACAAGAAGAGGAGGAGGAGGAAGAGGACATTGGATTTCTACCCCGCACTTCACTACCCAAAGGAGTCTCAGAGCAGCTTACAATCCCCTTTCCCTTCCCCTCCCCACAGCAGACACCCTGTGAGGAATTGCGTAGACAAGATGCAAAAATATGTAGTTATGGCAAAACTGACAAACTACATTAACTAAAGACCAAAAGATAAATTTGAAAATTTGTTGAATTTTCTATGACTATTATAATTAATTTCTTTAGTAATATATCTGAAACATTTAATAATAAATGATAATACTATAAGATAGTTTTAATATGAAATGAAAAGTGTGATACATGTTGTTTATTATAACAAACTGTTGTTTATTCTAACAAACCATTGTGTGACATTTATAAGTTGTCTATGATGTGATCTGTTATATAATAGATAAGACTGATAAGATAAAAATGAAAATATGTTTTTAAAGTTAGTAGGTCATATATATTTTAAGCTATACTCCTATGCCATTATACCATATATATCTTGTTATATGTTAAGCTATTATACTTTGATACATATACATAAAAATTTTAAAGAAGAAAGGTTTTTAATTTTTGTAAAATTGCCCATATAATATGTTTTTTGGTAATCATATTTTTGATCTGTTTTTCCCTATCCCTTCTTTTTTCTGTATCCCTTATAATATTTTTTAAAAAATAAAAAACTGACACTTTGTGAGGCTTGAGCGAGCTCTCTTGAGGATGACTCTTAAGAGAACAGCTCTGAAAGAACTTAAGACTGACCCAAGCATAATTTACATTAAGGAAATAATTTTGGCTTATTAAGATTGGATTTCTCTGTTCCTACCCAGATTTTTTTCTCTCTCAAAAAGACCCTGATTAAGAATTAGAGCCCTTGTATTGGTCCTTATATCTTGGAGAGTGGAGTGATTTCAGATGTTAAATAATAGCACACGTTGATAATGAGACAGGAAAACTAGGTCTCAATTCAGGCCTGGAGGATACATTGTCTTGAGCTTCAATATCAGTTGCAATTCATCAGTCTCTCTTTCTAATCTCCCTTTGAAAATCCTTTTTAAGAACATTGCTACTTTTAGTTAACACCTGAATGTTGTGGTTTCTAATGTAAGACTTACGTCCATTTATTCTTTGCATCCTTCTGGACTGAATCTTCCTGGGTAGAACTGAGACCTAGGTTTCCTGTCTCATGAACAATGCTACTACTACCATGCCTACTACCCCTCTGCATATCACACCTAATCCAATCAAGCCTGCTATTGTCATTCACTTGCTAATGCCATTCAGGATCTGAAATCACCTTTATGAAGTTTATATCTCTGTTAACCTCATGTTCTATTTTATGGCACACATGGCCCCACCCAACAAAGTGAAATTTATGACAGATCCAGCCCTCATAACAAATGAGTTTTACACCTCTGCCCTAAATGGTTTGGGACTTCCCTACCCGCAGGACTGCCTCTCCCAGTATGACCCCCTTTGCCTCCTCAGGTCATCATTGCAGGGCTTTATACAGGTGGCTGGCCTGTGGATTGCCTATTTGTCGACCACCATGGCAAGGGCATTTTCAGTGATTGGCCCTTCTTTCTAGAATCAGCTTCCCAGGGAAGTTCATGCCCTGTGGGATCCTTCAGCATTCCATGCTTTGTTTTGTGCAGCCTTTGGCTAGCATTACAAAATGGGGAGCTGGCCGGTTGTTTTAATTCTGCTAAGTCAATGTTTTAATTGGCTTTATTGTTTTATATTTATTGAATTTATTTGTATTTATTGTATTTTAAATATTGTAAGACTCCCTGAGACCCCTGTGGGGAGAGGCCATGGGGTATAAAATAAATAAATAAATAGATATTACGTTGGGTTGTTGGCCAGCAAGGCACTTTTAGTGCTCTTATGAATTGTGATATTCATAAGCCTGAACTTTGGGTTGCCTACAATGGAAGGGCCATGTGCTTTCTTCATGATAGGAGCCAGCTCCAGCCCATGCCAGGAGGCTGACACCCTAGACAGTTCACCTTGAGCAGAGACAAAGGACTCCTCTTGCCATGAGGTTTCTGTCTCTCTGTCTCAGCACACTGGTCAACCCCTGCCCCCTCCAACATACCTGCATAGTTATGCTAACGCAAGTGCTTAGCAACTAATGTTTGGGCCATCATCCAGTCGGCCAAAGTCATTGACTAACAATAGATGTGGCCAGGTGAGTCATCGGACCCCTGTCCAAAGTCCACTTCCTGGTGAGATCATAGTTTTGCAACATGGTCCATCCCCTGACCCTCCTCCCTTTGTCCACCTTTAACCTATGGAAGGGTCCAAGAGGGACGGACCACCTAGAAGGTGTGTTAGTGGGATGTGGCCTGATCAGCCCGCCCCAAGACCCCTAATAAAAGACCAAACCCAGAGGCATTTGCTCTCTTGAGCCATCGTCCCCTGTCTGCTTTCAAATACCTCTTCAGTCCAGCTTGCTGTACCCAACCCTTGCCTCCATCTTTAATCCTCTCTCTCTGGACTCGCGATCCAGGAGAACCACGTGGTCTCGCAGGTTCGAGCCTCGTGTCCCCATAGCCTTTCTAATTTTCTCCCCATCCACTTCTTCCATCGTTCGGACAACGCATCTAAGGTAAGGCACTGCTTCCCCACCAACGAATACCTGCTCATGCAAACGTGCTACTTTCTGTCTTTGCTTCTTAGGCCTGTGTGAGTGATTACGTTTTTGGTATGCTTGAGACACATTATTAAGTAAACAACATTTAATTGGATATCTGCCTCACGTGCCTCTTTCCTTGAGAACTCCCGGGAGGGGTGGGACCCTGGTATAATTGGCAAGAACCCGTGTATTTTGCTGATTGCTAAACATAAATTAAAGCAATTCGGCTAACAGGGTCATGTACTAATATTAGCTCATAGCCGATTTAAACAACTGATTTATACTAGGTCCTGTAATAACAGTCAATGTTTCTGATGGGGTGGGGTAATAAGCAAGGAAAGGCCTGCCATTCAAGAAAGACCTGTAGATGCATTGTTCAGGAGTGGCTGTAGATCACTGATGCATTAAAAGGGTTTTAGCTAGGGGAGGTGTAAATATTGGTGCAATCCTGAACAAAGTCTCACCTTCTTAGTCCATTGAAGTCATTACACTGCTGTTATATTACTTTCTATTTTGGACCTTTCTTGTAGAAGCCTACTCTTGTGTAACAGCCTGGCTTTGTCAATCTTCTTCTTCACTTTACCCATTGAAGTAGGTACTGCATTTTTAGAAATGACAAATGTAAATCCTTCTATTTAGAGTTCTTGTCCCAAGAAACAGAAGAGACATGGTTGTATTGCAGGTCTTGGCTGTAGACATTTTAACATGTGGTAGTTGGAAGCACACAGATGGGCAGAGCCATCTATGGATTTCTGCTATATAACAGTGCTTTTCACATTGGGGGGGGGGAGAAACCCTAGGAATTGTTACCTATTAATGCTGTTGTGAATAATTACTATGCTTACCCTATATACAAGCTTTAAATAGAAATGTCACTGTCTGTCCCCTCTTGCATTTTATATCTTTGCAATCATTTATTTATTTATTTATTTATTTATTTATTTATTTATTTATTTATTTATTTATTTATTTATTTAATATCCCGCCTTGCCAGGGGACCGGCTCAAGGCGGCTAACAATACAGGGTACCATAAAGGTTCACAATAAAACTAACATGGGTACTATTCTTGCTGATCAAAGAACACAAGGAAGAAACAAATTGTTGCATCTGTGTATAGCCAAGATGCCAAAGGGTTTTATGGTTTACATGTTGCAAAGTCATTTGGGGTAGGAAAGGTAGGCATTTGATTTAGATAATATGATGTTTGCACACCATGGTACTTGTTCAACTGTCAGGATTGGCAACAAGCTCTAATAAGTGAGCCCTCTAAAAGCATAATTTGCCACAGAAGACCTGAGGTAGCAGAAGACCGTCTTTCCATGCCCTTCCTCCCAGTCCCATATTCAACATAAACAGCCTTCTTGAAATTTCTCAATAAAAATATGCATGAATTCAGTGATGTATTACTATGTTTAGACATTTTGCCATTTCTTATGCCATTCAAGTATAAGCTTCTGTAATGAGGTCTGAATGCATATTAGATTTGGATAGGGCTAATATCCAATCTTAAACAATAATACTGTCTTTGGCTCAATAAATCCCTTTTTGCATGAGAAGTTTACATTATGCATTCATAGCTTTAATCATGTTTACCTAACTTACATATCTCAAAGAGAATTTGCTTCCTTATGCCCCTCCAGCTGTCTATGTTTTATTCACAACTACTTGCTTATCTCATTTTTCCAATATTCCACTTATAAGAAATCTATCCTGAGCATAGCCCTCTGTCCTATTTGTTGGGATGAGTGACTCAGCATGCCTGGACACTGGGGCGGGGGGGGGCACTACATCACTTATACATGTTATAGGTGCTACTTCCTTGAATGGGATGCCTCCCTTTGTCTTAACCTGGGAGCTGCCCTCTGGGCCTTTCTACTTTCTTCACATGGCCTTCCATGGAGATGTGTTCCTTCATGTCTCTCCTGTAGATGCAGTGCCCTCATACTCCCACACACATGATGCCCAACAAGCTGGCCATTTAGATAGGAAAAGTACTTTTTGATTAGGCTTCTTTCTCTTCTTTTGACTGCAACCTGAATGTGAACTGGATCTATCTACTTGAATAAATATAAGTTTATACCTTTTTCACATTATACTTCTTGGGTGATTTATTTACTGCACTCAGTATTGTGCTTCTATTACTGGACAACTCTGCTGTATTAACCAAATATCCCAATAGTATTAAGTACAGTAATAAAAGCAGGAACAATTCTCTGTTGCTTGTTTTTAGCAATGAGTTTCTGGACTGTATTGAGAAGTGGATTATAAGAAAAAGACTGCCCAGTCTGGCTGCATTCAGACTGGCAGTTTGGCCCGATATAGGCACCTTTCACAAACAAATTAAATGGGCCTGTTCACACAGCCACAGCTGTCAGGCGTTCCCCGGGTGTACTCACCCCACCAGAGGATGACTTGGAGCCGGGTTAAAAGCCACCACCTCCAAAGTGGAATTTTTGTTTCCTCATGCATTCATCACGCATGGCCGGCTGTCTGAACATGGGGGAGCAGGCACAGAATTTTTTTTAAAAAAAAAATTGCTCATGTGCGCACATGCACACATATGCATGCATGAATTTTGGCCGTTTTTGCAGTGCGCTCATGGCTGATGCGCCACAATAGTGTGGATGCTTTCCCACGGGATGTCTCTGTAGGTAACCTGCAGTAGGGTGTGCTGTGTGACTGATATGTCCCACAACATTTTAAACTGGGTCAATTAGAGGCGGCACTAGATCGCAGCAAGCTGCCAGTCTGTTCACAGCCTCTATGAAGATAATTTTATTGAAGCACGATACAATGCTATTAATTATTTGTCCAGTATATGACCTGCTTATGTGACCATTCTGGTGATGGCACTGGAAAACTTCAGAGGAAACAGCATTAAGAAGGCTCAAATATTCTCAACATGCACTTTTAAAAAAGGTAGAATAACAAAATATGGAGTAGGCAGAAGCCTGGTTTGGGATAGAGGGGAAAAAAGAGGTAAAAGCTTTTCTATTAGGTCACAGCCATAGCACTGTGCTATGTACACTTCCTCACCTGAAGAAGAAGAGATTAGATTTATACCCCACCCTTCACTACCCAAAGGAGTCTCAGAGTGGCTTACAATCTCCTTTCCCTTCCCCTCCCCACAACAGACACCCTATGAGGTAGGTGGGGCTGAGAGAGCTCTTTCAAGGACTGCCCTTGAGAGAACAGCTCTGAAAGAACTTGTAACTGACCCAAGATCACACCAGCGGCTGCATGTGGAGGAGCAGGAAATCAAACTCGGTTCTCCCAGATTAGAGACTGTACTCCTAACCACTATACCAAACTTGCTCTCTGAAACCTGAAACACCGGTTAGCCCCAAGTATTTTTTAAAAGGTACAGCCTTTTCCAATTGTGATATGACAATTTTTATTTTTTAAAGACAGTTTATTTTTAGCATAGGAAAACTTTCTTCCCTCTTGAATTACTATGACTGTGAGCTGGCTAGATGGTAAGGAGAAAAGTTTTTTTAATGCTGTATTCTGTTTCATACTTTCTAAGCCATAAAATAGCTAAGACTGATTTTACACCTCCCCTCTAAAGTAGTTTGACTGCTGTCTTTTCCTGTGCTGATTTCACAGTGGTGTGAAATTTCACTCCAGGGGGATTAAGTGCACTAATCAACAGCAATTGTTTAAAGCAGAATAAAGCGGTTTAATACTAGCTTGACCACAGGAGGGCAATTAGTAGATATGGACATTTCAGTGGCAGCACAGTTTCACACCGCACAGAGGTATGGGCAGGGTTTTTTTAGGAACTAGAATGATTCCAGTGGGAAAGTCAGATGTAAAATCAACCTAAGATTCTTATTATTTGACATTGATTCTCCACAACAGGAACTCCTCTCAAGAAACACTCCCCCTTTCATTCAGGACATTTCATATTTTATGCCACCATTACCATAGGCAATGATATGTCTTATCCTATGTGGGAGACTGGGAATTGTTGCACCAGCCCCACCCCTTCCATTGAGTGGGAAGTCATAAAAGGGGCCAAGAGAATCTCAGCTATGGGGTTCTCAGCTACTCAGTTTCTCCACACTTCAGGTTGCTCCTTCCAGTTTGGTATAGTGATTAAGAGCAGCAGGACTCTAATCCGGAGAACTGGGTTTGATTCCCCACTCCTCCAAATGAAGTCATCTGGGTGACCTTGGGTCAGTCATAGCTTTCTTAGCCCTTTCTCAGCCACTCCAGGTAGTGAAGGGCGGGGTATAAAACCAACTCTTCTCCTTCCCCTTCCTTCCTTCCTTCCTTCCTTCCTTCCTTCCTTCCTTCCTTCCTTCCTTCCTTCCTTCCTTCCTTCCTTCCTTCCTTCCTTCCTTCCCATTGCCAGGAGCTTTAGATTGATATGTTCTCTGCCAGAAAGAGTTAAATAGCTCTAGGTAGCCCACACAGACCCCCACTAGAGTTCCCAGGCCATGCCTGGCAGCCAGTGAGTGTGTTGGAGGGCAGGTACATGGAGGGCATGCAATGTCACCAGTGCTGCCAATGGGAGTTCTGGGTACAACCATAACATTTAAGGCAATTCCTAGAGCTACCCATTGTCATTTCTGAGTTGTACTGGTATAGCTTAGCGAACCAGTATAAAGGTTAGCGGTGCTTTGTTCTTTATTTTTCTCCTATTGCCACTTGGAGCAATGATGGGCAACAAAGATTACTGGCAGGAAACCTCCTGCCATAGCAGGAAACCTGGTAACCATAGACCCACCCACCAACCCCAACCTTGTGATACCACAGAATCTCGCCTGGCCTGCATTGATCTGGCAACCAAGCTGGCATCAAGTTCCACTTCCAGTCCTCCCCAATCAAATAGACTCTCACCAATTTCCCACAAGCAGCTGTGCCGCTGTCACTCTTCCATTTGCCCCAGTTGCATTGGTCAATTTCACACTATTTGCTGTGCGGCAGCATTTTGACCTGCAGTTCCCCCTGATTTCCCCCATGTCTTCTCGATATTAAAAAACAAGGATCAAGCAGATGTGGGGGAAATAGGGGGGAGAGGCAGGTCAAAATATGGCCACGCAACAAATGGTGTGAAATTGACCAATGCAACTGGGGCAAATGGAAGAGCGATGGCGGCACAGCTGCTCGTGGGAAATCAGTCTCTCTTTCACCCCATGGCTCCAGGGTCCCCAGAGAACCTTGTGCTATGCTTGGTAGAACTACTCTGTTCTTTGGCTCCCTGTGGATCTTCTTCCTTGTGGGCAGCCCTATCACCCAGCTGTGTGGTTACAGTATCATTGGTGCTGGCAAAGGCAGCCTTAGAGCCAGCAATGACCAAGAGGAGTCCAGACATTCAAGGGCCTAATTTTCTCCAACTCCCTCAGTACTATTTATATGATAAAGGTCAATCCCCTCTCATGTGTCTTTATCTGCTAAATTATCATTTTCAGTGACATTCTTAGAATGGTCTTCTTTAAAAGTTCACAGAAGTCCCAGTTCAGGTACTTCCTTATTTAAACAATTTAAAAAGATATATACCTAACTTTTGATGTACTACATGGTTCATTTAACTGTAGTTTAAGAAGCTTGAAATAAATTTGAAAAATATATTTGTTAGAGTAATTATAATTTCATAACAGTTGTAAACCTGGAAGCAGTCAGTTTCATTTTTTAAAACGATCATGCTTCAGTTAATTTTAATAACTGTAATTCATAATAAATGCAATCCAGTGTGAGATTCTTAATAATGCAGAATCACAGTTTCCTGACAAGGAATATTAATAAGATGAGACAGAAGTATACAATCATATATTAGAAGCATTACTTCTTACTTATAAACACCCATGATCTGTAATGAAAGTTCATTAGAAATCTAAGGATTAACATGACATCAGACCACATGTAGAGATGAACAACTCCCACCTCAACTCCAAATGGGATTTGTAAAAAAATAACCAGTTCATACACCGTGGAATGCTCAAGGAACAGATATGTGCCATAGTCCTGCATATGCTTCAACCCTCAGAACTGAGGCAAGCCATGGTGCAAATTCGCCTGCTTGCCACCTTTGTGGCTCGGGGCTTGGGGGTAGGGATAAAGAGAAAGCCTTCAGCTGGCTGCAGCCAGCCACATGGGTCCTTTGGGGAGTGGTTGCCCTGCAGCAGTTGGTGGTAAGGCCAACCACTTCCGGGCTTGCTGTTCACTTGGGAGGGGAGGGCCAAGCCAGAGGATGGCATCACAGGATGCACTCCACCCTCCCCTTCCTTATTTAAAGCAACACCACATGCATTGATCTCTCAGTCTGCGGCAGCTTTTTCCTAGGTGGGGGCTTCTGTCCCTTTAAACCTCCCAGCCATGTTTGCTTCTTCAGTTCTATGCCGGGGATTGGAGCCGTGTTCAAGGAGCATAAGCTCCATGTTAGCCAAATTGCCTTATTTCTTAATAAATATGGGGAATTAGAATATTAAATAGCAATAGGCTTAATTATGGCACCAATAACCTGTGTGTACCTGAGTCCAATTTATCCAGATCCCCAGAAATAGACAGGGGGACTAGATTTTAAATAAAATGGTTTATTTACTGAATGATTTCACACACACATACAATAAAAATAACCATACATTCAAACAACACAGAGCTAGGAAAATTAGATAGAAAGGTATAGCGACTGTCACACCAGTAGGAAAATATTGATGAGGGGTGATACTTGTCTGACATGGTGAGTTGAATCTGCCGGGGAAAATGGGGGAAATACTAGGGAAGGGGTCATGTGCTGGCCAGCAGCCAGTGGGGGCCAGTGGAGACTCTAGACATCACTAGGACTAGAGTCAGCAAGGTAGGGTGGGGTCAGGTAGGTAGAGGCGAGAGAGAGAGAGAGAGAGAGCAATGGGCAAATGCTATCCTTATGTACCCTAGAGTGACTGGGTGGGCTATGCTTGGTCAGTGACATAGTCCCCAGGAATTTTAGAAAAATCCAGTTACTAATGGTCAGGAGATGACCAGGAGAATGGGATTAATAGTTGGGCAATCGACATGATGTTTCTTAATAGTGACACCTTTCAGAGTTCAGGGCTAAAGACAAAGAAGAAAAGAAAAGGCAGTCATTCAAGGTACTTGGCCAGCCATTAGCATCAATGATCCAATGATCTGCAGCTGCATTAGCTTGATGGGTGGTGGGTGTGCTTGTCAGCCCAGTTTAATTTCATCACGGCCAAGTTCTATTGTTTAACTGGAAGATGAGTACATAGATAGCAATTGTTTGCTTCAAAGGATAGTATCTAATACATTTTATAGTCATTACAATTGGTATAGGGTAGTCTTAGGCATTTTTAATACTACAATAGACCTAGTGTTCCAGTTTATATAGTGTAGGGTTTGTCTTAGATATATTGATACAGTCAAATATGGAGAGGAGAGGAGACTGGATTTATACCCCGCCCTTCACTAACCGAAGGAGTCTCAGAGTGGCTTGCAAACAACTTTCCCTTCCCCTCCCCACAACAGACACTCTGTGAGGTGGGTGGGGCTGAGAGAACTCTTTCCAGAACTGTCCTTGAGAGAACAGCTCTGACAGAACTATGACTTACCCAAGGTCATCCAGCAGCTGCAAGTGGAGCAGTGGGGAATCAAATCCAGTTCTCCCAGATTAGAGTCTGCACACTTAACCACTACACCAAATGGAAATTGAAGTTGCAGGGCATAGTGGACTTGCACAACTCATACTGTTTAGGTGGGTGGGCAGCCAGTGATGCACAATTTGTAGTTCGTTAATAAGTTTACCTTGGGGTTGCTAGCCTCCAGGTGGGGCCAGGGGATCTCCCACTTTTACAGCTGGCTGCTCTGAATGGTGGACTCTATGGTATTGTACCATGCTGAGGCCCCTCCCCTCCCCAAACCCCACCCTCTCCCAGATCCACCCCCAAATTCTTCATGTATTTTCCAACCCAGACCTGGCAACCCTATTTGGAGCAGTAGGCTCTGTAGTCGTTGTGAGTCTTGGGGCTGACCATTAAGTGAGGTTGCATCAGTTATACAGGTTGTGAGAGCACCAGGGATATGCCACCTAAAGGCTGCAGCACCAAAGCGCCAAGCTGCTAGGGCACAGCCAAAAGTGTCCAGTGTAGGACCACGCTCCAAACCAGCTGGTTTGGGAGCCCGCCCCAAGGCTACCACTGCTTGGGCAGAAAGGGCTACAGCCCTCAAGGATTCAGGCAGGGAACCTTCTCCACCTATGAGTCATGGTCACTGGCCTACTGCAGCACAAAATGCCCCCTCAGACCCTGGGCATCAAGGCTGGGCTAGGGTACCTGTTGCAGAAATTTGGCCTCCTGGTTCAGATACTGGGGGTCGACCACAAGTTTACACAGAGGCAGCCTTGTAAAATAGAAAGAAAAAAGTTTATTTGTGATCACAAGGAAAACACCCAATCTTCCAAAGATTGAAGGAGGTCTCCCTGAACAAAGCATATGACAATCTTATATATCCTTAAGTAAACAATTCATTTTTTAAAAAAAAAAACCATATTACAACATTAAGTGAAGCATGGTGGTGGCTGCTGTTTCTGTCTTTGCAGTTTTCTTGTTTTTGCACTATGCAGACTGTTCTGTACATAGGTAAAACGATGACAAGGACCGCAGTGGCTCAGAGGTTAAGACACTGAGCTGCAGACCGGAAGGTCAGTAGCTCGGCAGTTCAAAACCCTATTGCCATGTGATGGAGTGAGCTCCCATCTCTGGCCCCAGCTCCTGCCAACCTAGCAGTTTGAAATTAAGAAATTGCAAGTAGATAAATAGATACTGCTTCAGTGGGAACAGAGTTTCATGTGCCTCGGTGTTTAGTCATACCAGCCACATGACCATGGAAAAAGTGTTTGGATGGTACTGGCTCTTCAGCTTGGAAACTGATATGAGCACTGCCCCCAAGAGTCAGATTCGACTGGCTTTCGAGCAAGGGAAACCATTACCTTTACTTTACTAAGATGATGACACAGAGTAATGGGGGGGAGGGTCTGTGCTCGTTCCCCTTTCACACAGTCTTGTGCTATAACCTTTATGCTGTAAATGTCATGGCACAAAATGCAGATGTGACTATTATGGCTTCCAGAGTTGGGTTCACTAGAGTTTACTCTGGCCATCTCCTTTGGCTCTTACAGAGGCCTTCCCCTTCATACCCCACCCACAACAATCTCCTATTGGGGGGGTCTTGACAATACCGTTGATATAGAGGTCATAGGACACCTTAGTGAATGGTTTGAGCAGCTGGAAGTTCACCCTGTGCCCAGTGAATCTGCTACAGCAAGCCACAGGAGCACAAGGAGGCAGTGTTCACCTACTGAGTCTGAGGACTCAAGAACTTCCAGTGGAAGCACCCCTGACAGACACCCACCAGCAAGGTATGGCTGCAGCAAGTGTCACAAATCTCTAGCTTGTGTGGGAATGTGAAACTTCGGGTAGCCGGGGCTCTTCAGGTGAGTCATCCTCAGAAGAAGATTCCAGTCATGCAGATGGAAACTATTGGCTCTGGGGACCTATATTCCTGGCTTGCCAGCCTCGGCTCAAAGGCACTGGACACAAGGTACATCTGACCCTAGAGTTGTTTGGGGTCAGGACAGGCACATAACATTCAGGGATCCACATCTTACTGTGATTTAGATGCCCCCCCCCCCCCCGGCCTCCATATTCCCCCTAAGTTGAGGGAATATTAGATGGATACAAGAGGTGGGGACCCGCGATACTCATGGGGGAGGGAGGATTCCTAAAGGCTGCAACCCCAGGTAAGTCCTCTTCCCCCACCCCCACCCCATGATTTCCCCCCCACTCCAAGGCCCAAGCAGTTGATGGCCTATCAATAAAGTGGCAAGGGCTGGGTAGACCTGGCTTCTGGAGAACAGGTCTACCCACCCCAGTCCACTCTATTGGTAGACCTGGCCTCCAAAGAACAGGTCTACCCAGCACTTGCCACTCTATTAGTAGACCTGGCCTCTGGAGAACAGGTCTACCTGCCCCAGTCCACTCTATTGATAGACCTGGCCTCCAGGGAACAGGTCTACCCACCCCAGTCCACTACATTGGTAGACCTGTTCTCTGGAGGCCAGGTCTACCAATAGAGTGGACTGGGGCAGGTAGACCTGAGGATCATCAGGTCAAAGTCAGGATACAGGAGGGACATAGCCCTACAAGTTTGGTGGGAGTACAATCAAGAGAGGTGGCAGCGGGGTTGTTACAAGTTTGAACATAATTGTGATTCTTGTTTTGGGCCTCATCCCAGACTGTCTTGACTGAGGGCACGAGTGGGTCATAGCCCTTTTGCAGGGCCCAACCCTCTACCAGCTCCACTAGCCGAAAAAAAGGAGGGTCTGGAGCTGCTGCCATGGCCACTACAGCACCTGCCAAATAATCCTGATTCACAAACTCTTTACATGTCCCTTTCCCACACCCCTGTCTGTATTCAAGCCCTGGCCCCCTTGTTAGCTAACTTCTTCAATAAGGAAGCAGCTAGATTTCTTTTTAAGGGTTTCTTCTATGGCTTTTGCATACATTTCATTGGCCCCAGGATGCAGACTGACTGTGATAATGTGAAGTCAGCCAGGGACCTATCTGTAATTGTTGCGTAGAAAGTGGCCAAAGAATGTGTGGCAGGGAGAGCTGCAGGGCCATTTCAACCCCCACCCCTTCCTAGTCTGTGGGTTTCCCCCCTTAGGAATTGTACCCAAAAAGGCACCTTGTGAATTTACTGATTCACCTTTCCTATACAAGAGGATCATCAGTAAATGATTGCATACCGCCAGAGCTTCCATCCCTTTTATGCTCTTCAGATCATTTTGTCCCCCCCCCCCTCTTCTGCCCGTGAGGTGGCCAAGCAGTCCAGAATGGGGGATTTTTATTTTTTTTTTAGTTTGCCATCTGGAGTTTTAATTTATCTGATGGTATTAATGCATTTTATTTTCTACAATGTTGCTTTTATTCATTGTTGTATAACACCCAGAGCCCTGCAATAGCAGGAATGGGCAATTCAGAAATCATCTTCTTCTTCTTCTTTCCATTATGCCTCCTTTGACCACACAGTTAACATCATGCTGTCCTGTGGGGTGGGTGTACTCATGGCAAAATATGACATCCAGTCTGCTTTCAGATTGTTACCAGTTCACCCAAGGAATTCTTGCTTGTTGGGCTTGTTAGGCAGTGGTTTGTGGATAAAGCTAAGCCCATGAGCTGCTCAGTCACCTGTGCTGCATTTGAGGCCCTCAGCGCCTTTTTGGAGTGGGTGGTCAAGGATCGGTCCAACTCCCCACACATCTTCCACTACCTTGATGATTTTAGGTTGCTCGCCCAGCAGAGGTTCCTGATAGCGCTGACTGGCTATCTATGCCCCAGGCCCTCATGGCTGAGTTGGGGGTTCCCTTAGCCCTTAACTAGAAGGAGGGGCCCAGCATACAACTGACATACCTAGGGATCCAGCTGGATTCCATATTGGGCACATCTCATAGGGTTGCCAGCCTCCAGGTGGTGCCTGGGGATCTCCCACTTTTACAACTGATCCCCAGCTGACAGAGATCAGCTCCCCTGGAGGAAATGGCTGCTTTGGAGGGTGGGCTCTATGGCATTGTATTATGCTGAGGCCCCTCCCCTCCCCAAACTCCACCTTCTCCTGGCGCCACCCTCAAAGTCCCCAGGTATTTTCCAACCCAGACTTGGCAACCCTAACATCTCACCTTACAGGGGATAAACTGGCCTCTCTTAGGGCCCTACTGTCTCAGGTCAAGGCAGAAAAAAATGCACCCTTAAACAGATCCAGGTGCTTCTGGGCCACTTAAATTTTGCCTACAGGTCTCTCCTGGGTCTCTCCTGGGTGCACCGTTTGCAACCGTCTTACATGGACTACTTCTGGAGTTTGGGCTCCTCATCATTGTATCAGAATTACCTGAGGTATTAAGAAAGTCCTGCAGGTCTGAGTTCACTTCCTGGCCAACTATAACAGTGTGTCCACATGACAATCTCCATCTGACCTGGGGAGTTCATTGTTGGTTCATACAGAGGCATCTGGCAACCTAGGTTTTGGCCTTTATTTTGTGGGTCACTGGTGCACAGAGCGTGGGCACCATGGTTGGGCCTGTACTGGCATACTGAAAGACCTCACCTTCTTAGAGTTCTTCCCAATATTAGTGGTTGTAATCACATGGCAAGAAAGCTTTCATGATAAGCGCAGCACCTCTTGGTGCAACAATTAGGCCATGGTCAGGGTGATCAATAGTCAAACATCATCTTCTGAGCAGGTGATGAGGCTTATCTGCAAGTTTGTGTTGGCCTGTCTCACTTCTAACACCTCCTTTTCAGCATGTTACATTGTAGGCACCACTAAAAACATCATGGCTGCCTTATCTCACTTTCAGGAAGAAAAGTTCCATGCTCTGGCTCCTGATGCAAATCTTCACCCAGACCACTTCCCAGGAGAACTGTGGACCCTTGGCAATGCATTATTGCACAAGGAGTCTTGGGGTCAATTAACCCACCCACTTGTCATGTCTATTCTCACATGATTTCTTCTTTCCACACATTTCTGAACTCTGTGGGTTGGTGAGATTCCTCAACATTTTTTGAAGTTCACGTACTGAGTTACTTGGCTGTGCACAAAATGCGTGGCCTGGCCCCATGAACAATGGGGATCCATTTGTCAGCTATTTCCTTCTATAGCAAGGCCCTTGGTGTCCTGGACTCACACAGTGAGAGTTTTGAAAAGGTCTGCCCCCTCTATTCCTGGCACCAGGAAACCCATTACCACCCCACTTTTCTGTGGCCTTAATTTACAACACTCTAGAGTGTGCTGGTCTTCTTCAAGACCACCTTGTTTTGTGCAGCCTTCACACTGTCCTTTTCTGGGGCTTTTCAGGGTAGCAAACTCATGGTGGCTTCATGGTTTGATAAATCTGACCTGATCTTGATCCACTGGGACATTATGATTCAGGGCTGTGAGCTCCTTGTTCATTGGAGGCGGTCCAAAACAGAACAATGGGGGCATGGTGTTCCACCGTGAGTCCTCCTGGAGCGGTGGGAGGGCACAGCAAGACAGTGGGACTGGCCCCAGGAGCAAACCCAGCTGGAGGAGAGCCGAGGCCAGAGGGGGAAGAAGCTGCCAGGGTCTGCCCCGCAGTGCACTCCTGGGTCGGCCTCAAAGATGGGGCTGCCTGGACATGCCTGCTACCAGCCCCGGGGTCCACATGGACCAGGGGCTGGCACCCAAGCCCCAGGGCCCAGGAACTCACCAGGCATGGGGCAGACACTGAGGGCCCGTAATGTCAGCACGTGGCTGTTTGCCCACGCACAAAAGTGGGCGGGGCCAATGCAGGAAGAGGAGGGAAGAGGACACACAGGGGGAGGGTTATAAGGGGAAGAGCCACCCACCAATGAGAGCCAGGCAGATGGGGGATGGACAGGGGGCAGAGCCTATGAGACACAGGGGGAGGAGGGAAAGGTAATCAGAGGAGGGAGGAAGAGTATAAAAGGGGTGAAACAGAATGGGCCGAGGAGGAATTGGTGAGTGGGAGAGAGACGACCACGGCAGGCACAAGAGAGAAGCCAAGGCCCAGGTCACTACCCACGCAGGGGTCATATCCCGGTGGTGCAGTAACCCCGGGGTTCCCCATTCTGAGACCCAGTTTCTCCCCCTATGAACCCTACCTCCACCTCTGACTGCAGGGGACTACAGCAGTGGTGACATCCCCCCCTGGTGGGAAAAACGGGCTTGACACATGGCACAATGGTTCACCTTCACACAGCCCCTCCAGGCCTTCCTTGCCCAGTGTGTTCTGTGAAAGATTATTTGGCCTTGACGCCTCCTGGTTCTGGCCCTCTTTTTGTTCATGTCAATGGCACCATCTTATCCAAATTTCAATTCATCAGCATTTTGCAGGCATTTATTTCAGGTATGGGCCTCTGGACCATGGAATACAGAATGCATTCTTTTCATATTGGGGTGGCTATGGAGGCTTTAGACTATGGGCTCTCTGTTGATCAGATTCAGGCCATTGGGCACTGGCGTTCTTCAGCTTATAAGACTTACATACGCTTTCAGCTTTGGTAAGCCTATAAAGTTCTTCTCTTAAGTTCTCGCAGGCCAGTGGAAGACTGTTTGGATCATCAGGCATAGTATCATCTTTTGGGCTGGATCATATGCTGCTGCTTCTAGCTGCAGCAATGAATTGGGCCTGGATGACTGGCTGCAGATCTGCTGGATGGGACAAAGGGGTATGCATTGGACCACCCTTCTGTCTGTTATCTTTGATAAAATCTTCTGTGCTGGTTCCCCAATGCTATCATTATTTAGTTTGGTGAGAATGACATCCCAACACAAAAGGGCATAGTTTTAGTAGTCACAATAGTTGTGGACTTGGAAACTGTTTGCACAAGGCTTCCAAACCATAAGCTGTTTTAGTCCAAGCTCCTAGAGCATTGGAAGTGGCAGGAGGGGCATAGATCCAGAAAAAATAGACCTCACCAGAAGGAAGATGTACAAAGCAACAGCTCGACTTGGAGAGTCCTGGGTGGGTGTATAATCCGGTACCCAGACATTTGTTTTTTGCAGGAGGTCCTCTTAGGACCTGATGGCACCCACCTTTCAGAATGGGGGGTGGACATTTGGCTTCTCTCCATTAGGGATGGCTTACAGCAGGAGTGAGGGGAGTCCCTCCCTGCTCTTGTAGCAGTTTGGACATTGGAACAGGTCCTTTTGGGGGGAGGTGGTACCTGTGCATATCCCTCCTCTGGGTTTGGGGACTCCCTTAAGGGGTCTTGGAGGTGGAACACTAAGAGACATGCCCAGGTGGGGGCTGTCAGCTGTTTCTAACCTCCAGGTGGTGATGGAACCACACAGTGTCTAGCGCCCATGTGGGACCCCGATATTTGCCACTTCAAGGGTTACACATGGACAGGTGGCCGGGGGTGGATTGGTTCATTGGGCAGCAGATCGGTCCCCCAGTGCTGGATCCATCCTCATGCTGTACCAATGCTCTTGCTCTGCATCCAATAAAGCTGTAGCCTACTTTCATCCAAACACTGGTGTCATGGTATTCCTTCTCACAATACCCCACCCCCTTTACTAGCCCCTGGGTCTGCAGTGCAGTAAATATCAGTTAAATTAACAGGCAACAACTTGGTTCATTTGTAAGGTGCTTCAAGAGAATTTTACACACTCACTTAACTCCTGCACTCAATGCCTGCATCACTCTGGGTACAGAGAGATGAGACATTATATTCCTACCTAATTCCTTTGTATGGACAAACAACTCTACCTCTGGGTCTTCAAAGCCTTCAGCCATGCTGCAAGAGGCATTTCCAAGTCACCCTTCTGCAAAGCTCTAATTTCCGGGTTGAGGAGTCAGTCAAGCCCAAAGATCCTGATCCAGTTCTCAATAGACTTCTAGGCTGGTTTGAAGGAAGCCTTTTTTACCTGAAGTGATGCCTCAGGTTGCTCACCAAAGTTACTTTTCTTTAAACCTCTCTTTGTAGATAGCACTGTACTACCAAGTGTGATCTATTTAGACCTCAGCTAATTTGAGCTTGAGGGAAAAATCTACTTGTTCTCTAAGCAACAAGCTAGTCCTGCACTGCATTAAAACAAGTGAAATACAAAACTGAGATGAGTGTTGTCATAGGGGCTGCTTAGCTCACAATTGGCCTTTGGTGGCTATAACAGTGACCATGGCAGACTAAACTGAGGGTCAACCCAGACAAGGCTGGCTGAGAAGGCTATTGCTACAGAAGGACTGGATACACTTGTGAAGAAGAGTTGGCATTTGCAAAACCATTTAAGAGCTTGGGAGTGTTCCTGGACTGAGCATGTTGATGTAGTGCCCAAAAGTGCCTTCTATCACCAGCACTTGGTTCACAGACTTTCTTAGGCTCAGCCATCTTGGCCTCAGTAACCCATACTTTTGTAACTTCATGTTTAGAAAATTTTAATATGCTTTATATTGGGCTGCCTTTGAAGACAATCTAGAAACTTAAATTGTGTCATAATGTGGTGGCCTTATTGTTGGGACTAGCCAGCAGGAACATATTTCATCTGCTCTAAAACAGATTGAAGTGGGTAGACATGTTGGTTTGAAGCAGCAGAAAAAAGTTTGAGTCCAGTGGCACCTTTAAGAGCAACACAGTTTTATTTCAGGTATATGCTTTCAAGTGAAAGCACACTTCTTCAGATATTCCAAAACAGCTACATAGGTGGCCAGTTTTTTACAAGTTTCTATTCAATGTGCTGGTTATGGCCTTTAAACCCTTTCACAGCCTAGCACCCACACATCTAAATGACAATCTCTTCCCATGTCTCTGCGTGCCAACTAGGGAAGTCAGAGATCCTGCATGTTCAGATCGCCCCGTAGTCACCAACTGTGAACATGTCACTGATATATCAATGATCAGAGTGACTTAATGTAGCCTTCGTGGCATCAGCAAAAGCCTGTTCCTTTCCCACCATAGACCTTACTCTATGGACTGTGGTCCCTGTGGAGGTAAGGGGGACACAGGCTCTTGACATTTTCCAGTGGCACTGGCAAGGCCATTTTATTTGCTAAGGAATTTAGTGAATAAGTCTGTGAATATTCTAGAATAACAATGTGTCATTTTTAAGAGGCTGTAACAGATTAACATGGACATTTCTCTGCAATTAGTGCCACACGATAGGATCCCTATGATAAATGTGACATGTACTTGAGCCACAGCTAAAAGGGTTAGAGCACTAGAGAATCATACAGTTGGAAAGGACCTCCAGGGACATCAACCCCCTGCCCAATGCAGGAATTTCACAAATACCCGCCCATCCCCAGTAAGTGACTGCTGTTCCATATCCAGAAGATGGCAAAAAAAAAAAAAAAAACTTCCAGGATCTCCAGCCAAACTGGCCTGGAGAAAAATTGCTTCCTGACTCATTTCCCTGGGCATGTAAGAAAGGGCCACAAAACTAAGTACTGAGGCAACCCTTCCTGCCCTCCCTCTCATGATCTGCCTAAGTTCACAGAATCAACATTGCTGTCAGATGGCCATCTAGCCTCTGTTTGAAAACCTCCAAAGAAGGAGAGCCCACCACCTCCTGAGGAAGCCTGTTCCACTGAGGAACCGCTTTAACTGTCAGAAAGTTCTTCCTAATTATAAGCCGAAAACTCTTCTGATTTAATTTAAACCCATTGCTTCTGGTCTGACCTTCTGGGGCAACAGAAAACAACATTGTACCATCCTCTATATGACAGCCCTTCAAGTACTTGAAGATGGTTATCATATCACCTCTTAGTTGTCTCCTTTCCAGGCTAAACATACCAGGCTAAGAGGAAGGTGAACAAAGATTGCTACTTAAGGGAAATGCTTGAAGTATACAGGGTGTATATCTTTAAGTTCTATGAGTCATCCCTGACCAATTTTCCTCTCCATGACAGCTAGCAATTACTCAAGCGATAAGGCTGCAAATCTCCTATTGCACAAAGGATTTTAAATGTTTGTATCAAGTGCATTTTTAATGCACATCTGTTGTTTTGATACATCTTAAATAGGATTTGAAAGGAAATGTTTGAAAATGTAGTTCTCTGAGGTTTAAGACAAATGAAAAAATACTAAGGGGAAGAATTGTTTGTCACAGCTAAGGAATTTTCAGAGTGACACTGAGTCATAATTTATTTGCTTGAATAAACATCCCAAATGAATGCTGCATAAAAGAAAAATATTGCTTTTGCTAAAATAAATACATGCTAAAATGAGCATGGATACAGATGGCTTTAGTGCTTAGTGAAATAAATAGAGCTAAGACCGAAATAAATGTAAGACACTGAAAGAATCACACAAGTGTTTTACAGAACATGATAAAATGAATACTGCTCCATTTAAAACTGATTGACAGGTAATGAACTATAAAATCTATATTGAAATGGGAATGACAGAGAAAGCATGACACACAGCTCTTTCAGTGCAGTCATACAGCTGAAAAATGGGAAATGTTCTAAAAAAACAGTTCACCAAAATTAAGCAAATTAAAGATTAATGAAAAATCTATGCGTGCTGATTGCATTAGTGAGTTGGTGCGAGACAGAATAGCATGGTAGTTTAACATGATTATTAAACAGATGCTTCAGCATATATGCACATGTGTAGATTATAAGACATCCAGAAGATAAAAAAGAAATCAGAAAACCAAAATGTATTCATGCAACTCATTTTTACTTCATTCTAATAGCTTACGGTAGTCTAGAAACATTTTTTTTAAAAAATAGTTTGTATGTATTTATTTCAATATGTAAATCTGAAAGTAAATCATGACCAACAATTTTTAAACTACTTACCTTCTTAACAGAATCCAAACAGTGTAACTTGTATTTCACAATAGAATGCTTAATTTTTAATTCAAAATTAATATATTCATAATCAAAAAACATTCACCTTACTGGATTGTGCATTGTTTCAATGCTGTTCACAGCTCTTTTTCACCAATGGCTACTACTTATTCTCAGGTCCAAGTTTCTTTGTCTTCACTGTCCTTGGCCTCATTTACTCTCACTTCCTTTTAAAGTACTCTATGATTGTGTTATTATGATGTCATCTACAAGAAAGTTGCCATATGTGGTTGGATTAGCTAACTGCAGTTTGGGCAAAGGAGACTAAGGACAGTGGAGGTAACGAAAGAACAGTATGAACAGCAGCAGCAGCATGGAACCAAAACATCTAACTTTAAGTTCAAACTCACTTCCTAACATTTAATTAACAAAGAAAATAGAGAACAGAAGTTTAATAATCTTTTCTAACATGACTGCATTTAGGACTCTCTATTAAACAGACCCAGGAAACAGACCCTTCTGAAATGCACATCTATATCCTCTGTGAAAAACACTGAGTCATACAACAATTTACTCATTCCCATTTAATGCTTATTCAGAAGAATTAACTACTGCTTGCTATTCAAGGGCAGATGTTTCTGAGCACTTAAAGAAAATGGATTTGTTTCCCTTCACATCACAAAGCAAACTACTGCAATATCTGAATTGCCTAAATTAATGCCCAAATTCCATTGTTTTCAATGAGACCTAAGACAGCATAATTCACTGCTGATTGAGTTCTACCAACAGAACACTGGGAGCAAGACTATGGAGTCACAGTGTAGGGAATGTATATGAGCTAAATCCATAAATCTATAAATAAATCCATAAATCAATTCATCAGTAAAATATAGGATGTCCATCTCAATGGAAACACTTGAAAAGTATCATGTTTCTGGTATAAAAGTATTCAGGTAGACAAAATGCATGGACACATAGCTATTTCAAATTCTGTCAAAGTTTATCTAAATTTGCAAATGCAGAACATCTCCAATAAGATAATCCTGTTTCAGTGCATACTGCTTCATGGGTCAAGTTCACAATGCAATGTTATCATTGTTACTAAGTACTGAATTAGAGCACAAGATTTAAGATAAATCAAAAGTTGAAACTAAAGTGTCTCCAAGTGTTTATCAGTACAGCTTCCAATTTATGATCAAATGGCAGGGTGAGTGGTGGGAAATAATGATGCGAGGGTCTTTCTTTTTTCTTATGGGAAAACATTTAAAGACAAATCTACAGAATTAGTGTTACAAAATTAGAATATAAGGGTTAGTGATTTACTTGGGTGGATCATGCTTATATCTGTCTTGGACTTAAGCTAGGTCATGCAAGCTATGTCAAACTAATATGCTACATAAGAACACGATAAAAAACAAAAAGAAACCATGGCCAAGAAATCAGAATTAGAAAAAGGAACCCCCTAAAAAAAACTTGCCAAAGGAAAATTGAATATGTTGTTCAGAGAGCAAGTAATTGAAAGGGAGCTAGGTCAGTTTCAGGAGGTTTGCCCCTTTTGTATCAGTTCCATACTTCATTGGTAATGTCTGCAACTGGCAACCACAAGAATTCAGTAGATCATGTGGAAAGTTCACATTGGAGTACCACTTGACTATGCAGAAGCAGCAATCATAACATAACAGTATTTAAGAACCAGGTTTATGTCTCAAGTCAACTGGTTTTACTATGGGCTGTATGGATGGGTCAGAGCTTCACCTTCTATCACACAACTGAGACAAGATTGAATGACGACAGATGGTGGCTGGCATGCAACTGTTCCATCTACTCGTTAATTCACATAAACTTTGGCTCTGAGAGTGTACTATAGTAAAGGAAAATATCCTCCCTAATGCTAGTGTATTTTTATAAACTGCTCAATGCTATTTATACAATAAAGATGTACAATACTAAAGATTATTGGAAGCTGGTTTATAGTTGCTTCCATTGGGTTCATTTCTAATGTCACAAATGTGGCCATACTTTCTGAAATATGCTCACTTCTAGCAAAAACTCAGAAATATTAACTTGAATTAAAAAGCAAATTTTGAAGTCCACTTGTGAATATATGCACTGTGGAAAATGTTTCTCATAATGTATTATCTGTTCACATTAATATACATTGTTTCTTCATAATCTCATTAATGAAGTCCAAAGTCCACTCAACAATTTGCTGGAGTGCTGGATTTTGCTAATAGATCAAACTGTATTTTTCTCTCTCTCTCTCATTTTCAACTCTGCTTTTGAAACTCCTCCAGAACTTTGCTTGCAATTTTGTGATGTTTTAGTTAGTACTAAACCTATTTTTCTTCTTCTAGTGTACAGAAATCCCCGAAATCCCTTTCTTAATCTCAAATATTCCCCTTTCTCCCATCTTCTATTATTTAAATCATCATAAGCTGTAAGAACCTCAGAGCCATTGTAAAGCAAATGTATAACTAGCTGAATATTTCTCACGCTTCATACAATTATTTTCCAATTTATTTTTGCTTTAAAATAAAACAAAAATTGCAGAATGCCAGAATAAATAAATAATAACTAAATGTGCCACGTCGTGCAGCAGTATAAAGCTTCGAATTAGTGACATGGGACATTATGGTGAAAGAATACATCAATTATTTATGCCTAAAATTCTCAGATCCAATACAGTTAAATTTGGCCAATTGTGTGTGTCAAGTGACATCAAGTCCCAGCTGATTTATGGTGACCCCAGCAAGAGATTTTCAAGGCAAGTGAGAAGTAGACGTGGTTATTGCCTTCCTTTGCAGAGTCTTCCTTTGCAATCCCCCCCCCCAGTTTCTGAGATGTGATGAGATCAGACTATAGCATGCCACCTTCCCTCCCTTGACCAATTAGGTGCAGCAAAAAAGGAGGGGACGACAATGAATTCAACCTGAGGGGGAGCCAATACAGGTATCTCCCCATGAAATTTTCAATGAATTTCCTTCACTTTTTTTCACTCTGACAATGAAATTTGGGTATGCAACTGAGACCATATTAGTCAATACATAGTTTACATAGGAATCTTACAGTCAACAAAAATATAAACACCCCCCCTTCCCTGCCTCTGTGCCACACAAAGAAAGCAGAATGTGTTGTATTCTTTTTCTGTTTACATTCTAAAATGGTTCAGTGCAACTATAGGGAAGGTCCATTTTTATTATTCTTTGTCTCTTATGCCCTTCAGAACATAAAGAAGGAAAAGCTTGGTGTTTGTTCACAGGGGTCGGGAGAATGGGAAACCCTTACTGGCTGCTGTTTTTCCTTTTTGAAAAGATGAGGGAAAAAACCCAGACTGTGTCTGTTATTAATACAAAGACTTGATTGCTTTCCAAAACAGACACCAAATCAGTGTACACAATAACTAGGCACAGCCTGAATAGTGGCCCAGCATTTAATTGTTCAGCTTCTTGAAAAGGCTTTCAGAAAATGGGAAAACTCTTTAGCTTGAAGCTCTCCAGCTTTAAAGAGGCATATTTGAATTCATCAACATTCTTTAAATGCAGGTCGACAAATAGGGCTGCCAAGTCCAACTTGGGAAATATCTGGGGACTTTGGGGGTGGAGCCAGGAGACTTTGGGGGTGGAGCCAGGAGAAAGGAAGTGACATCATTTTGTGATGTCACATCCTGTGATGTTGCTTCCACATGCTTCCACATGAACTCATGAAGTTTCCTAATACTGAATCAGGCCATTGGTCCATCAAGGTCAGTATTGACTACTCAGACTGGTAGTGGCTCTCCAGAGTCTCAGGCTGAGATCTTTAATGTCACCTATGACCTGATCCTTTTTTAGCTGAAGAGGCTGATACCTCCTGCATGTCAAGCAGATGCTCTATCACTGAGCAACGGCCCTACTGAATCCTTCCTCATTTCGGCAGAATATGAAGCACTAAGTGCTACACGAGTGCTAAATATGATTTTCATATCATAAGAACAGGAGAGAAGCCACAGTGGATCGGCCCAACAGCCCATCCAGTACAACACTCTGTGTCACACAGTGGCCAAAAATACCAGGTGCCCTCAGGAGGTCCAGCAGCGGGGCCAGAACTCCAGAAGCCCTCCCACTGTTGCCCCCCAAGCACCAAGAATGCAGAGCATCACTGCCCCAGACAAAGGGTTCCATTCAGACCTTGTGGCTAATAATAGCCACTGATAGACCTCTGCTGGATGGGGACAGAGAGAGAGAGAGAGAGAGAGAGAGAGAGCCAGCCAGCTTTTTCACTTACTCTTGCCCAATTCCCAGGCTTTATTTCTGGCCCTTGTTTCACCCAGAAGTTGTCCATGTAAGTCCCATAACTTCTCTCCCCCCCCAGCATAGGCTTTTTGGTGGCTAAAGAAGACCCTTGTCCTCCCCTTTTCGCCAGCAGAAAAGCTAGTTGGATCCATCCCTAACTTAAAATACCGGTTACTTGATGTACAAATGCTTTTAAAAATGCAGATTTTTACTGCGGGGGGGGGGGGGGGGGACATGGTTGAAAGAAACAGAAAATTGGCATAAAAATGAGGAACCCCAACTTTTATTTGCAGAAGGGAAATGAGGATTGGGGGGACCCAAGCAGCCACGACAAGACATTTTAAACAATCCCACTCCCAGACCTTCTACAGGCAACCTCTCCTTGTGATGTTTACCTCTTTGGAAGTGACAGTTTATTCCTTTGACAAAACCACAGTGGACAGACAGACAGAAAAAAGAAAGAGGGGGTGGGGGAGAGACAGAGAAGGAAAAGAGCTTGCAGACCCCAGCAGCTTACCAGCAGCTTACTCCAGCAGCAACCTTGCACGCAAGCCCTTCAGTAGAAAGAGCCTGGTCCCTCCTTAATCTCTGGGCAGGGCTCTCTTGCTCGTTCAGCTCTTAAAGGGGAAATTTCCCTTTTAAGAAGTTCAAGAGGCCAGGGCAGGCTCCGATGTTCCCCTGCTGGCAGCCATTTTGTCCCCCCGGTGGCCAATTTTGAAAAAGCGGGGGAAAGCTTTAAAAATCGGTGTTTCCCCCGCTCTACCGGGGGACTTGGCAGCCCTATCGACAAATTTGCAAGATAACAAAAACATTGTTTCAGTTGTAGTGCTGACAGGGTAGGAGTTTCTCAGGTGAAAGGCAAAAGTGTTACTACCCCTGAGGATTAAGACCAGCTGCCAATTGCAGAACAAAGCTGGGATGGTATCAAGGATGCTGCAAACTTTGTAAAAAAAAAAAAAGGCAACCAACATTGAATTTACTGTATTTACAGTCCCTGTGTCTTTTGTCAAGTCAAATGCCTTGTATGAGTGCTTCAATGATCTGCTCACCATTCAAAATGAGCAGCATTTCAAATACTTTTGTACTGTTATCACAGTAGAATTCAGCATGGCAGTTGGCCTGGTAGCTACTGCTGTCATGGCTTCCAATTTACTGGCTTCCCTGGATCACATATGCCCCAAATTAATCATGGGCAGGTTATGCACTATTTAAAATCAACCATGAATTGAACATATGCCTTTTTTTGCACATGTGAAATTGGCAGTATTTATAAGCATGTAGCAGTCACCATGCTGGTACATGTTCACAACTGATCAGCTATAGTTCCTAGGTGACAAGGAGAGAACTGGCATTATTAAGAGAAATTCTCTTAATTCCTGTTTTCCCAATTTTTTCCTTGAAATCTGACAATTCATTTCTGTTCCCCTTTTTAGGAATTTGGAGTCTGTTTTCAATCAATTCCATTTTGAACAAATATAAATTCAAAGAAAGATGGGGCAGGAAGGGAGGTTCTGCAAAATTTCAGAATTTCACTCTGTAGATTCTCAGAGGCAGGCAATGTCTTCCCAAACCTTCCTGTCCTGTTAGAGAACCACCCTGTAGTGTGTAACATAAACCAACTACAAGGACCAAAGTTACAAAAGGATGCATTGATTTGTCTACAAAGAGAAATTCCTCTTTTAAAAAATGGGGGGGGGGGGGAGAGACTAAGAGGAATCTGTGGCTATATTCTTAAAAGTGCATTTTGGTAAAAGAAATCCCCTTCCTCACATAAATCCTAGTTAGCAAGAATACATAAATCCAATGAATACAGACATGCTCAGTTTTGGAAATTACATTAGGCAGGGAGGTAAAATAGGCAAGGCTGGTGCACCAGTGGGAAAAGCCACCCAAATTCCATCACTCCCCACCTCAGCAGGATCATGACAGCCAAAGGCCTTTTGTAAGTCCCCCCCCCCCATGGGATACATTGGGAAAATGAATAGGGGAAGGAGAACCCATGGTAAAGTTTATGCGGTCCAGGCTTGATTAATAATAATGAGTGAGCCAGGCAACACTAGGATAGATGGACAAGCCTGGCTGCTCCTGCTACTCACAATGAACAGAAATGCTTCTTTTAAAAAAAAAAAAACAATCAGTTATTTAATATATAACAAAGAAAAGATGGATGGCAGTGGGAAAACCAGTGTGAAAAGTGCAGGCACAGAATATCTTTGATACAATCTCAAACACTGAAAAAAGACTGAACATTTTTGCAAATTGTGAGAGGAGACTTGAACTATGCAAAAATGTTCACTTTTTTAATATTTTAAAAGCTGATGATTCCTGGATTGGATCAAGATGATTAAAAAGTAGCCTAACATTCAGAAAGTGTATAGAAAATGAAGAATAACTCTTAATTCAGAAGGAGAAGCATTTGCATATTACCAAAAGATATCAGTCAAGCATCAGTGTAAGGAAAAGGAGCATTTCTAAATATTTATCAGTATTAATTTTTAAATTAACTAAGGTGATGAAAATGCTTTTCCCCCTGTTTAGTTATTTAAATGCACATCCTTAGAGATTGGCTGAGTTCGTCTAATGCCACAAAAGTTCATAATATTTCCTGGCTTCTATTGGCTGAGCTACTTTAATACTGCAGAGGTTAAAGGTTTTAGATGAGAGAGTAGAAGAACAAAGGACTAATGAAAGGATGGATTGGGACCTGAGAATGCAGCAGTGCTCAGGGGCAAAAGTGCTAATAAGGAAGCACTAGATGGAAAGAGATGAGAAAGAGAAGGTCAGAGGAAACATCTGCTTAGGAAGGGAAACTGGAAAGAAAGAATGAAGAGGAACATGTGCCTCCAGAAGACATGAGGAAGACTGAAGTTACCACATTGATTTCAAAAAAACAGCCATATCCTTGGATAACAAGGCTGTTTGTGCAATGCCATGTTTTGACAACACACACTTATTACCACAAATGCCACCAATGGCCTTGGTGTGCCTGTAAGAATTTGTGGTAAATGACAAGTCTGAATAAATAATCTTTTATACACCCTTAATTTTTTTCTTTTTAATTAAGAGGATGTTTCTTGAGCTATTTCCAATGTCTACTCATGTGCAGAATTATAATTAAAATTACTAATTAACCTAAGTCAATCTGCTTTGCCCTTCTAATGACTGTGTACAAAGCAACTTCCCTAATCAAGCCACTACACTGAGTAAATGGGAAATTCTCTTATTAAGGCTTTGCCCTAGCTCCCATCTCTGCTATGATAGCTGCTCACTGACTCTGACCCACTGTTGGTACTGTGTAAAAGCCAACAGCAAGGGTGGAATTCTGTACCCTCAGACTATTTAGAAGATGACTGGAAGAAGTAAATAGACATTCTCAAAGCAACATGCAGAAATTGGTGTGTGACAAATCGTTCCCCTTACCACTCATTCTGGTGTCCAGGAAAATGAAATCAGAGTGGCAAGGCCCCAGAGTATCTATCAGGCTGTACAGTTTCTGACTGTACCTGAATCCTAAAAATAATTCCTATCTAATACAGAACATTTAATGAATTTATGAAGTGGTTATGCTTACCTAGATAACCTATCTTGATTGGTAAATTTCTGACTGTACATCCATAAGTATTTAAAAATGAAATAAATAAATATAGCCACCAATTTTCTTGAACCTGAATGGGCAAGGAATATATATAGATATGCACACACACACACACACACACACAAACTGGGAAGCATAGCAAGAAGGGATTAGACCACAATGACTACTGTCATGTTTGAAGAAAGTATCAGCAAAGCATTGGAACTCAACATTCTACTAAATCACAGACCTGCAGGGAAAAACAGTCACAGTGGTTACAAACTTAAAATGCAACTCAACAGTGCCTTAAAGACTGGAATTCACTACATTCGGACTGTCTTTATCTAATTCATTGCTTCATATTTCCTAGATTTCTCTTTTTATTTAGAGCCCTTCCCATTTTTATCCCGGAAGCCTCCTTTGCTAAATGGCAAAGTACTCTATCCAACTTCTTTTGGGCTTTCAAGAAATCTCATCTGAATTGCAAGATACTAAGCAGACTTACCTCTTTGGGAGGCCTTGGTCTACCTTTACTAAAAACATACCATCATGCCTCCATTATTGCCAAGGTCTTTTGAATTTTACAAACATATTCCCCAACAGATTGGATGCAGATCAAACAATCTTTCATTTAGCCTCATCTTGCAGACCAAAATATTTAAAGAAGAACACATTTTTAAAAAACAGGATGAGAGAGAAATGTTATTTTCACAGAATTCTGAACAGAAAGACATCCTGGTTTCAATACATGCAACTTAAGATCATGGTAGAATTTTTAGCAAGATCTGGATCATTCAATAGACCTTTTTCTGCCTTTGAAAACATTCTGCTGACACATACAGACTTGATAAAAGGGCTCCTGTGAAAAATTTACACAATTTTAATAATTTCAGTCAGTTTCCAAAAACCTTTCTATTGAAGAGCACGGAATGAAGATATTCAAGCTGAAATTTCTCCCTCGCAATGGCAGAGTATCTGGAACTCACCTGCCAACTCCTCTAAGGTGTATAATATATAGATGCAAATGTTTAAACTTATGACCAGATGGTACTATTCCCCAAGGAAATGGCGTATCATATTATCCTCAACTGTCTCTGCAGTGTTGGAAAAAAACTGTGGTTCCATTGGCACCTTCTTTCACTGCTGGTGGAAATACCTGACAGTTCAACATTTTTGACAAGCTCTCCTGAATCAAATACTGCAGTCACATTGTAGTCAATACCTCTAAAACCTGAGCGCCTACTTTTAAATCTTTGGGACCTGGTGGATCGAGTTGACACCCATGAAAATTTTCTCTCCCTCCTTCTTGCTGCGGCAAGTCTTACAATAGCTTCCATCTGGAAATCTTCCTCTCCACTGACCTTGATAATGTGGTGTGATAAGATATGGGACCAATTCATTATGTACAGAATTTCTACCATTGTTGATTACTCTCATACAACCTCTAGAAAAATCTATGACAGTTTCATCATCACCTGGCTTCTAGTCTTAATTTATATGTCAGAGAGAGATCTTTTTCCATGTAACTCAAATTACCATTCCTGGATTTACCTCTGATATACTTATTGAATGATCCCTCCATTGGGATTCCCCTTGTTGATCAGAGCTTCCACTATTCACCCTATTATGTTTGGTGGTTCCCCACTCTTGGAGGCATAATTAATTACTTACTTCATTACATCTGTTTTTACTTATTCTTTATCCATCTGATTTGTCTATTTTTTTAAATTCGATACGTTGATATTTTGCCTTGCTTTGTCATAACCTTTATGTCTTTACCATCATCCACATATGCATTTAACTGCTTACTGATTCACCAGCTTTGTATACATGTATGTATATATATATAGGTATATATGATGACCATAGTTGTATCCTGACTTTATTATTAATAATTTTTAATTTAAAAAAAACCCTTAAAATGCAACCTTATCTTATGGATTGGCTTTAATTACTGTGGTAATAACATCAAACTCATTTTTTACACACCCTTGTATGCAAACAAGTCTTTGGCAGTAAAAGCACTGTGATCCACACCATTATTCTCGTATTCAAAGTTGAAAAACTGTTCATCCAATGTCAAAACTATACAGTGGAATGAACTATAATTTTTCAGCTTTCTTTAGTGGGATTTTAAATGAAGCAATTCTTGTGCTGCAATGGTGGTGGCTGCTGGTCACCAGACCTTGAGGTGGGCCTCAGAACTGACAGAAGGCACCATTCTCTGCATCTAACAAATCATGGTTTTTGTACATCACCTCACAGGATCTGCATATAGGGTTGCCAACTTCCACGTAGGGCCTGGAGATCTCCCAGAATTACAACTGATTTCTAGACTACAGAGATCAGTTCCCTGGGAGAAAATGCCGACTTTGGAGGGTGGATTCTATGGCATTATACCCCACTGAGGTCCCATCCTTTCCCAGGCTCCCCCCTCAAAACCTCCAGGAATTTCCCAACTCAGAGTTGACAACTCTTATCTGCTCATGAAATTTTAGAATTTTATTTGGCAATGCAAACTCAATCTTCTGATAAAAACCGATAATCATTTGTCATGTTCCAGTGAGTTCTAACTTGGAGACAGGCCTATAACTCCATGACAGAGAACATGGCTTTTACACAGAAGATCCTAGGTTCAAGCCCAACCATTACCAGTTAAAAATGCTATAGAAAGTAGTAGGACTGGGAAAGACCTCTGCTTAGAGTTGCTTCCAGTTATTGTAGATAATGCTGGTCTAGTCTTAGAAAGCAGTAGGGCTGGGGAAAAGCTCAAATATGAATCAACCATTTCCAAATTGGTATTTTTAGGGATTGTTGATATAACTCAATGGGACAGCACATGCTTTGGCTGCAGGAATTCCTAGGTTCAGTCTCCAGTTTAAAGGATCTCAAGTAACAGGTGAGAAGAAAGACCATATTTACCAAATGACCTGCAGAGTCACGGCCAGGAAAGAAGACAATTCTGAGCTAGAAACACAATTTCAGTATCATGCAGCCTCATCTAAGAAAGTCTTGTGTGCCACCTACTTTAATAAAAACTGTAGGAAAATTTGCCTTCTGTGGCAATTTTCCTGTAGGAAACTGTAGGAAAACTGTAGGAAAATTTGCCTACTGCCAAGACAAGTCTCCCCCAACCTATAATTATACATTTGATTTTTCCTACCTAAATGCAGACTTTTACATTTATCCCCATTGAAATTCATTAAATTTGTTTAGCCCAGTTTTCTAGCCCGTCAAGATCATCCTGTATCATGACTCTGTCTTCTATTGTATTTGCTATGCCCCATTGAAATTCATTAAATTTGTTTAGCCCAGTTTTCTAGCCCGTCAAGATCATCCTGTATCATGACTCTGTCTTCTATTGTATTTGCTATGCCTCCCAATTTAGTATCATCTGCAAATTTAATAAGCATTTCCTCTATCCCTTCATTCAAATCACTGATAAAAATGTTGAACAAAACAGGTCCCAGGACAGATCCTTGAGGCACTTCACTTGTCACTCCCCTCCAAGAAGATGAGGAACCATTCACAAGCATTCTTGAGTGTGATCTGTCAACCAGTTACAGATCCACCTAACAGTCATAGGATCCAAACCACATTTTTCCAATTTGTCAACAAGAATATTATGTAGAACCTTATCAAAAGCCTTAATGAAATCAAGATAAACTATGTCTACAGCATTCTCCTGATCCAGCAAGGTAGTAACTTTCTCAAAGAGATAAGGTTAGTCTGACATGACTTGTTCTTGAGAAAACCATGCTGTCTCTTAGTAATCACAGCCATCCTTCCTAAATGCTCAAGGAATGTCTGTTTGATTATTTCTTCTAAAACTTTCCCAGGTATAGACATCAAGCTGATGGGTCGGTAGTTGCCCGGATCCTCCTTTTTCCCTTTCTTGAAAATGGGGACAACATTTGCCCACCTCCAATCTTCTGGCACCTCAACTGCTCTCCAAGAATTCTCAAAAATAATGGACAGAGGGTCAGAAATTACATCCACAAGTTCTTTTAGTACCCTTGGATGCAGTTCATCTGGCCCTGAGGACTTTAGTTTCATTTAAAGAAACAGGGTGTTTATGCACTACCTTTATGCCAGGGGTGGCCAACCTGTGGCTCGGGAGCCACACATGGCTCTTTCACACATATTGTGCGGCTCCTGGCAGGGCGGCTGGGGAAGCAAAGGGGAGGCATGCTTTTTCTCTCTTTCTCCCTTCCTTCCTTCCTTCCTCCCTCCCTCCCTCCCTCCCATCTATTTGCTTTCCTAGTTTCTCTCTCTCTCTTTCTTTCCACTTCTTTAATTCTTTCTTTCCATCTCTCTCTTTCTCTCTCTCTCTCTCAATATCATTAGCAAACAAGTAATATCATTATCAATAACCGGTTTTCCTTGTTTGTTTTTATTTTTGGCAGTCCCATTTAATGTTAATAAAAAGCAAATTTACATATTTTTAAAAATAAAAATGTTTGTGTGATATTTGTTCCTGTCTTGCGGCTCTCAGACATCTGACGTTTATTCTATGTGGCTCTTACGTTAAGCAAGGTTGGCCACCCCTGCTTTATGCCAATCCTAGGCTGCAACTCCCTTTCCTCATCATGTGTTCAGTTTCTGCCATATTGAGCACCATTTTACTTGGAAGAGAAGACTGCTGAAAGGTAGGAAGTGAGCAGTTTTAACCTCTCTTCATCACCTGTTACAGTTTCAATTTCCTGTCCCTGCAATGGGCCTACCATGTCCTTGCTCTTTTTCTTACTTTGAACATAAGAAAATAACTTCTTCTTCTTCTCCTTTTTCCTAACCTGGATCTGGTACTCCTACCCCCGTATCCCCTGCCGGTGACCAGGGGAGACCTCACAACCCTATCCTCTGATCCTTCTCCTAGGATCTCATTTGAAGCTGCCCAGGACAGAGACTAGCTTACTACTGCTGACTCCAACCAGAAGTAACTCAAGATTCTAGGCAGGAGCATTATTCAGTCTTACTATTTATTTATTTAAAACATTTGTATGTTGCCTTTCCACCTGATAATAGCCCTTAAGATGGTAAAAAGAGATTAAAAGCAGCTTTTAAAAACTACCATCAAAAACAAGAAGACGGGTCAATAATAGTATACCAGATGAAACCAGGAGCCACCACCATTTACTACCACCATTTACCATCGCTATTAACATTAGTGATAAGGGCTGGCCCTGAATGAAGCTTGGGCCTGGCATCTGTGGAGGGCCGGATTATTGTTAGGACTTTTGTCCAATAATCAAGAATTATTCAGAGTAATGAATCTTGCTTTTCTGGAAAGAAGAGATTGCTTCTTTTAGTTTAAAAGAAGTTTATTACTAAAGGGAAAAGGTAAACGGGATTAGCTACAAATAAACAAAACATGCTTTCTAAGGAGCTGCATTGTGCTCCGTCTTCACACTAAGACATACTGATAGAGAGTGAGAGATTGTAATGGAGGATCTCTCCTTCTTCTTGACCCTTGAAAGGAAACACCTGATATCATTAACCAATTAGCAAGACAGTACACCTTTAGCTTTCCCGGGTTTACAGATAATTGGCCAGCTGCCAGGTATTACTTCCAGGCTAACATAGGTAAACAAACAAGTTGCATAGTTAACCCTATAATGACTGAATTTCTCAGGCCTTGCATTACATGCTCATTTCTCCAACAATTATGACCCTAGTGCTACGTCACTAAGGGAACCTGCAGGACGCCATCTTAATTTCTGTTACTTACAGGGGTCTGGTGGAGCCAGTGTGCAGCGGAGCACTGCTCCAGGAGTGAAGAGGGTGGGGGGTGGGCACATGATGAAGCCCCACCCCCAGCAAGGCCGCTGGTGCTTTCTCCAGGCCTGATGCTGGACGCCGGGCCTGGGAGACAATTTTGGAGGCTGCCTTCCCCTCCCCGCCATGTCTCCCAGGCCCTATCCCCCTCCCTGGGAGAAGCTCCCCATCCCTCCCCACCCTCGCCATTCCCAGGTCATGGCAGGCCGCCGGCCCAGGGAGAAGCTCCCCATCCCTCCCCCCGCTTGCCATTCCCGGGCCATGGCAGGCCGCTGGCCCAGGGAGAAGCTCCACATCCCTCCCCCACTTGCAATTCCTGGGCCACGGCAGGCCATCAGCCTGGGGAAAAGCTCCCCATCCCTCCCTCCACTCACCATTCCTGGGCTGCAGCAGGCCGCCAGCCTGGGGAGAAGACCCCATCTCCCCACTCACCATTCCTGGGCTGCAGCAGGCTATGGTCCAGGGAAAAGCCTCCCATCCCCCCGCTCCCCATTCTTGGGCCACGACAGGCTGCCAGCCCGGGGAGAAGACCCCACCCCCCTGCTCAGCATTCCTGGGCTGCAGCAGGCTGCCAGCCCAGGGAAAAACTCCCCATCCCCCTCACTCCCCATTCCCGGGCCACAGCAGGCAGCTGGCCTGTGGAGAAGACCCCATCCCCCCGCTCGCCATTCCCAGGCCACGGGGGGTGGGAGGGAGGGAAAAGCCGGGCCTGAGTGGCGTTAAGCCACTCAAGCCCAATCAAAAGCGAGCCGGGGGGAGGGAGGGAAATGCTGGCCTGACTGGCTGACAGCCACTTGGCCCGAGCGAGGGGGGGAGAACTGCCTATTCTTCCTTCCTTCCTTCCTTCTCTCTCTCTCCCTCCTTTCTTTCTTTCTTTCTTTCTTTCTTTCTTTCTTTCTTTCTTTCTTTCTTTCTTTCTTTCTTTCTTTCTTCTCTCTCTCCCCCCACCTACCTACCTTCCTTCCTTCCTGTTCCTTTCCTTTTTTCCTTCCCCCCTTCCTTCCTCCCTCCCTCTTTCTTTCTTTCTTTCTTTCTTTCTTTTTTTTTTCTTTCTTTGCCATCTGATAGGCTTGCCAGCTCTGAGTTGGGAAATACCTTGGAGAATTTTGGGGTGGAGCCTGAGTGGTGGGTATTGCCTTCTGACACACTTCTGGTGATGTCAGAGGGTGTGTGGCCTTCTGACACTTCCGGTGATGTCAGGGGGTGTGGCATATGCAAATAAGTTATGCTAATGAGCTCCTGCACCTCTTTTTTTATGAAAGGACCCCTGGTTACTTACCATCACTGTAAGCAGTTTAATTGCAAACCTCTATTGCAAATTTGTTATACTGTTGTTGTATTTTAAAATGTTTTTAAATGTTTTATGCTGATCTGGCACTGTATGCCACATTGTAAGCCACCCTGAGCCCGCTTGCGGGGAGAGTGGGGTAAAAGTGCGAAAAATAAATAAATAAGTAAATAAACAAACCTTACTTTAACACTATCAGGGTGGTGTAACATCTACTGAGCTTGAGTCTGATTATGTCATACTGCCATGTGGCTTGTAATTCAGTCGTTTTGCTGTGAAGTTACAATTTGAAATGCATTCACTGAAGTATGGTTAAGTCTGTTATTGACTGTCCAGAGAGACTGCCGGGGGGGAGGGGGGGGGAGTGAAGTCATATATCCGTATCATGAAACGGTATTAAGTATTGGGTCTACATAAACTCAAGCATTAGTAATGGCTAGATATTATCATACCTCCAGGGTGCACCAGTGATAGTGTAAAATGACTGGAAAATCAACCATTTACATGCCTGAAGATTTCTTCCACTGTGATGGGCTAAATTCAATGTCTAGCATTGGGTCTCCACCTACAGCTGATACAATACAAATGAGCCCTCTAAATATGTTGGACCTGTGTCTGTTTAGTGAGGCTGGGCTTATCACAGGACTGCTGTTGGTGCTGCAAGGAAAGAGGAATTTTATTTCACATGATGCTTCCAGAGATAGCCCACTGTGGCATGAAGTGGAAAAGCATATAAACCTGGTTTAGGAGACACCTTTAGATCCATCAGCATCACATTTATTGTTGGGTCTCTTTTCAACTGGCGATTCACTTAGAATGGAGAAGCAATAGCAATAGCCAAATGATTAGTCCTACAGTTGGAAATCCAATTCCATGTCATATTTGGAACTTTGGCAAGAAGGGTTTCTATATCAAAGAATGTATAGTGTTTTCCAGAAGTGATGCGTACAAGAAACATGAGGATATTTGGTCAAACTTTCTGCAGCTTACATGTCTCAGGTTGATTAGTGCAGTCCTTTTGTAAAGTGAGATATTTGTGGGGAAATTATGTTACTTTTAATTAATTCATGTTTGCATGTTTGAAAAGAAAAACAGAGGGTGGAGTTTTGTTAATTCAATGCGATGGCTGATGTGTTTTTTTGTACTGAAAACAGTGCTTGAAGTCTGGTGGGATGGCATTTCACTTTTTTTTTCAGGAAGGCCTAAAACCATCTACCACACTGAGATGGACCATAGTCACACCAACCTTGTCCCTATCTTGACCTTGATGACCTAGCCACAGTGATCCATGCAATGGTCACCTCGAGGCTGGACTACTGTAACGCTCTCTACATGGGCTGCCCCTGGTGCAAACCCGGAAGCTGCAGCTGGTGCAGAACACCGCGGCCAGGCTACTGATGGGTCTCACAAGGCGGGACCTCATCTGGCCTGTGCTAGCGCCACTGCACTGGCTGCCTATAGCATACTGGGTTCACTTCAAGGTGCTGGTTCTTACCTTTAAAGCCCTATATGGCCAGGGTCCAACATACCTGAGGGACCGCCTTTCCCTGTATATACCCCAGTGGGCACTTTGGTTGGGGTCATGTCATTGACTTTGTGTCCCGGGCCCCAGGGTGGCCAGGTTCACCGGAACCAGGGCTAGGGCCTTTTCGGTGGTGGCTCCAGTAAGGTGGAATGAGCTCCCGGAGGAGATCAGGGTCCTGCGGGACTTAATGCAGTTCTGCAGGGCCTGTAAGATGGAGCTCTTCTGCTAGGTCTTTGACTAGGAGCCGCCACCAGTAGTAACATCCATCATGAACAACATCTGTGATGCGAGCTGGCCCTGAACGCAGTCCAGGCCCGATAGGCAAGGGGGTTTGGACCCCAACCCAATAGGAAGCCATCTGATTAGTGATGACTGGAAGCATTTTACTGTAAATTGTGGTGATTTATTTGTAATTTATTGGAATTGTTTTATCATTATTGCTGATTTTAACTGTTTTATGATGTATTGGATTGGCACTTGTGCTCTTGTAAGCCGCCCTGAGCCCGCTTGCAGGGACGGCGGGGTATAAAAATGAAAAATAAATAAATATAAATAAATATAAATGTACTGGGATACATTCATCAAGAATTTGTAAAATCCCATTTGTAGTATTTCTGTTCTATGGAATGGTTAATAATTTACCGTAATGATTTCAAGGTGTACATATCTAATTCATCCTTGTCAGCAAAGGGTTTATGGAGCAATTATATATATAAAGATGACTAGGCCACAGGCTTAATTTGAAATAAAACCATACCCTTTGGTTTTTTCCCCCTCCTACTTCTTCCATTGCCATTGTGGGGACTGGTTAAAAATAGATCTTTGTCCTTAAGTTTGCTTATTATTATTTTCCATGATTTTTCATAACACCAAGGAGTAACTATGGGTTAGAGGGAGTTGGCAGACAAATGACTCCGAGGAAGCAGTATAGTTTGTGCTGCATTCACAAGTCTACAGCATTATACCTCTCAATATATCTTGTTTATATGTGAGAATATTCACAGTTTTTGTATTTACCATAAATTTCATTTAAGTCAAAATAACCCTTTGGTAACAAGGTCTTTCAAGCAATCAGCTTAGTGTGCTCTTGTTTCTAGATCCAGTTTAAAGCCTAGATATTTTGCAAATCTACATTTAGTCTTTAATAATTCTTAGAGTTAACCTAACCAAGCCCAGGACTGTAGCAAGCACAAGTGTTGCAAACACTTTGTCCCCATAAACCTCTCATCATTTTCACATACCATGTTACCAGCCATTGCATGGAGGCCTACAAGCAATATCTTCACTACCCTTCAAAACATGAAACCAATGGCAGGATTATGTGAGCTACTGAAAAACCAAAGAAGTTGTGTGTTGTTGATATCAAGGTGTGTAGTACAAGTTATTGTGTTCTAATGGCGACTGCCATGTGGTCAGGCCATGCGGTCAAGCCATGCGGTCTGGGGCAAGCACATGGCCAGGCGCAGTCAGAGCTTCGCTCCAGAACACAATAGACTGGCCAGATTGTAATTTAAACCTATTGGTCAGCCAGGATGCACATAGGGGCCAATGACCTGGGGAGACTTAATTGTATTAATTGTAATCCTATCAGTGTGTGTGGGCGAGGCCAGGGGCGCAGTTTAGGTGCGCATATTAGTAGACCCCCGAGCCCAGCTCGGACATGTGTTCCTGAACCTCCTAATAAACCAGGAGCTGATTTCACTTGAAGGCGTCTCTGGACTCCAGCACCTCCCCACACTGCCGACCACTGCAGAGGACATCAGTCACCGCTCCTGAGAGGATGGCAGCCACCCCAGGACAGCTCTCCGCAATCAACCCTGCTCGCCCCAAGCTTTGGGAAGCTTGGGTGCAAACCCTGAAGTATTTCTTCCTGGTCTAGGAGACAGATGACACCGAGAAGAAGAAGGCTTGGCTGATCAGCTCTTGTGGTGGTCCAGAGCTTGATCACTCCCAGGACGCTGGATGACACCAGCTATGAGGAACTTATCATGGTGCTGACCACCTACTTCATGCCAAAACCATCTAAGATGGCGCTGCAGATGGACTTCTGCTCCCACACACAGAAGACTGGTGAGTCAGCTGCCAACTACATGGCAGATGCTCTCACTCAGGGTGCTGTGCTGGTCCATCTTTCTGGCCGGCTACTAGTACGAGCTGGTCCACTGCCCGGGGAAGGCCATGGGACACATGGACACCCTCAGCTGCTTGCTGCTCCCATCCTGTGACCCCGATCCTGCTCCAGTGCACCACATCACTTTGCTGGAAGATCTGCTGGACTAGCCAGTTCAGGTAACTGAAGTCTCCTGGCTCACTGCCCAGGGATCGCACCGTTTCTCGTGTTTTGGACTGGGTGGGAAGTGGGTGGCCCAGCGCATTCGGGCCAGAATTTGCAGTTTTCATGACCCAGTGCAACAAACTGTCAGCACACAAGGGGTGTGTGCTATGGGGATTGAGGGTGGTAATCCCTGGGTCACTGCACAAATGGGAGCTGACTAGGGCTGCCAAGTCCCCCGGTAGAGCGGGGGAAACACCGATTTTTAAAGCTTTCCCCCGCTTTTCCAAAATTGGCCACCGGGGGGACAAAATGGCTGCCAGCAGGGGAACCTCGGAGCCTGCCCTGGCCAGCCTCTTGAACTTCTTAAAAGGGAAATTTCCCCTTTAAGAGCTGAGCCAGCAAGAGAGCCCCACCCAGAGATTAAGGCGGGACTAAGCTCTTTCTACTGCGTGCAAGGTTGCTGCTGAGTAAACTGCTCGGGTAAGCTGGGGTCTGCGAGCTCTTTTCCTTCTCTGTCTCTCCCCCTCCCCCTCTTTCTTTTTTCTGTCTGTCTGTCCACTGTGGTTTTGTCAAAGGAATAAACTGTCACTTCCAAAGAGGTAAACATCACAAGGAGAGGTTGCCTGTAGAAGGTCTGGGAGTGGGATTGTTTAAAATGTCTTGTCCTGGCTGTTTGGGTCCCCCCAATCCTCATTTCCCTTCTGCAAATAAAAGTTGGGATTCCTCATTTTTATGCCAATTTTCTGTTTCTTTCAACCGTGTCCCCCCCTCCGGCAGTAAAAATCTGCATTTTTAAAAGCATTTGTACATCAAGTAACCGGTATTTTAAATTAGGGATGGATCCAACTAGCTTTTCTGCTGGCGAAAAGGGGAGGACAAAGGTCCTCTTTAGCCACCAAAAAGCCTATGCTGGAGGGGGGGGGGAGAAGTTATGGGACTTACATGGACAACAGCTGGGTGAAACAAGGGCCAGAAATAAAGCCTGGGAATTGGGCAAGAGTAAGTGAAAAAGCTGTCTGTCTGTCTGTCTGTCTGTCTCTCTCTCTCTCTGTCCCCATCCAGCAGAGGTCTATCAGTGGCTATTATGAGCCACAAGGTCTAAATGGAACCCTTTGTCTGGGGCAGTGATGCTCTGCATTCTTGGTGCTTGGGGGGCAACAGTGGGAGGGCTTCTGGAGTTCTGGCCCCGCTGCTGGACCTCCTGAGGGCACCTGGTATTTTTGGCCACTGTGTGACACAGAGTGTTGTACTGGATGGGCTGTACTGGATGGGGCGATCCACTGTGGCTTCTCTCCTGTTCTTATGATATGAAAATCATATTTAGCACTTGTGTAGCACTTAGGGCTTCATATTCTGCCGAGATGAGGAAGGATTCAGTAGGGCCATTGCTCAGTGATAGAGCATCTGCTTGACATGCAGGAGGTATCAGCCTCTTCAGCTAAAAAAGGATCAGGTAATAGGTGACATTAAAGATCTCAGCCTGAGACCCTGGAGAGCCACTACCAGTCTGAGTAGTCAATACTGACCTTGATGGACCAATGGCCTGATTCAGTATTAGGAAACTTCATGAGTTCATGTGGAAGCATGTGGAAGCAACATCACAGGATGTGACATCACAAAATGATGTCACTTCCTTTCTCCTGGCTCCACCCCCAAAGTCTCCTGGCTCCACCCCCAAAGACCCCAGATATTTCCCAAGTTGGACTTGGCAGCCCTAGAGCTGACCACCCTCCATGACACACATTCGGGCATCATCCGGATGAAGGCCCTGGCCCAGAACTATGTGTGGTTGCCAGGACTAGATTGAGAGGTAAAGGAATTGGTCCACAAGTGCCACAAATGGCAGGAATCACAGCCCAATCCACCGCAAGCACCAGTGCGCCCTTGGGAGTCAGCCCACAAGACATGGAGCCGGCTCCACCTAGATTTTGCGGGGCTATTCCAGAGCCAACTCTTTTTTATACTGATAGATAGCTACAGCAAGTGGCTGGAGGTGGCACCGGTATCTGCCACTTCCTTGCAGGCGGCCATCCGGGCCATGTGGTGCATTTTCAGCACACATAGCATCCCTGACACCCTCATGACCAACAACAGCTTGGCCTTCATGTCAAGTGAGTTCCAGGCATTCCTAGACTACTACAGCATCTGGTGTGTCCACTCCGCCCCGTTCCATCCAGCCACCAGTGGTCAAGCCGAGCACACATGACCAAGGAAGCCCTGCAATACATGGACATGGGCAACTGGAACTACAGGTTGGCTGCATTCCTGTTTGGCCAACGAACAACACCCCACACTGCAACTGGGCTCAGTCTGGCAGAACTCCTCATGGGTCAGCTCACAACAAGACTGGACTGCCTGCATCCTGACCGTGCTCCAGAACATAGCACAGGCCCGAAACAGCAGAAGGCTCCCTGAGGGTTCTTCCCGGAGGACCCAGTCTACATTAAGAACTATGCAAGGGTCCAACCTGGCTGCCAGGCTGGATAGTGTGTGTAATGGAGCCTCTATCCTATGATGTCACTGGGAAAGAAGGACAGCTTTGGAAACACCACATGGACCAACTGCGCCACTGGCTTCTGACCCCTGCAATGGATAGACCAGAGGAGAGTGAGGACAAGACCTCCACTCCCAAGCCTACAGACAAGGACATGGGCGAAACACCAGCAACAGAGTTTTGCCAGCCTCACCTGACAGCCGACACTCACACTGCCCCATCCCTGACACCAGCCTCTGTGGGCAAACCAGGTCCGTCCCCAAAACCAGTGACTCCTTAGCCACCTGCTGGAGACACAGCCATATGCCATTTGACCAGGGAATGGCAAAGACCAACCTACCTCAAAGACTTTTTTTGTTAGGAGGTTCCAAACTATGGGGGGAGGGGTGTTGTGTTCTAATGGTGACCGCCATGTGGTCAGGCCATGCGGTCAGGCCATGCAGTCCAGGGCAAGCACATGGCCAGGCACAGTCAGAGCTTCACTCCAGAACACAATCAACTGGCCGGATTATAATTTAGATCTATCAGTCAGCCAGGATGCAAATAGGGGCCCATGACCTGGGGAGACTTAATTGTATTAATTGTTATCCTATCAGAGTGTGTGGGCAAGGCTGGGGGCGTGGTTTAGGTGTGCATATAAACAGACCCCGCTAGCCCAGCTCAGACAAGTTCCTGAACCTCCTAATAAACCATGAGCTGATTTCACTTGAAGGCGTCTCTGGACTGAGTACTTTACACAAGTGCTTCACAATTTTTGTGGTTTTTCACCACCAGATCAAGCAGATCCATCACTTTATAAACACATAATACCACATGGCAATAATACTGCACTGGGTACAACAACCATCACTGGAAGCAACACTGAAAATTCAGTACAGAGCATAACAATGGAGGGAGCAATGGTCATAGCTCATGAGACTATGGGTGAAGGATACAAAAATGTTATCCTGTTGGCCAGCAAGGCACTCTTCTGTGCTCTTATGGATTTTTATCCATAAGTTTGAACTCTGTGTCGCCAGCAGTGGAAGGGACTTGCGCTTTCTTCTACACATAGGAGCCAGCTCCAGCCCAAGCCAGGAGGCTGACACCCCAAGCAGTTCACCCAAGACAAGGACAAAGGATTCCTCTTGCCATGAGGCCTCCTTCTGTCAGACATCCGCTGGTTAACCCCCACTCCTCAATATACATCTGAATAAGTTATGCTAACAAGACTGCCTAGCACCTACTGTGCCAGCCATCAGATACTTGGCTAAAACCATCAACTGACAATAGGTTGGCCAGGTGAGTCATCGGACCCTAGACTCAGTGTCTGTTTCCTGGTGAAGTCATACTTTTGCAACACTGACCAAACCCCTGGACCTCCTCCCTTTGTTCACCTTTAACCTATAGCAAGGTCCAACAGGGACGGACCGCCTAGTAGGTGTGTTAGTGGGTTGTGGTCTGCAAAGCCCGCCCCAAGACCCCCAATAAAAGGCCAAACCCAGAGTCACTCGCTCTCTTGAGCCATCGCCCTCTATCTTACCTATTGACCCTTCAGTCCAGCTTTCTGTCCCCAACCCTTGCCTCCATCTTTAAACCCTTTTTCTCTCTCTGGACTCGCGATCCAGGAGAACCACGTGGTCTTGCCGGTTCAAGCCTCGTGGCCCCATAGCTTTTATACCTTTCCTCCCAAATCCAATTCATCTAGACATCGGACAACGCATCTAAGGTAACGTGCTTTCCCCACCAACGAAACCTGCTCATGCAAAAGTGCTATTTTCTCTCTTTATTTTATTAGGCCTGTAAGAGTGTGTGTGTGATTACGATTTTTGTATGCTTGATTACATGATCCAGTAAACAACATTGAACTTGGAACTCGCCTCACGTGCCTCTTTCCTTGAGATCTCCCGGGAGGGGTGGGACCCTGGTATAGTTGGCAAGAACCCGTGTATTTTGCTGATTGCTAAAGGTAAATTAAAGCAATTCGGCTAACAGAATTGGGGGCTCGTCCGGGATTGCCCTGAGGGTTAAACTTCGCGCCATAGTCGACAGGCGTGTCTTTAACCCACAGACGTAAGGGAAAAACCACTTCCGGAGCTCTTGGAGAGGCTGTATGATTGGTTTCTGTCTGCGTGCCTGGCTCTAGTGAGCAACCTATCGTGGGTGGCTTCCCCCTCTCTCTCTCTCTCTTATCCCAGGTCAAACTGTGTGACCGTCCGCGCGTCTATCTTGTGGGAAGGGATCCAAAGAAGACCAGAGTAGGGCGCTAGGCCAGTTGCACCAACACTACATACACACGCTGAGTCCGAAAAAGAACTTTTCCCTTGAACACATCCTTGCTCTTCCCTTGCCTTACTTCGCTCAGCGAAGTGGAAATAAGTGGTTTAGGTTCGGGGTTACCCTGAGAGGCATATTGTCTGGAAACCCTACTGGCTAGAGAAAGTCCAGTGCTCAGTGAGTCCGCCATAGCTCACTATTTTCCGAGTCCGCCATAGCTCGTAGTTGTGTTGAGCCCGCCATAGCTCAGTGAGTCCGCCATAGCTCACTATTTTCCGAGTCCGCCATAGCTCGTAGTTGTGTTGAGCCCGCCATAGCTCAGTGAGTCCGCCATAGCTCACTATAGACTGAGTCCGCCATAGCTCAGGTCTGTGGTTAAAGGTAATCCAGAGAGGCTAGGAGAAGCCTAGAAACCTTATAATACGGGTTAGGAGGTAATCCCGTCAGAGAAGCGAGGCTTGGCCACCCCGTTCTCGAAACCCCAAAGTTAAGAGGTAGAGGAACCTCGGAGACAGAGGAGTCTCTTTGGGTTGGAGGCACCCAGAGTCTGAAGGAACGGATATTCCTCAGCTTCAAACGCCAGGTTTTTGGGTTAAAAAGTAATCCCTGAGTGTCGCGGGGTGAGAGTCCCCCGGTCCTAAAAACTGCATAGAAAGTGTGCTAATTAATAAGTAACGTTAGCCTCCTTGTGCTAACAAAGAGCAGCTTTACAATCTAAGAGAAGCGGAAGAGACAACTTCCCAGTCTTTGCCCCTGTTGTACGTGAAAACAGGAGAATCCCTACAAAGATGTTTCGTACCAAGGAGGACGAACCTAAGCTAGAAAAATGGCTGGTGAAAAAGGGTAAGTCTCCTTGGAAGGAAGGATCTTTCAAGGGCCCCAATCCATTAGAAATAGCCCGGAATGCTTTCCAGGACTATTGCACAACCCAGAAACCTAGTTCTACTGCCAAGGACATAGCCGCTAGTTGGGCTTTATATACGGCTTTGCAGGACGCTGCTGCCATCATTACACGCCTACAAGCGGATGTGGACCGACAGGAGGAACTCATAAGAGACAGGGACCAAAAATTAGAGGAAACCAATAAGGAGAGTAATCAGAAGCAAGAGACCATAGTCAAAGAATATCAGCAAAGGCTGGAAGAACTAAACGTTCAACATAAGGCAGCAGTGGATAGAGAGGTGGCCAGATTCGACAGATTAGAATCTAAATTCGAGGCCACCAACGAGGAATTAGTAGAAATAAAAAGTAAACATGAACAAGATCTCACGTTCCAACGTACAAATTATGAGGAACTTATGGCTAATAAACAAGATGAGCTAGAACAAGAGATTAACCAGCTGAAAGCAGCCCACGAGGACGAGGAGCATAGGCTGAGGACCGAGAAACTAAATGTAATTCTGGCAAACCAGAGTCTTACTATTGCTGTCCAAGATGCTAATAAAAAGATCGAGGGCCTAAACCGTAAGGTAGAACTGACAGAGAGCGCATTGACTCAATCGAGAGAAGAGATAAATACTTCTAAGGCTGTGGCAAAATACCTAGTGGAACAGAACCAAATTAAAATACAGCAAGCTAACCACGAGGCTTGCCAAAGGGAAATTGCCACCCTAAAGAAGCAAGTGGGAATACAGAATGCAGTGATCTCCACTGTACACCCCGGAAGCATGATAAACCTCTCCGAAATCTCGGCCATTGAACCCAGCGCCCCTATGCACCCCATTAGCACGAAACATACGGTGATCACAGAAGGCGATGATACATCTACCCAGGTTGTGACCGAGACCAGGCTCTGGAAACCCGATGAGGTTAAGGCAGTAGCTGAACAATTGGGCCCTCTTACTAGGGAGAATTCCGTACAATGGATGGCCAATGTGGATATGATTTACAACTCCGCTAGCGGAGAAGACCTCACATTGGTGGCCCGTCAGTGTGTAGCAGCTCCCCAGCTTCCAACTCTCAATGCAGCCATTGCGAGTGGCAACTTAACTGCAGCTTCAAAGACGAAGTGGATGCAGGACGTCCTTAAATATCTAAATCCCAACACTACTTTACTTGCTCTCTATGTGTTGGAAAGACAGAGCCCCAATGAAGATCCAGAGACATATATGGCTAGGAAACAACTATTAGCTGTCCTAGCAGACCAAGTCGCTATAAAACCTACCACTGGTTCGCCTGACTATGAGGAGGACGATTTCAAGGAAGCACTTGTAAGTGGCCTCCAAACCCAAGCCCAACTGTCTTTAAACATAGCAGATGGTGCGTCAACTACTTGGACAGATCTGGAGAAAAAGATTAAAAGAATAGCCTCTCTTCTCCGAGGTGCTGGAGCTCTAAAACCCCATAAAGGCAAGAAATTAAAGGATAGGGATGATGACGAACCCATACAGGCGATAACTTACGCCAACCATGGGCCCCATTCACAGTTCCAACCGTCTGGAAAGTATGAGCCCAAAAATGACCGATACCCTAGACAGGACCGGTATGAGAGAGGCAAACCTTGGCAGAACAATTATCAGAGAGGAGGAGGAAATTTCAGAGGAAAAAGGGAGTATCGAGACTACCGCAGCAATCCTGCCCAAGCTCACCTCCAGCCTTCCGCACCACCTCCTCAAAACTATCAGGGCCCCCCTCAAGGCCAATACGGGCAGCCGCAAGGCCAAGCAAACCAGCCGCAGGCGTATCAGCCGCCGGCACCTGAACCGCACCCAGGCTATCAGCCTCCGGAGGCGTCCGATACCTTTAGGAGGCAGATATGGATGCAGCTTAGGGAAAGGGGCTACGAAATGGAAAGATTCCACAAGCAGCCTAATAGTGTTCTGCTTCATGCCTTGGCTGAGAGTGAGGAGAAGGCACAGGCACCAGGTCAGCCCATCTACCCAGTGCTTAGTAAGGAACTGTCGGAACTCGCAAAGCACAGCTAGGGCTGCCCGGAGTCCCGGGCTCTCCCCAATGGCGTTGTGGCTCCCTTGAAGCCCGATACATGGGGGAGACCGACCGTGAAAGCAGGGGTCGGGACTCCAGGGAACAGTAAACCTGCTACTCTTCTCATCGACACCGGAGCCGCTCTTAATGTATTAAGTCCATATCTAGCTGCCCACGGCCAACCCACTCAGGAGGCCATTATGCTCGCCGGTTTTGCTGGAGGCGCACACAGAGCCACGGTCTGGAAAGACGTTCCTTTAACTGTAGGAACTCTTTCTACCCTCGTGTCTGCCTGCGACAATCAAGGTGAGGATGCTGGCATCCTAGGGGTCCCCTTTTTCCAAGCACATGGCTTGACTATTGATCTAGCGAACGGCTTCCTCTGGCAAATTCCAGAGGGCCCTCGCGAAATCAATGCAATCCATAGATGCGCTGCCCTCAAAGCTCCTCTCCCTCTGGCCCCAATTGAGCCTAGTGATCCCTGGATCCGAGATTTTCCTGAGGTCTGGATCAAAGACAAGGCAGAATGTGGGACAGTGAGAGATGCCTGTGTTCTCATAGAAGGCCAAGATCCTCCACCTCAGAAACAATATAAATACCCTGCAGAAGCTGAAAATGGAATAGCCAAAACCATAGAAGGCCTTTTACAGTGGGATGTAATCCTCCCCATGCAGTCTATCTGCAATGCCCCTCTGTGGCCGGTCCTAAAAGCTGACGGTGTAACCTGGAGAATGACTGTGGACTTCCGAGCTCTGAATGCTGTAACCCCACCAGTAGCGCCTGTAGTAGCCAAATACCACGAGATCCTTGCAGCCATTGCTGCCAGATCTCGCTACTATAGTGTGATTGATCTGGCTAACGCGTTCCACTCGATCAAGCTACACGAGTCTTGCTGGTATAAATTCGCGTTCACTTTTCGCGGCCAGCAATATGCATTCAAAAGAACACCACAAGGCTTCCATTCTAGTCCCAGCATTTGCCACGCACATGTGGTCCGTATGTGGGATCGTCTCGGCCCCTCCTCCAAGGAACACGTGTTGTCGTATGTGGACGACATCTTGGTCCACGCCCCCACTGAGGAAAAAACCATGGAAGTCACTAGAGAAGTCCTCCACCTTCTAAAAGCTGATGGCTTCAAGGCCAGTAGGGACAAAGCACAGCTGGTTCAAACCAATGTAAAATACCTCGGCCTAGCACTAGGACCCGACGGCAGGACGCCCGACTCACAGAGAATGGCCGTAATCGCCAAGCTCCCCGCCCCAACAGATGTGCCTTCCCTCCGTGCTCTCCTAGGAACCTTCAATTTTTCCAGGGATTTCATGGAAGGGTTCGCTGACAAAGCCCGGCCACTCTATGCTCTCCTTAAGAGGGACGCTCCATGGGTCTGGGGACCTGACCAACAATATGCATTTGCCAGCCTGAAGCAAGCGCTTGCCTCGGCTCCTGCCTTAGCTCATCCAGATCCAACAAAACCCTTTTACATTCAGTTAGCCCACATGGAGAAAAGTATCGGGGCCACGCTCATCCAGCATCATGCCGGGGCCCCCAGGATTGTAGCCTATGCCTCCAGGAATCTTTCTTCCGTCGAAATAAAGTTCACCCCGTGTGAAAAGATATGTCTAGCCCTAGTCTGGAGCCTTACGCATTGGGAGTTTATAATCGGGGGAGCCAAAGTCATTGTGCAAACAACACACACTCCCTTTAAGTATATCCTCTCAGGGAAGATCCAGGACGGTCAGGTATCCAATGCCCGCATTGCCCAGTGGACGCTTGCCCTGGTCAATAAGGGGATTGAATATAAGAAAGAGCAAAAGGAGCAACCTGCCCCGTACGGTCTGCTCATCACTGGGGATGAGCACAAATGCCCCCTTCCAGACGTGGAACATCTGCCTTGGCCTGCTATATGGGGAGTGCCATTAGACGAAGCCAAGCAAAAAGGGTTTAATTGCTGGTTCTGCGATGGCTCATCCTTCCATATAGCCGGCACCCCACATACAGGATATGGCGCGGTCCGGGTCCACGACAATTACACCCTGCAAGCGGCTGTCCGTCCCCACTCTAGTCAAGCCGCAGAGGTCGCTGCCCTTAAGGCTGTTCTTGAGTTTGAACCTTCAGACTGCCCCGTAGCCATCTTCACGGACTCGGACTGGACGGCCAAGGCCGCCACCGTCTGGCTCCCACACTGGGAAAGACAGCAATGGGTCAATGCGGAAGGGAAGCCAGTAGCTCATTTAATATTATGGAGAGAAGTCGTGCGGCTCCTCCATAAACGCTCAGCAGAGACGCAAATTTCCCATGTCAAAGGTCACCAAAAGGCCGACACCGAAGTGGCTTATTGGAATGATCAAGCCGATCTCTTAGCCAAGGAAGCGGCACGTTTTACCTCCTCTTCAGAGCAACCCGCTTGTCCGGTAAACCCAGTAATGACTAGAAGCAAGGCAAAAACCTTCCACGACCGTCCTGCCATTCCCCCTGTATTTATAGATCTCGGGGAACTCCAAGCAAATGATGCCGATGTGCAGGATCTCCTCTCCAAGGGCAAAGATCCCACTGGGAGATACACCATCAGGGAAGAAGAGGGAGTTATTTGGGCTTTTGACACCACAGGGACCCGACACTGGGTTGTCCCTGTCGAAGTCCGGGCCGATTTAATTCAATTTATCCATGAGCAAGGACACCGGGGTAAAGAACCAACTCTGGAACGGGTCAGGGACGCGGGCTGGTGGCCAAGCATCCGCAAAGACGTGGCACAATGGGTGGATAATTGCCTCTCCTGTGCCATGGTTAACGCGGACTCTTCAGGCCCCAAGGCCCCCATTCAGCACCAGAGGGTAGAAGGGCCCTGGGCTCGGGTTCAAATTGATTTTATCGGACCTCTGCCTAAGACTCGCAGAGGGAACAAATATTGCTTAACTGTGATTGATCCATTCTCGAAATGGATCGAAGCATTCCCCTGCCACAATAACACGGCCTCCACTACGGCCCAACTGCTTTTCAATAACCTTTTTTCCTGCTGGGGTATCCCTAAGATCATCGATTCCGACCGCGGACCCCACTTTTTAGGTGAGGTCACCCAGGAGCTCTGTAAAGCTCTCGGCATTAAGCAGCGGTTCCACGTTGCCGCTCACCCTCAATCTTCAGGGGCAATTGAACGCACAAACCGCACCCTCAAGGAAGCTCTGGCCAAGATAGTCACTTCCACAGGTCGCACCTGGGACGAAAAACTGCCCATAGTTCTCATGGCAATACGAGGGACTACAGCCCGACATGGCTACTCCCCTCATATGGTCATGACCGGGAGAAAGATGCGCATGCCTGAAGCCTTCTGGCTCCAACATGACATGCCAGGCGATCTGGAAACGCAAGTGGCACACGATATCTGGGTTAAGACTCTTATCCGGGACTTACTGGTTATTCACCTCCAAGTGGCTAACGAGTTAGGGCAGAGCCAACTGGCAGTGGATAAAAAGCTCGGCTGGGTGCGCAATCCTCAGCTTTGGGAACCCGGACAGCAGGTTCTATACCGGAAATTTAGCAGGAATCAGCATGCTCTCATGGCCAAATGGGCTGGCCCGGTCCCCATTGTGGATCGCGTAAGCCCTGCGGTCTACAAGCTTGCCATTCCCAGGAAGCATGGTCAGACGTGGTACAAGTTCTTCCATTCCTCTCAGCTCAAGCTGTGGAAGGGGAATCCAGTTCCACAACCTCCTAACCTCACTCCGGATCCCGGGGGAACTTCGCAGCCTATTGCCGCTGTTACCTTCGGACCTCACTTGCCCACGGACGTTTTTGATCTTGTGCCTCTTTTCTCCCTTGGAGAGACCTGCCTTGCCTTTTAACATGCTTCCTCACGGCTTTAGTTGCCTTTTCGGAAGCAAGGGGGGGAGACCATGGTGTATAAACAGTGTTCCCTTTTAAGAGAAGCCGCGGGAGCGTGCAGTAAAAATCGCACCGGGCTTACGCATGGGAACCACTACACTCACCCCCAGCCTTAGGTAAAGGGAACCATACTGTGACTGCTTGGGTATGTCGACCACAGTATGGAAGTTCAGGAATTTCACTCACACACCCCTCAAACATTATATTACAGAATGCATCCAGGATCTTCCACCCCAGCAGCAGACAAATTGGTAAGACCATTAAAACTTGTATTCTTATTTGGATTGTCCTTGTTTTGTTGTACCTCAGCAACACAAATAGTCAACCATACGGTAGTCTTGACCAAATGGAGATGCGTGGGAATAAACATGCCCTTTAGAATTTTTACCTGTGTAACAGGACGGCATGACAGAGCAGTCACACTTACACCTATAGATCGATGTCCACCACAGCAGCTCACACATTGCATCCACAGTCGCACCGGAGAAAAGGTGACTCTATGCACCTCCGGAAAATATTCTATGGATGAAATGGAAGTGGTCCTGTGTAAACAGTCACAAGCCAAAACCAACACCTCCACCATCGAATATACTGCTCCTACCCCCATCTCCCTATACACAGACATAGCTGTAATATCAGCTGCCGTATGGGACATTGGCGATCCTTTAAAAGTAATTATTTCCATTGGCTCCCGACACTTCCATAACGACACAGAGGTCCCAATAACGCTCACGGACCCATTCGGCGAAGACATAGACCTAGAGCCACTGGCATGGGGCAAGCTCAATTGGCATTTTAACTGCTCTGCGTTAAAGCAGCAAGGTCCCCCAGACTGGACCCTACTTTTAAACACGTCTGTCTGCCTCAATGCCACCGATACTCTAAATCTTACAGCCATCGGAACAACAATTTTACAGCTCACTCATCAGGAAGGAAATTATACTTTAATAATTGGTGATGCAAATCACACACTAAATTTGGACCCACTTATCCAAAATGTAGACGCACTGGCCTCATTGACCTACCCGGTAGTGGGAGCACACACTTTAAAATTTAATCATCAAGAAACAGTCTTGATGCAGCCGCAAATATCAGTCAAAAGAGTCAATGTCAGCTTAAATGGGCTCGGCACTTCTTTCAGCCATGCCCTCTGTGACTCGTACTTACACACGACCCAGCAAGGTTGGGACAATTGGATCCTAATGTGGCGTAAAGGGGAGCTCTCTAGAAGGACTAAACGCGATCTTTCTGATTGGGTCGCACCCGTAGGAGCGGGCATGGCAGCCATAGATGCTGCAAACATAGAAGTGATAGCGAATAAAGCCTCCAAGGTTTCATTCGACATCTCTCAAATGAGCCTCCCTCTCACGCAATCATTGGATTCCCTTGCCCACGTGGAACGCTCCACCAATCCCCTGCTGGTTACTTGGGAACAAATCATGGAAAAAGATTTTACCAATCTCCTTGATGACATTCAGTCTTTACAAAACAATATCTCATTGGCTCTTGCTTGCACTCAAGCACAAACTCTTAATGTAGTCACTGCCATGACTATAATCAAACAAGCTATGGCTGGAGTTATACCTTTAGAAATAAGGGAATTGATTAAAGGAAATCTCACTGCCAGCGAAATCTCGCTCGAGCACTGGTGGTCGTTGGCAAATGCCTCTTTTGATGCAGTAACCCAGACCTTGCAATTGATTATAACCACAGTGACCGCTAAAGAAATTTTCCACATCTATCCAGTGGTTCCGCTGGGTATTCAAGTTGATTCGGACACCGTATTATATGCCAGGAACAGTGACCGATGGGCTAAAGTAAGCTCGTCAAGCTGGCATATGATCAATCTAGACGGATGCACCCATAAGGAAAACTTAGGCTTCATCTGTGATGACGAAGCCTTAGAAAAACATCACCCATGCCTAGTTCCCAAGAAACACGCCATATCTCACTGTCAATTTGACGCAGTCAGTGAGACCGGATCTACTATTATATATATAGGCAAAGCTTGTGTCTGTCTCAGAACTACCTGCGAACACATTCACCTCAATACACTATACTACCAACAAATGTTGCCTGGAATAAACAGATGCTTTTGTAATGTTACCTCCATCAGAGGGTGTGATTTTTATTTCGAAACCCCCATTTGGACACAACAAGAAATGGCCCTATCCCCAGAATTATATGACTCTATTGCTCCAGTGCCTTTGGGGTTAGGACTGGAAGCCCTACGGAAATTGCTCTCTCACCCAGACCTCCAAGAACGCCTGGCTCAGCTAAAGAAAGCGGGAGATAAAGCCGCCTTAAACGTTTCCCATAATGGTGCCAGGATTAAGGAACTGGCTGTGGAAATAAAAGAGGCTGGCAAACATAGCTGGTGGGAATCTCTTCTTGGTTGGTCGCCGACAACGACGGGATATTTAAATTTAATGCTCCACCCCATAGTCGTCATTTTGGCCTTCCAAATTATTTTAATAGTGGCGCTACTTACATTGACTTGTTGGGTGAGAAGACAAATCCACAAATTGGAAGCTCAATCTAAAGCCACGGACTTCCAAGCCTTGATGCACGTTGCATCTAAGGTTTCGAATTCCTAGCCCCTCCTTTCCGGCCTCTGACATACCTTAACTGTTGCCCTTTTCCCTATGTTTGTCTGTCTTCCTCCATTTCCAGACCCTTATGTGTGTTTATGTTTGTGTTTCTATTCTTTAACCATTATTGGGTGGGTCTCTTAGAAGAGACCCATGAGGTAGGAAAATTGGTCTTTAGCAGCAGTCTATCGAACCCAAGGGAACATCAGCGAGACTACAAATGCAGCCGAAAGCGGTTCAGTCTCCTGCACATACTCAGAAGACCTAAATCTTGCTGCCTTTTTGATTCCTCTGTAGCATCGCTGGCACCAAAAAACCATATTGTCAGGTCGCCAAGAAGCCAGTGGAGCTTTCTCAGGATGACTGAGATCCATTGTGGCAATATGGTCACGTTTGGAGGCCAGCGCGACGGAGCAGGCCAAGAAAGGAAGTGCAAATGTGCAGGTCCTACTGGAAAACCAGCGGGAGAAATGCAATCCTTTCAAAAAGGTTAAGGCAAGCCCTGATCTTTTTGTGCGAGCTCTCCCCTGGCAAGGACTTTTTCGATTATAGGACATAAAAATATTGAATCACTTTTACCTTTGGGTTCCCAATTTGAAACCTCCTAAAGTATTTTTAATTGTGACATTGGCAGTTTTCAAAATAACAACTTATTAAACAAAAATTCGGTCTTCAGAAATTGAGAACCAGCGTGCTTTGCGGCAGCTCTATTTTGCATACACCCAGACACGTGGATCTTAAATTAGTCCTCTCAAAACGTGTGCTATTACGTTGTATATCTTTTGACCGTTCCAATCCATGCCCCGGACTTCTTTATTTTTGGTTTCACTTTTGTACAAGTCTCCCACCAATGTTAGTATACCCTTTTTACGGTTCATAACCAACCACATCTTAGGATCATCACAAGCCTCTGCTTGTTCCCAAGAATTTTCCTTTTTTTCTATTCTTTAACCAGTATTGGGCGGGCCGAAGCCCTAACGAACCATAGGGAGCAATGAGAGAAAGAAAAGGGAGATAGGGGGTGGGAGGACCGAAAGCATTTCTTCATGGGAGATCAGAAGAGCCGAGGGCGCATTCAAAGATGCCGTCGACAAAAGCTCCGTAGTTACATTTGTGGCTAGCACGAATGTCAAGCTGAGTAGGCGGCTTCTCCCGGTGGTGCGTGCAGAAGTTGGGTTCGGAAGTTACTCCGATTCTCCACCTCTCTCGCCCCATCTCCACCAGGCGTGCAATCTGATCGCCGCTCGCGGCAGCGACGGGTGCCTGGGGAAAGGCCCCAAGGTTAGCTCGCTCCAGCCAGAACCTCCCCGGCCACATACTTCTGCATCTCTTTATGTTAGTGTGACCTCCTCCCTAACTATCTGCCCAAGCGATCCTCAACCCCAAAACACTCGGCCATTTCGGGGTGAGCTTCTTATTCGACCCTTGTGTTTCTAAAATATATTTTACTCATGATATCTTTTCTCCCAGCATGCCCTTACTGACGCCCAATCTGCATAATCCATCAATCATCATTAACTTATTTAGTCTTCATATGTACTTCCTTTATTTATTTATTTTTATGAGCACGTCGCCTTGTCCACAAACTTTTTTTCAGTGTGCACGGTTTTGTTTTTGTCTCCGCCTCTTTGTTTTTGTGCACTCTACGGGCAAGAAATAAACCGTTTGTTTGCAAACCGAGTCTTCTGTTTGCAAAGCAAAACCGGTTGCTTGCCAAAACATTTTTGCTCTGTGCTTGCTTTTCTATTCTTTACCAGTGTTGGGAGGGCCGAGGCCCAGACGAACCGTGAGGAATCATTAGTGAGCAGGACAACAAGAACAAGGGGGACATGGAAGCCCGAGAGACGGCTCAGGAGGAAGAAGTAGGACAAACGAATCCTTTGTCTCCCTCTGCCATGCAGCCCCTCCAAGCCGAAATGATCTGGAGGACATGCAGAAGTTGGGTTCGGAATTTAAATCTGGCCCATGCTCTCTTTCACCAGGCGTGCAAGCTCTCCCTGCACGAAGCAGTGGAGAGTGCCTGGGAAGGACTCCCCGGTTAGGTCAGAACCCCGGACAAAGACCCCTGTCCCCTCTTTTTAACATCTTTCTAAGTTAAAGGGAGATTTTCGCCAGCTCTCTCCCTGAAGTGCCGGCAAGCTACAACGTACCCTCGCTCCAACACTGGTGTCCAATTCGATTGTTTTTGATTTTTAATAAATTTATTTTTCTCGAAATGTTTGTGTATCCCAGAATGCCCAAACAATCCTCTCATTTGCATACGCAACAACCTCCAGCCGTAACATATACAGCAAAGTCCAAAACACGCGACCTTTGAGGGTTCTGCCTAGTGACTAGCTGCCCAGTCCGCTCCTCATTGAGTATGGGACGATACCACTGGGATCAGGTTTAGGGGGAAAAGATTGTTCTATTTTTGTACAGTATTAGGGGAGGGCCCCCCGAAGGGAGCCCTCCAAGCTAAAACGGGTACGCAGCTAATGGCGTCCCCGCGGAGCCACCCGGCTCCAGATAAAAGGTCAGAGTCGACCGGACGCAACTCCCGAACCCAGCTTTTGCATGCCCTGCCTGTGTGTGTGTGCGTCTGTTTCTCTCAGGCACACATCTCACAAATGCTCCCCAGGGTTCGGGAGGCGTGCCCGGAGACTCCGCCAACCCCGAAGGGTGAATACCTTGCCTGTGATTATTCCAGCCAGGACCCCAAGATGATGTGTCTTTCATAATACAACGATTCCAGATGTATGACCTGTTCTGACCTTTTCCGTATTTCTTGAATGCCTTTAGACACTCTGCTTGCAAAATCATTAAACTATGTTTTATTTTAATATCCTTTTTCCTTAATTTAAGTAGATACCCATGATGCTTTTAGATAGCAAGGGGGGGCGACTCCTCAATATGCAAACCGGTCTCCTCCTTCCCGGCCGAACTGACTCGTGTCCGTGCCGAGGAGGGACGGGCATAGCCGAGAGCTTCATGAGCTATTGATTAAGACCCGAGTGGCTTCCGAAGAGCCGAAGACATACGAGTCCTGGTGTTCCATTAGATACAATGTAAAGCGCGCCTCTCTCCTGTTCCAACAGCACCAGTTGCCCTGTTCCAACAGAAAAGCCTTGCCGCTCAGGAGAGATGGACGAAGAATTGTTTGTAACCATTTTATTTCCTTGTACATTCCTTGTGGAGTATTTTTATTGATACAAATGTGTGCACTTCCGCTATAAGTATTAAATGCTTTACGTATAGATAATACCCTTATAAGAAATTTATAATGCTTCTATAAGGCTTTTTACAATGAATTTAAAGTAAGCAATTTTTAGAATTACTTTTAATATTTCAGTTAAGGATGATTCTGCTATTTAGAGACTTAAATATTTCTACATAGGCTCCCTTGGTGGTCCAATGCACAAAGCCCTGTTTTTATGTCCGCCCCAGCAACAATTTGGCATTTTTATTGCGATAGATTTTTGTCATCTTCTGGGTCCGTCCCTTGCCAGCTCTTTTTTCCAGGATCGCCATCATGCAGTCTGTCTCAGTTTTATCACTCATATTCGGAGACCTTCACCTGACGCCTTCAGGTCTCCGAGGGGGGGAAATGTTGGCCAGCAAGGCACTCTTCTGTGCTCTTATGGATTTTTATCCATAAGTTTGAACTCTGTGTCGCCAGCAGTGGAAGGGACTTGCGCTTTCTTCTACACATAGGAGCCAGCTCCAGCCCAAGCCAGGAGGCTGACACCCCAAGCAGTTCACCCAAGACAAGGACAAAGGATTCCTCTTGCCATGAGGCCTCCTTCTGTCAGACATCCGCTGGTTAACCCCCACTCCTCAATATACATCTGAATAAGTTATGCTAACAAGACTGCCTAGCACCTACTGTGCCAGCCATCAGATACTTGGCTAAAACCATCAACTGACAATAGGTTGGCCAGGTGAGTCATCGGACCCTAGACTCAGTGTCTGTTTCCTGGTGAAGTCATACTTTTGCAACACTGACCAAACCCCTGGACCTCCTCCCTTTGTTCACCTTTAACCTATAGCAAGGTCCAACAGGGACGGACCGCCTAGTAGGTGTGTTAGTGGGTTGTGGTCTGCAAAGCCCGCCCCAAGACCCCCAATAAAAGGCCAAACCCAGAGTCACTCGCTCTCTTGAGCCATCGCCCTCTATCTTACCTATTGACCCTTCAGTCCAGCTTTCTGTCCCCAACCCTTGCCTCCATCTTTAAACCCTTTTTCTCTCTCTGGACTCGCGATCCAGGAGAACCACGTGGTCTTGCCGGTTCAAGCCTCGTGGCCCCATAGCTTTTATACCTTTCCTCCCAAATCCAATTCATCTAGACATCGGACAACGCATCTAAGGTAACGTGCTTTCCCCACCAACGAAACCTGCTCATGCAAAAGTGCTATTTTCTCTCTTTATTTTATTAGGCCTGTAAGAGTGTGTGTGTGATTACGATTTTTGTATGCTTGATTACATGATCCAGTAAACAACATTGAACTTGGAACTCGCCTCACGTGCCTCTTTCCTTGAGATCTCCCGGGAGGGGTGGGACCCTGGTATAGTTGGCAAGAACCCGTGTATTTTGCTGATTGCTAAAGGTAAATTAAAGCAATTCGGCTAACAATCCAGCATTTCAGTCAAGCAATAAAGGGCTACCCAATATTGCATATACAGTTGTGCTGGCTATATAGTTGACAGAAGACTATTTCTATATATTCTATTTTTAAAAAACAACAACAGCAACAACAACATTTTACTTCATATGAAATGTATGTGTTTCCTGTCAATATCATTATAGGTAGCCATGTCTGTAGCCGTAGAAAAAAGTAAAAAAGAGCATTTGTGAGTCACTACTCATTTCTTCAGATATCATGTTTAGCATGTCAATATAATGTTTAGCATGAAGAAACTCCTTGATGATAAAATGATCCAGTTTCAGAGAAATCTCATAAAACAGTTGAGTTATAGCAGTTTAAATGTTTAAGCTTGAGGGGTGATTTTCATTCATTGCTTCTAACCACAGTGCACCACGAACAAATGCCCTGGTCAAAATTCAGTACCCTGAAAAAACCCTTTCCCTGACCCTTTCCCTGGGTTTTACTGAGAGGTTTGTACAAAGATCTGTCTTGGCTGTTCATAGTTCCAGTCTCTGGATTTAATTATCAACAAATTTAGCCATTAGATATATTGACAAGTGGGGCTCCCACAAGGACCTGCAGGGGGCATCTCATTTTTTTGTTTTTAGATTTCAGATTTTTCTGTAAACCTGAGGGTTTTCTCAAATTTGTAGAAAGATCTGTCTTGTTTGTTTGTTTGTTTGTTTTACACAGCTTCCATTTCCAGATTTAAGTATGCATAGATTTGGCTAGGTTGAGAATGAGATATACTGATATTAATGTGAAATATGTATAAATTGTAGATACAATTAAGGAAGCATGAAGAAATCTTACCTTCTTATGGAACATGCCACTTGAGCTACATTCCCATGTAATATCTCAAGGTATAGCTAATTCTGCATCTTTTCCTCTTAAATATTTGCAACTGGGGGCATCATAAATATCTGAAGGAAACTCAAAATGCCTGAAAGAGATTTTTTTGTAAATGACTGGTGTTCAAATGCTGCCACACCTATGATTAAAAGAAATTGAATGTAATTAAAGATAAACATCTGTAGAAAAGGGTTACATTCTGACAGTGGTATAATGGTAGCAGGGTAAATTGCACTAAAGTTGCTCAATAAGATAAGGAAAATTATTTTATGAAGATATATATCCTTGTAGATTGTTTAGCTGTTACAATAATGTCTTTTTGAATGAAGTTCAATAAGATTATTGTGGGAAGGACAAGGTGAACATCATCGTTATCAGACAGGGAGAACTGATGGGTTTTAGGAGTGTGATTTTACAATGCAAGGCAACATTGTGCAAAACTAGTATCTATTAATGAACACTAACTTAGATGTCAACATTGCTTCATAATTTGTTTTCCTTTTGTATACATTGTGCTTTCTAACAATTTTTGCCCAGATCCAAAGAGTTGCATCAGGAAGGCCATTGGGATTTTGATTTTTGTGTGTGTGTTTTTGTTTAAACCATATCAAAAGCTGCTTTCTGATAATGAGGGATGCAGTTTAAAATGGACAAGTCTAAAGATCTTGGATCCTGGCCTTTTCCCCACAAGTGGCTGAATGAATTTTTAATTAGGCACTGGAAACAATGTTATGCCTTCAAATAGAATAGATAATCAAGTAACTTGGAACCTCTTCAGGTTTGGACGTTCTCTTCAATGAATCTCATGACAAGTACATGAAGAAGACTTGGAAGCTTCATATCCCAAAGGTATCCCATAATCTCCCATTACATTGACATTCCTAACCTTAAAGGGCAAAATATAATAAACTGCATTTTAGTCACAAAAAGAGACTGTAAGAAAGCTTTAAAACAGACCCCAAATGAATTAGTGCAACTGGAATGTTCCTTTATTTTTTGTTTGTATGGTTCTGAGAGGCTGCAATACGAGCTGTATTTGAATTTCTCAACTACTCATTTTCCAAACTGTTTCAGGGCACACTAGTATTATCTGAAAGTATAAGGAGGCAAGTCTCTGGCATGCCATAATTATCAGAAGTTTGAGTGTAGTGTGTATTTTTCCTCCCAGCATAACACCTTTCAGGGCATCTGTTCCTTCAGATTTGTGAGACAAGATACAAGGATAGTGCAACAACAAAATAATACTTTTTTGAGACTGTATAATACAAGTGGGGACATGTGAGAAACTCATTGGGAAATTTGGAAGAGAAATTTAGCCTAGGGAGGAGACGACTGAGAGGTTATATGATAACCATCTTCAAGTTCTTGAAGGATTGTCATATAGAGGATGGTGCAGAGTTGTTTTCTGTTGCCCAGAAGGTCGGACCAGAACCAATCAAGAGTTTTTGGCTAAACATTAAGAAGAACTTCCTGACAGTTTGGCTGTGGTCACACACATGAAATAATCCACTTTCAATCCATTCTCAATGTACTTTCAAATTGGATTTTGCCAGTTCACATGGTAAAAATCCAGTTGGAAAGTGGATTGAAAGTGGATTATTTTGTATGTGTGACCACAGCCTTAGAGTGGTTCCTCAGTGGAAGAAGTTTCCTTGGGAGGTGGTGGGCTCTCCTTCTTTGGAGGTTTTTAAACAGAGGCTAGATGGCCATCTGACAGCAATGCTGATGATATGAACTTAGGCAGATAATGAGAAGGAGGGCAGGAAGGGTTGCATCAGAGTTTAGTTCTCATGGTCCTTTCTTACATGCTCAGGGAAATGCCAATTGCCACTTTAGGGTCAGGCAGCAATTGGGGTCACACTGGGTGTGTATGTGGGGGGGGAGTATTTGTGAATTTCCTGCATTGTGCAAGGGGTTCGACTAGATGACCCTGGAGATCCCTTCCAACTCTATGATTCTCTGGCTAAGGACAGACTAGGAAAGTGGGGTGGGAAAGCTCCGCTTCAGAAGCGGGGGAAGGGAGCCAGTTCAAACAGCTGCAGCTGTTCTCTGGCTCCCTTCCATACTCACCCGTGAGGGAGTCACTTCCTTGCGGCCTCAGAGAGACACCGGCAGAAAGCGGTGTCCAGGGGCCATCTGCCACTTGGATCCCGCTTCCCAGCTGTGTGGATGGGAGGAGGTGGGATTCAAGCGGAGGCGGCGGTGTGAACATGCTGCTGTGGAGAGATGCATGTGAGCGCATGAGTGCTCATGCACCCATGCACATAAGCAGCCCCAATTGGGGAGATTTAAATTTTTTAGAGTGCTGCTGTGGCCATGCAGCCACGCACATAGGTGCCCATGCGCATATTGCTGAAATGACTCTGCTACGAGCCACGGAGGCCAGCCCAGCCGGGGCCGCTCCACAGCAACCTGGATGCTCTGTTCCGGCATGCTCCCACAGGAAACTGGCCAGTGGGAATGCGCAGCCCTGGGCCAGTTTTCCCCCATGGCTTTTACTCCTGCTGCCATCCCGAGGCAGATTGCAAGTCTGCCCTCAGCCTCTGATTCTCCCACTGGTCACTGTTTTATCCTCTGGCTTCTAACACACACCCCACCACTATCTTTCTTCTCCCACTGCCACCTCCTTCACCCATCTTTTTCTTTTCACACCCTACTCCTACTTCCCCCCACTTACCACCAACACTGGTCCCTACTGCCCCCTTGCCCTCCCACCGCATGCCCCTCTTTTCTCAGTGTGACCTTCCCTCCATCCCTTTCCTCATTGCTCTGTCTTCCTCCCTCCTCCCTCCAGTTCTGCCCCCCCCTTGTCTGCTTTGGTTGCCCTCACCCTCCTCTTTGCCATTCTACCTACCTACCTACCCCTCTTTGTTGCTGTGCCTGACCATCTACACCCTCCTTGTTTGCTACCCATCCCTGGGCTCTATAGAGTCAGGCAAACCCTCCTCACCCACTCCACATCACCCATCCTTCTCATGTCCATCATAGCGGATCAGCCCCTCCAACTCTGTGGAAGGTGATACTGATATTGTTGGCATTTCAGCTCAACCTGCAGGCTGTTCAGAGGTGGCCTGCCAGGGGAGGAGGAAGGAGTAACAGTCATGCTCACTCTTTAGTGACTACATCTCTTGGCACTCAGCTATCTTGGTGAGTGGATTTTTTCTCCCCCAGAGAAAAGGAGGGAGGGGAAGTTCCAACAGCAGTGTGCTGTATGCACAGACAATGTTCCTCTGTTAGGGGTGATTTCACCACCATGCCTCTATCCCCCCCCCCCAAGTTTCCAATTTTTCTGCAAATCTGGGGGCTTATCCAAGTCTAAAGGAAAATGTCCATAGTCTATACATGGTCCCAAACCACAGATTTAAGCACCCACAAATGGGCCATGTTGACTGTTAGATATATTGATATATCATGTTCAGCAAATGCTTTAATCGAAATGGATATATTTCTGTTTAACCAAAATGGAAGCATTCTCAATTTCCACAGAAACTATCAAATTCATAAAACTCTGTGAACTGTTAAGTTTTAATATTTACTGGAGAAGGTTTTATTGCTTTTCCTTCTCTCATTATTATGCCTTTGCTTCCTAGTATTTTATTACCACTAGATCCTAACCAGGGTGTTTGTTTGTTTGTTTGAAAACGAGGTGCCAGAACTCTCGAACAGAAATGAAGTTTTCAATCCATACACTGAAAACTCATGAACTTTTTAACATTTTAAAAATAAATTTGTCAAAGAGGTTCTAGAAGTCCATCCTGGTGCATTCCCCCAGAAAAAAGTCCTGATCCTAACCATTTATGTGCTTTGATCACTCTGCAACAAAACAACCTGTTCTGCCATTGAATTACACAGCTTTGTTACAAAGTCATGCAGACAGGAAGCAAAGAGTGGGAATAAATGAACAGTTCTCACAATGGAGGAAAGTAAGAAGTGGGGTCACACAAGGATTGGTATTGGGCTCAGAACTATTTAATTTATTCATCAATGATCTGGAAATAGGGCTGAGTAGTGTAGTGGCCAAGTTTTGCAGATGATATGAAATTATTCAGGATGGTGAAAACCAAGGCTGACTGTGAAGAGCTCCAAGAGAACCTCCACAAACTGGGTGAGTGGGTGACAGTGTGGCAAATGAAGTTCAGTTTTGGTAAGTGTAACATGATGTACATTGGGACAAAAAAACCCAGCTTCAAGTATAGGCTAATGGGGTCTGAACTTGCTGAGACTGAGAGGGAAAAAGATCTTGGGGTCATAGTGGATAGCTCAATGAAAGTGTCAACCCAGTGTGCTGCAGCGGTAAAAAAAGGCAAACTCTATGTTAGGGATTATTAGGAAAGGGATTGAAAATAAAATGGCCGATATTGTAATGCCCCTGTATAGATCTAGCATGCAACTTCATTTGGAATACTGTGTACAGTTCTGATCACTGTATCTCTGAAAGGATGTTGCAGAGCAGGAAAAAGTACAGAGGAGGGCAACCAAGATGATTAGGGGGTGGAGCACTTTCCATATGAGGAAAGGTTGAAGAGTCTCAGACTTTTCACTTTAGAAAAGAGATTACTAAGGGAGGACATGATAGAGGTTTATAAAATTATGCATGGGATTAAGAGAGTTGGCAAAGAGAATTTTTTCTCCCTCTCCCAAAATACTAGAACTTGAGGGCATCCAATGAAACTGATGGGAACCTTAGTGGTCCCTGGAGATGGCAGAGTTTAGAGAGTGGATGACGTCAATGAGAAAGTAATTCCAATGAGTCCACCCTTCAAAATTGCCAGTTCCTCCAGTGGAAATAACACCTGTACTCTGGAGACCTATTGTAATTCTGAGAGTACTATAGGCCCTGTCTGAAGGTTGGCAGCACAGGAAGGAAACTATATAGAATGAACAGTAAGGGCCAAACTGGAGAAGATAGCATCCCTGAGTTTGCTGGGGATGTGTCACCATTTTGTACCACCATTTTGAAAAGTGAGTTCCTACTCAGAAATTCCTTTTAATAATGTTGTGGGTGCACAGTTTTGGTCAGAAGCCCCAGAGCATGGGAAAGGATGGGCTACTGCCTTTCCCCAAAATTGCACCATGGAAGCATTATTTGCTGACATGTGTCTACTAACATGGGGAGGGGGGAAGCAGTAGCTCCTTCTCTCTTCATGCTGAAGAATTGGGCCCCTGTGGTGCTGTTAAAAGGACTTCCTTGGTGGAAACTCACTATACCAAATGGTCTGAATCCCCTACCTCATCCAGTTTGGTCCTACCCCCTGCAGAAAATACAAATATACTCCTTCCACAGTTGGATTTTTCTGGGGGAATGCACCAGAATGGAGTTCCAAAACCTCTTTGACATAATTCTTTTTAAAATGTTTTAAAGTTCATGAGTTTTCAGTATACAGATTGAAAACTTCATTTCCCTCCTGAGAGTTCTGGCACCTCTTTTTCCAAGAAAAAAGCCCTGGATCTTATCATTTTAAAATACAAAGAGGATCCAATGATGGCACTCACAGGGTTTTGCCCAGTTTGAACCTAAGAGTAATATTCAAGAATGTAACAGTTATATATGCAGAATTCTGGTAGGTGAAAGATAACTACAGAGTGAGAACAATGGCAGAAGAATGCCTAAAAGTCTTGAAACATAAATTTCATCTTTTAAATGAAAGTAGTCTGGTCTTTACTAGTATCTGCATCAGACAATACCTGGAAATGTTATGCAAAATACAAATCAAATGAATGAATGATAAAGGGCCTAACCCAGCCCACTTATTTACTTTGATTGTTGAGTTCAGTGGTATATGAACTTTGCTTTCTCTTTGACATGAGACTCAAACCGTGTAATCCCAAGAACAATTTCCTGGGGTAAGCCGCACTGCCCAGACCTGAGTAAGATTCTGCGTAGACTTGCTTAGGAGTGCTCTCAAAAATCTGGTTGGATTGTTTCTAGGTATCTCTTGTGAAAGTGCCTCAAGGCTTAGGTGATATGTCATCCTTAGCTTTCTCCAGGAATCCATTTGCTAGAGTAATAGTTAAAAATAAATGAGTGAAGGAAAATCATCTTGCATGTCTCCATCATTAAAGCTTTGTTCAGTTACAAGAATTCTATTTTTCTCTTGAAGGATGTCTTTCCCTTATAATCTGCTTTTTACAGACATACGTACTCTATGCTTGCCAAGGAACAAATATGTTATTCACCCTCTTCCCTGACAGAATGTCACAGAAATGAAAAAAAATTAAAAGCTAAAGTGGTTGACTTAGAAATAATGACAACAATTAGTGTTAGTATGTAATGAATTTTAATTAAAAGCACTGCAATTGGTCTCCTGGATTTTGCATAGTGAATCCAATGCTTTACCTAAGTACTGTCTTGTACTGTTCTGTGTATGACATATAAATCAAAGTATAAAGCACAGGAAATATGTGTTATTCTCAATTCATAATTTCTCTCCCAGTGTATCCTTCTCTACATATTTAAAGTCCTATATTTAATTTCAAGAGCTGTAGATTAACATTCACTCTATGACTGATTTCCCACAAGGTGCTGCCCCGGCGTCATTCTTCTCTTTGCCCCGATTGCCTGCTTGAATTTCCCACTGGAGAGCCAGTTTGGTGTAGTGGTTAAGTGCACGGACTCTAATCTGAAAGAACCGGGTTTGATTCCCCACTCCTCCACTTGCACCTGGCTGAATGACCTTGGGCAAGCCATAGCTCTGTACCAGCTGTTCCCTCAAGGACAGCTTGGAAAGGGCTCTCTCAGCCCCACCTACCTCACAGGGTGTCTGTTGTGGGGAGGGGAAGGGAAAGGAGTTTGTAAGCCGCTCTGAGACTCCCTTGGGGAGTGAACGGCGGGGTATCCTCAAAAAACAGGATCACTGAAGGATCACACAGGGAAAATTGTGTGAAGCCACGGGTCAAAATGTGTGAAATTGGCAAATAGTGTGGCAAATAGTGTGAAATTGAATCAGGCAGTCGGGGAAACCGGAAGAATGATGTGGTGGCAGTATCAACCCCCACTTCTCCCTTACCTGCCTCCCCACTCCTGCACCACAAAGACCTTTATGGCTCACACAATGATGGGGACAATGTGGAGGGTGGCAGCAGTTCCCGCTGCTCCTTCCCCCTCCTCCACCTGCATATCTAACTGTGGTGGTGCCATCTGCCAGGCACAGCCCTCCATCAACTGTGTCTGCCACAAGGAAGGTGGAGGAGGCTGGGTCAACAGCAGGCCTCCCCCTTCTTTGTCGCTCTCTCTTTCTGCCTACCCCCTCTCTGTCACTCTCTGTCTTGAAGGGAGAGTTGGCTCACTTACCTGCCTCCTCCCCATCACTGTGTCTGCCTCCACAACTGTCTCCCCTCCACTGCTCTGGCTGACCAGCTACATCCCCCTCACCATTCTGCTTGCTCACACAGCCATCTGGCTCACATGTGGTAGTGACAGCAGCTCACATGGTAGCAAGGCAGCAGCAGAAGCAAGCCACTGGGGGCATGGCGAAGGCTCCAACTGATATGTGGATTTTGTTGGCAGAGTGTAGATATGCAGTAAAGCAGAGCACAAGCTGTTTAAAGAATAAAGTCAGTTTATTAAGAAGAGAACAAATTTTGTAAGAAAAAGAGAAGTCTGTCTAACTAGCTAGGAGGAGGTTAGTAATGAAGAGAAGCACAGCAGATGCATTGAGCCATTCAGGAGACAGGAAGGACAGTATTTGAAAATAGTAGGAAGTTCCTACTATGCTACCTAGTTGTCCCCTCCATTGCCCCCTGCAGGATGTTCTTGTCATCTTCTTTATCTGTGCACCATAGACCTTGCATATTTCAACAGATTTAAGATGAGGCTATGTTCACTTTTAGGAATATGGATCATTTAGAAAAATTTTATTCCACTTGTCCAAAGTCCTACTCAAGGCAGCTTACAAGTAAAAGTTATACCACAAAATAATAAACTAAAACAACAGATTATCAATAATGAAAATAAATCATTAGAAACAAGCAAAGGGAATGAAAAACAACATAAAATAAACACTGAGCTACTTAAGAATGCCCATAAAGCAGTCCTCAGACCAGAAGCAGATCATGAAACAACTGGAAAAGATTTTTTAACACCCTTAGTTAAAGCCAGGGTAGAAAGAAATGCATTGGCTTAGTGACTAAAAGACAATAAGATAGTTACAATGAAACTCAAGTGAAAGGGCATTCCAATGACTAGGTGCCACCACTGAAAATGCCATGTCACTAATTACTACCTCACATCTTGAGTCAGGGGCATATAGAGCAGGGCTTGGGAGCTAGATCCTAACTGTTGTGTTGAGTAATACATGAGATGACAGTAGTGCAAGTACCCCAGAGCCAAATACAGTTAGGGCCTTAAAGATAAGAACCAGCACACTCAATTGTACTTAGAAACATATGGGCAGCAAGTGTAGATCTTTCAGCATAGCAATAATCCTGTCCCTGCATTACTACGGCAGTTCATGCTTTTTGAAGAACGATCACCCAAGCTGATTGACTGATTGATTATTTATTTATTTAATACCCCACCCTATCCCACAAGTGGGCTCAGGGCAGCTTACAACATAAGATTAATAAAACAGTAAAACCAATAAAACCACAGCTGGCACAATAAGCAATAACAAAAGAGAACCCATGCCTCATGTCAGGTAAATAAATAATTGTTAAAAAGCACTATGTACCATGGAGAAGATCTGAGTTTCCAACCCTAGACCAGGTTCCAGAACCCCTCCCAAAAACTATGCTACTTCAGGATGGAATATAACTCCCTACAGGACAGTTGGCTCTGCAAATAATGAGTAGTTTTGTCACTGACCAACAGCACTTCAGTCATCTCTGGATTGAACTGAAGTTTACTGGAGCTTATCTATCCCATCACCTTCTCTAGATACCTGTTCAGAATCTTCATAGATCCACCTATCCCAGCTAATAGACAGAAACAGAGCTAGATGTCATCTGCTTATTGGTGACACTTCACTCTAAACCATGGACAATCACTCCCAACTGTTTCATATAGATGTTATATAGAATGGGAGACAAGACTGGTTATATAGAATGGGAGACAAGACTGCTGGACTCTAAAACATAAATGGAATGGAACCAAGCAGCAGTTCCCTCAGCACCATCCTCTGGAATTGGCCAGGTGAGTAAGAGTGGAATACTAAAGTACAGTGCCCCACTCCCAACCCACCCACAGAAGGATACCATATTCAAGGTTGCGGATGCAATGACACCACTTCTGGAAGTGATGTCAGTGTGTCGCCAACGTTGTGCAGGAACATCTATTTGGGGGTGAAGCATCCCCCGCCCTGACCAGGAACCTTGCAAGCCTAAAACACACAGGTTCTTACCATGAGCAGCAGCTGTTATGCACCAGGAGACTAAAGTTGGACAAAGGTTCCTGCTTCAAAGACTCATGCAGTCCAAGCCTAAACAGGTTTATTCTATCTTAAGTCCTATTTAATTCAATGGCATTTACTCCTAGGTGAGTTTTCATGGGAATGAACTTTCATGAGACTGAACTTTCATAGTCTGTAGAAGGGCAAAGGAAGTCAGAACTAAGAGGCAGATACCAGACTTAATTCACCCCTAATGTCATGTTTCCTCTAACATCCTTGCCCTTCAAAGGTGAGAACCTTCCTTTTAGTGCACAACTATTCTTAGTTACCTTCCAGTAATTATCATTTTCTGTTTCAATCATTTGAAGGTCTTTGTTTTTTCTTTTTAATGCAGATTGGCATGGACGCATTTTTTGCAAATTTGCATGGAACTCTGAAGGTGCCAAGACTCATTTGTCTTCTTCTGTTCATGGGGGAATGTTCTGCATAATGGAGACTGAGCTCCCATGTGTGCATGAAGATTGCACCATCAAAGAAATCCTTTGGATCATAACCATCAGCATGGGGAAATAATGGCTGCAATTACACACACTGAAGTCACATAAAAAGGGATGGGTTTAGATTTCTGTAGATGCACACTGGACTGCCGCCAAAGTTACTAATTTTATGTTCAATTAAAATACATTAAAGGTTTAAGGATCATTGACTTCCATCCCCTAATCCCATACTAAAAAGATAAAAGATAGGATATAATTTCTAGAACAGAGGGGGAAAGCCTATTTCAGAAAGCATAATGGATTCTGTATGAGAAATATTTCACTGCGGTAAAAACTCTCTAAGCCTTCAAACTTTGAAGTACTTTACGACTAGCCCTGTCCAAATAAATGAAGTAATATTTAAAATACTGTAGCTGTACTGTAATTAAACAATGTGCACTAAGAAACACAAGAGTCAGCTTATGTGATTGGAAGGTGGTGTCGGGGTCTTTAATCAAGTGGCATAACCTGACATGATCCTATTGGAGGCATATGGGGCTACTATTCTGGTTCTAAGTGCTTTCAGAATATAGAGGCAAGCATTAATATAGTAACTGTAGCTACAAAAAAGATCATAAATCAAGAGAATTTAAGAGTATGTTGCCACATTTCCACAAAGTTAAGAAGGGAAATCTAGCATTCCTCCTCCTATAATGCCAAGAACTAATTTGCATAATTCAGGGTCTCTTCCTCTGAGACATTCAGGGACTTTCGACTAATTAGAATAGTTCATAAAGTTTGTTTACCATCTCCTTCCCTAGCTATCAAGAATCTCTTTGGACATTCTCTTCCAACAACTATATGAACAAATTCCCCATTCTCATTTAGTTATCAAGTTCATTCAGTGTGCTCAGAAGCAATTTGTTCTGCTTTAATTAAGAGGGTAAACATGGCCTCAAAGCTCAAGAAGGAATTCTTCAGGTCGTTTGTTTTCCTCATTTCTTTCTATAATCTAGAGAACACTTCCATTCCCTACCCCCACCCCTCATCCATAGTTTACTAGGCTCTAAAAATAATTCAAGGCTTTGCCACTTTTAAGTTTCTAGAGAAAATTTCATTCCCTGAGACATAAAATATGGCTTTGAACATAGAATGTAACTGAAGGCCTAGCTTGTTCTTAGAAACAAAGTTCCATCAATTACTTTCGGCATGACCCTGAGCAAAGGAGATGAGAACATACGGAGACAACGGAAGCTATTGGGAAATGTGGTGTGGCTTAACGTCTCTGATAATTGGGTCATGATTCCACAGCTCTATTACTAATACATCCACTAGAATCAGGAGATAAGTCACTTCCAGACATTTATCAAAGGCTCTACAAATTAAAGTGACTAATGTTTACGACCTGCAATGTAGTACTTTGATAAATATTCTATGGAAGCAGCAAGTAAATGAGACAACGTTTGGCAATGAAAAACCATCTGCAAACTATTAAAGAGAATCATTTTGGAATAGTTAGAAGAATGTTCCAGAACTGAAAATTGCAAGATTGGACTGAAGCATATTAAAGTGACCTGTATCATGTAGCCGAGTTTTAATTAAAGGGGGGTGAATAATTAATTATGAAGACATACAAACAAACAACATAGGATAGTGTACCCTTTAAATTAGAGTCATGGAAAGTGATAACAAGCAGCTGTAATATATCACTATTGGTTAGTCAAAAAAGAGTTTAACCAACTTTTGGGATTCTCCAACTGAATCCGCATTTCATTAGATATTGTGCTGTTATAATTCATCTTCTTGCTTTTCCTGTCTGGATAGGAATATTCAGGAGGAGGTAGCTCATTACAATGAACAATATCCAGTAAAATCTGGATTCAGTCCACCAAATATAATCCAATAAGGTTTATAGAATTTCTATATTCACCTCCAAATCATAAAACATGGGAGTCAATCAGTTAAGATGATTAAGGCCTTTACAGATAATCATGATTAATATGAAATAAGCACCTTTTAGTCAGTATGAACAATGCACTAATAGTGGGAGAGCGTGCAGCCTAATGTTTAATACATTAAAAAAATTATAATTCAATTAAAAAATTGGTGTACTGCAGGGGAAGAAGCTTGCTAGTTTTCAGTTTTTTAAAAGAGGCATGCAAGGCTGTATTCCTATATGAGCCCAGTCACAAAGCATGATCTATGCATGGAGAAGGATGTGAGTGATCCTGAAATTCACTCTGGCAATATATTGTGTACTACACACTAGAAATAAGATGTTTGACATGCATGCAACTGCATGCATCAAGGCTCATGCATTGTCATGACCATGAGAACCAAACATATTGATGCTCATGCGGCTATGAACAGATCCTAAAATAATCAAGAGCATTTGTTCCAATTAAGTTCACCTTCTTTTTGCAAAATGAAGTTAACAGGGCTATTTCATGTCCACATTGGGTTGTATAGTATAGTGTTGCAATGGAACAACAGAAGAAATGGCAGCAGCAATCACAGACCTGCTTAGAATCATTGGCCTTGATCTAATGGTACTGTGAAACTATGAAATCCACTGTCATAGATATGATGATGCCCACTAGTTTGGTTGGCTTTAAAAAGAGATGAAATACATGGAGGATAGATCCATCCATGTCTATTAGTCATAATGGCAAAATGGAAGCTCCATGTTCAGAGGAAATAACCCTCTGAATACCAGTGCTGAAGGGAAACTACAGAAAGTTTGGCCTGTATGCCCTGCTTTGCAGGGCTTTCAAAGGCATCTGGTTGGGCACTGTGTGAAAGTAGGTACTCAACTAGATGACCTACTGGTCTGACTCAGCAAAGCTAATCTTATTAATGCATAAGAAGTCCTTTATTGAGTGGAAGGTTTCTTCTGTGACTATCAGCAATATGTGTGACCTTTCTATTACCACAAGGGTTCCTTTGGATCTAGCTAAATGACTTGCATCAAACCAATCCAATGGAAAGATCAAGATAACAAGAATAGTCCCTTAGCTCTTCCTGGCTTTATTCTAATAAAGAGGAGTATTTAAACACAAAACATTGAAACTTGCTTACTGTATAACAGAATGATTCAGCAAGATGCTTGAATAGAAGGAGCAGGACTATGTATTATCTCTCACTGTATGTTTTTATCTTGCTCTCAGTGCATTATATTTCTGCTTAAGTAATACAGTTTCTTGCATTGTTTAACAATTAATTTTTAATACATGCCTTGTTTCAGATTTCTAGAATTCTACTGATTGCACTGGCTTACATTATGTAATCTGCCTTGTGCCTCAATAAGGTTGTGTTCAGACGGCAGTTTGGCCTGATATAGGCAATTTTCACAAATGGATTAAATGGGCCTGATCACACAGCCACATCTGTCAGGTATTCCCCGGGCATACCACCCCATCAAAGGATGACTTGGAGCTGGGTTAAAAAGCCACCACCAATGAAGTGGTGTTTTTGTTTCCCCTTGCATTCATTGCACATGGTCAGATGTGACCATGGGGGAGCACACGCAGAACAGATTTGGCAGTCTGAACCTACAGATCCGTTCTGCCACTAGGGATGCATTTTTTCAAAAAAAAATTGCCTGCATGCACATGACATGAGCATACATGTGCACTATGCATGCACATGAATTTTGAAAAATTTTGGCAGTGCGCTCTGTGGCTGATGTGCTGTAATAATGTGGATGCTATACCATAGGATGTCTCTGTAGGTAGCGTGCAGCAGAGTGTGCTGTGTGGCTGATAATGCCCCACAATACTTTCAACCGGTTCAATTAGAGGCAGCACCATATCGCGCCAAGCTGCCAGTGTGATCACAGCCTAAGAAAGGCAGACTATAAACAAACAAATCTGCATCGACCCCTTTCCCTCCTTTATATGCCTATTCAGAGCACAGTAGGTAAATCAGAGGGACCTAATCTTTTCCTTCTCACACCCGAGAGATTAGAAGATTCCCTGTTCCAAACCATAAACTGGCATCAGCATCTACTGTGATCTCCTGCCCACAAAGCAGAGAGAACAGAGTGAACAGTTTTCCCAGTATTTGGCCCCATTTTGTCTTCCCTTCTTTGCATTTTTCTCTGTCTGCATTACTGAATGCACATTGACAAAAAATGCTCAAGACTAAACTCAATGTACACAAGTATATGATTATTCTTTTTGTGTATAGTGTTTGACCAAGGCACAGGATTGCATTTTTAAATCCAAAAAACACCATGCAAAAAAGGATCTTCTAACAAGCATGCATATGATCACATCAAGAACTTTTAGCAATGCACAAATGCATATTACAGAAAAGGAAAAATATATAAATTAACTGAAGGAAGTGAAAACTTCAGCACACTATGCATGCTCTACTCCACAATTGTTATTTTTAAACATTATTTTTTAAAACTAGAATTAAAGAACAATAAAATGTATAACTGATTTCTGTGCCAGAATGAAAAGAGAAAAAAGAAATTAGGTTCTTCCCTAATGCACATCTGAAAGTGTAATAAACAGCTAGGTGTAGCTGAGTACAGCTGGGACAGCATTTGTACTACTGCAAACCTTAGAATAGATTTTTAAAGTAATTAAAGTTGGGAATATTAAAGACTGTGTGAGGCTTGTTTACTCAACAGAAGTGTCATCACAGTGTGGTATAAGGAAAAAGATAAAATATAACTGGAACCCTATCAATTCAAATTTCTTCAAGGTGAAGTTAAAATCCCAATCAGAAAAATACATCTACTATTTAAGCAAAATGGCCTTCTTCCTAGTAATTAAGCTGTTAAACTGTCTTTCAATAAGAAATAAATGTGCCATTACAGGCCCCTAAATACAATCACATTATTTTCAGATGTTCACATATTCATTGAAGCAAAGAAAGCTGTTGAAATATTTGTATTAATAGTGTTCATTTCATGGACTGTACTAGCCTTGAAAGCGACATCTTTGCGTATACTTTGAGGGAAATATATTCATAAGTTGTTGGCTCAGATATTAAGTTTGCATCTCCATAGTATGCTCTCCTGCATATACTAGAGAAGGGTCAGGTTTACATCTTCAACTACAAGCATAACAACTTGCCTTTGTAAAACCCTGTGAATAGGCCCTGCTGCCATGCCTGATAACTCTAGTTCTTAATGCTGCTGTTTCATCACAGGAACTAAACCAATACACAGCACAGATACACTCAGTTAAGATTTGGACCACCACTGTAACATTTTCACTTTTTCTATAGCCAGCCTGCTGAGCCCTTACTTGAAACAAAATGTAATAAAATCTAGTTGAACACCATCTACACCTATATCTTCCTTTTTGTAATATATGAAGATGAAGGTTTGTAAATCAGTCTAAGGCCCAATTTACACCTCCCCTCTGAAGTAGTTTGACTGCTGTCTTTTCCTACACTTATTTCATGCTAGTTTCAAATTTCACTCCCTGGGTCTGAAGAATACTAAGCAACAGGATCTGTTAAAAGCAGTATAATGCTAGCTTGACCACAGGAGGGCAATTAACAAATGTAAGCAATAATTTTTAAACTAGAACAAGTATGGTTTGAAACTAGAAACAGGTGTAGATGGGGTTTTTTAAAACTAGAATGATTCCAGCGGGAAAGTCAGATGTAGATTTGACCTAAGCAACAGGATCTGTTTAAAACAGTATAATGCTAGCTTGACCACAGGAGGGCAATTAACTAATGTAAACAGTAATTTTTAAACTAGAACAAGTATGGTTTAAAACTAGAAACAGGTATAGATGTTTTTAAAAAAAAAAACTAGAATGATTCTAGCAGGAAAGTCAGATGTAGATTCGACCTAAATTATCAACTTGTCCCTTTCTACTGGGACTTTCCCAGATGCTTTGGAGGAGGCAGTAGTTCATCCACTCTTGACAAAACCATCACTGGACCCTATGGTTCTAACCAACTACTGCTCAGTGTCAAAGTTACTGTTCCTGGGTAAGGTGGTTGAGAGAGTGGTGGCTGAACCGCTCCAGGCTTCCTGGATAATGCTTCCATCCTTGATTCCTTCCAGTCTGGCTTCCGCCCTGGTCATGGGATGGAGACAGTTCTGGTCACCCTTACATGAGTGTAAAAATGGTCTCCACTACCATAAGTTGGGAAACGTGCCTACAAAGAAAAGAGCTGGATTTCTAAACATGCCTGTGTTAAAATTTATATCTGGGACAATTTGGAGGAGCAAAAGTAAGGGAAAACTCTACTGAGCCACTTGCACAGTGAATATTGGTACATGAAGAATTGACCATTGTCAAAAATTTTGAGTCCTCATATTCCCTATATAGAGGAAGACCATAAGGACAGCCTATAGGTATTTATTTATTGAAAATGTTTTCATGTTGGAACTCCACCAATATGTGCCAGAGACAGTTCATAATATAATATATAACCCACAATAATAAAACAATTCCATAACCAAGTAGCCAGCAACAATCATAACATCTAAAACAATGAGTCTCTTATATTCTGAAGGATCCATGTTGAGGGCCTCTACAGTTTTATTGTGGTATGCTCTGGTCTCTGGTCTCATTTTCTAATCTCATAAAAACTGGTTTTATGATATTACCATCTTTGTATTTGCATATCATGTTCCTTTTCCTTCTGTTGCTGATTAATATATACTTTAGCCAAATGTTCAAGAAGAACTTTCAAAATAATGAGTTGGGACAAATGTATAGGAACAAACAGTAGTCTCAGTTTGTTTTCTTAGAGCCTGAGATGACCAAGACAAAGAACTACAGCTAAACTTAAGAGCCAAAAATTGTGGCTAATATGTCATTTGCTGTTAAGATTGCCAGCTCCATCTTGGAAAATATCTGGAGATTTGGAAGTAGAACTGGGGAATGGAAGAGTTTGGGGAGGGAAAGGAGATCAGCAGGGATGTTTTGCCATACAGCCCACCCTCCAAAGACACAATTTCCTCCATGGGAAGTGATCTCTGTTCTCTTGGGAGAACTCCAGGCCCTTACCTAGAAGTTGGTAATGCTATTTCAGTTACCTGAAGATAGAGAAAGAAGAAAACAAACATTTATGACACGTGTGAATATTACCTTACTTAAAATAAATCCCAGATTTCTTCTGTACAGCCACAGAGGAAATACTCTCTCCTCAGTGGTGGAGTGAAGCACATTGGGAAGAGCTGCTACTTCTAAGGCAGCCAGAATCCCAAAGATCAAGAACAAAACAATACCTGCAATCCAAACAGGAATTCATATGCAAGTAAGAGCATGGCTTATAGAACTGGAACTTTCTCAGACACATTCTCTGCATCAGCTCCAGCTTGTCAAACTGATTTTTAAACTGAACAATGACACCTCTTCAGGACTCAATGGATTTTCTGAATTGCAGTCTGCCTGTTCAGCTAAAGAACATTCATTACACTTAGAAATGAGGCATATTTATATTGTAAAAGGAGCCCCACTCTTGAGTACAGCACATCTATATTTAGCACTTAGATTCAACTATATTCTTTGGGTCTCAGCAGCATGAAATAGGAATATATATGCTTTCTCTCATGAGGAGGTGTACACAAGTGGGCACCATGTAATTTATATGAATGTGTTTATTCTGAACTACTGAAGTGTAACCCTTCTTAGACATAATTTCATATCCTTATGGAAAATGAACAAAAGACAGTTCCACTAGAAACTTTATGGACTTTTCTAGTTTAAATATATAGAAGTAATCTCACCGAGTTTGTAGGTAAAGAATGTTCCGGGGTTTTTTTTAAAAACAAAGTTTCATATATTTTCCAAATGGTTAATTAAGAATATTAATATTTCTACGTAATCAGTAAGTAAACATGGTGTCATATGCCTCCCTGATAGCCAGCCTGACTGTGGCTGAGGAAAGACTGATAATCTGCCGCGGAATGTCAGCGGGGCCAAAAGCCGTTGGGGAAAACTGGCCCGGGGCTGGCGATTCATAGTTTCATGTGGGAGCATGCTGGGAAGGATTTGGAACAAAGCATTCAGACTGCTGCACAGCGGCCCCAAGCAGGCCGGCCTCCGCAGATCGTGGTGGGGCCATTTTGGCAATAGGCGCATGGGTGCCTATGCGCATAGGTGCATGGGTGCAGCAGCAGTCTAAAAATTTAAAATCTCCCCACCTCCTTTATTGGGGCCACTTCCACATGCACTCATGCGCATCTCACCACAGCGGCATGTTCACACCACTGCCTCTGCTTGAATCCCACCTCTTCCCATCCACACAGCCGGGAAGTGGAATCCAAGTGGAGGAAGGCCCCTGGACACCACTTTCTGCCAGTGTCCATCTGAGGTGGCAGGGAAGCGCTTCAGAGACAGATGAGTATGAAAGGGAGATGGTGGACAGCTGCGGCTGTCTGAACTGCCTCCCTTCCCCTGCTTCTGAAGCAGAGCTCTCCTGGGCCACATTGCCAGTCTGTCCTCAGCCTGTATGAACAACCAGCCTGATAATGAAACCTTCTCTGAAAAGGAGGAGGAGTACCCAGCTGTGATAGAGCCCATCTGTCTTCAAGGGCAGGAGATGCAGGCTCTTGACAACATGCCGGTTGTAGCCAATCTGCCTTCTCCTCCAGCTACAAACAATTTACCAGTGTCCAGACAAGACATGGAGGAGAGGGAGGAGGCCAGCCCCAGTGTTTCTCCAACACCCCTTGAGCGCCAGCATCATTAGTGGAGATCAGAACTGAGAGCTTGTCAAAGTGAGTGTCTAATGAATTGCAGACACCTGTCACCAGATGAGTACTTGCAGGGAAGTGTGCCACAATTAGCAGCAGCTAAACAGCCATGGAGAGCCAGCTATAAATCCAGGCAGGGAGAAGCTGCTAATTGTGGACCTTATCACCTGAATCTCTGACTGGAACCTCTGCTGCTCTGAACCTGGACTGGACCCTGGACCACCTGATGTCTGTACTACCTGACAACTCATCAGGTTTGTCAAAATTATAAGTTGTTACATACAATAAGTAAAATCAGGTGTATTACCAAATGCATTACATATTTCAAATATAAAAGCAGACAATAAAACATCAATATTACAGAATTTTGGGAATCTAGTACTTTTGGTCCATAGGTTTTTCCAACACTGAAACTGTATTTCATTACCAACATTTTTGGATCTCTTACACCAGTTTGGTGTAAGAGAGCCAGTTTGGTGTAGTGGTTAAGTGCGCGGACTCTAATCTGGGAGAACCGGGTTTGATTCCCCACTCCTCCACTTGCACCTGGCTGGATGACCTTGGGCAAGCCATAGCTCTGTACCAGCTGTTCCCTCAAGGACAGCTTGGGAAAGCGCTCTCTCAGCCCCACCTACCTCACAGGGTGTCTGTTGTGGGGAGGGGAAGGGAAAAGGAGTTTGTAAGCCGCTCTGAGACTCCCTTGGGGAGTGGAGGGCGGGGTATAAATCCAATCTCTTCTTCTTCTTCTTCTTCTTTAAAGAATAAACAAGAACTTTCCTAAAGTTAGCAGTAAATCTCTCAATGATAAAAGAGATTACATCTTTAACAGCTGAATGAACTTCTGTGCTAAAATTAAATCACTGTAAAAACCTTAATATTGTCTTAATTGTTTATCTAAATCTAAATTTTATTCTTACTAATTATTTAAATACTAGTAGAATACAGAATAAAATATTGAAACTATAATCAATATCTTCATCACCTTTAATATGATATTGAGATAATCCCAAAACTTTAAAAAGTTAATTATTCCCATAGTATGAGTAATAAACTTGCCATTTCTGGTGAAATTCTTTCAACGGTCTTTTGTTTATATAATTGGTTAGTTTTGCCAATGCTGCATACTCAGCTAGTTTTTTTCTTTCCAGCTCTCGGTTGTAGGACAGTCTTCCATTACGTTGTAAATATTACTCTGGCAGCTGTCAACATATATCTAAGTAGGTCTTGAGAGGTTCTATCTATATTATCTGGTAGGATTCCCAGTAACATAATCTCAGAATCATCGGAAATTTGGTTTTTAAAATATTTTGATTTTCTTAATATATATTTTCCCAGTATCTTTTCATCTTGATGCAAGTTCACTACATATGATAAAAAGTGCCATCTTCTTTTTTTACATTTCCAGCAAGCCCCTTTTAAATTCTTGTCCAATCTTGGCAATATCTTTTGGGGTAACGTACCATCAGTAAAACACCTTGTACCAGTTTTCTCTTAATGTTTGGCTAGCAGTGAATCTAGTACTTTTGGTCCATAGGTTTTTCCAACACTGAAACTGTATTTCATTACCAACATTTTGCATACATTTAATCATTCAGGGTTTGATCTGTTCGCCTTCGGAATCATATTGAAGCAATAACTTGTAAATTTTCCCTAATAAATGGTCTTTAGATTGTGAAACAACCTTTTCAAAATCAGTCAGTTCTTTAATAACTCCTCTCTTCGTGCAGATATTTTTTATTGCCACCACAGCCGGAATAACGAGACAGACAACAGTTTTGAATTAAACAAGGGCCACTTTATTAACTATTTAACAGAACATTGCAGCAACGGGCAAAACTAAGCAAGCACAGGAACAGGCAAGGCAGGCGTCACTCCCTGACACAACCTCCTTGCCCTTGATATGGGCGGGACACCTAGCTCTGGTCTTGAGCCAGCCAAATTCTGGCTCATAACCGGCAGCCCAGCATACTGGTAGCCCCCCAGGAGCGCCTACCCCTGAGACTGCACAGACCTTCAGGGAGGAGCCTAGCCTGAGAGGTTCCCAGAGGCGATCACCATTCACCACCCTGGACCACACAGCCCTAGGGCAGTTCCTGATGACCTCCTGTTCCCAAACGGGATATGCCGCAAGGCGCTCACCAGTTCCATTTTCTTGCTTGCACAAACCTGCCAAGTGACCGATCTATTTAACACTCATCCACCACCTATGCCCTTATCCCACTGCCCCCAGTGTAAGGTAGGCAAAAACACCCCACCAAAGTAGCCAATCCTGGTAAAGGCAAAAAATTCCTACCTGGCCCCAATGGCGACCAGCAAGAGCCTACACTGAGAACAGGGCGGGTGGGTAGGCGAGCACTCAGAGCAACTGCAAGGAGTGGGGTGGGGCGCAGCCTCAAAAGGCAGCTAACCCTGCCCCCGGCAGCTCCATGCCATGCCAGGGCACAGCTGTTGCTGCTCCGCATCCCGGTGCGGTGGCAAAGTGGCTCCCCAGGTGCCATTGGCGTTGCCGGGCACCGGGGAGCCCTGATCTGGAAGCAATTTGAAAGTATATCCACCATTGCCTGCCTGCCTGCCTTCCTTTAGATTTATAGCCTTCCCTCCCCACATTGTAGGCTTAGGGCAGGTAACAGCATATATGTATCTGCAGTTAATGCAGATTATATCTACTTTCCTTCTTCTTTAATCTCTTGCCACGTCTTGATGCCACCTTGTGAGTTTATCATATCACCATAAATTATAAAATCATTGTTTTTCCTTGTGTAATTGCCACAATAAGCATCTTACTAGTGACATTATTAGTATAATTGTAGGGCTGATACTCTTTCGTAGCATTTCCCAAATTTTAAACAAGCTATCTCTGATTATATGCCTTTTATCTTGGGTTTTTTATATAGCTTTTTTAATCCACAGGCAGCTATGTAGTCCATCATCAAGATCTGAAGATTCCAATTTTATCAGTTTGTCATTGGGACTTCTGATCCAATCTGATATTCAAACTAGCCCAGGGCTTGGTTATATAATTTAATGTTAGGTATTGCCAGACCACCTCTTTTCTTCTTATCTCTTATTCTTGGTTTCTCGTCTTTCCATACAAACTTGTTTATTTGTCTTTGCAAGTCACTCAAAGTCTTTTCAGGAATTGAAATTGAGATAATCTGCAACAAAAAGTTTAATTTTGATAGTACATTCATTTTTATAGCAGAAATTCTTCCTAGCCGGATAGATGTAATTTGGACCATCTTTCAAAACCTTTTTGTATTTTGGACCAGGTTGTCATGTAATTGTTTTTAAATAGTGTATCATTCTGTCCCATGAGATATATTCCTAAATATTTGACTGGGTTGTTTGTTATGTCACATCCTGAAATTTTCTTAATTTCTTCCATTTCTTGAGTAGTTAAATTTTTTTAAATAATCTTGAAAGACATATGAAAGACAATGTTTGTTTTGTTGTTGATGCAATAGAACATGTTAAACACAAGGGTGAAAGAACAGCCTTTCTGTTATTAGAAAAAGCCTTTGATAATGTATCTTGGACTTTTCTACAAAAAAACTGTGCAATATTTCAAGTGTGGTTCCAGATTTTTGAATTGGATACAGAACATTTACACTAAACAACATGCAAAAATTTTAATCAGTGGGGTCTTGACAAATGGATTTAAAATAGAAAAAGGAACCCATCAAGGATGTCCACTCTCTCCTCTTCATTCTTGTGATGGAAATCTTTGCTTCTAGTATAAGACAATATCCCAAAATTGAAGGATTAAAAGTAGAAGAAGAGGAGTTTAAACTAAAGAATTATGCAGCTGACATGGTCCTTACAATTTCAAACTCCCAACTATCTCTCCAACATGTAATGGTGCAAATTGATAAGTTTGGATCCTTTACAGGTTATAAAATGAACAGGAAGAACTGAAAAATATTAAGCTAGTATCATTCAAATAATTGCTGTACAATTCTAAACAGAATTATAATGTTCTAAATCTGTAAAAATCGGTGGACTTAAAGGGGTTTAAGTTACTGTTGTTATGAGGAATGGAATTTCTTTTTCCAAAATTGACTTTTTAAAGATATAACCGTTATTTCATCTTATCCTCTATTTCTCTTTTCAAAGAATTTCTCTTTAACTTCTGTTTGTAGTTTTTTTAGCACCTCTATTCACCCTTTTCTAACTTCAGCCATTGCAGAGTGTGGGGTTTTGGGGGGGGAGGGGGCTATTTTGATACAACACACTAGGAAGAGAAGGAAGGTTTAGGAAGACAGTGTCTTTTGATCAAAAAGGAATTCATTTAAAATAGACTTCAAATTTCTAAAAAGGAGGAAATAAATAGATTGCTGGATTTCAGGGAGAAACTGGGCAAAAAGAAATGAAGAGAATTCCTCTTAACAGTCCTGGTTAAATTACATTCGGAATGGGAATCACCTACTTCTGGAACAAACACAAGGTACTTAAACTGAGTTAATAAAAGCAACTTTTTATTAAGGACGTTCAAAAAGAAAGAGCAGTTACAGAACACTGATCGTAAATTCTAATATCGACGCCCTTCCAGCCTGAGACTCATCCCAACGGTAGTTGGCAGTGGGGCTAGGATGGAAAACCCGCCTCCAACATTGGTGCTGTGTAACGCCAGGTCGATTAACAACAAGGCCAAAGTTCTACAGGACTTCCTAGTGGAGCAGAAGGCCGACCTGGCGTGTGTGACTGAAACCTGGGTGCAGGCAGGAGAGACAGTAGCTCTCTCCCAAATGCCCCCCCCGGGATTCTCGGTCCTGCACCAATCACAGACTGCGGGGTGGGGGGGAGGGGTGGCAATCTTCATTCGGGAGGCTTACTCCTTCAGGGTGCTCCCACCAGTGGAGATCACGGGTATGGAGTGTGCTGGCTTGGTGTGGGAGGCCGAAGAGAGTTTGGCTGTATGGCTGGTGTACCGACCGCCTAATGCACCAACCAACAGCCTGCTGTCCCTGATGGAGGCTGTGGCGGGCTGGGCGTTGGAGCACCCTAACCTAGTGGTTCTGGGTGACTTCAACATCCATGCCGATGACGCAGCTTCCATTCAGGTGGCGGACCTGGTGTCGTCCATGGCAGCACTAGGACTCTCTCAGTACATCTCGGCCCCTACACACCGGGCCGGTCACACGCTCGATCTGATCTTCGCCGTGGGGGTAACAGTGGACCGGATTACTGCTTCGGCGGTGCCATGGTCAGACCACTTCGCCCTGAGGGCCCGTCTGAATGTTCCATCCCGACCCCTAGGCGGCGAGCGAATTTTAGCTCGCCCGCGGAGCCAGATGGATTCAGGGCGATTCCAGGCGGCTCTGCGAGAACCGATGCCCCCTGGCGGCTCGTTGGATGAGCTGGTTGAGGACTGGCATAGCCGGCTCTCTGCAGCCATCGACGAGATCGCTCCCAGGTGCCCTCTACGCCCTCGCAATAGGTTAGCCCCCTGGTATACCCAGGGATTATGGTTGATGAAGTGAGAGCTACGACGGCTAGAGAGGCGGTGGCGGTGTACTCGCGATGAAGCTACAAGAGCATCTTATAGGATGCTTATGAAGGCCTATGAGATGGCAACCAAGGCAGCAAAGAAAGAATTCTACACTGCTGAGATTGCATCCGCTAGCTCACGCCCAGCCCAATTGTTTAGAACAATTCGGTCATTAACAGTTCTGCCATTAGGCAGACCAAATGCTAGGGAATTGGAAATTGGCTGTGAGGCATTTGCGAGCTATTTTGCGGATAAAGTCCTGTCGCTTCGCCGTGACCTCCCTGCCACATTAGAAACAGTAAGTGAACTTGAGGCTCCGAGCACGTCTTCGTTTCCAGGTTTCGATGGGTTCGGCCTGCTTGATCTTGAGGAAGTTGACAGACTTCTCATGACTGTGCGTCCAACCACATGCATCCTTGATCCGTGCCCATCCTGGCTGATTAAAGCTGGCCACGAGGGGCTACGAGGTGCCGCCTGGGAAATTATCAACACCTCCCTTTCGGAAGGGAGATTCCCAGGGGCACTCAAGGAGGCGATGGTCCACCCTCTCTTGAAAAAAACCACATCTGGACCCAGCCGAATTGGCGAACTATCGGCCGGTGTCCAATTTGCCCTATCTGGGCAAATTAATCGAGAGGGCGGTGGCGTTACAGTTACAGAGCTATCTGGATGACGCTTCGGTCTTAGACCCTGCCCAGTCCGGCTTTCGCCCGGGGTATGGGACAGAGACGGCATTGGTTGCCCTTACTGACGATCTCCAGCAGCATCTGGATCGAGGCGGCGGGGTGGTTCTGCTGCTGCTTGACCTGTCGGCGGCGTTCGACATGGTCGATCATCAGCTGCTGTCTCGCCGAGTTGCCGACGTGGGGATACAGGGGTGGGCCTTGCAGTGGCTCATTTCCTTTCTCCAAGGTCGGGGACAAAGGGTGGTCGTAGGGGAGCAGCAGTCCAGGAGGCACCCACTTGAATGTGGTGTGCCTCAAGGGGCAGTGCTCTCCCCGATGCTATTTAACATCTATATGCGCCCCCTTGCCCAGATTGCCCGGAGGTATGGGCTGGGATGTCACCAGTATGCTGATGACACCCAGCTCTAGCTGATGTTGGGTGGCCAGCCGGATTCGGACCTTGAAGATCTTAACCGGGCATTGCACGCCGTGGCTGGGTGGCTCAGACTGAGCAGGCTGAAATTGAACCCGGTGAAGACGGAGGTCCTGTGTCTGGGACGGGGCGGACCAGGGTGGGGGCTCCCACTCCCGAACTTCGACGGGGCACCATTGGTGCCTGCGTCGTGGGTAAGGAGTTTGGAAGTGCTCCTGGATCCCTCCTTGTCAATAGAGGCCCAGGTAGCAGCCACTGCCAAGTCGGCCTTTTACCATCTTCGGCTGGCACAGCAGTTGGTCCCCTACCTTGACCGCGCTGACCTAGCCACAGTGATCCATGCTACGGTCACCTCGAGACTGGACTACTGTAACGCCCTCTGCATGGGGCTGCCCTTGGTGCAAACCCGGAAGCTGCAGCTAGTGCAGAATGCCGTGGCCAGGTTGGTGATGGGTCTCTCAAGACGGGACCATATCCGACCTGTGCTAGCGGAGCTGCACTGGCTGCCTATAGCATACCGAGTTCGCTTCAAGGTGCTGGTTCTTACCTTTAAAGCCCTATATGGCCAGGGTCCAACGTACCTGAGGGACCGCCTTTCTCCGCGTATACCCCAGCGAGCACTGCGGTCGGGGTCATGTCATCGACTTTGAGTCCTGGGCCCCAAGGAAGCCAGGCTCACTAGGACTAGGGCCAGGGCATTTTCAGTGGCGGCTCCAACCTGGTGGAATGAGCTCCCGGAAGAGACCAGGGCCCTGCGGGACCTAATGCAGTTCTGCAGGGCCTGCAAAACGGAGCTCTTCCACCAGGCTTTTGGTTAGGAGCCGCCACTGATATTGACACGGTAACATTGTAAGAACACCTGCATGGAAACTGGCCCGAAGGCAGTCCAGGCCGATAGCGCTGGCTCGAAGTTCCCCTATTTGATAGGATGCCATCTCGATGGGATCAGAAGCACTTTAATTGGGATGATATTTTAGGAATGTAGTTATGTTGTTGAACAACAGTGTTATTGTTGTTATTGTTTTTAACTTGTTTTAACTTGTTTTATGATACGTATGGCTTTTTTAGCCCTTGTTAGCCGCCCTGAGCCCGCTTGCGGGGGGGGGGGGGAATAAATACAAAAAATAAATAATAAATAAATAATATATAGGGAGACAAAATTTCAGTATACAAACCATCATGTTTTCCACACATACCCATCCCCTTTTGATTTACCTTCACCTGGCCTAGAGATGTGAAGGACTGGGAAAGGGGTGGAAAAGTACTCTCCTCTCAAGAATCTTTTTAAAATTTATCCAACAGAAAAACTGGAAATGTTAATAAGAAGGGGGGGGGATCTACTTTTCTTTTCTAATAACTGTAAAGCTTTTATGACAAGATTTTCCTCACTTAAAATGTGGTAGGTAGATCTTTATGTGAGACAACCTACAACATTAGTTGATGATCATTCTTATGTGCATTAGTTAATGATAATTCTTATAAACATTGTAGGTATATATAATACTTTTATTATATTTATTATTTGAATGTGACTATTTTTTCTGAAATTAATATACTATAATGCGTATGATGATAATGAACTATTAAAAGACCAATATTGCAAAGTTTTAACTTGATATACAAATATACTGAAAGTCCTACTGTGACTGTGTGAAACTGTTTCTGTTCAATAATCTAGTCCTTATATATAAAGGCAATTTTGAGTGGCAACATTCTATGTGCTCCCATTGGCTATGAAATGCTCTCCCTCAGCCATTGGCCCATCAGCTGCCACTCAAGAGTACTTGCATGCCATTGGCTGGGTGCTGGGTCTGCTCCTCTTTCCCGCCCACTCCCCTTTCAGCCACTGTTCTCTGTCAGAAGCACTGTGTCTCCTGATGAAGACACTTCTCTTGCTGAGCTCCTGTGTGGGACTAAGTTTTCCCTCAGTGGCTGTTGTGAGGAACTCATAGAGTTGTCAGCTCCAGGTAAGGAAGCCAGTTTAAGGAAGCCAAAGTTTGGAGAGGGGAAAGGAGAGGCCTCAGCTGAATAGAATGCCATAGAGGCCCCCGGCCAAAGCATTCTAACTTTCCCCTCAGTGGCTGTTGGTAGGCAACCAAGCTTGGTTCTGTCAGTAAAAAGACAAAGGAACAAAACCCTTTCTATGCCTTTGTGAGGAACTCATTGGGGCCAGTCCTGAGTATGGCTGCCAGCTCCAGGCTGGGAAATCCCTGCTGAGTCCTTCATCCCCCCCCCCTCCAAAACCCTGCCCTCCACAGGCTCCACCTCCCAAATCTCCAGGTATTTCCCGACTCACAACTGGGAACCCTACTTTCCCCTCGGTGCCTGCTGCTGGTCAACCAAGCTTGGTTTCTGTCAATAAAGGGCCATTTCCATACCTATTTTGGCCTTCAGGAGAAAACTCATTGTGTCCTTATACCCTGCTGAGATCCCGCCCCCCATGACAGCCAATGTGACGTGGTGATCAGGGCTTCAGAGCACAGTAGAGGCTGCAGGTTGGGGGGAGAGATGGAAAGCTGGACAGTGGAAGGGAAATAAAGGTAGGTTGATGCTTGGCTGGGAAGGAGATAGGGCTGCCAACTCCAGGTAGGAAATCCCTGGATATTTGAAGGATGGAGCCTGGAGAGGGTGATGAGGGGTGGGGCCTCAGACAGGTACAATGCCATAGACTCTGCCCTCTGAACCAGCCATTCTCTCCCAGGGAACCACTGTTGCCAGTCTCCAGGTGAGGGCTGGAGATCACTCAGAACTACAACTGCTCTCCAGATGGCAGAGATCAGTTCCCCTGGAAAAATGGTGGACTCTATGTTCTTATAACCTGCTGAGATGCTCCCCCCCCCCCATGGCAGCCAATGTGATGTGGCAGTCAGGGCTTCAGAGCACGGTAGAGGCTGCAGGGGGGGAAGAGATGGAAAGTTGAACAGTGAGGGGAAAATAAAGGTAGGTTGATGCTTGGCTGGGAAGGAGATAGAATTGCCAACTCCAGGTGAAGGAATTCCTGGAGATTTGAGGGATGGAGCCTGGAGGGAAGGATATAGGGTTGCCAACTCTGCCCTCCAAACCAACCATTCCCTCCCAGGCAACCACTGTTGCCAATCTCCAGGTGAGGGCTGGAGATCACTCAAAATTACAACTGCTCTCCAGATGGCATTGATCAGTTCCCCTGGAGAAAATGGTGGGCTCTGTGTCCTTATATCCTGCTGAGGTTGCCACAGCAAATTGACACTGAGTGCCCAAGGCCTTGGCACTCTCCCAGAGTCTCTTTCTAGAGTCCGTTGTATTTATTTCCACAATGGGCCTTATTCCTAGTACATTATATTTTGTTTACTATAAACTATGTTTCCCCTTTTTTAAGTTTATATTTTCTTCTTCTCAGGTGGCAAAACTAAAATACATGTGCTAAAACAGCACAGAATGCAGTGGTTTTCAGCACTCTCTAGCATGTGGCATCTTCAAAAGTTTTGCTTGTAGAAAATGACAATAAATATGTCATTGTAGACTCTTGAATTGTAATTGTAAATGATGTATTTTATGTTAAGAATAGAAGTACTAGAGAAGACCGTCCCTAGTCATGAGAGCACAAACCAGGAAAATGCAGTTCAGTTCATTTTATGTGATGCACGCATGTGTGCCAGCCTGCCCCTCCCCATCACACCCCTCTTCTGCTATGTGTGCACTCAATCCCCTCAATGTTGGGCATCTCCATTCTTTTTTCCTCACCCCTCCTCCATCCAGTGCCCCCCCACCAAAAATAATCTAGCTATGGGGCTGTTCCTATGGATTTTTAGTGTTTGCCATGTATTTTGTATACTAAAATCTATATACTAATAGCGAAGGCGCCCCCCGCGTGCGGATACCTAAATCTGTGTGGCGGGCACCTGGGGGGCAGGGAGGTTTTCCTACACACAGGGGCACTCCCCCCCATGTGCAGAAAAATCCAAAAAGTTCTTTAAATCCCTCCAAAAGTTAAAGTGTTCTCTGTGCATGCGCAGAGAAGACTTTGACTGCTGTTGGGGAGGGGGTAGGAGGCGGTGTGGCCTTGCTGCTGCTGCTGTTTTTGGGGAGGGTTGAGGGAAGAGGCTCGGCGCATGGTGGGTTTCACTGCTGCTGATTTTCAGGGAGGATGGGGGAAGAGGCTTGGTGCACGGCGGGTCTTGCCGCTGCTGCTGTTGCTGCTGATTTCGGGGAGGGAGGGGGGAGGGAGAGGAACAGGCTCACCTGCACCCCCCGCGAGTATCGCAGGTCCACCTGCTTGTTCTTCCCAATTTTCCACAGGACTCTATATGTTATTCAATTTTTGATATGCATGACTAACTTACATTAAGAACCATAGCCAAACACTGGTTTTTGTATATCTTTAATGAGAGTATTTTCATATAAATGCATTTCATTGTAATAGACTGCGTGTTCTGCACAGTGTGTTTATTTGGGGGGGGGGGGCTCATGAACTGTGCAGTTACCTTGATTTCTTGCTAGAAGTGGGAATGGCACAGCACTTTCTCTCCCCACCCTCTTGGAGCACATTTGCCTCCCAAGCACTGCTGGACTCCTTGAGTCCCAATTGGCAGGAGCAATTTTCTCCATCAGGGAAGTGAACATAGGTCTGAAACCTTCCACAGAACACATTCTTGATTTCAGTGGATTTGGAAGAACCACAGGGATGGTGATTCTGTTCACTTCAAGCAGCACCCCACGGGAGTGCCAACTAGTGGACCGGCCAAGGCAATTTCCATAAGAGGGAAGAGCAAGATCTGCTCCTCAGGCACTGGAGCTGTTCCTACAGTTCCAGTGGGTAGAGGACGGAGCTTGGACATTCAGTCTTTCAAGCCCTAAGCACTGTGGGGTGTGTGTGTGTGTGCTGTTGTTCCTTGGTGGTCACCTTGTCCCAAAATTACAAACAACTTGGGGCTGGTTGTAAAGCTCCTGCATTATAGGTGAGTTTTTTTCTTCGTCTGCTAAGAGGCACCTCATTTTGGCACCATCTCAGCTACCAGGATGCACACCACTGGCAGAGCCCTTCTAAGCTGCCCACCCAGAGTCAGCAGTGAGAAATGCTGGGCACAGAATGGCTTGGAGAGAGAGTGGCATGTCTGGAATCAGCCCCATCTTTAGGGGCTGATTTCCATCTTTAGGGAAACTCTCTGCTTGCTGCTCTTCGTGTTTTATACTAGCATACAGCACAATGAACATAGGATTCTGCACACTCCCCTCACAATCTGAAAATGCTTGGTCTGATAAATCTGCTCCACAAAAATACCAAAATGCATCTAGGAAGCATTTGGGGGAATTTAAATGTAAATGTCTCCTCAGTAAATCACCCCCGTATTGTAGAATTACTATATCAATCAATTCAGCTTAAAATCATGGCCATAGGTGTTTCATCTTTAGCATCAATTTTCAAGAAGAAGACCTAAACAACAATGGATGAACCCAGCCTATCATGAGGCATTATGTTCAGATGGAAGCAAATTACTCTTCCCTCGATATAATATGAATTAATACAATAGAACAGTATTTCAAGTTAGATTTGCAGCTACTGCTTTCAAATTCTTGAATGCTACTAGAAAATGCAGAAGCAATTTAAAGACCTATGAAAGTCATAGAACTAGTGAAGAATTTTTTTCACATTAAGATTTTTTATTGTTTTCCACATAAGATATTAAATATAACAAAAAAGACCTGAAGTTTTTATTTGGAAGGTTTTTGTGGGGGGGTTTTAAGTGATGGAATATGGGAAATGCTATTATCTATGGATTTTTTTAAAGTAATGAATGTGTTAATACAATACTATGATTTCAAGCAAGAAAGATGTTATGTGTCATTTTAATAGTTTGTGATGTTTATGTCTTATTTCCCTTTTCCATTCAGTTGAATAACATAAACCATAAACATACTTCCCCTTGGTTTCCTGAAGCAGGAAGTATTTTCTTCTTTATGCAAAGGCCAAACCAAACAAGAAATGGGGAGATTTGTGAATGGATATCCCAAGTACCTTTTTATTGGTAAGCAATCACCACAGGAATTGAGATGGGGGGTTAGTGCAGAGTAGACAGGTTTAACCCCATGCCATTTTACAAACCATAAATGACTCTTGCCCCAACAGCTAATTAGCTTGATGGGTAAAATATATTTCCCAGTGAGATAAATAACAGCACTGTAGATGCAAGAATAGAACCATGGTGGGGGTGGGGTAAAGACCTTGGAATAATAATACAAGTATATGTCAGATCACTTGTTTCCCCTAAGTGTTCCTCGCATATATAAGATCTGCCTTTAATTATGCATCCTGCTTATTAAGTGTCCTATAATGTATGATGACATTTTTCCTTTCTTTACTCTGTAGTCTACCTTGAATCTCAGTGAGAAATGACAGGCTATAAATAAGCTAAATAAACAAATAACTAAGAAAGCCTTGTGGAATAAATCTGTCACTACCTCTGATAGAAGCTTCTGTATTTGTAGCATCAGTACCAAAAACTGTCCTGTTACATCTCAATACCTCAAGAAGACAGACATGCCCAACACTTAGCATAGTCTAGTATCAAAGCTGGCCTCCATTACACCAGAAATTTAAAGAGAAGATGGGTAATTTCTTGTAGCATCTAAAGCCAACATCACTAATAGACTAGGAACATCACTAATAGACTAGGAACAGAATTACCCTCATACTTAAGACCAAAAGTGGTGAAATGTTAAGAGCGTCAAGCTAGAACTGAGGAGATCCAGGCTAAAACCCCACATTTTGCCATGGAAGTTCACTTTTTCCTGACCTAACCTACCTGACAAGGTTGTTTGTGATGTTACAATGGGGGGAACCATATAAAATGCCCAGATGTCCTTTGAATAACGACTGGATAAAAATGCAATAAACGAACTTGGATCTACAGCAACCATCTGTTCTCATCCTAGCTGGTACAAGCTCACACAAATCATTTTACAGTAACCCAAATTATTTGATACTCTTTGTGTTATAGGTGTTACAGTTAAATATGCTAGTTTTTAATCTATGCTGTATTTTACTGATAATTAAAGTGTCCCGCTATAAAAATAATTTTGGTGAGTGCCTTAGATTTTCCTTCAGGAAAAGCACAGATAAATCTAATAAAGGAGTCCTATCATTATCTTTAAAATAAGCCCTTCATTTATAAGAAATTTTTAAGCATTTCCATATATGTATTTTAATATATGCCTAAATATGCCTAACATATACCTAGGCTGAGGACAGACTAAGGATCTGTCCCAGAACAGCCACAGGGCTGAAAGCCACACAGGAAAAGCAACCGAGGGCGTCCCGTTCACACTAGCTGCAACATACCAGGGAGAAGGTGCGCAGCTGCTGGCTACTTCACTGAGATGCAGCTATACACATAGCCACAGCAGCCGGAACAGCCCATCTGCACTTCCGGCGCCGCGTGCTTCGCACCGTCAGCACGTCCACACCCATGGGAAGCAGCAGGGATGCGCACCCAGATGCCTGGAGACCAGTTTCCAGGCGTCTTTGCCTGAAGCACAAGGACAGTGCTTCAGGCACTGGTGAGTGTGCGCAGGCGGCGGGGGACAGCTGCGGCTGTGTGTACGGCCTTTCTGCCTCCACTTCTAAAGCCAGTCTGTCCTCAGCCCTACAGTATAAAGGAAACAACATACAAAGCCATTCAGTTTAAACTGACTGTCAAAAAAAGTTATCTTAAGAAATGCAAATGTCACCAGCATTTCTAAGTCACTATTGCCAACTTCCTATGGCCAAACTTAACAATGGTGTACATTACAGATAATATCAGGATTAACTTTTGTAATTGTGTTAGCTTTTGTCACAAACTATCACTTTTAGCTTGTGTTACTTAATGGAAAAAAATTCTGGTCACTAATCTGTTGGGGATCTGAAGGCTGGTGAAGGAAATTGAATTCAACATCAAAACAGATCTTCTGTGAAATTTAATTTTCCCCTCTAGGGGTTCCTTTGAAGCTTTAAGATTCTTTCTCCTCATTTCTAAGTCTCACACTGGGATGGCTTGGTTTCTGGCTGAGGAAAGCTGGTTGTCTCAGATGAAGTGTATTTCCAGCTCCGAAAGACAAATGATCCTTCTGTTCAGCTACATAAATACTTCCAGAAACTGAAAAATGTGAAGTACACTGAATTCACAGCTTTAGTTTTTCTGCTAATATAGATGGTGTAGTAATAAAGAAGCATAAACCAAAATTATATTTCATTTCCCTGACAAAAATTATTTCAAACAATTAGTTATCCTCTACACTTTGTATTTATGGCTCCATTTTATACTTTCACCCACTCTATTCCAGAAAATGTATCTTCGGACATAACTCAACAGTTCCCTGATGGACTCTGTGTAGGAAACAAAGGTTGCCCTGCCCTAGAAACCCCACAATACTGCCTGATTTCTTAAATACAAGCCAAGTCTTCTCATTAGCTAAGCATCAGGCTAGCCGTCTGCCTCAGAAATGGCAGTTGGAAGGCATCCATAGTAGCCATCAGTATAAACATAATAAACATGACATCTGAATGTTATGCTCAAGAACAAAGTTAGTATTAGAGACTGCAATGAAAACAAGAGGTGCCAATCTCTGATTGTGGAAACCAGACCATTAAATATGTCTATCATCAAAAAGAGGATGCTACTGGCCATCTTTATCAGAAAGTGGACTGCTTCTTATTCAGTAGTTCAAGTATCAAACAGACAGAGGTTATTCCCAGTATTGTCTAGCAAATGGACTACACTATGAACCCATGAATGATAGCAATAGCAGCTAAATCCAGTCGCTGCACAAGGTTTGTTTAATGACTACATCAGGGGTCCTTTCGTAGAAAAAGAGGTGCAGGAGCTCATTAGCATAACTCATTAGCATACCACATTAGCATATGCCATGTCCCCTGACATCACCAGAAGTGTGTCAGAAAGGGAATGTCAGTTTCAGCCCCATTATACCCTATGGGCCATTGAAATCAATGGCAAAAACTCATAGGGTACATGAGGGGCTGAAGGAGAGGTGGTTTGAGGGAGAGGCTCCAAACTTGCAGGGTAGCTGCTGGGGCCTCTCCTCGAAATACTCACCAAGTTTCAAGAAGATTGGACCACGGGGTCCAATTCTATGGGCCCCCAAACAGGTTGTCCCATCCCCTCCATTGTTTTCTATGGTGGGAAAAAGTGTTACTTTTTTCCTGCCATAGAGAACAATGGAGGGAATGAGGGCAACCTGTGTGGGGGCCCGTATAATTGGACCCCCGGTCCAATCTTCTTGAAACTTGGTGGGTATTTCAAGGTGAGGCCCCAGCAGCTACCCTGCAAGTTTGGAGCGTCTACCTCAAACCCACTCCCCTCCAGTTTCTTTTAAAGTTGCCGCCGAATTTCGGTGGCAATTCGGCAGTGGGCTGAATTAGATCAGAGAATCTGATTCGGCTCCTGGCTGCCCTAGTGGCAACTCCTGAGCTGGCGGAGCTTTGCTCCGCCTCGCTCCGGCCCCAACGGACCCCTGGACTACATTATATTTGATGCTCAATCATAAATAATTTGTCCCTGGTTAGGTTATTGCTTTTCTCTGTTTTACAGAAAGCAGCTGAAGAGGCTGAAAACCAAAGCAAAATGTTAGGACAGTTCTCAGTTCCCCCCACCCAATGTCTTTCATGAGTTGCAGGGCAAAAAGCAGCTGGAGGGATTTTAATGAAAAAAAATGATAAAGGAAAGCATTAAGAAACACACACACACACTATTGACAGCTTGTGTTTTAGTCTGCAACCTCTGCAACTGCATTTTTAAAACAAAAAGTGTAACAGATAAACTACTGAGAATTATTTGTAGCTTTTTGGGGAGGTGAGGGTTATAAAAAGAGGAAAAAATCCAGTTCGGAATCTGAATGTTTTAGATATTAGCAAATACTGAGGCTTGCCACACAGGTTGCCTGGAACAGCATGATTGCTAGGTTTTCAGTACCCTTTGTAGTTTCTCGCACATTGTTAGTGACCATCACATGATCTATAACCTCTAACAAAGTGGGCATTACTAGGGTGGAATCTAACTAAGTGATGCACCCTATCACATGGGCAAAAATTGCAAACAATACTAGAAGCTACATGGTTGGGTTGTCAAGTGCCTTCCTCTTGCTGATGCGAGGATTTGGGGGATTCCAGGGGTCATGGGGACGTCGGCAATGTGATGCTCTACTTTTTGGTTAAACCTCTAGGATAAAAACAGCTACAAACCATAGAGTTTTGACCAAAAAGTAGAGCATCGTCCCTGACAATGCACAGGAATGTCTGTTTGGGGGTGAGGTTTCCCCACCAGCCAGCTGGTCTGTGGCAGGCCAGAGCCCGCAAAAGTAGGGAATCCCCCACCTGTGGAATGGCAAGCCTACTACACAGGAATATCCATGACACAGTGGCAAGCAGGTCAGTTCAAGAGCTTGAGACAATGGGAGCCCAAACACCGCATGCTATGAAAAACAGTAGGGGAAAGCAGTATAAAACAGACTGTTAGCAGTTAGACCCCTCCTCTTGCAAAGGGCCAATTTATAGCTTAGAGAGGCAGAAACACCCTTCTTAATATATCACCCCAAAAATAATAAGTACAGGACAATGCCTGGACCAAAATGAAACAAAATTGATGCCAGTCAGGAACAAGCCTGGGCAAGTATTTTGGAAGTGTAAGAGCAGCTGACTGTCTACTGTTACCTCCATGCCCTGGAGAGATGCAAAACTATGGCACAATGGGTCCATCAGGATATATTGACACCCTTGAACTAATCTCATCATGTCCAACCTTACTTCCTCTGCACCCACTTATCCTAATTAAGCAACAGTTAAGCAACACTTAATTCCATTCACCTAAACCATTAGACCTTCCTGCCAGGTACTTGTAGGGTCATCAAACCTCTCACACATCATTTTTCACCTTGGAAAACCCATTAAGTTACTGTTTTTCTGCCAAACACATTATTTTACAAGGGCACATGTCCCACCATGGGTTGGGTGCTGCCTGCGGCAGCGACAGCCATGAAGAAGGAGTGGGAATGGCCCTCCCAGAGTCCTCCTGACCCCCACCACCCCTGCCAAGGGGCAACCCACCTAGGGAGGGTCCCGAGCCACAGGTCTGGAGCAGGTCATAGGCCCATGGTTGGAACCCCCAAGGAAGGAGCCAGCACGGGGAAAGGCGAGGAAGGAGGGGGAGGACCAGGAGAGAGAGATGAGGCCACTGGGGCTGCCCAGACCCACCCAGCAGCCCTCTCACTGGCTGAGGGTGCTGCAAGGATATGCCCAGCCCCGACCTCATGATTACCATGGATTGCTGGGCCACACCCCAGGCTACTCACCGGGACCTGGGCCCATGACACTGCCTCCAATGCCACATGATGAGGCTCCACCCACACCAAGGGCTATCCAGGGGATGAGGTCTTCAAGGGAGAAGTCCGGAGCCTGGCCCAGGAAGAGGAGAATGACCAATGGGGGCCCAGCCTGGGTGATAGACAGGCCAGGGAACCACACAGGGGGAGAGGGCGGAGGGATGTGAGCACCAGGTGAGGGAGGGAGGATACAAAAAGGGGGAAGCTCCAAGGGGTCGAGAAGGATGAGACAGAGAGCAGAGAAGCCAGAAGCTCAGAGAGAGTCAGAGGCCATCACCTTCATAGGTAGAGGCACTGGCGGTGATGCAACCCCAGGCCCTCCCATTTGGAGGCCCTTGCTTCCCCCTTGGGGGCTTAGTCACAAGCCAGCCTGGACAAGACCCCCCAAGTGCAGGGGCACTGGGGGGACCTGACAGCACATTTTACCCCATATCAGAAGCACTCTGCTCCCAGCAATGTGTGTATGTCTCTTGGATCTTCCGCATGCACTCCCAGTTGAAAATCTGCCTGGTTTATTTTCCCTAAAGGGAAAAATTCTGGTATACATAGGTGGAGAATCCCAGTTACCCCCTCTTGCTCTGCCTCCTTAAAACTAGTTCCCCCTACTAATTAGGAGACCGCCTCACTAGGTAACAAGACTGCCACCCACAAGAGACTTCAAAAATCTGGTTTTTAGAAAGCTGGTAGTGTATGGTGGCTGACTGAGCTATGAATCAAGAAAATCCCCATTCAGATTCTACCTGCACTGTAATTCCCTAAATAACTTTAGAAAAATCCACTCTTTTTTAGCTTCAGACTTACCCATCTCCTCCCTATTTGCAATACAGTGGTAATAATATTGGCTAAAATTACAGGAATGTGGTAAAAATTAAAGCAAAAAAAATAATGTGAAGCACCTTGAACACTTGAAAGCAAATGCTAAGTATTATAATGTGCTTACAGCGTAAAATACAAGAACAATTCAAGAGTAACTGAAAGCAATAGAGCAGTACTTAAGCTCAATAAAGTAACAAATGCCCAATTGTTTAATTGTATGAGATCCCACCTTCAGAAAACAGGGAAAGCACTCCAGACATGCCGTTTAACCTAAAATCAACACATGCTGGAGTGCAAAGGATCTTAGGCCATCAGTCCAGCTGGTGCTGCATCTGGAGACATCAGCTGACAAATCAACTGAATTAGGCTAACTACAGGGATATTCTAATTACCATCCATGTAACTGGTGAGTTCATTAGTGTTCTTGAAGAAAATATGAGGCAGTAAATAATCATTTGGAAAAACGAGGAGAAAATGGAGGGTGGGCTCTATAAATGCTAATGACCGCCAATAAATGCCTATAAAAGATGTACAACTTCTCAAATATAGTGCTGTACCAAAATACCAAGTTGTTCTGGTTTACAATCCAGAGAAAAGGCCACAAAATTCTAAACATACATAAACATTTCCAAATATGGAACACGATATACATTTTCCCTACCCATATGGCTTGCTTGTATCTAGTCCCAATTTATGGCCAGATACCATGTAAGGAATTTCGATAATGTGAAGATAATGGAGGAAGAGAGAGAGGATTCAGCAAACTGGTGGGCACCATATCTTCATGTAGCTTTGTTCAGGTCCAATGGCTTTGTATATATGTAAAGGAATAATGGAAACAATAAGATGGTATTCACAGACTCTCCCATTCCCGGTTTCTCCCAGCTGCCAACCTTCTCCTTGGTCCACAGGTTGCAGTTCAGCACACTGAGTTAGCCAAGCACTAAAACAAACAAAATAAAACTCTTTTTTCTTTTACCTAGGGATACTCTTGAGTAGTACCCCTTCCAGTCTGGCTTTTGCCCTGCCCATGGAATGGAGACGGTGCTGCTCGCCCTTGTGGATGACCTCTGGGCTGCGTTCAGACGGCAGCGTTAATGAGGAAGCAGCCCGGGTTTTTTAGTGCGAAGGAATTCATCCCGATGTAATCACATCCAGACGGCAAACGAATCACCCACCTCAGCGCGCAGTTCTTCCGTCGCTGATCTCCAGACCTTACCGCGCTGTAAACACGAAGCCCGCAGCTTTTAAAAAAAAAAAAAAATTCACGGATGCGCATGTGCAAACGAGTGGACCGGCAAACCATTACGAAAACACACATGCGCACTAGTGGCTGTGTATAGCGGATTGATTTGCGCGGATGCACGCATGCGCATGTTCAATAGTGCAGCACAGCTGTCAGATGGCTGATCCTTCCGCCCAAAGCACTCTGTCCCCTAAACCAACCTGACAGTTGTGAGGAAACCTGTGTGTCAGTTTTCTCTCTGTTTTTGCCTAAAGTGCTGAGGATGGAGCCCATGGAGACATTAGCCAGGATCCTGCTATTAAGCATCCAGTTATTTTTTATGTTTCAAAAGCTACATGAGCACTGTTCTCAGGTGTACAGAGCCAGGAGGGCAAATCTCCTCAGGCGCCACCTGGCATGCAGGAGACATCTTAGGCAACATCTCCGCAGACATTCTCTTGCCCAGAGATGTCCTCTGCGAATAGCAGAAGAGGGTCCTCCTCGCAGATGGTGGGTTTATCCACGCTCCTCTCAGTGGTGGTGGACCTTTGCCTGCTTAATCTGGGAGGACGAACAGTGGCTTGCGTATTTCCGCATGACCAGGGGCACCTTTTCCTGGATTGTCGAGGCAGTGCGAGGGAGGATCCTGAGGCAAGACACTGTGATGCGTGAGCACATCCCCATTGAAGAACGTGTGGCCATAACCATCTGGTACCTGGCCAATACCACATGCTACAGACTGGTTGGGGACAAATTTGGGGTTGCCAGGTCCACTGTCGCTGGCATAGTGATCGAGGTGTGTCTGGCCATGGAGGTGGAGCTCCTCAGCCGTGTGGTGCGCCTTGGACCAGCAGGAGTGGTGAGCATGTAGCCCCATTTGTTAATGCGATATGTAATTGGGGTTGGTTCCCATTGCATACTCCCAACCTAGGATAGCTATGTAACTGGTATAACATACCTGCACTTACAGATTTTTTTCACAGGTAATGGATGGATTCGCAGCTCGAGGCTTCCCCCATTGTGTGGGGGCAATGGATGGCACACACATCCAAATAGTCGCCCCAACTGGCCTTGGCAATGACTTCATAAATAGGAAACATGTTTATTCGGTGTTGCTCCAGGCCACTGTTGACCACCAGGGACGATTTATCGATGTGGACATAGGACGGAGTGGAAAAAACCACGATGCCCACGTTTTCCGATGCTCAAACATTTTCAGGGCTATGGACGCGGGGACATTTGTTCCCGGAAACCCCACAGTGACAATAGAGGGGGTCCAGGTACCACCATTAATAGTGGCGGATGCCGGGTACCCTATGAGGAAGTGGCTCCTGACTCCTTACAGTGGAGTCCTGGACCGGCAGCAGCAGGCCTTCAACAGGGTACATAGCCGTGCCAGAATTGCAGTGGAGTGTGCATTCGGGAGGTTGAAGGCAAGGTGGCGGTGCCTTGGAGGAAAGCTGCCAGTCCAGGAGGAGAATCACAGCGCTGTCATCTCTGCCTGTGTAATTCTTCACAATCTTTGTGAGGACCGAGGACATGGAATTTCTTTCGAGCCTGGGAACCTCTCTAGGGCTGCTGTACCAGAAGCCTGTGCCCAGCCAAGGAGAGGGAATGACAGGCACCTGGAAGAGGGGAGGGCAGTTCGGGATGCCATTGCCAGGTGGCTGCAAAGGCACCCCAGGCGGTAATTTGGTTGAAGTTTTTCTTCTGTTTCACAGTAGTTTGTTTAATAAAGTTGATATTGATTTCATACATACATGACAGTTTTACATAACAGTTTGTTGAATACTGTTTTACATTACAGTTTGTTTAATAAAGTTGATGTTGATGTTACAGTTTCAAAATTTGCAACCACTGTATTTATCCCTGTCTTGTAGTTGCCCTGAAACCAGGAAGTTATGTTTTAGGGATACCAAGTAACTTACGAAGGTTTCCTCAGCAGGCCAACCTCCCTGCCTTTGTTACAGAGTTGGATACAGTTACAGAGGCCTGGCTTGTGGGAAATGGGTGGCAGAGGAAACCGGAATGTACAGCAGCAATGTATAAAAGGTTAGGAAGCAGGTGTCCTTCCCTAGGTGAAGAGGAGCAGGAGCTCATTTGCATAACTCCTTTCTATATGCCACATCCCCTCACAAGACGGCAGAAGAAAAGACCCACCCCTCAGGCACCACTCCACAGGTGAGTGAAACTGATCTGCTCTTCCTCCGTTCCCTTCCCCATCCAATACTTTGTGCAATAAAAATAAGCATAAAGAACACACCCTCATTCTCTTCCTGCTCCCTTGAAACCACCAGGTTTCAAGTAGACCTGAGATACCCAGGACATGTGCACCACCCATCCCTTTCCCTTCCCCTCCCCACAACAAGACACCCTGTGAGGTAGGTGGGGCTGAGAGAGGTCTTTTGAGAACTGCTCATGAGAGAACAGCTCTGAGAAAACTTGTGAATGGCCCAAGGTCACACCAGCAGCTGCATGTGGAGGAGTGGGGAATCAAACCCGGTTCTCCCAGATTAGAGTCCAACTCCTGACCACTACACCAAACTGAAGGGGTGGAAGCTGCTGAAGAGTTGGTGAAATTTCTCCAGTACTTATGTGCCATGTGCCCAGATAAAAAATGCTAAGGCGGAGGAAACCCAAATTACAAGCACTCTGGCATAAAAGGATAGGCATTATTTCTCTCCTGATTGTGGGCACCCCTGGCCTGTGGTGGCGATGTTGTGGTTCTAGGTTTGGCAAGGTCTGGTTTGGAAAATACCAGGGGACTGTATGGATGAATGCGGGATAGGGGTGAGGTATGGGGAGTGCTGGTGACAGTCCACTGTCAAAGGCAGCCATTTGCTCCAGGGGAGTGGTTCTCAATCAGCCAGAGAACAGTTGTAAGAGTGGGAGATCTCCAGGACAGCCCTGGAGTATGGCATCCCTAGGTGGTCTTGGACCATTGAAAGTGCAGCACATGAGACAATCCCCCTAACACTCCTAGCCCCAAAGATACCCTTTGCAAAACTTGCATGCTGATAGCTAATGGGGTATTTCATCCCACCATCATCATATACAAGAAGGTAAGACACCTCTGCACTTCCATATTCCCTCGTGCCGCTTCCTTATTCCCTCATGCATGCGCACGTGCAGGGCTAAGAGCGTGCACGTGCGCACGTGCGGAGCTAGAGGGCGTTGACAACTGTGCGCACACACAAAACAGAAACCAAAAATTTGCCTTGCTCCAGGAAAAGCACGAGGCATGGCTGAAAGGGATAGGAGAGGAGTATATTGGCAAGAGCCAGAATTGGAAAAAATGCTCCAGATACTTCTGGAGATGGGTGCTGGGCGAAGAGTCATGCCCAGCACAAATTTGGAAAGCCTCTCCCTCTTTCAGCAGGTGGCTGAGCAGCTCAGTGGGGCAGGATACAGCAGGACAGAAAGCCAATGTAGGGCCAAGTTTAAAAGAGAAAAGGCTGTGTTCTTTGACACCCTGGAGGAGTGGGATGGGATCCCTCCAAGAGGCAGTCAGCCCCCACATTTTGCTGATTTCCGCAGACTGTGGGAGCAAGGAGGAAGACCCCCCTGGACTGAGAGGAGACCACCACCAAGTGAGTACTATTGGAAAATCAAGCCCACCATCCAAAACCCCCCCCCCCATTTTTCTGCACTGCCATTTCCAGCCAGAGAGGCCAGGGCAAAAAACCCCACCCCCAACCCTGCAAACCCCCCCCCCCCTGGTGCATTGCTGGGGCGTGGATGCCAGCCTCCAGGCGAGGTCTGGAGAGCACCCAGGTTCCCTGCTGAGGACACAAACCCCAAATTTTTTTCTCCTGTTTTTTAACTGGTTGGTGGGGCTGAGAGAAACTTCCTGGTTCTCCCATACTACAGTTCATACTCCTAACCAATATCCAAAAATTTCCCCATCAACCTAGTTTCCGGGAGTGGTTTATTCTAGCAATCTCAATCTCAATTGGGTTGAAATCCGCAGGTCTAGCTAGCATTTCTAATATTTTTTTTTCCTCCCACATGAAGGGTCTGAGCGCCGCAAAAGAAGACGTGTCCCCCAAGCTGGAGCAGGCAGTCCTGCGGAGTCAGCAGAGGGTGCAATGAGTGCTGAGAGCGCACAGGGTAAGTTGGCAGGTTCAACATTGCAGCCCCTGTGGCTGCATCTTCGGGACCCATTGTTGACTGTCCTCCATCTCAGGATTCATCACGAAACTCCTGACCTGCAAGGATATGAGCCATGCCCTTAGGTGTCCCTCTTTTAACGGAGATACAGGCTGTGGCCTCATCTGATATGTGGGCGTTAGGTTCATGGCTGGTCACTGCACAGGCCAGTGTGCAATTCGCAAGCTAACACCGTGCGGTTTTGCATCAGTGGCATGCCCTTATGTCTTGCAGACGGGAGAGGGATACACCTTAACCAGCTCTTTTGTTCTCTTTCACAGCTGGACCAAGTCATGGTCACCGGAATGAGGGGCAGCCCTTGGAGGCCGAGGCTGCATGCTCGAGCCCGGCAACTGCGGGTCCAGTACTAATTAGTTCGGCACCAGAATCCCCACAAGGTGGGAGACTCACAGCTACCCCGATTATTTTAACCCAAACAGCAATTGTCCATCTTTTGTACAGAACTGTACTTATTGTCACCCATTATAAACAGGGCGAAGAGAAACATCTCCCCCGAGTCGAGACCTGTTAGAGGGTCACCTGTGGGCAGCGGTGCACGGGCTCAGGGAGCAGGTTGGAAAGCTGCAAACCTCCATGGACTCCATGCAGCGGACACGTAAGTAGCCTTTCCGCCATCAGCATGACCTAGCTCTTCTACGCTGCTGTCGGAACGCGGGGGTCATTCCTAGCTGGAGCTTGGAGGAGCTCAGCTCTGCGAGTTGGGGCAAAACCCCAACACCACCACCACTATGGGGGAATGCCTGCTTGTGTCATGGCTGCAGCAAAATGTCCCCGTCCCCTGGAAAGGTCCTTGTTCCCCCAGCTCCCATCCCCAAAGGCTTCAGCCACCACTGCAGCTGTCCTCCCAGAACAGTGGTATTTCTGAGGCTCTCTGCGGGCTATCATTCCCTTTCCCTTTCTGTCCTTCCTTCCTTCCTTCCCTCTTGCCTTCCTTCCTTCTTGCCTTCCTTCCCCTGTCTCTCTCTCTCTTGATCTGTCCACATCTCCCTCCGCTCCCACTCTCTTCTTCTTTTCTTGCCTTGTGGCGGAATTGTGGTAGTGTCAGGTGGGTTACAATATGCATATAAGTTTTGCAACTGAGTTGTGCTACTGAGCTCCGGCGCCTTTTTCTCTAAGAAATGATCCCTGAGCCTAACTCTGTGCACATTGTTATTGGAAACCTGGGAGGGCAGGGATCAGGCCCTGCACCCAGCATGAATGGCTGCTCTGTGTTGCCAATGTGATTGCAACCAGGCAGGAGACATGCTGGTTAGTTCTGTAATGTTTCTAACAGCAAATACAATGTCTTTCAATAACACTACTTTCCAATCTCATTATATTGCAGTTGATCGCCACACTTACCGACTAAATATGCATGGGCGAGGGCTGAAGAGGCTAAGAAAAAGCTTTGTGCAGCTCCGCCTGTCAAACCTTTTGGCTCATCAGGAGGCAGAAGAGGAGGAGGAAGAGGAGGAGGAAGAGGAGTTGGAAGAGGAGGAGGAGGAGGAGGAGGGAGAAGAGGAGCCAAATCCAGAAGTGGAGGAGCGGCCTGTTGTTTAAAGGCGTGGGAGAGGCAGGGAGGAGTGTTGAAAAGGAACTGTTTGTTACTTGTTTTATTGTTCTGGTGGCGGGTGCGTGGTGGGTTTTTACAATACAGTTTGTTTGTTGTTTAAAATACAGGTCTTGCGTTTTGTATCTTCTGCGTCTGTCAGAAATGTTTCTCTTAACTAAGCCAGTGTTTCAGGACAACAGGACATCATTGCCACAGCAGTGCAAAAATTTATTACCAGAGTCCCCAAAAAACAATGTGCAATGGGAATTAACATGACTTAACAGTCAGAACATGCTGTAGCTTAACCAGGGGATAGAGGTGGGGGGAGAAATCCACACACACACTCAGACGGGTGAAAAGGGGAGCTTCCTCTTCCGGATGCGATTGGGTCTAACAGGTGCAGGTTGCTGGCCTATGGGTATACTGTCTGCCTGTCCCCGGGAACCAGAGGCGGAGGAACAAGGCTCGGTGTCGTGCACACCGATCGCATGGGTACTAACTGTGGACCTATCTTGTGATAATGCCCTGGCAATATCCGTAAGAGTCCCCAGGGCTGCACTCATAAGGCCAAGCATGGCTTCCCCCCGATTTCTTTCCTCCTCTCTAGCAACCTGCATCTCCTGTAGGAAGCGATTATTCTCCACATGGTCTGCCTGTAGCAGTGTGTCATGCTCTATCCGTGAATGTCGAATAAGCTCGTCCCCCACCCTCTGGAGAGCAGACACTCTCTTCTTTCTCGCCCTTGTCAGAGCCAGCCGAGATTTTGGGGACAGGTCACGCATGACAGCTCCTGGTGGAATGCCTGTTGGTGATAAGAAACAATAGAGTGGTGGTGTTGGCATGGTAACTGATCATAGGATGTATGCAAGATTTGCTGTGGTGCTATGGGGCCTGGAGTTCTCTGGCTTTTACACCTGATCTCCAGCTGACAGAGACCAGCTCCCCTGGAGACAATGGCTTCTTTGGAGTGTAGGCTCTATGGCATTGTACCATGCTGAGGCTCCTCCCATCCCCAAACCCCACCCTCTCCTGGATCCACTCCCCAAAGCCCCCAGGACCTGAGCCCATTCATGGGGAGGTCGGGGTAGAAATACAAAATGATAGATGAACTACAGGAATACAGCCCATTGTGGGAATGCTACCTGAAGAGCAGTTGTTATTCTGAGTGATCTCCAGCCCTCACCTGGAGATTGGCTGCATTGTTTCCACAATAGGGAACAGCTGGTTCGGAGGGCAGAGCCCATGGTATTGTGCCTGTCTAAGGTCCCACACCTCCTCCAACCTCAATGTCTCCAGCCTCCACCCCTCAAATCTCCAGGAACCCCATCTCCTTCCCAGGCAGGCATCAACCTACCTTAATTTCCCCCTCACTCTTCTGGTTTCCATCTACCCCCCCCAAATGCAACCTCTGCCGTGCCCTGAAGCCCCTCTTATAAACACAGGTAACTGCCATCTCATTTCACCTACCATCAGCCATTGAGGTAACAGTGGCACCCCCCACAGGAAGGAAGCTGGAGAAGTGCCTTCCTCAGGAGCAAAAAACCATCTGCCAGGATTTCTGACAGGGCACACTGGCTGCAGGAGAGGGCGGAGACGAGGGCCGGCAACCATTTAATGGCATGCGAGTATTCACAGCCAGTGAGTAAGGACACCTTATGGTTCATGGAACATGGGACAAAGGGCTTGGGTGGTGTGTGGAATGTTCTGGGACTTGCCACCACTGTCCAAGATTTATTACATAGGGAGATGAGCAACCAATATTATTTTACAGCTCAGACTTGGCAACCCCATACTCACTGTTTGGATCTCTCTCGCTGTGTCCCGGAGATCCATCTGAGATGCCTATAATGAAGTGGGGGGGGGGGGGTTACATTATTGTTTCCAAGACTTCAGTACGACAGGGTAATATAAACCACTTTGTGCAGAGTTAGGAAGGCCCAGGGGAAACATGCTGACTGGGAGCTGCGTAGTCCCTACAACACAGATGCATAACCACACGCAGACCAGCTTGGTGGCCATCTATGCCATGTAAGAGCTCAGCTCACCTGGAGTTTGATCTGTGTCCTCCAGTGTCTCACCCGAGTCCCACACAGTATCCTCTGTCTGGTGCTCAGGAATTTCATTCTTGCCATCTACGGTGAAAAAAAGGAGACAGCTGTAGGTCAGAGAAACACTTTACGTACACAGCGCATGACACCCCTTGCCTATACCCATATCCCTCAATAAAGGGTGATAATCTTAAGCCTAGGGCTTCTTGGTAAATTAGTGGATCACATCCTGATTAGGGCTCATCAGCAGTATGTATATTGCCATCCTACTCACATATGCCTCTGCGGTCCCAGAATATTGCCTGGGGAGTTGGGGTATTAACAGTCGTGGGTTACAGTGCGGTTGATGCTTGATAGAGGGGAAACCCAGACTAACAGCCCAGCTCTCCCAGCTTACTATACACAACAGTTGTCTCCTGGCACACATCTTCACCCTCATTGATTGCTTCAAGATCAAGTATGACTAGATCGCAGGACCCTTCGGCTGCGTTGACAGCAGTTTCATCTGCTGAGGCAGATGTTGGGATGACTTCCAATATGAGACTACTTGAAACTCTTCTTGGACGAATGTCGGCATCGCCTCCCAGGATCCGCTCAAGCTCATCATAGAATGGGCAGGTATACCTGGTAATGATGTAGAAAGGAAAAAGGATCAATGACCAGGGGGATTGCCATCAGAGGGGAATACACTGTCTGGCTCAGAGGCTCCTGTCTAGTCCTGAAAGAACAGACTTGTCATGCGAAGGGGGGGTTACCTGCCAGAGTTGCCAGCCTGAGAAACAATGATCTGTTAGATCCTTTGAGGGTTGGACTGCATATGGGGTCTCTCTGCCCTGCCTTTGAGGACCTGGCTCTTAGTAGGCGGTTTTGTGTTTGTCATACCTGCCATTCCCTGATGTGGAGTTCAAAGCCACAGTCCTTTTATACTCTAGTCGCAGCCCCTTTGCCTTTGTGCGGCACTCAAGGGCAGACCGTCGATGACCCCGAGCAGCCATATCCTTTGCAATGCCCTGGTAGAGCTCAATGTTGCGGTGAGACTGCCTCAGTGATTGCTGGACCCTCCTGTCTCCCCACAGTGCCAGCAAATCAAGGATCTCCTCACGTCTCCAAGATAAGCCTCGTACACATGTGGCCATTTTTTCACTTTCAAAGTTTCTGGGCAAAATGGTTAGGTGTACTGTGCACTGACAGGAGTCTGTCAGAAGACTGTAGTCTCCCAACCCCCTAGGAGTATAGTTCCGGCAGAACTACCTTACTGAAACCCTTGACAGGAACTATTTTCCCAGGGATTTCCTACCATAGAGGCAACAAAAAGGTTTTGTTGGGGTTTATTTTTGTCACAACTAAACGAGTTTACTTTGGTGCTTTCCCACTTGAGTGGAAACTTAAAGATCTGCCATAAAAATACACATTACACTAATATAAAAATAAGTCCGTATTTGCGCACGCACAGACAGAAACGAGGGAATATTTATGTGCGCATGTACAGACAGGACCAGAGGGTGGCGATTTGTGCGCATGCGCACATGTTCGTGCTGAGGGTGCACATGTGCGCATGCGAGGTTCTGTTTTTTTAAAAGATGGCGGCCGCGGTCTTGGCGCGCAAGATCCCGATCAGACCAATGCGCACCAAGACTGCACCGCTCACCTACACCGGACTTTCTCCAGTATCAAAAAGGTACGGAGTAAAGTGGGGGGGGGGGGGAACGGGACAAAGACGACTGGGGCACGAAAGACAGCTGTTGCTGTCTGATCATGCCCTTTAAATCCGTCAGGGAAGTGGAGGGGCCGCGGATCAAACTGAGCGTCTGATCGCAGCCCTGGAGACATCTGGATTAAGGAAGATTGGCACGGCTGACCCTTCTTGATCTTTCGGCAGCATTCGATATGGTTGACCATGAGGTGTTAACCCACTGCCTCACTGATGCCAGGATATGGGGGCTTGCTTTGCAGTGGCTGACCTCCTTCCTTCAGGGTTGGGGACAGAGGGTGGCATTTGAGGGAGGAGTTATCCCAGTGACACCGACTGGAATGTGGTGTGCCGCAGGGAGCAATTCTCTCCCCCATGTTGTTCAACATCTATATGTACCCCCTTGCCCAGATTATCTGGAGGTATGGACTGGGTTGTCACCAGTATGCAGATGACACCCAGCTCTATCTACTGATGGACGGCCACCCGGACATGGCCCCAGGAGATCTGAATGAGGCATTACAAGCTGTAGCTGGATGGCTGTGACAGAGCTGACTGAAGTTAAATCCATCAGTATAAATTGGTATATGAATCAAATAAATATATAAATAGTTTGTCACGACCTGAGATGGAGATGGTCCTAGGATACTGATCCTTTTCTAAACTGCCCTCCTTTCCCCCTTCTAACTGGCCAGTGAAATACATATGTGTGCGCGCACATGTATTGTGAAGCAAAAAGAGTTCAGCATTGCCTCTCTGGAACTCTGTCAGAACTGTCTTTTCAGCACTATCCGGTAAGCATGTCCCAGCTTGGCTACTGTGGAAAACAGAAAGCTGGATCTATTAGTCCAAGAGAGGGATCTATTGTCTGGCCTAGTAAATAAATTCTTATAGGAAAATTGTTTAAAATGTTATCTCACAAGTAGAAACTGTGTTTTCATTCTTTGTCTCTATCTGATATTGTCCTGGTTAGGATTATTACAGATTCATTTGGCATTCCACTAAAGTTGCCATTTTTCAGACACACCTGATGCTTTACTTCCTCTGTGGGCCTGCTGGCTATCTATAGAAGGCTTTCTTCCATTACCATCTTATTAATATTTAGTAACTTTAAATCACTGGGGATTATCATTTATAATTTACAGAGAATGCTGGCAATCTGGCATATGCTTTCTTTTTCCCTCCAGCTCTTCTGGAAGAGCCTGCCACTCACAACTGTTATATAAAGTATAACATTGTTTTGCATAGGGATGCTTTTTCAGCACACAGTGGTATTTTGCCCCTTCCCCCTGATGTGTGCAAATATTTCAAGATGCTAAAAATTAAAGTGAAAAACTGCTTCGGTGAATGCTTTTATTTTATTAGGTTAGAGTGCTAAATTAATGCTGGAAAGCATGTCTTGTGTTCTGTGTACATGGACAAATAGATGAAATTCTGTTTTCCTGCTTCAGGTAACATAGGCCAAAAGTTAGCAGCCTTGGGCTTGTTACACATCCATGAATTCACATAAATAAACAACTGTGGAGAGGTCATTGTTAAAGCATGGAGACTTCTCCACATGGCAAACCATTTGTGTGCACAGGTTCACTAAGCAGATCCGATTATTTCCACCACAGCCTCGCTTAATGCCAGAAAGGGTTTCAAATGACATAAAAATGGCCATTTTGAGTTAGGCTTTACTCACCTTATGTTACCCCCCTCCCATTTCTCTCTCCATTGATTTTCACATAACTAAATAAAATATATCCTGTTACAGGGCTCTTTTTGTAGAAAAAGCCCAGCATGACCTCATTAGCATATTAGGCCACACCCCTGACAGCACAGCTCATTAACATATTAGGCCACACACGATGTTACCAGAAGTGTGGTCATCCAGCCACATCCACCTTTTGCTTCTTATTTTGTTTACCTTGTTGTCAAAATAGTTTTGACAAAACCAATAAAAACATTATTTTCTGTCCCATCTATACAAACTCTTGCCTGAACCAATATCTTATGTCCAACAATTATTCCCACACTGGATTGGAATCAATTCCTAAAGGTTAGGTTCCCATGAAAATCAGCTTGCCTTCCTACAGAACTAGTACGCTGAATACGATTTTTTAGGGTTGCCAACCTACAGGTGGGGTCTGGAGATCTCCTGGAATTACAACTGAGCTCCAAACTACAGAGATCAGGTCAATGGCTGCTTTGGAAAGTGGAGTCCATGGCATTATGCCTTGCTTAGGTCCCTCCTTCCCCTAAACCCCACCCTCCACTTCCAAATCTCCAGGGATTTCCTCAACCTGAAGTTGGCAACCCTAGTTAACTGGCAGAACAGTTTGGTGTAGTGGTTAAGTGCGTGGACTCTAATCTGGGAGAACCGGATTTGATTTCCCACTCCCCCCCTTGCATCTGCTGGATGACCTTGGGCAAGCCATAACTGTGTACCAGCTGTTGTCTCAGAGCTCTCTCAGCCCCACCTACCTCACAGGGTGTCTGTTGTGGGGAGGGGAAGGGAAAGGAGTTTGTAAGACTCTCTGAGACTCCCTTGAGTAATGAAGGGCAGGGTATAAATCCAATCTATTCTTCTAGGTTCTCTGGACGGGAGTAGTTTGTGGACTATTTTATTCAAGGTATAAGATTTCATGTGCCACCCACACTTCTTCAGATGGAAGAAGTGTGCATGCACACAAAAGCTTGTACACTGGATGAAACTCTGAACTCCAACTTTGTCCTGCTGCTTCAGACCAACACGGCTACCCACCTGAATTATTACACTATAATATTTTTTTACAAGCAACTATGTACCAGTGGAGTGGTTACCATGCAGAGTCTGTCCCACAGGTAAAATTATCCTGTGAACAGGTGGTCTTTACCACATAAAAGTATCACTACCATCACAAGATCACCAATAGTTGGAAGTCAACTCCTCAGAAGCAGAAATCTCTCTTATTAGGAGGTTTAAGAACATCAACTTTGCTGGCCCATTAAAGGCAGGTGTCAGCCCAGTGGCAGGAGAAGAGGGACAATCATCTTCTTCAGAAACTCTGCCCACTTTTTAAATTTCACAAAACAGGCAATCTCTAAAGTGCTGCTGACCATGCTCATTTTTAGCTACAACTCTGTTTCTCTGCAGATGTCCCCCAAGCAACAGTCAAGTGTTCTGCCAACACATACAACAATGAAGCTACTTTTTCAGATGTTTTCTCTTTCATGGCAGTTAGCACCAAACAACTTTAATACAGACTTTAGACACACATATATTTGCAAGCCATTCCCAACAAGACACAACAAACACTCAGCCTTCAAACTTACTTTTCTTAAACAGAAGATGCCATGAGAAAACTAAAGAGATTCTCAAAAATTAAAGATATCATCAAAACCAGCATTTCCTGGGCTCTCTGCTTTTTTATATCCCCCCCCCTTTTCAATAATTTTTTTTATAAAAACACAAAGAACAAAATGAAACAGGAAGGAAGGAAGGAAGGTAGGTAGGTAGGTTGGTAAGTAGGTGGGGGAAGAGAGAGAAGGAAAAGAGATGGGGGAGGCACTTACCGGAGCAGGGAGAGCGATGTGATGTCAGCAAGCCAAATGCAGAGAGACCAGGCCTTTCAGTGCAAAGAGCACAGCTCCAATGCTTAATCTGTGGGTGGGGCTTTTTCCTGCTGCCTCTCTGCACTTAAAGGGAAAGCTCCAGACAGGGCTTTTTCCTGCCAGCTCTCTGCAGGAACTTTCCCTTTAAGTGTAAACAGCTCAGGCCCAGTGAGGAGGTGGCGGGGCATGCTCGAACGCCAGCCAGAACGCCATTCCAGTGTGTTCTGGTTGAAAAAGAGACCTGTCCTGTTATAATACTATACCTTACCAGATTTTATAGTGAAATGAAATTATCAGATATTCAGTTCTGCACTGAATTATTCCAATTTTGATTTGAAATCACTTGACAATGTGCATGTTTATAACTGCAACCACCACTTTTCAGCAATCATGAATCTTTTCAAAATTTTGGAAACACATGAGGCTGCCTTATAGAGAGTCAAACCATTGGTCTGTCCTTATCAGTATTGTCTACTCCAGCTGGCAGCATCTCTGCAGGGTCTCAGGTAGAGGTCTTTCATCTCATCTACTATTTAACCTTTTTAACTGGAAAAACTGAGAATTGAAACAGGGAACTTCACGTGAAAAGGGTATGCTCTACCACTGAGCCACAGCCCCTTCAACAATTCTCACTAGATATCAACTGAAGGGATATGGGCAGCCTGTGATAATAGAATCACCTGAAACATTAACTATTTCCTGTTGCATATCATGTATCACTTAAGATGATGACGTGAACTTCATGCATAACAAAAATGCTTGAATTATCATGGATTCTCCTGGGCTTAGTAAGGGACCCATGTATGAAACCTTCCATGATCTGAAATATGTATTTATATTGACATTAAATGTACACATTGCTTTAGGTGGGGTTATTTCTAATGGTAATGAAATTTTATTCAGATTTCTTTTTTCTTTTAAATATCCAGATCCTTAACATTATTTATAAGACAACATTATCTATTGAGAAAGACATCCTACTGAGCAAGACTTATTAAAATGTATTTAAGTGTTTGTTCTGAGAACAGGCATAAAGCAAGCATTTAAAGCTGCATAGCCAGAGGCACAGTATATAATCGGCTGAGCCAGCAGCTTCAAGGAACTACTGGAACTGCCTCAGTATATAATCTAATTGTATTCAAAAGATAATATTCAAGGGGCAGAGCAGGTAAAGATTCAATCAAACTGCCATCTTTTTTTTGTGCATCAAAAATCCTTGTGCATATCTAAAATGGATTGTTCAGTTGAGCAGTCTCTGGAATATCGAATAGCCTTTCTAGAGTGTCAGTCAACCTTGGAGTATCTCTGTATTTCAGTTTGGCTATTAAGCAAAGAAATTCTTGAAAATTATAGTTTAAAACAATAGATTGTTTCTGGAAGTATTACCAAACAGATAAGTTATTTATTCACTTCACTTATATCCTGACTTTGTCTCCAGTGAGGATTTGAAGTCGCTTACATAGTTCTCTTTCCCATTTTCTTTTCACAACAATTCTGTGAGGTATGTTAAGCTGAGAGTATATGAATAGCCCAAAGCCACCAAGCAAGCATCTGTAGCAGAGTAACAATGCAAACCTGGGTCTCCCAATTCTAGTCCAACACTCTAACCAGTAAACAAGTCTGGCTTTATATAAGGGTGTGATCAACAAAACTTCTCTGCTAAAATGGCATATCATCCCCCGTCCCTGTCCCAGTACATGCAGAAGCATCTAGAAAAACCTGGGCATACCTGGAGTTTGACAACCATGTTCTTTGAGGAGAGGGTGAAGGAACTGGGACTCTGTACCTTGGGAAAGGGACATTTGTGAAATGATATGATTGTCTCCTTTTGATACATAAATAGATGCCACGAGGAGGATGGGATGGATATGTCACGTTGGATGACAAAACTCAGACTAATGGGTATAAACTGCAGCAAAAGAGGTTTTATCTAAATTTGAGGAAGAATTTTGTGATGGTAAGGTTGGATTCTTCATGGCTGTAATGTCCCGTTTTGGCTGTGGGTTCCCAGGTTAGAATACTCACTCAGGCACCCTTTCTCAGGTTCATTCACCAGAGAAAAGGTGGCTCAAAACATCATTTATTTGCAGGGGACAACTCACACCACCAACTACAGCTAACTACAAAACTTAAAACTGAAACAAGAGCTCCACCCAAGAGGACCAAACTGAATCACACATATATTGGGGCGGGGGGGGGGGGGGAAGCGACTGTACCATTACGTGGAGAAGCCACAGGCTGCCATGCAAATAACATGGAAATTGTACATGCTTGGAAAAATGTCCTTCACTTGAATTTATTTGTAACTTTCTGACTTCATAAAGAACAATATTTTCTCCTTGAATGATAGGTTTGGGGAGAGTTGTGGAGATCCATATTTTCCTCAGTGAGCACCCATAGCAACAGTGCCAGACTATAACTAGGAAGGCCTGGGTTCTGGACCCTAACTTTGCTGTGCATTGGGTGACATTGGACCATTCCTCATCTCTCAGCCTAACCCACCTCACCAGATAGTTGTGATGAAAAAATGAGAGATGGTGCTATCTTCTAGATATTCTTGACAGAATGGTAGAATGAAATCTAAGAAAAAATGGATATCCTTGAAAAATGAAGGATTGACATTTGTACTTTTGGCAAATTACAGTATTTGCTAGAACCCACATATATAATGAATGATGGACACAGTACACAAGAGAAAAGCATGCAAATTATTAACTTTTACTCTAGTAATTGTTATCAATATGTTTAACATGTTTAATCACTCCATCATGGAAGGCGATACAGTGGAATAGAGAGAACCTGGCTCTGTGTTTCATGTTTTTAAAACTGTATATACTTTAAACTTTTTTTAAAAAAAAATCCTATATGCTTAAGTGTCTCTTTCTAAAATAAGACGTTTTAGAATAAAGACTTCTTTCTAGTGCTCTCTCAGTCACAATAAGCACCATATAACTACATGTTTGAGTAAGAGAAGGAAACTATTCCCTGATGTCCCATATTCATGAAATGTTATTCATGAAACTGGTATTTTATACACCTTTTTAGTTTGCCTTGTTTGGAAAGACGGTATTTATTTCAGAGTAGTTTTGTTTGAAGAATTGCAGCCACAAACAAATATATGAGGTTTTCCACAATTAGATGCACTGTGCCTTTTCTTATGTATATCAACTGTATTCAGCAATAAGAAAAATGCAATAAACAGAGAAGCTCAGCAACCTGCCTCACTGACAAATGAACAACTGCCTAGGCTATGTCTTAGCAAATATTTGGATGTTACACTTTAATAATTTAGCTATAAAAGTGTCAGCTCCAAGTGAAAGTACATTGTACAATGCTGCATTGTAAGAACAAAGGAAGGGAATCCGTCTTCATTTCCTTCATACAAAATGAGCAATTAAACTTCGCTTATGCACAGGATATAACAGCTGCTTTGTTGCTTCAACGTAAGGCCAGTTATTACACGGCAATAGCTTAGGCTGGATTTAAACGAGGAATCAAATTGATTACCATATAATTGGAGATACACAGGCACTCTCATATAAAATCTTAGCCTCACGCCAGCATTGTCTATTCACATAAGTAGAGCTCAAGCTGAGCTTTCCATTTATAAACATAAATTGGACTCAGAAAGCTAAAAACTGCTCTATCTCCTGACTCTTAATGATATGATTCAACATATTTGATACCCTTACTGTGCATTGGCATTTAAGACACCAAATCCCAATATGTGGCTTCCCAGAGCTATTTTTTCCATATTTCCTGCAGTGTGAGATACAATCAGCCTGATTAATTTTGTATATGTAATTTAAGTTAAAGCCCTCATCTGCTGTTATAATAAGTAAATTCTCGATGGCTTAATGGATAAAGTGCTGACCTTTCTCAAGTCCCAACTCCCCATTCTAAACACCAAATAATAGACATCCAGGTTGGAAAAGGGAAGCAGAAGTTCCAGACCACCAGCAGCTTCTGTTCAGTAAGAACTGCAAACTAAACTAGCTTAAAAAGTTTAGTTTAACAAAGAAACTACTAAACTTGCTAAAGTTTAGTTTACTTTAGCAAAGAAACTAACTTTACTGCAGTGATAAACTGATTTCTGTTCTCATTTTTAGAAATTTTATGGTCTAGTCCTAAACTGGAATAGAAGGAAGGGGGTGCAGCTGATCTCTCTCTGCATGCTGTGGATGGAGGCCCCAAGGATCAGTACTGGAAGATTCTTGTTCCTTCAGTGTCACCAAAAAACAATATATGAGTCTGATCTCCGCACTTGTATTTAAATATATTGGAGGCTTTGGGGGAAGTCAACACAATGGTCAATGAAATAAAGATCCCAATAATGGAGACTCAATAAGCCATAACTTAATCAAAGGAACATGGCAACATGTAAGCTAGTAATACAGTGGTAGAGGTTATAAGCCTTCTTACTGAAACTGCTCAATCACCTGAGATGTCCCACATCTCAGTGTGATTTATGCACTACCCTTGATAAAGTATGTCATTTTCCTTGTGGAGGGAGTTAAATAGTGAGGTAAAGACCCCAGCAGAGATACCTGTTGTCCTGTTGTTTTTACTATAATTCTGTTGCTCCAAGGATGCCCTCATCACCACTGCTAAAACATATGTCATCTGCACCCCAAGATCCTTTGCCCTTCAGATGCCCAAGGGTCAAGGGAATTCATTCCATTTGATATTAAAACAGGATCTCTTGATTAAGGCAGGAAGTCTCTCTATGCACTCTCAAAGTAGTAGCCTGATTACATGAATGATCCAGGAGAACAGTAGGCAAGACTTTTTTGTCCAGCCTGTTGTGTACTAAGGATAAGTCATCCCTAAACTAGCCCTGGGATGGGGGGTGAGCTTGTGTCCACAAACAATAGCTGGCTAGGATCCTAGAGTAGACCAATAGAGATCCAATAGGGTCCCAGAATAGACCAACAGAGAAACCGTGTTATGTAAATAGCCTATCGTTGGGAGTGGGGTGTGTTTGGGGTGTGGTGTTTGCATGCATAAAAACCAGCCTGCTGCCTGAGATTTTTGTCCTCTCTGTTCTTGCTGAAATCCCTAATACAGTAGAGCAGATCACAAACTTGGGGTCTGTTATCCATGGAACCCACTATTTTACACAGACCCAAGCATGACCCAAGTTTGCAGGACAATAAACAAGGATCACAGAATCTCCCTCAGTATGTACACTATCTCAATGATTAAATCATAATCCTAGAAGTGCTGTTAAGTCATCTTCTGGTCTTTGTCAAACAGACCCATCAAACTCTTTGCATCTCCCTAGTCACTCCCCATTCAATCTCCCATTCTTGGCCAGTCTGTTCTATTGCCAACTTATCTTTCATGTTACATCACCCTGATAGTAAAGAACTCCTCTCTTCCTACCACAAATTCTTTTTCTTCTTGTCCCACTGCACACCAGTGTTGTCCCACAACAAAACACACACACTCTCAAACATGAAAAGGAAGGAAGGCAGGCAGGAAGGAAGGAATCAGGGAAACCGTAAGAGCCAGTGTAATACAATGGCTGAAGTATTGAACTAGGATATATGGGTTTCTGATTTGCCCTTCCTCTTGGCTTAAGACAGTTCAAATCTCCACAGTATCATAAAGTTTGCTGGTCGAACTTGGGTCAATCATACTCTATCAGCCTAACTTACTTCAATGGGTGATGATAAAATCAGGAATAGGAGAACCATGTATGCTCCTCCAAGTTCATTGCAGAAACAGCAAGATAAAATACACAAAGTAAATAAATTATTGGATATTATAAAGAGCAAAGAATCAGAACCCAACTCAGTAGATAGGTATGTAGGTTATAAGGATGGACATGAATTGGGAAAACACAGGATGATTCTGCATTTGGTTTATAAGCTGTAAGTGGTTCCATTTTGGCTCCGGATATATGACTGCATTCTGCATCTAATTCACAGTTGTTGTTTAAAAAAGATAAAATGAGACAACAAAAGGACAGAAAACTGCCACCTGGTGGATATCTAAGCAAATTCATGAGCGGTGAGAAAAACAAAGGAGGGAACATCAAAGGAATCTGCGTCAAGTAGTCTACATATTGTTCACAGTGAATTGATGGCGGGGAGGAGCAAATGGTCTGGCACAAAACCACATCCAAATAACCCAGGGAGATGCCATGGTGAGTGCAGAGTCACCACTAGATGGCAATAAAATGATGTGGAGGCTCAAAAGTGAACTGATGCACAAAGAGACCAGAAGTGGCATGCAATGCAGAGTGAAATTTGTGGGTTTGGAGATATAATAGTTGGAAAGATGAGTGTGAAATCTCCCACAGTTTGGTTCGTGGTTCATGGTGGACTCATGAACTGAATCCGGACTGAATTAAAATGACCTCATACAAACCAAACCAGTTTGGGAAGTTCATGATGAAGCAGAATGCCCCCCCCCCATGTGCTAGAGACTCCAAACTCGCTGGGGATCTCCAGGAGCCACCTGCACTGTTGAAGGTGGCTGCATTCCTGGGCCCACCCATGCTCCACTTGCATAGAGACTGCAGTGTGGGGCCAACCCCCCTCCTGCCCCCTGGATATGGGAGCCACCTACACTGGTGTGGTTGGCCATGTCCTCACACCCTTTCACCCTCCATCATAAAGATGACTGCAGGGTATAGCAATCCCCCCTCATCCCCCAGAACCAGAAGTGACATACTACATTGGAGGTGGCTCAGGGCAATGAAAATGGAAGGAAGATATGGAGGTGGCTCAGGGTCCTGAGTGAACAGAGAGAAAGAGAGAAACACAGGACCACCCGAACTCCCAGAACCAAGTTCTGGGAAAGCCCTGGCCATTCATTTTAACCAGGGGTCATTTCGTAGAAAAAGAGGTGCAGGAGCTCATTAGCATAACTTATTTGCATATGCTAAACCACCTGACATCACCGGAAGTATATCAGAAGGCAAGAAAGAAAGGAGAGACAGAGAGAGACAGAGAGACAGAGAGAGGAAGGAAGGAAGGAAGGAAGGAAGGAAGGAAGGAAGGAAGGAAGGAAGGAAGGAAGGAAGGAAGGAAGGAAGGAAGGAAGGAAGAAAGAAAGAAAGAAAGAAAGAAAGAGCTGGCAGAGAAGAGACAGCTACTAATCCAAGTCTCAGAAATACCACTATTCTGGGAGGATAGCTTCAGTGGTGGCTGAAGCCTTCAGAAGGCTGGTTGGAGGAACAAGGACCTTTCCAAGGGGCGGGGTCATTTTGCTGCCGCCATGACACAAGCAGGCATTCCCCCGCAGGGGGGGGGCTGGCACCAACTCACGGAGCTGCGCTGCCCCGAGCTCCTGCTCAAAAGGACCCCTGATTTTAACAGCCAAAGATAAGTCTCTAGGAGGATGAAGACATCAAAGTTAGTACTACATGACAGGCCTGTTTGAAATCGATATCTTTATCATGCTGTTAGTCTTCATAAGGCTTATGGGGTTTCCACTAACAATATGAATGAAAGATGCATACTTACTAGAACAGCTGCAGTAGACTAGGTTTCAAAACAAAATTAGAAAATATAGACCTTACCTAGTTTCCAAGAATTCACAAGGACATGGTGGCAAGTGTCCCTAATGACAAGCCTGAGATAGCCGCAAGTAAGTGTAAGCAAACCGCCAATTTAAGGAGACACCTAGGCCAATCAATTAAAGTTAAAAAGGGTTTATACACATACTGTGTATAAATGTGAGTCCTCAGATGAGGCACCCACCAGCTATGCCACACCACCTAGCATAAGTGGAAAGGCCATGGAATCAGAGCCCTGACCCAAAAACACCCAAAGCCCCCCCCCCCCCAAAAAAGAGGGATGGATGTGGTGGTGTATAAATGTGAGCCCTCAGCCGTGGCACCCACCAGCCATGTCCCACCACCCAGCGTGAGCAGAGAGGCTGTGGAATCAGACCCCTGACCCAAAAAGTCCATGATTCTCAGAATCACTGCCTCCCAAGAAATGAGTGGCCCTCACTCCATGCAAGGTGGGGCTCAAGCAACCACTGAGCCAGCTGGCTACTGCCCAAGCACCAGAGGGGGTCAGTGCACATGTGATGATCACTGAACCAACTGGCTGCTGCCCAAGCCCCAGAGGGTGGGCAGGCACAAACTCCCAGCTCTTCCTACCCCCCCCCCCCCCCACTTCTGGGGTGGTGAACAATGGGAGTCTGCCCAGCTTCAGGCCCAGAGCAGCCACACAGAATGCCTCGTAGCTAAGTCTACTCTGATTTTGCAGACCTTTGATAAAATGCAATTAAGAGACCTTGCTGATATATACCTCCTGTTTGACTACAGTAGGGTTTTTTAAAAAATCCCTTTGAACAAAGAACTACAGACCTGCAGACTACTTTTTTTTTTTTTTTACTTTGTGGAATGGGACATGCTGCTGTTCTGCAATGAAGTGAAATAGATTCTGGCCATCAGTTACGTGAGAAAAGTTCTTTGCAAATGAACGACTATGCTTTCTGACAGAGAAAAAATGATGCTACTTAATGGACTGAAGGTTATCAAAGACTTGGTTTCATCATCACTTGTTCTTGAGGGCAAAATACAGAATTTGTATCAAGCAGCAAACAGAATAATCCCCTACTGTGCCACAGTGAATTACTAACCACAAGTGTTTTACTTCATTCAACAGTGCAAGATGCTGAAGCATAAGTAACCCATCAGACAGAAGAGATTAAATAGAACTAATTTCCTATGCATTTTTAGACTCTCGTTGTGGATAATTTAGAAAGAACACATTTAATGAAGCTTTCCTCAAGTATATAAGTACAACAAGCATAACAGGAAAAACTATTGCTCTCCTTTGATTGCTTGTATATTTATTTTTCATGCAGTTCTGACAAGAAAAAAACCCTTCCACATTCAAATATTTTAATACTTTTCAAAAATTACTTACCAAAAATTAACAAATAGTTTAAAATTCTGATCTTCTCTTCACACAACATTAATAGAGGAACGGGATCTGTCAAGGATGAGCGAGTGGGCGTCAACGTGGCAAACGGGGTTCAGTGTGGCCAAGTGCAAAGTGATGGACATTGGGGCCAAAAATTCTAACTATAAATACATGTTGATGCCGGATGAACTGGCAGAGACTGACCAAGAAAGAGAACTTGAAGTCATAGTAGATAACTCACTTAAAATATCGAGACAGTGTGTGACTGCAATGAAAAAGGCCAACGCTATACTGGGGATTATTAGGAAGGGAACTGAAAACAAATCAGCCAGTATCATAATGCCCCTGTATAAATTGATGGTGCAATCTCATTTGGAATACTGTGTGCAATTCTGGTCACCACACCTCAGAAAGGCTATTATAGCATTGGAAAAAGTGCAGAAAAGGGCAACTAGAATGATAAAAGGGTTGGAACACTTTCCCTATGAAGAAAAGTTAAAGTGCTTGGGGCTCTTTAGCTTGGAGAAATGACAACTGAGAGGTGACATGATTGAGGTTTATAAGATTATGCATGGGATAGAGCAGGTAGAGAAAGAAGTACTTTTTTCCCTTTATCACAATACAAGAGCTCAATGTGGAAACTCAATGAAATTGCTGAACAGTTGGGTTAGAACAGATAAAAAGAAGTACTTCTTTACCCTAAGAGTGATTAACACATGGAATTCACTGCCACAGGAGATGGTGGCGGCTACAAGCATGAATGGAGGGAACTGGATAAACAAATGCCACAGAGGTCCATCAGTGGCTATTAGCCACAAAGTATAGATAGGAACTCTCAGTCTGGGGCAAGTGATGCTCTATATTCTTGGTGCTTGGCGGGAGGCAACAGTGGGAAGGCTTCTAGTGTCCTGGCCCCACTGATGGCATCTGGTGTTTTTGGCCACTGTGTGACACAGGGTGTTGGACTGGATGGGCCATTGGCCTGATCCAACATTGGCTTCTCTTATGGTCCATTGTTCTTAACCCCAAGCCAAAGAAATGAACTTGCTATCACTAGGTAGTCCCCTTGCTTTGGTTTAAGTTAATTTATCTAATTAATGGAGAATCTGTATTACAGTTAGAGATATGAGGGCTCTGAGACGATGATGGTGAAAGCCAGCATCAGTCAAGTTACATATACAACATTTTAGATCTTTGATTAGAACAGGTTACTTTCCACCATCAGCACCATATTTATTTAATCTATTTATATATTTAAAATATTTATTAGCTGTCTTTCTACCTTAGGGAACTCAAAGTGCATTCATTTATCCCCTTATGAATGATGCTTCTAGAATCATTTATGGAGACAGAAATAAAACATTATATATATATTTTAAAAAGTAAAATATTTGGGGTCTCAGCCCATTTCTAACTACCCTACCACGCTAAAGAGATACATGGATGCCTTTCATCCACAAAGAAACACATGTGAAAACTGTACTCACAATAATGTCCATGTGGATTTCTGTAGGAAGAATCACTATCAGGAGGCTATACTTATGAGAGAAGAAACAGGGTGGTAACTAACAGAATTGCTATCTACAAGCACTCTGATTTCTAGTGGAAGACTTCTAATTAACACATGAAATCTTGAAGGAATTATTGATTTGTTTTTAGCAAAGAAATATCAGCGTAATCTACAGACCTCACCTATATTCTCTCAGAAATTGACATTTTTATTGAAAGAAAAACCAACCATCTTTGACAATTACCTGTATAGAAACATTCTGCATATTGTACTGGAGATTGAGACACTTACAGCACAGTCAGATGTGACATGTGGGTTCTCCTCAACTTCTGAATACAGTGCCCAATTCTGCCAATTCATATACAGAACAAGCTTCAGACTTCCCCCTATGCCATTTGCCTGACCTAAAATGGTCCAGGAGGAGGCTATTTGGCACTCTGGGGAAATCTGCAAGTATCTTATCTGGCTGTAGGAATTAAAACTAGTACTGCCCACTTTAAATGTTTTCAATTTTATTGTATTGCTTTAATATTGTTATTTATTAATTCTTGATGTATTTTAAGGTCATATTGTGTTTGTTGCTTTGAGCCACCCTTGCGGGAAGGTGAGATATAAATCAAAATAATAACTAAATATCTCAGGAGATGTCTGAATATTATACAGGGTGAGAAGGACCCCAAACTATGCACAGTGTTATGTGTGAATCAGAAAAGTACCTGCATGATACTGTGATGACTACTGCCAAGCAGCTGATTCAGTGATGGAGCATGGAAGGAGAATTTCTTACAGTGAGACAGTAAATAAATATTCTCTCACATCCCCACTATAATGAAATTTCAGATGGTCTCTTGATGATCTTACTGTATTTTCTATTGTTCCATATTTCCCTCACAGAGCCTGGAATTTTATTCCATTAAAAGGTGGCGGGGGAGAGAGCAAAATGCCCCTTTCCACCCCAGCTTAGGTGTACAAGTGCACTTTTTCAGTGAAACTTTCAATTCTCTGGTGCTTTAAATGCAGGACAAAATCGTGATTAAAGCTTATAAAAGATTGCCAGCATTTAAAACCTTAACAGGGACTTTAACAATAGAGGTGAAGCTTCATTTACTGTAAATTGTTCCACTACCGGAAACTGAGAGGTATCTTGCCATTACAAAATGGTTTGCCAACTATCACTCCAAACCTTTTTTTATGTGTATCTCCCATATTTCATAGTAAAACAATTTTCAAAGAGTGCTGACTTGCACCTCGTAATGACTTAAATGGTCAGGGCAAAAGGAAAACACAAGATAACTGTCATTCTTTAAAATGCTGTCAAAGTCCAACCATTCATCATAAGTCATGCACAAAACTTTATGCTGAAACCAGCAGCTACCTCAGCAAATCTGGCCACTTATCCAGTCACTCATAATTACACTTTTTTTCCCTTTTGGAAATGAGATTAACAACAAAAACACACATTCCTGATCTATAAGCAGCTAAATATTAATAGAAACTTTTTTTCTCTTTTCCTCATAAATGAAATACATTATTGAACACCTAGATATTGGTTTCCTCATTCACCATCCCACCCACCACACACATAAATGGAATGACAAATTGCATTTTTAAACTGGCAACCAACATTACTCCAGTAGCTCTGCCAGTTTTGTGCTGTAAGCATCAATAACATCATACAGTTCAACAAAGCTATTGTAAGCTGAATCTCCAAACTTTAAAAAGTAGGATCAATTATTTGACAGCCTTATCATACACATAACCTCTGAACTGACTGACTAGAATGCAACCATTGCCAGTTGGCCAAAGCCCTGGCCACAAACCATCTTGTAATTTATGATGTGACATCATGTTAATATTTATTTATTTATTTATTTGCTTAGACTTATACCCCATCTAGCCAGCACAGCCAGCTCAAGGCAGCTAACAGCATATAAAACAACATACAAAACTAAAACTCAATCCAAAAACAAGGATAAACAGTGAACCATAAAAGATTACGGCAATACAATAATCCAGCGCCGAGAACAGCAGCCTAGATATCCTCGGCCAGGAGGCTTGCACCACTAGATGTGCTGGGCCAGTGATTCCACTGGCCACTTACCAGTGGCCATTACACCCAGTGATGGCTCCTACTTAAAGGCCTGGTGGAAGATCTCCACTTTGCAGGCCCTGCAAAAGGTCCCACAGGGCCCTGATGGATTCAATTTCAGTCGACTCAACCCAAGCCAGCCCGCCACGTCCTGAAGTGCCCACTCCAAGTCATCTGGGGTGGCTCTGGACTGGCCGCCCAACAACAGATACAGCTAGGTGTCATCAGCATACTGGTAATAGCCCAGCCTATGCCTCTGGGCAATCTGGGCGAGAGGGTGCATATAGATGTTAAACAACATTGGAGATAGCACCACCCCCTTATGGCACACAACATACCAGTGGTGCCTCTGGGATGTCTGCTCCCCCAGGCCACTCTCTGTCCCCGATCTTGGAGGAAGGAGACCAGCCATTGCAAGGCAAGTCCCTGAACCCCAATGTTGGCGAGGCGGTGGATCAGTAGCTGGTGGTCGACCATGTCAAATGCAGCCAACAGATCTAATAACACCAGTACTGCCATACCATCCCAATCCAGATGCCATCGGAGATAGTCTGTGAGGGTGACCAGCGCCGTCCCATGACCTGGCCGGAAGCCGGACTGAAACGGGTCTAGCACGGAAGTGTCATCCAGAAAGCTTTGCAACTGAATCGCTGCCGCTCTCTTCAGGATCTTGCCCAAATAGGGCAAGTTGGACACCAGCTGATAGTTGGCCAATTCAGCCGGGTCCAATGATGGGATTTTTAGGAGAGGGCGGACCATCACTTCCTCTTCGAAGGACTTGTTGACAATCTCCCTGAGAGCACCTCGTAACCCCTCGCGGCCGGCTTTTATAAGCCATGAAGGGCATGGATCAAGGCTGCATGTGGTTGGGCATACAGCTGAGAGCAGACTGTCAACTTCCTCAAGACTGAGTGGACTGAAATAATTCAGAATGGAACTAGAAGACATGCATGGGGCCTTGAGTTCACTCACTGTCTCAACTGAGGCTGGGAGATCACAGCGGAGCAGCAGGATTTTATCTGCAAAATAGCTCGCAAAAGCCTCACAGCCGATATCCAATATCCTATTGTTTGGTCTGCCCTGTGGCAGTTCTGTCAAGGACCGAATGGTTCTAAATAATTGTTAAGCATTTAAACTACAATTTGCTATGGAAAATCTAGCTATTCTCAGGCCCAGTCTGCATCTAGCATTTGCACCACTGTTTTACCAAACCCACACTGGAACAGAAATTCCCCTCTGCATTGCATGCCACTTTTGCTTTGATTGATTGCCGAATTTCATGGCAGTGTCCAGACTGCATGCCGCTTTTACTTTGTTTGGTCTCTCAATTTTATGGAACTGTCTGCATAAATTTATGGCCATTTTATGGCCATTCAGGGGTGACTCTGCAGTCAGTACGGCATCGGGCCAGGGTATTTGAATGTGGTTTTGAGCTGCATCTTTCCCTGTTCCATTGTGGGTTTGGTAAAACAACGGAGCAAATGCTAGATGCAGATTGGGCCTCAGACTTATTCAGATAAGGGTTAAGTGCCAATGCATTCAACCATCTTCTTCACACTCTGGCAGCAGCTCTTGACTTTGGGTCATTTTACACCTCCCCTCTAAAGTAGTTTGACTGCTGTCTTTTCCTGTGCTGATTTCACAGTGGTGTGAAATTTCACTCCAGGGGGTCTAAGTGCACTTAGAAACTACAATTGTTTAAAGCAGAATGAAGTGGTATTATAACTAGCTTGACCACAGGAGGGCAATTAGTAGATGTGGACATTTCAGTAGCAGCACGGTTTCACACCGCACAGAGGTATGGGCAGGTTTTTTTGGAACTAGAATGATTCCAGCGGGAAAGTCAGATGTAAAAACAGCCTTTATTTAAGGGTCCAGTACTGTTGATTGAGAACCTTACTAAGCCTCTGAATTCACTAGCATTGTACTGCTCATTGTAAATTTTCAAACTACTGGAAAGGATAGCAATAGATATACATTAGCCACATCATTTCCTTTCTCCTCCATTATGAGGAAAAAAACAGAATTTCAGAAACAAAGTAAATCAGTGTTTAGTTTCCCACCTATAATTTAGATTCTTTGTGTCAATTTCCAAGTTTGAACAGGATGGTAAAACTCTGAGTTCTGCACTCTAATATCTGATTCTGAACCACTCCATCTTCATTTTAATTGGCAGACACATGCACAGACAACAAAGTAGTCTGCATTAAAAAAATGTAAGGAATACATTAAAAATATATTATGCCTCCAAGAGACATGCCTGTTTTATCCTCCTCTTTGTCACATTCATCTAAATTCTCCCAGATTTATTTTAAAGTAAAAGTTTAATGTAAAAAAGTTTGACTTTATAGGCAGTGATGAAAAGTAATTTTATTGAGAGGAGATGTGTATATGAAGTGGATTCAATTCATTCTAGGTAATATCATTTTTTCAAACACTTATTGGAAATGTAAATGACTCAAAGAAGGAGGGGATGGCAAAGGATGAGATGGTTAGACAGTGTCATTGATGCAACAAACATGAAATTAAGCGAACTCCAGAACATGGCAGAAGACAGGGGGGCCTGGTGTGATGTGGTCCATGGGGTCGCGAAGAGTCGGACTCAACTGTGCAACTGAACAACAACAACAAAGTCTCTTGTACACAATATTGGATGGAAAATACACCATATAGCAGCATATCCAGGTATATCACAGGGTAATCCCAATTACAGGACTGTTAGTAATGATATTCCTGGCTACAGGACTGTGAGTAATTTGCATTTTATCACATGAAAAATAAATTATTACAAATGCTAATATTGCAATAGGAACATATTTGCCTCTGATTGTTTGAAATAGGTGGACTTCATGTGTCCTGATTTGAAAATCTGTACCCTTCATTTGGCACTCATGGCAAAACTGAGCCAGTACGACCAAGAAAAAAACCCCTATTAAGGTTAATAGCTCCACACTGCAAAATCTGGCTAACTGACATTTAATTTCAGAGGCGGCCATTAATTTAAATGTGTTGCAGCAGATTCAACCCATGGACTTGCACCAAATGTTCACTGAGGATGCTGGCATTCTATCATTTTTCTCTAGCAACATTCACTGCAATGAGCAAACTCCAACTGTAGTCACAAGGTACATCTCCATATGATAACTAAAGATTCTGGTGCCATGTTTCAATAGATCAGCAGTTGTTACTGGGCCTGATTTGCTGTTCATTTTTCCTTGTCTTTTCTACAGATTTCATCTTTACATTCTATCTTAAAATGACATTTCAGCTGTAGGAAATTCTAATAATTTTTAAAGAGCAATTTAGATATAGAGCTACATACTCATACTCTTAGAGTATTGTACATGTAACTACTCTGGCAGTGCCTCAGGTAGATTCACTGTCTAGGAACACAACTGAAAAAATATTTAATATATAAATACAAATAAATACGATTTGAGTGCAATGACAGATATAAATTTTAGGAAAATTGGGATTATTTATTTCAATATTTATAACTCTGCCTTTTCTCTTGGTGTCTGCCTTTTGCATTGCAGTAAAAAACAAAACAAATTATAGGCAGAAATCTTCCAAATCATATACTATTATATTTATCTTTATTTGTGTATAGATAGGCATATAATACATATCCATCCTTATCAGGGCTCTGTGATGCAACAAGTATTTATAATGACATTTCTTGCACTTGTTTCTTTTGGTAAGGTTATTGTCTGAGAACAACCTGGCTCTAATGCTCTGAGAGGATTGTAGGGAATGCACACCATTCTTGTTAGAATAAGCAATAAACTATGCCTTTTTCAAAAGTGAGCAGACATTTGAAATTGTTGATAAGATACTGTTAGGTACACATATTACAGCAAATATTTATATACTAATTCTCAGCAGTCTCTTCTGCATGCAGATACTTATTTCCACCAACAAAGGGCTCGCTGTACCCCAACAGTTTTTTCTACAGAGTCAGGAGACTCCATGGGTCTGCAGAAAAATTCAGAAAGTTTTTAAAAATGGGGAGGCTTGAATTCCTCCCAATACCTTTTGAAATGGCTACCATAGGGATCTACTCCAGGCCCCACCACTTCAACAGTGAGAGATTAGAACATCCGGGGGGGGGGGGGGGCTTCCAACTGGTTCTGCCAGTAAAAGGCAGGGGAAAGGGGACAGGCCCTTTCCAGGCCTATTTTGGCCTTTCAGGAAGGGATCCTTAGACCCAGGCCTGAAAAGGGTTGCCAGTGTCAGGCTGGGAAATTCCTAGAGATTTTGTGGTAGAGTCTAAGGACGGCTAGGTTTGGGGAAGGGAGAGGTCTCAGCTGGATATAATGCCAAAGAGTCCAGCCTCCAAAGCAGCCATTTTATCTAGGGGGACAAATCTCTACTGTCTAGAGTTCAGTTGTAATTCTGGGGAGTCTCCAGGTCCCACTTGGAGGTTGGCAACCCTAGGCCTGACAGCAGTCTAGGGTTGTCAGGTCCCCCTTGGCCACTGGCAGGGGATGGGGAGGTAAGGTTGCCAGTTACAGGTTGGGAAACTCCTAGAGATTTGGGAGTGGGCCCTGGGAAGGACAGGGACCTCAGTGAGATACAATGCCATAGAGCCCACCCTCCAAAGCATCCATTTTCTCCATGGGAAGTTATCTCTGTAGTCTGGAGATGAGCAGTAATTCCAGGCTGGCATCCCTAGGCAGCACTCTCTGGATGACTTGATACCACTTGATTTGCATGACTCAACTAGGCCTGGCTGCTTGCTACTCTTCAGCAGCAGCCACCTTTTGAATGCCAGTGTGCTGCAGCAGTTAAAGCTTTAAAGTAGGGTCTGTAAGACTCTGGTTCAGATCCCCATCTTGCGATAGAAACTGACTGAGTTGTTTTGGACCAGTCACATACTTTCAGCCTAACCAACTTCACAGGGTTGTTCTGCAGATAAAAAAAGAGGAGAGAGAAAAAGAGGAGAGAATAATGTAAGCTGCTTTGGTTTCCACTGTGGAGAAAGACTGTGATTTTCCTAGGTAGAGGCTGTGGGGAGGGTGGGCGAGACAGAAAGCTGAAGACAGAGAGGCAGATAAAGGTAGATTGGTTGTTGGGCAGGAAGGAAATAGGGTTGCCAACTCGAGGTTGGAAAATACCTGGACATTTGATGGGTGGAGCCCGGGGAGGCTGGGATTTGAAGCGTGGAGGAACTTCAGACCAGTATAATACCATAGACTCTACCCTCCAAACCAGCCCTTTCCTCCACAAGAACTACCACTGCCAGCCTCCAGGGGAGGGCTGGAGATCACCCAGAATTATAACTGTTGTCTAGGTGACAAAGACCATTTCCCATTAATAAAATGGCTACTTTGGAGGGTTGAGTTTATGGCATTCTACCCTGCTGAGGCTACTTGCCTCCCCAAGCCTCACAGTCCCAAGGGAATTGAAATAGGAAGGGAATTGAAAACAGAACAGTTAGTATCATAACACCCCTATATAAATCAATGGCACAACCTCATTCGGAATACTGTGTACAGTTCTGGTCACCACACCTCAAAAAGGATATTATAGCATTGGGAAAAGTGCAGAAAAGGGCAACTAGAATGATAAAAGGGTTGGAACACTTTTCCTATAAAGAAAAGTTAAAGTGCTTGGGGCTCTTTAGCTTGGAGAAATGATGACTGAAGGGTGACATGATCGAGCTTTATAGGATTATGCATGGGATAGAGCTGGTAGAGAAAGAGGTACTTTTCTCCCTTTCTCACAATACAAGAACTCGTGGGCACTCAATGAAATTTCTGAGCAGTCAGGTTAGAACAGATAAAAGGAAGTACTTCTTTACCCAAAGAGTGATTAACACATGGAATTCACTGCCACAGGAGATGGTGGCAGCTACAAGCATGGAAGGCTTCAAGAGGGAATTAGATAAACATATGGAGCAGAGATCCATCAGTGGCTACTGGCCACAAGGTATACATAGGAACTCTAGGGCAAGTGATACTTTGTATTCTTGGTGCTTGGGGGGTGGGCAACAATTGGAGGGCTTCTAGTGTCCTGGCCCCACTGGTGGAACTCCTGATGGCACCTGGTATTTTTGGCCACTGGGTGACAGAATGTTGCACTGGATGGGCCACTGGCCTGATCCAATATTGGCTTATCTTATGGTCTTACGTTCTCCACCCCCAAATCTCCAAGAATTTCCGAACCTAGAGCTGGCAACTCTAAGGTGAATTGATCTCTGTAGCTGGGAGATCCCTTGTGATTCCTGGAGAGCTGCCACTGCTGCTGTGGGAGGAGAGGAAGCAGGTGGGTGGCTGGGAGCACTGCTGCCAGAGCTGCAGCTACTGTGGGGGGTTGGGGAAGGAAGCAGGCAGAAGGCTGGGAGAGTGATGGGGGCAGAAAGAGAGAATTTTGACTGTACACCATGGCTACAATCCAAAAAGAGGTGCACATTGTCAAAAATCAAGACCGTGCCCAGATACAATAGTTCCTACACGTATATTCCAGTGCAGTAGCACAAAGATTGCCCCCATTAATAAGACTGCTGTATGTTTATATTTATTAATAATGGGAGGGGGGTTAAAAAAGGTGAATACCTCTGTATGCTTGTAAACCTGTGGGCATTGCAAGAAAAGTCCCTAAAAGTCTGTTTAATGAACTTGAAACTTCTTAAATCTTTGCAAATGTTAGAAGAACAAAGTTGGACTGTGACTCTTACTTTGGATGAAGGAGTTTTATCTCCTTAACCACCACCTTCTAAATCAGCCTTGAGGATAATTGGCTATTTTACATAGTACTTACTAAACTGCAAGCAATAAACAGCTAGTGGTAGTAGTCATTTGTGAATGCTTCAAACATTTTGCCCAGATCATCACTTCTCAACCAACTGCTTCAGTGCAATCTCCATTGCTGGCATTAAAAGAACCAATGTGTCTCCAACTGATTGTGCTTGGCATAAGCTTTTCAGCAGGTGTTGTCTATTGGAGGTGATGGGACCTGTGGTGACAATATTTCATTGCTACCCCCCAAAAAAACAAACACAAAACCTTTCAGAATTGAAGACGAAATGCTGCTCTCATTGCATCTTTATTGTGTGAACCTGTTACCTGGCACCTATTACCGTTAAGCAGAGGATTGACCAGCCTATTCACAGACTTTCTGCAAGTCTAACAGATGGCACTAATGTAGGAAGCCTATTGACAATGCTTGCAATCAACATTACACGCAGGGAGGCAAGACTCCCCAGATAACAAGGTCTAAATGGTCACACATGCTGGAAATACATAACTGTGACAACATTTTTATGAGCTGGTTTGGGTGTAAACAAAATGAGCTTGAAAATAGTCATTTCAATAGAAAACACAAATAACTTACATGCTTGGATTTTAGGAGAATGCCAGAGCTTTTATCTTTTAATGAAATGTTTATGACCATTAATGGCCTGAGAGACTTACTGATTAAGGAAACCCTTGACTAGCGGAACTCTAAATATATACAAAAATCTTTTTGTTAAATTAATTCTTCCATTGAAGTCAACTTTAGTTTGAACACAGACATAAAAAGAAGAGAATACTTGGTACTTAACATACAGTGCAGTCCTAAGATTACTTCATTTATACTCCACTTTTCTCTGCAACAGGAACTCAAAGTGGCTCACAACATTCTCCCTTTGTCCATTTCATTCTCACAACAATCCTGAGAGGTAAATTACTGACTGTATGTGACTTGCCCAAGGTCACTCAGAGTGGAAATTTGAACCTGGGTCTCAAAGATCCTAGAACAAAACTCTAATGACAGAACCCACTGGCTCTCCTGTGAATGAGACCCACTGAATAGATTTGATTACAGTTCCGAGCAGACCTGCTTAGGATTGCTCTGTTAAGGACAAATAGTCAATAAGTACATAGTTTTACCTATGATGGAGGCAAAGTGAAAACATAGCAGCCTTATTAGTCTGCCTACCTGTTAACATCTGATGTCACCACCCATCTATGAACCGGTATACCATTGGGATTTTTATTTAAATATCTATATCTCCTGACTCTCAACTAATCGTTTCAAAGCCTGCTTCTTCCTAAAACCAGTGATCCAAACAGTAATTCAGTATGGAAAATACATATATCATACAAACACATATACAAAACACGTAACAAAACCAATCAAAAGGATTAGCAAATAAGAAGGGCTTAACTAGATGTTTAAAGCTACAAAAGACGATCAAAGGAGGGAATTCCACAGCTGAGTTGCCAAACAAGAGAGACTGTGTCCCTCACTGCATATGAATACGGCATACATGCATACCACCCAATGTGTGGAAGATCATGTCATGGAGTCTATTTCCCAGATAAAATCTAGAAATCAACCATGCAATCAGAGTTTGCATGAATTAGACTGTACATGTTTTCAAAACAAGTCTGTGTTATGATAGGGGCAATAGCTTTGCAATGGATTTTTTTCAAACCACATTTTCATTCCACCCATCCTTCAAGTTCCTCAAGGTTTTCCCCTTATTTTCCATTTTCTCTTCACAAGAATTCTGTGGGATAAGTTAAGCAGAGTACAAATTTGAATCTAGGGTGCAGATTAACACACTAACCATTATACCCCATTTAATTACTCAGGCTGTGGTCAGACATGCCATTTGGTGTGGCTGGGAAGTGCTTCTATCCCATCCATTGGCATTTGGCACAGAGTTGCTCAATCACACATCCCAGGATACACAGATGCAGCCTGTCACTCTGTGATCAGATGGCACATTCAGGTGAGTGGGTTTTTTTGCCTTTTTGTGTGCATGTGCATAAATGAAAAATTGAACCCCTGTGCAAAGAGTTCTCCATGGACTGATTGTGCAGTTATGTGCATATCGCTTAGTGAGGGGAAATGGTGCCAAGTTGAGATGGACTGAACAATCCATCCCAATGGCCTGAGTGTGCACTTGAGTGATCAGACTAGGTAAAATCTGTCTGTGGCTCATCAGCAAGTGTTAGGACCAGACTTTCTTCAGTGTCTTTTGACTCTGTTTCTGTGGTGAGGCAGCACTAGTTGCCGATGACTGCAGAACCTTTCCCAGATGTTGCAGTCTGCTCGTGCACTTTAGATCCATCAGGCATTTGCAGGCAAGTCCAATCTAAAGACATGTCTGGTCGCAGCCTCAGTGACTCTCAGCACTTAGAAGATGCTTAAAACAGTTTGTGTATCTCCACCACCACCATCATGTATAGGAATAATTTCATTAAGTATACCAGCAATGTAAAGTGCTATGGCAGAATTGCCCAAACATTCGACTCCTTTGTAGATGAGTCTACGAACACAGAACACAAGCCAATGGCCTATCCAGTCCAACCAGGGGTCATTTCATAGAAAAAGAGGTGCAGGAGCTCATTAGCATAACTCATTAGCATATGCCATGCCCCCTGACATCACTGGCCGAATGTCAGTTTCAGCCCCATTATACCCTATGGGCCATTGAAGTCAATGGCAAAAACTCATAGGGTATATGAGGGGCTGGAGGAGAGGTGGTTTGAGGGAGAGGCTCCAAACTTGCAGGGTAGCTGCTGGGGCCTCTTCCTGAAATACCCACCAAGTTTCAAGAAGATTGGACCACAGGGTCCAATTCTATGGGCCCCCAAACAGATTATCCCATCCCCTCCATTGTTCTCTATGGTGGGAAAAAACGTTACTTTTTTTCCCACCACAGAAAACAATGGAGGGAATGGGGGCAACCTGTTTTGGGGGCCCGTAGAATTGGACTCCCTGGTCCAATATTCTTGAAACTTGGTGGGGATTTCGGGGAGAGGCTCCAGCAGCTACCCTGCAAGTTTGGAGCCTCTCCCTCAAACCCCCTCCCCTCCAGCCACTTTTTAAGCTGCCACTAAATTTCGGCAGCAATTCAGCAGCGGGCTGAATCAGATCAGAGAATCTGATTCGGCCTGTGGCTGCCCTAGTGCCCACTCCTGGGCTGGCAGAGCTCCACTCCGCCTAGCTTCGGCCCCAAATGACCCCTGAGTCCAACACTCTGTCATACAGTAGCCAAAAATACCAGATGCCATCAGGAGGTCCACCAGTGGGGCCAAGCATTTACCCAAGAATTCTCAGGATCCCATATGGAGATGGACCTCCTGATGAACATAAACCTATATTTCCACTAGGTTGGTTCTATAAACATGGAAAGATAGAAATACAAGGTACATACACCATCCCACACATATACTAGAGTTTGAAGAACCACATGGGAGAGCCAGCATGGTGTAGTGGATACAGTGTCAGACAAAGATCCTGGGAAACCCAGGTTCGAATCCCCAGTTTTACCATGGAAACTCACTGGGTTACCTTGGGCCTATTACAAACTCTAAGCCTGACCTGGGGAGGACTGGGTTTGGGGTGCATGGAATGTTCAGCAAAGTGCCACCCGAAAATACAATTATATATAAGGGAGATACCGCTAATGTTTTAGAATGCCTAATCACTTAAAACATGGAACTTGTGTACCTGACAGCTTGGAAAATACATTAAGACTCAGATATGATACGTCAATATGAGTTCTTCTCTGTGCTGACTTCTCAAATTTACCTGATAACTGTTGAGACATCTGTGGGGGTCTTTTGTTGCTTGCCTGCGTGCGTGCATGCTTGCTTGCTTGCTTCTTTTTTGCATGCCCTTTACCTCCCCAACGTTCAGCAAGTTAACAGTTTAAAGTCCCCTAAGATTTTCAGGTAAAATATTAAGCTACCAAAAGTATTTGCAATAGCAAGACATATACTGCATTCATTGCTTGTCATTTTCAATCACTAAATCCTGACGCATCTATAATCCACAGGATTAAAATTCACTTTACCTGGTTAAGGATGTTCAGTTGAGAACATATCCCTAGCAAGCATTTTGTTCTTACAGTCTACAGGTATACATCCCTGGATATATTCCTATCAATGTCAAGCGAAGACCTTGCTTGCCTAGAGTTTCCTCACACCAATTAGAGTGCATGATGTTCTTTTTATAATATTTGTCCAAAAAGAAATTGTGCCTGTCAAATCCATTTCCCAACCTTGGGCTGACTTTGACATGTCAAAACATCATGTCATACAATCATACTATCTGGTACATTCACAGGGATAGAGTTTCTGTTAAAGTAGCCTGCAAAGTGCTGCGAAATTAAAGTGAAGAGTGACCATTTTATTTTGTTTTGGGAATTCTCAAAACAGGGCTAGAGGTTTAGCTCCCAGTAAACTGACTTTTACACAATGCTTTCGGGGCATCTTTGAGTTGGCATGTACCATGGCCCTTAAACATTTTAAAACCATCAGTCTACTTGAAAATGGACTTACTTCAGACATAACTTTTGTTTGACTAAATTTAAATTTTAGGCCAAGCAAACTTAAGATACTACAGAGGGCATCAATGTGACTCCTAACCATACCACAGAAATTCTTGATAAAACAAATGGTTTATGAATTTAGGAGTATATCAATGCTTTGCTATCAAGGCCTGTGTTGTCCTCAGTAATATTCAATGTGTTTGCTACCAAAAGTACCAACTGCCAAAGTAATTACATGAGCCATCTGCTGAAATGCATTCCTCATGAGGATTGTTCTACATAGCTGAGTTGCCTCCCACATTCTGTGTTTCTCTCCAGAGGGCAACCCAACTTCCTAGTTAAACTCTATATAGGTTGAAAGAGTTCAGTACAAATTAATCTAGATCCATGCATCACACAACTTTTAAAAATGTAGAGCACTCCTGAAAGGTTTCCTGGTACCAAAGACAGTGCCAATTATATATTTCAGGCAAATAAAACACCCCCATCAGATACCTCCTCCAGAGCTTTTTATTCACTGTGTTGAAAGGAAAGGAATTATTCAACATGCCATAGTGTTCATTCCATAGTAAATGCTTGTTATAGTTACTTTTATTTCCTGATTTTTATGTATATAATATCAGAGATTGAGTCAGATCATTGGACCATCTAGCCCAGAATCATCTGTGGCTCAAAGTCTACCAGTGACCCTTTTAATCATAGGCGCTATGATTTGTATCTCAAAAATTCCACATACAAAGCACACACTTTACCAATGAGCCATGGTGCTTTTTAATAATTTAAATGAAACTATTACTTAATAAGTTTTAAAACCTCAGCCTCTTTTCTCCCTTGAAACACAATTCTCATTCTTCCTTGTGACATCATTTTATGGCTTTTCTTCATGGCTCAAGACTACAGGGAGCCAAGATATTTTAATTTGAAAGTCAGGTATACATTTTTTTGGAAATATTTTTAAAATAAGTGAATACCTTGATTATTGAGGACAGAAAACCTGTTAACTAAGTCACCATTAGGAAACTTTAAAAAATGAGTATTTTCTATGAAGATGAATTCTGAAGAATGTTCTATTACCATTTACCTCTCTCTTGCACTTTATAAAGGCAGCATCTGACTCACTCTCTGGAATAAAATTTCCCCTCAAAGGTTATTTACCTAATTTGAGAGCCAGCTTTACTTTATCTATTTAAGTTATCCACATGTCATATTTACCTTATTAAATACTTTTATTTATTTATTGTGTAAAAATGCCCTCCTTAATCATTCAGTTTTGCATAGTTTGAAGAATGTCAGGAGATTGGGAGCCTTCCTGACTGCATCAGGCAGACCTTTGCTTAAGACAGAGAATGCACGTGTATGGGTGGTTGTTGATCTTGCCCATTTGCCAGGTAGCACCTGCAGAAGGCCCTGCTCAGTTGAGTGTGGCTGCAATCAGATGTGCCTTTAGATCCAACTTCAGTGTCAATGCCTGATGGATCTAAAGTGCACAAACAGCAACATCTGTGAAAGATTCCACAGTCATCAGCACCTCATTCTGCCTCATCCCTGAAATGGAGTAAAAAGACATCATAGAAAGTCTGGTCCTAACACTTGCCAATGGGCCACAGATAGATTTTCCCTAGTCTGATCACTCAAGCACAATCTCAGGCCATCAGGATGGTCTGCTCATTTCATCCAGACTGAGTACCATTTTCTTTTTGCTCACTTAGCACTATGTGCATAACCACATAATTGTCGTCATCTCTAGTCCAGCTTTGAAAATGAGCAAGAAATGGAGTGATCTTTGTCAGGTGACCACAGTTCATTGTGAACCAAAGGGATCACAGTGCTCAGTGAAAGGTTCAGTGAGCGGTCACAGTGAAGACTTGACTCCCAGAAGTTGAAAAGCATATATGCAAAAAACTGCATCCTTGCTTACACACATGCACAAAAGCAGGGGGGAAAAACCCTTTGGCAAAAAAAAAAACCCTCGCCTATCCATGCTGTCTGATCACACAGTAACAGACTGAGCTAGCAGCAGAATGGATTATACTGGGATGTCTGATCAAGCAACTCCATTTCAAATACCAATGGATGAAATAGGAGCACTTCCCGACCGTGCCAAATGGAACAGCTGACTGCAGCCTAAAGCTGTCATGGTGGAGCAAAGGGGAGAAGCAGTTCTGCAGATATGAGAGTTCAAGGCTATAAATGTGATGGCCAGTATGGAACATAGTCACTAAAAAGCAACCAATAGAGTGACTGTGCAATGAGAATAATATGCATACTCTGCCTAACTCCTGATAAAAACCTAGCTGCAGTATTCTCTGAGCTGACTCTTAGGGGAGACCTATGTACAGTGCATTATAAGTGATCTACTCTTAGTGTTACTATGGTGTGGATCCAGGTGACCAGATCAGCTGAGTCAAGACAGGGGACCATCTTCCAGGCTTGACTGAGTTGGAAAAAAGTGTTGTGATTTGGGGGGGGGGGGTTGGGGTTTTTTTTGCAATTGCATCAACTTGCTTCTCCAGAAATAATGCTAAATCAAAGACAATCCCAAGTCAGCAAGGTTCAGATGAACCCCATTGAAATGGGGAGCACAATGTCCTTCATTATTTCCATCTTCCCAACCAGTCTTGCCAGGATTTTGTTTCAATTTGTTCACTCTTAGCCATTTAATCACAACAGACAGACAGCAGCCCAGGACCTCTACATCATCTGCAGGAGATTTGGACAAGAAGTGTTGTCAGCGCATTGATGACAGCTGTGGTAGCTATGAGTTGAAAAAGAGAGGAGGGAAGGTTCTAGGAGGTGACTGCCTTCTGGACTGAAGAATATCCATTCCCCCCACTCTGGCCTCTCCTATAAATTCTTTATAATCCAGCTGTCCACAATCAAATAAAAAGGTGGACACAAGCTTTAAATTAAAGGTTGGTGACATGTAAGCTATGTGTTCCTAAAAGTCTCTTATTTGCAAACCTCCTATACTATGCCTATAGTTATACATCAGGTAAACAGAGATCATGATTTCATAGGTATCTGACTTGATAAACAAGACACAGATGGAGATGAACCACAGAAAATAAAGTATTTAATAAGGTAAATATGATGTGTGGATAACTTAAATATAAAAAGTAAAGCTGGTTCTCAAATAAGATAAATAACCTCTGAAGGGAGATTTGATTCCCCTTTCTCTGGACAGGTTACCTCAGCATGTTCAAGACTTCTATTTTCTCTCACAGAGCACTTTACCACAAAACCCAGTTAGGAATAATCGGCTCTTAAAAGCATTCTTATCTGTACCACTAAGCCTTCCCCGAAACCCTAACTAAAAAGCCAAATAAAAGCCTGGCTAAACTGACTCTCCTTTCCAGAGCCACAAAATCCCTACCCAAAAGGGGAAAAAAATCTTTACCCTCCTTACACTGAGGCTGGCTCACTCCCTTCCATCCAATGGAGTTCCATGGACTATGACTGGCTGACAATCCCTTGGATTTGCATGAGGCTTAAATATTATGAATTGGTTCAGAGCCCTGAAGGAGAGGCAGGACTTTTCAGGATGATTGCTGCAACAGCTAACCACAAAACTGTGAAAAAATTGTCCCAAGGGCTTTAAATATACAATAAATAATGAAAATCATCCACTATTAAACCCAATAGAAAACCAACATGCAGCCAAATTCTTCTCTAAAACACTTTGCCTTGCAGTTTCATAGGCAGATGCTGAATAAGGGGACCCAGCATCTTTGCTATAATAAAGGACCTACTCTACTAATTAATATCTGATCAGAACAGACAAGTGCTGAAAATATAAACCATAGCTATTTTGCACTGCAGGCCTTTGATAGGATGTACAATTTTTTATTTCCCCCTCTAATCTCTCTCAGGTTTTTTTGTATCTTTCCTTGTTATGCCAATAAAGGTTGTGTGTGTGTAAGTGCTCAGAAAGGATGCACAAAAGTCAGGCCTCCTCTATCTGCACATCCCTGGTTTCCAGGCAAGGCCACCCTGGCTCCAAGCCCTAGGCCATTACGGTGTATGCAGCCATGGCTCCTCCTTGCCAAGCATTTGTTAGCATTTGCTAGTGCTCAAGGGAGGTGTGACATGCCCTTTCCCCCAAGCTGCAAGGTCACTGAATCTATGATAATGGCACCTCTCCAAGGGTTCTTGTCCCAGCCCAGTGAAGGCTCCATTGTTAGTAGACAGATACCTCCTCCCATTGGGGAACAGTTTATAGGTTACAAAGCAAGAAATACCCCTCTATATATCATCCCAATACCCTAAGTACAGGGCACTACTTGGGCCAAAGAGGACCAAAATGTATGCCAGTCAGGCAGAGGCCCAGGAAAGCAGTTTTCAAGGCATGAGTCAGAGCAGCTGGCTGGCTACTACCCCCTCCTTGCCCTGGAGAGATGCATGACTCATGTGTCACCCATACACTCAGGAACAATCCCTTCAGCACCCAAGCTTGACTTCACCTTCACCCATTACCCTTGATTAAGCAGTGATTAATCAATGCTTAAATCTATTCACCTTCCCAATTACCCTTCCTGTCCAGTGCTTATAGGGCCATCAAACCTCTCCCATCTCTATCTACCTACAATAGAACCATCAGTTCATTGTCCACTGGCAGTGTGTCAATCTGCCTCAGGATACGTTTTACCCTATAAATATGTCACCCAGCTGACACAGCTCTGTGTGTGTGTCCTTGGATCCCTTTACACACTCCCACTTCTGTGTGGGCACTCCTTTCTCGCACTTCCTGAAACACTGGTTGTTTTCTTCCTTGATTTGCTGTTTCTGCGGACCTCTTCAGGATCAGTAACTATCACCCTTCCCCTAAACAGTTTTTCCCTTTCCCCCTGCTTTTCTTAGTTAGCTCTCATATGCATTTATTGTGTGTGAGCACCCTTTTTTAATTTTATTATTAATAAAACCCTACTGTTCGAACATCTGCCTGATTATTTCCAAGAGTTCTCATAGGGGCAAATCCCCCAATACATAGGTGAATATTCCAGTTATGCTATATATACAGTCACCTCAGCTCCCCACCCTCTCCTCTGTTGGCTGATCACAGTTAAACAGAGAGTCAGGGAACTTGTTACAAGCAGACTAGCAGAGCACATTCCCTCCTGATTGTAAACTCCTCTCCCCTGCTGGGGTTTGCGGGTGTTAGGTGGACTTGGGGGTCTGAACCACCCCATCTCTCTGCTCATGCTGGGCAGATGGGCTTAGCTACTCAGTGTCTCAGCTGAGAACCCACATTTTATATCCTCTCACCCATCCTGATTGTGAACCCCTCTGTGCCATGAGGGTGAAACTGGTGTTTGTTGTGGAGGGAAGACATCCTCCACCACCAACTGTACCACAGGGCCCCATCACTGGGCACCAAACTCATCCTGCCAGCCCACTGGAACCCGTCCCTAGCAGGGCATCACCAGGGGCTTCAGAGTCAAAGCCTCCTTTCTCTGATATGCTCCTGGGGCTCCCGATAGAGGCAAAAAAGTTGTTAGCACTGCCTAGACACCAGTAGTTGCTAACATTCTTTGTCCAGGAGGACTCTAGCAGTGATTCAGGCGGGAAACATCCTCCCCTTCCACACAATTCCCTGTTGCTGCGCCCACCTTGAATACACTCTTCTGTGGCCCCTGAGCAGGGGATGGATGCAGACCACACAGTGCAAAACATTGCCACCATGATACAGAGTAGCCTGAGGAAGTGGGTGGGTGGTGGCAACATCTTCCATGGCTGCAAGGTCATGGACGCTGGCACCAACATGCTTGCAGCACTGAAGGCTGTGTGCCTGAAGGGCATAGTCTGCCTGACACACATGCTTCACATGGTGGTGAAGAATGCTCTTGGACAGGGGAACACTGTCAGAGACTGTCAGGGACACTGCCAACCTTGACATGCGGTCCTTGCTGGAGACCGGCTGGCACTTGGCCACCGACTTCTCATGTAACATCATGTCTGCCCATCTGCTGCATGAGAGGTAGAGGGAGTGTAGTGAGCCTTAACACCAGCTTATCCTGGACTTACCTACCCACTGGAACTCCAAGTATGCCATGAGTATGTATTTATTGGAGCAAAAGAGCACAGTACAGGATGTCTCCTCCATGACCATCCTGCACAGGGAAGAGGAACTCAGCATCAGCTCCAGTGACTGGCTGACCCTCTCCCAAATGGTCCAAGTCCTCAAGCCCTTCAAGGACACCACCGACAGGCTCTGTGGCCATCCAGGCTGCCTGGGGTATGTCATCCCCCTGATTTACAGCTGGACTGGGCACTTGCCTCTGCACTGGAGCTGGGCCCTGAGAAGACACCTGTTCTCCCACAGGTCAGGACCTTGGCACAGAGATTGCAGGTGGATATCACCACTAGGTTGCATCCTCTCTGCAAGGAAGGGGACTACAAGTGACCTCCAGATAAAAGACAGCATTGCTCTCCAGAATACAGAGCTCGAGCAATGAAAGCATGAGCTCTGCAAAAAAGTGTGGAGGCTACAGGCCAGTAGACATGGCCAGAAAGAACAGTATGTGGAAGAGGCTGGGGGAGGGGAGGAGCTGCAGCCCAGTACCTCTGCCTCAAAGAGTCTATGAAGGAGAAGCCTCACTACTGGTTGTCAGTGGTGAACTGGGAGGTCAGCAGTGGTGTAGATGCCAGGAGTGAGATGGTGAAGCATTCAGCAGAGGTGATGGTGAGGGAGTACCTTGCCAAGTCCTCTGAGCCCACCTTCGCCAAACCCCTGGAGTACTGGTCATGCAAGGCTGCCATCTGGCCCGACCTCTTTTGCATGGCCATGAGTCTCCTCTCTGGAGCGAGCAGATGTTCTCCCACCTGGGAGACATTCTCAGCCCCCACTGCTCCTGCCTGGACCTGGCCAGGGTGGACAAGTTGGCCTTCCTCAAGGACAACCTCTTCCTGCTGGGCTCCCCCTCTCTGGACTTTCCAGGGTAAGATCCAGGCTTCCTGTTGTTCCCCCACATGTCCCCCCATTCCCTCGCCTCTCTGTATGATTTGGCATGTGGGCTGCAGGTTGTGCCCTTGGTGTCTGGGTGGGAGGATGGCCACTTCTGCAAGGCGGGCTTCCTCACCAAACACCTACCCTATGAAACAGCATCTCTCTCATAACACAATACCTACCTCATGATCCCTTTAAATGGAAATCTCTGATTTTCACTGATTTGGTGAGGCTGGGGTGCCTGCCAAGCTGTCATGGGGTTACTTTGGGGGATCCCCTGTCATATATCTGCCTTTCTGTCATGGCTTCCATCATTAATCACTTTAAGTCAATGTGAAAGACTGTTAAGTGTTGATGCCTAGCAGATTCAGAGAACCTTTGGATGACAGGCTATTCAAAACAGAATTCTGTGGACAGCGTCAGTTAAGAAATGACAATTGGGATCTGACGGTTGAAGATCAGTTTAGCACTGACTGAGGACTGAGAAGGAGGCTAAAAGAGGAGTGGGAGGATCATGGAAGATCCCCATCCAAGCTGAAAAAAGGACAGAGCTTATAATCTAGAGAACTGCCCAGTGAAAATGGAGATATCTCTTGAGAAAGGAGTGATCCCCTGGTCAGCGCACAGAGAAGGATTTGGGGGACTTGGTTGTGTGTCCCTGCTTTCAAAACCTTAAAAGTCAGTGAAACTTAGCTTAGGCTTGAGTGTTTAGACAGATACTGAAAAGAAAGCCTCTGTCCTGAGAGTTTCAGAGACCTTTTTAAAAAGCAAAAATACCTACTTGTTGGCAACAAATTATCTTGTGATTGTGTGATTACAAAGTTGCCTCAGTTTTTATCATCTGTTCACCTCATACATCCTACCCCTGATTCCACCTGACCTTTTCCCTTCCAAGTTAAATAAAATATTTTGTTTATTTTGAAATTTCAAATTACTTTTGTGTGCTGTTTCAAAAGGAGAATACAAGAAAGTGATTTTGTTTCTTCCCTCAGTTCCCTGAGCTGGGCCAGCATCTAAATACATAATAACATGACAGGGTGGGACTGACATAGACCAACAAAAAGAAGAAGAAATTAGACATAGGGGCTGCTCAGCTAGAAAGAAGAAACAAAAGGGGGAAAGCCTTTGTGTGAGGAGGGGAAGAGGGTGAGATTGCCATAGTGGAAAACTCAGATTTCCATTGGTCAGGTAGGGCTGTGGTGCCCACCAAGCTGCCATGGGGTTACTTCAGAGAACCTTTGTCCAATGTCTGCCTTTTTGTCATGGCTGGCATCACTAATCACTTTAAGAGGAAAACTCTGATTTCCACTGGTCTGGTGGAGCTGGGGTGCCCTGCCCACCAATTTGTTGTGGGGTAACTTTGGGAGCCCCTATAGGAAGTCTCTCGTAATGTCTGCCTTTCTGTCATTGCACCAGTAATAATTTTAAATGGAAAACTCTGATTTCCACTGGGAACTGACAGGGGTGACCAAGCTGTCATGGTGTAACTTTGCGTAGCCCCTGTTGAAACTCTGGGGATGTCTGCCTTTTTGTCATTCAGAACCTGCCTTTGGATACTTGTGGGGCTATTAGCATAGGGGAGATGCTTGCCTGGCTTCCATTGCCTGGCTGGGAGAGGGTCTGCACATGTGAAATTTCCCTGTGAGTTTGGTGTCACTGGCTTGTTCCTGAGCCATGCCATGAACACTTCCAAAGAGAGCACTGAGTTGGGAGACCTGTTTTGGGACCACAGAAATGTAATCCACCCCCCAACTTGGAGAGCTTGTAGAGAAGTTGGTGGCAGGGTGAGATTCCCTGTGCACTTGGTGTGTGTAGCTTGCAGGAGGTCCATTCTATACACTTTTGAACCTGTGCCTGAAATTTCTCCCAAATTCACTTTCCTGGCTTCACCTTAGTCCTGCTGGGTTTGCAGTGCCACAGTGTCATTGGCTGTGCTGGCACAATGCATTGGTTATGCTGGGTTTGCAAAAATGCCATTCTGCTGGGCTTCTATTGCCCTGCTTTTTTGCTGTTTTTCCCCGTCTACTGGAAACAATGCAGGATGGGGTACCTTCTTTGCAGGGGGGGGGGGGCTGTAACTTGGACGCCATAAATCCAATCCTCACCAAATCTGGAGGCCGGGTAGAGGCGAGTCAGCCAGAGATCTGATGTGAGTGTTTAAAGAATGGATCTTTAGCTTGCACAGGATCAATTCTATACAAGCCTGAACTTCCTGAATTTGCACCTGTCATTTATCCAGAAAGCATTTTTCTTGGGGGGGGGGGGGCATAATTTTCACCCCATAAATCCAATTGTCACCAAACTTGGAGGACAGGTAGAGGAGAGTCATTTGGAGATCCCTGATTAATTTGGCATCTCTAGCATGCTGAGGGGGGGCATTCTACCACATCACAAATCTCATAAACCAAACCAGTTCATCTAACATCAAAAAGTTCACGATGGTCTGTGGTTTGTGAGCTGTATAACCATGAACCATGAACTGATACAAACCACATTTTCCCACTCTGCACCCTTCCCTGGTGACACCCAACTCCAATGCTCATTCTGTAGTCTACTGTGTGGACAATCTCCCTCTGCTGCCTCCCAGGTCTCACAAGTGCTTGCATGAGCAGCAAGGGGGAAATGGGGGGAAAGATATTACTGAAGCACTGACTAAAAATAAAACCCAGGAGAGACATCAGTGATGCTCTAGGACTTCACCAATCTCTATGGTTTTATTTCTGTGTTTTAGCTGGAAGTAATGTTGGCAAGTCAACTTCTTTGGTCCCAATGCCCTGCCCTCCCCCAAGTCTCCTTATGATTTCAGGCGTGCATCTGGCAATCCTATCTCCCATAGATATTAAACAACACAGACATGAGAACAGCAAGCTGAGACACCCTGCATGTCTTCTTCCAAGGAGCACATTCTAAATCCCTCTTCACTGTTCTCTGTGTACTTTTACTTAACGAAGACTGAAACCTGTGTAAACCTGTTCTGCCCAGTATAAAGCTACTCCTCCTGTGCTCAACATGTTTGTACAGGTGCATGACTGTCAATATCAAATGCTGCAAACAAATCCTGCAGGACTGACAGAAAGGCATTTCCTCTGTCCATTTGCAATCTGAGATCACCCAGCAAAGCTACCAAGACTGTCTCAGTCCCAGAGTGAAATCAAGGGCAGATGTGATATCCAGAAATGCCTGATGTTTCTTTGTCCAGAGTAGAAAGCCTCATATGTGACACTGTCTTTTTTCCCAGTTGCTTTTTCTGAAATGTTACAGGTTTCTCATTCATATCACATTTCTTCTCAAAGCCATATTGTCAAAAAGAATCATTCTTTTCAATATTTTATTTTCCCATTAGAGTCTTGCAAGAAAATCTTATTCTTTAGAAGTAGTCTTTTTAATGACTACACACCTAACAAAGAAAAAGATTGAAATGAAAATTCTATATAGTACAGAGGTAAATCTGTGAAAAGCTTGAAACAAAAAAAAATCATGGTACATTTATGGGCAAAATGTGATCTCAAAACTGTTCTAAGTAGTTATACGCACATTCCTCTCAGCTCACATTGATTCCCACTCATTTTTGAAAAGAGACCCCTACAAAAACTCATGGTCTTTTTGAGTATTCAGAAGGAAAAGCACAAAAAAAGAGTGAATTAGGCACACATCCCAGTTTTCAAAGCCTTTTTCCAAAGCACCCCCACCCAATACTTGCATTTCAGAAAGGAGACTTCAGAGGTATTAACAGGGAGGACTCACTAATGAATGGTAATGCCTTTACCTAGCCTATCCTTATCTGGAAATGCCTTTTAAAAGCATATTCATGATAACCATTTCCTGCTGGGGAGTGTGGTATATTTATTGTATACATTACAATGGAAGAGTCTGTTCTCTTTTCTGATATTTCTGTGTTGGTCTAGTTTCATGGAGTAGAGTCCCTGTTTCTTAGTTCTGATTGTTAGTTAGATCTGTAGACAGCATGAGCTCCCACATCCTGAAACCAGTTGCTGCCATCCCTGTATCTTCTTGCTAATATATGAATGTTGTTTTGAATGCACCCATCTCTGCTGTGTGAGCCTAAGAGCAAGAACATGAGTGTATCCCTGATATGCATCCAAGGGGAACATCACAGGAAGCATGGAATTCGTAGTTCCCTCTGCGTTCATACTGAGAAGAGGGCGAATTTCATGCTCAAAGGGGCAATGTATGGCTGAAAGGCATTCCTCAGAGCATCATTTCTAGTTGTCCTGCAAGGCCTTCCATGTTCTTTGTAAGCCCTCCCTTCACCTGACATTCTTTCTCTCTTCTTTTTGCCTGCCCACCCCACAAATGAAACACAACACAATGTATGGGTTAAGCTGGGAGAAACTTCACCTGACATTCTTTCTCTCTTCTTTTTGCCTGCCCACCCCACAAATGAAACACAACACAATGTATGGGTTAAACTGATAATTTAATTTATACATAAGCTGATCTGCAACATTCCATTAGCAAACCCACCCTGTTAGGTCCAGGATCCTTCTGGACCTTACTCATCATGGCCCACACACCAGTGTGCAGAGGGGAGGGGAGGCACATTCCAGCCCATGACTGCAAAGCCTTAAGGCTCATCATATGCTCCCCCAACCCTGAGGAGGCCCCCAGCTGAGTTACCCTAATTGTAAATCCCATAGGTACCTAATTTAAGGTAACGCCCCTCCCTTCGCTGATATCTCAGGGTGTTTGCCAACTCAAGATCCTCTCAACCCATGCTCTCAAAGATGGGGTTAGCCTTGGCTTAACTCCCTTCCCACCAAACATGAGCCAACTGGTCACACAGAACACCCCACAGATCAGCTAAGATAACAACAGACTCAGTAACCCCATTGTGCCCCCCCCAAAAAAATGCAGCACCAAGGACTAGATCCCAGGATGGAGACTGCTAACCTAGTGCCCAGATCATTGCCACCTAAATGCATGACCACAGCCTAGGGAGGCACCCCCACCAACCAATGATCATAAGGAAGGATAACAGTGGGCTCCAACACACTCTGACCTCCTCCAGCCATTTAACAGGAGGCCAGTCTCAGACACCTGGCTGGGTGCCTGAGGTGGAGTTGCTGACCATTTTATACCGGTGACCTCCATCCTTGTGCTGCATCCTGTAAAGAAACACACCATCAGCCAGCACCATTGACATCTGTCAACACCAAATACCCAGGGCCTCCCATGGCCCAACGCCATATTGTTGGCCAGCAAGGCACTGCTAGTGCTCTTATGGATTCTAAGATTCATAAGCTTGAACTTGGGTTGCTAGTGTTGGAAGGGCTACATGCATTCTCCATTGCTGGGAGAAACTCCAGTCCACTCCAGGAGGCTGGCACCCACGATAGTTCACCAAGACAGAGACAAAGACTCCTTTTGCAATAAGGTTTCTTTCTGTCACACTGCGCTGGTCAACCCCTGCCCCCTCCCACATACCTGCAAGGATTATGCTAAACAAGGTTACCTGGCAACTAATCTTCCACCCATCAACTGGCCAGCTAAAGCCATTAAGAGAATAGAGTGGCCCCAATGAGTCATCGGACTTTGCCCAGGTGTCAAGTTCCTGTTTAGCTCTAGTTTCACAATATTGACCACTCCCCGGCCTCTTCTCCTTTTTCACCTTTAACCTATGGTAGGGTCAGAAGGGACAGACTGCCTAGTAGGTGTGTTAGTGGGATGTGGTTAGCGCTGACCGCCCCCAAGACCACCTAATAAAAGACCCTGTACAGAGGCAATCGGTCTCTTGAGCCATCGTCCTCTATCTGCTTTGCTACCCCTTATGCCCAGCTTCCTATACCAAAACCCTTGCCTCCATCTTTAAATCTCTGAATTCCGGAACAGAGAGAACCATGTGGTCTTGCAGGTTCGAGCCACGTGTCCCATTTTTTAATATTTTTCTCCCCATCCAAACTCTCCATTTTGAGCAGACAACTCCTCTTCAGGACAAGTACAGTATAATCCAACCAACTTTTCCTGCAAATTGATCTTTATTTCCTAGGCCTGTGTGTATGTGTGTGAGAATCTGTTTTGTGTGCTTGAACAACATCATTCAGTAAACAGCATTTAATTTGCCATCTGCCTCACATGCCTGTTTCCTGTAGAACTCCTGGGAGGGGTGGGACCCTGGTATAGTTGGCAAGAAACCGGGATTTCGCCAATTGCTAGGCGTAAATTAAAGCAATTTGGCTAACAATATGTCAGAAGGACTAGACCCCTGTCCTGCGGCTGATGAAGTGCTGGGCTGATCTGAAGAGCGAGAATGGTGGCCGCCAGACATGGCTGGCAAGCCAGCCCTCAATTAGCCAGCACTCCCACAGTGAGCCACAATTGGCTTCCCCCACCCTCATGCTTCCACTGAGGAAAGGGGGGGGGATGCTGGCACCTGCTCCATGGCCAGGCACTGGTCTTTCTCCTGCAATGAGAGTTGCTGACTAGCAGGAACACATGAAGCTGCCTTATAGTGAATCAGACCATTGGTCTATCAAGGTTAGTATTGTCTGCTTGGACTGGTAGCATCCCTCCAGGGTCTCTGGTAAAGGTCTTTCACATCACCACCTGCCTGGAGATGGTGGAGACTGAACCTGGGACTTCCCACATACAAAGCAGAGTAGGGTTAGCTATGAAGGAAGGGGACTAAAAACAGTACCCAGTTCAAATCAGAACTAAATCTGAAGGGTTTTTGCCTGATCTGTAATGGAATTAGGTTTTTCAAACCAGGGAAATTTGTATTCTAAAATCCCCTCATTTGCATGTTGCCCCCATCACTCCTAAGCATAGTTGACAGTTAACCAAGAAAACTAATTTTGGACAGGGTTGTGGTAATGACTGGTTTTTGCAGATTTTGTCCCACAGGTAAACTTTCTTGTGAACCCTATTCTTAAACAATAACTCACAGTTCCAGTATTGTTCCACCAAGTAGTACTCTATAAATATCCATTGTTAATTAAATCAGCTGTTTAGGGTTACCAGATGTCCTCTTTTTAGAGGACATGTCCGCTTTTTCTGGTGTCTGTCCTCTTTGGGGCTGTTTTTTTAAAAAAAAAAAAACTGATGAAAATGTCCTCTTTTTGGGTTGTAAGGTTAGGAATATTCCTAGTTAGTAGCAATTATCACAACTTAAAATATTAGGGGTATTAAAATGAGATTTATCATAGTGATCACTTGTTTAAAGTAGTCATTCAGGGAATATGTCCTCTTTTTTGCTTTTCAAAATATGGTGACCTAGCCACGTTTTAATGAAGAGCCAAATGAAAACTTAATCTTTTGTAACCCACAAAACATCAGCACTCACAATGTTGTTTTGGTTTGCTTGATTAATGTAAAATGAGAGTCTCCCTTGTTTCCTTCCACAAACTTACTTTCAGAATTATCCCGATAGATAATGAATGTAAGAAAACATGGGGTGAAACAAAAATCCATAGGCATTTATCCTGAAGGCCTTGTGTGTAGGATACTGCATTCTTCATTTCCTCAGCTGTTAAATCAGTAGTTGCTTTCAGAGTTTTTCAGGATTACAGAATTTGTTAGTGGGTTCTTGTATATGTGTGTGATAGAGATTTTCAAAGCTGATATAATATTTTAATGTCTCTATTTCCATGGCAATAACTAAATACTGCAAGGGAAAAAATAGTCATGGCAGAAGAGTTCCCAATACTACATTCTCTACCTCAAGGGCACCTTCCCTCTGCTTATGGAACTGTGGCACCCTGAGATACATGTTGTATGGAACAGCCAGGAGGGAAGGAGCTGGATATGAATGTAATTGATTCATAAAGGAGGAATGAATCCTACATACCACGTCTTGAACTTCTTAGGAATATGATGCTGCCTTATACCAAGGGAGACCTGTCTAGCTCAGCATTATCTATTCTGGCAAGTAATGCTGCCATGTTCTCAAGCAGAGAAAATGCTTTCTCATCAGCTGTGTGGGTTCATTTAACCAGAGGTGCTACAGACAGAACCTTGAATATTCTGTATGCAAAGCGTATGATCTATCACTGAGCTATTTTCTGGCCCCACCTCTGCTTGGAGGGGTGAAATTTTAAAAATGTGATAGACAGCTAGATATCAGGAAGTTCAAATACTTCTTCCCTTTCAGCTCTAAAATTCTAGAAATTTAGTTGCTTATTTTAAATCTCTTCATGGCTAGTATAAACAGAGAATTTAAAGCTGTTGAGGCTGAAAATGTTTGGCTGGTGTTCAAATTATTGCTAAACTGTATACTCTGAAACTGCCAGTTAAAGTAGCAAATCTGAAAAGTAAGAAAAAGAAAAACCAGACCACAAATAATCTGAAACGAAATATGTTGGGATTTTCTAGTTCATTGCTGGTGGAGGGGAGAAGAAGAGATAGTGGTATCCATAGTTTATCAATTTACTTTCTTTATCTATCTCTCCTGGATGTAATTATCTTTGCTGGTAAATCTTGATGTAACAGATAGTCATTATGTAGCTATGCTCAGCTCAGGAAAACCTAAGATGGATTTTTAAACTATATATCAAGTGAGTCCTTCAGACAGTACATTTGCTATTGATTTTTTAAGAAAGCTGATCTTGCCCAAAATACATTTAGCTGAGCTGTAGAATGAACAAAGCACCTCTGTGCAATAATACTAACTACATATTATTGCTTTGAAGAACTGGACTAGGAGAAGTCCACAGCGATGCTGACGAATATTCACAAGCAAAATATACATCTTTGTCAAAAAAAATATTTTGGTTAACAAAACCCTATTTTCTTCAGAACTCCATACCTAAACTCCATACTTCAGAACTCCATACTTCAGAACTCCATACCTAAAAATTCCTTGAGCTGAAGGATTTCAAAATATAATCTAAACCAATTGCTTGCAGCAATAAATGCTGAAAAACAGCCAAAATGCCTTCAAGGGTTTGATTCTGCTGTATATTTTATTGTACAGTCTGCCACGAAGGCATTTTATAATAGATTTGGGACCCTGAACCCCCTTCTTGCCTCATCTGAAAGAGATTATAACTTGCATGCGTGTTTTATATGAAGGAAATGCTGTTCACAAAGGAACATTAGAGGAGGGCACCAGTCGTTTTCTGGCTAGGTTCCTCTTGCTGGAATATGACCAGTAATAGCTGGGGAATACTAATTTCTAGAAATGGCAAAAGAACTCCTGGAGCTGCAGTAATGGCAGGTGCTAGCAGCCCGAAGGCTATCAGAAGCGGAACGCAGACGGGTAAGACATCGTAATTCAACACCAGACTATCTTGCACTGAGCAACACCATTCTGCTTTCCTGTCAGGAGAAAAACTGTGGGGGCCTTCTTTCTCCATTGCTAATTGTTTTGACTACACTCCCTTTTGTTGGGGCTAGCTGGTATAGTTAATCCAGTAACTACTGACTATTTAGCAGAGTGCATAAAGCTTCTAGTGCAGAAGTGCGGGCAGCCAGTGTAACAAGGCTTAGAGTGCCACAAAAGGTACACAGAGCCCCGTTTTCAGTTTAACAAACTAATACTAGTCTCTTTATTCTAGAGCTGCAATCTGGATAGGAAAGATGAGAGATAGGATAGTATTCTAGTCCAACTAACTAAGGATGGACTCAGATGGTGAGAGGCCATCTGAGTCAAGGTGCCAAGACGAGGACAATGTGTCCTCCCTCTTGGTGCATGCAGGAGGAAGGGGAGAGAAGTTCTGGGAGAGAGAATGAACAGAAGGAAGGAAGATTCTCCCTGAGATCTCCATTCTACACATTGAATGGATAGTGACAGGAGAGTAAACATAGGAAGGAAAGGTCAGTGCGACTATCTAGCTATCTGTCTCTCTTGCCACAAAGTCTGGAGGCTGAGGCAGTGGACAGTGCCTTCACTTCCAACAACTTTTGCTTACCTTTTCACAAGAATAAACTTGTTTCCATTCTGAGGAAGGTAACAAAACATAGCTGCTGATAATTATCACTGATTGGAGGCCAAGGGGAAGCATGCCCTTCGCATCATGTGTGGCTTAGCAAAAGAAGAGGCACGGACCTTTATTGGACAGGTGCACAACAATGACTGAAGGGTCAGCAAGGCAGGGAGCAATTTTCAAGCACAATCAGACCAAGAAAGGGAAGCTGAATGCTGCCCACTTCCATGCCTCCCGATGTACTCCATTTCTTTCAGCATTTTCTCCCCAGATTAGCTCGCTTCATGTACTGCAGCCTCGCATGGAAAAAAAATGTTTCAGGCACCAGGTAAACGTGCCGGGTTTTGCTTTCCTCAAGAAATTTTTGCACTCCTCACCTGTATGATTCCTTTTTCTTTAAAAATGGATACCATCCCACACTTTCTGTATAAACAGATGGTCTCATCATGAGGATCTCTCTGTTTACTGTTATGTGTTCTTTGTGCCAGTATTCTTTCTTTGATTGCCCAACGTCTGCTGCTGCCTGCTTTCCATGTGAAAATTTTAATTGTTTGCAGAACAGGGACACTATCACCTATTCATCAGGAATTTGGCAGGGAGGATTGCTTGGCTGAGGGCTGCTGTGCAGTGTGTGATGGAAGTAATGAGATTGCCTGCGTATGTTACTAAACAGTGACTTTGTCTGTGATAGCTGCAATGGACCGCCTTCTCCCACATGAACCTACCCTTTCACTCTGGTCATCTTTGGAGGCCCTGCTTTGGTTGCCCCTGCCATCATAGGCTAGATGGGGTAGTGACCTCAGACAGGGCATTCTCAGTTTTGGCACCTGAACTTTGGAACTCCCTCCCCAGAGAGATTCATCTGTCTCCCACTGTTGGTGTCTTCCCACCAGCAGGTGGATAATTTTTTTGTTTCATTTGGCATACACCTCAGTAGCCATTACGAGCCCTCCTCCCTGGTTCTGGTATTGTTCATTTGTATTTTTACTGAATTATGTTATCATTTTAAATGTTATTTTCAACTGTTCAAATGTTTTGATTTTTTTATGTGCACTATTTTGAGGGCCTGATCATGTGGAAAGGCAGCATAAAAATGTTTTAAATAAAAAAAAAATTAGCACAGACATTTATTCAAGGACTTCTCACTAAGCACTCACATTGTGTTTTCTGTGTGCACAATAAGCAGAATTCAGGAAGGTGTACTCATCTCTGCAGCAAAAGCAGGAGCGTTTTCTCGGGGTTTCCGAATGTGAGCTCCGCCTTCCATGTCTTTCTTGCCTGTGTTCCTAAGAATGCCATATGCCAGCTGTGCCTAATGTATCATCCTGTTGCCTGTCTTCCCAGATGTGCAAGCAAATTCTCTCCCACCTGTCTTCTTGAGGGTCAAAACTCCTCCTTTTGCCCATTGTGTAACTCTGCCTGTATGAGCCAGTGTGGTGTAGTGGTTAGGAACATGGACTCTAATCTGGGAGAATCGGGTTTAATTCTCCACTCTTCCACATGCAGCTGCTGGTGTGACCTTGGGTCAGTCACAAGTTCTCTCAGAGCTGTTCTCTCATGAGCAGTTCTCAAAAGAGCTCTCTCCGCCCCACCTACATCACAGGGTGTCTGTTGTGGGGAGGGGAAGGGAAAGGAGTTTGTAAGCCACTTTGAGACTCCTTCAGGTAGTGAAGGGTGGGGTATAAATCCACTCTCCTTCTCCTCCTCCTCCTTCTGTCTTTGGTGGGGGAGGTATGGATGCCTCTGAGCTTACTCTGCAATAAACCTTGCTTTCTGAGGATTCTATGCATCCTCCCTCTGCCCATTCTTCAACTCTGCTAGCATTTTTTAGGGCACCAAATGCAAGCTGCCTCCTTGTGCATAATTGTACCTGCCATAGGTAGAGTGCATAACTCTACCTGCCCCTGCCTATGATTTGTCTGGGAGAAAACTTAATTACTATTGGACAGAAAACAAAATTACAACTAGAAATGTGTTTTCCATTGAAATCAGTGGGAAACAAAAAATCAATAAATGCAATAAGAAAAATGGAATGAAATTTTGTGAACTGATTGGGAGGGGAGTGTAAACTCCTGTTCTCTTCTCATTTTCAAGTATTCATGGTGCTAATCTATGAGTTCTTCCTTGTCCTTAGTGGCCAGTTGGCTTGACTGTTTTTCTGTTTACACAAATAATGAGATTGTGCATGGTGATAATATTGATTGGAATGAACATACATTAATAGTGAGTCTGGCTTTCTGGTATCTGAAGAAGTGAGCAGTGACGTACAAAAACTCAAACCCTCCAACAAATATTGTTAGTCTTTAAGGTGCGACTGGACTCTTGCTCTTTTCTGCTGCTACAGGCAGACTAACACAGCTACACATCTCTATCTTGGCTCTCTCTTTGTGCTACTGGGCATACTGCATGCACACATTCACAAGTGGATTCCATTAAGAAGTCACAACTATTCATTTTCATTCAGTATACCTTGCATATGCAGAATGAGAAAGAGGCAGGAAGTTGTGTCTGATGGAGGGGCAGGAGCCACGCTCAGACCAATGGTGGCACTGCCTTCTGATGCTCCCCCCCCCCCCCCCAAGGAGCAGGTCCTTCCTGACTGCTTCATCTCCTCCCTCTGATGACTTCATGGGTGGCAGCTGAGAGTTGTTTGCATTCTCATGTTTTTAAATTGAGGATAGGAAGACTTGTTGAAACTGAGGATAGGAATTCAAGCTGCATGTTGAAATGCCCCAGTCTATCAGAAACATGAACCCCAAGAAATATGGGATACAATATGGATGGGTTTGTTCCCCATTTTCTGCAAAAAACATAGGGTTTAAAAGAGCAGAAAAGAGACACCAATCTCCGTAAGAACTTGTAATACAGATATAAATCTGCCTGCAAGCTCATGCCATAAACTTCAACATGGTTAAAGCCAGGATTATAGGATAGATTTGATTTATTGGCTGGTTTGACTGACATCATAACCCTGTTTCGATCTCAGAGAGGATTTTCAGTCACAGAGTAACCAAGAAGGTACCAAGGAAAGCCTCATTAATGAAATATGTTTTGTCATCAACATCAGTTGCTACCTATTATAATTTTAGAGATTTCTGATCATTTTGACTGTTTTTAATTTAATAACATGCTATTTGTCAGTTTGATGGGACCCTCAATTACCAAACAGGTCCACTTAATTCTACTGCCTTAAAAATGATGATTTCTTAATTAGAAAGTAACTTTGTCATTTATTAATGTCAAATAAATTTAAAAGCCTAGGCATAGTTTGGTTCCAAGGGCTCAAATTAACAAGAAAAAAATTAGATAATTAATGTCAAATGTCCTTTTCTCCTTTCATCCCTTTCAATTGGTTCAGATTCTGAGATGGCAACTTTCTTCTAATGTATTGCAAAGGGCCAAAAGAAATTTACATAAAGTATTACATAATCCTGAACTGTTTTCTCTGAACCCTAAAAAGTGCTACCCAACAAGAACAGTTCTAAAATAACAAATGAAGCTGCCTATACTGTGTTGGACCATTGGTTCCAGTAGCTCAAAGTTTTCTACAGTGAAATAAAGGCCCTCTGGGCTCTCAGGTCTGCTATTCAGTATAATTTAACTGGAGATAGCAAGGACTGAATCTGGAACCTTGTGTATGTAAAGCATATGTTCTGTCACTAATGGTGCCAATCCTAAACAGAGTTATCCCTTTCTAAGTAAACTGAAGTCAACAGGCTTAGAATGGCCCTGTAAGTCATTTTTTTTTCTATTTGGCTCGTATATCCTCAGATAGTCAGAGCAACAAATACAATCTTTCTAAAGTTTACAGTGGGACATGTTTCTGTGTGACAAATTGCAGCTATTACATGACAGCATGTTTATGCAAAGTACTCATCATGAACAATTGTTCCTGGTACTTATTTGCTTTTGTTACCTGTTCTATGTACAAACTAATATTTGCCTTCATTTTTTAAGCTAGGCAATACTAGTTCAATAAAACATTTTACACACCTGAATTTAACTCAGGAATTGGTATCTTAACGCTAACTTGGAAAAGAGAACAAGAATTTATCAGGCAGAAAACTGTATGTTCAGTCACATTAACTGATAATGTATATTGAACCCACATATAACTGATAGAAGTTCACTACAAATAAAAGCAATATGGCATTGTAAATCAAAGTCAGTATAATCTGTGTTGTTGGTCCACAGTAAAATCTCAAAGATATTTGTTTCTGGATCATTTTTTATCCTTATTCATTGCACCAGTCTGGTGTGTGACGCTAGTAGTAGAGCATTTATCTTGTAGACAATTAGAAGCCCTAAACTGCAAAGACAGGGATAGAAGAGCATCCCATCTCAGTATTATAGCCAGATCTCTTAAATGTAACTTAATTACTTTACAACATATATAACTCACATTTCTGCCTTCATAAGGCCCACAAAGGCAGCACACAAATTAAAACGTACATAAGAAAATTACATCTTAAAAACTACCAAAATACCATAATTGAAAAATTAAAACTGGAACTCAAATACATAAAAATAAAAACAATAAAAACTTTGGACATGAAAGAGGGATCAATGAGGGAATGCCAAACAAAAAGTCTTCATCTGCTGGGGAAAGATGGCCATGGAAGGGAATGGATGAGTCTTCCTGGGGAGAGAGTTCCAGAGTTTTGGTGCCATTACAAAGAAGGCCCTCTCTCAGGTTGCCAGCTGTTTTATCTCAGAAGGTGGGGACACCTGAAGCAGGGCCGCCAAAATATGGTCATAGTGGTTGTGTAGATTTATAAGGGAGTAGGTGGTCCTTCCAGTATGTTGGTCAGAACCATATAAGGCTTTAAAGGTTACACCAGAACATTGAATATAGATGGATCAAGAATGGAGTGATATGGACCTTACAAGCCATCCCAGTTAAGCCATCCTAACTGCAGCATTCTGCACTAACTGAAGTTTCCAAATGCTTCTCAAGGGTACAGTGTATTGCAGTAATCCAATCTAGATGTAACCAGTGCATGCACCACAGTGGCCAGATCTTTTCTGCCCAAGAAAGCCTGCAGCTGGGTAACCAGCCTTGAACACAAAGAAAGGCAAGGTATAAATGTTTTAATAAATAAAATATAAATAAATAAACCAGTCAAAGCTGGTAAAAGGTTCTCCTGGCTACAGCTGCCACCAGCTTTTCCAGCAGCAGGCCTGGGTCCATGAATACCCCAAAAGTACAAACATGTTCCTTCAAGGAGATTGCAATGCCAGCCAGAACAAGTGATACTTTAAAGACCAAATCAGATCTACCACTTCCCAGTAGCATTTTCATCCTGTCAGAATTAAGCTTCAGTTTATTAGCCCATATCCACTTTAGAATTGCCTCCAAGGAGTTTACTGTCACTTTGGCTGCGGTCACACGGTCCTTTAAATCGGGATTCGTTGCTGATCCCTCCCGGATTTAAATTGACTGATCAGACTGGCTGCGCCTACTCCCGTGCCGAAGTGGGCTCACTCCTGGGTTTCTAGCATGTTTTCCAACCCCAGGAAAATCAAGTACTTTTCCAGAAGCTGCCCTTTGAACCTGCAATTTTGCCAATCTGGACAGCCCTCTCTTGCAATGATTGCGAGAAGGGCTGTCTGATCATTCTTCGGGGGGGGGGGGGTGTCCCTTCCTTTCACTTGGGCGCTTGGCCACTCAAGCACTTGGCCACCTGTGTGCTCGAAACACCCTGCACTCCATTCCGGGCCCCAAGCCCCACTGGCTCCCACCACCTGGCACACACACATACTCCTGACATGCTTCTCCCCTTCTCCCTGTTTTTCCATCAGGCGACGGCTGATGGGGCTCAGGGCCCGGAGCAGAGCATGGGGCGAGCCAGCCAGCCAGCTGGCCAGTTCCTCCATGTGGCATTCAGGGGAGGCATCCGTGCGTGGGTGTGCGGGTGGTCCTTGCCTTGCCTCCCCCAGCCGCTGCCACAGCTGGGTTAGGATGTGTGATCATCCCAACCCGAAAGAAAACATCCTGGATTAAAGTCCAGCAGGACTTTATCCGGAATTAGGGTGCCGTGTGACCACGGCCTTTGAGGTGGATAGCCTTGATCTACATACATTTCTTAACAATATATTGGTCTACCAGGCTATGATTTTCCTAGCAAGGCTCAAACATTAAAGTTACCATTGAACAGAGATATCCTGAGGCGCAGGGTTGCACTTTTATTGAGCTGGGGCAATATTTAGGATTTATGTAGCAAGTATTCAAACAAATTCACATAAAATATCTCAGGCTGAGGACAGACTGCTGAGGTGACCCGGAACAGCTGCAGGGCCGAAAGCCCCATGGGAAAAGCAGCTCGGGGCACCCCATTCGCACTGGCTGCGTGAGGCAGAGATGCGTGGCTGCTGGCTGCCTCACCGAGCCGCAGCTATGCACAGCCATGGCAGCCAGAACAGCCTGTTCACACTTCTGGCGGTACGTGTGACATGCCATTGGTGCATCCACATCCAGAGGAAGCAGCAGTGCGCACCCAGCCACTGGAGACCGGTTCCCCGGGGTCTCCGCCTGAAGCGCAAGGACTGCGCTTCAGGCATGGGTGAGTGCACGCTGGCAGCGGGGGACAGCTGCGGCTGTCTGGACGGCCTCTCTGCCTCTGCTTCTAAAGCAGAGGCACAGCGGGCCACATCACCAGTCTGTCCTCAGCCTCAGTATCTGTATATCTAATTCTCAACAGTCTACTCTGCCTGTGGATACTTATTTCTGCAGAGGGCACACTCTCCCCCAACAGGTTTTTCTACAGACTTGGTAGAGTCCATGGGTCAGCAGAAAAATCCAAAAAGTTAAAAACAAATCAGGGAAGTTTAAATTTTCCCCAATACTTTTTGAAATGGCTGCCACAGGGATCTACTCCAGGCCCTGCCACATCAATAGTGAGAGATAGACTGGCTGATAGCCAGAGAGAGAGAGAGAGAGAGAATGATTGGAGGAAGAGGGGCAGAAGCAAAAGCATAACTGGAGTTGAGATTGGGGAGGATTCCTCCTGCAGTATGAATGGCTAAATAGCAGGGGGACATTTTAAAAAGGCATCTGAGCTCCTCACCACTACATCTTGCGCTGCAGATTCCACTGTCCTCTTAAAATGCTCTCGGGGGAGGCTTCTAACTGCTTCTCCCCCTCCATCAGCTTGAGAAAGACTTACCGGATGAGAATGAGAGAGAGAGACAGAGAGAGATAATGGGTTAGAGAAGACGGGAGGAAGCAACTGCAGAACTGAAGCTGGGGTTGGAAAGGATTCCTTGCTGCCACACACTCATCTCCAGCGCTGTTTTTCCTGCAGTATGAATGGTTCAACAGCAAAAGCAGTACAGAGAATAATGACTTGGCAAAGGGTACGTAAGGAGCTAATGGCAGAAGCAATATTTGATCTGGGGGTTTCCTGGTATACAGCTTACAGTGCAATCCTAAACAAAGTTATATCCTTTTAAGTTCATTGAAGTCAATGGGATTAGAAGGGTATAAGTCTGCTTAGGACTGCAGTGTATGTCTCCTGGCCTCTAATGATTAGAGTCTAATCCTAAACACATTTTACTTTTAGGCAAATCCCAAATGATGTTTCTTAACTACTGCTTTGTGGCTTGGATCCAATGACTTCCTTTCACTAAAATGAAGTATGAGTCCAGTAGCACCTTTAAGACCAACAAAGTTTTCTTCAAGGTATAAGCTTTCATGTGCCTGCACACTTCTTCAGATACAATGAAATGGAAGTTACAAGTCCATACATATAGGTATAGGGTGAGCAGTAAATTAGCATACAACATAATGAAGATGTTTAACAAATTCAAGGCCCAAACAGGAATAACAAGCTTTGTTTATGGTTACCATTTGTTTAGGTTTAATTCCAGGGGGAAACATAGTGAAAGAAACAAATATGTCAAAACTCAAAACTGATGGGCAGATGTATCCTTAATTGTGGGTGCTGAGAGGAATTAACTGAGACCTTGTCATTATATTCCCATTGGTCTCCTCTCAAGCACTGAGGCTTCCACTAAGTTAGGCATTACCATGAATCCCCATTTTGGTACTGAAGACTGTTTCTCACCTATCCCATCAAGACCTGTCTAGGGATGATGCAAGAAGAATCCAGCCAAAAAAAGAGACAGACACTTTGGGATAAACAGTCTATATTTAATTCAGTCACACTGGCTGGTCTGTCCAGGTCACTTTTGTTTACTTTGACTGACAGTGGTTCTCTGGGGTCTGAGGCAGCTCTTTTCCATAAAGCCTACTTTCTGAGCCTTTTAACTGAAGAAGGCAGAGACTGAATCGGGGGCCTTTCACATTCCAACCACTTACCCCTATTAATGAACAATAATGTAGAGGAAGATGCAAAGTTAAAGAGAACTACAGAACAGAAAAACAAGAATCCCAGGCACTAGAGGCTGCTAAGTGCCAAAGTAGTTTAAGATTGGAATCCATATTCTTCTGGACATTCAGAACACTTCTTAACTGTATCAGAAGTGCTGGAGGACACAAATGTATGCACCAAGTATAGGGTTGCCATGTCGCCTCGGGCCACCAGCAGAGAATAGGGTTGCCAGATCCAGGGGGATAGGGTTGCCAGATCGAGGTTGGGAAACCCTTGGGGATTTGGGGATGGAGCTCACAGAGGATGGGGACCTCAGTGGGGTACAGTGTTATAGAGCGCACCCTCCAAAGCATTTATTTTCTTCAGGGGGGTGATCTTTGTAGTCTAGAGATGAGCTGTAATTCTGGAGGATCCCCAGGTCCTACCTGGAGGCTGGCATTCCTAACTAAGTACCATTTCATACAATACATAATCACAGCCTGTGGAACTCATTGCAACAGGATATAGTGAAAACGAGCTAGGAAGGCACTGTGTCCCAATGTCCCTGTTCATTTGAATATTATCAAATTGTTGATTAATAATGGATGTATCAAGGGTACCCAGCCATTTTGAACCTGTGGGCACCTTTGGAATTCTAGCACAGGGTGGTAGGTACAGCCACAAAATGGCTGTCATACCATAGCAGCCACATGAGGCAGAGCCAGCCATAAAATGGCTGCTGTAGCTTATTTGCAGTCACATGGTGAAGATCCTTGTGCTGTGGTGGCAGTTGCTGCCAAAGCAATGTTTTGAAAAATCTGCACAGCCAGTCAAATCTCCACATGAATGCACACGAGGCTGCCTTCAATCAGACCCTTGGCCCACCAAGGTCAATATTGCCTACTCAGACTGGCCGCGGCTCTCCAGGGTCTCAGCTGAAGGTCTTGCACATCACCTCCTACCTTGTCCTTTTAACTGGAGATGCCAGGGATTGAACCTGGGACCTTCTGCATGCCAAGCAGATGCTCTATCACTGAGCCACAGCCCTTCCCTATAAATGACCAAACAGAAGCCTTGCTGGGCAAAAGCCCTACCTGGTCCTACCCACTTTCTAAAAACCCTTGGTTGGCACTTGGAAAGGTGCTGATGGATGTGCCATGGCACTCGCAGGGACCATGCTGGGGACCCCAGGGGCTATATGATTTTTCAAAGCTGCAGTTTAAAATATGAGCAATTTTTGAAAATTAGTAGCTTAGAAATATTGCTGCAGACTATTTTTTCACATTCCTTCTAATGCATGGTACATACTGACTATTATCCTATATAAATTCTAAGTTGATAGGAAGCAACTGAACCATTTTCTATAACATCTCATACCATTTTTTTCATTTCTCACTTTTCTGGTTTATAGCTGGTCTTTGATGGCATACTGGAGATGCAGTTATCTTTTGTTATTTCCTGTTATTGAAAGAAATGTGCTTCTTATACTGAACATGGCCATAACAGATCTTAAAATTGCATACTGATCCTGGAATGCTGCCATCTTAATATATTTGTTAAGCAATCATGTCATTCAAATGGATAACCCAATTATGTACTAACACCAAGCAAGCTTCAATGCAGTGGAATCTGGTCATAGGTTCCAAGCTTCAAGATCATGATAAAAAATGGGTATTTCTTTAACAGTCAAAAGCAAGGTACTAGAACTCCACTGATCTTGTTTTTAAATTTTCCACTGAGAAAATACTGATGATGTACATTGCAAGCTACGCTACGAGCACTGAAAAAAAGTACCCAAGGGAGATATCAGTCTTGCCCAGTGGCACTCAAATCTCACACTGGAGAATGGCTTTCTATATAAGGTAATGAATAGCTTTACTTTCATGTTGTAATGTGCAGATTTGTGTAATAATTCTAATGCTGGAAGCCGTTGCTGCCTGTGCAGAAGAAAAGATAAATAATGGTTACTTGCACTTCAGTTATCAGATACACATTGCCCAAGGAAAGCTAAATTAGGAAAATACAACATATTTTCTCACTCTCCATACCCTCTGATGTCTTATAAAGAAAAACAGGTTCCTGCACACTGACGAGCGTTCTGATACTGCAGTATCACTAGTCTTTAGCTCCATTGGCTGAGCAAAAGTGTGACATCTGAGTTGCAGGCAGATGCATCTGTGCCACTGTTGGGAATCAGGGTGACGATGAGATTAAATTGTGAAATGGCAAATACACACAGCAAGTACTGGCCTGACAAGGGAATCTTTATGACGGAAGCTGCTCATAGAAGCTGGTGATTTTTTTCCAAGTCAGCCATTGCAGTACCATTCTTGTCCCTGTCCACTTTTAAAGTTTCATTTCCACAGCTCTATATACTGCACTAAATCCTAGGCTTTTCTCTTTCTCTTTCTTCTTTCAGTAATACTCCCGTTGCCTTCCTTATAGTCTGCCATTCAAAAATACTATATATGCCCAATAAATGTATTGGGAATTTTCTAATCTTGTGCCAGAAGACAATTTATTACGGCATCTTTTCTGGTTGCAGAGGGGGAGGCATTGCCCAAGGAGGACTTGTCAGGAGCCATGCTTATTTTGGAAGACAGAATAGGATAAACAGCATTTGCTGACACTAACTATCTCAGCAGCTGCAAGAAGATATAATTAGACTTGCTCTTTTTTATTTTCCTATGTCCATTACACTCTGCATCAGAATGTCTTCCTTGAGGCAGTCAGTCATCTTCTCTCCAGGCTGCTATCACAAAAAGAGAACAGCAACCGAACCAACAATCTTATTAGGATAGATGTTGTTTTGGTGCCTTTAAGTAAAATATTGTGACAGGAGATGACCATTAGTATGTCTATGCAGGCAGGCTTTCCATTTCAGTCTATGTTTGATGTCTACAAGGAATATACCTTGTGATCATCTCAGCCACTGCTTAACAGCCTCTCTGAGGGTGATCTGTACTTCCATTTACCTCAATTAGCTCCCATCATGCTACCAGCTATTACTAACTTATACAGTTGAGTAAGATGTAAATTTCTGCCAGATTTTCAATGCAAAGCCTTAAGGGTGCACAAATTAGCCAGCCTCAATGCAGCTGCTGGTTCAGCCTTGTGCACACTTTCAAGTCTAACCTCATCATTACAGCTAAACAGTAAATTCAGTGGAGAATGATTGTACCATCTGTAAAATAGGATGAAATTCTAGCTGCCACTTGATTTCCTGGTTTAGTCTAAACCCTGAAGTGTAGCATGCTGAGCCTTGCTTCCAGCCAGTCCTCTTGAGATACTTTTATTTACCCCAGGGTAAATCCATAGTCCACTCACTAACCCTCCCCCCCCCGAACTTTACACCATATTTCTCAAGCACAATCAAATCATTTTGGAATATCTAAGCTCAGGTTTGGAATGAGTTCAGATTTCCCACTGTTTTGATTTTAAAAATCCCCCATTCAATTGTGCTTTTCTTTTTGGTGAATCAAACCTCAAGATTCTTTATTTTTGTACTTTTTCTGTTTCCTTGTAAAAAAAATTTTGTCATATATTTTTTAACCTTTTTGTCCCAATACATCAGCATTACGCATATAAATGACATACACTGTAAATATAAATTGTGTAAAAATATGTAAAAGAACAACTAATCAACAACAGTATCAAAAAAAACTAGGCAGACTAAAATGGTTTGTGATGACAATATATATGTATAAATGCTGTAAGCTCTACAAGATGTATACACAGTGCAAGTAGTCCTACAAAGCAACAGTTAAAAGTGGAGAAACAAAACTGTGGCCAGAATTTTTTTTTTTTAAGAAACTTGATATAGTTTCTTAAAAGCTTAGACCTTCTATTTATTTTAATTATTTATTTAGAGAATCTAATTAGACCTTCTATTTATTTTAATTATTATTTTAATTATTTATTTAGAGAATCTATGTATTGCCTCTCCAAAACCTGCTCAAGAAAGTTTGTTTGTAACAATTTTTGTTTGTAACAATTTGTTTGTAACAATTTTTTAAGCCAATAAAAACTTTCTAAAAATTGTTTAATTTAATATCTGGACATATTCAATTTTTGCATTGTGAGAACAGCAGAACCCAGGATATCTCAGTAATTATCAATCAGTGTCAAATGTTCCATTGTTGAGCAAGTTGATCAAATGGGTGGTGGCTGAACAAGTTTTCCTAGATGAGGCAAATTGTTGAAACCCCTTCCAATCTGCATTTAGGCCTGGTTATGTGTCTGAAACAGCCTTGGCTGCCATGCTGGATGACTTGCATTGGGAGATGGACAGAGGAAGTGTGTTTGTTGATTCTCCTGAGCCTCTCAGCTGCTTTAGATACCATTGATCATGTTATCCTTCTGGACTGCCTATCTGGACTGGGATTGGGAAGCACCATTCTGTGGTGGAGGACAAATTTCAGAAGGTGGTGCTGGGAGACTGCAGTTCAGACCTGTGGCCTTTGGCCTACGGGGTATTATAAGGTTCCATCTTGTTCCCTATGCTCTTTAACATCTACATGAAACTGCTGGGTGAGGTCGTCCAGAGATTTGAGATGGTTATCACCAATATGTAGATGACACTCAGCTATATATCACATTTCCAGCTGATACTAGGGAGGCTGTAGAAACCCTGAGCCAGTGTCTGGAGGCAGTTTCAGAGTGGGTGCAGGCTAAAGAAACTGAAGCTTAATCCTGACAAGACAGAAGTGCTACTGGTGGGCAGAAGGCCTGTTGCAGGATTTAAGGTATCTCCCATTGTGGAAGGGGTTGCGCTCTCTTTGAAGGAACAGGTCAGTAGTTCAAGGCGCTCTTGATCCCAGGCCTGCTGCTGGAGAAGCAGATGGCAGCTGTGGCCAAGAGTGCCTTTTACCAGTTTGACTGGTTAGCCAGCTGTAGCCTTTCCTGGGCACAAAAGTTCTGGCCAAAGGGGTGCCTGTCCTTATTACGTCTAGATAAGATTACTGCAATGTGCCCTACATGGAACTGCCCTTGAAAAATATTTGGAAACTTCAAATGGTACAGAATGCTGGAGCCAGGATGTTGACTGGAGTGCATCATAATGACCATATCATTCAAGTTTGGCCTGTCTACACTGGCTCCCAATTTGTTTCTGGGCACAATTCAAGATGTTGGTCTTGACATTCAAAGCTCTATATGGTTTGGAACTAACACAGCTGAATAACTATCTAATCCTTGATGAACCTGCCCAATCATTACAGTCATCTTCAGAAGCCCTACTTCAGGTGCTCCCTGCCTTCTGAGATCGGGCAGGCAGCAACCTGAGAGAGGGCATTCTCGGTCTTGGCACCAAAGCTCTGGAACTCTCTCCCCAGGAAAATTCTTCTGTCACCTTCTGTTGCCATCTTCCATCAGCGGGTGAAGACTTTTTTTGTTTTATTTGGCATTCCCTCAATGATCACTTATTTCTTTGTTTTACATGTATTTTAACCAGTTTTAATGTATTTTAACTCTGTTTTTAACTCTTTCAAACTTGTTTTAATGATGTATATTTGGGAAGGGGTTGACTTTAATGGTTTTATAATGCAATTTTACCTTGTATGTTTTGGGCATGCTTGTAATTGCAGAAAGGCGGGATATAAATTTTGCAGATTTTCTGTCACATACCATGGGAGTGGGAATAATATAACACATATTTCATCTTACCATTTGAAGGCTTTTGTGATCCTGCCCATATAAACATTGTTTAACCCCTGTGACTTGGGTATTTTTCATATAATTTATCTGAGGTCTGGACAGGAGAACATCTCAAAAAGGGGATTCTATACAGCTAATCTCATTAAAATAATATGTACTGAATCTGTTTCATAAGGAGTAGCATTTTCAAGGTTTATACTTTTTGAATAATAAACTTGCCAGCCTCCACACAGATGATGAAAGCAGCAGAACTGGTCACCTAACATACAAGACTGGGTATCATAGTTTGGGGGTGTGGTGTGTCCTGGCTCCCCTGTTGAACAAGTAGTTGGCAATAGTGGCTAGGGCACCTCTCACCAGCATCAGCTGGTGAGCCAGCTGTGGCCATTCCAGGGCAGAAGAGATCTTGTCACTGTGGTACATATGCTGGTAACTTCTAGATTAAATCACTGCTATGTGCTGCATGTGAGGATGCCCTTAAAAGCTGTCTAGAAGTTTCAGTTGGTACAGAATGCAGCAGCCAGAATGTTGGCTGGCTTAGGTCATAGGGACCATATTATTCCAGTCTTCTTCTATCTACACAGGCCCCCAGTGTGCTTCTGGGCCCAATTCAAGGTGCTAGTGTTGGCCTTTAAAGCCCTATACAGCTTGTACAGCTTTAGGTCATTAATTTAAGGACCACCTGCTCCCATCTGAATCTATCCGACCTCTCCAGTCATCTCCAGATGTCCTGTTTTGAGTGTGCCCACCATCTGAGGCTCGATGGGCAGCTACTTGAGAAAGGGCTTTCTTGATCATGGTGCTGAAACTGTGGAACTCCATCCCCAGGCTCATTCATCTGTCTCCCTCTATCATTGTTTTCTACCAGCTGCTAAAGACTTGTTTGTTTTGTTTGGTGTTCCATCACTAATGCTTATTAGCCTTTCTCCCTGTTTGTGTTTTTAGGTTAGATCCAGGTAAGTAGCCATTTTGGTCTGAAGCAACAGAACAAAGTTTGAATCCAGTGGCACCGTTAAGACCAACAAAGTTTTATTCAAGGTATGAGATTTCATGTGCATGCATGTGTGTATGCATGTACATCTGTAGACCAGGACACAGATCCAGGAACAGCAATCTTTGGTTGCGATCATACACACAATTAGACCCAACATAGGCACAAATGCCAGGTGGATTTAATGGGAGCAATCAGACAACAACATCTGGGAAGCGCCCCACAGCTCCACCGCAGAAGTGGAGTTAAAAGACACCAGGGAAAAACCAGTAGTAAATGGGTTGCAACAGGCTACGGGCAGACTTTCCCCTGTCTGATTGCTCCAGCACACTCTCACGACATCAGGATGGTCTGATCAGGCCATCCCAACTCTGTGCCATTCCCCCCACACACAGTATGTGCATCATCACAAACTCCATAGGGAGCCCTTAGTGCAGAGATGTGATTCATCGATTCCTTTGTTTAAGTGCATGGGGGGAAAACGGGATAAAAAAACCTGACCCACAGTTTTGTCTGATCACACACTGACAGACTGCACCCGCAGCTTCAGAGGGAGGTGTGATCGTGCAACTGCAGGTCAAATTCCGCCAAAGGAAATAGCCTTTCTTCCCCCCACTTTATCTTGCACATGTGACTGCAACCTTTGATATGGTCCTTGTTAACCTGGGTGATGACCAACTAGATATAGACCTCGAATTCGATTTTCTCACCATATTGAAAGGGGAGAGTTGGGATGCATTTAGTCTGACTCCTCAGCAGAGGCCTATCCATCATGGGAGACCCTCCCAGCAGCTACAATGCCAATAACACCGCCCTCTGTTTCACTGGAGCACACAAGCCCCACCAGCATGACAAGCTAGCATCCCATGGGGGTCCATGGGATTCAGCTCCAGAAGTCACTGTTGCTTTGAACAGGAAGAATCCTGTGAACATACATCTGCAATCCCCAAGAACTTGGCTAGATCTCAGATTGCAGAGTGCCATCTACCAGTCAAATATCTGACTATGACAATAATAATAATAATAATAATAATAATAATAATAATAATAATAATAATAATAATAATAATAGAAGTTGTATGAGGATTGAAATGCTCCAGAGGGGTTTAAATCTGTGGGGGGGGGGGAGTGTTCAAATTGTTCCCTACCCCACACTTCTTCATAGGCCTCCAGCTTGTAATGGTACAACAACATAGCATGCTCACATATTCACTGCACCAATGACCTGTCCACATGTTGATTGACTGCACAGGGAGGGCACGTAGATATAAGTGTGCTGCCCCCATTTCCACACAACCACCAAGCCATCTCCCAGGTCCAAACACATGGAGGAAGTGTCTACATGTCTGCTTCTTTCCCTTGATGAATGACAGTGCTTCCTGAATGTTGTTGGCCACAGGGAGGTAATGTACACACAGACACTTCCTCCATGCATTTGAACCATATAGTGACTCAGCAATTGCACAGAGGTGGGGGCGGAGCCAGCACACTTGTTCCCATTCTCCCTCCCCAGGTGATTAGTCAACATGCAGACAGGTCATCTCTACAGGGGATATATTAGTTGGACTTGTGCATAACTATGTGCAAAATTAGAGTATATAGTCTTGCTTGTTGATTACATAAATTCCTGAGAAATTTCCCCTCCAGAATCATTTGATGAAAAGTGCTTTTTCATAACACATGGGCCAGCTTGTCTGAGGATAACATCTGAAGAAAAATTAGTATTCCAACATATTGTTAAATCAACAGCCATCTCTGTCTCAGAATCTTTCTTTTTTTCCCCTATTCATTTTTGACTAAGAACATGTTTTGCCTTCCTGTGTTTGCCCAGCCAGAATGGCATACATATATTTTTTGTAAGCCGATGATTTAAGCTCCATGATTATTCTCCATTAAACTGCTGCAGAAATGCCAGTCAGGCATTATGATTTTCTTCACTCCAGCTGTGCTGAGCCACAAGTAGATATGAAGTAATTGACCTTGTTGTTCACTGAATTGTACAATGCTTTGCTACCTACTGTTTTGTGCCACTCACTTTGCTTCACGCATCTTCTAAAGTCATGACCTTTGTGGTGGATATTACTCTCCAGCATATTTCCCCCTCGAAAAAGCAGCTCTTAAAAAGGCAAAGCATTAAATACTCTAAGTCCTACATACCTGAAACACTGAGGCCAAGCAAACTTTACAATACTAAGATGAAAGGTTCCAAATCGTTCTTTGACAGGAAAGAAGGAACCTTTTTTGTTAAGCATATATATGGGGAAACAAATTCAGTATTTTCAGTGGAATAGAAATATCATAATAGGGCCTACTGAGAGAAAAAGGATTCTTTTATGAAGGAACTATGGGAATTTGTGAATGCTAACCTGATAAAAAGGAAGCCTGCCTGTTTCACTTTCAGCAAATATATTTTATTTGTATTTTACAAGTTAGCTACTGGCCACAGAACTATTAGCACAGCAGTAGTCGGTTAATGCTACACTAAAGAACTGTTCTTACATTTTCCTATATAGAAATAAAGGAGCTAGCTCCACTGACCACAACATCCATTGTTCAAAGTGTTATTTACTTGCATACATATGAATGAATACAGGGGTCCTTTTGTAAAAAAAGAAGTGCAGGAGCTCATTAGCATAACTTATTTGCATATGCCACACCCCCTGACATCACCGGAAGTGTCAGAAGGCCACACACCCCTGACGTCACCAGAAGTGTGTCAGAAGAAAGGAAGGGAGGGAGGGAGGGAGGGAGGGAGGGGGAAGGGGAAGGGGGGAAAGGAACAGGAAGGAAGGAAGGCAGGTAGGTATGTAGGTGGGGGAGAGAGAGACGGAAGGAAGGAAGGAAGGAAGGAACAGGAAGGTAAGTAGGTAGGTGGGGGAGAGAGGGAGAGAGAGAGAGAAAGAAAGAAAGAAAAGGAAGGAAGGAAGGAAGAAAGGAAGAAAGGAACAGGAAGGTAGGAAGGTAGGTGGGGGGAGAGAGAGAAGGAAGGAAGGAAGGAAGGAAGGAAGGAAGGAAAGGAGAGAAGGAAGGAAGGGAGGGAGGGAGGGGGAGGAAGGAAGGAAAGGAACAGGAAGGAAGGTAGGTAGATAGGTGGAGGGGAGAGAGAGAAGGAAGGAAGGAAGGAAGGAAGGAAGGAAGGAAGGAAGGAAGGAAGGAAGGAAGGAAGGAAGGAAGAAAGAAAGAAAGAAAGAAAGAAAGAAAGAAAGAAAGAAAGAAAGAAAGAAAGAAAGAAAGAAAGAAAGAAAGAAAGAAAGAGACAGACAGACAAGGTGCTTCTCTCCCCCCCCCCTTCGGGCCGAGTGGCTGTCAGCCACTCAGCCTGGTGTTTCCCTCCCTTCCCCCCTCTTGCTTGGGCACTGGGGCCCAGCTTTTCCCTCCCTCCTTCCTGCCCCCCTCCCACCTGGGAATGGTGAGCGGGGAGGGATGGGGGCTTCCCCGGGCTGGCAGCCTGCCGTGGCCCGGGAAGGGTGAGTGGAAGGGAGGCTTTCCTCCAGTTGCGTGCCAAAGTGCGGGCCGGGGAGAGCGAGCTGCAGGGGGGAGGCTTTCCTTCGGCTCCACGCCAAAGCGCGGGCCAGGGAAAGTGAGCTGGGGTGCGGGGCTTGGTTATGTGCCCGTCCCCTGGCTCCTCTCTCCCAGAGCGGCGCCCCGGTGTGCCCCGGCCCCAACGGAGCTCTGAATGAATATAGGTGTACATGCATACATGCAAATAAATATGTGTAATAGGGTTGCCAGCTCTGGGTTAGGAAATACCTGAAGATTTGGGGGGTACAGCCTGGAGAGGGTGGGGTTTGGGGAGCTGGGACCTCAGCAGAGTATAATGTCATGCAGTCCACCATCCATAACAGCTGTTTTCTCCAGAGGAACCTATCTTGGTTGTCTGGATAGTAGGTGTAATAGCAGGAGATCTCCAGGTGCTACGTGGAGGTTGGCTACCCTAATCTGCAGTTCTGAAAGAGTGGAGGATATAAATTACATGTAGAGAGCAAGCTATGTATTCAAATAATGGCATCTAGACTTCTGTGCAAATGGCATCTTGAATATGTGGCACTGGGGTGTGTCCCCTCTCCAAGTGTTCATTTCTATACTGGAAGAATATCAGTCCAAGTCTTAATAAACTGCTCCACACTATCTGGGCAGTTGTAGAAAATAGTGGCATTTGAGTTGCTAGATAATAATTATTAATATAGCAAAAGCCTGAGTCAGTCTTCCATTTGCTGTTGCATCAATAGTGCTTGCAAGTAGATTGTGAACTTCATAATAAAATGTTCACACCTACTCTCAAACAGTAGAAATTTAATCCAGGTCTAATTTCAGTAAAATTTACTACTGCCCACATTTCCAGCTCCAAGTACTGTGCATCCACACATTTCCCAAATTAAGCTCTTTAGTGCAGTTTCATAGTTCTGCCTTAGAGAATCAACTGCTAAAATCTGTTGACTGATGCTTCATGGCCATCCAAGTAGTATAGTAGCTGTGCAGACCTAAGCAAAGTTACACCCTCCTAAGTCCATTAACTCCAATGAACTTTGAAAGGTATTCACTTTGCTTAGGATTACAATTTCCCCCTGTGCATAGGAGTTTTCAGAAATATTGTGAAAGGTGCCAAAGGAGATTGCCTAAGATCCCTATCGAGACACCTCAACACTCAGAATGCTTCACTGGCAAATATTGAGAACTGAGCGGCAGTAAAGAATTACCCCATGGACATGACCCCATTTCTATGGAATGGGAATAATTCAGTCATGTGGGAGCTCTATGTGTGCATCAGAGCCCCGCAGATTTCTAGACAGAATCAATTATGTATTATTTCTTTACCTTATTCTCCCTTGATATGAGATGAAAAAAACAAAAGGTAACTTCTGATTATATGGCAAGTTCACATTTTTCTTAATTTACATTTTCACTGTAGACATCAAAAACCATGCAAGGAGGCCAGACACTTAGGCCTAATGAGCTACAATTCCTAAACACAAATAAAAGATGCAAAACCAGCCAATTTGCATACTCAGCCTATTTGACAGTCACATCACCAGCATCTTAAGAGCAAAACAAAAAGTGTCATTAGAGAGTCCTGAGTCTACTTTAGAAGAAATATTAAGTTTTCCACTTACCAATTCTGAATAGCCAGTATCAATTGAGGCATTAATTCTGATGGGGGGAATGATAAAAAGGAAAATAAATTATTGTTGAAGTAGTATAAAAGGCATATTTCACTCCCAGCAATTTCTTTGTCTCTTAACTATTAGTTCAGAGATCAACTCCTGGCCCTGACAAGATTATTTTATTCCACCTGGAATTGTCTTCCTATCAGACCCTCATTCAAACTTGGTGGGTCCTAGAGAAGTGCATTTGTTTTCTAAAACAATTAAAAATCTCTGTATGTCACATTCATTGGGGTTAATATAAACTGACAGGAAGAAAACAAATGCCATTTTCCATTCATTATATTAATTTCCTTGACCCCGAGCTAGGGTTGCCTGATCCCGTGGTGGAGGTGGGTGTCCCCCACTTCCAGACCCGGCCCCCAGCCACCAATCAGCTGGCCAGTGGGGAGACTTACCAGTAGATTCAAGAAGGCTTAGGCCATGTCACCAACATCACACAGGAAGAGACATCATCATGCCAGTGACTTCCGGGTGACACTCTAGTATTTTGGGGGAAACTCTATGGTAAAGCCAGCTTCTACCATAGAGTTCTTGCCCTAATACCAGAGTGTCGCCAGAAAGTCACTGACATCATGATGTCACTTCCTGCATGACACCAGTGACATGGCCTAGGCCTTCTTCTTTTTATTGGTAACTGGCAAGGCGGGATACAAATGGAATAAATAAATAAATAAATAAATAAATAAATAAATAAGTCCCCCCTCCCAATCCCTTGCCAGTTGCCAGGAGGGACCTGGCAACCCTACTCCGGGAAGTCCTGTTTAGTGAGTTCAAAGAGGTCAAAAGGAGAGGAAGGGAGCCAGGAGATAAACTGACATCAAAAGACACTGATCCTCAAAGTCAACTAAATCTTGTAGCAACAGAAAATATGCCCATTGGTCTCTCCCCAGGTTTTCCATCAATCGTCACAACTCAGTTTTTCATTTAGGTTTGACCTTCTCTTTTGTGTGTCGCTTGCTGAGGTGCACACAGATTCAAGAGTACTAATAGGAGCAGTGCTATCGCTCAGGAAAGCATGGCCAGAGGCCAGTATAGCTCACACTCGGGAGTGGGCTCTCTGTGGAAGCAACAAGTCACATCCATGCTGACCTTGCATCCACCCTCGGCTCCTGCTCTCGGACTCTGCTCCTATTTGGATTTCTGGCTTCCTGACCTTCTCCTTTGAATGACCACTCTTTCAAACTCTCGACTTGGCTCCTGTTCTGTCTCTCCTGGCTACAACCCCTGGACTGGACCTGACTCCTGCCTCTCAGCCCAGCCCAGCTTGTGACAGATGTTCACTGATGTGTGTCTTGGTACCCACTTGCTTTGTCTCCAAGCTTTTCACCACTTCATTGGAGCAGGAGGTACTTCAGAAGACCCCAGGAGGCATCACCATTGTGTCTGCAGAAAGCACCCATTCAGAAACAGCTACCTCCATTGTAGGATACCTGTCTTTCATTGTGTTAGCCCTCTCAACATTTTGTGATCCAACCCAGCCCCTGTGGACGCCATTTTGTGATTGATTGCATCCCCCATGACAACCATTTTGTTCTAGCACTATCTGTTCTTAAAATTCCAATAGTGACCACAGATGCAACAAAGTTAGGCATCTCTGATGTGGAATTTACTTGTTATAGCACTGTGTGAACCCTTGCAATAGCTTTTGTACAAGTGCTGATCAAACAACATTATTTGGTGTTCTTCAACAGTGATCCTTGGATTCAACCCAGCATTTTAACATGTTTATAGCTTTCTTCACACACATATACTGAAACAATTTTATTTCTGTTACTTACTCATTAATGGACCCAAACTAGGTCATATTTCTTTGTTCAGTCATCACACACTAGACATATCTGTTCTGAGTAAACAAAGCTGATATACTCAGACTAGAGGAATGCCAACAAGAAATACAATCAATGCATTTTAAATGAGATGTTGCACAGAATGACAGCAAAGTTTCCAAATGAACCAAATCTTCAATACCTGTGGGTTAATTAAGTAAGAGACATGACATTTAGCCAAAGCAACTCTAGGATATCCTTGGAGTCATTACAAAATGTCTGTCACATTTATGGATGAAACATTTACACCTCACTAAATGTTCCTTGATATTTTTATGAGGTGGTTTGCTTAGAGGGCTGTAACAAACTTACAAGACCCTTGGTATTAAAACTATTATGAGGAAAGGGAGGACAATGGTTGAATACCAGGTGATCAGTTTATTTGACTCTTTAAAAATTTAGTAGCTGATCTTTATGTGATCATTCTAGAAGAAGGAAAAACAAATCAAAAGCAATTGGTTCATAAAGTTGTTGCAAATCTCGCTTTAAAAACTTGAAGCAGAATCCAGTTTAACTAAGAGATCTAAGATAATTCCGTTTCAGTGATGCAAATTAATTAAACAGATTAAATCCAAACATTTAACCTGAATTATATCATGAATTGAATTGCGATTATCTGCTTTTCTTAAAAACATATTGAAAAAAATCCAATTTACTTGTTTGTAAACCCTATTTTTTCCGATCTTATGCTGAGCCTTCCTCTTCTCCTGCTGCCTTCAACTTTTCCTAGCATTATTGTCTTTTCCATGGAGTCTTGTCTTCTCATAACATGATAGCCTCAATTTAGTCATTTTAGCTTCTAGGGAGAGTCCAGGCTTGATTTGATCTAGAATCCACTTATTTGTCTGTTTGGTAGTCCACATTGTTCACAAAACTCTCCTCCAACACCACATTTCAAAGGAACTTTCTTCCTGTCAGCTTTCTTCATTTTCCAACTTTCCCACCAATACATAATAATGAGGATTACTATGGCATGAATTAACTGAATCTTGATCCCCAGCAACACATCACTATACCCAAGGCTGTTTTTGTAGAAAAAGCCCAGCAGGAACTCATTAGCATATTAGGCCACACCCCATGTTGCCAGAAGTGTGGTCATCCAGACACACTCACCTTTTGCTTCTTATTCTGTTTACCTTGTTTGTTGTCAAAACAGTTTTGGCAAAACCAATAAAAGCATTATTTTCTGTCCCATCTATACAAAATCTTGCCTGAACCAATATCTTATGTCCAACAATTATTCCCACACTGGATTGGAATCAGTTCCTATAGGTTAGGTTCCCATGGAAGTCAGCTTGCCTTCCTGCAGAACTAGTACTCCGAATATGAATTTTTAGGGTTGCCAACCTACAAGTGGGGTCTGGAGATCTCCTGGAATTACAACTGAGCTCCAAACTACAGAGATCAAGTCAGTGGCTGCTTTGAAAAGTGCAGTCCACGGCATTATGCCTTGCTTAGGTCCCTCCTTCCCCCAAACCCCACCCTCCTCAGGCTCCACTCCCAAATCTCCAGGGATTTCTTCAACCTGGAGTTGGCAACCCTAGTTCACTGGCAGAACAACCCTAGGTTTGTGGGTGCACTAGACGGGCATAGTTTGTGGACTATTTTATTCAAGGTACAAAATTTTATTCAAGGTATAAGATTTCATGTGCCACCCATACTTCTTCAGATGGAAGAAGTGTGCATGCACACAAAAGCTTATAGCTTGGATGAAACTTTGGACTCCAACTTTGTTCTGCTGCTTCAGACCAACATGGCTACCCACCTGAATTATTACACTATAATATTTTTTTACAAGCAATTATGTACCAGTGGAGTGGTTACCATGCAGAGTCTGTCCCACAGGTAAAATGATCCTGTGAACAGGTGGGCTTTACCACATCACTACCATCACAAGATCACCAATTGTTGGAAGTCAACTCCTCAGAAGCAGAAATCTCTTTTATTAGGAGGTTTAAGTGTTGGGAATGTATGTGTTAGCAAGATCTGACATTCCAGTCATTATAGGGTTAACTTGCTTACCTTCAGTGCTATTGTTTAGACTGACCTGGAAGGGAAACCTGGCAGGCAGCCAATGTAAGAAAATCCCAGGAAAGTAAAGGGGTATTGCTGTATTGATTGGTTACTGTATTCAAGTGTCTTCCTTCTAGGGGTCAAGAAGAAGGAGAGATTCTCCATTCTGTTCTCACCATGTTTTGTTGGACTCACTGGCACATCATCTCAGGAAAAAGCAGCATCTCCTGTCCGTGTGTGTCTGCAGCTAGCATGCCTCTCAGGTCCCCATACAGTTCAGTCCCTTTGTGCATATGAACAGTCCATTTTATCACTTATAGAGTTTTTTATGTCTATAAGAGCACAATAAGCACCTTGCAGGGCAAAAATTGATATGATAGAGTACTAACTTACTAGCAAAAGGATGGAAGGAGATGGCAAGAGGCCCATCCACTTCATGGTGCCAAGAGAGGACTGCATATCTCTCTCTCTCTTGGTCCGTGCAGGAAGAGAACTTGTCTTCATCAGAGTGAGAGAGAAGAAGGAAAGAAAAATGGTCCCTGAGAACACAATCTGCATTTCAAAGGGGACAGTGGCAGAACAGTAAAGCCAGGAAGAAAGGTCAGTGTGCCTATCTAGCTATCTAGCAAGAGTTGCCAGCTCTGGGTTGGGAAATATTTAGAAATTTTGGGTGTGGAGCCTGAGGAGAGCGGGGTTTGGGGCATAATGCCATAGAGTCCAACTTCAAAAGTGACCATTTTCTCCAGGTGATCTCTGTCACCTGGAGATTTGCTGTAATAGTGGAAGATCTGCAGCTACCTGCTGGTTGGCAACCCTATATCTAGCCTCTCTTGCTACTCAGTCTGGAGGTCTGAGACAGGGGACATCACATCTGGAACTTCCAACAATAGGCTGCATAGTTTGTCACACACCAAAGGGACTGGGGGTTATGAACTAGGGTTGCCAGCCCCCAGGTGTGACCTGAGACCTCCTGGAATTACAACTGATTTCCAGGAAGGGCCTGGAGATTTTCAGGAATTTCAGCTGATCTCCAGGTAACAGAATTCAGTTTCCCTGGAGGAAAAGGCTGCTTTGGAGGGTGGACTCTTTGGCATTCTATACCAGTGAGGTCCCTCCCCTCACAAACCCTACCGTCTCCAGGCTCCACCCCCTAATTCTCCAGGTATTTTGCAACCCAGATTTGGCAACCATATTGCAAACCCAGAGGAGTCTCCCCCTTTAATTTGCAAGTGCACAGCTGTGGAGACCTTAGAGTTTTTATATAGTTTAGGAGAGCTGCAGAGTGAATTGTTATCCTAAGCCACCCTGTGACTGCTTCAGCATGGTAGGAGGCATGGAGCAATTGCCTTTATAATTATGTAACTTCTTTTATCTGCTATAATTTTACATCAGTATTAGTGGGGAGGGCCTGGGGTGACAGAGGCCATTTATTTTGCTTTGAAAGGGAGTGTTTATACTTAGCAGATGTAAGGGCATTATTAAGGGCATTATTATGTGAATACTTTGTCTTCTATGCATTACAGAAACTATCCTGAAATATGTTGTTTCCCAGAAGACTGGCAAGAGACAAAGGGCCTAGAAATCCTAGCTCGGCTTTATATTGCAGTTACTCAAGGATGATTCAAGTACAACTCTCTTAAAAGAGAGAGTGCAGCTGTTGTGTTGATAATAAATGTAGACGTTTTGAGCTCAGCAAAGAATATACTTTAAACTAATCTCATATGAATACAAAGGTTAAAGTGAAGAATTGAACTGGGGTATATTGTTAAAAAATCATAATTAGATTCTTAATAGTTACATATCCTTTACTTTGTTTTTTTAAGGGGATAAATAAAAACATGCATTGTATACAGAGCTTATGTTCAGGTTGCTAGTTTATTTCTGGAGAAGAAATTGTCCATTAATGACAGAAAGTTCTGTAAACTGTAAAACTTCATTCAATTATTAGTTTCTTAGAACCTCTTCACAGGACGTTTTGCATACATTTATATTCTGTATACATCACTGTATATGAAGATCATACATACATTAACTTCCCTTGTATCTAGTGTGTAACTTTTCATTCTTCTCTGGTTACAGGTTTAGGAGCAAAAACATACAGCTAAGGCCCATGAACTTGGCTAAACTACTTAGATCCTTTTTCCTATTTTCATACTTCCTACACAGTTCTGTTTTACTACATACGCTGCCAAATGTGACTTCCTAATAGTGCTCAAAAGGCAAACTGGACTTGTTTTTTGGTATTCAAGCATGGTACACAGATACACTCCGGTTGGTCCAAAATCATGTGTGAAGCAAGTAAGCCAAACATAGAACATAATAAGTGTTTATTTTGCTGTATGTTGCTACATGGTTGTATCTTCCTATAGAAATTTTGTACTATATGGCTATATAATGAAAAAGTACCTACTATCTAGGCTACATTGTTCACCATATAAATTGTTCATAGACTGAAAAAGATGTGTACTGAGAAGAAAAGATACTGATACATTAATTCCTCTCTGGGATTATCCTTATAGTCAAGCATGAAAGAGAGACATGGCATACAAGGTATCATAACTCATAAATACGAACCTGAAAAAATATTAGTTTCATAGCTCTGGTAGCAAAAGTAATCCTCCACCTGTTTCCCAAGAGCAGGTTATACTGTCTTGGCTCTGTCATCAAGCGTAAATAATTTGTTATTCTGTGGCTCTGTCTAAATACATCTTTTCTCTCCTCATGAGGTCTGTCACAGGGCTGATCTTATCATGAGCTAACTCTGGTGAAGTGTCTAAAGTATTTTGTTCTCTGAAAACAAAAGATCTGTTTTTGAAAGTAGTGCCATTAGATTGTATCTACATGAGAGATCCAATTAAGGATCCTTACAATCACTGATATAGCATCTCACAGGTCAGGTGTGTGACTGAGGCAGCTAGTTTATAAAAACAAGCAGTTGGCTGTTTCCATTAGATAAGAGCTGGCTGCTTATTAAGCAATCTTGGCAGCTTCTGAGGCTTTTAACTATCCTCAGCTGGTTTGTATCTAAAAGATACAAAATCATTACATCAGTTTCTTGATGCTGCTTAACGATGTCACAGTTGATTCTTCTGCAGTTCAAAAAAAGTTGTTATCCAGGTTATGAAGTTTTAAATGAACAACTTCTGAAACAGCAATTCAAGCTACAAAATACTACATTGTCACAATGAATCAAGCCACTTATCCATCTTGTCCAGTCTACTGCCTCTAACACAGCCAACAAAAAGATGATTCTCAGCAGAAGAAAAAGAAAGTGAAGAACCCAAGACTGCCCGTTCATGGGAGTATTCCAAAGACATAATCCATACTTTCTCAGACATGTGATAACTGCATTCCATTATGTTTTATGGAATGGAAGGGCAAGATCATATAGGATAAGCAGATTGCAGAAAGATCCATAGCAAATAGCATCTTGCCGTTTCACACATTCCCAAAGCAGGGACTATATGATTCAATTAATTTATGAATCAGGCCTTATTGTAATGATCATACTACATCTGGAGGTATTTTTAGAAGCAACACAGCTTTTTTGGCAGTGCTTCATTTGAGCCATGAAACACAAAACAACTGCTCATGCATCTATCCATGTGGAAAAGCACACATGGATGAAGAAACAGGATCATGTTGTGGGGAGAGGAAGGGAAGCTGATTGTAAACCACTCTGAGACTACTTTGGGTAGTAGAAGGTGGGGTATAAAAACCAACTCATCTTCATCATCCTATGCAGGCCAGTGGTCAATAGGCCCCCCTGTCCAAACTACCCACGGATACAGGCCTCACCCTGACACAAAGCTGCCCTACTAGAATCAGGCCCCTCCAGCCTCTCAGGCACCCTATCCACTCATTGCAGGCTTGGGCCTGAGTCCCCTCATTCCCTGGCAGAGGCACAACTACTCAGCCCCAAGCCTTCCCAGGCAGCAGCCTTGCACAGCCCAGGCCCCCTGGGCACCGGTCCAGCACCCCTCAGTGCTGCAGCACAACTGCAGATTCTCTGCCCCCACATGGGCCTTAGCAGGCAGCCACTGGGCCTCCATGTAGGCCAATGCTGCCACAACCTTGGCTGCAGCCCTGACACCACCACCACTCCCCCAAGGCATGAAGGAAGTGGCTGTTGGGCTCCCCCGGGCTAGTATTGCTGCCACCACAGCCCTTACTCTGGTTGTGGCCTCTCAGCTACAACTGCCCTTCCTGGACCTATAGAAGTGGCCGCCAAGCTCCCATGGGGGGCGCCACCACAGCAGTCACAGTGCAAACCATGGCTCCCTCTCAAAGGGCTCCCTGGCCCAGTAGAAAGTGGCCACTGAGCTCCTGTAGAAGTTGCCACTGTGCAGGCTGCAGTGCCCTCCAAAACTGCCCCCACCAGGCCTGTGGAGATAGCTGCTGCAAGGGCCAGCGCCACCACCTCCTCAGCTCTCAAGCAAGCCACGGGTTCCTCCCTGTCCACCTCCAAGCATATATGATCACAATGGTGGCTAATTGGATCCAGTGCCACCATGAATCCTCCACACTGGCTGACGTTGGTGGCCACAATGCCACATGGTCCATGACCTCCTTCCAGCTGCACCATGGAGCTGCTCACAGCTCCGATTACATCATGAAAGAAGAGGAAGCAAGGGGCAGAGCCACCTTAAAACCCCTCTAGTTCCAACCCAACACCAGGATACCACTACACCCTAACATCCTGTGTCACCTCAGGCTGTTGGAACTTTACTTTGTGTCAAGTGCCATTTACCAAGGGGATAACAAGAGTGTTCTTGCTTTTTTACAATAAATCTCTTGCTACAAGAAGGGTGCTCAGTCACAGAGTGGGGAATAACATTTTAGCAGTTTTGTTTTGGCGGGAAAATATGCCTCACAGTAAAAGAAGCAGCTGAGGTCCATCATAGCCGTCAAACTCCAAACGGTTAAAATGTGCTTGCAAATCAGGTTTTCTGCATGGCCATCTATTGATTCAGAAACCTGTACACAGATTGAACACCTATCAAGAAATCATTTCCAAACCATTAGCCACCATCAATGAACCATTAGTAAACTATTAGCTAACAACCATATAGCCAACCAACAGGTCTAACACTAAGGTTGTGTGAATCCTCTTACTTTCATAACTGCTTCTATTTCACTGAATATTGCCATCACATTAAATTTGGACAACTGGGATGCTGTCTTCTTTCCTCACCTCCCAGGGCAATTGTTGTTTGTTGGCCTCAGGCATCCAGCTGTGATGAGCTGGGTCTCCAAGTGTCCTTCTCACAGCAAATGGTGCTGCGAGGGTTGCTCAAAGCTTGCCTGCTCTACTCTGAAGCAGAACACCATACAACTGGAATTTAGCTTGAAAAGTAGATCAAGATCCTGTCAAAGATATCCCAGTATCTCATTTGTTTTGAGCCTTTAACTGGCAATACCACAGACTGAACCTGAAACAGTTTTCCTGTGATCTACCACGGCCCTTGCCAGTTAACAGAGAACCTTTTTACTGCAAGGGTAGTGAAGTGACAGAGCACACATAAGCAAAGTATGTTGGAAATCCTGCTGACATAACTCCAGAAAACCAGATATGATCTTCACAGAACAAATCTGAACCCCTGTGACATATCTCAAAGATATTATCTGCAACAGTGCATCATGTGTCATATTCCATAGCAGTGACAGCAATACAGACCTGTATCATTGCGCACTGCATGCACAATTGGCCTGAGTATCATTCTTCACATTCTAAAGCAGAGACAGCAACATAAATTAATGCAGATCTGAATCGCTGCTCACATTGCCTGCACAATTGACTTAATTGCAACGCTTGTTCAATTATAGAGGCCCCCTCCCTTCCCCAGCCACAGAGCCATCAATAATCTTTGCAAGCCCGCGATCTATCCAGATATTTGTGCAATAACAACTATGCAATTTTTTGGCAGTGGAAAATCAGGGGTATGGCATCCCTTTTATAAACCAAGAAGATAACAAAACCAATAAGGAATCCACTGAAAAATAATATACATGGAACTCAGTGAATATTTTTCCACTGTTCACCTTATGCTAGACATATGGAAATGAATTTCTGGCTTGTGATTGTTCTGAGGGGATTGAAAAGGTGCATGAGCACTAGCAAGACACATGGGTAAACATGATATTTTCTTACAACATTTATAAATGCAGAATAAACAAAGTAGTATATACCCGGGGGTATTAGTCTTCAGATCTGCATTATGTTCCATGTTCTCAGATAACTAGGGAATCCCCTAGAAGACTGTGGAGATCCTTACTTTGGGAACAACTGCTGAGCATGTGGCATTCTTGTACCACCTGAACAACAAGTTACACAAACTGCTGCCAAGTACAGTAACAGCTGACACATGTAGATTGTTTTACAGATGGGCATGCCACTAAGAGTATAATGCACTACTGACAAACATCTGCATTTGCACATGCATTCCGCTGCATATTCCAATATGAATTCATTCTGTCCCACCCCCCTTCTTCTACCTTGCATGAGATTTTGTTCAACCAGTTGTCATTCTTTTACCCAACAAGGAGTAGATGGAGGAACTGGACATGGGAAAGGTTTGGGATACTTGTTGTCAACAGTTGAACAACAATATCCACATTGGAAATCAAACAGGTGACTACTCTAATGTGTGAAAAATAAACTGATGAATGCCATAGGAACTGAGAAAATTATATCATGGAATTTTATCCTTTCTGTGGTTCTTTCTCTAACCATAGCCACAAATGATTTGCATATGCACCTGTCCTGCTATTGTAAAGGTTCCATAAAATGTCCAAGACTGATTATTGTTCATTTTATAAACACCATTCTGTGCCGTCATATCTCTTCTGTATGGCAGTTTCAGTATTCATATCAATTTCTTTCTTTAAAGGTACTGTTAAATTATGTAGTGTCTATTTTGTTGAAAATGTATAAATAGATAAGTCAGAGAAGGGTGGGAGGACCGTAAATGTGCCTCAACTGAGTTCCAAAGTTAACATAAATTATTCATTTATGAAGAAGCATTCCAGTGAACCGTTAGCTGGGGTTACACTTTATGTCTCCTTAATAGCCTGTATGATGGAGAAAGAGTCTTAATTAGAGCTCATAAGCACTGCCAATTCAGCTTTTTCACTGAATATATTTGGACTTCTCTAAAGGCAGAGTCAGAGTGTTGGAATTACATACTTCTTGCCTTGAAAATTCTGTTATTATCAGGAGCTAAGTGGAGCATGTATATTATACCCATTATGCAGTCACTCATTGGTGGCCAATCAGTAACAGGGTTCAATTCAAGGCACTGGCTATCAAATAACAAAGCCCTTCATAGCCTTAGACTTACTTTCACATCTGCAAGACTATCTCTCTTCCTATGCATTGCCACAGCAGCTTTGCTTATCTGAGTAGGGACTTCCGAAGGTCCCACCTTGCAAATAGGCAAGATCAACAATTGCCGTACATGTGCATTCTCTGTTGTGCCCCACCACCACTACCTTGTGGAATGGCCTGCTGGAAAAGGCAAGGAGGGCTCTGTCATTCTATTTACTTTTTTGCGCCTGTCATTCTATTTACTTTTTTGAAACAATTTTATGTAACTTTTCCATCCAGTCAGGGTCCACAATTAATGCAGTTAAAATTATAAAATCCAATTAAAAACAAGTAAACACACAGCACTAGGGCCAAAACCATTACTGTGAGTATGCCAGAAAAAACAAAAAAGCACAACCCAGCTCCGGCAGGGGGCCTACCTTGTTCCAAGCTGGCAGTGGCTCGGCAGACTGTTCCCTTGGGATATCCCGGGCTGGAGTTGGCGGACGGCTGCCCTCTGTCAGGCGACTTTCCTGGGTGCCGGCGTGTTGCTGTGCCGGGAGATCTCCCAGACCGGCCTCAGGAACCAGGGTGCATTGCAAATGTTGTCCCGATGGAGGAACTGGGGAGCGTGGCAAGCGTTGCTCTGGCTCAGGAACTGGAGAGCGTTGCAACTGATCCTCTGGTGCTGGCCACCGGCATCTCAGCTGGGCCAGAAATCTGTGATGGACCTGCCCCATGTCGTCCCTCACCTCATACGATATAGGGCCCGTTGAGTGCACAATGACTGCTGGAACCCAGTGCGGACCTGCCCCATAGTTCCGGGTGTACACTGTGTCTCCTGGTGCAAAGGACCAAGTGGACCCTGTGGCAATAGGGTTGTGGTGGACGTCCGGCACCAGGTCAGGGTGAAGGCGGCTCAGGTAGGTGGACAGCTGGTGGCCCATAAGCAGCTCCGCCAGTGACTTCCCAGTGGAAGCATGCAGTGAGGAGTGCTGCTGCAACAAGAACCCGGCAAGCTTGACTGGGAAATTCCCATCACCCATCCTGCGGAGCGAGTCCTTGACTGTTCGCACCATTTGCTCAGCCTGACCATTCGTCTCGGGGTGGAAAGGAGCCAAGGTGATGTGCTGGATACCCTGCTCGTCCAGGAAGGTCTGGAACTCTGCAGAGGTGAATTGAATTCCATTGTCGGACACGAGGAGGTCCGGCAGGCCGAAGGTGGCAAAGAGACGGTCTAGGCAGCTGGCAATGATGACCGATGTCATGGAGGTGACAGGGATGACCTCCAACCACTTGGAATCCCATCCTTGTCTCCAGTTTTAAGTATTGAGCAGGAGGCGATGAATCCAAACTAACAGGCTTTTATTCACTGACATTGTTCAGCTCAAAAGACAGCTCTATGAGAGCAGCACTTTCATTTATACTGTTCCAACACATAACTTTCAACAATGTAACTATATACAAGCAATACTATTGGACCCAAGCAGGGCTCCACGATTGGGTATCTAGATTGGCTTCAGGACCAATGGGAGTCTTTATTAATCAGCCAATAGGAATTGAAGCTTTAGGATACCAGAGCCCTTTCCAAGCTATTACTGCTTCATATTCTAAACACAAACACAACACCACACTTTCAGATTATTTCCTTTCTTGGCTCTTTGAACACTTCCTGCTCCAACTGAGCCCTCCCCCTTCATTCCTATCTCACAGCAGTTAGTCAGTTAGTCAAGCCTCTCTCCCTCTCCTCTGTTCTATCAGAGTTTATTTCATCTTTAATAAATGGAGTTATTTTCTTTATACAGCGCTCCATTTCTTTGCATGTTTAAACTCTGCCAACATATTCAACAGGAGGCCCAGGTTCAAGAAAATCCTGAAGCTATAAGCGTGCTCCTTTAGGGGGTGCAACCTCATCTAGAACAGTAGATGACCCCTTTCCTGGGTCTGATCTTCCTCCTGTCTGTAGCACCTCTGGATTACAGTATGTAGAGCAGTATTGTTAACATTTTCTGCACTGATTAATGTATCATGTCAAATACTGTATGCTTTGTTTTCTGTAATTCTAGTCCTATTGTGTTGCAAATTAGATGTTTCATCCCACTGACTGCATCAGTTTACACTGTGTAATCCTTCCTGAGTCTCAGTAAGATAGGAGGACTACAAATATAGTAAGTAAATAAATAGGCCATTAACTAGCAAACTCGAGTCAATCGGTCTTTGATGTGAGGGAGCTTCTGTGAGAGCATCCAGAGAAATTCCTGCTAGTTCAAGGGCTCCCATTTTTATATCAACCTAAGTTATTTTATCCAGGCCTCTGACAGCTAAGTCAGAGAGTTGTTTAGGATATGCAAATGTGGGGGAGTGGTCTTGCTCACAAAGTTCTGTCCATGGTTTGGCATTAGTGCAAAGCCCAGCTTCTAGAAGAGGTTTCTCTTGACAGCCACATAGTGGGGAGGGGTTTAATTAGCAAAAATTTTACTGAGCACATGAATTGTAATGATAGCACTGGTGAACGGAGCATATTGTGAATACAACTGTGGTCGCAATCAGACGGGTCTTTAGATCTGACCCAGGCATGAGTGCCTGGTGGATTTAAAGGGAACATCCAGACAGCGACATCTGGGAAAGTGCCACTTCCATGATCAGCCCGATAAGCCCTGCCAGGGAGCCGTATTTTAAAGATACCAGTAAAAATCCAGGCTAATGCTTGCTGATAGGCCAATGGCAGACTTCCCCCTGTTTGAGCGTTCCAGCGCACAATCAGCCTGTTGAGATGGTCTGACTCCAGACCATCCTGAACAGCCACCATTAAAAAAAAAATTCTTAGCAATATGCACATAAACGTGTGACGGCCGCAGAGCTCCACTCAAATGTTCTGGACAATTTAATGTTTCTGAATGGGCCATGAAATTTATGGACTTTGTTAATTGAAATGGTACCTAGAGGAAGGTACCACTGGTGGTGCTTTTACCATTCACGTCCATGCATACATGGAAAAACAAGTACACAGTGAGGCGCATATGTGCATGCACAAACAGATTTTAAAAAACTAGACCACGTGGCTCCTTCAGGTGGGCGCCATCTAGACAATCCACCATAGAGTCTGCACATGGTAAGGTGATTCACAAGGGAGCTGTCTGGTCGTGCAACACTGGATAAAAAAAACTGGGATCAAATTAGAGCTGGGACAATGGTGGGATTAGCTGCCCATCTGAACGCACCCTGTAACTGTCTTAGGACATCCTTACTTCATCTGCACTTTTGTTATTGTCAAGTGGGACCTCCATTTCTGATGAGTTTTCAGTAATTCCTGGAAGGTGGATCTATCTTTCTCCAAGTCCCAGACTCTAATCACAACATAAAATGCCCCAAATCTAATGTTTAAGGTTTCAATTAATGCAGTTTTCCAGAGGTCCCTTATATGATGCCTGTGGGCACCACGGCACCTTCCGATACCTTTTCTGGCACCCACCAAGAGTTTTTAGAAAGTGGGCAGGGCCAGTGGGGCTTTTCCCACCAAGGCTTCTGATTGGCTGTGCAGATTTATTTTAAGACAATTGCATTGGCAGCAGGTACCACTACAGTTCAAGGATCTTTTGATTGAAGATAAACTGTGGCAGCCATTTTGTTGCTGGCCCCACCTCCCATTGCATGTGTTAGAATTCTACAGGTGCCCTCAGGTCGAAAAGGGTTGTGGATCCCACTGTAGTCCCACAGGACATAGCTCAAGGAACTCTCCAAGGCCTGCAAGCAAGAAAGCTAAGTAAAGGTTTTAATTGTAATCTGTCTCATGCAGGACTCTGAAGAGGCAGCATACAAATATCCTAAATAAATAAGCCCTCAGCTTGGCTGACCATTCTCATCAAAGCTCCCTGACCAAATCAGCTAAAGCTTAGGCGAAGTCCCTTTATACAGTCTCTATTAGTCCTCCCCCTAAGTGATGTGGCCTTAGTTAGAATTGGGGAATGAAACTGTGGTGGGGTTTTAGCAACAAAAATCTGTTACTACACTAGTGTCTACTGTTCACATGGAGGCCAATATTCCTACAACTGCCATCTCATCTTCTCATTGTCACAAGTCCACCAGTAGTCCTCATATTCCAGTCTCTTGCAGACAATTATTGGTAGCCAATAAATATCTGAAGTAAGCCTAAGAGATTTTAATTATATCTTCATCATTTAGATACAATAAATCACTGTGACTAATCAATGTTTAACAGAATTGAAAGTTAAAAAGACAGTCTTTCATTTTAGGATAAGTGGCCACATAAACAATTATGCAGTCCTTATCTTTGATCTGCAAAAGAGGGTGGGATTTAAAATGCATTGAAAGTACATGGTGACGGAAAGTACACATAAGGATGAACCAAAATATTAGGATGTAACTCATGTACTCTTGACTTCCCTATCTATGTAAAACAGGACTTGCTGTCAATAACAACTGGGAATGAATAACCACTAAAGCAACCACTTTTAACCGAGACTGGAAAATAGTCCATGCATATAGAAAGCATTACAAATCCTTCTAAAAGATGTTGTTACTCTTTGTTTTCCTGTTGAATAACTCTGCCTTTTATCAAAACAGCTTTACAAGCAGAAATGGGGATGCCTTCTAGATGAAGAGATCAAGCATAGAAGTGAGAACGAGAAGGCTGACACTTTTCATGCATTAATATTTACAGTGTTTATACATCCGCTTAAACACTAATACAGATTTTTGCCAGCTTCTGCTCAAAGATCCAGTAGCATATTCATTAACAGTAGCAAGTGGCAGGCAAGCGGGCAAATATAAAGTAAATGGATTATATCGGCATAAAATATAAAATGGCAACAAAAGATAGGTAAGCCAGGAACTTCCCTTGAAGTCTGATTTGCTGCCACATAAAAATTATACATAACTAGCTTAGAGCACCATCCAAGAGGACTGTGTGTGTGTATGTGTGTGTGTGTGTGTGCTTGCGCACGCCAGGAATGAATAGCAACAAATCTAACGTGCTTCTTTGTGTAAATGGGTCCAGTAAATGCTGCAGTATGGTTAAAAAGTATAGTAAATTAAATCAAGGCTGTTTTCAAAAGAAAGCATTTCACCAAAGCAAAAAATGAATACCTGCTATGATCCTATCCAAAAAGTTCTACATATTTTCCAGACAGACTATACCAACGATGATAGTGAAAAGTATCAGGTAGTTTATGTCTGTCAATTCTTTGATCATTAAGAGACAATTTGTTTCTCCTTTTATTGTTTGCTGATTTTGTGCTGATCTTGTATCAAAATAAAATTTTGTTTAGATTTGAGACAATTCAAATGTTGACCATGTTTGGATTTCTGAGGAAATTAACATCTTAATGTTCTGTACATGCTTTAAAAAACAGATCTGTATCGCAAGTTCCGGAGTTCTCTTCTGAAGACAGCGTGGAGTAATAGTTAAAGGAGCACACTAGAAAGACCCAGGTTCAAATACCCACTTAGCAAGGAAGCCCAAATTATAACTCTTATCAGTCACACAGTTGTAAAAATAACAAGGGGGGGGGGGAGAAAGAGATTATGTATGCCCCTGAGCATGCCCCTTTGGAGGATGGTTGGGACAAAAAGGAATCCATAATAACACACTGATTTTTATTGTACGGAGCTTGTGGTTTGGTCAGAATTTGTGGGTAGTTCTCAGGGTTAGTTCCAGGTTGTAGTGGGCCTGGGAGATAAAAGTATAACTGGTCCCCATTTCCTTTTTGGAACAGCCCCTTTTTCTTCTAACTTCTAAGACCTTCCATTTGGTTCCTGCCCTTTCGCTATAACATTTTTTGTTTCAGTTTGCTTACTCTGGTAAAGAGGAATCATACAAAATTTTGCTTTCTTGATTGCATGAAAGCAACACAATCATCAGTCTGTGGATGTAGCCACAGTGTTAAGTGCTTAGCTTTCAGTGGTCTTTGGTCTATGTGGACCATGAAAAGCTGTGGTTGGTTTTAAAAGAAATGGGTGTGCCATGACCTCTGACTGTTTTCATGTGCAACCTGTACTCTGGACAAGAGGCTACTGTTAGGACATAATATGGAGAAACAGAATGGTTTCCAATTGGCAAAGCTGTCAGACAAGGATGTATTTCATCTTGCTATTTCTTCAATCTATATGCAGAACATATCATAAGGGAAGGTGGATTAGATTTAGATGAAAATGGAGTAAAAATTGGTGGAAGGAACATTAACAATTTGAGATATGCAGATAAAACCATATTGCTGGCAGAAAATAATGAAGAAACAACTACTGATGAAGGTTAAAGCAGAAAGTTCCAAAGCAGGAGTTCAGCTGAACATCAAAAAGATAAAAGTAATGACTACTGGGGACAATGAAGAAGGTTGACAGTGAAGAAACTGAAATTATTCAAGATTTTCTGTTCCTTTGTTCACTCATCAGCCAAAAGGGAGACTGCACCCAAGAAATCAGAAGGAGATTGAGACTGGGAAAAACAGTCAAGAAGAGAAGATGCTTGAGTGTGTCACTGGCCACTTAGATCAAGATAGTTCATACCATCGTATTCCCCATTACTATGAATGGGTGTGAAATGAGAATACAAGAGCACTGTTATGATGTAGAGAAACAATTTGTATCAATACATGCAAAGAAAATGTCTATTACAGTATTGCAATAGGATACAAAGCTCACAGTATAAGAATGTCTTTAACACTCAAAGCATAAAGATCACAATATCTTCAAGAACATGTCTTCAAGAAAAAAAAATTTCAGAGCACAGTATCCAGTGAAGGAGACGAAGATGCCAGCTTTTTCTCTTCATTTCACTAATGCTTCCTCAGTAAACTCAATTCTCAATACATGAAGCACAAAAGTGCTAGACTCAACTTCCAACTGGATCAAATTCCCCAAAGAGTTCAGTGTCCAGAATTTATTTAGAATTTATTTAGAATTTATTACCATTTATTACCATACCTTCAAGGCAGCACCGACTTTTGAAGTGGGGAATGAGCGGTAGCCCGTTTGTCTTAAACCAAAAGGTTATGGTAATAAATTCAAGATGGAAGCCAGCCTGGCAGGCCTCACAGACCCAAGGGTGTAGATTTCCCAATATCCTGGGGGGGGGCTGGGCCAGAAAAGGGGGAGGGAAACAGGAGCTTTGTGCGCACACGCCACAATACCGCCACAAGAGCCTCTCCCCCCCCACCTGGCTCCCCTGCACCCCTCTCCCCAACCACTCCTACCTCTCTCTTGTTCTCTCCGAGGGCTCCGGGCGACTGCCCAGCGTGATGACATCACCTGGAAGTGACATCATCACGCTGGGCACGTTGCCGGGGTGACACTCTGGCAATTGCCCTGAAACTCTATGGTGCCATAGAGTTTCCAGAGCAATTGCTAGAGCGTTGCCCCGGCAACATGCCCAACATGATGACATCACTTCTAGGTGATGTCACCATGCTGGGCAGTCACCCGAATCACCCCCGGAGAGGGACAAGTGGGTGCGGGGGAGCCAGGGGCACACCGGCTCTGGCAGCGGCAGTGGCTTCTTGAAGCCGCGGCGACCAGGGGCCTGGGGGCGGGGAGGCGTGGCAGTGGGGGGTGGGTGCTCCATTTCACCCAGGGGCCTCAGTCCCCCCTGGAAAATTTCAGGAGTGGCCCAAGCCCCTGAGCCCGCACGTAGTTGACGCCTATGCACAGACCTGTTTAAGCAAAGACCCTGAAAAGTGTAAGAATCTTGTTCAGACCTTGCTGCTACCCCTCCCTTCACCCTGAGGTATGCATATGCTGGAACAATAGACCTGCCTCCCCTCAGAGCTAACACTATCTAATCCTATCAACCTTACATTAGCTTCCCCTGCCCACATTTCCTTCACAAAAGCAACCCCTAACTCAGATAGGTTTTCCACCCAACACAAAAGGAGGGTCATCAAACAGTACTTTTGGATTTTTGATTAGTTTAATCTGGAAACTACTGGCACCTTGAATCACCAGAGGAAGCAATCAGAGTTTCCATTCAAACTTTGTTTGCATCAGGAACTCCTCCTAAAGGACATCTCCTATTCCTTTATCCATTCCTGGGAATGCTATTCAGATTTTTAGTTAAACTCATCAATCCTTTGTTTCAAGGGCAAACGCATCACCATGCCCCAGGTAGTATTTTGCCCTACAACTAGACTGACACAGTTCCAGTGTTGTGTGTCTTGTCTGGGCGCCTAGTGACAATGCACCCCATACTGTTTGGGTCCTTCTCATGAAGCACTGGCTCATTTGCATGGTCTCTTCTCTGCGGATCTTCTGGACACATAGCTATCACCCCCCTGAACACCCTCCTATTTCCCTCTCCCTCCTGTATTTCTATAAGGTTGTGTATTTGTTTTCCAGTGTGTATTTATTTCTGTATGTGTGCATTATTTTATTATTTCCTCTTTCAATAAACAACCTTTTCTTGGTTAAGCAACTGCCTGGTTCTTCTCTGGGAGTTTCTAGTTGGGAAAGATCCCCGTAACTGCTGGTATTCCATCTAGCTAGTTACCTCCCTCTCGCAATCTTTGTCTCCTCCGCTAATTCCCCCCAACAAAACAGGAGACAGCCCCTTTGGGGCAACATATAGCATTTGAGGTAACACCATGCGGAACCTCTTTTGCCACATTGATGCCCACTCACCCAGCCTCGACAGATCCCTCTGAAGCTCCTCACAGTCCTCCCTGTTTCTTAGAGCCCTGAATCTTAGAGCAGGAGGAGCTTGAAAGTTAAGCCAGCTAAGAATCATAGAACGTTAGAGTTGGAAGGGATCTTGCAGGTCATCTAGTCCAACCCCCTGCATTCTGCAGGAGCATAGCCGAAAGTTAGCTCTACAACATACCCAAAAGATGGTTGTCCAGCCTCTGCCTGAAAATGTTCAGTGAAGGAGCATCCACCACCTCCCGAGGCAGTCTGTTCCACTGCTAGGGCTGCCAAGTCCAACTTGGGAAATATCTGGGGACTTTGGGGGTGGAGCCAGGAGACTTTGGGGGTGGAGCCAGGAGAAAGGAAGTGACATCATTTTGTGATGTCACATCCTGTGATGTTGCTTCCACATGCTTCCACATGAACTCATGAAGTTTCCTAATACTGAATCAGGCCATTGGTCCATCAAGGTCAGTATTGACTACTCAGACTGGTAGTGGCTCTCCAGGGTCTCAGGCTGAGATCTTTAATGTCACCTATTACCTGATCCTTTTTTAGCTGAAGAGGCTGATACCTCCTGCATGTCAAGCAGATGCTCTATCACTGAGCAACGGCCCTACTGAATCCTTCCTCATCTCGGCAGAATATGAAGCACTAAGTGCTGCACAAGTGCTAAATATGATTTTCATATCATAAGAACAGGAGAGAAGCCACAGTGGATCGGCCCATCCAGTACAGCCCGTCCAGTACAACACTCTGTGTCACAACAGTGGCCAAAAATACCAGGTGCCCTCAGGAGGTCCAGCAGCGGGGCCAGAACTCCAGAAGCCCTCCCACTGTTGCCCCCCAAGCACCAAGAAGATGGAGCATCCCTGCCCCAGACAAAGGGTTCCATTTAGACCTTGTGGCTAATAATAGCCACTGATAGACCTCTCCTGGATGGGGACAGAGAGAGAGAGAGAGAGACAGACAGACAGCTTTTTCACTTACTCTTGCCCAATTCCCAGGCTTTATTTCTGGCCCTTGTTTCACCCAGCTGTTGTCCATGTAAGTCCCATAACTTCTCCCCCCCCCCAGCATAGGCTTTTTGGTGGCTAAAGAGGACCTTTGTCCTCCCCTTTTCGCCAGCAGAAAAGCTAGTTGGATCCATCCCTAACTTAAAATACCGGTTACTTGATGTACAAATGCTTTTAAAAATGCAGATTTTTACTGCGGGGGTGGGGGGGAAACACGGTTGAAAGAAACAGAAAATTGGCATAAAAATGAGGAATCCCAACTTTTATTTGCAGAAGGAAAATGAGGATTGGGGGGACCCAAACAGCCACGACAAGACATTTCAAACAATCCCACTCCCAGACCTTCTACAGGCAACCTCTCCTTGTGATGTTTACCTCTTTGGAAGTGACAGTTTATTCCTTTGACAAAACCACAGTGGACAGACAGACAGAAAAAAAGAAAGAGGGGGAGGGGGAGAGACAGAGAAGGAAAAGAGCTCGCAGACCCCAGCTTACCCGAGCAGTTTACTCAGCAGCAACCTTGCACGCAAGCCCTTCAGTAGAAAGAGCTTAGTCCCTCCTTAATCTCTGGGCGGGGCTCTCTTGCTGGCTCAGCTCTTAAAGGGGAAATTTCCCTTTTAAGAAGTTCAAGAGGCTGGCCAGGGCAGGCTCCGAGGTTCCCCTGCTGGCAGCCATTTTGTCCCCCCGGTGGCCAATTTTGGAAAAGCGGGGGAAAGCTTTAAAAATCGGTGTTTCCCTCGCTCTACCGGGGGACTTGGCAGCCCTATCCACTGCTCTACCACTCTTACAGTTAGGAAGTTCCTCCTGATATTTAGCTGGTATTGACTTCCTTGTAATTTCCACCCATTAGATCTAGTCTTGCAATCCAGAGCAAGAGAGAATAGATCTGCTCCGTCTTCTATATGACAGCCCTTCAAATACTTGAAGACTGCAATCATGTCCCCTCTAAGTCTTCTCTTTCCCAGGCTAAACATACCCAACTCTTTCAGCCTTTCCTCATAAGACTTGGATTCCAACCCTCTCACCATCCTGGTTGCCCTCTTCTGGACACGCTCGAGCTTGTCAACATCCTTCTTAAAATGTGGTGCCCAAAACTGGACACAGTACTCCAGGTGAGGCATGATCATAGCAGAATAGAGCGGAACTACCACCTCCCGTGATCTGGACGCAATGCTTCTGTTAATGCATCCTAAGATTGCATTAGCTTTTTTTGCAGTCACATCGCACTGCAGGCTCATGTTTAGTTTGTGATCAACCAGAACACCTAGCTCCCTTTCACATGTGCTGCTGTCAAGCCAAGTCCCTCCTATTCTATATCTGTGCCTTTGATTTTTTGTACCTAAGTGTAGGACTTATCTCTGTTGAAATTCATTTTATTTGTCTCAGCCCACTGTTACAGCTTGGTGGCCAGAGGACTGTTTTGTCCCAAAGGGACAGATATGGGGCAGTGGGTCCCTGAGCAGGCCTTAGGCTCTGGCAATTGCCCCTCCTCACTGATCGATGATGTCAGTTCCCCAGTTTGGAGGTGGTAGGTTAATGTGAGTCTGTGGGAGAACAAGGCACAATGTGGGGAATGGGAGGAGAGACATAGAGAGTGAGGCAGCCAGCCATTGCTGAGGAATGAACTGAAGACCTAGTGGGTACAGGATTTTTTTTTCTCTCTGATCTGATATGGGCTAGCAGCTACATTGACCTGTAGGAGTTCCTCTGCATTTTTACCCGTATTCTATCTCTATAGTTTTAAATAAGACAAATTCTACAGACAGGTCATAAAATGTCAGTGTTATCTCCTTCCAAGACACCAACCCAGATAAACATTAGCCTGGGAAATTGTCCCCTCCTCAAAGAAGTAGGTTAAACATCACAATATATATCATTATTTTGCATGCTTACCATATTTGAGAAGTTAGTGTGAAAGGTGCTGGATTTATTTTCTCAGAGCTAGATCTAAGCAAAAGAACCATGCTGGCTTATCTAGAATAGTCCTGGGATTCATGACAAGCTGTGACTGTATACATGTTAAAAATACAGAGACTTCTTTGGATATGCAGAATTCAGAGGGGCATTAAGAAAACTCAGATGTAATAGTCCTGATTGCAAGTGACGTTCTATACAGGTGCGAAATGCAACTCTAATGGCTTCCCAGCTGAATTTCATTAATATTGCAATGAAACCATTTGTGACATTTAGTGGAACATGTATAATTCAGAATTTGAAAAGATGCCCATCTCTCTTAGGTATGCAACTTTTAATGTAATCTTGAAACCTGATGGGATGGAGGTAGCTGAAATAATTATAGCTAATTTCCATAATGAAAGCTGTCTCCAAGATAATTAAAAGTGAAAACATTTAGAACTTAGCTTAGCCAAATTAATTACGATGACTCAAACATTCATAAGAAAGAAATGGTCGATAATAGCTGGCTTTTCCTTGACCTAATTAATGTAGCCTTATTTGTGGGGAAGGGGGAGGGGAAGTAGAAGATACAACATTGTAGTAAAGCATTTGTTACTAAAAGGGAAGCACCATAATGCAAACAACCAGATTTATTTAGGAGTGAAGCATATTACATGCTTGAAGACAGCAGCTGAGTTTTATTGCTATTTACTGCTACAAAGAAACAGTCATCAAAATAAGGGCTCAGGTTTGAACCAGTTCATGGATAGCTGCAATCTGGGTTGTGAGACATCTGTAGACAGTACCTCATAGCTAGATCTTCTTCAAGACAAGGTGGAAAAAGAATGTAAGGAGTAAAATAAATATGATTCTTCAAAACTCTCCACACTTTCAAAAGATGGACAAATTTTCTAGGGAATGAAGTACTGGCAATAAGGTCTATATAGGCTATAAAATTTATCATATAGTGTTATTCCAAGGTCCCAGTTTCTACCTTGGAGTTTATCTCCAGTAAGCAAAGGGACAACAGTACAGTAGTACTACAACAAAAGAGAGCTAGTTACTGTGAAAGAAGATCACAACAGTTCAGAAAAGTCACCACAGTGCCAAACTTGTTTGTAAAAAAGCTTAGTGTAGCTAGCAAGTAAGATGTCATTTCTAAATCCTTAACCCTACCAAATGACTTTGGCCCACTAAATATCTTTTAATTCTGTGAGGGTAGCTTAATGTTTAAACTTCTGGATCCTATTACTCATCCTATTGTAAAACGATAGAGCTTGGGGGGATTGCTAGAACATCCGTGGCAACATTTAATGTCACTTCTGGTTACATGACCACAAGTGATCTCATGGTATCATGTGACACCATACAACTCTCACCTCCATACCCAGAAACTCCTGGGGGTTACTAGCCTTTGACTGGCAACCTTATCTGTACTCCTCATAAAATATATTTTAAACACTAAACTAACAATTTGACAACCCCTTTATATTATCCCCAAACAGGGAAATTCTAATTTACAATTTCTTCCTGGTCAGGCCCATCTAGGGTTAAGTATGTAACGTTTAATTCTAGGGTTTCCTAGAATGTTATCAGGCTGTGCCGATTTGACTGTGGAATATATGTTCCTTGTTGATGAGTATATAAGTTCTAAATCCTGGATGGGAGACCAGGAGGGTTCACCCACGTTACTCCTGCGGGAGGCTTGAAATGAAAAGATATGCTCATTGTTTCACTTAATACAGAACTGTTGTCTCTATGATAGCGACTGAGGAAGATTTGTGTTTTTTATGTCTGCATGTAATTACTTTGTATGGTTATTACTAGTGCTTTGTGAAGGTCATCGTTCCCTTGTCTATAGGAGGTTTTAGCTAGTTCTTTATTTAATTGTTTAACTACATCCTGCTGGATTACGTTGGTAACTGGAATTTTGTAATTTTGTGTAGTATTTTTTGTGTTAGAAGCTTTAGTTATTACTGGTATAACTTACGTATCGTTTGGGAGTATTTGGAAGGCAGCGCACTCTCAGCATTATCTTAATTGGTCACAGCAACACTTGGCTGATAACCAGCAGGAAGGCATACGGGGGGGGGGGGGGGCTTGGGGGGCAGAAAGGGGAAACTGAGTGGAGCCATCTTAAAGGGAAAATAACATGGATTACACTTGTGTTGCAAACCCTACTTGAAATTCAGGGCATCCACAGTTTGATCCTGACTGAGGAAAGTAGAGACTGGCAAAAGACAAAACTTCCTTCCCCAATACAGCTGAGGATCACTGCAAGGTCACTTTTGGTTTGCATGACAATTTTCTGCATGTAGTAAGAACAGAAGAAACAACAGTAAGGATATGATGCTATAAATTAATATAAACCTGGTGCTCCTTATCCTGGGAGGGAAAGAAATATTCTAGAATCAATCTGGTAAGAAGGAGAAGGGGAAAAGGAAAGGAAAGGAAAGGAAAGGAAAGGAAAGGAAAGGAAAGGAAAGGAAAGGAAGAAGGAAGGGAGGCCAGTTCAGAGTGGACACTGTCGCTGCCCTCAACCATAGGCCTGGTGGAACAGCTCTGTCTTGCAGGCTGCACAGAACTGCATCAGATCCCTCCGGGGCTGGATCTCAACCAGCAGAGTGTTCCATCAGGCCAGAGCCAGGGCCAAAAAGCCCTGGTTCTGGTTGAGGACAGCCAGACACTTTAGGGGCAGGGATCACTAGTAGGTTGTTGTCACTGGAGCGTTGTGCTCTTTGGGGGATGTACCAGGAGAAGCAGTCTTGAAGATATACTGATTGCAGACCATTTAGGGCTTGAAGTTAATACCAAAACCTTGAACCTGATCCAGTATGCACTGCAGCCAGTGCAGTTGGATTTGGGCTCTAAGGGGAGTTCCCATAAGAACACACACAACTGCATTCTGGACCAGCTGCAGTTTCCAGATCAGGCTCAAGGGCAGCCCTGCGTAGAGATGCTCTAAGTTTATCTTTCCCCTCAAGGCAGATAAACAACCAAAATCACACTGCAGTGATAGTGTACTTTCTTATCGCTACACTACTGCATGGTCCCCATAGAAACATATGAGCAAGCCCATTAGGAGGTCTTCATTACCTTTCGCTACCTCTGTTGTGCTACAGAACTTTTAGCAAGAGAATTGCACTAATCCATATGAATGAGATCACAGTTATTCTGCTGCAGCTCCAACCCCATTAAAACTACTGAAGCTGCACTAGGTTTAACGAAGGTCAATGGAAAAGCTCTCACTAACTCCAAAGTGCTTTGGATCCAACCTAGGTCTGAATCTAATTTGGCTCAGTTCATTTCAGGACCAGGCATTTGTGAACACTGCTATTTATAATGGCATTAGCTAATGCAAGTTCTGAAAATTCAAACGTTCATCAGCAGCTTCAGCATAGTACTACAAAATGGAGTGCAATCAAAATGAAATCCAAAGGAGATGTATCATAGCTAACAGAAAAAATAATATTATCATTTCCTCAGGCAGCGTTTTCTGTCGTTTAAGCCATCTGCTTTAAAACCTGGTTGCAGTTCTCTTAGTTCTGCATTGACACTGAGAATATTTAATTTGGAGGGAGAAATGAAGACACTGTGGCTGAAAACAGATTAGTATAAGCTTTGCACACTGCTTCAGTGCTTCCGCAAATGAAGTACAAGGGTGGTGATTAATCTGATGTACTTCAACTTCAAAATTCCTGTTAAAAAATTCAACCCTTCTAAAAAGTTCTTCCTGTCACTTGATACTCATGAAAAGTTTTTAAAAATTAAATAAGCAGAGATGACCTCTTCTTTCTAACTGTTAAAATAGTAGCGTAGCATATTTCTTTCTTTACACAAACACTTACACATTTACATTGCAAAAGAGACACATTTGTTAGGAATGACCAGGGGTCCTTCCGTAGAAAAAGAGGTGCAGGAGCTCATTAGCATAACTCATTAGCATACCTCATTAGCATATGCCACGTCCTCTGACATCACCAGAAGTGTGTCAGAAAGGGAATGTCAGTTTCAGCCCCATTATACCCTATGGGCCATTGAAATCAATGGCAAAAACTCATAGGGTATATGAGGGGCTGGAGAAAAGGGGGTTTGAGGGAGAGGCTCCAAACTTGCAGGGTAGCTGCTGGGGCCTCTCCTCAAAATACCCACCAAGTTTCAAGAAGATTGGACCAGGGGGTCCAATTCTATGGGCCCCCAAACAGGTTGTCCCATCCCCTCCATTGTTCTCTATGGTGGGAAAAAATGTTAACTTTTTTCCTACCATAGAGAACAATGGAGGGAATGGAGGCAACCTGTTTGGGGGCCTGTAGAATTGGACCCCCTCGTCCAATCTTCTTGAAACTTGGTGGGTATTTCGAGAAGAGACCCCGGCAGCTACCCTGCAAGTTTGGAGCCTCTCCCTCAAATCCCCTCCCCTCCAGTTTCTTTTAAATTTGCTGCCGAATTTCGGTGGCAATTCGACAGCAGGCTGAATGCCCATGGCTGCCCTAGTGGCCACTCCTGAGCTGGCAGAGCAAAGCTCCGCCTCGCTCCGGCCCCAACGGACCCCTGGGAATGACCTAGAAGAAAGGGAAGCACAGTTATCTTATATTCTAATAGTGAAGTCTGCCGATCTTTGGATACTTAAATCTGGTGACTTGAGCTGTGAATGGGCAATGCGCATGCACGCACACACACACACACACACTGGTTTTTTTTAAAAAAAAAACTGAAAAAGATAAAAGGAGCACCTGTAGGTTTAAGCAATGGATTCTATTGCTAGGCAACCACAGTATTCCAGGCTGAGTTTATGTGAAAAGAAGACAGGAGGAGGGGACAGGACCATTTCCAAGCCTATTTTGGCCTCTGGGGAGGAACTCATCAGGGCCAGCCCTGGCTAGAGTTGCCAACTCTAAGTTGGTAAATTCCTGGATATTTTGTGGTGGAGTCTGAGGAGGGCAGGGTTTGAGGAGGGGAGGGGAGAAGCCTTAGCCAGATATTATGCCATAGAATTCACCCTCCAAAGCAGTAATTTTCTCCTGGGAGACAGACCTCCACATCAATAATTCAATTGTAATTCTGGGACATCTCAAGGTACCACCTGGTGGTTGGAAACCCTAAGCCTGGAAGCAACCTCTGGGGTGTTGACATTACCCAACTTGCATTACTCAATTAGGCCTGGCTGCTTGCTACTTTTCACCAGCAGACACCCTATGAAAGCCAGTGTGATGGAGTAGGATCTGGGAGATCCAAATTAGAATTCCTATATTGCTTTGGAAGCTCAATGGGTGATTTTGGACTAGTCACATATTTTCATTCTGATCTACCTCACAGGATTGTTTTCCAGATAAAAAAAGGAGAGTAGAATAATGTAAGCTGCTTTGGTCTCCACTGTGGTGTATAAATTAAGTAAATAATAAATATGACTGAAGATAGGAGGCAGATAAAAGGCAGGTTGGTGAATGGCTGAGAAAGAGAGAATGAGGCAGGAAAAGGGGCAGGGTTGCCAACCCCCCGGTGGGAACAGGTGAAACCCCACTTTCACAGGATCTTGCCCACTGCTGGCTAGCTGGCTGGCAGGGGGAAATCCTGCTTACAACTGACCTCTTTAAGCCTCGTTCCAGTTTCAGGCCTCCTTCCAGTTTCGGGCCTCCTTCCAGTTGGGGGTGACTCCCTGGTTTTTGGACAAAACTCTACAGCTTGAAGCTGAATTTACCATAGCATTTTGCCCCAAAATCAGAGTGTCACCCAGACCGGAAGTAGGCCCAAAAACAGAAGTAGGTCCGAAATTGCCCAACATCACTTCCGGTCTCCAAGGAGGACATTGGGAGACCCCTGCTGGCCAGGTAAGTCAACCTAGGAACCCTAAAAAGGGGAGAGGATATGGGGAATTGCACATTGGAGGGAAAGAGTGTGGGGATGGTGATACAAGGAAAGTGAGGTGCCACCCCACAAGTCCTTGAGGGCTCTTACCATGCAAGTGGGCCTGGCCCAGTGGCCAACACTACACAACTGTGCCGCAGTTTTCCTAGGCAAAAGCTGCTGGGGGCGGATTTAAGACAGAAGGGGAGATAAAGGTAAGTTGTCTGTTGGATGGGAATGAAATCGGGTTGCCAACTGCAGGCTAGAAAATTCCTAGAGGACTTCCGGCAAGACTTGCGATCATGGCGGACGCGCTCCTCTGCATCTGCGGGGAGCGTGATCCGTACCCGGCGGGAAGAAGGGGCTTCGGACTGGTGCCGAGCCCCCAGAGACCCTAGTGAAGGGGCTCTGCCTGGGGTGGCACGAAGGGGATCTCTCCCTACGGTGGCGATCGAGGGATCGAGGTCCCCTTTCATCACCCCCATAGGTTCCCCGTCCGTGGGAGCCGTATGGCTAAAAGCGCAAAACCGTGAAGCAGCAGAGAGTGTGAAGCTTTGAAGCTGGAACTTATAGTTACGCACGGAGAAAACGTGAGTCTGAAGTAAAAACAAACAGAACACAGCGGGAAAGGCGGGTGGAGTGAACCCCCCCCCCCTTGAAACTGGCGTACTTACGAGACTCTTTATGTGGCATTACTGCATGAAAAAAAAGTACGTTCGGCTTGCTAGATGGCGGCATCGCGCTTTAGAGGATATGAACTTTAAAAAGTTATAAGCGCAGTCGTAGAATTTGCTTCTTTCGCCCATCTTATCTAACTATCAACAAAGAAGCGCAGCCTCAACAATGGCGGGGAAACCGAAACCTTCCCCCAAACTGGGAAGTACAGCTCCGAGTTCAAAGGTTGATACCACAGAGATGAGCAATGTGTTCTCCTCGTTATTGCGACCTCTGGTGGACCAAATGACAGCTCTCAACATCAAGATGGATAAAATGCAATTGGAACTGAAGGAGTCGAATAAAACTACAGAGAAGCTGCAGCGAGAACTTCTGGAAGTTAAGACTTCAGTAAAAATCATGATTCAAGGCTACAAAAAGCGGAGAGAGAAAAGGCCTTCCATTCTGATCAGCTCTTGAAACTACAGATGGAAAGATCGAATTTTTTCCTAAGACTTCAGAATGTACCAGAAGATAAAGGAGAAGACCTTAAAAATCTGTTAAGTGAAGCGCTTGAACCAGTGACAGGCTTAAAAGCAGCGGAAATAAAAAGCGACATGGATATGGTTTACAGAACCTATCCAGATTATACTAAAAAGAAAAGCCTGCCTGGTGAGATTCAGATAAGGTTCTCCAAAAAGTCAACAAGAGATGTGGTGCTTAGGACCATAAATAAAGCGGTTCTGAAGATCAAAGGAAAAGAAGTTAAAGTGATGAAAGATATCCCATTTGAAATAAGGAAAAGAAGGAAAGCCTATGGAAAACTGACATCTTGGCTACAGTCTGAATCTATTATCTACAGATGGAATGTTCCGGAAGGACTGAGCTTCAGCATCAAAGACAAAAAATACAAGATTGACTCTGTTCAACAGGCAAAAAGTTTTTTGGAAAAAAGCAAAGAAAAGAAAAAAGAGAGAGACTCAGATGGTTCGCTGGCATCGCAAGAAAGCATGTATGGATTTGATAGCTCAAAGAGTGAAGAAGAAATTTCTGACTCGGAAAAAGGGGAAGCAGCTCCAAAGGCACAAGAAGAGACTGTTAAGACAAGAAGAGGATGAAAGAAGAAATAAGGGCTGAAATGTTTTTTGAAATTGCACTTATATATTTTATATAATTTGTATAATTAAGCATTCCTTCAAAAGAGCATGTCTGTCAAACAGCTTTTTTATTTTTCATATATCATCAGTAACAATGTTAATTGAAAATTAACCAAGGTTTAAAATGCTTCATATGTATTAGTGGTAAGGTAATATTAAGCAAATGCTAAAGCACACTCTGTATAAGGTAAATGTAGCTTAGAAAAGTAGTGATGTAGTAATAGTAATAGATAAAATCAATAAAAATCTTTAAAAAAAAAAGAAAATTCCTAGAGATTTGGGGGGGTAGAGTATGGGTAGGGTGAGGTTTGAGGAAGGAAGGGACCTCAAAGGTTATAGTGTCATAGATTCCACCCTCCAACGCAGCCCTCTCCGCCAAGGAAACTAGAGCTTCAAACCTCCTGGTGGGGGGCTGCAGATCACCCAGAATTACAACTGCTCTCCAGATGACAAAGATCAGCTGCACTGGAGAAAATTGCTGCTTTGGAGGGTGGAGTCTATGACATTATACCCTGCTGAGGTTGCTTCCCTCCCCAAACCTCACCCATCCAAGGCTCCACCCCCAAATCTTCAGGAATTTCCCAACCTGGAGCCGGCAACCCTAATGGGCGAATTGATCTTTGTAGCTGGGGATCTGTTTTCATTCCAGGACATCACTAGGCAACCCTAGGAGGAGAGAAGGAAGCAGGAAAAAGGGAGAGGTTATGGGGCTTTCAGTAAAAGGAAAGAGAAAATAGTGGGGGGTTGAGATGCCTCCCACAACTCCTCAATGGTTTCTTCTTGTAGTAATCTAATCCTTGCCTTAATACAATCACTTTCATCTCAGCAAGTTCTTCTAAATAGCATTTAATACAGACATAAGCAGGAAGTACCTTTGTATTTTGTTTCGCATGAAAACCCCTTTTGATCCTTAGCACAAAAACCTCAATAAAGCCCAAGAAGGATATGTGATATTGCTATGAGAACCAGGTGCTTCACTCTGACCTAAACATGCTTCTCTATTCAGCTGAGGCTGAGCAGCAGAAGGAAAACTGGAACTAGGAGAGACCAAAGAAGACTTCAGGCCTCTTGCCTCCTTATTGGCTAGTTATTGATGATAAGCATCATGGAACACTTTGGTATAGTAGTTACAGGAACACAGGGGAAGGCATGGCTCATTCCAAACACACACTTTAGAATAAAGAACTGGTGAGACAGAGGCCTTGATAATTGGCAGCACGCTCCATTGAACATAGTGGGACTTACTTACAAGTAGACATTCATAGAAACACACATAGCAAGATATCGAGTTTGGTTTTGAAGCCCCCTGCAATGGCAGGGCCAGCTCAAGGTATTTCTTTAACTCAAGCAAAGGCCCTATTTTTTAATTGGCACAACAATTTTGTTTCATTTTAAAATTTCTATAAAATTAAATATATAATACAGAATAATAGTTCCATGGAAAATACATTTTAATAGGTGTTATGAATAGTCTTCTTCCTTCTGTCCAGAAGAAGATCAAAGAATGATTCAATGTAGTAGACACTTCTTTTAGTATCTTAAAAAGGCACTGATTGTACAAGAATTTCAAATTACAAGTATTTGAATGCCGCAAGGGGTAGGGATGTCAGACCCCAGGTGTGAGCAGGGGTTCCCCCAATTCTTAGGGCTCCCCTCAATGCCCAGCAACTGGCTGGCAGGGGAACCCCACCCCCAACAGTGGCCTGCAGCCCCACTTGAAAAGAGCAGGCACTGTGTGCCTGGCCTGCAAGTGGCAAATCCGCTGCTTGCAGGGCAGGCATGCGTGGCGCCCGCTTTTTCCGGGGGGGGGGGAGGGTACCAGCTCCTGCCTTGCAAGATGCAAGTTCCCCTCTTGCAAGGCAGGAGCGCCCGGCGCCCACTCTTTCCAAGTGGGGGCAGGCAGCTCCTGCCTTGCAAGAGACGATTTTGCCTCTTCCATGGCAGGAGCGCTTGGCCCTCACTTCTCCCCCCCACACCATTTAAAGGGAAGTTCCCCTTTAAATGTTAGGAGGGAAATGGGGATGTGATGATGTCACACAGAGTGATATCACTGCACTGGGGATAGCCACACCTCTTCCTGGAGTGTCCTCCCAATCCCCCCAATGGGGAGAAGATCGGACCTGGCAACCCTAATAAGGAGAGATAGTGATGGGAGCCTTTCTCATTCAGCCACAAAATAGTTACATGGATGAGATCACATAACCTGTTGGCTGGGTAATAATGTGAACTGGCCTTTGCTCATGGGTGTTAACATGGGTGTGCAAGGTGAGATTTGTAATTGCACAAATGTTTCGAATCTCCACTTGGATAAATGATATTGAACTTCTGCAGCACAAGGACATTACAATAACTTTATTTCAATACTATTGTTTCAAAAGCTAAAATCTGTCTTGCTATATGGATTGTGCTGATGAAGACTTTCACAGCCGTTACAACATTCTGCAGTTGCTCGGCCTTTTTTTTTTTAAATCAATGGGTCAGAGCGAAAGTTTCCATATGGAGTTTGATTTATTTTAGAGAGGGAATTCAAACCTGAGCATGTGTATGGTAAATAAATCAAGTAAAGATTTATTTGTTCTAGTTATAAACCAAGAATAAACCTTTAGAGGAGCAAAGTATTTTTAAAGGTGAATTACGCTGGGAAAAATGGATTTTGCATTAAATTGTGCCTATATATACAATGCAATGTCTCAGTTGTGATCAGAGTAAAAGCCATTACACTGGCCATTGCACTACACCAATTTATTTTCTAGAAAGTATTTCTGAATCTAAGACAGTTTCCCCCCACTAACAAAGAACAAACATTCAGACATGGAGAACAATGCCCCATAATAAATGTCTCTCTCACAAATTCTATTGTACCATTCTGAGTTCCTTTTTCAGATCTCTGTGACACAAAATGAATTCATGTAATCATTAGTTAGCATTTATCATAGTAATCTGGAAAGGAAAACCTTAGGGGTCCACACTGGCATTTCTACCCACTCTTGCAATACAGAAAAGTTTACCATTTAAATGTAAAGAACTGTAACACCCAGAATATGTGCTAGGACAGTGTGCTAATGTTGAAAAAAGAGAGAGAGGAGACAATATGATCCCATAACTTAAAAATATGCATTGGCTAAAAAGATTGCCATTTGTGTCCCTGTTTGGCCTTAACTTTTTCTGTCTGCTGAGAAAGCATTAAATCACTCAGTGCAAAGACTCACCACTATGGATGGGCATGGACCCAAAAATGGAGGTTTGTATAGATTCATGGTTCATGGGTTTCATGGACCATGGACGATGTATTTTCACAAACTTTTCCATTTAACGGACCAGTTCATGGTTTGTGAGGTTTGTGACTTTGGGATATGCTAGAACAGCCCCCACAGGGGCTAGAGATGCCAAACTTGCACCGAGTCTCCATATCACTCTCCTCTACCTGGCCTCCAAGTTAGGAGAAGATTGGATTTCAGGGGCCAAGGTACAGCCCCCCCCCCAAAGCAGGTGCCCCCAGGAAAGTATCTGTGGGGAAATCACAGCCAGAGGTTCAGGAGTGTGTCAAATGGACCCCTTGTGAGCTAGAGGCATCAAACTTTTAGAGGACCTCCCTTGGATGCCCCTCTAGCTGCCCTCCACATTTGGTGAGGATTGGCTGTGGGAGGCAAGTAGCGCCCCCCCCCCCCCCCCCAGCACATATTGTCTCCTCTCTGGGGAAATAAATCACAGCTGACCCTTCTCTTCTGGCCTAGGAGGTGGTCACCCATTGTTCCTGTAGACGGGCATGATAACCTTGGGTGCAGTCAAATGAGCTCGCTCATATGGGTAGAGGTTTGGATAGGTGGATGTTGTTCCATGACTTAGCTGTTGAGCTGAAGGGTAGATCTTGGTTTATGAGGTGGATGTGTTGCATTATGAGATAGATGTCAGTCCATGAGGTAGGTGTTTTGCTGTGAAGTAAATCTGGGTTCATGAGGTCAGTGTCATGCAATGAAATAGATCTGGGTTTATGATGTTGGTGTCATGCTATGAGGTAGAAGTCAGTCCATTAGGTGGGTGCTGCATGATTTCGATGGGAGACAGAAATCATGAGGAGGCAGATTTGGACCAGGGAGGCTGGAAGCAATGATTCTGGGGAAGAAGGGGGTCTTAAAATCTTATTGAGGGAGTGCAGGCCCTCAGGGGAGGGGTCATGCACTTGATAACTTATGAGACCCTCTGCTTGGCTCTTCAGGAGGACACTGGTGGACTGGGGGCCAGGACTCAATATCCCAATGGGGGGGGTGCAGGTCCAGCTCATCCACCTGCCACAACAGAGGTGGCCATCCTTCCACCCAAGCACAGAGAGCACAACCCACAGGCCACATGCTGGATGCAACAAAAGGGGTGGGGGAATGGGGGGAAGGTGAGGACTCAGCATTCTCCTGGTCTTTATTCCCCAAGATCAAGAGGGGGGTAGCTAATCAGGGGAAGGATGACCTTGAGGAAGGCCAACTCATAGACCAGGGCTGTGTCCAGGTGTGTGTGGTGGGGGCTGAGGAGGTCTCCCAGGTGGGAGAACACCTGCTCACTCTGGACACTAGTGGGGGCAGGACAGAAGCTTCATGGTCATGTTGGACAGGTTGGGCCAGATGGCAGCCTTGTGAACCCACTACTCCAGAGAATTGGACTCAGGGGGTGTGGGAGGCTTGGGAAGTACTCCCTCACCATAACCTCTGCTGAGTCCTTGGCCAGGGCACACCTGGCCTCCTCCATGCTGCCAACCTCCCAGCTCACCACTGAGGACCAGTAGGGTGGGGATGGGTCATTCCCAGTTGGGCTCTTGGGGGCTGAGGTGCTGGGCTGCTCCTCCTCCCCCTCCTCCTCTCCCCCCAAGCTCTTCCATCCCCTGTACACTCTGGCCACTTTGGCTGGCCTGCAACCTCTGAACCCATCTGCAGAGGTCATTTTTCCATTGCTGGATCTCCTCAGTGTACATAGCAATGCTGCCCTTAATATGGGGGTTGCAGTTGCAGGCCGTCCTGTATGCCTTCTGTTTGCAGAAAGGATGAAACTGAGTGGCCACACCTGCCTGCAACCACTCCACCAAGGCCCTGGCACTCAGGACAAGAGCTGCCCCCTGCTCCATTGTGGAGGCCAGTGTCCTGTCCAGCCCACGGATCAATGGAATGGGGCACAGGATGTCGACTTCGGGACATGCATCACTGAAGAGAGAGTCAGCCAGTCGTTTGAACTGATGTTGATCTCCTTTCCCCCCTGCAGGATGGGCATGGACAAGACAACATCCTGCACCACACTCTTCTGCTCCACTAGATGCTCAATCATCATGTAAGTGGAATTCCAGCAGGTGGGCATGTCCTGCACTAGCCGGTGTTCAGGCTCCTGTGCCCACCCCCCACCTCTCATACAGCTGGCAGACAAACTTGATGCTGAAAAGTGGGCAGCCAGGCACTGACAGGTATCCAGCAGTTTGTATGTCTGCATTGTGGCCTCATCCCAGGTGGATTTCATGGTGCTCCCCAGCCTAAGAGCATCCTTCACCACCAGGTGCAGGTTGTGTGCCATGCAGATGACGCTCTCGATGTGTGCATAGTTCACCATTGCCAGCATGTTTGTCTGGTGTCTGTGACCATGTAGCATGAACCATGTCACCCCAGGCAGGGCCCACCCACTCCCTCAGGCTAGCTTGGACTATATTGGTGATGTTCTTTGCTGTATGGTTGTCCATCCCTTGGGAATGGATCAGAACCACTTTGTAGCCTGGCAGCAGGCCTGTCCCCTTCTTCCAGGGCTCTGGTCTTTCCCTGGCAGTCCGGAAGTCCTCTGGTTGCCACCAGTGGGCTGTGAGGGAAAGGTAGTCATGCTGATGACTGCTCCAGGTCTGCTGTGAAGTGCAAAGTCTTCCCTCACACTCTGGACAACCACCTTAACCATCTGCATCATACAGCAGTACATGGAGGGCACGACTCATCAGCTGAAGGTCCTCAAGGAGATGGTATACCAGGGGGCAAAATAGTGCAGCAGCTGGCAAACACCCACCCACTCCATGACAAAGGGTCCCCATCCAGGGCAATCATCTCACCAATGACACAAGTGATTGCCTCCTGGGTCTTCCCCCTCGCCATCTTGCTTGGGATAGCCACCACCACCATGGGAATGACCTCCAAAAGGGTGGGCTGCCTACAGGGTCCACTCCCACCCACAGCACCCTTGGTATGAGTTCTCTGCCTTGCAGTGGACTCTCCTTCCTCCCTGCTGAGCAGGCCTCTTCTTCACCCTGCTAGGTGCCAGCTTTGCCACTAATTGCTCTGGAGGCAACAGATTTGGGTGGTGCCTCTGCAGGACAAGTGGTGTGGATGTGAGCCTCTCTGTGCCTGGGCCTGGCAGAACCGACACTCTGCCACACAGGGGTCACTCTTGAGAGTTTGGAAATGCTGCCAGAGTTCCCCCTTGAAATGGGCACCCAAAAGTGGAACAGGTGGGAGACTTAGCTGCCACATTCTGGTACTGGGCCGGGCAGACTGGGGGCGGGGGTTGACTAGAGGCAGGAGCAGCTAGGGATGTGGAGGAGCTGAATGTTTCCCCACCACCACCATCCTGAGATTCCTCCTCCTCCTCCAACAGTTTCATAAGCTGATCTTCTTCTGGCAGTGCTAAGAGCTTCTTTGTCTCCAACTCCATCCCCATAAGCACATTCAGGAAAGGAAGTTGTTCCTCTGATACCCCTGTTGGCACCCCAGCACAGCTGGGCCCCAGTGGCTAGGCAGAACGGGCTTCTTCCATGGGAACAGATGGAGGGGGGCTTCATCCCAGGATGAACACCCTTGGCCCCCACCTTCACCCTCACTGCACAGAAAGGTTTACTGTGTGCTGTCTTTTTGTTCACAGTTGGGGAGGAGTGTATGGGTCCTCAGCCCCAGTAACTTTGCCCTGCTGCCCTGACATGGGCAGGAGGAACATAAGAGAAGCCAATGTTGGATCAGGCCAATGGAGGCCCATCAGTGGGGCCAGGACACTATTGTCCCATTGTTGCCTCCCCCCAAGCACCAAGAATATAGAGTATCACTTGCCCCATAGTTCCTATCTATACCTTGTGGCTAATAGCCACTGATGGATCACAGGTGGTGTCTGAGAGCCCAACACCACCCCAACAGGGACAGGTGCCAAAACCTCCCAACCCTGAAGAGCCCCAGTAGCTTTGCCCTCTAGCTCTGACTTGGGCAGGAGGGCAGGTGGTGGCTCAGAACCCTGATACCATGCATAACACCACTGCAGCCAGGGACAGGTGCCAAAAAATCCCACCGAGTTGGAGTGCGGACACTCCCTGAGGAGCCCCAGTTGCTTTGCCCTGCTGCCCTGCTGTGGGCAGGAGGACACGTGGTGGCTCAAAGCCCTGAGTCCACAGACACTCCTCCCTAGCCCCACAGTTCAGTCTAGGGTTGCCAGGTCTGGGTTGGAAAATGCCTGGAGACTTTGGGGGTGGATCCAGGAGAGGGCGGGGTTTGGGGGGAGGGGCCTCATCATGGTACAATGCCATAGAGTCCACCCTTCAAAGCAGCCATTTTCTCCAGGGGAGCTGGTCTCTGTCAGCTGGAGATCAGTTGTAAAAGCGGGAGATCCCCAGGCCCCACCTGGAGGCTGGCAACCCTAGTCCAGTCCCTTCCTCGTCTCACTCACTCTCTGCACTTAATAAGTTGCTTTGCTCTGGTGCCCTGATGTGGGTGATGTGGCTCAGAACCCTGAGCCCACAAACCCTTCTCCTCAGCCCCACAGTTCACTCCTTTTCTCTGCCTCTAATAATCTTCTTCTCTCTCGATCTTGATTCTGCCACTGCTTGCTGCAAAGTGAAACCAGCTGCATCACCCTGAGGGTATATATGCAGTCTGGTCCCATAGACCAGAATGGGAGCTCTCTTATTGGCAGCCAGAGCTGCGTGTCAAGCTTTGGAGAAACAATACTGGTGTTTCCTGGGCTGCAGAAAGGCTGTAGAAGAACATCCTCCTGGGCCGCCTTGACAATTAATTTCTCAGTACTGGGTTGTCTGGCCCACAGACTGCTCGAACAGACTGCCTAAAATAAAAAAAGTGGTCCATGGGCAGTCCATTGAAAATGCTAAAACATGGACTGGACGAACGGACCACAGACCGTGCCCATCCTTACTCACAACAGTATCTGCCATAAGAGGAAGCTGTCTTCGTGAATCTGCATGAGTTGCTGCTCAGAGACATTACCTGTTCACATTCAGGCAGCATTAGGCTTGCCAATCTCTAGGTGGGGCCTGGAGATCTCCCGCTATGACAATTGATCTCCAGAAGACAGAGATCAGTTCCCCTGGAGAAAAAGGCTGCTTTGGAGGGTGGACTCTATGGCACTCTATGGCACTCTATGACAAGGTTCCCTCTCCAAACTCCATCCTCCCCTGACTCCATCCCCCCCCCCCAAATCTCCAGGTATTTCTCCATTCAAAGCAGGCAACTCTAGGAGACATGCTCACACCAGCAGCTCAGGTGAAAACACAGGGAAGAGACTTCTCTAAGAGCAGGCCAGTCTTACTCATTTGCATTTTAAAAATAAACTGTTTTAGGTGCAAGTGTAGTGTACCTCTAAGTTTAATTCAGTGTAAAGCTAATGTTTTACACATGTTATTTCACACCTTCCTTTCTTTGTCAACCTTCCCCAGACACCATCTGTCTACTCCATCCAAGAAAAAAAAATACATTAGCATACCTAAGATATATTTTTCTTGGTTTTGTCCATCCCACTGGAGCAGAGGCATGCTGGGTAGCTTGACTTCTGCAGTATTCCAGTTTTGCTCATTTTGAATACATGACTCCCAGAGCTGAGCATGTTAATGTGAATCAAGTTTCAGAAAGTAGCTGTGTTGATCTACAGTGGAAGAGCTAAATTTGAATCCAGTAGCACCTTAGAAACCAACAAGATTTTGAGGGTGTAATGCCACTGGCTGATTAATACTGTCAGTGGTACAAACACAACATTCATTCATATGGTCAAAATGGAACTAATGTTAAATGTTATACAACTTGCACATTATAGTCCTGAGAGATAAGCCAAGCAAGTTAGTAAATTGTGGGATTACACCAACAGTAGTTATGAAGCCAAGCAACTACTTGAAATACTACTAATTTTAAACAGCTACCAATTCATCAGTGTAATCTCACAAGTTGCTCACCTTAGGAACACATGGACATTGCTTCCTTAGATTTAGTGTGATGTGTAAGTCAAATATTGTGTATTTTCCTCCATGTTTTATATAAAAGGCATCATCCTTGAAAATACTCCTCTCTTTCTCATCTGCTCCAAGTTCATTTCTCTGAGCACTACACATTATGGACTCATCACAACATTCACAAGTGCTTCTGACAATGATTCTTTCATGGCATTTAGTGAAGGGGCACAGTTAGTTCATCTGTGCATTCAGGAGCAATTTTTTTTTTTTTAAAAAAAAGATACCCAATTTATCAGGAAATCAAGCTGAAGTATCAGCCATCTATGCATTGGGCTGTAACTGCTCAACTGCTACAGTCATCTCATTCTGAAGCAGGTGAACTATTGCAGGGCCCCTGGAGATCTCTTGAAGTGAGGTGATAATGAAACCATTCAGTTGCCTTAAAAGAATTTTTTATTTCCTTCATCTCACGCAAAAGACATAAAATTCCTCTTTGGTCTTTTAAGATTTTTTGCTAAAGGGTTTAAAGCATTATGCTAGAAAATCAATATGTTCTTTTGAGCATCCTGTCGATAATGCATTCTTTCTTTTATGAGACATGTGATCAATCCTGAATCCAAAGACTCCACCAACCATCTCAGGGACTGCTTTCAGGCAGTAAGCTCAGTCTTGAAATGGTCAACATTGCCTTGTATTAGATTGTTTAAAATAATATTTTTTTAAAAAAACAAAAAAAACCCTTTGTAACAGGTCTGTGTGAGATAGTTCCAAGAACTTGTTCCTTTTTTTTCTTTTAAAATTTATTGATTTTATAGATAATGGTAATAAAACAATGGATGGCCAACAGAATTCTGAATGGGCTATGTTCAGCTTTAAATCCCTCCATTCTAAGTGCAATAAATACATGTGGGATTTTTTCCTCCATTAAAAGTATGCTTTTCTCCACATCTTATCAATATCACTCAGTCAGTAATTTCTACCCACTTGCTGGTGTGCTTGTCTTCCAAAACTGCATTCCATATGTAATTGTTCCTGTTCAAAAATTGAAAGGTGGATTCTAGAAATGTTTTTCCCCTAACAATTTTTCTTACACAAGAAGCAGAAATATTCTGCTTTGGAAGAAAAGCCACACAAACCTTCAAACCATATGATCCCCAAGAAGAATTAGTGGTAGTTGGGATATTTAAGGTTGCATTTACTTTTTCCCAAACTTTCAAACTATTTCTTTATCTAGCTTCCAAGAACATATTCTTTGGAGAAGACATAAAAGTAGGGATGGGGCACAAACTGGCTCACAAGCTGAAATTCAGCACAAACTTGAGCCTGTTTAGAGTCCCTGAACCAATGTCATGCTCTGTGTTATATCCTGGACACAATTCCTGGACACTTGTATGAATCTTTGATGTGACCAAACATGTAATGGCGCCGGCCATGCGGTCTGACCGCATGGCCTGGAAAAGGTACAAGCTTGAGGTAAAAGAACAATAGCACCCAGGCTCCTAAAGATCCACCTATCAGAGGCTTAGCATATTCAAATGAACCAATGTAATCTCTGATGGGAAGATTAACCTATCCCGCAGTGTGGGTGTGGACAGGGGTGAGGCTTTTCTGTGCATATAAGCTGACCCCCGGGCCACCTCAGGTATGTTTGTTCCTGACCTCTAATAAACTCCACAATGCTGAAATTCACTCCACTGGTCTCCAGACTCCAGTACTTTTCAGAGGCGACACAGATGGGATCCCGATGAGTGACTCATCAGCCGAACCAAGCAGCGAAGCACCAATCTGCTGGCACCAGGCATCGCCTAGCCCTGCGCTCCGAGGAAACGCTGCAAGCCCTGAGGACATTGCTCACGACGATGCTCCTGCTCTGGTAACTATGGCTGCTGCCATGGGACAAATCCCTCCCTTTGGCCCCTCTATACCTGAGACCTAGGACACATATTCCAGGCAACTAGGGTTGCTTCTGACTATGCATGGGGTCACCGAGGCCGACATGAAGCGGGCCTGGCTACTGGGCCACTGTGGCATAGAAACCATGCACCTTGCCCAGAGCTTAATCTCTCCCCGAGACCTGCTGGATCTTACCTACGATGAACTCCTCAAGCAGCTCGGGGTCTACTTCATGCCAAAACCTTCCATGCTGGCGCTCAGAGTACAGTTCCTCCAGAGGACCCAATAGACAAGTGAGAGTACTGCTGCATTCCTCACCAACCTCTGCCGGCTGGTAATCGGGTGTGAGTACTGACAAGTGGAGGACCATTTGTTGGGCAGTTTTGTGGCCGGGGTGCTTGAGGCCAAGCTCCGGCAGCAGCTGATCACACTCTTGGAACTGACCCTGGAGAAGGCGCTGCAGATGGTAATCATGTTTGAAACGACCCAGAAGGATCGCATGGCCACCCACTCGCACCGCAACCTCGAAATTGGACGTTTCACAAGAGGAAGATGTCTGCCAGCTGCACTCTCGCTCTCAAAGAGGTATGTTCTGTTCCTCGGTTCCCACTCCCAACACACAGCCCAGGCCACTGCCCCCACTCCTATTTCTCAGCACAGGCTGCCAGCATCATGCGCTAGCTGCGGAGACCCCCATAAGCACCGTTCCTGCCGGTTCCGCAAGGCAACATACTGTGCCTGCAAAAAGATGGGGCACATCATGAAGGCCTGCTGCTCCAAGGACAGCTGCTGCTCCCCAGCCACGCACTACAAGGTGGTGGACAGCATCTCAGCGACAGCACATAACCAGGTACTAAGCTTGCCCCAGCCCCTGCCCAGAAAGATATCAGTCCACGTCCGGATCAAAGGGGCCCCCTGTTCCATGGAACTAGACACCGGGTCTTCATACTCAATAACTTTGGCTGCAACCTTCAGGCAGCTTTGCCTGCAGGGGGGGCCAGGTTGCACAAACCCACGGGACTGGGGCTCTGGGATTTCCAGAAGAATCCAGTGGCGATTAAGGGGCTGGGCAAATTCAGGGTCCAGTACCAGGACTTTAGCAGGCTCCTAGACCTCCTGGTGGTGGAGAGAGACCTCATCAGCCTTTTGGGACTTTCATGTACTTGGCTCAAACTTACCAGCAGCTGCCGGTGGACAAAGCCACAGCAGAGGCCCAAACAATAGTGACTCACAAGGGGTGTTCAAGGTGAAACAGCTCCAGTTTGGGGTCAGTGTGGCCCCAGGGATCTTCTAGGAGTTAATGGACCATTTATTATTAAATGTCTTCTGGGTGTGCCATCAGTGGAGTTCCTGGACTTCACCGTGGACGCCCAAGGAATCCGCCCCACACTGGACAAGGTAAATCTGCTAAATGGGAATGGCCCCCCCAGCATGCGGCCGCCTTCAAAGCCATGAAATCTCTTCTGACCTCTAATGCGGTCCTTGCCCACTTTGATGAGTCCCTCCCTGTGGTGCTGGCCTGTGACGCATCCCCTTATGGAGTGAGGGCTGTCTTGGGGCACCACCTGCCCAACAGCTGGGAGGTCCCGGCTGCTTACTACTCTAGGATCTTGACATCTGTGGAGAGGAACTACACACAGATAGACTAGGAGGCTCTCGCCACAATTACCTCTATGTCCAAGACTTCACGATCACCGATCACAAACCCCTGCTGGGGCTCCTTGCCTCTGACCGCCAGACCCCTCAGATGCTGTCTCCTTGGATTCTACGGTGGTCCATTTTCCTCTCTAGCTACCAGTACTCCTTGGTCTACCGCCCTGGCAAATCCATGGGGCACGCAGATGCTTTGAGCCACCTTCTGCTGCCTGACTACAACCCTGACCCTGCTCCTGCCCACCTCATCGCACTCCTGGAAGAGCTTCCAGACTGGCCCGTCCAGGTAACAGACATCTCCCAGTGCACGGCCTGGGATCGCATGCTCTCCCATGTTCTTGACTAGGTGGGAAGGGGGTGGCCCATATTTCCCAGGCCAGAATTTGCTGCATTCACAGCCTGGCGCAGTGCACTGTCAAGCCACAAGGGGATCCAGGGGATCCAGGGTGGTGATTCCAGAGCCCCTCCATGCCAAGATGCTCAGTGATCTTCATGAGCACCACCCTGGGGTCGTCCAGATGAAAGCCCTGGCCCGCAGCTACATATGGTGGGTCTGGGCCTCTGCGAAATGCCAGGAGTCACGTCCTGTCCCTCCCTATGCACCAGTCTGCCCTTGGGAGTTGGCTCAAGGCTCATGGTCCCGGTTTCACATAGACTTCGCGGCGCCTGTCCAGGGGCAGTTGTTTTTCATTCTCGTTGACAGCTTCAGCAAGTGGCTGGAGGTTGTTCTGGTAAAGTCTACATCATCTGAGGCCACCATCTGGGCAAAGTGGCACATATTCAGTATGCACGGCCTGCCAGACACATTGGTCTCCAACAACAGCACAACGTTCACCTCCTCAGAGTTCCTGCGATTCATGGAGCTACATGGCATACGACACGTAAGGTCTGCTCCTTTCCATCCAGCTACAAACAGGCAAGCCAAGAGGATGGTTCGCACAACCAAGGAGGCTCTGCGGAGAATGGACCAAGGGGACTGGGAGTACAAATTGACAGCCTTCCATTGCCGAGAGAAAGGGGGAACTGAACTCACTGGACCAGCTTGGTTTGGGTGGGGGCCTTTTGGCTCAGTTTGAGGTTCGGTTCAGGGGCCACCCCAAACCAAACCAGATTTTTTAGGTTCATGGCCATCCCCACATAAAAGAGATGTTGGAAGATACGTTTCTTGGATTTATGTCCTTCTGCCCAGTGACTCCAAGAACATTACCAGTCTCCCATAATACATTGATAACAGCAGCTAGTTTTCTTTTGTTCTGTCAGAAGCACACCAGGAAGTCAGGATGTTATTATAGGAAATCTATGATGAGGTCTCATGTTTGTCACAATTCTCAGAAAAGTCAATGAATGCTTTATTAATGTAACCTTGTTGAGCTGAGACCTATCCCATGTCACCCTTAAATCTCCATGTTTCAATGAGTGTTATATTTATTAAATTTTATTCAGATATTTACATCCTGCCTTTCATCTTCACTCAAAGAAATTTATTTCTGAAAAAATGAGGAGTTACTACTTTTTTACTACTTTATGGTTTGGGAGACCTTGAAGAACTAAACATAGCACATCACAGGAAACTGCATATCTGTTCATTAGTGCTTTTTTTGTGTGCAAGAACTAATTTAGATTCATCCTATATGTTTGTTATGCATAACACAAAATGAATTTTTAAAAATCAATGTAGAGAGCTTAAAGGAAGTTTGTTAATATTCTCAATAAATATTGTTGTATATGTATTTGTAGTATTCCCTGGCATGAAAGACCAGTTTATCTATATATCTAATTCTCAACAGTCGCCTCTGCCTGCGGATACTTATTTCCGCAAACAGAGGGGCACACTCTCCCCCAACAGGTTTTTCTACAGACTCAGGGAACTCTGTGGGTCTGCAGAAAAATCCAAAAAGTTAAAAAAAACTTGGGGGGGTAGAATCCCCCCAAATATTTTTTTTGAAATGGTCGCTGCAGGGGTCTACTTCTGGCTCCACCACATTAACAGTGAGAGATAGCCTGGCTGATAGCCAGATAGAGCAACAGAGAGAGATAATGAGTGGGGGAGGAGGGAGAAAGAAAAAGCAGAACTGGAGCTGAGGTTGGGGAGGATTTAAGAGCTAAATAGCAGGAGGGCCTACCTCTTTTGCTGCAGGGTCCACTGTCCTCACAAAACTTTTTTGAGGGGGAGGCTTCTAATTGCTTTTTCCCCTCTACCAGCTCAAGAAAGACTGGCTGTCTGAGAGTGACAGAGAGAGAGAGAGATAAAGAGAGAGAGAATGGATGGGGGAAGAGGGGAGGAGGCAACAGCAGAACTGGAGCTGGGATTGGGGAGGATTCCTCACTGCCACTCACCAATCTCCAGTGCTGTTTTTCCTGCAGTATGAATGGCTAAATAGCAGGGGGAAGTTTTAAATGGACATCTGAGCCTGCAACTGCTTGGGCTTGGGGTAGTGTTTAGGAACACAGACTATAATCTGGGAGAACCAGGTTTGATTCCCCACTCCTCCACATGCAACTGCTGGTGTGACCTTGGGTCAGTCATGGCTCTCTCAGAGCTGTTCTGTCAAGAGCAATTCTCAAAAGAGTTCTCTCAGCCCCACCTGCCAGTCATAGGGTGTCTGTTGTAGGGAAAGGAAGGGATTGTAAGCTGCTCTGAGACTCCTTCGGGTAGTGAAGGGTGGGGTATAAATCCAGTCTCCTCTCTTTCTCCTCTTATGCCAGATTACCTGAACTCCCAAAAATATATAGCAAAAGAGCACAGCTTTCCTCCACACCAGCCTGGAACATCTATCTCACTTCTGATTCAACCAGATACACATGCATGGGTACAATGCTCAAATATGGCATATAATCTATTAATTTTAATTAATTTTAATAGATTTCAAGCATCTTTTATAACATTGTGTTCAAGCATGGATATATGGTTGCATCAGAAGGACCATGCAGTTATGAAAAATGTAATAAGGAAAGGGATGCTGCATACCATCCTGTCTATACATTTCCCTGGGAATAGTTCTGGAAGGCAGTAAACAAACTACTTAATCATATATTCTAAGTAAATAAATGCACATATTCAAATGCTGATACTTCCCAACAAGTTTAAGTAGAAAAGGATTATGATGCAATTATTTCTGAAAATTCTAGGGAGATTTCCCAAGCGTTCACTGAGCTCACTTCAGCAACTGATGCTGATCCAGATACACTCTTTGTTGAACACACTGCATCTTCACAGTCATTAAGATGCACTTTTTGTAACTTGAAGTAAACCCAGGTCAAGCATTCTCACTGAAATAATTGCTGCAACACACCAGGGGAGCTTTATCAGTAAAGCTCTTTGGCACCTCCAGAGTCCAACTGCAAAATGGGTCAGATCCCCTGGAATGGAACTAAATGTCATTAATCCTTAGGTTCAATGCAATCCATTAAGATAAACCTCATTAGTACTAATCCCTTTTACTAATTACAAAAGTTCCTTAAAGCTTCAAGATTGCATTATAGATAAGAGGACATATTAATTATACCCACATGACTTGAAATGGCCGCTTGAGTTCCACTAAATTACTATTTTGACTAAAAGCAAAACAACATATAGCAAAACCTAGGCAGCATCAAATGTCAACTACATTCAGTAATTTTAAGTCAATTTTGCAATTATACTGATCTTATTTTCACTTTAAAAAGAAAATAAATTAAGTTCCTGAAATTAGACAACCCAAGATTAATAGAGCCCTACATTACTAGAGGAAGATGAATACTGCTCAAGAAGCTTCAGAAGAACCTGGGAATGGAGCAGGGGAATGCTTTCTTCCAAAGAACTGGCATCTGAAACATCCAGCATGACTAGGTTACATGTATAAAAATATACAATTATAAATAGAACAATTATTTCTGAAATAATTGTGGCTTCAGTGGTTCCATAAAATTAAGTAGCACACATTCCCCTATGTTATATTATTTCCACAATGGCTACATTATTTAACAGATAATAGCCCAGGTTTCTAACCAATACTATATTACTTGTCCAGTCAGTAAAACAAGTTCCTGTCAAGCAACTGGTACTACTGTCTGAAAAGCTAGTTAACACTAAATCCTGCCAGTCTGACCTTTAGTCCCTCAGGATTGAACTTTGCCTCTGATCTGACAGACTTCTGTAAATTCTACTTTTGCTTCTCTGTTTCTGTTCTGGCTCTATCATTGGCCTCTTGGGTTCTGCCTTGGCTCACACAGATGGTCTTCAACTCCTGGCTTCATGTATTTTTGAAATTCAGAATCAGCATTTGTACCTAGAACAAGGAAAAGAATAAAGAACCTGCCATTTCCAATGCATTCTGAACTTTTTAAAAAAAAAATCAGTTTAAAAATCTAAAAGCAATTATTTAACTCAGTGAAGTACTATGAAGGCTACACCTGCAGCTTGTTTTCATTTGTAGCCTTCAAGAGACAATAGTCCCATAAATCTGAAAAGACAGGGTAACAACCAGTGGATAATAACCTCTGACAACTGTAGCACTTTTGGGTTTAGCTACAATGGCAGTGTCTAATGCTGGAATCTAAATCTGCCCTTTGGCTTTTAAACTCTGGTAGGACTTTAACACTCCAAGAAGAACATCACCATGTTCTCATGATTCTCCAGAAACAGACATAGAAGACCCACTGCATACTCTTGCCTACCCCTCCAGGAGCATCTATAACCCACAAAAGTTGCAGGACAGATTGCATATTTAATTAATGCCAAGGACCTTACTTCATTCTGGTCTTCCTGAAAAACACATAATAAATTTCTAATTTTGTTTGCAATTATTATTCAGTCATTACATCTCTGTCATACCATAAATGTTAGTATGCCTCTTCAGGAGAAAAAAAACCCCCACAGCACTGACCTCCAAAGTTTTAAAAAAAAATTGTGTTCGTTTGTCTACATAATTCATAGTGATGATTGGGGGAGTTCTTCTCAGTCCCTCACAGTGTAAGAACAAATGGCTCATTAATTTTAAATGCATCAGTCTGAGAATGCTATCCTAGTCAGATAGAATAATGACTGACATTATGTAGAACACAAAGGTTTGAATACACATATTTAATCACCTTACATTCATACACATTTATATTGTGAATAATGTTATGAAGGAGCAACTGATGAGACATATAAACCAGGACAGAAAGGAAGCCTGTGATCTTGGTACAAATCTGGGTAGTCCAGAACAAGAGGCTTGATTCAAATGTGTGTTTTCTGAAAGATAATACACTTAAGCCCTGTTCACATGTTAAAGTGAACACATGCAGATCTTGCCAGTATGTGTGTATATCTGTTTGTAAGAAAGAGCCAGCATGCATTCACTTCACAATGAAACTGGGGGCCAGTACCTGGATAAACATGGGGTTTGTATCACACATTTGGCTGTCAGTGCATTGACTGTAATATGAAAATTACTCAGCACATATATAAAGAACCATCAAGTATATACTGTCAACAGATTGTACATGCATTCCCTGTAATTGTGGATAGGGCCAGAGTGTACCAGATAATAGTATATAGTAAGATGAATAGTGGGTAGCCATGTGCAGATGGAAGGCTTGAATATTGGAGAGGGTCTGAGATGAAGCACATCTCTGTGTTCTCTGCATATTCCAAGATACACTTGTTCTGGGTGCCTTTGGTCAGGCCTGATCCAGGTACCAGCATGTATTTAAGAAACCCTAGGCATCTGCAACCGTGTTGGAAGCCACACTTATTATTTAATGAAACAATAAATAATTGTCATGGGCACAACATTGTAGATGAATGAGGCCAGAAGAATTTATTTATTTATTTATTTATTTATTTATTTATTTATTTATTTATTTATTTATTTATGTTTTCAATTTGTACCTCACCCTCCCTGCAAGCAAAAGAAGAGGAGGGGGGGGAGAGGAGGGGGAAGAGGAGGGGGGAGGAGATTGGATTTATACCTCGCCCTTCGCTACCCGAGGGAGTCTCAGAGTGGCATACCATCTCCTTTCCCTTTCCCTCCCCACAACAGAAACCCTGGTAGGTGGGGCTGAGAGAGCTGTTTTGAGGACTGCACCTGAGAGAACTTATGACTGACCCAAGGTGTTGGGATTTTTATTTAAAATTGATGGATTGTGCCAAACACAAGAGCCACTCTGTGCTAAATTTAAAAAGAAAATATCTGTACTAGAAAACAAAGAAACAAAAATGGGAGTTGTACTTTGGATAAAAGAAAATAAAGATTACATACTTGCAGCTATTCTAATACATCCTATCAGCTACATTGCTAAAGATGGTTCCTTTCTGTGTCTCTTGTTTTCTTTCTGTGAGTGTTTTTGCTTCACACATGAATGCTAGATCAAAGCATTTCTACAGACAAAATGCTAGCTGACCAATACAAAAAGGTTACAGGTCACTTTATTTGAGTAAACAACTCCCACAAACTTTTCTGTCATTGAATATATTTATCAGCATAACATCCTGTTTAGCTAACACTCAACAATTAACTCTATAATGGCTGAAATGTAGGGCGTGATCATACGCACCCATTTGCGACACAAGGACGATTCCCCGCCGGCTCAAAGTGGCGTGATCACACAAGCACATCTGGGAAGTATCCTGCAACCGGTGTCAAAGTGTCGCAAACCACTTTGAGCCAGTGGGGAATCGACTTATTTAGCTACCAGTGAAAAGGCAGTCTCAAATGGTTTGCGACGGCCCAGAACTGACCTTTCCTGGTGTGATCGCACCAGCGCAAACAAGTGGCATTGGGGAGCGGGCTTTTTGTTTTTTTTCCCCCTCCCATCCCAGTATGCGCATCATCAGATGATCTTAAGGGTGGACAGGTAAGTCATCGATCCCTTGTAGAAGCAGATAAGCACATTGAAAATGCCCCCCCCAAAAAAAACCAACTCGCCCGCGGCTGCGTGTGATCACGCAGTGGCGGTTCGCCCTCACAGGTCCATGGACTTGTGTGATCCTGCAAAAGCGGCACAAATTGCGCCGGCACAAATTTGAGTCACTTCCCGTCCGGCTTATCTTGCTCGTGTGGACGGGGCCGTAAGCAACTTGTATTCCAACACAAGGTCATACCAGCAATTGCATGTGGAGGAGTCAGGAATATGGGTGGAGCCAAGTAAGAAGCAGTCGAAGGTGACCCTTGGAGGTCATGGCCATGTTGGAATGATCCATAGCAGGCTGGTGGAGTGGGATGGAGCTTGTCCTTGTGGGTGCTTCATGGGGCTCCCAGTGACACACACTGCAGACATCCAGACCAGTATTTTGGGAGATCACAGCTAAACTTCTCCACCCCAGCCCACTGCCTCTGCCCTTCAGCATCTTCCTCCAGGACTGAAAATTATTCTCGGGTATGTGTTCAGTCTGTTTGTTATGGTTTTGAATATTGTAATAATTGTTTACAAACTGTGATGCTATTTTTTTTTTAAAAAAACTGGGGGGGAATACAAAGTGTGTCCAACTGGGGGGGGGGGGAAGAAACCCTGGAAATCTAGTTAGAGTTCCTATACCAGATCATTTAGCTTCTAGCAAGAGGTACACCACAGTAACCCTATGGGTTTGTTCTGGGTATAGTACACAAGTAAATGCTATTAGAGAGTCTCTGCTTCCATTGTAAGCCAATTTTATTAGAGTATTAACATTGTGAACTTAACATAGGATAAATCAACAAAACAATTTACCATCCAGTCATCATTGTTACACAGATAATTAAAGGAGAACAACTACATGAATTGGGTCATGGTGGCTCAGAGGTTAAGATGCTGAACTGCAGACCAGAAGGCCAGTAGTTCGGCAGTTTGAGACCCTACTGCCGCATGAGGGAGTGAGCTCCCATCTCTGGTCCTAGCTCCTGCCTACCTAGCAAATCAAAAGCAAAAAAATGCAAATAGATAAGTAGGGGAACCGCTTTGGTGAGAAGGTAACCGTGTTCCATGTGCCTTGGTGTCTAATCATGCCCATGCACATGACCATGGAAACATCTTGCACCAGCTCTTCAGCTTGGCAACTGAGATGAGCACTGCCCCCTAAAGTTTGATTCAACTGGCTTTCAAGCAAGGGAAACCTTTACCTTTAGCTTTAACTATATGAGTCCATAAGAGTTCCTTATCTCAAAAGTAAGCCAGTCACAGGCAAAGAGACCCTTCTAAGAAGAAGCTCTTGATCGATGCAACTTCCCATATCTATAGGATTTTAAAATTATCTCCAAACAATAGCTAACTGTCCCACTTCATTACGGTGCACATTCTTAGCTCGCTCATTATCTTATAACTTCAAGCACCAGACAATATACTTAAAATAACTTTTTTTGAATATATATATATATTAATTCTCACTATTTTTTAACTTAGCAAAGTCTATTTAAAAACAATTACAAGTTTTTCATACATATGAATAACTTTTGACCCTCAATTAGTACTCCCATCCTTGAATCATGTCTTCACTTCTGTGAAGTAGGATATTCTTGCAATTCTTAGATGCTTCTGCACTTGGGTCTCAACCCATTGTATCTATTGATAATGTGTTAGACAGCTTCTAATCTATACAAGGCCATATAATTGTTAGTGCTTTATAGTCTTCTTACTGATCTTCAAGGCTATTCTGTTCTGAGTCTCTAGATTCCTCCTTGGCATGCTTCCCTGAGAGGCCAGATTTGTTCTATTTATGTGGCTGCAATATCTTCTATGAGCTTTTTGGTCAAGTCCAGCAACTGTTCCCCTATATATTTCTGTTTGTATCCCTAACACACTATTCATATGCTACCTAACTGGATCCCTGTCAGTGAAGGAAAGGCACCCTGTGTCTGTGTAAATAATTAAATTCATTAACCAACAGGCTAAAATCTGTAGTTCTTTGGTTCTCAATATGAACCAGCACCTTGAAATACATATATGAGATGAATATTTTGACCCCTGACACTTTCCCCAACTCAGACATCTTTCTCTGGCTACTTTAGTGGTGGCAGCCACTCTAGCAGCACAGGATCAGTAGCAATATTATTTATTTACTTCATTAATACCACACCTTTCTCTCAACGGGGACACAGAGCTGCTTACATCTTCCTCCTCTCCTTTTTTATCCTCAGAACACCTTGAGAGCTGTTGGCCCAAAGTCACACCACAAGTTTCCATGGCACAGTGAGAATTTATACCTGGGTCTCCCACATCCTAGTCTGGCACTCTAATTACTATACTACACTGGGTCTCCCAACAAGTTCTCTGCTGCATTGACAATGCAGAGATTTCACAAGAGATCAGATATTTTGTCTTGGGGGAGCAGAGTTGCCAGGTTTTTTATTGTAGCTGTTTCTAGACAATTTTAAGACCACCAGCCTCTGTGCCAGTACACCACTTCGAGGTAGAACGTGGAATTGATATGGATAGCTCTAGAAATCACCTCTATGGAAAAATCTATGGAAAAATCCTAGAATTACCCATTGTCATTTCCAAGCTGTACCTGGAAGTCCCATGGTGACATTGGTGACATCACCAAAGTCACACACCCATATCTCCACCTCCAGCCCTCCCACTGTTTTCTAGGCTCTATAACCCTATAACTCTACAATCTATGTGAGAGTTAGCCAGTGTATTCAGCAGCGGTTTTTATTACTATCAGAGGTGGACACACATCAACAGGAAACTCAACTAACTTTAATATTGCATTGTTCTGATTAACAAAATTTTGAAACAGGGTATAATACCAGTTACCTGACAATTATTCTCTGTTGTATTCTTTGTTTTGCAAGGGATTTGTATGGATGTGCAACTAGCACATTTTATAATACCAAATGTGCAAAAATGCATGAGTAGTATAAATATTACTTGCAGCACATACATTTTTGTCTTTGAGAGTTTCAAGGGTTGCCAGCCTCCAGGTGGAGCCTGGGGATCTCCCGCTTTTACAACTGATCTCCAGCTGACAGAGATCAGCTCCCCTGGAGAAAATAGTTGCTTTGAAGGGTGGGCTCTATGGCAATGTACCATGCTGATGCCCCTCCCCTCCCCAAACTCTGCCCTCTCCTGGCTTCACCCCCAAAGTCTCCAGGTGTTTTCCACCCCAGACCTGGCAACCCTAGGATTTTCCTTTGATATATGTACTACATTTTGACTTTTTATCAACGTGTACAGTGTAGTGCTAATTAGCCTTTTTATAATTTGTATAGCAGCAGAGGTAGCAGGAAGGAGGGAGAGAGGACTCTCCTCTTCATCCCTGGTTTGAGATTCAGTTTAGTATAGTGGTTAAGAGCAGCAGGACTCCAATCTGGAGAACCGGGTTTGATTCCCCACTCCTCCACATAAAGTCAGCTGGGTGACCTTGGGTCAGTCACAGCTCTCTCAGCCCCACCTACCTCACAGGGTGTTGGTTGTGGGGAGAGGAAGGGAGGGTGATTGTAAGCTGCTCTGAGACTCCTTTGGGTAGTGAAGGGCAGGATACAAAACCCGCTCTTCGGGCTCTTTTTCACTGTCATTTTTGTCACTCATTTGTCCCTATTGCTTCAGGTTTTTTTCCCCCAATGTGTTTTGCTCTCTCTAGTAGTCCCAAAGGAAGCAAAACACATGTGGAAAAGGGAGGGGCAAAGCATTAGGGAGAAATGAGTGACAAAAATGACAATGTGGAAGATCCCCTTTTCTTCTTCTTACATCTTGAATGCGGCAACATCAGTGAAGTACATTTCCAAGTACAATGCAAGAGATCCCTTTTCATTGAGAATACTGCCTATAGAGATGGAAAACTATTACGCAGAGAGTACAATTAGATAAAAGTTCACATAATGAAATAATTAATATTATTGTATAGTTAAAATGGTTGGTTGAATCAACACTAAGAAATTCGAAAGAAGCAGTATGCTGTATATTTTCAGTGGTTTGAGATCTTGACTGCAACCCTGCACATAATTAGGCTGTTTAAATTCTGTTGAAGTCAATGAAATTTAAGCAGCTTAACTGTGCACAGAACTGTAGTACATGAGCCTATTTACATATACCCATTAATACCAAATGAGTCTCTTAATGACTTTTAAACAAATTCACCCGTTATTGCTTGATTAAGGATGATATGAACTTGATATTTTCTAAACATTTCACAAGAAAATGTCATCATATAGCATGGAGTTTCAGTGTAGTAGACTTGTTGGTGAGTGCTTCAACATTAATGAAATCTGCAGCTTACCACATCCACTCACCCCTCCACACAGAGACACAAATTCTTCAAAAACTGAGTTCATACAAGTTATACTTCACATCAGCCTTTGTCAACAGCAAAGAGAGAGAGCATTTCAAAAAATGGTGCAACAAAAAATTGTGGTGTATTGTCCCCACCCCGTTTAATCATTGAATGGAATAGTGCTGCATGGGTAAGGGATTTGTGAGATCGAACTGCTCAGTGGATATGGATAGAATAATTATTTACTTATAATATTTAGAATCCATGCTCTGTTGAAATGCCTGAGGTGGCTCACAAAACATATAACAACAAAAGAAAATTTAAAACTACAACAAATTCAAATCATCAAAAAAATGGATGCTCAAATAATAAAGACAGAGCAGGTTCACAAGGGAGTAAACAACCCTACAAATATCCTCCTTGGTCCAGACCTTTTAGGGCTTTAAAAGTAAGTTGTGTGGAATCTCTAAGATGAATGAAATATTTCTTGTTCTGGAGCAGATCCACCCCCCCCACACACACACACACACTCACCAAAGCTATAGTGAGCCAAGAGAGCACAAACTGCTGGGCTGGGTGGGGAGGCAAGGACCCCAAAGCAAATGCCAATGTCAGCAAGGGCAGGAAAACCATAAGATGTCCAAGCAACTTTGGATGACTGTACTGGCTTTTCCCTCCATTGTTTTACCAAACTCACGCTGGAACAGAAATTCCTCTCTGCATTGCATGCTGCTTTCACATTCTTTGATCATTGGATCTTATGGTACCCTCTACACCGCATGCCACTTTCACTTTCTCTGATCATTCAGTTTTATGGTACCTTCTGCATAGATTTATGGCTGCTCAGGGGTGACTTCACAGCCAGTGCGGCATTGCCCCAGGGTATTTGAATGTGCTTTTGAGCTGCACCTTTTCCTCAGTGTAGAGAAAATGTGGAGTAAATGTCAGAATCACCCTTTGCTAAGGCAACAGCAGTGATGCCACTTTGAATCTGGATGTCTTGCAGGAAATTGCTATGGACTTGCAGCACAAAGAGAAACAGGATGTTTGCCCAATGGGATCTCAGGACTGTAGTATCTGCAAGATGGGAAGAAGATGCCTGGAGTGAAAACTGGAGCTTGCCTTGGAGGAAAAAGAAGCATAAATGTGACAGAATCCCCATCCATCCTTACTATGAAACCTTGCTGGGGATTGGAAGCAAATAGTACTAGTGTGATTGAGCATAAGAGAAAGAATTAAGTGGAGGGTGAAAGACAGGCCTGTAGCTACAGTGGGGCATTTCACGGCCCAGCCCCCCAACTTCCTGCCAAGGCCCCACAACTTCCTTTCTGCCCAGGCCCCCTGACTCTCTGGCAAGATGCAGCAGCTGTCATGAACTCCCCCTGAACCACAGTGGCTGCCACCACTCCTTGCCTTTCCCCTGTGCCATACCTTTCTCTGGGCCAGTCTCTGATCAAGAGGTGACCTTGGCCACACTTCCCACCTCCATGACTCATTATGACTCCATGACATTATGACCGGGGCTCTGGCTTAGCTGCCGGGAAGGCAGAGGGCAGCCGGGTCAGGCTGGTGACTTCATTGCTGCTTCCTGGACCTCAACAGGGCAGGGTGCATAAGAGGAGCACTGGCCCAGCCAGGCATGACTCCATCTTGGCTTCTGTCTCTCTGTCTCTGTAGCTCCAAGCCCCCCGGCCTCCCGAGCCTCCAAGCCAGGATAGAGTCAGGCCGCCCAGCCAGGCTGGTGCTCCTTTTATGCACCTTGGCCCACCACAGTCCAGGAAGCAGCAATGAAGCCACCAGCCAGGCCCGGCAGCCCTCTGCCTCCCCCACCTGCCTCCCTGGCAGCTAAGCCAGAGCCCTGGTGACCTCTGAATCAGCACAAATTGAGGCTGCTCCCATGGCTCTTTCACAGGCAGGAGTCACATGATGTCTAAGCTTAAGGCAGGCAGAGGTGATGGCCAGGTGGAGGGCACCGCTACTGCCACACCCAAGAGTGCCGAGAAGTGGCCCACTAGCCAGCCCATAATGAATGTGGGGCCAGCTAGAGCATGTCAGTTAATTAAATTACCTTTAATTGAATTAGCTGGTCCCCCAGTGTCCCCTGAGGAATTAAAATGCCCCCCAATTTAGAAATTCCTGGCCATGGGCCTGGTGGGAGATAGGAGGCTCTCCAGTTGTCCCAGAGAAAGAAAGGGGTTGAGGTTTTTCACCACAGCGTGCAAGCCCTGAATGGCATTTTCAGATCGCCTAAAAAAATTTCACATTCCTTTTAATGTAAATCATATTCCTTCATGCTATCCTGCTTCCTATTTCTTTTTGCTACTCTTTGATCACTATTAGGCCACCCAAACTGCAGAAACAAGAACTAAAGTCTGAGAGGGAGTGTAAATAAGAACATTGCATGCATTTCTTTAATATACCCAGATATTATCTGTGAAACTGCTTAGTTAGCAAAACTGTATCAGTGTGCTGCATTAAAGTGGCATTAAAAACCTATAAAGACAGATGTTTTCAGAAAACTGCATCTTTATAGTCTCCAGTGGGGGATACTCCTGCACATCCCAGCATTAATAGTAATGTTTTGTTACTTAATTTAGAGAAAGCAACAACATAATGTAGTGTGACTAATACAGCCTGACAGTAAAATATCACACACACAAACCAAAAAAACCATCACCTGGAAAATGTGGATCTGAAAATGACTCTGCAAAATTAAAGGTTAAATAAATCAAACTTCCCATGAGAGAAAAACATAAAGAATGAGAACTATTCAAAAACATTCCTGTATAAAATCTTACATCAATCATTTTTCATGGTACTTTACTCCAGTTACTTTGAAACAATGGCAACATCTCTGGTGACAAATTTAACTAATAGACTGGCTGTTCAGTTTTAGAGACGAGGTACTCACTTAATGGAGCTTGTACACTGATGAAAGGGAAAGGATGGTGGAAGGTGTAGAGTGGGAGGAACTACTTTAATGTGGGTGGTGAAGTGGTCTCTGAGTGGCAGGAAAAGGGCGGCGATGGGAATCTGAGGGAATACGTATGCTTCAGGATTACCTTTGGCTTGGAAACAAAGCAAAACACTCTCCAAAAACACGGGGATACAGCAACAAGAAAGTGAACTGAGCGCTGAAGGGATGAAAATGCAGAAGGGGGGTGGGAATGGTGGACATGCACGGTGGAAGTGAGGGAAATGCAGATAGACAAAGAAAACGCAATGGACAAGAATGGTGAAAGCAAGGGAGAACACTCATGCATAATAGGCCTCAAACCAACACTGTGGTGGCAGCTATCACTGAAACCATGTTACTTTAATCTGTGTAGGCAATTGGATCTCCAGCAGTCAATCGGAAGCCCTGCTGGGGAAGTGCCACACCTGGCCCCAACCACTTCTTAAAAACACTGGGTGGGCACCAGGAAAGGTGTTGGTGGGAGCCATGGTGCCCATGGGTACCACACTGGTGACCCCTGATCTGTACTAATAGTGTGGGTATTTATATTACGCAAGGTGCTTTGCAACTCTTACCACCATAGTGTATTCTTTTTTGTTGTTTTAACAGTCCAGCACATAGATACCCAGTCTTTAAAGCAACTGAAATCATTAACCAGGAGGTCTGTTTGACAACAGCTGAACATCTAATTACAAAAGTGCTCAGCAAATCCAAAAAGGAAATTAGACCCTGCTTTTGTAAGACCATGAAAGTGTTCAAAATTCAAAAGCATTTTCCCATTAAGAAAAAGAGGGAAGACAAGCAATAAGCAAAGTACCAGGTGAGAGTTGCATTCTTATGTACTCTGCTTTGTTGCTCACATATGCTAATGTGATGCTTCCAGAAAATATGGAAATTAATTTCCTAAATGATGTTATTGCCTTTGCCAGAGCTAGAGTGGATAATTACTCTTTGGAGCATTCAGTTTTTGTGAGATAATGCTAAAACCTCTCTTATGGAGTATGATGAACCTGAATTCTTCACTCTCACTCCCTCAAGTCAAGTACTTGGCACATGGCCTCTGATGTTGCAAACCTCAGCCAGGTCATTATTTGTATTAAAAACCTTAAATGCCACCTGTCTTCCCTGAGAGAAACACTAGAGGAAGGAAAGTACTTAGAGTTGTTTGTTCCCTCCAAATAACTACAGAGAGAGAGAGATCACCTTTTACAAGATATCCGAGTATAAGCAATTGTTTATTTGCTACTATCTTGGATCTTCACTGTAAAATATCCCAAGTACCACAAGATCTAATAAAGATAGAGAACTGCAAGACAGAGGTGTCTGAGACACGCACAAAAGATATTTTAAGGTGATACATTTTATGGTCTTAGCTGGTGTTCAAGATACTGCAGAGCCTTCCGTGTTTTAAAACAACTATCATTAAGCAAAAATGTACAAAGCCAAATCCACAGATGTTTTTTAGACAGTTGATAAGGAGATTTTGTAATCAGTCAGTCAACTTAGGCATAAAAAGAAGGATATATGAACAGTAGCAACTGGTCAATCTATCCATGTCAGTTCATTTATATCAGAAACGGTAGAGTGCAAACTTAGCTTATTATCATAAGCTTATTATCATAAGCATGATTGTAACTTGTATAAGTAGAAATTTGTGCCTGTCACTCAAGTTGGTATCTTTATGGAAGTGGCTCAGAAGAGTTAGGGCAGCACAAGGGCCAGTCTGAAAAAAAACATATTTGACTGTTACCCAAATCAGTCCCAATGTCAGGCCTGTCTCATGAGATGGCCCCTACTTGTGAAAAACTCAAGCATGAGCCCAGGGATGGCGGGGGGAGGAACTTTCAGACACATACACAACACCCAGCTTGGCAGAATAAATGTGAGCTAAAGGATACAAGTACTTAATTAGCAAGTGGTTTTATTACCCTAGCCAACTAGAAAATGAGAAATCAGTATGAAGAAGCTAGATAGAAAACAGTAAAAACAATTAACTTTGCACTATTCTGACAGGTAAATGCCCAATTATAGCTACTTTTAGTCCCAGCTGAGCCCTTCTCACTTGACTAGTTTGGATCAAATCAACCCAGAGAGTGGAGAAAGAAGATGGGTGGCCTTAATTGGGACCAGAAAATACACTGAGATAGATGGGAACAGAATTTAGGGAAGAAAGTAAAAGAGTCCTAAACAGGGTGCAGTGGAGAAGGGTTGACAAGCAGTAATACAAGTGAGTCCTGAATAGCAAATGGAGAAGCTCAGAGGGACAAGTGGTATTCAGCCACCCAAGACTAAACAATAACAAGTCTGTGGTGCTCTTAGATGTCCAGGGCTACCCACACACTACACTGAGAAATGAGAAAAAGGCCATAGTAGTAGGTCAGGAAGAAAGAGAGAGAAGAAATGATACTGCTCCTGTCTTGATGAGGAAGGACTTCATGTTTGTGGTGATGGAAGCTGATTTTAGAGGTGAACCAGATCCAAAATGGAGGGTTGCCATTCTTCTGCATCTGAATTTATGTGGGTGCCAATGGAGGGAGTCTGCTACTAGCTTATTTTTCACAGAAACAGGATCCATGATGGCACTGGGCCAAAACCATTGGCCCTGGTTGCTTTGCATTCAGATTGGGGCCTTTTTAGGATGTGGATCCCCACTGGTGCAAGACCAGGATCAGGGCTGTGATAGGATGGGGCTGCCAACCTAGAAGGAGCACCTGAATAAGCATGCCTAAGATGAATTTGATGGAGGATGATTGATTTAGACACAATGGTATTCTTGACACAGAGAAGGGCAAATGGTTGCATCATCTGAGAATTGTTTTTATGGAAGGAAACACAAGACCCCTGTTTATAATCCTGCAAACCTGAGCTGCTATTTCTGGCTTAGGGTATTCCAGAACACTCAGGTCCCTCTTTGACCAAGGTACTTGTCATTAATATCACATTAGATATTCTCCCCCTCACTTAAGGTGTCTTAGACCAAAGGTTTGGGGGGGGGGGGTGTATTCTTTTCAAATCTCTTGTATCAGTAGGCCAGAAGATCTTGGGTTGTCTCTGTTGGGGGAAGCAGCCTGCAACAATTTTGTAATATTCAGAACTCTGGTTCATATTTTATAATAATTTCAGTGTACCAGTATCTGTAGAAGTCCAGGCCAGGTTTTATTTATGGCTCTGTATTGGCTGGACAGAGGCAAGCTGCTGTGAATGAAGGATAAGAAGCTGTGAAGGAAGGATAACAAGAAAATCTTTTTCAGATATGTGAGGAGCAAACACAAGATAAAAGAGGTGATGGGCCCATTGTTGGGTGAAAATGGAGAAACTCTGACAAAGGACAGAAAGAAAACAGAAAGGCTCAATATTGATTTTGCCTCAGTTTTTTCTCTGAAGAACAGGCTCATCTAGAGGTGGTAGTAGGCAAGGCACATCATCTGGGCTGCTATTTGACATGGACAGAGAGGTAGTTAAGAAGCACCTGACTGCACTGAATGTGTACATATCCCCCAGGCGAGATGGTATGCACCCAAGAGAGCTCAAAGAACTTTCTAGAGAGCTTGCAAAGCCCATCATCTTCCAGGCCTCTTGGAAGACAGGGGACATGCCACAAGACTGGAGAAGGGCAGATGTTATCCCAATTTTCAAAAAAGGGAGGAGGGATGACCCAGGAAACTACAGGCCAGTGAGTCTGACATCTGTCCCAGGGAAGATATGGAGCAGATTTTAAAGGGATCGATCTGTGAGCATCTAAAGAACAACTTGGTGATCTGGGGAAGTCATCACATATTTGTCCCCAACAGTTTCTGCCAGACCAACCTCATTTCCTTCTTTGATCAAGTGATGAGCTTACTGGATTGAGGGAATGCTGTTGATGTTGTTTACCTGGATTTCAGTAGAGCTTTTGACAGGGTTCTCTATGGTGTTCTGATGGGTTAACTAGAGGACTGTGGACTGGACTCTAGGATAGTTAGGTGGATAAGGAACTGGTTGGAGAACTGAACTCAAAGAGTATTTGCCAATGGCATTTCATCTGAATGGAGGGAGGTGTCCAGTGGGGTGCCACAGGACTCAGTTCTGGGCCCAATACTTTTCAATATTTTTATAAATGATCTGGATGAGGGTGCAGAGGGGCTACTCATTAAATGTGCAGATGGGACCAAATTGGAAGGATCAGCGAACATACCAGAAAATAGAGATAGAATTCAATGAGATCTGACAACACTGGAAAGTGGGCAGATGTGAATAAGATGCAATTTAACAAGGTTAAGTGTTGAGTTCTACATCTGTATAACAAAAATGAGGAACACGGATACTGGGTGAGGGATATGCTTCTGGGTAGCAGTGTGTGTGAACAAGATCTTGGGATACAAGTGGACCATAAGTTAACTATGAGCTGCCAGTGTGATGCAGTGACAAAAAAGGCTAATGCAGTCTTGGGATGTATCAACAGAGGCATAATATCCAAATCACAAGATGTGAGAGTTTTACTGTGCACTGCATTGGTCAGGCTGCCCCTGGAGAATTGTATGCACTTCTGGAGGCCTCACTTCAAAAAGGATGTGGACTAGATGGCCTGCATAGCCCTATCCAACTCTGTGATTCTATTTTTCTATTCTATGAGGCTAATATATTTGTGGGCATAGCTCTTCTTCATTTCATGCTGTTTATTCTGAATAATGTTATGGGGCAGACCTAGGGCTATTGGTAGTATATCCTTACTGAAGGTCCTTCTTTTGCACCTGGGATTTTAAGTGAGAGCATCCCCAGCTTCTGCTCTGACCTGCCAAAACTGCCTGGGTTTGTGCTGTTGGCAGAGTAAAAATATGCAAGGAAGTGGAGCACTAACAGTTTAGAGAAAAATAAGTAGTTTTATTAAAGAAGAACAAATTGTTACAGATCATACAGAGAAAAAGCCTAAACTAACCAGTCTAACTGCTGTAAAAGGAACAAAGAGCAACAGGAAGCTCTATAGGAGTGGGAAGTCTCTATAGGAGACTATCAGGAGACAGCAAGGGCACAATTTGAAAAAGTGGGAAGTCCTTAGTCTAGCTATGCTAACTACCAGTCCTTCAGCTGTAGGATGATCTTCAGATCATTTTCAAAAGGCTGCACTACAGATCTTGCGCATTCCAGCATGTACTACAGGTCATCCTCTTCCACACCTTTATTCATTCCTCACATATTTTCTAGAACAGGACACATAGTGGGCTTATGTTTCTCAAATGGTATACATGCAAAAACTGCTTTGTTACTTATGGTAAAAAAGCCTTGTTATTAAGAGGTTCTAAGATTGAATTGTTTTTTCTTTCATAATACTTTATATTTGATGCTTTATATATTGTTAACACTTTTATAACTATGTTTCAATATCCTTAATCTTAACTGCTTTGTTGTAATTGAAAAAGTTGAAAATTTAATAAAATATTATTATTAAAAAACCTTGCTTTGTTAGATATGATATAAAAGTATTTTACTGAAATGAGGAAAGTCCCAAAGCACACCTGAAGTACTTGTTTGGATCATGGTCCAAGTTTCTAGCCCTGTGGTTTGCCGAAATGTGGTTTGCAATACCTAGGAAAATCATAGTGAAGCTAAGCTGAGGTGCTCTTCTGACTTTACTTCTGAAATGTTTATTTACAAAAGGGTTAATGCAGGAATGTCTCTTATTAACCTTGAGTCCATAGCAAACACTGAAGCAAGCTATTTGAACTAAAGATGAACCCATAAATACTTTATTAGTATTTGTGCAGTGAAATTTATGTACAAGGCAAAGTATTGTGTAAAGTACATTGTTGCAAGTTTTGCATAAAACTTGCCTTTAAAAAAAAAAGGACTGAAGACAAGAGAATTCAAGAGTTTACAGTAGGAGAGAATATCTATATCCTGGCAAAAAGCACAAAACTACTGACCTTTAACAATTTGATTTTTCAAAAATAAACTCCAAAATAATTACAATATAAGATTTTTAATGAGAGAGGGAATCATTTAAAATGTTCTTTACAACAGGATGTTAAAAATATGGCATCTAACAGCGAGTTAAATATTTGAAATATAGTTAACCTTGAAGAGGTAAAATAAATCCAAGTGCTTCTGTATCACATGCCCATAGATCAAACTCAACGTTTGCAATGTCATTTTTTTTTTCATCTAAAGCTGGCATTCTCCTGAGCATGAATTTCCTTTTAAATTCTAATGAATAGGTTCACATTTCACATTTCTCTGTAAAGGTCAATGTGACAAATAATTAAAACTGTGACTATGTGCAACAAGCATTATAATTAGTTTCTGTTCAAACAAATAACAAAGTGTCACAAAACCTTGCTACTCGAAAGCCTATTTTTAAAATAGGAATTGTCCCATGACTTCTTCATGAATGATACTTTTTCCTTCAAGAGATTGAGACTTGTGATCCAAGCATAATCACTAGTGAGAAAGCTTGATTGAACAAAATGGAACTTACTTCTGAGTAAACATGAATAGCATTTGAAATTGTAGGTTTCCTTTAAAATTCCATTCATATCTACAGCACATGCCTTTTTTGCAAGAAGAACCAATGGAAATATTTCATTTACAATCTTTTGAATTTGTTTCATGTGTGGAATCAAGTCTACAGGTTTTGCCTAAAGAAATGCCAACACAGTGATCAAAAATGGATGCTTTCCAACTATTTTTCAATTATTGCTTAATAGGTTTGTAGAGTTGGAGAAAGTAGTACAGGATCCAAATCTCTTTACCCCAGTTTCATCACCATAACAACTGAGTTTGGAGAAGTCGTTAATTACTGAGTATCAGCAGGGAAATGCTGACCCCACTTCACAGCTGGGAGTAGAATACAGCATTAACGTGATTTAAAATGTAGCTGTAGAAATATGTCACAAATCCCCACTAGCAAACAACTAAGAGACAGATGCCAGGAATCATCAGAATTCCTATAACCCAATGCAATTAAGCAAGTGGCATCTCCCTAGTAACTGTTGCTTTTGTCAAGCAGGTTTTTCTTTTAAAAAAAAAAAAAAAAAAAGAGGCTCCATCACAGGAGACAATTGCCTGTCCTTTTCCAATCCATTCTGTCTAACATATCCCACTGGTCAAATTCATCTGTACTCATGTAAGGATGACCTGCAAAAACATTACAGTGATTTATAAGCAATTAAGAGAGAATGAAAACAAACATATTTTTAGAAGAAGATATAGTTCTATTGGCATGCTCCCAAACAACAGATTATCCTGATTCTTCTGACTCAGAGGAGACTTCTCCCAAGGTGGGTGAGTAGGACTCTGATTCAAGATAGCCTAAAGTTGCCTGGTCCCCCCCAGGCCACTGGTGGGGGATGGGGGGTAGGGTTGCCAGATCTAGGTTGGGAAACTTCTGGAGATTGGGGGGACAGAGACCTCAGTGGAGTACAATGCTGTAGAGTCCACCCTCCACAGTGCCCATTTTCTCCAGAGGAACTGGTCTCTGTAGTCTGGAGATAAGCTGTAGTTCTGGGGAAATTCCCAACTCCCACCTGGAGGCTGGCATCCCTAGAGCAGCTAGAGGTACAATATGAGGAAGAGCACACTATAGACCACCTAAAAGTAAAACCTGAGTATTCCAAGGATAATTTTTCTAGGCCTGGGGTTTTCACACTTCCCTCTCCCCACAATCTTGTCCCGGGCACACTCTCATGAGTCAATGAAAATGTTTTGTTCTATCTCTGAAATGAGATAAATGGACAATACCAAATACCAAAGTAATGAGTTTGCAGTCTGGATGGTGCCCACCCTGGATATCTGGTCCCCAGTAGAGTGTATTCATCTCCTGTTTTCCCCCCATGCTTGGACCCAACCTCTGATCCTGGAGACTCAGACTTCTCAGACAGGAACCAGCATCTCTATCTTATCTTCTTTTAGATGCTTGCCAGTTCTGCAGGCAGGTACCAAGCTTGACCACTATGTAGGAATACTGTACTATTTAGGCAATCAATTGTGCTCAGATGGAACTTCAAAGCAAACTTGGGGTAGGGGGAGAACAAGAAAGATCCCAAAGTAACAAGGGTAAAATCTAATTTTTATGCCATGGTGAATTGGATACAAAGAACAGCTGTAAAAATTTTAACAGCAAAAAAAATGATATAAATAAATGAAATTCTGTGGATGAATTATATATACTCCAGATACAGCAATGGAATATGGCATCTTGGCCGGTGCTCTTTTTGCTGCAAAATAAATATGAATGTACTATTGCATGAATGTGTTCCCCCCCCCCTTACAGTAGCACTTGCTCCAGACTTTGAGAAAAAGCAAAACAATGCAAAGGCTGTCATTGGCCCAGAAGTAATCCCATCTGGTGAAGTCATGAATGGCTGAGTTTAACAGCAGGGGTACCTACTGTTAATCAATTTTGCAGCCAATTGAGAACTCTAGAGAGAATTCATTAACAGAACAAAGACCATAGCCTTTTGCAGAATTCTTGGGTGCTTAAAGTAAATATACAATTTTTTTCATATTGGGAAACAATATCATTGGTCTATGTGAATGAGTAAACAGGAATTGCCAGAAAGCTGAAAAAGAAGGAACAATGTTGGCTGGTATGCTTCTTTTTCTTGAAGATGCTCTGTTCCACATGTGTGGATTCAATATCATTAGGTTGGAAAAGATGCTCTGTAGCCATGGGCACCAAGTTGAAATATTGAACTTGCATTCCTTTTGCTTTCAAAATGTCTGATTTGTATGCAAGGAGGGATTATAACTGAAAGATTAAGGTAAAATCTCTCATATGCCTTGAAAGTCTGATATAATCCTGAAAAGTATTAGTTACGACATAGTTTGTAACATCACAGGCTGTTCCAAGTATATGTGTTACAGAAACTTAATATTCCATGCATACCAACCCAGCCAATCAAGAAGGGAGAAAGCAAAGCAGCAGATTAGGATTCTGCAGTTTCTGGTCTTCTCTAGACTACGCAATAAACATTTTGGGGGGGGGCTGTAAAATAGACGCTGTACTGTCTGGAAAATTTTCTTGAGGATTCTGGCTTTACTAGAATTTGGAATCTCAAGGAACTGAAGAGGGCTGGGAGAGAAATGAATAGATGTGCTCACCTAAGTTACCTATTTCTTCTAAAACACATTCGTTTCTAAATAGGTTATTTGAGAAAAGCAGAGAAAGGACTATAAATCATGGCACTAAACAATTGTTACTGTATTAGGGAGATTAACCTGTTTTAAAGGAAGTTGTCTGGTGGCATGTTTTTCAAAGAGAAACCCAAAGTTAAAATAGTATTAAGTAAACTTTCCCACTGGTTTATAGTCTAGTTCATGCACTACCAATTGATGTAGCAGCAGGAACAATCATAGCAATACCAGCTGGCTGAATAACACTGGTGAAGATCAATGCAAACTGCAAAGGAGGAGACCCAGTAATCTTCCCAGCAATGTTTTTAGATGTTGCATCTGCCAATTGCAGTCTTGCGCCATCTATTTTCTTGACATCTGTAGTCACATCTATAATAGCATTTCCTGAACATTCAGCTTCCATATTTTTCATATCTGAACTACCCCGTTTGATATTGTGTGACTCTCTTGTTTAACTGCAGGTATACGCTCTGAAATATCCTTCATTTAGCAAACCCTTTTTCTTGCAGTTTTTTGCCTGTGATGCAGTATAGACTGGGCTATATAAACTCAGTTATTCTGGAAGAATAAATAGGATGGTCCTGTTGGGTGGCAGGAAACTGGACTAGATGTTATTTTGTTCTTTTCCTTCCTATCTTGATTGGGCAGCAGACTTTCATGTCTAGATTAACTCTATAGCTTCTGAGAATAATTTAAGGTGCTGGTTTTTCTACATGCAATTCCCAAAATATGTCCCTGGGATATTTCGTATGTGCCCACCATTACATCTCCATGTTCCATGGGGCTGCTGTACCACATGTAACACATCTACTCTGGAATGGCCTTAGCACAAAGTAGAAAACTCTCCTAGAGTGTGTTCAGATGGGCAGCTAATCCCACCATTGGCCCAGCTGTAATTTGAGCTAGATCTTTTTGATCCAGCATTGCATGACCAGACAGCCTGCGTGTGAAGCGCTTCACTGCACAACTCCCGTGGTAGATTGTCTAGATGGCATCTACCATGAAGAGCCATGTGGTTGGCTTTTTTTAAAAAAAAAAATCCTCTCTGCGTATGTGCATCAGCGCCTCACCATATATTTGTTTCTCTGTGCATGCGCATACTAAAAATGGCAAAAACACGGCCAGCAGTACCTTCCTCTAGGTACCATTTCACTTAATAAAGTTGACAATGTTCAGGGGACTGTCAGAAACATAACATTGTTTGGATCACTTGAGCAGAGCTCTGGGGACATCACTTGTTTAAGCGGTTATGCGTGCATCGCTAAGAGTTTTTTAAAATGGCAGCCATTCGGGATGGTCTGGAGACCATCCCTATGGGCTGATTGCACGCTGGAGGTATGACCTGATGGTAGAAAATCTGGCATTGGCCTGTCAGCCAGCTTTAGATTGGACTTTAACTAGTATCTTTTAGGTACGGATCCCCAATGGGGATTGACAGACTACTAACGAAAGCACAAATCCCAGATGTTGAGGTCTAGACATGCACTTTAAATCCACCAGGCATGAGTGCCTGGTGCAGTTCAAAAGAGCCATCTGAATGCACCCCTAAACTAAAGAAGCAGCTGGTTTAGGTGTACAGCCAGTTTAAGGAACACCTCCCATCTGGCAGCGACGAACACAAAAGCTATAAAAGATTTTTGCTAAAGTTATGAGGTTACAAGCTTGATAGGAATATTGAGAATGCAGATAAACCAAAATAATTGGGGAAAGTGTTTATTAAGGGGAATGTGGGATGGAAAATTAGCAAACTCAAACAGCCAAAGTAATCTGAAGCATTCAAAATAACGTTCGAGGCTAGAAAGCTCACTAAAGGGGCCAGCCACTAAAGTATCCAAACACTGTGCAAGTTACTGCACTCAAGAGGGAACACAAGAGGTCAAAGAGACAGAGCAAGGGGTGGGGAATGGGGTAAGAAAGCAAAAGTGCAGGTTTGAGCAAAAGTCCAGTTCTGAAAGCCAGCATCTAAGCATCCAGACTAGGAGTGCGCATGAAAAAAAGGGGGGGGGGGGTTCGGATTCAGGTCCATTGGACTTGAAAAATATCAGTATTTCCCAATATTTCCAAATCCCAATATTGGTATGATATTGAGATTCAAATAAATAATCAAGAAGCCTGAACTTATTCATCATTTAAAATGCCTTCTCCCTTCACTCATGGAGGTGTGCCACTGTGGCAGCACAACTCATGGAGTGAAAGGAAGTCATTTAAAGTGTCTTCCCTTCATTTGTGGAGTCATGCCACAGTGGCAGCACGCCTCCACAAATGAAGGGAATGCCTTCTTGAAGCCATCCTTCTGCAGCAGCAGCAGCACAACTCAGCAATGTAGCTGGCATGAATAAAAGTTGAATAGTATCAGCTTTTATTTGGTCCAGCTATATTGGTAGCTGAATCAGATTGTCTAATCTGCATTTGGCTGAATAAATACTGAAAATACCTGTAAGGTATTTTTTAGGTGTTCATTTGGTTTGGTTTATACTGAACACTTACCACTAATCCAGAAAGTAAATAATCCAATGTGGGCAGAAGTCATGTCCCTGTTGACATAGTTCAAAAATGGATGTAGAAACAGAAACATGTAATATGTGTCAGCAGGAAAACAAGCAGGTGTTTTTGCTTTTCAACAAGGTCTCTGAAACTTTGAAGAGAGGCTTTTTTTTCAGTGTCTGCCTTAAAACTCAAGCATAAGTTTCTGAGTTTCATTGACTTTTAAGGTTTTGAAAGCAGGGAAACCCAACCAAGTTCCCAAAATCCTTTTTTATAAAAGGGATCACTCCTCTCTCAAGAGATATCTCTCTTTTCACTGGGCAGGAATTGCTTCTCTGGACTAGAAGCTCTGTCCTTTTTTTGGCTTGAATGGGGATCCTCATTGATCCACCCACTCCTGCCACTTTCCCAGTCCATCATCAGGTATAAACTACTGTTTCTTCTTCAACTGTCAGTTCCCAACTGTCATTTCTTAACTGACACTCTCCACAGAATTCTGAATAGCCTGTCAATCAAAGGTTCTCTGACTGCTAGGCATTAACTCTTGACAATCCATCACATGGACAGTCTTGGTCTGATCAGAAGAGCAGAGCTTTAGTAGGAAATTCTTTAAAAATCTGAGATAAAAATCAGATTCATCAGAGGAATGCTAACATGAGAGGTAATTCTTGTGGCTTAATGCACTTGATTAATCATTGAGAAGTGTTGGTTAACAAGTTGGTGGCTGCATTCATGTTTGCTGTTTCGTCTAAACCAAGCCACTGCCCCAAGAGTCACCATGGACCAGCTCATGAGTTCCCAGTTCAGCTCATAGTGCTTTGTGAGCTTTTTGACTAGAAAATTGTTCGATAACTCTATCAAAGTTGAGTTTGGGGGCAGGTTGTGCCTCTACTACCAATGTTCCCAAACTGACAGACAACTTTGACTCACTGAGGATCTCAGGCAGTTGCTGATGAGCAAACCCCTTTGAATAAAATGAAGCTTCCTTCTGAGCAAACATACATACACTACATACTGACCATTGTGAACAATGAAATAGACTTATGCATGGGAGTTTGTTTTGTTTTTTTCATTTTCATTAATTCCAAAAGGCACTATTTTGTTATTGGGTTGTTTTATAGGGTTTTGTTTCATTTTTTTTTATTTATTTATTTTTTATCAAAATTATTGATAACTTCATACATACATATATATCAAATTTGTTTTCATGTTACAAATTCTTTTAGCAACTTAAACAACCAATTCTTTAGACCACAAGAACCTTATATCTGATCCTATTAATTCATCCATTCATAAAACTTAGACCAAACTGCAATAGTGTCAGTTTTCGCATATGGGTTTAATAGATATCCCAGCTTATCCATTTCCGCCCAATTCAGTAATGTCCTAATCACTTCTTCTTTGTTTCATTTTTGTTGTTATTGTTTCATTTTCATAATTCTATTTCGTTAATATTTCCCATTGGTTTTAATGGAAACTCACACTCCATTCGCCAAATTGCTCTATTTCTTAATAATAGATTGGGGAATTATGATATTAATGAGAAACTGGCATAATTATAGGATCAGACCTGTTTATACTGGAGTCCCACTTATCCAAATCCCAGAAATAGATGCTGAGACTAGATTTTACTAAAGCAGTGATTTCTTTACTGAAGGATTCTTTAACATATAAACATAAAATCAAGCATTCACACACACAATACAGAACTAAGAAACCAGAGGTGATTGATAGAGGGGTCAATTTTGGGGTAATGCTATCCATCCAGATGTGCAGAGGTCCGTGGAGGAGGGATTATGGCCTAAACCCAAAGGTTTTAGGGGTGGACTGCTAGTCGGCATCATGGCAGAAGCACACTGTCTGAGGCCATGTGCCTGATGGATATAAACACTGGAAACAATGCAGACCAATGGAAGGCCTTGGGAGCTGGTCTCAAGTGAAAACAATAGATTACCTGGACCAATTATGAGTCCCAGGGGTGCGTGGCATCAGGATGGGCAAGGTCTAGATATGACCAATGAGATATCAGAGGGGGCAGAGTTTAGATTAACAATAGAAGCCAGGTGTTGGATGACTGTACTGGGGCTAGCTGAATGGATTTTATGACCTTTGATGGTTCTGCCAAGGCAGTTGAATAGATTCCCAGATACAGACAAAAGATGGGAGATGAGTCCCTGATTAGTGCAAGGAAGGATTGCTAATCATTTGACTGATTGGTTTATCAATATCCTGAGGGATGGAGCAAGGAAGGACAAGTACCACACATAGACATGGGAATCACATAAAAGCTGGATGAGGTTCTGGAAACAGAAAGATTATTTTCCAGGTGGCTTCTGAATAGCCTTAGAAATGCAGATACTTCACCTGGTGGAACCCACTGTTATTACATATGCATATCTTCCTGGGTGGGGGAGAAGACTGGAGGTTTGCTCTGAGGTCTGTCTTATTTGTCACCTGAATATGAAATCCCTGTTTCCAAAGCTATGACTTGCTCTGTGTTTCAGCACCAGGAGTGTCTTCCTTGGCCTGAGTTTTGTGGGTCTCTGGTTCAGGTTAGAAAGTGTGTGGGGGTTCTGGTTTTGGTGACTCAAATGGCAGTCACACTCCCTCAGAGCTTTGATTGGGGTGACCCATAGCCCGGCAAACAGGAGAGGTACCGGATGATTTCAGCCCCCCTGGAGCCCTTGTACGGGGCTTCTAGCCTGGGGCATGAAAGCTGCCTCTCCTGAGGTGACAGCCAAGGGATTGAGGTGCCTCTTTGCCCTGTAAGGTCCCATTACTGCGGCACTGCCATGGCACCAAGAGGCGCACACCAGACTAGCAAGCAAAGAACTAAGCAAATAAATGAAGCAGCCCTTACCAGCGGTGCATCTTCCAAGGAAGTGTGAGTCAAATAGTCCACTCAATTGGACAAGCAATCAAGTGTTTCTGAGGTCCCAAATAAAAGTGGCGAGGGGGGAGGGAAAGTTTTGCCCCCCCTCCGCTTTCATTTTAAAAAGACTGAGTTAAATCGGGGGACTCAGTTTGCTGGTCTTGCAAAGGAGAATCAAGTAAAAGTGTAATCCTTTTTAAAACAGCTCCTTTAAACAAACTTTTGTTGACTTTTTAAGCTTTCACAAAAAGTAAACTTTCACAAAAAGTAAACAATGACTGGCAGAGGGGAAAAAATGGCAACCAGAGGAAAACCCTCTCCAAATCCTACATCTTCAACACTTCCAGTTCCCAGACCGAAAGCTACCATGGACTTTCCTAACATGTTATCTACTGCATTGTGTCCTTTGCTGGACCAGATGACTAACTTGAATCAGAACTTTGATGCGCTTCAGAATCAGATTAAAGAATCCAATGCTAAAGCAGAAGAGGCGGTTAAATCAGCTAAATCAGTTGAAGCCAAGACAAAACTAATGGACCAAAGGCTACGTGGTGGAGAAAGAAAGAGCAACTGACAAAAATCATCTTTAAGACTGCAAATGGAAAAATCAGTGTATGTTCTATGATTTCAAGGTGTCCTTGAACAAAAGTCTTGAGAATCTGAAAGAAATCTTAAGTGAAGCATTAGCTCCAATAACAGGTTTACAAGCAGATTTACTACAAAGCGAGATGGATATGACCTGTAGGACATATCCTAATTTTGTGAAGAAGAAAAACCTGCCTGGAGAGATTGTGGTGAGATTCTCTAAGAGAACTACAAGGGACATGGTGCTCAAGGCCACAAATGGGACAATCTTAAAAATCAAAGAAGTGGAAATCAGAGTCTTTTTTTTTTTGTAAAGAAATTTTTATTTTTCAAAAAAAAAACATCGAAAATAATACATTTAACCTTATACAAATCCCTTTTCCCATATTAAATAACATTTTGTTCTATTTGTACATTCTATTTTTATCTTGTTTTGGTGGTTTCCCACCACATCTGAAGCATAACACATTTTCCATTTTATTCAAAATAGTAATACTTATATCTATGTTTCGTTTCTGATAACGGTTATATAGCTTTAAAATACTTATACTTATACACCAATTCTTATTTTCTATACTCTTATGTATTTCTAAATAAAAACAGTTTCATTGTCTAATTTTAACTAACACATTCATATAATATATTTCTATTCCTTTATGCTATTATAACCATGTATAGATATAGTTTTTCATATCCCAATACTTTTCAACATATTCTTTCAAATCTTTCCAGTCTTCCAGAAAGGTCTCTGAGTAAAGATTATTCAATTTTCTAGTCCACTTATCCATTTCAGCCATATATAACAGTTTTTTCAACCATTCCCACACCTCTGGTATTTTTTCATTTTTCCAGTTTTGTGCATACACCATTCTTGCTGTTGTAATCATATACCATATTATTGTCCTTTTCTTTACATTTATCTCTTCTAGTTTAAGTCCTAGCAATAACATTTCAGGCAACTTCTTAAATGTACATTTCAAGATTTTTTCCATTTCTGCATGTATTTTTGACCAATAAGTCTTTGCTTTATCACAAGTCCACCACATATGATAGAAAGACCCTTCTTTCTTTTTACACTTCCAACATTTGTTAGACATATTTTGACCAATATTTGCAATTTTTTTTGGTGTCATATACCATCTATACATCATTTTAAAACAATTTTCTTTTAAGTTATAACACGTAGATATACTCATAGCATTTTTCCATAAAAATTCCCAAGATTCCATTTCAATGTCTTTGTTAAAGTTTATCGCCCATTTTACCATTTGTTCTTTTACCATTTCATCAGCATTAAACCATTTTAGCAAGATTTTATACATTTTAGAAATCATTTTTTTCCCACCTTCCTCCCAAACTTGTTCTATTTCATTATTTTTTCCCCTGAAACCGTGTTTTTTATCACTTCTATACAAGTCATATATTTGTCTATATCTTAACCAACCATAATCAAAATCAATCTGATGCTGCTCCTTCAGTTTGAAATCCTTGCCATGTCTTATTAATAAGTCTCTATACTTCAGCCAATCTTGTCCTTTATATCTTGATGTTGGATGTAAGACTTCTGCGGGTACAATCCACATGGGTATCTCTTCTGAAAAAAAGTTTTTATATCTTGTCCACGTATCCATTAGTGTTCTTCTCAAATAATGATGTTTAAACATATTGTCCATTTTTGTTTTGCCATAATACAAATATGCATGCCACCCAAATCTACAATCATGACCTTCCAGGGACAATAACATTCTATCTTGTAACATAGTCCATGCCCCTACCCAGGTCAAACATATTGCATCATGGTATAACCTTAGATTTGGTAGTTGAAACCCTCCTCTTTCTTTGGCATCACACATTATTTTCATCTTAATTCTTGGTTTTTTCCCTCCCCACACAAATTTAGACAGCTCCTTCTGCCAACATTTGAATGTTTTTACATCTTTCACAATTGGAATAGTTTGAAACAAAAACATTAATCGTGGTAACACATTCATCTTGACCACCGCAATTCTACCCAGCAATGACAAATTCAATACATTCCACTTTTTAATATCCTGCATAATTTGCAACCATAATTTTTCATAATTATTTTTATAAAGATCAATATTTTTCATAGTTAGGTTTACACCCAGATATTTTGTCTTTTTCACCACCTCACATTCTGTAAGTTTTTGTAACTCGTTTTGTTTCTTATTTGACATATTTTTGCACATTACTTTCGATTTGTTTTTATTTACATAAAATCCTGCTAAGTCACCAAACTCTTTTACTCTCTGTAACAAATGTGGTAATGTGGATAAGGGGTCTTCCACTATAAACATCACATCATCTGCAAAGGCCCTATATTTGAAAGAAAAACCTTTAGTTGTTAAGCCTTTAATATCTTTGTCTTCCTTCACCTTTAACAGTAGAACTTCTAAAATCCAAATAAATAGCAGCGGCGAAAGCGGGCATCCTTGTCTTGTTCCTTTTTCAACTTTAAAATCGTCTGTCTTTTCAGTATTAATTATTATTGAGGATTTCTGTTCTTTATATATTGCTTTAATGAAGTTAAGCATATATTCACCGATCTCAAGATGTTCTAAAACTTCAAACATAAAATCCCAGTTTAAATTATCAAACGCTTTCTCCGCATCTAAAAAGAAAAAGCCCACTTCCTTTTCAGGATGTTTGTCGTAGTATTCTATAGCGTCCACTACTACTCTTAGATTGTCCCTTATTTGTCGATTAGGTAAGAACCCTGCTTGTTCTGTTTGTATAGTCTCTTTAAGGTGCTCTTTTAGTCTATCCGCTATAATCTTAGCAAAAATCTTATAATCATTATTCAGTAAAGAGATCGGTCTATAATTCTTAACATTGGTCAAATCCTGATTTTCTTTCGGGATCAGTGAGATGGATGCATCTTTCCAGGTTTCTGGTACCTCTCCAGTAACTCTTATATCGTTCATCAATAGCAGTAACACCGGTGAAACTGACTCCTGTAACGTTTTGTAGAACTTCGCTGTAAATCCATCCGGTCCAGGTGCTTTACCTAATTTTGAGTCATTTATTGCATTTTTGATCTCTTGTAATGATACTGGATTATTAAATAGTTCTTTAATTTTCTCTGTTGGTTTTGGTAGCTTTAATGTTTGCAGGTATTCTTTAATCTTTCTTCTGTCTTTGTTTTCCTTCTTAAAAAGTTTTGCGTAGTATTTAAAAAATTCTCTTTTTATTCCTTTGTTATCTATTATCTCAATATTATCTCTTATCACTTTAGTGATAAATTTATTTTCACGTTTTTTCTTTAATTGCCATGCTAAGTATTTTTCGGGTTTATTTGCACCTTCAAATGCTTTTTGTTGAAGTTTTTTTAAGTTCCAGTACATCTCCTGGTTCAAAATGGCTTTTGCTTGGTCTTGTAGCATCCAAATTTCCTTTTGCAGTTTCTTTTTCCCTGGTTTCTTCTTCAGTTCTTCTTCCTTTGTTTTAATGGCTTGTAAAATATTTTCATATTGCTCTTTTTTCTTTTTATTATCTTTAGCATTTAACGATATCAATAGTCCTCTCATCACTGCTTTATATGCATCCCATACGGTTTGAATTTTAACTTCTTTCTGCATGTTTACTTGGAAGTATAGGTCTGTTTCTTCAAGTAATTTTTTAATTATTTCTTGATTATCTAATAAGTCCTCATTTATTCTCCATCTCTTTTGTTTTTTAATCTGCCCAGCTGTCCATAAACACGGATTGTGATCTGAGATTATTCTGGGTAAAATTTCCACTTTTCTTGTCTTGAAGGTTAGGTTAGTAGTCATCCAAATCATGTCAATTCTTGAATGTGAGTCATGTCTGTTAGAGTAAAAGGTAAAGTCTTTTCCTTGTGGGTTAGCTTTCCTCCAAATATCTTCCAACTTTTCTTGTTTTATCAGTTCAAAAAAGTTTTTTGGAAGCTTCCCTAACGTCTCATCCTTTCTTTTAGAGCGCCTGTCTAGTTTATTATCTACAGTTCCGTTGAAATCTCCTAACATCATAATTTGATCATAGTTTACATTGTCCAATTCCATTTGAAGTTCTTTAAAAAAAATTTCTTTAGCTCCATTCGGAGCATAAATGTTCACAATCAAAGTTTTCACTCCTTGCAGTAAAATTTCAATAGCTAAATATCTTCCATCTTTGTCTTTGAATATTACTTTGGGTTCCAAGTCTTTTTTGACATATGTTACAACACCATTTTTTTTGTTGCTTGCTAAAGAATAAAATTCTTCTCCCAATTTTTTCCTTATTAAATATTTATGGTCTTGGTTTTTAAGATGAGCTTCTTGCAAGCAAATTATATTACATTTTTGTTTTTCCAACCAATGACCTACCATTCTACGTTTTTGGGGTGAATTTAGTCCATTTACATTCCATGTAAGTATTTTGTAATCCATTTTGATATATTCTTAAATATCTCCAAAATCATCTTTATTCTCTCCCAGGAATGCATACATTTCTTCTGTGCTTTTAATCACTACTCTGGAGTTGCCATAATAAAAACTTAGTCCTTGAGGTATTTCCCAACGAAATCTGATTTTTTTCTCCTTCAGTTTATCCGTCAGACGCTTGAATTTTTTCCTTTCTTGCAGTATTGCTCTAGGCAATTCTTTCATTACTATGATTTTCTTTCCATCTATTACAAAGGGGTCAGTAAAGCACTTCCTGTAGATTTGTTCTTTTGTTCTTTTCATTGTAAATTGGACAACCACGTCTCTTGGTATGTTTTTGTCTCTTGCATATGTAGAATTAACTCTATAAACAAGATCCATGTGTTCTTTAACAACTTCTTCCTGTTCTTGTAAAAAATCTGCTATTGCTTCTTGCATTCTTGTAAAAATATCCTCATTCAATTTTTCCTCAATCCCTCGAAATCTCAAGTGGTTTTGCATATCTTTATAATGCATCATCTTTTCCATCCTCTCGTTCTCTCTCATTGTCTTATGGGTGTTTTCTTCCAGTTCTTTTACTTTAGTTTCTATATCTTGTGTTCTTGTGGATAATTTTTGAAATTCTGCTTTTAATTCCATGCAATTTTTATCTGCTTGAGCCGCTATATTATTCATTTTAACATTTACCTCTCCTATAGCGTCTAACATTTTCTTTTCCATTGCTTCCATAACGGCTAGTAGCTCTTTTTCTTTTTTTGCTGCCATTGTAGGAGAGGACCATGTGGCTGCTCTCGATCTTAGTCCGCGGTCCGTTTTGCCTCTTTAAAAAGATCGATTTTATCTTGTCTTCCAAATCAAACACCAATTAGTGCATTCAAACAAGCTAATCTTGCCAAGTCAAATTATGTTGGTTTCAGCCTTCTACGTTATATAATCTTTGAGATATTGCAGTTTAAAAATTTTATAAATCCAAAATGGCGGCCGCGACTTCTCTATGGTTAATGTCAAAGGTTATAGTCTTTTTACCTTGCTTCTGGCTTGCCGTAGTTTCCTTTTGTCCCTTCCTTTTCTTTACTTGTCTGCTCTCTGCACGTCACTTCCTGTTATGGTCTTTCTGGTCCGGCAGTATTTAGAGTCCCCTTTCTGGTCCGGCAGTATTTAGAGTCCCCTTTCTGGTCCGGCAGTATTTAGAGTCCCCTTTACCTTCTTCCGGTTCTTCTCCTTTTTCCTTCTTGTTTGCTCTTCTAGCCGTCACTTCCTGATTCAGTCCTCACGTCTTAATCTCGCGATGCTTGGTTCCCTTCTCCCTCTTTGTCTCGCGATGCTTGGCTTCCCCTCCCAACTCCTTTTAACCGCAGGAATGTTAAACAACTTGTTTTTTTGGCTTTTTAAGTTCAAATTCGGTTTTTTAGCACTTCAAAACTGCTCTCATCCAATCAACATCAGTCTATTGCTTCACCCGATCTGTTTTTCATCTTTCAAAACGCGGCAATGGTAAGGCAAAAAACTTTTTTCTGTTACCTTTTGTTGTTACTTCGCTTCAGATGTGGTCCCAACGTTTAAACTTTGTCTTCTTTGTTAAGGAATCAGGGGAATTGGAGGTTTTATGCTGAATTTTTCAGCTCAGCTCGGCTCCTTAGAGATACTCGCAAGAATCCTCTTCGGCTGCTGTGCTCAAGGTGTCGGAAAAGTCTCCTCCGAGACTTTCCCTTCACCGAGGTTGCTCAAACCTGGATTATATTGCTTGCTGGTCCTCACACTACCTGTGTGAGGTTGCGTCGGGTGGATTAACCCACCCAAGCTGTCAGGAAGAGCCGCTGTCCGCCTTGCGCATTTGCAAAGCATGTCAGACCTCCATTCTCCCAACCGGAAACCTGGAAATCAGAGTCTTGAAAGATATTCCATTTGAAATAAGTAAAAGAAGGAAGCAATACAAAAGCTTGACAAATTTTCTACAGAAAAACTCTACCCCTTATAGATGGAAATTTCCTGAAGGGCTGGTATTCAACTACAAAGAGAAAAAAAGAAAAGATTACCTCTCCTAAAAGTGCAGACTTTTCTGGAACTGTAACAAACACCAACAGAAAAAAAGAAGACAGCAGAGGAAGAAGAAGAGGCATCATACATGATTTGGAAAGCTCCGAGAGTTCAACGAGTAGTTCTGCTGAGGACTCTGAATCAGAAAAAGGAGTGGCTGCCCCGAAGCAACTGACAGTCAAATGGGACTTTGACAAACCAAAAAGAAGAGGGAGAAGGGGAAAATAATATTGTATTTAACTTGAAAGTTTGAGAAATCTAACCTAACACTTATTTGATTTTACTTATGCAAAACCAGTGTAAACTGAAAACTTAATATCACACTCCAGTATATTATGCTTTGATATTTAGGGAACTTAATTTAACTTACGTTTAAAAAATGTTTTAGTTTGTAGAAAAGCTATATATATATATATATATATATATATATATATATATATATATATATATATATATATAGGCTACCCAACAGTAAAGGCAGCACCTCTGGCAATACCTCCCCCTCCTAGGGACTATGCACCTTCATGGCTTTCCATTCAACTTGTACAAAACTAACACTGCCAAATTTCAGAGAGAATAAAGGGGTTCCCGATTTTGAAGCAATGAAAGGTTTCCAGGTTTAACATCAAAGTCTATGGGAGAATTGGCAGAAAATATTCCATACTGTTACCTCTACCATTGTAGATTTAAGAAGCTGAATTGCTGCCTTCAGTTTCTGGGAGAATTTAGCTAAATGGCAGGCCTCAGCAATAGGTGGGACATTAGTGAGGATCTAATATCTATGTCTACAAGGATCTTTCCCTTTAAGAAAGCTCTCAATAACCAGTCCAAGGGGAGAATAAAGGATGTTTTATTGAAAGCAAATTAATACACAAGAAACAAACAGAGAGCATACACACATAAAAAGCCTATAACAAACTAAGAGAGGAATGGAAGAATAGCGGGGGCGGGGTGGGCGGTGATCGCTACTTTTCCTGAAGTTGAGGAATCTGTGAAGAGGGAGAGATGGTGAAATGACCAGTGCTTTGCAGAGAGGAAGGACCCAGTATGGGGGAGGTTTTGGTAAGTGCCCAAGACCACATGAACACACCAATGGGGCTGTGCTGGACTAGTTATACCCAAAAATGTGTTCAGAGGGCTTGCTAATGTGAAGCTTCCCTCAGAACAAAGCACTAATGAGATTAATCAGGGATAAAATGATGTAGTTTGGAAATGCTGTATAGAGTTCCCAGGAGTGGACAAAAGAGACTAGAGGTTCTCTTCTGAATGCAAAGTACAATTTGGGTTGCGTTCCTGATAACTTCTCCAGTGGTTGAAGGACTAATGGATTGCTAATTTAAACTAATCAAAACAGAAACAATACGGCTTGATGTGTCACCTGTGTTTGGCATCTGGAAAAGGAGTAGCAGTGAGGACTTTTCATTATAAAGGAAATATGGGGAAGAAGGCTGTAATGTAGTATGTTCTGTGTAGCAACCAGCCTGCCATGTGCTCCCAGGTAATGGTGCCCGCCGCATGGCCAGAGAACATGGTCAGGCAGAGAGGGGAGCTTGAATCTGGAGGAAGAATAGACGTCCGGATTCTAAGCCTCCACCAATGTGGGATCTAGGTTCTCCTTGGGGAGCCAGTGCAGTCAAAGTCTCCTCCAGGGAACCTATGACAAACATGTGCATATGTTAAGCCCCATCAGGTCTTTTGGGTGTGGCCGGAGGTGTGGTTCCAGCCAGCATATAATGAGGGCCCTGGAGCCCTGTAAGCATGCTTGATCTGACCATCTACTGGACATGCTGAATGACTCAATAAAGACTTCATGATTTCACCATTCCTGGTCTCCCAAGTCCAGTACTCTTCAAAGGCTGAGGCAAGATTGATTGGATTAGGGATTGAGGCTGAAAGAAGTAGCTCTGGGGTGAGGCAAGTCCATTGTCGGGAGTATGCAGATGTCAGGTAGGTGCAGCTGTCAGAACAAGATCTCATGTGCTTCCCAAGGTACAATTATAGGGCCTGCCAGTCCTGGCTTCCATCTTTGTGTCACTTATGTCAAATTGCCTGGAATGGAGTCCCTGATGGAATCCATTGCTGGTTGAAATAACCCCTCCTGAGAGACAGGGTGTCTACATGCTTACAATACAGTTATACAAACATCTGACAAGGGTACTTTGACTCTTGAAAGCTGATACCCAAAAAATATTGTTGGTCCCTAAGATGCTACTGGACTTGAATCTAGCTGTTATGCTGCAGACCAACATGGCTACCCCTTGAAATTAGTAATACTACACTGCAGCCACTTAGCAGCCACTAAAATAAGCTTTAAATAAAAACAGCAAACTGTTTTAGAAAGATTCAGAGACCACAACAGAAACTATATTCAGCTAAAGAAAGCCAAAATAGACAATCACTTTTAACTTACATAAAAATTTGCCTTTCACACTCAGCAACAGACACTGTGACATCAACTTCAAACCTCCCTCCCTTATAGAATTGTTATACCTGTCACTATATGCAATCCTATTGACTACACTTGCAGTCAATCAATAAAGCCAGAGCCTTCCTCTCCTATCTCCCTCTAAGCAACAGAGGAAAACTTTTAAGTATTGAGCAGGAGGCGATGAATTCAAACAAACAGGCTTTTATTCAGTGACATTGTTTAGTTCAAAAGACAGCTCTATGAGAGCAGCACTTTCATTTATACTGTTCCAACACATAACTTTCAACAATGTAACTATATACAAGCAATACTATTGGACCCAAGCAGGGCTCAGCGATTGGGTATCTAGATTGGCTTCAGGACCAATGGGAGTCTTTATTAATCAGCCAATAGGAATTGGAGCTTTAGGATACCAGAGCCCTTTTCAAGCTATTACTGCTTCATATTCTAAACAAACACAAAACTCCTCCCCCCTGAGTTCAAACAACAAAGTCCCTTAGGTGCGGGGCGGTCGCCTGGTCCATTGGGACCGGCGTGGCAAGGGTGAACCCGATGGAGAATGTCCTCTTAAATCTGGGGACTCCATATGGGCCGGCATGAGCTGTGGCGGCAGACTCAAGGGGGAGCAGTCCGTAAAGTCTGGGAGCTCTGAGAGTTCCGGGGCATGACCCAGCTCTCGCAGGGGGCCTACCACGTTCTGAGCTGGCAGTGGCTCGGAAGACTGTTCCCTTGGGATGTCCCGGGCTGGAGTTGGTGGAGGGCTGCCCTCTGTCAGGTGACTCCCCGGGCGCCGGCGTCTTGCTGTGCCGGGAGATCTCCCAGGCTGGCCTCAGGAACCAGGGTGCATTGTAAATGTTGTCCTGACGCAGGAACTGGGGAGCGTGGCAAGCGTTGCTCCAGCTCAGGAACTGGGGAGCGTTGCAAGCATTGTTCTGGCTCAGGAACTGGAGAGTGTTGCAACCAATCCTCTGGCGCTGGCCACCGGCACCTCAGCAGGGCCAGATGTCTGCGACGGACCTGCCCCGTGTTGTCCCTCACCTCGTACGATATAGGGCCTGTTGAGCACACAATGACTGCTGGAACCCAGTGTGGACCTGCCCCATAGTTCCGGGCATATACCGCATCTCCTGGCACAAAGGACCAAGCGGAACCTGTGGCAATAGGGTCGCGGTGGACATCCAGCACCAGGTCTACAAGGATCTTTCCCTTTAAGAGAGCTCTCCGTGACAGACTTGCCCTCCTTCTGGTTCCGCTGATGGAACGCACATCGGTGTGCAGCAGCCGACATCTTCAGGGTGCAGTACCCGGTCAGCCGGGCCTTTTCAAGCTATTACTGCTTCATATTCTAAACAAACACAACAAAAACTCTGTGTGTAAAACCAACTGAGTGGCAGTATTCTCTCCACACTCAAAAATGCTTGATTTTGCTTGCTGCTGAGTGACTCATAATTCCAGCTTCAGGGGTCCTTAAACTGATCTGTGTACCCAGAATTCAGTCCCCCTAGTCCCCTGTTCTCCATGGCCCTGCTCCCAAAATTGCTTTTGCCACTTTTCATTACGTGTGTTCCGTGCTTCCAACTTCCAAGTCTCAGTCTCCTGATTTCTTGGTTGCAATCTTCCTTTTGGTTAATGACTGAGTAGCAAATAAATATTTTTATGTTCTGTCCCTTGTATGTGGGTGAGTTTAATGTACCTTTTAAATACTGTGGGGAAATGATCCTGAATACAGCAACACTGGATTGCTGTGATTCATGGGAGACTGCGATCTAGGAGCACGTCAGGACTTTTTATCGAGGTTGTTATAATATATGAAACATCCAGAATAACAAAAAAAACAATACCAGGGATTACAATTTTTCTTTTATCAAAATGCCCAATACCTTCCTGTAAATACAATCATTTTTGTAGCATGTTTTTCTTTTTGCCATATTTCAGTTTCATTATTGTCAGCATATTACATTTAATGGCATTTATATATTTATGTGGAATCAACATGAATAATGATCGTGCAGTTTGTTACGTCTGTGTCCACTCCACTCCCAAGTGCCTTTATCACTGCCCCTTTAAATGTGGCACCGTGGCCAATTCTGCACAAGGGCTTTGCATCCCTTTCCTCCCAGGTTTAATTGGTCCAAATCAGTGTGCGTGTTTCCGCAGTACATGAATCTGACCCGGGTTGATGCCGGTTTTTCATTTCCGCATCTGTCCTTGCCCCGAATCTTGAGCCCCCACCCGTCTCCCCCTTTTTTTAATGTAGGCAGAGTTGCGTTATGACGTCGTGACGCAACAAAGCCGTGATTGGCCATCTGAGCTTCCAAGCCCGTGAAAATCATCCGTGTAAGAAAAAAAAGCTTGCACCAGAGTTGGAGGGGAAATGGAGGGTGGGAAAGGGATCGGAAATGGAGGGGGAACATGCAACACAACACATGTAACCCCTGCAAAAATTGTGTCCACACCACCACACCACCTGCAATACATTGGCCCCGCAAAAAATGTTAACCACACAACAATGGATCAATGTCGTGTCGGTTGTTGTAATGCAACAGGGGGGGAAACAGCTCGCGCTGTGCCTCAAAGCCATCAATACATATTTTTATAGTGGCATGACTCAGGCACAACTTTTGTGCAACAAAAGATGCAACACAGAAATGTGCAGACATTAACAACAAAAAGTACATTTTTAAAAAGACATTTAAATGCCAGTCAACAGTGGATCAATGTCATGTTGTGCTGTTATAATACAACAAAGCGGGGAACAAAAAAAAACCCCGCTCACACCAGGGCAGGGAAGGGGAGGAAAAGGTGAGAGAAAGAAGCAGAGGGGCGTTAAAGGGGTGGAGCAAGAAACCCCAATTTCGGAGTTCCCCACCTGAATGCCCCGACTTCACTCCGGTGGCAAAAAAAAACCCCTGAAAATCCCAGAAACAGAAGATCCGGGGAAAACAATGATTACATTCGAGCCAACTGCAGACCCGGAACAACAAGTGCGGAACTGTTGCTCTGCCCCGGATTTTATCGGGGAGTGAAGCCGGGGCAACAACTAGTGCAGAATCAGCCCCTGTTAAGTTTTTTTAAAAAATTAAAATACCAAAACTGGCTTGGTGAACCTCAGTCTACCAGAATCCAGTCCACATCTCCGTCAATTTAGAGCCGAGTATACACATGACTCCTATGGCCAGCTAAAAAGAAAATGATCTACAAGCACCTGGGGTTCTAACCCTTCCCACAACTGAGAGCAGAAACTCCTGCTATGATCACAAACCAGTTAGCTTCTGCTCTATTTTAGCCTATGCCATTTTTATCCATTGTATCATACCTCTTCTTAGACTATTTGACATAAGCAATGGCTTCCATGTTGATGCCTGGGGTGGGTCTGGAAAGGTCTGGAAAGGCTGAAGACCACTCAAGGAGACTACTTATGTGAGTCGTTATCTGTGAATACAACAGTTATCTGAACCAGCTCTAAACAAGAAAGACATGAGGGAACTAAGTACAAAATATGGACTTAAAACCTATACTGCAATTGCCCGTGTCAGATGACAGCAGGAATAAACAAATTTATGGGAGGAGCAAGATTTAATCCACCAGCCAAATCCCCAGCCAGCACACATTTATCTTGGAGTCTCTGTCTGTAGGCTTCATTCTAAACTTCAGACAAAGTTCTGAAGTTCTCATCTGGGACAGCACATATAACATTGTCACTCCTCTCCCAGTTGTCATCATAGGGACAGGGTAGGGAAGTACCTACTGGTTTCATGCACTATTAGCTAAAAGAACAGTTTTTTAAAAAGTGCTTTTTTTTTCCCTTCTGCATCTCTCAGGAGAGGCTGGCAAGGTGGAGCTTTGTCTCCTCCAGCCTCTAATCATGCTGTTCTAGCAGCTCTCAAATTGCTTACCAGGATAATAGCACCAGAGTCAGCTCAGGTCTCAGATTTATATGTCCCTCATGGCACAGTTTTGTGATAGCACACCAGCCAGCCTCCCATGATGTGTGTCCCATTAAGCTCTCCTTATATAATTAGAGCTCGTGGGACACAGTGCTAGCTGAGTGACAGGAGAATGCTCTCAGGCGCTTGTGACATGCACACGCTAACAATGTTAACTCTGTGTCATGTTAAATGTGACGCGATCTGAAGGACTCTTTCATGAATGAACAGCTATTACAGTTGTTCCACTTACACAGTATCAATTAAGGTTGTTGGGTTGCTTCAAAAATGGCTTTTCCCAAGGTTTTGATGTTAGCGAAAAATAATCACCAGAAAATAGAATTGCGAGACAAATATATAAGGTCAGTGTCCTTTAAGCTAAATTATGTTTTCTGCTCATACTGTCTTTTCAAAAAAGAAACATGTGAGAATGGCAGTACAGGAAAACAGAGTGGTACTAAGACATGCTTAAAATAAAGACAAAGCCATTCTATAGAACCATGGATGGCTGTCTGTCGCAAGTCACCTATTATTGCCACATATATGAAGAAAGTCCACAGTTTGAGAACAATGTAGAGTATGTTGTTGCAATACATTCTTTGGCATACTATATGTGTTCAAAAGGGGAAACTGAGGCTAAGGATGACTTTGGGCTCCTATTCTTTGCACCTTAAATGCAGCTTGGGAAATTGATTCTTAGAAACCTGTAATGCAAGCATGATCCTTTCCTGCTGGATCAAGAGCTTAAGAAAACTATATCAAGCAGAATTCAAAGAACTATTATGCAAAGACAATTTGATTTTCACAAATAAGCTCAGCATCACTTCAGTGTTTTAGATGAAATCTTTCAGATCTGATAGTATAATCTCTAAATGGAGATGTCTGGGATCCATACTGGGGCTGCCCTGTTCACTTGTCATTCACCCACCACTCTGCTCTGGCATAGAGCTTCTGATTTCACCTAGGAGCCCCCCCCCCCCGTCCCTTCCTTTTACAAATTAAATAATGCATTGGAAAACCGTCACATATTTTATGGCACAAAGCTAGAGTAATTCAAATAAATGCCCATCAAGAAAAAATAAATCAGGAATTAAAACTGAGCTATATGAATATAAGATAGTCATGTAATTTTGAGGTACTAATCACTTGATTGCTACCTTAACCATTATAGTTTGGTAGCAACAATAAATGATGAAATGATTTCTTCAAACAGAATGTTCAGTAAGTTGGCTAATAAACTCAGGCAAAATTATGCTGTTAGCATGAATAGAAATCTGTTTTTTTGAGAGGAACCATAATATTACATTGATTGCACAGCTAGAAAGTATCTGCAGTATGATGACATTGTCACTCAGAAGTGAAAAAAACAGGGCAAAGGACCTGTACATTTCAGAAATTCTAAGAAATCTAAACAGCTCTCGAAATGTTCAGTTTGAGGACAGAATTTGGAAAAGCCAAAACTTCACTCTTTTTGAATAACAAATAAGGATAAGTGAAGATGAAGGGGAATTCTGTCAATCAGAAATGTGTACATGTTCTCAGTTGGAAAAACAAAAACTTAACTTTGCTACCAAACTATGAAAAAAAAACCTTTTTACAGCTAAATTTGTGCTCTAGGATTTGATCCAGGATGGGATTCACCCAATTCCTGGCAAATCCATTGGTTCAACTCTTAGAGTGTCCACACTAATGAGTGTAAATGACTTTACCTCTCATAACTCCACTTTAAAGAATTAATAAAGCCTTAGTTTTATCTAGTGATAGTGTTTGTGTCTTCCTTTCTGGGTAGGGTACCAATGTATCTAGAGGATTGGGTATATGTGTGTCCTGTTTTATCAGTTTGTATTGTATTTGTTTGTATTTTATTAGCCACAGAAATGATGCTTGGCTCATGCTTAGAAGTAAGCTGTAGAACTTCAGTCAGAGGCTAAATGAACCCCTCTGTGGTCTAATCAGTAGTGCCTTGAAGCAATTTTTCAAGGACCTCTGTGTTCTACAGACTGTTTCCCTGCAGAGCTTAAATACCAACTTTGAACACTTGTTTCCTACATTTCAAGGAACAAGTTCCGAAAATACCACCTCCTGTAGCTGCTATGTTTGTTCATTAGTGAAGCTGTCCTTCTTGTTATGTTCTTTCTCCTAAGGAAAATCAAAGATACCAAATGTCCCAATAGTACCTTACAAGAGAAAGAAAGAGATCCTGTTCCCCTTTCATATTTTTAAAAAATCTACTTTTTAAAGAAATAATGTTATTGGGATATCGGAAGTATCCAAGGCATTCTGCTAAAATGTTCTTGTTACCCTGAAGTAGCAGCCTGGGTGAATGGTGAAGCTTATATACATGGGACCACCATAGGCCAATGGTGAAAAAAATATATATTTAGATATATTATGGAATGTAAAATCCCAGAAAAGTAGAAATTCATGGAGGGCAGGTCTGTCATTAGCCAGCATGACTGCATAGAATGCTCAGAAGCAATGCAGATAAGGTTGATCTCCTGGAAACATTTGCTTGGACATTGTTGGAAATAGGAAGTGGAGTCTTGATAGATGTTTGATCAGATCCAGCAGCATCTGTACTTAGGTCCACATGAAGTATTAAAAGAAAAAAGGTTACTATATTTGAGCAGTATACTGGATTTCATTTAATTTAGTAAGATTGTGACAATTTTTTAAATAAATGTGTATTTACTAAATTTAAAATTGTGATTAATTCTTAACAATGGCAACATCTTTTGCAAGGACTGAATTAAGTCTAATCATGTGAAACCAGTGCTCGCTCGCTCTCTCGCTCTCTCTGACACCAATTTTTAAAAAGGGATCTAAAGGGGAATTAGGAAATTACAGGCCAGTCAGCCTAATGTCTGTCCCTGGAAAATTAGTAGAAACTGTAATTAAAGATAGAAATGTTAAGAAAAGAGGGACAAAACCTGCTGAGGGAAAAGCAGCATGGCTGCTTCAGAGGGAAGCCTCACCAACCTTTTGGAGTAGACAACGGCCGCGGACAGACTGGCAATGTAAAGCGGGGCAGCCCCGCATCGGAAGTGGAAGAAAAGAGCCCGTTCAGACATGCGCATCTGTCCCTCGGCTCCATTTCGCACTTACCATCTCCCAGTCACTTTCCATCTGCTTTAACAGGACACCAGGTAAAACTGGTGTTCAGGGGCCGTCCTCCGCATGCCTCCCACTTCCAAATAGTGTGAACCAGAAGAAGCAGGAGGCATCATCAAAGGGAAAACAAAAAAGGGACATCAAAGGGAAAACAAAAAAAAGCGCAACGGCGTGTGCGAGCTGTGCGCGCTGCGCGCGCCGGCTCCGCAACAGTCTGAACACTCCGTATCGGCACCACTGCGCATTGCTCTGGCCAGTATGAACAGCCAGCTCCATGGAGTTTTTCCCCCGCACCAGTTCCCTCCACTTTGCCCCCGCTTTACATTGCCAGTCTGTCCTTGGCCAACATGTAGACATTATATACTTGGACTTTCAACAGGCTTTTGGCAAAGTACCCCATCAAAGACACCTGAATAAACTTAGCATTCATGGGACAAGAGGCTGGGTTCTCTTATGGATTAAAAGTAATTGAATGACAGGAAGCAAAGAGTAGGTCTCAGTGGGCAGTTCTCACTGTACCACAAGGATCCTTATTGGGGCTGGTACTATTTAATTTATCCATCAATGATCTGAATCTAGGAGTGAGTAGTGCAGTGGCCAAGTTTGCAGACACCATTATTCACCAAGGCTGACTGTGAAGAGCTCCAAGAGAATTTCCACAAACTGGGTAAGTGAGTGACAATGTGGCAAATGAAGTTCAATGTTGGTAAATGTAAGGTGATGTACACTGACACAAAAAAATCCCATCCAGTTTTATATAAAATTGTGACAGCCAATGGCCATATACAATAAACTTTATTCATTGATTCATTCATACAAAAAAAAAAAAACAGCTTCAGGTATAGGCTAATGGGGTCTAAACTTGCTGACATTGAGAGGGGAAAAGATCTTGTGGTCATAGTGGATAGCTCAATGGAAATGTCAACCCAGTGTGTTGCAGTGGTGAAAAAGGCAAACTCTATGTTAGGGATTATTAAGAAAGAAATTGAGAATAAAATGACCGATATTGTAATGTCCCTGCATAGACCTATGGTGTGGCCTTATTTGGAATACTGTGTACAGTTCTGGTCACCATATCTCCAAAAGGACATTGCAAAGCTGGAAAAAGTACAGAGGTGGGCTACCAATATGGCTAGGGAGTTGGAGTACCTTCCCTGTGAGGAAAGGCTGAAGAGTCTAGGACTTTTCACTTTAAAAGAGACAACTAAGGGGCAACATAATAATGGTTTGTATAATTATGCATGCAATGGAGAGAGGTGACAGAGGGAAATGTTTTTCCCCTTTTCCAAAATACTAGAAGAGCATCCAATGAAGCTGATGGGCAGTAGATTCAGGACAGAGAAAAGGAAATTCTACTTTACACAGATAGTGATTAAAATGTGGAATTCACTGCCAGAGGATGTAGTGATGGCCACAGGAATAAACAGCTTTAAAAGATTAGATAGGTTTATGGAGGATAAGTCTATCAATGGCTACTAGCTATGGTGACTGAGGGGAACCTACACATTCAGAGGCACTAAGCCTCTGAATCTCAGAGCTAGCAGACAACATCAGGGGTAGGCCTTGGCCTCTATGCCCTGTTCTTGGCCCTGCAGAGAAACTGGCTGGCCACAATGTGAGACAGGATGCTGGACTAGATACATCATTGATCTGATCCAGCGGGGCTTTTCTTATGTCCTTATTTTATATAGAGCTGTATTTGTGCAATCATGTGATAAAGTGCTGTTATGTGCAAAAACTACCAGTCACTGAAGGTACCAGTTCAATGGACTTAGAAGGGTATAACTCTGCTTAGGTTTGCACTGCAAGAGACCAAAAGGTTTACAGACGAAGTACAGGGTTCAAAGGCCTATTTCTGGTTAAATTCAAAGTTATAATGAAAAAACACAGCAGTATTAAGCCAGAAAGTTATTTCAATTGTTTATAATAATTGTTGGGCAATATTATTCACTGGGAATATTATTCACCTTTCTATTATAAATTAACATTCAAGGAGCCTTACACCATCAAATTTGAAGAGCAGACAAATAATAGCACTGTAAAACATATATAGCATAAGCAACAATCTATTTAAATGTGTAGGATTAGGTCTACTGACTCTGGCCAAGTTTGATTCCACAACTCCTTCTTGAATCTGTTAGAATTCAAATGTATGTTTCAGAAATTGAGAAACTATCAACTTTAGAAACACTTTAAGAGACCCACTTTTTTTCTTTTTGGAAAGAACTTCATGACCTCCTTTGATGAATTACATTTAGCTTCTTCTGCTGAGACCGAAATAGTGATATTAGGAAGCAAACTATGGATAAAATCTACAAATAGAATATGATCTCCAGACTACACAGATTAGTTCCCCTGGAGAAAATGGTTACTTTGGAAGGTGAACTCTATGGCACTGTACCATGTTGAAGTCCCTCCCCTCCCCAAACCATGGCCTCCCTAGACTTCACCCAAATCTTCAGGAATTTCCCAATCCAGAATTGACAACCCTATGTAGGAATGTACCCCATAATAAAAAGGCTTTGTCCTTTACAGTCACAGTAAATGGAACCTCTCTCTTTTTCTCAACTCAGTGTATTTGTGGAGTGTGGGCTCTCTTTTTCCTAAGCTGCCAACTAGTAATACAATAAACACTAATATTTATTACCTATGAAAATAACAAGTGTAAAATGTCCTGTAATCATTAATAACTGAGCAGGCTGCCCAGGTAAACTCTTAGCTTTCAGGTTTGCAAACTTTCCAACAAAGAGCCGCTATAACAACACATAACAGGAAGATGTTTATGCCTCTTGCAGCATTTCCAACAGAGAGCTGGAAATAATCAATCTCTGGTGGCCAAATGTGTGGAAGGTTGCTATGCCAAGAAATAAGTGATTTCTAGTGCTGCCAAAAACTCTGCAAGACTGCACAAGTTCCATCCTGGATCTGCCATGTTCCATTTTGGCATTTCTTTACCTATGTTAAAACTCACATACCTAAAATAGTAATCTCAAATAAAACTAGTATTTCAAACTAGGCTGCAGCCTTCTCAGAGGGGCCTTCATTTTGATTGCTCCTGGCTGCTTCAGTATCTTGGTCCATCCCTGCAACCAGTGACTAGCTAGGGATTGCAAAAGAACAATAGTAACATTCCTTAGTAGCTAGGAATCTAGGTCTAGCCTATCACATGCTTTACCCATTAGAGTATCTAATTGGAGGGGGCAGAAAACGAGTTCAAAACCAGGTTTATGCTTTCAATAAAATGAAGCTGGAAGAGCCTAAATGTTTAGCTACAGTTAGCTAAAACAAGTTAGCTATATTGGGGGATACAGGTGGGATTACTAACTACCATAGACTGCAACCATAGAGTTTTTGATCAAATACTAGAGCATCCTCACTTTGCCAGCAATGTGATGACATCACTTCCAGTGTATGCCAGATACCACACTGCTTTCCTGTTGGTAAGTCTTCCCCTGGGGCAGTGCCTGAGAAAGATGGCATTGGGGGAGGGGAGAAAAATCAGCATGATACAATGTAATACAATAAAGTCTACCCTCGGTAGTTGCTATCTCCTCCAGAGGAATTGATCTCTGCAGTCTGGAGGTTCTGTGATTCCAGAAGAATTTCAGGCCCAACTAGAAGGTTGGTAACCTAGGGAGCATTGAGGGGAGGCAGTGATTTCTGGGATATCAGTTCCTGTTTCAGAACAGGAAGTGATATCATGATGCTCCTGGAATTTCAGAATCTCTAATCATGATTAATGCCATTCCCCCATTTCCCTCCCACCATTCCATTGAGCAAGGGTGGTCGATGAGGACCATCACCAGAAGGTCACCATCTAGAACTGGGTAAATGGCAACCCTATGGTAACCATAGATGCAGGAATGGCTCTCTAAAAATCTAAGGCAGTGCTATTGGATCTGTAGCCTACTATAGGAGTATTTATTTCACTCCTATGCCCTACAGCCATCATGGTGTTCTCTAATCTAAAGGAAACTGAACATTGTAGTGTCGCTCCTGGATTTCACACTGCTTGTGGAAGTAGAAAGCATGTATGGTAACTTTAAATTTAACCAGATAGATGTGGGCATACAATGTTCTTCTTCAGCTGCAAAGATACCGCCTCCCCCCTCTCCCGCAGAAGACCACAGAAACATTTCAGTTGATTTTTCTTCTACATAAACCTTGAAGAGTGTGTGTCTCCATTATTAGGTATCTTGTTAAGGCTGCATCTTTTTCATGATTGCTACAAATTTCCATAAAAATCTATTCAGTGTTGGGAGGCAATTTTCCCACAATAATGCTTAATCAATTTTTTTTAAAAAAAACTGTGCTACGAAATGTATCAGTTTTTCTCTGCTATGAAAAAAGTAAATATTTAAACCCATAGCTACAGAATGAAAAATATGACCAATGTAAACTGAAATCCTGGCAACTTTAACAATTTAATTCCATTTTTTTTCCATTCCCAGAATTGGGGGGAGGGGGTGTTCTGTTTCATCATAACAGGTGCGAAACCATTGCTGGAAATGTAGAATGGAAGGCAACCTTAATTACTGAATCACGACTGGCACTCCCCAAAACTCTGGAGAGACAAACAAATACTCTGCAGAGGCCTTGCATCATGAAGCCTGTGAAAGAAGATTAATAACCCGCAGATTTAGAGCAAGCATGCCCGAAGAAATTTGTCAATAATTTTGTCTGTTTTATCTCATGCTCAATAGCTCAGTGATTTAGGAAATGGTACAATGGTATGTGAAAATTCTTGGAAAATAAGTTGCAGGCTGTAGGTAAGAAGATGTCTTTCCAAGGTCATGTCTGTAAACCAAGATCCTGTTTACCACAAAATAATGCTTGCTCAGTCTGTGTATTGAGCACATCATGCATGTGGGTTGTTTGTGATCTGTACACAACCTGGTAAGACTTTCCAAAATGAACATGAAAAGACAGGCAGATATTTGTGATATATTTTTGTGTAGAATTAATGATGGACAAACTTCCTTCAGTGTCATCAGTTACAAGCATAATCAGCAAATGGTTGAAAAAAATTCCACAGAATTCTTAAATTTCTGATATGAATTTTTCCCACTTTCTTTCTTATAATTAGACTCAGGAGAGTACTTCCATTTTAACAGTTAAATTTACAATAGTTCTGCCTTTGGGGCATACCTGAAATTGTTTTAACTTGAAAATTTCTAGCCACAGTTGTGATTTAATTACTAAACTAACACATTGTTGTTCTGCAAGTTACATACCTGTCAGGAGGGGTTGTCGACCCCCCTCCCCCGGACCTAGAGCACAGAGCCAGGAAACACAAGGTCCAAGCAGGCAGCCAGGTAGGGATGGGAGATGGGATGGGAGAGCACACAGTAGGGCACAAAACAGAGCAAGAAGGGAGAGCTTGGCCTCAGGTGAACGAGAGAAGGAGAGACCCCCAAGAGCCTCGACCTTAGAAAGACAAGACGAGCAGGGAAGACCTCAGAAGGGGTAACCTGGGGACCGGGGATCCTACCATCCCAACCAGCAAGAGGGATACTGGTGACCAGGGGTCATTTCAAGCAGGAGCTCGGGGGAGCTCAGCTCCAGAAGTTGGTGCCAGCCTCCCCCCATTGGGGAATGCCTGCTTGTGTCATGGCTGCAGCAAAATGACCCCATCCCCTGGAAAGGTCCTTGTTCCTCTGACCAGCCTTCTGAAGGCTTCAGCCACCACTGAAGCTATCCTCCCAGAATAGTGGTATTTCTGAGGCTTGGGTTAGTAGCTGTCCCCTCTCTGCCAGCTCTCTCTCTCTCTCTCCTTTCTTTCTTGCCTTCTGACATACTTCCGGTGATGTCAGGTGGTATAGCATAAGCAAATAAGTTATGCTAATGAGTTATGCTAATAAGCTCCTGCACCTCTTGTTCTACGAAATGACCCCTGAGGACCACCAAAATATGATTCTGCAGCTGTTGTGGAGGAGGCCACAGAGACACATACACACCCATCACCAGAAGTTCTGAGTTGTGCATTGTACATGCCACCACACACCCATGTACTGAATAGGGATGGGCATAAACCACATTTTTGCAGTTCAGTTTGTGGTTCGTGGCTAAACCACGAACCAAAACACAAACCGATAGGTTGGTTTGCAAACCAAACTGGTTCATATCAGTTTGTGAGCCATTTAAAGTTTAAACTCCCTGTTTTCTGCTTGCCACGAAAAACACTGGGGAGCAGGAAGCAGCAGTTTAAATTGTTCCAAGCCATTTCACCCCTTGCTTTCTGCTCATCACCTCTTTTGGTGGCAAGCAAAAAATAGGAGATGAAATGAGTGGGATGCATTTCACTCCCTTCGTTCTGCTGGTGGTCACTTTTGGCAATGAGCAGAAAGCAGTGGTTTAAGCTGAGTGGCAGGCAGCTCCCCACAGCTCAGCTGTTTTTTCTTGAAGAGCAGAAAGCAGAGGTTTAAATGGTCCCTGCTTTCTGCTCTTCATGAATCAATACAAACTGCATCAAAATTTGTGGAAGTTTGCGGCAGTTATTCAGTTTGCAAACATGAACTGGTCAAAATTCATGACGAACTTTAGTTTATGAGCCAGTTCATGCCCATCCCTAGTACTGAAATCTCTGTTTTCTAATAGGAGACTCACAGGGGACACAAAAAAAGAACCCCAACTCCTTTGTGGAGGTCATTGCCTGTCTCCAATCCCTGGAGCAGCAAGTGATGACTACATATAACTAACAGGTTTATACTTTATCATATAGCCAGTTTTCCCAGATACTGCCTAATGTCCATAGACAAATACTAATTTGTGAACTTTTCACTCTACAGTAAGAGCAGTGGAGGCCTGGCTCTTCACCTCTGAGAGGCAGCTAGAGTCCCTGCTACAGGAAGTGCAGGCCCTGCAAGCTGGGCAACAGGGAGCCAGGGGGTAGGAACGTTTGGGTCTCTGTAAATAGATTTTGTAAATAAGTCTGTATAAAGTGTGGGTAGAGTTTAAATATGCAAGGAAGTGGAGCACTGAGTGTTTAGAGAAAAATAAGCAGGTTTATTAAAGAAGAACAAACTGTTATATGACGTAGAAGAGAGAGAACCTTAACTGTCTAGCCTAACTACTGTGAGAGGGAACAAGAGAACAGGAAGCTCTACAGGAGCAGGAAGTCTCCAGAAGAGACAATCAGGAGACAGCAAGGAAACCATTTGAAAAAGTGGAAAGTTCCTCATCTAGCTATGCTAACTATAAGTCCTTCAGCTGTTCCCCTGTAGGATGGTCTTCAGATCTTCTTCATAAGGCTGCACTATAGACCTTGCATATTCCAACATAAAGTACCACAAAAATTTAGTGTAAATGGTTTCTGTTAATTGTGTGTATATAGAGTTTTAGGAATTTGTAATATAAATAGTAGTTGTATTTTCTTCCAGTAATTTGTAATGTACTTTCGATAAATCACTTTTGTATATAGGTTTGTTTATAGTTGTAAAGAAGAAGAAATTATTTATGAGATACCCTCTTGTTTTTGTTCTGATTTTGCACTTTCCTATTCTATAAATTATTGGTTTTCTGTACTATTACTGTGCTTTGTGTTTTTTGTAACCTATTCTATAAGAGAAAGGATTGTGATACATATTTCACAAGAGAACTTTATTACTGAAGACAGGAAAACAAGAGTAAACCACGTATATGGCCTTGAAATAGCAACCCAAAAACCTGTTACTGTTCATAGGGACTGTTTCCCTTGGGGCACACTACATGGCTATGTCATGAAACTGCTGCTGGTTGAGAGGTGGACATGGGTGGGCCACTGTCTGCTGTTCTCTCAGTGGATGTATGCAGTGGTTCTAGCATTCTGCAGAGATTCTCAGACGTGGTGGCACAGAGGGGGCTGGTTGCTACTGTGTCATGAACATCTTGAAAGCTTCTACAGAATATGCCAAGACAGCAAAGTTTCTCTTCAGGGCATGCTTCACCTCTTTCATCTATGCATGACAGAGGCTCACTTCTTCATCTTCCATTCTGCAGCCCTTCTGGTCTTCATCATGCTCCTTTTTGCATTGCTCCATCTCTGCAACGTGCTTGTTGCTTGACTGAGCCATCATGTGCTCTGCTACACTATACAGTCACTTCCAGATTGGATTGCTGTAATTCTCTCTACATGGGACTGCCCTTGGCTCTGCTCTGGAAGCTGCAGCTGGTGCAGAATGCAGCAGCATGGGTGCTGACATCATTTATGCAGATGTGTATACACCCTGTGCAGTACGAACTGCACTGGCTGTCAGCTATGCTGCCATGGCAAGTGGGGGTTAGGTGATGGAGGTTGGGTGAAGACTGTATGAAAGACAGATGTCTCCTGGTATTTTAACTTTTGATTCTTGCTCACTGTCTTATCTCTATGCCTGCCTGTGTCTGACCTTGGTGCCTGGATACTCCTATGCCCCTGGGAACCTATAGTTGTTATTTTAGGCATGCTTGCTTGCTTGTTAATGATTGGCTTTATTCCATCCCAGGGTGTCTTTTTAATTTTGTATAACTTCCCAACTCCTGCCTGGAGACTTATTCCTGACACAAAACATGTACTATTGAGTTCTGGATGAGTCCAGTAAAATAAATGCATCATGGGATAGCAAAGCAATGACTAGCTGCTTGTTTTGGCATCCTGTTTGGATGTGGCAACTAATTTAGTGCTAGTGCATTCTAATGAATTAATATTGTAATGCTGGTATGCATTTTTATTTTTTTAAAAAAAAGAATCACTGCCCATCCAGTCCAAAAAGGATGGGATGGGCAGCACTCCACAAAACAGCCCAGACTCTTAAGACTTGGAAGAAAATGGAATCCTGCAGTTTAAAAAAAAGATGGGGGGGGAGCACAGCAAAGGGTTGCTAATGAAGCTGTGTGGAAACGAGGAAAAAAAGCTGGAAACAAAGGGAAATGAAAATGGAACATTAAGGTTGTCTGGAAGAAAGCATTATTAACCATAGTTTGCTGGATCATCAACAGACTTTGTAATAACTAGCCATATGAGGAAATAACTGAAATAATATTCACATTATTAATTGTTTAATAAAATATTTTTGCATTCTACTTTATCCCCAATTTGAATGGAAAACAAAATTGGCTTATAAAAATCTAATAAGAACAAAACATTGAAAAAAGTGTGTACATGCATGTACCCATACGCGCACACTGTGTACATTGTTACATTATCTATATTATTCACTATTACACTATTGAACAGTGTGCATGTGTGTGTAAATAAGATTTATACAAGAATATATAGTATTACATAAAACTTAAGTATAGTATTACATAAAACATAAAGCTATTATTTTAAATTCCTCATGCCATTGACTGTAGTGACACCTAGTGGTAACTATTTTATAAAATAATCTTTAAATATGATTTATTTTAGGGTTATAAACTCATCCCAGAATATGGCTGGTTGATGTGCTTTGTATTCAGGCTGAAGAGACATATTTATTTAATTACATTCTTACCCTGCCCTTCTTCCATGGAGTTCATGCATATGTTCCTCTTCTCATGGTGTCCTCCTAGCAGCTGTGTTGTGTGGGCTTGGTTAGGCTAAGAGAGACCAACAGCCCACAATCATTCAGTAAACTGCCATGGCTGAATGGGGATTTGAATGCTTATACAGGGCCTTAACCATCACACTCCACTGGTTTTCAGGGAAGCTTGTGTGCCAAACAAAAGTACCGGCTCTATGAAAAACTTTTAACATGTTAGTTTTCTGTGTACGTACAGGTTGGTGGTGGTGTTTTGCCTGAAGCATTCTTTACCTGCAGTTTGGAATGATACAATCCAGGCAGGGCTTTCCTTGCACTTTTGAATCAGCCAATTCAACCATGTCCTGACTTGGATGGCCCAAGCTAGTCTGGTCCGATCAGATCTCAGGATCTATGAAAGGTCAACATTGGTTAGTATTTGGATGGGAGCCCACCAAAGAAGTGCCAGGATGCTATGCAGAAGCAGGCAACAGCAAACCACTAGTTTGTCTCTTGCCGTGAAAACTCTACGGGGTTGGCATAAGTTGGCTGCGACTTGATAGCACTTTCCACTACCAGTACTATTTTATACAACCTGAGAATAGGTTGGAATGTAAACTGAGAATAATGAGCTGTGCATATGCTTATACGAATGCTTCATAACAAGACAGCTGTAAGACCCTGCCGTTATGTGTAACCCACCATGGCTGAGGAGACAAGTCTCCACTGGAGACAAGGCACCAGTTCATGGGCCTATATCCCCACTTGGACCGAGGAAAGCTGGTCGGTGATGCCTGATCCAAGGCTAGTGAATTATGAGCTGTGGTACGGGAGTACCTACCATGAAGGCTACGAGCACTACCCCGCAACAGAAGAGGCTGACTTGGAGAGAATGCACATGGAGTTACGGGCCAAGACCGAAGAATTCTGGTGAGAGAGGTAGAAGATGATGTTGGATCTGCCCCGACTCATTGGCACAGCAGTGCAGCACAAGTTGCAAGGCTTAATCCCAGATGGGGGAGGGAGACCTGACTGGGAGCAACAGCAACCACCCCAGGGGCCACCTCCCCCCCACCAGTACCGGCTCCCCCAGCAGTAACACTGGGAGGGGTCCCAGGGGTTCCAGCGAGACACCCTGCACCAGCACCGGCACTGGCACCAGACCAACACTGAGAGATGCTGGATGCGACCTTTGATGGGAGCCCAAAGAAACTGGCCTTCTTCCTCCTCCAGGTGTGCAAGTTCCTGCAGGACTGAGGTCCCACCTTCACCTTGGATGAACACTGAGTGGATTATATTGGTTCATGCCTGAGAGAGAGGGCTGCAGATTGGTACATAGGGCTACACAATATCCGGGCCCCTGAGCTCCGTGATGTGACTATGTTCATGTGGGCCCTATAGTGGCAATACAAAGACCTCCAGGGGTGTGAAACCGGCTTCACAGCATCTGCCAAGGAAACTGGTTGGTGAGATAATATTTGGATGAGTTCAAAATGTATGTGGCCAAGGTCCAAGGGTAGCCCAAAGAAATCTTCATCAAGCTCTATCGGGCTGGACTTAGCCATGCAGTGGTGGAAAAGGTCCTCGGGGCTGGGAACCCCCTCACCCTGGGAGATGGATCTGAGAGGCCAGTGAGGTAGAGAACCGACTCAACATTATCAAGATGCAGCAGGTGGATCCACCCCAAAGCCTACGGGTTCTGAGTTAAAACCCCAATGCCCAAAAATGTGTGAGTCTGCGAGACCAGAGGATGAGGCAGGGCTTGTGTCTCCAGTACAGGGAGCAGGGGCACTTTGCAGCCAACTGCCCTACAGACCTCAACCCCCGTGATGGGAAGACCCCAGAATGATGCAGCCAGGAGAGCCAGCCTAAATCTAGGGGAGGGCATCCCAAGCAGCCGAGGGCCCTCTAGTTGAATGTGGGTCCCGATGGAGCATCATCCAGTGGAGAAAATACTTCTCAGCCACAGGGAAAAGGCTGAGACCAGCAAGTTTGAAAGTCGCTTTTTCATGACTGTGTCTGTAATAAATCCCGAGTTGGGTACCCAGGTGCAGGTGAGGGCCCTTATTGACTTGGGTTGTGCCAGAGACTTAATCAGTCCCGCTATCGTAACTGGCTTAGAAGTGCTGGTCCACACCCTCCCAGAACCTTTGATATTCACCCAGATGGATGATTCCCCAATGAAGGAAGCCTGTAAATATCAGACTGTGCCAGTGTTCATGGAGACAGGCTCCCATTGGGAGCAGCGGGCTTTTGTTGTCAACCCCATGGCTCAATTCTCCATGGTCCTAGGGAAACCTTGGAGACCACTACCCTTATATCCAGTGGAGTGGGGGCATGGTGAATTTCACTGATCTGAAATGTGATGGACACATATGGACACCCAAATGGGGGGAACCACCAGCCCCCTTTCCAGAGTGAGTGTGCCTGGCCCAGGAGGAGCTTGAGTCCATTCCACTGGAGTATAGAGACCTTGCTTGGGTGTTTGAAGAGGAGGTGGATGAGCTCTCTCCTCACCAGAATACCAATTGTGCTACAGAAATTTTGCCTGGGCACAAGATACCCAAGGGGAAACTGTATGCCATGAGTCCAATGGGAAAAGAGGAGTTGCGGAAGTTTATTGATAAAAATCTGGCCCGGGATTTCATCTGACCTGCCTCCTCCCCTTTTGCTGCTCCTATATTGTTCTGGAGGGGGTTCTGGGGGGCTTAGGCTGTGCACAGATTACCAAGGGCAAAACGCCATGTCTGCCACAAATGCCTATCCTCTCCCCCTGATCAGAGACCTATTAACTGAAGCTACCAAAGGAAAAATATTTTCAAAGTTGGACTTGAGGGATGCATACTTCAGAGTGCGCATCCGAGAGGAAGACAAACATAAAATAGCATTCAATACACCACTAGGGCAGTTCAAGTATTTAGCAATGCCATTCAGGCTAGCTGGAGCACCGGGTGTCTTCATGAACTTGATCAATGAAGTGTTCCACACGCATCTATTCAAGGGGGTGCTGGTTTATCTAAATGATATCCTGATTCATTCACAAGATAAATCTTTGGTGAGGGAGGTTCTTGAGACATTGTATAAATACAGGCTCTTTGCTAAGTTGTCTAAATGCGAATTTCATAAAGAGGAGGTGGACTTTCTGGGCTATTGCTTATCAAAGAAGGGGCTGGGGATGGACCCAAACAAGATGAAGGGTGTGCTGGGATGGAAGGCCCCCCACACCCAGAGGCAACTCCAGTCATTCTTGGGGTTTGCAAATTTCTATCGCCCCTTCGCGCCCAACTTCGTGCAAGTGAGCCTTCCCCTGACAGACTTATGAAAAACCAAGGGGAAGGGGGCAGAAAGTGTAAAACCCAGAGCCAAATTAACCTAGACTGCAGAATGTCAGCAGGATTTCCAGAGCCTTAAGGAATTGTTCACCTCTGAGCCCATTTTACATCATAAGTCTTTTATGGTCCAAGTAGATCCGTCCAATATGGCCATGGGGGGGGGCATTCTCCAGAAGGGGGATGATGGGAAGCTCCATTCCTTGGCTTACGTCTCAAAGAAGTTTAATTCAACTGAGTGCAATTTGGCGGTTTGGGATAAAGAGGCCACCACCATCAAACAAGCATTGATAACTTGGCACCATTGGTTGGAGGGGGCACGGGTGCCTTTTGATGTCTGGATCATAAAAACCTTGAGGCTCTACGTGCCCCTAGAAACCTCAATGCCAAACAGTTATGGTTGGCTGAATTCTTCTGTAAGTTTTGATTCTCCCTCCAACACCTCCCAGGGAAGTCAAATTTTCTAGTTGATTCACTGTCCCACCTCCTGCAACATGCCAGTCAACAGGAAGAGGTGGTAAACTCCATATTAACCCCCTCCCTGTTGGGCAGGGCGGTGGTGATGCGTAGCCAGGTGAAAATGGACTCCGCTTCAGACTCCAAGCCCTGGCTCAGGAAATTTAAAGCTGCCCTCATGGATGAGGACCAGGAGGAGATTGCATCGGAGCCCTCTCTCACTCAAAGGGACAATGGGTGGTGGTACAAGGAAGATTGTCTGTATGTACCCCAGAACCTCAGAGGGGAGGTTTTACATTTCAGTCATGAGTCTAAGCTTGCTGGACATTTTGAGTTCTTGAAAACCCTCAACCTCCTGAACAGACAGTTCTGGTGGCTGCACATGCAGGGGGATGTGTCTCAATATGTGGGGGCTTGCCAAACTTGCCTAATGGCTAAAAGGATACCAGGAAAGCCCCCAGGGACTTCACAACCTTTAGAAACACCCCACCAGTCATGGGAGGTTATTTCCATGGATTTTGTTACTGACCTACCCCCCAGTAAAGGGAAAACCATCATTTGGGTGGTGGTGGACTTGTTTTCCAAGCAGACTCATGTCATTCCCTGTAAGCAACTGCCTTCTGCTAAAGCATTAGCTAAAATGTTTATGCACCACATTGTGAGATTGCATTCGATCCCCAGCAAAATAATATCAGATCGCGGATCATTGCCAAATTTTGGAAAGAGTTCCTTCAGATTCTGGGGGAACGGGGCCTCAGCAGTGCACACCATCCAGAAATTCTTCAATGCAGCCAAACTATTCTATTATGCTAACCAACTCTGGACAATCTGGACTTCATGTCGGTATCCTGAACAGTTGCTAACAGTGTTGTAATATTTCTCTGCTTGTTTTCTCTAATTAGCCAGCCTTTGTGCAAATAGTTACTGCTGCTGCTGCTCTCTGGTTCTTAATAAAAATTATTCTGTCTAGTGAAATGACAATGGAATCTATTAGCAATCTCTTATTGTAGGAAATCAGCAAAGGAACAGTTTTCTACACCTTTTCTCATTTTCATTTCCCCAAGCCTGATCTCTACTGGCTAGACTGAACACTGGAATTCTGCCAGATGTTGAAATTCTATAGCTGTCCCAAATTGCAGGAACTGGAGCAAGCACTTAAACTGCAAATTCAAACCTTTTCTTCTTAAAACCATCCCTTAAGTCAAAGCAAGTAAGAATTGTCCCTCTCTGTCAGGGTTCTCACATAAAAATTTACAGCATTTTTACTTCCAAGTAACTAATGATGATTTGCAGTTAACAATCATTAACACAAAGTGTTGCTAAGAAGCTCTGAGGTTTAAAAATCTTTCTATTGTCAGGCACAGTGAAAGAGCTAGCTCAAGAAAAAGACTTTCCATTCCCCAGGTAAGCTATTAGATCTAGTAAACAGCCTCTCCTCTGAAGTGCTTATCGTCAGTCTTTTAGATAAAAGTCCTCTTCACCAGAGAAGTCACACAGAGAAGTAGCCTTCCCTGCTTCCTTTTAACCCTGGTCACCTCCTATTGGACTCCCCACTGCTACAGGTGTGCTGATTCTTTTGTACCTAACTGCTCTGTGTGACATGTCCTTTTGGTTTTTTATTCTCCTTGACCACAGGGAAGCCGATGAGATTTCTCCATTTTACTGATGAGGAAAAGAAGGGAAGAAAGATCTTTCTGACCTTTGTGATCCTCGCACCAGGGGTTAATGCAAAGAGCAGTGGGAATCATTAGTAACTTGGAACAAACAACCGGTTGAAAAGCAAAGGGTGAGAGAAAGGGGGCAGACAGTCTGAACGTAACCATTGTAATTGTTGGTGGGGAAAGGCAGCCAGATAAGTCATGATCTCTTGAAAGGAAGATGCCATATAATGAAAGGGGGGAAGATCACATGTGAAAGAATAGGTTGAACAAAAGTAATCCTGAAGAACATGGTTACAAATGCGTATGGGACACAGGTAGTAAAAATATCAAAACATTTTGACCCTGAGGGGATGAAATGGTATTCCAGCAAGGTGAATAAAACTTTTTGGAAAGACAAGAAATATAAAAAAATGTTGAGGGTTGACTAGAAAAATACTTGTACCTGTTGCTCCTATTTCTTTTAAGTGCTTTGAAATGTTCTACTATTAGGCCAATATCCATGAGTGGTAGATTTTTATAATTATATTAAGAAATCTAATCTATATAGTGTATGAACATCCAATGTGTTTTGTTTCTGGAATCGCTAAAATCACCTAGGTGAGATGGATGAGGATAACGTGGGTACAAGTATTTTCCCCCAGGTCACATAGCTGATGTAGGCCTGGAGGAGAGAGTTAATTCAACCTGCCCAGAGCATCTGGGCTGTGATCTGACTTCGCCCTCCCCCGGCTCTTGTAAGTAAACACCAAAAATATACAAGATCAAATCATGGCCAGAGTGGGCTGCCCATTAAATTTACTGGAAGAGGTCTGGTTGTGCCATTAACTTACAGGACTGCTCTCAGTCTGGAGCAAGTAGAGCCCAACTCTAGCCGCAGCTCTGCCAGCAGAAATCCCTTGGCTCTAACCCAATTGGTTGGTGGTACTAGAGGAGACAATGGGTGAAGTGACACCCATCATCAGTGACCAGTGATAGCTGATCACAGCTATCCCTACATCTTGTAAATCAGCCCTGTGCCATTTTGACTTTTACAACAATAGATCATAGAGCATCCCAGTTAGCAAAAACTCTGCAGTGACTGCAGTTTCCTGCTCTGATTGTATTAGAGGAGAAGGAGGAGGAAGAAAAGGAGGAGATTGGATTTATACCCCGCCCTTCACTTGGAATCTCAGAGTGGTTTACAAACTCTTTTCCCTCCCCCTCCCCACATCTTAGAGGATGTCCTTCTAAGCCTGCACCATATATTATACATTGAAGAAATGGGGAATTTGTCCTGGATATGATTTTAAGGAACTTTTTGCAGGTTACTCCTTTTGTACCTCCTGGCTACTTCATTTTTACTAGTCTAGAGGAAGGATAAACAACTGCAGGATGTACCTCCTCAATCATCTCTGGAAGGGCTGTGTACATTCTGAATAGAACATCTTCATAATTTACTCCATCTTCAAATTTCAGCTTATCTAGGGAATCCAAAATATCCCACATTATTTTGTTCATGGATCCCTGAAATATGGCCACTCAGTTCAGCCTATTTAAAATGATATAACTTCTTCAATTACAGAACCTTAAATGGTGTTTCTTTGTATGAGTGTTATCTAGTTCAAGGACAATGAAGAGCCCATAAACTTCTGCATTCTTGCCAAAAGATTAAAAACTGTAAGGTATCTGTCTCCAATTTTAAATGACCCAGAGATTTCTGCTGATGTCTTAGCAGTATAGCTATTTCCCAGAATTCTCTTCATATTCTAGGAAACAGGTACCAGTAACTTCAAAGATGTTAAAATCGAACTGTGTTTCACTTTATCTCAAGCATATGTAGCTCTCTATACATGTTTATAAAAATATAATTATAAAACACACACACACACACATATCAAAGCTGGCTCATTATGTAAGATCTTCATTACCTTTTTGGATTTTCACATTGGCTACAATTATTAAGATAATTTAATCAGCTAAGAAAGGAAGCTGGAAACAAGCATTTAATACATTAGCATTCTATGGGCTTTTATAAAAGAGGTGATAGTCTAGAAACGTCATATCAAGCCCTCTTTAATGCACTTTTGGCAAGCCTCCCTGACTCCACAAAATAGTACACTTAGTATGAAATACTCTGGCCAAACTTGTCACTCGTACTAAGAATTACAGACACATTAGTACGGTTCACCCTCAATTATTCCAACCTACCCATTACCAGAATGATTAATAACCCTCTTTTTTTAAAAAAAAAAAAAATGACATATACAACATTTTCTATTAACATTCCCGTGCAGTTTGTTATGTAGAATAGCTGCTGTAAGGTATAGCTCTGCTTAGGATTATACTGTACCATAAATGCAAGCCTTCTTCCTCTCATCACTAAAGGATCTTTCTTTGAACCAGGAATTGTACTGTCTATGAATAGTATGGGGTTTTATTTTGTTTTTTGAGAAAATCAGCAGAACATGCTCCCAAAAATATACTTACAGCACCATCCTAAGCAGTTACACCTTTCTTCCATTGAAGTCAATGGGTTTAGAAGGGTATAACTCAGTTCAAGATGGCAATTATCTCCCCATCTTAAGCTTGTTACTTGAAATTTGTCTAAGAGGGTTTTTTCTCCCATGTTTTAAATTCAGCTCCCAGTTTTACAGACTGCATGTTATACGATAACACTATCGTTTTTAAAAGGTTATTAAATTCAACGACAAAGAAATGTCATAAGTAAAAAAAAAAAGCCAAGACCGCTGAAACAATTATGAAAGTGAGTATTTGGCAGTTCCCATCCCCCCCAAGTAACATAGATAGGATCATTTTTTACACATTGTGTTTTTTTAAGCTAGCAGCACACAAGATGTAATCCTCTCTTCAGACTTTATATTTCTGTCTTGATAAAATTGCAGCCTTAGTTAAATTCAGAACAGCAACTTGTTGCCTAACTTCTTAGGGCCGAGCGTAAAAACTTGCTAACGTATTGGGCAGGATCCAACAATTCCTTTCCAATAAGTGAGGAGTCTTCTTAAAAGGAAAATGCCTTCCTCAGGCAGAAGGGTCCATTCCTCTAGGGAAAGTTTTCTCAGTTATCAGAGAGGGAAGGAGATTTCCCATCAAAGAAAGCGTTCCCTTGGAGAGAACTTCCTTCTCACAGCAGAAGGAAGGAAGTTGCTGGATCCCACTTAATTTAGGCTGTAATTGAGATGTCAGGCCTAAGAAAATGTTAGAACTGTTATCTTGTCCTTACAGTAAGTTATTACTGGGGATGTGTTGCACCGGGATGTGTTGCACTAGGAAACTCTGTGCATGTAACATCAGAATGGGAGATCTTGTATGCAGCTGTCCCATGCTACAAGCAAGGATTGTCCCAATAAACAGAGTGAGGACTCTCATGGGCAACCAAACAGCCCATCAGTGGGTTGGTCTACTGCTCACAACCAGCAGTCAGGGATTGAACTGAGCTGGTAGATGTTTGAGCATCCCTAATTACTACTGTAAAGCTGTTGTTGACAGAATAAAGGCCAATAGTTCCAATGCTGGTCAAAAGAATTTCAGAGGGAAATGAAGAAATCAGAAGACACATGCACCTTAGAAAACTGCCTATCTTGCAACATTGCATTGGGAAAATGATGATACTGGAGATTTAGAATGCCCTAGGGTTGCCAGCTCTGGGTTGGGAAATCCCAGGAGATTTTGAACGTGGAGATTGGGAAGGGTGGGGTTTGGGGAGGGGAGGGGAGGGGAGGGATGTCAGCGAGGTATAATGCCATACAGTCCACCCTACAAAGCATTCATTTTCTCCAGGGGAACGGATCTTTGTAGTCTGGAGGTCAAGTGTAATAGTGGGAGATCTGCAGGTGCCACATGGAGGTTGGCAATCCAAGAGTGCCCTTTAGGCTAGCATGTACTTTTGAAAATAGAATGGAGGAGAGGTAAAGAAATAGAAATAGAAATCGCTGGAAGCTGAATTGGTCATGACAAAGAACAGTGCACATTTTAGGATGAGAGGAATGTATAGTGACAAACCCTCTTACTAGTGAGTAAGTTTCATTGAACCCAGAAGGGCTTGCTTCTGAGTAAGCATGCTTATGACTGAAGTGCCACAATACAATTACTTGTCACAAAGAAAATATATGAAAAGATCAAATCAGGACCTTTTGTGTCTGGATACAAATTCTTGACCTCATTTTTCAAAGGCTCATGAGGCCATGAGATACAGATAAGCATGATAAAGCCATCTGGCTTCTCGGAAATATGAAACTGTTAACAAGTATCTGTACACTGTCACTAAGAAGAAGGAGAGGAGAAGAGATTGGACTTATACCTCACCCTTCACTCGGAGCAGATTACAAACTCCTTTGCTTTCCCCTCCCCACAACAGACACCCTGTGAAGTAGATGGGGCTGAGAGAGCTCTTTTCAGAACTCCAGATAAACTGGGTAAATTTTACCCTAATCTTTCAAACAGATGTTGGAAATGTAGGGGGGGAAACGGATCTTTCTATCATATGTGGTGGACATGCCAAAAGAGTAAAAAATATTGGACAGATGTACACAGGACTCTGCAAAAGATATTAGGGACCAATATACCCTTTCAACCCGAAATATTTTTGTTGAGCATAATACCTGATCAGTATGATATAGCAGACTCCTATTTGATAACACAAGTGGTAAATGCTGCAAGAATCTTGTTTGCAAGAGAATGGAAAAGGGAAGAAATATCGTTAAGGGAGGATTTAATCTATAAATTATTAGATACGGCTGAAATGGATAAGTTAACTATGAGTTTACAAGGAAAAGAGGAAAAGATATTTGAAAAAGCTTGGTCCAGAGTATATCTATGGCTTGAAAGGTATATCAAGGGAACCTGTTAAATGTTTACTAAAACTGGACCAACCTAATGAAATGTATTTATAACTTGGTGCAAAAAGATGAGCAAACATGTATTAAGGGATGGTGATCTATTTTAATTGTATATGTAACCGAACTTTCACTTTTTTAAAAAAGTGTACTTAAAGTAAGAAACTAATAAAAATAATATATATAAAAAAGAACTGTCCTTGAGAGAACAGCTGTGATAGAGCTGCAAGTGGAAAAAATCAAACCTGGTTCTCCCAGATAAGAGTCCACGCACTTAACCACTACAGCAAGCTGGCTCTGTGTAAGATCAGGCTCTGTGCAAGATGACTGGAAAGTAGCAAGTATCACCTAATTTTTAAAAAGGGACTCCAGGCTAGAATCTAATAGGTAAATTAAATAAAACTTTATTAAATAATTATTAATGTTTATAAGGAACAACCCTGCTGAGGGAAAATCAGCATAGTTTCTGGAAAGGAAAGTCCTGCCTCATGAAACATTTGAAGCTCTTTGAGCAGGGTAACAGGCATGTGGATAACGGCTATTCAGTAGAAATGTGAGTAAGGGCTATAGTAGAAATCTTATACTTGGATTCTGAAAAGGCTTTTGATAAGGTACCTTCTCCAAAGCCTCCTGAGCAAATTTAGCAAGCATGGGACAAGAGGACAGGTCCTTTTATGTATCAAAATTTGGGTAAATAGCAGGAAGCAAGAGAGTAGAAATAGAAGGATAGTTGTGGCAATGGAAAGAAGTGAGCAGCGGGTTCCCACAAGGACTGGAACTGGGACCAGAGTTATTTAATTTTTTCTTTAATGATTTGGAATTGGGGGTGAGCTGTGTAGTAGCTAAGTTTGCCCATACCAAATTACTCTGGATGGTAAAAACCAAGATTGTGAGGAGTCACAGAACTTCTCTAAAATGGGTGAGTGGGCAACAGTATGGCAAATGACGTTCAATATGGGTAATTATAAAGTGATAAATATTGGAACAAAAAAGTACTAATTTTAAATATATGCTGATGGAGTCTGAACTGGTTGAGGCTGAGACTGAAAGAAATCTTGGAGTTGTTGCCAAAAGTTCGATGAAAAGGCTGACCCATATTTGGCAGCACTGGAAAAGGCAAACTTCATGGTAGGAATCTTTAAGAAAGGGGCTGAAGGTCAATATTGTAACATTCGTGTATAGAGCCTTCATTTGTAATACTGGGTGCAATTCTGGCTCCTGTATCTCTAGCATATTGCAGAGCTGGCAAAGGTACAAAGAAGGACAACCAAGGTGATCAGGGGGTTGGAATACCTTTTCTATTAGGAAAGACTGTAGAGTTTGGCACTTTTCAGTCCAGAAAAATAGGTGTAGGACTTTATACAATTATGCATAGGATGGGCAAAGTGGATTTAGAGAGCTTTTTCTCCCTCTCCCATAAGTCTAGAACTTGGGGACACCAAATAAAATCAGATAAAATCCTGCTGCTCTGCTGTGATCTCCCAGCCACAGTTGAGACAGTTAGCAAACTTGAGGTCCCATGTGCGTCTTCTTGTTCCATTTTAGATTATTTTGGTCCACTCAGCCTGGAAGAAGTCGACAGGTTGATCTCAACTGTATGCCCAACCACATGCAGCCTTGACCTGTGCCCTTCATGGCTTATAAAAGCTGGCCGTGAGGGGCTGCGAGGTGCCCTCCGGGAGATTGTCAACAAGTCCTTTGAGGAGGGACTGTTCCCGGGGGCACTCAAGGAAGTGATGGTCCGCCCTCTCCTGAAAAAAACATCACTGGATCCGGCTGAATTGGCCAACTATCGGCTGGTGTCCAACTTGCCCTATTTGGGCAAGATTTTGAAGAGGGCGGCGGCGATTCAGTTGCAGAGCTTCCTGGATGACACTTCTGTGCTAGACCCATTCCAGACTGGCTTCCAGCCAGGTCATGGGATGAAATGGCACTGGTCACCCTCACGGATGACCTTCGGTGGCATCTGGATCGGGGCAGTACAGTGGTGCTAGTGCTGTTAGATCTGTCGGCTGCGTTTGACACAGTCAACCACCAGCTACTGATCCACCACCTCACTGACATGGGGATTCAGGGGCGTGCCTTGCAGTGGCTTGCCTTGTTTCTTCAAGGTCAGGGACAGAGAGTGGCACTGGGGGAGCAGACATCCCAGAGGCACCCGCTAGTGTGCAGTGTGCCACAAGGGGCGGTGTTATCCCCGATGTTGTTTAACATCTACATGCGCCCTCTTGCCCAGATCGCCTGGAGGCATGGGCTGGGTTGTCACCAGTATGCTGATGACACCCAGCTATATCTGTTGTTGGGTGGCCAGTCCGGGGCTGACCCTGGTGACCTGGAGTGGGCACTTCAGGATGTGGCAGGCTGGCTCAGGCTGAGACAACTGAAATTGAATCCAATGAAGATGGAAGTCCTGTGCCTGAGTTGGAGCGGACTGGGGGGTGGGGATCCCATTGCTGGCCTTCGGGGTGTGCCACGGGTGCCAGAGCCAAAGGTTCGGAGTTTGGGAGTGCTCCTGGACCCCTCGTTAACGATGGAGGCCCAGGTAGCAGCCACTGCCAAAGCAGCCTTTACCACCTGCGGCTGATTAGGCAGTTGGTTCCCTCCCTTCCTCGAATGCAATGACCTCACAACAGTGATCCACGCAATGGTCACCTCAAGGTTGGACTACTGTAATGCTCTCTACTTGGGGCTGCCCTTGTCTCAGCTCTGGAGGCTGCAGCTAGTGCAGAATGCTGCACCCAGGCTGCTGATGGGTCTCTCGGCTCGAGACCACATCCAGCCTGTGCTGAGGACACTGCACTGGCTGCCTACAGCGTACTGGGTCTGGTTCAAGGTGCTGGTTCTAACTTTAAAGTCCTGTATGGTCAGGGGCCTGCCTACCTGAGGGACCGCCTTTCCCCGTATATATCCCAGAGAGCACTGTGTTCAGGCACACAACACCGCCTGACCCTCCCCGACCTTATAGAGGCTAGGCTGACATCCACCAGAACCAGGGCCTTCTCAGTGGTGGCTCCCTACTGGTACAATGAGCTCCCAGATGACATCAAGGCCCTGCGGAACCTTATGCAGTTCCACAGGGCCTGCAAAGTGGAGCTCTTCTACCAGGCTTTCAATTAGGAACTGCCACTGGGGGGAAGGGGGCCCTTGGTTAACGCCAAAACAATATATGGGCGCAAGTCTATGGGTTGTGGGCCTGGAATTTGCTGTGCTTTGTTTTGGAAGTAATGATGGCTGCCATATTTGGAGGAATTCCTGTGAATCTTGTTGTATGTTTTAGCTGTGATTATATATTAGATATAGATATATAGATATATAGATATATAGATATATAGATATGTATGTATACTGGTGAATGCTATAAACCGCCTAGAGCCGGCGCATGCTGGCTAGGTGGGATATAAATCTCAAGAAAGAAAGAAAGAAAGAAAGAAAGAAAGAAAGAAAGAAAGAAAGAAAGAAAGAAAGAAAGAAAGAAAGAAAGAAAGAAAGAAAGAAAGAAAGAAAGAAAGAAAGAAAGAAAGAAAGAAAGTAAGTTGTTGGGAAATATTAAACTATGTCCTGTTTGTTTGGCCCTCCAGGGCAATTAGTTGGCCATTATGTGAAACAGTATGTTGGACTAGATGGACCACTGGCCTGATTCAGGAGCCTTTACTTGTGTTCTGAAGAGGACACTTACAATACTAAGACCATTCTAAACTATGTGTTCCTCCCCATGGCTTCACAGTTTGCTAAATTGTGACATAGCACAAAACAATACTAGTTTACAGAACCAAGCAAGTGACTATATTATCTTATGTGACAAGGATAAGTAATGTATGCAAATAGTTTATCAAAGTCTTGAAGTAGTCTAAAGATGCATTTTGAAAAGGTATTAAAAACTGAACAAATGCAGAAGGCAGTGAAGACACTCCCTGTCTGATGTGCCATTTGGTCTAGGGCAGGCTCTATGTGCCATAATGGCATGGGGATTCATTGCTGCTGTTGTCAGGGACAGCATCATGGCAAAAGAAGCTTATAGGTCATTGTTGATACATCTCACTACAAGACTAAGCTGATTTGGTACATTTTTCCAAAAAGTTCGTGATTTAAGTAATTTCCCATACTGCTGACATACACCAATTATGAGGTAACATGCCAGCAATGCCCCCATGTTGACCATGCCTGGAAGGAACCAATCCATATACTGCAACAATAGCTTGCCTCTATGGCATCACCAGGATGAACTGCACACACAAAACAGAAGTCACAAACACAAATTAGCATCTTCAGTCACTATTGTGAAGCTGGTATGAGTTAGTAGCTTAAAAAGAAAAAAAGCACACTACCATGCCACTAATATTTGATAGCAAGGTTTTGGGTTTTTGTTTTTTGGTTTTTTTTTAAATGAGCTATTCTTAGTTATAGCTCTCTCCCATAAAGTTGCTAAATCTGAGTTTGGAAATTCCAGGAGACTTTGGATGAAGCCTGAGATAGGCAGAGTTTAGGAAGGGGATGACCACAGTGGGGTATAATGCCTTAGAATCTTTCCTCCAAAGCAACCATTTTCTTCAGTGGACTGATCTCCGTAGTTGGAAATCAGTTATAATTCCAGGAGACTTCCAGGCACCACCTGGAGGTTGGCAACCCTACTCTCCCATGAAGAGGGTCTGATTTTTAGCAGCAAAATTAATCAGGGAGGAAAGTGTTAAGGAACCCCTTCCTCAGTGTGGGTCTGCCATTGCAGAATGCAGCCTGCACAGCTGAATTTTTGTAAGGAAAAAAACAAGGGTAACTACACATAAGGGAACATTGTATCATGTTTTCCTCTTATACATCCAATTTAAACAGCAGAACTAAGATAAAGTAAAATACAGAAACACCCATTTTAAGCTCATGAAGACTTCACTCGTCTTAACAGTTGCAGTAGCTTTCTGTTTCTTAACAACTTCAGTAGTTCAAAGGTTTTTAAACTTTCATTTCATGCAACACCTCATGTACTCAGTCTGACACTAACTTTAGCTATTGTGTATGTTTGAGCCAGGCTGTAGGGAAAACCACTGACAAACAAAAGCATGTTTTATCATGCTGCCTCTGTTTTCACATAAGCAGCTGAATGGTTGAAAACTTCTTCAAGTGAATGGGTCTTTCTCCTTAGATACTGTTGCTTCCTTCCACCCCTAGTTTTTTTTCCCAAATATTTATTTTGAAATAACATTGACAATATGTTAATATAAACAATTATTTATTTACTTGCTGCTATAAGGGCCAAATAGGATGTTCAGTGAAAGATCCATGTCTTGGAATTTGGGTTTCTTATTAACAAATAAAAGTTATGCTGGAAGAGGCAACAATCAGGACAGCCAGTTCTCCTCTGCATTCTATTTCCCCATCATCTTCACTGCAGCCAAGCTTCCAAGACAAGTAAGGAAGCTCACGGCCTGGCCTGCTGTGATTGCTGGAATATTCAAGCACACTGTTCATCTGTGTCTGAATAGCTCAAATATGTTCAATTATGAAAGGACTATATATGTCACAACTGTCGCCTCTTCCCATCAGCCGCGATGTCTTTCAGCACCACCCAGGGCCGGTGCTACCATTAGGCCAAGTTAGGCAACCGCCTAGGGCGCAGACCTCAGAGGAGTGCAGCAACGGACAATCAGCACCCCTCCAACTGGCCACAGGCTCTCACACTCACTCACTCACCAGCCCCGGCTCTCCCATGCTTTTCCTCCTCCAGAAAGTCACAGCAACTGCAGCTGCAGCAGCTCCCTTCAGTTTTGCCTTGCACCCTGCCTGCCCAAGTCCACACAATTTTTTAAAAAATTAGCAGGGTCAAGTTTTGTGTTTTTAATTTTCCCTAGAATTGATCTGTTTTTGATACTTGGTTAGCAGTGGGGGGGCCGCACGTAGTTAGCCTTGCCTAGGGCACAAAAAAGCCTGGCACCGGCCCTGGCACCACCTCTAAAAGAACACTGGAACTGCAGGGGGTTCTCAGCACACTTTCCCCCTCTCTACCTCCAGTCCACCCTCTTTGACACAGAGGTTTATGACACCCTCCACTTTAAACACAAATACAAGTTTATTTAAAATAACATGGGGAGACAGGGTTATATACAGGGAGTCAATCAGCTGTTCAGGCTTTCTTTTGGTTTTTGTGTGTGTGTTTTTCTTAACTTTGGACTTAGAGCTTTTAGTTTTCTTCCAAACCACACACTTCCTGCACACTCCATCTTTTATATCTCTGTTCTATTGAAGGCTCTCCCACAGTCTAGCATCTCCCTAAACTGCTTCACTTACAGTTGGTCCCTTGGCTAAAACTGTATAACCTTCCCCAACAGGATTTCTTATAGAGGAGCACTATGTGAGTCTGTGTTATACACCAGGAGTTTCTCTCATTAAACTCCTCAGTGGCTCACAGGGTCCACGCTCTCTCTTCCACCCGAGAACACCCTTTCTCCTTCTCTTCTGGTCAGCAGTCAGCCGTTAACAACCTTTTCAATGGTTTTTTCCTCCCTCCAGTTCAAAACTGAAGATTCCAAAACCATTATGTCACACACTCTTTCTGCTTCTCTGGTCATGTGACCACTCAGCTGCAGGCTATCTTCCAAGCAGCTGGCTTTGCTCTAAAATTAAGCTTTCCATTACACGTCACAACTGCTGCCGCCTCCCATCAGTCACAGTGTCTTTCAGAGCCACCTCTCAGAGTTAAAGTACACTTTGTTAAAAGTAAAATAATAACAATAACAACCTCTGAAAATGGTGACTAAGAGCTCAGTGGGCATTCTTTTCTTAAAGCTACAGTATTGTTTCTATTGTTTGGGTATTTTTAGTTCCCCAATTTTTTTTTTAAAGATTTCAGATTTTTCTGCAAACTTGGGATTTCCAAGTGTGTAGTGCAATCCTTCTATCTGTCCATTTTGCTGATCTATAATCTACTATACTGATTTGTTAATTCACACTGTATGGCTCAGTTTGGAATTAGATACATGACTGGTAAAATCATAGCCAGAGTATTTAGAATTAGGAAGATTATCTGGCACAAACTGACCTTGCTTTAGCTAAGAGAAGTTAGTGAGGGTTTTTCCACTCAACCTTGCCTGATTCCCTTCTATACTGTAGTTCTAAGCCAACATGGCTTTCTATATGTGGGCACAACAATTCTGTGGGCACAACATTATGTGGGCACAACATATCCTGTTTAGCAGTCAAAAGACACATCTCCACCCTTTTACCAAAAGAAATGCTGGTAGGATATAACCCTCTATTCCAAATTTTAGAATAAGGCTTTATACTAATAAACTTTGGCCCTCCCACCTTAAACTACTTGAAGTTTTGAAAAAAACGCATACTTCATTTTATGCTGTTGCCCTGCACTGAAACCACTCTGGCATGGGTCATCCAGTGACTGAACCACTGCTGGTTAAATTCAAACCAGAATATTTTTGTGAGCCAAACTTTCACTACTTGACCAGCTGATTCTGTTTCGAAATTCCAACCCTAAGGAGGTTTGCAGGTTAGACAAGAGGTATATTATACATTCATACAGCAACTTTGCATCATATTAACCACTCACAGCATGCAAAGCTATTATTTGTTTCCTTGATGAAAATGCTCCCATTGTTTCCCGGCCTGTTTTCATCCTTCCTTCAACCAACATATACTAGTCCCCAATTTCTCCTTGGCTCTTTCTTTCTGGCTATAATGTATGACTTGGAAAAGTTTGGAGAGTTACAATTTTGGGGGTCATCAGCCGCTACTGGTGTTTTTTTAAAAAACAAAACAAACAAACCATAATTTCCCTAAAAATGCTCTCCTTTAAAATGAAACTGCCATCTACAAATTAAAAAGGCTGCTTTTTCAAAAACAACAACAACCAAAACCCCACACCCCTACAGAGGCCAAGTTAGTGCTACAGGTAGAACAGTTATCCCATTAGTCCTGGATTGTGCCAACATAGGCCGAGTTCAGACTGGCAATTTAGCCACCTTTCTCTAGTGGATTAAGTGGAGCTGTTCACACAGCCACAGCTGCCTCCCATTCCCCTCTCACACTCACCCCATCCTGTGCCGCTTTGATTTCGTGTTTTAAAAGTACCTGGTGAAAGCTGGGTCAAGCCGTGGAGGGTGCATTGATCCCACTCCTAGGAAGTGTGGACATGCGCAAAGCTACAATAAAGCAGCGGTGGTAATGTGAACCTGCTGATCCGGCAGGGATGCACACAACTGCCCATGCAGACTGTGCGCTTGAGTGCACAAATGCCTGTGGGGGTGCTTCCGGCTTGCAGAGTTAAAGCTCCCAGCCTACAGCCTCCTGGGAGACAGTCCGGCAAAATTGCTGCTGTGCCCATGCACCTATGCGACCATGCGTCTACGTGCAGGTTGGCAAAATGGACCAAAACCACACACAACCGCAGCGCTGCCACCAGGGGCCACCCCACAGTGTGAACACTCCATTCCATCTCCTTCCTGGTATGGTCCTGCATCAGTCCATGCAGTGCTACCGGAAAGCCCCACGACAACTTGGCCTGGGTCTTTTTGCTCCTCTTCCCTTTTGCTTAATTCTGCCAATCTGTCCTCATCCATAGAGCAGTTCTGAATCAATTGTCAGACTTCTCAGCATAAAAGTCTTTTTTCCTTCTAGATTTGCTATCAGGTTTTTGCAGTTTGCTTTTTGAAAAGAAGTCTTCTTAAAGGTAAACAAGAAAAAAGCAAAACAAGGTCAGTGTGATATACTTTTCCTTAGGCTGGCTTCCTAACAATTAGGTGTTATTTTATTTGCTAGATTGCTGACCATGTCAAGCAACTTTGCCAACAACTTAGTTTTAATTTAGGAAACATCTGCTTAATGGCTTTAGTGTTTGAAGTTTCATCATAATCAAATTTTGTACAGCTCCTGCTTTGGTTTTGTTCCATTTAGAATTTGGCAGCAAAAATGTCTAGAAGGGGGGAAAAAACCCTTGTTTATATAGTTTCCTTCCCACAGTAGAAGCGTATGAATTAATTATGATTCTGTGTGAAGGCAATACCTGGATGACTAGGTTTTGATATATTTTATTACAGTATTTTCTGATTGGATTTTCCTTGTCTTTTTTCTGTACACAGTTAGAAAAATGAATTTGTGTTGTGAACATTATTGGATTTTTCCCTACAGGTGCAATAATTTTACTTCTAACATATTTATTTGGTATATTTTTTTAAAAAAAACAGCTACAGACAATTAACTAATTTCTACAACATGACTTTGATTAGAATTTTAATCTACTTTGTCCCAGATTAAATCATTTTTAAAAGTGTATTGTGCCTGTCTTATTATTCATGAATTAAAATGCTGTTGATAATTCATAACAATAATTGATATATTATAGATAATATAGGCCAGAGTATATTTTATAGAAATACATGCATTTGTGATCCAAAATCATGGACTTTTCCTCAAATGATGGAAAACCCTTTGCTTTTATAGTGGCTAAATTGCTGGGCTTTTGTTCACTTGTTTGTTTCAGTACAATCCTACTTTACTCAGAAGGAAGTCCTACTCAGGGGTCATTTGGGTCTGGAGTGAGGCAAAGCAGTGCTCCGCCAGCCCAGGAGTAGGCACTAGGGCAGCCACGGCTGAATCAGATTCTGAATCAGATAAACATACCCAGCGCCTTCAACCTTTACTCATAGGACTTGGTCTCCAGACCCCTCACCATCTTCATTGCCCTCCTCTGGTCACGTTCCAGCTTGTCAACATCCTTCTTAAATTGTGGTGCCCAAAACTGAACAGTACTCTAGGTGAGGTCTAACCAGAGCAGAGTAAAGTGATACCATCACTTTGCGTGATCTGAACACTAGCAATACTGTTATGGTTGTTTAGCAACATCCACCAAGGGCCTTCTTTTCTTAAAGTTTTTTTTTAAGTTAGAGGTGCTGCTTCTATTATTTTAGGGTTTTACCCCTCATTTCAATTATTTTATTTTATGTCTTTTTTATTAAACAAACTTATTTTACAAAACACATCAAAAGTGTCAGCAAGAAAACTGAATTTTTACATAAAAACATTTAAAGTTTCAAACTCATGAAAATAATACTGATTTTAACTGAATATAATGAATAACTGAAAACTAAATTAACTCATAATGATCCAAGTTTTGTCTTCTCTGTATACTGGTAAGTTTTATCATTAAACCTATATTTGTCATTTTCTCTGCTCAGTTGTGAATTTTTGGGATTACCTTAGATTTGCAAAGTTTTGCAAAAACCTATCTACAAGTGCTACTTCTATTATTGTAGGGGCGTTACCTCCCACGCTTTTAAATTTTCAGATCTCCTCCCCCCCCCCCCCCCCGAAAACCTGGGCTATTTTGAAGGTTCATGAAGTCGCGAAGAGTCGGACTCGACTATGCAACTGAACAACAACAACAAAAGAAAGATTTGTATTGCCTGTTCCTGGCTCCAGTCTCCATAGATTTGGCCACAATGAGAAATAGATCTGTTCATCATGTGCAAACTGGAGGAGGAGGAGTTGTTAAAGAAGAGCAGAAAAACTCTTTTGGGTAATATAGAAAATGGGGATGCATAGATTATGTTGTTCAAATATAAGAGTTTATGAGAAGTTTTAGAATCTCCTTTAAATTCATTTGGAATTTATTCATAAACGGAAATTTATTTTTAGAGAAGCTTGGATGAGAATCTTTACCTGATGTGACAAATGAGCTACAAAAAGTAGCTGATGTCAATTGGTCAAGTATATTTTTCTTCCTTTTTCACTCTTGACTCAAATGCAGATTTGTTACACAAAGCAAAGGGCATAACAGAAAAAAATGTTTAGCACAAAAGCAGCAATTAGAGGGTTAAGTTTCTGCCCTTTTTCAAAGCCATAAGTTTACAACTGGGACCATTAGTTCAAAGAGAGTCCTCCAGTTCCATCTAGTTACCTTAGCCTGTGTTTTAACATGAAGAACAAATTTTATAGATGCCAGTTCATGGATACTGTGCACTTCTGATGACTCACATGACCTATTCTTAAGCCTCCAGCTGATAAAAGTGCTATTGCTAGACCACTTATGGTCAAAGGGTAGTTCTTAATGAAACTGAATAAATGGGCACAGGAAATGTGATCTAAATTAAAATTCAGAGGACTTCAAACATTCAAGTCACTAAGGACAAATGCCATATAATAAGTAGTTAAAAGAAATGCTTCTATTTGCTCCAAGAAAATATGAAATATTTATTACATGCTGGTGGGGCTAACACATTTGGGGGAATCAATAATTAATTGCTAGGAAAGTTATGGCACATTTATAAATATCAAAGAGTTTTAATAATTACTTTACAGATCCAAATTAGCATACACCACACAATAAAACTGTGTGGGGTACAAGATCAAATTAAGAAATTGGGTATTTCTGAATTCATCAACAAACTAAAGTACTTTTTTTATTGTTCTTGCCCTAGCAGTAAGGAGAAACAATGATACTAACACAACAGATGTGGGTGACTGACAATCCACAAGGCTACTATTTAAAACTCTGGTGTATGACAGCAAGAACATAGGCCTTGTCCTGCTCAGTCTGACAACTGAGGAAATTTGCAGAGTAATGGCAATGTGAGGCCAGAAAGATGAGAACATAAGAAGAGCTATGTGAAAGGTCCATTTATTCCAGCATCTTGTTTCTCACAGTGGCCAAATGGATGCCTCTGGAAGCAGGGCACAAAGGTCAAAGCCTTTCCCCACTGTTGCTCCCTCCCCTTATAACTGGTACTCACTCTTATTCTGAACATGGAAGTCCCATTTAGCTATCATATCTAAAGAAGCTCAAACACTGACTGGTTAGGCGCTAAGTCCATTTGCCAGTTGCAGTCAGCATGGCCAAACATTTGGCAGTTTGGGACATGTCGGACTGCACTAAAAGGAAAATGGTGCAATTACATTACGCTTTCCTACAGATTCTTTTGCTTGCCACCAAGCTTGCTTACTCTCCTGTGCTTAGCATTTTTTTAAATATTAAAAGCCCTTTCACTGCTTTCCTTCAGACTCCTTCAGATTTACCTCTCACTGGTTTCACCATTGCTTCTCCCATCACCAAATTTATTCAGGCTGCGATCATATGCACAATTAGACCTGACATAGGCGCAAATGCTGGGCGGATTTAATGGAAGTGATCAGACAACAACATCTGGGAAGTGCCCCCACGGCCATTGACAACCTGTTTTGCTCCACCACAGAATGCAGCTGTGGTATGGAGAATATTTAAATAGAAATGAAAAATTAAGAGTTCATATAAATAAGTTCCAAATAAGTAATTGTGTGATAAATGCATGACATAGATTATTGCAATTTATGTTAAGGGTATGATCTGATATGATTATAGTTGATGATTATAGGTGATGATTGTAGATGATTATATATCAATGTCTTATGTATGAGTCAGATGATGTTGTAGACTGTAGTTACATTGCTTTTGTGTTATAAATTGAAATGTTAAAAAGTAAAGCACACTTGTAATGTTGAGAGGTAAGATCTTCTTTTACTAAATCTTCTTTTAATAAATAAATAATAAGAGATTACCCATCTCGAAGGACTTTTCACCTGTCAGAATAACAATCAAATTGACCAACTCTCCACTGAAACTTAGGGAAGTCAGACTGCTGTGAAAGGGGGGCTGATTATCAAGTTCTAACCCTTGCATTGTGAATTTACCAATTCTTGTAAATGAGCCCATCATTATGGGTTTGCCTAAAGTGGCCAAAACCCAGGTGCCATCAGGAGGTCTGCCAGCCAGAACTCCAGAAGCCTTCCCACTGTAGTCCCCCAAATACCAAGAATACAGAGCATCACTGCCCTAGACATAGTGTTTCATCTATACCTTGTGGCTAATAACCACTGATGGACCTCTATTCCATATGCTTATTCAATCCCCTCTTGAAGCTGTCTATGCTTGTAGCCTCTAGCACTTCTAGCAGCAGTGAATTCTGTGTGTTAATCACTCTTTCTATCTGTTCTAAGTTCACTGCTCATTCATTTCGTTAAGTGCCCATGAGTTCTTGTATTGTGAGAAAGGGAGAAAAATACTTCTTTCTCTACCTTCTCTATCCCATGCATAAATTTGTAAACCTCTGTCATGTCACCCTTCAGACATAGTTTCTCCAAGCTAACAAGCCCTAGCCTCTTTAACCTTCTTCATAGGGAAGGTGTTCCATCCCCTTAATCATTTTAATTGCTTTTTTCTGCATTTTTCCCAATGCTATAGTATTTTTTTGAGGTGCAGTGACCAGAACTGTACACATTATTCCAAATGAGGCCACACCATAGATTTATACAGGGGCATTATGATACTGAACAAGAACTCGTGGACACTCAATGAAATTGCTGAGCAGTCCAGTTAGAACAGATAAAAGGAAGTACTTCTTCATCCAAAGAGTGATTAACACATAGACTTCACTGCCACAGGAGGTGGTGGCGGCTACAAGCATGGACAACTTCAAGAGGGAATTAGATAAGCATATGGACCAGAGGTCCTTCAGTGGCTATTAGCCACAAGGTAAGCTGGCCATTTGAGAGTAGTTCCTATTTGAGAATCAGCAGCCCATCTTTAGGTCTTTGAATAATTTGGTAGAATACTGTTTTTGCCCTACAGAGAGTTGTGTACTCCTTAGTGGTTTTCTTGAACCGTGTAACAGTCTATTGATGAAGAGCACATCAAAACAGAGAACATATTCCGCAGTCTTTGTTGACTGACTTATTGGACTGACTTAGTAACAGTACCTTTAGCCTCATGCCTTGTTAAAACTTGTTACCTTTGTATTATTTCACAGTCTGTACTAATTGTGACTGACTCATTGGATTGATTTAGTAACAGTACCTTTAGCCTCATGTCTTGTTAAGACTTGTTACCTTGGTATTATTTCATAGCTTGTTTAATTGTTACCTTTTGGAGGCATTGTAACATTATAGTGTGATTTAATTACTCATACCATTTTTGTTGCATTTTTTGCAGTGCTTTTCACTTTCATTGGCCTGATTCAACATTGGCTTCTCTATGTTCTTATGGCTGATTTGTTTTCAATACACCTGAGATGGTGTAGTTGACGTTGTTAGATCTAGTGATTGTGTTGTCTGGGTGTATGTAGCAGCAAAGTTGGCATCTGGGTTTACTGGAAGCCTAGTACCAGTGTCCAGGAGTCCTTTCATAAAAAAAGAGGTGCAGGAGCACATTAGCATAACTTATTTGCATATGCCACACCCCCTGACGTCACCGGAAGTGTCAGAAGGCCACACACCCCTGACGTCACCGGAAGTGTGTCAGAAGAAAGGAAGGAAGGAAGGAAGGAAGGAAGGGAGGAAGGGAGGGAGGGAGGGAGGGAGGGAGGGAGGGAGGAAAGGGGGAAGGAAGGGGGAAGAAAGGAAAGGAACAGGAAGGAAGGAAGGTAGGTAGGTAGGTGGGGGAGAGAGAGAGAAGAAAAGAAAGGAAGGAAGGAAGGAACAGGAAGGTAGGTAGGTAGGTGGGGGAGAGAGAGAGAGAGAGAGAGAGAGAGAGAGAGAGAGAGAAAGAAAGAAAGAAAGAAAGAAAGAAAGAAAGAAAGAAAGAAAGAAAGAAAGAAAGAAAGAAAGAAAGAAAGAAAGAAAGAAAGAAAGAAAAGCTTTTCCCCTGGAGTGAATTAGAAGTGGGTAGAGTGCTAAGCATTTTATATGCTTGGAGGTGTTGCAGGGTACATTCTAATCTATCAATGACTCTATGTTGTTCTGGAGTAGGTAGATTTTCAAATGAGTGAAGAAAGGAGTCTTCTGATGGGATACCCATATTTTCATTGGTAGGTTCCAGCTGTTAAGTTGTATCCTGTGGGCAGACTATACGTGTTGGAATATCTTCCTGTTGTTTGAGGGAATTGGGCTTAATTACATTCCTTGGACAGAGAGCCAGCTGATGCTTCTAATGACCCTGAGACAGCAGAGGCAGGTCCTAGTGCCCCAGTTGATGAGGACAGCAGACACTCCAGCCCCATGAGCACTGGGAACATGGAAGAGTCAGCCCAAGATCGTGGGGAAACTTCACAGGCTGCCTCACCTCCTCTGTCCCCAGAGCCAGGGGAATGCAGGAGGAGGCAGGTGCATTTGGAGCTTCTTGAGAGGAGGTGAAGCACATGGATTGCTGCCCGGCGACTGCCAGATCAAGAGGAACACCTGGAGTTAATGGACAGCACTCTCACAAGCAACAAGACCCAGCTGCCAATAAAAGACGGGGTTTCAGAGGGGGAAGGCATGGGAGCAACTTGTCACCTTCCTGGAGACACGCAATCACACCACCCAGACCTGTTTCTGGCTGCTATTCCTGAACCTTTGGCTTTGACCCCGGACCTGCTTGACAATGCCTCTCAGACCTGCTTGAATTCTGTTTCTTGGACCCTCAGCTGGCTTCCCTTGTGTATGACTCTTGGACTGAACTCTTGACTTAAGCTTCTGGTTAGTGATTCTGTCTTGACCCCTTGGTCTTGGCTGAGTCTGCTCTGACCCAGGACAACAGCCCCTAGTACTTCACACTGCACATGGAAGTGGAAAGCACAAAACACCAGGAACACACAAAACTGGGGGAAGTGGAACACACAAAACACTTCCCCCAGTTAAAAAAAAATGTCAAACTCTACCTTCATTGCCCTGGGAGAAATCTCACAAAAATAGCAACTTATTCAAGGAACATTACCTAAAAGACTCCCATCAGCTCATACCTTTATTGAGAAGCTATTTATTTTGTTTATGGACATGGACCAACATTCTGTATTTTAGTAAATCAGAAATAGTGTTTAATTTTGAAGCTACTGAGTATAAAAGAGGAGTAATTAGAAATTATATCTTGCATTTGTGGATCAAAAACATTTGCAGTATTGCTCTGCCCTAATTTTCCAGTACATTTTCAGATTAAATTGAATGATTCATTTTTCATATAATTAAACAGGCAAACAATCCAGTAATGTGCCTAATAGGTGGGAAGATGCTCTGTTTACTAATTTACACCACTTGACACCAAGAGATGGGCTCAATTCCAGACAGCTAGTTTCTCAGAATTCCTGTCTTTCATCTTGTGCTCTGCTATATGCAACTTTTTGTGCACCAGCTCCCATGCGCTATATGTTGTTTACACTTCCCTTTCAGCTTTTCATCACTCCGTGGTGTATCTCAGAGGGAATTAATGCCACCAATTTGGCAGCAGGGAGTTCTCCCTGCAAGATGTTGTTGACAAGATGCTTAGAACTTTTGGACTTCAAAGTGCATTTTTTTCCTGCTCAAAAACATGTTTAAGATGAACCAGAAAATTCTGCTGCCTCCCCCCCCCCCCCGAACAATTTTACAATTATGGAAGGCAAGCAGACTATGCCTCTTAATTAGTTTAATACATATCACTGAACAAGATTCATGTTCCATTGTTGATTCCTTTTTAATCTATTGAAAAGATCTTTAAATGAATTTTCTTTTGTTGTTGTCATAACCATCCATCCCTTTGACTGTAATGTTATGGATGCTGCAAACATGGCATTTATTAATGGTTCTCTGTTCACTGTGACACAGCCTACCATGCACAATAAAAATGATAACAACAGTGTGGTTGTGGGCTGATGTCCTGATGGCTCTGGATGTTCCGTCCAGACAGACATCAGGACTGGAGGGCATGACCCCCTTTAGCTGAAGGGAGGAGGGTGATCAGTATGAGTCTGTTTGAAGAAGGCAGGAGCCTTTGCTGAGAGGGCTGGCTAAGGCTGAAGGGGAAGGATTTCTCTCTCTCAAGATCTAATGTAGGGTACTAGATCTGTGCCGTGTAAAAATGCCAACATGTTTCTACCTGTGGTCTACCTGTATGTCTAAATGAAGAAATTACTACAATGACGTAAGTCTCCAGTACTCTTTGCTCCCAAAGGAACCGAGTAAGCATTAGCCCCTAGAACTTCTCAGGTACAATTCTCCAGTGGAGAGGGTAGAGTATTCATGCCCTGGTTACCTGATTAAGGACTATGATAATGTTTTCCTTATCTTTTGCTCTTCTGTCAATGAGCACATTGGCCATTCTATTTTCATAATAAGAGTCCTAAACTTCCTTTCAATCAAAAAATCCTGATCTTTGCTTTTCTTCTTTAATATGTTTAAACAACTTTTAATAGTGGTTTTAGATTGTTTCAACGAATATTGTTTACCACCTCTAGTCTTGCAGAACAGAAAAGCAATGAGTAAACTTTAAATGCATTTCACAGTCTAACATTCAGTCAACAAAAAAAAAAGAAAGCAGATTGGCACAAAGAGTAGTGGAGGAGATGGGCTAAAGGGGAATCCTGGGTTAGAGCCACCAGTTTCTGTCACCTTCCAGATGCCACTTCCAAAAATTAACAGTTACAGAACCTCTGCCAAAATAGCCATGCTGTCAATGCCTTTAGTGGTTCTGCAGGTAACTGCTGGAGTACTCAACAGTTGTACCAATCCACAACTGGTTGCTTCAGAAAGCAAAACCTGACCAAAGCTTTTTTATTATTATTATATAAGCTAGAAAGAAAGAAAAACACTGAAAGTAAAATGCCAACTGTACAAGGTACCATGTATTTTTGTTCTAAAGCAAATTCAGAAGAGTTTAAATCTTTCACATTGTGCAAATAAGTAGAACATGTCCCCCCCCCCCCCTTTCTGGGACAAAGATGATGTAGAACACGTTAAAAACAATCACACAATGTCAAGTGTATTAGTAGGAGGAAATTGCAATGAGAAAAATGTAGGAGTAATGCTTGCAGGAAACCAAACGGTGTAACTGCCAGTTCCTGACATTTCAGGCTCTTAGCATTAATTCTCAAGAGCATCTTCTGAATATGTTATGAAGTAATAATTCACACTGAGCTGAAACTAGGAGTATTACACCAACAAAGTTCTCTGTGAGTCTAATACTGAGACACGTAACTTTTCTTCTTTTGATGCTGATATGCATTATACATAAAGGCAAAGCTCGTGCATAATGAAATTAATGTCATTCCCATACATCCCATATGATTTCCTCTTTATTAATCACCTGAAAAGAAGTAAAACAGGTAAGAGTCACCGAAAGAACATTTTTTATCATTTCAAAGTGTCACAACATTTTCTTTTCAACCAGGGTGGGATAAGTGTATATACTGGAGGATTAAAGGATTATTCTAAAATCCTGTTTTATTCCTTGTCCAAAAGAATGCAGGAAATAATGAGAGTGATGATGTAAAATAAGAAGAAATTAAAGTAGACCCACCAGATATACAGACGCCACAAACCAAAGACTGAAATCAGGAGGCACAAAGCTCACCTTAGTCTCAATAATAAGTTTTAAATAATAAGCTACATTAACATTGCAACTACTTTTTTATTTCAGGGGTGCTCTCAGAGCTGAACTTTGGAGCAGAGATCCAGGGCCCCCCGAGCATGAATTCATCAGGCCATCCCCAAAAGCAAGGGGTAACTTCACATTCAGTGCAATTGGAAGCAGAGTTACCATTGTCAATAGATTTAGAAAGCTTTGACTCTGCTTTGGATTGCAGTGATTGTCATCTAAATCCAGAATCTAAAATTATCTAACTGTACCACTATTTTATAGCATGATCCCACAAGTTGCTGTAATGTTGCCATTGCAGTGTGTGCAAATAGCCACTAGCCACAGTTTCTGTTCTGCAAGTTTTAGCTTGTCATTCCTGTACAGAACAGAACACCATAATTACAGCTTTCTTACAGTGGAACTGAACAAAGCATACATCTTTGTAAAAGGCCAGAATGTTTCTGTGTCCATGATACAACAGCTATATGGTCATGCATTTGTCAAACATGTTTTTTCAAACTTAATAAAATTCATGGTGGGGGGACAACTACATGGTCAAAGCCAAGTGCTGGGTTATTTCCCTCATAATTATCACTTAGCCATGTTCATGGGTGACAGAATTAGCTCTGCTCATATGGTACTAGGACTGCTAAATGTTGAAACATCAGTGGAGGATGAAATGGTGGGAAAGTGGATTCTACACAACTGCTGTAACATATAAAGGATTCTTGTGGTATCCACTCCAGAAATGGCAAACCATTCCTTCTCTCAGTTATTTTACACTACCCTTAGACAACTTCTATCAAAATTTGCTTACTCCTGTTATATATAACCCACATCGCTCACCCCCTCCTTATATGTGCTGGCACACCAACATCTTCACAAGTAGAGATTGCCTTTTTTTTGGCACTCATGCCAAAAGAGTTACTTTGCCCTGTCTTACAGATCAAAATACATGTAACTAAAGGGCGTTCAACTAGAATTACCAGATGTACTCTTTTTAGAGGAAATATCCTCTTTTTTGTGTGTCTTTTTGGGCACTTTTTAAAAATCTGATGAAACTGTCTTCTTTTGGGGTTAGAAGGTTAGGAATATTGCTAGTGATACACAAATCTGTGTCTGTGTGACCCATTGGCCAAACTGGAATGACACAGTCTGAGTCCAATGAGTTAGATGAATATCTATTTAATGAATTCATAACAGGGAATACAGGGCTGATAAATGCCTTAGCACTTCCAGTAATTCCAAAGCTGTATTCTGCCATAACCAGGAAGGGCAGAAGGTCTTATACCCCAAATGACATCACATATAGTTTACACATTGAAGAATCTCTAATTGGTATCAAGCAGTTACCATCATACAAGCATCATTTTACTTTAAGCCTTACTATTGGTCTCTCCTTATACCAGTCAGTTATGTCAGTGGCTATTGTGTACTGGGTTCTTAGCATAGAAGAGGTGGACGATGATGTAGCATACAGCTGGTTTATAGGTACACTACACAAAGCATGGGTTACCAGCCGCGAGGGCCAACTATATACAGTCCCTAGACTGCACCCCCAGTCCTATTGGCGGGTTTGAATATCCCGCCAGAGATCTTATTGGAGGGCTAGTGTGAGTCTGGGATCCTTGACTCCTATTGTTTCTGGAGCCAAGCTCAAGCCTTATGTCGCTGCTGCCTTGTGGTCATCAGCGGACATAACAGTGGCTGTCTTCTCTTATCTGGTTTCCAAGACAATAGGAACATTAGAGAACACTGGGCCCTTTCTGACCTGCGTACGGAGGGCTAACTGATTGGGGGTTATGATTCACAGTAAACTTGCTTGCGGCATCCTTGCAGCCTACGCATTCCATTTCTATTGCATCCTAATTCCATCTACAGAGGCTTTTAATAATACTTTTGCTTAATATGGCTTCTTATACAAAAAATGCAATTACAAAATATATATGTTCTGCTATAAGTTTCTCTTATCAGAAGCTTCTCGGTTACATACCAGGAACTGGATCTGTTATGATTAAACTTTTGAAGGCACAGTGACAGCTGTCAATATATATATGCAGAGAAAGTGTCAGAAATCACATTCTTTTCCCCTTGTCCTACAATCCCCCCTCTTGGTGAAATGACCACCCTAAGGCTCACTGCCACCATCAAGAGCTGTGTCCACTGGAACTGAGTACTCAGGATCTTCAGCCCAGTATCTGGCAGCCATTATCCTTTGTTCAACTCCTGAGCTGGGGGTTCTGGGGACCGCAGAAGCACAAGTTATTACGGTGGGGGTACATTGTAAGCAAAGAAAAATCTCAAAAACCAGTAAAATTCCCACCAGAACAAATGTTAAAACAGTATAAACAGTATAAACAGTAGATCCCAGACCGGTGAAACAACTCCCAAACCAATCCCCCCTCCCCTGGGAAGGTATAATTCCTTTTGAAATGTCTTGGATATTCTTGATGCCTTGTTAAATGGAGGCTGAATGATCACTCAGGTTCAAACAACACACACCCTCCAATTCAGTGCCGTGATACCCTGCCCTGATAATCTATGGCCATTCTGCCCTGGATGGTAGCTTTTTCAGTATTGTGGAGGTCTGCCAACATACCTCCCAAAACCTGGGATGTGTTATTCATTAACAGGGTCAGTCTGCAGGCAAAGGCATCAATGTTCTCAGAGTTAATGGTGGTCAGGGCAGGGACCCTGACCAGAGAGGCGGCCAGGGCATTCGATTCACTGGTAGAAAACAATCCCATCAATCGCAGTATAACTGTGCTTGGGGCAGGAAAGAGCAGCTGTAGTTTTCCAATGAGTCAAAAGAGTTGAGAGGCAGCCATAGGTGCATGGGCCACCCAGGATGTTGCCAGGCACATAAGAATAAGCATCTAGTCCACAGAACAGGAACCATCCTCTGGAGAGTGTAGTGTGCTGGGCATAAGATGGAGTGGATCCTATCAGGCTACACTAGAGTTGACGGTTGGTAACATTAGTAGCAATTATCACTGCTTAAATAGTAGGTGTATTTAAAATGAGATTTGTCATACTGATCACTTGTTTGAAGTCAGAAAACGTGTCCTTTTTTCTTTTTGGTTTTCAAAATATGGTAACCCTAGTCCAGTCCTCATACTGCCCTTGGCTTATCTCCCACAGTCTGTTTCTCAACTTTAGTTTCTTCTCTGATGAAATTAGCTCAGCTGTGAGCAAAAAAATAAAAAATAGGGGAAAAGGGGAAATGGTGAGGTAAGCAGTAGGCATGCAGAGAGCTCAACATTCTCACGTGCATATCCCTTTTCCTCTTAAAATTGACCCCCAGCTTCCTGCTTTCTTTGTGATTAGGGATGACCCTCCTTTAAAATGATGGGTCTTCCACCATAACTTTTATTTTGACTCTTAGGATTTGGACCAGTGGCTTGTTATCCTAGCATCATTTTCCTGCTGATATAAGTATCCTTCCAATGGTGGTTGGGATGGGGTGATTTTTCAGGGATTCCCTTCTTCTACTGTAGACCAATCATGTTGCCCACCCCCCAATTCTATTCATGAGGGTCCCCAGACACCTCATACCAGAAGGGGGGGCTGAGAGGGAAAGTGGAGTAAATCCAATTCCATTTGTTTCATACCACTTGTGATTTATTGAATACAAGCCACTACGTCACAGTATAAAAGGAGCATGTTGTAATAGTCAGTGAGGACACTGCCTTGTAGACAGGATCCACTGTTTAATGAGGAAGATCAAATTTTAAAAATGCTCAAAATGAGATTTAACAATACATAAACACTAAAAGGCTAGTGCCATTAACGTTGTTAAAACTAAGGGGGAAAATAGCTTGACATAGCATGTCTGAACTGCATCTCTTATTCTATTTTCTCTTCTAGGTACTATGTCCCTGATATACTTAAAAATGCATGGTTTCATAGATGCTGGTTTTTGTGGTCTTTACTATCCTGGATGAAAACTATATTTATTTATTTATTCATTCATTCATTCATTCATTCATTCATTCATTCGATTTTATACCCCACCCTCCCCGCGAACAGGCTCAGGCTATAGAATTTATCCTAGAGTAAGGTAGTCATTACAGATGTTAAGCACGTTTTGTGAAACTCATGCCAAGATAAAGATTCCTTCCAGAGTTCCCCCTCAGACCACCAAAACACAACCCAAACATTATATTAGAACAAATCACATAATGTAACCAATTCCATGGGCTGCAGGTGTCTAGGTTCTTCAAAATTTTCTCCCCATTCCCATCTCTTGGCAGCAAAAGTTATGCAAGGAACAATACCTACAAAACATTTCAGTGGGTCTGAACTACAGAGCTGCTTCCTATAACTCATGGGCTCCTTTTTATTATCCCCAGATTTACCTCAGAAAAGTGGTCTTTGGGCTCAAAATAAAAATAACATATATATCATATGTTAATGTGGACCAACATTTAAAAGTCTGTTTGAATCTATCGTTCTTTGTTTTGTTCTTTCTTTGTATACAGCTTTCTTCCTTCCAGAAAATGTCATGCAACTATGAGTGGTATCTAGTTAAACTATCTCCCACAGAGCTATCAAGGAATGTCTTGAAAAATTACAGCACTTGGAGCTCCCATAGTCTGTTAGCAAGGTGTTAGCACCCCAAAATCAGGAGCTGACCCTGACTGATACCTATACAGAAAAAAGGAAAGAAATAGAGAAAAGCAAGGGATGTCAGTAATTCCAGATATCCTATATATTCATGGCAAAAAGTTCTGTTACTATATGTGTAATTAAGGTATAGCACAGCAAAGATATGCCACCTATTTAAAGAGTTTCTAGAGTCCTTAAAAAGCATATTGGAACAAAAAATAGGAAGGAACTGGAAAAAATGTCTAAGAATTGATTTGCATAATAAATATCCAGCTGAACAATGGAAATATCTGGTTCAGTTTCATTTGAGGGATGAACTAAATGTGATATTTGTAACATATTATCCAAGGGGACTGGCAGCCATATGCCAGCTAATTGCCATGTCCTGATCAGGGTATCAGTGCATATGTGTAACGGTCCAACAAAGCAAACACACACACCCCAGAGTCATTTTAGGTTGGGGAAATGGCATGGGGGAGGCAGGGGCCCCACTTCCATCTTTACTGTGGTTCTGACCATAATCATGGCCCTATGGCACTTTTAGAGAGAGTTATGTACAAGAACTGGTAGCTTTTATATGGCTGCCAGTCCATGTGGAGAATGCATTATAAACATCATGTCTAGACCAACCTGAAAAGAATTAAAAAGCCAGACATTTCAGAATTCAGTACAAACTCTAATCCTGGCCTACAAGCATTCAGAATGTATCACTGCTGAACAATGAGGTCACTTTCAAAGATTTAAATAATAATTTCAATAGGCACCTAAAACTGCAAGTGTTTGGCAAAATACTTCTGCATTGTGGTCAGGTCTGAAAGAGGATACAAGTCAATATAAAAATGAACATAGAATAATATGCATGGTTTTATCATCTAAGGCTGCGATCACACACACTAAATAATCCACTTTCAATCCACTTTTCAACTGGATTTTGCCAGTTCACACAGTAAAACCCAGTAGGAAAGTGCATCAAAAGTAGATTATTTAGTGTGTGTGATCACAGCCTAAGTTAGTTTCTAAAATCTTAAACTGGTCAGGTGGGAAGATGTAATTAAAGAACTGGCAAATTTGCAATAGTGAGTTCTCCCTCCTACTTGTTTATCAGTGGAAACTATTTACTTCAATATGGATTCAATATTTATAGAGAATGACAGTGGATTGGGCTCTGTAGATGCCCAAAACTGGTGTTTGCCTCCAGTGCATGGATCCTTCCAAGCCAGCAGAAGAGACACTGACAACAGGGAGAGCGCCATGCTCCAGAAGAAAGTGCCATTGTCAGGGAAATGAGTCCATGGGATCCAACACAATAGTTTTTATATGACAGAAACATCCGTCCATGAATCATAAATATTTCATGGCATTCGGAAATCATTTATAAAGCCAAAATGTGTGCAGTATCAGCAGATGTCTTCTCACACCCCCTCAAATGCACCCTCTTACCAGTTACTTCATTTTAAACAGATTCAGGTGGAGTAGCTGTATTGGTCTGAAGCAAAAGAACAAAGTTTGAGTCCAGTGGCACCTTTGAGACCAATAAAGTTTAATTCTGGGTATAAACTGTCATGTGCATGCTTACTTTTGAAAAACTGTACATCCATACGAAAGCTTATACTCAGAATTAAACTTTGTTGGTCTTAAAGGTGCCACTGGACTCAAACTTTGTTTCATTCTAAACATTCCACCTTCTCACAAGTTTTTACAAATTACCTTCCCACTTCGCCTCCTAATACCACTATCAACAGATAGAGTTGAAAAATATCCTCAACTAACTTGTCAGTGGAATGCATACCTATTATATGAGACTGTCTGAACTGTCATTTGAAACCCCACAGAACTTGAACTTCCACTCAAGTAAGGTCTCAGTTTGAAATATACAGTTTGATATATATTAAACTGAATGCCAAATCTTAATTTTTAAAAATTTCAATACTAGTTACCATTGAAATAGATTAAAACATTGGTGATGGTGGAAAGGGCTGTCAAGTCGCAGCTGACTTATGGTGGTCCTGTAGGGTTCTCAAGGCAAGTGACATTTAGCAGTGGTTTGCGATCCTGGACTTTGTTGGAGGCCTCCCATCCAAGTAACCAGGCTGACCCTGCTTCGCTTCTGAGATCTGACAAGATCAGGCTAGGCTGGGCCATCTGGGTCAAGGCATTAAAGCATTACAGTTGGTTTTCAATCGTCACATGTGTGCTGTTGGCTGCTGCTTTGTTTGCAGCAGTAGAACCATCCAGGTTCCTGTCAGAGGAATAAACTGATGAATGACACACATGTGGTACTGGCAATGGCAGTGTGTGCGACTCTAGATCAGAAATCTGTGTCTGAATCTCATAAGAAGTAGAGCACACTTTTTTTTTTCCTATAGAGGAAATGCTTCCACATAGTGGTAATTCTGAGATAAGACTGTAATCCACACACACTATGTGGCTGACTCTTAAACACATTTCTTTTATTTAGATATTTAGATATTTATACTCTAATTTTCTCATCAATAGAGACTACATAGTTCTCCCCTCCTCCATTTTATCACCACAACAACCCTGTGAGGAAGCTGAGAGAGACTGACTGGCCAAAGGTAGCCCACTGAGTTTTGTGACAGTGTGGGGATTTGAAACCAAAACATTGTGTAGCAGAACTGGAAGACATTTGCTTGAATGCTCTAGATAACAGTTGCTAATCAGTTCTGGCCCTGACCTGGATAGCCCAGGCTATCCCAATCTCATTAGATCTCAGAAGCTAAGCAGAGTCAGCCCTGGCTAGTATTTGGATGGGAGACTGCCAAGGAATACCAGGATTGTGACACAGAGGCAGTCAACAGCAAACCACCTCTGAATGTCTCTTGCCTTGAAAACCCTACGGGATCACCATAAGTCCCCTGTGACTTGCCAGCAACAATAGCAGCAATCAGTTCTGACTAGTCTGAGCAAGAGAGATGACTGTTATATTTAGTGCCTAATTCTGGATTAAATTAAGATCATTAAATCCATGTATAATTTTGTTAGGTCAGCTGTGTGAGTATTGAAGGTTTTAAACGCTTCAGACCTCTGGATCAGTCAGGATGGAGAAATGAATTAATATCCTAGTTAAGGCGAGCATGTGAAGTCAGCTAATTATGATGTTTCATAGTAAGGCATTGACAAATGAAATGGTGTTGCCTAGCCTTACAGCACAAAAACAAAATAACAGAATAAGCATAGGAGAAACTACTGAAATCCACGGAGAAGCTCCACTTCAAAACAACACAACATAACCAAGGGCAAAAGAGACAAGAGAACAAAGATGTGCTCAACTTTTGAGGATGTATATTCTGCTGCAGTTTCAGCACGGGTCATGCTGAGAGCTTTTCTAACATGCTAAATCAAAACAGCAGGGTATCTGTGGCCTCAAGGTAAGAAATATTAAACATCTGCTAGCTTTTAGACTTGAAACACTGCCATTGCCTCATTGGAGGGGGATTTCTTGCCGTTACTCCTCTGTGAAACTCACTCTTACTGCCTTGCGGAGATAAAGGTGTTGGCATCTTGACACAAACTGCCACTTCTCAGCAGTAAATGATGGTACGGCTCTGAGATCCATCTCCACTGACATCCAGTACAGGTAGGTTGCTCCAGATTCTGTTAATAGCAATGTCATGTCTTTTTGAGAAAGAAGCCCCTGCATATATCACCAGCCTTCAGCCAAAATGGGAGTTACAGTAGATAACCTAAGATACTGTCATATACAAATAGATCATCTTTGCATGCATGGTACAGTGATGAAAGCCCAAAGCTCCTACGTATATCGGTCTTCTCCATTCACATAAGTGAAGGGAACATATTGTGCACACTGAGTTAACTAACCTAGTGGGGAAAAGGGGTGTGTGCTCCTGCAGGAACCTCGCTGTTGATTAGAGGTCATCTAGATCTCTGGATCTGTAAGAGATGTTTCAGTATCAGTACACATAATGGGCTGGGAGATCCATGATTGGAATTCTGCAGTGAGTTTTTAAAAGGGCAGCTGTAGTGCAGGGGGGGCATGGACTGGGTCACAGCAGGGGGGGAAGAGAATGTAATCCTATTTCTGCATGGGATCGCTAACGGAATCCCCCCCCCCAGGCTGTTACTAGCAGTTTAAAGAGGGGGAAATTGGAGGAAACCTCATTGAATCAAAAGGAAAGGGGGAACCAATACTTTAATAAACAAACAAATAAATAAAACATCTGTCTATTTTTGTCCTTTAAAGAGCTAAGAATAACACGGGGGGGCTCAGTTTTGAAGGGCAAAACCAGGGGTCATTTCGAGCAGGAGCTCGGGGGAGCGCAGCTCCGGGAGTTGGTGCCACCTCCCCCCCACTGTGGGGGAATGCCTGCTTGTGTCATGGCTGCAACAAAATGACACCGTCCCCTGGAAAGGTCCTTGTTCCTCTGACCAGCCTTCTGAAGGCTTCAGCCACCACTGAAGCTATCCTCCCAGAACAGTGGTATTTCTGAAGCTTGGATTAATAGCTGTCCCCTCTCTGCCAGCTCACTCTTTCTTTCTTTCTTTCTTTCTTTCTTTCTTTCTTTCTTTCTTTCTTTCTTTCTTTCTCTCTCTCTCTCTCTCTCTCTCTCTCTCCCTCTCTCTCTTCTTTCTTGCCTTCTGACATACTTCCGGTGATGTCAGATGGTGTAGCATATGCAAATAAGTTATGCTAATGAGTTATGCTAATGAACTCCTGCACCTCTTTTTCTACAAAATGACCCCTGGGCAAAACCATGCAGGGTGGAAAGGTTAAAATCCTTTCTCTGCACAACATCCCTGCAGCAACTAACTTGCAATTTCCTTTTAGCATTGCTGGGAAGATTATTAGAAAGATTATTAGAAAGACATGAGACCAAACATAAGAAGACTAGGGTCTTACTATCACATCTATGTTTGGGAATGTTTTTGGTTTAATATAAATATTATGATGGGTTATATTAAATTCAAAAACATTAATTTTATTATTATGGGAGTAGTTTGATTCCATGGGATGCTACTGTTCATTGATATACAAGCTTAATGCACCTAAGGTAGAAATGTTAAATTGTATATATTTTTAATTTAATTATACATTTAACATATAGAGCACTTGGGAGCCAAATTACTTTTGATGTCTTCATAAAAATAATGAACAAACAGGGAGATCTCAACTGTAGTCTGAAGTTTCATTTTCTTAAAACCAGGGAAACTTTAAACACTCTTTTAAAAAGACAAATGGCCCAGTATTGCAAAAATGACCAGGTAAAAAGCATATTTCTAAATTATAATCAACCCTACTTTTTCTGATAATGTTGCATACTGTGTGTACGCACACACATATATGTATATATATAAACTTTAAATAATAAAAGTCACCTATCCTTCATTATCAAGATACTGCATGGGAATGATTCAAATTCTATATGTGCTCTAATACTGCCCTCTAGTGATTATTCTCCAGCAAAAGTTTTGGAGAAGCAACTTTTTTTTCATTGCTTTTACTTTGAATGAAATATTTCTCTGCAATGAAAACATTTTCTTCCTCAGAACTTAATAATTATTTTAAATAGCTTGTTTTTTCTAATAGCAAACTTGATAGTCTTATGCCTATCAATAGGTTAGAAAAATGGAGCCACACATAGTAGAATCATAGAATCACAGAGTTGGAAAGGGCCATAAAAAGGTAAAGGTTTCCCTTGCTCAAAGCCAGTTAAATCCGACTGGTGTGTGTGTGTGTGCTCATCTCTGTTTCCAAGCCAAAGAGCCAGTGCTGTCCAAAGACTTTTCCATGGCCATGTGGACGGCCAAGGCGCACGGAATGCTGTTACCTTCCCACTGAAGCGGTACCTATTTATCTACTTGCAGTTTTTTGCTTTTGAACTGCTAGGTTTGCAGGAGCTGGGACCAGAGGCAGGAGCTCACTCCATCACACAGCACTAAGGTCTTGAACTGCTGAGCTATCAATCTTCCAGTCTGCAGCTCAGCATTTTAACCTCTGAGCCGCCGCAGCTCCCAGAAAGGGCCATACTGGCCATCTAGTCAACTCCCTGCTCAGTGCAGGATCAGCCTAGAGCATCCCTGACAAGTGTTTGCCCAGCTGCTGCTTAAAGACTGCCAGTGAGGGAGAGCAAACCACCTCCCTAGCCAGCTGATTACACTGTTGCACAACTCTTACCATAAAGAAGTTTTTCCTAATATCCAGCAGGTATCTTCCTGCCATTAATTTAAACCCATTATTGCGAGTCCTATCTGCTGCCAACAGGAACAACTCCCTGCCCTCCTCTAAGTGGCAGCCCTTCAGATATTTAAAGAGAGCAATCATGTCCTCCCCAACCTCCTCTTCTCCAGACGTTCCCAAGTCCTTCAACCTTTCCTCATAGGGCTTGGGCTCCAGGCCCCCAATCATCCTCACCACTCTCCTCTGCATGTGTTCCATTCTGTCTGCATCCTTTTTGAAGTAAGGTCTCCGGAACTGCAAACAATACTCTAGGTGAGGCCTGACTAATGCAGTGTACAGCGGGACTATCACATTTTGAGATTTGGATGTTATGTCTCTGTCACTACACCCCAAGATCACATTAGCCTTTCTTGTCGCTGCATCACACTGGCTGCTCATATTTAACTTATGGTCCACCTGTACCCCAAGATCTTGTTCACACACACTGCTACCCAAAAGTGTACCCCCCCATCCAGTTTGCATTTTCCTCATTTTTGTTACTTAGATGTAGAACTCAACACTGATCTTTGTTAAATTGCATCTTGTTCCCCTCTGCCCACTTTCCCAGTGTGCTCAGATCTCATTGGATTCCATCTCTATCTTCTTGTGTGTTCACTGCTGCTCCCAATGTGGTGTTACCTACAAATTTAATGAGTTGCCCCTCCATACCCTCATCCAGATCATTTATAAAAAAAATATTGAAAAGTACCAGGCCCAGTAGAGGCAGGGGTTTCTGCATGTCCAGGGAAGATTCTCAAGGTGAGTAAAGTAAGAAGTTGAAGAACTGTGCCCCCTCCCCCCCTTATACACACACGGGCTTATGTGCAATGAATGCAACCCCCTCCAGGAGTCATGGAATTCTGAGGGCAGGTGAGCATCTGTTAAAGTGAAAAGTGAGACACACCAAGGGAGGGGGAAATGGCCTACTCAACCCCATAGCAGCTTAGAGTCTCCTCGCAGGGGAGAGAAGGGCCAGGGGACAAACACAATGAGATATGCATCCCACAGTCCTAATTCTTCAGCCTATCAGTGCAGGATGCTGTAAATGTTTAAAAGCTTCAAGTGTTTTGAAGTTAAACTCTTCACTTCCGAGTGGTCAGAGCCCTTAAAATTATCACATCCTAGACTGGCAGTTTGGGGGCATTTATTAGGATCAAAAGGAAAATACGTAACCTGAATCTAATTAATCATACTCCCTTGCCTTTGTAAGTCAGTCCTTGGCAAAGAGAATCCACTAAAATGAAAGATGATTTATTGCAGTTCCATAAAACACAGATAGAACATCTCAATAGCTGTAGCTGCAACGAAACTAATGCCCAGACGAAAACTAGGGTGTGAAGTGTAAATCAGCCTAATTAAGGCTACACTCCAACATTATACATACAGCAAGCCAAGGAGGCCAATACACTACACTCCTCACATACACAGACTTAAGCTAGGAAGGCAGGAGAGACTCTGACAGTTTATAGTATCCTGAAAAGGGTATGTGAACATTTGTGGATAAAACTGAGGTTGGAGGATGCATCCCATCCGTCAGCTCTAGCTTCCTTCTTCACAAATTCTCCCATATGACACAAATAGTTTCATACAAGTATGGCAGCTTCTTACAGCAGCTGCAGATGCTACCACCAACGGTATGACTGAGTTACTTGCACAGACAGCTGGTACTCTTTCCTGTTAATGTCTACCCTGGCAGCTCTCACACCACTGGTGACAATGTTTTAAAGAGGCCCGAATAGCCGTGATATTCTGTGCATCTTGGCTATTCTCATGATTCAAGAGCCACTTGTTATTCCAGGGATTTTATCTCCCTTTTTGTTTCATCTGACTTTACCTTCCACTTAAATCCCCTAATCGTGTACACAAATCATAAACTGGAGAGAGTTAAAGTTTAGCTATCTCAGTATAACTAACCATTTAAACCAGTCTCAGGAAAGAATTACATAAATTACATTCCAGGAAAGAATAACATAAATTGTTTCCTTTTCCATATTGCAGCTATCAGTGTTGAGTATCATCTGTCATTTTATCACCTTTATAGTGCTTTGGGACATCGCTGAAATTCCTCACAGATGGTTGTTGATTGCACAACATCACTTTGTGGTTCTTCAGATTTGACCAGAGCAGGGCCAGTGCCAGGGTTTTTTGCACACTAGGTGAAGCTACCTTCTGGAGTGCCCCCCCCCCCCCCCCGCTATGCGCCAACCAATTTTTAGGAAGAATGAAAAACACAAAATTTGAAATTATAGTGTAGTGGTTAGGAGCGCGGACTCTAATTTGGGAGAACTTGGTTTGATTCTCCCACTCCTCCCCATGCAGATGCTGGTGTGACCTTAAGTTCTTTCAGAGCTGTTCTCTCAAGGACAGTTCTTGAGAAAGCTCTCTTAGGCCCACCTATGTCACGACTGAGCCTCTGGCTTGAGACAGAGCTGCAGCCAGCAGGCGTGCAGACCAGAGTTCTCAAGTTACAAGGCAAGCGTTATCAACAGTCCGGGAGTCACAACCATAAATCAGTCAGCCGAAGGATGAAGCAGAAGAATCGTCAACAGGGATGCCAGAAGTCAGAGCCGGAGAGTATGAAAGCCAGGAGTCAGAGGGAACAGGAATCAAATCAGAGAGACAAGCCAAAGTCCAAATACCAATCCGCAGTCCAAAATGCCAAGTCCAGGGTCAGAAGTCCGAGAGTCCAGCAGCCGGGTTTCAGGAACAGAGTTCAGAAGGGTGCAGGGCGAGGTCACGTCAATGACGAGCGTTCTTTGCCAGCACAATTTGTTGGGCGTTGACAGGTTGATAAACGTGCCGGCTTATTAACCAATTAGCAGCCGCCGGCCACGGCCCAGCGTCTGCTAGTACTCTGGGCTGATAGATCTCCTGGCCCTCATGCGTGCCTCACTCTTTCTGTCTCTTAATTCCTGGCGTCTCCTTTCACGGAGACGCCTGACAGGTGGAGGTGATGACTCGGGGCTATGGTTTTCTCCAGGAGGAGCCTGATGGGTCTCAGGTGCTTGACTAGTCCCTGGTGGCTCCTGTTGCTGGCTTAACTCCTCTGGACTTACGTCCAGGTCCGTTAAAGGAGCCTGATCTTGCTCTGCAGGGGCTGGGTCAGGAGCAGGGTCAGGAGCAGGCATGACACACACCATGGGCAATCAGTGTGTTGCTATAGTTCAAGATCTTTGGTCGAAAGAGCTTTTGAAAAAGTCCCCAAGTGCCCTCCGGTGGGAGGGAGCATGGGCAAGGGAAAAAGCTGGATGGATTTAACCCACAGTTAGAATGGCAGCTCCTCCCAGAAATGGTTGTTATCAGTCAGCTGTTCTCCCATTCTTTACCTGAAGATGCCTTGTACTGAATCAGACTGTTGGTTCATCAGTCAGTATCATCTACTAAGGCTGGCAGCAGCTCTCCAGAGTCGCAGGCAGAGGTCTGTCACATCACCTACTACCTGGTCCTTTTTCAACTGGAGATGCCTGGGATTGAATGCAGGATCTTCTGCGTGCCAAGCAGATGCTCTGCCACTCACTGTAACCCTGTTTTTTCCTTAGGTGCTGATTTCTTGTGATCTTTGGTTTCGTATGGAATAAAAAGGCAAGTTCTGGGGTTGTGTGGGCAGTCTTTATGGTACTGCTCACTCATGCTCTCAGGATGGCATGTTGGAAAGCATAGACCTTGACCTAATTGCTACGGTAGCTGTTTAATATTTTTAAACTGGTGTTACTACATCCTTGTAGTACCATTTCTATTTCTGCCATACACACAGGGTCATGATGTAATAATGCTAGCTGGTTCAGGAATATTTCTGCTACTGTCAATAAAGGGGTGGGGGTGGGGGGAAATGGGTCCATCAGGATTGCTACAGAACCCTCCTTTGGGGGAGTCAGCCCAGCCTTGCGACTCTTGCCGAGGGAAGCCTACGCTGGATACCCCCTTGCCTGCAGCAGGCTCTGAGCCTTTTTTTCAAGGCCCTCCTGCACCCATGTTCGCAGTTCCTCACCTTCCCTCCCCTGACCACGTGTCGAGTCCTGCCAGCCTCCACTCCACGCCTCTTGCCTTGCCCATGTTCGGCGCTGGGAGGGGAGGGAGGATCGTTGCCACCACTGCCACTTGCCTGCCCCCCCTTGTGAGGTGGGCCCGGTATGTTAGCCGAATTGCTTTAATTTACGTTTAGCAATCAGCAAAATACACGGGTTCTTGCCAACTATGCCAGGGTCCCACCCCTCCCGGGAGATTTCAAGGAAAGAGGCACGTGAGGCGGGTTCCAAGTTCAATGTTGTTTACTGGATCATGTAATCAAGCATACAAAAATCGTAATCACACACACAATCTTACAGGTCTAATAAAATAAAGAGAGAAAATAGCACTTTTGCATGAGCAGGTTTCGTTGGTGGGGAAAGCACGTTACCTTAGATGCGTTGTCCGATGTCAAGATGAATTGGATTTGGGGAAGAAGGATATAAAAGCTATGGGGCCACGAGGCTTGAACCGGCAAGACCACGTGGTTCTCCTGGATCGCGAGTCCAGAGAGAGAAAAAGGGGTTTAAAGATGGAGGCAAGGATTGGGGACAGAAAGCTGGACTGAAGGGTCAATAGGTTAAGATAGAGGGCGACGGCTCAAGAGAGAGAGTGACTCTCGGTTTGGACTTTTATTGGGGGTCTTGGGGCGGGCTTTGCAGACCACAACCCACTAACACTCCTACTAGGCGGTCCGTCCCTCTTGGACCTTGCTATAGGTTAAAGGTGAACAAAGGGAGGAGGTCCAGGGGTTTGGTCAGTGTTGCAAAAGTATGACTTCACCAGGAAACAGACACTGAGTCTGGGGTCCGATGACTCACCTGGCCATACCTATTGTCAGTTGATGGTTTTAGCCAAGTATCTGATGGCTGGCACATTAGTTGCTAGGCAGGCTGGTTAGCATAACTATCCAGATGTATAGTGGGGGAGTGGGGGTTAGCCAGCGGATGTCTGACATAAGGGAACCTCATGGAAAGAGGAATCCCTTATCTTTGTCTTGGGTGAACTGTTTGGGGTGTCAGCCTCCTGGTTTGGGCTGGAGCTGGCTCCTATGTGAAGAAGAAAGCGCAAGACCCTACCACTGTTGGTGACACACGGTTCAAGCTTATGGATATGAAAATCCATAAGAGCACAAAAAGTGCCTTGCTGGCTAACAGGTAGACAGGACCCTCCAGCCAGCCAGCCCTGCCTGGCTGTTCCACCCACGTCTCTCCAGCCTCCCTTTGTGCTCCCTGCTGAGAAGCCTCTGCCCAGCCCCGCCTGTGAAGGCACGAGAGAGCTGGGAGCCAGAGCGAGGGAGCACGGGCTGGTGGTGCCTTTGGCCTCTGCCTGACATCTTTCCCTTCTCTTCCTTCCTGCCAGTGCCAACTGAGAGAGGCCTCACATTACCACTCGCCCAGCCTGAAGCACTGCCGCTGCCTCCTGCTCTGGAGGCTGCCGGGCATGGCTTGGCTGCGCCACCCACCTCTTAGCCACCATGGAGGAGGGAGAAGGGGCGTGATGCGGAACCCTCTCCAGTGGGGGGGGCGTGCCTGGCTCCTCTTCCTGCTCCTGGAGATAAGCCACACAGAGGGCAGGGGGTGCAGAGGAAACAGTTCTCCTTGCCATTGTGGCTGGTGAGGGAGGTGCAAGGGGGTTCAGTGGCAGGCCAGCACCCTCTGGAGGTGGCACTCAAGGCAACTGTCTAACCCCACCTCTATGGATGTATTGTGTACTGGGTTCAAGGCATTGAGGAGGTGGACGATGACATAGCTATCAGCTAGTTTATTGGTACACAACACAGCATGCAGTACTGGCCGCGAGGGCCAACTATATACAGTCGCCCCGACCTCCCCCTGGTCCTATTGGCGGGTTTGAATCTCCCACCAGAGATCTTATTTGTGGGCTAGTGAGGGTCTAGGGTCCCTGACTCCCACTGTTTCAGGAGTCAAGCTTGAGTCTTATGTCACTGCCGCCCTGCGGTCGTCAGCGGACATAACACCATGCACCGGCCCTGGACCAGAGAGATCAGACCCCCATAAGATGGTCACTTCGGAATTGGGGAAGACTAGCCATATTGGGAAGGCCCATTGATGCTCACAGACAGGAGGAGGAGGAGGAGGAGGAGAAGGAGAGTTGGTTTTATACCCCACCCTTCACTACTCAAAGGAATCTCAGAGTGACTTACAATCACTTTTCCTTCCTCTCCCCCCAACAGACATCCTGTGAGGTAGGTGGAGCTGAGAGAGCTCTGAGGGAGAACTGTGACTGACCCAAGGTCACCCTGTGGAAGAGTGGGGAATCAGACTCGGTTCACCAGATTACAGTCTGCTGCTCTTTAACCAGTACACCACAGCTGGCTCTCTGAGCCAACTGTGCCCCTTGCAGGCAGGTGTAAACCTGTTGCTGTTGTTGCCACAGCAAGGTTCCAAGCCAAGTGGATCCCAGAGCTCTGCCAACTTCATATGAGCCAACTGGTTCAGCTTGTTCCAGGGTTGTTTTAATATCTCAACCCACTACTGCTTTTGAACCAGCCAATGTAGTGATGCCAATGATCAGCAGGTTGAACTTGCAGCTATTAGCAGGAGGCAATGCAATGCAAAGTTTATCTGCCCGTTTCTGCAGATCAAAGCGTTACTAAAGGTCCAAGAGCAGGCCAAGCGTTTTCTTTTGGTTAGCTGGCCAACCTGTACCCACAATTCCCAACTTATTTATACATAGCTTATCAAAGGCCAAATGATTTCTTCCCTTTCATCATGAAGCCAGCCACTGAGAAAGCTGTTTTGGGCTGGGTAATCCTACAGAGAAGCAGCAAAGATCTAAATAGGCCTGGATAATGACCTTCTGTATCTCCGTTCCACAGACTAAAACTCTTCTGGCAATGTGAAGAGAACTCATTCTTCTATTAGCTACAATTAACCTTTACAGTGAATAATAGGTCCCAGCTAGCAAGCCAACACTTTCTATACATGGGATATGAATATTGTTCAAGTTATCACTATGCAATAGTTCTTACACTGAATTAAAATGATATAATTGTAAGATTCCACACTTCAGCCTGAAAAAGCCCTAAGAATATTTTTTCCACTAACAGGGACTATGCATGAGACCTCTTTGAATTAAACTGTAAATTGCTTTGGGCTGTCTAGATATGAGATGTAGCTACAGAGCAATGTGGCCTAGAAATCTGAACCTACAGCATCCAAATAGAAAGGGAAGAAAACTGCTTCAGCATTTGACTTCCATACTTGAGTATTAAAATATGTTCTTTTCCATTTCCTTGGACTCAGAGCTGTCACAGTGTCTGTGCTTCTTAGGTATCTCCCCCAGTTTATGGTTCTTTTATGTATGCTGAACTGAACCCCTCAAAATCAACCCAGAGACTCAAAGTGGGGCAGAACACTGCAGCTCAGTTATTATTGGGAGTGAGATGAAGCATGGTTACTACACCCGTTCTGAAGTCACTCCATTGTCACCCCATCAATTACCAAGCTCAATTCAAGGTACTAACTATAACACACAAAGCCCTTCATAGCCCCAGATCCTCATAACTGCAAGTGTGCCCTCTCAGCCTATCTCCTGCTGTGAGAAATTCACTCATCTTAGCAGGGCCTTCTGCAGGCGCCACCTCGCAAATGGGCAAGATCAAAAACTGCCTGGATATCTGGGTAGTGGCCCCCACCCTGTAGAATAGCCTGCCTCATGATGTCAGGAAGGCTCCCATGCTCCTGGGATTTCACAAAGTGACAAAAACAGAATTGTTCAGAAGGGCACTTTTATAAAGGAAATGAGAACAAATTGATTCAGCAAATTGCAATGTGTTTCTACTTATGTAATACCATGTTCTACATTCTTCTGCTTGACATTAAACATGTCATGTTCAATACCAGTGTTTTGCTTGGATAATAGCTCCATTTCAAATTTCTGCAATCCTAATTGCATTGTTTATTAGGTGTATTATCCTGCTGGTTGCATTGATTCACACTGTGTAATCAAGTCTCAATGAGAAAGATGGACTATAAATAACAAATAAATAAAAGATTTTACCATCACTAATAACAGAAACCTCCGTTATCTCAAAACACCTGCAAATGGAAAGCAGAAGCAGCTTTTCAAAGGCTTTCATGGTCATTTTGCTTGAGATAACAGAATGTAAACTAACTCTAAACTTAGAGAGAGAGCAAGTGACGGAAGACTTCATTTTCCAGTCTGCTAAAATGTGGCAAAATTGGTAGCATCTCTGCACCATTACCCTGTCAGAATGACTGTATGAATCAACCCTAACTCTGACAATATATCACTGGAATCACAGCCCTTCCCTCCTCCAGCATTTCTGCTAGTTATCACAGTGATCACAGAACCCTTGAATAAGCTTTGTCAGACATGCTGATCCAGGCACTGTTCTCCCAGAAGGAAGAAAAGCACCTGCTTTGGCAGACATCAGTGTATGACAACACCCCAATGTAACTCACAGAAAAGGGAAAAGCAGGTTTCTGTTTCAAAATATAGCAGGAGATCAGAATTACCATGTCTGAAATCTTACTAGTACTATACTCTGAAGTGGCTGAAAGGCTAGAAATGTCTTATTAATAAAAGATTCTATCCAGTTTTTATAGCACTATTAAGTATTTGAAACAGTTCAACTTTTAAGCAATATTGAACTTCATTAGGAAATGAACTCATTCAGAAACATATGCCTCATTTACATATTTTTAATGTATATGTTTTAGCAGCTCTGCACGTTCTGCAATTTATTCTTATCATCTCTGGCTCTTCAGGTTAATATAGCCATGGTCTCTGAATTAGCATTTCCCCCTCTTTTGATGGTAAACTATAAGAAGAACATCATATCGCTTCTTTTCTTATCTTCCCTCTCCTTCAAACCTCCTTTTTTATCTGCTTCCATTTCTTCTGGGCTCTGAAATTAACACACATACAAGTCTGAAAGCTTTATGTAAATGTAATTGGCACACAAAATATGAAAACTACTGTCTTAAGGCATTTCCACATTAATCAACAACTCTGATGACAACTGGATGGCATTAACAATTTCCAGGGGTCATTTCGTAGAAAAAGAGGTGCAGGAGCTCATTAGCATAACTCATTAGCATAACCTATTTGCATATGCTATACCACCTGACATCACCGGAAGTATGTCAGAAGGCAAGAAAGAAAGAAGAGAGAGAGAGAGATGAAAGGAAAGGAAAGGAAAGGGAAGGGAAGGGAAGGAAAGGGAAGGAAAGGGAAGGAAAGGGAAGGAAGGAAGGAAGGAAGGAAGAACGAAAGAAAGAAAGAAAGAAAGAGAGAGAGAGAGATAGGGAGGGGGAGAGAGAGAGAAAGAGGACAGCTACTAATCCAAGCCTCAGAAATACCACTATTCTGGGAGGATAGCTTCAGTGGTGGCTGAAGCCTTCAGAAGGCTGGTCGGAGGAACAAGGACCTTTCCAGGGGACGGGGTCATTTTGCTGCAGCCATGACACAAGCAGGCATTCCCCCGCGGGGGGTGGGGGCTGGCACCAACTCCCGGAGCTGCGCTCCCCCGAGCTCCTGCTCGAAAGGACCCCTGGGAATTTCAGATCAGAGATTCTGGATGCCTCCTGCCTCCCCAAATGCTTCCTCCATGCTGCTGCTTCTGGCTCCTCTGCTCCTGCTTCTTTTGCACCATCTTTAGCTGCAAGAAGGCACTGAGTGCTGGGCCTGTCTTAGGCCTCTTTGTCAACTGGAGCAGGGTCAACAGGGTCAGCTGGGGCAAAGCAGAGGACAGACCTCTTCCCTTTGGCCCAGAGTGGTCCTGGCTAACCCACACCCAGCCAGCTCACAAGAAAATTGTAGGGCTATGGGTAGCAGTCCTAGAACAGCAGGCAAGGGCCCACTGGTCCCAACTGTGACCATCCTCTGACCCTCTTCCACTGTGCTGAGTACAAAAGGTGATTCTGATGGCGATAGGAAACCATATAAACAAGGTGTTCCACGCTATGCTTCCTCAGTTAAACCAATTACATTGATGACAATTTAAAACCAGAAATAATAGTAAGAGTAGTTCTATTAAACTTACTGGAGCAGCACTAGAATAAGTGAATGGGACCTTATGTGGTACAGCAAGATTTGTGCAGTCACTTATAAACCATTAAGCTCTGGCAACCATAATTAGTTTTGAAAGTAGGGTTTAAAGAAGTGCAGGAACAGCAATAGTTACTACTAATTGCAGCTAAGTATGGTAACTAATTATAGCAGCTTAATGGTTTACATGGTGACACACTAATCTTGCTGAATCATATTAGTACCATATGGAATAACAGGACTACTCTAGAATAGAGGAATTGTCACTTCCCACAGTGAATGGAATTTCACCAAGGCTGGATACATACTCTAGTACCCATATCTATGCACATTTACTTGGAACTGAGTTCCACTAATTTCAGGAAATCCCGTTTCCAAATAAGCGCCCATGAATACAAGTCCTGTACTAGCTTTACTATTTGAATATGTGAATCCCAGTCTTATGTGTGTTGGGCTCAGTGGGAAGTAACATTCCTTGCTGAATAGAAATTATTCTCAAGTGTTCATGGGGTACTTCGTAAACTTTCTATTTTCTGCCAATTAGAGGCACTGGCGGCAACTGATCAGAGAATTCTTTGAAGTGCTATTCAGTACAGGAACCACCCAAGGTCTGCTGAAAGACACTATTGCGCAAGAACATGCTGAATAATGCTGTTCAGCTAACTGTAATGAACTTTGAGTGAAGCTGCAGAGCACTTTTAATATTGCCAGAGTGGTGTGGATAATTTTAGAGAACATCTATATCATGGCTGGTGTTGAGTTGGGGCAGCTACCAGGGCCCGGGGCAGCTGCAACGGCCCACTGCCAGTGGCTCACCTGCCCACATGCCTCCCTCACTGCCCAACTGCTCACCCCTCCTCCACCCGCTTGCTTGCAACCCTAACCCTCATCTATAGGCTTCTGTACAGCAGTCATGGTGTACCCAGAGGAAGCAGGAGAAAGTACCATTAATCAGAACATATATTCTATTGTTTGTGGCTGTTTCAGTTGAAAACTCTTATTTATTTCAGGAGAGAAACCAGTTGTTTAACCAGAATATTCTTTTATCAAATGCTGACTTAAATGGTTTCCCAAACAAGTTTTATGCTCAGCCTCCAGTTACAAAAGTGAAATCTGGCCATACTTGTAGCCATAAAAAATGAGGAAAAAACAAAACAAGATAAAAGAAGGGGCTTTTCCCCACTTTTTCATCAAGTTGCCATATGGCACCTGGACATTGGCTAGTTGGGGAATTATCACACTTCTTTTCCTTGTGATTCTGGGGTGTTGGCTCAGCTTATCTGACCACTACAAGCCATAAAGCAGCCATGCACTTCTTGTGATAATCCCCTGATAGATATAACAGATCTGGGAATCATATGGTAAATGGCATCAATGGCGGGGGGAGGGTGCACAAAATGCCAACTACTATGGAAACATATGGAATAGCATTCTAGAAGCCAAAGGCGAGGCTTCCTGGGAGCCAAACAGAAAAGAGAGGGAAGGTGCATGGTGCCTGATGTACGATGGAGGCATCAGTTAAAACTGACAGGAGTAATGAATGGAGAGAATCAGGGGCATTGACTTTCCATTCTTCCGGGGGGGGGGGCTCTTTCTCGCGCACACAAAGTGTGTGCGCCGCCGGTGGGACGATGTTCCCACTGCCGCCTCTCCCCCCAGCCTGGCTCCCATGCACCCCTCAGAGGGAGGGAGTGGGTGCAGGGGAGCCGGGCAGGGGGGCTCTTGTGGCGGCCGGGGAGGCTTGTGGCAGGCGGGGAGGCGCAGCGGCAATGTCCCCCCGCTGCCACCAGAGCCACCGCCACCGCCGGGATGATGTCCCTGCCGCCAGAGACACTGTGCCGCTGCTCTCCGGGAGGCAGGGAGGGAGGAGTGGGTGGGGAGAGTGGCTCTGGCGGCTCTGGGAAGGCATGCCAAGAAGGGCTCAGTCTCCCCCAGGAAATTTCGGGGGTGGCTCAAGCCACCCCCCCTGCAATTTATGCCTATGGAGAGAATTCTTTCATGTCCTGGTCTTGACCCTCATCCAGGAGAGATGAAAAGTGATAACCACCTATGCAGCCAACATTTGAGCGGACAGAAAAAGGAGTTTGGATCTACCTCCAAGTTCAGGTATCACATGACAGTGAAGACTCAAAAAGAGCCCTTACCTTGATCCAGTCTGTCTAAGTAAGGAAAGATGCTGGAACAAAATCTATTTGCAAGTAGATTCCCCGGTCTGAGGGTTTTGCTCCTTATCCAGAGCAGTCTGGGGGACAAAAGCATCAGCTCTAACACTTCCCATGTTCTCCCCTCCTATCCACCAACAACATACAAAACAAAAATTATCTACACAACAACAAATTACCTCTGTGAAACCTTCACCACATTCAAGTATTTTTTTTGTCTAAAACAGTACAATATAATTAGTAATATAACACTATAAATACCTGCATGCATTTTTTCAGCTTTTGTGTATACTTTAGTGTGTGGGCTTCTTTTTCTCCAAGCTAGTGAATTATATGCTGATGTGCATCTCTCTGTAAAGAAAAATACAGCTTGCTTTACATTTTTTTCATCTGTACTTCTCCTTCTGTCACTCTAGTTAAAAAACAAACAAACAAACATACACGCTGTCAGCTATGGTATTACCTGACATCACAGGAATTGCAAATCACTTTGAAAAATATCTTAACCCCAGAGGAAAATATACTCATTAGATGTAAAAAATTAGTTGCAACGCTCAAACACACTATGCCACCTGGGCAGAATTATGCAACAAACAGATGGGGCAAAATGACAAGGGGAAAACAAATCTGTTGGATTGAAGGTATTAATTAGAAAATGGTCATATATCTGCAGGATTAATTCTTTGAAGTGAAAATATGTATTAAAATGGAGGTGGTGAAAAATGCTGTCAAGTCGCAGCTGACTTACAGAGACCCCTCATGGGTTTTCAGGGCAGGAGACATCCCAAGGCGGTTTGTCATTGACAGCCTCTGCACTGCAACCCTGGACTTCCTTGGTGGTCTCCCATCCAAATACAAAACAGGTCAGACCCTGCTTAGCTTCTGATATCTGGTGAGATCAGGCTAGCTTGGGGCATCCAGGTCAGGGTATGAATTAAAATAAATAGCATAGAACAAATTCTTTTCACAAAATTAGAACTGAACATTTGTTTAGTAAAGTATAACCCTGCAAAACACACTTTTAACAACGTGTATATATTTTTTCTTTACAATCCTGGCAAGCATGACTACTAGCATGGCACGCAATAGGGGAAAGTACTATTTTTATTCAGAGGATGATTGTACCTAGAACTTTATTGCTGTTTCAGTGGAGAGAAACAATTTGTACATGTTTTCCTGTTACTACTACTACTACTATTATTATTTTAATTTATACCCCGCCCTATCCCACGAGACATAGCTTCAAAGGTACACATGGTCTACCATAGAAAACCTCTTTTCTATACATGGGGGTATGGATTTTTTTCACATTAAAAATGTAGAATGTGGTATTTTCCAAGAGTCTTGAAACATCAGACACTGAGATCAACATGATATAATGGCACAGTATATGCAAACACACAATACAGGTGTTTCTTCTTAAAGTCATCACAGAACATTAAGAACATAGAATTAATCACATCCAGGGCCTTTATGACATATATTATGAAATACAGCTTGCATTGGAGACGGCCTCATGGAATTTTACTACCTAAAAATACCCTGTGCTTCTTTTACAAGCCCTTAATATCCCTTCCAGTTCTTCATGTCAATTATTCATTCATTCATTAAAATATTTATAGGCTGCCTTTCCTCACTAGGGGACTCATGGCAGAAAATACAGGGAATGGATAGATCTAACCTCCAGTGGTATCCCACTCCAGAGTGTTGGAGCAACAACTGAAAATCCTTTGAAAAAGACCACCTCAGATCCAACTTCTCTGGTTGAGGGTAAAGTGAGAAGGACCAGAACCCATGATTGTGATTTATGGCCCCAGTGCTACTTGTAGTTCCATCCAGTCTGTTCACAGGGCTCCCATTCTCCACCCTGCCTGGACTTCAAATTCATACTTCCAGGGAGTTAAATATTCCATTGTGTTGTAGCCCATGTTCTATTGGTTCCCTTCATTTGTGCCTGTACTTTAACCTTTGAGGTTTGCCTCCCCCACAATATAATAAATCTACTCAGGTCTACTTGATTTCCCAACTATTGACTCCTGGGTCCTGACCCTGAGCTTGGCTTTGCCCTAGTGCCTTTCTCAGACAAGACTCTATCCAGGCATTCTTTTGTCCTTCAGTCGGGCCTGGCCTTACTCCTGCAAGTACTGTCCTTGCTTTAGAAAAACAAGGTAAAGTACATGCAACTGGCAAACTTAATATTTCCCAACAACTCCTGCAAAAGATGACTGAAGGGCATTCATATAATGTGTGCAGGGCTTAGCAAGTATGAGTAGAACAGAACAAGAACACATAACCAGACTGTGCACCAAGACTCGAGAACAGAAGAAAATCACAAACATAGCCACAAGTATTGTTGCCACAGCTCACACTTATTACTAGGCATGTTCCAGTGAGACTGTGCACAGTACAAGAAACGGAGGCTACCTCAAAATGTTCTTCAACACATATGTAGCAAATGTACTATTTAATTGTTTAAACATTTACCAATAGGTTTTTAGGGGCAGGGTTACTAGGGTTGCCAGCTCTGGGATGGGAACTACCTGGAGATTTTAGAGCTGGAGCCTCAGGAGGGCAGAGTTTGGGACATAAAATTTAACTGCGAACACTAAAGCATGTTAAAACAGAATTGTAACAAAGAATTTTGTAAAGTAAGACAATGGTATTGATCCAACCTTACTCCATCTTAAGGAGCTCTTCTGCTGTAAGAAGAGCCACTTAAATTGGAGGAATGCTTCAGAGTTTGCGCAGTGGAGTGCTAGGATGGGGTAGGACTCACCCCAATGTTCTAGTGCATTTTTCACATTTTTATTTCATATAATAGTACATTTATTTCATATAATAGTACACTGGATTAGTTTTGTGGTCTCACTGTGATTATCAGATAAATCGCTGTACTCACATGAGTGACTGAATGTAACACAACTTCTGACTAACACAGAAACTGCAACTAAAAAACAGAGAACAGTCCAGGGGGAGGAGTTTTCCTCCAACCCCTAATCAGATTCCAGTTAACTCTTTACTATCCATTTTACTACAATGAGCTCTAACAACTCCTTTCCACTAAGGCCGTGGTCACACGGCACCCAATCCCAGATAAAGTCAAGCTGAACTTTATTCCGGGATTTTTTTCTTTCGGGTTGAGATGTTCACACATCCCAACTCTGGCAGCTTTATCCTTGTGCTCGAGGAGATCCTCCCCTCAGGATGCCTCTGCCACCTCGGGAGCTGCTGCTCTGAAGACGCGGGAGGGGGGACCGGGGGGCCTCCCTCCCCACCCCTGCCCAATTTGCGCCCTCACGCCCTTGCTCTCTCTTGCCTCCCACCCCGTCTTCCTTGGTGGAGCTCCCCAGCCATGGAGCAGCATGTGGACTGGCCTCCCATCTCCCTCCCACATGCTCTGGCTGCTGTCCTCCACCCACCCTGCCGCCGGCAGCAGGAGCAGCAGCAGCAGCACTCGGGGTGCTAGATGCGAACGCGAGCCAGGGGGTGGGGAGGGGGAGTCATGGTTCCTTCTGGGCGTCTTCTCCAGTGGCGGCGGTGGTGGCCCTTGGTGGCAGCAGCCGAGGAGGAGCAGTGGCAGCGGCAGCCTGGTCACCTCACCTACCCACCCCTCTGGCACCAGATCGAGTTGCCAAGTTTGACTTCCAGCTTCTTGGAGGGGGTCCAGAGCAGAGTGTGGGGTGGTTTTTTTTTCCTTTTCTTGCACTTGGGCGCTTGAGTACCCAAGTGCCCAAGTGCAGAAAAGGAAAAAAAAACACCAGGCAACGATCAGACAACCCTTCTTGCAATCATTGTGAGAGAGGGCTGTCCAGATCAGCTCAATTGCGGGTTCCAAGCATGACCTCCAGGAAAATACTTGATTTTCCCAGGGTCGGAAAACGCGGGAGGAACCCATGATTGAGCCCGCTTCAGCGCGGGAGTAGCCGCAGCCGGTCTGGTCAGTCCCTTTAAATGCAGGAGGAAACAGCAGTTCAAAGGGCCATGTGACTGCGGCCTAAGCGAATAGCCTTGTTCTGATGCAAGGCTCTGCTGAAGGAAGGTTTCCCTCTCAGAGCAGCAGGGCTTTTCACTTACTGGGAGTCATAGGATCAAACCCATTAATAATAAGTTTCCACATCCCATATCAGAAAGAAATAAAAAGAAGCTAAATGCCTACCTGCAGGTAGATTCATCTTGGACTCCTTGGTGGCACCAACTTTATCATAGGTAAGATTTGGTGACCTTCCAGCCACTGCAGAATTCAAGGAAATGCTTCTCCCACTGGCTCTCTGAGAAGGAACATAAGAAGTATTCTCAGCATTCTTGCTTTGATCATTTTGATGGCAATTCCCTTTACTTTTAGGGTTTGAAGTATGTATTGCTGCAAGAAATAATATAAGAATCAACATTATCCCCAGACTTAGGTACTCAGTGCTCAATGCATATGGGAATGAACAAGGCACAATTAATACAGCTTTTCCTCTTAATAAATGGTCTCTGATGATAAACCACAGACAAGTGAATAATTACTCATGCCATTTATGAACCTATTAAAATTGTTTCTCAAAATACCTTTTCCAATTAATGGGGTAGACAGGCTTTTGGGTTCCTCGGACATCCATTTCTTTTTCCTTACTCCTTTAAAATGATGCTTCTTTATCCCTTCTGCATGGTTTGTAGCTAAAGAAAACAAAGAAGTCCTGCTATTTAATTCTAAGAGAACAGTTAAGGACTCTTGTCTTGTTTTTAATCCTTCCTCCCTATATTATTTCCTGATCTACAGCCTCCCTTTCCCAAAGCTACGTTTGTTCATTGTGTGGTGAAAATAAGGGTTCTCCATCCCCCCTACTGGAAATTATAGTAGCTTCAGTACAATGAGTTGTATCCAACCAGGTTTTCTGCTGGAGAAAAAGGGAGGGGAAGATCCCCTTTGACCACCAAAAAGCCTATGCTTGTGGTAATGAAACCTACATAGACAAAAGGAAATGGGAGCTGCATTAAAGGGGGGGGGGTTAGGTGAAACTGAGTGACTAAGTTGTCTGGATCCAGCTCACTGATTTAAAATGGGAAACACAGAAAGGATTAAAAACTTCCTCCCTCAGAACCACTGCTGTGCCAGGTCCCCTTGTCACTCTGGGGGGGGGGGACTGGGGGGGGCATTCCAGGATGTCCACAACATGATAACGTCACCTGGAAGTAACATCATCGTGCCAGCAATGTCACGCCAGCAATGCGCTAGTTTGAGGGCAAAACTCAATGGTTTGTAGGCAAATTTACCAGAGTTTTTCCCTCAAACCAGAGTGTCCTCCACAGTGTCCCCGATGTGATGCCATCACTTCTAGGTGACATCATATTGGGGATGTCACGCCAGGACATCCCTGTTTGAGGGTGGGATTTCTCCTGCTGGCCAGCAGCAGGCTGAAACTCCAAAAAGTGGAGCAACTCCCGCCCCGACCAGAGGACTGCCAAGCCTAGCTATGAACAATTCAGAGCCTCCCCTTGGCTGCTTCTAAGTAAAAATAAAAATGTCAGGAGATCTAATAGTAGTTCTCCTGTGTAATGTATACTTTGGCCCTAATTTGCAAGGCTTCTCATGTCACTTCATTTGCTCACCTATTCCATACACAAGCATCATCCTAGGTTGGGTGAGCATGCAAACCAGTTCAGAGACATCACACAACATAGAGATGCCCCAGCTGCAGAGTCCCAGAGCTTTGTCAAAAGATGTTGCAACAGAAGCCACCGGAAACAGCCACTCACCCAAATAAGGAAGGGACATTTCAATTACATACATAACATATTAAAGAAAGGTAGGGTCTCCTGAACTTTCCACACCTGGAACCTAGCACATAAGACTGGATATTCCTGTCAATGCCTGATTCCCCTTAGCGCCCTTCCACTTGCAGAGCTGCACATGATATTTTTGAATGACTGAACTTGAGGGAATACTATGCTGTCAAACACAGCTACTTAAGTTGATACAGAAGTCCTTTGGGGATTAGTTGTTGTGATAAATGGCACCATGTCAAACATCCAACTGATGACTTCATGCCTTTAAATGCGCTATGAAAGGTGCCTGCTGTGTAATACAGAATTCAGCTGACAAGTTGCTCAGTGCACCAATCTTTTACTGGGCCTCTGGGAAAGTGAAATGGTTCATTATGTCACAGGACAGTAAAATTGATCAGTGTAATTAACTGGCTGATCCTGCTGTATCAGAACTGGTAACAAGCTTATGTGGACACCAAAAAGAGTAGAAGATGCTGTAGCTAAGTGTTAACTTTGATAAGAGAATGAAAAACAACAACAGTACAGTTGAAGACTCTGGCACATGGTGCAGACAAATCACACAGCGGTCTTGCCCAAATGTTCATATTGCAAAAGGAAGTAAATATAATGGGTCAGATCCCATCTAAAATTTCCATTAATGGAAGGACTTTGTTCATGGAAGCATAGCTTCCCTGCCATAGGATTTCCAGAAACAGCCCAAAATGCTGTTCCTGAGCGGTGGGGGACCCACAGAAGAAGCATAAGGGGAATGCTGGAGGACTGCTCTGGGACAGAGGAATCAGCAAAAACCACTTTTACCCTTTGTGAGCGCAGGTGGGGTTTTTTAAACACATATTCAACACATATTTGCCATATATTTTTTAAGAGACGAGAAATCAGCACCTTTAATGCTTGAACACTTCAGCATGGTAAGTCCTCCATCTCCACTGAACACTTTACTTTGTATCCCTCCAACAAATATACTTCTTTGTGGCAAATAACAATCACCTCCTGCAGAGTGAGACAAAACATCACAATGACAATAAAAACTGGAGTGTTTCAAATGCTTATGTCAAGTTGCATGCTTTTAGCATATTTGCTGATGATTGTAAAGAGGAATGAACATTCTAAAAATGCAGAAGAACCAGTTATTTGAACCAGCAAATTCTAATGGTCCTATCCTATGAATCTCTGCACATCATTACCTAGCATAGTGTTGGAATGCATCTCTTGTAGACATAGTGGCAGACCGTCCTTCTAAAGAGTGCTTTTCTAGACCTCTATGGTCATTTTAGCCTATGTGACTGGATCAGAACCTGCCAAAATATGGCTCTGACCTGGATAGCTCAAGCAAGTCCAATCTCATCAGATCTAGGAAGCTAAACAGGGCTGACCCTGGCAAGTATTTGGATGGGAAACCTCCAGAGAATACCAGGGCTGAGAGGCCAGAGGCAGGCTATCAAGCCACTTCTCTGAATGTCCTCTATGCCTCAGTAGGAGTTGCCAGACTTCCAGGCATGGACACACAAACATGAACACACAATAACACACACACACAAATGCAAAAATACAAAAAAAACCACCCCCTGCCAAAATATGTGCCAGCTTTAGAACAAATGAAGAAGTTATATTTCCTCTAGCAAAGAGGCAGTTCTGTATCAATCTGCTTTATTTGCCCACAGCATTAAGGACTCTTGCCTTGTTTTTAATCCTTCCTTCCCATAGTTTTCCTGATCTACATCCTCCCTTTCCCAGCATTCTGCTGTGGACAAATGCCTTACCTCCATACACTGAGCTGTCATGGAGTTGATGCCACCGAGTACATTGTGGGCAATCCCATATCGGGGGGGGGGGGGGGGGAGCCACAAGAATTAGGGAACACTTACATGCCTACATGTTTTGAATACAGACATTTCATCATGGCAGACTCTTATAGGCTTAGTTTTTGTAGCTAAAGAAATGTTCTCAAATAATAGATATTATTATTCCCTAATAATTACTGACACTACCTGCAGCTTTCAGGAACTTTCCCTCCTGTGGTTTCCATTGTTGTAATAATGACAGAGATGATTTTTTTTTTTACATTTTATCCTACTTCTTTTCAATCACCTGCTTCTGCATAGCTACCCTGGACTTCCTTCCCATCCAAATATTAACCAGGGCCAGCCCTGCTTAACTTTCAAGAGATGACAAGATTGGGCTGGGCCATCCATGTCGGCATGTGTATAGTACATATTATGTTTTTCTGTATGTATTTTTCTACTATGTGATTTCTGAATTGTTTTAAAAGCCATGTTAATGCTCATGCTTTCTTTCAGCTTTCTTCCAGATTTTTACTAGGTTTTCATTTCCACAATCGTAATTATATTGATTACTGAATGTACCATTCTATTGACTGCAATGACTTACACTGTGTAATTCGCCTTCAGTCTCAGTGAGAAAGGCAGACTATGAATAACATAAACAAATTAATTAAACAAACAAGGTTCAGAGTTTGATTTCTAACAACATAGTGCATGCTGTACTTACACAGATATTTACTTCATTGTCTGTTAAAAGAATTTTAATGGTGCAAATATCTTTACCTCCATTTTCAAAGGCACTGAGATTGGATCTAGAGTTACTGTCTAGTGATGCCAGAATCTCAGTTTGTCTTTCTATAATATTAAACTTTGATGGAACTGCAACACCATCACCTAGGAGGACAAGAGATAAAATCCATGAACTTATTAAACTTGTGGGAGTTTTTCTGATCTCCATTGCCATGGCACCAGAAAAGACATCAAACTACACCTCAGCCACAGATTCACCACAAGATATTATACGCCCTCAACACCCCACCACCTCTGCAAAATGGGAGTAACAATACTGGCTATAATACTTCACACAGATATTACAAGCATTGCTGAAATAATGTGAAAATTACTCTGTAGATGATAAATATTTTAATTCCTGAGCTTAATTCCAAATTCACATTAATAGATTTAGAAGGATATTCTGAGGTTCTCCCCCCCCCCCCCCCCGGCCCTGATCCTACAAAATTCATTGGGAAAATCCTCGGGCCAAACATGCTGACTGGGTAGATTTACAAGTAGTTCTGTAAGTCTGTTTTCCATCTTGTATCCTACAATTTAAACAGAAGAACCAGTGCAGAGGTAGGGAATTTTTAAACTCCCCCCCCCCAAGACATTTTCACACCAAAAATCACCATCCCTGAGCTGCTTTTACTCATGAAATTGAAATCTTCTGAAAATATATTTTCTACCTTCTTGTTCAAAATATTTCATTTCCTTTACAATAATATTTGTTGCCCACTATTTTTTAGACCAAATAAGTGATTTAGCTATGGCAGATTCAACTAGTTACCCATCAGATATCACTCCAAAGAAAATTTCAACAAACTACTTATAGGTTGTCTGAATGCTACACATTTAGCCTGAAATTGCCACGATTTGTTCCATCTGTTTTAACAGAGATGTGTTAAACATCTGTTTAACACATAATACAATGTTACAGGCAACTCATAGGGCTGCCAGCTCCATCTTTAGGTAATTGCTGGAAGATTTGGGAGTGGTTCCTGGGGAAGGCAGAGTTTGGGGAGGGAGCTCAACAGAGATGTGATGCCGTACAGTCCACCTTTGGAAGCTGTCTTTTTCTCCAGAGATTACTCTCTGTAATCTAGAGATGAGTTGTAATTCCAGGAAAACTCCAGGACACACCTGGAAGTTGGAAATCCTAACAACTTATTGCATTCTGTAACAAAACAAAACATGTAAAGCAAATGCAAACATGTAAAACAAATGGAGCACCAGGCAGTCTGTTGGCAGAGTATAGATATGCATTAAAGCAGAGCACAAGTTGTTTAAAGAATAAAATCAGTTTATTAAGGACAGAACAAACTTGGTAAGAAAGAGAAGAGACAATGAGAAGTCTGTCAAACTAGCTAGGAGAGAGTCAGCAGGCTAACAGTTCTCAGCAGACGCAGGAAAGAGCCCTAACTGAGCCTATCAGAGACAGGGAGAAGACTATTTGAAAATAGTAGGAAGTCCCTAATCTCACTATGCTAACTAGCTGTCCCCTCTGCTGCCCCCTACAGGATGTTCTTGTCATCTTTTCTATCTATGCACAAGAGACCTTGCATATTCCAACACAGTCATGTGTGAGAGAGTCAAAAAGCTACTGGAGTTTCTCTTGCTATTGTCTTTCTGCATTTTCTTCCTTTCATTTTGCTGCCAGCTTCCTTACCATTTTACTGCTTTCTCTTCTATGGCCAGCCATTTATGAATCAACTGTTAATTATCAGTTCTTGTTTGGGGAGGAAAGAGGAATTAAGTACTGCTTTTCACTTAGTAGGCAAAGCTGTACTCTTTTATTTTTGTGATTGTTACAGCACTTCTATAAGAAAATTACAAACATAAGAACAAAATGTTAGTAGTGACTTTGTCTGCAAAGTGAAAAGCAGTTCTTAATTTCCCCCCTCCCTCCCTCAAATCTGAAATGATACTTAACTATTGACTCATTAATGTTGCAGCCAGCTGTAGAGATAACACAAACCAATTCATTAGGAAGTGCAGTGACAATCCTTATACCCTTTGCAAGTTAAAGTGAAATCAATGAGACATAAAAATAGTTTTAACCAAGTCAGATTAACAAACCATTATAGCTCCATTTCTCTGTTTGGAACTTTTCAATGCACTCAAACATGACAAAGATCACATATCTCCCTTTATCTATAAAATGCAAACTTGGATTCATGTAGTCTCAGTTTGTCTCAGCATCATGCAGAGAAGAAAGAAGAATTCTAATCGTTCCACTTCTAGTCTATTAGCATTTCAAAAGAAAAAAAAAGATGGGTCCTTCAAAAATACAGTTTCTCCTTGAAAACACTAATAAAAAAAGCAGGCAGACTTTCTTTATTGAAACTGAGTGAAGGCTGAAGGGTTAAATCTCCCCCTTCTCTACATGGCCCAGAGGCACATTGAGGCTGCATGGGCCTGCAATTTTCATTTTATAGACAAGCATATGAGATGTTTGATCTTTGGCTCATCTCTTTTTTGCCCTAAGTGGCAAATGTGTGATGAGATGCAGTGGTTGTGAAAGCCATGAATCCATAAATGATTTACAATGATGTCTGTGCCTGGGGAGCCAGTAGAGATCAAAAGGCTCTTAATCATGTCAACAGGAATTGTAACATAAATGAGCCAGAGCCTACCATCAGCTGCATGAACTATATTCATTTGGGGTGAGACTGTACACACACATGGGTACAAACAGAAGAAGAAAGTTATTAAAAAGAGAAGCCAAAACGTCCAGCATACCTAAACGCAGATGTGTTACATTACATTTCAAACACAAAAGAAAACACAATTATTGTGGGTGTGGACCATGTATAAATGGGGATGAACTGGCAAAGCAAGGGCAATTAAATACATGAAGCTTTAAGAAGGGCCATTTACTTTCTGTAAGAAGTTAACAACTTCCAGTCCTTATTGAGCTTGACAGTGTCAGTTTCAACTAAACAGCATTAAGTAAGGCACCATTCATGAACCTGATAAAGAAGGCTCTGGCTCATGAAACTTTATGCCACAAAGGTTTCAGTCCTCCATCAGTCCTGGACAAAAGGTCGGGGGGGGGGGGGGCGACGATACTCATCCGAGAGTCGTCCTTCATGACACTCCCCATACCAAAGTTCTCTGGTATTGATTGGGTTGGCTGGGTCTGGGATGCTGAGGAGAGTTTGGCTATCTGGTTGGTGTACTGACCACCTAGTGCACCAGTAGATAGCCTACCAAGTTTGTTGGAGGTGGTAGCAGGCTGGGCCTAGGAAGACCCAAGACTTACAGTTCTCAGTGATTCCAATATCCATGCTGCTGCCTCCTCAGGCATCAGACCTGGTGTCCTCTCCCAGATTGTATCAGGTCTCACTAATCAAGCAGGCCACACACTGGATTTGATCTTTGGCACAGGGATATAGATCTGATTGCTTTGGATGGAGTGCCATGGTCAGATCATTTTGTCCTGAAGGCCCAGCTGGGTGCCCCAGCTCCCTCCTGTCTAGGCAGCGAGTTGATTTATGCTCACCCACAGAATATAATGGGCCCAATTGTGTTCCAGAATGCTCTGCAGGAGCTGATGCCCCCCAGTGGCTCAGTAGATGTGCTGATAGAACACTGGTAAACCCATCTTTCGGACACCATCAATGAAATCCCCCCCAACATTCTCTTCTCTCCTGCTCCAGATTAGCCCCATGGTACACCTTGGGGCTCCAGAGGATGAAGCGGGAGCTTAGAAATCTACAGCGAGTTTGTCAATGGTCTCATGATGAAGCTGCAAGAACATCCTATAGGACATTTATGAAATCCTATGAGATGGTGGTGAAGACTGTAAAAAGAGAATTTTATGCAGCCTCCATCGCATCCACTAGCTTCTGCCTGGCACAATTATTTAGGGTAATTAGGTCATTAACCTCTCCCACGGGGAGAACCCACACAATGGCCCTAGACCCATTCCAGTCTGGTTTCCACCCTGGTCATGGGATGGAGATGGTGATGGTCTCCCTCACAGATGATCTTCATAAGCAGCTGGATTGAGGCGAGTCAGCACTGCTGTTATTGCTTGATCTGATAGCAGCATTCACCATGGTCAACCATGAGTTGTTGACCCACCACCACGCCGACATAGGAATCCATGGGACAGCCTTGTAGTGGCTTGCCTCATTTCTCCAAGGTTGGGAACAGAGGGTGGCACTAGTAGAGATGGTTTCACCATGATACCCTTTGGTATGTGGAGTCCCCTGGGGGCAATCCTCTTTCCAACATTATTTTAAATCTATATGCGCCCCCTCACTTAGCTGATGTGGAGTTTTGGGCTGGGTTGTAATCACTATACAGATGACACCCAGCTGTATCTGTTGATGAATGGATGGCCAGATACCACCTCAGCTGTTCTGGCCAAGTGTCTGGAGGTTGTGGTTGGACGGTTGAAACAGAGCAGGCTGAGACTGAATCCATCTAAGACAGAGGTCCTGTGGCTGGCTGGCTGGGATTCAGGGTTAGGGTGCCAATTCCCAGCTCTTGACAGTGTACCTTTAACACCAGTTTCAACTGTCAGAAGCATGGCTGTGCTTTTGGATGCCTCCTTATCAATGGAGACCCAGATTGCAAAAACTGGCAGATTGGCATTCCTTCAGCTACACGAGGTCAGGCAACTGGCTCCCTTCCTGTCTCACCCTGGCCTAGCCACAGTGATCCATGCAACAGTCACCTCCAGATTAGACTACGGTAACTTGCTGTATGCAGAGCTACCCTTGAGACTGACCCAGAAACTACACCTGGTCCAGAATCCAGTAGCCTGAGTTCTCACAGGAATTCCATTAACAGCACACACTTTAGTGGTGCTCCGCCAGCTGCACTGGCTCCAGGTTGAATCAGGTTCAAGGTTATGGTATTAACCTTTAAGGCCCTAAACAGTCTGGGACCAATGTATCTACAGGACCACCTCTCCTGGTATATCCCCCAAAGAACATTACACTCAAGAGAGAAGAACCTGCTGGTGATCCCTGGCCCCAAAATTATCCAGCTGTCCTCAAACAGGGCCAGGGCTTTCTTGGCCCTGGCATCAACCTGATGGAATTCTCTGTCACCTGATGGAACTCTCTGCCAAATGACATCCATGCCCTGAAGGACCCAATTCAGTTCCGCAGGGCTTGTAAGACAGAGATGTTCCACCAGGCTTATGGTTGAGGACAGCGACAGTTTTTTAGCTAGCCTGGCCCCTTCCTTCCTTCTCCATCAGGAAAGGATGCTAAATTGTGTGTTTGTTGGTGCCATCTGAAATTGTTATTTGAAATTGTTAGCTGAATTGTTAAACCTATTTTAATCTTAATTTTTAATTTTTAATCATTGAGTATATTTTTGGAAATGTTTCCTGCTCTGAGCCCTGTTTATAAATTGAATTAATTAATTAAATAATAATAGATGAAATAAATAAAAGTGACACAAGAAAGATGCTTTGTTGGTTTTGCTCCAACAGATTTACACAACTACTTCTTTGGAATTTTTATTACACACTCCTCCCTATCTCACACCAGAAGTCCAACATAAGACCATAAGCTACCGTGGACCAAACCTGATGTGGTTTTGGAAGTTCCATGAATAGAGCTCCTCATGTTTTTTTCCCAAACCTTTCCGATCCAGAGTGTGGCATAAAAGAAGGAAAGAGTATTTCTTCCTGCACTATTTTTCCCAACCTAAAAATATAACCAAGTGAAGCCTTACAAGCCCTCTCCCTTCTTTCATACTACTATACCAGTTCAAATCAGGCCCCCATGCCCTTGATATTTAAAGGGAAAATGCTAAGGGTTCCATTCACGGAACTCACAGCATCACATTTGGTTTGACCCACAAAAGTTTCACACATGATCATCCATATTTTTTAAACAAACATTAGGTAATTGTTAACAAAAAAGCAAAAAAGCTGAAGCCTCTGAAATTAAAAGTTCTAAAACTCAAGTCCTTGCCTTCTTGTAAACCTCTGCCAGTTTCCATGGGTTTCAAAAGCTCGTTCTCCAGCACTGAAGGTACATCTTTTGTTGAGCGGTTTTCCTGAGAAGTCTGAATTCTGTAGTATTCTCCTGACCCATCACCAGGAAGAAAAAAATATTTAAACATAATGATATCACTTTTTTGTTGTTGTTTTTTAAAAATCAATATTGAGAGTCATACCAGATTTATAACACATCTCCTTTATTGCCTTTTCTTCCTCTATATCTTCTGGAGTCTTAGACAATAAGTATGATGCATCTGCAGGAAATATTTTTAAAAGTTTCTTTTTAGTAAAGATTTCTTTCTGCACCACATGAATTAGACTTGCACTACAATTGCACTTACAATGCAAATGATAATAGAATTGTCTGGGGTGACGCACAGTGGTTTATAATCATGAAGAAACAGGCAGACAGTGCAATCCTAAGCATGTATACTCAAAAGTAAATCTCATTCAGTTTATTTGGACTTACTCCCTAGAAAGTACGCTTAGGATTGCAGCCAGAGAATCCCAGCTTCCTGTTTTTAAAATTCTGTGTAAAATAGAAATTGCAGATACGCTGGAGGGAACTGAGTGCAACGTTTCTGTACTCCCTCTAAAGCCAGCCATTATGTTTAAAACAAGTAAAAAAGAGTCACTGCAATGTTGAAAAGCTTCTGTGTGGCTTTGGGAGTGCAATTATCTTGCACATTCCACTTCCTTCACTTCTTCCAGGTGTTTCGCTGGGGAATGTGAGAATCACCCATTGGTTCTCCACTGGGAGTAGACCCTCTCAGTCAAGGCTTTGGAAAGTACCCAACTTAACCTCTGATGCCAACCCTGAATTAACTGAACTGCTATAATTGTTTTGTATGCAAATACTAATGTCTGGTGAACTATTTACATTTCTCTTCCTGTTCTTCCTCTTCTTCATCCTCAAGATTGATGATAATAATCAGTGGTGGATGAATAGGTCTTAATACACTTTCTTGACTTTTTGTGGAATCTTGGTTTGGGGCAGGATGCAAAATCCCCTCCTGAACTTCCCTTTGTAATGTTGGATCTGTAGGAAGGAACTTTTAAAATTCAGTATAACATTGTTGCATGACAACATCCAAACCATGTGCTCCTACTACCTGAGTATAACTCTGAAGTCCCCAACTCACAAAAGGCAAGGGAATAGTTTTAGACACTGTGGCAGTGGAAGACAACCCTGTAGGGTTTTCAAGGCAAGAGATGTTTAGTGGTGGTTTGCCACTGCCTGCCTCTGCATTACAACCCTTTCCAAATATTTATTTATTTCTTGGATTTATATCCTGCCCTCCCCGCCTTACAGCAGGCTCAGGGCAGCTAACAACAAATTCATACACAATAAAATTCCATAAAATAACTATCCTATAAAAACATACAGTGCACAGTTTAAATCACAATACAAGATGGCACAACTTCGTCGCTCACATCTGAGCAGCTACCACAGGCGCTATAAACTTCCGGTCGGTGCAGAATGGTCAAAGTTGGTGGTTTCTGATGGTAGGGCCAGGGCTATAACAAAATCGGGGCAGCCCCTACTTGAAAGCCTGGTGGAAGAGCTCCATCTTGCAGGCCCTGCTTAGCTTTCGAGCTGACGAGATGTGGCTAGCCCAGGCTATTGAGGTCAGGACTTTAGACACTACATGCTATAGATTTATACTACTAACATTGTTATATTTTTAACATTATTGTTTATCATCTGGACAGTCTTCAAATAATTACAGCATTCTGAAAAATCAAAAATATAAAGATACACACATGTTAAATACTATACTCTTCTATATGTTGTAGTATTGCTTTCCACACATAAAAGCAATTTGTATCTTCTATTTTTAACAAAAAGTTAACTTGATCATTTTAAAGCTTTGAACTGTTCAATCCACTCCTTTTTGCTTGGCTCAGATATTTTCTTCTAGAAACTAAGCAGGCCGCTGTGATTGCATTTTAAACAAAATCTTGTAACCTGTTTGGGATCTGGTTGATGTACAGAAACATTTAAACATATGCTTAATGAGACTACTTTTTCTACAACCATTTACCAGTATTAACTAGCACAAAGGCATCTCCACCACCTATGGGAAAAAAGGGGCATTTGGCCTCATAGCACCAACATTTCCCATTCATTGTTCTATGTCATGTGTCAGCCAGGGATCAGCGATAGTGAGGACTTCTCAGGACAAGAGGACTCCTCAGGAGAAGAGGAGCCCCATGTAGCCAGCCTTGAGTTAATATGAGAAGGTGAACAGCAGGAAAATGAGCTGCAGGCTTGTCAGGATTCACAGAGAACAACTGGTGTAGAGCTATCAACACACTCCAGCCGTGATTCAGCAGGTGAACTTTAGTTAGCCATTCCCAGCTCACCAGTGACATACATACACTCAGTGCACCACAGATGGAGGCTAAGAACAGAGCTACAGACAAGACGCCAAAGTGCACATCTTCTGAGCCAATGCCAGCTGCTTGCTGATAACAAAGATGAGTAGTTGCAGGATTAGTTCTGAGCAGCTGGCTGCCCTTAGACATGTGGCTACAAAAACCAGCGAAAAACGTTGTTAGGCACGGACACAACACGTATCATAGATGCAGACCCTGGACTGAATGATCCTGCCCTGCCTGACTTCTGACACCTGATACTCAGAGCCTGCAAGCCAGTACTTTCTTTAATTTTTTTGCCAATTTAGTAGTAAGTGCCATTGATTGGTCATTTCATAAAGTTTTCACAAATGGTAAGACATAGAAAATGTGGATGCTTTACTAAACATTAATTATATTCTAATTAATGCAGATGGGACAAATGGCAAGACATATAGAAAAGGTGGAGGCTTTACTAAACATTCATTATATGCTAAATTCTTTGACCATTTCCCCATATTTTTCTCCCACAAGTTTATTCTAATAATGAATGAAACATTTTACATAGTAACTTGCCTCTACCAAACATGATTTTTTCCAGAGCCATTATATTTGTTAATATGCTCCTCTCTCTTAGTAGAGCATTTTTAAAAACTTTTCATTTTCAAATACTGCTAAACTGTGATTATACGACCCCCCCTCTCAGTGTCTCATATGAAATCACCATGTTATTTACCACAAGCTGATCATACCTTGCACAGCCCAATCTCCCTAGCACTTCAAAGTTGCTCGTATCTAGTTTAAAATGTGCATCTCTAATAACTGAAGATAGAGGGGGTATTGGTGGGACTATTTTAGTTGTACATTTTTGCCATACCCTAATCATATAATCTATAACGTAATAGTCATTTATATAATATTTTCCTTTTTTCCCTTAGTCAAAACCAAACTTTGAGTGGTACTTTAACATAGACTTGTTCTATTAATGTCTCAGGCGTTATGTCTCTAACATTCTTTAGCATGGGAACCATGTACAGTAAGAGTTATCAGACCTCTACCAGCCAGGTACGCTTTTTGCAAACTGTGCATATGTGTTTTATGGAACAATTTATGGAACAAACTATTTATGGAACAATTTATGGAACAAACTAGGTCAAGAATCTCCATGTGTGTTAGCTTGAGAACTGTGTATACATAATTTATTATGTATACACAGTTCTCAAGCTAACACACATGGAGATTCTTGACCTAGATCATACTAGGTCATCTGCCATTGCTACAACCTTACCTTTTTAACCATGCCAACCATCTCCTCTATCTCTTATGTTTCTCTCCTAAAGCTACCTCTAATGAAATATATATTTTTCCAAGTGGAATCCATTATGAATGAAATAGCCACTTACAGATTGCAGGGATTATATATGACAATATTCCATTTGTGGACCTTTCCTACAGTATCTGTCGTCGTCGTCCCCCCATCTTATTCCAACACAACATTTCCAAAATGTATTTTTCCATGCAGACATGACTTTATATTGTGAAGGAAGGTGGTATGGTATAGCCCAATCTCGTCAGATCTCAGATACAAAGCAAGGTCAGTACTTGGAAGGGAGACCAGCAAGGAAGGCTCTGCAGAGGAAGACAATGGCAAACTGCCTCTGCTTCTCACTTGCCTTGAAAGCCCCTTGCCATGGGTCAGTTGCAACTTGACAGCATTCTACACACACATAGGAAAGTATATTGGAACAATTTTTGTGACTGAATATACAATATAATACCACTTGCATACATCACATTTCTTCATGTGAAGAGTTCCAAAGTTTTTCAATAAGATATTAATATTATTTAGCATTATCCCTTCTCTTTATCAAGTATGGTAGATTTCAATAAAACTTACTCCTGCATAAAATGTCCTCAGAATCCAAGTGCAAGGAGCTGGAAGTATCTGCTTATAGATACATAAGTAAACAAAATCAAGGGATATGTTTATCTGGGCTCTGGATTATGGCAAAATTTGCATAATACAGCCTTGTAAAAATTCCTTTGGCACCTTTAATCCAACGGCTGGTGCAGATTTAGCATTGTCCCTTTTAATCATGGGTAACAACCTGAAATGTGCACTGTCTTGTCACTCTCTTTCCTTCATGGTCACACTAGCAATAAGCAAAGCAAGCAGACCTTGGTGTCAGTCAAGACTATCAACAATAGAGTAAAAATGGACTGTGGACTTTGCCCCTGGATTTGATATTTATTTTTACTAAATACCTTGTACTATATCCTCTTGTGGGAAAGATTAAATGTCTTAGTACTAGGTGATACGTGTACAAGGCTGCTTTGATATTTGTGACTTTCCATTGATACTTGTGATTTTTTAGTTGTGAATTCATGAAACTTACATGATGACTTGTTGATGAATGAATAATGATATATAGTTACTGAATGAGACATTAATGAGATACTGACATGTGATTTTTAATTTTTTTTGTTTATTACACACTGTTTGATAAAATATACACATACTTTATAGATTTACTTGTGGAGTCTATATACAGTGATATTACTCTATTGTTGATTGCTCCCAGGGATTGCCAGCTCTGGCCCAGCAACCCTAGAGGTGAGGATACTGGGAAGGGAACATCTGTTCTTCATATTGACTTCCATCATGTAACAGAAGGTGACAGGATCCTTTACACTGGCAAGCAATGTGCTAATTCAGAATTATTTACCAATTCTGATTCAAACCAAACATATTAAGTGTCAAAATACTGACCTCATTAAATGGCAAAGCCACAACCTTGAGTATCGATCAATACATAAAAACCGACTCCCGGAACATGTCTAGTATTTTGGTTTCAGTGCCCCAAATATTTTTTACTCACCACAACTAGGTGGCAAAAAAAGCCCATTTATGTTGCGAGGTTTCCTGTGATGGAAGACACAACTGATCCTCACGCAGCCTAAAGGCTGTGTTTCCCAGAAACATGAGATACTGTTGTATTTCTGCTGCAGAAAACAAATGGTTTCATATTTAATTGTTATAAAATATACTTAAGGACTCAATATTGAAATCCTTATATCTAGACAATAAAAAATATGATACAGAAGACAAGGAAGGCTCTGACTTATATTTTGCAACACACACCAGACATCTGCCTTGATGCAAACAGAGATCCATATAAATTGGGATTTACATACTTATGACAAATTGGCTTATACCATAGTACAATACAACTATACAGCATGGATACAAAATGGATCAGAAAAGAATTGTTCTAAGGTGAAACCACTAGGCACAGAATAAAAGTATAAATGAGGCCCCCCAACATCCAATCACATTCTAAATGATATTTCACTGATAATAATTTCTGGTCCAGAAAGTGCCTTTAAATGATTGTTTAGTTCAAGCCAAGGTGTCCTCAGCAAAACTGTCCCTCGGGTTTTGTTCCTCATTGTGTTTGATCTCTGAAGAAGGCCTAAACAAGCCAAAACGCGTCAGGTCAAGTCCATTGGCCCTTATGTGTATGAATTTGGAATTTTTATATGAGATATAATTGGGCCCCTATATGTTTTTAATTCTTTACAAATAAATACATGTATTTTGTATATTACATATGTTAAGTTTAAATTGTTCGCCCTCCACTCTGTTTGACTTATCTTTTTAGGTTTTTGATCCTAGGTTTCAGGTTTAAGTTTGTTTCCCTTTTTTTGTTCACAGTTCAAATCCAACCCAACCATGACATGTGAAAACAAATCAAATGATTTGCCTAGTTCTGTGGTCCCTAGGGTGACCAAGGTCTCCAGGATTTTTGTCCTCTTAGATCACCCACCTATTCCTGAGATGGCAGCTTTATATTTATTGTGGGGAAAGCCCCACTGGGCACCAAAGGACTTACTTCCACGTAAGCCATAGGATTATGCTGCAGAACTCATACAATTATTGACTAAAATTTCTCCAAAAATCTGACAACCCTTTAAAAATGTGGTCTCTGTGAAATTGTTTGGGCTGGTTTTCTCACTGGGTTAAGCAGCATGGGCTAAAGTTTGCCCACTTGGCTACAAAGATGGGATCAAAACAGAAGCAAGGTTCTTCCTCGACAGATATCACACTATTATTTACCATGCTGTCTTTCTGTGTGATCTTTGGAAAGACAATATTTTTTCCTAGTTCCCTTTAAATCACTCTTTTGATTAACTAGACTTCTGAATCCCTTTGAAACCAATAAACATTTTGCCACAAAACTTAGAAAGCCTCAGGATTTCTCTGCTCAGTTTCCTTCTTCGTATTGAGCCTATAAAAGCATTTCTCATTTCAACATAAAAATGAGGCATTTCATTATTATGCCATAAAATTTAGAATTGTAAGAACAGAAAGTTGAGTTAAAGCACAGACAGAGTGGCCATTAACATTCAATGCAATCATACAGTTTTTGATGCCAAGTAGAAGGTGAGAACCTGTGCTATCATTAGTTGATAAAAAGGTGCATGAATATCTTCAAAACTGGTATCTGGGCGTCTTGCACAAATCACACTTTTAAAATGTGAAATTAGGATGTCACATTTGCAAAACCAGACGTGAGAGACAGCTATAAATTGTTATAACAGCTCTACTTCAAGAAAGGACACTTCAAAGAGCTTGCCATTTTCTACCTGTATTTCCATATGTCTAAACTTGCAAATCTGATGGGAACATCTTCCCTCTCTCCATAATGAGCACACAGTGTCACTGCCAGTGGCTTTTTCACAGTGACGAAACCGGCACTTTGATCCCTGAACAGGCGAGAAAGAAAGGTCTGAAAATTCAGCCACACTATACAGTATTTACTATGCTATGTATTTAGTTTACTGCACATAGTCTGTAAAAATTAATTTAACAAAAAGGTCCATTTGTCCCTGCGATATTATAATGGTAGCATACTTCAAATGACCCATGAATTACCATTATCTCCCTACTATAGGGTTGCCAGCGTCCAGGTGGGGCCTGGGGATCCCCTGCTTTTACAAGTGATCTCCAGCTGACAGAGATCAGCTCCCCTGGAGAAAATGGCTGCTTTGAAGGGTGGACTTTATGGCATTGTACTATGCTGAGGACCCTCCCCTTCCTAAACTCCACCCTCTCCTGGATCCACCCCCAAAGTCCCCAGGTATTTTCCAACCTGGACTTGGCAACTCTACCCTACTATTAGTGAAGTTCCTATAGAAAATCCCCTTAAGAATGGAACCTACAAGGGTGTGGTTGTGGACAAACTACATTAAATGAACAAACGCATTAATAGCAATGGACTCAGTCGCCCAATAGTGTTTCAATACAACTTTCATTCAGTCAAGCAGAATGGAACTTGTGTCTTAGACCTGGCTCTGGCTTCTCGGTCATTATTGCACAAAAGTAAGCATCTTACCGCCCTGAACAGGGTGGCCTGATCTCGGAAGCTAAGCAGGGTTGGCCCTGGTAAGTACTTGGATGAAGGACCACCCAGAAATTCCAGGGTTGCTAACCAGAGCCAGGCAATGGCAAATCATCTGTGTTCCTCTCTTGCCTTGAAAACACTAATGGGTCATATAAATCTGCTGCAACCTGATGGCACTTTACACACACACACAAAAGCATCTTATGAAGCACAAGTCTATCTTGTTTTCAAAGAGAGGGCAAAGCACAGCGAAAGCTGGCGTCTAGCTGCCTGACACTAATGAGATACTACACAAGGGCTCCATGATATAAGGACATGTTTCCAGTAACAGAAAGCCACAAGAATCAGGGATGGTCCTATTGGTGCATTCCATACCAACTTTCCTGGAATCAACCCTAATTAAGAGGCAGATAATGAAATGTATTTCCAGCTTTGTTGGTTCTGATGCTGGGAGAAGTTTACCCTCCTCCAAGATAGTCATAAGTATTGGCGTTAGGCAAGCATACTTTGTGTTCACTTTTTATGTACATGTGCTGCCCCAGCCAGCTAACAGAAGTTAGATAAGACGCTGTAGCTTTAAATGCAAGTGCCTCTGGGTATTGTAGTCCTTACCAGAGGCATCCCTCTGATTGGCTAAATTATGAGAAGCGGGAGATTAGTTTAGCTTCCTTCCTGCTCCTTTGTTTTCTGCCTAATCCGCGAGAGGAGAGGGAAGACCATCTCTTTCTCACCATGGCTACTGAAGATTGGAATCACTAGATGTAACTCTGCTACCCAGCCTTCACCTAAGATCGTGAGTACATGATCTATGATTAATATGTTTTGGAGTTGAATAAAAGGATTTCAGTTTAAAGTGGCCATGCGTTGCTCACTCTCCAGAAAGGTACTCAGCCCAGCATCTCAAGAGCTGATGCCAGGACGGAACAGTACACTTAACCATCTGATGGATTGGAAATCAAAAACACTTGGGGGGGGTGTTATGATTGCTTTATCTCAAGTAGGGCCTTAGTGGTTCAGCTTAGAAATCCATGCCATATTTTTCTGTTCTGGATTTTCAGGATCATTTTTTTTGGGCACACACATTGTAGACACAGTAGGGGGGGGGTTCCCCAATGCACAACTAATTTGAGGGTCTCCCCTGCAGCAGTCATTGAACATAAAACCACCAAAACTGCACTGAACTCAGTCCTCTCTCTCCTCTCCAGGCACCCCAAATCTCAGGAAAGTGACTCCATTTTATTGGGTTCCCCCAAAGTACCTCATTTTTGCATACATGCACTGCAGGCACAGTTGTTTTCAATGCACTGCCAATTTGAGGGTCTTCCACGCAGCAGTCACTGAACACAACACCACCAAAGTTGTAAAAAAATGCACTCCTCCCTCGCCCTTCCGGTTCCCGCACCTACGTTTTGCTTCCCTTCCCCCCAAGGAGGTGATTTCTGCATATGCGCACCTCTCTACAGATTGCTGTGGCAGGAAACCCAGGCTTGGCATTTAAAATAAATCCTTCTTACATTTATTTTCTTCTCCTATTGTACCATTTTCTTCTCCTACTGTGCTTTTGTTTGCACTGAGAAAATTCTGCTGTTCTGACACCCTTCATTGTGGCTGTTGTGAATGCTCCTCTCTGAGTCATCTTCTTCATAGCTGTTAGAATGGATTTTACCAATGAAAATGTCAGAGAGTAATCCTGTGGTTGCTGTTTTGAGGTGCTGTTGGTGTACATTTTATAGTTTGTTTTAGTTTGATATGGTGTTGCAATAGAACCCCACCCCAGTGTAAATGACACACAAAAATATATACCATGGCCTTTTGTCCCCCTGGTGTACTGGGGAATTTTTTGACTGAGAAATGAAGGAAGTCTATGTAAACTTTTCACATGTCATCAGATCATCACCGAGCCTTCCATAGTGATTCTTCCTTTACATAGCTAGGTTAATGGGGTGCCCTGTGTCCTTCCAAGTGCAACAGAAATTGGTTGGATGTTCCTTGTCCCCCAAATTTCCGAACCTTTCACAAACTGGTATACTACATGTAATGGTTGCTATTTTGCTATTTGCTTGGGGGGGGGGGGGGAGCTGATGACACCATGCCACTTCCAGAAATGATCTCCTGTTTTCTATCTGTGTACCATTATAGTTTCTTCATTTATAAACCTTAAAGGCCAAGTATGACCAAGAATCTGCCTATTAATCAAATAACATGACATTGAGAACCACCTCTCAAGGTACTGGGGTTGGGGCGCATAGATGGGTGGGGAGTGTGAAGAAAATTAAACTCCTAAGAAATAGCAGGATGTTTAATCGAACATTTTCAACCACCCAAATGCTTCATTTTCCAAGCTCCAAGTAAATTGGTACGTGCCCTGACAGTAACAGTTATATTATTTACAAGTGGGAGACCTGCAAGGACTTGCAGGGGACATCTCATTTTCACCTTCCTCACTATATCCTCTTTCCATTCATGAATCCCCCCTCAGCCTCTCCTGTTTTTTCTTCTTCCTTCTCTCCTTTCCACCCACAAGCCAATGAACCTGTATCTGACCACCCCCCCACCCCCACCCCTGGGTCTTCAGCTGTCTTCCTTCCCTCCCCCAGCAGCCTCTTCTCAGGAAAATTATGGCCCAGTTGTGTAGTGCCAGCTGAGCTGGGCCCACTGGAACTGGGGCAGAAACCTGCAAGGACTTCCAGGAGACACCTCACTTTCTCTTCCATCCACTCTCCACATTATTTCCTCTTTCCCTCATCCTAGCAATTTCCATATACTCACCTTTTTCTGCTTCCTTCTCATGTTCATATCTACCCACCAATCTATCTTTTATCTTGCCAAACCCCCCCCCCCCCAAGTTCTACAGAGGTTTCCCAGTTTTGGGGGGCTCCTTCCCACCACCCACCACCTGGCAAGTGGGGGGAAACCCCACCCCCAAGAGCGACCACCCAGCCTCCCCACACCTCTTCCCAACAGTGTTTAAAGACATCCTTTAAACATTGCTGGGGAGAAGCGGGGGCTGCACGCCTGCAATCTAAGCCCTGAATTCGGGACTTGGATGCAGGCATGTGTGGCCTCCCCCCACCTCTCCTCAGCAGCATTTAAAGGAAGCCTTTAAATGCTGCTGGGGAGAGGCAGGGGCTGTGCGCCTGCACACTAAACCCTGACTTCGGGACTCACAATTCAGGTGCATGCAGCCTCGCTCCCCCACCTCTCCCCAGCAGCATTTAAAGGAAGTCTTTAAACACTGCTCGGGAGAGGTGGGGACTGTGCACCTGCACGCTAAGCCCCAAATTCAGGATTTGGAATGCAGGCACACATGGCCTCCCCCCCCACACACACACACTCTCCCCAGCAGCGTTTAAAGGAAGTCTTTAAATGCAGCTGGGGAGAGGTGGTGGCTGCTGCTCCTCAACCTGATGACATCACTTCTGTGTGATGTCAACATGTTGAGGACTCCCCACCCCCTCCATTAACATCCCCCAAAGTCCCCCACTGGGGACTTTGAGGGGACCTGGATACCCTATTTATCTGGCCCACATATTATGTTTTTACTTTGTTTATATCCTGCCTTTCTCATAAATGAGGAGCCAGTACAGCTTACCTCATTCTCCTCTTGTTCATTCTATCCTCACAGCAACCCTGTGAGGGAGATTAGGCTGAGAATCTGTAACTTGCCTAAAGTTACCCAGCGAGTTTCCACAGCAGAATGGGGATTTGAGGTGTCAACCTGAAATTCTAATCACTATAACACACTGGGTTGTGTGGAGTGGCTACTCTTGAACAGTAGCACATAATCAAGTCTGGATGAGTTATGCAGTCAGGGCTGTATCAAGTAGCCTGGTGGTTGCTGCCAGGCTAGGCCCGAGTGAATCCTCACTCAAAATATAAAACAGCCCTAGAAAGGGCCCCTAACCCTGTCTTTTACTAACAGGAACTAAGCACTAACCAAGCCTGGAATGCTGGCCAAACTGTTGTGGTTGCCTAGCAACTGCCAATGAGAACATCTTGAATTAAAGCTACAGGTGCTCCTTTTATTGTTTGGGGTTTTTTTTAACTGCCCTATGTATTTTTTTTTAAAGATTTCAGATTTTTCTGCAAAGCTGAGACATTTTTCAGGTTTGTTGAAAGATCTGTCTTGTCCATTCACCACTCCAGTCTCTGGATTTAAGTATCCTCAGATGGGGCCATACTTTGGTATTATGCAAGTGGAGACCTGCGAGACTCACTGGGGAGAGCTCTTCCTCATCTAACCTTTATTCCTCCCCCCATTGCTGCCACTGGGCCAGTGTGGCTCCAGGCCTCTGCTGCAGGGCCCATAGAGGCTTCCCCCATTGCCATTGGCAAGCCCTGAGTAGCTTCTAACCTCTGAGGCTTCTCTTCCACACACCCACCCCAACTAGGGTTCCCATTCCCCAGGGGGAGATGGGGGATTCCCTGCTTTTGCAGGCTGTTGCCTGCCACCAGCCAGCTGGCCGGCAGAAGGAAATTCCCCCTGATGCCATACACGACACACTGGCATCACCTGGAAATGATGTCAGTGCGTCGATGATATCAGGGGGCAATGCTCTGCTTTTTGGGCAAAACTCTATGGTTTGAGGCCATTTTTACCAGAGAACATAAGAACATAACAGAAGCCAATGTTGGATTAGGCCAGTGGCCCATCCAGTCCAACACTCAGTGGCCAAAAATACCATCAGAAGATCCAGAGCTGGGCAAAGGTGCCATCAGGAGATCCAGCACTGGGGCCAGAACACTAGAAGCCCTTCCACTGTTGCCTTCCCAAGCATCACTTGCCCCAGACAGTGAGTTCCTATCTATACCTTGTGGCTAATAGCCACTGATGGACCGCTGCTCCATATGTTTATAGAGTATGACCAGAAAGCAGAGCGTGATGAGCGGACCTGGCAACCCTAACCCCAACACTTGTAGTGGAGGCCAAGAGCTGCTCTGCTCTGGACCTCCAAGGCCTCTGCCCCCAACACCAGCAGCAGAGGCCAATTGCCATGTGGCTCCTGACCTCCAAGGCTCCCCCCCCTCCAGCACCAGCAGCAGAGGACAAGAGGCTGGGAACTGCATGGGGCCCACCAAGGCTTCTTTCCCCTCACTGCCACAGCAGCCACCACCAGTGAGTCCCTTGCATCCCCTAAGCTCCGCCCCCAGGCTTGTCAAGATTTCCTGCCTCTTCCAACTGACAACACCAGTGAGCCACACATGACTCCCAGCCTCTGCCACTGGCCCACCAAGGCTTCCTGCTCCCCACAGAGCTCATAATCATTGTTACCTAACAGAGGGAGAGGAGGAAGGTGTGTTGTGTGTATCCCTGTCTCTTTTATTTGGAGGGAGATTTAAACACCCCAATTTTTTAATTTTCAGATTTTTCTGCAAACCAGTGGAGGGCATGATGCATTTTCAGAAATGTGGAAAATGTAATTACAAAATTAGATAGAAGAAAAAGAAGGAGATTGGATTTATATCCCGCCCTTCACTCACTTGTAGTTTTAGAGTGGCTTACAAACTCCTTTCCCCTCCCCTCCCCACAACAGACACCCTGTGAGGTAGGTGGGGCTGAGAGAGCTCTGAGACAACTGTCCTTGAGAGAACAGCTGGTACAGAGCTATGGCTTGCCCAAGGTCATCCGGCAGGTGCAAGTGGGGAATCAAACCTGGTTCTCCCAAACTGGAGTTCACGCACTTAACCACTACACCAAAGTCCGCGCACGATTTCTTTCATGACTCATCAAACTGCATGTGTATGTATGAAATGAGACTGTGGTATGCTTGTGGAGAGATATGATTACAGTTCTGCGTTGGGCTGACAAATGATGCTTGGCCCTGATTGCAGGACATACCTAAATGAACTTTGTTTAATAAGAGGTCCTGTTGAACCGTTTGATTGCCTGAAACTAGGCAGGCCTTGGCTTCTCTCTCTAGATTGCACTTATTCCTCAGAAATATGCAGTGTGATGCACATTGGAGCCAAAAATCTTAACTATAAATACACGTTGATGGGGTCCAAACTGGCGGAGACTGGCTAAGAGAGAGATCTTGGAGTTGTAGTAGATAACTCAATGAAAATGTTGACAGTGTGCGACAGCAATGAAAGAGGCCAATGCTATGCTGGGGGTTATTAGGAATGGAACTGAAAACAAATCAGCCAGTATCATAACGCGCCTGTATAAATCGATGGTGCGACCTCATTTGGAGTACTGTGTCCAGTTCTGGTCGCCACACCTCAAAAAAGATATTATAGCATTGGGAAAAGTGCAGAAAAGGGCAACTAGAATGATAAAAGGGTTGGAACACTTTTCCTATGAAGAGAGGTTGAAGCGCTTGGGGCTCTTTAGCTTGGAGAAACGACGGTTGAGGGGTGACATGATCGAGGTTTATAAGATTATGCATGGGATAGAGCAGGTAGAGAAAGAAGTCCTTTTCTCCCTTTCTCACAATACAAGAACTTGTGGGCACCCCATGAAATTGCTGAGCAGTTGGGTTAGAACAGATAAAAGGAAGTACTTCTTCACCCAAAGAGTGATTAACATGTGGAATTCACTGCCACAGGAGGTGGCGGCGGCTACAAGCATGGACGGCTTCAAGAGGGAATTAGACAAACATATGGAGCAGAAGTCCATCAGTGGCTATTAGCTACAAGGTATAGATAGGAACTCTCAGTCTGGTGCAAGTGATGCTCTGTATTCTTGGTGTTTGGGGGGGGGGGGAACAGTGGGAGGGCTTCCTGCCCCCACTGCTGGACCTTCTGAGGGTACCTGGTGTTTTTGGCCACTGTGTGACAGAGTGTTGGACTGGATGGGCCACTGGCCTAATCCAACATTGGCTTCTCTTATGTTCTTAAAGTGTGACGTGACCAGGTCCTATTGACCTTATTATGGAAATGACAAGAAACACTGCTTCTTGGCCCCATACATATCTAGCAGAGGAGCTGGCTCTGTCATCCAACTGGTGAAGAAAAAGAAATGCTAACAAAGATGGCGATGTGTTGGCAACAAGGCCAAAAGATGAGAATTTTTAGTTAGTATTAGGAAGTGTTGCCTTCTAGGGAACTTCATCCTGCTGTAGGGGTGCCTATTTGCTTCCACTATGCTCTGCTTGTATATTTTTAAATAAAGCAAATATTGAAAAGATATCATAAGATTCCAGTATCCTCTTATCCAAAGGATGCTAAACCCTGTAGTGCTATCTCTGCAACTGCTCACTGTCTGGGCTAATAAGAAGCATGTAACAATATAATATACGCAGTCCATTATAACATCAGCCATATTTCCCTTTATAGAGGTGAAATAAATAGAAATAGTAGTCATCCCCAGCTTTTGCCATTGCCATCTCTTGTGCTTCTGCTCCACTGACTTTAGAAAGGTTTTAGTGCAACCCTAAGAACTATTAACAAGGCAGGGAAGAACATTCCCCTTTGTTCTAAATACAGCTGTTTTCATGTTCTAAATTCTATTTCCTCTCTAAGAGTCATCTCAGTTTTATTCCAAAAGCTATTTATACTAATTGTAAAACAGACAGTACCTTCTCCAGGTTTGTTGAAGTGTTCACAAATTGAAAGTGGTTGCTAGACAGTGTGCAAATTCAAACTTCCAGAATTTCTTTCATTGTTACCTTGGTTCTTATGACATCATCACAAAGGACATCACACGATCCCTCAAACTGGGAGTGCTCAGTTATTTTCATCGCTCCTGTGTGTTTGAAAGCAGGAAGAGTACGGCTATCTCCACGTAGTCTGCTAATCCCATTGTATAGCTGAATATATGTTATTTTAAGAGAAGAAAATCTATTTTCTTGCTGGCCATCTCTTTTTCTATAATTAATTTAAGCACAGAGGTGGGACTGAGAGTGAGTGAGAACATTAAGACCCATCCATTCCAACAGCTAGTTGCCTGGCATACGATTTTGAAATACATCTGGTACCTGGGCAGGATTACCAGTTTTGCTGCTGACTAAAACTGCAGTGAACATGGTACAGCCCAGGCAGGGCTGGGACAGCCTCTAGAATGGGGGAACTGATAGTGCAGCCACAAGTATGTCAAAATGAGATTGATCTTCTGATGGACACTCATGACACAAGAAGACGGTTGATGGTGTCATCAAACAGTAAAAACTTCACCCTCACTGCTTCCTCTGCTCAGCTTCGTCCAGTGGAATTGTTTCTGGTAGCATGTGACTCAGTTAGACTCTTATAAGACAACAGGGCTCCGTTGGGGCCGGAGCGAGCCGGAGCGCCGCTCCGGGAGAGAAGGGGCCGGGGGCCCCCGCGAACGAGCCCCGTCCGGCCCCCAGTCACCTTCCGCGGGGCCGCGGCTGGCCGCCGGCCCCGCCAGCAAGCCCCGTCCCGCCCCCAGCCACCTTCCGCGGGGCCGCGGCTGGCCGCCGGCCCCGCAACAGAGCCCCGTCCCGCCCCCAGCCACCTTCCGCGGGGCCGCGGCTGACCGCCGGCCCCGCCAGCGAGCCCCGTCCCTCCCCCAGCCACCTTCCGCGGGGCCGCGGCTGGCCGCCGGCCCCGCAACCGAGCCCCGTCCCGCCCCCAGCCACCTTCTGCGGGGCCGCGGCTGGCCGCCGGCCCCGCAACCGAGCCCCGTCCTGCCCCCAGTCACCTTCCGTGGGGCCGCGGCTGGCCGCCGGCCCCAGGAAAAAAACTCTCCCTCCCCCAGTCACCCCCAGAACCCCCCCTCCCTCCCCCACTCAACAGTTCCATGGGCCCAAGGGAGGGAGAAGCCGGGCCTGAGTGGCTTAACACCACTCAGGCCCAAGCAAGGGGGGGGAGGGAAAGCCAGCCCCAGTGTGGGGAGAAGCGCCCCTCCCTTCCTTCCCTCTCTCCCCCCACCTACCTACCTGTTCCTTCCTTCCCCCCTTCCTCCCTCTCTCCCCCCTTCCTTCCTTCCTTTCTTTTCTCTCTCTCCCAACTACCTACCTACCTTACTGTTCCTTTCTTTCTTCCTTCCCCTTTCTTCCTCCCTCATTCCTTCCTTTCTTTCTTCCTTCCCCCCTCCCTCCTTTTTTTTCTTTCTTTCTTTTCTCTCCCCCACCTACCTACCTTCCTTCCTGTTCCTTTCCTTCTTTCCTTCCCCCTCCCTCCCGTCTGGCCTTCTGACACACTGCCCATGACGTCATTCCGGTGACGTCAGGGGGTGTGGCATATGCAAATGAGTTATGCTAATGAGCTCCTGCACCTCTTTTTTTACGAAAGGACCCCTGTAAGACAATAGTGACTTTTGTTAAACTACTGTGATATGTTTGCTAAACGCTGTGAGGATTAATCCCTTACATCTGATTGATCAGGGTATTCTTGTCGTTGACAGAATTAATGCTTGAGGTACCACTGCTTTTGCTTGCATGAATTTCAGATGTTGCCACTTCAGAATGTGTTTGTATGCTCACATAAACTGTGGGTGATTGAGGTCAAAGGTGTACTGCTCAGAAACCTCTCCCCAGTGACTTTCCAATGTGGCTCCCCAGTGCTTGGAAGAACAGTGCCTAAAGAATTTCTGGCTGAGTCTCTTGCTTTGAACTGATACTGCAAAAATCCTGTACTTCCTACCTGAAGGTGCTTTTTTCTGCGCCCATATCACATCTTCTCTGTTTGTACTTTGTTTTAAAAAACAACTCAGATGCCATGAAAAACCAACTACATAAAAGGCTGCCCTGAGAACACAAAACAGTACCGACTGTATCTATTCAAACTGCTAATACAACCTCATATTTACCCTAATAGGTCTTGTAATTCAGTGGCACCAGATGTTCCTTCCATAAATGAGACCATGAAGATGTCACCTGAAAGAAGAAATGATTTGAATTTTTAAAGCTAATTTTGGGGGGCATTTGTGGCTAGTGTCAGTTCTGCATGCATTTAATAACCCAAAATAAATGTGGGTATATAACAATATAATTCAGTCTAGGGTCTGACAGATGATTTCGGAAGGAGTGTTGGCTTATTTTATGATATATGGATAAGAAGTTCATAGCATTGAAAGAGACAGGAAATAAATCACAGCTGTTATCAACTTATACATTTCTCTGCAATCCTTACATCTAGGTTTCATCATTCTTCCAAACAAGGGTGATCACTGAAAATTTATCCTATACCTCACAGAAACTTCAGAGGCACTGTACCACTGCAGTACATGCATGCTGTATACAACCTGACACCAATGCTGATACAAAACAAGCCAGTGGATATTGCTATGCAGATGCTTTGGAGATAAAAAACTCAGGGAAACTATAAGAATTAGTTTGAAAAAGATCGTGAACACTTCCTTTATGGGAATGTAGAGGAAAGATAGAATGCCTGCTTACAAAACATTATTGGGGAGAACATACTTGTTTGCAGACAGTCTGAGACTTTGAGTTGATTCACATACCTATGCCCGTCTTCAGTTGATGATCAATCACTCAGCAGTCAAGACTGCCATACATTGGAAGCAACTGTGTAACAGCCACTGTGAAATGCTTTCACATAGAAGGATGGGCTCCCAGTTGAGATCAGGGCCCTGCAAGACCTTCTTCAATTCCACAGGGCCTGCAAGACGAAGCTGTTCTGCCAGGCTTTTGACTGAGGCAGCAGGCATCTGTCGATGGCCTCCCTGAGGTTGTTGTCATCCATTTACCAAGCCAAATAATATGCTAGGCAACCTCTCACAGCCAGCTTATTCTGTCGGTCTGTGATTATTGTTTTAATGTTTATTACTGTATTTTACATGTTTAATTGCATTTATTGTATTACTAATATGATGTAACCTGCCCTGAGCCCACTCACCGGATGGGCAGGCTATAAATACAAATAATAAATAAATAATAAATAATAGGGAATATACTGCTGTAAGTGGCTCTTAATGCAGGTAGATGGCATTATGGGAGTCTTCAGGCATTGGCATCAAGATTTAAGCCTGTATGGTTATAAAGTACTGGGTCCAGAGACACACTGCAGAGAAATCAGCTCATAAGTGTATTGATGGTATAATTCCAGGCTACTGAATGGGGCTCTGCTTAAATCGTGTCCATCCCTAGTGAATACTGCTAAAAGACTAGTTTAGTCCACTTGTATCCTAGGGGGAGCTGTGGAGCATTGCCTAGTGTTCAGAGTTTATTGAATGTTTGGCTGTGTGTTAATATGTATTAGTGCTTGTACTCTGAAGGCCTTTCTGTTGTATCAGTGGCCTATAGTCAGTTATTGTCCTTTTGCAAAATCCTGTTGCAGTAAGTCCTGTTGCATGTGCTTTCTCTTACACAGAAATGATACAGACTCAGGGAATTCATTACGTTGGAAGTAATCGTTATTAAAATTCCCTATAATCGGTGCAACTACAGGGGAAGAAATCACTACTCAATTATTACCAAAACTCAGTACCCCAAAATTTATTTTTAGGACCAAGAGTGAACTGCTGTTAGAAATATGTGAAGCACTAAGTATCCAACTCCATTCAGTGCCTTTGCTGGAATTCTATCAAGCACATTCTTATCCTGTCTTTCAAGTTTGAGAGCCAGTTTGGTTTAGTGGTTAGGAGCTCAGACTCTAATCTGGGAGAACCGGTTTTGATTCCCCACTCTTCCATATAAGGCTGCTGGATGACCTTGGACAAGCCATAGTTCTGTCAGAGCAGTTCTTGAAAGAGCTCTCTCAGCCCCACCTACCCCACAGGGTGTCTGTAGTGGGGAGGGGAGGAGGAGAAAAAGGCGATTGTAAGCTGCTCTGAGACATGGTTCTCCCTTCCCTATATTATTCCTGTGATGTAGAAATAAATGGGAGTTTCGTGGCAACTTAGACACTTAAAACAATATTATACTAGTATAAACTTTGTGGACTAGCGCCGCCCACTTCTTTAGAGGTCCACGAAATCTTATGGTGGAATAAAATTGTGTTTGTTTATAAAGTGCCACAAGAAGATTCCTATTTCTTTTGGCTGCCCCAGACTAACACAGCCTCCCCTCTGAAATTTACCTGTGAGGAGGTTTGGATGAGAGGCGGTGACTGGACCAGGACTCGGTTGCATGGTGGAAGTTTGAACCCGTGTCTCCCGAACCCAATACCACGCGGGCTACCTTGGGGTGTAAATACAAGAACCTATAAGAACCTACTCTCTCGCTATCTGAAAGCAGGCCAGAAGGCGCAATTTAAAAACAGACCTAAGCTCCTCAGGTTCCTTCCAGTCTGTCCCTCTTGCGGCCCTTTTGCGCATTTCTCTTCGCCTGCCAGGAACTACATTTCCCAGCGCTCCTTTCAGACAGGCTACCGCGGCTGCTGCTGGGCTGTGAAGGCGCCGGAGATAATAACTGCCGTTGGAGGCCGGCGGCTGCCTGTTGGCGTCGCCCCTCGGTGTTTGGGGGGCGCGACGAGAGGGCCATGAGTTGCCTGGGCTCGGTGCAACAGAAGGTGCCTTGCCTCTTTGTGACCCAGGTGAAGGAGGAGCCCTCGACAAAGCGGGAGCGCCAGGTACTGCCTGCAGGAGGCCTCGAGACGGCCAGGAGAGAGAGTGGGTGCGCGGACAGGGGGGCTGTAGGAAGGAGCAGAGTCACTTAGGAGGCTTCTCGTTGTGCTTCCGCCATGCAGCCTACATGTAAATTGCCGCTCATGACAGTCACTTCCTTCCGCTTCAACGTAACCTGAAGCTTGTCGGGAGAGACTTCTTAAGGCTGCCAAGGTCCGGTCTGAGTCTACATGCTGGAAAAGCTCTCCAGGCAAAACAGTGGCATGTAGGACATTTGTGCAGCCACTGTTAGTTTACATGTGTGCTGCGTATTATTGTCGACCTGCAAATGTAGTTCGATTGTTCCGGGAATGGTTTCTGCTCCTCTCTTTGCACGTGTAAAGCGAAGAAGCAATAAGAACTCCTTCCCTGTTATGTGTGATCAGTTGTGCAGAGTGTATTGTGGCCAGGAGATGCTGCGGAGCCTTCCTCTCTCAACATACCTGCCTAACAGAAACCAGATAGGATTACAAAATAGTTATTCCCTGTTTTATAGGACTCCTTTCAAAGTCCCGACCTTACCTAAAGCATCCGAGTTCCACGTCAAACTACGGATGATTTTTTTAAAAAATTACAGATGCTGATTCAGAATGTCATGATGCAGTGTTTGTTTTGTTCTGTTTTTCACTTTCTTATTTGGCTATCAAAGAACAGATCAGTATCCCAAAGTGGAGTCGCTGGAGATTCTTTTTCCTCATAGTTTCAGGCTCCATACTTAATTACTAATTCAGTTGAACAGTTCTCAGAAGTAACCTTCATTATAAATAATCATCACTAACCTTTTTTAACATTCCCTTTGAACATTTAGGATTCGGTCATCAAAGCAAAAAGTTTTGAATGAGGACTTGCTTTTCACAATGTAACCATAGTTAACATTATCCCCAGGGTACATTACTTCTTACCATTTTGGTGATGTAGCATCTAATTTCAAACTGAAGCTTGAAAGCAACTGTTGTTTCCCTGATAAATGATGCATGGAATCTTTGTTGCCATGGCTATCTCATCTTTAAAGATTCTAAGCTGGAGTCTTTCAAGATGAAGGAGCATATTCCTGAAAGCAACTTAAAAAGTCCTGTAAGTTAATGGGGCAGTTTTATTTTTCTGCCTTGTTGAATAGATATCCAGAGCTGTACTACACCCTGAAATAATCAGGCTGGGTATTATTAGAAGGCAATGGTTATCTTGCTTCTCCTTGGTAATTTTAGTCTCTTTGATAATTTCTAATTCTTGCCCTCATTATATCGGCAAAGTGGTTTATGATTGTCTTCTTCTCAGCCTTTTAAGGTGTTGGCCACTGAAATGATTACTCAGAAGGCATTAGATGCAGATATATACAATGCAATTCCAACTGAAAAGGTGGATGGAACTTGCTGTTATGTAACTACATATAAAGGTAATATGGAAGAGCTTTCTTATTGTATCCATAAGACATATGTAATTCAAGATTTGGGCATCATTTTCTTTACAAAATGCCACTTCCTCAGAGGTTTCAGTATGGGAGCAATGGCTCTTTAGCCAGGTCACAAAAGGGGCTAAAATACAAACAATATAATGATATAAGACAAGGGTAATGTGTAACCTTTCATTTTTAGCCCACCAGCAATATGGTATGAGAAGTTTCATTTGTCCTTGGGATCTGCTCACAATGTGAGGCAAGGTCCAAATGCTCTTTTGTAGGACCAAGTAGAAAGCGTCACAACAGAGTTAGTGTTGATATGGGGCACACATGCAGATGAGATTCTGGGGATCAGCTTTCTCTCAAAGCAATGGAAATTTCAGTAAGCAGATTAAAAAAAGGGCGCCTATAACAGAATACCAATCTGGTGTTGGGATTAGGGTGTTAGATTAGAATTGGGAGACTCAGGTTTGCATCCCTACTCTGCAGTGGAAACTCACTGGATGACCTTGAACCAGTGTGACACAGCCATCAGAATGTCAGAATAGGATCTGGGAGACTGAGGTTCTGAGTCCCCACTCTCCTTTGGGAGCTTGCTGGGTGACTGTAGGCTGGTCACACACCCCTAGTTTAACCTACCTCACTTTTAAACTGCAGTTCATTGTAGTTTCACAGCCTACAGTTTCATGATGTTTAAAAGATGAAATTATAAAACAAAGTCAATAGCAAATATCAATCAAGAGTCAATTTGTAATGCTGGTTGTCTAAATAAAGCAGGAAACCAATCCTGTTTGGGATGTCTGCAGTTATACTAGGTGACAAGTAGCTTTGTTATTGTTAGGCTTCCCCTGTATGATAAGAAGAAGTTGCTTTGACTCCTGCCTTTGCTGATATAATAATGAAATAAGAACATAAGAGGAGCCCTGCTGGATCAGACCAATGGTCCATCTAATCCAGCATCCTGTCTCACACAGCAGCTAACCAGTTCCTCTGGATGGCCAACATCAAGGCATAGAGACCAAGACCTTCCCCTGATGTTGCCTCCTTACTCTGGGATTCAGAGGATTAGTGCCTCCAAATGTGAAGGTTCCCCTCAGTCACCATGGCTAGTAGCCACTGATAAATGTATTCTCTATGAACCTATCTAATTCCCTTTTAAAGCTGTTTATTCCTGTGGCTATCACTACATCCTCTGGCAAGAAATGCCACATTTTAATCACTCTCTGTGTAAAATAGTATTTCCTTTTGTCTGTCCTGAACCTACTGCCCATCAGCTTCATTGGGTGCCCTCAAGTTCTAATATTTTGGGAGAGGGAGAAAAATTATCTGTCAACTCTCTCCACCCCATGCGTAATTTTATAAACCTCTATCATGTCCCACCCCCCTTAGTTGTCTCTTCTCTAAAGTGAAAAGTCCCAGACTCTTCAACCTTTCCTCATAGGGAAGGTACTCCAACCCCCTAATCATCTTGGTTGCCCTCATCTGTCCTTTTTCCAGCTCTGCAGTGTCCTTTTGAAGATACAGTGACCAGAACTGTACATAGTATTCCAAATGAGGCCGCACCATAGATCTATACAGGAGCATTACAATATCGGCTTTTTCACCGCTGCAGCACACAGGGTTGACACTTTCAATGAGCTATCCACTATGACCCCAAGATCTTTTCCCCTCTTGGTCTCAGCAAGTTCAGACCCCATTAGTCTATACCTGAAGTTGGGATTTTTTTGCCCCAATGTTCAGCATGTTACACTTACCAACACTGAACTTCATTTGCCACATTGTCTTCCATCCACCCAATCTGTGTAGGTGGTCTTGGAGCTCTTCACAGTCAGCCTTGGTTTTCACCATCCTGAATAATTTGGTATCATCTGTAAACTTGGCCACTACACTACTCACCCCTAGTTCCAGATCACTGATGAATAAATTAAATAGTACCGATACTGATTCTTGTGGGACCCCAATGCTTACCTCCCTCCATTGTGAGAACTGTCCATTGATTCCTACTCTTTGCTTCTTGTTATTTAACCAGTTTTTAACCCATAAGAGAACCCATCCTCTTATCCCATGACTGCTAAATTTACTCAGGAGTCTTTGGTGAGGTACCTTGTCAAAAGCCTTTTGAAAGTCCAGGTATATAATGTCTACTGGGTCACCGTTGTCTATATGCTTGTTCACTTTCTCAGAGAATGCCAAAAATTTGGTGAGGCAGGACTTCCCTTTGCAGAAGCCATGCTGATTCTCCCTCAGGAAGCTTTGACCCTCTATATGCCTAACAATTGTATCTTTGATTACAGTTTCTACTAATTTGCTTGAGATAGATGTTAGGCTGACTGGCCTGTAATTTCCTAGTTCCCCTCTGGATCCCTTTTTAAAAACTGGTGTTACATTTGCTACTCTCCAGTCTTCTGGTACAGTGGCAGGCCACTGACCCATTCTTGACTTCAGGAAATGTTTGACTAGGACAGGGGTGGGCAAATAGCAGCCTGCGGCCACATGCAGCCCGCCACAGAGTTTTTTGCGGCCCACCAAGACAGTTGGCCACGTGGTTTCAGTCAGGCCTCCACTGGGAATCTCAACAAGCAATCTCACTCCTGATTTCAAAAAAAATTGTAGAAAAGTGTGATAGGGTACATTTGTCTCATTAAACTGATTCTAAAATTAAATGTGCTTGCAACTATAGATGATATGAAATTAGCACAATAAATACATTCAATAAACTACCACTATTTTATTTTATTTATATTTATTTTTTATGATACAATTTATACCTTTTCTGAAATGCAAAGTTAACTAATGAATGCAATCATTTTAAAAGGTGTGACCCTCCGCTAACCTCTGCTCCCACAAAGTGGCCCCCAAGTCAAAACAATTGCCCACCCCTGGACTAGGAGATAATAGGTAGTTAGTTGTTGGTATTTGACTGTTCAGTTGACTAGCATACTAGTCCTAAACAGGAGATGTTCAGAGGTTCATCAAGTAGGCTTTTCAACCCATATTGTATGTTTCTTGTTTCACAACCTTAGGGCAACCATATCTTTGGGCTCGGTTGGATAGAAAACCCAACAAGCAAGCCGAAAAAAGGTTTAAACGGTTTCTGTACTCAACAGACAACTCGAAAGGTTAGTGGCAATTCTAAGGATTAATCTTTGGAAAGTATAGGCTGGAACATAATGAGGGTGTGGTGAAGGCTGCTGTTGTCATCCCTGATCTTCCCCTTGCACTTTCTTTTCTTTCCATGCAGTTCTTGTGTCCATTTTTTCAAAGTTTGTCATGATCTGAAATACCTACTTGAGGGTATGAGTAAAGAAGAGTATCTGTCTCTGGATTTTATATACCTATATGTGGCTGGGTGAAAGGGCAGAACTTCTAGATATGCTGGATGAGGGAGAAACGACAAAGAAGAAAGGCCTGGGTTTCATCCTTCCCAACCGGGTGGCATCTTTCTTAGCCAGTTTTGAGGGATGAAGCCACCAATATTTTTCATCTAATGGTGAAGTGATACCTGGTGTTAGATTATCATTATTTTTCAAACAAGATTGAAAGGTAACCGACAAGAATCTTTCATTTTGAAACCTTGCATCCTTCTAAAGCAATATTAATGAGTCCAATAAATTACACTAGCCTCCCTTATTCTTACTCTTTAGTCTGCTGGGTCAGCATAGTCTTCCAAAGCGTTCTGGAGCATACTAGTTCCAACAGCAACAGCCTGAAACATTTCAACCACATTCTACTTACATTCTTTTAGATATGAGTTTAAATGGAAAAAAACCACTAGAGTCAGTGGCTAGAAAGTTGCTGCTGCTGCACAGAAAACATTGCCTTTGATAGTTTGAAATTCTTTTTTTTTCTGAGCAAGATTTGATCTTGCAAGAACATAGTCTTCAGCATTCTCCATTTGAATGGGACAGCACAAACAAATTCATAAATATAAGTAAGGAAAGCCGTATGAATAACTGCTGTCACCAGTTTGTCCCCAGCCAAGTTATACATTTGTTTAGAAGCTCATGGTAGTTACTAAATCGTTACAATTACATAAAGCACTATTTCACATTCTTGCTTTAAGGATTTACTTGGGATATTGAAGAAGACTTCAAGGCTGTCCCTGAATGCTGGATTCCAGTAAAGGCAATAGACCACTACAATGGGAAGCCTTTTCCTGATGAAAATGGACATATTCCAGGTAGAAAAATACAGTTGGATGTCAGAGTTCATTCTGACCATTATTTTTAGTCATTTAGAGTTCACACATGCATCTTGATTACTACAATACATCCATTTCGACATTCAACTGCAACTAATCAAGTGGTAAGTCAGTAATAACAAGTGATGCATGTATATATTTCCTGTTTGGAGAACTTTATTTCATCTGTATTGGTTACTTGTACAATATTAGATTGGCTGAGATGATTTCTCATCTAAATACCTATATGATGGACCCAGATTCTTGACCACACCAAAATGGAATAATTTAAATATACTTTGTCACCCCCCTCCCCCTTCAAGTGTAACAAGCTTGGGCTCTTGCACATCTCCATTGGCAGTTAGCATGGTGATTATTTTTTAAAAAAATCAGTACTAATTTGATTTTCCTATACAAGTATAATTAGCAATTTATATTAATTAATCTTTTTATGCATATAAAGCCAATCTTGAGAGATCCCGTTTTTATATTTAGAAGATATATATAGTGTTTCTCCAGAGATCTGCTTGAGGTCGCTGAAAGTAATGACAGGACGATAAAATCAATGATCATGAAGTTATATTAAAACATTCTTCTCACAGGTTGGGTGCCAGTGGAGAAAAACAGCAAACAGTATTGCTGGCATACTTCTGTTGTCGACTATGAATCTGACCTAGGTCTTGTGCTGAAACACCATCCTGAGGAACCTGGTCTGCTGGAAATAAGTCCTGTGCCCTTATCTGATCTTTCAGAGCAAACACTAGAACTTATTGGAACAAATGTTAATGCAAACCCTTATGGTAAGTATAGCGTGTATTCATCACCTCAGGTATTTTAAAATAAGGTTTTGCCAGGCATTAATACATGCAGCAGAGCAGAATTACAAATGCAATTGATCTGACCAATAAATAAAAATATTAGGCTGCAAGCTATTGCAAATTAGTGCTAAAACAGTACATGGTACAATATAAATTAAGTTTTTTGTGAAGGTCTGGCAGATATTGGTTAAGCTGTACTGATGTCACAGAGATGAGGAAGGATTGTTGGCCATCATTGACTGAGTTGTACAGATTATAGGCAAGGGCAGAACTGACAGAACAGCCTAGGAAAGGCAAGAAGAAATCACAGGCTTATGAAAGCAGAAGTCAAGGACTTGAGATGGACAGGTGTATGGGGTGGGATGATTAGGAAATAAAGGCAGGGCTTGGGGGCAGGGAAAGAGTGGTCCAGTGAAATTGAGTTTCTGTGACAATCAGAACTCTTTAGTTGTATTTTTTTAAACAATATTTCAATAGGTTTAGGAAGCAAGAAACATCCTGTGCACCTCCTAGTACCACATGGAGCATTTCAGATAAAAACTCCACCTGCACTAAATCACAATGACCTGCTCTCTTGGTTCAGTGGATGTAGTGAAGGAAAAATTGAAGGAATTGTATGGCATTGCAACAATGGATATTTAATCAAGGTAATTTTGAGATCTTGCTAAATAGTTAGCTTTTGCTTTATTTCACAACTATTTCAAGTGCAATACCCCAACAGGCCAAGCAGTTTATTAAAAACCATGACAACTGAGTTTTGTTTTTCTTTCCCTAAAATATGAGATATTTGCTACATTGCTTAGAAGAATGGGCTAATAAGTGTACAAACTATGCAGTGGAGAAGTTTGAGTTTTTAATTTTGTTCTACAAATTTTTTTAATCAAAATATTTAAAAAGGTGTATGCTCAAGTAGGAAATGGGTGGCTTTAATTTATATAGGTTCTGGCTATATGATCCAGTACTTAATGCTGATAAGTTAATAGTGTTTTTCTTCTCTTTATAGCTCCATCGACATCATCTTGGCTTGACCTGGCCAATTGTGGACCCTCATTTAACTTCTCAACCAGTTGTTGTCACTTTCAATGGGACCGAACATGACTATAATTTTGAATCAAAGACACTTTTTAATTACTTTTCAAAGGTGGATGGTCAAAGATTCAATAGTCTCAGAGACATAGTGTGGGATCTGTGACAAGATTTTTTTTTAAAAATAGCAATTTTCATGACTGTCCATTTATTCATGACTGTCCATTTATTTAGAAACAAAGTATCAGATTATTTCCAGATTTAAATAGTTTTTAATGTCTTCAAGGCCTTGTGTAAATATAACAAATATTACTGTTCTGTTCATACAGAAGAGCCATAAAGGAAAATCTATATTATGTCTCTTGAGTATCTTTAACAGTCTCAAACAGTTAAGCATCTGTGACACTTTATTAAAGCAGCAAGAAGCAGGTACATGGAGTGCCATGGTTTTTAATTGCTGTACAGTTATTTTCAGTAATTGCTGTAGTATATTCATCAATATGTACAGGTATGTTTATTATAGAAAGATAACATTTGAAATGGATAGAGCTGGCGTTTTCTTCTCATTTTGTAACTTAAAATGATCAAACAGCTGTTAACTAGACTGATTTGATGCCTGAATCTCCCTGGAACTGAGTAGGGTTATACTAGCCAAGGCTTTGAGGGCAGGAGTATTATTTTTGAGATAAGTCACTGTTACTGTGTACCCTTAGAGGTGGCTTCTTGTCCCAAGTGCTGTACTCTGACAAATATTGGAACCCAAAACACTTCGGTAGTACATTATTGGGATATGTACGTATGTAGCAGTTGGTGTTCCTGAATATTTTGCATGAACAGCAATGATTTGGAAAGGACAGTGTCCTTTAAAGGAGAGTGTGTGATTGTAGATACAAGCTTATACAACTGAGGCAGTATCCATAGGTTGGTGGTCCTCTGGTTCTATTAACAGTGCTCCATTAGAGAATAGGTTTTACCACTGGTGGAGCACAATGATAAGATCCACTGCCAGAAGTTACTAGAATACAACATGTAATTTAAGAAACTACCCCTGAGGTGTAACATTTTACAATATTCACTTCAGATATTCTGCATTTCTCTAGAGGTGTGTTTGCTTTAACACAGAATATAACTTGCTTATATAATGTAATACTTTTTCTCTGGGGAGTGCTTCACTAATCTTGGGATAATGCAATTAAAATTTGGTCTTAATCATAAATTCCAAAAACAAAAAAAGCAAAGTTCTTTGATAATTAAAAAATATTAAACCTTTATAATAATGTAGTTGATTAGTCTCAATTTTAAATATTTGAGACTAAACAAGCATTCACCTACTGTTTGCATAACATGTTAATGATGAGCACTTAAAAATGTTAAACAGTATTATGTGCAATACAACAATGGAGTATCTATAAAAATGTAATAAAATAATTTAGCAAAAATAATTTAGCAACAATATGAAGTTACATGTCCTCAGATTTACAATAGTACAAATCTTTTATTTAGTGTCCCCCCCCCCCCCCCCAGCTGCCTGAAAACAAGACATGGCTCACATTCATTACAGGGATAGTTCCTTACTCAAGAGCTGAAGGAGGTTTAGTAGAGGCTCACAGTGGGAATAAGCTTCACGTCTTTGTCACTCATAAAATGTCTGGCTTGACTCCTTATGAATGAGGTTTTGTGCTCTTTGAGTTCTGGGCCAAGATGCATCTCCAGTGAGACAGCATTTCCTGGCTACTTCAAGTAGATACCTACTTTTCTGATTTAGTCAGTAGAAACTCTGGCTGGAATGTCTATTTGAACACCAAACTGTTCAGAAAGAGTTTTCAGTTTTTCTTCCAGAATGATATTTTTTTTAACTTCTTCATTGTAGTTATATTTTAAATCTTCAATTTCGTCAAAAAAAGATGGGTCAAAATTATCCAATTCATTTTTCAGCTTCCTGATTTCTTCCTATTGAGGAAAAGGCAATATTTTGACACATTAAGTCCAACAATTTCATCTCAAAGTATATGGAATATTCATGTTTTTTTAATTTCTTTATTTAAACGGAAGGCCATAAACATAATGAATACAATCCATCCAAAGTTGAAGTACTTTTAAGTTCCACCGTTTTCAATGAAAAATTTAAGAATGTATTTGCCTCCTCCCACTGAAATACACATGACCTAAAAGTACTTAAATTTGGCTGGAGTGCGGGCAAAGAGCACTTACCTTTCTGTGTAAGTCTGGCATCCAAGGGCGTAGACTTTCCAATTTCGGGGGGGGGGGGGGGCTGGGGCTGGGCCAGAGACATCACAGTTCATTGTCTCCGGTGGAGGCTCAGCACCTCCTGGAAAAGTTTTTTTGGGGGGGGCCTCCAGCTCCCCAGCCCTCCTGAAGTTGACGCCTATGCTGGCATCCAGTTAGCTGAACTACTGGACATTACTGTTGAGAAAAGTTTGCATCAATGAGCTCCTTGGAGTCATGACAAAGGGAGCACTGACTCTAGAAAATTTATTCCCTGAAAATCTTGTTGATCCCTAAGGTGCTACTGGATTCAAATCTAGCTGTTCTACTACAGAGCAGCAACATGGCTACCCTCTGAAACTATCTCGAAGTCTTATTCCAAGGTTTATGGCTTTAGTAACTGATAATTTTCTAAAATAGTGTTTAGTCTGCATGCTTGCAAATGAACAGTGTGTGGAATAAGACGAATGAAGAGTTGTAGGGAAGGGGGAACCATCTTTCCCTCCTTCTGACACTCTGTTTTCCCCCCAACCCACATATGTTTTCCCTTCCTCCCACTGGTTCATTGCTCTTCTGCCTGCATCTCATCATCATCCTTCATATCTTCCTGGTTTTGATTACCATTGGTGCAATTCTGGGTTGTTGTGGCAAACTGATTTGCTGTCCAGACTCAGTGTTTGATGCCTCAGTTTTGTTTTTAACAATCAGATTTTTGTGCAAGCCTGGGATTGCCCCTGGGCTTGGAGAATTGTGAAATTGTAGCTGAGGCTGGATCTGTTTCCCAGATTTTTTTTTATCTGCTTATGGGTCAGCCTTGGCAATTAGATACGTTACAATACTAACCTTAAGGGACTGTTGTTCCAAATCTGAGGATTTTAGCTGCATCTTGAGGTCAGCTACTTCAGATTTTAATTGGTAATTTTCATCTTTCTCTGGACAGAAAAGGAGAAGGTTTTAGGCACATAGAGCTAATATACACATAGATTAAGAAATTTCATTATTTTTAGAGAAAGAATCAACTGAGTGACGCAATGTGCTTTTTATTCAAGGCTGTAAGTAAGCCAGGAATAGAATGTGTGGGTTAAACATGGCTCCATGAGGAAAATACAGCCAACTTACAAAATAATGGAGATAAATTCTGAACTCCAGTGCCAAAATGCATTGCTGCACAGCCTTCTTGGACTACATAAGTGTCCTATGATAACTGTTATTGCTGTAACTGTTTGACCTGTTTAGGTCTCACAATTAGATTTTTTTTGCAGAAATCTAAGCTGAAAGTCTTTATCTAGAATAGGATCACAGACTCAGTGAACAATCAAAGCTATCAATACCTTTCAGTATTCATCTTAGTTATGTTTCCACTCTTCTCATTCTCCCTGAGATATTTCATTGCCAATTTGATTATATTCAGTAAGTGCAAAGCTTCCAATACAAGTACAATAAAGGGAACAAATCTCACTGGTCCATCCAGTTGTTTAAAACCTTCCAAAACTCTACTTCAAGCATCAGTTTTCTCAGGAAAAAGTGAGATTTATCAACATTTGGGCATCGAAGGGGTGCATCACCCAGTTTGCTTAGTAGTGAAAGTCAGTTACTGAGTTCAGTGACAAGTAAGAACTTAACTCTCTCTCTTATTTCAAATACCCATGCCTGAAACAACTCTGTTAAGATTTGATCTGTTCCATGAAATAATTAAAAGTGTTACCAGCTGCAAAGCTATCGCCTTTCTTGACTTCAGTTTGATTCTGGTAACCCTCCAACTGGTGAGCTAGTTCTGCCTTTTCCTTTTCCAAACGATTATTGGTTATCCTGCAACATCATAAAACAGACCACAGGTCACCCCCAAGATATTTTTCAAATCAGGTCTGGGTAAGAAACTTATATTTTTTGTGCCTTACCTGAGAAGCTGAAGTTCTCTGACAAGTCCTTGTTCTGTTTCAACACCCTCAGGAAAGTGTTTGAGCAGTTCAATCTTTACATAAAAAGCATAGTTCAATGTTATTATACTGTATAATGTATCTTGTTAGAAGGGAGTTATTTCCCATGACTGACTTCATGCAACAGCAGTAGCCGATCATGAATACACGGGAAGCTGCCTTATACTGAACCAGACTCCTGGTCCATCAAAGCCAGTGTCATCTACTCAAACTGGCAGTGGATCTCCAGGATTTCAGGCAGAGGTCTTCCACATCACCTGTTGGCATATCCTTTTAGCTGGAGGTGGCCAGGGATTGAACCTAGGGTCTTCTGCATGCCAAGCAGATGCTCTACCACTGAGCCATAGCCCTTCCCTGCACAAAACTGAAGTCCACTCCTGTGGTTAGCAAGCATTTCTTACAATAGCAGCCATCAATATACAATTTCCCCATGATGGGGAAAAAAAACAACATGTGGAAGCTATGAAACATAATTTTCCGTTAGGATTGTTCCTGAGCTTTACATACTTTATACCCTTGGTCCCCTTGTCATATACTTTCCTTAATTTTATTAACACTTCATGGGAGATCCAGAATCTTGTAAAATAAAGCTTAGTTTCTACTGGGAATTACAAAGCATCTGGGAGAGCCTACATTCAACTGTGAATGGAAGAAGAAGAAGAGAAGAAGAGATTGGATTTATATCCCGCCCTTCACTCACTTAAGAGTCTCAGAGCGGCTTACAAACTCCTTTTCCCTTCCCCTCACCACAACAGACACCCTGTGAGGTAGGTGGGGCTGAGAGAACTCTTTCCCAAGCTGTCCTTGAGGAACAGCTGGTACAGAGCTATGGCTTGCCCAAGGTCATCCAGCCAGGTGCAAATGGAGGAGTGGGGAATCAAACCCGGTTCTCCCAGATTAGAGTCCGCGCACTTAACCACTACACCAGACTGGCTCTCTGGAGTAAGAGAGAGATTGTGGTTCTCCCTCTCCTCTTCGTTGTAGTTCAAAAAGCTAAACATCTGAACACTTGTGGCTATAAAATTATACTAGAATAAGTGAGAAACCTACAAGGACTTTGGGGGATCAGTTTCCCCCTGTATGCCCTTTCCCACACTATTTCCTCTTTCTTCTTGATAGCCACCATATATATTCTCTTCCATATTCCTGCTTCCTTCTCTTCTTCCCACTCACCAACCAACCTTCCCCCCCCCCAATTCTACAGCTTTGTAAATGTATTCATTTATACCCCACCTTTCTCCCCTCCATTTTATCCTCATAACCTCCCTGTTGTGGTTACATTGAGAGGGAGGTTGGGTTGAGAGTGACTGACCCAAGATCATACAGCAAGCATCTATGGCACAGTGGGGATTTGAACCTAGATCTGGAGTCCTCCCCTCCCCACTTTTCTTCAGAAAACTTTAGAATATGAAGTCTTTGATTGAGGAAAAGCTCTGTTGGAAGCAGCCTATTAAGCACTGTACCTAAACAAGGCTCACTCTGTCTCCCGTAAATCCAGTGGGGCCAGAATCTGGTGCTATCTCAAGTATTTTATTTATTTCTCATTTCTATCCTGCCCTCCCCGCAAGTAAAGACCACTCCCTAAGACGGGGAGAATCCCAGTGTTAAGGCATCCTAACAAAGGAGCATTGTGCATTGGAAATCTGCCAATAATATACACTTAGTAAATGGTTAGAAAAAGAGTTTTACCCACTTGTGCTTTTAAGTCTTGGATATATTTTTCTGTTTTTTCTTCATTATCTGTTGCTTTCCGCAGTGTACGTTTAAGTTCACTAATGGTTTGATTTTTTTTGGCAATATCAGCATCCATTTCTTTCATCTTATTTTCATACATTCTGAAAGATTAAGGTCCATTCAACCAATAATGATTCCAGACTTAAAATCACAAACTGCAATGCTAAGCAAGTACTGCAAAGACCAACACAATAACAGAATCTTTATAACCCTAAAATAAGTTTAAAAAATAAGACACAGGTCTACAATTGATACAGTGCATATCTCTGGTCCAGTGTTCCTTCTAAACTGAGTTAGTGTGAGCTAGCTCACAGTTTTTTAGCCTCTGGCACACTCATTTTTGTCTTAACTCAGGAAGGATGGCTCCAGAGCCAACTAATTTATGCAGTAGCCAAATCGCTCACTCACAACTTTAATGCCAGTAGCTCATAAAGTAGAATTTTTGCTCACAAGACTCCACAACTTAGAGGGAGCATCCTGTCAGAAATCCATTTGTGATAGAAACTGAATGCACTAGCAATTGCATCTTTTTCTGGGAAAATACACAACAGAAAGGTCTGAATTATGGAATTCAAAAGTGGGAGAGGATACAAATATGTCTGGAAGTTGGGTAGTTTTGCAGCCATCTGTTGGTAAATATACCATTTACAAGTGGGAGCCTGAAAGGCGGGGGGGGGGGGGAATGCCAACCCCCCCCCCCCAAGCCTGGAGAAGACCCAGGGCTGCTTCACTGTTGCCATGGCCCTTGGGCTCTCTGGCAGCTGCTGCTGAGCCCAGCACAGCTCTCAGGCAGCTCTGACATTTCTGTGGCCCTGGGCTGCCCAGCAGCTGCTGCCCAGCTTGGTGCGGCTCCTAGGCCACTTCATCACTACTGCAGTCCCTGGGCTCTTCGGCAGCTGCTTCCTGGCATGGTTCCTGGGCTGCTTTGCCACTTCTGCTGCCATCACGAGGCCCACTGCAGCTCCCAGACTTTACCATACTAAGGTCAGAAGAATGTTCTCTGCACTTGCCACTTGCTTTTGGGGGGATTTAACCCCCTCCCTAGTTTACCAGATGTCCTCTACAAGAAGTCCTCTTTTGGGCTATTTTAAAAAAACTGATGAAAATGTCCTCTTTTGGGGTTTGAAGGTTAGGAATATTTCTAGAACAAAGTCAGAGTCCAGTGGCACCTTTAAGACCAAGGAATATTTCTAGCTAGTAGCAATTATCACAGCTTAAATAGTACGGGTATTCAAATGAGATTTGTCATAGTGATCACTTGTTTGAAGTAGCCAGGAAATATGTCCTCTTTTTTGCTTTTCAAAATATGGTAACCCTACCTCCCCCCCAATTTATTTTAAACTATCAGATTTTTCTGCACACTTGAAGAGTCCCCCAAGTGTGCAGAAAAATCTCTAGTCCCCATGTAGCCCTGATTGGCGGATTTAGCTATTCGCAGATTGCATCCACACATGGCTAACAGTATACAGACAGTGCAAATTCTATGCCAAGTTGCACTGATTTCAGTGGATTTAGACTAGAGTAATTCCAAGTAAGACTGTGCTGTTATGTTCATCAAACAGAAAGAAGTCTATTATCAAAACAAAATATTCCCTTGTCATGACACACACCCCAATACTTTTACTTGCTTTGTAAATCTGTAACACATCACTGGACCACAGGTATTCTAGCAAAAAGAAAATAGCAAACTTTATGTGATATTATTCTCACCAATCTAACAGAACATTCTGTCAATGAAACATAGGTGTTTTTGTAAAGCTTCTTCAATTCAGATTCTGTATGCATGATTAAAAAGACTTTGCAGATCAGACACCAAATCATACAGACTAAATACCAGGACTAATGAAATTACTAATAATAACTTTCAGAGCAAGTATAAATAAATAATAAATAAATAAATCTGAAAATGAGCATCTCGTTCATTTGAAATATTGAGGGGAGGGGGGAGGAAACACAAAATAATTGGCCCCATCCTAAGATCCTAAAATGAGTGAAATGATACTCCATGGCACCCTTAGCTCCTGTCCAATAACCATTCTACAGAAGGGAAATAAGACTCACCAGAGTAGTAATGCCAACAAAGGTCTGTGAAGTGAAGTGTGACTCAGCAGAGTGATTACACTGGAACCCATAGCCAATCCAACTGATATCCACCAATCACAGAGTGGTGTGTTACCAATGCCTCTGTGAGTGGTGCATATGGATACAGTCAACCAAAGTGGGATGATGCAGCCATGGCCCCCTGATGTCAGGCAGTTGCTGCCAATAAGTGGAATACACCAAGAGATGGAACTAAGGAAAAGACAACTTTGCCCAATGGAAAGAATGCTGTGATGCCACCAGCAAGAGTTCTGGAGACGCAAATTCAACCCGCTTTTGCCAGGGGGACATACCAGAAAGTGACTCCAGCCACATATACTGTATTTTTCGCTCCATAAGACGCACCTGACCATAAGACACACCTAGCTCCGCTCGGTGCCGTGGCTTGGGGAAATTGAGGGGGTTTTGAGATGCACACACTTCCCCCCCACACTTTTTTGGGGAGAAAAAGTAAGTCTTATGGAGCAAAAAATACGGTGATTCTCACACTCCCGTAACTGACATGACCATGACAGAACATGCAAGACCTGCCATGACGAACGGTTCATGTCCCAGCCAGAATGAGACAGAAGAGCAAGCCTTTTGATAGGAAAAGGGAATGCAGACACTGGGGCAGCAACAAGGGAACACACAACTACACCCTTGCCAAAGGCAATCCTATGGTACACATCTCACGACAGCTTACTTGGGAAAGACAGCCTTGTGGTGAAGATGAGGCATGGGTTTATTCCCCAGTAAGAAGGATACTGGCCAGAAGGTAAAACTCACCTTTTGCCCCAAGCAACAGGCTGAGCAGCAACAAAACAGAGGCAGCAACTGGGCTACAACTGGCACCTCACACACTCGGGAACAGTTCTCTAACCACTTACCCAACTGAGCACAGAAATGAGACAGAACACAGAGCATCCCCTGCAGCCCTGCTGCTGACAACAGCCATATAGAGAAGAGCACCAAGGACAGACATGGCATACTGGAAAGGCATAGGTATATTTGAGGCCCCTGGTTTGATTGTCACATGAATAACACAAAACAGGCTCACCATGTAATAAAGTACAGATCAAAGAAAACCACCGTGATTAATGGCTAGCAAATCTATGAAATGATGTATCTGGAAATTATACCTATAAATCACACATACTGTTAACAATTCCTTCCCAAAAACTGACAATTTTATAGTATACACATCATGAACCTATTCATAACCTATGCAGAATTAGACAACTGTAGACTTATATTTCACAATGTGGACAGAGTCAAAAAACAGTTCCAACTGGGGGCATATAAACCATAACAAAATGATAAATCCATCCAAATAAATTAACATTCCAAGTTACAGTTCCAACAGCTGCGTGACTGAAAACATAAAAGACAAAAGAAGCTCCAACTAGAAGCTCCGACTGACGAGCACCCTGGTATCTGCTCGTTTCAATAGTCGTCTTCTTCAAAGTCAAACTGGCTTCCAAGATAATCACAAGCCACTTTTAGTCTGGACCCAAACAATGAAGTCAGTGCATAGCCAATCTCAGTCTTAAGGTACAGTGAAGCTTTCCTCCTTAAACAGTAAGAACCTTTCACCAACACTGTTTAAGGAGGGAAAGTTTACTGTAGTTTAAGATTGAGATTGGCTATGCAGTACATTAATCATTGTTTGGGTCCAGACTAAAAGCAGCTATTGAAATGAGCATATACCTGGGTGCCAGTGTTCCCTCTAAACTGAGTTAGTGTGAGCTAGCTCACAATTTTTTAGCCTCTGGCTCACACATTTTTGTCTTCGCTCAGGAAGGATGGCTCCAGAGCAAACTCATTTATGCAGTAGCCAAATTGCTCGCTCATGACTTTAATGCCAGTAGCTCACAAAGTAGAATTTTTGCTCACAAGACTCCATAGCTTAGAGGGAGCATTGCTGGGTGCTCTTCAGTCAGAGCTTCTAGTCGGAGCTTCTTTTGATTTTCACATGGACAGAACTCTAAGCTAGTCCTCCTGAACTCAGCACAGCTGAAATCTTGTCCTGTTAAATGGCATCACAGAGGATGTTCTGTTCATGCTGACTGATACCCCACACCAATGCTCCCTCTAAGCTGTGGAGTCCTGTGAGCAAAAATGCTGCTTTGTGAGCTACTGGCATTAAAGTTGTAAGCGAGCAATTTGGGTGCTGCATAAATTAGTTTGCTCTGGAGCCACCCTGCCTGAGCTAAGACAAAAATGGGTGAGCCAGAGGTTAAACAACTCTGAGCTAGCTCACACTAACTCAGCTTAGAGGGAACACTGCCCCACACCCCATCATTCTGGCCAACAAACCCCCATGCACTATTTCCTTTCTGCCCTGAATGGGCTTGTTACCATAACCCACTTGCTTTTGCAACTTTAGCTCTCCCTCTGACCTTGCCTGATCCCTCCATTCATGCACATTTCATGGCTCATCAGACAACCCTGCAGTGATGCAGGCTTCTGTAATTTGAAAACCCCTCCCCCCTTCCAAAAGCATACCTGTGCCCCCGTCAACCCCCCCCACACACACACACACTGAATACAGCTGATATTAGGAATGATCTGAAGATCAGCCTAATCTATTTAACAGAGACATAGCTGTAGAGCAAGCCACACATTCATTGAACAGCATCGGGAACTTGGAAACCAAATCAGATGAAAGGGGTGGCCAGTCCTCTCAATCTAGTAGGGTTCCAGTGGTTTTGCAAGCTGCACTAACAGACCAGAGTCACAAGCAGAGCTGTCCTATTCTTTCTTTCTTACTCTACTCCTCTGACCTATAGTTATCAAACATAACTGGGAATATGAGGAAGAATTCAGGCCAGGCAGGGCTAGTACTTATGCTATAAGGTCAACTTTTCTCTTGTAAGTTGCCTAAGGCTTTCATGGCCTGAACTAAAAATTTAGCTAAAATGAGTATGTTTTCTACTCTTGAATCTGCTAATAGTTTAGAAACAAGGGTATCTACTGAGGACTCTGTCCACTGTTGTGTCAAAGGTTCAATCCATTTCTGTCTCGCCTTATTATACCAGGGACATTCAAATAGGACATGTCTTACAGATCCAATAGCACTCAAACCACAGCCACAATATCTATTTAAGGATGGTATGCCCAAAGTACAGCCTTCAGAAACTGCAGAAGTAATGCATTTAATTTTGCAAGCATAATTGTTCATCAAGCTGAACAAATACTTCGGAACTGTAAAGCTTGGGGGAATCCCCATATGAAGGGAAGAGCAGACCTGCCTAGCTCTGCATATGGTACTATTTGCATCTGTCTTCATAATTATTTTGATGGTTTTACAAGCTTAAAGGCCATCTTAGAGCAGCAATTGAATTTTCTTAGCATTGCACAACATTCACTTTTTCTTCTGTCGCCTAGTTCCATAAACTAGAGAAGTTATCTTGCTTCATATAAAACAGTAAGCTGCTATTCTCAGAGAATATTATTTTAAGTCTCATATTCAATGCCAGACTCCAAGCTCAGGCTTCGATGGATTGTTGGCCCAATTCTAATCTGAGGGCGGTACCTGCCACCTACTTCAATATTCTACAGATCTGATGTAGGAACAATATTACTAGTCAATCTAAGGTCTCATCTATTTTATGAATCCAGACTGCTGCTCCATATAATACCTTGGTGTTAAAAGCTGTAATTGCGGCTGGGAGGTACTGTCCACGTTTTCTATAGAAGAAACACTTTATTGCTGCACCAGAGCAAGTTGCTGATGCCATAACAGCCTTACATTGAGCTTTCCAAGTATTATTCCAAGATGCTTGAAGGATTTAACCTGTTCCAATTCATTGTCTTCTACTCTCCATTTATAGCTGCAGTCTCTTTTCTGTTTTGTAAAGACTAATATCTTCAACTTGGCAACATTAACTGTCAGACCATGCTCCCAACAATAGTTTAAGAAGGATTGTATTAATCTTCGAAGCCCAATAGGAGCTCATGATATTAAAACTGCATTGTCAGCATAGAGTAATATAGGAATTTCTAAAGCTCCAAGTTTTGGTAGATGGAATTTGTCTTGTATAAGAGTGGGTGCTAGATCATTTCAATATAAATTGAAAAAAAGTGGAGCCATCAGGCACCCCTGCTTAACACCAGATCTCATAATAAATATTCTTCTAAATTGTGCCTCTTGCCCACATCTAACGCAACCAGCGGGATATAATATCTGTATTAGCCATGGCAATCTGCCATCAATTGTGGTTTTTGTAAGTTCTTGCCACGATTGAGTCCTAGGGATTGAGTCAATTGTGGATTTCAGATCCATAGAAGCAACGCATAGATTTTCCCTGGTATAGCAGCTAGATGGAAGCACTTGGTTCCCCCCCACCTCCATAGGCCTCATACGCTGGCACAGTGCTTAGTTGCTTTTGGGATGGGGCTCTGTAATACCATATCTGTTCTCAGTGCCTACCTTGTTATGACAATGGATTTCCATCCCTTGCTGTCAGCTCCCTCAAGTTGTGGGTTTCTGCTCTCAGCCAAGCTTAACTTTCTAGCTGTCTCCTCCAGTTTTGCAGTCAATTTCTCATTTATCACCTCAAGACTGTTCTTTGCAATTCGCAGCTTCTCTCCATTCTCTACTTCCTACAGACAATTTTAAAAAAATTGTTTTAAAAATGAGTAGTTGCATAGATTAGGTTCCTTGATTTGCAGAAGGGAGCCTTAGCATCAAGTCAAATAAGCAATTTTTAAGAAGGCATGGTGTCAGGTGGCCTGACAAAAGCTTCATTGTGTTTGCTTTCATTTTCTCTGATCGTATGAATTGCAGCCTGTCTCCCTCTCTGTCTACTCCCCCCTCCCCTCCTTGTCACCTTGAAGTATATTGCTTTCAAAAGTCCTGGACAATGTTACTGTCTTCGGCAGGAGAATGGCGTCCCTGCATTCCTCCACGTCACCAAGAACAAATGGCCTTTCCTCCCATGCATCCCTCCTCCCTTTTTTCTGGGCCAGTGAATGTCTTATCTTATTGTGAAAACCTTGAAGGTCTGTTATTGCCATCCAGGCCGGTTGTTATGCATGAATTTCACACATCTGGGTCACCCAGATCAAGAAGGGAATTTTTACAACTTTCTCACCTCACCTTCCTGTGGGAATCCAAACGACCCGATCCCTGCTCCCGCGTTTTCTGTTCTAATTTCTAATTGGTTTAATGTTGGGGTTCAAACAATGGGGAGGGTATATTAACTCTGACTGTTTTCTACCTGGTATCTCTAACAAACATTCGAGAACCTGTTAAGCAGTATTAAGAACAATAAAGAACTTTGCTTCATCAACAAAGGTATGATCTTTTGCTGTTACTACAGAAGCCTCACACATATCTATTTTTAAAAAATCTTTTTGCATTCTGGTATGAGCCCAAATGCAATAAAAATCAAAACTGTGGATTTCTAAATTTGTACCTTTTTCAGCTCTTTCCGTATTCTTTCATTTTCTGCAATCAGTTTTTCTGTTCCTTTAGCCTTCAACTCATAACGCATACTCAGTTCACCTCCAAGATGAAGTTTAAGTTTTTCCAATTCAGACTTAATTGTTTCACAGGTAAAAACAAAAAGGAATAGTGGTTGTTTATTAAATAGCTGATACTGTGAACATCTGTAAATTACAGTGACCATTTAAGTACCGTACATGGCAAAGTTCATAGTGATTTTTGTCAACTGTAATACACCTATGTAGTACGTAGTAATGTATTTAAAATGAGAAATAAATGTTTGCACTGATGGGAAAGGGGATTTCCTTCAGTGCCTTCATCATTCACCACTGTCGCTGGGAGAACTGGCATCCACAGACAATCTCCCTGGATAAAGACCATTAAAGGCCAAAACATCTGCCACTACCCAGCACTGGCTGCAGGGTGACACACACACACTTTTACATCAATTCCCGAATACCCTCTTTCCTTCTGTACCCTTTTTAGATTTTAAACTAAAAATAATAACCAAAATGTGTCACCCTGCAGCCAGTGGTTTTAAGATAACAACAACAATTAAAATTGCCACATTATCAGTTTTCAGTTATCACAACTTCAGCTTCTAAGTATCTAAATATTAGTGTAAGTCTATTCTGTTCCCAGTACATATAGAGTCTTATCATTGATTAAATATGGTCAATTTAAATTTAAGTATTTATATTAGTTCTTTAGTTTTTCAACATTATTCATATTTTGCTCTGTAAATCTGGACCACACATACGATATTAAAAAAAAGAATTGTAACAAGAATAATGTGATCTCTTGGCATTTCTCAGATCTTCTGCCTAACCAAATAAGCACTTCAGTTATATCCATAATATGAGTAAAAAGGTTTCCATTTCTCCTAAAATTCATTGGTCAGTCTTTTATTTATATAACTCGTTAGCTTTGCCATTACAGCATAGTCAGCTAGTCTGTCTTTCCAGGTCTCGACAGTTGGACACTCTTCTATTTTCCATTTCATTGTGACACATTTTGAAGATGGGTGTGTTATGAGCACTGTGAAGCCTTTCAAAGAGAAACAATTGTAGCAAGACGCTGGGGAGACATTATAACATAGCTGCCTGAGTAATTTACTGAATGTTGATTTTTCTGATTGTACTCCATCTTGGAGGCTAATTGTGAGAAAGAAGGATGGTGTAGATTCTGCATTTATATCCTGACATTAAGCCAAATAATATTTATGGCTATGGAAATCCACTTTTATACTTTTTTACCTTTAAACACTCATTTTCTTGTTCAAGGCTGCTGATTTTTTCACTGGAGACCACTCCAGGAGCTTTTTTTAGCTCTTCATTTTCTCTCTGGACCTTCTCAACAACCTTTTTCATCAAACCAATTGTTTTCTCTAACTCTGGAACAGTTTTGCCACTTCTTCCAGCCTTTATAAAAAAAAGAGGCATTTTAAAAAATCCATTACACAGAAACCCTATTCCATCACACAGACTAAACAATCCTAGTATGATGAATGTTTCTAATATCCAAGATGGACTTCTGTATTCTCTTTGCTTCAGCTGATACCATTTTCCCTGACTGGGGAGACCAGGTTACTTACAAGCTACTGATTTGCTACAAGCCTTATTCTTAGCATACATGGTGACATAATGACACACCACCACCATAGACAAAGGAGGTACAGGGCAGAAATAACTACTAATAGCCTATTTGTATTATATAGACCATTAGTCTGATCCCAACACTATATTTTTCAGCGGCTCGTCAGATGTTCCTGGAAAGCTCTCAAGCTTAGCAAGATGGAAATGACTTACAACTACTTATCCTTACAGCATATCTCTAATTAATACACCCAGGGACTGACTTCAGGTTCTATACTAACAAGAGGAGAGTATTAGCTTGGTGGAATACTACAAATAATAAAGCCAAAGATGGTGACATATTAGTCTAGGGTAAACATTCTATACTAGGTACAAGAAAAAAAGAGATGCCTCAGTAGCCAAATCCAGCCCAAGTGGCTTCCCCAGCATGACCCTTGACCCCAAAATACTCTCACATATGAACCTCAGCCAATTTTTCCTAAGACACTAAAAGATCATTGCACACAGCAACAGACATGCCTTGCTCCACATGGGATGAATGCCCAAAGGGTACTGGGCATGAAATTGACCTACAGAAGTCAGGAGAAAGCAGTAAGCAGCATGGAACAGGGAACTTGTCTTGAATCATGGAAAGCTTCTATGATGCAATGGATCACCCTCTGCTGATGACAGATGCATAAGAACTCCCAGGAAGAAAAAGAAAGGCCCTAAGAAGTTTGCCTTCATGAACCACAGGTGTTCATTTTTCTTCAAGAGAAAGGCAATGTAAACTGATGAAATCTGTCAAAGCTTGTTACTGCCCGTACCAGAGGAGAATAAAACTAACCCTGGCCATCATATACATACTATGATAAGCCCAGAAACTAGCTCCACGTTCTGTATTAACAAGAGTAGATGACTAGCTTGATGGAATAAGCATCAACAAAGTAGGGCAAACGCCAGCAGGGGTTTTGATTACATAATAGCAAAAACCCTTCCCTACAATGTGCAGGAAATTGATTTTAAAGGTCATGGGTGCTTCAAAAGCATGGGAACTGCTATTCCAAGTGTAAATAGGTCAAGTACTGGTTATGCAGAAGCTTTTGGGTATGCCCAAAGAAGCTCTATAGATTCTGGCCACAGACAGACTTACTATCTAATAGAATTTGTGCATATTCTCTCTCTCTCTCTCTCTCTGCATATATCCAATTATCAAACAAGAATAGCAACATTTTCACTACTTTTTCAAAATTAACAAAAAAGCTTCAAAGTGAATAGCTACATATTAGTTCAGTCTCATTCTTAAAACATATTCCACACCGTAAGACTCACCCCTCGGACACTGCCTAACTTCCGCTCAGCTTCTGCCTTGTCTCTTTTGAGAAGCTCACACATTTCTTTTAAGTCAGCCACTTGATCCTAAATAGTGAAAATAATTGATAATCTTATTCAGTTGAACAATGTCTTCCCAAAATGACATATTTTAGCATGAAATGAAAATAAAAAAGATTATGTATTATAGAAAATCTAATTGCTACTGCCACAGTGACATCAACGCAAAGGTGTTCTCATGCAACAGAGAGCCATGTGCCAATTGCTGACCCACCCTCAACAATCCCCAGCTTGCCACTTACATACATCCCATACTGTTTCTAGCTCAGTGAATGGGCTTATCATCTTTGTCAGCTTCCAGTCTATCAAATTAATATAATTTAGCCACTTATGTGTCTAACTCAATATTATCATATTCTGCATAGAGTGCTAGTGTTGTATATAATGCTATCAAAGGCTGAGGACAGACTGGCAATGTGGGGCGGAAGAGCTCCGCTTCAAAAGTGGGGGAAGGGAGCCAGTTCAAACAGCCACAGCTGCTCCCCGACTCCCTTCTGTACTCACCCGCTTGGGAGCCGCTTCTCTTCCGCCTCAGAGGGACACCGGCAGAAAGTGGTACCCAGGGGCCATCTCCTGCTTGGATTACACTTCCCGGCTGTGTGGACGGGAGAAGGCGGGATTCAAGCGGAGGCGGAGGTGTGAACATGCCACCACAGAGAGTTGCGCATGAGTGCTCATGCGCACAAGCAGCTCCAATACAGGAGGTGGGGGGATTTTAAATTTTGACTGCTGCTGAGGCCATGCGCCTATGCGCATAGGCGCCCATGCACCTACTGCCGAAACGGCCCCGCCACAAGCTGTGGAGGCCAGCCTGCCCGGAGCCGCTCTGCAGGAGTTTGAATGCTCCATTCTGGCATGCTAATGCAGGAATCTGGCCAGAGTGAACGGCCAGCCCCAGACCAGTTTTCCCCCGCGGCTATGCCCCACTTCCCTTTTGCTTCAGAATTCCAGTCTGTCCTCGGCCTCAGTATGTGCAAAATATACAAGACCACTGATGTTCTTAATTCACAGTTTACAAGGAGCATACTCCCACTGACAACTAGGCTTTTAAAAAACTGCCAGCATTTTGAGAGGAAAAATAGAGGAGGTCTAGACAGTAACAGGAGAATAGTTATAGATGCTATTGCTAATACTTGTTACTAATACATTTTAGTATACAGACAAGTACTGCAGTCCAGAGACAAAGCCACATACTACAAATACACACAAATGACAATCCATGAGAATGAATCAGACAGGCATCCAAATACACATTGGAATGGGGAAGCTGTCTGTTAGCTCTGCATTTATTGGCAGTGGGATATACAGGCCCGAGGACAGACTGGCAATCTAAAGCGGGGCAGGCACGCTTCGGAAACGGAAGAAAGGAGCACGTTCAGACATGCGCATCTGTCCGTCGGCTCCGTTTCGTACTTACCCGTCTCCCATTCACTTTCCTTCCGCTTTACCAGGACACCGGGTAAAACCGGTGTTCAGAGGCCGTCCTCCGCATGCCTCCCGCTTCCAAACAGTGTGAACCGGAAGAAGCGGGAGGCATCTGGAGGCGGCAGTGTGAACGCGCTGCACAAAGTTATGCGCATATGCGCATGTGCGCACATGCGAAACACATCAAAGGAAAACAAAAAAAGTGCTGCGGCGCGCGCGGTGTGCGCTGGCTACACGGCAGTCTGAACGCTCCGTGGCAGTCTGAACGCTCCGTATCGCTGCTGGTCTGCATTGCTCTGGCCAGTGTGAACGGCCAGCTCCGTGGGGTTTTTCCCCCGCACCAGTTCCCTCCGCTTTGCCTCCGCTTTAGATTGCCAGTCTGTCCTCAGCCACAGTATACCCATATGTATTTTTATCATTTAGATATGAATCCACATTTACATCAGAATATACCCATTCAATGTCACTCTCTCTCTCTCTCAGTTTCAATTTTACAAGGAAGCCCCCCCCCAATCAATCCATTATAAAAGCCAATATGACACATAATGTAATAATTCAAAGCAGAAGGATTATTTTGGGAGATTTGCTACATTCATGTTTGGAGCTATTTCTTAAGTTTTGTATTTGCCTTTGAATTGGATCCAATGACTTCCTTCTACTAAATGAAGACACTTCCTCTGGTGGAAGGCGTTTTCCTCCAGCAGAAGGTCTCATTCCCATGATAGAAAGCCTCCTTACTTAGCAGAAGGCAGTCATTTATCCCAGCCCATTAACTACAAAAGTATACCTTTAATCTTGGCAAGTCTTTATTGGCTTGTTCTAGCTGGAATCGTAGTTCCATGTTTTCAGAAGACAATCTTATATTCTCCTTCTGAAGCTCTTGTTCCTTTTGGCATAGATCATCTGATCCCAATCCTGAAGTCTTAGTAAGGACAGAAGGAACATAGTGAAATTACCATATCAAGATGTAAAATATTAATATTATTTTATCAAAGATAGCAGGCAAAACTTTCAGCATTTTAGGTACTGTAAAACACATTTTATTTTTACAAATAAAAGAAGAGTCTACTTTTGCCTGCATAGTCTCAAAAATTAATTTGGAACTTAATTTAACTGGATTTCATTAGAAGGATAACAGCTAATCATTCTACATAAGTATATTAAGAAAATACTTCCTGCACCAAAGACAGAACCATGCACATATGTGTGTGAGGGAACAGACTACTCAGGGGAGTAAAACTTACACACAGTATTATTTGCAAGTAGGCAATTGATTTGTGATAAACTGTTTTAAAAAAACAACACAGGAGAACCCCCACTTTACTTTCTATGTTGTTCATGAGAGTACTTTGACCCCCAGGAGCAGAACTTCAGGTGGCTGCAGGAGGGGAAAGATCAGAAGTCCAGTTTCATTAGCCTCACATTGTGCAAGGTACATTGGGTATGAGCCACTAAGATATAAGCTGGAACATTAGTCCTACATTTTAATACCTATTGTCATACATCTGGAACAATGTGTTGCACTGTTGTACTAGAAGTCTATTGTATTATAAGCAAAAAGGTTTTGGCAGTTACAATAACAGGTCTGGTAGGTTGGTAAGCTGTATTAGGAAATGACAGGGTAACAACAGCGCTAAAGAATCACCAGGTTACCAGTCAGGATTAGCTATACAAAGGAACACTGAAAAGCAGGGGATGGAGGAGCTGAAGTGTCAAACCTGAGGAACTTCACAAAGATCTGTGACAGATCCAGCCCTCTCTTGATCTGTCTGAGGGCCCTCACGGGCCTCTTCTACCAACATCTCACTGGCGTTTTTTTCAGTTTGTGTGTCATTGTGCGGGACAGCATCTGCTTCAGAGTCAGACTGAGTGCAGCTCTTTCTATCAGAAGAAGATTCGGGTCTGCTTCCTTCTTCAGCATTATCTGGCTTTTCTTCCTTATTTATTTCACATTCTTGGTCAGTTTTCTCTTCTTCATGTTCTTGGGCCATATCTTTTTCAACAGCCTCTTCAGTTGAACTCATTTTCAGAGAGTGGCTCTTCTTGCCTTCTGATCCTGCCTCTAAATCATTCAGCTTTCCCTCATTTTCAGGTTGCTCTTCGGGAACTTTAGCAACATCTTCAGCAACCTGATGGGATTCCTCAGCAATGTATGTTCCCTCATCAACTCCATCAACAATTGTATTCATACTAACAGAAACATGACGACTTAACTTGGCCTTACTCAGTAGAGTTTTCTTAAGTGGAAAGCTCAAATGCTTTTGCTTAGTTAATCTGTTAGCAGTAAAGGCAGTGTTAGGAACTGCAACTGTGTCACCTGGAGAACTCTAGTACAGATGAAAGATAGCATGAAAGAAAAGCAGTTGATTGGAATAGAGAGAAAAAGGGTAAAAGCATTTATACTTTAATAGACAGCTTTAAAGGGGATTAGACAGATTCATGGAGGATCAGTGGCTATTAGCCATGGTGGCTAAAGGGAGCATCCATATTCAGAGGATTACTGCTTCTGAATACCAGTGCCAGGAAGCAACATCAGGAGAAGGCCTCAGCCTCTATGCCCTGTTGATGGACCTCCAGAGGAACTGGTTAGCCACTGTTTGAGACAGGATGCTGGACTAGATGGACAACTGCATTGATCCATCAAGGCTTATATTCTTAATGGGACCTCATTCACAAACTGTAAGCTTGGGCTACAAAAAAAAATTCCATAATCAGGATGACATGCATTTTTGTTCCTTTCAGGTTTAAAACAACATAAACTCATCCTGGGTTCTCTTCCTTACCCTCAGTTTACCTTCACTTCCCTCACTTTAAACACAGACAGCTCCTATATTCAAAGCATAACAACTGAATTCTGTTTCTAACACAAGCATTCTGTTTCCAACAATATCTGGCCAGCTCCTCCACTAAACTGATAAGCAAGGCATCTAGGAAGAAGTCCTCTTTTATCATTTCTCCCTAGCTTCTGTTATGCAGAGGTATACTGCTCCTGAACTGGAACAGTTAGTTCTCATGGCTAATAGCAATTCACAAATGTGTCCTCCATTAATCTGCCTAATTCTTATTTTTAAATATCACATAAGTTATCAACCACCACTGCATCTTGCAGCAACAAATTCCACAAATGGTGATTTGTGTGAAGTAATATGGTCTACCCTAAAATTACTGATGCTTTAATTTAATTGAGTAAAGTTCTAGAATTTTCAGAGTTGAAGAAAAAAAACATCTGTTTTCTCCAAAATGCTCATTTTTTAATAAATGACCCATGCACCCCCTCAGTTGTATTTTTAAAAAACAATTTTTAAAAGTCCAAAACTCTTAGAATCCCTTTGCTAGTAATTCACACCAATGAATTTGCCTTTTCGGTGTTACTAATTTAATATCCCTGGTTTCAGCAATTACTTTACCAAATTCAAACGTCATAATCTGTATCAAAGATAAAACTAAAATCCTACTTTGTGTAGTCAATCCCTTTTCAGACCAAATTCTCCCTGTTCTATGTGAGATAAGATTAGAAATCAATTTATGGCTAGTGTACTTCCTCCCCATCTGCTCAAGACAGATAGTGGGAGTTTTGGTGGTAGAAAATGCCATCAAGTAGAATCCACTTTATGGCAATCCCAGAGGGTTTTTCAAAGCAAGAGATAAACAGAGGTGGTTTGCCATTGCCTGTCTCTGCATAGCAACCAGGGACTTCCTTATTGGTTTCCTATACAAGTACTATCCAGGGCCGACCCTGCTTAGCTTCTGAGATCTGACAAGATCAGGCTAGCCTGGGCCATCCAGAACAGGGCAGTGGGGTAATACCATGTCTATTTGAACATGAAACCTTTTCATTATAAAACCAGTAGCTACGGAGATAGTTTGGGCTCCAAACTAAGAGCATGCAGCCGCTACACAGCTAGCAGAATGCTGCAGTCAAGACTGCCAACCAAACAGGAGTAAGAAAAAGAAACAAGAGAAACAGTGTATACAACACAGATTTCATGTTATGTATGAGGATGTACAATTTAGCTGTACAAGAAATAAAAAATAATGCAACTTACCGAAGGCCTTGAAAAAGTCTCTCTGGAAAACTGTCTTTCCAAAACATGAAGTTTTTCTTGCAGGTATCGGTTTTTTAAGTGTAAGTCTTCCACAACAGAATCACGAGGTACAGCATACTGTGTCCTAGACAGAAGAGTAAATAAATGTTATTACTGAATAAGCAAGCAATATAGCGTACTTAGACATAGTAACCCCGCAATCCTTTTACATTAAATATTGTAGTTGATGGGAAATGACCTTTTTTGGCAGAATACATAAAGAAATAGCTCTAAAACCTTTGTGCATTCAGGTACTGTCACCTGCATATTAGCAAATTGTCCCCAAAGTACAGCCAGTTACCAACAAGGGGTGTGCAATCCCCCACCAGTAATTTTTGGGTTCAGGTATACTGAACCTGTAAAATATCGGTATTTCCCAATATTTCCAGATCCCAATACCAGTATGATATTTGGATTTGGCAAATATTGGGAAAGCCAAGGGTTTTTTGGCTCCATTATAGTTAATGGTCTCCATAGACTACAATGGTAAATTGATCCAGGGGTATCTGGGCCTCCGGGGGGGGGCTGGTTTTGAGGTAGAGGCATCAAATTTGCAACATAGCTGTTGGTGTCTCTCCCCAAAGCTTCAAAAAGATTGGACCAGGAGTCCAATTCTATGGACCCCAATAGAAGGTGCCCCCATCCTCCATTGTTCTCAATGGAGAAAAAAAGCATTTAAATGGCTCACAGTCCCTTTAAATACCTTCTCCAAGTTGTACAACTCCATGACAAGAGTACAAAGGCATTTAAAGGGCTCACAGTCCCTTTATACAGCTTCTCCAAGCGGCGAGTTCATCCGAACTCACCACGGAGTTGCACAACCTGAAGAAGGCTTTTAAAGGGACCACAATTCCTTTAAATGCCCATTAAGTTTGGCTATCTGGTGGCCCTGAGAATCCTGAATATTATTGGGGGGCGGGGCTTGGCCATTTCGGATAGCTGAAATTGAGCCCCATTCGGTAATTGGCTTAAAAAGTACTGGTAAGGTATTGGGGGGGGGGGGGGTTCCTCAGCTCGGTTTATGCCAAATGCACATCCCTGTTATCAACCTGTCTGTTTACTAAACAGAACCCAGGGCAGAAGATAACCATTCAATTCATGTTTCTAACTGAGCTGCCAAACTCCGATTTTACTGATATTAAGTATATCACATCACATAGCCAATCTACAAACCTATATTCAAAATGCGTTATTGCCTACTTCATTCAGTGACAAGAGTGTGCATTAAGAGTCCTTGTATCTTATTATAATATATTCACCTAATAAAAAGCATCCCCTTTTTGTATAACATCCTCATGTCTCAATAAAACCTCAGCAGCTGCTCAGTCCAATCTAAATCCATTGAAATTAATAAGACTGGGCTAAGTCTGCACAGGGTTGCACTGCATACAAAATTACCCATTAATTTGATTTTTATGCTATACTACTATTTGTTCCCCCAAAGGTTAAGCTGTTCAGCTTCCAAAGAAAAACTTCTCCTTGAAAATAATCTCACATTTTAAATCACATTAGATGGGGGGGGGGTAAACAAATAGAAAACACAAGGTTCAGTAGCCTTCTGGAAATAATTCTTACTTCAGGTGAGTGATCTCATTCTCCAAAGCTGTATTTCGTTTCTGGAGCTCTTCCAGCTCTCTCTCAGATTCTGAAGCCCGTACTCCCATTACATGATCAACAGTAACACCACTGCTCTTGAGTTTCTTCTGTAGCACAATTTTTTCTTTATCAGCCCTGAAATACATCATTGGTCTTCATTCATTTAAATATTCAATTGCTTGTTTAGTGGTACTTTCATAAAGTTACTGCCAGTCCTCACTTTGCTGCATGATAAATCCTCTATATAGAAAGAAAGCTCTTCCATGAATACCTCTCAGTATGGTGCCTTGCAATGTTCTGAAAACCAGGGCTATTTTTGGGCAGGAATGCACAGGAACGGAGTTCCGGCTGGCTTCCAAACTGGCCACGCCTCCAGCCTCCCCCCCCTTGGGTTCTCCAGGCGCCTTGCAAGCTGCGGGGTGCCTGGGCAAGCCAAGCCAATCCAGGGAGGGAAGGCAGTTTAAACTGCCTCCCCTCCTCGGGTTCCACATGCGCCCCGCAAGCCACGGGGCACCTGGGGAAGCCAATTCTGGGAGGGAACTGCGCGGTCAGGGGTGTGGCCTAATATGCTAATACATTTCTGCGGTTGGGTGTGGCCTGTTATGCTAATGAGTTCCTGCTGGGCTTCTTCTACAAAAAAAAGCCCTGCTGGTAACTATATTCTTTGTACCTTACTCCACAAGAGGAGACTGCAGCTATTTTGCACAGTGTTTCATTTCATCATTCTCTTTACTGTGGCATTGAAATTGTTGCAATGGCAAGACAGGACACCACATGGACACCTGAAATCTATCCGCTCCAAACAGATGTGATAGCAAATGCTGTCTATGGGGTCATGCCCTTTCCATCTCCTAATCCCAAGAAAGAGAAGTCCAAGCAGTGCTCAAGGTCACTGGTTGCTCAGACAGCCATGAGAGAGGCAGTTCACTGGAGCTCCTCTTCTTCAATGGGGAAACCACAGCAGATGCAGAGGAAAATTTTGCAGTGTCATGGAAGTAGGCCAGCTCAGAGACTGCCCAAGGACAGTACAACATCTCTCAGAGTATTGGGAAGGCACCCAACATGTGAGGTCAGATGAAGAGATTCCCCGAAGAGAATCTTGATCAAACTTTACCACCAATCACGCCCTACCTGAAAGAGACAAATGGGCAGTGATGAAGCAAGCCTCCCCAGGTCCCCAATAGGCAGGGACTTCAGGGTGACGAGGGAGCCTACCGGGTTAAATACTGGGGCTGTATTCTCTGAAGCTCTGTCACAGGTATCACATAATTTCTGGTGCTTCACTGATGAGGAGCTGTTTTATAAAAGCTGTATTAATGTATCAAAACCAAATCTCTTCCTCAGAGGTTGCTTTCCATTGGCTAGAACACTGCTAGAAAAACAAATCTTACATGCAAAGTTGCTAAACATTATAATAATTGAAATCAAATTACTTTGAGAAAAGTTCCTTTACTGTGTTTAATTGTTTGGTTATAGACTCTACTTCCTTCTCCTTTTCTTTCAATTTATTCTTCATCCCTTCCATTTTAGTTTGCCATTTTTTACTTTCTTCCCATCGTATGATTTCCTCCTTTGAATTCTGAAAAACACAGAAGAGCAATGTTTTCTCAGGATCTATTTTAAAAGGTAACTAGAGACAACAGTCTTTACTCAAGCCTGCTTTGCCATTATTTTACAATTAATACATTTGGTTGTACTCCCTGTTTTGCTCACTGGCATTTGAGCTGCCTGCCTGTAGAAAACAGGGTTACCAAGTGCTAGAACAGTACATATAGAGAAGAGGGATGGGATGAACAGAAGGTATAGAAAAGGATAAAGAGGAAAGTGGGTAACAAAGATGAGGGACAGACCTATGATGGTGCAGAAAAACAAGCAAGTGTACTCTGTGGGGTAAAGAGAGAGAGAGAAGGGAAGGTTAACTGAGAGAAAAAACAGTTGAGAGACAGCTGAGTTGCTACAGTGGGGTAAAATTCAGGTGGGTAGCCATGTTAGTCTGAAGCAGAACAAAATTTGAGTCTAGTGGCACCTTTAAGACCAACAAAGTTTTATTCAAGGTATAAGCTGGAACAATTCCAGTATGGTTCTTGCCTCTATTAAGCACCATTTATTATGCTTATGCTCATTGCTGCTCATCCTCTACTTATACGTATGAACTGGTAACTTCTATTTCAATGTATTTGAAGAAGTGTGAATGCACACAAAAGCTTATACTTGAATAAAACTTTGTTGGTCTTTAGAGGTGCCACTGGATTTGACTGTTGTTACAGGGGGCTATGGGATGCAGAGAGAAAAAAGAGGATAACTGAGAAAAAAGGAAGTTAACTGAGAGAAAAAAGAGGTTAACTGAGACTGGTCTTAACCGAACACACATTTAAACCATAATGAAATACTTTCTGTAGATAATCTAGCAGTGCAGCCCCACTGATTTAAAAATCCATTAAAAAGTGCTCAGAATTACTGGAGTTATAAACCTCTGCCAATTGTGCTGCTGGATCACTGATTTAGTTGTTTCTTTCACTGCAAACCAAAAGGCTGAAAAACAAACCTGGAAACCAAAAGGCTCAGCTATAATGCCATGGGAGAAACACGACAACCAAAGAAACAAACAAACAAAAAAAGACTGGCTAAGCCAGTTCTAATTGTGTGCCTGATATATACTTTGTCTTCTCGTGAAGTTCTCTTAGCCAAGTCTTCATTCTTCCTTTCTAGCTCAGTTTCCAGCTTTTTAATTTTCTTTTGAAGTTCATCTATCAGAGTTTGCTCATCAGCTTTACCCTGAAAAGAAGTATATGTAAATTATTGATAGAGAGTTTCAGTACAACTAATGGAACTCCCAGCTGGATGTGTGTTAAAAACCAGGAGCGTTCACTGGATTATGCTCCTATTTATGCAGGAATGGGTGCTCTGAAGAAAATCTAAATTTACAAATAAAAGTAATCATGATCAAGTTGTAGGTAGTGCTTACCCTAGTGACCTAAAAGAAAGGCTAGGGTTTTACCCCCACATGTACCATCAAGAAAAAAGAAGGGGCATGGATGTCTTAAAATTCACATGCAAGTTACAGTTATGTGCAATAAAAATATTTTGTGTATAGCTTTTTTTGAGGGAAATAATCTTACATCAAGGGTCTTCTTTGTCCCAGGTAATTCAGCGACAAATGGGTATTCAGATAAAATAAAAGTCTTTCTATAATAAATGGAAATTTGGATCTTCAAAGAGATTAACACTTGGTGCCAACAGATATTCCCACAGACGCTTGAAAAACTGACATGTTTTCTAAACAAGTCACCAGATCTGAGCATACATGTAGGCACTCCTCTCCCATCATGTGCCAACTAACAGGACACTAGACCAGCTTGCTCTGCGCTAGTTCTCTGTCCAGGCAACCAAGATGAGCCCCTGTGGTGCTGAACATGCTGCTGGGGCTGGGCTTGATCCCAGTGTTTCTTGCCTATACCCCTCCCCCTTTCATTTGCCAATGCACAAAATGTTTCACAGGTATAAGTTCAGATATTTTGGCACTCAAGTCCAAAAAGCTGCTTGTCCTTCATGTAGGCAGTACTGTGGATCAGCACTAGGGCTGCCAGGAAGACCAACCACCAGCAACCCTAACTGCGTGCCAATGCTCTGTTGGCTAGTGGGAGAAAAATAATTGCCATTGGCACGATAGTATTACATCACAGCTTGGGAGGGGAATCAAAAGTGACATCACACCACCCTAAGAATTTCTGGGAGCTCTATGGTTCTATCACAGAGTTTTCTGCAATTCCTAGAGTGGTGAGATGTCACCCCCGAATGTAATGCCCTTGTGCCAATGGCGCCCCCATTTCCCTGCCTCCTGAGACTGCCCAGTCAGCAGTGATTTACCAGAGTGCAAAAAACCCCAAACCATAACCAACCAACCAAAGATGTTCCACTATACATACAGCATTTACCTGAACTGCATTGCTTAGCCTTTTAATCCGTTTTCTCAGTTCTTCATTTTCCTTTTCCATTTCCTCTTTCTCCCTTAGAACTTTCGTAAGGGCTTTCACTTTTTTTTGAAGCTCCTGGTTTAAATCATCCATATCACCCAGTAATGAATTTTCTTTATTTCTACTTATCCTAAGAGAATCTTTCAGTTTTGAAAGCTGATCATTTAAATCCTCTATTTGACACTATGAAAAGAAATGAGAGAACCATGTGTTATTCAGGACTGCTGAGAGAATGAATTGCTATGGCAATATAAAGTGATTTGTTTCTATAGAAAGCAATGGCTATTACATACAACAGTCACCATTATTGGTACTGACCACTATACAGAAAAGGCCAGAACTGCTTGAGTTTCTGGCAATGGAGTGGCTATTCCTTTACCACAGCACACATGCAGGTATGCACACACAACACTCAGTTGCACCAATGGATCCAAGCTTCTGGATTAAACATATAAAGACCCTTCATATAAGATAAGACCAATGGTATTTCTTACTCTCATTGGCAGTGGCTTTCCAGAGCCTCATGCAGAAAAAGACTGAACTTGGGAAATTCTAAATGCCAACTACCACAGAGCTATGGCTTCTGAATAAACTTATGTGGCGCTATCACCATGCACTAAGTAACTACTGACTACAAGATCAGATGCTACTAATGACACTAAATAGCTACACAATGTGCACTATGTGCCAATCTGAATAGATTTCATCCTAGAAACAGAACCATATTCTTACCATTTCTACTTACATTAGCTCCTACTATAGTACATTCATTAGCCTTCAAAATAGAACAAAACTGTTTGTTGTGCATTGTTGTGACAGGTTTACAAGGGCACTATCCGAGAATATTTTTCTAAAAAATAAACTTACTGGATTATGATCAAGTGCAAATATTTTTGGTCAATATACTTAGTGCAGTGTGCATACAACGAATACCATAAAATGAAATTCACATACTATTAAATTCTTTGTTAGTTCTAATGGAACTAATGGAACTAATGGAACTAATGGAACTATGGAAGGTTTTGGATCCAGTCATGTACAAAATGTGCATTTAGCACAGTTCTATTTGAGCAGGATTTTGTGCAACACCTAGTGCTTTACTCCCTATATATTGTAGTGTCCAGAACACCGTCACACAAAATCTTGTGCCATGATTCCATTAAAGTGGCTACTGTGGTGTTTTTCTTGCGCTTCCACTCACGCTAGAGCTCTAGTAGAAGATGATGATATTGGATTTATATACCCTGCCCTCCACTACCCGAAAGAATCTCAGAGCAGCTTACAATCTCTTTTCCCTTCCCCTCCCCACAACAGACACCCTGTAAGACAGGTGGGGCTGAGAGAGCTCTTTTGAGAACTGCTCTTTCAAGAACAGCTCTGACAGAACTATGGCTTGCCCAAGATCATCCAGCAGCTGCAAGTGGAGGAGTGGGGAATCAAATCCAGTCCTCCCAGATTAGAGTCGGTGCACTTAACCACTACACCAAACTAGCTGAAAATTTTGTACTTGGTCCAAAGCTATCATCTGCAAGGCTGAGCCTTTCATGTTTTTATTTCCAAACATTTCTACACAACTTTCTTTGATTTAACTTCCTGCTATCCAACTTCCATTGACTGAATGGCCTTTGTGCAGAGTCCTACATGTGTCCAAAGAAAGTGAACAGACATCTCTAAGCAATAGTGCCTGGGTAATTGCTCCTGAAGATTTAATACCCAACCAGTCATTTTAAGATTGGCAGTGGCAGGGAAGGGGAACGAATTCAATGGTTTAATAAATTCTGTAGCTTTCACAGTGACATATAATCCCTACTGTCCTTTATCTTTACAGGCAACATGATGCTTCTTGCTCACCCTCAGTTCCTTTGTTTGCTTATCCACAATCTGCTGAACATTCATATGTGCTTCTTTTTGTGATGCTGCAGAAATAATCTGCTGCTCTGCAGCTGCTGTCATTTCTGCTCGGAGCTCCAGGAGTGCTTTACTTAAAGCCTGCAAATGTTTACAAATATCAAGAAAATATAGAATTTCCTTAGAATCACTACAATTCCTTAGAATCATTACAAATGCCAAAAGTTATCAATTCACAGACTGCTATGCTTTGTCTACAACAGCAGATTTAAAGTCACCACAAATCTATGTCTTGATCCTACAGATTCAGCCCACTAATGGTGGTGCTTTCCTCCAGCACCAACTGCCTTCACTTGATTAAAGAGGTTCTTTGCTAGTGGAAGCCTCCTTGCATCAGAGGAATGTGCTGTTGGTGGAATGGCTCCAAGGGATCTGTGATATAAATTGTGTGATAATGTAAAATGTCGCACTGTAAAGGAATTCAAGTAATTGATTGTGGTCAAAAGCCAAACCAGGCATTCTTTTGCCTTAAAAAGAGTAACCATATATAATTTCCCCCCTCCAGGTAACATCTAGTCCCTGGGGGAGGGGGTGTCACAACATGCTATATACCCCTACCCCATGTCCAACTGCAGAAACACAGGACATTGTGACTTGAGATAAATTACTAAAGGCAGGAGTGATCTGGATATGCAGCTGCTGTCCAGTGAGGGCAAACATTCTACTTTGAATCTCAGACCAAGCTGATATCTCAGCTTTAAAAAGTTATCACAAGATCAGAAAGCATGAATCAGTTCTTATTTGCCAAACAGAATTAGCCAATTTATGCCTGAATTACTTTTTCTATATAGATGACTCACTTTCTGTTGTTTCTCTTTTAAGGCTAGCTGATTCTTCAACCGTTCCACTAGATTTTTCATTGTAGTTGTTGGAGCTCTATTATTTGCTTCTTGTTGGACTCCCAGCTCAGTTTTAACATTCATTAATTCTTTCTCCATTTGTGACAATGTACTCCTTAGTTCATCCACTTCATCTTTCAATTGTTTCACTTCAGCAGCATGTCTCTCCCCAAGCCTAACATAGCAAAACAATAATGACACCCACTGGTTAATGGAGCACACTCAAGAGGAACTTAACAAGGCTGAAAATACTGCATCTTTTTAATTACAAGCATTGCCAACAGTGGCCTCATCAAAATGGCTTCCTTGATAACACTGAGTTTTGAACTGGCTAATTTACAAGCACCCCTGCCCTGCCCACAGCCTTGCACCACAGAAGTGCCACTGGACTTTATCCTTGCATAGAAATCTACACACATAGAGGCCAGTGCACATAGGCTCAAACAACAGAGCTGTTCGCCACACTTTTGCAAAGTACAGTTTCCACAAATTAGCCCTCAGATGCTCAACAACACTGTAGGCCTCTGTTCAAGTGTGAAATTCAATACTTAAACATGTGAGGCCAAAGCACTGCAGGTGAAGCTGGGATGATGTGGTGAGGCAGCTGGCAATATTTTGATACTTCAGTGAATGTGCATTCTGAAACAAGGTAGAGTTCATTAGAAAGCATGGATGGCTTCAAGCATGTGTATGGACGGCTTCAAGAGGGAACTGGAGAAACACATGGAGTAGAGGTCCAGCAGTACCTATTAGCCACAAGGAATAGACAGAATATCTCAGTCTGGGGCAAGTGATGCACTGTATTCTTGGTGCGGGGGGGGGCAACAAGAGGGAGGACTTCTAGTGTCCTGGCCCCACTGGTGGACCTCCTGATGGCACCTGCTATTTTGGCCACTGTGTGACAGAGTGTTGGACTGGATGGGCCACTGGCCTGATCCAACACTGGCTTCTCTTATGTTCTTAGAAGTACTAACATGAAAAAGCATGTAGATGGTGCAGCCAGAATAGTTTTCTTCTTTTTAAAATTCAATGCGAATTAAACTTCCACTAGGTCAGTAGTTTTAATGCAATTTTGATCACATGTACTTAGAACCAATTTGACAAAAGCCTAAATACACTACCTATAGCAAAAGCCCTATTATGAACAAAGGACGCAATCCCCAATGCAATTATTCTAGAGCAGCCCAGGTGAAGTCAGCACAACTCCTCTGGAGTAAATAGACTTTTAATTGCAACTAAAGTATTTAGTTAGGAAAAATACATTATATAAAAACTGTATTACCTTTTTCAAAGTGTCTGCTCAAAATAATATTCTTGAAAAAAAACTTGTGTGTTGTGTAATAAAAAAGTAGTAAGTTCACAAAAAAATTAAACTGAATTTTTTTCAGTCACCATAATTTAAATACAAACTCTGACAAATATATCTTGCGTTTCCCCTCCCATCTCTGCATACTAAATTTTGACTAAAATGTATAAAGATTTAAGAACATAAATATGAAAGCCAATTACTTCTGACATGAATTGTAACTCTGATCTAGACTTACTGGGCTCTAACATTTTCAAACTCCTTGATTTTTGCTATGGTAATTTGTTTTTGCTTCTGTAAATCAGAGGATGTTTTCTTTAATCTACTGAGAAGAGAAGTAAGAGAGCTGTCTTGTTCTGCTACAGTTTGTTCCATCTCTGCCAGACGAATTAAATGTTTATTTGTTGGGACAACTAAAGAAGGCTTCTTTACCAGCTCCTGAGAACAAAATACAAAATTAAGAAAATAAATCTTTCATTATTTCTTTATTGGATAACACATTTCACCGACATATTAGATCAAGCTCCTACCTAATATACATTTTAGAGAGAGTCCCTACATTATTTAGAACACAATTCAGCAAAAGTTCTGTATCTTTTAAGTCCCTTGATTTAAGGAAGAGGTAAATAATGTTCTCCCAACAAAACTACCAGTAAGATACAGATGCCCAGTTATTTAATATGCTTATTAGTAAAGCCTGCTTGGGGGAAAAAGCACTTAAAATGGTAGCAGTTTTACTTCACTACGCTAAATAAACAAACAAACAAACAAACAGATATGGGATTCCATAGGACTTTTTCTAATGTACTACCTAGAGACATATCTTGTAGCATACATAAAACTTATGCTTCTGACTTCCCTATCTTGCTATAGCCTTCCATTGTGCTTCCTTGGGGGTGAGGTATCAGTGAATCCCCAAGAGCAGCAAAGGGGGATAGGGTTGCCAGCCTCCAGGTGGGGGCTGGGGATCTCCTGCTTTTACAACTGATCCCCAGCTGACAGAGATAAGCTCCCCTGGAGAAAATGGCTGCTTTGAAGGGTAGACTCTATGGCATTGTACTATGCTGAGGCCCCTCCCCTCCTCAAACCCTGCCCTCTCCTGGCTCCACCCCCAAAGTCTCCAGGTATTTCCCAACGCAGACTTGGCAACCCTAAAGGGGGACAATGGGGAATCACCTAGAATCTCCCTCCCCCCCCACCTCCCAATAAGGACCTACCATCAAGAGAGGCAGGCTCCAAGTCACAGTGCATCCACATAAAGAGTCACACCCTGATTCTCTCACGTAGCTTTGTTGGATACTTCTCATTTAACAAAATTCTGACATGCATGCTCAAAACTCCCATCACTGACTCGATCAAGAAAAGGGTTTTATAACAATGCTTGCTAAAGGTGATATTTCTCCATGTCCTTCTCACTATTGTCGCTCACTTAGATAGTATCACTTTCTCCATAATCCATCCCACTCACTATCTGTGAAAGTATTACTATTTTCAAAACCCACATTGTATTCTGTCCTAATAAAACAGTCCCTCAATGCACCCTCTGCTCGCATGGAAATGGTGTTATGTGAGGGCAGAACTTTGAGACCTAAAAGATTAACAGGTGGAAACCTTCTAGTTGCATCCAAAGGGCTACATAAAAATCAGTGAAAGCCACAGAACACTAGTGAAACAGTATGATCATCATGTATCGTCTTCCTGTTTAAATACTTACACTTACCAGAGCAGTTTTCTTGAATTTATTAAAGGCATCTTCAGTATGGAAATCTAACTTTTGGTGTAGTACTCTGAGGTCTTCTTCATGTTTCTTCGCAATTTCTTCTTGCTCCTAAACAGTAGAAATTGTATATCTAACATTATTACCACCTATAGTGTTCAATTCACTAAGCATGGTGTTCCTGTGCAGAAGCCCCATTTTCCTACCTCTTCCCATGTGAATGCACAGACTCTTGTGCAGGAAAAGCAAGGAAGCATTGTAGAAAGGGAGCCATCCCGTGCTCATGCTCTGTCCTAGTGTGCCTTGGGGCACTGGGGACTGCTGGAAGCAAATATTGTGTGCGGGGGGGGGGGGGCGGCGCGGGGGACCATGCATAAGTGCAAGTGCTTTCCACTTACTTGATCTGCTCGGACTCTTGGGATCCAAGCCTTTGTTTCAATAGTCAATCATTCTGCTCCCAAATACAAGTCTATTCCACTAGTTACAAAAAGGCTAAAAACTAAAGCTCAAGAATAAGGTAATATACTTTAATTTTTCCATACATGGGACCCACTATTAACTCCTACCTTCAACATGGGACCTTCTTTTATTTTTTTAACCCCTCTTCACTCCCCCCATGTCCTGCTCTTTCTCTCCTTATGAAGCCAAACAAGGATTATGCTGCCCTCCTCTGGAACAGCCAGTTCACACATATAGCAGTTCCACATGAATACTGCTCAGCTGTGCCTCCCAAGTTTTGAGAACATTTGAATCGAAACCCATCTTTACATGTGAACTGGGCCCATAGGAGAACATAAAAGAAAAATACCTCTCTTGCTTTGGCCAAAAGGTGTTGGTACTTTTTCAAGACTTCCTCTTTTTGATTTAATCTTGCTTGCATATTCACAATTGTCTGATGTGCAATTTTCAAGGCACGAGGATAAGCAGGGTCATCTTCATTTCTGTCTAGCTCAGCTATTATCTTCTCTCTCTCAGAAGTTGCTGGTAATCGAAGTCTTAGTTCGTTTATAACCTTGTCTCTAGACAAGATATTTTGTTCTGCTTTCCACAAAGCAGTTTCTTTTTCTTTCAGTTTCTGCAGGAAAGAAAATATATATACCGGAACACTATTTATTAAAATATTGTACAATGCTATTTCAAAACACTGTATCAATTATTTCTTAGAAGCATTATTAAACACAAAAAATGTATGTGTGTGTGGGGAAAATGTATGTATGTGTGGGGAAAAATCTAACTAATTTGCATGAACAGCTTCTATTATTAAAAAGCTTCTATATTTACAAATACCTAGGGTTCTCTTTATTTACTTAATTTATACCCTGAACCCCACAGGGGACTTCAGGGCTGCTTTATATTTAATGAAATCCCAGCATAAAAATTGCTCGGCAAAAAATATCATTAAAAAAAAACACATTATGATTCTCATTTCATAGTGCAGCAGAATCTGGGCATGTTGAAGAGAGACTAAGGAAAGAGATGCTTTGTCTTGACAGTCCCTAATGAGCGTGCAAGGCACAGTTAGGGGGATGGAGTTCTTTGGGACAGAGAAGGAAGCTCTTCTACGTGAAAAGCACCAGAGCAGGAGTGGGTGTGAATCTTTGGATTATTTCATGTATAAGTATGTGCATGTGTACCAGAATATATGCATACGCACATGTGCAGGCAGGTATTATTAAGATTAAGGGACTGAAGCAAAGGGTGCAAGGGCAAGAAAGCAGGAGTGGCTTGGGGGCACAGAAACAGAAAGAACTTTCATTTGGAGGGTATCTGTTGTGGATTTCTAATACCTCCATTTAGTATTTTCATAAAGAAAATACTTATCTTGCTCATACCCTGAAAACTAGCAAATAGATTACAATATTTTAAATCAACCATAATTCATTTATTTTAAATGTTGTGATGCCTAAAAATGAAAAACACTGATTTATCCACTAGCCAATTAAATTAGACTATCACACACATTAATAGGAGTAAATTGGCTCAATTCCAAGTACTCCAGTCTTACTATTTTGAGAACTGGAATGACTATCCTGCTTTTTGAATTAAACATACTGTTCTACTATTTGAAATTAAACGTATTATTACATCACTATCAGCTCCTGGTTGCATTGAATTTTTCTGACCAAGTGAGAAAAGTACACAATTGAACCATTATTATAGGAAAGTATACATAACCATGGCAGCAAACTATCAAGAATGAGGCCCCCTGATAAATATCTTTGCCTTTGGTTACAGACAATAATCATTCAACATTTTCATCTTGGTCAATTTATAAGAAATGATTGTTGCATTGTAATGTCAGAAGCCATTCTGTAATAACATCTGTTTGACCACAGAGGAAAGCCAATGGGCTGAAATGTGTATGGTCAAGATTAATAATGGTCATTGTGAAGAAATGCATTTTTTCTTTGGAAGTTTGAAATGAGCAAAACCTTAACTCGGAGTTTTAAAAGTTTTTTTTTCTCTGTCTGGACAGAGAATAGGCAAGAAGTGGGGAGGTCAGTTCAACTGCTTTCCAGACTTACTTACTTCAGCCCACCTTCATACACATGCTAATAGATCTAGACAATGGGATGGTCAAGCTTCAAGCAGGGAACACAGATTTCAAGGTGTTAAATACTAGAGAGACTTCAGGAAAGAAAATGCTGGAAATTTCCAGAAAAGCCTCTCTGACCTGGACTGACCTGGTCAATGGGTGGTGAAAAGAGAAGTGATAAAACTCAGGAGGAGCAAGGAGGAAGCTCTCTTTGGTGTTGAGTCCATCAGAACAGACAGAACTCTTAACAGAGGTCTGGAAGAGGTAGCCATTGACCATGTGCTGGCCTGGAGGAAGCTTCAAGGTAACTGAAACTCTGTAGAGATCTGTAACTTCATAAACTAAGCAGCCTGTCCTATATTTTAACACCTGATAGAGCATGTATAGAGAGAGGGACAGAGGATTTGCATTTTACCCATTTCTTTTGAACCTCTTGCTCAAACTGGTGCTGTGCTAAAAGTATGCCTGTGAACATTTTCTTTTTAATACTTTATAACTTTTGATGCTGGTAGTGGTTCTCTGTACCACTAAGACCTCCACCATCTTGGACACACTATTTTAAAAGGAGTGCCAGGGGGAAGGCAGGCAGTTGACAAGTGGCTATTAATCCAAGGGTGCACAAGACCGTAAACTGTCCCCATGGTGGCCAGGTGCTGGGCAGCAGGAGACACAGAGGCAAGGTCTCAGAACTTGGAAGGGAAACTGGGAATCCTGACCTCCCAGAAGGCAATTCCTTACAAAGGTCAGGTGGTGATGGCAAGTTACCGGGGAGAAAGAAAAGCCTCTTCAGGTGTTGGGAAAACCTTGGGAGGTCAGGGTGGAAGGCCCGTGCTACCACAGTCATTTTAGATTGTCATTATTCAGTTTGATTCTTAATTGAGGCCATCACCAGGGGCCAATATCTGGGGGGGGGGGGGGGTTAACCTACTTCATAGTAAATTCATATATATTTTTGTACATATTTTTAATTTGACTAACAGAATTATTGGGCCTATACATTCAGAGTTTCTTAACCTTTAGGTTCTTAATTCAATTCAGTTTGGGATAAGTCCCCCCCCCACCTTTTTTTCATTTTTCAATTCCCAGTATTCCAGCTTTATTGTTCTGAGAACTGGACTGAGTATTCTACTATTTGAAATTAAATGTTTATAATAAAAACTAGTTTCATTACTTGTTACAGACATTAAAAACAAATTCTGTATTTTGTTGCCTCATTTTTCTTGTTTACAAAATTTAATTTAAAAAAAGAAAAGACCTCAGAAATGAAACACAATATCAATTCGAAGTTCTTCCTTGTACTCGTGAGGAAAATGCCTTAAGCACCAGAAATACTGTAAAGCATTTCCATTTGTACAGTGAAAGAGAAAGAGGCTGGCCTGAAGAGTGATAACTTTTTAATTAAACTATTCCATAAATCACTGAAAGAATATGATCCAATTACCTCTTCTAAGGATTTGCAGGTTGCTTGCATTTCCAGGATTGTTCTAATATGCTCTCTACTTTTTCTTAGAGCTTGGTCAAGCTGATGTGGAAGTGGTAAGTCAGGATCTGGAACTGATCCCATAGCTTCATCAAACTGCAGAATAAATAGAATGTAGAAAATCTAGCTGTCTCTGTAATGACTGGGATCAGTCCAATCTAAATCCAATTCAAATAAAATCAGCATAGGTACCTTTTGAGCAGTACTTAATATATCATTTTGTCGTTGTTCATATTTGTCTAGCTGCCGTTCCAATTCTACTTCTCTTTGATCCCAGGCCATCTGGCGCTCTTCATGGAACTGTAATATTTTTTGACATATTAAATAAGGATTTTGTATTAAATAATCTGACAGTAGCAGATATTTTAAAGCTTATATGCACTAAAATTAATATTTTGGTATGTTTCTGATAGTTATACCTGTTACCTGAAGTTATCTTATTTAAAAATTAATCAGTTTAGATAATTAAATGCAATAAGGCAACACCATATGCTTTTTGGTACCTTGTTTTGCTGTACAATTTCTTCTTCCAGGTTGCTGATTGTGCGTTCATATTCAGAAATGACATTGCTCAAATATTTGTTCTCTTCCTTTTGCTTGGCTAATTCACGGTTCAGTTTGAGCTCCTGAAGACGAAGCTCTTCAATTCTCATATGCCACTCAATTACCTGATAACACATAACAACAGGTAAACCCTGACAGCAATAATTAAAGACCACGCTGAACTGATTCCAGTTGAGAATATGAGTGCCAACTGTTACAGCAAAAAGTACTTATGCACTTTAGGGATTAACTGCCTCACTGTTCTAATCCACATTTGGTTGGCCACAGCCTAGTGATCTGATACAGTGAAAATGTAGCAGACAAACATTCAGATTAGAAGATTAAACTAAGGTTGCCAGGTCCTTCCTAGTCCCTGGTGGAGGCTTTGGGGGAGTTTCTGGAGGGGGTGGGGACATCCTCAACATGATGACACCACACAGAAGTGACATTATCATGTTGGGGACTGGCACATTTAAAGGGTTCCTTTAAATGCTTTTGCCAAGAAGTAGGGGCTGCACGCACCTGCATTCCAAGCAGCAAATTTGCCACTTGGCGTTCAGGTGTGAGCCCCCGCAGATTCTTGCCAAAAGCATTTAAAGGGGACCCTTTAAATGCTTTTGGCAAGAAGTGGGGGAGGGGGGACGTGCACCTGAACGCCAAGTGGCAAATTTGCTGCTTGGATTTCAGGCATGCAGCCAGCAGCCGCCCCTCTCCCTCCCCTCCTGCAAGATTTAAAGGGTCCTCCAGTTGACCGGCGGGCCATGTGCTCCTGCCAATCAGATGGATGGCCCTTTAAATCTCACAGGAGGGGAGGGAGAGGGATGGCGGCTGGTGGGGGTGGGGTTTCCCCTGGTGGCCAGCTATCCAGTGGCAGGCTCCTGCCCACAAAATTGGGGGCTCCCCCACCCCCACCTGGGGACTGGCATCCCTAGCTGACACAGAATAAAGCAAAATGGAAGTATTAGGACCTGTGGACTCAAAGCTTGCTTTGCAAGTCCTGAAAATAACTGAATCATGGAAGTAAAATTACAATGTCTCGTGCAACATCAATCAACATGAAAAATGGCAAGAGAGACTCACAGCTTCTCAGGACTCTGTCTCCTGGATCAGTCATGGCATTAAAACAGCTTACCCACTCTGAGAGACAGATCATGGAGAACTGCATATAAAACAATGCTGGAAGTTGTATTTTAAGTTAAATTGTTATCTCTCTAACCTTTTGTGCGCCTCTTGTATCTTTTAATGTGGCTATTAGTTCTTCTAAGCCTTTTAATTTCATCTCCAACTCCAGGGCTTTGTTCTTTGAATTTCGGCGCTCTTGCTCAGCATGCTGAATGTCATCCAGCATTTTAAGTTTGTCATTCTGAAGCTGGATCATAGTTTTGGAGAACTTCTCCTGTTGAGCCAAAGGCAAAGCACCACTAAACTGCCTCCGCAGAGACTGAACCGTCTGCCGTAGATGTTTGGCTCTGTTTCTCCCTTCTAGCCGTGCATAATACAATGCTTGTTCCTTGTCATCCAATTTCTGCTCTAGGCGTAGATTAGCAATCTCCATCTTCTGAAGTTTTGATGTAGTGGCTTCTAACTTGGCTATGGCTGTAGCCTCACTAATCTGAAGGGCTACAATATGCTGGTGCAGTTTTGCAATAAGTGCTTTTTCATCTGATTGTGCCTAGATGCCAAATAAAATACAAGAAATGTTTATTCAAAGCACATGTATGCTTGGGACTTTTTTTTGTTACTACACTTTATAGCTATGGTTAACAAAAACACCCAGACCTGATAGTCCAAAATTTGCATTCTAAGGGATTGCACTTCTTTCTCTCTGGACTGCTGGCGATTCTCCAAAGCATCAACTTGCATCTTGGCAATGTCAGCAAGTTCTCTTAACCTAACAAGATATAACAGATATTTCAAATTAAGAAGAAAAAAATAGCTCTGAATCCATTGTAACGTTGGCACAGTGACATATTCTTTAGGGCACAGGGTTAGGTCCTTTACAAACAGCCTCCTAATACACCTTTCTCTTAAACATGAAAAGAGCCAAGAAACAAGAAGTATACGTCAAAAGTAATTTGCTGCACCTCATTAAATATAGCACTTGAATGTGCCATCAACTCACAACGACTCACAGTGGCCCCATCAGTAGGGCATTCCAGGCAAGAGAACAGCAGAGGTGGTTTGCTACAGCCTTCCACCATGTAACAACCCATCTTCCTCAGTGGTCTATCATCTAAGTACTAACCATGGCTGACCCTTCTTAGCTCCCAAGCTCTGATGAGATCAAGCTAAACTGCTAAATCTGGATTTCAACGATGTTTTCAGATGCAATAAATATTTTTAAAAGAATTGACTGAAAAAACACATTGCTACCAGTAAGGAGATGTCTTGTGATTGATCACAGGTAAGGAATTGAGCAAAAGCTGAGTATACCACAAGAGCATTCACTACTATTCTGACTGCCACATGCTATGGCCATATCATGCACAATATAAAGGAGATTTTCTTTCCAGAAGCAAGCAGAGTTTACATGGTTAAGTCATAGCCCTACCAACACTGGGATGGATTCTACGCTTTGCCCGCAGAAGGACTTTCCATATTTCCTCTTTACCCACCTGCTGCCTATGATCCTAAACAAGACAATGCCAAGAGTTGGGGGACCTGCATGAATGAGAATCTACACAACAAGGGTGGCTGCGTTATGGAGCGGGGAGAAAAGAACAAGAGCTTTCTGCACGAGCAACTTATTCCTGCTTTTCTTAGCAGTTAATCCACTGGCATTGGAATTGCACTGAGCACAGGGGTTCCATACATCTTCCCTCTCTGCATTTTTCCAGTTGCTATGTTAGTTTGTTTTCTTAAGCACATGCCTAAAAAAACCCCAAGATTTCTGAATGATGGTGCTGTTGTCATCAAAGGCATCACCAAAAATCAAAAACTACCGTGCTAAAGACAATTAACCAAGTATCACAAACATATTTTTTTAATTTACTCTTTTTAAATAATTCACTATCACATTAATTATCACACACAGAAAGTATAAATCCCAAGATACTAGGTATCATCCAAAAATATAACAGCAGATATTGCACAACCCCTCTATAAGTTACAGTGCTCCTAAATAGTACAAAGATGTTTTTGAAGGAGGACTCCTTTAAGTCCAAAAATGTATTTGTTCTTCCTCCTCCTCCAACAGAGGTCCAGATATCCTCCTGTTTCCAGGTCTTCTTCAGGGAGTTCTAAAAATCCTTTCAAGCTCAGGGCTGCTAAATACCCAAATATTTATTCCAATTTTTCACTACTGAACGCTGCAAAAAGTCTCTCATAGTGAGCTCAGGGCTTCATCCAAAGTAAAAAGCACATTTAGACATTTGTGATCCCTCAAGTTGGGGTTCCTCAACAAAGGCTTTTCAAGGCTCACAGACAACTGCTGGGAAGAGGAAAAGAAAAACCTGCCTTGACCAGCATCTTCTGCTGGCACTGTGCCGAATCCAGCCCAGTGTACACAACAGAGTCACATTTTGAGTCTTGTTTTCACTGGGTACTAGCAGAAAGACTTGGCTCTCTGAAGCGGTTCTAAATATAAAAGCCACATTCTAGAAAAGAACATATGCACACAAATGTCAAATTTTTTTTGCAGAAGCTATCTTACAGAACTCCTAAGTGCTCATTGAACTTTCAAAAGCTCAAAAAATAGCTGGGGAGATTAAAAACAACTAGCTTTAAAGGTGAAAATACTGCTGATGCTCTTTCTACAAACTAGAGAGCTTTCATACAAGGGAGAGGTATTACAGGCAGCTTTTGATGTTAGCCAGCATGGCCCTTCCACACAGAATTGTAGCTAGAATAACCTCTATGTGTCAAACATAAGGCCTGGGGGCTGGAACCACCCCATCCTGGGATCTTATCTGGCCCACGAGAAACTGGTGCAAGGGAGGGAACAGGAGGTTGGGGGGGGGGGGGAGTGGGCAGAGCCACTCTGCTGGTGGCTTCAGCATGGCAGAACAACCTTGTCTGCAGGAGTCAAGAAGAACCCCTTCACTTCAGTGGCTGCATCACTGGTAAGCTGGGAGCCACTGCAGCTGCATTCACATGGATGGCCACAGGGATAACTGTTTGCACATGGGGGAGTACAGATGATCCTCTGCTGGAGCCTGCCAGCAGCCAGTGCTGTCAAGCATGCAATTCGGTGCCTGGGCCTCCCTCCTTCACGGACCCTCCTTCACCTGTAGGTGGCTGCTGCCTCATGGGGGGGAAGTGATGCCAGCAATCTCTGGTTGTATTAGTCGCTGGGCAGCCTGGGGCCTCTGCCACATGCATGACCTTGTATGTGTGGTGTCTGCTCCCCCATCAGATGATCCAGCAGCCTTCAGCCTGGGGCAACTGCTCCCATATAGGGGTGGCACAGGATGCCAACAATCTCTGGCTTGAACACCCAGCTCACTCTGAAATGGACCACCTGGTGGCCTAAGTCAGAAGCGGTTGCTGCTGCATGAGCCTCTCCAGCTTATCAGGCTTTGCTTGGCCTGGGTCCTGCCATGCATGTGGTCTTGGACCACCACTTGCCTAATTCCACAGGTGGGGAGGATTAGTCTTCCCAGTCCCCTTCCATGGTGGTTCGGGGGCAGGGGGAGCTTGCAATACACAGCCACTTTAGTGTTTTTACCCTGGGGCCCAGGCTCACAGCATTGCTGGTGGAAGCGGCCAGAGGAAGGTGCTTGCCCCCCTGCTGGCAGCGTGGGACCATCTGCCCAGCACTGCACTGCTGGATCTCCAGTCCACCCGTACAGGTTTTCCTCTGCAACCCCCCCACCCCAAGCCTATGGGGCCTTGCAGTGAGGACACACCAACTCAGAGCTTACTAGCTGTTGTCTGTTATAAAGTTTATATCTCTGGTACCTGGCATTACATTTTATGACACATATGGCCTGGCCCGACAAAGTCACATTTGTGTCAGATCTGGCCCTCATAACAAATGAATTTGACACCTCTTCTCTAGAACTTACTTTGATACCTCGATCTTGAGCTCTGTTTCACTCTTCTCCAGCTCCATAATTCGACGTCTGTCTGCCTCACTCACTGCTTTACTCACACTGGTTGACAGTTCATCTCGCAAGGACTGTTCCACCTTCTGGGCTTCAAGGTTGATCTTTGTAAGCTGAGACACAAGGCAAATTCAGTCAAGACATTTGGGAATGTCACTCAATATTCAGCTAACACAAAAACTAGTATCTTAGTACTCAGCTAAGTAACTTCCAGCATCAGGTGTTTGTGAACAGCTGTAGGAGAGCACTTGGAGCTATAATACAGGATTGTGGTTTATCCCTGTAATGCTGCCCAGTATATTAGAGGAAAAACCATCCCAAATTGTACTAGTGTAACATAGGGCAGTCGCTCTAAACTGATGGTCGATAATACCTTTTGTAGTCAGAAGAGGTATCAGAGTATAAACACACAGAGTGCATCAGATTTGAAAGGCACATGCATGAAAGAATCAGTGCATTTCCATTTAAAATGCATGCAAGTTGGCACTCATTCTGCTTGTATTCTAAAGCAAAACATGCAATTTCAACTCACATGCACTCATATCTAACATACTGTGAATGTAAGCATGAAAACAAAGAGCTTCATAAAAAGAGGCCCTAATTCTATTTTTTTTAAAGGTGGGGTCACAAGCCAGTTGTACTTAGAGATCAATCAAAACCCAATTTTAATTTCAAGGGACAGAGCCAATGGGTATGTAGTCTCATCTGAGAGTGAGGTAGAAGTTACTATATTTCTCAAAGACCAGAGGAAGGTCAATACAGATCTCTACCAGAATAGAATCAGTAAGGCCCATGATGACAAGCAGCAATGGGCTGTCTAATGCATGGGAGGCAACAGAAATTTCAAGCAGCAACAAGTGTGAAATATTAAGGAACCTGTAGATGGTCAGTCAACATTAGGACTTCATAGCCCATGTTTGCCCCTTTTTCCACTGTAACATCTCTCATGCACTGTGATCTCTCTAAATGCATCTTCCACGACAGCTACCTTGCAACACATTAAAATAAAATCCCAACATGTATGGATAAATTAAACAAAGGTGGTAGGTATTATTAGGATGAACACATTATCACAAATTAGTGAACAATCTTCTGAGTTCTCCAGAATGCTTCATCAGGCTGGTTTCTCAGTACAAAAATAAAATCCTAAGACATTAAGGGGAACCAACATCCTAATGTGTATACTTATAGGGGCAGGGAAACCATGTAATTGAAGCTCAGCAGCCAACCTCAGCAAACTTTGCCTCAAGTTCGAAGTTGCGTTCTTCTACTTGCTTTAATGTACTCCGTAACTGTTCATACATTCGCTGAGAATGTGCAGCTCTCTGCCTTTCATTCAGTTCTTTCATTTCCAGCATAGTTATTTTCTTAGAAATAGAAACAATCTCACTGTTGGTTACAGCTTTCGTAGCCTTGTCTGCAGGACCATCTCCCCCTAAAGTTAACAATTACATAAGGCACTATTTTAATCTCTTTTGTTATGGGAATTAATATAAACATTACAGAATAAAGGCCAAACTTGTACACAATTTTAAGTATCTTCTTCTGGCACTGTATGAAGAACTTAATTTTAAACTGCCCGGATTCCCACCAAATAACATCACAAAATAAAGTGCAGATTAATCACTGCTGCTAGTTCTGGTAGTATTATGGCAGGTTCAGGTATGACCACCAAAGAAGTTCCCAGTTTCACCACAGCTCTTGTCCAACGCTTGCAGAAAGAAGACAGGATTTTTGATGGTACATCACCCCAAAAGATATTGAAAATATGGACAAGAAGTACATAGTGAAGTGCTGGAAGTGTAAAGAGGTAGTTGGTACTTTTTACCATATGTGGTGGATATGCAAAAAAGATAAAGAAATTTTGAAAAAAATATATATGCTGAAATTCAGAAAATTTTTAAAATTAATTTTGCTATGAAACCAGAGAACATGCTGTTGGGAATCTTGCCAGACAATACTAAAAGAACTTTACAAGAACTTTTTAGATATATGTTAACTGCAGCCAGAATAGTATTGGCAACTAAATGGAAAGGGGAAGAATGTCCAACCTGTGAGAACTGGAAAGACAAAATGGCAGAATATGCTGTAATGGCAAAATTAACGAACTATAAAAATAGAAAACAGATCAAGGAATTTGAGAAGTTGGAAGCTTACTATATTTATTATAGATAAAGGTTGAAGAGAGGGAACACATATTACTACTTTTGAGTTTGATTTGTAAGAAGCAACTGAAATGCTATCTTATGGATTCCGTCACAGTGTTAGATAGATAGATAGATACTGATTAATATAATTAGTATAACTAGTATTGCATGGTATAGTATTTTATATATAATTAGATTCTGATACATAGTCTTTTATTTACATCCTTGAAACATTCCTGAAATACTTTGTTATCTTAGATGATAGTTTCATTATAGTAATTATAGCATATATTAATATTTTTAAATCATTTAAGAAATAATACAATATTATAGTAAGATAAAAACATCCAGTATTTGATATTTAACATCTGAAGATAGAAGAATTTTTAATTTCAAGCTTAGCTAATATAGTCCTTTAAATACTTGTTGATGTAGCTGCCGTTATTAAAGTCTTAAGACCAAGAGAGAGAAAATATCTATGAATATTACTAATATGTTTTATAACTGAAATATGTATCCCAAACACTATATATCACTGATATTTTTGACTGTCCTTGTTATTTGTAAATATTTAAAATATTCAACTTCTTTCTAAATCTTTATTCCTTTTCCTTTATTGTATCCCCACTTTTTTAAAAAATTAAAATTATATAATAAGACAGTGAAACAAGCAAGATTTGTATTGCCATTCTTCTTAAACTTTGACAAACATTTGGTTTTCTAGTATAAAACTGGCCTGAATCTTAGCTGGATCCAACACAGAAAAATATATGACCAACATATTCCTATACAGGACTATTCCAGTCTATACCCATTGATTTCTATGGCTCCTACTTAGACAGGCTCCTGCTTTGTTCACTTGTTTGTTAGAATATTTCTTCCTCACTTCTGAGAAAAAATATTCCCAAAGTGGTCATTCTAACACCAGCAATCTGTGGCCTTAATAACTTCAGCTAAATAATAGTTGGGTTTGGGTTTTGGAAACACACGGATGTATGAATATTGCTTCATTTTAGAAGGCTGAACTTGTCTGATGCTTTCTTAATAAAAATGGATTTTTCATGTCAAAAGGAAGGAAGGAAATTTCATTAATGCAGTAAAACCTAATCCACTACAGTGATCCTTCTTACGGGGAAGAGACGTTAATTAAAAGTGTATATGGCTGATGACTACAGATGTCTTGAGAGATGTGCTCTTTTACATCTATCAATACCTTTTTTTAAAAAAAATGGCCATAAATGCCACCTTAAGGCTCTTATCAATCTTCTGACCATTTAGTTCCTCTACTACTTTGAAAATTTGTACATTTTAAAGAAAACACCACAAGAAACAACCCTAGCATGCAGTCTCTAGTCTGTCTAGGGCATACACTTCTTGTGGAAAATTAAGCCAGTTTGCTCACTCTTTTCCTTTAGAGTGTCAGGAGTAGCTTAGAAGACCTCTGGACCCCCAATCAACTTTTCATGTGGTGAAAGGAAGAAAGTGCCTTTTAGACTCTTAGACATGGAGATGAAACTCAGAATGATGCCACTGTGCAATAAAACTGCTTGGCCGACACTATACTGATAATTCATTAAAACAGTCTTCATTAGCATCCCTATATCCAAGCCAGCGGTGCCTGCTTGACTAGGAGGGTGGGTCCAAAGGTATAAAGAAGTCCTGACTGCCAGGACAGCCAAAGAAAAGATGCAGCAAATGCAGTCAACTATGAACTCCTCCTAAAAATACTTTAGTATGAAACACCAGTGTAGCTAATCAGTTATAAGAAGTCTTATTTAAAACAAACAGTAAAATTACAGTCTCATCTCTCCTTGTAACAATCCTACTCATTTTCTTTTAATTCTGAAGTAAAAAACACAAAAGGATGCAACTTTCTTCATGTTTAAAAAGATATTCCAGCTACTAAAACAATTAGATTATCAGAGAGACTAAAACTGCATTGATCTTTTTAGCATAAAGTAATAGTGCAAAATGTACTTGCCCAGTTTCATTGCTTGTTCCCAAGCTTGTTCAACTGTGTGCAGTTTCTCTTTTGTGATTTCAAGTTCTTTGTTTAAAGACTCTATCTGTTCTCTTAGTGATGAATTTTCATGCTACATGAAAAAATGTGAAAACACATGATAAAACTTATTTAAACATATTGAATTAAGATGTAGCTTAAGATGAACAGTGATAAACCATCTTCTGGTATCCAGTGTGATGTTGTAATTAGGCTATGACTGTGTTGGCAGACTCAGCTTCTAATTCCCAGTCTGTCATGAAGCTCATGGGTTGATCTTGGGCCATCGTACTCTCTCTGCCTCATTTAAATCACAGGCTAGGTGTTGGATACAACGGGTTGAAGGAAAAGAAAAAGGTATGCCACCCTCAGCTCCTTGGAGAACAGACAGGATTTAAATGTACAGAGACAGATACCCCACTGTGTTTATAGAAAACAAGTAAGTGTAGTATAGCAGCTAAGATCAGGACACCTCTGGTTCAGATCTCACCTGTGGCATTCACTAGATCAGGGGTGGCCAAACTGTGGCGCAGGTGCCACATGTGGCTCTTGTGCAGCTCCCGGCAGGATAGCTGAGGAAGCAAAGGGGAAGTATACTTTTTCTCCCTCCCATCTATTTGCTTTCTTTGTTTCTCTCTTTCTTTCCATCTCTCTTTTTCTCTCTCTTACACAAATCAATATCATTAGCAAACAAATATCATTATCAGTATCTGTTTTTACCCCTTTTGTTTTTATTTTTGGCAGTCTCATTTAATGTTAATAAAAAGCAAATTTGCATATTTTTTTACAGTAAAAACATTGTGTAATATTTGTTCTTGTCTTGCGGCTCTCAAACATCTGATGTTTATTCTATGTGGCTCTTATGTTGAGCAAGTTTGGCCACCCCTGCACTAGATGGTATGTCAAATTGTTCTCAGTCTCAGCCTCTTTCCCCCTTGCAATAGGTACATGATAGTTATCTTACAGAGATGTTGTAAATTAAGGTGGAATGTTAGAAATCTTTGCATCACCTTGCTATCCCAAAATACAAAGAAAAACAAAACTATAAGAAATCATGTTATACCAGTACATTTCCCCTACTGACTACTTAAAGAAGTTTATTGTTCATCTCCCTCGCTTCTGAACTTTCAGATTCATAAGCAAAGCACAGGAGGCAAACTTTTCTCTGGGTCAAAACAACAAAAACATCTTATGCCTCCAGAGTGTATGGGTTGGGTCCAACAGAAGAGTTTATGAAAGGAGCTGAAGGACAGTTCAGTGTGGTAGAGTACCTGCCTGGCATGCACAAGGTCCCAGGTTCAAACCCTGAGGTCTCCAGTTAAAAGGATCACATAGAAGGTCATGTGAAAAGACCTCTCCTTTTGGCTCCCTTTTTATTTAACATCTCTGTTAACTCTTTAATCACACGCCTTCATTCAATTGATACTCATGCTCCCTCATTCTCAGGCAGCAGAAAGGTTCCAGTTTTAATGTATGCTGACAATGCTGTTCTTTTATCCCAGACAAGGACTGGCCTGAAGTGAGCCCTGATAAAATTTAAAGAGCAATGTGACAGTGAATTATTAATTATTAACTTTGCTAAAACTAAAATTTCGGTTTTGGTAACTCATTCAGGAAGTTCAATTGGAATATTAAAGGAAATGCATAGATCAAGTTAAGAACTTTCAATACTTAGGCAGTACCTTTTCTTATAATTCCAAATTCTCAACACATCTGTCCTCATCAGCTAACTTGGCAGAAAGAAGTGCAAATGGCATTCTTAGATTATTTAGAAGGAAAGGTGCAGGATTTCTTCCTATGGCCTTAAAAACCTTCCAGGCAAAATCACTGGCTCAACTTCTGTATGGTTCACAAATTGGACTTTCTGCCAATCTAAAGATCTTTGAAAGGGTCCAATCTAAATTCCTTAGATATCTATTTGGCGTTCCTAGAAGCACTTCTAATGTAACACGTAGGCAAGAGACCGGGCTACTCAGAGTTGAAACAAAGGTCTGGGAGCAGGCTATAACATTCTGGCTAAAAATTATTTACAACCCAATAGGTTTAATCCCTTACTTTTTAGCCTCAGACCCTTACCCTGCCTGGCCCACTCAAATTCTTAATAAGTTAAATCATATTGGCTTATTTCCAGAAGATCTCTTCTATGGAAGCCTACACAAGGCAAGAACAGCTGTCATACAGAGGCTTCGTGACATTGAAATACAAAATGAAGAAGCTTTGCTCCCCAAGAACTTCAGAAATTTAAACCCTTGGCCTAATTTTACTGCTGCCTCTTACTTATTTAACATTACCTATGAGCCCTATAGATGGGCCTTTTCCAGAGCCCATTTTGAGGCACTCCCTTCCACTGTACTGCAAGGTAAATTCACTCGAGTTCCAGTGCATGAACATACATGCCCATGCATGGCTAATATGGTGGAATCAGTTACTCATATCTTCCTGTTCTGCAGATTCTACCAGGAGGAACAAGATCACCTTATACTACCCCTTCTGTCTAGATTTAACCCTCTGCAGTCTTATCTTGATTTTAGGCCAGAAGTCTTGTGCAAATTCCTCCTAGAAGACGTTCAGAGTTCAGTGACTTATGCTGTGGCAACATTTTGTTTCTTAGCTATTAGGAAACGTAAACTGATTTTAGCTGGAAAAAATGTATGATTCTCTTATTCTTATTTTATTTTATTAATTTTATTCTGTTAATGTTTTTATACTATTGCTATGCTATTACTGTTTTAATCTCTCTTATATCAGAATTGTACTCTTATATCAGAATTGTACTGTTTTGCTGGCTCTTGCTGTAATAAATTAGATTGACTGATTGAAAGATTGGAGAAACGACAGCTGAGGGGTGACATGATCAAGGTTAATAAGATTATACATGGGATAGAGCAGGTAAAGAAAGAAGCACTTTTCTTCCTTTCTCACAATACAAGAACTCATGGACGCTCCAGGAAATTGCTGAGTAGTCAGATTAGAACAGATAAAAGGCAGTACTTCTTCACCCAAAGAGTGATTAACATGTGGAATTCACTGCCACAGGAGGTAGTGGCAACTACAAGCATGAACGGCTTCAAGAGGGAATTAGATAAACATATGGAGCAGAAGTCCATCAGTGGCTGTTAGCCACAAAGTATAGCTAGGAACTCTCAGTCTGGGGCAAGTGATGCTCTGTATTCTTGGTGCTTGGGGGGGGGGAACAATGGGAGGGCTTCTAGTGTCCTGGCCCACTGCTGGACCTCCTGATGGCACCTGGGTTTTGGCCACTGTGTGACAGAGTGTTGGACTGGATGGGCCACTGGCTTGATCCAACATTGGCTTCTCTTATGTTCTCTTATGTTCTTATGAAAGACCTCTCCTTGTGACTCTAGGGAGCCAGTGCCAATCTGAGAAGATAAGGCTGACCTTGGTGAACCAGTTGTCAGATTCAGTACAAGGCAGCTCCATGTGTTGTGTGTGAGTGTATCTTTCTTGCCTTCTCCTGTTTATCAAGAAGCTCATATCTGAAGCTATATAAGGGGGAACCAGGTAAAATCACCTCCTTCTCCATTTTCTACTCATGACTTGAATCAGCAGAAGAGATAGGGAGGCAATATTACCAGATTCTCCCTCATCACTGTGAGGCTCTCCCAGTCCTCAGAGAGGAAGGCCTTTGGGAAAAGGAAGATGGAGAAAAATCTACCCTTCCAACTTTTTCCCATGAATCCTTCCCCTGAACTGAATCCCATGGTTGCAGTTCTGTGCTAACGTACCATCTTCACTAATGTCAATCTTGTACCAGTTATTCTGAAAAGAATGGAAACTACAAGCTTGGTAGGACTATTTCTGCATATCCAATACCTACATATGGATATCCTGATTGGTCATCATTTTGGAAGGAGTTTTGTGGTGGGGGGTGATTTTAATGGTTTTAAAGTGTGATTTTATCACATATGCTTTAAATTGCTAGCTGCCTTAGTGGCCCTTGTAAGGGCAGAAAGGCAGGATATAAAGTCTGTAAGTAAATAAAAACAGATGCTTTGTTTCTTTTCAGTAAGAAGATACAAACATTGATCCATCCGGCGCCAAAGCATAGGAGCACCTACTGCCCCAGTACCCAAGACTCCATTTAAAGGAGAGAGATAACCCTCATGTCTCTTTCTCTCTCTTCTAGCATTTCTCTCTCTTCCAGCATTCTAGTACATATAGGGCAGTACTATGAAGCCTCTACATACCCCATCCTTGGTAACTTGGCAAAATAAACTTTGGTTATTTTTCCATACACAAAGTGCTCCCAATCAGCAATTGCAATGCAACTTCAATACTTATCACAAAACTTTTCAAGCTGTATGGTTCCCGGTAACTACGTACTTGGCTAAAGGAGGAGTGATTCCACAAAATAAACAATATCAGACTCTCTTATACTTTTGATTCTTTAAACAATTATAAGGAAAAGTAATCCGTACATAACAGATTAGTTGTACTTAGGTTGCAAACTGTGTTAACCCACTCTTTTGCTGATTTTTAAAATGTACGTATTGTATCAAAACATTTGTTTGTTTGTTTGTTGGCTTGGTTGAGTTTTGTTTATAATAGTAATTCTAATTTTTTTTAAAAAAAGCCTGTACATATCATGCTCTTTGTTTCTATTATACAAGAGCTGGTGGCCCATAACACTGATCAGTGGGGAATAGAAAGGGGGGTAAGATGAGTCTTATTTCTAAACTGATATTCCCAAGGAGCAGAATATGCGGATGCAGCAGAAAGTGAATCTAAGGGTTACCACCCTAGAGTAATACTGAGAATACAAGTAAAATTACCTCCAGGTGATCCATGTTAGTTGTTCTTTGAACAAGTAAATTGTCTTTCTGTAGTACATCCCTGTATTTAGCAGTTAATTCTGTATATTGTTTATTAGCTCTTTCTAAATCATCCAGAGGTACGCTATTATCCAGCGCTTTTTGCAATGCTGCTATTTTGAAGGCTGCCATTTCCTAGAAAGAAAGAAGATTATTACATATGTGTTCAATACCAAAACTATGTTCAAACTATGATAACATTATAAGGGAACATTTACATGGAAAATTGAAATTAAGTTACGCTCTGTATAAAAATATGGTATATCCTGTAAATCACATTTACCTCTTTGATTTCCCAAAAACAGTGTGCAAGAGGTGCATGTTATCATGCCTAGCTCTTAAGCAGGCCCATAGTAATGGTCAGGCATTGGGGGGCAGAGCCCCACCAGGGCACAGCCCTTCCCCACCCTGGGAAGAAGTCAGATTCCCACCCCAGCTGCGCTGCGCTACCCCTGCCTCTCTGCAGCCTCACCAGCTCTTCCAGGAATGCTGCCCTGCTGCTTCTGGGTCAGTTTCACTCCCACCAATCAGCAGGAGTGAAACTGACCAGAAGTGGCAGGGCAGCTTCCCTTTTCTTCCCCAGCCTCCCCGCCACTGGGGAGGAGGGCTGGAGACGGAGCAAAAGAGAAGGCACACCTGGAAGGGAAGCCACACAAGGCCATGGCACATGCTTTTGCAAATCTGGACGGAACTCCAGGTTCCAGATGAGTTTGGAAGCTTGAAAAAAGACTCGGCTTAACAAAAAAGCACCAAAATAGTAATAGTGATGTCTGCACATGCTGTAGCAACCCAAAATGTTGCCCAACAGTGAAAGGAGCTGGGTAGGGGGATAGAAATAGGAGTGGGGAGAGGCAGTGAAAAAAAAGATAAACTAGGAGCTGCAAGGGATGAAACGGATGTGGCGGGCAAGGGTGAGGGAAATCAGAAAGTAGGTAAAATGCTAATTTAACAAAAGGTTTTCCAAGCAATCTGACACATTAGGATACATCTGAGATCTCCACAGTACCAAACAATGTATTTTATCATTTTAAACTGGAAATTTACAAGTCTGCAAAATTGCCAACTACTGGAAAAAGCAAGCTTGACAGAATTTTCAAATGAAAAAGTTGCATTAAAAATACCTTGAACCTTTGCAAGTGCCCGATCTTTTCTCCAACTGTAGTCTCCATCGATGTCAACTCAGTCTTCATTTTCTCATTCTGTTTCCGAAGGTGTTTCTCCATTTCTAGTAAGGTTGTGTACTGCCTTGTCATTGATCTTTCATTTACTCGAAGAACAGTTATTTTTCTACTGTATTCTGCAAGTAGTTGTTTAGAATCATCACCTTCTTTTTGAAGTGCATCCAGTAAGTTCTGTGGGAAGTTCACAAGTGTTACTAGCACTGTAGTACAAGTATTATACATTTCATTCTGATTTGGAGAGCTGTGAATGCGGTTCTGTTTGACAAATGGGTTCTTTTACCTTATGCTTCCCATTAGAAGCCTTTTGCCCCCCTTCACCCCCCAATACAGAGAAATAAGTTGCCTTCTAGATTAGCATGAAATGACCACAGTGGCATGCAGCTGGAAGGGGATGGGAGAAATCAGCAAAATAAACAGAGATCTAACAGCAAAATTTCTGCTTCTACAAGGGTGACTCTCCCAATTTCCATAATTCCCTCTCCCCAGCCTGCAGCCCCAGTATTCATCTCATTCCATTCTGTGTGTCTCCAGATCCTGGAGGGGCAGGGGGTACCACAAAGGGATGCAAATGGGAAGAACAAGGCAGAAAAGCTACACAGAACAAGCAAAACTGTGCTCATGGGTTTCTGCATCCAAGTTTTGCTGTTTTTAGTTTTACCCTGAAAATGAGACACAGAAAAGATATGTCACTTCTCAAACTGCTGCTCAGGTACTACACAAAAGGTTTTTCAATACATCCTCTCATCTTTTTCTTTCAGTGAATACTTTCTTCTGCATTGTGCACAGATCTTTTAGCTGGAAAGGCCAAAATGGTATTCATCTTTCGCAAGTCACTATTTCAGGCAAAATACAGAAAGAATAATTCAATGGTGGCAACAAGTTCCGATACTATTATAAGCTTCAAAGGAGCTCTGAAAAGGGTTAGACAATAAGACGAACTTCTTTATATCACCACACTATTATTTAAGTATGTCAATTATTCATTTTCTTTTCAATAGTTCCCAGAAACTTTGGACTCATTTTACTTTAAAATACAATCAACTCTTTTGTGTTGGATCCAGTGTCCCCTTCTGGTACCTGAGGCATTACGCTCTGTTGGAAGAGAGTTATTGGATCTAACTCCATGTGCAAAAAAAGTTTCAGAACATAGCAGAGCCTGTTCTCAAATTTCACAATGGCTCCAGTCTTTCTGAATTCTTTCTGAATTACTTTTCTTTATTTCCATTAACATGGAAATATTACATAAGATGATGTTTTTAACTAGAAAGAGCTAGAAGTAGTGAATCAAAAAGGGTGGATTGGTGGGGGCACATAACCAGAAGCACAAAATGTTGAGGGTACCACAAAAACCAGACACACCTATGATCATTGTCTTCTTCTGCCTCATCAAGGAAGCTATCACAGGATTACGTGATAACAGTAATGAACATCCAACCATTCTAAGCTGGACTTTCCGCCCTCTCTCTCCACGGAGAAGCCTTGAACAACCAAGACTGTATGTGTGGAACGGCTCTTCTAAGCAGAAAAATTTGTGAAAGGAGACCGCCTTAAATGTCCTCCAAGAAGTGCCTCTCTTGTGTTGTCCAGTGACAGGACCTGCCCCAGTTTCAGGCACAATTCAACTCAGCTGAATCAAGCCACATGTGGTTGGTAGCCACTTCAGGATATGCCCAAAACAGGCAGGATGGGGCTGCAGACTCTGAGTTGAGTAACTGAGTTTGGCAGCCAGGTGGAGCCCATCACAACCACCCTGCCAGGGGACAGACCAATCCAGGAGGTCACTGCAGTTTAGACAGGGATCCAGGACACTTGCTATTTGGGTGAAAAGGTGGAGGGGAGAAAACAATAATCCAAGGGGAATGGAAGGATGGCCTATTTAAGGAAGACCTGCAGCCCACCAGGGAGGATGAAGTACCCTACTCATGCAGAAGGTGAGAGAAGAGGGTACAGAAAGGAGGATAAATCAGGTGGTGCAACTCCTTGCCCTCTCCTCCCATCTGTCCTGCAAGTCCTCTGCTGTAGGGAAGGTCACAGCAGGACAAGGGCAGCAATAGCCTTGATGATGGGGGTGTCACATGTGACAAATGTGAAATATACCATATCTTCAGCTGAAAGCAGAAAAAAAACACTTACAAAATATTCCTTAATTTTTATATCATCTTGCTCTTTTTGACATTCAAACTTCTTCTTTTCTTCTTTTAATTTTTCACCCGTTGTTTGAAAGTGTTCTTTTTCACTAAGAGAGACAAAGCATTTTAGTTAAAAACAGATATTTAGGGGAATACGCTTTTAAACTCTGGGGAGAAAATGACAGTATCACATCAGGTCCTCGAACTTCATGTAAGCCCATGCTCTTTGGCAAAGAAAAGCAACAGGGCAGAAACAGATTTTGCAGTGAAGAACTTGCATTTTCTTTAAGACAATGGTTTTGTGGGCATTATACTGGGAGGTTTAAAGAGTACTAGAATCTAACCAACTGAATTATCTTTGGCTCTATATACTCTGAAGAGTAATTCTGGTTTCATGCTACACTTCCTTTTAAACGTTTAGATTAAAAAAATGCAGTAGCTTGAAAGCAGTGTATATATCTGTGTGCTGTCAAGTTGCAACTGACTCATGGTGAACCTTACAAGTAGTTTTCAAGGCAAAAGAGGAGCAGAGGTGGTCTGCCTTTGCCTTCTTCTGCATAGCAACCCCTTTTTGGCCTCCCATTCAAGTACCAACTGTGACCAACTCTGCTTAGCTCCCCCTCTGAGAAGCTTAGGCTAAGCTGGGCCATTCAGTCTGCTATAAGCAGACCATAGAAAACAGCTAATCCTTTTCTCCAAGCTCTTAAAAACTTACCTGCATCATAAACTGCACGAAGGTCTAATAAAGGAAAAATACTCAACGTATTTTATAACTCTAAAGAGGACTGCATGACCACACAACAACTATTAAATGTCTTTAAATAATGTCAGTATTTAAACTTAAAGCTAAACATGCACATGGAGTAGAGAAACCACAAAGGAGTGGGAAACTAGTTTCTTTTGACTACCAGAAGAGCCAAGCTGCATCTCAGTATACAAAGCAGCGTATCTCTTCTATACTCGTTCAAATGATTACAATGAAAGTAGAATAAACCCCAAGCCCAGCTTCAGCTTTCTATGGTTCTGCCCTGCACATGCAAGTCCTTTCTTTAGACACTTAGCCTAAGTGGTTATTATTTCAACAAAGCAAAAGAGCTTCAAGAGCAGTAATTATACCTTTGATATTCTTTATACAGCAAACCTTGCTGGTGGCGGATAACTGCAAATTTTCGTTTATATTCTTCTACTGCTTCTTCTAATTTCTTGAGTAGCTGTTCTTTACTTTCTAGTTCCTAATGATAAACTTCAGATTAAAGTTATGAAACAGCTAAATTTTAAGTCCAATTTTAATACTTAAAAACCTTGAGAGTTTTCAACATTATGCCATTTCTCAAATATACATGATGAAAGCAGCAGAGGATAGGACTCACAATAATGGGTTTAAGTTAAGGGCGGGAAGGTACCAGCTGGATATTAGGAAAACCGTCTTTTCAGTAGGAGTTGTTCAAGAGTGGAATCAGTGACCTAGGGAGGCGGTGAGTTCCCCCTCGCTAGCAGTCTTTAAGCAGCAGCTGGACAAACCCTTGTCAGGGATGCTCTAGGCCAGGGATGGGCAAACTTCCTCAGCGTAAGAGCCACCTAGAACAGGGGTGGCCAAACTTGCTTAACGTAAGAGCCGCATAGAATAAACATCAGATGTTTGAGAAGCCACAAGACATGAACAAATATTACCTGCTTTTATTGGAAAATAAGCAGATTTGCTTTTTATTAACATTAAATGAGACTGCCAAAAATAATAACAAAAGGGGTAAAAGCAGATATTGATAATGATATTAATTTGTCCAATGATATTTGTTTGCTAATGATATTTAGCTTCCCCAGCCGCCCTGCCGGGAGCCACATAACATATGTGAAAGAGCCGCATGCGGCTCCCGAGCCACAGTTTGCCCACCCCTGCTCTAGGCTGATCCTGCACTGAGCAGAGGGTTGGACTAGATGGCCTGTATGGCTCTTCCCAGCTCTGTGATTCTGTGATCCCACTGTACAAACATGTCTAGGAAAGGGTAATCTTGCAACATAAATAGTTATATATGCATACCCAAGGGATATAACTAAAGTGAAAAAACTGATGTTTGTGTGTATGCAACAATCTATGAACCCTGAACAGTCATCTTCCCTCTTTCTCCCTCCTGATGTCGACTGAGGGCACTGAAATCCTCAGGGTATACTGGGGGGCAAAGTGAGGGCATGCAATGTGAAGAAAGAAATTGGAAGAAATCCCTGCCACCTGCTCCAACAGTTAAAATGCCTTCATGTCTTTAAAACTGTATGGTAGGATACATGCCAATATGCTTTAACAAACTTCTAAATTATGCATAAAATTCATCAGATTTTTTGAACCTTTAACTGTCTATTGTTTCTTTACATTTAATTTCTCCTTAATTTTTTTGCATGAAACTATTCCTTACACCACTGCTTGTTTATGGTGCTTAAGTAATGTTTAACAATTAATTACTGGCATGTTAGACATAAGATGCTATATTAACTGAGTATTGGACTGTTGAGGATAACAAACTACACATACAGAATTTTCTATTCCTCATTAAAACATCCTGCTTCTCTCTTTAACCAATATGTTCACAGAGCTCAGCAGATGTTCCTGTGCATCTACTGTTCATCTTAAAATAATTTACCTGCAACAGATGGATTAAATACTCATTCTGTGAATTAATTATGTTTACACTAGAAGGAATAATCCCTTCTGGAAGATCTACTGCCTTGAATACTATATTGGCCCCTTCAGTCTGTCTTAGCAGTTGAATCTCATTTTCTAGATTGGCAATCTGAAAAATAAAGAGAAAATAATCAATAAGAGGAAAGATTCACATTGCTGAAAATGATATCAATGGCAAGTTATCATAGTCATAATTCAAGAAGTCACTCCAGACAATTCACCAGACCAAATCACAAGCTTCTTTAGAAACATGTGAAGCCGTGCATAGGAGCAACTTCAGAGGCAGTGGGAGAGAGAAAAGACCTCTGAATGCATGGATCTTGCCACATCATTATCTACATCTCAGCATGCAGCCACAAGCCAATTACGAAATCCTTATACATCAGCAAGATTTGCCCAACTGAAGAGAAAGGCATCCCTTGTGGAGATGGAGCTTCATCAACTATAGTTTGCAATACAAATTGCCATACACATACTAAAGTTCTGGATAATAGCCCTTGTGTTCTTGGTTTCGCATTATTACCAGGGTTCCCTTTGAAGCTTAGATCAAGTTGGCATACCTACCTTTGCATTCGCTTTGGCTAGTTGGTTTGAAAAGCCTACTGCCTCTTTTCGAGATTCTCTCAGCTCCTTCCGTAGTTCTTCATTGCGTCCTGTAAGTTGATCAACCTGGGCCTTCAAATGCAAGCTGGCATCAAAGACTCCTTCTGTATTCTTTAATTCAATTGCCTGTTAACAATTCATTCACAAGAAAATTAATGCTTTCCATAAAGCTATATTTACACAGGCTGAAAATATGGTTACTTATAATTTGTCCGGATTGTGTATTTTTTTTTTAAAAAAAAATCTGATTAATAATATTAATGAAACAATCTGCAAGATTAATAGAACTGGTATAGTACAGAAAATCACAGAATAAGTTTAATTGACAAATAGAGACCAAAAAATTTGCAAATGATAATCATAAAACTGCTTTTGCATGTTCTAATCACTTCACAAACATTATCTAGCTATAGTATTTACAAAAAAAAAAGACTTAATTTCGTACACCCTCAGCTAAAAGTATATGCCCCCCTGCATTAATGCATCAACAGTCCCAGTTGAACATTAAGTCTGGTTACCTGTGACATACAAACGCAGGTTAACCAGAGTTAGTTTTCCTCCCACTAGCCAGGATCCTAAACCACAGTTAGAATTCCTGTTAATGAGGGGGAAATAAACAGTGCAATCCTATGCAGGGTTCCTCCGTTAGCTCCATTGACTTAGACTCGAGTAATTCTGCATAGGATTGTCCTGTCGCTGATTAACACTGACACACATTTCTGGGCATTAGAAAAAAGAGAAGAGGGAGGAGGGGAAAAGCTGTGCAAGCCCAACCAGTAGCCAGGTTAGTGCATTTTTCTTTAACTGCAGCTACACATGATATACAAATGCAGCTAGAATTAACCATCAAAAATTCACAAAATGTTGTAAGATAAAAGTCTTTTCACTGGGCACCAACTTTGACATCCTGGCCAGCAGATGCCAGACAGAAGTACACAAGAGAAAAAGCTCTCTCTATTGTAGTAAGCCTACTTTACTTCTGAACAGAAACAGAGAGAATCTCCAAAGGAGGCTTTAACTGACAGGGAGGTTCGCATGTGTGCAAACAATCCTTCAGATACTCAACCCATGGGTTATTTAAGGCTTTAAAGGAAAGAATCAGTCCTTTGTTTGGAATGGAATAGGCAGCTAGTGTAATTTAGGGTAGATGTGTTCCCTTAGATTTGGATCTAAGAGCAACCACAAGTTATGACCCTGCTTCTTTAGGAGAAATGCAACTTCATTCAGAGCCGGTGCAGTGAATATGATGTTGGACTACTATCTGGACTCAAATCCCCATTCTGCCATGCAGCACGCTTGGGTCAGTAACTGTCTCAAGCTAACCATGAAATGTAGTGAAGACAAAACAGAGGAAGGGAAAACAACATATGCTGCTCTGAGCTCCTCTGAGAAAAGGCAGGTAAAAGCATACTGGACAGATAGATTCAGAACAGCTATTTAGCAATTTTATTCACTGGATTGATTTGGAGTGGGTTGGTATGCAAGGAGCATCCCAGCCTCCTCCCCTGTGTGCCACTGGATGGGGAGGGGAACACTGCATTGTTACTAGTAGGCGGTGGGAGGTAGTGATGGGTCTGCTGTGGCCACAGCTGCTGCATCATATAGGCACTCAACTTCTCAGTACAAGTGGAAACTTGTGAGAGCAGAGTGTGATGATGTAACTTGCCAGTCCTGAGTTCCATTAGCCACAAGAAGCTGTCTAACTGCATGGTGCCACAGCCATGGCCAATTAACATCTCCCGTATGTCTTCTTAAGGAATAAACTGAGAGCGAGTTGTCTAAAGCCTCCCCACGAAGCAAGATGAAAAACAAGAATTCCCTGATTTATAGCCCAGTCTCCTAGCCAATACACTATTATCAGTTCTCTATTGTTAACTCCAAGTGCTTCTGTTAAAGTAACCACACTGGTTCTAGAAATAAAGTTTATAAACTGCCTTGCAGGTGCCGAGTCTGTTTAGGACATCATCTAATCACAATCTGAAGTTTGCAAGAACAAAGGCGACAGTGAAAGCGTAACTCCTAGGATCCTGAAAACTGCCTGCAGAAACCCCTGGACTTTATTGATGTCCTTCTCAGCACTGCATGTTGCTCCCCTCATTTAAACTATTATTCAAGTCTTTTATAAATACTTAGTAAAGATACAATTCCCCCAACCAGCCCATCTTCATTTGTATTATCACCTATCAAATTTTGAACAGAAGAGAGTGAAAATGAAACCCCTTTAATAATCAAATAAGTGAAATAAAACTTACATTCACTAATCGCTCCAGACTTGGAATCATAAGAGCTGTTTCTCCATCTTTCACACTTGTATCTTTCTGCATGTCCTTTATAGCTTGCAGAATTTCTTTCATGCCTTGCTCAAGCTGCTTGTTTTCATCTGCCAATTCTTTTACTGTAATTCAATGGTTTATATTTTACAACTTCAAACAAATTTGGAGCAGACAGACACAAATTCACGTGATCTTATACTACACTCAAATGTCTATGTTCATTCTGTCACAGTTATAGCCAGAAATACAGTTGCTGGACTTGACCAAAAATGATAATAGGAGACATCTCTGCCCACAAGGACAAAACTAGCCTGGCCTCCCAGCTAAAACATGACAAAAGGGACTTTAGAGACCCAGAACAGAATAGCCTTGGAGAGGTGCAAGAAAACATAGTAATATAATTATGTGGCCTTGTATAGATTAGAAACTATCTAACTTGTCAATAGATCTGGTTTGTTAAGGCCCAGGTGCAGGGAGCATTTGAGAATGTCCAAGTTCACAAAACTGAAGATATGATTCAAAAATGGGTGTGTTAGTTGACGGCCAAAAAGATATTCATACGTATGAGAAACTGGCTATCATTGTTTTTGTATAGAACTTAGCATAAAAGTTAGCAAGAATTTGAATTTGTTAATAATTTTTTTAAAAGTTAGCAAGAATGAACAGTTGTTATATAATATTTTAAGACAACATTAAGATTTTAAATATACATAGCCTTATATGGTGTTTGAAGTTATAAGGTAATGCCAAGAATGTGTGCCCTTAACCAGGTGACTGTTAGCTATTGTTAGGAGATGATGTTAAAACCCTGTAAACAGGCAAAGCTCAATTGATTGAGAGCTTTATGTGTGGAGTAAGAACATTTTATAGACACAAGAAATTACTTTCTTTTGATTATCTGTGCAACAGTGATGGATACTATAATGTTTTGCGGATTTAGCCAATGTTAAGATTACTTTTATTAAGGCATTACAGCAGAGATTCTCTAATAGTATTTATTTATGTACTATATTTGTAACAAACCTGAAATATTACTGTGGTGAACTTTGACTAGGAGTTAAATGATCTGATACAGGAAAACTAAGCAGATGCTTAGAGCATCTGCATGCCTATATTCGAATATATCCTGAGTCATTAAAAACAATTCTTGCAGAAGGAACTTTAAAAATTAAGGAGTTTTAGCTAAAATGGAAACAAATACAGAGCTGGAACTTAGTCAATTAAAATCAAATACAGACAATTTAGGTTCACTTTAGGGTTGTCAGCCTCCAGGTAGTGGCTGGAGATCTCCCGCTATTATGACTGATATCCAGGCAACAGAGATCAGTTTACCTGGAGAAAATGGCAACTTTGGAAGGTGGACTCTATGGCATTATACCCCACTGAAGTCCCCCCCTTTCCAAACCCTGCCCTCCTCAGGCTCCACCCCCAAAATCTCCAGGCATTTCCCAACCTGAACCCGGCAGCCCTAATTCACTTCCTATTTTTTGCCCATGGACAATTACTGTTACTTTGCTTTGTTTGTTTGTTTTAAAACTGATACTATACACTTACTCTTTTACTCTTTTGTTCCAAGATAAAAGTCAAAGAGGAAAAACCATACATAATTATAGAAATCTTATCTATCATTGTTACGATGGATTGCAATTACAATTTTAAAGTTTAATTGTTTCACAATAACAAGATACAAATAATTGATGCTGATGATTTTGTTCTGAAAAAGCAATGCTGTAAAAATACTGCTCAAATAGCCAACACTACTAAGTGTCTTAATTCAGAAAATCTTATTTTTTGAATCTTTGAAACCAACGCTTTTACTAATGACTAAATATAGAGTCCAGAGTTGTAAGATTTAAATATTTAAGATCATATTTCATTTCTGTGAACTATAAACCTTGCATCATTTCATATAATATCATTAATTTCTGCTTACGTTTGGACTGAAACTTGGCTATTACTGTCCTGTTTTGTTCCAAATCTTTCTCTCGTTCATTTAATTCTTTGGCAAGGTAGTTGTTCTGTCAATAAAAATGGAAAGTCCGTAAAAATTTATTCTCAAAATTTTCTAACATTTTTAGTAAAATATAAACAGAGGAGAAACTAAAGAAATGTTTATCATAGATACGAGGTTTGTTTCCAGTGGTTTAGAACAGAACATTTTCTAAATGAAGCATATAGATTAGTTTTGCAATAAAGGTGAAACGCCACAAGCCCCACGGTATTAGATCCAATCACATTAACACGTGCTTTCATTTCAAATACCTGTCATTAGATGCTCATTCTAAAGAACAAGCAGCAATTAGTGTGCTCATTCACTTACTGAAGCATTTCAACATTCCTTACCATACACCCGTAAACACATATTGTATAATGCTGCAGACAGATTATCTCGCTGTGACACTGTCAGTACCATGTCTATTCTTCTAAGCAACCATTTTACTAAGATGCACCAAGACTGGTGTCATTATGCCCATTCCTAAACCTTTATAGGCCCACCCAACTAATTTCAGTAGCAAAGTAATTGATAATTTGTCCACCTTTCACAAGTTCTCACATTTTTAACTCAGTATTTTGTGCATTTATAATCTATTACCCATTCTAAAATACATCACATATTATAATTCTAATTATAAATTCACCAAAATCTCCTCACCTCTGACCTAAGCAAAATTAATTCATTCCTCAGCTTCCTTATGAGACACTCAACTGGATCTATCTGAAATGCATTCCCTGGCTGGTCACAATCAAGTTCTTTTTCCAAGTGTTCTACAAACCACGATTCTGGAAAATATATCTGGTCTTTACCCATGACTGGCAAATCAGTTCTCAAATCCACTAACTTCATTTCAGAGCTGTCCTCCTCAATGCTCAGCAGGACCTTCTGCAATATATAGGATGACACTGGCTTTTCAACAGAAAGAGGAAGACTACCTTATCATCTAGAGGCAATTGTTGAAGAGGATGTTCTGGCATATGGGCAGGATGTTTTCAGTTCCTTTCAGCTGCTTTTCCTGCCTCTGGATTAAGTGTATTTTACTAGGCCTTTGGTTGGTTTGAATAGAAAATAGTAACTCTGTGCATCTACTAGTAGTCCTGACTCATCATTACTAATTTACGCAAAGTTGTACCTAATGCCTTCATGACCTGAAGCCCTGGAGAAATATACAATGCCTTGGAACCACCACCATTATTCTTTTCTTAGATCTCTGCACTGAATCAAACTGGAATAAAAAGAATAGAACCATTCATTCTTCCAGGGCATATAAACTTTGAAATCTTCCTGTTATTTTCAGCATCTCAATTCAGTCAGTAACAACACAAATGATGTACTTTAACAGTCTGCAGCCCTATTATGAGTAGCTTGGTATTTATAACAGTGCATCTTTACTCAGAAGTAAATCCCAGTGATTTCTGGGGGGTTAGTCCCAGGTAAGTATACATGGAACTGCAGCCTAAGCAGACTTCTAAGCACTGCCTGTTGAACTGCTGGAAAGAATAGCTGTTTGTGTAACCCAGAAAGAGAAGCATACTTCTAAAACATTATCATCCTGTCTTTGTATGTATCTCAGAGGATACTTGCCTCACTTCTTCCTCCCACCTGGCATATAGAGCACAATTAAGTCTGCTACATTTGGGACACCTTGATTTAAGTTCCAGTCCACTGTGATGTATAAATGCAACCACTTCAGCAAATCAGAGGATTTTTTCCTTCCCACACAAACAAGGATTCTGAATCGCAGTTTAAATTTAATTTAGAATCCCCATTTGTGAGGGAGAAAAGCAAACTCCGGTTTGCACAGATGCAACAAAGTCTGTCTGTGCTCATTAATGTTTGAATGTAGCCATTATTCTGTTTTATATAACATTTTATACAAAACCACTTCAATGGTATTCCCCCAGGCTTTTTTCTGTAGAAAAAGTCCAGCAGGAACTCATTAGCATATTAGGTGCCATGCCCTGATAGCACATCTCATTAGTATATTAGGTGTGGGACTGGGAAAGCCCAGGGCAGGCATGGAAGCTTGCCTCTTCCCCTCCCTGAGCTTCTCCGCCCCACTTCAGCATCACCTTACTAGTCTACCCCCCCCCCACCGTACCAGACAGTCGAGGAAAGGCGCTGCTAGACAAATCACCTTTCTAGTCTCCTAACCTAGCTGCGGGGGGGGGGGGGGCATGGTTAAATGCCTTTCTCTCTCTCCCCAAGATCAGGGAGGAAAAGAAAGGCATTTTCAACGTGCCTGGGTTCCCTGCCTGCCCTTTTCCAGCTGCCACATGTCAGCTAGAGAAGGGAAGGCAGAGAGAGGCTTTTCCTTGTCAATTTCACTCTCAGGCGGGGGACGACAACCGCCAGCAAGAACTCCGTTTCTGTGCATTCCTGCCCAAAAATAGCCCTGGAAAATCAAAATGAACTCTACAAGGAATGGAAGCAATATTGGACTTTACCTTTGCTTTCACCTCATCAATATCAACAGTAGTCATAGATTTCTCCTTTTTCATCTTCAACTCATCAGTAAAGCTGTCAGTAAGCTGTAGATTATCAGAATCCAACCCTAGTTTAAAATCACAGGAGGGTAGATATCAAGGAGGGGAGTCCTCTGAATAAAAGAACAATTCAGCAGCAGAAACAACTTATGGAAATCTAGTATTGAATCAGCCATTTTGCACATCTTCCAGGACAATTCTGCAAAAGTCTTTCTAGATCAGTTATTGAAGAAAACACAGTGCATTCATGACAACATCAGTGAGATTTGTGAAAGACTGTTTATAATGTTTAATTTTCAATTTCACCAAAAGAGTTTTCTCAGAGGAATCCGAGGATGAAAGAAATTACTACGGCTACTATTCTAGAATCTTCAATTGTTTGTTGCAAAGTACCAAATGTACTTAAAACAGCTATTTCAAAAGCCATAAAGCCAACCTACCTAAAGTTGCAGCTCTTCTTCCTTTTTCCTGAGCCAGTTTACGGATCTGTTGTTTCAAGGAAAGTCTTTCTTCTTCTAGTCTTTCAATCTGCAATGTATTTCAATGTTGGTTGCTTCTCTGCAGAACTTCATTTCATAGAAAAAAGTATGAAATTTGTCACTTACCTCTTTCAGTAGGATTTGGTTCTCAGCCTTATACTGCTGCTGTTTTAGTACTTTGCTGTTTTTAAATTCAGTTAAATCAATCATTGTCTTTGGATCAAGACCTGAAATGTAATATACGGAATAAAAGTGCTCAACATGTATATATTTAACTAGGAATATTCCCATTTGGATGGCAGACCAAGGAATGTAGAGTAGAGAAGTAGAACTCTTGGCTCTTTCATTTTTAATAGACCATTTGCTAACATCCAGGAAATAGATAAATCATCCACACTTGCAGGATATGAAGGCATAAAAATGTCTTACAGGTCAAATCACAGATCTATCCTACCCAGGACCATCTACTCCAACAAGGAGAAGCTCTCCAAGATCTGCAAACACTGTTACATACAGGCCATTTAATGGAAAATGCCGAGTGAACTTCAACACTGCAGTGTGTTCTGCTAAACTTGTTCTCTCTATAGTATATATAAACAGCTTATTGACAATGTTAACAACATTGTTTCAAGTCCACTAAAGTAACTGAATTGACTTTTTAAAGGGATAAAAGAACAGCAAGTTAAGTCCAGTTAAGAGGGCTATTTTAGTGCCAATGATCAATTACAATCTGCAAAATTTAATGAGATACATACCTAGTCGTTCCCTAAGATCTTCATTTTCATCAAGAAAATCACTGATTTTGAGTTCAAGTTTGTTGACTTCTTTAATTAATGTCTGAATCTCTCGATCTCTTACTCTAATTTGCTTTTTAAAATCTTTTATTTCAGCAACTGCATCTTCCAGACCATATATACCCTTTAAAAAAGGTGGGGGGAAAGTCTTTTAAAGGAATAAATCGTATAACACCAATTTTTTCTTCAGTGCTTGACCGTCTTAGTCTTGCCTGCTTATCCCAAGGTAATAAATCATTAAATGGTTCAGTGTTTTAGTTAGCTTCAATAATCATCAGTAAATCCAACATGGAAAAGAGCTATGAGTAAAAAGCCACCAGATAACCAGGAGCTCTTTACAATACTGTACCCTAAAATATTACGGCATATTACCTAAATACACAAGGCTAGTTTAAAAGCAGTCTATGAAATGTATGTTTTCCTATAACAGCAGATGGCTTTGTTATGCAAAATTAAATTATATACCGTTTCATAATCTCTCATTCTCTTCAGAGTTTCAATAAGTTCTTTATCCTTCTCCCTTGCATCTATTTCTGCAAGCTCGGCTACTCTCTCAGCTTCCTTAGTTTTTTGTTCCAGCATATATAGTTTTCCTTGCATTTCTCCAATAGAATCCTTTGGAGTGAATGATGGCAGACCTAAAAATACAATCAAAACACTTAAGAAACTTCCCATTATTACATTTTAAAGAAACAGTACAAGATGTAAACGGAACCCCCAGATTTTTTATGTATTTTCTTTGTTTGTTTTTGTCTCTTTGTTATAAAAACTAAAATTTATTAGAAAAAAATTTATAAAATGTTTCATAAGGCCTACAAAAGGAAAGCAAAATAATTATATATTTTAAAAAGGGCTGCAAGATGTATCCTTCTGGATGGTGGAGACATATGCATTCAATTGATCACGGGAGATGAGTTTCTACTTTCTTAGCAAAGAATTTCTTTTCTTATGCTACTCATGGCTAAAGGCCTAAAGGTTCCACTGGTACAGAAGTTAGCCATAGTTCATATTAAGCAAACTTCTGTCTTTATCAACTTTAAACTCTGATTTAAAATCTAGTTATATATTTTACTTTCATATGGCTAATATTGTATAAAATATGAAAACCCAAATTGCCTTTATCTCTTTGGAGTTCTCTCTTCAGGTCCTCAATGATCAAAGTATTCTTTTCCATCTCCTTTGTATACTCTTCCACTTGCTCACTGAGCAGTTTAATGTGACTGTCTCGCTCTTGCACACCCTGGAGCAAAAAAAGAAGTACAATTCTTTACTTCATTAACACCACACATGGCTTACTATAAATAGAGAAAGCACAATAAAAAATAGAAGTACTTACAACACAGAGTTCAGATATTATCTAGAAGGATAAGGCAAAGCAGCAAAAAATAAAACAAAAAAGTAAAAATATACATTTTGCAACATTGCACAATAAAACAACTTCCTTCAAAGCCAGATCATATGTACACCTACATTTTGCAGTATCATTTGTATTCTAAACAAATTGCCTCATATCTTTTTCAAACAGAAGAATGCTGCATACTCTTATCAACTGCATGTATAACAATTCATTATAACGTAACAAGAGCCACAGTTACTCACACCACACAATGACTATCCTCACACACCTTCAAAAACTTACTTTTACATTGCCTCTTGAAAACAAATGACAGGACCCAAAGAAACTTCAGTGTGGACAGTCTCATCAGATAAAGCTCTTGTTCTCACTATTGGGCACAAGGTACTATAAGAGAAACTTGCCTAAGGACCTAAGTTAGCCTAGAGTACATGTACTGAGCTAGATTGGCACTAAACTGAGGAATGTCTCCTTTCAGCTGTAGCCCAACACTACTTCTAACTGAAATGCTGTCCCTCGGGGTGGGGGAACCCAAAGCAACAAGAATGAGCATTACTATAAGATCTGCAGTGGGTTTGTGGGGTAAATTGGTAGACCCCGTAGAAGTGCCCTTTAGCTGTAGGAAAACTACTTGGATCACTGTGATGCTGAAAAGTATTGCTAAGTAATATCTAATCCAATCTATATATTTTCAGCTGTTACCTGCTTGATGTAGTTGTCTTTACAATGGTGCACATTTTCTAAGTGTGTGTATAAGTTCTACTAAAGTCAAGGACTGGAATGGGGATACTGCTAAAGCAAATCATGAATACAAGGAATCAGTACGACATACGAAAACCCATAAAAACTTGCCGGGGGCATATCATTTTCCCTCCCTCATTATTTCCTCTTTCTTCTGCTTCCTTGTCTTGTTCTCATTCAACAGCCAACCTACCTTTATCTGCACCTCTGCCTTCACTCCCCTCCCCCAGCAGCCACTGCCTAGGAAAACTATGGTACAGTTGTGTGATGCCACTCACTGGGATAGGCCCACTTGATTGGTAGGGAACCCTCAAAAACTTGTGGAGAGACACACCCTTTTCCCTTATATCCCCCCTCCCCACATTATTTGGCCTTTCCCTACTTCTGGCAACTCCCTTTCCCTGCCTCATTCTCTCCTCAGCCATTCACCAACCGGACTTTCATCTGTCTCCCATCTTCAGCTATATTTATTATTTATTTATTTTGTTATAACCCACATTTCTTCACAGTGGGAAGCAAAGCAGCTTACAATCACCATATGTAAGCATCCGCAGATATGACTAGCTTCACTATTGGACTATACAAGTGGGAACTGCAAGGACTTGCGGGAGGTATCTCCTTTTCCCCTCCCCCACTATTTCCTCTTTCTCTTTCCTGAAAGCCCCCCTAGCCTCTCCCATTTTCCTGCTTCCTTCTTGGGTTGCTAATCTCCAGGTGGGGCCTGGAGATCACCTGGAATCACAACAAATCTTCCAACTACAGAGATCAGTTCTCCTTAAGGTTGCCAGCTCCAGCTTGGAAAATTCCTGGTGATTTGAGGGTGGACCCTTGGGAGGGCGAGGTTTGGGGAGGGAAGTGACCTCTGCAGTGTAAAATGCCATAGATTATACCCTCCAAAGCTGCCCTTTCCTGCAGAGAAACTGATCTCTGTCATCCAGAGATAAGTCATAATTCCAGGTGATCTCCATCCTCCACCTGGAAACTGCCAACCCTAGTTCCCCTGGAGGAAATGGTTGCTTTGGAGAGTGAAGTCTCTGATGTTATACCGCTCTGAGGTCCCCCCTCCTCAAACTCCCCATCCCCCTGAAACTTCTAGGAATTTTCTAATTTGGAGTTGGAAACAACCTCTTTCCCACCCAACAGCCAATCTACCTTTATCTACCCCTTTCACTTAAATTTTTTCTCTAAACCCCTCCCCCTTCAGCAGCCTCTACCTAGGAGTTGTGTAGTACTGGCCACTGGGCAAAGCCCATTTGCATGGTAGGGATCCTTCAAGGACTTGCGGGGTCACATCTCACTTTCCTCCTCCCCACACTATTTCCTCTTTCCCTCCTCTTGGCAAAGCCCACATCCTCTCCTTGCCTCATTCTCTCCTTCTCAGCCATTCACCAGCCTACCTTTTATCTGCCTCCCATTATCTGCTCCCTTCAGCAGTTACAGAGGGCAAATATAAAAGGCATCCCTATGAAGAATGTTTGTGCATCTGCGGGGATGGAAGGATTGAGTCGAGGGAACATGCTCTTTTCAAATGTAAACTTTGCCAGAATTTTTGTTCTGTCTATTTATTATCAGTTTGCATTCAATTCCCAGGGAGAAATATTAGATTTTATTTAGACAAGCTTTTAGCCAACAAGAATCAAGAAATTACTTTAAAGGTGGCAACATTCGCTGTGAAGGCCATAAGATATTGTCAACAATTTTTTTGATGAAAATGCCTAGTTCAGTTTTATGCTTAAGATTTTAAAGGGGGTGTCTGGCTGAATTGTATATCCTGTTTGTTTCAATGGCTTTGGTGGGGCTTTGACAGGGCTTTGACCATATTAAACATTTGATTGATTGATTGATTGATACTTAATTTATACCCCTTCCCCAACAATGGCAGCAGCTCTGCCAACCACCTTATCGCTTCTCCCCCACAACAATGACAGCAACTCTCATGGCCACCCATCTGCTCCCCCCCCCCCCGCTAGCAATGGTGGTGGCTCTCTTGAGAACCCAAGGCTGTTCAGGAGAGGCAGGGCTGGTGGCAGCAGAATTTCTGCACAGGCACTGAGAGGCGAGTTTGGGAGGGGAGATTTAAAAAATCCTTTTTTTGGTAAGTTTTTAAGATTTTTCTGCAAACCTTGAGGGTTTCCCAAGTCTGCAGAAAAACTTCTTTACTCTCCACCTGGCCCTGATCCATAGATTCAAGTATTCTCAGATCAGGGCAGAATAGGCTATTAGATATATATGATATGCATACAACCCTTAATCCAGCACGTAGAAAAAGAGAAAGAAGATGCAAGGGATTGGATAGCTGTTTACATTTCAAAAGGCAGAACTACCCTAATATTTCTTAAGTATGGTGACAGTTTCAAAAGGAAAAACTCTGTACATATATATATATATATATATATATATATATATATATATATATATATATATATATTGTGCAGAGGCAGAGTCAAGCATGTCTCTGCGGCTGCTGGCTTAAGCAGCTCAAGGTCCTAATTGTGCTCGGATTGCTGACAAAGAAGGAATGGATACAAATTACTGATTCCTAGAAAGCAAACATGTGATAGAAATGAAGTGACATGGAACAGGGAGATGTGTTTGAGCCCAAGAAGAAGAATGGTGGGGTAAGAATCAGACAAGAATGCTACAGTACATAGTATGCATGAGTGAAGATGTACTGAAGATGTACTAAGAGTGTTACAACAGTCAGGCACACACATACAAAAGATGCTTTCAGCTGCTAAAATGTAAGTCAGTTTGCAAATGCAATGCAATTCTACGAACAACTGACCACACAACAAAATTAAGAAGTCAGTGGAAGAAGCTACTCTGATTCAGTTTTCCAGCCTTAATTGTTCCTCTTCCACAACCTTTGCCCTGGCATTTTCCAAGAGCTGCAGAGTACTATTAGACCAGGACTCCTGTACTCTTCATGTTATAGTTTTTAATGGAAACCCTGCACGTACACATTGCTTTCAAATTAAAACAGACGTGTGATGCTCCAGAACAAATTTCCTGAGAATACACAGATGAAGAGAGATGCTGTATGCGTAAAGTGTTACCATTTTAGTGATAGTATGGCTAAAGTTGAGTCCAGTAGCACCTTAGAGACCAACAAGATTTTCAGCATATAAGCTTTTGAGAGTCAAAGCTCCCTTGGTCAGATACCACCTGACGAAGGGAGGTTTGACTCTAAATGTTACACCCTGAAAATTTGGTCAGTCTCTAAGGTGCTACTGGGCTCAAATCTAACTGTACTATAGCAGACTAACACAGCTACCTTCTGAAACTAGTGACAATACTATTACTGGTGGACCTCCTGAGGGTACCTGGTGTTTTTGGCCACTGTGTGACAAAATATTGGACTGGATGAGCCACTGGCCTGATCCAACATTGGCTTCTCTTATGTTCTTATGTTAATACAATACTCCCAAAATGAGACTGCTAGTTTTATACTTCACAGCGTTTTCAAGATGAGTAAAAATTATAGAATCCTTTGCAAACACATTCAAAAGATTGTAAGTAACAGTGATGTGAAAGTATCTGGACATGTAATCTCTATAACTGGCTTCCATGTTGTTAGAATACAGACTAAGCATTCCTTCTCTTCACTGTACTGGACCGGGTGGCCACATAACATAAATATTGCATGTTAGTTACGTGCTTAGTGGCCAGAAAACAGTACCTGTTGTAGTGCCATAACACTGCTCTTGTCAGTATCAAGCTGAGCCATTTTCAGCTTCTCTTTCAGAGTCAACAGCATTTGCTGATATTCTGCAATTTCATCATCTTTGGAAGCTAACATTCCCTGTGAAACAGGAATAAGTGGTCAAGACTCTACACAATATATAATTTGTAACAGTCAGCCAATATACATCATGCCATGAAGTACCTTCCATTCTTCCACTTTTTCATTTACAGCTGCCATAAGGGGATCGTCCTCTTCATTCTTTGCTTTGAGCTGCTCTGCTAGTTCATGCACCTATAAGAGGCATTTAAACATGATTCATTGAAATACTGACTATGCAGACATCATAAAGGCTCTACTCCAGATGCATTAGCAAGGAAAATTTTGCTAGCAATGGTCTATGTCATCTAGATTAACTCTGAACGGTTTGTTTTTAAATAATACTGAACAAAATCATTACTTCACCAGGTGACCTACTGACATCTAGGATGCAAGATCTAGCCGTCAAGCTCCCTCTCAGAAAATTTCATCTCTAACTCAGTCCACTGTAGCATTAAAAATTTTAATTATTATTATTATTTCAGATTTTTACCCCGCCCTCCCCACGAACGGGCTCAGGGTGGCTTTACACTACGGCACATAGTGCCTAATCAGAATAAACTATTTAAAACACTTTAAAACATTATAAAATACAAAGCAATGCATCGTACATCCAATTTGCTGTAAACATTACAGTTAAAGTGCTCTCAGTGATATCTAGGATGTACCATCAGATGGCTACTAACTGATGCCCTTCGTGCAAAACCCAGGGTAATACTCCAGCCCTCTATAGTCACCTGGCCTGGGCTTTGTCCAGAGTAGGCCTTCATCCTTGATATTACAAACGATGGCGGCTCCTAATTAAAGGCCTGGTGGAAGAACTCTGTCTTGCAGGCCCTGTGGAACTGAATAAGATCCCACAGGACCCTGATCTCCTCCGGGAGCTTATTCCACCAGAGAGGACCCGCCACCGAAAAGGCCCTGGCTCTGGTTCCAGTGAGCCTGGCTTCCCTGGGGCCCAGGACCCGAAGGTGATGTTGTGTAAATATTTTAAGTATTGTGAAATGCTGTTACCTATCCTGATGGCAGACATAGAGTAGGCTATATGAGCTTACCTGCAGCTTATATTGTTCCTTTTCTTTCCTTAGTTGGTCCATAACAATGTCAGATTGCTGCACAATAAGTTTCATTTTATTATACTCATCGGTCATCTTTTCCATTTCCTGCACAGATTCTTCTAGATTCTTCCTCATTTCTTGATTTTGAACCTCTAATTTTTCATTAGCTTCAGTCAAACTCTGCATATTTAAAAAAGTAAAATATTTTATAAAATTAATGTTTTAGCAATATAATTTTTAACTGATCAAATATCACAGCATAGCACAAGCCACTAAAAATTTGCCCACTACTAACAGTGTACCACAGTATTGAATGGCACCACTAGAATTAGCACCCTCCTGTTTCTCCCTGCATAAATGCACAAAAACAAAACAGGCTGGTTTTCAGTGGTGGCCCCATACTGGGGGAATGAGCTCCCAGAAGAGATCAGGGCCCTGTGGGACCTTTTACGGTTCCGCAGGGCCTGCAAGACGGAGCTCTTCCACCAGGCTTTCAACTAAGGAGCCACCCTCACTAGTACCATCAACGAGCCTGGCCCACAATTCCAACAGCATATCTACTCCATCGTGACTCAGGAAGCCATTGAGATGATAAAATGTCTGTAAGCACTTCTGTAAGCAATAGCATGCCATCTTATGGAAATATTGCTAGCACTTTGATTTTATTGATCTTATGATTTTATTGTATTGAATTATTTAAATGTTTTAATGTGTTTTAATGGTACCTATGTACCGACTCTGTAAGCTGCCCTGAGCCTGCTTGCAGGGAGGGCGGGGTATAAATTGAACCAATAAATAAATAAATTAGTCACAAAATGTGTCAATTTTGCCCATATAAGATCCAATTAAACTATCTCACTCAATCCCAAACAGTAGGACAAGTATATCCTAGCAACTGTTGCTCCCTGCATTTTTCCTCTACATTATTCCACCACAATAACATCTGGAAAAGGCTGTTTCCAGCTTTCCCATCACTTTGCATGGATGGCACAACAAGACCTTATGTGAACAAAACGAAGATACATATCCAAGTATCTGTACCAGATCTCCTCACTAAATCCATATTCTTCTAGCCAAAGGAGGCTCATAATGGAGCCCAGACCAGGAGAAGGAGAGGCTTGCACTGTGGCCTCAGCTGAGAAGAGCAGGGTGTTTACAGCCCACTTATGCTTGAGATGAGGGGGAAATGACCCATCTCCTGCCCAAATCATTAAAACCAACACAGTCCAGTGCTGTGCAAACATGCTGCCCTCACACTGCATTAGAGCACTGGCAGCACACACACAACTACATGCCCATGGTTATATGTGGCTAGGAATCCAGGGTTTTTTTTAAAAAAGGGGGGGGGGAAGCTGCTAGCACTTGTCACTTGCATCCATTCAGCTTGGCCCATAAAGAAAGCTGCATTGGCTTGGAGATATGTCCTGCATGCGATAAAATGACTAAAAGTTTACCTGAATTTCATCCAGATATTGTACAAGCTCTAAGTTTTTTTTTGATAACTGTGACCTGTAATCAGAATCTTCTCCCCTTCGTGAAATAAGTGTTTCTTTTTGTGAATCTATTTGTCTCTGATAATCAATTACATCTTGACGAAGTTGCTCACTCTGCACCAAAGGGGTAGGGAGAGAAATCAGAGTGTGAAAATTCTACATGCAAGAAGTCCAGAAGAACTGTAACAAAGAATTTAATGGATATTTCACCTACATTCTCAGGACAAGCTGACAGCTCACAAATATTATTAGTACTTCTACCATCTGCTAACTAGCTTGACATCTCACCTTTTTCTTCATTCGTTTTTTCTTCAAAGGAAATAGGACAGAATAAGAAAGAAAATCAGGGGGGAAGTTTTAACTCAGTAGGCAAGTTTAAAAGGAAAATAAACTTTTTAACAGAAAGAAGCAGTAATGCTATGCAAGAAACAGCAAGTCTATTAACATTCTATTAGGAGTGCTGATGCTGCTACAGAAGGTCAGACCTTAGGGCTAAGGATCCCCTGTGCTATGAGGACCATCCTTCCCCTTGCACTAGAACTCAGCCCAAGCACTGGGTAAAATTAATTTGGGGAAATTAAGTCCTCACAGGAAAACAAGACTGGATGCGAAGCACAGAAAGTATTAAGGAAAAAGTAGAAGCACAGCAAAAAAGTAACAAGACACAATAAGAAAGCTTGGGATAGCACACACCTAGAGAAATACAAAACAATGAGAAAGAAATAATTATCACAAATATATATATATATATATATATATATATATATATATATATATATATTATACACACACACACACACACACACACACAAAGAAGAACAGCAGCTTGCCAGAAACATTTAAATACTCAAAATTCTTGAGACAGCTCTCACACGCACAAATTACTTAGATCAAACCTCATGCATTTGTTTCACCAGTCTCACACTGCAATTTACCGGTAATTGCTTTGCTTTAGTTAACAGCAAACTATGGCTTGAAAGTGCCCCCCAAACCAAGTTTTAATAGGAATCAGTAATTAAACTGCAGCATGAAAAAAAAACAGAACACATAATTCCAAGGATTATGTACTGTATGTCAAACAATGGTTTGGCATTAAATCTGAACCAATCCTTTGTAACACAAGCATAATCTATCCACGTATTACACATGGACTAATTCTGTTATTCTTGACTAACCTCTCTTCTCAACTTGCTGTTTTCATTTGCTGCATCCTCACATCGAAGAGCAAGCTAGAATGACAAATATATGTTCAATTATATTCTATTTTGTCATCAGTTGGGGAAAAGTAGCAAGTTCACCATGACAAAAGCATCCATATTTTCTTGGTTTTCCATGAATACACAAAAAGTTCCCAAACTTTTTTTACAATTTTACTGCTGCTGTGTTAAAATGACACTTACCTGTTCATTGTTTTTCTTCTCTTTTTCTAGCTCCTTTTCCATATCTACCAATTCTCTGTCTTTTTGCTGCAGCTGTTTTTCCAGCTGACGGATCTCATCCCGCAAAAAACGAGTATCGCGGCCACCAGCAGATCGTTGAGCTATCTTAAAATGATATCGAAATAAAATTTCATTCATTGGTCTCCAAGTATGCAGGATGCACATTGAATTGTTTTGCTCAGCAAGTCAGAGTATTCATGGGGACTAAAAAATGCCTTGCAGTGTTTTAAGCACAAAGTTTGGAAAAATCAAAAAGTCCAGCTGTTCACACCAATCACTGAATTGGAACCAAAATGTACATAACCTAAATATCTCAATGTGTAACTTTCAAAAATATCCACTAATAATGTAATCCAGAGTTTCTACTGTAAATACACTATACTTTCAAAATACATTGCTACAATGTATACTTTATCTTATTCACCATACTATCTCCCACTTTATATCTAGCATCATTCAAATCTGCAGGAAAATCTGTAAGACAGACTTCTAAGTCATCAAATAATTAAAGTGATTTTTTTCATGCTTGCAATAGGAAAGTGTTTTTATGGAGTCTTTGTTCTATAGATGACACATTTGATCGACTTGAGAATGTGATAAAACTCTAACTAGACAGCACCACTAATTGCAACCTCAAGCAATGTAAGGCATCACAGACCCAAAACATATTAAGTACCTGTGATTTCAATGGGCAATTTATTGCTAGGATTTAAGATTAGGAATGATGAATCACTGTTGGATCATATTCTTACAGATCTCAGGCTGTATTTGTGCAGTTTATCTAAAAACAAAAAAATAAGGTCCACCTTTCTATTTGGGTGGAAAGGTGGCATAGACATATTTTAAATAAATAAATGAACGAGTCCAAAAGCCTGAAGAAAATAATTATTTCATGTAGTAGCTATACATTTGTAAGTATCACAAATGCTGTCAGAAAGACAGGATGACAACAACAAAACCTGAGTTAACGTTTTAACATACCTCTAATTCCTTTTCCAGTTTCATCACCTTTGTTTTTAACTGATTTTCTGTTGGAATAAAAAAACACATGTAAAGTTAACCAACTATATGTTTCAAAGCTGCTGCTTTCAACTTCCCTTGCATTACTGTCTTCTCCAGAGACTCTAATCTTCTCATAATGTGAGCAAAGTACGATAGCCTCAGTTTAGCCATCTTACCTTCTAGGGTGAGTTCAAACTTGATTTGATCTAAAAAAACCTTATTTGTCTTTTTAGTGGTCCATGATATCCATAAAACTCTCCTCCAACACCACATTTCAAATTAATCAAATTTCTTCCTGTTCACTTCCTTCCCTGTCCAACCTTCACATGCATTGATAGTAATAGGGAATACTATAGTACGAATTAGCTTGATCTCACGTTTAAGGATCTTTTCTAGCTCTTTCATGGCTGCCCTTCCCAGCCTCAATTCCTTCTGATTTCTTGATTGCAGTCTCCCTTTGGGTTGATGATTAAGCCAAGGAATAGAAAATTTATAACAATTTCAGTTTCTTCACTATCAACCTTGAAGCTGTGTAATTCCTCAGTAATCATTCCTTTTATCTTCTTGATATTCAGCTGTAATCCTTGGCACTTTCTGCTTTAACCTTCATCAGTAGTCATTTCAAGCCTCCACTATTTTCTGCCAGTAATGGGCTAACATTTAGATATCTCAAACTGTCAAAAGTTCCTTCCACCAATTTTTATTCCACTTTAATCTAGATCTAATCCAGTTTTCTTCATGATATGTTCTGCATACTGATTGAAAAGACAGGGAGATAAAATACATTCTTGTCTGATGCCTTTGGCAATTAGAAACCATTGTTTCTCCATATTCTGTCCTAACAGGAGCCAGAGTACAAGTTGTGCATCAGAATATTCAGATGTTGTGGCAACCATAGCTTTTTATGATCCACACAGTCAAAAGCTGCTTCTAAAATTCTCTTGTATATTCCAGTAACCGATGTAAATTTGCAATATCATCTCTAGCGCCTCTTTTCTGAATTCAGCTTGATCATCTGGCATTTCTTGTTCCATATATGGCAACAGTCTTTATTGTAACTTTTTGAGCATCACTTTACTTGCGAGAGAAATTAATATCACATTAAAATTTGATTATGTATATAATTGTAATGATCACAAAATAAACTCAGTATTAAAGCGCAATTAAAAAGGAAACATGCTTTAAACAAACAACTTTAGACACAACTTAAAGTTATGTACTTGTGCACGCAATGATTTTAACAGGAGAAATAAGTTTATACTTATCTACCTCCTACTGATGTAAGTTAATATTAAAATTTTGCAAGGGAGATATCTTAATATACCATACTATACACAGACTATGCATCTGTGGTGCAGGTAGTGTAGACACTCCATAACAAGTCACTATTCTGAATCCAGAAAGCTTTTAATTTTTCCTTTGCTCCAAAATATAGATCATATGGAGACAGTCATCTCTTTTATTAGAAAATAATAGCAGACCTATCACTCTTTTAGCGGCAAGATGTTCTGTGTTTGTAAGAGAATTTCACAGCTGTTCAAATGGGGTCTAGCTTTTCATATTTTAGTAATCTACTTAGAACTAATAAATTAGGAAGCAGTATGAGGTAGAGAGATAGAGAAAATTACTTAATCTTTGACTCAATCTTGCCTATTTGCTATTTTGTAAATGGACCTCCTTATGTTTGTTTGACAAACAGGCTACAAACATTTTAAAACAAATAAACCAAGTGTTCAAACATGTAATCTCATTTCCCTGTTCAAGACTGGAAATATACATGGAAGTGTTTATACCAGATTTGGCTTGTTCTTCCCCAGCTTTTTCAACTTCTTCCAAAGCCAGTGCTACTTCTTGAGACTTCATCTATAACCAATATACCAAAAAAAAAAAGGATTCATAAGAAAAACATTGCAGATGATTTCACAAGGATGTGTTGTCCAAAATAAAAAGGATGTTGTTATGCATGAAGCTCCCAATTGACAAGACCACAGTCACAAATTCATCCACTAGCAATATTAATGAAATCCAAGTCACAGAAAGCAAATTAAAGAGCAGTAACACGTAATTCAGGGTTGCCTTAAACATCCTAGAATACACTATAAAACAAAGCTAAGAAAGTATCTCTTTTTCACAATACATAAAAAATTAGCTGATGGGATTTGAGACCATAAGAAAAAAACCCCAAGTTTTCTGCCAGACCACTAGCAGGAGCAAATGGAATTACTGCTGACACAGCTGCTGTTTTACTGTCACACCAGCCACTTGGCACTGCTTAGTGTGAGTCACTAATGAGATAAATAAGCACTGCTAACTCTTGCAGCTCTGGCTGGTTCTCAACCACAGATACAAGGACAGTTGCTAACATGCTTAGAAGAGAAAGACTAGCCAAACAGTTGTACTGTATTAGGAAGAGGGGAGCACTACAGCATTGCCTACCCAGAACATGGGAAAGACCACTGTCAGTGCAGCTTTTCCTTGCAGGGGCACACTCTTTCAAAGTCTGCTATATCTTTCCTTCCTTTGGCAAGACTTTTGCCAAGACACAGGGCCAACATCCTCCCCTTCACCAGCCCATGTCATCTTTATCCACAGTAGTGCACTACACAGCAAGCAAGCATGCAGAACTGTAAAGACTGCCTACTCTATCCTTTGCCATAGTGAAGCGGCTGTTCTACAGTGTGCAACAATTCCTGTTTGTACTCTCAAACTTGTGTGGCTTCTATGACTACTGACCAGGGCTATTTTTGGGCAGGAACGCACAGGAAAGGAATTCCAACTCACTTCTGAGTTGGCCACGCCTACAGGCCCCCCCCTCGGGTTCCCCAGGTGCCTCACAAGTCATTGGGCGCCTGGGGAAGCCAAGCCAATCCAGGGAGGGAAGGCAGTTTAAATTGCCTCCCCTTCTTGGGTTCCTCAGGCGCCCTACAGCCTGGGGAAGCTGATCCAGAAACTGCCTTCCTTCCCTCGGATTCTCCATGCGCCCCGTAAGCCGCAGGGCATCTGGGGAAGCAGATCCTGGGAGGGAGCTGTGCTGTCAGGGGTGGGGCCTACTACACTAGTATGTTTCTGCTGCTGGGTGTGGCCTGTTATGCTAATGAGTTCCTGCTGGGCTTTTTCTACAAGAAAAGCCCTGCTATTGACCAATACACATATGATTTATATCAGTCTTCTGGTGGCTATGCATGAAATTATAATACAGGTATTAATATCAGAGTTTAAATTTTAAAATGCAATATTCCTCTTAATAGGAACGCAGTTTGTATTTATTTTGATTGTTTATGGAAATTTTACAGTAAATTTTGTATTGCATTTTGCATCTTTGTTTTATTACATTTTAACCTGTTGTACACCGCCTTAAGCCTGCTGTGCAGGCAAGGCGAGATATAAATCGAAACTAATAAATGATAAATTAATAAAAGTCATACTGCTGTAGTAGAACAAATCAGTATCAAATACATACCTTCATTAAAGACTGAGATATTTTAAAAAGTTGAATTAAACGTTCAGGATTCTCATCCTTCAGATCATTCCCATCAACCTAAATACACATTAGCAAAACATTCCATTACTATTAAAAACAGGAACCAATTTAATGTTGCTTTAAATTATTTTCAAAATATCCTTATTATATCAGGCAATGTACCTTGGCTACTGTCTCCAGCAAATTATCGGCTAGCTCCTCTTGACGAGGCAAAGCATCAGGATCAACTTTCATAAGCTTCTTCCATTCTAAAAATGGTGCCATCTTCTAGTTTTGGTCTGTTTCTACCACAAGAATAATATAGTTGGTGTTCAAAGAAATTTATACACACACACATGAGAATCTTCTTGATCAATCTACAGAGGAAATGACAGCTTCCTAGATATCATATTCCAAAAGTAACAGAAAACAAACCAAATCATTAAGACCAGAAGTTAACACTCCTTGTGGGTATGTTCAAGTGTTCTAGCTAGATGCCACAGAACAGCAGGGTTAAAAGCTAAACTAAGCCCTTTACTCCCTGAAAGCTTTCAAGGTACAAAGGGGCTCAGGCAAATAGTATTTACAGCAAAACTAAGTTAAGTAATTCATTAAACCTTTGCCTGATCTATCCAGTTTCTGGATCATTAGGGCTGCGGTCACACGGGCCCCTTTAAATCCGGGAGCCCTCCCGGATTAAAGGGGCCACATTTTTCTAGCTCGGGTTGGGATGGCTATACATCCCAACCCCTATGGCAGCAGAAGCGGCGAAAGCGGCGGCGAAGGAGGCGGACACAATGGCGGCAGAAGCGGCGGCCGCGAACAAGGCAGCGGCGGCAGAAGCAGCGGCGGGAGAAGCAGCAAATGACCCGCCAGCCACCTGGTAAGTTTTGGGGGGGGGGTTCCCCCTTTTACACTTGGGCGCTTGACTACCCAAGCGTCCAAGCATAAAAGGGGGGGGGGGGAATGGCCGACGGGACCATCTGGACAGCCCTGCTCTTGCAATGATTGCGAGAGAGGGCTGTCCAGATACCTCAAATGCAGGTTCCTCCCGCAACTCCTGGGAAAACTGTCGATTTTCCCAGGGTCAGAAAGTGCGGGGTCAGAAAATGCGGGAGGAACCCGTATTTGAGCCCGCTTCGGTGCGGGACTTTCTGCAGCCGTTGTAGACGGCCCCTTTAAATGCGGGAGGAAATAGCCCTTCCTCCCGCATTTAAGGGCCGTGTGACCGCGGCCTATTATGCTGTTGTGTAATTAAATGCATTTTGTTTACATACTCCATACTTACTTGGTGAACCTATAAAAGTGCTGAGAGAACCCTGACAGGAACAGGATCTTTTCCCTTGCTCAAGTGTTCGTTTCTGTCTCCTTCTCTCCTTTCAAGGGGACTCCTAGAAAATCAGGCTGACTGTAATAACCCATCCATAGCTACAAGGACAATGCTAACAGCAACTAACAGCCAAAACCAGTACTGGAGCACCTTCCAAGAAAAATAGTTCTATTGTAGCAATTAATTATTATCGATCTTGATACAGTTAACAAGTTCTTTCTGGATATCTGCAACCTTTTCAGCTTTCTATTCTCTCCTAATACTAACTCTTTTTCTTTCTATTATCTGGGGACTACAGAAAACTAAATGCATTTACTAAACCAGATGTACATCCTACACACAGAATGGACACAATCACTGGATGTATTAAACCAAAATTCAAGTCCCATGGTACCTCAGAGACCAAGAAACTTTTCCAGGGCAAAAGCTTACTTTGTTAAGTTTAAGTAACAATGAAGATACATCAGTCCTTATAACCAGGTCAGAAGGTGGAAAGGATGTTACCAGGAAGGGCCAGTTGGGAGTCAGGATGCAGAGTTACAACAGAAAAAGTGATCAGCTTGATTAGAGGAAGGAGATATAGAGAGAAGTGGGAAATGTAGAAAATTAATATCTGCAATAAGACCCTATGTCCATATTCAGTGGGGGTGTGCATGTCTTGAAGTTGTTAATGAATCCTACTTTCACAATCTCACATTGTGTGTATTCAGCTTGCAGACATTATTTCCACCATTGATTTGTGAAAGGGCGGTTGATAAAAAAAACATTACTTGGAAAAGAAATATGCTTTTTTACCTCTTGATGGGTTGCATTAAGTCACAAAAACCTGATTACCTCTTGATGAATTCATAGAATTACCATTTAGCCTTAGAAACCACCCTATTTCCTTCCAAAGACCAAAAGGTTGTTGAAAGGTATGGGATCTTTTGCTGTACCATTTATCAGTGGCATATTGATAAGAATCAGTGTGATATTTGACCCAGCATGAAACAGTGATTGGACGAAGGTTAAGAGATCAGAGTTCCAATCACCATCTCTGCCACACAGCTCATGGGATCTGCACCAACACATGACTGAATATTGTGGTGGTGTTGTGCTGTAGCCTTCATTCACCTCCTGGATTGCCCTGTCTGTGCCAGAAAACCTAGGGGCAAATTATTGCCAAGGTACAATATCCAACAATCCGTGGATGCAGCCTAAGTGCTTGTGGACCTGCCTCATGTGCTCTGTCTTTCCTGTGCTGACTTGGGCCAGTCATTCTGTCAACCTAATTTACATCCACAAGGTTATTAAGAGTGGATAAAAGGGGGGGGGGGGGGGAGAACTAAGTACACTACAGTTCCTTGAAAAGAAGCGATTTAAAAATGGATAGCTATAGCAATTTCTAGTGACAAAATGGACATCGACGAAAACAAGTGCACAATAAATGCGTTAGCCTTTAAATACAAGTTTTGCTGGCATCTGCAGTAAACCCACCCCGCCTCTCAGTCAGCAACGGGGAGGGGGACGTAGTAGGGTTGCCGGGTCTGGGTTGGAAAATACCTGGAGACTCTCGGGGTAGAGCCAGGAGAGGGTGGGGTTTGGGGAGGGGAGGGGAGGGGCCTCAGCATGGTTCAATGCCATAAAGTCCACCCTTCAAAGCAGTCATTTTCTCCAGTGGAGCAGATCTCTTTCAGCTGGAGATCAGTTGTAAAAGCGGGAGATCCCCAGGTCCCACGTGGAGGCTGGCAACCCTAGGACATAGCAAGCAAAGAAAAAGCTTGTCTCGCCGCCTTTGGGAATGCTAAAACAGAGCACCGCAAACCTCTCCGTCCACAGCGGCTCCAACGACTCCCTTAGATTTACTCCAAGGCCACGAGGACTGAGAACAGCAGCCACAACCCGCACGACAAGACCAAGAGAAAGAAACCCATTACGGTTTTCCGCTTCTCCATCATCAGCATTGTATCCTGAGCCTCTACAGCCACTTCGCCAACATCACTACTTACCGCTTTCCGTAGCTGTTTACAAAACAGGGAGGAAGAGGAGGAAGCCGCCGCTGCTAAGCGACAGCGTCAAACAATTCCAGCCAGCGTCCGAAGAAGAACCCGGATACTCTTAAATAAAGCGACCGACGAGTCAAATCTCCCGCGGGGCTACCCAGACAACAAGTCCCAGGGAACTTTGCGAAGAAGGCTAGGAAAGCGAGAGCCAGACAGCATTCCAAAAAGAGCATCTAAATTAAAACGACATCCATTGGGGTGAAATGAAAAGATACTATTAATAGTGGGGAAATTACGCCTAGGAGAATTAAAATAGAAGACTACAATTCCCAAGATGCTCTATCCCGTTCAAGAAATACTGCCCACTGTTAGTCTCCGCTTGGAATGCTGGGGTTCGGAGTCAGCGCAGGAGATTTATCCCAGTGTTCTTATCGGTCTCGTGTGTTTGCGCTTGCGCAGTGTAGGAGGGAGTTTCCGTTCCATTGCTTTAGCATTAGGTTTGAGCGACTGAGGTAGGACTGAAGCGGCAACGGAATGAAACATGGCGGGGAGCGTGTCGGTCCCTGACACATCCAGGTGAGCACGCGCGTGTAGTGAGGAGGAGGCGTGGGATCTCAGGTCAGGGTCCTGCAAGAAGCTGTGGGACTTGTGCCTGTGGATCTCCCACTAAAATAAGGTGGGAATGGGCTCCTGGTGCTGCCCGGCTTGGTGCCTTTTCTGAAGGTTTAGAGTCAAACGAGCGGTGTGGTAAACCCGGGCCTCCTGCTTTGGAAATTTAAACATGTGAGCAGTTCTTTTTGCCGTATAATATGGCCGTCACCGCACAAGCCTTTATGGCTTATTAAAAGTGTTGCTGGTGATGGTCTTCGTGTTCATGTATAATGCCTGTATTGTCCATGGAGCATGCAGAGTTCTCCCATTTTGTCCTTGCCACGATCCTATGAGGTAATAGCCATGTAACTGTAGGAAAGAAAGTAACATCTCTCGGGGAGGGGCTTAAAGCAGAAGATGGGAGGTACCGCCTAGCCTGTTTCCTACTAGTGCTTTGTACCGGCATGTTGAGGTTTTCTTTTACTCTTGTGTAATATTATCGTGTAATGAAATTATTTTTTTTTAGAAAAGATAGTCTTTTGTTGCCCTAACCTAGGTAGCCTAAGCTAGATCTTGTAAGATCTCAGGAGCTAAACGGGGTCGACCCTGGCTAGTATTTGGATGGGAGACCTCCAAAGAATACCGGGATCATGACGTGGGGGCAGGCAATGGCAATCCTACTTTTGTAGTCTCTTGCCTTGAAAACCCTGTAGGATCACTATAAGTCAAGTGTGAGCTGATGGTGCTTTCTACCACCAATACCTTTTGCTAAGACCAACCCAGAAGATTTTTATATGGATTTTAGGTTTGAATTTTGCTTTGGACCAGTATGTCTATATGCAGCTTTTTTAAGGTGTTTGAGAGAATGGCTGGCCTAAGTTTACAAAGTAGAGCTTCAAAACGGAGTCAGGATTTAATCCCTGTCACATCTTAACATTTATACTCATTGTGCAGTAGGAAACAAAAAACTGGCTTTTGTATGCACCAAAATAATTAGATACTGGGTGGTAGTGGTTCAATATATGGCCGGATAACTTGGCATGATTTTTCAACGTGTGTAGGAAACCACTTTTAAATCTTGCAAAAAGAGTGAAAGAGTGTAGTTCCTTTAGTCTTAATTTTTTCTGGAGGTAACAGCCTACTGAGAAGACAAGAGTCCCTGGAAAAGACAGTAATATTAGGAAAAGTTCAAAGGAGGAGGAAAAGAGGAAGGCCCAACATGTGATCACTTGACTCAGTAAAGAAAGCCACAGCCCTCAGTTTGCAAGACTTGAGGAAGGCTGTTAATGAGTGGATGTTGTGGAGGTCATTAATTCATCGGGTCGCCATAAGTCAGAAGTGACTTGATGGCATTTAAACACTCACACCTTTAATTCCTGGTAAACAGATAGCAGTTCTTTTATAAGCACAGTATTGTTTGTAATGGTCAGCCAGAGGTTTAAATGGATAAGTGTATGTATGTATGTGAATAAGGCTTTTTAAATAAGGGAATGCAGTGTAGTCTATATATAGCAGTTGACTTCAAAGCAACTCTGCAAAGTTGCTTGCATTGATAACATTTTATGTTCATTCTAAATCACTTCTTTTACCTTAGGTATTTTTGAGGCTTTGCCTGGTGAGATTTTGAACTCATTCCTTTGGACAGCAGACAGTCTTTGATTTTTTGACATTTGCCTGAAGTTTTATAAAATATTATTTGAATATACTTTGTGCTGTCTTTGAGATCAGTTATTTGAAAATTGGGCTGCATCTTAAAAGCTGGAGTATTAAAAAATATATTTTTCATCTTCCCATGTGTCAAATACACAAGCACTCTGGAACTTTGATTTCTTAAGGAATTCATTATATTTGCCTTTTTCTTACTTGAACATTAATCCCACTTCTGGAAAATATGAATGGTCATTCAAGTGTGCCTCATGGGTGGGTTAGATAAACCAATGTGTTTTTATTTCAAATGCAGGGAACCTCTCCGTTCATGCACTGGCATTCACACATTAACAAGGAAAAGTGGTGTGTGATACAGTTCTTCAAAAATAGCTTATTATGTTCAGAAAACTGATGTGTATGTTTACATCAATAGCAAGGTTTTCATCACTGAGTTTTCTTTTGATTTATGTACTTTACAGAACTGAAAACTAAATTCATATTCAGGTGCTGTTTGCACATAGCACATTGGTGTTGATTTAATTGTCCAAGGGAAACTGCATAGAAATCAGTCCATAGTTCATAACTTTTCAGTATGCTGCAGTCTTTAAAATTCTTTCAGATTTTTCACCTGAGTTGGCAAGAATAGGAGTACCTTGAATTGTTTAAACAGTGGTTTTCATCCAGTGGTATGTGTGTTACTGATGGTATGCTGAAAAAGTCTATGTGGGACACAAAGTTTTCATAACAATTACTAAGAATTTGCTCTACCTCAATCCTTGTGTCCATCTGCAAGTGTGGTGTGCCATCTCCTGCTGAGTCTACCTGCCATGGATCATCCATTCGGTATGCCAGTAATAACCTCAAACACTTAGTGTTTCCCCTGCCCTCCAGTAAGTGTCTTTGGTGTGCTGCTTCCTGGCAACCTTGCCCGCCCCAGATTATCTACTGAGCTTCTGCAGTATTTTTAATGTCCTTAAAATTTACTGTAAATTATAAATATAAAACAGAATGCCTGTAGACATATAAATGTTCTGGGGGCGGGGATGTTTCTATTGTGCTGCAGCCCAGATTTCTTCAGTAAGGCTGATTTGTTGGACATAAATTAACAAAGGTTGGGAACCACTAATTTAAAAGAAGTCCTTGTCATCTTTCACACATTTTTAGGAAATACTTCTGTCTTCCAGCTCTTTTGGAACAGACTATGATTTCCTTGTTAACCCAGATATACTAATAAGAGAGGGTCATGAATGGCTAGAAATTTTGACTGGATCCTTCGGTGTCCAAAGATCTCAAGACCTTTCTTTTATATATACCCAATATCCATTGTGTTTGCACTTAAAAATACATATGGAGCAGATACACACCCCTTTTCTGATTCATTATGGACTATTTTCAGATTGAGTTATTGGCCCAGTGTCTAGGAAGGCCTTGTTTATAGGGACAGATCAGGGGTTTGTGTTTCACCATGTATCTGTTGCTTCTCTCTTTGAAGAAGAAAAGGTTACTCCCTTGGCTGAGTAATAATTATGCCAGGAAAGATGGGAAAGATTGCTGATATTGGAAAATATAAGCAAAGTAAACCAGGATGAGCTCATTCTGTAGCCATAGATGTATCTTCCTGGGTTTTCAAAACAGTAAGGTAATTTGCGCATAGAGATGCTTTTACCTGTTCTGCCCCATGCAATGGTGCATACTCCCACAGTACTAGCTTTTGAAATTTGAACTTCTCCACAGACTTCCTAGCCTCTCTTTGCAGTCTTAAAACAGGTAATCCCAGAGGTTGTAGCTGTGTTAAATGGACACAAATGTGACATGAAAAATCACAGTATTTAAAAAACGGTGTGTGATCATCTTCCAGGGCCTTCTCCAAAAGAATTTCAAAAAGAGAATCAAATGGGAAAGTGATGAATTATGATTCATCAAGAAGTTCAATACTGTCATCCTGACCTGGATAGCCCAGGCAAGCCCAGTCTCATCAGATCTTGGAAGCTTAGCAGGGCTGACCCTGGCATGCACTTGGATGGGAGACCTCCAAGGAATACTACGGTCGGGTCACAGAGGCAGACAGTAGTAAGCCACCTCTCTGAAAACATCCAAGCCCCACTAGGGGTTGCCAGAAGTCAACCATGACTTTCAGGCACACACACACACACACACAATATTCACACACAAAAAAAGTTTAATACTGCCCCCATCCAGGCCAAGGTTTTCACTAGTATCTTAATATCACTCACCTTTCACAGAAGTTTAGCTATCCTGTGATCTCTGTATTTCTTAAAAATTGCATCTGTTTTTCTTGATTCTTCCTGTACTTCCCTGGATTTATTCTGATGTTTATTCTACTGTGCCTATCTGTCAACTCCTAGGTGTTTCTAACCCACCCTGAATGGTTGGTTGACTCTTTTTTTAATTGGATCTTGTTTTTAAATTGGGCTGTCTTTATAACATTTAACCCCCTACCTATTGCCTTTATAGCTTTAAGTGTTAATGTGTTTTCATGCATCTGATGAAGCGCACACTGACTCATGAAAGCTTCTGCTGGAATAAATAAATAAATTGTTAGTCTTTAAGGTACAGCTTATCCCCTGTTTAATATAAGATGTTGTATGCTTTCTAAAGGTGACTCTTTTTCTCTCTCCCTTTGTAATTCTAGTAAAGATCCACAGGCATTCAGAGTTGATCAGTTATTGACATTGATATAGACTGAAACCTCATTTTAAAATGACTATTCCAGAAGTGTGTGAATAAAAGAACAAATCCTGCACTTGAATGGTAAGTGAAAATATTCGTAAAATATGTTCATGTGACTCTGAAGACAAAAAATAAAGTACTAGAGCGTCAAAGTTTACTTTCCTGATATCAGAAAACTGGGGAAATTATCTGCACGACTACTGCTTTAAAAAAAAAAATGAGACCTGTCTTGAGTATTAACATCTGTTCATTTGTATACCATGGTTAACAATCAGGCCACATGCAACCCACAATCCCAGCCATGAACCGTAATCTACCTGCTGTGGTGGGTGGATTTGTCATGACAGAAATCAGAATACATTTTGTTGCATGATACACGTGTGCATGAAATACTTGCCATTGCTTGTTTATATGTTAATTTTACGTAGTTCAGGGGTAATGGATAAACATTTTTTAACCAGTTGCTTATTATCCTGACTTCAATATTCAATTAAATGGAGCTTTTAAAATCAATAATAGAATTATGAGAAATTGAGAAGGTGAGGTTAGAGGTTTACTTTTTGTTGTGGTAGACAATAAGGGTTCCCCCAAATTTACTTTTATATTACAACACTTGTCATAACTTAAATAAAATTAAGAAAAACTGTGAAGAATTTAAGATTAGGTTTTGTGAGTAATAATTAGATATATGTTCATTAAAATACAAAATCCTAAAGGCTGAAAAATTAGTCCAGCTCCTGAATCTTGGGCTGGTTCCTAGTAACAGAGAAAATTTGTCATGGTGTGGATTAAACTGTGGTTAAGAATTCCAGTTAGTGAGGGAAATAGTTTGTCTCTTAAATCACTTGCATTTGGAATTCATGACTATTTGAAACTAGTTGACGACTTCCGTCTTCAGTATTGTCAGCATGCGTCACAAGGATTGGTGGGGGACAGTGTGCAGGCCTGGCAGTTAACTAGGTTCACGTCCATCACGAACTCCCAATTTCTATAACGTCTGAGTTGTGCCTGAGTGGTTGTGAAGACAAAGCTTTTGTCGATTCTCACTGCAACGTCATGAAACAGGGCACTGTGTTTCTTGTTACAGGTGAGGGCATCTCAGTGCAGAAGTAGTCTGTCCCAGACCCAGGACCAGCCAATACACGTTAAATTAGTGGTTTCAATCGAAAGCTCCTGTATGCCTCCAATGCCATTTGTTTCTCAGGATTTGTTTTTGTAACCTCTGCATCACACTCTTAAGACAACACTGATAAAAGATCAGGTGAGACTACTTTTGAGTTATAGGAGATTAAGTATGTGGAAAAAATAGAACAGAGTTGGATTGAAATACCTTTCCATTTTTTACCTGGTTATTGTGAAGTTTCAAAGAGCACTAAATCTCAGATATCAGAGGCTACTTTTACCAGTCAGAGTCATATAAAATATAGTCACACCACCTTCAAGCACCTGGTCCAGACTGGATCATCCTTTGTCCAAAAAGGATTACATCTGCCAGGAGGAGGATAGGTCTGTTACCAGCTCTTATGCCTGAAATGAAACCTTCATGATGAGAAGTATCCTCTGAGCCCAGGTGCTGAGAGCAGCAGCAGGTGGAGTCTGTTGTATTTATTTATTTACTTCATTTATACTCCACCTTTCTCTCCAGTGAGGACACAAAGTGGCTTACATTGTTTGCCTCTCCTCCATTTTATCCTCACAGCAACCCTCTGGGGTAGGTTAGGCTGACTGTGTGTAATTGGCTCAAGGTCACCCAGCAACCTGCCATTTGAACCTAGCTTTGAACCAGACACTCTTGATTACTGCACCATGCTAGCTCCCTGCTTTTGGCCTTCTTGCAGGTATCTGGTTGACCACTGTAGGAAAATAAATGCCACACTAGATGAATCCTTTGTCTGATCCAGCAGAGCTTCTCTTGTGTGTCTTCACTTGTTTGGGGAGAACTTTGTTCTTTATGGCAATAGCAAGTAAATGATCACTTTAAATTAATGTTGACTGCCAATGTAGATTCTGCTGATGCGCTATTTTAGAATCATGTTGGAATTTTATTTTTCAGTTACAACGTGTGAACACTCTGGAGAAGATGGCTTATGTTAGCCCAAAAGAAATTGCACTGATAATTGGAGTGGTGGCAGCTTGCTATTGGAACAGTCTCTTTTGTGGCTTTGTTTTTGATGATGTTTCAGCCATTTTGGACAACAAAGACTTGCATCCTTCAACTCCTTTAAAAAAACTTTTTTCAAATGACTTCTGGGGGACTCCTATGTCTGAGGTAATATCCCTTTTGTGGAAACACTGCTTTTCTAAAACAAAACAAAGTCTAAGCCAAAATAGTTGATACACAGTCTCAACTTGCAAATGTAAAAGTCCCATGTGGCAGCTTGTTATGTCTATTCAGAATATGGAACACACATTAAGCTGATAGACCAAACCATTGGTCTGGTAAGATTAATGTGGTCTACTTGGACTAGCAACAGCTCTCCAGGTTCTCAGGTGGAAGTCTTTCGCATCATCTGCTACCTAGTCCTTTTAAATAGAGATGCCGGGGACTGAACCGGAGACTTTTTGCATGCAGAGCAGATGCTCTGCCACTGCCCCATGGCTCCTCTTAATCATTGAAAATCCTAAGTGTCCAAGAAAATGTAATGTGGTTCAGCTGGGACAGCAGGAGTAATGAAAACATAAGAGAGCTCTACCATGATGACCACTGAATATACTCCAGCAGTTATTCATGTGTACCAAGGCCCATTTGTATATCAGCAAGGTTTGGTGTAATCAGTTAAGTCGGAGCACATCCTGTATGCCCTCATTTTTTCCCTTCTTTGGCAAGGGTAGATTGCTGTTCTGCTAGGGATCTGCTAGACTGTAGCTCTCCCTTTGTATGGAAAGGGACTTGAACAGGGTTTCAAACATGTTTTTTTGCTCAGTAGCCAAGCTGCTATTTGTAGTCACCAACAGCCCTTCTCTCCTTCCAAATCCTCTATAGCATGCCCATGTATAGCATGTATCTTTAATAAGGATGGGCATAAATTAGCTCACAAGCCAAAATTTGTCAAAAATTTGGGCCAGTTCAGAGCTCTTGAACCAATGTTCGGGGAAGGCATCTTCCCGAACATACTGGAATTTTGTATGGTTTGGCTGTTTGGGGCCATTTAAGTGTAACAGTTGACTGGTGCGGGATCCACAGCTGAGATGTTAAGAAGAAGAGGAGATTGGATTTTTATCCCGCCCTTCACTCACTTGGAGTCTCAGAGTGGCTTACAAACTCCTTTCCCTTCCCCTCCCCACAACAGACACTCTGTGAGGTAGGTGGGGCTGAGAGAGCTCTGAGACAACTGTCCTTGAGAGAACAGCTGGTACAGAGCTATGGCTTGCCCAAGGTCATCCAGCAGGTGCAAGGGGAGGAGTGGGGAATCAAACCCGGTTCTCCCAGATTAGAGTCCACGCACTTAACCACTACACCAAACTGGCTAGCGGAGCTTTATCTATTCCAAAACTTAGTTCAACATTTTTTAAAAAACTATTCAGAATTTCCTGTAATTTGCAGAGAACTTGCAGAAGGCGATCTTTTGTGGTTATTGTGATCTGGGCAGAGTTCACTAGAGGCACTTGTCCTTTCTGATGTGTAGTGCAGACTAGGGATGAGCACGAACCTAAAAAAAACAGTTTGGTTCAGGGTTCCCCCTTTCTCCTGGCCACTGGCAACTATTTAACCCATCCATTTTGCTTCACCCCGACCCGTTGTTAGATATGTTAGAAATGGCTGGTAGCCATTTCCCAGTCAGTTTTGCTTCCCCCACTTGGAAGCAGGGAGAAGCGAAACTGACCGGTGAAATGGCTCGCAGTCATTTCAGGCTAACACGGGGTGGGTCTGCCCATCAGCTGTGGGCCCCACACCACTCAGCTGTAAGGTTTAAATGTCCCGGAACAGCCAAACTGGGGAAAAGTCCAGTAAATGCTCAGGGAAGACACCTTCCCCAAACATCATTTTGGGGGATCCAAATTTGTGTTGAATTTTGTCTCATGAGCTGGTTTGTGCCCATCCCTAGTGCAGACTTGTGAATTCTGGAACGCAGTAAACCTGCTTCTAAGCTTCAGGCAGGATCATGGAATTTTCGTCTTCAAGAAAGGAATTAAGTTTTGTGCCATGATTGGTTATTGTATTATGTTTATAAATTGTTAATGATTGACTGATGTCAACGACTTATACCTTTGATTCTTATGGGTTTGTGTTTGTATGTGTTTTAGGAGAGGAGTCATAAATCATATCGGCCACTAACTGTCCTTACCTTCCGTTTGAATTACTTGTTCAGTGAATTAAATGCTGTCTCTTACCACTTCCTGAATGTCATCTTCCATGCAGTTGTTTGTATAGTCTTCCTTAAGGTCTGTAAGCTTTTCTTGGACAGCAGAAGCAGTCTTGTTGCATCCCTACTGTTTGCAGTACATCCAATACATACTGAAGCTGTAAGTAATCCTGAAAAGGCTGTTTTGAGTCATGCTAAAGTTGTTAAACACATAGCCACGAAACAAAAAGGCTTAAACAACCTATAGGTTAGGAGTGGGGTGAAATTCAGCCATGTGTTCCTTTAATCAATCTTGAAAGGGACGGGAAATTGGTAAAAATTATGCATTTAAACTGATTTAATTACATCTGTGGTTTCAATCCTTCCTTTCCTAGAAACACTCATATTATGGTGTACATAAAATGACTGCTTATTACTACGCAGCTTGTCTAACTGTTAACTTTATAATATCACATAGATGCATCTGTAACTGTTGTAAGAGTTTATGACATATAATGCAGAGATGGCCTAGCAGTGGAAATAAAATATTCTAATGAGTCAGCCATATTGAAGTCTGCAAAATAAGTAAATTAGCATAGAGGCTTAACAGTGAAATTAAGGTGAGAGTCAAAGCATGGCTGATCAGTGATAGACATGAAGGTTTGTCACAGTTGAGGTCTGAATCATGTATTTGTTCACTTGTTACAATTTTAGTATGTGTGGCATCTGCACCTGTGAAATGTGTAATGTAACCCTTACTGCTCTGAGAGCATTTACTCTCGCCAATTTATGTACACTCCTAATGAGAAAAGATGTACTTCCATATATCAACCACATGGGGGCATTATAATTCTTTTCTTGTGTCTTATTAACTATTTTTAAAAAGCAGTGAAAGTTCATTGCTTTCAAACTTTTTGAGTTTGCTTTGGTTCTACATTGGTACAGGTACACCTAAAATAATAGATCTGTCCTGTACTGTTTGTTCCTTACTTGCGTAACTGACTCATCACAGGCTTAAAATCCCAATCTGATTTATTTAATAATATGGTCTTGTTTTCTGTTTAGGTGACTGGGGTAGTGGGCAGAGCAGAGCTTCTCTCGTCTATCTTTTTCCTAGCTGCATTTTTGTCATATACCAGATCAAAAGGGCCGGAAAACACTATCGGTAAATACTTGTTGTTGGTTGTATGTATTTTTTTTCACTCTGAGTATTTTAAGATAAATAGAGCTTGTAAGAGCAAGTAAGTCCATAAATCTTGTTGCTTGTTTATCCATAATGTACTTTTCTTCTGGTGGCTGTGGAGTCTTAATAATGAAATCCTGCAGCTGCCTTATATACAGGAATATTACTCTTGCAGCACACCAGACTAACAAATGTATTTGTTTACTCCAAGCTTTACACCACAGGAAATAACTTAGTCTTAAATGTGCTGCAGTGTCTTCTTGGATCTATGTAGCCTGTTCATGGCTTGCCACCAGCAGGGGTTCCTAATTCAATTCCATAATGTTCATATTTTTCCAGAGAAAGCCCCGTCTCTAATGCTTGCCTAGTTTGCTTTCACAGGCTGGCAGATTCATGTGGGAAAAGTAGCCTTTCTGGTATCCTGGACATTAGACTACATATAGCTTTATAGGTAAAGAAGTGATCTGGAAGCTAGTGCACCTTTATAAAAGCTGGCATAATATGATCTCTCTAACTTGGCCAGCTAGTAACCTAGCCTCTCCGTTTGGTACTGGTTGGATTAGAGGAAGCCCTATGAAGACAGCTTTGCAGTACTTTAAGCCAGCCTTTATGGCTGCTTCCAAAAAATTCATAACTTATATAAGAGAACTTTATATGGTACATTAGAAATTCTCATTTTTGAAATCAAGCATAATTGGACACAGCTCCATTATTCTGAATACACAATGCTGTGTGATCAGTCTTGATCAATGCAGCTGACAATATGGGTTTGTTCAGCAATGTGTAAAAGATTGAGAAAATTGGCAATAGATCTCAGTTCATCCTGGATTTCCATTCAATTTTTCAGTACTTAGAGATTATAAATCCACTTTCTTTAATTTTAGGAAGACTAACAGTTTCTGTGTCTTACTATTGCAGTGTGGACTCCCATTGCACTGACTGTGTTTTTGGTGGCTGTTGCTACATTATGTAAGGAACAAGGAATAACAGTAGTGGGAATATGTTGTGTCTATGAAGTATTTATGGCTCAAGGGGTAAGGAACTTGTGAAATACATTTCTAAACCCATGATTCTATCCTGAACTTATGAAACAGCATTAGCTTAAATTTTTTTGTCTTGGATACATTTTCTTGTTACTTGATTGCAAGCTATGTTCACACGATCACAAGTAGCATTTTATTAGTATACCTGGATGAGTGGTTTTGCCCTCGAAATATTCAGTGGCTCTCTAGAACTGAAAGAGATGTTACGACACCCCTGTCCACATCCCTCCCTCAGAGGCCAGACTTTCCCTCCATTTTTCTTTCCCTTTACTGACTGAGCCACCCTAGTAACGTTTTTTCTTCTTTGCTGAAGAACTTTGGCTGTCCCAACCTATCACAGTACAGTATTTTGGCTACTGACTCAGCCCAGGAACCTGAGGGAAGGATCAGGAGCCCACTTTAACTTAAATAACTTAAATGGCACTAGAGGCATGTTAAAATTAAAAAATAACAAAATATTTTATTTAGCGTAGAGAGGAAAGGTCAGGTGTAATCAGAGGTTGAAATTTTTGAGGTAAAACCAGTACATGCACAGACTTTAGTTCTTATGTTTTAGGTTAATGAGAGTTTCTTTAAGCTATTCAGAGTTACTTATATCTTTATGTTGAGAAGTTTTTGTTTTCACCAAACATGCCATTACACTTTCTTTTAGTATTCTCTGACTTTTAGTTTCCAAAAGGCTGGTACACTCTTTCCAGTATCCAAACGCCTTCTCTTGGGACACAAGTACTTGTCTTGAGTTTTAAACTGACTCTTAAGGTCTCTAAAGGCAGTTTCTAACCACACCAGACTAGGGATCTCTGTATTCTTCAGAGCTAACTCCCTTTTTGACTGGGTTGGAATTTTTTCTCTCTCTCCCTAGAAGATCTATCCCCTCTCCTTGGCCTAAACTGGAGTCTTCGCCTACTTCCCAGACTTCCTTGCCAACTTTCCCCCAGTTCTCCTGTCTCAGCTAAGGCTGAGTTCCAGAACTGTCAGTACTCAACTGTTCTCAGCTAGGGCTGAAACCAGACTGTTGGTGCTCTACTCAGTCAAGGCAGACCTCTGACTGAATCTCTCCTCAGCATGCAGCTCTCTCAAGACTTTCTCTGCTCAGCTGATGCTAACCTATCAGATTCCTTGGAGCAGCCTGTCACTCAAGGTTCTCTGGCTCTGTGAAGAATTAACCCTTTACAGTCCTTCATCTGTTTGTACTGCACTTCTAAGCTTTTTAGAAGAACAGTTCATCACAGATGTCATCCATCTCTCTGTGTCTAATCAAAAAAACTAAACTTTTTGGCTTATATTGTTCAGTGTACCACACTCATTCACCAGTGATGGCTATTGTGCCCTAATCCTTAAGCTGCTGTCCAAGATCAGTAAAGATCTGTGAGGCATTTGAGGTGGCCCATAAAATCACAATGATGAGATCTTTTCCAGAGCAAAGAGCAATGAACACCATAATAAAATTCAGCTCCTATTAGACCCTTCACTTACAGATATCCCAATGTCACAGAATATTCCCAATTGAGATCCACTTTGCCTTTCTTTCACACAACTATGTTGGTGCATAGAAGCAATTCAGGTTTAGTTGAAGCCCTTCCATATGTTTGCCAAACCAGAATCTTGACCAATAACTCCCGTTCCAAAAGTTCACTCTATTCTTGTTAGCATAATTCCATCCAAATCCTAATTGTGGCTTCACTTTGGGGTGTTTAAGAGAGGACTAGGTGAGGGAGACAGAGTACAGTCTCTTGAGTACTACTAGAGAACCCTTCCTGAGACATGAGACTCTTAAGTCCTCAATAATCATTCGTCAGTGTGTGCACTGAAATGCAGACAAGAAAGCTAGCAATATAAATGTTTTCAGTTAAAACTTTGTACTTTCTGAGACTTGGTTTTAATCAAAGTTCAGAAGCTGTAATAGTGGCAAGGAGACACACAAAAACAATTTTCCTTTTAAGTTCTTAGTTACATTTGAAAATACGCCCTCCCTCAAATGGCTTCTTGCAGTCAGTGGTTAATCGCTTCTCTGGAAAAGTGTCATTTAAACAGTTCATGTATTCTAATATCTTAAAAGCCATTGTATGCTCTCCATTTTATCATTTTCAGTAACAAGCTGATGGATACCATGTATGAGATCAAGCATTGCATCCCACCATTCCTATTATAGCTTGGTTATATGTATGCTTGCTGAGATCCACACAGCGTACCTAGGACTGAAACCAAAGTTATGTTAATAGATAATCTGGAAAATAGCACACTATTAGCAAACTGAATGTGTGGAGAAGGTTGGCATGCCAATAAATATAGTAAGCTGTGACTACTTATCTGCCTATGGTCAGATAACTGATGCCAAGAATGTCCCTGTGTAGGTAGCAGTTTCCCTTTTTAATTTCATGATGGTATGAGTTGTTAGCAAGGGCAGGTGTGAGGATGAGGAGCCCTACAGCAAGCACTTTTCATCCTGGCCATCTCTCATATAACTTTAGGCATATCCAGATATGAACACAATGTTCTTTGGCGCTGTCCAGGGCTGCCCCTGGCCCTCATCTTGAAGAGCTGTGCAGTTTGATGTAGCTGCATTTTAAAAACTAACTTTTGCTTTTTAATAGATGCTTACATGATCAGTTTTAATTTTATTTTATTGGGAATTGTAGGATGACTTCTGGCATTCCATGGTAAAAACCAATTCACTGAGCGGTGAATTGTTCACATCTATAGAACTTAACATTCATTAACTTTTTTAAGAGGTTATTTTGAAACAAGGAAATGAACTGATTTTTTTAATAAGTATTAAACTTGGATGAAGGTATCTTTGTTGTAACGAAGCTAATGGTTTAAAAATATTTGACTGGTCCATTCACCAAATTTTTTTTGGCTAGTCATAGGGTCAGCCTTAGGGTACAAATCAGCAGCCAACTGAAAAATAAAAAGATTCTTTGTGCTGTTCAAAATGTATGGCATATAGCTGGTGCAATGCACAGAAAGTTGAGCACTTTTGTCCATTGGACCATGAATCTCAGTGAGAAATGTTTTAAGTGTCATTCAGCAGTGGCTTGGGATATTCATTATTGAGTTGTGTGTATACTGATGACCTCATGTGTTTTGCTTTTCATGTAGAAACATATGATTTGGTTGTCATTTACAAGACAACAGTAACAAATTTTGTTATGCTGATTCTTGCTGAGAAAACGTGTTCTAGCTTTTCTATTTTTTTCCTCATAGAATAACTGTTGTTCAACCCATCAGTTTTTAAAATACAGCTTTTTGGGATTATACTAAACTGATAAAATATTGTTAAATTTGAAGTGGCTAAAGTTGCTGTCCATAATTGCTGTTGTACTGCCTTGACATGCCCAGTGCTGGCAACAGAACTCTTGCAAACCAGAGATACATGTGGAATCAGGATGATCACATGGTGCTGCAGTTGCATAATCACTATCAAAACTGATCTGAGTGGCTGGAAGAGCTATAATATCTGTGAAGCAGCCAGGATTCATACAAAAGATACTGATGCTCTTCATTCAAGTTCATTTCCTATACTTACTTTATGCTCCCTCACATTGGTTTCAACCAAGTTTGTATTGATTTTAAATGTTGTATCTTATTGTGTGATGCTTTGGGAATGCAGAATTGAAAAGTAGCCTGTGAATTGAAAAAGAAATAAATCGGTATTGGTAATGTGTGGATTTTAGCAGTTGGTACAGTGTACTGAGTGGTGATTAAAGATGTGCTTTCTTCAAAAACTAAACCTTGTTTTCTCTCTTTAGTATACCTTGCCTATTCTGTGGGATACAGTACTACAGATTCTCCGAGGCAAAGGCAGTATTCCTTATTGTATGCTCCAAATGCTGTTGAAACTAATTGTTCTGATGTTTAGTACACTACTGCTTGTTGTGATCAGAGTCCAGGTTATACAGTCACAACTGCCAGTGTTTACAAGGTAAAATCAGTACTGAGTTGGATTAAATTCTTCTAAAATGTTAGGCTTGGTGATAGGCAATACAATTGCCTATGTCTCTGAAAATAATTATTTTACTGCAATAAGTAAAATGAATTTCAGTGCCATACCACGGTGGCAAAAAACTAGCTATAAGAAAAGCCAGATATGCAAATATGGTCTCAATGACTGAATAAAAAGTCTGCATTAAAGAGACTCTGGTATACTAACACATGTTTTATTATTCACTTTTAAAAATATAATTTTGTCTTTGTTCTTAGTGGTAGGCATAATACACATCAATATCAAATAGGATAGTAGGAAGGGAAAAGATGCCTAAACCGGTTCTTGTGCCCTTCACTTTACAGTTGTCTTCTGAAGTCCTTCATACACTGTATTAGTATGCCAAGGATGTTCAGCAACTCAGCAGGAACAGAGTTTTCAAACTGCACAGAGATTTTTTTTTCCATTTTCTTTAACATTCTTATCTTAAATTCTTGTGACTAAGTCAAAATCTGCCTTTGCAGTACCATGGATTTGCCTTGTAGAGGGTTTGGAGTGATTGTGTATGGTTTTTGTTTGTTTGTTTGTTTTAATTAGGTTTGATAACCCAGCTGCTGTAAGCCCCTTTCCTGCCAGGCAGCTCACTTTCAACTACCTCCTTCCTGTAAATGCTTGGTTGCTTCTAAATCCTTCAGAGCTGTGTTGTGATTGGACAATGGGCACCATACCACTGGTAGAGACTCTTCTGGATGTAAGGAATATTGCTACAATCACCTTCCTCTGTTTTTTGGGATCTTTGCTCATTTTCAGCCTCCGGTATCCTGGGGATTCCTCTAAGACTGTACTAATGGTAAGAAAGATGTTCCTTGTACTAAACCTGAAGCATTCAGCAAAAACAATGTTTTACTGTGCGCTAGAACTGTGCTATAAGAACTGAGATTGTGGTCAACAGTGACATAAGAAAACTATCTTGACCAGCTTTGCTAAGAAGTATTTTGAGTATAGTCACTCTGCCCCTGCTCCATTGCTCGTCCTGTTTCTATCCTGCTGCTGCTGTAAGTGAAAGAAAGAAAATATTCCACTGGTATGCAGGCCAGGCAAGCTGTTACAGTGGAGTTTTCTGTTTCCCTTCCAGTCGTAATAATGCAGCCCTGTGTAAATGCAAGCAGTTAAATGGCAGTTGTGCATATGGTGCAGCCATTGGAGACTTGCCTATCTGGAGGTAGTGTTTTGCACAGGAAATCATAAGACGTATCTTCAAATGCCCTGAACAGATGGCCTGTCTCATACGGTTGTCATACAGAAAAGATGGCTATGTTATAATTCATTTCTTTAAAAACAGGGCACGTCGTTCAGATTAGATTAGCTAATTTAGGCCCACTATTTAGTAATCCTGAGTTTTGATCAATTGCTTGAGGAAAAAACAAACATCAGAGAGGAAAACAAGTGCCAAATTCTTTGATCCGATATTGTCAGTTTATAGTTTTCCTATTAAGATGTCTGGAGTTTTCATTCAATGTGTTTCCCATTATATGAAGGATCCGTTTTTATAATAGAACCTTTTTGCAGGCTTCTTTATTACGAATCTGCATCTGAAAAGCTCTTCAAGTATACTGTCCGACAAATCAAATCGCCTCAAGGGCCATTTACCAGAAAATACAGATGCATTAGTCTATATTAGCATTCTTCCTTAAAGTGCTCTTTAAACTGGTTAAAAGAAGGTAATACAATTCTCCCCTTTAATAGCTGTTGTGAATGGACTGAGTATATTTACCTCTTAGGGGCAAATACACCAGAGGGGCTTGTGTTGTCTGGTCTCACTATTATAGTGATCAGTTCCTGTTATATCTGTACCATTCTATGCTCCCCAGCTCAGCATCTTTGCTTCCTTGGTTCGAGCAGCTGAATGTATCCCAGTTCAGTGTACGTGAAAGGAAAAGTGGAATTAGTAGAGTCTGATGTGAATGAAAATAAGCCTCCTTTATTGCCAAGTCTGGCTGCATCAGACAAATTCTTGATGTCCAGGCTCTTACGTAGTTTGCAGTATTCATGCATACAGATTGCAATACCGGTTTCTCAGTTCTTTATCAGGCTTCCCAGAATGTTGTGTTTTGTTCTTGATCATTGCAACAAGTAGAGCTGCATTAGTTCAGCACTCAAAAAAATGCTGTTGTAGCTATCAAGTTGATACATTGTCTGTTTGTAGTTAAGATTATTAGTAGCATATGTTACATTATGCCTACCAGGAATGAATCTTGTTTTGCCATTTGTTTGCCCAGTTTTATGGTGTATATATTTAACTTTGTACAGTCTGCTTTGCAGTGTACTGCTTTGCATTTACAGATGTTGCATATAGACATATCATCCCTTTGTAACACAAAAAAATGGCTTTTTATCAGGCCACAATGATGTTATGCCTGTAGCTCTGGAAACAGAGTGAACATGAGGTGTGGATATGTGTTCACACACTTTTCCTTGTCCTAGGAACCAAAATTGGCAAATGGCAAGAATACTGTTAGCTGCTGTTACCTGAGAATTTTAACGAATAATCAATATAGGAGCAGTCACTGAGGTGATCCAAGCAATCTGGATAATCTTGAAGGATTATGGGGCTTTTTTGGCTCATTTTACAGCTCACTTGTTTTGCAGCTTTGACATACTGCAGCAGCAGTATTCCAGGAATGTAACTTGCTCTTCAGATGGATTTAACGCAGTTGTGTTACATGAAGTGATTATACGGAACACTTCAACAAGTGTGACAAGACAAGTGCAATTCTAAGATCTTTAAGTTAAATGTGAACTTGTCAAAGGATTCTGAGGCCTTGTAGGAATAGGAGAATGTTGGGGGGAAATGATAAATCTATATTTAGCTCCAAGGAAACAAGCATGCTGAGTTCTGAGTAATTTAATACAATTGCAAGTCTTGGGGATTCAATACAGCTTGAACTGAAGATGAGGACAAAGAATAGGACCCCCCCCCTCCTTCCTTGCCAAGCATCCCCCTTGTTTCTTTAGCACACTGCTGGTGTGTCTTTACATTTCTTCAAGTTAGAGGGGTATATGGCTTTTGTTCTTTTCAGAGGCTTTTTTGTCCAGAGTTTAACAGGGATTTGGATCACCAAGGCAAGACCATGCTTGACTGCTCACTGCCACTGTGTGAATGCTAGAGTACGTCACACAATACAGGAGAGGGCATAGACCTACATCACAGCAAAAAGCCAGAGGGTGATTGAGGATGATGTGTATTACAGGAGTCAGCCAGAAGAACTCCTAGACTCTTAACTGTCTTTCCCAGTATGTGCTCCAAACAGATGAGGCTGTTCCAAGCTAATGTATTATTCATACAATGCCACTGAGTGCAAAATAACTTGTCCTTCCCACTACCATGTAAAGCCTGGGGTGGGACACATATGGCAATGGAAGCTAATATTCTAAAGGAAGACACAGCTCCATCCCAGATGAAAAATGTATAACTTTAAACCAGTGCTAGTCTCAGTGAATCCTGCAAGCTGCTATGGCCTTGGTTCATAAAATGAGGAGGAGGTGTATAGCACAGTTCTGCTGCTGAAGCTAAGCAGGTCTGGCCATGCAAGCTGCCTGAACGGAAGACCGTTGAGTACCTAAATGTAAGTTGTTGTGAGCTTGGTGGAGGAAGAGGAGACTATAAAACTGTTGGTATATTATAGGATCAGGAAGCCAGTTGCATGTAATAAAGCATAAGAAATCCCTGCGTTTTTTGCAGAATGCTTCCTTAAAGTCAAGAGAAGCTGAGTTCTGTGTAAGGAATGCCTAACTTATTTCACTTACTCCTTGTATTGTTTCTAAACATAATATACAATATTTTATTTTACTGCAGTTGATATATAGAGCAATGTGGTTGACAGCTAGTGAATTACATATGTTCCACATTAGATGTACTGTCATACTTCTGGAATTGAAATTTATACTTGAGCTGCACTAGATATAATTTGGATTTCTTTGATAACTGTGTAAGCACTCTCAGCTCTGAGTTACTAGTTAGTGTTTGTGTGTCTTTTTGTTTTGTTTTGTTTTTGCTTTTTTAGGCACTTTGTTTAATAGTGTTGCCATTCATCCCAGCATCAAATCTTTTTTTTCCTGTTGGCTTCGTAGTAGCAGAGCGAGTGTTATATGTTCCCAGCATGGGATTCTGCATGCTAGTAGCCCATGGGTGGAGAAAGCTGTCAAGCAACAGGTAGGTTAAAAGTTACAGCGGGTGGGGTGGCGGGAATGTGGGTTTGAATGGCAATTAAAGTTGTGAAGTTTCATGCATGGCAAGCTGTCTCAATGGCTTACTCTTCACTGGCTTTATCATTTTATTCCATTATTAACATACAGTAAGCATGTGAAGAAAACTTGTATACTAGACACTGCCTTGCTCTATACAATTTCATTTGCAGTAACAAGAAGAAACTACTTTTTAACAGATGTTCTCTCTATGAAATATTAGTTCCTGCTTTGGGAAAAAAAAGTTTTTCTGGCCTTGTAGTCACATGTGGCTGTTGTGCTTTAAAAAATGTTGTTCTTTTAAAAGGACACACTCTTTGACCTGACAAGGGGAGCTTTGACTCTTGAAAGTTTATACCCTGAAATACTGGATTTGACTCCAACCACTCTTGTTCAAACAGTAATTCAAAATGTTTACCCAGCTTTATGTCCCCTATATCAGCTGTTCCTGAGCAACCAAAAATTGCCAACATTGATCCCAATGTTTTAAGTAATGTGTCAGCTGAAAGCATTAAAATAATCTGTGAATGAAAAACCCCAGTGAGTCCAGAGGATTTAAGAATTTCCAAAAGTTTTCTTGTTTCGTTTTCTTTCTCTTGCCATCCACTTCTGTTGCTTTACACAGTTCTGACTGATTCCATATATATTTGGGGAGGAAAGGGAGGATTTTTTTCCCCCATCAAACAATTATCCAATATAAATGTCAATCTATTTTCAAGTGGGTTGAGTTTTTATTTCGTATATAATGCACTGCTTTCTGAAATATAAATCATGCAGGACCAGCATTGTATGGGCAAGAATCAGCAGGTGAGACTTTATAGTTTCTCGGTTTTCTATTGAGGTGGGCAGCTGTGTTGGTCTGAAGCAGCTGAACACAGTCTGAGTCCAGGGGCACCTTTAAGACCAACAAAGTTGTATTCTTGGTAAGACCTGTTGGCCTTAAAAGTGCCACTGGACTCAAACTGTGTTCAGCTTATATTGTTTTGCCATCAGGCACTACTGTCTTTATATCTTTGTCACTAATTCATGAAATTCTTAAAGGCATGATAACTTGAACAGACCATATAATGCCTAATTATGGTTTCATGTGGTTTCTAAAATAGCATCAGGCACATATGCCCTTTTTGTCCTGCACATGAACCTTTTCACGTTTCCTATTGGTGGCAAAGCATGATTAGACATCTTGTTCAAATTGGCAAATGCAATAACCCACCGTGCCAGAATTGCAAACAGTGGTGTGATCATTTTTGCAGTTATAATTTTGAAAGCAACTGCAAAATTAAGTTTGCTGGCTGGCTCAAGCAAGTGTAGTTTGCTGACAACCAGGTAGGGTGAGACAGCATTAGTAGAGTTGGGGAGAAGATGGTATATGAGCCTCAGGATTGCTCAGAACAAATATTACAATCTCATACTCTTTTTTTTCCTTCTAGTTTCCCTGTGTTTTGTATATAGTACTAGCCATAGTTCATTAGTTCATATGTATCAATATCACTGAACAAGAAACAAAAAGAAACTGCTAGGGAAAGGCACATTATGTGACCTTGGTTTACTCTGAATCACCCAAATAATGATTTGGAAGATTATTTGAACTGGGCTGCATTCGCTCCTTGCCTGCCACCTTGCAAGAGTTATCTCCATTCATTGCAATAGAGACCTGGTCCACATCTTCAGTGTGAGGCCTGTACAAATAGAGTTCTTCTGTACACAAATGGGAAGCACAAACAAATGCTGGGTGTGTGCTCAGTTGCAAACACAAGCCCATAGATCGAAATGCACAATTTGGATTTCTGAAAGCCAGATTTATTTTCAGCAACTTTTTTTCCAGTGATTTATGTGGGGCAAAGTTATTTATTGCAACCTACTAATTACAGTTTTACCCTCCATAATCCATATAATTAGCCTTAACTCTTCTATATCAAAGAAACATATGGTTAATTTTGGGGGGTTGTATTTTTTTAAAAAATGAATAAGAACAAAGAAAATGTTAATTGGGCATATCTAATGAGAATGTATTCCAACAAGGAAAATTCTTTCTATAAAGGATGGTGGTATTAACTGCTGATTCTATTCAACAGAAATATATTAAAAAATAAAGTGCCATGCATTAGATAATTAAATGTGACTTTTTCATTGTTTCCTTCATGATATCAATAACTGAAGCAGTCTGCTAATATCTATGAATGCCACAAATAGCCTCTTCAATATTTCAGTAATCTTTAACAAATTAATGGGGTAGTTCTTTTTTTGCACAAGTGCACTAAACACCAGAATTTCAGCAGTGACTTTGACATGTACATGAACGCAGATGTGTACACAATAGTTCATTCTTCTGACAGGAACACTTCCCAGAACAAGTTAATCCCCTTGGAATCAGTTCTCAGAAACCAGGGAATGTCTGTGCATCTTGTAGCAGACTCTCTTCTCTCACACTTCTCTGCAGAGTATGTGGTAGGACCTGATTCTGTACTGTTGAGCAGATTCATCAAGGCAGAACTATCAGGTGTAAGGATGAATGTATCTTTCTTAAAAAACACTTTGTGCTGGACCTAAGTTCTTCAGATGCAGCTATGGATGGTTTTCATGTCTAAAGAGCTTGCTGAGATTGCGATTTAGTACTAGTGAACACTCTTGAACAGATTTGGGTCATGTGTTAGAAGACAAAGTGCTGCTGTATTACTGTAAGCACCAAATTTGCTCCAGTGGGTATTGAGAAAACACTGTTTCATTATGGTTGGATTATGAAGTTTTGGCATTAGTAAATCATGCATTCTGTCTGTACAATATTATCCTTCACTTTGTGGTTGATCTGTTTTATGATCAAGTTTGATTTAATGCATCTGAGAGTGATGTTAATCACTGAAACCACTAATTTTGTTACAGACCCAAAATTGTAAATTAATAGACAAGTGATTGGAAATGAAAGACAACTACAAATAGTATGTAACCTGTTAATGATTTGTTGCGTACTTACTGAAGAGATTCAAAATTTAATTTGATCATATGTAAGGAAAAGACACATGAGCCAAAAAATGTATCCTCTGCTTCATCCTTGATATGCTTGAGAGGGTCAGTTGGAATAGTGGGCTGGATCCTACCATTTTATTCTGTCTCTCAATTGCATTCCTCCAATGCTAGATACTCTTGCATTGATGCCTGAAGCCTTTTACCTTCAGAATGTGTGTGCACCAATGTCATTAAATGGTAGGTTCTGTCCCACTGTTTCAAAATCCTGAACGGCTTGATCATTCTGAAGTGCCTTTAGGAAACTATCTTTTTATTACATATTTTCATGCTGCCATAAAACAGCCTATACTGCTAATGCAATGTGTTCATTAAAATACACGGAATAAGAGTTGACAGTGCTTCATTTCCACTGGTCAATTTATATGGGTTTGGAAACTGCTTTCCCATCAGCTGTCTCACATGCATTGAGAATGCCGGTTAAATTTATGACCTGCACTAAACAATGTCATCTTTGAAATATGAATGAGACAATGCCGGGGTTAGCATGGCAGACGTTTTCTTTGACCCAATGGTAATCCTGATTGAGTTCTTACCTATCAAATAACATAGACTCTGAGAAGCATGTCTCTGTTAAGATGCTAGTAATACAGTTAAAATGGGTTAAATAGTAGGGTGCTATTCCTTAATTTCTGGTGAGATATGTTGCTCTTCTTTTGGGTTGCTTCCCCCCTGGTTGTTTGGGGTGGTTTTGGTGCTGATGGAAAGTGTCCTTCTCTCCCCCCCCCCCCTTTCTACACAGCATCATTATCCTTGACTTTCCTTGGCTTACATGCTGTGTTTGCTAAACCTGCTTTATTACCATCTTTTTGGAGAGGTCACAGCAGAATCTGCTGAATGGATGGGATAGTCTGGCTCTTTCATGATCCTGCCCATGATGCAATTTTCCCTCCTCTAGTCCCCACCACCACAGGAGCAGCTTACTTTCCAGAGCCAAGTAGCTTTTTAAGTTTTGTGGGGGGGGTTTAAAAGTCAGTAATTGACAAATTTCTTTAGTGTTGTAAGGCTATAGAGATAAAAATAATGAACATGTCAATTGCCACTTTTTAAAGAAAGACCCCTGTGGTGGTGCCTGGGGAGGACTGGGGCAGGGGGACTCTGGGGAAGCCTTTTTAACATTGTGCTTAATTGGCAGTCCCAGTGCTAATAAGAAAGCCCTAGTGACTCATCTCCATGTTCAAAACCCCTTGGGGATACCAGTGAAAACTACATTCTTGTGGAAAGCACTCTGCCTCTCAATCTACAACACTTCAGTACTAAATGTAGACTTTATCCGTTGGCTGCTAGAAACATAGATGTAGAATGGGGGGGCAGGGATAATTTACTCTTTGCTGGGCTGCATGTTTTGGTACGAGTTCTTAAACAATATGGCTAAACTGAGACCTTGCTATAAGGGAGCTGTTTTGGGTAGCATCCCTGTGGCAGGAGTAATGCACGCCCTGGCTCTGAGAGGAGTCTAGTTGGTAGTTTCATGTATCAGGAAGGTATACTAAGGGGATTTTTTTGGTAGGTCGCAATTTTGATCTGGTCATGTCTCATGATCACTGTTAATTTAGGAAAGACTGCCTGGCAGTTTGTTTAAAACTGATATAATCAGCAGATTTACGTACCCTCCTTGTGATTCCTTCTATTAAGATGGAGCTAGTCTGTGGTTTTGCTCTCGTGCTTCTCGTATTTTGAGTACCCTCTTGAAGTCAGGACTATTTTCCAAGTTCTCTTGTGATGACTCACTATTGTAATGGTCCTTTCTGAACCTTCCTGCCCTTCCATGTTTTTCAACTGCTGCCTGTCTTCTCCCACTACCTAGTGCCATCTCTAATCTTTACCCTTTTCTTGTGTTGTCTGTGCATAATGCAGATTATAAAGCATCTGGATGATGACTGGTAATGACAGAGTAGCAGTAGAGAGAACTGGGTTCAAATCCCAATTCTGGCATAAAGTACATTGAGTGATCTTGGGCCATATTTTTCAGTCTAACCTAACTTGTGAGGGTAAGACAGAGAAAGACAATCATGTACCACCCCTCTTTGAATTCCTTGGAGAAAAGGTGAAATAAAAATATAGATGTGGAGCTTGTGCAGCAGTATTAAACTAGTGAGTTGTATCCCATACAGTAGGATAGCAACAATGTGCAAACATTTGCATTTCTTTCTCCAAAGGCAGCTGCTACTATTGCAGTATCTTAAAGATTGTGCTAGCATTTTCCAGGTGCTGGGTTTCTCCTCCAGTGAGATGCTAAATATGACTAAGGTATAGATCAGGTAGGGGATGACCAGCGAAAATAAGCAGGGATTTGGTTTAAATCAAGACTGGTATATATCTGGATATATTTTCAGCCAGTAGCTCACTGGAAATGTTAATATGGCATAAAGTATATTTTTTACCTCTTTCTGTCTTATTTTGCAACAGTATCCTAAGAAAACTATCCTGGATTTTTCTTTCTCTGGTGCTGTTCATTCATGCCTTAAAAACACTGCAGCGAAACTGGGATTGGGAATCTGAGTATACATTGTTCATGTCAGCTTTAAAGGTACAACTTTATTTCATTTACCTTTCTCACTGAGTTTCAAGATGAATGACAAGATTATAAAAACATTACAATAAAAACCAGTATGATAATATAATAGTGCCCTCTTTTGCATCCCACTTCCCTCCTTACCATTTCTGTTTTACACAAAATTGTGAGTGCCTTCCTGACTTGTTAGATAGTCTGTTCCACAAGGAGCCAAAATAGAGGATGCTTGGGTGCAAGCAGTTGTTTTCCTCACCTTTTTACCAAAAAAAAAAAAGTTTCTCAGGTTCGGGTATATTGAATCCAAAAAGTATCAGTTTTTCCTGATATTCCTGAATCCAAAAATCAGTTTGGTATTGGGATTCAGGAAATAATCATGATTGCCGAATTTTTCATCTTGGCATTCAAAGGGACAGTCCCTTTAAATGTGTTTTGCAAACCGCACTATGGAGAAAGTGTTTAAAAGGATTGCCTTCCTTTTAAACACCAGCTATCTGGCAGCCCCGAAAAATACCAAAAATATTCACGATTTTTCGGGTGGCCATTTTCGGATAGCCAAGTAATCAGCTGAGAAAATACCCATTAAATACCAATAAGATATTTCTCAGGTATTTTTTCAGCTTGCTTTATACCAAGCGCACACCCCTACACTAGATTTGTTTCATTTTGTTTCGCAAGAATCATTCTTGAACTAGACAAAGCTAGTTTCAGTTTTAAATTTGAGATAAAATTTTAAAAAGTCAGAATTTATACTTCATAATGACCATGTTTAATATACTGGCCAATTTTCCCCTCTACCATAGTGGTACATAATTTTCCCAAGCTGTATGGTGTAGTGGTTAGTGTCATGCTGGTATCAGAGAGCCATTGGTTCAGATCCCTGCTCAGCTGTCAGGTTCACTGAGTGACCTTGGGGCAGTCAGTCTCTGTTTCTCTCAGTGACAATGTGAGAATAAAATGGAGATGGAGACAACCATGGATATTCTCCTATGCTCCACAGAGAAACAGCAGAATCAAAATGAGATAGATAAATATCTAATATCTCTTCATTTCAACAGACTGGTAAATGGTCTGACTTGAAATCACTTTCTGCAACCGCTAAGTGATGTGGGAATGTGTTGTTGTAATTTGTCATGAGTCTGCATGTAATGTATGCATGTTAGATTTTAGAGAGTATTTTCTAAATTGATTGGCTTGGCTTGAAAGATTGGCAGGAATTTTAGTGGATATGTGGGACTGCTGTAAAAACGGGAGATGTGTTTTTATAATTTTGGGGTGGTATTACTTGGATTTGAATGTTGTGGTATGTTTGATAGAGTCCACATTTGTTTTCTGTGATCAGGTGAATAAGAACAATGCTAAACTCTGGAACAATGTAGGTCATGCTTTAGAAAATGAAAAGAACTTTGAGCAAGCATTGAGATTCTTCATACAAGCCACCCAAGTTCAGCCAGGTGAGTTGGAAACAATTGTCTGGAGTGATTAGCCAAGATATAGAGCTTGTGCTTGAACAAGATACAATTCTTGCACGGCGAACCTGCAGATATACACCCTTGCATAATGCAGAAAAATACAGAGACGTTAACATGAAACAATATGTATATGTGTAGCTTGCTAATTCTGCATCCTCAAATGACTGCAAATCAACAATAGCAATGCAGTTTCAAAAAACGACTGGAAGAGATTTTCTCTGTTAAGCCTCTGCAATATTAGTCTTCCAGTGCTGTTCCTCTTAACTAAACCATGGCACAAACAAATCACATTTGCAGCTGGCACAATACACTTCTATCAATTAGGAAATCTGAGATCCTAATGCATGTGTTCAAAGAACTTAGTTATGCTCAGTGCTCATTACCTGCAGAGTGTATTAGGTTACACTCAGGAGCATATCAACTTCCTCAGACTAGTTTCAAAACAAATCTATATGCTACATATTCTGTTAGCATTCACCCATAATTTGAATCTGAATAGTAAAATGGATAGAATTTAGGTCATGGCACTAAATTTGTCTTTTATCCAGTTGCCCGTGATGTTTGATCTTTATCCAGTTGTCCTCAGGTTTGTTCTTTAAAGCTGACTTTGTCAGTTCTAAAGCACAGAGTAGAAACCAAAGGGCAGAGTTTAAAAGCAAAGCAAGTTATAAGTACATACAGCTGTCTACCTCTGTATGACAGACTCTCAGTATTCTTTGTAGTCTTTCGCATACCGACACTAAGTTGCTCTGTCCCAGGCCAGTTTTGGAGGAGCCACCTGGTACTTCCAATATTTATTTACTTCTTGTAGATTCCATAGTGGTTATGTGTGCAGACTCTAATGTGGGAGAACCGGGTTTGATTCTCCACTCCTCCACTTGCAGCTGCTGGATGACCTTGGGCAAGCCATAGTTCTGTCAGAGCTGTTCTGGAAAGAGCTTTCTCAGCCCCACCTACCTCACAGGGTGTCTGTTGTGGGGAGGGGAAGGGAAAGGAGATTGTAAACCGCTCTGAGACTCCGAGTGAAGGGGGGGTATAAATCCAATCTCTTCTTCATCTATAGTTCAAGGAAACAAAGCACCAGGGACTAAAACAGTAGAATCCAAACATCCTCTTGCTACTTTTCCCCATGCAGTAGAGTTTGTGCAGTGCCATAAGTAGGCTCTCTAGAATTCTTCCACAGTCACATCCTGAAGAGCGTCTTTAGACTCAGTTTCTCACCCCAGCACTGTAGCATTTGGGGGGAGGACTTCTCAGAGCATTGAGGGGAGGGGGCATTATTTGGATGCTCTTTATATTTAAAGGCAGGTTTGGTGACTTTCATAAATGATCCTCTCTCGAACCAGGAGCTAAATGAGGATTGGCAAAAGCCCCAGGCAGGCCATGAGACTGTGACCAGAATTGTGTTTGTGTAGTATCTCAGTTATTACTTTTGCTATTTAATCATGTGCCGTACAGGTACTCTCAGAAAGGGGGGGGCAAAGATTAAGGTTAGTAATGGAACAGAATATGCAGTGCAAGAAAAGAAAAGGTTATGATGGTTCTGGCTAAGTTCTTCCAAAGTGGGTTTTGATTAGAAAGTACTTGATGGTGGAAAGTGCTGTCAAGTTGCAGCTGACTCGCAGTAACCCTGTAGGGTATTCAGGGAAAGAGATGAACAGAGGTGGTTTACCATTACCTGCTCCTTGTTAAATGTATTATAGCACTTCTAGTTGTGGATTCTCGCTGCGTGTGAAGTTACTGCAATGGCAAAGTGGCCATGGCTATCAAAGAACAAACCATTCAGAGTGACAAGTTTAAAATGGACTATATCTTTTTGTAGTGACTGCTTCTGCTTATCTTACAACTGAAAATGATAAATGGCAGTTTCTGTGGTGCCATTTTTACCTTGCCCTTTAATATTTTTGGGGGTGGTACTTAAGATGATAATAACTATTCACTATTATTTCTTAGGGAAAGATTTTTAGAAAAAAATGAAATACATGTCTTTTTTCCTTCCTTGTAATTTGAAGATGATATTGGTGCCCATATGAACGTAGGAAGAACTTACAAAAATTTAAACAGAACCAAAGAAGCTGAAGAATCCTATTTGGTTGCTAAATCACTCATGCCACAGGTAAGAAGTAAAATAATTTTTAAAAAGCAGTTAGTTTGAGAACTTTCAGTGGAATAACGGAGTAACATAAAAGCAGCATATAATCTTTTCCACCTCACATTAGTTGTTTGGAATAGCTACTTAAAGATATCTGCAGGACTTTTCTGAAATTTCAAAGAACATATTAAATTACAGTTGTGATATAGAGTGTCAAAATGTATCAAATTGAAATGAAAGGTGGTAGCTCCCAGCAATAAAGATTTAGCTCTCTGCTTTGCTTTTTATTTTTTTATAAATGTATTAAGCAATATGACAAATTTCCAACAAATGGAATCCCCACAAAAAAAAATACATTCAACTCCTCTACTTTCCCATTTGTTTTCCTCAACAAAACAACTATGTGGCCCAGAAACTTCTAAAGTATAAAATTCATAAGTGGTCCTATGGCATGTCGGTCTTGCAGTGCTTGCCTCTTCAGTAGAATATTTGCTTTTTGTGCTAACAAAAATGTGCCCTTAATTCAAAATAGCTTTGTTTTGAAGACTTTCTTTGGAGGGAAGAAATCCCTGTTCACAAAAACCTGTTCACAAGTTTTTGTAGCTGTACTTCAGTGTATTTTTGTTTTAGTAACCTCTAGTTGGTACCTGTAGACCTGATATAGTTTTTCTGCTATCAGATTATTCCAGGAAAAAAATACGCTGCACGAGTTGCGCCTAATCATCTGAATGTTTACATAAATCTCGCTAACTTGATTCGAGCAAACGAGTCTCGCCTGGAAGAAGCAGATCAGTTGTATCGCCAAGCAATTAGCATGAGGCCAGATTTCAAACAGGCATACATAAGCAGGTATCTCTATATTCTGTAAAAACATTCTTAAACAAAACTCTGAGCACACAAAACTTATTTATCCAATGGTTCTTATTCCCACAGAATCACAATTTTGTTTCTTCATTCCTTGGCTTTATTGGTGCAGCTCTTCTTCCCAATGGTTCTTAAACAGGACCATGGATTCCTATATACCTTTTAAAAGCCCAAGTCTTTGCCTGATACCAAACCAGCACAGGTGCCCTGTGACTCATGACTTGCCTGATGGATGCTTGAACAACCCATCTAAGAGCTTCTGTGTTGGATGCTTGTAGCACTTGTAAATACTATATGGTGGCTGATGACCACTCCCCCCCCCCCCCAAGCTTTATTTGCAAGCTGTCGGTATTTCCATCCCCCATTAACTCTCAGGCTTTCCAATTGAGCACCTGGGAATTGTTGGTAATATCACTCAGATCTATTTTAATATTGCTGTATAATGTGAACTGCAAGATAATAATGTTTGGTAAGTCCCAAGAAAGTAGAAAGTGGTGGCTTGGTAGAAAATGCTCACAGAGCCACCTTTCTCAGTACCTTAGTGGTATTTTGGCAGCTCATCATGGACAGCTTTTTTCATCTGGTGGAGCCTGTTAAATGCCTTTTGCAGTCCCCCATTGCCCTGCTATAACGGGAACAGTGACTTTGCTAGGAAAATGGCAATATATCCTCAAGTATGATACATTCTGACAGTAGCCTCTGGCACCTACTGATCTTTTTCTAGGGCATATCCCAGACATGAGATACTAAACAATCCAGTGTTTTATCCTACCGTTCTACCAATTAGGAGCTGGTGTACAAATCTCCTCCCTTCTTCCTTTACTGTTCTCACCCTGTGAGGTGGGTTAGGTTGAGTTGGTGATGCCCACTGAGATTCTTGACAAAATCATGTCTTGAACCTGTTCTAGTGCAACTAGACCTGAACCACACTTCACACCATGACAGGAGGCCTTGACCAGTGCCCTCCAGGTGTTTAAGGGAAGGTACATGTTTAAATCAGTAGGTATCATAACAACTTACCATTTTGATTCCCTTTAGGCATATTACCAGGCACATTGAAAGTAGAGTTTCCTACCCCTCATAATTCGGGCCCAATTCCAGTCCTTTTCGGAGGACTAGGAATGTATTGCTGTAGATTTCCAGTCTTGCTTCAGAGCTGGTTTGTCCTGGACACTCGACTGAGCTTCCCAAGAAGGACCCCATGTGAGTTGAACAGCAGAGGTGGATAGCACTGCTGATCTTCAAGGAGCTGGGCAAGCCTCAACCCCTGAAAGCCAGTGCTTGGGTTGCATGACACTACATGTTAAATAATACTGTTTGCAGGGACTTAATGAATCCCAGTAGGATTTCTTAACCAGGCAGTGAACAACATTTAGAAGACTTTGAAGGATCATTTCTATGGCCAAGTTGGGCATAAAGACACATTTTAAGAGTCCAGAACTTTCTTATAAGCAGTTTGGGTTGTCTTTTTCCTTCCAAGATACAGAATTTTACAACCTGGTTCCTTCAGCTATCCACACTGAACTTGTTTTTTCCCCAGGCATAGTTAAATTAGCACATCTCACCTTCCAAATGGCACTTTAAACTAACATGTTAGTAAGATTTCTTTGGAAGGTTTTGTTTTTTAGGCAGATCAATGATTGCTTCTGCCAGATTTTCAATTGAAATAAAAGTAAACTTCAGAAAAAAGGGAAGCAAATCTATTTTGGATTAACAGTTCGGTCTTAGACTTCACAATCACACACAGTGTAACTACCACATTTTAAATCTGTGGACACTGGTAGAAAGCAAAGTTGGAGACAGTTCATAGGAGGAAACTCTCTGTGATGTCACCTGAAATGGTAAACATGACCAGGAAAATTCATGATAAAGAAAAAATACAGAAAATCTACAATTAGAAACTAACATGTGGGTTGCATTTGGCATGTGGAGAACTGGCAAGAGAATTAAGTATAAGAACTGCAAGAGAATTCATAGTGTGGGAAAACAGAAAAGCTGTTCTTCAGTCATTGGGGTGTAATGGTTAGAGTTAGACTATAGGTCTAGACCAGGTTTGAGTCTGTACTGCACTTGCTAATTGACCTTGGGCCAGTCACATACACTCAACCTAATCTATCTCATATGGTGGTTAGGAGTGTAAAACTGAGGAGAAAAGAATTGCATAAGCTGCTTTGGGTCCCCATTGGGGAGAAAAGCAGAGTACAAATGAATTAAAAAAAATATTCAAACTGGGAGATCATAAAATCATAGAATCCAGTTCATAAAATCAAGTCCAGCAAAGAAAACTCTTGATTTGCATGTGTAATATGATCTGAAATGGAACTCTCCAGCAAAGTGGCTGCAAGAAGTGTCTGAAGAGAGTGATTAAAATGTAGAATTTGCTGCCAGAGGATGTAGTGATGGCCACAGCAGCAGACAACTTTAAAAGGGGATTAGATAGATTCATGGAGGAGAGGTCTATCAGTGGCTATTACCCATGGTGACTGAGGGGAACCTTCACATTCAGAGACAGTCAGCCTCTGAATCCCAATGCCAGGAGACAACATCAAGGGAAGGCCTCATCCTCTGTGTCCTGTTGTTGGTGCTCCAGAGGAATTGGTTGGCCACTGTCTTTGATAGGATACTGAACTAGAAGGAACACTGGTCTGATCTAGCAGGGCTCTTCTTATATTCTTAAGAAAAGTACAGTTGTAAACTGCTGATGTGGCCATCTGTGTTTCAGGGTTGTGTGCTGCTCTTTCTTCCTGGCACTTTCTTTGACTTGTTGTTAATAGAATTTGAGGTTTCTCTCTAGGACAGCGTTAACTGAAGTCCTGTATGCAACAGTGTGCCCTTTTCTTTATACTAGGAAGGCAGCCTAGAAAAGAGTTTTTACCCCCTGCCCAGTACCCTGTGAATTGACATGGCTGTGGAGCCAGCAAAAGAGGCATGTACTGCAGAGTTATTCCCGCACCTCCTTTCCCTGGCTCCTTGTTCTCCCATAGCACAACTGGCACAGCACTTTCTGTTCTATATGCTGTTTGCACCAAATAAATATCAAACAGGTAGATGAGTGGGGAAAAAATAACTTCGATTTTTCAACAGGGGTGAATTGCTTCTCAAAATGAACAAACCGATGCAAGCTAAGGAAGCTTACCTTAGAGCCCTTGAGCTGGATAGGAGCAATGCAGATCTGTGGTATAACTTGGCAATTGTTTACATTGAACTGAAAGATCCAACAGAAGCTCTGAACAACTTCAACAGGGCATTAGAACTCAATCCCAATCATAAACTGGCGCTGTTTAATTCTGCACTGCTGATGCAAGAATCTGGTATGTTGGTTCAGTTACAGCTCATGTGTATGTCAAGTATTTCATAACACGCTGTGGTCCAATTTCTTACTTTTTGTATTTGCCTATAGAGTACATGAATATAAGATGTACCTGTCTTTGAAGAGTCATATTGTAGGAATCTGTTTATGTAATAGCAGAGTCTGGTCTCCATCTGTGGATATCTAAATCGCAAACAAAAAAAAAGGTGTGGTTAAATTCCCTCCCCCGAAAAAAACACTGTCTGCCCACACACAGCCAATGCCCTTACCTGGTGAGCTGGTGGCCACCACAATAGGGAGGCTCTCTGGCTGCCGCAGTGCCAGAGGGCACCGAGAGGCTCTCCAGGCCCAGCAGCTGGGATGCCAGAGGATGCCCGGGAGCTTGGAGCTGCACCTGGCTTGGCCGTAGGGAAGCTGCTCCAAGCCCATAGCACCTTCCTGACACCACAACTGCCACAGCTGGTAAGAAGAAGGGAGGAATAGTGAGGGGGTTGGATTGACAGAGAAGGGTAAGGGGAGATTGACGGGGAGGCAGTGGGAGGCAGAGGGGATAAGTTGATGGGGAAGGGGAGGAACAAGGGATAGGTTGACAGGGGAGGGGGGAGATTAATGAGAAGTGCTAGAGAGCAAAAGAGAAGGTGTAGGTTGTCGTAAAAGGGGGGGCAAGACAGGGAGGGAGGCTGTCAGAAAGGAAGGAGGGGAAATAAGGGTGATAGTCTGAGAAGGAAGAGGGAAACGGTGTAGGTGGACAGAGAAGGGGAGGGAAAAAGAAAGAGGGGCAGTTTGTTAGAGAAGAGAGGAGAGGGAAGGAAGCAAGTGCAGGGAAGGGATGCACCCTCCCTGCAAGTTTCTTGCAGGTCCCCTTGTATCTATTAAACCACTTAAAATAGCCATGGCCAAGACAGGATCTGTACTTAAATCTAAAACCTAAGTAGCAATTCCAAAGGGAATTTGTCATAAGGTCAGTTAAAAGTGCTTGCTGCACAACCATTTTTAGCTCTTAATTAACTGCTGTAGTTGTTCAGATATAGAAAGTATTTTTGGTTATATGTGTTTACTAAAGACAGCTTATATCATGTGCATGTGTGATTCTGTTTAATTTTGGAGACTGTGAATTGGATCCAGAATTTCACAGGCTGTTCTGCTGATAGATCCAAAATTTCACAGGCAGATTTCTGTTCATAGAATAGACCATTCCCTCCTGCTGCAGCCCAGAGACTGTGCCCTTTGCCCAGGGATCCTGGTAACAGTGCTAGGTGTAGTGTGAGGGTTTACAGTAGGAGGCAGAATTAACAAAGATCCCTTTCCTCTGCCAAGGAAAGAGCCCTTCTGTAAATCACACAATTTGCATTATATATTATACCACACATGTGGCATAAATTAATCAATTTTACTTTGAATCGTTAGACTTTTACATCCATTTACATGAGTCTCAATATTAATATGTGTGTTTTCTACTGAATTTTTATTCGACATAGGCAGATAATAAGCCTAGGATTTATTTATAAAAGTATATGGTATAGTCAGATTCATCTCTTAATTGCAGTGGTGACGCTATGTGCTAGATTAATGTTGTCCAAAATATTGTTAGAAGGTCCAACACAGATAGCTAAGGATAGGTTTTATCCTGTATTAAAAATGGAGAATATTTGTATAATCATTGTCTTCTGTCCCATACGTGTGCATATAATACCTTTGAAATTCTTATTCTAAAAATAAAATTATCCCAAGAAACGTGGGAACTGAAGTTTTATGAAGACTGTGATGATCTTGCTTATCTGTAGTTTTCAGGTTTCTTTGATACAAACCATGAAGTCAAACAGATCTTAGAAACATTTAAGGCCTATAGTTCTTGTGTGTCCTGAACTACCCATTCAGCAACAAATAGGAAGTTCACCCATTCCCCCCCACCTGTCCAGTGGGAAACCTTCACCACCCCACCAAAACAGCTGGTCCCCCAGGAGTAGCATTTCAGGGGTTGTTTTGAGCCTGTCCTGTGAGGGTAAATCAGTGAAAACCCATGTGAATCTGTACGGGATACAACCTTGTGTGTTTAATACAATGTTTTCTGCCTTTAGTGTCTTTCACAAAGTGACCAAAATTGTGAATGCTGTTGTAGGTTAATATAATGCTAAGTGTAAATAGTGATCAATTTAGAAAATATACTAATGTACATATTTGTATCTATGCAACTGAAGGAAAATCTCTAATATATCTTCCATTGCTGTAGGTGATGCTAGACTGAGGCCTGAAGCCAAGAAACGGCTTTTAGATTATGTAAAAGAAGAGCCTCAGGATGCAAATGGCTATTTTAATTTGGGTATGTTGGCAATGGATGACAAAAAAGATGCTGAAGCAGAGACTTGGATGAAAAAAGCCATAAAGCTTCAGGCTGGCTTCCGAAGTGCTTTGTTCAATTTGGCACTACTTTATTCTCAGACTGCAAAGGAGTTGAAGGCCCTGCCAGTCCTGGAAGAGCTGCTGAGATACTACCCTGATCATACCAAAGGTTTGATTTTGAAGGGCGATATTTTGATGAACCAAAAGAAAGATATCAGAGGAGCTAAAGAGTGCTTTGAAAAAATTCTGAAAATGGATCCTAACAATGTACAAGGGAAGCACAATCTTTGTGTAGTTTATTTTGAGGAACGAGACTTATTAAAAGCAGAGAAATGTTTGGTAGAAACACTGGCCTTAGCCCCGCATGAGGAATATATCCAGCGTCATTTAAGCATCGTCCGGAGCAAAATTGCATCGCTTGGTACAGGGGAAGCCCCTGTGATTCCCACAGAGAAAAATAAAGCTGCAGAAGGGGAAAAGGCCACATTTGCAAACTTGAAAGAGGTAAAAAATGAACAGAAAACCACTCGGACACCAGACAGTAATAATAAAAACAAAGGGCAAGGAAAAGCCAAAAAGCATGAAGAGAAAAACAACACAGACAAAGAGACAAAAAAGAAATCCACAAAAGAAATAAAAGACATTGAGAAAAAAAGAGTTGCTGCTCTGAAAAGACTCGAAGAGATTGAACGTATATTAAATGGGGAATAAGTTCTTGGGTCACCTTAATGCTGGAAGGTGATGCTACTTCCAATATTGTGTTTATTGAGTAAAAATGACCACTAGGTCCTTATGAATTGGGAAAAAGCAATGGAAGCATATCATTACTTTTTTTAAAAAAGTGTGAGAAGGCTGTTTCTGCTATGCAAGGAAAATAACCTGTTATGAAAATCATGGATTTCAATAAAGCGTTTCTGGGTGAGGAAGTGAACACACCTGGTGCAGGAGTTTTCCACTGATAGAAATGGTAACTTTCATACTAAAGGCTGCTGTATTAAACATATGAACCCAGAAGCAAGACCCACTGAACTCAGCAGTGCTGGCTTCAGAGTAAAAGGTATTTCAGGTGGACCGTGCCTGCTAGTGTTTGGTTGCATTCTCAGAGAGAGAGAAAATGCTAGACGGCAAATTTAAAGGGCATCTCACATATGGTGGTTTCTAGACTGACTTTTCAAGGGACAGTTTTCTGGTGGAAGTGCTTTTGGGAGTGCAACTTAAGTTTGAATAATTCTCTTTATTTCAGTTTACATATAAAATCATTGGTGGGTTTTTTAGCTATATATTATGCATCACCCTAACCTCTTCTCCTTAGCATCATTCATGTTTCAGAACATGTTGAAGATTTAGTAGTAGATACCATTCATGTTAGTTATGTGCATGCACACACTTCTTAGTTTTTCAGCCTATAGAGATCACGCTAATGTTCAGTGGGTCCCTAAATTGGGGGGGATACATATACATAAAACACTCCCATGCTTATTGGCATTATTTAGTGATTTATTCAGATACAATGGTGTTATGTTTTATATAACAACTGTGGGTGCTTGTATATCAACTGTCAGTCAGCCTGCTATAAGGAATCACTGGATGTGAAACCTCCAGGTTTCTTTCTTTCTCAATGTGTGGGATTTTTTTGGTTTTTGAAAAAATTTGGCTTTGTAAAAAATTTTGTTTCCAGTGGAGCAACACAAGGCACCCCATATTTTGTTCTTTTCTTATGAATGGACACTGATGTAGTGTATTAAATGAAAGGAAAACTGATATTATTCTTTTACTATCACAGTAATAGTGCTTTTAATTTTGGAATCTTCCACATAAATGTGACAGAACTGATTGTCTGCAGTTAATCACATTTCTATTGTAGGTACTTTTTCAGCAAAAAAAAAATTGATGGTCACCTCACATAATTCCTAAATTGTTGGAGTTTTTAATTTAAAATATTTATTCTGACTACTGCATTTCCAATTTGTTTCCACTAATATTTCCCGGAATGAGTTAATTCATATATTATGTGAAATATGGGTTGATAACTTCTATGTTTTTACATCAGTTATTATGCATATTTTTTTTCTCTTTAAATATATTGCTGGATTGCCTAAAATGCTTTTGTTTTCCTTTTACTGTTGGCTCTCAAAGTGACTTAAATCCTGGGAACGGAGGAGAAGTTGACTCTGGCAAACATCTGTAGTCTTGTGTTCTTCTTCCTGAACTTTAATATAAGATATCTTAGCATGAATTGCAGTCAGAACAAGGTCCAAAGCAATCAAGATTTTTAATTTAAATAAAATGGGCCACAGTCCAGCAAGTCCAGACAAGCAGAAGAGTTTTAGCTTGGTTATTTGGCCAAGTTTGATAAGGAATTTACGCAGCTCCTTAGCCAAGAATATTTTTTTGAGGGGGGTGCTAATTAAATTAAATACGATTGATTAATTAAAGAAGCTCCGGAATGTGTTTGGACTCCACGGCAAACCACCCCTCTCAGCATGCTTTAAATGGGCCCAGCAAGCCTGATGGCCCCATGGCACCAGCCTGCACCCATGGGGGGGGGCAGCTGTGAGCCATGTGATGGGCATCACTGGCCTTCCTGACTTAGACAAGGAATCAGGCAGCCGCACTGCCTCAAGCAGCTGAGGGAGCCATCCAATGAGGATAAGTCCAGCTTCAAGCCTTATTTCAAGGGCAGTGGGGTAAACAGTGATCCACGCAAAGAGAGTGGCATCGATTTAAAGGAGACTTAAAGGGGAAGATTGGGGCTGGGGTACTGAAGATTCAGTAGGCATGCTGCCTGCACAGCTGCGCCCCCCCAGTGCCCTGCCCATGCCCCACCCCTCTGGGTATGGGCCTGAATTTATGATACAGTTCCAATGCTTTGCTATGGGAGGAAAACAAAGGTGGAAGTCCCACTAGGGACACAGAGCTAGTACTGTGGTTCCCTGGCATGTAGTCATAGAAATTCACATATTTCTCAATATATAATTAATAATACTAGGATTCCATGGCAAATACGGTTGCACTAATTCACTCTAAACAGGACACAGTAAGGACATCTCCAATTATTCAAAGAATGGTTCAGCTATGTTTTCAGGGTATTGACACTCCTGGAGTTCAGTTCAGTTCATGAGACCTCAGTGGAATTTCCATGTTCAAAGGCATTATGCTGGTCTGATCCCACTCTTACATTCTTCAGCCATAGACAGAACTGTGTTTACTTCCTACCAGTTGTAATACTGGATACAAACTTCACCATCTTGAGGAACTCAGCTTTTATTTTCTATCCCTTGTAGTTCTGAAGATAAGCTTGAAATGGTCTCTGTAATACTCCCCCCCCCCCCAAAAAAAAAGGCAACAGAGCATGTCTAGTTGTCATGGGATTGGTCTCGGTGCTCTGAATAACTCCTGATTTCCTTGTATTTAATCTTGAAATACAGTTAGCCTTGGTGGGGACAGAGGGCTTCAGATAACCTGTAGGAGGCTTTGGCTGAGGACAGACTGGCAATCTGGCCCGCTCTGCCTCCGCTTTTAAAGCGGAGGCAGAGCAGCAGTCCAGACTGCCACATCTGCCCAGAGGCTCCCGCAGCAGCCAGGCACCACTTAAAAGTGTTGTCCCAGCTGCTGCAGCGCGTGTTCCACCTGCTTCTGGCGGGTGTGAATGCACGCCAGCTGGGGGAGCCGCGCGGCATTTGCACATCGCCGCTGGAAGCCACCCGCAGTCTGGATGCTGTGGGCGGCTTCTTTGCGGTGGCGTGTGAACACCATGCAGCGGGGGGAGGCGCAGCAGAACTTGAGTCTGTCCGCAGCTTCTGTATAGCCCAGGCAAGCCTGATCTTGTCAGATCTCGGAAGCAAAGTAAAGCCGACCCTGACAAATACTTGAATGAATTTATTTATTTATTTATTTAGACTTATATCCTGCCTAGCCAGCACGAGCCGGCTCTAGTCGGCTAACAGCATAAAATCAGCAGCATACAAAGGTTAAAATCACATTGAAGTATACACTAAACAATAAAATTGTAACAGATGGCAGCAAATACAAAACCAACCCCAGAGGCAATGACAAACTACCTCCAAAATCTCTCTTGCCTTGAAAACCCTGCAGGGTCACCATAAGTCAGCTGCAACTTGATGGCACTTTCCACCACCATGCATAATGGCATAGAAAACTAGGGCAAGAATACACGCTTATCCCATATGCAGGGATTTTTTTCCTGGAAAAAGAGGTGCCAGAACTCTTAAGAGAGAAATGAAAGAGAAATACACGGGATTCCTTGAAACAATATTATTTTCACGCACTACGGACTTACCTCAACTTTAAGGCAGTTTCCAAACTTTAGGCATGTCACCAACTTCTTCAGTTCTTTTTTGAGTCCTGATTTTGGTGCCTAACACTGAATGATGCCCTTGAAGCAACCATGTTTTAACATACTTTGTTGGATAAAAGACTGTTAAGGGAGGTAATGTCCCCTGGTATTCTTTGGTAGTCTCCTGACCAAATACTAACAGGTAATCCTGCTTGGCTTCCAAGATCTAATGAGATCAGGCTAGCCCGAGCCATACAGTAGGAAATGGTATGATTCCACTGCTGTACAGAAGATCATCTAAATTCTCTTGGCATCAATAGGTTTTCAAGTGGTTTCAAATATGCTTGATGGAACTGAGAACACAATTAGTCTTGCATGTCCTGGGGTTTAATTACAGGGGATCATGGGGGACACTCAGATCCAGCTTCTGTTTTTTGGGCCAGTTATGAAGCCTGACTCAGGGCCAAACGACATGTTTGGGTTTGTAAAGAGTTGGGTCCAAGTTCTCTGCAGACACACATCAGCTACAGGGAATAGCTTTTTAAAAATGAAGGAGAGCCCAAATGGGCTTGGAACACCACTGCAGGGGAGGAAAGGCTCCTGTCTTCCTCCCCCAAACTACTTTTCAACATGGAAACAGTGCTAGGGGGGATTATTTCTCCCTTTTTTCTGTTCTACATGCACAGAATACTCAACATGGAACAGCTAAAAGGGGAAATAACTCCACACACATGTACACACACACTGTTTTGGTATTGTGTGGCAGCAGGGGACCCAGACCCCACTCTTTAAAAACCTGTGCATGTAAGTTTATCTCTAAGTCCTCCAACTATAAAGTTAGGGATACAATCACACACATCATTTTCCTTGCAGGGTTTGAGAAAGGACACTTAAAAACCAATACAAAGAGCTATATCTAAGTTTGCTCAAGAAAGTTTTGAATTCATGATGATGTTCTCATAACACTGACCTGGGCAAGGTAGATTTTTTTTTTAATGGAAACATTTCCAGAGGAGTATGTGATATGGAGAATGGGAACTGCTTGTAAAAAAAAGAAAAATTGAAAACCCAGCAAGATGTCTATAAGTCCTTCTACATACTTTGGACTGAGATCTTCAGTTGTAAACCCTGGCAATGCAGTACACTCTTGACTAAGCAACTTCCACCAGAGCAAGACTTCAGATTGGGAATTGTTTTGTAGAACGGAGTTGTATGTATTCTAGTAAGTACTCAGCACATAGATATGAAATTATGGGGAGTGAACTTAGTAGAGCTGTTAAACCCACTAGAAAATGAAGAGTAAATAGCACCGCATTAGAAGCTGAGGAAAACATGTATGTGCTGTGTTCCTAGAACTGAATTTGAGCTAGCAGGGCACACAGCTCTGTTCTCAATAATAAAGTTTATCTTCCAGCTGGATCTCCAACCAACAGACCCAGGCTGGTGGTGCATAGTGGCATTTCTGACATTAGGGTTAAGGAGTATATTTTCCAGGCAACCTAGGCACTTTCCAAATTAAACGGTGTTGTTGCATAAAAGAATTCTGTGAAAATGGGACAATAATAATAGAGGCATTGTAACTTGCATTTACCCAGCATGATGTTTTTGTGCCCATCAACCTCTGGAGAGATGTGATATTTTAAGCTGTGACAGCCATGGTACTGTTTTTACGCTTATTCTCAAGCATAATAGGGGAGAGGTTGGAGGAAAGAATCACAATTCTAGGAAGTAGTACCATTGTAGATGTCATTTTTAGATTCCAAATATTCTCACCTTTGTTTGATTTGAATTATTGGTAACTATATTGTAATTTTGGTGCTATAGCTCTTACAAACATCGTTTGATAAGCAGGAAAGCCTAGATCCAAAAACCACTAGCTCTACAGGGAGTGGTGACTATTCTGATGCAATTAGAGATGCATGTAGTCTTTAAAAAAAAAAAAAGCCCAGGAGTTGGATGAAAGTGGAGAGCTGTATCTGTCATGGTTTTAAGCTAGTTTTTCAGTATTAGCTTGCAGCATTAGTAGCTTTTGGTATGTGGGTGTATCACACTAAAGAAATAGTGAAAGCACAGTGCCAGTTCTAGAAGCATTAAATGACTTCTCTACAATTGTTAAAAGTGTGTACCCTCTCATTAACAGTCAGCAGAGATTTGAATATAGCATGTGCAGAGTTGCAGGGGTGTGAGTGGTTGGAAATAGTAAGCACATGAAGCAAATTGCCAAGCAGTAGTCTTTCATCCTAAAGAGATAAAGAGGGGGGTGTCCTGTTACGCATTGGTGTTTTTTATCACTTTCACCATGTATGTCCATCAGGTTTTCTTCGTTGTACTGAATTTCCATTGTTTTCACCATGCATGTCCTTGGGGGGGGGGGGGGGGAGGTGTCATTCTGCATTGTTTTTACTCCCTTCAGCTCTCCATTCACTTTCAGTTCACTGTTTACCTGGGTTTTTGCGAGTGGTTTTATGGCAATTTCCCTCCTTGCTTCACTTCCAAGCCAAAGATGATTCAAAAGCATACAGACTCCAGCGGCTTTTTCTCTCCCCTCCCCCCCCCCATCCCTCCTCCGCCCACATTGAGGGCATTCCTCACAATCCTTATTGGTCAGTTTCTTGCTGGGTATGTTTATTGAAATATGAGATTTTTCAATCTGTATTTACTTCTAGGTAGCCATAGCTATCTCATAGCAAAATGTTAGTGGTTTTCCACCTTCATCACTGTACAAATTCCACTACTGATTAGGTTTTCCATCTTTTACATTTTTTAAACAAGCATGCTTAATCTAGCGATATGAGTTTTTTGCTAGTCTTGGATAGCTAGAGGAAAAATTATTGGCAGGGAATGCTTTAAAATGTTTGGCTAGTTAAAAGTTAAAATGGAGGTGTTCCCCCCCCCCAAAAAAAAGATTGCCTAACCACCTACTGGCCCTTTCCCCACTGCTTTTCCTCTGATTGGGGATATTGCACATGCAATTTCTCCCCCCCCCCCCATTTTGCACTTTGGACCCTAGGATCCTCAACTTCTGCACCTCCTGGCCCCCACCCCCATGGCTTAACATCATCACCTGCCCCTCCTCCTGATTTTCCAACTTTCCAACCCTCCCTTGTGCCAGGTCTCTCACTGGATTTTCACATGGCTCCATAAGTTCCACGGCCTGATCTGCCTGCCAGCGGGCTCCTGCCATGGCTTGGCACCCATCCACACTAGAGCTTGGCAATACAAAAAGAGAGATTCACAGCTCTGAAAACAGTTCTCCAGGATGGGGTGGAGACCGACCAGTGGTAACTTACCGTGAGGGGTCCTTCTCCTCTGAGGGTTGGAGGACATCTTGTGGGTGATTCCCACCTATCTCCAGGGAGGCAGGATTAAGAAAATCTTCTTCCTGTTTCCTGTGGTGGGAGTCACCCTCAACTCAGTTTCGGTAACTCCGACAGCTAGAAAAAGCTAAACTCAAATATAACAGTTAGAAACAGGAAGACAAAGTTAAGAAGGTACTCTCTCATAGACAATCAAAGTGCAGTACCATGAGGATGACCATAATCAATATCACCCATGCACCTCTCTCTCAGTCAGTATGCGTGCCCCTACCTGTGGGTGACGATCCGAGGAGGGCCAAGATGTCCTCCAACCCTCAGAGGAGAAGGACCCCTCACGGTAAGTTACCACTGGTCATTCTCCCTCTGAGGTGGAGGCCATCTTGTGGGACCTCCCAGAGCAGTGGTCCTAGGTTTTGGGTGGGGGATCGTCATTCTCTTGCAAGATAGTTTGCAGAATACGACGACCGAAGGCAGCGTCCGTGGATGCATAGATATTGATTTTGTAGTGCCTTATGAAGGTAGATAAGGAAGACCAGGTGGCCGCCCTGCACACTTCATCTACAGATACTCTGTTGAGGAATGCTGCGTTGGTGGCAGCGCTGTGTACTGAATGTGCCGTGATTCCCTGTGGCACTTTAAGGTGCATGGTGGTATACGCCTCTGCGATGCACATTCAAATCGAACGACTGATGGCCGATGTGGACATCTTTTTTTCCAGTGTGAGGGGGAGACATGTAGATGAACAAGGCTTCCATACGCCTAACTGAATCCGTTCTCCGGTTGTAGCACTTAAGTGCCTTCCTCAAGTCCAGGGTATGCCAGGACTTTTCCTTTGGATGTGTGGGGTTCGGAACAAAGGACAGTAGATAAATCTCTTGAGATCTGTGAAATTTGGTGTTAATCTTCGGACAAAAAGAGGGATTCGTGCGTAGGACCACGGTGTCCTTATGAAAGACACATAAATCTGAACGGACGGAAAGGGCTCCAAGTTCAGAGATTCTTCTAACTGAAGTGATGGTCACGAGAAACAGTGTCTTCAGTCTCAAAATTTAAGCGAAATACTCTGTATGGGCTCGAATAGAGTTCTTGTCCGTGTGGTAAGGACCAAATTTAAACGCCACGTGGGAAATCTGTGACAAATTGGGGGATCCTTGAAGGCAGCACCTTTTAAGAACCGCTTTATGTGAGGATGTTGGGAAACTACCTGTCCCCTGTATAGGGGAAGCACTGTGGATAATGCCGCTAGTTGTCTTCTTAGTGTGGAGGCCTTTAGTCCAGAGTCCTGCCGTCTTGTAAAAAGTCTAAGACGGAGCGTAAATGTGGATGGAGAGGATCGATCTTTTTTTTTTTTTTTTCTTTTGACACATCTGACGAAGGCTTTCCATGTGGTGTTATAAATCCTGGTTGTGGATGGTTTCCTAGAATCTAAGATGGTATTTATTACCGACTCTTGATAACCTAATCTAACAAACTTCTGCCTTTCAACCTCCACGCGGTCAAATGGAACCATCCTGGGTCGGGATGTCTGATTGGACCTTCTAGGAGCATATCTTCCCGGACTGGCAGTCGAAGAGGAGGAGACACTGCTAACTCTAGTAGAGACGTGAACCATGGTTGATGTGGCCAGTATGGGGCAACCAGGATGACTTCCACCCGCAAGAGCTGAATCCTTCTCAGAAGTCTGGGAAGTACTGGAAGAGGGGGAAATGTGTACAGGAGCTCGTGAGGCCATGGAGACAGTAGTGCATCCGTCTGTTCTGCCTCTGGGTGGAAGAATCTCGTGAAGAATCTTTTTAGCTGTGTGTTGGTGGCTGACGCGAAGAGATCCACCTTCGGGGTTCCCAACTCCGATGAAATGAGCTGGAATATCTCTGGATGTAGGGACCACTCTCCTTCCTGGATCATCCATCGGCTCAACCTGTCGGCTTGAATGTTGGCTGAGTCTTGAATGTGAGTTGCGGTAAGGGAAGACAGATGAGTTTCTGCCCAGGTTAGGAAGAGATGTGCTTCCTTGGCCAGTCTCAGGGATTTCACACCGCCTTGCTTGCTGAAGTAAGTCATGGCAGAAATATTGTCCGTCCTGATGATGACATGTTTGTCTTGTATCTTGTGTGAAAAGTGAGTTAGGGCCAATCGAATGGCCCGCAGTTCCAGGAGATTGATGGGTAAGTTGGATTCTGCACTCGACCACATCCCCTGAATCGGATGACAAAGAAGGGCAGACCCCCAGCTCGATAGGCTGGTGTCCGTGAAGATCTGGACCTGGTTCTGAATCCAGAAAAATCTTCCTTGAGTCAAGTTGTGACGAAAGGTCCACCAGCGTAGGCTTGATTTTACCTGTAGTGGAACCTTCATTGACATGTCCATTTTTTATTATTTTTTTAATCTCGGGTCTCCACCATGATTTTCTCCAAGGGGTCCCCGAAAAGCTTGTCCCCTTGGAAAGGATATGCCGACACCATAGCTTTAGATTGGTAATCAGCTGGCCATGCTCTCAGCCAGAGAGTGCGTCATGCAGCTGCTGCTGTAGAGGTTGCCCTGGCAGAAAAAACCATGGACTCCAGGGTGGGGTCTGCCGTAAGGGAGATTGCCTTGAGTAATCTGTTGGCTCCCTCCAGTAGTCCCCGATTGCTTTCAGGCAGCATCTGAATGAGTCTGCGGATCCAGACTATGGATGCTTGAGATACTGTGGAAGCTGCAGAGGAAGCCCTAATTGCCAGAGTGTTAGCCTCGTGAGCCCTGCATAATGCAAATTCAGCTCTCTTACCCAAATTGTCCCTCAAGGTACTGTGACCGTCTTCTGAAACTACGCCTGTTGATTGCAGAGCTGCCACCGGCACGTCAATCACGGGGACCTGTAATAAATCTAAGGCAGATGAATGTAAAAGGTACAGCCTTATGGTGGAACCCGGGAAGGGTTTTGAGGTCAAGGGCCTTTCCCACTCTGCTTTAACCTTCCTGACATAAAAACCTGGAAAAGGAAAGGCTATTTCCAAAGGATCCACAGGAGGAAAAAATTCATCAAAGACATCTAAGCCTTCATCCTGATCCTGTGGTGTGGGATTGGGCTTGACTGCCTTTTGATTGCCCTGGACTTGGAGGGCAGCCAGGGTTTTATGAAACAAATAATGAAGATCCTCTGGTTTAAGGAATCTAAAAGCCTGTTCCTTAGCAGATTGAGGCTTTGGAATAGGTTCCCCTTCTTCCTCATTAGAGGAAAATTCCCCTTCCTCCTTTTCAACAGAAACATGGGATACAACGTCATAATCCTCTGGGTAATTATATTCCATGTGATGATATTTGGCATTGCTCTTCTGAGCTGCCTTAGTGAGCCATCTACCCCGGTTAGGAGGGGGCCTATTTGGAGGGGGGGGATAAGAGGGACAAAGACCTAGAGGGAGGACACCCCCCCGAGGAGCAAAAACGGGTCATCTCATCCCACATAGCTCTTCTGGAAAAAGCCATTGCCTCAGGGGAAAAAGGTAAATCGCCTTGTACGTTACCAAGTTGTCCTCCAGAGCCTCGCCTTCATACTTTCCCTCCTCCTCCGTGCCACCGGCAAAACTTTGTTGGATTAGCCGGATCTGTTCTTCCCCGATTGGCCTGGGGCCCGGGGGTAGTTGGAGTGCGGGGGGGGGGGCATTCAGAGCCATTCCCGACTTGTCAAACTGCGGGGGGGGGGCATTCAGAGCCATTCCCGACTTGTCAAACTCGGCCCAATGTTTCTAAAATGGCCACCGCTGTTGATGTAGATGGGCCTTCCAGAGCCCCAAGATGGCCAGTTTTGGCGCACTTTTTTTAGTGCCGCCACCGCTGTGGGCCTCCCCGCGGCGTTCCTCTGCGGCTGGGCATTTTCTGTAGCTGCCAGCTCCTGGAGCATCGGGAGGCACACTCCGCTCCATCCATGTCTCTCTATGAGGCTTTTCTGCTGGCTTGAGTGAACAGCTAGAGAAAGAGGCAGTGGGGGGGGGGGGTAGGGCCCTTCCCCTTAAGCTGGATCGGAGAAGAGGGAAGAAGGCTTCTTTTTTTGTTATTTGTTTTTTGAGAGAGGTAGAATGAAGTAAGGAATAGTAAGGAGAAAGTATAAGTAGATAAAATAGGTATTGAGAAAGAATTAGCAATGGAAGTTGGCAGAGCCAAAAGTTCCAGCTGCTCTCCCTATTGAGGCAGGAAACGAAACTGAGTTGAGGGTGACTCCCACCACAGGAAACAGGAAGAAGATTTACTTAATCCTGCCTCCCTGGAGATAGGTGGGAATCACCCACAAGATGGCCTCCACCTCAGAGGGAGAACGGCATCCAGTCGATTCCTTCCCTTTTTTCACAGTGGCTGATAACACAACAGAGAATCCACTGGCAGGGAAGGGGAGCTTAGCAGTCACGCTAGTCAGTTTCACTACCGGAACTGAACAAGGAGGATTTAAATGGAAGATGGTTACTGGATACTACTGCGCAGCTGCAATAGGGCAATTGTGTAAATTAAAAAAACCTTTGGACTCCACTCCCTCCCACGTCACAAGTGACATTCTCACCCCAATTAAGCAAAAATGTGGGGTTTGGTTGTAGCTGAAGAATCAGTACACAGACTACAAAATAGATATGCCAGAGAAAAAAGAATGGTACATATGGCAGGCACACAAATCCGAAGTCAAGCTTAAAGTCTTGACTGCTTGGATTCTCCGGAGTAAGCTGTCAGTGCATAATGCCCCAGAGAGAGATGTCAGTACATTTCTATACATTCCTGCAGTTAACAAACTATACTGCTCGAGGTTACACTTTCAATGGACTGAAAAGGGAGTGATTCTGTTTAGGATTGTACTGCAAGTAGAAAAAGAATCATTTGGTTAGAACCAGGTTGTTCTGATGCTGACCTCAACAATATGGCAGATTTTAATATTAGTGCAATAATTTTTCTTTGTGAGAGCCTGGAGCCTGATAAAGTCTGTGCTGCTGTTATGGGGCAGGGGAGCAGTCCTTCTGGAAGGATATCCTGAAATTGAAATCCAGGAAGAAGATGCTTGTTTTGAATATTCTGTCTTAAAACTCCTAGGCACTGGCACCCAAATAGAGATTTGGAAATATTCAACATTTCTAGTGTTACTCTTCTTAAAGGTCAATTGTAATTCTAATGTACAACCAGGGCTTTTGTAATGTATGTAATGGGACGGCCACGTGGCTGTCGCTGCGCACATGGCCGGGTTTTAGCATGAGCTTCAGTCCGGGGAACAATAGCCAGACTGGATCATAATTTCCCCCCTATGGGATGCAGGGGATGTTTGAACGGTCCTATGACATGCAACCACGGGAAAGTTAACCTGTCTCACAGATTGGGTGAGGTCTTTACTGTGCGGCTTTACTGTGTATATAAACAGGCCCCCAACCTCCGTTTTACCATGCCATCTTATCCCTTCAATAAACTCCATGTGCTGATTTCACCAATGATGCATCTCTGACTCCAGTACTTTGCAGCTTTTGAACCCGTTGGCCTCAGCAGTAAAAGTTCTATCTCAACCATTTGATTAAGCTATTAGAATTGCATTCTTCAGCCAACATTTTTTATTAGACAGCAATCCTGGGCAATTATGATGACTCTTCTTCTGCCCGCTACATCCTGCTACTCTTTCTTCCCTTGTATTCTCTCAGTCCCGACGTTCATCAGCTACTACAATGTACATTATTCTCTTTCCCTCTCCTTTCCTCCCCCCCCCCCATATGCACACAAGACAACACAATGCTGCATGACAGATTACAGAGGACTAAATCCCATTACTTCATTCTTCTACTTCAAGATATCTGGCAATTTACCATAAAGCCCTACCTTTAGGGAAGCATGTGTGAATATATTACCTACTCGCAACCTCGAGGTAGCACTACTGTGCATACATATGAGACTGCCTATAGGAATAAGTCCCATTGCACTCAGTGAGATTTATCTCTGAGTCAACATGCCTGGACCCGGATGGCCCAGGCTAGCTTGAACTAATCAGATCTCAGAAGCTAAGCAGGGTTAGCCCTGGTTAGTATTTGGATGAAAGACCACCAAGGAAGTCCAGGGTAGCCAGGCAGAGGCAGGCAATGGCAAGCTATCTCTGAAGATCTCTTGCCTTGACCACCCTACAAGGGTCAGCATAAGTCAGCTGCGATTTGACTGCCCTTTTCATCACCAAACATGTTTATAAGTGAGTTCTCTGTGTTCCCATGCCCAGGGAAGACTGTTTTCATTAGGAGAAAGGGGTAATGAAATATGGTTGGCATCTGCAACGACTTTTATTTTTAATATAATAAAACCTTTAAAGGGTCTTTTTGTGAGCCCAGTGTGCAGCCTGAAACCACCCCTCTCCATTCCTCCTGCTAGATTTAAAGGGCCTTCCAGCTGTTTAGCAGGCCATGTGGTCCCTGCCAATCAGCCGAAGCTCTTTAAATCAAGCAGGAGGGGAGGGAAACGGGTGGCCAGGTCGGTGGTTGCTCTTGGGGGTGGGACTTGGGGGCAAGGCTTCCCCAGCTGGCCAGGGGGCAGATTGAAACCTGCAGAAGCAGAGGGACCTCTGCCCAGACCTGGGGGCTGGCAACCCTATCCAGCAACCCTATCCACTCCTGGCCACCAGCGGGGGGTAGGGGGATAGAGTTGCCAGATCCAGGTTGGGAAAGTCCTGTACATTTGGGGATGGAGCTTGGAGAGGACAAGGACCTCAGTGGGGTACAATGTCACAGAGTCCACCCTCCAAGCCATTTTATCCAGAGGAACTGATCTCTGTATCTGAAGATGAGCTGTAATTCCCAAGGGGTCCCTAAGTCCCACCTGGAGGCTGGTATCCCGAGCAAGGCTGATGTTTTCCCATGCTTGGTACCACCACTAGGGTTGCCAACCTCTAGGTTACAGCTGATTTCCAGGCCACTTTGGAATGTGGACTCTATGGCATTACACCCCATTGAAGTCCCTCCCTCCCTTCTGTCCCCCAGCCCCCACCCTTCTTAGGCTTCATCCCAAAAAAATCTCTGGTTATTTCTCAACCCAGTGCTGGCAACCATAGCCACCAACCCAGAGCTTCCAAGCACCATTCTTTGCCTCCTTCCCTCACCTTCTCTTTCCTAAGTGACAGAATGGAAGAGACTGCATATTTCAAAAGTTGAATAGTTGCTTGGCTGCTCCCCCCCCACACACACACACTCTGGGAAAGGGAGAGAGAAATCACTCAAACACCCATGTTAGTTTACATTAGGATTGGTTGTTCTGCATAACAATCCAACCCATTTTCCCCTCCTTGCTTCTCCCTCCCTCCCTAATGAGAAATATTTGTGCCTTCCAGCTAAATTTAAAAGAAAAGGGAGTGGAGAGAGAAATGTGCCACCTTTGTCAGTAGATTGAAGAAAGACATAAGAGTCCCCAACAAGCTGTGCAGAGCAGAGGAGAAATCTTGCTTAAAACAGTATTCCAGATACTCAACTGTACTTTTATGCAACACTGAAATAGGCCAGAAGCTTAGTCATGAACTTTAGACTCTGTTTCCATTAAGAAAAGCTGTTGATATTCTGCTCAGCTGGCTAAATTTGCTCCTTTCCAAGTACATTTTTTTCTTAATCACACCTTAGAATTCTGACAAAAAATGTGAAAGAATCCAGATGTCATGACTCATGCCAACAAATCTAAACATAACATAAAAGTAGCCATGTTGAATCAGATTAGTGATTCATCTAGTTCAGCATCCTGTTTTGCGTAGTGACTAACCAGATGTCCCTGGAATGTTGAAAATGAGGGCTTAGAGCCCAAAGTCATGGAATAATCCTGATTAAATACTACCTTTTGGGGAAAATATAGTATTCCTGCAATGCTGCTCCATCCACTCCCCAGCCACGTTGAGACAAGAAGACCGGGGGGGGGGGGGGGTTGCTGGCAGAGCACAGAGGGGAAGTAGGGGACATCAGTACATCCATGTAGGCTGGAGTCTGGTTGTGTGTGTGCGTACACAAGAAAAGGCTTAAAGAACTGTTGCACCATTCCCCCTCTGTTTTACCTACCTCCAGCCATGGTAGTATACCTATAATATCTAGTGAACTTCAGTCTCCCACTAACATTTTAGTAACATTTAGTATAAGTACATTCAGGGGTCATTTTGTAGAAAAAGAGGTGTAGGAGCTCATTAGCATAACTATTCGCCTAATTCATTAGCATATGCCACGCCCCCTGACATCACTGGAAGTGTGTCAGAAAGGGAAGCAAAAGGAGGGGTATCTCCAAAAGCCTCCCCTTTCCTTCCCCAGCTGGCTTGCCAAGGCAGGCGGGCGGGCGGGGGGGGGGGGGGGGAGAAGCGAGAAGGGCTCCATAGAATACAATGGAAAGATCGTGCCACCACTGCTGCACGATTCTAAACAGAAGGGGTTTAAACTTTAAATCCCTTCTCACTTCGCTTCCTCCAAAGTAGGAGCTGGGGGAGGGGCTTGCCACCACTGCCATTTGTGCCCACTAGGGGTGTGCAAATTAAAAAAATTGGCCCGATTCAGATCAGGCCAAATCAAGCCACATCTGTTCCGGCTGCCGAATGACTCCCACATGTCAGTTTCAGCAGTGCAAGTGGATTCAGGAGTCATTGGGCCGGCCGAATGTCAGTTTCAGCCCCATTATAACCTAAGTGCCATTGAAGTCAATGGCAAAAACTCATAGGGTATATGAGGGGCTAGAGAAGACGGGGTTTGAGGGAGAGGCTCCAAACTTGCAGGGTAGCTGCTGGGGCATCTCCCTGAAATGCCCACCAAGTTTCAAGAAAATTGGACCATGGGGTCCAATTCTATTGGCCCCCAAACAGGTTGCCCATCCCCTCCATTGTTCTCTATGGCGGGGAAAAACATTACTTTTTTCCCACCATAGAGTACAATGGAGGGAATGGGGGCAACCTGTTTGGGGGCCTGTAGAATTGGACCCCCTTGTCCAATCTTCTTGAAACTTGGGGAGTATTTGGGGGAGAGGCTCCAGCAGCTATCCTGTAAGTTTGGAGCCTCTCCCTCAAACCCCCTACTCTCCAGCCACTTTTTAAGCAGCTGCCGAATTTTGGTGGCAATTCGGTGGCGGGCCAAATCAGATCAGAGAATCTGATTCGGCCTGTGGCTGCTGTAGTGTCCACTCCTGGGCTGGCAGAGCACTGCTGTGCCTCACTCTGGCCCCAAATGACCCCTGAGTACATTCATTATTTTCTAAAAGTAGTTAGCTATAACTTGGAAGGTCTACCCTCTGCTCAGAGTGTTTAACAAGCTTCAGAGGTAGCATTAAATAATAATAGATACACCTTCAAATAGCTTTGGATGCATTCAGATGGGCAGCTAATCCCGCCATTGGCCCGGCTGTAATTTGATCTAGATCTTCTTAATCCAGCATTGCACGACCAGACAGCTCCCCTGTGAATTGCTTTACTGTGCGCAACTTCCGCGATGGATTGTCTAGATGGCATCCACCATAAGTAGCCATGCAGTTGGCTTTTTTTTAAAAAAATCCTGTTTGTGCATGCGCATATGTGCCTCACCATCTGCAGACGTCGCATGTTTAAGCGCATCACTAAAAGTTTTTTTTTTTAATGGCGGCTGTTCGGGATGGTCTAGAGACCATCTTTACAGGCTGATTGCGTGCTGGTGGAATGACCTGACGGTGGAAAGTCCAGCATTGGCCCATTGGCCAGCTTTAGACCGGACTTTAAACACTATCTTTTAAGTACGGATCCCGATGGGGATCAACGGGCTACTAACAAAAGCGGCACAATTCCCAGATGTTGAGGTCTGGAGGTTCACTTTAAATCCATCAGGCACTTGTGCCTGGCGTGGCTCAAAAGAGTAATCTGAACACACCCTTTGTTTCGCTAACTGTTAAATGGATACCAGCTTTTGTGAAGGTTGGAAGTTTCCTAACTTTTAGAGACAGGATAAAAATGTTTTAAAATAGAGAACATTCTTCCTAATTTTTGTTTGTTTGGTGTCTGTTGACAAGATTTCTACTGTGGAAAAAGCAGGGATAAGCATCTGTTAGGAATATCTGCTTGGTTGTAGTTGCATAAAAGTGGATCTGAACAACATTCATAAAAGAGACAGTGATAGTCTAATCAACTTCCTTAACTAAGATACTTTTTTATGATGGTAGTAATGAATCCCAAAGCTGTTGATATAGTTTGGGTTTGTTATAACACAAAATAATAATAGGGCATATGACTTATAGGCCACAAATCAATAGGGAATAATTTTCTTTCTTGAAGCACAATTACAACAAAGTTCATGCTTGGCATAAAACCAATTAGTCATGGGGTAAGAAATTTACTACATTTGTTCAGTGTAATTGCCTCATAAACCAGAAGTCACTACTTCAATCCTGATGTTAACCTTCTAAGAGTGAATTCACATAAATGTTTCCCAGCCCACACAAAATAAGCACTGAGTTGGGTAATCATCAGGTACTAAGAATCATACGGATTAGACTAAAGGAGTTCAGTGAGCAATGTTCCCCAATAGGAACTTCTCATTGGACACAGTAGGTTTTTCAGTTTATTGAATGAGCTGTGATTGCAGAATTAATCATGCTGAAGATCTTCTGGCAGCAGGGATGAAAACGTTCATAGACAGCTACGCAGCTTCAGCAAAAAATAATATGGAGTGGTATCTTAAAATAAAATCCACTTTAATCATTACAAACAGCCCACTATCAGATTCCAATTACATGGTAATCTTAAAAAGCCAAAACTTTGCAAGAGGAAGTGGTTGTCTGTGTCCATCCAAAAGTCTGATGAACACAGACACTTATCGGTCTTAAATTCAACACAAATTGAAAATATTTTGTCACTCAGGATTTAATAGGGATGAGATAAAAAGAACATGTGACTGTCTCATGATAGATCCAGAGTTGGGTTATGTGGATCACTAAATATGCTCCAAACAGAGTATGCATTTGCATGGTAAATCAGGATCTGGAGGCAATGTAGAGTGTTCATTATTAGATCTTAGATAACAAAATAATAAATTAGAATGGGTTGAAAATAAGGACCAAAAGCACTGCTAATGCCAGCACAAGTGTCTAAATATCCAAAAATATGAACTACATATATTCCAAAGCAACAAGTTCTGAGCATGTGATGGGCACAAGGCCCATGTGTGTGTCCCACTATGCATAAAGCATGACATGGTGTAGGGCATTCTCATGTATTCTTTTCATTTGCTATTTATGTATTCCATTTTTAAGCAGCCTTTCCACCCAATTTAGGGTTCTCAAGACAGTGAACAATATTTTTAAAAGCTTCAAATACATACGTACATGGAACAGTTAAAACAACAGACATAGAAACATGAACAGGAAGGAGGATCAATGAGAATCAGTGAGAGAACATCAGGAAATACAGAAAAGTCCTCATCCACTGGTGAAAACAGTGGTAGAAGGAGGTAGATGAATTTCCAAGATATTCCATAATTTTGGTGTCATGATCAAGAAGGCCCTTTTTTCAGGTTGCCACCCATCTAGCCTCAGATGGTGGGGACAAGCAAAGCAGGGTCTCTGAAGATGGCATTATTGGTCGGATAGGTTCTTTTGGGAATAGGCAGTCCTTCATGTTCACCCCATGTTTTAAGGAGCATTAAAGGTCAGTACCAGCAACTGGAATTTGGCCTGGAAAGAAGTGGACGTCAGTATAGGTAGAACAAGACTGGAGTGATACGGTTCCTTATGACCCACTCCATCAAGAATTCCGGCCACAGTTGTAGCTTCAAGACCAGCTCCATATATAGAGCACTGCAGCAGTCTAATATAGGTGTTACCAGGGTATGCACCACTGTGGCAGTATCTTTCTTGCTCAAGAAAGGCCACAGCTGGCTGACTAGGTGATGCTGGTGAAAGCTACTTCTAGCCATGACTGCCGCCTGCGTTTCTAGTGCATATAGTTGTACCAGCACATGCCACATTCCCTCAACACCAAGAAAAACTTGAGAGCCAGCATGGTATAGTGGTTGGATTAAGATCCAGGTTCAAATTCATCATAGAAGCTTGCTGGATTTCCTTGAACAATTACTCTCCCTCAACCTTTCCTACCTCACAGGTTTGTAGTGAAAATGACATGGAGGAGGGGAGAATGATGTTGTAAGCCATTTTGGGTCCCGTTAGGGACAAAGCAGGATATAAATTAATAGAATGGAAAGATCATGGGGCTTTACACACTGTTGTCATACATGACATCATCTTTTTCGTTCTACTTTTTAGTATTACTGTTAGTTGCTGTTAAATATTTGTCATGGTTTATTTTTTTATTTTTTAAATATTTTAATGTAAGAGTGGAATAAGAATTTAGAGGGAGGGGAAACCATCTACATGCCCATGGCACATGCAGCATTGCTGGGGCTCAAATATATAAACTTGTTCTGTCTGACAGTTATGACTTGAGAGGCTTATGATTATTGGTCTCTCACAGATGACTAGTGCATTTAAAATGTAGGTCAAGATGGGATTAGCACATTTATCTCTCTCTTTCTGCCCCCTTATTTCTGCTTGCTGAGTGAGAGACCTCCAGGGATCTAACTCACTGACTATAGCAGTGGAAATGCGAAATGGTGCCAGAAATGTGATTTACTAGCCTGAAAGTCATCTTTTGTCTGAAGTGTTGTAAAACTGGCATTTCTACAAGATGAAATTTATGCCTGCATAAAAATAAGTATTCTATCATCCTACTTTTTTGGCTTTGAAATATTATCACACTTCTTAGAGCTATTCTAAACAGTAACGACATGTGCAAGAGTACTATGTGCTGGGATTGTGAGCTTTTCTAAATCATAAGTTTCTTTTTGAAAAGAATTGCAATGAAGGACTCATGATAGATTGGATCAGCGAATACCTTTAGCCAATGAAAAATACTCTATGGAAGTACAGCTGCAATAGTTAAGTTTTAGTTTTAGTATGAGGAACTTCTAACCTTGAGAAGAGTTTACTATCTTCCTTTCAGTTGGAGAGAAATTGCTTGTTGGAAGCATTTCACATGTACTGATTAAGATAGTCTCGTTTAATCACTGAGGAAACAGATTGTGTCGGGTGTGTGACTGAGCCTTCTGTTCTTCAGTGCTCCCTCTGATCCCTACAGGTTTTCCCTTCTAAGCACAATTGCTCCCATGGCTCCACTCCTTGGACAACCTCATTTTCAATTACTTTATATTGCATGTTTTAAAGAGAACTACCAAACAAATCTTTCCCTGTACAAAATATTCACTTAAAATTTAATTAGGTTTTCATAAAGGATAAATAATTAAGAATAAGAAATCTAGAGTTGTAATTAGGGTTGACCATTTCTGTGTGGGAAATTTCTGGAGATGGGGGAGCAGTGCCTAGAGAGGGCATAGTTAGGGCAGGAGAGGGGGCTCTGTGGGGATGTGATGTCATAGAGTCTCTCCTCTGAAGCTGCCATTTCCTTCAGGGGAACTGATGTCAGTAGTTTGGAGATCCATTTTTAACTGCAGGAGAACCCCCAGCAGGGTTGCTAACTATGGCTTGGGAAATTCCTGGAGATTTGAAGGCAGTTCTAGGAAAGGTGGAACAGAGGAAGGAGAATGAGTTAGGGTTGCCAGGCTCCAGGTGGGGCCTGGACATCCACCATAATTGCAACTGAACTCCAGACTACAAAACTCAGTTCCTGGGAGAAAATTGCTGCTTTGAAGGGTTGGGTCTATAGTATTATACCCTGCTGAAGTCCTTCCCCATCCCCAAATCCCACCCTCAGGCTCCACCCCTAAATCACCAGGAATTTCTCAACCCAGAGCTGGCCACCCTATATTATATACCACATATTTAAACTTAAAACAAAAAAAAGTCCTTAACTAGACAAGGTAAAAGCAAAAAGAAATCAAATCCAGCAGCCATAAAATAATAAAAGGACAGCAGCAATAAAGAAGTCAGATGAGCAGAGAAAATCACATAGTAACAGTTCATATAAAAATAACTGTCTGTTATTTATTTATTTGCATCCGTGGGCGGGCTCAGGGCAGGTAACATCATTATAATAAATATAATTTCAGTTTAAAACATTAAACATTAAAACAATTCATGTCACACATACACAAATCTAGGGCTTAACCTGATATGAATAAAAACCCCAGCACAGAAAAACACCTTTAAAACTATCTGGTTTAATGCTGACTGCTAAAAACAAATCTGTTAATATTGGGTTGTGGGTGAGGAGGAATTTCTATCACATGGGAAGAGACCAAACCACCTCCCTGAATTCTTTTCGTTTTTACAATATGGTCGACAGACTACTAGTATTAAGAGGGTGCCCATCATAGTAAGGCAGCCCTGTAGCCAGGAAATTTTCCAGCCGGGGCTTTGGGATTTGAGGGGGTCGTCATGTCCCCCCCCCCGGTCACTAGTGACATCACCACAAGTGACTCCAATACCATAATTTCCCAATCTATTATTAAGAAATAGAGCAATTTGGCTAACAGCTTTTTTTTTTTTTTTAATAAATTTTTTATTAATTTCAATTTAACAGAAAAACAAAAGAAACTTATACAAACAAAAGCAGTTACTAAAGTGAATATTATAACAAACCATACTTTCCAATAAGATTAATTAAGTTTGAACGTTGCTTGGGTGTTGCCGTGTCCGTTAGGGCGTCGAGCTTTTCGAGGATTGGATGCCATCGGCCATAGAATGAGTAGATGTCTGTATGGGAGTCTTTGTCGTTAAGGCTGTCCGATATTTTATCCATAATAAAATGGTCCCATATTTTTGTGTACCAAAGGTCTATAGATGGGGGAAATGCGCTGTTCCAGCTAGAGGCAATCGTTGTCTTGGCTGCCGACAGGAGTAAGGTAAGTAGTTCTTCTGTGTACTTAGAGAAGTTTGTCTCTTTCCAGTTGTTTAACAAGATGATTTCGGGTTTCTTTGGGATTTTACAAGTTGTTAATCTCTCTATTTCCGACAATATCTTACTCCAAAAACAAGCCACAACCTCACACTCCCACCAACAATGTATATATGAACCAATTTTACCACACTTTTTCCAACAACTGGAGGATATAATGGGGTTGATTTTATGTAAGGTTAAAGGAGTCTTGTACCATCTGGCAATTAACTTTATATTTTGTTGTTGTATATTTATAGATTTAGAAGACGCCGCATATGAAGACCAAACCGAGTGCCAAAACTCTGCTGGTAGGTCCATATGAAGGTCAGTTTTCCAAGAGTAGACATAAGAAGGGAGAACAGAGGGGTCAGGCTCCAATAATATTTTGTATATTTTAGAGATCATACCTTTCTGGGGATTAACATAATTTCTCATAATCGTTTCAAAGTTGGTAAGCGGTCTGGCACATGTTTCTTTTAAAGCTTTAGAGCTAAAGAGGTGTTGAATTTGAAGGTATTCAAACCAGGGGAGGGAAGTATTGGCTTTCTCGTCTAGCTTGGTCTTATCCAATAATTTATTTTTATTGGTCAGGTCGTATAGGGTTTGTAAATTTGCATTTGTCCAGCGGACATAAGCAGCTGGATGTTGGGCTGGGGGAAACCAGTCTTGGTCTTTAAATTGAGAGAGTAATGAAATACCGGGGGCTAAGAGGTTACGACATGATCTCCAGGTTTTAAATATAGCCATCATAAATGGGTGGGTTGTGTACCCGGCCAGATGTTCAGTTGATCTGGACCAAAGCGATGTACGATAGTTTTTATTCTTTAAGAATTGTTCCTCAATTTCAGCCCATTGGGGGAGATTTTGGGATCGAGTTAGGCGCACAACCGTTGTTAATACGGTTGCCCTATAGTATTTAAAGAGGTCGGGGAGGGCTGTGCCACCTAGTTTTGTTGGGCGTAATAAAGTTTTGACACTAATCCGAGGTTTATGATAACTCCAGATAAAGGCAGTCCAGTTTTTCTGCCATATATTAAAAAAAGTTTTTGGAATTGAAAGTGGTAATACTCGAAATAAATATAAAAGTTTCAGGAATAAAAAAGATTTAATTGAGGTAATTCTCTCTAACCAATTTAATTGCTGCAAGTGCCATTGCTCTTGAGTTTTTTTGATGGACTCAATGGTTTCCAGATAATTGACTTTAAATAGATCTTTAATGTTAATGGGAATTCGTATACCTAGATAGGCCCAGCATCTGTTTATCCATTGATATGGATGATTTGAACGAATATAAGTCTCTGAAAGTTTGGATAGTTTAATAGGGTATAGTACTGACTTTGATTGGTTAACCTTGAGGCCAGACAAGATGGCGAATTCGTTCAACGTTGCTTCAAGTGTAGGTAATGAGGTTTGAGGTCTTGTAATATAGAGGACAAAATCGTCCGCAAATAAACTGATTTTATAGGTTTGAGAACCTAACTGCAATCCTCCTATTGAGCTTAACTGACGAATTCTATTGGCTAAGGGTTCGATACAAAGGGCAAAAAGTAAAGGGGATAGGGGACAGCCCTGTCTTGTGCCTCTGGTCAATTTAATTTCTTCCGAGATTGTATTGTTAAGTGATATATAGGCTTTGGGAGATGTATAAAGAGCCTGAATCACCTGGACAAAGTTAGGACCGAATTGCATTTTTTTTAGGACTGACAATAAAAAAGAGGGCTCGACCTTGTCAAAAGCCTTCTCAATGTCAAGGGCCAATATACAAAGATCAGAAGGGAGGGATAAACCTGCATGAATAATTCCTATTGTTTTTCTGATGTTGTCGGCGATATCCCTACCTGGAATAAAACCCGTTTGATCAGGGTTAATGTAATTGTGAATAATTTTATTTAACCTGTTGGTCATTATGGTTGAAAATAATTTGTAGTCACTATTCAATAGTGAAATAGGACGAAATTGATGCGGGGAAAGGGAATCTGGGCCTTTTTTCGGGATTACTACAATCTTAGCTTGAGACCAAGTTTCCGGAAATATACCGGTTTGAAGGATTGAATTACAAAGGGTCTGAAAAGGGGAAAGTATCTGTTTAGCAAAATGTTTAAAAAATTCTATAGGGAAACCATCCCTGCCCGGAGTTTTATTAATTTTTGAGAGTTTCAAGGCTGTCTTAATCTCTTCTATTGAAACTGGATTTTCAAGTAAATCTCTATGTTCGGTAGCCAATGTCCTACATAATTTATTGGATTCCAAGTAGGTTCCTATTTTCTCTAGATCGGGGTTGTGTGACATATATAATTCTTGATAATAGGTCTGGAATGTTTTCAGAATCTCTGTATTAGATGAAGTTTTGTTGCCTTGTTGATCTATAATCAAGTTAATATTTTTTGAAGAATTTTGTTTTTTCAATTTCCAAGTTAGTAATTTTAAAGATCTGGGATGGCGGTACCAATATTTGTGTTTGAGATAGAGAAGATTTTTTTGGATCTTGGAAGTTTCAAGAGTTTCTAGTTTTTTCCTTTCATTCAAAAGGAGTTTGTATATTTTCTTTGAACAAGTTTTTTTGTGTTTGGATTCTAGGTCTCTAATTTTGGTCAGAATTTCTGTTTCAACTTGTTTTCTATTTTTATTGTAGGAGGCAGAAATGGAAATTAATTTTCCTCTCAGGACGGCTTTCATTGCGTCCCACACAATGTGAGGCGAGACTCCACATGAAGAGTTGAATTTGAAGTATTCTTCTATTGATTGTTCTATTTCTTCACTAAAAGTCTGATTTAATAAAATTTGCTTGTTAAAGGACCATGTACGTGTTTTGATTGGTGTGGGGCTGAGAGTTAAATGGCATTCTGTCCAAGCGTGGTCCGACAGAGTTCTTAGACCTATGTCAGAGTTACTAATACTATTGGTCAGGGAAGATGAAACTAAAATGGCATCTATTCTTGTGAAAATATCGTGTCTTGGGGAGTAGTAAGAGTAGTCCTTAATGCCGGGATGTTGTAATCTCCAAATATCGTAGAGATTAAAATGTATTAGTAATTTCTGCAGGGCTGTTGGAGAGTTTTCGTATGGACAGTGAGTTTTGGAACTACGTGGGTTAAAAGAGCGGTCCCAAAATGAATCGGAAATCATATTAAAGTCGCCTCCAATCAGGACATGTCCCTCCTGAAAAAGTTCCAGATGGTTCAAAGTTTCTTTTAAAAAATTTTCCTGGTTGTCATTGGGGGCATAAATGGACACCATTGTAATAGTTTTGTCTTCCAAGGATCCCTTAATAAATAAGTATCTACCCTGTGGGTCTACTAGTTGGGCTTGTTGAACGAATCGGACATGTTTGGAGATTATTATTGCCACACCTCTAGACTTAGATGTGCCGGGGGCCTGTATTTGTTGTCCAAATCTTTTATGCTTGAACAGAGGCTGTGATGATTGTTTTTGATGAGTTTCCTGGAGAAATAAGATGTCAAATTTCAGCTTTGCTAAGGCAGAGGCCAGCCTTTTGCGTTTAGGGCAATTGTTTAGACCTCTACAGTTAAGAGAAACAATTTTCAGTGTGTTAGTCCCCATTGAAAGGTATTGTGTGCCCAATTAGTCTAAATTGTCTTTTGGTTGGTTTCCGTTCGCTAATGATGTTCAGGAAAGATAGCCTGTAACTGCTAATAGAAAAAATTCCTAACCTTAAATGAAACTTCAACTATTTATTAATAAAATATCTATTAAATTAAAATTTGAAATTATAAAATAAAATACTTTCTAATCTATCTCTGCGCTCTTCCTAGTAAACTAGGAGTAGAGTCAGGTAAATGTTTTTAGTAAAGTTTATCTTTAAGTTTACAAAACAATTGGGGGGGGAGACAATCACATTACCATACCATCTCCCTACCAGATTATTACTAATAATGCACTTTAAAATAACCTCAGAAATTGATACAGGTATATAAAAAAAAAAAAAAAAGGAACAGTTGTCCCAACTTCTATAGACATTAACTTAACTTAAACCATAGTAATATTAAATCTATAAATTTCCCTCTAGAATCGTTATTTCAAGGTCTTGTAGCTAAAGTTAGTCAACAATTAGTTCAGTTGATCTCTTGGAAGTTAGCTAAACCAAAAAGTAAAATTAATAAAATTAAATACCTTACTTCAGGATATATATTCATAATTGAGAATAGAACACAAAGTTTGGAACTCCTACTTCAGACATAAAAAGGGGCTCATTCCAAACTTTGTATTTCTCCAAAAGGTAGTCTAAAATATTTAGGGGAAACAAGAAAGTTTAATGGTTAACCTCACCAATACTTTAATGAATTTTTTTTAAAAAAAATTTGAATAGTGTGGGAATAATGTGACATCCTAAACACAGATAAATAAGACTTAACACTTTACAGTAAAAATTTAAATTAGTCGACAATTACTTCCATTGATCCCTTAATAGTGACTGAACCAGAAAGTAAAATAAATAAAATTAACTACCTTACTTCAGGACATATTCTCAAGATTGAAAAATAAAATATAATATTTATAACACTTATTTCAAAAGTAAATCAGGGCTCGTTCCAAGTTTTATGTTTCTCTTAGACTAACAGTGCCTATAACAAATCAAACAGGTTGACTTCACCAAGAAAGAAACAAGGGTATATAGTGGTTAACATCACCTGTACTTTAAAGGTTATTTTTTTAAAAAATTTATGGGATGTGGAGATAATAAAACACCTTAAACACTAATAAATAAGGCTTAACGCTATACAGTAAAAATATCAACTTTGGCTATAAGGAATGCACTTCGTAGTTTCTTTAACCTAGAGAAAAGAGTTAGGGCGTCACGGGGCTTGTGAAAGAATTAGCATACAGTTTCTTGGAAAAGAAGCATAAAAACTATAATGCGGCCGAAAAACTTGTAGTTACTGGTGAAAAAGGAGTCGGGCGTCATGGGTAGTCTTTAGCGCGTCTATGGACTCTATTCCAGCGTTGCTTGTGCCTTTCGAGGGTCGGACGATCCGGCTCCTCTGGGGTTGGACGGGGAGAAGAAGGAAAATCTTCAGGAAGGATGTTTAAGGACTCTAGGAGCTTGTGGCCGCTAAGAAGATCCGACGCGGTAAGGCGAAGGCCTTGATGGATCACCAGGATTTCAGTCGGGGTAGACCAGCGAAAGCGTAAGTTGTGGTCCTGTAGAACCTGGGTAACCGGCCTCAGATTACGCCTGTGCTGTAAAGTCTCCTGAGAAAGGTCTAATAGGATCAAGATCTTGCGATTTTGAAAAGACAGACCGCCGGCCCTCCGGGCTTTATTTAAAATAGTAGTCTTGTAGGACGTGTCTTGTAGGGTAATAACTACATCGCGGACAAAGGAATCGGGGCGGCCTGAGACAGAGCCTAGGCGGTAAGCTTGTTCCAAGAAAGGGGTTAAGGGAGTTTCTAGCCCAAGCGACTCAATCAGCCATGTTGATATAAAAGATTTCAAATCGGACTCACCCTCGCATAATTCCGGGAGGCCGCGGATTTTGAGGTTGCGTTCTTTTAGTTTATTTTCAAGAGTCATTATCTTGTTCCTAGACCAGGCCTGGTGCGATTGCAGGCTCCTGATGTCTTCCTGGGAAGCTATAGAATTTTCCAAAGCTGTTTCCGCCGCTTGGGCGACCTCAGAGAGCGTTTCTGTTATGGACTTCAGTTCGTCTTTCAGAGGTTTTATTGCTGCGTGGATCTGTTCGGTGATAGTTTTTTCTAGGTGATTTATTGTCGAGAAGAATTCATGTCGCAGTATAATTGTCTCGTCGGCTTCTTCCGTGGAGTCTTGAGTGGCGTCGGCCATTTTGGTTGTGGCCTGGGTGTGATTTTCTCGTGCAGGCCTGGCGTCTTCTTTAGCAAAGAATTGTGTGAGTTGCTGCGGCGCGGGAGCAGATGTTCGATTTTTCGGTGCCCCAGACTTTCCCATTCCAGAAATTGGGAAAAAAGTTTTGCTGTGTTCAGTTTAACGGAGGTTGTGAGGAAGAAGATCTGGCAGGGGATGGAGAGCTCTCGAGTTAGGCGGCCATCACCGTCTGCCGCTAAGCCACGCCCCGGCTAACAGCTTTGAGGAACCTTCAAGCTTGGTTTATTCAAGCTGGCCTGGTAGCTTTGCATTTGCAGAAACTTTTGTTGGACAGTAGAATTCACATATTGTCTGCCATCTGAAATGCAACAGATTTTGATGGAGTTGTGCTAATTGTGTAACTGGTTTGTAGGACATGCAAGTTCTGTTACTGTAGGGGGGGATCCATCCCACCAATAACACTGGATAGGTCTTGATATGTGTGCATGTTACATGTTTGTACCCTTCAAAGTACACATAAGGGGTGCCCAATTTTTTCCTTCCAAATACTTTGGCAACTGGGAAACAGCTGTATTTTTAGATACATGTCAGTCTTTCATAACTATACATGTTGTTTGCTTGAAAGCCTCATGTGGGAAAGGACTGGGTCCCTGCTTGCAAGAAGTCTGAGGGAAAACCAAACATTCTACTGTTCATAGCATGCCCATCACACTCAGACAATGAGTGAGCACAGATAGGGAGGAGCTCAGCTCAGATGTAAGGAAGTTGGATGCTGTCGGCATAGTGATGGTACCAAACTCCAAATTTCTGAATTATGCTGCTTTTTAGTTCCATACCTAAATTAAAGAAGAGTGGAAGCAAGACACAGGACTTTTTAGAACCCTGCAAGAGGAGTTTGGGTCTCCCAAAACAATTCACGGTTTTTAGCCTGGAACAACCAGTAGACTGCTAAAAATGTCTGTCTTCCGACTACAGTCAGGTTTCATTTATTAATTTCAGATGTTTAAACTGAGTGACAAATAAACTTCCAGCTGGCTTCTGTGTTTGTGTTGATTAAACAAAGGGGGAAACCACAGAAGAATACCACCCCAGGCTTTAGAGACAAGACAAACATTTTGACATTGGGTTTATAAAAGAAGCATTCAAATGAAAGGTCACTTTGTTCTCCAAACAAAACATATTATGGGAAGAGGTCACACAGAAAAAAGTATGTGGATATACACATGTACATACATTTTAAGAGCCTTTTGTCCTATAGTGTACCCTCTTCTCCCACATATATGATTTTACACTTTACATTAAATTGATGTTCTTAAACTACATATTCTGCACTTCACTGGAATTACTTTGGATTAGTTGTCCTGGGAATGCATTCACACATTTCCCACCTCAATACAAAATTGTATATATACACATCCCAGCATGATACCACTAACAATGGGATAAGTGGTACATAATGTGATAAACATCCTTGTAGACTGGAAAACAATACAACCCTCCTGGTTTTAAAGGCTGTCATTCTTTACACTAAGAATTCTATTTCAATTATTTTAAAGTGGAAGATTTAACACACTCAAGCTTATTATTCAAGCCTATGACCAGACATGAACTGTGAATACATGTTGCCTAGGAGATCAATACACATATTTACATATCATGGTAATCCTTCTTGTAAACTAGGTCAGAATTATGACCGAGAGTCATTTGCCTAGCACAAAGTTGGTGGCTGAGGTAGATTATTAGACATATATACTTCCTAGGTTACAGTATCATTAGAGATTATTTGAGATATGCACTTCCTAGTTTACAGCCTTGATCACTCCACCATATTGTCTATCAAACTATCAATTTAGAATAGCTTGATAAATTTGTGCTATTTCCATTTCAACTGAATCTCAATATCAGGGTTTATACAGGACTAAACTACATGATATGCCCAAGATCTATGAGATCACAGGTGCATGACCGGAGTCATAGTCAAACATACACTGGTGGAACTCACCTTTAAAAGTGCTTGTTTGCTTGGTGATGCAAGGGAGTGCTTAAGGGGGGAAGAAGGAGCTTCTGATTTTCCTCAGAAAGTACACAGAACTGTTCCTCAGAGGCTGAGGCATGTGAGGAGGAAGGTGGGAGAAGGAGGAAGAGCTGTTGCTCTCTGTCTCTTCTCAGTCACTGAGATGACAAAACTGGGGGGGGGGGGGGAAGGCAAGGTGCTGGAGGCAGCACAAGGGGTGCAGGAGTTGTTGCTGCACCCCACCAAGCTGGCAACAGTGGAAGCAGGCAAGGTAGTGGGAGTCACGACTCCCCCCCACCCACTGAGGTAGCAATATTGGAGGCAGATGGGAGAAGGAGAAGCAGAGGCCAAGCCGTGGGAGCAGCTATGGGGGAGTGGAGGGACCCTCAGATGCTTAGGCAGGATGACCAGCTACAGTGTCTTGGGTGAAGCCCCCTCTGGCTCCATCCTTGGGCCCTTCCCAGGGGCATTCTCAAACTTTGGTGGTCAGGAAATTCTCTCAGAGGTCCAGTGCCTCCTTCAAGCCCATTGGCTTCCAGCAAGCAATCCAGTGCCAGGCCTGTGGGGGTAGAATCTGTACCAACTGCTCCAAAATGACCTGGTCGACAATGCACCTCCCATTGTCAGTGTAGGGCTGCACCTGCATCTTTGAGGGCAAAGATCAATGTATGACGCCATTTGGTCAACTCCTTGTGCACCTGCCTGCAGCTACAGTTCAGTGTTTTTGGGGCAGGCATGATTTGAGCCAGTATGCTGGCCACTTATTTCCCTGGTGCTGCTGGAGCAGTCAGCCAGGGCAGTGTGTGGTGCCTCACCCTCCTTGTGATTGCAGGGATCCCTCCCTTCCTCCAAGACTTTTGCTGGAGCTGGAGGGCTTGGGAATGGTGCACTGCCCCAAACCCAAACCCACTCCCAGACAATTGATTAACGCTAAGGCAGATTAACATTCTATTATCATGCATGTAAAGGGTGCAGGGGGCGGAATCATCCTTTTACTACTTTGACAGATAATGAGGAAATACTACCTCTAGTTCTGTTCACAATATTAAGAAAGGTTTCCTGCTGTCCTACTGTAGGCTTGTGCTGATTAAAGAGGTTATGAGCCAGAGCTGACTAGGAGACAGCAGATGTTTAGATACAACTCTGAGCCAGACCTGACTAACAGACAGCAGATGTTTAGATTCGGCTTTTCTCCATGCTGTCAATAACTTACACACTAAACAAAGTTTTATGCAACATGCATTGGAAGAGCCTTCATGAGAAGAACAAGTGGGCTGTGCTAAGAGGGAAATAAAAACAATTATAAATAATAAAGAAACAAAACAATACCATAGTTCAGCAGTAAAGATACATTCCATGTCCTCATTCATCATGAATAATCCCATGAAAAGAGGGTGCCTTACAAACCCTGCGGAAGACCAGTGAAGATGCTCTTCAGAGCTTCTCTGACAGGCTGTTCCAAAAACCAGGGGCCACAATGAAGAAGGAATAAGACCTTACCAACAAGATCTGTACTTGAACATTGAATCTAGAATCTAGAAAGGAAATGCGGTCCATCAAGTATATAAGCAGGGCTATTTGGGGGCAGGAACACACAGGAACGGAGTTCCAGCTAGCTTCCAAGTTGGACACGCCTACAGCCTACAAGTTGGCCAAGCTGTGGGGTGCCTGGGGAAGCCAAGCAGCTGTGGGGCATCTGGGGAAGCCAATCCAGAAACTGCCTTCCTTCCCTCAGGTTCCCCATGCATCCCGCAAGCCTTGGGGCACCTGGGGAAGCTGATCCTGGGAGGGAGTTGTGCTTCGGGGGTGTAGCCTAATATGCTAATGAGTTTCTGATGTTGGGTGTGGCCTATTATGCTAATGAATTCCAGCTGGGCTTTTTCTACAAAAAAAAAAGCCCTGCATATAAGTCCCAACAAATGAAAGTGGTCATATTTAGAGTTACAATTCAAAACTCACAGAGTCTGAGGGCAAAACCAAAATAAATAAATAAATGTAAGTCTTGTTGAGCAGAAACCTTGTGGCATGTAACCCATTGTGTCTTTGTTCCCTTGTGTACGGCAATAGCCTTTTCCATTTTACTCTTTAGTTTTTTCCTGATGAAATGTGTATGAAATTTCACTTACAATAAATACACTATTTCCACATGCTACTTAATAAGAAGCTTCCTTCATTATTAATTTGTTCTTTTTATAAAACAGATGCATTATTAACCATGTTTACTTATTATAAAATATTATAAAACCAAAATGTCTGGGAAAATATTTGACCTTTAGCAATATTTCATGGGCTGTTAGACATAGAACTGCCTCTATATTTTCACCTTGTAGCAGTGGTGGGTGGGTGGGAATCTGGGGTGTCAGATTTTTCACTCTAATGAATCTTCTGTACCACACAGGTAGTACAAGGGGCAAACATGTCTAGAATTAGGCAAATTCTACTTTTTGCTAAGACTATCTGCTGCTGATGGAAGCCATTTACTCTCCAGCCTTTTTGCTTGTTGTGACAATGCAAAGTAGAATCTTTCACACTATTGAAGGCCAGAAGCAGAAAAGAACTGATGGGCCATTTCAGGCCAACAGAGGGGGAAACTGTTCTACCACTCATAACACTCAGTTCTATAGCCTTATGGGTATTAATACACCATTTAATTAAGGCCTAGAAATGCTCAAAATGGTGGCTAACTAATTTAACATTTGACTTTAAAATCAGAAGGGGCATACCAGGTGAAGGAAACTTATCTTCCTGCAATCTCACCTGAATCCTTTTTCCCCTAGCCCAGCTCTAATGCCAGCTCAATGCAAGAAAAATTCCTGGGCAATGGACTTTGGATACAGGAAGGGGTCATCCAATCTCCTCATGATTCATCACATGCCTCAAGCATGTCCTGGATTATTAGAAAGGCACTATCTAGATCAACAAACCAATGGTTTCAATAATACCTTTTTAATAATACCTGTTCTAGTAATACCTATTGTTTACCTCCCCCCTCCATTTAGAAAACTAGTACAAAGAAGGGAAAGTATTTTATGTAACATGTCACAATCAGTATAATAGAAGAATACCAAATGTTACATATTACCCACTTCAGTCACTGCAAGTTTTTAAAAATTCTGCAATATTCTGTAGAAGCAGGAGTTCACAAGTGAGTGATATTCCAAAAATGTTTAGGGAGTGTGCATTTTGTCTCATGATGCATCTTATCCTGCTCCTTATCCGGAATTCCTATAGTACCCCAAATAAATTAGATCTTGCATATGCCTGACTTTGGGGTGTGCATAAATAGACCTAGTTGCACAATTTATATAGCATTTAATTTGGTATCTGAAGTCTTTGTCACTTCAAAGATGAGGTCTATAGGAATGAAGTGTGCTTGGAAGAAACATACTATAGCACCCATCCCTTTCTGAAAGTATGGGATTCTTTGGGAGTATCAGAAAACTTCTGGATCCCTGTGTGCTGCCTTGAATTTCATGATAGAAGGAAGACAGGATATATATGCCATTCATCAGTAACCATAAGGGCATAGGGTGCACCCTCTGACCTCAGGTGGGGGATGGTGGGGTAGAGTTGCTAGATCCTGGTTGGGAAACTCCTGGGGATTTGGGGTGGAGCCTGGGGAGGACAGGGATCTCAGTAGGGTGCAATGCCATAGAGTCCTCCAAAATATTCCTTTTCTCCAGGGGAACTGATTTCTATAGTTTGGAGATCAACTGTAATTCCAGGGGATCCCCAGGTCCCAGCTGGAGGCTGGCATCCCAATAAAGGCAGACCAAATTCTTCAAGACTTACCTTATATGACATGCATAGCCATGTTTACTGAGAAGTAAGTCAATGCTTAGGACAGCAAGAGTGTATTCTTGGAGCACTGGTTCATAATACGCTTTCCAGTTTGATTCCTGTAGCCAAGGGTGGTTGGGACAATCTGCATGGAAACTGTTCACCTCTGTGAATTGGTCATACTACTGCAGGAGTGTGGGGGGGGGGAACTGTAACCATCTAAATTTTACATTCTATATATCTAAAAGTTCTGCTTTCCATTTTACTAGCTCCCCCACAGCTTAGATTCAAGTATTTAAATCGTTTTTAGCCAATTTTTTGATCAGGCTTATAATCAGATTGATCTCTGGGTTTCTTTCACAATGGCATACATTTCACAATGGTATACATTTCATCAATAACGTTTTCCCCATAATTAACTGATGTCAGAATAGAGTTGATAAATGTTTCTGACCTGAAGCATCTGCCATCAAACCTCTGGGAAGTATAAAGATGTTTGAGTCTGGAAGAAGCACTAACAGTGTAATCCTATGCAACGTCACACATTTCTAAGACCATTAACATTAATAGACTTAGATGGACTCTGCTTAGGATGGCACTCTCCGATACAGATTTGTACTCATGTTGCATTCATTTACAAAATGGTATTTATTGTCCACACTATGTCTTCAACTTGTCCAGTTGTTTCTGCTACAACCTTTTAATCCTTTTTGATTGTTCATGACCCACATCTTTTAGAAAACTGTCTTTTTGTTGTAGCACTATGCCAAGTTTGTTAAAACAAAGTTTTTATTACCATTAAAATTCTGCTATACATCATCTCCTGAATGTTTTTCAGATGTCAGTTAGCTAATGTTGCGGGCGGGGGGAATAATTTCTTTGCATTTCCTTTATTGTTATTTTTCATACTAATACTTAAACATCATAAACAAATGAGGGCAAAGGAGAAAGACCAAAAGACATACTACCCTGTGTTTATATATAGTATAGCTGAAATTAATCACAATAACACTAAGAAAGAGTCATAAAAACTTGCTCTTGAGTTCCAGAAACTCTTAAATTACAATTCCCATGTAGTCTGGAAATCATCAGACTCTTGCCTACATGTCTGCACCCTTATAAATTGACAGCTAACCATTCTGGTTGTGTCCAAACTCTCATAAAACCATTAATCTTCTGTGACTCCCTACTGAATGTACACCTTATTTTATGACTCCACTTGAAGTACTTTGGTCCCTTAACAAATAATTTTGCAAAAGAGAGAAAAAATATCAGCCTTCCAATAATGCATATAGTATAGGTTAATTAATATTCCTTTACATTCAGTGTTTTCTTTATAGTTGTCTGCATATTCCATATGCTATAAAAATACTAGCAAAATGCGTAGCAATTAAGTGGAAAGACTTCGTAGTCCCCAAACAGATTTTTCTTTGCCATTTTTTAAACCATTAGTATTTTCTACAGAATTACTATTATATTTTTTGAAAACTATCAAGATTTCTGGCTGGCAATCTGGAAGATAAGATATTCTATCAATCACAGATGTTCCTGAGGTCTGGTAAAGTAAGGCAAAACAGGAATAGCAGGAAGAGGTAATATAAAGAGCTTTATTCCAATAACAGGTTTGCAAACTCAGGAACTGATGTGAAAGACTTTTCAGCTGCCTTGAGCATCAGTATTGAAGACAAGGAGGAAGAAGGAAAAGTAATTGCAACTAACCAGAGAGATGGTCACTATTAGAGTTTAAAATCCAATTTACCACCAGAAAAAGAACATAAAAGAAACTCAAAATACATTCTACCTATTCTACCCTGAAGAATGAAATTCTTTTGTTAAAAAAATTTAAACACCTTATGGCTTCTATTCATTGGAATCTATATGGAATTTTCTGTTCATTGTGCTGGGATTTTATTATTAAGGCTTAATTGATGGCAAGCTGCCTTCAGGGCTGAGTAGCAGAAGGCAAGCCATAGATATCTTAAATAAGTGACATAAATTTATGTTGAATAACCTTAAGCAAAATACACAGTAATTTAGTTATTCTTCTTAGGGTGCACATCTAAGCATGTCTATGCAGACATAAGTACCATCTTATTCAATACTGTTTATGCCCTAGAAAGTGTTCTTAGGATTGCAGCAATAATTTATCACTATTCTGGACTAGGGCTGCCAAGTCAGCCCGGGGGGCGGGGGATCCCCCGCTACAGGGGTTCCTGATCCGCCGGCCAGCATTCGGCCGGCGGGGGGAACCCCGCCCCCGGTCGTCCAGCCAGGACGACTTCTCAAACGTAATGACGTCACTCGGAAGTGATACCATAGAGTTTTGGGGCGATTGCCAGAGCGTCACCCTGGCAACGCCCCAACGTGCTGACGTCACTTCTGGTGACGTCGCCAGGTGCGCGCGCAAAGCGCGCGCACCAAGGAAGCTCCCAGCGGACAGGGGACTCCCCCACACCAGTGAGTATTACACACTTGGCAACCCTGTTCTGGACACAGAATACTTTATCACTAAATTCCACATACATACAGCCTCATAGATGCAGAAAATCATGAATATGTCAAATATAGACAAAATTGAAGTAGTCGGTTTGAAACCTGGAGAATGTGGTGTCAACAAACCACCCTCTTTAAAATTCAGTTTCAAGACCTGAAAAATGCAAACAATTAATTGTGTTAGTGACTTCGGCTGCAATCAGACGGGCAATTTGATCCAGTGTGGCCCTGGTTCTAATTGATTCAGGGTTTTTTTGTAATGGAGAGTTTTGATCAGACATAACCCCCTTAACCCTCCTCACCACACTTTCACCCTGTCCTTGATCAATCAGATGCAGCAGCCAGGGGGTGGGGGAGTCTGGCAGCTTTTAAAAAATCATTAGTCTTCCAAGCATGCGCATAAGCACTGATAGGAATCAGCGTTTCAAACTCCTGGCGGAATAGCGGCAGCTGGTGGCCAATGGGATTGCTGGAGGAGGCTGCTGGGAAATGGAGCCCAGCATGAGGGTAGTGTTTTTTAAATTGTGCTTCTGAGAAATTCCATGTTTCAAATGTTTAAAAGTTGGGGGGGGGGGGAATGGAGAAGCTTCATCCTGTGTCCTATGTGCTGCTGGTGTTTTTATTTAAAAGTTTGGAGCAAAGTTGGAGTCACCAGCTTTGTTCTCAGTTCTCATAGTGAAATCCAGTTGGAAAGTGCACTGAAAGTAGATTATTTAGTGTGTGTGACTACAGCCATTGTCAGATGTTCTTTACAAGAGATGTTATTTACCTCCATGCCCTGGAAAGCTTCAGCTACCCATTTCCACACATTAGGCCTCAAATAAAGGGACAGGACATTTCCCCCCAGGTCTGTTGGTAATCCTAGCATCCACTCCCCGTCTTCTTTCATCTTACCATTATTTTGGCAGTGTTACTGTGTCCTTTCAGTAGTCTCCATTAAACCCAAGATTACATTTCTTAACAATTGCTCTTTCAAAATGTGATTATAATTCCTCAGACAGTCCTGTCTTTTTATCAGAGGATCTGTAAGTTCTCCAAACTCACAGGTTTTACATTTACATTTAAACTTTATTGCACAATGATCTATTGTTCCTCCTGATTTTTGGATACAGATGAAGAACTGTTGACTTTCATAAATCATTGCATTTCTTGGACTTTAGCAGTATTCTGTCTCACTTGCAAAGGTAAATCTGCCTTAACCTTCCTGTTCAACCCCTATCCTCTCACAGCAAAGAACAAAGAAGTCTTGAATATCTGTGGCTTTTCTTTGTGGATTCAATTCATTAAATAAATAGCATTTTATTAAACTGTGCCAACCTTTCCCCTGACCTTTACAGAGACGGTTCTATCTTATTTCCATTTTATTTGAGGCTTTAATCCTGAATTCTAATACTATCTTGACTTCCAGGTTGATTTAACAGCAGAGTACTCAAGTACTTCAGTTACTGTGCTACCCATTGCATGTAGCAGCAGCCCTAGCATTAATTGGCTCTCAATATTATTTTCTGTAATCTGTTTAGTAACTTGTGCTGGAGCTATGTAGGAAGATACTGCTAAATTAGTCCTGACATTGCAGCAGGTGTGGCTCATTAGGTTCACCTTGAGTTGGCAGGAGGTAAGATTGCTCATGATGAAGGACTTCTAGCTTCTTATTTAGGGAAAGTCCAGAAATGTGGAAGATAAGGAGAGGTTTACCGTTTTTGTTAGTGTATGGCTAAACTGTAACATCAGAGAGATATGGTAAATGAGTGTTAAATCATAGTTGCTTTTATTCCATGCATATTCAAAATGTAGCCAGTTTATAGTGACTTCAGTGTGGATTCTTGATCAAAAGTAGTAGCACTAACTTTGCTTCTAGTTAGAGGCTTTGGGGAAGTTGCACTGTCAAGCAATAGCAAGGAGTGCTATCATATCACCCCATCAAAAGCTGAGTAGAAGGGGAAAGCTAAGAAGAATTGCTTTGGTAACCAAACAGTAAAGCTTGGTCTATACATGTAGCAGAATGAGGCAGTAAGGCACTAAGGTGGTTAAAATAGATTGAATCATTTCAGACTGTAGGGGAGGGATTACATGTTTTTCAAAATTTCCTTAGTTTAATTCTTTGCAAGTGGAAAACTAGCCACAGCATACAAAAAGCTAGGCCAGGACCTTTCTACCTTTAATGTTTACAGAATTTTTACACGAGGAGTATGAAACATGTGATGCTTCCCCTAGTATAAAGTGGTACGTGCAGCCCATTCTAGCACCTCCAAATTCTACCACCCCAGCCATGATACAGAACAGGTAAGAAACCATGGTTTTAAACATAGATGAGATTTTATCATAAATATATGTGTTTAGAGATATATTATACAATAAACAAATGTAGTAAGTCCCCACACAGCTCCCACAAGTCTCATAAAAATGCTGTGTGGATACTTTAAACGTAATCCAGCATGTATTGCATGTAGCTATGACCATCTGAGTAGCCATGCTATTTAGGTTACATATAAATCAGCATAAGAGAATATAACAAGATTTTCTGCCAGGGCTCTTGGCAAGCAGAAGTTCTTTTATTCTCAGTGCCAATTTCTTCCAAGAAAAAAAAAGAATTAGAAGAGTAGGTTTTTATACCCCATTTTCTTTACCTTCAGGAGTCTCAAAGTGGCTTACAATCACCTTCCCTTCCTCTCCCCACAACAGGTACCCTATGAGGTATATGGGGCTGGGAGAGTTCTGAGAGAACTGTGATTGGCCCAAGGTCACCAGGCAAGCTTCAGATAGAGGAGTGAAGAATCAAACTCGGTTCTCCAAACTTATTTGGCCTACCGCCCCCTTTTCAGAAAAAAAATTACTCAGCACCCCCCTGGAAATCTACCTTCAAGAAGTGGACAAAAAAATGCAGCTGAAAGCCTGAAGCCAGAGGCCAGCAACAGGCACCACACAATAGCCCAGCAGCAATGCCAGCCTTTAAGGGGTGCACATGCATTTGCAGTTTCCTAATAATCCCTAACATAGAGTTTGCCTTTTCCACTGCTGCAGCACACTGGGTTGACACTTTCACTGACTTATCCAATATGACCCCAAGATTCCCCCCCCCCTCTCAATTACAGCAATCTCAGTCCACAATAGCCCACTCCTCCACATATAGCTGCTGGTGTGACCTTGGGTCAGTTACCTCAGAGCCAGGGGCTTCGACTTTTTAATTTCACGGGGGGCGGGGCCCCTAGCGTGCATGCACACTTTGTGTGCGTGCGCGCTGGGACAATGTCCCTGCCGCCAGAGCTGCCAGAGCCTCCCCCCTGCCCGGCTCCCTGAACCCACTCGCTCTCTCCCTCCCTCCTCCCTCCCCCCGGGGCCATCTGGGTGACTGCCCAGTGTGATGACGTCACCTGGAAGTGACATCATCATGCCAGGCATGTTGCCGGGGCGATGCTCTGGCAATCGCCCTGAAACTCTAGGGTGCCAGAGTTTCAGGGTGATTGCTACAGCATTGCCCCGGCAGTTGCCCAGATGGCCCCAGGAGGGAGGGAGGGAGGGAGAAAGTGAGTGGGTTTAGGGGAGCCGGGCAGGGGGGGACGGACGGGCCTTGGCAGGGAGGTGCGGCAGCAGCAGGCGGGAGCCCCGTTTTGCCAGGGGGGGCTCAGTCCCCCCTGGGAAATTTCAGGGGTGGCCTGAGCCCCTGAGCTCCCCCGCAGTTGATGCCTATGCTCAGAGCTGTTCTGGAAAGAGTTGTTTCTCTTAGAGCTCTCTCAGCTCCACCTACCTCACAGGGTGTCTGTTGTGGGGAGGGGAGGGAAAGGGAAAGGAGATTGTAAACCACTCTGAGACTCCTTTGGGTAGTGAAGGGTGGGGTATAAATCCAATCTCTTTTTCTTCTTCTATACTTGAAGCTGTAATTTTTTGTCCGAATGTGCATCACCTTACACTTACCAACAGTGAACTTCATTTGCCACATTGTTGCCCACTCACCCAGTTTATGGAGGTCCTCTTTGAGCTCTTCACAGTCAGCCTTGGTTTTCACCATCCTGAATAATTTTGTGTCCTTTGCAAACTTGGCTACTACACTATTTACCCCCAGTTCCAGATCATTGATGAATAAATTAAATAGTAATGATCTCAATTGCTATCCTTGTGGAACCCCACTGCTTGCTTCCCTCCATTGTGATAACTGTCCATTGATTCCTGCTCTTTGCTTCCTGCCATTTAACCAGTTTTAAATCCATAAGAGAACTTGTCCTCTTATCCCATGGCTGCTAAGTTTACTCTAGAATCTTTGGTGAAGTACCTTGTTAAAAGCCTTTTGAAAGTCCAGGGTATATAATGTCTACTGAGTCACCATTGCCTACACGCTTGTTTACATTCTCAAAGAACTCCAAAAGGTTGGTGAGGCAGGACTTCCCTTTGGAGAAGCTATGCTGATTTTCTGTCAGCAAGCTTTGTCCCTCTGTGTGCCTAACAATTATATCTTTGATTGCAGTTTCTACTAATTTCCTTGGGATAGATGTTAGGCTGACTGGCCTGTAATTTCATGGTTCCCCTATGGATTCATCTTTAAAAATTCATGTCACATTTGCTACTCTCCAATCTCCTGGTACAGCGGCTGAATTTAGTGTTAGGTTACATATACAAGTTTGGTTGATCAATGATCTCACATCTGAGTTCCTTAAGAACTCTTGGGTGTATGCCACTAGGACCTGGAGACTTACTGATTTTATAATTTCCCCGATAGGTCTAATCTAGAGGTTAAGACGCTGAGCTGCAGACTGGAAGGTCAGTAGCTTGGCAGTTTGAGACCCAACTGCCGCGTGACAGAGTGGGCTCCCGTCTCTGGCCCCAGCTCCTGCCAACCTAGCAGTTCAAAAGCAAGAATTGTAAGTATGAAAAGTACTGGACTTGGTAGGCCATTGGAGTGCCTTCAATCATAGCTCTTTTATTAGGGAGTCAGGATCATATATACAGTATGGTGGATTCTTGCAGGTCAGCATCGAGCATGGAGAGAAAGGAATGGGGAAGTCCCTTATATTTACAGGTAAACCACACCTTGACCGTCCCCCCTTAAGGGGGATTGGTCCACAGGGATTATTCTCCTGCCAGGGGCTATCATAGGTCCATTCATATATCCTCAGCCCCTGATAGGAGGACCGGCAGGATCCCTAGGTCCATTGTTCTCTGTGGAAGGAAGCTCTGTTGTTATCACATCCCATTACAGGTGAACATGCCCAGGCATGTTCCCTGGCTGCAGACAAAGAGTCAAGCACCAGACATAACACCCCTCCCCCCATTGTTCAGGCAACCCTAGCACACAAAGTCCTTTAGGTCGGTCGGTCTCTTCCGCTCTCTGTTTGACCAACGGGGGCTTGTGGTGGGTGACACCGGGACCAGTTGTTCCATCATGGGGTCCTGGTTGGCCACTGTGGGGGAATCAGTAGCCACATCTGGCTGATCGGTAGTCACATTCGGCTGGGTGGTCACTGGGGTTTGTGAGTCTGGCAGGGACTCCTGGGGCATTGTCCCCGGCACCCGCTCCGGACCGTGGTCATCCTCCTCATCCAGGCTTGGGTCTGGGACAGTGGGTCCAGCCGTACCTGTGGAAGGAAGAGAGTCTGTGCAGCACCGCAGCTGGTCTACGTGGCACCGCCATACTTGCCCATCCTCGGTGGTGACCTCGTATGAGAGAGGTCCGTTGACGCGGGTGACCTGAGCCGGCACCCACCAAGGACCCCATGCATAGTTCCTTTCATACACTGGGTCTTCCAGGGAGAAGCCTCTCAGGGCTCTGGGTGTGTCAGGCTCCTTTACACCACTCGTTGCTCAGTCTGGGTGCAGGCAGTCGAGTTGGGATGTCAGCCTGCATCCCATGAGGAGCTCCGCTGGACTGCGACCAGTGGCGGTGTGAGGTGTTGTGTGCTGACTGAATAGGAAAGCTGTCATCTTGAACTCCCAGTCGCCCTGGTCCATCTTCCACAGCGCCTCCTTGGTAATGTGGACCATTCTCTCTGCTTGGCCATTTGTTGCGGGATGAAAGGGAGTAGACTTTACATGTCGGATGCCGTGCAGCTCCATGAATCGCAGGAACTCAGAGAAGGTGAAGGCTGTGCTGTTGTTGGAGACCAGAGTGTCCGGCAACCCGTGTGTGCTGAATATGTGCCACATCGTGCGGATGGCGGCTTCGGATGATGTAGCCTTCATGGGAATGACCTCTAGCCACTTGCTGTAACTGTCTACAAGGAGGAAGAACAACTGCCCCTGGACTGGCCCCACAAAATCCACGTGGACCTGGGACCACAGCCCTTGAGCCGACTCCCAGGGGTGTATCGGTGCATGGGGAGGATCCTGACATTTTGCACAACTGCAGACCTGATCCTCAATGTCCTTATCTAGGCTGGGCCACCACATGTAGCTGTGGGCCAGGGCTTTCATTCACACAACCCTGAGGTGGTGCTTGTGGAGGGCGCACAGTACCCATGTGCAGAGGGACTCCAGAATCACCACCCTAGCCCCCCATAGCAGGCATCTCTTGTGGGTAGACAGCTCATTGCGCCGGGCTGTGAACGCTACAAATTCCAACCCCAGAGATGCGGGCCAACCCTCCCCACCCAGTTCAGAACACGCAAGAGTGTGTGATCCTGGGCGGTGCGCTGGGAGATGTTCATTACCTGAATGGGCCATTCTGGAAGCTCCTCCAGGAGTGTGACGTGGTAGGTGGGAGCGGGGTCTGGATTGCAGGTGGCCAGTGGAAGGCAACTCAGGGCGTCCACAAGCCCCATGGCCTTGCCTGGCCAGTAGACCAGGGAGTACTGGTAGCTGGAAAGAAATATAGACCACCGCAGAACCTAAGGAGACAACTTGTGGGGGGTTTGGCAGTCCGGGGCGAAGAGCCCCAGCAGGGGTTTATGGTCAGTGGTGATCGTGAAGTCCCGGCCATACAGATAATCATGAAACTTTTTCACCCCCACCACAATAGCCAGCGCCTCCTTGTCGATCTGCGCGTAGTTCCTCTCCGCAGATGACAAGGTCCTCGAATAGTAGGCATCTGGCACCTCCCAGCTGTCAGGCAGCCGGTGCCCCAACACAGCCCCCACCCTGTACGGAGAAGCATCACATGCCAACACTATGGGACGGGACTCATCAAAGTGGGCCAGAACAGCATTAAAAGTCAACAGATCTTTCACGGCCCTAAAAACGGCCACATGGCGGGGGCCCCACTCCCATCTTGCGTTCCTGTCCAAAAGTCTGTGCAATGGCTCCGCCACCACTGCCTTGTGGGGGAGGAAATTATGGTAAAAATTTAAGAGACCCAGAAATGACTGCAGCTTGGCCTTGTACGTGGGAGCCGGAGCATCAGAGATAGCCTTTACCTTGTCGGGTGTGGGGTGGATTCCCTGGACATCTACGACAAACCCCAGGAATTCCACAGACGGGATGCCCAGGAGACACTTTTCCAGCTTTGCCTTCAGGCCGGCGTCCTGGAAATGTTGAAGGACCGCCCGGAGCCGCTCCCTGAAGGTCTGGGTGTCTTGCGCAGCGCTCAGGACATCGTCAAAAAGGGGCTGGACCCCTGGTAGGCCTTTTAACAAGCAATCCATTAGTTCCTGGAAAAGGCCCGGGGCCACGCTGACCCCGAATTGGAGCTGCTTAACCTTGAAAGCCCCCCTGTGAGTCACTATCATTTGGGCCTCTGCCATGGCCTCATCCACCGGCAGCTGCTGATATGCTTGAGCTAAGACCTTGGCGCCCGCGAGGGTGGCTAGCACATGGCTGATCACCAGCATGGGATAGGTGTGTGCTTGCAGTGCCTTGTTCAATGTACATTTGTAGTCCACACAGATGCGGACGTCCCCGTTTGGCTTAAGCGGAGTCACAATGGGAGTTTCCCATTTCGTGTGAGACACTGGCTCAAGTACCCCTTGAGCCACCAGTTTGTCCAGTTTGCGCTCGACCTTGGGTTGCATGGTGAGTGGGGGTTGGCGGACCGGCACCCAGATAGGTGGGACCAAGGGGTTGAGGGCCAAGGAAATGGGGGGCCTGGTATAGGAGCTTAGAGCTCCATCAAAAACTGTGGGGAACTCCGTGCAGACATCCTGGAAGTCTGCACCTTGAACGTGGTGCACCCCGGTCAGTCCTAATCCCAGTGGTTTGAATGAAGCTAGACCCAACAGGCTTGTGAGGTTTGCTTTCACCACCAGGAGGTGCAGTTTTCCCTTGAAATCCCCAAATTCAACCCTGAACTTGCCCCACCCCTTGATATCTATGGGATTCTTCTGGAAGTCCCAGAGCCTTAGCCCAGAGGGCTTCTACAGGTGGGGTCCCCCCCAGACAGAGTCTATTGAGCATGACCTCTGAGATGATGGAATACGAAGACTTTGTGTCCAGTTCCATCAAGCAGGGGGAGCCCTCTAGGAGGACCAAGACCTTGATCTTATCGGGGCTGACTGGGGGCAAGTTCAGTACCTGATAATGTGAGAAGTCCAACAAGTTGAGTTCCGTGGAACCCTGGTGTGTGGCTTGAGCATGGTGTTTGCTTTTGGAGCGGCACACCCGGGCGATGTGTCCCCTCTTTCCGCATGACCGGCACTCCACATCCTGGAATCTGCAAGTCTGGCAGTTGTGTGGGTCGCCACAGCTGGCACAAGCGGGGGTGTCCGTTCTGGATGTTGCCAGGGTTTGGTGGGATCTGCCCTGCCTGGGCATTGTGAGGCCACTGGCAGCCCCAGGTTGGCAGCGGACTTGCAGGGCAGTGTCATCCTTGGAAGTTTCAGATCCAGAGGTGCTTGCCAGGCGGTGAGTGGACGCTGGGCCATCGTACTTGGACTTCTGTGAAATCTCAAAAGCGCTAGCAGCCTCCAAAATGTCACTCAGTGTGGCGTTCTTAATGTCCACTAATTTTCTCTGCATTTTTGGCTCTCTGACCCCATATAAGAAAGCTGTTATTAGGGCATCATCTACGTCCTGGAACTTACACCCCACCACCAAGCGGCAGAGTTCCGCCAGGAATGTGGCTGCGGATTCCCCCTTTTGCTGGCGCCAATTGAACATGGTCACTCACTGCGCGAGTTTGGACGACTTGTAATTGTTGAGTGCTTCCATGATCTCTGTATAGGAAACCTCTGTGGGGGTGCAGGGGGAGAGCAAGTTTCTTACCAGTCTCATAGTCGCCATGCCACACAAGCTTAACAACCAGGACTTCTTCTCCTTGTCGTTGGTGATTTTCTGAGTTTCCAAGAAGAAACCGACTTGATCTGTCCATGCCTCCCAGTACTCGGGTTTGGTCGGGTCGAAGACCTCGATGCGATGTCCCGAAGCGGCGGCCATTGGAGCAACCCTGGGTGCAGCAGGGAGATTCTCGGGGGTGGCAGCAGCGTTGGGGCTCTCAGGAACCGGGAGAGGTGAGGCTGTACTGGAGCCGAGTGGAGCCTGGAATGGTTGACGAACCCCTGGAGCGGCAGCTGCTGGATGCTTGGGAGTTGAGAGTGGCGAGATGGCATGTGAGCCGCGCAGGGCCGGGAACTCCCACAGGGGGCTGGGATCTGGGCTGCAGTTGCTGGCCGATGAGTCGCTCATTGGGATCCCATCCTCATTGCCACTGAAAAGTACTGGACTCGGGAGGTCATTGGAGTGATTTCAATCATAGCTCTTTTATTAGGGAGTCAGGATCATATATACAGCATGGTAGTTTCTTGCAGGTCAGGATCGAGCATGGGAAGAAAGGAATGGGGAAGCCCCTTATATTTACAGGTAAACCACACCTTGACCTTGACCATCCCCCCCTTAAGGGGGATTGGTCCACAGGGATTATTCTCCTGCCAGGGGCTATCATAGGTCCATTTATATATCCTCAGCCCCTGATAGGGGGACCGGTAGGATCCCTAGGTCCATTGTTCTCTGGGGAAGGAAGCTCTGTTGTTATCACATCCCGTTACAGGCGAACATGCCCATGCATGTTCCCTGGCTGCAGACAAAGAGTCAAGCACAGGACATAACAAAGTAGATAAGTAGGCACTGCTTCGGTGGGAAGGTAACAGTATTCCATGCACCGCAGCATTTAGTCATGCTGTCCACATGACCATGGAAAAAGTCTTTGGACAGCAGTGCCTCTTTGGCTTGGAAACGGAAATGAGCACTGCCCCCTAGAGTCCGATCCGATTGGCTTTCAAGCAAGGGAAATCTTTACCTTTACACCTCGATTTGGCTCAGTTCTTCAAACTCCTTTCCTGAAAATAGGGCTGTTGCATGGGTAAGTGCCCCACAGTGAGCACAGAAGCAAAAAAGGTCATTGAGCTTCTCTGCCATCTCCCCATCTTCCTTTAGCAATTGATTTATTCCTTTGTCATCCAAATGCCCTACTGCTTCTTTGGCTGGTTTCCTACTCCAGATATATTTTTAAAAAATGTTTATTGTTTGTGTTGATGTTTTTAGCAATCCACTTCTCAAAATCTTTTTTAGCATACCTAATTATTAAGTTACATTTCTTTTGCCAGAGCCTGTGGTCCCTCCTGTTCAATTAATTGAGGCAGACCTTCCTCTTTTTAAAAGCACCTTTTTAACCATGAGGCCTTAGACTGCCAGTGCTTTTCCCCATTTGTAGAAAGCATTCTATTTGAGCTTCAATTAGTGTGGTTTTAAATAGCTTCCAAGCATCCTCTATAGGGATTTGATTTTCTTGTGTTTCCCTTTCAGCTTCCTTTTTACTATTCGCCTCATTTTTGTAAAGTTTCCTCTTTTGAAATAAAATTTGCCTGCATGTTTCCCCCTTCCCTGGATTGGGATTCTAATTTTACATGACCCTTCTGGAATTTATATTGCCTTTCATGTCTTTAAGTAGAAGCTTAATTTATTGTTTGTGTTTGAGTTTCACTTCTCAAACATCTCTCTGGTTGGAGCTTTCTGCATAACGATGCTGGACAAACATTAATTGGCCACAGTTCTTGGCTTGAAATTCATCACAATTCATATACTTGATGTTAAATCCATATGCAAAATGTTTTAGGCCTACTTTCATATAAAATACACCAGACAGTTCATAAATAATAAACAGTAGGACAATAAAGTCAAATTGAGAGTTTTTTAAAATTCCTAACAGTGTTGGGGGGGTATAAAGCTTTTCTTTTCGGCATGCTACTTTTCTGCTTGAAAGAATTTTTAAATCTAGTTTCTTCCATTGAGCAAGTGTACATAGTACACATAGCAAAGAGATCTTGAGCCAGAATCTCTGCAGCCTATTGATGGAGACCCACAGTACATTCCTATGGACATTTACTTGAAACCCGTCTGGTGGTTACCAGGGCCAGGGCCTTCTCGGTGGCAGCCCCGTGCTGGTGGAATGAGCTCCCGGATAACATCCAGGCCCTGCGGGACCTTTTACAGTTCCACAGGGCCTGTAAAATGGAGCTCTTCCACCAGGCTTATAAGTCGGGGTTGCCAATAGTTCCATCTTAGGCCCTGGCCTCGATTTTCTCCGCCAGTATGTGTGACCATCTTATGTGGTTAACATCTAGGTGCTGCTCTGATGCTCTAAACTGAAGAATCGCCATCTGTATTAGGTTTTCTAATTTTATATGTTTTAATGTTTTATAATATTAATGTCTATTGTTATTTGTTGTTAGCCTCCCTGAGCCTGCCATGTGGTGGGGAGGGCGGGATATAAATCTCAATAAATAAATAAATAAAATACCTTGACGGTACAGTTACTTCAGTCTAAGGCTATTGATTTCCTGTATAGAATTGCACTGTAAATCTACTTTTTATGTTTTACAAAAAGTTGGTGAATGTGAACTAATTACTTAAAGCTTCAGTCATAGGTTCAATTACAGCAAAAGTGAGAATGACTTCTTCAAGCTCTGTGTTGTATCAACAAAGCAGAATTGTTTCACAGGCTTGCAAAGTGTGGAGTTTAGCATAATTAATGAGAACTAGCTCATTGTTAAGAGATTTTATTTTTATATTTGCTTCTAAATTGTGAGCCAATGTTGACTTGATCCTCCCTAACCCCCCCCCCCCCCCCCCCCGTAAACCTGTTCTTTGACCTGTTGATTCCTAAGCAACCTTATTTCAGTCAAGGGTCTGTTCTCTCCTTATCTCCTATGAAAAATGTGTAAAAAGCTTATTTTCCTTTTCTCCCTAGAAAGAATGCAAGATATACTCTGAAAGGAAGCTAAAAGTGAATTTAAGGATGGAATTGGTGAACTTTCTTTTGAAATTCTAGACCCTGACCTTTTGGTCATGATCATATGCACAATTAGAGGTGACATCGGCACAAAATCTGGGAGGCTTTAAAGGGCGTGATCACACATGAACATCTGGGCAGCTTCCTGGAGTCATTGGCATCCCAGCTTGCGGCGCCATGGAAGCGGAGTAAAAAGGCACCAGGGAAAGTGCAGTGTTTTCCTGATAAGGCGGACTGGTGGCAGGTGTCTCATCACGGAAGCGCCTCCATCCCATGGTCAGCGGTGCCTGTCGGCATCTCGCCATGATACCACATGCTTTTTTAAAGCCTCCGACGTATGCACACAAATGTGCCATTGCCCATGCACACAACCGTGAAAACTGCGAAACAGCTGAAGCACATTGCCATTGCACCAGGCAGTGCACCACAGCCCAGCGCAACATGTGCAGCCAGTCAGCAGAAACAGCAAAGTCTCCCCAGACTACCAGCAGGCCACCCCCTCCCACTTGTAGGTGATGCAGGGGACTCAGGATGTCTGGGGTGTGAGGCCTGTCATGGAGGTGGGAGGAGACATTGGACCTGTTAGCTTTGTGGGGAGAAACCTGGGTCCAGGCCACCCTGAGGTAGAGCCACCAAAACCTAGAACTCTATGAGGAGATAGCCAAAGGTTATGCCCAGGGCATAAATGGTCTGGCCTCAAGTGTCGCTCAAAACTAAAGCCCTGCGTCTTGAATACAAAAAGACAGTGGCTTTGAATGCCGAGTCCGGTGAATCAAAAGCAACATGCCCCTACTACGAGGAGCTGGACAGAATCCTGCATGGTGACACAGATGTCCGGTCAAAAAGAGTGACTCAGAGACTTGGGTGCATTCCTGCCAGAAGGGGCTCTTCAGGCTGCTCCACCCCCACAGAGGAGGCATCCCTAGAACTCTTCCCAGAGGACTCACAGGACACATTGGAGCCCCAGCCATCTACCAGCAGCCAGGCAAGTAGGTGTGACCACCAGCAAACCACGGTTCCAGGGGAGGTGGGTGTGACCATTCCAAGCACAATCAAGGACACAGAGCAGGGGGCACACACCCTGAAGGCTAGCATCACAGCACCAGCGTCCCACCCCATCCCACTCCAGGGAGTCATGGGAGCATACTGTCTTGTGTGCAAAGGTCTCATCTCAAGACCTGGACTATGAGGATCCACAGGTAGATTAACCACATGGAGCAATAGTCCAGATACATAACCGCAGCAGCCCCATGTCACATCCAAAGAGTCCACACAGACCACCTGTGCATATCAGATGGGTCAAGTGGCACTCCATGTGGCCGCAGCATACCGGAGTGCATGGCAGGGGGTTGGCAATGCATGGGACTGTGCCAGCACATGTCCAGCACAGGAGGCCGCTCTCCCTTGTGGGCGCATTCCAAGAGGATACCACAGGGGTTCACAAGACAGTCCACAGGAGCAGCCACACAGAGGTGGCTTAAGGCGCTGACACCAGGACCCTTGGCAGAGAGGACACATTCCAACTGCAGGCACAGCAGGCACATAATCCAGTGGCACTCATGAGGACCCCTGTTCCATTCCCTTTCCAGCTCATGAAACCCAGAGCACAACTCAGCAAGGGAGCAGTGACCAGGAGGACAGTGAGGCTGGAGATGTTGAGGTGGCTCCACTAGCGGGTGAAGGTAGGCAGCAGGGTCATGGTGGGGGCCTCTGGACACCACCATAAAAGTGTCCCATGAATGGCCATGAGACACCTCCAGTGCCTTGGGGCCAGTTCCCTAGGCCCAGTACCCACCCACCCCCCGAAAACATTCTGCCTCTCCCCAGGGACATCACAACCTTCACCAGACGTCACTGAGCAGGACACTGGACCCACAGAGGCCGAAGCACAAGACCCAGCATGTGAGTGGGAGTAGTGGATGGACCAGGGGGGAGGGAGGGTCTAGCACCCAGGAAGGCAAAGAGCAGCTGGCCCACAGCATTGAATCCCATGTCCCTCTGACTCCTCAGGGTTGCCACCAGCTGTCACCATGGCAGAACTCACACCCAGCAAAAGATTGGCCCTCATCAGGGCCAGAAAAAAGTGGGTCTCAGCCCTCCAGAGCATTGGGGAGCACCTCGCAGCTGAGGCCCGGCAGGACAGCAGAGAAGCCAGGATAGAAGAGGAGAGGGAGCATCAGGAGTATATTGTGGAGATGAGGTCCAGCCGTCAGGATGAACAAGAGAGCTGGGAAGCAATGCGGGGGGTCATGGAGGTAGCCACCAATGTCCTTGGGGACCTGACACAATTGATTGCTCTCATAACAAATTTCTTCCAGCCCCAGCCTCCATCTCCCCTGTTGCTTCCACTTGTGCCTTGTTACAGGGCTCATCTGCAGGACAGCCTCTGATGATGCTTTGCTAGATGTTAGTGACAGTTTCGACGTGGCCTTATGTGTGGGGAAAGGTGTACCTCCAGCAAGCTTGCAGCAGGTAGAGGGAGGATCATAGACAGGGTGATGTTGGTGGAGTTCTTGGGGGAGGACAGGACGGGTACACAGCAGCTGCACAGGGTGAATGATTGGAGAGACTGCTCAGGGTGCCTGGGTGTGGCGGTCGCACAGCAAGTTCCATCCGTGTACTGGTGACAAAACATGTGTGTTCCAACAGCATCAGGTGTTCCACTGTGCAGAACTCTCAGGCAAAATAAAGATGGGTGTGTCAGTCCACTAGCACTGCTGACTCAAAGTTATTGCATGGGCAGGGGGGGTGGTAGAAGGAGGGGGGAAGCCTGGTCTAAAAGAATCACTGCCACTGGTAACATGCAATAAAAGTTTATTTACACTCAATGGAACAATTTGAAAACCATAACACCCACATACAAACCAAGCTCGCCACCCCCCAAACACAAGAACAGTGCAACCAAACAACCCCCCCTAACCAGAACCCTCATCCCCCTCTACGCCTTTGTCCCCCCACCCTGTACCCCTCCTCCTGCTCCACTCCCTCTCCTGGGTCCCGCCCCTCCCCTCCTCCCCCTTCTCCTCCTCTTCCCACTCCTCTCCTCTCTCTGCCACCGCCTCCCGTGCCCTCTGTCCATGGTCCCACGGTTGGTCTTCGGCCTCCCGCTGCTGGTAGGCCAGGGCATCATCCAGCCACATGTTGAGGAGCAGGGCTCTCAGCTGTGACCCGCTGGATGAAGAAGAGCCAGTACTCATGGTAGGCCACTATGGAGCAGGACACAAAGGGGCCAGCAGGTAAGTCACAAGAACACCTGAGAGACCACCCACCTGCCCTAACAGTGCCAACATGGCCCATGATCGTAGGCACCCACACAGCACATACCAGGGAAGTGGCTATGCAAGGGCCCGGGGCAGGCCAGACACCACCTCCACAGCACTGGCACACAACCCAGACACATGCCCCCACGACCATGGAATACCCACCTGTCATCCACAGGTCAGCCATGGCACCCCAAAGAGCCCCCAGCTCCTCAGAAATGAATGGTCCTGCAGGTCCGGCTACCACTGGGGAGAGTGGCCTTACACCTGCAGACACGGAGCAGCAGATGAGCATCTGTGACCATGGGCCTTGGATGGTCACATGGAGGGGAGGCCTACCTGGGTCGGACTCTGGTGCTGAGCTTATGACCACAGCTGCACCTGCAATGGCCCTTAGTGCAGCCACATCTGGTCGCTGTCCTGCAGAGGACAAGGGGGGTGTTAGTGGGTCCACCCAGCAATGCCAGCCCACCATGGTAGCTGAGGCCCATGGCAGGATCCAGCATGCAAAGCATCACCATGTACACCCACAAACACAGCCCTCCACACTCTAGAGCCCCATGCACATGTGGTGGCTGGAGGCACAGAGGGCACTGGTGGCAGCACTGAGCAGACCTTGGTGCCCATGCCACCCATGGCCAGACCACACACAGGATGGAGTCAGCGGAACACCCTGGGGAGCCTGTCTGCAGCCCCGAACATGAGGTCCACAGTTGCTGCCAAGAGGGTGGACACAGCCTATCAGCCCAATACCCCGGGAGGCTCACAGACATACCCATGAGACCCCCACATGCCAGCCATGCACCTGAGTCATCCACTCCAGCAGGCCCCGGGGAGGTGTGCAGGAAACTCACCACCACTGGGGGGAACAAAAAAACATCAGGCCCCATGACCATGCCATGTGCAGGTGCCACCCCTTCTGGCACACAGGTATGGACAACACCCCGCTGCTCGAACTGCAGTCCATCAGCAGAGGCCTGAGTACTTGGCCATAGGGGGACACGGCCTGGGGTCTGGCCGAAAGCTCAGAGCTGACCAACATCAGGCACATGGCCAGGGCCAGCAGCACCTTGCTCCCATGGGTCCTGGCTATGGCCAGTGGAGGGGGCAGGATTTGCCTCACTGGAGGACGAAGCCACCCTTCCCTGCTTTGCATGGGGTCGCCCTGTGGATGAGGATGTGGAGCATGTGGTCACTACTATCACAATGGGAGTGCCACAGCCAAGCAGGTTGGGGGATATGTACTGTGAGGCGTATGATACTGCCATTCAGGGTGGTCACTCTGCTCCCATAGGGTCCTCAGGAGATCAAACTGGGGCCTCAAAGGAGGCCTCAAAGAAGGCAGCCTTCTCCCTCTTGAACTTCACTCAGCATTGGTCTGCTGAGCACAGGAACCCCATGCTGCCATCCTCTCACCCACCTCCTCAAAGTGAGGGTCTCCAGGTGGGTGGAGGGCATGACCCTTTCACCTGCCTCCAGGTTATGGAGTGTCTGGAGCAGACACTCCACCTCCTCCTGGAGCCACAGAACTCCTTTCTTGGGGAACACCAACTCCCCGTGTTCCCGAAAAAGGTAGTGAATGCACATGCGCAGGAAAGTGTGCTGTCTTGCCTTTCCCCAGCACGCCAGGCAGTTATCAGCTCTGGTTTTTTCATAATCTGAAGGTCTGGAAATTAAGATAAGATTTATTTGAGAAAGACTAGGCTTCATTATTCTTCCAGATTGTTATAAGGGATGCTATGTATTATTGCATTAGGTCAATTATCCAGCATTTATTTATTTATTTAGGCTTATATTCTGCCCTCCCCACGAGCGGGCTCAGAGCGGATGACAACAGCAAATCCACAGTAGGACTTAAAACATTTCACAATAAATAGTTAAAACAGTTAAAAACAAAGCTATAAACTAAAGACAGCACTGCAGTTTAGTATAATAGTCTTGAAAAACTGGAGTCGCGAGGCCATAAACCAGACTGTGGGTCTTCACCTGATGGGCTGTACAAAGATGGAAGGTTCAGCAAGAAAGGCCAATAGATGGAATAATTGGTCTACTTCACTCATGGTCCTGGTATGAGGGACAGTTTGGCCAAGAATACCATCAGGGGAAATCCTGGTGTACTGATGGCTTACAGGCTGCCCTCCTGCCAGGGCCACCCCAACTTAGGGTTGCCAAGTCTTCTTCACTTACCGGCGGGGGGGAGTCCTCCATGGTCCGGGAGCTTCCCTGGCACGTGTGCGAAGCACGTGTGCCCGCTGACATCACCCAGAAGTGACGTCAGCACGTTGGGGGCGTTGCCATGGCGACGCTCTGGCAACGCCCCCAACGTGATGACGTCACTTCCGGGTGACGTCATTACGTTGGGGAAGTTGTCCTGGCTGGACAACTTCGGGAGTGGGGTTCCCCCCGCCGGCCAAATGCTGGCCAGCTGATCAGGAACCCCTGTAGCGGGGAATCCCCCGCCCCCCGGGCTGACTTGGCAGCCCTACCCCAACTCCATGTGGCCCCACATGAAGTGGGTGGAAGCCAATGCCTCTTCAAATTGATAGCCCCTCTGAGAGGGGCAGGAGCTTCCACCACTAGGTAGGCAAGAGCCACTAATATCCACTGCCCTATATAGGGTTGCCAACCTCCAAGTAGGGCCTAGGGATGCCAGTCCTCAGGTGGGGGATCCCCTGATTTTTTTGGCTGCCTCCAGATGCCAGCCAGCTGGCTGGCAGGGGAAGCCCCGTCCCCAATAGTTGTCCACAGTCCCACTTGAAAAGAGTGGGGGCCAAGTATGCCTGTCCTGCAAGCAGCGAATTAACCACTTGTAGGGCAGGTGTGTGCAGCATTTGCTCTTTTCAAGCGGGGGGCACTTGCCGCTTGCAGGGCAGGTGCATGTGGCATCTGTGCCTGCCCTACAAGCTTTGAGTGCACAACTTGCACGGCAGCCACCCAATCTTTTAAAGTGGGGGCCACCTGCGCCTGTCCTGCAAGCAGCGAGCTTGCCGCTTGTATTGCAGGCGCATATGGCACCCACTGAAGTGGGAGCTACCTGTGCTTGCCCTGCAAGCAGCAATCTCGCTGCTTGCAGGGCAAGCATGCCCAGCACCTGCTCTTTTAAAGCAGGTGCCACCCATGCTTTCCCTGCAAGTGGCGAACTTGCTGTTTGCAAGTCAAGCACAGGTGGCTCCCGCCTCCCCCAACCATTTAAAGAGAAGGTTCCCTTTAAATGGTTGGGGGAAAGTGGAGGGGGTATATGCACATGGTGCAGCGTCCCTGATGCAATGACATCACTCTGCCTTACATCATTGCATCAGAGATGGCCCCTCGCCCTCCTGACATGCCTCCCAAATCCCCCCGCCAGAGAGAAAATAGGATCTGGCGACCCTAGTGGGGCTTGGAGATCTCCCACTATTACAATTGATCTTCAGACAACAGGAAACAGTCCCCCTGGAGAAAATGGCTGCCATGGACGGTGGATTCTATGACATCATACATTCCTGAGGTCCCTCGCCTTCTCAAACCCACCTTTCCCAGGCTCCTCCACCAAAATCTCCAAGTATCTCCCCACCCAGAGCTGGCAAGTCTAGCACTATACCATGTGGGCAGAAGCCACAGCAACTTTGCTCTCCCCCCTCTGCTGGGGAGGGTGAAAATGGGCTGGGGGGCATTCCAGAGCCATTTTTGCTTTCTAGTCCGCCCCTGCCTGGTAAAAGCATGAAGATGGGGGGAATCCTCTCCATGTTCCCCTTTCTTCTCTCAATACTAACACAACATATACCATGAGATGGCAACCAATATAAACAGACTCTTCTTTAAAGTTACTAATGAATAATACACTGCTGCTCAGTGTAACTTATATGATCCTTGCTGTTTGTATCCGTACAGCAAATTACAACATAGTCTATTTCTTACAATAACCAATAATAATAACAAACCACAGCATGTACTTTTGTTCCATACAACTTTGTGAAAAGTTTTACAGCATATACTTTGAGGGGTCAGCACATTTCTTCTCTCAAGCGCATCAATAAATGAATGAATGCCTATTTGTTGTGTACTAGACTTCTGCGTTATAAACAAACGTAGTGGGTCTGCATTTTTAGGCAGAATATTCTTTAGGCAGATCCTCCCTGTGCAGTTAGTTTCATGACTAGACTGCTTTATTTTGAGGAAGTTTTCCTATTTAAACTTCCTGTAACTTCCAGGAAGCTTTTAAGATTTTTTGTGATTTGCTTTGTGTTTCGCTGCTTTGTATACTGATGTAAATGGGCACAGTTGATAGTTTTGCTCTTTGCTTTAGGGTGTTTTCTTATCAAAATGTACTTCATTTCTTGTGTGCTCATGGTGGTTTATCAGTTCTGATTTCCAGATTTTAAAAGTAGGAGAGACGGATACAGAAGTGACTGGGCAATAGTCAAAACCAAGAAAAATCTGAGGGCCACAGTGCTTAGTGATTTTTGTCACTTCTTTCTTTATATGCAGCTAGCTCTCACATGTGTATGTGGAACTACTAGGGTTGCTGGTAGGGATGTCAACCTCTAGGTAGTACCTCTGGATCCCCTGGAATTACAGCTCATCTCCAGACTTCAGAGACCAGTTCCCCTGGAGAAAATGGATGCTTTGGAAGGTGGACCCTTTGGCATTGTACCCCACTGAGGTCCCTGTTTTCCCCCATTAGGGGCCCCTGATCCACCAGGGGATCCGGCCAGCAGGGGGCCAGCAGGGGGAACTCTGCCCCCAAAGTGCCTGGACCAGGCCAACATGCCCAACATGAACATCACTTGGAGGTGATGTCATCGTGCTGGGTACGTCACCAGGGGGACACTCTAGCATTTGGCCTGAAAACTCTATGGCATCATAGAGTTTCTAGCTGAATGCTAAAGCGTCCCCCTGGTGATGTGCCTAGCATGATGACATCACTTCCAGGTGACATCATTGCGGCATGCACACTATGTACATGCACCAGAAAATCGCAGGAGGAGAGCTTCTCCATCCCCACCAGAAAAAGGTAGGGACCAGGCAACCCTATTCCTTATCCCCAAATCTATAGGTGTTTCCCAATCTGAAGCTGGCAATCCTAGTTGCCAGGCCACAGCTGAAAACCCCCAGGAGAAACTGGGAGGTTGGGCATGGCACACAAGTCTTGTAAAAAACAGAAGTGACATTATTAGACACTCTAGAATTTATAAAAACTTGCAGTAAAAATGATGTTACTTCTTGTTTTTATTGGAAGTTATGTCAGCAAGCCTACATGATGCTGGAATGCCCTCCATTTCCTCCTGCCGGTGCCTCAGGAGCCAGTTGGCAAAGCAGCAGGCTGTAATGGAAGACCTGGCAATCCTAACTGCTGCAGACTGTACTAAAAATAACACTCAAATGTGGGTTTTTTGGTCTTTACTGAAAGCTGGTGGTAATTTCACTGAGATTAATTACCCTCCAAGATGAATACACAGGGTGTTTGGATGACATTCGAATTAATTTGAATACATTTTCATAATGTAGAGGCTGTGGGCATCTAGCATGGGTTAACTTCATTGTTCAATGCAGAAATAAAACTGTAGTGCCCCCGTACAATACTGGCCACCACTAAAAGGTTGGTGTACAGTACAGGCTACCTTAAAATAAAGCAAAGATGGCACCTTTGGGAGAGATTTCCATAGTTAAACTTAGAACTCTGAAAGCCTACAATGAAGAGCTCAGCTGAAGGGCAGAATTCTGACAGCAGTTCTGAAAATGGCTTCAGGCCATTTGTCACTTTATAGATCAAAACCAGCACTTTTAATTGTATCTGAAAACAAACTGAGTTTTTAATGCAGTCATGGAAAATACTTGTCATGGGAGTTCCCAGTTAACAACCTTGCAGTCCTATTATAAACCAGTTAAAACTTCCGAGGATTTTTCCAGGGGCAGCCCTATGCACTTTTGAATCAGCTATTAATGTATTTGTTAGAAATGGTCTGGTGGATGGAATTTTGGCTTTGGCTCTGAGTTCAAATTCCTGCAGTACTAGATTAGCAGTAATTTATCATTCATATTGTTGGGCCATAGTAAATAGGATTCAACTGCAGATTACACATTAAAGTTGCTACATAAACAGTAAGTGTTTTCCGGCTGATTGAGTTGATAAATCTTGCTTCTCAATAAGTCATTTAGTAAATATAATCAAGAGGACAATGTTGGTTCAGGAAAAAAACAAACAAACTCGTAATGGTGCGCTAGAACACAAGCTTCCAGTGCTCTTTGACCAGAATTTTAACACTTAAGCAGAAGTTTCAGAAGGAAGTCACAAACATGCAGAGAAGGTATGATGAAAAGTCTTTATCACAAATCCCATCCTGGTCTCTATGAGTGTCCTGTTTTTAATTAAGCTCAAACCCAGGCTGTTTCTTCAGGCAATGTCTCTAGTCAGCATGGGAACAGGGCAGTGAACCATAAAGCTCCAGAGAGAAGGATTGGGCTTCTCTTACTGATTGGCTTAGCATCAGTCAGAGGGGAAACAGAGCACCTATCCATGCAAGGGGTTGTGCTTTTATCAAAACTGATGAAACTCTGAGGGAAGAGTGAATATTTCCTTTTCCAGGAAGAAGGACTCCCTTGTGGGATATGCCCATGTCAGGCCAATGTGGCTCAGGATCTCAGAAGAATTGTGAGCCATTGAGCTAGGGAACCAGTTTAATTAGGTTGTGTTCACTTACTGTGTAGTTTTCATGGTGTTTTGCATCCTCTTGTGTATCTGAAATCCTTCCCTGCTCTCATTTCCCCATGCAAGTAATTATGAACAACTCCACTCCTTCCTCTGTTTCCCAAGTAAAGTTAACTTTAAAAAAAAAAGTGAGCACCATGTCACTGAAGACTGTTGTGGTATAAAAGGACTAGATTATGTGTATGGCAGCTTTCAATTGAGCTAGGCTATGTCTTAGCTGGATGAAGGGTGTGTGTGTGTGTGTGTGTGTGTGTGTGAGAGAGAGAGAGAGAGAGAGAGAGAGAGATGGAAGTGGTTACCAGCCTCCAGGTGGGGCCTGGAGTCCTCCTAGAATTATAAATTATCTCCAGACTATGGAGATCAGTTTCCATGGAGGAAATGACAGACTGAGAGGCTGAACTATAGAATTCCATCTTTGCAGAGCTCCTTCCCCTCCCCAAATTCTGCCCTCCCTAGGGACTGCCCCCAAATTTCCAGGGATTTGCCAAGATGGAGTTTGCAACTCTATGTCAAACTCTGCCTAAGATCCTAAAGTGACAGACCTGGTGGCAGCTATCCTTTGAGAGTGTGAGGCTATGGAGTCAGGGCACGCAATAACTAAATAGCTTCAGGGAAACTGGGGAAGCAGCTCCCTCTGTCTCTGACTGTCCTCTGCCTTGCCCTGAGCTGCCATGACACTCAACCATCATGCTCCTAGGGTTGCCAGCCTCCAGGTGGGGCCTGGGGATCTCCCGCTTTTATAACTGATCTCCAGCTGACAGAGATCAGCTCCCCTGGAGAAAATGGCTGCTTTGAAGGGTGGACTCTATGGCATTGTACAATGCTGAGGCCCTTCCCCTCCCCAAACCTCACCTCCTGGCTCCACCCCCAAAGTCCTCAGGTATTTTCCAACCCGGACTTGGCAACCCTACATGCTCCTCAGGCCCAGCCATTGCAAAATGGATAGGCAGACAACCATGATGGAATAAAGACTGGTGCTGTGTGGCTCACATGAGCAGAAGAGGGTACATTCAAAATCTAAAAACTGATCTTATACGAATATACTACTTTACTAGATTTGGGTTTCCCCAAACTGCCTACTTTGTATTAGTACATAGGCACCAAACATTCTCCTTATACATGCAGGAAAAAATGTCCCTGAGAAGTATGCTCTGCTGTTAAAGTGCTGAAAGAGAACATAGACAAGTTTGATGCAAGTTTGATGCTGACTAAGTGAGATTGCTAATGAATGATTCAGTCCATTAAGTATTCTCCTATTTTGGATTGTGCCCTGATGCTGAGTCAGTCTAATAAATCTATTAACATTTTTAAAGAACCAACAGCCCTAGAATATATCTACAGAATTCATTGTTGCACATTGTACAGTTTGTCTGTGCAGTCCTGTTAGGTCCTCCAGTATCAGCTCATGGAGTGTCATCCCACAACAAGGACCTCTAGTAAGTGTTCTTTGACTGTAATCATGTATTACAAGCACGTCTTTGAGCAGGGGACTGCTACCCAGTCTCCCCTCCTCTGGGTGCAGATTCTAGGAAACCGGCATGTTGGTAGCTTCAGTAATGCAGGTGCAAAGGTGAGATTATAGGAAGCAAAATGCTTTAGCATGTGACATTAACATATTCTGTTTTGAAATGAATGAGTCACCTATGAATGTTATTAAAGTAGGATAAAATGGAGAGGAAAGCTGATTATATATATTTAGGTAGAATAAATTTTATATTTGAATTATGAATATGATGGATGCAAAATAGGATTGGACTGTCACTTTTGTCGTATACCTGAACTAAACTTCAGGCACCAATGTCACATTAAGTACATACCACAAAACCTTTAGTCACACAAATAGCAATATCCATTACCCTAAGACTTAGTTGAACATTGGATAAGGCCATTGTAGCTGTAGAAGCAGAGCAACTGATCCTATAGCATAACTGTTCTGGTACTGAACTTTGCATGTTTTACTCAAAGGTACTCCAAAACCAGTGCATTACAGACAAGAATAAGTCAATTCCCAGGCAGAATTCTAGCATACTTTTGATTTCTATACTTATTATACTTTAAGATTACAAGAGCCTTAAAGATTCTTAAAACCATCTATATACTATTCCTCAAAGTCTGTTCTGTATGCGGATACCTATTTCCACCAACAGAGGGCTCACTCTCCCCCAAAAGGTTTTTCTACAGACACAGTGAACTCTGTGGGTCTACAGAAAAACCCAAAAAGTAAAAAAAACCCCACCAACCTTGGGGAAGGTTGAATTCCCCCTAATACCTTTTGAAATGGCCTCCACAGGGATCTACTTCAGGCATAAACAGTAAGAAATTAGAACTTTTGTGGGGGGGGGGGAGGCTTCGAACTGGCTTTGTCAGTAAAAGGCAGGGGGAGGGGGAAGGGCCCTTTCTAGACCCATGAAAATCAGTGTGGTGCAGCAGTTAGAGCTTCAAAGTAGGGTCTGCAAGACCCAGGTTTTGGACCAGTCACATACTTTCAGCAACATTGATATTATTATTAGCACTTTATGATTGGTTTGACAATTGTTCTGTTTATGTGTTTTAACTTTTTATGTAAGCCGCCCTGAATGAATGAATGAATAAAACCAACCTCACAGGGTTGTTGTGCAGATAAAAAAGGAGAGAATAATATAAGCTGATTTGGTCCCCACTGTGGAGAAAGACTGTAATTTTCCTAGGTAGATGCTGTGGGGGACGGGGATGGAGATGGAAAGCTGAATATAGAGAGGCAGATAAAGGTAGGTTGGCTGTTGGGTGGGAAGGAAATAGGGTTGTGCCAACTCCATGTTGGGACATTTCTAGACATTTGAGGGGTGGAGCCTGGGGAGGGTGGGGTTTTAGGAGGAGAGGAACTTCAGACCAGTATAATGTCATAGACCCCACCCTCCAAACCAGCCATTTCCTCCATGAGAACTACCATTGCCAACATCCAGGTGAGGGTTGGAGATCACCCAGAATTACAACTGTTGTCCGGGTGACAGAGATCAGTTCCCCTGGATAAAATGGCTGCTTTGGAGGGTTGAGTCTATAGTATTATACCTTGCTGAGGCTGCTTGCCTTCCTAAGCCTCACAGTCCTAAGGCTTCACCCCAAATCTCCTGGAATTTCCCAATCTGGAGCTGGTAGCCCTAAGGTGAATTGATCTCTGTAGCTGGGAGATCCATTGTGATTCCCGGAGAGCTGCCATGCTGCTGGGGGGGGGGGAGAGGAAGCAGGTGGGTGGCTGGGAGCACTGCCATCACTGCTGCTGCTGCTGTGCAGGGTCGGAGAGGAAGAAGGCAGGAGGCTGGGAGAGTGATGGGGGCAGAAAGAGAGAGTGCTGAGGAGGGGAGCAGAAAGAGAGAGAAAGAGTGATGAGGTGGGGAGATGGAAAAACAAAGAGAATAATGACGAGGCAGAAACGGAAAGAAAGTAACATGCATGGAGGAGAGAGAGAGAGTAAGAAAAGGGGGACAGAAGAGAGAAAGAGTGTGGGAGAGTTTTAAGTATTGAGCGGGAGGTGTGAGAAAAGGAATAATCATCCCACAAGTTTCTTGCGGGTCTCCACTTCTGATTATATATTAGCTATGGCATATTTCCATTTGAACAGCTAAAAGCCTTTGCAAATATAGGGTGGAGGAACCTTACAGAAGTTTTCAGTCGGTCAAATGATCAGACTCTACTACCTAAAGAGTAACTTGTTGCAACTATAGCCTGACATTATGTATGCTGTAAAAATCAGCTAGGAGCCTTGGGCTACTTCCACACTAGCTGTTTCCTCTGGAATGTACTTTATTTATTCACTCTGTTCTTATAGAGAACGCAAATGACATCACTGTCAACCAGATGCATTCCAGTGTTTTCTGTACTGTTCTCTTGTCTTTTTTAAAACCTGGTTTGTGTATAAGTAAGAGAGCTGAGACAGGTCTGGCTTTATTATAACTAACCCTTCAACAGAGCTGTCTCTTCCTGTTTACATCATCCAGCTCTATGGCTGGCCAGGATGTTAACTGTTTGTATTACTATAGTATTTATTGACTTCTTTGACTTAAAGTGCAATTGGAATACCTGTGTGTCTAGGGCAGACTCATAAAGCATTATTGATGCTACTGGCAAGAGGTATAAGGAGCAAGCTTAAGGAGGACTACTCAGAAGTAAATCCTATAATAGTCAATGGGAGTTACTCCCAGGAAAACATTTTTAAAACTGCAGCCATAGTCTGTGAGGCAGGTGTTGACCAATTTTCTACATACCTTGACTTCCATTTCCTTTTTGCACTACCATTATCATGCCCTGTTATGGAGACCCATGCTCCTTAGCCAGAGTTTTGCTTTTTTTTCTTTTTTATTCATGTGAAAGATTTTTATCTCATCATTCCACAGTTTTTGAGATAGCTTATAAATAAATAAATCAAGGCTTGCAACTGGGCAAAAAGCTGAGTGAAGGAGCACTCTACATGTGGGCTTCCACAGCTGAGAAGGCCCTGTTTCTAGTGCCAATCCGAGGGCTGTTAGGTTTCCCACTAGAGCAGGAGACTTCCTGGCAGAATTCCTTAACCTCTGCTGCTGTTCAACAGAGCAGCAGGGGGGGGGGGGGGATGATCTGAAAATTTCCATTGTGTCATCAGCACGATATCACTATTGGGCTCACCTCAGAAATGACATCATACCATTGACATGATGGTACCCCTCTCATGTCTTCTACCCTAGCCAATCTCCTCCACCTCAGATAAGAATAGGAAGTAACAAAGGTCTTCTTTCTGATGGACAGTTAGCAGTATCCTGGGCCTAAGCCATTGTGACAAACAGCACTCTGAACTGGGTCTGGAAGCTAACCGTCTTTTTAAAGAATCGGCAGATGAGTTCTTAATAGTAGTAGCAGTTGGCAATCTAGACATCACATTTTGCACTGGCTTGCTTCCAAACAGTGTTCCTGTTATCAGAGCATGCAAAACTGTGTCCAAATCTTGCCTCAAGCTTTATATTCTCTTTACAATACAATTTCATGTTGTGATTTTCCTTACAATCTTTTTATTCTATGCTAATGTGCACATAGAGTAATAAACATTTTTAAAAGCTAGTGGATTTCTGAAGTCATTCCCTGACCTTTAATTATATTTATTTTCTTATTATTTATTAAAACATTTATATTCTGCCTTTCCTCTTGGCTCAAAGTGGCTTGTAATGATAGTTATAACATCCCAAACTAAAACCAAAGGTAAAGTATCCTCTCCCCTTCTGTGATGCACAGGAAGCTGTCTGACCCCTATCTCCCACAAATGGGGCAGATTGGAATGCTGCAGATCAATCCAGTCAGCTTCCATAGAACTGACAGAATGTTCAGAAAAGTGGGTGGGAGGGAAGGTGCCATGATATAGCCCAATCTTGTCACATCTTGGAAGCTAAGTAGGGTTGGTACTTGGATGGGAGACCAACAAGGAAGACTGCAGAAGAAGGTACTGCTTCTCACTTGTCTTGAAAGCCTCTTGCTGAGGTCAGCATAAGTTGGTTGTGACTTGACGTCATTTAACATACGTATATAAGTGGGTCTCATCTGGTTTAAGAAAGAAGACTTGCTATAAACTGTCCAGACTACAGGAGTCTGACAAGAGTCTTGAAGTGAAGTCTATGAATGATTTCTGACAAAAGATACCAGTCTGTGGTAAAATAATATTTGAGTTCATTATGAGCAAATGAATTAAAATGTGTATAAAGCTTTCTGACACTGTAACTGTTTGAGAAGAAATTTTTTTACCTCAGCCAAGGCCGTAACATTACATTCTTCTGGAGCTGGTTCACTGTGCCTGACAAAAGTATTTTAATCATTCTGAGAATAAAAATAAATCACAACTCTATTTCTTTTATAATCCTGCCCCCAGAGTCTCAATGGCCTTAAAGAGAAATAAAACTTAACTCACACAGTTTTCCTTTTGAAGCTGTAGCAATCTCAGCATTTTTTTTTAAAAAAAATTAATAGTACACTTCAAATTAAATGAGAAAATTATTGTTTTTTTGCTGTTGTTGCTGCTATTATTATTATTATTATTATTATTGTTATTGTTATTATTCAAGAGCAGTAATAAAAAGCAAATGGTGAACAAACAGAGGCTGCGGTCACACACACTAAATAATCCACTTTCAATCCACTTTCAGTGCACTTTATAACTGGATTTTACTGTGTGAACTAGCAAAATCCAATTTGAAAGTGGATTGAAAGTGGATTGAAAGTGGATTATTTAGTGTGTGTGATTACAGCCAAAGATTGCCGTAACTCCAAGAAAGGAAACATGTAAATACAGGGCTGATTTGAAAAATGCCAGGAGTGAATGTTAAGGGAACAGCTAGTTAAAAGGTCAATTTCAGTAATGCAATTAAGAAAGAACTACTTGAAAAAACACTGAATTAACTGAAGTTTGTTAAGCACACTTACTTGAACTGAATGACACTCTCTTCTAAGTAAACTTAATTAGGACCTTGCCTCTGGTGATGGGCACAGCATTACTCCCTATAACAGTAACGTTTTATTTGATACTGTTCACAGTAATGCTGTATTTGATACCATTCACAAACGTCATTTTCATTCTACAGCCATCAGACTGCAGTGGATCATTGTCTCAGCATTAGTCAAGCACTCTAGTACAGAATAAGCCTTGTATGATTCTAAGTCCCTATGGTGATACTAGGGCCGAGGACAGACTGGGCTTCTGGAGTGCCCTGCCTCCACTTTAGAAGCGGAGGCAGAGAGGGCGTTCAGACAGCCACAGCTGTCCCCCGTCACCGGTGCAGACTCACCCGTCCGCGAGGTGCCAGCATGCCGCTTCAGCCGGAGACGCCTGGGAACTGGTCAAAATATACAGTTACCTCTGTGTTTTCCCTGGAAGAGGCAAATTGTAATTTCAGTGTAGACAAAAAGAGTCAATATCATGCTCCTGTCTCATTAAGATAAAGGATTTGTGTGTGCACACACACGAAGAAAGACAGGGAGTGGTGATGGGAAAGGGTACTGGTGCTATCGTTTTTCCATCCAATGCAAAGATGCACAGGGTAGAGGAGGGTTTCTATGTGGAAATATCATTTGTGTTGTATTCCTCTAAGCAACAATTTGTTATTTTCCTAGTTCATATGAGGAGTGCCTCCTATATGTGTTTGCAAGAGTTGCAAATAATAGAAAATAAAATGATGTATTGTTCCTTTGAGCCTTGCACTCATGAGGCTAGTGGTCTTTCAGGTATACACTTTCCTTTGTGGTGCAGCTTTAAAGTTAGCTCTCCTCTCAGATGATTTATCTCAGACTATATAAACATAGAAAATATTTCAAAGACAGAGATTTGAGACCTTCCACCTGTTAGCAACAGTGAACTTTTGTATCATGTATGTGTACTTAATAGCAAGACCTCTGAGTTCAAGGAAGCTGTGTGTAGTATGGCTGCACCCTTAGAAGGAAAACTCCAGAGGAAGGCACAGGAAATTCAGCTCAGACTTTGAGTTCCCTGATAAAGAAATGATTTGTGGAATAGGCTGAATCATCATAGTAAACCAACAATAGATCCTGTGGTTTTCTGTTTAGTCTTTAATAAATAAAAGCAAAAACACCAGAAGCAGGGCTTTTTTTTGTAGAAAAAGCTCAGCAGGAACTCATTAGCATAATAGGCCACACCCAACAGCTGAAACTCATTAGCATATCAGGCAACACCCCCTGATGGCACAGCTCATTAGCATATTAGGCTGGGAAAGCACAGGGCAGGCATGGGGAGGGAAAGAAAGGCATTTTCAAGGTGTCTGGGTTCCCTGCCTGCCCTTTTCCTGCTGCCACATGTCAGCTAGAGAAGGGAAGGCAGAGAGAGGCTTTTCCTTGTTAATTTCACTCTCAGCTGACTGTCAGGGAGTGAAATTAACAAGGAAATCGGAGGGGCTCCCCAGGGAAAGAGGACCTTTTAACATGCCACCTTTCCCTCTTGTATGTAACATGGCATGTAGCTACGCATGCCAGAAGTTTCGGTTGTAGGTGTGGTGAATTCAGGAGCCAGCCAGAACTCCGTTCCTGTGTGTTCCTGCCCAAAAATAGCCCTGACTAGAAGCACTGTAATCTGAGTATGTTTTTTCAAGCTAAGTAAAACAATTTATTTCCCACCCAGCCAGTGTAAGTGACTCTGATTATATTTATTTGTAATCTGTAACAGATGTTTAATTTTCTCAATTGTTAATCATCTTCAGTGCCCAATGGATTTAAAAGGGCCTAACTCTGCTTAGGTTTGCATTGTTAGTCTTCGAGTAACCTAGATAAGACATTTTTATTTATTTACTTACTTCACTTATAACCCACTTTCCCCCCAACAGGGACCATAAGTGACTTAGATCATTCTCCTAACCTCCATTTTATCATCTCAACAACCCTATGAAGCAGGTTAGCCTGAAAGCATGTGACTGGCTCTAGATCACTGTGCCAGGCTCCTACAATTCCAGGGAGAATTATGTTATTATAAACCTCCCTCCCTTTTATATTACAATGCATTTAAAGCTTTATTTCTACGGCTGTAGAATGGTGGCTTCTGTATTATGAGAGTTTATTTTTCTTTCAGGACACTGGGACTCTTGAGGTAAGATTTTAAAAAGAACAAGAGCAGTATTTTATTTTTCTTTTCAGAATGGTTCAGATGCTTAAGTAGTCACATACATGGTGAACAGGCTACAAAAGAAAGTAACATTACAGCCTTGGCTGAGGTAAATATTTCCTTATCAATGAGTTACTGTGTCAGGAAACTTTATATATAATTTCAGCCTATCACTCACAGAGATTTTGGCTGCTGAAAAGTACTGGAGTTGGAGATGCATTGGAGTGAAATCAGCAAGCATAGTTTATTTGAGGTTCAGATGAGCATGAGGGATGGAGGTCAGGGGGCCTGCTTATATTCACAGTCAAGCCACATCCCTAACCTCGCCCAGACAGCAACATCTGGGAAGTGTTCCGCAGTTGTCGGCAACCCTTGCTGCTCCACCACAGAAGTGGAGTAAAAAGACACTGGAGAAAATCCGGTAGTAAATGGGTTGTGATGGGCCATGGATGGGCTTTCCCCTGTCTGACTGCACAAGTGTACACTCATGCTGGCTCAGTTTGGTCCCCCCGCCCTTTGCAGTATGCACATCATCACATACTCCATAGGGGGCCCTCAGTGCAGAGGTGTGATTCTTCATTTATGAGCATGAGAAACAAACAGTAAAAAAAAAAAAGACTCACCTGCGGTTGCGCCTGATCACACAGTGCGGGCTATGCTTGCTGCTACAAAGAGCTGTGTGATTTTGCAACTGCGGGTCAAATTCCTCAGGAGGAAATAGCCTTGCTCCCCCTCCGCTGCAACTGGTGTGTGTGACGGCAGCCTTAAGTGATATTTCAACGCTGAATGGTATTTTTTCAGTCAGGGTCAAACTCTCACAGAATTGACTCCATTGAATCAAACTCCCACAGGATGGATAAACAGTTAGTCAGTCAGTCTCCCTCTTTCTCTGAAGGACTGATTTGAACCAGATTAGACCCAGTAATACACAGGGGGTCTAATCTACCTAGTCTTCTCCAGAAAAAGAAGAGAAGGTTTTTACATCCCGCTTTTGTCTACCTTAAGGAGTCTCAAAGCAGCTTACAATTGTCCTCCTTTTCTCTCCCTACAGCAGGCACCTTGTGAGGCAGGTGGGGCTGAGAGAGTTCTGAGAAAACTGTGATTGACCCAAGGTCACCCAGCAGGCTTCATGTGGAAGAGGAGTGGGGAATCAAACCCAGTTCTCCATATTAGAGTCCACCACTCTTAACCACTACATCATGCTGGCTGCACCCTGGTGTCAGACACACCTTATAATAGGTCTACTCCCTCTCCAAGAGTGAGACCTAAAGTGAACACATCTGTTCCCTCCAAGAGCCAGAACACCAAGTTTATTCCATCTCCTTACTCTCCGATACAGACCTCAGCACATCTGCTCTCTCTCCAAGAGTTAGACCCCCAATGTCAACTGCCAGCACTTTCCCCAACATTCTGTCAGCTTTCTGAAAACTGATTGGATGCTGCTGCACCCTTCAAATTGGCTCAGGCATTTACATGGGATTGGTTAGTTGATAGTTAGAGGCTAGACAACAATCTCCTGTTGGTCAGAGACACCCTGCATCCCTGGTACAGCAGGGATTCAAATCTGGGTCTTTTGCTAAATCCTAAACTGACACTCTTACTACTACACCAAACTGGCTCTTTATGGGTCAAATTCTATGTGGTGAGAGAGATCTATGATCAGGATCTTGTGCATTTTAGACAAATTTTAAAGCAGCCAGAAGTGTGACCTGATAGCTAAAGTAAGGCATTTCATTATTAGTGTCCCCCTTTTCTGCTTTCATGATTGAAACTGCCATTTGCTAGACGGCAAATAACATGTTATGATGTTCCAGGAATTTTACACAAGTCTTCACTACTGTGAAAATATTTATCTGATAATTATTCAGGTACATATGGGTTGTTGCAGGATAAAAACTACTCCAAAACTCAAAGCTTGTAATGCTGATTACTAGCATTAAGAACATCTAATCTTATATCGGCACAATCCTAACTACAAACTGCACTTTGTAGTCACTTGCAATTACTAATGAAGTTGGAGTGGCAGTATTTTTTTTTATTCTCTGAACTATGCTAGAGCTTTGCCTTCTTATAAAACACTTTCAGATTATCTTGTGTTCCATCTCTTTCAGTGCTGAAATATGAAACTTCATATCAACCAGCATAGGGAACATCAGAGACAGCAAAGCCTTTTATTCCTTCATGTTCCAATCACTTTAGTTCCTCATATATAGTGATCTGTAAGCAGATGTCTTGCAGTTTTCTTAATGTTTAGCAGCTGACATGAAGGGCTCTAACCCACCACATCTACTGGTCCTCAAGGGCTGCCAGCTCCAGAATGGGAAATTTGGGGGCAGAGCCTGAGGGGAGCAGAGTTTAGGGAGGGGGAGATAGCGGAGCAGGGATATAATACCATAAAGCCCACCCTCCAAAATTTCCATTTTCTCCAGGGGAACAAATCTCTGCAGTCTTAAAATCACTTGCAATCCCAGGAGAACTCCATACCCTACCTGGAGGTTGACAGCCTTAGAATGGAGCAATTATTCTGATACTAATTTATGTCTTTTTAGCTATGGCCATAGAATATACCTGTATAAACATCTTTTTTCTTGTTTTATGGCCTCCACTATATCCTTTTAAATGACTCTGAAATATTTATTTCACAGAGTCTTCCTCAGAATATGACTAATGAACCTGTAAGTCTGTAGGGCCTAGTTATTTTGTCTGACTATATCTCCCTTGTGATGTTTCATATATCTTCAAGTCATCATTGACATTTTCCTTTTCCCAGCTCAATTCACTCTTGATCTCTACCTTCCCTCCTGAAGTTAACGATTAAATCATGCCATTTCCAGACCATTACTGGAAGAAAATACATAAATCTGATTTTTTTATAGTTTTGCTGGCTGCAAGGTCTAAGGAGGTAATATATTACTTATGAAGCAAACATGATGCTATATATCTATGTAGTAAGATTCCAGGGAGTTGTTAAATCTGTTACAGATTATTAGGTTCACTATCCTGCAGCCCCAATGGAAGCAATTACCCTCATGTTTTCACAAGTATTTATTATCCTTATTTTAATCTTCCTATAGTCCCATAATCTTCCCATAATTCTTCTGCATTGTTATTTAGAGCAAAAAGGGGACACACCCTGCCAAGTTTTCTTGCTTGTTCTTATTTTTGGTTCTAGAGTAACAAGTTCAGTTTATGGAAAAACTCATTGGCTATTGTGGAAAGTTAGCCCCAGCCCTTTCAAGGCACCAGGCTCCTTCCTCAGTTCAGAAACCAGTGGCATACAGTCAGAGCTTGACTCCGAGAGACAATTGGGGTCAAGGATCCTAGAACACCACTAGCCCTCCAATAAGAACTCTGGCGGGAAATTCAAACCCGCCAATAGGACTTTTGGGTGTGTCCTAGGAGTTGTATATAGTTGGCCATCTCGGCCAGTATTGCATGCTTGTTGTGTAGTCAATAAATCTATGCTTATCACTACGTCATAGTCTGGGCTTCCATGCATCGAACCCAGTACACAATACATAAATAATATTTCAATAATAATGTTTCAGAGGTTCATATCCAATGCTTCTAAAATAGAGTTTTTAATCAATAGCATTTTTTTTATCAAATGTACCAAAATAGTAATGTTTATTTCATTATATTTTTAGCTTGCCTTTGCCCCTAAGAAGAAAGGGAAAACTGACATACAGAAAAGTATACATAGAACTATCACAAGTGATCACAGTCAAAACCACATCAAGAGAAGTGCTGGCCACATTTAATTTTGAAAGCAGGTTGCACTGCAATTGAAAGACTTCTCCATCAGTGTTTCCAGAATAAAAGAGTATATCACCATCAGTTCTAGGGGCCAAATCCATACTGGTAGTAGCAGTGTGGTTCTTACCTTCACACTTGCAACAACTTGTCCGAATTCATTGGTTTTGCCTTAGCAATTCCTTGTATCATTGTGGCAATTTTAACCATGCTCCTGCAACTATTTTTATCAACACTTTCAGTGCAGTTCAGACTTCCGGCAAGACTTGCGACCATGGCGGACGCGCTCCTCCGCATCTGCGGGGAGCGCGATCCGTACCCGGCGGGAAGAAGGGGCTTAGGACTGGTGCCGAGCCCCCAGAGACCCTAGTGAAGGGGCTCTGCCTGGGGTGGCACGAAGGGGATCTCTCCCTACGGTGGCGATCGAGGGATCGAGGTCCCCTTTCATCACCCCCATAGGTTCCCCCGTCCGTGGGAGCCGTATGGCTAAAAGCGCAAAACCGAGAAGCAGCAGAGAGTGCGAAGCTTTGAAGCTGGAACTTATAGTTACGCACGGAGAAAACATGAGTCTGAAGTAAAAATAAACAGAACACAGCGGGAAAGGCGGGTGGAGCAAACCCCCCCCCCTCGAGACTGGCGTACTTACGGGACTCTTTACGTGGCGTTACTGCATGAAAAAACGCACGTTCGGCTTGCTAGATGGCGGCATCGCTCTTTAGAGGATATGAACTTTAAAAAGATATAAGCGCAGTCGTAGAATTTGCTTCTTTCGTCCATCTTATCTAACTATCAACAAAGAAGCGCAGCCTCAACAATGGCGGGGAAACCGAAACCTTCCCCCAAATTAGGAAGTACAGCTCCGAGTTCAAAGGTTGATACCACAGAGATGAGCACTGTGTTCTCCTCGTTATTGCGACCTCTAGTGGACCAAATGACAGCTCTCAACGTCAAGATTGACAAGATGCAGCTGGACCTGAAGGAGTCGAATAAAACTACAGAGAAGCTGCAGCGAGAACTTCTGGAAGTTAAGACTTCAGTAAAAACTCATGATTCAAGGCTACAAAAAGTGGAGAAAGAAAAGGCCTTCCACTCTGATCAGCTTTTGAAACTACAGATGGAAAGGTCGAATTTTTTCCTAAGACTTCAGAATGTACCAGAGGATAAAGGAGAAGACCTTAAAAATCTGTTAAGTGAAGCGCTTGAACCAGTGACGGGCTTAAAAGCAGCGGAAATAAAAAGCGATATGGATATGGTTTACAGAACCTATCCAGACTATACTAAAAAGAAAAGCCTGCCTGGTGAGATTCAGATAAGGTTCTCCAAAAAGTCAACAAGAGATGTGGTGCTTAGGACCACAAATAAAGCGGTTCTGAAGATCAAAGGAAAAGAAGTTAAAGTGATGAAAGATATCCCATTTGAAATAAGGTAAAGAAGGAAAGCCTATGGAAAACTGACATCTTGGCTACAGTCTGAATCTATTATCTATAGGTGGAATGTTCCGGAAGGACTGAGCTTCAGCATCAAAGACAAAAAATACAAGATTGACTCTGTTCAACAGGCAAAAAGTTTTTTGGAAAAAAGCAAAGAAAAGAGAAAAGAGAGAGACTCAGATGGTTCGCTGGCATCGCAAGAAAGTATGTATGGATTTGATAGCTCAAAGAGCGAAGAAGAAATTTCTGACTCGGAAAAAGGAGCAGCAGCTCCAAAGGTACAAGAAGAGACTGTTAAGACAAGAAGAGGACGAAAGAAGAAATAAGGGCTGAAATGTTTTTTGAAATCGCACTTATATATTATATATAATTTGTATAATTAAGCATTCCTTCAAAAGAACATGTCTGTCAAACAGCTTTTTTATTTTTCATATATCATCAGTAACAATCTTAATTGAATATTAACCAAGGTTTAAAATGCTTCATATGTATTAATGGTAAGGTAATATTAAGCAAATGTTAAAGCACACTCTGTATAAGGTAAATATAGCTTAGAAAAGTAGCGATGTAGTAGTAGAAAAAGATAAAATCAATAAAAATCTTAAAAAAAAAAACACTTTCAGTGCAGTTCTAAATGTAGTTACATCCTTCGAAGGATGGTCAAGATAGGATGTGTCTTTACAGTGACTGATAGTTTGGGGGAGGGGAATGGTGTTGTACAAACTATCTGGCTTTTTTTTTAACAGCTGATGCTCTCAGAATAGTCCTAAGACTTCCTGCGAAGTCCGGAGTAATTTAAATGAAGTCTTACTGAAATCAGTAAGTACTTATGCACAGGTAATGTGTCCTGTTTCTAAAAGCCGGAAGCATAACATATATTGATTGCCTAATTTACGCGTAGATGCCTTCATTACATATCCATTCAGTGCATTAGGATGCAGACTCACTTCCTGGATTGTTCATAAATTATTACACCCTCTGGGGCCAAAATCTGTGCTTAAATATCTCTAAGTTTGGGACTGAAATGTTGCTTTCATTTGTCTTAGAAGATGACAGCTAATAAACACCATTTGTTAGAGATGTTTTTCATAATATGCTACTGGGGTGGGTGCCAAAACAGAGGACCCATTTAAGACAGCTCTGCAAGCAGGTAGGATTGTAAACAGCAGGCATATGTTTTAACTGTTTGCAAGCCTGAAAAATAATGAAATAGAAATTAATGTATAAGTAGGGTTTTTAAAAATTTGTTTGCTTTGGTAAAGACTTCAAATCCTCAAAATAAACCCAAACACCCAAACCCAACCCTGACACATTAATAATAAAATAAAGTACTACTTGTTCTCTTTCATGCACTGTAGTGATAATCTTTCTGAGCATTCAGTTGCAGACTGAGATTTATAAGGAGCTACGTAATGCTATTAGCAACTGTATATAGCAATTCACATACAGCTTTGCCACATAAAATGTTGCTTGCTTCACGACTTTGTCAAATCCTTCTGAATTGGAGGTGGAAAATGCTGTTGAGTCACCGATGACTTATGGTGACCCCATAAGGTTTTCAAGGCAAGAGACTTCAGAGGTGGTTTGTTGTTGCTTGCCTCTGTGTCACAATCCTGGATTTCCTTGTTGATCTCCCATTCAAATACTATCCAGGGCCAACTCTGCCTAGCTTCTGAGATCTGATGCAATTGGGCTAGCCTGAGCTATCCAAGTCAGGGCTCTGAATTAGGAAAAGCCAAATTATATGGATGGTGTAATAAGGATAAAGAGGCAATATTATCAACAGGTAACCAGTTTTACTTTTTTCATTAGCTGACTAATATTTTCAGTGGTAACAACATGTAGCATGCCTATAACACTTTTTGCAGCACAGTGCAGGTTCAAGATATGTAAGTTTTTACTCACCTGACTACATATTCTAATACATTGTGCTTATCACAAATATTCTAAAACACACACAAACAAACAAATCAAGACTTCACTCCTCTAATAGTTAAGATACTGATCCTAAACATATTCCATTCCATTTCATTTATTAAGGCTTATAGATCAATTGGTCATAAGCAAGATCCTAAACATATATTAAGTCTTGGGATGAGGTAGAATTCATATGTACACCAATAGGCACATGGTCTGTTTTTTCGTGCACACATGTCTCTGAGTTAAAACTCAACCATTTAGAATCAGAGTTTTCCTCAAAAGCAAATGGTCTTGTTTGCAGTGGCATACTGTTAGGCACCCAGGGCAGATAATTTTTTAACATACCCTCCTCTATTTTTTTTTTTGGCCATCAAGTTACAGCTGACCTGTGATGAGGCCATAGGGTTTTCTAGGCAAGAGATATTCAGAGGTGGTTTGCCATTGCCTGCCTCCGCATTGGCCCTGCTTAGCTTCTGAGATCTGACGAGATCAGGCCAGGCTGGGGCTATCCAGGTCAGGACTCCGCCTCTTGACAATGGCCAGAAATGAAGACTAAAGCAGGAAGTGAGGTACTACGCCTCTTGTAGCAGTTGTCTCTTATGGCATGAAAGGTTATTCTGCTTGACCAGAAACAGCCTTTCAAACAGCCTCCTATTTCACACTGAATATCTAGCAAGTTGCAAGTGGCTCTCTTCCCACCTGCTGCCAGTAGGGATGGGGCCTGGCTGTGGGTCCAGCTAGCCACCCCTAATTGGTCAAAGAGCACTACCATTGACATTTTTTGTGGCACTTCTAACAAAAATATAAAGAATGATTCACAGTGTAAGTGCTGTAGTTTTCTTAGGCTTTAACAGAATTTAAAGTTAAGATTCTTTATCTAAAATATCCTGAAGCTCATTTTTAAAATAGCTTTGTTTCTTTGTGCTGGAATTCATTTAATGAAGATAATGGATTTCCTTAGGGTGGCCTCTGTCCTGTGTTTCTTCAAAAATATGTCTGGTGCTTGCTCAATTAGCTCAAAGTAGCAAATATTCTCTACTGGTGTAAAATGGTCAAACTAATTTGCTTACCACGGAAGTCTGCATCACACTTGCTGAATTTCTAGTCCTTCCCTTCACAAATATGCTTTCAGAAGATATTTATTTATACAGTAAGGTGCCCTTGGTTCTGAGAATTTACCATGTTGGCTTGGCAGAAGCATAACAGCTTTTCATGTCTGCATTATTAATCTGATTCAGAGCTTAGACAGGGAAACTAGCCAAAGGAATCCCCAAATCTACTGGTACTGTTTGGGTTTTTCTTCCCTAGCAGTTGACGCTTTCCTGCCTTCTGCTTCTTCTCAACTAGCAAAAAGTTTTCATCCTTGTCTCACTGGTTTATTCTGGGCACTGCAAAATCTGTGCTTCTAAAGTGGGATTCGAAAACAACCTGGCGTGCCACTCCATTTTCTTAGGAGTATGCACAGTATTGTAAACCATGTGGCTGTCCAAACAACTGAAGAGGGACTCCATAATTTCTGAAACAGTTTCCCCCACTTCGGTAAACTATATGTGGTACCACAAGTAATCTCATTAAATTTTCCACCCAAAGCTGTAACTTTTACACATCCTGCTACGTGACTATAGTGTCAAGTCCTTTTTCTAATTATATTGTAGAATCCATTCTTATCTCATTTTCTGGAAGAAGCTAATTAAACAAAAGCTGAAACAGAGACCATTCTCCTCAATTTCTGTAATAATCTGCAGTTATTTCAAGTCCATAGTCAGAAAATCATCCGGGGGGGGGGGGGGATGCTCTGACATGCTGGCTGGTGACATCACTACCAGGAAGTGACCTGCGGACCTTCCTTCTCCCTCCTCTCTGCCTGCCCACTGCCCAGGCACCTGAGCTTGTCCACTACTACCCTGTCTCACATGGCCCACTGCTGGGTCAGCTGTCTGCATGGTGCTGGTGCTGCTTAGGTGCTCCCTTGGGAACTGCCACAGTGGCAACTTCTGAACCCCAGCAGTGGCCAGGAGCAGCCACACCTTGTGCTGGGCTCCTGTGGGCTTGTGGGGGGGAGAGAAGCAAGGCTGAAGAGAGGCTGGGATCTGAGAGATCCCAGCGCCTCTTCAGCCTTGCCCTCGGCTCTTGCGGGCTTGTGCAGGTGGGCAGGAGGCAAGACTGAACAGAGGCTTCTCCCCAGCTCGGACCTTCCTGTCTGGCTCCGCTCTCCATCGTCGTCATCCTCCTCTGGCCTCCCACCCCCAGCTGCTGCTGCTGCCGGAACTGGAAACACCTCCTCATCCGCCCATTTACCCTGCCACTTCCCAGATGGGTGGGGGAAGGACAAGGTGTGGAATCGATGTCAGTTTCAGAAGACAGGCAGGAGTGCTGGAAGGAGCGGGCTCCCTCGGTTGGTCTCTCACCCCGGAAGTCTCGCTGCTGCCGCCCCCTTCTGGATCTTCTCGGTGGGTGGGACTCGCCCCTCAAGGCCCAAGGGAGGGAGGGAGGGAGGTTGAGGCACCTCCCCTTCCCCCCAGTCATTTGCCCCATTGGGTTGGCGTGTTTGGGGGAGAGGCAGCGGGTGCCGTAGCGCAACACACAGCAGGGCTTTTGGCAAGGGAGGGATGAGGAGGGGCGGGGCGGGCTTGGAATGCATTCAGAGCGCCATTCTGGTGCCTTTTGGCCAAAAAATAGCCCTGCCCACATCCACTATGCAATGGTATGTCCTAGAGCTAAGTAGCAGAAATATAATACTCTGGGGTGGGGTAGAGCCAGTCCACAGTGTAGTTTCCTTTTAACTCCGCTTTCCTGTGAAACCTCAGCTTAAATCCTAGGGGATGAGTGAATCCACCTCTGGTTCCCAACTCAGTCCAAGTTGTATAGTTGCAGGGAGAGTCCAAATTGAGAGAAAATATTGTACAACAGCAGTCACTCATACCAAGTGGAGGGGGCTTATCCAGACGGAGGCTCCACAGTGGGGGTCATTCATTGATGTTAATGGACCATGCAATAGCACCAGCATTTTCCTCCCTCAAATCCATGACTAGGTTTGCAGTCACTGAACCAACATGTGGATCAGTGGCAGGGGATGGGAGAGAAAAAGAAAGGCCCAGGCCACGTTGCCAGCATCACATAGGAGGTGACATCATCATGCCAGCAACTTCTGAGTGATGGTCTGGTATTTGGGGGGGGGGGGGAATCTATGATAAAACTAACATAGAGTTTTTGCCCAAATACCAGAACGTCACCTAGAAGTTGGTGGCTTGATGACATCACTTCCTGTGTGACACCGGCAATGTGGCCTGGGTCTTCCTCTTTCTACTGTTAAGTCTCCCCATTGACCAGCTGATGGTGACTGGTGGGCAAGGCCTGGTGGCAGGGAACCTCCACCAGGAGGTCTGGCAACCCTATACTGGCCTCTCTTGTTAACCAAGTGGCCTACAGAGTGAAAGGCAGGAGTGGGTAGGCGGCATGGGGGGACCTCCATCACTGTCCACTCAAAAAGAATACACTGAGCCATGAGGACATGCACACAACTCTAAGATGGTCCAAAAATGTCATTCCACTACTTCAGGCCAGTCAGCTCAATCCACACAACATGGCCCAGTGCACAGAAGGTATGAGAGAAAAATGGTCATGGAGATGCCCCTGGTGGTAGTAAGGGCCACACTGGCATGCTTCACCACCCGTCCATATCTGTTTTATACAGAAGAGATGGGAAAAAAGGATCTATTGTGTCTGGATGGATATAGAATATTTTATTTAGGCCGGATTATGAAATTCACAAGGTCCTTGCATGCTGAGACAGACCTTGTGAAGTTTGATTCTGAAGAGCTGAAATGTTCTATAAAAGGAGAGGAAAGGTTTTGTTTATTTGTTTTTTGATCCGCCTGGCAGTACAATGGTGGGAGATGATTTGTTACAAGTGTTCCCACAGACCAATCCCTGGGAGTATACTACTATTAAAAATCTGTTTTTGTGGTTCTACAGAAATAGTATCTTGAACATTCTTTTCTGCTTAAAATAATTAGACTGGATTCATTCCAGATTTTTTTTCATTTAATGTATTCTCACTTTGTTACATCCTGCTATACAACATGACTTCATTGTACTAACTACAACCCCTCCCAATAAGTAGTCTACATAATTTCTGTTTATTTATTTATGATGAAAAAATTGGGGATCAAGACTTAAAGCGGTGCATTCAATGAGTACAAGATTTGAGTTTAGGGATGAGGCTTTTTTTCCCCTTACAAAATATTACAGCCCAGTACAAAAAAGCCCCTCTCCACCTGTCAGGTTTAATCTTGTTCAAAAAAAAAAGTTAAACAATATTTATACAGCTTCACAGAACATTCATCAGCCCACTGGCACTAAGTATATACAATCTGCGAAACAAGTGGCAAAGAGTGTGAAGCCTTCCTAAATCCCAGAGGCACTAATGTGGGGTCCTCCAGATTCTGCAAACTGTCTCCCTAAAGCCAAGGCAATGCTTATTGCTTCTGCTGCTCTTGTGGGATATATACAGCTTTGCCAGATTTTAAGGGGAAAAATCCACACAGAAAGGCCAGATAATTTTATTTGAAGCTTCTCTTTTCTCAGGGTAAAGTTTTTCATCTTTTCCATGAAGTTCCAAATTATTCCCTGTAGATTATATTTTCCCTTCCCACTTACATGATAATACTGAAGATATTCTAAGATAACGTCCTTACAGACATTTGCTTTCCAACTTATAAGCAGAAAGATCAACTTCACTATCTAACCATTATTATTAAAATAATCTCAGCAGAGAAGCTAGAGATAGAGAAAATATTCATTTATATGTAATAGTGATGCTAATTATGTGAGAGCACCAGCTATTATTTAAGTCAAGTATATGAATATTTAAATTAAGTGTATAGTTTTCATGCTATGATCTACAGATCTGTGCTGATGAAATCAAAATCTTTTGGAGTGACATTAATATACAACACTGCCAACTCATTTATAAGCACTAAGAATAGATTAATTTCTTCGGACTTCTTTAAACGTATTTAATTAATTGACAAAGAACCAAGATTTCTGTTGAAACTGTCTGGACAGTCACATGCTTCCCCTCCTCCTCCCTAGAAAGTTGAGTTTCAGATGAGTAATAGTGCCCTGCAAGCTTGCCAACTCTATCTTATCAAATTCATAATGACAGTTTCCATTTCAACCCAGAAATAATGCAGTCTCCCATGTCCTTTTTTAAAGGAAGTACTGCAGTGAATGCAACAGGATTACAGAAGAGAACAGTGAGGAGAAGTTTAGGTTAAGAATGCCTTAAACAACTCAGGGCCATAGCCAGGGGGTGTGCAGATGGTGCATCGTCCCCCTCACTAATTTGCCATGCACACTCACTCCCAGTCACCGCCCTTTCCCCATTCCTACCACTAGTGGCACTACCTTCTCTCAGCCAGGAGATCCAGCAGCTGTGCCTCCACCCAGCATGGTTGTCTCTGAAATGCCATGGACAGCCAGCAAGAGTGTGTGGAGCACTGGGTGTCTGCTGGCCATGCCTTGAAAGGTGGCACCATCCAGCAGGTGCGGTGCAGCCTTCCCCACCTCCCCGACCAGTGAATTGAGATTTGGGTTCTTATTACCTAAGAGATATTTCTTTGTATTTTACAAAATGTGCTCTGGTCCATGACAGTTTATGCCTTGAAAAACATGGAAATCTTCAAAGCGCCACAAAGTTTTGAGAACTGCTCATGAGAGAACAGCTCTGAGAGAACTTGTGACTGGCCCAAGGTCACACCAACAGCTGCATGTGGAGGAGTGGGGAGTCAAACCTGGTTCTCCCAGATTAGAGTCCAACTCCTGACCACTACACCAAACTGATAAGGTGGAAGCTGCTGAAGGGTTGGTGAAATTTCTCCAGTACTTATGTGCCATGTGCCCAGATAAAAAATGGTATGCTTAGAAAATTTATATGCCACCTTGAGCAAGTCTCTGGAAAAGCAGCACACAGTCATAAAAGGAACAATGATAAAATTATCAATATTAAAACAAAACATTAAAAACAATAAAGACCCTAGCAGGGCTTTCCCCAGGGCGCTGCGCCTCTGCACTGTTCGGGGACGCCGAGGAGGGGGCGGGGCTTGGTCATGTGCCCGCCCCCTGGGCTCCTCACTCCCGGAGCTGTGCTCCTGTGCACTCCCGCTCCAACGGACCCCTGGTCTTCTGGGTTGTCCGTTGCTTGTGAATGTCACTGCTGGGACACCAGTATTGATGAGGGAAATACTTTCCAAAACAGTGTATCTTGCTTGCTGCTTAGTTCATGTAGGCCCAATTTACACCTCCCCTCTGAAGTAGTTTGACTGCTGTATTTTCCCAAGCTCATTTCACGCTGGTTTCAAATTTCACTCCAGGGGGTCTGAAGAGTACTAAGCAACAGTATTTGTTTAAAGCAGTATAATGCTAGCTTGACCACAGGAGGGCAATTAACGAATGTAAACAATAATTTATAAACTAGAACAAGTATTTTTTGAAACTAGAAACCAGTATAGAAGGTATAGACTTTTACTACTGGGGACTTTAATGTCCATGCTGATGCTGGGGTCCCTGGAGCTGCCCTTGCCAATGTGCCCTGCCACTAATTACTGAGTGCCCATGGCCAGCCTCCTGTTCCTGGGATGGCACAAAGTGGGAAGGGAGCAGATGGGCTTCCAGGTGCCAAAGTGCTTTAGGTGATGGTATGCAGAGTAGTGGGGCCTCATCCCTTCTTCGTGTCACTGCCTCTGTTTTGTTTGGTGGAGGACTGTGCCTTTAAGGGTCTGGGATGGTGGCTGCAGTCAGAATAGTTAATCTTAACCCTAAGGACAGACTTTTGTGGGGAAAAGTTTATTTTAATAATTAATATATATTGTTGAATTAATACTGGTAATAGGATGAAACCTATGCTTAGGTAATTTTAGCCTTCCTTGGATGTGTATTTCTTTCTCTTTGCTCCCTTTCTAGCTATTTTCCAGCTCACAAAATATTATTTCTTTTAAGTATTGAGCAGGAGGCGATAAATTCAAACAAACAGGCTTTTATTCAGTGACATTATTCAGCTTCAAAGACAGCTCTATGAGAGCAGCACTTTCATTTATACTGTTCCAACACATAACTTTCAACAATGTAACTATATACAAGCAATACTATTGGACCCAAGCAGGGCTCAGTGACTGGGTATCTAGATTGGCTTCAGGACCAATGGGAGTCTTTATTAATCAGCCAATAGGAATTGGAGCTTTAGGATTCCAGAGCCCTTTTCAAGCTATTACTGCTTCATATTCTAAACAAACACAACAATTTCCAAGCAGAATAGGATGCAGAATTGTGATTTTTCCAGTGTTTGAATTACAAAAATAAAATTTGGTTGTAAATTATAGAATAAGGTTTGTGTACTTTTATGTGTTGTTTTTATCCTCCACTGGAAAGTGAATCTGATGTGAGAGAGACTTATAGAAGTGCCACTAAAAGTACAATATCTTATTCTGTAACCATGTTAATTACCCTTGAGTTACTTTGAGTTAGCCAGTCTATCCCACAACAGGATTATGACAAGTCTCTTTAGTTCTAGTCACTCCATTAGCTAAGATGAGAAATTTAATTTCCTAAAAATGGACTCCAGGAAACAGCAGGTGCTCCATATGAGTCCAGATGGTGGGCAAGCCTCATTTAATTGAAGTACAATGTTAATAAGAACGTTGATTCACTTGAAATGTGGTGTTGGGGAAGAGTATTATAGATACCATGGACAGCCAAAAAAGACAAATAAGTGGGTTCTAGATCAAATCAATTTTGGACTCTCCCTAGAAGCTAAAATGACTACATGGTGATTATCATACTTTGGTCACATTATGAGAAGACAGGAGTCTATGGAAAAGACAATAATGCTAAGAAAAGTTGTAAGTGGCAGGAAAAGAGGAAAAGCCAACATGATCGGGATTGACTTAGTCAAGGAAGTCATGACTCTCAGTTTGCAAAACCTGAGCAAGGCTGTCAATGATCGGATGTTTCGGTGGTCATTTATTCATAAGGTCACCACAAATTGGAAGTGACTTTATGGCACTTAACACACAGCACACAATGATAATACAGAGTATTGTTTAAACAGACATTACCACTGAATTTCACTGCAGAGAACAGCTTAAAATCACATTAGAGCAATCAAGAGTGCAAGTACATAACCAACACAGACACATAAAGATTTAACTTGAAGTAGTCAGTCATCAAAATAAGTAGCTGAATCATTTGCAAATATGTTAGCAAATAAACTGTTCAGTTGGGGTAACTTTTAGAAAATTGTATTTCGATTCTTCATTACTGATCATTGTTTGGCATTCACCTTTGCTATCATATTAGGCAACATAATTCTAATCTTTCTAAACCTATTGATTACAGGGGCTTTGTATCTCTGTTTAGACTTGTACTGTTAATTATTGATTCTGAAAGCAACACTGACATAGTGGCACATAGTTTGTATATTCCTTTGTCAGCTGAAGAGCTGAGTCTTACAGGTCTGCAGTGGCTAGAACTGGAGAGCACTGGATCCACTTGATGGCAAGTGAATAATGAAAGATTTTGTGTAATTCTTTCAGCAGAGGCTGTCCAGCTGTCATCCCTGACCATGCCATTGTTTTCTTTCAGATTTATAATGCTGTCATTCTTTGAGATTGTGGTGTGGGAAAATGATATGCTTGTTTAAATAAAAAAACATGTTCAGACTTTCATCTTTACCTCACTCTAAGTGCTGCTTCGCCCATCAGGTTGAGAGCTGGTGTCGAGGAGGGGGTAAGAACGAGAGCTGAGAAGGCATTTTGTTCAATTTTCACCTCTGGCATGAGCTCACAAGATAGAATTAGCAGCACCACTGTTTTCTCACGGGGGGGGGGGGGAATAAAATATACAATGACAACAACATTAACGGCTTTCCTCACAATTTCTAAGGTATGTGAAGCTCTTTGAACACCTGGAATATGTAAAATAAATGTTAAGTGCCATTATCCATTTTTTTTCTTACATGTTGAAAAACAAAATAAAACATATACATTATTAATTTTGAAGTACAGCATGAATTAGTAGGATATTAAATGGTCATTAATTTTATTTAGATATTTATACCCTTCTTTTCTCCTCTCCTCCATTTTATTCTCACAGCAGGTAGGTTAGCCTGACAGACAGCGAATGGCCCAAGGGCACCCTGGGAGTTTCTATGGCAGGATGGGGATTCAAACCAGGTCACCCAGATCCTAACCTGACACTTTACCTGTTACATGTTCAAGGCCTTGAGTGGTCTGGGACTTGAATATCTTTGGGACTGTCTCCTCTAGACTAGTATGTCCCTGGGACAGCATTATGCTCCATGGAGAACAATCTACTGGTGGTCCCTGACCCCAAAGGTATCTGGGTGTCCTTGATCAGAGCCAGGGCTTTTTTGGCCCTGGCTGCAACCTGGTGGAACTCTCTGCCAAATACTACCAGGACCCTGCAGGACTTAATGCAGTTTTGCAGGGCTGTAAGGCAGAGATGTTCCGCCAGGCCTTTGGTTGAGGACGGCAACGGTTTCCATCATGGATGGCACACTCCTCTTTCTTTACATCACTTTGCTTCGGCCCCCTCCTCGCCCTGCCTGCAAGACAGCCATGCAGACTGGAATGGGTTTATGAAGAAAATTACAGATGCCATCTGAAATCGTTAATTGATTGTTGTTTTTATTGATTTTTAGCATTGTTTTTTAACTTTGTTGTACATTGGCCAGAGCTCTGTGTATACAGGGATTGGGCAATTTATAAATTCAAAATATAAATAAATATAAGTAAAATAAATTACTTCCACATTAACTCACACTGAATGTATGATTCCCTGACATTCCAGTCTCTCTTGGAGCAAATTGATACTTGTATATACATATAGAGTGGCATTATAACACCATTATTTCTTGAATGCACAACTATTACTCTGTACCTATTACATATCTAACTACCATGCATATTGGGAAGGCACATGAGTCCTGAGAGGGGGGAAAGATAGCAATAAGAACAGCTGTCACTGCTTCAACTGTGTGCTTCATTTGTAGTGCTCATAGCACTCTTGGGGAACACAATTTTCTCTGTGTTGGATAGGCTGCATGGTTTCCTATGAAGAGATTAGAGAAACATGAAAATAGTTATTCACAGCGGGTGACAATTGCAACAGACAGTGCCAGTTCTGGAAGCTTGTTGTGTGATTAACAAGATGTCATCACCCTGGTCTTTTCATTTCTCCTGAATCAGTCTGGCTTCCCACTCTCCTGCTGAATGCACAGTCACCTGAGAGTACCAGATATCTATATTTTGGGAGTCAATATAAGGAACTGCATTTTAACTCTCCAGTTACTGTTTGTTTTGCTGTCATGCACCCTAGCTATGACTCTACAAGGAAAGTGAAAGAGCAGTCCAGAGGCATGTTAGGGACTACCCCAGGGTAAGCTTTCAGGCAGGGATAATAATAGGTATGAGTGTGTGTGTGTGTGTGTGAGAGAGAGAGAGAGAAAGAGAGAGAGAGAGTGTTCACCATGCCTTCCTCTGTGTGTAGTGAAAGCCTGACAGTATGACAGGATTTGTGACCAAGGGGCAACTCCTTTCTAAACACTAAGTGTTCTCCATGTGGTGTGCCTGATGACAAGATATGGGGCAGGGGTGAGTTGTTTAGCTAGTACACAGTTTCCCCATACCCTGTGGACTTGTGTGGCTCATTGCACGTTGAGGTTCAGAGTAGGATGAGGTGAAGGACATTCAGCAGTAATATTTGAAGGCTTAGGTTCCCCTTCCCTGCTTAGCTGTGTAGGGTGCTTTGCCCTTGCAGTCTTAATTGCAGTAGTTGAGTTGAGATCCCTGGATACTGGCCCATTCTGCACTGACAGCTTTCTCCAGAGAATCTGAGCAGTCAAGCCTTAAAGTTTGACTTCAGATTTGCATGCCTTCCCTCTGCACTATTGCCCCCCTCTGATTTATTTACTGTTTATTCAGTGTATGTATTCTGTATCTACAAGCAAAACTGGCATTTTTTTGCCTAATTAAGGTGGACAGATCACTTATGACATGTGGGGGTGGCGACCAAAGTTTTTAAAAAATTTTTTACACAATTGTCCTATGGTGGCTGCACAGTACCATCCAGCAAGCACCTTCCATTTAAATTTTTGTGGTTCAGGTTTTGGGCATGCCTTTTAGGGTTAGTTCATTGAATGAAAGGGACCTGAAAGGAATGCAGGCAAAAGGGGGAAACCCACTCTTGAAACTGAACAGAGACTGTTTCATAAACTTACAAGCAGCTGTGAAGCCCTGTTTGTATTGCTAAGGACTAGGGGATTCTCTGCTCCCAAACGTGTCAGTCTTGCATGTGGGGGCCTGGATTTCCCCCCTCCCTTCCCTTTATTATTGAAGAATTCCTGAGGGGGTGCTGCTGGCACCCACTTTCCCCAGCTAGTCTTTGCTACTCTGCTCATCCTGCAGCTCCCCAGATGATGGGGGGGGGGGGTGTTTGGGGGGGGGGGAAGGAAAGTGTGTGAGATATAAATGATCAGAGGGGAGGCAGGGCAGAAGCAGTATTCTCTCTGCCACTAGCATGAGCAGCCTTGGTTGTTCTCCCTCTGTCGGTGGGTCATCGCTGAGAAGTCACTTCCCGGAGCTGCAGGACAAGCCCCACTCTGCAGAGTAGCAAAGAGAGAAAGAGAAATTACTGAAGCATCAGGTTTGTTTGTTTGCTTGAAATCTTAATAGTGGATTCTAGTACAGCATTCCTTTAAGCAGCCCACCTACATTCTCACTTAGAGATTTCTGTAAAATGTGGCAGTCCATTCCTGGAGAAAGCTGTGACCTTAAGGGCCCTCTGTTGCCTCCCAACCCATGCCCTGGAGAGCCCCACAGCCAGTCTCAGGAGGTGATGACCCACCAATGAAGAGAGAACAACTAAGGCTACCTGCTCTGGGGGCAGAGAATGTACTGTGTTCTCCCCCGCCACACACCTCCCCTCCAATCATTTACATCCCCCACACTTTCTTATCCCCCCCCCAATCCTTCCCTGGTGTCTGTTCCTGTAGCTGTGGTGGCTTCCCAGTTGGGCAGGAAAGAGGTGTCATGGGACTGGAGCTCCTTGGCAGCTCCCGTGAGTGTGGGCCTCAGCTTTTGCCCCTTTCCTCCCATTTGAGGCACTCAGAACCATTTCTTATCAAGGGAAAGTAGTAGCAAGAAGAGTACCAGCAGGGAACTAAACCTTGTGCAGCTCCTTGTAACCACCCCCCAAGTTTTTGTGACCATAACCTTTGTTATTGTGGTTGAGCAAAAGTCTTCTTCCAGTGGACCAATGAGCTTGTTAAAAATAATAATAAGGTTACCTGAAAGTACATACAGATTGAAGAGTCTCCTATTTCAAAGAACAATCCAGCACGAAACTGACCAGCAAGGAGTGGGAGGAATGACCTCAATGTGGGCAGAGGAGTGGCCTCTAAGGGACCAGAAATGGGTGGGTGAAATCTGAGGGAACCAGGCCCATAGCTACAGTGCGGGTTTTTGGGGCTCTGCCCCCTTCCTTAAAGGCTGCTTGCAGATGGCTTTGGGGAGGACCAGATGGCTCTGGGGAGGACCAGAGGCCAGTCCCACCTTGAGGATCACTTTTTAAGCTGCTTGCATGCCTGGCAAAAAGATGGGGGAGGGGAAGCATCCAAAAATAAGTATTTATTTGTTTTATCTGTGACAGGCTCAATGTCACCCAGCAAGCTTCCATGGTAGAGTGGGGGATTTGAACTTTCATCATTTCTTTATTTTTTAAAAAAATAAAATATCAATGTCTAAATCCTTTTAATTAAACTAGCACTTGTTTCTAGGTTGGAGAAGCTTTGGAATCCCTTGGGTTTAACTGTTAGAGCTGGACTGGTAAGTTCAGCCCCACCAGAAAAAAAAATTGTCCCGCAAGCCACAAAATCCTGGCTACAGGCCTGGAGGGAACATGTCAGCTTCTGAACTAACTTCAGCATGGAAGAGAGGGGAGGGGAAAACTCACCACAAAACCACTCTCAAATAGCCCAGGCCAACAGCGAATGGAAATCAAACTGAGCACTGATGGGAGTGAAAACAATGCATAAGGGGGGAAAGTCCAGAAGGACGTGCACGGGAAATATGATGGAAATGTAGAATGACAAAGAAAACCTGACTGATATTCAGGATGAGAGCGAGGCAGAACACCAGGGCAGAACAGACCATTGTTTGTTCTGGACTTCCAAGGCAGAGAATCTGTAAGGGGTCTGAAAACATACATGTTATCTATGTGACCTTCCTTCTCAGTCACTGATCTTGGTTTTTTTGCTTATGCAAAGACAATCAATTCCCCACTTCTGTGTTCTTGCTCATATCTTAGATATTCATGGTTCTGTAGATGCAAGGATAGTATAGGGTGAGCTTACTCCATGCCGCACATCTTGATATTTCAGATATGCCCTGTTGATGCAGCTTATGTACTCCTCATGCTGATCCTTGACTGGGTACTGATCTGCATCCAGAGCCATATATGGCTGGGGAGGGCAGAAGCAGAGCGCTTACAAGTGGGCTGGTGTCTTCGGCTCCCTGTTAATTCCATTGTGCAGATTTTTACTTATACCACTTATTTGGTAGCCATAATGTCAGATTTGCATGGGGCAGGGAATGAACAAGCTGGCCACCTCTCTGCTCTTACCCACACCACCCATACTCAATGAGGCAGTGATTAGACCTGTTCTGGGGGGGGGGAGTCCCTGAGCCCTACTATGTTAGAAAATTTCTGGCCTTTCTCCAATCTTCCATTCTTGGATAAGGTTATAGAGCAGGTTGTTGCCTGTAGGCTAACAGGTTCTTAGAAGAGACTGATTTTCTGGATCCATTTCATCCTGGATTCAGGCCAGGATTTGGAATAGAAACTGCTTTGGTCATCTTAGTTGATGATCACTGTCAAGAGCTAGATGGGAGGAATGTGACCCTGCTATTTCTGCTGAATCTCTCAGTGGCCTTTGATACTATTGACCAAGGCTTTTTTTGTAGAAAAAGCCCAGCAGAAACTCATTAGCATATTAGGCCACACCTATGACAGCACAGCTCCCTCCCAAGACCAGCTTCCCCACGTGCCCCACGGCTTGTGGGGCGCATGGGGAACCCGAGAGAAAGAAGGCAGTTTCTGGATTGGCTTCCCCAGGCACACTGCAGCTGCGAGGCACCTATGGAACCTGAGGAGGGGGGGCAGTTTAAACTGCCTTCCCTCCCTGGATCAGCTTGCGAGGCACCTGGGGAACCCGAGGGGGGGGGAGGCTGTAGGTGTGGCCAACTCAGAAGCCAGTTGGAACTCCATTCCTTTGCGTTCCTGCCCAAAAATAGCCCTGCTATTGACCATAGTATCCTACCAAGTGACCTCAGCCCTGGGAATAAGGAGCAACATAATATGGTGATTCAAGTCCTATTGGGGGGGCAGTCTCAGAAGATAGTGTTGGAGGATTCCTGCTCGGCCTCTTGGCTGTTGACCTGTGGTGTGCCGCAGGGTTCTGTCTTATTCCCCCATGCTATTTAATATCTATATGAAACCACTGGGAGAGGAGGTATGGACTGCAATGTCACTAATATGCGTATGATACCCAGATGTACCTTTCTTTTTCACCTAATCCTGAGGATGCTGTTCATATTTTGAATCTGTGCTGGGAGTCAGTAATAGGCTAAATGAGGGTGAACACGCCGAAATTTAATCCTGACAAGACAGAGGTTCTCTAAGTTAGTAGAAAGGCAGACCAGGGACTTCTTATCTCCTCTGTCTTGAATGAGGTCATACTCTCTTTTAAAAGCCAGGTTCACAGCTTGGGAGTGCTGCTTGACACAGTGGTCACCTTAGAAAACCAGGTGGCTGCTATGGCTTGGAGTGTGTTTGCCCAGCTCCAGCTGGTGCATCAACTGCATCTGTTCCTGGGGCAATCAGATTTAGCCCCAGTGATCCATGCCTTAGTTATATCTAGACTGGACTATTACACTGCACTCTGCTTAGGGCTACCCTTGAAGAGTGTTTGGAAGCTGCAGCTAGTGCAGAATGGTATGGATAGACTGCTGGTCAGAGTCAGCTACGGGAGCATATGTGCCCAATACTATGGCAATTTCACTGGCAATCTACCTACTCTTGAGCCCAATTCAAGGTGCTAATTTTGTCCTTTAAACCCTATGTGGCTTGGGACCAGAGTATCTGAAAGACAATCTTCCCCCATACGTTTCTGCCTGGGAAGTAAGATGGTGGGGAAGTGCCCTACTGACTGTCCCACCAATTAAAGATGCTGATTTGGTGGGTGAATGAGAGAGGGCCTTTTCCATGGCAGCCCCACAATAATGTGTGCCTGGACCCCTCATTGTCGGTCTTCAGGAGGCAGCTGCAGTTATATTTAGGACTAGATTTTGATTGATTTGACTTTTATTATTGGCAGTGTGTTCTTAAATTGTGACTTTTAAGGGTTTTATAGCAGTGTTTTTATTGTTTTTATAATGTTTTATTTTTATTGAGTTCTACAAGGGGGAAAGGTGGCTAATAACTGTCTTAAATAAAGTAAAATAAATGCATGTCAACACTGTGCATCCCATCCCCAACACACACACTGGTGTTCTCCTGCTGGCTTAAGGCTTATGGTGACCCATCCATTTCCACAGCAACAGTATTGGACTAGTAGCATCACTTCACAATACTGGGCATAAGCGTTGTGTGTTATTCTGGGGCAAGGGCATTTGAACTGCAGTCCTAATCCCACAGTGAGATAGAGTCCTTGGGTTTGATTAGATGATACGTTAAACATGAGTTTAAGAACTCACATTTAATATATCGTCTAATCAGACTCCTAGGGTAGGATTTTGCTGCCAGTCACCTAAACCTGAGTTTGGTAGACAAAGATTTGTGTTTTTAATGTGTACCAAATTCTGCAGTAGTAAATATAATGCAAATAATTGTCACTCAAAGGCGAACATTTAGCATGATAAACTTGCTTAAGTTTCCAGCAGACATTTGTAGCAATTTTTGCAGTATTTTATTTATTTATTTTATATAACAGGCAGTCACCAGCTCATTAATTATTTGAGTGCTGGTGTCAAACAACAGGAAATCAAGATAAATGATAATTGCTTGTGGTTTTTTAAAATCAAAACCAAATATTTATTCATTTATTTGTATCCACACCTTTCCACTAAATTTCACAAGATAGCTAACCATTAAAAAACCCCCAACCCTAATAAACAGTCATTTAAAACTATAACCCTTGAGTGGTCTTGTCTCTGATGAAGGTCACACCTGGGGAGAGAGCTCATTATCTGATCTCAAACTGGGAAGTGGGGTGTATAATGAATAGTGCAAACTGAATTATATAATGAGCATGAATAGTCATGAATAGAATGTTATGTTTACATATATCTGGCCTTATTAAAAAGAGTGAAGCAAAGCAAGGAGAGCATCATTAGTTTATTCTGTGAATATCTCTAGAGCTAACTTAATATCTACATTTATTTTAATGTGAAAATAACTTATTCTTTCTTTTCAGCATTATACAGCACAAAGTTTCAAATGTGACTCACTTTCTGTTTTTAAACCCATGATCTGGAATATAAATGAGCAGACTGAATTTACAAACACCTGTCAGGAAGTTCCTCTTAAAGGACAGCTACTTGCTGCTCAGCTAAAAAGTTCTGTGTCAGGCTCCCTTTTTCAAAGTTTTCTTTTAATAGTCTTTGGAAGGAACACATGCTGTTATAATTTTACTGGCTTATTTCCCTACTGTAAATTGTAGTTGGTGCGGCATGCCCTGTACATTCTCTTAGCTCATAAATTCTATTCTTTGCGGTTATTTGGAAGCAATAAAAGTAGCTATATATTTTTTTTGGGGGGGGGGGGGTTCTGTAATGGCATTAAAATGAAAATCTCCTGTGGGGTCTGGTTGATTTTTCTGACAGGGGTTTATAAAAGATATCCCACACTGATTCTGCATACTTTCCCCCAGTCCACCCCTGCATTAAGTTTATTAGAAAACAACTAGGTAATTGGATTTGTTCTTGAAAAACCACTAAGTTGCTTTGAACCATGAAGAAAGGCAGAGTATAAACATTTTCATAAAATACATAAAAATAAGCTATTTGAATTTATTTGCTTTCAAAACTTTGATATGATTTTATTTCCCCCTTTTAAAAAAGGCTATATGTTCTTCATTTCATTATTTTAAAAATACAATTTTATTCATTACAAATTCTTGGTTTCTCTCTCTCTTAGTAAAACATAAATATTCATTCATATTTTAGGGATCATATTTCAAGTAAAATCATAACAATAGTATAGATCTGTCAAATGAAGCCTCTAGGCTGTATACACTTGTACAATGTCATATACTGCAATCAATCAATATTGTAATTAATCATCCAATTAATGTTAATTAACATTAAGCTAGCAAGCTGCAATATGTAGCAGCTTGAAGCCATGAACTTGATAGTCCGATGATCATTTAAATAATTTTACAGAACAGTCATAGGAACTAGAAATAGATGTATGAAAGTGCATTGTGATATTGAGTGATCAAAACCAGAATTTAATATAGTTATAACTATGAATTTCTAAAAAAAAAAACTTCAAATTAAAAATTAGCAACAGTTGGTAGTGTAGAAATCTTCCAATCTGGCTTATATTCTGGGGCCCAGCTGTGTGTTTTACACTTATGGTAACCCCAGTGCTGAAAGATCTGTATTGGCTGCCCATTTTTTCCAGGCACAATTCAAAAGCACTAATTCTTACATTTAAAGCTCTAAGTTTCTTGGGGATAAGGTACCTGAAGATCCGCCTCCTCCCATATTGTCCCGGCCACCAGTTAAAACAGGGGTCCTCAAACTACAGCCCGCGGGCCACATGCGGCCCGTCGAGGGCATTTTTCTGGCCCGCCGGGTGTGCCGCTGCCTGTCCTCCAATTCCCAGCAGCACACAAAGCAGTGGAAAAATTGCAGCTGACTTGTCCCGGGCCACATGACAAAGCCCCGCCTCCCTGCTTCCAGTCAGCCAGGAGGAGACAAAAGGAAGCCTGGAAGAGGGTAAGTGTGGGGTGGCAGGCGTTCCGGCTGCCCCAAGTCTCCTAACCGGCTGAGAGGCCTCTCAGCCGGCTAGGAGACCTGCGCCAGTCCCAAGAGCTGGGCGGGGGTCTTTTTCGAGGCTTTTTGTGCTGCTGGGAATCAGAGAGGGAGAGAGGGAGAGAGAGAGAGGGAGAGAGAGGTTTCTCTTTTTCATCATGATGCCTGCAGTAGTGGAGTTTCAGGGAGAAGCAGCTGGGGGCTTGCTGCCTTAAAAGGTTTGTGAGGATGCCAAGTTCTTTGTTTCTTCGGAGAGGGAAAGAAAACAGCCCCATCAAGGGTGCCTTGCTTGCGCGCGCACCCCCCCCCCCCCGTGCGCCTTCCCTACCCGCAAAATAACATCTGAAATCTCCAACCAGATCTAGACTAACTGATGCACACTTGCATCACTTGTTATGACTAGCAGTGACAAATATGGAACCGGACATTGACCATCTCATTAGCCAAAAGCAGGCCCATAGTTCCCATTGAAATACTGGTAAGTTTGTTGATTTAACTTTACTTGTTCTTCATTTTAAATATTGTATTTGTTCCCATTTTGTTTTTTTACTTCAAAATAAGATATGTGCAGTGTGCATAGGAATTTGTTCATAGTTTTTTTAAAAAAAAACTAGTCTGGCCCTCCAACGGTCTGAGGGACAGTGAACTGGCCCCCTGTTTAAAAAGTTTGAGGACCACTGAGTTAAAATCTGCCTCACAAGCTCTGGTCTCTTGGTATCCCCTCTTTTGGAGGTCAAGTGAGGTGAGTGGAAACCAGAGACAGGGCTTTTTCAGTAGTGGGACATCACTTGAATCTCACCTGGTGCCTACATGGCTGTCTTTTAGATGCCAAGCCAAAACATTTCTGTTCACCCAAGCTTTTAATTAAGGGGTTGATTTTTTAAACACTATTTTAGCCTGAAAACTGTTGTTTTATGCTGTCTGTGGTCTGTTTTTATGATCTCTGTTTTTATGCTGGGTTAGCGCTTTTTGATGCTGGATTTCAATCAATATCTTTTAATGTATTACTTTGATTATTTTTATTTTGTAAGCTGCCTTGTGCAGATTTCTGAAGAGGCAGCATAAAAATGTTTAAATAAACAAAATAATGGAGATCAGCAGAAGATGGGGAGTGAGAAGGAAAGGATTCTGCTAGGGTTGCCAGGTCCCTTCAGCTTGATGGCTGGGGATTTGGGGGGGCATTCCAGGGGTGTGCAATGACATTGCATGACATCCCATAGAAGTGACATCATTGTATTGGGGATGTTGCACAGTGACACACTGCATTTGGAGCAAAACTCTATGGGGGTTTTGGCCTAAAATCATAGAATTTTGCCCCAAAAGCAGCGTGTCGCCATGCAACATCCCAACATGATGATGTCACTTCTGCATGACATAATCACATCACAGACATTGTCATGCAATGTCCCTATCCGGGGCAGGGCTTCCCCTGGCAGTGGGCAGAAGCCCCCAAAATCTGAGGAACCCCTGCCCAGACCGGGGGTTTGGCGACCCTAGATTCTGCAGATGTATAACTACCAGAAATGTTTTACAATCTGCAGATCTTGCTACTAAAGAGGAATGCACTGGTAGATCTTTCTTTTCAAAGTGTGGTTTATACCAGTTCCACAGCTGGCTCAGTGGCTTAGAGGGGTCTTTGATATGATTCTGGATAAACCCTGACTGTTGCTTGTTTGCTATTGTGAGCTGTATGGCACTGGACCTGATGTGTAAGGGACCAATATTTTGCTTGTTCATGCTGACATACAAGCAGGCAATACAGCAGATGTGGGAACATGGTGAATGTTTAACAGAGTATAAACCGGATGAAATATGAGAGGTCAATGATGAGGATATGTGAGGCCACTGGGAAGGTGTTAACTCTTTCCCCCCATCCAACTTCCCCTTGCTATTAGCCATGCTAAAGGGGGAAAAGAGACCACCTTTTTGACAGTCAAACCAGATGATAGGCTAAAATATTCGTGAATGGATTTTCAGTATATTTTTCCTCCAGGACCTGAAAAACAACACAAATTTGAATTTCAAACAAGTACTGTCCTACTACAAATTGAAGAATAAATAACAAAGGTGTCTTCTCTGAATTTCAGATGCAAATTCTATATTTTTCCTTACCAGAGCACATTTTCCCAGGCTCACTTCACATTCCTTCTCTAGGACAAATATACAGGTACTCTACAACCAACCTGTATATTTTCTCTAACATGGCAAATGGCTCAAAGGGTGAGAAATTAAAAGTTGGGAAAGTGATCACTTGAAAAGGATACAAATCAGGATCCTTCATGGTTGATATTATGATGATTTTGCCCTCCCTCACAGGATTTCCCTTAATGTTGTTCTTAGCTAAGCAGCCCCTTTTCTTTCTTTGTTTTTCCTCTGGCTGACCCACCCAGTCATTTGAATGTATATTGGTAAATGCAGACCCAGCCTAGGGAACTGAAGGGAGAGGCTAAAATAATGGCACATGAGAAATAAAACAAACTGTTTTATTTCATTTTGAGGGGAAATGGTCAGGTAGGAATCAGGTATAGGATTTATGAGGTGAACATGCAACAGGAATGAGGTAACTTTGTATAAAAATAAACACCAGATAATTTGTCACAAACAAGTAACTTTTCCTGTTATTCAAACAGGTTGTTAAAACTTATTTATTTATTAGATTTATGGATTGCCTGATCCCACAAACAAGCTCTGGGCGATTAACAACTTTAAAAACAGATAAAATACAGTCAGCATAAAATAAAATAATCACAAAGCACCAATAACAATCAACCCAGATGACACGATGAACCCCTTTTGAGGAGAGAGATTTCTTGGCAGTTTTTTCTTACATAAACAAGGACAATCCCGGGAATAGAGTTTTTTTGACTCTTTATCAGCAGTTGACTCATTCATGCATGTTTTTCTTTATTACCCAAAACATAATGAGACCAGAAAGACTTTTCTTTTGAAATGGTTATTAAAATATTTAGCTACTGTGGACACTCATAAGCAAAGATTACTTTTTCTTCTTTTTTTTTTTAAAGATTTTTATTGATTTTATCTATTTCTACTACTACATCGCTACTTTTCTAAGCTATATTTACCTTATACAGAGTGTGCTTTAACATTTGCTTAATATTACCTTACCATTAATACATATGAAGCATTTTAAACCTTGCAAAGATTACTTCTGAGTGGGCACAACAAACCTTGTACTGTTGATGTGGCTAATGTTTGCTTTGTTATTTTTAATTTTTTAATTATGGTGTATGCCTACAGGCTTTTAAATCTTAATAAAATGAAATGAAACATAAACAGGCATAAACTCCTTGGTGTCACAGACACTAACATTGGTGAAGGCAGGAACATAGGGATCACCTCCATCTTCTAGGCACTATTTCCCTCAGTTTTGAAAGGGATGGGCTACATGTCCTATTTCCCTAACTCAGGATACTTCTTGATCCTCTCACCATCTGTTTTGCTCTCCCACTGCTGTCAACTTCCAACTGAACTCTCAACTGAAGAATTCCATTTGAATCCCCATCACTCAGGATTCTCAGACTTGGGTTACAGCATTAACCATTTACTGTCCATCAGAGATATTTACCAAGAAATGTTGGCAAATCTTCTAGTTCCTTGTCTGGTTTGATTCTTAGTTAATTAATTCAAAGTTCAAATAAGACATATATTTACTCAAAGCCATGCATAAAGAAAGTGGCACACTTGTGTATTCATGCAGGACTCTTTCAAGGAGCTATGAACCCTGCTTTTCAGAACTCTCTAACATGATGACGCAAACCACTTATGACTTCTGTCTCTCCAGCAGTCAACATCTAGCATAGACTGACCACACCATGTGAACAGTCTTGAAGATTATCTGATTAAAATAATAAGTGTTCCAAGACATTTGACATTCAGTTTTATGGACAAGGCAGATTACTATACTGGACAACCTAATAGACACCAAGTAAAATGTAAGGCATGACAAGGAGGAATGTCTAACATGTGGACAGACTGGCATTTCAGCTGCGGTCACTTAAACTGATACAAGTCACACACACTTCCTTTCAGCTTCTTTAATTGGGCCTATTTTACTATGAGGCTTTATTCATCATGGCACAATAGGCTACAAACAAAGAGACACTTGTGGTTCTCCAAAGAATTTTTTTCTCATGAGCTCAAGAAAATGCCTTACGTTGCCAATAAAATACAGAAAATTGTCCTTGTGTTTGGAACTGGCCAGAAGCCCAAAATCTCACATATATCTGGAGGGAAAAAATGCAACCTCCGCTTTGAGTTTCTAGTTTCTTTCCATGGGATATGGAGAAGGCGCAACAAGTCAAGAGTGCAACCTTTGTTTATAGAGTCAGCTCTATATTGTGTCCAAATTGTTGAAGACAAGCTAAAACAACCTTTAAAAAAAGGCAAGAGATGCACAACTGGGATTTAAGGGCTCATTGTGAATTTTATCAACATTCCTGCCAACATTTTTGTTGTGCTGGATTGGCAATAGAGCTGCTAACCGAGCAGAATGAAACCCTGACCTGATTGTTGAGCCAGTTGCGAGAAAAGCAAGAGGACAAACTGCATATTTTTTCCTTTTCAGCTTCATTTTAGCTGAACTGAAAGCTTTTCTTCGGAACATGATCCATGTGTCTGGGCTCTACTGGGCTCTGACTCTTGCCTTCATTCCCAGTCCTGCTGTGAATTCTACCTCAAGATCCTGCTGAGGTTCCCCAAGTTTTTATAGCAAGCAATCCCAACTGAATATGTATGAGGTGAACTGGTTTCCAGCATCCAAGACTGCAGTAAGTCTAACATATCACATTAAATATCATGGGCTTATCAGTAATTAAGGCTCTGAGTAAACAACTCAGATGTCCATTCGTTCTATGAATCTACTTTAAACAGCATCACAGTATGATGCTAGGTTTAAATTGGGTCATGTGAATTGGCCTTAACTAGAAAACTGTGACATGAGTTTTTGTAGGAAACAGTCCATGTCTATATTCTTCCAAACATTTGATGTAATTTTTTAAAATACAATTATTTTGCTTTAACAGTTCCATTTCCTGCCAAGTGGAGGCTGGAATTTGAAGAACGACATGGTGGTTTTTTTGCATGTGCATCAGTAGTTTCCTGTCTGCGCCTCTGCTCCAGTGATTTCTTGCAAAATCATTCATAAGGTTGGAGAACTGTTCTGTGCAGGATGATGGAACTCAACTGGAAGCAAAAATTAGGCAAGTCCTAGGCACATCCAGAAGTGATATAAACCCATACACTGAATTTTAAAAATCTAGGCCAGAGAAATCCTATTGATGGCTTTTTTGAACACATGTAAAAACTTGCACTTTTAAAAATGGCACATACCTATGCAAATATTATCAGAATGTTTCAGCTCTTTTATAATTATTTTTGTTTAAATTAGTAAATAATTGATCGTAACTCAGCCGGAGAGTATGAACTTTTAAAGTTACTATACAGCTTGAACTGCTGAACCAGCCTGCCTCTTCATAACAAGTTTAAACCCTGAAGTCTTCCGTTTCAGAAATGTCCTGCAGAAATGGTTTTTGATAGCTCATATGGAAAATACTCCATGTTAGTGTGTCTGCTAGGATTATGTTTGAGTCACTGGAGTGAATTTTTCCCTAATGTAAACTGATGTAGCTGTGCTAAAAGGCATAGAGCAGTGATGTTTTACATCATCTGCAAATCTGGGTTATAGGTGCAAGCAGGAGTTCTACCTTTCATTCTACAAAGATCTTGTGGTTTTTACAATTCTTTTGTGGGTGGTCTGCAAAACTAGCTCAGCTGCCTTACTTCCAACATACAGAAGTTGGTTCAGTTAGAATGCTGGAGCAATGCCCTTTGAATCATACCGCAACATGTTATGTTGATGATGTTTGCCGTTACCTTTTGCCCAGAGCTCTGTCCCAGGAAAAGCTGGTGCAACTTGTTCAGCCTTCCATTTGCAGTCCAATTGTGGCTACAAGAAGTGATTCTTTTCTTAAAGTGGGAACTTGATTAGGTTGCCTGTGGAACATCTCCAGCAAACAGACATTGCACAGAACACTGTCCAGTTCCCTGGGAATCAACCTATTGGCGGGAAAAAGCTGCGAGCTGGGAATCACTGCAGAGCTTGATATGACTAATATTCACATTTGACTATTTGGGGGACTGTATAATTGAAGCTCATGCAGGAATATGCACTGGACAGCATGCCCAAGTACATGGTCTGCAGCGTCACTAAGTGACAAACAGAAAGGTCCAAGTTAGTGTTGTGCAGTACTTTTTTATTTCAATATTTTTAAAATATAGCAGAGTGCAAAGCAGTTTTCAAAACTAAAAAAAAGAACAAGCTAAAATCACAATACAGCAATAAAACAAGAGAAGCAGCCAAGGGGTGGGACTGAGCAGATGGAAGAACTTATCCCTTGGTAGAGTGTTCTCCTGACAAGCAGCAGCAACAGTGAACAGCAAGGCATGACATAGATTCATAGCTTTGTCTGTTTTCTTGGCTGTCTTTGCTTGTTGCTGAGCAAATAATGGATCTTCCTGCCCCACATACTTTTACTCCTGCTAGGTGGTAGTTGCCTGGTATCTCAGTGCACACTTGCATATCCCTAGATGTACTGAAGCTGAATGCATGATTGTCTACCCCATGGTTGTCAGCCTTCACAGGAGACCAGTTTATTTTCCCAAACATTCCCATTCTGAAAGCTCAATACAATAAGAAATTGGAGTCAATTGATACAACAGATATTAGAACCCTATTGTGGTTGCTGATTCCAAAACACTGAAAAGTAGCTGAAACTTTAAGACACGGAGTTTAAAAGGTGTTCAGGCCGAGTATCCAAGGGCAGTGGAATCCACAATTGTGGGATCACCACAATGACTTCTTACATGCATAAAATTATAAGCTCATTTTATATCTGAAAATATCAATAGCCATCCAGCGTAGCCCTTGTAGAGTGCACTGTGGTATGGATAATGGCTGTCAGGCACAAAACTCATCAACCTTATCACCAGATAGAAAGTGTGGATCCTGTCAAATAACCTTTCTAAGTTTCATGGATTCCTTATAATCATTTCTTCATTCTTGTCTGGATTTAAATATAGCCAGTCATCCATATTCTGTACCTAAAAACATCTATTTCAAATATTTATATCAGACTTTCTGAGATTAGAAAAATTACAAATGCTAGTGATAGCTCAGTTTCCTTGCACAATATGCACAAGCACTGTAGTATGAGAATATGTTGGTGGCAGTATGATTGACTGTGAAATTCTAAGCAAAATTACACTCTTCTAAATCCATTAAAGTCAATGGGTTTAGAAGGGCATAACTCTGTTTAGGATTGCACAATGAGTCTTGTAACAGTTTTTGTTGTTCCGGTGTTTGGAACCAACTGCCTAGTAAGTTATAAAAACCCCTTCAGGGGTATACCAATACTTATGATAAAACATGTCAGAAGTGGTATGGGTGACAAAATTGTGTTAGTGGCTACATATTTCCACTGTGTACCAGTGCATACCAATGCAGAAGAAGGTAGTCTTGGACTTGATGTTCTTATGACTGACTGAAAGCAAAGTATTCAGAAAGCAGCAGTGCATAAAATTCTTTATTTAGAACAATAAAGTATATGTATATAATGTACTTCCAGGTTCAACCAATATAAAAAAGGACAAGGGTATACATCTATTTTTAAGAGAACACGTATATACATACACATTACATTTTTATGAACTTGGTTGATTAATCTTCAGTCAGGATACAAATGCACAAGTTTGTGTTGATGTTTACACCAATATATACATGCTCTTGACCATGATATAATCAGCAAACTATGCTGTTTCCAAGGAGGAGCCTGAAATTTCTGAACTCTAAGAACTTAAATATTTTAACATGGTTTCTTTTGAAATATAGGTGAATGTGATTACTAGTTATACAGGAGAACTATCACATAATTCTCATTCCAAATGGCTGAAATAATGAAAAAATATGGTGTGTTTTTATTAAATATTTGGCTGATACGTAGTCTGGAGCCTCTCAACATATTTAGGAGAGAAAGGAGTATGCACATAGTTCATTAGATGGGACATTGATTTTAAACATATGTCTAAAACAGAATTTCAGTGAAGCAAGTACTAAAGACAATACAATCCTATGCACAGTTATTCCAGTCTAAAACAACTGATTTCAATGGGCTTAGACTAGAATAAACTGTGTAAGACAGCACTCAGTTATTCAAGTAAACACCATTGTAAAAAGGCATATTAAAATCTGTCCACCAGTAGTTGCTATTCTCAGTCTATTCTCACAAAGCAAACACAAAATTCTAATGAATTCACTTGATCTACATTTCACAAACTCTGTAAGGAACTGGAATACAACTTTTAAAAGAACTCCCATTTCTTCTTGCTGTGGAGATATATTTTCTCTCTTCATTCCACAAAGTGCTGCGTACCTTACCCAAGAGGTTTTTATACATTTCTTTCAAAGAATCATGCCATGCTTTGAAAGGACAGAAGAAATCCACCCTGTCACAATCCTAATTCTGAATGTATCACAATGGTGTAAAAAGCATTAAAGGGGAACCAATTTGTATAGAGATCTTCAGTGTGTGTTGTTGTAGACATGCTTATTCCTCTTCTTGAAGAACATTTGTCCTTCCTCTATCCAGTTTTAGTATTTCCTTAAAGAAATGTTCACAAACTATTGAAAGTAAAGCAGAAACTTGAATCTGGCAAAGGTCTTCAACCCTGCCAAGCTTGCCATGGAAAAACTGCAAATCTGATAACAGAACTGATCTATTTGCCTTGTTGGTTCTCCACAGATTGCTGCTGTTACAAGTATAGCACAAGGATACCACGTATGCCTTTGTGGTGGAGTCAGGACACTTCAGCCTAATAAAAGACATTCTTCCCAGAGAGATGGGGGAGAAGTGTGTGGGTGAACACAACCAAAACACATTGTCAAATAAACACATTAAAACTTTCAAAAGGGGTTTACCAAATGGTGATTCTATGCAATGAAATACTCTCCAGATATTTCATCTTCATGACATTTAGTTGAGATGGCCAAAACCACTCAGCCAAACCTCTCAAGCAAAAAAAGCCAAGAAAATGTACAAACTGTCAAAACAATTATTCAGCTTCAATTTTGATGGAATGCTATTCCACTTGTGCTAACGGAGGTTATTTAAATTCAAAACAAGAACAATGATAGTTATGCAAGCATGGTAATGCCACTAGGATTATACTTGGAATTTTTAGTTGGCTTTGTGAATGTCTCTTGACCTTAAATTTGTCTTGTTCCGTTGCAAGGGTAAAGAGAATGTGGCATTGTTATAAATCCTAACTAAGCTTTCTACAATATGTACTATGATTTCCAAAAAGTTTGCAATATTACCTTCAAAATCATATTGATGGAACACAAACAGGTTCTTTGTTCCCTACTGAAAGTGAAAAAAGCAGGTTTCAGGTATTGCAGACATAATCTTCTTTTAGAACACTTGCTAGAATGTGAAATGTTGTGCGTGTTTACAAAGTGTTTAGTGAATTATTGGGGCATGTTACTGTTGACCAAGGGTCTGGTTTCCTCCTTGTCAGGACCTGTACTAGAACACAATTCAAGCAAATCATTCTGTGTACTTTAGGTTTGCAGATTTCAAGATAGTGACTTGAAAAGGCTGGTTGGAATTTGCAGCTGTATGTTTTGATTGAGATGCAGTTGTGAGCAACAACATATGCAACAACCAGTGGACCCAGATGTGGATGTGCATTCCCATATGTATTGAAAGATACATCTAACAAATCCAACATTATAACATGGATTTGAGAGTGCATCTAAACTGCACATCATACAACTCTATAAACTTGTCATATCAAGCCAGACCACTGGTACCTGTAGCACAACATTATCTACTGTGACTGGCAGTGGCTCTCCAGACTCTTAAAGCAAGCTCCTTCCCAACATCTGCAACTTGAGACCTGTTAGCTGCAGATAATGGGGACTGAACCTGGGACCTTGTGGATGCAAAATATGTCCTCTGTTAGTAAGACACAGTCCTTCTCCACATATCTTCATTGGTCATGCACAGATAGTTCTTCCCAGTTTTGTAGCAGTTTTCTTTATGCCCTCAAAACTAGGCCAAAATAATTTACGGATGGTGTTTTAGGAATGATGTATCTGTGTTATTTGATCAGCCCTAAATATTTTCTATAGGTTCCCATATATTATTTCTAATAGCTTGTGATAGATATGAAAATAAATAAATCTGTGGAAATCTTTGTTTAAATAAAGCATATCTTAAGTAAATATTTGTGAATGCACTACAAATGAGCATTTTAACAATAGTTTAAATTTATAATAGTTTAAGCTTATTGTATTAGTAATTTGGAATATGGGGTGATACAACTATTTCACAGAACATAGTCTTATATGTAGGGGGAAAATAACTTAAGTACTCTACACGGTTCAAAGGTAACATTTAGTGTCCCCTTTGAATTTGTATATAACAATTTAGCATATTTTCAGCCTTCGCTCTGCTTTCCATGCCTTTATTACAAATAATATCAAGACACTGACAACTATTCAGAAGAAAGCTTTTCATTTTTATTTGAGCTGAACTAATCATAAATAATGGAGAATGCTAAGTGATGAACTGTGTATTACTCTTAAATTTTCTTGCACATATTATATGACATACAGGAAAAGCTAAACTAAACCTTGGTATCTTCAAGATGACCTGATTGTTGTAATTGCCGAGAATTGTATGGCATGTCCATAAGCAGTTTGAATAGGCATCATGGTAATTTTCTATCCCAGATGCTGATTCTTTCTCTACTCTCTCACTGGAACTACATTCCAGCAGTCAATATTCCATGTTATTGCAATAGCCCCGTATTTGCAATTGTTCCAGTGATCCAATGTTTATTATGTCTCCTGAATGGCTGCTAATAATTTTGCCCAAGTGTATGATCGCTTTCTATGAAATGGAATGCAATCTCACATACTCTTCATGAGATAAAGCAATCTTATGTGGCCCTCCCTCAGTGCAACCCAGTTCTCCAGATATACAAAATCTAGCATGTTAGTCCATTGCATAACATTATTTGAGAGTCTTATGTACAGTACTGAAGATTATATTATTTTCATCCATTCAGTATTTTCCTCCTACTCAGAATTTCCATAAAAAGAAACTTCCTTTGGACTTTTGGTGCTGGATCACATAAATCCAGATTTGTTTGTTCATGTATTTACTGCATTGTTAAAATCCACGGCAAATTCCAAGATGCAAAGCAACCATCCTTATCTTCATATGAAATACAGTCCATCTCGGTGCACTCTCATTTGTTGATGTTTAGTTCAATGTTGGTTTCACAGCAGCACATTCTTTGTCCACAGCTCTATATTCTCAATATGGAGTCACGGCAACAACAACAGGTGCAGACTCAGTCTGTCACTCCAGAAGGAATACAAATATGCTTAAAGCTGCTTCATTTATGAAGCAAACATGGAACTGTTAGCTGCCTAGTGATGGAGGAAAAGACAGAGAGAGAGAGAAAGAAATTCTCAGTAGCATATAGGAGGTATTTTCCTAAAATTTCAGTTTCACAAATTGATAAATGGTCCCAAAATATTTTATTAATTTATTTTCATTATATAAAACTTACATAAAATACAAAGGACAAAACTTACAATTATGCTTTTGCTTTCTTCTAATATAAGTAACATATAGGTATTTTAAAAGAAAATCATTTCTTGATAAACAGGGTTTGTTGGCAGAATACTTTTTTCTTTAAGATAACTTATGCTTGGAAACCAAGTATATACTATTTTTTCTGATATTGAGATGGAGAACTATTACATACAGTATAAGACAGTTTAGACAATATAAAATATTCCTATAATTTCTCAAGCCAAGCTTGTTTAGATGGAGGTGACTTGTCTATCCATTTTAAAGCTATAAGATTTTTAGCTACCGATAATAAAATAGAAATTCCCTCTATATTTCCTTGCAAAATGGTTGGGGACTTCCAATGTTCTAACAAGGGCCGAGGACAGACTGGCAATGTAAAGCGGGGGCAAAGTGGAGGGAACTGGTGCGGGGGGAAAACTCCACGGAGCTGGCCGTTCATACTGGCCAGAGCAATGCGCAATGGTGCCAATACAGAGCATTCAGACTGCCGCGGAGCCGGCCGTTGCGCTTTTTTTGTTTTTCCTTTGATGTGTTTCGCACATGCGCATATGCGCATAACTTTGTGCCGGCGCGATCAAGCCTGGGGTTTGTTCTTTAAAATCTTTTAGCATAATTTCAAATGGTGTCAGTTGTCTTTTTCTTGTTTGTTTCAATTGGGGGGATTCCAAGAGATGTTTGATTTGTAGATATCTATACCAATGTATTTTATTTTTGATTTTCTGTTCTAATTTTGTTTTTTCTATTATTATGTCTTTTTCTAGAAAATGTCCTATTCTTGTAAAACCAGGCTGCTGTAAAATATGAAAATCAGCAGGGGAAGGACCTGGTTCAAACCACGTTTGATGTAGGTATGATGCCTGTGTAGAAATGCCTGGTGCCAATAAGTGTCCTAGTAACCTCTGCTATGCTGGTGTGTATCATGACAACTAGGCACCCGTCTCTTCTTTAACAATCTGGAACAGTAATGCAGGGTTTTACTGTTCACTCCAAAAGGCAGGGCTTCAAATGGCTCATAGGGCATACAGACACCAATGGAAGCTCCTAGGGTAACATAGTTGGGCCAGTGGAAAGATGCACCTGTAACCAAGAAAGTTGCTATTCCAGAACTGGATCAAAGTGCAGAGTCTGAACAAGATCAAGTTGTGCCTTCTAAATAGCACCAGAATTTTAATTTGCATGTCTCTCTAAATGGGAAGCAAAAAGAGTCTTCTTTTGTAGACTGTGGCTCTGTTAACGAAATGGCCACATCAATGTTGCAATGGCTCACAGGTTTAACATATGTATATGAAATTATAAAAATAATACAATATTTCATACCTATGTTTCAGTTATTGTTCAGCTTGCTTCCACAGAACTGAATACATTCGGATCTCAGGCCTAACGTCCTATCAAGACTGTTACAGTGAAACCCAATGCAACTTTTCCCAAGTACTATATATTTAGGGTTGCCAAGTGTATGAAACTTACCGGGGGGGGGGGGGGCGAAGCTCTGGTATCATAGAGTTTTGGGGCAATTGCCAGAGCATCACCCTGGCAACGCCCCCAATGTGATGGCGTCACTTCCGGGTGATGTCATTACGTGAGGGAGGTTGTCCAGGCTGGACGACCTTGGGGGTGGGGTTTCCCCCGCCGGCCGAATGCTGGCTGGCGGATCGGGAACCCCTGTAGTGGGGGATCCCCTGCCCCCCGGGCTGACTTGGCAGCCCTATATATATTACATTAATTACAGGAAAGGACTTGAGGGAGGCATCTCATTTTCCCCTGTTCCACTATTTCTCTTTCCCTTCCCTGGCAGCCCCCACAGCTTCTCCCCTTCTCCTGCTTCTTTCTCTCCTTCCCAGCCACCAGCCAACTATCTTAATGTGCCCCTGTCTTCATCTTTCTCTCCTTCCTTTCCCCTGACAGCTCCATGGGAAAACTTTGGCCAAGTTGTATGGTGCTGGCTTGGCAAGGCCCACTTGTTTGGTGGTACAAAAGGCCTTGCAGAGGGTACCTCACTTTCCCCTGTATCCCCTCCTCACACAATTTCCTCTTTCATTCTGCCCAGCCCCCATATCATCTCTGCACGTTTTTAGATTTCAGATTTTTCAGCAAATCTGGGGCTTTTCTCAGGTTTGTAGAAAGATTTCTTGTTTATCTATGCCCCCAGTCTCTGGATTTAAGTATCCACAGATGGGGTCATGCTGAAAATTAGCTATATAAAAAGGAAATACTATGGAATAGTAACTCTACATTTCAAAATACTAGTCTTCAGAAAACCAGAAGGAAAATGCAAAGACTTTTTTTGCAGAACTTACCCAGACGTGTAACAGTAACAGTGTATAATAAAAACAACAGCTACACTTGTAGAAGTGACTTTTCTTTCTGCTGCAGCATACTGAAAGACAAATAAGCATCTTTTTAGCCTTTAGGGGGAAAAGGCTCAGTTTTAACATGTTTTAAAACTTTGTAGCAAAAGAAGAACAACATTTATTTGTAGATAGAGCTCAGAAGAGTTTTAGCATTTCACGGCATTATAAAATTACTGTTTTACTTGGTGGCAGAATACAGGTCAAACTAGACAATAGAAAATCAATAAACTTATTTTAGGGTTGCCAGGCTGGCAAGCAGAGAAAGACTGAGTGGGCTGGGGACAAGGGGGGGATGACCATCAGTGGGCAAAGCCCAGGTCACATCATGCCTCTCTAGGAGTCACCAGAAAATCTATGGTAAAGCTCTTACGGTAGAGTTTCCAATGATTCCTAGAGAGGAGTGAAGTCATGTCCGAGTTTTCCTGGAAGTGCTGTCACACCATTGCTGATGGTGTTCCCCTCCCCTCTGCACTCCCTCAGCACTCCCTCTGGAGTGCTGGTGGGCAAGGCCCACTGAGGGTGGGAGATTTCCCACCATCAGGAGGAAGCAGATGGCAACCCTAGTTTATCTTCAACACATAGCAGCAACTACAGAAAGCCCAAATTTGGACTTAGAATGTGGGGAGATTTCTTTAAATATTTCCTTCCTTGTCATTTTCCTGACCCCAAATGACCCCCAGAAGCTGCCACTTGCCCCACTTGGGGAAACTTACAGATGGGATATATGATGCCTGTATGTTTATCTTCCCTGCTGGGACAAAGTTGAGCTTTAGGTAGCATTGTGACATGAGGAATATAGCACATGGTGGAAAGTTAACTATCTCCTACAGTCTGAATTGTGGTTTTCCATAGCTGCTATCTATGAAGGAAAAACACACCAGATTACAGATCTCCCAGGATCATACCTGGTTTGACTCTATAGGCCCTTTCATATGGGCTCTTTAATCCACTCTGGCTGCTGAAGGCAAATATTTTTTTAAAGGTTTCCCACACCTTAAAGATAAAACGTAAAAGGGACAAAAATGGAGCAAAACAGGTACAGGAAACCCCAGATTACAGCTTCATTAACTGCAGCAGAAGAGTATTTTATCTTATGGCATTTGGAGCCTTTAAAAAAATTCATTTGTATTCAGAAGCTAAAGTAGGTTGAAGAACCCATATGAAAGGGACCTTAGGTTGCATTCCACGGTCACTTTCAGTTGACAATGTGCGTGCCTTTCTTCTCATACAAAGATAACTGCTTACAAACTATGTCTCAAAGTCCTCTACTGGACACTTTTCATAACAAGAACTGTGAACTATGCAAATGACTTTGATCCCAAGAACAAGCTAGCAGGTAAAAAAAATTCCCTAGAAAACTGTAATAAAGTCAAAATACCTTATCTCATTATCCTCTTGGCAGACATCAGACTGTGCAGTTCGGTCACTCTCTAGTATGTGTCTACGGGCTGTTCTCTATGGAAAAATTGCATTAGACACTTTACAATTCTAAAATAAATAAAGCTACAATATAAATAAGCAAAATGTTATTGTTAGTTCTCCTTTGAATAATACGGATTCTAAAGTTTACATTGTAAGTGAAGTGTGTTATTTTGAATTTAACCATTGGACAGAAAAAATAATAAATGTTATACAATAAAGCAAATGTAATTATGCAGTACACATCACTAAAATTAAGTGTCTCATAGGTATATGTGTATTCTTTAGTTAAGGGTCCCTGACCTGGTGTCTGTGGGTACCATAGTACTGCCAATACCTTTCCTGGCATTTGTCAAGTGTTTACAGAGAATGGCTAGGTTGCCCAGCAGAGTTTTGATTGGCCACTGGAGATTTGATTGGCTGTGCAGATTTTTAAAAACTTTGCTCCGACAGCAACTCCCATTACAGGGCTAGGATCTTCACTGTGTGACTGAAGGTAAATTGTGTATGCAATTTTTTTTAAAAAAATCTTCATTTAAAAGGCATCTTGTTAAACAGAGCTTCTGTCTGGAATCATGAAGATTTACTATTAAAATTATGCAGCCTCACTTCCTGACATTCTGTGGTGGCCTGTGCTTCCTACAGCAGCCATTTTTCTGTGGCAGCTATTTTGTGGCCATGACCATCACCCTGTATCAGAATTCCAAAGGTGCCCCAGTCTTAAAAAATTTGGAGAGCCCTGCTCTAATTAAAAATTGAGCTCATTCTGTACCTTTTACATGTGTGACATACTTTATTGTTGTTTCTTTACTGCAGGTTCCTGTTCTCTTTTCTCACAGAACTTGTTGCAAGAGATATCACAGTTTTCCACATCTCATACCACAACATTTTGTAACCAGAAAAATACAGAATTTGTATCAACTGTTGCACCTCTCCTCCCCTAGCAGCAAAGCCAATACTTCATGGCCTTTTTGCTTATGCCTATGTTTTGTTCTTGAAGGATATTTGTTCCTAGGAATGGGCACAAACTACAGTTTTGCAGTTCAGTTTGTGGTTCATGGCTGAACCATGCACCGAACCATGAACCCATAGAAACCGGGAGATTGGTTTGCAAACTGATCCAGTTTGTATTTAAAGTTTAAATCCCTGCTTTCTGTTCCCCATGGCTTTTTGCGGGGAGCAGAAAGCAGCTGTTTGGTTCAAATGGTTCTGGGCCATTTAAACCCTGCTTTCTGCTCCCCACGTAAAGCCACAGGGAGCAGAAAACAGGGGTTTCCAAACAGCAGAGCTTTAAGTGATTTAAACCAAACAACAGAGCAGTGGTCCTTGCCACTCAGCTGTTTGGAAACCCCTGCTTTCTGCTCCTCACAGCTTTTTTAGTGGAGCAGAAAACAGGCTTTAATTGGCCCAGAACCATTTAAACCAAACAGCTGAGTGGTGGGGAGCTGTTTTTCCTAAAGAGCAGAAACCTCTTCTTTCTGCTCTTTATGAACTGCCATGAACTGCATCAAAATTCATGAAAGTTCATGGCAGTTCTTCAGTTCATGAACACTGCTTAGCAAAACATGAACTGGCCAAATTTTGTGACAAACTTTAGAGAGCTTTAGAAAAGAAATCTCCACAGCAGGCCTGTGCAAGAATGGTCCCATGTGGGACTGCACAGAAGCCACGAAGATGAACTTATAGTCACAACCCTCACTTCCTCAGCATAGTATCAACTGATTACAGATCTCTCATAACTAACTGAGTCATCCCCTCCCTTGGTAAGTGCTTACAGCTAGAACAGTGCTTTGTCTCATATGATAAAATGGCCTTTGTAGCTATGGACCTCTGGGACTTTTATGAGCCCAAATGCAGCAGAGCTATCATTGACATGTTGGGTGAAAAAGACACACGTCAGTAGTAAAGCACATGATTAGCACACAGACAGTCCCAAGTGCATCTGCAGGGTGGTACAGCAGAGAAAGACCAGTCTCTGCCTAAGTCCCTGGAGAACTGCTGCAAGACAGAGTGGACAATTCTGGGCTGGACTGACCAATACACTGCTTCAGTAGAAGGTAGGGTTGCCAAGTCTGGGTTGGAAAGTACCTGGGGACTTTGGGGGTGGATCCGGGAGAGGGCAGGGTTTGGGGAGGGGCCTCAGCATGGTATAATGCCATAGAGTCCACCCTTCAAAGCAGCCATTTTCTCCAGGGGAGCTGATCTCTGTTAGCTGGAGATCAGTTGTAAAAGCGGGAGATCCCCAGGCTCCACCTGGAGGCCAGCAACCCTAGTAGAAGGCAGCCTCATTCTATGTAACCCCTTTTCATTATATGGAGATAAAATACTGTGTTGCTGGAACTGGATGAACGTCTTTATTGCCATGAAATGATTCCTGATGAAAATTGATCCTAAATATTTGTATCAGCCAGCAATGCTACCACAAAATAACTGGAATGCTAGCATATAAAGTTCGTAATAATGCATCATATACAGCTTGTCCTAAGCATGATCAAGCTTAGTGAATTTTCTTGCCTTATACTGAGGACTTCATTGGTTCATCAAGGTCAGCACTGTCCAGGCCCATAGCCACAGTGGGGCATCTCGGGGCTAGGCCCCCCTGACTTACTGGCAAGCCCCCCACATCCAGCCTAGGGCCCCCGAGCAGTGGCAGGTGCGGGGAAGCGGGCAGGTATTCCTGCACAGCTGTCTGGTATGAAGGGCCGGCTATGGTGGCCCCGTTGAGCCAGACAGCGCTTCTCTATTTCCCCCAGAAAGTCTATTTAACTTTAATTAAATTACCAGTGCCCCCTAAAAAACTTAAATGCCCCCTGACTAAAAAAAATCCTGGCTACAGGCTGGCACTGTCTACTCAAACTGGTAGTGGCTCTCCAGGGTCTCAGGAAGAGGCCTTTCATATCATGGATTCCTTGAATATTCTAACTGGAGATGTTGGGGACTGAACCTGAGACTATCTGCATGCCAAGGAGATGCTCTGCCACTGAGCTACTGCCCCTCAGTCAATATATTTTACTTACAAGAGGCTTAAATTTAGTACTCATTTCACCCATAGTTAAATTTGATTGTTCTTACCTTCCAGCATAGAGCTCCCAAAATAAAGCCGACAAAAAGAGTCACGAGTGATGTCAGTGTTATACTAATTCCTTGTAAGCTGGGGCTGCTGAACAAACCCAGTGCCTCCTCTGTAATTAAGAACATTTTTAATTAGTGAAGCCAGTTTATTTTTTAAAATAAAACCTTTAAACTAGCATTGTCATAAAGTCTTCATTGTTAAGGGATCACCTTGGCAAACCATGCAATGTGTTTAAAAGGTGACTGGTTTGTAAATTAGAAGTGCTTCTTTTGCAAAATATCTTTGTTCGGCTGCTGTATACTCGCAGCTTTATTTGCACTCATTCAGGAAAGGCAAACGTTCTGGCAACAGTATAATCATACTTCTACCGTCTGCAAAGCAATGTTTATTAATATTTTCCCATTCATTCCTCCTCTGTGGATTTTCTGCTAAAGCGTCTCTCCCCCCTATGAAACTCCCTGGGCAATTTAGTAAACCAGACCAAATTACACAGCAGTAATTCCCTCTAGGACTGAACAATATAAACTCAATTCCTTGTAAGTAGCATATTTGCTAATGCCATTGATCTTTGGATCAGAATGCTCACATTTCCCAGTATAGAGGTTATGTTTACAATCAGCAATCTGGTAGTGGCACACAGAATAGTTCTGCTGAACAGAAAAGGAACAAATCAAGAGATCATTATAATCACTGCCATGATGTCCTATCATAATTACACAGGTGTCTGTCCTATGACTGGAGATGTGTGTAGCACATAAAGAGAGTGTTTTATATGCCACATTGGCGGTGTGCTTTTCTATATGTGTAAAGGGAAAGGCAGAAGATCATAGATGTCTCAAGTGACTCCTCTTTCCTGCAGGAATTAGGAGAATGTGATGTGGCAGGGTCTCTGTGATGCTGGGGAACCTGTGATGTTGCTTCCCACAGACATGTCTCCTACCAGGAAACAGAATTTTGTTCCAGAGGTCCTTGACTAGAGATGTGAAGGCCTGGGAAAAAACTGGAAAAAATGGGGGGGAGGACATTTTTTCCTGTTTTTTTTTCCTGAAGCCTTTTTTGGTTTTTTCCAAAAAATTGGAAAAATTGAAAAAAGAAAAGAAAAGAAATTGATCATGGAACATTTTACTTTAACATGATGAATAAAATAAGACAAGGTATTCAAATATTTTCCAGATCATTTCTAAAAAAATATGTATGGTATCAGATTAATCTAATTTCTGTTTCAATCCAGGCAAACCTTCAGTTTTTAGAGGTCCATAATAACTGTGATAATGACAAACACAACAGAGTAGCTGCAGAAGCAGACACTGAAACTGATAGTCACAGCTCAGAAAATGATTCTGATTAAATTTCATACCCATTCATTGAAACTTAGTCCCACACTCCCTTCTATACACTTCCCCCCTCTTCAATTATTTTTATGAGAATGGGGTTTTTATTTTTATTTAATACTGTGGAGAGGAAATATGAATAATTTTTACTTCTGGATTTTAAAAATTGTTTTGTGGAGGGTTTTTTGTCTGTTCCACATAAACTAGTAAACCGTTCAGGAGATTGTTGCTCCATTTGTTACAATTACAAATAAATATTATTTAAAAAGTAAATTCTGTTTGTAATAATTGAATACACTATATTTTTAATATGCTAGTTGTGATAATTTCATGCCAGGTAAAATTGTCCATAGTCATATTTTATGTTCCTAAAGTAACAGAATGACTTACAATCTGGAAAAGAAAAAAGAAGGGCTAATGTAGCATTTTTTTCAATTTTCCTGAAAATTTCCAATTTTTTCCTGAAACCCCCCCCCCCCCCCCCGGAAAAAACGGGGTTTTTTTCTGAGCTTCAACATTTCTGGAAATTTTACATCTCTATCCTTGACACATAACTGAATCATCTCCAACAATCTCCCATTCCTCGTCAGAGAGCTGCTGGATGGAGAGCAGCAGTTACTCTCTGTTTTCCTTTTTGCTTGTTTTACACATATGAATAGAGGGTTATATGGAAGGTTGAGCTGCATGACTGCAAAATATAATCACAGAGTTGGAAGGGGCCATACAGGCCATCTAGTCCAAAGCCTTCTCACTGCAGGATAGAGCATCCCTGACAAGTGTTTGCCCAGCTGCTGCTTAAAGACTGACAGTGAAGGGGAGCTCAGCACCTCCCTAGGTAGCTGATTACACTGCTCAACAACTCTTACGGTAAAAAAGTTTTCCCAAAGATCCAGCTGGTACCTTCCCACCCTTAATTTAAACTCATTATTGTGAGTCCTATCCTCTACTGCCAAGAGAAACAGCTCCCTGCCCTCCTCTAAGTGGCAGCCCTTCAAATATTTAAAGAGAGCAATGCCCCCCCCCAACCTCCTCTTCCCCAGACTAAAAATTTCCCTCAGCCTTTCCTCATAGGGCTTGGTCTCCAGGCCCACAATCAACCTCGTCACTCCCACATGGAGGAACCAGTTGATACCATTTGGGCCTCCACAATTCCTGCAGATCTACAAGTATACTGGCAGCCCTACATCTTCTTGCTGGGCATTGCAGAAAGGCTCTTGATCATTTGAATTGTCACTGCAGAGGGTTAGCAAAACATGCATGTTAGAGTTGCCAGCTCTGGGTTCAGAAATATCTGGAGATTTTGGGAATCTGAGGAGGGTGGGGTTTGGCAAGGGAAGGGACTTCATTGTGTAATGCCACAGAGTCCACCTTCCAAAGCAGCCATTTTCTCCAGGTGAACTGATCTCTGTCACTGGGAGATAAATTCTAATTCCAGGAGATCTCCAGCCATCACCTGGAGGTTGGCAACCCTACATATTTTATAGTTCTGACAAACAACTGACAGTTCAATCTAAACAACATAAAGCTGAAACTACTGGGAAACAAGATAAATAAGTGTGCAAAAGTTCCAGTTCATCATGCTACAAGTTATTTACCATTTCAATTCCTTGTTTAAGGATTGTCAGCCACATTTTATGGGTTTTATTTCCCACTTTCCTTCTGTCTCAAAAATCTTGTCCAGTCTAGTTCAAACCACATTTTGAGCTTCACTGAAAACAGTGCCTTACAATGCTAATGCACAGTTTATAAAGCTGTCTTAGACGTTAAATCTTTTTTTTAGTCAGATTTATAGCCAACATTGTTTGAACTTTGTTTAGGCCCTGCAGGTGTGCCAACTCTAAAAAGAAATTTAGCCAAGCAGAACAGATACTTCATGCTTACATAATTGGAAAGTAATTTTTTGGGGAAAAAAACCATTCTAGCTAATCAGAGTGTATAAAAGGAACACTCTGGGGAAAGTACCATCTCATTGGCTAGTGTCCTCAGTTTATTTTGCTTCATAATAATGCTATTGTTTCTATTTTTTATGCAACTCAGATTAAAGACCAAGTACACTGGAACATTAAAAAGAATCCAGCATTGCATTTCCAAAACTGGCCAGCCATGTGCTTCCAGAAAGCCCACAAGAGGACATGAAGGTAATTGTCTTCACCTGCTGTTTGCCCATCAGCAACTGGTTGTCATGGTTAATATCTACTGACAGACCATGAATTTCTCTAACCCCACTAAAAATCAGAGGCAATCAGTGAGGTTCATAAGTCTATTATGTAGAAGTTCTTTTCCCTGTCATGAATCTACTGCCAAGCAATTTTAGTATGATGGGTTCAAAAACAAAATTCTCTCTATCTGCTTTCTCCACACCTTGCATAATTTTTAGTCCAGTGGCAGAACCAAATTCCATTTTGCACATTAACCTTCCCCAAACAAATGCTTATTTATTTATTTAGTTGAATTTTTATACTGCCCTCCCCATAGAGTGGGCTCAGAGTGGTGTTCAACATTTTAAAATGAAGGGAAAAATAGAATATCAGATATACTATCATAAAACATAAGCCTACATGGCGCCACAGTAAAAATTTGACCCCCGTTAACATTACTGGGGGGGGGGAGGACAAGAGTGAGGAGGCAATTGATAGATTCAATTGCTGTTAAAAACCATTGTTGTCCTCATCAATATCTTTGGCGGAACATCTTTGCCTTGCTGGCCTGCATGGCCCTGATATTATTTGGCAGAGAGTTCCACCAAGTTAGAGACAAGACCAAGAAAGCCCTGGCTCTGGTTGAGGACAGCTGGATGCTCCTTAGGCCAAGGACTTCCAATAGATGTTCTCTTGAGCGTAATGCTCTTTGGAGGACATAACAGGAGAGGTGGTCCTGCAAGTACATTGGTTCCTGACTGTTTAGGGCTTTAAAGGTCAAAACCAACACCTTGAACCTAACTCAGTACTCAGCTTGGAGCCCATGCAGCTGGCAAAGCAGAGGTTGAATCTGTGCTATTACTGGTGTTCCTGTAAGGACCTCGGCTACTGCATTCTGAACAAGTTGTGACTTCCAGATCAGCCTCAAGGGCAGCCCTGCATGGAGCAAATTACAGTAATCAGGTCTAGAGGTGACTGATGCATGGATTACTGTGGCTATGTTGAGGTGATACAAGCAGGGGGCCAGTTGCCTGATCTAGCGCAGCTGGAAGAATGCCAGTCTTAGCCAGAGAACCTCCATCTTTGCTGGATTCAGATTCAGTCTGCTCTGCTTCAACTACCTCACCATGGCCTCCAAACCCTTGGCCAAATTTCTTGGGGCAGTGTCCATCTGTCTGTCCATCAACAGATACAGCTGAGTGTCATCAGTGTACTGATGGCATCCCAACCAGAGACTCTGCATCAGCTGGGTGAGAGGGCACATATAGATGTGAAATAACACTGGGGAAAGTTGAGGGATCCTGCACACTGTCACGACTGAGCCTCTGGCTTGAGACAGAGCTTGCAGCCGGCAGGCGTGCAGATCAGAGTTCTCGGGTTACAAGGCAAGCGTCATCAACAGTCCGGGAGTCACAACCAGAAATCAGTCAGCCGAAGGATTAAACAGACGAATCGTCAGCAGGAATGCCAGAAGTCAGAGCCGGAGAGTATGAAAGCCAGGAGTCGGGGGTAGCAGGGATCACAACAGAAAGACAAGCCAAAGTCCAAATACCAGTCCGTAGTCCAAAATGCCAAGTCCAGGGTCAGAAGTCCGAGAGTCCAGCAGCCGGGTTCAGGAACAGAGTTCAGAAGGCTGCAGGGCGAAGCCACGTCGATGACGAGCGTTCTTTGCCAGCACAATCTGTTGGCCGTTGACAGGCTGCTGATATCGTGTGCCGGCTCATTAACCAATTAGCAGCCGCCGGCCACGGCCCAGCGTCTGCTAGTACTCTGGACTGATAGATCTCCTGGCCCTCATGCGTGCCTCACTCCTTCTGTCTCTTAATTCCTGGCGTCTCCTTTCACGGAGACACCTGACAGGTGGAGGTGATGACTCGGGGCTATGGTTTTCTCCAGGAGGAGCCTGATGGGTCTCAGGTGCTTGACTAGTCCCTGGTGGCTCCTGTTGCTGGCTTAACTCCTCTGGACTTACGTCCAGGTCCGTTAAAGGAGCCTGATCTTGCTCTGCAGGGGCTGGGTCAGGAGCAGGGTCAGGAGCAGGCATGACACACACCATGGGCTATCAAGTGCCACCCTCCCAGTGCCACCCTCTATCTCCAACCACAGAGAAATGAGACAATTCACTTCAGGGCTGTCCTGTGTACCCTAGTGTTGGTGAGGCGATGAGCTAGCAGATCATGATCCACTATGTTGAATGCTGCTGTCAAATCTAGCAATAATGGCAGTGCTGACTCACCTCAGTCCAACTGCCTGCGGAGATAATCTGTGAGGGCAACCAGCACAGTCTCCATCCCATAATCAGGGCAGAAGCCAGACTGGAAGGTGTCTAGTGCTGATGTATCCTCCAAGAAGCTCTTGAGCTGCTCAGCTACAGCTCTCTTAATTACCTTACCAAGGAATGAAGATTAGAAACTGGGTGATAATCAGATGGATTGGAAGAATCCAGCAATGGTTTCTTCAAGGGCAGTGTTACAATTGCCTCTTTTAAGCCCTCTGTATAGATCCCTAAGCTAAGGGACAGATTCATAATGTCCATCAGAGGGCGCCATATACCTTCACCCCCAGCTTGCACCAGCCATGAAGGACACTGGTCTAAGAGACAAGTGGCTGGCTTTGCAGCACTCAGGAACCTACCAACATCAGCCTCAGAGAGCTGGCTGAAGCTGTCAAATATTGTACCCAAAGGCGGCCAAGGGGCCTGGAGTTCACATACTGTATCAAAGTTGGCAGGCAGGTCGCAGAAGAGTGACAGGACTTTCTCTGCAAAAAAGCTTGCAAACATCTGTGCATTTCATATTTATACTCTAACCCTTTAATTTAAGATTCAGATTACTTTTGAATTTAGCTGTAATCTGCTTGAAAATATTTTTGCAGGGGTGGGGGATGGAAAACAATAATAGTTATAAGAAATAGATGTCAGGCCAGTGGAAACATTTCCTTTCAACCACTTCAAGACAAAATGCAAAATCTACTTAGCCAGATACGCAGAAAAATGCTGGTCTTGTAAATAAAAGTTGCTTTCCATAAATCACTCCCTCTCCCTTTCTTAATGAAAGAGGAACTGAACTGTATATTCAGGTTGATCATGTTGACCACATATGATTTTATGTTCTAAATTGTCCACAGTGCTCATGCTTGTGCATCCATTTATCAAGATTTTATATCTCTTTATCAAGACCAACATCAAATGGGCATATTATGCATCTTTCAAAATCTAGCTACAACATCCCCAGCAATAGCTTGCCTATGATGATAATATACAAAATGTCAATCATGTCAACTATGCTGATGAAACAAAACTAAAATATATGGACCAACTGTGACCTTTCTGATTAATATTTTTATGTACCTCCCTGTCCTTAAAGAAAATCATGACATTTGGGTGCCCACTGGAGCAAGATCTTTTGGAATCACCTCTTTAGACAACTATGATAGAATAGTCTTCCAGAGAAGTTATGACAAGCCTAAAAAAAGTAGGCCAAATTATGTTTCCAATGTGGATTCTCTAAGCCTAGAAGGGGCAGTTAATAAGGTGTGTTGCTGGAAAAAAAATTGCATAGAAAATCACACATCAATTATCGTGCTTTGCATGTGTTACTCAGGGATTTGCTCCAAATTAATTAAAACAAGATTGTTATCTATACTACTTCAATTAATTTCTCACCTTCACAGTAATTTCTAGTGCAATCATAAACAGAGGTATACCTTCTAAATCCTTTGAAGTCAATAGATTTACTAGGGTGTAACTCTGTTCAGGACAGCATTGTTGGTGCTGTAATTTTAAAAAGCTGGGCAAAGGAACAAAGAAGCAATACAAACTCAGTTTGCTGGCAAGTGTAAATGCACTAATGTGAGGGATCTTATTGTGATTTCAAAGATCTTTTTTCCCAACAATCAGGCACATCAAAATTCTCCCTGAAAATGCATAATCATGTAGGTGGTCTCTGAAAGGAAGTGTGTCAAGCTAGAGAACTGTCAGTAAAAGACAGTTCAACCAAACACCATTTGAACTCTCTACTAAATAAAGCCACTGATTCAGAGGTTAATGAAAAAGAAATATAAACAAGTTGGGAAGAAGAGGAGACTGGATTTATACACTGCCCTTCACTACCCGAAGGGCTGCAGTGGCTTAGTAGTTAAGACAATGAAGTGCAGACTGGAAGTTTGGTAGTTCAGCAGTTCGAGACCTGAGTGTAGCATGATGGAATGAGCTCCCGTCTCTGGTCCCAGCTCCTGCCAACCTAGCAGTTCGAAAGCAAGAAATTGCAAATAGATAAATAGGTACCACTTTGGTGGGAAGGTAACAGCGTTCTGTGCACCTTGGCATCTAGTCATGCCGGTCACATGACCACATAGAAGTCTTCAGACAGCACTGGCTCTTTGGCTTGGAAACGGAGATGAGCACTGTACCCCTAAAATCAGATTCAACTGGCTTTCAAGCAAGGGAAACCTTTACCTTTACTCACTACCCAAAGGAGTCTCAGAGCAGCTTACAATCTCCTTTCCCTTCCCCTCCCCACAACAGACACCCTGTAAGGTAGGTGGGACTGAAAGAGCTCTTTCAAGAACTGTTCTTGAGAGAAGAGCTCTGAAAGAACTTGTGACTGACCCAAGGTCACACCAGCAGCTGCATGTGGAGGAGAGGGGAATCAAACCTGGTTCTCCCAGATTAGAGTTCACAGTCCTAACCACTACACCAAACTGGACTTGCGGGGGACATCTCATTTCCCTTCCCCTACTATTTCCTCTTTCTGTTCCCCGGCAACCACTATAGCCTCTCCCCCTTTCCTGCTTATCTCCTTGCCATCCTTCAGCCAACCTACCTTTATTTGCACCCCTGTCTTCAGCTGGTCCCTTCTTCCCTTCCCTGGCAGCCTCTACTTACATGGAAAGATTATGGCTCAGTTGCATGGTACCTGTCTAGGGCTGGGCCCAGTTGCACAGTAGGGAACCCACAGGGACTTTCAGGGGTACCTAATTTTCTACTGCATCCATTTCTCCACATTATTTCCTCTTTTCTTCCTCCTGGCAACCCCCAAATCCTCACCTTTCTCTACTTCCTTTTCTCCTTCCACCCATTCATCCACCAGCCTTTTATCTGTCCACCTTCATTTATATTTATTATTTATTCACTTGATTTATACCCTGCCTTTCTCCAAAATGGGGACCCAAAGTGACTTACATTCTCTCCTCACAACAACCTTGTGAGGTTAGGCTCAGAATGTGTAACTGGCCTATGACTGCCTAGTGAGCTTCCATAGCAGAGCATGGTTTCGAACCTGGGTCTCTGAAATCCTAGTCTGAAACTAAACACTACACTACACTGGGTTTTGTGTGGTGACTGCTGTTGAACAGTAACAAGCAGCCAGGCCAGGGTGACTCATGCAAACTGTGTGGTAGCAAACTGACCAGTTGTTGCTGGAGGGCCTGGCTCCAAAGAATCCTACCACAAAGGCCAAAATAACCTTGGAAAGGGTCCTGTCTCCCCCCCCCCCCGCCTTTTATTGACAAAAGCCAAGGCTTCAGCTAGCAATTCTGTTGTGGTTGCCTAGCAACAGCCTCATATGTCCCCTACCTTAAACTACAGGTGCTGTTTCTACTATTTGGGTGAATTTTATTCCCCCCATGGGTTTTTTTCATTTTTTCAGATTTTTCTGCAAACCTGGGACTAACAGAATAGCTGCACATGTTACATGTTGCCAAAGTAGTCAGTTTGGTGTAGTGATTAGGAGTGTGGACTCTAATCTGGCAGAACCAGGTTTGATTCCCCACTACATCACATGCAGCTGCTGGTGTGACCTTGGGTCAGTTACAAGGTCAGTTACAAGGTCTTTCAGAGCTGTTGTCTCAAGAGCAGTTTGTGAAAGAGCTCTCTCAGTCCCACCTACCTTACAGGGTGTCTGTTGTGGGGAGGGGAAAGGAAAAGGGATTGTAAACTGCTCTTAGACTCCTTCAGGTAGTGAAGGACAGGGTATAAATCTAATCTCTTCTCCTTCTACTTGTCCTGCTTGCTGAATGTTGTTACATTAAAAATGGAAATTTATATATTTCCCAAAATTAGGAGGAGGTTGGATTTATACCCCACTCTTCACTCAGAGTATCAGACCAATTTACAGTCTCCTTCCCTTCCTCTCCCCACAACACACACCCAGTGAGGTAGGTGGGGCTGAGAGAGCTCTGAGAGACATGCTCTTGAAAGAACAGCTCTGAGAGAATTGTAACTTACACAAGGCCACCCAGCAGTTGCATGTGGAGGCGTAGGGAATCAAACCCAGTTCTCCAGATTAGAGTCTGCCACTCTTAACCATTACACCAAATTAGATACATGAACCCCCAAGACCCACCATATATCTACTTTTAAAGGTACATTCATTTTTTTAAAAAATCTGATCTGCTTTTCCATCACATTGAGTTTTCAAGACTGTGAACAAATTCTTTTAAAAACAATATAAAATGCCAGTACAAATGACTACAACAGTACAATTTAAAACCTGAAGCATATAAACAAGAGATAAAAAAGATGGGTGTGTGAAGATTTTGGCCTCAGATGTGAAATTCAGTCAATCTAAGCCTTTAGCTCAGATTTTGGAGGCTGGCTTTTATACCCAGCTTGGCTCAATATCACATTCAGCCAATTAAATGGATTCCAAATTATATGAAGTGTATTATTATATGATTATATGAAGTGTGTCATATAGCAGCAATAACCCAAAGGAAGTGCCATTGTATTTCAATAAAGGGATCACTGCATTACAAATAATGATTAGTTTCATTACTGTGTAGCTGCTGTTTGCCTTTCACATAATTTCCACAAGTCAGTTTATGACTGCTGTATTAGGAAGAAAATGGGGAAATGAGTATGATTCAATGGCGTTTAAAAAAAATAATCTCTGACCATCAGACTATGACTAGCTCTCTGATGGATGTTGGTGGGATCTTGGGATCTATGAATGGCACACAACCACTGAATCCTTGCATAAGAACATAAGAAGATCCCTGCTGGCTCAGACCAATGGTCCATCTAATCTCACATCCTGTCTCACAGTGTGGCCAACTAGATATTCTGGAGGGCCAACAACAGGGCACAGAGGTTGAGGCCTTCCCATGATGTTGCTTCCTAGACTTTGTTTCAGAGATTTACTGCCTCTGAATATGAAAGTTCCCTTTAGATAAACAAACAAACAAGCCCGGTGATAAAATGACAATAATATTTAATAACTCTTATAAACATCAATTATTTGACAAGAAAAGTCCAACATCCTCATCCTCAATGATCACCCGGTTATACACTCATTTCACCAGTCTTCCTCAGGAGTAACTTTACATAGAGTAAAAGGTGTCAGCCTCTAGGTGCAGCTTGGCGTCTATTATACTTCCTTTAAATTTTTACAGCTTAAGTTCTTTTTAGTTCTCTTCATATCTTCTGGATCCATTTTCAAAATAGCTACTGCTTTCACCAAATTATCTTTAAGTTCCACTTGAAGTACTTAAATTAGGACCAAGCCAGTTAATTTATTTTCGAAAAGTAGCAACCAGTCCTTTCTTTAATACCTGGCTGAAAGCCTTCTTTTTTTTAATGGCTGGTAAATGCTCTCTATTTCAAGTTGCTGGCTCAGTTGCTCTCTAGTTGTACCTGGTAGAAGCATACATCAGTCCTCTTTTCTCCCGGCTAGAAGCCTTCTTTTTAAATAGACTGTAAGTCTATTTAAAAAGAAGGCTTCTAGCCGGGAGAAAAGAGGACTGATGTATGCTTCTACCAGGTACAACTAGAGAGCAACCAGTAGCTATTTTGAAAATGGATCCAGAAGATATGAAGAGAACTAAAAAGAACTTAAGCTATAAAAATTTGAAGGAAGTATAATAGACACCAAGCTGCACCTAGAGGCTGACACCTTTTACTCTATGTAAAGTTACTCCTGAGGAAGACTGGTGAAATGAGTGTATAACCGGGTGATCATTGAGGATGAGGATGTTGGACTTTTCTTGTCAAATAATTGATGTTTATAAGAGTTATTAAATATTATTGTCATTTTATCACCGGGCTTGTTTGTTTGTTTATTATATTTCCTGTAACTGTGATCCCTGCTTTGGTTTACTTAGTTCCCTTTAGATACCATGTAGCCTTTGATGGACCTTTCCTCCATGAATTTGTCTAACCCCCTTTTAAAGCCATCTATGCTATGGCCATCGATTTGCCACTAATTGCATTTTTGCACTATTACTAATACCTATTATAAATTATCAGTTTGAACAATTCCTGCTGTTTATTTTTTTCATTTTTGTTCTTAAAGAAAGAAATCCTTCACAATGGTAAAACAATCCTCTGTACTTACTGTTGCTGTTATCACCACTGCTCTCGTTCCTAAGGGAGCTAGCAGCAACAGGAGGTAACAAAAATGGTTTGGTGACTCTTGACTCTATGGCAAAAAGAGAATGCATTGGCCTTCTTTATTTTGGAGAACTGCAGATAATTACTTAATACTGCAACCAGGTAAAAACAATTATGCATAAGATTGATCCACAGTCAGAAAGAACAACAGGTTTTATCTGAATTGTTCAACCTGTAGATGATTACTCATTCAAAATGTTCATTTCACAAACAAAATCTGATTTCCCCCCAAATCCAGGTTTTAAATATACACAAGTCCATCTCCTGCCTTACTGGCCTGCTTAATGTTTCTATAATATACCAGAGAAGTAATGAGTTTATTAGAGCTGGTTGTCAAAGTACGAGAGAGATCTGTGTCTACAGCTAATCAACTGTGAATGTATATGAAAGATTATAAAGAACTGACATGACCCCATTAAAAGAATTATACGATTTTGCACCAGCTGAGGATATTTCCATATAAAAAAGAACTCTTACCATTTCGGGGTATTTCTATGGTTGAAAGCAGAACACACTCATTCTGTTCTGGTTTATTTGCAACAGCTTTGTAGACTTCAATTGTGTTATAAAAATGCTCAAAGAAGTCTTCTGGGAAGAGTTGATCTTCTTTATAAAGATAATCACTTTGTTTTCTAAAATTCTATAAAAATGCAAAATTCATTTAAAAAGAAAGTCCTGTGTATACAGCTATCAAAATCCATTATTAAGTACTATTCATGTCAAACAGTCTTCAGTCTTCACTGAGACACATAAATTTTATGACAGTCTTCACTGAGTTACATAAATTTTAGTTGGTGGTGCCCAACCCTTCCCCAAACCAAGCATGTTAGCTTTACCCCCATGTATTTGTCATGATATAGGCACAGAGCTCACACACATGCAAAACATCCCCACCAACATGCTCTGCCTATGTATATTCAATGTAATGAGGGCATAAAAGGTACAGTCATGAAAATGTATGGGCTTTCCCAACGTTCCCAACGTTCATGTGGAATTTCAGACAGCCTAAATATTCTGGTTCAGGAACTCTTCACTAATGTTTTTTTCTGTCATTTCAGACAGAACCGTTTTAGTAGCTGTTCCCTGACGGAATATATTTGCCTTTTCATACAATCCTGTTTCTGTCATGTCTGGGAAGCGTACCTGAGCCATTTTTACTGCAAACTGCCTCCAAGCAGTCTTCAATTCCTTCTACTGCTTCTGAAGTGCTACGGTGGGCAATGTAAAATGTCCTGTAGTGCTTCCTCAATGGACGAGGTTTTTCATGCCCTTTTCCACTCGCATGGGTGATTTCTGCCCCCTTTTTAAAAATGTTCTTTTAAGAGCACTATAGCACTGAAACACAGTGGCAGATCAGTGCAATAGCAACCTCATTGGAATGCCTGGGGTAATTCCAGGAGTCCAAAGGTCCAGGCATTCCAATAAGGTCACTATTGCGCTGATTTGCCATTGTTTTTCAGCACCATAGTGCTCTTAAAAGAACATTTAAAAAAAGGGTGGAGAGCCCGTGCAGGTGAAAAAGGGCATGAAAAGAAAGTGGCACAGTCTGAAATGCCAAACCTCTTCAGAGATGGCTCCTTACTGGGAGGAAAAGGCTGTGTGAAATGGCCGTCCCTGTCCCGGTTTATTCCCTGACGGTATAGTAACGTTTTAAAAGGGGTAATGTGAAATTCCAGCTTGTTGGTGGGGATAACACTGGAAAAAAGTCTAAGACCATACATTTTCATGACTTTAAGCCCTCATTACACTGAATATACATAGGCAGAAGTAAATATGCTCAATCCCCCATGGGATTGGTGAACTCAGTCTTTCTCCCCATCTCTGCACATTTCCATATACACACAAGGCAGCAGGAAGACAGAGTGTTTTTAACATAAGGATAGGAAGCCATACAAGGGCTTTAGGAAAAAAACTGATAGAATCTTGGAGTCAAGACACAATTATAGTTGTGGTGCAGACATTATAATAATCTACATATCCAGTATTAGAAACAAAAAGGAGAATTAGTATTAAGATAATTACCTTATTTTTAGGAGACAGACATGCCATTATATCATTGATAATCCTTGTGAGATTATTGATAATTGAATAATTACTTAAGACATCTGACATATCTGAAAATTTTTTAAATTTTCGGAGAAGATTATTCAGACTGTTTGTCAATTCAGGGACCATCAAATGCAACCAACAATGATTAGGCTGTCAAGGATGATAAAAAGGGGTAAAATTACATTCTAAACAAAACCATTAAGTAATTTAAGTATATAAAAGTAGATTAACACATTGTTTCCAATCAGTATTAGCTTGCACTTTGTTGAATTGAAATTCAGCTGTCATTAGGTAACCTGCTGTTTTCTTGAGTCCTTTTGCAATTCCTGAGAACTAGGTCAGTCATGACTGTCAACAGATGTTACCATTTCTGCTTTTCCCTGCTTACCAGTATGAGGACTGGCAAAAACCACAGCTAGTTTTTAACAACTTTTATATCTACTATGCTAGAATCTATTCCATAATCTTGCTATTCTTTTAAAAAGAACAACCAGATTAATTATTTTACATTTTATTCTTAAATTATTCTTCCAATGAAGGAAAACTCTTTCATGGTTTACTTATAAGTAAGATTAATGTTGTAAGGATCCTAGGTGACCAAAACATTCCATGACTTGAGGCACATCATGTAAGCCTCAGGAATCTGGAACCTAGATGGCTGCCCAGAACAAGTACATCAATGGGGGAGCACACAATAACCCATTTAAATCTATCTGACACCTCTCGTGCACATGCCTCCCAAAACCCAGTGAAGCAAGTTAGGCTGAGAAGGAATACCAGGCTTGAGGTCATTTCTTGAGCTTTATGAGTCAGGCAGATTTGAACCTAGTCATCCTTAATCAAATTCTAACAATAACAATAGTGTCCTAATCAGAATCACGCCCTTCTACATCTACTATAGTCAATGAACTTAGATGGGTGTAACTCTATTTAGGATTGCACCACAAGTCCATTACCCTGTGCAGCCAAAACTTTGGACCTTTCTCCCCAGGGAGATACATCTCTCTCCCTCTATTGTTGTCTTCTGCCAGTAGATGAAGACTTTGTTTTATTTGGCATACTCTCAATAACTGTTACTGGCCCTCTCCCCTAGTTCTGGTGTTTTGTGTGTTTATGTTTTTTTATTGAATTACATTATATACACTTTATTTTAAATGTTGTTTTAACATTGAAATGTCTTAATGATTTGATGTTCGCCACCTTGGAGACCCTATTTGGGTGGAAAGATGGCACTAGGGTTACCAGCCTCCAGGTGGGGCCTGGAGATCTCCTGCTTTTACAGCTGACCTCCAGCTGACAGAGATCAGCTCCCCTGGAGAAAATGGCTGCTTTGAAGGGTGGACTCTATGGCATGGTACCATGTGGAGGCCCCTCCCCTCCCCTCCCCAAACCCCACCCTCTCCTGGATCCACCCCCAAAGTCTCCGGGTATTTTCCAACCCAGACTTGGCAACCCTAGGTGGCACAGAAATGTTTTGAAAAAATAAACAAATAATTATTTCTGCCAATGAACATATTTCATTAGGCTTTTAGTCACACAGTGACCCCCCTACCCCAAATCAGCAGTTTCTGATTTTCTTTTGACCTAAGAACATTATATACTCTACTGAAAGTAATTTGCAATGTATTACAATCATCCTGTATACATTTTATGTCTATGAAAAAGTGCCAAATCCAGTGTATTTCTAGGACTAAATGAATGCTACATTCATGTTCTCAATCCACGTCCCTCACATCCATATTGATCTTCATTCAGCACACAATGGAACTACACAAAACATTATGTATTTTGATGGACACTGCTGTCAGGTTATCGATTATATGCAGTTTTAGCTTTTTTATTCATCAGATTAAACTGTGCACTATTTAAAAGAGGCCCCCTCAGAAACGATCAAAAGTTATTCCAGCATAAGCATCATGAATCATAGCTCACATACAAGGCAGTGTGAAATAAATTGGCACCGCAAAGAGGATTTATGAATGACTATTTCTAGTATTAGATGAATTCCAGCTCTTGTCAAGAGTAGTTCAGATGTCCTAACATCCATGTGTTCTTTATTAAAACACAGAATATCAGTGTGAGAAAATTTCACCACAAGTAGGAAAACAACAAGTTGTTCCATGAGAAATGTGGGCATGTCAAATATACATCTGGATATCTGGTGCACTAGAACAGATGGGAAACTTTAGGAAGGCTTTTGTGTCTGGAGGCTAACCTAGCAGTCCAGACATGGAGAGAAATTGATTAATCTAGATGGACTGCCACAAATTAGCAAGAGATGAGCAGTACTTCCTATTTGCAGCATACAGTCTGTAATGGTATCAGACAACCTGGAGACTCCCCCAGTAACTGGCTTTGAATATATATTCAGTAGTATCCTAAGCAGACTTACACTTTACAAGATCACTGACTTCAATGAACTTTAGAAGGGCATACTTTGTTTACAATAGGGTTGCCAAGTCTGGGTTGGAAAATATCTGGGGACTTTGGGGGTGGAGCCAGGAGAAGGTGGGGTTTGGGGAGGGGAGGGGCCTCAGCATGGTACAATGCCATAGAGTCCACCCTTCAAAGCAGCCATTTTCTCCAGGGGAGCTGATCTTTGTCAGCTGGAGATCAAGTGTAAGAGCAGGAGATCCCCAGGCCCCACCTGGAGGCTGGCAACCGTAGTTTACAACCAGATTGATAGTTTGGCAATAGACTGCCAAAAGCAATATTCATTGTCTGTCAGTGCAAAGAATTCCCTTTTCTTTGACAATGCTGGAAAAGACATCTTCCCGTGAAATCCAAAGATCAAATTAATTCTTTTTTTTTGGGGGGGGGGGAGGTAGGGCGGGGTTAATATATAAGAACTGTTTGATAGGGGAGTTAATATCTAGAAATGCTGTATCTGAGATCACTACAGCAAAATAACTAGAGCTTTCTTGTGGAGCTTTAAAGCCAGGAATTTTTGTTTCCCCTCTTCGTCTGGTGCATCAAAAGCCCTCAACAAACAAGGCTAGAGAAAACCACGTTATGTGGCTAGTACTGAATGATAAACAAGAAAATATTCATTTGTAGTTAACTCCAAGGATGGAGTTCTTTATATTCATTGTCTACCTTTTGCACACATAGGACTGGTAATTGATCTTTGGAGATACTGCCTTCCCACAAGTGAGCTGGCTACTTCAGACTTCTTATAGGGTATTATATGATTGGTTTCCTAAATCAAAAATTAACACTAGTTGATAATAAATAGGGGGGAAAGCTCTTATTCAGATGTTCTATGTGTAACAATGAGTACTACTCAATTATCCTACCGTTTCCAATTATTACATGTTTTCTTGTAATCAGCACAGTTGAACATTTGACAAATTATTTGCCTGTGGTTGCACAGTTCACATGCATTCACATGTAAAAAAGATGACTGAGAACAATCCCATACTACTTTTCCACAGCCCCTCCCCTCCATAGTCACCTCCATCTCATCATCTGCTCTTTGCTGCATTGTTTAAATGCACATAACATTAAAACCTTGCACAGTCCCTTCCTTTCTCTCTACCTTTAAAAAAAACCCTGCATTACATGCTACACATTTAACAATAAAAAGTGAGAAGGGAACCACAGGATGTTTTTTTGAATTACAAAAAACCTTCGTACTGTCACAGAGAGTTTTCACACCTGAGGCTCAAATATACTTTTGTAATCAACAGTATCTACACTGATAGCAATGCACTGCATTACAAGATCTGTACAAGAACACTAGATCCCTGAGTCCTTAGAACAGGAACTAAAGAATTAGGTAGAAAAAAAATCAAGGCAATACATATATGTCAGGAAACAAAAATATTCTTTTGATTAAATTCATTAAAAGAGATAATAATAGTAATTACTTCAGCTAGCAGTTGTTCATTTCTCTTCATTTCTAGCAATATCTAATGCATTTTTCCTTGGAGAAAACGATAATTATACACATGCTGCTTCCTAGTCCTGCAAGAATCATTGTATGATATGATCTAAAATACAAACCATTGATACAGCCAGACATCTATATTATTCCTTGTGCTTAATCACTGATGAAAATATATTGCATTTTATAACTACTTAAAGAAAGGAACTAGGACACAACCTAGCATGATTTTAATTTTTTCTAACTCTCCCACAGAAATCATGGAGCTCAGCTTGGGCTGAGTTATGTCTTCTGAGATAAGAGTTCTTGAATGACCTTTGATTAGCATGAGCTTAAAATGATGAAATTCACATGACATAAGATAAAAAAGCAAGAACCCATTTATATTTCTGTCAATTATGTTATGTTATAGAAAATAATCAGGTGGCTATACATACCAGACTGTCCATCTTCTCGACATATTTAAGGGTTATCCTATAATCATTTGGAAGATTTCCAACCTACAAAGAGACAATAAAAGACTGAATTTTTTCCCCCCGTGATTTTGGTACAAAACGTTATGTATATGCTTACTTAAACTCACTAAAGCAATGTATAACAGAATGTGAAACAGAGCTTAATGTGCTAATCCATTAGTACCTTATGCTGTAAAGCATATGAAAATATAACATTTGTTTCTATATACTTATTTTATTTAATAATTAAAATTTTAAAAGGATTTTATTATGGGCACCTGCTGAAATTAATTCTTTTATTCAACTATTAAAGGTACAAGATGTTGTAATTGAGAGCGTGAGGCCCAGCTCACTTTAGAAAAATGGCACCTCCAGCCATAAAACCAGCCCGGATAGTCACCCAGGATGGGAGGGGGTGTTATGGAGATGAATCATTGGTGATGTGCAGCAGTCAGAGACAAGCAGTGTGCCAGAAAAGCCAAGCCCAGGGAGCAGATTGGCTTGCTACCTCTGACATAACTAGAAAGGAGCGAGTTAAAAGCACCTACTGCTGTGTACTGGAAGTAGGGTTGCCAAGACTTACTTTTGTTGGGGCGGGGGGAGTCCCAGCCCTCCTCAGCCCTCCTCCCTTGTATGATAGAGCGTCCCCCCCGAAATGTGCCTGACACAATGACATCACTTCTGGGTGATGTCATCACGCTGGGCACGTCTCCGCAGCCCAGCAATTTGGAGGTGAGGTTTCCCCCAGCGGTCTGATCCAGGCCAGCGGGAAGTGGGCCAATCAAGTGGGGGTTTCCCCACCCCCCTGGGGGATTTGGCAACCCTAACTGGAAGCCTTCATCAATATGCATACACCTATCTGCTCTGTCCAGGGAGAAAGGGAGATGCCAAATGTCAGGTAACACTGTTCTAATATTGTATTAGGAAGCTACCTCTACTTTTTACCACGGTTGCCGGCGCTGGGCTGGAAAATACCTGGAGATCTGGAGGGTGGAAGGCAGGGTTTGGGGAGGGACAGGACTTCAGTGAGGTATAATTTCATAGAGTCCGTCTTCCAAAGTGGCCATTTTGTCCACGTGAACTGACCTCTGTAACCCTAGAAATCAACTGTAATCCCAGGAGAACTCCAGCTACCACCTGGAGGTTGGCAACAGTAACTATTACTGATATTTTGTTAGAGACTGTAACCTAACTTTGTCACCTGCATAACTATAATCAAGGTTTGTTGATCTTTTAGTAGAGGTTAAAGCTTTTGACTATTTAAGGAATTAACACTGCACTGAATTAACACTGCAGGTACAGGCTGTGGCTCAGTGCTGGGGCCTCTGCTTGGCATGCAGAAGGTCCCAGATTCAATCTCCAGCATCTCCAGTTCAAAGGACCAGGCAGTAGGTGATGTGAAAGACTTCAGCCTTAACTGCTGGACAGCTGCTGCCAGACTATTTATTTATTTATTTATTTCATACCCCGCCCTCCCCACTGGAGCAGGCTCAGGGCAGTTTACAGGTCCATTGGCATTATAAAACATTAAGACAGTAAAACAAATTAGAATCATAAAAACAAATTCAGAAGGAGCTAAATACATACAGTGGCGGAATAACTGTCCTTACTGTCCACAGTGGGGTGTCTGATCAGCAATAACTATGAGACTGACATTCTGCTCCATATCATATAGTTCTTTAATGTGGGTGCAGATGTTAAGAGCAGGCAGCCAAGAAGGGATTGTAGGACACAAGTTCCTCAGTTGATGTTAGACAGTTTGGTGCGGCATCTCAATCAAATGCTTGGTGGAAAAGCTATCTTGCAGGCCTTGGGAATTGTAATAAATCCTACAGGGCCCTGATGTCCTCAGGGAGCTCATTCCACCAAAGCAGGGCCACCACCAACAAAGCTCTAACCCTAGCTGTAGCTAGCCTGGCATCTTTAAGGCTGGGAAGAACAAGGAGATTTTGTGATACTGACTGCAGTACTCTCTGGGGAACATATGGGGAAAGGCAGTCCATCAGGTATGCAGGCCCCTGGCCATGTAGGGCTTTATAGGTAAGAACCAGCACCTTCATACTTTTTCAAGAAGTTTGTAATACATTGTCAACCTGTCCGGTCCTGGTGTTTTGTCCTTCTTCATGTTATGTTCTTTTTTTTTTTATAAATTTTTATTGATTTTTCCCTATAACTACAACTATAACGCTACAATCTAAGCTACATATACCTTATACAGAGAGTACTTTATCATTTGCTTAATACTACCTTATTACATAATATACTTATGAAGCATTTAGAACCTTGGATAAATTTCAATTACTTTGTTACTGCTACTATAAAAAATATCAAAACTATTTGGCAGATACGCCCACCTAGAGAAATACGGTTAATTAAACAATTTGTAATACATAAGTGCAATGCTTAATAAAACAGTTTAATCACTATTTCTTCTTTCATCCTCTTCTTGTCTTAACAGTCTCAACTACTTTTGGAGCTGCAGCTCCTTTTTCCGAGTCAGACACTTCTTCTTCACTCTTTGAGCTATCAAATCCATACATGCTTTCTTGCGAGGCCAGTGAACCATCTGAGTCTCTCCCAGTTTCCTGCTCTTTGCTTTTTTCCAGAAATTTTTTCGCTTGTTGAACAGAGTCAATCTTATACTTCTTATCTTTGATGCTGAAGCATAGTCCTTCCGAAGTATTCCAACAATAGATGATAGACTCAGACTGGAGCCAAGATGTCAATTTTCCATAGGCTTTCCTTCTTTTCCTTATTTCAAATGGGATATCCTTCATCACTTTTACTTCTTCTCCCAGGATCTTCAGAGCTGCTTTGTTTGTGGTCCTAAGCACCACGTCTCTTGTAGATTTTTTGGAGAACCTTATCATAATTTCACCAGGCAGGCTTTTCTTTTTAGTGTAATCTGGATAGGTTCTGTAAACCATATCCATATCGCTTTTTATATCCGCTGCTTTCATGCCTGTCACTGGTTCAAGTGCTTCACTTAGCAAATTTTTAAGGTCTTCTCCTGTGTTTTCTGGCACATTCTGAAGTCTTAGGAAAAAATTCGATCTCTCCATTTGTAATTTCAAAAGCTGATCGTGGTGGAAGGCCTTTTCCTTCTCTGCCTTTTGTAGTCTTACGTCTTGGTTTTTTACTGAAGTTTTTACTTCCAGAAGTTCTCGCTGCAGCTTCTCTGTGGATTTATTCGACTCTTTTAGTTCTAGCTGCATTTTGTCCATCTTAACGTTGAGAGCTGTCATTTGGTCCACTAGAGGTCGCAATAACGAGGAGAACACCGCACTCATCTCCGTGGTATCAACCTTTGAACTCGGAGCTGTACTTCCTAGTTTGGGGGAAGGTTTCGGTTTCCCCAGCATTGTTGAGGCTACGCTCTTTGTTTATAGATAGATAAGATGAACGAAAGGAGCAAATTTTCAAACAGCACTTATGTCCTTCTAAAGTTTATGTCTCCAAGTGAGCGATGCTGCCATCTAGCAAGGCGGATGGGCTTTTATTTCTGCAGTAACGCCACGAAAAGAGTCTCATAAGTACGCTAGTCCTGGAGAGGGGGGGGGGTTTCACTCCTCCCGCCGTCTTCCCGCTATGTTCTGCTTTTCTTACTTCAGACTCACGTTTTCTCCATGCGTAACTGTCAGTTCCAGCCTCATTGCTTCGCACTCTCTGCTGCTTCACGGATTTGCGCTTTCAGCCATACGGCTCCCACGGCGGGGGAACCTATGGGGGTGATGAAAAGGGATCTTGATCCCTCGATCGCCACCGTAGGGAGAGATCCCCTTCGTGCCACCCCAGGCAGAGCCCCCTCACTGGGGTCTCTGGGGGCTCGGCACCAGTCCAGAGCCCCTTCTTCCCGCCGGGTACGGATCGCGCTCCCCGCAGTTGCGGAGGAGAGCGTCCGCCATTATCGCAAGTCTTGCCGGAAGTCCTTCTTCATGTTCTTTATTGCTTGAGACATTTCTTGAATTGTTATTGTTTGATTTAATATTTTTATATGTTCTGATATAAACTTTGTAGTTGGGATGTCTTTTAAATATTCTCTTATTCTTTCTTCGGAAACAGACTTCTTTTTATATAATACAGAGAGAACACTGATAAATTGCTCCTGTGTTTTTTTTTCCGCATATGTAATTTGATCTCCTTTCTTTATACCTGTTATTACTATTTTTTTTCCCTTTCCTTCCTGAGACAATACACCAGATATTTGCCAGGTTTGTTAACTTGTTTTAGACATTTTCTGTACCTCTTCTACGTCTAACATGTCTAATTGTTTAATATCTGCTAATGTTTTTATTAAAATTGGTTTTATGTTCTTGTTTCAATATCTAGATTTTTTTCTGTTATTATCTTAGTTTGTTCTAATCTTTCTCATTTTTTTTTAGCAACAGCAGCTAGTAGAATTCCTCTGTAAACAGCTTTACTTCCATCCCAAATTGTGGCTGAAGACTTTCCTTCTGTGTTGTTTAGTTTAAAAAAACTCTTCCAAATCTTTTTACACTTATTTACTATGTATTCTTCTTGTAAAAGAGCATCATTTAATCTCCATCTTCTTGATTCTCTTTTCCATTGCAAGACTACTTCTACGGGATTGTGGTCTGCAAATATCTTCAGTTGAATTTCTACTTTTTCTAAATTCATTGTCAGACTTTTTAATATCTAGCCCTTGTCTATTCTTGAATATGTCTGATGTCTATCTGAAGAGAAGGTAAAGTCTCTACCCTTTGGGTGTTTGGTCCTCCAGGAGTCTTCTACTTCCAACCTTCCCATATACTGAAATACATTTTTAGGTGCCTTTCCACCTTTAATATTCCTTGATCTGTCTTTTTTTTGGGGGGGGGGGTCCTAGTACTCTATTTATATCTTCAAGAATTGTTATTTCCTTATCTTGGAAAACTAGCATAGTTTGGGAAAAATTCTCAAAAAAATTAACTTTAACCTCGTTTGGTGCATATATTATTGCTATAACTCCACTTGCAGCTCCTCAGCCAATTGCTTAGCTTGTTCCTCTGTTGCAATTACTTTTCTTCCTTTTGGTAAGTATACCTCTTTGCAAATGGTACTTTCCAACAATATTTTATTTATTCCTTTTGTAAAATCTGTCTCAAAAAATTGAAGTCTTTTCTTTTCTTCAACACGCTTCCTCTTAAATTCTGAAAGATCTACGCTTCTTTTTCTGCAAACTTAAGTGGTGATTCCCTTTGGTTCTTTTAGTATTGCATCTTGTGTTTTCTTGTAGGTGAATCGAACCAGTATATCTCAAGGTAACTTATTCTTGAAGGCAAATCTTGAATTCACTCAAAAAATCTGGTCAATGTCAGGAAAGTCTTCTTCTACCTTTAAATCATTCTGAAGTAAATTACAAAAGCTTTCTTCCAAAATTGCCCCCCAAGTCCTCTATAATTCCTCTAAAATGCAGGTTATAAGATCTGTTTTTCCAAGATTTCAGTTCTTTGTTCTGCCTTCTCAATCTAAGTCTGTATCATTATCATTTTGCTTCCCTTTGATTTTTATAATTCTTATGGTCTTGTAAGTTTAAATTAATTTCTGATAGTCCAGCCGAAATCTCTTGACATACTTATTGAATCTTCTGAGTTCTTTTCTCTGAATCATGAATAGTCTTTTGAGTTATTTCTTCAAATTGTTGCATTTGGTGTACCAATGTTTGCAATAATTTTACCACTATGCCTTCAGTTTTCTGGTCATTATCTGTTTCATCTATACTCCTTTTTTCTTTTTTCTCTTTGATGTGTTCCTGTTGCCACTTTCCTTTTTGCTCTTCTCTTTTTAAAAATATTGTATCAAATGCACAACAAGCAAAATTTAAACTGTTTAAATAACTCAGCTAGAGTGTATGTCCATTAAAATAATGGTATTATTCACAATTCATACTTAAAAAGCTAAATGTAGCAAGTAATGACTATTCTGAATTAATACAGTATAAATGAGAAAGGTAGCTTATCTTCTAATCATTAAGTTACAAACACCAATATACCACCAATAGAACATTCCCAAAGGCAGATAAAAACTGCAAAGGAAAATGCTGGAAATGTCATGACATAGATGGAACTTTCATATGTGATGGACTTGTAAAAAAGCAAAAAGATTTGGAAAGAAATACACTGAAAAAAATGCAGAATATATTAAAGTTTTAATTGCAAATGGAGGAGGAGGAGATTGGATTTATACCCTGCCCTTCACTACCTGAAGGATTCTCAGAGCGGCTTACAATCCCTTTCTCCTCCTCTCCCCACAACAGACACCCTGTGAGGTAGGTGGAGCTAAGAGCACTCTCCTGAGAGCTGTCCTTGAGAGAACAGCTCTGAGAGAGAACTTATGACTGAACCAAGGCCACTCCAGCAGGTGCATGTGGAGGAGTGGGGAATCAAACCCAGTTCTCCCAGATTAGAGTCCACACTCCTAACCACTACACCAAAAGCATGCTATTAGGGGTTCTGCCTGACAAATTACCAAAAAATTTAGAAGTGATATTCAAATACATGGTAACAGTGGCTAGAACTATTCATACAGCAAAATGGAAACTAGATGTCTGTCCATGCTTAGAAGAATGGGAAAATAAACTTGCTGAATATGCAGTAATGGCAAAATTAATAACCTATTTGAGAAACAGGTCCATTACGAAATCTGAGATGGAATGTGTGTTACATGTATTATGCTAGCAGGAGACAAGTGAGAAAATATCAGATACAAATGTATAGCAATGAAATAGAAGTAGAATTAAAATCTATTCCAAATGTAATATATCCTGAATACAAACAGGTTCTCAATATGAGATAACACACTTTTTTGCACCTTGATATATTATTTATTTAAGGTTCTATTGAATATGTAGAAGTGATGAAAAAATGTTATAGTGAACATATAGTAATGATGAACCAATGTTATAGTCAAAATAGATTAATTATGAAGTTTGAACCTTAAACTTAGATGTTGAATACAATTGTATCTCAACAGAAATAAGGACTATTCTATTTTTTAAAAACAACTTAAAATTATAATGATGGGGATGTAAGGGAAGATATTTTCTGTCTAATACATTTTGTACTACATGATTGTCTTCAACAAACACAATTATGTTGTATAATCCTTTTTTTTTCCATTTCCATTTTCCCAGTTTTCTTAAATTATATAACAACAACAACCCAAAAAAGCAATGGAGGGTGATTGATGCTGAGTTTGCCTTTTTGTTATACTACCCCTAGCCAAATGGTAGTAACACACTGTTCTAAAGACCTTCAGCAGGGATATTTCAGGGGGTGCCATGGGGCCACTGGGAAAAGGGGACACTATAAAAATCACTTTCATGAACTCAGTCTGTTCACAGAACACGGATCCAGCCTAAATTTTAATTGTGGGGGACTACTCTTATTGAGTGTCACACCAATATACTATGCTGAGTTGGTTCTAAAACTTTTAAAAGATAGCATTCAAATAGTCACATCTCTGTCAGACACCATGAGGGCAGGCATTTCCACAAGACTGGAATTTTCAAAAGCCTCTTTAAAAAAGGGATGGTATGGGAAGAGTAGTTTAGCATTTGGAATGCTGGCTCCATTAACTCCCAGGAGAGATGAGCTAATTTAAGATGCTAATGTAAGATCAAGCAATGCTAACAAGACTCCTATGATCAGTACTTCCTGGAGTTAGAATTCAACTTACGAGAATAATGTGTTCTCTAATTTAGGTTCCATAAAAGAATGAAAAGCCTAGTAGAGGGATGTGTATTAAAATAAGGCGTTAATTAATTAACTATCATATGGTAGTGTGTGTAGTATAGCCAGGAGATCCTAAGATTGTCTGGCAGCCAGCAGTTCTAGCTCTTTTAGCGATAAGCACCACTAGGAAAGGTGAGTCCATTTATTTTTTTTATACAAAGACCTAAAAAGTAATATTCAAATAAAAGAGAAAAGTAAATTACTTGCAATTCCATTATTCTCTATAGTGTCATGGAGCAGGGAACATTTTCAAAAGAGGGATGCTGTCAGAATATCCTTATGGCAACTTTGTATTCAGGGTTGAATACTGATGGCCCTTGATCAAAATGTATTAGAAAGGAGCTTTTCTGTCACAAAATGTAATGCTAACCCAGGGCCGAGGCTGACAAGAGAAGGTGGATGGGAAGATCTGTCCAGAGAGTATATTCCCAAGGCTGGTGTCAGATTTGAAAGCATAGGATGGAAAGCATTCACTGAAGTGCGAAGGGTCACTTCACATTCTCTCAAATTTTTACTTAATTTTAATACTGAGACACATTAATCATGGATGCATCCATAGTCTGATTTTGGTTTTAACTGAAAATCAAACATTATTCCAGCATTTTTACCTTGTGTGCTGCATATAGTGAAAAAAGATACCAGGTGTAAACATCTTTAAAATCACAGCAATTTTTTTTTTAAAAAAAAAGAACAAAGAAAGAAAAGCATATACAATTCACAGTGTTAGTTTCTTGAAAGATATTTTCTCAAGCCTGTTTTACTCAATTTTATATGATCTTCCACTTTTTTCCTTCTGTACATGTCTCACCATCCCATTCCAGCAGCTAGTTTCCTTTGCTGTGCTCAGGGATACAATATTAGCCATATGCAAAACCAAAAGTGAAGACTACACCTTCAGGTGCAGTTTTCCAGACTCAATATGCTAGGATGATACTTAGCTGTGTCAGCAAGTGTATATTCCTTTAAGAAAGGTCACCACAAGATGAAATTTGTTCCAGATCAACAAGCACTACAAGAATTGACATGCATTATGTATACAATCTACTTTACTGACATCAAAGCCTGTCAAGCACTTCTCACCCACAGTTATAAAACATAAGTGTCCAAGGCTACAAATTCAAGGCCTGAAAGCATTTTTAACAACTTCTAAACAAAAAGCTGGGGATAACAGCTCAGCGTTAGACAGCTTCAGCCTGACAATTAGTACGAAAAAAAATTAAGTATGCTCTTATACAAGAAAGCTTCCTTAGTTTATAGCAGTCCATTTCACAGGAGCAGATCAACGAAGTACCCATTATCTAAATGGCAAATTTAGAAAGTACAGAAGTGGAGGACTTGCAAAGATTAGTGGGGGGCATCAGATTTCTTTTCCTTCTCCCACAACTTCCTCTTTCCCTTTCCTGGCAGCCCCCATAACATCTCCCCTTTTCCTGCATTCTTCTGTCCTTCCCACCTACCAGCCAACCTACCTTTATCTGCTCCCCACCGCCCCCATCTTCAGCTTTCTCTCCTTCCTTCTCCATGGCAGCTTATCCCTGAGAAAATTCTGACTTGATCCAGATGCTGGGCTGGGCCCAGTTATACAGTGCAGACAAGAGCTGTCTTGTCTGTTCATAGCCCCAGTCTCCAGATTTAACTATTCCCAGATGGAGTTACATTGAGAATTATATTGATGTTTAAAACTTCTGGAATTGCCTCTAATAGGCCTGCACTCCTTTCTTTACCATCTGACTGCTTTATCCTAGCAATATTGTCCTTGACCTCTGAAATGCCTGTCAGCCCTGTCTCTCTCGATGCCATTGGCTGATTTGCTTTGAAGTCAAAGTGGAGTTTTGGAGGCAAAAAGTGTCATGCCTCCTCAGCCTGCCTCTGATGTTGGAAAGCACCTGGACAGCCCTGGGCCAAGCAGCTGAATACAAAATTGATATGGCACTTGGTAGACTTTAAAACTAGAAAGCCAAGGTCAACAACATCTTAATAATTGAACATCATAAATTTTATTCATGCATCATGGAATTAAGTACTACTTTGTTCCGATCACTGTCAGACATTTGGGTAGAAGCACTTTAGGCAGATCTCTGTATTAACTTTTTAATTGCATTTGATGGTGATGATTCCTGCTGTAGTAGTAACAGAATTTAGACGAGTATAACTTTTGTGACCCCTCCTCCCCTCAACAGAAACCAGCTTCCTCCCACCAAGCACTGTTTTACAACCTACTGGGAAAAACTGAGGTGGGGGGGATAAAGTAATCAAGTCTCTGGTAAGTCACAATATAATACTCATGGATTGTATCTAGTTTGTTGGATGACATGTTGTTGCAGGACAAAGTATATCCACAACAATGTTCCTAAAGTCTTTGTATACACATGATTTCACCTCTCTACCTCACTCCTCCTGAACTGGCATGAAGTACTGAAGTAGAAGGCTGAGCTGATAAGGAAGCAATCTACGGTGTGGAATTATGTCTCTAAGAGTGATGCTACTGGTCTGTTAAGATCAGTACTCTGGTATCTCTCTGAGGCCTCAGGCAAAAAACTTTATGAACCCACCTGGACTAGGTGCACTAGTCACAACTAGGAGAGGCTGCATAGATATTCATTTAACATATATATATTAGAAATTAAATTTGAGTGAGACCTTCTGCATACAATGAATGGATCTACTATGGATTTTTAAACAGCAAATGGCCATCACATTGGAGGTGGCACAGAGGGAGTTAACCTTTCCTCCCATGCCATTTTTTCAATCTCATCAGATCTCTGCTATTGGTCACATAGAGGAAAGTAATAGGAAACATTTCCATCAGAAGACAAAATTCATCAGATATTCTAAAACCGGGATAAACAACTCAAATCATTCAAAGGGCCATTTTTTGGTGGTGGAAAGTACCTTTATGTTACAGCTGACTTATGGCAACCCCATAGGGTTTTCAATGCAAGAGACATTTAAAGGAGGTTTGCCATTGCCTGCCTTTGCATAGCAGCCCTGGACTTCCTTGAAGATCTCCTGTCCAAGTACTAATGAGGCCTAATCCTGTTTATCTTCTGAGATTTGATGAGATCAGACTAGCCTGGGCCACCATGGTCAGGGCAAGGGCCATTTTTACATTTTAATTAAAGATCATTATATTGCTACATGGTGCTTAGAAATATACTTTTGTTACCATGTTAACTTGGTATTCCCTTCAATCCATTGTCTGATGACCTCCCACTTTTATGCATCTCAAAGAGTCCCCCTCCCTTACTTTTCCTCAAAGGGCTGAGCCACAACAGCACATAAATTTTCCATACATGACATTTATATTCTGAGGAAGTTGCACATTGGCAGACCCATGTAGGATGGCTGTTAGACTGGAAAAGGATGAAAAAACTGGAAGTAAAACCACATTACCAACACTGAGACTGGTGAGATAAAAATCAGTACAGGTATAGGAATGCAGGAATTCTTTTATCCCCATCCTCTTTTTTGGTACAATTGGACAAGGCTTCAGTGTTCACATGAACACACACACACACACATAAATATGCGTGTGTGTGTAACTATAGTACTGTATTTTTTAAAAAAAATCAATAAAAATTAGCTTTTGCAGAGACACAGGAAAACTACAGAGACGTAGGAAAACACAAACAAATTATCTGAGCAGGGTACAAATAATCAGGGAGGGGATGCAAAATCGTCCCATGAGCCTTATGATGTACAGACCTGTTCTAAACATTTTGATGTGTCACTGTAATCTCAACTTTACAGCTGCAATCTCAGTTTTGCACTTTTTTTTGGGGGGGGGGAGAGGTGTTTTTGTGGTCATGTGCATGTCAACTGGCTTCTGCTAGCATGATCTGTAAAACAACTGCAAGATGAATATGGATTACTATTACTGAGTTATCTAACAAATATTTATATGCTCAGTAGCCCAATTGCTTTAGGAAAGGGTCATGGCTTAATACCTCATCTCCTTAGTTTATTTTGGAAATTAATGTTGAATGTTTTGCTCTTGGGACACCTCATGAAAGAATCTAGTGATTCTTACAAGTAATTATGTATACTAAATGACAAACACATGTATTATGTACTTAGCTGAACCTTTTCGGTTTGCCTAGATTTAACAGGAATGGTTTTAACAAAATTTCAAATAGGAAATCATACATACAATATTTCTTAATCTTAAATGAAGCATCCTAATTTTTACAGATACTGTGAATTTTCACAGAAATTGTGAATGGATATTCAAGAGCAAATGAGTGTACAAATAGGATAAACACAGTCGCTCAGAGCAGTCTGTACACATGAAGAAGCTCCAGGAATTTTCAAGAAGACCAGGCACATCTTGTAAGCCACCTTGAGCTACAAGGAAAGGTGGGATATAAACATTTTAACACAATTAAATAAATCTATATCCTACTTTTGTGAGCTGAAAACTGTTCTATAGTTCTGTGCCAACTTTTCCTCTATGACATGCTTCAGAAATAAAATTCTTCTGGCCATAAGACCAGGCTACTGATGGGTGAAATGGCATGGAGGGTTCATCCAGAACAAGAAAGCAGTGGCAGGCATCCTACTTGGTACAACGTGCCTGGGGATTTACTGTTACAGATCCAAAAGGGAAGAGAAAAGCTCACTTCTCTATGCCACCCTGTTTTAAGTAGTTAGCTTCTTTCTCAGAGGAGGGATGAAGCAGAGGAGTCCTAGTAGGGGACTCAGGGGAGGGGGGGACTCCAGCCTTTGGGATTCCTCCCACAAGTTTGGTTGGTTGGCTTGTTTCCTGGGTCCCAAATATAAGAGGTAGAATGTACTCAATTTTGTTTCTGAGAAGTTCATAGCATGGAATAAATCCCTTGGCAGAACAATTTCATCAACTGTAATTAACCAGAGGATGTGGAATGAGTGTCTCTTATCCTACAACACCTTAATTAGATCGTTTGAATGCAACCAACAATGATCTTAGGAACTGCAAGCAGAAGTTCTACTTTCAGGACAGAATCTTCTGTCTCTTCCCATTTTCAGCAGCTTCCTTCCCCACATGAAAACCTGCTTCTGAGGGTCACAGGACTGTCCACAGTATGGGACACAGAGGGATCATCTAAAGTAGGAAATCCACAGAAATCACAAACATCTCTTTGTATGAGCAGGAGTGTTCTCTGCTTGTGCAAAGGTACCTTTGGATGCAACCTAATTTTGCAAGAAGAGTATCTCACTATTTGGAATATGGGGCAGTATCTTTAAAATTAAAATGTGACCTTTTCAGAAGCTTCAAATTTGTGTTATTTAAATACCATCTAAATGCAAATCAAAGCATAGATGTAGATCCCTAAATGTAAAAGGTATGATAGCCAACTATGCAGATATGCATTTACCCTAGAAAATAACCATTCTGGTAGGATAGCTTCTCAAAAATTCTTGCCAAACTGAAGAGTTTTTCTCATTTACTAGATCATATAAGTTTCAAATCTTTGTGAGCCCATTACCTGTACTGTATCACTCTCTACATGCTGAAATTCTTCTCAAGCTCTACTCTGCCTTCCGCACAGCAGCCAGTGCGGTGTAGCAACTAGAGACTTAGATGGGGGCTTGGGAGGCCTGGGTTCAAAGTCCTTTTGGCCATGAAGCTCATTCTCTTGCAACCTAATATACCTCTCAGTATTGCTCCGAGATGCTTGGAAGAAGGCTGGGATATAGACAGATTCTTGTTTCGGCAACAATGGCCTTTCATACATGGAAGACAGAGCAGTGGATCTGCTTTCGGGCTCCCCCCCTCCCCCCCCCCCCCCCGTAACAGATAACTGGGATTTACAGAAAGACGTGGATCAAACATAAATACAGGACAAGCTACAGCATATCATTATATGACCCAAATCCATTGTGTACTCTTTCCTCTTACATGAGACAGTTAATAAAAGACTTGAGCTTTCACGGTAAGCAGTTTAAATGACAAACCATGGCTTGTGCCCTTCCCTGAAAAACAGTATTTGTCTCAAAACAGATTAGAGTTTGTGATTCAGTTGCAGTATCATGTTGTTGGGATACAGTATTTCCACAACCTAAGCCTAAATGTCATAATACCCCCTTTGCACAGAAGAAGCTTGTACCAGTGCAAATGTTCTGGTGTTCCGATAAAGAATCACAAAACCTTAGTTTTTATAATTTTTCCATGGTTCAATTTATTCATATTTGTATATGTATGTGTCTGTTTTATACAATAGTCTCCATAAAAAAAAAACTTACTAAAACTAATTTTATAAAACAATTTTTATAAGAGGGTTGATTTTTAAAAAGTTGGTAATTATATTAAAAACGACTATGGGGGGCAGCCACCCTGCCCTCCTACCATTTAGAGTCACACTCCATCCAGGTCCACTAGCCTAGGAATTGAGAGGGTGGGGTAAGGCTGATATCCTGATCCTCTTCCTCTCTGCCCAATGTTCCTTCTTTCACCTCAGGAGCTAAGATCTGGCTGGTCATCACATGTATGCTCCCTCCCACATTTGAAAGCAGCCTCCGTGGATAAATCAACCTTCAGATGGGACCTGGAGATCGCAGAGAATTTCAGCTGATCTCCAGACTACAATAGTAAATTTCCCTGGAATAAATGGCTGCTTTAGAGGGTAGTGTACGTCATTACATCCTGTTGAGGCCCCTCCCCAAACTCCACCCTCTTTAGACTCTGTCCCCAAATCTCCAGGGTATTTCCCAACCCAGAGTTGGCAACCCTATATGCATGTCCCACTCCTGCCACTCCCCTCTTAGGAGACAGGCCTCCTGAGATGACATGCAGGCTAACTTCTAGGCAAACACCCCAGGCACCTTGTGGGAGCTCCTCCCTCCAGCATACCAGGTACAATAAAATAATACCCTGCCCCATGATTGCTGCCTGAATAGCTGTAAAGTGGGTTGGGAGTTAAAGGGCCTGGATGCTGCAGCAGGGGATCACACTGTGGCCCACCCACAGACAGATAGCTGAGCTGCTATGGTAAGCTCTTGATCTTCCAAGACCACCCCAAGGCCTAACAGAGCTCTTAGAACTAGAGGGTGAAACCTCCACCACAAGTGCAACTAGCCAAGCTACCCTAACTATCTCTGGGAATGGGCAAGATAAATAGGGGGGTCCCCCAGGGCTATTTTTGAGCAGGAACGCACAGGAACGGAGTTCCGGCTGGCTTTTGAGTTAGCCACGCCCACAGCCCAAACCTCTGTGCATGTGTGGCTACAGAGCATGCCGCACTCCCCACATTACGTACAAGAGGGAAAGGTGGCATGCAGGGGTCCTTTGGGGCCAGAGCGAGGCGGAGCAAAGCTCCGCCAGCTCAGGAGTGGCCACTAGGGCAGCCACGGGCCGAATCAGATTCTCTGATCTGATTCAGCCCGCTGCTGAATTGCCGCTGAAATTTGGCGGCAAATTTAAAAGCAACTGGAGGGGAGGGGGTTTGAAGGAGAGGCTCCAAACTTGCAGGGTAGCTGCTGGGGCCTTCCTCGAAATACCCACCAAGTTTCAAGAAGATTGGACCAGGGGGTCCAATTCTACAGGCCCCCAAACAGGTTGCCCCATTCCCTCCATTGTTGTCTATGGTAGGAAAAAAGTAACACTGGTGGGGATGGGACAACCTGTTTGGGGGCCCATAGAATTGGACCCCGTGGTCCAATCTTCTTGAAATACGGTTGGTATTTGGGGGAGAGGCCCCAGCAGCTACCCTGCAAGTTTGGAGCCTCTCCCTGAAACCCCCTCTCCTCCAGCCCCTCATATACCCTATGAGTTTTTGCCATTGACTTCAATGGCCCATAGGGTATAATGGGGCTGAAACTGACATTCCCTTTCTGACACACTTCTGGTGATGTCAGGGGACATGGCATATGCTAATGAGTTATGCTAATGAGCTCCTGTACCTCTTTTTCTATGAAAGGACCCCTGGTGGCATGTTAAAATGCCGTCTTTCCCTCTGGGGAGCCCTTCGGGATTTCCTTGTCAATTTCACTCCCCACCCCCCACCCCCCCTCAGCTGAGAGTGAAATTGACAAGGAAAAGCCTCTCTCTGCCTTCCCTTCTCCAGCTGACACATGGCAGCCAGAAAAGGGCAGGCAGAGAACCCAGGCATATTGAAAATGCCTTTCTTTCCCTCTCCGATCAGATCCCAAGCACTTCAGCACTGCATTTCCACAGTTGTCTGGTTCAGGGGTGGGTGGGTAGGAGACTAGAAAGGCGTTGCTGAAGTGCCTTGGATCTTTCCCCAGCTGTTGGGTTCCGGGGTGGGGTGTTAGAAGACTAGAAAGGTGATGCTGAAGTAGGGCGGAGAAGTTCAGGGCGGGGGGGGGGGGAGAGGCAAGCTTTCATGCCTGCCTTGTGCTTTCCCAGCCTCTGCCTAATATGCTAATGAGCTGTGCTGTTGGGGGTGTGGCCTAATATGCGAATAAGTTTTTGCTGTTGGGTGTGGCCTATTATGCTAATGAGTTCCTGCTGGGCTTTTTCTACAAAAAAAGCCCTGGGGTCCCCTACTGACCTTGCACTGATTGCTGAAGTAACCAAGGAAGTATTAGCATAGTGAATAGAAAGTAGTTGCACTGGAGAGATCTTTTTCCCTCCCAACTTCATATGAAAATAAAGCCATGTCCCATTTGTCAGACTAGTAACAGTCATCTGTTCCTCACAGCCTTGAGACTATGAACTGAAGATGTAACTGAGGCAGAAAGCAATGGGCAGTATGTTGCTACAACTGGTTGCTGGGACGCAATGCATAAATATTCTGGAACCTGTATGGACTGCTTTAGGAGTGCTATTTGTAAATTATAGGGACCATATCTTGTGAGTTCCAGGAACACCTAAAGGTACTTGTTATTACCTACAAAGTCTTAAATGGTCAAGGATCAGTGTTGCTGAATCCTCTCCTCCTGTATACACAACTGAGGACTATCTACTGAGGCCCTGCTTTATATGCAGAGTGAAGGTGGGTAAACAGCAGTGATAAGTCATTTCCCATCATTCTGAGATTCCAGGACTTCCTCCCCACAGAGTCTTGGTTCCAAATTCAGTCATTATCAGGCAATAATCTTTTTATTTACCAAAACTTTTGTATAATTGTATCTCTACCACAAAATCTCTCAACTCTGTTAACTCACAAGATGGTTTTCAACCACAGCTAACTGCTTTTATGGTTAGACATTTCCATCCATATGTTTTAATTGAACATGTATTTATTTGTGCCCCATAGTTTAGTCTCCATTGTTCAGTCTAAAATCCCTTTCATTCAATGAGGAGCAACCATAAACATAAAAAAAGGGTCTGCAGTTAGACCACAGTTAACATGTGGTTTTTTGTGAACCAGCAGTCTATTTGATACTAAATAAATAGCTGACTTCCTTTGGGACAGCTGCGAGCAATTCCCTGTCATTTCCCTTGCTGTCACCTTGCTTTTGTTGCTTGCTCCTGCTTCAGCCTATGAGTCTTCTCTTCCCTGTTTATACCTTTCTCCCCTTCACCTTCCAGCAAAGATCACTTCTTACATTTCTTTATTGCTTCTCTCTAAGCCAAGCTGCAAATGAACTTTATTCAAGACTGCAAGACGGAAGCCACTTGCTCCAAATCAGTTCCACTGAAACTGAGGGGAGGACTCCATGGTAAATGGCTTGCAAATAGAGCCAACATTATTGTAATGCTGAATTATGCCAAGACAATTAATAGAAACTTGATCTTCCACATGCAGGATGTTTCAAGACACTGAGTGAGCTTCTCAAAAAGGAAAGGGATGTTTCATTTAATATTTTAAAGCAAAAGCATAAAGGGGTATCATAATGAAAGTTAAGAAACGACAATAGCAACAGAGCGTTCTTATGTTCTACCCAGGCTGAAACCTCCATCAGAACTACATACAATGAACAGGACAGATACACACAAGAGGATTCCTGTTGGAATGGTCTATTAAACAACCACACATAATTTTATGTATCTGAATAAATACGATAGGTCTGCCTAAAAATAAGACAAGTGCCTTAGAGTTTTTGTTCCCAGTCAAAAGCTTCTCTTGGCCCTCAGAAAGTATAAAGTTCCAAGAAGAATAAAGGCTCCTCGTGCTATACATGTTGCACACTTGGAACTCATTTCCCATTTCAAGGAACAGGGGAAGCAGCAGGATTTTGGGGGAGAACATCAGCGCTTCTGTGTACACAAGAAGCCCTAATTAAAGTGTTCAAATGCAAGCTCTGATTTGCATCCATTAATTCCAGAAGTATTTTACTGGAGGTTCTGCTCAGACTTGGAACAGGTCCCTGACCAAATACTTTGTTTAATCAGCATATTTTCAATCATTTTCTGCACCAATTATGAGAAGCCTGTACCGGTGCTTTGGGATGTGGAATGGTGTAGCATAGCCTGATCTTAGAAGCTAAGCATGGTCAGTACACGGATGGGACACTACCAAGGAAGACTTTGCCGAGGAAGGCAATGGCTAGCCACCTGTGCTTCTCACTTGCCTTGAAAACCCTGTGACTTGATGGCACTTTACACACACACACTGGTACTTTGCAACCACCCATGATAGCAGCACATATATAAGCATGTGGGAAGGGCTTCTATCTTTTGTCTCTATCTATCCTTTAGGCTCACAGTCCCCTCTTCCCCCATCTAAGACTACTGAGATAGCTGAAAGGCAGGGATTGTAAGGAAAAAGCAGTAGGAAAAGAAGAACTCATCATCCCCTTGCCACCATGGTTTTAAATTGCCCACCCATCACTTTATACAAATTCAGAAGTGATTCATGTTCTAACACTGACACATGGTTAATTCCTTAAACAGAAAAGGGGTTACTTCATTTTTGTAATAGAATTTTACTTACACAGTATGTAAACCTATATGCTCGTTCATTACTCCAGTGATAAAATGCTGTGATACTCATCTATGGCCGTAGGATAATTAAGACAAACCTGGGCATCTGTTTAGACAAAGTCCTGTAGCTGTTCATTGTGAAATAAAGCACCTGCACAGCTCAAGTTTTCCAGGTGTTTCTTTGTTCTGCAGGGAATTTTAATTATTACTTTGCCTTTTTTACATATAGTATGTCCCTCTTGCATTTTATACCTTCATAGTCTTTTGAATATTCTGAACCTGATAGCTGTTAAAGAATATCAGGGAAAGTATGCCCAGATGTCACAACTGGAAATCTTGAAGTATTTGAATCCTGTGCCCTTGGGCAAATGAAGAGGTTTTCAATCACCTTGACCCCAGCCACATGGCTCTTCCACATTATCTCGGGATGAGAGGTTAAACTATACTATACTATGAGAGGGATACTATAATAAAAACCAATAAAGTTTTCAAAAAGACTGCAGTGGGCCTCTGTATAAACTGTTTATTTCCCTAACACAAATGTCAGTCTTCATATCAAAAAAGGCATAGACTCCAAATGTACCTATGATAGAGCAAATGTCTTCTTCTAACCTGGGTGCATGCATCCAGCAGCCAACATATGTGGTTATTTCTGTTCTATATGTCAAAGGCACTTAAGCCATGCTTTTTTCAATGGAAAGGTGAAGCTTACCAATTTCAGTGAATCAGGAAAATCTCTACAGATTTTCTGTAAGTGCTCGCTACATTTTGCCAGTTCACACAGTAAAAACCCAGTTGGAAAGTGCACTGAAAGTGGATTGAAAGTGGATTATTTAATGCATTTGACCACAGCCTTATATTCCATCATTTTTGCATAAGAAATTGGGATCTACATGAAACTGGATCACATGACTGTTTGCAAGCAGACAGAGACCACTGCCATGGGGCAGAGCTTTTACCACCTGCTTTGCACCTCACCACCACTCCCTTGAAGCTTAAAGGGAAGCTGCCCCTTGAAAGGAAGGAAGTACCTGGGGAGAGACTGCTGTCATCAGGGCAGAGCTTTTACCTCTTGCTCTGTTACATTTCCTTCCCTTGTGGGTTAATTTGTTGCTGACTGGTAGATCGGTTGTATTCAATAACATATTATTGTTTGTTCATATTGAAAGCCACTTTGTATCCACACTCAGTGGAGAAAAGTGAGGTAAAGTATTCAAGTAAATAATGAAAAGCCTCCTTTCTAAACTTGAGCCAGCTGCCTGCCCGTAAACATATTTCTCAGGATGACTTACAAGTTACAACCCACCAATCTATCCAAATCTGACCACAGCATGGAGCAACAGATTCTGGCACTCCCTTTGTTTTGATGAAACACCTTGTTTGCTCCATAAAGTAAATAATCAATTCTTTATTAAATCATCAGATGAGGTGGGTGGCACTGAAGAAGCTGCACTGCTAGAATCTAAAGCGATCTTATGGAACAGCCATGTACATTGTTTATGATGTCCTGCATTCAGTGGTACTTGATATCTTCTTGAGGTGTTGCACGAAGCCAGTTTGGTGTAGTGGTTAAGTGCACAGACTCTAATCTGGGAGAACCAGGTTTGATTCCCCACTCCTCCACTTGCACCTGGCTGGATGACCTTGGGCAAGCCATAACTCTGTACCAGCTATTCTCTCAAGGACAGCTTGGGAAAGAGCTCTCTCAGCCCACCCACCTCACAGGGTGTCTGTTGTGGGGAGGGGAAGGGAAAGGAGTTTGTAAGCCATCCTGAGACTACAAGTGAAGGGTGGGGTATAAATCCAATCTCCTCTTCTTCTTCTTCTTCACGAAAACCTGTTGTGTAAAATAGCCTTCCAGTTAAGTGGTTCTGTCTGTAGTAGTGGGCTAATTTAGAAGTGCACAAAAACACCTAACATTATTTAGTTAAATATTATGGTACTATGCATTTCATAAAAGATTATATCCCAGAAGTGTTTTTTATAAACTAAGAAAAGCATGCATTCCATTTTCCTTCTGGTACATTCATGAAAGCAAATACACCTAAAATACCATCCGAATAAACAAGCCTGATACAAAAGGCTTTTTGTTTTTGCTGTTATTAGAGACTATGCTGGGGTACCTACCAAGCATTTGAGGGAAAGCTAAAAGCAGCACTTAGGGGAATTCACTGGGAGGCATAAAAACTCTCCAAAGAAAACATAATAAGGAAATCTGAGATATTTCTGGTGTTAAAAGATACTGTTCAGATTGCAAAGGAAGTGCTGATGGGAGGCTGCCTTGTTCAGTGATACTTCTGTGCAGTAAAATGTGTATTCCTTTTTGTCAATCTCTCTCCATTTTAAATCAAGTAGAGCTTCTTCAGTGACCACATTTCCCCAGAGTGTCTAGTCCACTTCCATCTAGTATTTAGAGAGGAGTTTAAACAAAAAGCCACTTGCCAGTTTTTCAATGTCATTCACATCATCTGTCACGGGATTCCCACAGGGATTTTGAGCTTTGACAAGAGGACTGAATAGGAGCAGCTGAAGATAAAAGCAAGTGATAATCCAAGTCTGTAAAAGAGAGAGAATATTTGCTTGATAATCTTTACACACACTTATTACAAAGTGTACCACATAAAACCTTAATACCTAGCAGTGAAAGCATAAAAACTTCAAAACATTTTTTTGGCTATTAAGTTATAAAGTGAAGACAAGTATCATCAAACACGGTCTGGGCTAAAATTCTATCATTTTCATTACAAGTATGTTTGGAACAAAATGCATGCTTTTGAGGAATATTTCACTTCTCCAATTCAACATTTTCATCACTAAGCAAGTTTACCTGTTCAAATATTACCACCTTCATGGAGATCCATGAAGTTCTTCCCCTTGGAAGAGTCCACCAAGAAGTGGGGGCCACATAAATGCTTCCATGGGTGTCCTGCCTAGCTTATGCCAGGAAAGCACTTCCCTGGCAACTACTGTTGTCAACCATATAGACTCTAGATCAGGGGTGGCCAAACTGTGGCTCAGGAACCACATGCAGCTCTTTTACACATATTGTGCGGCTCCCAGCAGGGCAGCTGGGGAAGCAAAGGGGAGGCATGCTTTTTCTTCCCTCCCTCCCTCCCATCTTCCTTCTTTCCTTCTTTCCTTCTTTCTTTCTTTCTTTCTTTCTTTCTTTCTTTCTTTCTTTCTTCCTCTCTATTTCTCTCTTTCTTAGACAAACAAATATCATTGGACAAATTAATATCATTATCAATATCTGTGTTTACCCCTTTTGTTTTTATTTTTGACAGTCTCATTTAATATTAATAAAACACAAATTTGCATATTTTCCAATAAAAACATGTGTAATATTTGCTCATGTCTTGTGGCTCTCAAACATCTGATGTTTATTTTATGTGGCTCTTACACTGAGCAAGTTTGGACACCCCTGCTCTAGATACACCTGGGTGGCCACACAAAATAGTTTGTGATGCAACTGTGTTGCATATGGAACATTTCCACAGAGAAGAGCTTCCTGGAAGCACAGAGATACATGTAATGTTTTTTAAAAAAATATTTTGCACTGTAAAGAAATTGGTGTCAGACTATTTTCTAGATATTTATCTGAAGTCTATTTTATTTGGTTATCAAGTCACTAGTATGGATAAGAACATCCACGATAGATCAGATAAAGGTCCGTCTAATTCTGTGTTTGATCTTCAGTAATGACCAAACTGGCATCCTTCAGCAGTTCAAAGGCAAGGCAAGATGGTACTGCTCATATGTCCCAGGACCTGGCAAACAAGTACATCTTCTGAACATGGAAATGGCATTCTCACTTCTCTATAATAAATATTTATTTGTTTAAAACATATCTATGCCATCTTTCTACCCATTTCTTGGTCCCCGAGGTGGTGAGCATCAAAACACTAAACACTTCAAACATTAAACATCATTTAAAATACAAATATATACAAAGAATTTAAAACAATTAAATAAAATATATAAACACATGAACACATAAAAACATACAAGCAGGAAGCAGAGCAAGTAAGAGTTAGAGAGGGAACATTAAGTAAAACAAGACAGTTTTTGCTCACTGGCGGAGGACAACAATAGAGGAGACAAATGAATCTCCATGGGGAGAGAGTTTCAAAGCTTCAGCATCCTGACTGAGAATGTCCTTTTTCAGGTTGCCACCAGGCTAGTTTCAGAGGGCAGGGGGACCTGAAGCAGGGCCTCTGAAGATGACCCAAGTAGTTGGGTAGATTTCTATTGGAGTAAGTGGTCCTTCAGGTATGCAGGCCCCAGGCCATAGAGGGTTTTAAAGGTCAACACCAGCACCTTTAAGTGGGCCCAGAAGCAATTTGGGAGCCAGTGTAGATGGAACAAGACTGAAGCGGGAGCCAGTCAGCATTCTGGCCACAACATTCTTACAAACTGTAACCATTTTGGTAACGGCCATGTTAACACCTGCATCTAGGGTTGCCAATCGCCTGGAGGAAAAAAGGTTAATCAGAACCTATTTACTAGGTGATACTATTTACCATCATGCCATAAAAAACTTCAGTTGCCCTTTCCCACACATTAAGCCTCTATTAAAGGGACATGACATTTTTCTCCAGGCCTGTTAGCAATCCCACCTATACCTGATCTGTAGTACTGCTCTCTTTAAAACTTAGCAAGATTAGCAGAAAGGAGCAAGAGTCCAGTAGCACCTTAAAGGTTGCATTCAGATGGGCACTTCAATCTGCTGTTGTTCCAACCTCTAATTGAGCCAGATTATTTTGTGACAGAGAATCCTGATCAGACTCACCCCTTTTAGCACACCTCAGAGTGCTCTTGAGTGATCAGATGGCACCAGGCAGGGAGTCAGCCCATCTGCCATTTTTTAAAGTGTGTCCTTTGAGCATGCCCACAAACACTGATGAGCCTTCTGGGATATGTAGTTCATGGGGCTATCAGCCATTTTAAAAAAAACTGTATCCACTGAGCATGCGCAGAAGTGCTGATCAGCCTGCTGGTATATGGAGTTCACTACCATCCTCCCTCTAATCTTTTCAATTTAACCCTTCCCCAAAGCTCAGAAAAAGGCTGTAGAACAGAGGCATCTTTCTTTGAGAGTTTTAAAAAAGAAAACAAAGTTTTGAGCAGCCCTTGTGTGGGGGATAGGGCTGCCAGGTCACCTGGGGGGTGGGGGTTTGCCTGCTCCAGAGGCCACCGGCCTGCTGGTCTGAATCCAGCCAGCGGGGGGAACCCTGCCCCCAAAGTGCCTGTATTGGGCTGATGTAACTGGTGCAATGACATCACCCAAAGGTGATGTCATCACACCAGGCACGTTGCCGGGGGACGCTCTAGCATTCAACCTCAAAACTCTATGGTACTATTAAGTATTGAGTCAGGAGGCGATGAATCCAACAAACAGGCTTTTATTCATAACATCGTTCAGCTCTAAGACAGCTCTATGAGAGTGGCACTCTAATTTATACGGTTCCAGCAAATAACTTTTCAACAATGTAACTATATACAAGCGATATCATTGGACCCAAGCAGGGCTCAGCAAATGGGTACCTAGATTGGCTTCAGGCCCAATGGGAGTCTTTATTAGTCAGCCAATGAGAAATGGAGCATTAGGATACCAGAGCCCTTTCATAGGTAAACCATAGTTATTAACACAACATATTCAAGAACACAAACACAACAGGTACCATTGCGTTTTTTCAATTTCCCAGACACAGAGCTTCCCCCCCGCTGGACAACAGGTAGGGACTTGGCCACCCTAGCAGGGGGGGGGGGAAGGTGTGTATATGCATTTATGGGCTCATCACTAACTAGTAAAACAAAATGGCAGCCAGAAAACAAGAGACCAGTCAGACCTGCCTGACGGCTTGGGTACGCAAGAGCGATGGCCGAGGACAGACTGGCAATGTAAAGCGGGGCAGCCACGCGTCGGAAGTGGAAGAAAAGAGCCTGTTCAGACATGCGCATCTGTCCCTCGGCTCCATTTCGCACTTACCCGTCTCCCAGTCGCTTTCCATCCGCTTTAACAGGACACCGGGTAAAACCGGTGTTCAGGGGCCGTCCTCCGCATGCCTCCCGCTTCCAAACAGTGTGAACTGGAAGAAGCGGGAGGCATCCGGAGGCGGCAGTGTGAATGCGCCACACAAAGTTATGCGCATGTGCGCATGTGCGCACATGCGAAACACATCAAAGAAAAACAAAAAAAGCGCAACGGCGCACGCGAGTCGCGCGCGCCGGCTCCGCGGCAGTCTGAACGCTCTGTATCAGCACCACTGCGCATTGCTCTGGCCAGTATGAACGGCCAGCTCCGTGGTGTTTTTCCCCCGCACCAGTTCCCTCCACTTTGCCCCTGCTTTACATTGCCAGTCTGTCCTCGGCCGATGAGACAACAGGAAATCCATTTTGGAACCAGCTCAGACCAACAGGGCCGGACTTTCTCAGGTATCAAAGAAACACACAGCAAGGGGGGAGGAACAGGACTCAGACGACTGGGGCACAACAGACAGCTGCTGCTGACTGATCATGCACTTTAAATCCATTAGGGAACAGCAATGGCAACGGATCTAACTGCCCGTATGAATGCAGCCAAAGACTAACAAATTTTTGATGGGTATGAGCTTTCATGAGCCACTGCTCACTTCTTCAGATATCTGAAGTGACTCACAAAGTGAGCAGTGACTCATGAAAGCTCATACCTTATCACAAATTTTGCTTGCTCTTTTCTACTGCTACAGACAAACTAACATGGCTGCCCATCTTGATTTAGCAAGATGGTATAAGTAGCCAAACTACTCAGAGATAAAACAACTGACCCTGGGGAAGTTTGGTTGTCTGTATTAGCTTTAGTGTTACTATACCTGTTACCTATTTGATAATTTCTTGTTCTTACATCTTCAGAGAAAGAGCATTATTTATTCCATAATTTATAATTATATAACCCTCTACTGTGTCATGGTCATAGCACAACTCTGCAATCACTGATAAAAACGGTTTGAGCAAACTAAGAGACTTAACTAAGAGAAGTGATGCAAACCTACATTTGAGTAATGCCTCATAACTGTGATGCTTTGTATTCTGGGTACTCAACTCAAGTATGTTTCAGAAAATGGTGGCTCTTGATGGCAGGGTTTAATCTGGTTAAAGGGGTGATGGTGGATTTTAACTGACTTGCATCTTTTCTGTACTACAGCACATATCTCAACAGTTTTTTAAAAAATAGCCAAGACAGCAAAACTACCCCGTGATCTAAACCTCTGTTTTCCACATCCCTTATCAAAGATGCTTCTCAGGTGCAGAGGAAAAGCTGCTTTCACCCATGTGCAGAAAGATCCTCATCCATCTCATCTTGGGGAATAAAGTGTGTCAGTTAAATATGTTTACATCAAATAAAAGCCAGATTTCACATTATGAGTAATAAATGTTCCCCTGTACGCCAGTCAAGCTAATGTGATATTATTAAAAATAAACATCCTACGTATGGTTATGCTACACAGACTACATGGCAGAAAGTCCAGAAAGTGCAATTCTAGAAAGGAAAATAATGAATCCTTTAAGGCACTGCTAAACAGCAAAAACTCTAACTTGGATGGCCCAGGTTAGCCTGATCTCTTCAGATCTCAAAAGCTAAGAGGGTCAGCCATGATTAGTATTTGGTTGGGAGACCACAGAGGAAGTCCAGGGTCCACAGAGCAAGGCAATCACACCTCTGTTAATCTACTGAAAACCCTATGGGGTCCCCATCATTCAGAGGAGACTTGGGGGCAGTTTCCACCACCAAAAAGCATAAATGAAGACATTTCATTAAACTTCCTACTTGTGAGAGTTCCCCCCCCCCAACCCCTTCAACGTCACCTTTTGTTAACATTCAAAACAGTATAAAGCAAACAGATTCACATAATGGAACACAATCCAAAGGGCTACATGTAGACTAACAATGCTCATATAGATTCAGTATCCAGGATCTCCAACAAGCCCTCGGCACTTGTAAATTTCTTCTGAAATGTGAAGGGATCAGAGCAGCAACTGATGCAGCTATGAGGAGCTTCAGAAAGACACTGCCCATTAGGTGGGGACTTTTTTGTGTTCAGTGGAGTGAGAGGAAGAGAATAAGGTTAAAATGGATGCTGGTAAGGTTGACTGGAGACTTGCTCGGCAAGCTGATGCGTTATTGTACTGCCCCCTTTCCCTGTTCCAAACAAAATGTGGGCAGACCAGTGAGGAGACTGTGTGCTCCCAGGGCTTCTTGGCTCTTGGCCATTTAAATTATGGTGTTATACAACTCTTTCTTTCATAACACAATAGAGCCACTCCCAGCAATATGATACATTGTTTTCCTCACTTCAGCAGATTCAGTTTCCAGAGTTCATCACAGGATGAAACATTTGAGGAAGGAAGAGTCAGTTTTATTAACTGAGTTATCCCCCTTAACACAATCTTTGTACAAGATAACTCTCACTACTAATGAGCTACAAATATCCTATTATTGCTTTAAAAATCTTTACATATTCACAGAGAAATGGGACTGCCAGATTGGTGGGCCTGCTGCAATTCCAGAATGCAAAACTATATTGAATGAAATGTGTTTTCCTCTGAATGTAGTCACAGGGTTGGATCCAAAGCATCAAATTTCCCTCCACCTGAAACAAATTTACACTTGTAAAAAAAACAACAACACCACACAGCAGTGGAATGTGCTCCCTGGAGAGGTGAGAGAGCCCTCTCCTTGGAGGGCTCTAGGAGGCACTACAAGGTGTGTGTTTGTTTGCCCTGGCTTTTGAGTGTGTATAAACAGATAGCACCTTTCAAAGGGGTGGGATGAATGTGGGCTTTTTAAAATTTGGTTTTCATCTGTAATGTTTTAAATATCATTTATAAGCCACCTTAAGCCAAGAGGAAAGGTGGGGTATAATTTTTTTTTAAAATAAAGCACAAGTACTTTGATCTTACTGAATACTTATTTCAGTTTTTTTTAAAGTTGTTACAATACAAATAAAACATGGAAGTCCACCTACCCACCAATAAAGAAGAAGAAAGCTAAAAGAAAGAGGACAAAGAAGGACAGAGTGAAGGAAGAGCTACCTCAGACTGAATGAAGAGGTAATAGTGTTTACAACTGTACTGTAAGTCTTGAACTTCCATGGATTCAGTTTGGATTTAAACATATATTCTTGCACTTTCTCTATTACTTGTTCCTGAACCACCAAGTCCAGCACCTTCTCCAACCATCTGTAACCTTCCAAATCACTCATTCAATGTGTTCAGTACTATGGCTGCCATTCAGTTTCTATCCTGAGGAGAATTCCTATGCAGAGAAATGGAAACCCCATATAACGTTAAAGGCAGAAAACTTCAAGACTGACTCTAGAATAGAATCTATCAGTTTGTCTACAGAAACTGGACATCATAGTTCAACTTTGCATTCATATACCATAACAGTTAAGTAGTTTTAAAACCAGTGGGATTTCTCTGCAGTGTGTCTCAAGGATTATAGCTGCTAAGGGACATCCCTTGACATATGTATTTCCAACATGAAAACCAGGTAGGGAAGTGTGAGTAGTACATGTAGCTCAACCTTAATTCTGATCGCACATGTACTACAGATCCATGACTGGTCTCAGTTTATGGTTTCATGCTTTCCCTTCATGTGGAACTGCTTTTTTATGTTAAAAAGGTAAATTATGCAATAAATAATCTTGGAAGGCATCCATCTAGTGGTCAACATTCTCTCACAGCTTCTCAAAAATTCTTCCCATTTTGAAAAGCCTTTTCCATATTACTACATAATGTGTGTTTCAAATATTGTGAAATAACTTTTACATTATATTTATGGTTAACCACTATGCTCCTTCAAGGGAACAATTTAGCAGCAGCAAAAGACTTGTTTATAGAGGATGCAGAGCTTTACTCAAGAGCTGGTCCAAGACCGGGGAATATGCTGTACCAAGAACTACTGTTCCCCCTGGTTCATATATAAACTGATTTATTCCACCTTATATTTTATAGTTTAGATATTTATTTTCATGGATCCAGAGAAGTTAGCCATGCTAGTCTGTTGCTGTGAAATAGTAAAAAGCCCAGTAGCACCTTTAAGACTAACAAACTTTATTATTTATTTGCTTCATCTGTACCTTGCCTTTCTCCCCAGTGGGAACCCAAAGTTGCTTACAGTGAGGTCCTTTCCTTCATTTTATCCCTGTGAGATAGGTTAGCTAACTGGCCCAAGGTCACATATCAAAAAGATATGGTAGTTTCCAGGAACCAGGATTCCATTAATAAACAATTTTGGCACCACTTAAATGAAAACCACACATAAAAAAATCTTTAAGATAGCTACCATTACTGTAGCAAAAATATAGGAACTGATCCATGCCTTTATTGCTCAAAGGAGTCCTTCCTTGCTGGCATGACTGGGCGCATATTGAAGATATGCAAGCAGAACAGAGACTCTTCAGGCAGATCTTTTCTGAAAGTTCAATGACAGCCTGAGGTCACAGTCATTCTCATGCTATTTAAAAGTGCTTGTTCCATTTCCTGCAATTTTCAATATTCTGCAGAGCACCATTTGAAAGCTCACTTACTTCAATTAGTTTGATCCCTTTTTACAAGTCTCCCAGCATAGCAATAAGATTTTGGAAGATAAGATAGTACACACATCTACCAAGGGTCCAAGGAAGGTTGGTGGTGGGAGTGAATAAAGCAGGAAAGGTGAGAAACAGTTGAGGCTGCCAGGAGAGAAAAACAGAGAAAGTGGTAGTGATGGGGAAACAGTGGAAAATGAGGTGGAACAAAGAAATCAGAAAAAAGACTGGATCAGAGTGGAAGACAGGGGAGAGGAAGTTGAGCAAGAGCTGGGAAGAGAGGGAACAGTGTATAGGGAAGGGGCTTTTTCCCCCCAGAAGTCTTGTGGTTTTCCAACTTCTAAGGTTACTAGGACTAAGGCCAGTTGTGGAAATAAATACAATGGGCTCTAGAAAGAGGCTATGGGAGAGTGCCAAGGCCTTGGGCACTCAGTGTCAATCTGCTGTGGCAACCTCAACAGGGTATAATGACACAGAGTCCACCATTTTCTCCAGGGGAATTGATCTCTGCTACCTGAAGAGCAGTTATAATTCTGTGTGATCTCCAGCCCGCATGTGGAGATTGGCAGCAATGGTTCCCAAAGAGGGAATGGCTGGTTTGGAGGGCAGAGTCTATGGCATTGTACCTGTCTGAGGCCCCCCCTCCTCAAACCTCACCCTCTCCAGGCTCCTCCCTCAAATCTCCAGGAATTCCCCACCTGGAGTTGGCAACCCTTTCTCCTTCCCAGCCAAGCATCAGCCTACCTTTATTTTCCCCTCTCTGTTCAGCTTTCCATCTCCCCCCACCTGCAGCCTCTACCATGCTCTGAAGCCCTGACTGCTGAAGCCCTGACTGCCAATCTCAGCAGGGTATAAGGGCACAGAGTCCACTATTTTCTCCAAGGGAACTGATCAATGCCATCTGGTGTGCAGTTGTAATTCTGAGTGATTTCCTGCCCTCACCTGGAGATTGGCAAAAGTGGTTCCCCAAGAGGGAATAGCTGGTTTGGAGGGCAGAGTCCATGGCATTGTACCTGTCTGAGGCCCCCCCTCCTCAAACCTCACCCTCTCCAGGCTCCATCCCTCAAATCTCCAGGAATTCCCCACCTGGAGATGGCAACCCTATCTCCTTCCCAGCCAAGCATCAACCTACCTTTATTCCCCCCCTCACTGTTTAGCTTTCCATCTCCCCCACACACACTTGCAACCTCTACCATGCTCTGAAGCCCTGTCTGCCATGTCACATTGGCTGTCATAGGGCGGGGGCAATCTCAGCAGGGTATAAGGACACAGAGTCCACCATTTTCTCAAGGGGAACTGATCAATGCCATCTGGAGAACAGTTGTAATTCTGAGTGACCTCCAGCCCTCACCTGGAGATTGGCAATGGTGGTCCCCCCAAGAGGGAATGGCTGGTGTGGAAGGCAGAGTCTATGGCATTGTACCTGTCTGGGGTCCCACCCCTCCTCAAACCTCACCCTCTCCAGGCTCCTCTCTCAAATCTCCAGGAATTTCCCACCCAGAGTTGGCAACCCTATTTCCTTCCCAGCCAAGTATCAACCTACCTTTGTTTCCCTCACTGTTCAGCTTTCCATCTCCCCCCCACCTGCAGCCTCTACCATGCTCTGAAGCCCTAACTGCCATGTCACATTGGCTGTCATGGGGGGGGCATCTCAGCAGGGTTCAGCCCCTCTCTCTTGCCCAAGACAGCAGGGAAACTTCCATTCATTCTCCAAACCAGCCAAGCCAACCGTGGAGTGGCTGAATCTCTGCTGCCTCCCAGCATCCCCCCCCCCCATGTCTCTGGCTTGTAGCCTGGGTCAGCACAGGCAGCAGGAGCCTTTCCTAACCTCCTATAGAATGAATGGATGGGCTGGAGTCTATATCGATGGTGCCTCACCCTTTGGAGGGTCCCTCTTTTCCCGCACTTTTTGGCCTTGAGGCAGCTGGGAACTTTAGTCCAACAGATGAGGAAGTCCCATTCAACCCAGTGAATGATACCCCTGCAGGCCCCTCTCTGGAACTACAGCTCAATTGAACCTTTTGGGGGAACATTTTACCACAGACAGCAGCCATCTTACAAACACAGGTAACTGCCATTTCATTATACCTACCAACAGCCTTTGAGGGAATAGTTAGTCCAACACAGAAGGCAAGCAGAAGAAGTGTCTTTGTCAAGAGAGAAAGCCTTTTGCCAGAAATTCTGACAGGGCACAGTGGCTGAAGGAGAGGGCAGGGAAGAGGAGCAGACCCACCACCCAGCCAAAGGCATGTGAGTACTTAGAGCCAGTGGATAAGGACAGCTTCTGAGTGACAGGGCAGGGAGCCAATGCTGTGGGAGCGTGTGGAATGTTCAGGAGAGTGCCACTGCTAAATCAGGATTATTATATAAAAGAGAACATGTATATATTTTTTAAAGTTTTATAATATGAACACATGTTCCTAGAAATGCAAATCTGGTGGAGATCAAAAAGCTATCTTGTCCAACTTCCTTCTTCAGTTCACCCTAAAAGAAACTATACAGTCCTAGCTGCAGGGGCTGTCTCATGCAACTGAGCTAGGAAGAGTGCTGCAGGAAAAAGCAAAAACACATTTAGCCAATGTGACCCCACGTATGCTGATTGGTCAGATCCCATAGGGCTGGTACACATGGTCAAAATCTCCTGCAAGGCACTGTATGTCAAGCCATCTGCACTTGCACACAGGCTCGTGTCCATGCTGAAGACAATTCAGCTGCCCACTTAAAAAGCTGCAAAGTCCTAGAAACAATCCTGATTGCTACTGGCCTTTGATAAGCTGCTACCCTTGCAGGAATCACTGCCACACTGCTGTGACTGTATTTGTGGATGGGCTGGGCAACAAGTTATATTCTCCTTGTGAATGTATTTATGGGGATAGTCAAAATGCAAAGTAATATTTGTGCAGTTCAAAAATGAAAGCGACACAAAAATGTACTAGCTGATATAAAGTGACACTTTCCCTATGAAAAAAGGTTGAAGTGTTTGGGGCTCTTTAGCTTGGAGGAATGATGGCTGAGGGGTGACATGATCGAGGTTTATAAGATTATGCATGGGATAGAGCAGATAGAGAAAGAAGTCCTTTTCTCCCTTTCTCACAATACAAGAACTTGTGGGCACTACATGAAATTGCTGAGCAGTCGGGTTAGAACAGATAAAAGGAAGTACTTCTTCACCCAAACAGTGATTAACACATGGAATTCACTGCCACAGGAGGTGGCGGTGGCTACAAGCATGGACGGCTTCTAGAGGGAATTAGATAAATATATGGAGCAGAAGTCCATCAGTGGCTATGAGACACAAAGTATAGATAGGAACTCTCAGTCTGGGGCAAGTAATGCTCTGTATTCTTTGTGGGGGTTTTTTGGGGGGGGGGCAACAGTGGAAGGGCTTCCTGCCCCCACTGCTGGACCTTCTGGGAGCACCTGGTGTTTTTGGCCACTGTGTGACAGAGTGTTGGACTGGATGGGCCACTGGCCTGATCCAACATTGGCTTATCTTATGTTCTTATATTTTTATAAAGTGACCCATAACACTGAAAAGTGAGTGGTCTAGAACATTTAGCCCCCCAGACCCTGACCCATTTCTTCTTCACCTACCAGAGGCACTCCCTGCGCATTCCACAAGCACGTTACAGCAAGCACATGCTATGTGCACAAATCACACTTACATACCACTGTATAATTCTTTATTTTCCTTAAAAAATACTATTTGGAAGAGCCCTTCCTGACATTCATGGGCCACAACTGAAGCATCAGGAGAGAAAGCGCAAGGAGTCTGTTATCAATTTACTTAACTGTTTGGAATCCTGTGTGGTTCCTTCCCAAAAGTGCTCCAAAGAAAGATTTTTGGACTGCTAAGAATTAAACATGTGGTTTTAGCATGTGTGTTTGAAACTGAAATACCAGTAGCTGTTGAAAGCAGTGTAAGCCAGACAGTGTTACAGTACAATTTGCAACCACTGCATTTCTAGTAGCATACACCAGTTTTGTTGATACAAGACAGTTATTTCATCAGAGGTGCATAAAAAACATTCACACACAGTCACTGCTATGAAGTTTAATGAATTAAGAGCTTGATGCTTTCCCACAATTGAATGAACATCCATATCCATGCTAGTTATAACAATGTCACTTTTTTTCAGTTATGCATGGAAAAAGGTCAAAGGAAGAGGTTTTATGATGAAAACAGATGTGAGCATCCCAGAACTGGTCTAAGGGGGACCTTTCCAGAGGTTGTTTTTTTCATGTCAGGAAAGAATGCACAGTGGCTGCTTATCCAGCAAATGCATCCTCTCTAGGGAAGTCACATTTCCCAAGCATTTTAAACCACATTAATTGATCGAACTGCAAGGGTGGGAGTGAAAGCATTTCCCTTCTGTTAATTTTTGTATGGAACCAGTGGATGGTGCATGCTACATTTCTGTGCTCAGCAACTCAGTTTGTCCCAACCCAGCCAGTATTTCATGATTTTTGCATTTTTATTGCTGCCTCCCCTCATTATATAGAGGCTGGCTCTTCAGAGGCTGACCTCTCATTTATAACAGAAGAGATGGATTTGACTGTATCCACATGGAGGTTTCTCACCATGTGGGGATTCCCAACTGCAGCAGCTTTTTTTGAGCATCCCCAAAATGTTGTCCTCTAACCATCCACTTTCCCGGTTCTCCCCCTTCTCTGTATGTTCTTTCTCAAATCTGATTTGATATTTCCAGAAACAACACAGTTCAAGCATGCTACGAAGTTATTTGGATGGGAATGTGCACATTTTCAAAGCTACTGCCGATATCATTCCCATTTCCCTTCTGTTAGCCCCTTGTGGCTACCATTTTCCCACCATGGCCCTGGAGCAATCATTCTGTGTTGCTGAAAAAGCACTCACTCTTTCTTCCCCCAAAAAAGCATCTGTAACCTTCAGGGGTCCTTTTGTAAAAAAAGAGGTGCAGGTCCTCATTAGCATAACTTATTTGCATATGCCACACCCCCTAATGTCACCGGAAGTGTCAGAAGGCCACACACCCCTGATGTCACCAGAAGTGTGTCAGAAGAAAGAAAGAAAGGAAAGAAGGAAGGAAGGAAGGAAAGAAGGAAGGGAGGAAAGGAACAGGAAGGAAGGTAGGTAGGTGGGGGGAGAGTGAGAAGAAAGAAAGAAAGAAAGAAAGAAAGAAAGGAAGGAAGGAAGGAAGGAAGGAAGGAAGGAAGGAAGAAAGAAAGAAAGAAAGAAAGAAAGAAAGAAAGAAAGAAAGAAAGAGAAAGGAAGGAAGGAAGGAAGGAAGGAACAGGAAGGTAGGTAGGTAGGTGGAGGAGAGAGAGAGAAGAAAAGAAAGGAAGGAAAGAAGGAACAAGAAGGAAGGTAGGTAGGTAGGTGGGAGAGAGAGAGAGAGAGAGAAGAAAAGAAAGGAAGGAAGGAAGAAACAGGAAGGTAGGTAGGTAGGTGGGGGGAGAGAGAGAAGGAAGGAAGGAAGGAAAAAAAGAAAAGGAAGGAAGGAAGGAAGGAAGGAAGGAAGGAAGGAAGGAAGGAAGGAAGGAAGGAAGGAAGGAAGGAAGGAAGAAAGAAAGAAAGAAAGAAAGAAAGAAAGAAAGAAAGAGGGAGGGGGGAAGGAAAGGAACAGGAAGGAAGGTAGGTAGTTAGGTGAGGGGAGAGAGAGAAGAAAGAGAGAGAGAGAGAGAGAGAGAAAGAAAGAAAGAAACAGACAGACAGACAGTCCCTCCCTCCCACCCAGGAATGGTGAGCAGGGAGGGATGGGGGCTTCTCTCCAGGCTGGCAGCCTGCTGCGGCCCAGGAAGGGTGAGCGGGGGGGAGGCTTTCCTCCAGCTTTATGCCGAAGCGCGGGCCGGGGAGAGTGAGCTGGGGGGGGGGGCTTTCCTCCGGCTCTGTGCCAAAGCGCAGGCCGGGGAGAGCGAGCTGCGGGGGGAGGCTTTCTTCCGGCTCTGCGCCAAAGCACGGGCCGGGGAGAGTGAGCTGTGGGGGGAGGCTTTCCTCTGGCTCCGCACCAAAGTGCGGGCTGGGGAAAGTGAGCTGGGGGGTGGGGCTTGGTTATGTGCCCACCCCCAGCCTCCTCTCTCCCGGAGTGGCGCCCCGGCACGCCCCAGCCCCAACAGAGCTCTGGTAACCTTACAAAATTCAGACTATAAGGCTGCAGTCACATGCGTCAGTTGAAGCGGAGGGGAAGCAAGGCTATTTCCTCTGGAGGAAACTGACACACAGTTGTGTGATCACACATCCCTTTTGTGCTGAGAGCCCAGCCCATCACGGTGTGATCAGACACAACCACAGGTAAGTCATGGTTTTTATGCCATTTGTTTCCCATTCACATAAACGAGGAATTGCATCTCTGCACTGAGGCCTCCCTATGGAGTATGTGATTATGTGCACACTGCAAAGGGGGGGGCAGCACTGAGTCGGGATGGCATGATCACGCCATCTTGACAGCATGAGTGCACGCTTGCGTGATCAGACAGGGGAAAGTCCATCTGTGGCCTTTCAGAACCCGTTTGAGCTGGACTTTCTCCGGTGTCTTTTTACTCCGCTTCTGTGGCGAAGAAGCATGGGGTGCCAATGACTGCAGGATGCTGTCTGATCAAGCCCTTTAAATCCACCCAGCATTCGTGCCCATGTCAGGTCTAACTGTGCGTATGATCACAGCCTAATTTTCAGAGGGCAGGAAAAGTTTGAGCAGATTTGAAATTAATTCAGTATTTATCAAAACAGTATGATATAGACACGCATTCATTTGGTACATATGTATGCTGGGCCATTACGGAGGTCAGTTAAATTATGGACAAATTACACATTGTCTGAGACCAATCACACATTGATGTTTTGAGATTAATTCTGAAAACCTGGGATAGTCTACTAGACAATAGAGCTCTCAGTCAACCTTTTATCTATTGAATTTTTAAGAAAAGTGAGGTGAAGACAGTGATTTTATACAAGTTGGTGTGCATGTCCTTCCTCACCATACAACTGCAAATCCCCTTACAGTGTGATTTTAACTGAAAAAAAGAAAAAGAAAAAGCTCCACTCACTGCCAAAAGGACCCTTAAGGAGGGGAACTTGGACAGAGAGGAAGTTCACACAGAGTTGTGAGATAGGTAGCTACCTCCTCTCTCAATGTTTTTAATAGCACCGGGCATTTTTTAGTGGCACCACAAGATACTTCCCAGAAGAAAATTGACTTCTGAGAAGGGACTGCTGTATGCCCACAGAAGTATGAGGATGGTAGGCGCAGAAAAAGGAAGGATATGTGGAAAACAGAAGTTTTGTTTTGCTTTTTCCCCACTCAAAGATCTTTCCTCTGGTTTTCCAAGAGAAAAATAATAAATGGAATGGAAAAACAGAGTATGAAAAAAAATCACAACACCTGTATTTAAGAGCTAACAACATAAGCCCTTCAGGAGAGGGTAGTATAGAAAAAATGTTGTTATTGTTGTTAACAACAACAACAACAACAACAATTTCAGTATAAGCAACAATCCTTCTATTAACCTGCTTCTAGCTCTTGGGGAGTGGAACACCCTAATGTCTGATTTCAGCTTAATAGTTATAGGATTCACAGTAAATTTTGATACTGACTTTAACTTTACATCACACAAAGTTATCACAGAAACTGCACATATAATCAGCTGCATCAAATTCATATTATATTATTTAAACAAAAAAGAATAAATCCTTGAAAGCAAAACCCTCTCAAGTTTTTTTAATCAGTTTCTGAAAGCTCACTAGCTTCAGATTCTGAACTTTCATTTTTATCTCTTTAAATATTATTTTGTCCTGGCTGGAACTAGCTTTTATATTTTTTCATATCTTAGCTTCTTTCTTGATTTGGTATGTATATTTCAAAACACAGAGCTGGTTCTTTTAATATGCTGCAGAAGATAAGGATTCTGAAGGTAGCAAGAAAAGCTTTCAATTGTACATGTCTACAGTACACAAGAATAGAAATTTCCTAATACTGTAGACTGGAGCAGGCTGGGAAGCTTAAATGGCCCACGAACAAGCCAAACTGATAGCCAGCATTGCAGGGGCCACCCAGATCTGACTAGCAGGACTGATTATGAGCATCAGCTTATGCTTCACTTACATAGTGGCAGGCCTGTAGCCACGGGGGCTGACAAGGGCGATGCCCCCTCACACATGTGACCTGCATCCTCACTAAGGAGACATGCCTTCTCCCTCCCTCAGCTTCCCAGCATGAGCCAAGCTGAAGCCTTGTGAGTATAGGGGAGAAGCAGGGGAGGCAGGCTAGAGGTGGGCGCCAGCGGCCACATGCTGGTGCAGGTACAGCCACCATAAAGGGAGGATAAAGGCTGGCCTGGGTCGCCTGCACGAGTGGGAGGTGCTTGATGAAGCACCTGCCTGGCTTGCCCAGGGAGGGGGAGTGTGTCTCAGTCCACACTCTGCTTGCTGCTGGCTGGCCATGGCCCTGAGGAGAATGGGCAACAGGTGGCCTGTGCCCTTCCTTCCACTGCCAGAGGCAGCCAAGGCCTCCCCGGATGGGTTTCTGACAGCCCAGCACCTCATTGTTGGAAGCCAGAAAGGAAAACCCCCAAGCAAGTGAGCGACCTCCTCCCAGCAGCACAGCAGTAGACAGGACGGCGGACCAGCCAGCACATCCCATCATCAGGCAAAAGCTATACTTTGCCCACTCATTCAGGGGGAAAGGGAGATGGGCAGCAGCCACAGCCATCAGGAGGCTGGTCAGGAAGGTACTTCAGCCGATCACCTGAGTGGCACTTTTTGCAGCTCTATAAGAGATCTTGGGGATCTCTCTCTCTCTCTCTCTGTCACACACACACACACACACACACACACACACACACACACTCCTGCTGCCTCTATTGCAAACTCTCCTCCTCTCTGCCGGCCTCTTTCATTCTCTATCAGCCCAGATTGCTCCGAGGTCAGTGCTGCCAGGGGAAGGGGGTCCGAGCCAGCTTCTTTGGGAGTCAACTCCACTGTACTAAACTGCCCCCTTGTTGCTCCCCTAACAAAAAACTCTGGCTACAGTCCTGCGTGGTGGTGTGGGAGTAGGCAACTGGTGAGCTGATACTGACCATTGCTGCTGCTGAAGGCCTGAGTCAACTGACTCCTACAATGCCAGTGGGGCTACGGGAGCTTGGTTCTGCTTATTCATGGCCCTTCAGGACAGCAGCCAGCCCACCAGGAACCTTCCCAGTGAGTTAAGTGTCTTGCATAAGATTGTCTTGCATAATTATTAGAAAATATTTTGAAGGAGTAAAGAGTGAAAATGCATTTCAAAAATAAAATATTTGTAAGCAATTTCAATTATTACCAAAAATCCATTTTTATAGGGAGCAATCCTGTGACTTTTTTGACCATTTTTTCTAGGATTCCCCCTTTTCAGTTTTTCATATTTCTTCTCCCTCAAAACTCTTTCTAGTGACTGTGTAACTATGTCATACTTTGTAAGAGAATATGTGATACTTAATATTCTTCAAACAGTAAAATTTATAGCAAGAAGAAACAAATGAAAATATTTCATGCAATTATTTTTTCTTCAAGACAGAGGTTCTCTAACTGCATACTTCTATGAAGTAACGTTTTAGAGAACTGCAGATTTGCATACATATGGAAAATTTGTGAATATGGCAAGAAACAGATACAGAAACTATTATTTTATTTATTACATTAAGATCTCCACTACTGCTTCATCTTTTTACACACTGGAATTATATCCAGGTACTCTTAACGGTGCAGCCAACACTTACAGTTAATGTGTTACTTCTGCCCACTGCAATACAGCATACAGGGAATTTCCTTATATTGTAAAGGAATGTTTATCTTTAGTGACACATGGATATAAGCCATATAATCTTCCAAGTCCAAAAGCTAACTTGCCTAGAAGTGGATAAATTAGTAACTGAGACTAATCTCCAAATCTTACTAACAAGTCTTAGCTTAAATACATGTGTGGAACCTGTGATAAGCCCTTTATCTGAGATGTTTAGACTGGTAATGAATTACCCCAAATGCTTACAGCAATTAAAAATTGTATATTAGGTATTACAAAACTCACTGTTTTCCTCCAAATAAAAAATAAAGAATTAATATAATCCTGGACACACAAATTGAATGTTCACATAGCAAAATGTCAGTTATTCTGTACAAACAACTTTTGCTCATTTTCAGTAATAGGTATTTCCCAGCCTATTTGTAAAAAAAAGGGCTTTTACCATAAAGGGGATTTTGTGTGTATGTGTGTATGTATGTCTAGCATAGACTCAAACCTATAATAAGATCACATTTGAAGTGTGTGCTTTATATATTACTTACTTTAGAGAAAATGGAATAATATTAAACTTTGTTGGAACCTTTCCAAAATAAAAGGAAATGGTTTGGACTTTGCTTCAAGAAGGAAGAACAATAGTAGAAACTGTGCAAGTTACAATAAAACTATAGGTTTAAAATAGCACAAGGAAATGGGCTGAAAGAGGATAAATCCTTTAACATGAAAAGCCACTTACAATGTGATTTCATTAGAGACAAATTACCCCTATCTTGTATAATACCCTCTAAAGAGTTTGAGGAGGAGCCATATATTTTCATTTCGACAATGGTATTCATCACAATTATTATTTAATGAACTATGTACCTAAACAGCATTCTGATATGTGCTTTAAACATTTTACTCAGATAACTTTCAGTATCTCTTCTGAAACAGCAAATATTGTAACATTGGTCCTCCCACCATGTACTACTTCTTCAAGCTGAAAAGTTTGTACAGTAGAGCCCCTGAAAGAGCTACTTCAAAATGGGAAACAGACTGAATGGATTATCATATTGTTCCTGTGCTCATTGTGAACACTGACATGTCATAGTCTGTGGTATCTTCTGCAGCTCACAAACCAAACTAATGCTATATAAAAACCTCCACCCACAAATAAGGAGATAAGAATAACAATTAAAGCATTTCAAGTTACAGACTAGACTTATTGAAAGAAAATGGTCTGAAAGATGACCGACACATGAAGGCCGAGGACATACTCGTATTCTGCCGCGCCTCCGCGGCGCGGCAGAACAAGGTGGGGGGAATTGCCCCCACCGCATGGCGTTCGCACGTCGCCGGAAGCCACCCGCAGCGTCCAGACTGTGGGGTGGCTTCCTGCAGCAGCGTGCGAACGCCGCGCGGCTCCCCCAGCTGGCGCGCGTTCACACCCGCCGGAAGCGGGTGGAACATGCGCCGCAACAGCCGGGGCACCACTTTTAAGTCTGGACTGCCACTCTACCTCCTCTTTCAAAGCGGAGGCAGAGCGGGCCAGACTGCCAGTCTGTCCTCGGCCAAAGAGTTGTAGGCTTAATAATTTACAAATTCATGATATGTCATGTTTAAATACGGAATTCATGACAACAGGGGTGTCTTATTGTTTGCCTTCACCCTGTACTCACAAATCTTTTATAACGTACAATTTAGGGACATTTTCCCATGCTGGCTTGTATTGCTATTTATATTGTGTTATGTCCAAGCTCACAGAGAAACAGTAGTACAGCAAAATGGAAAGAGTTGGCATATATCTCCACAGCATAAATGCAGGGAATAGTCATGTTTCAGGAGCAGATAATTTATTCATGAAAACTTAAATCAGAAATGCTTTCATCACAATTCCTAGAAACTAAAAAACAAAACAAAACCAAGATTCTCCAGCTTCTAGACAGGAAGTGTTTCTGGGAAAATATGAACTTCAATAGAAAGAACTGCACCCTGAATATTTTAGCAAGCCACATTGTGTTGCCTGTGTCACTCAGATGCAAAGTTTAAAATTTGGTGTCAGTCAGAGAACAGTTTGCAGTCTTGGGAGTGGGAAACTGGAATACCTAAATCACTGCAGGGACTGGCAGCAGCTCTATTAACTCCTGTTCAAAATGGAACAAACTTATGCTCCATCACACACTGGTAAATAATTCAGTGTGCTATAGAGAATTAGAGACGACTGTGGGGGGAGAGACAGAGGTTTATAAAACTAGGCACAGGATAGAGCGAATGGGAAAAGAGAGCTTTCTCTTCCTCTCTCAAAATCCTAGAAAAAGACACCCAATGATGGGCAGTAGATTCAGAACAGACAAAAGGAAATTTTCTTTACTTAACAGGTTACTAAAACGTGGAATTTGCTGCCAGAGAATGTAGTGATAGCCACAAGCATAGACATTTTAAAAAGTGTATTAAACAGATTCACAGTGGTCTATCAATGGCAACCAGCCAAGTGTATTAGACCAGGGGTGGGCAATTGTTTTGGCTCGGGGGCCACTTTGTGGGAGCGGAGGTTAGCGGAGGGCCACACCTTTTAAAATGATTGCATTCATTAGTTAACTTTGCATTTCAGAAAAGGTATAAATTGTAGCATAAAAATCAATAAATATAAATTAAATAAAATAGTGGTAGTTTTATTCAATTTATTTATTCTGCTAATTTCATATCATCTATAGCTGCAAGCACATTTAAATTTAGAATCAGTTTAATGAGACAAATGAGGCTCCGGGCCCAACGGAGGCCTGACTGAAACCACGTGGCCGACTGTCTTGGCGGGCTGCAAAAAACTCTGTGGCGGGCCGCATGTGGCCCACGGGCCGCAATTTGCCCACCCCTGTATTAGACAGATTCACAGAGGTCTATCAATGGCAACTAGCCATGGTGACTAAGGGGAACCTCTACATTCAGAGGCAGTAAACCTCTGAATAACAATGCCAGGAGGCAACATCAGGGGAAGGCCTCAGCCTCTATATACACAGCAGCCAACCTCCAGAGGAACTGGTTGGCTGCTATGTGAGACAGGATACTGGACTAGATGAGCCACTGGTATGTATGATCCAGCAGAGCTCTTCTTATGTTCTTAAGGTACAAGGAACCACAGAATGGCCAGGTCAGGCAATTGGCCCCCTATCTCTCCCACCACAACTTAGCCACAGTGATCCATACATTGGTCATCCATCTACAGGCTGGACTACTGTAACTCGCTCTATGCAGGGCTACCCTTAAGACTTATTCAGAAACTCCAGCTGGTTCAAAATGCAACTGTGCATGTCCTTACTGGGACCTCAGAATAAGCATATGTACAGCCTGTGCTCTGCCAGCTGCATTGGCTCCCAGTTGAGTACTGGATCAAGTTCAAGGTCCTGGTATTGACCTTTAAAGCCCTGTGCAGTCTGGAGCCATCATATCTGCAGGGCCGTCTCTCCCACTATGACAAAGAGCTTTGCGTTCTTCAGATCAACATCTGCTGGTGATCCCCAGTCCAAAGGATGTCTGTTTAGCCTCGACCAGAGTCAGAGCCTTCTCGACACTGGCTCCAACTTGTGGAATAGCCTCTCAATTGAGATCAGGGCCATGCAGAACTCACAAACATTCTGCAGGGCCTGTAAAACAGAAGCTATTCTGCCAGGCTTTTGGTTGAGGTGGCAGACACCACATTAGACCGCCTCATCCCTCCCTACCCACCCATGCTACTCACTTGTGCTATACACAGGCACTTTCTATGTATTGACTGGTGGGAATTCTTTGCCAATTGTTATAAATTAGTAGATTTAGTACACATACAAGGGCTAAATTTTTCTGAAAACACTTTAATTGCATTATTGCCATCCTGTGATTTATGTATAGAATTGAATTTTAATATTTTATTATATTATGTTTTAACCTTTTAAATTGTTATATTTACATGTTGTGAGCCACCCTGAGCCCACTTGCAGGGCAGGATGGGATAAAAATTTTAAAAAACCAAAAACTCAGCCGCCTCTAGAAATGGGTTCTAAGGTCAGGGGCACATGCTTTGACATTAGTGGAAAAGTACAATTTATGCCAACACCACAGAATGACTATGGCATCAAGTGACACCAGAAAAATGCAAGGAGCTCCTCCCATTATGAAAACAAAGCCTGTATGATTGGACTCACCTGTCACATACCATGGTTCCAGGTTTCATTGTGTTGTAGTATTATCCACAAAAGGGTACAAAAATCTATTAAAGAAACAATCCAGCCTGGAAAGAGCAAACTTTTTATTCATAACTGATAAGAGACAAGCTCTCATCTTTAAAAAATGGCAACTGCTTGTTGAACTCAGGGTCAACTTTATCTGAATGAGTGCTGTAAAAACAAACTGAGTTTTACATTGTTCAGAAGTCTCTCCATCATTTTATACCATTTCCAGTTATTAATGATTGTTGATATATAATATTATCTACTGAGACAGCAGGATATCCCATCTATTTTTCCATCCTGTTCCTAATACTTGCTTACATTTTCAGGTGTTCCTTCTCCAGCACTTTAACCAATGCCTAATGCAACTCCTCATCTGGATCTGTGTAGCGTACAAAAGATCAGTGAGAATACTACAAATCATGCAGACATATCTGGTCTTTGATCTTGTCCCTACAGACTTGGCATGACCTTCATCATGGGCCCTTTTATATACAGGGGTCCTTTCATAAAAAAAGAGGTGCAGGAGCTCATTAGCATAACTTATTTGCATATGCCACACCCCCTGGTGTCACCAGAAGTGTCAAAAGGCCACACATCCCTGACATCATCGGCAGTGTGTCAGAAGGCAAGAAGGGAGGGAGGGGGAAGGAAGGAAAGGAACAGGAAGGAAGGTAGGTAGGTAGGTGGGGGAGAGAGAGAGAAGAAAGAAAAAGAAAGGAAGGAAGGAAGGAAGGAGGGAGGAAGAAAGGAGGGAGGAAGGGGGGAAGGAAGGAAGAAAGAAAGGAACAGTAAGGTAGGTAGGTAGGTGGGGGGAGAGAGAGAAGGAAGGAAGGAAGGAAGGAAGGGGGGAGAGAGGGAGGAAGGAAGGAAGAGAGAGGGGAAGGACGGGGAATGGAAGGAACAGAAAGGTAGGTAGGTAGGTGGGGGAGAGAGAGAGAAGAAAGGAAGGAAGGAAGGGAGAGGGGAAGGAAGGGAGAGGGGAAGGAACAGGAAGGTAGGTAGGTGGGGGGAGAGAGAGAAGGAAGGAAGGAAGGAGGAAAGGAAGGAACAGGAAGGTAAGGTAGGTGGGGGAGAGAGAGAGAGAAGAAAGGGAGGGAGGGAGAGGGGAAGGAAGGAGGAAAGGAAGGAATAGGAAGGAAGGGAGGTAGGTGGGGGGAGAGAGAGAGAGAAGGAAGGAAGGGAGGGAGGGAGAGGGGAAGGAAGGGGGAAAGGAAGGAACAGGAAGGAAGGTAAGTAGGTGGGGGGAGAGAGAGAGAGAAGGGAGGGAGGGAGGGAGGGAGAGGGGAAGGAAGGGAGAAAGGAAGGAACAGGAAGGAAGGTAAGTAGGTGGGGGGAGAGAGAGAGAGAAGGAAGGGAGGGAGGGAGGGAGGAAGGAAGGGACGCTTCTCACCCCACTGGGGCTGGTGTTTCCTCCCCCCTCTTGCTTGGGCCCCAGTGGCTTCATGCCACTGGGGCCCGGCTTCTTCACTGGGGGGGAGGGAGGGGGCTTCTTCTTCCCAGGGTCGGCGGCGCTCTGCTGCGGCCCTGGGAGCAGGGGGAGGGGAAGGGGCTTCTTCTTCCCGGGCCGGCGGAGGCCTGCCGCAGCCTTGGAAGAGTGAGCGGGGGGCGGGGCTTTGTTATGTGCCCACCCCCTGGCCTCCTCTCTCCCGGAGCGGTGCTATGGCGTGCCCCGGCCCCAACGGAGCCCTGTTTATATAGAAACATCAGTAACAACGTCAACCAGGTCATTAGGAGACTTGGTGACAGAACTAGAGCCCAACAGTTCAATAATGGAAAGAAGACAAAGTCAATATCGTTTCAGTCATGCATTGTCCCAATTCCAGTACATCAACCAGTGAACTTGCATCAATTTACCAATGTATGGACATCTTCCTTCTTAAAGAATAACACTGCAATCCTAAATAGAGTTTCTAAGTCCACTGAAGTCAAATGAGTCAGAGAGGTATAGCTCTCTTTAAGATGCTCTCCAAATCTGCTACTCCATCCGTCAAATAGTTTCAGCACCAGTCATAGATCAAGGTGGGCAGCTGTGTTGGTCTGAAGCAACAGAACCAAGTTAGAGTCCAGTGGCACCTTTAAGACCAACAAAGTTTTATTCAAGATGTGAGCTTTCGTGTGCACGCATTTCATTGATGAAGTGTGCGTGCACACGAAAGCTCACACCTTGCATAAAACTTTGTTGGCCTTGAAGGTGCCACTGGACTCTAACTTGGTTCTAACACCATAATTTGCATTGTATTTTTTTAGACATTTGAGTTGAAAACCAAACTGGCTGAAAAGCAGATAAATTATTAAATGATAATCATAGGCCTTCCACTGGACCATCTGTAAAATCTTTGCTTTTCTTTGTTCTGTCTATTCTGGGAGTCACCCTGCCCTAATGATCTGTCAGCAGTCAGGTAGATATATTCCATGGCACAAGCCTAAACAGAGTTACATCATTTTAAACCCACTGAATTAATGGACTTAGAAGGGTATAACTTTGTTTAGGATCACACTGTTATTTATTTATGCCTTATATATGTATTTAGTATTTAAAAGGTTACATTCAACATTCACTGTACCTGTAGTCTGTTTATTTATTGTTCCACTTATATCCCACCCTCCCCGTAAAGCAGGCTCAGGGTGGCTCACATTCATAAAACATGTTACAAAGCGGATTTCCGGTCTTCAGCAGCTTAATGGCGGGTGCGCTTCAGTGGAGCTCAGCATGAAGCAGCCCGCAACCCCAGCGATCAGGAGGGGATTCGGCAAGTATTCAGTCCCCCTCTGGAGCCCTTGTAGGGGGCTCCTAGCCTGGAAAACGAAAGGTGCCTCTCTGAAGGTGGCAGCCAAGGGATTGAGGCATCTCAATGTTCCTACAGGTCCCAACATCAGGGAGCCTTCAGGCACACAAAGCGGCTACCGGATAAGTGTGCAGAGAAGCAAGCGATTTAAAATGAAAGAAACTTACCCTCGGAGGAGGCTTGGAGAATAGTGAGGAAGCGATGCCCACTCAATAGGGCATTTAAGCATCCCTGGGTCCTGAAGAAAAGTGGCGGAGGGGGAGGGAAGGTTCCCCTCTATCTAGATGTTATAAAAAAACTTTTAAAGTGAGGAACCCAGGATTGCTGGCTTAGCTCCTGCAACTCAGGCACAGTGGAAGTGTGCTCAAGGACTGATTGTTAAAGCACTTTCCTGGAACAGAAACTCCTCCTCCTACAGAACAATGGCTGGCAGGGGAGAAAAAATGGCGCCCAGAAGGAAACCCTGACCAAAGGCTACAGCTCCTTCTCTTCCTGCTCTTAGACAGGAAGCTACCACAGATCTACCAAGTCTGTTGTCTGCAGCACTGCGCCCTCTACTGAACCAGATGACTGCAATGAATCAAAATATTGATGCTCTTCAAAGAGAGACTAAAGAATCCAATCGTAAAATAGAGGAAGTGATCAAATCACCTAAGGCAGCTGCAATCCAAACAAAAGAGCTGTCACAAAGAATACAAGTGGTGGAGAAAGAACGTGCCTCTGACAAGGACCAACTTTTGAGATTACAAATGGAATGAGCATCTTATATTCTGCGATTCCAAGGTGTCCCAGAGCAAAAAACCAGAGAATTTAAAAGAAATCCTCAGTGAAGCTTTGGCTCCAATAACAGGTTTGCAAGTGGATTACCTTCAAAGCAATATGGATATTGTCTATAGGACATATCCTGATTTTGTGAAGAAAAATAACCTGCCTGGAGAAATCGTGGTGAAATTCTCTAAGAAGACAACAAGGGACGTGATGCTCAAGGCCACCAATGGAACACCCTTGAAAATCAAGGAAGTGGAGATTAAGGTTCTAAAAGACATTCCATGCGAGATAAGAAAAAGAAGGAGGCAATATAAACATTTGATAAAGTACCTGCAAAAGAACTCCACCCCTTATAAATGGATTTATCCGGAAGGTTTGGTTTTCAATTACAACAGGAAGAAAGAAAAGATTGCATCTCTTAAAGGAGCAGAGACTTTTTTGGATGTTTACCAAAAAATAGCAAAAGAGAAGAAGATAGCAGAGGGAGAAGAAGAGGAAGAAGGCATCATACACGACTTGGATGGATCATCAAGCTCATCTAGTAGCACTTCTGAAGACTCTAATTCAGCAAAGGGGCCAGCGGCCCCTAAATATCTGACAGCCAAAGAGAAATGGCTAGGCCGAAAAAAAAGAGGGAGGAGGGGAAAATAAATTTTAATGCATAGATGAATGTTAAGGGGAAAGTTTTAGTTACTTTAACTACACGCAGGTAGTTGCATTTGCATAGCCAGTATTTTTCTAAAAGTTTGTTCACTTTCTTATAGACAACTGGATTTAAGGAGTATTTCATTATTATATGTATTTTTCTTGCGATTGTATATTCTCTGATTTTGGTAGGGATAGTTTTTTTTTTTTTGGTTAGGGGTAGTTTTTTATAGTTGTAGAAATTTAATTTAAAAAAACATGTTGCAAAGCACATAAATACACTTAAACAATGATTTAAAACCCAATAAAATCATCCTAAAATTCAATACATATAAATAATAATAATTTTATAACAATAACAATCTTATTGTTCTTTCAAAAAACACCACTATACCATATTTTTAGTCCTGCGGTGTCTAATCTGCAAGTCTTCACAGTTTTTAGTTGTGCCTACATCAATCAAAACAATCAAGGCATGGTATTTAACCAGTGTTAAACCAACATGTGCATCAAGCAACTTGGAGCCTGAAAGACATTTCAACTGGTCCAGGATGTGGTAGTTAGAATGATTCCTTTGTTAGATACTGTGTATGTACATATGTGCCATCAAGTCACAACCAACTTATGGCTGCCCCAGCAAGGGGCTTTCGAGATGTAAAAAGCACAGGTGGTTTGCTGTTGCAGAGTCTTCTGCAGAGTCTTCCCTGGAGGTCTCCCAATCAATTACTGAACCTGCTTAGCTTCCAAGATCTGACAAGAGCTGCCTTCCAAAGCATTTGAGAACACCCAGGCCCAGACATGTGTGTTGCATGACTGCCTGCATGTAAAAGCATGTTTTTCTTCATGCCACCACCTCATGTTATAAAAACCCAGACTATCATGTAACCAGTGCCTTGGGGAACCCTGGTAAAGCTGCCCCTGAGCAAATACAAAGTGCAGAGCTTTCCAATTACTTTACACACTCACACCCCTGTGCGTGTATAAGCAGTCTAGGTGTGTGGGAGAGATATGGATCACAGTGTGCTTTCTTCATGTTTAATAGTGTTCAATAATACCTTCCATGTTGCAAGACGATCTGTTACTTAGCTAGGGTACCATGGTTCCCACAATTCATCTGTAAACGTCTCCTTTTAACAAGAGCCTTGTGAAAGCAAGCAGTTTCCTTGGCTCCCATGAATAGCAGCACAGAGAAAGTGTGTTACTGTATAAAAGGCTTGTGCAACCCTACTGAGATGTGTTGAATACATGAATATAACATTTTTCGCTATGTATGTTTCAAAATACAAAGCTCTTTTTGGGGAGGAAAGAGTTGCATTGTTTGTCAAGGGTTTATAGCGGTGAATTTCTCCATTACAAGAATATTTTTGCTTTACTGATGTTCTACACCTTTTACAAAGTATCCCTCAATTTAAAAAAAAAATGTGTCTGGGAAACAGTGAGAGAAATCTCCTATGCCCCAAGTCTGTTGACCACAAAGCAGTTAAACTGTGAAACTTCACAGTTTGACAGTCACATTTAGTGCCATGATTTAAGGAAATGCACTGAAGTGTAAATTGCTTACACTTGCTGGATGGTACCACAGGGGGCAAGGCGAGTTTGACTCCCTGTGATAGTTAAAATAAAGTGGGAAGCTAAAAATTGGATTAGCTTTACTCATGACTTGGAGCCTTTTATTAATGCTGGGAAACAGCCAAGACAGGATAGCAGTTACTGCTTGCAGGTTTTGTACTACAAGAAGAAAAAAAGAACTTCAAGTGAACAAATCAACATACTTACCTTGTCCTGGTTATTAAATATGAAACACCATGAATCAACGAGAATAAAGGCATAGTAAAAAAGCAAGACATTGCAATCCATTGAATAGCTGATTGTTAGCAATCCTAAGCAGGCCTACTCAGAATCGTTCTCAAATCTATTCAATGAGAATTGCTCCCTGGAAGGTGTTCTTAGGATTGCAGTGTTAATATACAGAAGTATTGGAAGGCTTTGGGAAAGTGTCCAGGATACCACTTTTTCAGTTTTCAAAAATATGGAGAGCCAGTGTGGTGTAGTGGTTAAGAGTGTCAGGTCAGTATCTGGGAGACCAGGGTACAAGTCCCCAGCTGTGGCATGGAACCTTGCTGGGTGACCTTGGGCCAGTCACACTCTTTCAGCCCAACGTACTTCACAGGGTTATTGTGAGGATAAAATGGGGGACAGAATGATGTAAGCCACTTAGGGTCCCCAATGGAAAGAAAGGTAGGAGTACAAATGAATTAAATAAATAAATCCAGATGAATTTGAGATCTCAAAGTGGGTAGGAACAATCCAGGTCAAGCATCTATAAAAGATTAAACTCTTGAAACATAGCATCACACATGACCTTTGTCAAATATCAGCCATAGAAGCCACTGAAAAGAATCCAAAACTTTGTAGAGTTTCTGGAGGATGGTCATCAGAGGTTCATAAATTTGGCAGACTGAGAAGGGTGAGGGCCTGTCTCTGGCACCAAAAGCACTCTGAAGCCCTGTATGAGCCCCCCCACCTTCCTTAGGTTCAGTCTCAGGAATGCTACAGCTAATCCTTGCCTCACTGCCCTTTCCAAGACGCTCCAAGTAACTTGGGAGCACAATGCAACGTTGATCAAGTCCAGCCCCTCTCTCCATTTTGGAGCTGATCATCCACGCAGCTGTGCTATGCTTTAGAGCTGTTTGCCAGAGGGGAAGGGATGTTGACTACAGCAAACATATCTGTAAATGTGGGATGCTCTAGATTTGATTATTCTTTGGGGGAACTATGTAGCCATGGAACAGCCCTCAGAAACAAAGCTGCCAATGCTTTGCAACATTGGCTTTATGATGTAGCAAAACAAAGTGCTCTCCAGCTGAAGTTGTGTGATAAAACGCAAGGTATGTGGCACTGTCATAAACAGGATAGATACTTAAAAATAAGTATTTGCTCTGCAGTGTTATGTTTTAATGCAGCAACAAAAATCAACAGAACAATTACTGGCATGCGACCTTGTGGAAAAGGCAATCCATTAAGATTATATTTATATAGGGATCTATTCTTCAACCAAGACTGTCTTCAGAATCCTCATCAGAAGTATTATACCTAGCAGGATTATAATTTCTTTTTTTTATAACACCTGCATCATGTACATTCAATATGGTGTGACCATGAAATGACTGCTAAATATAGATCTTGGATATTACAATTTATTCAGGGTGGTTGCCTGTTTTGGAATACCTCAATAGGCCCAATACATGGGCAAAAAGATGTTTAAAATATTAAAGTAATACTGGATCCCAGAGCAATGCTCCCTTTAAGCTGTGGAGTCTTGTGAGCAAAAACTCTACTTTGTGAGCTACTGGCATTAAAGTTGTGAGCAAGCAATTTGGCTACTGCATAAATTAGTTTGCTCTGGAGCCATACTTCCTGAGCTAAGACAAAAATGTGTGAGCCAGAGGCTAAAAAATGGTGAGCTAGCTCACACTAACTCACCTTAGAGGGAACACTACCACAAAGTTAGTTTTCTCTGAAAGACAGATATTCCTCCAGAAATCTGAAGACAATTTTCATGCATACTATTCCTTATATGGTATGATGATTCTAAAAAGATGAGTTGAAACACCTCTGGTAAGAAGAGACCAGTCAAGTAACTGTTAATGGACAACCTTTAATCAAAGTTTTCTGTTTCAAATATAGGAGGCTATATGAAAAATAAATTGAATGCACAGGAGTCTGTTCTCAGCTCTGGCCTCTGACCGCACAACGCAGAAGGGCCAGCAAGATCAAGAGACAGGAGGAGCATTCTCTCCAAAGAGCCCAAAGGATCATGCGGTGCCTCCCCAGAGATTCCTATAATCCACATACTCCGCCCTTCCTCCTCCTGATAAGTGGCAGCCAAACAAGCAATATATAAAAGAATATTGGCATAGCTAATTTGGTACAAAAACTGTAAGTGATCTTTTGTCATGAAATAGCCCAAAGAATTACCGTGTGCTTGCTAAACATCAGATTCCGAGATTTTTTTAAAAAGTAGCACTGGATTTATTTTATCTCTGCTAAAGTGTCTTGTGAAGCTGGAGTGAAATAAGAGACTCTATCTTAAAAGAAGCGGCCACTGGCACTCATCCTGGAAAAGAAAAAAAATGTTCTAGCAATTTCTCTGAGAGGTGTCCAACATTTCACTTGGAAAATGTGTATGCTGAACTAGAAAATCATGTTTATAAACTAGGCAGAAAAAAATTCCATATGATCTACCATCTATTATACTTCTGGAACTCTAAAGAGTATGGGCCCAAACTAGGTGTGATGGTGCCCTTGTGTGGCAACCATGATGATGCTACTGCCATTCTAAAGTCATTGAAAAATGCACTGAGGGGCAGCACGGTGGGCTGAGGTGCTCTTGCTCCCCTTCAACCATTTCCCAAAGGCTGTTTCAGCACTGCAAAGGCATGGAGAGGGAAAAAAGTGCTGTGCTGTTGGCTCAATCTGGATTGGGCCTTTATGGCATTTTTAAAGGATTTAAAATGGTGGCAGCATCCTTGTAGCCTTATGTCTAGTTTGGCCCTACGAAAGGGTGCATGAAAAGGAAAAAAACTGGGGGCACAATGTAAAGCATGCACACAGAACTTCCATGCTGCTATTCTGCCTTCTGCAGCTCTGAATTACAACCTGGGAATTGAGGATTAAGTGTTCTTCCAGTGGACAATTTGTAATTCTCATAAATTATGCACCACAAGAGATTTCACAATCCAAAGCAGGTACTAGTTTTGTATAGGAAAGAATTCATTACGTTCTTGCCTACGGAAGCTTACTTTGTGAGGGGGGGTTCTCTCTCTTTCTTTCCCTCTCCCTTTTAATCTGGAGAGGGAACGTGCCAAACTCTATTATACAAGCTTTCTAAATTAAGCGGACTGTCTATTGTTCACCCTCCCACACATGACTCAAAGTGTATAAATTTTTTTTGCTCAGTTGCAATTCAGTTGACATCTAAATCTGTAAGCATTTTAAAAGGAACTGCTATGTAATTACTGCATTAGATACTGGAATAAGAGAATTAATTACACAACCCTGATGGATACAATATGGTCAGAATGGTTTTCTTTCCTTTTTTTAAACACAAGACAAGAATTCACCTGTAAGACAAGGTTCACCTGTAAGACTGACACACCATCTATTTATGCAGCAGAATGAAATGACAGAATGTATTGGGCCATTCCAGTTCCGTGTACTGCTTCAAATGCCTGGTGTACAATTTCTTTTAAAATGATTCCCTACATTAAAAAAAAAAAATTGCTGCAAATAAAACAAAAACCTGGCACATCAGGGAGAAACCCTAACCCAAAGATTTACCAGCCACCCATAGACAGTCAACTGTGCCAGCAGTGGACAGGGTTGTTTTACGACGGAGTTAAACAATGAGGTTCTGCACAACAAAAACCAGCACCCTATTTGATCACATATCACCATGAGTCTTTGCCACTATGGGAGAGAAGGAAGGAAAAGCTCCGCTTCTTGAAAGCCCATAATGAGCTTTAATTTGTCTACACTTCACATATTCCTGATGCGATGTGCAGTGAGAAAGCCTGAAGGCAGAATCATTGCTATGCATGAAAATATAAGAATGCCCCTGCTTTCCTTCATTTTCTACCAAAACAATGAAACATCTTGGTTAGCCCATGTAATTACTGAAAAAATCATAAGTCAAGCTTCCTTCAGCACTAGTTCAAACATTCCCCTCAGTTCTTTACTTGGCCTTCACAGACATGGCTATGCTACAGCTCATTCACATTTCACATCACCTCTTTCCATAGTCAATCCAATTTCCCACTCCTTTTGTCAGAATCAGTGTCTTAAAAGTATTTATTCATTTACTCTGTACCTCACCTTTCTCTCAAATGGGGACTCTAAACCACTTACACAGTTCATTTTATCCTCACAACAACCTTGTTAACCCAAGAGTACAACTAGCTCAGGATCACCAGCAAGCTTCCATGGCACAAGATAGGATTTAAACCTGGGTCTCCAAGATACTAGTTCAACACTCTTAACCACTGTACCACAGTGGTATCATGCATTTGTGCCACATTTAGCCTGGCTGGAAAAGGTCAGATCAGGATCTGACAAAAAATGCCTATGAGGTAGGTGTTAGTTCAGTATGGTCATGGAGTCACTGCCCTGAGCCTATTTCTCTCCTCCATGCTTTCTTTTTTTCTTGTGCTTCACCATCAAGTTACAGCCCACTTACGGTGACCCTGTAGACTTTTCAAGGCAAGGGGCATTCAGAGGTGGTTTGCCATTGCCTGCCTTGCATGGTGGTCTCCCATCCAAGCACCAACCATAGGTGACCCCACTTAGCTTCCAAGATATGATGAGATTGTGCCATCCATGTCAGAACTGCTCCATACCACTCCACCCTCAACACTACCCCCTCCACATTTCTAATAAGGGAACAGAATGCTCAGTGGAAAGAGAATCTTATCATCTCCTTCTGTCCTTTTGGATGTAGGCAAAGGAAAAAATCCAGGGATATTTTGTTACTGGCCTGCCAACTCAAGGGTACATAGGGCAAGGAGAAGGGGGGGGGGGCAGAGACAGCGTGCTTTCCTTTTTTGATGTCTCTTCTACTGCATTTTTTTGCAAGACCCACTTGCCTATATTATTAATGACCAAAGCACTGGCATCAGCTAGAGCTGCTTGCTTAGCACCTAGGAATAGGTTAGCATCTGTTGCGATCTGAGTGTAACCCTCACTCAGCAGGACAGCAAATGTTCACAGCAGGGGAGGATAAGAGAAAATCACGTTAGGGGCCAAGGCTTATTCTGTGTCATCTGATCAGTAAAAAGGGAGATGAAAAAAATCTAATCACTTTATTTTGCTCTCTGTGGTATGGCTGCGAGTATTTCTTTCTGTGTAGAATGCAACAGGTTTATTTTTAAACCCAGGGTCTAGGAATGCAACTGCTGAAGGAGAAATTAAGGAAAGGGTGGGGACAGTTAGTTAATTAGTGGGATGAAAATGGGGGGAAATGAACACTTTACTGTTGTTGGAACAACTATGATAGTAACAAGCTGATTTTTGTCCTGCCAGCCTCTCCACTGCTGTAAGAAAAAAAGACTCCTTTTTTTTTCTTTAGCTTGAATGTAGGCCTTCCTAGTTCTTCTACTCTTTCACACCTTGAAGTTAAAAAATCTGACACAATCTTAGCAGGCACAGAAATGTGGATAGGTTGAATAAGGATTTGGAATGCATGCCTGTAGTGATTTACAACTTGTAGTAAAAGAACAGATGATCTGTAGACTTTACAAATGTCCTTCCTCTTGGTTTTTTGATTATCAGGTCTGCACTTACACAACTACAGATCTCTACTTATATCATTCTGGAAACTGCTTTTCCCAGTTCTTCAAAGCCAGCAGATAAAAGAGGGTTGAATTAGGGCTGCAATTCTTTCACTAATGAAAAAACATACTGTACAAAAATTGCTTATAAATAATTTCATAGCAACCTACCAGTTGTATTATATTGTGGGGTCACTGTGACAAAACATGGAATATTGGACTTGGAATAAATTAGGACTAGGTTTCAATTTCCACTCAGCCACAAAGCTCACAGAGCAGTCTCTGGCATGTCTTCCTACACAGAATTAATTAATACATCTATTGCAAGAATGAAATTAATCAAACCTGGGTGAGCCATCCTGACTTCCTTAAAAAGGGGAGGAAACAAATGTGATCAGTGTAACTAGTTCTGTTGATGTGAACCCAATGAAAACATATGTATGTCCCCAGGGCTTTTTTTGTAGAAAAAGCCCAGCAGGAACTCGTTAGCATAATAGGCCACACCCAACAGCAGAAACTCATTAGCATATTAGGCCACACCACTGACAGCACAGCTTATTAGCATATTAGGCCACACACTCATGTTACCAGAAGAGTGGTCATCCAGCCACACCCAACTTTTGCTTCTTATTCTGTTTACCTTGTTTGTTGTCAAAACCCAGGGCTTTTTTTGTAGCAGGAACGAATTTGCATGTTAGGCCACATACCCTTAATGTAGCCAATCCTAATGAGTTTCTGCTGTTGGGTGTGGCCTGTTATGCTAATGAGTTCCTGTTGGGTGTGCCCAACTCAGGAGCCAGACGGAACTCCGTTCCTGTGCGTTCCTGACCAAAAATAGCCCTGTATGTCCCATCTTATTGTAACTGACTTGTGGCAATTCCAGCAAGGAGCTTTCAAAGCAAGTGAGAAGAATTTGTTTGGCATTGCCTTTCTCTGCAGATTCTTCTTGGTGGTCTCTCATCCAAGTACCAACCTTCTTAGCTTCGGAGATTGGGCTATACCATGCTGCCTTTCCTCTCAGGCATCCAATACTACTCTTTATAGGAAACTAGTTCATAAGAAATTAACAGTGCAATCCTCAACTGGATACTCAGAAGTAAGTCTCATTGAGGTCCACTGGAGTTAGGAATTGTGCATAGGGTATTTATTTATTCATTCAATCAATCAATTTATACCCCGCCCTATCCCACATGTGGGCTCAGGGTGGCTTACAACATGTAGTAAAACAATAAAACAGTAAAAGCAATAAAACAATCGATGTCATGATAAACAGTATCATCAAACCCCATGCCTCATATCAGGTGAATATTGGGCTCCAGTGCCCAATAATATTATATGTCAGCAGACACTGAGAGAGGGGCCATAAACAGGGGAGGCCAGAATGGTTGAACATCCACCACCTCAATCAAAAGCCTGGTGGAACAGCTCCATTTTACAGGCCCTGTGGAAATATAATAGGTCCCACAGGGCCCTGATCAAAGTGGGAGCATGTTCCACCAGGTTGGGGCAAGGGCCAAAAAAGGACTGCAAATATATTATAGTTTATAATACAGCATATAAACACATTTTCCCCAACAGTACTTTTAAAGATATTTTCTTCCTCTCCTTTTACAGAGTGCATGATAATTATTTCAATTTCATCCTTATGTACCATTTTCTTCCAGTCCTGTTGCAATCCTTTTGGTAAACCTGAACATCTGTGTACCATCTGCCCCCTGGGCTTTCTTCCATTAAGCTTCAAAAGCAATCCCTCACACCAGAAGAAATTGCTGTTTTCACACAGTATAATTCAATTTACAATTCCTAATACATTTGAGGAACCAGCTGAAAGGGAAGATCGAGGGATCTGTTCAGGACAAACAAGGTCTGTGAAAATATCCTTGAGGAGATATAATTTCCGAAAGTATTAGCACAAGTCAGTATTGAGAAGAACTTTTACTAAAGAGAAGAACAGCACAGTGGGAATCAACAAAGGATTTGGAGAAAAGAAACAGAAGTGTAAGAAAGAGCTGAACTTGGCAAAATAGCTCTCCAAAATAGCTCTCCAAATTACTAGGTAAGTCCAGCCATTCATTAATTTAGTAGTTCATTACTATCAGCACTGCTGGTATATTTTAATTTAAATATGTGAGAAGAAACCATTTGAGGTTTTTAAGAAAGTTTTAAGTTTAAGCCTCCCCCTTCCACATCCCAAGAGTATGCTTTTTATATGGTTTAAGAAAGAAAATACCCCAGATTTATTAATGGTGGCATCTTAAGCAGAGTTACACCCTTTTAAGTCCACTGAAGTTAATGAATGAAGGAGAGTGTACTTTGTTTAGAACAGCACTGTAAGGAATTTACTGTTGTTCTCTTTGGTATAACGAAGGATGGAGTCAGATGTAACATATTAAGTGTGTTGGCATGGCTTTAACACACGCAGCTACAGAAACAAATGTGCCCTTTTACCACATTTATATAATTATTATAATTTCATCTGCCTCTTTCTCTAAGTATTAAATTAAATCATACTTGGCTTTTCCCTCCCTCCTCTTTCCTCCTCTCTTCAACCATGTGAGGTTGGCTAGGATGAGAGAGTTCACCAACAAGCTTCATAGCAGAGGAGGGATCTGAAGTCAGGTCTCCTTAGACTTTTCCTGAAACTGTTACTGCTATACTACATTAGCTGTCATTTCAATGCCACATCTTAAAAGCAGATGCCTCTGAAAGAAGGGAGATCATGAATAAGCTATACAGGACATTTAGTAGTTCGCAAAGTATGCAGGGCCTAAAGAAATGCCTCTGTCTGGTATATGAACATTTTCTTACACTTTTTGGTTAGGATATATGATTGGGAAGTACAGAAGACGCACCCAGTGTCCACACTTCTTTCACCCTCACACACTTTGAGCAGTCAGTAAGGAAAGTACTCTGCTGAACAGCCAAGGAGTCAAAGAAGATTCTCAGATGTGTGCCGTGAAACAAAGCCTATAGAAGCTCCAGAGTTACAGTAAGTCTTCAAATACTTCTTTAGGTTCAGTATATTGCAACTATCTTTTATTTTCAGCACAGCTAAAGCCTCTGTTCTCATCTAAATAAAGGATGCCAGTAATTCCCCTGTACCTTATTCTTCCAGGTCTCTGTTCCACTGATTCTCCCTTTACCCTTCGTTCATGCTAGAAAGCACAAGTTAACCTGTCATCACTACAGCTATGACTTAATATGAGCTGGGTATCTGTTTCCCTGGTCTGGAGGAAAAACTCATGGTCAAGAACGACTATTCCAAGAAAAGTTAGTTCAAACAACTATTTTTTGAGATTTTCCTATAGGATTTTCCCAGTAACATTACAGCACTGGAAAGATAAATGCCCACCTCCAGTAATCCAATGGATTGAGGAATTAACAACCTTATCAGCATTTGAACATATCATATACAGATGACAATTTCAAATGGATATATATTTTAGGTATTTGGAAACCTTTTACAGAAGCTTATGTGTAACTAGCCACTATTATTGTTAGATTTTATGTTTTCTTTCTACTTGGGGGTTGATTTAATACAAATTAAACAAAAAAAATTATCTCCCCAGTAAGATATTTTTGTAAATTGTAATATTGTTTGTTGTTGCCATCAAGTCACATATGACTTATGACAACCCTACTGGGTTTTCAAGGCAAGAGACATTCAGACATGGTTTGCCATTGCCTGCCTCTGCATCATAATTCTGGTATTCCTTAGAGATCTCTCCAAATGCTAGCCAGGGCCAGTCCTGCTTAGCTTATGAGATCTGAAGAGATCAAACTACCTTAAGCTATCCAGATCAGGGCAAACAATATTACTACATAAGGCCAATGTATAATGCCACATAGCTACATAGATACTAAAGAAAAGAGCCGCCATGTCATGAGTTAAGTTCAAACACAGCAATAAAAGTGTTTAGGATAGTCTTTCTTGTGTTAGCTTAGGTCTAGTCCTCATATTTCTGGGCTATACCATATCAGGTTGTAGCTGCTTGCTCACATCAATTAATGTATGGGAAAGGATTCAATAAATGGAGTCCTTCACTTGCAGACTAAAGCAAGAACTAGGCCTCAAGTGTAGGACTTGAAGGGGGGGGGGAAGCAAGGCTATTTCCTCCAGAGGAATTTGACCCGCAGTTGCACAATCACACCTCCCTTTGAAGCTGCAGGCGCAGTCCATCAGTGAGTGATCAGACGCAACTGTGGGTGAGACATTTTTTTTCCTCCCGTTTTTTCCCCATGCGCTTAAATGAGGGATCGATTAATCGCACCTCTGCACTGAGAGCTCCCATTGGATTTTGCGATTATGCGCATACTGAGAGGGGGGGGAACAATTGCACGGAGTTGAGATGGCCTGATCAGACCATCCCGATGTTATGAGAGTGCAATAGAGTGATCAGACACAGGAAAGACCATCTGTGGCCCATCGCAACCCGTTTACGACCAGATTTTCCCTGGTGTCTTTTAACTCCCCTTCCGCAGCAGAGCAAAATGGGTTGCCGACGGCTGCGAGGCGCTTCTCAGATGTTGTTGTCTCATCACTCCCTTTAAATCTGCCTGGCATTCGTGCATATGTCAAGTCTAATTCTCTGTATGATTGCAGCCTTGCTTTAGCAAATTCCATGACTCACCTATTTTACCATCCCTTATGGATGGCACAGGCTAGCCCGATCTTGTCAGGCTAAGCAGGGGCGGCCCTGGTTAGTATTTGGATGGGAAGAAAACTCTATGGGATGGCATGAGTTGACTGTGACTTGATGGCACTTTATACACAACAATTCCATGGGAGGGAAGGTGATGTGGTACAGCCTGATCTCATCCACTCTCAGAAGTTAAGAACTTGGATGGGAGAACATCAGTGAAGGCTGCAGAGAAGGCAATGAAAAACCACCCTTCCTTAATCACTTGCCTTGAAAACCCTACAGGGTTTGCCATAAATTGGCAGCAATTTGACATCACATAAGTAGATATATAAAATGCTATATCCTTGCTCTAATATTTACCAATAGCACAATAAAGCATGTAACGAAATGGCTGAAATATCCCATTCTTTTATTTTTCTCACCTGAATTAAACAATCCAATCATTTAAAAAAGATATTGCCAACTTTTATCAATTTTCCACAATTTAATCAAACCAGCAAAATGTAAGCTTGTCCTACTACTGTCAAAGCTGGTCTAGCTCCTGTCAAATTATGAAATCTGCCAGAAACATAGTAACTCTCACCATTCTACAAGGCCTCATTAATCCATTGGTGGTAGAGCACTTTGGAATCAAAAGAATCCAGTCCTGTTACAAATATTTAGGAATTACAATCCAAGAGTACACTCCTGAGGTCTTGTTGAAGCTTGCCTTCACTGCCTCTTTCTAAATATGTGTATCTATGCAACAACGATCACAACTGTGTCCCATAACATACCACATAGCTAAACATTGGTATAGCCACTCAGCTAACATTCCAAGTACCACCCCAATTACAGACCGGTATTTCACCAGTGTGCCTGACTTCACTACAAGATGTGTATGCAAAAACTTTGCATCAATCCGTAGGTAGGGCAGGCCACTCCCTTGATTCCTGTGTCTAATCTGCCAGCCCACAAAAGGATAAATGTTCCCAGATACGCCATGGTCCCACCTTATATTACCCTGTGGTCCCCCTCCCTCTATCCACCCACCCTCAGAAATACACCAGCCAAACCTGTATAACCCAACATGTGCATACAAAGAAGAGGGGAAAGCTGAATAAAACAGACACAAGAGAGAACAGCAAACATCAAAATGAGCTATAATCATTATAAACCATCATTACAGAAAAATATCCCAAGTACAGATAAACTCTTCAGGAATAACACAGACGAAAAGACTAGAGTTAAATCACTCATACATACGTTTCAAAATGGTGTCCCACTACAAGTCTGTTGTAGATCACCTCTAATCTTTGTTCCATACATTTGTTGTTAATCTAGGTAGTCAGAATTTCATTTTAGCCACAAGTTAATTGACACTGAAATAAATTCAGATCACAATGGCCAGCCCAAATTCTTATAACAGACCTAGTGGTTCTATGTCAGAGGGAGTAATTTGAGAATTGCACCCTGTGAATTCTTGTTACATCTAAAATCAAATAATCAAATCCATTTGTAGCAGTTCTTCAGTTCATTTTCAATGTTAAATCTTACATTGATAAATTAATTTTCACATTTAATAAGGATCTGGGACAATTGTTATTTGATACACATTCCAATATATTACATACATCATTAAAAATTAATGATAAAACAATACAAAGAAAATTGTTTTCATAGCATTTATTTCATCGGTCTTTCCTGTCTCTTATCAGCTATGCTTGCTGATCTGCCATTTGGCAAATTCCACAAACCACACCCACGGTATACAGTTTCATGAACAGAAACTGCTCTACAATTCAAACGGTAGACAGTAGAGCGATTTTATACCCTTTTCTTTAAATAAGTGCCATTTTTAAATTGCAACTTGCCTGTATAGCCCATAGCTTGACTTAGGAAATTCTTTGGTAAAATGAGGACATGTGATAGACTGCATTGCTTGACCTGTTTAAAAACCTAGCTTGTAGCACAGCTTCCATCATAGTTTCCAACATAGCTTCAACAACTGGAGTAATGCATAAGATATTTTCACCATTTATTACAAAAATGCACCAATAAACAAGTAATTCATGCATGGGTTATAAAGAATTATCTTTGATGGAGGCTCAGAGAGCTTTGGCACAACACCTAAATGGTAAAAAATTAGATCCAGCACCCAAGTCTTCACTTAATCCTAGCTGTAGGAGGATAGTTCATACCCAGTACTAAGGGAAATTCACTCTGCACATACTGTAGACACTTTTCTTTATTATTATCTTTGTATGTCTCGGGGCCTAGTCTTGAAAACATGTTCAGAGGCTAAACCTTGCCATAAATTGAGCACAGCAGACCAATCCAAAGTTGCAAAATGCAATTAAGAAAGTCATTAATATTTCAGATAGTGATAAAACAAAACAAATGATTAGATAGTAGCTCTTCTCTTCATTGCGTGCCTCAATAACAGTTTTTACTTCTTAGATTTAGGTCTTCAACAATGAGATGTCTCAAAGGCTGAAATCAAAGCAGCTGAAATCAAAGCTGTTCCTTTGCATCTGCCTCCGATATTCAGTTGTCAGATTTGACCTTCCCTTTTCTGCTCAGCCTTGCTTGAATACCCCCTGCATCACACCCAGCAAGTCTTTCGTATTATGCCACTTTAGTCTTCTAAAAATGTGTTCACACAGATATCAGCAGTTCACCATTGCTACCAAATGACTGCCGGGCTCATAAAAACCGATCCACCCTTGAAGCCAGCAAAATCGGAGCTTTAGGAGGACTTAAGAGCAAGTGTGCAGGCCATACGGTGCTCCTGCAGCAAGCCTTCCAGGATAGAATAAAAGTTTTCTTGTTTCTCCTTATTCCTGCTTATTGCAGGATTTGTCTTGCATAGTTTGCACTGCCTACTGATTTCCAAAGACCTCTTTCCAACTGCAAGAATGCTGTGCTACCGGGACTGTCCTTCTCGAGGAGCCCTGAAGGTCATGTAACTGCTGGCAATGAATGCACCCATTCAACAAAGGAAAGCTGTATTCTGCCTCTAGCTCTTTTCCACCACTAAGGTCTCCTAAAGTTTGTACGTCTAGTCGGCAGGTCACATTTCTGACAGTCTTTGGCAAGCATCCCCAAATTTGTCATTAACGCTAATATTCTAAACACATCAGTATCTGCCACTTAGATTTTTGTGGTGTGTTTTAAAAAAGTGTTTTTGCAATGCATTATGTCAAATTAACATTATGTCATGTTAATGACTGAAATACTCCTGCTGAGCACTTTAAAAAAAACCCTCGTTTATAATAACTACTGTGACATTTTTATTGTTTTGAATATCACAGCAGAAATTGTATAGATTCACTTCTGGTTCTGGTGTTTATTTACTAAAGCATATAATCCCACAAATCCTCTCACAAAGGTAATCCTTCAATAAGATTCCATCAGTGTTATTACTGTAAATGAGAATCTGTGATCCTATCTTAAATAGTTAATTTAAAAGGCATTACAACAGTCTGAAATTTCCAAAACCTTTCATGGGTAATGGATTTTTAATGTCCATATACAGTTCTCTGTTTTGAAAACTCCCCTTTTTGGTAAACTAAAATGTCACCAGCTCAGTGCTACCCATGTTTTAAACTTATAAACTGTGTGATGCCACTGTAACACAGCACAACAAAGTTATCTTGTGATAAACTCTCATGAAGCTAAACTCAATTTTCTTCATTTTCCTATGTAGGTTTCCATACATATCGACAAAGAGTTAAATTTTCAGTTCAGAATGCACTCACACAGTTGTGTACATCAGTATTTCTTCATTACTTGGTATGTCTCTCATAATTAAATGTGAGGTTTATTTTATAAGGTTGATCTATTCTTGTTCAAGGCACAAGCTCTTACAAGTTCTTTAAAACCCTTCTTTTATAACTAGTCATAAATATGCAGATCCAAATGAGTTCAAATGGGACCTAGCAAGTATGCTCACAGTGCAATCCTAAACAGTTATACCCTTCTAATCCCTATTGACTTCAATGGACTTCAGAAGGTGTGACTCTACTTTGGACTGCACTGTCACCATCACAGCCTTAGCCTGCAGCACTAGACATGCTTACTAGTAAGTAAGAGCTGCTGAACTTTCAAAGGCTTGCTTCTGAGTCAGCATGCCTTAGGATCAGGCTGAAAACCTTAATTTAAACATTTAATACCAGTTTCACCTTCCTTCTTCTTTTCAGTCAGAAGAAGGAACAATATGGAACAGTGGCTGATGGGGTAAGTGGTAGTGGCTGATGACATCACACTCTGAGGCAGCCTGCAGATCATTCAGTACAATCTTCACTCAAAGGCCTCTCAACCTCTTGCCAGACTGCAAGAAAAACCTCCACTCCATCACAGAAAGAAAGCAGAAAGAAACAAGATTCTCTTTACTACCTATGGCCTTTCACTTTCTTTGACCGTGGAATATTCATTTTTGACAGTCGGAGGGGAAAATCTACTTTGTTGCTTGAAGCCTCTTCTGCTCTAATCTTTCCAAGGGGATTAGACGTTGGGTTTTGCCCTCATGTGCTGTTTCATCTCTCTGCATCCTCCAGTTATCCAGTGAGGGGGGAAATGCTCTCTAACCATAGCTCTGCGACTGGACTGCAGCCAGCAGGAAGCCTATATGCTCAAGAGCTGGTGGCTGCTTTGCTAACGGGTCAGACACAGTGCCATAGGTCTCTGAAAAAACTCCAGAGCTGAGCCACACAAAAGGCCAAGGCTGACACCTTGCTTGTCTGCTAGAAACAAGCTTTTCTCAGTCACAGCAGTAACTGGCAAAGCAGACTTTCCTCTCCCCGAAGTGCTTACATTCAGATCTTGGATGGAGTAAGACACAGTGGGTCTCTGTCTTATGTAAAGTTTTTATTTAATGGAATAAGACACAATGGGTCTCTGACTTATGTAAAGTTTTTATTTAATCCTCTTCATGGTCCACAAAGAGTTTTGAAATTCAGCCCTCACTCAGCTCAAGAGTGAGAGCATTCTTGCTAGTTCAAGGCACATGAGGCTGTACACACCGAACCCTCTGAGCAGGCAGCCTCATCGAAGAGTTCAAGACTGGCCAGTCCACTGCAAAGTTTGCAGGAAGCACCACAATCTGCCCTCAAGGAATTTTTCAGCCAAATGTTACCAAGACGGACAGCCAACCTACTATGTATTAGTGTTAAAATCTCAACGTTAGTATGATAAAATGGTAATTTCTCTTGTCATCTGAGAAGTGCAAAGAAGTGTAGGGTCTTCCTGTTTCATCATGTTTTCCTAAGACACACAAAAAATACCACTCGAGGAACTTCGCTTGATTTTTCCTGCTTAGATTTGCTTCTCTCCCATAGGATAGACACATGAGAGATCTAAAGGCACAAATGGGTCAAGAAAACAGCAGGTACCACAGGAAACAAGCAGGAAAGAGATAAAGGGGTGGGGAGAGGAAGGCATTGGCTCTGTGCAAAAGATAAGTGATACCAGCCGCCAAAAGGAAAATGGAACCAAATTCCACCCACCACTCTTCTCATGCTTTACACAGTTTCGGGGGGGGGGGGGGTTGAGCAGCAAACAGGAGAAGAAAGGAGAGGTTATCATCTCCTTCTTTGCCCTGCCAAGTGTCTCTTGCGCCTCTTTAAAAAATATACACAGAACAGCAATCTAGGGCACGATTTAGAAAAATTATGGAACAAGATCTAAGAGCACATGCAGGGCAATGCCTTATGACTAGGGCAAAGAAGGCAATGAGAATGTCAGGTCTTGACATGCAAATAGTCAATGACATGATGCACAGAAAAAGGCAATCTGAATGAAGTCATGACCAAGGGGCTGCCTTCCGGTCATTTAACAGGGCAGCTTCAGCAAGACAGTAGCAGAGCTACTTATGTGCGGTGTGCATCATTTGCTCAGTAATAGATCATCTATTAAGCGTCTCCTATCAGTCTTTGGCCTGGAACTCCCTCGCCAATTGTACAAAGGACAGTGCAGATAAGAAAGAACGGCGCCAAGTCGCCACAGCACCTTGGCAGCTAACGCAGCGTGGGCCCCGGTGGGATCCCAGCTGATGGTGCCAACCCCCGCTGAGGATGTCAGGCGGTGGCAAAGGGACCCCGAGCCATGTGCAAGAAGTTCCCAGCCTCTGCAACGGCATCTAATCGACACCCTGATGCCAAGCCCAACCGAGCCAAGTGGCCGTCCTAGTGAAGCCCCACCGCTCCCACCTAGGCGACGCCTCTTCCCCCATCCCCATTACAAGAATTCGAAGCAAAGCCAAGGCACTGAACGAGGGTCTGGGGGAGGCAGCCTTTCCCCCGGCTCGGTACTCACTTGTGCCTTCTTCATAAGGAAAGAGAGCGCTGCAATCCGGCCCCAGCAGCTGCGTGCAAAGTCCTTTTAGCGGCTCTGTAGCTCCAGCATGTTGCAAAGCTAGTCCACGCATTGGGCTTGCCCCGCGCCTTCTGTGGCCGTGCGTCTCGCTGCCGCCCTCGCTTGGCCCCCAGGCGCGCGCGCACACACACACACACACGCAGAGGCAGGCAGCTCAGGTCCGTGGGGCTCGGCCCGAGACTCCTCAGCCAGCGGAGCACGGGAGTGCAGCCCCAGCCGGCGGCTCAGCCGTTCTTTTATAGCACTAAGCTGCCTCCCGCAGCAGTCGCGGCGGCTGTGGCGACTGCAAGCCAGCGGCAGCCCTGGCAAGGACACGCCTTCCTTGTGCGTCCTTGCCGGCGAGGGGGAAGCCCTGGGAAACTTTCGGGACGCGACGTTGCTGGGAGCAGTCGCGGGACACCTTCTGCATGCCACCGGGGGTGCCGGGCGGGAGGAAGAGGGCAGGGCTGACGTTTTTGAGCGCCGGGGGGTTCTTTCCGTTCACCTCTTCGCTTTCGGGGCCACCAACTCTCGACAAGACTAGTGCACACGGCTAACCGGTCGTTTTTGCTTTGGGCAATCACAGCTGGTGTCACGATGTGGATTGTTGTGGGTGTTAGGCGCCCTAGAGTCGCTTCCGATGTATGGCGGTCTTATGAATTAACGTCCTTCAAAACGTCCTGTGTCAACAACCGTTCTCAGGTCTTGCAAAGGGAGGGCTGTGGCTTCCTTGATGGAATCAGGCCTACTTGCATTGGGACTTCCTCTTTTCCTGTTGCCTTCAACTTTTCCTAGCACTATCGTCTTTTCCCATGACTCTTGGCTTCCCATGATGTGACCAAAGTATGATAGCCTCAGTTTAGTAATTTTAGCTTCTAGGAGAATTCTAGAACCCACTCATTGATCTTTTTAGTTGTCCATGTTATCCATAAAACTCTTCCAACATCACATTTCAAATCTTCTTTGAATCTACTTTCTTCTGGTTGGCTTTCTTCATTGTCCAAATGGACAATACTATGACATGAATTAACTTGATCTTGGTTGCCAGAGACATATCCTTACTCATCTTTTCTAGAACTTTCATGGTTACCTTTCCCAACCTCCTCCTGATTTCTTGGTTGCAGTCTCCCTTCTAGTTGATGATGAAGCCAAATAATAGAAAATCTTGAACCATTTCAGTTTCTTCATCATCAGCCTTAAAGTTGTGTAATTCCCCAGTAGTCATTGCTTTTATCTTCATGATGTTCAGCTGTAATCCTGCTTCGACACTTTCTGCTTTAACCTTCATCAGTAGTCATTTCAAGTCTTCACTGTTTTCAGTCAGTAATGGATTGTCAATTGCATATCTCAAATTGTTCATGTTCCTTCCACCAGTTTTCATTCTGCCTTAATCTAAATCTGTGCCTGTATATCTACTGAAGAAACAGGGAGATAAAATACATCTTTGTCTGACACCTTTGCCAACTGAGAACCATTCTGTTTCTGCATATTCTATTCTAACAGTAGCCTCTTGTCTGGAGTACAGGTTATACATAAAAACAAGATGCTGTGGCACACCCATTTCTTTTAAAACCAGCCATAGCTTTTCATGATTCACACAGTCAAAAACTTCACCATAATCTATAAAACACAAGCTGATTTTCTTCTGAAATTCTCTTGCATACTCTAATAACTAATGTAAATTTGTAATATGACATCTAGTGCCTCTTCCTTTTCTAAATCCAGCTTGAACATCTGGCATTTCTCATTCCATATATGGTAATTTTGTTGTAAGATTTTGAGCATCACTTTGCTCACATGAGAAATTAATATAATCATCCGAGTTAAGGCAGGCTTTGACATCTCCTTATCTTGGAATTGAAATGTAAATTGATCATTTCCAGTCTATGGGCCATTGTCTTATTTTTCATATTTGCTGGCATATTCTTACTGAGATTTTGATGGACTCAGAATCTGTGGCTTGGAATAGCTCTATTGATATCCCATCTACTCCTGGTGATTTGTTTCTCCCAATTGCTGTCAGTGCAATATATTGTTCTCACGGTGTATTGTTAGGGATGTACTAGAACAAATGACAAGAATGCCCATTTGGAACACTGGTGCATGCTTGAAGGACTGTTGGGTATAATGGGAGCAATAAATACCAGTTAATTTGCATGGGCTCCACTGACAAATTATTTAAATATTTATATCTGCCCTTTCTCATAGTTCTAGATGTCTTACAATAATAGTTAAATAATAGTTAAAACATTTTCTATTGAAAATAAAAAAAACTCCAAATTACAGTGCACAAAAGTTACAATGAAAATGCAGAAAAGATTTAGAAAAGCCTGCTATGGGTCTAGAATAACAACCACCTGAGTAGAATGAGAATCCCTGGGAGTAGCATTCTGGGGTCTGTCATTCTTCAACTGGAATAGCAGAAAAGAGCAGTCCAATAGCACCTGAAGATATCTTCAGATATCTGAAGAAGTGAGCAGTGACTCATGAAAGCGCATACTCTGCCACAAATTTTGTTAGTCTTTAAAGTGCTACTGGACTTGCTCTTTTCTACTGCTGTAGTCAGACTAACATGGCTACCCATCTTGATTCAACTGGAATAACAGCCCCCAGTGGGAATGATGATGATCCCTGGGGTAGTAAAATTGTTCTGTGACTGGATTGAGAGCCCCTGAGTGTTATGACAGTCCCAGGCCCATTCCACCCTGGGGGATACCAGTCCAGTCCCAGAGTAGTTTTATCTGTTGCTGGAGACCATTGTTCCACTCCCAGGGACTGTCATTCCATTTTGAGGGCCATTATTTCAGTCCCAGAATGCTTATGTTAGTCCCAGATACTGGCAATGTTTAGAGAGTTGTATTTATGTATTATACTGGTGTCATGGTGGCTCAGAGGTTAAGACGCTGAGCTGCAGACTGAAAGGTCAGTAGCTAGGCAGTTTGAGACCCGAGTGCCATGTGATGGAGTGAGCTCCCGTCTCTGGCCTCAGCTCCTGCCAACCTAGGAGTTTGAAAGCAAGAAATTGCAAGTAGATAAATAGGTACCGCTTTGGTGGGAAGGTGACAGCATTCCGAGCACCTCAGCATTTAGTCATACTGGCCACATCACCACAGAAAAGTCTTTGGATAGTGTTGGCTCTTCAGCTTGGAAACGGAGATGAGCACCGCCTCCCTAGAGTCGGATTTGACTGGCTTTCGAGCAAGGGAAACCTTTACCTTTATGTATTATACTGCTGTTATTGCATTTTTAACTGTAATCTGCCATGACTCTTGGTGAGAAAGGTCAACTCTAAATGAAGTAAAGAAAAAAAAAGTTCTGTGTAAATGGCCTGAATTACAGGAAAATGGAATCTTTACTCCTTTTAAGATCCCAGCTTTCATTAACAATGTGTGAATGTTGATTCTTCCTTCTCTCATGCACCTGATGCTATTTGTTTTAGGCAGTGCCATATTAAGGATGGCACATGGGGGGGGCACTATCCCACAACAATTGGAATGTACCACTACCTTCTGTAAGGCCCATGCTGTGTCCTCAAGATCTTTTCACTTCTATTAATTATTCCTTGATGCCTTTAATGTTCACTATATAATGCACATATGCAATACTGTATTAGTGACTGGTGACATGCTCAGTTGAAACTTGGAAAAACTCCAGAGCCTGGGGGAAAGACTAAAGTTTTGGGAATAAAAAGAAGCTGTCTCTTCAGAATGAAAGAGCATGCTATACTATGTTTTAGGGTTACCTTAAGGCATTATATCCCCCATTGATCCTCCCCTCCCTACATTCCACTTTCCCCCGGCATTGCCCCCTAATCTCCAGGAATTTCCCCAAACCAAAGTTGGCAACCCTATTTTTTTATTATTATTATTTTCTGTGTATTGCTTAGTCTCAGACAGGAGCACAGTTATTGACTTTGAAATAGAAGGATCCTGGCTATGAGTAGTTGGAATATAGCTTCTGCTGCCATCTCCTCTTCTCCCATTTCTTCCTTGGCTTAAAACCTCACCCTTCTTATCCCACTCTTCTGTCTTAAGGCTGTTCAAATGCTGCTTCATACCCTGTTATTCTTGCATCTCAAAACTCCATGGTAACGTTAAAACCACATGCACTGTCACTTTGGAAGTGTGGTTAAAAAAGTGGTGGAAGTGTTGGGGAAGGGGAGATCAATTCCAGAAAGATTATGCAACTGACACTGAGAGGAGGGGACATAGTAAATCCTGTGAACAGGAAATGAGTGACAACCAAGGAAGTTAGATTCAGGTGGGTAGCCATGTTGGTCTGAAGCAGCAGAACAAAGTCTGAGTCCAGTCTTAATGGTGCCATTGGACTCAAACAAAGGAACGTAACTGCATTAAGTAAATAAATAAAGGTCACAGTGAGAAGGGTCACACCAGTATGCTCTCAATCTATCCTTACATGCCCCAAGGCACACGACAGTTAATCTGATACCATGAAGAAATGTCTGCTTGCTATGTTTAATTTATATAAACAGAGTTGCCATGGCTTAAACCTGGTCATTGGTGCAGGGCCAGTTCCAGAATTTAGAGAGCCCTAGGGTTGCCCTCCCCCACTATGCCTACCACCAGGCCCCCTGCTTGCCCATCCACCCTCACACTCCCCCAGCCTGTACCTCCACATGCTATCAAGCCCTCTCAGCCCCTGTGCTCACCACCACCTTCACTACTAGCAGCCCTTTCCCTGACAGTGCAGGGTATGCAACTGGAAGTGCTACCTTCATGGGTGCCGGAAAGTGCCACCATTGTGCACCGCCCGTATACTTTCCCTGGTAGCACTGGGCGATATGTTCAACTGGGAGCACAGGGGGCACTGGTGGAGTACTCACAAGTGTGGGGGGGAATCTGTGCCTGTGGGCCCCAGCAGAAGTCTTGGGCCCTGCCAGCTGCCCCACCTCAGGGTATGCTGATGCTGGCCCTGCAGTGGTGGCTGGTTACCTGCTTACTTAATACAAAGTTAAAGACCCTCTGCCTACAATCAGAGGAAAACATTTCTCTGTGAGACCAATCCAGAATACCTAATTTTGGGGACTTTCACTGGGATTTGGAGTGTTTTCCTGATGGAGAAAAATGTAGGGCCAATTTATGTGTTACAGAATCCCATGCTGCAGACCATATGCAGCTCTTTGTTTAGAAGCAGGCCTTAACATGATAGAAACAAGGGCTTGGTAATATCAATCAAATACTGGCTATGATTGCACTACACTGCTGACTGTGGGAGCTATATACACCAAATGCTGTCTGAATCTATCTTGTCCAAATTGATTGCCTGCATAGAGAAGAAAATAATTACAATAGGAATATCCATGGATTCTCTGTATATGCTACCTCTAACAAATGCATATCAGTTAATTAGATGCAGAATCCTGGACAATGAAATGCAGAAACTAGTTAGTGATGCAAATAAATCCTGCTCCCCCTTGAATTTTGGAATTCTCCCACTTATTGGCCATCTGCCTTCTTATCAGCCCTCCATGCCCCACAACTGCACCAAGCATTTGCACTTGCTAGATGTAATACCATTCCATCAGCTGTCACTCATGGTAGATATAAAGGGATTCCATATTCAGCAAGACTCTGTGCATGTAATCTAAATCAAGTTGATTCAGTTCTCCATATTCTCCTATACTGTCCCCACTATGATGATACACGTTTTACTCTTTTAGACCCAATCTTATCCAACACGGAAGGTTGTCCAGATGCTCTGAAGGTGCGCCGTCTCCTGAATGATCTGTCACCTGAAAAAACCAAAAAAGTTGCCTTATTTCTAAGTTTGGTAATTAAGGATTGATTGTGCAATGCATAGATGCATATGATTAATTCATTTCTCTTTGTTACCTCTTCATCTGTTTATGTTTCTTTTTGTTACTTGACGTGTGCCAATAAAGATCTGTATACGTATGTGTGTGTGTGTGTTACAGAATCTTGTGTCTCCAACATGCTGTTTCAGCAAAAATGTTCTGGGAGTTTTGTGCACATGGGGTAACAATTTAGACTGCATGGTAAATACCAGCTCTCATGTCCAACATAGGGAGAAGGCTTAATCCCCTTCTCCCCTATGTGCTGTAGTCCATATTCATATTGGTCCCTCACTTACTTGGGAATTAAATTCTCCCAGAACATGTCTGATCAGCTGAAGCTGTGGCAGACATATGTTACATGAGGGCTTCCTAACAAGCAAGTTGGCTCTCTGTATTCAGAGTTCATTGGGATTGTTGGCCTGGTTTTATTTATTTATTTATTTATTGTATTAGATAGCAGTTTCAGAAAGCCTATACTCTTGACAAGCAGCATCTCAGGGAAATAAGCTGAAAACTGGGAGGCAGGAAGTGATCAAAGAACTGTATATGAACCAGGATCCTCTGTGAACCTCTACAACAGTTGTTGCGGAAATGCGAGCAACCAGCTTCTCAGGACAAGTTTGCTTGTGGACAAGTTTACTCATTTCTTAAATCAATTTTAAGATGCAATACAGGCTGCTTCCAAGTGGAGGCACAAAAATGCACCACTCTGCTACTGTGGAAACAACAGCAAGTGAAGATGGTATTCATATCTGCTTGCTGCTGTCCCCAGCCCTTCACATTTTCTACAAAAGGGCCCATGAAGAGGGCTGTGCCCAAGGTGCCAGAAACCCTGCTGAGTACAATTCTTTTCAGAAATCAAGAAGTTTTATTCTGTAATGCATAAAACCCAAATAAAAAAGTAATAGTACAAAAAGCACTTTTAGAACTTGCCTTTGAAGCACTTTACTGGGGACTATTCCATTAGGGGCTGTAAAGTATTCCAAAAATAGTAAAATAACAAGAGGCGGGGGACCTGCAATACTTGGGGGGGGAGGATTCCTAAAGCCTGCAGCCCCAAGTAAGTCCTCTCCCCCCCACCCCCGGGCGATTCCCCCCCCCCCCCCCGCTCCAAGGCTTGAGCGGCTGATGGTCTACCAATAGAGTGGCAACGGCTGGGTAGACCTGGCCTCCGGAGAACAGGTCTACCTGCCCCTTTCCACTCTATTGGTAGACCTGGCCCCCGGAGAACAGGTCTACCTGCCCCTTTCCACTCTATTGGTAGACCTGGCCTCCGGAGAATAGGTCTACCCAGCCCTTGCCACTCTATTGGTAGACCTGTTCTCCAGAGGCCAGGTCTACCAATAGAGTGGACTGGAGTGGGTAGACCTGTTCTCCAGAGGCCAGGTCTACCAACAGAGTGGAAAGGGCTGGGTAGACCTGTTCTCTGGAGGTCTACCTGCCAATTTCTCTCCCCCCCCAGCCCCCAGTTGTCCTGGCAAGGCCCACGCACCTCAGAGGCATGGGGGCCGCTGATTTCTCTCCCACCAGCTTTTCCTCCCGCCCCTTACGTCCTGCCAGTGATGGCAAGGCTCACGCAGTTTCCACCACAGGGCCCGCCAGCTTCCCCCCAGTGACGGCGAGGCCAGGCAAGGCTTCTCCACCTGCCACTGCCACCAGCAGCCACTGAGCCAAGGTAAGTGTGTTCCCTGCGCATGCACAGGGAACGCTTTGTTACTTTGGGAGGGATTTAAATATCCCCCCGAAGTTTTTTTTTACTTTTCAGATTTTTCTGCACATGGGGGTGTAGGAAAATCTCCCTGCCCCCCAAGTGCCCCCCTGCACAGATTTAGATAACAAAGGGGTGGATAACAAAGGGGTGGATAACAAAGATAACAAAGGGGTTTAGATAACAAAGGGGTGGATAACAAAGGGGTGGCCACTTGGGAATTAGATATAAAGGCCCCGTCCACACTGTCACTTTTGTTTTTCATTTCTCCCTATTGCTTCAGGTTCCCCCAACCCCCATATGTTTTGTTCTCTCTAATAGTCCCAGAGGGAGCAAAACACATGTGGAAAAGAGGGAGGGACCCAAAGCAATAGCGAGAAATGAGCAGCAAAAGTGACAGTGTGGACAAGGCCATAGATATTTTGGTTCTTAATGAAACGGAGTTATCTAGTTATTTCTAAGATACAATGTCAAAATAGCTTTAGACAATTTATTTGCCCCTTAAAATGCTTTGGTCAACCATTTATACTAGAAATCTCCCTGGTGAGAAGATTCTGTATCTTTTCTTTCAAATTTGAAACTTAATTTCGTGACATGATGCCTGCTTGAATGATGCAGAATACTGTAACCCAGCATCTCAGTGGCCAGAAGTAACTATTTCTATTACAAAGTACTTTCTGCTTTAATTAATTAATTAATTTAAAATATTGATATACCGCTTTTCTACCAATCAATGGAACTCAAAGCAACAGCTAAAATTTCAGCCCACAGTAATATGATACAAATAAGATTTTAAAAAGCTAAAGCAAGTAGATGAAAGGTTTAACTATCACCTCATTATCACTTTATCTGATATGTCTCATACCCCAGTGCAAACTCTATAGATGGTAAACTCATTATGAAATCACACCACTTAAAGTTTGCCCAAGAAGTTCCATAGCTCCACTCCTTTTCCTTGAATAGGTAACAAATCTGGGGACAACAGCCTGATTTGTTTGGGATTATAAGAAGAAACAGCCTCATTTATTCAAGCCAATAACTTCCTTGAAAATGTTCATGGGAAGGCACTTTGTAGATGCAACAGTGGAACTGCGCAAAGCATTTTTTGGCTGTCAAAGCATTTTTTTAAAACTGTGAACTACCTCAGCATCTTCCAGAAATAGCTGTGTCACATTCAGTCATCTTCAGGGAAGCTAGTGAAGTACTTCTTCCATTGTAATCAAGTACCTTCCACCATATACCTGGGAAACAAACTTACCTGACCCCATCACCTTCTCAGATTTGCTTGCTCCCCAGTTTCCCCCCCTCCTTGTTGCGTCCCAGATGACTAAGCAGAGATCTCCCTTCTCTTAGAGCCAGTGTGGTTGGAATACTGGACTAAAACTAGGCAGGCTTGAATTAAAACCACAACCATGGAACTCATTCAGTTCTTTGGAGGAAGGATGGAATAAAAAGTAGGTATAGAAGAGATAAAGAATTAAATATAGAAGGGGTGTTTTATTTCAATTTAACTTCAAAATATCCAGTTGACTCTTTCCCATCCAGATAACTCATTCATCTCTCTTCCTAGATGGAGGCTAATCCTTTCCTCTATATCCCAGTTTCATTGGAAAGGGATCAAGCATATAACTATAATGGTGTCTAATCTTATTTACTGTCTTGATTTTCCCCTCAGAAAACTAAGATTGGATCTAACCAGATGTCAGTGGAAAGAGCAGATTTCCCCCACATTTCCCTCCCCACAGCAGGCCTTTTTGATATGAGGGAAGATAATGGTTTTGGCACTTCCTTCTCCTCACACCATGCCTGTCATGCACACATCCCTTGATAGGTGCACTTTTTTGTCCACTTGAGTTATGTGACTCTAGGAATTAGGAGTCACAATTGACTGCTGGAGGGAAGAGAACATGGGAAGATCTACATCTACCTGTGCCTTCTGTTTTTTTTTTTTTAATTAAGTCCAGGCTTTTAAAAAACAGTCTTCTTTCTTTTGTTTTCTTTCCAAATATGAAATACATCCTGATCAGAGGCAATCTGGTAGTTATACCTTGATAGGATTGGTTGGTATTGAACTCAGATTTGACAGCTATATGTTGGTATGTTCCACATTATCATTTACAGAAGACCACCAGACTTTTCTGATAAATCCATGCTAACTGATACACTAACAGTACCATCCTGTTCAGGGCCACACAGTTCTAAGCTGATTAATTTCATTCTGTAATGCTGTTAAAATCAGTACTGTTTTGAAATATGAGCAAATTCAGTACTGCATTAAAGCTGACATACTGATACTTAGCCAATGTAGCCTCCCTTCTAAGCAATGTTTGTTTTATTTTTTGTCACACTAAAGATCAGCCTCCTGTGTTTCCAGCTGTTCTGTCTGTACAGAAGCTGATAAGGGTATCCCATCAGCAATGAATTCCACATACACATTAGCTTTTTATTGTTCAGTGACTCATTTGCAATGAGGGTGTCTGTAATGGTACTGAGGAAAGAGTATTTTCTGTCATTTATTGTTTCCCAAGGATATGCACAGTTCTTTAAGTGAATTTTGTCATCCTGTGATGAAATCTTTGGCTCCTTGAGGAAAAACAAGAAGCTGAACGTCTCTGTGTAGGAAGAATTCATGACAACAAGAGAGTTAAATATCTCCATAGTAGCCTTGGCTTGAGAGACTTTTTATTTCTGTATGCTGCTGCTTGACCAACACATATGAGCTTACTGAACAACCTTTTGAACCATTTACTTAAAATCCATTTATAACCTCTTTCAAATTTATGCCTTGCTTTTCTGCCCTCCCAAGGTCCACAAAGGCAGCTGACAAATTTTTAAAATACATAATAAAATCACATTTTAAAAACCATTTAAACCAAAAACACATCATTAAAATAGTTATAACCAGAGCTAAACTACCACCACCAACAAAAAAAAACATTGAGTAGGAAGGAGATATTGTAAAAGAAGTGTTCACCCACTGGCAGAAGATGGCAACAGAACAGGATAAATGAGTCTCCCTAGGGAGAGAGTTCCAGAGTTTTTGTGCCATAACTGAGAAGGCCCTCTCCTGGGTTTCCACCCACCCAATCTCAGAAGGTGGAAGCACCCAAAGTAGGGCCTCAGAAGATGGCTATAGTGGTCAGGTATGTTCATAATGGAGTAGGTGGTCCTTCAGATATCTTGGTCTCAAACTACATAGGAATTATAGGAAAAACCAGCACCTTGAGTTATGCAGATTGGGAGTTAGTATAGATGGGCCAAGCCTGGAGTGATATGGCCCCTATGGCCCATTCTGGTCAACATCCTGATGGCTGCATTCTGCACCAGTTGAAGCTTCTGAACACTTAGCAATGGCAGCCCCATGTTGAGCGCATTGCAGTAATCTAACTTAGATATAACCAAAGCATGCACCACAGTGGCCTGATTTGTTCTGCCCGTGCAAGGCTGCAGCTGGCTAACTAGTCAAAGCTGCTAAAAAGGCACTCCCAGCCACAACTGAAACCTCCATATCCCATAGTAGGCCTTGGTCCAAGAGCACCCTCAGACTATGGACCTATTCCTTCAAGGAGAGAGAAACTCTATCTAGAACCTTAAATCCCGGGTCAGACCTTCTGCTCAGGTAGCACTTCTGACTTGTTGGACAAGTGTCAACATTTGTACACCCAGTGTCTTGTACAGCCATTTTATGTTGTTGCAGCAATATGACGAGGATGCCAAAGGCAATGATGAAAGAGATGATGAAAGGAGATTTTGGGGGGTGGGGGTTGAAGTTAGAAAGAGAGATAGGAAAGAATTCCTTTTGCAATTCCTAATGGGTCAACTCCTCTTAATAACTAATTCAGGACCACTGTTTTGATAGCACAAGTCAGAAAATAGGATCAGGTACAAAAAGGAAAAAAGGTTATACATACCCATGGAATCACCAGATACACAATACACCCCTCACAAAAGCTCACTGAGATAGCTGGCTCCACTTGGTGACATCATAATTATATCTGGTTTTGACATGCAGGTCTCTATGGAGATAATGACAAAATGGGGCCAGGTACTAAGGGGAGTTTATTATCCTAGTCTACACATGTATGGAGAAGGCCCTGCACACCAATGAGGTTGAGCATTTAATGCAGTTGGTAAAGCAACCAAAATGGCACCTGAATTACTGAGCTCTCTTACCAACTGTATCAAAAGAAAGCCTCTGCCAAGCATTCTGTTATGGAACCTCAACCTCAGTGGGGCTGAGAGTAGATGGGTTTCTTTCTATCAGCCTCGCTCCAATCAGTCTTCTACAGCAATTTGAGGACATCTGGATACCACTGAATTAATGGATGAAGTCAATTTGCTATTCCACATTTCTACAAGATTATCAGCAACATAAGTTACTTAGAGTAGCAGAATATCCCAGACTAGCCTGATCTCACCAGAGCTTGAAAGCTAAGCAAGTTTAATACGTGGACAGGAGACCTCTTAGGGAGACCAGGGCTGCAGAGGACGGCAATGTCTACCCATCTCTGCTCATCCCTTGCCTTGATAACCCCATGAGGTAGAATTTATTGGAATTGTCATGAGTTGGTTGTGACTCTACTGAATACTTTACCTCCCCCCCCCCATTCTCTTCTGACCTATAGGTCTTAAGTAGTATTAACTTTATTTACTTACTAAGTTACTTAGCATATCTCCACAATCAGATTGGCTTTATGAGGTTGGTGAAACACAGAGGTTTTCCTTTGGTTTTGCATCCAAAAGCATAACTTTTTTTGAGCATCCACATGACATCTCTTAACCATTCACTTTCTGGATTTCTTCCTGCTTTTGTGTAATTCCCCCCCCCCCCCCCCAAACAAAGCTTGATACAATATTCTTGGAATTATATATTTATTTACTTTATGTATAGTCTGCTTTTCTCACTGAGACTCAAAGTGGATTATGTGGTGTAAACTGATAGCAGTCCATGTGAAGAGCACATATGATAAACACAGGGAAGGTTGATACAATCAATCATCCAATGAACAATGTACTAGGACAAGGATTACTGAAAACTGAATAGCATATTAGGTATGATACAGAGTGTGGCTATAATTAAGAAAATTGGTATTATTTGAGTAGAAAACAATGAAGCAACAACTGTGTTATATGTCCAACAAACTGATAATATGTCCTATACACAATGGTATAATCTACAGTCCCTTTCTCTTTACAAAGAGCCTTGCTGAACTATTCTGTTATAGTATAGTCCTGTTACTTTATAGAAACGCTGTCCTGAACAACTCCATTTTACATCATTTGTGGGATGACAGCAGGATTGCAGCCTTCCTGCCCTCCTCAAGCAGGCCATTCCACAAGGTGGGGACCACAACAGAGCAAATATGTGTATGGAAGGTTGTTGATCTTGCCCATTTTCTAGGTGGCGCCTACGGAAGGCCCTGAATAGATGAATAGAGCTGTCAAGAATGTACACAGGAGGAGAGGCAGTCCTGCAGATATGAGGGTCCAAGGTCATGCACGGCTTTGTACGTGATAGTCAGTCCCTTGATTTGAACCCAGTAGCTGATGGCAGCCAATGGACTAACTGCAGAATGGGCAAAATGTGCATGCCCAGTCTAGTCTTAATAACTGAGCTACACCACTGAGCTATACCAACTGGACTTTCCAGGCTGACTTCAAGGGCAGACCCATGCATTACAATGATTTAATCTTGTTGTTACCATGGCATTGATCCAGGTCGCTATATCAGCCATATCAAGGTAGGGGGGCATCTCTCAGTCTTGGCAAAGTCAGAAGAAAGTATTTCTTTGCAGCTGCATTAACTTTCTTCTCCAGCAGTAATTCCGGATCCAGTATAACCCCTAGGCTCTTAACCAAGTCAGCAGGGGTCAGCTGAACTCCATCAAAGGTAGGAAGTACAATGTCCCTCAAGGCCTCAACCTTTCAAACTAGCATTACTTCCATCTCATCAGGATTCAGTTTGTTCCCTCTTAGCCATTTAACCACAGCAGTCAGGCCGTGGTTTCTCTACTGCATTGTCAGGAGATTTGGACAGAGAGATTATAGAGTTGAGTGTCAGCAGCATTCCAAAGCTACAAATGATTTCTCCCTAGGACTTTACATAGAAGTTGAATAGTAAGAGGGATAAGACTGTTCCCTGTGGATTCCCACAGGATACATTTCACACTGATGACAACCAGTCCCTGATAGCAAACCTGAGATTGGTCCATAAGGAATTATTTAAACCAGCTGAAAGCACATCCCCAATACCTACTTCTACCTCTAAATGTCTCAATAAGATGGCATGTTTCACTGGCTGCAGATAAATTTAGGAGGAGCAATAATGAAGGATCACTTTTGTCTACATTCAGACAAACGTTATTGACTGAGGCTATCAGTCTCATCTCAGTCCCTTAGCCAGGTCTAAACTAGTCTAAATGGTAATCGATCTCTGTGATGTTATTGCACTACAGCAATTGCTAATTCTAAAAATGTCCTCTGTTATTATGGAGGGGAAATGGTGGCTGCAGGAGGCTGAAATAAGGAATTTATGGGGAAAACCGTTGTATGAGCACTGCTGCCACTGTGAATGCTTCTGCATGCAATGAGAGCTACACGGATAATCATAGCAATGTGAATCTCCAGGACAACAATCCAACTGGACTGGTCATTTTTGATAGAGCACTCCATCTTTCTATTGCACAATGACCTTTTGTAGCTACCTGGCTCAGAGAAAAATACTTTCCCAAGTACTAATAAAGCTTATCAAGCAGAATAAATGTTCAAACAGAACATGTCATAAATCTAATACAACTATAAGGGTACGCTTCAAATATATTTCAAACTCAGCGAAAATTATTTGAAAAGAGAGTAAACAAGCATGGACCTGTAAGGATGGCACCAGTAAAACTCAGACTGTATAACTCAGTGTATTTGATACAATGAAACACAGAGTTGCTTAATAGATGCGATAATATTAAGTATTACCTTCTTTACTGTAACATTTCTGGGGTAAGAACTGCTTGGAAAGCATTCAGTTTATGCAGATGGAATCTAAATTAGCAGAAGATCTCAGGGTTACAGTGGACTCCTCAATTAAAATGTAACCTCAGTATGCTGTGCCTTTTTTTTTAAAATAAAAAATGAGAATTTCATGCTACTAAAAAAGAAAACTTCCAGTGTCATGCAGTCCTTATATAAACCTAAACCGAAGCAGCATTTCTGTTATTAAGTTCTGGTTCCTCTTTCTCAGTTAGGATGTTGTAGACCCCGAAAAGGTGCAGACCAGGAAAACCAGAAGATGAAGGGTTTGGAGTAGCTATTTATAAAGCTGAGGTGTTAATTTTTTATACTAAGGCAGCAATCCTGCACTTAATAGGCAACAAGTCCCACTGTACTCAGTGTGACCTATTTCTGAGTAAACAGTATTGTACAACACGACTGACTCCTGTACTCCAAGTGTAACGGGGGGTCATCTGCCCCTCCACATCTTAAATGAAATTTTCATAGGAGATTTACTAGGATCAAGATTTTTTCAGTGCTAATTAATCCCAATCCAAAAGACTACTGAACCTGTGAAAAGCATGACTCCCCTTCCCCTCTTCTTTTCATTTAATTTTCAGCCACCTTTTCTGGCTTCAGTAGGTGGCAACTCCTCCTTGATGTCGAAGTGGCCCCATCACGTGACTTTCCTCATCCACACAGGAGCCAGCCAATTTGTTCTCAGCCTTTTTTTCCTTCCCAGTGAGTAGTCCTTTTCTGCAATATTACACCATCCCTTTCTTTTCTGTCCCTCATTCTTCTTTTCCTCTACATATTTTTAACATTATTTATTTAGTACATTTTAATCCTACCCCCTCATTCAAGAAGCTCAGAGTGGCACACATCATTCTCTCTGCCTCTATTTCATCCTCATTTCAACCTTGTAAGGCAGGCTATTTTATTTATTTGTTTTATTTAAAATGTTTTAAAGCCACCTTTTTGCCCCACTTAGGGTCTCCAAGGCAGCAAACCAGGGGTCATTTCAAGCAGGAGCTCGGGGGAGCTCAGCTCTGGGAGCTGGTGCCAGCCCCCCCCCCCCCCGCAGGGGAATGCCTGCTTGTGTCATGGCTGCAGCAAAATGACCCCGCCCCCTGGAAAGGTCCTTGTTCCTCCGACCAGCCTTCTGAAGGCTTCAGCCACCACTGAAGCTATCCTCCAAGAATAGTGGTATTTCTGAGGCTTGGATTAGTAGCTATCCCCTCTCTGCCAGCTCTTCCTTCCTTTCTTTCTCCCTCCCTCCCTTCTCTCTCTCTCTTCTTTCTTGCCTTCTGACATACTTCTGGTGATGTCAGGTGCTGTAGCATATGCAAATAAGTTGTGCTGATGAGTTATTCTAATGAGCTCCAGTACCTCTTTTTCTATGAAATGACCCCTGCAGCAAACAATAGAAACATTAAAACGAGCCTTCAAACACAGGATCAGGTCCTGCAGCACACCCATTCTATGAACTTGCTTCTTTTAGGGGAGACATGTCAGTTCCTGGGTCAATCCTTCTTCCCACCAGTAGTATTTCCACTTTGTCAGAACTGAATTTCAGCATTAGTGCTTATCTATTACAAAACTGCCTTCAAACACTGGTCACAGTTTCCACAACCTCCCTGCTATCTGTTGGATGTGCAAAATAGAACCGAGCATCCAATGTCTGCCTATTTGATGATCTCTCCCAGCAACTATAAAGGTAAAGGTTTCCCTAGCTCGAAAGCCAGTTGAATCCGACTCTAGGTTAAGATGCTGAGCTGCAGACCTGAAGGTCAGTAACTCGGCAGTTCGAGACCTGAGTGCCACTGGACAGCATGAGCTCCTGTCTCTGGCCCCAGCTCCTGCCAACCCAGCAGTTCAAAAGCCAAAAATTGCAAGCAGATAAATAGGTACCACTTTGGTGGGAAGGTAACAGCATTCCGTGCACCTTGGCGTCTAGTCATGCCAGCCACATGACCACAGAAACATCTTGGGATAGCGCCGGTTCTTCAGCTTGGAAATGGAGATGAGCACTGCCCCCTAGAGTTGGATTCAACTGGCTTTCAATAGGGTTGGCAGCTCTGGGCTGGGAAATACCTGGAGATTTTTAGGGGTGGGACCTGAGGAGGGTGGGTTTTGAGTAGGGGAGGGAATTCAGTGCCATAGAGTCCACCTTCAAAGGGGCCATTTTCTCCAGGTGAACTGATATCTGTCACCTGGAGATCAGTGGTAATAGCAAGAAGTCTCCATCCACCACCTGCAGGTTGGCATGGGGAACAAGTTGGAACCTTGTAGGACCCCATAGGTCAAAGATTTGACCTGTACTGAGTTTTCAACCTAGGCCTCAAAGAATGCCTAGCAAGAAATCCCTGAATAAGTACTCCCTAAGCACATATGACTCATGATATGTAATTTATGCTATCTGTTCTGCATCTATTCTACATTATTGTCCAAATGACGCACAAGGAAGACTAAAACAATGACTGGTAAAATTGGTTGCCTCCATGCACAATTTAGAACAGTATTGGCACTTTATCATCCTAAACCATATTATTTTTGCTTAATGAAGCACAAAATTCTGTGGCATCAGGATGAAGGAATAATGCAAACACTGCCCTAATTCCACTAAGTCAGTGGAGCTAAATTCAGTTTAAATGACTGAGGTAAAATAAATTCTCAGGATTACCCATTGTCCTACATGATCGGGCTCTGTCTTTACACTTCATATTTAATTCAGTGGAAACAGATTGGCTTAGATTCAGACAGTATGGGTAAATTGGTATGTTAAATAGGCTGATGGTATGTCAAAAGTGTGGTTGTTATTATTTCATTCATTCTCATAACGACATTTCAGGAAAGCAGGTTATGTTTACATGATGCAGGTGAGAAACAACCAGAAGAGTTCTGGTTTCACCAAGGTGGACGTTCATGTAGAGCTTTCTGAATGTTCCTGTGTTTCCAGTAATCCTAATAAAAATGCTGTAAAACAAGCCATTATTACAAATGGGACCTGAGGCTGGAAGACAGTTTTATAGCCTCAGAAGTCATTTAGTCAGAACTAAATGCCACTGTATTCAAGGAGGGTTACTCCCAAATAAATCTCTGTAGCTGCTGGCCTACACTAGATAAATGAGGTTTGAATTAAGGCAGGTATCCCCAACTTGATGCTCATGGGCACCTGCTGAAGCCTTTCCTGATGCTTACCAAATGTTTTTAGAAAGTGGGACAGGCAGGGTTGCCAGCTCTGGGTTGGGAAATTCCCAGAGATTTTGGGGGTGGAGCCTGGGGGTGGGGTTTGGGGAGGGGAGGGACCTCAGCAGGGCATAATGCCATAGAATACACGCTCTGAAGCAGCTAGTTTCTCCTTGGGAACTGATCTTGATTGCCTGGAGATTAATTGTAATAGCAGGAGATCTCTAGGTACCACCAGAAGGTTGGCAACCCTAGGGTGGAGCCTGGTGGGGCTTTTGCCCGGTATTGCTTCTGATTGGCCACCACAGTGCAAGGATCTTCAGTGTGTGACTGAAGGTAAACTGAAACAGCCATTTTATGACTGGCTTCACTTCCTGCAGCAGTTCTTTTGTGGCAGCCATTTTGTGGTTGCATGGACCTCATTGTATAAGCAATCCAAAGGTGTCCATGGGCTCAAAAAGACTGGGGACCCCTGAACTAAGGCACGCCTATAGTTCACATTCAGTATATTTTCCACTGGTTTTTGCTAACTCCCACCCTTAGTAGTAATTAAAGACTATTTTTAACAGTCCTAGGACTCTCAACAGGGCATGAACCTGTTCTAATATTAGAAGCATACAAAAAACAGCCTCCAGCTATATTTGGTGGTCTTTGCTTGTTAAGCTCTGAACAGTTTAGCTCTATTGAGGACAAGCGGACAAAATGATGCTTCAAGAAGAAAAAAGAAAACACCTTTTTAGAGTACAGTTCTCTGAAATGTGATTTTAAAAAATGCAAATAGAAGAGATAAGAATATTATAATCCCCAAATTACAAATGAGGGATCAAGGAGTAGTGACCCAGTTACCCAGTCACTTCATGGTTGAATGGAGATAAGGACATTTCCAGTTTATTGTTCATGTTCTTGGTGCTGTGGTACATCAGCTACCACAACTGCATATACTTTGTGTAACACATCTGATTAACTAATTATAATAACTCTTTTGGTTTTGGTTTTGGTTTTTTTTGCATTTTGTGTATGTGTGTGTGCATGTGCACGCCAGTGCCTGGAAGTCATGGTGACCTCTGATGACTCCTACTGGGGTATAGAGGATGTTCAGAGAAGTAGCTTTATAGCCTGTTTCTGCCTTCTGGCCTTGGTATTCTTTGGAGGTCTCCCATCCCAATACTTGCCAGGATCGGCCCTGCTTAGCTTCCAAGATCTGACAAGATAGGGCTTTTCTGGGCTGTCCAGGTCAGGGTGATATTAACTCTTTAATTATAATATGGTTTTGGATAAATGCCAGCTGAGTGGATCTCAATGCCATTAAGCAGGATGGTGGGAAACAGATGCACTAAAATACATTTTCTGGATTTGACTGTCAGTTTATTCACCTTCACTGAATCCTTTCAATGAGTCATTCAGGAACAAACCCAACATATTATCTCAAATGTAAAGAAGAAACAGAAACGGATATAATCAGCATAGTGGTGGCACTCCATAGTATAAAACAGCTTCCCTCACTCATTCCATGTTGTTAAAAGCATGGAAAATAAGATGGATGCCTGTGAAACCCCACAGGATAATAACCACAGAGCAGAGGATCAAGTCTTTCAGCACCCAGGCAGGTCTGACTGGTCTCTTGTTTTCCAGCTGCCATTTTTTTTCTAGTTAGTGATGTGCACATAACTGCATATTCACACCTCTCTCTTTCTCCCCCTCTCCCACAGGGGCTGCTCTAAACTTTGTTTTCTTCATAAAAAAACTTTCAAAGAAAGATGCCCCTGTACCTCAGTTTTTTCCTGTGCTTTGGGAAAGGGGTAAATTGAAAAATTTAGAGAGGGAGAACTACATGTCCCAGCAGGCTGATCAGTGCTTGCGCACATGCTCAGAGAACAAACTTTTTAACAAATGGCCGATGGCCCCATGAACTTCATATCCCAGGAGGCATATCAGCACTTGTGGGCGTGCTCAAGGGAGAAACTATTTTTAAAAATGGCCAACAGCAACACTCATTGGCTGCCACGTCTGATCGATCAAGGAAGGGATAAAAGCACTTTGAAGAGTGCTAAAAGGGGCGAGTCTGATCAGTATTCTCTGTTACAAAATACCCTGGCTCAATTAGAGGCGGGGCAACAGATGATCAAAATGCATGTCTGACTGCAGCCTTAGCTAGAAAATCTGCTTCATCAAGGAGCACCTGGAAGTGCTAGTGTTTGATTACCTCAAGTAGGGACGACTGTAATTCCCCAAATCATGAGGATCCATGGAGGGATTCACTGTCATTCACTGCTGTAGGGAAATAATAAAACACTGTGTTATCTTTCAAACATTTATATTTTAAAGGCAGGCTCATCATAAACAGATTTTGTTATATACACTGTATTTGAACCTCTCTGTAAATTGCTCTTTGCCTTTCTGGTTATTCTCATTTCTGTGTCACAAGTCAAAACTGACTGAACCATTCTTGTTTGCAACATTCAGTAACCTTTGTAGTAATTAGATTTGGGAATGTCCAACAATATGTATGGAGACCGTGTGCTATCCACAATTCTCCCAATAGCACAGTCACTATTTTATCTGAATAGGGCACCATGAATATTTTAATCTTCAGTATATGCTAAACTAAATTGTCAGTAGATTCAGGCTGGTCTCAATTGAACAAAGTTTGAGTCAAGTGGAATCTTTAAGACCAACAAAGGTTAATTTTGGGTACAGTATAGGGTTACCAGCCTCCAGGTGGGGCCTGGGGATTTCCTGCTTTTATAACTGATCTCCAGCTGCCAGAGATCAGCTCCCCTGGAGAAAATGGCTGCTTTGAAGAGTGGACTCTATGGCATTGTACTATGCTGAAGCCCCTCCCCTCCCCAAACTCCACCCTCTCCTTGCTCCACCTCCAAAGTCTGCAGGTATTTTCCAACCCAGACCTGGCAACCCTAGTACAGTACTTGGAGTAGTATGCATTCAAGCACTGACCTATTCAGATAAACTGGTAACTACATATATTGGGATGGTCATGGGTAGCTTGCACTTCCTGTACTCTCTAACTGGGGTTCAGGACACTCACTCAGAACCCCAACTAATTCAAAGGAATTAAACTCAGTGTTGGGGAAAAGTTCTTTCCACTTCTCAGCCAGACTACCTTGGCAATTAGGGGAGGAGAACATGTGGTTTAGAGATCTCTACCTGGATAGTGGGCAGTGTTTTATTCCTCCTTGGGTTCTTTTCCCAAAACTGGAATTCTGGTAAATTTTATGGAAAAATACCCAAGAAAAAAACAAAATGTATGGGTCCCTGTATTCTTCCCCCCACAAATTTCCTAATACATAGTTTTTCATCTCCAAGATTCAGATTTTCTCAATTCATTCTTATTTTCAGAAGCATGAACATCCCTTGTTGCTACGTATTCAGTCATACAAAAATTTCACACTTTAAAAAGCATTTCAGAAATATTTCTGTCAAAGTATGACATTTTAATATCTTAAGCAAAGAAACTTGAAGCAAAGAAACTGAGAGTCTCATTTTTGTGTAACCAGTAACACTGATGTATGTTTGAAGCAATAGCTGTAAGCAGTCACAACATGAATACCCAGGTGGACACAGCTGTGGTAGACCAGACATATGGTTAAGGTATTCACTTTGACTGCTATATTCACCTGACTTCTAAAATTCTACCTTGAAGGCACAGCTATGCCTTCAAGGTAGAATTTTACCCTTGTTTACAAAGAACTTGAAAGTATAGTCATCATTAAGTACAAATTTAGTTAAGGAATGTGAAAGTTAAAAGAGACTTCTCAAACTGAAAACTGTTTGAAGACTGAGTCATGAGGAAATATTTTGCAGAGTCTAGTTTATCCCTACCATATGCTGTTTACTGAAAAATATATTCCTTATGGTGAAATTTCATATTTTGATTGTTTTTATTCAAACATATTTAAACTATTTGACATGATCCAGCATTTAAAACAGACCACTTTAGAGCCCCCTATCTGGCTCTTATTTCAATAAATAGCATAAGAAGGGCACTCACAGCTCTTCGTTTGCAGACCATGCCATCTAAGCTGTTAAAAGGATGACACCTTAAAACCCCATACAATCAACGTATCTGTCTGTGCGGGATTTTGGTAGATGATCTAACACATTACATCTTAGAATGCCCTCTGTAGACTGGTCCAAGAATAAAATTTCTTAACCCAGTTCTAACAACTGTACAATTCACATCAGGCATTGAAATAGTAACCTTTTTGCTTTCAGATGTCAATCCCACTGTCTCCTAATGAATGGCACTCTATGCTCATGCTCCAAGATCCTAGTCCAACTCTTTAAGCACTACACCATGTTAACTCTTGTGATGGAATAGCATATTGGAATTTAATTTTTTTTACCAGCATGATTATATATATATATATGAAGTTAAACTGAAGAATTTTTTTCTATCTGCTTTTCTTTTCTGTTCATTGAATAGTTTAGATCCAGTGGCACTTTTTAAGACCAAACTTTGTTCTGCTTCTTCAGACCAACACGGCTACTCACCTGAATCTATTTTCTGCCCATTATTATTATTCATTTTATTTCATTATTATTAATGGAAATAGTTTGTCTTATAGAGGAGGGTATCTGAACTGGATAGCCCCAGCCTAGCCTGATCTCATCAAATCTCAGAAGTTAAGCAAGGCCAGCATGGAGGCAGGCAATGGCAAACCACCTCTGAACGACTCTTACCTTGAAAACCTATGGTGTTGCCACAGGTCAGCTGTGACTTGATGGCAGACCCCCCCCCCCCCAAAAAAACCCAGGATGATATTAAAAATTATCCACCCCGAGCAACAAAAAGGTTAGGTAGGTACACCACTGCTTTAAGGTGCTGCTGAACTTTAATCTAGCTGCTGAATATTCAGAAGACTCGAAATCTGCTTGTACAAAACTTCAGATTATTGCTGCTGTTGCTGCTGTTGCCAGCCACTTGAATTGCTAATAAAAAGGAAGCCGAAGCATATTCAGGTGGATCCCCTGTATGTGTGTCTCTCTCTGTGTGTAAATAGGTTTTATTTAATTTCTTCTCAAAGCACAATGCAACCAACATCAAAAAAGGCTCATAAAAATACAGAGTTTGCTGGCAGCACACGGAGAAACATAAAAAATAGGCACTTAAACACATCAACGAAGACTCTGGCAGTGCAGTTGTCATAACTATTTAAAATTGTTCTTGATATTCAGGCTAATGAAACAAAGAGACAACTGGATGGAAAAACTTGACTGAACTTCACAAACACAGTGACAGCCAAACACTAAGTGCAGGATGCAGTAAACCAAAACTATCTTTTAAAATCTGGCTTCCAGGGAACAACCAAACAAAAATAAACTACCATGGGTTAAGAAGAATTCTCAATAAAATATCACAATCCTCTTTCACAGACCACAGAGATGAGACAGCTGTAAAGACATCATCATCAACAAAAACAGTTATAAATAACACTAGTAAGAATACTATCTATATATCTAATAGCCAAGTGGCCCACCCCCGTGTGGATACCTAAATCCGTGCGGGGGGGGCACTTGGAGGGCAGAGGGGAGGTTCTGCAGGTGGGGGATGACCCCCCCGCTTGCAGAAAAATCCCAAGACTTTAAAAAACTTTTCAGGGGATATTTAAATCCCCCGAAAAGTAAAAGAGTGTCCCCTGCGCATGCGCGGGGAACGCTCTGGGAACACCGGGAGTCTCTGGGAACACTGAGGGAACTGGGACAGCCCGGTGGTTGAGAGGCATCTAAGCCTCGCCGCTGGAGGGGGAGGAAAGCAGCAAGGCCTGGCGGCTGTGTGCCGTAGGCCTCGCCGGGTCAACGCAGGGGTGGGAGGGGGAAGAGCGGCGAGGCCTGACATCTCCGGGCCTTGCTGGGTGATCCGGGGGCGGGAGGCATTTTCGGAGAGCTTGGCGAAGCGGAGCCTCAAGGCGGGCTCCTCGGGGCCGGAGCTCTTCAGCCTCTTGTGGGGGGGGGGGCGAGGCGGGGGTCGCTTCAGAGCAGGGCATGGCCGCGGACGGGAAGAGAAAGCAGGAAATGCCGTTAGGTCGGAGGACGGGAGGGGGGGTGGAGAGGCGAGGCCTGGAGCTGCTGGGGCAATCCGGGGACAGGAGGGGGGAGAGGCGAGGCTCACCGGGGGGAAGGAAGGCGAATGAGAGCGGGGGGGAAGGAAGCAAGCGAGAGCGGCAGTGGGGGGGCGGGAGGCGAATGAGAGCGGCGGCGGGGGCAGGGAGGAAGGCAGAAGCACCGGCCCGAGTGGCTGTCAGTTTCTCCCCCCCCCCGCGAGTATCGCGGGTCCCCCTTCCTTGTCAAGGTATAACTTCTAAATTTTTCTACTGGCCATTATTTCCCCACTGGCATAGCACCCATTCGCCACCCTTCCAAACCTAACAAATCAATGTACTTTTGAAGTTAAAATGTAATTAAACAGCCTTCAAGAAAAACTGCCTTTCACCATTAAGATATTGATTTCAGAGTCATTTACGGGAAATTACAGAATTTTTATAAATTTCTCTGAAGTCCCTTTTAAAGGCATCAATTCAAACCTTATAAGTTCTTCTTTTTCTGTAAATCTACAGGAATCCATTTATTTAATGTTAGCACCAATGACAGAGGTATTTTGGTCCTTGCTTTGTAGAATAAAAGACTCCTGTCGGCACTCGTTGGCTTTAGCTTGAAATGTTCTGTCACTAACCATTGATTCTCCTTCCGATGCATCATCTTTATAGGCAGTTGGCATTAAAACCTTTTAACATCATGGATGGAGTTGTAGGATCGCTGCAACCTATCAGTATCAGGGATGAGGGAAGTCAGATCATCACTGTAGGTTCGAGACTTTGGCTTGTTGTTAGGCAATTGTCTCCCAGGGATAAATAAATTAAGAGGTTCAGCTGTGGTGCAAAGAAGCTGTAGTGAGTTCTCAATTTCTCTGGTATAGAAACATTTCTCCAGTAGAGAAGATACTCTAGGAGAATTTACAGGATATAGCTGTTCTATTTTTCCTGACACCTTAGTCATACTTGAACCAATTTGTAATTTAGGCAATCTCCTTTCCACATTTTGGAGTAAGCTTAAATCATTGCCAATAGTGTCTGGAGGAGGTTCATTTTCATGTCCTGAGGTGGGAGGTTTTTCACTTTTAGTTCCTGGGATTAATGTCCAGACAGTTTCATCAATGAAGACTGACTGAGAAGATTCCAGAAGAAGATAAAAGCCTTCTCATTTTCAAAAGCATTGAGGGAATGTTTGGCTGCCTAAAAATTTAAAAAGCTCTCCTTCGAGAAGGTGTATTTGAAATTATTTCTACTCTCTCAAGGTTAAAATCATGTATTTCTACATGCAGGAGTTGGTTCAGGGGGTAGAGGATTGTTCTTCAATTTGCTCAATGCCCTGGTTCACAAAATTGTGTTTGATAAATAATGTAATTTGATGGTTTTGCAATTTGCAACCCAGCTGCAATGCTCTCTCTAAGCTGTGGAGTCTTGTGAGCAAAAATTCTACTTTGTGAGCTACTGGCATTAAAGTTGCAAGTGAGTGATTTGGCTACTGCATAAATTAGTTTGTTCTGGAGCCATCATTCCTGAGCTAAGACAAATATGTGTGAGCTGGAGGCTATAAAACTGTGAGCTAGCTCATACTAACTCAGCATAGAGGGAACACTGCAAGCTGTATACTTTCCTCACTGCTCCTTATCCTTGCAGAGGGAAACTGTATATCTTGTGTTTCTACATTAGGAGGTTTATGATTTCTTTTAGGCAAAGTCTCTGATATTGAGGCACTGAGGTTTTGCCTGAGGCAATCGAATTTATCAGCAGTACTATTTAATTGTTGAAAAATAGCCAGAACAGTTTAACTGGTAAGAAGGCAATGGTCTCTTATATACCTGAGCAGAAAATCACTTTGTAGGTCTTATTCATACCACCTACTCAGGAGAACTGTATTCCATGTTTGAGGGAGATGAACAAGGTGGTTGTGAGTCTAGTCTTCCTTATAAGTTTTTCAGCTTCATGGGGGTGATGATTTATAAATACTTGGGAGGCTGGTTCACTCTCTGGATCTAGAGCCTTGTATTTGTTAGGGGAGAAACATTTAGAAAAGTCACTTACTGATTCTTTCACTTGCAAGTTGTTATCTATACACAGCTGCTTGGCTGGTTTTTGTGGGGAGCACATCTCCAAATTCCTTCTTGATCTTTTCTTATCGTTTCATCTTTTCTTCCCCATAATTAGCTCTGTGGACTATTTCAATAAAGCTTCCAAGTCTCTTTATTACCTTCTCCAGTTAATTATGATAGTGGGCTCTCTCTTCATAGACAGAGGTTTTTCACAGCATTTTTTTTCCTCGCCCAGATGCTGACACTGTCCAGCATATATTAAACAGTTTGTGCTGATTGAGCCTGAAAGGCAACTCCTCTGGACCATTAAAATCACTCAGATACCAGACTTTTCCAAGCTTTGTTCTTGGCAGTTAAGCAGACTAGATATCTGAAAGCAGCACTGATTTTAGATAAAGCAATGACAACTTCAGCACCCTTTCTCCTTCTCCTCTCTCATATGTGAATACATACATCCTATACATGTACCATATTTTCCGGCGTATAAGACGACTGGGCGTATAAGACGACCCCCAACTTTTCCAGTCAAAATATAGAGTTTGGGATATACTCGCCGTATAAGACTACCCTCTTCCAATGAACACCAAATACAGCGCCAGACCTTCAGTTAGTCCTTCTCTCTCAAGTGGCTCTGTGGACGCCGGAGGCTAAGAAACTGTAAGCTAGCTCACACCAGGGGCATCATCTTTTTAAATTCCCAGGGGGGGGGGGTTGTGCGCCAGTACAACTCCTCCCTGCAGCCGGCGCAAGTGGTGCAGGGCCTCACCACCACAAGCGGCACAAGACTTCCTTACCCGCGGCTGGCAACGGCACGAGCAGCACAAGACCTCGCCGCGGCCACCACGAGTGATGCGAGGTTTCCCTCCCTGCGGCAGAGCAAGCGGCTTGAGGCCTCTTTTCCCGCAGCCGGCGGCAGCGCGAGTAGCAGCTGCTTCATTTCCCAGGGCTGGAGGTCTGCACTGGCTTTGGCTGGAGGTCTGCACAGTGCCCTTCCCTTTGGTTGCCCCCTCGTTCCCCTCCATCGGCCGAGCTGTGGACGTGGTAGGGATGGGGTAACCACAGATTCTCCAGTCTGGCTTGGAAGTTTCATCACCCGCCCTATAAGACGACACCCGGTGTATAAGACGACCCCCGACTTTTGAGAAGATTTTCCTGGGTTAAAAAGTAGTCTTATACGCCAGAAAATACAGTATATATTGAATGAGACTTTCTCTCAACATATAGAAATACAGTCTTGATCACTTACAATAAAGTTATCTATTCATTTGTTTTTAATTCTGCCCTTCATCAAAGAAGCTCAGGTCCCCTCTTCCTATTTTATGCCTCCAGCATTCCTGTGAAAAAAATTATTGGTCCAATGTAATTGAATTAGTTTCATGGCAAGGTGGAGATCTGAATATTCCCAGTTGTCATTCTAACTACTACTTCATTCTGGATATTTAAAATATTGGACTTTATATGCAAATAAATGAAAAGATTTTTTAAAGAAATCTGGCGCAAAGAAATATTGTCTCTGATGAGCACATGAAACAAATGAAAGGTGAACACCAGCTGTTGAACAGATAAAAGGTGGAAGGGACTGCATAGTTCAAAAAGTAAAGGAAGATACATGTAATTCAGAAGGATGATTTCTACATTCTTAATTTTAAATGGACTTCCAATTGACAGTTAAAGCAGGTCTTCTGAGTGTTTACTATGCCAAAATCCATATTGCACCCCTTCAAATTTTAGTGGAAGATTTTGGCTCCTGTGATTTTCTCTGCTATATTGTTCCATCCTTCCTGCCAAGTATGATTTATAGTGTGTCATTCATCTTTATTCATGGTGCTCCAGACACCCTCAGGTGCTTGAGAAGTGTGAAACCATTCCAGCAAACTGGCAGGGCTCATCTGCCTACACATAAGCAGAAGTAACTTGGTGACAAGCCCTGTAACATGAAGTGGAAAAAATGTGTTTCATCCTGGTGCATAATGAAGAATTAAGTTTTGCATGTGCTGCACATGAAAAGGAAGTGTCACTTTTATCGTAAAAGAATGACATGTGTTCTATTTTTCTTTTGTTCAGAATATTACTAATGTATTCAGTCATAACCCAGGGATCAAAAAGCGAGAAGAAATGTAGACTAATCAGCTTTTCTTCATGACATTACACATAACGGGTGCAAGGCAAGTTGTAAAAGAGAATCAAATGCTTAAATATTTCTCAGAGTTCTCTGTCGGTGGCTGTTGTATTCAAGGAATGGGAGACTTAAAGCAGCTTACATTGTTCTCCTTTCCTCTGTTTCATCCTTAAGATAGATGCTAAGAGTGTGTAACTGGTTGAAGGTCAGCAAGCTTCCGTGGCGGAGCAGGAATTTGAAGCTGGATCTCCCAAATCCTTGTCTCAGAAGGTTGCTGTGCTGGTCTGCAGTAGAACAGCTAGATTCAAGTCCAGCGGCACCTTAGAGACCGACAACATTTTCAGGGAATAAAGTTTCAAGAGTCAAAGCTCCCTTCACCATACTGTTTCTCAACAAACACTATAGCATTAAGATTTAGATTAATTGCATTCATGGTACATTTGTACTTCCTGTTTGCAATAACTGAATGATGTCATTAATCAGAGAATAAGTTTCAGATGTGCAAACTACATCTCAATATGTTTTAAACTGAGGAGTAATAACCTAAATACCCCAAAGGACTATACTTCCATAAGTGTAGAATCATATTAACATTTTAGTAAGGACACTCACCAGGAGAATGCTTACTTTGTTCACCAGTCATCTATTGCGGTTTTCCCTCCATATGTCATTATATGTGTGAATGGGCTGTGTGACTGAGTGCAATGAGAGGGTTGGATCCATCTCTACACTGGCAATTTCTGCCAGTTCCCTCTTCCTACAGCAGACCCCCCCCCCATGTTTTTCCTCAGGGCCCCCTATCCCCCACCAGCAGTATTTCATGGAGATAAGTGGGCTGTGGTGGGAGGAGGGAGATAGGCAATCCTTTTTCACTGACGGAGAATTTAGTCCAGATCCAACCCAGGAAGAGGAATTAAACCATCCTCTTGCTTTTGGTATAAAGTAAAATAGTCTTCACGAAAATTCTCCAAATTTATTCTAAATCTAATTCTTCTTACAACTCTATACCTCTGGGACAATTTCATATATCTTGTAAGATTTCTCTTTTAAATCCATCACTGATTAATATAACTATCCCATAAGGATGTATCTACATTTTGTAACAGGTTCTCTTTTAATACAACCGACTCAAGTGATAACTACTTAGAGAGGGGAAGCCAATCTTTTTTGGCCTGAATGCCAAAACCCTCACAATGTTCACCTGTGAAAATACTGCTGTATTGGCAAACCAATGTGGGGAGGAGGAGGAAGATCTTTAAGGACACAAGAAGACCCCTGATTTCACCTTACCTTTCTCCTCTATGTTGGAATAAAATATTTTGTTAATTCATTAACTTCTCAAGTGGCATTTAAGTTGTATAAGTTAAAGGGGGCTCTCAATCCTTCTCTCAGGTTCCTGGGCTGAGCAAACAGCCAAAATATTATACTGTGACAGGGTAGGATAGCCAGAATTCTTCCAGAAAGAAGAAAACAAGAGTGGCTCAGGCACAAAAGGAAAAGAAAAATGGAAGGAAAATCTTGTCTCTGAGGGAGGGAATAATAGCATACAGTACATTACTATTGCCCAGGAAACCACAGTATCGGTCACTAAACGCTCAATGACAGCAATAAAACACACAACTTTTATTTCTCATTCTTAATTAATGCCTTCCTTGCATTGACAATAGCAATGTTACATTCTTGACTCAAGATCAGTCCAGCATGGACTGGTTTTAATGTTCTTCTAGTCATGCAGGGAAATGTATTCAGCATGAATGTCCAATTGTAATAAATCTTGTGTTACAAAGACAGAATGAAATCATTTAGAACACAAGCAAAAATACAGTTACATATTTAAGAATAGATAAACCCTCACTACTAGTCATCCCGATAATTGCTGGCACAAAAATATGCCTCTCTAGAGAGTTTACTCACCTGCCAGAGCTTCCATAGAAGGCATATACACAGTTTCCGCATCCATTCCTGTGAACTGAGAAATGAGTATTGCCATGTGTGCAACATAGTGTTCCATGTGCTCTGAATTGTGGTTATATGTAGTCAAACACTATTTTAAACAATGAAAATAAGACACAAAATGAAAATAGCACACAAAAATACATAAAGGGCATATCATGATAATGCATATGATGGGGCAGCAGAGAGGATTTATATTTAAGCTGGTTAACAATGCCCCAAATCCAATGTTTGTCTTACTGATTTGTCAGGAATATGAGGGTCACCTCCCACCACCATCCATCTCAGGGTAAATTCAAATATCCAAGTGGCCAGAAAGATATTTAGGGACTGATTTAAATAACTTATGAACCTCTATATGCTGCCTTTTGTGAGTTAAATCATATTAGTGTGGTTTCAAGGACACCTCCACCTTCCAAAGGTATACTGTGAAGGTGCATTCTACCTTTCCCTTGCTGGGTAATTCAGAAAGACTAGCCTTCTCTGCACATGAGAACCAAGGAGTCCAGAGGTGAATAAAATAAAGAACTTTATTTTCCTGGAAAGGGAAAGAATGGTTTTGATATTGAAAGAGGATACATTTATTTAAAACATTTTTATGCTGCCTTTCCACCTGATCAGGGTGCCCAAGGCAGCAAACATTAAAACATTTGTACAATTAAAAGCAACATTTTAAGTTATAAAATAAAAACACATAAAAAACCCACACCACAACCAAGATGAAGGGCCAGTAACCATTATTGGGTGTATGCCAAATTGAACAAAAAAGACTTCTCCCGCTGGTGCAAGACAATGACAAAGGGAAACAGATGAATCTCCCTGGGGAGGGAGTTCCAAAGTTTTGGGGTCACACTGAGTAAGCCCTCCCTTGGGCTGCCAACTTCTAGCCTCAGTTTGTGTGGGAAACCAAAGCAGGGCCTCTGAAGATCATCAGAATGTATGGACAGGTTCATATGGGATAAAGTAGTCCTTAAAATATTTTGGTCCCAAGGCCACACAAGGATTTAAAAGTCAATAGTAGCAGCTTGAATTGAGCCTTGAGATATGTTGGTCCCAAGGCCATAAAGGGCTCTAGAGGTCAGTACCAACACCTTGAACCGAGCCTGGAAGCAAATCAGATGCGAGCATAACAGAACAAAAACTGGAGTGATATGGTCCATACAGCCCACTCCAGTCAACACTCTGACTGCAGCATGCTGTACCAGCGGTAGTTCCTGGACAGTCTTCAAGGGCAGCCCCATACAGAGAGTGTTGCAGTGATCTAATCTAAATGTTACCAAAGCATATACCACAGTGGCAAGATCTTTTTTGCCCAGGAAGGGCTGCTGGTGAAAGGCACCCCTGGCCACCCTTTCCACCTGTTTACCCAACAGGAGGCCTGGGTCCAGGACCATCCCAAACTACAACACTGCTCCTTTAGTGGGAGTGCAACCTCATCCAGAACATGGGATAATCCATTTCCCAGTTCATTAGAACATAAGAAGAGCCCTGCTGGATCAGACCAGCAGTCCATCTAGTCCAGCATGCTGTCTCACACAATGGACAACCAGTTTCTCTGGATGGCCAACAACAGGGCAAAGAGGCTGAGGCCTTCCCGTGATGCTGCTTTCTGGCTCTGGGATTCAGAGGCTAAGTGCCTGCCAATGTAGAGGTTCTCCTCAGTCACATGGCTAGTAGCCACTGATAGACTTATCCTCCATGCATCTATGTAATCCCCCTTTAAAACTGTTTATTCCTGTGGCCATCACTACATCCTCTGACAGCAAATTCCACATTTTTATCACTCTCTGTGTAAAGTAGTATTTCTTTTCATCTGTCCTGAACCTACTGCCCATCAGTTTCATTGGATGCCCTTAAGTTCTAGTATTTTGGGAGAGGGAGAAATTTTTTTTTTGTCAACTCTCTCCACCCAATGCATAACTTTATAAACTTCTGCCATGTCTCCCCTAGTTGTCTCTTTTTTAAAGTAAAAAGTCCCAGACTCTTCAGCCTTTCTTCATGGGGAAGGTGCTCCAACCCCCTAATCATCTTGGTTGCCCTCTGCACTTTTTCCAGCTCTGCAATGTCTTTTTGGTGATATGGTGACCAGAACTGTACACAGTATTTCAAATGAAGCCACACCATAGAACTATACAGGGTCATTACAATATCAGCCATTTTATTTTCAATCCCTTTCCTAATAATCCCTTACACAGAGTTTGCCTTTTTCACCACTGCAGCACACTGGGTTGACAATTTCATTGAACTATCCACTACAACCCCAAGATCTTTTTCCCTCTCAGTCTCAACAAGTTCACACACCATTAGCCTATACTTGAAGTTGGGATTTTTTGTCCCAATGGGCATCACCTTACACTTACCAAACTGAACTTCATTTGCCACATTGTCACCCACTCAGCCAGTTTGTGGAGGTCCTTTTGGAGCTTCTCCCAGTCAGCCTTGTTTTACCATCCTGAATAATTTGGTGTTATCTGCAAACTTGGCCACTACACTACTTAGACCTAGTTCCAGATAATTTATAAACAAATTAATTAGGACCGGCCCCAATATCAATCCTTGTGAGACCCACTGCTTACTCCCTTCTGCTGTGAGAACTGTCCATTGATACCTGCTCTTTGCTTCCTGCCATTTAATCAGCTTTTAATCCATAAGAGAACCCATCCTCTTATCCCAGGACTGCTAAATTTATGCATGTGAGGGAACTTATCAAAAGCCTTTTGAGAGTCAGGATATATAATGTCTACCAGGTCACCATTGTTGACATGCTTGTTCACTTTCTCAAAGAACTCCAAAAGGTTGGTGAGGCAGGACTTCCCTTTGGCAAAGCTGTGCTGTTTGTTGTAGTAGCTTGGTGTAGTGGTTAAGAGAGTCGGACTCTAATCTGGATAACCAAGTTTGATCCCCCAGTCCTCCACGTGCAGCTGCTGGGTGACCTTGGGTCAGTCATACTTCTCTCAGAGCTGTTCTCTCAAGAGCAGTTCTCTCAGAACTCTCTTAGCCCCACCTACTTCACAGGGTGTCTGTTGTGGGGAGAGGAAGGAAAGGTGATTGTGAGCCGCTTGGAGACTCCAAGTGAAGGGTGGGGTATAAATCCAGCTCTTCTGATTCTCCTTCAACAGACTTTGTCCCTCTGTGTGCCTAACAATTCTATCTTTGATTATAGTTTCTACTAATTTGCCTGGGATAGACATTAGGCTGACTGGCCTGTAATTTCCTGGTTCCCCTCTGGATCCCTTTTTAAAAATAGTTCACATATACAGGTTAGATCAACGATCTAACATCTCAGTCCTTCAAGAACCCTTGGGTGTATGCCATCAGGACCTGGAGACTTATCAGTTTTTAATTTCCCCAGTAGGTCTAGAATTTCATCACTGGTCACCTCAATTTGGCCCAGTTCTTCAGACTCCCTTCCTGAAAATAGGAGCTGTGGTATGGTTACACACTCCATACATCCCACTGTGAACACAGAAACAAAAAAAAGTTATCTCCACATCTTCCTTTAGCAATCCCTTTATGCCTTTGTCATCCAAAGGTCCCGCTGCTTCTGTGGCTGTTTTCCTGCTCTGAATATTTTTTTTAAATTATTGTTTGTCATGGTGCTTTTAGTAACCCACGCCTCCAAATCTCCTAATACCTAATTATTGCCTAATTATTGACTTACATTTCTTTTGCTAGAGCCTGTGGTCTCCCCCCCTATTCAATTCATTGAGGCAGACCTCCCACTTTTAAAAAGAAACTTATTTACTTTTTATAGCTTCTTTGACTTGCATTGTTAACCACACAGGCCTTCATTTAGACTTGGCAGTGCCTTTCTTTACCTGTGCAACCCATTCTAGTTGGGCTTCAATTAGTATGGTTTTAAATAGCTTCCAAGCATCCTCTAGGGACTGGACTCTCTTGTATTTACCCTTCAGCTTCCTTTTTAATATTCCCCTAATTTTTGTAAGGTTTCCTATTTTGAAATCAGATGTTACAGTTCTGGACTTTAGCGGTAACTTTCCATTGACCTGACTGCTGAACTTAATTATACTGTTCCCAACTGGTGTAACAACCTCTACATTTCTCACCAGGTCTTGAGACCCACTAAGAACCAAGTCCAAGATTACTATCCCTCTGGTTGCTCTGTGACCAACTGTTCTAGTCTAGAAATATTTCTATAGCATAACTCAAGCACATGTTAACCAGTCAATATGAGGGCAGTTAGAGTCCCCCAGTATAAAAACATTATCTGCTTTACTCACCTCCTGTCAAATTCACAGCAAAGCCTGGCACTGTTAATTTACCTGGGGTTTCTGGGATGCATAAATACAATGACAAAAACAAAGCAAGAAACAAGAGCAAGCTCTACAAACCAGTCCAAAGTCAGGAAGCCAAAGTTTCAGTCTAGGGATCAGAGGAAAAGAGGTTCCTGGATCCTGGGCTTGGAATTGGTGCAAGGTCTGGGTCTCTAGCTGTGAATGCAAACAAAGGTAGTAAGTCAGGATAAAGCAGGTCAGCTCTTAGATGCATGTGGCAAACAAAGTCGTATCCACACCAAGCCTTGCTTAGCATGTTTTTTTAATCTGCCTCATTAGCTGACTCATCTGCCAAAGCCCGTGATACTTCTTAGCACTGTGTTCATCGTCCTCCAGGTGCAAGTCCTTATTGCTTCCCTATCAACTTTTCACTGCCCTCCAGGAATTATCACTGATTGGTGCTAGGCAATCAGATGGTCACTATGTCTTCTCTCTTAAACTGTCAAATGCTCCCTCCTTTTTCTGCACTCTGCCAGTGACTGATGCGCTGACCTCTGTGTCATTTTTTTCTTCTCCTGTCAGAATGAGCAGCCTGGCTGCAACTGGAAAGCATTCTCGCGTCCTGATGCGTCTCTTGCTAGGTTTGCTTCTCAACCCAGCTGCTCAGGTGGGTATTCCACCAGTGTGGGCCCCAAGTCTTCCATTTCCTTCCCCTCCTCTGAGATGGCTGCTGGCTGGTCCATGACACCTCCCTTATTTTCTTCTCCATCTGAAGATCAGCCTCAAAGTTTTGATCAGGTGGGCGATAGTACACCTCTACTTTTAAGTAACCCTTAGGGCCCGGTGCTTCCACACACATTGCTTCTGTTGGGGAGTTAATTCCCTTGATGTTTTCTAATTTATAGGATTATATGCCCTTTTTGATGTACAACACAACACCACCACCAACCCGTCCTTCCCTGTCCTGCATATATACCCAGGAATGACTGTATCCCATAGATTTTCCCCATTCCACCATGTTTCTAAGATACCTACTATAACTTAAATTGTCATGGAACACTAAGCACTTCAGCTCTCCCATCTTAGCTCAGAGATGTCTATCATTGGGATATAAAGTGTTTCCCTTTCCAGTAACCCTCCCCTGGTTCTTTAGTTGCCACACATGGCCCTCAGTTGCCATCCTGTCCCCCCTTCAGTAACACCTCTATTTTGCTTGAATAAAGAAGTTATATAACACAAACATGAACATGGTACCCTCAAGGACTTGCAGGAGTCATCTAATTTTCCTAACACCCACTATTTCCTCTTTCTAGGCCTCTCCATAGCCTCTCTCCTTTTTCCTGATTTCATCTCTCCTTCCCACCCACCTGCCAACCTATTTTTATCTGCCCACTACTTTCCAGTTTTCCCTCCATCCTTCCTCCTGGCAACTCATCCCTGGGAAAAATCTGGCCCAGTTGCACGGATGCACAGCTGCAATACTGTGCTGAGTTAAATGGTAGGGAACCTGTAAGGACTTGTGGGGGGCACTTTCCCTGCATCCCTTTCTCCACAGTGGCTCTTCTTTCTCTCCTCCAATAGCCCTCGGATCCACAGCTTTTCCTGTTTCTTTCTCTCCTTTGTATCTACCGACCAAGCTACTTTTTATCTGCCCCCCATCTTCAGTTATATTTATTCTTTATTTATTTCATGTATAACTCACCTTTATCTGTAATGGGGAACCAAAGGAACTTACATTGTTCTCTTATATTCCATTTTATCCTCATGACAATCCTGTAAAGTAGGTTAGGCAGAGAACATGTGACTGACCCAAGGTCACCCAATTAGTTTCCATCTCAGAATGGGAATTCAAATCTGGGTCTCCCAGATGCTTGTCTGAAACTCTACACTATACTGCCTTTTGTGGGGTGGCTGCTGTTCAAAAGTACCAAGCAGCCAGGCCTGAGTAAGTATGTAAGTTGTGTGGTAGCAAGTAGGCTTGTGGTTTCTGCCAGGCCTGGCCCTGAGGAGTCCACCCTCAAAGGGCAAAACATCCCTGGATAGAACCCTGTCTCTCCCCCCTGCCTTTTATTGACAGGAACCAAGGCTTGACAGCTGGCAATATTGTGGTGGTTTCCTAGCAACAGCCACTGAAGGCATTTGTTTCTTAAAGCTACAGAACTACTTCTATAGGGGGAGGGGCTAACCTCCCAAAGGGTTTTAAAAAAAGATTTCAGATTTTCCTGCAAACCTGGGTTTCCCCTCAGGTTTGTAGAAAGATGTCTTGTTTGCCCATAGACCCAATGGATATAGTCTAGTCATAGATGAGGCCATTTTGAGAATTAGCTATTCTGATACATTTGCAACACCATATAGAATATTGACTGGAGAAACTGGTTGACTTTACAATATATTGTTTTGTAAAGACAGACTAGGGGTGCGATCACACGGATGTTTATTGCGGGCCTCGCGGCTGTTCCCCATCGCAATTAAAGGGGCTGACTAGACGGGCCGCATCTGTCTCCCGTCTCGAAGCCACCCCCCCACACTCGAGCCCGCTTTTCCAACCACCAGGAAAAACAAGTACCTATCGCGCTTGAAAGAGCAACGCGGGAGAACCCGGGTTTAAATGCCCGTGTGATCGCACCCTGAGATGACCCACTGAAATCCCCACAGTCCCTGGTGCAGTGGATCCACTTCTCTTCTTCCATGCTTGATTGTCATATAAAAGATCTGTGTTCCTTAACTGGGGCATAGCATATGAATTCCTAGTGAAGTGCTCTGATTGGCTGCAGAGTTCATTATAATCCTGTATTCCATTGGGTTCTGGGGACTTCAGCTGACTCGAAAGGGAAGTGTTTTAATTTATACCAACACTTTGGCAGATGTAACACTGTGCCAATTTCAGCAACATAGCTATCTCTGACAGAGCATAGGATCTATCCTCTCCCACTATACCCATGATTCTACAGTCAGTCTTCCCCTTCAGAGTCCCATCAGTGTAAGAGTTATGCTGGCAAACAGCTTCTTCCATTGCAAGGGTATCATTATGCTAGGATGATTTCTGTTGACACAGCATTGTGCTCTGCTAGTAAAAGGAAAGATTTACCAAAGGGGTGCAATTTGATCCTAATGTAATCCTGTAATTTCCAGCTCAGACAGAGATGGACTGCAAAGTTAAAATGACCCAGTATCAAGACAGGTATCATTGAAGGGGCCACTCAGTTAGGTCATGGCTAACATGCCAAAAACAACCCATAGTTATCACTGCTAGGTCTGAACTGAGTGGCCCCTGCAGCTACTGGGGTTTTACTCTGTTTTCTCCTGGAGACCAGTGGGCCTCCAGAGCAGTGGGCCATTGGAAACTTCCCTGTAAGTTTAATGGCCAATCCATCCCTATGCCTAAGAACTAAGTGGTTTAATTTATGAATGAACAGCTTTGGCACTATTCAGTCAGCCTTACTTTAGAGTTCCATTGATTGTAATGGGAAAATTTTACACATGGGCTTCCATCACTCAAAGTAACTTATGAGTACTGAACTTTGCACTCAATAAACATAGAGCTGTGTTTGAGATAATAGAATTATTTTAGAAAGACACTGGACTACTTGCTTATAGCTATCACATTAATGAAATTGCAAGTTTGGCAGTACTTTCAGACATCCTACAATCAGAACAAAATTTTAATGAAAATATATTCTTGCTATAAAAAATCAGTAAGAAGCTGAGGCACAAAGAAGGTTTGGATCGCTTAGAGATATTTTTACAGGGCAAATGAAATGTAATATAATAAGAAAATAGGTTTCAGAAGGGTAGCTGTGCTACAGTGCAATCCTAAGAATTACACCCTTCTAAACCCATTCAGAAGGGAATAACCCTATTTATGATTGTCATGGCAGTCTGTTGGAGTCAGAGCAAAGAGTCTCATGGTACATTAAATAATAGCAAATGTATTGTAGCATAAGCTTTTGGGAACCAGACCCTACTTTTGATAGAAACATGAAGTGTCACATTCAGTTTGTATCTAGATGTAGATATATCAGGGGACAAAGAGGAACCTGCAGTGGGGAGGGCAGCTGTTGCAAGGGGAGGCTACAAGGCTTTGCAGTCCAAAACACTACAATACATTGCAGAGCAGCAGAGCAAATGAAAATCAGATCTGACAGAAGAGTACATGTGCCAGTCAGAGTGGACATGGAACACGTTCACTGCTGAAAAACTGCTGAAGTATGAATCTTGAGAAGTGTACCTAGATCTGTAAGGATGGACTGTTAGTTCTTATTTTGTGAAGTGCCACACAGAGACGATGCTATACAAATAGTAATAATAAATACTTCCTGTGGTGAGTTAGCCATTCCCTGTCCTTATCAAGTTTGATTAGTCTCAGATCTGCTCATGAATTCCAACTCAACTTTACACTAGAAACTTTTTTTTTTGCTGAAGTATGAAAACCTTTAGGTCTGTCGAAGGCATTCTCTCATCCAGTGGTTGAGATACACAGATGAGGATTTTAACAAATTACAAAAGATTGAGATAATATATACATAGGGTTGCCAGCCTCCAGGTGGGACCTGGAGATCTCCCACTTTTACAACTGATCTCCAGCTGACAGAGATCAACTCCCCTAGAGAAAATGGCTGCTTTGAAGGATAAGCTCTATGGCATTGTACCATACTGAGGTCCCTCCTCTCCCCTCCCTAAACCCCACCCTCTCCCAGATCTACTCCCAAAGTCTCCAGATATTTTCCAACCCAGGGAAATCAACCCAGATATACAGATGTTTAAATAAATTTAGTAATAATTTTCTCTTCCAGTCTTTGATGGTGAACTCAAGACTTTCAGGCTTTACATAAAAATGCTAACTAGTGATCCAGTAATGGAAAGTGAAGTCAAAGACAGCAAAAGGCTAAATATGTACTAAAGGAAAGTCAACAATGCAGGAAAGAGAAATTTTAACTACTTAGCATGGTATCATAACAAGCAGTTATGCTATGCAAGGTTCTTTTAATGTGTGAAATCCGACAGAAGACATTGTGCTCATTAGCGTAACAGCCTTTAAATTGTGTTTAGACATTTGAAGTGAATCCAGTGACTCTTGGACCTGTGAATCTTCACATTATCTGGACAACAGAGTGCGGGAAAGAAGGATAAATAAGTTCTAAATACATGCTTATTGATCAAAGAAAATTATATTATATCCTTATATTATATATATAATATATATTATATATATATAATATATATATTATAATTAATAATTAAAATATTAATAAAGAAAAAACTAGTTTACTATGATCAGTGTTAGATCAGACTACTACAGGAAAAGATCACTTCTACATGGTGTTCTTCCTTGGAATTCCTCTTAAACTGCAACTGCAGGGGAAGTTCTATATGACATCATCATACAGTCACCTGTCTCCTTGGCTCTGCTCTGCAGTTTCTGAAACCTGCTTTGGTAAATCTTTCATTTAAGGTCATATTCAAAATAGGTTAGGGGGAATCATGGATGGGAAGGTATGGATTATGGATATTAAGATGGCCTGGCAACTGGCAGGAGATGGGGGTGGCAGGAACTGACCAGGGGGGAGGGGTGTGTGATTTATTTATTTATTTATTATTTGCATTTATATCCCGCCCATCCCGTGAGCGGGCTCATGGCAGGTAACATCATTTGAATAAATACGATTTCAATTTAAAACATTAAACATTAAACCACAACGAAACATTATAACAATTAAAACAATGAATACAGCTTGAAACAGTGTCAGCTGGCTATAAAGTTCTGGCCTGATAAAGGCCAGTTGTCAGTGGTCAGTAGACAGGTGACAGACGAGTGACAGCAACCTCAGAGAGGCTATATATAGGCACCTGCTGCTTCAACCAAAGGCCTGCTGCTTCAACCAAAGGCAGAACAGCTCCGTCTTCCAGGCCCTGCGGAACTGAAGAAGATTCCGCAGGGCCCTGGTCTCAATAGGGATGTTCCACCAGGCTGGGGCACGGATAGAAAAAGCCCTGGCCCTGGTTGAGGCAAGACGGGCATCCTTCGGGCCAGGGACCACCAGGAGGTGTTGATCTTTACAGCATAACACTCTTCGAGGTATATATGGGAAGAGGCAGTCTCTTAGATATGTTGGTCCAGGGCGTGACGTCGGTCTCGAAGAAGATGGACGTCTAAAGGGTGAGCTCCGTTCCTCCCCCCTTTCAAATCCAGACAAAATCGGCATTTTTATCCACCCTTTGAGCATTTGGAGTACGGGCAGAAAAGACTAACAAAAATTTACTATCTAGCCCCCCGAACACGCAAAACTTGAGCCATTTCTTAAAAAAACAGTGGTGACACCTGTTTCGGCAGAATCTGACAAAATGGTGGCTATAGCGGGCTCCCCAACTGCCTCACAGCCCTCTCTGATGGAAGATCGTCTAGCGGTTCTTCTTCAGACTATGGAGCACAAACTTCTTGACAGTATGGCAGTGCTAATAAAACCTCTCTCAGATCAATTTGCAGAGCTTAAACTAACTATGGAAAAAACTAAACAAATGGCAGAAAGTGCTATGGAGCTGGGCATGATGCCAAAGGAAGACTGTTGGGCACTCTATAAAGAAAATGCAAGCTTACAGGATAGGGTCACATCTTTAGAAATGTCTGTTTGCCAGCTTAATCTTAAATTTTGGGGGCTCCCAGAGAAACGGCACACAGAATGAGACTTACCCTCCTTCCTTATGTATTGGCTATCCAGTGAGTTAGAGCCTGAAGACGGCATAGCTCTGCTGATTTCTAAAACTAGCAGGTTGGGGTCATTATCTAACCTGCATTGTAAAGGCCCTCGGGACGTTTTGGCGACTATGCCCAATGCAAATTTCAGGAGGAAAATTCTTGATGCAGCTAGATCCCGCGGCTCCCTCTCCTTCAACGGCAACCGTATCCTGGTGTTTCCTGATCTCCCGCCTGCTGTTCTCCATAAAAGGAAAGAACTGAAACCCATAATGCTATCACTGCAACATGCGAGGATTGAATACAGATGGGTGAATTTGATGAAGCTGAGGGTCCACATTGATGGGAACGTCTTTTTTGCTGATGACCTAGACTCTGGTAAAGCGCTGCTTCACAATCTGCAGTTGCCTCAACCCATGGACGCTAGCAAAGGATTGCCGAAGAGGAAATCTGATCAGCTGTCTTCACCCTCAAAGCATAGTAAAATTCCAATACGTGCAGTCTAATCTAATATGTTCAGGGCTCCATTGGGGCCGGAGCGAAGAGGAGCGCCACTCCGCCACATTACGAAGCCCCGCCCCCAGCAGGGCCGCCGCTGGGTCGGACCCCCTCCCACCATCCCCGCTCAATGTCCCCGAGCCGGTGGCAGGCCGCCAGCTGGGAAAAGAAACACCCCCCCCCCCCGCTCAATGTCCCCGGGCCAGTGGCAGGCTGCCGGCCGGGGGAAAAAAAACCTCCCACCCACCCCCGCTCAATGTCCCCGAGCGGGGAAAAAACCCTCTCCCCCCTCGCACAAAGAAACCCCCTCCCTCCCACCCACCCACCCCGCTCAATGTCCCCGAGCTGGTGGCAGGCCACCGGCCAGGGACAGAAACCCCCTCCCACCCATCCCTGCTCAATGTCCTCGACCGGGGAAAAACCCCTCTCCCCCCGTTCAAAGAAACCCCCTCCCACCCACCCACCCCACTCAAAGAAACCCCCTCCCACCCCCGCTCAGTGTCCCCAAGCCAGCGGCAGGCCGCTGGCTGGGGAAAGAAATCCCCTCCCACCCCCACCCCCCGCTCAAAGAAACCCCCTCCCACCCACCCACCCCACTCAAAGAAACCCCCTCCCACCTTCACTCAATGTCCCCAAGCTGGTGGCAGGTCGCCGGCTGGGGAAACCCCCTCTCCCACTCCGCCCCCCCTCAATGTCCCCAAGCCGGCGGCAGGCCGGGGGAAAAAAGCCCTCTCCCACCCCGCCCTGCTCAATGTCCCCGACATTGGGGGAAAACCCTCCCCCACCCCCGCTGAATGTCCCAAGCCGGCGGCAGGCCGCCTGCCCGGGAAGAAGCCCCCATCCCCCCTCACCATTCCTGGGGGGGTGAGGGAGGGAGGGAGGGAGGGAAAAGCTGGGCCCCAGTGCCCAAGCGAGAGGGGGGGAGAGAAGCACCTTGTCTCTTTCTTTCTTTCTTTCTTTCTTTCTTTCTTTCTTTCTTTCTTTCTTTCTTTCTTTCTTTCTTTCTTTCTTTCTTTCTTTCCTCTCCCCCCCACCTACCTACCTTCCTTCCTTCTTTCCTGTTCCTTTCCTCCCTCCCTCCCTCTCTCTCTCTCTCTTTCTTTCTTTCTCTCTCTCTCTCTTTCTTTCTTTCTCTCTCTCTCTTTCTTTCTCTCTCTCTCTTTCTTTCTTTCTCCCCCACCTACCTACCTACCTTTCTGTTCCTTCCTTCCTTCCTTCCTTCCTTCCTTCCTTCCTTCCTTCCTTCCTTCCTTCCTTCTCTCTCTCTCCCCCCGCCTACCTACCTTCCTTCCTGTTCCTTTCATTCCTTCCCCCCTCCCTCCCTCCCTTCCTTCCTTCTAACACACTTCCAGTGATGTCAGGGGTGTGTGGCCTTCTGACACTTCCGGTGACATCAGGGGGTGTGGCATATGCAAATAAGTTATGCTAATGAGCTCCTGCACCTCTTTTTTTACGAAAGGACTCCTGAATATGTTATTTCTCTGCTTGTTAATCACTTGTTTTTCTTTCTGATGTCTCTATTATATGAGCTGCACTATGTACTTTGGTGGGTTGAATTGCCGTGTTACTTACTTGTTCATCCAATAACGAAAGGGGGAGGCTTGCTCCTTCTTTTAGCCTCCTACTTTATAAGTGTTTTGTTCTTGAAATTTTTCCCTTTTCCTCTCAATCCAGGTTGGTACTTACCTTGCCTGGGATTGTAATAGTTTATACTTATTAGTTTTACAGTTTCCATTTTCCTGCTCAAATCTCCTTCTCTCCAACATAGCTCTGCTTGTTTATATTACACTAGGGATTTGCCGGCTGGCTGTCTCGCTGTCATTTAAAGCATAAAGTATGATACGCTCCGTTTCTCTTTTAGCTCTACAGAGCGTTATTGTAATTTTTTTACCTTCATTTTAAAAACATTTTTAAGCACATTGTTAATTTGAATTGTTGCATATTGAACGACAGAGTGTTTCCTTTTTGACTTAAAGCCTTTATAAGGACTCCTGAACTGACTGCTCTACAATAATCAGCTGACACAAGCAGTAGATTTCCTCATTAAATACAGCCCTTACTTTTACTTGCTTGGGATCATTATAACATTTGACCAATTATTGTTTTTACTTGTTTGTTTGTTTCTTGTTGTGGTACTTCGAGACCAGTGATAATTAATCTTTTTACACTGCTCCATTTCTTCCACTTTATAGGTGTATACACTGGGTTATTGATATTGTTCACTGTTTCTTATATCAACTGTTCCTGTTTATTGCTTAGCTAAATTAATTGTTGCTATTAACTTTAATTAACCGGCATAAATCAATTGCCTTAACTTAGATCATTAATTAATTTGGAACATAAGGTTTTTATTATAAATTAAGGGGGGGATATCAATCTTTAATTTTTTATATTCAATCAATTCTGGGGTGATTGCTCAATAATAAGTATATATTTGATTATTTCTTCATAGTCCATTTTCTCTAAAGTGCAATAGTGTGTAAGTGTGTGAGTAATACAAGCAGGATCTAACTATATTCCAGCTTTAATTTGGATAGAGCGTCTCATTCTCCTTTCTGTTTTCCTAAACTTTTTTCTCTGCATCACTACTTGATTTTTTTCTGACCAGTGAAGGAAGTACATTGCTTTATACTTTTTGCTTAGCCTTGGCTGTTTTCTCCAGTGACTTGATTAGCACATCCCAGACTTGCAGTCATGTTGACTAAGCTGAATGTTATGACACTGAATGCAAGAGGCCTCAATAACATCATCAAAAGATGACACATTCTCACAAATTTATCTAAATTGAAAGCAGATAAGTTTTCCTACAGGAAACACATCTATGCGATACTACTAGATCTACTCTGAAATCCAGTTGGATTCAAACACAATATTTGGCTCCAGGCTCATCGAAAGCTTGAGGCATTGCCATTCTATTTTCGAAAACGGTCCCTTTCCAACACAAGGCTACAAAAGCAGATCCCGATGGACGATTTATCTTCGTTAAGGGCACTTTGGAGGACAAACTGGTCACATTAGTGCTTTTATATGCTCCTAATTCCAACCGACTGGAGTTTATTGCTGAAATCCTGACAATACTGAGATCCTTCCAAGAAGGAGAAGTCATCTTGGGAGGTGATCTGAACTTCATCATGAACCATGGATTAGATCACTGCAGTCCCTCTATGGCTCCAACTCACAGGAAGAAACATGATAGACAGCTGGTTCAACTCATAAATAAATTCTACTTAGTAGATGTCTGGCACGGTATGCATGGATCAGAGTGGGATTACACCTATTTTTCCCCGAGTCATAACACTCATACTAGAATTGACTACATTCTGACATCGGAATCTTTGTGGGATAAAATAACAGCGACTGAAATAGGAAAAGGATGTTGGTCAGACCACGCTTGGGTCTCTGCCTCACTTACCCATAACCAAGTTGTTCATAACACTACACAGTGGTCTATGAATAAAAGTTTGCTTTATTCAAAAATATACTCTGCTGAAATAGACTCTCTTATTCAACAATACTTACAGGAGAATTCTGCAGATAACACTTCGCCGGCAATGAGATGGGATGCCCTCAAGGCAGTTTTGAGGGGACAATTGATCTCCATGTCCTCCCATCTGAAAAAACAAAAGATGGCTACGTGACAAGACATCTTGAATCGCATAACCCATCTGGAGAAACTACACAAAAAACCAGGAAGTTTGAAAGTATATAGAGCGCTTCTTGCAGAACACAAATTATTGGAGACCTTGGAGTATACTCAGGTACAGAAAAATCTTTTATATATGAAACAGCGTCAATGGACTAAATCCCCCAAATCTCTTCGAATTCTCTCCTGGAGGGTAAAAGAAAAAAAGGTCGGCTGCAACAGTTTCCTCCATTTTTGACAAGTCCGGTACTCAGCTTAGGTGACCCAAGGAGATAGCCATGGGTTTTGCAGATTTCTATAGGGATCTTTATTCCTCCAAAATACAATCTAATATGTCGGTATCAGGATATCTTGAATCAAATGTTGCTATAGGGAAACTTAAGGAAGAACATAAAGAAGCTTTAGATAAACCCATTGAGCTGCAAGAATTACTTGATGCCATTCGAGACTTAAAAAATAATAAAGCACTGGGCCCAGACGGCTTTCCGCCAAAGTTTTATAAAAAATTTGCAACAATCTTGGCTCCAACACTTCTGATGACTTGTAACACTCTTCTGGATTCTGGAGACTGACCCCCTTCATGGCAATCGGCCACCATAAGTGTCATCCCAAAACAAGGCAAGGATCCGTCATCTCCAGTTTCATATCGTCCTATCTCCCTTTTGAACTATGATTACAAAATATTGACTTCTATAATGACCAAAAGATTGAATGGATTTATAATGAGTTATATTCATTTGGATCAAGTAGGATTCCTACCAGGTAGAGATATTTCAGGTAATACCATCAAAACATTGAATACTGTTGACTACTGTACTAAATCTAAGGAGCCTACTCTATTGCTCTCTCTGGATATTCAAAAAGCATTTGACTCTTTAAAGCTTGATTATCTACACTCTTTACTCCAAAAAAATGGGTTTTGGAGAAAACTTCCAACGTTTAATTTGTACCATTTATCACTCCTCATTGGCAAGAGTTCATGCTAATGGAAAGCTATCTGACAAATTTCCAATTGCCCGTGGCACAAGACAAGGCTGTCCACTCTCGCTTATCTTATTTGCCATCTCACTTGAAACGTTAGCCCTGCAGATTAGATTGAATCCATGTATTCATGGAACCCACATTGGAGGACAGATCTATAAGCTCAGCATGTTTGCCGATGATATGTTCCTCTATATTACAAATCCAGAGGAGTCGCTTCTGCATCTTCAAGATACACTGCATGATTTCAGAAAGGTATCTGGTTTGACAGTGAACATTTCCAAATCTTCCATCTTGCCTCTCAACATTACACAAACAATAAAAACTGAACTTTCCAAGAAATACGCCTATCATTGGTCTAAAAAATCTCTTCCCTATCTCGGAATTAACATTACAACAAATTTGAAAGATCTCCTACAATTCAATCATCAGCAAAAGTTCTGTGACATCCAAGCTGATATATGGAAGACATTGCATCTAAACTGGTATGATAGATTCCATCTAATTAAATCCTTTGCTCTCCCTGAGCTGCTTTTTTTTATTTTGCACCATCCCTCTGAGGATACCGCGGAAAACTCTTCATCACTGGCAATCCACCTTTAATGATTTCCTGTGGCAAGGTAAATGCTGCAGGGTTGGTTTCTCCATCTTACATAAAGGTACCAAACAAAGAGGACTCAATTATCTGGATGTCAAAACATATCATACTGCTTCCATGTTAGCTACAGTTGTCAGACTTCTAAGGGACAGAGGTACAGAGGCTTGGAACAATACACTTCTTCCACCGGAGACTCCAACATCTATGTCAGGACTGATTTGGAATAAGGCTGCATGTCGTCCAAAGACAGTTTATAAACAGACACTCTTATCAGACATTCTCAAAACTTGGGATGACCACTGATGATTGCTGGTACCCTCTATTTCTCGATACTCAACTTTCCTCCATCAATCCTGGTTCCCTCCTGGGACAGAATGGGGTACTCAGTCTGTTTGGCAATGAGCTAATGTCACAAAATTGATAGATATATCTTCTAAATCAGACATCTTTTTGAAAGCAGATCTGGAATGGAAATTAAATCACTCCATTTCATGGTTTTTATACCTGCAGTTTTGTCATATGGCCTCACAAATCCACCTTCAAGAAATCCTTTCCATTCTGCATAAGATGTTTGAATGTCTCTTGGAAGGATCATCTTCTGGAAACAAAGGTCTGATCACCAGGATCTATGATATATTAATCTGCCTTGACAAACTCAAGCTATTTCCATATCAGCACTCTTGGCATCGAGACTGTCAATGGACTTTTTCAGAGGAACAATGGTCGATTATCTGGATGAAATCTTTATCCAATACGACATCAGCCATCACCAAACTGCAAAATTTTAAAATCTTGACTAAATGGTATTTGACGCCAAACAGACTTAATCGTATTTCAGCATTGCAATCCTCAAAATGTTGGCGAGACTGTGGACAGGAAGGCTCTTGTATCCACTGTTGGTAGGCTTGTGAGGTTGTTCAATCTTTTTGGGAAGATGTAATCTCCCAAATTGCTTTATTAACGGGCTATACAGTTCCTTTAAATCCGGAAACACTACTGCTGAACCTGTGTCATGAAGACACTATCCCTCAGTCTCAGAGGGATCTAATCATTAGCTTACTGACAGCAGTGAAAACAACAATTGCACAAACTTGGAAATCCTCTCAAGCACTCCCAAGGTCTCTTTGGATGACGAAAGTGTGGGATCAGTTTCTAATGGAGAAGATTACGTATTGTCTATACCAATCAGAAATTTTTCCGAAAACTACAAATTTTGTTGAAAAATGGTATTTCTTCTATGAATTTGCAGCTACATACAATATTCTGCCACAAAATAGATTTTGTAGAGATTTAGTACTGATGTAATCTCACCCACTGGTCCCTAGTTGTCTTTGTTTCTATGCTTACTCTATATCTGTACTTCTTCTCTGACGCGCTTGCACACTATTTAATACGTAATATATTTTTAATATTGATACCTGCTTTTCTTGCCTAGTTTAATTCTTGTTTATGATAACAGGTTGATGTTTCCTTGTTTACCAGAAGTTCCTTAATGTTTTATTTGTATGAACATTCTTGGAGCTGTGTTGCACTTTGATTGATTATCTTCACTGTATGTTTTGAATTTGTCAATAAAATTTATTTATTTTTTAAAAAAAGATATGTTGGTCCCAGGCTATATAAGGCTTTAAATGTCAAAACAAGCACCTTGAATCCAGTACTCAACTGGCAGCCAATGCAGTTGGCAGAGCATGTGCCTAACATGAGCCAGCACAGGCGCTGACATCAGCAGATGTGCCGCTGCATTCTGCACCAGTTGTAATTTCCAAATAAGCTTCAAGGGAAAGCCTGCGTAGAGCAAGTTGCAGTAACCAAGTCTGAAAGTAACCATTGCATGATCACCATCACTAGGTCTTGGGGGGAAAGATAGGGCTTCAGTAGCCTGATCTGCCTAAGATGGAAAAACGCAGATCTGGCAACTGCAGCAACCTGGGCCTCCAGAGAGAGGCATCCAGTGTCACTACCAGAGTCCTCACTGTTTGGGCTGGCACCAAAAATGCCCATTCCCATGTGGGAAGCCTGATGCCCACATCCAACCCCCCTTAACCCAGGTACAGAACCTTTGTCTTCAATGGATTTAACTTCAACCAATTCTGCCACAACCAGCCAGCCACAGCATCCCTGATTGCCATTCCTGAGATGATGAAGCAATTTTTAGTTCAACCTACAAGTGCCGTCATCATGTTGGGGGAAACACTCTAGCATGTGCCCAAAACTCTATGGTTAAACAGGCTTGATTATGTCACTTTTGGGTCATGGCAGAAGTTCTATTATCATGTTGGGGATAATGAGCAGTTCTCCCCTTGTGTGGCTCAGTTTCCTCCTGTCACACAGCTGAGTGGTGACAGGCAGCAGCATTGGGGGCATTCTTGAATTATTCTATTAAGATGGGAGGGAACAAATGAGTGGCTTCTTGCACAGTTTGGTGTAATTAAATAATAAAAATGAATACATTTTGCATAACTGTGATTTTAGAACAGAAGGAACTTCTTCTTTGTATTTCCACAGAAGGTTGGTTGAGAGGATTCCCACTCAAGGAAAAGATAATAAGGCTAGCTTAACAAGGCTGTAACACTAAAAACATTTTCCTGGTTGTAAGCCCCGCTGAATAAAATTGGACTTAGTTTGGTGTAGACTTACTCAAGACAGTTCTCCAAATCTGTCTACATATTCTGTAAAGTAGAATTGTTTTTCTGGCCCCTGGTTTCACATGACTCTACTAAAGCCAAATTTGGCTTTACCATTATATGTGGGGACTTATATCACAGAATGCTCTTTCACTGTTCAAAAAAGATAGAAATCAGGGAGTAGCATTTCTGGTCATAACAGTGTTCTCTGTTTAGGATATTTTAAAAAATAGACTAGTACAACAAGGGGGACCAATGCTCCCTCTAAGCTGTGGAGTCTTGTGAGCATTCTACTTTGTGAGCTACTGGCATTAAAGTTGTGAGCAGGCAATTTGGCTGCTGCATAAATTAGTTTGCTCTGGAGCCATCCTTCCTGAGCTAAGACAAAAATGTGTGAGCCAGAGGCTAAAAAACTGTGAGCTAGCTCACACTAACTCAGCTTAGAGGGAACTCTGAGGGGGACCTGTGATACTCATGGGGGGGGAGTATTCCCCACAGCTCTCGGCCTGCAGAAGCAGGAGGAGCTCCACAGAAGGAGGAAGTGGCAGCAGGTGAGCCTTCTCCCTCCCCCCCCAGCACCAGTGGTGAGGCCTGAGCAGTTCACAGCCACCAGCCCACCAAGCCTTCTCCTGCCCCCTCCCTCCCCAGAAGCGGTGGCGAGGCCCACCAAACCTTCTCCCACTCCCCTTCCTCCCCGGTAGCGGTGAGACCCACCAAACCTTCTCCTTCCCCCTTCCTCCCCAGTGGTGGTGGCGAGGCCCGCTAAGTCTTCTCCCTCCTCCCCCCAGCACCGGCGAGGCCTGAGCGGCTCACAGCCACTGGCCCTGCCAAGCCTTCTCCAGCCCCCCTCTTCAGCAGCAGTGAGGCCTGAGGCCTGCCAAGCCTTCTCCCTCCTCCCCCCAGCACCAGCACCAGCGATTCCTGAGTGGCTTACAGCTGCCAGGCCCGCTGAGCCTCCCCCCACAATGGCTAGAGCGTTCCCAGCACATGCACAGGGAATGCTTTTACTTTTGGGGGGATTTAAATATCCCCCTATTGTTTTTAAACTTTTAGGATTTTTCTGCACACCTGGGGAGTCCCCCAAGTGTGCAGGAAAATCTCTCTGCCCCCCAAGTGCCCCCGATGTGCAGATTTAGATAACCACATGGAGGGGGCAACTTGGCTATTAGTACATAGATTTCATCTTGTTAACCCCCTTCTGGAGTCATGTGGTATACCCCAGATACAGATTGAGTCTCTGGAGAAGCGAAAGGTGAACTTTAAAAAAAAGAGTTGTAAATAAATAAATAAACTCATCAGTGAGAATTACGCTTCTCTGTGGATTAGGCTTGTGTGAAAGAAAACAGTTGGCTTGTGGCTTAAAGATGTGTTGGGCTACACAGCACAGAGATACGATTTAGTATGCATTTGCCCTGAACTGGATAGCCCACGTTAGCCTGATCTCATCAGATCTCAGAAACTAAACAGGACTGGCCCTGGTTAGTATTTGGATGGGAAATCACCAAGGAATACCAGGAATACCAGGGTTGCTATGCAGAGGCAGGCAATGGCAAACCATCTCTGAATGTCCCTTGCCTTGGAAACCTTATGGGTTGTGACTTGATGCCCCCTCCCAAGTATGCATTTTGAACACAGTTAAGGCAAAGTAAATACATTTAAAAGTTATGATTGATGGATGTCACTGAAAGCAGGAGAATTTCAGAAGGGGAGGATCAGAAAAGAACATCCTCAGTTTGGATAGCCCAAAGGTGTTATAAGCTGAACCCAGGCCTCCCTGAATTTTCATATCATCTTGGCTTAGGTGATATTCAGCCTACCAATTTCCTTCTGTTTCCCAGAAAAAGAGGGGAAATGGCAGTTAAAATATTCCTCAATCTCAGCAAGAACTACTTTTGCATATGCTACATTACTGACAGGAACTCTATAGGCATTTAAAAAAAAAACCCACCCTCTCTCATAGACTGTACTTCAAGTACCAAAAGAAGTAAAAGGGTTGGGTAGAGGTACTTTGAGTTTATTAAGGCCTAGGTCAATACATTCTTCGGTAACATGGGCTCAGCTTGCAAGGGTGTGGGATGGATGCAAAAGAAGTTTTAAGGTGGAGCTGCTTAAATTTATGATTGGTATTTAGAAAGAATGCTGTATGCCTCAGTATGTTGTCTGCAAAGGTCATAAAGTAATCTGCTGCATCTGCAAATTGCACTCTTCTGAAGTGCCAAAGATGCCTGCAGCTGATATTAGGATAATGCCTAGCGCTGATGTAATCTAAAAAATACTACTTCTTTACACAGAGAGTGATTAAAATGTGGAATTCACTGCCAGAGGATGTAGTGATGGCCACAGGAGTTAACAGCTTTAAAACAGAATTAGAGAGATTCATGGAGGATAGGCCTATCAGTGGCTACTAGCCATGGTGACTGAGGGGAATCTCCACATCCAGAATAGGACAGCAGGTTTCTCCAAGCACCTCACTCTCACCTTCCTTACTCCTTCTGGAGTTTCTCTTTCAGTCTTCAATTTCTCATGAAGCCTACAGGAATTCAGTTCCCTTCATATTTCCTTTGGCAATACTTTTTTTCTGTATTATCTGCAACCCACCTACACAGCTGCTTACAAGAATCTGCTCAGCTGTAAGGGAAAACACCACCAGAAGATATTGGGAAAGAATGCCTTAATTACTTGTGTTCCTGCAGCTATAAATAAAATGAAGTGTTGTGGAGTAAACCAGTACCACCTATTAAATTCCAGGGCCTGGGCAGCTTTATTATGGGGAAATATAGGGTTGCCTAGGGGCAGGGTAATTCCCTACCACTATCTGGCATTTCCTGCCACTGCCTGGAGCAGCAGCAGCAGCAGCAGAAACCATAGAGTTCTCTACGATTCCTAGAAAGGCTTGACATCACTTAAATTGCCTGAAATGTCTTCAAAATGGTTAGGGCTCACAATTTCATTCTTGCAATCAGCTAGTGTTCTTGTCCTATGATTTTAAACCCACCAGTTCGTCAGTTTGGGCTGAGTCAAGTATAGCTCCTTCCCAATAACACAAGTATAAATCCAGTGTCATAAAGCACTGAAATCGCAGCTACACCAACTTTCTGGAGTATGAAAAGAATCTGTTCTACAAGGCCACAAAGACTTCAGTCACACTGAATAGCCAGTTAAAACTCTGAGCCCCAATTAATAAACACAGAGAAAGGATGTGGGAGTGTATGCTACAGCAGAAGAACAGCAATTCTTTTCAGTAATGCAAACGGCTGCGGTCACACGGCCCTTTAATGTGGGAGGAAGTGCTGTTTCCTCCTGCATTTAAAGGAACGGATCACACCGGCCGCGGCTAGCCCTGCGCCAAAGCGGGCTCCAGCACGGGTTCAAAGTGCTTTTTCTGACCCCGGGAAAATCAACTATTTTTCCGGGAGTCATACTTTGAACCTGCACTGGGCTGATCTGGACATCCCTCTCTCACAATCATTGCGAGAGAGGGATGTCCAGATTGTCCTGCCTCCATTCCCCCCCCCCCTTTTGCACTTGGGTGCTTGGGCACTCAAGTGCCCAAGTGCAAAAGGGGAAAAAAACCCTCCCAAACTTACCATGTGACTGGCGGGGCTTGGGGAAGGGTGCCTCCCCCAGCTGCTGCCAGCCACCTCCGCCACCACCACTGCATGCCGCAGCATGCTTCTGCCACCACCGCCTCCTCTGCCTCCTCCTCCGGGACTTCTATGCCTTCCCACGCCACCTGCCGCCTCCTCCTCTGCCAGCCACCGCCCACCGCCACCGGGGGTTGGGATGTATAAACATCCCAACCTGAACTAAAAAAACGCAGCCCCTTTACGTCTGGGAGGGCTCCCGGATTTAAAGGGCCATGTGGCCACAGCCAGAATCAGTCTCTTACCAGTGTGCTTAAAATTGGTATTGTAAATATACATCTAAATAAGCAATATAATTTATAGTTGAATTGAGAATTAATGAGATTTAGTGAAATTAATGTGCACATTTATAAAATCTTAACATTGATGCTAGTCTTAGAAATTGATTTAAGAGACCAATTAGTTACAGCCAGTAGCTAGGTGTTCTGGAACTAGGGGATGCTTGCAGCAAAATGTACAAGTCTCCCTTGCAGCTTGGCACAAATTTCTACTTTGATCTAATTTGGAGAAGTGCTGTACAGCTTATGCCAAGCATCAGGGCCAGAAAGAAAATGAAGAGAAAAGGAGAAGCAAGTGAAAACAGGAGGGAAAATTCATGAGATAAGTATGGGTGAAATTGTCCTCAAAGCCCCAAAACCAAAAAACACTGGGAGCATAAACTATCAACCATGTGTGCCAAGGCAATTGTAATAAAATGCTTTCATATGTCTTCCGTTTACCACGAACCATTCAGTAATTAATTTAATTGAAAATCCATTCATACTTTCCATTCGAGAAAGGCAGAGGGAGGAACAGTGAATGGGGCTACACAAGGTCTCCTGCAGAACAGCTTCCAGTCAAACAGAGGGAAAGGAAAATAAGCTGTCCTTTTAAGAATAGTACCAAATATATTCGGCTGCTCCCAAATTGCAATTTACATTAGAAAACCCAAATTACAAATAAATATTTTATTTATTTCTTGGAATTTGTATCCCGCCCTCCACACCATACAGCGGGCTCAGGGTGGCTAACAGCAATACTTTTGGAAGACCCTGACTCATAATAACTTATGAAACTATTTTATTCCCAATCAGCTCATTGGTCCATCTTGTTCAATATTGTCTGCTCTGACGAGAAGCAGCTCTCTGAGGTTTCAGACACAGAAAAGCCTTTCATATTGAAAGATCTGTGATCACTTTGCTGGGTGTTTAGATGCTTGTTACACAAGGCATGTGATGCGAGATGGGTCAAGGGCTCCCAACCTAATTTACAGTCACACATGTGATGGGAGACTCACCTTAAAAAATACTGTTGTGCCCAGTTCTGCTCAGGAATGTGGTGTAGGAGGAGGAGCTTCCTCCTTCCTTCCAACACCCCTTTCATTAAGAAATGGCTGTGTGGGTGGGGCTCATTTGTCTGTCTACATGTCCTGGGCAGACATGTGGAACCTGGCAGTGGGACAAACAGGGCTCCCTGAGACCACTTCTTCTTGTGAAAATGGTGCTAGAGGAAAATGGGGGAAGGATGAAATGCCTCCTCCCACTACACCACTCTTTGGAGCAGAATTAGGCCACATGGCACTTTTTAAGGTGAGTCCATCATCATACAAATGTCTGCAAGTTGGGTCAGATGATCCTCCAGCTGGACTTGCATCACACATCATGTGTAGTGACAACCTTATTCATGCAACGCATATGCTCTTCCTCTGAGTGATGCCCAGGTATTACTTGCCCTCATGCAAAAAATAAGAGGGAAAGTGAAGCACAGTTGTTTGAAACACAGCTTTGGATGTTAAGAAAAAAAGATCAGACTAATTTCATCCATTTGAAAATATCAAGAAAATGAAATACTTGTTCTACAAGTATTTTTGTGCCAAAAAGATTTAAACATTACTTACAAGTGCAGCTTAAGCTGAAAGGCATTTTACTGTAGCAATTTAACATTTTTTATCTTGCTTTTTCGTTAAGAAAGGGTGAGCAGCATGCATGGTTTTCTCATTTTATCCTTGCAGCAGGCTTGTAAGATGGGTAAGGCTGAGGGAGAGAGACTGGCCAAAGATTACCTAGCGAGGTTCAAGGATGGAAATTCAATCCCAAGTTTTCCCACTCTGTTTTAATCACTACTCTACACTAGCTCTTACCCCCAAGTCTCTTTTAATGCAAATTGATTGCATGAGGGTTATGATGCCCAGTTCACTTCCCTCTCTCAGAGGCAAGATTTTTTCCTCTGTTTTTCTTCCCCTTTACTGACTGAGCCACCCTAGTAATGTGTTTTCTTCTTTGCTGAAGATCTCTGGCTGTCCCACCCTGTCACAGCATGATATTTTGGCTGTTGGCTCAGCCCAGGAACCTGATGGAAGGATCAGGAGCCTGTTTTAACTTAAATAACTTAAATGGCACTTGAAGAATTTTGAAATTCAAAAATAACAAAATATTTTATTTAACATAGAGGGGAAAGGTCAGGTGAAATCAGGGGTTCAAATTTCTGAGGTAAAACCAGGACATGCACAGACTTTAGTTCTTATGTTTCAGGCTAATGAGAGTCTCTTAAGCTTTTCACAGTAATTTAAATCTTTATGTTGAGAGGCTTTTGTTCCATTGTTTCCCCCAAACACTTCAGTACACTTTCTTTAAGTATTTTCTAACTCTTCTGGTTTCCAGAAAGCTGGTAAACTATTTCCAGTACCCAAACCCCTTCACTTGAAACACCAGTATTCATCTTGAGTTTTAACTGACTCTTAAGGTTTCTACGGGCAGTTTCCAACCATATCAGACCAGGGATTTCTCCACTCTTCAGAGCTAACTTCCTGTTTGACTGGGTAGGAAATTTTCTTCTCTCTAGAGGATCTGTCCCCTTTCATTGGCCCAAATAGAAGTCTTCACCTACTTCCCAAACTTCCTTGCCAACTTCTCCTCAGTTCTCTTGTTTGTATTAAACTGCTGTCAGTCAGGGCTGAATTCTGAAACTGTCAGTACTTGACTCTTTTCTGCTAGGGCTGAAATCAGACTGAATTCTCCTCAACATCAAGTTCAGAGGTCTTTTTCTGCTCAGCTGATGCTAATCAGTCAGATCTCTTGGAACAGCCTGTCACTCAAGAATTAACCCTTCACAGTCCTCCACACTGTTTAAACAGCACCTCTAAGCTTTTAAAAAGTGCAATCCATCATAAGGATACATTTCAGGTTTTGTGAAATAAGGCTTTGTTTTTGCAAAACCACATTTTATGTGTTTTTGAGTTTTTGTACTTTAAATGTGACATATTTATATTGTAAACTTGCCAACTGGAATATATATGGTTGTTATTCCTCCTTATGTCTCTCACTAAACAGCAGTTGGATTTTTATAGAGGTGAAATACCCTTGTTATGTTAAATGCAATCATTAATTAAAGTTTCTAGTATTCATGAAAACTGACACAGAAAAGGTAAAACTTGAAAGTAATGTAACACTTTACTGTAGAAAGGTGCCAAAATTTAAATTTTAATTCTGCATGTAAATCAGTTTCATCATTTCTACTCCTTATCTTAATTTAGGTAACAAACCGATTATTGGATTACATTATCTTTAATAATTGGAGATGTAATGCCAGTTTCTCTGTATTTCACAACTCTTAGTTGAAAAACAAAATAGGGAAATGTTCTTGGTTCCAATATTGATGTGCTTAGATGGTGTACACTTAATTTTACTAATGAATTTAGGACTAGTTATTTTAGCAATAGCTGCAGGTCATTTGTTTAAAGAGATTGTAGGTTCAAGGAGGGTAAAGGGTGAGGCATTAGAAGGAATAAACACATGCACAACCATCCTTTGGTAAAGTATATGGCCACAGCTTATTTTATTGCATACAGGCAAGGAACAATGGCGCAGCGTGGGAACGGATCCAAGCATCAGGCAACCTGCCTGCCACCTGATGGAATCACTACCCAGAACATCTGCTGGGATACCAACTGCAGAGTGACATGATCCCGGGACACACGGGGGCACCGGCCTCTTCATAGTCCCCTTGCCACCTGGTGGCAGAAGCCAGCCAGCAGCCCCCACCTGGGCATGTGGCTGAGAGGCTCCACCTCCCAAGGCCCCATATGGGAGCTCCCAAATTGGGAGAGGCAGGCACGCAGGCATGGCCTCCCCCCAAAAGGATCCGTCCCAGTGCCCAAACTGCTAAGTTGCGACAGCAAAGAACAGACCAGAGAAACACCATAATACAACCAAAATGAGGGAGGTTGGGTGGGCAAGCTGGTGATCCGAGGAGAACGTGAGGAGGATGGCCTACACGGGCTTGTTTACACTGCAAAGGCATTTTATGAGTACATATCCTATTCTGAGTGCACAGTCTCAATTTTACAGTAAGTGCTTACTTTTTGAATCCAAAAAGCTGACTGTTTTACTAATGGGGGGGGGGACCCTAATGCAAGATTCTCGGTTTGCTTTACTATAATCCAGGAAATGAAAAGATCGTCATTCCAAATAAATGTCAACTTTCTGTGTGTTGAATGTAAAATGGGCAGATACAGGCTACTTTATATAATGTAATTTTGAAATTAGCAAATAACTCTAGACATTTAAGAGATCACTGTCTGTTAAGAAGATCAAAAGAAGTATTATTTGTTGTTTTTAGATACTTCAGAGAAGCCTATGTTTACATCATAACCAGGAAATGTAATCAGAGTTAATCATTTTACACAAATGCCCTTTTTAATCATTTTTTAAAACTAGTCATTCAGGTCAAGTTAAAACAACATGCCATATTTTGACAATCTTCAATTTTTGCATTATATTAAGCTTCATGAAGAGACAGCAATTAATGTACAGGGGGAGAAATTCACTGTGTTGTGGGAAAAGCAAGACATATATCATTGTGGTGTTAAAATGATATAGACTTTGGGAAATCCAAAATGCTGTGATCCTCTGCTGTATGTAAAGTGAATGCTTCCACTTCAAAACAAATTTCCTAATGTGCAGCTTGAAGGTCTCCAGGATGGCGTGCTTGACTTTTGCTAATCAATGAAGTAGCTAAGATCCAAGTACCTAAGTGCAGTAACTACTCATTCCAGTTCAACTTTCTAAACCCCTTTCAAGAAAGAACATCTATGAAGGCTAAATGAAGTAGTAGATGGAGGAATTCTGCAGCCCCTTAAACTGGGTTAGGTGTGCGGGCAGCTAATATGCCTGAGGTCACTACTGCTTGAAGTGAGTGCAGGAACATTCTGAGGAATGCGGCTGTTGCACTGCTCCAGGCCCTAGCACTTTCCTGAGAGGATAATGAAGAGCAGTGCTGGATGAAGTTAAATTTCTCTCATCCTTTAATGAGTTTTTATTTTGCACAAAGTTGGGATCTGGGATTACAGACTGATAATTCCAGGAATCATTGCCTACCAAATTATAATGCAAGAGGTGAGGGAGAGTTGGTAACAGCTGGATGTTTCAATAGCTTATTCCCATTTGTGAATATTAAGTCACTCCACTGTGGGAATAACAAGTGCAGATGCATGCAGAACAGTCTCTGGAATCAGAGCATACAAATTGGGTCTCATCCAGTTGCAGCATTCTGTGAATCCTTACATCCAATGAAATCTGCTCACGTTTATCAGAAACCTATGTCTATCCTAGAATTTGCTTCCTCAGTGACTCCATGAACATGAAGGTACTTTTGAAGAGCCGTGTTGGCACTTTGGCACCCAACTCTGATTAGGAGCAATATAATTTTGTAGTGTTTATGCATATAAGACCATAAGAGAAGCCAATGTTGGATCAGGCCAGTGGCCCATCCAGTCCAACACTCCATCACACAGTGGCCAAAAATACTAGGTACCATCAGGAGGTCCACCAGTGGGGCCAGGACACTGGAAGCTCTCCCACTGTTGCCCCCCCCAAGCACCAAGAATACATAGCATCACTTGCCCCAGAGTTCCTATCTATACCTTGTGGCTAATAAGTCACTGATGGACCTCAGCTCCATATCTATATAGAAACAGCGAAGCGCCCCTGCGTGCGGATATCTAAATCTGCACAGGGGGGCACCTGGAAGGCAGGGAGATTTTTCTACACACTTGGGGGACTCCCCTGGTGTGTAGAAAAATCCAAAAAGTAAAAAAAAATATTGGGGGATAGTTAAATCCCCTCAAAAGTAAAAAGTTCCCTGTGCATGTGCACTTATCTTGACTCCATGGCTGCTGTTGGCGGTGGCGGCAGCTGGAGAGGCCCTTGCTGGGCCTCACCATTGCTGGGTGGGTGGGTGGGCGGAGGAAGGAGCTGGGGGAGCTGGTGGGGGGAGCTGGCAAGCAAGAGCGAGCCAGGGGGAAGGAGAGAGGGAAACGCTGGGCCTGAGTGGCTTAACACCACTCAAGCCCAAGTGAGAGCAGGCTGGGGGGTGGGAGGGAGGGAAATGCTGAGCCAAGCCGGGGCTGAGAAGGGGAGAGAGTGGTGAGGCCTCACCAGGCCAACTGGCGATGGGAGGGGGGAGAGCAGTGAGGCCCGGTGGCTTCATGCCACGCGGACCTCATGCAGGGCAGGCTGGAGTGGGGGGAGGGATGGCATCTGGCGCAGAGCCACAGGCCTTGCCAGGGCAGCGGGGGGAGAAGGATTGGCTCCTTCTCTCCCCACGGATCCCGCCTCTTGTCTATATACTAATAGCAAAGGCACCCCCCACGTGCAAATAGCTAAATCCGTGGGGGGGGCACCTGGGGGCAGGGAAGTTTTCCTACACATGGGGGGCACTCCCCTGTGTGCAGAAAAATCCAAAAACTTTTTAAAAAATTTCAGGGGATATTTAAATCCCCCCAAAAATAAAAGAGCATCCCCTGCACATGTGCAGAGAATGTTCTTGGAACTGCGGCAGCCCCGGCAAGAGCCACTGAGGCGCGCCGGGAGCCCGTGGGGGGGAAAGGAAGTGAGCGGCAGGCCCAGCAAGAGCCGCTGAGGCCCGCCGGGAGCCCGTGTGTGGGGGGAAAGGGGCGAGCGGTGGGCCCAGCGAGATGGGGAGAATGCCCCCTCCCTGCAAGTTTCTTGCGGGTCTCCCCTTGTTTTTATCTAATTCCCTCTTGAAGCCGTCCATGCTTGTAACCACCACCACCTCCTGTGGCAGTGAAGTCCATGTGTTAATCACTCTTTGGGTGAAGAAGTACTTCCTTTTATCTGTTCTAACCTGACTGCTCAGCAATTTCATTGAGTGCCCCTGAGTTCTTGTATTGTGAGAAAGGGAGAAAAGGACTTCTTTCTCTATCTGCTCTATCCCATGCATAATCTTATAAACCTCGATCATGTCACCCCTCTGCCATCGTTTCTTCAAGCTGAAGAGCCCCAAGCGCTTTAACTTTTCTTCATAAGGAAAGTGTTCCAACCCTTTTATCATTCTAGTTGCCCTTTTCTGCACTTTTTCCAGTGCTATAATATCCTTTTTGAGGTGTGGTGACCAGAACTGTACACAGTACTCCAAATGAGGTTGCACCATTGATTTATACAGGGGCATTATGATACTGGCAGATCTGTTTTCAATTCCCTTCCTAATAATCTCTCGCATAGCATTGACCTTTTTTTATTGCAGCTGCACACTGTCTCAACATTTTCAGTGAGTTATCCACTACGACTCCAAGATCTCTCTCTTGGTCAGTCTCTGCCAGTTTGGACCCCATCAACATGTATTTATAGTTAGGATTTTTTGCTCCAATGTGCATCACCTTGCACTGGCCACATTGAACCCCATTTGCCACATTGTCGCCCACTTGCCCATTCTTGACGGATCCCTTTGGAGTGCCTCACAATCCTCCCTGCTTTTTACCACCCTGAACCATTTCATGTCATCCACAAATTTAGCCACTTCACTGCTTACTCCCAACTCCAAATCATTAATGAACAAGTTAAAAAGCATTCGGACCGAGTACTGATCCTTGCGGCACTCCACTGCTTACCACCCTCCACTAAGAAAATTGTCGATTTATACTCACTCTGTTTCCTATTAATTAGCCAGTTTTTGATCCACAAAAGGACTTGTCCTTTTATCCCATGACTACTGAGCTTACTTAGGAGCCTTTGATGAGGAACTTTATCAAAAGCTTTCTGGAAGTCAAGGTAAACAATACCTATTGGGTCCTCCTTGTCCACATGTTTGTTAACTCCCTCAAAGAACACTAACAGGTTAGTGAGACAAGATCTTCCCTTACAGAACGGCTGAGTCTTCCTCAATAGATTTTGTTCATCAATGTGCCGACTAATTTTTTCCTTAATAACAGGTTCCACCAACTTACCTGGTATTGATGTCAGACTGACTGGCCTGTAATTTCTCGGATCTCCTCTGGAACCAGGGCCCCAGACTCTACATTTTGGAAGCAGATAAACGGTGTTGATTCAGAGGATAGGAGATTGATTTTATCCATATGCTCAAATTTCTAAGGCATGTTGGCATACATTGCGGCGGTGGGGGGGGGGAGATCTCTTTGTGTTCAAAGCAAACAATAAATCACAGGGCAGATAATGTTGGTTACCAGTCCCTTTTCTGTTAAAGATCCAAAGCTTCCATTTCCCATTGTCTTTGGTTGCTCTGCATTCTAATGGTGAGGAGCAGAGGAAATGGTATTTGAATGAAGTCGTCACTCAGCAATTTCTTCTGGTCCATTGATAATTTTGAAGTAATGAAATAATACAAAAATACTGACATTTTACAGCTTTAGCACTAGGAGTTTAAGAAATGTGTTCCTTCAATATTCCTCCAATTGGAAGTGTCCTTTCAGCTCTTTGTCACAAGCTCCTGTTTTCAAACTGTTTCTTTTACCACTGCAAGTTTTTCTCGTTATATAAATATTTATTTCAGTTAGTCTTTCTCACTCAGAAAAAAAATCAATGCAATCCTAGGCAGTGTTGTTCCAGTTAAAACACATTGAAAGCAAAGGTCTTAGACTGGAGGTTTTCTGCTCAGTATGTTTTGTAACTCTTCTTTCCAAGCAGGGTGGTGAATTCACTTTTTTAAAAAAAATATGGACATCAGATATTTAAAAACTTCTAGTAGTACCACCTTTATATATTTTTTCCTTCTTTCTCGCCTACTGATGCATGTGTTTTTGAGTCTGTAACATATAAAATGTAGATAACCTTCTGAGGAGTATGAACTCTTTCCTCTTTCAGTTGTGTATCTGTTCCATATCCAACAAATACTCATTCTTTACCACTTGGGGAAAAAATCTTTGCTTCAACTCATTTGAAGGCATTTGGGCCAGTGCTGGGACATGGGAATATGTAAAATCTTGATTACCTCTCTTCCAGAAATCAACATTTTGGCATGCTCATCTCAAATTTAAAATTTGAGCATTAGAAAAACTTTCACAACCCTCACTTCCCAAGGCCTTAATGGAATTGTCTGTGTGCACTTTGTCAAATGAAGTTAAGAATGTTTTCTTAATTTGCAGTACAGCCCTTTTGAATGTTGTTCCCTGGAAGGCTAGATACTGAAGCTGAAGCTCAAATACTTTGGACACCAAATGAGAAGGGAGCACTCACTAGAGAAGGCACTGATAGTGGGAAAGACTGAAGGTCAGAGAAGAAGGGGATGGCAAAGGATGAGATGGCTAGACAGTGTTATCAATGCAACAGACATGAAATTAAGCAAACTCCGGAGCATGACGGGAGGGCCTGGCGTGATGTGGTCCATGGGATCGCAAAGAGTCGGACTCGACTATGCAACTGAACAATCACAACAACACAGAAAAGAAATGGAAGGTGGAAATTTCCAAATCAGATGTATATCTTAGCCACTATTTATATTCAAATTACAGGGAAATTAAACTGGTGATTGCAACTAGTATTTCAAAATGGCCTATGCTAAGGGCAGGAAGACTGGCATTCATACATTTATTTTCCAAGAAGCAGGAAGAGGAGGAGGAGTAAAGAAAGAGTATGCCTTTGGGAGCCACAAAAACAATAATCTTTTCTCAAGTACAAAAGCATGTCAGCATACATTGACATTGATATATTTGACATATAACAACACAATCTTTAAATATAGAGAACCCATTTATGATAACTTGTAACAATCTCTTTTTAACCTCTGAGGTGACAGGTGCTGACCTTAGAACTCCTTCTAGTAATGCAAATTATTACAGATGCTGTAGCATCAGGTGAAAATTTCGGCTAGCATGCAATTGTAACGGTGGCAGAAACTGCCTCCACTTCTAGTTCTAGTGGTTCACTTCTGAACCACAGCTAGAAAACAGTTTGTATCAAAGATGAGAATTATTATTAATGGGACCACTTCCACAGAAGAGGATTCTAATGCATTCTGTCATTACTATGAGGCAAAGCACTTTTGACTTCTCTTTACCATATGATCCAATAGCGTATGACCTAAACTGCTTATGCTCATGGAAGGTCAGAATGTTCATTTCATTCTTTTATTAAGCACAGAAGAGATGCAGAGGAAAACAGGGCAATAGTCTGGAATACAATTTCAAAAGGTAAAAAAAAAGTTTGTGGCTAAGTAATACTTGACAGTAATCCATTAAATGCACATTGATTGTTCTAGTAAATTCCAAGTAAACCATATAATTTATCTCTCTTGAGGAAAGTTATTGAAGTCTCCAATTTATAGAAAAATAACAAACAACCTTCAAAGAAGTTTAAGAAGAACCAGTCTACTTAATCTTAGCTCCATTGCACATATCTGATAAAATTTTCATATAAAAGTTTTCATTTCTCCATATTTAAATGCCAAGGAAGTTTCATTACTATTTGGCAGAGGAGATTTTAAAGAACAGCTTTGGTTAATATATTGAAAAGAAATGTTACTTGCAGTGATTGCTGATGTGTCAGTGTAAGGAATTACGTCAGTTCCTTCCTCATAAAAGAAGGAATAGCTAACCAAGTATAAGCTTTCTAGCCCTGGACAGATGATGAAGCAGGAAGTTACCAAACTGTGAAAAAGCATGTGCTATTTTAGGGATCAGTACTCTCAGGTACGAGACTGACTTCAGTCACATCTGTGAATTATTAAAATGACTCTCCGTTTTGTTTGCATGAATGGACAATATTTTAAAATGTGATGGTACAAAAGAAACAGTCACTCGTCCACTTAAAGTTAGGCATGAATTGGAGCGAATGGAACAAGTTAGAAGCATCTAACAAATGCCAGTCATTCCAACATGACTTACTCATGCCTTACCTTAGTTGGACTGGAGATAAAATATCAAAAGATAGCACCAGTTCATACTAGTGGCCTATGGGCAAAATTAGACAAGAAGGTGGAAAATCTGGATCAGATCTCCCTCAACTTTTTTTAAAAAAAGAAAAGTTCAAAGCAACTGTGAGGGATGGAGAACTGGGTCAGAAAAGTGGTGTTGGAGAAAAATATGTTTAACTTCTTTCATTTGAAGAAGAGATTGGATTTACACCCCGCCCTTCACTTGGAGTCTCAGAGCAGCTTACAAACTCCTTTCCCTCCCCCTCCCCACAACAGACACCCTGTGCGGTAGGTGGGGCTGAGAGAGTTCCTTTCAAGGATAGCTCTTGTCAGAACTATGGCTTGCCCAAGGTCATCCAGTAGCCGCAAGTGGAGGAGTGGGGAATCAAACCCGATTCTCCCAGATTAGAGTCTACACACTTAACAGAATTTGCGCATTCTGAACCATTCTCAAGTAGGTATATGACCCCAGTGCAAAAAAATACAAAAAAAGTTACAGGTATGACACTGTTATGTATTGACCATACAGTCGCCATGTGCTCCAGTAATGGTGACCGCCATGTGGCCAGAGCACATGGCCAAGAAACGACCTGAGCTTCAGCCAGGTAGAACAAAGGCCAGGTGGATTCTAACTGGCCACCAATCATGTACCTAGGTTTCTCCCAGGGAACCTATGAGATGTAAATAGACTGATAATAGCCTATCAGGCCAGTTGGGCGAGGTCAGGGGATTATCCCTGACCAGCATAAAAGGAGGGCTCGGAGCCCTGGGTTGTATGCTTCATCCGGACCAGCAATAAAGATCTAGCTGTTTCACTGTTCCATGGACTCCCGACTCCAATACTTCTCAGACACCCATATGTTTTCCTCCATGGGGCAAGCAGCAGTTTCAGCAAACTCTATAAACCCAACAAAAAAACAACAGTGCTGCAGGGAAAGTATTAAGCGTCCTTTCCCTAATACAAAGCCCTGTTCTACATGACTATTTTTGAACTTGAAACAAACACAATTACTGTGTGAGTATCATTCCTGAAATCTCAGGATCTAAGGTTACCTGACCCAGACCATGATGCTGGTCCTATATCTTGCATATAGCATAATTTCATCAAGCTCTGCAAATAATTAAATAAATATTTTATTTATTTGCTTCATTTATGCTCCACCTTTCTCTCCAGTGGGAAGCACAAGCTGCTTATGCTACCACCACTGACTTGGGTCAGTGAAACAGTCTTGTAGCTTCCATTCCTGCTACAATGTAATTGATACCTTTGGTTGCTTATTTGATCAGAGGTTGTCTATCCTTACAAAAAACTCCAGTGGCCTTCTTAACGAGAGCCTTTGGTGGTGTGGTATGGTACTAGGGACAGTGATTTTACAAACCGGACCTTTGTACAGCGTTTAACTCAAATAACCAGGTTTTATAATTGCTAACAATAAATAAATGTAATATTCTTTCCTTTTTTTAATAGAAAGAAGTTAAGCAAGTGAGGCCCATCATTTTTATAAACTAATTCTAGTTAATATTGTTCATGCTATAATTCTAAAATATTTCTAACATTTCTTAGTGGTAGATTTTATTTAATACATTTTCAGGGATGTAAGTAATCTTCTCCTCAAGTGTACACATGAAACTACCTTATACTGAACCAGAGTATTCACCCATCAAGGTTAGTATTGTCTTTTCAGACTGGCCAAAGCTCTCCAGTGTCTCAGGTGGAGGTTCATGCCACCTACTATCTGATCCTTTTATCTGTAGATGCCACATATTGAACCTGGGAACTTTTGCATGCAAATCAGATGCTCTACCACTGAGCCAGATAATTCAAATAATTCTGAATCTGAAATATTACTTAAGCTCCTCTTTATTCAATTTATGTTTCTTTTTTTTTCTTTTTTTTAAAAACCCCAAACTTTCTTCAAAGGAATTTATATAAGGAACTTCTAAGAAACTTATACAAAAAACAATTTTCAAACTACTGAACTAGCCTTGTGTTGTACCAATAAATCAAAAGTATATCTACTTACTTTGCTATCTATAGTCAAAATTTCAGTTTGCAGATTGAAATATATACTAATGATGTGTGAAAAAGCATGGTTTTCAAATTTCAGAATTTAATCTGCCAAAATAACAGAGAAAAACTCAATAGTTACAGAGAACTTAATGTGCTCAGTGGGGCTTTGAACTGTTTTGGTTCCCCTCTCCCACCCTGCCAATAGCAACCACTTTTGGAACTCAAAGCAGGTTGCAATGTGACATGGGGCCTGGTGTTCAGAGAAAAGGAAGATCAAAAGTGCCACTGAGTGTGAAGCTTTTCTTGGGTGCGCCTAAATTTACTCTAAGAATTTTATCTCGTATGCAAGATGTTACGTAAAGTAGTCTTAAAACTGTTTATTAAGACAGCAGTCCTAAGTGCCACTTATTAGAGACTGTGGCCACAGTCAGACATGCCTTTAGATCCAACTTAGCTGTGAATGCCTGACGGATTTAAAGGACACAATCAGACAGCAACATCTGGGAAAGGCCCCGCAGCTGTCAGCATCCTGTGCTGCCCCACCACAGAAGAAGAGTTAAAAGACACCGGAGAACATCCAGTCCTAATGCTTGCCAATGGACCATGGACAAACTTTCCCCTGTCTGATCACTCAAACATGCACTCAAGCCATCGGGATGGTCTGCTCACCCCCACGTGCTGTCTGATCACACAGTGATGGGCTCGCACAACACCGTATCTATTTCCATTGGGGGGAAATCGGCTCGCTTCCCCTCCACACCAAATGGCAAGTCTGATCACAGCCTGTATCTATTGAACTCAGTGGGTTTTACCTCCAAGTAAACAGCAATTCTCTCCCCGCCCCCAAATATACAGGTTTCTTTTAAATTATGTGGCTACAAGCAGGGACCCACAAGGACTTATGGCTGATATCGCAATCCCTCTCTCCTACTATTTTCATGTTCCCTTTCCTGAAAGCCCCAATAGCCTCTTCCCTTTCCATGCTTCCTTCCTTCTCACCCACCAGACAACCTACCTTCATCTGCTTTCAAGACTTCAGCTTTCCCTCCTTTCCTACCCCGAAGCCTTTACCCAGGAAAACTGTGGCTCACTTGGGCAGTGCCAGCCATGGAGAACTTGTTAGGGGATCTCATCTCCCCCTGTATCCCCTTGCCCACTCTATTTTCCCTTTTTCTTCTTCTGGCAAACCCCATATCGTTACCTTTCCCTGCTTCTTTGTATTGTTTAGGTGCTTTTTAAAAAACTTTTGTGTACTACTCCCACTATGTAGATGCAGTGGCAATACTGCCAACCCTTGCCAGCATGATGGATGAGTTAGACCTTCTGTGTGTGTGTGGGGGGGGGGGATGGAGTAGTGTGTTGCTATGCCCTCCCTTCCAGCAAAAACAGTCTGTCTGAAGCATAGCTTCCAAATTCAGTTTTTCATATTTTTAGGAATAAAACAGAAGGGGGGGGGGAATAAGACTCATAAGTTTGTACAAAATGATATAGAGAATGATATGTTTTCTGTTTTCCCCAGCTTAAAAATACTAAATACATTTAGCATGATCCAGACAAAGTTCATCATAGGAACACAAGAAGACTTCTGCTAGTTGAGTATCTTGTTTCAAACAACAGCGAATCAGTTGTCCTGGAAGACTAACAAACAGGGCAGACAGACCAAGGCTTTCCCCTGGTATTCCCTCCCTGTCTTAGTATTCAGAGGTTTGTGCTTCTGACTGAATATGGATATTCCTTTTAATGATCATGGTTAGCCACTGATGGATGTATTCTCTATATGTCTAACATCTTTTTAAAGCTTTTCTATATCCACTAGCACTGAATGCCACAATGTAATTACTCATCTTCCCTAAATTTGTTGCCCATCAATTTCATTGGGAGTGCATGAGTTCTAGTATTATGGAACAGGGAGAATGAGTACTCTCCCCACATTTGCTCCACCCCATGCATAAGTTTATAGAACTCTGTCATGTCCCCCCTCAGTTGTTTATTTGCTAAACTGAAAAGACTCAGACACTTCAGCCTTTCCTCATCGGGAAGATGTTCCAATCTTTTAGTTATCTTGATTGCATTTTTCTGTTCCCCCCCTCCCTGCAGCTATGTAATATTCTTTTTGAGATACAGTGATCAGAACTATGCACAGTGTTCCAAATGAGGAGGCACCATGCATCTATACAGTGGCATGACTATATTGGCAATTTTATTTGCCTTTATGCCTTTTTTGATATTAATGCCCATCTAGAGTTTGCCTTTTTCTTCACTGCTACACACTGAATCAACATTTTCATTGAGCTATCCACTATAACCCCAAGATCTCTTTCAGTCTCAGACAGTTTAGACTCCATCAGATCTAGGATTTTTTTTTTGTTCCAGTGTGTATCATTTTACTCTTAGATATGCTGAACTTCATTTGCCATGTTGTTGCCCACTCGCCTAAATTAAAGAGATCCTCCTGCAGCTTGTCATAATCCACCTTGGTTTTCACCATCCTGGATAATTTGATATCATCTGCAAATTTGTACAGTATTCTGCTCCCACACAATTCTAAATTATTTATGAATGAATCAAATAGCACCAGTCCTGATACCAATATTTGTGGGACCCTGCTGCCCATTTCCCTCCACTGCAAGAAGTGTCAGTCTCTTCCAATTTTTAATCCTTAGGAGGACCCATCCCCTTTTCCCATGACTGTTAAGCTTTTTTCAGGAGTCTTTGGTGAGGTACCTTGTCCAAGCCTTTTGGAAGTCCAAGTATATAATCATGACTCTTAAGTATTACTCATTTCTACAGGAAAGGTTTAAGCAAGTGCGTAATTTATACAATTGAAATCACTAGATCTTAAAAGGTGTTTTATGGCAATTATTTAGTGAGTGTTTTGGCAGTTAGTTGTACATCAGAAAAGCTCTCCCATCCTCCCAAATATTTTAAAACTTAAAATACTCTAAATATTCAAAACCATACCATTTCTGAAGGAGAGTTGTATAGCACTGAGTTGTATAGAATAATGTTTACTCATAACACTTTCCACACAGCAAATCCTTTGTAATGCTGATTGCTATTGGAAGAAGTACTGCATTTCCCCAGACACACAATATTACAAACACAGCCGAAGTGCAAGAAAATGAGAACCTTGAATAAAGACAAGTAAATGTTTTGCAACAACAAATATACCATTATAACTCTTCTGGGGGGACCCCAGTTTATGGAAGGGACTGTCTGTGTGTTCGGCAGCCCTTGGATCTGAAGCATATTAAGAGGAACAAAGATATCGCCTGTTAATTAGGAACATTCTTGTATTTTTAAAAGATCACTTTCCTTTCAGACCATAGGAGCGGAATTGATTATAAGGAATTCTCAGTAAAAATATTTAGAGGTTATAAGGAATTCTCAGTAAAAATATTTAGAGGTTATAGCCTGTTATACTTGTGTTAAAAGTTATGTAACTTCAAGAAGGAAATGTTCAACTTGCAGCTGTATGGAATTATTAAGTCTGATTCTGTTTAATGTAGAGCGCATTTGCCAGCCATTTGAAAATTGAAGGCTTTTTAGCTGGGGAGAATATAGGATTGGTCTGCTACTGCAATATAGGATTGGTCTGCTACTGGTCTGCTACTGCAAAATAATGAAATAGTATGTATGGAGAGTATTATGGATGTATGTATGGATGGATGTATGGAGATGGATGGATGGATGGATGGATGGATGGAGAGTATTATGGATGTATGGAGAGTATGGAGCCAGTTTGGTGTAGTGGTTAAGTGCACGGACTCTAATCTGGGAGAACCGGGTTTGATTCCCCACTCCTCCACTTGCACCTGGCTGGATGACCTTGGGCAAGCCATAGCTCTGTACCAGCTGTTCCCTCAAGGACAGCTTGGGAAAGAGCTCTCTCAGCCCCACCTACCTCACAGGGTGTCTGTTGTGGGGAGGGGAAGGGAAAGGAGTTTGTAAGCCGCTCTGAGACTCCAAGTGAGTCAAGGGCGGGGTATAAATCCAATCTCCTCTTCTCTTCTTCTTCTATTAGCCAGCAATAATGGGGAGGCTTTATGCACCTAGAGAGTATTGGCTAGTTCCCTATATAAACACTCACAGTGGGATCAGAAGTAGTTATAAACTAAATAATTATGTTATATATTATGCATTAAATACAAAGTTCTAAATTATCAGTTTCATTCAGCTGCAGGTTGCATGAATTCATAGGAAATATACTAAGAGGTTGCAGCCCAATATATGTCATGTAACTTTAAGAAGGAGTTGTTCAACATGCAGCTGTATGGGATTAATTAGAACAACCTTTATAGAGTTAGGGTTCATTTCAATGTAGTAAGCATTTGCCAGCCAGAACATTGAAGACTTATTGCTGGGGAAAATGATAGGATTGGTTTGCTACAACAGAATAATGGATTGTGTTTATGGAGAGCATCAGCCAGCATGAGGCGGCTTTATGTATCTAGACAGCATTGGCTAGCTCCCAGTATAAACACTCATAAAGGAACCATAAGTAAGATATAATAAATATATAAATAATAATACATTATAGTTCATAATGATTGGATTTTATTCAGCTTCATGTTGCTTTATTAATTACCATGGTTTTTCCAGGATACTTTGAAGAAACTAAGAAGTTTGCTCCTATATATATTTTTGAACTGGATCAAGAAGCTGACACCTCCTTACAAAATACAATAATGAATTACTCCTGAGGAAGGCTACTGTGGAAATGAGTTTAAACCGGGTGCTCATTGTAATTTTGTAATATTGTAAAGTTAAGTAGGTTGAACAAATTGTTATTTTGGAAAAGTAATATAATTTTTATCAAATGTCATTTGTGTCACTTTGTTATCTGTATGGTTTTCTTGTCTAATACCTGCGATCCCCACTTTTTAGCTTGTTATGAGACTACAAGGGATGACATATATAGGCTGAGGACAGACTGGCAGTCTCGGCATCTCTGCCTCCGCTTTTGAAGCAGAGGCAGAGCGACCATTCAGACGGCTGCATCTGTCCCAAGGAGGCGGCCCAGACGCATCGCGTCCGGTGCCGCACTCCTCCCGCAGCAGCCGAGCACCACTTCAAAGTGGTGCTCGGCTGCTGCGGCGCGCGTTCCACCTGCCGGAGCGGGTGTGAACACGCGCCGGGAGGGGGAGCCACGCGGCGTCCACCCGCCGCCATAGGAAGCCGCCCACAGTCTGAACGCTGTGGGTGGCTTCCTTCCGGCAGCGTGCAAACACCGCGTCACGGGGGAAATCCCCCCCGCCTTAGTCTGCCGCGCCGCGGAGGCGCAGCAGACTACAAGTCTGTCCACAGCCACAGAATGGATTTAAGTTGCAGCAATTGTGTCTATTTTAGTTTACCGAGTCCAGTCATTACTGTTTTTATGCCATGACATGGTTCAGGGAAGGCTGATACCAAAAGATCATGCAGATACCTGTTGAACTTCTGAAGCAACTTATTCCATTACAGTTTTTTAAAAAAAGTTTGATGATTCCAGTGTAATTTTCAACTTGAGTAATCAGTATTCACATACCTACTTTTGCTAACTGCTCTGGCATGATGGGATATAGAAGAAGTTTCATACACAGGTGGTGCCAGACATTGGCAAGATTGGGAAGTTGTCAGAGTCTGTCACATTTTTATCCTATCCATCGTCCACGGAGTTTAGGATGGCACACATGGCTCTCATTCTTCTATTTCAGGGGACCCCAAACTTTTTGAGCCTGTTGAACCTTTAGAATTTGGATGGTAGTTGTAGCCACAAATGATTGTCACAAGAGGCAGAGTCACCTATAAAATCTCAGGGAGCGAGGTCATGTATAACTCTCATAGTAAGTCTTTTAACATTTTAGGCAAAAGCGCTGCTTAACAGAATGCATGTTAAAGGAACATATTGGTTTTTAAAGAAAAATTTGCATACACACAGCTTATCTCCAGTCATACAGTGAAGATCCTTGTGCTGTGGTGGCAGCTGCTGCCAAAGCAACTTCTTAAAAATCTGCACAGGCAATCAGATCCCCAGTGGCCAATCAGAAGCACTGCTGGGCTCCACCCATGTGGCTCTTCCCCTTTGAAAACACTTGGTGGGTACCAGAAAATGCATCTGCAGGCACTACAGTGCCCATGCACCACACTGAGGAACTCTGTTCTACTTTATCCTCACAGCACCCCCATGAGGTAGGTTAGGCTAAGAGAAAGTAACTAATACAAGGTCAGCCACTGAACTTCATGGCTGAGTAGGCATTTGAACTCAGATTTCCATCAACTTAATATGACACTCTTGCTATATAATGCTGGGCATAGACTAATTAAGGGACCCACCTCCAGCAGCACAATCTGGGTTGTGTTTTGGAACAGATTCTAGCCAGTGTACACTATCTTGACATTATCCAAGCTTTGCATCAACTCAGTGCAAGTGCCAAGAATCCTTTGTGATGGCACACAGGACCCTGAACAGTTCCTATGTTCACATGCCATGGTCCTTTCCTGTTCTAGTGCCCAAGTCTTTCTTCCTCAGACAGTTGAAAAGTCCTCTAGGTCAAAGTGCCCAAGCTCTTCTCCCCAAAAGCTGGAGTCAGCAGTCATCTTGAGAAACAGTCTTGTGAACTAGGAATTCTGTGTTACATGGTAACATAAACATTTTGGAGCCAATTAACTTTTTCTACTGGACTGTTTTCTGAATCTATGCACATGAAATACGTTTTTTAGATGTCCCTCAGTGCTGACATCAGACGAAATTTCTCTAACCCACTCCTGTGTTAACCCTGAAAATAACACTCAAGTGCCCTTGCTATGATTGTATTCACATGTATCTAGTAACAATTTGATGCTTTCCAAGTGGCACATAAAGCTGCTGTCTCTTAAGTCAAACCATTTGTACATGTAAGTCAGTATTGTCTAATCTGACTGGCAGCAGCAAGGCTCAGGATGAGAAAGATGTTTCCAAACGTCTGCTGCCTGAGGTTATTTAACTGGAGGTGGGATGGATTCAACTTGGCATCTACAGTGAAATGTGCTGTTCCCTGAACCACAGCCCTCCCTACACGCTTTATAGGCCTACTCAAGCTGAACTCCTGTCTGGGGGAGGCCATGGGTTCGTCCTGTGTGTTCCTTCTGAGTGATTTGTGGAGGTGCTTGGCTTATGACCAGCTCTTAAATCTAAGAGCAGTTAAGAGGAGCAGTAAAGCCATGCTATGAGCGACTCCTGCCCACTTACATATAGATTACTTACTGTAGCCAGATAGCAAAGATACAGGATAAAATGGGAAAGTAAATAATACAAATGCTCTTTGTATGTAATTTGCTCAGAAGATATTTAGCTACCCCAGCAGTAAACTATGACAGTGGGAGGAAATGGATATGTGAAAATATGGCCTGATGTGGTGTCAACAACTAGTTTGGACCCTTTTCATATGTCAAAGTGCCTGTTTTTCCTGTCATATGTACCATATTTAAATGAAGAGGGGCAGAAGGTAATTCATTTTAAAGTTAAATATAAATATTCCAGCCAATTCAGAATGCAGAAAAGCAAAAAGTCGTTGAAAAGTCAGTGGAACTCAAGATTCTTTCTCATACAAACCCAGCAGCATAGGAGTTGCTGAATAGGAGCACCATGCCTTCTCATTCTGCTGGGTAACCCAAGAAGCCCTGAGCCACTTGGAGAGCATCTATGCTGCAACTTCTCCCTCTGCCAGCATTTACCCATTTACATGGAAGTGGATGAGGATGAGCTGCCCATGTGGTCCAGCAGCAGCAGAAGGAGAGGAAAAAGAACAGCAGGTTTTTATACCCTACTTCTTTACCGTAAAGTATCTCAAGCACCTTACAATCACCTTCCCTTCCTCTCTCCACAACAGGCACCTTGTGAGGTAGATGGGGCTGAGAAAGTTCTGAAAGAACTTGTGACTGACCCAAGGTCATACCAGCAGCTGCATGTGGAGGAGTGGAGAATCAAACATGGTTTTCCCAGATTAGAGTCTGCACTCCTAATCACTACACCAAACTGGCTCTCAGGAGAAACATTGGAGTGGCTCCTTGCCAACATGGTACAGTAAAACAGTAAAGCACATTTCTAGATTGTGTTAAGAAGTCTTCATACTTTATGCATCTTGTGGCTTACTCCAGAGATATCCAGGGAAAAATCACACCAACTTCAGACTATTTCTGATTTTGTGAGACAATAGCTTCTGGCAGGGCATGGGAGACAAAAAGGGCTGGAGATCTTTGAAAATACCTAGTCCTATTAAAGTAGAAAAGCAGTGCCCTCTTCACATCCAGCATGTGAAGACGATGCTCTTCCTCATTCTGAGGGGTAGGGAAGAACACTGGAAGGGTGATATCCACCCTCATATGAAACTCCGAGACTATCTTGGGTAAGAAGGAGATGTCTGGAGCCAGGATAACACCATCATGATGAAAAGTATGGTAAGGCAGGTCGCAACAGAGTGCAGAGTTCACTCACCCACCTAGCAGACATGATGGCCACTGAGAAAGTGATTTTCCATGAAAGAAGTTGGAGACTACAGGTGGCCATCGGTTCAAAGGGCTTGCCCGTCAGTCTCACCAAAACCAGAGGTAAGTCCCAAGCTGGCGTTGGGCCTTGGGTCGGGGGAAACAGGCGATTGAGGCCCTTCATGAATTGTTTTGTCCTTGGATGGGAAAAAACCAAATGACCTTCTATTTCAAGGTGATTCACGGAAATAGCGGCCAGGTAGACCTGTAGAGAAGCACAACTGAGGCCCATGTCGATACAGGAGAACAGAAAACCAAAAATAGCATTCAGATCCGAAGGAGGCAGGGGCAACCCTTCCAAACTAAGATAAGCCACAAACTTCCTCCATTTTCCATTGTAGGACCAACATGTAGATGGCTTTCGGCAATTGAGGAGCACATGTGCTATTCTGTTATCCACTTTCAACACAGAATGTGCCACGCAGTCATCCTGAGCTGAGGCACATCGTGGTATAACACTTATCCCCCTTGTGCAAGGAGGAGATTGGGCAGCATTGGGAAGTGGATGAAGGAGCCCTTGGACAGATGTAGGAGGGTGGGGAGCCAATGCTGTCTGGGCCACCACAGGGTTACCAGAATGGAGCGAGGACAGTCCCTCATCACCTTGTTGATCACCTTAGTAAGCAGAGGAATTGGTGAGAACAGATATACGTGTCTGCATGTCCAAGGGTAAAGGAGTCAGTCTCCAAGGAAGGCAGGATCCCTCCCCGCCCTGGAGAAAAATAGATGACATATTGCGTTGTGCCGGGATGCAAACACATCTATCTCCAGGTAACCCCAATGATTGAATATTGGTTGGAGGTAGGTCCAGTTGAGTTCCCACTCATGCAGTGATGCTCCCCCCCTGCTAAGGAAGTCTGCCTGCATGTTCAGGGAACTGGGAAGGTGTGCTGCGATCAGGAACATGCCCCAGGAACAGCACTCATCCCAAATCTCTAGGGCTAGCTGACACAGGCATCTGGATACTGTCCCCCCCTTGATAGTTGAGGTAGCACATAGTTGTTGTGTTGTCTGTCAGGACTGTGACAGTGCTGTTGCGCACTAGGTGTTGAAAAGATTGGAAAGCATAATGGACTGCTAGCATCTCCAGGAACTGATGTGAACATGGGGTTCCCACTTGGCCCTGACACACAGTCCCATGAGATGGGCACCCCACCCCCTAGAGGGAGGCATCCGTGGTCAGAGTCACAGATGATGTGGGTGGGTGGAAAGGGGCTCCCATCCGTAGATTCTGTGAGTTCATCCGCTAACTGAGGGAGTCTAGTACAGACGCTGTGAGGCAAAATGTCCTGGATTGGGAGTGAAACTGGGGCAAAAATGGTGAAGAAAACACAACCACAGCTGGAGCGGTCTCATGTGTAGTCTGGCAAAGACTATGACCACTGTAGTTGCCACCATCAGCCCTAGGAGTCATTGGAGTTGCCTTGCAGTAGCCTCTTTCTGCTGACGTAAGAGGTGTATCAGGGCGATGATGTTGTCTGCCCTCTTGAGAGGGAGGAAGGCTTTGCACGCCCGGGAATCCAGGATGGCCCCAATGAACTGGGCCCATGATGAAGGGATGAGCACAGACTTTACCAGGTTAACTGTGAGTTCCAAGGCTTCTAGGGTGCACATGGTTAGTGTAATGTGGTCATGCAGGGAGAACTCCGAGTCTGCCATGAGCAACCAGTCATCGATGTATGGAAAGATTCGTACACCTTGAAGGCGAAGGTAAGCTGCAATGACAACCATGAACTTCATGAATATGCAGGGGGGTGGTAGAAAGACCGAATGGGAAGACTTTGTATTGATAATGACCCTCCCCCACAGTGAAGCAGAGAAAACATATGTGCTCTGGATATATCATAATATGAAAGTAAGCATCTTTCAAGTCAAGAGTCACCATCCAAACCCCATGCTCAAGGAGTGAAAGAATGTTCTGCAGGATTGTCATCCAGAAATTTTTGTAAATGATGAAGTTATTGAGGTTTCTGAGATCCATAATGGGGTGGAGGCCTCCATCCTTCTTGGGAACCGTGAAATAACGGGAATAGAACCCGCCATGGAGTGCGACCAAGGGATGGGTTCTATTGCGTCTTTTTGTAGGAGGTTCTGGATTTCGTCTAACAGTGTGACAGAACTGGTTGTAGGGACGAAACAAGACTTTGTAGGAACCTGAAGAAATTCTATACGGTAGCCCTCGGTGACAACAGAATGTGCCCATCTGTCTGATGTTATTTTTCTCCAGGCAGACAAGAACGGGGACAGACGGGTGGGAGGTTTGGCTCCTTGGCCTAAGTCAAAGGCTCTGTTTAGGGGGTTTGGTAGTCTTGGTCCTCAACTGGGGGGCAGTATTGGATTTCTGTTTGTTTCCATAGGGCTGTGACTGGAAACCAGAAGATCTCTGCCACTGAGGTTCCGGGGAGGACTTTTGGGAGGGTCTGCGTGACCACGACTTGTTCCAGGACTTTGGCTTGGATTGTTTGAAAGGCTGTATGACTCCCAAATTATGTGAAGTCTTGATGCTTTTATTTAGTTCTTGTAACACTGCATCCATAGTGGCACTAAACAAGCCCTCACCTTCGAAAGGTAGATCCTCAACGAAGGCTTTAGTGTCACGAGGTAGGGACGTGGAGCGCAGCCAGGCATGACGTCTGAGTGTGACTGCCAATGTAAGCATTTTGGCTGCCATATCTAGATTATGTTTAGTGGCATTAAGCTGGTGTTTTGCCAGTAGCATGCCCTCTTTCTGTAGCCTCCTGGCTTGATGGTTCATATCCTCAGGGAGGGAGGCAATAAACTCAGTCATTTGTTCCCAGAGGGCATACTGGTATCTACCCATGCAGGCCGTATAGTTGGAAGTTTTAATTCCTAATGCCCAGGGGTCATTTCGAGCAGGAGCTCGGGGGAGCTCAGCTCTGGGAGTTGGTGCCAGCCCCCCCGCAGGGGAATGCCTGCTTGTGTCATGGCTGCAGCAAAATGACCCCGACCCCTGGAAAGGTACTTGTTTCTCCGACTAGCCTTCTGAAGGCTTCAGCCACCACTCTCCTCCCAGAATAGTGGTATTTCTGAGGCTTGGATTGGTAGATGTCCCCTCTCTGTCAGCTCTTCCTTTCCTTTCCTTTCCTTTCCTTTCCTTTCCTTTCCTTTTCTTCTTTCTTTCTTTCCTTCCTTTTTCTCTTGCCCTCCCTCCCTCCCTCCCTCCCTCCCTCCCCCCCTCTTCTTTCTTGCCTTCTGACATACTTCCGGTGATGTCAGGTGGTGTAGCATATGCAAATAAGTTATGCTAATGAGTTATGCTAATTAGCTCCTGCACCTCTTTTTCTACAAAATGACCCCTGCTAACGCCCCTGCCAAATAGAAACTGCACCCAAAGGAGTCGAGTTTCTTTCCCTCCTTATCAGAAGGAGAAGAGTGACTGCGTCTACTCTTAGACGAGGGTGTGACAACAATGGAGTTGGGTTTAGAGTGAATACACAAAAATTCAGCTCCTGATTCCTGCACCTTGTACATGTGGTCAATCCTTTTGCTAGAAATAGGAATAGAAACTGGATGAGATTATGGTACTTTAGCAGCTTGCAGCAAGACCGAGGTTAACAGTAACAAAATGGCTGCGGAAGTGTCCATCTGTACTATGTCAAACATGGAATCTCACAGTGGGTGGAGGCTGAACGGTGGACAGAATCAGTGTATTGGCCATCCTCTTGATGAAATCCCCATACAATTAAGATCCTCGGATGGAGAGATGGGGAGGTTATCTGCCACCTGTTGTGGTGGGGAAGGTTCCTGGGTAGGGGCTTCATCTCCGGAGGAGGACAAAGAGGATGATCCCAAGGGTTCAGAATGCTCTGATGGCTCGGAGAATGCAATGGGTTGCATAGTTATTGATGGCATTGATGTCGACTGCCCGGCGTAATGCATCAGATGTGGAACTGTAGGTTTGTGCTTCCTGCATATAGGCACCGACAGTTGCGGCCATACGAATTCTGGCATTGGGGGGTTATCTGGGTACCAAGACAGGCGGGAGGATGTTGACTGGTGGTCCCAATCTGCCGGGGCACGCAAAGGGAACCATGGCGCAGTAGGCATGGGATAAGCCCCACAGAGGTACTGCCATTGTCATTCATCTCATGGAGCCGGGGGATAATGCCCAGATGATCAATCCCAATCCTCCCATCAATGCGGAGAGATGGCTGAAGTGCCAGTGTCACGATCTAGGTGCAGACTTTCGACACTGAGAGGTCGGGGCACTTGGGTTAACTCCATATCCAGTTCAGAGTCTGTGAATTGGATAGGATGCAGCAAAGGTGAGGTGGGGTCACCTTGTAGCTGCCCAAGGCCCACAGAGTCAAGCACTATAGCCCTCACAAGGACTGTATCCGACACAACGTGCATGGATGAAGCAACTTTGATAAGGGTACCCTTTTTGTGCTTATTGTGCTTGCTCTGCCTATCATCCTTGCCCTCCTTGAGTTTCTTTGCAGGAGTATGGGCTTCTGAGTGGGAGGTTGACATTGGTCATTTCAGCACTGATCTGTTGACATCGATGACGCTCGGCATCGGAGATAACACAGTTGCTGATCCCGAATCTGGGGTCGACAGCGAGGCATGGCCGAATGTCTCTTGCGAAGATGCCATCGGATAAAGAGCCTGTTCTAATAAAGTGACAGAGTCTTGCAGGTCGATTCTTCCTTGTCTGCCTTGAGAACTTGGCACAATGGGCACAGGAGTCCACCCTGTGCACTTCCCCAAGGTACAAAAGGCAAAGCGAGTGTCTATTGGGGAGGGGGTGATTTTGCTGCCGTACTTTAGGCATTGTTTGAAGAAGCCCCACCATTTGGCCATAGGCCAGAGGCGGGGTGGGGAGAGTAACCTGCCGAGGCAGAGTACTCAAAGTCAGTTCTATCCGAGTCAATAAAAGTCTTTCACAGGAAAAAATCCACAAAGGAAAAGGGGGAAAAAGAATTACCGACCAAAGTGAGGAGGGTTCTACCAGTGCAGCAGTCAGAAGAGAAATGGTGGGATTGTTGTGCGCCTCCCTTGGTCATGCACACTTGAGTCCTGCACGTGACCGGGGAGAGGGCACAAAAATCCCTTTCGCTTTAGAAGATACCGATCGGAGTCGGCGCAGGCGCACTATATCCCAGAGGTGTGTTGCACAGAGACCACAAAGAAGATCCATGGGTTATTGTCTTCTTGTTTTGTAACTACAAGTTTTGCTGCATCATTTCTGGGGTTGAAAGGGCCTTTGCCTCCATGTTTACCATATGAAGAAGAACAGAAGAGATTGGATTTATAGCCTGTCCTTCACTCACTTGTAGTCTCAGAGCTGCTTATAAACTCCTTTCCCTTCCCCTCCCCACAACAGACACCCTATGAGGTAGGTGGGGCTGAGAGAGCTCTGATGCAACAGCTGGTACAGAGCTATGGCTTGCCCAAGGTCATCCAGCAGGTGCAAGTGGAGGAGTGGGGAATCAAACCCAGTTCTCCCAGATTAGAGTCCGCGCACTTAACCACTACACCAGACTGGCTCTCATACATTGCTTCATACTCAGCCCTCAGCCCTCTTCAAGCTCAGAAAGGAATAAGAGTATAAAATATCAGCTATTGCAGTTGCAGGTGCTAAGAAGCTTCCCAGAGATGCTGAGCTCAAGGATGCCCCTTATTAACATGATTATAATGAATAGTACTCACGTCTTCTTGGGCTGTTTGACTATTTCTGATTTTACATGCAAACGTACAGTGTCACATAGGAAGGCCAATGTGTACATCTGTGACTGAATTCTTGGTAAACATTCTGCTGCACAGTCTGTGAAGAGCTGTTCTTCCTTGGTCTTAAGACATGGATGTAACATCAGAAATATTCTGCATTCATTTATACATGTGACCATGCAAACAGAATTGTGCAGATTTTTTTTGCATAACACTGTTCAGGGTTTGCTGTCTAATAACTATGAATGAGTATTAATGTGGTTTTGGCCAAATGGCTCTTGAGAGACAGGGATTTGACAATATAATCTTAATGGTCGTTAATAGATGTGGATGTTTACTGAATAGACAATTCACTTGGAGGGATGAGGTTGAAGAAGAGTGTTTTTAATTCAGAGGCGGGGGGGGGGGGAGAGAGAGAGCTGTGAATTGGCTGCACTGAAGCACTTTCAGGCTGCCTTGTCTATCCCCAGGGATCTGATGTGGAGTGGTTGATACAGTGCCTTGTAGGAATGCTTTTTTTGCTTCCATTTATTTACTGCCTGCATACTTTTAAATAAACAAAGATGCTATAATTCTCTAGCATTCTCTTCTCCAACAGAATCAAACATGGCAGCACAACTCCTGGAGAGCCTCACTGCTTGTGGGACTTACGGAACAGACTATAAACAGTCATTGGTGATTTTGTTGAAATTGCCCTCTGTGACGGATTGTTAAGAAAGGCAGGGTTTTTTAAATGCTGCTTTTGTCCTGTCTCTGGCCCCAGCTCCTGCCAGCCTAGCAGTCTGTAAGCAAGAAATTGCAAGTAGATAAATAGGTACTGCTTCAGTGGGAAGGGAACAGCATTCTGTGCACCTCAGCGCTTAGTCATGCCAGCCACATGACCATGGAAAATTCTTCGGAAATGGAAATGAGCACTGCCCCCTAGAGTCGGATTTGACTGGCTTTCGAGCAAGGGAAACCTTTACCTTTACAGGGAGGTTAGGTGTTAATCTTTCCTGGAGAGAAGAACTTATGTGATTGGCTGCTCTACTTGCTCTCTGATTGACCAGCATCAGCTGAGACAGAAAACAAAACAGCTGATCTGGAGGGGAAAGTTTCATTCACCTTCGGAGATACTTTTGGTCTTGGTCTGAAATATAACATCTCGATCAGAAGCCAAAGGGTTTGGCTTCTGAGGGAAGAGACTTTGGGAGTCAGTGATTTCTGTCAGGAAATTGTCAGAAAAGTACTTCTATAGAGAGAAGAATAAGGACCCCATTGTCTTAAATATATTAGAACTACTCTGAGGGAGAATTTAGATTCTCAGTCAAGAAAGATACAGAACAGCTTTATACAGACAACAGATACTGCAGAAGGATTTGGCAGAAGGTCTGGGTAGTCAGAGAGAAGTCCCATACAAGTCAAATAGTAAAAGGAGTTATTACGTCTTAGGGACAAGGAGAATAACTTCCTGCCAGTGAAAGGGGTTGGGAAGAGAATTTATTTATTTACTTATTATTTTGTATTTCTACCCCACCCTCCCCGTGAATGGGGAGAACCCTGGTCTGTGATAAAGGGAAGAAGCTTAGACACCTAAGGAGTTAATGAAAAGCTGTAATATCTAAAGGGAAAACCTAGAACTCTGAAGGGAGAAATCAAGAAACTATAAGCAAACAGTATTCTCTAAGAAACTATATTTAAGATTCTGTGTAACAGCTGAAATATATACTAAGCAAAGCACCTGTCACTGAAAAGATCTTGAAACTCTGAAAATAAGTGACAACACTCTCTTGTTTGTTCAAAAACCTCAACTGTGTGTGTATATATACGTATTTGAAAGTTTTACCTCAGCAACCTCTATAGCTTGAATCGTCATATTTATATATTCCCTGCCAGTTTATTAAAATCTTTATTCTGTTTTGAACATTAATTTTGCCTCACGTGCCATTTAATTAGAGTATTTTAATATAAGACAGCTACTATATTCCCTCTAGTTCCTGTGCTGGGTCATAAGCCTAAAATCTGTGACAAGGTGGAACAGTAAAAGCTTATAAAATAAAGAAGAAAACATGCTACTGAAGGGTGGCTCAGTCACTGAGGGGAACTAAAAATATTTTTGGGTGGGAAAATCTGCCTGGGAATGGGGAAGCATCAGGGGTTTGCCATACCCCCTAAAACTTTTTATTAGTAAAATTTCAAGTTTAGTCCCTCCTGGCCAACTACAGACTGGAAATACTTAGTATGCTGTTTTGTGCTACATTTTAAGAACAGAGGAAATGTGGAGGGGGGAGATTAAAAGGATCAAAGTGGATTTACTCTACCAGAGGTCAAGACAAAAACTGACCAGATTGATTCCATTCTTTGTGTTTACTGAGATATATCAGAGAAGCTGGAGTTTATTACTATTGTATTTGTGAGGTCCTGACACAATGAAAAGGTTGCTTCTAATATTCTGCTCTGTACAGACAATGTTTATTTAGCAGTAGAAGAACAATCTTTAAATAGCTAAGATTCATATATTTTCCTGATAAAGAGCTGAGTGAAGCTGAATTGTAAATGGACAATCAGCAGTGGAATTAAATTTAGACGTAGTTAAATTTCCATCTACCCTTTTCACTTTCCATGCATGCTGTCTTCCTAAGATACAGCAGCCCATCAAGTCAGGTAGAGTTGTTTTAGCACTTCTACAGGGTATAGTCCCTTTTCCATATCTGGGTCTCAGGGCCCACCTTTGGTAGCCCCACCGTTAGTAGCAACTGTTGGAGATGTTACATTGGTGCTTCCCTACCCCTATATGCTATTTATTGGCTGAAAGAAACTGGGAATAACAAAGAATATACATGTGTGTCCTGATTTATTTCAGTTTCTGGGTGTGATTTATTGTAGCTCTGCTTCTTCCACAGTACATGTCTATTTGATGCAGCATAACTACTGCCTCCTAGTCCAAGGAATACAATAGTTTAACCATTACCACTGGTAAGGGGATCATTTCCAAGGGCCCAGATTATCCTGGGGGAGGCAAGGAGCCTGGGAAGATGCTGCCGAATAAGGAGGTAATAACTGCTTAGTTCTAATCAAGCATTGGGTATGTAGCTGTTTCCACGTGGGGATTCCTCCAGCACACCCCTGCTGTATTTGGGAGCCTCCCAATTACACTATGTCCTTTCTAAGCATGGCTTGTAGGGCTCATGGGGCTTCATGCCAACCTAAAGGGGAAATGGTGATATAGCTGTGGGCAGAGCCTCCCTGTGAAAACTGTGTCTGCAGCCAATATGGAGGGGGCTGGAGTTAACTCAGATTCAAGTCTGTTATATTGTTAAAAAATTCAAAATAACTATTATTTAAATGGCGGTGCTAAACTCTGTTTTTCTCCCTCCCTCCTTTCAGATCTTCAAAAGAGTGTTAAGGAAACACAAGGTCAGACCTAATAGGTTCCCAGGGCAGGTACACACAATAACCAGACTGTTGTTACAGCGTAATGTGAAGTCTATTCAAAGTTATTAAGAAATAAAAATAGTTATTGCCAACACATTACTCAGAAATCATATAGAACAGAAAATAACAAGGCTAGCTTCAACTACCTAAAACTGTACAGAGCTGCGTTAGGTGGCACCAACCTTAATTTTGTTAAGAAGGCCTCAAATAGTGTTGTCTATATTTCTAGCAATTGCATGAATGGCCTATAGTCTATGAAAATTTTAGCTAGCTGCTTCTCTTCCCAGGCCACAGTTCACGGTTTGGTGCAATTCTGCAGGGCCTGCAAAACTGAGTTGTTCCGCTGGGCCTATGGTTGAAGGCAGTATGGGAGTATGGCAGTATGGCAGTATGGCAGTATGGGAGTCCCAATCAGTTGCCTACCTGTAACTGATGATCTTTGAGTGGTCATCTGTGCATTCACACTGATGGGTTTCTGTGCCTGCGCAGGAATCCTTCGGTACGGTAGAAAGCTCTCAACGGATTTTTGTGCCCAGCACCTCCGGGTATGCGTGGAGCCCCCACCACGCATGCCCAGAGGAGCGGGCGCAGACATCCCGCCAGTTTCTTCTGACCACTGCAATTAAGCATGAGGACAGCAAAAAAGCCTGGCAGCAGAGGGGAAGGATGGGTGGGTAGTGTGAATGCACAGATGACCACTCGAAGATCATCAGTTACAGGTAGGCAACCTGTTTATCTTTGATGTGGTCTCTGTGCTTCACACTGATGGGAGAGTAGCGAGCAGTGTCCTACCTGGAAGAGGGTGCAGGCAGGCTGTCACTGAGAAGCAGCAGATAAAATCAGGCAACCGTCTTAGAGCGGGCAGCTACTCGAGTGTCCAGTGCATAGTGTCTGATGAAAGTGTTTGGAGTAGCCCAAGTCGCAGCCGTGCAAATATCAATCAGAGAGGCACCCTTAAGGAATGCCGTAGAGGCTGCTATAGACCTGGTGGAGTGTGCCCTGATGGGGCCCAGGAGTGGGGTCTTAGCCAGTTCATAAGCAAGCTTGATAAGCCCCACAATCCATTTGGTCAGTCTCTGGGCAGTGATAGGTTTGCCCATTCTGTGTGATGCATAGGAGACAAAGAGCCTTGGCATTTTCCTAGTAGGCTTAGTACGAGCCAGATAGAAAAGGAGCACTCATTTAACATCAAGGGTATGTAAGAGACATTCCTCCTCAGAAACATAAGAGGGATAGAAGTCCGGTAAGATGATCTTGGACTGCAGGTGGAAGTCAGAGATGACTTTAGGGAGGAACGAAATGTCCGGTACCATGTGAATTGTGTTTGGTAGGAAGCAGAGGAATGGAGGATCATGTCAGAGGGCCAGGAGTTCACCAACTCATCTTGCCAAAGTGATGGCGAGTAAAAAGGCCGTCTTCCAAGCCAAGAGGCGGAAATCACAGGAAGCCAAAGGTTCGAATGGCTTTCGAGTGAGTGCACGGAGGACCAACGGCAGATCCCAGGGTTGTGGCGAAACTCTGGTGGGTGAATAGAGATGAAGGAGGCCCATCAGAAAGTGTTTTGAAAGGGGGTGAGTGAAAAGAGAGAAAGTGTCAATTCTGTTGTGGAAAGCCGAGATTGCAGACAGGTACACTCTTAGAGAGGAATGCGAAAGTCCAGTGTCCGCTAGGGACAAGAGGAAATCAAAAATATGGGAGAGGCCCGCAGAGCAGGGTTGTATGTCGGATGAGGCTAGGTAGATACAGAAGCGAGTCCATTTGTAAGAGTATGACTGGTGAGTGGCTGGCTGCCGGGAATGAAGCAGGACATTATTCACTCTGTTGGAGAATACGGGGGGGGGGGAGGGGGAGTCTCCATGCCGTGAGCTTGAGACGAGGGATGTCTTGGTGGAGGATGGGAGAGTTGGAGAGTATCAGAAGATCTGGTTGTAAGGGAAAGTGATGAAATTTCCCCTGGGCCAGTGAGAGAAGAACTGGGAACCAAGTTTGCCCGGGCCACCATGGAGTGATTAATATGCATTCCACTGTCTCTTGTAGTATCTTGTGTACTACTCGTGTCAGTAGTGGTACAGGCGGAAAGGCATAGATGAAGTCGTGGCTCCAAGGGTAAAGTAGGCCATCTCCCAGGGAGAGGGGGTTGATTCCACCTTGCGTGCAGAACGCTGTGCACGTCTTGTTTTGACGGGTGGCAAAGACATTCACCTCTGGGGTTCCCCAGAGAAGGAATACAAGGTGGAGATAGGTGGGATTCATCTCCCATTCATGGTGGATGGCATGTCTCCTGCTCAGGAAGTTGGCTTGGCTGTTTAAGGAGCCAGGGATGTGAGTGGCCCTCAGGAAAATGCCACTGGACGTGCTCCAGTCCCAGAGTCGGATTGCCAGGTGGCAGAGGCTTTGGGAAATTGTGCCGCCCTGGCGGTTCACATAACAGGCCACAGTGGTATTGTCTGTAAGAATAGCCACACAACGTCCCTTCACTTTGGGTAGGAAGGTCCAAAGCGCAAAGAAGATAGCCAGGAGTTTGAGGTAATTGATGTGATGGGACCTCAGATCCTGTGTTGTGGCCATCGAGATGCATGCCCCACCCCCATGCGACGCGTCGGTGGTTAGGGTGAGTTGTGGCAATGGAAGATGAAAGGGAGGTTTACCGCAAGCCTCAGCTGGACAATTGGGAGACCAAGGAAAAGGGCCATCCATTTAATCAAATCCCCATAAGAAGTGGGATCATCTGATGGGGAAATCGGGAGATTGTCAGCCACATCCGGTTTTGAAAAAGGGTCAAAACTACGGTCTGACTGTTCTGCATCTGAGTCTTGTTCCAACAAGGAAGATGCAGGCGGTACTTCTGTCGGAATCAGCTGTGCCGGTGGTGGGGTCATCAGGATTGGTGTCAGGGCTATTACAGACAGTTTCAAAGTTGTGGCCTTCACTGACACAGTGGCGCTCGGTGCAGATGGGGTCGTGGGCTGAGCAGGAGGTCTGGACTGCGAAGCCGATGGAGGTGGCCTTGATCCCACTGGCAATTGGGACGAGCCCTGGCAGAGTAAGCGTCCCAGTCAGAGTAGGCAACTGGAGGGACCCATGGCATTGACGTCAATAGTGGGCAGCCTCCATATGGGTAAGGAGGATAGTGCTGATCCCAGTGTGGTACCACCGGGGGATATACCTGTATCAAGGAGACCCGTGCCTTGGGGAACAATGTCAAGATCGTGGAGACCTGTATCCATGTCGATCACCACAATGTGGAGAGTGATCCTCTTTGGCGTAGGAGAGGGATCCTACCAATGGCGACTGAGAACGAGAGCTAGGGCATGTGGTGCATAGAGTTGCACTGTATCGGTCTCGAGGAACTCCTGCGCTTCAAGGATGTGGTCCAGTGGTGCCTCAAGGGGTTGCCGAATTGGAGAATCCAAGACCGTGATAGTCAGGTCAGTAGGCAGCAGAGGCACAGCCAAGGGAGTCATCGGCACCGAGGCAGCAACAGGTGGGAGTGCTGCTAGTTCGGAAGCTGAAGTCGGAGGCTTGGTCGGAGGCTTGCCAACGGCAGCAGACAGCTTCTTGTGGCACTTCTCCGACTTCTCCGTCTTCTTCTTTTTGGCAGGCGTCGATGCGGCAGACTGCATCGGAGCCCGATGTTTGGCTGAGGGACGAGTGATGTCTGAAGATGGTCTCAATGTTGATGCAGCCCCAAAATCGGTCATCAGTGCTGTCAACGCCGATGGAATGGAGGTCATGGAGGTCGATCTGGGAAGCAGCGCCAACTCTAATAATGTGAACTTTAGCTGAGCCACCCTGTTCTTGTGGGTCTGGTTGCTAAATTTAGCGCAGTGAGGGCAGGAGTCTAGCCGATGAGACTCTCCGAGGCAAAGGATGCACAGAGAGTGGCCGTCAGGAGCTGCCAATTTGCTGCCACAAGCCGAACAGCACTTGAAGCAGCCCCACTTCAGAGCCATAAAGTGGAAAACTAGAGATGAAAGAAGGAAGGGGTGGGGAGGAAGCCCGAAGGCAGGAATGGAAAAAACCCCACCACCTCAGAGAAAGGATTTTTTAAAATTTTATAAAGAGAAAGTGAACTAGAGAGAAGATGAGAGGAAGAAAGAGACAGGAAGTGATCTGAAAAGAGAGCTTTCCTTGAAGGACTCCACTGAACAGCAGAAGTTGTTAACAGCGCGGCTGTCAGAAGAGAACTGGCAGGATGTCCGTGCCCACTCCTCTGGGCATGTGCAGTGGGGGCTCCACGCATACCTGTAGGCGCTGGGCACGAAAATCCGTTGAGAGCTTTCTATCATACCGAAGGATTCCTGCGCAGGCACAGAAACCCATCAGTGTGAAGCACAGAGACCATGTCAAAGATCTAACAGATTGGCTTCCCCCTTCCCCTTTTGTTTCCCACTGCTATTCCCCTTTTTCAGTGAGTTTATGCCATCTTGATTTTATATAACTGATCATATTGTAAGACCTGAATCAGATTGAGATGACGAGAGAGGAGGTCCTATGACTGATAGACAATTTAAAAACAAATAAATCCCCGGGCCTGGATGGCATACATCCGAGAGTTATGAAAGAACTCAAATATGAACTTGTGGCTCTCCTGACAAAAATATGTAATCTTTCATTAAAATCTGCCTCCATTCCTGAGGACTGGAAGGTAGCGAATGTCACTCCTATCTTTAAAAAGAGTTCCAGAGGAGATCCGGGAAATTACAGACCAGTCAGTCTGACGTCGATACTGGGTAAGTTGGTGAAAACTGTTATTAAGGAAAAAATTAGTCGGCACATTGATGAACAAAATCTGTTGAGGCAGACTCAGCATGGGTTTGGTAAGGGAAGATCTTGTCTCACTAACCTGTTAGTGTTCTTTGAGGGAGTAAACAAACATGTGGACAAGGAGGACCCAATAGATGTTGTTTACCTTGACTTCCAGAAAGCTTTTGATAAAGTTCCTCATCAAAGGCTCCTAAGTAAGCCCAATAGTCATGGGACAAAAGGACAAGTCCTTTTGTGGATCAAGGAAATAGAGAGTGAGTATAAATGGGCAATTTTCTCAGTGGAGAGAAGTAAGCAGTGGGGTACTGCAAGGATCAGTACTCGGTCCAATGCTTTTTAACTTGTTTATTAATGATTTGGAGTTGGGAGTAAGCAGTGAAGTGGCTAAATTTGCAGATGACACGAAGTTGTTCAGGGTGGTGAGAACCAGGGAGGATTGTGAGGCACTCCAAAGGGATCTGTTGAGGATGGGCGAGTGGGCATCAACGTGTCAAATGGGGTTTAATGTGGCCAAATGCAAAGTGATGCACATTGGAGCCAAAAATCCTAACTATAAATACATGTTGATGGGGTCCGAACTGGCAGAGACTGACCAAGAGAGAGATCTTGGAGTCGTAGTAGATAACTCAATGAAAATGTCAAGACAGTGTGCGACTGCAATGAAAAAGGCCAACACTATGCTGGGAGTTATTAGGAAAGTATTGAAAACAAATCAGCCAGTATCATAATGCCCCTGTATTTATTTATTTATTTATTTATTTATTTATTTGTTCAATTTATACCCCGCCTAGCCAGCGAACCGGCTCTAGGTTTGATGGTGCAACCTCATTTGGAGTATTGTGTACAGTTCCGGTCGCCACCTCAAAAAAGATATTATAGCATTGGGAAAGTGCAGAAAAGGGCAACTAGAATGATAAAAGGGTTGGAACACTTTCCCTATGAAGAAAGGTTGAAGCACTTGGGGCTCTTTAGCTTGGAGAAACGACAGCTGAGGGGGTGACATGATCGAGGTTTATAAGATTATGCATGAGATAGAGCAGATAGAGAAAGAAGTCCTTTTCTCCCTTTCTCACAATACAAGAACTTGTGGACATTGCATGAAATTGCTGAGCAGTCAGGTTAGAACAGATAAAAGGAAGTACTTCTTCACCCAAAGAGAGATTAACACATGGAATTCACTGTCACAGGAGGTGGTGGTGACTACAAGCATGGATGGCTTCAAGAGGGAATTGGATGAACATATGGAGCTGAGGTCCATTAGTGACTATGAGCCACAAGGTATAGTTAGGAACTCTTGGTCTGGGGCAAGTGATGCTCTGTATTCTTGGTGCTTGATGGGGGGGGGGGGGGGCAACAGTGTCCTGCACCCACTGCTGGACCTTCTGAGGGAAACTGGTGTTTTTGGCCACTGTGTGACAGAGTTTTAGACTGGATGGGCCACTGGCCTGATCCAACATTGGCTTTTCTTATGTTCTTATTTATGTATTTTAGTGTATTTTATTGATTGAATTATTTGATATGGAAGTTAACTGCTCTGAGCCGGTCTTCGGGAAAGTGGGATAATAATACTAATACTAATTATTACCGTTGTCAGCCCATCAAGTCAGACAATACTGGCATCCAATTAGGCCGGGTCTCCAAGAGAAACCTCTAGAAGATTACATCACCTCTCCCTGTACCCCTTCCATCACAGATCACAGGTTCCCATAAGAAGTTAATTCACCGGCTTCCACTTTGGCCTTGAGGATTATAAGAAGCTCGCAGGCAAAAAACAATTAGCAACAACTACAGATCAGTACAGGCCCATCACCTTTCACGTTAACTCTTGAGGGGATGGTGGGGAAGGAGCTTTGCTTCACAAGGGGCTTCTTTCCTTTAATAGCAGAGGGGAGACTGTGAAACTTCTCCAGCTGTTAGAGGAAACGGGGGATTGCTGGGCTCCAGTAGGGCTTGGTAAGATTCTTGCTGGGTCTGCACTTCTGCACCAATGTGATAAGATGGGTCAGGAGGGGCAGCAAGGGACAGTGGTGGATGAACACTCCCTTGCTGCTGATTCCACTGTGGGAAGGGAGATTTCATATCCCATATGAATCCAGCCTGTTTTGTTTTGAATGTGTGGGATATACAGAATGTAGTGAGGTAGCCTAGTCTGGATGACCCATGGTAATTCTTGGCAGGCCTGCACTCAACACCATTTAAAAATCACACATCCCTTCTAATAATGTGTGCAAAATCCCTTTGTTCTTTAACTGCTCTTATTGTGAATATAAATATTTGGCTAGAGTAAACCAACAGATTACAGATTCACAATTTTATGTGACCCTGAATATTCATAGTTAGTAACAACAGTTGCAATCTTCAGTTCAGTGTCTTTAAGGCTAAGGCACAAACACATCTTTTCTAACTGTAATGGAGATGTATAATAGAGATGTATCTATTAATGGACCATGAGGGACACACTTCCTGTGACTACTACTGCCCTTGTTTGGAGCCTTTCCATCAACAGAGCCACATCTAGGACAATGTATGCTAAAACTAATCCCTGGGTATCTCAGTGCCATAGTATTATGGTTATGTTGGCACATTCATATCACATATCACAAGAACCATACTGAAAATAGTATTAACAAGTGGAGACCTGCAAGAAACTTGCAGGATGGTTATCCCATTCCTCACACCTTTGCTTCCTTCCTTCTCCCCCTACCTCTCTCACACTCTTTCTCCCTTCTGCCCCGCCTTTCTTACTCTCTCTCTCTCCTCCATGTATGTTACTTCCTCTCTCTTTCTGACCCGTCATCATTCTCTTTGTTTTTCTGCCTCCCCACCTCATCACTCTTTTTCTCTCTTTCTGCCTCCCACCTCAAATCCCACCCTCCCCAGGCTCCACCTCTCAAATATCCAGGAATTTCCCAACCTGGAGTTGGGAACCCTATTTCCTTCCCACCTAACAGCCAATCTACCTTTATCTGTCTTCAGCTTTCCATCTCCACCCCCCTCCCCCGCAGCCTCTACCTAGGAAAATTACAGTCTTTCTCCACAGTGGGGACTAAAGCAGCTTACATTATTATTTCCTCTCTGTTATCTGCACAACAACCCTGTGAGGTTGGTTAGGCTGAAAGTTTGTGACTGGTCAAAAATCTCCCAGTCAGCTTCCACCGCAAGATGGGGATCTGAACCTGGGTCTTGCAATCCCAATCTGAAGCTCTAACTGTTACATCACACTGGCTTTCATAGGGTGGCTGCTGATGAACAATAGCAAAGCAGCTGGGCCTAATTAAGTCATGCAAATCAGGTGGTATCAAGTCACACAGAGGGTGCTGCCTAGGGATGCCAGCCTCCAGGTGGGACCTGGGGATCCCCTGGAGTTACTGCTCATCTCCAGACTACAGAGATAACTTTCCATGGAGAAAATGGATGCTTTGGAAGGTGGAGTTTATGGCATTGTACCTCACTGAGGTCCCTGTCCTCCCCAGGCTCCACTCCCAAATCTCCAGGAGTTTCCCAGCCTGGATCTGGATCCACTGCTGGTGGCCGGGGGGGGGGGGTACTTGGCAACTCTAGACTGCTGCCAGTAAAAACCCTGTCTTTTACTGACAGAAACAGTTAGAAGCCTGCCCCTCCCCCGAACATTCTAATCTCCTCACAGTTGATGCCTGGAGCTGATGCCATTTCAAAAGGTATTTGGGGGAATTCAACGGTCCCTGAAGTTTTTAAAAAACTTTTTGGGGTTTTCTGCAAACTGAGGAAGGCCCCTAACTATGTAGGAAAAGCTGTTGGGAGAGAGTGAGCTCTCTTTTGGCAGATATAAGTATCCACACAGAAAAAAACCCTCTCAGAATTAGATATATAGATATTTTACAGTTCTGTTTAACCAGCTTTAAGGTCAACATTGGTCAATAGAAGGTGATGTATCATGAGATCATGAGAGGGAGGGCAGGAAGGGTTGCATCAGGGCTTAGTTCTCGCGGCCCTTTCTTACACGTTCAGGGAAATGCTGATTGCCACTTTGGGGTCAGGAAGCAATTTTTCTCCAGGCCAGTTTGACCAGGGATCCTGGGTTGTTGTTTTTTTGCCATCTTCTGAGCATGGAACAAGGGTTACTGGGTGTGCGTGGGGGCAAGGGCGTAGACTTTCCAATTTCCCGGGGGGGACTGGGGCTGGGCCAGAGACATCACCGTCCATTGTCTCCAGTGGAGGCTTCGCACCTCATGGTAAAGTTCAGGGGGGCTCCAGCTCCCCAGCCCCCCTGAAGTTGACACCTATGCATGGGGGTGGGGGTCGAGGTATTTCCTGCATTGTGCAGGGGGTCAGACAAGATGACCCTGGAGGTCTCTTCCAACTCTATGATTCTATAATTCTAATGTTCCAAAATAAATAACAAACAGAAACTATTTATGTCTTAGAAAAGAATAGAATGGAGTTTTTGTTTTTACTTTTATACTTAATGTGTGGAATGAATGACAGCTGCTATCAACTCATGTCTGGTTCACAAAACAGTGGCTTGTTTCTCAAACTAATTTCTTTATGGGGTCATAATGATTTGATATCTTTTTGCTATCAACTTAAAGTTGTTAGGTTTAGAATCTAAAAAAGTTTGTATGTAAAGAGAACAAAAAATTGAAACAATGTTTTAATTAATTTGCCTAGAAATGATATATGGATGAGGAGGCTCCATCCAAGCATAATACATTCTGCACTATTTAGACTGTCTCCCACTGGTTGACTTTGTGACCTCTATTAAATGAGGTCTTATTTCAGACAGTTCAGAGGCCATGAAGCTTCTATCAGATAAGTACTGGTGAGAGACAGATTCTAATCCCAGAATGAAATAGAGGTCATTTGACAGCAAACAGAAACCAGCTGGCCTATGAGAACTATTGAGTTTATGAAGAGTTCCTCATTTTGCGTTCCAGCTATAGACAAGTCATATGAAGGAATCACAAATTTTAAGATGCATTTCTCACCTCTTGTTTCTAAGAAACAATTATAAATAACAAAAACTGGAACATGTTATGGAAGTAAACTGCCCATTGTGAGATATTATAAAGCACCACAAAAGATCATAAACTTAATTGCTTGTCTAGAAACCCAACCTTGTTAGTAGAATGTGCTAATTCTGCTGCAGGCAGAACTGTTCAAAGTCTATGGTTTGCCCAGACTCATTATTCATTTTGCTGTTAGTGCTATATGTTAACAATATAAGTTTTAATTGAAAGATTTATGTGGAAATGTTTTATTGAGTACTTAAGTCTAACATGTCTAAACCTATTAAACTAATTATGAGTTTGAATTTATTTAAAGAGTTTTTCATGAATCTTAACGATTCGTTAAAAACTGTGTATATTAGTTGGAATCAAGATGGTACTATTCAACAACTCTTTAAATGAAGAAGATGACTTGGATGGTGTAAAAGCATAGCACCAGATATGAATAAGAACTGAGCTGCAGAGTTATGCTGTGTTTCACTTTGGAGGTTCACCTTCCTGTTTTTTCTTTTTCTTTTCTCCATTCTCCTATTTGATGTTAGCACTGGATGGTGGTTAGCCAGATTCTCTCTGCTGATTGTCCTTCCCAGGCCAAAGTAAAACATAAAGATGTTAAAGGAGGCAAGGGTAGGAGGCAGTTACTGGCAGTGGTGTTGTGTAGTAGTTGTGTAGTAGTTAGAGTGCCAAACTAAGATCCGGGAGACCCAGTTTCATATTCCCACTCTGTTAAGGAAGCGTAGGCTACTCTCATTCTCTCAGCCTAACCTACCTCACAGGATTGTTGTAAAGATAAAACGGAGGACAGAGGAATGATGTAAATGGTTTTGGGTCCCCACTGGGTATAAATGAAGTAAGTAAGTAAATAAATACTTTACTTAAATAAATCCTGGAAACAGTTTAAAATTGTTTAAAGATAAAAAATAATAGCCAGGACTAGCTAGCAGGGGTTTTCTTTTTTCCAGCCTAAATATAGTTTCCCCTGCATTTTGCCCATGATAAAGCTGTAAGGTACCCAACCCTGGGTTGACAAGGTCCTAGAGATTTGGGAGTGGAGCCTACGGAGGGCAGGGGTTTGGGAAAGGGGCTCAGCAATGATGTTATACCACAGAGTCCATCCCCTGATGCTGTCATTCTCTCCAGGGGAACTGGAGATCAATTGTAATTCTGGGAGATTTCCTGTCTCCATATGGAGATTGGCAACCCTATAAAGCTGTTCTATGTTACTTCCGTCCTAGGATTAATCAATTGATCGGTGCACTGTGATTCAAACTGTTCTGAACATCTGACAGCATCCCATTCTACAATTTATGCCTGTGGCTGATGTTTCAAAGACCATTTTGGTATGGACTAATCCAGATCTGAAAATATAAATTTTCATAGGCAAGGAATTTGGGAGAAATAACATTTTGTAATTCAAAATCATATGGATGGTGTAAGTGGCTTTCGAGTTCCTGTTGGGAAGAAAGTCAGAATAAATAAATGAATGAATGAATGAATGAATGAAAAATTAGCAGCTTGCCATTTCAAATGTGAAGCTCTTTTGGAATCCTTCCCTTCCTACCCCATTTCCACCCCAGCTTCAGGTACCCCCCCCAATATCTTCAGATTCTAAATACCAGTTCTGTATATTGCTAGAGTTATTCACAACCATGTTGTTTGCCCAGGGAATATGACCTCTCTGTTCTTCTAACAGTCTTTTGGTTGCTCATCCAAGGATGATGTTAATCCTGTTACATGTATCGGGTTAGTATTTCTTAATGCGAATTTAATTAATAGCTTGGTTGCTGCAATATTATTTGTTCTTGTCAGCATATGGTTTATGTCTGTAATTCATAAAAAGAGCCTTGAAAGAAGAAAAGATGAGTCAAACTTGGAAGCACAATCTCATCCTTAGTCATGAGAATGTCTGAAATGGTAGCATCAGCCTCTTCATCTTTTTTTAAAAAATTATGCACTAAATATTGTTGTTGTGCTGATCTGGTTTGCTGTTATAAAATTGGTATTGATATAAACATCCTGGATGATCATGATGTAAAAGTGAGTTCTTTACTAATCATGAAAGCATTAGCTGGAAGTTAGTCCCACTGAAACTAGTAGGATGTATTTCCATCTAATCCTTTGGGGATTTCAAAAAGCAACGCTTGGTAATGCCTCCAGTAGTTCACATGGTTTGACAGAACAAAGGGGCACATGTACCACTTATCCATTCTTGCAGAGGAACTCATGTGTGTTACTTGAGGTGCATTACACTTCAGTATCCTGAGTCATTTTGGCAGTGGCTTTTGAGAAACAATCGAGACAGTCATGACTCCCTCCTCCCTTTTTTGTTTATGACTTGAGGGTAAAACTAGATGAGATGAAGATCTCCATGCATCATCCCAATTTATTATATCTTTAAAGGGGGGAAAAGTCAGATGCTCATATTCAAAGGATAATCATGGCACAGGGGGTGGGATATGTTCCACATAGTAAAACATGTGGGAGTAGACAGATGAAAGCCTTATCCTCTTCCTTTATGAAAATTTTCTTTAAAACAAAGTTATAGTCCAAGTTATAGTCCAGAGTCAGTCACCAACAAGTGTCCTTAAACAGGAATGCTTTATTGAGAAAGGTGTGCTATTGGTCATCTGCACTTCTTGTGTTAGTAATTACTGACACAGCCCCAAACAGGACAATTATACAAAATTCAGAAAGAGGTCTGGTAATGCATTGCAACCAATCACCATTTCAGAGAAAAGGCGCTTAAAATACTGGGAAAAAGCAGGAAGAATTAGAGTCAGACAGGAGAAGAGATACATGGACAGGCACCAACAGTCTCCCAAGGTCAGAGCAGCTCAAAGAGCGATAAGCATGCCATGAGAAGTATAACATAACATTCCACAGACTGGACATCAAGGGTTCACTCATCCCACCTCCAGGGCAGGAGATGACAGCATTAGCTGACACCTTTAAGACCAACAAAGTTTTATTCAAGGTGTGAGCTTTCATGGGCATGCACACTTTGTCAGACAATGAAATTAGAAATAGCAGTTGTATGACAGAGACCAGTTCACCTGGAGAAAATGGCTGCTTTGGAAGGTGGACTCTATGGTATTATATCTCATCGTAGTCCCTCCCCTCCTCAGGTTCCACCCCCGCAACTTGCCAGGTTTCAAATCCAGAGCTGGCAACCCTACTTTCTGCTCTTACAAGGGCCACCAAGGCAGCTAACAATTTAAACTATATATGATAAAATCACATTTTAAACCATTAAAATCAACTTATCTCATACAGCATTAAAACAATTAAAAACATAGTTAAAATATATACAACAGGAAGGACACACCAGTGGGTAGGAGACTTATCTGGTCAAGGGGTCTAAGCATTTCTGAGATTATCAGTTCTTTAAGGGTTAAAAGGTGTCTGGATTTATTGCATCATACCCGGTTATAAAATACAGTGACCTCTACCCTATTCCTGGTGGGAACCAGAAGTAAATAGAATAATGTCTATTTTTCTACCACTCTGTTAAGGACCTCACAATTTATATTTTTTAGTTCTACTTTTTGTTACAAACTATGTAATTTTAGTATCACACTAGATAATATGTAAGGTTACCTTATACCATGCTCATACTGTGTATTAATTCATTTTACTAGTAATTTTAATTTTAAGGAATATTTTAATTATTATTTTGTATGTACATTTTACTTAAATTCATGATTTTATTTTTTTAATTTGTATTAGATCCCCTGACAAAGCATTTCACAAGCTGTGTAGGGATCTAGAAGGACTAATAAAAACTCTCAACCTTGCACCTTGTCAAGTATGTACGAGACATAAAAAAAGCAGTTAAAATATTGGCTAGCAAGCAGGGATCACTAAAAGAAGGCCAAACAAACAAACAAAAAGGTTCTTTACCCACTGGCAGCAGACAGCAACAGAAGGGAATCTCCCTGGGGAGAAGTGTTCCAGAGCTTTGGTGCCATGACTGAGAAGGCTCTCTCCCAGGTTGCCACCTCCCTAATCTCAGAAGGCAGAGGCTCCTGAAGCAGGGCCTCTGAAGATTACTGGTTGGGCAGGTTCATAAGGGAGTAGGCAGTACTTCAGTTATGTTGATCCCAAATTGTATAGGGCTTTGAACGTCAAGACCAGCACCTACAATTGTGTCCAGAAAAAAAAAGGGAGCCAGTGTAGATGGGCCAAGACTGGAATGATATGGTCCCTACCATACCAGTCAACAACCTGGCTGCAGGATTCTGCACCAACTGAAGTTTCCAAACACTTCTCAAGGGCAGCCTCACATAGAGTGCATTGCAGTAATCGAATCTAGATGTAACCAGGGCATGCACAACAGTAACCAGATCTTTAAGTAAGTAAATACTTAAATAAATAACTTCATAATTTTGAAAATCTTGCTGAAAGATGTTTTGTGGTGGATGTTATTAGAGCCACTGAGGTCTTGTCTCCTATTGGTCTCCAATATTTTGGTGTCAAAATGGTCTCAAACAGGGGTCATTTCATAGAAAAAGAGGTGCAGGAGCTTATTAGCATACCTATTAGCATAATTCAGCATATGCCATGCCCCCTGACATCACCAGAAGTGTGTCAGAAAGGGAAGCAAAAGGGGGGGCATCTTCAAAAGCATCCCCTTCCTATCCCCAGCTGGCCTGCCAAGGCAGGTGGGGGGGGGGGGTAGCAAAGCGAGAAGTGCCCCATAGAATACAATGGAAAGATCGTGCCACTGCTGCTGCATGACTCTAAACAGAAGGGGTTTAAACTTCACTTCCTCCACAGGCCCGCTGGGAGCTGGGGAGGGGCTTGCCACCACTGCCATTTGTGCCCACTAGGGGTGTGCAAATAATTTTGGGGGGGCCCAATTCAGATCGGGCCAAATTAGGCCACATCTGTTCCAGCTGCCGAATGACCCTCACATGTCAGTTTTGGCAATGCAAGCCGATTCAGGAGTCATTTGGCTGGCCGAATGTCAGTTTCAGCACCATTATACCCTATGGGCCATTGAAGTCAATGGCAAAAACACCTAGGGTATATGAGGGGCTGGAGGACAGGGGGTTTGAGGGAGAGGCTCCAAACTTGTATGGTAGTTGCTGGGGCTTCTCCCTGAAATACCCACCAAGTTTCAAGAAGATTGGACCATGGGGTCCAATTCTACAGGTCCCCAAACAGGTTGTCCCATTCCCTTATTGTTCTCTACGGTGGGGAAGAATGCTGTCCAATTTTCTTGAAACTTGGTGGGTATTTGGGGGAGAGGATCCAGCAGCTACCCTGTAAGTTTGGAGCCTCTCCCTCAAACCCCCTCCCCTCCAGCCACTTTTTAAGCCACCACTGAATTTTGGCGGCAATTCTGCCGTGGGCCGAATCAGATTAGAGAACCTGATTCAGCCCATGGCTGCCCTAGTGCCCACTCCTAAGCTGGCAGAGCGCTGCTCCGCCTCACTCCAGCCCCAAATGACCTTTAATTATCTACAAGAAACTTATCCCCACGACTTCTGAGTGATCTATGGGAAGAGTTTATTACTATTAATAGGAATATTAATAGTAATAATACTATTAACAGGAATATTACTATTAATAGAATATTACTATTAATAGGAAGATATTGCACACTGTTCTGGATATTATTTGTTTTTAAATTGTATTTTATGGTTTTACTGTTTGTGATACAGGTTGTTAGCCGCCCTGAGCTGGCTGAGAGGCGGGGAGGGTGGGATATAAATCTAATTAATAAATAAATAAATAATATTACTACAGATGCACTGTAGTAACATATAAATCAACAACAGTATACATAACAGTTTATTTTGCCAGTTTCATAACTCTAAGATTATTTCTGAAAGAAGTAGAATGGAATTTCCCTTTATAATATGCAGCTCAGTAATATTGCATGACTATGAAGGGAAACAGACTTTTCCTCTAATCTTCTGTTTTAGTGGTAAACAGAATATGTCTTGACCTCAAATTAACAATTTAACATCTACGCCAAGATTATCTATCTCTTTTCCTGGTTGTGGCATTACTGATTTAATTCTTAGTTTTCAAAACTCTCCCTCCATTTTTTAAAAACAAGAAACGTTATGATATTGAACCTATTAATGAGCATTATTCGAGTTCTCTCATTTGCATCTACATTTATGTTGTGCTGAATATTTTTTAGAAAACTTTTGGAAAACAGGAATGAAGTTACTGATTTTTCCCCCTATTCATCTAGATCGAAAGGCCCGGATCTGAAGTCAGGAATCATATTTGCTTTTCCAAGCCTATTACCACATTAACTCTAACAAGTTGCTTGGAAATAATTCATCAGAACATCTGCTTCCAAATCAGTGTCAATGTACTTTGTATCAAAAAGAGAGTTATTGAATTTAAAGCTGATCTCAAGGTTGATAAGCACAACAGGTAAAATGAAAAAGAATACAATATATGATTTTACTGTACACTGTCATTAGTATCTATCTATCGATCTCTCCTCATACAACTATAGCCTTGAGCAGAAAATAAAATAATGCCTTACTTGATATTCTTCTGCTGCTCTTTAATTATTGCCCCTAATTTTTTTCCCCACAGAGTAACATAATCATTTGTGTCTGATAATAACCACACCACTTGTGCCCTCATGCTATCAGGTGCCGCATTAGACCTTTCCATCATTTGGAGTAATGTAGTAATTAAACTGGCCCTCAACTAGTTAAATATAGGACACTCCATAATCATATGCTTAATAGTTTCAACTTTATCAGATGAGTATCTACATATTCTATTTGTACATGGCACTTTTTAATATCTGCCTTCCAAGATCATCAATGGAAGAAAATTCATTCTGGCCAAAGTAAAAGCTCTTCTGAGCTTTGGTATTGTCAACAAATAAAAGTTCTACAGCAGTTGCATCAGGGGGCCAATACCTAAATAAGACACTGAGCCTACCATGTGGGACCTGACAGATATGCTGTTAATATCCAATTTCTTAATGTGGAATTTAATCAGCCTAATTATTTCTTTGGTCTCTATGATCATCACCATATCTTTTGTTATACCTAGAGATTTCATTTTCTTTTCCAGTAGTTGATCCTACTGGCTATTATATGCACCTGCTTGTAAAAGTCCAAGGAGGGTAAACCCTCCCTCAGATTTTAAGGTCTTAACTTTTAAAAGAAATGCTTTAATCCATGCCTTAGCCTCCACTGATGCTTTGCCAATTCAGCTCTCAGTGTTATACCTGAAACACATCTGGGGGTACCCAATATGTGCCAGAAAAAAAAAACATATTGAATAGAATCCATTCTCTCAGAGACAGTGTCTATCCAAATTTCTACACCATATAAGTACTGATTTGTTTCTTTAGCATTATATACTTTCATTGTTCCGAGGGAACAAATTTGCCACCTGCTGTATAATATTTTATTATTAAAAAAATAATGCCCAGTTCTCAGGGCATTAATCCTTGCCAAGTCCAAATGTGGTTTCTATGAAAGGGATGTGTCAAAATGGATGCTCAAGTATTTACACTGATTGACTTGATCCATTTGTTGGCCTGCTATATGCCATCTAAAGTGTTTTGTTCTTTTCCTTTCACTGAATACTAGGACCTTAAATTTTACTGCATTGATAATCAGACCTTCATGATTGCAGTAATCCCCATTTTTTAAAACAAATTTATGGAGTCCCACAACTGATCTAGACATTATCACTGCATCATCTGCATACAAGAAAATTGGAATTTCACACTTAAATAAATATGGGAGATGGAAATCATTCCTCAGGAGACAAAGTCTAAGATCATTTATATATAAATTAAACAACAGGGGGGCAAGAATATACCCATGTTTAACACCTTTAGGGAAGGTACCCCAGATAATTGCACTTGTTCCACACACCTGACCCGGACAGTGGGGCATTTGTATAGCTGTTGTATTAAATATAAGAGGCAAGGTTCAATACCATAATTCTTTAACTTTTCCCATAATCTGGGCCTAGAAATTGTGTCAAATGCTGATTTAAGATCTACGAAGGATGCTCCCAGTATACCTTCTCCAGAACTCATATATTATCAACTAGATACTGAAGGATATAACAATGATCAATGGTACTTGCTTTTTTTCCTGAAGTTGGCCTGCTCATTCCCAAGGATGTTATTTTCTTCAACCCATGATCTAAGTTTTCCAAAAAGCATTGCAGCATAGAGTTTTTCAGTGGGGGATAACAAACATATTTGGTGATAGTTTGTTGGGTCCTTTCCATTCTTGATATCAGCTACTTCCTTCCCTCTGTAAATAGTGCAATAGAATTAAAACTATTTTCTAATTATCTCTGAAACCTTTATCTGGGATCTGGGCAAATAGACTGCTTTGAGGATCAGTTTGCTGGTAATCTTGAAAATATTCTTCCTTAAGTGTTCACATAATTCAAAGTTTTTTCTTCTGTAACCTTGAGGCTGATAAACCTATGCAGACATTTCAAAGGATGATGTTTTTAAAAAATCCTGAGTGTTTTATTGTTTTAATTAATGGATTAATGGATAAATACGAATGGATATTTTGTAAAACTAATTAACAGTTCCTCCCACGTGTGATTGACACCTTTTTCACTGCAGATTTGCTAAGGATACTGATTAGCAGGGGAGTTTTAGCCAACTTTCTAAATTCATCATTCCATATCCATGCATGTCCCATCTGATGAAAAAGGCTGCAGGTAATTATGATTATTGTTGTTGTTGAAAAAATTAGCACACTCAATGAAAGTTTCTGTTTCCCTCTAAGAAAAGAATGTACTAAGTAATAATTTTTGAAATGTGCAGTAAACATCCATAGGCATGCTTCATAGATTAATGTGGGCAAAGCTTAAAAATATGATAAGTACAGACAGCCTGAGGAAAGGGGGGGGGGAAGTGTGCTTAAGCTCTTTCAGCAGAAATGGTGTAAATCAAATGCTCGCTAGAAAGGATTTCTTCAATAAAATGTAAATAGTCTATTGTTCAGACTGGCTCCATAAAAACCAGCTACTGTTTCCCTCCATTCTACAGCTTTCAAGCAGGGTTGACATTTTACTTTATGAAGCCCTTTTCTGATTTCATTCAGTTCAATCCTAAACAGAATTACAGTAAAAATGGTAGTTTGCTATGCTGGATACTAACACTAGGGCAACAATCATAACCATACCCTCAGAGGCCCCAACTACAGGTTAGTTTTCCCCATATTTATTTTAAATGCTTTTTTTTTTTTTTTTTTGCAAATGCAGCCTTTGAGATTGTTTCATTAAGAAAGAGAGAATCATGAGGAAAGCAGGAAACTCTAACCATCTCCTCCCTTGTTTATTTATTTCTATGCCTCCTCTTCAGACACCTGCTCAAGGCAGCTTGCTATTCAAACCACAGTATAAAACACAAACCCTTTTAAAAAGCCATTAAAAAACACAAGCAGCCTAAAAATTATCCATAAAACAGAACAGAATACTAAAACACTGATAAGATAAATCCCTAATTAAAAGCCTGGCTAAAAAAAAAGAGAGATGTGTTTTAGCTTGGCATTTTAAAAAAAACAAACAAACTAGGTGCCAGGAGAATCTCAAGGCTGATGGCATTCCAAAGGTGAGGGGCCACTGCAGAAAATGCCCTATCTTCAGCCATCACTGGCCTCAACTTTGAAGGTGGGGGCACAGAGACCGAGCTATCCCTGGCTATTTTCTTGCTGGGAAAAAGCTGCTCTCAAGCTGCTTTTATCTGTGCTGGAAAAAATGTGGTGTACCAGTAAAATTTCCCCTCTAGAAGTAAAAGCAGGTTGACGATAGCTTTTTCTAGTAATAAAACAGCAGGGGAGGAAAGGATTAAAGTGTCCCTTGCTCCACACGCCATTCTCCTCTTTGATGAAATATCAGAGACTGCATTTGTAAACAAAACAAAAAAATTCCATGTTAGATTATTGTAATACCTTTGAACAGGGCTTTTTTTGCAGAAAAAGCACAGCAGGAACTCATTAGCATAATAGGCCACACCACTGACAGCACAGCATATTAGCATATTAGGCCACACCCCATGTTACCAAAAGAGTGGTCATCCAGCCACACCCACCTTTTGCTTCTTATTCTGTTACCTTGTTTGTTGTCAAAACCCTGGGCTTTTTTTGTAGCAGGAATTAATTTACATGTTAGGCCACATACCCCTAATGTAGTCAATACTAATGAGTTTCTGCTGTTGGGTGTGGCTTATTATGCTAATGAGTTTCTGCTGGGTGTGGCCAACTCAGGAGCCAGCCGGAACTCCGTTCCTGTGCGTTCCTGCCCAAAAACAGCCCTGCCTTTGAAGATTGCCTGGAAATTTCAAGTAGTACAAAATAGGGGTTTGCAATTGAACAAGGTGCTTTTCAGATTTATCTTTCAGGAAGGGTATAAATACCAGTTTTCAATGGTATTCAGGTTTCCTGGTACGGTTTCAGGATTCAGATTCAGGTTTTTCCAGGATTCCAGAATTATTTGGGTTCCATTATTCACTATGTGGGGATGGGGGAGGGGGACATGACTGGCTGTTTTCCAACCAAATAACACCAAATCTACAGGAGCTAGTGCTGCCTGTCCACTAAAGACCTGTCCCCAAATTTCAAGCAAATTGGACCAAGAAGCCCAATCCTACAGACCCTGAACAAAGTGCCCCCAGCCATCCTACTTGCAGAGTTGTGGACTGGGAGCAAAGATGCCCCCCCATACACAAAAAAGAAGGATGGAAGGAGAAGGAGCCAGCCAGACTCACATCTGAGCCAGATCCTGCTCTTGGCTTGTGCCAACTGGGATCCACCCTTCCTGGGGGAGTGAGATACATGCTGGCCAGGAGCTACCTTCCCTGGACCAGGCAGCACTTGCCAGAATGTATCTGACTGGAAGGAAGAAATGTCACTGCCCAGGAAATACAAAGAACCAAAGAAAAACAAGATGCCTACTACTGATGATGGTTACCACCTGAATATGAAAAAATACAGATTTTTTTCAGAATGCATAAGAATCTTGGATTTATGTTTCCATTCTGGAAAATCATGATAACAGGATTGGCGAGTGGGCGGCAATGTGGCAAATGGGGTTCAATGTGGCCAAGTGCAAAATGATGCACATTGGGGCCAAAAACCCTAACTATAAATACATGTTGACGGGGTCAAAACTGGTGGAGACTGCCCAAGAGAGAGATCTTGGAGCCATAGTAGATAACTCACTGAAAATGTCGAGACAGTGCACAACTGAAATAAAAAGGCCAATATTATGCTAGGAATTATTAGGGAAGGAACTGAAAACAAATCAGCCAGTATCATAATGCCCCTGTATAAATCGATGGTGCAATTTCATTTGGAATACTGAGCCTGCTTCGTGGGGAGGGCGAGTATAAATACAATAAATAAATAAATAAAAATACTAAGTATAATTCTGGTCACCCCCCCGAAAGGATATTATACATTGGGAAAAGTGCAGAAAAGGGCAACTAGAATGAAAAAAGGGTTGGAACACTTTCCTTGTGAAGAAAGGTTAAAGCGCTTGGGGCTCTTTAGCTTGGAGCAATGACAACTGAGGGGTGACATGATAGAAGTTTACAAGATTATGCATGAGATAGAGCAGATAGAGAAAGAACTACTTTTCTCCCTTTCTCACAATACAAGAACTTGTGGACATTGCATGAAATTGCTGAGCAGTCGGGTTAAAAGTACTTTTAACAGATAAAAGTGCTTTTTCACCCAAAGAGAGATTAACACATGGAATTCACTGCCACAGGAGGTAGTGGCAGCTACAAGCATGGATGGCTTCAAGAGGGAATTGGATGAACATATGGAGCTGAGGTCCATTAGTGGCTATGAGCCACAAGGTATATAGATAGGAACTCTCGGTCTGGGGCAAGTGATGCTCTGTATTCTTGGTGCTTTGGGGGGGGGCAACAGTGGGAGGGCTTCTAGTGTCCTGGCCGCACTGGTGGACCTCCTGATGGCACCTGGTATTTTTGGCCACTGTGTGACAGAGCGTTGGACTGGCCAGGCCATTGGCCTGATCCAACATTGGCATCTTTTATGTTCTTAACAGTGATTTTTGTGTATATTTTCAGGTCAGGAATTATGGCAAATATGTACAGCCAAATATGTACAAATATGGCAGCCAAATTATTGACTTGGATGAGTTACAGAGAACATATAATACCAGTCATCAAATAATTATAGTCTGTTGATTCAAAGCTTTTAAGGACTATTCCTGATCTGCTCTGCCCTCAGTCAGGATCAGTATCCAACGCTCCTCTCTCTGTGCCTCACCTCCTGAAACTGAAGTCGGTGGTGGCCTCCCCACAAGATTCTCCAGGAGTCTAGTCTGCTATCATTTAGATGCCAGGTACAGGTACAGATGTTTTATTGTACCTACTGCTGCAATCTTATTTTTCTGCTGTTCTGTTATTGCTGCCTCATTGATATTATTAGTTTGTAGTTTTGCTGGTTTTCATGTATTTTAGTGTACTTTAATATTTATTTATTATTTCATTTTATGAATGTTATTGATTCATGTTCCAAATCACCCTGGATATTCGTATGGAAAAGTGGGAAATAACAACCAAATATATTGCCATAAGTTAAATTGATAGCAACATTCTGAAATGGCAGTTTTGTAGCATTAGCATATTTGTGGCAACAACAAAACAATTGTAGGATGTGGTAATAAAATAGCCACTTTGTTACCCAAACTGGGTCCAGAGACAGGGAAATTAGCTTTAAAAGGGTTCCAGAAAGAAATAATGTGAGACTTTTAGTCTTTGTATACCAGGGTGGATCCAAGATATGAGGTTTGAATTTGACTAGGCAGTTTGAAGGTAAGTGCTGTCAAAATCTGGCAGGAAGATTAGTTGAGAAATAACTGACATTCCAAGGAGGGATAGGTGCCCTCACAGATGATCTCCAGAGACATCTAGTTCAGGGTGGGGTAGCACTGCTGTTGCTTTTGGATTTAACAGCAGCGTCCAACATGGTCGATCACAATCTTCTGACCCACCACCTCGCTGATGTAGGAATATGGAGAACTGCCTTTCAATGGCTTTCCTCCTTCCTTCATGGTTGGTGACAGAGGGTGGCACTAGGGGAAGAGATCTCCCCATGGCACCCACTGGAATATGGTGTGCTGCAGGGGGCAATCCTCTCACCAATGCTGTTCAATATCTATATGTGCCCCCTCGCCCAGTTGGATTTGGGCAGGTATGTTACCAGTATGCTGATGACACCCAGCTCTATCTGTTGATGGATGGATGGATGGACAGCGCCCCAGAAATTTTGGACAGGGCTTTGGGAGATGTGGCTGGGTAGTTAAAACAGAGTTGGCTGAGGTTATCCCAATGAAAATGGAGGTCCTGTATTTGAGCTGGGGGGATCAGGGATCAGGCTCCCAACTCTTGGCGGGGCCCCACTGTCACTGAGGGAGAAGAGCCTGGGGGTGGTCCTGGATGCGTCACTTTCCATGAAGGCCCAGGTCACCATGGCTGCCAGACAGGGCAATAGCCATCAGTGGGGCTTTAGGGGTTGGGCCCCCATTAGATCTTCAGAGCCCCCCACCCCAATCTTAAGCCACAATCTTAGATGCACTGGAAGGAAGGTTAGAGAACTGTCACCTGTGGTGCAGCATGGCTCTTCCTGCTTGGTGGGCAAGGCTAGTATAATCCCTGGTATGTTCTGCTCCTTGCCAGGCAAGTGGAATGGATACTACCGTATGCCTGCATGTTTCTAGGATGGCAGGTAGCAAGCCAGAGACTGGCTGGGGAACAGCCAGGGGAAATAGCAGAAGAAGGTAGAGCCTGGGCTATTTCTCTCTTGGCCCCTGTATGGGGGTGTTTCCAGCAAAGGCGTCATTTATTGTAGCAAATCTATCATCATGATTGGAAGACTTCCTCCCCCTTTGCCACCTGTCTGCCTCCTTGTTGCTTGGGCAGGGGCATCATATCTGCCCCAGCTCCCCGCCCCCCAGAACAAATCATGTCTGACATCCACCCAGAGCTTCTCTGCCCTCTAAATAGGTGCTGGGAGTTTGTCCCTCACCCTGGGTTATTCTGTACAGCAAGGAGGCAGCCAAGCTCACAAAACTATTCCACCAGCACAAAATAAAAGGCTCATTTCAGCAGTCTGCAAGAACAGGGTATGATTTTCTCCCCTGAGGAGGGGGGATCAAGGACTTGGGTCCCAACAATACTGACCCACCCCCCAAGCAGAAAGAGCTTGGGTACGCAGCTACTCCTCTCCATCCCCTCTGTGCCTGGAGGGGACAGAGAACTTAAACTGGGGGGGATTGGGGTGGGGGTGCTGCTCATTTAATTTACAAAGCTGTGCCCCCTCGCACTCCCTCCCCCCAAACATTCTGGCTACAGGGCTGCTGCCAGATCAGACTTTTACCATCTTTGGTCGGGGAACAGACCTCCCAGAGGCACCCACTGGTGTGTGGTGTTCCTCAAGGGGTGGTTCTATCCCCGATGTTATTTAACATCTATATGCGCTCCCTTGCCCAGATTGTCTGGAGGCATGGGCTGGGTGTCATCTATATGCGGATGACACCCAGCTCTATCTGTTGTTGGGCGGCCGGTCCGGCTCCACCCCAGATGACCTGGAGCGGGCGCTGCAAGAGGTTGCGGGCTGGCTTAGACTGAGTCGCCTGAAACTGAATCCTCTGAAGACGGAGGTCCTGTGCTTGAGTCGGATCGGATCGGGGTTAGGGCATCCACTTCCGTCCTTCGTTGGGGCGCCATTGGTGCCAGCTCCGAGGGTCAGGAGTTTGGGTGTGCTTCTGGACTCCTCCTTGACAATGGAGGCCCAGGTAGCAGCCACTACCAAAGCAGCCTTTTTCCATCTACGGCTGATTAGGCAGTTGGCTCCCTTCCTCGAACGCGAAGACCTAGCTACAGTGATCCACGCTATGGTCACTTCACATCTTGATCACTGCAACGCTCTCTACTTGGGGCTGCCCTTGTCCCAGATCCGGAGGCTGCAGCTGGTGCAGAATGCTGCAGCCAGGCTGCTGATGGATCTCTCTCTGCGGGACCGCGTCCAGTCTGTGCTGCAGTTGCTGCACTGGCTGCCTATAGCATACCGGATCAGGTTCAAGGTGCTGGTGTTAACCTTTAAAGCTCTTTATGGTCAGGGGCCTGCCTACTTGAGGGACTGCCTTTCCCCATATAGGCCCCAGAGGTTACTGAGGTCAGGTGCTCAAAATCGCCTGACTTGCCCCAGTCCGAAAGATGCTTGGCTGACTTGTACCAGGGCCAGGGCTTTCTTGGTGGCGGCTCCTTACTGGTGGAACGAGCTCCCGGATGACATCAGGGCCCTGCGGGATCTATTGCAGTTCCGCAGGACCTGTAAGACGGAACTCTTCCGCCAGGCTTTCAAATAGGAGCCGCCATCGGGGAGAGAGCTGACTATAACATCGCCCTGGTCCTGTTGGTCGCACCCCTGCTGCCTCTGTCTACCTGAGTGCTCTGAAGTTGCCATCTTTTGTACTTGTAATATAATGTTGATTTTAACTGTTTTATATTGTAAACCTTGATGGTGTTTTATGTTGTTAGCCACCTTGAGCCGGTTCGCTGGCAAGGCGGGATATAAATAGAATGAATAAATAAATAAATAAATAAGCCTCTTCACTACCTGAAGAAGTCTCAAAGCGGCTTACAATCTCCTTTCCCTTCCCCTCCCCACAACAGACCCCTTGTGAGGTAGGTGGGGATGAGAGAGGTCTTTTAAGAACAGCTCATGCGAGAATAGCTCTGAAAGAATTTGTAACTGACCCAAGGTCACACCAGCAGCTTCATGTGAAGGAGTGGGAATCAAACCCGGTTCTCCCAGATTAGTCCATGCTCCTAATCACCATACCAAACTCGCTCTCCAATGATATAAATCCAATGATAAAACAAACAAATAAATAATAAATTGTTGGACGGGTTTGGAATATTGGCAAAGAACCCAGAGTGAATGATGCATTTAAGGGTCCTTGAGATGGCCCATCCTGGGTGATTCAGAAGTTAGGCTGCCTTTCTCAATAGCTGGGTTGAATTAGTGATACTTAAGGGTTGCCCAGCAGTCCATAGCTGGAAATGGTTCACATTGCCTTGGTGACGTATCCCTTGGAGCAAGGGATATGATTGTATTAGGCATACTTTGGAGCTTAGCATTGAAAGGTGTTTTGTTTCTGAGAACAAGTATACACCTTGAGCTGGGGGAGACTGCACAATTCCAGTGCACCCTTCCTCATTCCTGGGCTTTCAATGTCATGGCTGTACCCAGGTGCCTTTATGCGACTGTCAGGAGGGGAGGCGAGGGGGACCCCTTCTGCCAATGCACATACAGGGCGAAGGATCAGCGAGCACTCTTCCCCTCTCGGATACCTGGCCGGAGGCATTCCCCTATGAGGAGGACTAGTCTACGGAGGCAGCCGAGGAGACCCACCCCTGCAATCCCGAATTACTTGGCAGATCCGCGGCGGCCCAGCCCGGAGGGGTGGAGGGTGGGGCGGATGGAAAACCAGCCAGGTGTGGAAAGGACGCCCTTTCCTGGCTAAGAGCAGGGCTTGAGAGGGTTAATCAGGGAGGAGGGATGGCTGAAAGCAACGAGGGAATAAAAGAGACAGGTGAGAGAGATCCGGGAGGATGAGCCGAGAAACCTATGTGTGAGGCAGATGGAGTGATGACGAGAGAAACCCTACGACCCGGGGGCAGAGAGACAGAGAGATGAAGCCAGGGTGCAAGGGTGACTCCCTAAACTCCAGAAACCCGAATAGGTGCCTGGGGGGAGCAGGGGCTGTGACGCAACAACCCCTTAGAGCTCCAGGTTTGAGGTCTCTTCTCCGCCTCTGCGACCTTCCCTCGGAGCTGGACTGCCAGCCCTTCCCCCTTCCCAGTTAAAGGGGGCAGCCCACAGGATCCACAAGCCAGGGACTTCCCACAGAGACTTCCCAAGTTCCAGATCCCCTGGCACTTAAGCTCTAAAAGGGGGTGCCTATGAAAACAACTAAGTCCAAAATAAGAGGGGGATCCCACTGACCAAGGGGGTCTTGGATGGAGGAGGGGACGGGGTCCTTACAACTTGAAAGATTAGTTAGCCAATGATGTCTGTAATGCAGCAATAGGATCCTAGAAAAAATGTGTCCATTAACATCACACACCAGAATTTATTACGTTCTGCCAATACTGGATATTCTATCAATTTCAGCCAAACTAATTTGGAAACTGATGTTAGGAGTTGACCACCTACTCTATTTTAAAGAGTTAATCCCTCAAGCTACAAAACATTTACAAATATTTTAAGACATGACAGGTTTGAATCTGTACTTACCTGTCTTGGAAGATAATGTAATTTTATAGATATAATTTCCTAAATCTGTTTGAGCTTGTGGACCCAGATGTTTCTATTTTTTTCTGTTTGTTTTTCTTGCTACTTCAGCACTGGAACGAGACTGCCCAAAATAAGAACTATGATTCTGTTATCAATTTAGTGGGGAGTCTTAGGCAGATCAGCTTTGACTGAAGTCCTTTATAATTTTACTTTTGAATATTCTTCTAGGAATACACGTCAAGGACCTTGTTCACAGGCTGCCAACCTTTCAGCTCGGCTGACAAAGTAGTGAAGGCATCCAAATAAGCGTGAGTCATAATTTAATTTTCTTTCTTCATTTGGTTTGATAAGGATGCATATAAAAACAACCTATGAAATATGTCAAATGCCCTCCAAAAACAGGTATCTAAATTTGAGACTCCCTTTGAGGTTCAGGCCCAGGCCAAATGGTTCCCCTGCCCTTGACTGGCCCTGCATGTGCTGAATATAAAGGTAAGAACTGCTTGACACATACGAAGAATATATCCCGTGCACAATTTACAGTGAATATGCATACTCTCTGCATGGAGACATACATCTGTTCATAAGAATACCAAAATATATATTCACTTTAAAAATAAAACCAGGGACAAGTATCTGCTCAGCTGTATACATATTGAATGTAATGTAAAAATTGTTCAACATGCATATTTGGGCAAAATAATTGAGAGGGTGGTGGTCTGGCTTTCGCCTGGGACATGGGACAGAGACTGTTCTGGTCACCCTAACTGATGACCTATGGAGGACTGGGGTGACTGTGCTGCTGTTATTAGACCTGTCAGCGACATTTGACATGGTTGACCATCAGCTGCTGGTCCGCCGCCTTGCTGACGTGGGGATACAGGGATGGGCCCTGCAATGGCTCATTTCCTCCCTTCAAGGTCGGGGACAAAGGGTGGCGCTTGGGGAGTAGCAATCCTTGAGGCACCCGCTGGAATGCGGTGTGCCCCAGGGAGCAGTGCTTTCCCCGATGTTGTTCAGCAGCTACATGCACGCCCTTGCCCAGATTGCCCAAAGATATGGGCTGGGATATCACCAGTATGCTGATGACACCCAGCTCTATCTGATGTTGGGCGGCCAGTCAGACGCTGGCCCAGAAGATCTGGATCGGGCATTGCACACCGTGGATGGTTGGCTCAGGCAGAGTTGGCTGAAATTGAACCCGGCGAAGACGGAGGCCCTGTGCCTGGGTCAGAACGGCCTAGAGCAGGGGGTCCCACTCCCGAGTTTCGACGGAGGTGCCATTGGTGCCGGTGTCGGGGGTTAGGAGTTTGGGAATGCTCCTGGATCCCTCCTTAACAATGGAGGCCCAGGTAGCAGCCACTGCCAAGTTAGCCTTTTATCATCTGTGGCTGGTTCAGCAGCTGGTTCCCTTCCTTGACCACGATGACCTAGCTACAGTGATCCATGCAGGTTGGACTACTGTAACACTCTCGACATGGGACTGCCCTTGTGGCGAATTCGGAAGCTGCAGCTGGTGCAGAATGCCGCAGCCAGGCTACTGATGGGCCTCACAAAGTGGGACCACATCTGGCCTGTGCTGGCGGTGCAGCACTGTCTGCCTATAGCATACCGAATTCACTTCAAGGTGCTGGTACTCACCTTTAAAGCCCTATATGGCCAGGGTCCAACATACCTGAGGGACTGCCTTTCCCCGAATATACCCCAGTGAGCACTTTGGTAGGGGTCACAAGATCGACTCACTGTCCCAGGCCCCAGGGAGGCCAGGCTCGCTGGGACCAAGGCGAGCGCCTTTTCAGTGGTGGCTCCTGTCTGGTGGAATGAACTCCCGGGGGAGATCAGGGCCCTGCGAGACCTTATGCAGTTCCACAGGGCTTGTAAGACAGAGCTCTTCCACCAGGCCTTCAACTAGGAGCTGCCACCATTAGTACCATCTACCATTGCTAGTATCATCACAATGAGGGCCGACCCTGGAAGTAGCCCAGGCCAGGTGATCTGGGAGCTGGACTCCAACCCTGGTGGGAAGCCATCTAAATATTGAACATCATTGGAAGCACTTTAAACTGAATTGTCTTATTAGTGTTGTGTTGTGTGGTTTTAAAATGTTTTATTGTAATTTTATGGTGTATTGAATCTGGCACCATGCGCCCTTGTAAGCCGCCCTGAGCCCGTTTGCAGGGAGGGTGGGGTATAAATGTAAAATGAATGAATGAAATGAAATGTACATTGTACAATAATTCTATATATACTCACAATAACTAGTGTACACCCCCATATTGTGTACTCTGTAGGTGCATTAATTATAACCTGTAAAGGGCTAGTCTGAATTTATGCAGTGGATTTTTTGCCCTTGTGCAAGTTTGAACTAATGGTTATACAGAGTCAGTATGTGATGGATGGTGGACAATGTTTGTGTATACTTGCTGAAACAGAAAAGCCATTTTTATACAAGAATATTACATCTCTGTAAATGTTTCCCAGCTGTTTCGCACATATTTCATTTTCATACAGTCTCTTTTTATCCTTGCAAAAAAGTTTGTCTCAGTTCAAGCCTTTTACAAAGTCATACACTAAGAATTTAATTTAAGGAAAACCGCAGTTTATTAGAACTTCAAAAGGATGAATTGTTAGGTCATTGGAAATAACAGTTTGAACCAGTTCTCATCCCTGAAGTGTTTTGAAATCTGTGTCTTAGTAGTGAAAATGATGAATAAAGATGAGAATGCCTCTAAATATATGCAGAGTTCCACCAACATACCACTGAGCAACTACCGCCTATCCCCACACTTCTTAAGGCTGGTGCTACCAGATCAGTGGGAATTGTTTCCAGGTAGACATAAATACGAGTGTTTTTTTTTTCCTAGAACAAAAGTCACTAGGGTTAGGTATAGAAATGAAATAATGCCTTACTTTACAGTTTTACCAAGGTTTTCCTGAGACTACATAAAAGTAATTAAAATTACATTAAAACATTAATATTTATTACTACCATAAAGTCTGGCTCTAGCACTTTAGCACTTTATGACTGTTTATAATTGTATCAACTTTACAGTCACAGTCTATAAAAATCAAAATACAATCATTCAAGATTCTAACACGATGCTATTTAACACCACAGAAATTGCATTATATATATCCTTCTACGAGCTCACAGTGCTGGAAAGGATGTGGGTCTATAGCTTCCTTCTTTCACTGCTGGTGGTCATGTCCGCACGTGGCTCAATTCTGGGACTTGATAATTAAACATATTAACACCATAACAGGATACCTTATTCCGGAAAAAAATCAGAATTACTGTTACTATCTTTATGGGAGGGTTGTGATTTGCGAAGTTCAGAGAAAATATTAATTGATTTCCTGTTAGCATCAGCCAGAACCTCAATTGCCTTTAAAACAATCTACCACCATCAATCATGCTATGGTATGATAAGATATGGCAATTTTATGTTATGGAAAAGATTGCTTATAAGACTGTCCAAACCAATAATGCAAATCAAAAGGCCCATTTCCTGGCAATCTGGTATCCATTCCTAGACTTCATGTTATCAAATGGTAAAATACCACAAAATGTTAATAATCTTATGTTTTGTAGACCAGAAATATTAGCAACAACTTATAAGAATTCAACTCTCTTATACCAACTGTAAATTGATAGTGTTATGTATTTCATACAAAGTGTTGTTGTATTTCTTCTTTGCTGCTCAATAAAATTATTTTATTTAAAAAAATAATAATAATTGTATGATTAACTGTGATATTTGCACTGTTTTTATGTGCTTTACATTTTTATGTAAGCCACCCTGTGCCTACCTCGGCGGGGAGGGTGGCATATAAACCGAATGAATAAATGAAATATTTAGTTGAAGATGTATATTCGTTATGCTATTTCCTAATAAATTTTTCATTCACAAAGGAAGAAATTATCATCCTGACCTGGATAGCCCAGGCAAGCCCAATCTTACTGGATCTTGGAAGCTAAGCAGTGTCGACTCTGGCAAGTACTTGGATGGGAGACCTCCTTGGAATACCAGCAGTTGGGAGGCAGGGACAGGCTTTATTCAGCCACCTCTCTGAATATCCTCCAGGCCCACAGTAGGGGTCAGTCACCAGAGGTTGCCATGACTTCCAGGTGCACACACACTCATACACGTACGTGCACACACACACAGAAAATACAAAAAAAAAGATAGAGATTATTCAGTAATCTGTTAAACCTGCATTTATGGATATGCAAATTAAGATACCTTGTGTACAACAGATATTTGTGGGTGGCTAGGCAGCCCTGTGAGGCCTAGGCAAAGGTAGCATGGACCCAATGGTCTGGCTGGAATAGGGTTGGGGATCTCCCGCTTTTACATCTGATCTCCAGCTGACAGAGAACAGCTCCCCTGGAGAAAATGACTGCTTTGAAGGGTGGACTCTATGGCATTGTACTATGCTGAGGCCCCTCCCCGCCCCAAACCCCACCTTCTCCTGGCTCCACCCCCAAAGCCTCCAGGTATTTTCCAACCCAGACTTGGCAACCCTAGGATGGAAGCAAACGTGGCAGGGCCAGAAGTGACAAACCATTGCCAAATGAGGGGCGGGGCCCATCCCTGCTACCTGTTGCATACAAATGAGGCAGCTGGCATTCAGAAGAGGGTCAGAAGGCAGAGCTGCAGTGGGGCAAGAGGGTTTGGTGCAACTTACAAGCCTTGGGGTGATAATGCAGCAAGGACCCTATGAGAGATAGGTAGGCCAGGGCAGGAAGCTGACCCCAGGGGTGAATCAGGAGACCCCGAAAGCCCCCAAACTGAGGGAGGTCCTGGAAGCTGGCTCAGGAAGGAGCTTGTGAAGGAAGACTTGCACTTACTGGGGACCAGTGCACACCAGTGTGAAAAGACTTAGCATGAGATACAGCACCTTTTAAGGGAAAAGGGGCAATATTATTTTTTTTTAAAGCCAACTGGGGCTGAGAAGACACTTTAGAGAACCTGCTCCAGTCACAGGGCCAGGGTCTTGGTCTGAGACTGCAAGATAATGTGACATTATTACATTGCAAAAGATGGTGAGAAATCAACCCCCGCACTATTAATCTAGTGTGAGGTTAAAATTTCCCCTAGAGTATGCCACAGAGTTAGGGGAAAAAATCACTTTGGAAGTTGCATTAAGCACAACACTAGTTGCAAAGAAAAAAAAATCTATATTTCATTAGCTATTTCTTTTTAGCAGTTGAGGAATAGAAAACATGAGGAAGAGAAGAGAGAAGAGATACCCTGCCCTTCACTTGGAGTCTCAGAGTGGCTTACAAACCCCTTTCCCTTCCCCTCCCCACAATAGACACCCTGTGGGGTAGGTGGGGCTGAGAGAGCTCTGAGACAACTGTACTTGAGAAAACAGCTGGTACAGAGCTATGGCTTGCCCAAGGTCATCCAACAGGTGCAAGTGGAGGAGTGGGGAATCAAACCCGGTTCTCCCAGATTAGAGTCTGCGCACTTAACCACTACACCAAACTGGAAGAAAATACAATGTCGATTTTTGTTCTCTCTTTCTCTTTTTATGCAGTTGAAGGTAAAAATGGTCCAAACATCATGAGGGTTTATAAAAAAATATATAGAAAATACATGAAAAAAACTCAGGGCAATTGATCTCATTAAAGGCTATGAGTATGCAGAATAGAGAACTGAAAAACACTGGAGCCCTGCACCTTTCTCTATATCTTTTGTACCAAGGTTTTAAAAGCAGCTGTCCTAACTAGATTGCTGCTGTGGTACTTAATAATCACTGAAACCATTGTTTATCTAATTTCCCATCAAGCTCCTATTTTCTCCTTAGGGAAAATGTAACAGTTTTGATACCTCCCCTCCCCCATTATGGTACCCCCCTCCAATTGTGATTTAGATCTGATTCAGGCTCTCTATGGATGGTTTTACCTTTCAAAAAAAGTAGCAGATCTGATCACGGATCTCTAGGTGGTTGAATTCAAGTTACTCATTTATCATATTGAGCCATGGGCGTCAACTATGGGGGGGCTCGAGCCCCCCCCCCCGAAATTTCCCGGGGGGGGCTCAGCCCCCCCCGGCAAAATGGAGCGCCCGGTGGCCAGTCAGCCGGCCATCGCCGCCTCTCCTTCCCCCCCACCCCCGGCCTGCCCTCCTGCCTCCCTGGGGCAGGGGGGGAAGGAGAGGTGGCGACGGCTGGCTGACTGGCCACCGGGCGCTCCATCTGCACCACCCCCGCACGCCCCGAGTGCGAGGCAGAGCAGGAGCCGGGGGCCCGCAAGGCCGCCGGCGCCCGAGACTGGAGGAGACGAAGAAGGCAGTCCGGAGGGAATGAAAGGTGTTTTTCTCCCTGAAAGAAAGAGAGAAGGGGGTGGAGGGATCTACTCTAACCCCCCCCCCCGCGGAAGAGGGAGATGACACCCCCCGTGCCGCCAGTAGAAGCACAAGAAACAAAGGAGTGTCCAGCCCCATAGATCCGATTAATTCTGACTTAACAGTCTACATATTTTATTACTGTTTACTTAATAGTGTTCTGTTTGTATTATTAATGTTGTGGACTTGCCCTTCACCTCCCCCCATCTCTAACGAGCCCTGGGCGCAGCGCCGTTCTCTGGGGAGCAGATCCCAGGAGATTCTAGGGATTCCTCCGCGTCCCTCTGGTGCGAATACGGATCGGCTCCAAATCAGGACTAAATGGGATCCGGCCTGGACTGCAGCAGGCGGGGGGTTACAAGCTTTCCAGCCCGAGGGGTGGAGGCTGCGTCAGTCTGGGCTGCGGCGAAGAATTCGGATTGGATCCAATCGAAGGCCGCCAGTTTCCGCAGAGCAGATCTGGTTTAAACAATCAAACAAACCAACAAAAAAAATTCTCCAAGCGTCTTGGCTGAAAGGGTTCGGAAGCCGACCGGTTTCCGGTTCTTAGGGAGCGCCTGTGAGTGCTTTTTCAGTTCTTAGGGCGTGTAGACAGTGACGATGGAGACCCATTCGAATTCGCTTGGCGGCTTCCACTCATCCGGAGCAGGGAGCGAGCAGGGTGACAGAGGCGGCGGCCTCGGCAGGGAAGCCAGCCGCCCGGCCGCCCGGGGGCTTCTTCGGGAAGGCCAGCCGCTACGAGGGTCGGGGAGAGAACAGCCCTGGCTCGCAGCTTCCTTTCAGCGGTGGTAGGCCCGGCTTGCGCTTGGAGTTGGGGGGAGAGCTCCGAGGGGGCACAAAGGGCACCCAGCAAAATGCCAGGAGCTCCGGGGACCCTTCCCCTCTCTCCCCTGCCCCTTCGGACGCTCTTTCTTCTTTGCCTTCTCTTCCCTCCCCCCGTTTCTCTGAAACTTTTTCCTTTAAAAAGGCCCCCCAATCCTTATGACTTCCCCATTCACTTTCTCCTTTCCTCCCTTTCTAAAACTTCATCCCCCTTCGGCGGTTCTCTCCTTGCCCGTTTTGTCTTCAGTCCCTTCCCCTGTTTTATTCTTCTCCATTTCCCCCCGTGCTCCCCCCTCCCGGCTTTTAATCCCCCTCCTCCCGATCACAGAGGCTACGACCCTCCGCAAACCCACACCCCATCGAGCAAAGGGGCTCGACGGCACTTTCTAACCGAGGCCCGCAAGGCCATCTTGGCACCGGCCTGGGCCTGCAAAGAAGCTGGGCGGCCTGCCGCGGCCCGTAGTGGCTCAGGCCCCGGACTCTCCCCGAAGCGGCTGGACGAGCGGGACGTTGCTGGGGGCGTGCTTGACCTTTGGGAAGAGCTGGAGAGGGGGGCGCATGACCTATCGCCGGCAGGAATACGTATGAATACATGCCAGTAATTAATGAAAAAATCACAGGCGATTGGGAAGCGGCCGACGGGCTTGCTCAAATGGCCAGGGACGGCACTGGGCGGGGAGAGGGAGGGAGGGGGGCGGGGAGCGCGGCGGGCGGGCACGGCCCGGGGGAGGGAAGCGGCGGCGGCTCCCTGGGGCGGGGGGGAGAGCGGCAGGGACATGGTCCCAAGCGCACGCGCGCACACGACAGAGCCCCCGCCCCCCCCCCGGGGATTTCAAAAGTCTACGCCCCTGTATTGAGCAAAGTTGTTAATTTTGTGTATCTCTGTGCCCACTGCTGAATCACGTTGTCACTACTTCCCATTTACTGTTTACAGAATTATGTAGTTAAATTATCCATATACATTGTCCATGCACATCCTTTGCTTAAGGAGCCTATGCATTATTTTTAATGGCACCTTTGTTCTGTGTCACCACAAAATGACAAAAAAGTTTATACTTACTACATTCAACCCTATCACCAAATAACATATGGACAAATACAACTCCAAAGCTTCAACCCTAAATGTCATTGAATAAAGTGTAATCAGCTATCCTTGACCAGAGCTGGGCCCTTTTTGGCCTGGCTCTGGCCTGGTCGAATGCTTTTCCAGCTGAAATCCAGGCCCTGGAAAACTTAATGCAGTTTCGCAGGGCCTGTAAGACAGAGCTGTTCCACTGGCCCTATGGTTGAGGACAGCAACAGGTTCCATCTTTGATTGGCCTTCCCTTTCTCCCTCCCCTTTTAGACCAGACAGACTATACACCACTCCCCCATGAGTTTTTTATGCCATCTTTTATTATACTATTAGTTTATAATATATTTTATCCTATATTACTAAGTGTTTTATTATATTTGTTGTATTTATGTATTAGGAGGTTTTTTTAATCATGATGCTACCTGCACTGAACCTGGACACAGGGAGAGCGGGATACAAATCCAATAAAATAAAATAAATAAAATGAGTAAACCTGCTTAGGCTTGCTCCCCAAACACTTTAGAATATGATTTCTTGTTAAGAAAATATATACATGTCTTAGAATACATTGCAATACGGTTTCTTAGTAAAGAAGTGTGTGTGTGTATTTCTTTGCCATGTTTTAAAACCTCTCACAAATTATTATGTAAGCTGTGATGGACTGCTCTTTTAAAAGCTTAGAAGTGCTGTACAAACAACTAAAGGACTGTGAAGGGTTAATTCTTTGCAGAATCAGAGAGCCTTGAGTGAGAGGCTGCTCCAAGCAATCTGATTGGTTAGCATCAGCTGAGCAGAGAAAGACTTCTGAAGTGGATGCTGAGGAAGATTCAGTCTGATTTCAGCCCTAGCTGAGAAGACTCAAGTCCTGACCATTTTGGTATTCATCCCTGACTGAGAGCAGTTTAACACAGACAGGACAACTGGGTAAAGTTGGCAAGGACCAGATGGTAGTTAGATGGAGACTCCCATTCAGGCCAAGAAAAGGGGATAGATTTTCTAGAGAGAGAAGGAATTTCCCTACCCAGACTAAACAGGGTGATAGCTCTGAAGAGTGATCCCTGGTTTGGTGTGGTTAGAAACTGCCTTTGGAAACCTTAAGAGTCAGTTAAAAAATCAAGACGAGTATTGGTGTTTTAAGAGAAGGGGGTTGGGTACTGGAAAGAGTGCCCCAGCCTTCCGGAAATGCAAAGAGTCAGAGAATACTCAAAGAAAATGTACAGAAGTTTTTTGGGAAAACACTGGAAGATAAAAGAAGAAGGGGATGGCCAAGGATGAGATGGTTGGCCAGTGTTATCGATGCAACAAACATGAAATTAAGAAAATTCTGGAGCACAACAAAAGACAGGAGGGCCTAGCATGATGTGGTCCATGGGGTCGCGACATAGGTGTCAACTACGGGGGGGCTCGAGGGCTTGAGCCACCCCCAAAATTTCCTGGGTGGGACTGAGCCCCCCCAGGAAAACGGTGCGCCCTCCGCTGCGCCTCCCTGGGCCCTTCCTAGGGCCACCGCCACCATCTCTCCCCCCCCCCCCCCCCGCCTAGCCACTTCATCCCTCCCTCTGTCTGTCCAGGGGCCAGTTAAGCAAATGTCCAGCTGGCCCCTGGACAGATGGAGGGAGGGACGGAAGCAGGAGAGGTCAGGTGGGGGGGAGGCGGTGGCGGGAACATGGTCCCGGCGCGCGCGCGCACAGAAGAGCTCCCCCCCCCCCGGATTTTGAAAACTTGACGCCCCTGGGTCACAAAGTGTTGGACTCGACTGTGTGACTGAACAACAACACTGGAACAAAAGCCTCTCAATATAAAGATTTGAAGTAATTTTGAATAGCTTAAACTTTCATTAGCCTGGAACTTAAGAACTAAAGTCTGTGCATGTACAGCTTTTACCTCAGGAATTTTACCCCTGATTTCAACTGACCTTTCCCCCTCTATGTTGAAAAAAATATTTTGTTAATTTGGAATATAAAATTTTTTGAGTGCCGTCAAAGTGGGCTCCCTATCCTTTCAGCAAACAGCCAAAATATTGTACTGTGACAGGGTGGACAGCCAGAAGCAAACACATTACTAGGGCAGCTCAGTCAGTAAAGGGAAAGAAAAACGGAGGGAAAATCTTGCCTCTGAGGGAGGGAAGTGAACAGGGCAGTCATATAGGTATATTTTTACCCTGTGAGGCTGAGAGTATATGATGACCCAAGGTTACCCAACAAGCTTCCATAGCAGAGTGAGCATCTGACCCTGGGTCTCCTATATCCTAGTCTGAAATGCTACACTCTTCATCACACTGACTATCATTTGCAAACTGAGTTGCATATGGGGGAGCAGTAATCTGTTTTGGGCATCTGCATTTGTGTGACATAAAAATGAAATGTCAGATTTGGAGTGGGGATGAAGGAGGGTAGGAAGGCAAAATTAATTCATTCAGCAATGCTTACATTACTAATTCAAGTGGAATTTGGTTTTTAAAAACTTGTAAATTCATTGCATTGTCTCCCAAGATGCTTCTGGGGAAAAGGTGTCCTCAGATATTTCTGTCTGAAGGAAAATACTGTCTTGTAGAAATTAAAAGGGAAGAAAATGCACAGAACATCTTCTGGAGGGGGAGTACTTTGTAAAATGTGAGTAGTCTGGCATTCTAACAGATCACCTCTTGCATCCTTAGGAAATGTGCTCACTCCGGAAACTTGGATTTAATTGCCTTTGGAGGAAAAAATAAACCTAAGCAGACATATCCTTCCAGTGTAGAACTTGTTACTTTCTTGCGTAAGTTTTTTGAAGGTTTGGGGGAGGGGGAATCATTCTTAGGTAGTTGCCTTAAAAGATTGAGCTTTCATTCTTTTTCTCGAAGGAAATTACTCATGTAAATCTCACACATCACCTCTGAGTCACAAGTATGTGTCACATCTGCCTCAGTTAAAAATGTCAGTCAAGATTTCCCATTTAATATGAATTAGCTTTATAAGGCAAGCTTTAAAATAGTTTGATTGCAGTGTGAGGCAAGCAAGCTGGAGGATGCTCTGCCTCTTTTCTGAAGGACAGATCCAAAAAGTCTCAGGACTACAAGGAAGTAATGTACAAGATGGGTACTCTGATAAGAGCAGGATATGAGCTGGCTTCTGTCCAGTTTGCATATGATTTGACACTCCAGGGGAGAAAAGAACACGAGGCTTTGCATGTCTGTATCTGTTTCTGAGTGTCCCTTTCCTTCCACTTTTTCCTTGCCCCAAAATATAAAAGTCATTTTTAGTGCACTCCTAAACTGGATCACAGCTTTCTAAACTCATCAAGCCCTTACTGGGATGACCCACAGTAGCCCAATCTCCTCAGATTTTGGAAGCTAAGCAGGGTTGGCCCTGGTTAGTATTTGGATGGGAGACCACAAAGGAAGTCCAGGGTTATTATGGCCATTCTGCATCTAGCATTCACTCCGTTGTTTTACCAAACCCACACTGGAACAGAAAAAGATGTGGCTCAAAACCACATTTCACATACCCTGGGCCAATGCCATACTGGAGGAGGAGGAGGAGGAGACTGGATTTATATCCCGCCCTTCACTCACAAGTCTCAGAGCGGCTTACAAACTCCTTTCCCTTCCCCTCCCCATGACAGACACCCTGTGAGGTAGGTGGGGCTGAGAGAGCTCTGAGACAACTGTCCTTGAGAAAACAGCTGGTACAGAGCTATGGCTTGCCCAAGGTCATCCAGCAGGTACAAGTGAAGGAGTGGGGAATCAAACCCGGTTCTCCCAGATTAGAGTCTGCGCACTTAACCACTACACCAAACTGGCTCTCATACTGACTGCAGAGTCACCCCTGAAAATCTATGCAGATGGTACCACAAAAAAGCCGCCTAGAGCCGGTTCGCTGGCAAGGCAGGATACAAATTGAAATAAATAATAAATAAATAAATAAAACCCAGAAATCAAAGGAAGTGAAACTGGCATGCAGGGTGGAGGCTACCATGAAATCCAACCATCACAGAAAGTGAAAGTAGCATGGAATGTAGGGGGAAATTTCTGTTCCAGCGTGGGTTTGGTAAAACAGTGGAGCAAATGCTAGATGCAGAATGGGCCAAAGTCAATACTTAGGACAGCACTACTAGGCACTATCCTTATCAGAAGAATTTACAGAGATCTTTGGTCTCTTCAGAGGAATACAGAGAATGAATGACAGAGCATTGTAAACGTGGGCTCCCACACAGTGCATGTTTCCTCCTTGCCTTGTTACTCCCCCCCCCCCCCCCCAAACAGAGTGAGATCATGCAATTTTGGAAAATCCAGTTCTAGAATGATACTATAAAACCATATCATCATAGCTTTGAGAAACATTACACCAGTGGTGTAAATGGCATATTTGACACCCGGAGCAGATCATTTTTTAACACTCCCTCCTCTATACAACAAAATTATGTTCAGTAATAATGAAATAAATGCACCATATCTGCAATGGCTTTAGTATACAAAATCAACATGTGTAACTTGTTAGCACAGATTGCAGCACTGTTTAAATGTGAGACACTGTGGTAGCACAAAGTCCCACAGATAAGATATTCTACCTTGCTAACATCATTTAAAAATTGGTCTCCTCAAACAGAGTCTCAGTCTACAAGAACAGGGCAAGGTGATGGGAGGGGTATGGGATCAAACCAGCTTGGTCATTTGTGAGTGTAGAAAGGGCATGAAGGCTGCAGGGAAGGGGGCTAGTGGGAACCTGACACACCCAGAGACCCTGAGCCAGTGGCAATGAGGTGTGGGGCAGTGGCTGAAAGTGGACACAGCTGAGGAGGCTACCTGCCAGCAAGTTTTCATGGTACAAAATGGGATGTACCAGATGAGCAGCCTTCAGGTCTGCGGCCAGCTGCCACTTCCATTTGTTGCACTAGTTCTGGAACCAGTTCTTCACCTGCATCTCAGTAAATTGATATGGAGATTGAGCTTCTGGGCACCCCCTCATTACATACACCCAGGGTGGACTGCACCCCCACCCTTGGTACACTACTGATTACACCCTCTAAGTGCAAGATCCTTGTTTCCAAGGCTGTACAAAATATTATCTTGGGGATCACTGCTGACATGGCGAGAGGGCTTGCATGGTGCCTAGAGGTGAAAAAGTGGAAATATGAGGCACTTCGTGACATGGTTGCCACTTCTGTGCAGCAATATGAGCAGGTGGTAGATAAACTTAATTACTTAAGGAGGTTGGCTAATTTGCAATGAAGAATTCTGAGCTTTTATTGTTATTAAATTATTGTTATACAATGTTGCTGTTAAATCATTGTTGCTTTTACTATTAGGGTTAGGTAGACTTTTGTTGTGGTCACTGGGTGTACCACACTGTATTTGTTAAAATACAAGTACAAATATAAATACATATGGAGTTGGACTCGACTGTGCGACTCAACAACAACAAAATGGTGCTTTACATGGTATTTTTCCATGTGGGCTTCTTTCTGTGTGGGCTTTTTCCTATGTGGGCTTTTTTCAATGTGGTTTTTTTCCTGTGAGCATTTATGACTGTGAGGTTTTTTCTGTGGGCTTTCTTCATGTGGGCTTTTTTTCTGGTCACCCATGCAGCCATTGGCAGTTGCCACATTCTGTGCCATCTATGCAATGCTGCACAACATGGCCATCCAGCAATGGCTGCCAGTGGGCCCTATAGGGGAGGTGTTGGAGGTCTCCTGCACTGGAGAGCTAGGCAATAAAAAACAGAAGGAGGAAGTAGTGGGTCAAGATGTTAGGGGCAACACTGAAAGCAGGTGAATATGGGAACACATGACATAAGAGCTACCCTGCAACCCAGCCCACTGGACATTTGGGGGACAACAGGCTGAGAGCTAAGTTGATCTCCATGAGTAGTAGGAGTGTTCTACAATTGGAATGACAGTCCTGGGACCATATAAATTGCTCTGTGCCTGGAATAGCAGCCCCCAGAACACTGATTCCAGTCCTAGGGACTGTCACTCCACTCTGGGCTATCATTCCAATTGCAGAATATTCATGCTATTCCTTCCACTTTGTGGGCCATCATTCCAGTCCCAGAACAGCTTATCTCAGACCAGACCATTCAAAATCCATTGCAACATTTGAGTGCTGCAATATACTGCAATGGGCCAATGCAAGTCAACTGGCATTCCTGGCTCCCACTATACACAGTGGGCATGTCAGCATCTCCCATTGTTCCTAATGGGCAATCCTGTCATTCATTTTAGTACATCCCATCATGGAAAGGTACAATGACTCCAGTTGCTACTTTCCTGGAACCAAAGAATGAGACTTTCCTGGCATGGCAGGCATCTTAAGTGCGGCAGAGTCGTAGGTAGAAGAGGTGGCTGAATGCAAAGCTTCACTCCAGGAAGTGGGTGGGACAGCAAACTGAGCAGAGTATGGGTGGGAACAGTACTGGCCATGCTCAGAGATCTCCCTGTTGAATAATCATGTGAATAAAAGCAAAACAGAAACACATGCAGGGATGGCAACCAGGTGCAAGCTCTATGCTCCATACTGGGCTCAGTGTTGGAAGTGGTGACCTGGCAGCATTCACAATCCCAGCCCCATAGGGATGGACTTTACCTTAACCCTCACCCCGAGGCAGATGATGGTGCCATCCACACTATACTCCCACTGGCACTTCTTACCTAATGAATTCTATGCCATGGCCAGGGTTTTTGTATGGATGGGAAGACAGCAATTGGGTACTGGAGAGGGGGCTTGGCTGCCACAGGGAGACAGGTGATTGGTTGTGCTCATTGTCTGTATCTTGTGCTCCTCCAGCCCTTTTGGGCATGGCTGCACCACTGAGGGGGGCACTCAAGTTTTTGGCTTGCATGGGTGCCTATGTAGGGGGCTTTCTGCCACTGACAAGGGGATTTCCCAGGCTGAAATGGCTTAGAGATAGCTGTTCATGCCCCCAGCCTGTCCACTTCCACACCAGTGCAGGGACCCATGCCACTGGCCCACCAATGGACAACCACTGTGGGGCTTGGATGGTGCCCAACAGAGGCAGGGCAGTACGGGGGTGCTGCACCAGTGTAACTCTGCCTTACACTGGCATATCCTTGAGATATGCCAGCATAACACCTACTTGGCTCCCTTAGTGCTTTCACCTACCCTGAGGATATGTAAATATTCCAAATGCCCCCCACTATGAAATATACCTCTCTCACGGATCACTGGCTTGACGTGGTGAGGAGGCCTGTGTGGTTCAATGGAAAGAATGTGCCAATTAATAAACTGGAAGACTGTCACCAAGTGGCTAAAAGCAGGAGTGGAAACTCTCCCTTTTCATCTGGATTCCTGTCTTTTAAATACTATGCCATGGAGGGCCACCCAGGACGGACAGGCCACAGCTAAAACTCAGACAAAAAGTGATCCATTGGAGAAGGAAATGGCAACCAACTCCAGTATATTTGCCAAGAAAACCCCAAGGACAATAACAAAAAGCTAAAAGATATGACGCCAGAAGATGAGCCCCTCAGGTTGGAAGGTGTCCAGCATGCTACTGGGGAAGAGCAGAGGGCAAGTACAAGTAACCCCAGAAAGAGTGAAGCAGCTGGGCCAAAGCCAAAAGGATGCTCAGCTGTGGATGTGTCTGATGGTGAAAGGAAAGTCCGATGCTGCAAAGAACAATACTGCATAGGAACCTGGAATGTAAATCTATGAATCAAGGTAAGTTGGATGTGGTCAGAAATGAGGTGGCAAGACTGAACACTGACATCTTGGGAATCAGTGAACTAAAGTGGACAGAAATGGGCAAATTTAACTCAGAAGACTATTATATCTACTACTGTGGCCAAGAATCCCGTAGAAAAAATGGTGTGGCCTTTATAGTCAACAAGAGAATGAGAAAGGCAGTAATGGGATACAGTCTCAAAAAAAGTCAGAATGTTCTTGGTCCAAATCCAAGGAAAACCATTCAACATCACAGTAATCCAAGTCTATGGCCCAACCACTGACACAGAAGAGGCTGAAGTGGACCTGTTCTATGAAGACCTAAAACACCTCCTAGAACTAACACCAAAAAATATGTCCTTATCATCACAGGGAACTGGAATGCTAAAGTAGGAAGTAAAAAAGTAACTGGAATAATGAACAAGCTTGGCCTTGGAGAACAAAATGAAGCTGGGCAAAGGCTAACAAAGTTTTGTCAAGAGAACATGCTGGTCATAGCAAATACCCTCTTCCAACAACCTAAGAGGCAACTCTACACATGGACATCACCAGATGGGCAACACCAAAATCAGATTGATTTTGACTGCAAATTACATAAAGATGGAGAAGCTCTGTACGGTCAGTAAAAACAAGACCTGGAGCTGACTGTGGCTCAGATCATTAGGTACTCATTGCAAAATTCAGACTTTAACTGAAGGAAGTCGGGGAAACCACTAGGCCATTCAGGTTTGACTTAGATCACATCCCTTATGAATATACACTAGAGGTGAAGAATAGGTTTAAGCAACTAGATTTCATAAACAGAGTGCCTGAAGAACTATGGATGGAGGGTTTTGACACTGTACAAGAGGCAGCAATCAGCACCATCCCAAAGAAAAAGAAATGCCAGAAAGCAAAGTGGCTGTTGGATGAGGCTTTAAAAATAGCAGAGGAAAGAAGGAAAGCAAAAGGCAAAGGTGAAAAGGTGAAAAGGAAGGATTTACCCAACTGAATGCAGATTTCCAAAGAACAGCAAGGAGAGATAAGAAGGCTTTCCTGAATTAACAATGCAAAATAATAGAGGAAAACAATAGAATGGAAAGGACTAGAGATCTCTTCAAGAAAATTGGAGAAATCAAGAGAATGTTCTGAGCAAAGCTGGCCATGATAAAGGACAAAAACAGTAGGGACCTAACTGAAACAGAAGCGATGAGGAAGAGATGGCAAGAATACACAGAAGAACTGTACAAGAAGGACCTCAATGTCCTTGACAACCACAATGGTGTGATCATTGGCCTCAAGCCAGACATCCTGGAGTGTGAAGTCAAATGGGCCTTAGAAAGCATTACTAACAACAAAGCTAGCGGAGGTGATGGTATCTCAGCTGAGCTATTCAAAGTCTTAAAAGTTCCAAAGGATGCGATTCGTGAAACGGCAGATGGGAGGGGATTCACATGCCCAGACCTCCCCGGAGCCCTTGTAGGGGTGTCCTAGCTATGGGGCACGAGAGGTGTCGTTCCTGAGGCATGTTGCTAAGGGATTGAGGCTCCTCTGAGCCCCAAAGGTCACGCCACTGCAAAACCAGCAATGGCTTTAGGGATGCTTATCAGGACAAGTGGGCAGTCGGCCGAGCGGTTCCCTTACCTGATCAAGACATCCACGATGAAGCATGAGTTCTTGTGAGATGAATATCCTGATAAATAGCTAAGCACCAAAATGTCCCCTTACAGAAAGCAACGGGGGGTGGAGCCTTCCCCGTGAAAAATAAAGCCTTGTAAAGCGCATATTGAAGAGGGGACAGGCTTTGAAGCAATAAGGAACACTAAGCATGTTTGCAAACAATATAGACTTTTGAAACTTTTCTTAAAAAGTAAACAAGTAAGCAGATGGCGGGGGGGAAATGGTGCCAAAAATAAAGCCTTCTTCAGGAAATGCCAACCCGGCTGCTCCAGTCACAAGACCAGAAGCAGCTACAGACTTTCCCAATATGACAGCGGCTGCATTGCACCCTCTGCTGGATCAGATGACTACTTTGAATGAGAACTTTGCAACTCTCCAAGCACAGCTAAATGATACCAAAGCAAAGACAGACCAAACAGCTGCAGAGATGAAGGAAGTAGATGCCAAAATGACCAAGTTTAAAAAGCAATTTGAGGTTGTGGAAAAGAAGAGAACCTCTGATGAATATCAACTTTTACAACTATAAATGGAAAAGTCAAATCATGTTTTTGAGATTTCAAGGGGTCCCAGAGATGAAAGGAGAAAATCTCAAAATGATTTTAAGCAATGCCTTGATCCCAGTTGTAGATTTAAAAGCAAAACACCTTCAAAGCGAAATGGATATGGTCTACAGAACATATCCAGAATATATCAAAAAGAAACATCTGCCCAGTGAAATTTTTGTGACATTCTCCAAAAAGCATATCAGAGACCTGATACTTAAATTGACTAACGTGACTACTCTAAAAATCGAAGATAAAGAAATAAAAGTATTAAAAGACATTCCATTTAAAATAAGGAAAAAGAGGAAAAAATACAAAAACTTGGTTTTGTTTCTGCAAAAGAATTCCACGCCCAACAAATGGATTATACCAGAAGGCCTCCTCAAATACAATGACAAGAAAGAAAGATTGGACTCTGTTACAAAAGCCAATGTGTTTTTGGAGCAGCTTCAGAAAACAGACAAGCCAGGAACAGCAGCAGAGGAAGGACATCAACATGTTGGAAGAAGAAAGCACCACGGGAAACAAGGAAGAACTATCATCAACATCAACTGAAGAAGAATCAGATTCTGAACTTGGGGTGGCTGCCCTAAAATCCCTGACACCAGATGATGATATGAACTTAGAAATAAAAAAGAAAAACATTAAATGTTTTATCTCTAAAGTTTGAATTTTACTAACTTGAGCAATTTACTTGGATGTTCTTTATATAGTTAAAATGGTTGGATTTTCGACTATAACTGAATTTTATATATCACCTTCAACATATCTAAACGGTAGTGAGTGATGTATTTTAGTACGCTACTTTTGCATTGTATAACCACTGCTTCTTGGGTTTTTAGTGGTTTCTTTTCTTTCTCCTATAGTTTGTGGTTTACCCCTCCCTTTTGATTTCTGTGTAGATTTTAGAATAAAAGCAATACAATTTTTAAAAAAGTCTTAAAAGATGATGCTGGTAAAGGGCTGTACTCCATAAGCCAGCAAATTTGGAAAATGCAACAGTGGCCACCATAGGCGTCAACTACAGGGGGGCTCGAGCCACCTTCGAAATTTTCCGGGGGGACTGAGCCCCCCCCAGGAAAATGGTGCACCCTCCGCCGCGCCTCCCTGGGCCCTTCCTACGTCCACCGTCTCTCTCCCCCCTCCGGTCTGGCCACTCCGTCCCTCCCTCTGTCCGTCTAGGGGCCAGCTAAGCAAATGCCCAGGTGGCCCCTGGACGGACGGAGGGAGGGACGGAAGCAGGCAAGGGGGAGGTGGCGGCGGCGGGAACATGGTCCTGGTGGGCATGCGCAAAGCGCGCATGCATGGAAGAGCTCCCGCCCGCCCCCCCCCCCCCCCGGATTTTGAAAACTTGACGCCCCTGGTGACCACAGGATTAGAAAAGGTCAATCCCAATCCCAAAGAAGGGCAATGCCAAGGAATGTTCAAACTATCACACAATTGCACTCATTTTACATGCTAGCAAGATCATGCTCAAGATCCTACAAGCTAGACTTCAGCAGTATGTGGATAGAGAACTGTCAGAAGTACAAGCTGGGTTTCAAAGAGGAAGGGGAACTAAAAATCAAATTGCCAACAGTTGCTAGATTATGGAAAAAGCAGGGGAGTACCAGAAAAACATCTACTTTTGCTTCATTGACTATGCTAAAGCCTTTGATTGTGTGAATCACAACAAACTATGGCAAGTCCTTAAAGAGATGGGAGTACCAGACCACCTCACATGTCTCCTGAGAAACCCTTATAAGGGTCAAGAAGCAACAGTTAGAACCAGAGATGGAACAACTGATTGGTTTAGCATAGGAAAAGGAGTACGACAAGGATATATATTGTCACCTTGCTTATTTAATTTACATGCAGAGCATATCGTGAAATGCTGGCCTGGATGAATCACAAACCGGAATTAAGATTGCCAGGAAAAACATCAACAACCTCAGATTTGCAGATGATACCACTCTAATGGCAGAAAGTGAAGAGGACCTAAAGAGCCTCTTGCTCAGAGTGAAAGAGGAGAATGCTAAAGTTGGCTTGAAATTCAACATCAACAAAACTAAGATCATGGCATCTGGCCCCATCACTCCTTGACAAATAGAAGGGGAAGTCATGGAAGCAGTGACAGATGTTACATTCCTGGGATCCAAGATCACTGCAGATGTTTGACTGCAGCCATGAAATTAAAAGACACCTGCTCCTTGGGAGGAAAGCTATGGCAAACCTAGATAGCATAATAAAAAGTAGAGACGTCACCCTGCCAACAAAAGTCCATATGGTCAAAGCAATGGTATTCCCAGTAGTAATGTATGGTTGTGAGAGTTGGACCACAAGGAAGGCTGAGCACCGAAGAATAGATGCTTTTGAATTATGGTGCTGGAGAAGACTCTTGAGAGTCCCTTGGACTGCAAGGAAATCAAATCAGTCAGTTCTAAAAGAAATCAACCCTGACTGTTCCCTGGAAAGCCAGATACTGAAGCTGAAGCTCAAATACTCTGGCCACCAAATGAGAACGGAGCACTCACTGGAGAGGACCCTGATGCTGGGAAAGATTGAAGGTAAAAGAAGAAGGGTACGGCAAAGGATGAGATGGCGAGACAGTGTTATTGATGCGATGAGCATGGAGTTGAGCAGGCTCCAGAGGGTGGTGGAGGACAAGAAGTCCTGGAAAGATGTGGTCCGTGGGGTCACAAAGAGTCGGACTCAACTGTGCGACTGAACAACAACATGAAATATACACACAAGTAAGGTAGAGAAAGTGGGTAAAACACTGTGTGTGGGAGGGCTAGTTCCAAAATTAGCTTACAAAATAAAAAACATAAAACACTATAAAATATATTAGCAGTTAACAAATCATTAAAACCAAACATAAGAACAGCATAATATTCCTCTCCCCTTGTATCCAATAGCCATGGGTAGTCCCATCATGCAGATCAAAAGGGAATCACCTAGAACTCAGGTGCAGATTTCTACAAACCTGGGGAAACCCTCAAGTATAGATAAGAACTGAAAATTAAGGGAGGGGAGAAAAGGTATTTAAAAGTTAATAGTAACGTAGCAAAAAAGCTGAGTATATTGATGCCATATATTTCATGGGAAATCCTTGCAAGATTTCAGGCTTCATTTGGGGTTGCTAAAGCAACTCTGAACAGCATTGTTGTAACAGGAAGAGAATTCCTCTTCAGAGTAAGGGCAAAGAAGGAAAGGAGAAATGAAGATAAAGTGGGAGGATGAGAGGAGGCAGAGTGGGGGGAAGGGGGGAAGAGAAGCAGCAAGCAAAAGGGATTTTTTTCCCCTTGCAGGTCACCTGCTTGTTAATAAAGATCCTGGTTGAGATAATAATATTGCATATGAGCGTAATTGCTCTATTATGGAAGCATGATGTATTTAATTTTCAGTAACTGGCATGACTTAAAACATTTTTTTAAAGAAGCAGCCAGATTCTATCTTTGAATGCAAATTTACTATTTATGGAAGGTAGCTTGTATATAAAGTGCAACAGGTAAAAACGTATATTCTTCATTTAGTCTGAGCGATGGGAATTTTTTTTGTAATTCTAACAAATGTCTTCATGGTGTCTTCAGGGGAAACTGAAAGATATTCTTTAACATCAAAAAGAGCCATAACTAATTCCTTTGAAGGCAAAACAAAGAAGTAGCATGTCAAAACTTATTGAAGTAGTTACAATATTTTTGCAAATGGTGGGCATTTCTTTATGTGAAATGTAACTTCTGGTGCTTCATCACTAAAGAGATTTTCCATCATCATTGCTGATAACAGAGAAGATGCTGTTTCTCACAGGGAGTGTGTCCTTGGTGAAAATCTAAGTGTAAGCAAACTACAAGAAGGAATGCTATGAATCCAACAGTAAATGTACGATAAATGTTGATACACTGATGGAGACCGTGCTGTCTACTTTAGATGGGCTGTATTTTCTGCTGACAGACTCATTAAGAGTACGGGCTCTTTTAGCTCCTGACATTCTCCTGAAAAAAAAAAATCATAAGGCGGCAAATGGCACTCTTTTTTCCCATCTACATCTAGCACAGGAATTATCCCCCATTTGGAACTCAGGTGGTCTAGCCACATAGATTCATGTTCTGGTATTCTTGATGTCACACTATTAAAAATGCACTCTACAAGGGGCTGCCCTTGAAAATAATTCAGAAAGTTCAGTTCATTGAGAATGTGAAGCTCAGTTGTGAAGTTTGATCCTGACTAAAATTTCCACCCACATGAGGGGGAGGTGATTGTCACTGATTTCCTCCCCCCACAGGAAACCTCTAATTCCCCCTAAACTATCCCTGGAGATGCCTCATCCCTCAAGAGGGGCATTTCAGGCTGCAGAGCGATGGTGAAGGTGGGGAAGTTGCAGTTCCATGGAGAGAAATCTTTCTGTCCATCTTACTTGCTGGTGTGTTTTCAAATTCAGTTCAAAGTGCTGCTTATTAACATTAAAGCCCTTCATGGACTCAGGCCCACTTATTTGTAGGACAGTGTCTGCAATCCTAAGGGAACTTTTGTAACTTGTAACTGTTAATTAACTAATTGTTGTGGTCTAATCAATATATTGATATACATATTAAAATAGATTCAGGATGTGTACTAGAATATCACTAAAAGAAATGCTATAACATAAGGAAGTATGTGAAATTCCAGGGAGATTCCTGAGGGGGAGGACAGGAAAGGTTGCCTCAGTGCTTAGTTCTTGTGGCCCTTTCTTACACACTCAGGGAAATACTGATTGTCACTTTGGGGTCAGGAAGCAATTTTTCTTCAGTTCACTTTGGCTGGAGATCTTGGAGGTTTTTTGTCATTTTCTGGGCATGGAACAGTGGTCACTGTGCGTGTGAAGGGGGAGGTATTTGTGAATTTCCTGCATTGTGCAGGGGGTTGGACTAGATGACCCTGGAGGTCCCTTCCATGATTCTATGATTCTATAAATGATGTGATAACAAATGAACTAAAATCTCTGAAAGATCATGAGTGGGATGAGAATAAACAGCAAGGGGGCAAATAAAGTGCAAAGAGGCAACGGAAAGAATGTGCCAACTGGAAGACTGTCACCAAGTGGCTAAAAGCAGGAGTGGAAACTCCCCCTTTTTATCTGGATTCCTGTCTTTTAAATACTATTTTTAATAATTCTGGAGTAGGGATGGGCATGGACTAGGAAAATGGTGGTTAATGTTGGTTCATGGTTTGTTTGATTGCACAAAACATGAACCACGAACTTACATGAACTTTTCTATTTCCCAAACCGGTTCATGGTTTGTTGGTTCAGAAGATGGTAGGACAGCCCCCTCATGAGTTAGAGATGCCAAACTCACAGAGAGTCTTCAGCAGGCTTTCCTCCACCTACCCTCCAAGTTTGGTGAATATTAGATTTGGGATGTCTGAGTTATAGCCTCCCAAAGTGGGTGCCCCCAGGAAAGCTCAGGTCTAGCTTCAGGTTCAGTCCCTGAAACCACAGCAAGGAACACCTTTCCAGCCAGGAGAGATGTTTAAAAAATTGTCCCACTGTGGGGGAAAGAAGTCTCTCAAAGCCTCTCCTAAATCAGCCATGCAACAAACAATTCTTCTTCTGCTGTCACAACAACTGACTCTTCTCTTTTCACGCTGCAAAGTGAAAGCAGCTGAGTCAGAGTATGGTATAAGGATGGGCACAAACCGAAAAAATGGAGGCTCATGGTTTGGGGTTTTCATGAACCCCAAAACACAAATGTTCACAAACTTCTCCATTCCATGAACCGGTTGGTGGTTTGGGAAGTTTGTGGGACTGCAGCCTCACCCAGAAGTGAGCTTCAAAACCATTTAAATGCCATCGGAGCCCACCACTTGGGACCCAATTGATGTCTTTGGAACTTACTTTTGGGTTGGGCCATCTGGCCTGAGAGTGAGCTCCAAAGGTCCTTTATGTGACCTTATATTTTGTAACTGACCTGTTTCTCAAATAAGTTGTTAATTTTGCCATTACTGCATATTTGGCAAGTTTATTTTCCCATTCTTCTAAGCATGGGCAGACATCTAGTTTCTATTTTGCTGCATAGATAATTCTGATAATATAAAACACAGTGAGACACACCGTGAAATTGTAACCAGCAAAACAACTGTGTGTTATTACCTAAACAAAAATAATTAAAATACTCAAACTATTCTATGAAAATTAATTTTATACAATACAATTTTCAAAGCTATTCATATACCAACAATATCAAAATTCAAATTCTCAAATCATTGGGCAAAAAAATCAAATGTTCCCACAGTCCATCAAAGGCTCATAAGTCACTCTGTTGAAAGTGCTCAGGTGTCTTCAATTTTCAGGAACAATCGCCACATTCCAAGTTGAAACTAGACAACCAAACCACAACACTTATATCCAAAGATAGTGGACCCAATAAAGTCCTCCTATGAGCATACTAGCAATATTGTTCCACATTTCATTTGCCAAGGCTTTTTCAAGTTTGCTTACAAGCAATTGCAACAATTTAAATAAATGGACTAAATCATGACAATTGAGTTAAAATTTACATGACCTGAAACCAAAACTTAAGCATATTCTTCTAAAATACCTATTCAAAGCTTTCTTCTGGTTTGTAACTGCTCTTAGCTTGAACCATACCTATCATACACATTATGATACCTCCTTGTAACTCAGTTCAGGTGTACAGCCTCTGTAATACATCCATCCCTTAAAGAAACAGTACAATAACCATATAACCACTTAAACAAAGCAGGATAAATCATTATGTTGATTAAATCCCATTAGGGACAGAGACTGTAGTCTAAAAATCCACTGTGTCTCAAGTTGTAGCAACCTTTTATTAACATCAATTGTGTGAAATCTTCTGCTATGCAATTTGCAAATAACAAAAAAAAATCTTAAAGAGTCAGAATCATGTAGATGTGAGACAAAATGTTCGCCCAGGGGAACCTCCATAATTTTATTCCTGATGTATGAGCAATGTTCCAGGATCCTTGCTTTAACGGAGCAAATGGACATGGGCAGAGGACCCCATGAGGGTTCTCCTCATGTTGCAGTTAGTGAAATCTGTCAGCTGTGCAGGACCTGTGTGACCTGTGGAATGGCACTAGAAATTAAAGAATTTATACATCCAGACACTGGTTTTAAAGTACAACTACTATTTAAAATACAGAAAAGGCTATTTCTTACAATTGCACTTTTCATTCTTTCAATGACATTAACTTTAAACAGAATTAATGTATTTTTTATTTTGAAAGTACCAGGAATGTTAAAACATGAGCCACTTATCACTGATGACGCGAACAATCTTAACTGTTACTATTTTAAATTTCTCTGATGCCACAAAGCAACAAACCACTATTCTCAGAAAGAGCAGAGACAATGGGAGAGCAGGCAGTGTGGAACCATGAACAAACACAATACCACGCCAAGTCTGAAATTTGCAATGCTTGGTTGCAGTGATGGTTTGGTGCCCAGTGGGGCTGGTAGGGCAGAAGGCAGAAAATGGTGGGCACAGCTAGAGCTAACAGTGGACACAGCCAGAGCAAATTAACTTTTATTTTGTCCTCATCCTTGTCCCTTGCACACCAAGAACTCTCAAGTAATCAGTTTCTTAACAGGTAACATCAGGGGTCCTTTCATAAAAAAAGAGGTGCAGGAGCTCATTAGCATAACTTATTTGCATATGTCACACCCCCTGATATCACCAGAAATGTCAGAAGGCCACACACCCCGACATCACTGGAAGTGTGTCAGAAGGCAATACCCACTGCTCAGGCTCCACCCCAAAAATCTCCAAGGTATTTCCCAACTCAGAGCTGGCAAGCCTATCTGATGGCGAAGGAAGGAAGGAAGGAAGGAAGGAAGGAAGGAAGGAAGGAAAGGAACAGGAAGGAAAGGAACAGGAAGGTAGGTAGGTAGGTGGGGGAGAGAGAGAGAAGGAAGAAAGAAAGAAAGAGGGAGGGAGGGAGGGAGGGAGGGAGGGAGGGAGGGAGGGAGGGGGAGAAGGAAGGAAAGGAACAGGAAGGAAGGTAGATAGGTAGGTGGGGGAGAGAGAAGAAAGGAAGGAAGGAAGGAAGGAAGGAAGGAAGGAAGGAAGGTAGGTAGGTAGGTGGGGGGAGAGAGAGAAGAAAGGAAGGAAGGAAGACAGACAGACAGACTAGGTGCTTCTCCCCTCCTCCCCTCGGGCCAAGAGGCTGTCAGCCACAATGGCCCGCATTTCCCTCCACCCTCCCGCGGCCAGGGAATGGTGGGGGGAGGGAAGGGGCACTTCTCCCCAGGCCAGCAGTGGCCTGCCGTGGCCCGGGAAGGGTGAGGGGGGAGGGAAGGGGCTTTTCCTGGGCTGGCGGCAGCCTGCCCAGCTGGGGAATAGTGAGGGGAGAGGGATGGGTGGGGGGAAAGGAAGGGAAGGGGCTTCTCCCAGACTGGCAGCAGCCTGCTGCGGCCCGGAAATGATGAGGGGGGAGGGAAGGGGCTTCTCCTGGGCCGATGGTGGCCTGCCGCGGCCTGGGAAGGATGGGGGGATGGGGTTCTCCCCAGGCCAGTGGTGGCCTGCCCGGGCCAGAAATGGTGAGGGGGAGAGGGAAGGGGCTTCTCCCGGGCTGGCGGCAGCCTGCCTGGCCTGGGAATGGTGAGGGGGGAGGGATGGGGGCTTCTCCATGGGCCAGCAGCCTGCCACGGCCCAGAAAGGGTGAGCGGGGGGAGGGAGGCTTTCCTCCGGCTCCGCACCAAAGCGCGGGCTGGGAAAGCGAGCTGGGGGGCGGGGCTTAGTTATGTGCCCACCCCCTGGCCTCCTCTCTCCCGGAGCGGCACCCCGGCACGCCCTGGCCCCAACGGAGCTCTGTGTAACATATAAATAAACTTAAGAAGAGTCTCTTATCTTGGTTCAGTAGGCTTGTGTGCTGTCACACTTAATTCTCTAAAAGGAAAAATGGTATGGTCTCTCCCACCCCTTCTAACCATCTCTATCTACATCCAAGCCGCCTTCAACCACTTGGCTTCTCTTTCAATTTTGTATTTAATTTATTTTATACACATAATAATAATGAGCTTTGTTAATTAAAAAAGCTGCAGACCGCAATTCTATGCATGCTTACTTGAGAATAAAACCTACTGTACTCAGTTTACTTCTAAGTAAATAATATATGATGGACTTGACAAGTCACAAAGAGTCCAGGGCAGGGGAACTCTTCCTGGCAGTGGAGTCCTATGCAGAATTACACTAGTCTAAACCCATTAACATCATTGGCTTAGACTGGAGCAACTCTGCATAAGAACGAAAGGGTCTTCCACTTTCTTCTGGCAACATTCCAACCAAAGAAATAAGAATTCCTTAAAAAAAAAAAATGTCAGTTGCATACGTTTGTATACACATTGCCTACTTTTGTCTGTGTTTAAAGAAGTCTGTCATCTCTTAGGCAGATGACAAACTAATATTGCTATGGTACTATAAATGCACGTGGTACTTACTAGCATAAAAATCAGCAGTACTTTAAAGCAGTACTTTAAAGTCATGCTCTGCCTCAAGAAACAAAAGGATTGCATGCGGGGAAGTTCAGATTTCAGTGTATGCATGAGAAAAATTTAAAATCTTGCATTTTAAAAAAATTCAAAAGGCAAAGTCATGCAATGCCTTTTAATTCCAACAAAAATAACTCAGCACAGTGTGAAAGTTTCCAAGCTCTTCAGACCCCTTCAACAGACTGGCTGTTTAGAAGCAAATGAGGAAAGGGGAGTCTTCAGGCAGTCTCATGGTGGTAGAACAGAGAGATTTGCAGTGCAGCCCTAAGCATGGTGTTGACTCAGAAGTCCAGTTGAGCTTAATTAGGCACAGGGCTCTTTTTGGGCCAGAACGCACTGGGACAGCGTTCTGGCTGGCGTCCGAGCCTGCCCCGAGCCTGTCCCAGAGATCGAGTGCGAGGTCTGGTCTCCCAGCTCTTTGCCCTCAAAGGGAGCTTTTCCTTTAAGGGCAAAGAGCAGCTGGGAAGAGGACCCACGCTCCGGATCTTCACACAGAGATCCAGCGCAAGGTCAGGCCTCCCAGCTCTTTGCCCTCAAAGGGAGCTTTCCCTTTAAGGGCAAAGAGCAGCCGGGAAGGGGCCCCGTGCTCTGGATCTCTCTGTGGAGATCAAGCACGAGGTCTGGCCTCCCGGCTCCTTACCCTCAAAGGGAGCTTTCCCTTTAAGGGCAAAGAGCAGCCAGGAAGGGGGCCCGGCTGTCACAGCTCGCTCCATCAGGCTTGTCGCTGTGCCTAGGCTCTCCCTGCACCCGGTAAGTGCCTCACCCCATCTCTTTTCTCTCTCCCTCTCTCTCTCCCTCTCTCCCCTCCTTCCCTCCCTCTTTCTTCTCTCTCTCTCTTTTTTCCCTCCCTCCCTCCCTTCCACCCACCCTTTCTTTCTCTCTTTCTCTCTCTCCCCTCCCCCCTTTCTTTCTTTCTTTCTTTCTTTCTTTTTCTTTCTCTCTCTCTCACACACAAAGATACTCCCCACCTTTCTTTCTTTCCCCCTCCCTTTCTCTCTTTTTTTCTCTCTCTCTCCCTCCCTCCCTTCCTCTTTTCCCTCCCTCCCTCTCTTTCCCTCCCCCTTTCTTTCTTTCTTTCTTTCTCTTTCTTTCTTTCTCTCTCTCTCTCTCTCTCTCTCTTACATACACACACTTCCCACCTTTCTTTCTTCCCCCTCCCTTTCTCTCTCTCTTTCTCTTTCTTTCTCTCTCCCTTCCTCTCTTTTTTCCCTCTCTCCCTTCCTCTCTCTCTCTTTTCCTTTCCTTCCCTCCCCTCCTCCCCTCCCTCCCTTTCTTTCTCTCTCTTTTACACACAAACACACATTCCCACCTTTCTTTCTTCCCCCTCCCTCCTTTTCTCTCTCTTTTCTCTCTCTCTTTCTTTCTCTCTTTCCCTTCCCTTCCCTTTTTTCTTTCTCCCTCTCTCTTTCCCTTCCCTTCTCTCCTTCCTCTCTCTTTTCCCTCCCCCCTCCCTCTCTCTCTTTCTTCTCTCTCTCTCTCTTTCTTTCTTTCTTTCTTGTTGTTTCATTTTTTTCTTTGTGTTTTTGTTTAAAAAAATTATTGGAAAAAAGGGAGGGATGTAAAAAAGCAGAGAGCCCAGGAAATGCAGTTTTTGATGATATCATTAATTCTTGAGAATCTCTTTAGTTTCTCATGGCATCTTCTGCTTAAGAAAAGTACGTTTGAAGCCTGGGTTCATTGTTGTGTCTTGTTGGGAATGGCTTGCAAATATATGTGTGTCTAAAGTCTGTATTAAAGTGGTTTGGTGCTTATTGCCACGCAAGAGAAAACATCTGAAAAAGTAGCTTCATTGTTGTGTGTGTTGGCAGAACACTTGACTGTTGCATGGGGGACTTTGGGGGACATCTGCAGAGAAACAGAGTTGTAACTGAAAATGAGCAATGTCAGCAGTACTTTGGAGATTGCCTGTTTTGTGAAATTTAGAAAGTGGGCAGAGTTTCTGAAGAAGATGATTGTCCCTCTTCTTTTGCCACTGGGCTGACATCTGCCTTTAATGGGCCAGCAAAGTTGATGTTCTTAAACCTCCTAATAAGAGAGATTTCTGCTTCTGAGGAGTTGACTTCCAACGATTGGGGATCTTGTGATGGTAGTGATACTTTGATGTGGTAAAGACCACCTGTTCACAGGATCATTTTACCTGTGGGACAGACTCTGCATGGTAACCACTCCACTGATACATAATTGCTTGTAAAAAATATTATAGTGTAATAATTCAAGTGGGTAGCTGTGTTGGTCTGAAGCAGCAGAACAAAGTTGGAGTTCAAAGTTTCATCCAAGGTATAAGCTTTTGTGTGCATGCACACTTCTTCCATCTGAAGAAGTCTGGTTCCATCTCAAGAAGTGTGGGTGGCACATAAAATCTTGTACCTTGAATAAAATTTTGTACCTTGAATAAAATAATCCACAAACTACTCCCATCCAGTGCATCCACAAACCTAGGGTTGTTCTGCCAGTGAAATGGAGTGGCCAACTCCAGGTTGAGGAAATCCCTGGAGATTTGGGAGTGGAGCCTGAGGAAGGTGGGGTTTGGGGGAAGGAGAGACCTAAGCAAGGCATAATGCCATGGACTCCACTTTCTAAAGCAGCCATTGACCTGATCTCTGTAGTTTGGAGCTCAGTTGTAATTCCAGGAGATCTCCAGACCCCACCTGTAGGTTGCCAACCATAAAAATCCATATTCAGCGTACTAGTTCTGCAGGAAGGCAAGCTGATTTCCATGGGAACCTAACCTTTAGGAATTGATTCCAATCCAGTGTGGGAATAATTGTTGGACATAAGATATTGGTTCAGGCAAGATTTTATATAGATGGGACAGAAAATAATGTTTTTATTGGTTTTGTCAAAACCGTTTTAACAACTAACAAGGTAAAGAGAATAAGAAGTAAAAGGTGGGTGTCACTGGATGACCACACTTCTGGTAACATGGGTTGTGGCCTAATATGCTAATGAGTTCCTGATGGACTTTTTCTACAAAAAGAGCCCTGATTAGGAATACTCAGTAGTAAGCCTTCATGTACTACAGCTAGAGGGAAAGTAATTACGTAAGGGAGAACAGACATCCTTGATTACAGAAATAACAAAAAACCCAAAAAACTCTTCACATTTCTCGATACAGCATTCATTCTTTAAAAAGTTAAAGCATCAGACCTTCATGGATCATTTGTTTTTTACATAACACCCACCCAACCAAAACTTTAATCAAATCGGTGTTTCTTATCTTCACATTTATTATAAAAAGCATAAAACACCCTCTTCCTCTCACTCATCAAACCAGAGGATCCAGGAATCAATCAACAGCAATATATTCCCATTCCCCCCCCCCATTCCTTACCAGAAAGCACAGCAAAGGACCAGGGCCTTCCAGAACAGAGCAGACAGCACAGCAAAGGCCTCAGCCAGGCCAGGTGCAGACTGAGCAGCAAAGCACTGCAAAGGGAAACCACATCAATTGACCCTGCCTTCAGTTACTGTCCACTGGTACAATTGGAAACTGGTAAGTCTCTGATTGGTCAATAAATTCCATAAGAATCCATTGTCCAAGCCTGCCAAACTCTCCCTATTTTAATATGCTTCACCTTCTTTCTGTAGTTTTACACTGGGCAGCAATGGGCTATGGTCTAGAAAAGAATCTGTGCCTTTAAGAAGAATGGGGGGAAGCCCTCTAGCTTGAGGAATTTGGCTGAGGTCCAGAGAGGCAATCAGGATTGATGGGGGCGGCTGACAGCCTTCAAGATGTAGACTGGTAGTAGGGTTGCCAGGTCCCCCCTGGCCACCAGCGTGGGATGGGGGGTTACCAGATCCAGGCTGTATCATAGGCCAGCCAGCTACCACCTCAGAGGAGGAGAAATTGGAAGAATCAGGCCCCACACCAATGGAATCCCCACCTGACCAGCTGGGTCCAGCAGCAAACCCAAAGGGGGGGAAACACTGGGAAGCAAGAATGCTTCCCTGTCACAGCCAGGCTGCTCAGTCTTCCAGGAGAAGAAAGAGACACCACAGAAGCTGGCCTCTCCTGAACCAGCAGAGTGTAGAAGGAGGAGAGAGCACTTGACAGCTCTAGAGAGAAGACAAACACTCACCTAATTGCTCAGCAACAATCAGTGTTGATTTCTGGAGTGGAGTCCTTAAAGGACCAGGACTAACAGGGTGATAGGGAAACAGTAAAGACCTGTACCTGTAGGAAGATGAACACAAAGAATAAGAGACTGAATTTATACCCCACCCTTCACTACCAGGAGTCTTACAGCAGCTTACAATCTCCCTTCCCTTCCTCTCCCCACATCGGACACCCTGTGAGGTAGGTGGGGCTGAGAGAGTTCTCTCGAGAACTGCCCTGAAAGAACTTCTAACTGATCCAAGATCACGCTAGTAGCTGCTTGCAGAAGAGTGAGAAATCAAACCTGGCTCCCCCAGATTAGAGTTTGCACTCCTATCCACTATACCAGACTGACTGTAAGCAGTGACACCTGGGCCTTGAGGGAATGAGTCAACAGAGGCAGATGACTTTAGCTCTACCAACTTGCTGCCTTGTACTTGCTGGCAACCTGTGCTTGCTCCTACAGCCTGGGACCCAGACCTTGCATCCTATGCCTGTTCCCCAGCCCTGTAACCAGACCCTTGAACCTCCTTACACTGACCCTTGGACTGGACCTGCAATATCTGACTCCAAGCTGGTTTGTAGGCATTGCTTTTGTACCTATTGTTGTGCTTATTGTTACTATATTTGTGTATCCTGGAAACCCTGGGCAGAGCAAAAGTGCCAGGCTTGGCCCTGTATGTGTTAGACTGGGAAACTCCTGAACATCTGGGGATGGACCTACCTTGGTGAGGTACAATGCTATAGAGTCTATCCTCCAAAGCATCCTTTTTCTCCAGGAGAACTGATCTTTGTAGTCTGGAGATGAGCTGTAATTCCAGGGGATTCCCCAGGTCCCCTCTGAAAGCTGGCATCCCTAACTGGTAGTAAGTTAAGACATAAGAACATAAGAAAAGCCAGTGGTCCATCTAGTCTAGTACCCTGTCTTGCACAGTGGCTAACCAGTTGCTATGGAGGGCCAACAACAGGACACAGACACTGAGGCCTTCCTAGGGTTGTCACGTCCCTTCTCACCACCAGTGGGGGATGGGGTAGGGTCAGCAGCTCTAAGTTGGGAAATTCCTGGAGATTTGGGGATGGCACCTGGGGAGGAAAGGAACCTCAGTGAGGTACAATGCCTTAGGGTCCACCCTGCAAAACATCAATTTTCTCCAGAGGAACTGTTCTCTGTGGTCTGGAGAGGACCTGTAATTCTGGGAGATCCCCAGATCCTATCCAGAGCCTGGCATCTCTGGACCTTCCCCTGATGCTGTCTCTTGGCACTGGTCTTCAGAGGTACACTGCCGTTGAGTATGGAGGTTCCCTCCCATGGCTAGTAGCCACTGATAGACCTGTCATCCAGGAATATGTCTAATCCTTTTTTTACATTAGCTACAACTATGGTCATCACTACATCTTCTGGTAGCAAATTCCACATTTTAATCACTCAATGTGTAAAGTATGTCTTAAGTCTGCCCAGAATCCAGTGCCCATCAACTTCACTGGATGTTCCTGAGTTGAAGTATTTTGGGAGAGTGAAAAAAAGTTCTCTCTATCCACTTTCTCTACCCCATGCATGATTTTATAAATCTCTGTCAAATGCTCCCTCTAAGCTGTGGAGTCTTGTGAGCAAAAATTCTACTTTGTGAGCTACTGGCATTAAAGTTGTGAGCCGGTGATTTGGCTTCTGCATAAATGAGTTTGCTCTGGAGCCACCTTTCCTGAGATAAGACAAAAATGTGTGAGTTGGAGGCTAAAAACTTGTGAGCTAGCTCACACTAACTCACCATAGAGGGAACACTGGTCATGTCCCCCCTCCTTTAGTTGTCTCTTTTATAAAAGTCCCAGATTCTTCAGCCTTTCCTCATAGGGAAGGTGCTCCAACCCACTAATCATCCTGGTTGCCCTCTTCTGTACTTTTTCGAGCTCTGCAAAGTCCTTTTTGAGATAGTGACCAGAACTGCGCACAGTATTCCAATTGATAATGTATCATAGATGTATACAGGGATATTATAATATTGGATGTTTTATTTTCTTTACATCAGCCTTTTTAAGCAGGTCAGAGGGGGCCCCCTCAAAAAATATTGCAGATGATGGACTGAGGCTGAAAGCGGCTCATTTGAGATCAAGTGTAGATGGTACTTAAAATTTCAGAATCTCTGAACCCACCCATCTACCCCCCAAAAAATCTTTCAGGCTTTCCCAGTGACAGACTTCTAATCTTCATCATGTTCCTTTTCAAATTAAAGTTTACAGTGGCAAATCTGTTAGATTCTTTGCTGAAACTGGATATTCTCTCATCTTTTCTGCAGATCTGCCATCCAGTCAAACCTGGAGGCAAGTTTAATGAGAAAACCCTTGCCCAGAATGCCTGTTTGTTGCAGTTACATGGATACATTCAGGGTGGGTACTTGGTGTGAAAAATTTTGGCTTTTGCCTTTTTGGACGAGTTTAGGAGCTGAGAGCCAGTAGTTAAGAGGAGAATCCGGAGATTCTAATCTAGAGAACCAGGTTCAATTCCCCATTCTTCTGCATGAAGCCATCTGGGTGGCTTAGTGCCAGTCACAGTTCTTTCAGAACTCTCTCAGCTCCTAAAAATAAGTCTAGCTCACAAACAGCATAATGCTGAGAGCTAGAACTTGCAGCTGTCAGACAACCATGGGATCTCCTGGCTGTTCTACACAGAATGGCATATAATACATGTTGATTAATTTAATTATTCTTACCAGGAAAGACTAAGTCCCTTTAGGTAGAATTATTCATTGTTCTGCCTTTGCTGGAAGGCAGTTTACCAAAGGTGTTTAAGCCCTCCTCAGCAAGGAAGAGGCTGACACATTACAGGCCAGTGTCTAATCTTTTTTAGATAACACAATTGAATGTGTCATAGCACATCTACCCCACAGTTCAAGGACCATTCTTCATTGGCTTTGGTGGGTGTTTTTTCTTTCTTTCTTCAGGACAGTGGCAGAAATTTTCCACTGGAAAAGGGGAGTCATTTATGTTGGAAAAGAAGTGGGGTATTCCTCAGAACTGCATTGTTTCTTGTATGCTGTTGAACATTTATTTGAGGACTGTCCTACCACCAGCATAGGCAAATTTGCCCCTAATGTTTGCACAGTGCTATCAGCTTCAGTTTCATCTCATACTGCTGCTTTAGGTTTTAAAAACTCAGTCTGTCTTTTGATGTTGTACTGTTGTTTTGCTGTTCTATAGCAGGGGTGGCCAATCTGTGGCTCGGGAGCCACATGTGGCTCTTTCACACATATTGTGTGGCTCCTGGCAGGCTCCCCATCTATTTGCTTTCTTTGTTTCTCTCTCTCTTTCTTTCTGTCTCTCTTCCTTCCTTCCTCCCCCTCCCTCCCCATCTATTTGCTTTCTTTATCTCTCTCTCTTTCCGCCTCTATCATTCTCTTTCTCCCTTTCCCCCTCTCTCTCTTTCTCTCTCTTAGACAAATAAATATCATTAGCAAACTAATAAATATCATTATAATTATCTGTTTTTACCCCTTTCATTTTTATTTTTGGCAGTCTCATTTAATGTCAATAAAAATCAAATTTGCATATTTCTTAATAAAAATGTGTGTAATATTTGTTCATGTTTTGCGGCTCTCAAACATCTGATGTTTATTCTGTGTGGCTCTTACTTTAAGCAAGGCCACTCCTGCTCTTTAGCAATCCTTCACAAGTGGATTGGATCCAGGCAGGAAAACCCGGTTGCAAAACCTTGCTATAGCTCAACAATAGCTCTATATCCAACACTGCATGGATGCCTCAGAACAGACAGACCTACAGCCCCTAGACACCTCTTGACAGAAACCTGAGAAGGGGGGGACAGAAGTGTTAGACAGAACTAGAAAGACCCTTCCTGTTTGCTAAATGTCTTGTGAAGGGGTCACAATGAATTGTGGGCATGGATGCCATATTCATGATGACCTTTTCCTGGTTTTTTTTGCCAACTCTTGATCTTTCCCCTTTTTCTTTTTTGCTGCCCCCCTTTTCCTTTCTACAGTGTGCCTTTCTCAGACATGTCTCTGGAATTTGAGACACAAGCTAGTGGCTATGTTCCTAATGGAAATTTTTCCTATCTCTAGAGTGGTTAATTCCCTTTTCCTGCCTGTGCCATTCTGGGTAAGAAGCTACCCCATGATGGGCCCCTTGCAAACCTTCATTGGGAAACTAAGCCCAATCAGAACCAAAGGATGGGCAGCACTGGCCAAAATCTATACAGTTACTATTAAACAGTGGGTTCCATGGAGCAGCAGACTCACTACTAGTGATCAGCTCTACTTTATTAGTGATTTTAGCAAGCACAAGACTGAACTCCAGGGCCACAGCCCTGTTTAAATAGCATGCAACTGCCACACCCAAACACACCCCACTCCCAACCATTGGCTATTTACATAACATTACTTCTTGACTGGTTACCTCTAGAGTCCTGTTGGGCTATTGTTCTTGGGCTCCAAGCTCAGCCAGTCTCTGGTAGAACAGTCCTGGAATGTTTCAGTCCCAATATACAACTGTTACTCTCCCCAGGAGCTCAGGGGTGCATTTTCCTAGGATTGGTCAGTGGGGTGGCTGCTGTTAATGCTTTGTGTGCCCTCATTCAGAAGATATTATGAGCTAAGCAACTGCAGGACTTGCTTAGTGGCAATGGACTGCTGGGAATGGAATTTGTGCCCCAGCGACTGGGTCCAAAGAATGGATTTGGAAGCAAGCAAGTAGGTTAGGGAATAAGTCCAGCTATTTCTATTAGGGAAGGTTTTATTGCTTTTCCTTGCCTGACTACCTTTTAAAAACTATTTATACAGGGTTTGTTTGATTGCTTTTGGCCAACGCCCCACAGCTTTTCTTTTGCTGAGCAAGTGCACAGTTTAAATTCCATTACAACAGCTGCAGCAGTTTAGCTCTTTCAAGGCAAGCTACCCAGCTCTTCTGTGCTTCTGTGTGTCTGCACGCTAGCAGAGAGTTGCAGCACACTGGCTCTTGGGTGGGGTCCAATCGCTTTGCCCTATCTTGCCTTTTTATGCAAGCTTTCCATCTTTCCATCCAAAGAGGCTGTGGTAACACCACTTTTGGCCCTGGCTCCTGCCTGGTAGAACTCTCTACTTGGAGGTATCTGCACCCTGCAGGACCTTGTACAGTTCCGCAGGGCATGCCAAACAGAAATGTTCCATCAGGGCTATGGTTGAGGATGGCAATGGTTTCCCCCATCTCATCCGGTCCAGTACCCCCGGAAGAAGTGACCACATGTAGAACACCGTCTAGGACTGTAGGTTAATGGGTTCAACTGGTTTACTGGAAACCATGACCAATGGCTGGGTTTTAATTTAATTTATACTTTAGAATGTTTTTAACTATTATGTACACTGCCCTGAGCCATTTGGGGGAGGGCAGTTTAGAAATTCAACTATTAATAACAACAACAATAACAATAACAACAATAATAGTAATATAATCTTGAACTGCCTTCTTCTATGCAAATTATCAATAGCTCATTGCATCTTTTTTCTTTTCAGTTTTGAGTCCAAATTCTAAAATAAAAAGTTTTAAAACTGCCAGGGATTTACATGTCTCTGACTCGCACAGTATCCTAGCTGCTCTGTTCCCACAAAAAGGCAAGTGACTGAAGGAAAAAATGGGAGGTGGAGGAAGGCTTCCTCCAGAGTAGAAACTCCCCAAATTCTCAAGACTAATAACTCCCTAATGACCAGAAGTTGGGACAGGATTACCACCCTATCTGTCCAGAGGTTAATTAGAAAGGGTGGAAAGCAATAGGTAGTAACAGGGGTCCGTTGGGGCCGGAGCGAGGCGGAGCAAAGCTCCGCCAGCTCAGGACTAGCCAGGACTAGCCAGTCTGATTCAGCTTGCCGCCGAATTGCTGCTGAAATTCGACAGCAATTTTAAAAGCCACTGGAGGGGAGGGGGTTTGAGGGAGAGGCTCCAAACTTGCAGTGTAGCTGCTGGGGCCTCTCCTCGAAAAGCCCACCAAGTTTCAAGAAGATTGGACCAGGGGGTCCAATTCTACGGGCCCCCAAACAGGTTGCCCCCATTCCCTCCATTGTTCTCTATGGTAGGAAAAAAGTTAACATTTTTTCCCTCCATAGAGAACAATGGCGGGGATGGGACAATCTGTTTGGGGGCCCATAGAATTGGACCCCGTGGTCCAATCTTCTTGAAACTTAGTGGGTATTTTGAGGAGAGGCCCCAGCAGCTACCCTGCATGTTTGGAGCCTCTCCCTCAAACCCCCTTTCCTCCAGCCCCTCATATATCCTATGAGTTTTTGCCATTGATTTCAATGGCCCATAGGATATAATGGGCTGAAACTGACATTCCCTTTCAGACACACTTCTGGTGATGTCAGGGGACGTGGCATATGCTAATGAGTTATGCTAATGAGTTATGCTAATGAGCTCCTGCATCTCTTTTTCTGCGAAAGGACCCCTGGGTAGTAAAGGGGAGCAGCAGCCCTGTACCTAGACAATTTTTGTGGGGGGGCATATGCCCCGACGTGACTGCATCACTTCTGGAAGTGACATGCCAGTAGTTACTTAGTTACGTGGGGTGGGCACAATTACTTAAAGCATCTTCCACACTACTCAGGAGTCAGTCTCACAAGCCCCAGCCTCACTAGGTGTCTGCAGAGCTCAGTCTGAGGGCACTTTTGGTGACAGGCAGCAGAGCAGACACAGCTCCATGTTTTTGCAGAAGCAGCAGGGTAAGGAGCCAGCATCACACCTCCCATGGGAAGGTGGCAGATCGGGCTTGCTCGCTGGCTCCCCCTCCCCTGGATTGGGCTGCTGCTCCCTGTCTGTGGTGCTCGCCCCCTCCCCTTGGTGTGTCTTGGGTGTGGGGCTGCCAGGCTGCCTCCTCCTTGGCAGTTCCTCCTGCTGACAGCTGTGGGTCCGATGCAGCAGCTCTGGCTTGCTCACAATGCACACAAAAGGCTTCACAAAAAAATGGCAGCATCCAAGAGCAGCACACTTGGAACCAGCCACAGGGCTCTCTCCGCCTCCATGGGGGGGAGGGGCCAGGGAGGGTGCAGGGCACATTAGTAGGGGAGGTGTCACTCCCCAGAGGCCCCCAGTAGCTATGGGTCTGGGGAGCAGGTCAGTTTGCCATCCAGGAAAGCTGATCCCCTCCCATTCCAAGCAACCCTGCATCCATAAAGGGATGCAAAGAAATAGCAGCTGTTGATAATGATTCAGATATACAACAAAGTTAGTTTGGTTTTCACATGGAAGACATGAGTGCACCACAGGGAAGGAAGGAGAGAGCCAGTTTGGTGTAGTGGTTAAGAGCAGCAGGACTTTAATCTGGAGAACAGGGTTTGATTCCCCACTCCTCCACATAAAGCCAGCTGGGTGACCTTGGTTCAATCACAGCGCTCTCAGCCCCACCTACCTCACAGGATGTCTGTTGTGGGGCGAGGCAGGGAACGTGATTGTAAGCCACTCCAAGACTCCTTCAGGTAGTGAAGGGCGGAGTATAAAACCAACTCTTCTTCAGTGCAGGATATGTTATTTCTAAAACCTTTTCTCCAGTGAACTACCATCAGAACCCTTCAGCTTTTAGAAGAAGAAAATAAGCTCAAAATGTTCATGAAGCTTCTCTGCTTGCTTTCTGTATGGAAAAATTCCCTCTCTTTGGAGTAATTCCCCTTTTCTGCCTGTACTATTCTGAGCAAGAGTCTAGCTCATAAAAAGGAGAAAATGCTGTTTGGGGTTGGGATTTTGAGCAGAGAAATAATTTGAATAGGCATCTTCGCTCTACTTGCCATTCTTCTACCTCAAGATCACAGCTCTCCTTGCCTGATTTTTTTTTGTAAGTTTGGGGCAAACTCATATGCTATTGTAAACTATGTCTAATTTGGCCCTCAGTGTAGGAAGGAGCTGTTACAAAGATGCCATGCGCTTCTCGTGCACACTTACCCTTGAACGTGGGAGTACATGACCTTGCAAGGCTGGCTCAGGAAAGAGGTAGCAAAATGTTACACACTGTGACTGATGCAAATAGATTTTATATGTTGTCCGTGATTACTAGTTGTGCTTTTTTGCTGCAATACATTAACAAAAAAATCCTTCTGATATAAGTTGCATTGCATGCTGAATGCTTTTCTCCAGTTTGTGCCTTATTTAACATTCCACAGTACTGCTAAAGGTAGACATAGCATGCAAAATGAGCTATGTTACATTGTGAGGATCTATCTGCAAAGATTTTGATGTACATAATTTTTGTTCTTTCGTGAACAGTTTTATGAGACATTTTTCTTTTAAAAAATCTTGGCAGCTTGATCAAAAGCTGTTTACAGCTCTGATTTTATTTTCTTCAATCTGCATCTTCCTGTGGATTAATGTTGGAAGAAAGCCAAAGTCTCTCAAAGACACTGCTTAGTATCAAGTCCCCAAACAACTGAAGCAATTTACGTTGGTATTCTGCTAAACCAACAACAGAAAACTAACTTAACCCAAAATTACCAATAATGCTGCAAAGGTCAAGCTACCTCAAATAAAATAAAATAATATGGCATACACAGTGGCAAAGATGAAAAACATAAGGTCTGAATAGCAGACTACATAGAACATCAACATGAGCTTTACATAAGCTATAATAATTTCACATACAAAGTTGATATTGCATACATAGTTGATGAATATATCAAATGACCAACGAGACCAAACAGGTTTCAGCCTCTAGGACTTTCCTCAGTGGTCAATAATATATGCCATTTCAAAAAGACACACATTCAGAAGTTAATATATAATTCCAGACCAGATGTTGCTTTCTCTTGTGATGTGTGGTTGCTGAAAGTTTATAAAGCAGGCCACGGATCCCTTCTCATGGTGACTGTACTCACACAACAAAATCTTCAATATTATTACAATCTGGTATAAAATTTCTAATGCACTGGATGTGTGTGTCATCAACCAAAAGTTGCAATATATTCTGCGTAACCTCAGTTTGATTATTGCTTCTGTGTAGTTTCTCCTCTCCATACCAGGGTCAAGTGAGATTCATTTTTCCTGTTTACTTTTTGAGCACAATTGAACAGGTCAAAATAAAGTCACTGGGGGCTATTCCCACAATTTTAACCATTTTAATTAATAGCAGGTATTTATCAATACTCCTTGCACAGTCTGTGGCCTTCAAATTGTTGGGTGTACAAACCCAATATTCTAGCTATGACTCTACATGGATTCTCAGGCAGATTTAATATCAGGGTATAATTAGGAACCCTCCCTGGCCTAGATAGCTTAGGCTAGCCCATCTTGGAAGTTAAGCATGGTCACTCACCCCTGGTTAGTACCTGCATGGGAGACCACCAAGGAAGTCTAGTGCAAAGGAAAGCAATGGCAAGCCACCTCTGAATGTATCTTGTTTTGAAAATCTTATGGGTTGCCATAAGTCAGCGGCAACTTGATGGCAAAAAAGGGTTAGAAAGTCAGTTTTAGCAAGCATACTCACACTTTAGATCTCAAGTCTGCATTCTAATTTGAATGTGTTCTTGTTTATAACTTTGCAATATCTCAGTATAGCAGACCTTTGGCACAGCATATGGAATACATAAATCTGCATCCCCCCCCCCCCATTTTTGCTGTTAAGTCGCAGCTGATTTATGGTGACCCTATAGAGTTTTCAAGGCAAGAGATGTTCAGAGATGGTTTTCATTGCCTGCCTCTGCCTAGCAACCCTGGTATTCCTTAGTGGCCTCCCATCCAAATACTGACCCGGGTCGACCTTGCTCAGTTTCTGAGATCTGACAAGATCAGGCTACCTAGGTTATTATTATAATTTAATTTTGCTATTCTGCAAAAACGAAGACACTCTCTTGGAAGAAATGTCTCCATGATATCACATAATACATTTGTTGTGACATGAGATTTTGTAGCCCTTCTTTTAGGCATGATGCTGATTAAGATGGCTTCTAATTGCACAGGAGGAAGTGGCTCATCCATGCACAGTGGACCCTGAAAATCTATATCTTTCTGTTTACTGAGACAGAAGTGCCTTTCATAGTGTTGCATACCTTTACAGTTAGTATCAGTTGTATAGAATGTATGAATAACAACAGTGTAAGATTCTCTATGCTACATTTTACATGGCTTTTCGTAGGTATACTTCTCAGACTCTTTTTTAATTAAGATGCATTTTCAGTCAGATTTTATTTGCCTAAATCAGGGATGTTGAACTCATTTGTTATGAGGGCCAGATCTGACATAAATAAGACCTTGTTGGGCCAGGCCACGTGTGTCATAAATTGTGATGCCAGATAGCGGAAATATAAACTTTATATAAGGACACAAACACAATTAAAGATTTTTTTAACTTTAAATAAAATATGCTTAAAACACTAGCACTCTTGCAATATTTTGTTTATTTAACAATCTCTGATAACTGACACCTCTTGCTCTGAATTATTGCATCAAAATGCCTGTGCTGTAGCAATTCTGACTATGCTGTTCAGGTGTGTTATCTGTAAGCTGCAAACCTACTTTTGATTTATTTACATTCATTACAGAAATCTCATGCTCAGTGTTCTGAGGCCGAGGACAGATTGGCAGTCTGGCCCGCTCTGCCTCTGCTTTAAAAGTGGAGGCAGAGCGGCCGTTCAGACTGCCACATCTGCCCGGAGGAGGAGGCCCGGACGCAATGCGTCCAGCGCCGCTCTCCTCCCGCAGCAGCCGGGCACCACTTCAAAGTGGTGTCCCGGCTGCTGCGGCGCACTTTCCATCCACTTCCGGTGGGGGTGAACGTGCGCTGCGTGGGGGAGCCGCGCGGCATTTGTACACTGCTGCCCGCAGTCTGGACGCTGCAGGCAGCTTCCTTGCGGTGGTGTGCGAATGCCGCGCAGTGGGGGCAATTCCCCCCTGCCTTGTTCTGCCACGCCGCAGAGGCGCGGCAGAACTTAAGTCTGTCCGTGGCCTGAGCCTAGGACCCAGGGGAAAACATGAAATGCATTGCAACCTTTTGTACATAAGTTGCTTCATGTACTGGTCAAGAACATGAGAAGGCATCCTGATTCAGGCTGAGGGCCATGTGTTTGTCTACAAAACTATAGTCTTCTCCAAAGAAATAACTACAACTTCCTACAAAGGAAATGTGCTGGGTGAACTTTGTCTGGACACACACTCTCAGCCTACTCCACCTCACTGGCTTGTTATTATTCCTCCTCTAAAATAGTTCACATTGCTTTCTTACTGAGAAAGACCAAATCATGAGGGCATGAATACAGTGAAAAGGGGGAGGGAACCCAGCTGCACCTTGGCATAAAGAGCCCAACAAAACATACACACACCATAGCAAGGCACACAAAAGCTCATAACTTGAACAAAACTTTGTTGGTCTTAAAAGTGCCTGGTATTTCTCCTGTGCGATTCAGCCATCCCAGCAAAGCAAGCTCTCCTTTATTCCCTCCCTCCCTTCCTCCAGGGAGGAGCCTCAGCAGTGGAAGGAAAGAAAGGCTTCCCTTTGTCTCCTGTATACGATTGAGGCAGCCTGCCTAGGAAGCAAGCTCTGACTGTTCCCTTCCTCTCCCTGGGAGGAAGATGGGGAGGAGTCTCAGCCACTACAAGGAACAGAAGCTTGCCTATCTATCTCTCCTGCGTGATTGAGAGAGACTGGTAAAGCAAGCTGTGATATGACAGCAGTGGCAGAACTGGAAAAGTAAGCAGGAAACAGCCAGGGCCTTGTGGGCCAGATTGGGGCCCTCTGAGGACCTGATCCAGCCTGTGGGCTGCATGTTTGACACCCCTGGCCTAAACTCCCATTCATAATTTTAATTGATGTCAATATCTAATATATTAGCTGTCACCCAAATCTTGACGATGTCCAGGGCTCCGTTGGGGCCGGAGCGCGCCGGAGCGCTGCTCCGGGAGAGAAGGGGCCGGGGGGCGGGCAGAAAGCCTCGCAGTGGAGCAGCTCGTCAAGAAAGGCGCCAGGTGGAAGGCTAGCGGGAGAGGAGGAAGAGGAGACGGCCGGAGCTGCTGCGGGTCCGGGAGGACCCAAGCCGCCTTGGACGAGCAGCTGGGCCTGCGTGAGCACCGCCAGGGCGCCGTCGTGGTCTCTGCAGAGCAGCAGGCAAGAGGCAACGTCGTGGAGGCAGCGCACGGCTTCGAGGGGCAGGTGGGCGGCAGCCAGGAGGTCGGTGGCGCACAGGAGAGCCGGCACGGCCTGGCCAGGCTCCGAGGCGGCGCGCAGCTCGTTACCCAGCTCCCGGCGAAGAGCCCGCTCCCGCCCCCAGCCACCGTCCTTGGGGCCGCGGCTGGCCGCCGGCCCCGGCGAAGACCCCCTCCCGCCCTTAGCCGCCGGCCCCGGCGAAGACCCCCTCCCGCCCCCAGCCACCGTCCTCGGGGCTGCAGCTGGTCGCCGGCCCCGGCAAAGACCCCCTCCCGCCCTTAGCTTAACGCCACTCAGGCCCAAGCAAGGGGGGAGGAAAACGCCAGCCCCAGTGGGGGGAGAAGCGCCCCTCCCTTCCTTCCCTCTCTCCCCCCACCTACCTACCTACCTACCTTCCTGTTCCTTCCTTCCCCCCTTCCTCCCTCTCTCCCCCCTTCCTTCCTTCCTTCCTTCCTTTCTTCTCTCTCTCCCCCCCAACTACCTACCTACCTTACTGTTCCTTTCTTTCTTCCTTCCTTCCCCCCTTCCTTCCTCCCTCCTTCCTTTCTTCCTTCCTTCCTTCCCCCCTTCCTTCCTTCCTCCCTTTCTTCCTTTCCCCCTCCCTCCCTCTTTCTCTTTCTTTCTTTCTTTCTTTCTTTCCTTCCTTCCTTCTTTCCTTTCTTTCCTTTCTTTCCTTCTTTCTTTCTTTCTTTTTTCTCTCTCCCGCACCTACCTACCTACCTTCCTGTTCCTTTACTTCCTTCCTTCTCCCTCCCTCACTCCCTCCCTTCTTGCCTTCTGACACACTGCCCATGACGTCAGGGATGTGTGGCCTTTTAACACTTCCGGTGACGTCAGGGGGTGTGGCATATGCAAATAAGTTATGCTAATGAGCTCCTGCACCTCTTTTTTTACTAAAGGACCCCTGACGATGTCATCACATCCTTTTTATATACAGACAGTGATGTTAGTTTCTTACCTTTAAAGTACTTCACAACTAGCATCCCCATATCTGAAGGATTACTTCTGTCTGTATGGACTGTGGAGAAATGCCCTCCATCCTCAAATTCACCCAATAATACAACTACTAGGACTGCCCTTTGTCTATGAGCTGGGACCCAACTGCAAGCTGATAGCTGACCAAAAAGGAAAGGTGCCAGGGGATTAGTCGTCAATCCTTGAACACAGAACTCTTTTGGTTCAAGTGGAACAAAAGGTGGGGCTTTTCTGGGATTCTGGGACCCAAGGATCAGTTGCTGTGGTTTTCTAAAGGACCTTTATTTCACTAAACATCTACTTAAACAGGAAGCACAGATAGTCGGGAAGCAACTTACAGAAAAAGGGAAATATAGCAGACTTGGCTAGTGACAACAAACACAGAAGTGCTAGCTAGAGTTAGCTTACACTCTGTTGAACATTACCTGTCTTCCTTCTTGAGGGATGAGTCAGTCTCTGTCCACCTTTGAGGTAAATTCTCCTGAGGTACCAGGGCTGAACTAGACTGATCAAACAGGGATAGACAAAGACTGGACAAAAGACCCACATTGCATACCCCTTTGTTTTGGATTGAGGCTGAGAGTCTACCCCTTGTTTTGACCAATGACAGACAAGGAACTTGGTCTCCAATTCTTGCTACAGCTCAGTTCACCACTAATATTCCTGCTTATAGATCGAAAACTTTAGTGAACAACCCCTCTCCAGTTTGGTGCTAGGATAATTTGGCTCCTAGCACCTTAGGAGGAGAAAGCAAAATCTTCCACCAGAGCAAAAGTGACAGGTAGAGGATGATTCATTGCCTGCTGTCCACCCACCCACCCCCACTCAAGCATCAAACTAAAAATGCCACACCTTCCCCCGTAGTCCAGTGGAAGATTTGATTCCTTCTCCAGCAAATAATCTTGTATTATTTTAATATCAGAGCAACCCCTATTAATTATAGGTATAATCGGTAGAAGGATTCAGCAGAGCTGACACTTTGGATCCCCACTGGGGAGAAAGGTGTGGTATGAATAAAACCAAGTACTATTTTGTAATTTTAAGGCCTTTTTACACTGATTATATTGTTACCATATTATCAGAGGGCACTATTTTATTTATTTATTTATTTATTTGAATTTATATCCCGCCTAGCCAGCACAAAGAGGCTCTAGGCGGCTCACAACTAGAAATATTAATGGAAGCATGATTATAGTTTCTTTTTTTACTGTTTTATGTTTGTTATATTTTTATTACTTTTGATTATAAGACACCTTAAGCACAGGCTACTGAGGAATAAATGCATTACCAGCAAAGCAGAGTTTCATAATATATATGTGGAAATCGTACTACTTTTTCTTTAAGAAGAAAATTCATTTTAACTTCAAAACAGTGGAATACCAAGACAAATCTTTACTAGATGATACTATATACAAAGATTAAATTTTCACTGGAAGTTATTTATTTGGTATTTAGTTAACATGTAATGTGGAAATAAATTTTGATCCCTGATAATAGACACCAATCTCATTTTCAATTTTTTTGTGAAACTGGAATTTCATTGTTAATAATACTGACTGATAACCTTAAATCTATGCACAAATCCTTAACGTATCTAGCTATTGGACAAGGCGAAACAAGATGGGTTATTTTTCTGACCTTGCAATGACCAGCCAGCTACTCTATTTACATAGCAACAACCTTTTCCATTACAAAAGGTTATATATAACATACCAAGATAGTATATTTAAAGAGGCTAGATAGAGCATCTTGAACAGGGTGTGAAATCTCTTTATTTGGATAAACATTCTCCATTGCAAAGTGAATCTAATGTCAGCCATGGAAAAAATGGTAAAAATACTCAAGTACTTTGGAAGTGACTGAAAACAATATACCAACAATACATTAAAAAACTGAAAACTCTACTCAGTAGTGGTTGATGCCCCTGATGGCCTCCAAATCTAGTGGTGTTCTCAATATCTGCACACACAGAGAGATCAATCTATAAATGAACTCTTTGTCAAGGAACCCACACCACATATAGAAGCATTACACTGGCAGTTCCAAAACTGAGGTGGTCATATATGATCACACGTTGTAATACGCTGCCAACAGCCCAGATGAAGGGCCATTTCCTTAAGACACCTCCATACCAGCACTTTTGTGACTGTTCTCTGGCAGTGGCTGATTCATTGTTCCTTACCCTTTTTTCTACTGTCCATCATATGCAACAGCCAGAGAGAGATTTCTTAGAAAATGGCTACTGAAGTACTTGGCCATTCCTGATACTTCAAGATTAAGATTACTTCTGAGTAGCCTCTGCAAAAGCTGTATTGTGGATATGATGAACTTTTGTTTCAGCCCTGACCCCAACCTGGTGGAACTCTCTGACAACGCAGTTCCACAGAGGATGAAAGGCAGAGATGTTCTGGCAGCCATTTGGTTGAGGACAGTGATGGCTTCCCATCTGGCTGGCACTCCTGTTTATTTTGCCTCCCCCCCCCCCCCCACAAAGCAGTGGTATATTCTTGGCAATCTCACTGCCATGTTATGGGCTATAGGTTATTATTGCTGTATAATAACATGGATTTAAAATATGTTTTTATTATACATGTTTTATATTGATGTACACCACCCTAAGCCCTGTTCCACAGGAAAGGGTGGTTTAAAAATTGAATTTAATAAATAAATATAATATTGTTTGACATTATCTTTATCTATTTAAATTATTTCCATTCTCTGTTTGGAGCAACTTGTATAAAAAGGACTGAAGAGCTGGAATAGATTCCTTCCCTTTGCATTCTATCTCCTTCATGTAACCTAGTTCTTTTGAAAGGCCTTCACAATCCACCCAACTGCAGACCCTTGTCCACACTGACACTGATAATGTTCATTTGCAACATTTTCATCTGTTTGTGTGGCATTTCTTCGCCTCATGTAACATTAGTCCTTTAAAAAAGACCTTGAAGCCCTCCTTGCAGCAATCTATTCTGTTAACTGGCATCCACATTTAAATTAGGCTTGTATGATCTGAGTTAGATATTTCATTAAAGGTCTTTTTGCTCCTTGGTAGGATATTCTGGTTGGATTTTTTTATAACAAATTTTACATTGAATTAAGATAATTACCCATATATAAGCAGCATCTTCTATTAGCTGCATATTTGTGCCTGATTATTAATTAGTTGTTATTTTTAATTCAGCCTTGGAAAAATTAGCCCCCGGAGTCCTCTGATTCTCAGAGCTGGCAGGAGTTCAGCATTCTTTTGAAATGTTTCTATGATAGGAGGCACAAATACCCTGCAGACATCAAGCAATTGAGAAGTGAATCTTTAGGCATTTGACATGAACCTGTTTGCACTTAGTAGACTGGTAATTATTTTTATTAAAATTATGACTCCTACAGAAATGAATGCTAAGTAACTGATTGTAATCCAGCTAGATAAAGAAACTGCAATAAGAAAGTACATTGTTTAAAACACTGGAAAGCAGAAGGGTTGACATCAAGAATAGCATTTTTTCAGATATTTCCATGGCTATCTGACAATAACAACAATCACATGAAAAATTTCATAGTACTAGCTTCTGCTTCATTGTCCATCCCACATCTGGGCTGTGTGTACTGTGTGACCCAAAAATGTAAGCAAACTGGTTTATCAGGGAGCCAGAGGTGAAACAATGTTGTTTACATCAGTGGTTCCCAACCTTTTGGGTATTGTGACCCACAAGTCCAAATTTAGTTAGTATGGTGACCCATCCTGTGCTGGCCCAAGGTTTTTGGCACCCTTAGGCAAACTATGATCATAGCACCCATCTAGTCCAGCATTCTATTTTCTACAGTGGCCAACCGGATGTTTTTGAGAAACCAACAAACATTGCACAAAGGACACAGCTACCCTCAAGCAAGTAGCTTTTCAAAATACACAGCCTTTTCACACAGAGGTTACGTGCCAGCCCTCTTCTTCCCTATCATCGCTGCCATCCTCATCCTCCTCCTCCTCCTCCTCATCCTCCCCACAACTGTGGTCTGATCTTCAGATATCTAAATCCACTGATTGGGGCCACACTGACACTAAATTGATTTTCCTGCAAATTTGGGGGATCCCCCAGGTTTGAAAAAAAAAAACACCCTGAAATCTTAAAAAAAAAAAATAGAAGCACAAGGACGGAGAAGGTATCTACCTCCTGTGTTGCTGTTAGTGGCTGCAGTTGAGCCCAGGTGTTGTGCTGGGCCTGGTGGCAGCCATGAAAATCTGCAGCTATGCCAGGCCCATCTGTAATAGTACTTGGGAGCTACTTAAGGCCTGGCAGCAGCCATGGAGACATGCAGATGTGCCAAGTCCAGCAGCAGCTGCAGCAGAGCCCAGGAGCCATCCTGGGCCTGGCAAGAAAGTGTGTGTGGGAGGAGATGGGTTCCACCCGCTGAGTCTCATAGCTCACACTTGTATATTCTAATAGCCATGTTAGCCAAATATGGGACACTTAGGCTGATTTTACATGTGCATTTTTGTAACAGCTTCATTCCAGCGCTCCCTGCACATTGATGTCAAAGCTGTTGTAGGGGAATGCCCACATCTGATTGAACTGGAGTGAAAGGGGTCATTCTTTTGAAGTGCTGTTAAGAACAGGATTTGTTTACAGAGGTGTGAAGCCAGCTTGAGAGCTAGAGGGCAATTAGCAGATATGGACAGTTGAGAAGGAATGCAGATTCACACTTGAAAGAGATGTGGGCAAGTTTTTTTAGAAGTAGAATGATTCCAGCAGGAAAGGCAGATGTAAAACCAGCCTTAAATCAGAAGACTAGAGCTGTAAATGGACAAGACAGATCTTTCTACCAGCCTGAAAAGTCCCAGGTTTACCAAAACATCTGAAATCTAGAAAAACACAGGGTTTAAAAAAAAAAAACTCAAAAGAATAAAAGGAGCACCTGTAGCTTTAAGAAATTGATTCCCTCAGTGACTATTGCTAAGCAACCACAACACGCTTGGTTTCTGAGAGTAAAAGTTAGGGGGAGTGGGCAGGGCCCTTTCCAAGGCTGTTTTGGATGTTGAGAGAGGACTCATTAGAGTAGGGTTGCCAGCCTCCAGGTGGGGCCTGGGGATCTCCTGCTTTTACAACTGATCTCCAGCTGACAGAGATCAGCTCCCCTGGAGAAAATGGCTGCTTTGAAGGGTGGACTCTATGGCATTGTACCATGCTGAGGCCCCTCCCCTCCCCAAACCCCACCTTCTCCTGGCTCCACCCCCAAAGTCCCCAGGTATTTTCCAACCTGGACTTGGCAACCCTACATTAGAGCCAGGCCTACTGCTGGCACAACCACTGGGTGACTTGATACCACCCAAGTTGCATGACTCAAGTAGACCTGGCTGTTTGCTACTGTTCAACATCCTATGAAAGCCAGTGTGGTGTAGCAGTTAGAGCTTCAGAGTCTGAGAGACCCAGGTTTGAATCCCCCATCTTGCTGTGGAAGCTAACTGGGTGATTTTGGGCCAGTCACATATTTTCAGCCTAACCTACCTCACAGGGTTGTGAGGATACAAGGGGGGGGGGGAATAATGTAAACTGCTTTGGACTTCACTATGGAGAAAGGTGGAATATACATGATGAAATAAATAAATAATAGATGTAAGCTGATGTCCTCAAAAACAAACAAAACAGACATTAGCTTTCAGAATGCCTCAATCAATGGAGGAAATATTTTGGCAGTAGACCAGTTTTCAAATGTTCAACAGGACTTTGTGGAACTAAATACCAAACCTGTGTGGGATAGAATTTTTAATAATCTCTATTATTCCAAACATCACAGATGACTTCTTAGCCTATGGTTTTCATTTATTTTATGGTTATTTGATGTGGAATGCAGAAATGATTGCTACTGAATCCTGTTACTTTATACTCATGGACTTCTCCATAACATTTCTCAGAACCAAGATTTTCCCTCCATTTTTCTTTCCCTTTACTGACTGAGCTGCCCTAGTAATGTGTTTTCTTCTTTACTGAAGAACTCTGGCTGTCCCGCCCTGTCACAGCATAATATTTTGGCTGTTTGCTCAGCCCAGGAACCTGAGGGAAGGAATGGGAGGCCCCTTTAACTTATACAACTTAAATGGTACTTGAGAAGTTTTTTATATTCCAAATTAACAAAATATTTTATTCAACATAGAGGGAAAAGGTCAAGTAAAATCAGGGGTAAAAATTCTGAGTTAATATAGATAACTCTGAGGTAAAATAAGCACATGCACAGACTTTAGTTCTTATGTTTCAGGCTGACGAAGGTTTCTTAAGCTTTTCACAGTGACTTAAATCTTTATGTTGACAGGCTTTTGTTCCAGTGTTTTCCCCAAACATTTCAGTACACTTTCTCTGAGTATTCTCTAACACTTCTGATTTCCAGAAGGCTGGTACACTCTTTGTAGTACCCAAACCCCTTCTATTGAAACACCAGCACTCATCTTGAGTTTTTAACTGACTCTTAAGGTTTCTAAAGGCAGTTTCTAACCACACCAGACCAGGGATCTCTATACACTTCAGAGCTATCACTCTATATAGACTGGATAGGAAAATTCCTTCTCTCTCTAGAGGATCTATCCCCTTTCCTTGGCCCAAATGGGAACCTCCATCTAACTACTCACTCATCCTTGCCAACCTTCCCCGAGTTCTCCTGTCTCTGTTAAACTTCTCTCAGTCAGGGCTAAATTCTGAAACTGTCAGTATTTGACTCTTCTCCACTAGGGCTGAAAGCAGACTAATCCTCCTCAGTTCAGTAGTCTTTCTTGGCTCAGCTGATGCTAACCAATCAGATTGCTTGGAGCAGCCTGTCACTCAAGGCTCTCTGATTCTGTGAAGAATTAACCCTTCACAGTCCTTTATCTGATACAAAGCACTTCTAAGCTTTTAAAAGTGCAGTCCGTCACAACTTCAAAGTCTTCTTTTTTTACCCCACTGAACTGTTTGAAGTTAGTTTCTCAAATTTAAAGGATGCAAAGGTTTCCTTCATCTGTTTCTTCACTGCTGATGTTTATAATTTAAGCAGTTTAGAACATCTGGCAAACTCTCCTTGCATTCTTAGGAATTACTGCTCACTGCTATATTACTTCTGGTTGCCAGGACACTGTGTGAAAAACTTGACTCTATTCAATACCTCTATTTTTAGAACAGAGCAATGAACATAACTTTGTCTTGGTAGTTTATTTTGCTTATACATCCATTTGAACATTAGTCCTCCTTAGGTTTCCACAGTTGTCTCATGTATTCATTCAACAACTTCTTATAGACCAAGTATGGGCAAGACTAGAGGATCCCAAAGGAACTGGAAGTTGATCTTATCTTTATTGGAATATGCTTTGTATCATCATGACCAAGATGGATGCTAGTTTGCAGAGTACAGTGTAAGGCTGAGCAAGTGTTCTCCATTGTTCTTTATTTTTTGATGTGCTAGTACTGCAAATTATTTTAAATGCTTCTGTATAGATATAGCACATCAACTATGTATTCTTGCCTACTATGTGGTCCATCAATGCTAATTTTTACAGATGTCTAACAAAATCTAGGGTGGGGGTATTTAGGCCACAGTACACTAGTAGACTTTCTTAGGACTGTTATTCTACTTTAGTTATTTACAAAATTTCTATGCCGCCTCTCCAAAGAGCCTGCTCAAAGAGGCTTTAAAATAAGACATATAAAATATGCAAGTTACCATATTTAGGATGGGTCTGCCCATGGTGTACAGTCACAGAAGAAATAAAAGTGATTCATACTTCCATTGTTTATTCTTCCTTTGTGTAATGTACCAAGAGCTTTGTGAATCTCCTCTATGATAAATGAACTCCAGATGCATGTGGACTGAGAACATTTCCCTGCAGAGGATGAGGTGTGAGTTTCCACTTTACACAAGTAGGATGAAAAGTATAAGTTATTCAGATATCCTATCACCACTCTTAGTCATATCTGAAGACATCTTAGAGCAGGGGTCCTCAAACTTTTTAAACAGGGGGCCAGTTCACTGTCCCTCAGACCATTGGAGGGCCGGACTATGGTTTAAAAAAAAAACTACGAACAACTTCCTATGCACACTGCACATATCTTATTTTGAAGTAAAAAAACCAAAATGGGAACAAATACAATATTTAAAATGAAGAACAAGTAAAGTTAAAAAGGCACCCTTGACGGGGCTGTTTTCTTTCCCTCTCCGAAGAAACAAAGAACTCGGCATCCTCACAAACTTTTTAAGGCAGCAAGCCCCCAGCTGCTTCTCCCTGAAACTCCACTACTGCAGGCATCATGATGGGAAAGAGAAACCTCTCTCTCTCTCTCTTCCCCTCCGATTCCCAACAGCACAAAAAGCCTTGAAAAAGACCACCGCCCGGCTCTTGGGACTGGCGCAGGTCTCCTAGCCGACTGAGAGGCCTCTCAGCCGGCTAGGAGACTTGGGGCCAGCCGGAGCGCCTGCCGCCCCACACTTACCCTCTTCCAGTCTTCCTTTTGCCTCCTCCTGGCTGACTGGAAGCAGGGGGGCGGGGCTTTGTCATGTGGCCCGGGATGAGTCGGCTGCAATTTTTCCGCTGCTTTGTGTGCTGCTGGGAATTGGAGGACAGGCAGCGGCACACCCAGCGGGCCAGAAAAATGCCCTCGGCGGGCCGCATGTGGCCCATGGGCCGTAGTTTGAGGACCCCTGTCTTAGAGTATGTGCTATTCGACAAATACGGTTATAAATCTATTTTTTGTATCATACATGAAATGATGTCCATATTCTCTGAGCTGGTGAACTGAGTAAGCCTATCTGAGAGGACCCAGCCTAATTGTAGTTTCAGTATCAGAATGCAGCTGACGTTCTTGCAATGACTAGACCCAAACCTTTCTGAATTAGAATTTGCCTAGGGTGTGTTTTCAATTTGCCAGAAAGAAACCCTGAAAAAAGCAAGCCCAATCCAAATCAAGACACAGAGAATACAGTTATCTGTATTCTAAATGAAGTGCGGGTAACCTGTTCAATCCTGAAATCTCTAGGAGCCTTTCAACAAAAAAACAACTAGAGCCAAAATATGTCTCTGTCTTTTCAAATGCAATCCGCTTCCTGCCCAACATAACTCTTACAACCATTCCCTGTGCTTGTACTTTCTTTAGCAATCAGCTATCTTCAGCTATTTTTCCAGCAACCAGCTATCTTTAGTTATTTTTTAAGTTGGACTGTGCTAACAATCAGCTATCTTCATTTTAAGTATTGAGCAGGAGGCGATGAATTCAAACAAACAGACTTTTATTCAGTGACATTGTTCAGCTCAAAAGACAGCTCTATGAGAGCAGCACTTTTATTTATACTGTTCCAACACATAACTTTCAACAATGTAACTATATACAAGCAATACTATTGGACCCAAGCAGGGCTCAGTGATCTAGATTGGCTTCAGGACCAATGGGAGTCTTTATTAATCAGCCAATAGGAATTGAAGCTTTAGGATACCAGAGCCCTTTTCAAGCTATTACTGCTTCATATTCTAAACAAACACAACACTCCTCCCCCCTAAGTTCAAACAACAATGTCCCTTAGGTGTGGGGGCAGTCGCCTGGTCCATTGGGACCGGCGTGGCAAGGGTGAACCTGATGGAGAATGTCATCTTAAATCTGGGGACTCCATATAGGCCGGCATGAGCTGTGGTGGCGGACTCAAGGGGGAGCAGTCCGTAAAGTCTGGGAGCTCCGAGAGTTCCAGGGCATGACCCAGCTCTGGCAGGGGGCCTACCTCGTTCTGAGCTGGCAGTGACTCGGCAGACTGTTCCCTTGGGATGTCCCGGGCTGGAGTTGGCAGAGGGCTGCCCTCTGTCAGGCGACTCCCCCAGGCGCCGGTGTCTTGCTGAGCCAGGAGATCTCCCAGGCTGGCCTCAGGAACCAGGGTGCATTGCAAATGTTGTCCTGATGCAGGACAATGTTGTCCTGATGCAGGACAATGTTGTCCTGGGGAGCATGGCAAGCGTTGCTCTGGCTCAGGAACTGGGGAGCATTGCAACCAATCCTCCGGGGCTGGCCACCGGAGTCTCAGCTGGGCCAGATGTCTGCGACGGACCTGCCCCGTGTCGTCCCTCACCTCATACGATATAGGGCCTATTGAGCACACAACGACTGCTGGAACCCAGTGCAGATCTGCCCCATAGTTCCGGGTGTACACTGCATCTCCTGGTGCAAAGGACCGAGTGGACCCTGTGGCGATAGGGTCGCAGTGGACGTTTGGCACCAGGTTGGGGTGGAGGTGGCTCAGACGGGTGGACAGCTGGTGGCCCATAAGCAGCTCCGCTGGCGACTTCCCGGTGGCGGCATGTGGCGAGGAGTGCTGCTGCAACAAGAATCCGGAGAGGTTGGCTGGGAAATTCCCATCACCCATCCTGCGGAGCGAGTCCTTGACTGTTCACACCATTCGCTTGGCCTGACCGTTCGTCTTGGGGTGGAAAGGAGCCGAGGTGATGTGCCGGATACCCCGCTCATCCAGGAAGGTCTGGAACTCTTCAGAGGTGAATTGAGTTCCATTGTTGGACATGAGAAAATCCGGCAGGCCGAAGGTGGCGAAGAGATGGTCTAAGCAGCAGGCAATGATGGCCAATGTCATGGAGGTGACAGGGATGACCTCCAACCACTTGGAATACACATTCACAATAATCAAGAGTGTCCGGCCCTGGAAGGGCCCAGCAAAGTCCATGTGAATGTGGGACCATGGGCACCTTGGCTTCTCCCATGGATGAACAGGAACCTCTGGAGCTGCTGGCCTCGACTCCTGGCACGGCTGACATGTCCAGACCCACCGCTCAATCTGCTGATCCATGCTGGGCCACCAAACATAGCTCCTAGTGATGGCCTTCATCTTAACAATGCCTGGGTGCCCTTCATGCATCCAGCACCCGTTGGTAAAGTGGGGGAGGGACGACGACTCTGTTTCCCCACAACAGGCATCCCTTGTTTACCAACAGCTCAGACGATCTCGACAGGAATGGCTGGAATTCAGCATCGAGTGTCCCTAATGGCCATCCCCTCCACACATGGTTGTAGACTCGGCTGAGCGTTCAATCCCGGACGGTGTGGAATGCTACGTCAGCAATGGAGAGCGGAGGCTGCGGCAGCTCCTCAATCAGCAAAACTTCCTGGAGTGGGGCCTCGGGCGGTCCTAAAGATGGAAGCAGCAGACGGCTAAGGGTGTCAGCATGCCCGATGGTCTTGCCAGGCCTGTGGAGGAGGCGGAAAGAGAAGGCAGATAGAAGAACTGCCCAGCGCATCATCCGGGGGGACAGAATCTGGGGAGTTTGACAGTCGGCCGTGAAGATGCCAAGCAGCGGCTTGTGGACAGTGACGATTTCAAATTCCCGCCCGTAGATGAAATCGTGAAATTTCTTCACTGCAGGGATGATTGCTAGTGCCTCTCGATCTATCTGGGCATAGTTTCTCTCAGCAGGGGATAATGTTCTGGAATAGAAAACAATAGGGGCCTCCCGGCCAGACAGCAACCAGTGACTGAGCACGGCCCCAATCCCATAAGGCGACACATCACATGCTAGGACAAGGGGCTTCTTCTCATCATAGTGCACGAGGATGGCATCGGAGGCAAGGAGGGCTTTGACGGCTTGGAAGGAGGCGTTTTCCTGGCGACCCCATGCCCATGGAGCTGACTTGTCCAGTAAATGATGGAGTGGTTCTGCAAGAGCTGCTTAGTTGGGCAAGAAGGCATGATAAAAGTTCAATAGTCCTAAGAAGTACTGCAGCTCTTTCTTAGACTTCGGAGGGGGTGCGTTGTGGATTGCAGCAACCTTGTCCGGAGCAGGGTGGATGCCATCAGCGTCTAGTCAGTAACCCAGGAATTGAATGGTAGGGATGAAGAACTCGCATTTCTCCTTCTTCAGCCGAAGGCCAACGTCCTGTAGCCGACGAAGGACCTCTTGCACCCGAGTAGCCAGTTCAAGATCAGAGGCCCCGGCAATTAAGATGTCACTGAAATAGGGTACGACAACAGGCAGACCCCGAAGGCTCTCCATAAGTTCTTGAAAAATGCCAGGGGCGACGCTTACCCTGAACTGCAGCCGGTTTACTTTAAAAACACCTCGGTGCATCACGATAGTCTGTGCCTCTACTGGCTGCATCTACTGGCAACTGCTGATATGCCTGGGCGAGGTCGATCTTGGCGAACACCCGGCCCCCAGAGACCGAGGCTAGAAGGTGGCTCACCACAGGAACCAGGTATGCATGCGGCTGTAGGGCCCAGTTGATGGTGCACTTATAGTCAGCGCACAAACAGATGGAGCCATAGGGCTTGAGGGGAGTGACGATAGGTGTCTCCCACTTGGCATTGGGAACTGGCTCGAGGATCCCTTGGGCCAACAGCTTATCAATCCACTCATCAATCTTGGACTCGAAAGTGACGGGGCAGCATCTGGGCTTGAGGCTGATTGGTGGTACAGCAGGATCCAGATTAAATGACACAGGTGGACCCTTGTAGCAGCCTAACTCTGTCTTGAAAACCTCCGGAAACTCTGTCTCAAGGTCCATAAAAGGCTGCGGCTCAACTTGGTTCACGCCAACAACATCTATGCCCAAGGCGGTGAACCAGTCCAGCCCTATCAGGCTTGTGCGGTGACCCTCTACCACGAGCAGGTTCAGACGGCGGGAGAATTTCTTATATTTGACCTGACTGTGGTGATGCCAATGACTGGAACTCAGTTCCTCTGGAAGTCTAACAGCTGTAAGGTGCATCTCTGAAGGCGGTGAGCAGCGAATCGCGGGCAGACTTGTTGGAACATGCTCCAAGAGATGATGGACAATGCTGACCCAGAGTCTTCCTCCATCTGGCACGTGCAACCTTCGATGAAGATGGTGGCTTTGATTTTCGGACACAGATGTAGCCCCTGGTGTATATATAGGCGGTTGGTGTAGTCCTCAGACACACTTGCTTCATTGCTGTACCTTTGTCTTTGCCTGGACGGCCAAGATGACTTGGAATGATACAATTGGCTGGGGGCATTCACAGACCCTCGGGTATGCTGGAACTCATCTGGAGCATCATGATCCTGAGACGAGCGACATACTTTGGCAAGGTGGCCCGCTTTCCCACACACATGACAGATGGCATCGCGGAACTGACAGTCTCTACATGCATGTGTACCTCCGCAACTGGCACAGCCATTTTTTCTCGGGCTTTTTTGAGAGCGGTGCAGGCTTTTGTGATGGCGACACAGATTCTGATTGGCCCTCGTGTTGAAAACTCCATCATCGGACACATCAGATTGGTCGTCCCAGGTATCATCAGACTCAGCAGTAGTACCCTGGTGTACAGCATCAGAGCGGCCTGGCGTGTGGCTTTGGGGACTCAATCGCAGTTCGCAGAGGGATAGGTTGGTGGCCTCTACTCTCAGGGCCTCTTCAAGGGCTGATTCATATATGAGAGTCTTTAGTAAGAGTAGGGCTCGCTCAATGCTCTCATCTCTGAGGCCACAGAGCAGCCGACCTAGGAGGACAGACTTCAAATCGGTGAAGTGACAGTCTCGACCAGCCCGCCTCAGTGCAGTGAGGTACTCCGTGACAGACTCACCCTCCTTCTGGTTCCGCTGATGGAACACGCATTGGTGTGTGGCAGCCGACGTCTTTGGGGTGAAGTACTCGGTCCTTGATGATGCCGAGAGGGGTCTCGAGTAACTTAGAAGGGGCAACTAAATCTCAAGCAATGTCGAATACAGCCTGGCCACAGGTACTCAGAAAAGTGGCACGGCAGACATCATCTCCGTCAATATGATTTGCTATGAGGTAGCATTTAAACCAATCGAGGTATGAATCCCAGTTCCCAACCTTTGGGTCGAATGGTTCGATATGGCCCTTGGATGCCATGTTCGTAGTGATTTAGCTCTGGGCGCCCTTAGTGATTTCAGCTGGGCAAAGAGAGTGATTTCAGCCATTCAGTTAGGACTGGAATCCCATCCTTGTCACCAGTTTTAAGTATTGAGCAGGAGGCGATGAATTCAAACAAACAGGCTTTTATTCAGTGACATTGTTCAGCTCAAAAGACAGCTCTATGAGAGCAGCACTTTCATTCATACTGTTCCAACACATAACTTTCAACAATGTAACTGTATAGAAGCAATACTATTGGACCCAAGCAGGGCTCAGTGATTGGGTATCTAGATTGGCTTCAGGATCAATGGGAGTCTTTATTTATCAGCCAATAGGAATTGGAGCTTTAGGATACCAGAGCCCTTTTCAAGCTATTACTGCTTCATATTCTAAACAAACACATCACTTCAGCTTTTTTCTAAGTGTGACTGGGAAGATATCTGCAAACTAATAGTAGCTAATTAGGTTAGAATTAGTAGGTTGTGTAAGGTTTCTTTGCTGGCTATTTTGAATGAGTAAGCAGGATTACTTTCTTTGTATATTGTAGTGATAGTTATGTTAATAGGATCTTTGTAATTGTAATACACATGCAGTGATAAGCTATATGTTAATAGAGTTCTTTGTATTTGGAATACACAAGTTACAGGTAAAAGTAATTCTTTTGAAACTGTAAAAAATAGTTGTTCTAGCGTCTTTTAACAGCTGAATCTCTTCTACTGCAGCAACTACACAGCTGTTTGTTTCTCTTCTCTATTGTACTTTTTTTAGCCCTTCCTTTAAGACCAACAGACCAGTCTGTAAGTGATGAGGTTCATTCAACAACATTTTGCTGCTACTTCAGGTGTTTTTTTCCCCAGTAAAAACTTTAAAAACTAAAACTGTGCAAAGCTTAGTATTTTAAAGTTTAAATAGGATTTATACTATTTCTTTATTGCCTTGTGATCAGCTTTTACCCTAGTCCTATAAGATTCTAGTTGTTATTTATATATCACATAATTATTCAAAAACCTACAAAAGGAAGATGTTTACTAACTTGAGTCCTGAGGTTGTAATGGAACATTAGTGCAAAGATGGAATATACCAGCAGCCAGCATAATGTGCAAAATGTGATGCATGCTACACAAATGTTTCACGTGAGAAAGATAAACTTTGAAGATCACAGTCTTGCTAACATTCCTCAGAATAGATTGTTATTATTTTCTGTGAACTCCTAGATGAGGGTCAAATGCAGAAAGTTCAGCTGTACTACTGTGGTGCACAGACAGAACAGTGGTTTTGCCAGTGAATGGATCATCTTTGTAATAAAACCAGAGGCTGCCATTTGTTAGTATAATTATCATTTCTCTATTCCCTGATCAGGAAAGGGAGACCTTTTGACTACAACTTTGGTTCTGGCCAGCTTAAAACTGGAAATCTGACTCTCTTAGTTGCACAATATCTGAAGTCTGTGCAATATTTTCCAGTTGAAAGCCTGCTTTCTCATTGCAGGTATCTAGATTACGGTTTGCCTAATGTCGTGGTAGTTTTTGGTTGCACAATTCAGTTTGAGACATTCAGTTTCAAAATGTCCTAACTAAAAATGATGAATTGAAGTATTTTAGTTGAACTTGCAGGATTGTGATAACATAATTTTTCAGTCTCTCTTTTTCCCACCCCCATTTCACTGCAACATGGAAAACTCCCAAAAGCAAACTGTCTGAGATCCACAGAGTCCATGACAGACACCCAGGAAACCTATATGGTGGATTTATAGATGCTCTCCAATGACCCTTTGGATTCTGCTCTGCGTAGGGTTCATCTCATTTCAGCACGGCCAAAAGACATCATCCAGAAGTTTGACTGAGGCTAACCACCAGCGGTATAATACTAGATAGCCAGTGCACTGTGACAGCCAGCATTGTTCAGTAGTTAGAGTGTTGAACTAGGATCTGGGAAAGCCAGGTTTGAAGGTCCTCTCTGCCACAAAAGCTTGCTGGGTGAAATTTGGGCAATCACACTCTCGGTCCAGCCTGTTTTACAGGGTTGTTGTTATGAGGATAAAACAGAAGGAAAGAAAACTGTGAGCTGTTTTGGGTCCCTGCTGAGGAGAGAAGCAGGGTATATCTAATAAAAGAATGTCCCAGTTTTGAAAGAACTCATTAGGCTTCCAAACTGTTTCCAAGCACAATTTAAATTTATTTTATTTATTGGAGCATTCCTATGCTGCATTTCTCCCCAAAGGACATCAAGGCAATTATACAAAATTCCAAATTAAAAAGCCATACAAATAAGACAAATAATGGAAATACAAACATTTCTGGGCTGGTCTTGGTCCACCAAACTTCCCTTCAGCTCTTGCCCTTTAGCTTGCATCTCTGGTGCTGCCCAGGCAAAATGCCTACAAGGAGAGAACGATCTCAGTTCAGAGGAAACTCAACTGCTGCCAGTTTGCTTCTATAGCAAGCCAACCAGATCTTTCTCACTTCCTCCCTTGTTGGTGAAGACCTTTACAGTGCAATCCTAAAGCAACCAAAATTAATGGCTGTAACTCAGCACAGGATTGCACTGTTAAAGACTTGGGACCAGAATATCTCAGGGACTGCTTATTTACAAATGAATCACCCTGTTCCTTAACATCTTTTATCTTTTCTCTGTGTGCCTCCATCTTCAGGTTAAGCAGGTTGCTACCATGTAAAAGGCTTTTTCTGTGGCACCACCCCAGACCTGGAATTCCTACTCAAACTTGCCTTGACTAGGTTGTCATGCTTAAGGCAATGTAAAGTTCACCCAAGGTTCTTAACGCTGAATAGTAACACCTACTTGTTGGAGTGAGTGACTCAGCCTGGACATCAGGGGGACACTACAGCACTCCAAGCATGCATAGGTGCTATCTCCTGGAATGAGATGCCTCTCTTTGTCTTAATCTGGGAGCTGCCCTCTGACTCCTCCTCTCTCACACTTTGTCCTCTCACTCTATTTACATAGCCTTCCATGGAAACAAATGTCTCTGCAGGTCTCTCCTGTGGAGACAATGCCCTCATACTACCACACACATTATGCCGGATTAGCTGGCCATTTTTTATAGGGAAAGTACTCTTTAGACTAGGCTTCTGTCTCTACTTTTGAATGCAACCTGAATGTGAACTGGATCTACTTGAATAAATGTAAGTTTACCTTTTTACAATATACTTCTTGGGAGATTTATTTACTACACTCAGGATCACGCTTCTATGACTGAGCAAACTCCAAATATCCCAATAGGGTTATGGGTCCAGAGTGGATTTTAACATTTAAAAGGGATTTTTCTTATTTGTTCGTTTTTCTCTTGCTTGAGCAATTACAAGGCTTCACCACCAGCTGTCAAGAACAAAAGATGCTGGGAATTCACTTAACAGCAGGTCATAAGCTCTCAATGCAGAAAGAAACTTCTTTTCCTCTCTCCCTTTCTTTTGCATTGCTAACATCAGGGCTATTTTTGGGCAGGACCGCACAGGGATGGAGTTCCGGCTGGCTTCTGAATTGGCCACGCCTACAGCCCAGCCCCCCCCCCCCGGCTCCCCATGTGCCCCGCAAGCCGCAGGGCACCTGGAGAAGCCGATCCTGGGAGGGAGCTGTGCTTTCATGGGTGTGGCCTAATATGCTAATGAGTTCCTGCTGGGCTTTTTCTACAAAAAAAAGCCCTGGCTAACATGACACAATATGCAATCCTCAAGAAACTTAATGTAGATAATTTCACCTTGTGGCTTCATAGAACTGAACATCAACTCAAGGAGGAAACAGCTAATTTTTCATTAACTGCTTCATGACCTTTGGGGAACTGAAAATGAGATCACGAGATGGGATAATGCAGATGGTAAAGCACAAAATGTAATTATTAGTACAATGGCTAATTCCCAGTTGGCATACATAAAATGACAAGATACTGCAAAAGGGATGATTAAAGTCTTAAGAAAGGTCTATGAGAGCAAAACCAGGCTAGCAAGATTTCTTTGTTTAGAGAACTTTTCTCAGTCAGGCTAAAAGAAACTCAAAATGAAGAAACCCATATAGAAACATTACTAAATCTAATTGACAAGCTTGCAACTGCTGGTAAAGTGCTAGATGAGAATTTAAAAATCTGACTGTTTCTAAGCTCCCTAACTGAATCTTATTCTGCATTCATTTCAACATTTAATGGGAAAGATTGAAAGTTGGAAGACTTTCTGGGGCTGATAAGAGTTGAGTACCATAAACAAAAGGGCTATCGTGAGCAGCACAAAAGTAAAAATGACTCAAGTTACATGGTCCGAGAGGCCAGGTCAAGGGGGGCAAGAACTAAGCCTACTGACTACAGAAAGCCCAAACCCAAAGACAAAAGAAATGTCTCTCACTACTTCAATTGTAACAACCCAAGTCATACCCAGAAAGAGTGCTTGCTAGATAGAAATGCAAATGCCAGTACCAGCAAGCAACCTCACACTCAAACACAGAAACAGAAGGATTTCTCCCAAAGAAAGCAATTTAATTATTGCATATGTCATGTAGCACGAACTGATGAAAATCACAAGCCTTGGCTAATTGATAGTGGTGCTTGCATACATATGACATCAGATACGATTTTTTAAAATAAACTGGTCGCAAATGCTTCAGGAAAAGTGCACCTAGCCAATGGAGATCATGTAGACATATCAGGAAAAGGGAAAGTTACATTAAACTGCCAAATGGGTGCTGGAGGAACTGAAATTGCTGCAGATGATGTTTTATAAATTCCTGATTTAAAGGCAAATTTGCTAAGTGTACCCACACTATCAGAAAAAGGATTTGCCATACACATTGAGAATAATGTATGTACTGTCTCATGCCAAGGTGAGCTATGTTCCACAGGTGATCTCAGAAATGGAGTTTTCGAGCTAGACTGCCAGGAACCAAAGACCTGGGCAGCCAAGACAACTGCTAACCAGAAGTCCCTGGAGTTTTGGCACAGGAGATTTGTGCATCGTGACCCAGAAGCCATCTTGAAACTACAAACAAAGGAATCGGCAACAGGTACCAATATAAGTCAGTGTGCCAATGATAACAGTTGTATGTAAGTTGTATAAAAAGAAAGGCAACTCAGACTTCTATTCCCAAACTAAGTCAGAGATGCTACTAAGCAACCACTTGAGCTAATTCACACTGACTTATGTGGGCCCACCAAACCAGCATCAACCAGAAATAACACTTATCTAATATCTTTTATTGATGATTTTTCAAGATATACTGTGTGTTATTTGCTGAAGGAGAAATCACAAACTAAACAGAAACTGAGAGTCTACATTGCCATGGTTTCTAAAAAGTTGAACAGGAAACCCCAAGCCATCCACTCTGACTGTGGTGGTGAGTACATGTCTAGATCAGTGCAGGCATTCTAGGGGACCATAGAATCCAACACAGACTTACTGTACCCCACACACCAGAACAGAATGGGGTTGCTAAGCACAAGAATTGCTCTATAGTGGACATCAGAAGCATGCTAATTTACTCAGGCCTTCCCCACAGGCACTGGGAAGAAGCTGCAATGACTACAGCTTACCTGAAAAACAGATTGCCAACCAAAGCCACAGAGAAAAATTCATTATGGCATAACAGAAAGCCAAGCATAGAACATATTAGGGTATTTGTATCCAAGATTTATGCCCATATACCAAAAGAAAAAAAATCCAAATTAGAACCCAGAGCTGAAAAAGGCATCTCTGTAGGCTGTTCTCCAGAAAGTAAGGGATACAGAATTCTAGACACTAACCAAATTACTGCAAGCAAAGTAGTGTAGTTTGATGAGTGACCAAGGAACAACTGGACTATTTTTACAGATGACCATCCAAAGGGAGATGCTGACAACAACCAGCTGCCGGTGTATTGCCCGAAGCCAATGAACACAGTCACTACACAGACACAAACAGATGCTCAACCAGAAGAGGAGGTGAAGGCAGAAGTTCCTAAACCAGCAGGTACGCCAGAGGAGCTGGAGACTGCTGCGGAGGAAAGAAGAAATGGATGCACTGGTTAAGTCTTGTTCTTAACCTAAGGGTAAGAATGCCATTGGGTGTAAGTGGGTCTTTAAGGCTAAGCAGAATGCAAAAAGTGATGTTGAGAGACATGAAGCCAGATTAGTGGCAAAAGGATCTTCTCAAATTTAAGGATGAGATTATGACCAAATGTTTGCACCAGTTGTAAAATATTCCACAATTAGGATGCTCCAAAGCATCACAGCTTCCAGAAACATGGAAACAGAACACTTAGACATTAAGACTGCCTTTTTACATGGTGAAACAGAGGAAGAATTATACATGAAATAGCCTCCAGGGTCTACGGATGAAAAGAATAAACATCTAGTCTGTAAACTTCAAAAGGGGCTTTATGGGTTTAAACAAGCTGCAAAAGCGTGGTCAGATAAACTGAACAAGATGCTACTCAGTCAGGGCTTCAGACAAGGCAAAGCTGTCCCCTGTCTTTGCAGCAGACACAGAGATGGAAGATGGACATCAGATGCTGACGATCTGATTATTTGTCATGAAAATAAATGACTGTGCTGAGATTATATCCCAACTAAACAAGGAAGTAGAAGTCACCTAGGCAATGCTAAATTTACTTGGGAATTCAGATCCAACAGGAACCAGATGGAAGTTATCTTCTTAGTCAAAAGGAGAAGATACTGAAACTATTGCAAAGCCTGGAAGGTGTTCATCCTGGAAGGTGCTAATCCAGTGCCCACACACGATGCCAGATTAGCTGGCCATTTGTGATAGGTGAAGTACTCTTTAGATTAGGCTTCTTTCTCGCCTTTCGACTGCAACCTGCATGTGAACTGGATCTACTTGAATAGATGTACGTTTACGTTTTTTTGCAATATACTTCTTGGGAGATTTATTTATTGCACTCAGTATCACACTTTTGTGACTGGGAAAACTCTGCTATATTAACTAAATGTCCCAATACTACCAACCATTCTTTAGATCTTATTATTTTATCACTGGCCATATTTGATTGTTTGTTATCAGTTGGTTTGCTATCAGTCTTATTTTATTGTACATTGCCTTGCCTGTTATTTTAACCGAAAGACAGGATATTGTAACTTTATAAAATATAAAAAAATAAATGTAGCTTCAAGTTTCTAACTTCCATGTTGATTCTAATAACCACCAGCAGCAGGAAAATACAAAATGTTGGTTTTCCCAATATTCTAGCTCATTCTTTTAGGCGAGAGGGGTGCAAAGTCGGTCATAAGTCAAATGGGCTTTCTGGTATAGCATCAACCTTGTACAAAGTATCTGTTTGTTCCTGTTACAAAAAACCACAGTCAAACTTTATACTTCACATATTTTGAAACAGCCCTCATGGGACAGCATCTCTGTTTGGCTGGTGGTCTGTGGGCTGCAGAGGGGCCAGGAACATTTATGAGAAACAAACACTTTAGATATTCAGCTTAGCTTAGCAGCCATTTGAAATAAAGGATAAGGGTGCTGTGTCTGTTTTTCAGTAGAGTTGCCAACTGGTCGGACTTCACTGTTCCAGCCCAAATTTCATCTTCTTGATATCAACTGGGGGGGGGGGGGGGGATTGTCCTTAGGATGTGTTTTAAAATGAAAAATACTACCCACAGGGCCATCTGCACATACCCAGAAGCACTATGGGCTCTTAAGGTTTAGTTGTGACATGCACTGCAATCCTATGTATGATAACTCAGAAGTCTCATTTTGCTCAGTGGGGCTTCCCCATAGGTAAGAATACATGAGATTGCAGCTTGAGCCCCAATGAAAAGTAATGGAATAAGGCTTAGTAGCTTCCCACTGATTTCATGGTGTTTACATTACGCGCACAAATGTCACTTGAACAGACAATGGTTCAAAGGAAAATGGTAAGAGAATGGATTTCGTAACTGTGTTCCCAGAAATGGAACTACTCCATGATGGGAATTATTAAGAAAGGGACTAAAAATAAAACTGCCAGTATTATAATGTATAGATGGTATGACTTCATTTCAAATACTGTGTGCAGTTCTGTTTGCCATATGTCAAAAAGGACATTGGAGAGCAGGAAAACATACAGAAGAGGGCAACCAAGATGATTGAAGGTTGAAGCACCTTTCATATGAGGAAAGACTTTTCAGTTTAAAAAGATGATGACTAAGGGGGGACATGGCAGAGGTTTATAAAATTATGTATAGGACAGAGAGAATGGATAGAGAGAACTTTCCCTCCCTTCCAAAATAGTAGAAGGTGGGGGCAGCCAGTGAAGTTGATAGTCAATATATTTAGGATGGTGAATGGGTGATCAGGGCCAGCTCTATCACTAGGCCAACTAGGCAGCCGCCTAGGGGCGCAGCTGGCAAATGGGGCAGTGGAGAGACTGAGAGAGACTCAAACCAGGAGATAGTGTGCTTTATGCAAACCATGATTTACCATTATGTCTGAATGCAGCTTTCCATTCAGGCTAAGAACCAAACTTAGCCTTGGGCCAATGCAGATAGACTTGGAGGTGCTGCGGCCAGCCAGTGCTGGTGGCTGCCGGTGGGGCTGGAGAGCTTATGAGCCTGGGCAGGTGGGCGGGTGCTGGGGCTGGGGGATATCCCTTGTGGGTGGGTCTCCGGTGGTGGAGAGGGCAGCTCTGCAGTGGGGGGGGGGCACTACAAGGCAGCCTCACCTGCGGGGGCGCCAAAAGGAACCTTGCCTAGTGCACAAAAAACCCTGGGGCCGGCCCTGTGGGTGATTATTTGATGAGTGATTACAATGTGGAAACTGCTAGAGGAAACAGTGATGGCCACAAGTGTAGATGGCTTTAAAGGGGGATTAGACAAATTCATGGACAATAAATCCACCAGTGGCTATTAGCCATAGTGACTAAAGGGAGTTTCTACATTCAGAGGCAGTAAATCAATTACCAATGCTAGGAGACCCCATCTGAGGAATAACTTGGCATGTATGCCCTATTGTTGGCCCTTCAGAGCAACTGATTGGCCACAGTGTGAGACAGGAAGCAGAACTAGATCACTGGTCTGATCCAACAGGGCTTTTCTTATATTCTTAAGAATGGGGTTATTCTGTTCTCTGTCAACCCAGTGTGCTCAGCAGTGAAAAAGGCAAACTGTATGTTGGGGACTATTAGGAAAAGGATAGAAAATAAAATGGCTGATATTATAATACTCTCTAATATATCTATGGCATGGCTTCATTTGGAATGCTGTGTGCAGTTCTCATCACTGTATCTCAGAAGAGACATTGCAGAGCTGGAAAAAGTACGGCAGAGGACAACCAAGATGAGCAGGGGTTTCCCTGTGAGGAAAGGCTGAAGAGTCTGGGACTGATTTCACACAAGCCGCTGCTCCACCCCCACTCTTCCCTTTTCCCCGACTGCATGCGTCAATTTCCCACTCTGTGCTGCACGGCTGCCTTTTGACCCGCAGCTTCACCCAATTTTCCCAGTGTCTTCTAGATCCTCAAAAAACAGGATCAACAAGATGCAGGGAAAACTGGGCAAAGATGCAGGTCAAAATGCAGCTGCACAGCATATAGTGGGAAATTGACACATGCAATCGGGGGGAAAGGGAAGAGCAGGGGAAGAGCAGCAGCTTGTGTGAAATCAGTCTGGGACTTTTCAGTTTAGAAAAGAGATTACTAAGGGGGGGAAACACATGACAGAGGTTTATAAAATTATGCAAAGCATGGAGAGCATCGACAAAGATAACTTTTTCTCCCTCTTCCAGAACATTAGCTCAAGAGCATCCAATGAAGTTGATGGGCAGTAGATTCAGGATGGACAAAAGGAAATACCTCTTTATACAGCGAGTGATTAAAATGTGAAATTCACTGCCATGGAACATGGTGATGGCCATAGACATAGACAGCTTTAAAGGGGGATTTGATAGATTTGTGGAGGATAGGTCTATCAATGGCTACTAGCCATAGTGACTGATGGGAACCTCCACATTCAAAAGCAGTAAACTCTGAATATCAGTGCCAGGAGGAAACATTGTCCTCAGCCTCTGTGCCCTATTGCTGGACCTCCAGTGGAACTAGTTGGCCACTGTGTGAGACAGGATGCTGGACCAGATGGACCACTGATGTGATCCAGCAGGACTCTTCTGTCCTTATGAGTTCTCTGTTAAACACTCCATATTCTCCTGCATCTCTTTCCTGCATGTTATACCCTAGTGGAAGGTCAATTCAAATGGCATGTGATAATCTGTGATAAGATCACCCAAAATGGTTGCAGAAAATAGTGGAACTGTGGTATTGGGAAAGCAGGATTCAATTCTTCCCCTGTGTATCATTTATCCAGTTGAAAAATGTCCTATTCTACTTGGTAAGGGAAAATGATATGGCCACATTATATATTTTTTCTTTGCCCATCTTAAAATAGCTGAGGGAAAACAAACCCCCCCCAAACAGGATGGGGGGGGCATTTTGGGTTACCGTGTGAGAGGAGAGCCAAGAGAGTCAAACTGTGTGGATAGAATCTTTTGCCTGCAGAAACCCTGCACTGGATCCAACCCATTGTTTTGTTTAAATTATACTGACTGAAACAGTTTCAATATAAATAACATACAACTGTGAATGCTGTGAAAGAGAAAATACTCATGAAATGATATAATCCCTGTGCTAATCATTCTAATGAAATAGAAAAACAATTTATTTTATAATGTATTGCGAGCATAAGCACAAGGATGTGCCACTATTTTCTATAGTATTTATTTTTGTTATCTATATTGAAGCAGTTTTATTCAGTACAGCTTTTCTTTCACTCTTAAATTTGTCTCCAATTTTTAAAGAGTTACAATACATAACTAATAGTTTAGTTTTCTCTGTCACTTAAAATCTACATAGGAATTGTCTTGATTACCACATGTGTATACAATACATCACGTAGTATTTGGCTGAATACAAAAATATACTAAAGATTCTGCATAATAAGTGTAGTTTTCATGTGTTAGGAAAGGTCACAACATACAAGTCAGTTCCTAATAATCCATTTCACATTGGTCATTTGATTGATAAATGAAGAGCAACGTAACTGAAAATTTCTATGGAAAACAATCTCATAGCCTACAAGAATACTATGAGCACATCACATCATATTCGGGTAAAATATTAAAAGAATGATCAAAATGCTTTAAAACAACAAAACCAAAGCATTTTGAAATTCATATTCTAATCAATATTAGTCACATTAAAAAAATGAACCGATTTTGTTTCAGCTTCTGGTTTTCTTAGGGAAAAGTAAACAGCTCCTCTATCCAATAAACTAATGCATAATTAATGTGAAACATGGGTTAAAATTTGAAACATTAGAACACTGGTTTTCAGGTGGATGGGACCAGACTCATATGAGATACATATACACCAAAGATGGGTAGTACTAGCAACACCATTACTATTTAGTTTTTTTAGGCCTTTTTAAAAAGAAGCATAAAGTTGGAAGCAGGGAACAGAAAAGCAGGAGAGGAAGAAATGCAAGAGACCAAAAAAAAAAAGGATAATGAGTTAAGAAAAGATGAACCTATATGGTAAAACATTGAAAGTGGCTTCCCTACTACAGGCTTGAGGTGAAAAACAGGTTCAGAAACATCACTTGAAGATCATTGCATAAGAATGAAGCTAGAATCTATGGGGGGAGGAACATAGTGATTCCCAGTCTTTCTGGATAAATGCCACAACAAATCTAACCTATTAATTCTCCCACTGATAACTGCTTCCTTTAATATGATTATTCTTTATGAATTCCCTTTCTGACCTATAAAGAGTAATCATTTGTCTAGAACATATGCATATTTTACAGACCAATATTCCCCTGAGGTTTCTCCTGACAGGCAATTGCAATATTTGTTCTTTAAAGAACATTCAGTTAAGACTGTGGTCAAAATGCACAAAGTAACATTTTTAAACACTGAATTTATATGCCTATATTTAGCAAACACTATGCCACAAGGATATGAGTAATCTTACTCCTGGGCTGTCATCTTGAAATAATTACTAACTCTTTATAAAATGTGAAGACTGGTCTGCTGGTCGATTACAAAATAATAAAAAAAATCCAAATAGATAAACTGTCATGATAACTTCATTAGAACCAACAAATAGTACAATCCTAAACAGAGTCAAACCCTTCTAAGCCCATTGACTTTAATTAGATCCAGAAGGGTATTTACTCAAATGCAAGTCTAGGATTTTTCACAAGTTATTTCATCAAATAAAAAGGGGGGTTATCTTACATTCACATACATGTCTGAGCTATGTTCAATAACTTGTATGTGTGTGTGTGCGCGCACATGTGACAGACAAACATGTGACAGACAGACAGACAGACATTCTTAAGGGAGTTGTCCTACATTTAGGCTCATCTTCCTTTCAAGAAAATATGATAACACAAATCTTACTTGGGTGTGGTAACATGAAAAGGAGCAGCAAGAAGTGATGCATGGTTGAACCTCTGTCTGCAGTATTTTAAAGCTTTAGGGTGATGATTCAGGAAATGGGTGACTGAACTAAACTAGGTGTGAAACAGGGAGATGGTTTTCCTCTGTGTGTGTGTGTGTATGTGTGTGTGTGTGTGTTTTTAAGAAATGTGCATAGCCAATATTTGGTCTAGTTAGTACCACAGTATGGAGGAAGGGGTTAACACTTTACCCCACACCATTTTCCTAACCTCAATAAGCTCTCCGGACCTACTGATTGTTCTGTGAGGGGAGACATAGCAGGAATCATCATATCGGTACAGTTACGTTTTTACCCTGTAGGTCAAAGAGCCGCTATATGGGAGGCTGAGTTTTGAGACAGAGTGTGGGGAACACAGGCTCAGTCTTATCAAAGACCCTCTGATTCTTTTCTTTAAACTTTTACAACCCTCAGGAGAACTAGTCACTGATTTCCTAATTTTGACCTTTGTGCCCAGTGCTAAAGGTTGCAGCAAAACATAAGGGAAGCAAGAAGCCGTGATTATTCACACTTTGAAAACAGAACCATCACCTATTTCGAGTCTCACACTAATTGGAAATCCTAGGTCCCTTTTAAGGCAGACAGCAAAATAAAACAGGTATTCCTTATATTTTGAAAACTGGAAATAACTTTTTGGCAATATATGATGTGTACAATCCATAGAAATCAAACCGGAAAGTATATGCTTGTATAGCATGGCATGGCATGGCACAGCACAGAACAGTACAGTGTAGTATATACAAGGATATCCTTGCATTTTAGTATAGTACCTTGTATGGTTACCCTCAGGCTGAGGACAGACTGCCAATCTAAAGCGGAGGCAAAGCGGAGGGAACTGGTGTGGGGGAAAAACCCCACGGAGCTGGCCGTTCACACTGGCCAGAGCAATGCGGACCAGCGGCGATACGGAGCGTTCAGACTGCCACGGAGCGTTCAGACTGCCACCTCCGGATGCCTCCCGCTTCTTCCGGTTCACACTGTTTGGAAGCGGGAGGCATGCGGAGGACGGCCCCTGAACACCGGTTTTACCCGGTGTCCTGGTAAAGCGGAAGGAAAGCGACTGGGAGACGGGTAAGTACGAAACGGAGCCGACGGACAGATGCACATGTCTGAACGTGCTCCTTTCTTCCGTTTCCGAAGCGTGCCTGCCCCGCTTTAGATTGCCAGTCTGTCCTCGGCCTCAGTCTAATCATGATGTGGCCAGTCCATTATGCATTCATGTTTCAGTCATGAGTATCACTATGTCATCATACATCTAATAATGCAGAATGACTGGAAGTTTCTGATAATAACTAACGTATATGGCTATTAGGTACTGATGGTCACATGGCTATATCTTTGACTGCATTAAACAGTAATGCTTGCTTATCTGTCCACTTACCTTGTGAAGCAGCTGATGTGCTAGAACTGGCCTTATTCAGGCTCAAACTGGCCTTCAGTGTCCCCAGCCTGCATAGTCTATCAATGCCATTCAAAGCCACCCAGGGCTGGATTAAGGGAAGAGATTGGATTCACTGCCCAAAGAAGGTCCTTTCTGCATTTTCCTGCCACTCCAGATTTTCTTAGTGTTCAAGTTGAGGCAAAACAGCATCCAAATAACCTGGGGCAACAGCAGGCTGAAACCCGGCTGACCACTGAAGGGTGGTAATGTAATGCAGAATGGGGAAAAAAACTGGAATAAAAAGAAGTTTAAACTCGATTTTAGTGCAAAATGGAGGAAACCCCTGAAATAAACAGAAGGTTGAATTTGATTTTAGTGCAGAATTACTTAGAGGACACCGCAGTGAACATGGATTAAAAGGAGAGTGCAGAAAGGGCCAAGTCTCCGAGTGGCTTACAATCCCTTGCCCTTGCCCTCCCCACAACAGACACCCTATGAGGTAGGTGGGGCTGAGAGAGCTCTCTCGAGAACTGCCCTTGAGAGATCAGCACTGAAAGAACTTGTGACTCACCCATGGTCACACCAGCAGCTGCATGTGGAGGAGTGGGAAATCAAACCCAGTTCTCCCAGATTAGAGTCCGCACTCTTAACCACTACACCAAACTGGCTCTCGTAGGGCCAACTGAAGCCCTAAGCACAGCCCAACAATGGTGCACCTCAGCCCTTCCATTGCTTAACTGATAAGGAATTAAGACTCAATAAATGCTGAAGGTGAAACAAGAGATTAAAAATTCAGTTTTCTTCCATGCCATCCCTCAGGCAAGACCTCACAACTATATTAATTTTTTTAATTATTTATTTAACACTAAAGAGCAGTAAGGAACATAAGCAAAAAAAACTGTAGTGCCCCCCCTTCCCTTGGTGCCCTAAGCACATGCTTATTTTGCTTAATGGTTAATCCAGGGCTGGTTACACCCTTCTGAACACATTGACTTTAATGGCCTATAGGTATAACTCTGCTTAGAGCTGCACAATATACTACATGATAAAAGGTCACTTAAATACTAGATTAGATAGCCAGGCTTTTACTGCTTCTAGGCTGCTTCATTGATTACCTGTCCTATCTTGTCCAGCTGCTACTGGTATCTGTAAGCTGTTTATCCTTAACTGACACACTTCCTGTTTGGTTTTTGAACTACTTAGCTTGTTGATTACAGTATTTTGTCGCTTCCTAAATTCCTAACAAGTGATGAAGTTTCTAGGTCTGTGGCCTGCCATCTTGTGCAGAGTTTTACACACTCCTGGATGTCAAGTTCTGCTGTTGTTGAGAGCCATGCCTGTCCTTAGTACAGGCAACATGGCACAGCTAAATGGAAGCTGTATTTTAATCAAACCCTCCAGCTAGAAATCCAGGTTACTCAGGATCCTACTCAGGTATATTCAATGTAGCTTACACCCAGGGAAGTATTCTTAGGATTGCACTGCTATGCATGCATCTGAATGTGTGAAAGAGCATGCAAACTGTGCATGATGTATTCTTCATATGAGAGAGTGAAATGAAAACTCCCCAAACATTTTCATGAGGGATGGATGAACATGACGGAGCTGGACGGAGCCTTGCAGAGCGATGGGGAGAGAGCCCATGTGTCAGGAGACAGAGACAGAGTCAGAGTCAAAAGGAGTGATGTAATCGTCAGAGCGACAGGAAGAAACAAGGCAAAGAGGAAGAGTAACCTCAAGGAACACAACAGAACTGAGGGACTCAAAATGACTCAAAGCGACTCAAAGAACATAGAAGGACAACGGAAATTGAAGACAGAGTGGAAAGGATTAAAAAACTAACAAAGAAAGAACAAAATAGAAATAGTATTAGGTTGTAAATGATGGAGGCTAGGGTAGCCTAAAAGTATATTTATATATTGGAAAAGGGGCGAGGAAGAAAAGGGGAAAGTGGAAGAAAGAAAGGAAGGAAGATGGAAATATAGGCATTTATATTTTGGTCCATTCAATTTATTTATAAAAGGGAGCTAATAATCTTATAACACACACATATATAAGGGATTTAATAAATTAGAGACTAAATATAAAATCTGTGCTTGGGTAAAAAGAAAATATAAGACAATGGCTTCAGGATCAGGTCCGGCTAGGAAATCTTCTTTACCATCCCCAGGCACACTGTCACAGCAAAAACTACAAATATCCCAACTATGCCACTGGGAGATTTAAAAACCATGATCCAAGAAATGGTAGCATGAACAGTAAAGGAAACAGTTGAGCAAACATTACCTACACTGTTAAAATCAGAGATACAAACACTACCCACACTGTTAAAATCAGAAATACAACCGATATATGTAAAAATGGAGGTAATTAAGCAACAAATAACGACAGAAACAGAGGAAATTAAGAAACAAATAATTGAAAATAAACAAGAGATTGTAAAAATAGGTAAAGCCAATCAACAAACTGAAGCTAAAACTACGGAGTTAAATGAAGAGCTACAGGATTTAAAAGATAGGGTGGATAGAATGGAAGAATCCCTGATCTCTCTTGAAATGGATAAAACCACTTTGATACTTTAATGTCAAAATATTCCAGAATCCACAGGGAAATTTTAAAAGAAGAAATAGCACAACTACTAGCAGAGAAATTGGAAACAGGAGAAAAGGAAGATATAGAAAGAGATATAGACTTCATCTTTAGAAAAAATTCTTACTATGCAAGGAAAAATTAAACGCCTAGAGAAGTCCACATTAAATTTAACAGAAAAGAAACAAGAGATAGAATACTGAGAACAGCTAATGAGAAAAGGATTGTGGTAGACCAGGCAGAGATTAAAATACTAAAAGAAACACCATGGAGGGTAAGAGATAAAAGACACAATTATTCAGTTTTGGTTAACTTATTTAAATCAAATGAGATCACTTATAGATGGCTGGTACCAAAAGGAGTGGTATTTAGCTACTTAGGAAGGGGATACTACTTGAACACATTCAAAATGAAAGACTTTCTGGAGAGAAATGGTAAAAACTAGGATTGTAAAAAAATGAAGAGTTATCTTCAGAAGAAGAAAATGCGCAAGACACGTTTGAAAAAATGACAGAAAAGATAGAAAAGCAGGAGTAGAAAAAGGGGAAAGGGAAAAAAGAGTGCCTATACAAATGCTTACTAGGTTTATATATAAAACTAAAGAAAAATATAATAAAGAGAAAAAAGATGGGGAGTAATAAAATTGATATTATCTCAATTAATGTGAATGGATTAAACAGCCCACAGAAAAGAAATAGAACATATCATCAACCCAAAAAGCTTAAAACAGACATTATCTGTTTACAGGAAACTCACATTTAAAAAGATGATGAAAAATACTTAGTAGACAGAAAATTAGGAAAATTATTTGTGGACTCAGATCTAACAAGGAAAAAGAAAGGAGTAGCAATATATGCTAAGGATTACCTACAACCAGAATTACAGTTTAAATCAGGAGATGGAAGAATCCTCAGAATTACAATTTGGAAGCAAAACAAACAGATGTTAATAATTAATATAAAGGCATCCAATCAAGGTCAAGAAAATTTTTTTGGTCACCTGCATGACCTCATAACAGCTAATACCTTTGAAGAACATGACCACATGTTAATGTTTCTCTTTAGTCTGTGGAGGACCCATGCTTAGTTCATGGACCAGCACATATTTGGAAAGATTTGGCCTGTTTATATGGCTCTTAAATAGCTGACATTTCTTGATGGAGAAAAGTGTGGAAATGTAAGTACCTTCTAGGGCTTTCATCATTGCATGTATAGTTCAGCATGAAATTTCTATTGTTCCTGGGAAGAGTCAACTTCAGTTTGTCATATTGGGCTAGATACACTGCAAGCACTGGGCAAGAACTGCAGATCATCTCCAGTTTCTCCTCCTCAGCAGCCACTTCTGACCCTGGGAGAGCTGATTTCTGGGACTGTAGAAGAGATGATGAGGTTGCAGTCGGGAGGGGTAGAGGGTGATATTCCTCCCTTCTTCCTCTTCCATCAGTGGAGTGCAGTGACTGATGGGCAGAAAGGGTGATGCCCCCCCCCCCTGCATTGCAACCTATATGGCTATTAGTTCATGTGGACCCTGTGACCTCAAGAATCAATTTCCCTGTGGCTGGAAATAGTTGCTAGGAGGAAAGAAAGGCAGAGAATATCTGTGACCATTTGTGCCTTTTGCTGATGAATAGTGGGATCCACCTGAATGTATTCTTGAACTTATTGGGAACATTTCAGAATCACAGTAAATATATTTCAAGAACTTGCACGTGTATTTCATAGCATAAATGGATCATGGTATTCTCATCTCATAGTATATTAACACATACTATTAGTTTGGCAGCAGTTTTAAAGTTAAAACAGATGTGTTTGCCAAAAGGACATGTGAGAAATGCCAACAAAGACACAAAGGAGGTGCTGAGAAAGAAATAACAAACAGTATTCACTGTATCTCTACTATAAATATACTAAAGACAGAAACATTGTAAACTAGAACTGTACTTGTATTTCATTTGATGGATTCTCATTTAAGGGTTCAGCTAGGGGGCTGCTTAATAGCACTGTCTGTGTTCATTATGTTCAAGCATAGTTGCTCTAGGGCAGCACCATCCTGCATAGAGTAGGGTCAGACTTAGTACAGCTGATCCAAAAGGCTACATGTAATGCATACATCCAGTGTGATGTTGGAACCACTTCCTTCAGCACCATCATTTCTGGACAATAGCCCACAATAGCACCGTGTTTCTGAATCCATCTCTCCGTGGGAGCTGGGTGAGAGATGCTGTATATTTGAGGAGAGTAGACTGAAACATTGGACCTTACCTGAAGGATCTTTCACTTCAGTGGCTGTGAAGTCATCCAAGACTGGTTAGGTCACACCTCTGCTCGCTCAGGTAGGGCTATGCAAATTTTTGCACAGCTCCTATTGGAGAGACCTAGGCTCTCCTGTTATGTCCAAGCCTTGCATTTTATATAGCCCTCCTTCATTCCCCTTTATTCTCTTCTTTCTCTTTTGGAGTTGTTTTGTTTTGTTTTTGCAGTGCCTTTCCTTGTTCTTCCATTTTCATTTTTCCTCCACCCTTTTTAATTCTTTATTTCCTCCCTGAATTTTTTTTTTTGGGGGGGAGAAGTGGATGACTCCACCCCCACTGAAGAGAAAGAACCTTTAGGTAAGGTCCAGTGTTTCATTCTGCTTCAGTGAGGGGGAAGTAATCCAAGACTGGTTAGCTGTACCCAAGCTGTGTTTGTTAAGTGGGTCCCATGTATGGTCATCATGTTTCCACCACTTGTTGCAGCACCCTCCTGCCAAAGGCTGCCTCAGCTGATGATACTTGGTCAATTCTGTGGTGCCTCACAAAGCTGGAGAATGACGCCCATGTAGTTGCTCCGCAGATCTCCTCCCCTGTAGCCCTGGTGGAGAAGGCTGCCATGGCTGCCGCTGCCCTGGAAGAGTACGCCATGACCGCAGTTGGTGGTGCCAGGCCCTGTGCCTCGTATGCCTTAATGATGCATTGCTTGACCCAATAGGTGACAGCAGACTTCGATGCCCTCTTTCCCTGGTTTTGTGAACCATATGAAACAAAAAGTGCATCTGACTGCCTGAACAATAGCCATCCTGTCATTCTCATTATGAGAGAGATCAAGATGAGCAGCCATGTTAGTCTGTCTGTAGCAGTAGAAAAGAGGAAGAGTCCAGAAGCACCTTAAAGACTAACAAAATTTGAAGAAGTGAGCAGTGACTCTTTTCTGTTATGCTCATTATTTCAGTTTCAAACCCACCCACCCCAATATCACTGTCTTGCCAGTGATTTCATTGTTTGCATAACTCAGAGCAGTTTATTTGCGAAAGCCATGGACTTTTGGGCCTATCTAGGTCCCCTCATTCTGGGAGATCAGCCAGTATCTATATTGTTTCATGCCAGTGATTTTCATTATACAAAATGGAAAATTTCACTGGATTCTTTCTCAGGCCTACTTTTAGGGGAAATGGTTTTTAGAGAAAATGGCTTTTCATTGGTTCAGGCCTCCCTAGTCCAGATGTGCTACCGTGTTGGTCTGAAGCAGTAGAACAAATTTAGAGTCCAGTGGCATCTGTAAGACCAACAAAGGTTTATTCAAGGTATGAGCTTTTGTGTGCATGCACATTTTATCATAGAAATCCATATGTCAGCTCTTGTAGCAATTTCTCATGTCAACTCTGTCCCCCAAGTCTACTGAACTGGCACTATCAAAGGGCCAGATTACACCAATTACCCTATGAAGGCCTCAGTCACCTTTCTTTTCATATGGGCTCAGTATCAAAGCTTTAACTAGCTAATTCTGTGCCCGAGGCAAGAATATAAAATGGGGGGGGGGCAATACTTCCACAGTAGTTATTTTGCTACAATAGTAATTACCAAAATAAGATTAATAACACCACAATGTTTATTTTAGTCATGAGATCTGCATACGCATAATTAAATGAGTATTTGCCTTACTATCTAAAAATACAAAATTAAACTACATCAGGTATGATTATTTTTTACAGCTGCAGTTTTTGTTATTTCAATGGCATTGACACTAAACAAAATTAATCTGTTTTTCTTTTCAGTGTCTGCTTACTTCCAGACAGCCAGGAATATTAACAGGAGCCACCCAACACTGATGATCTGAACAATCTTAACCAGTTCTAGTTCAGACTTTCTCTAATTCCACAAGGCAAGTAACCACTATTCTTGAAAAAAGTAGAGAGAGTGAGGGAGCAAGCAGCAGGGAACCATGAACATACACGATACCACATGAAGTCTGAAATGTGCAGTGCCCAATGGGATTGGGAGGACGAAGGACAGCAAATGGTAGGCACAACCAGAGAAAATTAACTCTGATTTTGTCCCCATCCTTGTCCCTTGCACAATAAATACTCAACCACAAACTTAAACAGGGTTGCCAACTCCAGGTCAGGAAACACCTGGAGATTTTAGAGGTGTAGCCTGGGGAGGAAGGGACATCAGCAGGGTATATTGCCATAGAGTCCACCCTCCAAACATACATTTTCTCAGGGGAACCAATCTCTGTAGCCTGGAGATCAGTTATAATTCCAGGAGGTCTCCGGGCCCCACCTGGAGGCTAGCAGCCTAAGCACAGTAATTGTCAGGAGTGCCTCTGAGGACCTGCCTCCTGCGGACCTAAGTGAGGTGGAGGATCAGTTCCCAGCTCCAGTGGAGCCTCCACCTGAACCAGATGAGGCTCAAGCAAACACCTCTCAGGGCATTACCCTAGCACCAGCAGCAGCTGAGCCACAGCCAAGCTCGAGCCCACCTGATTCATCTCCTCTGGTGGAACAGCTAAGGTCACGATCCAGGCAAGACTTAGCTGCTAGGAGAAAAGAGGCATGCATGCGTAGTGACAGATCACTCAGTCCTGAGTTTTAGAAGAAGCCAGGACCTCACTGCCAGCTGCTAACAAGCACAGGAAGTGGCTGGGTATTTAGGCACAGCACGGAGACTACCAGTTTGTGCTAGCAACAAGTCATTCTGGCTAAGCTCTGCACTTACTCGGCTCATAATAGCTAAACCTGTTTCTGTTTGACTTTGGCTTGATTCTGGACCCTCTGGCTCGTGACTTCAGCTCGGTTTGACTTCGGCTTTTGGTTGACTCCTCGGACTGGTTTGCTTGTGAGTTTCCCTCTCTGACCCTGGCTTGGACTGATGCTGCTTTTGGCTTAGTGTTTTGGACTTGGTATCTCATTCCTGATCTAGCTTGACCTCGGACTGTCTCGGACTTTGGCTTGGCTCCTGACCTACTGGCACCCAGCCCATGACAGTAGGGCTGCCAAGTCCCCCGGTAGGGCGGGGGAAACACCGATTTTTAGTCCTTCCCCCTGCTTTTTCAAAGTTGGCCACCGGGGGGACAAAATGGCTGCCTTAAAAGGCAAATGTCTGCAGAGAGCCTGCCCTGCAGTAAAAAGCCTCACCAGACATTTCCCCTTTAAGAAGTCAGCAAGAGAGCTTCCACAGCAAGAGAGGTCCGCCCAGAGATTAAGGAGGGACTGAAGGAGCTGCTTTTGCATGTGGCTGGCAAGGTAAGTTTCTCTTCCAGCTCTTTTCATTCTCTCTCCCTCTTTCTTTTTTCTGTCTGTCTGTCTCTCTCTCTCTGTGTCCCCATCCAGCAGAGGTCTATCAGTGGCTATTATAGCCACAAGGTCTAAATGGAAGTAAGTGCCTCTGCCAGTTTTTTTTCCTTCTCTCTCTCCCTCTTTCTTTTTTCTGTCTGTCTGTCTGTCTGTGTGTGTCTCTCTCTCTGTCCCCATCCAGCAGAGGTCTATCAGTGGCTATTATAGCCACAAGGTCTAAATGGAAGTAAGTGCCTCTGCCAGTTTTTTTTCCTTCTCTCTCTCCCTCTTTCTTTTTTCTGTCTGTCTGTCTCTCTCTCTCTCTGTCCCCATCCAGCAGAGGTCTATCAGTGGCTATTATTACCCACAAGGTCTAAATGGAACACTTTGTCTGGGGCAGTGATGCTCTGTATTCTTGGTGCTTGGGGGGCAACAGTGGGAGGGCTTCTGGAGTTCTGGCCCCGCTGCTGGACCTCCTGAGGGCACCTGGTATTTTTGGCCACTGTTGTGACACAGAGTGTTGTACTGGATGGGCCGATCCACTGTGGCTTCTCTCCTGTTCTTATGATATGAAAATCATATTTAGCACTTGTGTAGCACTTAGTGCTTCATATTCTGCCGAGATGAGGAAGGATTCAGTAGGGCTGTTGCTCAGTGATAGAGCATCTGCTTGACATGCAGGAGGTATCAGCTTCTTCAGCTAAAAAAGGATCAGGTAATAGGTGACATTAAAGATCTCAGCCTGAGACCCTGGAGAGCCACTACCAGTCTGAGTAGTCAATACTGACCTTGATGGACCAATGGCCTGATTCAGTATTAGGAAACTTCATGAGTTCATGTGTCAGCATGTGGAAGCAACATCACAGGATGTGACATCACAAAATGATGTCACTTCCTTTCTCCTGGCTCCACCCCCAAAGTCTCCTGGCTCCACCCCCAAAGTCCCCAGATATTTCCCAAGTTGGACTTGGCAGCCCTACATGACAGTAATCAGTTTCTTAACAGGTAACATGCAGATGAACTCAAAAAGAGTCTCTTACCTTGGTTCAGTAGGCATGAGTGCCATTCTGCTTGATTCCGCCTGGTCCCTACTAGACAGCACCGCAAAGGCCCAGCGCAGCACAGATAGGCACAGCAGGTCACAACAAAGGCCTCAGCCAGGCCAGGCCCTTCCTCAGCAGCAAAGAAAAACCACACCCATTGGCTCAGCCCCCCCCTAATAATTGGACACTGGGTAGCAGAATCTTGTGAGTCTCTAACTGGTCAATAAATTTCATTAGACTCCTTGACCAAGCCTGTCAATCTACCCTTGTTTTAATATGCCTCCCTGTTGTTCTATAATTTTGCATTCAGCAGCCATGGGCTTTGGCTCAGAAAAGAGTCTCTGCCTCAGTATAGGGAGGAACTTGGCTGAAGTCCAGAAGACAATCAGGCAGTTAAAGGGGGGAGTTGACAGCCTAACCTGCAATCCCTGGACTGGAAGTTAGGTTTTTGTTAAGTTCTGCAAGGAGCTGAACCTGGTAGTGCACTGTTCCTTTTACCCTAAGGGTCCAGCTATCTCTGCTTGGTTGATTTATTTATTTTATTTATTTATTTCACATTTGTATCCCGCCCTCCCTGCGAGTGGGCTCAGGGCAGCTCACACTGATTGGTAAGAATACCATGCATTGACATAAAACATTTAAAACATTTTAGAAACATTTTAAAACAATCAATCAATAATCAAAGTGCTAGATTAGAGGGGGGTTTTTGCAGTGCAGCAGCGTGATTTGGTTTTCCAGCTGACCAGGAAACATACCTGGCATGCTAGGGCTCTTGCATCCAGGGGTGCAAGTGTACAGAAATGCATGCTGTTCCTAATGGATAGTAGATGCATATTTTATTTTTTTCCTGCACCTCTCAGCTTTGTGGGCCCAAGGCAAGTGTCTCACTTGCCTTGCCCTTGTTTTGGCTCTGCTCTGTTGTTGTGACCAACAGCTGAGGCATAGGGCTGCCAGCCCCCAGATGGGGCCTGGGGATCTCCCACTTTTACAACTGATCCCCAGAGATCAGTTCCCCTGGAGAAAATGGCTGCTTTGAAGAGTGGACTCTATGGCACTGTATCATGCTGAGGCCCAGGGGTCATTTCGTAGAAAAAGAGGTGCAGGAGCTCATTAGCATAACTCATTAGCATTCACCGGAAGTATGTCATAAGGAAAGAAAGAAAGAGAGAGAGAGAGCTGGCAGAGAGGGGACGGTTACTAACCCAGGCCTCAGAAATACCACTATTCTGGGAGAATAGATTCAGTGGTGGCTGAAGTCTTCAGAAGGCTGGTCGGAGGAACAAGGACCTTTCCAGGGAAGGGGGTCATTTTGCTGCAAGCCACGACACAAGCAGGCATTCCCCCATGGGGGGGGGGGGTGCTGGCACCAACTCCCGGAGCTGTGCTCCCCCAAGATCCTGCTCGAAATGACCCCTGCTGAGTCCCCTCCCCTATCTAAACCCCACCTTCTCCTGGCTTCACCCCCAAAGTCCCCAGGTATTTTCCAACCCGGACTTGGCAACCCTACTGAGGCACCTGAGAGTAGGCATTTGACAAACTAGTCTCTGCCTCATGAAAGCCCCAGTACAGTCTTTGCTGTTTTCATTGCAATGGAGTAACAAAGCTACACCTCTGCCATGAATCTAAAAGTGAGTCTGGAGTATGGATAATTTAGAAGGCTGCCATCTCACTAGAATGATCAGTTCAGACATTTTATCTTGTCTAGACATATTTCTAATGGAGACATCAGAGCTATTACTTTTTCTGAGGCAAGAGACTTTATTTCATTTTGTTGAATGGTAAAATAGATGATAGATTTTTATAGAATTAGGAAATGGACCTGTGTAAAGAGAGAGCTGCAGAGAACTTAACAAGATATTTAGAACTTAACTGTGTTTGTTTCTTTAAGTGAATCTATCTATTCCTTATAAAAGTATGAACAGATGGTATATCATGCTACTACAAATTAAATATATGCATAAAAAAGAAAATATTGGGAAATTGGAGGGGTTGTGGATAACAAGGAAATTATTTTGGTGTATTTTCACAAACTGCTTTCTTCAAAGGTGGCCAAAAGCACACCTTCCCAGAGGAACACATTTCCCATGCTGGTGCCTCATCTGACCAGTCTTCCCATCAAGAAGCATTCAGTCTCCATTCTCATGCAACAATGGAACTCATCCAAGCAATTATGATAATTCCTTCACTTAGAAAATTCATACAGATTAGGGTTTATGAAATCATATTTCATCCATGTTCACTAAACTTTTCTGTAAATTCTCTGCATTATTAAACAAGACAGCAGAAATCAAAACAGCTATTTTAGGTTACCTGAGGGACTGTAGTAGCCTAATAAGATTTTTTTATTTTTACTTTGAACAGTTCATTCCATGCTTGCTCAGAAATTGATTCTGAAATGACCTTCAGAGTAAAGGCAGATGTAGACAGAATAGCTTGGCTCTTGTGGCAATAATAACATTTCTGTAGGTACAGGGCTTTTTCCCTTGGGAAATGTGCTGGATGTGTTTGAGGAGGTGCATGACTTTGGGAAGTGATACATTGTCCTGCAAGTAGGCTTTTGGAAGTTACCAAAATCTTTAGTGCACCTGTAAACCACCAATTAGTTGTTGCTTACCTAAAGAAACTTGGCACTGCCCATCATTATTCTATGCATCTGACCTTTCATGATACTTCAGTATGAAACCTGACGTCTTTGGCTCACACCAATAGTCAGGGAATCTCAGGGAAACAAAAGCTGATATTGTGACTGATGGATTAAAAATTTCAGCTTAGTCTCATGGCAAAGAATGAATAAATAATGGGGCATATTATAGGAACAAAAACTCAAAGACAAAGCAACATTATTTTGCATGGATTGTAGTAATTAGTCTTAAAAGAAACAAATTGATTTATTGAAGAGATTATGTGCTATGGTCATTGCCTCAAGGCAGTGATGTGCTTCCAATATATTATGTTCTGTGGCTCTCATAATTATGTTTGTGTTCAGCTGAGAGCTTGAATTTAATTGCATACAGTCTCTAAAGATGCACTGACATTTTGCATCCTTTTAAACACTGGATTTGCCATTGTAAATCCCCATTCCATGACAAAGAGCTAGCCATCAAGCCTTCTGTGATGGACTATCAAGGGTTAATGCCTAACAGAATCCGAGAACCTTTTAGTGACAGGCTGTTCATACGGAGTTCTGTGGAGAGAGTCAGTTAGGAAATGACAGAAATTGACAGTTGAAGAAGAGACCGCTAAGCACTGACTGTGGACTGGGTAGGAGGAAAAAGGAGTGAGAGGATCAGAGAGGATCCCCATTCAAACCAAAAAGGGAAATAGTTTCCAGATAAGAGATGTAATTCTTGCCCAGTGAAAAGGAAGACAGCTCATAAAAGAGGAGTGATCCCTGCTCTATGTATATAGAAGGATTTGGTGAACTTGATTGTATGTTCCTGCCTTCTAGACTTTAAGGGTCAATGAAACTCAGAAACCTATGCTTGATTGTTGAAGCAGAACCTGAAAAAAGAGCTCTCTTCAAAGTTTTAAAAGACCTTTTTGAGTAGCAGAAATATTTACTTGTTGGCCACAAATTATCTGGAGTTAGTGTGATTACAAAGTTACCTCAGTTTATTAATGGCTCACCTCATACATCCTACCCTGATTCCACCTGACCTTTTCTCATCCGAGTTAAATAAAATATTTTGTTTATTTTGAATTTCCAAAAGCCTCTTGTGTGCCGTTTGAGAAGTTGAATATACTAAGGTGATTTGTCTCTTCCCTCAGTTCCCTGGGCTGGGACAATATCAAGATGGTAGGTAGGTAGGCGGGCGGACGGACGATATAGGGGCTGCCCAGCAAGAAGGAAGAAAAGGGAAATCCTGTGTGTGAGGGCGGGGAAGAGGGTGAGATCGTCATACCTTCCTTTTTAGATGGGGCTGCCATGCTTTCCTGTGGGACAATGAAAAAAAATCAGTGATATCCCCTTAATCAGTAGAATCTAACTCTCTTGCCTAGATCAAGTGCCATGTGTTTTCTATTGCCGACAAATTATTAGTGCCAGGATCTTATAAGCTTAATAAGAGTTATTCTAAGTTGACAAACTTTTACCAACTTTTAGCAAACAGCTTCCACAAGTAAAGAGACACTGAGTAAACCAGACTGCTTGTTTTAGCCTTATGACTGGGAGAGTGGCTAAAAAGAAGGGATAACTGAAAGTCCAGATATTTCTTGCAATCAGTTGAAGTTACCCCTAACCTTCTTAAGCATTCTGCTGTACTCACAACTGCAGTGGCTAAAAGGAGAATTTTTAAAAGATCATTTAATGTTTTAAACTAATACATTCATATTCTGTTATATCACACTCCAAGTAGCTCACTGTGGCATACGTAACTATCCCCTTCTCTTATCTTACCAACAGCCCTGTGAGATAGGTTAGCAGAGCTCAAGTAACTGGTTCAAAGTTATTCAGTGGATCTTGGGGCTGCCTATGGATTTAAACCCAGGTTTCAAATAAAAAGGGTGATTGTAATAGAACTGAAATCACTAGTGCCCTTAAACAAGTTTGAGTCCACTCTGTTGCTATCTACTATGGGTCTGATCATCTTCAGAGGCCATTCTGTGGGTTGTTGTTGTTAACCATTCAGTTGTGTCTGACTCCTGGCGATTCTATGGGGCAGCTCTCTCCACGTTTTCCAATCTTGTACTTTTTCTTTGAGTCATTTCATGCTCAGGCTGGTGTTGACTTTTATGGTGTCTAGCCAACGTGTTCTTTGGCAGCTCGGTTACCTTTTGCCACTAACCAATCCAAGTATAATTGCTTTTTCTAGTGAGTTCTTCCGCAAGACATGGCCGAAATAAGTCAGTCGCAGTTTTATGATTTTTCCTTCCAATAACATGTCTGGTTTTATTTGCTACAATACTTGCTTGTTTGTCACTTTTGCTGTCCAAGGAATGCGCAGGAGCCTTCACCAGCATCTGAGACTAGCAGAACCAAGAGAGGGCCTTCTCAGTCGTGACACCAGAACTATTCAATCCTCTCCCCAGGGAGAGTCATCTGTCTCATGTATCATCGTCGTTTGTCTTTTGCCACCAAGTGAAAACCTGTCTGTTTCATTTAGCATCCTTTTAATTAATGCAATTAATTAATTACATTTTGTTGGTTCATCACCTTGAGGATCTAAAGGGCCTAGTGATATGATAGATGTGATACAGGTCAGGTCAGGGCATCCCCAACCTAGCTCACAGTCATATGTACCTCTGGGGGACTTGCCTTACAAACCACTCCATCATCTTCAGCCTCTGAGCTCTAGGAAGGGCTTCTGCCTTCTCTCCCATGCTATTTTCCCTAGCCCTGTTTGCCCCTTTCTTGGGCTCCCCTATCTCCCTTTAAGCACCCTGCAAAGCTCACAGGAATTTTAGCGAAGAAAGTTTTTCCCCCCAGGATGATTAAAGCATGATAAGGGTGACAGTAAGTTTGAAGAAAGAATCTTGGGTGGGCAGCGCTGGACAGATGAAGAAAATTGAAGCACTGTCTCTGAAGGGGGGTCACTAATCATCAGTGACTCATATTTAATTAGAAATTTCCCTGTTTTAAGAACAAGCTTGCATTCTTTAAATAAAAGCTGTCCTGTCACAAATCTAAAACAAATTCTTAGGTAGCATGAAAAAGTGCTCCAGGTGTGGCATGCACCCACTTGCGCATTCCTGGCTACAGGCCTGACTTGAAGATGATAAATACTATGTTAGAACAAAACTGATGTAGATAAGGCTGTAAGAGGCCACAACAGTTTTCCCACTGTCTTGGGCATCAGTATAAATGCCTGGGACAATAGTAATTTCTCTTGCTGGAAAATGAATTTCCCTAATAAATTACACTCCTGCATAACTTGCACCTTGCACTTCCACATTAAAAGGTTTTATAAATTATTGCTCCTCCACTGTAATAATATATATTCAATATAGATTTTCAGCTAGATATCCAGTGCTATTGATATTTTTAATATTATTTACTTATCTCATAATTTGTTCCAAAACCCAGAAATAGAAAAGGGTTTGATAGTGGCCAGATAGGCACCAAACATCTCCCATACAGGAAAGGTTATTATCATTATTATATCTAAACAATCTAAACCAATTTATATCAATAATTTGAAACATAACATGAAATGGATGACATATTTAATGCAACTACTAAGTTAAAGGAGACATAGTGAAGTGGTTAGAGTGTCAGACTGGGATCTGGGATTCCCAGGTTCGAATCCACAGTTTGCCATGACCTACCTCGCAGAGTTATTGTAAGGATACTATGGAAGGGGAGAGACAGATTGTAGTGATGTTGGGTTGCCACTGGAAAAAACGTTGGGTATACATGATATTTAAAAAACCCAAAATCCCAAATGTATTAATTGCTGATCGAACAATACCTCTCCTAATTGGGAATGCCTTGTTTAACCTCTTGAACTTTGTGTGAGAGTCAACAAGATACACTTGCACAGGAAGACAGTCCTGGAGAAAGTGTGAGACCTCAAAGCCCAGAGCCTAAGATCTAGCTGCTCTTGTTCACACTTTCACTAAGAAGGAAGTCTCTAATGCACCTAGATTGTTTAGGGCTTTAAGGGTCACTTTGTAATAAATCTGGAAACAAACTGGTAAAATAATGCAGATTAAAAAACAAACAAAAAACAGGAGAAATATTATCCCTGTAGCTAACTCCCTTCAGAATGCTAGCTGCCACATTTTGGGCCAGTCCTGTCCATGTGTCTATGACTGTGGCAGAATACAACAGTTTAGTCCTTCCTATCACCTATTCATATGATGCTCATCCCCCATCTACCATTAGTGGAGACTGCAGAAGCCCTTGTTGCATCAGGGATTATATACAAAAGCAGGTGCTGCCATAATGTTTCTGTCACTGAAACATCATATTCAGACTATGAGGTAACACATGAGGCTACACATACCTAGATCCAGATCACAGATCAGAAATTGTGGATACAGTCATTGGAAGGGCTGCTGATCCACAGAACGATCTCCTGGTCTTTTGGACTGGCTATGGAGACTGTGATCCAGAAGAAATGCATGCAAAGTAGTTCTGTTACAGGGAGTGCTTTTTAAACCCTCCCACCCAGCCTACTCCAGAGATAATAAAATAAAATAAAATGGTTGTTTCCATGTCCAAGCTGCTACCAGGACAGCTAAGGAGTACACCAGGCTATAACAGTGTGCACCAGAACCTCCTGAGGATTTTGACCAAGGTGCACAAATAATCAGAGAACATGGTTCAGTGGGCCTCTTTCATTTCTTTGCACCAGGTTTTGAACTATTACTTCAAAACTCATTAGCATTACTTCATCTTCATTTTTTCCCCTTTTTTGCAATGAGATGACAGGCATCTTCTGTTATTGGCTTGGTGAACCCAGAAATATATGGAATTATCTTCCCGATGTTTCCTTCTCTGCTTTTCTATTAATGGGTAAAAATACAGATTGCTTTTACTAATTGCCTAATTTTTAACCCAAGCTGTTCTAATGGGAAATTAAATATAATTTTCATTCCCTCCTGCAAATTAGAATGCTGGCCAGGTAAGTACTCTTGCATAACAGAGCAAATATATGTACTGCACATAATACATAATGATGAAAACAGAGTTGCTGGGAAGAGTTTTGCTTCAGAATTCTGGAGACTGGTTGCTTGTAACAATCACAGTGGGAATTGCTGTGGGCACCAGTACATACAGAAGCCACACCAATAGGTTAGAGAAGGAAAGCACAACCACTCTAAAAATGGCTGGGAAAGCATTGATTTAGTTCTGATTGGCAGTGGCTCACAGTGTTGTCCTAAGCAGAATCATACTCTTCTGTGTCCATTAAGAAAAAAAAAATCCTTCTCAGCATTTCCACTTGAGCTCTTTTACCTGGAGATACCTGGGATTGTATTTGGAATGTTCTACATCAGAGCTGGTTCCAGATTTTGGGGAGCCCTGGGCAGACGCAGACAGTGCCAAGGGGCCCCCATCTCTCCACCAACAGTGCCCCCTCCCTCCTTTACACCCCCACACCTGCATGCCCCCACCCACCTGTGCATTAATCTCCCACTTTCAAGCCCTCCCACTGCCCATGCTCAGTTATCTGCACTATATGCACACCCTTTCCCCAACAGCGTTGGCCAGTATATGCAGCTGGGAGTGCTGCTTCCATTACCACCAGGAGTGTCACCACTATGCACCAGCTACATGCCCTTCCTCAGTGACTCTAAGCATTTGAGACACTGGGGGTGCAGACAGGTGGCAGGAGAGGGTGTGGGCAGGGGTCAGTGGCAGCTGTCCCACCTCAGGGTATGTTGACACCAGACCTGCTCTGCATTCAAAGCATGAGCTGTACTGCTGATCCACAGCCTGTCCCCCCCATGAGCTCTCACTTAGTGTTTTGATTTTTAAACCATCTTCTGTGCACCATCCTTTTTCTCGCTGAAAGTATGTAAAGAAAGAAGTAAATACCTGCGCCAAATGGGCAGATCTGTAACAATGATTTCAGTTAAAAGGAGATTCCCCCCCCCCTTTTTTTTCTTTTCAAGGAGATATTACTCTTAAAGCAAGTGGGATGATTTGGTTGTAAGAGCAGCCCTATTTTTGTTTTAAAACACAAACTCCAGCTCGAGAAAAAATGGCATTATGCCAAACTTGCATCATTCTATGCCCCCCCCCCCCAAGCTTCAGTGGCTGTGTCAACATCCTGCCATTGTTTCACCTACATGGGATTTTCTTACTCCCTTCCTATCTTGGGTGCTTTGGTTATGGGTTAGTAGAGTGCAGTTTGAGGGAAAGCATCATGATCAAACAGCAGTTGGTAACAACTGGAACTATTTTTGCCATTTTGTTAAGTCACCTACATAATAATTTTATTTCTTTCCCCATGAGTTAATGTGCTACAAACAGGAAGTGTGAGGCCACTGACGAGAGAGTGTGGAGACAATGCTGATGTAAAGCATCTGAAAACAGCTGCTCCACAAGTTGATAGTTGCTCAGTGTATCAGAACTGCTATATCCTCCTCCTCCTTCTTCCTGATACTGCAGCAGGCTTTGCTGCCATTTCATTTTTAAATCCAGGTTATGTTTTCAATGGGGCTGCTGTGGCTCAGAGGTTAAGATGCTGAGCTGCAGACCAGAAGGTCTGTAGTTTGGCAGTTCAAGACCCAAGTGCCGTGTGACAGAGTGAGCTCCCGTCTCTGGCCCTAGCTCCTGCCAGCCTAGCAGTTCAAAAGCAAGAAATTGCAAGTAGATAAACAGGTACTGCTTCGGTGGGAAGGTAACAGTGTTCCATGCACTTCAGCGTTTAGTCATGCCAGCCACATAACCACAGAAACATCTTCTGACAGTGCTGGCTCTTTGGCTTGGAAATGGAGACAAACACCGCCCCCTAGAGTGGAATTTTACTGGCTTTTGAGCAAGGAAAACCTTTACCTTTACTATGTTTTCTATGCAGTACTCCTCAGATAGACAACGTACTGTTCTCTAAGGTAAATAATGTATGCCCTGCAAAATCATATGTTTTGGTTCTTAATGAATGTATTTGTTCTCTATTTTAATATGAGAACTGCCCCAAAGATTCAACTCTTTACATAGAAACAAGCTTGATATATTGATCCAAATTTTTGTTAACACCTCTTTATTTAGTACTGGGGATCTAGAAGAAGAAGAAGAAGAGATTGGATTTATACCCCATCCTTCACTGCCCAAGGGAGTCTCAGAGCAGCTTACAAACTCCTTTCCCTTCCCTTCCCCACAACAGACACCCTATGAGGTGGGTGGGGCTGAGAGAGCTCTGACAGAAACGGCTCTTTTTCAAGAACAGCTGTGCCAGAACTATGGCTTGCCCAAGGTCATCCAGCAGGTGCAAGTGGAGGAGTGGGGAATCAAACCCGGTTCTCCCAGATTAGAGTCTGCACACTTAACCACTACACCAAACTAGCCTTAATTAATGGTAGAAAAGTCCAAAAATTTGAGAGTTCAGACACAGCACGCTGATGGCCACTTCCAGTTCCATTTTGGATAAGACCCAGAATTCAGATTCAATTTGTATCAGTCCCCATATCCTCTTTCCCCAAGTGTGCTGAGGCCCTGACCTGGAAGCATCTCCCTGAAGGTACAGAGCATGGTTGCAGTAATACTCAGCAGGTCCAAAGTGAGGAGGAAGGAAATGACTATACTTTACTAAAATCAACAACCTTTTATCACAAAGGGACTGATCTATTTCAGAGGTAAAAAGCAGATTTTTTAAAATGTAATGCAATTGCTTGTATGGCATGGGCTCCTGTATGTAAGCACCCTTTATGCAAGTGTGAATGGCTGAAGTGCCGCTCTTCTCATTTTGATTTCCAGACTTTTTTTTTACTCTTTAAGGCCGCGGTCACACGGCCCCTTTAAATCCGGGAGGCTCCCGGATTTAAAGGGGCCGCATTTTTCAACAGCGGGTTGGGATGTCTATACATCCCAAGCCCTGCGCCAGCGGGATCGGCTGCCACAGCTGCTGAAGAGGCGGCCGCGGCGGGAACAGCAGCCACGGCGGAAATGGTGGCGGCGGCCGCAGCAGCCACCGCCGCTGAAGAGACGGCAGCGGAGGCAGCGGAGGCAGCCCCAGCAGCACTGGAAGCGGCGGTGGCGGCCTCCGACCCGCCATCCGCCTGGCATTGGAGCCCGCTTCGGCATGGGACTAGGGGCTGGCCGTCTGGTCGGCCCCTTTAAATGTGGGAGGAAATTGCCCTTCCTCCCACATTTAAGTCCCGTGTGGCCGAAGTTTCCACACACACACCCAGCTCTTTACCAGTGTGCTGCAGGGGACCTACTGAGAGACCTACCAAGTGAAAAGGTGCAATTGATGCCATTGTATGATTACTAAAAGCTTCCTTTTTGCCCTGAGATTCAGTGTGCATATGTGCTGCTGTACATTGATGATTTCAAAAAGGGAAAACAAACAGACAAACTGAAAGCTGCAGTAAAGTTAACTCATGAGGCAGAAGAATATAAAGCAGAGGAAACCTGTGCTACAAAAAGACAACAACTCATCCCATCATCTGATTTTTTAGAAAATTGAAAAGAAAGCAGAAAGTATGCACCACTGCTAAACAGTATAATGATTCTGTTGACTTTGTTCCTGACTCTGAATTCATCATTAACCAATGGTTAAGAATGGTTCACCAATGGGAGCAAAAGAGTGTGTGTGTGTGTAAAGTGCTGGCAGAGGTGGTTTGCCATTGCCTTCCTCTGCAGAACCTTTCTTTGGTTGTCTCTCATCCAAGTACCAACCCTGCTTACTTTCCAAGATCTGACAAGATTGGGCTATACCACATTGCCTTCTCTCCCTAAGAACACTTACAGCAACTTAAAAGAAATGGTGAGAATATGGTAAATGAATTCCATGAATATAGTAAATAAATTCCACCCCCCACCCCTCAAGATCCTAAAAAGCTGGTGCTGGGGGGAGCCTTGTTGGAAAAATTCTTTGGGGGTGACATGGCGATGCACTAAGGATGGGGAAGCAGGTAAAAATGGCTTGAACCCCCCTCTTCTACCAGTGGAACTAAGAGAAAGGTAGGGACAATTTTACCAGATTCTCCCTCCTTACTTGATTCCCTCATATCTCATGAAATTTCATCCATGAGGTTCCCATGGCCACCATCAGTAGTTTTTTGGGTGATCAAAAGGCAGAAGGGAATGGCAGGGAAGATCTCTGCCCTCAACTGCCTGTGGCTCACAGAGGTAGACTTCAACACACTGTAAACATTTTTTTTTGTTTCTTACTCAGCATTTAAGCCAGAAGAACAAAAGAGCAGCCCTTCTGCATCAGAGCAAAATTCCCATATACACACAGGATCCCATTGTTCACAGTGGCCAAACTTTTGGTATCTCAGTGTTTTGTGCAAGAAAGGTCAGTTTGTGTTTTCTTGGTTTGCAGTGCTGAAAACTGTTCCATTAAAACAAGTACTATTACTATAATCTTTGGACTGTTCTAGCAAATCATAAAAATAATGAACTTGTATAAAACAATGAATAAGTGAAAATAAGGGAAATGTGCCATATGGAATGGGCAGAGAAATGCTGCAGTTTTACTACAGACTGCTAAGTTCTGCTCATGGCAGAGCCACGTTTTTTAAAAATTACATTCCCACAAAGAGTTTACTTAGAGGGCAGGAGCAAAGCAAATTAACCAGTATTAAATGACATTTATTTGGCAGTTACTTAGCAGAAACTCACTGCCAAGTACAGTAAATGAAGATAAATTTAAGGGAATAAAATTAAGAAGGAAAATGGAGGTTGGGTATACAGAACAAAGGAAAAGCTATAACCACAGTAGCTTCTTTCTCCACTTCCAGCCATGTGTGCTGCTGGCTATATATATGTAGGGGGGAATGCTTCTGTATCAGCATAAGTCTTAGCAATACAGTTGTCTGTTTGTTGAAACCATTCAAAATTCACTGCTTTAGTTCTCAACTTCATTATTTGTAAGCTCACGTTCATGTTCACCTAAATTCCTTGCTGTTTTCATGCCCTGCTAGGGATAAACAGGAACTTTATTCTTCTCAACAGTTTCTCCTTCTACAAGACTGAATAGTGGCACCATTCCAACACTCTCTACCAGGCCATTGTAGCTTCTCATCTCAGTAGGAATGAAGGCTGGAACCGCTCTTCTACCCACATTGCAGTTACAAATTGAAAAAGGTTACCTCTGATCTTTAAAATGATGTTCCCTGCAGCTGCTGGGTATTTCCCCCTTCATTTATACCCTGCCACTCTCTCCAATGGAGACATCATTCTCCTCGCCTCCATTTTATCCCCATAAAAACAACCCTGTGAGGTAGGTTAGGCTGAGAATGTGTGACTGGCCCAAGGTCACCCATCATGTTTCCATGGCAGAGTGGGGATTCATGCTTGGACCTCACAGATCCTGGTCTGACATTCGCCAGTGCACCATGCAAGTTCTCGTGTGATACAGGAAACAGGAGTTATTTCGGGGAAACCAAGACATAACACACGAAAAAATGTAATACCTACTTTGGCTCTCAGAAACCATCTCATAGTTCCCACATGGACTGGAAATATCAGTAAACACTATCGCTTGCAAAAGTCTCATCTTGAAGCATCCTTAGTATGGATTCTGAAGCACGATTCCTTGTTTCTATACCTTTTTTAGACAAAAAGGTTTACTACTTCATCTAAAAATTGTTTGGGATAATCTATGCTGAGCTAATTCCTCATTCCAGTTAGAGGTACCATTGGGTAATTTTAGACTCCAGACTTAATGGTCTTAAAAGGGCCCTCCTTTAGATGGTGATGATGTGAAGCATATAAAGAACATCCAACATGCTTGTCTCATCCCATCCCACCATTTCTACAAACATACATGGTATAACCTGATATGACAGACTGCACTTAAGCTTAGAAGTGCTGTATGAACAGCTGAAGGACTGTGACGGGTTAATTCTTCACAGAAACAGAGAGCCTTGTGAGACAGGCTGCTCCAAGCAATTTTATTGGTTAGCATCAGCTAAGCAGAGAAAGACTTCAGAGCTGCATGCTGAGGAGAGATTCTGTCAGATTTCTGGCTTGACTGAGCTGAGTACTGACAGTCTGATGGCAGCCTCAGCTGAAAGAAGCTTAACACAGACAGGGAATGAGGGGGGGGAGGCTTGGCAAGGAAGTTTGGGAAGTAGGCAAAGACTCAGGCCAGACAAAGGGGAATTTCCATACCCAGTCAAACAGGGAGATAGCTCTGAAGAGTGCAGAGATCCCTGGTCTGGTGTGGTTAGAAACTGCCTTTAGAGACAAGAGTCAGTTAAAAACTCAAGACAAGTACTGGTGTTTCAAGAGAAGGGGACTCGGGTACTGGAAAGAGTGTACCAGTCTTCTGGAAACTAAAAAAGTTAGAGAATACTCAAAGAAACTGTACTGGAGTTTTTGGAAAATATTGGGACAAAAGCTTCTCAAAATAAAGATTTAGCTCAGAATAGCTTAAGAAACTCTCATTAGCTTGAAATATAAGAACTAAAGTCTGTGCATGTACTGGTTTTACCTCAGAAATTTCAACCCTTTTTTTTTTAATAGGAGCCGCCACCGATGATACTAGGATACCATCTGACATCGTAACCATCTGATGTGCCCTGGTCCAACACGGTCTCGGCGATGGCCGAGTGGGGGGGGCAGACCTGCCACTTGGTTGCCATTGAACGCTGTTTTATGGAAGCTTTTATGATTATTTATATGCTTAATGTTATTTATTGTAATGTTTTTAAATGATTTTATAGGTCAATGTATTGATCAGGCCTGAGGCCCATGTAAGCCGCCCTGAGCCCGCTTGCGGGGAGGGCGGGATATAAATGTGAAAAATAAATAAAATAAATAAATAAACCCCTGGTTTTACCTGACCTTTCCTCTCTATGTTAAATAAAATATTTTATAATTTTTGAATATCAAAACACCTTGAGTGTCATTTAAGTTGCATAAATTAACCGGGGGCTCCTGATCCTTCCCTCAGGTTCCTGGGCTGAGCCAACAGCCAGAGTTCTACAGCAAAGAAGAAAACACATTACTAGGGCAGCTCAGGGAAAGAAAAACTGAGGGAAAATCTTGCCTCTGAAAGAGAGGGAAATGGACTGAGCTGAGTTTAAGCATATGTACCCTGAAGTAAGATTCATTGTGCTCTATAGGACTTGCTAGCCACGGCTTTCTTTCAAGGTCATCTGCTGTCTCTCTACTGTTTCTTTTGGAGTCATCTGCTGAGACTGGGCCCTGGACTTCCACCCCCAAAATCTGGCCCTGACATATCTCCCACAATTATAACTGGTCTCCGTACTATGAAGATCAGTTCCTCTGAAGAAAATTGGTGCTTTGGAGGGTAGACACTATGACATTATACCCCCACTGAGGTCCTTCCCCTTCACAAATTGCACCCTCTCCAGGCCCCATCCCTCATATCTCTAGGAATTTCCCAATCCTTATCCTGACAGCACCATTGATAACCAGTAGTTACCAGAATGACTAAGGCCTTTTGCATTGATTTGTTTGTAAGGTTTTCATTTCTAACACATCCCTCAAGGCTGTAGTTGAACCATTTTCTTCTTCAATGTGACTCTGAAGCAGAGATCTGTGTGGAACTTAGCTGTAGTTTTATTGAACTTGCAGGTTTTCCCTAGTGGGGACCAAAAGGAGCTTTAAAGAGTGCTTTTCATTGGAAAAATAGCAGTCCTGATCCAATCCAGACTTTAAATTATTGCTCTACAAATGGTTTTTAACATTCAGAGGTCTTAGCACAGATAGTTAGCATTTTGTCTGGCATTGAGATGCTGAACAGTGTGCTGTTGGGGTGGGGGTTTCCAAAGCAAATGCCCCAGATGGATTCTTTCTACTGTGTTCATATAGATTCAACCCCAGTGGGGATATGAATGACAGTAGGAGAACCAGCAAGCCTCAGAAAGTTAGGGGGGGGGGGAAAGGATTACTCAGTGAAAGAGTGGCCTAATATACTATAACTTACATTTGCCCTGGAGGATGAGAAATTCAGGTGTGAAATGCTGGGTGCGGCAACAGTTGCAAATTAAATAAGACATTATTTTCTTTGCTTCTCTGCATAGTATTGGCATGCCTCTGGCTGCAGGCAAATAAAGCAGGGAATTCAGTAGATTCAATACGTCTTAGCAATTAGACTACTTCAGATGGCATTAAATGTTATACTTTTTATATATCTCCAAGTTTTTGAGATCTTCTTTATACATAACATTTTTATAGTGTTTATGGTTGCAGGAAGGGAAAATTGTATTCTGTATTCTGTGGGCTCAGGGAGGATAAGGGTGGTGCAGAGGAAGGACCTCACAGACTACATTTTTTGATGAAACATGGCCACAGCTTTATTGACTACAGCCAAAGGAGCATTGGCAGAGCATGGAAATGGATCCAACATTCAGTGACCCCCTGCTGCTCAATAACCACATCCCCTAGTCTGCCTGTTGGGGTTAAACCACAGAGTGGCAAGACCTGGGGTACATGTGGCCACTGGCCACTGCATGGTCCCCTTGCCACCTGATGATGGAAGCCTGTTGGCAGCCCCTGAGCTGGACATGCGGCTAAGTTGGTCCACCCCTAAGACCTCTTAAGAGAGTCTGCAAACTGGGGAAGGCAGACATGTAGGCATGGCCTCCACCCAAAAGATCCATCCCAGTGCCCTCAAATTGCCACAGAGTGGGACAACCCAACATCCTGCTCCCACCAATATCCTATGCCTGCACCCTACCTGGCAGACCATCACTAAGACTGTGAAGCCAGATGTCCATGCTCCACTCTGAAACATGTACACTGTCTGCCCTAAAGAGGGCTGTCTGTCTGAATGTAATGTCTGGGTGTTTTATCACTTGTCTCTCAAAGTTTCCATGACCTATGATGCAGCCTTGCAGACTTTCCATCTAGCCATGTCTGCTTTATCTGGAGAGATCGCTCCATGCTAGTCACACTGCTCCAGCAGTCCTGACCACAACAGTGTTGTTCCAGGGAGTCTGGAATGCAGAGTCTCAATGTTGGCCGCTATGATTTGCACAAGTGTGACCCCTTTCTGGGCAGGGAGGTCATTCTTGTCAAGGTGAATGATGATGGTGTCCAGTGGGCCCCAACAGAATACCCAGTTTGCTATGGTCGAAAAAAGGACAGGCCATTGCATCACTCTATGTCCCATCCAGGTGACATGCAGGTACCAAGGCGCAGGTTGTTGTTCCAGCTGAAGACAGCTGCATATGCACCAGCCCATAACATGATGTTGTGTCTGACAATCCAAAGCAATCTCTTTGAATCTACAGGGGCTGAAGATGGATACATTAAAACCCAGTTCATGGACAAGGGTGTATGTAAACTTTATATGCCGCTGAGCTCCAGCAGCCAATGGCCCAGATCCAGTCTGAGGGGAGGCCCAATTCAGAAGCCACTGTGGCAGTCCCAATCCAAAAAGAGTGCACACCAAACTCCCCTGGAGGGAGGCCCTGAGCACCAATACATTCATGTATAATAATGGTGAACTGAAACCAAGACAAGCATGAGCCCTCAGCATGCACAAGGTAAGTGCCAGAAGTGGCAGGCCGAACAGCAAGGTATTTGGACATGTACCAGACAGGGCTGGGTTGATCTGCAGGAGCAGAATGCAGGAGGATCTGGGACCCCCAATCCTGTTGGTCCATCTTGAACCTGCACAGCAACATATGAAGCTCAAAGCCTGGCAAGGAGATATCTTGAAGGGCTAAAGCATGATCATAGCTATCCTGGCACAACATGGCCAGCAGCTCACCGCTATGAAAAGCCCCAAAGCAGGCCAAAGTAAAAGCAGCCTGAAAAAGAGTGGCCTCAGAAGTGAACAAACATATACAAGGAAGCTGCCACATGAAGCTATGCAAGACAGGCAAAGTGATGGCCTGTGAGTGTCAGGCTCATGGGGGGGGGACCTCTTCCAACCCTTGATGGCATCCCATGCAAGAAAGGAGTCAGGGGGGCTGTGGAATTATAAAGTGAAATGGCTGACAAGTGAATGCCTATTGTCCTCAAACTGAGCCCATGTTCCTTAAAACAGGTCAAATATTGTAATAACAAGGCCTTAGGGGCTGGCCATGGGGCAGCCAGCCCCACTGATTCTGCAAAAGACAGGAAAGCTGAAACAGTGTGTGCATATGTGCAGTGAGTAGATGGGGTAATAGACCCAAATATTTCCTGAATAATTAGCTGTTGCCCAGTGTCCAGAGGTTCTCTAGAAATTGGTCTGGATGTTGGTTCACATTGGGGGCTAGAGCCCAGAATCTCTCCTCCTGAAACAGAGACAAAAGAGCCACGATGCCACTCCTGGTGCTTGCAATGTATCAGGATGAGAAAGAGATATTAGACACCAGACAGGTCAAGACACCAGGCAGCTGCCTTGAGCCAGCTTGCCCGGCAAAGCAGAGTATAAATACAAATAATAAATAAATAAGATAAACCTGTGTACTGAGCACATGACCCACTCAGACCCAAGGTCACACCAGCAACTGCATGTGGAGGAGTGGGGAATCAAACCTGGTTCTCCCAGATTAGAGTCCGTGCTCCTAACCACTATGCCAAACTGGTCTGAAGGTCCTTTGTAACAAAAGTTCAAGAAGATTCCAAGTGGTCAACACCCTATTCCAGAGTAGCAGGGGTTTCCTCAGTCTTCATCAATGGAACTACATTATAACAAGGGGAGTAAAAGTAAAATATATACCCACAATAAATCAAACAGAAATTATCCCATATAAAAGAATTAACTTACCTAAAGCCTTAAAGAGGGGTCAGTTGTAGATTTCCAGTGGGCACACCAGGCTAGATAGATAACTACAAGACCTCCACACACAACTGTGTAGAGAGGTGTACACAATCTTTGCCTAATCTGTGCAAGTGAAATGTCTTGGATGAAGAACCCAAGAGAGAAGAAACATCTTTCCTGTGCTTTCCTTCACATGTGTGCTGGCACACAGGACTTCTGGGTTTTGGTGAAATGTAGACAGGAGCACCCCGCAAATGTGGCGGCTGGGAGGGGTACCAGATGATCCTGGACCTCTACCGAGTCCTTGAAGGGGGCTCACAGCCTGGGGCACAAGAGGTGCCTCTTCCAAGGCTGTGGCCAAAGGATCTAGGCTCCTCATTGCCCCAACAGGTCCCACTGCTGCAGCACCAGCAATGGTGCAAGAGTTGCACACCAGATGAGCGAGCAAGTGATCCAGTGGTTTGAAGCTCTCCTTACCTCACAAACAGTTGTGGAATGAAGTGTGAGTGCACATCTCTTCAAACTAGTTAAGTGTAAAAGTGGCCCCATAAGCAGCTGAGGGGGAGGGATTTCACCCATCCCCAGAAAAGTTTTTAAATGACTGACTGAGCGGTTACAAGGGGCAAAGAGTGACCGTTTTTCCATGAAGATTGACAATTTGGCCGAGTAAAATGCAGAACTATTGGAAGTGCTTGATTTAACAAACTTTCAGAGACTTAAAAGAACTTTTCCTGTAATGTAAACAATGACACATCGGGCAAAAAAGATGGCAACGAGGACAAACCCCTCTCCAGGAACTGCCAGTTCAACACGTCCGGCTACTAACTGGATGCACATCCTGACTATGTTGGCTACAGCATTGCGACCTCTGTTGGACCAGATGAGTAATCTCTATAACAACTTTGAAACTCTCCAAAAACAATTGAAGGAGACCAACATAAAAATAGAGAAAGCTGTAAAATTGGTCATAATAGTTAAAGCTAAGACAAAAGAGATAAAACAAAGGCTGGAGGTTGTGGGGAAAGAGAGAACCTCTGATAAAGACCAGCGATTACAACTCCAAATGGAAAAAGCTTCATGTGTTCTGAGATTTCAAGGTGTCCCTAAGCAAAAAGAAGAGAACCTGAAAGAGATTTTGAGTGAACCATTGGCTCCAGTGGCAGGTTTTAAAGTGGAATTATTACAAAGCGATATGGATGTGGTCTATTGGACATATTCAGAATACATTTAAGACCTGCCTGGTGAAATAGCTGTGAAGTTCTCTAAGAGATCCACAAGAGATGTGGTACAGAAAGTGACTAATGGGACAATCTTAAAAATCAAAGACAAAGAAATTAGAGTTTTAAAAGATACTCCATTTGAGATAAGGAAGAAGAGGAAACAATACAGAAAGCTGACTACATTTTTACAGAAAAACTCCACTCCGTGCAGATGGATGATACCAGAAGGACTTATCTTCAACTACAATGAGAGAAAAGAAAAAATTAACTCTGTTATAAAAGCAAAGCGGTTTTTGGAGCAGCAACAAGGTACGGCAAAAGACAAAAAGGAAACAGAGGAAGATGCCGAAGAAGAAGAAGAGAGCACACATGGATCAGGAAATCAAGAGAATTTAGTGAGCAGTATCTCAGGAGAGGACTCTGAATCAGAAAAAGGGGTCATTGCCTCTAAACTCCTTAAAGTCAGATGGACTTACAATAAAAAGAAATCTAGAGGGGGAAAATGATTCAAATAGCATAACTGTATACTAATGAAAGTTTGATTTGTTTTAAATTGCATTCACGAGCTAAATCCATAGATACTAGTTTGATATTGAAACATTAAAGAGAGATCTTTATTCCTACAACCTTTAATACAGAGGAAACTTCAGCTTAAGCTATTCCTGAAATAACAATGTATGATCCTTGTTTAGCTACTGTTTTAGTCTAGTGTATAATGTCTAGTGTTTTTTGTTTGTAGTGTGTAGTGAAAAGCATAAAAAATTCATTTAAAAAAATGTGTGTTGGCACACAAGTATAAACAGTTTCAGCAACCCAATATTCAGTTCCCTCATCATTTGTATCAAAACTCCGCTTCCATTGTTGTTGTTGTTTTACTGATTAGCTGTGGCTTGCATAATGCTGAGCCGACTGAGCAATAATTCCACCATGCCACCAAGAAGATTCTTGCATCTATAACAGGAATACATGACAGGCCATCCTGTAATAAATCAGAAAACTTGAGTGTATATTCAGACATTAACCAAAATTCTCATAAAATGCCTATTCATTATTTTAAATGATCCAGATTTACAAAGTTCATGACAGGTAGTCTTGTTTGGACATGTTTGAATCTGGCTGTTATTCTGGCACCAAGCTGTCTATTTTAGAATTTACAAAAGCCAAAGGGAGAGAGAAGAGTAAGGGGAAAGTGACTCAGCAGATATTTAAGTTACAGGGGTGTTTTCCAGTAAGTAGTGTTGTGCACATTTTCTCATCTCGAATATTGTGCTGAGTGGTTTGTGTTTTCAAAATGTTGTTTACACCTACCACCTTGCTGTTGCACTGGCTTGGGATAGGGCTTTGATTTATTTTCATGTAAGTGGTGACATGTAGAGTGTCTGCTGGCTGTTGAATACGTCTCAAATGTTCAGTTCTTAAGCAAGAATGGGTGGTGGCTGAACAACAAGCTTTTCTAGATGAGATGTATTTTAAAAATGATACTGCTCATGTCAGTAAGAGTAACCCTGCCTTCTCCCATGCTTTGCCTCTATTTCTTTCAGTATTTTTCTCCCGGCCAGGCTCATGTCTGGTATTAGAGCTGGACAAAAAAATTAGTCAAGACTCAGAATGAAGCCAGTTGAAGCCTCCTCACCCAGATGCTCAAATTTTGTTTAAAAATGGAGTCCTTCCACTTTGATTTCTTTACAGAGGAAAGGGTGGACTCATATAAATACATTAGGATTAAGCTATTTAAAGGTAAAGGTAAAGGTTTCACTTGCTCGGAAGCCAGTCAAATCCGACTCTAGGGGGACAGTGCTCATCTCTGTTTCCAAGCCGAAGAGCCAGAGGTGTCTGAAGACATTTCCGTGGTCATGTGGCTGGCATGACTAAATGCTGAGGTGCACAGAATGCTGTTACCTTCCCACCACAGCGGTACTTTTTAAAATCTATTTGCAATTTCTTGCTTTCGAACTGCTAGGTTGGCAGGAGCTGGGGCCAAAAACTGGAGCTCACTCTGTCACATGGCACTAGGGTCTCGAACTCCTGAACTACAGCCCTTTCGGTCTGCAGCTCAGCATCTTAATTCCTGAGCCACCATGGCTCCTTTAAGCTATTTACTCTTGTGCAAATAAAACTAGCATGTGAGGGGAAAGACTAGGGTAGAGTGATTTTCCTTAACATCCCATTTTTGATGAACATTAATTGAAGAACATTATTGAAGTGTGAGTTCTGACCTACAGCTTGGAGTAGAACTACCAGATTCAGATTTACCACCTCACTAGCCACTTGTGGGTCCAGTTGCTTGCCAACCCCCAGGTGGGTCATGGAGATGTCCTGGAATCACAACTGATCTCCAAATAACAGAGAGGAGTTCTGCTGAAGAAAATGAAATGCTTTGGTGGGTGGAATCTCTGGCATTATAGCCTGCTAAAGTCCCTCCCCTCCCCAAACCCCACCTTTTTACGTTCAACCCCTATATTTCCAGAATTTTCCCAACCTAGATTTGGAAATCCAATTTGTGGAAAACACAAACCTAATTTAAAAAGTGTTTTGTTTTGTTTTGTTTTGTTTCCATTTTTGGAATATGTTAGTATGTGACAAGGAAACTATAGTTATTCTAGACTAATTACTATGAATGAAGATGTTAGCGCTGTTAGAATATTCACAGTGAGTATAACCCACAGATTGAACACTGTGTCTTGCCTGAAACTTTTAAACAACACACTGTTATTAGACTCTTGAGAATGACAGGAAGCATGTTATGCTTTAGGGCTGAGCCAAAATTAAGGGCATGGGAATTTTTTTATAAACATTTTTTTGCCAGCATAAAAAAAATCACTCTTTTGGTTATTTTTTAAAATTGTATCTAAATGGGTATGGAAGGCAGAGTAAATTGATTCAGTTTGAATGGGCATAAACTGCATTACAAACCATATTTCATGACAAACTGGGCCAGTTCATGCATTCACGAACCATGAGTGCTGTACATGAACTGCTTGTGAACCACCATGGTTTTTGCCACTGTTTGTTCGGTTCATAAGAGGGTTCATGGCGGCACGGTACTAGTGAGCTCAGAAGTCATTTAAATGCATGAGTTCACTTGCAAGAGCCACTGCAGATTCGGGGGGGGGGGGGGGGTGGAGTGAAAGGGATAGCTGAACTGGCTTGTATCTAATAGAGGGACAGCTCCTTCAAAAATGCTCCCTCAGAAGGAGGCTGACATTAAGTCATGAATAAGCAGGGCTCTTTTTCTAGCAGGAACTCCTTTGCATAATAGGCGATACACCCCTAATGTAGCCAATCCTCCAAGAGCTCACAGTAGCCCCTGTAAGAAGAACTCTGTAAGCTCTTGGAGGATTGGCTACATTAGGGGTGTATGGCCTAATATGCAAAGGAGCTCCTGCTACGAAATGAGCCCTGTGAATAAGGAACAAATAAGGAACGGGGAACCAACTCCAGCCTCCTTGTTTCAGAGACACTGGAAGCATTTGCTCTACCAGTTCAGCTAGCAAAAATTACTCCTTCCATATTTGAGAACTCAGAGAAATAATTGTAGACCCAATAGCAAGCCAAGTGCTTCCACCCAGTTTGGCTTCATTTCCCTGGAAGGTACACTCTGTTCTGCTTAAATGACTCTTTTTGCAGGTATATACACATAAAACTGTATAAAAGTTGATCCTTTTTTGCTGAAACCAATAAAGACTTTCTATACAACTGAAGCCAAAAATCCTCCTTTACTACACATGCACGGCCCTTCCCCCCCCATACAGATACACCCTTGCTCCACGCCAGCAGGCAACAATACAAAAAGTTGTGAACAGGAACTTTAGAACAAATCTACAGTTTAATTGTTCTCCTACCTTTGGTGACACATCGTTGCTTTCAAACACACAATTAAAAATCCATCGGTCAACATTTATTTCTCAGTAATTCAGTTCAAGTTTTCTTGCATCAGTGAAAGTGAGAACTATGGCAAAATCTGTTTCTTGTATCTTAGCCAATAAAGAGACTTGTAACCAGATGCAAATGCAAGGAAGCAGGATTTGATGCTAGGTTCTTCATGCTAATCTAGCCATATACAGAAAGCAGTTCCTCTGCACTGAATAGTGTAGAAGTATGACATATTTTCCTGTAGTTTGGTTTTTGTTGTAAAAGTTGCCATTTCAATGGGTGCAAAAAAAAAAGCTCCTGCTTGCCCACCCTGCACTCTTTCATACATTCTTAGTCATGAATATGATCATTTGCTTCACCTTGGCAGGGCAGGGAGAGGGAGCTTGTGCCTGCTGATGAAGCAACCAGGTCAAAAGAGATGACTAATAAAATTATGCATGGGATGGAAAGAGTTGACAAAAAGAAATTTTGCTCAGTTTCCCAAAATATTAGAACTTGAGGGAATCCAATGAAGCTGATGGGCAATAGGTTCAGGATAGACAAAAGGAAATTCTAGTTTATACAAAGAGTGATTAAAATGTGGATTTGCTGCCAGAGGATGTAGTGATGGCCACAGGAATAAACAGCTTTAAAAGGGGATTCACGGAGGATAAGTCTATCAATGGCTACTAGCCATGGTGACTGAGGAGAACCTCCACATTCAGAGGCACTAAAAACCTCGGAATTCCAGAGCCAGGAGGCAAGATCAGAGGAAGGCCTCAGCCTCTATGGCCTGTTGTTGGCTGACTAGAGGAACTGGTTGGCCACTGTGGGAGACAGGATGCTGGACTAGATGGACTATTGGTCTGATCCAGCAGGGGTCTTCTTATGTTCTTCAATTCATTCAAAGTAACAAAGTATAGAGGAACCATATAGTTTGCTAGTGTTTAAAACAGTGTTTTATGTTTTTATCATGTTTTACATGTTTTACTTTGAAAGCCAGTTTGAGCAGGTTCTCTGGAAAGGCGGTATAGGAATTTTCTAAATAAATAAGATTCACATGTGGATGCATATCTAAATGTAGATGTTGTTCCTGTTAGAGAAGCAACAGCCTGCTAAGAGTCTAGTTACTTCAGAAGAAGAAGAGAAGAGATTGGATTTATACCCCACCCTTCACTTGAAGTCTCAGAGCGGCTTACAAACTCCTTTCCATTCCTCTTCCCACAACAGACACCCTGTGAGGTGGGTGGGGCTGAGAGAGCTCTTACAGAAGCTGCTCTTTTTCAAGAACAGCTGTGCCAGAACTATGGCTTGCCAAAGGTCACCCAGCAGATACAAGTGGAGGAGTGGGGAATCAAAGCTGGTTCTCCCAGATTAGAATCCGCGCACTTAACCACTATGCCAAGTACTGCTGAAAGAGTACTTTAGTCCACTTGTACCCTAGGGGGAGCTGTGGAGCATTAGGGTTTATAGAATGTTTTCTCTTGCAGTTTAGCCCACCTCTTGTTATCTCTCTGTTGTGTGGCAGTATGTGTGTTAATGTAGTGCTCTGTAGGCCTTAGGGCTGCCAAGTCCAACTTGGGAAATATCTGGGGACTTTGGGGGTGGAGCCAGGAGACTTTGGGGGTGGAGCCAGGAGAAAGGAAGTGACATCATTTTGTGATGTCACATCCTGTGATGTTGCTGACACATGCTGACACATGAACTCATGAAGTTTCCTAATACTGAATCAGGCCATTGGTCCATCAAGGTCAGTATTGACTACTCAGACTGGTAGTGGCTCTCCAGGGTCTCAGGCTGAGATCTTTAATGTCACCTATTACCTGATCCTTTTTTAGCTGAAGAAGCTGATACCTCCTGCATGTCAAGCAGATGCTCTATCACTGAGCAACAGCCCTACTGAATCCTTCCTCATCTCGGCAGAATATGAAGCACTAAGTGCTACACAAGTGCTTAATATGATTTTCATATCATAAGAACAGGAGAGAAGCCACAGTGGATCGGCCCATCCAGTACAGCCCATCCAGTACAACACTCTGTGTCACAACAGTGGCCAAAAATACCGGGTGCCCTCAGGAGGTCCAGCAGCGGGGCCAGAACTCCAGACGCCCTCCCACTGTTACCCCCCAAGCACCAAGAATTCAGAGCATCATTGCCCCAGACAAAGGGTTCCATTTAGACCTTGTGGCTAATAATAGCCACTGATAGACCTCTGCTGGATGGGGACAGAGAGAGAGAGAGAGACAGACAGACAGACAGACAGAAAAAAGAAAGAAAGAGAGAGAGAAGGAAAAAAAACTGGCAGAGGCACTTACTTCCATTTAGACCTTGTGGCTATAATAGCCACTGATAGACCTCTGCTGGATGGGGACAGAGAGAGAGACAGACAGACAGACAGACAGATGGACAGAAAAAAGAAAGAACGAGGGAGAGAGAGAGAAGGAAAAGAGCTGGAAGAGAAACTTACTTTGCAAGCCACGTGCAAAAGCAACCCCTTCAGTCCCTCCTTAATCTCTGGGCGGACCTCTCTTGCTGTGGAGAGGTCCACAGCTGACTTAAGCTGACTTCTTAAAGGGGAAATGTCTGGTGAGGCTTTTTACTGCAGGGCAGGCTCTCTGCAGACATTTCCCTTTTAAGGCAGGGCAGGGCAGACTCCGACTTCCTGCTGGCAGCCATTTTGTCCCCCGGGGGCCAATTTTGAAAAAGCGGGGGTAAGGAGTAAAAACCCGTGTTTCCCCCGCCCTACCGGGGGACTTGGCACCCCTAGTAGGCCTCTTTGTTACATTAATGGCCTGCAGTCAGTTATTGTCTTTCTTCAAAATTCGGTTGCAGTAAATTCTCTAAAAGCAAACTCCAAGGCATGGATAGGATTATTTCCAGAACTCTGCCAACAATTCCTCTATAATGCATTATTTTAATGGGATGTACATGCAGATGTGCATCCCAGTACAAAAGAAAATTGCTGCCCCACCTTCCCTTTGGCAAGGGGGATGCACTCCCTCTTTCTCCCAACATTTACCATTTGTGAACAGTTTCACACCTTTGTCAAAGGATGCAAACATTTACTGGGTGGTGGCTTTCTGCAGGTTGCACCCTGATTTCACCTCAGTATTAAATGTCATTCTCAGAGACCACACAGTGATTTTGCCAGTCTTTGTCCTGACCATCAACGTGGGTGGACAGCAACTGTGGTGCAAACAAGTGATGGTAGACCTGTAGTCCCCTGCTGCCCTCTGTAAACATCCTTAGAAACAATCTTAAAGGGTTCAAAACATGCTCTATAAGTAATAATGTTGAAAGAATGAGAATCCCAGTTATCAAGATTTCCCCCTGACAGCTTTTCACCAGCAAAGATTCCTTTATCTACTTTGTACTTCCCAATGGCATGTCTTTTCTCTTACCTTCTCCACCCCTTATCAGTACTGCTAATAAATCTGACTTTGGCAACCACCAGTGCTAAAGCTGACATGTTGTCATGTTTGGAATGACAGACCAGACTCGCCCCACCTTTGCTGAAAATTTGAAATTGAGAGGTTGTAGGGGATGAGATGGACCCAGGCACAGGTTCAAGTGAGATCATGGGCCTGGGGCTTCAAGGCCAAAGAGACCCAGAGGGAGTTTCACACTCACATCCAGCTCATTAGCAGAAGGAACTCCTTAAGTTCTGCCACAATATCACGTATCAATGTTGGTGAACCTGTTCAGGGAAGATTTAAATAGTAGACGTTGTTTACCATAGGCCCTGGAAGCTGTATAATTCCCTCTAACCACTCATTTAAAGTGGCAATAAGGTCCTTGTTTAACTCAAACTTCAGGGAATTTCCACGAAATTTTTTTTAGTTTCCCATGATTTAATTTTTAACAATATTACCGTATTTTTTGCTCCATAAGACTCACTTTTTCTCCCAAAAAAAAGTGGGGGGGGGGAAGTGTGTGCGTCTTAAACCCCCCTCACCTTTCCCAAGCCACGGCACCGAGCAGAGCTAGGTGCGTCTTATGGTCAGGTGCGTCTTATGGAGCGAAAAATACGGTAGCTTACTTTTCATCCATCCTTCAAACGTCTTTAATTCAGCTACTTCTTTAGAGTTTTTATGTCTGCCAGCAACTACTGTTTCCACCTTCGCCTGTGCATCCAATACCTTTTTGTTAACTTCATCCAACATACTGATAATGGGAGTGATGCTGTTTCTTATCTCTTTTTTTAAATCATGTTTTAAGTCTGTAAGCATCTCCTGTAGGTGCTTTTTAGGTAGGGAGTCTTCTCTTTTCCTTTTACTGGCTTCTTCTTCTTCCATTTCCAATGGGGGAGAGTCTCGGTCGGAAGAGTCTTGGTTTTCTTGTGGTGCTCTAGGCATCGTTTGGAGGGATTCTTGCCACCTTTTGGTCTTTTGGGTTTCCCCATGGTTTTGGTAAGGCTGTATAATATTTGAACTGTAATCCGTTTTTTAAAAAATTTAATTCTTTTGTAGAAACTTGATGCAGAGGCAGTATTGGGTGCGACTACGCAGCTCTGCTATCACTCTGCCATTTTCCTTGCCATCCTTTTGACTGTAGGTTGGGCCTTGTGCAGCCAAAAGTCCTGCTCCTTGGATTTTGGACTTTGAAGTTCCATCTGGACTCTGTACCTTCAGTCTGCCTAGTAACATCTGAGGACTAAAGCCTGAATAAGTATGCTAGGACAGTTCTTTAGTTTTTATTATTTTCTTCCCTGTCTTGCACTGTTTCTATGTTTGTAGACTTTCACACGTCTTTTAATAAATCTTATTCATTGTATTCTTGTAGTGTTGAGTTTTGGGGCTTCAATCTAAACTTAGTGCCTTGGTCTATTTTGGCTACAGCTTCCAAGTAATTGTTTTTCAAACTCAACTTGCAAGTGTCCTACCTTGCAGGGCTGAATTTTTTATTAATACCTGGTAGAGCTAGAGACCTGGTCTCTTGGTCTCTCAGTTGAGGTTTAGTTTAGAGGAGCTGGTGGTGGCTTGTTACCCTGGGCAGTGAGGATTCCCCCTGCCCAGTATTGAACTTACTAGATTAATAGTCCTAAACAGAGATACGCCCTTCTAATGCCACTGAAGTCAGTGGGCTTAGAAGGGTGTGACTCTGTTTAGGATTGAACTGCATATTTACAAACTCATCTGTGCTGCTGGTTACAAAGACATCTGTTGAATGGAATGCTGTCAGTCAGATACACGTGAGTTAGATACACACCATTGTTTCACCATCTCCCGTCACAGGGAGAATTCACTTACATTGCACTGAATTTCTACAGGGTATTGGGTCATTATTTTCTAAAAACTAATATAAATATATTCTGTCAGGTGTTAATACTTGAAGGGCATTCCTGGAGGTATTCAGTCAGTCAGATTTTGCACAGCCATGGGTTCAGCCTTCCTCTCAGTTGAACTCAATGGCTCAGAGGCTGTTAATACTGTTTAAATTATGCCCTGCTTATTCAAGAGAATACAGGTGACTTGAAACAATGAGACCTTTTCCACACTTAAGTGTTGGCACTGTTTCCCAGAGTGTTGAATCCCTAGCTGATGCTCTGACTTTGTGGCATCCCTTCCACAAAAGGGCATTTATTTCTGGGATTTTTTTCTGGAATTCAGATCCGACCCTCTCCATGTGTTCTACACTTCCTTTGAAAATGGGTTGTGCAGCCTTGTCGTCATGTACTTTGTTAGTGATGGAACCTCCTTTTTGTGCGTGCATCTGCAGTAGTATTATAACATCATAACACTGAGGGGGAAAAGGCTGGATGTATTGTGGGGAACAGCATGGTTGCTGCCATTTCAAAGGTCTCCTACTCCTCCTTAGTTGCCAACTAAGAAAATGGCTGGCAATCATCAAACTGGATACACCAATTCATAACAGTGTTATTCAGTAATTATGAAGCACACTAAATGTGTCATCATGCAATTTATCAGCGACAGAACCTCCCTTTTTTTGCATATGCAGTAATGTTATAACTTTGTAAAAAAAAAAAAAGCTGGCTGTATTGTGGGGAATAGCATGGTTGCTGCCATTTCAAAGGTCCTCTGCTTCTTCTTAGTCATGAACTATGGAAATGGCCAGCAAAGATCCCCACAAAATCCTAATGAAAATAGCATTCTGTTTGCAATCATGGAACTGAATACACCAATTCATAACGGTGTTACTTAATCGTTATGAAGCATGCTAAATGGAAAAACAGCACTTGTTGAGTTTCCACAATTATGAAATTAGTAATATAATTCCATTATTTTTAAATGTTTAAAGACTGAATTGTCATCAAAAACACACTGAGAGTTATAGGGGAAGAGAAGGGGGCGAGAATGAAGAAACAATATAAGCGCCCACCCTAAAAATAAAACCTACCCACCAAAAAAAAAGGGAAAAGGAAAGGAACTTCATGGACGGATGATTGCACGAGGAAAGCTACATGAAACCTCGCTGCCCGTTTTGTCCGAACATTATAATGTTGCTATATTATAATGAAAAAAAATTGTGTCGTAACGCAATCAACATTACACTTAAAAAAAATAGTGGATCATGTGGAACAATGGGAGGGGGGGCAGGAGGGAGGCAGGCAGTTTGAACATGTGACACTGATGACATAAAAGAGTGGTGGGAAACAAAATTCAACACTGGAAATTCCCCACTGGAAAACTGTGAGTTCAGGTCCAAGGGGGATGGGGAATGCGGAAAAAGTGGATTCAGTAATGTGGGGTAATGGGGCACTAAATTTGGATCTACTCCTGGAGAGGCAAAAAGTTGTGTGGAAAGTTTTACAAACTTCAGTTATTTAAGAAGTGCGGAGGTTTGCACTTTTGTGGAAATAGTCTAATTGGACTTTTATTTGAGTATACTACAGAAAGTTTGTTGGGCTGCAGTTCAAACTCTTTTCTTGTTCTCTGATCCATAAAAAGGAACAAGGTTTCCAGGCATGGCCTGGCAACCATTGGAAATCAGAGGGGGAACATGGGTGATGCTGTTGGGTGATGTCTTATTGTCACTCCCAGGGAAAACCTAGAAGTGACATCACACCTCTCTAGAAATCGCCAGAAGCTCCATGGTAAATGCATAGATCTTCCAGCAATTCCTAGAAAAGGCTGACATCACTTCTGGGTTTTCTCTGGAACTGATGTCACACCCAACAGTGTTGTTATCTTGCAAGCCATAGGACCAGTAGGAGGAAACAAGAGCCAGGGGTGGGAAAATCATCACTCACAAAGAGAAAATAGTAGTCCAAATAAGGCATAAGGCTCTCATCTTCCCACTGTGGGCAGGGAGTCCCTACCCCCAGCTCCCATTGTCCACCACCACTCAGCTGGGCAGTGGAAGGAAATGCCTGGGGAAGTAGAGAGGGGCCATTTGCAGCCGTAGTGCAATGATATTGCTTCTGGAACAATCCAGAAGTGAAATCATTGAGTTAGGTGATGCTCTAGCATTCACCTGAAATCTATGGTTAAATTATAGAGATTTGGGTGAATGCTAGAGTGTCATAACCCCGGTGCAATGACTTCACTTCCAGGAACCTCTGATAATGATGTCTTTGCACTGGGGCCACTGATCACCCCTCCAAAATGTGAGTCCCTGCCTCCTCTATCTCCTGTCAGTTACCAGACCATGCCTGGCCATGCCTGGCAACCCTAAGGCAGCATGTCCAGTTTGTTGTTGTACAACTCAGATGACACCATAACAATGACTCCTTCTTTCTCTAGCTTCTCAATCCATGTCTTTCATGTCCTGGCCAGTTCATTTAATTGTATTCATCGGTGAGCAGTTTTGTTCCCTCCATCCATTTCCCAAAAGATTTTGGTGGTGTGGTTAAGTGCGTGGACTCTAATCTGGGAGAACCAAGTTTGATTCCCCACTCCTCCACTTGCAGCTGTTGGATGACCTTGGGCAAGCCGTAGTTCTGTCAGAACTGTTCTTGAAAGAGCAGTTCTCAAAAGAGCTCTCTCAGCCCCACCTACCTCACAGGGTGTCTGTTGTGGGGAGGGGAAGGGAAAGGAGTTTGTAAGCCGCTCTGAGACTACAAGTGAAGGGCGGGGTATAAACCCAATCTCTCTTCTCTACTTCTTCTTCTTAATTCACCCCTTTTTCACAGGAAAAACCCACCTGGTTCTTTGGGCTCTTCTTATTTTATTCTTACATTGGGCTTTTTTTATTTTACTTATTTTACTCTTTCAGGATGCCTACAGTCTGACAGTGAAGAAAAGCAGGCTAAAAGACAGAGTTTGAGAAAAGCTGTTGCTGATGAGCTGCCAAACCCTTGCGTGGAAGTCTGCCATTTGACAAATACATTTTCAAACTATTTAGATATGTGGAGGCTTCTGTGGGTATAATACAGCCAAAGTTAAGTACTACTAGTCTCATGAATGTCCATGGAAGAGATACCGGCTGCAGTCCTAAAGACACTCTTCTTAGGAAGAAACCCCAATTTGTGACTTAGTTCTGAGTTCATTCACTAAGAATTGTACCCTAAAACACCCATTCAGTTACCCTATACAAATGAGAGGACCTAGGATTGCTTGATGTTTTCTAAGCTGTGTTAAATTCAGCATTACTTATTTTGCTTCTTGGAGTTGTTGGAGAGGTTTTTGGGTTTTCTTAAAAGAAAAACCTGCTTTTTACTAGAGTTACAAAAAGAGGTATCTTTGGACTTGTAAAAATGTTCTACATTGTCTGAATGAAAGGCTCCAGATCAGATATCTTTCTTTGAGAGGAATTCATCTCTATAGTCTGGAGATCAGTTTTAGTTCCAGAACTCCAGGCCCCACTTGGAGGCTGGCAACCCCATGAACACCCTTCTGGATCTCAGCCGTTATCTTGTAAAACTATGTTGTGGCGAATGCCATATTGTTTCCATCCCATCATATTTTCATTTTACGTGGCATGGGATTTTTTTTGAGCTTCGCTCCTTAATCAGTAGGTAGATAGAAATATAGATCTATACGTACAACACTGACATTTGTGATTTCACACAAGAAGTGTTAATGCCACAGGGTACATGTATTACAAATGCAAAATGAAATATATTTCAACGAAAATAGGATGGCAATTTGGCATCTAATAATAATCACACTTGTAACCGGCACAGTGGAAGCTCTGCTGGCAGTTGGACAATCCCCTGCCAAAATTGCTGCTCCCTGCTGATAGCACTGCTGTTGCCGCAAATTGGTCTGGAGGAAAATAAGTGCCTCTGTAATTTTGGGTTTCAAAATAGACCTCAATGGGCTCATTGTATTAACCAGTGTATAGAACACATAATATGTAGTGCAAAGGCTGGGTCATTTTCATACTTTGGAACTTTATCCTTTACTAGCTTCTCACTCAATGTTGTAGGATTATTATAATAAATCCTGTAGTGTGGCAGGAACCCAGCATCTTCTTGTGAAATCTACTAACATTCATAACATTATTTTTATAAGTTTGGATCTTCCCTTCTTTTCTTGCACCCCCCCCCCAAATCCAGAATAACAGACATTCTGGTTGACTTTATTATATTTTTATTGTATTTTTTCAGCCAAAAAGATGGTTTCCAAAGCAGCTCATAGAAATGAAAATACAATGAAATATGTATTTATTAAGAATGGTATATCCTGCCTTTTTGCAGGAGTACAAGGCAGCTACTGAGGCAGAAGATCCTCATGTGAGTCTAGATCGAAACATGATGGCAATTCTCTGTGTTGGATACAACCATCGTTTCAGATAAGGAAACAGGAATCCTCTCTGACTAGCAAAAAATGGCTATGCTAAGGTCATGGGACCAGCACAGAGAAAAGCCATACAGGGTAATAAGGAGGAAAATTGGGCAAGACTGTGTGAAAAAGCTGGCTGGAGATCCAACTCTATATGAGCACTTTCCTCTCCTCCCTCTGATGCTTTCAGCCATGGCAGGTGGAAGCTGGAGGGAGCTGTGGGTCACTTTTGGTTCTGTGATCAGAAATAATCAAAGCAAGGATGACTGGCTGTTGCCTCTACTCCCTCAAACAGGGTTTAACTCCAGGTTGGAAAATTCCTGGAGATGGGGTGTGCAGCCTGGGGAGGGTGGGGTTTGGGGAAGGGAGGGACCTCTGCAGGGTATAATGGAGTCTACCCTCCAGAGGAGCCATTTTGTCCTGGGAAACTGATCTCTGAAAATGAACACGGGGGGAACCCTAAAATCCAACAACTAGGTAAGATTTAAAAAAAAAAAAAAGAAAAGAAAAGAAAAGAAAACCAAAAACAATACATAAATATAAGGCAAAATTATAACGTGGTGGCAGATCTACACATAATTTTCTAGAAACAATTTCCAAATATCTAAAAATGTCCATATGCAGTTGCTGTCTATATGCCATGTGTTCAAATGCTGCTAGAGTTCTAAAGTCATCCACTGATTTACTGGAGGTGGGCTTTTATCTTTCCAATGCTGTACTATGAGTCTTTTTCACTGTTCATTGTATATCCTGTACTGTATATTCACACTGTGCTCTCATTGTCATTTGGTTTTGTACTCTAAATCCTATTGTACTGGTTGTGCAGTACTTTATACTGTATGGTTACATTGTTTCCCCCATGCTTCTATAATATGTAATCTACCTTGAGTCTTAGTGAGAAATTAGTAAACTAAATAAACAAATAAATACATTATACATCCTTTGCGCAAAGCAGGGCCTGCCTGTGTATTTTGCTTTTTTTCACGAAGGGGCTGAAACCATTACAGTATTTCCAGTTCATTTGCCTTTGTAGACTAAACTACCCAGGAGAAAGCATGAGTGGGAAGTGAGTACAGGCACCTTATGGCTTTGGGGGAATAGATAAGGGATTGAATAAGAACATCTAAGAAGTGGGAAAGAAAAATTAAGAATATGCATAACAATGATAGAGAGATGCTTCTAGGACCATGTGTGAAATATCAAATCTTTGGAGAACAGTAGCTCATCATCACTCACCAAATTATATATGATTCCTCTTGCTTCTTTAGCCCCAAGTTTTATTTACCATTTTGAAAACTAGATTTCTTCATTGCTCAATATGTAGGTAGGTATGGCTCATAATTGCTTAGCAGGGGAATTTGTGCGTAACATACTACACACAGGGCCATTTCAACCAGCCAATATGTTCCGTTTCAGGAACTCTTCAGTAACAATTTCTGTCAGGCATTTCACACAGAACCATATTAGTATCGGTTCAGTAATGGTACATATTGGCCATTTCAGACAGAAGCGTTAGGGAAGTGTTCCTGAGCCGGTTTACCTTGAAACCTCCTCCCAAGCGTTCTTCAGTTCTTGTACCGGTTCTGAAGCACTACAGAGGGTGCTGTGTGAAATGCCCCTGAAGCGCTTCCTTTGATGACAAGTGTTTTCACGCCTCTTTTCACCCACACGGGCAATCTCTGTGATTTTTTTTTAAGAGGCTGAGTCTTAAAACGCTCTCTGTGTGTGTGTATTTGTGTGTGTGTATTTGTGTGTTTGTTTGTGTGTGTGTTTGTGCATGTGTGTGTGTTTGTGGGGGTTTTGTGTGTTTGTGTGTGCACGCGTGTGTGTGTTTGTGTGTGTGTGTGAGAGAGATATCCAGGCTGAGTCTTAAAATGTGGGGGGGGGGGGGGTGAGAGAGAGAGAGAGAGAAATCAAGGTCCAGGCTGAGTCCTAAAATGCTCTGTGTGTGTGTGTGTGTGGTGAAAAGAGGCTTGAAAAGGAAGCAGCAGTCTGAAATGGCAAACCGCTTCGAAGATGGCTCCAAAACCGTAGTGGAAGGGCTGTCTGAAATGGCCATCACTGTACCGGTTTATTCCAAGCTGGTTCAGTAAAGTTTTTAAAGGTGTAGGGTGAAATTCCCCATATATATGTAGTGCATATATACCATATTTTACGGATCATAAGACGCACTTTTTCTCCCCAAAAAAGTGGGGAGAAAAGTGTGTGCGTCTTATGGAGCCAATGCACGCTCCCACCCCGGGAGGAAGCTTCCTTCCCTTCCTCCCTCCCTCCCCTTCAAGCTCCTGGGGCCGCGGCAGCAGGAAGCCCCCTTCCCCCCCCCAATCAGGCTCCCGGGGCCCCCTCGCCAGCTCCCGCCTGCACCTCCTACCCCTCCTCACAGGGAGCCACAATGAGTCCCTTCCCCGTGGCGGCGCCCTCAGTTGGAACTGCCTCGGCTGCCCGGGAAACACCTGGGCGAGGTGGAGCCAGGAGAACAGCTGCGCACCCAGGAGCCTGGCAGCTTCAGCGGGCGGCAGCTGCCTGGTCGGTGTGCCTTGAAGGGCTGCAACTCTGTGGGTAGGGCTGCCAAGTCCCCCGGTAGGGCGGGGGAAACACTGATTTTTCATGCTTCCCCCCCGCTTTTTCAAAACTGGCCACCGGGGGGAGGCAATGGCTGCCAACAGGAGGGGAACATCGGAGCCTGCCGGGCCCTCTCCCTTCCAGGCCTCTTAAAGGGAAATGTCTGAAGAGCCTGCAGTGAAAAGCCTCACCAGACATTTCCCCTTTAAGAGTTAGCAAGAGAGCCCCGCCCAGAGATTAACAAGGGACTAAGCTCTTACTGAAGGGCCTGCTTTTGCATGCGGCTGGTGTAAGATTGAAAGGTTGCTGCTGCTGGGCCTGGGGTAAGTCCATCTGCCAGCTCTTTTCCTTCTCTCTCTCTCCCCCTTCCCCTTTCTTTCTTTTTTCTGTCTCTCTCTCTCTCTCTCTCTCTGTCCCCATCCAGCAGAGGTCTATCAGTGGCTATTATTAGCCACAAGGTCTAAATGGAAGTAAGTGCCTGTGCCAGCTCTTTTCCTTCTCTCTCTCTCCTTCTTTCTTTTTTCTGTCTGTCTGTCTGTCTCTCTTTCTCTCTGTCCCCATCCAGCAGAGGTCTGTCAGTGGCTATTATTAGCTACAAGGTCTAAATGGAACACTTTGTCTGGGGCAGTGATGCTCTGCATTCTTGGTGCTTGGGGGGGCAACAGTGGGAGGGCTTCTGGAGTTCTGGCCCCGCTGCTGGACCTCCTGAGGGCACCTGGTATTTTTGGCCACTGTTGTGACACAGAGTGTTGTACTGGATGGGCTGTACTGGATGGGCCGATCCACTGTGGCTTCTCTCCTGTTCTTATGATATGAAAATCATATTCTGCCGAGATGAGGAAGGATTCAGTAGGGCCGTTGCTCCGTGATAGAGCATCTGCTTGACATGCAGGAGGTATCAGCCTCTTCAGCTAAAAAAGGATCAGGTAATAGGTGATATTAAAGATCTCAGCCTGAGACCCTGGAGAGCCACTACCAGTCTGAGTAGTCAGTACTGACCTTGATGGACCAATGGCCTGATTCAGTATTAGGAAACTTCATGAGTTCATGTGGAAGCATGTGGAAGCAACATCACAGGATGTGACTTCACAAAATGATGTCACTTCCTTTCTCCTGGCTCCACCCCCAAAGTCTCCTGGCTCCACCCCCAAAGTCCCCAGATATTTCCCAAGTTGGACTTGGCAGCCCTATCTGTGGGTGTGCGGCGTGCTAGCCCCGGGCGAGGGAAACACACACGCGAGTGTCTGTGTGTGCTGCTTTGGTTCCCTAGCGGTGCCTTTCCCAAGCCGGGGGCGCAGCCGCCGCTCTTCCGCCCGGGTGCCTCTTGATGCCTTTGCCGCTGCCTGCCCGGGAGGCACTGGGCTAAAGCGGCAACGTTTTCTAGTCAGGCTGTCTGGGGCAGTCTTCACCCACCCTTCCCAGCTCATTCATAAGAATCCCACGCTTCCGAAAACGGAGCCTGCACTGAAAACGGAGATCCCAAGACAAAAAACCAGAATCCTCTTCATGATAGTGGGAAGCGAGAATTAGTCAGGCTGGCTGTGCGTTTGACTTAGGAGGCGGCAGCAGAAGAGACAAGGTGGGGGGGAGGTAACGCATGCGGCGATCTGCAGCCCTTCTGACTTAGCCCCGCCTCCCTTCCCTCGCCGCCGCCGCCCCCCCCCCCGCCTGAATTTTGCACTTGGGCTGCTCTCCTTGCCGAGCTGCAGTGCCAAAGGCGGCGGCAGTGCCGCCGCCCAGGAGCCAAAAGCTGCCGTTGCCGCCAAGCCCCTATGAGCAGCAAACCCTTCAGCTGTTCACACACCCACTTTCCCTTTCTTTCCACCCTTGTTCCGAAATAGAGCAACAACTGCTGTCACTAAGGAGCCGAGTGTGCCACCGCCAGAGAGCCTCCTGGGGCTCGCCAAGGAGCTCAAGCGTCGGATGTGTGCCCAGAGGGGGTAGAAAGGAAGAGAAGCGATCTGAGGCAGACAAAGCGCAGTTGACCAATGGGATCGTTTGGGCGTGGGGCGGGGGAGTGAATGTCAAACCCCGGGGGGGGGGGGGAACAAACTGGGATCCGCCAGGTTTTTTACTTTTTTTTCTTTTTAACTGCCAATTGCAAACGTTGCACCAGAAACCATCACCTCCGATTCCGCTAAAGAAGAGAGGGGAATGCTGCAAAATTGTGACTGCTGCAGCACTACCTACCTACCTTCCTTCTCTCTCTCTCACCCCTACCTACCCCCCCTCCCTTCCCCACTCACCTTTCCCGGGCTGCAGGGGTGGGAGGTAGGGAGGGAAGAGCTGGGCCTGAGTGGCGTTAAGCCACTTGGGCCCAAGCAAGGGGGGGGAGGGAAACACCCCTTCTTTCTTTCTTTCTTTCTTTCTGTCTTTCTGTCTTTCTGTCTTTCTGTCTTTCTGTCTTCCTTCCTTCCTTCCTTCCTTCCTTCCTTCCTTCCTTCCTTTTCTCTCTCCTCCTTCCCTCCCTCCCTTCCTGTTCCTTCCTTTCTTTCTCTTCCTTCCTTCCTTCTCTCTCTCTCCCCCTACCTACCTACCTACCTACCTACTTACCCTCCTTCTTTCTTTCTTTCTTTCTTTCTTTCTTTCTTTCTTTCTTTCTTTCTTTCTTTCTTTCTTTCTTTCTTTCTCTCTCTTCCTTCCTTCTCTCTCTCCCCCTACCTACCTACCTTCCTGTTTCTTCCTTTCTTCCTTCTCTCTCTCTCCCCCTACCTACCTACTTTCCTGTTTCTTTCTTTCTTTCTGTCTTTCTTTCTCTTCCTTCCTTCTCTCTCTCTCCCCACCTACCTACCTACCTTCCTGTTTCTTCCTTCCTTCCTTTCTGTCTTCCTTCCTTCCTTCTCTCTCTCTCCCCACTACCTACCTACCTACCTTCCTTCTCTCTCTCTCACCCCTACCTACCCCCCCTCCCTTCCCCACTCACCTTTCCCGGGCTGCAGGGGTGGGAGGTAGGGAGGGAAGAGCTGGGCCTGAATGGCGTTAAGCCACTTGGGCCCAAGCAAGGGGGGGGAGGGAAACACCCCTTCTTTCTTTCTTTCTTTCTTTCTTTCTTTCTTTCTTTCTTTCTTTCTTTCTGTCTGTCTGTCTGTCTGTCTGTCTGTCTGTCTGTCTGTCTGTCTGTCTTTCTTCCCTCCTTTTCTCTCTCTCCTCCCTCCCTCCCTCCCTGTTCCTTCCTTTCTTTCTCTTCCTTCCTTCCTTCTCTCTCTCTCCCCCTACCTACCTACCTACCTACTTACCCTCTTTCTTTTTTTCTTTCTTTCTTTCTTCCTTCCTTTTCTCTCTCTCCTCCCTCCCTCCCTCCCTGTTCCTTCCTTTCTTTCTCTTCCTTCCTTCTCTCTCTCCCCCTACCTACCTACCTACTTACCCTCTTTCTTTCTTTCTTTCTTTCTTTTTCTTTCTTTCTTTCTTTCTTTCTTTCTTTCTTTCTTTCTTTCTCTCTCTCTCTCTCTCTCTCTCTCTTTCTTTCTTTCTTTCTTCTCTCCCCCCCCCCAACTACCTACTATTTGGTTCAGAATATTTTTCCCCTGTTTTCCTCCTCTAAAACTAGGTGCATCTTGTGGTCAGGTGCGTCTTATGGTCCGAAAAATACGGTAGTACATATAAATAAATAGATACACACATATAAGTAATTACTTGTATAGCATAGCATAGCAACCAGAACCTTCTATGCCCATTCCCAAGTCATTCCTTCATCTCTCACAAATATGTTTTCAATCCAATTAATTGATCGCATCCTCATTAGTACATCTATGTAGGCTAGAAAGGTGAATCAAAGTTACCAGGTCTCTGTGTTTATAAAACTGTAGGAAAGCCTGCTTTCCTACACTGCAGCCATGCTTTGCTAGATATTGTGTTACTGCTGTGCTGTTCTGTTGTATAAACAAGACAAGATGATCATCAATGACTGCTATAGCATAATGATAACATGATATCCAATAATATGTGTACAGCCCCAGTGCCCTTAATATGAGGTGGTTTACTACAATAGAGAGATAGGAAAAGGAAAGTTAAATAGTATGTCTCCATCACAATTTGCTGAATGGACATAAAGCCTAAACCCAGAAGAGCTTGTTTTAGATATGTTGCCTTTTATATAATATTGTGGTCTGCACTGTTTTCATTTTAAAGTTTAATTGTTAGAGAATAGAAGGAGCTAGAGTATAAATTTTTGGACAAGTAGGTCTACCCAGGGGTCATTTCGAGCAGGAGCTCGGGGGAGCTCAGCTCCGGGAGTTGGTACCAGCTCCCCCTCCCCGCAGGGGAATGCCTGCTTGTGTCATGGCTGCAGCAAAATGACCCCGCCCCCTGGAAAGGTCCTTCTTCCTCTGACCAGCCTTCTGAAGGCTTCAGCTACCGCTGAAGCTATCCTCCCAGAACAGTGGTATTTCTGAGGCTTGGATTAGTAGCTGTCCCCTCTCTGCCAGCTCTTTCTTTCTCTCTCTTCTTTCTTTCTTGCCTTCTTGCATACTTCTAGTGATGTCAGGTGATGTAGCATATGCTAATGAGTTATGCTAATGAGCTCCTGCACCTCTTTTTCTGTGAAATGACCCCTGGGTCTACCTATTCTCCTTGATAACTGCAGATCCAGTAAAACCTGTTCTGAAGTGAAAATTTGTAATGGACAGGGTTCAGATGGTGTGAAAGATCACAATTGTACAGATATTGAGTCAAACTGCAGGAATGGTTGGAGTGCTTTTATCAGCTGACATCTGCCGAGAAGTTATTATGATCCCGCATCCAGAGAGAGACAATCAACCTTGATTCAAGTCTTCAGAATCACACATCTCAAGGGTCACTAAGATCATTTTTTTAAAATTGCCCTTTATGTGCAAATAAAATATGGAGTACTCTATGACCTGTACTGGAAAGATTTTCGCTGTGTGAATCTCAGGTCTGGACTAGATATAACAGGGTAGTTGCATTTGTATATTTATGTGTCTGCCCCTTTCACAAGAAAGGTAGAGTCTAATTTTTCCACCCAAGAGGATATTTGCTTGTGTGTGTACATGCATGGTATGTGCACATGCACACACCCTTCTTCTTTGCTTCAGGTATTTTTTCTCTGAAACCAAATTTGATTCTGGTATCTGGCAGAGACCTGAGATAGGGTCAGAGCTGTAGTCTCAAGCATAGTTAGTGGACATAATGGAATAGAAATTATTAAAATACGTATGGTGCTGATTTTGATCTATAATGCTTTAATTGCTTTGGGCCTCCACGTATCTCAGAGAGACATGTGTTATTGCATTCCTAAAAGCTGACTAAAGGCTGTTTAATATATTATTCCTGATACAAAGATTTAACTTGCAGGGAGAAAAAGTGTGTGTGTGTGTCTGTGTGTTTAATAATATGCAGTTAGTGGAATGAATATCCTTTCGGCCACAGTGAAATAACAGCCTTTGGGAGAAGCTAAAATCCTCCTAGGTGGCCAAGACTTTCGGGTGCCTCTTTGTACAGCGATGATCGTTAAATTGGAGTCTGTGGGAGTAAAGGCTGTTACTGCTTCTGCTTTGGCATGTGTGCAACTGTAGTCCTGGAAATATTTGACAGGAACCAGACAAAGGCAGTAGACTTCCTTTGAGATCAAACACCTGCATGTCTTTTCAGCTTGGACTTTGGCTGGTATGCTGGTTTAATTTCTGTAGTATTAAAGGAGAGACCTCTGGATTACCCCATCAAACAGCTGCCCAAAAAACAGAGAGACTGCTTTGGAGGGGAATCAAACAGTGGTTAGCCTTAAATTAGACTCACCGTCCCCCTTGACAATTTGACTGGTGGCAAAACACTCCCTGGGGTGTCCTTTGTTTTTCAGCGACCTCTTCTCATGTTCAGAAATAGCTCTAGTTTGTTGATTTTCCAAAGACAGTTCCAAGCATATTGATTTACATGAGCTGTCAGGGGTTTGGAGTGAGAAGAATGCTTTGGAGTTTGGAAAGGGAAATGTTCAACTCCTGAAACCAGGGCCATTTTTAAGTGTTTGAAAGTCCAGGTCCCAGAGGTGATGAGCTCTCGCCTCCTTTCTGTGTTGCCAGATTTAGTCCGTATTTGCTCCTTGGCTGCAAGGGGAAATGAGAAGAAGAACAATGAAGGGCTGTTGTAAACTTTGTTCTAAGTAAACCTGTCAACCACTGCAAAGGCTGTGAGAGTAACGGATCACTTGCTTTTTAACCAGTTCATTTAACTGATTTCAGTAAATATGTGTATCATGAAAATCTCTTTTTTATTTTCTTGTTCTGTACTACACTATACAATATCTTCAAAAATATGCATGTGTATTTAAATCTCCTGATTAAAATTTGCCCTTGGCAACTGTTTGGTAGCCCCCTCTCCACTAATCTTCTAAAATATTAATATATTATACCAATCACATTAATTAAAGTTTGTGTCCCTAATGATATCCAAAGCAGGGGAAAGTTAAAAGAAAACACATAAAATTGAAGTTCATTTTTTAAAAGGGCAATAGTTAACCAAAAGGTAATTTACCTGTTGCTAACTTGATTGCTCTAGTAGGAGAGTGAATCCTTGCTGCTTATTGCATCAGAAACATAGCAACTGTTATTTGTCTCTTAAGACAAGTAGAATACTGGCTTTACTGCATTTCATAATTGTTTTCTTGGCTTACTTTTCTGCTTTGACTCATTCAGCAGAGACTGTTTAGAGATATGAAATCACCTAAAATGGTTTTGGGTTTTTTAGATGTGAGTTGTCCATGGCATTAAGAAAAATGGGATTGAAGAATAAAGTCATCACAGATGAATCAGTAAACAAATGGACACATATCCACGCAGACTGGCAGTGGCTCTCCAGGCTCTCTGGTAGAGGTCTTTCACAGCCACATAGCCAGAACTTTTTCTTGGGGAGGAGCAAATAGGGGACAGTTTAGAATGGTGGCTAAACCTGCCCACAGGGGATTGGGGGGGTAGACTTACCAGGAGTGGAACTCATTTAAGTAAGAAAAGAGGCGATCTGTACGTAGATTTTAATTTTGTGATGTCTGGGATGCACACACTATGCAGAGAAGGCATCCAACAGAGGAAAGGGAAGCAGAAACATGGGGGGGGGGCAGGGTCAAGAAGAGCTGTCTGTGACTGCTTCTTGCTTTGGCTGGTGGAGATGGCTGTAAATCTCTACTCCAGCAAGGGGGAAGGGGGAGGCTTGGTCAATGAAGGGGTGGGGTATTCTGGCTTTGCTTAGCTTCCTCGTTTCCCATAAACAACCCATTGAAGGCTGGAGCAAAATTTTGCTTGAAGCTGTGCATCAGAAACTTGTTGTCACCCATTGCAGTGCAAAATGAAAGAGAAGGACATTTCCCCAATGAAGGGAGGAGGACTGGGTTGGGAGGAGAACAGAAGGAGCAGGTGGGGCAGTGGTGGAGCAGCAGATGCTGCTACTGATGAGAACTGCCTGCCTTTTCACAGGGGGATCACTCTACTCGACAATGACTGCATGGGGGTCTGGCATCCCTGAGAGGGTGGGGCACACCCCTGAGGGGCATGGCCCTCCTCAGCCCCCCTGGCTATGGGCCTGCTTTCATATCACCTACTGCCTGGTCCTTTTTAACTGGAGATGCTGGGAACTGAATTTGGGAGATGTGTGCAACGTGGAGGCTCTTCCACTGAGCTACAGCCTCTCCCCAGTGTGGATGTCACTTATAGAATGTGGGGGGAGGTAACATTTGAAACAATCCTCTCTAGGGGTTTCCTCTACTAACTGCAGCTTTCTTTTCTGTGCTGGGGAGCCTCTGCACTAGTTGGTGACCAGAGCTACATCCACACAATGTTTGATATCGCACTATTGTTATGCTATAGCAATAATTTGAAACTGTATTGGTTCATTCACACAGGATAATCTGGTTTCTAGAGACTGCTATCCCCAATGCTATCCCCAGGGCTCCGTTGGGGCCGGGGTGCGCCAGAGCGCCGCTCCGGGAGAGGGGAAGCCGGGGGGCGGGCACATGATAAAGCCCCGCCCCCCAGCTCGCTTTCCCGGCCCGCGCTTCAGCGCGGAGCCGGAAGAAAGCCTCCTCCCCCGCTCATCCTTGCCGGGCCGGCGGCAAGCGCCGCCAGCCTGGGGAGAAGGCCCTTCCTTCCCACCCCCCCCAGCTCACCCTTCCCTCCCCCCCAGCAGACCCTTCCCGGGCGCGCGGCAAGCGCCGCTGGCCTGGGAGAAGTCCCTGCCCCCCCCCAGATCCTTCCCAGGCCTGGCGGCAAGCGCTGCCGGCCCGGGAGAAGTCCCTCGCTCCCCCCCCAGCAGACCCATCCCGGGCCTGGCGGCAAGCGCCGCCGGCCCGGGAGAAGCCTCTCGCCCCCCCCTGCAGATCCTTCCCGGGCCTGGCGGCAAGCGCCGCCAGCCTGGGAGAAGCCCCCCCCCCCCGCTCAGATCTTTCCCGGGCCTGGTGGCGAGCGCCGCCAGCCCAGGAGAAGTCCCTCGCCCCCCCCCGCTCAGATCCTCTTTCCCGGGCCTCGCGGCGAGCGCCGCCAGCCCGGGAGAAGTCCCTCGCCCCCCCCCCGCTCAGATCCTCTTTCCCAGGCCTGGCGGCGAGCGCCGCCAGCCCGGGAGAAGTCCCTCGCCCCCCCTACTGCCAACATTTGTCCCTTCTCCAACTTCAGAGCTCTAGACATCCAGAGAGCCCTTACCTTCCTGTTCCTTCCTTTCCCCCTTCCTTCCCCTCTCCCTTCCTTCCTTTTCTCTCTCCCCCACCTACCTACCTTCCTGTTCCTTCCTTCCTTCTCTCTCTCTCTCTTCCCCCACCTACCTACTACCTTCCTGTTCCTTCCTTTCCCCCTTCCTTCCCCTCTCCTTTCCTTCCTTCCTTCCTTCCTTCCTTCTCTCTCTCTCTCCCCCCACCTACCTACCTACCTTACTGTTCCTTTCTTTCTTCCTTCCTTCCTTCCCCCCTTCCTACCTCCTTCCTTCCTTCCTTCCTTTCTTCTCTCTCTCTCTCCCACCTACGTACCTACCTTCCTGTTCCTTTCCTTCCTTCCCCCTCCCTCCCTCCCTTCTTGCCTTCTGACACACTGCCGATGACATCATCACTTCCAGTGATGTCAGGGGGTGTGGTATATGCAAATAAGTTATGCTAATGAGCTCCTGCACCTTTTTTTACGAAAGGACCCCTGGCTATCCCCAATAATATCCAGTAATATGTGGATGACTGCCCCCACCCTGTGTTTTTTCACTCATCTTACTCAGGTATTATCTAATCAGTATCTTGCAAAGAGGAAACATTAACTCAGCTACCCCTGCAACATCAGAAGAAGGCTCTCTGTTGTGTGCAGACAAGATACCATGCTATTGTTATGGGTTTGGGGGTTGTATCCTGTGAAGGATAAAATGCAGTCTGGATACACTTTAATCAACTTTATTTAGATTTCCTACCTGTATGGTCTTGTATCTAACTGAAGACAGATTTGAAAGGAAACAAGCTGCTGGTTTGTCCCTGTCATTCATGACAGACCTTGCACAACTGAAATGTTATAGATAAATTATACTTGGTTCCAGGTTTTCTGGCTTGAATGAGTTCAGATGTCTTCTCTGAACAATGCCTGTGGATTAAGTGATGGCTAGTAGCTTAGGTAGCTTTAAAATGGCTGGCCAGATCATAAGAGTGCAAATGGAGATAAAGCTGAAGTGAATTTTCTGGATTTTGAGGGGACTTCTATCTCAGGTCCCTGAGAATGCATAGTCTTGCTGTGACTCTTTTGCAATGTACTGTGCAGATAAAATCAATTGCATCTGCTGTGATTTGGATGGCCCAGGAGGTTCAGTTCAGCCTTAGGATGCTATTGGAATGCAGTGTGGTCCCAGTTGTCTGAATGACTTTAACTTGTTTCAATCTGATGACGCGGACAAGGCTTGACCTTTTTCCTTCAAGGCTGAGAGCTAGGTTTGTTTATTTATTTAAAATATTTCTATGATGTCTTTCTACCCAATTCAGAATTTCCAAGGCAGCAAGCATTAATGTATTGAAACAAAACATTAAAACATTTCAGACACTAAATGCTTTAAAAATACATACTGTCCAGGTCCGGCTCCCATCCCTGATTAGCCTTTATCTGGAGGGGAAGGCAGCAGGGAATCCAGGAGCAGTGGCCAGCCCAGTGTGGCAGGCAATGAAAGGCCCCAACCAAGCAAAGTCCCCTGCTGCTGCTAGAGTTTCTCTGAGACCAGCAGGAAGGCTGGCCCAACCCCATGCAGGATGGCAGGGGACAGGCAAGCCGGTACAACCATGGGGAAGCCTCACACATACACAGATATAGATATAGATATATACCGTCAAGTTGTACCTGGCCTATGGTGACTCTATGGAGAGGAAACATTCAGAGGTGCTTTGCCATTGCCTGCTTCTGTGCTCTGTACAACCCTGTACTCCCTTGGCAGTCTCCCATCCAAGTACTAACAAAGGCTGACCTTGCTTAGCTTCTGAGATTTGATGAGGCTGTGTTATCCTGAGCTATCCAGGTCAAGGCACAAATATTCATAAATATTTAAAACTATTAAATAAAACACAATATTAACACAAACACATAAAACACACACACACAGGGAGGAAAGCTAATAAGAGTTAGTGAGGGAATGCCCAACAAAACAAAACAAAAAGTCAGGTTGGATTGGTCAGGTTGGTCTGAAAGGTAATAAATGTCTCTCTGTGGGAAGGTGTGGTTCCAACCACTTGAAAAGAATGAGTGTGAGACTTTCTTGAAGAATATGTTCCTGGAAGCAAATGGCCCATGTACAGTTCCTCTTTTTACTCCAGCCACGGTTCCACATGGCTTTTGTCTTTGCAGGTCCCATGGTCCTTGGCATAACATTTTTGGGTAACTGAAAGTGATCCCTCCTTCCACTTTCACTAGTGGAAAAGGTGGCTGCGTCCAAGCTCAGATTTTCGATTCTATGCTTTGGGTAATGTATATCACCCCCACTGCCCATTGGAGCCCTGGGCAAAGCCCACACTACTCCATAGATAAAACTGCTCCTGAAGCTGTTTAAAATCTACATCAAAGCACTGGGTGAGATGGCCTAGGAAGTTGCTGTAAAATGCTATCAATGTGTGGATAACTGACAGTTCTGTTTTTCCCCAACAGACAAGTCAAGTACATTTGCAGAGGTCCTGAACAGGTGCCTGAAGAAGTTCATGGGATGAATGAAGATCAAGAAACTGAAATTTAGTCCAGATAAGACTGAAGAGCTATTGGCCATTCAAAGACTGAGGAGACAGCCTGTCTTGGAGGAGTTGCAATCTCCCTAACGTTCATAGTTTGGGTGTGCTGTTGGGTGTGGCCAGGCGGCTTACCTTGCTTCTTTACCTAGGTATGATGGACCCCTGGCACTTCCCCACTAACAGCCAGGTTTTCCCGCCAAACATTTGTTCCCAGCTGTGACTGAGCAGCCCCAAATAGCATGGATTTAGTTATGGTTTTAAAAGTCTGTTTGTCCCCACCCCCGTCACGAAGATCTAATTTGTCTTTTAGCCCAGACCAGGAACTTGATGGGATAAACAGGAGCCCTCTTGTTTTTCCCTTTCAAATGGCACTTGAGACAGTATAACTTTCAAACAGGAATAATTTTATTTAACAGGCAGGGATTGAATAGGTGTAGTCAGGGGTTGGAAATGCTGAGGTAAAAATTATTGTTAATACAGATTATACTTCTTTTAACAATCAAAATAGTGTTGTTGAAGCTTATTTTCATATATTCTTGGATCTTATCAGTGAGAGGTGTTTGAGTATTTTAGTTACAGTTACAATGTTTCTCCATATAGTTTCCTATGACTCTTCAGGTTTCCTGGAGACAGTCTCTTTATTTGCGTACCTAAACTCTCCCCCTTTTGGAAACCATAGTTTATTTCTGTATCCCAAGGTGTCTAAATCTGATTAACTTCACAACAGACCAGAGGTCTCTTTAGAGCAAAACCTCCTGTGTAACTGGGAGGGAATTATTCTTCTCCTCAGAAGATATAACCCTTTTCTTTGGGCCTGAATGAAAGTTTCAGCATACTACCCAGTTGCCCTTGCCAAAATCTCAATCCCAGTTCTGGTCTCTGTGTAAAACTGACTCTTAGGCTAACTCTTAGACATTCAATTCTAATACTGAATTCTTCCTCAGAATTCATAGAAAACAGTTAAGGTAAGGATTCATTTCCCATCACTCCAAAGATGAACCTATCTGACGGGCTCTGTCAGACTCACTGACTCCAACTGACTCTGTCAGAAGCCAACTGACTTGACTGTCTGACTTCCCAAAGACCAACTGGCTGAAATATCCCTCCCTAGATACCATGCTCTCAGCACTCAGCTAATCATATAGTTCTCCTCAGCTGGAGCTGGACAATCAGAGGGGGGGGGGGGAAGGGAGCAGCCTGTCACTCAACCTTTCCATTCCAGTGAAGAGTTAACTCTTGCCAGGGACTTGCCAGGAGCAAAAAGAAGGTACAGCATCAAAGAGAACAACAGCTATGGAATAAGTTAAGACCAGAGAATCATACAGCTGAAATAGCACACTCTCCTAGTAAGGCATACACATCCAAAAAGTACAAATGATATACAAAAAATATTGCAAAATATATCCAATTTAATACAGTAATTAATGGAGGTCCAAAATCAATGAACCATCCGGTAGGTACATTCGTTTCCAACAGTCTTCATCAGGCGTGGGCCAACATGTGACTATTAAAAGACAATATACAATATGCAAGATTACAAGACCAATATAGGTTACAATATACAAAAATACTGATAAAGCTCAAAGGGGACTTACAATGTCTGCATAAGTAGTTATAGTAATCCTACTAGAACTGGCTGATTCAACAATGGCAATATTTCTGTGGACAAACAATAGCAATATTTAAATATTTAAAAATTCCAAAAGCATGCTACAAAAACTTCAATAGTATACTCATAATAATCAAACAGTACAACTCACAGCATATCTGGAATACTCCTAAATCAATGTATGTTGCTCAAAGGCTTTACAGTGTAATGCAACATGCATCTACCATCCATTTAAAAACACACAATCTCAAGATATCCGCCCTTCAACTTAAAGGTATACACATCTAATTACATAGAAAAGGATTTATACAAAGCTAGAAAATTCCAAAGACATGTTTAACCCAAAGGGATGATATGTTTTTAATCTATGTATCCAATACATTTCCCTTTGTAAAAGTTTTTTTCCTGATATCCACCCTATTAAATCTAAGCACACGCAAGAGTTCTAGAACGAAGAACTTAAAATCTTCAGGCTTATGATGTTTTTCTACAAAATGTGTGACCAGGAGAGCCTCAAAATTTTGTGACCGGATGTGAGATTTATGTTCAGTCATATGAACCCTTACTGAGCACATTGTGGCTCCTACTTATAACATTAAGCATGAACACTGCAAAAGATATACAAGTCTTTTTTGACCCACAGTTGGTAAACGTCTCAGTCTCCTTTCTAATGCCGATGACTATCAGCCTTGGGTGTTCCAGCGCCCAGCCTGTTACGGCCTCCATTAGTCTTGGGGTCACCCTGTCTGCCACATATAGAAATTACTTGTAATGAAAGCTCACACATAACATCTGTGCCAAGGGCTGCCAGGCATCCTGATAGTGTCAGTTGTGTTGCTACCATAGAAATTCTGGGGATTTCTAGAGCAACCCTACCTCATTTCTGGGTTTTCCCTGAAAGTGATGTAGAAACACAGCCAGTGTAGCTCCCCATGTCCCTGCCCCCCCCCAACCCTCTGTTGGTTGCCACGCTTGCCTGGCATCCATATCTGTGCATCACAAATAAGGAGCCGTTAAGATGTGTATGTGATATTACACAATGAAAGAGCGTGTGAGAGCTGCTAGGAGATTTAATACATTAGGGGACAAAAGAATCCAGCCCCAGAAGGTGAAAAGCTGCATTTGAAAAAGTGTTCTAATTCACCTGTGGGTTTACTGGACTGCTGGGGCAAGATTTCCCATCTCAACTACCCGCTTGTAAACATAAGGATTACAATCTCCTTGTTCATAAAATGGCTAAGAGTGAGAATGAGGTGAAGCTGATGAAGCATTTTGCACACTGAAGCACTTTAGGAAAGGGTGTAGAGATGTCTGGGATGATGAAGGCTTTTAAAATATTAACCACTTGAACCTGACACAGAGATCAGCCCTTGAAAGCTTAAGTGCTCAGCTTGCTCACAACAGAGGAGAGTTGCAAGTTTGAAATTTCAGACCTAGGAGACACTCTGAATATTGCGAGTTGTAAAATAATGGAGCTCTCTGCCTACAACTGGCACACATAACAACCCAGCCCCAAATCCGCACCATACAATAGCCTCCCTACCAAGAAGATCAGCTTGAGCAGAGGAAGATGAGTAGAGGACAGAGTGTACCTTTTCCTTTGAGTCCTCAGGTCCTAATGGCTAGTACTCTTTGGAGGCTGTTTTCAGAACAGCACTTTGATAGCAGAAATATTTGATTGAACTGAGGCAGGAATGCTTCTGAGGCAGAGACAGATACATTTTTAATCTGCAGAGCACCTGCCTTTGTTTGATTGATTTGCATAGAGTTGACATGAGCTGAGGCTGTGCAGCAAAAACAAAATTAGCCTAATTTTTTCAATGAAATTAGTGACAAAGGACACAAAAGGCAACACAACTTTGAAAACCATATTATCAGCTATGCAAGAAGGACTTCTAGTGGCTACAACAGTGCATTGCTCTTCTGCCCGTCTTTGCTCAGGCATTTGTTAATATACACACATCAATAATGAGAAATACAAGGTGAAACTTGCATTTGTGAAAGACCATAAACAGGATCTCTGAACCAGAGATCCATGCTGACAATAATATACTATCATCAGCATCTAGTGTATATTCACAGGAATTTAGTTATTCCTCCTCTGCCTAAACAAACAAGTAGCACTACTGAACACAACTGAAAGAGTGTTGTACACACAGTGCCATGTTTCTTGGACTTGGATTCATGTGCCGAAGGCCTGGGAGACAGCTATATTCTATATGTGTACTGTGTGCCTCCTCTGCAGAGGATTAAGAGCCAAGTATGCAGAACATACAGATTCAAGATTACTATTATATCCAGATGTCATGTTATATTATATTATACATGAAAAGGGCCAAACATACCACATTCATTGGTTTGTTCATTTCACAGTCTTTAGAGATAGAAAGCACCAACAATTTACTAAAGCTGGCATGTAAACAATATATGCAAACTTAATGGAAGCCAGACAAGATTGACAATGGGGATCCTCTGTTTGGGAAGCAATATTAAGTCTTCTCCTTCTGTAACAAAGCGAACATTTGAGCTGACAAATTTAATATCCCTTCCGTGGCAGCCTCTCCAGAGAACTTTATATAGAGTTTACCTTATTACATTTTGAATCTCATATCAAGATAATTTTATTTGTCCAAGCTTTTAATTCAACTGGAGCTTTTTTGTGTGCTTGCCATTTTTAAAATAATTTGCTGTTTGATTGATTATGCCAACTGGCTTTATTGTTATTTTATCATGTTTTATAAGTCATCTTGGAAACTTACTTTTAGGGATGGGCTTGAACCGGCTCTTGAACTAAACTTCATAATGAACTTTGGCCCGTTCGTACTTCATGAAGTGAAGTTCGTGGCAGGTCAAAGGGCACAAACTTTCCACAAATTTTCAAGCTGTTCGTGGAGGTTCATGGCAGTTCATGAATGGATACATTTCCAGACAGACTGTCTCCACTCAATCAAAATGTCTACCAAACTTCAAAGCAACTGGGGGGGCAGAATTCTCCAGCCTTAGAAACACTTTGGTCAGTTTAAAAATACTCCTGTCAGTTTTTAGAGCCCCCACCCCCACCCTTTGGCAGTGTTCCTGTATTTAGGGATGGGCATGATATGGAAAAATGCAGTTCGTTTTGGTTTGTGGGTCATGAACCACAAACCATCACAAACTTGTAAGAGCTAAATTAACCAGTTCAGTTCATGAGGTTCATGATGTGATGCAGTAGAACAGCCTCCTTGGTGTTCTAGAGACACCAAACTTTCAGGGAATCTCCAGCTGACTCTCCTCTACCAGCCTTCTATATTTGGTGAGGATTGGGTTTACAGGGTCTTAGTTACGGGCCCCCAAAGAAGGTGCCCCATTCTCCATTGTTTCCAATGGAGGGGGGAGCAAAACCCCCCCAAAGGAAATAGAAGCCCAGCAGAACAGAATCAAAGTCCAAGAGAATCTCTGCAGTAGAAACTGAGAGTGGGGGGCATTTTTGCAACCCCAGCAGAACCAGTGCCACTGTGGCACTGCAAACCCAACAGGACTAAGGTCAAGTCAGAGAATCTCTGCAGTAGAAACTGAGAGTGGGGGGCATTTTTGCAAGCCCAGCAGAATCAGTGCAATGTAATAGTGCCCAACAGAACCCAGTGCCATTGTGGTAGTGCCAGCTCAACAGAACTGGTGTGATGCCCAGAATCATACACCAAGCAAGGGGAGAGGTTGCAAGTACAGCAGAACCAGTGCAATGTACTAGTACCCAGCAGAACTCAGTGCCAATGTGGCAATGCAAGCTCAATCATAATCCAAGCAAGGGGGGAATTTTTGCAAACCCATCGGTACCACTACAATGTACAGAGTGCCCAGCAGTACCAGTGAAATCAGAGTGCCCAGCAGAACCCAGTGCCAATGTGGCAAATTCAGCTCAATCACAATCCAAGCGGGGGGGGGATTTTTGTAAGCCCAGCAAAACCAGTACAATGTCCAGTGTCCAGCAGTACCAGTGCAATCACAGAGTTCCTAGCAGAACCCAGTGCCACTGGCACTGCACATTTAAAAGGACTGATCTCAAAGAAGAAGAAGAGATTGGATTTATATCCCACCCTTCACTCACTTGGAGTCTCAGAGTGGCTTACAAACTCCTTTCCCTTCCCCTCCCCACAACAGTCACCCTGTGAGGTAGGTGGAGCTGAGAGATCTCTGAGACAACTGTCCTTGAGAGAACAGCTGGCACAGAGCTATGGCTTGCCCAAGGTCATCCATCAGGTGCAAGTGGAGGAGTGGGGAATCAAACCTGGTTCTCCCAGATTAGAGTCTGTGCACATAACCACTATGCCAGACTGGCTCTCTCAAAGCACAAAGTCCCAAATCCAAGCAAGGGGGTGGGATTTTGCAAGCTCTGTGCAAGAAAATGGGAAGTGAATACAAAGAAATGTCAGCAAAGGGGGGGGGACCCTCTTTTAACTGATGTGACTAGATTGAAACTGGCAACAGTGTTTCCGAGGCTGGTGAATTTTACTCCTCCTGTTGCTTTGAAGTTTGGTAAACATTTTGTTTGAGCAAGACAGTCTGTCTGGAAATGTATCCATTCATGAATCAGCATGAACCTCCATGATCTGCTTGAAATTTCATGGAAAGTTCATGCCAGTTGACCTGCCATGACCTTCAGTTCATGAACCATGAACTGGGTACTAGTACACTGCATGGGTTCTGCTGGGCTTGCAGCCACCACCCTTGCTTGGAGTGTGATTCTGTGTTTCACATCAGTCCTGTTGAGCTGACATTGCCATAATGGCACTGTTTCTGCTGGGCACATTGCACTGGTTCTGCTGGGCTTGCAAAAATGCCCCCCTTAGTTTCTACTGCAGAGATTGTCTGGCTTGACCTTAGTCTTCTTGGGTTTGCACTGCCACAGTGGCACTGTTTCAGCTGGGTACATTGCACTGGTTCTGCTGGGCTTGCAAAAATGCCCCCCACCTTCAGTTCCTACTGCAGTGTTTCTCTGGGACTTTTATTTTGTTCTGCTGGGCTTCTGTTGCCCTTGCTTTTTTTGTTTTGCTGTTTTTTCCTACATTGGAAAAAATAGAAGATGGGGGCACTTTCTTTGGGGACTCATAAAATTGGACGCTGTAAATCCAAACTTCACCAAACTTAAAGGGCAGGTAGAAGAGAACCAGCCAAAGTTCCCCTGTGAGTTTGGTGTCTCTAGCACGTGGGGGGATGTTCTACCATGTCACTAACCTAACAAACCAAACTGGTTTGTTTAGCCCCTAAAAGTTTGTGACACTTTGTGGTTCATGAACTGGGCACACCGTGAAACACGAATGGAACCAAACCACATTTTCCCAGTTCATGCCCATTCCTACTTACTTTTAACAGATGGGTACAAGTGACTGAAAGAGTTTTTATCACTTATACTTGCGCAAAAACGCTTGTGTCTAAGAAGGCCCAAGGGACATGCATCCCTTTTCTGAACACAAAGTTGTAGGAGAGACATTATGAAGAATGAGGTCCCGACATTGTTCATGAAGTGTGGGATTGAGTTGAAACAATGCATCACAGACATTAAACAATTGTCCAAACGTTTAATTTCCCCCTCCAGTTTTCAAATTTGAAGCTCTAATTTGTATTTTGAATGTCTTTTTTAAAAACAGAGTTCTATACTTTTTAATCACAAGGGAGCTGTGTGCAGCCCTGATTGGCAGGCTTCTGCAATGCCTTCAGGAAAGCTTCCATCCAATCCTTGCGGTTTCTTTTTTTAAAAAAGCAAAGCAATGAATGAATGAAAAAATAACACGTGAATGATAATGGAGTCCTCTAAAAAACTTATTTGGTTTATGGCTGAGACAGCTTTCACTTTCTTAATCTGTATACCTGCCATCTCAATTGCAAAGCCAGAAGGGCATGAATCCCACATTGACAGTTCACAGTGAGCTTCTCCCTTTCCACTTTTTCATCTCTTTGACCCCAAGACCAATTTCTTGATGGTACTCCTAAATTTGAAAAGCATGGACAGGTAGAAAAGCAGTCTTGGCATCTGCCCCACCATTATGCAACTCTCTTGCTCTAGACTGCTGAAGTGTCTGCCTGAATCCTTCAGAGAACGGTCAGACTTTCCTGTCAGTACTTGCATTCAACAGCCATTGTGCAAGGATGCCCGAGGTGCCATTTTATTTTTTTTTAATCCTGTATGTACTTTGTTTATTACTAAAGCAATCCCATATAAAGTAGGATACACAGTGAATGAACTTTCATACTAAATACTCATTGCTGAAGTTAGTGAATGATCAACACTGAAATTCATACATGAGAATTTTGAGAAGAACGGAGAGTGAATTGGTACTGTGCATTTGGCGCTTGAATGCTTTTTGAGCATTGAATGTATTAGCGTCAACTTGGGTAAGGGTTGGGTTACATATTGAGTAACAGGAAATTATGGCTTTCTGTGTTCTTGTGATTTACTGTTTTAATTAAGTGGCTGCAAACCTTCGTGTTTGACATTACATTGCACTGATCACATTCCATTCATTCCGAGTATTACCACTCCTTATTTTAAGAGATCTGGATTGAGAAGAGTTATGAAGGTATTTCTGCAACATGCTGCCCTTTCTTTTATTAGTGTCAATAACTATATTCTTTAAGGAGAGAAAAAATCTGCCTCAGTTGATCAGACTAAGTAGTTCATGGGGCTGTTCACATGACTAGGAGCAACCTGACTTAAGCCAGTCTTCTTAGATCAGATTTTAATAGTGAGAAGATTCAATAGGTGAGCCTGTATATGCTGTCTACGCCTTGGCTCACCAGGCCCCTTCAACAGTGCTGGGATTGATAAAAGGCTCAGTTTGGTTTGCTAGGAAATTTCACACACTGCAAATGTCATTTTTCTCCTATATTTTTTATAATTGTGGCTAAGGGGGTGCATTCAGATACAACCAAAAAATACATGATTGGTATTTTTCAGGTATATTTTGGCATCCCAAAGATAAAGCAAACAGTCCTCTTGGAAATTTGATTTATTGGTCTCTTTCTCATCACCATGCAAATTAATCTCAGGGCGTATTGGCTGCAATTACCACCCACACTACACCTCCACCCTGTGTTCCACTGTTCCCTCCTGGTTTTCGAAGCCCCCTCACATCCGTTAAGGCCTTCACTGCCCCCAACTGATAATTGAGGGGCATGAGGAATACAAGGTGGCTCAAATTCTAGGCTCCCACCTGAGGTGGGGCCAACTCCAATACCTTGACGACTGGAAAGGATACAATCTGGAAGACCTTTCCTGGGAACCTGCCAGTAATCTTCATGCCCTTGACAATATGCCATTTCTATCAGTCTTACTCGCAGAAACCCTGCCTATAGCAGGGAGAAGGCCCTGAGGGAAGGATCATGTCATGGATCACCTGGGCACAGCCAATCTTGAAGAGGCAGAGTACTCTGTGGAAGAGGAATGGGCAGGCAAAGGAGGTCCCAGTTCATAGTCAGTTGCAGACAATCTACTGCAAAAAGCTACTGCAACCCTGCCGAGTGGCAATTCAGTCTGACAGCATCTTCCCAGTTGTTGTGGCCCATAGCTCAAAACCAGATAGTATCCCACCATCCAAGTTGCCTCCAGGACCACTGGAACACAGACAGAGAAGAGTCCATCATGAGATGCTGGAAAGAAGGTAGGGTACGCGATTAGCGGCTCAGAAACACCTGGGTCTAGATAATAAGGAGGAAAGCACATGCACCTGCATGATGCAACCCAGCTGTGAGATGAACATCCCTGCTATGAAGGGTGAACAGAGAGAGAGAGACTGACTGCAGAAGCAACACATCAAATTACTCCTGACCTTGCTGACAGGTGGTTCAAGGTGTTCTTCAAATAATCCAATTATATTATCCTTACATGACATATTTATGTAATGCTGTTTGCCAAGAGTTTCTGTCTGTATTTGATGGATCCCTGGGGCGCTATACGGGACCCCCAGTCTCCCTACAACTTGATCCCAGTGTCCGGCCAATCCGCAGGCGAGTGCGGCACGTTCCGTTCACGCTGAAGCCCAAGATAGACATGGAGCTGGACCACTTAATGGAGCAGGGAGTCCTAGAACCAGTGTTGCATGCAACCTGGGAGACCCCCATTGTAACGCCAGTAAAGCCAAATGGTGACATCTGCATCTGCGTGGATTATAAGTGCACGCTAAACAGAGCTTTACAAGACCACACCTACCCGGTCCCAGTTGTGAGCCATGTGTTAGCAACCCTGGCAGGGGCCAAAGTTTTTGGCAAACTGGACTTCACCCAAGCTTACCAACAATTACCCATAGATGAGGCCACAGCCCAAATGACTGTCACGCACTGGGGGCATTTAAAGTGAAATGGCTACAGTTTGGAGTGAGCGTGGCCCCGGGGATATTCCAGAACTTAATGGACTCTCTCTTGAAAGGGATTCCTGGGGTCACACCCTTCTTTGATGATATGATGATCGCTGTGACAACACGGGAGGAGTTCGAGGCCTGGTTGTGCATTGTCCTTGGCCGTTTCCAGGGAGTGGGACTTAAAGTAAAATGGGAGGAATGCCTTCTTGGGGTGGAGTGGGTGGACTTCCTGGGGTTCACCATTGATGCAGACAGGCTCCACCCTGCCAGGGACAAGATCAAGGCCCCGTGGAAGCCCCTGCTGCCAAGTCCAAACCAGAGCTCCAGGCGTTCCTTGGACTTTTGAACTTTTACCACGCCTTCCTCCCCCACAAGGCAGCAATTGCAGAGCCCCTTCATCGGCTGTTGGACAAAACTGCCTCCTGGGTCTGGGGGCCTCGGCAGGTGGGAGCTTTCAAAGCCGTAAAAGCACTTCTGATTTCAAATTCAGTGCTCGCCCATTTTGACGAGTCCTTGCCAGTGGTTTTGGTGAGCAATACCTCTCCCTATGGGGTGGGGGTGGTACTGTGGCATCAACTATTGGACAGTAGGGAGGTGCCAGTAGCATACTACTCCCAGATTTTATTGACAGCCGAGCGCAACTATGCCCAAATAGACCGGGAGGGATTGGCAATAGTAGCAGAGGTCAAGAAATTCCATGATTTCTTATACGGGAGGGCCTTCACCATTGTCATGAACCACAGGCCGCTCCTGAGGCTGTTTGCCGCAGACAAACAGACCCCACAAGTCTTGTCCCCACAGGTCCTCCATTGGTCAATCTTCTTGGCGGGCTATAATTACCAGTTGCGGCATCGGCCAGGAAAAGCCATGGGCCACGCTGATGCCCTCAGCCGTTTACCTCTGCTCTTGATAGAGCCAGACCCAGCCCCGGCTCACCGTATCCTCCGCATGGACAACCTTCTGGAGCAGCCACTGCAGGGGGCGGACATAGCCCGCCACTCAGTTCAGGACCCAATCATCTCCCAGGTGCTGGGGTGGGTGTGCCAGGGATGGCCCTTGTCAGCTGCGGGTCCCAAATTCACCCCTTTCACAAACCGCCAGAACAAACTCTCAGTGTATAAGGGGTGCCTGCTCTGGAGGGATAGTGTGGTGGTTCCCAAGGCTTTAAGGCGCCGCGTCCTCACTGCTCTCCATGAGGCGCATCCCGGAGTGATGTGCATGAAAGCTCTAGCCAGGAGCTATGTATGGTGGCCAAAAATTCATACGTAGATCGAGGCATGGGTGAAGGAGTGCCAGGCATGCCAAGAAAGCCAAACCAACCCACCAAGGTCACCAACACAGGCTTGGGAGTCAACCTGGACACCGTGGTCGAGGCTCCATATTGATTTCACGGGGCCATTCCACAGGCTGAAATTTATGGTGACTGTGGACTTGTATTCAAAATGGCTGGAGATCACCACAGTTTCCACAACATCTTCAAAAGCAGCGATCCGGGCACTGGATTTGTTTGCAACCCACGGACTCCCAGATACTATCGTCTCTGACAATGGGACCTCCTTCATGTTGGACGAGTTCCAGGAGTTTTTACAGGGCAACCTCGTCTGGCACATATGGTTAGCACCCTTCCACCCCACTACCAACGCCAAGCAGAGTGGATGGTGCGGACTGTGAAAGAGGCCCTCAGCCGCATCATGGAAGAGGATTGGGAGTTTCTGTTGGCCCGGTTTCTGCTGGCGCAACACACCACACCAAACCCAATCAGAGGCAACAGCTCCGCAGAACTTTTGATGGGCCGATGACCAATGGTACTACTAGACCAACTGCATCTGGATAGTGCTCCAGAGTCGCAGAAACCAACAGACCAGGCAGAAGCCCCACGAGGGTTCTTCCCAGAGGATCCCGTCTTCCTGCTCAACTTTGGCAGGAGGCCACAGTGGTTGGCAGGACGAATCATCCGTCCCACCGGACCAGTCTCCTACGAGGTTGCCACCAAAGATGGCCTAGTGCTTAAAAAACACATGGACCAACTACACCACCATCAAGTTACCACCATCACAGACCCTGTACCCATGCAAACCCCCAAGGAACCATCCTGGGGACCGCCGCCTGTCAATATTCCCTGGGAAGAAACAACTGAGGAATCCTTTTTTCCAAGACAACGGTTTGAAGAAGGAAATCCCCTGCCTGCGCCAGAGGCTGTCAGCAAGTCGCCAGAAGCAGCGAGTCCCAGAGAGAGTTCCCCTTCCGAGAGCCAGGAGCCACCAGCCCCGGCACCGTGACACTCCTTCCGGGAACGCCACCCCTCCAGCATACTTAAAGGATTATGTGCCCTAGGTATTGTATGGACTACGGGGAAAGGGGTGTTGTGTCCACTGACTGCCACATGGCGCCAGCAATAACAGACCTGAGCTTGGCACCTAGGACAATAGGGGTCAAGGATCCTAGGATCCGTGGAACCCACCAATGAGATCTAGGCAGGAAATTCAACCTCCCCCCAATAAGACTATAGGTGGGACCAGGGGTGGGTCCGGGAGAGTGTATATAGTTGGCCTTTTGGCTGGTTAAGCCATGCTTGTTGTAACCCAATAAACCTAAGAGCTGATCACTAAGCTGTCTCACTCATCCATGGCGTCGAGAACTCAGTACTTTATACTGATGAAATTATCTTGACAGATAAAGGGGGTGCATGACTTTGAAATGAGTAGCCATGCAGATGTCCCATCAGTGAATATCTCTGGCCCAAGGCTTCAGCCACTCATTAGAATAGCCTAAGAAGAGCCTTGACGTCACCTTCTCCAAAGCAAGGCATTGTTAGCTCCTAGCATGTCTGCCAAGGCAAATCTAGCCAGGATGCAATCAGGGCAGACAGCACACTTCTAGGTAGGAAAGGGGTGTATGTCCTCATGGGGACACCAATAAGAGCCCATTCAGAACTCTCTCAGTATGTCCCCCAAAGAGCTTTACGCTCTATGGACCATCATCTTCTGGTGATCCCCAGCCTGAAAGGTATCTGTCAAGCCTCAACCAGAGCCAGAGCTTTTTCAGCTCTGGCACTGGCCTGGTGGAACACTCTTCCAGTTGAGATGCAGGCCCTGAGGGGTTCTGCCAGTTCCTGTAAAATGCAGTTCCACCAGGCCTGTAAAACAGAGATGTTCTGCCAGACCTATGCAGCAAAGAGCCAACTGGTCAGGAGCTGTGTGACCACAATGAAGAACTAAAAAGCCCGATCAGCTTCTTGGTGCACTGCATTGCTCCCCAGCTGTAGAACTGCTGCCTCTCCTTACCACCTTGGGAAGACTGTTAAAAGATCATAGACTTGCTACTGACACCCAACAAGCCTTGGGGAGGCTGTTAAAAGATCACAGATCTGCTAATGATTTTCAACAAGGCTGCTTCCAATTACAACTAGCATCAGTGAGCAGATGGGTGGCAGGTGACTTATCACACGCTCCCAAAAGGATATACTAACAAGGGAGCTGGTCTTATTGTTTTAAACTCAATTCCCATAAAATACTTATGTTAATTTGGCCTTAACTTATAGCCTAAATTTGTAATTGATTCGACTGATTGACTGGATTAATTGATTTGTGGGTGATATACTATTATTATCAATTTATTGGGGAATCTATTAGTAGGGTGGGCTGTGGGGTTACAGGGAGGGAAATTGTGGATAATTAAATTTTGGTCCCCTAACCTATTTAAATGTTTTCCCCCTGCTGATTTGATTAGATTTTTTAGTTAATTAATTTATCAGGTCATTTTGTTTTGTTGATTAATCGAATGAATTATAGGGGTGCTGAGTTATTGAGCCAAGGAGATAGGGTTTTTTAGATGTAGTTTTTTAGATGTAGTTAGTTGAAGCTCAGGTAGCCTTGTATTTGGGTTCCCTGTTGGATGCTAGGTGGGTCCATTTGGGAACTCATAACACATAGCAGGGAGGCCATGCAAGGGTCAGGGATACCAGTGGTAGAGGGGCAGGGGAGATATGGTGGTGGGACTAGGAGATATTCCAATAAAAGGAATGGAAGGCATTGGAGATGTGGTATTGCTTTGACCTCTTCCCTCCTATGTCCCATCCGAAGAAATATCAGCTGTGGGACTCGGAATGTTTACCCATCTCCGACACTGGGGTTGTTCTATGCCAGGTCTATAAATAATAAGACCTCTGTTCTGCAAGAATATCTTGCAGAGCAAAATATAGACCTGGCTTGTGTGACTGAGACCTGGGTGCAGGAGGGTGAAACTGTTGCCCTTAACCAACTTGCCCCACCTGGATTCTCAGTCCTGCACCAGTCTCGGACAACTGGGTGGAAGGGAGGTGTAGCATCGCTCATCCAAGAACCATTTTCCTTTAGGGAATTCCCCGCACCAAAAATCACCGGCACTGAATGTGCTGGCCTGGTGTGGGAGGCCGAGGGGAGTCTGGCCATCTGGCTGGTGTACGGACAACCTAATGCACCAGCAGATGCCCTGCTTGACTTGTTAGATGTGGTACCCGGGTGGACATTGGAGCACCCCATGCTTTCAGTCTTGGGGGACTTCAATGTCCATATTGATGATGCAGCATTTTCTCAGGCCAGGAACCTGATGTCATCCATGGAGACACTGGGACTCTCAATTTATATCAGCCCCCACGCATCAAGCAGGCCACATGCTGGACTTGATTTCTGGGATGGGGATTAATATGGATCTGGTGGCTGCTGATGTAGTCCCATGGTCAGAACACTTTGCCCTAAGGGTTCCGCTGGACATGTGAAACCCTCCCTGTTTAGGTGGCAAGTGCATTCATGCTCACCTGCAGAACCAAATGGACCCTGATTGGCTTCAGGCTGCTCTGTGGGAGCCGATGCCCTCTGGTAATTCGTTGGATGCGCTGGTGGAGGACTGGTACTCCCAATTCTCTGAAGCCATTGACATTACTGCCCCCCAGCGTCCTCTCCACCCTCAGACCAAAGCTGCTCTGCAGAGGATGAGACGGCTTGAGCAAGCGTGGCAGTGTGCTCGTGACAGAGCAGAAAGAGCATCCTACAAATCGTTTATGAAGGTCTATGAGATGGCACTGAAGTTCGCAAAGAGACAGTTCTCTGCGGCCTCCATTGCGTTGGTGAAGTCATGCCCAGCCCAATCATTTAGAACCATTCGGTCATTAACTTCATTGCCACAAGGCAAACCAAATGCTAGGAAATTAGAGATAGGCTGTCAGGTTTTTGCAGTGTATTTCACTTGTCACTCTGCTGGGACCTCCTGACCACTATTCGTACAGTAAAGGAACTGGAAGTCCTTGTTCGCCTTCAGGTCCTATATTGGATCACTTCAGCCGGCTCTCTCTGAAGGATCTCAACAAGGTCTTGGCAGCTATGAGGCAAACCACTTGCCTCCTGGACTCGTGTCCATCCTGGCTGGTCAAGGCCTGCGGGGATGGTATCCGGCCCCACTGGGAGATATCATCAATCTATCCATTTCATCTGGGATCTTCCCAGTGGGGTTAAAGGAGGCAGTGGTTCATCCACTCATAAATAAACCAACTCTGGGCCCAACGGTCCTAGCCAACTACCGCCCAGTTTCAAATGTATCATTTCTGGGTAAGATAGTTGAGACAGCGGTGGCTGAACAACTCCAGGCTTTCTTGGATGATGCATCTATCCTTGACCCCTTCCAGTCCAGCTTCCGTCCTGGTCATGGGATGGAGACAGCACTGGTCACCCTTATGGATGACCTCCAGATGCACCTGGATCAGGGCGGGTTGGCGCTGCTAACTCCAAGTAGTCCAGAATGTGGTGGCATGCCTGCTGATGGTATTGCCTGTGCGGGCATGCATTCGGCCAGTATTGTGCTGCTTGCACTGGTTACCAACTGAGTATCAGGTCCATTTCAAGGTGTTGGTACTAACCTTCAAAGCCTTACACGGCCTGGGACTGACATATCTGAAGGACCACCTCTTACCATACGTGCACTGAAGAGCCTTGCGCTCACAGCACCAGGGCTTTTTCTGCCTTGGCTCTGGCCTGATGGAATCAGCTCCCACTGGAGATCAGGGCCCTGTGGGATCTTTTATCGTTCCACAGGACCTGCAAAACAGAGCTGTTCCGCCAGGCCTTCAGTTGAGGTGGCAGGTGTCCATCTCAGTTGGCCTCCCTATTTTCGTTCCCAACTTGCTGAAAGGGCCCATCTGATTCCACCTTGTGGCCCCAACAGATTTGTATTGCTGCTACCAATTTTATTGTTTATTGTTTTTATTATTTTAATGTGATTTTATTGACTTGATTTGTGGTGATCCACCCTTATCCCATTTGGGGAGGGTGGAATAAAAATCCCCAAATAAAATTTAAATAAATAAATATAGTTGAGGCGGTGGAACTCCATCTATATTGGCCGCCCCTGCCCTATCCTTTTTTGATTTCTCTTGTCCACCTATTTGTTTAGTATTTTTACTATCATGAGCATACAGATGTAGAACATCCAGTAGTTGCTATCACTGTGTTATGGATTATCATCTAATGGTATAGGATTAACTGATTTTATAAAAATGTTAATGATTGTATGTATATTTAATTGCGCTTAATCTTATTGTTTTATATGCATTGTTGTAACCCACCATGAGCTTGCTGTGCAGGGGAGGGCAGGCTAGACTTCAAATCAAATCAATAAATAATGAATAAATAAAGGTGTCCTTGGTAACACTCCCCCCTATCCATATCAAAAGGTAAAATGGAGATGGGGCCATTTATTTCTCTAAGGCAGGTCCACCAGGACACAGTAATAATGCAATTATTAGTATCCCATCTGTGAAGGGAAACCATAATCCATTACTTAAATCACATAATTTCAGTGGGTAACCATGATGGCCTGCAGCAGAACAAATAGATTGGACTCCAGTAGTGTTAGCAGTCAGACCCCTTCTCCTACAGAGGGAAAGTTTAGTAATCAGCCAGAAAGAGACATAAACACCCTTCATACAGTATCACCTCAAAAATCACAAATGTAAGACACTGCCCGGCCCAAAACAACACAAAATGGATGCCAGCCAGAGACAGGCCTGGGGAAATATTTTTGAAGGTGAATCAGAGCAGTTGGCCTAGGGAAAGGCATAATTTAGGGCAAAGGTCTCCCAAGAAACTACTGAGCAGCCTCACCTCCCTTTTACTCATTTTACCCTTAATTTAGCAACACTTAACACTATTCATAAAACCTGATAGTTTCCCCATCCAGTGTTTAGCTGATCATCAAGAATCATTTACACTTATAGTCCATTTCAGGTACACTCATCAAGCCTCCCATAAATAATTGCCCATCTCCAAAAAACCCATCAAGTTATTGTTTTGGAGGCAAACATGTCAACATAGCCCCAGGGAACATTTTCCCTATAACTGTAGCACTCTGCTCCCTAGCAGTGAGTGTATGTTCTGGACATCATACGTCACACCCCCACTTGCATGTGGTTCTTCTCTTTCTCTTGTCCATGAAACACTGGTCATTTCACTGCTGCCTCTGTTGACCTCCTTCTTCTAGACTGGTAATTGTATAGCGTTCCCCAAACTTGCTTCATCTCTTTCCTCCCTAATTTCCTCTTAGGTAGCTCGCGTGTTTTAAGTGTGTTTGTGTGTTTTGTTCATTTCAGTTTCTTTTCATAAAAAGCCTTTCCAGTTGAACATCTGACTGGTTTATTTTCAAGTGTTCTCTAAAGGAAAAATCCCTGTAAACATGGGTGGAGATCCCAGTTACCCACTTCTCGCTCTGTCTCCTAATTCATCCAGTTAAAAAGGAGACTGCCTCTTTGGGTAACAGTAGAGCCTTAGAGACCAACAAGATTTGGGAGGTGTAAATTTTGAGAGTCAATGCTCCCTTTCTTAGATACCAACTAAGGGAGCTTTGACTCTTGAAATTTTATACCCCCAAAATCTTATTGGTCTGTAAGGTGCTACTGGACTCAAATCTAGCTGTACATACATCAGAGTTTGTGTTGCAGGCTACGGGAAATTTCATTCTTCACTCCAACTACTGCAGCCTTCTGATTGCTAGATGGACTGATCTTTCCCTTCCCCCTCTGATGCTCTTTCTCTGTTGTTTCTTCACAGACAATGTATCCACAGAAGGTCCCCTCCCCTTCTTATTCTTTATAAAAACAAACAAAACCAACCCTGTGCTTCCAAGGAACTTGTTAAGTTGCTACAAAGACAAACAGGGCTGACTGATGGAGCTTAAGGACCTGAAAGCCTAAGCAGCTTCATGATGCTACCTAACCGTCCATGGGGGCATTGCCCCCTCTGGTAAATCCTGGCGTGGGGGGGAGTGGTTGAGACCTGCACTCCCTTGGTAGTTTACGCCCCTTGTGGCGAGTTCCTAGCCCTGGGGCCATAGATTAAAAGACTCTCCCCCATATGCCTGCCTACCAATCACTTTAGTGTAATACAGTGTAGGTAAAGGTTTAGAATACACAGAGAGGATGCCTTAGTAGGTCTACTCAGACTTCCATGTTATGTAATGAGGCTTACTCACAGGAAAATGTCCTTAGGATTGCTTCCACAAGTAATATGTTGTTCTCAACTGGCCCACATAAATAGCAGTGGGGGGAGCAAAACACATCCATGAATACTGATAGTCTACCAAAAATAAGATTTCCGGGTGGCTCATTTGGTTCCTTACTGAAGGCTAGAGGAAATTTCAGTTGTATTAGTTATTTATAAATTTCAAAGTCAGAGCATATACAGATTAGATTTTGATCAGCTGCACTCTGAGTATATACATTAACTCTATTTGGCAGCAGCCCTCAAAAAATTAGGCACTTCCTGCACCTGCCAAATGTTTTGGTTTAGTCCACATTAAAAATGTTCTTGCACTCAAATAACTGAGTCAGGCCAGTTGTAAATGAAGTCATATCACACTGCCTGGGAAAAACAGAGTCACAAAACACTGTAGAAACTTGTGTGTTTCCAAAATGGATGCTGTATAAACACTTGTTAGGCTTATATCAAGTGCTGTCATAGGCGTCAACTTCAGGGGGGCTGGAGCCCCCCCCCCTGAACTTTTCCAGGACATGCTGAGCCTACCCCGGAGACAATGGCCTATAATGTCTCTGCCCAGCCCCAGCCCCCCCCCCCCCCGCCCCGGGAACTTGGAAAGTCTATGCCCTTAAGTGCTGTCAAGTTGCAGACAATTTATGGTAACCCCATAGGGTTTTCAAGGCAAGAGACAAAAACAGATGTAGGGATACTGAAATCCCTATATCAGTTACTCAAGCCACACATTATATTATTTCACATAGAGACCAAAATATATCTTGAGCTGTTTTATTGTACTCAGTCAATATCAAGGAAGTATCGGATTCATCTTTGTGCAAAATTATTTCTGGAAGATTATGCAAATTCTGATTCTCACCATAAGAGGGCATCTGCACTGTCTCATCTCTTTCCTTTGTACAGGCTCTTCAGTCATGCCAGCAGATGTCAGTAGCTACCTTCAAAAGTTGCTTGTTATTAATGGGAAAGGTGAATGCAATAACCCTTGTTCTGTAGTAGTTTTTTTCTGATATCATCTCTGATCTTGGTATTCAGTCTGATTTACTGCACCTATACGCTTTGCTGCCTTGGTGACCCTGATTGGGCATAAAAGTGGAATGGAAATGTTGGAATTGGGGAAATCAAGAAATCTCTCTGCATAGGTTTTTGAACAGTGCAGCAAGGCATAATTTTGAGAAAGTGCAGACCCCTCTGCCAGAGTCAGCATTCTGCATCTCTCTACAAATGACAGTAGGAACTGAAGGAATACTCCCTTTATCTTCCATGACAGCAGTATATTTACCCAAAAAGTACACAACCCGGCATTGTGGATTTTTACCATTATTTGTGATGTTTTGACACAGTAGTCCTGACCATTTGCTGTAACCGTTTTTGTATACATCTGCAAACATTTGCTTTTCACTGTTGTAGCTAACTTACACATTTTAGTCTTGAGAAGAATAATTTATGACCCAGTGCCTTTAGGCCCAGAATCAATCACGGAATTAATGGGACACAGAAACAAAAAAAACAATTATTTTTTGGGATGGTGAGTGGAGTTTTGCATCATGCCTTTAGAGAAAACTAATTTGACGGTTTAATAAAGTCATATGAGGCCTACATAAGTATGTCTATACAAATGGGGGACCCACAAGGACTTGTGAGGCACCCCCACTAGTTCCTCTTTCCTTTCCCAGAATAGCCTTTTCCTGTTTCCTTCTTTCCTTCCCACACACCCACCACCAGCCTACCTTTTATCTCCCCCCCCCATCTTTAGCTATATTTATCTTTCGTACATTTATTCTCTGCCTTTCTCCACAATGGGGACCCAAAGCAGCTTCCATCATTCTCCTGTCCTCCAGTTTGTCCTCACAAGCACCCCGTGAGGTAGGTTAGGCTGAGCCTCCCGAGCAGTGTGGGGATTCAAACCTGGGCCTCTCAGTTCCTAGTTTGAAACTCTAGCCACTATACAACACCGGAATTTGCAGGATGGCTGAACTGTAGCAAGCAGCCAGGCTTGGCTGAGTCATGCAAGTCCAGTTGCAGTTAGTAGCCTTGTGCTTGTCCTCCCTCAAAGGTCAGAACAGCCCTGGAAAGCACCTGCCCCCACCCCCAGCCTTTCACTGACAGAAACCAGGGCTTCAACTGGCAGCTCTTGTGATTGCCTAGCAACAGAGATCATTGTTAGTTAAAGTTACAGATGCTGCTTGTATTATTGGGGGGTAGGGGGCTAATCCTCCTGTGTTTGTTGGTTGGTTTTAGATTTCAGATTTTTGTGCAAACCTGGGGCATTCCTCAAGTATGCAGAAAGATTTGTCTTGTCTGTCCACCGCTCCAGTCTCTGGGCATAAGTATCCACCGATGGGGTCCTACTGAAAATGGGAGACATTGGTGATAAGACAGCTACATCCTAAAACCCTTGAATCTCTCAAATCTGAGTTATAGTGATACTAACATCTTTTGGTGAGACTTTCTTCACTTTTCTGAAAAGGAAAGAATTTTAGAAAATGCCTTTTATTTTTAAATGCAGGCTAAATAGGAGAAAGGATAACATATATGCAGTTTTATTTATAATCTTATTTACATATGCTAGTATTCTTGTATAATTGTAATTCTTGTTTATTTAATCTGTTCAAGAATAACTACATTGATTTTTCAATATTCTCTTAATAGACAGCACTGAGTGATCATTTGCTAGGGTGCAAGGCTTTTACCAAGACCTGGAATGAATAAACATCTGGCTTCTCTTCAACCAGAAGACTGGTACCTATGCAAAATGTCTTAACACAGCCTTGTAGTTGGTTTAAAACAGTCAGAGACTTTGGGTTTCCATGAAGGGATGTAAACTGGGGTGGGGTGGGGACTCCTCAAGCCCCCTCCCCCCTGATTTCCCAGCATGGGCAATACCTTCTCCAGGCTAAAACTGTGAATAAAGCGGGCTTGTGCCCAGAAGAGTGGGCAGGAAGAAATCATTTCTCAGGAGAGTCTCAGAACCTGGCTTTTAGGATACAGTAGGCTAACTTCAGTCAACACTTAAGAGAGTGTGCTGTTTCAAACACTGTTTTTATTGGAATTTCCAGAGGAAGGGATTATACTTATACTGTGAGGATCCTAGAGTGAGGAAAGGCCAAATATTCCCCTCAGTACTAAAAGTTTGGCTGAGAACTGCTCTCTGAACCACTAAATTGTCACCTGAAGCCTTATTACTTTGTGAGCCTAGCAAATGTTATGTTTTATATTTGAAAATCATTTCTAGACTGTTTACTAAACAACTTTATTCTAATCAAGGAAGTTGTTGTTTTGTTTTTTCCCTATTTACCTGTAGCCTCATCTCTGGAATTACTGCTTTCAGAAGCCACTTTGGGTCTATCTGTCAGGTGGAAGGTTGGAGTCCATACTGATCATACTACATGGCACACTGCCTCTTTTGAAATGGCATGTTAAACACTGGCCTTCACAATACCTTTTCTAGGTATGAAGATACAATGATGGGAAAAGCTGCCCTGGTTGACAGCAGCTGAAAATAAAAAAAAACAATAGGAAATACAGCCTGCTGAAGTTTCTGGGAGCTTTCAGGATCCCTGAGAGGAAGATCTTGGGGTGACATGTGTGACTGATGGGCAGAGATCAAGCCCTTTGTCAGTCACTGATCCTCTGTATGCCATTTGGTGTATATGCAGAGCAGCTACCAACTAATTTGGGCCCATGGATTGACTGAGGATGAGAGGGGGGGAATGAGAGAGAGAAAGCTGTTACACTGTTAGCTCAAATAAGATAGGGTTTGTGACTCCAGAGTGTTAGTTGGGAGAGAACCTGTCTCACTTCTGTTTAAACATTTAAAACTCTGACCTTCACAGGGGCAATCCCAAAATTGCCCACTTTTTCATTATTTAAGTACAACTATTAAAAGCCATAAAAGTCTAAAGTGTATAAAGAGGGGCAAAGTGGGGACTGAGTTGTGTGTCCCCTGACCCCAAAGGTAAAAACTGCTTTGCCAGGTTAAGTATTAGAGCTACAACATAAAAAAAGGCCTGCAACCCTGAAAGCAAAAGGACAGGTTATACATGAGAGCCAGTTTGGTGTAGTGGTTAAGTGCACAGACTCTAATCTGGGAGAACCGGGTTTGATTCCCCACTCCTCCACTTGCACCTGGCTGGATGACCTTGGGCAAGCCATAGCTCTGTACCAGCTGTTCTCTCAAGGACAGCTTGGGAAAGAGCTCTCTCAGCCCCACCTACCTCACAGGGTGTCTGTTGTGGGGAGGGGAAGGGAAAGGAGTTTGTAAGCCGCTCTGAGACTCCAAGTGAGTGAAGGGCGGGATATAAATCCAATCTCTTCTTCTTCTACATAGGGCTGGTGTCTTGAGGCAGTTTGGGGATGCATGAGGGCTAATAAACTGAATCCCTGCAAGACAGGTGCTACTGGTGGCTAGAAGAACTGACCCAGGAACTGAGGTGTCCCCAGTTTTGAATGGGGTTGCACTATACCTAAAGGAGCAGGTTTGCAGCCAGGGTGTGATGCTGGACCCTGGCCTCCTGCTGGAAAAGCAGGCGGCAGCAGTAGCCAGGAACACCTTTCACCAGCCCTGGCTGGTGAGTTTGCTGTGGTCTTTCCTGATAAAAAAAATATCTTTCCCCTATGGTACTTGCCCCAGTAACATCTAGAGTAAATTACTGCAGTGTGTGCTACATGGGGCTGTCCGAGTGCTCAGAAGCCACAACTGGTACATAATGCTACAGAAAGAATTCTGATTGGAGTGAGTCAAAAGGACCATATCATTCCAATCTCGAGCAACCACACTGGCTCTCAAATTGCTTTCAGGCCTTTAAAGCCCTATATAACTTGGGACCTCTGTACCTCCCATAATAGGGTTGCTAGCTCTGGGTTGAGAAATACCCAGAGATTCTGTGGGTGGAGCCTGAGAAGGGCAGGGTTTGGGGAGGGATTTAAGTGGGGTATAATGCCAGAGTCTACCTTCGAAAGTGAACTCCAGGCGTCCCCTGGTGATCAGCTGTAATCCCAGGAGAGCTCCAGCCACCACCTGAAGATTGGCAACCCTATCCCATAGAAGTGAGTACGTGCCATTCCAGCATATTCACTAACTCCAATTCAACCATTACAATCACCTTAAGGCACCCTGTTTGAAATGCCCTCATCATCTGAGGCCAGACAAGTGGCAACACAGGAAAGAGCCTTCTCAGTTGCAGTACCAAAATTGAGGAATTCCTTTTCAAGGCAGATTCAGCTAACCCCTCCATCATTGTCTTATACCGACGGGAGAAGACTTTTCTTTTCCGTTTTAACTTTGTTCCCACTTTGATTCTTCTTCTCTTAATTGCTGGCTGTCATGTATGTACTGTTTTTAAACTTGATTTGTATTTTCTTTTTAACGGCTTCCCACCTTATAGGTGCCGATCCGGTGTAAAAACGGGCTACGAATATTTTAAATAATTACACTAATTTGCAGCAGAACAGAGTGAATTTCATTTCAGGTACCAGCAGTTTGGATTTTATGTTCGAATAACAGGATAAGAGCGAATCGTTGAGCCTGAGACGTACTTCTTCAAGCACTCATGCAGGGTTTTCCCAAAAGGGGGGAACGGATTGTCCCATAACATTAATTTGTATGATCCAACAAAACCTTATCTAAATAATCACACCGACTACTATTACGGAGTACCTTCAGTTCTTCTCAGCCACAACACTTAATGCTGACGATCTGAAGCCCAAAGCTCCTCGTTAAACACCCCCCATCTTTACCACCCTGTACCTGAGGAGGGAGAAAGATAACATCACCCACATTAGGACAAGCTTCTTTAATCGCTTTACGCCCCGCCCACAAACTCACATCCGGGGGCATGCTGTTGCTAAGCAACATCTCCTTTGCGTCTTCTGCCGCCTCAGAGACGCGGTTGCTTTAAGGGTGAGTCGAGCGCCTATTGTACGGATGTCCGAGCTTGAATTTGAGCGGCTAGGTCGGACACTCCCCCCCCCCCCCCCCCCCCGGCGTGAGCAACTTCTCTATTTGGGTGAAGGCGCGGGATGAAGTTTGGGCTGACCTCAGACGAACGGAAATTCATTCCTTTTCTTTTCTGAAGGACAGGGATTGGGGCTCGACTGAGGCGGTCTGGAGCGCGGGGGTTTCGACAGCGCCCGGGAAGCCGGTGAAGTGAAAAGCGAGTCCTGTTCCGCAAGCACGGATGGCGTCAGTACTGGTACGAATAGGGCGAGGCCGCAGAGGCGGGCGGGCGGAGGCCTCTCCACCGCCTGCCCCTTCGTTGTTTCTCGTCCATTTCCACAGGGCTCCCAGCTAACACGGGCATTGTCAGTTAGACTGGCACGTTTAATGTGGCAAAGCGAAGCTAGAGTCTGTGACATTTTGATGCCTTAACATTTTATTCTAGCATAAACATTCGTAGACCAGAGCCCACTTTTGCAGCGGCAGATACATGAAGTGCTACTCAGTCGGCAGGTTGTGTGTGCATCTGTGTGTATCTCACCCTACTGACTAAGGGTACGACTTCAGCTAGAGGCGTGGGATCAGGCTGGCCAAAACGTACGCTCCCATACACTTGTCACTTTTAAAGATTATGTGAGCTGTTCAGTGAAGAGATGTCTCTTAAGAGAAGACTCAGATCTGTTGGACTGATGCTTCCCTCTCCCCCAATATCTTGCAAGGGAGTCTTAACCTACTTAATGACTAGGTCATACTGGGGAGGAAAAATAACATTGTTGAAGGCTGAGTGTAGCTTTGTTATTATAAGCATGCTCATTTTGAAGTAAGGGGATAATTCACATCACAGGTATGAATGTGACTAGTTTATTTTGTCCAAATTGTATTGCTTGCATGACAAAAGTGTTATCTGGATTGTTTATTGTGAGCACAAGGGGTTTTGCACGCAGCCATTCAATCTGTATAGAGAAGGTTGTAGTGGAAAAATGGCTACAAATTATAAATGATCCAAGCAATCTGTGCATGGTGCTATCTATGCTAGGAAAAAGACAGGCCAATGAATCCACCAAGATTTGTATCAGTGGTGGTGAACCTTGTCTGCAAATATGCCACAATTTATGGATGAAATAGCGCAATTCTAGTTATGTGCTAAACTGCAAATGCAACTTCTCTTCCCTGTTGCTTTAGGATACCATAGTTTTACTTTTATTGATCTGGGGAGCAGACAAGTATTCACTGGAGAGACTGGCGGATGTACAAGCTTTGTTGTGGCAAGGCTGTGAGTCTCCCTGATCATATCCAGTCATATCATGAACTCACACTGTGGCGCCCATGCCACAGTGCTTACCCGTGATTTAAATGGTAGCTTTAATGCTGAATAGTTTTAAGTCAGGTACTATACCTCAAGTGAATTACAAAACAAGCTGCAAGTTTTACCTCAAAATTAAAAAAGAAAGGTTCAGTGGATTAGTAATTTGCCAACTAAGTTATAATAGACAGGATTGTGCCACGGTGGCACTGCCACCTTAAAGACTTAATAAGTTTTATTGTGGAATTTTATATATCGAACCAACTTATTGTTTCAGTAAACTATGTGCCTATTTTAAATTAAATGCTGGGTTTTGTTTTTTTAGGAGGATCCTATTTTGATTCGTCATTTTAAAGGCCACAAAGATGCAGTAACCTGTGTTGCCTTCAGTCCAAATACTAAAGTACTAGGTAAGTTTGTTGCTGAAGCTCATATGAACAAAGGATTCATAGAATCTCTTTTTGGAATTTCTGTTGACCGATCTATTCTGTGTCAAAGTAAAAAAAAAAAAAAAGTTCCCTAATGAAAACTCTTTGCTGTGGAGTCTTTTGAATTCTTTGTCCCATGGTGGAGTAAGTATTAGGAAAAATCCAATGTAGTTGGTCTGTGATAATATCTGGTGAAATTGGAGCAGAAATTAGGGGGCTGCATTTTCCATGGGTAGGCCCCCCGAGCCCTGGAATGATAGGAGAGGCTGCTGGCTTTAAGATGAGAAGAACTGAAATATACCTTCAATATGTAAAGTCTTTTGTAACTCACTTCTGATTTGCCAGTTAGAAGAAGTACAGCTTGCTTCCCATACAGATGAGTATTAAAAATCCCTAGTTGCTCAAAACATGGGGTGTCTCTTTCCTTATCTATGACATAACTGGGGAAATTACTGTGAAGGATTTAAACTTCTGATTATAGGCTTCCCTGACTTGTATCTCAGGGGCAGGCTTAGGACCGCCTGCAAACTTAAACCAAGACAGATGTTCAACAAAAGCTGTTGATGTAGCCTAGAATGTGTATTTTAGTTACCTTTGTGTGAGGATATAGCTATCCAGAAAGTTAACTCCAAAGTAACCTTTGGTCTTCATAGAAAGGGTTAGTATGGATGTTACTGCTTTGCATATATTATTTCACTGACACAGTGAACATCTTTTCAGTGGGTAGCTATGCTGGCCTGCAGTAGAACACCTAGATTCAAGTCAAGTTGCACCTTAGAGAACAAGATATTCAGAGGGTTTTTTATATATATATTTGTGTGTGTGTGTGTGTGTGCAAGCCTGGAAGTCATGGTGACTTCTGGTGACCCCTAGGAGCAAGGATGTTTCAGAGAGGTGGCTTGATATTACCTGCCTTTGCATCCCAGCCCTGGTATGGCTTGGAGGTCACCCTTCCAAGTACTTGCCAGGGTCAACCCTGCTTAGCTTCCAGTATCTGATTCAGGGTATCTTTAAGGTGCTATTGGTTTTGAATCTGGCTGTTATACATTGTACAGACACACTCACCTGAACTTATATGAAGCTGCCTTATACTGAGACCATTCATCTATCAAAGTCCATATTGGGCAGCAGCTCTCCAGGGTTTCAGGTGGCAGTCTTTCACATCACCTGCTACCTGTTCTTTGACTGAAATGTCGGGGATTAAACGCAGGACTTTCTGCATGCCAAGCAGGTGCAGACCACTGAGCCACAGCTTCTCTCCTACATTATTGCTGCTTGTCAGTTTATTGTATTGATTAATTCTATCTTCATATTTCTATGACTGGCATAAATTTATTTTAAGGCTGAGTTCATTGTGTTGTGAAACAGCTATGTTTCAAGAGTAATTTGACTGCTTGGGTGGCACTTGCAAATACCTGTCTGTGTACATTTAGGGACACTAATTTTCACAGGACAGAAAGAAAACTAAATACACAATGTTACACTAGAACTGGATTTTAGGGACCTTTTCCCTTAGCCTCTTCTGTCTCCAGCAAGAGTAATTAATGTTATCTCTTCCTCTGTCAGTTCTAACTGTAACAACCAAAAATTTCTTTGGTTTACTGGACAGTTTCATCCATCTGTTGCTATAATTTTTTTTGCAAGTATTAAAATGGAGTGTAAAATTCTTCTTAATCTCATTGTAATCTTATAAATTACATGTAGCAAAACACCACTTCTAATTCTTTGTCTAAAAATTTTATGTAGAAATCACTCAAAAAATTCAGATTTCTGTGCCAAAATTTTATGGAATGACTTTTTAGTTTAGGAACCCAAGAGAAGATAATAGCGATGGGAATAATGCTTCCTAAAGTCATATTAAATGTGCCTTTTATAATCAAACCTCTCAATTTCCGAAAACTGTAGAAATATTATTTCTTTTTCTGGCAGAGGCCTGCGTCTGATATAATTAGTTAAGACTAGGGAAGCTTGGTCATCTCCTTAGCTATCTCTGGGGCTTTTATTAGTTCAGGGGAATTGACAGTTACTTATTTCCCCCCCTCCCTGATTCATCACAGGCTACCCTTTTCCCTTAGGCTTCAGTCTGTGCAAATTGATATTTATATAAGATTCAGCATTTTATTCCTACAATAACTCATGAATTGGAAGTAAAAGAATCAAGACATACCATATATAGAATAAAAACTTAGTCTATCTTATATGTGTGTATGCAGTGGTCTTGCTATGTTGCTTTTATAGTCAATAACTTTCTAACTACTTCTTGCCAGCCACCTCTTCTTTGGACAGGTTCCTTATGATATGGAATCTAAGGCCAAACTCCAAAGCTTTCAGATTTGTGGGTCACATGGAAGGTGTGACCAGTGTAGAGTTTTCACCAGATGGACAGCTGCTAGCATCTGCTTCTCAAGACAGGACAGCCAGACTTTGGATTCCTTGTATGTAAGTATTACTGAGAAATAAAGTTTTCAAATTCATTTTCTTTTACATCAGTTGCCATATTAAAAGGGCCTGAGATTTTGGGCTTATCTTTGGCATTTTCTGGTAGAAGGCATTAATGAAAAGTACTAATTTGCCTGAGGTGCATGGCTGCAGTGTCCCATTTCACAGTGCTCATCACAGATGTATCATTAGATTAAATGGAGGAGAAGAGAATGATGTAAGCTGCTTTGGGGAGGAAGGCAGGGTGTAAATAAGCAAATAAAATAAAAAATGAATAAAAAATTATGATTCAGATCTTTGTCTTAAGGTTCAAAGAGATGAGACATGGGAAATCCATGATGAGATCTCCTGACATTATTATTAAAAGTAGCCATGAAAGACTTGCAAGCCCCATTCCCTTGAGTCCTATGAGCTTAGCAAAGCCCCACAGCCATCTTAGTTCTCCACCAAACAATGCTACCCCTTTCCCTTAGTCCTGGAGAAATCAGCTTCTCTCCAGGTAGTAACCACTACAACCAAAAAATCTGAAAGAGTATCTCCTGCTACATGGATTTGTACATGTAGCACTCTGTATCTGCATTGCTGTTTAAAGTCTCTGCCTAATTGTCACATCTCCTGCTTTGGTTGTACTAGGTAATGCAGGGACAGTCTATTGCACTTTCATACACTAGTGACAGAAGTATTTCCTTTTTTCCAGCCTGAATCTGCTGCCCATCAGCTTTATTGATGCCCTTGAGTTCTAGTATTTTGGGATAGCTAGAACTGAGTCCAGTAGCACCTTAAGAGACCAGCAAGATTTTCAGGGTATAAGCTTTTGAGACTCAACGCTCCCTTTGTGCTGGAAACTTGTATGTAAGCTTACACCCAGAATAAAACTTTGTTGGTCTTAAAGGTGCCACTGAACTCAAACTTTGTTATCTCTAGTTAGGGTTACCATTCCCCAGGTGGAGGCAGGGGATTCCCCCGCTTTCACGGGCTCCTGCCAACCAGCGGGAGGAAATTCCTACACCCCCCAAACTGTGATGGCATGCAGGACTTGCTGATGTCCCCTGGAAGTGATATAGGCACGTCAGTGACATGGGGGGGGGGTGCTCTGGTTTTTGGGCAAAACTCTGGTTTGAGGGCAATTTTACCATAGCATTTTGTCCAAAAACCAGAGCATCACCCCCGACATCACCGGCATGCCTACGTCACTTCCGGTTGATGTATGCACATCGCCTCTTGTCCCCACCAACTCCTGGAATGCCCCCCAAACCTCCCGCACAACAATTGGACCTGGCAACTGTATATCCAATTTAATGGGTTTATCATTCATACTTGGATGACTTTTCTTCTGTACTTTATTGGAAGGAGAAAAATAATAATTAATAATAACAAAACCATTAAAATTGTTTTATTTAACTAAAACAATAACATAACACATAGATTCTTGTATTCGCTTAAACATCCATGAGGCTACACTCACACAGATTTTAAGACTTCTGGAATGTTCTGCTAAAAAGGGTTTGCTTTTATTTGTATTGCTTGCCCCACCTCCTCACACTTCGCTCTTAACATCTCCTCCTTATCCAGACCTATTCCACCCCAAACAATCTTTTTTTCATTGAACTTATTGAAACTTAGCACTTAAGAGGTAACAGGTTGTTTCTGTGTATATAGATTTGCATAGGAATATTAGGATCGAGGCCTCTAGAACCAGTTTGGTGTAGTGTTTAAGAGCAGCAGACTCCAATCTGGAGAACTGGGTTTGATTCCCCACTCCTCTACATGCAGCCAGCTGGGTGACCTTGGGTCAGTCGCAGTTCTCTCAGAGCTGTTCTCTCAAGAGCAGTTCTCTCAGCCCCACCTATTTCACAGGGTGTCTGCTGTGGGGAGAGGAAAGAAATGGGATTTTAAGCTGCTCTGAGTCTCTGAGTGGAGGGCAGGGTATAAATCCAACTCTTCTTTCTCAACTCTATGTTTATTCAAAAACATTTTTGCTATTAAGAGGAGGCATGTTACTTAGAATTGTGAGCACTTTATGTGTGTTATCAGAGATATCCCTATGTGGCATAAAGCCTACTTGGTCTTGTGCAATATAAATGGGTTATCTAACTATTGTGTTGTGTGGCTTATTCTTTTTGTAAAGTATTGACCATTACTGTTCACTGGCTCTATTGTGTACTGTCAGTTTAAGTGTATGTTCTAGTTTGAGAGTTGCATAATTTTGATAAGTTTTACTTCAGCATATTTGTAACAATGTTTGTTAAAATTCAATAAAATATTAAATCAAAAGAAAAAAGGAAGAGGCATGTTATCTCTATAGACACAAATTCACAGTTGCAGGAACTGCAAAACCAAGCATCTGTGATGGTATCTGCTAGGCAGAAAAATTACTCAAAATAATATTACAGAAACTTCTGGGTGAGACACTGGGGACCTAATGAATGAATTGATGGAATTCATTTACAGAAATTTTTAAATGTCGTGTGAATATACAGTCTCATGCTGCATAATTAAAATTAATACTTATTTCATGATGAAATATCTTTGGGCTATAATTATCTTAAATAGAAAGCATTTTATTAAACAAAATCCAATTTAAAATTTTAAAATCCTATTTTTTTGATTTAAAAAGAAAATGATTGATTTTTATCTACCCTGGCTGTGTTAATCTGGTTGGGCCCTTAAACATATTGTAATTGAGATTTGTTCTTTTGTGCAAAGCTATCATGCTAAAGAAAGACATGCTAACCTGGATTCTGGTGGGTAGCCATGTTGGTCTGAAGCAGCAGAACAAAGTCTGAGTCCAGTGGCATGCTTAAGGCCAACAAAGTTTCATTCAAGGTATAAGCTTTCATGTGCAAGCACACTTCTTCAGGTACCACCTAGGAGGTCTCCTTTTGAAAATACAAATCATCTTTAAACTACAAGTTGAAGGAAAAGTGAATTGAACTGTAAACTTTTAATTTCTTCTACTATGTAATTGTGGGGCTAATATAGATGCAATTTTTATTTTTATGTTTTTACAGTCATGGCGAATCCACACCATTAAAAGGCCATACTGCATCAGTCCGCAGTGTGAACTTCTCACATGACAGTCAATACCTAGCTACTGCATCCAATGACAGATTGGTCAAAGTGTGGAGTATATATAGTCAGAGTGTTTTGTTTACCTTATCACAGCACACTCACTGGGTGCGCTGTGCAAAGTGAGTGTCTATATTTCTTATTTTTCGAGTCTGAAAAGTCAAAGTTTCTACTGTTGTCCTAGCAGATTTTTTTCTCTTTCTAAGATCCGCTGCACTCCTTGTTCTTCTAGTGAAGTATGTTAGATGTGTGGAGTGTCCCTAAGCAAACAGTGGGTTGTAGTATAGGCTTCCAGCCTACTCTTTAACATTATTGAATTTGTTTAAACTGATTTAACAAAGCACATGCTACTTTGGTTTTTGAATTTATTAGGCTAAATATACCCCAATGAGTCCCCTCTTGCCTTTTACTGTCAGAAACTAAGGCTTGAAGGTTGACAATACTGTTGTAGTTGCCTAGCAGCCCCCACAATGGATACTATGAAGGGCATTCATTTCTTAAATGTACTGGTGGTGCTGCTGCTATTATTTGAGGGGGGTAATCTTCCATTTTTTATTTCAGATTTTTCTGAAAACCTGGGGCTTTTCTCAGGTTTGTAGAAAGAGCTGCCTTGTCTGTTCATGGCCCCAGTCTCTGGATGATTTACGCATCCACAGATGGGACCATGTTGAGAAGTAGATATATTGATGATGAACTTTTAAAAACTCAAGCTTACCACTTTTGACTGGCCAGCATCATGAGCAGAATCCTTAACTTTTGTGTGAGTTTGATGCCTAAATATTTCATGATGCTTGATTATTCTTACGGTGTCATTCACATGTCAGTTTCTTCCCTAAAACAAATGTCAGTGCCATGTTTGGCTGCATGTGTGAAGATAAACTGTGTTTAGAATGTATTTCAGTTGTTAAGTGGATAGTTGAATAGGTAGTTCATGACAGGTCCCCTGAACAGTGCAGAGTTATACCTGTTGAAGTCCACTGAAGGCTCAGAAGGGTGTAACTTTGCATAGGATTACACTGTCAGTGCTCAAGACAGGCGTGAAGACTTATTTTTATTTTTCGTTTCATATGTTTTATTTTTTGTTTCATACATTTCATACATTTTAATTTTTGTATGTCACAGTGATTGGATGTAAAAAACTGGACAATAAAGACTCTTAGTGTTGTATTCAGACACTGAACAATCTCTAAATTTATAAACTACTTACTCTGTATTTTCTTTCTAGATTCTCATGTGATGGAAGGTTAATAGTATCCTGCAGTGAAGATAAAACTGTTAAAGTCTGGGATGTAAGAAACAAAATATGTGTTGATAACATAATAGACAGTGATGGGTAAGCTCCTTTCAAATGTGAAAATGCAAAAGTGTTTTACCGATGACTTCAGTTCTTCTATAATTCCAGTTGCTCTGTGAGCAGGTTGTTATAAGAAACATCTAAGGGTGTTATGATTAATCATAACTAGTAACTGTTATTACTCTGAATAAAAATAAATTCATTTCTAATAGTTTAGTTTTTGGATGTTAGACTTCAGTTGTAACTTTCTTCTGAATTGGCACTGTTCATTTTCTCCATCTGCTGGTAAACTATTCCACAACTGGAATGTGTACCTTGGGCAGTTCTGTCTATAGCAATTTCAGGCTATTCACAGCAGTATATGTGGCTGCATCCTGTTAGTGGTGGTTTATATTCCCTTAATTTGTGCATGTGTTGTTTCATTCCTTCTCCTTCATGGTAAAGGTAAAAAGCCTTCGTCTCAAGACTGGTTCACACAGAGGAAAGAGACATATGGTTTCATGTTCCTCTCCTTTGTGCAATAGGGAATTCAATTAGTTACTTCCTCTTTAGCTTAGCAAAACATACTTTGTTGTTCTATACTCTCAAATGGTGAGGGATGGAGAAATCTAATTAGTAATTGTGGCTGAGTGTAAGAGAAGCAGAATGTAAATATATCTGCTAATTCTGTGCTATAAAAATGAAATCTTAAGACAACCTGGGGTTTAAGAGTTAATCCAAGTGGGTGCCACTGCACCTAAAAAATGACAAAGTTGTTTCTGTTGTTTTCTTGTAGATTTGCAAACTATGTAGATTTCAATCCTGATGGTACATGCATAGCTTGTGCAGGTTCTGATCACACAGTGAAGATATGGGACATTCGAACAAACAAGTTATTGCAGAAACATCAAGGTAACTGTTCATGCAGTTCAAGATTACAAAATCTCTTTGTAATTTCTTTATGACCTGAGATGAGATATGAGACTAAAACTGTGAGATGTTCCCCTTTCAGGTCTTCCTTTTGCTAGGAATTCAGAAGGTAGCTTTGTATGTGTGTCTATGTGTGTCTGTGTGTGTCATGTGCCATCAAGTTGCGGGTGATTTATGGTGGCCTTATGAATTAATGACCATCGAAATGTTCTGTCATTAACAGGCTTGCTCAGGTCTTGCAAGCTGAAGGCTGTGACTTCCTTTATTGAGTCATTCCTTCCCATCTTGGGTCTTCCTATTTTCCAGCTACCTTCAGCTTTTCCTAGTGTTTTTGTCTTTTCCAGCAAGTCTTATCTTCTCATGGTATGACCAAAGTACAATGGACTCAGTTCAGTCATTTCAGTGTCTAGGGAAGTTTGGTTTGATCTAGAACCCACTTATTTGTCTTTTGGGCAATCTACAGTATCTGTAAAACTCCCTTCTATCACATTTCAAGCGAATCAGTTTTCTTCCTGTCAGCTTCCTTCATTGTCCAACATTCACATCCATACATAGTAGAAGAAGAGTTTGGTTTTATATCCCAATTTTCTCTACCTTTTAAGGAGTCTCAAAAATGGCTTACCATCTCCTTCACTTCATCTTCCCACAACAGGCACCTTGTGAGGGTAGGTGGGGCTGAGAGAGTTCTGAGAGAACTGTGACTGACCCAAGGTCACCCTGCAGGCTTCATGAGGAGTGGGGAATCAAACCCAGTTCTCCAGATTAGAATCTGCCGCTCTTAACCACTGTGCCACACTGGCTACAGGGAATACCGTAGTATGAGTTTTCCTGACCTTGGTCTCCAGCAACACTTTCTTATACTTAAGGACTTTTTCTAGTTTGTTCATGGCTGCCCTTCCAAGTCTTAATCTCCTACTGATTTCTTGATTGTGTTATCCCTTCAGGGAAGATAGTTTCAGGAGGGTAGCCATGGTGGTCTGCAGCAGAAGAGCTAGATTCAAGACCATAAGCATCTTAGTGACCAACAACATTTTCAGGGTATGAGCTTTCAAGAGTCAACACTTCTTTCATCTGGTGTCTTACGATGGATTTTTCTTACAACACATTTGGCTCTTTGTGATCTTTGTTCACGTGCATTTTTTTAAGATTAACTTTTCCATATCATACCACCTTGAGGCTTGCCTTCTTTTTCATGTTTCCTCTTTCTGGAAATGCTCTCTCTTTTTTTCATTCAGAAGCTCACCAGTCCCCATTTGCACAAGAAATCCTGCTACAGGTTAACCTGCATCATCCAAATACGACACAGAGTCAGAGGAAGCAAACTGTCAGCCTAAGGAGTGGGCAATTTTTGTATCTATGTGTTTGCCAAGGTCACATCAAATATTGTATACAGAAACTTGCATGAAAATATGAGCTCTAATGAAGTGAGTGGATGTGCTAATCCAATTTGTGAGCTGTCATCTTGGCAAAAATAGGAAAGAAAAATCTGGATTGGGCAAAATGTGAACCTGTAGCCTCTTGTTTTGTTCTAAATTTAAGCCTGCATAAGAATTAAGCCTGCATAAGCATATGGCATAAGCATATGGTTTGAAAACACCCCTCATTATTTTAAAAGATCGGGGCAACTGTACAATCCTGTTTATGAACACATAGTCCTATTGTAGGTTGGAGGCTGAACTCATGTAATTGTATTTAAACTGAATATTCAGGAGTCTGAGGCAGTTCTTCAGAAAATAAGTGTTGTGGTGTTTTTTTTGAAACAGTAGGGTTTTTTGGCCTATTTTTTATGATGCTGTAACTTAATGAAGAAGTACACCATTAGGTGAGCAGGAAAACAATGATTTCAACCTGCCACAGATGAAGAGTAGCATAATAGATATCCATAAAAAGTGGCAGTCTCCTGACCAGAGTTTGATACTAAAAGGTATTTGAAAGGGACTTAGTGGCAACCTAAGAATAACAGAGTGCCTGTGGTCCAAAATGACTAGAGACCACGCAAGTAGAAAATCCCTAAGACAAGTGAAAAGCTAACAGCAAAAAAACTGTTGCTTATAAAATGGCTTCATTTAAGATGCAAATATTCTGACTCTGGAGGATATATGTTCTGTTTTTGCATCAAATTCTAATTCTTTAAAAATTTTCCTATCAGTTCACAGAGCTGCCATTAATTACACAGCTTTCCATCCTTCTGGTAACTATCTCATCACAGCCTCTACTGATGGTACCGTTAAGATCATAGATCTTTTAGGAGGAAGACTCTTGTACACACTTCATGGACATGAGGTAACATGCTGTTAGTTCTCATATCCTGTTCTTTGGCCTTGCTGTTAAGGGCCACCATGCGTTATTATTTTCCTACACTGAGGTAATGTCTGGGTGGGGAAATACAATTTTTCTTAGTTTGTTAACTCTCTCTCTCTCTCTCTCTCTCTCTCTCTCTCTCTCTCTCTCTCTCTCTGTGTGTTGGAAGTGTCTCAGATGAGCACCTTATACATGCAGCAGGTGTCTAGTCTGTGAAACTTCTTGCTTCAGAAGAAGCTGCTGAGGGCAGGGGCATGGATGCCTCAGAACCCCATAGCCACATATGATATTAATACAGTAATTGTGCTCCAAAATCCATGAACACTACATGGCACCTGTTCATCTGAAACCATACAAAGATCTTTTTTTTACAGACTACACTTACTCCTGATTTTCTTGGCAGTTGATCCATAAGCACTGGAATCTGTTTGGGCAGGGTTCTTCCACATGTCTGCCCAACCCTGTGCATTTTCACAGCTGAGGAGTTAGTTTGTTTTTCTTCCACACTTGCCTTAAGTAGTAAGAATTTTCAAGGAAGGTTGCCCATCCAGGTTGTCATAGTGCCTCCCTTATTTTTAAAAAACTGTCCTGAAATATTGATATATATCAATATAGTGTTGTAATGATAGCTTAAGCAATTTCTCTGAATTCCTTCCCCCCCCCCCCCCCAAAGGCTCTAGCTGTTTCCTTGTGGAGGTATAAAAGAAAAGGCATATCTCCATGAGGGAAGGAGTTAGAGATTTGTTTTTTTTTTTAATGAAAGCTGGGAATTCAGAGAAATTACTTATCATTACTATACTAAATCCATATATCAGTATTTTAGGGTTGCATTTTTTTAAAAAACTGAACCCACTCATCTTCAGGGTAGGTGGGTGAGGGAGTAGTTTGAGGTTGACAACCGCCTAATCCTTGAAGGGCTGGAGGTCGGTGGCTGGGAGCAGGTGGGAGGAATAAACTAGACAGAAACCGACAAAACAGAAAACAGACAGAAGCATGAGTAAAAAGCCAACTAACAATAGGCTTTGAGAAAAAGATTGGTGTAGAGGTGGTTTTAAAAGAACTGGGGGGAAAACAGGGAATAACAAAAAAACAAATCCTGAAGCAAAAACTAAATGCTGCATGTGGAAATAGGGAGATAAACTAAAGAACCAACACAAAAAAATCCATGCAGAAAAGCCCTGATTCTTCCAGAGGTAGGCTGAATCAAAAGCAAAGCTGGAGTTGGGTATCATAAATATACTTACCTGAGGATTCTACATCAAGGCTGTATAGTCTGGCTCAATAATTCTATATGGGGAACAGGATAGAATTTTGTAAGACTTCATAACGTTTAATATATTGAACACCACTCAGGTTTATACTGCGGCTCATAGACAGTTACATAACTAATGAAAGATTTAGTAAATAGCCTTTTATTAACTTACTGCAGTATTGTGTCAGACTAAACTATAAAGCATAACAAAAATGGAGGATGGACAATTTATAAAAGTTGAAATTTCTCTCTGAGAAGTGACATTAACATAAAAATCAATTTTTGATCGTTTTGAAATTAATGCTGTTTTGAAGTGAATAGGAAGGGTGTAATACAAGAAAAGGCTAAGGAATCTAAGTGTAATGAGGGTGGGAAAATGTACAAGAAAGAAAATGGCTAATCTTTATCTGTTGTCCTCCCCCAGGGACCTGTCCTCTCTGTAGCCTTTGCAAAAGGTGGGGAAATGTTTGCCTCTGGTGGCGTAGACACACAGGTTTGTTAAAACTCTTGGGTTCTTTTTAGGAGATATGTGGGTCAAAATTAGTGTTCCTGCTCAACTGTGCTAGTGTGTGCTGGTGCACAAATTTTTAGCCCTTAGCGCACAAATTTTTGGCTCAGTGCAGGGTGACGACATTACAGAAGGAAGCTGAAGCTGCCATCCAGAGCGCACTAGTGCCCTCGTGCATGGCGCTTCTGCATGCACTCCATAGCCCCTTCCCTTCCTTCCTCACTACCATGATGGAAGGGAGTGGGCAGCAGCTGGGTGCCAGCTGCTTCAGGCTCTCATAGCCAATGGCCAGCCACATTTCCCTTGGCTGCCTATAGTGGTTGCCTTCTCTCTTTCCCCTCATCCCTCAGTAACAAAGGTGGAGGAAAGTCACATGGTGGCGCATTCCAGTTTGCATCCCTCTTGGAGCCATGGGGGTGGGGTGGTAGGCATTGGTGCCTGGTTTCCCTTGAAAAGATACCGTGGCCGTGGGGAGGAAGAACGATGGCAGTGTGACCACCCTGTCTCTCCTTTTGCAGAGAGGATGAACCCACATGGACCTCAGGGGCAGGGAGGAGAGAAAGAAGAGGGGGGACAGAATGGGCACTTGTGGCCTGATCCTTAGCACATCTGCTCACGAGTAAGCCTCACAGCGCTCCTTAGGATTAGCTCCCGAGGCAGCATGTTTTGCCAAGGGCAGCTTTGCACTGAGCAAAGGGCATCAAGGCTGCACAGGGCTCTCAACAGGTTTTTAGCTGGCCACTCCCCCTCATTCAGCCGTGAGTGGCCGGTGTGATCATCTATCTCTTTTTATCTGGAGTGAAAAGGGCTGGAGCTCTAGCCTGGCTTTCTGCACCCCTAGAACCAGAACAGCGTAGGGGTGGTGGTGGTTTTACCTGACCAGAAGAGGCATTGGAAATAGGGAAAGAAGCGGGGGTGGAGAAACCAGGCAGAAGAAATTACACCGGCTTCCAGTTTCCTGTGTCATAACTGTTGTGCCTCTGAATAGAAATTGCTTTATCAAGTTATACGCTTAAAGACAGGGCCAGTTCTTCAAGAAGCTAGAGGGGTTGGTGGAGATAGGAAGGAGAAGGAAAGTACTTTCTTGAGAAGGGAGAAATGGAGAAGTTTGAGTATTGTATCATAAATTTTATTCAAAAGAAATGGGCTGGAAAGGCAGAGACAGACTTATCTGGGGTCTTACAAAGAATCCTGGCTGAAGTAGGAGACTTCTCTCCACCTTGAAAACAGAATGAACAGAAACTTGATTAAGTTTTGCCTTCTGGTTTAATAAAATCAATTTGTTTTCCCAGAAAAATGGATGAGAAAGTGCTTCTGCAAGTCTTAAGATCACTCTTGCTTTTCCCAAACTCTCAGTGTCTTCTGTCCCTGCCCCATTTCCCTTTTAAGATTCTCTTTGCTGTGGTGATGGAAAGTGTATCAAGTCATAGCTGACTTATGGTGAGCTAATGCAATATACTGAGACGTTGTTTCATTTAGGTCACTGAACGAAGTCTCTAGACACTTCTCTGTAAGTGCCTTGGTTAAGAATTATGACATTTTCACTGAATATTGCAAAGAACAAGTAGAAGAAGACAATGACCCAGCACACAAATACTGCCTTGAAAAATAAAGTAAACCACAATACGAAGTAGCATTATTTATTCTTTGTGATGTTCTCTGTGATTTATCAAAACTTTGAAAAATTCTTCAGAAGAGCTCTTTGACCACTGTGGAAGCATTTCAGTTATGGTAATAATCTTCTAAAAACTTAGTTTACACGATAGTCAAATGGAGGCTTGCTCACAACTTTAAAGCTAGTCTTTTGGCTCACGAAGTAGAATTTTTGCTCACAACACTCCACAGCATAGAGGGAGCTACTTTTTAATAATTTTTAAAAAAACACAATTCTCAGGAGCTCTTTGAAAGATGATTTCACGCTGGTTACCTTTTCTTTCTCAAAAATCTTGGTAGAATTTTAATTTGAACTTTTTTTTGGTATTTCTTGAATTCTTGCTATGTAATTAGTTAATTTAATTATGTTTTTTTCTAGTTAATAGATTCAAGGTGCTTAAAATAACATATCCCCTGACTATATAAAGTTGTATATATGTTGTTTCAGCATACTAAATATACATTTATGACTTGTTACAGGTGTTGTTGTGGAAGACTAATTTTGATGTATTTGAGTATAAAAAAATTCTTAAAAAGCATATGCGGAGGATACATATTGATGAACCCCCTCACTTGCTTGATATTTACCCACGATCTCCTCATCGCCATGATGTAAAACCACAGTCAGTTGAGGTAAACAATTATCAATATATCTAATTCTGAAAAGGGGCAAGTCAGAGGATACTTACATCCAAAACTGGACACAAACAAGACAGGAATTTCTACAAACCTGAAAACCTCCCTAGCTTTGCAGAAAAATCTGATATCTAAAAAAAAAAAAAATGCACTTGGGGATTTAAAAAACCCAAAATGATTAAAAGAACTCCTGTAGCTTTAATAAGTGACTATATTCAGTGGCCATTAGTGGGCAACCACAACAATTTCCCTAGCATTCCAAGATTTTGTTTTTGTCATTAAAAGGGAAGGGGACAGGCCCTTTCCAGGTCTCTTTTGGCCTTTGAGAGAAGACTCATTGCTTTAAGCTGCTTTGGGTCCCCATTGTGGAGAAAGGAAGGGTATAAATGACATAAATAAATGATAAATATAGCTGAAGATGGGGGGCAAGTAACATAAATTTGTTTGTGGGTGGGAAGGAGAAAAGGAAGCAGGGAAAGGTGAGGATATGTGGGTTGCCAGGAGGAGGGAAAGAGGAAATAGCATGGGGAAGGAACTATGGGGGGAAATGGGGTTCCGTCCACAAGTCCTTGTGGGTTCGCCACTGTACAATTGGGCCGTAGTTTTCCCAGGTAGAAGCTGCCAGGCATAGGGAAGGAGGGGAAACTGCAGGTGGGGGCAGATAAAATTTTATTTATTTATCGGATTTATACCCCACCATCCCAGCCTAGGCCAGCCTCAGGTTGGCTGGTGGGTGGGAAGGAGAGAATGAAGGTCAAAAAGAGGAGAGGCTATGGGGGCTTTTAAGGAAGAGAAAGAGGAAATAGTGTGGGAAGGAGAAATGAGATGCTCCCTTCAAGTCCTTGTGGGATTCCACTTGTGATTTTTAATACTTAACTGATTTTCTGTTAACAAATAGTTGTTTGCATACCATTTGCTTATAGGCACTGATAGGTACAAGTAATAAGCTAATGCTATAGAAATATTTATTTGATGCAATTTACATGATTCTAAACACCAATAAAAGATAGCTTCCTGTTAGATTGGTAAAGAGTTTCATGAACATTTTCCACTGAAGGATCATTTATAATGAATCAGTGTAGTGCATTACTTGGGATAGGCTACAATCAGTGTACGTGGACCAACATACTGTCCAGTCACTATTACCCCATCTTTTTATCTCGAAGTCTTATATTTAATGAAAAAAAACCACTGTGCAGAGTTAGACAAAACAGAATACTCAGGCAAAATCAGAAAATAGAAGCATAAGGTTAGAGGCAGCTGAGAACATTAACTACAGATTTTCATGAATTTTAATTAAAGAATAACTTTAATGAAAAGAGAGAATAGGGTCATACCTAACAAGGATAAGCTACAATCATTGATTACATTTTAAAGTTAATTTTATTGTTTCACAATAATATTTGTTTATTTGATACAAATGTGAAATGATTTTGTGGTTCTAATAAAACTAATGCATTAAAAAACCCTTGACCATATCTTTTCTGGAGCAGTCAAACTGTTCACCTTTTTTAGCTGCCCATAATATGGAAATACTAGAACAAATAATGTCATGTTACCATGTCAGCAAATGATTAGAGGAGATACTGAAATGTTAGTAATAAATGTCGTTTCTTAGGGCAGTCAAGATCACATTATGCATAATGGTACATTGATGCTAATGCATGTTTGAACTATTGGTGCTCTTTGCAGGCATTTTGAAATTGGGGCTTCTTGTTTTTCAAACCTACACTAGATAGCACTAAAATTCAAGAGTAGTTTGTATACTGGAAATCAGCTTGGTTCAAAATAGGATTTTTAGACTGAATTCCTTTTTAAATATTGAAAATATCGTACTCTATACTGTAATTGTTAACTTGTCAGGACAACAAATATATGTTGGTACAGGGGAAGTGTGCTTAGGGATAAGGAACAAGTTTACTGTCATAGGCAAATAATTTCCCAAGAGAATTCCCTAATTTCCTTGTACCCCACATCCTATATCAATTTATTTTAACATCCTTTGAGTTGCTAAAGGGAGAATGTCCTTGTGTTTTATGGATGTATATTAGTTTTGGTTGTAAACTGGTTTTATGATGTACTGTCATAATGTTTTGTATTTAAATGGTTCACTGCCTTGATGGCCCTGATCGGGCAAAAAGGTAGACTGTACATTTTGTAAACAAACAAAATGTGTGTGAGATCATGGTTTTGCAGCTTCAACTGGTACAACATGCCTCACCCCACTTCCTGGTAAGTGTGGGAGCACATTTAGCTTTCTTTTGTGGCTACTCAGCTGTTTCTAGTCCAAAGGCAAATTACCTTTTAATAGCCTTCATGAAACCCCTCTTCTCTCTCCACCATACCTGCTTGAATTTCCATCTCTGAAAGAAGTTAAAACAATGACAGAAAAGAATGAGGCCTCCTTAGCCATTGCTCCACTGTTATGATATCCACTTCTACAGGACATGCACACCTGCACATAGTCTTTGGTTTAAAAAATGTATAAAGTTTATTTATTTTGGCAGGCTTAATAGGATGAATTAATATGTTAGTGCTTTGGAGTTTACGATGGTTGATGTTTGCATTTACTATAATTGCATTCTAGATGAAGTTAAGATAATGTGTTTTAGTGAAGTTTTACATAGCTTATTTTTTATGATGGAAACTACTTCAATGGAAGCCACTAAAGGTACCTAAAGATTTATTCTTTTAGTAAATTTTTTTCACAGAGATTTTTCCTTCTATAATGTAGCATAAAGTCTCCTATCTTTTTTGTGGGCTTTGTATTTCAAACAGCACTAGTTCCATTTTCCCTAGCAGTCATAAGGAGCAGAGTGGTTCTGCTTCTATGTAAAGTCTTTGAAATATTCTCAGTGCAAGATTCAGATTTTTTTCCCCACCTTTCATTGCATCATCTGCAGTGCAAGGATTTTCTGGATGTTGGTGTTACATTGATGCAGCAAAAGTCCCACTAGTTGGTTTGGTTAGTATAAAGAGTTCCAGTTATCCCGGTATAGTCCAGATTATACAGCATATAAGAGTTCTATCCTGAGTCTGTAATGTAACTAATAGTAATATCTTCAAATCCGGTTTTCAACAGATAAATCCCAGCTATGATGTAACAGATATGCGAACATTTGACCCAACCGTCATAGATATTAGCTCATCGTCTAATTCTCAGGTGGGTTTTCCAGGGGACAATGACAAACTGTATTATAAAACATTTGTAATGCTTGTTTTATCCACAGCGGTTACAGGACTGTATGCATGCTAGGGTGCTGTTGGCTTAGTGCTAGCATAGTCTTTGTGCATGACAGTTTTATTCCTTTAATAATTACAACCAAATTGGAAAGAAACTCTGTGCTTACATTGTTGTGAGTTGTGCCAAAAGGCTTTCCTTACCTTTTGTTTGCATAATTTTGTTTGCCTCTCCAGGGCAACTTGTTGGCCACTGTAGGCCAAACTAGATGTGACAGCATTCTCATGGCTGACGTGAGGAAACTGCCACCATTTTAAAGTTATTTTAAAATGCTATGAGGACAGTGTGGCGGCCTGAGGTGCTCTTTTCCCTCCCACAGGCCTTATTGGTGCTCTTGTCCCTCCCACAAGTGCCAAAATGGCTGCACTCTCCCCACAGTTGTTTCGATACTTGAAACAGTGTGTGTGTGTGGAGGGACAGGAACACAGTGCGGTGGGCCCTATCAGAATCAGGTCTTCACAGCATTTAAAATCATGTTAAAATGGTAGTGGGGTCTTTGTGCCAGCTGTGAAGATGCCATCATGTCTAGTTTGATTCTGTGGTTAGTTTGTGAAGCGGGATGCTGGACTAGGTAGACGATTGGGTACTTCTGGTCTTTTCTCACTGTTAACACAGATGTTCTTTTTCTGTTGCCATCATAGGTACAAAACTGTCCAGTGTTTCAGATCCTTTGTAAATCATTGTTTTGGGTCCATTATCTACCAACGTTCAGCTTTATAGCTAGCATGGAAATACCTTGCTTGCTTTGGGCTACACATCATGTCCCTTTTTGAGGTGAAGCCTGACAGATTTGTCTAGTAATAAGGGATGTTTTGTGCTGTGGGTATACTCAACTTAAGTTTGCTTGAACATGCGAAAGAATCTGAATAATTTTGATTCCACTGTTAAGTGAATTACCGTGAATCCAAGCAAAGAAAATTTTGCTAAGCTCCATGGAGCTGATTAAGTATTTCTGCATACAAGATACTACTGAATACTGAACATCTCTTTTTAGGAATATGTTCACTACTGGCTAATGTACCAGTTTGGTGTAGTGGTTAAGTGTGCAGACTCTAATCTGGGAAAACCGGGTTTGATTCCCTATTCCTCCAGTTGCACCTGGCTGGATGACCTTGGGCAAGCCATAGCTCTGTACCAGCTGTTCTTGAAAAAGAGCGGTTTCTGTCGGAGCTCTCTCAGCCCCACCTACCTCACAAAGTGTCTGTTATGGGGAGGGGAAGGGAAAGGAATTTGTAAGCCGCTCTGAGACTCCCTTGGGTAGTAAAGGACGGGGTATAAATCCAATCTCTTCTTCTCTTCTCCTTATTGTAGAGTGTACTTATTTCCTATGCATATTTATTATGCCCACGCTGTTCATAGAGTTTAAAGGGAACAAAATGTTAATTATCTTTGAGTGAACATATGAGCTTGGCTAAAACTGAGTCATTTCATCATCTTTGACCGGCAGTGGTTCTCCAAATCCCAGGCAGCAAGCATCCTTTCCCCAAACCTGCTGCCTGAGATCCTTTAAGATGAGAGCACGTGCTCTACCATAGAGCCATTTCCTCAGTGACTTGCTTACTGGTCCTAATTCACACTTCAAGAGTTAATGTACAGTTGTCTTTTGATAGACATTTGTATCTATCAGTAATCACAAAATCATCTGAGAAGCTCTCCAGTTGAACTCTCGAAAACAGTTCTGTGATGTACAGAAAACAGAGTACGATTGCTCAGGCAGCTGAATTTCCTTCCATCTCAGAAAAATCAGGCACTTGTCTGCCTATTACCCAGGCTTCATAACTTGACTTTATAAGGGTCCCCCCCCCCCACCCACGAGTATTCTTATTGACCTATGACCTATGACAGTATTGCAAAAACAGCAAGGACAAAAACTATTGGGAGTTTTCTAGTTCAGTAAAGTAGCATCTGGGCTAGTTTTTCGGGTGAAGCTGCAGAATATTTTTCTGCACCTACCACTAGGAACGATTTTTGCTGACCAAAATGTGTCCCTTTGTATATACTTTGTATATAAGATAATACTTCAGCATGTGTTACTGCAACAGCTTGCCGTGGCTTTGCTAAACCACTGAAAAGAGTTTTAAACACTTAGTCAACCAGAACTTTAGAAAATGTGCTCTGAAACAATAATGTCATCTTGTGTTCTTTAGTAGTCTGCAGTGGGTGCTTTGTGTGAATTGTTGTAGTTGTATTAACTTGTCTGTCTGTATGTGGGATTGCGATATGAACAATTCCAGTATTCTTTCTTGCCTGTAACTTTCTGCAGTGGTCTACCTGTGAACAGTGACCTCATGTGTCCATTGCCAATTTTGTCCTCCTCCCCCCCTAGTTCCCCCCTCCCATGCATTGCTAGGAATCAAAGCTGCACCCCTCATTTTCACAGCTGACTCTGAGGCATGTAGAAAATGCCTGACAGTCATCAACCCACACATCCACTACCAACTGGTCCCTTCCTCTTCCTGTGGAAAAGTAACATTCTCTGAAAGCCATACCCTGAGGAATGCAGAAACAGCAGCAAGCCTTTCACACAGGAAATTACTGCTCTAGCACTCTTAGAAAAGTGCTGCTGTCACTTGGACTGCCTGCCCATAATGAGCTTCCTGCTGACTTACAAGATGATTTACTACTGATCTAAATGCCTTTGCCAGTCTGTAAGCATAAGGGCAGCTAATGAAGCTGGCAATCAGCAGTTCTGTAAATGTGTAACTGCACCGTCTGAAACTTGGAATGTGGTAGGCATATATGGTCTTTGCTCCACTCTTCATATTCCATTAAGAGAGGCTGGAGAGCAACTTCTGCATGCTTTTGTAAAGCTAAAAAATACTGGTTCAGGCGTTTTCAACATTTGTAGAAAATTTTGCTTTTTAAATGGTTATTGTAATTCAAGCTTCTTTTTTTTAAGTGTTTAATGCTCATGGCACAGATAGCCAAGTGATTCAGTTCACTATCCCAGCACATGTCCCACTGCAATGAATGAATATTATAAGAGAAACAGTGCTTGATGGATTGTGAACTGAGGCAGGAGCATCACCCTTGAGAGGTTTTTTTTGTAGCTATCTGTGGTAGGAATCTGTGAATGCCTTGCTATATGACCAGTCAGAGCATGCTATGGCCCCCAATTTAGCCTTTGCATGGTCTGTCTGTACTGGGACACAAGACTATAACAGCAGCAGAAATGGAATTCAGAAAGCAAATCAGATGAAATGGGGAGGAACTCTAGTAAGGCTCCTGTGCCTTTGGAAGCTGCATTCACATGGGAGAATCACAGGTAGAGTTATCCTTTTCACTGAATGTTCATGACAGTTATAACTATGGTGATGGTCAAACAACTGTCCATTCAGCAGTTTGTAGTAGTACGGGAGCCAGGGTGGAATAAGAGCCACAGTAGAGTCATTAGATGAACTTAGCCATTGGTGGTGTCCTAGGCTTAGCAGGTGGTTGGCAGTGCACTGTGAATGGGATCCTTGCCTCTGCACATGTTGAAGAACTTTCTGGGAAAAGCCAAGAGAGATACAAAAGTAGTTAGTAATGAATAATGTAGAGCAGAAGCAACAAACAGCAAATGGCGTATGGCATTCTGCAAAATGGTGTGAGGTTTGGAACTGAGAGTGGTGCTACTTAGATGTTCTTCTAGTCCTTATATATCCCCCTTGGGTTTTCCCACATATTAGCTTTCATCTGTTCAGGCAGATAGAAGTATTTGCCCAATTGCTATGCCGAGGTATTGCATTGGAACTCTGTAATTTTTTTGGGGGGGAGGGGGCTGTTCCATTCCCCTCTGATTCCATGGAGCAAAAGGGGCTAACAGTGCTTGGAATGTGAGTGGTCAGTAGAAATGTAACTGTATTCTCTGTTTTCCCTACTGTCATATTAGGGTTCCACTGATGTGGGGAACTATGGCTCAGTGGTAGAGTATCTGCTTAGCATGCAGAATGTCCCAGGTTCAATCCCTGGTATCTCCAGTTAAAGGATCTGGGAGTAGGTGGTGTGAAAGACCTCTGCCTGAGACCCTGGAGAGCCACTGCCAGTCTGAGTAGACAATATTGACTTTGATGGAACAAGGGTGCTTGGTGCTTGGGGGGGGCAATAGTGGGAGGGCTTCCTGCCCCCACTGCTGGACCTTCTGAGGGCACCTGGTATTTTTGGCCACTGTGTGACAGAGTGTTGGACTAGATGGGCCACTGCCTGATCCAACATTGGCTTCTCTTATGTTCTTATGTTCTTAAGGGTCTGCTTCAGTATAAGGCAGTTTCATGATACCACGGCAACAGTGTTCTGCCAGCATATCTCCAAGGGAAGAAGGATTTTTTTTGTACTGTATATACTTACATGTGCCTTCTCTGTGGGGGAAGCTATTGGGGGAAGAAAGACTATTGAGGCATTGCATAGTTGTACAGATTGAGTGATGTGTGGATCCCCCTCTCATCTTTGCCCTTTGTTGGGTGCATCATCCTTACATCTTTCAGTGGAGGAGTGGAGGAGTCAGGTCAGTGTTTGTGTACTGAGGTCGAATACTATTATGAGTTCTGAGCGGAGCAGCATTCTATTCACAGTGTTCTGGAACAGTGTTTGTTATTATCCTCAGCTGTCTGAGCAAAGTGTGCTTTCTCTATAGTTTCCATCACCAAAGTATGCATAGCACAAAGCGAGAGACATACAGTCCCTTGCCACATAGCATCTAAGATATTGGTGTCCTAGCTGGAGTTCATATAGCGCTTCGGAGAATGGTAGTGTTTAGTTAGTATCTACAACAAGTTGTAGACTTCATCTACCAATCTTAAACTGTGCCATGGTTGTGTAGACATAGTATAAAGCAGAAGGGGAAACTTTGTTTTTCACTCCCATTGTGAAACTGTGGGTCCCTTTTCTGAGAAATGGATCCATGCTCTGCTCATATCCAGGTTAGATGGCTGAAATGGACTACATGGGGCTTCTTCTGAAGACAGTTTGGAAATTTCAATTGGTAGAAATCTCAGCAGCCCAATTACTAACTGGTGAAAACTACAGGGAACACATTTCACCCATTTTAAAAGAGCTATGATGGCAGACTGTTCATTTTGGAGCCCAATTCAAAGCACTGGTTATTACCTTGAACAACTTAAATGAATTAAAATGAAGATGGCTGTTGCACCTCTTGTACATTATGAACACCTGCCCATCAACTGAAGTCTTCTTCAGAGGCGCGCTGCTCTTAATATCTGAAATAAAGAGGGTAGCAAACAATAGACAGGGCCTTCTCTATCGTGGCATCATATTTGTGGATCGCAATCCTCACATCCATCCAACTGGCAATGAATCTTTACACTTTTCACCACAAGGTTAAAACATACCTTTTTGCCCAGGCATTTTAGTTTGTGGATCATGATTTTCCCCTTTCCACCATGAATCCCATACCTGGGAGTAAAGTCCAGAAATAGACCTGAGTAGGATTGTGAGCAGACCTTTTTAGGATTGCTTTCAACATTTCTTTACACTGCCATCCTCAGCAGAATTACACCCATTTAAGCCCACTGACTTCCAAGGACTAAAAAGGGTGTAACTCTTCTTAAGATTTCAGTGTCAATCATTTACACTGCAATCCTAAAGACGCTTTTCTGGGAGTCAGCCCTATGAACTAAAATAGGACTTCTAAGTAGACCTGCTTAGGATTGCTCTCTAAAAACGTTTCTTAGAAACACTGAGTTGAGACTGGTTGTATCTTTATTTTATCCTTCCTTTTTTTCCTGGCTGATGGTCTTCATTATTTCACAACTGCTTATGTAAATGTCCATTTATTTCTCCTAGTCTTGGCATGTGGCTTTCTGGCAGTTGCCACAATCAGCTCTGTTGGCAAAGCTGGAACTGACTTACCGGACTTCGTTGCTGATTAGTTTTAAGGTTGCTTCTTTCTTAATCCTTCTGAGGCATTCACTCTTAATTTTTTCCCTGTCCAATAACAGATAAAGGAAAAAAATACAGTCTCATCATAGTTTGTCTTTTCTTGTTTTAGAAAAAGTTACATTTATCACTCTTTGCTGAAGAGTACTTTGGAAATACCCAGTCTGTTTCAAGCATGAGGCTAAACTGGTTTTTTGGAAGAACATATAGCATGGGTCCCTGACCTTTTTGAGCCTGCAGATGCCTTTGGAATTCTGACATAGGGCAATGGGTGCAACAACAATATGGCTTATGCAGGAGGTGGAGCCAGCCATAAAATGTCAGGGAGTGTTGTTATATAGAGCTTCAGCGTTTTAAGGTAGATGTTCTCTTTGACAGGATGCACAGGCAATCAGAAGCCCTGCTGGCCACAGGTACCACCCAGCCCTATCAACTTTCCAAAAACACTTAACAGGCATGAGGAAAAGTGTTGGAGGGTGCCATGATGCCTATGGGCACCACACTGGGAGAACCCCTGCCTTTCAGAATAAAGGAGGGGGGAGGAACTGACCGCCTAAGTGCATTCATAATTGTGTATGCTCAGAGCTGCTTCTCTACTTTGTGTGCCTCATCGAGGAAGGCAAAAACCTATGAGATACACAATGCTAGAATATTCAGTAGTAGGTGAGAATGCATAAACACCCTGCTACATGTTAACTCCTTTATCATTTCTAAAGCACTGTTGTAGAAAATACACTAAGCAGTGGGGGAGGGAGCTTTCCAGCATTCAGCAGAGTACAATTAGCTTTGCAAGGCAATAAAATCGGCAAAGTGGACAGGTGGTTACTTAGTGTGCAATAGATTCAGCGCTTGTAAGTTCTGCTGTGTTATGAGCTGAAAATCCAAATACCACTGATCAGTGTATTCAATCATAGGCGACGTTCGAAAGGATGTTCTGAATGGAAATAGGTTGTGTGTGTTGAGATTTAGGAAAATGAATTGTGTCCTCCTGGTCTTGAAAAGCAAAGTATTTAGACAGGAAGCTGGGAGAGGGTAGAAGATGCTGCAATAGCAGTTTTGGAGAAGCCACCTTTCTTAGGTTATTGGCGTAACATGGAGGTAGGTAGCATAGCATTATCATTAAGGAACTTTCCTGTTGGATCTAGCAATGAAACATGCCCTTGGATGTGTACACACACACACGGGCTGAAGAAACTTGCTGCAAATTAAATTTGGCTCCTTTTATTTAGATTGTAAATAGTGGGAATGCTTTAGTGGTTTCGTGTTGTTTGTCCTTCTCATTTTAACAGCTTCCTGCTGCAGCTGTTTATGGCGGCACTGAAGACTGGCCTTTATTACATTTCTGTTCCTCCCCCTACAGAACTCATATTGTTATTTTTGGCACCTGTGCTCTCCATAAGAATATTTGTAGTTTATGAAAGCACTTGTATATTCTCCTTCCTGAGGAGTTTTATATTTAGCATTGACTTCCTGGGAGGGAATTTCTCACCTTCGGGAGTCCACAGCCTTTGATGATTTCAGTCTCTGGTGGTGAGCCCTTTTTTTTATTTAACCAGGCCCCTTTTGCTGATCATTGAAACATGAACCGTATTTGGCTCCCATTTTTAAATATAAATTATATATAGTACATAATGAGGTGAGTATCATCTTGATTTAAAATTACAAGGTTTTTTAAAATAAATATGTACACTGCTACATTAGTATTTAATATTGCAAGGAAGTATTTGGATTTCAATCAGTTACTGTGTATGACTCTAGCTGAACACACAGTTCTTAACAAGATCAGGAAATGCCCTGTTCTTTCCGTGCCCTGTGCTTGGCATATATACTGACTCTGAGGAAGATGGGACAGGTTCCATTCACACAAAAACTAGCGTGAGCATCAGTGATCTCTGTGTGCACATCTGGGAAAGGCTGGGTCTTCTTTCTGGATTGAAAAGGCAGAACATAATGAGCAGAGCAGGAAGCTTTCTTTAATGGCATTTATTTGCAACAGCAAACACTAAATGTACAAGGAGCTTTGCCATCGTGCTAGCATTCATTTTGCCCCCCAAAACTAAATCTGTTGAGAAGACCACAAACCCACTTATTTATCTGAACAGCAGCTGCTGTTTAATGCCATCAGAGCTGTTCTAAATTTAACACAGCTGTCATCCTTACCAAATAAATAAATAAAACTGGCTTACCCAAGCACAGCTGCAAAGACAGCAACTGAGGATCTGGGTTTATTTCCCTCTGCACATGTTATAATAAAACCAAGTCATCCCCCCCCCCCACCCTTTCTTGTTCTGAAACGACCTAGTGCCCTCAAAAAAACTTGTCAGCTACTGGCTAAATTGGAAAGAATAACAGTTGTGGGCTATGAAAATGTCAAGTTAATTAAGGGACCTGGTAATCCTGTTAGTTTTGCTGCTTCCAGTTTGGGGGTCCCTGCATTGCTGCAGATTTACAGCCCATTCCTTGGGCTCAACCTGCAAGAATACAATGTCCACTTAAAATGACACATGTAATTTTCCTGTGAAGCTTCCCAGGGATTACTTCTCCCTTGCCTGTCACTTAAAAATGGCCAGTTTGCATTCATACCAACCTCATAGTTCTCGGGGGCGACTTAGATGCCAAACTACAAGTGATGGCGGGCATGGACCTATCCCATAGCCATCAACGCCATTTTAAAAGCATTTGTTGTCTTTTTTTTTAATTGCTGCAAGGCTCCATCAAGATTGGGCACATGGCACAATGGCCCTAGAAGCTCTTGTCCTCTCCATGCCTTTTCAGGTGCAGAAACACACACACACACACACACACACACACACACACCCCATGGCTGTGTCTGCACCTGAAAGGGGGTGGGAGGGTGGGGACAAGAGCTCATAGGGCCACCATGCGGCACATCCAATAGAGATCAGGGCATCACAGCAATTTTTAGGAAACTACAAATGCTTTTAAAATGACGTCGGCAACCATGAGATGGATTTGTGCCTGCCATCTCTTATAGTGTGGCCTATAGTAGGGGCAAAAGTCATTTCTGTCCTTTATCTTTTTCAAATCCAGGCAAGCAATTGTATGTGATCATTGTAGTCTGTAAGGACTTCAGAGTAGCTGTGTCAGGTATTTAGCCCAACAAAAAGCAAAACGTCTTAACGGGACTATGGTTTAAAAGAAGCATTTTTTCATGATTAATGATTAATCAATAACATTTCAAGATTCTTCAGTTAGCAGATTCTCTATAATTAGATCTAAGTTTGTTAGATTTAACCATGATACAAAAAAAGTTCAATTTGTGTAGAAGAGAACAGTTGGTTTTTATACCCTGCTTTTCTCTTACAATCAACTTCCCTTCCTCTCCCCACAACAGACACCCTGTGAGGCATATGGGGCTGAGAAAGCTCTGAGAGAACTGCTCTTGAGAGAACATCTCTGAGAGAACTGTGACTGATGCAAGGTCACTCAGCTGGCTTCACATGGAGGAGTGGGGAATCAAACCCGGTTCTTCAGAGTAGACTCTGCCACTCTTAACCAGTACACCACACTGGTTAGGCAAATAAACCATGTACTGGACATTCTCTTTTTAAAGAGCGTGCCTCACCAACTTCATGATTCACTAGAAAGCCTAGCTTTAAATCCTTGTTTATTGGGAGATCATCTTGGTACTGCACAGGAGGCTGTTAAATGTGCAATGTGTATATGAAAGTGGCCAGAAATTTAGACAGGTGGTTTTTAAGTTGGCATGTACTTTTCTCCAAAGGACTGTAAAATGTTAGTTTAATTTCAGGGAAATATAATAAGGAAGTTATATCTATCTGGACAAACTCCTCGGACATCTTCTTTTACAGATTACCCTTCTGAGAGAACTTAGTTGTCATTTCTTCCTGGGAAGGGGGAAGAGGGGATGCTCTGTCATAGAATCATAGAATCACAGAGTTGGAAGGGGCCATACAGGCCATCTAGTCCAACCCTCTGCTCAGTGCAGGATCAGCCTACAGTATCCCTGACAAGTATTTGTCCAGATGCTGCTTAAAGACTGCCAGTGAGGGGGAGCTCACCACCTCCCGAGGCAGCTGATTCCACTGTTGAACTCTAACTGTAAAAAAAGTTTTTTCTAATATCCTGCCCTTAATTTAAACCCACGATTGCAAGTCCTATCCTCAGCTGCCAACAAGAACAGCTCCCTGCCCTCCTCTAAGTAACAGCCCATCAAATACTTAAAAGAGAGCAATCAGGTCCCCCCTCAACCTCCTCTTCTCCAGACTAAACATTCCTAAGTCCCTCAGCCTTTCCTCATAGGGCTTGGTCTCTAGGCCCCCAATCGTCCTTGTCGCTCTTCTCTGCATGCGCTCCTTTCTGTCTCCTTTTTGAAGTAAGGCCTCCAGAACTGCATACAATACTCCAGGTGCGGCATGACCAATGCAGTGTACAGCGGGACTATGATACACCCCAGGATTGCATTAGCCTTTTTGTCACTGCATCACCCAAGATCTTGTTCACACACACTGCTACTCAGAAGTATCCCCCATCCAGTATGCGTGTTCCTCATTTTTGTTACCCAAATGTAGAACTCAACTCTTAGCCTTGTTAAATTGCACCTTGTTCACATCTGCCCACTTTTCCAGCATATTCAGATCTCATTGAATTCTGCCTCTTCTGGTGTATTTGCTGCTTCTCCCAATTTAGTGTCATCTGCAAATTCATTGAGTACCCCCTCTGCACCCTCATCCAGATCATTTATAAAAATATTGAAAAGTACCAGGCCCAGAACCAAGCTCTGTGGCATCCCACTGAACACCTCCCTCCATTCAGATAAAATGCCACTGACAACTACTCTTTGAGTGCGGTTCTCCAACCAGTTCCCTATCCACCTAACTATCCTAGAGTCCAGTCCATAGTCTTTTAGTTTACCCATCAAAACATCATGGGGAACCCTGTCAAAAGCTTTACTGAAATCCAGGTAAACAACATCAATAGCATTCCCTCGATCCAGTAAGCTTGTCACTCGATCAAAGAAGGAAATGAGGTTGGTCTGGCAGGATGATGCAGCATGTGGTCCTGTTGCAAGTGTTTGTGCTTGCAAGACATCTTTGGTGGAAGGTGAAGATGAAGCTGCTTCTCTGGCAGAACTGGCCAAAGTGATCTTAGTGGTCCAAGTGCTTTTGCTCTTCATCTCAAAATGACCTCTTGAATCCTCTCCTGGAAGTTGTCCTCCACCATTGCTTCATTGGCTAATGGCCAACAAGAGTTCTTCACCTGCTGCTTCCTCTGATATCCAGTAGATGATGCTAGTATATCACAGGCTCCCATTATTGTTGGAGAGAAGAATTCTCTGAGATTGAAGCTAAAAATATCTGAACTTCATTATTACTTTGGAATACTGTCACTCTGTTTTCACACAACTACCTACAGTCTGGATTAGGGATTGTTTTTGTGTGGCTATGTGGCATGTTTTATTTTTGAAATGAAAATATTTCAAGAATAAAATACAGACTTGAACTCATTCTCAGGTTGGGGAAAACTGGTTCCTTTGAGCTATAGAAGCTAAATTGGCTGGACAAAAAAGGACATCCAATTATACCCATCCTTAACAGCATTGATCAAGTTGCTGGATAAGTGAATTAAATAGACAAAGAAGGTGGATACCAGACATATCATTAGGAAATAGTTCCATCTTTTAGTACAGGTGGAGTTGAGAAAAGGTCTTGTCCCTGAGTGACAGTGTGGTAGAAAGGATATGATAACTCACGTAGAAATTACATTCTGCAGTAAACTATTGACAAGGTGTAGGAGAAACATGTGTATAAAGAGTACAGTTAACTCTGCCCCAACATACATAGCTATATCTAAGAGACCTTTGTTATACTGTTCATAGGCAGCTCAAGCTAGGAGGAAACAGGCATATGAAAGCTGCTTCCAGATGTGCATTGCTTGCATTGTCACAGTGAATACACAGCTTTCTGCATACTTTCCTCTGTCTTTTTCCCCTGACCTCTCCATTCCATGAATGGGGTTGGATCCCATCTGAATTTTGAGCACAGAGGCATGTCCCACTAGGCCCCACCCTCTTGTTGCAGCCTGAAATGCTGCTCCTGGGAGACTGGGGGAAATGTACTGCAGCAGGAAGAAAATCAGCAACTCTCCCCTTTTGCGCATGAATCTTTCCATGGGATCCAACCCATGCTCTGCATTGGCTTTCAGGAAGCATGGGTAGCACAGCAGCTGTGGCAACTTGACACCCCTCCCCCTTTTTTTGGTTCTTCAGGCATGTCTTATAGCACTATAACCATTCTATTACTATTTGAAATAGATGTGGCAATAGGTTGTTATACCATGATGGGAGGGTGTAAAGTGCCATCAAGCCACAGCCAACTTGTAGCAACCCAATAGGGTTTTCAAGGCAAGAGATGTTTAGAAGTGGTTTGCCATGGTCTGCCTCTGCGCAGCAACCCTAGACTTCCATGGTGGTCTCCCATCACAATACTAACCAGGGCTCAGCTTCCAAGTTCTGGCAAGATTTGGGCTTGCCTAGGCTATCTAGGTCAGAGCACAGCGCTATGGTAATTACTAATTTTTCAGAAAAAGATTACTATATCACTATGGTAATTACTTATGGGGGGGGCTCCAAAAGCCCTCCAGTAGGATGGCAGGAATAAATTCTGGGGAAATGGTGACCTGCGAGAGGTTGACCACAGGCACTCATCTCCCTCTAGCTGGTATTCAGGTGATGACATCACTCCAGGTTTGAAAACAGTCCCAGAACTGTACATTCCTGCACTGCTGCACTATAACATAGCTGCGTTGCTTCCAGGAAGCATATAGTTCTTGTGCTTCATTTTGCCTATATTTCTCTCAACATGGCCCAGCATATCTGAAGAACTTAGCCTTCAGAAAGATAAAGGAAATACTTGAGAAGCCATGGACTAGGTCAAAGTGAAACTTTGTAATTCTAAACGTTGGGGTTTGTTATTTCGTCAGTTAACTTACAATGAACATTTTTCATGTTGCTTTCATTGTCCTGTGTGCCTCAGTATATACCTTGAATATCCTTTCCCTTGTTTTCAGGGTACTCCTGCCTAAGTTTTGTGACTTGTACTATCTAGTGCAGGGGTGTCAAAATGTGGCCCGGGGACTGGATCAGGTCCCCAGAGGGCTTCAATCAGGCCCACAAGGGACTGGCTGTCTCCCGCTTCTTCCTTCAGTTCTGCTGCTGCTGTTGTGTCATAGCTTGCTTTCCTAGACTCTCTCTGTCACTGAGGAGAGATAGATAGGCAAGCTTCTGCTCCCTGCACTGGGCTGAGGCTCCTCCCCCTCCCAGATTGCTACAGCACAGGCATTTTGATGCAGTAATTCAGAGCAAGAAGTATCACTTATCAGAGACTACTTTAAATAAACAAAATATTGCAAGAATGCTAATGTTTCAGGAATGTTTTTATTTTACATTTAAAAAATCTTTGTGTTTGTGTCCTTTATAAAGTTTATATCTCCGCTACCTGGCATTACATTTTATGACACACATGGCCCGCCCGACAAAGTCCAATTTATGTCAAATCCTGTCCTCCATAACAAATTAGTTCGACATCCCTGATCTAGTGCTTTCCCATCAAAGGCTCTGTTTGATTTTGTTGACTTAGGAAAAGTTCATCTGCTGCCACTGTTCATGTAGAGCCTGCCAAAACTTCTTCCATGTAGTTATACCCTACATAGGGGCTATAACATCTCCAGCTGTGTGTGCTGGCTCAGTTGTATGAGCTGTAACACATTTTATTTTATGTTTTCTCTTTAAATGAAGGCAAAGGCAAGTCCTTCATTGGCTCATCCTTCCATGTCCCAAGATGTGGTAAACAATGAAGATTCTCTGCAACCTCCTGCTTCACCTCCTCCAACCATGTCAAAGAGGATATCACAAACTGAAAACAAATACTTGGAGCATGCTGTGAATGAGCCGGTAGGCATTTCACGAGTTCTGAGTAATGCCTTAGAGCACATTGTGGAGCAGCTAGATGTTCTGACTCTGGTAAGTGCAAAGAGAATTCCTAACACTATCCTTGATGCATAGACTTCAAACAAACTAGTAGATCAGGCAGGGAAAGTCTAGGTGGGTGGGAAAGGTATATCCAGATGCTGAGTTGTTTCTGTGTTCTGGACTGGAAATCCCCAGTTCAAATCTCAGCTCAGCCATATGTTTGCTTACTGTCCTGAGGCAAATATCACTCTGCCGCAGCCCTTCATCTGTAATACGATGATGGTAATTCTGTCTACTTTAGAGTTGGGATGATTGCCAAAATCATGGATGTGAAATAAGTTAAATACATTAATATATTCCTTGAGAACATAAGAAGAGCCTTGCTGGATCAGACCAGGTCAAGACTGCACCATAGATTTGTGAAGGGACATTATAGTATTCATTGTTTTATTTTCAGTCCTTTTCTTAATAATCCCTAACATAGAGTTTGCCTTTTTCACTGCTGTGGCATACTGGATGGACACTTTCATTGAGCTATCTACTATGATCCCAGATCTTTTTTTTTTCCTTCTCAGTCTTAGGAAGTTCAGACCCCGTTAATGTATACTTGAAGTTGGGTTTTTTTTTTGTCCCCTGATGTTTTCTAACCCGTTTCTATGCCCTCTTTGATGTATAACACAACACCTCCACCAATCCATTCCTCCCTGTCCTGCCTATAGAGTTTATATCCAGGAATGACTGTCTCTCATAGATCTTCCCCATTTTGAGATACCTACTATATCTAAATTGTCACTGAAAACAGAATCATAGAGTTGGACCATCTAGTCCAACCCCCCCCCCCCCCAGTGCTCTCCATTGGGAGCACTCCAGCTCCTCATCTTGGCTTGGACTTCTAGCATTGGCATACAGACACCTATACTGTGTTTCCCCCTCTAGTAATCCTGTCCTCCCCTGGCCCCTTAGTTGCCACACATGGCCCTCAGTCACCATTCTACCCCCTCACTCCCAAGTTCTATTACACTCCCATCAGTATTGCCCTGAGTGTTTACACAATCATCCCTCTGAACTGACTTGTCCTGAACCAGAGGCTTCCCAGCTCCTCTCAGCTTTTCCTGCCGGGATTAGTTTAAAAGATGCTCTGCCACCTTTTTTTTTTTATATTAATCGCCAGTGACCTGGTTCCCCTTTGGTTCAAGTGAAGTCTACTTTTAGTATATATTCTTAATTACAGTGTGAAATACTTTCACTATGATTTGGTAGGAAAGAAGTTACAGATAAGCTTGGTCATTTATTAAAATACATTCATACCACTTTACCTTTTGCTCAAAGTAGCTTACAAATAGGTTAGAAACAGTTTATAATTGAATTCATGGGATGATGTTTTGTGTTCCACTGACACAAACAGAATTAGGAGCATTACATTAGGAGTTCCTAATAGAAGTGCACAAAGTGCTTCACATGTAGACGACCTTGAAGCTGGTATACTTTAGCCGATTAATAGACCGGGGCTGAAAGTTAATAGTACACCTTTTTAAAGCCATTTTATTCATATCTGTTACTGTAATAAAATAAAACTTTCAAAAATGGCATTTCTTTCTAACAATGACTTAGATCCTGTGACTTAAATAACAGGAAGCAAATAGTAGGAATCAATGGACAATTTTCACAGTGGGAGGAAGTAAGCAGTAGAGTCCCACAAGGATCAGTATTGGGGCTGGTACTATTTACTTTATTTATAAGTGGGCTGGGGCTGGGGGTGAGTAGTGGAGTGGCCAAGTTTGCAAAATGACACAGAATAATTGAGGAAGGTGAAAACCAAGGCTGACTGTGAAGAGCCCCAAGAGAACCTCGACAAACTGGGTGAGTGGGCAATAATGTGGCAAATGAAGTTCAGTGCTGGTAAGTGTAAGGTGATGCCCATTGGGACAAAAAAATCCTAACTTCAAGGATAGGCTAATGGGGTCTAAACTTACTGAGACTGAGAGCTAAAAAGATCTTGGGGTCGTTGTAGATAGTATAATGAAAGTGACAACTCAGTGTGCTGCAGTGGAGAAAAGGCAAACTCTATTTTAGGGATTATTAGGAAAGGGATTGAGAATAAAACAGCCAATATTGTAATGCCCCTGTATAGATCTATGGTGCAGCCTCATTTGGAATACTGAGTACAATTCTGATCACTGAATCTCAAAAAGGGCATCGCGTAGCTGGAAAAAATGGAAAGGAAGGCAACCAACATGATTAAGTAGTTAGAACACCTTCCCTATGAGGAAAGACTGAAGAATCTGGGACGTTTCAGTTTATTTATTTATTCATTCATTCATTCATTCGATGTTATACCCCGCCCTCCCCGCGAACAGGCTCAGGGTGGCTTAGAAAAATGATAACTAAGGGGAGGTCATGATAGAGGCTTATAAAATTATTCATGGGGTAGAGACAAAGAGAAATTTTTCTCTCTCCCAAAATACTACAACTCAGTGGCATCCAGTGAAACTGATGGACGATAGGTTCAGGACGGACAAAGGGAAATTAAAATGTAGAATTCACTGCCAGAGGATATAGTGATGGCCACAGGAATAAACAACTTTAAAATGGGATTAGATAGAGTATTAGTTTATCAGTGGCTACTAGCCATGATGACTGAGGGAAACCCCCATCCAGAGTCATTAAACCTCTGAATCCCAGAGCCAGGAGGCAACATTCAGGGAAGGCCTCAACCTCTATGCCCTGTTGTTGGTTGTCCAGAGGAACTGATTGGCCACTGTGGGAGACAGGATGCTGGACTAAATGGACTATTGGTCTGATCCAGCAGGACTCTTCTTTTCATGTTAGGCATGAATTTCAGTGTTGAATAATGATACAATGTTGTATTTCTGGCATAAGTTGTGGTCATCCAAAAATTTTTTGAAGTTATTTGTACTGACCGTTACCTGCTAAAAGACCTGAGACCCTCACATACCAGTGGAGTGCACATTGAATGCACACGGGAGTTTGCTTATTACCTCCCCTGTCTACATTGCCACATATCACATTGTATACTGTTTAGTGGCTTTTTTGGAGGTCTAAGTGGCTGCAGTTAGGGGCAGGGAGGCAAGAAAAACCCTACTGTGTGCCTAGAATATCATATATGATTTCTGAGATCTCAGCTATTGAATGCTTAGGCTTTTCAAGGGGTGGGGGAAGTCTCAGTATTCTGGGCTGCCGTGCAAGGATATCCTCCCAGATCAGATACATAGCATTCAGAACTCTTTCTTAGTGCTTTATGTTTTATGATGTTAAGCTTCATATTATGTGTGAAAAGCACCAGAATAGATATCCAGGTTTATAGCATAAAAATTAAAAGGCTTCCAAGATGTAAATTTTTCATTATTTTTTTAAAATTATATAGCTGACCTTAGATCAGCTGTCTGATTTGTTTTATCCATTAAATCCAATTCTTTTGCATATATAACACTTAATATTTATGCTGCCCTCACTAGTATACATTTTTCCTCCCCTAAAAACAGACTATCTCAATCTTGGAGCAGCGCCTGGCTTTGACTGAAGATAAACTGAAAGAGTGTTTAGAGAACCAAGAGAAAATACTACTTTCAACTGGAAATGAAAATAAACAATACCAATGCTGGTGAACATTTGTAATACTTTCTCAGGACAGCACAAGTGGCAGCAAGCCTGCAAAAAGGCTGCAAAAAAACCTGAAAAGTGCCTCTTATTTGTAAGTGGTTTTATAAACATCATTATTAACATTTTGTTGAGCATGTATTATTTTTCTTATTAAATATATTTTTTCTGTATTTCCCATCTCAGTTTGAGAGTTCTTAGTTTACTGCATCTAAACTACAGAGAAACTTATGGCACTTAGAAGATCCACTTTCATTGTGGCACAGCTTTCACTGTCAGTTAACATGATTTCACTCAGTCAGCAGGTAGAGGTGGGTGGGTGTGTGTGCGCACGCGCATGCACATTGGTAAAAACAAAAGGGGGGAGTTAATATGAAATAAACTAGAAAGTCAAGCAACAGCAAGAATGGTATGCACAGCACATACACAGAGAAGGGCAAGAGGTGGGGATGGTGGCAACAGCAAGTGCAAGAGGGGCTATTGTGTACACATGTCATTCCCACCCTGCTTCCTGATGCTTCCATAGTATGGGGAGGGGTAGGTGTCTTCACACCCCCAGATAGAAACAGCCTTCCTTTGAAACTTTTTGTGTTAAACAATGGCAACTTTTAAGTCTATTATGAATTTCTGGGAAGTTGGTTTCTGAGTATTTCCATTTTTAAATGTCTTGCATCCATCTATTCTCTTTCACAGAGAAAGTCCAGCTTGGCTAATGTAAATGGCAGAAGAGCGTAGCTGCCACCTATCACATTAGCAGATGAATGAATCCCGGCTGGTGTGACTGGGGCTGCGGTCACACGGCCCCTTTAAATCCGGGAGGGCTCCCGGTTTTAAAGGGGCCACATTTTTCTACCGTGGGTTGAGATGTCTAAACATTTCTACCGTGGGTTGGGATGTCTAAACATCCCAACCCCTGCGGCAGCGTCGGGATCGGCGGCCGTGTCGGGATTGGCAGCCGCTGAAGAGGCGGAAGCGGCAGCGGCCGTGGTGGCAGTGGAAACGGTGTCCGTGGCCATGGCGGAAACGGCGGCGGCCACGGCCGCTGAAGCGGCGGCGGGAACGGTGGTGGCGGCTGCGGAAGAGGCGGCCGCAGCAACAGGAGAAGCGGCGGCCAAGGACCCACCATCGCCTGGTGAGTTTGTGGGGGGAGGAGATTTCCCCTTTTACACTTGGGCGCATGAGTGGCCAAGTGTAAAGGGGGGGGGGGAATGGCTGGCGGGACTATCTGGACAGCCCTACTCTCGCAATGCTTGCGAGAGAGGGCTGTCCAGATACCTCAAATGCGGGTTCCTCCCGCAACACCCGGGAAAACACTTGATTTTCCCGGTGTGGGAAAATGCGGGAGGAACCCGCATTTGAGCCCGCTTCAGCGTGGGACTTGGGGCCGGCCGTGTGGTCGGCCCCTTTAAATGCAGGAGGAAATAGCCCTTCCTCCCGCATTTAAGGCCCGTGTGGCCGCAGCCTGGTAGTGTTACTTTTTTCCCACCGTAGAGAACAATGGAGGGAATGGGGGCAACCTGTTTGGGGACCTGTAGAATTGGACCCCCTCGTCCAATCTTCTTGAAACTTGGTGAGTATTTGGGGGAGAGGCTCCAACAGCTACCCCATAAGTTTGGAGCCTCTCCCTCAAACCCCCTCCCCTCCAGCCGCTTTTTAAGCCGCCGCCGAATTTCGGCAGCAATTTGGTGGCAGGCCGAATCAGATCAGAGAATCTGATTTGGCCTGTGGCTGCCCTAGTGCCCACTCCTGGGCTGGCGGAGCGCTGCTCCGCCTCACTCCGGCCCCAAATGACCACTGGTCAGTTCAGCTCCTTGTGAGAATGGGCTGTTTTACTTTTCAGGTATTGCCCTGAATAAATCTCAATAAAGAGTGCTGCAGCCGTTGAGAATTTATGAACAAGATAAAACAACTGAACTGCTCCACAGCTGCTAAAGGGGAAACAAGACGGAACCATCTATTAACTGAGTCATCTTTTCATCCTTTTGTACTTTATCTTGCAAAAGAACAGTACCTTCAAGGGCAGTTGTTTCCCAAATCCCCAGAGGAAATCCCTGTTCCTTTCAGAGAGATAAAAAGTACAAAGAGAGGAGCTCAGGAGGAACTGCCTGTTGCTTGCCTGGCTGCTATAGAATTTCTCTTGAAGCTTTTCCAGTCCTTGATGACAGAACCTGAAAGCTTTCCCGTGTTTATGGTTTCACCTGTATCGAATATCAAGGTCTCTGGCACCACAGAGTGTGTTTGCACCGAACCATTCTTTCTGGGAGCAATTGTATCAGAAAAAAGTTCCCTGAAGTTCATAAGGTACATCTGTAAGCTGGGGATTTCTAAATAGGTAAACTCCAGCAGGGCTGCATGCAAGAGGCCTTCATGCTGCCTCCTGCCATCCCCTTTCAAACAGCAAAAAGGACAGACTCTTACAGAATGCATTTCTTCCTCATTGAAAGCATCTGTCAGGCTTTTAAACATTTTAAGTAAAAAGAGTCTGAAATTCAGATAGCAGGGGATTTCAGAAATGGGAAAGAAATGCAGCTGTATGAATTCAATTCTGCCTGACTCCCCAGGGCTGAATAGGAACATAGGATGCTTATTTCTCCATTGCTGTAATCAAGCTGATTACATTTTGCATTGTACCTCTGAGAGGGTGCGACTGCCAGATCCAGCCTGGGAAACGCTGGAGATTTGGGAATGGAGCCTGGAGAGAAAAAGGACCTCAGTGGGGAACATTGCCATAGATTTCACCCTCCAAAGCATCCATTTTCTCTAGAGGAACTGATCTCCATCATCTGGAGGTGAGCTGTAATTTCCAGGGATCCTGAGGTCCCACTTGGCAGCTGGCATGCCTAATGCCGACACTGTATTTCCAATATGGCTGTATGTACAATTGTGCAATCCTCACCCCCCCCCCTAATTTTACAAAGTCATATTAATTGGGTATCTCACATGAGATACTCTATACAGTGAAGGGGGACATGAGGATTCATGATTTCCTGTCACAACTACACATGAGGTTCGCTTGGTGAATGCGCTGGGCCTATGATCGGTATGAATGGCAGAAAATCCATTGTGCCATTCTAAGTTAGAAAGACAATTGGGATAGAAGGAAATGAGAACCTGTTCTTTGGAAGTAGGCATGAAATAACATTGAGAAACATTTTGAACATATGTCTCTGGTGGCTCTGTGTAAGGATGGAAAGAATTTGTCCAGTGAACTACAAGTTCTGCAATGTATTGTCAAAAGCACTTGCTCCCTGGAGTGCAAAACAAGATGAGAGCAGGAAAAACACTATAGCAAGAGAACAAAGTGACTTTAACTGAGAATAATTAGATACACCATGTATCTTTTTTAATCTGTATGTTTGCAGTGGGTTTCTAATGCATCTGTTTATTGCTGAATAGGGTTGCCAACCTCCAGGTGGGGCCTGGTGATCTCCCAGAATTACTACTACTCCACATGACATAGATCAGTTCACATGGAGAAAATGGCTCCGTTGGAGAGTGGGTCCCTATGGCATTATACCCTCCTGAGGTCTCTCCCCAGGTTCCACCCCCAAGTCTGGACTAGAGTGTTGGACTGGGATCTGGGAATCCCCACGCTGCCATGGAAGCTTGCTGGGTGACCTTGGGCCAGTCAGACATTCTGCCTAACCTATCTCATAGGATTCTTGTCAGAATAAAATGGAGATGAAGAAAACAGTGTAAGCCCATTTGAGTTCCTCTTGGGGGGGAAAGGTAGGGTATAAATGAAGAGAATTAATAAATCAATGCTGTGGCTATTGTATATCTGTCAAACTATAAGACTATCAGAAGCCAAAGATCATTTACTGCAAGTCTTTGCCACAAAGTGGAATTGTGCAAATATTTATTCACATCAGCAGTTAGCAGCCCATCCATGAAAGAACCAATTTTCTGCAGACCATTTATTTCTTTAATAGATCTACTATGATCCAGTCTTGCCTAAGAAGGGGTATGCCATTACTGACCAGCCATATTGTAGAATTCCATATTGGATAATAGAGACATCTTGAGTACCTGGCTGAAGCAGAAGAGCGCTTAGGGCAGATTTCATGGAGCAGGGAATTGGCTAGATTTTTAAAAGTCAGGTTCACACTGGATGAGATAGAGATGATACTGCTAAATTTTTCTAATTTGTTTTTAAAAGCAGGAATCTGAGTGACTTCAACAAACATCAGCTGTAGGTAGCCACCAGGTCGGTCTAGAGAAAAATCCAAAAGCCTCTGGTACAGCATGTGCTGCAGACTTGTTATGTGGTGCTAGATGAAATTGCCAGCTGCATTTCAAGTCAACTAGAACTTTTGTAGACTGCTATGCATCAGTCAGTAGGAGGTTTTGTGAACTTGGTAGGTTCTTCTGGAAAGTGGCTTGAAGAAAGGAAAACTGAAACGAACAGAATGTAAGCATTTGTCACCACTGTAGAGAAGACTTTGGCTGAACAGGAAAAGAACTTGGCTGTATTCCCTTACAGGGAGAGCCAGGTTGGTGCAGTGGTTAAGTGCACGGACTCTAATCTGGGAGAACAGAGTTTGATTCCTTACCCCTCCACTCGCACCTGCTGGATGACCTTGGGCAAGCCATAGCTCTATCAGAGTTATTCTTGAAAAAGAGCAGTTTCTGTCAGAGCTCTCTCAGCCCCACCTACCTCACAGGGTGTCTGTTGTGGGGAGGGGAAGGGAAAGGAGTTTGTAAGCCTCTCTGAGACTCCCTTGGGTAGTGAAGGGTGGGGTATAAATCCAGTCTCCTCCTCATACTGAATTGTATTTGAAGTTTGGAAAAGAGCTTGGCTGTATTCTATGTATTGAATTGTATTTGAAATTTTTGGAAGTTGGAATTTATCTAAGGAGTCCTGTGTGGACCATATTGAATTTGTATGAATGTATTAGATGTTAGCTGTTTATACTACAAATTTTCATTAAGCCTATCTTTAGAACTTTACCAATCCATTTGTATTTCTTTACACAGTGCTATAGCCTCAGTGTGTTTTTGTACTAAAACTTACTTTCACTGTGTTGCCATTATATTTATACGACCTCCAGGTGGGGGCTGGAGATCACCCAGAATTACTGCTGCTCTTTGGATGAGAAAGAACAGTTCCCCTGAAGAAAATGGCTACTTTGGAGGATGGACTCTAGAGCATTATACTCTGCTGAGGTCGTTTCCTTGCCTAAACCTCACCCTCCCAAGGCTCCACCCCAAAATTGCCAGGAATTTCCCAACCCAGAGCAACCCCAAGGGGGAAACTGATCTCTGTAGTTGGGAGAGCTGTTGTGATTTCCAGGAGGCCACCAAGCCCCACCAGGGGGTTGGCAAGTGGCAACCCTAGAAGGAGAGGAGAAAGCAGGAAAAGGGAAGAGGCTATGAGAGCTTCCAGGAAAGAGAAAGAAGAGCATGATTTTTGATCTGGGAACGTCCAGTATCCTGCATTAATGAAGTATGGTCCTGTGTAAGTGGAGCAAATCACCTTAATGAGCCATAGACATTTGGTTCATGTGCGCATATGATTCCATTTGCCAAAGCTTTTTTTTTTTTTGCCTGAACGCTCTATTAAATTTATTTATTATTTGGTTTTTTGTAAAATCTCACTGTAGCTCAAGGCAGCACATATGGTTTCTTATTTTCATCCTCACAACAACCGTTTGAGTTTGGCTAGGCAGAACGAAAGTGACTGGCTCTGGATTACCCAGTGAACTTCATGACTTGACCAGGAACCTGGATCCCATTGTCCTAGTTCAACTAGCCAACCCCTATGTGACACAGGATCTCTAAAAACTAGGCCTTCCAAGGGCTCAAGAAACCGCTTATTTTTTGCTGCCTACTTGGGAATGCAAAATTAAAGGGTGAGCATCAAGTGCCTGTCTGGCCACAACACTGGGCTGCATTCAGCTTTGTGGACTGCAAGTTGTCTAAGCCAGCTCCAAATCCAGTCCCATAACCTGGTGGAACTCTGGACTGTCTTTAGTTGTTGGGGGTATGTAAGAAAAAAGGATGGCAAATCTCTTTCTACTTTTGTAAGTTTATTAAATGCTGCTGTTTGATTAGGTTAACAAGAACCCTTAATTATTTGTCATATCTGTTGCTTCGACCAGCCAGTTAAAGTCTCCATGGATGTGCACAGGCCGTTATTTGATACAGGATTTTCTAATTGCAGTAGAAGCAGTCAGTGTTCCTGAGGCCTGTATTGGTTGGGATTTGGTAACAGATTATTTTCTAATGCTCTCCTGTGAATAGTTTGTTTGCCTTTGGCAATGCTTTTAACAAGAAAAGTATTTGTTAAACTTCATCAAAATGGCTTAAGTAGTAACCAATGCATTTAGTTGAGTAACGCTACTTGTATACCCATGCAGCTAGCACTGATATTAGTCAGAATATATTTTCATTCTTCAGCCCTTATTTTCATAATGTTTGAATTGTGGATACCTCAATCCACAGCCCAGGAAAGCAGAATTTCAGCCTACTCTACTGCATAGAAGTCAATGGGATTAAGGGATGACAGTTTATTCTGGACAGTACAACAGATTTTGGCATGATAACTAGGCTGTGATTATGGTTTGTTAAGGCCACATGAATTTTTTTCCCCATGTGAATTATAGGGAGTCAGACCAGTGTTTGGCCAAGCCCAATTCCAGCTCCTTTGAATAGAAGTACCTGAGGTTCGTCTGGCAAAAGTTCAAACCAAAAGTTTACATGATGTTACCTCTTGTGTGAACCTTTGCCAAGTGGAGTACTGGAATGATGGAGAATCCATTCGAAACACATTTATGATGAAGAAGATAATTGTGGCCCTCATAGTGATCTTTGGGTTAGATTTATTTCACACAATGCACTGTCATGGTTTGGTGTTAGTCCACAATGATTCCTAGTTTTTAGGATGATAAAAAATATATGCACTGGCCAGAAATAAAAGGTAGTCATGCTCACACAGCTCTTCCATATGTACACAAACTGGTCCATGACTTTCCCTTCCAGCAGTATCTCTTCTAATTCGGGGGGCGGTGGGTGTCTTAGGTGTGAGGGTATGGTTTAATAGTCTTCTGCTTAAGGGCAGTAGTGATCTTTAGTGACAGCTTTCATTTTTTAAATTAACAGACTGCTTTCCCTCCACTCTTACTTTTCATTAGGAAGCCTGGCCATGAGAGAGGGGTTGGTTTATCAGGAAAAAACACACTTTTGGGCCCTGAATAGACCTAAATGGGATTCTGGTAGATCTGCTTATGATGACTCTGCTAGTATCTGACTTGTTTAACAATTTTTTTTTTAATGTACCAAAACACCATAACCTTGTTTTGGGAGTGAACAGACTATATTCTCAAATGAAGGGGGGGGGGAATATTTGTGTGCCTGATGACATCTGTGCGTAGCCATGACCAGGGATGAAGTGCCCCACCATCTGAGTGTCTGACACTCAAATAAAATACATTGACCTTTAAAAAAGAATAGTTAATGGCTTACTGGCTTAGCTTTGTCTCTGCTTTTAAAATATGTCAGAGCTTGAATATTAATGACATTGTTTCTTGTGGCCTAATGAGGTAAATACAAACCTTCGGAGTCCTGCCATTGCAATCATGCTATTAGGAAGAGGAAATGAGCCACCAGGTTATACAGAACATATTGTACCTTTCAAACATTAACCATTGTTAAGTGTCTGTTGCCCCAGACACCGCGGCTGCAAGGCACAGAATGGGAGGCAAAGTTGACCCACAGGGAACATCCGTTCAACAAAGAGAAGGCTGCTGGAAGAGGTGCCTCACTCATGGCTAAAACCTGAGTGCTTGTTAAATGCACAGGGGATCTTGAGATGCAAACTCGTTGCTTTCGTTTTGTTTTTGTGTTTTCAAAGAGTAGCTCAGTCTGAGTCTGGCAAAAACAAATCTAGTTTGTGACTTCTGGGGGACACGATCTTCTTGAGCCTGAACACTGGTGTAACGGAAAGAGCCACAGGGTCAGACAGGAACAGGCACTACTATTTTTCAGCAATTCAAAATAAGTCTGCAAAGCCCGCTACAGCATTACCATGGAAGTTTTGGGCCTGTGTGATTCTTTGATACAATATATCACTCTGATTAAGATGTGGTTTTTTTAAACAAAAATGTTCTGGCATAGTGAATGCCATTAATTAATAGTTTGGACAAAAGCAAGAGGATTCAACCATGGCTAAGTAACAGTTGAAGGGGGCATAAAGACAAAAAGGCTTCTTTTAGAAAGTGGCAGTCTTGTCCAAGTAAGGAAAGCAAGCTCTGGCAAAAAGACAAAGAGAGGAAATGTGAGGAGTAAATGGTTTAAGAGCTGGGAACAACAAACGAGCATTTAAAAAAACATTAAAAACCAAGAAGGAAGGTGGAACGACTTTTTTGGTAGCATGAATGTGAAAAGTAGAAGATTTCCAAAAAATAAAGGAATTATTTATAACTGCCTTCATTCTGGAAGATGCTGGAGAAACAGCAGTATCTGCACCATGGTTTTCAAGGAGGTGATCCATGAATGTCTTGAGTAAATTTAGCAGGCACAGGACCATCCTAACCAGAGTTAAGCCCTTCTAAGGTCATGAAAGTCAATGGGCTTAGGAAGGGTGTAATTCTGTTCAAGATTGCACTAATGGACCTTTTTTAAATGGGTGGGTAAGTAGTCAAAGAGAGATTACGAGAATTACAACACTAGTCAGTCCTTCAGCAGACAGCAAACTGTGTGATGCCTAAAACAGAATGGAAGGGTGTGGGAGTCCTAGGATCAGAAGACGGGGGAATTACCCAAGGCAGCAAAGGGTGTGTGTGTATCCTTGCAGAATGTATTTCCTAGTATTTCCTTTTAATCTGTTGGCTTTCTAGAGCAGGGGTGGCCAACCTGTGGCTCGGGAGCCACATGCGGCTCTTTCACACATATTGTGCGGCTCCTGGCAGGGCGGCTGGGGAAGCAAAGGGGAGGCATGCTTTTTCTCTCTTTCTCCCTTCCTTCCTTCCTTCCTTCCTTCCTTCCTTCCTTCCTTCCTTCCTTCCTTCCTTCCTTCCTTCCTTCCTTCCTTCCTTCCTTCCTTCCTTCCTTCCTTCCTTCCTTCCTTCCTTCCTTCCCTCCTCCCTCCCATCTATTTGCTTTCCTAGTTTCTCTCTCTCTCTTTCTTATAACTGGTTTTCCTCGTTTGTTTTTATTTTTGGCAGTCCCATTTAACGTTAATAAAAAGCAAATTTGCATATTTTTAAAAATAAAAACGTGTGTGTGATATTTGTTCCTGTCTTGCGGCTCTCAGACATCTCTATGTGGCTCTTACGTTTATTCTATGTGGCTCTTACGTTAAACAAGGTTGGCCACCCCTGTTCTAGAGCAACTAATGCCATCCTTTGAACCACAGGTAATAAATATATACTGTGAATTTACACATTACCATAGGAACACAGAGCTGTCAAGCTGAAATCATCTTTGTGTGAAGTCACTTTTAAAATTGTTTCCCTTTTATGGATAGTAGTTCAGTTCTGTGTGTTCTTTCAATTTCCTTAGATAAATGTCAAGTGACTTCTTGCTATTTACCCCCCACACACTAATCTTATCACTTCCCTTAGCACTGAAATAAATTTTCCATGGTTCTCTCAGGTTCTCCCTGCTCACCCCCACTAGATAATGTACTCAGTAATTAAAAGATCCTCGCAGATTTGAATGAGGCAAATTAATGGATAAACAAAACATCGTAGTGGTTAGAGTGTTGGACTGGGATCTGAGAGATCCAGGTTTGAATCCCCACTTCTGCCAAGGAAACTTGCTGCGTGATCTTGGACCAGTCACATATTCTCAGCCTGACCTACCTCACAGGGTTGTTGTGAGGATAAAATGGAGAAGAGAACAATGTAAGCTGCTTTGGGTGCCTACTGGAGAGAAAGGCAGGCATAAAGTAAATAATAAATATCTCAGGGGAAGGGTACCAGAGCCCAAGGCCTTCCCCTGATGCTGTCTCTCAGCACTGGTATTCAGAGGTTCTCTTTAGTCACCATGACTAGTAGCCATTGATGGACCTGTCCTCCATCAATCTATCTAATCCCACTTTAAAACTATGTTCATGTCCATCACCAAATCCAGTGATAGTGAATTCCACAGTTTAATTATTCATTGAGTAAAGAAGTATTTCCTTTTGCCATCCTCAAATATACTGTGTGCCTCCAAGCTCTAGTATAATGGAAGGTGTGTGACGAATTGCACAGAAAAGCAGGTTTTTAAAATGCTGCTTGGGACAGAGTCGAGGAGGTTATGAGTTAATCTTCCTTGGAGAGAAGAGCTTATGTGATTGGCTGCTCTACTTGCTGTCTGATTTGCTAGCATCAGCTGAGTGAGGAAATAAAACAGCTGATCTATAAAGTTTCATCTGCCTTTTGGTCTTTGTCTACTGATCCAGACGTTAGAATTCAGACAGAGTTTGCCTTCTGAGGGAAAAGACTTTGGGAGTCAGTCATTTCTGTCCAGAAATTGTCAGAAAAGTATTTCTATAGAGAGAAGAGGGACTCCATTGTCTAAGATATATTAAAACTACTCTGAGGGAGAATTCAGATCCTCAGTCAAAAAAGCTACAACATTGCTTTATATAGACAATGGATACTGGAGAAGGATTTGGTAGAAGGTCTGGATAGTTAGAGAGGGAACTCCCATACAAGCCAAATAGTAAAAGGAGTTACTGCTTCTTAGGGGCAAGAAGCATAAGTTCCTGCCAGTGAAAGGGGTTGGGAAGCCAACCCTGGTCTGTGATAAAAGGGAGAAGCTTAGACACCTCAGAAGTTAGTGAAAAGCTGTAATATTTAAAGGGAAAACTTAGAACTCAAATGGGAGAAATCTAGAAACTATAAGCAAACACTGTTCTCCAGAAAACAGTATTAAGAACCTGTGTTAGTGCTGAAATATACTAAGCAAAAGACCTTTCATTGAAAAGATCTTGAAACTCACAAATTAAGTTACAACACTCTTGTTTGTTCAAAAAACTCATTTCTGTATATATATTTGAAAGTTTTACTTCAGCAACCTCTATATCTTGAATCCTCATATTTATATATTCCCTGCCTGATTATTAAATTTTTTACTCTGTTTTGAACATTAATTTTGCCTCACATGCCATTTAATGAGGGTATTTTAAAATAAGACAGCTCCTGTATCCCCTCCTGTGCTGGGTCATAAGCCTAAACTAATATCTGTGACAGAGTGGGACAGTTAAAGCTTATAAAACAGAGAAGAAATACATGCTACTGAAGGGTGGCTCAGTCACTGAGGGGAACTAAAAATATTTTTGGTGGGAAAATCTGCCTAGGGGAAGAGACAAGGGTCTGCCATAGGGGGCCTCTCTATTCACTTTTTCCAACCCATACTTTATTGGGATGTCCCTCCTTATCTGTCTTTTTTTTTCTAAAGTGAAAAGTTCCAGGTACTTCTGTACTTTATCCAGTTTTGTGATACAGAAAGGCATTTGTGAATCTCAAATGAAGTCTTAACGTAGAATCAGGTGACTTCTGGTTGTTTAAAAAGTCACTATGTGGTGGTTTCAGTTGCCTAGAAAGTTGATTGTGTTCACATAGTGAAATGACTTGTTTTTTCCAGAATAAGACGTTAGATAAGATGGTTTGTCACGGAATAATGAAGTTGAATCCTATGATTCTATTCCACAAGTGGCAGCGCCTTCTGTTGGCACAAGGAGACTTGCTGTAGTGGAAGGTGTGTATTCTGCTGGTGAAATGCTCCTTGCACTAGAGAAAGACCCTGCAGCTAGCATGGTGTCCCAGGATGGACTTAACAGGACCCAGCCCAGAGTGACTAGCCACATGGAATTTAAGATGTTCTTTGAAATGGTCTGTGGCAACTCTGCCCACATTCAAGTGCAATCAACATGACAAATTGTTCTGTGCATTAATGACATGGAACAGTCAACCTGTGGAGACTTTCTGAAGCACATAGCGAAGTAAAAACCATCCCTCACTACAGTAATTCCCTAACTGCATGCCAGAGCCCATCAGGTTATACAAAAAAATAAATTAGATCCTTAAAGACTTCTGAGAACCAAATGTACATCCCACAAAGGATGCTACATGGAGTGATTGTGTGGCAATCCGTTGCAGTAAGCATCAATGGAAGTAAGCATCAATGAATACAGCTGGAAGTAAGCATCAATGAATACAGCTGGATTTACTTATGAGTAGTAATTAATAATTATTATCTTATGGCATTGTGTGTAGAATAGCCAGGAGATCCTAAGATTGTCTAGCAGCCAGAAATTCTAGCTCTTTTTTAGCATTATGCACCACTAAGAGGCGAGCTAGACTTGTTTTTAAGGCATGAGACATTTCAGAGGTAGTTTGCTATTGCCTGCCTCTGTGTCGTGACCCTGGCATTCCTTGAAGGTTGTCCTTCCAAATACTAGCCAAGGCTGACCCTGCTTAGCTTCCAAGATCTGATGGGATCAGGCTAGCCTGGGCAATTCAGGGTCTACTTATGAGTAAATAAGCTGCTCATTACTCCCAGTTTGCAGAATGGGTTTTCCTTAGCAGAGATATATCCAGAGTAGAGACTCAGAAACACAAGAGGGAATAGCTTTTGAGGCTGGGTTGACTAAAAATAAAAATTTTGGTGTGAATTGTTCATCTAATTTTAATTTATTGAAAATGGGGTCTTAGCTATCAGAAGTCCAAGTAACAGTACTTAGGCTGCGGACAGACTGGTATTCTGCCGCGCCCCTGCGGCGCGGCAGAACAAGGCGGGGGGAATTGCCCCCGCCACGTGATGTTCGCACACCGCCGCAAGGAAGCCGCCCGCAGCATGCAGACTGCGGGCGGCTTCTGGCGTCATCGTCCGAACGCTGCACGGCTCCCCCGCCCGGCGCGCGTTCACACCCGCCAGAAGTGGGTAGAATGTGCGCTGCAGCAGCCGGGACACCATTTTGAAGTGGTGCCCGGCTGCTGCAGGAGCGCGGCGCCGGACGCATTGCGTCTGGGCCGCCTCCTCCAGGCAGATGTGGCAGTCTGAGTGGGCCAGACTGCCAGTCTGTCCTCAGCCTTAGTCTATTCTTGTTGTTTGGGTGGCACAAGATCATGCAATTTTGCAGAAATCTGGGTCTTCTTGGTGCTGGACTGGGAGACTTCATGGGAAGCTGATGTAAGCCATCTTGAGTTCCATGAAGGAAAGACTGTAATGCAGGAAAGAATTAAAATATATTCTAGAAGGCAGTCTGTTGAATTGTAGGGAAGCTGTTTTCTGTCCTCCTTGTGGCAAAACAGATACGATGCAGGCGACCTGTCATTAGATGCGTCTCCTGGTATCTTTTCTTTATTTCTAAGCAGCCATAAGGGACTACTAATGCGATCGGGCTGATTGTTGGGAGAAACTGTGCTGTCGTACAGGGCCCTGTATCTCTCCCCCCCCCCTCCCACCTTCATGTTTTCATGAAAGGGTGTGATTTAGATTGGGGAAACAGCAGAAGGGGGGAAGGTTTTTCACCCCAGCTCTACTTTCCTGATCCAATTAGCAACCCTTACCTAATTCCTTTGAAGCAAAGACAGCAGTGGCCGAAGATCCAGTTGCAGTTCTTCTGTCTTGTGACTGTTTTGGCCTTAACTGTGGTAAAGTGAAAGAGAATCATAGCTCTCTGCAGTTTCCCTGAACCTGCCCCCCCCCCCGTCTCTAAGGACTGATTGATAAGTCTGTGTTAATTGGACTTCCGGCAAGACTTGCGACTATGGCGGACGCGCTCCTCCGCACTAGCGGGGAGCGCGATCCGTACCCGGCGGGAAGAAGGGGCTTCGGACCGGTGCCGAGCCCCCAGAGACCCTAGTGAAGGGGCTCTGCCTGGGGTGGCACGAGGGGGATCTCTCCCTACGGTGGCGATCGAGGGATTGAGGTCCCCTTTCATCACCCCCATAGGTTCCCCCGTTCGTGGGAGCCGTATGGCTAAAAGCGCAAAACCGAGAAGCAGCAGAGAGTGTGAAGCAATGAGGCTGGAACTGACAGTCACGCTTGGAGAAACAGTGAGTCCGAAGTAAAAAGAAACAGAATACAGCGGGAAAGGCGGGTGGAGTAAACCCCCCCCCCCTCGAGACTGGCGTACTTACGGGACTCTTTACGTGGCGTTACTGCATGAAAAAACGTATGTCCGGCTTGCTTGATGGCAGCATCGCGCTTTAGAGGATATGAACTTTAAAAAGATATAAGCGCAGTTGTGGAATTTGCTCCTTTCGTCCATCTTATCTAACTATCAACAAAGAAGCACAGTCTCAACAATGGCGGGGAAACCGAAACCTTCCCCCAAACTAGGAAGTACAGCTCCGAGTTCAAAGGTTGATACCACGGAGATGAGCATGGTGTTCTCCTCGTTATTGCGACCTCTAGTGGACCAAATGACAGCTCTCAACGTTAAGATGGACAAGATGCAATTGGACCTGAAGGAGTCGAATAAAACTACAGAGAAGCTGCAGCGAGAACTTCTGGAAGTTAAGACTTCAGTTAAAAATCATGATTCAAGACTACAAAAAGCGGAGAAAGAAAAGGCCTTCCATTCTGATCAGCTTTTGAAACTACAGATGGAAAGATCGAATTTTTTCCTAAGACTTCAGAATGTACCAGAGGATAAAGGAGAAGACCTTAAAAATCTGTTAAGCGAAGCGCTTGAACCAGTGACGGGCTTAAAAGCAGCGGAAATAAAAAGCGATATGGATATGGTTTACAGAACCTATCCAGATTATACTAAAAAGAAAAGCCTGCCTGGTGAGATTCAGATAAGGTTCTCCAAAAAGTCAACAAGAGATGTGGTGCTTAGGACCACAAACAAAGCAGTTCTGAAGATCAAAGGAAAAGAAGTTAAAGTGATGAAAGATATCCCATTTGAAATAAGGAAAAGAAGGAAAGCCTATGGAAAATTGACATCTTGGCTTCAGTCTGAATCTATTATCTATAGGTGGAATGTTCCGGAAGGACTGAGCTTCAGCATCAAGAACAAGAAATATAAGATTGACTCTGTCCAACAGGCGAAAAGTTTTTTGGAAAAAAGCAAAGAAAAGAAAAAAGAGAGAGACTCAGATGGTTCACTGGCATCGCAAGAAAGTATGTATGGATTTGATAGCTCAAAGAGCGAAGAAGAAACGTCTGACTCGGAAAAGGGAGCAGCAGCTCCAAAAGTACAAGAAGAGACTGTTAAGACAAGAAGAGGACGAAAGAAGAAATAAAGGATAAAATGTTTTTTGAAACTGCACTTATATATAATAGATAATTTGTATAATTAAGCATTCCTTCAAAAGAGCATGTCTGTCAAACAGCTTTTTTTATTTTTCATGTATCATCAGTAACAATGCTATCTGAATATTAGCCAAGGTTTAAAATGCTTCATATGTATTAATGGCATAGCAATATTAAGCAAATGATAAAGCACACTCTGTATAAGGTAAACATAGCTTAGAAAAGTAGCGTTGTAGAATTAGATATAGAGAAAATTAATTAAAAAAAAAAAAAAAAAAGATAAGTCTGTGTTAATTAGAAACTGACTACTGTTCTCTGACTCATATGCTATTTCAAATGCAACCATTTCCAATAGACTGGATACTTTCCAGAGAGCATTACAGTAACAATTAAGCAATTTAATGGAAATACCTTGAATGGAAGGAAGGCTTCTAAGGGCCATAAAAATAAGATGCTGATGTGACACTGAGGAGTTTGTACGAGCTTGTTCATATGCACTTTTCTTAAAATAATTACATTGTGAGCAATAAAGAGATAAGCAGCTGTTTTGGTATAATACAGTGCTATCAAGCTGCCATAACAATACAGTTTTAAATGGCAATTATCCATCTATCCATCTATCTATCTATCTCCCTATGCGTGACCACATCCAGCCTGTGTTGTGGTTGCTGCACTGGCTGCCTATAGCATACCAGATCCGTTTCAAGGTGCTGGTGTTGACCTTTAAAGCCCTATATGGTCAGGGGCCTGCCTACCTGAGGGACTGCCTTTCCTCATATGTGCCCCAGAGGGCACTGAGGTCAAGCACACAACATCGCTTGACTCTCCCCGGTCCGAGTTCGGTTGGCCTGCACCAGGGCCAGGGCTTTCTCGGTGGCGGCCCCATACTGGTGGAATGAGCTCCTGGATGACATCAGGGCCCTGCGGGACTTGTTACAGTTCCGCAGGGCCTGCAAGATGGAGCTCTTCCGCCAGGCTTTCAATTAGGAGCCGCCACCGGGGACATTGCAGGATAACATTGCCCTGGATCCATGGGCCAAACCTTTGCTGCCGCTTTCAGGAGAACGTAGATTGCCACCAGTATTTTTATGTGTGCTGTTTTAACATTGCAGTTTACTTTCATGTTTTTAAATCTGTAAACCACTTCGATGGTATTGTATGCTGTAAGCCGCCTTGAGCCAGTTCACTAGAAAGATGGGATAAAAATGTGATAAATAGATAGATAGATAAATAGATAAATAAATCTATCGATTGCAAGCCATGCTGGCAATGACTCGGCCATTAGAGAAACTGCCTTTGTGTCCTACTGGCCTGGCCTGCCAGCTCCTCCATTCTTATACCTCCACTTTTGATGTGCTGCACCTTGGGAGTTGTAGTTCTCAGCTGGCCTTACTGTAACCATTAGAACTGCAACCATTAGAACTACAGCTCCCAAGTTGGGAGTCCCAAGAGGCTGTGGGGCATTAGCAGGAAGTTAGTTAAACTGTTATCAGTTAAAGTGTTAAACAGGAAGCAGCTTTGGAATTGACAGGGTTTGGGGGAAAGGGAAAACCTGGATATCTTTCTGAGGCCTTGGGGCATCAGCAGGGAATCCGTTAAACTTTTAATCAGTTAAACTGATTATCTATATCTCAGGTGATTTTGGAATATCCAGGAAGCAGCTTTGGAATTGAAAGGAGTTGGGGAGGAAAGGGAAGGCCTGGACATTTGTCTGAATTACAACTGATCTCCAGACTACAGAGATCAGTCCCCATGGAGAAAATGGTTGCTTTGGAAGGTGAGCTCTATGGCATTATACCTCACTGAACTCCTGCAACAAACCTGGCCCTCCCCTTAGTATTGCCAGCCTCCAGGCAACACCTGGATATCTCCAAGATCAGTTCTCCTGGAGAAAATGGATGCCTTGGGCAGAGGACTCTATGGCATTATTCCCTGCTGAGGTCCCTCCGCAGCCCAAACCCTGCCCTCCCCATGCTCTACCCTTCAAATTTACAGATATTTCGCAACCCAGAGTTGGCAATCCTGTAACTGGCTATGGAACTGCTTTCCAATCTCTTTGAACCCAGAAAACATGGCATAGGAGGTGCTTTTCTACCTTAGCTGCCACTGCATAGCTCCAAATCAACATAAATCAGGGGTGGAGGGAAGCATACCTTAAAGCTTATGTCCAGCACGTGCCCTCTTGAACCTGTTGTATTTCTTCTCATAGTGGGTCTTACTCCTAATTTCTCCATAAGAAGCAAGTTCTCAGCTTGGGCTTACTTGTAGATCAGGGGATACAGATGGAGATAAAGGTCTCTTAACATGGCATATAACACTTTTAACCATTTATGGCTCATTCACCAGCTGCAGTCCTTTGAAAAGCATGGGTCAGCCTTTTTTATCCATCACTCCAGTTATGTTTGGGGTGTGCTACTGCACTGTTAGGGCTGTTCTTGAAGACATCCACAGAGGTTTCAAATGGCTCAAAATATGGTGCAAGGTTGCTTGCTGGTACAAACTTCAGAGATGATATCACACCAATCTCAGCATTTCACTGGCTCTCAGTTTGCTTCCAAACACAGTTCAAAGTACTGGTATTAACTAATAACACCCCCCCCCCCCCATCATCTCAGACTAGAATGCCTGAAGGACTGTCTTGTATTTCACTATACCCTCTGAAGTCTCTCCCCAAATTCCACCCTCTAGAGGCTCTACCCCCCAAATCTCCAGGAACTTCCCAAGTGGAATTGGCAGCCCTGGTTGTGCTGCCCATATTTTGTATCAGTGTCTCCACAGAGGCATAAAATGTACAAGTTTCCAGGCAAGATAATTCTATAACAAAAACCGGTATGTAAATATTTTAAATAAATATTCACCTTGGCTTTTTTTAATTAATGTCCCTGAGTTTTAATGGGATAATTTATTCTGAGTCCTTCTATTAACTTAAGGTTTTGATTAGTTTGATGGTTAGAGATGATCTTTTCTAATTTGTTTTTATGTGCTATGGTGATTCCTTTGACTGTTGATAGTGATGGTAGATTTTATTTCTTGGCTGATTTTTTAAATATGCTTTAAATATACAAGGCAACTAGATATTCCTACAGAAATGTGGGATGCATGTATTTTAAATGAATAAGATGTTTGATGAGGTTTCCTCAAGTAAGTGTGTTGGCAGAAAATACAAGAGCCCTGTGGAGCCTTAATGGAAGAGGGCAACAGAAAAAGGATCTGCTGCCAACAGAGTTGTTGAAAGGACAATTTGATAGGGAAGAGAAGCAACCAAGGAGAAAATGACTTAATCCCAGAGGGAGGAAAAGATCTACATGAAGAAAACATAAACTGAGCTGAGGAAAAGGATGCCATGGAGGCCATTTGACTTGATAATGTAGGGGACATTTGTGATTTTAGAGATGATGGAGTTGTAGGGCCAAAAAGGATGGGGAAGTCTTGAATGTAGGTCCAGGCCCTCTTCTGCTCAATCATCTGCTTTCAAGGTTCTGGGATTGCTTTATTGACAACAGCACTTTCACAGTAAACATCTCAGATCTGAAAGCTCTTCACTCCAGAGGATGGATCCAGAGGATGGATGGCTCTTCACTCCAGAGCAGGACAGTTGTCCAACAACTTTTTGCATCACTGCTTCTGCATTCCAGCTTTGTGGCTTAGGCTGTCCTTCTAGGTATTATATGTCCCATTTCTTTCTCCTCTCTGGAGAGAACCATTGTTTCTACCGAGCCGCCTCTCTGGTAGACTTTTAGGGCGTGATCATACGCACCCATTTGCGACACAAGAAGGACGATTCCCCACCGGCTCAAAGTGGCGTGATCACACAAGCACATCTGGGAAGCATCCTGCAACTGGTGTCAAAGTGTTGCAAACCACTTTGAGCCGGTGGGGAATCGACTTATTTAGCTACCAGTGAAAGGGCAGTCTCAAATGGTTTGTGACGGCCCAGAACTGACCTTTCCTGGTGTGATCATGCCAGAGCAAACAAGTGGCATTGGGGAGCGGGCTTTTTGGGTTTTTTTCCCCCTCCCATCCCGGTATGCACATCATCGGATGATCCCATGGGTGGACAGGCAAGTCATCAATCCCTTGTAGAAGCAGATAAGCGCACTGAAAACGGCCGGGGGAAAAAAAAACCAACTCGCCCACGACTGCGTGTGATCACGCAGCGGCGGTTCGCCCTCACAGGACCTGTGTGATCCTGCAAAAGCGGTGCAAATTGAGCCGGCTCAAATTTGAGTCACTTCCCGTCTGGCTTATCTTGCTCGTGTGGACGGGGCCTTAGTTCCATTATCTATATCTCAGGTGATTTTGGAATATCCAGACACCATTAGCCCTAGGCAGAACTCCATGTCTGATGACCAACAGAGGATTCTCCATCCCACTGCCCGATAAAGCAGCAGTCATGAGGGAAGTATTTGCAAGGGAGAAGCAGCAGGCAGGACTCGGGAGGCAGTTGCATGCCTCTTGCTGCCCATTGCCTCCTCTTCCTCATCCACTTCCTCCACCAAAACCCTCACCTTGTCCCCTGCCACTTTTTTTCATTAGCCAATACATACAGTTTGAAACCCTGACTGGCAGCCATATTAGCCTACCAGTGCAGGCCACATATCTCTGGTGCACTAATGGTGTATCTGTGCTGGCTGAGGTTCCCATTTAAATGAGGCAGTGGGCATATAGAGATCCGACCTATGACTGCTGGCAGTGAAAACACCTATATGCTGGAAGGCGGATGCATCTCACTGAGGTCATGTTTACACGGCTAGCTTCTGCAGCAGTGGGCAAAGAAATCTTTCCATTTGGTTTCCCTATCAAGCCCATAAATCGAAGCTCTTCCCTAGCCTTTTGACCCCTCCAGTCCTCTCACTGTGTTGAGTGTTCCTTTCCTGTTTACTCTACATGCCATTTTATTACCCAGTGGGATGTTTTCCTTTCAAAGTGCAGCGAGACGCCCTGCTTGTGTTTTTTCGGAGTCTACTGGGATCAGTTGGCGTCTTTTAAGGCAGACCATCCTGTTTTCAGACAAAGTTCCTGTCTTGCTGAGAAAAATAATTTTTAGATGTTTTGAATAATTTGGGTGGAAACTCTAAAAACGCTATGACATTAAATTACTTCTATCCAAACATTCTATTACCTTCTTTTGTTCCAAAATAGTCAACTTCTGATGAGTTTCAAGATGTAAAGTAAACCTTAATGAGTTTCATTGACATGTTCTGCCAAATAATATATCAGGGGAAGACGTCTGAATGCTTGAGCTAAAACTGTTATAAAAATGATAACAGGATAGTAATGCCAGCAATTACATACTTGGAAAGAAGTGTCCCATGACATGATGTTATCCAGCTGTAATAGAGCCATCAGGTCAGGACATATGTGTGGGAGGCCGCCAAATGCCTTTTAGGGTTGCCACATTTTTTATCGGTCTTGTGCCTTTAAGAACTGAATAACAAGCAGAAATGTTAGCGCTTCAAGCTTTGTCTGCATGCAGATGTACAGGAGCCCCATCAGAAAAGGGGAACAAACTTCATTCCTAGGCTCTGGTCACATGGTCATCTGTAGTGGGTTTCGCTGCTGTTTCCTAATGGATTTAAAAGGGCTGATCAGACACATCTGCCTCCCATCTGGCATCCCACTCAGTACCGCAATCCACCTCGTTCAGTGGCAGTTTTTCCGACACTGGGGAAATCAAGTACTTAATGGATTCTTCCAGTGTGAACCCACAATTCTGCCTGTCTGGACTTCAACCTCTTGCTATGAGGCCAACTCAGACATCTGAACGTCCTTCTTGTGCTTTAATTTTTTTGAGAGTTCAACGTTGTGTGCATGACAGCTTCTGCGCTGCATGTGTCCAACACGTGGGCTATTCAAGCGCATGTGCAAAGAATATTTTAAAAAATTACTTGTGCTGCGCCACTGCTTGGGCAGCACGGCTATCTGGACAGTCCACAGAGCCTCATTGCACGATTTAAGCACTTTGGGGAGGGATGTGTGATCATCCCAACCTGCAAATAAATCATCCTGATGAAATATGCAACGGAAAGAACCCACGGTAAACTTGCTGTGGGACCACAGCCCTATAGTTAGAAGACAAGAATGATAATAGGTTGCATCCTACAAACTGAGCAGAAGATGCTTATAATCATGGGCTTTCCCCCTTCTTCCAGATGCCTCCTGAGACCACAGGAGCCCCATGGACCAAATGCCATTGAGCCCTGGCTGCTGCTGGGGAAAGGGAGAATCCTAGATATTGCCTCCATTTCCTTCTTACCTTGACAGAGCCATTTGGGTCTCCACCAGCAAGAGAACAAGGAGAATGATCCCCCCTCTATACTGTGCCCTCCCTTGCCTCATGGCATTTGTCCTCAGGGTTCCTATGATTCTGAGCATCAGCTTTTGGAGGACTTAGGAAGCTGTTAAAGGAAATGGGGGAATCTGTGGGTGCGATCACACGGACGTTTATTGCGGGCCTCGCGGCTGTTCCCCATCGCAATTAAAGGGGCTGACTAGACGGCCGCATCTGTCTCCCGTCTCGAAGCCGCCGCCCCCCCGCACTCGAGCCCGCTTTTCCAACCACCAGGAAAAACAAGTACCTTCCGTTTGAGCCATCGTGCTTGAAAGAGCAGCGCAGGAGAACCCGGGTTTAAATGCCCGTGTGATCACACCCTGTGTCACTTTTTGCTTGTGCTTCAAAGGACCCAGTTCAATGGCTGCAATACAGCCAAACTGAAGCACGTGTGATTCCCATTGATTACAATGAGAGAAATTTAAACCCATGCTGAATTTTCCCATTGAACAGGACTATAAGGTACTTAATTGTGGTTTTATTTGTTCTATTTGCATTCTGTCTTTCTCACAGAACTCAAGGAAGCTGCTATAGAGTCCTAGGAGGTCTCCCATCCAGGAACTGATCAGGTCTGCTTAGTTATAGTAACATTACTGCCTCACAGGTCTTCCAAGCCATGGTCTAGAAACTTAATAGGACTGGATCATGCTCTGCTTCTACCAAACTGAGGGTTGAAATGTGTCTGATGTGCAAGTCATGCTCACTGGCCTGCACATTTCAAAACCATTTCTGAAGTATTTAAAATAAATTGCCCCCTTTCCACGATACCTTCAATCACTCATCCCAGTGTTGGATTTAACAATAAACCATATGCAAAAACTTAGCATTTGTATTTAATTTCTGCTGAGGTCTTCAGTAAGTCACATGAGGCCTATAATTTTTTTCTGTTTAATACCTTTTTGTAAAAACAAAACTGACCAATAAAACCAATTTCGTGACAATACTCTAAATTAATTGCAGGGTATTTCCACTGTTGGTTTCATGGTACCCCACAACAATGTGAATGTTTATTTTGATTCTTATACAAGCCTTTTTTATTAGAACATATCTTTTCTCTGTGTAGAACAATACTGCAATGGATACTTTGACTTTCTGATTCTAGAGTATTTACATGACATTTCTTGGCTGTGGAAAGTAGAGAAGTCACAGCTGTTGGGTTTTCAAGGCAAGAGACATTCAGAGGTGGTTTACCGTTGCCTGCCTCTGTGTCACAACCCTGGTATTCCTTGGAGATCTCCCATCCAATACTAGCCAGGACCAAGCCAGCTTAGCTTCTGAACTGTGATGAGCTGCCCTTAACAGACAACCTGTTCTGCCTGCTCTTTGGAAACTTGATAGTAATGGTTGATATACTGGGATTGATTAATGTATCAGCTACCAGTCAAGCAACCTTTACTACAAACAAACTTTCAAACAAACTCTCAGAAGTGATTTGATCTAGAGTTACACTGTCAGAGTCATAATTTAGATCTACCAAGCTATATAACTGTACAGATATCTTAATGACTTTATTTTCACAAGATAAAGAAGTTCCACAATGTGTCATTTACAGCTCTGAACTACTCATTGGCAAATGCTCATAAATCAAGGTTCAGGTAATTAACTAAGGGTACTTTACAGGGCAGTGTTTTTCAATCCCCAGCTTTTTCTCAGACAAAGTCAATACATCCAGCTGTATAAATAACATCAGGCCAGCTACCACTTCCTGTGGAAGAGTTAAAAAGCTGAGGGTGTCCTCACTTCCCAAAAGCATAGGTGCTGCAGATCACTGGAGTTAATAGTACCAGTGGGGCTTCACCCCACAAAGCCAAAGGCATTAATGTCTTCACATTCATTGAAGGCTTAAAATTAAGTGGGTTTTTCAAAAAAAAAACCAAAAACCTACAAACATGAGCCAGGATACTCAACTGATTTAAATTGGTATAGCCCCACTGATTTCCCCCCAGTTCCTTTGCTTTAAAGCAACTGTAGCTAATAGAAAACAATTGAGCTATCAGCCTCTCTAAAACTTAATGGCCTATTGACATTTCTTAATGCCCTCTCTTTTCTCACCCAGTTTTCTTTGGAGGAGTGCATCCTGGTCAGGAGTTCCAGATCATGATTTTTCTCTCCCTCTCCCTTCAGATAATGATGCCCTTGAAAGGTCCAGATAAATATCCTGTTACCATCTCCTGTTAGGATTCATTTGAATATTGTTGTCCTTTAAACTAGGGTGACAATATCACCATGGGACCAAAATAGTCTATTTATCCTTAAGGAATGGAAACTCATATTTCTTAACGCTATTCATCACTTGATGTTGGCCTTCTCCATTCTTAAATGTATACATCCTGGTTTTATGTGGAGCTTAAGGTCAGGTGGGCTTGGTGTACCAGCCTCCCTTTGGCTCTAGGTACAAAGGAAGATTTTTCAGTGTTGGTCAGAATATGAGACCGTCTCTGCTGTCTAGTGGAAATGAAAGGTGGAACTACAAGCTGGGCATAGATTCCTGCTCAGCAGTGTGCTTTCAGTCAGTCACTGGCTACTTCAACATGGGCTGGTTCCTTGTTGTGCATTCCTTGCTGCAGACTCAGCGGAGCATCCACAACGGAATTGCCTTGCACTTGCCATTCCCCACCCCATGGCTGGAGGCTTTTGAAAATATTGGTAGCAGGTATATTGCTAGAGTGATATACCAGTATGCCTACTACTTTTTTGTTTAAGCCAACAAAAATCCTGCTGGTGGGGAGGGGGCAGTTGGGAGGGAGGGGTTGGGAGGGGAGATGGCACTGGGTGTGTGCAAATCTTCACTTTCTGCCCTGGCCTGGATAGCCCAGGCAAGCCTGATCTCATCACATCTTGGAAGCTAAGTAGGGCTGACCCTGGGAAGTATTTGGATGGGAGACCTCCAGAGAATACCATGGCCAAGAGGCCAGAAGCAGGCTATCAAGCCACTTCACTGAATGTCCTCCATGCCCCAGTAGGAGTCACCAGAGGTCGCCATGACTTCCAGGCATGAGCACACACACAAATGCAGAAATACCCCCTCAAAATTCCTCACCTTCTTATCCATAAAATGGGGACATCTGTTTAACTCTGTTTCCAAACACATCAGGGCAAACCCCAAGAAACCACTGAAGGCAGAGCACAGGGGGAGAACGGCATTGTGCGGATCATCCAAAAAACTCATCTCCTGTTTGAGAGCCAGGGTTGAACAAACCTACTGTGTGGATAAGAACAGTACCTAACTTAATGTGCAAATAAATTCCTCTCATGCGACACTGTTGAAAGTGAGAGTACATGAGAAAAGATACCAAGAACATTGGATACAAGGACACGACCATTTCCCTATTGCTGCCTTTATGATATTACCAACTGGTCAGATTTCTGTTCTGCAAAATAATCCACTGGTTCAAAGTTTAAGATTTATCCTCAAGTCCATTGGAAGCCAAAGATAATAAAATTTATCTTGAATGAAATGAAGACTCCTGTAGTAACAGCTATGAGGAAATTGCTTCTGTGTCAAAAAATGTCAACTCTGCTTTGGCCACATTAAATGCTATCTTATCTCTCCTAAAAACACTTCATTTAAATCTTTCCTTTGAAGGTCATCCTTGAGTGAAACCTCCTGATTCCATCAAGTGAGCCTCATGGTTTGAAAAGGAATGGAGGCTGGTTAAGTGGGAACTACTGTGGAAGCACAGGCAATTTAAGAGGATCAAAGTTATTTTGACTCTGAGAGAGTTTTTGGATCTTAAGAAATACTATAAGAAATTGACCAGGTTACAGAAAACTGAAGAATCATGCAATGCTTGGATCCATTTAATAGCCAGCTGCCAGTTCTAATGACAGCTCAGCATTCTGGTTTATTATAAATCAGGGCCTTAAAACTCAGAGTTATATTCCTTCTTGCATTTCCCCACAGGTTTGGGAAGCATATTTTAAGAGCTTGTTTTCCACAAGTAGGATTTTTTTCAGACCATCAGACCATTGTTTATAAATGATTGTTTACCAAACTGTCCAGCTGTTACTCCCTTGGAAATCGAGGATTTAATAGTCTTCACTCAGGGAAAGCCCCTAGTGTTGTTCTTATTCCAAATGATTTGCTTAAGATTCATCCATGTTGGTGGGCAGAAATTCTCACTCCCTTGTTTACTCAGATAAACCAAACAGGGGTTATCCCAAAATCATGGAGGCACACAATAATTGTGCCATTTTTTAAAAAAGAGCTCCTGATCTGACCCTGGTTGCTGTTGGCAAATTGGAGTCTTCTTATTTGTTGAAGATTCTTGTGGAGTAGCTAGAGCAACAGGATATTTTAGAATAGGAACAGATTAGCTTCAGGTGAGGTAGTTCAGCCCTGGATCATTGTCTGATCTTATCCCACTTGATAGAAAAATATACACAATTTTCTGATTATATTCTTTATGTAGGGTTTATAGATCTAAAGGGGGCTTTCTATTCTGTCCCCCAGACTAAATTGTGGGAGAAGCTTCAAGGTGCCTCAATTAATACACTCAATTAATTAAGCACGTGAGGTCCACCCCATTCCACCCTGTGACCAACTGTCAAGCCAAGCAGATGGTACAGACCGCCAAAGAAGCACTCAGTTGTCTCATGGAAGGCGACTGGGAGTTCCGCATCACCCACTTCTTACTGGCACAACAGACCATCCCTAACCCAGTCAGCAGTTGCTGCCCAGCTGAGCTCCTAATGGGGCGGCAGCCCACCATATTGCTGGATAGGCTACATCCAGACTGGGCCCCAGAGTCGCATAGCGTGTCTGAGCAGGAGGCACCCAGAGGGTTCTTTCCTGAAGACCCTATCTATGCCCACAACTTTAGCAAAGGCTCTACATGGCTTGCAGCTCGAATCATTCGCCCCACAGGACTGGTGTCATACAAGATCTCGACAGATGATGGCCAGGTCTTGCAGAGGCACATTGACCAACTGAGAAGGTGCCTGCTTCCAGCCTCAGCCAACAATTCAGCCCCAGGAAACAGTAATGGCGACCCCGAACCCGAAATACTGGATGTGAAGGCTCCAGAGTTAGCCTCCATTCCCAAGGCCGATCCGACTGAAGGAGCACTGGTCTCCAGCCCAGTGCCAGATGAGAGCCCCCTGACCCCACAGCTGGGCATCCAGGCAAGTCAGCCAGACAGGACCCCGGAGTTTGCTGGGGTGCCCTCACCAAGTCGTTCCCAGAGGGAGCACCGACCCCCGACCTGCCTATAGGACTATGTCACATAGGTGGGTTCGAACTACAAGGGGAGGGTGTTATGTCCGCTAACCGCCACTGGGTGCCAGTGACATACAGTCAGAGCTTGATTCCGAGAGACAATAGGAGTCAAGGACCCTAGACCACCTCTAGCCCTCCAGTAAGAACTCTGGCGGGAAATTCAAACCCGTCAATAGGACTCTTGGGTGTGTCCTAGGGATTGTATATAGTTGGCCATCTCAGCCAGTATTGCATGCTTGTTGTGTACACAATAAATTTATGCTGATCACTACGTTGTAGTCTGGGCTTTCCATGCATCGAACCCAGTACCCAATAGAATTAAAGGGGGAGATTGGGGTGGTGGTGCTGCAGATTTGATAGAGGGCGTGATCCCGTGCACCCCCACTGGCCAGCACCCTGGTTCCCCGATTCTCTTGCCTTCTGTTCTTATCATCTGACCTCATCTGGTTTACTCAGAGCTTTTGCTGTTGCTAGAATGAATGCCAATTCCACAGTGGTTATGAGAAGCCACTTTTTGCATTTTCCGACTTTGATAGAATTTGCTCTTGCTCCCTTGGTAAAATTGATTCAATCTGTCATATTTTATTGGAATGCCCTCTGTTTTCTAAACTAAGATGCCATTTTATTCTACCATGTCTGGTGAATTTCAGTGATTTTAATCCAAGCACGGTGGTCCCCTTTCTACCCTCAGATCAAAATCCTAATGTAACCTCGGGTGTTGCAAATAAATAAATAAATTATTCCGTCTATCCTTTGGAAAATAAATAGAGATTATAAATGAAATTTCAAATTGTTATACCACTCGAGGCATTGAGTTATAGACCTTTTATTGGACAAAGGAAAGGAAAGGTACAAGGACATACACCTTTTTTGGAAAACCTTCAAAGAAATCCATACTGCTATGCATATTGTCATGTGCATTGTTATATGCATAAAATGAAATACATTGTCCTAGAATGATCAGTGGAGGCCAAGAAGATTTGCAGGACAAATGACCTTCCCAAGAATATTTTCTAAGCACACTCTTGTATGGTCAACAAATGCAAGCTATAGAGTGGACAGTTTTTATCCATAAACAGAGTCCCACTATTTGGCCAGGGACAGGCTTTGCTAAACAGTTTGTCCATATGGTAGAGATCTGTGCCATTCAAAGAGGAGTTCAAGACATGCAAATTAGGAGTGCAAAAAAAAAGGCAAATATCTTCCCATAGGCACTGTTCCCATGCATTCCCCATCAGCCATATGGTACAGCTGCACAGTGATTTGTGTTCTTGCAAAGAAAATTGTTTGAATGTGCCTTGCTTTCTAATACTTTTAAGCAAGACACCACTGGGAAATCTATACCTTAACTAACCATAAATGTTTACAACTTGATTGAATACTCTAAAGGTGTGATAGAACTCCCTAGGAAACCATCCCTGGTGTACAAAACATTTCAACTTTCTATTCCACAAGGGCAGTATTGTGTACTGGGTTCAGTGCATGGAAGCCCGGACTTCGACGTAGTGATCAGCATAGATTTATTGAGTAGACAACAAGCATGCAATCCTGGTCGAGATGGCCAACTATATACAACTCCTAGGACACACCCAAAAGTCCTATTGGCGGGTTTGAATTTCCCACCAGAGTTCTTATTGGAGGGTTAGTGCTGGACTAGGATCCTTGACCCCTATTGTCTCTTGGAGTCAAGCTCTGACTGTATGGCGCTGTTGCCTAGTGGCAGTCAGTGGACATAACAGTTTTCAAATGACTAGCTAGACTGGGTAGACAGAGATGTCATCTTCATGCAGACATCTGTAGTGTGCTGTCCGTCACCTCCTCCTCTCCTACAGGAAAATCTGGACACCACAGTCTATCGGAGGCAGACATTCAAATTCTTTTGGCTTTCTTCAGCAGGAAGGATTCTGAGGCTGATGTGACTTTTACTAAATACAGTCACAAGAAATCTTTAACTGCTGTGCTGAAAGCAGGATACAGCAACTGCCAGCAGCGGGGGGGGGGGGGGGGGGACGACACACAAAACATGAGAAATACCCATCATAGTGGATCCAGAGCTCATAGTAGGTTTCTAGTAGCTATAAACCACCTTGCTCCATTTACAAAGAGCCAGACTGGAGTTCATGAAAAGATATGAGTGAGCTGAAACAAGCCACAGGTATGTTGACAATTGATACTAACTGGAAATGTTAGCTCCCCAGGTGGGATGCATAAGGCTAGAAAGGATAGCCTTTTATTGCTCATTGTGGACTGTGTTGTCCCGCTGGATTTTAAAGCTGCTTTGAGTCAGTTTGGGGGAAGAAAGGTGCACTGAACTGCCCCAAGTTCCTCATTTTATGGCATGCCTGAATGGAGATGCTCTCAAAAGACCGGGCAGCACACCACAGTGTCCACAGATCAGGCTAATGCTGCTGTTGCTTATGAGACAGTGTAGTATATTTCCCACCCTTCCTCCTCTGTTAGAGCTGTTTGCTTGGCCTTGACTCCTTTCTTGTAGATCATGCGAATGACTACTAATCAATAGGAGAGGTTTTTTTTAAGAAATAAAGAAAAGGCAGCAAGAATCTGTAAGGGAGATTTCTTTTCATATGCAAGAAACATTAAAGCTTTTCTGACAGAAGAAACATTAAAGCCTAATGTATTAGATCATGAAAATAAAGGATTTGTCATGCTGGTACAAAGTAAATCCAGAAGAATTTGTCTGCTCTTGTGTAGCAGACAGAAGGCTGGCAAGGCATATCTCTGACCTTTTAAGAAACTACAGCGCCAAGACTCACAAAAGCTCAAGCAGCCAAACAGTTAAATTATGAATTCATTTGCACCAAATAACAAAAATCCTGAAGATTTAGGGACTGGGAAACCGACAGAGATTTTTGTCCTCCTTCAGGCATTCATCAGAGCGCACATTTTTTTCAACTTAACTTTGAAAAAGGATTAAAACCTTATTTGGATATGGTTATAGCTCTAACTGTTTTCCAGTAGTGATATTTTGTTTCAGCTTTAGAATGCTTACCGAAAAGGCAGCAAAGAGAGGGAGGGAGGGAGGGAGAGAGAGGTTCCCTTTCATATCCTCCCTCTTCCTTTTTTAGCCAGTTTCAGTATATCCTGCAAGAGGAACTTCCTTTGTTCTCATCCCGGCTGCTGAATACAAACAACAGTACCTAAAGAAAGAGAGAAATGCAGCACAGTAAAGAGCAAAACACAGCACTCTCTCCCTTAACTTTTACCTCCCTCTGACATGGACAGGCAGGTTGTAAATGTGGTTTTAGGGGAACAGATGCATAAACGCTAGACTGGGGGAGAGGAAAAGAACAGTGTAATTTGCTTCAAGTTGAAACCATTCGGGAACTCTTTCCCCTTGTGTGTACACATGTATAGGTCTCACTTCAAAGGAAAAATGGAAGGTTGGAGAAAATACTGAACTGGCTGATCAGTTACAAGAAACATGAAAAGCACCTAGATTTCTGTGGTAGGGATTTCTTTGCTCTGAAGAGTTTCAGCTAGGGTTGGGAAATTCCTGGAGCTGAGGGGGGGGGGGCTGGGGAGGATAGGGTTTGGGGAGGGGAGGGGCTTCAGTGGGGTATAATGGCTTAGAGATGATAAAGTTCATCCTCTAAAGCTGCCATTTCCCCCCAGGGGAGCAGATCTCTGTGGTCTGAAGATCATTTGTAATTCTAAGAGATCTCCAGGGCCTACATGGAAATTGGCATGGAGTTTCCTGAAATCATAATAAGTGCATTAATTTACAGTGGTAATCTTGGGTAATCAGGCCCTTGAGAATCAAAGCAAACTATTTTATTCTCCAGGAGTTTTGAGCTGAGAAGTGGTGTTGTTCAGTAGATAAAACTGCTCTAGAGAGGTATGGGTTATGCTTGAACCATTGACGCTTGAACTTCTTAGAGAGGTGAGTTGATACCTTAATTCTCCATTTGGTTCTTCTTCGTTCTTATCACAACTTGTGAGATAGGTTATGCTGAAAAACAATGACTGGCCCACAATCACCATGCAAGCTTCATCTAGGGTTGCCAACTCTGGATCTGGAAATTCTTGGAGATTTGAGAATGGAGCTTGGGGAGGGTGGAGTCTGAGGAGGGAGGGACCTCAGTGGGACATAATTCCACAGTGTCCACCCTCCAAAGCAGCTTTTTTTCTTCAGGGGAAATGATGTCTGTAGCCCGGAGAACAATTGTGCTACCAGGAGCTCTCCAGGCCCCACCTGGAGGTTGGCAACCCTAGTTTCATGGCAGAGTAGTGCTCTGAACCAGGGTGCCCGCAGTCCATGTTCAACCATAATGTCCCACTGGCTCTGTGGACACTCAATACAATACAATAGAGTCAAACACAAAAATGAAATTATTCACTTTCTTTAGGTCTTGGAAACTACAATCAAATTTCTTGGTCATAAAAACATAAGAGGAGCCCTGCTGGACCAGACCAATGGTACATCTAGTCTAGTATCCTGCCTCACATGGTGGCCAACCAGTTCCTCTGGAGGGCCAACAACACGGCATAGAGGCCAAGGCATTCCCCTGATGTTGCCTCGTGGCTCTGGGATTCAGAGGTTTAGTACCTCTGAATGTGGAGGTTTCCCTCAGTCACCATGGCTAGTTGCCATTGACAGACTTATCCTCCACAAACCTATCTAATCCCCTTTTAAAGCTGTTTATTCCGGTGCCCATCACTACATCCTCTGGCAGCAAATTCCACATCTTAATAACTCTCTGTGTAAAAAAGTGTTTCTTTACAAGTGTTTCTTTACAAATCATTTATGATTTCAGGGAGTTATTATATAATGTGTCTTAGTTGTTTTGAAAACTATTTCCTCCTTTTAGAGGAAATGCAACATGCTGAGATAATAAATTAACTTTAGCAAAATATTCCTCAAACCAATAAATAGATGCCTAGATATGAGAATAAATCCTTCATTTGAACATTTTTGTTTATGAAAGAAACTCTGTTAGGCTGCCACAAATGTCAAAAGTTCTTAGCTACTGACACTTATGTAATTGCTCTATACAAACACCTACATGCCAGAATAGACCCAAACCACCCAAAATGGCATGCATGAGTCACACAGTATTTCTGTTATACACAATTCTGCCCAAAATCTTATCCCCAGAACAGAATGGCAATGCCAAGCATAACAAGCGGGTAAAAATAAAGAGGAGTCTTGAAACACTTTCTTGTCACTTTATATGGCCCGAAGTGTTTTTCAAGGATGCTTTATATTTTAGGCCCCATCAGCCTTTCAAGTGGAGGACAACTCATGAGTGTGGCGGCAGAGGGGCAGTGGCAAGGGCAGTGGGGCTCTTGGTCCCCATTTCAAGAAAGCCTCAGCACTCTAATGCTTCCCATGAATGGGTTTGCATTTACACGCCCCTAGAATGGAGAGTACCACTTCAGACTGCAGGTGGAACTAGGGTTGCCAGGTCCTTCCTAGTCCTTGGTGGGGGACTTTGGGGGGCATTTCTGGAGGGGGTGGGGACATCCCCAATGTGACGATGTCACATAGAATTGGGGTCATCATGTTGGAGATTGGCACCCCACCCCTGTTCTCCAAGTGGCAAATTCACCACTTGGAGTTCAGGCCCCCCCCCCACTTCTTGCCAAAAGCATTTAAAAGCAGCAGCCGCCCCTCTCCCCCCCCCCCCGCAAGATTTAAAGGGCCCTCCAGCTGGTCAGTGGGTCATGTGCTCCTGCCAATCAGAGGGAGGGTCCTTTAAATCTCCCAGGATGCTGTTGGGGGTGGGGCTTGGGGCAGGGCTCCCCACCATTGACCAGCTGGCCAGGAGAGGGCAGGAGCCTGTCAAATTGGGGGATCTCCAAGCCCCACCCAAGGGCATAGACTTTCCAATGGGGGGGGGGGCTGGGGCTGGGCAAGAGACATCACAGTCCATTGTCTCCAGTGGAGGCTCAGCACCACCTGGAAAAGTTTTTTGGGGGGGGCTCCAGCTCCCCAGCCCCCCTGAAGTTGACGCCTATGGCCCCACCTGAGGACTGGCATCCCTAGATGGAACACACAACATTGGAATCTTTTCCCAAGTTTTTACAATTATATCCTACTTTTCTCCCCTTTCCCTTACCTGGATGGCCCAGGCTAGCCCTATCTCATCAAACAACCCCGAACATCTCTTGCCTGGAAAACCCTATGGGGCAGCTGTGACTTGACAACAAAAACCGCAGTAAAACCTTTCCCCCCCCACATAGGAACCCAAATATCACATCATTCTCTCCCCTCCATATTATCCTCACAACAACAGTCCTGTGAGGTATGTAACCTACTTTGTGATGGGCCTGGGGTCACCCCCCCCCCCCCGGTGACTTTTCATGGCAGAGCACTGCTTAGAAATGAATGTTCAGGCCTGCATAGCCGGGCTGTAATCACGCCATATTCAAGCCAGCTGGGATAGGAATCCCCTGAATCCAGATGTATAAAGCCCTGGGGCTCATAAATTTATTTTAAAAATTGCCTTTAGCATAAGCTGGCCATATTACACAGGCAACAGAACACAGTGGGAAATCAATCATTTATGTAATGCTTCTGGCACTCAGCCACTGTATTATTATAAACTGAGAAAAATGAGTGGTTTCATGAGCACAGCAGTGTGCCGCTCTATCCATAATGGTGATGGAAAGTGTTGCTACTTGTCATAAAATGTTACTTGCTACGTAGCCCATAAAATCTAAACACAGTGAAAGCCTTCATAAACTCATGAGCATTTGTTCTTTCCAATAAACCGGCAAGCAACAGACATCTCCTGTCTGGCCTAGGGTTGTCAGGCCCCCACTGGGGGTGGGTAATCCTTCACCTCCAGTGGGCCCTCCTCCCTGCCACTGCTCAGCTAGTTGGCGGGGGGGGGGGGGGGAATGGCACCAAATGGGGGGAATGTCAGCAGCATCCTGATGTGCTGACATCTCTCCCCATGCGGCCACAAGTAACACGGGGGGGGGGGCACCAGGGATGCTCTGGCATTTGGGTAAAACTATTTTTTTTCAATGCCAGAGCATCACTGGCACTTCCTGGTGTGCACAGGAAGTGATGTCAGTGTGTTGCCAGCGAGAGTTCCTGGTGAGTCTCCACCCCCCACACACCTTATGCTGTTTGCCAGGAGGGCAACCCTAGTCTGGTCATTGAACAGGGTCTTGTACTTTCTATAGAGTGCTGTTGAATCCCTCACGTGGCCTTGTATTTTTACATGGACATTATTTGTAGCACCTTTCCACTCCCTACAGATAATCTTAGAGTGAGAAGGAAAATGCTTCTACTGGGGAGGGCAACTTGACTGCTTCCATTTTGCAGTTCTGAGGGAAGTCTCATGGACGGGGTTGCCAGATCTCCAGCAACACAAGCCCTGAGATGCAGGGGATGGGGCCTCACGATGTCACATTGACCGGCAGTACTAATGGTTCCAGCGCCTCCCCACATCACTATGAAGTGTAGCACATGGTTTCTATCAATGTACAGAGCATTCACTGTGCACATTTTAAAGGAAATTAGCTACACACTAAATATAACATGAAGCTGAGGATGTGCTAATGCCAGATGGTTGTCTCCCATCTCCAATTTACACGTGCGACAGTCAACAGAAACAGGAATGTACAGCAATCTTCAAAAAAGCTGATGACCCAGAGATTTCAACCTGTGGCCCTGAGAAGAAGCCCTTTAAAACCTGGCAAGTGTATTGCTGGAACGCCCCATTCCTCCTCATAGCTAACAAATTGCAGCCAAACATTCTTCTTTGTGCTCTTGTTATGGTTTTTTTTTTTTTGCCCAGGTATCTTAATTGGTGCTTTTCAAACCTGGCAGTTGTTTACTCTTTTCAGATTATAAAACGAACCCTTCCGTCCTCCAGTGGCCTCAATCCCCAGGGGTCAAAGCAACTACCTAGAGACAACTTTGGGACAAGAGGAGCTTGGAAACCCAGAAGAAAACAAATCTTTAACAGAGAGGACAGGTAATTGTTTTCAGTGCTTGGTCATAAGAGATAAATTGACACTCTGGAGTTTCTTTGCTTTGGGGGAGACCGGGAGACTTTCAAAGGCTCCTGCTTGTCAGTGGGGGTCAAATAACAGAATGCTGGGACAATGCTTTAAACTAAATTTGGGCCAGGCACTTTTAGGCCCAATCTGCATCTAGCATTTGCTCCGCTGTCTTACCAAAACCACACTGGAGCAGAAATTCCCCTCTGCATTGCATGCCACTTTCACTTTGTCGGATTTTATGGCAGTGTCCAGACTTTATGCCAGTTTCACTTCCTTTGATATCTCGGTTTTATGGTACTGTCTGCATAGATTTAAGACCATTTTATGGCCATTCAGGGCTGACTCTGCAGTCAGTACGCTGTTGGCCTGGGGTATTTGAATGTGGTTTTGAGCTGCATCTTTTCCTGCTCCATTGTGGGTTTGGTAAAACAACGGAGCGAATGCTAGATGCAGACTGGGCCTTACAGAGTCTTTCCAGATTCCCCCAGCACACATGCATTTAAACCATGCACAGAGATTGCATAGTAGATTAGCACGAAGAGCAAGACCAATCACGTCTGTGTGAGGGGCAACCATCTGCCTACCCTTCAATTTGATGCATTCCACAGTAGCACAAACCTCAGAGGTAACTTTGCTACCGCCTTGCGAGAGGGAAGGATGTGTATTCAGTGCCCTTCCAACTCTCGCCATACAGCATTGGCCAGGCTGCTATGACTACCCAATTCCAGTGAGCCATCAGCACCATCAGCAGCTCTTTTACTTGAAAAGGCCCAGAGTGACAAATGTTGCAGACATGAAAAGTCTGTTCTACCTCTGCTGTAGTCCAATTCACATGAATGTGTAAACTAGTGTTGCTAACCACATGGCTTGGGACAGCACCATTCACAACTGCCACCAACCTAGAGCCTCAGCGTGACTGTGTATCCTATGCGCCACCCCACCAAACACTCCCAATAGTTAGTTCCACTTTGTTCTATGGGATTTACTTTCAAATAAGTGTACAAAGGAGTAAAGGCTAACCAATGCACTTACAGACGCGAGGGGGGGTTGAAGACATCTGAAGCTCATTGCACTCCTGGCCATCTAAGTGCTCCACAAGCTCTGAAGTCAGGCCCATAGCCACTGAGACTGATTTCCCACAGCTGCTGCTCAGCCCCCGCTCTTCCCTTTGCCTTGATTGTGTCAATTTCCCACTATTTGCTGTGTAGCCGCATTTTGCCCCGCAGCTTCACCCAATTTTCCCCACGTCTACTCGATCCTCAAAAAACATGATTGAGTAGACGCAGGGAAAATCAGGCGAAGCTGTGGAGCAAAATGCAGCCACACAGCAAATAGTGGGAAATTGACACTTATGATCAGGGCAAATGGAAGAGTGGGAGCAGAGCAGCTGCTGTGGGAAATCTGTCTGAGGGGGGCTTTGGGGGGCAGTGCCCCCCTCACATGACCCCCCCCCAGCCCTCCTCAGGAGGATGCCAACCCCACCCTCACCCTGCACCCAATGGGCAGTTTCCACAGCCTCGCCAGGGAGCAGGAGGCAGCTTGAAGAGCCAGCGTGCAGTCACCCCAGCCTCACTAGCTTTTCCTGCTGCTACGTGCCTCACGGGGGAGCAGGAAGCAGCTAGTGGGGGAGAGGGGAGCACCACTCAGCTAGTGGGATGTTGTGTGTGTGTGTGGCTTGGATGGTGACAGGAGTGGCTCTTGGGGAGGGGCAGATGAGAAGGGGTGTGTGTGTGTGTGTGTGTGTGTGTGTGTGTGTGTGGCTTGGATGATGAGGCTCTTGGGTTGGGGGGAGTTGTGTGTATTAGGAGTTTGTTTGCACATAGGGCTTTCTTTTTCTCCTCTAGGATAATTAATTAATCCATGTCAGTTAAGACAAGTGAGCTACCCCATTTTAAGCCTATTCAGACAGTTTCTTCACTGATTAAAAGTGACACGAAAGCATTACTATGAACTCTTATTCAAACAGGCTAAAAGTCATGACAAGGGTATAATGCAACGCAGTCCACCCCACATGAAGGCTGGCAACCTTAATTCTTGTTGTAGTACTCACAGCGGTGCCCAGTAAGAATGTTTACCATTAGTTTTACCATTAATAAACCTGAAACATTTTTTTTAGCGATACACAACTTGTCTTTATTATTAGTGCCCCACAAGCAAAATAAAAAATTCCTCCCTGAGCAAAGACTTTCTGGCTATTGGGCCTGTCTGAAGTGCCTGCCTTTCCCCTGCAGAGCCTGCATCTGCCTCATGCTGACCTGCAGCTGAGGAGCCTGCTCTGCCTCATGCTGGGGGACAGAGCAAGGAAGCAAAGCTCTCCCACTCCCCCCTACAGGAGAGTTCCTAAGGGAGATGCCTAGCCTGCATTGCTGCAGGAGGAAGCCTGAGCCGCCTGTTCTTCCATCTTTGCCTTCTTTCTCTCTCCTTGGCTGCACAAGGCTCACAGCTCAGGTGAAAGTGAGATGGCCAAGGCTATGCTGCCTCGTGCTGGGCAGAGCTCAAGAAACAGGGTTGTCAGGTCCCCATTAGCCACCAGCAGGGGATGGAGGGGGGTAGGGTGGCCAGATCCAGGTTGGGAAACTCCTGGAGATTTGGTGATGGAGCTTGGAGAGGACAGAGACCTTTGTGGGGTACAATGCCATAGAGTTCACCCTCCAAAGCAGCCATTTTCTCCAGGGGAACTGATCTCGGTAGTCCGGAGATGAGCTGTAATTCTGGGGGATCCCCAGGTCCAACCTGGAGGCTGGCATCCACTGGGGGAAAACGTGGAATATAAATATGTAAATAACTGTGTCAATATACTTGGGAATAGTACGAGGGCCAGAAAAACAGAGGAATGGCTATTATAGAAGGGAGGCAGGAAAGTGAGAAGGAACAGGGAGTAAAATGAGGTTGCTTTCACACTAGCCATTTAAACTGGAATTGCCATAATGAAGAAAATCAGGCAACTTTGCTGGCATCTGGTGGCAGAGTATTGTTCCCTGAGATGTTTTTCTGTGTGTCCACCCCCCCCCCAACTTGATCTGTAGTGTGATTTTTTAAAAAACAAACAAAGAACGCCATTGTGCCACTAACCAGCCAGGTGTGAACTGCCAAAGTGCCCTTGAAGCCTTCCAGACCTATCATGGGTGGGGAAGGGATTGGGAAAGAGAGGGTTTTGCTTTGCAATCAAAGCCATTCTCATTTTTTAATGATTTAAATTTTGAAGTAGTAATTTAACAGCAATAAAAGCACTATTAAAGAATATCTTTGTCTACAATGTGAAAATATGGTTGCCAACTTCCGTGCAAGTCCTAGAATGCTCCTGGCATTACACCTGATCTCTAGACGACAGAGTGCAGCTTCCCTGGAAAAAATGGCAGATTAGACTGGTGGACTTTATGACATCACATCCCCAATAGCCCCCCCCCCCCCAAACTCTGCCTTCTGAAGGCACCATCCCAAGAATGTCTCAAACCAGAGTTGGCAACCCTAAAAGCAGTATTTACAATGTAATCTTAAGAACACTTTCCTGGGAGTAAACACCAATGAACAAACCTGAGTAAGATTCTGAGTAGACTTGTTTAGGATTGCACTGTTGATTCCCTCTCCTCCTTAAAAATAATAAAATCCAGGAACTGATAACTGGTGATTAGGGATGGGCACAAACCAAGAAACAAACCACAGTTGGAGCGCCTGAACCAGGCCAACCGTGGAGCTCCCATTCTGCTCTATGGGAGCATGCAGCAGGCTCAGGGCAGCTTACATAAAAAGTTAAAACTCATAAACAAAGCAATTATAAAAACAATCATAAAGTGCTAGTGACAGTAATAATACTGCATAGCGATGGCAGAAACATAATAACAGATAATGATGAAATAGTCATAGTGGAATACAGTCGATGTTCAGCTATCATCTTAATCCATTTATGCTGGCAGGCACAGGCCGCCAGTGGTGATTCCAGGGGGACAGGGCCTTGTCATTTTTCAGTTATTAAATGTAGCTCCTTGATTAAAGGCCTGGTGGAAGAGCTCTGTCTTGCAAGCCCTGCAGAACTGTAGAAGATCCTGCGGGGCCCTGGATCTTCTGGGAGCTTGTTTCACCAGCATGGAGCTGCCACTGAGAAGGCCCTGGCCCTGGTTGTGGTCAGCCTGGCATCTTTGGGACCAGGGAGGGCCAGATGATTTTGAGACCCTGAACACAGTGCTCTTTGGGGAACATGTGGGGACAGGTGGTCCCTCAGGTATGTAGGCCCCTGACCATAAAGGGCTTAAAAGGTGAGAACCAGCACCTTGAAGCAAATTTGGTATGCTATTGGTAGCCAGTGCAGTGCTTTCAGCATAGACTGGATGTGCTCCTGCATGGGGACACCCATCAGAAGCCTGGCTGCAGTGTTTTGCACCAGCTGTAGCTTCTGGATTTAGGACAAGGGCAGCTCCATTAAGAGAACATTACAGTAGTCTAATCTCAAGGTGACCAATGCATAGATCACTATTGCCAAGTCACGGCATTCAAGGAAGGGAACCAACCGCCTAATCAGTCGAAGATGGTAGAAGGCTGACTCGGCAGTGGCTGCTACCTGGCCTCCACTGTTATGGAAGTATCCAAGAGCACTCCCAAACTTTTAACCTCCAGTGGCATCCCATTGAAGGTCGGGAGTGGGATCCTCAGCCCCAGGTCACCCCGACTCAGGCACAGGCCCTCTGTCTTCATTTCAGTTGGCTCAGTCTAAACCATCCAGTCACGGCTTCTAGTGCCAGGTCCCAATCTCCCTGTCTAGAGTCAGACTGGCCGCCTAACAACAGATAGAACTGGGTGTCATCCATATACTGGTGACATCCCAACCCGTGCCTCGAGGCAATCTAGGCAAGGGGGTGCATGTAGATGTTGAATAACACCCGGGAAAGCACTGCCCCTTGTGGCACTCCAAGCCTTCAGGATAGCTGTTCCTCTAATGCCACCCTTTGTCCCCAACCCTGAAGGAAAGAGACAAGCCATTGAACCCAGTGTTGGTGAGGCAGTGGATCAGTAGCTGATGATCGACCATGTCGAATGTTGCTGACAGGTCTAACAAGAGCAGCACCACTGACCCGCCCCAATCCAGATGTCTCCAGAGGTTGTCCGTGAGGGTGACCAGTGCCATCTCCATCCCATGGCCTGGGTGAAAACTGGAGTGGAAAGGATTTAATATGGAAGTGTCATCCATAAAACACTGCAACTGAATTGCCACCGCCTTCTCAGTTATTTTGCCCAAATAGAGCAGATTGGAAACCAGCTGATAATTTGCCAATTCGGCCGGATCCAAAGTTTTTTTTTAGGAGAGGATAAACCACTTCCTTGAGTGCCCTAGGAAGCAGTCTCTTGGAGAGGGACTTATTAATAATCTCCCTTAGGGCACCTCAATTAGCCATGATGGGCACAGGTCAAGGCTGCACGTGGTAGGGCATACAGGTGAGAGCAATTTGTTGCCTTCCTCTAGACGGAATGGACTGAAATAATCCATAACCTGACTAGAAGACATGCATGGAGCCTTGAGTTCACTCAGTCTCAACTGTGGCGGGGAGATCTTAGTGGAGCGACAAGACTTTATCTGTGAAATAGCTCACAAAGGCCTCAAAGCCAATGCCCAATTCCCTAACATTTGGTCTGCCTTGTGGCAGAACAGTCATAGACCAAATTGTTCTAAATAATAGGGCTGGGCGTGAGCTTGCAGATGCAATCCTAGCCACATAGATATACCACACCCTGACTCAGCTGCTTTCACTTGGCAGCAGGAAGTGAGAGGAGCTAGTTGTCCTGTGAAAGTGAGTTTGGAAGAATTGCTTGCTGCGAGGCTCATTTTAAGGGGAGGCTAGAGCTGAGCTTTCCTGGGGGCTATAACTCAGGCAGCCCAAATCCAATATTTGCCAAACTTGGAGAGCTGGTGGAGGAGAGCCTGCTGAAGACTCGCTGTGAGTTTGGCATCTCTAACTTGCAAGAGGGCTGTTCTATCACCTCCAGAATTCACAAACTGAATAAATCATGAAGTAGTTCAGGAAACGGGGAAAGTTCATGAAAGTTCATGCTTTGTGTAATCAAACGAACCAGGAACCACCACAAACCACCATTTCCCCAGTTCACACCCATCCCTACTGCTGACTGATTCAGAAATGCCAAGATGCAGGGAGAGCAAGAAGTGATTTAAATAGATTCCCAAGGGAAGGGAAGGCAAACTCCAGGGAGAAGCAGGAGCTTTGCTGGACAGGGCTTGCTATCTATCTAACGGCATAGTTGGATACTGTCTGTTGCTGGATTTAGGTATTTATTTAGATAACTGTAATCACCTCAAAGGGGATGCAAAGTGGCTTGCCACACTGTTCTATGGTTTTACAGGGAATCCAAACATTTTGTGCCCCTTTCTGCAATCCCACCTACAGGAGCTCCTGAACAGCCCAACAGTGTCTTATTAGGGAAGCAGCTGGAGTGAGAGCAGGATGGGGGAAGATGAAGACATCTGCAACTGAAGAACCTATTACTGGCCCAGAACTTACCCAGCTTCTGGGAGAGGGAGGGGAGCAAAAACCCCTCACCTTTTCTTGGTCATTTCTCCTCCTGTGGTTAATATCAGTGGGGAAAAGGGGGAATGTTGGGGGTGTGTGTGCAGGAGGAAGGATTATGCCTCTCTTCTCACCACAGCCCAGGCCCAAGATGATCCCCCTCCCACACAATTGCTTTGAAGGCTTAAAAAACTGGGAGATCCACCCACTGAATTCCTCGTTTGTGGTGGTGGTGGGGGACCAACAGTAGCCTACACTCACTTAAGGGACAGGGTTCTCACCAGAAACCACTCCTCCAGTTGACACTCCCTTTTGTTTGTACCTGGAGGAAGGCAAAGAGCCAGGTGCCAGCAAGAGGCCCTCTGGAGAACCAACAGGAACCTTCCAGGACTTTCAAGATAAATGTTAATCCAGCATAAAATTGGGAGGACTAGAACCCACTTGTTCAGATGCAAGGAGCAGATCTGTTTATCTAGCAGATATTTGGTGGGGGGAATAAGGGTGAAGGCACCATGCAGTGCAGGAAGTACAGGGTGAAATTTTGAACCCAGTGGCACCTTTAAGACCAACAAAGGCTTAATCAAGGAATGAGCTTTCATGTGCACACACACTTCTTCAGATACAGTGCATGCTCATGCCTTGAATAAACCTTTGTTCGTCTTAAAGGTGCCACTGGACTCAAAATTTGTTTTACTGCTTCAGACTAACAAAGCTGGCCACCTGGATCTATCCCTGTTCCAAGAGAGTGGGAGATATTCTGAAATCCCCTAAAAAATTCCAGTTCAGCACTTTTATGCTGGATTTTCCCTCTGAAGTTCTTTTGCAGCAGAAGTCTAACCTGAGGGCTATCTGCACAGACCCAGGTGAATCCCCCCACCACATTTTTGCAGAAGAGCCCACCCTGACAGTCAGGCAGAGCATGTCTTTGTTTAGGAGCCAAATTCAGACCCTGCCCTTTACTTTGAATCATGCCTTTTCTAGGGTCAGGCAGGCATTCTGGCTTGAGAGCCCCCCCCCCCCCCGCCCCGCCCCGCCCCGCCCCGCCCGAAGGTTAGTAGTCAAGGCAACCCTGACAAGCTTTTCCCTGCAATGGCCGGTTTTTGGACTAGCCGCTGTCTCCCACGGCCTGCACCAAGCTGAAGCGATTTTCTTTGGGAAGGTGTCGCTGGAGTGATTTATTTGGTCACACTAGTTAGCGATTTTGCTTCTGTTTGACATGTCATTTGATTACTGAGTCCGGTTAAGGTTTCCCTCGAATTGCATTTTATTCATTGCCGGATGCATTGTTGGAAAGGGAGACCCAGGGCTTTTCAGTCATATAACAGACGACTCCAGCCGGGTTTGGGGAGGAGATGATGCATTTCCCCTTCTTTAAGTGCATGTGCAGTACAAACCTCCCTGGGATTTCCATTTCTATCCCGCTTCCCTAACAGCCAGGGGATCTGCATATGGTTTCCCGAAGCAGTTCCACCCGGGCAGTACGCAGAGCCGGACTAGCTGCTTGCCAGAAGAGACACGAGTTCAGTGACGCGCCTGCCGTCCGAAACGGGGTTCCTCCTCCCAACTGATCTCGCGACCTGCCGCTCTGAATGTGTGGCGGCCTCACCAGAAGCCCCACGGGGCGTCATTCCTCTTTCACAGGGCGGCTCTTGGCCCTCCTTGTACACCCCGTGGCTGCTGAACTCCCCGGCGCAGCACCGAAAGCCTTGCCCAAGGCGGGCGGCCCCCAGGGAATGCGCGGAGGAGGCGGCGGCGAGCGACGGGCGGCAGCTCGCCGGCTTTGGCACGCCCGGCGGGGAAGCCACAAAGGCGGCCGCGCGCGACTCCTTCGCTGCCGAGCCGAGCGGCGGATGCCAAGCAAACCGCCCGGGTCGGGCGGCGGTAGGCTGTGGGAAAGCCCACGGACACTCCCACGCCAGCCCGCCGCCAGTGCCCAGCGGCTTCCTCCGCGGCGCATATTGAAGGGCGGCCCACGCTCGGCGCGAAGGACAAGGCGGCGCCTTCTTCCCCCGTGAACGCGGCTTGCCCGGAGGGCAGCAGAAAAGCCGCCGCGGCGCTCTCCTGCCCGACTTCCGGAGGTCACCCAGCGCCTGCAGCGGGCGCTTCCAAGGCGGCCTGACCAGCAGACACGTGTCTCGGCCCGTGAGCCAGGGAGTTGCGCGGCGCGTTACAGACACGCGTAGACTCGTTTAACAGTCAGAGGGTAGAACGTTTTCCCCATGGGGAGATCAGTCCCGAATGCACCGAACATTTGCACAAGGTTTCCCCTAAAAGGAAAGGCTTTCAGCTGCGCCGTGAGAACAGGAGAAAGGATTGGCGCGGGGGGAGACACTGGAGAAGTTCCCTTCGACCGGCGCGTTAGAGCTCCAGCAGGAAACGCGCGCCTTTGTGGCGCGGGAGGGCGCCTTTTGTTCCTCCTCTAATTGGACCATTTGTTGTGTAATCGCTGGGCTGCTCCGCGTGAGCGCCGACAGAAGGAAATTCGAGCCCCAGACCCGCTTCTCTGGCGGCTCTGCCTCCCCCCCCCCCCCCTTCCCTGCCCGCCCTTCCTCCTTCCTCCCGCTGAGCTGCTGTTGCTGCTTGTTTGCACTCGGCTTATCCGGAGCGGAAATTCCTTTCCGTTTTTGTGAATGACAAACTCATTAACAATTCATCAACACAACCTGTTCCAGCCGGTCCGTCTCCACGGCAACAGCCTCTTCCGCGAGCGCTCATTGGCCGAGCCAGAGAATGTATCCATTGAGACGTTCCATGTTTGTATCCATTGAGGAACTGCCTGGCCGGGGGGGGGGGGGGGGGAGCGTGCGGGGCTGATTAAAAGGGACATTGATCACATCAAGGGGACTTGGGAGGAAGGAGGAGGAGGAGGAAGACGGAGACGGGGAGTTTGGGGGCGGGAAGCACGATGCGAGCAGCGGGCGCTGAGGCAGCCAGAAGTTGCACACGGGAGCGGCAGCCTGCAAGCAGCAACTGAAGGGACGGCGCAGGGTCTCTCTGTCTGTGTCATGCCTTTCTTTCGGTTGTAAGCAAAGGCGTCCAAGCACGTTGGAGCGGATCTCGTTCTCTCCGGTGGAGGAGGAGGGGGAAAGCTCGAGGGACGATTAAGGAGACCCATTCGGGCGTTCATTGACAACGTCAGTAGCCCCCGAGCGCTCCCGGCTTGCAGGCGCACGAAGGGACCGAGCGGCTGTGGCTCATCTCGCTCCCCCGGCTGCTGTCGAGGGTGCGTCGAGGCAAAGCCCGAGCTCTCGCTGCCCGTCGGGGTTTCTGCTGCCCTTGCGTGCGGGGGCGCCTTCCGGAGCCCCCGCCGGCCCTGCGCAGCTTTCCCTCATGCTAGATACGCTCAGGCCCCCCGCTCCCCCCTTCGTGTCGGACATGGCGATCAGCAAGACGGTGGCGTGGCTGAACGAGCAGCTGGAGCTGGGCGCTGAGCGCCTGCTGCTCATGGACTGCCGCCCGCAAGAGCTGTACGAGTCGTCGCACATCGAGTCGGCCATCAGCGTGGCCCTGCCGGGCATCATGCTGCGCCGCCTGCAGAAGGGCAACCTGCCCCTACGCGCCCTCTTCGCCAGCGGCGAGGAGGAGCGCGAGAAGTTCGCCCGGCGCTGCGGGACCGACACCGTCGTCCTCTACGACGAGAGTAGCAACGACTGGAACGAGAACACGGCCGGCGACTCTGTCCTGAGCTTGCTGCTCAAGCGCCTGAAAGACGACGGCTGCAGGGCTTTCTATCTGGAAGGTGAGGGGTTAACGCGGCGGGTTCCCCGGGATCCCCTCCTCCCTCGCTCAGGCAGGCCTGGTGTCCTCCTCCCCCCCCCCCCCCCCCGGCATCGCCTCGGGAGCGTCTAGACTCCAGCCCCCTCCGTCTGGGCATAAGGCGTCCTCGCCCCCTATTGTAAGCATCTGAGCGTTGCCAGATGGCCTTGGGTTTGTGAAAGAAGCCGAGGAAGGAAACGTGCCTGAGACGCCACGGAGACAGGCTTCCCGCTCGCCTACAATACCGTGTGCCTGGCCCTATTTGTAGATGTGTGTGTGCTTGACCGAAGGATTGTTCCTCCTTCCGGGGCTGCGGGCGACTGTAAGCCCAGGGTCCTTTTTCTGCCGGCACCATTCCAAGTATCTCTGATCTCTTCTCTTCACCACCGCTCCCCCCCCCCCCCCGGCTCTGTGTATGCGGAGGAATGAGCGATGCAGGGGCCCATTCAAGCCTTTGGTTTCCTGGAGTCAAAAAAGCAGTGCTTGGAGATGTGCCCAGTTGTCTGATCAAAGTGTCAGAAATTATCTGGAATAAAGGGAAGCCCTTTCAAGCAAGGGTTGACCCGAAGGATGTCTGATAATCCCCTGGCCTCTCTTTTGCCTTTGTTTAGAACATCAGAGGCTCTTGGAGGTGGTCAGCCCAGAGCCAGCCCCTCCCTCAAAACAACAAAGCTAGAACAGGGGAGATTTCCTAAGAATTTAACCTTGTGGCATAATGCCTTTTAAGAACTGAGATTAGCAGTATCATGTATTAGCCAGATACCCCAAGGCATTTTGGTGCCTGGGAGAGAGACTCCAGATGGTACCATGGTAATATAAGTAGGCCTGAGACCACAGTTCTCCTCCCCCAGTGGGACGGTTTCACCATGCTGCTGCTGGATCAATTGTAAGGTAGCATGCTTTCCAGCTGCAGAGAGCTCTTCTTCCAAGGGGGAAAGGAAAGCTTGTTCAAAGGGAGCATTTTTATTTCAGAGTATGTCAGTTATGGAGATTGCTGCTCATCATATTATTCCCTAAATGTATTTTTTTTATTATTGTGACAACCTTCCCCCCAAAGGGGAGCCTGCTCTTTGTAACCTTGTTAGACCATTTCCAGTTCTGCGTCTCCCAGTAGACTGAAAAATAAGTTCCTAATCAAACTTCTCTTTTTTGCGTGTGTTTCCTGTTTCCCCCAGGTGGTTTCAGCAAGTTCCAGGCAGAGTATGCCCTTCACTGCGAAACTAACCTCGACAGTTCATGCAGCAGCTGCTCTCCCCCTCTGCCAGTCCTGGGCTTAGGTGGTCTCCGAATCAGCTCAGATTCCTCTTCAGACATTGAATCCGACATTGACCGCGATCCTAACAGTGCCACCGACTCTGACGGCAGCCCCCTGTCCAACAACCAGCCTTCTTTCCCAGTGGAGATCCTTCCTTATCTCTACCTGGGCTGTGCCAAGGATTCCACTAACCTGGATGTTTTAGAAGAGTTTGGCATTAAATATATCTTGAATGTCACTCCCAACCTGCCTAACCTCTTTGAGAATGCTGGCGAGTTCAAATACAAGCAGATCCCCATCTCTGACCACTGGAGCCAAAACTTGTCTCAGTTCTTTCCGGAGGCCATCTCTTTTATAGGTGAGATTTAGATCATAACTGTGATATGAGTTCCTGCTGTGCTTTCTTATTACCATTGTTGAGTTACTAGCAGTGTATCTTGCATTGCTAGAACTTGGTATGCAGTTTTAAAGCCCATTGAGTTTTAAGAAGTAGAAATGTATTTATGTCCCCAGCCCCCCAGAGCTTATCCATGTCCCATTGCACAGTTTAAGCTTGCAAAATGATGTTATAATTTCAGTGATTTATCTGTATTTTGAAGTCATGCTTTTATCAGTTTATTGGAGGACAAAAGTGCCTTTAAAAAACAAAGTTATGTTTGATTTACAAGGGAAACAACATAAAGATTTCCCCAGTTTTATGTAGAGAGAAGAAAAGCCCTTGCTCAGAGTAGAATTGGGTCAGAACAACATGACAAAATGCCCCAGGGTCTGAACTGGCTTGATTCCCCCCCCCCCCCCCCCCCCGGTGTTTTACAGTATATCTAAGCCTTTCTTATTTTTGTGCCATTGACTTTCATCAGACTAAATTGACTGTCAGTGTAAACAGTCTGTATATTGAGTTCTTTGTCTATAATTTTTCTAGAACCCAAGTAGAGTGGCAGCACTCAAACGCTTTCTCTTTGGCTCTCAAGTTCTCCTTTAAATCATAAGGCGGTCTCTCTTAAAAGTGATGGGGCACACTCATAACTTTAGAAATATACTTTTGATTTCCCTTTGTGAAATGACTGAACCATGCCCTTTCTCATTCAGGAGAGTCAGTGTGTCATCTGTCAGAATGCTGTGCTGTAATCTGATTGAGTGATACTGGTAATAGGACAGAATGTAGGTAATCTGAACCTAACAGGAAGAAATGTGGGCTGGAAGCCACAAAGAAACTAATCTCTAAGCATTATAATGCATTTCCTCTTACAAAGAAACCCATTTTCTAGCAATGTTGACATCCTGTTTCTCCTAATGGGCTGTCCTGGTTGACTTCCTCTTTTTCCTTTTAGACCAGCTGAATACCTCCATTGTTCAGCTGTACTGCACAACAGTTGGAGGATAATTTAATAGACCTTTGCAATCTGCTCCTCCCTGTTAAAAGGTGACATTGTAGGGTTTCCCTCACATACATGCTTCCTTTTTGTGGCAAAGTATTTTAACTCAGTATCCTCAAAGGGAAACACTATTGCCCTTGTGAGCTGTGGGGGCTGCCTGGAATCTGCTTCGATGTCTGCTGACAGTAGGTTGCTGCCTATTTCTGCTCCTAGCACCAGAAACAGCCTTTTAATCTACAACAGCTTTTGCTATTCTTGGGTCATTGGCTACTGTTAACAATGTGCACAGTAAGAGAGTCTCACAGGGTAGTTGTGACTGTACCACTAGACTGGATGTTTGAATCCTCTCCAGTGACCCAAACTGCTTTGCTGCACATAGAAACTGATACGTCAGGTAGCAAACTGTGCTAGAATTTTTCTCCTTGATACTCAGTTTTCTATAAGGATAAGCATTCATGCATAAATGGTTGTATTCATGAATGTTCCCACTTGTGGTCGGAAATGGTATAGACCCTCAAAGGGGCTACATTATCTGCAGAATTACAGGATGTAGCCTTTGAGGGTGTAGTCTCTCAAAGGACTATACCCTCAAAGTCTACATCCTGTAATACTGCAGATAATTTTTGCAGATAGTTTTTCTCTTACTCTGTAGAGCTGATCTGTTCAAGTGCTTAACACGCTTGACTGGATGAATCCATCACATTTCTCCCCCTTCCAGGATCTCAGGGTGATATGCATGGTTTTTCTCATGTCCATCACAACAACCCTGTGATGTGTGTTAGGCAGTGAGAGAGTGATTGATTCAAGATCACTCAATGAGTGGGCTATGTGAACAAGTGGGGATTTGAACCTGGATCTCCCTGGTGTTTCAGTCCAGCATACCACACTGGCTAACCACACTGAATCTAAGAGGATGGGGAAAAATGGGAATAAATGTGGCCTGCCCCAAGGAGGTTCTTGGGAAGCCAAACTAAGCAAAGCTTTGATGGTGCAATGCAAAACAGAAACAGAATATTATATTAATTATTCTCTTCCATGTATATACTATATTTTTTGGCCCCACTGGTGGACCTCCTGATGGCACCTGGGTTTTGGCCACTGTGACACAGTGTTGGACTGGATGGGTTATTGGCCTATCCAGCATTGGCTTCTCTTATGTTCTTATAGTTTGGGTTTCATCTTACATTTCATAGATGGCAAGTGAGGCTGAAGGAACATGTTCATTTCATGCTATTTTGTCTTTGTCCTTTTCTTTCTATAGATGAAGCTCGGGGTAAAAATTGTGGGGTGTTAGTGCACTGCCTGGCAGGGATCAGTCGCTCAGTCACTGTGACAGTTGCATATCTTATGCAGAAGCTCAACTTGTCCATGAATGATGCCTATGACATAGTCAAGATGAAGAAATCCAACATCTCCCCCAACTTCAATTTTATGGGGCAGCTGCTAGACTTTGAGAGGACTCTGGGGCTGAACAGCCCCTGTGACAACCGCGTGCCCAGCCAGCAACTATATTTCACCACTCCTTCCAACCAAAATGTCTTCCAAGTGGACTCCCTGCAGTCCACGTGAACGCCAGCCAGGTCATGTGATCATTCCTCAATGCTTCTCATTGACAGCAGCAAAGAAACAGCAGCTTTCTCTTGTGGGCCCTGCTATTGATCAGCGGCCGCCTGTGTGCTTATTATGATTAAAAGGTTACAGTGTTTGGAATCAGCTATTGCAAAGGGAGGGAACGTTATATGTTCAGTGCACAAACTTGCACCTATGCAGTGTTGGACTGCGGACTTCCAAACACAGGTAGGGAAGAATGGATACCACGAGCACATGTCCTCTAATGAGACTGGGAGAAATGTATTACTTGCAGTTGTAATATACATTGTTGTCTTCAATGAAGACTTTCTCTTTTTCTTCCCCCTCCCCCTTTCATATTTTGTTTTAGAGGAGCCAAAGAGAGGTTTCAGCTCAATGTATTTGGAATGTTTGCCAAGAGCTTTGTAATGCTCGGCTTGATCAATGTAAATGTTTAATCTTGATTCAATAAGCAACATCAGTTTTTAAAGACAGGTACATGAGGTCACCCTAAAAGATGCCCTCTTTCTTCCCTCTTTAGCAGTTCTTTATTTCTGGAGTGCAAAGGACACATTTGCAACATGCTTAATTTTACCACTGAAATATCAGACTTTGTTCCTTGAACGTCTGTGCTTTTGAGGTTGGTCTGCTCACATTTTGTGAATGGATAAAGTCTATATTTTGTGTATTTTTTTCTTTTGGAGGTGTGCCATCAATTTAGGTTCTCATTCTGAATTTTTTTTTGCGCCTTACACCTTTGTAAATAGCTTAGCTTTTGTTTGGGAAGAGAGTTATGTCTTCAAAGAGAAGATTGGTTTTTGTCCAATTTTTAAAAGACACACAGATGTGCTAAACAGTGCATTACCTCTGTACAAACTCTTCAGGGAGCTTCACCTCAAATGCAATATTTTGCATTTATTTTTGTAAAAAAAACAAAACTGGAAGTGTGTGTGTGTGAGCATGTGTACCTGTGTATATGCAAGAACTTCTTGCACACAGTTGTCAATAAGGGAGAGTATAATTTGCTGATGTAAATTGGGATTTTATTCTAAGAATGTAAGGTCATAAATTATTAATAAATAACTATTTTGGCTATTGAGAACTGGACAAGTTTAATTTTTCTACTTACGGAACACAGTGATTCATAGAATCATAGAGTTGGAAGGGACCTCCAGGGTCATCAAGTCCAACTGCCTGCACATTGCAGGAAATTCACAAATACCTCTCCAAATCCCCACCCACCAGTGACCCTTGTTCCATGCCCAGAAGAGGGCAACCCCCCCCCCCCCCCGGTTCCCTGGCTACATTGACCTGCAGAAAACTGCTTCCTGACCCAAAAGTGGATTCAAAAAGTGGGTGAACATTTAATACTCAAATGGAAGGATAATGTGAAATCTTGCATTTTTTGATCCTCAACTCTCTCAACCTGACCCAAAGAAGAAGAGCTGCATGCACAGACAAATTTTTCCACCCATATCATTTATTGGATTGGAAACCATAAGCTTAAACTGGGTTGCTCATGCTTCCATGGACACATTGAACCTCATATCTGAATGCACGTCATACTGAAATTAAAACTGTGCGGGTGAGAGTGGTATTTGGAAGTACTCATGCAGCCAATTTCCAGTTAAAACTGGAATGTCACTGCCAGACTGGAAGAGAAGGACAGTGTCTGTCCTCAGTGGCTAGGCCACATTTTTGCTGCAAAGTCACATGGATCTAACATGAGATTCTGTGAGAATGGTAATGCCGAAAGAGATGGTCATTGTGTTACAAAATGCTTGGTACCTTCACCGATTAGAAGTCTCAGGTATGCTTTAGAGAAGACAAGTGTATACGCTGTATACAACTGTAGATTACATGCTTCATTATATACATATAGCTGGTTGATTTTTATACCTTTATGGATGAATTTCCCCATTAAATTCACTGCAGTTGGTAAGATAGGAGGTGACAGGTAAACTCCAGCTGTGATATTGTGCGTATTTACTGTTTCCACAAAAACAAAATGTTGGTCTCTGATCGCTGAATCACACATGGAAGTTCTTGCCTGATAGTGAAGCCAGCAAGAGACAAACATGTACCCCAGCCTCACATGAAAGTGGAGATGGTGCAAAACAATTCACTCTGTGCAGCAGATTATTAAAGGGATTGGAAACAAAATAGCCTGTGTGGCAATGCTCTTGTATAGGTTTGTGGTGACTCTGCATTTGTAATCCTGCAAACAATTCAGGTAATCAAATGTCAAGCATGGGCTGCAAAAAGTAGACAGGATTTTTTTCTCCCTCTTCCATGACAACAGAACTTGGGGTGAACTAGTGAAGTTGACAGGTAGTAAAATCAGGACAGACAAAAGGTAGTACTTCTTCATTAAAAATGTAATTAACTTGTGGAATTTATTGCCACAGGATATGGTGATGGCTTTAACAGAGATTTAGACAAATCCATGGAGTGTAATTAGTGTAAATGGCACCATTCCTTACCTAAACCCCTTCAGACAATTCTCTTTCCAATCCAAAGACAGCAACTATGGCACAGAAACGCTATCCTCCAGAATTTCCTGCTTCTTTCAGCCAAGGCTTATGTATAGCTGGCCAATTCTCTAGTGTTTATAGTCTGGAGAAATTCTAGCCAACATAATTAATTGTGTGCTCTTCTGAATGCTACAACATTGGGAACTGACAGAACAATCAGAAAGGGAGGGGGGAAACGAATGAATCAGTCTTGGGGAGCCTAGAATTAATTCATAAAGTGCGGAAGTCGATGTTGGTTGCTTCGCACTAATCCTGCACCGAACACTTTCTGTTCTTGGCCTTCTCTGTACTGTGTTGTTCAAAGCAGAAGAGTGCAGGCAGCTCTAGCAATTTCCTGTCCAGCTGCAGCTCAAGTGATTTTTTTTAAAAAAATATGGTCTGTGGATAATTTTAGGCAGTTTCCTCTTTGTGGATTATTAATCTGCTTTCCTCATCCAGCCCATGGAGCTGGGCTCCTACTGTTCTGCCGAAACCAACAGATGGCCTCCCCGGCACTTCCTCTCATTCCACTGTGGGTTTGCTGTCAGGCCACTTCTGAAATTAATAACGTTTGCTGGCTGAGTGCCACCGGCCATTACCACAAAGGGGAAGTAACACATCTGAATAGCAGGAAGCCAGGCAGGGTCAGAGTGTGAACTAAACCAGCTGAGCATAATTTGAGCCTTTCCCGTTCAGCAAGTGGATGGCTTCCTTTTTTTCGTGGTTAAAAGGGGGAGTTCACTAAAAAACCCTTTGCATTTCATCAGCAATTCAGGCAATTGAAAGAGTGACTGCCCAGTTGACAGCAAAGGCTGGCAATTTCTAGGCACAGCAGACATGTGTTGGGGTAGACAGGTGCTGGGGAGTTCTTGCAAGAGTTCTGAGTTTGGGAGCACTTTTATAAACGATTTTTATAACGTATATAACCCCCATCCCATCCCTGTGCTATTGTAGCCTGTTCTCTGGGTTGTGCTCCCACATAAATGAGCAAAAGATGAATTTGGCAAGGGCTATCTGGAGACTGGTTAACAGTTATACTTAAATCAGAATGTGCAACCAGAATCTTAAATAAGATGCCTTAACCCAAATATTCTTGCATTTTTTGGATTGGGCCTAGGGTTGCCAATCCTGGGTTGGGGAGTTCCTGGAGATTTGGTGGCACAGCTTGGGGTGGGGTGGGGACCTCTGTGGCTATGTGATGCACTCTTAATAGGGTGGCCAGCTCCAATTTGGAAAATACCTGGAGATTTTGGAGATGGAGCCTGAGGACAGCTTGGTTGAGGAGGGGAGGGACTTCAGTGGGGAATAATGCCATAGAGTCCAAAGCGGCATTTTCTCCAGGAGGAACTATATCTCCATTGCCTGGAGGTGAGTTGTAATAGCAGATCTCCATCCACCACCTGGAGTTTGGCAGCCCTACCTCTGAAGCTGTCATTTTCTCCAGGGGGACTGATGCATGATGTATTCTGAAGAGCTATCATAATTCTGGGAGAACTCCATGCCCCATCTGGAGGCTGGCCATCATAGCTGGGCCTCAAGGTTGTAAAACCAGTATTACTGATGTCAGGAAAAGGAAGGTCATTATATGCCATGCTGGAGCTGAATATTATAGTAAGACCCAGTGGTCAGGGCTGTTTAATGTCTCTGCCAGGATTTTCTGGCTTCCGCAGTCATTTCCTCCTGCCAATTCTACCACCCACCTGAATGTTACCCCATCCTGGTGTTTGTGTTTGTTTGTTTGTTTTTTAAAAAATCACTGCCTTTGTCCCAGTCTTTTTGCTGAGCTTAGGGTGAGGTCTCTTGTGTATGATGGTATTACTTTTGGCAGCTGCTAAAGTGACTGATAAAATCATTTGAAGGAGGAGTAATAAATCTTCTACACTTGAGGTGAAACCTCACAAGATACATAGAGTTGTTTCCTGGGAAATGAAAAAAATAACATTACAAAAAAACCTGCCTTGTAGCTGTGGGACAGATGATGTGCATCCCAGTTGCAAAAAGAAAGACAGCAAAAAAATTTTTTTTGCTCTGTATGTTGGTAAGTTTTTATGTATTTTATATTTTGAGCTTGAGGCTTTATGGATTTTAAGCCCTTATCTGGATGGCCCAGGCTAACCCAATCTCATCAGATCTTGGAATCTAAGTAAGGTCAGCCCTGCTTGGTATTTGGATGGAAGACCTCCAAAAACATCAGGGTCCTTAACGCAGAGGCAGGAAACAGCAAACCACCTTTGAAATCGCTTGTCTTGAAAACCTAAGTCTGCTGTGACTTTGTGGCAGTTTCCACCACCACCATGGTTTTTAGAAGAAGAAGAGATTGGATTTATATCCCGCCCTTCGCTCACTTGGAGTCTCAGAGTGGCTTACAAACTCCTTTCCCTTCCCCTCCCCACAACAGACACCCTGTGAGGTGGGTGGGGCTGAGAGAGTTCTGAGACAACTGTCCTTGAGAGAACAGCTGGTACAGAGCTATGGCTTGCCCAAGGTCATCCAGCAGGTGCAAGTGGAAGAGTGGGGAATCAAACCTGGTTCTCCCAGATTAAAGTCCGCACACTTAACCACTACACCAAACTGGCTCTCAATGCCTGTTTTAATGCCTGTTTTAAGGTATTGCTGTTATTATTGTATTGATGTTTTCTGGTTCTATTATTTTATTAAGGTGGCTGTTATTGCCCACCTTGAAGATGACATTGTCAGTGTTCAAGTGTGATAAAAGTAAACAGAAAAAAGAAAATCTCCTCTACCAGCTATCAGGGCAATCAGAGCAAACACTTGTTCTCTGCTCTCTCTTTCAAGGACTGTAATATCTTTTTCCTTCACTAAATCTACCCTCACCCTGACCTGGATAGTCCAGGCTAGCCTGATCTCATCAGATCTCAGAAGCTAAGCAGGGTCAGCCCTGGCTAGTATTTGGATGGGAGAACACCAAGGAACACAAGGATCATGACACAGAGGCAGGCAATGGCAAACCACCTCTCAGGCTGTGATCACACACACTAAACAATTCACTTTCAATGCACTTTCCAACAGGATTTTGCAGTGTGAACAGGCAAAATCCAGTTGGAAGGTGCATTGAAAGTGCATTATTTAGTGTGTGTGATCCCAGCCTGACAATGTCTCTTGCCTTGAAAACCCCATGGGGTCACCATAAGTCGGCTGTGACCTGACGGCATTTTCTGCCACCACCAAATCTACCCTCCAATGCCTTCTACCAGACTACAAGTGAAGGGTGGGGTATAAATCTAATCTTCATCTCCTCCTCCTCTTCCTTTTCTTCTTCTGGGTTCAGCTTCTTCCTCCATATTGCTTCATACACTTATTGTGTCTTCTTTTTCCGTAAGGAACCAAATTCCCCATTTTTTCTCAGGACCACTTGAGAAAAATGCAGGATCACCTGCTGGATGACCTTGGGCAAGCCATAGCTCTGTCCCAGCTGTTCTCTCAAGGACAGTTGTCTCAGAGCTCTCTCAGCCCCACCTACCTTACAGGGTGTCTGTTGTGGGGAGGGGAAGGGAAAGGAGTTTGTAAGCTGCTCTGAGACTCCCTTGGGGAGTGAAAGGCAGGGTATAAATCCAATCTCCTCCTCCTCTTCTTCTTCAAGAGACCCACAAGATTCTGGAGGCATACGTTTTTGAGAGATTGTTAGGAATGCATCCAGTTTGCTGATCTCTCTCCCTCTCTCCCTCTCTCCCCCCACCCCCTCTCCCTTGATGGATTTGGCTGGAAACAGACCATAATAAAGCCAAAAACAGGATGGACCCCCTCATTTAAAAACTGGAACTTTTAACATACATGGCCAAATGACTAAATCAGATTAGGACTCCACTGTCCTTGAGAGAACAGCTGGGACAGAGCTATGGCTTGCCCAAGGTCATCCAGCAGGTGCAAGTGGAGGCGTGGGGAATCAAACCTGGTTCTCCCAGATTAGAGTCCGCGCACTTAACCACTACACCAAACTGAACTCGAATCTAGCTGTTCTACTGCAGACCAACATGGCTACCCTCTGAAACTAACAGTCTAAAATACTCTTTTGCTGGTGGGATAAGAATTGGGATCAGTCTCTCTTTACGCCTCCAGCAATGGTCAGGAGCAGAACAAGGACAACAGTATTGGGGGGAGATTGTCTCATTTTATGGATTGTTTGAAAACTGGTTCCTAGTTACCCCATTGACTTACTTACAGCATGAAATTGGAGGGAGGGTCTCTTCCCCTCACCTAGTCATGTGGAGATTCAGATTTACTAAAGATGCTCCAGAAGCCATTCACAGGTCTGGTTACTATGTAGGAGCAAGCCTGTCAGACTTGGGACAGCTCTGTCTCTCCTGCCTAAATGTGATATACCCGACTATATTGAGTCTTCCTGCTGGATCACAGCTCCCTAGGGCTTCCCTGAAAAGCCAAACTGTTCCATTTTAGATATAGAGATGACCAGCCTGTCATAACATCAGCAGTGCACCAAAGTTCCTGAGGTTTTCTTTAATATGGTATTGAGGATGTTTTGTCTTCTTAGAGAGCTTTAACATACATGACAACATACCCCAGTGTAGCTCAGAGGCGCTGACTTACTTGCGGGGTAACCCCAGCAGTGGGGTACCCCACTTCTGATCCACAGAACCAGGCCAAAGAGAACATTCTTGACCTGGGCTAAAGAGCTAAGCAAAGTTCAGCAAAGGGTTTCAGTCGAAGGTTGCACAAGGTGCCCTCAAGAGCAATCTCCAACCCCCTTCCACTCAGCAAAGGTATGCATATGGATTGACAGTGAGTTCCTACAGGTAAAGTATCTGCATTCTCAAAGCCATTCAGTCTGGTGAACATTCTCTTTCTCCATGTCCCCACGTAATACCCTTTGAGGGATACCTGTACCAATGTGGAAAGCTTTTGTCTCAACACCTACTCTTCCTGTCCCCTCCCTCAGGATACGGACACAAATTGATTATTAAATCATTAACAATTCTTCCTGACACCTACCAGAGGACCATTTTCACCTTTTGTCTAAGCCTGGGAACCCATTCAACCTACCCCAGTAAGACCATCAATGGTCATTAAACCCATCAATTCCTGGCCCAGGAGACCACCCCTCAAATTCCTATAAAATAGAAAGCCCGCCCCCTCAGAGTGTGCCTACTATCAGGTACAGCCCCCAAAGCCTTTACTTTGGGTCTCTTTTCTTAGCATGAAACACTGGCCATTTGTGTTTTCTTCTACAGGTAATATAACCCCTACAACTTCTTCTTAAACATCTCTAGCATCACATCTTTATTTCTTATTTCCGGACTGTGTGTATATTTTGATTGCTTAGCATGATTGCATGCAGGGATATTCTCTAATAAAACCATTGAATACTCTTTAAATCTGGAGTATTCATACTGAACTGGACCTTGGTATATATAGGTGCGTGATCCCTTGTACCCTTCTGACCTCCTCTGTCTCATCACTAATTTTCCCCAATATTGGGACAGGCCAGTTATGGTAAAACCAGAACATTCTGAGCTTCTAGCTATAAGTCTGTCTCCACCATCTAAAAAAACGTTCCCACTTCAGCTAATGCTTCACAAGAAGTCTCTCCTTTTAAAAGCCTCTCCTACCTGTTCCTGATCCTTCCCTGGATGAGGGAGAACTAGCAACTCTGTTCATTCTACATATCCCTTTCTTTCTTATTTTATATTGCATGCATTCATTAACTAGTGAAACATTTCAAACAAATTTGGTCTCCTGCACTTTCTCCAAACCATATGGAATTGTCCAAAATAAGAAAGAAATTCTCAAATCTTATCTGCAAGAGACTTCATAAGGATGACCAAGAAGAAACATGTTCTGTCCCATGAAGATAGATTCAGGTGGGTAGCCATGTTAGTTTGAAGCAGCAGAACAAAGTTTGAGTCCAACGGCAACCTTAAGACCAACAAAGTTTTATTCTGAGCTTTTGTATGCATGCATACTTCTTCACATTTCTGAAGAAGCGTGCATACACATGAAAGCTTATACCTGAAATAAAACTTAGTTCATCTTAAAGGCATCACTGGATTCAAACTATGTGATCAATCCTAAGCAGGTCTACTCAGACATAAGTTTCATTTTCTTCATTGGGGCTTACTCCTGGGAAAGTGTTTGTAGGGTTGCAAGCATGGCCTGTCCTCCCAGTTATCAGAAAGACTAATACTAGTGATGGCCTAGAATTAGGTCACCCACTTTAAAAGGAGAAATTAGACAGCTGATCTTGACAGATTTAAAGAAATGGAAAGGAATAGTTCCAGTCCCACCTTTATTTATCTCAGCCTGCTTGTTGCCTCTCCTTAAGACTTTAAGGTGTCACAAGACTCCTTGTTGGTGTTGCTGGAGACTAATGTGGCAATCCATCTGGAATTTGTCCTCTCTGGATTCTATCATTTCACCATCTAGCATGCCACTTTTTTTTCTGGCTCTGCCTGTAGGGCTTTATCAGAGGACAAGTAAGCAGAAATTAAGAAGATAAAGCGTTTCTTATTACTTTATCTACATGCCAGGGAAAGAATCACGTATTGAATTCAACAATGGGCAGTACCGTTTTGTTCAGCTCTGTAAAGGTTTGGCAGAGAATGGAATGGTTCCATTCTGTGCTGCCAAGACTCTGGAATGGATTATGACAGCTGGGCCATAGCAGGCATCAGGTTCCCAGGCAGCTCTTGAAATACAAAAAAATCTGGTATCTGAGCAGAGTTGAGTTTAGAGAAGACCCTCTGAGTCTACAGCCAAGTCATTCATTTCCGGTAGATCCAGGGCAAAAGTAGAGTTGCCAACCTCCAGATGGTGGCTGGAGATCTCCTGCTATTACAACTGATCTCCAGGCGACAGAGATTATTTCATCTGGAGATAATGGCCACTTTGGAAGTTGGCTTCTATGACATTATTCCCCAAACCCTGCCCTCCTCAGGCTTCACCCCCCAAATCTCCAGGTATTTCCCAACCTGGAGCTGGCAACTGTAGGCAAACCCAGTTCAGAAGCAATTTTTAACAATGAGGCCTACTGCATTCTAAGTTCAGCTGAGGGGCAAAAAACCCAAGAAAGCCATTATCATTGCTTTTCTGGTAACTGGTACCAAACCAAAACCAAAAACTGAGCCCATGTGGTGTGTGGCCCCAGACATCGGGCTAGGTATATTCACTATATGTATGCCATGTACTCTGAGCCTTTGGCTGAGGAGGCATTCTTTTCACCCTTTACATTGGAAGCCATTGGATATGCAGTGAAGACTCTGATCCCTTGCTGTACCAGTGACCTCAGATTATTTATCAAAGGGGCTCAGAACACTCAGCCAGGCTGTGTTTCCTTCCCAAAATGCTTCAGCCCTGAGATTCCAGAACAAATGCCACCAGGGAAGAAATTCAGCACTTCCCTCTCAGTCACATTTTAATCCTGCCTCTTCCCCCGGACAGAGAACGGTCATGCATGTGGCCTTCCTCCCACAGTTTTATCTTCATAGCCACCCTGAGATGTCTTAGGCTGGTCCAAGGTCACCCCAGTGACCTCATAGCTGACTGAGAATTTAAACCCAGGTCTTCCCGAACTGCCACATTAGCCCATCATACAGCAGTTCTATTTTATAACTTAAGGCTGAATTTTTTGGAGAAGTGATAACCTGCTGAAAGTCTAGTTGATGTAAATACTATTGAAAGAGTGGTTTAGTCCACTTGTACCCTAGGGGAAACTGTGGTGCATTCCTTAGTGTTCAGGCTTTATTGAATGCGTTCTCTTGCATGCCTCTTTTTGTTTCTCTCTCGGTCATGTGTGTTGGCCTGTGTTAGTGCCTGTAATCTGAAGGCCACTCAGTTGTATTGGAGGCTTGCAGTCATTGTCCTTTTGCAAACTCCCGTTGCAGTAAAAGTCATTGAGAGCAAATACCAAGGCGTGGATTGGACTATTTCTCAAACTCTGCCAGCAGAATTTATAATTACATGTTGTTTTGTAATAATGATGATGAGGCTGAAATGTCATATTGTGCTGGCATCCTGGATGCCATTTAGGGTTGCCAGGTCCCATCTTCTCCCCTGCAAGTTGTGAATTTGCAGCTTGTGGGGCAGGCACAAAAAGCACCTGTTCTTTTCAAATGAGGCCACGAATGACTGTTGAGGGCAGGGCTTCCCCTGCCAGCCAACTGGTCAGCATCTGGGATGAGCCCCCCAAAATGGGGGATCCCCCATGCCCACCTGGGAAGCGGCATCCCTAATGGCAGTGTAGGTGCTGTAGGTGGGAGGAATCATAACATGGTGCTGTGAAGGCAGGCCCGTAGCCAGGATTTCTTAAATCAGGGCATTTAAATAAGTCAGGGGGCACTGAAATTAAAATTTTAAAGGGTGTTTTTTAAAGCCCTAAAGCTGAGCACCGCAGACCTGGCTTCTACTAGTGCTCTGGCTGGGCACCCAGGTGCAGGCAGAAGAGGAGGACGAAGAGGTGCCCTGGCCCCACCTGACCAGCTTCTGAGTGCCATCAAAAATTCTTGCCAGTCCACTTCACCTGCCGGCCCACCGGCCTGGTTGCCTTGCACCATCTCATCTGGGAACCCAGCACTGCTGCCGCCGCCGGCTTGGTACCCCCATCCCCTCCCCCCGCTGCTCCCAGCTTCCAGCCTCGCAGCTTCACCCCACCCTCCGCATTTTCCCGGTTCCCTTTTGTTTGGCCTTTCAAGCCCCCCCTGGAGTCTACCTCGCAGGAGGAGGCAGTGCACATCAGCCCAGCCCCTTGGGAGCACCACCATCGCTGCTGCGCACAGGAGCCAAGTGTGGCCCAATGCCCATCTGGTTGCCTTTCAAGCCCCCCTGGAGTCTACCTTGCAGGGGTCAGTGGCACGTAGCAGCCCAGCCCCTCAGGAGCACCATTGCCGCTGCTGCATACAGGAGTCAAATTCTGCCCAAGTTTTTTGTTATGCCTTTGGCCTTATACAACCATTTTTTTTAACCAACCTGATTACTTTTTGTGAATTGGGCTACAGTTAAAGGCACAGAATCAGGGACCAATTAAAAATAAGAAATCTTAAAGGAATCCTGGAGTTAAGTTTGCTGTCAGCTTAGTGCAAGCATTACAGAGGCTCAGGTTTTCCTGAAATGAATGGGTTAAATAATATATTAGTCTAGAGAGTTATGGGAATATGTAACTGGTTATTCTATATTTGCTGTTACATATTGGAAGTCATGGTAGGGACACTCTTATACCTGTTTTCACTTCAGATTCCCAATAGCTAATAAAAAGGATCTGATCATTCAATCAGAAAAATCAAGCTGGGTAGTAAGTATGTAGGGGAAGCATATTCCCAGTCTGTTTCATCTGGGCTTGATAAAGAGATTTTACAAGGGATGCACCCAATCAATCACATATCCCAATAGTCTAGTACATAGGCTACCCCTTGACTAATTTCCCACTAGCGCTGCCCCGGCATTCTTCCTCCGTTTGCCCCAGTGCTGTGCTTGAATTTCACACTATTTGCCACGGGGCACATTTTGACCCATGGCTCCACCCGATCTTTCCCGCGGTTTCAGTGATCCTGTTTTTTGATGATCACTGAAGCCGCGGGGAAGATCGGGTGGAGCCGTGGGTCAAAATGCGCCCGTGGCAAATAGTGTGAAATTCAAGCACAGCACCGGGGCAAATGGAGGAAGAACACCGGGGCAGCGGTAGTGGGAAATCGGTCCTTCTGTCAGTCTAGGTTTACACAGGGGCTTCCTGGTCAGCTGTTTCCAAGCAAGAGGCAAGAAGGAAACAGGTGTCTCTCACAGATCACCTCTGTTTCCCCCCTGAGCCCTGGAGATGAGTTAAACTAACGCACAGCATAGAAATCCAGTTTGAGGCAGTCCTCAGAGTATTACTGCACTAACCTGGGTTCATCCACCCCCCACCCATATGAAGCTCTTTCACTATTTTAGCACTGAGTTTACTCATTGGGGTCTTTTATGATAATTCTTTTGTCCTAACTTTTATTATGATTTATGTGCTTCTGGGGTTGATATCTGGCCTCTGTTGCTCAACTAAGACTGAAGTAAAATGGGCTAAATAACACATTAGTTATGACCATGTGTCTAGACTCCCAGCTGGACCACTTCATCCTCCTTTTTATGTTATAACTTGGGTTGCCAGTAGAACAGGAGAAAAATGTCCTGTCCCTTTAATTACGGCTTAAGGTGCAGAAATGGGCAGCCAACTTTTTTCATGGCATGGAGGTCAATAACATCACCTGCGAAATCATACCCTATGGAGTCTCTCTGAAAAGGACAGAACATTTTTTCCCCTCTGGGTAGTTGGTGGTAAGTCTGAACCTCCCATCCTTGTGCTTGCGAGGATCAAGATTCACATACATTCACTGAAATAGCCCCTGTCTTCATCATAAAGAGAAAGAAAGCACCAGGGCAGGAAGGCTTGTACGTAGCGGCTGTTCACACCAGTATGTATACATGTGCCCAACACATGGTCCCATAATTCATAGTAATCTGTAACGAGAGAATGAGGGATATGATTAAAAAGAAAAACTGTTGGAGGAAGGGAAATAAACTCTCAGGGCTATATTTGGGAGGAGAAATAATACTAATCTATTTCACAACTGTGTCAATTCCTCAGGAGTCAAAGGAAGGTTTTCTCCAGCTGGCTGGGGTCCACCAATAAAGTGTTCAGCTTGCAGATCCTGAAGACATGATGACATAAAAACGATACGTGGTGGGAGGTCTGTTGACTTGCAGCTGGAGACTCAGTTGAAGATCTTGTACATCTTGCCAGAAGCACAACTGATCCAGAAATCCATGCTGCTGAGGGCTGTGAAAGACATCTCCTGTTTTCCTTTCCAGTGTGTGCCTTGGGAGTGAGGGGTTGCTGACAGCACTTACATAAGGACCGGGCTATTCCGGCACACAACCACCAGTCTGTAACAGATGCCGCTGGGAAGATTTGCATTTTGTGCAGGGAATAAAGTCCAGTCAAAATTCATGCTGAACGGAAAAACAGAAGTTTTGACTGGAGGTTTATTAGCTTGCTTTCCAGATCCTCATGCTCTGAGAAAATGAGTTGTACTGGTGACAGAATCTTTTAAAAAGGGAGCCAGAAATCATGAAGGAATGATACTGTCCCTTTAATAACAGCTACTTTTGCTATCCAGGTACCTGATATGTTTTTCTCCATGAGCTAAACAGCAGCTCCAACAGAAAAATGTGATATAAATTGCAAAAATGAGCTGGGGAAAGGCTGAGGCTTCAATGCCAATTTCCCCTATTTGGCTATTTTAGCTTTTAAGGGGGGGTGGGGGGAGTCACAGATTTACTTAGATATTTGCAATCTACTTTTCTTCCCAGTGGGACCTGAAGTGGCATACCTGCTTTCATTTTATCCTCACAGCAACAACATTGTATGCTAGGTTAGACTGACGCCCTTTCTGCACTGACAGCTTGCTGCAGAGAATCCAAGGAGTCAAGCCTTAAGGGTTGACTTTGCAGTCGCACATATTCCCTCTGCACTGTCCCCCCCCCCTCAGTTTATATATTTGTGTATTCTGTATGCATTCTGCATCTACAAGCAAAACCCACATTTTTTAGCTAACTGGCTGCCAACCCCTCCCTCCCTCCCTGATTCTGCAAAAAGAAAGGAGCAGGGAATCCCCAGTCCTTTATATTTACTGATTCCTTCTTATGCTCTCTCTGGCTTCTTAAAAGTTTGCCCGAGAAGGGAAAGAAAACAAAACGGGGGGTGGGGGTGGGGGGAGCATCAACCTAACCAGAGAGAGAGAGGGAGGGAGAGGGAGAGAGAGGGAGAAAGGAGGAGGGGCAGTGGGCAGCACTTAAATACTCTCAGAAACAATTCTACTTTAAAAAGGATTAGCAATTTGAAAGTGGATGAGAAAAAAGAGTTGCTACAAAAGGAGTTTTGGTAGCTGTGGGGCAACAGTGTGCTGGAAGCAGTCTGAATGCATACTCCTGTAATAAAAATGCAGAAACAAGAGAAAGCCCCAGCATAAAGAGGAAGTGGGAGGGAATGCAGAACATAAGAAATAGGGTGCGCTCAGAAACTGAGGCAAAATACAAGTACAGAAAGGGCCTGAGAGAGACTGACAAGCCAAAGGTGACCAGGCAAGCATCTGCAACAGGATGAGGATTCAGATCTAGCCTTTGAACCTGTCCAGAGGAGGGCGACAAAGATAGTGGAGGGTCTGGAGACCAAGTCCTATGAGGAAAGGTTGAAGGAGCTAGTTAAGTTTGACCTGGAGAGGAGACAACTGAGAGCTAATATGATAGCCATCTTCAAGTATTTAAACGGCTGTTATACAGAGGATGGAGTGGAGGTGTTTTCTGTTGCCCCAAAAGGTCAGACCAGAACCAACAGGTTGAAATTAAATCAATCTTTTTTGACTAAACATTAGGAAGAACTTCCTGGCAGTTAGAGAGGTTCCTCAGTGGAACAGGCTTCCTTGGGAGGTGGTGGGCTCTCCTTTTTGGGCGGTTTTCAAGCAGAGGGTGGATGGCCATCTGACAGCAGTTCTATGGATTCAGGCAGATTGTGAGAGGCAGGACAGGAAGGGATGAGCCAGGGCTCTGCTTTTGTGGCCCTTTCTTATATGCCCTCAGTAACACTGATCATTACTTTGGGATCAGGAGGAAATTTTCCTCCAGGCCAGATTGGCCCAGGGATCTTAGAGGTTGTTTGTCTTCCTCTGGCCATAGAGCAGGGGTCACTGGGGGAGTGGAGGGAGATATCTGTGAATATCCTGTGTTGTGTAGAGAGCTGGACTAGATGACACTTGAGGTACATTCTAGCTCTACGTTTCTATGTTTCTCAGATCCTAATATGATACTCTAAACCCTACAACATGCTAGCCTTCTTCTACATTCCATGTTGTTTGGTCAGAGAAGGCATCTTCCACTCATGGATGTGTTCTTGCTTCCATTGTGTTGAATTTTACCATTTATTTGCTTTCTTATGGAAATTCTTTTTAAAAGGATTTTTAAAGGAAGAAATACAAAAGAAACAGTATTCCTCAGAGTGCAAAAAAGTGGATTCTATGTTTATTTCTGCTGCTGTAAGCTATGTTTGCCCAGCTCAATAATGAATTAGTGCACAACACACCTCCCAAGTAGAATTGTTTTTATTTTTAGGCTTCATTCTATGATTAATTAATGTTGCCTTATGGCTGCTGGTGTAAGAAGATCTGCACAAATTAGAAGAAACAAATTTAGATGGTGTACAATATAGGGGGGAATAAAACTCTTGCTCTTTTTGCATTATAGTGGCTTTATATTTTGACAAAAGTAGGAATCCAAACATAAGACACAACAAATGGGAGTCAATTACAAACAAAGACTCAAGTAAATGGAAACTGGCTGGGGAATGCAGTAAATGTGACAAGTTTTTAAATGACAGGCAGATTCTTCTTGATTCAACATTTAACCGAGCATGCTAGAAATCTCGAATTCCCCCCGCCCCCGGCCCAGTTATTATGTATCACCTGCAAACCAGGTGGATGGAAATTCATTGCATCTCTGTGCTGTGTGCTGTAATTAAAATAAATAAATAAATAGAGAGCTTTCATCTTTAGACCACAACATTCCCAGAAAGAATGCAGACCTACCAAAACTGCCTCACTTGGATCAGAGTGGCAGTAGTTACATGGACTGTGTTTTTCCACAGGACTTCTGGTTGCTGCTTATAGGAGCTCCTCATCACAATCACCAGTTCATTCTACATCTTCAGGCAAAAAACACTCCGCGTTATTACCCACAACAATGATAACCCATTGGGTAGCCGGAAGAAAAGAATGAGATAAAGACTTAAAGGCAGTCTGCACACTTAAAAAAAACAAGCAGGAGAACTGTATTCATCCTAATTGTGTAGAGCATCTTCAAACATACCAGTTGCCATTATATTACAAATCAGACATGAGAGTAAGTTTTGATCATTAGAACCTTGTTTGCATTTTGATGGGATCTGGTTTCAGCAATATCAGTTACAGACTCTCTGCACCCTCCCTGGCCCTTCCTCGCTTGCTCGCTCTAGAGAGAAAGAAGAAGCCCCGCAGAGCCCCCCGCTGCAGCGGGCGGGCAGAAGAAGCCAGGAGGAAGCAATTAAATGCCTCTCTGCACCCTTCCTGGCCCTTCCTTGCTCGCTTGCCTTGGCAAGTGAGCAAGGAACAGTGTGGGGGGGGGCCCTCTGTGGGGCTTCTTTCTCTCTAGAGTCGTGCTGCAGCTGCAGTGCGACTCTAGAGAGAAGGAGCGCAGGGGCAGGGCTTGCTGCCACTGCCATTTGTGCTGGCTCCTGAGTTCTCAGAGTGGTGCTCTGCAGGCTCTGGCCCCAAATGACCCCTGCTCCTGACCCAGTTGAGGAGTGTCTGGTTTTTCCCTCCCCTCCCCTGATGGTTCCATTAATGACAATGGAAATTAGAGGAAGGGGTCCGCATCTCTTGGACTTGGCCCAGACACAATCCAAGGGTGTGCATGGGTCCTTGGTTGCCCTTCCTCTGATGGCTCATAGCTCTAGTCCATTCTTTTAGCATCCATTATTGCCCCACAGAAATTGTTAGAGGTCAATATTTTCCCTTGGACTACCTCCACTCATGTGCTTGGGATGTACATGGCACATGGTTATCTAGAAGTTCAAGAGGATTAATATGTAAACAGGCATATTAAATAATTCATGCATGGTATCAAAGTCTGACATATTCTAAGCAAAAAAATTAAGAAATCCAAAAGAGCATGGACTGGATGTTAAATGCTTGGCATTAGTAAATACATCAGGATACAATATTAATAATAGCCTCTGCAGAGTCCCATGTTTCATCCACTCTTCATTTTTCTCATTCTCATGGGGATAACTTCAGCTGGTAACTCTGATGCCAGAAAGTGAACAAAATGTGTAAAATTCCATATCACCAGCCTCAGATACCCACTATCTCCTTCTGAATGTGGACAAGTAGGCCAGAAGTTTGGTGGAATCCTGAGACTTTGAGCAGATTAAGGAATCTGATATAGATTGCAGTTATGATTTAGCAAGGCATCTGCAAACCGCTGCACACATACATCAAAATTTAGCAGGCCTTTTCCTAACAGTTACATCGGCTAAACTGCATCTTGATTTTTAAGATGCTGCTGCATGGGTCTATTGCAAGTCCACAGATTATGCCTTTATTGCATCAGGAAAGTCAGTTTTTGCAGACTGAAACCCTAAACAGCTTTTAGAGTGTACAGTTCTGTACTAGGAATGGGCATGAACTGGTTCACGAGCCAAAATTCAGGCCAAACTTGGGCTGGTTCGGAGCTCTGGAACTGATATTCAGGGAAGGGGCATTCCCTGAACATACACCAGACTTTTTGGCTAATTCAGTTCCACTGTTCAGGGCCAGCCATTTAACCCTTTGGTTTTGCTTCCCCCCTTGAAGTGGCAGGGAGCAAAACCAAAGGGTTAAATGGCTGCCAGCCATTTAAACCTAACAACTGAACAGTGCGGGGTTCTCCATTCAGCTATTAGGTTTAAATGGCTGGCAGCCATTTCACCCTTTGGTTTTGCTCCCCACTGCTTTGAGGGGTGAGCAACTGAAAGAGTTAAATTAAGTCACTTCCCGGGTGATCCCCGTCCCCTTTCTCCTGGCTGCAGCCCTTTTCCTTGGTGACTACCACCCCTTTCTCCTGGCCCTGGCAAGCCGTGGCCAGGAGAAATGTGGAAGGGAATTCCTTTGCAGCATGATCCCTACCCCCTTTCTCCCAGCTGCAACTCACCAGAGCTGGGAGAAAGGGGAACTGAACTTGCTGGACTGGTTTGGTTTGTGTGGGGCCCACTCAGCTTGGTTTGGGGTCAGTTTGCAGGCTCCCCTGAGCCTTTTTTAGGGTCATGCCCGTCCCTATTCTGTACATCTTTGATCAAAAAGAGTCAAAATCAATGAAATTACAAAGTTTTGTGAACAGATCTCCAGTACATTTTTAAATTGCTAATAGCAGCTGAGAGTAGGATTGCCAGCTTTGGTCTGGGAAATTCCTGGAGATTTTAGGGTGGAGCTTGGGGAGGGGAGGGACTTCAGCAGGATATAGTGCCATAGAGACCAACTTTCAAAACAGCCATTTTATCCACAGGAACTGATCTCTGTCGGCTGGAGACCAGTTATAATTCTGGGAGACTGTCAACCACCACTGGACATTAGCAACCCTACCTGGGGGACCAGGTGATTCAAATAGGAATGATGGGGAAGCATTTAAGCATTTTCCCCACCACTGAGGTTAAATGATAGCACATCATAGCTTATGACCTTGCATCATTGCTTATGGCCTCAGCATAATCATGGGCAACATTTTCAAAATGGAGTTGGATATCACCATAACGAATAACCAAGGACTGGCCTCTGTGCAAATAGGCAAATCTGTGCAATAGGGTCAGCCACAGCTACCGTTTATTTATTTGCTTCACTAATACCTCACCTTGCTCCCCAATGGGGACCCAAAGCAGCTTACATCATTCTCTTCTGCTCCATTTTATTCTTACCACAACCCTATGAGTTACATTAGGCTGAGTTTGTGTGACTAGCCTCAGGTCACCCAGCAAGCTTCCATGGAAGAGTGGGGATCTGAACCTGGGTGTCCCGGGTCCTAATCTGACATTTTTACCAATCATAACACTGGCTGTCTCACATGGGCATTTAGGGGTCTACAAAGCCCAAGCAATTCCCAAATTTGCAGGAAAAACTTACTTGGAAAAAAAATCTATTTTTGGAAGTCAAAAAGCCCACGCATATGTGCAAGTAACCTCTGTGCATGCACAGATATCACATGCACACAAATCACAATGTGGGTGGCACTAGGGGTTTCTGTAGCAGTCCAAAAAGCTGTGAAGAGTTGTCAGAAGCCAAATGGTGGAGACAGCAAGGGAAGGGAGCAAGATAAGCGAGTGGGGGATGGGGAAGCCAGAATAAGCAAGATGGAACACAGGAGAGGGAGAGAAGCAGAACTGAGAGAAGCTGGAACAAGCAGTGAGGTGGAAAAGTGGGACTCCACCTCCTCCACAAGTCTTTGGTACTTATGGGTACTCTCTTGCAGAACCTCATTACCATATGCATAGATTTCCCCCCTTCAAATGTACTTTTGAAATACAAAGATAGAAATTAATGTATGGAATTCTGTCCATAATAATGCTTACTGTGACTGAGTTCCTGAAATATCAAAACCTCAACAAAATTAAAAATGAGTGTCAATACTTTCTGGAAAATTACTTGGTATAAAATTCTTGATATTAAAAGTGAGGAGAGCTCATCAAGAGATGCTGCTTTGACTGAAATACCAACATTTGACATAGCCTAACCAAAGGTTACATAAATGGGTCAAAAGCCATCTGAAATCTCATCTGGTATTAAGCCCTTTTGTTTTTGAAAGAATGGTTCAACTTTCCTCTAGTCTGTTTGATTCATTTTCAAAGGAAACCTCAATCAATGTCTCAGTGGAACCATTTTAATATGAACTTTATCTGTCTAGGTCTTCCTTTATTCAGTTAACATTTCCTTGACCCCCCATAGTTCATCCTTTAACATAGTAACCCTAGGCTTTGATAACAGCAATTCAACCTTCACCCCAGCTGATTTTGCTAAATGCATAGCCTAGAGGCCTAAAAGAGAGGATTAACAGTCTCCATCCTAATTACCTCTTATTGTGTAGTTGTTAAAAAGATTTTGGCTCCAGAAGATGAAGGTGTAGCCAGACAGAAGACAGCACAGGGTTCAAAAGTCTAGCAATCTTGGCTCCACGGGCCTATAAAATTGAAGTGTTGACTGAATGTAAACAGCCTTCACTCTGAAAGACCCAAGCCAAGGAAATGACAGCAGGCTTGGGGGCACAGTAAAGAGTTCTCTTTAATGACTTTTCACTGGCCTGCTAATGGAGGGACCTGCTGGATTTCCCCTTTTGTGTGAATGTCAGATTCTTCATGCCCTTTCTTTTCCTATAATTTAGCTGCAAACTTCCTTTTTTATCTGGGCACTCAAAAAGATATCGTCTGACCATCTTCTCCATATATCACTGTGATGGACTGCATGTTTTAAGATGCTTAGAAGTGCTGTGCCAACAACCAAAGGTATGTGGAGGATTAATTCTTCACGGACCCAGAGAACCCTGAGTGACAGGCTGCTCTGAGCAATTTGATTGGTTAGTATCAGCTGAGCAGACAGAGTCTTGAGAGAGCTAGATGCTGAGGAGATTTATCCCAATTTGAGCCTTTATTGGAGCAAATCTGAATTCTACCTGGACTGAGAGAGCCTAATTTCAGCCTTAGCTGAGAGCAGTTCAACACAGACAGGAGAACTGGGGGAAAGTTGGCTAGGAGGTTTGGGAAGTAAAACAGACTCCCATTCAGGCCAATGAAAGGGGATAAAATTTTTAGAGAGAGAAGATTCCCTCCTCAGTTGAACAGGGTGGTATCTCTGTAGGGTACAGAGATCCCTTGTCTGGTGTGGTTAAAAACTACACAAAGAGACCTAAAGAGTCAGACAAAAACTGGTGTTTCAAGAGAAGGGGGTTGGGTACTGAAAGGGTATATCAGCCTTCTAAGAAACCAAAACAGAGAAATACTAAGAAAGTGTGCTGGAATGTTCAGGAAACTTCTGGAACAAAAGTCTCTCAGCAGCTGCAGTCACAATGGATGCTTGGCGCAATCTGGCTGTGCCTCTGTTTGAGGCAGTTTAAATGGTTACAGGAAGTTTTGATCAGACATCCCACCCTGAACCGGCTTAACTGCACGCTCACCCCATAGTCGATCATTCTGACTGTTGCGGATTTTTTTTTGTCTTTAACCAATATGCATAAGCATGTATCTCAAGTGCTGGCTCCTTTTTGACAACTCCACAATCTCTCTGCTAAGTACTTCAGCCCTTCTCAGCCCCCTTCCCTTCGCAGAATACTTGGGGGTTAAAGTGCAGCTTTACATGAGAGTAGTTCCACTGACATCAGTGCATTTACCCTTGTGTCAGTCATGGGATGCTCTCAGATACTCAAAAAACAACTCTCCTGGGGACTCCCAATCCAGAATGACTACTTGGTCATGGTGACTGACAATGCCAGGGGCGATTGTATGCTTATGCGCACACAGCTACCTGATCAAAAAACAAAACAAAAACCCAACCAACCAAGGAAGCAGAAATGGAAGGGGAAGTTCAGACTTCCCAAATTGCTTGACTTCACAACAGGAAGGCTCAGATGTCAGAAAAAGCAGGATGGAAGTGCTGGCATCCTATAACACTGGACTTTCCCTGGTGCCTGATTACTCTGCTTCCAAAGTGGGGCAAAGTGGGATGCCAACGACTAGGGCACAGGAGGCAGATGTTGTTGTCTGATCATGCTCTTTACATCTGCAAAGATAATGTAATGACGACTACAGCCAAATAAAGTTTTAAGACACTGCAGAAAAGCTTATGAAACTCTCATTGGCCTGTAGATAAGAACTAATGTCTGTGCAAAAGCTAATTTTACTTCAGAAATTTCAACCCCTGACTTCCTGTTGCTGTTAAATAAAATCTTCTGTTATTTTTGAATTTTAAAAGCATCTCAAGTGCTGTTTTCAGAGCTTTAAGGTAAAGAGGGCTCCTGATCCTTCCCCTGGATTCCTGGGCTGAGCCAAAAAGCCAAAATACTGAACTTTGACATGGTGGGACAGCCAGACTTCTTAGATGAAGAACACACATTACTTGGGGTGGTTCAGCCACTGAAGGGAACAGAAAAATGGAGGGAAAAACTTTCCTCTGAGAGAGGAAAGAGGACAGGGTCTGTCTTATCACCTTCTGAAATGGCAGTATCCCTCTTCTGTTAAGGAAACCTCTTATTTGAAAATATTATGTTTGCCCCATAAACAGTAAAATAATGTAACAGTTGTCTATTGCACAGCACAATGCCATGAGATTCAGGAGAGTGAGGCTTATTTTTATTTATTGATAAAATTTATATCCTGCCTTACTGGCCTTACAAGGGCTACCAAGGTGGCTAACAATTTACAACATACCCAATAAAATTACACATTAAATCAATTAAAATCAAGCCCCTTCCCAAACATACATCATTAAAACAATTTTTAAAGAGTTAAAAAAGCAGAGTTAAAATACATACAAAACATAAAAATATTGGTTAGGAAGGAGAGATCGTTGAGAGAATGCCAAACAAAATAAAAAAGATATCTGGCTATCTCATCGTTCTGGTTACTATGTCATTCATTGTGGTGGCTTTTGATTAATACTGAATAAGATGAGAACCCCTTGAGGGGGCAGCACAGGACTAGTAGATCTATGGGCGTAGACTTTCCAGTTTCCCGGGGAGGGGGGGCTGGGGCTGGGCCAGAGGCATTGCTAAGTCATTAAAAGAACTGGGGCCCAATGACATCATATGGAGAAGCTAGTGACATCACGGGCCATTGTCACTATCTATGGAGGTGGAGCCATGTGGGAGTTAGGGAGGGGCTCCCCAAAATTTAGGGGGGCATGGAAACCCCCCTAGCAATGCCCCTGGGCTGGGCTAAGCCCAGGAACAGGTGCCTTCTTAGCACACTGCTTAGAAACTCCACCATAAAAGGCAGACATTCAAAATAAATTATTAATAAAAATCACGTAATTAAATTTATGGGAAATGATTGCATTCCTGTGCATGGTTAATTGTTCTGACCCAGAAAGTCAGAACCAGGGCACTCAGACTGAACTTTGTAGCAACCTCTACTTCTAGGGCAAATGAACTGTCTGGTAAAATGCAAGACACATTCATGTCAGCAAATTGGAACTGATGATGTCCCACAATGTACAATTGTAGTTGTACAACACAGAAAGCATACAAATAAGCCATAGGTTGAAACAATGCAATTATACTTTTATTTTACCAGACTGTTTGCTTAGATAACCCTCAAAATCCAGTTTGGTCGTGGTGCCTTCATGCAGACTTGGTTAACTGCAATGAATTTAGAACAAGGTTTGAGTCCAGTGGCACCTCTAAGGCCTTTAATTAATACCCAAAATAAAACTTCGTTGATCTTAAAGGTGCCACTGGACTCAAACTTTGTTCTGTTGCTTCAGACCAACATGGCTACCCACCTGGGTGTCTTCTCCCAGTGGCTTTACATAAATATTGAAAAGCATGGGGGCAAAATGGAACCTCGTGGAACCCCATAAGCCAAAGGGCAAGGGCAAGGCAGCAATCCACCCTCCCATCACACTCTGAGGCCTAACTTTGAGGTAAGACCAGAACCACCTCCTAGCCCCAATCTCAAAAGGCAGTCCAAAGGGATAACATGACTGATGGAATCAAAAACTGCCAGAAGGTCCAGTAGAATGAAAAGGGTGTTGTCACCTGTAAGAAGAGGGGGCAGTCATTTATGAAGAGTAGAGTATCACCTTACCACTTTCCTCTGTCCAAATTTGGCATCTTGAGCTTTTGAAAACAATCTTACTGTGTAATATTGTTTCCTTGGTTAATAGAACAGTAACTGAGTGCCCAGATTCTCCAGCATTTGTTCAGTCTATTTTTACCTACAATCCTGGAATCTAAATTTATTCCAAGGTGTCAGAAAAGAAATTGCCTCTGTTCTCTCTATCTAAGGCAGTGAGAGTTCCTCATAAAATTATTTGTAGCAGAAGGCTGCTTGAGCAGCCCACCTACCTACCATGAATCTGCTTGCCATTTTATAATTTTTTTTAATGAACAAGTGTAGTAATGGGGATGAATTTGTGTCTGTAGACTTGGAACCAATGGCTATATACCTGAGTGTCAGCAACACCTCACAAGAGCAAGGAATGAATGGATTTGCTACCCAAGTGGGTGAAGAATAAAAACAAGGATCAGGTTATTATCTGGACAAGAAAGGTGAGTTAAGGGGGGAGAGGCAAAAGAAAGCCATTGTGGTACAGTTGTTAGAACCAGGAACAACCAGTTACAGATTCTCAGTCTAACCCACCTCACAGGGTTGTTTTGAGGATAAAATGGAATGGAGGAGAACAGCGTAAGCTGCTTTAGATCTTATGCTGTCTGTCTGCACAGTGTTATATCACCTTTGAGCCTCAGTGAGAAAAGTGGACTATAAACCAAACAAAATATATAAATAAAAATAAATTTGGGGAGGAAGGCAGGGTATAAATGTGCACTAGGAACATATCCATGGCCCACTTTCCTATTTAAGCTTAAATCCACACTGGAGTAACTTCAATGTAAGGAATACAGCTTTCCTTCCATCGCCCCTTACTCCTAAATTTTATGAGCTGCTTGTGTAGGTACTACACCTGCCTTAAGGAACACCTACAAGCTAGGCAGTGGCATTTAGGGAAGGACACAAATTGCTTCATGAACTAAAGCTCATGATGAATTTTGGCCGATTCATGGTTTACGAACTGAAGTCCATGGCAGGTCAACGGGCACAAACTTCCCATGAATTTTCAAGCAGTCTGTGGTGGTTTGTCAATGGCTACATTTCCAGACAGACTGTCTCCACTTGATCAAAATGTTTATCAAACTTCAAAGCAATGGGAGGGGGGCTGGAATTCTCCAGCCTATGTGTTTGGTGTGAGTAGCTTCCAGAGGGTCCGTCCCATAAACTTTCAAACCTGTGCCTATTTCCCCAGATGCACTTTCCTGGGGACATCTTCTTTAGGAGGTCATAACTTGGACCTCCTAAATTCAATCTGCAAATAACTTGGAGGGCATGTAGAAAAGCATCAGGTAGAGCTCTCCTGCAAGCTTGATGCCTCTAGCTTGCACAGTATCCATTATATACACTCTTGAACCTCTGCCTGTCATTTCCTGGGGGTGACTTCTGGGGCCGTAATTTGGACCCTGCAAATCCACTCCTCACCAAATTTGGAGGGCAGGTAGAGAAGAGTCAACTAGAGATCCCCTGTGAGTTTTATGTCTCTAGTGTGCTGGAGAGGGGTGTTCTATCACATCATGAACATCACAAACCGAACCAGTTTGTTTGGTGCCTAAAAGTTCATGAAGGTTTGTGGGTCATGAACCAGGCATGCTACCAATGACCAACTGAAATGAAATGTTCCCAATTCATGCCCATCCCTAGTGGCCATACAATGGCTGTAAGGGATAATGAAATACTGAGAGTTTGGATAGATGGAAATGAGAAGTTCGTTGAGAGGAATCATCCAAATATCTGGGCTGGGAAATGACCATCTCAAGCAGTCGAAGTAATATCAGGTATTCAATGATAATGGTAATACCAGAAGCTTGTGTAAAGAGCAAGTCACTTTAAGCATCCAAATGCAGCACAAACTACTCATCCGACAGAGAAGGAAAAAACAAAATGAGTCTCCATTGGGATATTTGGTTAATATAGCAGAGTTTTGTTTAGTCATAGAAGTGTGATGCTGAGTGCAGTAATAAATCTCCCAAGAACATTGCAAAAAAGGTAAAACTTTAAGGTTGCCAGTTCTGGGTTGCAAAATACCTGGAGACTTTGGGGGTGGATCCAGGAGAGGGTGGGGTTTGGGGAGGGGAGGGGCCTCAGCATGGTACAGTGTCATAGAGTCTACCCTTCAAAGTAGCCATTTTCTTCAGGGGAGCTTATTTCTGTCAGCTGGAGATCAGTTGTAAAAGCGGGAGATCCCCAGGCCCCACCTGGAGGTTGGCAGTGTTCCCTCTAAGCTGAGTTAGTGTGAGCTAGCTCACAGTTTTTTAGCCTCCGGCTCACACATTTTTGTCTTAGCTCAGGAAGGATGGCTCCAGAGCAAACTAATTTATGCAGTACCCAAATGATTTGCTCACAACTTTAATGCCAGTAGCTCACAAAGTCTAATTGTTGCTCACAAGACTCCAGAGCTTAGAGGGAACATTAACTTACATTTATTCAAATAGATCCACATTCAGGTTGCAGTCAAAAGAAGAGAAAGAAACCTAATTTAAAGAGTAGTTTGCCTATCACAAATGCCCAGCTTGTCCGGCATCATGTGTGTGGGAGTATGAGGGCATTGTATCTATGGGAGAGACCTGCAGAGACTCTTGTCTCCAAGCAGAGAGAGAGAGAGAGAGAGAGAGACTGTGGCAAAAACCTCCACATAATGCAGCCTAATAATCTACAACACAGGGTTGTGAGGATAAAATGGAGGAGAGGAGAACAATGTAAGCCACCTTGATAGGGTTGCCAGCCTCCAGGTGGGGCCTGGGGATCTCCTGCTTTTACAACTGATCTCCAGCTGACGGAGATCAGTTCCCCTGGAGAAAATGGCTGCTTTGAAGGGTGGACTCTATGGCATTGTACCATGCTGAGGCCCCTCCCCTCCCCAAACCCCACCTTCTCCTGGCTCCACCCCTAAGGTCACCAGGTATTTTCCAAGCAAGACCTGGCAACCCTACACCTTGAGTTCCCATTTAGGATAAAGGCAGACTATAAATGAATATAACAATCAAACATAACCTATACAAATTCATTGGAACATTATGTACAGATCTCTGCACTGTCAGGAGCTGCGTTTTCAAAATCTACAGCAGTGTGCAATGTGTGCCCTACATTCTTGCAATTTTATGTGACTGGCTGTATGCATGTGCTCCAATGAGCATGCATAGGTCAGAAGCAGAGGAGGCACCCTTACTCCACTCCCTCTGCTCTCTGTTGGAATGTCTGGAAATCCTTTCATGTCTGGAATCCTTTAATGGAAAACACTGCTCTTTGTAAATGGCATTTATGGCTTTTACAGGAGATCTCTGAATGAATAAGCATCCTGTGCTGATACATTTAACTATCGGTTTAATTCTAAACAGCATTACAAACTCCTCATTCCATTGATTTCCATGGATTTATATGGGTGTAACTGCTAAGGATTGCACTGTTTAGGTGTTTTAGGACTGTTTAAGGAAGCTTTGGATGTCATAGGAGTACATAACCATGCTTGGGAAGGTGCCTGCTCAGCTCCATGAATGCGGAGGTTTTTGATGGTTTTAGGATGATTTGCAGAAACAGTGCCTCAAGCCACTCTGTGTCCATGCCAGGAGATAAATGTGATTGCACCCCCAGTTTCAATGAAAAGTATGTCTAAGTTTTCCCCTTCAACTGCACTGCACAGAATAGATTGTTGTGGCAATAGGCCCTTTGTTTTAAGTTGTCAAAAGGAAACTTCTTGAAACTAGGTGGGGCAGGGGAGAGCCAGCCCTCAGCCTTTTCACAATTTGCTTGAAGTAGGTTTTAAAGACAGGAGCACTGGAGGTTATCTAAGCAAACAGACTGGCTTCTGCTAGTCATGGACACCTTTGATGGAAAACACTGTCCTTTGTGAACTGTATTTATGGCTTTTGTAGGAGGTCTCTGCTGCTTGGAATGCTTGCATTGCCTGCACGTAAAAAACCCAAGGCAGAACCCTGGTGTATCTGCAAATACTTTTCTGTATTTCCCTTATCAGGCATGATTGCAGCAAACTGCTGGTCTCTGGCAAAAGACGTCAAGCTCTAGGGCCTGCAGGTTCAAAAATCTGGTTTGGAGAGTGGAAAGTTTCATTCTGTCCAAGGTCAGAGTTCTAACATGCTCCTGACTCTTTTTGATGTGGCAAGGGGGATCATTTTCTTCCTCTGAACAAAAATTTTGGACTGATTGGCCACTCACCCCAATCAAACAGTAGATTGATTGCCCCTCCCATCAGATAGCTGGGTACTGTGATCACGTTTTTGGTTTCAAAACAAAACAAAACCCCAACCAAATTAATTCATGGAAAGAATTATCCTATACAAAAATAAATAGATTTGGTGGCTGAAAGTGTTAGTTGTGGTTGTCTGAACACATCAGAAATTAGTACTTTGATTTTTGTTTTAGTGGTTCAGCAAAGGGATGGTTGAGTGGAAACTTGAAGAGGGCCAGCCAATATGTACAGGGCAGTTTGAAATATTCTGAGTTGCATGGCACTCTTCTTTAAGATGGATGGAAAGGCAGTATGGTTTAGTGGTTATGAAGTCTAGGATCTGGGAGATTCAGCTTCACATCCCCACAGTACTATCAAAGCTTGCTCGGCCTAACTGACCTCATATGGTTGTAATGAGGATAAAATGGGGGAGATGAAAACAGTGTTAGATAGCTCAGTTAGCTATCACCAGGGGAAAGACCTTCTCAGTTGTGGCCCCTACCCTATGGAATGTACTCTTGGATGACTGGACTTGGCGTCTTGAGAAGTATGCTATCTACCAGGTGCATGTATCCAGGATGAGACAGGAATGGTAGGAAGACTAATCAAGCCCACAGATTATTATTGTTTCTTGCTCATCCATGTGGGAACAAATGATACTGCCCAGCATAGTCCAGAATGTATTAAAAGAGACTATGTGACTCTGGGTAAAAAGATGACAGACCTGGGAGCACAGGTTGTATTTTTGTCAGTTATTTCTATTAAAGGTTGCGGCTTAGGAAAGGAAAGAAGAATATTGCAAATAAATGACTTGCTACGTAGATGGTTTCATCAGGAAAGGTTTGGGGTTTTGGATCATGGTTTACACTTTCAAGATGAAGCTCTTCTATCAGGAGATTATTTGTACCTCACGAGGATAGGAAAAAATGTGTCTGGTAAGAGCCTTGCAAACCTAATAAGGAGGGCTTTAAACTGAATCCTATGGGGGAGTGAGACAAAAATTCAAAGCCTAGTATGATGTGAATAACTGGACATAAGAACACTCAAGATTTGCAGGGAGTGACACATATGCTAGGAAACATTTACTCGCAGGTAGGTACAGAAATGAAAACCTCAGAAATGATGTCTCTACACTAATGCGCAGAATATGGGAAACAAGCAGGAGGAACTTGAAGTCCTAATAGACATTACTGATGACCTAATAGGCATTACTGAAACTTGGTGGGATGACACTCACAATTGGAATATGAGGTTTGAGGGATACAACGTTTAAAAGGAATAGACCAAGAAGGAAGGGGGAAGAGTAGCTTTATATGTAAAGGAGGTATATACTTGTGAGGAAATACATGAATCTGAGGGTGGAAGTTCAGTTGAGAGTCTCTGGGTAAAAATAAAAGAAGTAAGAAATAACTGTGATATTATGGTGGGGGTCTGCTATAGATCACCAAGCCAGGCAGAGGACTTGGATGAGATGCTCCTAGAACAGATAACAAAGTTCTCAAAGTGACAGGACTGTAACTGTAACAGGTTATGAAGAGAGAGCAGAACTGCTCAATTCCTACTTTTCCTCAGTCTTCTCTTGCGAGAAAATGGTGCTCAACATGGGAAAAACAGAACATGTGATGAAGGAAGGGAGTTGCAGCCTAGGATTGGCATAGGGCTAGTATATATACTAAGTCCTTGGGGCAAGATGAACTGCATCCAAGGGTACTAAAAGAACTTGTAGATGCAATTTCTGAGCCTCTGGCTATTATTTTTGAGAATTCTTGGAGAACAGGTGAGGTGCCAGAAGATTGGAGGTGAGCAAATATTGTCCCCATCTTCAAGAAGGGGGAAAAAGAGGATCCAGGTAACTATTGACCTGTTAGCTTAATGTCTATACCTAGAAAAGTTTTAGAAAAAATCACCAAACAGTTGGTTCTTGAGCATTTAGAAAAGACGGCTGTGATCACTAAAAGCCAGCATGGGTTTCTCAAGAACAAATAACGGCCTGGGTCCGACTTACCTAAGGGACCGCCTTTCCCTGTACATACCCCAGAGAGCACTTCGGTCTGGGGCCCAACACCACCTGGTCGTTCCTGGCCCGAGAGAAGCCAGGCTCACTGCCTGTAGGGGGAGGGCGTTTTCGGTAGCGGCCCCTCACTGGTGGAACGAGCTCCCAGAGGAGATCAGGGCCCTGCGGGACCTGATGCAGTTCTGCAGGGCCTGTAAGACGGAGCTCTTCTGCCAGGCATATGAATAGGGGCCGCTGCCTCTGTGTACCCCCCCCCCACCAACTACCAACTACCATCAACAACCATCAATGTGCACCAGGTGTCACCATCTGATCACCAACGACCCCGGCGTGCACTCAATATTAGGCAGTACGCCATCGATACTGTGAGCACTTTATACAATACTTGAGTATTGTACTGTACTGTATTTTAATGATGTAAGTTTTAATGTTTGTTGTTTTATTGTGGACTTGGTCCACTAAAATGTGTAAGCCGCTCTGAGTCTGCTGTGCGGGGAGAGTGCCCTAGAAATTAAATAAAATTAATTAATTAAATAAATAAATAAATAATGTCAGACTAACCTTCTCTCTCTCTTTTTTTTTTATAAAGTTACTACTTTGCTGGATCAGGGGAATGCTGTAGACATAGTTTATCTTGATTTCAGTAAGGCTTTTGATAAAGTTCCACACAATATTGTTGCTGACAAATTGGTAAAATGTGGTTTGGATCCTATGTATGTGTTGGATCTCCCCGTAAGTGCCCCAGCGAGCCCTTCGATCGGGAAATAGTTATGAACAATGATGTTAAATGGCTATGAAATGAAAGAGACACATCCTTGCATTACATTCAAAACACACTGTCATGCCTTGGAGCATACCACATGTTTTCCCCCTAAAGTAGGAACATCATTTTGCAGTTTGGATATGCCGTCTGTATCTAGCTGCCATCTCAGGGAGGAGGGTCTCTCTCTCTCTCTCTCTCTCTCTCTCTCTCTCTCTCTCTCTCTCTCTCTCTCTGTGCCAGTCCAAAGACTAAAGAGATATTTTTCTTACACAATACTGATGCTCTAATCCAGGCTGGTCTGCTCCTAAAAGAAGAATCACATTAAGACTTCGATTCATCATCACCTTTCCCCTTGGTTATATCTCTGGAAGAAGTGCTTTATCTTCTAGTTTTGCTTATTTCTTTGCTGATGTCAAATTATTTCAGTACATTTTGTGTAAGTTCTTAAATGAAGAAGCTCCTAGAACAGAATTAACAAGGATGGTAGATTTTTTTTAAAAAAAAATTCATCCAGAATTAGAAACCTGTGTCCATGGAAACAGAAGGAAAGGGGAATGCTGAGACTCTCCTGCTTTTGCTTCTGGCACAGCATTCCGTGGCAGAAGTTATGTAGCAATAAATTCCACCATCATATGACCCAAGAACACCTTGAGGGGGGGGGGGTCATTCGCAGTATTCCCTCTAAGCTGAGTTAGTGTGAGCTAGCTCACAGTTTTTCAGACCCCAGCTCACACATTTTTTGTTTTGGCTCAGGAAGGATGGCTCCTGAGCAAACTAATTTATGCAGTAGCCAAATCACTCACTCACAACTTTAATGCCAGTAGCTCACAAAGCAGAATTTTTGCTCACAAGACTCCACAGCTTAGAGGGAGCATTGGTTTGCACATCCTCAAACATGATATATACTATATGCAATAGTCCTACATTTTTGTGTACATTGGTTTTTGACCTCCTCCTCCTCACCGCCTCCATTTTATCCTCACAACAGCACTGTATGATGGGTGTGGCTGTGACAGAGTGACTGGTTCAATGTCACCCAGCAAGCTTCCATGAAAGAGTGGGGATTTGAAGCTGGGTTCCCCAGTTCCTAGTCTGCCACTTGAACCACTACACCACGATGGCTCTCCCTTACAGTTAACAGAAAGCAGGCATAATTGTTCATCTTGTTCAGTCAACTGACACTACACAAGTTTCACCCAAAGTCAAAATCCAGCTGCCAACTTGAGCAGGGGCGTCGAGTTTTAAAATCCAGGGGGGGGGGTTTTTCCACGTGCGCACACTTCTCGTGCGTGCCTGCCGGGACCATGTCCCCATCGCCGCTGCCTCCCCCCTGCCTGGCCACTCCTGCTTCTGTCCCTCCCTCCATCCGTCCAGGGGCCAGCTGGGCATTTGCTTAGCTGGCCCCTGGATGGATGGAGGGAGGGAGGGACAGAGGCAGCCAGGGCGGGGGGTGGGAAGACAGAGAGAGAGAGAGAGATGGCAGCAGCGGTGGCAACCCTAGGAAGGGCCCGGGGACACGTGGCAGCGGGCGCTCCATTTTCCCGGGGGGGCTGTCTCCCCAGGAAATTTCGGGGGTGGCTCGAGCCCCCCCGTAGTTGATGCCTATGAACTTGAGAACAAGAGGGTTCCTTTTCTCTCTCACTCTGCCCATTTGGGACTCTCCAAATGTCAAGAAATGCATAAAGAGACCCAGCAAGTTTTCCAAGTCTCTCCTGTGCCCAAACCAATCTGTTTCCCAAGTCAATGCAATAGCATGGTGGGTGGATTGTGTGGGTCTGTGTTACATAAGAATTGGTTTCCAGGGACTGATGTTCTCATATCTTGAAATAAGGCAGCAGCTTAAGACCTAATGCCAACACTTGAAGAAGACAATTTAAAAAACATACCTCTCTCTCTCTAATATGTTTTCTTATTGCTACAAGAAAAATAATGATTGCTATGAGTCTGTAAGTTCCCATTAACTTAATGGGTTTTTGGCTAGGCTCTGAAGCCATTATAAAAAATGAATTGCTTCACTAGAAGAATCGAGACATTTCTTTTTCAGTTTCATCATGGGGAGGAGGAAAATGCATGCTTTTTCAGAAAGGAAATAAGCATTTCCTCTAGAGATAGAACTGGATTGTTTAAGGTTGTTCCTCTTTCTCCTGTAATTATGACTAGCAAATCCTGTCATTTAGCATTTGATGTGATTTTCATCTATATTTAGCCATGTAAATGCCAGGTAATGACAAACATACATTTTCTTTGGATTCACTTTGAATTGTCCCTTATGAAAGTTCATTACTTCTCAGTCAAAGCAATTGAGTGTCTTGTTCATATCTTGTCTCCAAAATGTGGAGGCAAACTTGGTGGCACCTTTTTAAAATTTAAGTGCAGGGAAGGGAAGAATCCAACTGATTCAGGACAGTGGTGCTGAGGAAAGGGGGTTAACCCATTCCCAAATTTTCTTGAATGAAATCACTCATTCACTCCACACTCCTAGCCTTGCTGTGGTGGACTGAGAGATACCCAAGTGAGCAGAACTGTGTTGGTCCAGCAACTTGTAGAAGAGGTTGCTTCCATTAAAAGCTGAGGAGGGTCACAAGATCCATATGCAGGTGATCGATTTCCATGGATGGACTTGTGGAGACAAAAGGTGAAATCATACCTACTGCTTCTGCTGATATGTCCTTTGCACTGATTGGATCATCTGCACAGAGCAGTGAACTGAGCCTGTGGACAGAGCATAGATGTGCACAAGCTGTATGTATGGAGGGGATCTTTGCAGAAGACCTGATGAACATCTGGAGGTCCGCAGTGGGGCCAGTACATGTGGTGCTGCTGGTCCTTTCTCCATGTATCCACTATCCCCAGAATCTTCATGTCTATACAGGGCTGAGGGCTCAAATAGACAAGACAAAGATCCACTTTGAATAGTGGAAACCAAAAGGTGAAATTCCTCCTCCGTTTCCTGCACAGCTCAGAAGTAAACTGAGGTTACACAAACCTGCAGTTGCATTTTAAAGATGGACCAAGAGGTGTGTCTTGAGTGTGTAAGTAGTAACTTCAGTTCTATGGCTATTGTGCCTCTCTCACTGCAATTGGTTATGGCCCTGGATCCAGTCCAATAACACGGCCACCCCAATCCATTCCTTAGCTCCATTTTGTGGAAACTAAATTTTGAATTGGACTGCAATGAGACAAATGTAGGAGGCTGGGTTTTCCTGTTTCCTGGCTTGCATTGTGCTCAAGTGGGAGGATTGCTTGGCTCTGTCAGCTGAATTTGAGTGAGCAAAGAACCAGCAGGTGATTGTGTAATACATAAACATTTCCTATTGCAAAATGGAGCATGCCAGATCAGCTTGTATATTTGCACTGTACTTGTCTCTGTTACAGTGAGTACAGAGTACTTTGACTTTGCAGCACATGTGGCAGACACAGCTGGTACAGTCTAAACTGGAGGGGATTTTTCCTGGTTACGTTCATCTACTAAAAACAAAAAAGACCAGAAAACAACTTTTGCAAAACCATCATGTGCTGAATTTTTATTAGCTTCCTGCTACTAAATTGCTCATATTTTCACAATTTGGTTCACCTGAAGCTAGTTTGAACTTTAGCTATCATTTAGGTTGTTCTTTAAAGCTTTATTTCCTCTAAAATTTCTTTCCTCTAAAAAATCTCCAGGGAACATTTTGTGGTGAGGGAAAGAGTCATGCACTCTCAGGGATCTGAATCTGCCTTCTCCCTCCTCCTCCCCTGATCTCCTTTAGCCGGAGTCTCTTTGAAATGGCAGGACTGACTTTTTAACGCATGTAGGAAGTTATGAATCAGTAAGCATAAATCCAGAGGGCTGTTTTAAGCCTGTTTTCTCCCCTCACCCACATGAGTCAGTGGCATATGTCCCTTCTACCACCTACCCTCCAGGAGAGCAAAAATAATGAGAAAATATAGAGGTTCATACAATTTAACCTGGTTCCTCCTCCCTCCCCCGTTACAGAACTTTATTTAGAAAACAGTTATTTAGAGAATTTATACATTTATTCATCTGCTGAATGTATATGCTGCTTTTCCAGAAACCTGCTTTAGTTGGCACACAAATAGAAAACAATTCCACAAATCATAAAAAACAACTACACAAATTTAGAGTCCAGTGGCCCCTTAAAGACCAAAAAAGGTTGATTCGAGGTATGAGCTTTTGTGTCCATGCACACTTTTTCACTACATAAATTATCACTGTTCAAATCAGGCTATTAGAAACAAGCCAGGGTCTTTAGGTCATAGAAACAACATGAAACAATCACTGAGTAGCCTAAAAAGAAATGCTTTGGCCTGGTGCCTAGAAGACAGAGCACTTTTGCACATACTAAATACTGCAGTTTCAATCCACTTCAGCAACCATTTGCAAATAGCTTTCATTATTTCACACAGTAAAATCCAGTTGCAAAGTGCATTGAAAGTTATTGAAAGTGTGTTATTTAGTGTGTGAAAGCACCCTAAGGTGGGCACCAGGCCAGTGACGGCCCCAGGTTTTTCCACCCACTAGGCGAGGATACATTCTGGCACCCCCCGCATGCTTGAGGGGAGGAGGGGAGCCTGTGCCAGGCTGCAAAAGGAGCTCCAAAGAGACCACGGGGGTGGCAGAGGGCGAGCAGCACTTTCCCGTCATCCCAGGCTGTCCCCCATGCCTGTCCTCCCTGCCTTCTTCTCTTTCTGTCTGGGGGGCTGCAAAGAGGGGAGTCTCTTGCCGGGGACAGAGCTAGAAGCCGGCAAGGGAGGCTTCCTGTGTGGGGCGAGGAGGGGACGAGGCCAGCCAGAATTGTGCCCTCGTCGAGCTGTTGCCCTAGGCGACGGTCTAAAATTTAACAATAACGGGCTGGCCCTGCACCAGGCGAACCTCCAGGGGGAAGGCTTTCCAAAGGCTAGGTGCCACCACTCCAAAAAGCCATATCATCACTTGTGCAGGCAGAGGCACAGACAGCAGGACTCCATATTGAATTACATCTTACTGGTGGGCTCCCATATTGAGTCCATTCATACTCATTTAGGTAAGTTGCCTCTGTACAAGCAAATGGAAGAAGGTGCAGAGAATACAAGGGAAACCTGTGTATTTTCATGGTTCTGTCAGTTTTGAAGAAATTTAACCCTATAGCTACAGGTACTACCTGTGCTATCAAGGTTGAACTTTGAGACGCTAAGTTTGGGACCCCAGCTAACCGCAGAGGTCCCTCCAAGCAGGCTGTTACTTTGCATCTAAAGTATGTATTATCATACAAGGGAGAGGCAATAGGACCATTAAGTTCAGAGGCTGAAATTACCTAACTGCACCCAGTGACAGGCACACAGGGGCAGCTGCTTCCACCTCTAACCTGTCCATTTCCATTTTTCCCCTTTAAGTGCAATACATGATGCTCTCTTAGAAAATGTGGCAGACATAGAATGAAACTGATTAATGTTTAGGCACTTAGCAAGAATGCACAGAGAAAAGATGACATAAAAATCAATGGTGAGAATGTTAAAAGCTACCTGACTCCTGGAACCTAAACTGCCCAGCTTGTCTGGCATCATGTGTGTGGGAGTATGAGGGCATTGTATCTACAGGAGAGACCTGCAGAGAAATGTGCCTCCATGGAAGGCTATGTAGAGAGAGTGATTGTGGCAAAAAGAGAGAGGATGGGTTAGAGAGCACCTCCCAGACAAAAATAAGCATCTCATTCAAGGAGATCACCAATAGACAACTTAGAGTGACATAGCGCCCCACAATGTCCAGGCATGCTGACTTGCTCACTCCAACAAGCAGGCCACCCTAATGAGCGATGCTGCTGGAAAATGAGGTAATCAGAATAATTCACAAGTAGGAATGGGCATAAACTGGGAAAATGTGGTTTGGTCTGTGGTTCATGGCCAAACCACGTACTAAACTATGAACCAAACTGAATCAGGAGGTTTGCTTGTGAACCAGACCGGTTCACAGCTCACAGCTCCTCAATCCCTGTTGAAAGGGTTTGCAAAAAACCTGAAAAATAGCTGAGCAGTGGGGAGCACCTCCCCACTGCTGAGCTATTTTTGCAGCTTTTACTGGGAACAGAAAGCAGGGTTTTAAAGGGACTGGGAGTCCCTTTAAACCCCTGCTTTTTGCTCCACCCTCAGACTGCCATGAACTGTTTTAAAAGTTCATGGAAGTTTATCATGGTAGTCCTGTCATGAATTTATGTTCACAAACCACAAACAGAACAAAATTCGTGATGAATTTTGCTTCATGGTTCGGTTCATGCCCATCCCTATTCACAAACATAAACTTCACTTTTGCATGCTGTGCCTGAAGCTACACTTGGAAAGCTGATGAAGATGTACAAAACTGGGGCAGGTACTTGTAATGAACCATCCAGGTGACTCACTCACCCTATAGTGGAGTCCAAAATGGAAAAACAAATCCAGTTGCAGGTACTCTGGTCATGAGAAAGGGATCCTCTTTACCCCATACTTTCACTTGTTTATATGAGCTATTTTGATTCTGGCTCCCCCCAAGCTTCTCTCATTTGCTCTGCCCCCTCTCTGTTCTCATTCCTATGAAGCTCCCACCCCTTTTTGAAAGTTATCTTTCCTGGCCTCTGTCATCTTTTTTTTTTTTACCTCAGTCTTCTTTCTGTACCCCATACACTTCCACTTATCTTTAGAATCTGATATATGCTTTGCACTAAATGTTTTAATGAATAAGAACATTTCCCCCCTCCAAGAAGCAAGAGTCTTATTTTCTGCATCCTTGTAAAAAAGAAAAGAAAAGAAAGAAAAGTATATCATATCTTTTAGCTGTGTCACACTTTCACATGTTCAAGAACTCCTTGCTTTTATTACTGGCTGACAGGCTTTCAGGAAAAGGTCATAGCAAGACAAGAATATGAATGTCATGGCATGAAATACCTTCCCAGTCCTCACTGCTTTTCATCTGCACTTTTGTGTGGTGCTTAGATATCAGGATAATGAAGAGGTACTATATAAACCCTCACACTGTTTGTTGGGACATGATTTTCTTACAAACATATTTAGCTTTTGCTGTAGTTCATACAGAGTTTCCTTTATTCTCACTGAATTTGTTTAACATTGAGAGCCAGTGTGGTGTAGTGATTAAGAGTGACGAACTCTAATCTGGAGAACCAGGTTTGATTTTGCACTCCTCCACATGAAGCCAGCTGGGAGACCTTGGGTCAGTCACAGCTCTTTCAGAGCTCTCTCAGCTCTTTCAAAAAATAAGTCTAGCTTGCCATCTAGTGGTGCATAATGCTAAAAGGGCTAGAACTTCAGGCTGCCAAAGAATCTTAGGATCTCTTGGCTATACTACATACAGTGCCATATGATAATTATTTATTAATTATTTCTGTTTAATATCATGAAGAAAAATTCTAACTTAAACATGCAAAGTTTGTCATTCATCAACTCAAGTTCAGCTCACAAGCCCTATACCAACTTGAGAGAGTGGGTTTCAGGAGATATAATGTCACATTTTTCATGATGCTCTAGAAATTTCCTCATTCTCTATGGTAAAGGTCATAGAGACTGCAGAAATCTTTAGAATATAATGGATGGTGTGATATCACTTCCAGGTGGAGATTTGGAGGCTATGTTGTTACTTTGGGGGGATACTCTAGGAATTCCTCCAATCTCTTTGCTGCTTCCCCCCATGCTTTTCTTCTGCTCCTCAAATAATTGAGGGTGGGAGAGGCACAGCAGGGGTAGAGAATTGGCTGTGGTCAACAAACAAATGAAAAGCCTAAGAAACTGGCTCAGAAATAGCTGGGGTTTTAAATCTTTTGACTAGGGTTTCAAGCCTAGTAAAGTAAGCAGTGGGGTACTGCAGGGATCAGTACTCAGTCTGATGCTTTTTAACTTGTTTATTAATGATTTGGAGTTGGGAGTAAGCAGTGAAGTGGCTAAATTTGCAGATGACATGAAGTTGTTCAGGGTGGTGAGAACCAGGGAGATTGTGAGGCACTCCGAAGGGATCTGTCGAGGTTGGGCGAGTGGGCATCAATGTGGCAAATGGGGTTTAATGTGGCCAAGTGCAAAGTGATGCACATTGGAGCCAAAAATCCTAACTATAAATACACGTTGATGGGGTCCGAACTGGCGGAGACTGACCAAGAGAGAGATCTTGGAGTCATAGTAGATAACTCAATGAAAATGTCGAGATAGTGTGACTGCAATGAAAAAGGCTAACACTATGCTGGGGGTTATTAGGAAGGGAACTGAAAACAAATCAGCCAGTATCATAATGCCCCTGTATAAATCGATGGTGCAACCTCATTTGGAGTACTGTGTCCAGTTCTGGTCGCCATACCTCAAAAAAGATAGCATTGGAAAAAGTGCAGAAAAGGGCAACTAAAATGATAAAAGGGTTGGAACACTTTCCTTATGAAGAAAGGTTGAAGCGCTTGGGGTTCTTTAGCTTGGAGAAATGATGGCTGAGGGGTGACATGATTGAGGTTTATAAGATTATGCATGGGATAGAGCAGGTAGAGAAAGAAGTCATTTTCTCCCTTTCTCACAATACAAGAACTCATGGGCACTCAATGAAATTGCTGAGCAGTCAAGTTAGAACAGATAAAAGGAAGCACTTCTTCACCAAAAGAGTGATTAACACATGGAATTCACTGCCACAGGAGGTGGCGGCGGCTACAAGCATGGATGGCTTCAAGAGGGAATTAGATAAACATATGGAGCAGAAGTCCATCAGTGGCTATTAGCCACAAGGTATAGATAGGAACTCTCAGTCTGAGGCAAGTGATGCTCTGTATTCTTGGTGCTTGGGGGGGCAACAGTGGGAGGGCTTCTAGTGTCCTGGCCCCACTGGTGGACCTCCTGATGGCACCTGGTATTTCTGGCCACTGTGTGACAGAGTGTTGGCCTGGATGGGCCACTGGCCTGATCCAACATTGGCTTTTCTTATGTTCTTATGTTCTTAAGCCACTAGGCGGGAGTGGGGGAACCCCAATTTCATGGTCTCCAGCCCACCACCAGTCAGCTGGCCAGCAGGGGGAATCCCTGCCCCAACAGCCACAGCCAGGCATGATGGAAGTGACATCATCCCACTAGGGACATCATGCGGTGACACTCTGGCATTTGGAGCAAAATTCTATGGTAATCATAATGTTTTGTCCCAAATACTAGAGTGTCACTGTGCAACATCGCCGGCATGATGATGTCACTTCCACATGGTGTCATTATGCTGAGGACATTGCCCCCACTTCCAGAAAGCTCCCTCCCACCCCTCGCCAGCAGAAGAAAAGGACCCAGCAACCCTACTTTTGACCTTTCTTGGCAAAGTATATATATATTATTGGCATTTCTCCAAATCCTGGTCCTTAAGTAGTCTTCTGGTGCCTATTTCGAAACAATGTTAGCAATGCAAAGTCCTTTGCACATAGAAGAAAACCTAAAGACATGCTGAAGTAAACATAATTCTTTTATCTCTTTTCCCTTATTGCAGAAATCCATGACAGAAGGCTCTGAAGTGATCTTACGTGTGTCGTGTTGACTCCTTTTCTTTTTTCTTTTTTTTTCTTTTTAACATTTTTTTCCTTTAACAACAAACAGCTATTACACATGGTGAAAAGAAAGAAAAATATACATTTGTCTTCCAACATATCACCAAATATACTCAGTTCAAAGAAACATTTTACCATAAACCTAATATTCGTAAGTCAACAACAATATTCTAAAATTAATATCCTATTGCAACTATCTATATCTATACACTATTGTATAAATCAAAAATATAACAACTTTTGGTAATATTTGTTTTTAGGAATAACACCTGAATTAGCCAAGTACACAGTAATAGGAAACCATACAGCTTGAAAATATTTCTGGTAAGTAGTCAAATTTTGATGTAAAGAATAAGACAGTATTTTTCCGTGTACAAAATGATTCCACAGCTTATTTTGCCAGGATTCCAGAGAAGGGGGAGTAACTACCTTCCAATTCTGGGCAATAGTAAGCTTAGCAGTAGTAAGCAGTGTGGAAATCAAAGTTATTTGTGACTTTGATAAATTTTGTTTTGGAAACATATCCAACAAAACATTTTCGGGTAATAAAGATAATTGAATAGTTGTTATTTTTCGAATTTGGTCCAAAATTTGAGTCCAAAAAGATTGTACCACTGGACAGGACCACCAGCAGTGAATAAAATCCCCAACTTGACCGCATTTTTTCCAACAAAGATTATTGGGTTTATGATATATCTTTTGTAGTCTTTTTGGGGTAAGATACCAACAATGTAGTATTTTTAAAAAAATTAAACTTTATGCAAAAAACAGTTGAGGTTAAACTTGGTGAAGCCCAAATTTGGTCCCACTGACTTAGGGAGATTCTGTTATCACAATCCAGATTCCATTGAACTTGAGATTTTAATGTGCCATGTTTCCTTGTGGCATTCAAAATTTTATATATTTTTGATATCAAACCTTTAATTTCCACATTTTTATTCTTAATTATTGTTTCAAATTCAGTCAAAATTCGTAAAGGATTTGATTCAGTAAACCAGGATTGCAAGAGGTGATGTAACTGTAGATACTGAAACCAAGGGATGGATTTGCCAATTCTAGTTTCAATCTCTGCTTTAGTAAAAGGTTTATTTATATTTATCAAATCAATTAAGCGTGTTAAACCAGCTTGTTTCCATATTTGATAATTCTTTTCCTCTTTTCCAGGTGGATACCAGTTCTGGTTGGTATAAGTGGATAAAATCGATCTCTCTGAAGTTAAAAGTTGTCTTCGTTTGTCCCAGAGCTCCAAAGCCGTGTCTAGGTAAGTAACATTTTCCTTGTTATTTGAAGTTCGTCGATGAGGATGATGTTGCCATATGATGTTCTGTATCAAAATAGAAGGGTAATGAAGGACCTCAATTTGTAGCCATGAAGGAGGCACCTCTGTGGTTAGTAGTCTAGCAATAGTGGCTAACTGCGTGGCTTCATAATACAGGGCTAAATCTGGAAAACCAGATTCCCCCTTTTCTCGTTGAAGCCTTTAAGGCGGAAGCTTTTATTCTAGGGTTCTTATATCCCCAGAAGAATTGAAGAAGTGATTTTTGCCATTTATATAAATCTTTTGGTGAAAGTTGTACTGGAAGTGCTCTAAAAAGAAACAAAAATTTCGGGACTATCAGTGATTTAATAATACTTAGTCTGTCTGCCCATGATAAATCTATAACATGCCATTGTTTCAGTTGAGTGTTTGCTTCTCTAAAAGTTTTTTGAAAATTAACTGCAATAATATCTTTAAGGTCCACAGGGATTAAAACGCCTAAACATCTCCAACTAGTAGTAGACCATTTATACAGAAAAAATAGTTGAATTTCTGTTTTATTTTTAGGAGTAACCACCAAAGGGATTATATTTGATTTTTCCATGTCCACTTTCAGACCAAATAGTGGTTGTATTTTTTGAAATACTTTATGAAGTTCCAGTAATGAAGAGAGTGATTCTGAAAGAAATATAACCAAATCGTCTACGTAAAGACTGATCTTATGCATTGAAGGGCCCACTTGTATTCCCGCAATATTAGCATTATTCCGAATTGCTGTTGCTAGTGGTTCCATTGCAAGGGCAAAAAAAAAGTGGTGACAGGGGACAACCCTGCCTAGTTCCACGTTGCATTGAAAATGTTCTGCTTAAGAAATTGTTTGTTTGAATACGTGCTGTAGGATTGGCATAAAGAGAACCAACTGCTGTTTGGAATTTCTTTCCAAAATGCATTGTCTGTAAAAGTTGCTTCAAATAGCCAGTCTCCAAACTATCAAAGGCCTTCTCCAAGTCCACAGTAAGCATTAGTCTTCTCCTTAGTTTTTAATATACGAAATAATATCCAGGGTGGTCGAATGTTATCCATCATTGATCGTTTAGGAATAAATCCTGTTTGGTCAGAGTGGATGTAGAATGGAACAATGTTCTGTAGTCTGTTTGCTAATATTTTTGCAAAAATTTTTACATCACAGTTTAATAAAGCTATAGGTCTGTACGAGGTAGGAGAGTCTCTAGGTTTATTTTCTTTAGGAATTATTACAATATGGGATTCTTTCCAAGAAGGAGGCATTTTGCTTGTATTTAAAAGTAAATTGCAGGTTTTTAAAAGGTGTGGTGTTAGCTGAGATGAGAAGACTTTATAAAATTCTGGACCATATCCGTTGCTGCCTGGTACTGTATTAGGTTTAATTTGCATAATAACAGCAGTAATTTCGTCATTTGTGACAAGTGCGTCCAAGTAATGTTGATGTTCTGCAGAAAGTTCTGTTACAAGCTTATTTGTTTTTAAAAAGTCTTGAATCTCTTCTATATCAGGGTTGGATGTAGAATATAGTTTTTCATAAAATTTAGTAAAACACTCGTTAATACCCTGAGGATCGAAAAATTTTATGTTGTTTGCGTCTTTCATTTGAAAGATCCTTCTGTCTGTTTGTTGTTTTTTCACTCTCCACATTAGTAGTTTTAAGCTCTTAGGGTTCCTTTGCCAATGTGTCTGTGTTGACTCCTTTTCTACGAAAACATCCACACAGCGCTTCAGGAACAGCAGGTAGACACTTAGGAAGAAAATAACTAGTAAAATTATTTACATTTCTACCAATGGGTTATTGCGATCCCTCTATCCAATAACCGAGAGTTGCTCCTGTGCAGATAGTCAAATCTGTGCAATAGGACAAGCTGCAGCTACCATAGGGACCCTGGGGTTCCAGAAAAAAATATTTTACAAAAAGAACCCACTAAATTTGGGATACCTCCCAAAGTTTAAAAGTGACCTCTATGCATGCACAAATGTCACCAAATTAACCCTTCCCAATCTCTGGAACTCAGGCAGCATTTTGGGTTTCTATGAGTCTATAAGTGACCTTTTATAAGTAGGCAACCCTTCAGGCCCCATTGCAGGAAATTGCTCTGACTATTTACAAGGGAACTAAAGCTTTCCATGCTGTGTGTGTGTGCTATGGCCAAAGACTGAATGGAGGCTACTTTTGAATAACATCACATTTTTAAAAATAGCTATACAATTGTGCACAATTGGTGGGGGTTTGGTTGTGGAACACTGAGGTTCACCTCATTTGGTAGTAGTGCAACCACAATCTCTCCGCATAATCCTGAAAGATAATCCTTTGATTCTCTGACAACTAATGATTTCTCAGGGGCCTTGCCCATGGTTGAAATAATATCTTATGCCTAGGCATTATCAGAAACTTCAAATTCCGTGTAGATTCCTCACAAGATATGTATGTGTGACACATAAATGAGAAACAGTCTGTGGGATTCATAGTTTCTAAATGGTCACAACTATGTCTTGTGGCCTGAAACCACCACAAATTACCTTTGATTGCACAAGCTAAAGAGAGCAGACAGGATCTGTCAATTACCGGTGTCTTAAAAGCTCTACAGGCACATTCATATAAAGCTCTGAGATACTCAGCTACTGGAACATAAAAACAAGCCCTGAGGCCTTGTCTTCTATAAGGGAGTAGATGGGGTTGGTGGGTAGTGGTGCTCTGCGTTTTAATTTACAAAATTGTTTAGAGCTAATGAGCAACTCAAATCAAAGCTGAAGTCCTGCTTTCATTTTGTTTCCAGTGGAGGTAATTGAAAACATGTGTACCTGACTCTGGTTGCTTACCACTCCTCTCTTGGTCCTGAGCATCTGGTTAATTTGGAATGGCAGCCCCTATTAAGCAATCCCAACTAGTCTGCTGTGGCTAATTACATGCAGGTTATTAATGCCATACTTCCCCAATTTAGAAAAAGAAAAACAGAAATTAAACCTTTGCTCCAAAGCATAACTGTTTCAGCTTGACCTTATGACTTTGGGATCTGATTTGTTCTGTCTAAGAGTGCTCAGAAAGAAACAAAGAAACAAATGGACTTAAACTTAATATATATGCTCAGCCCCTTTCTGAGTTTATTAGACAGACTAGTGAGTATGAATGCGTAATAAGAAGACTCACCCCTCTGAAGCTCTTGGATTTCAAATCAAGGGCCAGATTAAAAGGTCTAGGGCTCACTTTCTTAAGGAGGATCTTACAAAGCTGCAACCTAGGAAGCCTAGTTAGGCCTGGTTTACACATATAGCAGAGTGAGGTGGAAATGGGATGGCAAACTGGACACTATCCATACATACCACAGGTAAAGCACCAACATTTTCAATATATTTGTATAAATCTCCCTGCAAGTAGAAAATACAGTGTATTTTTTCTCCTTGATGTGTTACTCCTTTATTTGCAGAGATTTAAAAAAAAATATTGGGGAGTGTTTTTAAAAAAATAGCAACTACTAACTTTAAGAGGTCATTTGGTCCATTCTACCACCTTTGGGTTCTACTGCTTCAGTCACAGATCCCAGTTTAGCCAGTGGCTGGCTCCTTGCTTCTCTTTTCACAAAAAGGTAAAGGTTTCCCGTGCTTGAAAACTAGTCGAATCCGGCTCTAGGGGGGCAGTGCTCATCTCTGTTTTCAAGCCAAAGAGCCAGTGCTGTCTGAATACATTTCTGTGGTCATGTGGCCAGCATGACTGAATGCCGAGGTGCACAGAATGCTGTTACCTTCCCACCAAAGTGGTACCTATTTACCTACTTGCAATTTCTTGCTTTTGAACTGCTAGGTTGGCAGGAGCCGGGGCCAGAGATGGGAGCTCACTCCATCACAAGGCACTAGGGTCTTAAACTGCAGAACTACATACCTTCTGGTCTGCAGCTCAGTATCTTTACCTCTGAGCCACCATGACCCCTAACTCTCTTCTCATACACAAAAGATATTACTCCCCAAAATATATCCAATTGTTAAAACACAAGTTAAAACAAAGGTCCAAATTAGCTTTGCCCCACGCGGAGTTTCACCCCTGAAAATCTGTGTCTCAGAAGCAGTAGTTGCTTTCTCTCCCAACTGATTTTAAAGAAAATTAAGTCACTTCAGGACCAACCATGGACCTCCAGCATCTCAAGCTAGTTGCACCCTTAGGATTTCAGGTCAGTAATACAAGATGGCACCAGCACTTTTGCTGTTCTGGAATCACTTCTGCTCAGGCAAGTGATCAGGCAACCAGCCTCTGGTGTCACGGGCTGGGGTCCCAATCAGAGGGAGTCCAAAACAGGCTGAGGTCAGGAGCCAGAAACACAGAGCCAAATCCAAAGCCAGGGTGTCCAAAGATCTAGGTGCAAGAGCTGAGCCGAAGTGGATGTGAGGCAGCATGAAGCTGATTCGTTGCTTCCATGAAGAGTATTGCCCAGAGTGTGCAGTTTAATGCTGCTATCAATTATAGGGCTGCCAAGTCCAACTTGGGAAATATCTGGGGACTTTGGGGGTGGAGCCAGGAGACTTTGGGGGTGGAGCCAGGAGAAAGGAAGTGACATCATTTTGTGAAGTCACATCCTGTGATGTTGCTTCCACATGCTTCCACATGAACTCATGAAGTTTCCTAATACTGAATCAGGCCATTGGTCCATCAAGGTCAGTACTGACTACTCAGACTGGTAGTGGCTCTCCAGGGTCTCAGGCTGAGATCTTTAATATCATCTATTACCTGATCCTTTTTTAGCTGAAGAGGCTGATACCTCCTGCATGTCAAGCAGATGCTCTATCACTAAGCAACGGCCCTACTGAATCCTTCCTCATCTTGGCAGAATATGATTTTCATATCATAAGAACAGGAGAGAAGCCACAGTGGATCGGCCCATCCAGTACAGCCCATCCAGTACAACACTCTGTGTCACAACAGTGGCCAAAAATACCAGGTGCCCTCAGGAGGTCCAGCAGCGGGGCCAGAACTCCAGAAGCCCTCCCACTGTTGCCCCCCCAAGCACCAAGAATGCAGAGCATCACTGCCCCAGACAAAGTGTTCCATTTAGACTTTGTGGCTATAATAGCCACTGACAGACCTCTGCTGGATGGGGACAGAGAGAGAGAGACAGACAGACAGACAGAAAGAAAAAAGAAAGAAGGAGAGAGAGAGAAGGAAAAGAGCTGGCACAGGCACTTACTTCCATTTAGACCTTGTGGCTAATAATAGCCACTGATAGACCTCTACTGGATGGGGACAGAGAGAGAGAGAGAGACAGAAAAAAGAAAGAAAGGGGGAGGGGGAGAGAGAGAGAAGGAAAAGAGCTGGCAGATGGACTTACCCCAGGCCCAGCAGCAGCAACCTTTCAATCTTACACCAGCCGCATGCAAAAGCAGGCCCTTCAGTAAGAGCTTAGTGCCTCGTTAATCTCTGGGCGGGGCTCTCTTGCTAACTCTTAAAGGGGAAATGTCTGGTGAGGCTTTTCACTGCAGGCTCTTCAGACATTTCCCTTTAAGAGGCCTGGAAGGGAGAGGGCCCGGCAGGCTCCGACGTTCCCCTCCTGTTGGCAGCCATTGCCTCCCCCCGGTGGCCAGTTTTGAAAAAGCGGGGGGGAAGCATGAAAAATCGGTGTTTCCCCCACCCTACCGGGGAACTTGGCAGCCCTAATCAATTAGCCAGCTGCACGATTGCCCAGGCGCCTGTTAGAATTCTGGGCTAGCCAAGTGTCTTCCCTGTAGCCTGGCCTCTTGTCGCATGGTTGCTAAATTTTGCCGCAGTTGCTCCCTTAAACAAGTCACACGTGGGGGTGAGTCAGAAGAACTTTCAGCTTGCAATTCTTCCCCCTTATCTGAGCCAGATGTGAAGAATGCTGATACAGGCAATTGCCAGCTATCCTCCTCTGCTGTTTCAAAGGGGCCAGCTGCAGTTTTTGCAAGCTCTGTCAGTTCTTCCTCATCCAAGCCCATGACATCTGGCTTGGTTGCTCCAGTAGTCCATGGCTCAGCAACTAATTTCATACTAGAAGTTCCTGTGCAGGGAATTCTCTTTTTTTTGGTATTTTGTGTGTGTGTGCCCATGCCTGGAAGTCATAGCAACCTCTGGCAACTGCTAATGGGGCATGGAGGACAATCAGAGAAGTGGCTTGATAGCCTGCCTCTGCCTCCCAACCCTGGTATTCCTTGGTGGTCTCCCATCTATTGCCAGGGTCGACCCTGCTTAGCTTTCAAGATCTGACAAGATCAGGCTTTCCTGTGCTATCCAGGTCAGGGTCCATGTGGGAAGTTCTTGGAATAGGGCCAGTGCCTGCATACCTTGAGGTGGGGCAGCTGCTGAGGCCCAGGACTTCTGGTAGGGCTGACTGCCACTGGCTAAGGTCTTGTGACCATTACTGGAGGAGCAGTTAGAGCTTCTGGGGTTTAGTTGTGGCCTGTTCACTTTGTTATTTGTTGTGTTCCCAGAAATTCAATTCTTGTGGTTCTCATTCCTTCCCCACCCAGAGATAATACACCATTAATATGTTTTAATACTGAACATGACCCTTCTGTGGATGCTTAAATCCAGAGACTGAAGCCATGAACAGACCAGACAGATCTTTCCATAAATCTGAGGAAAGCCCTAGACTTGCAGAAAAATCCAAAATAATAGAAGCAGTGCCTATACTTTTAAGAAAGGTGATATCAGTAGCCATTGTGGGGGGTTGCTAAGCAACCTCAACACTATCATCAGCCTTCAAACCTTGCTTTCTGTCAGTAACATGTGGCGGGCTCATTCCAGGACTATTGTGGCCTTCCAGTCCAACCCTGCTCCCTTCCTTCCTGCTCTGGAGGGAAGACTCATTAGGGCTATACCCTGCAACAACTACCAGGCTACTAGCTACTGTGCAATTTGCACGTCTCATCCAGGTGCAGCAGAGGCTAATAGATAACTTGATGCCACACAACTTATCTGGGCCCAGCGGCAGCTTCCACAAAGACATGGCCAGGCCCAGCAGTGGCCACCACACAACTCATTTGAATGACTTGCTACTACATGACTTTTGCAATTGGCCAGAGACTTTTCCAAGGGAAAGGCTGCCAGGAAGGAAAAGGATGGAAAGTTGTGAGCCAGGGTTGTATAGTGGTTAGAGTGTCAGACCCAGTTTGAAATCCCTACTCCAAATGCCTCAGTCCAATTGCATATGCATGCATCAACAGGGAGCCGTCACAACTGACCTTCAAGCCAATCAGCTGTTTGGTGATGAATATGGGAGGAAGAATAGCCTCCTGCTGCTCTCCCAAAAGTTGACGGACAGGATCACCAATTTTCTGACAGGGCTATCTAAGCACAGGCCTAGCAACTGGATCAGGGCAGGGGCTACAGACAAAGCATGAGTTGTGCATGCAGTTTCTCACTTAACAAGGGATGTGCCTGTAGAAGTCTGCTTTCACATGTACTTTCCTTGAGTTGGAAGGTATATGTGTCACATTGTCCAGAAGCTGGTCCTTCTGAAAGCAGATCTTTAAAATTCTGCTGATCTCTGTATGCATTATTTTTTGCATATTCAGTGTCATATACAAGGTGATTTAGAATTAAAGAAATCATATGAAGATGTCAATCTGGTTGCAGGTACCAAAAGGAGAGAGAGTACAGCAGATTGGAAATCTCCTTAAAAACCATTCAACGATACCTGGCTGTTTGTGACCATGGAAACACAATGATGTGATCTTTTGTGATGCTGTGCAGTATCAGAGGCTGAGAACAGACTGGCAAAATGAAGTGCAAGGGAAGCGGGGCAAAAAGGCCAAGGCCGAATTGTTTTGGGGCTTTCCGTTTACACTGCGTAGACTGATGCGGGACCATACTGGGGAGGAGGCTGAATGGAGTGTTCACACTGTGGGACGGCCCCTAGCATTTTGCTGACCTGCGCATAGGCACATGGGCGCATAGATGCAGCAGCCAGATCAGCAGGTTCACATTACCAGTGCCATTTGATATGTGGCATATTTACGTCCACACTGCCAGGAAGCGGGATAAACGTGCACCCAGATGGCTTGACACCGATTTCACCAGGTACTTTTTAAAAGCGGGATGAAAGTGCTTCAGGATGGGGTGAGTGCAGCACAGCAACGCCAGGCAGCTGTGGCTGTGTGAACAGGCTTTCTTAATCCATTTGCAAAGCTGGCCTATATCTGGCCAAACTGCCAGTCTGAACTCAGCCTAAGTGATTCTGATTTGCTCCTGTTTGTGGGGCTGCAAAGCGCCTGCGAGGATTACTGAGAATGCAAGAGCATTACCTACTCCTGGTTAACAGCGCTCAAGAAATTGAGCCAACGCACTGACATTTCTCAGAAACAAATGAAAGTTCAAAGAATTACTTAGCAGTTGAACTATGCTATTGCACTGCACATCGCCCAGCATTATCTCTAATGTAATCTTGGAAGGAACACGCCAACAGCAACTCTGCAGATTAGCGCTCCATTTTGTTAATCTCAGAATGGTTGAACGGATTCTCTAATGCAGTGGTTCTCAACCTTTCTAATGCCGCGACCCTTTAATACAGTTCCTCATGTTGTGGTGACCCCCAACCATAAAATTCTGCCAACACACACAACATTGAAGCTACTTTTTCAGATGTTTTCTCTTGCATGGCAGTTAGCACCAAACAACTTTAGACACACATATATTTGCAAGCTATTCCCAACAAGACACAACAAACACTCAGGCTTCAGACTTACTTTTCTTCAACAGAAAATGCCATGAGAAAATGAAGGTAGGTGGGGGGAGAAGCTGTTGCAGGTAGGAGGGAGAGAGAGAGAAAGGGGGAAGAGAGAGAGGGGGAGAGAGAGAGAGAGAAAGGGGGAAGAGAGAGACAGAGAGAGAGAAAGGGGAGGGGGGAGGAAGGAAGGTAGGTGGGGGGGGGAGGCTTTTGCCGCCTTTCCTGGGCTCTCCTGCTACCCCCAGTGGCTGTCATTCCACTCTTGTGGTCTGTCATTCTAGTCACAGAACACTCCTGCTACCCCCAGTGGCTGTCATTCCACTCCAGGGCCTGTCATTCCATTCCCAGAATACTCCTGCTGCACCCAGGGGCTGTCATTCCACTCCGGGGCCTGTCATTCCATTCCCAGAATACTCCTGCTGCCCCCAGGGGCTGTCATTCCACTCTTGTGGTCTCTTGTTCTAGTCACAGAACAGTCCTGCTACCCCCAGTGGCTGTCATTCCACTCTCGTGGTCTCTCATTCTAGTCACAGAACACTCCTGCTACCAGCAGGGGCTGTCATTCCACTCCGTGGTCTCTCATTCTAGTCACAGAACTCTTCTGCTACCCCCAGGGGCTGTCATTCCACTCTGGGGCCTGTCATTCCATTCCCAGAATACTCCTGCTACCCCCAGTGGCTGTCATTCCACTTCATGGTCTCTCATTCCAGTCCCAGAACTCTCCTGCTACCCCCAGGCCCTGTCATTCCACTCTGGGGCCTGTCATTCCAGTCCCAGAGTAGTCTATATGGGCCCAGAAACCCTAATGGAAAATCCATTCCACATTTTATTTGCAACTCTACTTGTACTGTAATGTATTTCAGTGGAGCCCATGCAAATCAATTGGCATTCCTAGCTCCCATTATTTCCAATGGGCCTTCAAGTGTTTCCCATTGTTTCCAATGGGCAATCCTGTCCTTCCTTTTAGTACATCCTTTTGTTTTCAGTGGGCAATCCTGTCCTTCCTTTTAGTACATCTCTTTCTGGCATGAGCAGTCAGAAACAGAAAAAAATGATTTTTAAAAATAAAAGTTAAGAAGTAACAAAGTAACAAAGAACGGAAAAGCTGGAGAAATTCAAAAAGGACTGGGGGGGGGGAGTGGAGAGGAGAGCTGGGTTGGAATCAAACTTTGCTGTTGGAGCAGGAGGAGGAAACAGAAGCCACATTTTTGCTTCAACTTTTTGGGCACTGAAAATAGTAAGAAGCCTGATTAAAGATATATATTGTTTTTAATCCACAGTTTTTTCTACTCCTCTCCCTTTCTCTCTCTGTCCATACACACACACACACACACTCCACCTTTCTTTCTACTTTGGTGTTCAAAACATTTACAACACAAAAGCTTACCAGAAGACACAGAAGTTGTGCAACCTGGAGGAGCAAAACTTTTAGATAGAGGACTCTGAAACCCCGCCCCACCCCTGCACACACTCTGTAGGAAAGCTACAGCGTGCTCTGCTTGGACTTCTGGGTGAGCGGATTAGGGCTTTTGGGGAGGGAAAGGTGGGGAGGGGAGGGGCTCGGATGCCAGCCGGCAACCCCAGTGAAATGGTTGTTCGACCCCAAAAGGGGTCCCGACCCCAAGGTTGAGAACCGCTGCTCTAATGGCATTTTTGTTCTTCACTCTTTGATTACACATCGAACTTACAGTTTGTCATATCCTATAAGAGTGTAAGCCTTTGAACTTAATGTTTGTCATGTCTTGAAGGTAAGGCTGGAGATGGACCAGGAAAAACAGGTCCAAGAAGAGCCTTCACTGAAAGCTTGGGGAGGTGGAGGCATGAGTTCCCTTGTAAAATATTGCTCCAGAAATGCAAAAAGATGAGGAGAGACATTACCATATCCCTGGTAATGTGAAAAGCCACCATACATTAGGAAAAGGTGTTAGCAGTCAGCTTATGCAGCTTGGCCTGATAGTCCTCATGCACTGAAGAAACAGCTTGGGGACTTAATGCAGCAGTACTAACGATCATTGGAGACTAATATAAAACTTTGATGATAACCAACTGGGCTTTTTTTAGCCAAATACAGTAGAGGAGAGGGGGGAATCTGAATTCTGGATGGACCACAAGACTTCTTGCAAGGTGCTGCAAAAAAGAAAAAAGGCCAACTCAACTTTTGGACCATCTGACTGCCAGATTTCATCTAGCCCAGTCAAGGACCCCTGAGGACTCCTGTTCTCCCTAGCAAGCAGGAGGAGCAGGAAGTCAAAGAAAGAAGCCCTTTTATTGGGGAGCATATTGTTGATTTCAAACCAATAATATCCATGTTTTCCTGATGTCACTTGCCATCTTGAGCCAGCTCCTGCTTCCTCTTTCTGTCCTTGTAGAATAGGTCTGTGTACTCAGGACACTTGGATGCAATCTATAATCAAACCAGCCCTTTTGACCTGAAGGATAGTGAATGCAAGCAGAATACAGCTCTAAACAATTTGTATGTCGAACATATTCCCTTGAGGAAGAACATTTGTATTCAAAATGCATTCCATTGATTCCATTCTTCTGTGGCAGAATACTATAACAGAAACCAGTTTGAGTTGGAATACAATGGTTTGTGCTACTCAAGGCTGACTGTTGAACCCTAAGCTGAGTTTACATCCTTCGAAGTCCCTCGAGGTTAATGGGTTTAGAAAGGTGTCACTCTATTTGGGACTGAACTGCCAGGTCCCATTCTAGTCGGGAAATTATCCGGCACTTTCTTGTTCCGGATGTAGCTGTCTCAGCTTTCTTCAAAGAATGAAAGCTTATTTGAGAGACAGCAGAAGAGGAAGAGGCCAGGAAAGGCAGAGCAATTTTGCAGGGTAAACCTATCAGATGGGCAAGAATGACTGCCAGGTTCGGGAAATGGGAGAGCTAATTTCCTTTGCTTCCTGCAAGAGTACCAATAATCAATTTTAAATTAATCCAAGATCGGTTTCATTTCCCTCCAACCTGCTTTGTCTACTGGCCAATGAGAGGACTGTTCTGAGACTGTGCCATCGGACTTTGGAGAGTACGTATATTTAATCCCACAGCTAGCAGCTGTTGCCTTGGCGGTCTGGCTTTGCTGTAATTGTTCTGGCTAGGCAATTTACGCTGCTGCCAAGCTGTGAGATTCTGAATCTGGCTGCATGTTGTTATGCTCTTGAATGTCCTGAGAGTGTGATGGTATCTATAATTATGCTTTCAGGGGGAGCAGGAAATCAAATATAAGGGGGAACTGCTTGGCTTTGAGGGCCGTTGATTGCAGATCAGTCATGAACATGACTTCCTGAGGTACATGTCTTCCTGCAGACATGTTCTCTGCAAAATGCACAGAGGTGTGCATATAAGTCCACATCCTTCCAGAAATCTATCCTTTTACAGAGCTGTGTGCATTTATTCAATCGTCTTCACCACTTAGGGCCAAACTCCTCATCCAATGAGAGACATATGACCACTCCCACGTGCCCATTCACTTCAATTATGTTGTGGAACCCCTGGATCAGTGGCACTGACTAAGGAGGGATTTAATCCTCTTCCCTGTGTCATATCTCTTATATAAATAACTCCCAAGCTATTTTTCCCATGTAGGGAAAAATAGAGATTCCCTAGTGGACAAACAGAAACTCGGGAGAAGTGAAATTTATAGGGGGACAGAGAAGAATCCTGGAAAAATGACATGGGGGGGGGGGGGTTAAACATTCCTTCTTCCTAGTATAACTGGTTGGATCCAACTTGAGCCCCTTGGAGATATTTAAGTTAAAATAAGTTCATTGAAAGATCCAGTCCAGCTCTCTAATGTAATGTAGTTTTGCTGTCACTTCACAGACAGATCAACACACAATTACACATCATGTGGGGTATTTGAGATGTTCCAGGCAGCTAATTCTATGACAGAAATTGCTCTACCCCCTGGGTTGCTATTAGCCATGTTAAGAACGGTTTTAGTCTGTGTATCTGTGTTTTACGCCATTTCGGTCTAATAGAAGCTTGGGTGACTGATTTCTGTTGGGGGAGTGGGAGGAAAGGAATAAGCTGCCCTTTCCCAGCTCTGTGGCTCCATTCCAAATTCCCTGTCCCAGAGTTACGTTGTTAACATAAACAAAAACATATGCAGGCTGAAGACAGAGTGCCAGTTTGCCGCGCCTCTGCGGCGCGGCAGACTGGGGCAGGGGGGATTTCCCCCGTGGTGCGGCGTTCGCACGTCACCGGAAGGAAGCCGCCCGCAGCGTTCAGACTGCGGGCGGCTTCCTGCAGTGGTGGGCAGACACCACGTGGCTGCCCCTGCCCGCACGTGTTCACACCCGCTCCGGCGGGTGGAACACGCGCGCGTGGCACGCCGCAGCAGCCGAGCACCACTTTGAAGTGGTGCTCGGCTGGTGCGGGAGGAGCACGGCGCTGGATGCGATGCGTCCGGGCCGCCTCCTGGGGGCAGATGCGGCCGTCTGAACAGCCGCTCTGCCTCTGCTTCTGAAGCGGAGGCAGAGCGGCCGAGACTGCCAATCTGTCCTCGGCCTCAGTCATGGATTTCTTGTGTAATAGGCCTTTTTGTCCTTGAGTATCAAGCCAGCAGGACCATGTTGACTGGATAAAAGGGTGAAATAGAAAAAAATACCATCGTGGTAGAATTTTTCTGTTTTTCCAAGAACCATCTGCTTTTTTAAAAGCATCTTTAAAAATAATAAATAGCTTAACACTCTTAATATCCTTGGCAATATTTCCTGGTGGCATAATTATAGGGTTGAAAACTGTATCAAAACTAATTATGGACACTCGTGTTCTCCTATGAAAAGTTTGACGTAGAGAAGTACAAACCCCCTCCTTTTTCTTCCAGTGCAAATAAGGCACAATGTAAACTTTCTTCTTTCCCAATACTCAAGCTCAAGAGGGAGAAAAGGCTTAATTTTCAAAAGGAATATTCCACCTGTTCCAATATGTGCAGTCATAATACAGCATTAGTGGTGAAAAGGACTTCTATAAGTGAGAGCCAGTTTGGTGTAGTGGTTTGGAGCGCAGACTCTAATCTGGGAGAACCATGTTTGATTCCCCACTCCTCCACTTGCAGCTGTTGGTGTGAACTTGGGTCAGTCATAAGTTCTGTCAGAGCTGTTCTCTCAAGGGCAGTTCTCAAGAGAGCTCTCTCAGTCCCACCTACCTCACAGGGTATCTGTTGTGGGGAGGGGAAGGGAAAGGGATTGTAAGCCACTCTGAGACTCCTTCAGGTAGTGAAGGGCAGGGTATATATCCGATCTCCTCCTCCCCCTCCTTGTGGAGGAGGGCAAGTAGACAAGATGTTAATAGAAAATCTTGTTGGAAATATGTGAATTGCAAGGTCTAGATTCCTGTCATTATAGGGTTAATCTGTTTTACCTTCTGTGCTATTGTTTGGACTGACCTGGAAGGAAACCTGCTCAGAGCCAAAGTAAACAAAGCCTGCGAAACTGAGTAATATTGATTGGGTAATGCAATCAGATGACTTCCTTCTAGGGGTCAAGAAGATGATTCTCCATTATTATTGTTGTGTTGTTATGAGACCCTGTGGTCGGTCTTTTGTAGCTCTGAAGATGTAGTCTTAGTCTTCATTGTTTTCTAGCTCTTCCTGTGTACCCTACCTTTTAGAAATAAAAGATTTTTAAACAGAAAGAAATGCCTCCTCTCCAGTGAAGCAAAGACCCATCGTAACCTCTAAGTATTTAAGTATTTTTTGCCAATTTTCCAACAAACCTGTCAGTTTCTGAGGTGTGTGAGAATGATACATAGAGGAGTACCTGTGCACTGTTCTTTGGGTTTTTTTAACCTATCATAGTTCTTATCTCGATACCCAGGGATCCGTTGGAGTGGGAGCACACAGGAGCGCAGCTCGGGGAGTGAGAAGCCCAGGGGGCGGGCACATGACCAAGCCCCGCCCCCTCCTCGGCTTCCCCAAGCAGTGCAGAGGCGCAGCACCCCGGGGAAAGCCCTGCTAGGGTCTTTATTGATTTTAATGTTTTGTTTTTATATTGATAATTTTATCATTGTTCCTTTTATGACTGTGTGCTGCTTTTCCAGAGACTTGCTCAAGGTGGCATATAAATTTTCTAAGTATACCATTTTTTATCTGGGCACATGGCACATAAGTACTGGAGAAACTTCACCAACCCTTCAGCAGCTTCTACCCCATCAGTTTGGTGTAGTGGTCAGGAGTTGGACTCTAATCTGGGAGAACCGGGTTTGATTCCCCACTCCTCCACATGTAGCTGCTGGTGTGACTTTGGGCCAGTCACAAGTTCTCTCAGAGCTGTTCTCTCATGAGCAGTTCTCAAAAGACCTCTCTCAGCCCCTCACAGGGTGTCTTGTTGTGGGGAGGGGAAGGGGAAGGGATGGGTGGTGCACATGTCCTGGGTATCTCAAGTCTACTTGAAACCTGGTGGTTTCAAGGGAGCAGGAAGAGAATGAGGGTGTGTTTTTTATGCTTATTTTTATTGCACAAAGTATTGGATGGGGAAGGGAATGGAGGAAGAGCAGGTCAGTTTCACTCACCTGTGGAGTGGAGCCTGAGGGGTGGGTGTTGCCTTCTGACACACTTCCGGTATGTTAAGGGGTGTGGCATATGCAAACGAGTTATGGTAATGAGCTCCTGCACCTCTTTTTCTACGAAATGACCCCTGTCGATACCTATTTTGTTTTCATAAAAAGTTAATTAACCCCCCCCCCCCATGAACGGATTCTTCAGTAGAAAAAAAAGTTTATACTTGAAATGGAGACAATTGGTCATAGCTGTACTTAATTTTGCAGGTCCTGGTTTCATTTTCTCTGAGAAATTACAGGTTTATTTCCTTTATGCTATTGAAAGCTTGGGCCTGTAAGGTTCCGTGCCAAGAAAAAGAGTAATTAAATATTTAAAATTTTCTGTCTGAGACATTGCACCTCTCCTTAATACTTCAAATGTGCTGGGCTCAACCAGAGGTCTGAAATCTCTGATAATCACCAAGAAATGCACTACAGTTCCTTGCTGTGAATGATATCATACATACACCCAGACAACACAATCACTGGACCTAACAACATCAGCTACACCATCTCAGGTTTATTCACTTGCTCATCTTCTAACACTGTATATGCCATTAAATGCCAACAATACACTTCAGTTCTCTACACAGGGCAAACAGGTTAAACCCTATGCCAAACGACAAATTGACACAAATCTGACATCAAGAATCACAAGACTGAGAAACGTATAAGAGAACATTTCAACTTTCCAGGATATTCAATGGGAGACCTCAAAGTAGCTGTTTTATTGCAAAGGAACTTCAGGAACAGACTAGAAAGGGAAATTGCTGAGTTGCATGTTATTACAACACTTGGAAACACCCACCCCCTGGACTTAACAGGGATATTGGTTTCTTATCTCACTACATATGCTAAACGCATTTAGTCCTTACATATGGATTCTCAACAAGAAGGGCTATACATCCCCTTTATTTCAATGTGTTTCTTATTTGGCATAGTAGATTGGAACAGTGATTGTAATGTAATGCAGTGTATATTGGAATGTATTTCTCTGATCACTCCACCTCAAAGAAAAGGATGTTGTTAGTTACCTCCATGCTTGAGAGGAGATGAATGGAGTGTAACAACAGATCTCAGTTAATTACTCTTAGCATTCCACAATTAAGAAGGATATATTTACATATTAGCCTCCTATTTTGACATATTTATTTGCTCTACTGTGTTTTTACCCACAGTTAAATTCAAACAAATGGTGACCATATAAACTTAGCTTGTTATTCCTGTTTGGTCTTTGCATCTGTTAACACTTCTTTCTTATGCTGTATGTTAATTTGCTGTTCACCCTCTGCTTATACATATGGACAGTTAACTTCCATTTTATTGTATCTGAGGAAGTGTGCTTGCACATGAAAGCTCATACCTTGAATAAAACTTTGTTGGTCTTAAAGGTGCCACTGGACTCAAACTTTGTTCCACCTCCTAAAACGGTCATTCCCTTGCCTACTTCCTCTCTCCTTTGATTTATCACTTTGGCATAGCTGAGATGGAGTCATAATATCAGCACTCTTAGAGCTTCATATTTGCACACTTGCCCCCTTTCTTTTTAGGGAAATGGTGGAAGGGAGATCAGCTTTAGCACATATAATACAGGAGAAATTTGTGTGGAGTGTTTCTGTATGCACTTATTGCTTTTGGCACGATAGGAAGGCAGATACAGGCAGGAAGGCTGATGGCTGGGAAGGAGAGAAGGAAGCAAGAAAAGAGGAAGGGGTGGTGGAAGCTTTCAGGGAAGGAAAAGAGGAAACAGTGGGGGGGGGGAATCAGATGCCCTCCATAGGTGCTTGCAGGTCCCCTACTTATTATTATATGGGCAAATTAACTTGTAGGCCTATACATTTTTCACTGTATGATGAAGACTGGCAAGGGGTATATTTCCCCACTGACTTTTGGGGTGATCAATCGATATTTCTGGAGCATCCCTTCCTTCAAATATATCAGTTTGCACAGTTTGCACTGGGGAACAGCAAGCTGAAACATTCTGTCAGTATTAACAGTGCAATCCTAAACAGAGTTACACGTAAGCCTATTGACTTCCATGTCCTTGGCAGGGTATAACCCTGCCCTCTAAATCTTTTTGGAAAGCTATCTTTCAGAAGTATGAAATTATTCTGGCCCCATATTGTTGCACAAGAGACCTACCGCTAAAGCAGTTGAATGCTAACTAATGCCTGTGGTGGCTCAGTCTTGTGAGTAGCTCCATTTGGCACATTATTCCACCTTCCAAGCCCACCCCACTCCAGGATGCTCCTGCATTTTAAGGCAGTCAAAGGAAACAAAAACAAACACAAGTGTGAGTCCCATTCTAAAGACAGCTGAGATTAGTTAGGGGCAGGGGACCAGAACTGACTGGCATCTGCTGAATCCCATTAGAACAGGGACACAGCTGTGAAACAATCCAGACATTTATTGATCAGCACCAGGAATGGAGTTTTAAATGCATCAGTTGAATGTTATTGCCACCTCTTTTTCCAGCAAGATTCATGGCCCTTTGAAAGTTGACCTGGCACATCACAGAATGTATGACTGGAAATTAAAACAGACCTGCTTTTTGAAAATTCCTATTAGATGGTTACTAAAAGACATAGATTATGTTCATGAATCAGGGAAAATAATGTACAAAGTCTCAGAGTCAGACAGATTCCATGCTATCTTTTTCCAAGAACAAACAATTGAAATAAGTGATCTAGAAGCCATTCCAGTCTGTGGTCAGCTATCTTGATATATTTCCTACCTGCTTAGGAAAGACACAGAGGGAGCAGTAGAAGCTGGGAGAGACAATACATAAATTATTTCTTCAAAGTCCATCACCACTGCTTCATTTGCTATGTAGACAAACAGCCCATATGGCACTAAGTGACATACTTTCAAACAAGAATTTGGACAGGAAGTAATAGCCAGCTGAGCTAAGCATGAGATGGACAAAATGTACTTTCACAGTTCATAAAACTATTCCAGAGAGTACCAAGGTCTGTTTTGGAACATGAGAAAACTGGAAAACATAGCATAGCAACACATCCAGTGAAAACCCATTTGATCCTGATTTTTTTTTCCTATTGGAACTCAGCTACCCCTTCTTCTGATACTGCTGTTATTCTTATTATTGCTTTTATAGAGCACAAAAGTGGTCCCAAACAGTGTTCCCTCTAAGCTGAGTTAGTGTGAGCTAGCTCACAGTTTTTTAGCCTGTGGCTCACCCATTTTTATCTTAGCTTAGGAAGGAAGGCTCCAGAGCACATTAATTTCTGCAGCAGCCAAATCGCTTGCTGACAACTTTCATGCCAGTAGCTCATAAAGTAGAATTTTTGCTCTCATAACTCCACAGCTTAGAGGGAGCATTGGTCCCAACAGCCCCGAAACTAGGACTATGAATTTTTGCCTGTTTCCATAGCACGAAAGAACCCTCAGTAATGAAATGACAAATAGCAGGTAATCGATGTACAGATGTACAGTCTCAGTAACTCAGTAGTCAAGCTGAGTGAAAAGGAAACCTGGTGAGTGCAAAAAGAGGTTGTTCTGAGGTTGTCTTTTGTATGTCAACAGTTCCCACAGATCCTAAACAGGCTTCCTGTGTCATCAGACCAAAGGGGATCAGCCAGATGAATCCTGAGTTTACCAGGTAACTAGATGGCCAGGAAACAGGTTATCCTACATTGTGAAATATGTGGCTTATAGTTTTTCCCTTGATAAGTGGAGGGAAAGGAAGATCTTTGCATTAAGGAACTATTTATGTGGAACAAGTCATCAACAGTTTGGAAACAGCTGAAAGAATATCAGTAGGATACATTTGAAAAATAGGCAAGTACTGTATAAGTCTTTTTGCAATGATAGTTGCATTCATTTTCTGGAATAGCAATTCTTTCCAGAGTTATTCAAATTCTCATAAAATGAAATGGTGCTCAATTAATTATTTGTCCATTCTATATTCTGGTGTCAAATGATAAGGATAAACATAACATCAAAGAATAACCTTATAAGAAATAGGCAACTTTGTTAGAGTATATAGAGTTTTTTTTTTTTTTAGTTGGTTAAAACGGGATTTTGGTTTTACTCAACATACTTTTGTTTACAGTGCCAGCAAAAACCAGATGGCAGGCTTCTTTAGTAACAATTGGAGTCCAGTTCCTGTATTACCTTTGCAGCATAGTTGTTACCCCAAAGACACTCCTTCATGGGAATTCCTGGCAATCATGGTAATCTTCTGTACCACGAGTGGATCATATCTTCCACACCTTCATTTCGTCTTTCATCAGATTTCTTGCCACTAGTATGAGAAATATTTATATGATCCTGGCTGCCAAAGTGATCGAATGCTTCCTTTTTATTAGAAGCATTTAAATAATTTATAAGCAGCTTCCCCAATACAATTGCCCAAAGCACTATACACAGTTTAAAATAATGCCCCAAATGACATAATCTAAAAACAATATAGAGATAAAACAAATGTAGCATGGTATTCAAAGTTCATAATCCATTCAGCTTTAGAAGAACACAATAGCACTGGCCTCTTAGCTGAAGGCAGCCAGTAAAGGAGAGTTTCACTGGAGATGTTCTCCAGAACAAGTGCCACTTCTCAGAAAAGAAATAAGATTAACATCCAATATGGGAAAGAACCTAACTCAATAGATCCTTGAATTACTAATACAGGTAGAGCCCATAAATTTCATTGTGTGTGAAGAACTGCTTAAATTTAAATGCTTAAATTCCCACTTGATATTACACAAATAAGAAGCACAAGGGATGCTTTTTTTCTCCCCAAACATTTTGTAATGTTCAAAGCCACTCTCTTGTCTCCTGCAACAACAGGGGACTCGGGTTGTTATGAGTGATTCTCTGCTGCGCCCTGTAAGAAACTTCTGAAGTCCATTATAGTAGAGTGGACAGAGCAGTGGCTGGGGGAGATATTATCCATGCTCGTATTTTATCATATCTTGTGAATTACTCTTAGCACTTAATAATTCAAAACTGAATTTAAGTTCCACAGCATTAGATACTAAACAGTGAAATTCTAAACAGAGTTATGCCCCTCCAATTGAAGACTGGGCTTAGAAGGGTAGGATTGTGCTTCAAAACATCAGCAAATACTTTTTAAATGCCTGACCTATAGAATTTAGTCCATGTTGGAGTGGCATTCAGTATGCAGTAGAGTGCATAAACAATCTGCATTTTTTCACCTTTCCATCCAGCTGTTCATATATCTTTATGGCTGTTGTGTTTGTGTTTAGAATATGAAGCAGTAATAGCTTGGAAAGGGCGCTGGTATCCTAAAGCTCCAATTCCTATTGGCTGATTAATAAAGACTCCCATTGGTCCTGAAGCCAATCTATATACCCAATCGCTGAGCCCTGCTTGGGTCCAATAGTATTGCTTGTATAAAGTTACATTGTTGAAAGTTATGTTTTGGAACAGTATAAATGAAAGTGCTGCTCTCAGAGAGCTGTCTTTTGAGCTGAACAATGTCACTGAATAAAAGCCTGTTTGTTTGGATTCATCGCCTCCTGCTCAATACTTAAAAATGGCCTAGAGTCTGGATGGAGGGGAGGGGTTTCAGACTTTACAAGGCACTTGCTGAAGAAACAGGCCTACTGCTGACCCATCTGCTTCCTCTAGGAACAGGGAAATTGCACCAGAGGCTCCTGAGATGATACTGCATTTCTGGAAGGAGAGACACTTGGAGGAGGGAGATAGCCAGCTTGCTGACTAGAGGCTAGAAGTATGACCCTTTCTTTTAACTTTGTGCTTCCAGGGCTCAAAGGAGTTTAAGAAAGTTGGTGCTCTGCTCCTTCAGTGTTCCTCTGAGGAAATAAAACACTGACCCAAAGTTTTCTTTCAACATCTCAGGAACTTTTAGAATGATTTTCCATAGCCTAGTTGAATAGAAAAGTACTTATTTACATTATTTATAGTCTGCCTTCTTCATGAAGACTCAGATGGGAATGGAGCAGTGACTCTCTTTCTTAAGTTCTTTCTTAAGTTCTGCTGGCACTGACCCAAGATTGGTAGGTAGGTAGGTAAGTAGGCTGGTCATTCACTCAGTAGGTCTGGACAGCTGGAACAGAAGAGAATGAAGCAGTAGCAATGCACTTAGAGGAGCTGCTTTTGTCCCTGGACAACTCATTGCTCTATTCAGATGGCTTGTAGCTTTGACCTTTCCATTGCTGTAGGCTAGAAAGTAAGTCTGTGCGTGGGAAGTAATAGAACCACTGAGTGGGTTATTCTGAGGACTGAGTGGAAAGCCAGTGGATGCAAGTGCTAGCTACAGTTTGTGGCTAGCCAAGTTTTGAGCTTCCTATTAACACAGTAATGAGTAAAAATGCAGATAGAGGCTGGAATTCAAAGGACAAAGTTGTAGTGCACAAAGCTCTTTTGTCAGAGGAGAACATAGAACATATCTGAGAAATGTTAGGCTCCTTGTCAAGTTACAAGAATGTCTGGAATTTCAACATGCTTTACTTTGTGAGAAGAAACCTGCCTCTGGGCTTTATCTGTTTCACATCAAGGTTAGTGACAAAATCTCTGCACATTTTCCTAAGATCAGGTTCACAGAAGAAGGAAGTAATAGGTGTTTTGCATTTCACCATCGTGGTATACTTCTTCCCTCATATAAGGTGACTGCGGCTTCAGCTAATAACTTGTAACTTTACCTCACTCTGCAGTGTCATGAAGGACAGAAAGAGTGCAAAATATAAATATAAAGGGCCAGTGTCATGTATTTTACAGATATAAGAAGATGAAAAGGAAACTGGTGTAAGTTAATTCGTTGTCATAAGGTCTCTGATGCTGAGTGGAAAGAAATGGCATTTCAGTGGAAGAGTGGACTAGGAGACACAAGGTGCAAAATCAACTTCAGTGAAGACAAATCATGCATAAACCATGCCACTGTTCATGTATCTTGATTTAAAACAACCTGTGACACACTGTGTGTCTGGGGACATTAGAAATGAATGTACTATGGCATTGTCTTGCTATTGTATTTTTGTTTCTATAAGCAGCCAGACATAGCAATAATTTAATACTCCGTGGAAGGGAACAACAAAGTGAATGTTCATTGAATAGTAAAGCAGAGCACAGTATGACTTGGCAATTAATGTTAAGCATGACTGACTCACTAAGTGAATGAATCACCCCACAGAAGCTTGTGGTGCTCCAGCTAGCACAACTACTGCTTTGACGTTGCATTATAATGCTTTGCCATAAATATTGTATACCCAAGAAGGTCAGATAGGAAGAACAGCCAGAGGATCTTGGTCTATTGGTCTAGATGTTTCCAGTTCCTAAGTGGTGGCAATTCAGTTTAAAGGACAAAAAGTAAGAAGGAGTCCACATCCATAAAGAATATCTCATCCACATTGCTGACTAGAGGCTGGCACAGCACAGATCTGGAGTCTCAGTATACACTTGCAATACGCAAAGGGAACTGTTGCACAGGTCAGCTGTCTCATTAACTTTATTGGAAGGTGTACATGAAATGGCCTTAGACTGAGTCAGATCAGTGGTTTAATTACCTCTGGTTGTGTACTCTGGCTGGCACTAGCTATTTAAGGTGTCAGACTGTTACTTCTTAGGGTTGCTGAGATGCCATGATCTAGAGATGCCAAGGATATACGCTGGAATCCTAGACATACAAAAATATGTGATATGCCACAGAACGGTGGTCCATTTCCACATCCCATTTATGTAGGGTTGCCAAGTCCACCTCAATGGTGGAAGAGCTCCTGCAGATAACCTGCCATTTGGCCATTTAGATTAACGTATCTACTAGGCCCCAAATCTGCAAATGCTGTTGCTGATTGGTGGTATTTATTTAGGCTGAGGACAGATTAGAGTTCTGCTGCGCTACAGGAGCGCGGCAGAACATACCGGGGCGAACTGCCCCATAGCGCGGCGTTCAGACACCGCCACAAGGAAGCCACCTGCAGCGTCCACACTGTGGGCGGCTTTCGGTGGCGGTGGCAGAACACCGCATGGTTCCACCCGCCCACGCGTGTTCACACCCACCGAAAGCACGTGGAACGCACGCGCAGCTGCTGGGACACCACTTGGAAGTGGTGCCCAGCTGCTGCGGGAGGAGCGTGCTGCCAGACGAGATGAGTCCGGGGCACCTCCGCGGGGCAGATGTGGCAGTCTGGATGCCCGCTCTGCCTCCACTTTTAAAGCGGAGGCAGAGCGGGCCAGACTGCCAGTCTGTCCTCAGCCTTAGAAGACCTAAATGCCAAACTGTCTTTTCCAAAGGAAAAGCACTTTAAAAAAAAATTGTACAGGCTATTTCTTCAAGAATGTTTTTGTTTTTAAGTAATTTACTTGAGACATTGTGGAAATTATCCCAGTACATCTGGCAAAACTCACTGTTGCATGCCAAAGCTCATGTCAAAATAAATGAATATGTCTGCCCAGCATCTTTGTCATCAAATGCATTTAAATGTATTCCTAAACTCTCAAGAAAAGGCTGGTTTAAATACAAACCAGCTGTATTTCGTAGAAAATGGCTCATACGGAATTATAATGCAGCAGAGGAGCTATGGCCCAATTAAAAGAATACCATGGTGAACAAATTAAACTAATAAGATTTCAGAAGACATTTTTGGAAGAAATATTTGTGCAACACAAGGTCACTCAACACCAGATAATATAAATGGTAGCTGTTAATGCAATCTGCATAGAAACTGCACAAGTGATTGTTAATTATTAATAGTCCCCATTTTATGTCTCCATCTATTCACATTTCTGTTTCTTTTTGCTATGCCTGGAACACCTTCCCTTCATTATTTATGATGCTACATTCCACTATACTGAGTCTATACTATCATAAAATAGGGCTACCAACTCTGGCTTGGAAATTCCTGGAGATTTGAGGGCAGTATATGGGGTGGGCCTGAGGAAGAAGAGGAAGCTTAGTGGGGAAAGGGTTGTCACAGAGTTCACTCTCCAAAGTTCCATTTTCTCAAGAGGAATTGACCTTGTAATCTGGAGATCAGTTGTAATTCCAGAAGAACTCCAAGCCCTACCTGAAGGTTGGCAACCCTCGCATAGTTTCCCATGATATGTGAATGCAGACATCCTGGCTTAATTGTGGCTTGCTTCCTGGTGCAGCCCTTGTATACCAGCTACAGAGGTGACTACTTAGGTCAAAGGGGATGAGAGCAGCATTTGTCAAGAGAAAACCAGAATCTGAATGAGTAAGTAGACTCCTGGTTTTACAAAATAATAAACACAGTTAAAATAAGCCATGGTTTTACATCATGTCTGAGTTGAGTGATGGTTTTATATAGCTAATGACTATGTGTAGACTGGAGACAGAGTTTGCTGCCATGATCCTACTCCCCCACCTCCATGTGTTCATTAGTCCTCCTTAGCATGTCTAAACAAGAGTAGGATCCCTAAAGCTCAAAATGGGAACCATAGTTAAGACTAACAGTGGTTCATAAACCAACTTCAAGTTGTGGACTGAAAGACCCTCACTAATCACACTAACCATAGTGTGGCCTGACATTATTGCTGAATTGCACCTGTGTCGGGGGTTGGGTTCAAATGTAAGCACTGATATCTCTTCATGCAAGCAGGAACCCTACTCCCCTTGCAAGTACATTCATTAGCTCCCATTACAACAGTGGTACTCAGGCTCTGGGGCTGCCAGCCGGCCAGAGGCTTCAGGGGAGGCAGTGTCTAGGGAGCAAAATTAAAAAGAAAAACAAGGCCTTGTTTTTCTTTTTAATTTTGTTCCCATTGCTGCTTCTAGCAGTGGGCAGCAGACCCCTTCCCCCCACCAGGAGGTGTGTGTGTGGCAGCCCAGTACTTAGCCCACGGTTCACAGAGATGCACTTATGCAATTACCCATCAACTAAAGGAGCCACATTTGCTTTTGTCTCTGGCACAGGGCCTGCACCTCATGGAGGCTGACAATTTACCTGTTCTTCTGGCTTTGGCTATTTCAAGGTAGGAACTACCTGCCAACCATAAGCCCCACTGTGTAAGAACCTTGCCCACTTTCCTGAAACATGTGGCAGGTGCCACATTAGGGAAGAGGTATAAAGGTGGAACAAAGAAGCATACTTGGGTCCCGAGTCACTAAATATAAAACATCCAGAAATGTCTCCTGACAATCAGAAAACAAATTTTCTTGGGCCAGCTCTGCCACTTCCCCTTTCAACAGCAACACTTTTCTTAACTACCAGTGCCTCGTCTTGTCTGTGTTTTTTTATTTGAGTAGTATAACTGTCCTGTCCACTGTTTAAAGGCAAACTTTTGGATTCCTACTACTGTGAAATTTCTCTATGGGTATAGCAAATCAGTGGGGGAAGGGCATAATTTGTGCTTATACCGTAAGTGCAAAATGCTTTTAATGAGAACTTCTGCCTAGCTAGATTGTCTGGTGCTAAATAATTGAGCAGGGTGAGGAACGCAGCAGCCAAAAGTGAAAGAACCATAAACACTGACCACTGCACTGCATTTACTTTTAGTGGTAGTGATTCTGACCTAAAGACTTCTGCAGTCACATAAATATTTAAAATGGCTGAAGAAACTCGAATATTCTTTGTTTGCTCAGACATTAAATATGCAACAGCTAAGGCAAACATTTCACTAGTAGAATCATATATAGCCATAAACTCTGCTGTTAGTTTATAGGCCTTTCTAAAAATAAACAGGCAAACAAGGATATCGTAAAAAGATTCAGGTTTTTACTTTCATTGACTGCCGGTAATGGTACAGGAAGGGTGAGGACACTGCATCGCTTTGCCAGACACTGAGGCCACTTACATTTGAAGAGAACTTTGTAGCATGGTGAAGTGGTTAGTGTGTTTGGCTAGGTTCTGGAAGACCCAGGTTCAAATCTCCACTCAGCCAAAAAGCTCGCTGGATTCTCTCATCCTAACTTAATTTGCAGAGTTGTTGTGAGGATAAAATGGAGACAGGGGAAAAGATGTTGTAAGCCATTTTGGGTCCCCATTGAGGAGCAAAATGGGTATACATTTCTAAATAAATAAAGGTGGTTGTTCAAGTATCCTTAATTATTATGTTTATACAAATACCCGCAAAAAAACTTGCAGGAGTGGCTATCCCATTCCTTCCACCTCTGCTTCTTTCTGTCTCCCCCTACATCTCTCACACTTTCTCCTTCCTGCCACCCCTTTGCTTACTCTCTCTTTCCCCTCCATGCCTGTCATTTCCTTCCTGCCCCCACCCCATCACTCTTTCTGCCCCTTTACTCTCCCGGCCTCCCACCTACTCCCCCCTCCAGCAGCAGTGGCAGCAGCCTCTCTCCAGGAATCACAACACATTGCCCAAATAAAGAGCTCAGTTCCTCTTAGGGTTGCCAGCTCCATGTTGGAATATTCTTGGATATTTGGGGGTGGAGCCTTGGGAAGATGAGGCTTGAGCTCGGAAGTGACCTCTGCATGGTATAATACCACAAACTCCACCCTTCAACGCAGCCATTTTCTCTAGGGGAGCTGATCTCTGTCATCTGGAGACCAGTTGTAATTCTAGGAGATCTCCACACCTTGCCTGGAGGTTGGCAACATTAGTTCTCCTGGAGGAAATGACCTTTGGAAAGTGGAGTCTATGGCATTATATCTGAAGTCCCTCCTCACCTCAATCCCCACCATCCCAGGCTCCGCCTCTCAAATATCCAGGAATTTCCCAGTCTGGAGTTGGCATCCCTATCTCCTTCCCACCCAACAGCCAGCCTACCTTTATCTGCCCTTCTGTTTTCAGATTTCCATCTACTTTCCCCCTGCAGCTTCTACTGAGGAAAACTATGGTCTTTCTCCATAGTGGGAACTAAAGCAGTTTACATTATTATCTCCTTTTTATCCAAACACAACAACCCTAAGAGGTAGGTTAGCCTGAAAGTATGTGACTGGTCCAAAATCACCCAGTGAGATTCTGCAGCAAGATGGGGATCTAAACCTGGGTCTCACAAACTCTACTCTGAAGCTCTGACCATTATACTGCACTGAATTTCATAGGGTGGCTGCAGTTGAACAGTAGCAAGCAGCCAGGCCTAGCTGAATCATGCAATTCAGGTGGCCTCAAGTCACCCAGAGGGTGGTGCTAGGCCTAGGCTTGCCAGCCTCCAGGTGGGACCTGGAGATCTCCCAGAATTACAACTGAACTCCAGATAACAGTTATCTGTCCTCCTGCAGAAAATGCGTGGACTCTGAGGCCTCTCTTTTCCCCAAACTCTGCATTCCTCACTTCAATACAGAATCTCCAGGCTCTGGGTCATTTAAACCCCTGCTTCCCACTCTTCATGAACCTCCACTAACTGCATCAAAATTCATGAACATTCATGGTGGTTTTTCAGTTCATAAACATTGCTTCGTAAATTATGAACCAGGCAAAATTTGTGATGAACTAAAGTCAGCCAGTTTGTGCCCATCCCTAATCTGAGATTAATGGCCAAACTAAACATGAGGACTGTGTGTTTGAACTAGGTTTGCCCTAAGTCCCAATCGAAGAAGGAGAAGGAGGAGTTGGTTTTATACTTCACCCTTCACTACCCAAAGGAGTCTCAGGGTGCGGTCACATGGCTGTTTTGATCAGGATTCACTGCTGTTCCCCCTGCCACTCTTAACCACTACACTAAACTGAGGAGCAGGAGAGAAAAATGGCCAGAAAGTGGCTTCCAAAGTGACACTCCAAGAGTTTCTCCAAGTTCTATGGTATTTACCACAGAGATTAGGGGGGATTTACATATCATCACCAAGAAGTAGTGCCACATTCTCCTTAGACACTGCCGTCAAAATATCCCAGCATTGCCAAGGCATAGTTGAGGGCAAGTCCGGCTGTATCATCCAGCAAAAGAATGCTGTGTCCTCAGGTGATGGATGGGGTGGGGAAGAAGTCCCCAGCTTCACCCCTTTACCCTTGCCTTGCCCTCTTGTTGCTACCATCTGCTCTGCTTTGCCTTATGTGATGCCAGTGTGCCATAAGCACAGGCATTGTATTCAAATGTAACATTTCAGCAAGACCTATTGCTTGAGGCTGTCAAGAGTATTTTTCATGTTCAGAAAAAGACTGAACAGTCTAAAATAATCTGACCCAGGACTCAGAGAATACAAGCATTATTGAGCCTTTATGAAGCACTTCCTAATGTGTCAGTTTTGTCATTCACAGCAATGCTGGCAGGTCTGAGTCAGTTTCAGTTCCACCATTAGGCAACATTTGTAAATTCTGAACAATGCAATTGAATAGGGCCATTTGATATGACAGATCCTTTTGTTGCTTGAATAAGCAAGCTCTCTCAATACCTTCTGTCTCATGTAATTTATTCTGAGGCACACTTGAACAGGAGCACATAATACTTATCATTTCTATATGCTGAGGTTAATGTGAGTCACCTGGAGAATGTCCATAAAATCTGGAAGTTGTGTATCTTCACTGAATATTGTGGAGAATATATGCAAAGAAGGAAAATGAAGAGGAAACTATTCCCCCCCCTTTTTAATGCAAATTTTTATTAGTTAATATACAGAAAGGGGGAAGGGGAAAGGGAAGTAGAAAAGAAAAATACAGAAATATTAAAAATTCCAATTTAGCATTCTGAATGCAATACCTTCTCATTACAATTTCACAACTACTTCATCTATCATTCTTATTATTCTTCGCTTAATCTTATTTTCTCAATACTTAAGTTTTAACCATAAAACACCCTCCAGGGTCCCATAAATTTTTCTTCCATTTTTCCTTTTAATATATCAACTTGTCCATTTCAGCACATTCCATAATCTTCAATATCAACTCCTGTAGTGTTGGAATCTTCAGTGTCCTCCATGCCATTGCAAACAAAATTCTGGCAGCTGTTATAACACGTAAAATGAAACATCAATAATTCATATCTAACTCATCTGGTAAACAGTAACAAAAATATCTCTGGGTTAAGAGTTATTGTAAGAAATTACAATATTGTATTGTAAGTTATTGTAAGAAATTACAAGATTGACTGTAAGAAAGTATGCACTTCAATCCAGAATTTATGAACCTTTTTTACTTGTCCACCACATATGATAGTATGACCCAATATGGTTATTACATTTCCAACACATTTTACTCAAATTTTTATACATTTTAGCCAATCTATATGGGGTTAGATGCCATCTGTAGAACATTTTATATAAGTTTTCTTTAAACGAAACAGATTTAGTCAGCTTAATATTCACTTTCCATATTTTACTCCACTGTGACAGATTGATGTTATAACCCACATTCTGCATCCATCTAATGGGTTTTTTTGTTTTTTTTTTATTACTATGCATAACCTCCAGGTCATGCTTGACAATGTGAGTGTTATATGCACTGACCATAAAATGCATACTGACCATAAAATGTGTGGATACCCTTGGTGCTTCCACACCAGGGTAACTTCTCATGGCTGTCTGGTTACTGATGTGATTCTGTGTGAAATCACCCTTGCAACAGAGATGTCACACAGCCCAGAGTAATCTGTTTTCTCTTGAGTTTTAGCCATGCTTTCTCTTTCACAACTGATGTGCATTGCTGCCCCCCTGCTGTATTCGCATGTGACTTTCAGAATTCTTCACCTGCCTACTTTAATTTTTTTCAGGACCTTCATAGAAATAATCAGGGCTTTTTTGGGGGTGGGGGGGGGAGGTGCCGGAACTCTCAAGAGGAAAATGAAGTTTCCAATCTGTGTACTGAGAACTCATGAACTTTCAAACATTTTTAAAATAATTTTGTCAGAGAGGTTCTGGAACTCTGTTCCAGTGTGCTCCCCCCCTCCCAAAAAATCCCTGGGAATAATCTAATATCTTTTTTTAAAAAATAATGTATTTGCAGAAACACATCCAACAATTCCCTTCCTCCCCCCCCCCCCAAAAGCAGGCTGAGCTGTGGGTGATTGCCTTTTTTTTAAAAAAAACTACAAGCATGAATAATGCTGGATAGGAATAACACAATACTTTTACAACCTTTAAAAAATCCCTTTTCTAAGGATTCCCTCCAAAGGCAGGCAATTCCCTTCTGATATGTTAATTTCTGTGGGGGACTAGCCCCTTGCAGTTATCCACACCTGAAAGAACAACTGACTAGCACTTCCCCCAATGCACAGTTTCCTCTTCTGACACAAGAGACTGCTTGTTCCCATATCATCTTGCCTAGGAAACATCCGGTTTTTTTGCAAGTCTAAAATAGAGCAGATTTTTGTGTGTGGAAGGAATGGGCTGTTAACAGGCTGTACGCAAATGGTGGATGACATCATGTGGAAATATGAAACAAACAGACACCAGTTGGGTGGCTGAAATGTGAGAAATCTTTGGTGTGGAAGCAGCCAGTGTCAGTTGCTGGATGTTCTTCTGTATGTTCCCTGACACCATTTTAGACCCTATTTGTGTTGACTATGGAATATGCAAAAATCCTTTTTCGGTCTCTGTGATATCCAGTATATGTACACAATGCATTTTCCTCTGAAACCTCACAATGTTATTACACTTCAGATTCATTTTTTAAAATGTAATAAAGTTTACACTGTGCTAAAATGGCAAGGAGCAATATCAGTGAGCAGTACATAAAGTGCTAACTGATTACAGGTGTAACAAGTTTTTCATATAAATTTTCATTAAACATACAATATATCAACGGTCTTTATTCATGAACAGTACTCATTTAGCAAACAATTGAGCATTACGTAATTAATTTTCAAAAGTACATCATTTTGCTATAATATGGGTTATTGGGCAATACACCATTTTCTGTTATGTATTGAATCACTGGATACCAGATCACCACAAATTTCAAGGATGTTTTTCCCTGTGTGCTTAAGGTATTATGTTGCATTATCTTTCCTAATACAAAAAATTCCCACAGTTTTTCTCTCCATGTTGTTATGGAAGAGGGTTGTATGCATCTCCAGTATGCTGCAAGTAAGATCCTGGCCACTGCTAGTAAGATCGCTATCAGTTCTTTTTTTACCATGTTAGAAAGAGAATCCTCCCATATTCCTAAGAGAACAGTTTCCAGTATCAAGGGCAGGTTACAGCCTGCTATCATATGTATTTCCTGAAACACTTGTCTCCAGAAAGTATTAACATACGAAACCCCCCACCAACAGTGTGGGAAGTCCCTTGTTTGACCATATTATTGCCAGCATTTTTTGCTCTTTGTTGCTTTTATTCTATTTAAACGTGTTGGTGTTATTTACCATCTAGTTGTCATCTTAAAGATTTGGAATCTAACATTAAAGATATTTGTTTCAAAGCTAAAAGAGGTCCATATCCTCATCCAGTCATCATCTGTTAGTCTGTTTTGGCAGTCTATGTTCCATTGTTTTTTTACTTTTCAAAGTCTTGATGCTATCAATCAAAAGCAATATCTGATATATTTTAGATATGAGATCTGATGAAGATCCATCGTTTCTTTCATTAGTTGTTCAAAATATGTTACGAATCTGGGCCTAGGTTATGTTGTTTGTGTGTTCCTTAATGTGTGCAATTTGCAGGTATCTATACTAGAGAATTGTTTGCCCCACCTTTATGTCCAATTGCATCTTCTCTAAGATCTTGCCTTCATCATATAAGTCTATTAATCTGGTTATCCCAGCCCTGTCTGATGTGATTTCAAGAAAGCTGTATGTTCTTTCCCTGGGGGGAACCACTCTTGATTTTTAAAAGGATTTAGTGGTGAGTTCTCTGGGGCTAAGATCTGCCTCCATTTATCTCAAATTCTGTAGGTTGTATCCAAGAGATGATTATCTTGAATGCTTTGAGTTCTGTGTTTAGATTCCCTCCAATAAGCCCCTGCAAGCAAAAGTTGAGATGAGTAGAAACTTTCAATTTGCACCCAGTTTTCTTCTACATTCCTTGTGCAAGATCATAACTGTTCTTGGGTACTAAAAGAGGGAGATGGTTGCTTACATCAACCATTCAGAGTATTGCCTTGAGCTACAGTGTGAAAGTTCTTCCAGCTCCTAAATCAGTGGCTTAGGTCATGACATACTGTAGTTGGTAGCACCTAAACATTTGCTGATCCATGTGCAATAAAAAAGAAACAAGAGTTGTCGTTTTTTGCTATCAACATAGAGAAATATGAGTTTTGAAAAGCAAAGTAGGTCATAGGTGGTAAGGCTCCTTGGAGAGCAACTCAAAACAAGTGGTAATAGTGGGGCAGCTGTTGCTTCATATGGAAATATAGGCAAAGCAACAAGTCAAAAATGTGCAAAAAATCCCAAACAGCTCTTTTGGGGCTCTTCTGCACACTCAATTTTTTTGGGCGTTGATCCACAAGCCCTGGAATTAGTTTGACCACAGTTCTTCCATGTGCCTGCCCTCCCTCTGCATTTTTACAATTGTGGAGTAGTTTATTTTTTTCCACATATGCCTTCAATAATGAAGATTTTCAAGGGAGGGCACTGTCACCATCTCTGGCATCACAGCACAAAGAAAATGCCAACTCAAAAGTGGTTTCCAGAAAAACATCAGATAAAAGTGATCTCAGAAGAACTGGGGGAGGGGGAAGGGGGGACGACGACAAAACAAATCTGAAGTGAAAAGTGGAAGCATGAAAAATGTGTGTGGAAATCAGGATATAAACCAAAGCAATATGGGGGCAGAACTGATTTTAAAAACCCATTTGGAAAAGCCCTTGGTTACAACTGGGAAGTCGAAAGTTGCATCTCTGCAAAGAGAAGATCATGGAGCCACACTTGTTTACAGCCCATCTTGAGAACTGTGACAACTCTAAAGCCAGAAGTGCCTAAATATATATATTTTAATTTCATAGGGTAATGTTTCAGTAAGGCTTGCCCATAGTCATAGTCACATAGACTCAGAGCAGTTTACTGAATTGGCAGTTCAGATGGTTCAAAGTTAAAACTCTTTATTTCTGCAATTAAGCTGAAAGCAAACTACTGTGGTTGATAAGGTAGGTGAGATATGTGCTCTGACACAGTCAGATTCAGCAAAGGAAGTCTGCAGTGGCATTTGGCAGGGCAGAAATAGTATCTAAGGGACTCCATGATGGGTTCATGGGACTCCAACCTAAGAGGGAGCAAGAAATGTATATGTATGGAGTTAATAATCAAGGGGTCTCAAAGCAAGTGAAGGTTAGAGTCATATTACAGGAGCTGGAGAACTGAGAGTTCTCAGCTTCACATGTATGGGACTCAGCAAACCCCTAGGTGAATGGGGAGATTGGATTCTCCAGCCCTTTGCTTACAAAGAAATGACACTTGGGACAGAAGGTCATGTCCACTCAAACCTTTCCCTAAATCTGCTTTGCATATGATCTTTCAGGAAAGCAGGTTTGGGAAAGACTGCAGTGGAGCTAGGAAAGACTTGAAAAGTGAACAACCGTAAGATGATGCTGTGTGGAAGCCCCCCTCCCCCCCAAGTAACCATTGTATTTGGGGTGGATAAGAGCTCAGAGCAAAGCATCCATATGGAAGCAACCTAAGGTATCAAAATGCCAAAGATGTTTTGTAAGTTAGGTACTCAGGTAAGAACCAGAAAAGCATACACAATCTTGACTGTCAATCAAGAGTGAACAGTGCTCGCTAATAGGCCATGAAGGAAATGGAAGGAGTCATGCTACCAAAGCATAAAGCTTGTTCATGCTCAGTTGCCTCTCTAGCAGAAAGAGGGTTAAACACTAACTCCAGGATCTTGTATTCCCTTTTGATAGCATTTCATAGATACCAGAAAGTCTGTTATACAGTTTAATTTGATCTTAAGAAGATGACCTGCGGTTGATTGTTGCATGTTCCCTCATTTCCTTATTGTTGTAGTTTTGTTTTCATCTTATAAGAACTTTCCCTGGATGACGCTTCAATCTTTATTGAAGGGAATGGGAAGTCCTATTAATAGCATGAGTTTAGTTCTGTCCTAAATCATTCGCCAAAGAGTTAATTCTTTTTCTTTTTTCTGAAGGGCCAACTGAAAAATAATCTATTGAAAACAGGTGATTCAATATGGCATGTGGGTTTATCACAGTTATGGCGAAAGGACAGGAACAGAGGAAGCAGAACACATAAAATAAACATAAGTGGTCAGCCTGTATAGCAATTTATGACCTGAGTCTAAGAAACAGTACACACATTCAGTTGTTTGGTTTGGCTGAAAGTCAGCAAAAGGGGTGTTGCTTAGCAATTGGAAGTGTTTGGCGAAAAACAATGACATGTGAGTTATGTTGCAAGACAGGAAGTTGCAGTGAGACAAAGACTTCCTATATAAATGAACTGAGGCAAAAGATGTGTTATGATTCTACTGTAGATAAGTAAATTAGTCAGTGCTTATTGTACAATTGGAAAGCCAGTACTGCCAAGGACTACCTGGGGCCAAGTCCCTTCTCAGTGTTCACGTAACAGCAAAATGTGGCTGGACTACATCTGAACCAAGTTACCTCTCCCAGCCTAATCTACTTCACAGAGTAGTTGATGGGATAAGATATATTAAGGAAGAAAAACCTGCAGTTATTCCACACTGCGAAACTCATGTGTACATATGTGTGCATAAGTTATCTACATACAGCATCTGAATATTTATCTTAAAATTTATACGGCAGTGAGACATGTTATATGGAAGTTAAACATATTATGTTTGAACATAATATCTTTAACATAACATAAACATATTATGTTTAACATGGCAATGGGTGAGTTGTACATGCATGTCTGTGAGGGCGATCTGGCTGTGACATCTGTCACCCCATTGATTGCCAGGGTTGATTCGGCTGATCTGGCTGGCTAGGTGGGTGTCCCCTACCTCCCTCACTGCTCCATGTGCATCCCTCTCAAAGCTGTGTGCTCGGTCGAAGAGGATGACGATCCCAGGTAGGAGTGTACCGTTCTTCGGTCAAGGGTATATGATAGCTGCGCATGTCTGTTTCACAGTACAGCTTGCCAGATATTTGAGGTGTCACTAACAGAAACGCATGTAGCATTTTGCACATAACAGAAGAAATTAACCTTAAGATTCAACTAACGTTAGAATCAAATTACAGGTTCCAAAGTGCAATCCCACCCAGTATTATTGTAATAGCACAATAACCTCACAGGTCGTGATGCATTTTCCACTACCACCAAGTGTTTACTGAATACCTGCTAACCCTCACCTGGGCTATCATCCTGGTGGTATTTCTTCTTTGCTCTCCTACAATTCAGATGCAACTGTATATTCTACAGTGCCATTGCTGTCCTGTTGTGAACTGTATAAGAAAAGTTCCCTTGAGCAGTTACTGCTTTTCTGTCTGAATGCAGTTCCAGTATAAGAAGTTGTCAGTGAGGAAATTAGGTTGTTTCAGGTGCATGGTATGTAAAGGGGAAGAAACTGTTATACCTCCTCATCATATGTGTCTACAATAAGACTAAGAGCTAGGGTACACCTTTCTTTGACCGGCACCATCACCACAAGTAGAATGTAATAGCAAACTGCAAAATCACACGTCTGTCTGAACACTGATTCTCTGGCTTTGAGAGCTGTCTCAGTCCATTCTTGATCACACTCTGTGTCAAGGTTCAGGTCTTCACAGTCCAGTGTTGAAGCAATTTGTTCTAAAAGTATGTAACCACAAATCCATAGTCATCAGGAAAGTACTGAAAATTTACTTCATGGAATGATATATATTTTCTCCTCCCATCTATTATCAACACCAAAGTATAATGACCTTATCCCCTACTGAGTGAATACCTCAAACAAGGATAGCTATATAAATAGCACACTGACAAGAACTGCTGGGGCTTCCCAGTAGTACGTAGCATAGAGTTACATAGACAGAAGTCAGACTCACTATTATGTTTCAAAAATGCCACAGAATTACTCCAAACTGAGCTAAAATACTTTCTGTAATATAATTTACTATTTAAGTGAACTCCCATCCAAGGAAGGGTATACCAATTTTCTATTGCCCCCAAATCATGATATCTCTTCCCTCATTGTACAGCAGTAGAACAGGGTTCAAGTTTCCTTCCATGGCTAAACCTGAAATGAAGCAGTCTCCTTACACATAACAACAACAACATTTGCTACATAAATTTCAGACATGGATTTTAGAAAGTCTCTGAGGATAATCACTAGTAGATAAAAACCTGGGCTTCAGGGCCTAAAGATATATGGTTCAACTTGAGATCTCTACCTGAACCTTTGTTTTCAGCTCTTGCAAACATCAGGTCTTGTTCTGCCATACTTAGATAGTACAATGGTGTACTATAGCTTGTGAGAAGGTACCTGCATCATTTATACCTCTAAGAAGGCATCTGCTCTGTTTCGGTTGAATGTAACTGCTGTACTCACTATTGACTGTTAACTGATGATAATAATTGTTGAATCACTGCACTTGAGTGGCTCCCAGCATATTCTTGCATCTTAAAATTTTTCAATATGTCATTATTTTTGTCCCACTGGTTCATATCTTCCTGAAAACTTTTTTTTTATCCTTGGATAGAGGAACTAATTGAAATGTATTTTGATATTTTGATACTTGAAAACAAAATGCAAATGTTATTTTTCTCCATTACTATGTTTTTTGCCTCGCTTGTGTGATGGTAAATCACAGACTTATGTAGACTGCTTCCAGTATTAAATAATGGACAGCATGAAACTGATGTAGTAAATGCAGCCTTTATTGCATTAACACTTCCTTGAGTTTGACATTCCCCATCTGCATTTTCACATTCTCTAGAAAAGTTATTAAATTATAGAAACTTCCCCAAATACTTAGGCCATCTTCAGAAGCTCTGCTCATGAGCCCCTGAGGCAGCGTATAGTCATGCAAGGCAGGATTGTCTCAATGTTGGTGGCACAAGGATTGTTCAAAGTGCTGCCTCCCTATTGTCCCTTAGAGAGTAAGTGGTCTTGTAATAAGATGTTATGGTTTTTGATTCTTGGGGACTTCAACATCTAATGCAGATGACACTGCCACCTCTGCTCAGGATTCAGATCTGGTGTCATCCATGGCAGCACTGGGGCTCTCCCAATTTGTTTTAGGCCCCATAAATCAAGCAGATCACACCCTAGATTTGGTCCTTGGCATGGGGATGAATGTGGCTCTGACTTCGAAGGAAGAAGTGCCATGGTCATACCACTTGGTTTTGAAGGCCCGGCTGGGCATTTCTATCCCCTCCTGTCTATGCAGTAAGAACATAAGAACATAAGAGAAGCCAATGTCGGATCAGGCCAATGGCCCATCCAGACCAACACTCTGTCACACAGTGGCCAAAAATACCAGGTGCCATCAGGAGGTCCACCAGTGAGGCAGGACACTAGAAGCCATCTCACTGTTGCCCTCCCAAGCACCAAAAATACAGAGCATCACTTGCCCCAGACTGAGAGTTCCTATCTATACCTTGTGGCTAATAGCCACTGATGGACCTCTGCTCCACATGTTTATCCAATTCCCTCTTGAAGCCGTTCATGCTTGTAGCCACCACCACCTCCTGTGGCAGTGAATTCCACTCTGTTAATCACTCTTTGGGTGAAGAAGTACTTCCTTTTATCTGTTCTAACCCGACTGCTCAGCAATTTCATTGAGTGCCCATGAGTTCTTGTATTGTGAGAAAGGGAGAAAAGTACCTCTCTACCTGCTCTATTCCATGCATAATTGTATAAATCTTGATCATGTCACCCCTCAATCGTCATTTCTTCAAGCTAAAGAGCCCCAAGCACTTTCACCTTTCGTTGTAGGGAAAGTGTTCCAATACTTTTATCATTCTAGTTGCCCTTTTCTGCACTTTTTCCAATGCTATAATATCATTTTTGAGGTGTGGTGACCAGAACTGTACACAGTATTCCAAATGTGGTCGCACCATTGATTTATACAGGGGCATTATAATACTAGCTGATTTGTTTTCAGTTCCCTTCCTAATAATCCCCAGCATAGCGTTGGCCTTTTTTATTGCAGTTGCACACTGGCTCGACATTTTCAGTGATTTAATTTATGCTGACCCGCAAAGACTAATGGACCCAGATGGGTTCCAAGATGCTCTGTGGGATCCTATGCTTTCCAGCGTCTCATTAGATGAGTCGATAGAGGACTGGAACTCTTATCTCTCTGAAGCCATCGATGAGGTTGCTCCCCAATCAGAGCCGATGCCAGGCTTTTTTGCACCCTAGGCAAGGCTAACTTCTTGGGGGGCCCCTTCGCACTGCTAACCATTTTTCAAAAACAGATGAATTCTAGGGAAAATTAAAAAGAAAAAACTTGTCACTGCTAATTCTTTTTTAAAATGTGAGAATAAATAAAATGACAACCTTTGGTTTTCTTTCTCAAACAGAAAACAGTTTTAGCACACAATCATTTTGAATAATCCTGTGAACTGTGATGTCAAAAATTAAGGCTCTTGAATGTTTCCATTTCAGGCACATCAGCTTCTCATTTTGTGTGCCTTTTCTGCTGCAAATTTTGTCACCAATTCCTTCAGGTCAAGTGCTGATGCTTCAGTGTGTTCAACTGACATAACTGCCAAACCAAACAGTCTCTTTTGCAGCAGTAGTTCTCCTACAGTTTTCTCAGCTTTGCAATTCTTGATGTCAGATTTGTGTCCATTTACCCTTTGGTGTAGGGTTTGACCTGTTTGTCCTATGCCGAGAACTGCAATTTACATATTGTACTGTATTGTTATTCCAGTCTTGCTGTTTTTATTGCTCAGTTACTTATTCATCTTGAATCTAATTATCTCTTCCTGACAACTAACTCCCCCTACCTGCATGTTATACTTGAGGAAATCTGTTTCAGTGTATATGAAGAAGTGTGAACATGCTAAGAACATAAGAGAAGCCAATGCTGGATCAGGCCAGTGGCCCATCCAGTCCGCACAGTGGCCAAAAATACCAGGTGCCATTGGGAGGTCCACCAATGGAGCCAGGATTCTAGAAGCACCCCCACTGTTGCCCCACCCAAGCACCAAAGAATACAGAACATCACCTGCCCCAGACTGAGAGTTCCTATCTATACCTTGTGACTAATAGCCACTGATGGACCATATCTATATCCAATTCCCTCTTGAAGCCATCCATGATTGTAGCCCCTTCAGTTTTGCCTTTGGCTCCCGTTCATCTCTTGCCAGCTGGTTTCCATCTAGCCCTCCTTGTATGCAAATCTCTCTCTGTGTGTGTATAGAAGGTGGTATTTCCCTTGACTATCGCTGTGTCCCCCTGCACCCCCCCTTTACCTGACTGCAGCAGATCCCAAACGCCTAGACACCTGAATTCTAGGACGGAGAAGGGGCATCAAGGGTTGGGGTGGAGGCGGAATGCTTTGAGAATGGATTCTCTAAGAGGGGTTTAATACCTAAGGCACTGGAGATGGAGGGGTCTTGCTGAAGTCTGGGTTCTGTGGGGTGGGAAAGTTCTTCAAGGAGTGAGGTATGCTTTGAGCCTGGATGTCTTTAAAAGGTTCTTTAAAAGGGTAGTAGGGACTGAGGCAATAAAATGGCTGGGGGGCTTGCTGATGCCTGGATGCCTGGGCTCTTCAGACAGGGAGTCAGGTCTAGATCAGCCAAGAGGGTGATCTCTTCCAACCTGAGGTCTCCTATCTTGGGGATGCTCTCGCAGTGTCCCAGGGAGTTCATGCTCTGGCCACTTGGCATGGGGGGTCCTTTTCTTCCTCCTCCAGCCAGACAGGTGCTTGTTCAGGTTTGTACCCACCAAAGGGGACCCACTCTCGATGGGGATCCATTCCCTACTTTGCTGTTCAGGTACAAAGGCTATGTCACGCCTGCCCCTGACTCAGAGCCAGACAGCCAGAATCAGGTGGACTTGGCTCCCTTAACGGAAAACGATGTAAGTCTTGGGGAGTCAAGCCTACAGCAAGACTCACCTGAGGCTGATGAAGTCCTGCCTGGCCCAAGCTCATCGCCTCCAGACTCTCCTCCACCTGTGAACCGTCTCCGTGACAGAAGACGCCTGGAGTTGAGAGACAGGTGAAAGGAGGCACGCATGCGTGGACGATGCTCGCTAAATCCTAGCTATTAGCAGAAGCCTGGACTGCGTTTCTAGCTGCTAATTGTTTAATGAGCCAGCGCACTATATCAGCAGGCTGGCTGACGGGAGCAATTTGTGCTGGCAACGTCGATATCTCGACAGAACTCTGCTCTGCACCTTTGGAATCGGAATCTGCTTGTCTCTTTGGCTTTTTGGATTCGGCTCGGACTTGGGACCTTCAGCTTCGGTTTCCCTGACTTGGCATCCCGGCTTCCTGACTCTCTGGCATTCCTCTGACCAATGGCTTCCAGCTCTGCTCCTTTGAACTCAGGTTATTTACAGCTCTGAACTCTGGCACGCTTTGACTCCGGCTTTGCTCATAAATAAGGACCCTCTTAGCACCTCTCTCTCTCTCTGACGGAACTCTTGGCTGACCTCGAACTGTGTTTGGACTTGCTTTGATTATCTCAGCCTCCTGGCCTTGTCGTGACAGGCTGCTGGAGTAGAAAGGGGGGGAGAAAGAGTGTTCTGGAGGCTCCACGCCCAAACCTGGAAGGGGGGGATTGATTGGAGAGGGGAAAAAGAAGGGGATGGGATGGCTCAGACAGAAGGGGAAGACCCAGGCAGAGGAAGACTGGAGGAATTGGTTTGGTGGCACAGAAGCCAAAGAGAAGGCAAGCGGGATGCACAAGGAAGCTGGTGGAGGGACACTGTGCAGGAGGAGACCATCAAGGCTGGGCTCGCTTGCCTCTCTCTCTCCCCCTTTCCCTGCCCACCTGGCCCAATCGTGCCCTACTTGAGCCTTGCCGCCTGGTTGCCCAGCATGGACACATGCATGCACACCTTGCTGCTGTCACTCTGGGAAAGGTCTCGCCAGCCAAACCCCAATGAGCCCAGTCCCTTGATGCCTGCCAAAGCCTTGGCTGGGAGGACATGGTGCCAGGCCCACCTCTGCCACCGCACCATGAAGGTGGGTGGGAAAGGCAGGAAGGCACGTGGGGGTGAGGCTCAATGCAGACTAGTTGCCTGCCACATGCTGTTGGAGGTGCGCAGAGCCGGGGGAAACCCGCCTCCCCTCCAGGCCTATGACAGAGTTCAACAGCTTACAATATTGATAAAATATGTAAAATAGAATACAGAAATACATAAAAACCAAAACCAGTTCTGAGATCAAAAGTTGCCTGCCTTACAGTGCATTCCTGAACAGAATTACAACACCCTCTTAAATCCACCAGTCATTTGGCTTAGAAGGCTGTAACCTTTAGGATGCCAACTGATCGAGAGGAATGCTATGCCCAGGGGCTGTCATTCTACTCTGGGGCCTGTCATTCCAGTCTCAGGACACATCTCCTATCCTCCTGGGCTGTCATTCCACTGTGGGTACTGTCATTCTAGTCCCAGAGCAGTGTATTTGGGACCAGAGACCTTAATGGAAAATCCATTCTGCATTTTCTTTGCAACTTCTTGAGCTGTAATGTATTTCAATGCAGCCCATGCAAGTCAATTGGCATTCCTGGCTCCCATTATTTCCAATGGGCCTTCAAGTATCTCCCATTGTTTCCAATGGGCAATCCTGTCCTTCCTTTTAGTACATCCCGAATGGGGAGATTTGAAGAGCAGACGAGTTTTAATGCTCCAATCTGCAGGAAATTCGTAACCTGGTGAAGAAACTTCAGTATGGGAAGTGGTCTGATGCGGGTCATCGATTAAACTTGGAGCTGATGTTTCATAAAACTCTTCTTTCCCTATGGTCTTACCTTCCTGAAGACCATTTAAGATTTCTTCGCCAGAGCTGGTGCATGCGTCATTCCCAGGGGATGTTTCTCTACTACTCTCTGCATCTGAGAGGCCTTGGAGGAGTGGCAGGTGTGGAGTATTCTCCAGGCCCGAAAAAGGGTTGTGCCTGCAGATGCTGTGAAAGGGCTGAGGGAAGACAGCAGGGTCTCCAAGAGGGCTGGAATCAGCCACAGTGGGGGACTGGCCAGTGGAAGAGGCTGGCTGGATCCTCTGAAGCCTTTTTCGCTTCAGACACAGTGTCGGCGGGGGCTTCTTGAAGCTGGGCTAATAGTCGGGAACTACCAAGCACATGGCGGCAGTGGCATGGAAAACACCCAAAGAAGAAAACCTCTCTGGCCAGCCCCATTTGTTTATCCAGTTAATATCCCCCCCCCAAAAAAAACCCCATGAAAACCAAAGTTCTGACAGCAGTTTACATTGAAAAGGATCATATAAGCTTGTCAAAAAACCCAACAAGAAATGCACGAGACATTAGTTAAAGCCCCCCCGCCCCATTTTCGTCCAGCCGAACATATGGGGCAGAGGAGCGGACAAAGCTACATTCCTGCCCTGAAGACAGAAGGGGAGAGAGGTGCCCATCCTAAAAGGGGGAAGGGCAGCCCTGGTGCACTGGCGGAGCACTGGTGCGGTCAGAAGGGTGAGGGGGAGGCACTGGGTGGGGCCCGGATGGGAGCACTGCCTGGGCCAGCCTGATTCTCATCTTCCTGGGCCAGCCCTGACTGCAACAACTCATGCCTCATGCAAAGCCAGGATGGCCGGGGAGTAAACCTGGGACCTCAAAGGCCGGGGGGGGGGGGGGAGTTGGTTGGATGGCACTGAGCCGGGCTGCCCCAGCACATTATCGGCTTGAAGGGGAGGAAGGAGGCTGCCCGCCGCCCTGGCACCTGCCCCACCCCTCATGACCCCCACCGGCTCGAGCTGCTGTAGAAAACAGGCTACTGGCCACCCACCAGGTCGACCTCGTGCTCTGCACTGTCACGGTGGTGCAGGGCTGGGGAAGTCGCACCCGCACTGCTCTCAACCCCTGGGCCCCCGACCTGGCGTGGAGGCATGAAGCCGCATCCCCTGGAGGCCCTGGCAAAGCCCTTTCCCCTGGCCCCACAGAGCTCGCCAGAGGATCTGGCCAGCACACACTGGCTCATTGTGAGGCCTTGGTGCAGCTTGGACTGGCAATGCTTCCCCACACAGTGAAGGGGTGGATTGCACCCACCCCACCACTGAGCTCTTCTGGTGCCCAGGCTCCAGTGTGCAGGCACGTTGCCTATGTGGCCCAGTTAAAGGTGCAATCTCATCGACGCCGAGAGGCCTAGGCATGGGAACCGGCTGGTTGGTCTCTGCCTCTCCCCCTGCCACTCCATCGCCATGCCCAGGCCCCCAACCCAGATGCCCTTACCCAGGGAGCATGGTGGCAGCTTCTTGGTCTCCCATGGCTCTTGAGTTTGCCCACCAAGGGTCACCGCCATGTTGGGCCGGCAGGCCGCCAAGGCTCCGGAGAGCTGTTGGGAAGCTAGCCAGCCCTGCCCTAAAGAAAGCCAAAGAGGAACTCCAGGAGACCTTGTAAGGCTGGGCAGCATCCTTATGGACTTTTCTGATTTATAGGGGCAGCGTATGGACTATGATATCAGTTATGTGGGACATGAGAGTACACTAGGTGACCAGTGGGAAGATGGGAATAGATGCCTACACTACAGGATCAGAGTACCATTTTCTGATGTTGCCACCTCCAGGTGGGAGGTTGACACAGAGAACAAAGACACTCTCACACACAAAGCTATGAGGTTACAGACTTACACCAGCAACTCCATACAGATATATACTCCTTGCACGTATGCCTGCTTGTGCCCCCTCCTGCCAGCTTTCATCTCCATTTGCTACATCAAAGGATTTCACACCTGGGTGCGAAGACACCAAGATGCTTCCTGAAGATCGGTTCCCATGGCCAGCGTTCCTGTGATCCAGAAGATCGGCGCCAGATCCTGCTGGCAGCGACATCCTGCCCTGGCCATCAGATAGATTTGAATATTGACCACTCCTTTAACACCCCCTTAGTGGCTAGAGATAGCAAACAGACCTTCTATAGGTTTTCTAGGGATGGCATCATATCTGGCCATCCTCCCAGGTACCACCTCCCAATAAAAGCTGCTCCCCAAGATTCCAGTTCAGTTCCCGTTCCTGCTCTAGTTCCTTCCTTGTCTCCCATCCTCCCTCACGGACCCCTGGGTGCACCACTAGGGTCTGCCACATGGTCTGCTGGTTCAGAGCCACGATCCCTTATCCTCTTCCTAAGGACTTCTCATCCTCATTTTCCAGCTGGATTCCACTGTTTCTATAGAGATAAATATCACCCTCGACGGAAACCATCAATAACCTGCTCATGCACACGTCTCTGTAACTTCTATCTAATTTCCTAGTACTGCATGCTTGTATGAATGACAGAACAACATTGTTTTGTACAACCTTTTATTATATTTCAGTAAACAAACTATCTTATACTTTTAAACTGAGTCTGTGTCAGTTTCTCAGAAGCATCGGTTAGCGCCGCCTCTGTATACACTGGTGAAGGTCCCGTAAGCCTACTGCATATTGATAAGAGCTGATATTCCCCCATAAAACAGCCGCCCTGAGTCTGTTTGCGGGGAGGGTGGGGTATAAAATCAAATAAATAAATAAATAAAAATAAATAAAATAAAATTGATAAATAAGAGAGCAGTCAGGCTAACAACCTCGACCCACCAGAAGATAAATTGGGAAGGGAAGGGAGGGAAAAAAACTATTCATCCCCGAGGGGGAGGGGGCAGAGGGGGCTCGGAAGCCAGCCGGAACGGCATTCCAGTGTGTTCTGCCCCCAAAATAGCGCTGATTGATGATGATGATGATGATGATGACGACAACAACAATGATTTTACCATATTCTCTCATGTTCCCTGTACTGTTGAGCATTTTGTTTGAAAGGTTTTCATGACCCTCAGGAAGGATTTTTGGAACAAATTACAGGCTGCTTGGGAAAGGGTAGGCACACAAAGGTCCTTTCTGCCACGTCTTGTTTCATGATACTGCTCTTTGGTAGCCATTTTGATCTTTGAACACTTGCACTGCAGTCTACTCTTAATCTGAGATTACTGATTTGTATCTATTTATTACATTTGCATTCTTTTCCATTATGGAACTCAAGGTAGCACAGGGTTGCCAAATCTGGCTTTGGCAGTACCTGACGATTTAGGAGTAATGCCTGGTGAGGATGGAATATGACAAGAGATGGGAGTTGACGGGGTGTGATGCCATAGTGTCTACCTTCCAAAGCTGCCATTTCCTCTAAGCGAACTGATCTCTGTCGTCTGGTGATCATTTGTAATTCTGAGGGAACTCTGTCCCCACCTGGAGATTGGTAATTCCAGGCCCCATCTGGAGGCCCCACTCTAGCATTCAGTGTACCCAGGAGGTCTTCTGTATTGGCGTTGACTGGTTTCATCAGGAAGGTTGCTGTATCATGTTACTGCTAACCATCCTGAGACCATACTCTGTGATTTTTGAGAAGTAGCAAATCTGTGATACAATTGTGCAGTGAAGTGTGATTTGAAAGTTATGCTTGATCCATGAGAGAGCATAACGGATTATAAACTGTTTTTTGTTTTGCTATATGAAAAGAAGTGAAGCAGTGATATTTGACTAAGCAAAATTTTGTGCAAAAATGACTCACTAGCTTCGCTGGTTAGAGACTGTCATGTAATATGACTCTGAGCAGAATATGTATGTGTGAGAATAAGTACATATATGTCTACTGGTAGTGTAAATACTGTAAACCCTGAGGATGTGAACAAAAATGTGTGTGCAGCTTCATATGGGGACTATCAGAATTTGCATGGAACTAAGGTAAAGATTTATGATGGTCCCTTTTTTATGATGATGATGCCCTCTCCTCCTTTTTGCTGCTTAAGGGTGACTGCAGACCATGAAAGTTTATGCTGGAGTACAAGTTTATTAGGCTTTTAAAGGTGCCACAATATTTATTTATTTATTTTGCTGGAGCAGACTGACATGGAACTATGTACTGATTAAAGGTAAAGGTTTCCCTTGCTTGAAAGCCAGTTGAATCCAACTCTAGTTGGTGGTGCTCATCTCCATTTCTAAGCCAAAGATTCCAATGCTGTCCGAAGACTTTTCCATGGTCATGTGGCTGGCATGACTAAACGCCAAGGTACACAGAACACTGTTATCTATTTATCTACTTGCAATTTCTTCTTGCTTTCGAACTGCTAGGTTGGCAGGAGCTGGGGCCAGAGATGGGAGCTCACTTCCCCACAGGGCACTAGGGCCTTGAACTGCTGAGCTACTGACCTTCCAGCTGCAGCTCAGCATCTTAACCTCTGAGCCACCATGGCCTCCATGTACTGATTACTCCTTACTATTATGAAGGTTCATTTTGTTTTGGGTGTGCATAATAATGGTCTCTTTTTATGTAATGATGATGCTCTCATCTCTCCACAGAGACTATAATCCTCAGAAGACATTCAACACTGCAGGACCTTTTTGTTTTGCTATTAGATGTCCATAGTCTCTTTCGGTTGTTGGGTTTTGAGGGCATTTGGATTCCTTTTCAACCTCTGTTTTTTGTGTTAGATGTGGAAGGCACTGCTATGTCTCAATTGCTGAAAAGCAAATAATACCAAACATGTCACATGTTAAAGTGAAATTGATTTCAAACTTGAAGGTGATTTCTTTTTTGTACAGAAAGAATTCAGAAGCATGTGGGTGTTATTCAGTTTGCTGCAGCTGGCAACATCTGTACCAGAGCTACAAATGGCACCAAAGTTAATGGGTTGTGAAATCATCCTGAAAATGTACAGCAAAGAGGCCAGTCTTATAAACTGTAATGAAGAAAAAGAGGAAATTGGAGCACATTTGTTAGCGGAAATTGCAGCACCAAGCAGGAGCCTTCCAAAAGAACTTGGTGACAAGAACAGAAAAATTATCACAGGAAGTGTTTGCTGGAGATCAGTTTCCCTGCTGGCACCTTCCAACAAGTACAACAGATCAAATGAGGAAATTGAGTCTGTCATGAAATACTGGACTATGTTACAGTGATATGAATTAAAGATATATACAATGGCTTAATAAAAACTCGGGAAAAATCAAAAGACAGGTTTTTGTCTTCTGTGACTGAATAGAAAATAAAAACAGAAAAAGAAGTTTTATCTTTGCTGCTACTGCTGTTTAAAGTAGATCATATACAAGCAATGAGAGAACATTTATACTGGAGGCCATGGGACCATTTTAGGTTTAAATGGTTGGCAGAGATATTTTAGTAAGGAAAGGACAAAGTTCACAGCAGATTTAAAGGTCTACTTTTGAATATGTTCACGATTTCATTGAAAACAACAACAACAATGCCTAACTGTATGTTGGTAATATTTATTCTAGAGACTTTTAATATCAAAGTATTATGTTAGACCATATTACCACTGTCTTTGCTGACATCCAGCTCCTGTTGCCTTCACATTTGATGTTGATGTGGATGGTAACTGAGGCAAGGTTCTGAAGAGCTGCAGGAGTAACCAGTTTATTATTCTTTAGGTATCAGGTAAAATAAAACCTTCTCCTAGTCTTAAGGGCAAACTGCTTTCTGCTGTTTTTATCCTGTGTGCTGCATGTGGCTCTCTTGCTGTTTGTAGTTATTCCATTTTCGTTTTTCTTTATTATTCTGATATTTAACTATCTTAAAGTTGAAGCAGTAGAAAAGTAGCACACGCATCTTTGAAAGAAAAATTAAATTTGGCAATAATAAGTGTAGATGCATGTTCTGTTCAGGAATAATCCACTGTAGTCTGAAAAACAAGGAAGGGGGAAGATGATCCAGTTGCTAAATTATATTTATGATGGCATAACCAAGAGTCTTTATGGCACCTTTATGAGACTAAGTTTCATCTGTTTTATTATTTTTTAAACTTAGGAAGACAGAGGGGATACAGAAAAGAAAAGGGAAAGAAAAAGGGGGGTTATACAACATAATTTGCTTGTCGAAGACAATCATGTAGTACGAAATATATAAAACAGAAAATATTTTCCCTTACACCCCTTTCATTATAGTTTCAATATCTCTCTATATTATAAAGCCGATTTGGGGTGGCCACGTATGATGCACTCCCTCAGCCGAAGGCTGACCAAGCTGCCACTCAGCCCGGGGAACCCGGCCACTGGCCAGTGCTGTGCTGAACATGCCCTGTGATTCATCCATGCCATGCTGTAGTCCCGCCCCCCCCCACAGACCCACTGCCCAGCATCATTAGGCTGCAAGCCCATGGACGGGGTGTATGCTCTGCCGGCTGCCGAAAGGGGCAACCGCCTATGCCTGCACATCACAGGATGATGGAACCAGCCAGATGCCACACTGCAGCCCACTCCTGCCACTGCTGCACAGGTGGGCAGCGGGCAGCCGCAAGGGGAGTGCCGGTGGCTGCAGGCGGGGGGCCACACAAACCGCCATGGCTGCTAGAGCCCATTGTATTGCTCTACAACAGGCCTTGCCCCTAGTATTTATATATTGTATATATAAAAGCCCAACATATTGGCACTTTCTGGCTCTCCCATTGGCTGTGCTGTGCATTCCATCAGCCATTGGCCCATCAACTGCCATGCAAGAGTAGTCGCGTGCCATTAGCTGGGTTCTGGGTCTACTCCTCTCCCCTGCCCACTGCTGGCTTGGCCACTGTTCTGTCAGAATAAACTGCCAAAATGGCTGTCTCTCCTGAGAAAGACACTTCTTCTGCTTTGCTCCTCTGTGGCTGGCTGGCTATTGAGGTGGGCCAGCGGCTGTCAAACGATTCTCTTCTCCTCCTGCTGTGCTGCTCACATTCCACTCAGTGGCTGTTGCTAGGCAACCAAACTTGGTTCTGTCAGTAAAAAGGTGAGGGGGAGGCCCTTTCCAGGCCTCCTTTGGCCTTTGTGGGGAACTCACTGGGGCCAGTCCTGACTAGGGTTGCCAGCTCCAGGTTGGGAAGTTCATGGAGATTTTGTGGTGGTCTATTTGGGGATGGGAGAGGCCTCAGCTGAACAGAATGCCATAGAGTCCCCACTCCAAAGCAGTTATTTTCTCCAGGGGGAGAGAAAGATCTGTTGTCTGGAGTTCAGTTGTGATACCAAGTGATTCCACGGCCAGTGTGGCATAGCAGTTAGCACTTCAGAGCAGGGTCTACCAGACCCAGGTTCTTGCTGTGAAAGCTGAGTGGGTGATTTCAGACGAGTCACAGACTTTCAGCCTACCTCACAGGGTTGCTGTGCAGATAAAAGGGGGAAAAGGGGAATTGTGTGACCTGTTTTGGTCCCCACTGCAGAGAAAGACTGTACTTTTCATCCTAGGGAACCATTGTTGCCAATCTCCAGGTGAGGGTTGGAGATCATTCAGAAGTACAACTGCTCTCCAGATGGCAGGGATCAGTTCCTATGGAGAAAATGGACTCTGTGTCATTATACCCTGCTAAGGTATAACATAGCAGTTAGTGCTTCAGAACAGAGTCTCCCAGACCCAGGTTCTTGCTGTGGCAGCTGAGTGGGTGATTTCTGACCAGTTACAGACTTTAAGCCTAATCTACCTCACGGGGTTGTTGTACAGATCAAAATGCAGAGAGGAGAATGATGTGACCTGTTGTGGTCCCCACTGCGGAGAAAGATTATACTCTTCCTAAGTAGAGACAGTAGATATTATTCAATAATAACAGGCTCATTGAAGTAACAGAAGTCCTCACTGTTCCGAAGTCTTTACTACAGCCAGACAATCCCAAACAGATTGGGGGTCCAGACAACAAGTTTGTAGACAGTCACAGCCAGCTTGCACCTCTCGGCAGTCATCCTTCACTTGGCTCTCCGTTGCAGCTGCCCAAATAGAAGCAGCCCACGTACACACCAGACCAAGAGTCAAAGCTTTAAAATTACAAAGTCAGGCTGGTTCAAGACTGTACCGGGTCTGGCTGAGCACACCAAACTCTCCCTGTTTAGATGGTGGGTGCATTTTCACTTGCCTGCTGAACCAAATGGACCCTGAGCGGCTTCAGGATGCTCTGCAGGATCCAATGCACCCTGGTGGCTTGTTAGATGAGCTGGTGGAATAATGGTGCTCTTGATTCTCCAAAGCTATTCATGAGATTATCCCCAGCACCCTCTTCACCCCCATGTGAAAGCAGCTCCTTGGTATACCATGGAACTGAGGACAATGAAACAAGAGCAAGTGTGGCAGTGTACTCGTGATGGAGTGGCAAGCCCATCTTATAGAATGTTTATGAGGGACTATGAGATGGCAGTGAAGGCTGCTAAGAGATAATTCTACGCAGCCTTCATTGTATCTGTGAAATTGCACCCAGCCCAGTTGCTTAGAACTATTTGATCACTTACTTGTTTGCCACAAAGCAAACAAAATGATAGGGAATTGGATATTGCCTGTGAGCTATTTGTGACCTATTTCATGCATAAAGTCTTATCACTCCACCAGTACCTCCCGGCCACAGTTGATACAGTAAAGGAACTGGAAGCCCCTTGTCCAGCTTCAGGTCCAATGATGGACCATTTCAGCCAACTCTTCCAGGAGGATGTCAACAGGGTCCTGGCAGCTGTGAAGCCAACCACTTGCCTTCTTGACCTGTGCCCTTCCAGGCTGGTTAAAGCCTGTGGGGAGGACATTCTGGTCCCCCTGGGAGAAGTCATCCATGTGTCCCTTTCTTCTGGGACCTTCCCAGTGCTGTTAAAGGAGGCAGTGGTCCATCTGTTCCTAAAAAAACCATCATTGGATCCTACGGTCCTGGCTAACTACCACCCAGTCTCAAATCTACTGTTTCTGGGTAAGGTAGTTGAGAGAGGAGCAGCTGAACACCTCCAGGTTTTCTTGGAGGATGCAGCCATCCTTGATCCATTCCAGTCCAGCTTCAGCCCTTGCCATGGGATGGAAATGGCACTGGTCACCCTCACTGATGACCTCTGGAGACAACTGGATTGGGGCGGGTTGGCGATGCTGTTACTGTTAGATCTGACAACAGCATTTGACATGGTCAGCTATGATCTTTTGACCCACCACCTCACCGAGATAGGAGGCAGGGGGTCTGCCTTACCATGGTTACAATGGTCACTTCATGAGAGAGTATTCCTGTGATACCCACTTGAATGTGGAGTGCCACAGGGGGTGATTCTCTCACCAGTGTTATTCAACATCTATATGCACCCAATCACCCAGTTGGTCCAGGGGGTTGGGCTGGAATGTCATCAGTATGCGGATGACATCCAGCTCTATATGTTGATGGATGGCTGCCCAGACTCTGCCCCAGAAAAACTGACCATGGCATTGGCAGCCGTGGCTGGATGGCTACAATAGAGCCGGTTGAAACTCAGTCCAACTGAGACAGAGGTCCTGTACCTAAACTGGGGGGGAGATGGGTTGGGAATTGGGCTGCCCACCTTGTGCCAGCCCAGAAGGTGAGAAGTCTGGGGGTGGTCCTGGATACCTCACTTTCTATGGAAGCCCAAGTCATCACAGTTACTAGGTCTGCCTTGTATCACCTTTGGCAGATCAGGCATCTGGCCCCTTACCTCTCACCCCAGGCTTTGGCTACAGTGACCCATGCAATGGTCACTTCCAGGCTTGGTTACTGTAACTTGGTTTATGAGGGCTTGCCCTTGCGTTTGATCCAGAAACTCCAGCTGGTGCAAAATGCAGCGGTGTGCCTGCTGACTGCACTGCCTATGTGGGCACACATTCAGTCAGCACTAAGACAGTTGCACTGGCTACTGATTAAATACTGGATCCATTTCTTACATGGCCTGGGACCAACATACCTTAGGGACTGCCTCTCCCCATAAGTGCCTCAGAGAGCCTTGTGCTCTGCTAAGCAAGATTTGCTGGTTGTCCCCAGCCTGAAGAACTTCTGTTTAGCCTCGACCAGGACCAGGGCCTTTTCTGCCCTGGCCCTGGGCTGGTGGAACATACTCCTGCATGAGATCACGGCTCTGTGGGACCTTTTATAGTTCAGCAGGGCCTGTAAAAAGGAGGTGTTCTGCCAGGACTTTGGTTGAGGTGGCGGGTATCCAGAAAAAGAAAAAAAAAAGATTGGCTCTCCTTGCTGAAAACACCATCTGTGTGCAGCCTGGATTATTGAATTTTAGAGCCCAGTGGCACCAGTACCGATGCAGTTTGTTTTTAAATGCTGTTTTAAGGATTTAACTGATTATTTATTATTGTGTTGTGTGGCTGAATGGCCCAACTGTTATTTGTGATCTGCCCTGAGTCTGTTCGTGGGGAGAGCAAAATATAAATTTGAAAAATAAATAAACTTGAATATGTTCTGCATTTTTTGGTGTATTTCTTTCCAATATCTTTTTACAAGTCCATCACATATGAAAGAAAATCCCATCTACGTCTTGACATTTCCAGCATTTTCCTTTATAGTTTTTATCTGCTTTCTCCTCTTAGTGTCTGGCTGACTGTAAATTTGATATCTTTTCCTCATAGTTCCCATTGTCGCATAGATATCTGTTCTTTAAAGTTTCACATCCATTTGATCATACATTTTTTCACGTGTTCATCTTCTGTTTTTAGTTGGAGTAAAATCATATATATCCATCTTAGTAAATGCTGTTTTTGTTTTACAATCAGCTGTTCAAATTCAGTCACTTCCCTCTTGATTAAATGCAAGGACCAACCCCAGATGCGAGCGCAAATCCCTCACTGAAGTACTAACAAAACAGAAGTGCAAGTAGAATGGAGCAGAAAGAAACAGGCCAGAGAGAGAAGTATTGGTTTCTGTACAGCAGCCAGGAACAAGGGAAGGGGACAGCTAGTGGGCCAGGGCTAACAAACCTTTCCATAGATTGACCCCAAAGTCCACACTTCCAGATCTAGATACTGCTTCTATGTATAGCCCCACTAAACTCAAAGATCAGAAAAGTTCTAGCTTGGATGAACTAGACTTTTGCATTCTGCAGCTAGTTCCTGCTGTTTGTGAACGGTGAAGTTCAACACATACTTTAGGATCTCAGTATCATAACTGAATGAATTGGATATTAAAGGTTTTCAGGTATGCAAATATTGTTAAACAAGCAGATCTTTTAATCTTCAAACTATTATTACTCTTCCTTTTTGACAATACAACTATTGGTTTAAATATTTTAGATGTGGTTTTAAATATACAGATGCTCAAGTGAAGCAACTGGACATACGTTTAATATGATCGAAGATGAAAAATATTCCATAGTCCTTTTATCCTGAAATTATTTTAGAAGGTGCTCCTGCATTGTTTGTTCCAAATCAACCCAGAGTGAGTCTTGTGAGAGAAATTCAGGTGTAATTTTAACAGTGAAAGTGCTATTATTGACTGAAATAATACTCTAGATGCTACAGTTGCCTTCTCCTTACAGCTTCTTTACTATTCAGAGTCCTCATTCAGGAACTCAAATTTCTGTGCCTGACTCCAATTAAAGAAAAATTATACAGAAGTCCCCTGTGACGCATAATAGCCTTGTATAAAATAATGCCAAAAAGAATTAACAGGAAGCAATTTACTATGTGTGAAAATTGTCGGAAATGGATCAGTAAAGCAATAAGGCCAATTTTATCCCACACATAAACCTCTAGACACCTAGTACATACTGAGAAAATTTATGGGCTATGAGTTGCTTACTTGGTTGAGCCCTGTGCACAGAACATGAACACAGTGCCAGCCAAGCAGCAGAGTACATCACTATGCATTTTATGCACACTGTGCCCAGTCTTCAGAAGCTTTTCCTGCACAATGCCATTGTCATGAATGAGATCACAATGACCAGTTTGTGCCACATGTTAATTTCATTTAATGGGGCAAAATTGTACCAATGGACTTTAATTCCAAAATCACTGAATCTGGAAAAGTCCCACTAAATTCATTAGGACTTCATGACTTGTAGATACAGATATATATGAAATGTACATTTTGCCACTTAAGGTGCTAAGGAAGAAATCAGAAAGGTATTCCCCAGCTATCTGGTGCATGTAGTCCAATATACAGATTGAAACAGAAATCTGAAATCAGTCATCCTCCCCCCCCCCCCCCCCCCCCAAGTCAGTACTCTGGCAGAATGCAAACCAAGGCCCCAGAAGCTTGAATGTACTGTGTTTCTGCCTCAAACACTTGAAACTGCTTCACTGTAAACAAGGAGAAGTTTGCAGTGGCACCCAGGAACCTGTCTAAAGTAGAGACAAGCTGCATAGATGTGATATTTCTTCTTTCATATTCCTTGGGTTGGATTTGTAGTAAGTAGAGTTACCATATTTTGAAAAGCAAAAGAGAGGACATATTTCCTGACGGACTACTTCAAACAAGTGATCACTATGACAAATCTCAATTTAAACACCCCCTACTATTTAAGTTGTGATAATTGCTACTAACTAGGAATATTCCTAACTTTCCAACCCAAAAACAGGACATTTTCATCAGTTTTTTAAAAACAGCTCCAAAGGACACACGCACATACACACACACACACACAAATAGAACATGTCCATAACCCTAGTAGTAAGGGATAGGAACATGACTCTGCTTGCAAAACATCAACTGTATGATAGAGGCATAAGAACATGCACACACATTGTGGTTTATGAAACATGGCAATGATAAAAGTGGGCTAAAATTTTGATTTATGAAGTTTGAATTATGACTTTGAATCATGAGATTTGAATTATTACTTAAAAACATCAAAGGTAAGAATAATATGGAAGCTTTATTTCCTTTGCTTTGCTGTTCCATGCATTTATGATGTAGATAAAGGGAATTTAACAATTCTTCAGCATCCTGACAGTTGATGCTAGATAGTCTTGTATGCAAGATGAATGAAGACGTTGAAAACTATAATGAACTTCAAAAGATTACATGGTACATGTGAAGAATGTAAAAAGTTCATATCTGAACAACCTGTGAATACTTTGCGATAAAGCCCATTGGTCCTATATGATAGCCCACTAGGGACACAGTACATAAGTTTGGGGTCTGCAAATTCGAGGGTAAACTTGGTGGGTCACAGGCAATTCTCCCTCTAAGCTGTGGAGTCTTGTGAGTAAAAATTCTACTTTGTGAGCTACTGGCATTAAAGTTGTGTGTGAGCGATTTGGCTACTGAATAAATTAGTTTGCTCTGGAGTCATCCTTCCTGAGCAAAGACAAAAATGTGTGAGCCAGAGGCTTAAAAACTGTGAGCTAGCTCACACTAACTTAGCTTAGAGGGAACACTGGTCACAGGGAGAGATAGAAAGACTTGAACAAACAAACTGAAGACTGAAGAGAGAGGGGAAATAATTTTCTGGATTTCCCCCAATTTTTTAAAAAACAGAAATGTTGGAAAATATTGAAAAAAATCCCTTATAAAATATTTTTCTTTGGTAATGACTAAAATGGTTTTGAAACAATTTTTAAAAATAGTGTTAGCTTACTCCCACAGAGCTTACTGACAACAGTGTAATCACTATCTAAAACCATTTGCAGTATTCCAATTACAGTTCTGATATACTGTCAACACATCAAATCTTCCTGCCTGGCTTCAGATTCCCACATTTATTGCAGTATGTGAAAGAAATCAGTCTAGATTTGGACATAGACCCATCATACCAAGAAATAAGCTGTCATGTGAGAGTCAAGAACACATTTCAGTGTGTTCTGAATTGGAAGCTGCTGTTCTTTGAGAAACTAATTCTAATTAGAGAAAGAAACATGGTGGTGGAAGAGAGAGATATTATTTATTATTTAAATGGCATGAGAGTTTCATGTGGCTATTTTTGTACACAGTTGCTATGATACTGTGTGTGATAATATGTTGTTCTCTTGTTCTACCGATCAGTTAAAGTTCAACTCAGTACCCAGATATATTGATAGTACTTTAGTACAGAGTTCAGTTGTGTGAAGACACTAGGCTGAAAAAAATGGATTGTGTTGGTAAAAGGGATTAGGGGTTGTGATGTGTAGATTAACCTCATCGTTACAGTGACAATGGTAGTTTTTAATTTCCTTATTACAATGTTAATAGTTTCTACTAGCTTTAATCCCTTCTGCCCTATTTTTTCAACTGGCGCAAATTAAGGTATCAGGTAGTGAAATATCCTAAACAGATTTATACCCATTGGAGTTAGGGGGTGTACAAATTAAGGTATCAGGTAGTGAAATATCTTAAACAGATTTATAATCCATTGGAGTTAGGGGGTGTACAACTCTGTTTAGGATTTCACTTTTCTGGAGCAGCTTGCTATTCTATATCCCGCATTGTAATTGTCTGAATAAAGTTCATATTTGAAATGTAATAAATAGTCCAAACAGTCTGGGGTTATTTTTGTGTTAAGCAAGTTAAACAGGATGCATTTTATATCCTTAAAACAGTCAAGTTTTGATGTAGTAAGCAAATTTCCCCCAATTTCCCTCCTCCCCTGCAAAAACAACCAGATAAGTCACATTCCCCCCGAGGCTTTGCCATATCGAAACATGTTCCATCTCTAGTCACAGGTTGTACATGTGGTTCAAAATCCACTGACTCCCCCTGATACAGGAACATGATTAAATCTCATCCCACAATAATGAATAGATTAAGCACATCAGAAAGTAGAGCCATGCTAGTATCCAGGGCTCCGTTGGGGCCGGGGCACGCCAGAGTGCCGCTCCGGGAGAGAGGAGGCGGGGGGCGGGCACTTAACAAAGCCCTGCCCCCCCGGCCTCCCCCCCACGTCAATGCTCCTGGGGCCGGTGTTCTGGGACTGGAATAAGAGACCATGGAGTGGAATGACAGTCCCTGAACACTCCTGCTCCACCCTGGAGCTGTCATTCCACTCTGTGATCTCTCATTCCAGTTCCTGAACCCTCCTGCTGCGCCCTAGGGCTGTCATTCCACTCTGTGGTATCTCATTCCAGTCCCAGAGTAGTGTATTTGTGCCCAGAGACCCTAATGGAAAATCCATTCCACATTTTTATTGCAACTCAACATGTACTCTAAAGTATTTCAATGGAGCCTATGCAAGTCAATTGGCATTCCTGGCTCCCATTATTTCCAATGGGCCTTCAAGTGTTTCCCATTGTTTCTAATGGGCAATCCTGTCCTTCCTTTTAGTACATCCCATATTGGGGGGGGGGGGGGCAGAGAGGGAAAGAGAGATGAGCAGATGATAAAAAATGCATGCCTTTGGATGCCCCCCCAAGCCTATTTTCTTACCAAATGTGCTTTGTTTCATGTGACTGAAGCATTACTTTCAGATTTGCACTTATTCTCTGGTACAGTATTTAGGACCATTTTTTTAGGTATTGTGTCTAAGCACCTTTAGGTATGACCCAGCCAAAGATAAGCACATGACTGGTTTCAAAGGAAGTTAAGCAAAGGCTTGTCTCTGCCACTGAAATTAATGGGATTTAAAGGTACTTGATGGTAGGAGAAAGTGCCCTCAAGTTGCAGCCAACTTGTGGTGACCCTTCATGGGGTTTCTAAGGCAAGAGATGTTCAGATGTGGTTTGGCATTGCCTGCCTTTGTGTAGTGACCCTGGACTTCTGTGGTGGTCTCCCACCCAAGTACTAACCAAGGCTGACCCTACTTGGCTTCTGAGATCTGACAAGATCAGGCTAGCCCAGTCTCCCTATTCCAGGGAAGGATAATGGGAACAGCTGATGGACTTTGCTCTGTCCCAGCAGGAGTGCTTCAGTCTTCTCATCAAGAAGTACTACTGCCTTAAGTGGAACTTAACTCTGAGCAAACATGCTTCTAATTAGGAAATCTGATCCACCTGTGTCTGTTTTGCTGGATAGCTCACTAGGATGGAGGAAAAGGGAAGAACCATTTCCTCCTTGAGAGAGTGGATAGCGACGGGCTGACTATTCACGAACTAGGTGCTTAGATAACAGGTTAAATTGTTTCTTGAGAATTCTTAAATATTTAGGAAAATATTAAGCTTGTAAATTAAAAGATTTCCTCACGCGCTGATGAGGAAACAGTCATTTCCCTGCTGACATGTGGGGTGCAGCTGAGAGGGGATGTTGCTCTGCTCGAGCACCTAAGAATTTGTATCTTGACTGGGGAGATTTGGGGAGGGGTTTCTCAAACATTTATGCTTTGTGCTTTTGAAGCAGTTTTTCTCCAGGTAGTCTCACCAGCTCTGAGTTGGAAAATACCTGAAGATTTTTGCAGTGGAGCCTGAGCAGGGGGTGTTGCTTTTTGACACACTTCCGGTGATGTCAGGGGGTGTGGCATATGCAAATATGCTAATGTTATGCTAATGGGCTCCTGCACCTCTTTTTCTACTAAATGACCCCTGCTCCCGGGGCCGGCGGCACTCCGCCGGCCCCGGGAAGAAGAGGCCTGTCCCTCCCCCCTCCCACTGCTCCCGGGGCTGCGGCAGAGCGCCGCGGCCCGGGAAGCCCCTTTCCTCCCCCCCCTCAATACTCCCTCCCTCCCTTCCTCCCTTCCTTCTCTCTTTCTCTCCCCCCACCTACCTACTTACCTTCCTCTTCCTTCCTTCCTTCCTTCCTTCCTTCCTTCCTTCCTTCCTTCCTTCCTTCCTTCCTTCCTTTCTTCTCTCTCTCTCTCCCCACCTACCTACCTACCTGTTCCTTCCCCTCTCCCTCCCTTCCTTCCTTCCTTCCTTCCTTCCTTCTCTCTCTCCCCCCCACCTTCATACCTACCTTACTGTTCCTTTCTTTCCCCCTTCCTTCCCCTTTCCCTTCCTTCCTTCCTTCCTTCCTTCCTTCTCTCTCTCTCCCCACCTACCTACCTACCTACCTGTTCCTTCCCCTCTCCCTTCCTTCCCCTCTCCCTTCCTTCCTTCCTCCCTCTCTCCCCCACCTTCCTACCTACCTTACTGTTCCTTCCTTTCCCCCTTCCTTCCCCTTTCCCTCCCTCCCTCCCTTCTCTCTCTCTCTCCCCACCTACTTACCTACCTTCCTGTTCCTTCCCCTCTCCCTTCCTTCCTTCCTTTCTTCTCTCTCTCTCTCCCCCACCTACCTACCTGCCTTCCTGTTCCTTCCTTTCCCCGTCCTTCCCCTCTCCCTCCCTCCCTTCCTCCCTCTCTCCCCCCTTCCTTCCTTTCTTCCTTCCTTCTCTCTCTCTCCCCCACCTTCCTACCTACCTTACTGTTCCTTTCTTTCTTTCTTCCTTCCCCCCTTCCTCCCTTCTTTATTCCTCCCTCCTTCCTTCCTTCCTTCCTTTCTTCCTTCCTTTCTTTTTCTTTCTTCTATCTCTCTCCCCCACCTACCTACCTTCCTTCCTGTTCCTTTCCTTCCTTCCCCCTCCCTCCCTTCTTGCCTTCTGACACACCTGACGTCAGGGATGTGTGACCTTATGACACTTCCGGTGACGTCAGGGGGTGTGGCATATGCAAATAAGTTATGCTAATGAGCTCCTGCACCTCTTTTTTTACGAAAGGACCCCTGCTAGTATCACAAATAGAACTGGTGCTAGATCCTTCCCAATGCAGCCTGAGTCACCTGAACTACTAAAAAGCCCTCCGTGTGGGGTTCAGATTCACCCCATAAACACAAACCGCCTTCTGGGACTCTGCTCTTTTCTGAGATGGAAGCATCCTGGCTTTCTGAAATTACTTCAGTGATCCCAGTATCCAGTCAGTGCAACAGACCTTTAAAAAATAAAAAGGATTGACTGGTAAATAAGCGAGCCTTGGAAACCAACTGTTATTTGTAATAGAATGGAACAGCTAATTTTAACAGATAGAGACATATTTCAATTGAAAATAATATTATTTGACATTGCTGGTTTCATGAACTTCTAATTCCACCCCCCCCCCCTTCCAGTGATACTCTCATGTCCTCTGTTTTAGCTGGCATTGGATCAGGGCCCTGTCCTTCAGGGATCCAGCTGGCTCTTGTAAAGATGGCTATTCACAGCAGATGCCAGATCTGGAATGTAACAGGGGGATCCCTTGCCAATGATTCATATGTGATGCCGGAAACCCTAGTAACTATTTATATTGTCTCTATTTTTACAGTTTAAGCATTGACAAGAGGGAAAGCTTACTTCCATTATCTAGGTGGAAGATGGTATGACCTCATTTGGTATACTGTGTACAGTTCTGGTCACCACGCCTCAAAAAGGATATTATAGCATTAGAAAAAGTGCAGAAACGGGCCACTAGAATGATAAAAGGGTTGGAACAGTTTCCCTACGAAGAAAGGTGAAAGCACTTGGGGCTCTTTAGCTTGGAGAAACGACGGCTGAAGGGTGACATGATCAAGGTTTATAAGATTATGCATGGGATAGAGCAGGTAGAGAAAGAAGTACTTTTCTCCCTTTCTTACAATACAAGAACTGGAGGAAACTCAATGAAATTGCTGAGCAGTCGGGTTAGAATAGATAAAAGGAAGTGCTTCTTCACCCAAAGAGTGATTAACACATGGAATTCACTGCCACAGGAGGTGGTGGCTACAAGTATGGGCGGCTTCAAGCGGGAAGTAGATAAACATATGGAGCAGAGATTCATCAGTGGCTATTAGCCACAAGGTATAGATAGGAACTCTGGGGCAAGTGATGCTCTGTATTCTTGGTGCTGGGGGGGGCAACATTTGGAGAGCTTCTAGTATCCTGGCCCCACTGATGGACCTTCTGATGGCACCTGGTGTTTTTGGCCACTGTGTGACAGAATGTTGGACTGGATGGGCCTTTAGCCTGATCCAACATTGGCTTCTCTTATGTTCTAAGATAAACTGGATCTGGAAAAACTGTTTTTCTTAAACCACCAACTAAGAAATTACAATAGCTTGTGAAGAGAAAATTTTATCCTAGGATCCTGATATTTAACATTAAACTGTGAAAAGCAGATCTGGGAATCTCAGGCTGAGGACAGACTGGCAGTCTGGCCCGCTCTGCCTCTGCTTTAAAAGCGGAGGCAGAGCGGGCGTCCAGACTGCCACATCTGCCCCACGGAGGCGCCCTGGACTCACCTCGTCCGACGGCACGCTCCTCCCACAACAGCCGGGCACCACTTCCAAGTGGTGTCCCAGTGGCTGCGCACGCATTCCACCCGCTTCTGGCGGGTGTGAACGCGTGGGCAGGTGGAGCTGTGCGGCATTCTGCCGCCGCCACCGGAAGCCGCCCGCAGTGTGGATGCTGCAGGCAGCTTCCTTGCGGCGGCATCTGAATGCCATGCTGTGGGGCAGTTCCCCCCCACCTTGTTCTGCTGCACTCCTGTAGCGCGGCAGAACAATAGTCTGTCCTTGGCCTCAGTTCCTTTAAAATAATTTGTACAAATACACTGATAGAGGCTATAAGCACCCATTGGTATGTGTGGATCATTTTAATGCCTGTCACCTGCTATGAAATATTCTACACTACGTAGCTTGCTCAGAATTCAGAAAGCAAAACCAACCACTGCAAAACAATTTAGAAGAAAAATACTGCATGTTTTATATTTTCTTATGTGATGAAGGCGTGGTTGATGGTAGAGCCTCTACAGGGATTGCAGACTGGTTAGGAGGCCACTGGAAACCCAGGATGTTCTGGTGAGGTTTGGAAGTGTAAATGATGACTCTGCTAAGGCTCCAGTCAATGAGTTTAGAAGGGTATAACTGTTAAGGACTGCACTGGTAGAATACTAGGCTTCTGGAAGCAAGTGATACAGTTGCCTCACCCAGCACCTTTTCCCACTCAGATTGCTTGTAGCAGTATTTTGATTATATCACAGATTTTCTTACTGTCCGCGCAATTAATTCATGTATATTTTTGGAAACAAGACAACTTTTATCAAATAGATCCTGGAGATATTTGGGGCTAAATATTTAACAGATTGATCCTTATAGAAGTAATTGGTTCAGATTCTCTATTTGGATGCAAGAGCATATCATCTTGTTACACCCTGACTTCTTGGTTTACCAAGGAAGGAGCTGGGAGATGACTTGACTATTGCCATCTTCTAACTTAGGACTACCCTATGAATGATGTCCAAAATGTCCTATTGTTAACAGCCTTGCTCAGGTCTTGCAAATGGAGGGTCATTGGTAAAGGAGAATTCATGCTATGTCTGACAGAGCATGACACAAAGCCCATTTGAAGGTCTATGAGATGGCAGTGATAGTGCTGAAGAAAAGCTTTTTTGTCCTTCTTGTGCATAATCACAATTGCATCCAGCATAATTATTTAGAGTGATTTAGAAGGGATTCTTGAATTTAGAATCATTTAGATGATAGCTATGATTCTATTGTATATATTATTAATGATAACACCTCTGATATTGCTGTCAAATTACATGCAGAGGGTGCAGCAGTTATTGGAGGCACTGAGTGGTCATTTTCACATGGATCCTTCCAGGCTGATCTGATTTGAGCCATGTTGACAGGAATGATGATGATGATGATTGATTATGATGAATTGTCACAGTCTATTTGACTGATAGATAGCATTCTGCAATTCAAAATCTAGCCAAGTTCTTGGGAACTGCAGATGTTATCTTTGCAGGATTCTTGCTGTTCCAAGCAACACTGTCTTCTGGAGCTGAGCTGGTGTTATTTGTTCAATGCTCAGAATGTCCAGGTGTAAGAGTGGTACATACCTCCATATACACATTAAAAAAATGAAGCTGTCTTATACTGAATCAGACCCTTGGTCTATCAGAGTCAGTGCTGTCTAGTCAGACTGGCAGCAGCTTGACAGGGTCTTAGATAGAAGTCTTTCACATTACCTACTACGTGATCCTTTTACCTGGAGATGCCAAGGACTGGACCGGAGACCTTTTGCATGCTAAGCAGAAGCCCTACCACTGAGCCACAGCCCCTCCTTAATTTATGTGAGGAGTGGGCTTATCAGAAGTTGGAAACATTGATGTAGAGTAGGGTTGCCAGCTCTGGGTTGGGAAATACCTAGATATTTGGGGGGTGGAGCCCGGGAAGTGTGGAGTTTGGGGAGGGGAGGGACCACAGCAAGGTACAGTGCCATAGTGTCCACCCTCCAAAGCAGTCATTTTCTCCATGGGAACTGATCTCTGTCATTTGGAGACCAAATATAAAAATAGGAGATCTCCAGGTCCCAACTGGAGGTTGGCAACCCTACTACAAACTCTTGCCATTTGGGTACAAAGGTGAAATGGCACTAAGAAAAAAATCTAATACAGCAAAACTTCAGTTTTAAATAGTCCTGAATAGGCACTGGGTAATCCAGGAAAATGCAGCAGGGAAACTGAATCTGCTGTATGCCTGGTTCTTTTGCAAAATTTCTGGATTTACACTAACTAGCACATTAAATTATGTTATGTAAGGAATTAGTCATTCTTAAAACAATGCTATATAAATATCTGCAGCTATGTACAACTGATTATGATCTCAAGAGTCTCTATATAATGGCAGTGCTGAACTTCAGAGTATCTGTATTCATTTACCTGCTGTAAAAGGTGCAGATGTTCGTTGTCTTCAGAAATAATCACTCTCTAAATCAGAGGTATTGAACTCATTTCCTCCATGCAAACTAGTCTTTATCATCTAGCGATCAACTGTAAAAGCATGAAGACTCCAGGTACCACCTGGAGGTTGGCAATCCTGACTTCAGTGTGAACCATTGTTTGAATTTACCAAGAAACTGCTTAAAAAGACCAGTTTCATGACATGGGGGTGCTCTTGGACCCCAGCCTACTGCTGGATAAGAAGGTGGCAGCCGTGGCCAGGAGCACCTTTTACCAGTTTTGACTGGTTAGCCAGAAGCGGCATTTGCTGGCCAGAAAAGACTTGGTCCTAGTGGTATATGCCCTGATTACATCTAGATTAGATTACTGCAATGTGCTACACATGGGGCTGCCCTTGAGAAGTGGTCAGAAACTTCAATTAGTACAATCAACAGCAGCCAGGATATTGACTGAAGTGGAACATATCTCTCCAGTCTTGGCCCATCCACACTGGCTCCGAATTTGTTTCCAGACACAATTAAAGGTGCTGGTCTTGATCTTCAAAGCTCTATATGGTTTGGGACTTCTCTGCATGATGGGCCACCTACTCCCTTATGAATCTGCTCAGACACTAGTCTTCTACAGAGGTGGGTAGCAACCCAGGAGAGGGCCTTCTTGGTCATGGCACCAAAACTCTGGATCTCTATCCCCATAGAGATTCATCTGTCCACTTCTGTTGCCATCTTTCCTCAGCAAATGAAGACTTTTTGTTACCAATGTTTTAATTGCTGTTTTTATGTCTTTGTATTTATTCTAACTCTGTTTTTAATTAATTTGTTTTAATGATGTGTGTTGGGGGGTTTGATTTTAATGGCTTACAATGTGATTTTATTGTCTGCTTTTAAATTGTTAGCTGCCTTGGTGACCCTTGTGAGGGCATTAAGGCTAGATATGAATTTTGAAATTAGTAAAATAAATTAACCCAAATAAAACACCCTCCTAAAAATGGTCTACCTAGGGTCCAGGAGCACAAAATGTTGAGAGGAGCTGAGTGTCAATTAAATGAAAAAGGGGGTACAGTCTTCTCACCCCCTGAAAGTTCATAGGATCTTGTTCTATTACTATTTCTCCCCACAATCCCCTGACAGCCCTCCAGTTTATTAACTATAGAAATATGAATTTTCTACTAGGTAGTCTTAGTTCCATTAATTGTTAATCCAGTAGTATTATTAAAAAGGACTTCTATTCAGTCCTTCAGGAATTATCCATACAGATTCAGCTACATCCTGTTGAGGCCCAAGCTTTCATTCAAACACTATTTCCTTTAAGAAGTCACAATGGCATGTTTACAGTACAGATGAGACGAGAGAGGCAAACAAAGACCTCATCCATCTGTTCTCAAAAGTAATTGGGTTAGTGGTTATGATGAGAAATGTTTAGAAAATATTTAATTTTGCTAAATAGTTACATATTTGTGTTAATGCTCACTCATTCAATTGGTAGCAGATGTTGGCTTCAATTAAAGGATTCATTTTTTTTAAAGCTGCGTTGCTCAGCTCGCCTTCAAATGTCACAACTCTTTGTTCTTGTATCTTGTAATCACCAAGTCTTTGCCAGGACAAACTGGTCTTGCCAATAATGAAGTCAAGAAAACACAAAAGGACAAAGTAAAACATTTCTAGGAAACATAGAACAAGTGGCAGAGACAGCTGATGTCAGGTTCATGTGGAGGCTAATGAGGAAGAATTCAGCACATTTCAAGCAACAGCATGCTTTGCAAACAGTTTAAATGGAACAATGAGTATTTCAAGATAATTCAGTGAAACATGCTCTTACAAAATTGCAAGCTATAATGGAAAGAAATAATTTTTGGCAGCAAAAAGACTAACAGTCGGTATTGGAGCAGATGTATCAAACAATCCTTAGGCGGCTGACACAATTTCTAGGTTGGACTGCTGTAACATGCTATACCTGGGGCCAGTGTTCCTTCTAAGCTGAGTTAGTGTGTGCTAGCTCACAGGTTTTTAGCCTCTGGCTCACACATTTTTGTCTTGGCTCAGGAAGGATGGCTCCAGAGCAAACTAACTTATGCAGTACCCAAATCGGTCGCTCACAACTATAATGCCAGTAGCTCACAAAGTAGAATTTTTGCTCACAAGATTCCACAGCTTAGAAGGAGCATTTCCTGGGGCTGCCTAGGGGAATGGGAAGCTTCGATGGGTGCAGAGTGCAGCAGGATGCACCAGGGGCTGCCTGCAGCAAGTACACTAGTCCCATCTTGTGCCTATTGTACTGGCTGCCAGTGTGCTTCCAGGCCCAATATGAACTACTGGTGATAATCTTTGACGCCTTAAAAATACCTGCAGAACTGCCTTTAGTTATACATACCTACTTGTGCTCAGAGCCCATGTCATGGGTCAATCAAGAGAGAAGGACTTCTCAAGAGGAGTTCTGTGTAGCCAGCTCTGAAGCAGCAGACACCAGCAAGCAAGAAGATGAATTGCAGGTTTGTCAGAGTTCACAGCTGACAGCTGATGCAGAGCCATCAATACCTTCCAAACTAATGAAACACAGGTGATCGTTACCAGCCCTCCAGTTTCACCCACACCCTTTGAGCACTGGAGACGAAGACTTAGAATGGAGTTCTGGGAGAGAAGATAAGGTGCATGTCTCCTGGCCTGATGCCAGCTACTTGTTGATTATGAGTAGCTGCAGGGTTACACCGCCCGGTGGACTCTGTGACCACAGCTTCTTATTCTGCTCCTGACTCTGCTCCACACTAGTGACCTTTGGACTTGGATATTGGAGGTGCTTACTCCTGTATATGACCTTGGACTGCTAGACCTTGCTTTTGGACCACACTCCAAACTGGACTCTGCTCTCTGGTAACTGACTTTCTGGACTGAATCTTGACTCTGACTTTGGACTCTGACTCAGTTTGCACCTAGACTCTGACAGCTTTCTTCATAACTGCCCCTGCTCTTTTGAATCTGCCCCACTCGGGCAGATAGCACCTTTTTTAAAGCCTTTCTAGCATCAGCCAGAAACTTCATTTATTCCAAAAGGTCTTTTTACTTTCCCCTGGTGTTCGCAGGTCAATGGCTGCGGTAGTTTATTTTTAACTTTTGGTATGGATTTTAATATTATAAACTGATTGCATTATGTATTTTTCAATAGAAAGGCAAGGTAGACATGCTCTAATAAATAAATAATAGATAACAAATGGTGGTGCCTGGTGAAAACTACTTTATCCTTTTTTTCTGTGGTTGACTGTTATCTTCTTCTAGCTATCAACTCATTCCCTCCATTGGCCAAAAAGAAGCTGTTTCCAATAGATTAAAATACCAGAATTCAAGCCACCTGGAACACACAAATTTGGCTTTACTTACTTAGTTATACAGAGCTGTGGCCTGCAAGTATACTGGGAGTGCTTGAGGCTCCCTAGGTAGATAACCAATATAGCCGAACCCTTCCTCCTTCCCCAAATTGGAAAAGCCACATTGCTTAGCCTGTAAACTAGGAATGAAGAACTATTTGTAAACAAGCTTTGAACCCCACTCAGGGATTTACCTGGTACATAATGTAGAAATGTTTGTATTCTCTGTGCTTATCTTTTGTGTCATTTTTATATATTCTGTAAGTTTTCTGCTTTCCACATTTTAAAATGCTATGTTAATTTCATCTTCCCTTTTATAATATATAATCTTTACTTTTGAAATATTCAGTTGTGCTTTTATCCTCTGGCTACCATGCTTTGCTCTTTTTCTCTTGATATAGAGTATCTTTTGTTCCTCAAAGAAAGAAATTATACACAATGTTCTGGATGCAAGACAGGGGCTAAAAACCACCACAGCTGATTTTTGAAGATTTGCCAAGCAAACCCAGGCTGCCATTGCACTGACAAGGTGTTCATGAATCAGTAGTAATATTGCATAATACTCCTTTTCTCCCAAGGGATGGGGAGTTGAGGGCAGCCTTTTTTGAGCTTCAGAGCAGAGGGAGCACCCATGACAGAGGGAGCGAGCCAAGTGAGCCCCATTTTATTTGATGGGGATAGTGTTTTTAGGACTGCAGCCTTAGTCTCAATATAATCGACTTCTGTCTCAATATGATTCCCGGGTAGCAGGTTGGTAGGACTGGATTAATGTGTGAGAATGTGCCTATTTGTATAGTTGGAAAGATACACAGACTGGTTACAGCCACAGCAACTTCAAAGGTAGCATTCCTATAGTGCCAAAGTTATTTTTCTCCAGAAATTTCCTAGCAAATCTGTTCCAAACTCAAGCCTATTCATTTTAGCTTTCCTTGTTCCTAGCTCAGCAGTCAAACTTTCCTTGTCCCTAGCTCAGCAGTCAAACCGGACAGACCAGTTTATTAGAAGAAGAAGAGATTGGATTTATACCCAGCCCTCCACTCACTTGGAGTCTCAGAGCGGCTTACAAACTCCTGTCCCTTCCCCTCCCCACAACAGACACCCTGTGAGGTAGGTGGGGCTGAGAGAGCTCTGAGACAACAGCTGGTACAGAGCTATGGCTTGCCCAAGGTCATCCAGCAGGTGCAAGGGGGGGAGTGAGGAATCAAACCCGGTTCTCCCAGATTAGAGTCCGTGCACTTAACCACTACACTAAACTGGCTCCTAGCATTGTTCTGCCAGTGAACTAGGGTTGCCAACTCCAAGTTGAGGAAATCCCTGGAGATTTGGGAGTGGAGGGTGGGGTTTAGGGGAAGGAGGGACCTAAGCAAGGCATAATGCCATGGACTCCAGTTTCCAAAGCAGCCATTGACCTGATCTTTGTAGTTTGGAGCTCAGTTGTAATTCCAGGAGATCCCCAGACCCCGCCTGTAGGTTGGCAACCCTTAAAAAAATCATATTTAGCGTACTAGTTCTGCAGGAAGGCAAGCTGATTTCCATGGGAACCTAACCTTTAGGAACTGATTCCAATCCAGTGTGGGAATAATTGTTGGATATAAGATATTGGTTCAGGCAAGATTTTGTATAGATGGGACAGAAAATAATGTTTTTATTGGTTTTGTCAAAACTGTTTTGACAACAAGGTAAACAGAATAAGAAGCAAAAGGTGGATGTGGCTCAATGACCACACTTCTGGTAACATTGGGTGTGGCCTAATATGTTAATGAGCTGTGTTGTCAGGGGTGTGGCCTAATATGCTAATGAGTTCCTGCTGGGCTTTTTCTACAAAAAGAGCCCTGGGCAAGCTATATGTGACTGCTGTTATTCTACAGTCACCATATGCAGAAGTCATTTCAGTCACTTGTATCTGACACAGCTGAACAACTGGATCTACCCTGGAAAATGTTGTTGGTCTTTAAGATGTTAGTCAACTCAGATTTTATTCAGTGTGCAGAATGTCACTCTGAACCAGTCATGGACCCAGAGGATCAAGGGCTGCTGAGGGTACTTGCTTACAGTTCATACGCTTGGCATTGGTGTGTTTTGTGACACAGGCAATCTATACCTGTGACTTGAAAAAGGAAATACAGGAGCTGACAGCTGACATGGTCAGAGGCTGTTTGTGAAAAGGATTTGCAAGTAAACTCATTGAACAAATTTGTCAGAGTGGCATGTGACTAAACTTGCTGAGGCTTGTCCTTAGATACAGATTCCAAGAATTAAATTAGTCATGACGACCTTGCAGTGATCCTTCTGCATTTGGTAAGCAGCAGCTCTGCCAGGTGTGTTAAAGAACAATGGTCCACATAGGGAACTATTAATATTAGTGGGTTTGCTTCAAAGAAAATACAACACCAGAACCTAATGGACAAATGAGATTCCTTCCACATTTCATATCTATCATATAGAAGTTGTGTGTTTCTTGTCCAGTGTCTTAGTATTACTTTGCATACTGTGCAGCACATATATTTTTGGTTTTACCAAGTCACGTCATGTTCCACTGTGCTGCTGGTTCTGCTGCTGTAAATATGCGGAAACCTTGCTCATCAGGGTTGCTTAAAGAGAGAAACAGAAAATACTGGGGGCCCAGGAAACCCTGGGGGGACAGGGGATCCAGGCAAGGTTCCATTGGGACATAGAAGCAGCATACTTGTCCTGATCAGGTTGGTGCTCTTCTGATTCTGTGAAGGACAATTGTGGTATCTGTGGGAATCTTTGTTTGGGGTTCTGTGGGTGGTCTTAAAGCCCTGCTGCAATCTTTGCCTCCCATGCAACTAGTTTCCTCTCCTCAGCTTCTGGGGGAAGTATACCACATGATAATAGATGGCTGCAGCATGATGAGCTTAACATTTTCTAGTTGTGCTTCCATTCAAAACGAATTAATGAGAAGGAGCCATAGGGCCCCTGTCCACTGGAGTGATACATAACCATCAGAGGGAAAACCAGCACTTCCTATTGTAAAATATAACAGTGTCTGTGGAATACAGGCTGTTGGATTGGTTTAGAGTGCTTGAACAATATAATCATGTAATTTTTAATCTTTTAGATTTTTACATCAATAATACATTTTTGGATTATTTGCATTATATTTTACTATCACTGAACTTTGCATTTTCCCCTTGAGTCCCTAGTATATTCAGTTAGTCAGTCTGCTCTGCTGACAAGACTTCTTAGTGTTGAGACAGAGTGTCCTAAGTATATGCTGCAGGGCACTGAAAACTTACATAAACTAGGACAAGTCAGCACACGCTTCAGTCACTAAGCACTCAGGCCTGCTACGCTGAAAAAGATGGTAAGAGGATTGGATATCTAGCGTGGGTAGTTGGAAGTCATGTGGTTCTCTTTCACATTTAAACTTTAGAGATGAATGAACACAAGACGCTAGCAGCAGCACAGAAGACATACTGCAAATACCTACCTGATGCCTGGCTGGTTGGATTGTCTGTGTAGATTTATATCTGTTATGAGGGATTCTCAGTGTCTGTAAAAATGAACAGGTCTCTAATGTTTCCATGAAAAGGATGGTGACTTTATTATCAACCAAGTCCATTGATATATTTTCCTTCATCAAGATTATGACATAATTAGTTTGAAGGGAAGAGTCGTTACCACCAATGGCCTGTCCCAATATTGGGGGAAATTAGCGATAAGACAGAGGAGGCCAGAAGGGTACAAGGGATTGCACACCTATATATACCAAGGTCCAGTTCAGTATAAAGACTCCAGATTTAAAGAGTTTTCAATAGATTTATTAGAAAATATCCCTGCATACAATCATGCTAAGCAATCAAAATATACATGCAACCCAGAACTAAGAAACAAAGAGGTGACGATGGAGACATTTAGGAGCAGTTATATTACCTGTCCAGATGTACAGATATCCATGTAGAAGAAACTGCAAACGGCCAGCGTTTCATACTAAGAATGGAGACCCAAAGCAGAGGCTATGGGGGTGTTTATAGTAGGTGCCCTAGAGTGCACACTGAGGCGGGGGTTACTCTCTATTTTATAGGAATTCAAGGGGCAGTCTCCCAGGCCGTGACTTGATGAGATTAACGACCATTGATGGTCTTACCAGGGCAGACTGAATGGGTTTGATGATAGTAGAATGGGTCCCCAGGCTTAGACAAAAAGGGGGAAATGGGTCTCTGATAGTTATCAGGAAGATTTGTTAATGATTTAATCATTTTTGCTTTGGTATTCTGTGGGAGGGGACAGGAAGGCCAGGTGTTGAGACAAAAGGTTTCCATAGAGGTTTAGGTATCACACAAAGGGGGATACATGAGGGTATGGAGACAGAAGTTTTGCCAGATGTCCACTGAATAGCTTTAGAAATGCATATACTTTACCTGGAGGAACTCGCTGCTATTTCATATGCATACTTTTGCTGGGTAGTGGTGGATATGGAGATTGCCCTTGAGGATGCCTTGTGCAACCTTAGACTGAAACCTTTTGCTGAGCTATGCTAGCTCTTTGGCACAGGTCAAGAGTGTCCTCTTTGGCCTGGTTTTTGTGGATCTCTGGTTCAGGTCAGAAGTGGGGTGCCCTGCTGTTGGGGCTACCCTGTGAGTAAGGCAGCGCCTCTGGGCTACATGGTGGAGAGTAAGCCACATGCTTGACTAAATGGGAAGGCAGATCATTATCCCACCTGTTTGCCAGTTAAAACGCACACATAAAAATTGGTTTGGAAGGAACCTTGGAGAAATTCATCTTTCCCCTGTAAAGCAAAATGATTTAATAGCTGTTTCCAAACTTTTTTATGTCTATCTTCTCCCCATTTTCCTCCTTTCTTTCTTTACCCCCCCCCCCTTAAAAAAAAAAATCTTTTTCCTTCAGGAAACCCTAATGGTGCCATTAGGACCAGGCTTTGACCCAGTTACAGGTCATGGCCCACAGGTTGAAAAGTAGTGATCAAGAAGTATTAGTGGGTCAGATCCCAAATAGAGATTTTGTTGCAAAAAAAAAGAGGCAAGTATCATTCTGAGTTGCATTATGAAAAGCATTACATGTAAGGCACAAAAGTTAAGACCACTGCTGTCTTCATCACTGACTGGGACTATGTTGTGTATTAAGTTCTGTTTAGGAGAAGGAATCAAAGATTACAAAACAACACAGTGTTTTGTGACACCATGAAGACTAGTAAGACTCTTATACAAAAACAGTCTCTATGGGCCAAAAGATCACTTCAGCATGACAATAAAATGGCCACCTAAGTAGCTACTTCTGTATGGCCTGATTGTGAGTGTGTGGGATCAATATGAAGAAAGTGGGTTGGTTTATTCTTTTAAAAAGTAAATCCAATTTATCAATTATTTATTTATTTAGTACATGTGAGTCCAGTAACTCCTTTAAGACCAACAAAGTTTTATTCAAGGTAAAAGCTTTTGTGTACATGCACACTTCTTCTACTGCTTCAGACCAACATGGCTACCCACCATTAATTTAGTATATGTTTGTCTTGCCCTTTCTCCAAGGAGCTGCAGGTGGCATTCATTGTTTTGTACTCCATTTTATCCTCAGAGTTATCCTGTGAGGTAAGTTACACGGGGGGGGGGGGGGGGGGGCGGTAATCCAGCAAGGTTCACGGCAGAGCTGATCCTTGGCCAAACACTCTAACCACTACACTGGCACCAAGATTATTATTTTTTTGCTTTCTTTTTCAGTATCTTGGCAAAAGGGACTTTTGCCATCACTTCATATTTTTTCTGTGTTTCATTTCTTTTCAACTGCTTGTACTGAGGCAAAATATTTACGTATCTAGTTAGGTGAAGTGGACTGAAAGCTTATACCATTACATCAGATAATCTTGAATGTGCCACAAGATTCTCTGTTGCTTTTGTAATATGGTTGCTTTTGTAATATGGCTTTTGTAATATGGCCCCTCCCCCAATATGATGGCAAAGGCTTGAAAATTCCGGAATTACGCTGAAAGGCATTAGGCAATGGACATGCTTAGCTGAGATTCAAAGAAGATTAAAGTAAGGATATAATAGTAACTTTCAAATGTTATCAAATAATAATGTTTTTTTTTGGTCTTTCACAATCAAATATAGTTTCATAATAACCAAGAGTACATAAATCATAGTGATAGCGTATGAATCACATAATTCTAAGTCCTTAAAAGTTATAATGAAGAATTGTGTGCTGAAGTTCAGACAAGGAGCAGTCAGTTATATTGTTTCAAAGCAAATTTTGGATTGGTGTCAAAAGACCATTCCCAGTAGACATGGTGAAATTCCTAGGAAAGTTATGAAATGAAATCTTTTCCCAGAGAAAACTATTAAATAATTCTTTAAAGACTGGTCAATATCAGCAACAGTGTTTCTCCCCCCTGCAGAAATACACTACCATTTCATTATATTTTTTCTTTTTCATTTTATTTCTTCAGTTCCAGACTTTCTAACAGACTCCACTTTCCAACAACAAGGCATATGTGTTGGTGAGGAACATGTTAACCAGGTAAAAGATTCCTATTCAACAGTGCAATCCTGAAAACAAGCCCACTGGGCTTAGAAGGGTATAAATGTGTCTAGGATTGCACTGCAAACCCTATAATTGTTAATGCATGTCCCCATTTTTTAAAGGCAAGTGCAAAAAACCTATTATATGACTTTAAACAATGTTCCATGCATTGGGTAGGGATAAAATATTGAGCTGCTGCTGTTCAAGAGCCAGTTTGAAGTAGTGGTTAAGTGTGCGGACTCTAATCTGGGAGAACTGGGTTTTATTCCCTGCTCCTCCACTTGCAGCTGCTGGATGATCTTGGGCAAGCCATAGTTCTGTCAGAACTGTTCTCTCAAGGACAGTTCTGGAAAGAGCTCTCTCAGCCCCACTTACCTCATAGGGTGTCTGTTGTGGGGAGGGGGAGGGAAAGGAGATTGTAAACCGCTCTGAAACTCCTTCGGGTAGTGAAAGGCGGGGTATAAATCCAATCTCTTCTTCTTCTCTCTTCAATCAAAACCAGACCAAGAAGGCTGCCTCCCTTCCAGTCTTTCTCTTGTTGTCAAGAAAGGCTCTGCAAGTTAAGAGTTCGAATTATATATAGTGTGAAAGGCTCACAGATACCAAGAGTTGAGAGTGCCCATCAGGCATGCTGTGACAGACTGCACTTTTAAAAGCTTAGCAGTGCTGTACAGCTATGAAAGAGAGCCTTGAATGACAGGCTGCTTCAAGGAATCTGATTGGTTAGTATCAGCTGAACACAGAAAGACTTGAGACCTGAATGCTGAGGAGAGATTCAGTTTGAATTCAGCCCTGACTGAGAGGAGTTTAACACAGATGGATAACTGGGAGAAGTTGGCAAGAGGAGTGGGTAGCTGAAAGAAGTCTCCCATTCAGGCCAGAAAAGGGGATAGATCTTCTAGTGAGAGAAGAAATTTTCCTACTCAGTTAGAACAGGGAGATAGCTTTGAAGAGAGATCCCTGGTCTGGTGCAGTTAGAAACTGCCATGTGAAAACTCAAGAAGAGTACTGGTGTGTTTAGAGAAGGGGTTTGGGTACTGGATAGAATGTACCAGCCTTCTGAAAACCAAAAGAGTCAGTGAATACTTAAAGAAAGTGTATTAGCATGTTTGGGAAACACAGGAACAAAAGCCTCTCATCTTAAAGATCCTAAGTCAGTGGTAAAAGCTTATGAAACTCTCAATAGCCTGAAACATATGAACTAAAGCCATGCATATACTGTTTTACTTCAGAGTTCTATATTGAGTTACCTCAGAAATTTTACTCCTGATTTCACCTGATCTTTCCCCTGTATATTGGAAAAAATATTTTCTTAATTTGAAATTTCAAAACTCCTCGAGTGCTGTTTAAGTTAAAGGGGGCTCTCAATCCTTCCCTCACATTACAGGGCTGAGCCAACAGCCAAAATATACTGTGACAGGGTGGGACAATCAGAGTTCTGTGGGAAGAAGAAAACATATACCTAGGGCATTCCAGTCAGAAAGGGAAAGAAAAACAGGGAATATCTCAACTCGGAGGGAGGGAAATGGATGGGGGTGTCATACATGCTAACAGGGAGTGGATTCTACCTTTGTCCTAAGTCTTTTCTAAGCAAAGTTTGTTTGTTTAATTATTAAACTATTTATACCCCACTGTTCCTTTTTGTTCAAGTTTAAAAGCTTCCTCCAATCATATGAGCCTTTATTCAACTCCAGTGGCTCTTCTTTTGAAGGAACAGTCACATAACTTGAAGGAATGTTCCTTAGGCTGGGGGAACAGACCTTGGAGGATGGTTGGATCCATCCCATTATCTCCTGAGCTCTTTGTAGACTCACTGGGGTGTGGGGTTCCTGGCCAACGTCAAAGCCCTGTAGTCCAGCTTGTTTCTTGTCATAAACTGTAATGTAATTCACTTGTCCAAACACTTTTGTATAAAACACTGAAAGGGTGCCAGATAGGAAGTGGCAACATGACAAGCACGTCGCTTTCTCTTGGCCTTTGCTAAGGGATGGCATACCCAAGGGAGTAATTTCCATTCTGTCTTTAGGCATGAAACAGAGTACTGTGTTTCTGCATAGAGGAGTCTCTTCTGTATCCCTCTCCAGCAGCAGATTTTCATGTTAAACCAAATATAGCTTGAGCAGGAGGTATTGTCCTTGTTCTCCAAGAGAATGCAGACTAGGATGCCTCGGTGTCTAATTTTTGCAACAGATGGCTGATTTGTGACACTGCTCTGGTGCTCTGGCATTCTTTTTACTGCTTAAACGGATGTCTGAAAAAGGATTCCCATCTGTTTACTTTTGCCTACCACAAGGTTGTTCTGTGTGATCTTTGAAAATGATCTTCTATGCATTTGAATCAGAACATCAGTTCAGTCCTCGGAAACTCATCTTTTGTTTTAATGCCTAGGAAATTTAAACTGAATGTTCAGTATCATTTATAAGGGTGGGATGAGAATTTTAAAAAGAAACTTTGGGTTGAAATTGTCTTTGAAAATTAATTGAAGAAGCTGGCTATGGCGACAAAGATACCCCCTTCCCTGCCCAGCAAAAGGATAGTATTGTAGGTAACCTTTGAACACTATATTTCTCTTGCAGTCTTGGAGGGCTTGTAAAACAAGTCTTTGGAAGAGCTTTAGTAACTCAAGATGATTGCTCTGTAGACATCTTGACAGACAGCATTTTCTTTGTTGGACTTTCTTTTTTAAGGGTCCCCCCCCCTGTTTTAATACTTGTCCTGGGTTTACTGTTGTGTCCTACCTTGGGTCCCAGTTATTTAGGAGAAGGGTAATCTGTACATGTTTTAGTAAATAAATAACCATCCTGAGGAAATGTCCTATTGAACTCCCTACAGTGAACATAACATGTAGTTATTTGTTTAGGGCTATTTATGGCACACCAGCTATGGTGAGAGAGTGAAAAGCTAATGCAGAAGATTCTGTTCAGGGGGTGTGGAGGCTTCTGCACTAGAGGGCCTCTGTCCCTTCCATGGGTGTAGCCTACAGACAGCTGTGACAATGGCATGGAGAAAAGCGTGACAGAAAAACAATTGCCTTCTGGTCCTGTGGAGCCTTCTGAATGGTTTCTCCTTACCAAGAGAGCTTTCTGCCTAACAAGAGAAAGGTAATGCTTCAGTGCTGTGGCTGAGGGAATCAGCTCAGCAATTCACGCACACCACTGTGATCAAAGAGCAAAACTGAGGACAAGATGCCATGAATGGAAGAAAAGAAGTGAGGAAAATCTGAGGGTGGGAGGGCAGCCGTCAGAACCACTCTTTGCCTTCGCAGTTGGATTCTGAAAGGCTGTGGGAGGGGAAGCAGCAGTCTCCTTCCTTTTGAGGTTTGTAAAAATGCAGTGTAAAAAGAGCCCTTCTTGGCATTCCTAATGGAAAGAGAGAGAAGAAAGAAATAAATCAGATAGCAGCGCCTCTGAGAGCCTGTGCTGTTGCCAAGCAGATTCTGTGGCGTAATCTGTAAGCACTGAACTGTGGTTGAATTATGAGCAGGAGCCTCTCTCCCGCTTTTGTTTCAGCCTCCTGGGAGATGGGATGTTTCCGGCCTACTAATGTCACAGCATGACCTGTTAATAACCTGTGAAGAAGTGTGGCCCAATCAGAAGCCTCCCTCTTCCCTGAGGACTGAGCAGCTGCAGTCACATGGACTGAATGCCTCGCTTGTATGTGGTTCATTGAGAAAAATTCAAGCATGTGGCCTGAGGTTCCCTGTTGACTGTCTGTGGAAGATGATTTCTTCCATCTGCTCTGGCTGCCTGCAGCTCCCGGAAACACACCAAAGGAGATGCGTCTTTGGGTCATATGTGAGATCCTTAATGAAGTCTCAGCTGCTGTCCAACTGTCTGTGAATATCAGACAAATCTGAATTGTCTTTTCACACAGAGAGAAGGAAGTCTTTTGCTTAACCCTTTAATCTAAAGCACTTTGCAGAATGTATGTAATGACGAGCCATGAGGAAATCAGATTATTTTGATTACTATAGCTTTAGCAGCTGCTTAATAGATTGCATTTCTCTAGTGCCCATAGCTGATGGTGCTTGAGAGAAAACCTGGAGTCTACTGTTTATTTTGGATAAAACAAACAATAATGAATAATGTCTGCCAGTTGTAATCTGGCTGTACGCCAAATGGACATTTAACCATTCTTGGGTCATTTTATGAAAAAGGACAGTTGTTTAAAATGTGCATTAGTATTTCACAGCATATTATTACACAAACTGCATAAAACACCATCAGGATCATGTTATGTATCCTTGCAGTGGGGATGCGCATGTAGGGTTCTCAGTGCCTCCTGAAGCTCTATGAGATGTTTGGTCGTCTGCTAGTAGACCCTTTCCAAGTGACATCTTGTAGATACACCACTGATCTGCAAGTGATAGGTTGCCAAGTCACAACCCAGAGATTCTGTATATACCTCTCTATATAATCCCTTTCTGCTGTGTCCTTCTTCAATCTTTTGAATTATCAATCTATCAAGGGGCCACGAGTCTGCTAGTTGTTATTTTCATTATGTGCCTTAAATTTTAAAGGAAACAAGGAAACAACACCCATCAGTGAATAACAACTATTTTTAAGTTTCTTCTGCAATCCTAAACATATGTCCTCTGAATTAAATCCCACAGAGTTCAGCGGACCTTACTCCTTAGTAAATGTGCATGGGATTGCATCCTTTCAGATCCAGATGGTTATTTAGTTTGGTAGTAGTTTTTGAAACCTGTCTTTCTCCATTTATTACATACTGTACTTAATCCCCAGTGGCAGTCTTTGTTGACTAAGTGGTAAGCTCTTTGGGAAGGCAAATAATCTTTCACTGCTTTCTCAGGAAGGAATAGTTTGCTGTAGTATCAACCCACTTCTTCCTTCTTGCCTTAGGTGGTGCAATCCCAGTACCATATGTCTTCTGAAGATAAGCTGGTATGCTTTAAGCACTAGAATATGTCTCCCTCCAGAATAACAAGGATAAAGAAAATGCAACAAACAAGGGCAAGGAAATCCTTCCATTATGACCATGTTTACTTCCACCAGTGGCATACCTAGCCTATTTTGCACAATTTTGCACCATTTTGCACTATTTTTCTCTTTTTTTGCCAACAAGTCACAGCTGACTATGGTAACTCTGTAGGGTTTTCAAGGTAAGAGATGTTTGGAGGTGGTTTGCCAGCTGGCTGGTGGAGGGCAAGAGCCTGTGAAAGCAGGGGTTCCCGCATTCCCACCAGGGGGCTGACAATCCTACTCTCAGCCTAGCCCTGACCTGGAGAGCCCCAGGATAGCCTGATCATGCCAGATCTCAGAAGCTAAGCAGGGCCGAGGTGGAGGCAGGCAATGGCAATCCACCACCAAATGTATCTTGCCTTGAAAACCCCACAGGGTCGCCATAAGTCAGTTGTGACTTGACAGAAAAAAATAAAATAAAATCCATCACACTACTCAAGTTCTAAGCAAGCACTTGGGAAGGCTTCTGTTCTCCATTTTGAAGCTCAAGAGCTGACCACCCCAAACAACTACAAGGCATTTTTGAGATCTAGGAGTCTGCTTTTGTACGAACTTTTACCAATTAACACTAGCCGAAGCGTCACAAAATAGTGATCACAAGCTTCGCCAGACTGGATGTTAAGACACACATGCTCCCAAAGAAGGTGCCCCCATCCTACATTGTTTTCAAAAGACTAAAGTCAAACCGGTGAATCTCTGCAATAGTAACTGAAGGGGGGCATTTTTGCAAGCCCAGCAGAACCAGTGCAATATACAGAGCACCAAGCAGTACCAATGCAATCACAGAGGGTCCAATAGAATCAGTGCCATTGTGGCAATGCCAGCTGATGTCAAGCACTACTACTCCAAGCACTACTACTCCAAGCTGATGTCAAGCACTACTACTCCAAGCAAGGGGGGGTTGCAAGCCCAGCAGGACCAGTGCAATCACAGAGTGCCCAGCAAACGCAATGCCATTGTGGCAATGCTAGCTGATGTTAAGCACAGAATCACAGTCCAAGCAAGGGCCGATTTGGAAGCCCAGAAGAAGAACCAGTGTAATGTACAGTGCCCAGCAAAACCAGTGCCATTGTGGCAATGGCAGCTGATGTCAAGCACAAAATCACAGTTCAAGCACGGGGGGGGGGGGGGGTGGAAGTCCAGTAGCACCAGCACAATGTACAGTGCCCAGAAAACCCAGTGCCTCCTAATAGCAACAAAGATTTGCTACTATACTACTCTTAAATACATCCTGTCACCAAGCAGGATAAGGACTAGAAGATCTTGAGACCAAGAAGGGAAAATAAAGGGAGGAGGACATAGAAAAATTAGGTAAAGGGAGACAGAAATGAATGAGAAACATGTAGAAAAGAGGAAAAGAAATTAAGAGAGGGAAAGGTGGTTTTATCATGCTGCAACAGTAAGGTAACCATCACTGGAAAAGCCAAAAAGAGGACATATTCCCTGACTGACTACATCAAACAACTGATCATTATGAGAAATCTCATTTTAAATACCCTGCTATTTAAGCTGAAGCTTGCCTCCACTGGGGAACTATAGGGCAAAACAGGCTCAGCCTCCCAACCTAAAAAAGAGGACATTAGATCAGTTTTTTTAAAAGAGCCCAAAAGAGGACGGACACACAAAAAATCTGGTAACCCTATGCAACACTCTAACACCTACTGCTTTGCAAGATCTGGCTGAGCTGTGGCAATTTCAGTAGCAGCGTGCTGGCTCAGTTGTTGCTAAGGAAGTTTGCTTCAGACTTTGAGAAAGGGAAATCTAGCCAGTCGATCCTTGCATGCTTTTTGCTATGCTCAGACTTCCTTGTGCCCCTAGAAGCTGCAGCCAGAACTGCACTTTAAAAAACTTTCAGCTCAATGCAGAATGAGGCTGGCTTTGAGGGTTTCCTTCAAAGGTCTTCCACAAGTTGTTCCTGGGGTTGACTGCCCCCACCCCGTTAGTATGCCACTGACTTCCACATGAGTGATAAATCTCCTTCTGCCATTAACTTACAAGGATTTCCATTACATTATGACTGCGGCTGCTGCTACTGGTACTTGTAAATGTTTATAAAGTGCTAATAAGGTTCGTGCAAGAGGGCTGAGCCTTTGTGGGCTGAGCCTTAAACAATATTTATATGCCTATAGGCCCTGTTCTGTCATACATTTGACTAAACATAATAGGACAAACGTGCTTCACGAGATTCTCCTTATATACATGACTGCCATTTCTTCTGAAAGGAGCAACACACATATATTCCAGTTCCAAAATACCCAAATCAGACAAAAGAACTGGCAATCAGGTACACTGTGGGGGAGGGGGGAATCATGAGTAGTGTTATTTGTTCTGTATGCATGATCATGCCTGATCAATGTAACATCTGAAAAGAATTTTGTATCCCAAAAGGATCCTATACAGAATCATATTTTCTTTTTAAAAGTTGCTTATGGGCATCTGCCAGATTTTAACCAGACAGGATAATTTCTTTTTATATATATAAAATAGGTGATTTTAATCATTTTTATTAATGAAAATTTTTAAAAGCCCTTTTCAATCATTGTGGGTGATCTAAATGATGGGTGATCTACAGGGTTTCAGATATGATCTCAAATGTGTATAGCACAAAATATTTCATGTTTTCAGATGCTAACTAATACCTGGGCAGCATGATCTCACACAGTAATTTTTAGTGAGAAACTGCTGCTAGTGCTACTGAGATTCATAAGAGGGGAAGAGCAGGAGGAGGAGATTGGATTTGTACCCTGCCCTTCACTACCCAAGGGAGTCTCAGAGCGGCTTACAAACCCCTTTCCCTTCCCCTCCCCACAACAGACACTCTGTGAGGTAGGAGGGGCTGAGAGAGCTCTGACAAAAGCTGCTCTTTTTCAAGAACAGCTGTGCCAGAGCTATGGCTTGCCCAAGGTCATTCAGCAGGTGCAAGTGGAGGAGTGGGGAATCAAACCCGGTTCTCTCAGATTAGAGTGTGCACACTTAACCACTACACCAGTCTGGCTCTCAACTTCACTTGCTGAGGTAACAAAAGTTTGTAATCTGCTTGGAATGTGAGTGATAAGGGATGGATAAAAGAGATATAGGAAAAGCTAGGGAGGAATTAATAAAGAAAAAAGAACAGGAAAGGATTGTTAGATAGTTTCCAACCTTTTCCCCCTTTACCTAGAAAGGGACAGTGGTGTGGATCTTCCATACCGGTTAGAAACCAATACCTTTCAAACAATTTTGAAGGCAAGATTTATATAACACCTCAGCTGTACTTGGCTAACAATGTTGTTAAGTGGAATTGTTTAAGAATTATATTCTAGTATGGGGGACCTTGTAAAGATAAATCTTTCTGGATCAAATAGTGTAATTACTATTTAGTATAGAAGGTTTTGCCCTCACTGGATGGTCCAGGCTCACCTGATATTGTCAAATCTTGGAAGTTAGTATGGTCAGCCCTGGTTAGTTCTTGGACAGGAGAATACCAAGGAAGTCCAGGGTTGCTACAGAGAAGCAGGCAATGGCGAACCACCCATGAACCTCTCTTGCCTTGAAAACCCAACAGGGTCACCAATGTCAATGTTCCCTCTAAGCTCCACAGCGTTGTGAGCAAAAATTCTACCCCGTGAGTGAAAAAAGCTAATAGTGTTAAAGCTGTGAGTGAGTCTACATTTGACTATAGTATAAATTATTTTTAGAAGATTATTTCCAGAACCTTGTAAAAATCTCAGAATGAATTATTTTAAACTATATTTTAAGAATAATTTAAACATTATAAGAGAAAACAGAATCAAGTCAAATTTCATTACGCAAAATCGGGTCCTCTATCGGGTAGACCAGGCCTCTGGAGAACAGGTCTCCCTGCCCCTTTCCACTATATTGGTAGGTCTGGCCTCTGGAGAACAGGTCTGCCCACCTCTTTCCACTATATTGGTAGTCCTAGCCTCCAGAGAACAGGTCTTACTACCCCAGTCCACTATATTGGTAGACCTGTCCTCCAGAGAACAGGTCTACCCACCCCTTTCCACTTTATTGGTGGACTTGGACTGTCGCCTTTCACTGACCCTTAGAAAACGTAGCAGCACTTCAGGGAGAAAAAACTCTTTCAGTCTACTTTGGTATTTTTAGTGAAATCTAATTACAGGTCAAGTATAACAGAGGTGGAACAATCACTGTCAGAACCCTGCCTAACCTAACAAACAGGAAGTTGCTTAAATGTTATCAACCTGCCCAGACTACTTATTTATTCAAATATTTATATTCTGCTTTTCTCTGTGACTCATGGCAGCTTACAAATCATACTGAAAAGCATAACAGGGGTGTGCAAAAAAATCGGTGATCCTGGCTCAATTATAGCCTATGAGGACCATTATAGTCAATGAGCCCCATAGACTATAATGGATAATTGATCTGGGGACATTTGGGGCTCTGGGGGGCTGTTTTTTGAGGTAGAGGCACCAAATTTGCAGCAAAGCTGCTGGTGCCTCTTCTCAAACCCCCTCCCCCCAAATTAAAAAAAGATTGGACTAGGGGTCCCGATTCTATGGACCCGAGAAGGAGATGCCCCCATTCTTCCTTTTTCGTATGGAAGGGAAAAAATGTTGTGAGTTGAAGCAAAAATGCTCTGAGCAGCCCTCTGAAATGTTGTGTGCCAGCACCCACTAGCAGAGCTTAGAGGGAACTGTGGTCACCATAAGTAGACTGTGACTTGACAGCACTTTCCACCACCACATGAAAGATTGTGTAAAAAAAGGAAAGAAAGAAAATCTTTCTGAATCAGATAATTTCTTCCTTGACCTCTACATTATCTTAAGAGACAGGCTGCTTTCTAATGTCCTGCCCAATGATGTCTCCTTTGTTTGCTCAGATAGATGGTGGGCAGGGGAATACAAGCAATCAAAGGAGATGACCTACAGATGGCTTACAGATTGATTTTAAACCAGAAGCATTTCCTTCCTTGTGGACTGAATGCAACTGAGGTTAACTACAGATATTACCATCTTGCTGTCATCAGTTATCTACATTTTCATTTGTAAAGTCAATTAATTTTTGCTTTATGGCCACACCAGTAAAAATCAATTATTGTGTATTCATTTAACATACGTCTCTGAAACTCGTAAGTGGTTTGAGAAGTAAAAAGCAGTTCTTTCCAGTGCTGAGCTGTGGCTCTGGGAGGCAGAGACTGTTCTAAATATGGAATCTTCAAGGTTCCCTCTGTTCAAACATTCATTCAGAGATAATTCCTGTTCACAAATCAACTGTATATTTTTACACTCACAGTTCCATCTTATTATACCTGACTGGTCTTATCAGCGATTCCTGTCAGGCAGAGCTTATCTTGGCTGGCAGTTTCAAGTGAGGAAGCAAAAGGCTCTGAAGTGGCTTTAATAAATATGTTAATAAAGGGTTTGAGATGGAAATCAGAATCGTGACTCACTGTTTTATTTGCAGTGTCTTCCACTGCACATTAATGAAGAAGGCTCATGTGTTGGTCAGGCCTATCAGAGGAAACAGTACCCGGACATATTCACTTCCATTAATTCAATTCGGCACAAATAGAGCCAATGTGGTAGAGTGTCAGACTAGGATCTGTGAGATCCAGGTTCGAATCCCCAGTCTGAGGCTTGCTAGATGAGCTTAGACCACTCACACACAACTTAACATACCTCTCAGGATTGCTGTGGTGATAAAATGGAGGAGAAGAGAACGACATAAGCTGCTTTGGATGCTCATTACGGAGAAAGGCAGGGCATAAATGACATAAGTAAGTGAATAAATAAACACCTGCCATTTCAATGGGAGCGAAACTGCAGTCTTCTAGCCCCTGTGTTCCCCTTTCAGGACCTATAGAAATTTAGGATGTATCCATATACAGGGGTCCTTTTGTAGAAAAAGAGGTGCAGGAGCTCATTAGCATAACTCATTAGCATAACTCATTAGCATATGCCACGTCCCCTGACATCACCAGAAGTGTGTCAGAAAGGGAATGTCAGTTTCAGCCCCATTATATCCTATGGGCCATTGAAATCAATGGCAAAAACTCATAGGGTATATGAGGGGCTGGAGGAAAGGTGGTTTGAGGGAGAGGCTCCAAACTTGCAGGGTAGCTGCTGGGGCCTCTCCTCGAAATACCCACCAAGTTTCAAGAAGATTGGACCACGGGGTCCAATTCTATGGGCCCCCAAACAGATTGTCCCATCCCCTCCATTGTTCTCTATGGAGGGAAAAAATGTTAATTTTTTCCTACCATAGAGAACAATGGAGGGAATGGGGCAACCTGTTTGGGGGCCCGTAGAATTGGACCCCCTAGTCCAATCTTCTTGAAACTTGGTGGGCATTTCGAGGAGAGGCCCCAGCAGTTACCCTGCAAGTTTGGAGCCACTCCCTCAAACCCCCTCCCCTCCAGTGGATTTTAAAGTTGCCACCGAATTTCGGCAGCAATTCGGCAGCGAGCTGAATCAGATTAGAGAATCTGATTCAGCCCGTGGCTGCCCTACTGGCCAGTCCTGAGCTGGCGGAGCTTTGCTCCGCCTCGCTCCGGCCCCAACGGACCCCTGTCCATATATCTCATATAATCATAGCTGGAAAACTGTGCATAAACCTGGCTTGTTGCCTGCTGTCATGTACCCCCCTCCCTTTTTGTCCTGAGACTCAAGTTATTCTGTGGTGTGTAAATGCAGAAGTCCCGGTAAACTGGAATTAGTGTCTCCCTCTTCTGTGCTCACTGGGGCCCTTAATTCAAGCTTAGAATCCCAGCTAGTGTGTGTGCATATGGAAGAACTAACTCCAGTTAACCTACATGGCTGCATTCATCACAGAGTTAGTGTTTGTTATTTGTGGTGTGGGGAGAGAGAGAGAGAGGAGCGAAATGAGTGTGTGTATGCCAGCCTTTTTTGCCTCCTTGGGTTCGTCCACAAATAAGGGGGAAGCAACAATGCTGAAGATATAAAGTGTCATGAAATGAAGGTAAAGAGAACAAACGTTTAGTATCACCCTGCCCTGTTTCCCATAAATCAAAAGTTCCAGCTGGCAATCTATTGAAGTCCATAAACTGAGGGGGATGCACATAAATTCAACAGGAGAACAGGAGAAAAATAAAATGTGGCAGACAGAATTTCTTTATTTACTTCCTTTATTTCCCAGTTTTCTTCTCAATGTGGACACAAGCAGCTTACATCAGTCTCTACTCCATTTTATTCTAACCACTATACCACTCTGGCTTTTGGTGCTGTTCATAAGAGAAGCAAGCAAAAGCTCCAGATCCTCATTAGCAATCAGACTTTCCTGTTTTGCAATACAGCTGTAGAATCAAGAACGTGTTGCTTGGGGACACATTATTGAAAAAAAATCTACCAGATGGTGAAATGAACCCTTAAAAAATCTGTTCAGGAAACTTCTCCAAATAACATAAGCCTTCATCCTATCTGTGCTGTACATTGACTGCATTGTGCTCGGCATGCATGTGTATTATTTGCTAGTATATCTTTCATTTCATTTAGGAAAATTGCACAAGAGATCATTAACCTTTTGTGACCCAGAAACACAGCAGGAAACTGGAGGAATAAAGCCCATGTTCCTACCACTATATAAGGCAATATATCTTATTTCTCAAATAACTGGCTAATCAAAGAGAAGTTTTTAACAGCTGTGGTAGTACTTGGAATAAATAAGGGTGTGAGAGTCTGGATCTTTATAGTTTTCAGACTGCAAACTGTTCAACATAATGACTTCCTCCTTCTGTTTGCACTTAGTACCTAGCATAATGAAATCTATCCATGATGTGGTCTTTGAATATTGCTTGCTGCAAAAATCTTTCAAAAGAAAAAAGTGGCAAATAATTAAATATACTATTTAAACTTGGGGACGATCTTTGTACCACCAGTTGTGTGTTTTCATGGGCTGAGGACAGACTGGCAATCTGAAGCAGAGGCAAAGCGGAGGGAACTGGAGCGGGGGAAAAAACCCACGGAGCTGGCCGTTCACACTGGCCAGAGCAATGCGGATCAGCGGCGATACGGAGCGTTCAGACTGCCACGGAGCGTTCAGACTGCTGCATAGCCAGCGCGCGCGGCTCGCGCACGCCGCTGCACTTTTTTTTTGTTTTCCTTTGATGTTTTTCGCATGTGTGCACATGCGCACATGCGCACATGCGCAAAACTTTTTGCCGGTGCGTTCACACTTCCTCCGGATGCCTCCCGCTTCTTCCAGTTCACACTGTTTGGAAGCGGGAGGCATGCGGAGGAAGGCCCCTGAACACCAGGAAAAACCGGTGTCCGGGTAAAGCGGAAGGAAAGCGACTGGGAGACGGGTAAGTACGCAACGGAGCCGACGGACAGATGCGCATGTCTGAACGTGCTCCTTTCCTCCGTTTGCAAAGCGTGCCTGCCCCGCTTTAGATTGCCAGTCTGTCCTCAGCCATGGATACCTTTTGAGATAACAAATAAAACTATTATGCCTGTTTGTCCCATCCACTTCAACTAGACTACCCATAGAAGGTAATTTTTTCCTGTTATGGTTCTAATAATAATAATTAAGTGCTATCAAGTTGTAGCCAACTTATGCTGACTCCACAGGGGATTTTGAAGGCAAGAGATGAGCAGAAGTGGTTTACCCTGGTCTTCCTCTGCTTAGCAACTCTGGTCTTCCTTGGTGGTCTCCCATCTAAGTAGTAACCACTGCAGACCATGCTTAGCTTCTAAGCTCTGATGATCTCACTATTCAGGGCTATTCAGTCTGTGACATATAAAAATCCACAGTAATGTGACTGGGCTCTGTTATGTGGATCTTTTCCATATAGAATCAGTACCTCTGAGATAAACCCATGGAAAACTGGTGCAGTGCTGTGTAGTATTTAAAGAATGCCCTGTTGTTGTTTGGGAATACAAATTCTGACTCAGAAAATTGCATAATTAATAATTATATTAGTAATACTGAACATTATATGTACTTATTTTTTAAAAAAAATTGTATGCTGACATGTTGCCCAATTAAGGCCCTCAAGGTATGAACAATGAAAAAATAAAAATCAACGTTTACAACTAATAAATAAAACCAACAATTAAAAAAACAAAACAAGAAAGAGGGTCAGATGAAACAGAAACAGAAGTCAGTGATTGAAGAGGACAGCAAAATCTCCCTGAGAAGGGAATTCCACATTTTTGGTGCTGCAACTGAGAAGGCTAGCCTCAGATGGAGGGGGGACCATAGCAGGATTTTTGAAGATGATCTTAATAGTTGGGTAGGTTCATATGTGAGTAGGTGGTCTTAGGGTATGCAGGTCCCAGCTTTAAGAGTCAACCAGCATGTTGAATTGGGTCCAGAAGCAGACTGGAAGCCAGTGCAGATTAAACAAGACCTAAGTGATATAGTCCCTACACCCCATTCCAGACAGATTTCTCACTGCAGCATTCTGTAACTATTGGAGTCTGTGGAGACCCTTCAAGGACAGTCCCACACAGAGTATCTGCTCTTTTAAGGGGAATGCAACCCCATTCAGAACATGAGATACCTTGAATCCCAGGTCACTCCTTCCAGCCACCAGTAGCACGTCTGTCTTGTCAGGATGAAGCTTCCATTTATTGGTCTTCACCCAACCCAAACTGCCTGCAAGCATCTGTTCAAGATTTCCACAGCCTCCCTGGGATCAAACAGCTTTGTAGCTGTGTGTGATGGACTGCACTTTTTAAAAGCTTATAAGTGTTGTACAAACAGCTGAAGGGCTGTGAAAGGTTGTGGCTAGGAGCAGTTTGTTCAAGGAACACAGAGGGTATGAGCATAGTAGAATTTTGTTTGCATTCCAGTACACTTTCATTACAGTACATTACACTTCCAGTACAATTCCATTATTCAATTCCATTAAAAATATCATTATGAAATATTGGTACCTGTTAGATGATATTCCAGAATGCAGTGTTCCTCCCTATGTGAGTTTTAAAATACCTCAAAATATAACAGATTTGGTGGTGCACATAGGCGTCAACTACGGGGGGGCTCGAGGGCTCGAGCCTCCCCCGAAATTTCCCAGGGGGGGCTCAGCCTCCCCCGGGAAAATGGAGCGCCCGCCGGTGGGGGAGGCGGGGAGGGCCATCGGGAGCCTGGGGGGTGCCGGGCGCGGCAAAAGGCAGCCGCCGAGGAGGGGGGGTGGAGGGAGGGCAAGAGCCGGCGATGGGCGGGCACAGGGACTCTGGCGAAAGACGAAACTCTTCCCAGAACTGCGGCTGAATCAGTCCGGGAGAGAGAGAGAGAGACGGCGTGGAGTCGCCGCCCATGCGGCCTCCCAGGCCCCTTTCCTGGGAAGGCGGATGAAACCCCACATGCTGCAGCACAACAGCCTGCATATTTTGGCCTCCTCCGCCTCCCGTCCCGAGAGACCCGCGAAGGAAGGAGCAGCCAGAGCCTTTCCCCTTCCTTCCCCCGGAGCCCTCTGCCGCCCCGCCCCGTGCTCATTACCTTCCCCTCCTTTCTGCTTGGGAAAAAGCGTCGATCCTTCCCGAGGGTGGGGAAGGCGAAAGGAGCCCTGGCGGCCCAAAGAGTGGCCTGCCCCCTGTCTTCTAGAGCCGGCTTGCTCTGCGACCGCCCCAAGCAGGTGGTAAGAAACCGGGTCTGCCGCCTGGGGGGGCGGGGGGAAAGCGGCGGGGACATGGTTCTGTGTGCGCACGCAAAGCGCGCACACACGAAAGAGCCCCCCCCTGGGATTTAAAAAGTCTACGCCCCTGGTGGTGCATTCTGACATTACCCTTAAGGTTAGAGATTGTCAGGATCCAGTGGGATATTTCAAGTGTGGTAGCTGTCCTGCTTGCCCTTTAACTTTGGACCTGAAAGAGTTCAGTCCTGAACTGTGGGGGGGGGGGGGGGAGATAGTGTGAGATTACAGACACTTACCAATTATAACACGAAAAATGTGGTTTATTTGATTTTGTACCCCTGTGGTTTAATTTATGTAGGGAGCACAAGACAGTCCATAAAACATGCATTTTAGAACACAAGTCTAGAATAAGGAATAAAATTATGGAAGCACCCCTAGTGTCACATTTTGCAGAATTCAGTCATGATGCAGATGGCCTTAGATATTTTATGATAAATATAGTTCCCGCGGATATACTTCCAGGGACATACAGAATGTTCTATTATGCCAAGAAGCTTTTGGGCTTTCAAGTTAGATTCTTTAGCGTTCTGAGGTCTGAATTTGAACATGGATTTGACTTGTTTTTTGTCTTAAAGTATAAAAAAAATTAAAAGCTCGAGCTTTTGGGTGTATTTTTGTATTAAAATTTTTAAAAGCCTGATCTGTTGATGTATTCAGGATTTTAAATATATTATTAGAATGTAATATATGTAATTGTGGCTTGGTGTGTCAGACATTCATGAAGTAGATATATCTTTAAATGTTTCAAATAGCATAGTTCTTGAATATGATCTGATTTTTAAGATTGTTATACTGGTAATGAGCCACACAGCTGTAGGTCATTACTAGTCATATTTGGGAGAGATGGCTTGGGACTTTTCAATATCTTTCCAAGCAAGTGATGACTGTAACTGACATTAGAATGCTCTGCTGATACATTTTGTGATTTGAATTACATGTGTCCTTTAAGGATTGAGTGGTAACTATGCTACTCTGCAGATGTTTCTTCCTACAGCTCTGTGGCTTTTTCATTAACTTGTTGTGTTAATATGTTGTCGAGTGTTATGATATTTGTTTAATTCCAGCACTGATGTGAAAATCCAGGAAGCAGTTCCATCTTCAAAAAAGGATGAATGCTGAAATAGGATTTCAAGCTGGCCACCCATCAGCTGGAGCTTGCAAGTATCTGTAATGTGTGTTCTTTTCATTCATTTAGAATTTGTTGAGTGTGTCTTGGTAACACAGGAAGCCGGAGCTTGCAAGTATTTATAATTTGTTTAAGTTTCATCTATCTGGATCTTTTTGGAAACCCAGAAGCTATTATCTTTTGGCAACTGGATTGGAGAGCAATAGTTACCTTCATTTGGATCACAACATAACACGTATTGTGACTGTTAAATGCTTCTGTGCATTATTGACTGAGCTGAGTACTGACTGTCTGATTTCAGACCTAGCTGAGAAGAGCTGAGTATTGACAGTTTCAGAATTCAGCCTTAGCTGAGAGCAGTTTAACACAGAGAACTGGGAAAATTGGCAAGAATGAGTGGGTAGTTAGACGGAGACTCCCATTTGGGCTAAAGAAAGGGAATAGATCTTCTAGTGAGAGGAGGATTTCCCTAGCCAGTCAAACGGGGAGTTAGCTCTGAAGAGTGCAGAGATCCCTGGTCTGGGTGGTTTGAAAGTGCCTTTGGAGACCTTAAGAGTCAGTTAAAAACTCAAGACAAATACTGATGTTTCAAAAGAAGGGGTTTGGGTACTAGGCAGAGTGTACCAGCCTTCTTGAAACCAAAAGAGTCAGAGAGTACTCAAAGACAGTGTACTCAAAGACAGGGGAAAACAGAGACAGAGTACTCAAAGACAGGGGAAAACACTGGAACAAAAGCCTCTCAACATAAAGATTTAAGTCACTGTGAAAAGCTTAAGAAACTCTCATTAGCCTGATACATAAAAACTAAAGTCTGTGTTTTTACCTCAGAAATTACAAGCCCTGATTTCACCTGACCTTTCCCCTCTATGTTAAATAAAATATTTTGTTATTTTTGAATTTCAAAATATCTTGAGTGCCATTTAAATTGCTTAAGTTAAAGTGGGCTCCCGATTCTTGCCTCAGGTTCCTGGGCTGAGCCAACAGCCAAAATATCGTACTTTGACAGAGTGGGACAGCCAGAGTTCTTCAGCAAAGAAGAAAACACATAACTAGGGCAGCTTAGTCAGTAAAGGGAAAGAAAAACAAGGGAAAATCTTGCTTCTGAGGGAAGGAGGCAGACAAGGCCATCATACTGTGCAATACCTTGTGGTGTGGAGTTTCCTTTTTCATGGCTGCCAAACAAAACATGAGTGAAACCAGTAGGTGTAATTACTACTCTCAATCTGAACTTGAAATTGGTGTGACTAAAACTAACTGTACCCAAGGAGAGTTTATGGCTCATCCTCTGAACCACTATTATATATTTGCTTCCTAGAAATAAAAAGGAAACAATACAAGTTCTTATATCACTTTAGCTCTCAAGTCTGTATTAAAAGATGTTTGCTTGATTAAGAAAACAATGTTAAGCAGAACTACACAGAGCCCCACTCAAGTCTATTCAGTGGGACTTATTCCAAGGAGTATTTTTAGGACACTTTCTTGGGGGTAAGCAGGGGTCATTTGGGGCTGGAGCAAGGCAGAGCAGCACTCCGCCAGCCCAGGAGCAGGCACAAATGGTGGTGGCAGCAAGCCCTGCCCCCAGCTCCCAGTGGGCCTGTGGAGGAAGCAAAGTGAGAAGGGGTTTAAAGTTTAAGAGGCTTGGTGGCAGTGGCAGCTTCACTTCCCCTGCAGGCCCGCTGAGAGCTGGGGGTGGGTCTTGCCGCCACTGCCACCGCCACCACCATTTGTGTCCACTCCCGGGCTGGCAGAATACAAGCCTCCCATTTCTCTTCCCTAGCTGGCCTGCCAAGGTAGGCAGGTGGGGGGAATTGAAGCGAGAAGGAGTTTAAAGTTTAAACTCCTTCTCTCTAGAGTTGCACCAGCAGTGTCAATCTTTCCATTGTATTCTATAGTGCCATAGAATACAATGGAAAGATCAAGCCGTCACTGTGGCGCGACTCTTTTTTTTTTTTTTGTAAAATTTTTTTATTTTTCCAAACATTAAAAATAATACATTTATCTTATACAAATCCATTTTTCCATATTATATAACATTTTGTTCTGTTTGTATAATCTTGTTTTTATCTTATATTAACGGTTTCCCACCACATCTGAAGCATAACACATTTTCCACTCTATCCAAAATAATAATACTGATATCTATGTTTACATTTTGGTAACGGTCATATTTCTTAAAAATACTTATACACTAATTCTTACTTTCTATATTCTTATAGAATTCTAAAATAAAAAGCAACTTCCTTGTCTAATAATCCTTAATACATTCATATACTCTAGTTCTATTACTTTATATTATTATAACCATGTATAAATGCAATTTTTCATGTCCCAGTATTTTTCAACATATTCTTTCAAATCTTTCCAATCTTCTAAAAAGGTCTTTGAGTACAGATCATTCAGTTTTCTAGTCCATTTATCCATTTCAGCCATATATAACAGTTTTTTCAACCATTCCCACACCTCTGGTATTTTTTCATTTTTCCAATTTTGTGCATACACCATTCTTGCTGTTGTTATCATATACCATATTATTGTCCCTTTTTTTACATTTATCTCTTCTAGTTTAAGTCCAAGCAATAACATTTCAGGCAACTTCTTAAATGTACATTTCAAGATTTTTTCCATTTCTGCATGTATTTTTGACCAATAAATCTTTGCTTTATCACAAGTCCACCACATATGATAAAAAGAACCTTCTTTCTTTTTACACTTCCAACATTTGTTAGACATATTCTGACCAATATTTGCAATTTTTTTTGGTGTCATATACCATCTATACATCATTTTAAAACAGTTTTCTTTTAAGTTATAACACGTAGATATACTCATAGCATTTTCCCATAAAAATTCCCAAGATTCCATTTCAGTGTCTTTGTTAAAGTTTATCGCCCATTTTACCATTTGTTCTTTTACCATTTCATCAGCATTAAACCATTTTAGCAAGACTTTATACATTTTAGAAATCATTTTCCCCCCTTCCTCCCAAACTTGTTCTATTTCATTGTTATTTTCCCTAAAACCGTGTTTTTTATCACTTCTATACATATCATATATTTGTCTATATCTTAGCCAACCATAATCAAAGTCCATCTGATGCTGCTCCTTCAATTTGAAGTCTTTACCATGTCTTGTTAATAAGTCTCTATACTTCAACCAATCTTGTCCTTTGTGTCGTGATGTTGGATGCAAAACTTCTGCGGGTACAATCCACATAGGTATCTCTTCTGAAAAAAAGTTTTTATATCTTGTCCACGTATCCATTAGTGTTCTTCTCAAATAATGATGTTTAAACATATTGTCCATTTTTGTTTTACCATAATACAAATATGCATGCCACCCAAATCTACAATCATGACCTTCCAGGGACAATAACTTTCTATCTTGTAACACAGTCATGAACCTACCCAGGTCAAACATATTGCATCATGGTATAACCTTAGGTTTGGTAATTGAAACCCTCCTCTTTCTTTAGCATCACACATTATTTTCATCTTAATTCTTGGTTTTTTCCCTCCCCACACAAACTTAGACAATTCCTTCTGCCAACATTTGAATGTTTTTACATCTTTCACAATTGGAATAGTTTGAAACAAAAACATTAATCGTGGTAATACGTTCATCTTTACCACCGCAATTCTACCCAGCAATGACAAATTCAATACATTCCACTTTTTAATATCCTGCATAATTTGCAACCATAATTTTTCATAATTATTTTTATAAAGATCAATATTTTTCATTGTTAGGTTTACACCTAGATATTTTGTCGTTTTCACCACCTCACATTCTATAAGTTTTTGTAACTCGTTTTGTTTCTTATTTGACATATTTTTGCACATTACTTTCGATTTGTTCTTATTTACATAAAACCCTGCTAAGTCACCAAACTCTTTTACTCTCTGTAACAAATATGGTAATGTAGACAAGGGGTCTTCCACTATAAACATCACATCATCTGCAAAGGCCCTATATTTAAAAGAAAAACCTTTAGTTGTTAAGCCTTTAATATCTTTGTCTTCCTTCACATTTAACAGTAGAACTTCTAAAATCCAAATAAATAGCAGCGGCGAAAGTGGGCATCCTTGTCTTGTTCCTTTTTCAACTTTAAAATCATCTGTCTTTTCAGTATTAATTATTAAAGAGGATTTCTGTTCTTTATATATTGCTTTGATGAGGTTAGTCATATATTCACCAATCTCAAGATGTTCTAAAACTTCAAACATAAAATCCCAGTTTAAATTATCAAATGCTTTCTCCGCATCTAAAAAGAAAAAGCCCACTTCCTTTTCGGGGTGTTTGTCGTAGTATTCTATAGCATCCACTACTACTCTTAGATTATCTCTTATTTGTCGATTAGGTAAGAACCCTGCTTGTTCTGTTTGTATAGTCTCTTTCAGGTGCTCTTTTAGTCTATCCGCTATAATCTTAGCAAAAATCTTATAATCATTATTCAGTAGAGAGATCGGTCTGTAATTCTTAACATTAGTCAAGTCTTGATTTTCTTTCGGGATCAATGAGATGGCTGCATCTTTCCAGGTTTCTGGTACCTCACCAGTGACTCCTATATTGTTCATCAGTAGCAGTAACACCGGTGAAACTGACTCCTGTAACGTTTTATAAAACTTCGCTGTAAATCCATCCAGTCCAGGTGCTTTTCCTAATTTTGAGTCATTTATTGCATTTTTAATCTCTTGTAGTGATACTGGATTATTAAATAGTTCTTTAACTTTCTCTGTTGGTTTTGGTAACTTTAATGTTTGCAGGTATTCTTTAATCTTTCTTCTGTCTTTATTTTCCTTCTTAAAAAGTTTTGCATAGTATTTAAAAAATTCTCTTTTTATTCCTTTGTTATCTATTATCTCAATATTATCTCTTATCACTTTAGTGATAAATTTATTTTCACGTTTTTTCTTTAATTGCCATGCTAAGTATTTTCCGGGTTTGTTTGCACTTTCAAATGCTTTTTGTTGAAGTTTTTTTAAGTTCCAGTACATCTCTTGGTTCAGAATAGCTTTTGCTTGGTCTTGTAGCATCCAGATTTCCTTTTGCAGTTTCTTTTTCCCTGGTCTATTCTTCAGTTCTTCTTCCTTTGTTTTAATGGCTTGTAGAATATTTTCATATTGCTCTCTTTTCTTTTTATTATCTTTAGCATTTAGCGATATCAATAGTCCTCTCATCACTGCTTTATATGCATCCCATACGGTTTGAATTTTTACTTCTTTCTGCATGTTTACTTGGAAGTATAGGTCTGTTTCTTCAAGTAATTTTTTAATTATTTCTTGATTGTCCAGTAAGTCCTCATTTATTCTCCATCTCTTTTGTTTTTTTATCTGCCCAGCTGTCCATAAACACGGATTGTGATCTGAAATTATTCTGGGTAGAATTTCCACTTTTCTTGTCTTAAAGGTTAAATTAGTAGTCATCCAAATCATATCGATTCTTGAATGTGAATCATGTCTATTAGAATAAAAGGTAAAATCTTTTCCTTGTGGGTTAGCTTTCCTCCAAATATCTTCCAGCTTCTCTTGTTTTATCAGTTCAAAAAAATTTTTTGGAAGCTTCCCTAATGTCTCATCCTTTCTTTTAGAGCGCCTGTCTAATTTATTATCTACAGTTCCATTGAAGTCCCCTAACATCACAATTTGATCGTAGTTTACATTGTCCAATTCCATTTGAAGTTCTTTAAAAAAAAATTTTCTTTGGCTCCATTCGGAGCATAAATGTTCACAATCAAAGTTTTCAGTCCTTGCAGTAAAATTTCAATAGCTAAATATCTTCCATCTTTGTCTTTAAATATTACTTTAGGTTCCAAATCTTTTTTGACATATGTTACAACACCATTCTTTTTATTACTTGCTAAAGAATAAAATTCTTCTCCCAATTTTTTCCTTATTAAATATTTGTGGTCTTGTTTTTTAAGATGAGCTTCTTGTATGCAAATTATACTACATTTTTGTTTTTCCAACCAATGACCTACCATTCTACGTTTTTGGGGTGAATTTAGTCCATTTACATTCCATGTAAGTGTTTTGTAATCCATCTTGATATATTCTTAAATATCTCCAAAGTCATCTTTATTCTCTCCCAGGAATGCGTACATTTCTTCTGTACTTTTAATCACTACTCTGGAGTTGCCATAGTAGAAGCTTAGTCCTTGAGGTATTTCCCAACGAAATCTGATTTTTTTCTCCTTTAGTTTATCCATCAGACGCTTGAATTTTTTCCTTTCTTGCAGTATTGCTCTAGGCAATTCTTTCATTACTATAATTTTCTTTCCATCTATTACAAAAGGATCAGTAAAGCACTTCTTGTAGATTTGTTCTTTTGTTCTTTTCATTGTAAATTGGACAACCACATCTCTTGGTATGTTTTTGTCTCTTGCATATGTAGAATTAATTCTATAAACAAGATCCATGTGTTCTTTAACAACTTCTTCCTGTTCTTGTAAAAAATCTGCTATTGCTTCTTGCATTCTTGTAAAAATGTCTTCACTCAATTTTTCCTCAATCCCTCGAAATCTCAAATGGTTTTGCATATCTTTATAATGCATCATCTTTTCCATCCTCTCATTCTCTCTCATTGTCTTATGGGTGCTTTCTTCCAGTTCTTTTACTTTAGTTTCTATATCTTGTGTTCTTGTGGATAATTTTTGAAATTCTGCTTTTAATTCCATGAAATTTTTATCTGCTTGAGCCGCTATATTATTCATTTTAACATTTACCTCTCCTATAGCGTCTAACATTTTCTTTTCCATTGCTTCCATAATGGCTAGTAGTTCTTTTTCTTTTTTTGCTGCCATTGTAGGAGAGGACCATGTAGCTGCTCTCGATCTTAGTCCGTGGTCCGTCTTGTCTCTTTAAAAAAGATCAATTTTATCTTGTTTTCCAAGTCGAACACCAATTAGTGCATTCAAACAAGCTAATCTTGCCAGGTCAAATTATGTTGGTTTCAGCCTTCTAAGTTATATAGTCTTTGAGATATTGCAGTTTAAAAATTTTATAAATCCAAAATGGCGGGTGCGACTTCTCTATGGTTAATGTCAAAGGTTATAGTCTTTTTACCTTACTTCTGGCTTGCCGTAGTTTCCTTTTGTCCCTTCCTTTTATTTACTTGTCTGCTCTCTGCACGTCACTTCCTGTTGTGGTCTTTCTGGTCTGGCAGTATTTAGAGTCCCCTTTACCTTCTTCCGGTTCTTTTCCTTTTCCCTTCTTGTCTGCTCTTCTAGCCGTCACTTCCTAACTCAGTCCTCACGTCTTAATCTCGCGATGCTTGGTTCCCTTCTCCCTCTTTGTCTCGCGATGCTTGGCTCCCCCTCCCGACTCTTCTTAACCGCAGGAATGTTAAACAACTTATTTTTTTGGCTTTTTAAGTTCAAATTCGGCTTTTTAACGCTTCAAAACTGCTCTCATCCAATCTACAACAGTCTATTGCTTCACCCGATCTGCTTTTCTTCTTTCAAAACGCAGTAATGGTAAGGCAAAAACTTTTTTTCCGTTACCTTTTGTTGTTACTTCGCTTCAGATGTGGTCCCAACGTTTAAACTTTGTCTTCTTTGTTAAGGAATCATTGGAATTGGAGGTTTTATGCTGAATTTTTCAGCTCAGCTCGGCTCCTTAGAGATACTCGCAAGAATCCTCTTCGGCTGCAGTGCTCAAGGTGTCGGAAAAGTCTCCTCCGAGACTTTCCCTTCACCGAGGTTGCTCAAACCTGGATTGTATTGCTTGCTGGTCCTCACACTACCTGTGTGAGGTTGCGTCAGGTGGATTAAACCACCCAAGCTGTCAGCAAGAGCCGCTGTCCGCCTTGCGCATTTGCAAAGCGTGTCAGACCTCCATTCCTCCGACCGGAAACCCACTGTGGCGCGACTCTTGAGAGAAGGGGTTTAAACTTTAAAACCTTTCTCTCTTTGCTTCCCCCCCCTTGGCAGGCCAGCTAGGGAAGCAAAAAAAGGGGGGAATCTTCAAAGCCTCACCTTCCTTCCCCCAGCTGGCCTGCCAAGGCAGGCGGGGGGGGGGGAATCGAAGCGAGAAGGGGTTTAAACTTTAAACCCCTTCTCTCTAGAATGATGCCAGCAGTGGCGATCTTTCCATTGTATTCTATGAGGCCATAGAATACAATGGAAAGATTGTGCCACCACTGTGGCATGACCCTTGAGAGAAAGGGTTTAAACTTTAAACCTCTTCTCTCTTTGCTTCCCCCCCACATCTTGGCAGACTGGCTAGGGAAGCAAAAGGGGGGCATCTTCAAAAGCCTCCCATTTCCCTTCCCTCCCCTAGCTGTCCTGCCAAGGCAGGCGGGTGGGGGGAGGGTGAAGTGAAGAGTTGCAATCTTTCTGTCTCCCTGCCCTCACTGGAGAAGGGGAGGGGAGGTGGGCAGACATGCTCCCCCTTCCCCCAAGCCTCTCCACTTTTGCAGAGAAACTCAGGGGAGTGGAGGGTGGGATTTAAATGTTTGGGTTCCCTGCCCAGTCTTCTCTAGGTGTCCCACAGCTGCAGGGCACCTGGAGAAGATCAAGCAGGGAATGCAGGAATGTCTGCCTCCCTGCCTTCTGACACAATTCCAGTGATGTCAGGGGGTGTGGCATATGCAAATAAGTTATGCTAATGACTAGTCATGCTAATGACCCCTGGGGGTAAGCCTCATTAAATAACATACTTTTTGAGAATATCTGTTTAGGATTGTTTCCTAAGAGAGCAATCAGAGATTCCACAGCAGTAGACCTGTTAACAGAGATCCTCAGAGCTCTGCTTGTTCAGCTTCAACTTTCGATCTCTGCCTTTTGAGAACTCTTGGGAATTATGTTGAGTTTATCCAGGGAAAAGAAAATCTGGTAGTTTGTGGTAGTTTGAAGTTTCCAAGCTTCTTAAGCCTGCAGCCACCTTTGGAACTCTGACGCAGGGTGGGCATAACAAAAAAATGACTGCCACAGGAGGTGAAGCCAGCAATGTCAGAGAGTGAGGTCATACATAACTCTAATAGAAACTCTTCAGCTGTGATGAAATACAGTTTTTAAGAGGCTTATAAATACTATAAAACAACTAAGGACTGTGAAGGGTTAATTTTTCACAGAGCCAGAGAGCCTTGAGTGATAGGCTGCCCCAAGCAATCTGATTGGCTAGCATCAGCTGAACAGAGAAAGTCTTGTGAGAGCTGTATGCTGAGGAGAAATCAGTCAGATTCCTGCCTTAACTGAGAAGAGATGTGTATTGACACTGTCTGAGAATAGCCCTGACAGAAAGAGAGTTTAGTGCTAATAGAGTCAGATTTTTAGCTTGACTGAACGCAGTCTGAATTCAATGTTAGCTGAGAGCAGTTAGAACACAGACAGAGAACTGGAGGAAACTTTGTCAAGGAAGTTTGGGTAGTAGAGAAGACTCCCATTCAGGACAAAGGAAAGGGGATAGATCTAGGAAAGGAGAAATTTCCTACCCAGTCAAACAGGGAGAGTTATCTCCAAGGAATATAGAGATCCCTGGTCTGGTGTGATTAGAAACTGCCTGTAAAGACCTTAAAAGTCAGTCAGAACCTCAAGAAGAATACTGGTGTTCCAAGAGAAGGGGGTTGGGTACTGGGAAGTGGGTACCAGCCTTCTGGGAACCAAAAGAGTCAGTGATTATATGAAAAAGAGTATCAGAGTGTTTGGGGAAACACTGGAACAAAAGCCTCTCAATAGAAATATTTAAAGTAGCTGCGAATAATTTAAGAAACTCTCATTAGCCTGATATATAAAAACAAAAGTCTGTGCTTGTACTAGCTTTACCTCAGTGATTTCAACCCCTGGTTTCACTTGACCTTTCCTTTTTATGTTAAATAAAGCCTTTTGTTATTTTTGAATCTGAAAAGTGTCTCAAGTGCCATTTTTAAGGGTTTAAGGGCAATCCTATCCCTTTCCTCAGGTTCCTGGCTGAACAAATAGCCAATATTTCCTATTGACAGCCAAAGTTTCTTCAAGGGAGGAAAAAAACATGTTACCAGGGCTGCTCAGTCAGTGAAAGGACAGGAAAACAGAGGGCAAATCTAGTCTATGGGGGAGAGAAGTGAACCGGGTCCGTCGTATTAACATTTCAGGCAGAAGCTCTGTTTAACAGGATGTCTTTAAAAATGAATATATTTAAAATATTTTCCTGACTGTACAGAGCTTATCTTCAGTAATGCCATGAAGATCTTTGTGCTGTGGTGGCAGCGGTTGCCAAAGCAACTTTTTAAATATCTGCAAAGCCAGTCAGATGTCTAAGGGCTAATCAGAAACCCTACTGGGCAAAAGCACCACCTCGCCCTGCCCACTTCCTAAAAACATTTGGTGGACACTAGGAAAGGTGACAGTGGGCTCCACAGTGCCCACAGGTACCACATTGGGAACCCCTGGTTTAAAGGCAGGATAAGAAGTCAAGGCATAAAAGCAGAAGCACAAAGCATGTAATTTGCCCACAGCTATATGCCTGAAGATATGGTATATAGTAGAACTAGGTGGGCATAGAATTTTTCTTGCATGGCCAGGCCTCAAGTAATTTTTTGCAGAGGAGAAACAAACTCAGCCAGATCTTATTCAGCTGCTGCTAACCAGCTAGCAGGTTCTTTCCTGCTTCTCCTCCCCCTCATTACAGACAGTACTAGGGTAGCCAACCTCCAGATAGTGGCTGGAGATCTCCTGAAATCACAACTGATCTCTACGCTACAGAGATCAGTTCCCCTGGAGAAAAGGTTGCTTTGGATGGTAAACTCCGTGGCATTAGACCCTGCTGATGTCCCTGCCCTCCTCAAACCCTGCCCTCCCCAGGGTCCACATCCCCCCCCCCCCGCCCATACTCCCAGCCTGCAGCTGGCAACCCTATGTAGTATATTAGTTCCATAAACTTCTATAATGATGAATAAATATTACAAGCATAATCCTTGTTTACTTAGGGATAAAGGGAGTACAATGGTATTCACCAAGGAAAGAGAGAATAAGAGGAAATCTCCTTTTGGCCCTATAGTGATCCTACTGCATGTCTGTGGTGTTGTGTTCATTCAAGGATAAATATCATAAATCTGTTCCCAGCCCACATCCTAGTTCCAAGACAGCATAAAAGAAAGAAATTTTTGTGTTGAAGCCATCAATTTGCCATCCTCTTCCGTATTTGAGCTCATAGATTCCTTTCCATTCCTAGATTTTACTGTGAAACACGTGCCATTATTTCTAATCATGTGAATTCCATTAATTACATTCCAAATTAGAACATCTCAATAGGACTATAGTCAGTGAAAATGCCACCATCTGCTGGCAGCATGTTTGCAGAAAACCATCTGTGCGTGGGTGGTTCCGTGAATCGATTTTGTTGTGCTCACAGTGTAACCCACAGCCAAAACTGATAAGGATTTGATCAAGAGAAAATTAGCCCAGTCCATGGTGTGGTTATTAAACTGGGACACCAACAAAAGCTGAAACAGAAGGAATTTTACTGAGAGACTTTATAAATCTATCCCATAAAATTATGCTATAAACAACAGAATATTGTCAAATATAGATATGGACAAGTAGCTCTGGTAAATGAAGCATGCACAGTAGAAACCTAGTAAATCAAGAAAGCATTCTGTTACCTAGTTTGTGAAGAAAGAAATACTTGGAAGGCATCCAATACAGATCAGTGAGAGATATGGGCCTCATCAGAGAAAATGTGACTGACAAGCCTGCTTCTCTGGAATGTGTATATGTAGGTGCTCCAACAATCAACTAAGCAGTCCTAAATTCTAAACAATTTCTGCATCATTAAATGCTTATAACTATTTCAGCCGATGCATATGTATGTGACATGCATACCCATTTTGAGCTTTGCACTAGAACTTTCAAAATTACATAGGTGCACTACAGTAGGGATCCACTGGTCAGCCTGTAACTTAATCTTGGTGGCATTCTGAATGGAATTTAAACCTCTTTAGGGTAATAAAAGAACAAGGGCCTACACCCTTAAGTAATCATGGGAAAGATAGTTGTGCAAAGATTAAGCAAGATGAGGTTTCGCAGCATCCTTGCTTTATTGTAAATAGGTATTTTTTGTCACAATAGCCATAGATATGATCAGAAAGGAAATCCAAGATTAAATTTAGAAATTAAGATACTGGACTTTTCTCCTGGAAGAGGGCTTTTGGGAAACATACTAAAACATACTGCAGTATGTACTTTGAGCCTGGAAGGAATGCTTTTTGGTTGTTGTTGTTGTTTTTTTAAATAAACTTCTGGTGGTGTTACTGAGGTAAGATTCAGGAACAATTTTTAGAACAATATGAGCACATGAAGCTGCCTTATACTGAATCTGACCCTTAGTCCATCAAGGTAAGGATTGTCTACTCAGACTGGCAATGACTCTCCAGGGTCTCAAGCATAGGTCTTTCACATCACCTGCTGCCTAGTTCTTTAAATTGGAGGTGCCAGGGATTGAAACTGGGACCTTCAGCATACCAAGCAGATAGAGCTTGGTATAGTGCAGATAGAGCTTGATATAGAGCAGATAGAGCCACTGAGCCACAGCCCCTCCTCATGAGAACCTATTTCATTCTGAGAATAGTGTTACTACTACTAAAAGAAGTACCCTAATTCTTGCTGCATTTATCACTGGCAGATGAAGAGAAATAGCTAATGACAAAGCAGGAAGAGATTTTACAAATGAAGAGATGTAGGTCACCTCCCTCTCTTTCTCTCTCTCACATACACACACACACACACACAGAGGAGGGGGAGAGACAGAAAGGAATTTCACACAGCCAATATATTCCATTTCAGGAACTCTTCAGTAACGGTTTCTGTCAGGCATTTCACACAGAACCATATTAGTACCGGTTCCCTAACGGAACATATTGGTCCTTTCACACAGAAACGTGCCTCTCTCGTTGGGGAAGCGTTCCTGAGCCAGTTTACCTGGAAACCTCCTCCCAAGTGTTCTTCAGTTCTTGTACCAGTCCTGAATCGCTACGGGGTGCTGTGTGAAATGCCCCTGAAGCACTTCCTCCGATGATGAGTGTTTTCGTGCCTCTTTTTGCCTGCACAGGCAATCTCCGTGAATTTTTTTTTAAGTGCCGATTCAGACTGAGTCTTAAAACGTGGGGGGGGGGGGGGTGAGAAAGAGAGAGAGATCAAGGCTGAGTCTTAAAATGCCTTGTGTGTGTGTGTGTGTGAGAGAGAGAGAGAGAGAGAGAGATCCAGGCTGAGTCTTAAAATGTGGGGGGGGGGTGAGAAAGAGAGAGAGATCATGATCCAGGCTGAGTCTTAAAATGCGGGTGGGGGGTGGTGAGAAAGAGATCGAGATCAAGATCCAGGCTGAGTCTTAAAACGCAATGTGTGTGTGTATGTGAAGAGAGAGAGAGAGAGAAAGAGAGAGAAATCCAGGCTGAGTCTTAAAATGCCGGGGGGTGGGAGTGAGGGGGTGGGGTTTAGAGAGAGAGAGATCCAGGCTGAGTCTTAAAGTGTGGGGGGGGGGGTGAGAAAGAGAGAGAGAGATCATGATCCAGGCTGAGTCTTAAAACGCTCTGTGTGTGTGTGTGTGTGTGTGTGTGTGTGTGTGTGGCAAAAAGAGGCTCAAAAAGAAAGCAGCAGTCTGAAATGGTAAACCGCTTCAAAGACGGCTCCAAAACGGTAGGGGAAAGGCTGTTTGAAATGGCCATCACTGTACAATTTATTCCAAGCCGGTTCAGTAATGTTTTTAAAGGTGTAGTGTGAAATCCCCCAGAGTCTTGATTTAAAGGGAGGGAAAGGAATAAGGCAGTGGCCAAGTGTAAAGAGATACTGTGTGAAGGCCCAGGAGACAGGTTCCCCCCCCCCTCAGCCAGTGACATGTTTAATGTATGCCACACTCTCTCATGCACAGAATTCCTATCACTTTTATGTTCAGATTTCCACGAGCCAGTAAGCTTAACATTATTCAACTTGCCTTTTTACCACAATCAAGATAGAGCTATTAATACTCTTCTAGAGAAGGTCATGGTTCATTTGTACATGTTGATTACTTTGATAACTAATTAATTGATATCAAAGCAAAGTTTAATTTCCTTACCAAAAAAGATTTCAAGCAGCAGAAAGCCTGGTTTAAGCCCATGTAGGTGCTGACACCTACTTTGGTTGCTGTCCAAAGATTGTTAACCTAATAAAGGTGCTTCTCTTCCCAGGCACAAGGACTAGAAAGCTGGTGTCAAAACAGTAAGGCTGAAATTTATTTCCGTCCCTGTGGATTCTTTCTCTCTTGTTCGCATTTTGCAAAAATAAATATATAAGCAAGAACTGCACCAAAGTTTACTGGGGGGGGGGGGCATCCTATCTGAATAGAACTTTAGAAAGGAGTATAGAGAACCTGGAAGAGTGCAGCCACCTTGTGGCTACTTTTAAAATATCAGTAACGTAATGCCTTTTATTTAGACCCACTTTAATGGCCAACCTTTAGAGTTCTGGGGAGTAGGACATAATGGAAAAGGTTAGTGTGTACCACAGCTGTGTGAGGTGTAAATCTAGAGTTCACAACCCTACATGGGAGCTTGCAGGGTGACCTTGGGCCAGTCACCTACAGCCTAACCTATACCACATGGTCATAAGCAGAAAAGGGAAGAGGCAAAGAGAGCAATGTGAGTTACTTTGGGTACCCAATGGAAATAAAGATGGGGTATAAATAAATACATACATATAAACATAATATTACAAATCTAACAATGAAAACTAGGGCTGAAACTACTCTGTGTATTCTGTGATACACACAGAATTGGAGCACCCAGAATTTTTTAAAGTTTAGTGGGGGGGAGGGATCAAATATGAACCAAAGCACAAACAGAGAGGGCTTTTAAGCCTTCCATCTCCCATCATTTTCCTGATCAAAAACATCCTTGGGGAAATGCTATTTTCCCTGTTGTAAAAATGCATATGCATCTGATAACCAGCACATATAAATAGTGTGTTTCCCCCACAGGATGATTTTGATGGGGAAAACCTAAATAAAGCCTCTTTTGCCATCATCCTAAACCAAATCAGGGCTCTGAATGCCTGGTTTTTTTAAAAAAAATATTGAGGTTGCCATACACAGAACTCCCAGAGTTTCAGGTACTTCCCTTCTATTTTACAACATGAAGAGATACATGTGAATCAGAGTTAACTTCACTTGGGGCTCTCAAAGTTGTGCCAAACATTATGTTTTGTAACTGCTCAGATGATTAATAATACCCTGTTTTTGCCCCCCTGTAAAGCCATGGGATTTCCTGAGATGCCATACACAGCTGGCAGGCCACAAGTGGGCCACACGTTGCACAGGGCCCAGACTTAACACAACAATGCTTTGAACTTCATTATCCACTGGAGCTGTTAAAATATTTGCTTCCTCCCTCCCAGTATCTGATTACATGTGGGGAGGGGAAGCATATCTAGGACAAGCAAACAAATAAACAGATGGAAAACATCCTACAGAAACAGAAGGCAAAATTTTGATCTATGCATTTGACATTGGCTATATATATATCCGCGATGGCTTGATGGTTAAAACACTAAACTGCAGACCGGAAGATCAGTAGTTTGGCAGTTCGAGACCCTAGTGCCGCATGACGGAGTGAACTCCCATCTTTGGTCCCAGCTCCTGCCAACCTAGCAGTTCAAAAGCAAGAAATTGCAAGTAGATAAATAGGTACTGCTTCGATGGGAAGATAACAGCGTTCCATGCTCCTCGGCATCTAGTTATGCCAGCCACAACCACGGAGAAGTCTTTGGACAGCGTTGGCTCTTTGGCTTGGAAACGGAGATGAGGACCGCAACCCTAGAGTCAGATATGACTGGCTTTCGAGCAAGGGAAACCTTTACATTTACCTGTATATTAGCTGCCATTTGACATTTGCAGACTCTGAAGCAAATTAGCCTTAATATTTTCCTTCTTTTAATACACTTTAGTAGTGATACATTTTCTTCTGCATAATAAACTAGAAAGCTGAACAGTACACTCATCATACCTTTAATTTGTTCAAAGGTTAATAGTTCAGCAAGGACATCAGGAACTTTGCTGGCATCTATTTTTTTTCCAAATAAGATGACTCTCCATTGTTAGCACCTTCTTCCCAGAATACCTGCTGTAATCTAACACCAGAGACATTAAAACCACATGCCTGTCGGCAGGGGTCCTTTTGTTAAAAAAAAAAGAGGTGCAGGAGCTCATTAGCATAACTTATTTGCATATGCCACACCCCGACGTCACCGGAAGTGTCAGAAGGCCACACACCCCTGACATCACCGGAAGTGTGTCAGAAGAAGGAAGGAAGAAGGAAGGAAGGGAGGGAGGGAGGGAGGGGGGAAGGAAGGGAGGGGGAAAGGAAAGGAACAGGAAGGAAGATAGGTAGGTAGGTAGGTGGGGGGAGATAGAGAAGGAAGGGAGGGAGGGAGGAACAGAAAGGAAGGAACAGGAAGGAAGGAAGGAACAGGAAGGTAGGTAGGTAGGTGGGAGAGAGAGAGAGAAGGAAAGAAAGAAAGAAAGAAAGAAAGAAAGAAAGAAAGAAAAGAAAGAAAGAAAGAAAGAAAGAAAGAAAGGGAGGGAGGGAGGGAGGGAGGGGGGGATGGAGGGAGGGGGAAGGAAGGAAAGGAACAGGAAGGAAGGTAGGTAGGTAGGTGGGGGAGAGAGAGAAGAAAGGAAAAAAGAAAGAAAGAAAGAAAGAAAGAAAGAAAGAAAGAAAGAAAGAAAGAAAGAAAGAAAGAAAGAAAGAAAGAAAGAAAGACAAGGTGCTTCTCCCCCCCCTCGAGCCGAGTGGCTGTCAGCTAGTTGGCCTGGTGTTTCCCTCTTTCCCCCCCCCCCTCTTGCTTGGGCACTGTGGCCCAGCTTTTCCCTCCCTCCCTCCTGCCCGGGAATGGTGAGTGGGGAGGGATGGGGGCTTCTCCCCGGGCCAGCAGCCTGCCGCAGCCCGGGAAGGGTGAGCGTGGGGGGAGGCTTTCCTCTGGCTAAGCGCCAAAGCGCGGGCCGGGGAGAGCGAGTTGCGGGAGGGGAGGCTTTCCTCCTCTTTTGGGACTTCTCCCCAGGCCGGCGGCCTGCCACGGCCCAGGAAGAGCGGGCCGGGGAGAGGTGGGGGGGAGGCTTTCCTCCAGCTCCACACCGAAGTGTGGGCTGGGGAGAGCGAGCTGCAGGGGAAGGCTTTCCTCTGGTTCCGCACCGAAGCATGGGCCGGGGAAAGCGAGCTGGGGGGTGGGGCTTGGTTATGTGCTCGCCCCCCGGCCTCCTCTCTCCCGGAGCGGCAATCCGGCACGCCCCGGCCCCAATGGACCTCTCCCTGTCAGTTTCTAATGCCAAATGCTGACAAGACTGGGTCTTAAGAACTTGACCTAAAAACCTGTCTTTTCCTCCCTCCTTAAAAAAAATATTTTTATTTTGTAATATCTGGCTTGATGAATAGTTCTGATGAGCTCAAAAGTTTGCAGTGCTAAATGCTGTATTGGCTGTCCCTAGTAAAAGGTATTAAATGGGTTTTGTTTTTTGTTCAGAAGGTCAGACTTATGAATTGTACAACCAACAATTTATCATTGTTGGGGAATCATTTTTTGGAGCCAGGAAAAACTGGAGACAGCAAACACACACACACACACACACACACACCCCGCTTCAGTCTTAGTCAGAAGCATAGCAAGATCTGTGCCTTTAGGGTTATTCATGGGAAAATCTCAGCAGGAAACAGGACTGTTTCTCCTCCCCCCACCCCTAGTCATGGCAGGCTAGAACTGTGATGTCTATGTTCTAGAACATTCTTCCAGAGAAGGTTAGGAGAGTAGCTACTTTGGCGTGCTCCTTAAGGCCTTACAGAGCCTCTGTTTCAGAAACAGAAGATGGCAATTAAATCTTCAATGGCCATATGGGAGTTGTTTAAAGGAGGAGATTTAATTGGAGTGTTCACTTTATAAAAGAAACCAGAGACAAATACTTGGATAAATGTGGGTTTTGTTTTGTATGTTCAGCCATACATGCGTTGACTGTAACATGAAAATTACTCAATGCACATACAAAAAACAATCAAGTGCATGCTGTGCAAAGACTGTACATGCGTTCACTGTAACCTGTGAACGGGGCTTCTGTGTACAATGAACACTTGGTATTTCTTTATACATACACTGAGTAATTTTCATATTCCTTTCAACACTTGTGTAGCTGAACATGTGACTGAAATCCCACATTTATCCAGGTACAACTCCCCAATTCCATTTCTAAAGTGAAAATACATTGGTTGTAGATTGCTAACTTCAAGGTGGGTCCTGGACGTCTCTCTGAACTACAGCTGATCTCCAGACTACAGAGATAAGTTCTCCTGGAGAAAATGGCTGCTTTGGAGGGTGGACTCTATGGCATTATACCCTGCTGAGACCCTTCCACTCCCCAAACCACAGCTGCCTCAGGCCCTACTTCCAAATCTCCAGGAATGTCCCAAGCTGGAGCTGGTAACCCTATTGGCTCTTTCTTAGAAACAGATATGTGCACGTACATACAGGATGTAGGAGTGTTCACTGTAACACATGAAGAGGGCTAGAGTCTGATGAGGGAATGAAGGAGGTGTTATGTAGACTTCATTGGGTTAGGCCATGCTAAATAGAACAAAGGTTTGGGGGATATGTCAAATGAGCAAATTCTGCTCTCTCTTTTTGAAAACACAAAGGCTGGCAGTTAATCAGTTTGCCTCCTGCTCTCAGGTACATCGCCTTCCATCAGGGCCTGGCCCTGTGCTCTTACATAGTCTTTGGCCATGGTTGAAAATATGTCACAGGATAACCAGGTGGAGCTGAATACAAAGAGGACTTCAGCAATGATGGTGGACAGCTCTTGTGACATAAATGGATTGTCCGCTCCCATGGACATGGGCTTTGAGCCTATTGAACAACTTGCCAGTTTGTGGTAGTGGTTAGGAGGGATGTCTACCATTTGTTGGGCCTACTTTGGCTTGGAAAATTCCTGGAGATTTGGAGGCGATGCCAGGGGAGGGTGGGGTTTGTGTAGTGGAGAGAGCTCAGCGAGGATGTGATGCCTAGCCTTGGACACAGTGGGGACAGTAATACAGCAGCCTTATAGAAGGTAAGTAAGTCTGCCTATAGGCAGTGCCTGAATGGTAGATTTCCTGCAAACCTATGTAAGCAGCTTGGAGTTCCAGAATGAAAAGAAGGGGGGGTACCTGGAATAATAATAAACTCTATTCATTACCATAATTCAGAGGGGCAGACTGGGGTGGGTGCTGGAAATAGGCCCTGGCCCCCCAAGGAAGGCGAGATGGAGGGAGGGGGGAAGATATAGTTTTTTGTCTTACATGATAAAACATTTGGGAATAAATCTATCAGAACTGGTGGAGAGAGAGAGAGAGAGAGAGAGAGAAACAGGAACAATGATGCTGCAGAGGAGCCTGGGAATCATAGTATGACATAGTTGAGCCCTGTGACCTAGACTGTTGTCCCTGTTGTAGTACCTGAGAGAAGATAGTAGAGTAAGAGTTGGGGGCAGAGTACAAGGTGCTTACACAAGCAGTTGGATATATAGTAAGCCTGTTCTGCATTGAGGTGTTTGCTGAAACTTGAACATACTGGGCCACCCAGAAAACATCCTGCTAAAGGGCTGAGAAGGAAGAAATCTGTTGAAGGGCAGCTAAGAAGACCTGTAAGTGCTGGAGACAGTAGTTGAATACAAGTTGCTAGAGTGAAGTCCAGTCTTCATTAAACAACTTTTACTTTGGGAAAAAATATCCTGCTGACTTGAGCACGTATATGGTTTGTGAGTGTCAATAAGGACCAGAGGTGTTGAACTCACTGGTTACGAGGGCCAGATCTGACATAAATGTCACTTTGTTGGGCTGGGCCATGTTGCTATAAAATGTAATGCCGAAGATACCTGGTACCAGAGATATAAACTTTATAAAGGACGTAAAGGGATGTTTATATCATGGGGAAAATAGTAAACAAGACTTTTTGTTGTTGTTGTTGGTTCCCAGTTGTCTTTTTCACCCTGTGATTATGATGAAATCTGGAAGTTAGTTATTGGGTTTCTGAGACACAATGAAGTTCTTCTGTGTAGAAATTATTATAGAATCTGGTTAAAACTGTAAGGTTATTGCAAACATGTGTCAATATGAGTTGTTATGCGGGTGTATGAAAACTGTATGGAAATTTAGGTTTAGTCTAGGTTTTCTGGGAGTATCTACCGGTTGATAATGTTATAATAGTTTTACTTTGGGATCTCTCTTTTTTGTGAACTTAATAATTAATCAAGAATTATTTTTAAAAAATAAAGGACACAGGCAAACCCAATTATCGATATTATTTTGTACTCAAAATACAAACATGCTTTAAACATTAACACTCTTACAGTATTTCCTCAAAGTATCTCCCTGATGCCCACCCTCCCACTTCCACCGCCCATTACTCATTAGCACTGGGACAGTATACAGGGACATAATGCACAGCCTCTGTCATCTGTAGATTTGCCAAGTGTAACTCACTTTTTAGTGGGGGGAGTCCCGATCCTTGTTGAGAGTCTTTTGGTGTGCGCGCTTTGTGTGTGTGCCGTGATGACATCACCCGGAAGTGACATCATCGCGTTGGGGGTGGGACCTCTATAATTCAAGGGAAAACCATTTCCCTCAAATGATAGAGCATTCCTCCCCCGGAAATGTGCCCGACACAATGACATCACCTCTGGGTGATGTCATCACACCGGGCACGTCTCCACAGCCCGGCAATTTGGGGGTGAAGTTCCCCCCAGCGGCCCAATCCGGGCCAGCAGGAAGCAGACCAATTGAGCGGGGGTTTCCCCGCCCCCCTGGGGACTTGGCAATCCTAGTCATCTGGCAATGAAGGCAATTACCAGATGCTTGCGGGCTGGATAACAGCCCTGGATGGAGCAGTTCTGGCCTGTGGGCCATATGTTTGACATGCCTGAATTAGACAGAAAGAAGGGGGAAACACAGTTGTTCTGTCTTTTTACCCACTTGGTCAGTCAGTTGTTAATCCCTTATATATCCTTCCTACCTAAAATTTCTTTTTGGTGCTAATTGTATTATTTTGTACCAGAATGGGGAAAAAACCCCATTAAGGACTGCTAGTGTAAGAGCAAGCTCTCTGAAGCGCTGGCTTATACCATCCAAGAATGCATCCCCCCCTACACCACCTTTGCTAGCTCACACACCTCATGCACCACTTGCTGGCACTTCATTCAAAACTGCACTCTCATCTGCATCTGCTGATGAACCTCTAGTCTTTGCTGATGCAAACACACTTACTGCTTCACAAGGAGTGTTCTCATATGCCCCTTCATCTGTCAATAATCAGGAAGTAATTGGAGACGCTCACACTATTGTTGGAGATGCTGAAAGAAATATGTCCAAGCCAACCATGTCTGGTGATGGAGTGTCAGGTCAGAAGGGTGTTATGAAAACACCTTCCAAATTAGACACCTTTGAACATTTTTATTGAAATGGCCAACACTATATTCAAAGTAGAACATGTTTCAAATTTCCTGACACATTGAAATTATTTTCAAAGATTACTCAGGTGCACCCCATTGCAAAAAAATGTGGGACTATTTACAGGACTGAGACAATTCAAAAACCTTTGGAACAATCCTGTCATATTGAAAGTACTAAAGCACTCCATCTATCAACCTTGACATCTGTTGAGACATCACATATTTCTTCTATGGGAAAAGCACTACCCAAGGCCAATGAAAACTGGCATACAAAGTTCGTGGCCTCCTCCTGCACAGCTATGGAGATGCAAAGAAACTGACTCTGAGTGCATATTCATTTCCTGCAAGAATAATTGTGAATAGGTTAACTTCTGGTTTTTTCCTGTAATACTGCACACAAGACTGAAGCTGGACTTTCAGTACTTGACTCCAAATGTCCACAAGGAATTTCTACAGTGCATTTTAGAAAGTGACAGTGATATCACTCATCAAGACATAGGGCTGCCAAGTCTTGAAAACTCACCGGCGGGGGGGAGTCCTCCTCTCGCCGGGAGTTTCTTCGCATGCGCGCCCATTGACGTCACCGGAAGTGACGCAGCATGTTGGGGGCGTTGCCAGGGCAACGCTCTGGCAATCGCCCCGAAATTCTATGGTATCATAGAGTTTTGGGGCGATTGCCAGAGCATTGCCCTGGCAACGCCCCCAATGTGCTGCGTCACTTCCGGTGACTTCATTACATCGTCCTCACTGGACAACGTCGGGGGTGGGGTTCTCCCCGCCGGCCAAATGCTGGCCGACGGATCGGGAACCCCTTTAGCGGGGGATCCCCCGCCCCCTGGGCTGACTTGGCAGTCCTATCAAGACATTGAAGATACATTGAAGATACATTGGTGCTGGCACTGTGGACTGAACCAGAATCAATTACATTTATGTAATGGTAAAAGTCATTACAGGATTTGGTAATGAAAAGCAGTACTTTCTAAGTGCCAGTAAATTCTATAACTGTGTTGCAAGAAAAGTGTTAGATGCAGTTGAGAATCCAAAGTAACTAAACATATCTTCCTGCATGTATTCTCCTTGGTCACAGATGTGGCATGTGTCAACACAGGTGATAAGGCAGGTTTTTGGGCTTTCTTTCAATGCAAAATGAGGGGTAATGGTCAAGAATCTTCTATCCCTCTTCTGAAGATCTGGTGTGGAGCCGGTCCTGGCTTGGAGGGCGGGATAAAAATCTAATCCATCAATCAGTCAATCAATCAAATCTTGCATGGACAGCTACAGATAACTTAGTCTGTGAAGTTGAGCATATGTGCAAGAAGCATATGGGCTGAGTACATATTGGCCCTTGTGTTCAGGTCACTTGCACTTTGTAACAAGGATTTCATTGGGCCCTTATATGTTTTTAACTGTCTTTCTAATAAATACATGCATTTTTGTATATATTATAAGTTTACACTAGGTTTTAAATATTGGCCCTTTATCAGGCTTCTGAGACTCAAGGTACACCACCAGTATGTATCTGACAAGAGAGATGTTGGTGCTGTCTGTAGTGAAGTTGTTGAGTCACTTGTTGAATTCCTAGATCAGTGCTTTGAAGTTGATACTGATCTGTTGCTGATTATGAAGCTATTTGCCACTTTGCCACTTTCAGTAAACCTGGAAGCAGTTCACAAGTTGCTAGGTACAAACCTCAACCTGACAGAACGTTCACTTGAATATGATGAGATACTTCAACTTGAAAATATTGATGAAGCTTGCGAGATGACATTGTTCCATTTGGTCCATTTTCTTGCTTTATCAAAGAATATAAAAATGTGACCATTCTTATGGGATGTATTCTAGTAGCTAAGCCTCGTAGTGTTGATGTTGAACATCTCATCAGTACAAGTGTCACCCTGAAGTCCATAAACAGAAACAGTCTCAGCTGATTCAGAAAATGAATACCTCTGCATCTATCATAATATACCACCACTGACTGAATGGGGTCCAAAGGCATCAGTGCTTTTCCTCAACTAGGGGACTCTTTTCCCCAGGAGACTCACCAAAGCCTGGGTCTGTGTCCCTTTTGAAAGTTTTAGAGGACCTTTTACTTTCTAATCTTTTTTGGAAGCCTGGATAAAGAGCTGGGAATATTCTTAACATACCAATTAAAGGATTTTCACCTGTATCGTCTTTCAGGACAGGAAATATGTAAACCTTTCACAAACACTTTTAAAGTTTCTGCAGAGTGGTTGAGGAACTGCAGGCAGAACCTTCAGTATTTCTTCACCCAGAGAGCTAGTGGCTTTAAACTTGAAAGATGCAGTGGCAACTTGCTTTGTGTACTTCTGCAATCTTAATGCAGATTGACTACAGACACATTTAGGAGCCAGTCCCCACAATTGTTCCTAATCAATATGCATTTATTTTAATGGCATTTCTATTCACACACAATGTGTCAACACGCACTTCTCAATAATAGCCCATGATCTTTTTAACAGCCATCCCAGATTATACTGCTTGACTTTTTTTTCTATCAAAAATATGGTGTCAGAGAAAAACCCCACAGTTCAATTTGCCATTCACCTTTCCCTCCTATCCCATCTAAATCAGATTCTTCCTTACATCTTTGTTCATTCTACAAGTAAAAATACTGTACTTAGAACAGTGAACACCTGGCAAGTTGGTCACGCAGCATGACTTTATGTTATAATCATCCCATCAAGAAGCTGAAAATAGCATTGTGTTAAAGCCTTAAAGCAATAATGCTTCAGGCAGGAAGACAATACCAAGCTCCTGTTGGCAGCCCACACACCACCATCTGTGAGTGACAAAAAGAATCCCACAAAATGTGTACTATGGCTAACCTTCACAAAAAAAACTTCCCTGCCCTTTGTGTCCCTGTGACTGTGTCATCAACAGCTTCCACAGCTTCTGCGTTCCATCCCACTGGGCACCACAGGCAGGATAAAAAGAAATCTAAGGGCTGGGTCCAGCCAAAGTGAAGGATATTTCAATTGAATTTGATTACAGTGTGTTAATCATGTGATGAATTCTCCTACTTGAATCAATGAAATCTTTAAAATACTGATCTTTGGCACAATTGGGCTTGAAATTTATTTGGTATAAGAACGTTCCTCATTGCTTCCAGCACAGAACAGTCCACACAACAGGAATCGAGCTAATGCTTGAAATGAGTGCTCACAATCCTTTCAAGCCCAGTTCTCACATCATATTATTGTTCGCAACACCTCCAGCTGCATGAGACATCATCTTGGCAAACCACAGTCCAGAATACTCTGAATGACCCAGAGAGAGCTCTGCTATAGCCGTTATGGAAACTACTGGGTGACTTTGGGCCAGTCACAGTCTCTGAGAAGCAGCTCAGCTGTTAACATGGTGGGCTACAGTATATATTAGCTGTGCCCAGTGCTGTATGAAAACACTGCCTTATAATGTACAGAGAAGGCTGCACAAAATGAAATAAGAAGCAATAAAGGATGAAGGTATATGCATATCAGCAGGAAAGTGAACACATTGGGTGGGTCAAGCAGTGGGACAGGAGGGAAAACACCTCTGTTGCCCTGAGCAGCTTGGATGAAGCCAGGTATAAAAATGTGATCACCGATATAGATCTATTCCTTGAACATAGGCAGGATTTCAGAAGACTCTGTTGCAAATATTTCAGACCTTCTAGTGGGCTGTAAGGAAATCTGGAGACTTTAGGTTACTATGATGTCTGAATGCAGAGTGCCCAAAGCACTGTGGGTTGTTGGTGGGTAGATTTATTTCAGACAACCAATAGCAAATATACTGTGTATATAGTAAGCTGGATGCCTGGATGCAGGAAAGCAGCAGAGTAGCTGGGATTTACAAACAGATGTACTAACTGGGATTTAAATAACAACAACACAAACTAACTGGTTTAATCAAGCTCAAATTATTTATTTATTTAAATTTATATCCCACCCTCCCCACCAAGGCAGGCTCAGGGTGGCTTACATAAAATAATACACAAATAACAGTTAAGATCCACATAAAATCAGCTAAAACTGATTGACATCTGATCGAGTTTATAGCTGAGCTGAGATTCTCAATTGGAGTGTTCAAAGCTCATGTTCTTAACCATTACGTCATGATTTCTTGTTCAGTTCCTATCTCCATGTTATTGTGTCCACCTAATTTTTTTAAAGTAACAGTTCACAATCATCTATATATCTAATTCTGTGGGGGGGGGCACCTGGGGGGCAGGGAGGTTTTTCTACACATGGGAGGAACTCCCCCCATTTGCAGAAAAATCTAAAAAGTTTACAAAAATATTTGGGAATATTTAGATCCCCCGAAAAGTTAAAGAGTGTCCCCTGCGCATGTGCAGGAAATGCTCTGGCCATTGTGGGGGAGGCTCAGCGGGCCTGGTGGCTGTGAGCTGCTCAGGCCTCGCTGTTGCAGGTGGCGGGAAGGGAGAAGGCTTGGCGGGCCGCCGCTGCTTGCCCCGGGGAGTGGGAGTGGCAGGAGGAGCGGTGGGGCTCGCCATTGCTGCCGCCGCTTGCACTGGGGAGGGGGGTTGCAGGAGGAGCGCACCCGAGGCTAAAATAAAAGACTTTCCTTCCTGAGACAGCGCGGCACACACATAATTCAACTGCTCTCTCTCTCTCCCCCCTGCCTTGCCCAGAGGATGCGACCTGGAAGTGATGGCCATGCAACCAGCTCAAACAGTTGAGCCCTCTAGATTTTAATTTTCAAAGTTTGTGCAAGGAATTGGAAGTGTTGCATTTTGAAATGAGCTCTGCAGATATTGCTCAGCTAATGGAGTCAACTACCTGATCGCCAACTCAGTGAAACCGATTGGGACCGAATCGGCTTTAATCCCAATCGGCTTAAAACACTGATCAGTACTATGGTTGGTGCAAAAAATTATCAGGATCCGACAGCATTGGCATTATTTCTCCGATCCCCCTTCTTCCAGGAATTAGGGGGAAGATGGGCTGAAATTCTCTCAGTGGCCCCTCTGGGAGGTGATTTTTGAAAGGCCCTATCCCCTTCACAAAAATCAGCAAACTACTGGAATGTCAATCGCTGATACGTTTAACTTTCTTCAAAAAAAAAAAGAAAGATTAAAATTAAACGCCATTCGCAGTGTGAGAAAGCCCATGAAGAATTGCTGCTTGCTTCTGCTTGGCTGCTGCTGCGGCAGAAGAGGTGCAGGCATTTGGTGATCAAATCTCCAGCCCTAACACAGACAAAGTGGGCCAAGGCAGCTGCAGCAGCTTCCTTCCAAATGCCAAAGGCCGCTCTCCAAATGCTTCACACCTCCGGGGCAAGCAGTTGGAGGTCTCAGTGGAAAAGAACAACAACCAGAAGAACCCATCAGCAAGTTTCTAAACAGATGCTAGCCCATTGACTGCAACGGGAAGTTTCCAAGTAAGCGTGGGACAGGGGTCGCTGCCGCTGCCGGGTCTCCCCCAGGCAAGCAGCCTCCCCAGAACCAAAAAAGAAGCAGTAAAAAGGGAGGCAGAAGAGGGAGGAGATTGTCAGGGGAGAGAGAAATAGGGGAGAGAGGGGGCAGACTGACAAGGGATGGGGGAAGAGGGGTGAGACATACAAGGGGAGAGAGGAGAAAGGGGATAAGAAAAGATTCCTAGAGAAGAGGGGGGAAGAAAGCAGACATAGAAGGAGTGAGAAAAAAAGGGGAAGGGAGGGAAGATTGATAGATAAGACAGGAGGGAACTTTGACAGAGAAGGGGGGAGAGGGAAGCAATGATGGGGGGAAATGCTCCCCTCCCAGTTTTTTTCTGTGCAGATACTTATATCTGCCAAAAGAGAGCTCACTCTCCCCCAACAGTCTTTTCTACATAGTCAGGGGCCTTCCTCGGTTTGCAGAAAAATCCAAAAAGTAAAAAAAAAACCCTCAGGGACCATTGAATCCCCCCCAATACCTTTTGAAATGGCCTTCACAGGGATCTAACTCCAGGTATCAACTGTGAGAGATTAGAATGTTGGGGGGGGGGGAGCTTCTAACTGTTTCTGTCAGTAAAAGGCAGGGGAAGGGCCCTTTCCAGTTCTATTCTGGCCTTTCAGGGAGGGAGCCTTGGGGCTGTCAGTTTCCCTGTCATGTTATGAATTGCTACATCTACAGGTCCTCCAGTCGGGAGACTGGCAACCAGATTCGTTCCCCTCGCTCCTTCCCCCTCCCGTCCCGTTTTGCCGTTTTCCTTTGCAGGCTCTGCTTATCGCTGTTTTTGCCAGTTAACCTTGAGCTGTCTCATTCTCTGCTCTTCCAGGTGTCTTTGCGTGGGAATGCAAGTAGATTGTACACAGGGCCATGGGGGGGATTATAATTTGCTCGCGCGCCTTTTTCCATGGGAATGCAACGGTTTGGGGATTTTCGCACTTCATGGTTTTATACTGATTGGTGCCTGTCATTTCTATTCTGCTTGAATACTGTATAATAAGTCCCAACCCCAGTCCCCTGGTATCCCTAACAAAGTATGTGTTCCTGAAAGACCATTAAGACAGTAAAGGACTCTGTTTTCACACAAGGCCTGATTTATTGGTTCTCATCAGAAGTCTCACAGGGGCCATGCTTGACAAGGGCTGCCAGTGCCAGGCTGGGAAATTCCTAGAAATTTTGTAGTGAACTCTTAAGGAGGGCTGGGTTTGGGGAAGGGGAGAGGCCTCAGCTGGGTATAATGCTACAGAGGCCACCCTCCAAAGCAGCCATTTTCTCCAGGAAGCCAGATCTCTATTGTCTTGAGTTCAGTTGTAATTTGGGGTGGATCTCCAGGCCCCACTTGGAGGTTGGCAACCCTAGGCCTGGCAGCAGTCTAGGGTTGCCAAGTACCCCCCCCCCCGGCCACCAGCAGCAGATAGGGGGATAAGGTTGCTAAATCCAGGCTGGGAAAGTCCTGGAGATTTGGGGATGGAGCCTGGGGAGGACAGGGACCTCAGTGAGGTACAGTGTCATAAACTCCACCCTCCAAAGCATCAATTTCTCCATGGTAAGTTATTTCTGTAGTCTGGAGATGAGCAGTAATTTCAGGGGATCCCCAGGGCCCACCTGGAGGCTGGCATCCCTGGGCAGCACCCTCTGGGTTACTTGATATCACCTGATTTGCATGACTCAGATAGGCCCAGCTGCTTGCTACTGTTCGTCAGCAGCCACCCTATGAAAACCAGTGTGATGCAACAGAGCTTCAGACTGGGATCTGCGAGACATAGACCAATTTCACACAAGCCGCTGCTCTGCCCCGGCTCTTCCCTTTCCCCCAATTGCATGAGTCAATTTCCCATTATGTGCTCCGCAGCTGCATTGTGACCTGCAGCTTCGCCTGATCTCCTCTGTGACTTCTAGATCCTAAAAAAAACAGGATCACAAAGAAGCGGAGGAAATCAGGTGAAGCTGCAGGTCAAAATGTGGCTGCAGAGCACATAATGGGAAATTGAGGCTTGCAATCGGGGGAAAGGGAAGAGTGGGGGTGAAGCAGTGGCTTGTGTGAAATCAGTCCCAGGTTCAGATCCCATCTTGCGGTGGAAGTTGACTGGGAGATTTTGGACCAGTCACATACTTTCAACCTAACCAACCTCACAGGCAGATAACAAGGAGGAAATAATAATGTAAGCTGCTTTAGTCCCTACTGTGGAGAAAGACTGTAAAGACTGGTGTCGACCGGTGTCCAACCTACCCTATTTGGGCAAGGTATTGGAGAGGGCAGTGGCAACCCAGTTACAGAGCTTTATGGATGACACCTCCATGCTGGATCCGTTTCAGTCCGGCTTCCGGTCAGGTCACGGGACAGAGACAGCACTGGTCGCCCTCACGGATGACCTCCGGAGACATCTGGATTGAGGCGGCATGGTGGCACTGGTGTTGTTAGATCTGTCGGCTGCGTTTGACATGGTTGACCACCAGTTGCTGATCCACCACCTCGCCGATTCGGGGATACAAGGGCTTGCTTTACAGTGACTCACCTCTTTTCTCCAGGATCGGGGACAGAGGGTTGTGCTCGGGAAACAGACCTCCCAGAGACACCCACTGGTGTGTGGTGTTCCTCAAGGGGCAGTGCTGTCCCCGATGTTATTTAACATCTACATATGCTCTCTTTCCCAGATTGCCTGGAGGCATGGGCTTGAGTGTCATCAATATGCAGATGACACCCAGCTCTATCTGTTGTTGGGTGGTCGGTCCGACTCTACCCCAGATGACCTGGAGCAGGCGCTTTGGGATGTTGCGGACTGGCTCAGACTGAGTCGACTGAAACTGAATCCAACGAAGACTGAGGTCCTGTGCTTGAGTTGGAATGGGTCAGGGGTAGGGTTCCCACTCCCGACCTTCGGTGGGACATCATTGGTACCAGTGCTGAGGGCCAGGAGTTTGGGAGTGCTCCTGGATGCCTCCCTAACAATGGAGGCCCATGTAGCAGCCACTGCTAAAGCAGCCTTTTACCATCTATGGTTGATCAGGCAGTTGGACCCCTTCCTCGAACGTGAAGACCTAGCTACAGTGATCCATGCTATGGGCACCTCACGATTTGACCACTGTAATGCTCTCTACATGGGGCTGCCCTTGTCTCAGATCCGGAAGCTGCAGCTGGTGCAGAATGCCGTGGCCAGGCTGTTGATGGGTCTCTCTATGCCGGACCACATCCGGCCTGTGTTGCAGTCACTGCACTAGCTGCCTATAGCATACCGGATCTGGTTCAAGGTGCTGGTGTTGACCTTTAAAGCCCTATATGGTCAGGGGCCTGCCTACTTGAGGGACAGCATTTCCCCATATATGCTCCAGAGGGCACTGAGGTCAAGCACACAACATTGCCTGGCTCTCCCCCGTCCGAAAGATGTTCGGCTGGCCTGTACTAGGGCCAGGGCTTTCTTGGTGGTGGCTCCATACTGGTGGAATGAGCTCCCAGATGACATCAGGGCCCTGTGGGACTTATTACAGTTTCACAAAGCCTGCAAGATGGAGCTCTTCCGCCAGGCTTTCAATTAGGAGCCGCCACGGGGGGGGGGGGAATTTGCAGGATAACATCGCCCTGGACCCATCGGCCGAACCTTTTGCCGCCGTCTTTTTTTCACCATGAGAACTCTGACGCTGCCAGTATTATTGTTGCTTTATGTTGCTTATATATTGATGTTTGGTTTTATGTTTTAACTTGTAAACCACTTTGATGGTATTTTATGATTGTTAGCCGCCTTGAGCCAGTTTGCCGGCAAGGCGGGATAAAAATGAAACAAATAAATAATAAATAAATAAATAAATAATTTTCCTAGGTAGAGGCTGCAAGAGAGGGGGGTGGAGATGGAAAGCTGAAGACAAATAAAGGTAGGTTGGCTGTTGGGTGGGAAGGAAATAGGGTTGCCAACTCCAAGTTGGGAAATTCCTGGACATTTGAGGGGTGGAGCCTGGGAAGCGTGGGATTTGAGGAGGGACTACAGACCAGTATAATGCCATAGACTCCACCCTCCAAACCAGCCATTTCCTTCACTTGAACTACCATTGTCAGCCTCCAGACAAGGGCTGGAGATCACCCAAAATTACAACTGTTGTCCAGATGACAGAAATCAGTTCCCCTGGATAAAATGTCTGCTTTGGAGGGTTGAGTCTATGGCATTATACCCTGCTGAGGCTGCTTGCCTCCCCAATTCTCACTGTCTCAAGGCTCCATCCCCAACTCTCTAGGAATTTCCCAACCTGGAGCTGGCAGCCCTAAGGTGAATTGATCTCTGCAGCTGGGAGATCCATTGTGATTCCCAGAGCACTGCCACTGCTGCTGTGGGGGGGGGGGGGTGGAGAGGAAGCAGGCAGGAGGCTGGGAGAGTGATGGGGCAGAAAGAGAGAGTGATGGAATGGGGGGGCAGAAAGAGTGATGGAGTGGGGGGTAGAAAGAGAGAGAAAAGGTGATGAGGTGGGAAGGCAGAAAAACAAAGAGAATGATGACAGGTCAGAAAGAGAGAGGAAGTAACATACATGGAGAAGAGAGAGAGAGTAAGAGGGGGGGCAGAAGGGAGAAAGAGTGTGAGAGAGGTAGGGGGAGAAGGGAGGAAGCAAAGGAGTGAGGAATGGGATAACCATCCTGCAAGTTTCTTGCGGGTCTCCACTTGTCTATATACTAATAGCCAAGTGTCCCCTGTGCATGTGAATATCTAAATCCGCACATCGGGGGCACTTAGGGGGGCAGAGAGATTTTCCTGCACACTTGGGAAACTCCCCAGGTGTGCAGAAAAATCTGAAAACTGAAAAAAACTATATGGGGGATATTTAAATCCCCCCCAAAGTAAAAGAGAATTCCCTGCGCATGCGCAGAGAATGCTCTGGGAACTCTGCAGCAGGCCTGGCAATTGGGAGACGTCCAGGCCTTGCCATCAGAGCCCGGGGGGGAGATCGGTGGCAGGCTTGGTGGCTGGGAGGCATCTGGGCCTCGTTGCCAGAGCCTGGGGGAGGGGGGAAGATTGGTGGTGGGCCCAGCAGCTGGGAGGTGTCTGGCCCTTGCTGCCCGAGCCCAGGGGAAGATCAGCAGCGGTCCTGGTGGCTAAGAGGTGCCCAGGCCTTGCTGCTGGAGCCTGGGGGGAAGCTTACCTATGGCCACTTCCTCCTCAGCCATGAGGTCCTCCCCCCCCCCCGTGAGTATTGCAGGTCCCTCTGCTTGTTCCCTCTAATTCTCAAATTCCCTATTCTCTTGGCCCTATCTCTGTAAGTACATTAGCGCGGCCTAGGAGGGGAAATCAGTGGTTTCTGTATACCTTTAAGAAACCTCCAGTGTACCGGGGGGGGGGGGGGTTGAAGAGGGTGAATAACTCCAATGGAAAGATTACAAGCTTCTCCTGTGCACTGCCCTTATGCTACTTTGGAACCCTTGCAGCATGAAGACAGTGCATCGGAGGAAGCCTACAAGATGCTGGATGGCCATTCGGCTGGGCAGGGGAGGATCAAGGGGCCTGCTGCTTGGGTTTAGGAATGTGTACCTGATAGACATCATCATATCATCTATTTCTCAAGTGTAGCCTCCATATTTAAATTTGCAGATTGGGGCCATACTGATGCTACACAGATGTTTCTGCAAACTTGGTGCCCCCCCTCAGATTTGCAGAAAAATCTGATATCTTTAAAAAAAACATGGGGGTTAAATCCCCCCCCCCCCAATTAAAAAAAAGCATCATCTGCACATGGACAGACAACATGCTTACCTTTTTCTTCCTAGTTGACAATGCCGGACATGTCTCTAGGAGAATCTCTGGGATCTGCTGCATCAGCAGTGACATTCAGGAACATGTCTGGGCCCAGACCAGCTCCTAGACACTGCTGCTGTTGGGCTTGGAGCCATGCCTAGCTTGGCAACAGGAGAGCCACTATGGTCTTGGATCAGCTTCACAACCCCACAGCTGGTGTGGCCAGCAAGGTAAAGAGGGAGGAGAAAGAGATGGGCAGGGAATAGTGACAAGAAGGTGGAAGGAGAAACAGAGGGGGTAGGGGAAGGAGTTATTGGTGGAGAAGGGGAGGGATATGCTGATGAAGAAGGGGTGGGAGGCAAAAGGACAAGGGGTAGGTTGACAGATAAGGGGAAAAGGAGAAATAGAGAAGGGATAGGATGACAGAAAAGTGAAGGGGGAGATTGACAGAGAAGGCAGTCTGAAATGGCAAACTGCTTCGAAGATGGCTCCAAAACGGTAGTGGAAGGGGCTGTCTGAAATGACCATCACTGTACTGGTTTATTCCAAGCCAGTTCAGTAACATTTTTAAAGGTGAAGTGTGAAATTCCCCATAGTTTCAGCCTCACCTACCTTACAGTGTTGTTGTGAGAATAAAAAGGAGGTGAGAATGATGTGAGGTGCTTTGATCCCCAATGTGGACAAAGGTGGGATAAGTAAATAAATAATACTAGGGGGTAAATAAAAGGTAGAAGGGGGGGTGAAGAAGAGAAGGAAGCAGATAAAGGTGAGGCTATAGGAGTTGCTAGAATGAGGGAAAGAGAAAATAGTGTGGAGAGGGGATGCAGGAGAAAGTAAAGTACCCCCTACAGGACCTTGCAGGTTCCCCTAGTGCAAATGGGCTTAGCTCAGCTGGCACCGTACAATTGGGTTATAGTGTTCCTGAGGAGAGGCTACCCGGAGGAGGGAAGGAAAGAAAGCTGATAACAGGAGGCAGATAAAGATAGATTGGCTGCTGGGTGGAAAGGAAGAAAGGGACCAGGAAAAGGGGAGAGGCTATGGGAAAGGGAAAGAGGATGTAGTGACAGAGGGGGGGAAGAGATGTCCCCTGAAAATCCTTGCAGGCCCCCCACTTGTATATTCTAACAGTGAAGCCAACCAAATCTGAGGATAGTTAAATCCAGAGACTCCTCCTGCAAAGGGCCAAGACTGATCTTTTGACAAAGCTGAAAAGTGCCCATATTTACAGAAAAATCTGAAATCCAACACACATACATACATGTGGGGTTGTAAAAACCCAAAATGATAAAAGGTGCAACCTGTAGCTAGAAAAAAAAAGGATGACTTCAGTGGTCCTCAGTAACTGTTGCTGTGCAACCACAAGAGGCTTGGTTTCTACAGTAAAAGGCAAGGTGAGAGGACAAGGTCCTTTCCAGGACTGTTTTGGCTTTTGAAGGAAAAACTCATTGGGGCCAGCACAGCAGGAACCACTGGCTGACGTGATATCACATACATGACTTGCCTAGGTCTGAATACTTGGTAATGTTCAACAGAAACCACCCCACAAAAACCAGTGTGGTACAGTGGTTAGAGTTTCAGACTAGGACCTTGACTCCTCATTCTGCCATTAAAAACTCTCTGAGCGACCTTGGGGCAGTTATTCATTCTCAGCCCAACTTATTGAAGTGGTAAGTGGTAACTATTAAGAACACCTGGATGCCTCCTGGATAGCCTCCCCCCCACAACCTAGGCCAGCCAACCCTCTGCCAGAAAGACTGAGCTTGACCCACTCAAGCCCTCAGTGAAGCAGGAGAGGTGGCACTTGGCCAGGTAAGGAAGACAGGGCCAAGTCTACCAGAGCCCCACACAGGAGGTGAGATAGGGCAGGTGATAGCACCTAGATCTACCCACATCAAGCGAGCCCCACATGACACAAAGCAAAAAGTCGTGCCTGGCCCAGCCAAGCTCTGTGCAAAGTGAGGTGAGGCAGATGGTGGCCCCCATCCTGGCTGAGCCCCATGCAAGCCAAGGCGTCTGTCCCCGCTCAGCCCTGTGCAAGGTGAGGCAGACAGTGGCATCTGTTCCAGCTGAGCCCCATGTGAGGTGAGGGAAGTGCCCAGCCAGGCCAGCTGAGAGATGTGGGAGGGAATGTCCAGCTCATGTGAAATGAGGGAAGCAGTGCTTGGCCCACCTGAGACATGCCTGAAGTGAGGAAACAGCACCTGGCCAATTTTTTTAGGCAGGTTGCCTCTTCCTCCCTCCTTTCATTCCCTCCTTTGGGAGGGAGGGGCAGGGACAGGCAGACTGCCTCTTCATCTCCTCTCCCTCCTTTGGGGGTGGGGCCAAGGCAGACTGGGGGCAGGGCCTTTCCCCAGGATTTTTCACTCACAATCCACCCCTCCTCACAGGGTTGTTCTAAAGATAAAATGGAGGAGAGGAGAATGAAGTAAAGTGCTTTGAGTCCCCATTGTGGAGAAAGGTGGGCTATAAATGAAGTAAATAAGTAATAGATATAGTGACAATGGAAGGGCAGATAAAAAGTGGGTGGGTGGGAAGGAGAGAAGGAAACAAAGAGGGCTGATGATATGGGGGTTGTCTGGTGGAAGAAAAGAGGAAATAGTGTGGGGAACATGATACAGGGGGTCCCCCTTTGTAGGTCCCCCACTGTGCATCTGGTCCTGCCCTGGCAACTGGCACCATGCAACTGGGCCATAGTTTTCCTGGGCAGAGGGTGTCAGTGGCAGGAAAGAGGGAGAGGCTATGGGGGCTTTCAAAGAAGGGAAAGAAGAAAACTGTGAGGGAAAGGCAAATTCATCCCAGAAGTCATTGTAGGTTCCTGTTTGTCCATCTTGATTCTCCTCCCCAGATCTTGAACTGTTTATTGAAATTATCTATTGAAACATACTGAATATAAATAGCAGAGAGAATGTGCTTAGAAAATGAAGCAGTCTGAATGCCACAAATGCCTGGCAAATTTAAAATGAGGGACCCAGCATGGTATAGTGTTAGGATTTTTGGATTCAGAAGGCACAAAATCAAACCTCCACTTGCTGTGCAATGTACTGGATGACCCTGGGCATTTTCTCTCAGTGTAACCTGACTCACAGGATTGTTGTGGGGATGAAATGGAAGAAGGGAGAATTGTCAGCTTTACCCTTGGAGGAAGGCCAGGATCAAAATTTAAAAAATGGCAAAATACATAAAATATGCCTACATAAATTTATTGCTCTCTGGTGTCTTCATTTCTATCTTTATACACAGCCATTTTAAAAGTATCCCTTATGTTTTAACATTTTGCCTTGAAGAAATGTTAAATATTTTCACATGGTACCAGAGGTATCTGCCAACTGATTTCTCAAAGCTGGTAGGCATCTGGAGAACTGAAGGATGCCTCGTCAATGTAAAAAAAATAAATGAACTGCTTGTTCAAACAGCTCACAATTGGTTGTGTGCGTCTGGAGGGGATTACAGTAAGCAGCTCTGCTGTGACTGTCTCATCCTAATCAAGAGGTTGCTAAGTAATCTACGCACCTCTTACCCACTTAGTATGAATGAAGCGGGCATTTCAGTTATTTGGCTAGAAAGCTTTCCAGCTCATCATTCATTTATTAAGCTCCCTTATGAATGAATCCACAGAGTAAAAGATTTCACATGTCTACACCTCTTATGGAAAATTTAGATGGTGCACTTTCTCTAACCTTGAATTTCTTGTTAAGTAAGAAAAGTGGAGCCTAGTGGGATGTTAAAGCACAGGAAGATTTTACAATTACTGTATTTTCTGGCGTATAAGACTATTTTTTAACCCAGGAAAATCTTCTCAAAAGTCGGGGGGCGCCTTATACGCCGGGTGTCATCTTATAGGGCGGGTGATGAAACTTCCAAGCCGGACTGGAGAATCTGTGGTTACGCCATCCCTACCATGTCCACAGCTCGGCTGATGGAGGGGAATGAGGGGGCAACCAAAGGGAAGGGCACTGTGCAGACCTCCAGCCAAAGGGCGCCTTCCGAAAGATGGCGTGCGGGGCTTAGTGAGGCGGGACTAGGCAGGGCCCCCCCTGGGAAATGAAGCGGCTGCTACTCGCGCCGCCGGCGGCTGCGGGAAGAGAGGCCTCAGGCCGCTTGCACTGCCGCGGGGAGGGAAACCTCGCATCGCTCGTGGCGGCCGCGGCGAGGTCTTGTGCTGCTCATGCCGTTGCCGGCCGCGGGGAAGGAAGCCTTGCACCGCTTGCGGTGGTGAGGCCCTGTGCCGCTTGTGCCAGCTGTGGCGAGGCCCCACGGCCGGGGGTGGTGCAAGCGGCGCGAGGCCTCCCTTACCAAGGCCAGCGGCGGTGCAAGCAGCAGCAGTTTCATTTCTCAGGGGGGCTCGCACCGCTGCCGGCCGCGGGGAAGGAAGCCCCCACACCGCTCCCAGGGAGGCCCCGCACTACTCACAGCAGCTGCAGGGAGGTGTTGTGCTGGCGCACAAACCCCCGCCCCCCCCCCCCGGAATTTAAAAAGACAACGCCCCTGGTGTGAGCTAGCTTACAGTTTCTTAGCCTTCAGAGTCCACAGAGCCGCTTGAGAGAGAAGGACTAACTAAAGGTCTGGCGCTGTATTTGGTGTGCATTGGAAGAGGGGTAGTCTTATACAGCGAGTATATCCCAAACTCTATATTTTGACTGGAAAAGTTGGGGGTCGTCTTATACACCCAGTTGTCTTATACGCCGGAAAATATGGTAATTAGCTGAAGAGACATTGAACATTTAATAGAACTTCTGCAGCAAAAAAATTTAAATTGAATCATGCAAAGTTCTTCATTAGAGATCATCTAACTACTCCCTGCATTGAGACATTTGTAGGGATGAGCACAGATATTTTATTTGGGTCCAACTTTGGCTTGTTTTGTTCATCATTAATGTTATACAGATTCTTTACTGTTGTTATGTCCTATGTTCATATCTGGGTGATGTTTACATTGGGTTCAAGGAAGACACGTTAGTGCCTATAACATTTTGGTCTCTCAGCAACTGGACTGGAATGCTAAAGGATTGCACCCATCACTCCAAGGAGCTGTCCTCCAATTGTCCAAAGATGACAAAGCACCCTTGTTCCTAAAGAGCAGCACATTTCTGGCTATTCCCAACCCCCATCCAAGTGAGACTGGCAGGGATAGTAGCTCGTATCCAATGGAGGCCAAAGTATCCCCATTTTTCAAGCCATTAACATTTTCCCTTGCAGAGTACATGCAGGGAGATACAGTTATGAGTTTTTCCTCTGTCATTTTCCTCCAACAGGATTGCAGTGTAGTGTGTATGTGTGTTGGAAGCATCTTTTAAAGGGGAAAAAAACCCAGCCAAAGACACTAACTCTTGCTCCTGCTCATGAGTTCTGCCAAAAGACTAATTCATGCCAGCATTCTTCTTCCAGCTCAAGTGTAACTTACTACACATTGGACAAGCTGGTATGGAGAAAATGATGCTTCAGACAACAGGACACAGCAGGATAATGTATAGCAGAGTGCAGGCTTTACATCCCTTTCTCCATGTGCTCCTTTTTAAAAAATACACTACCATTCTCATCTATGTGACTTGGAAGATTCTCTGCAGGGCTATTTTTAGAAGAAGAGAAAGCAAGAGAAATCTAATCCTCCCACCTCACCCATTCATTTATTTTCCTTTTAAAAATTTTGGGGAAGGCAGATACGTCAGCCTCAACTTTACAAAATAGATGGGACAGCTTTTCACAAACAATTAGAAGTCCCATAGATGCCCTCCAAGCAACATGGAAGGAAGCCCTTCCATCTTATCGACAATGCAGTAAAAGCCTTTGGCTCCGTCAAAAGGGGCCAGACTGGGAAAGCAGGTTCACCGCCCTGCTTTCTCCCAGAGTGCACAAACAAAGCATTTGCCTATTTCTGCAGTGAGATGAATGTGTGAGAAATGGCTCCAGTAAATTATACAGTTTAAAGTGAATGAGCCTGCCTCAAATCCAGCAATCATAGAATCATAGAGTTGGAAGGGACCTCCAGGGTCATCCAGTCCAACCCCCTGCACAATGCCTGGAAATTCACAAATACCTCCCTCCCCATACCTGCAGTGACTGCTGTTCCATGCCCAGAAGATGACAAAAAACCTCCAGGATCCCTGGCCAAACCAGCTGGGAGAAAAATTGCTTCCTGACCCCAAAGAGGCAATCAGCATTTCCCTGGGTGTGTAAGAAAGGGCCCCAAGAACTAAGCATGGAGGCAACCCTTCCTGACCTCCCTCTCATGATCTGCCTAAGTTCACAGAATCCACATTGTTGTCAGATGGCCATCTAGCCTCTGTTTGAAAACCTCCAAAGAAGGAGAGCCCACTTGAGGAACCGATCTATCAGGAAGTTCTTCCTAATGTTTAGCCAAAAACTCTTCTGATTTAATTTCAACCCATTGGTTTTGGTATGACCTTCTGGGGCAACTGAAAACAACTCTGTACCATCCTCCACATTATGTACTTGAAGATGGTTATCATACCACCTCTCAGTCGTCTCTTCTCCAGGTTAAACATACCCAGCTCCTTCAACCTTTCTGCAGAGGACTTGGTCTCCAGACCTCTCATCATCTTCGTTGCTCTCCTCTGGACACATTCCAGCTTGTCTATATCCTTCTTAAATTGTGGAGCCCAAAACTGAGCACAATACTCTAGGTGAGGTCTAACCAGAGCAAAGTAAAGTGGTACCATCACTTTGCATGATCTAAACACTGTACTTCTATTGATACAGCCCAAAATCGCATTTGCCTTTTTAGCAACCACATCACACTGCTGACTCATGTTCAGTGTATGGCCTACTACTACTCTGGTTTCTCTTCAGATCATATAAATCTTTTGCCTTTTACTAAGACCCCTAGATTCTTTTCGCTAATACTACTGCCAAGACAAGTATCCCCCAACCTATAATTATGCTTTTGATTTTTCCTACCTAAATGCAGAACTCTACATTTATCCCCATTGAAATTCATTAAATTTGTTTTAACCCAGTTTTCCAGCATGTCAAGTTCATCCTGTATCCTTACTCTGTCTTCTATTGTATTTGCTACCCCTCCCAATTTAGTATCATCTGTAAATTTAATAAGCATTCCCTCTATACCTTCATCCAAATCATTGATAAAAATGTTGAACAAAACAGGTCCCAGGACAGATCCTTGAGGTACTCCACTTGTCACTCCTCTCCAAGAAGATGAGGAACCATTCACAAGCACTTTTTGGGTGCGATCTGTCAACCAGTAACAGATCCACCTAACAGTCATAGGATCCAAACCACAATGTGTTTGGGGGAAATGGAGTGCATAGAAACATAAAGCAGGAAAGTGAACAAGTAGTTCCAGTTGGTCACACCATACATGTCAGGTATGTATTTCCTGAATCACTCTCTCCATCTCCCCCTTGCCATTCCCAGGAAATGAAAACAGAAAGTAGAGTGTAGCTGTATGCAGGGCTCCGTTGGGGCCGGAGCGAGCCGGAGCGCCGCTCCGGGAGAGAAGGGGCCGGGGCCCCCGCGAGGGAGCCCCGTCCCGCCCCCGCCATCTTCCGTGGGGCCGCGGCAGGCCGCCGGCCCCGCGAGGGAGCCCCGTCCCGCCCCCTGCCATCTTCCGCGGGGCCGCGGCAGGCCGCCGGCCCCGCGAGGGAGCCCCGTCCCGCCCGCGAGGGAGCCCCGTCCCGCCCCCTGCCATGTTCCGCGGGGCCGCGGCAGGCCGCCGGCCCCGCGAGGGAGCCCCGTCCCGCCCCCTGCCATCTTCCGCGGGGCCGCGGCAGGCCGCCGGCCCCGCGAGGGAGCCCGTCCCGCCCCCGCCATGTTCCGCGGGGCCGCAGCAGGCCGCCGGCCCCGCGAGGGAGCCCCGTCCCGCCCCCTGCCATGTTCCGCGGGGCCGCGGCAGGCCGCCGGCCCCGCGAGGGAGCCCCGTCCCGCCCCCTGCCAAGTTCCGCGGGGCCGCGGCAGGCCGCCGGCCCCGCGAGGGAGCCCCGTCCCGCCCCCTGCCATCTTCCGCGGGGCCTCGGCAGGCCGCCGGCCCCGCGAGGGAGCCCCGTCCCGCCCCCTGCCACGTTCCGCGGGGCCGCGGCAGGCCGCCGGCCCTGCGAGGGAGCCCCGTCCCGCCCCCTGCCATCTTCCGCGGGGCCTCGGCAGGCCGCCGGCCCCGCGAGGGAGCCCCGTCCCACCCCCAGTCACCTTCCGTGGGGCCGCGGCTGGCCGCCGGCCCCAGGAAAAAAACTCTCCCTCCCCCAGTCACCCCCCTCCCTCCCCCATTCACCCCACTCCCTGGGCCCAAGGGAGGGAGAAGCCGGGCCTGAGTGGCTTAACACCACTCAGGCCCAAGCAAGGGGGGGGAGGGAAAGCCAGCCCCAGTGTGGGGAGAAGCGCCCCTCCCTTCCTTCCCTCTCTTCCCCCACCTACCTACCTGTCCCTTCCTTCCCCCCTTCCTCCCTCTCTCCCCCCTTCCTTCCTTCCTTTTCTCTCTCTCCCACCTACCTACCTACCTTACTGTTCCTTTCTTTCTTCCTTCCCCTTTCTTCCTCCCTCCTTCCTTCCTTTCTTTCTTCCTTCCCCCCTCCCTCCTTTTTTTTCTTTCTTTCTTTTCTCTCCCCCACCTACCTACCTTCCTTCCTGTTCCTTTCCTTCTTTCCTTCCCCCTCCCTCCCGTCTGGCCTTCTGACACACTGCCCATGACGTCATTCTGGTGACGTCAGGGGGTGTGGCATATGCAAATGAGTTATGCTAATGAGCTCCTGCACCTCTTTTTTTACGAAAGGACCCCTGGCTGTATGGATTAAATGTTGCCAGAAAAATGGCCAGATATAATATGGTTATCTTAATCTGAAAGCTGGAGGAAATTTCATTCAGGTTAGTTTAGTTATTCTTCCAAGTTAACTAATAGGATGTGTTCAGGTTAGATTCTGATTAGTTACTTTCTGAATGCATGCCTGTTATTTTGGGTCAATTAACTAATCAGTTTCAAGGAAGGCTGAGAGTTTTAGGAAGCTGAAGGTGACATGAGGACCATACATGGGAGATATTTTAAAAAAAAATGTGAACCAAAGATGAAAAATCTGCCTAAATATGTAAACAAGAAACAGCATGCTTTCTTATTCATCAGGGTAACCTATTATGAATATCCTTTTCATTTCATTTATAAAGTCTTCTGTACTTCTGTCCTTAAAATATTACTGCAAGAAATCAAGATTGGAGAAGAAAAATATACAGTGGTTAGGACTACCTTAGGAGTGACCATGCCCAAATCTAGATCTGGATGATATGTTCTCTAGCCCTGACAACAACTGCTGGACATGAACTCACTGGACCCTGGAAGTGAAGGTGGTATTCTGTTGGCTGAGCAATAACAGAAGGCCAAGATCCTAGTACAGTTTGATTAATCCCATGGTTTATTTTATTATATTATTTATTTATTTAAAACATTTATTAGCTGCCTTTCTTTCTTATGGAGCTCAAGGCAGCTTACAACACAGATAAAACACATAAAATAAAATACACCAAAAACATCAAACCACCCCAAATTTAAAATCATGACTCAGGACTGCTAGTAAACTTAACCAAATGCGGTCCTAAGTTAACTTGGTATAGCAGTGAGAAGAGTGAGCTGGTTGTACTCATTCTAAAAAAGCAGACGAGGGGGGAACGCCTTGCACTGCTGGTCTTGTCTTGATGGTACCTCTTGACTGTCAGAAGTATGTCAGAAGGCAAGAAAGAAAGAAGAGAGGGAGACAGAGAAAGAGAGAGAGAGAGAGAGAGAGAGAGAGAGAGAGAGAGAGAGAGAAAGAAAGAAAGAAAGAAAGAAAGAAAGAAAGAAAGAAAGAAAGAAAGAAAGAAAGAGAAATGTGAGAAATGTGAGAAATGTGGTGATCTTCTGTTTGTACCAGGTCTGGATAATTATTTTATTGTGACATCTTTTTTAGGCATAGCTGGCATTTTGGTTGTGGATACATGTTGGTACTTGTGGCATTTTGGTTCTGTTGCTTTGAGGATAACTCCAAGAAGCTCTCTAGAAAGAAGAGGCTCAGGTCTTGTGACCTTTACTGGAGAAGGAGTTAGAGTTACTGAGGCCTAGTTGGACCTGTTTGGTTAACTGGCTGCTGGGTTCCAATAAACACAGTTCTTATGACCACTACTGCCTCCAGTACTGGTCCTTTCCCTCCCTAAAGACATAACAGGGCTGGCCTTCCAGCTCCCCATTACCAAAAGGTCTCTGGATTTATACACAGATAATTTGGCACTGGAAGATTCTTCATTACCCAAAAGGTCAAATAGTACAAAGTACAAAATACAACAAGCAACAGAGTCCCTGTAACACATGTGACATCACATTGTCCCTGATAAAGCAATTTTACTTGCACTCTTAGGACCTAAACTGGAAGGTACATATTGGTACTCGGGTCATTTCGAGCAGGAGCTTGGGGGAGCGCAGCTCCGGGAGTTGGTGCCAGCCCCCCCCCTCCCGGCGAAGGAATGCCTGCTTGTGTCATGGCTGCAGCAAAATGACCCTGTCTCCTGGAAAGGTCCTTGTTCTTCTGACCAGCCTTCTGAAAGCTTCAGCCACCACTGAAGCTATCCTCCCAGATTCTTTCTTTCTTTCTTTCTTTCTTTCTTTCTCTCTCTCTCTCTCTCTCTCTCTCTCTCTCTTTCTCTGTCTCCCTCTCTTCTTTCTTTCTTGCCTTCTGACATACTTCCAGTGATATTAGGGGTGTGGTATATGCAAATAAGCTATGCTAATGAGTTATGCTAATGAGCTTCTGCACCTCTTTTTCTGTGAAACTACCCCTGTTGGTACTGATATTATTTCCAGTATATACAACTACTTCTGACACAAGGCCAAATATATTTGTGGCCCCAAATAGAAATCTTTTGGTGTATCATTGAATTCCATATTGGAAAATTCTATTTTTGGGCCTATATTATTGTTTATTGCCTTACAAGTGTTACAGGGACATCCCTTCAGAATTTTTCCATCTCAGGAAGAACTAAAGAGCCTGCCAGTGGGGTGGAACAGCTGCGGAATGTAACAGAGCAGGTGCTTCAGAAGCGAGTATCAAGTTCTGGGATCAAAAGAAGGAAAGGGTGTCTGTGGTAGCCTCCAAATGCTTTGTTTGAATGTTTTTATAGGCATGGCCCTTGGCGTGCACATTTTTCATCTTTGCAAACATCTCCAGTGATGTCTTCTCCCAGGGTGAATTGAGCAAAATGATAATATTTCATTCTTCTCTTCAGACAGTTATTTCACTTTCTGCTTAGGGAATTATAGAGATCATAATACAGTCAGTGAAAGTATTACATATAATAGGGCAAAACATCGGCTCAGATAATTTTCTATAATGACTGCACCAATCCAAGGAAATTTCAGAGAGATATGCAGCAACTTCTGGTAGGTCTAATGCTCTGCAGCTCTCTGAGTAAGTGTCTCAACAAAAGCTTTTCAGTGAACTGAAAAATGAATTAGTGAATTATCTTTTTTCCCTTGAGAACGAGAAACTGTGTCTTTACTATTTCTCATTGATGCCACTGGAAATCTTAGTGAAAGAGATGTACTCTATTTACCTGAAAGGAATAATAGGATTCTTTCTCCTATGGGTAGCATCAAGAAAAAGATTTAACACATGTTAAATTTGTACTGTATTAAATACAGTAATTTAAAAACCCTTCTGTGTATAACTTTTTGTTTAAGGGGACAGTCTTACATTCAGGTGTTACCAAGTAACACCCAACCCATGTGGGTGGTTGTGTTTCTTTAAACAGGCATATAGAAAACAAAAGTCTCTTTAACTGTTCTTAAGCAACTACAAGGCTGTGTTAAGAATGATCAGTCACTTCAATGATCATTTAGTATAGGTACCAGCCTTTAGATTAGAGAAACCAGAAGTTTATTCATTCTAGGTCTTGGTGAAAACACTGAACTGCAGCCAATGATCACTCAGTGTTGTCTATTAAGAAATGAATTGAAAAATCATTGTACTTATTACTGAGCAGATCAAATACATCCTAGCATATGTAGAATCATAAAATCATAGAGTTGGAAGGGACCTCCAGGATCATCTAGTCCAACCCCCTGCACAATGCCTGGAAATTCACAAATAATTTTCCCCCACACCCCAAGTGACTGCTGTTCCATCCCCAGAGGATGACAAAAAACCTCCAGGATCTCCAACCAAACTGGCCTGGAGAAAAATTGCTTCCTGACCCCAAAGTGTCAATCAGCATTTCTCTGGGCATGTAAGAAAGGGCCATGAGAATTAAGCACTGCTGCAACCCTTCCTGCCTGCCCTCTCATGATCTGCCTAAGTTCATGTTGTCCTTTGTACTACCTAGCCCACATTAAAAAAATATAATGTGATTTCTAAAATTCTTTCCAGTTCTTTCCAAAAAAGTTAAAACAATCTTCCAAAAGGTAAGGTAGCATCACCACAGCAAAGATTTGAGAGATTCAAGGGTGTGGCTGTCTTATCATTAACCATCAATGTTGTGAGGTCCCCCAGGCCCCTCTGCTGATGGCCCATCTTCCACCACCTTCACAATACTGCCCCTGATAATCCTATGGCCTAAGACATGGGAAGGGAAGGTGGTTAAATCACCCTTTCCTCTCCTTTCCTTCCCTCAGGTCAGCTTTCTTCTGCCTTCTCTCTCTGCTGCTTCTCTAGGCAAACTTGCGCATCCTCCCCGGCCACTCATGGGAGCACTCCTTTTATAGGATACTACTGCCAGCTCCACCCCTCCTGAACGCTTAAAGCTAGGGGTGTGCAAAAAAAAATATTCGTTTTTTTTTTGGATTCGGGTATATCTATACTGGTATAGGGTAGATATCTGAACATTTTCGGGATTCCCGAAAAATTCGGGTCCATTATACCCTAAGGGGCCATTGTAATCAATGGCAAAAAAGTCTGAAGTTTCCAGGGGGGTGGGGGGGAGGGGGTTTGAGATAGAGGCTCCAAATTTGGACTGTAGCTGCTCAAGCCTCTCCCCAAATGACCTCCAAAGTTTTGAAAAGATTGGACCAGGGGGTCCAATTCTAGGGGCATCCAAAGAGGTTGCCCCATTCTCCATTGTTTCCTATGGGGAAAAAGGCAGGCAGGCAGCAGACAGTGTCTCCTGAAAAATCTCTCCAAGAAAGTAAGTGAGGTGGTGAGAGGGGCATGTTTGCCAGGCTAGCAGCAGAAGAACCTGTGCAATCTGCCCCCCAGAAACAGGGCCACCATGCCAGTCAGTGCCCAAAGTTTGACCCAACAGGACTCACTCAGGTCAAACCAAAACTAAAGCCCTATTCTGAGATTTATTTCAAGATATTATTGGAAAATAAACCTACAACCTTTTTTTAAAGCCTATTTAACAGTGGTGAGAGAGCAGGGGCAGCAGCCAGCCACACTCTCCAAGCCAAACTCTCTCAACTCTGACCAGTCCAGCAGCAGCACCAACTGTTCAGGAACAGCAGGGAGTCAGGGGTGCAGGTCTGCTTTTATGCTCTCTGGGCATACACAGAGGTTTTCAAACAAAAACAACCTTCTGTGATTGGCCAGAGAGCGGATACCAAAATCCGATTGGCTGCCAGTGCAAGCTGCCTAGTGCCTAGGAGTTCCACAGTACTTGGAAATTTTGCAAGGCAAGCTGCCCTGATGCAATGCATTTGCAAATGCATTGCAGTGATTGGCCATCCATGGTCCCTCCCCCCCGGCCCCCTCCTGGGACCATGAGCAAAAGGTGGGAAAGGGTACACAATGCCGGAAAACGAAAGAGTAAATGATGGGCTTCCCTTTGCAGTTAACTCCCCCCCCCCCCCCCGCGGCTGCCATTTTCAGTTTGCCAAAAAGCCGGATTTTTTGGGTTTTTTATTTTCAGGATACCGGGGAGTCTCATCAGAGCCAGTATCCTGAAAACCCGAAAAAACCCGAAATGGTTTTTTTCGGGTTTTTTCGACTTTTTGGAAAGCCGAATGCACACCCCTACTTAAAGCTGGACGCAGATCCAGCATGCTTATTCCCCTCCCACCTCAGTTCATCCCCTTCATAAGCCATCCCTGCCTCTTCTAGGGCTCCTCCCACACCCCTCTTGCTCTCCCCAGCTTCCCCTTCCCCAAGGCTTGGTTGGGTTCCCTCAGATCTCCTCATTGGGGCTCTCCTGTCACCACAGCCACCCTTGGCTCAGGCAAAGATGTAGATGCCCAGTTGAAGTCCTTCAAGGCTTCCCTCATTGGGTAACTCCTCATCACCATCTCCAGAGGCTGCAGCCATGGCAGGGACTCCTGCTGCCATATTTCTTATAGTGATGGTGCCCCTGGCAGGTTCCCTGCCAGCCCATGGAGCTCTCTCTTCTTGCTCTTCCTTGGATCTGAACACCCCCCCCCCCATTGAGTAGTTCTTCTGTACGGCCAAGTTGCCGCTGATGCAGGGCGATCCAAGTCAGGGAAGGGGTCTGCCTCCCAACAAATGTATTTAATTTTCAACACAGCACATCTGTGGCTACTTATATCCAGAGACTGGATCCATGGACAGACAGGACAAATCTTTCTACAAGCCTGAGAAATGCCCTGGGGTTGCACAAAAATCTTAAATCTAGCAAAACACATTGGGGGATTTTACCCCCCCCCCCCCAGTAATACAAGCAGCACCTGTAACTTTAACAAACAAATGACCTCTGTAGATATTGCTAGGCAACCACAAAAGTACTGCCACTTTCAGCCTTGGTTTCTGTCAGTAAAAGGCAGGGTGAGGGAGCACATCTTTTCCAGAGCTGTTTTTGGCCTTTGAGGGAGGACTCATTGAAGCCAAGGACCCCAGCAACCACCAGGCTACTTGCTGTAACTTGACTTGCATGACTCACTCAAGCCTGGCTGCATGCTACTGTTCAGCCTCCACACAAATTACAGTGTTGTATAGAGGTTAGAGTTGCAGATCAGGATCTGAGAGCCCCTGGTTTAAATCCCCATTATGCAACTCTCAGGTCTACTGTTTCAAAACATCCTAAAGAAAGATTTAAATCCACAACAGTGGGTTGCCCTCCTTTTGGGCAAATATAGTACTCTCTTGAAAGTTAAAGGGAGTATTCCTTCAGTTCTTAAAGTCACTTGAAGATGGTTGCAGAATGCTGCGTCTGGCAGAGGGGTCTGCACTTCCTCAAAAGCATGCCTTGCCACACTGTTCAAAAACCTATGCAGAGAATTTTCTTGATTTCCTCAATTAATTACATTTCCATCCCACTTTTATGCACAATCAGGGACACCAAGGCAGCAAAGAGTATCGTTGCAGTAAATCAGACTGAATACCAAGATCAAAGATGGTATCAGAAAAAAACTACTACAGAACAAGAGTTATTGTATTCAGCTTTCCCATTAATAACAAGCAACTTTTGAAGGTAGCTACTGACATCTTCTGGCATGACTGAAGTGCCTGTGCAGAAGAAAGAGATGAGACAGTGCAGATGCCCTCTTATGGTGAGAATCAGAATTTGCATAATCTCCCAGAAATAATTTTGCACAAAGATGAATCAGATACTTCCTTGATATTGACTGACTATTAGTACAATAAAAACAGCTCAAGATATGTTTTGGTCTCCAGGTTAAATTATATATGTGCCTTGAGTATCTGATATAGGGATTTCAGTATCACTACGTCTCTCTTTGTCTCTTGCCTTGAAAACCCTACCCAGGGTTGCCATAAATTGGCTGCAACTTGACAGCGCTTGAATATTGTCTTAACTGATATCAGCCTTACAGGTGGTTATACAGCATCTGTTTTGGAAACATGTAAGTTTCTGCTGTGTTCTATGACTCTCTTTTTCCCTGGTGGTGTGAAAGCACTTCATTTACAGCTGGCTTGACTCACTTATCTGAGTGCAAGGAGATTTGAATGAGAACTAAACTGAAACATTTGGCAGGTGCAGGAAGTGCCTTCCTTCTAATTTTTCGAGGGCTGCTGCCAAATAGAGTTAATGTATAGCCTCAGAGGGAAGCAAATCAAAATCTAATCTGTATATGCTCTGATTGAGAAATGTATAAATAACTAATACAACTGAAATTTCCCCTAGCCTTCAGTAAGGATCCAAATGAGCCACCCACAAATATTATTTTTGGTAGACTATCAGAATTGGAGAATGTATGTTGCTTTCCCCCCACTTTTTTTATTTATGTGGGCCAGTTGGGAAAAACAGCTTATTTGTGGAAGCAATTCTAAGTTTTCCCGTGAGTAAGCTTAATTCAATAACATGGAATTTATTTCTGAGTAGACTTGTATACAAAACCTCTACCTACACTGTAGCACACTGAGGCAAGCAGGCATGTGGGGAGGGTTTTTTCAGCTGTGGCCTCAGACCCAGGAACTCCCCACTAAGGGAAATAGCATGGAAGGGGGAAGGGAAAGACCAATCCATCTAGCAGTCAGGAGGCCTCAGTAGTTGTACTGAAGAATGTATTTCCTGTAGCCTGCCACACAAACTCTGATGTACGTACAGCTAGATTTGAGTCCAGTAACACCTTAGAGACCAATAAGATTTTGAGAGTCAAAGATCTTAGTTGGTATCTAACAAAAGGAGGATTGACTCTCAAAATCATATACCCCCCCCCCCCAAATCTTGTTGGTCTTTAAGGTGCCACTGGACTCGAATCTAGCTGTTCTGCTGCAGGCCATCAGGGTTACACTCTGAAACTATCTCATGTAAGTAATGGATCAAGATTAGGGATGGGCAGAAACTGAATCACAAAACAAAATTTCTGATAAAATTTGCCCTGTTCATAGTTCATGAACTGAAATGCATGATGGATCTACCTGTCGTCCCGTCTACAAACTTCCACTAACTTTTAAAGTAGTTTGCAGCAATTTGTGGTGATTCATGGACAGAGCAGAAAGCAGGGGATAAAAGGGATTCTGAGTCCCTTTAAACCCACTTTCTGTTCCCCATGAAAATTGCAAGAACAGCTGAGCAGTGGGAAGCAGCCTGCTCCCTGCCACTCACCTGTTTTGGGCTATTTTTGCAGTCCATTTAAATTTTAAAGGGAGTGCACAAGAAAGCCTGAAAGATAGTTGAGTGGCAGGGGATGCCTGCTTCTTCTGCTCAGCTGTTTTGGGCTGTCTGGTGCAGTCCCTTTAAACCAGAATCAAACATATGGCCCGTGGGCTGGATCCAGCCCCTGCAAGGCCCCAATCTGGCCTGAGAGCAACTGGCTGTGTGCTGCTTCCTGCTCCTTACATCACAGTTCTTTCTGGCCAGTCTCTTCTAGTTCCTGTTTCAGAGGAGAAAAAGAAAGCCTTCCCTTGATTGGCTGAGGGATCCTCCCCCTCCTCCTCTGGGGAGGGTGGAGGGAAAGAGACAGTGAGAGGGGGGAAATGGCTTCTTGTTGGACTTTTAAGAAGACCAGCAATGTTTTATTCCAGGTATAAGCACACTTTTTCTTCAGAGAGGGAGGGATCCAACAGGAGCATGCCAGAAAAAGAGAGAAAGAGAGAGAGAGTCTTGTGTTTGAGACCAAAAGACATTTTATTCCAGGTATGGGGGGCGGCGGCGGGGGGGGGGGAGAATCCTGTGTTTAAGACCAAAACCACATTTTATTCCAGGTATGGGTGGTGGTGAAAGTCCTGTGTTTAAAACCAAAAAGTGTTTTATTCCAGGTATGGGGGAGAGAGTCCTGTGTTTAAGACCAAAAGTGTTTTATTGCAGGTATGGTGGGAAGATGCCTATGTTTAAGACCAAAAAACATTTTATTCCAGGTATATGAGAGAGAGAGAGAGAGAGAGAGAGAGAGAGAGAGAGAGAGAGAGAGAGAGTGTCTCCATCTCATGGCACTTGGAGAGACACCCCCCCCTTTCCAATTCTAACAGATGTGGGGGAGAACCCTAACAGCACAGCTTGCATTCCTTATTAGTGAAAGGGAGCAAGAGTATAGCAGCACCTTAATGACTAACAAAATTTGTAGCAGGGCATAATCTTTCATGAATCACTGCTCACTTTTTCAGATATAGCTGGAATGTGAGTCCATCTGTCCTTACATCTTGAAGAGTGAGGTGATTTTAGATGCCAAAAGACAATAGCAGGCATTGGTTATGGGAGAGGAAACTTGGGTCTCGATTCAGTCCATGTGAATGCATTGTCTTGAGCTTCATGATCAGTTGCAATTCAGTAGTCTCTCTTTCTAATCTCCCTTTGAAATTCCCTTGTAAGAGAACTGCTACTCTTAAATCAGCAGCTGAAGGCCCTGGAAGGTTAAAAGGTTCCCCCATTGGTTTTGAATGTTGTGGTTTCTAATAGTGGTAGAAAGAGTAAGAGTCCAGTAGCACCTTTAAAGACTAACAACATTATGGTAGGGTATGTGCTTTTGTGAGTCACTGCTCACTTCTTCAGACTTATTTCCACTTATTCTTTGCATCATCCTGGACTGAATTCTCCTGTACCAAATTGAGACCAAGGTTTCCAATCTCATTACCAATGCTGATATCTCTATGCCTCTGTATATCACACCAAATGCTGGTATCTCCACCCCTCTGCATATCACACCTAATCATGCCTGCTATTGCCATTCAGTATCTGAAATCATCTTTATAAAGTTTCTATCTCCAGTACCTAGTGTTACATTTTATGGCACACAGGGCCCTGCCTGACAAAGTGACATTTATGTCAGATCTGGCCCTTGTAACAAATGAGTTCAACATCTCTGCTTTAAACTTTAAAGGGACTGCACAAACCAACCCAAAACAGCTGATCTCTGCTTTAAACTTTAAAGGGACTGCACAAGCCAGCCCAAAACAGCTGATCTCAAGAACCAAGAACCCCCTTCCTACTTAGATGTGTGTTGTCTGTCCTGATTCCATCCTGGCTAAATTTGCCTTGGCAGCCATATCAGGAGTTTAAAATGCCTTGCTTTGGAGAAGGTGAGGTCCAGGCTCTCCTCAGGTTATGCTAATGAGTGGCCAAAACCTTGGGCCAGAGACAGATCCACTGATGGGGCATCTGCATGCCTACCCATTGTTACAAGGGCTTGCAAACCAGGCACCCACTTTGGTCTATCAAGGTAATGTCATCAGCAAATACAAGTCTTCCTGAATGCACAATCTAGTTACTTTGAAGCAGCCAGGTGAGCTTGTTAGCCCCCAGACATCCCCTTCTGATGAAGGTAAAGTTTGGTTTCTGAAAGGAGTAAGTCCAAGCACCCTCCATTATAACAGCACTAAAATCATATGTTCTGGGCACTATCTGGTCTGAAAATGAAACCAGCATGGTTCTGGTGTCACACAAAATGGATGCAAGAAACAGGCTAGAGACATGTCTAAGCAGTAATTCTGGAAGGTGTAAAATCATAGCGTTGTCCGCTAATGACCTCATTCCCACCTTGAAACCATACACAATGGCAATACTTGATCTCAGAAAAAGACATTGTTTCACCGTAATCATTTCCCCACCTGGCCTGACCTTCCCTGACCTGCCTACCAGTTTGGTGTAGCAGTTAAATGCATGGACTCTAATCTGGGAGAACCGAATTTAATTCCCTGCTCAAATGGTCTTCCCTGATCAAATGGTCAAGTGCTCTGGAGGCATGCTCCCCCTCTTCCCTCAGTTCCTGCCCATCTGCGCAAACTCTCAAGCAGTAAACAAAAGAAAGCTCACAGCAGTCCAGGATGGAGGGGATGTGTGTCTGCACAGTAGACATAGATGAACAACAGTTACAGGTAAGTGCAACACTGTTTTCATCTTAAACCTTCAGTGCAGCCCCACATTGGGATTTGAGCAAGCTACTCACCAGCAGGAAGTGGGGTGATGCTCTCACTGTAACAATGATTGAAGTACAGACTTTCCCACATCAGTATCTCTTTTTGACTGCAGATCCAGTGCATAATGTTTCATGAAGGTGTCCTCAGCTGACCACCTTGCAGCCTTGCAGATATCAATGATAGGAACTCTGTGATGAAAGGCAGCTGATGAACCCAAAGCCCTGGCCTGGCAGAGTGGGCACAAACTTCAAACAGACATGGCTTTCCTGAAGCTTCGTAACAAGAATGAATCACTGCCACTACCCATCAAGACAGTGAATGTGGTGAAGCAGTCCTGCCCTTCTTAGGGCCTGAATGACACACAAATACTTATACTAAATACTGGGTTCTTACATGTAGAATCAGTGACCCTGCATAGTGAACAGCTCAAGTTTATTACATACTAACACAAGACAAAGCAAATGGCCAATGTATATACAGACCCACAACAATGCTTAACTACACCCCACTGTCCTACTTTGAATTTCCCACTGCATCCTATTGGTGTTTGCTAGGATTCTTGGCCCCTATTGTGTTCAGGGACGAAGCTTGGGACTAAAGTCGTTAGCTCGCTAGTGGCGCTCAGTGAACACAACACCCCTCCTCCCTGTAATTCAGAGTGTGCCTAAGGCACATAGTCCTTTAAGTAGGCAGGGGGCCAGCACTCCCACTGGGAATGCCGGGGTACCTGGACTGGGGCTTCAGGAGCTTCCTCTGGTGAACCATCTGGGTTGCATGGAGGCGTGTGAAAACCACTCTGGTCTCTGGAGCGGAGGGTGCCGCCGCATCACTAGCTTCTGGAGCTGGAGGCAGTGAAGGCTCATCGACTCTCACTTCGGGCAGGTCTACTTCGATGTCCATCTCCTCTGGAAGTTACACTTCAAGGCCCACTGTCTGCTGTCTCTCCAAGGACATACGGAGCAGGCACCTCTACAGCTGGTCCACATGTTTCCGCAGGACCTGGCCATCCTCAGTGGAGACCTCACATGAAACCAGCCCTGTAGGATGAATGACCCGGCCAGCCAGCCAAAGTTCCCTTTCCAAAGTTCCAAAGTGCCCTTTCCAAAGTTCCTTATGAAGATGGGGTCTTCTGGAAAGAACCCCCTGGGAGCCTTGACTTGCTCTGATAGCTGCCACAACTCGGGGGCTCGATCTGGGTGCATCCTGTCTAGTAGGACGATGGGCTGCCAGCCCACCAGGAGCTCGGCTGGGCAGCAGCCACTGACTGAGTTCGGAGTAGTCCTTTGGGACAAGAGGAATCAGGCCAGTCAGTACTCCCAGTCTCCCTCTGTGATTATGCTGAGGGCTTCTTTAGCGGTCCTCACCATTTGTTCTGCCAGTCCATTGGTCATGGGGTGGAAGGGTGCTGACCTCAAGTGCCAGATCAAATTTCCCTGGAGGAATGCCTGGAACTCCTCGGATGTGAAGGCAGTTCCATTGTCAGAGACAATTGCGAAGATCCGGTGCAGCAGTTGGATGGTGGCTTTGGAGGAAGTCGAGGTGATGGGGTGACCTCTAGCCACTTGGGAGTATGAGTTCACTGTGACTAGGAATAGTAATCTGTGAAAGGGCCCAGCGAAGTTGATATGTACCTGGGACCATGGTGTGTGGGTGGACTCTCAAGCCTGTGTGGGCACGCTTGGAGGGTTCAGGCGGACAGCCTGGCACACTTGATACCTCTTCATGCATGCCTCAATTTCCACATCGCTCTTTAGCCACCATACGTAACTTTGGGCCAGGGCCTTAATTCGGATGATTCCTGGGTGAGCCTCATGGAGTGCCATGAAGATGTGGTGGTGCAGGGTGCTGGGAACTACTACTATGTCCCCCTACAGTGGATACCCCTTGTACGCAGAGAGTTCATCTCTGCGAGCTGAAAAGGCCATGAACTCTGGGCCCACAGAGGCTGCAGACCACCCCTGTCTCACCCATCTGAGAACAGGATATGACAGGGTCCCTGGCCAAGCAGTGGGCAATGTCAGCGGCCTGTAGGGGTTGCTCCTGGAGTTCCTCGATTAGCAGGACACAGTGTGCTGGAGCCAGGTCCTGGTTGACGGAAGGCAAGGGCAGGCGGCTTAGGGCATCCGCATGTCCCATCACCTTCCTGGGGCAGTGTTGGGGACAGTAGTTGTAGCCCGCCAAGAAGATGGACCACCAGAGGACTCAAGGGGAAAAGACCTGTGGTGTCTGTTTTTTTTTTGCCATGAATAGGCTGAGAAGGGGGTGACAGTCCGTCACAATGGTGAAGGGCCTTCTGTTCAGGAAGTCATGGAACTTCTTCACCCCAGCCACAATCGCCAGGCCCTCATGATCAATCTGGGCGGAGTTCCTCTCAGCGGTCGATAGGGTATGGGAGTAGTAGGCCACCGGCACTTCTCAGCTGTCAGGGAGTTGGTGGCCCAGCACAGCGCCCACACCATAGGGAGAGCCATCGCATACCAGAATCACTGGCAGTGATTCATCAAAGTGGGCCAGCACCAAGTTTGAGATAAGCAACACCTTGACAGCCTGGAACGCTGCTGCCTGGTGGGGGCCCCAGACCCAGGGGGCTTTCTTGTCTAACAGATGATGCAGGGGCTCTACTACCACTGCCTTGTGGGGAAGAAAGGTGTGGTAGAAGTTGAGAAGGCCGAAGACTTGGGTGATGGGGCCTCCACAATGGCCTTAATCTTGTCCCAGCCAGGGTGGTGGCCATCAGCATCTACTGTGAATCCCAAAAAGTCCACCTGGTCAACCCGAGAAGGCACTTCTCCCATTTCACCTTGAGGCCGGCCTTGTAGAAGTAGTGGAGGACATAGGCATAGAGTACGGGGGGGCTCGAGGGCTCAAGCCACCCCCGAAATTTCCCGGGGGGGCCTCAGCCACCCCCGGCAAAACAGAGCGCCTGCTGCCATGCCTCCCCGGGTCCTTCCGACTCCACTGCGGGAGAGGGAGAGGGAGAGGGAAGGGTGGCCGAGGGGGGGGGGGAGGCACCGGCAGCAGCCGGCCCATGGTTTTGCAGGCGAGGCCTCGTGGCTGGACAAGGGCCTGGGTCTCTCGCAGCCTGGAACATGCTTGGCTGACTGTGTGCCGGCCCATTGCAGGGCTTCCTCCTGGGGGTTGGCGTTGGGCATGCCTTCCTCGGCGATGTCGGGCAAGGTGAGGGAGAGCAGCGGCTTTGCCGCTGCCGCCGCCCAAGAAGCCCCCGGCTCCCTGGGCAAAGGCGGCACAGCCAAGCGTGGGGAGGGGTTGTTGCCCATGGCGCCGGCAGGCTTGGCCCCAGGAGCCATCGTCCGAGTTGCGGCAGGGAGAGCCGAGCACCCAGCAGGCGCCGCCAAGGCAGCACTGTGGCCGGGCACAGGAGGGCACGACGAGGGAGGCAGGAGCAGCAGCGACTTGGGCGGTGAGGTGCCAGCGGGCGAGAAAGGAGGCGAGGAGGAGGACGAGGCCACCACCGCGGGTGGGCTTGAAGGGTTTGGCAAACACGGTGCCGAAGTTCAGCACAGCCACTTTCATGATGCCGCCTGGCCCCGGGAGGCTGCCCTCTCTCACCAGGTGCCTTCTTCCTGCCGGGGCGCAAGACCAGAGAGGGTGCGCTGGTTGCCTGGGCCTGCCCTTCCAGGGGCCTGTGTGGAGGGAGGCGCAGCTGTTTCCAGGGGGGGAGAACATCGCCCCAGCGAGCGTGCACGCAAAGCATGCGTGCTAAGGAGCCCCCCCCGGAATTTCCAAAACTCTACGCCCCTGGTGGAGGATGGTGCGCAGGTGGGTCGTGAACTCCTCCCTGTTTGCTGTGGCAGTCATCACATCATTGAAGAATGGTGTGACCCCGGGTATTCCTTTCAAAAGAGACTCCATGAGGTATTGAAAAATTCCCAGGGCCACGCTCACACCGAACTGGAGGCACTTCACCTTGAACGCCCCCCAGTGACTGGCCTCATCTACTGGCAGCTGCTGGTATGCTTGGGCAAGGTCCAGCTTGCTGAAGAACTTTGCCCCCGCCAAGGTGGCTAACATGTGGGTCACAACTGGGACCGGGAATGTGTGGTCCTGCAGAGATTTATTAATAGAACATTTGTAGACCACACAGATGTGGACGCCGCCATTGGGCTTCACTGGTGTGACTAAAGGGATCTCCCATGCTGCATGAGAGACCAGTTCAAGAACCTCTTGAACTGGGTTCAAGAACCCCTTGAACTACTAGGCAGTCCAGCTCTGTGTCGATTTTTGGCTTAAGGGTGAAAGGGACACAATGGGCTCGCATGCAGATAGGCACCGTCTTGGGGTTCAGTTGCAGTGAGACAGGTGGGGTGTGTAGCGCCCCAGAGACCCATTGAAGATGGACGGGTATTCCCTGCAGACATTGCTAAAGTCCAGTTGGTCACATTGTTTGACCTCCTCAATGGTTATTCCTTGGGGTGCAAACCATGTGCGGCCAAAGAGGCTGTCCGGGTTCCCTTCAACTACGAGAAGGTCTAAATAGTCATCAAAATCCCGGTATTGGACCCAGAAATGGCCCACTCCACTTATCGGGATGCTGTTCCACTGAAAGTCCACAAATTTAATGTTGGAGGGTCTAAGGTGGGGCCCCCCATTGGGACAAAGTCTTTTGAGAGTCTCTACCAAAATGATAGAGGCCGTGGAGCTGGAGTCTAGCTCCACGGTACAGGGGGACCCCTCAAATTTAATCCGAACCTGGATTTTAGGGGCTGTGCTCTGGCTAGGGAGTCACAGTACCTCCTGTGGTGTTTCAGTCGAGCGGAGATAGAGCTTGTCGAGGGTCGTGTCGTCCTCGTGGTGCATGGCAGCACAGTGGCATTGGGACAGCTTGGCATTTGGGGGTCTGGCTCTTCAAGAGCGGCATATGCATGCGATGAGACCGGAGCATCTGCAACTCTGGCACGTGGCATCCTGGTACCTGCATGACTTTCGTTCATGTTGGTCCCTGCAGCTGGCACACTCAGGAGTGTAGGCTGTGTCCTGGGCTCAGTTGGAGCATGGATTGGCAACTGGATCTTTCCTTCACGTGGGCTGTTGGGTCTTGTGGACCTCCTCTGCATTGGAGTCACCTGTGTCGGCAGCAGCCTGATGACTGGTGGCCTGATGACTGGACGCGGCCCCAGTGGAGGACGTGTGCGTTTGCTCCCAAGCTGTGGCAGTGGAGAGGACTGAAGCAAGGGTGCATATCTCAGCTTTTGTAATTCTCCTCTGGAGCTTCTCCTCCTGTAGGCCGCATACAAATCTGTCTCGGACTGCCAGCTCCAGATGGTTCCTGAACTTGCAGTCAGAGGTGAGACAGCAAAGCTCGGCCAAATATGCTGTGGCTGACTCCCATGGTTGCTGGTTCCTGGAGTGGAAGGCCATGTGGCGTGACATCTCCAGTGGCCTGGGGACAAAGTGATCTTGTAAAACCTTTGTGATCTGCTCAAAGGTGGCCTCATCCAACATAGTGGGTGAAAGTAGGTTCTGTGCCAGATTGATGGTGGCAGGGCCGCATGAGCCGATGAGGAGACCCTTCTTCCTCTCCTCTTTGGTCACCTGGTAGAAAATCAGGATGGACATGAGTCACACGGCCCACGCTCCCCAGTGCTGTGGATGGGCTGGATCAAATAGGGGAACAAGTCCCGATCCCAGAGCGACAGCCATTGTGCTGCTCGGTTGAGGTGAGGAAGTGGACTGGAGTTCGGTGATGCTCATCTGCAGGAGCAGCAGAGGACGCCCTTCTTCCCTTGGGCCCCGGCAGCCCGGCTGGCTCAGCGGGATCCCATCCTTATCGCCAGTGCTAAATACTGGGTTCTTACATGTAGAATCAGTGACCCTGCATAGTGAACAGCTCAAATTTGTTACATACTAACACAAGACAAAGCACATGGCAAATGGCCAACATATATACAGACCCATAACAACGCTTAACCACACCCCACTGTCCTACTGGAGGGTTTGAATTTCCCATTGCATCCTATTGGTGTTTTCTAGGATCCTTGGCCCCTATTGTGTTCAGGGACCAAGCTCAGGACTAAAGTCGCTAGCTCCCTAGTGGTGCTCAGCGGACACAACAGATTTTAAAAGACTTGGCTCTATCAATGTAATACAATAAGGCCCTCCTAACATCCAGGGGGTGCATGGTACACTTAGGTCAAATCTACATTTGATTTTCCCACTGGAATCATTCTAGTTTCAAAAAACCCTGTCTATACCTGTTTCTAGTTTCAAACCATACTTATTCTAGTTTAAAAATCACCATCTACATCCGTTAATTGCCCTCTTGTTGTCAAGCTAGCATTATACTACTTTAAACAGATCCTGTTGCTTACTGCTCTTCAGACCCAGGGAGTGAAATTTGAAACCAGTGTGAAATGAGTGTAGGAAAAGACAGCAGTCAAACTACTTCAGAGAGGAGGTGTAGATTTGGCCTAAGTTGATGGAGAAGGAAAGAACACGGGTAACGCTACCTCCCTAGCCAAATGAAACTTTGAAACCACCTTGGGCAAAAACTCTAAACTGGGATGTAGAACCAATTTCTCACTGAATAACTTAAGGAATGGGGGGTCTATGTGAAGGGTGGCTAACTTGCTCAATTGCCTGGTGGGTGTAATCACCACCAAGAATGTCACTTTCCTTCATAGCAATGCCAGAAGGCATGAGGCCCAAGGTTCAAACAGGCTTCCATGAATTTAGATAGGACCAGTGACAGGGACTACTGTGGCACAACTGCCAGGGTAGGAAAGATGTTAACCAGGCCCTTAAGCAATTGCTGAGACAGCCTGTGTGAGAAAAGGGGAGAACTCACCACTAAATCATGTTATGCTGACAGGGCAGCTAAATGTACCCTGACAGACAATGCTGACAAACCCCTACGCACTAAGGACAACACCTTCCAGACCGCTATGGCCTCTGAACACAATACTCTCAAACCTGTCCCACTCTGATTGTTCAGATAGAATATACTCATTATATTTTTGGTTTGAACCAGCACCCTCTTGTCCCACAAAATATTTGCAAAGGAGGTAAAGGCGAAGCACTCTGCACGCAGTTCTAAGATATTTATACAAAGTCTGCCCTGAAAAATGGACCTGCACCTTTGCACAGAGAGATGCAGTCTGCACCTCACCCCTCCAGGGAAGCATCAGTAGTAAGGGTGGTATGAGGCACCCAGAAGTCAAATGGGACACTGCCCAAAAGGTTGTAGGGACCAGCCCACCAGCAGAAGGACCTAAGAATGAATCTGGGGATTGACAGGTGATGGTGTGGAGAGTGCTTGGAGGGGTCAAAACATCTAAGAAACCAGTTTTGCAACAATCTCATGTGGACCCTGGGATTAGGTAACCATAGCAGTAGAGGCCATTAGGCCCATGAGGCATTGGATGGCCTGAAAGGATTGTTAGTGCTTGAGCATAAAAGTGTTATAGTCGCCATAATCATATCGCTGTCCTTGGGCAAAAAGGCTCATACTCTAAGAGTGTCTAGGCTGGCTGCAATGAAGTGGACCTGCTGAGACAGTTCAAGTTTAGATTTTTCAGTGCTGACCACCAATCCTAAACTCTGGCAGGTAAAGAGCACCAAACTTACATGCTGGCATGGGCGTCAACTACGGGGGGGCTCGAGGGCTCGAGCCTCCCCCGAAATTTCCCGGGGGGGGGGCTCAGCCACCCCCGGCAAAATGCTCGCCCAGCCGGCCGTCGCCGCCTCTCCTTCCCCCCCACCCCCGGCCTGCCCTGCCTCCCTGAGGCGGGGGGGGGGGGGGGAGAGAGGCGGCGAGGACATAGGCGCGCGCGCGCTTCGCGCGAGCGGCAGTCCCGGCCAGCTGGCTGCCACCGCGGGTCTATCTCCCTGGGCCGGGGGGGGGGGGGACGGAGCGGCGGGGACATAGACGCGCGGGCGGCAGTCAGCCGGCCAGCTGGCTGCCGCCGCGGCGGGTCTGCCTCCCTGGGCCGGGGGGGAGAGCGGCAGAGACATGGTCCCGTGCGCGCGCACGAGAGAGCCCCTGCCCCCCCTGGGGATTTAGAAAGTCGACGCCCCTGCATGCTGGGTTAGGAGCAATGTTCCCTCTAAGCTGGGGAGTCTTGTGAGCAAAAGTTCTACTTTGTGAGCTACTGGCCTTAAAGTGGTGAGTCAGCGATTTGGCTACTGCATAAATTAGTTTGCTCTGGAGCCATCCTTCCTGAGCTAAGACAAAAAATTGTGAGCCGGAGGCTAAAAAATGGTGAGCTAGCTCACACTAACTCAGCTTAGAGGGAACACTGGTTAGGAGGTGTCTGGATGGGGCCATAATCAAACCAGTAATCCAGGGATAGAAAAGATAGTCAAGCTTGTGTCCTCAGGTAAGTTACAACTACTGCCATGCACTTGATAAACATTATCTGCGTTGTGGCCAAGCTGAATGGGAGGACAGAATACTGAAAAATTTCTGAGCCATACTGGAAATGGAGACATTTGCAGTGGGAGGGGTGGATCAAGATATGGATATAGTCATCTTTGAGGTCCAAAACTGCTAGCCAAGAATTTATTGAGAAAAATTCAATAACAGACATAAGAAAAACCATTCTGAACTTGATGATATACAAGAACTTATTCAGCTTGTTTAAGATTAATGATGAGCCTATGCCCTCCATCCTTTTTGTCTACCAAGAAAAACTGGGAGTAAAAATAGTTGACGATCTGGTGGGACCTTCTGCACAGCCCCTTTGCAGAACAAGTCACAGAGTTGTAATTCCAACTCAGGAAAGGGGTTATCTACTGCAGAAGAGGGGGAGAAACACAGTGGCAATGATAAACTCTAAGACATAACCCACCTGCAGAATAGCAAGGACACAATGGGCAGAACATATCTCACACCATGCAGGGAGGAAACTTCATTCTTTAAAGGCTGGACGGATAGTCAGAACTTTGGGGCTGGCTGACACTGCTCCTTAGATGTGGACTGGTGGCCACTGGATCTAGGCATGGGGGTACCCTTCCTTCTCTGAAAGGAAGGTGACTGATATTGATGGTGTGGAGGATACAGCTGGGGGGGAGGCTGCTGCTGTTGAAACCTCTACCTGCAATAAAAGGCATCGCAAAACCCTGTTGGTGGGGAGCAAAGCGTGGCCATGGAGGAGACGTGGATGGGAAAACTCCCAAAGATTTTGTGTCTATTTTTCCTCATGGTTGCCAGAAACTCATCAGTGGAAGTCGAGAAGAGTGAGGAACCTTCAAACAGGAGGTCTTCCACCCTGCATCATGTGCGCTGGTCCCCAAAGTGGGCAATACCGCCCCCTCAGGGGTGCTGGAACAATTCAGGTGCAGATCCACAAACTGCATCTTTTTGTCCACTTCTTAAAAGTAGATGACCAGGGGGGCGCTTAGTAATTTTTTTTCTGAAAAGGGGGCAGTAGGCCAAATAAGTTTGGGAACCTATGAAAGGAAAAAGAAGAAGAGTTGGATTTATACCCTGCTCTTCACTTGGAGTCTCAGAGTGGCTTACAATCTTCTTCCCTTCCTCTCCCCACAACAGACACCCTGTGAGGTGGGATAGGGCTGAGAGAGCGTTGAGAGAACAGCAACTGACCCAAGGTCACCCAGCTGGCTGCACATGGAGGAGTGGGGAATCAAATCCGGTTCTTCAGATTAGAGTCCACTACTCTTAACCTCTACACCAAACTGGAAGGGCGGAAGTACACCACTGTGAATGCCTCCATAACACAATGGCAAATGTCATACACTGAGCTGATGCATCTGCAACTTGTCTCCCAGCATTGATCTCCTGCTTGGACAATCTGAGTGCTTCTGACTGGATGAGCTTTGCCAGCACATGGGATTCCTCCAGCAGGGCATCCAAATACTGTGAGATTTGCTTCCAAAGAAAGAGCTGATAGCAACCCCTTAATGGCCTGGCAATTCGAGATACAGAATGTGAGGGCAGCCAAAGAGTAAGGTTTTTGATCAAGCACATCAAGGTGCCTACTTTATCTGAAGGTGTGGTATGCTGATCTTGCCTTTGCCTGGATTGCATCTCTTCTGTAAAGCTAGGTGGTAAAAAATCACAGGTGTCCTGCTTTAACTTGCACCAATTCTCCACTTTACGCAATGTTGTGGGTACTGATGCCAGCTTCTGCCAGACAGGTAGCATCAGATCAATTAAGCTCCCAAGGACAGGAAAAGCCACAATCCGGGGAGAATCTGCATAAAGGCGGCTAAGTATCTTATCTCGTGGTTTGTTGTCCATGGTCAAGGCATCAATGTCCAGAGCCTTAGCCAGTCTTATCATTTGTTCCCCATAGAGGTGAAAGTCCTCATTTAGGGAGATTGGAGTGGGGCTGCCTATCTTGTCATGGGTGAAGATTCCAACTGCCCCTTGGAACTGTAATAGACAGCACTGGAGTGGTATTCTTCAAGCCTGAATCCTGCAGCTGAAGGAGGCACAGGAGAGAACTGCCTTTCAAAACCCCTGAATTCAGCTGGGGGGTGAGCCTGTGAAGGAGGGTCAGAGAAGAGTCTCTGAGCATACAAACCCAACCACTCCTGCAGGTAGTCTGGGGACATATAATATGGTGGCCTGAGTATGTATGTTTGTGGCCAGAGCATGGGTTTTCCACATTCAGGGACAGGCCAATGTTTCTGAGCCATCTAGCATGTCTGGACCAACTTGGGCTCAGACACTAACAACTTGGAATGAATGAAGGGGATCCTTGGTGGTAATAAGATCACTTCATCAGACAGCTTAGAGGCCAAAGAAGAGGTGTGCCTCTGTTTCTTGGATGAGCTCTAAGGCTTCTCCTTGTGCTTCAGCTTCCATTTCAATGTTTTAGCAGGTGGTTCCAAAGTGTCAAGACAAGGAGCTAAACTAACAGGTGAGGGCGAACATTGCTTTGAACTTGAGGACAGAACCACTGGAATTGGCGTTTGGAGATCAGAAAGTTGTCATCTGGAGGAGGAAGCCACTGGAACTGATCAAACCAACAAAGGCTTCGAAGGCAGATCGGAACCGAGTAAGTACACAGCAGTATCTGCTGGTCTGAAAAAGTCGATTTCAAGAGAGCCAAGGTGGTAAGGGCTGTCTGCCACAGTGCAGCTTTCAGACGAAAGGCTCTATCTGACCTCGCGTTTGTGGTAAAACCTTGACAGATTTTGCATGCTCCAACATTATGCTTTTTCCCCAGACACATCAGGCATAAAGAGTGTTCATTGTTGTACATCACCTTGGTAGCTCAGTGACTGCACTTATTTAACAGCGTCTTGACTGACATAGCTGCTGGATATTGTTGGACTAAGCCACCACTAGAAACTAACCTCCAAGTGGTGGGAAGGGGAGGGTGGGGGAGTAGGTCAGCAAAAGCTACCTCACTCATGATGAAGAAACAGTCTTCAAAGAGACCAAGTAGGAGAAAATGGAAAAAAAGAACCTCTGAGATGTAGTGAAGCTAAGGCGCTTCTATCGCAGCAGTGGCAAAAGAGAAACTTGGGGAGGGGGAGCATGACCTTGGAGCACGTGACGGTTTGAGTGGGAAAAACTGCTGCATTGCTTGGGGGGAGGGGCACTCCCCCACAGTTCCTAAGGAAGCTGAAATTCCTATCTGTGGCTGGCCTGCCCATGCACAGTCCCAATGTGGGGCTGCACTAAAGACGTTAGATGAATCTACTATCCTCATGAAAAGAACATATGGTGCCTTTTTGGTTTATGAATTGCTGTGTGCCTTCCTCTAGTTATCTTTTAAACTCAAATACATGATTAGGTGGCATTAGGCATAATGGTTTGCAACTCCCTAGAATTGTGGGTCAATTTTGGATTTTGCTTGTAAAAAATTAAGGTGTTTATTCCTAAACATGTCTAATAGCACAGTTTTACAAGCCAATTATAAATGATGTATTCTGTGTTGTTAAAGCAGTAAAATTTGAAAAGCAAATAAGTATGCGTATATTTTCTGTTTCCTTTAACTCCCTTCCTCCCCAAGAACAGGACAAGACACTTCCCCCCATGGATTCAATATTTCTGGATATTCTATATATCTCTACTTCCAATTGTACACTTTCAGAATCATTTCAACCAAGTTCTCATAGCTGCAGCACCCATGATCTATCACAGTACTGTGGAATTTCCTCCACCATGTAGGAGGAGCTTTTCAAGGGCATGGGGAGGCAGCAGCAGGAAAGTTCCATTGTACATGTAATTCACTGGATCCGAGCTACTAGTTGCTAACAAATCCTTCAAAGCTAATTGGTGAGAAAATGCACGGACATAATAGCTATGATGCCAGACAGTTCTCTAGAATCCCACTGGCATTTCAAACAGGTGTATTCTAGACTGATACATACAGGCAATAAAATCTAGGAGACACTGGGTGACCTGAAGAGGGCCTTCAGGACCTGAAGAGCAACGGTGACAGACCACTGGTATAGAAGCTGACAGCTCTGGAGCTTACTGAAAGACTCATGATGCAGTAGTGACAACAGCAAAGAAATATTATTTCTCTGTTACCAGCTAGCTCATGACGTAAGTTATCTTGGCATCAGCTGACCTGAATTTGAGCCCTTATTGTCTCAGGAACAGATAACTCAATTGTGATGCTTTTGTAAAATTATTTGCTGATATAAAATTTCTCAAGAACACGCTGGTTAGGATGCTGGTAGAAGGTATGTCTAATGCATTGTCTGGTTATTTATGGACCACTTTAACCTGGTGACCATGGTAGATATTGACAGGACATTAGGATCTGTGAAAGCCATCACTTGTGCTCTGGATCCTTGCACATCCTGACTACTGAAATCACGTAGAGATCACAATAACAAGCCTTTGGGGTCCAGCACTGATCAGTTACTGACCAAGGTTGCCTTTCCTTAGCAATCCAAAGAGATGGCTGTCCACCCACTGCTTTTAAAAAATCGCTACAGAAAAATGATGTGGTCAATTATTGTCTCTAATTGGGGGGGGGGGGGCATTTGCCCTTTCTGAGCAAGATGAACAAGGGCAGACCACCTGCAGATCTTTTTAAATAACGCATCTTCTCTGCAGCCTTTTCAGTCTGGTTTGAGGTTGGGCTATGGGATAGAGACAGCTCTAGTGGTCTTAGTTGAAGATTTCTGTCTTTCTTGCTCCTAATGGATTTATAAGCAGCCTTTGATACAATAGATCATACCATCTTGTTGAGACATTTGTAGGCAGAAGTATCAGGACTGGTTCAAATCATTCCTCACAAGCCAGTCTCAAGGGCTTGCTATTGGAGGCCAGATTTCATCAGTGTGGGACTTGTCTTATGGGTTCCTCAGGGCACAGTCTTATCCCTTTACTGTTCAATCTCTGTGTAAAGCTCTTAGGAGAAATCATTCATAGTTTTGGAACTGGGTATCATCAGTATGCTGATGACACTCTGCTCCATAGCTGTCTATTCAAAGCTCCATGTGTGGTGCAGTAGAGATCTTGAGCTGCCTGGATGTTTTGATTAAATTATTTAAAAAGAACAAATTGAAATAGAATCCTGAAAAGACTGAGGGCAATGCTGGTTGGGAAGGCTGAGATGTTGAAGGGCACTGTACTTCCCACTGTCAGTGGGTATCACTGGTACATTGCTTACTTTGTTATACAGGAGCCAGCATTACTATTGGAGAAGCAAGTTGATATAGCTGCTAAAATGGTTTGCTCCAGTTTCACTTGGCCTGGAAGATGTTCTCCCTACCTTGACTTGGCAGATCTAGCCACTTGGATCCATGTCACAAAAACACTGAGATGAGACTACTGTAATACACTCTACATGGGTCTGCCCTTGAAGTCAACTCGGAGACTCCAGTTGGTACGAAATGCCACAGCTTAGTATCAGGAGCTAGGTGGAGCATGCACATTGCATCTTTTCTGTGGTAACTCCATTGGCTGCCTATCAGTTACTGGGTTCAATTCAAGGTACTAGTTATCACATACAAAACCCAGACATGGCCTTGGACTCCGTATCTGCAAGGTTGCTTCTCCTATGTTCTGCCACAACAGGGCCTACAAATGGGCAAGATCAACAATAGCCCATTCTCAGGAAGGCCTCTGCTTCTGTCATTTCACAACTTATGTAAAACAGGATTGTTTAGGAGAGCAACTCTAAAAAGGTAATAGGGCTGTTGTGTCACACAGTGGTTCATAGACACTTTCAAAGGAAAAGGGACTGTATACAAGACGTATGACCTGTTTGCTTTATGTTATCCTGCTGCCACTGCATTGTTTTCTACTGATGTAATATTGTTTTTCTGCATTCAATCTGCACATCCTTAGAGCAATTTATATTCTTGACCATTCAGGTTATATCCCTTTTTCATAGAGAGAAACAAAATTTGGCTCAGCAGTCACAGCAGAGCTGAGTCAGATTAATGAATACAGCATACTGTAGGGGGGGATTCCAGGATTTACATTTTCATAATCATACTAGCATGACTAGGCCATGGGATGCAACTACACAACATTCAGCTGGCACCATTTCTTCCTTGAGCATTTCAGAGCAATTTGTGACTTATATCCCAAGGACTAATCTGTGATAAGCATCTCTGCTTATCTATTTTATAGACGTCGTCTGTTTTTAATTCCAGTGATGGCATAGATATGTAACAGGAAAGAGGATTATTGCAGGAGACAATACCTGGAATGATCTTACACTCCAGATTTCTAAGATGTGAACTTGTCCTTTTCAGTTGAAAAGAAGAACACTTGATGCCTTTTCATTTTTAGTGGCAAGTGTAAATGTGCACTCAGTTGACAGGAACAAAAACCTGACGGGCGTTACAGGAAGGGGAAACTTTTTACATGAATAAATACACTGACCTGTCTTGAATGAAAATCTCCTTAAGCGAGGATTTTAGTGACATCTCCATTCTAGACACTTAAGGGATGGCATGATTAACAATTACAGATAGTGTGATCATCTGCTAATATTGACCTAATGAGACCATGCTAATTTCTTCAACAGTGTGACAGACCCATCATTTCAAAACTGGTGCTTCAGTGACTATACATCCAGTCATTGACAGTCTGCTCCTTCTAGGCATAAACCAGAACACTACATGCACAAACTGTTTATATACATTAGTGGGCAGCCGGAGAAAGCTAATGAGGTAAGAGTTTGGAAAAAATGTACACAAGAGACAATGGGCTGAAGACAGGTTGTAGCATAAGTACTATTACAGTGCCAAAACTTAAGATTCTATACAAACTTATAACTGCACCAAGGAGCAGCTCCATCCTAAATGTCTTGCTGCTCTGCATAATCATGGGGAGAGAATCCAAATTCTGTGCCTGCCGCCCAGCTGTAGGAAATTAACAGAACTGCTGTAACATCAGAACAAAAGGAATTAGCAGAAGACTCGTAAAAACAAGTCACTCACATGTCCAGTTCTATGTTAAGTTCTGCATTTCTGTGTCTGTATACCTAAACCAGAAGAAATGCATAAAACAGCTACAGACATTAATATGGAGATGTGTTTCAAAGATATAAGGCTAAAGGGAAACAGGAAAACACATAAAGAACATAAATAGTGGCAAGTGAACAAGAACCTAATTACCATCTCATTTTGGAGAAACCAGATCTCACACAGAACCAAGAAGGCTTTCAATAATACACTTGCAATATCCTGTGAGATTAACTGCTCTGGGAATACACAGTTGGTGTTTTATTACCTTATTTGAGCCCTTTCACTCAACCAATGCCTTTAAGTTTTACATTCAATAAATTCCTAAAAGTGCTAGTTTAGTATGAGCAAACATTATCCAACCAATAAAGTAAATATACACATGTAACTCTAAAAAAAAAATGCAGAGCAGGCTGCTTATGTAAAACAAAATTATGTATTTCAAATAAAATACTCTTCCAAAAATTTCAATCCCCATTCAGAGACAGATAAACAGCACATTTATTTATTTAAGTTACAATGAGCAAGGTAAGTACACCTTACAACCAGAAAAAGCAATATGGGGTGCTCAGCAATTGAAAAGCAGTAATTATTGTTTTGATAAACTCTTTCATGATGCCATGTTCTGTTGCTTTCACAGTAGTAAAGTGTTAGAACAAGTATTCCTGATTTTGGGTTTCACTTACACTTGTTATTAAGACTCAATGTACTGCTGGTCAACAGAATTTTAAAAAAGAATAATTTGTACACAAAAGTCTACATTTAAGTTTCCTCCAAAGATCTGAAATGTAGAATTCACAGTAGATTTTGACATTCAAATGCAATCATGACTATCATTAAGACAGAAGGAAAAAACCCTGCAAAGTTTGTGTTCAAATTCCAAGGTAAATTTAACTAAAGTATTAGCACACTGATTCTCAAAGCTGGACAGTTTCAACAGTTAAGATCCACTCGTTTCTGTATGTTGCAGGCACTCTTTGAGTGTATTCAGACGGGCAGCTAACCCCACCATTGGCCCGGCTGTAATTTGAGCTAGAGCTTTTTGATCCAGCGTTGCATGACCAGACAGTCCGCCCGTGAAGCGCTTCACCACAAGTGACTCCCACGGTGGATTGTCAAGATGGCATCCACCGTGAGGAGCCATGTGGTTGGCTTAAAAAAAAAATCCTGTCTGCACATGCGCATAGGTGCCTCACCATATACCTGTTTTTCCGTGCATGCGTGTACTAAAAATGGTAAAAACACTGCCAGCGGTACTTTTCTCTAGGTACCATTTCACTTAATAAAGCTGATTGGGTTTAGGGGACCGTCAGAAACACAACGTTGTTTGGATCACTTGAACAGAGCTCTGGGGACGTCACATGTTTAAGCGGTTATGCGTGCATCGCTAAGAGTTTTTTTAAATGGTGGCCACTCAGGTGGTCTGGAGATCATCCCTACAGGCTGATTATGCGCTGGTGGAATGACCTCACGGTGGAAAGTCCAGCATTGGCCCATTGGCCAGCTTTTGTCCGGACTTAAACTACTATCTTTTAAGTACGGATCCCTGACGGGGATCCACGGGCTACTGACGAAAGTGGCACGATTCCCAGATGTTGAGGTCTGGATGTGCACTTTAAATCCACCAGGTACTCGTGCCTGGTGCGGCTCAAAGGAGCTGTCTGAACGCACCCTTTGCCTATCTATAAATGTGCTTAGTTTCTCAAAACACAGTTCTTCCCAATTAGAGTGAGTAGCTATAGTGAGACACAGTGCATAAAAACCTTAAGGATGGCTTGTTATTGCCCACCGAAGCGTGGCTCAATCACTACAAGCTTTTGACAACTAACGTTTATGTCTGAATCGTGTGTTACCTCTCTGGAACAGCGTCTTGTACTTGAGTTAAATTCTACACTCTATGGATGCAATCTTTCCAGTACTGCCCTCTCCCCAGCGGTTCTTTTTTGACCTCCCAAAAGTTAATACTGGAGGTCACAGAAGTGCAGTAAGGAGTGGGAACAGGCTGCATTCACCACTATATTGTGTCAGCAGAGGACATAACAATATTTTAATGGTGCATTTTCCCCAGAACTTTTCTCCTCCAATTTGGGCAAGTCAAGGCCTAACTTAGCAGCTAAAATACATTCTAGTTTCCCTTGTGAGAAAGGCACAGCTCTTACAAAAGGACCTTAAAATTAACAAAGATCATTCCCTGGGTGTCTTCAGCCATGGCTCAGTACACAAAGGAGCTACTGTTAAGGATGCTCTTTCACTTTTCCTCTTGGCAGTACTTTCAAACTATTTATTTGAACTAAGTTTCAACATTTTTATTCCTCATTTGGCTCCCTTGGCAAAAGAAAAGTATCTAGTAACCTTAGGAAGAGAAAGGTTAAAAAAACAAAGAGAAAAGGAAGAATGAACTGTAAAGTCAGCGGCTTTTAAGAAGACAGTTTGCAGATCCTCATGAGTGAACATTATTAATTTTCTTGTTGTTTTTGGCCCCCAGAATGTTGTTTACAAGGATCATCAGTATCTGCTATTTGAATACAAGTCCAATTAGTGATTAAAAAAACAAAACAAAACTAGTCAAAAATATCTTTATAGGTCAACAAATTTTGCTATTAAGTCCTTTAGCCTGGATAAGGTCTCCCAGCCTGAACTATTGCAAACTTTCCATTTTATCAATGAGAAAATGGAAAATTGTGATTTTTACTAAACATCCACACAAAATGAACCCATCAAAATTAAAGCAATATTTGTAAGTTCTTAACATTGTAACGGTACCGAGTCCTGCAAAAACCATTGGTGCATATTTATTTTAATAAAAAGGGCTGATTTATTTATTTTTTACAAATGAATTTCAAAACAAAAGAAAACATGTATGCTACCTATTCATAATGTTCCAAATGCCAACAGCCTTCATGCTGTAAGGATACTAGATCAGAAAAATAAACAGCTCCACTCACAGTTCACCAAGACAGCACTAAGCTACTGTGTTTAGACAAAAACCAAAAGGACTAAGGTTCTGATGTATTTTGATTTAATCCATTTTGCCTGAGATAACAAAAGTATTTCAAGCAAGTTCCATCACATTGTCCTGCATTAAACAATCCTCTACTAAATTTTGAACAGAAGTTATTCATCAAGTTTCTCATTTTTAAAAAATTTAACAGTTGTTTCAAAACCATTAAGTAGTAAATGTTTAAGAAACTAATTAGGACAGAGGCCATAACTTCATTAGAACACCACTGCTCATGGTTTTTACAAAGCATTAGTGTTACCTATTTGGCTATTAGTAGTAGCAATTTTATCTACAATATTTAACAGGATAAATTGCAGGCAAAAATTTAGTACAGTTTCAATAGAAACACCCTTTTCCTGAAAATACAGCAGTATTTGATGGACTAATTTTTTTCTTCTGCATCATTTATAAGGAAGCTTCCCATCTATGAACAGGAACAAAAAGTATCTACAAACCTTGTAAACAGATCTGTATCATTTATAAACATAAATAATCCAAATTATTAACAGCCAACAACAGAAATTAAAGTTATCAATTCAGTGATCCAGGGCTCCCTCGCCCTTCCCAGCCCTCTCTTCAAAAAGGAACGAGAAACTAAAGCTCTGCTTAACGCACTCATAAGGGTCATTCTTAAGTACAGCTGATGATCCACAGGTCACTTATGCCAAGTTACTGTTTATCTGTCAGAGTTCATTATTACTCCCCCCCTCCCCAAAGCACCCTCAAGTCTGGCAGAAAGCTCTTTTTAAAAAAATAAATCTACATTCGTACAAGTGTGTATCTTCTTGTTGAAGTCCAAGACAAGAATACCTTCTTGCCCATCACAATGAGTAGAAGACCCAAGTTTCAATTCGTTTCTTTATAATGCAGCTAATGTGTTAAACATTCAGCTTACAATCAGAGTGATGTTTCCAAACTATGTAGTGGGCTCCCTGGGGATGAAGAGGTAGCAGACTTGTTCAAGTCTGTTGTAAGATGAATTCCACTGTCAACTGCATTGTTATTTTTGTTGGGAGAGGGTGGAAGAGGAGTTGAGTTGCGTTTTGTTGGCGCATCATCTTCAGCATCAGTATCATCAATAAGGGGAATATGAGTCTCAGAATCTTCTATTCTAAACTCTGGATGCGTCATAAAGTTGTGGATTGAACTTCTCGACTCCGGTTTTTCTAAACCTTCATATAAAGAACTACGAAATGCGTTCACCACTCGGATCTGTAAATATGAAAAAATACCAAGGTTAGTACACAGCAGGCTTACAATCAGTGGAACATGGTTTTATGAGTTTGAATCCACAAACAGCTAGACATGTGAACTGAATTTGTATGTAATGCAGTGGAACTTGCAATAAACTGTAAGAAAAATGAACAGCATTTCAGTACAGCCCTATCAGGCTTGAGTAGGAATAAAAATGACGTGCACTGAAAAAATGGAGAGCTCTACAAAATTTAATACTACGCTTAAATTAACGCAGATTGTTTTCTGTTTAAAAAGCCAATCTGCAAAGGCATTACTTGATTTAATTAACTGGATAAAATTTGTTAGTTTTTGCAACACAAAGGAGGGGGTAATTTTATAAGCCTGAGTAGATTGTTTATTTTTCCCTAATGCTGTGAATTAAGGTTTTTCTAACTATAAAAAGCAAAGCAAACATAAAGTATCAAAGTATCAAAAGGTTGCATTTTTTCTCCATTATCGTGCAAAAACAACTCTACAGCTATAAATATTTGAGTATACACCACACAGAAAAAAAACTTTCATAGCAATGTATGCCACAAGTTCCACCAAGGATCTGTGGCATCAAGAAGAAATACAAAATAATATATTATTTCTAAGATACAGATGTTTGCTGTCCTCTCCCTGCACACTGTGAGGTGAAACATTTGTCACATGCTTTTGTACTAAAATTAAAACAAAATAGAAACATATATGAAACAGTTATGCAGACAGCAGATTTTCAGACTGATGGAAACCTTCATAAACTCAAACAATGGAGAAATTAATTTCTGCAGAACTGAAAAACGCAACACGGTAAGTATTGAGATTCTATATATTTGGTACACAGCACTTGACCATTTGTTTTCTATGGCCAAGAGAAGCAACTCAGTTTATCAAAAGAGTTGAAAATCAGAATATTTCAGCATGCTGAATGAAACTGCCATCAATGTTAATACAGTTCATCTAGCCCAACCCCTCCTTTACCACACAGACCATACAAGACCAATTGTCCTGTGACAGAGAGGGAAGGAGGAAGATGGAGTGATCACACCATCATACAGCTACTCCACGATTGGTTCACAGTTGCCCCGACTAATTCTGCTTTCCCACTAAAGGGTCAGAGAAACTAAACACTCCCTATGTTCTGTAGTATCCGAGTTCAGTGTTTTAAAATTCTGCTCTCTCCCCCCTCACCCAGCTCTCATTTAATCAGATCATTTTATGGTTTCAAATTTAAGTGTTTTTAACATGGACTTCTTGAATTTAATGCAGGTTGAGAACCACAGGTTGAAAATCAGTACACATAATAATAGTGATATTTTATATCATAATTTGCTTGCAGAAATTTCATAAGCGTTAGGAGGTTTCATTTGAAGCAATTATCTTGCTAAATCACAGCCTTTCCCTCCTCCAGTAGCACAATTTCATAGGATGGGATCCCACAGAACCATTCCACTAAAGTTCCACTTTGCTCCTCAGAAAAGAGCCTTCCCCTAGCACAAGGCTCTCTTGTTTCAGGGGAAGGTTACTTTCTGTGAAGGAAAACACTTCCACTAGTGGAATCTGATGCACAATTTCAGTTTTATAGTATCAGAGGAAATATAAGCAGGAGACCTACAAATATTTGTGGGGGGCATCTCATTTCCCCCTCTCCAACTGTTTCCTCTTTGTCTTCCCTGAAAGTCTACATAGCCTCCCCCCACCCCCTTCCTGCTTCCTTCCCATTCACCAGCCAACCTACCTTTAATGCTGCCTCCCTGTATTCAGCTTTCTCTCCTCCAGCAGCCTCTACTCAGGAAAACTATAGCCCAGTTATATAGCGCCAGCTGCCAGGCTGGTCCTCAGGTGTGTGGTGCTGGCCATCAGCCCAGTTGTGTGGTGAGGAACCTTCAAGGACTTGCAGGTGATCTCATTTCCCCCTTCCCCAAGATTTCCTCTCTCCTCTCTTAAAACCCTCAAAGCCTATATCCTTTTTGTTTCCTTTTCCCCTTCCCATCCACCATCCAACCTACATTTATCTGCCTCCATCCCCCAGTTCAGCTTCTCCTCCTTCCCTTCCCCTGGTAGGAAAACTATGGGTAAGTTGTGTGATGTTGGTCGCTGAGCTGCACCCAGGGAGCACTTCGCTTTCCCCTGAATCCCCCTTTCCCATGCTATTGACTCTCTTCTCCTGGCAACTTCCATATCCTCCTCCTTTCCCTGCTACCCTCTTATCCACTAACCAATCTACCTTCTCCCTGCCCCCCCCCCCAGTTACATTTATTTATTTCATTTATACTCTGCCTTTCTCCACAATGGGGACTCAAAGTTGCTTTATCAGTCTTGTGTCCTTCATTTTATCATCACAACAATGCTGTAAGGTAGGTTAAACCGAGAATGAGTCACTGGACCAAGGTGATTAGAACCTGGGTCTTCCAGATCCCAGTTTGAAACTCTTGAACATTATGCCATATTGGCTTTCATGAGGTACCTGCTGTTGAACAGTAGCAACCAGCCAGGCCTGGTCTTGATGAGTCCTCCCTTAAAGGCCAGAACAGGCCTCCAAAGGGACCTGCCCTTTTACTGACATATACAAAATTTTGAAGGCTGACAGCACTATGTGGCTGCCTAGTGATGGCCACTGAGGGAATTCATTTCTTAAAGCTACACAGTCTGCAATGATTTATTTTGGGGAGGATTAACACCCCACCCCCCATATAAAGATAGATTTAGATTTTTCTGCAAACCTTGAGTGTTTTTCAGGTTTGTGAAAAGATCTCTCTTTCTTGTCTGTTCCTGGCTCTGGTCTCCAGATTTAAGTATCCACAGAACTGGCAATGGTGAGACTAAACTATATTGGAAGCCTGATCATTGCCAAACGCAGGTTGATGCTTTGCTAAACTGTCAATTCGTAGTATAGAAACAGTATTAATATTTGTACTTGCATGTCTGTTACACATGAATTTGACAATAATGAAACAGCCTTTAATTATTAAAGGACCATGATAACATACAAGAAAAATGCACAAGACAAAAAGATGTGTAATTTTAAACACACTGATTGTACTGGAAACACGAAACTTGTGCAATCTTCTAGAACCGCATATACAGTGGTACAGGTGACCCTAGCTCAAGTGCAAGATCTGGAAGGAAAACAGCAGATTACTCCTTGTAAGAATGACAGTGCCTTCTGCTTACAGAAAGGCATTGGCTTGCAACAATACTATCCCGTAGTAAGCAGCAGAGAAACATCTGCTTGCACATCTTCATTTTAAGAGACTATGGCTGAAATCCTAAGAACACTTTCCTGAGAGTAAGCTCTACTGAATAAAAATAGGACTTATGTCCACATAGACCTGCCTAGGATATCTCCCTACACTGCCTATAATACAAAAATCTTATCTAGGGAAACAAGATTGGTTTATAGGTAAGGGACTTGTCAAGTGATATTTCTGAAGCTTACATATGTACTTAGTATTACAACCTGGTTATGTACTTAGTATTACATCCTGGTTAGATGAGATGCTGTACTTGCCATTTTAGATAATCTTTTTACTTCTACTGTTACCCACCTTGTGTCCTATCTTGATCAATAAAAAGGTTGGCATATAAAAATTTCAAACAAACCAGAATTAACAAATGGTCCCCCCCCCATATATTATGATAGCGTCAAGTGGCAGATAAATATTGACAGACTATTTTTAAAATGTTAAGCAAAATATTGAAATACAGTTCCACACAATCCAATATTGGCCCTATAAGGATCTATAAAGAACAGTGTGAAGGGAGAACACATTCTTAAGGTCTATTTATTAAGAACTGCCAGCCATTTATTTTCCACAGGATTAAGATTAAACCTGAATAAAATTCATGTTTAGAAATAATGTGCCTTCCCCATTCAGGAAAAACTTGAAGTTTTAGGGTTTAAGGTTAATTTAAAGGATTCTAGAGTAATTGTGCCATTTCTCCACAAATATTTGTAATCTTAATTTATGTATTTTCAATTACGTATTCTGATTCTAATCACTACAGGGGACTAACACAGAAAGATCTCTTGTGTAAAAATAAGCTAGAAGAACAGTCAACCAAGAGAACTTCAAGTACTATTGGCAAAAGGACTTAGAAAGAAATCTCCAACTAACAAACTTTGGAGTTAAAAGCACCACATAGAAATTGTTTAGAAAGTTACCGGAGTCCTACAACTTTGCACTAAGCCTGAAACACAGGTAAACTAAATAACTGTTATCTCTGCAACAAAAGAATGCACAGTCAAGATTTCAAGCCAAATGTCTAATTTGTAAATTTCAAATACTGTTCAAATTATATTTGAAGCTCTATTTCCAATTAGTAAGCATCTTAAAGTCACCTCCTTATGTTGGGCCAATTTGTAAGGACTCAAATTATATTGTATAGCTTCTTGCAGACAGTCACAAATGAAGGCATATACTCAAATATTTATCACAGTTATTCCTAATTCCAGTTGCTTTGTTTCTTTAATATCCCCTCTGTGCAAGAGCAAAGGTACAATATATAAAGGCTCACAGCATTCATTGTAAATCTTTGCTGCAACTGTTCCACCTGTGTTGTAGCCCTCAAAGAAAAAAAAAGGGTGTGTGTTTGAGGACTCCCATTTTGTGAGAAAAAAATGAGAAGCTTTAACGATGAATTTAAAGACTAGAGGAGAAAATGAGAAACGTTAGGTGTGAGGATCAGGAAATGTTAAATTCATGCACTTAGGAACACACACTCACACCCCACAGTAGTAGAAGCAGTAGTAGTAGAGGAAAACACTACATGTGTAGGGGTAGAAATATTTGTTACATCATGATGCTGGCTGGCGATGGAAGGTTGCCGCCTTAGAGCCCCCTGAATGGAAGTTCCACTCTGGAAAGCATTCACTACATCCATCTGCAAGGAATCAGAGATTGTGACAGCTTGCTCAGCAAGAGAGAGAGAGAACAAGAGAAAGGACCATCCCATCTACAACACATAAAAAAGTAAAGAAAAAAGGCACTTTTATGGAGCAGATAAAGAGGCAAAAGAGGCATTCAGAGATGAAGTGAAGAAGGCGCTTGAGGCATTAGGATCATCCATTTCCCCATGTAGGGAACATTCATACAGTTTATGACCCACCCACCCCGGAACTGAGAGCAATGGGAAGATTCATAACCCCTTCAACCCACACTGTCTCCTACCTTTTACAAGACCATACCTGAGTCTGTATCCTGTTTAGGCCCCTAAACCATAAGATCTGACCACGTCGGAGTTCTCTTTCAGCATGATCAATCTCCTCGACATCTTCTGCTAGTTCTTCTTCTGGAATCTCCTCCTTCTGTGTACCATGGCCAGCTTCCTTTAGAAATTTTAAATGGCTGGTTGGAATTGTTGATATTAACTATGGGCAATTGAGGAAAAAAGGTAATTTTATTAAAAAGCTCAAACTTCACCCAAATTCAATTTAGGAATTTTGTCAAATACAATTCCAAATAAATGACAGCAGCAGAAGAAGGCGGGGGGAAGGAGATTGGATTTATACCCTGCCCTTCACTACCCAAAAGAGTCTCAGAGCAGTTTACAATCTCCTTTCCCTTCCCCTCCCCACAACAGACACCCTGTCAGGTAGGTGGGGCTGAGAGAGCTCTTTCAAGAACTGCTTGTGAGAGAACAGCTCTGAGAGAACTTATGACTGACACAAGGTCACACCAGCTGCTGCATGTGGAGGAGTGGGGAATCAAACCCAGTTCTCCCAGATTAGAGTCCATGCTCCTAACCACTACACCAAACTGGCTCTCTTATCCCCAAAACATTATAAGAAAGCTACATAGGAAATTGTAAGGCCATAGAAAGCCAGCCAGGATTGCAAAAAAACATTAGCAGATGCAATAAAGGCATACTATTAGTACTTGGCGACAGGCAGCAGTAGGGAAGACTGTGCCAATAAGGCTGCCTTTCCCAGAGTTGTTTGAAAATTCAAAACAGAATTAATGCAGCATGAATAAGTTATTTACAATGGAAAAATTACAATATATGACTAAATACATGTATAGAACCCATTGTGCAATTCGCTTGCTGAAAGTGCAGATTATTACTACTTACCTGGCCCCAAAGTAGTGTTCCCATTCCTAGAAAAATTGACCATAGCCATTGTTCTACTGTCAGTTCTGAGCAACTGAAAGGCTTTCCACCAAACTGCACTATAAGTATCTGTTAAAAGAAATGAAACAGGTTTGTTGGCTACTAAACAATACACAATCTAGGAGCTCACTTCCAAGTTAGCAAGTGCGCTTACATTTATCTAAACTTGCAATACCTATGAATGCAACTGCTCCCCATTTTTTAATTTCGTTGCCAGTATATGAAGCTGTCCACAGAATCAAAGCTTTGTTTACTCTAGAAATATTACTTGTGTGTTGCAAAAATAAGCATCTGAAAGAGAACTTCTTAATTAATTCTGTGACATGCCAACTTCAATTCTGCTTAACTATCTGTTAAAGCTAAAAGTATTCAAGTCAATATCTCTCTTCCAAAAGTTATCAGTATCAGGTTCAAATACATTTAGTCTGACATTCAAACATAATTTCTATCTCAAATTGTGTACTTTGAAGTGGAACTAACATACACTAATTTCAGCAAGCACTGTAGTAATTGCCGTATTTTTCGCTCCATAAGACGCACCTGACCATAAGACGCACCTAGCTCTGCTCGGTGCTGTGGCTTGGGAATGGTGAGGGGGGTTTAAGACACACACACTTCCCCCCCACTTTTTTTGGGAGAAAAAGTGAGTCTTATGGAGCAAAAAATACAGCACTTAGAAGCTCAGAAACCCAGTCCTGTGCCTTAAAATCCATAGAGGGCAAGGTGTCATTAAGAAAGCTGCATATGCTGGACTTGTAAATGCATTAGGATAATGGTGGTCCTGACCGGGCAGAAAGGCAGCATGCAAATTTTGCAAATCAATAAATAAATGCACGCTGCTAACAACCTTAGATTTCAGTTAGTTGATTTTTTAAGAATGATAGAAAATTATATACTGTATTATGTCCTGCCCAGTGATACCTATTCTGACATACAGAAAGCATCAATTATAGATACATTTGTCATCAGTAACTATCTACCCACCTGTACAATAAATGTGCCAAGAACTATAGTACAGAAGATAGCATTATTGAAAATTCCTTCAAATACATTTCTTTCACCATGAATTTTTCGGGCATTTATTTCATTAAAGAGCTGCATCATCACAAATGTATTAAATACAATAGTATAATGCTCCGAAGGAGGGGCGTGCAATGGTGCATTTCTTCCACTGTCAATGTCAAAGATTTTTTCGCCTGTGAAGGAGAGAGTGATATATTCTAAATATCCAGGGCCAATTCAGATTTCAAGGTAAAATATTTCCATTAAAATGGAACATTGAAGAGGAGACCTGCAATAGCAACTTTCGAGGGCTAGCCACAAGTGCTTATTACTCAAAAATACAACAAATTTTGGAACTCTTACCTGCAAACAGAAGTGTGAAAACAACCACAAGCTGGTAGAAAGCATGGCCCAGAATATTCTTCATCATTGTGCGTGAGATGAGAGGTTTATTTCTACCGTATGGTTTTCGAAGCAAGAGAGACTCTGTGGGGGGTTCCGTTGCCAAAGCAAGAGAGGCCAGGGTGTCCATTATAAGGTTTACCCATAACATCTGAACAGCTTTTAAGGGAGAATCCTATAAAAACAATACATTTCCCAATATATCACAAATATCCTAGAAATCAACAATTTTGTACTAGAAATACTCTACTGAAATGTGGCAATGTTCCTTTAAAGGGCACCTTTGATAAAGGGCTCTAAGGATAATTCTGGATGTAACAGAATTTACAGCTGAAAAGTGAGCCCATAAATACCTACTTGTGTAATACATGCTCCTGTGAAAGCAACAATTACAGCTACTACATTGACAGTAAGCTGGAACTGAAGGAACTTGGAAATACTGTCATACACATTTCGTCCCCACATAACTGCTTTAACAATGCTTGAAAAGTTGTCATCTGTAAGAATGATATCAGAAGCTTCTTTAGCAACATCTGTTCCAGCAATACCCTGAAAGGAGTGACCAAAAAACAGAAACATAATCAGTTTTCACACATTAGACACACATCTTACATTTAAGCACTTACTACCAGGTGGTTCTATAACACTGTGCTGTAAAGTACTTTAAAGTCCGGGCAGTGCAAAAACTGTCAAACCAGCATCAAGTTTATGTAACCTCAAATGATAACATCTGTCATTTCTTCAGCTTAAAAGCAACTGGTTATGTACAGGTTGATTACAACAATTAATTCTCTTGTACTGCTTTCATCCAAACCAGTGACTTGATTTGTGAAAATGAACAGCAGCAAACTTAATGAAGAATGCTGTAAAATGGCAATAGTGAAAACTGAACTTTTAAAATAAATCTGCCTTTGGAATAATAAAAGTCTGATTTTCTAAATATCTTTGATTTTCTAAATATCTTTGCTCAGGACAGCGTATTTTAAAAAGTTAACAGCAGTTAACCCACAAAGCCGCTAGATGGCACAATAGTACTTGAGTTTTCCATGTCATTGAAGCAAATCAATCTAATTTTAGCAAACAAAGGCAATATATTTTCTTGTAGTAGTTAGCTACTGGTGCCAAATGGTTAATTCTATACAGATTTAAAAGCTGCACATGTTCAAGTGTAATGAGCAGATAGCACGTTTCATATAATGTAATATGGCTATTCGTTAAAAAGTGCTTTGCCCCTTCAAGTTAGCATCAACTAAGAATGGAAGTTTGACTTCAAATGCTACATGAGAATAGTATGGGAAGTACCTACAGCTTCACCTCCCACAAGCATAACTAGACTGACTAGTTCCGCTCTCTGGAAAAAGCACTGTTACCTAGTCAGCATCAAAAAGAAAAAAAACCCCAAAGCATGAAAGGTTCAGTGTCATGTAAGCGATCTGCCTGACACCAAATTCTACAAAGATATAGTAGTCTACACAGATCTTAGTTGCGGTGTCACAATTCCACTTCAACAAGGAACAGGAAGAACAAATGAAATCTGATCTCAAAATTAGGTGCTCAGAAGTAGTATCAGTTTAGCAGGAACCACGTTAACATCTCACAATCCACCACACTTCTTAGTTAAACGGTCAAGGGTAAGCTTTGTGCGAACTTCTTTGCCACAGGAAACAGCAATACATTTCTCTAAAGTTTTACTCCACTTAGTCCCTCCTCCCTTGCTCTCCCTCTATACTGCTTTACTAAAAGTTAAGTTTCTTCATAAACTTTTGTTTCTTTATAGACTTTATAGAACCAAGGGCATTTGACTTGTACACTTCTCTTCAGCTGTGCAGTCCTGGCACCATGACTGTCTGAGAAGAGAGACAACTAGAAGCCAGGCAGGAAGAGCAAGGTGCATTCAGTTCCGATCTTATCAACACTCTTTTATTCAGTCATCAGCATGGTATAAATGCTTCCACTACAACCAATCCTAGCAGTTTACTTAAGTTGCTGTATTTTTACTAGACACACTGATGACAGCAGTCAAATTCCTTACCATTGCAAAGCCAACATCTGCTTTTTTCAATGCTGGGCCATCATTGGTTCCATCACCAGTCACAGCTACGACTTGCCTCTGTTCTGAAACTGTACTGTCTATTATACCTAAAATCAAACACCATTGGTATTTAATTCAAATATGGAGTTTATAATGAACTCAATTACATGATACTGTAGTATAAATATGCTATTCATACCATATTACAAGTTATGGCTCCAGCTCTCTTGAACACCTATATTCCATTACTGTGAAGAACTATTTTGATGAGTCTTTTAGTAGACATCACTCTCTTTTTTGCACTTGCAAATTAGTTTGTGTTTGTTCTTTCTTTACAACTGAAGTTAATGCAAGAACTAGTATATTTCTAAATTTTGTTTAGCTATTTATACCCAACCCTTCTCCCTAGTGTGGACCCAAACCAACTTACAGTGTTCTCCCTTTTATCCTCACAACCACACAGTGAGATAGGTGAGGCTGAGAGTGTATGACTAGCCCAACATAATCCAGCAAATTTCAGCGGCAAAATGGGGATTCAAACTTGACCCTCCCAGATGCTACTTAACACTCTGACCTCTAAACTATACTGGCTCATATTAATGCAAGAATATTTAGTTACCTTTTACTAGGGTGTGTTTGTCGGTAGGGGAAGACCTTGCCAGTACACGGAGCTTAGGCCACATTTTGTCTATTCGCTCCTGTTCTATCTGTAAAGATAATTTACATTAGTCTCATAACTAAGATTTTAACTGAAATTAGAACATTTATTAGTCAGACTCACCTCTCCTTTTTCATTACGTATTCGTCTATTGAATTCTTTGCCTTCTAAGCACAGGAAGTCTTCACCAGGATGCAAAATGCCACATTTTAAAGAAATAGCACGGGCCGTGTTAATATTGTCCCCAGTAACCATACGTACAGTTATACCTGCACGTTGGCATTTTCTTATTGCATCTGGTACCTAAATAAGAAAACATTATGCACAAAAAATTGTTTGCAATCGTACTTCTCAATAACAGGGAAATACTCAAATATTTCACAACACTTGGCCCCCTCCCCGGCACGCACACAGTTTTAATGTGTTACTATGTCCTTCTGCAACTGAGCTTGGTTGTACTAGGGCTCTACACATTTCTAGGGGGGCCGCTTGCATCTTCATGGTATTATAATTATATATATATTTGTGTGTGTAAACATGTTTTGTCTTAAAAATCATGATTCTCTTTCAGGCGATCCCTTGGTTTGCTTTGTTAAGGAGTCAGCATTCCTGTGGCTTATTCTGGCCATTTTCTTAAATGAGCCCATTACCACAAGCTTATTTGTCTCACATTTGGAAGACAGTTAGGCCCAAATGGGGTTGGGACTGCAATTTACTGCACAGCTGACACACAAAAAGCTTCTTGCAATACTAAGGCACAGGCCAAGTTCCAATGATACAGCAGATGGAGTGGTATACCTGCATCAACTGTACCACTTATGACTGGAGATTCACAATAACTTGAATGATCCCTCCATTTAAAGAAAGTTTCTCACACACAGATAAACCTGGTGTTTTGTGCAGAGAAAGTATTTAAATTGTGCAAGTCCCCCCAACCTCCAGACCAAAGGGGTACAACCACAAGTTTACTGCCTTATCTGTTGTTGGCGAGAACTAGGGCTCAGATTTGTTTAACAAGACAGTAGTACGCTTTTCTTAATTTCTTAGGTTAAGTGCATGTGTACACTTTTTATAAAGGCTTCTTGTACACCAAGATTCTGTAACAGAGCAATGGGGGTATATATGCATTCACCCCACCTCATGCATAACAGTAGGGTACTTTCCTAGAAATGACACAATTCACTCCCTGAAGGGATTAGGTCATATCAGTCAACATAAACATACAACCTGATCTTTAGTTAGGTTAAAATACATCTCAGATCAAAATGAGAGGCAGCTAAACAGAGTGTCTGGGTATTCTTTTATTTCTTTTTTAATCTTTGTAAAGACCCTAGATAAAACAGCTAACAGCTTTGTAAAGAATTCCTAAGGGCACACTGTAAAGATGAGAGTTTTCCTTACCTCAGGCCTCACAGGATCTTCAATGCCGACAACAGCAATACACGTAAGACCTGTGACAACATCATTTTCGTTGTCCCATTCAGGCTCAGGTTCTCCTGCTGGAAAATCTCTGAATGCCAGACATATGGTTCTCAGTCCCTCTGAGGCCATTGGTTCAATCACAGTTTTTACTATATCATCACGGTCCCTTGGTCTAAATACTTTTGGTTCACCAGAAGCACTCAGTATCTTAAAGCACCTGAGAACAAAAACAGTTAAAGAACTTCAGAATTCACAGACGTCCAATGAAGGCCCTGAAGGTTAAGAGCTCTGTAGGATGGTATCACATTTTCCCCAAATATTAGAAACACTTAAAACCTAACTGAGCATTACATGACAGAACAGATTTTGAAAAGAGAGGTTTCAAAAGGAGGCAGAAAGGAGCCCAAACTGAATTAGGATCACAGCACTGAAGGACAGTATGTACACACATGCACAATTTCGGACTGAATTGTCCTTGAAGCTGTGGGGGGGAGAGAAAAATAATACTGGAAATAGCACCAGGAAGGGACTAATACTCCTTTCTTTTGCACCCCTCCCCTCAAGTTGTTATGAAGTCTTAAACAAGATCCAATTATCTTGACTAACATTTATACTGGTCATTATACATTTCCCAATACATTGCATACAACTTGTTCTTACATTAGATAGTGAGATATTTGTGTCAGAATACACCAAAAGTTCATGATGTGGGATTTGTGGCACACAGCCTGAATGTCACCCCTATTCTAGAAGCACTTCCTGGGAATCCCCTTTCCCCACATCACATGACTTGAGAAGAACAAAGTTAACTCAGATACACCTGAGTGGGAAATGCTTTACATGTCCATCCATATATAAAAACAAACAGAACCAGGCCATAGAGTAGCAAAATCCATTCCTACAAGAGGTGCACCTCTCCAGGGACTGTTTTATAAAACTTTAGGAAACAAATCAATAGAACTCTCAAATCAGACTCTTCAGATTTTTTAAAGGCATTTTCCAAATCTGTTTCATATACTACAATAACCTGAACTGAAAATTCAGACTGCTGGTACAAAAAAAAATGCTTTCAACTACCTTCCATCAAGCCAATGCAGATTCAGCCATGCATTCCACCACTTAAAACCCCAGATTAAAAGTGTGAAGGTAATAGAGGATATACAGACTAGTTCTATTGGTCCAATAGAAATATAATGTAGAAAGCATAAAAGAAAAGGAATAGTGATGATTTGGCTACTTACCATGGAAACAGCTAAGTTAAATGGAAAATTAACCTTCCAGTAGCTAATCTCTAGCATTAAAGTAGCTACTTGACCATATTTATGTCAGAGTCTCCACAATGACTAGGACAAGTTTTACGCAGCCTTGTATTTTATGAAGAACTACAAAGGTAGCTCAGTCTAAAAGCAGTGAAGCAGCTGAAATCTAGAACACTGATTAGACAGTTGCTCGGGTATGTTATAATCCAAGTCTTATGGGAACGACTTCTAAATTAGCTAGTTCTAAAAACCAGTGAAACCAATACAAAAAAATGCAATTTGAATGCCAGGACACAATCTAGAAATGTGTCAACACTTAAGGTGTGAGAGATCATCAATTTAAAAAGGTAACTTGCTTTTTAAGTACTATTTCCGAGGCACCCTTGCTGAATATCCGGAAGCTGCCATCAGCATTCTTCAACACAGTACTCATAGATTTTCTAACAGAGTTGAAGGTGTAGACTTTGTAGAGTGTCTCTTCTGGTATTTCATTTCTAATATCCTGATAGTCTCGTTTCAGATCCAGAATCAGCCCCAGCAAGGCACATTCAGTTTTATTACCAACATGGCGGGGTAGACCACCTTCTTTTTCAGGAGGCTAGAACACAGAACAAGCACTTTTGAGTAGGAACTATATTAAATATATATAGTTAGAATATTGTTAGAATGAAGAATTGGCAATAATTAAAAATTTAACACCTCAGAACCTAAACTGGACTCAGAAGTTATCTATGGAAATTAGATGAGTAGCTCACAGTGCAACCCTATGCAGTTACTCCAGTCTAAATCTATTTAAATCTGTGGGTTTCGTTGCTACATAAAACTGCACTGTCTTCAAAGTAAAAAAAAAAGTGCTTCCTGAGGAATCAGTTTTTTTTATGAAGAACACTCAATAAGCTGTTAGATATACTAAAAGATTTTTATACTGAAGCCTGTAAGATTACACATAACACCATTTCGGGAGTAGTTTATTAGCTCACTTAAAAGCAAATCTGAGAGCCAATGGTTAAATTCTTTTCAGTGTCACATAACAGTAAATGCATAGCCTATTTCAACATTTGGCAAGAAAATAACATAACATTCTTCATTAAGTTAACTAAAACCATACATGGAAATTTGTTCATTAGTATTCAGTGTTTGCAATAAAACCAAATAAATCCTGATTTCTTTACAAAGACAAGGCAATGACTATATCTCTCTTTATATATAAAGCTGTTTTCAAAGCGGCAAGATTCCATGGGGTGCCAAAATCAGTTCGCTGCAAGAACTGCCACTCAAAACGACGTCCTTGCCCACTGGCTGCATTCCCTCCCTGCATTGCCTCACTCTCACCCACAGAGCATTGCACTTTGGGAGTTGTACTTCGCTGCTGGCTTTACTGCAACCACAGCAGAGGGAATTAGAACTACAACTCCCAAGTTGGGAGTCCCAAGAGGCAGTGGGCCAGGATAACTAATCAGCTGGTGTTAAACGTGAAGCAGCTTTGCCATTGAAAGGGCTCGCGGGGAAACGAAAGGAAAACATCCAGCACAGAAGCTTGCAGTCAGTTCACTGTGCATGCCCATGAAAGGCTACCTACAGTTAAACTTCGTGGGTCTTAAAGATGCAGCTGGACTCAAACTTTGTTCTGGAAATCAGTTAAGTGCTGGCTTGCAGCAAGTCTCTGGCTCCACCGCTCTGCACCAACCTCTGGGGATTTCTGTCACTTTGGGAGATGAGAGAAGAGCTGCAGACGGTGGGGCTTAGCAAAGGAGGAAGCATTTATTTGCTTTCAAAATCGATGATGGGGGAGAGCCCCTCTGCAAGCCCTTTTGCAGTGCCTACAAAATGGAAATAGGTGAGCTGGCCCCAGCTTTAGCCCTAATAATGTGTGTGCACAGCCTGTTTACTCGGGAGTCAGTAAGGAAGAGAGATGCACTCCGACACCCACTCTGTTAATAACTGCAACGGCCACTACAAACAGGCTCTGTTGGGGGGGGGGGGGGGAGACAGCAAGGGTGCAGTGGCGGCGTGGCTGAGAGGAAGAGGGAAAGAAGTTGAGATGAAGAAAATTGCTTTCTTCCTTCTTTTTCTTCCTCTTGCTAGCACCCGTTGCATTGTTGCCTGCAACAGGCCTTGCCCCTAGTTACACTATATTTCCATTTGTAAACAATATAGGTCTGAATCAATACCAAGGTGCAGGTTTGCTTAATGTGTGACCCAGCCAAACACCGGTAGGTCTTTCAGTGTTTCCTGCCTGGGACTGCAAACAGAGAAGGTATTGAGTGACCGGCAGGCTACAGTGCAATTCTAGTGCCCTACTCGGTAAGTCACAACCTAAGCAGGTCTTTACCGCTCCAGTCAGATTGTCAGATTTCTTGTCATTTTGGGCCCACTATTTGAAATCTTGTGGCTCTTGGAAAGACAGTCAGAGCTGTCTTTTTGGGAGATGCAAATCTATGAAGCCATGTCTTACAATCAAGACAAAGTCATCTGTTTGAGTTCCCATTTCTTCCATGATCAAGAAAAATACTGAGTTCCACAGAACCACACTACTAATGTATGGCACTCCAAGGTCATTAAATTATTTCTGAAGAGCAAGTATGGAGCTAGCAGTTTGACTTTATAAAAGCCGATTTTCACTCATCCAGCCAAAAATGCTCACTGTTGAATGCTGTTAGAGTTACTTTCCACTATATTCCTAATTACTAGATTTAGAAGGAACACAGTTGCTGAATAGTTTGTCAATAGCTCTAAATAACATTTCACTAATGTATACATTATACTTCAGTAGAATATGTACACTGAAAATATCTGCCCCCTTATTGAGCTTGAGCCAGTTAGCTACCTTCCCTGGCCTTTTATCCTTTGACACTAGGTTTCTGTTCCTTTGTTTTATTAAGAAAAATATTCAAAGATAACATCAGTCAGTAACAAAACATCAACCAGTAACAGACATCAACAAAACATCAACAACAACAGAACTGAGATACCTATACAAGGCAGACTTCAATATTAATGTAACGATTAAGTTCTGTATAAAGTAACAAAATAAATTGAAAATAACGATGATTGCTAAAGGAATATGGGGAATCTACATTCTTTAAAAGTTTATCCAATACCGGGTACCACTTATTCAGGAAGTTATTCCTTTGCCCTCTTAACATCCACTATTTTATCAAAAATTAGATAATCCCACAGACACATATACCATTCCTTTATCCCAGGTAGCTGAGAGGCCTTCCAATGAGAGGCAATTACTTTTTAAGCTATCAACAATAGCATTGCAATTAAAAAAATTTTGTATGTTAATCATGGTTGCTTGGTCCTGTTTTTATGGAAAAACTGAAATAAATAAAAAAACAAGGAAAAAAAGGAATGTCTAAATTAGGCCAAATATTCAACAGTATTGAGTGTATTGTAAAAGGAATTGCATGTCCAGTAATATAAGTTATTTGTTGTGCAATACCTTTCCAAAACTTAAGAACTACTGGACAAAACCACCAAGAATGAATGTGCTTTGACGCTAGGTAAGCTTAGCATTCCATCCTTTTTCAGTATATTAGGTCCCGTTGGGCAGTTTCTTTTGGTTAATTTATAAAGTCATTTGACTGCTTACTTGGGATATCACCTTGAGCAGAGGCTACCTTGCTCGTGGATGACCATGTTGTGTGGCTTGTGTCATCTACACCCAGGTCAGCAAGTTCATGGTTAAATACAGTGACAGCACTCAGATTGGGTAAATAGGAGGGATGCAATACTACACAATTATAATGGCACTCACGGAAGGGAACTTTCCAACCTCCCCAGTCCTACTGCAGACTGGCATAATCCCACAGAATGTTGCTCTTGGGGAGGGGGCTTGCAATGGGAGAGGGGGAACTGGTGAAAATACCCATCCCTTCTTCTGTGGGAAGTGCAACCTTTGGCAACCGTAATAGTTTGGAGCTAAGCTAGTGGGACTCACTCTACTGCTCACAATAGACCATGCTCACAGTTACCGCCAACCAGAAGAGCCACATTCCTTCCATCCCTGAACCTGAGAGAGATCTGCAGGTTACTCATTCCTCTGGTGGTAGCTGTTTCAAGGTGGCAGCCATGTGCCAACCACAAGCCCCACTGGGCAAGGGCCTTGCTCACTTTTCAGAAAGATGGGGCATGTGCCACAATGGGCCACAGTGCTCAGAAGAAAAGCAAGTGGCATGTCAGCCACATGTGGCTCCTGAGCCACTGATAATCTATGATCTAAAGCAGAGGTCTCCAATGTCATGGCACCCACTGACGTCACAGCGCCCACCAACACCTTTCCTGGTGCCTTCCAAGGTTTTTTAGAAAGTGGGTGGGGCCATGCAGGGCTTCAGATTGCCTACTGCAGATCTGATTATCTGTGGAGATTTTTACAAATGCTGTTTCGGCAGCAGCTACCACAACAGCAGCAGGATCTTCACTGTGTGACTGAAGGTAAGATGTGGGAGCCATTTGGTGAATGCGCCCACCACACTGTGTCAGAATTCTAAAGGCACCCACTGGCTCAAAAAGGTTGGGACCCCTGAACTAAGGCTATAAACACAATTCACCCTGAATTAAAACCACTCTGAAAGCCTGCGGATTTCAACTGAAGTGACACATGCACGTTCTTAACTCTCCCATTGAAAACAAGTGAGACTGAAGTGCTTAAATTTGATTGGATCATACCCTATACGGTTGGTTTTAAGGGAATCCCCCCCCCCCCTACTCACCAGAATTTTGGTAGTATAAGCAGAGTTAACCGAGATTCCCGTTATAAGGTATGACAAAGTTCTTTCAGGAATTGCTTCTGGTTCTGGAATTTTTTTATAATGCTTTTCATTGATGTAAGCCTGGACCACTGTCATTCTGTTCATTGTCAGTGTTCCCGTTTTATCTGAGCAAATGGCTGTTGCATTACCCATTGTTTCACAAGCATCCAAATGTCTGACCAGGTTATTGTCTTTCATCATTTTCTATAACAAAACAAAAATCAATTCAATCTCATCTGTTTTTAAAACTTGTTTGTGGAATGTACCTGCTATTGTGCTTGCTCAAGTTGACATTCCTCAGTAAACTACACAGTAGAAGTCTTACAGCTAAACTGCCTAACTGAATTTTGGCCAAGGCTAAGCCAGCAGCAGAATACATCCGTTGTAAGAGTTACACAGTGTAACTGATCCAGAAGGAACAGCCTTACGCTTGCTTACTAAATACTTTCAAGCATACTACTTATAAATGTACATTATGCCAGCTATACAGAACAAGTATTTAACTCTTCAGATATTTAACTGAACTGTATATTCTGCTTAAGAAAAAACTTCCATGGCTTATGACATATATACATTAATGTGCAGACCTATTTATTTTTCAGACATACCTTCACAGAGTAAGCCAGAGAAATAGTAACTGCAAGTGGAAGACCCTCTGGAACTGCTACAACTAGGACAGTAACACCAATGATGAAGAACTTCACAAAATACTGAATGTATATTGGGGTACATTCAGCAAGCCAAGGTCGTTTCTGAACCCAGAAGGTATCAATTACAAAATACAACACAAGAATGATGACTGTGACTGCGGACATCAGCAATCCTTTTGATAAGAGAAAAGAAAAGGTGTATTTCTGTATTACATATCTACACATTACAACGTTCTTCCAAGCTTAATTACAAAATCTAAGATTGATTTTGGAAAGCTAGCAAGTATTCTAACGAACTCTCAATTACTAAGGATGTGAAGAACAAAACTGTATGAACACATCAGTGAAAAGCACTGCAGGAATTGCTCTGACATTCTAGGAGATGAACTACAGCGTTCAACTGAAGAACTGTTAGGAGTCAGAACATCATAGAGGAAAAGAAATCTAACAGAATAGTAAAAGCATTTTCAACTGTGTGTTTGCATACATGCACATATATAAATATTTAAAGCAGATTTGGAGAAAAGATACAGAGCAGCTGCTGGAAGGATGGGTAGTTGAAACAGAATCAAAAACCAAGAGATGAGACAACAATCAAGTGCCAAAGGAGAGAAAAAGGGAAGCCAACAAAAACAAGTAAAGGTGCAGAAAGATATTCCCCCTAAGTAACAAAGTAAATTTGAAAGCAAGACGTTTAATTACTGGCATGCCCAGTTTGCAACTTCATATGTTGCATATATAGTGAATCACTGAAATAGGATATTTCATTTAACAAAACCATGTTAGGTATCTTGAACAAATCAATTAAGTACCATGAATTTACTTTAGTCTGCCATTTATTCTTCCTAGGATGACAGTGACAGTTAACAGCCAAGTTTCAAAATTTAGAAAACATTTTGTTCCGAGCGAGATTACAAAACTGAAAGAGCAGTACCTGCTTTGCCAATCTGAACTGCTAGCTTTGTTAGTTTTCCTTGTAGGACTGATTTCTCTTTTTTGGGCATATTGTTTCTTTTCTTCTCATCGCCATCACCACCGTCTTCACTCTTCAGAGGCTGCATTTCCATGGCTGCACCATCCTGAGCTTTTGCTAAATTAGGCAGAAGTAAATCTATAAACAATCCCCCCAAAATTCTTGAATAAGCGTTGACACTAGACCCACTGCACTGAAATTTATTCTACAAGAATAAAGCTACTTCAGAACTCAGTCTGAGAAGCCAAATTTCTTATTCTTGATACCCAAATCAAATCAAAATTAACTGGCCATATTTCCAGAAACTGAACAGCACATCTCATGTCAACTTAACAACAGCTTGGATACCTAGTGAACAAACCAACCAAAATGTGTGGAACCCTGGACAACAGTCATTAATTGTGATCCAGGTCTTAAATGGCATTAAAAAATAACTGGCTCTAAAGTTTATTCAGGTATAACACTCCTATCATGATAAGCATGGGGCCACTGCTCAGGTGTACCCATGTTGTGAAGACAATGTGCATTCTGTTCCTCAGTACCGTTATATTAAGATATTACAAAAGTGGATGTGGTTCTGCCATTTTTGGCAGGCATTCTGCATTCTATTATAGCTACACCTTTATGCAATATGTGGGAATAATCTGAGCTACTGCAGAACATTCTAAGCCACAGTTAAGAAATTAGGAGTGCGATGAAGGACCACGTGCTCCTTTCTCCCACAGTTTGGAATCCTGCAGACAAAATGCTTAACTGGAAGGGGTCTGTATGTATTTTGTGGGGTGAGGGTAGAATTTGATCTTTGAAGGAGAGGAGATACGGTTGAGACAAAAAGGAATGGAGAAGAACTGAATCTGTTATTTATGTATAATCCCTTAGCCATGGTTAGACGTAAGCCTACATTAGTTCTAAACATTGACATCAGCAATACTGACAATCAGTAGCAGCATCCTAGCATAAAGTTGGCTTAAATCCCATCTTTTAAAATGACTAGTTAAAGATTATACAAAAAGTTCTTTGAATTTGAAACTATGTTTTACCTATATGTTTTGGTAAGCCTCTTATGTTCGAAGTTGTTTAAGTGATAGAGATTAACATTTTCACATTACCTTTGTTACGATTTTCAATAGTGCCATCTTGTTTTTTACCTGCAACACACGTACAAAAACACTAGTTACAGCTTTAAGAAAGTCTTGAGTTTCTTTGGTTCTCATTAATTACTAGACTGTTGTCTTTTGTACAGACTAAAGGGCACTGTTGGACTATTCATGACACACTGATGATACCTTTATTAAATTCTGCTTAGAAGCAGCTAGACCAAGCTGGCTCATGATGGTTAATCACCCAGTCCTGAAATCCAGAAAATGACCAAAGCCACCTAAGTAACAATAAATTAGATCAAAGACATGGTGTGCTTTAGAAGACAGTTAATTTAAATACCTAGTTTTCAGTCCTGATTTAAGCAAACTGGAATCAGACTGAACTCTTTAAAGCGTTCCCAAAGTTCAGAAGCCTTGCCCGGGGGAGGGGGAGTGTTGAGGGAGAAGTTAGCGCTAGAAAGCTGTTTAACATTTTAGATTACAATGAAATGTAACATCAGTACACAGTCCAAGTTACTTAATCTCTAATTCTGTGCCCTACTCATGACAAAGGCATGTGCATAGTCAATGGCTCTTGCTACTGCAGTTCCTCAAATATCATGCTTTTGACAATCTTTGCAATGGTTTACCAAGACAAAGAAAATACTCTGGCATTACTGCCCTGAACATTGCAAAAGCACAAGACTGCCCGGTAAATTCTCAGTCAGCAGAACAGATCATACACATGGCTCTTTTCAAAAAGCTATAAAAAATGGTCAAACAAAATGTTTCCTCTAGAGAAATGCTTTTTTCCCCTCTAATCCTACAGCTGTAGATTCTCTGTACCAAGTTTATATTGCTTATGTCTCTCTTCATTCATCTAAGTAGTGGCTCCTTTCCAGTTAAAGCAGCATCCACTAGAAAGATGACTTTTCATTCTTCCTCCAGCTATAACCTAGAAACCATTTTCAGTTCTGAATACAGGAACACAATTTAAAGCAGATGACTAGAGAGAATAGACTATCCACATTTTTTACCTTAGAGGACATGTGCAACGTTTCATGCAAAAGCAAGCTGATGTGCAGGGCTAGATACTGATATTAAGTATTTGCTTGTTTTTAAGTTCGCTTTACCAAACAGGATTTACTGAGCAGGGATAACTGTGTCACTCATCACTAGTCATAGATACTTGCCACTTACACATGTTTAGTCTAATCTACCTCACAGGGCTGTGATGAAGATAAAACAAGAGGACAGGAGAATGGTATGAGCTGCTTTAGATCACCACTGTAGCGAAAGGCAGGATATAAATAAAGGGAACAGATATAGCTGAAGGAGCTGATAAAAGGTAGGTTGGTTGGTGGTTGAGAAGGGGAAAAAGCAGGTAAAGGTGAGGATATGGGAGCTGCCAAGGGGAAGGAAAGAGGAAATCGTGTGGCAAAGGGGTACAGGGGAAAGTGAGGTACCCCCACATGTCCTTGCAGCTTCTTCACTGCACAACTGAGCCGAGATCAGCTGGTAGTGTGTGCAACTTGGCCAGAGTTCTCCCAGGGAGAGGCAGCTGGGGTAGGGAGGAAGAGAAAGCTGAAGACAGAGACAGATAAAGGTAGCTTTGCAGTTGGGTGGGAAGGGGAGAAGGAAGCAGGAGAATGGGAGAAGCTATGGGAGCTTTCATGGAAGGGAAAGAGGAAATAGTGGAGGAGGGAAAAATGAGGTGCCTCCTCCAAGTCCTTGCAGGTCCATCACTTGTAATTTTATAAACCCCTATTATGCCCACTGCCTTAGTATTTCTAAACTGAAAAGCTCCAGCCTGCTTAGCTTTCCCTAACAGGAAAGGTGCTCCATCCCTTAATCATCTTAGTTGTTCTTTCACATTTCTGCAGTTCTTTTTTTGATACAGCAACCACAACTGCATAGAATGTTCCAAAGGAGGCTGCATCACAGATCTTTACAAGGGTATTATAATAGCAATATCATTTTTAAACGCTTCCCAAATAATCCCCAACATGGAGTTTGCCTTTTTCCACTGCTGATGTACCTGGAGTAGACATTTTCATTAAGCTATAGCACCAAGACTACTTTCCTTCTCTGTCTCAACCAATTTAGACCCCAACAATATTTATTCAAAGCAAAGATGTTTTGTTCCCGTGTGCATCATTTTAAACTTACCTACACTGAACTTCATTTACAAAATTATTGCCTACTCAGCCAATTTTAATACCCTTTTCTGGAGCTCCTCACAATCCATGTTGTTTTTCACTTTCATGAATGTTTGGTATCTGAACCTGAACACTAGGGCCCCGTCCACACGAGCAAGATAAGCCAGACGGGAAGTGACTCAAATTTGAGCCGGCGCAATTTGCGCCGCTTTTGCAGGATCACACAGGTCCATGGACCTGTGAGGGCGAACTGTCGCTGCGTGATCACACGCAGCCGTGGGCAAGTTGGTGTTTTTTTTCCGGCCGTTTTCGGTGCGCTTATCTGCTTCTACAAGGGATCGATGACTTGCCTGTCCACCCTTGGGATCATCCGATGATGCGCATACCGGGATGGGAGGGGAAACCCCCCCCCAAAAAAGCCCGCTCCCCAATGCCACTTGTTTGCCCTGGTGTGATCACACCAGGAAAGGTCAGTTCTGGGCCGTCGCAAACCATTTGAGACTGCCCTTTCACTGGTAGCTAAATAAGTCGATTCCCCACCGGCTCAAAGTGGTTTGCGACACTTTGACACCAGTTGCAGGATGCTTCCCAGATGTGCTTGTGTGATCACGCCACTTTGAGCCGGCGGGGAATCGTCCTTCTTGTGTCGCAAATGGGTGCGTATGATCACGCCCTATGCTACTCATTCCAAATTCCAAATCATTTATGAACTAATTCAATAAGCACTGGCTCTAGCATTTAGCCTTTTTGGGACTTCAGTGCTTCACTGTAAGAGCTACTCTGCTTCCTATTGTCTAATCAATTTTTAACCCAAAACAGAATCCATGCCCTTATTTATTACTGTTAAAATTTACTCTGGAGTTTTAAGCAAGGCAACTGGTCAAAAAAACCTTTTGGAAACCTATATATTAATCCATATTTGTTAACTTCTCAAAAAACTCCAAAAGGTTGGTGAAACAGAACTTCCTGTTGTAGAAGCGGTGCTGATTTTCCCTTAGGTTTTGTTCTACATGCTTAATAATGTTATCTTTAATAACAACTTCTATTAATTAACCCTGAACAGATGTCAGGCCAAATGGCTTCTAATTTTTGAGAACCTTTATTTTTTTAAAAAACGAAATGAAACAAACAGAAAAACAATTGCCACTTTCAAGGCCTTTAGTATAGAGGCCGATATCAGTGACAAGTCTGAAATTTTTGGTTTATGCCATCCCAGCCCAGAGACATTACTTTTTAATTTACCCAGTTGTCTTAGAAAACAAAGTTGCACTTACCTGTAATTGTTGTTCATTGAATATTTTCTTTGCAGGCACACATGGGGACTGTGCATGAGCAGGCTTGCCATCGGATAGGTCTTTACAGCTAAAAGTTTCCAGGGGGTGCTACGCACTGGAGCCAGAAGCATGCTCTTGCCCAGGAACCACATGCTCCTGCACAGCAGCACCCTACCCTCAGTACCTCCAAGTGCTGCTGAAGCCAGAGCATGCAGCAGGGCAGGAGGGAGAGTATGTGTGCCTGCACAGAAAATAACTCAATGAACAACAGTCACAGGTAAGTGCACCTTTGTTTTCATCATCGATCTTCTGTGCAGTCCACATGGGGATTCTAGCAAGCTACTCACCAGGTGTGGTGGGGCATGCTCTCCTCACCTGAACAAAGAATGAAGAACTGCCTTGCCTCTTGAGCCTCATGTCTCGCCTGCAGATCCAACACATAGTGACATATGAATGTGTCTGCTGACGACCAGATGGCAGTTCTGCAAATCTTTGTTAAAGGCACTCCATCCAGGAAACCTGCGGAAGAAGCCACTGCCCTAGTGGAATGGGCATGAATGTTCAATGGGCATGGCAATCTCACCCTATCATAACACTCTCTAATGGTCCTGCAATCTAGTGGGATAGGGTCTGAGATGATGCTCTCCTATCCCTCTTAGGGCCACCAAAGCAAACAGGGTTCTATTCCTGTGAAACCCCAGGGTTCTCTTGAGGTAAAATAATACTACCTTCCCAACATCTAAACCATGCAATGGGCGCTCATTCTCAGAGCTCGGCGTGGGGAAAATACAGGCAAAACAATATCTTGAGATAATGGAACCTAGCAATTACTTTCAGAAGAAACCTAAGACAAGGGTGAAGGACTACCTTTTCAGGAAAGAACTTCAAAAATGGGGGAATCTATCTGAAAATCTACCAGCTAACTCACCCTCCTGGCTGAAGTAACAGTTACTAATTAGCACACCTTCACAGAAAGTTCTGCTAAAGAACAGGTAGCAAGGGGTTCAAAAGGCTTAAGCATTAACTGTGCTAACACAATAGATAGAGACCATTAGGGCACTAAAGGATCCCAGGGCGGATAGAGATTACTTAACCCATTAAGAAACCTCTTAGACAAATGATGGGAGAAAACCGACTCTCCCTTGATTCCCTTGTGATAGCAGGAGATAGCAGCCACGTGAATCTTCAAAGAAGGGAACACCAGGCCCTTAGCCTTCAGATGTAATAAAAAATCAAATATGGCCTGCAAAGGGGCACTACCTGGCAACAGGTCCCTCTCCCTACACCAGAAGGAAAATTGTCTCTACTTATACATACGGGATCTCCTAGTGTTAGGCTTGTGTAACTGCAGGAGCATGTCATTAACTTCCTTAGAAAATCCCAGGTCTCTGTCTGAAGCCTCCAAGCTGTCAGGTTGAGGTGGTTCAGATTGTGATGAAGCACCTGATTGATGCTGATTAAATCTGGTTGATTTGGTAAGGGAAAAAACTGGCCCCGGGATATCTCCATAAGGATTGGAAACCATATGGGACAAGGCCAAAAGGGGGCTACCAGGATCACGTTCGATTTCTCCCTCCTGGCTTTCTCTATTACCCTGATAAGGCGTGGGAATGAATGCATAAAAACAGGGCTTGCTGCCAGCACAGCAGAAACGCATCCCCTAGGGCAGTGTTTTTCAACCTTTTTCAAGCTAAGGCACATTTCTTTCATTGAAAAAATCCCGCGGCACACCTGACAATATCTCACGGCACAGTGGTTGAAAAACACTGAAATACAAGATAAATGGGTCATTAGTTGCCTCAGCTCAAGTATTAACTATGACAGTATTACAAATACACGTAATAGCCACTCAACTTGAAATCGTAAGTTACGGATCCAAAGTGTAATGGCTCCTTCCCATAACATTGACCTGAGTTTCAGAAGAAATATAATGTGGATGTATTTTAATACTGCGATTCTGCTAAAGTTTTTCAAATAGAGAGTTTAAACTCTTACTCTTATGTGAACGGCATTCCGCTGACCATAAGTGATTTGAAGAGAAACACAGTACACCCATTCTTCACTGAGGGACAGTTACTGATTTGAACCCCACCCTGACAGAAACAGTTAGCTGTTACCATCAAACATATTCATGTTTACTGGAATGTCTTGGTGCAAATCACCCCCCCACACACACACACATACACAACCCAGGAGCCAGGCACTGGAAGAAACCAGCTTACTCTGCTGGAGGAGTGAATGCCCTTGGTACCGAATGTTCCTGTCCTCTGTATTAACATCCACAGGTCTAGCATGACTCTGATTCAGCACACGAGTCCTCCTCATTCATTTAAAACCATCTGCCGTGTGCGAGCCTGTCTCCGGCCCCCATGAACTGGATGCCGCTCAAGTCCGCCGCCTCGCCCTGCTCATTCTCCAACACGCAGGCGGGCATCACCTGACTGCTGCCGCCGACACACGGCTTGGAGGCGGCCGACATCAGCGCCAGGGCCAGAGACGGAAAAAGAGCAGCCGTGAAGCGGGACCCGCGGAGGCCCACCTCCACCTTCTGGGCTAAGGGGCCACGCAGAAGAAGACAGCCCTCACCTGGAAAGGCTCAACTGCCCCCTCCGAGGCTCGTGGTGGGCGGGGGGGGGGGGCGCAGACGAGCCAGGGCGTTGGCTCCATCGCGGCCAAGCGGAGGCTGTGACGGCGGGGCCCGTGGGGGGCGCCGTGCATCTCCTGAGGAGGACCCCCCTTCTCCTCCTCCTCCTCTCCCCCCAGCCACTCACCGCTTTCATGGCCGCGGCCATGTCGTCGTATCTCTCCGCCTGCTCGGCCAGACGGGCTTGCTGCAGCAGCTGCTCCCGGTCGCTCATGGCTGCTGCCTCCGTTGTGGCACTGGCCGGTCGGGTGGGCGAACAGATAGAGCCCCTCGGCACTCTCCCTCCCTCCCTCAAGTCCTCGCAAGGCCAAGGGGAGTTGCGCCTCAACTGCGGCTCCCTCCTACCTCAGGCCGGCCACAGAGCATGCGAGCGGAATCAGCGAGAGCGCGCCACTGTTCTTTCTCGCATGCACAAACGCGTCCCGGATGGTCAGCCCGGAAGGCACATTTCTTTCATTGAAAAAATCCCGCGGCACACCTGACAATATCTCGCGGCACACCAGTGTGCCATGGCACAGTGGTTGAAAAACACTGCCCTAGGGAACCCATTCCTACCCCTGCTTGGGAACAGAACCTCACAGCCTTTTTGTTTTCTTGCATTACAAAAAGATCAATATTCAGAACCCCCAGAGGGTAAAAAGTAGTTCTAGGACCACTGGACCACACATGGCAGTGTGCCAACCCTGTCGGCTTCTATGTTTAAATTCCCAGGGATGTGGATAGCTTGAATTGAAGCACTGAGCTTCACTGCTGTGCCCCATGCAAGGGTTGCTTCTTAACACCCTCCTCTGGACCCTGGCTCCCCTTTGCTTGTTTAAGTAAAACATTGTAACTATATTGTCTGTCTGGACAAAAATGGAATGGTTCTGAAGGATATTTGAGAAACAGCTAAGGGTACAATGAACTGCTCACAATTCTAAAATGTTAATGTGCAGCAGCTTCTCATCTTCTAACCAAGTACCCCTACCCAACAAACCCTCACAGTGAGTGCCCCAGCCCAAGAAGAATAAGAGTTGAATTTATACCCCATTCTTCACTCAGAGTGGCTTACAATCTCCTTCCCTTCTTCTCCCTATAACAGACACCCTGTGAGGTAAAAGGGGCTGAGAGAGCTCTGAGAGAGCTCTGAGAGAACTGCTCTTGAGAGAACTGCTCTTGAGAGAACTGCTCTTGAGAGAACAGCTCTGAGAGAACTGTGAATGACCCAAGATCACCCAGCTGGCTGCATGTGGAGGAGTGGGGAATCAAACCTGGTTCTCCAGATCAGAGTCTGCTGTTCTTACTACACCAAAGCATTGGTAGTAAGGACTACTTCATGCTGAGAAACTCCAAAGGTAATCCCCCAAACTAAATTCTCCACAGAAGACCATCACAATAAAGAATGTATGACAGGAGCAGAGAATCTGTGCCATAAGGCATGAACCCCAGCTCTACAATAAAATGGAAACCAGAGCTGCAGGGGTCACATATGTAACCTAGTCATAGGCAGGACTGCGGTGGTAGAAGTCATATATTCCAAAAGGTACAGAACTTTCCGAACCAATTAGAACAGGTGAAATCTGAACTGTCTCACCAAGGCAAAGATAGATTATACCCTTTCTGAAGGCAGAAAATCCTTCCCCTCTAGGGAATCTAGCATAGCTCTGATCAACTGTACTCTCTGAGATGGAACTAATCATGACTTATCCCAATTTACCAGGAATCCTAGTCTCTGACAGGTCTCCAGGACAAGAGTGCAATGATTCAACAATGTGTTTTGGAATCTGCCACCAGTAACCAATCATCTGAGTAAGGGAATATATGGCAACCTAGCAGACGGAGCTAAACAATAACTGGGGCTAAACACTTAGAGAATACCCACTGACAGTCTTAAAGCAGCGGCTGGACAAACACTCCTCAGGGATGCTCTAGGCTAATCCTGCATTGAGCAGGGGGCTGAACTAGATGACCTGTACGACCCCTTCCAACTCTATGATTCTACCCTAGGTGCAGTGGCTAAACCAAAGGGTAGGACAATGTACTGAAAAATTCGTTCTTCACATGAAAAGCATTATGAACTTGAGACCCAAAGTTGCTCAGTTGGATCCCCTTAATGGCAAAGAGCATGGGGGAATAGACTTAAATTCTAATCTGTAACCAAATTTAACTATGGACAGAACCCACTCATTGTTGGTAATAGCCTCCCAGGCTGAAACAAACTGTCCCCAAACTGTCCCCAGGGGCCAGCAAATATTCTAGTAAGAAGGATGACTTATGGGATGAAGTTACATCTCTGGAAGAGTGTGATTGCTGATTCAACCTAGGTCAATCAGAACTCTTACACCTATGGTAACCCTGTTGTGGGGCAGATGGCTTAGGGGTAGCATACTGAGACCCTGAGGGGCCAGAAAAGGGGTCCTCCTTTTGATACAGATGCCAGGTCTGTCTCACAAAGGACCTCTGCTTAAATTTGGACGTGGATTAATGTGCGACTCCTAGGGACTTTTGTTTGTTCTTCTTTATCAGGGAAAACGTCTCATCCATCTTAGAGGAGAAGAGAGTGGAATCTTCGAAAGGTAAGTCCTCAACTTTAAGCCTGGTCTCTATAGGCAAAGCTGTTGATCTCAACCTAGTGTGGAGTTTTAGTACAATGTAGTTTGCCATGGCCTGCAGAGCCAAATCCACAGAATGCCGTCCAGCATTAATTTGCTGCTTTGAAAGTTAATGGCCTCTGTATGCAGCACTTTACCAAGGGGTCACTTATCTTCTGGCAGGAGTTCCAGGAACAGAAGAATCCCTCTCCCATAAGAAGAACTGATAAGCCAGCCATAATGGTTTTATAGTTAGCAATGTTGAAACCTAAAGCTGCTAAAGAATATAACTTATGACCCAGGACTTCCAGTCTTCTCCCTTCCCTGTTTGTGGGAGTGGAGTGGTAGTCCTGACAGCCCTCCGTTGCATGGAGGAGGAGAAGTTGTCAAATAATTAAATGTCTCCTTCTTAATTTTATAAAACTGTTCTACCCTTCTGGAGCTAGGCTGGAGAGATGCAGGTCTTTGCCACGGTTCTTACATGAGGTCTTCAAGGCCCTCCAACACCAGGAAGTCAATAATCCTGGGAGACTCTGAACAGAGAAGATTCAGAATCTTATCTCTGCGTTTGCACTCCAAAGTCATGACTTCTATCTCTACAGACTGGGCCATACGAATCATCTGTTCTCCAAACATGTGGCGATCCTTTGTAGGAGATGCCGGGAATGGCTCACCTACCCTCTTGTCTGGGCTCAGCTCCGAAGTTGTGTTGGATCCGTCGCATATGATCACCGTTTCTTCTCCTCTGCAGGAACAGAACACAGCCTGTGCAAGATGGTCACTGACGGCTGATACGATGGTACACAATTAGAATAATGTTACAAACTTGCATCTCTAGGGCTTGCGAAGCTGTCACCCCGGAGATATCATGTAGGGATGTGAAGGCCACCGCATAGGTGGTTGGGGTTGAGACCATGGAACTGTGGCCATTTGTTCCAGATCAGACTAAGACGGAACCTGGCCATGTGGTAAGCCAGTATCCCCATCCTCATCGGAGATAGAAACAGGTGGAGATCTCAGACTGGGAGATGGGGTCCTGAGCTTCTCCTGCAAGGTTGACATTGGCTCTGATGCAGATGAGAGTGTTCTGCTGGGGAGGTTATTTATGTTTTTCCTTTGTCTTGCCTTTAGCCTTCTAAGCTGGAGGCTCAGAAGAGGTGTGATGAGCCCAAGGGGAGTGCAACTGAGATCGGATCCTTTGAGAGGTGGATCTGGGAAGTGGGAGCCAAACACGTTGATTCCAAAGATGCAGAATGGGGAGATTTCTCCAGGGCAGATTTGGATAAAGGCTCAAAGGCTTTAAGGGCTTTCTCACACAATGCTGCCTTATGTTTCGACATCGTGTCCCCCAGGGTTTTGGGGATGAAGCATTGGCAGGCCTTACATGTGGAGATACTATGCCCTTCACCCAGACAGAACAGACAACGGTCATGTTCATCAGTCTGGGTCATCTTTGCTCCACATCAGGAGCACTTCTTGAAAAGGGCCTCCTGAGCCATGGAAGGGGCTCAGAAGCCGGCGTAGCTTCAACCATCTGTACAAAATCCTTTCAACAGTAGCTGGAGACTCCAAAAGCACAACCTTTTCCTTCGGCAGCAAAAGAGGAACTGAGGGTAGGGTGGTGCTATTGTGCAGAAGCACATGATCCCTGGGTGAGAACAAGCTTCTGGCTCTGGTGCACAGCACCGCCTGGAGGCTTTTAGCTGTAAAGACCTATCTGATGGCAGGCCTGATCATGTGGGACTGCACAGAAAATCAAGGATGGACTTCAACTCATCACCTCATTTCTTCAGACCCACTTCCCCAAAACAACTGCTGGATACATCCTCTACATTTTCCAAAGTGATAAGACAGAGTTCATTCATTTTGTCTGTCATCTCTCCACCTTCTTTTCACTTCTTTACCTTCCAAAAATTTATATGCCTTCCTGACTAATTTCCTGACTAATTTGTGGGAAGAAATATTAATATTTTAAAGATATTTTTATTTTAAAATATTTTTTCCAAAACTTCAACCAATCTGTTTACTAGCACTGACATTATTGAAATGGAATACTGGTAATAAACTGAGTTTCATCCCCAAATAACCAGAAATAATCTGATTTGTAGTGCTGGAGAACATAATACAAGCTTGATGACACTTGCTAATCTGTTACAAAATTGTATCTTGTCAAGTTCTAATGAAAACAAAAACAAAAAACAAGGGGGTGGAAATTCCAAGGGGGGACGGGGAAGACACATCATGAACAAGGGAACTGCCTAAAGAATAAACAGAGAATAATAAGGTTTTATCTTAAGGCATGTGTCAGAAGGATTAATTTGTCTTCTTAATGGATATAAAACATACTAACCAGGATCTGTCATTTACCTCACACTGTCTTATGCAGTGTTCTTCACAGCACATCAGTCCTCACTAAACGGCATCATAAGGGCAGGATTTATTAAGAGCTCTTGATTGAAAACTGATTACATCAAAAGTGGATAGAAAACTGCCAGCTCCACTGGTTCAGACCATTCAGAGGAACAGATTTAATTTTTAATCTCATCTTGCACTAAGGAAATGGCATAAATTCCGTATCTGGCTAAGAAACCTGCCTAAACATGTCTTTTCCGTGAATGATTAACATATGCCATAAAAAGATGACCTGTGACAATATAAAGACAATTCAGGGGTTTTCAGGAGTTTAAGTAAGTTCAGACTTACTTTTCTTTTCCTTTTTCTCTTTTTCTTTCTTTTCTTCTTCATCATCACCTCCAGCACCAAGCAAGGTAAAGATAATTCCAGTTTGCGAGTTTATACCCACAGCAGTAACCACCATTCTTCCAGAACCTTCCATTACATGAGTACCTGAAATGTAAATGTATTTTTGTGTGAATGGTGCTTCTGAGCAAGCTTAAAATGAGCTCACTGCACAAGGAAGTTGTGATTAAAGGTGGCAATTTTTATAGAACATATAATGGCATTATCAGTAGAAGTCAGAGAACACACAAGGATTTTAGAATACCTAATTCACTCAACCATTAAAGAAATAGTTGCTACTTGAAAATCCTGCACTTTCCAACTTTTAGTTCTTAACCATCAGTCATTTGGATGATGTGTAGTGCCTGCTTCCAGAATGTATTAGCAAATGCCTAAGCAGTTTTTCTTCTTTTTATCTTGCCCCTCTTCACTTTCTCAGAACAGCATACAAGAAGATAGCATACATGAAAGTAATAGCCTTGTGAGCAAAGAGCCAAACTATAAAGAGAGGCAGACAGTGCATCTAAAAACCAGTGGGGCTACACCTGGGAGAAAGGGAATCTAATTTAAGGGCATGATGGCTGCATAAGGAAATAGAGACCCCCTCCCCCTGCTTCCACTTACTTTTCTGTACCCTCTACCCAAGCATGTTATTCTAAGCTCACTTCTAGAATCCAAATGCAGTTAAAAGTCACAATGGTGACAGGCTATGGAGAGGAAAGGAGCAAGGGTTTTCAACCTGACAATGCCCTACATTGTACCCGAATTGACAGAGGTTTCCTGAGGAAACCTAAAATGTATGTTGGGGGGAGAGGGAAAAGGGGGTTTTCTGCACTCATCAGCATGCCCAGTCTTTTCCTCAAATCAGGCCCTTACTGTCTCACTTGTTTTTATGTAACTACTGCAGTGACTCCAGAGATAGATGCCTGGACAACATCTGTGACAGCTCCACGACAGAAGGCAATGTGAACCTGCTATCCTGAATATTTCTAGTGGATACAAAAAGTAGGAATTCTAATGTGCAAAAACTTAAAAATATTCAATTCCAGTCATCATAGGACAGAAGCACCCTGGCTTGGATCCCACCTAGAAGCTGCATGGGAAGAACAGGTGTGACTTTCACTAAACTTCTCCCCAAGCTATTTGTGGGGGTCCCTGCCCCCCATTTCAGCAGGAAGGCAGAGGTAGGGAAGTTCCACAGAAGTTTTAAATGGGATCTAAACCTGTATCAAAACAAGAGTTTAACCTGCAGACGCACAAAGCTAAGCTATTGTGATGATAATCATACACATATGGCAGCCTGACAATATGTATCACCTAAATGACAGAATAGTCAGTTGATTCAGGTTTTAAAATGAAGGCACCAAGATATTTTCCATAACTGTGGCAAGCAACTGGGTTTGACTACTGTAAATATACTCTGTGCTTTTACCTTTCAACCATGCTCCCCCAAAGAAGCTTCCCAAGAGTGCTTCCCAAAAGACCTGGGTTTCTCTTTAATCACCTTTCATACAAATTTCCTAAGTTTTTTTTGGGGGGGGGGGAGTTTATTTCCTTCCTAAAGGAAATCTCTTGAAAAGGCTAAGATATCAGCTTCTACATCTGTCAGTTGATGTAACATGAGTTGATTCTCATGTTAAATATGGTATTAGATTTATAGTGGTTTCGTGCAGTTTTATGGCCAAAATTCAAGGTACCAGTTCAACCTCCACATCCTCCAAATTAATTTCCAATGTTATGTTGATCATATGAACAAGGCAAAATAATCTTCTCCAGTGCCAAGTAACCTCACCCTTTTGCTGCTCTTCTCAGAGTGTGTATGTTCAAAGTAGGGGTATGCATTCAGCAGTACCCAAGCCGGAAAAAAATCAGAGATCTGTATTTGGCTACCAGTATAAGCAGAACCCGAAAAAGCTGATATTATCCGGCTTTTTTTCGGGTTCATTTTGCTATACTGAAAACAAGGTCTTATTTAAACCTAACAGACTGAGCTGCCAGTCAGCTGTTGGGTTTAAATTTAAATGCCTTCCTTTCCCTCCCCCAGATCAGGGAGGGAAAGAAAGGCATTTTAAACATGGCTTGGTCCCCTGCCTGATCTTCTTCAGATGTCCCACAGAAAGGAACCCAGGCATGTTTAAAATGCCTGTCCTTTGCTTCCCCAGCCCGTCTGCTGCAGCGGGTTGGCTGGGGAAGCAAAGGGCAGGCATGCAGGCATGCCCCTTTTCTTCCCTGAGCCTCTCCACTTTTGTGGAGAAGCTTGGGGGAAGGGGGGCATGTGTAAATGCCTTTCTTTCCCTTCCCCAGATTGGGGAGGGGAAAGAAAGGCATTTAAAACATGCCTGGGCTCCCTGTTTGCCCTTCTCCAGCTATCCCTTTCAGCTAGAGAAGGGAAGGCAGAGAGCCCAGGCTTTCCCTGGTCAATTTCACTCACAACTGACTACTGGGGAGGGAAATTGACAGGGAAATCTATAGGGGCTACCAGAGGGAAAGAAGGCATTTTAACATGCCTCCTTTCTTTCTGGTGGTGTGTATCAGACCCAAATATATTCAGGAATACCAAATGTTTTCCCAATCCAAATACTTTACTGGTATTGGACTGGGGAAATCTGGCATTTACCAATATTTTTCGGGTCTGATATACCCAAAGCCGAAAAATGCCAACTTTTTTTTGGACACCCCTAGTTCAAAGCAACAGGAAGGTGGTGACCCTGCTCCCAATTAATGTGCACTAGAAGCAAAAAACCAACTCGGTATAGGCTCCACAACCCACCTGAGTGCCACTGTACTATTTATTTATTACTTATTAGTTGAATTTATACTCCACACTCCCCGCCAAGGCAGGCTCAGGGCGGCTTACAAAAGATAAAATATAAACAGACAATTGTAACATAGGGTAATAATCAGATCAAGCTTGGAAAAACAGATCCAAAAATAGCTTTTGAACATACAGAGCATGTATTCAAACATTATGAAGCTTGAACACACAAGAAAGGCTTGCACAAGATTCACAGCCTAATTGCAGCCCCTTGTGGAATTTCTAAATAATCACTGTTTGTGACCCTTTCCCATGTATTTGTGGAAGCAGCTGTACTTCCAAATCTACTAGAAGCAGAGATGTCTGCACTGCTATGTTTCCTTATTCTTCCTAGATTCAGAGGAAGACAACTGAATGACTTATTTTAATGATTTTATTGCAGTCAGCTAACCATGTTCCATGAACCACCCTTATCTGAGATTCCTGAAAGAGAGAATCAAATTTAGCACAAAGCAGAAGGGGCAAGAAAATGGAGGAAATTGAACACAAGGGGGAAAAGTAATAAAAGGAGGAGCTGAAAGATGGGGTGCAGGGAAACTGGGAGGAGAGGAAAAAAGGAAACAGATGGGATTCAGAGTGGAGCAGCTGAAAATGCAGGGTTGCAGATAGTCTAGAGAAATTAATGGGTGAAAAACTGATAGGGGTACGGCCCAGAGCTCAAATACACCACAAAGGTTAAAAAAGAGGTGCAGAGATGGTAGAAGCTGCTAGGCAATGGGGCAGGGGGGGAAAGGAATGTTAATACAATGATTGTAATATAGCTAAAAATATTAACATTTTTCTGTGATTAATCTAGAGTGATTATCATGCTAAATATCAGAGCAAACCTCACAGTGCTATCAAAGTTGTACAATATAATAACAGAATATGAATATTCCTCTTGGATTATCTTGCCTAGTTTTATTTTGTTTTCTCTTATATTTTATTGATGACTACTGTTTAATTTATATTTCTAATCACTATAAGGGCTGGTTTATGGAAATGTATTACAAATGTTCTTAAATCCCACAACAGTCCAAAAATATACTGGTGAAGTAGAGTGCACAGATGACACAATTCTAAAACAGAAGATTTGTGTCACCCTGAATCTTCCTTCTCGGTGGTCCAGGGGTGGGGCAGTCTCTACATCTGGAAGGAAGCTCCACACTCCTGACAGGCAGGGTCACCAATTTCACACGGTTCCTAGAGGGAAGGGCTTTCCCCCCCTGAACCCAGACTGGTCCAGAAGCAGTAAAGCTCCTCTTAACAAATGTCACAAAACTAGAAGAAAACTGGAAAGAAACTCCAACTAATGATTACAAGGAAGAACTAACCAGACAACCGTGCTAAACATGCATGCACAGCTATAAGACCATTCTCCAAGGAGAACACCTAGGAGTGCCCCTACAGAATGGAAGGATGACCAAATCACAGTGAGGAGGCCCTTTATCTATACAGCACACCCTCCCCACTTCAGGAACTGAGTCACTAGTTCTACCATCAGGTGGGGAGAGGCTGTCCCTCTGAGGGAATGTGCCATAACGGGTGGAGGGGGTTCCAAACCTGCGGACTTGTATGCAATGAGTATACACCCCTTACCCATCTACTGATAGTAGATATAGATACATTGCGACCCAAGGAAGTCTTCTTGAAAGATACAAACATAGTGTCAAGTCTTCCAAAAGGATCTAGTCCTATCCATGTAGAAACTCAATGCCCTCTTAACATCCAAACAGTGCCATTCTGGAGGTGTCTGGGATTAGGCCAGAAAGTGTGATGGACCAATTCCTCTTCCCTGTGACAAGCCAAATTTAGCTTGGGAATGAAAGCCAGGTCTGGGCAAAGCACTACCTTATCATTATGGAAGACCAAAGCTCCTTGTCTACTGTGAAGGCTTTAAGCTGTGACACACTCCTGGCCGAAGTAATGCCCACAAGAAAGATGGTTTTGAAAGCGAGTTCCTTGAGAGGACAAGTAGCTATGGGCTCAAAGGGATGCTTAGAGAGAGCCTTGAGAACTGTATTTAAGCTCCAAATTGGGAAGCGATGTGTCTGCAGAGGGTTAATCAAGGCCCTTAGGAACCTTCTAACATGGGGATGCTGTGACAATAACCTCCCTTTTTGGTTCCCCTAATGGCTGAAATAGCTGCCAGCTGCTTCTTTAGTGTGCTGGTGCTAAGTCCCTTGTCTAAACCTTCCTGCAGGAGAGAAAGGACATCTTCCACTTTGGCTGAAAGCTGTTCTATTCCCGTACTGGAACACCAGGACTGGAAAACTTGCCATGTATTGTTATAAACTCTATTGGTGGAACATTTCCAAGAGGTTACCATGGTGTTAATAACTTTGTCTGTGTATCCTACTTATCTAAGTTGTAGCCACTCAACCTACAAGCTGTGAGGTTTAGCAGCCCTGGCTGAGGGTGAAGAATGTCTCCCTGTCTCAGAAGGTCTTTCCTAACAGACGATGCCAGGGCTCCTGGGTGGACAGCCTAAGAAGGTCCTGCAACCATGACCTCCTTGGCCAAAAAAGAAGCCACCATCACTACTTCTGTCCTGAGATCTATGATTCTCTGAATCACCCTTTGGATTAGCTGTGAGGGTGGGAAAGCATACAACAGCCAGTTCGGCTAGTCACAGTTTAAGGCATCTACTCCTATAGCCTGTGGTGATCTTGTTCTTGAGACAAACTGGGGCACTTGGGAGTTTTGCTCCGTTGCAAACAGGTCCACTTCCATCATGCCAAAACTGAGGCACATCTGCTGGAAAGTTTCCATGTTCAGCATCCAATCTCCCCAATTTAGAGTCCTCCGACAAAGCCAGTCCACTAAAGTGTTGTTCTGTCCTGCTACATGAACAGCCTTGATTGACTTCAGATGGATCTCTGTCCACTGCATCAATCCCTTTGCCTCTGCATGCAGTGATGCCCACTGCATCAACCCTTGGTGGTTGATATAGGATTTGGCTGTTATATTGTCCGTATGAACAATAATGTGTTGTCCTGCCAGAAGATCTTGGAATGACATCAATCCTAACCTTATCATCTTGAACTCTAGAAAATTGATTACTCTTCCTGAGTCCAGAGGCCTTGGGGCATTCTTCCCTGTGCATGGCCCACCAGCTGGAGAGGCTGGCATCTGAGATCAACTCTGTCCTCTGTGGTTCCCAAAGAGTAGTTCCCTGCTGGAACCTGGAAGGATTTACCCACCACTGTAGTTCCTGAATCAAGGAGCAATCTAACTGAACCAACTTGAAACACTTGATAGCTATGAGGCTCTGGAAAGGTAGGAGAAACCTCTGAAGTGGCCAAGCATGAAATGTGGACCACCGGATAATATCCTGACAGGATACCAACATGCCCAGCAATTTTGCCAGGAACATCAGCTCTATGTGGGATAGATTCATGAGCACCTGTATTTCAGAAGTTATTTTCTCCTGTCTGTCCTGTGATAGGAAAATCCTGTCCTGAATTGTGTCTATGACTACTCTTGAGTGAAGGACCCTTTCAGATGGGGAAAGATTACTTTTCTCCCAGTTGATTATGAATCCACGGTTCTGGACACATGTCACTGTCTGATGCACATCCTCCATCCTCTGGTGAGATGGGGACCTGATTAATATGTCATCCAAATATGGGAATATGGACACTCCCTTGGTTCTCAGGTGTGCTATCAGCAAGACCAAGACTTTGGTGAACACTCTTGATGCTGTCTTTAGACCAAAGAGGAGAGCCCTGTACTAAAAATGGAATCCGTCATTATGAAAAACAGGAATCTCCAATGTGATGCCATGATTGGGATATGCAAATAGGCCTCTGAGAGATCTACTGATTCTAGGAAATCTCCCTTTTGGTTGGACGCTGGTATGGACTTTATGGTTTCCATTCTGAACTTCATCTTTTTTTATCTGCCTGTTGAGCCACTTGAGGTCTAAAATGGCCCTCATGTCCCTGTTATTTTGGGGGACAATTAAAGAGTAAATCCCCAAGGATTTGGGACTCTGGCACAGGCTCTATGGCTCCTATGTCTAGGAGATATTGAATGACCTTGAGAAGAAGATGGTGTTTTTGTGGCAACAATTTCCTGGCACCTGAAGAAAGTTCTATTAAATATCCATTCGACACAGTACCTAGAACCCAGTTGCCTGCTACATTAGTCTCCCATTCATCTGCGAAAAACTGAAGATGACCTATCTTTGGAGATCTGAGTCCCTGATATAGTGTGCTCTTTTTGGATTCTTTGGACTCTGACCTGGAGATCTTGAGGAGGAGGAATTATGTCCACTTGGATGTTTGGGCTGCCATCTCCCCTTGAATTGTCTAAGTGAATGAAAGCCTGGGGGTACACTTAGGTTCACAGAAGGAAGAAAAGTGCTTCTTGGTCCTACTCTCCTTTCTTTGGAACTGTAGCAACTTCCTTTTGTCCTTATCCTCAACCAGATATCTCCATGCCTTTCCCAAATAGATGGATGACTCTAAATGGAATGCTCGCTACTTTGGCTTGGGACAAAGGGTCCACCTCCCAACTACAAAGCCAAGTATTCTTTCTGACAGTTACATTGGAGGCTATCACCTTGGCTGACAGTTGAATGCTGTCCAGCAAGGTGTCTGCAGAGAAAGCAGCATCCAGTGCAATTTATTTAGTTCATCCTTCAATTCTTTAGGGGTGTTACTATCTGCTGCCGACAGGTCTGAAGCCCAAGAGAATACTGCTCTAGCAAATAGGAAACTAGGTGTGGATGCTCTGAGGGAGGTTGAGGAGGCCTTAAAGTTCTTATGCAGGGCCAGCTCAATCCGCCTACTGGAAGGGCCCTGGGTAGACTATCTGCCTCTGCTGGTAGGACTGAGTTTGAACACAGATTAGTTACTGGAACATCCACCAGAAGGAGTATAATTTTACCACTGCATCTGGTAAAGATGTAAAACTTGGAAATGACAGGGTGATTTGATTTGGGCCTAGCTGGTGCCTCCCACTCCAACTGAACCACTTTATCAAACACTGCCGGGAATGGGAACCCTTGGAGGATCCCACTTTTGGGAATGCTCACTGATTCTGCAGGTTTGCTAGGGTCAGGAGCTTCCACTTCTTTGCTACTGACTGGAAAATTCCAGAATGTGAAGCACTTTTGGTAGAATCCTGTGGAAAACTTCCTGTGGGAAAAGATGATCGTGCATGGTGATCACCACAAGCTCTTCTTCATCTGATAGCTCCCCCTCTTTGTTATGGGCAGTGGAATCAGAGCAGTCAGATTCCTCATATTCATTCCCCAATAAGGGGCTTGTCTCTCTACTATGCCCAGCAGGGCAATCTAACCTCTTTCTTTTGGGTTGGGAAGAACAATGGGAGTTTCTATTTGTCCCCACCCCACCCCCGTTGCAGAACGGAAGGAAGAGTGGCAGCTGAGCCTGCTAGAAGACTTAACGGAGTCCCTAATACTGGGAATGGCTTGGGAAACGGCATCTCTAATTTTCCTCTGCATCTCCCCTCTAATCCAGCTCAGAAGATTGCTCCGAGTATCTTCCCCTGTTAAGTCCATAGTTGGGGGTCCTGCTGGATCACACCCTCCTTGGGAACCCTGTTCCTGGGCAGGAGAGAGAGGAAGGTCAATGATCGATACTAGGCCTTCCTTGTCCTGACTCTGAGAGGCCCACCCTCATCACCATTTCCTGCCTGGAAACTGCTTGGAAACCACCTGATTGGCTTTGGAAAGGGCCCCTTTCTTGCTGGGCTTCCGTAGTTCTGCTGGGGCTGGAAAAGCAGGAAAACTTCTGCCTACTCGGTGATCCTCTGAAAACTGTGTGGAGGGCCTGGCCACTCCAGGGCATCAGCTGCTGGCGCGTCTCTAAGTGGGAGAGAGAGCAAGTGGGGAAGCTCCCGGCCCTGAGGGCTAGAGACCCCGTGGCTGAGCGATCTGGCTGGCAGGGAGCTGGGGTGGGGAGATCCCACCTCTTAAAAGTACTCCCACTGGCCTCTGCTGCCAAGAACCTTGGCCCAAAGGAGGGGGGGATGATGTTCTTTCCACTCCCTGAAGGGTCTTGCCGTTGCAGGAAAGAGAATGAGAAGGTAAAGAAATCAAAGGAAAGAACAAACTAAGTTAAGAATTGCAGTGCTCAGAAACAGAGCACAGCTGACAACCACTATCTGCCTTGAGGCAGGGCCGAAAACCTGGGTTCAGAGGGGGAAGCCTCTCCACCTAGACACCACATGAAATCAGTGACCCTGCCTGTCAGGAGGGAGGAGCTTCCTCCCAGATGCAGAGATTGCCCCACCCCAGACCACTCGAGAACCAGAAATGCCCAGCTTAAATTCAGTATCTGCCATGAGCTCTCCAAGTGGCTTTAACCCTTAGCCTCAGCTTTCCATCTACCATAAGGATAACAATAATACTGATCTACAGGACCATTGTCAGGAATACAAGACAATATATGTGAAGCAGTTTTAACACTTGAATGAAAGCTCTGTACAAACACTAAGTGGTGTACTGTGTTATAAAATTAAAGGCCATAAGAACCTCTGACACAGCCAACATTCACACCATTCAGACAAGCTACAAACAGAATTTGATTAGTACTGTTGGTATTCTCATACCATCCATCCACTTTCATAGGGTTTTAACGATCAGTCCCATGAGACTCAGTAAGATGCAACAAGTCCTCAAAGATGTAATTTTTATATTAAAAATGGCTTCACTACTGAACAGTTTTAATAGCAATATAGTTAAATGAATATTGCCCAAGAGGGCAAAACTTAAAGGATCACTGTAGTAGTATCATCAGTTTCAACTATAAAATTGTTTTAATAATGATTAAATGTGCTCACAGAAAAAAAAACCTGCAACTATACACACTTATACAAGCATCCTTAATGTAATTAGTGTACTTGAAATCCTACCTGTTGTCAAGACCCATCTCTGTGGTTCTAAGGAGGTTAAAGGCATGATGCATAATGCATTAGTTCACTAGACCATAGCCTACTGTCACCCAGGAGGACTGCGTTTCACATAACCTAGTTTTAAACGTAGGAAACTTTGTCCAGTTTCCAAATACCTCATACTGAGGTCTTAGCTATCATTTGATCACGCACCTGAGAGCAACATAGGATCTCGATCCAACATTTTCTTAACTTGATCAGATTCTCCAGTCAGTGAGCTTTCATCAATTTTGAGGTCATTTCCCTGTATAAGTACACCATCTGCTGGTAAAAGGTCACCTAAAAAGAAGAAGAAGCCAATAACTGTATTTAACATCCCCTCAATACGTTAGCAGAGATGTCAGAAAAATAAATGAGTATATTTACCATATTTTATTTGTGCAATGTCACCAACAACTATGTCCGCTATAGGTATCTGGATGACTTGGCCACCCCTGATGACAGTAAACTTCTGTTCTTGTTCAATGCGGCTCTGTAACCCCCTGAATTGTTTCTCTTTACTCCAGTCATTGAAGGCTGTGACTATTACCACACAAACAACAGACAGGAGAATTGCGGCTCCTTCAATCCATCCTGTTTCACCTTCTTCTTCTTCTTCACCAACTGACACTGTTCCACATACTAGAGGAAGCAAGCAAATAGTCAGCCCTTCATGTTCAAATGTTAACTCTATTTCAAATCTGAGAATAGACCAGAAGGATCCAAACCCTGATTTTACAACCTCATTATATGTGCCTACTTGCTTATTCAAGATTTTGATGCTTCTCCCAATTGCCCAGCTTAAGATACTTTCCAACTAGCTTTCATATTACACAGGAGTCAAAAGAAGTAAATCCTCCACTGAGTTTAACTACTGGAAGATTATTCAGACCAAACACACACAATGAAGAGTGCAGGGAAGGACAGCCGGACTTGAAATAAGACCCCTTTTCAAATTCTCTCCTCTTATCCTGTACTAGATATAGAGCTCTTGGAGTTGGGGGGGGGGGGGGGAAGCAGACACAGAAGACTAAGTGGTTTACATCATACAGTATAGACATCTTGTAATTTGTGTCTGGGCACACTCTACAGGTAGGGCAAACAGAAAGTCAGGTGGCTCTGCGTGAATTGCTGGAAACTATTTCACCACCATTACTGTGCTACTCTGTGCTATTTGACAAACCCCAAGGTAGGGGAATCAAGCAAGAGTGTCACAGTACCACTTCATTTCCAATACAGTACACATTCATACATGACTCATTGCTGCAAATTTCTTGCCATCTGTGAACTGACATTTCAAAAGCTGAAATAAGAATTACTCTACCCCACTCCCTCCTATACTGCATGTGGAAGAATGACTGTTCAGGAATTACAATACTGGTTTTCAGATGAGGTAGCACTCTCTTCCTCCTTTGTTCCCCCACCCCCAACAAGAGCAACAGAAGACAATACCATGAGCAACAGCATATATTTTAATTATACAGGTAAAGAGACTCTGATGCAGAAGTAGTGGAAACCTTGATGGATTTGAGTATCTGTTCAGTTTTGCATACAAATGGATCAAAAAAATAAGATGATTTATTACTCTACAGGTTCTCACCATTAGAACAACAGAACACTGACAGTAAGCGGGGGGAGGGGGGGCTTAGATCAACAACTGCTTAACCACCTCATTGTGATCATGGGACACCAAAAGCACAGAACTAATTTTTATATCCAACTTCAGTAAGTTAGATATCAAAAAAGTAACACATAATGAAGGCTAATAATGCTGTCTTGGCAGAATGCTGCAGTAACTGCATATGTTTGATGGCTACAAGTGGTAGAAACCTTAGTTATTCTCATGCATTGCTCACAGGTATCTTTTGATACTTTAATTATATTACGTATTAAATGAAATAGTAAAAGAATTTTGATACTTTCATTATACTGGGGAAGAACCATGGTTCAGTGGCAGAAGATCTGCTTTGGATGCTGTTCCCCAGGTTCAATCCTGGGCATATTCCACTAAAAGAATCTGACAGCAGGCTATGTGGAATATCTCTGCCTGAGACTCTGGAGAGCCACTACCAGTCTGAGTAGATAATACTGACAGATGGACCAATGGTGTGATTCAGTGTAAGGGAATTTTATGTGTGAGACTGCTTTTAATCAAGTTCGGTCCACTGTTTTATTTTCCAATAATTCTAAGCATAAAAGAATTATTTAACTTGTATCTTCTTGCTATCAGTAGATTCTTGTTATGCCAGCAAATTCAAAATGCTATTAAGCAATGTGTCTACTGAAGAGATGCAAGTAAGTTAACTCATCACAACATTCAGTAGTTAAGTGTGATACACCCTGAATAAAACTTCATTAGTCTTAAAGGTGTCACTGAACTTGAATTTTGTTTTGTTGCTTCAGACCAACATTGATAGCCACTTGAATCTAGTGAATAAAGTGTTAAACTAGCTTCTGAAAGACTCAGATTAAAATCCCCACTCTGCCACAGAAGCCTGCTGGGTGATTTTGTGCCCAGCCTAACCTATCTCACAGGTTGTTGTGAGGATATAATGGTGGAGAGGAAAACCATGTAAGCTGCTTTGGGTCCTCACCACTGGGGAGAAAGGCAGGAAATAAATGAAGTAATAAAACAGTATAAACCACCCAGCTCTATAGATTAAGCTCATTGTTCAGATGGTTTTTAAATGTAAAGATGGATCAGTATGGTGAATGGGGAGCAGGGAGAGAATGGACACATAATTCATTCTGGACAAGAAGCCTTCATCTAGGCCTGTCTCCCATCCATTCTAACAGGGGCTGAAATCTATTCTCTAGTAGATTCAGATTAGATTCTGAGCATCCCAGACACATGTAATTTATGAATTAGGTACTACTTTCTGAAAAAATGAGGAGGTGAGAATAGATGTACAGAAAGCTTCCCACTAGTCTGATCTGTAACCCAATTTTGAACTGAAAGCCCCATGGCCACCCTTACACTAGAAGACAGGATTAATATGCCTCTCAGGTTTTTCTTTTGTACTTGCCAGCACTTTTTTGACCATGGCACCCCTCTGGAATGCCAAGTTTATTTAAAGACACTACTATGATGCAGTGGTTCCACTACCACTTCTCAGGAAGGTTTCAGGACGTAGTACTGGGCAACTACTTCTCCTGTGATGGCCCACAAAGTTCCATCTCATTGTCACTGTAGTGGTTTCAACAGTTACATGAAAACACTAGGAGAGGTTATCCAGGGATTTAGGATGAAACAATATCCAGCTCAGTAGGTGAGGCAGTGGACTTATTCAACTAGTGTCTGGTCAGTGACTGACTGAATTAGGTTAAACAACCCAACTTAATACACACACGCTGATAACAGTAACAACGAGTGGGGTTACTCTCCGTTGAAGGATGAGACATACAAGATTGGGAATACTCCTAGATTACCATGTGTTGCTCCTGGAATCTATGGCAGAAGACATGACCAGGATTTCTTTACCATTTTAGGCTAGTATGCCAGCTACCACTGCTCCTAGACCATAGTGACTTTACCTCTATAATACATGCATCAGTAAATAGTATATGAGGCTGCCTTTGAAGTTAAAAATGCAGCAATCAGTGTTAACTGAAAAGCCTAGAGCAGCATATCATGCCCATGCTAGAATAGCTACACTGCCTCCAAATCAGTTTCTAAGCACAATTCAAAGTGCTGGTTTTAACCCTTGAAATCCTACATGCAGCACTCAAATTATATAAGAGGCAGTGCCCCTTCTTGTGATGGAACCATTAGCTATTGTTTTAAGAAAGCACCGAAGAGAACTATGATCCCCCCCCCCACACACACACACACCCCATTCACGTACACAGCTCTCTGTTCAAGGTACCTTCCCAGCCTGGTTCTTTCTATGTGATTATATGCCTGACCGAATGGCATCTTCATTACTTTGTTTTTAATATCCACTCACCCATGTTATGATACCAGAATCTCTCTTGAGCCAGCAAGCTGCCCCTCTCCCTGAATGTATTTGGTTTGGGTTAGATAACTCTCTCCAGTCTACCAACAAGAGTCCCAGCTGTTTTAAAATCGACTATATACACTGACTAAGAGAACCTCCCAGCCAAATGGAAAGCACCTCACTGACTTCATTTACATCTTGGGGCAGTGATAGGATCCAAAAGAACTCCAGCCTTAATGCAAACAATGTACTGAACACCAACAGGGGAACAAGAGTTGTAGGGAGGAAGTTCAAAACAGTGGCCATCAGGAACTACACAGAAAAGGGAATTCTATTGAGATTGGGGGGGGGGGCTTTCCGATTTACTTTGTAATGACTGAAGTGAAATAAGAATAGTTATTTAAAATTCTCTTCCAGAAATAAGTTGTAGGGGCATCACAAGGATTATGTTCCAGCAAAAAACAAGGTGAAACCCTCTGAATATTAGTAAGACTGCAGAGAGATTTCACTGGCTAAGAGAAGTTTCATTAGAGATAAAATAATCCACTGTATATCATTACCATCTTGTACCATTCACCACTGTATCTCATGTAATACCCCTTCCTTAGGGGAATCTGTTGTACAAAGTCTCATTTGAGAATAGCACAGTAAGAACAGAAAGGAAGCGGATTATTCCTCAAGGTTTTGAGAGATTTTTTTTAAGGGGAAAACAACAGCAACTAAAAAAATAATGCTCACAAGAAAAAAGTGACTTAGTTCTCCTATTGTGGTGTAGTGAAAATGTAGTTAAGCAGGAATCAGAATTTATTGGTCTTCACAGACCGTGTAGTAGGAACCAAAGAGCATACAGTTCCCCAGCACTTTGATTGTGACCAAGTGCCAGGCTTATAAGGCATATACACCGCAGTGACCCCAGTATTTCTAATCCCTTTCCAAGCAGCTGGCTTACATATTTTCTCAAAAGAAAGGCTGTTCCAACAGCAAGGAAGGCATTCCATCATAGTTTACTCTTTTCAAAACAACGTCTACATGTACTATCAGTGTGCCACATTGTCCTAAAATTGATGCTTCTGAATGTTAACATGTTGCCAAAACCAAGACTATACATGACTTTTCAGCAACAGCTGGTTCTAGATCTAGTACAATCACAGTAAGTCAGGGGTGGGCAAATTGCAGCCCGGGGGCCACATGCGGCCCGCCACAGAGTTTTTTGCGGCCCGCCAAGATTTCAGGACTTCAAGAAAATTGAGCCTAAATTCAGTTTGCTCTCTTATCCTATCACTGCTGATATTGATACAGCACCTGAGGAGCTGCAGCTTGAATTTACTGACATGCAGTCAGATCACACTGTGAAAGAAATGTTTAATGCTGTGACATTAGTTGACTTTTACAAATCTTTGTCTGCTGAAAAAATTTCCATGTATGAAGAAATTTGCTGGGAAAATGTTCTCTATATTTGGGTCTACATATATTTGTAAGCGAAGTTTTTCTTGCATGAAGATCAACAAGAGTAAATATAGATGCTCTTTGACAGACATTAACTTGCAGGCTGTGATGAGAATCTCAACAAGCAATCTCACTGATTTCAAAAAAATTGTAGAAAAGTGTGATAGGGTACATTTGTCTCATTAAACTGATTCTAAAATTAAATGTGCTTGCAGCTATAGATGATATAAAATTAGCACAATAAATTGAATAAAACTACCACTATTTAATTTAATTTATATTTATTGATTTTTATGATACAATTTATACCTTTTCTGAAATGCAAAGTTAACTAATGAATGCAATCATTTTAAAAGGTGCGGCCCTCCGCTAACCTCCGCTCCCACAAAGTGGCCCCCGAGCCAAAACAATTGCCCACCCCTGCAGTAAGTGATGCTGAAAATGTTCCTACTGTCAGTATTAGCCCAGAGATGCTTCTCAACTTTTTCTGACAGTTTGATTTAACATGAGTGATTTGTACAGCATTCTGCAGAAATGGAGCTGTAGGTGTTGCCTTGTGAGGGGAGTCAGCAGGTGCGACTACTGAACTTCATTAAAGGCTTCTGTATTTTTAATTTCATTAAAGGCTCCTGAATCTTTTTCATTAACACTAGAGTACTGCCTTAATCCAAGACTTTCTCCCATAGGAACTCCACCATACACACAGATTTTTGGAAATCAGACTTATATGTAAAAGTAGGGAATTTCCAGCACTGAAACCTATACTGTAGAAGTCTTCCAAGGACGCTGCTCAGAAAAAAAGGACCAAAAACAGGTTTTTGAGGAATAAGACCTTTAATTGGTAACACAGCTTGAAAATGATATGTATCCCTGCCGGTCCTCGTCTTCTGCCACTGTGTGATTTGCAGTGTAAATTTTTGGGATTATGAATTTATTATTCAATAGTTTAAGTTCTATTGAGGTTGGAGGGTGCCTGTTTTACCACAGGCTGCCCTGAAGGCTCCATGAAATAACATGGTGGAATTCAATGCTAAATAAATACACTAGACACTTGCCATTTATAACTTATTCATGGTCATTACTTCATTAAATTTTGCAGGAAATTTAGTTGTTTTGCTACTGCGAGGCAGCAGTCTACTAGATTCCTCGTAGTGAATATACCAAGTGCCATCACTGGGACTTGTCCGTGCTTTATATCTCTCATTTAGCCCATCTAACATGAGGGATTTGCAACACAAAAGAACTGACAACTACAGATAATAAAGTATGGGGTGGAAATTTTTTCATGCATCAGATGTACAAAGTGTTTTACCACAGTGTTTGTTTTCTGCTGTCAGGGGTGAGTGAGCCTTGCCACAGCTCCATTTCTTTTTCTGCTTATCTCACACCACAACTGAGGCATACTGCATTCAAACAGCTGTGGGATCATTCTTTTCATTTCCCCCATCCATTTCCCCCCTGATGACAGCATGAGTCTACATGATCATTACTGAATCATGTATCTAACTCTCACAGTCATACATGATGCAGATCAGAAATGCATATAACGGTAACCCAGGCCAGCAGAAACTACTGGGAAATTAAAAACCCTGAAAAAGTGGAAACTGACATCTAGATATGCACAGACATTGCTGGAAAAAACAACAACAATGTTTAGGTGACCGACACTGCATAGCACCTCCAGTGGGGGGGGGGGGCAGTACAGGAAAGACCACTTGCTCTCAAGAGTGTTGATGATAACTACAAAAGTGTGAAGAAGCCCACCTCTGCAGCCATCCTCTGGCAAGGCAGAAACCAAAAAGCAATATTTTGTTGCATTTTTCACTTGTAATGATCCCGTATGCTCAAATGAGAAAAAAATCCACCAAGTTAACATAAATGCAGATAACAGAAGGTCCTACAAAAACGGGATTTACATACAGCTGTAAAACAAAAAACACTAGAGAAAAATGTTTACAACCTGCAATTAGAGGAACTTAGTTACAGAAAATAATTTTATCAGCATTGCAGAAAAAACTTCGACAGAAAAAATCAAGTGACTAGTTTACTTTCTAGAGTTTGATTACAAGAAACTGAAACAACTGTGAGGATTTAAGATTAAGGTTTAAATGCATTTGATGGAATTTATTCGTATGCAATAAAAGTTTGTGCCTGCATCATGTTCTCCCAGTAGTCCTAGAGACCCAAATATTATGGCTACCTAATACAACCCAATACAAAATTTCAAAATATGTTTTATTGTATGTATGAATTAAAGACAAATGATTTCTTGATGATTTACTTACATGCTTCATTTCCTCCTGGAGGTTGGTAAAAAGAAAGGCCCAATGATATTATGGCTGCAATTTCTAATATAATTAATGTAACATCTTGTAATGCTTCCCATACTAACTGAAGAAATGTTTTTGGCTTTTTAGGAGGTATAAAGTTCTTCCCAAACACAGCTGCTCTCCTTTCTATATCTGCTGGGTTTCCACTTAAGCCTAAATATTAGGAAGAGAAATTTATTTTAGAGTAGTTTGCTGATGTCTACATCATCTCTCAGTATAAACATGAACACTTGTAGTTCTACGAAAACTTTACATATGCATGATACAGTAATTGCTCTACTTGTATTTAACTGTACCGCATATAATTAGGGGCTCATGCAACATCAGGAGGAATTGTTTTCTAGCACAGCAGACAATGGCTCCCCCAGCTACATGCAGACTTCTGCTAACCACAGTGCTACTCATCTATTGAGTGCCTTGTTCTTGAATTTCTCAGCAATATATTACATAGTCTAGAATATGACTTCCAAAAAAGCCAACATATTTTTATCGAAACATCTACCTGATTCCCTTTTCCATCCCAATATTTGGTTTAAACATTTCCAGCTCTTTAGAAAAATCTGAAATTGCAACCACAAGCATGAAGATTAGACAAAAGTCTGCATGTTTGTATAATTCTGGCAAGAAAGTTTGGGTTTCCCTCAATAAACAACTGAATTTTAGCATAATAACATGGCTATGATAACACATATCCTGGTGTTAAATGCAACAAAAAAGTTCACTGATTTTAAGAGGTCTTCATTTTACACAAAACAGAAACTGAAAGTAAAGTGAACATGGGACCAACATACTGGCTTTGAGCATATTCTCATTATAAGGAACTAGCCTGATACCGTGCTTCACTACAGTATTTAAGTTCTGTAAATCCAGTTATAATAGTGATTATGTGAAATTTGAAATGTGACATTTGTTGTAGGAATTCTAATGGAGAAGACTGTAGCATAAGAAATGAAGTGAGACATACGTACTTCTTTTTTCTCTACTGAAGGACCTCTCTCTAGACCACATTGGTGGTTCTGCCCTCAGGTGCTAGGATCACCAGACTGCTTGGTGAGCTCACTCTGGAGCAAGCCACATAGAACTTTCCATTTAAGAAGCAGTCATCTGTTAAGTCAACTCCTGCCACCTTCCTCGAAAGTGATGGCCTTTCTACTAGTGTTCCTGGATTGTTTTGCTGTAAGCATCCCACCTCCTCTCCTACATCTGACAGGCAGCTGCCTGTCCAGTGTAGGAGGGGGAGGGGAGGAGTATTAGAAGCCACTGTGGAGGCAGGGCCGGCAGGATTACTAAGGCATTACTGCTGGGGCGGGCTCCCTTGTGGCTTTAAGCACCCTGCAACCGCTGCTGCACCTGACAAACAGCCACCTGTTAGGTGTAGGAGGTGGGGGGAGTGTGTTGGAAGCCATCAGAGAGGCTGGGCCAGCAGCATCGCTAAGGTGATCCTGCTGGGGTGGTGTGCCTAATGGATTAAATTACCCTGGCCCTGCTCCTACACCTGACAGACACCAGACTGTCTGGTCTTGGGGCGGATTGTATTTAAAGGCATTGGGAAGGCTGGGCCAGAAGCAGGGCTAAGGCAATTCTGCTGAGCAAACCTCCCCAGTGGCTGTAAGCATCCCACCTCCTCTCCTACACCTAACAGGCAGCTGCCTGTCTAGTGTAGGAGGGGGGAGGAGTATTAGAAGCCACTGTGGAGGCAGGGCCGGCAGGATCACTAAGGCATTACTGCTGGACCGTGCTCTCTCGTGGCTTTCAGCACCCTGCAACCACTGCTGCACCTGACAGACAACCGCCTGTTAGGTGTAGGAGGTGGGGGGAGAGTGTGTTGGAAGCCATTGGAGAGGCTGAGCCAGCAGCACTGCTGCACCTCACAGGTGGTTGTGGGCCATTCCTGATATCCTGAACTGCCGTTAGCTCTCTGCAGTCTCCTGTAACTGTTTTTTTTTTAACCTCCAAACGCTGAGCTCTGCAGCTGACCAATCAGAGAGTGGGGGATGCAAGTAGACAGCAGTCTGGCAGCCTCGTAGGAATCAATGGGGGGATCACATTTTCCCCCTTTTGACCCACTTAGGGGTCAAATTTCTAAAAATCCCTCCTTAGTGAGCACCTACGCCATGGTAGGAGCGCTCTCCCCAAATTTGGTGTTTCTAGTTCCAGCGGTTTGGCCTGGGCATTGATTTTACAGTGAGGGGACTTTCAACTCAAAGTGAATGAGAATGTATAGACAATGAGAATAAATAGACAAAGAGTTCCGCAGGCTGGTATCTGTTTTCATGTACCACCATCTAGCAATACCTGGACAATGGCTGAATCTTTCATCTAAGGAGGCTGTTGTAGAATGATAACCTAATGGTAGAAAAATTTCTTGCAGGGTTGCTCAATTATTTCTAAATGTGAGGCCAGCAGATTTTGTTTCTGCCAAGTCTACAGTATCAGTTGGAACAAGCCTGGATCCTTCCTTTGCACATATCATCACCTCCCTTTCTTATGTATGATATCATTTGATCTCCCAGGAACAGTACTACAATGAGGCTTCCATTTCAGCTACATTTATATACATGAGAATGTCAGGTGCTTCCCTTTGGGAAACTTTGACCAATGAAAGTTTAGCAGCTTTTTAGATCTATCTTGACCTCTATGTTAGAATTACCAAATGCTGTCAAACAAATAGAATCAATGTCTTTCAAACTGGACAGCTCAGATCAGGTGTGAAAAAAGAGCTTTCGTTGAAAGGGAAGACCTCAAAACTTCTTTCCCATCCCCAAGGTAACCGAAGCAGGGGATTTCAAAAGATTTGGTCTTAATAAGGAAACCCTGCAAAATGCGTGGGAAAAGAGACACCATACTTTTAATTATTTGTATCCTATTTTTCTCAATTGGGGTTCAAAGCAGCTTTTCACAACATTCGTCCATCCTCCACTTTATTTGGTGTAGTGGTTAAGAGCAACAGACTCTAATCTGGAGAACCAGGTTCCCCACTCCTCCTCTACATAAAGCCAGCTGGGTGACCTTGGGTCAGTAACAGTTCTCTCAGAATTCTCTCAGCCCCTACATCCCTCACAGGGTGTCTGTTGTGGGGAGAGGAAGGGAAGGTGATTGTAAGCAGCTCCAAGACTACTTCGGGTAGTGAAAGGCAGGGTATAAAATCAACTATTCTTTTTCACAGCCACTCAGGTTAGGCTGAGAGATTGTGATGTGCCCAAGGTTACCCAGTAAACTTCCATGGCAGAGCAGGGATGTAAACCCAGTTGTCACAGGTCCCAGTCTGATATGCTAAACACTACATCATGCCTGGCTTCTCCTTGCTAACCTTAATGAGATATCTATACATTTCTCTGTCTCAAGTATACTCCAAAGGAGCTCTTAACAACTCTACCACCACAAAAAAAAACAAACCCCAAACCCCTGTAATAACCACCAGCATTTGCTTTTTCCTGCTACTAGCATGATGAAAAGTACATACTTTTCAGCTATTAGGAAATTATTCTATGAACTACCAAACAGAAAGATTCAACAGTTGCTCAAGTGTTGTAGCCTAGTGGTTCCTTACAGATGCCAGCATGCAAAGCTCTGTGTGTATATCTTTCAGGGCAAAAAAAATTTTTTTTTCCTCCTGGTAAATATCGCAGTGATGATCTCATTGGAGGCAGTTCATCCAGTCCAGGAAAAATTCATCTGAAACACATCTCTCACTTGCATAATCCTAAAATCCAGCAAACTGCTTCTATTTAACTATTTTGCATATGCTTGACTTTTGGGGATTGAGATGGGCATACATGCATGCACTATGTATGACTCTATATGAGCTTCCAAATTAAGATTCAACATTCAGGATTACATCTGGTCTTTCCTCCTCACAAAAACATTCCAGATTTCACAAGGAAAAATAAATCAGATAATAATATCAGAATTTATTTCTCATAATATTACCAGTGCTATCAACTTAACACTATTTGACATAAGGAAGTACATAGAATTTACAAAAAACAATTATCAGAGTTGTTGGCATCACCTTCTGGATAAGATGTTTTGGCCTATAAATTGTGTGTCTGCCCAGTAGTTTGTAAAATACAAGCTTAAGCATCTCAACATGATAATATGACTGGGTGTCATACTAATCTTTATTGTATTTTTCACTAATTCAATGTAAAATTCTGAAGGGCTTCACTGAGGACCTCTTTGTTTTGCACAAATATGGTAGGGTGTTAGAGTCTAGCAATAGCATACTTTAGGAAATCTTAAAAGAATTATGTAGCAGTCTTATTTTTAAAGAGAAGTATACGGCATTTGTAAACAAAAGCTTAACTGAAAAGCACCTTGACATTTTAATGTTCACTGCCAGGGTTACATAACTGGCTGGTTATCATTACAGTTCTCTACTGAACATTGGCATACAATGCTGCTCTTTTCTAAAAGAAATATTTAATGAATACACTTGAACACAAATTACAGGCAGATTTGATTGACTGCTGTAAATTTTCTACATTCATTCTTTGCTCGGTTACACTGATAAAGCTAGCATACAAGGCTGAGAACAAAATTTGAAAGTCAACAATTTGTACATTTCATTCTCAAAATGTATCATATATTCTGATGTAGAACAGCCACAACTTCATAAAGTATTTAATACAGTAATTTTAATGGACAGCACCATTAAAGTTGCCTGGCACTTGTAAGTCCTGTAACCATATCTTCTGTAAAGAGGCGAAGAACACAAGCTTTAAGCCAAGCCTTCTGCTTTTATTCCTACTATAACCAATAAATTATAAAAAAATGAGAATGTTTAGCTTCAAATTCAATAACAATGATTTTGCTAGTGCTGATTTTTACCCCACCACCGCCACCAAAAGCCCTCAAGAGAAAATGGCAATGTTTCAGCCATTTTTACCATTTGCAAATGTATTAAGAATTAGATTACTAGTCAATAAACTGATCAAATATTGTTTGCCAACTTCCTATTACACTCCGAGAACCAGAACAGCCACTCTGCCTATCAACTGAGAAGCTTACAGTATCTATCTTAGCATGTGCTCCCAACAGATCTTTTCCTTACCTTCATTTGGAGAAGTTTTCAATCTTGCACAGATTCCATAAACATCCCCATAGCATTCTTGTATTTTATGCAAAGCATCTGCAGCACGCAATTCCATAAGGTTACGAAGCTCTTCAAGTGTGATCCCAAAGTCTCCATGATTAGTATCTTTCACAGAGTATTTAACGCCACTGTATGCTACCGAGTTGTTGGCCATGTCTCCCATGATGTACAGTGTTCAAAAGGAGGAAATAGTTTCCAAAGAGGAACAATTTTTTATTTTAAATATTTCCACAAGGAAAATAAATCCTTTAGCTATGAGAACCATCAAAAGAGCAGATATAAATCACTCAAAAAAAAGAGAGCGCCATTGGATACACTTCCAGGAACGTTATCTTGAGTACAATCCCATAGTTGGTTCCTTCATTCCAGATGGAAGGGGAATGCGGTCTGCACAAAAGAAAAAAAGTTTATAGTGACAAGGTTCAATATTTGCTACAAAATTTCTATATCACAATTTCTAGAATTAATATTACTAAAAATAGTAAACCAAAATGCTAATGTTTAGGAGCCCTCTCCTATTACTTAATTTAGTCCATTCACTGTAATTCTGTCCAGGGGTCATTTCGTAGAAAAAGAGGTGCAGGAGCTCATTAGCATACCTATTGGCATAACTCATTAGCATGGCCAGCCAAATGTCAGTTTCAGCTCCATTATACCCTATGGGCCACTGAAGTCAATGGCAAAAACTCATAGGGTATATGAGGGGCTGGAGGAGAGAAGGTTTGAGGGAGAGGCTCCAAACTTGCAGGGTAGCTTCTGGGGCCTCTCCCCGAAATACCCACCAAGTTTCAAGAAGACTGGACCACGGGGTCCAATTCCATGGGCCCCCAAACAGGTTGCCCCATTCCCTCCATTGTTCTCTATGATTGGAAAAAACATTACTTTTTTCCCACCATAGAGAACAATGGAGGGAATGGGGGCAACCTGTTTGGGGGCCTGTAGAATTGGACCCCCTGGTCCAATCTTTTTGAAACTTGGTGGGTATTTCGGGGAGAGGCTCCAGCAGCTACCCTGTAAGTTTGGAGCCTCTCCCTTAAACCCCCTCCCCTTCAGCCACTTTTAAAGCCACCACCGAATTTCGGCATCAATTCGGCAGCGGGCTGAATCAGATCAGAGAATCTGATTCGGCCTGTGGCTGCCCTAGTGCCCACTCCTGGGCTGGCGGAGCACCGCTCTGTCTTGCTCCGGCCCCAAATGACCTCTGATTCTGCCCAATTTATACAGATACAATTTATACAGATATGTTTGCTTAAGGCTAAAGTACTGATGTTATGCCTTCTAAATGTTGATCTTTCTGTTCCCATTGCAGCCTGCTGGGTTCTCCAATATCCTGCCCTCAGAGATTGGTGGATACCTGGGAACAGCATGGAGGAAAGAAGGATTCTACAGTTGGAATGGGGAATCAGCAAAAACAGCCTCCCATCTCTTCAGGTGGTAGAAGCACCTTCCATTCTTGAAAAACATAGTCAGGGTCTAAATCCATATCATCAGTGGGGATACCATGAGTGAGTCTTTGTAGATTTGTGCACTGAACACATTTATTCAGCAAACAAGGTTTTGATTGGAAGCACAGAACAGAAACACATTTTCGATGAAGAAATAAGGCATGTAAATGAATAACTGACTCAGGGCTTGTTAACCACAGTAGAATGATCCACATGTTACTCTACCAGACATGCTGTTATTAACAGATAACTGATAATTGTTGCAAAAACATTAATTCTAACCAAACTAGTACAATTTTCAGATATGAACAATGGGTTGGACCCTAGCCAGATTTTTTGCTGGTGAAAAAAAGGACCCCTTTGAACTAAAATTGTGGTGCTGGGAATCATGGAAGCTGCATGGCAGAAAACTATACACAATGGGTGTTGGAGAGGGATTAAGTGAGATTATGTGAAAAATCTTACTAGATCCAATACAAGAATTCGTTATAGTCTGTTGAGGATGGATCAACCACAAAACAATTAGCACTGATGAGACTGATGCTCTGGGAAGATGAAAGAATGTTTTAGATAAAAGGATACCATACTAAGCACTTGCCTCTGCTACTCCTTTCTCCCCACCCACCAAGAATAACCTGGTAATGGTCCAACTAAATTTCAAGCAATTTAGAGAAGAAACTTGCTTCTGGGAGAAGCCAACACATGCTGAGAGGCATCCTGTTTGTGCCAATACACCATCAAACTCACAAACTAATGAAACAATAAAGCATCAAACACACACACAAAGTATGAGTTATTCTGAAGCTAGGAGCTTGAAAGTGTTGTGGCATACAGTAATGAGGGAATAGATTTAATAGATTTAGAGTGCCTGTCAGAAACCTAGGAGAACAGTGACAAGAAACATGACCCAGTGTCCTCGGGGTACTGAATCTATGGGAAGATCAAAGTTTGTTATAATTTTGGTTGTTTTGCCCTACAATCAAAACAGAACATACACAAGCAATTCAGAAGTATTAGTAGAAGTGCAACCATGAAACACAGATAGAAATTAAAAGCCAAAACAGTATTACTAGAGATATATTATAATGACCAAGGTTTGCAGGGTCCAAATCTCATATACGTGTGAAGGATTATCATTTTCACTCTTTAGGGGATTTTTCATCAGTAAATTTGGGAGTCTTACAGCTCATGCCTGTCTGCAGACCAATTTTTTAAATTAGGCTAAGTGAATGAGCAAACATAAAATTCTATGTAATACATACCAATTTAAAAACATTTTATGAAAAGATGATGTGAAAGTCTGGGGGACAGAAGATAACAAGGAATGGCCACATACAGTTTTTTCCTTCACTCCCTATTATCTGTACCACGCACAGGACTAGGAATTTAGAGGAAGACTAATAAACCATGTTATGAAATATGCCCTCTTATAATAAGTGAAATACTTTTTCAGATGAGATTTTAGAATACTGTTTTAGCTGTCCTTGACTCAGCAAAGTGTAACAACTTTGCACCAATTAAAACATAAAATAATTACAACTCCTATATACTACAAACACAACTCTCAAATCTTCTTGACTACTTCATGTTTTTGTTCCTCTTCTGAAGCATATGAACCTAGTTTATGTTTGCAATTATATACATCATTCCAAAAAAAAAAAGCCAATACGCATGCAAGTAGACATACTTGTTTCAACAAATGCAAATTTCCAGTTCTTTTGGTCCATTGTTTGTTTATGATTTTATATTGTAATTTAAATGTGATTTTGTTTTAATATTGGAATTTTAATATATATTTATATATGCTGTTAGCTGCCCTGAGTCCACCAAATGGTGGAGAGGGCAGGATATAAATTTAATTTTAAATGAAACACATTCCTCCAAATCTGATTCCATCTCGTCTAAGGAACATATTTTAAAATTCATGTATCCTTGGTATTTGACACCAAATGACTGGTACATATCCCAATACATGCTGGAGAGGGTGCTCTCCCTTAGCAGATTTGTTACCTATATTCTGGCCCTGCCCTCAGATCCAAATGATTTGGAACATTCCTTAAGTATCTATAATGTCTCCTATAAGATGTGATGATATAGATCTGAAACTGGTAGACAGTTTGCTTGCAGCTGCCAGATTATTTACTGATACCTGCTGAAAGCCAAAATATACTCCATCTCAGTTACTTCGTGAAAACAGCTCTAGCATCAAAATAAGCCTATTTTTTGTAAACTATACATACTGTTAACAAGTTTATAGAAAAGTGGTCCCTTTTCATAAATATTGTGGAAGAGACAAATTTTGCAATGAGGGACTTGTATCGTTATTTTTGTGATTTGTTTTTCAATTTTGTGATTTTGTGCAGTGTAAATAAATGTGTATAAGAGTATATTCAGAAGCTATTTTTAAAAAAAACTGACCAGTCACAGAAAATGGAACAGTATTTTGAAGATTGTCACTGTATTTAATTATAAGGTGGATGGATCCTATGCTATTCAAGAGAGAAACAAAACCAACACACCAACATACAAGAAAGATCTCCACTATTTGAGAGTTTCCCCCAGGTTTAACAAAAAACAGCTCTGTAAATTAACCAAAGAAATCAAAACCAGATCTCCAACCTGATTAGAACAGAATATGCTGCAAGAATATGGAATGTCAAAAGCAGTCAGAGTTTATAAAATCCCAGATACGGGGGGAGACAACTTCTGACACACAAAATTATTGGATGGATCTCAACCTGTATTTTTTTAAATATCATGTGGCTAATTTTCTCCATACTTAGTGATATTATATTACTGAAGATATCAATGTTATAAAGTTTAATTCAATATCCAGGTTTACTGTGTTTTATATCTGACACATATTAGACCAGAAGCAGACTTATCCTCTATAGATCTGGAAGTTAAAAAGAGATTATTTCTTTTGGTGTGTACATTAGTTCTACTGCTGCCTCTGGCATGCAAATTTCATAAAACTGTGTTTCTACATAAGACAGACTGAAAAAAAGAAGAATTATGCTGTCTATTATCTGATAGACTTTTTATCTAACTCCTCCCCCCTTCAAATGTTCATATAAAGAATTTAGGCCCAAGTGCCCAAATTCAGACATCACAGAAAACTAGAGTTTGACATAAATCAAACAGCTTTCAGCTGTACTCTGCATGCAAGAGTGGGGAGAATATGTAAGCAAACCAATAAAACAGAAATCCAGTAACACATTAGAGACAATGAAGAAATGATCGCTGACTCTCCAAACCCCATGCTGGAATAAATGTTATTGGTCTTTAAGGTGCCACTGGACTTGGATTTTATTTTGATACAATAAACACACATAGCTAGCCCTCTGGAATTAGCAGCCCAATAAACCAAGTTCATGCCTGTCCTGCATTAGTAACAAATGAAGTGCACAGAACAAAGCAGAGGACCAGAAATACTTACAGACTTTCACTAAAGCTATTTTCCCACCCACTTCACCTCAATGGCAGAACGAGTATGGTATCAGGGATGGCTATCCACAACTAAACTATCCAGGTTACAGGTCCCTACATAAGCTTCTTAACAAGCTCAAATCTCATGTAATTTTGACACTGAAAGTTTGACCCAGGTAGTGCCCAGCCCTCTTGGAATACACCTAGATTGTCTGAATGATAAGCATAATGTACTTTACTTCAGAAAGAAGGTCATGGCAACAGCATTTCACTTACTAAGGCTACAATCCAGCACTCTTACTTGGGAATAAATCTTACTGAACTCTGAGTAGACTTACTTAGCATTACATTGTACATTACATTTTACTAATACAGAACTTGCAGGCATTTTCATGAGTTACAGAATCAGCATGCTGGGATCCTTACCAACTACACACTGCAAAAATATTATCTGCCACTCTTTTCTCCTCCATACCCACTGAAAAATTGAGCATAAGAGGAAGAGACATCATGGCTTATAAATTTGTCCTACTGAGAACATTTTAGTTTAATTCAAGGCTGCCTTGTTTCCTAAAATCAGCAATTTTGGGAACTTGCTATGAATACACAAGTGTGAAGGTTCAGTTGTCACCCGTAGGGAAGAGGCAGGCAAGATTCTTTTCATGTGCATGTGTATCTTCTCTTAGCACATGCAGATTCTAGGACTGGCTGACAGGAGATAGACTACATTAGATGAGACTGTTAGAGGAGTTAATAATAATAAATGTTCATTTTAGTTACAGTGCCACCCCTAAGCCTTCTTGAATCGTTTAGTTCTATGGACACGTAATAGATCGTTCCAAGATTTTCAAGAAGAAGAAGAGGAGATTGGATTTATACCCCGCCCTTCATTACCCAAGGGAGCCTCAGAGTGGCTTACAAACTCCTTTCCCTTCCCCTCCCCACAACAGACATCCTGTGAGGTAGGTGGGGCTGAGAGAGCTCTGAGACAACTGTCCTTGAGGGAACAGCTGGTACAGAGCTATGGCTTGCCCAAGGTCATCCAGCAGGTGCAAGTGGAGGAATAGGGAATCAAACCCAGTTTTCCCAGATTAGAATCCGTACACTTAACCACTACACCAAACTGGCTCACACACTTTTCTCCCTTAGACTTTCAGGATTACAATGTTGAAGCGTCCTAGCAGTTTTTAAATTCACTTCTATTTCTATATCAGGCTTGTTTTCTAAGGCATAGTTTATGTATTACAGAATAGTTCAAATGCACATGTCAGGGACACATTCCAGCCTGCAACAGTTTCCTAGCCCACTAATAATCACTAATCCCAATCTTTCATGTTTTAGAAACTTCACTACGTAACCCTATGTAACACAGGAGGTGGTGGCAGCTTCAAGAGGGAATTGGATAAACATATGGAGCTGAGGTCCATCAGTAGCTACTAGCCATAAGGTATAGACAGGAACTCTCAGTCTGGGGTAAGTGATACACTGTATTCTTGGTGCTGGGGAGGCAACAGTGGTAGGGCTTCTAGTGTCCTGGCCCCACTGGTAGACCTCCTGATGGCACCTGGTATTTTTGGCCACTGTGTGACAGAGTGTTGGACTGGATGGGCCACTGGCCTGATCCAATGTTGGCTTCTCTTATGTTCTTACATACATGAACAGGCAATTAAACACACGAAAAGTTTGTGGCACAGAAAGTGTCACTGACCATCTATATTCTGTTGAACTTAACTTGCCATCATAGGTAGATCAGCAGTTATATACTTCTAGATTACGTCCCTTGTTATACAGGTGCTTAAAATTGCAGCTGAATGTTTCTGAAGCCATTAAGAATGAAGCAACTCCAATAATTCACTCCATTAACTTACACTTTAAGCTTTAGCCTCTATGCTGTATTGAAGGTATGACCTTCAACTACACATTATCAGCAGCCTGGCTTCAGAGAAGGCTTCCAGGGTGATTATCTCAGGAAAGCCTTTACCCAATCTAATTAGCTCAAAAGACCTCACAAATCTGAAGCATCACATTGCTGCCATCGCCTAAACTCAACTGTTGTTTAAACAGACTCCAATAGACACATCTTTAAATACATTGAAAATATTTAATCAGTATTTCAGTTCACCTCAAGCATGCCAAGACAGCAAGGATTTTTGGCAAAATTCAACATAGCAATATTGCTTCTCCTTTATCCACAACTCTGCTACTGGGCAGCAATACATTTTTTTAAGGGAAAAAACTTATATCCCACCAGTATGCCAGAAAAGGGCAAATTGTACAAAAACACAATTCTGTTCCATGGCTGCAAGCCAGGATTCTGGATGAAATGTTTATCCTTATGAGCCACATATGCAAGAGAGGAGGGCTGTACATGAACCTGAAAACTTCAAAGCTCATTTCCATCCAGAATGGTTTGTGACTGAAAGCCAGTTTATTTACCCACAAGCAGACCATCACTAACCCCAGACAATTAGCTCAGGATTTCTATAATTTCTCAAAATCCAATGGAAAGGAGAAAGTGAGTGTACTGGGCTTGACTCCAAATCTCCAGATGACTTCACCTTCAGGTGTTAAGTAGCATAAGAGACAACATGGAACCCTGCAAGAGGTTAGAGGTCAAGGAGGGGAAGTCATAGTCCTCCAGAATCACCTCTCTCAACCATGAAACTCAAAAGTCATCATAAAACTGTGCTTCTGCTAGTCATACCCCAGCCAAGCAATCCTAGCATCAAAAGTTCATCCCCCTCAAATAATTAAAGAAATACATCTTACCTGGCAAGCCACCTAGAACAGTTTGTCCCAAAACTAGGTCAAAAGCCACAGTGAAAAGGGTCTGTATAATCTGTATCATCTGGGAATACCCAGAGCTGGACCACCATTACTAAAGTGACTTTAACAAGCAATGTATTTGTTCTTTCTAGAGATCAGAATATAGCACATCTTACTAGTCAGAACAGCAGAGCTGGATAGCATCGTGCAGGCATGTTAGTACAATTTTTTTTTGCTATCAACATCACAGAATAGGCTGCAGAATGAGATTGAGCATGTGTAAATTAATTTCAGTATAAGTTTTCCTTTATATATTGCTCTGCTGTTTCACTGCCCCCCTAACCAATGCGCTGCACTGGGAAAGAAAAAAAAAACCACCCAAGGAACTGAACAACACTTTTACTGATTTTTCTGTGACAAATGATTTTTAGCTCCACCAGCCCCACTCTTCTCCAGAAGAGAAAGCCAAAACAAGCATAAAGCCAGTTAATTTAATAGTCTTCTAAACACTGCTAATGAAGTCTGTTGACCAAGTTCATTTACTATACAATCTCTACACAAGTCATCCTTTATGACAATGTATTGGAATAGGACATTTCTAATGGAGGAAACCATATCGTTCTGATGGACAGCTTACACAAGCGCAGGGGTGTAAGGGTCTCCAACTTTCTTGAGCCCGCAGGTACCACTGCACTTTTGAAAGGGACTGCTGAGTGCCACCCCAAATTGCTGCCACAGGAGATGCTGCCAAACACAATACCTCCCTTCTTGCTTTGCAAAAAAACCCAAAACTGAAATGGAACAAAAATAAATGAAGGAAAGCCTTCTAGGAGGAAAGCAAAAAGGTAGGAATAAAAAGCAAAGCCTGAAGGGGGAATGGAACCACAAGCCTGAGTGCTTACCAGTCCTCCTGTGGCTACTTCTATGGCATTGACTGAAACACCTTCCAATTGAATGAGTACAGCAAGTGACAAGCCCTATATTATAATGGCCTTCCCACTTGACAGGCACCAGGGAAGTATTGGTGGGTGGCATATCACCAAGAGGCACCACATTGGGGAGCCCTACATTAGAATATGGCATCCACCCTACATGCATGCACTGTCAACACTGAAACAGGCTAATTCAATCTCATCAGATTTTGGAAGCTAAACAGGGTCAGCCCTGGGTTAGTATTTGGATGGGAGACCATCAAGAAAATCCAGGGTCACAATGCAGAAGCAGGCTGAACATCTCTTGCCTTGAAAACCACTGAACATCTCTTGCCTTGAAAACTCTACAGGAGTCACCATAAATCAGCTGTGTAAAGGTAAAGGTTTCCCTTGCTCGAAAGCCAGTCAAATCCGACTCCAGGGGGCAGTGCTCAGCTCCGTTTCCAAGCCGAAGAGCCAGCACTGTCCAAAGGCTTTTCCGTTGTCATGTGGCCAGCATGACTAAATGCTGAGACACACGGATCGCTGTTACCTTCTCACTGAAGCAGTACCTATTTATCTACTTCCAATTTCTTGCTTTCAAACTGCTCGGCCAGAGACGGGAGCTCACTCCATCATGTGACACTCGGGTTTCAAACAGCCGAGCTACTGACCTTCTGATCTGCAGCTCAGCATCTTAACCTCTGAGCCACTGCAGCCCCTAAGTCAGTTGTGACCTGACAGCAAAAAAAAACTTATCGAAGACAACAAGGCCCCCATTCCACTAGATTAAGTAAATGCCACCCTTCCACTAGATTAAGGCTGCAGTCACACACACTAAATAATCCACTTTCAATCCACTTTCAGTGCACTTTCCAACTGGATTTTTACTGTGTGAACTGGCGAAATCCAGTTGGAAAATGCACTGAAAGTGGACTGAAAGGATTATTTAGTGCATCTGTTACCTAGCAAGGCATACCATATGCTCTTATGAACTTTTATGATCATAAATTTGAACTTTGGGTTGTTATGCTTCAAAGGACAAAATGCACTCTTCATTGTTGTAAAGAGGCTCGAGTCCACGGCAGGAAGCACACTCACAATTAGTTCACACTAAGTCAGAGACAAGAGCTCCATTTCAAAAGAGTTCTTCTGTCTCCTTGCGTTAGACAGTTCACACCTTCCCCCAAAGTTCCTGCAAAGATTATGTTAAGTGAAGTTACCTGGCAACTAATCGTTCGCACATCAAGTGACCAAGCCAAAGCCATCAAGAGACAATGGAATGGCACCATGATTCCTAGCAAGCTTGCCCAGGTGTCAGTTCCTGATTAGCATTTAGTATTATAATATTGACCTCTCCTTCAATCTCCTCCCCTTTTACCTTGACCAATAGTAAGGTTAGTGGGGACGGACTACCTGGTAGGTGTGTTAGTGGGATGTGGTCAGCGCAGCCCGCCCCAATACCACCTGATAAAAGATCTTGCACAACAGACAATCGTTTGCTAGCCTCTAACCTCTATGACCCCTATCTGCTTTAAACCCCCCTTACGTCCAGCTTACTATCCCATTACTTTGCCTCCATCTTTAATCCCTGGTTTGCACAGCCAGGAAGAAGTGTGTATCTACTGGCTTAGATCACGCTACCCATTTTTCCTTTTCTACCCCTCAATCTTCTTTTGGAAACGGACTACCCATCTCCAGGACAGGTAAAGTATCTCCCAACCAACAAATCTCCTGCTCATGCAACAGTGCTATATTCTATCTAAGTTTCTTAGGTCTTGTGTGTATGCGTGTATGATTCTGTTTTTGTATGCTTGAAAACATCTTATAAGTAAACATCATTCAAACGAACCAGTCCGCCTCAGTGCCTATTTTCTGGGAACTCCTGGAAGGGGCGGGACCTTGGTATAGTTGGCAAAGAACCCGGTATTTTGCCAATTGCTGATCTTAAATTAAAGCAATTTGGCTAACACATCTATATTTTCTTTAATGAAAATATAGCCTATAGCCTATCTATATTTTCTTTAATGAAAAATGGTGTTGGAGTGTACATTAAGATACAATTTACATTTTCTATTATATTTCAATGTACAGTGAGCCCTGTATATTTAACACCACTTATCAGAGGAAATCTGAACAGTTTCCCCCCCCCCCCTTCCTCTTGGTTCATTACATGTCATGTTTGGCATGCTCTGTAAGCTGGAGTTCTGGCAGCTCCCATGGGATAACATGTTCATGTTTAAAAGATGCCCAGTTGTCAGTTTAAAACTTGGGAAACGAGCTAAACATGCTGTATCTTAAGCCCATTCTACTGAGCAAAGTTTGAAGCCTTCTTCCAATTGAAAAGCCACAAAAGTTGGAGAAAGGTTCCTTGGAGGAAGTTTGAGTCCATGCGAGTTCAGCTTTCCAATTGCAATCAAAATGCTTACAGCCCAGTAACTGAATCAGTAAATATTATGGAGCTTCTTTATTGCAAAAAATAAATAAATACATATGTCCTTCATAACTACCACTTTTTTTCCCACATACAAGACTGAGTCAAGAATATGAAGGCAAAAAAACTTGAATCCTTAAAACCAAATTTTCCATCTTATTTTGGCATGACTCAGCTTACTTTCTTAGATTGCCACATGCTAGCATCAAGTTATTTATTCAGTTCCTGTTCGTCCAATTGGTAAGGCAAACAGACACTGAAGTGAATGATAAAACACAAACAAAAATTAATAGCATAAAGTCATCACATTTATAGTTCTATAAACTTCCTACAAGCAGTCGTTTTGCTCTCTTCCAGACACTTCCATATGATCTAGGCAGGCCTTATGCAGACAAGATTTTTTTTTTTTGCAATAAATTTTATTGAGATTTACTTTTGAAACAGTAAGATAATTGGAACATACAATTAATTCATAAAATTCCAAAAGGAGATAACATTGTAACATTAGTAGTCAGTACATTAACATACTAGTGTAGCTAGACATATACAACAATGAAAATATTTAACATTTGTTTCGAAAATCAATATATCATGTAATGAAATGTTGCTTTTGCCATATAGGATCATATTGATATCTACTCATAATTTAAATAGTTATAGGAAACTAGCCTGGTCATCCATATTCTACCATAGCCAAGGTTTGTCTGTAATGGGCGATGTAACAGAATTCAAGGTAAGATATTGCAACACTGAGAACCAAATAGCAGTAAAGGTGGATGATGAAGAACAACCATCAAGTCACGTAAGATTATCCGAGAGTTTAGCCAATGCAGACAAGATTTTTAATGGTTCCCCCTTGAAGGCAAGCTTCCCTTCAAAGAACAATGGTGTCATGAGCAAGCCCTATCTGGGAAAGTGTTTAAGCATCCCTTTAAGCATGCAGAGTGCAAGACACTTGGAGCTTAAAGTCTTGTCACCTTGCATGTGCTTCAGAAAAAAAGGACAGGAAATGCTGCTATTTCTGCAGTGGCACTATGTTTTTAAGAAGTGGGCTGCAGTTTGTACCAGTAGTTGCATTGCAGTTTGTACCAGTAGTTGCATTTCAGAGGACTGCTACGGAGATTGCACTATGCAGGTAAAACCCAAGTGGTGGAATAGGGCAGTTCTCAGACTAATTCAGGAGTTCCTCCGCACATCATCCCGAGCCTTTAATACAGTCTTCCCAATTTACTTCAAAGCAGTCTTTATCATCACATTCTGCCAACTAAACATATTTTATGTAAATCTGCGGGAACAAAGTGAGTTTCTATGTCCACTGGCATATACCACATCTAGAATGGTGTTAAAGATACCTGGAACAGGTAACCATTGATCCTTTTTTTGAATGGAGAAAAAAAGGGCATTGAAGAATTAGAGTTGAGGAAATGTAACAGTCTTCTCTAGGCTTGGCCCTGTTTCTCAAATCCGGAATTGATGGTGCTGTGCTACTTCTGTTAAAATCTGGAAATGAAACCATTACAGATTTTCTACTCTGATGTTCAGATGCAATATTGCCATTGTTTGGCACCATTCAAACAATGCTTGTGGCATGCGGACTGGCTCCCTTCTCCTCCTGCCATAATGAAATTCCCTCTCCATTTCCTGGCAAACCCTGTTAGCCACTGTATACAAACCTGGCAAAACTATAGGTTACACAAGTCCTTTACTTAGAAACCATTTTGGTGAAGTTTCGCAGTTCTGCTGTTTCATCTTGCCCAGTTTGCATAAAAGGAGAAGAACGAATGGGGAAGGATCTGTAACATGTGAGGGAAAGAAGGGAACTAGAGCTCCTTTGTGAAGAACCACGCCAAGATTTGGAATAACACTTGAACTAACCTGACAGCTAATAGTCTGGAAACCCTTCTCACTGCAAGCAGCTTTTTATCAACTACAACATACCCAGTTTAATCCCTACATAACCAGGACTTCTCTAGATAAACCTGTCATACAGCTCATCTAAAGCAGAAAATTTTTCCAAGCACATATAAGGGTTGACTAAGGTCAGATACTGTCAAACAACAAACCAAGTAGTATTCACAATTTTGTGATGCCAACAAAGACTTTGTGTAAGCGGTAGCTATCTTTTATACTGCAACCTAACATCATCAGATAGCAATGGCAAATCTTAGTATCAGTCTTTCAAAAATAAGGGTCACAAATGCATAACAATTTCATATTTAGAAAGTGTATCCCCCAACCACATCTTGCCCTCCAAAAGCTTCTCCCCTCTGCTCTCCCAATTGTTCCACACGGCTTAGTTTCACTTACTAGCCACAAACTGCAGGCATCTCTAAACAGGAACACGGGGTACATAAATACTGGGAAGAAAATATGCATAAACAACCACTGTAGCAAAAGCCACACTTGTCCATGAAAACAGTATTTGCTATGTGTACGAGGGCCCATTATGTGACCTGGGATGGTGCTTGTTAAACCCTCAGAGGGAACTCTGAAGTCTTCCAGTTTTTTGTCCATCTGTTTGTTATTGTTCTAATTAATGAGTTGGATCCGGATTAAGTTTTCCACCACAGGAAGAGAGTGTATATAATTTCTACCAATTCCTTCTTCTTGCTGCAGGCCCCCAATTTGTCTTTTCTGAGGGTCACTTGTTTTCCAGGATCAGCATTTTGGGGAGATCAATGGGCCTCAGTGGGAAGAGGGAGAAGCAGGAAATTTCTGTTCCACTGATGGAAGTGCCTTCTATAAGCCATAAATTTAGTCTGGATTCAATATGCTAAACATCTGAGTGAGGTTGCTCTTATTTCATTTTTATATTCTTCAATTGATTTTTTTTGGCAGAGCTGTACCAAACATTTAACCACTGGTGTTATAAAACTATGTCTCAAAATGAAGATGCAAATGTAATGAACCATTAATTCCTACATCAAGATGTGGACATCATTTCAAGTCATTCAACAATAATCTAATTTAATACACACACTCTTTGCAACAAAATGCAATTTAAAACCAGAAAGGAGCTGCACAGGTGTTTTTGGGACTGCCAAACAAGCAGACACTTCCTAAACACAAGTTAACCAAGTTGTCAGTTCCTATTGGCAACCAACAAGGTGTTAATTGAAGATCTGTCTCAGTGGTAAAGACAAAGGAAATAGACCAAAATGGCAGTCAAAATAGCATTCTTAAGTTTATGATACCCATCCCTTGCCCCAACCTGGATGGCCCAGGTTAGCCCGATCTTGTCAGATATTGAATGCTAAGCAGGGCCAGCCCTAGTTCATATTTGGATGGGTAGTTAGTATTTGGATGAAAGACTACCAAGGAATTCCAAAGTCTCTATACAGAGGAAAGCAATGGCAAACTATCTGTGTTAGTCTCTGGCCTTGAAAACCCCATAAGATTGCCATAAGTTAGCTGTGACTTGATGGCACTTTACATACCCCCCCTTAAATATCTTAATAGATATAACATTCCTACTTTGTACAGTTCCACTTTCAATATGTCTGACAGTTAACAGTATCATGCACAACTTAATATATTATCAACTTTTTTGCCCATTGCCTTAATACATATCTCTAAACATAAATCATTGTGTACATCTACATTTCAATGCAAGTGCTTGGGAGGAGGGGAGAAGAGACTACCCACTAGGAAAAAATACAAATCATTCATTAATATCATTTATTTAAAATGCAATAGCATGCCTAATAAAATCACTGCTTAAAAATCCTAAGAACATTATTTCGCAGAGTATTAGAAGACAGTTCCTCCTGAAGCAGAAGCAAATTATTTAAAAAAATCCACCCAGTGAACTCACAAGTCTATCTTAAGAACATAAAAGATCCCTGCTAGATCAAAAGCAGTCCATCTAGTCCAGCATCCTGTTTCACACAGTAGCCAACCAGTTTCTCTGGTCTTGAATGATTAGATTTTTATTAATAAACAGAGATGAACTGTCTTTTAGCAGATGGTATTTTAAGAAATTTGCATCTTTTAGAACGTGAAAACAGGGGTTTCCAGTTGGGAGAATGGAGGTCTGACACGCTTTGCAAATGCGCAAGGCGGACAGCGGCTCTTCCTGACAGCTTGGGTGGGTTAATCCACCCGACGCAACCTCACACAGGTAGTGTGAGGACCAGCAAGCAATATAATCCAGGTTTGAGCAACCTCGGTGAAGGGAAAGTCTCGGAGGAGACTTTTCCGACACCTTGAGCACTGCAGCCGAAGAGGATTCTTGCGAGTATCTCTAAGGAGCCGAGCTGAGCTGAAAAATTCAGCATAAAACCTCCAATTCCCCTGATTCCTTAACAAAGAAGACAAAGTTTAAACGTTGGGACCACATCTGAAGCGAAGTAACAACAAAAGGTAACGGAAAAAAGTTTTTTGCCTTACCATTGCCGCGTTTTGAAAGATGAAAAACAGATCGGGTGAAGCAATAGACTGATGTTGATTGGATGAGAGCAGTTTTGAAGTGCTAAAAAACCGAATTTGAACTTAAAAAGCCAAAAAAACAAGTTGTTTAACATTCCTGCGGTTAAAAGGAGTTGGGAGGGGAAGCCAAGCATCGCGAGACAAAGAGGGAGAAGGGAACCAAGCATCGCGAGATTAAGACGTGAGGACTGAATCAGGAAGTGACGGCTAGAAGAGCAGACAAGAAGGAAAAAGGAGAAGAACCGGAAGAAGGTAAAGGGGACTCTAAATACTGCCGGACCAGAAAGGGGACTCTAAATACTGCCGGACCAGAAAGGGGACTCTAAATACTGCCGGACCAGAAAGACCATAACAGGAAGTGACGTGCAGAGAGCAGACAAGTAAAGAAAAGGAAGGGACAAAAGGAAACTACGGCAAGCCAGAAGCAAGGTAAAAAGACTATAACCTTTGACATTAACCATAGAGAAGTCGCGGCCGCCATTTTGGATTTATAAAATTTTTAAACTGCAATATCTCAAAGATTATATAACGTAGAAGGCTGAAACCAACATAATTTGACTTGGCAAGATTAGCTTGTTTGAATGCACTAATTGGTGTTTGATTTGGAAGACAAGATAAAATCGATCCTTTTAAAGAGGCAAAACGGACCGAGGACTAAGATCGAGAGCAGCCACATGGTCCTCTCCTACAATGGCAGCAAAAAAAGAAAAAGAGCTACTAGCTGTTATGGAAGCAATGAAAAAGAAAATGTTAGACGCTATAGGAGAGGTAAATGTTAAAATGAATAATATAGCGGCTCAAGCAGATAAAAATTGCATGGAATTAAAAGCAGAATTTCAAAAATTATCCACAAGAACACAAGATATAGAAACTAAAGTAAAAGAACTGGAAGAAAACACCCATAAGACAATGAGAGAGAACGAGAGGATGGAAAAGATGATGCATTATAAAGACATGCAAAACCACTTGAGATTTCGAGGGATTGAGGAAAAATTGAATGAGGATATTTTTACAAGAATGCAAGAAGCAATAGCAGATTTTTTACAAGAACAGGAAGAAGTTGTTAAAGAACACATGGATCTTGTTTATAGAGTTAATTCTACATATGCAAGAGACAAAAACATACCAAGAGACGTGGTTGTCCAATTTACAATGAAAAGAACAAAAGAACAAATCTACAGGAAGTGCTTTACTGACCCCTTTGTAATAGATGGAAAGAAAATCATAGTAATGAAAGAATTGCCTAGAGCAATACTGCAAGAAAGGAAAAAATTCAAGCGTCTGACGGATAAACTGAAGGAGAAAAAAATCAGATTTCGTTGGGAAATACCTCAAGGACTAAGTTTTTATTATGGCAGCTCCAGAGTGGTGATTAAAAGCACAGAAGAAATGTATGCATTCCTGGGAGAGAATAAAGACGATTTTGGAGATATTTAAGAATATATCAAAATGGATTACAAAATACTTACATGGAATGTAAATGGACTAAATTCACCCCAAAAACGTAGAATGGTAGGTCACTGGTTGGAAAAACAAAAATGTAATATAGTTTGCTTGCAAGAAGCTCATCTTAAAAACCAAGACCATAAATATTTAATAAGGAAAAAATTGGGAGAAGAATTTTATTCTTTAGCAAGCAATAAAAAAAATGGTGTTGTAACATATGTCAAAAAAGATTTGGAACCCAAAGTAATATTCAAAGACAAAGATGGAAGATATTTAGCTATTGAAATTTTACTGCAAGGAGTGAAAACTTTGATTGTGAACATTTATGCTCCGAATGGAGCTAAAGAATTTTTTTTTAAAGAACTTCAAATGGAATTGGACAATGTAAACTATGATCAAATTATGATGTTAGGAGATTTCAACGGAACTGTAGATAATAAACTAGACAGGCGCTCTAAAAGAAAGGATGAGACGTTAGGGAAGCTTCCAAAAAACTTTTTTGAACTGATAAAACAAGAAAAGTTGGAAGATATTTGGAGGAAAGCTAACCCACAAGGAAAAGACTTTACCTTTTACTCTAACAGACATGACTCACATTCAAGAATTGACATGATTTGGATGACTACTAACCTAACCTTTAAGACAAGAAAAGTGGAAATTTTACCCAGAATAATCTCAGATCACAATCCGTGTTTATGGACAGCTGGGCAGATTAAAAAACAAAAGAGATGGAGAATAAACGAGGACTTATTAGATAATCAAGAAATAATTAAAAAATTACTTGAAGAAACAGACCTATACTTCCAAGTAAACATGCAGAAAGAAGTTAAAATTCAAACCGTATGGGATGCATATAAAGCAGTGATGAGAGGACTATTGATATCGTTAAATGCTAAAGATAATAAAAAGAAAAAAGAGCAATATGAAAATATTTTACAAGCCATTAAAACAAAGGAAGAAGAACTGAAGAAGAAACCAGGGAAAAAGAAACTGCAAAAGGAAATTTGGATGCTACAAGACCAAGCAAAAGCCATTTTGAACCAGGAGATGTACTGGAACTTAAAAAAACTTCAACAAAAAGCATTTGAAGGTGCAAATAAACCCGGAAAATACTTAGCATGGCAATTAAAGAAAAAACGTGAAAATAAATTTATCACTAAAGTGATAAGAGATAATATTGAGATAATAGATAACAAAGGAATAAAAAGAGAATTTTTTAAATACTACGCAAAACTTTTTAAGAAGGAAAACAAAGACAGAAGAAAGATTAAAGAATACCTGCAAACATTAAAGCTACCAAAACCAACAGAGAAAATTAAAGAACTATTTAATAATCCAGTATCATTACAAGAGATCAAAAATGCAATAAATGACTCAAAATTAGGTAAAGCACCTGGACCGGATGGATTTACAGCGAAGTTCTACAAAACGTTACAGGAGTCAGTTTCACCGGTGTTACTGCTATTGATGAACAATATAAGAGTTACTGGAGAGGTACCAGAAACCTGGAAAGATGCATCCATCTCACTGATCCCGAAAGAAAATCAGGATTTGACCAATGTTAAGAACTATAGACCGATCTCTTTACTGAATAATGATTATAAGATTTTTGCTAAGATTATAGCGGATAGACTAAAAGAGCACCTTAAAGAGACTATACAAACAGAACAAGCAGGGTTCTTACCTAATCGACAAATAAGGGACAATCTAAGAGTAGTAGTGGACGCTATAGAATATTACGACAAACATCCTGAAAAGGAAGTGGGCTTTTTCTTTTTAGATGCGGAGAAAGCGTTTGATAATTTAAACTGGGATTTTATGTTTGAAGTTTTAGAACATCTTGAGATCGGTGAATATATGCTTAACTTCATTAAAGCAATATATAAAGAACAGAAATCCTCAATAATAATTAATACTGAAAAGACAGACGATTTTAAAGTTGAAAAAGGAACAAGACAAGGATGCCCGCTTTCGCCGCTGCTATTTATTTGGATTTTAGAAGTTCTACTGTTAAATGTGAAGGAAGACAAAGATATTAAAGGCTTAACAACTAAAGGTTTTTCTTTCAAATATAGGGCCTTTGCAGATGATGTGATGTTTATAGTGGAAGACCCCTTATCCACATTACCACATTTGTTACAGAGAGTAAAAGAGTTTGGTGACTTAGCAGGATTTTATGTAAATAAAAACAAATCGAAAGTAATGTGCAAAAATATGTCAAATAAGAAACAAAACGAGTTACAAAAACTTACAGAATGTGAGGTGGTGAAAAAGACAAAATATCTGGGTGTAAACCTAACTATGAAAAATATTGATCTTTATAAAAATAATTATGAAAAATTATGGTTGCAAATTATGCAGGATATTAAAAAGTGGAATGTATTGAATTTGTCATTGCTGGGTAGAATTGCGGTGGTCAAGATGAATGTGTTACCACGATTAATGTTTTTGTTTCAAACTATTCCAATTGTGAAAGATGTAAAAACATTCAAATGTTGGCAGAAGGAGCTGTCTAAATTTGTGTGGGGAGGGAAAAAACCAAGAATTAAGATGAAAATAATGTGTGATGCCAAAGAAAGAGGAGGGTTTCAACTACCAAATCTAAGGTTATACCATGATGCAATATGTTTGACCTGGGTAGGGGCATGGAATATGTTACAAGATAGAATGTTATTGTCCCTGGAAGGTCATGATTGTAGATTTGGGTGGCATGCATATTTGTATTATGGCAAAACAAAAATGGACAATATGTTTAAACATCATTATTTGAGAAGAACACTAATGGATACGTGGACAAGATATAAAAACTTTTTTTCAGAAGAGATACCCATGTGGATTGTACCCGCAGAAGTCTTACATCCAATATCAAGATATAAAGGACAAGATTGGCTGAAGTATAGAGACTTATTAATAAGACATGGCAAGGATTTCAAACTGAAGGAGCAGCATCAGATTGATTTTGATTATGGTTGGTTAAGATATAGACAAATATATGACTTGTATAGAAGTGATAAAAAACACGGTTTCAGGGAAAAAAATAATGAAATAGAACAAGTTTGGGAGGAAGGTGGGAAAAAAATGATTTCTAAAATGTATAAAGTCTTGCTAAAATGGTTTAATGCTGATGAAATGGTAAAAGAACAAATGGTAAAATGGGCGATAAACTTTAACAAAGACATTGAAATGGAATCTTGGGAATTTTTATGGAAAAATGCTATGAGTATATCTACGTGTTATAACTTAAAAGAAAATTGTTTTAAAATGATGTATAGATGGTATATGACACCCAAAAAAATTGCAAATATTGGTCAAAATATGTCTAACAAATGTTGGAAGTGTAAAAAGAAAGAAGGGTCTTTTTATCATATGTGGTGGACTTGTGATAAAGCAAAGACTTATTGGTCAAAAATACATGCAGAAATGGAAAAAATCTTGAAATGTACATTTAAGAAGTTGCCTGAAATGTTATTGCTAGGACTTAAACTAGAAGAGATAAATGTAAAGAAAAGGACAATAATATGGTATATGATTACAACAGCAAGAATGGTGTATGCACAAAACTGGAAAAATGAAAAAATACCAGAGGTGTGGGAATGGTTGAAAAAACTGTTATATATGGCTGAAATGGATAAGTGGACTAGAAAATTGAATAATCTCTACTCAGAGACCTTTCTGGAAGACTGGAAAGATTTGAAAGAATATGTTGAAAAGTATTGGGATATGAAAAACTATATCTATACATGGTTATAATAGCATAAAGGAATAGAAATATATTATATGAATGTTTTAGTTAAAATTAGACAATGAAACTGTTTTTATTTAGAAATACATAAGAGTATAGAAAATAAGAATTGGTGTATAAGTATAAGTATTTTAAAGCTATATAACCGTTACCAGAAACGAAACATAGATATAAGTATTACTATTTTGAATAAAATGGAAAATGTGTTATGCTTCAGATGTGGTGGGAAACCACCAAAACAAGATAAAAATAGAATGTACAAATAGAACAAAATGTTATCTAATATGGAAAAAGGGATTTGTATAAGGTTAAATGTATTATTTTCGATGTTTTTTTTTTGAAAAATAAAAATTTCTTTACAAAAAAAAAAAAGAACGTGAAAACAGACAAAATGCTGGTGTACAGCATTTGTTTTCAAGCTCTGTTGAAACCTAATACTATAATTGGAAAATGGAACAACATGCCACATCTCATTATTAAAAATAGCTCCTCTAAAATGCTATTGTTAGCTTATATTCTTAGCTAAGAAGCCTTTGGCTGTTCACTCCCTATTTCCTAAATGTAATCAAAATTGAAGCCCACTAATTCCATATTACAGACCTTTGAAAATGTACTCCTAACCATAAACTGAACATTTATTATCACCTTTTGAAAACCAGTAGAGGGAGCACAGATATTAATTTTCTAGGACCTTTTCCTTAACAGTGAGAAGTTCTTTTGGTACAATGATACAAAGTTTATATAAGGGGCATGCTTTGAAAATACAGCATTTAAACGTCATGATAATTGTGGTAATTTGGAATAAATATTTTTCAAAATTATTGTGACAGTGGCCTGTGCAATTTAATATTCAGTGTTCTAGTTTATTGCTGAATGAATGGGAAAAGTTGTATCAATACACAGAAGTAGCCACCTCTGTTACTGAAAAATTCCATTTTTACATGGAGGGAGTAAGGAGGATACCACACTACAGCATACAATAAAACATCTTCAAAAAAAAAAAAAAACAGATTGGCAGAGCCCACTTAAGGTTCACTCTACTTCAGACGATGGATATGTCCACACTAGAACTGCAGCATGTTCTTCATTTTTACCCTTAAGTGCAGCTGTTGGCAAAATATAACAGGCACCAGCCATTTCTGTGCTCCATTCAACGTACAAAATATCAAAGATCAGATATTACAGGCTGAAAGTTCCAATAATGCACCTTGAAAAGGGAGGGGGGAGCAATGTCAGATATTTTTCACGTTAATAGTGGAGTGGATCCTACCACTCTACTGAGCAAAATCTGAAGCTTAACTCCAGCCTAAGGAGCCTTTCCCCAACTTAAGCGGCTCTTCCATTGGAGGAAGGCTCCCTAAAGAACAGTTGGATCCACTGCACTATAAACAGCCTGGAAGTTACAAGATTAATTATAATTTTACCCAGCAACGGGCGTTCCCTATAGGCAACTCACTTTAGTTCTGGATATAGGCTCAAACTAGACTTTACACTGAGTTTTATTATTTGTATGCTGCCTTTCTCCCCAACATGGGCTTCACCTCCCATTTTATCCTCACAATAAAAGTGTCCAGAGGCTCTGTGAGTAGGTTAGTCTGAGAGAGCATAACCTGCCCAAGATCACCCGGTAACCTTGGCAAAATGGACAAATTCAAACCCAGGTCTCCCAAATCCTAGTCCAACACTAATCATCATGTTACACTGCTCTTTATCCCATGTCACCTTCACAGAAAAGTTTGACAGGGGTTTGTTTCTAACCTGAAAAGCAGTTCTGAGCCACTGCCAGTCTGTGCAGAGGACAGGCAAAGTGGAAACAAGGTTGCTTTCTGTACACACCCCAATGCAGCTAGACAACTTGTCAAAACTGCTTTTAGATTGAAAACCATGGAAAATATAACATGAAACAGCAAAACAATCTAGCTTTGCCCTTTTAAGTTCAAAAATGGCACCAAAAGCAGTGACTGGCAGTAGATTCAAGACGAAAGTACATTTCTTATAATGAACTATTTTTAAAATGTGTAGTCACAGTGAACAGGGATGGCCACTAACTTAGATAGGTTTACAGGGAGATTAGACCGATTCATGGAGAGCAGTTCTGTCAACCTGCTAAATGGACCCACCGTGTCCAGAGGCAGTATAAGTTCAAATGCCAGTTGCTGGAGCCCAAACCACAGGAGAAGCTTATTGCCTTTGTGTACTACCAAGCCAAGGAGAGAAATTGGAGCCTTGGTATGATCTAGTAGGGTTCATCTTATGTTCTTATAAATTAGGTAACAACAATCACCTCTTCTGTAAAAGGGAAATCTTGCCTTGCTAGTCTTTAGAAATGCAAAAGGGTGTCAAACGACTACAAAAGAATTATCCAGGAGGTGTGAAATATTTGATTTTCTTGGGGAAAATATGCAGCCACAGAATACCCTCTCATGGACGAAAAGCTGTTGTTGTTTTTTAAAGCAGCAGCAAAGAACAGTTTCTTCAATAAATGGAAGAACACAGTGTCCCCAAAGGATATGTAATGGGGCCAGCACTATTCAAGTATGAATAAGTGACAGTCAGGGGTATAAATAGTGGTCAAGTTTGCAGATGGCAACAGACTGCAACATACTCACAGATCCTCCTGAAATGACTAACTGTAACACAGTATGGTAGGAAAATTATACCAGGAATGGCATGAATTGGGACAAAACATTACAGCCTAACATACAGTAATGAGGTCTAAACTTGATGGTATACTCAAGCAATGCAAGGTTTCAGCTCAGGTGTAGGAACTATATAAGTAACTGTATTTGGAATTAGAAAAAAGGGGCTGAAAACAAATCAAATGTAATGCCATTATATACACATATAGCACAGCCACATTTAGAAAGCTATTCAACAATTATAGTATCTTAGTGGCATTTTGAAAAGCTACTGTGTACTATATCAATAGGACACAGGAGAAAGGGAGGCAAACTAAAACTGGAAGATGTCTCAATACACTGATGAAAGGCTTCATGTTTATATTTGTTTTAAAGCAGCATTAAAGCAGGGGCCATTTATACAGCTATGAACAATATATGGAGAAATAATGTTTGCTTCCCACACACTAGAGCTCAGGGTCATACAATAAATTTCACTGGCAGTAGACTATGGACAAGAAAAAGGAGAATTTTTAAGCAATGTAGGAGCACAGCTCTATCTACCACAGAAACTTTTAATAAGCGGACCAAGGTAGCAGGGACAAATGGGGCAGCTAATCTTTCTCATGCCCTGTACTGACTCTCCCTGTAGCATTCAGCTGTTCTTGGGAAAGAGAATGCTTAATTAGACAGACCTTTTGGTTTGAATCAGCAAAGTAATTTATTCATGTTTAAATATTACTATTAGATCTCTAAATCCTCCAAGTACTCTCAGTGTCTCTGTTGCAGAAATCATTTCCTACATCATGTACTCCATGTTCTTACCAATTTACCATGCAGAATACATGGAAGCACTCTGCGTATTTGACCTCAGATATAACTATAAGGTATAGGTTTTCACCCAACTTTCTATTTCCTCCATTCGGCCATAACTTTAGACTCAAACCCAAGAGCAGCTTATATTCTCGAAAATGTGCCCTAATGCCTCACTAGCACTATACTACTACAATACAGTAAAATATGTGCTTGATCACAACAAACAGGAGTTGATGCACACTAAGCTAGCCGGCCCAAGAAAGAGCTACAGCCATAAAACGGAAGTTTCAAGCCCAAGACAGCCTAACAAATGTTTAGGACATGTCTCCTCATTTCATTCCCTTATTCATGTAAAATCAGGAAGATGCAACTGTTGTCCATCTTAACAGAGCAATCCTATGCAGATTCTAGTTAAAACCCAGTGGATTTAACAGAAGCAACTCTGCAGGGGATTGTGCTGTATAGCAAGCCACCCTACTGAAGGTTTTTTTAAAATGCAATGCACACAACCACTAAGCAGAGGTATACAACAAGGTAATGCCAATTTACAAGTGCCTGTGTTAGAAGAGCTTCCCCAAATCTTCCTATTCTTCTCATACTATTTAAGGATTCCAAACCTAAATTCCATTATGCAGAAATGTCACAGAGTTTTTAAGATAGCTTTTCCACCAGGGTAGATTTTATTTAAATTAAATCACAATTTAAATAGTCATTTAAATCACTAATTAGTAAGACTCCATACATGCTCATTCTTGCTAGTTGTTAAAGCCTTAATGTTTACAAAACAGGTGAAGATTTCATTTATTTATTTATTTATTTCCTGATATTTATATCCTGCCCTCCCTGCCAAAATGGCAGGCTCAGAGCGGTTCACAACAAGAGTTAAAATTACAATCAATTTAAAATAAACACACATTCCACACAAGATCGGCAGCATTACAAATTTACCCACAGGTGGATCCGAACAGCATTCGTATATCATCCCTGTGTGAACATACATAGTCTGGCAGATAGAATTGCCGGCAGATGGAACTGGGCCAGGGCTAAGATGTTTGCCCTAGGCGGCCCCTACCTAAAAGCCTGGTGGAAGAGCTCCATTTTACAGGCCCTGCGGAACTGCATCAAATCCGGCAGGGCCCTGATGTTCTCCGGGAGCTCATTCCACCAGTGCGGGGCCACCACTGAAAAAGCCCTGGGCCGTGTTGATGCCAGCTGTGCTTCCTTCAGTCCAGGCAGGACCAGTCGGTTTTGGGATCCAGACCGTAGTGCTCGCTGGGGAACCTCTTAAAGTTTAGAATAACTTTTCAAGTTTATAGCTATATCAGAAAATTAAATGAAGAATTATTTGCCATTTGAAAAAGATAATTATTAAATCATTAAGAGGTAAACTATCTCCAGTTTAATAGATCAATTATTCACGTTTGGACAACTTTTCTGCTGTACTTTATTAGAAAGAGGAAAAAAATCACTAACAAAGACAATAACCATTTAAATTGTTTTATTTAACTAGAATCATAGAATCACAGAGTTCGAAGGGACCTACAGATTCATTTAGTCCCACCCCCTGCACAATGCAGGAGATTCACAAATACCTCCCCCCCCACACACACAGTGACCTCTGTTTCTGCTCAGAACATGACAAAAAACCTCCAAGATCTCCAGCAAAACTGGCCTGGAGAAAAATTGCTTCCTGACCCCAAAGTGGTGATCAGCATTTCCCTGGGCAACAAGAAAGGTGACAAGAATGAAGCACAGAGGCAACCCTTCCTGCCCTCCCTCTCATGATCTGCCTAAGTTCACAGAATCAGCACTGCTGACAGATGGCCATCTAGCCTCTGTTTGAAAACCTCCAAAGGAGAGCCCACCACTGCCCGAGGAAACCTGTTCTACTGAGGAACTGCTCTGTCAGGAAGTTCTTCCTAACGTTTAGCCGAAAACTCTTCTGATTTAATTTCAACCCATTGGTTCTGGTCCAGCCTTCTGCGGCAACAGAAAACAACTCCACACCATCCTCTATATGACAACCCTTCAAGTACTTAAAGATGGTTATCATATCACCTTCTCAATCGTTTCCTCTCCAGGCTAAACATACCGAGCTCCTTCAACCTTGCCTCATAGGACTTGGTCTCCAGACCCCTCACCATCGTTGTTTCCCCCCTTTGGACATGTTCCAATTTGTCTATACCCTTTTTAAATTGTAGTGCCCAAAACTGAACACAATACTCTAGATGAGGTTTAACCAGCACAGAATAAAGTAATGCCATCACTTTGCATGATCTGGACACTATATTTCTGTTGATATAGCCCAACATCGCATTTGCCTTTTTAGCTACCGCGTCATACTGCTGACTCATATTCAGTGTATGGTCTACTAAGACCCCTAGATCCTTTTCATACATACTACTGCCAAGACAAGTCTCCCCCATCTTATAATTATGCATTTGATTTTTCCTACCTAAATGCAGAACTTTACATTTATCCCCACTTAAATTCATTTTATTTGTTTTAGCCCAGTATTCCAGCCTGTCAGGATCATCATATATCCCGACTCTGTCTTCCACTATTTACTACCCCTCCCAATTTAGTATTATCAGCAAATTTAGTAAGCATTCCCTCTGTTCCTTCATACAAATTATTTATAAAGATGATTTATAAAACAAAACAGGTCCCAGGACAGATCCGAGGCACTCCACTTGTTACTCCTCTCCAAGAGGATGAGGAACCATTCACAAGCACTCTTTGGGTGCGATCTGTCAACCATTTACAGATCCACCTAACAGTCATAGGATCCAAACCACATTTTACCAATTTGTCAACAAAAATATTATGTGGAGCCTTATCAAAAGCCTTACTGAAATCAAGATAAACTATGTCCACAGCATTCCCCATATCCAGCAAGGTAATAACTTTCTTGAAAAAAGAGATAAGGTTAGTTTGACATGACTTGTTCTTGAGAAACCCATGCTGGCTCTCAGTAATCACAGCCATTTTAAATGCTCAAGGACTATCTGTCTAAAGCAATAACATTATATAGCATATGGATTCTTGCATTTGCTCAAATATCCGTGAGGATACACTCACAAATATCTCAAGACTTCTGGAGTATTCTGCTTAAAAACTTTCACTTACATTTGTACTGTTTGCCTCTCCCTCCTCCTTATTCAGATCTATTCCACCCCAAATAATCTTCCATTAATTCATCTTCTTGAAACTTAGCATGTCAGAGGTAAAAGGTTGATTCTGTGTTCATAGATTTGCAGAGAAAAATAGGATTGAGATCTCTTTCTCAACTTTATTTAAAAACATTTTTGCTGTTAAGAAGAGGCATGTTATCCCTGCAGACAAATTCAGTTTTGAGAACTGTAAAACCAAGCATCTGTGATGGTATCTACTAGGTAGAAAAATGACCCAAAATAATGACACTGGGGGCCTAATGAATGAATTAATGGAATTCATTTACAAAAATGTTTAAACATTGCCTGAATATACAGTCCCATACTGCATAATTAAAAATTAATTCATATTTCATGATGAAAAACCTGTATCTTAAATAGAAAGCTATCTTTAGATAAATTTTCTTCAAAAAGCATTTTGTCAAATAAAATCCAATTTTTTAAAAATCCATTAAAAAAACAACCATTCATTTTTATCCACCCTGTTTCCAAGTGTGCATGTTTAAGCTACCATAACATACAAAGCTTTAACCCAAACCAGCAGCAAGTAATTCAAGTCCTGTTCCTCTTCAAAAGGAGACATATGCATGCACACATATTCTACATGCATACAGGGTTTCCATGGATTAATCCTGGTTTAGAAGCCAGTTTGTGAGCAAGAAAACTACCTAATTTGACCAGCTACCCAGGTTCACAGAGTTAGACTGAAAGCTTCCTGGATTCAAAAGTCTTCAACCATGCTATGCTTGCAAAGGGAGGAAGTGCACACGCACAACAAGCAAAACTTGTGGGAGGCATGAACTGTTAGTGGTGTCCAAATCACATTCCCTAGTACCATAGCCAAAACAGAAGGAAAATAAGGTTCAGGGTTTTGGGGGTTCAGGGATTTGGTAAAAAGCTGCTGGTGCATCTTCAAAGGCGACATCTAAATGTGGCTTTCTACCACTAAGTCACTTCCATCAGTTAAGGAGGAAAAAATTTCATTGATTCTCCCTTTTGTTTGAAACAAATCTCTCAGAAATCACATTCATGGGGCACAAAGCACCCTCAGAACAGCACAGCAGTAAAGTAAGGGTCTGCAGTGGGAAACAAAAGTTATGAAAATTGCTGCTTTTATCTACTGGCAAAAACAGGTTCTGCAAGAGCATAAATATCTGAAGGAAATGTACACTCCTTAGAGTTTTTACAAACATGTTAGAACATGCAGTTTGTCAGCAAACTAACGTTCAAAAGACAATTAATGTTAAAGAAACATATGAAGTTAACTCTGCTCAAACTAGAATCATGATAACAATTCAATAACTACCTTTCACAGAGAAGGCATGAGGTCTCAACCTGGTGGCATCAGTTGTCTCCACTGCCCAAGACTTCTATATTGATTTATAATACGGAAGCAGGCTTTAAAAGCCAAATTGTGTATTAAAACCAAGTAGCTGGCTATTCACACTCTAGCAAGGTCATGCTCAAGATCCTACAAGCTAGGCTTCAGCAGTACGTGGATAGAGAACTGCCAGAAGTACAAGCTGGATTTCGAAGAGGTAGAGGAACTAGAGATCAAATTGCCTACATTTGCTGGATTATGGAGAAAGCAAGAGAGTATCAGAAAAACATCTATTTCTGCTTCATTCACTATACTAAAGCCTTTGACTGTGTGGATCACAACGAACTATGGCAACACCTTAAAGAGATGGGAGTACCAGACCACCTCACACGTCTCTTGAGAAACCAGTATAAGGGTCAAGAAGTGACAGTTAGAATTGGATGTGGAACAACTGATTGGTTTAACATAGGAAAAGGAGTACGGCAAGGATGTATATTGTCACCTTGCTTATTTAATTTGCTTATTTAATTTATATGCAGAGTACATCATGCGAAATGCCGGCTTGGATTAATCACAAGCCAGAATTAAGATTGCTGGGGAAAACATCAATAACCTCAGATATGCAGACGATACTATTCTAATGGCAGAAAGTGAAGAGGACCTCAAGAGCCTCTTGATCAGAGTGAAAGAGGACAGTGCAAAAGTTGGCTTGAAACTCAAACATCAAACAAACTAAGATCATGGCATCCAGCCCCATCACTCCTTGGCAAATAGAAGGGGAAGTTGTGGAAGCAGTAACAGACTTCACCTTCCTGGGATCCAAGATCACTGCAGAAGGTGACTGCAGCCATGAAATTAAAAGACACCTGCTCCTTAGAAGAAAAGCAATGGCAAACCTAGACAGTACAACAAAAAGCAGACATCACCTTGCCAAAAAAAGTCCGTATGGTCAAAGCCATGGTATTCCCAGTAGTGATGTATGGCTGGACTATAAGGAAGGCCGAGCGCCAAAGAATATATTCTTTTGAATTATGGTGCTGGAGAAGACGCTTGAGAGTCCCTTGGACTGCAAGGAGATCAAATCAGTCAATCCTAAAAGAAATCAACCCTGACTGTTCCCTGGATGGCCAGATACTGAAGCTGAAACTCAAATACTTTAGCCACCAAACGAGAAGGGAGCACTCACTGGAGAAGACCCTGATGCTGGGAAAGACTGAAGGTCAAAGAAGGGGACAGCAAAGGATGAGATGGTTAGACAGTGTTAGCGATGAATGAACATGAAATTAAGCAAACTTTGGAACACGACAGAAGATCGGAGTGCCTGGCATGATGTGGTCCATGGGGGTTGCAAAAAGTCGGACTCAGCTGTGCGACTGAACAACAATGAAGCTGACTATTTCTCCTGTATTCCTGTTAGATGACTTACTGTGGTGTTTGTAAAAGTTCAGGGGCATTCTCAAGCTCAGGGGGAAGCTGTCAATAAAAGAATGTTGAGCAACAGTGCACCTTCTCTGCAGGAAGACAGGGTCAGTCTCATAGTAAGAAAAATCCACACAGGCCATGGAGACAGAAGATCCCTGGATGGGTGGGGTGTGTGCTGTGATGCCACACACATAGTCTGAAGGCTGGGGAGGGCTGAAGAGCTTGGGAACTGAGGCAGAAAAAGGATCTTGCAAGGAGACAGACCAGGTAGTGGCTGAGGATGGAAGGCATGAATTGTTACGTATAGTCAAATCAAGAATATAAAACATTTGGTTATAAGAGATTTCTGATAACTACAAAAATTTAGGTTAGCTAATTTACTACATAATTCTTCACTTGCATTTGAATCCAAAGATAGTTGACTTCCTCAATTGTTAAAGTGCACTGATCCATACGATTTCTATCCTGCTCTCCTCCAAGAATTTCAGAACTGACCGACTTCACTATTAGAAATATAAAATAGTTTTTAAATCTTACAGTTACAGTGTATGGTACAGACTGCCTGTCTATGTGATGTGAATCCCAAGATTCTTCTATGGCTGGGAAGCAAGGAAAAATTACTTTTGCCTCTTCTAGATATGCTACCATGTCACTAAAAGTTACAGGTCTCAACCAAATCTGTGATCAAATATAGAACAACATTGAGTCAGCTAATGTACCTGAGCAGTCAATGCACTAATATCAACACAATCCAAAAGGAATAGAGGAAGACTAGTGACAAGTCTCAAACAGAAGAGCAAGAAGAGCTTTGTTAGCAGGAGTCAGGATTTTTTTTAATTGTCCAAGGTACAGATCTGTATTCCCCTACTGTTCTAAGGAGATTATAGCAGAGTTCTTTTTTTTTTTTTAAATCATCTCACAATATCCCTATTAGGTGGCCTAGACTGAAGGCTATCAAGTGAGCTTCTAGCTGAAGGTTTATACCTGGATTTTTTTAAGTACAAACTCCGCCTTGGCTGCTGTTAACACTGACAACACATTTTGTGAAATTACACACTGTAATTCAAAAGGGCATCAGTATCAATACTAGAGTGAAAGGGCTCCAACTATCTTCTGTTACATTTAGCTGAATGTTATAATCAATTTACCTCTATTATCTGGAAAAAAAGATTCTGGCCACTCTTACAGATCATAGGCAAGAATAAGCATATAAATACTTCCATTTTTAGAAGCTGCACTAGTCACAGATTAAACTGAAATACATGCTATCAGCATTAATATTACAAGGCGTGTCATACTCGAGTCTCCACACCTCAAGCCCCCACTGGTTTTAACATTTTTCTACCCAGTATCCTGATTTCTCGTGCTTTGAAGAATGCTGAAGTTTGCAATGGGACTTCAGTCATTTTGACTGTATTTTTTCCAGTAATTAGAATACTAAGTTGTTTCATGACATCATGTGGCCAAACACATAAGATGATGATAACCACTTTCTCAAAAAATTTCAAATATGGAGGAGAACAAGAAATCAGCTCTAAGCCTACTCAAGAGAGCACTGATAGCAGCCTCTGAGGCTGCAAGGCTAATTGCAGCTGTACCAATTTCTCAGAGACCTTTGTTTTTTTTCCAGGCCAAAGTGTTTGTAGTCACAAACTAAGCTCCCATACCAGAGGAATTACTGCAACCAGGAGCTTTACAAAGAAGATATGTACATATATAGCTTCACATGAATGCATACAACCTAACAGAATTAAGTTCAAACTAGATTTCATTAACTATCCTCAACATTTCCCCAAAATTATAAATTGCAATTCAAATTGTTTATTTAAATAAACATCTCCATGTTGCCTTCTCTTCCAAATGGAGTCCCCCAAGGAGGTGATCAAAACATTAAAACAGCATTTTAAATAAGGTGTATAGCAAGTTAAACAATTCAATAAAAACATTTAAACACACAAAGTTTAGGCTTAGTGGCACCTTTAAGACCAACAAAGTTTAATTCTGGGCATAAACTTTTGTTTTAATTCGTCTTAGAGGTGCCACTGGACTCTCAGACCAACACGGCTACCAACCTGAATCTATATAAACATACAAGCACAACCGCAGAGGACCAACAGTTACTGGGGGTATACCAAACCAAACAAAAGTTCTCATGTGCTGGTGGAAGATAACAGCTTTCCAAAAGGAAAAATTCATATTTATATTGCTCTTACAGAAGCAGTTCTAGATGGTACTATCCAAGCTTTAAAAAGCCAGAATTGTCAAACTTGTACATGAATGGGCAGGGGAGATAAGACTCAGTTTACCATATTATCAAGTGGCTTTCTTTCAGTTCAGTAATGTGATTCCTTTAACTGCAAAAACCATTTCAACTATTTGTTACTAGTGAAGAGCTTTAAACTCTGGTTACAAACAGAAAATTCAGAATATGCACAAGAGAAATACATGCATCCTCCAGTTCATTACACAGAGCCAGAATCCATAGATACAGACTACCACACAAGGGCTTTCCTAACGATCTTTCATATAGAGTCCCCCACGCTGCTTATAAAGAAGGGACACCTTGGAGAGGATAGAGAAACACAAGATGCAGCAGGAACAAATAATTAACATGCCTCTCAAACCATTCCCTCTATTGTACATACAGAAGTATCTGTTTAGGACAGGATCCCAAGCCAGGCATTTCAGAGTCTTCCCTTAATCTGAGTTACAGAAGCATTACTGTACCATTTCTGATTTTATAACAGCAGTCTGCCAGAGATTAAGTACACACATGTCTATGCATTGCCATGATTGCAATACTGATATACTCTGCAACAAGCAGCTCCATTAACATTCCAGGCAATTTTTTGTGGAAGCAGTTCACATATTCAGCTGTAAGTCACTGAATGGCAAACAGCAATGAATAGACATGCCAGTACAAATCAGCACAGAGGAGAGCTAAGTATTTTGGGTTGTAACCAATGACTGCCTTCTGCTGATGGAAAGGACCACCATCAGTCAAATGGCGTTAAGGGATACAATACACTATTCTTAACAAAGCTAAGAGACCAGACATTAATAATGGACAACTTTGCATGTTTTCAAATGTGTTTATCGTCTCTAATCCAATGGTCATCCAGATAAATTCCAGGAAGAGGAAGCAAATGCCTATTTCCTTGGATTTTTTCTCACAGCTGATTGTAATAGTCTCATTAGGGTTAGCTCAAGAGTTTTCCCAACAATCAAGCAACTGGTTGTACCACAATGCCAAACCAGTCTGGTATATTATCTTTGTTAGTATCAAATAGGCGACAGGACATGAATTCAAGTCCATCAAATACATCTCAGTAATGTTTGCCCTGACCTGGATGGCCCAGGCCAATGTCATCAGATCTTGGAAGGTAAGCAGAGCCGGCACTGGCTACTATTTGGATGGGAGACCACCAAAGAAGTTTAGAGTTGCTACACAGAAGCAGGCAATGGCAAATCATCTCTGAATGCTTCTTGCCTTCAAAAATCTACCAGGTTGCTATACATCAGATGTGACTTGATGGCACTACACACTTCCTCTCAGCCAGCAAACAGATAAGAAAAGTGAATGCTGACAGTAGCTATGTATTACTGACTTAAGATCCAGTTAATGCTTTCTGCTTACTACACAGCCTTTGTACAGAAGCCACAATATTACACACATCAGCTTTCATAACGACACAAGGAGTTCCAGATCTAACAAAAACTTAAAACACTTGGTGGACGCATATATTCTCATTCACTGTAAACTATGCAACATCTAACACAGCTCATCTATCAAAGGGGAAATACGAAATGACAACTTAGATGCAACTGAAGTACACACAACAAGATGTCCCTTTGCTAAAAGCAGACACTAAAGTTCAGATGCATGTCTCAGTGGGGGGAGGCGGGTTAAACCCTTCTGTGCACCTTTCCTATTCAGGAAATGAAAGGAGGAGCTCAGTCAGCCCAACTAATGGCGACAGGAATTCTGAAGCTGTCATGCCTCCTTGACTAAACAGCAGATGCTAAGATGTCTTCATACTCAGAGAAACACACAAGTGATATAGTGAAACCCATACGCTCCCCCCTCCTGCAAAGAACAATTAGCAGCTGTGAGGGGAGTGTATTTAAATAACCTACACACACTCCTTCACACCCATGACCTAGACTAGACCATGGCCTCCAGCAGCTGCTTTTAGCATTCATGTTTCATATCATGTGTTGGCCAATACAACATCAATGATACTTGTAATGAAATGGATAAGCATTATCATTCTAACAACATATGTCAAGACTTCACCATTTAAATATTAATTGACCCTTTGAAGCCTACCACCTATTTTCACTTCTGCCCTATAGCCACTGCAGTGCTCCAAAACATGTCTGTTCAGAAAAATAAAGCCTCATTCTGCAACACTACATAAGAAGAAAAAGCATTTCAGAATATGCAAGAATAGAATTATTACATGTCACACTGTAACTGAAAAAGCAAAGTGATCAACAATGTTCCCTCTAAGGTGTGCAGTTGTGTGAGAACAAATTTCACCCTGTGAGCCCAAAATGGTGCTCGCTTTAAAATTGTGAGTGGGCTGACATTTTTTTTTTTAATATCAGCTTACAAACATAACATATAGACTATTATCATTACAGAAAATGTTTTAACTTCTCTCTTCTTCCTTTCTCTGTTTTCCAGAAATTGACAACACTGTCAATATTAATATTATTCCCAGTTGATGTATGCAGTTTAATTCTCATTAACTTCTCCAGATGATCCATACCTAGCCAATTTCTGACCTTAGTTTTGATGGCATTCATCAAACTAAAATCTCTCTCGCTATCAGCACTTGAGGCTTGAAAAGTTCCACAAACACCTAAGAGAAGGCTTGTTTCACTGAATTGTTTTTGTCATATAAATGTTCAAAAATATTCAAAACTGCCACCCTGAAAATATATCAGACAAGCTCACAAAAGTGCATCTTCAAAGATCACTTCTAAATTCAGTGTATGACTAGCTTGTTGAAGCTGATGTCGTTCATAACTCAACATCAGCTCTACAGTTGGCTCAGAGTGGATTCCATTCAGTTACTCAAAGTGAGCTCCAAAGGTCCAAAATCTTCATGGTCAAATAGTCTGTCTGAAAGAGGGTTCTGCCAATAGCCATTTTTAAAAAGCCATTGATGGCTATGCCGCAGTGTTCCACTTCTTGAACAATGCAAATCACATGAACATTCATATTGGGTATACCAGTGTTCTCAAACTTACCCATTAGATAGAGAACCTATTACTAAATGTTTACAAGAGATTTATTTAGGTTAGATTCTTATTATAAGATTTGGTACTCAGGCAACCATGTGGAATCAGCTGGCCTAAGCTGGGAAGGTGGGGTAGAAATGTGAAGTAATAAATAATAAATTTTAAAGCACCCCAAAACATTGCATAAATTTCAGGATCATAGAATCATAGAGTTGGAAGGTACTTCCAGGGTCATTGAGTCCAACCCCCTGCACAATGCAGGACATTCACAAATATCTCCCCCACACACACACACCCAGTGACCCCTGTTCCATGCCCAAAAGATGGCAAAAAAAACAAACCTCTCCAAGATCCTTGGCCAAACTGTTTATAGGAAGACTATAAACAGCCATCTCATCTTAGTATGAGGGAAAGTAAAACCTGGAAATTAGCAAAAGTCCAAAACAGCCACAAAAGTAGTATAATTCTTAATCCTTAAACAGTGAAAATTCAGACAAATTCTGGTAAACACTTCAGTTTTGCTACAATATTATACAATGCTTTGCAGAAATCAAATCACGAACAGTGCATAAATTCTTTGTTTGAAAGGTTTTTTAAAACTGTGTGAGAATAGAGAAAAAAATCAGATATGACATTTCCATCATACTATTCTTAAAATACACTGTGTATTACCAGCCTAACTTATGTGTTACTCTCTTCTGGAAAGATTAAAACAGCTTTACAAAGCAAACCTAACAACTCTAAAAGTGCCAAGAACCATAACACTGTTCTTCGCACTCTGTCCAAGTGGCTTCTTAGGATCTGTTTGCCCCAGCACAGATTTCGTACAACTCCATGGCACACCAGGTATTCCAGGATAAAAAAGTTTTTAAAAATTAACATTCTGAATAGGCAGTGTCCGGACTGATGAGGGAGATGCTGAAGGGGGGGAGCTGCAGACTTCGGTACTCCACATGACCAGCTTCCTTGGGCAGGAGGGGTGCATCCTTGAACTTTAATCAAACCCATGTAAGTACTTTATTCGGCCAACGACCAGAACAAATCAACAGAATCAAACCCATGTACGGTGGGCTGCATTGCAAACACAAGGCATACGACTGCACAGAGCAAGCGTGGGGGGTGAAGAGAAAAAGCCCACTTTGGAATCCAGCATAGGATCGTGCTGCACAGCTTGCAGGGGTGAAGGGGAGGGAGCATCTTGGGCAGAAGCCTCCAGGAGCTCACATGCACCTCCCCTTCTCCCCCCCCCCACCCCACCGCTGTCCTCCACCTCTTTGACATGGAGATTCCACGGGTGTATCAGGTGACCAGTGAGGCTTGGCAGCCTTGCAAAAGCACCCAGAGCAAAAAAATTTTTTTTTTAATTAACATCTCCCCCCCCCCCCCCTCTTCTCTCTGCCTGCTTCAGTGCTCTTCTTGGTTGCTAGTAAGCCTTCAATGCATGCAGGTTTTGGGAGTGGGGAGTTGTTTTGCTGCAAACCTGGAGAAACTTCTCCCTCCAACGGGGGAGGGGGAGGGGAGACATGGAGGGGGTTTCCCTTGCCGGACTCTAGTGTAGGGTTTTCCTTTCTCCTGGATTGCAGAGATCCCCCCCCCCCCCCGCTGGCATCCTCTACTGCACTGAGGGAATCCCTCCCACCAGCTTGCAAGCCTGGCTTCACTTGCCCCCCCCCAACCTCCAACATCCTTTCCCGTGAGGGGCCCGCAGGCCCCAGTGGTGCTAGCAGCGGTGGGGAGGCCCATGGAGGAGCACTCAGCAGTGTTGCTGACCCAAGGCCATTAAGGGGGCAACTTACTTGCTGATACACTGAATGATAGCTGGCTAGCTGGGTGCAGGGATACAGCGGCAGATGGAGGAGACGCCAGGCAGCTTGCCAAGGTAGAAGGTGGTGGGGCAAGTCAGGTGGCTGGTGGGAGGAGCGCATCCTCTGTGGCCATCAAAGGAGACCTGCTGGAAGGAGGGCTGGCTGGGTCCAGGGCTGAGGTGCTGGCCAGCTCAGCAAGGAAGAAGGCGGGGCAGGCCAGGAAGCAGGCAGGAGGAGAGTCCTCTGTTGCCTGAAAAGGAGGGCTGCCAGGAGCAGGTCCCAGCACCGCCCTTTATGTTGCCTGCCTGAGTAGGAGGGCAGGGCTGCTCTCTCCTCGCGGATTTGCCTTGCACCAAGGGAAAAATCTGTACACTGGCTGCCAGAAATTGGCGCACCAAGTGCACGTAACTCAGCTTAGAGGGAACCATGGTGATCAGTAATTTCTTAGATGTTCTCTCTCACAATCTAATCATTTGCCATATTCACTTCAATTTGAAGCCAACATTATTTAGATACTATTTTTCACCAGTTTATTGCACATTTAACTACTTATACGAACATCTACAATGAAATATCAGCATAGGGGAAGGAGGGAGAAGAGACAAAGATGACATTCTGTATTGCAGGGAGTAGTTTTCACGGGGCAGGTATTGCCATGAAGCTACTTTTCAGATGGCACAATTAAAGACTCTTTTACTATCACTGCCTTGCTGGACTATCAAGAGTGTGTGCCACGGCAATGGACAGAGTTGTGGTCCTAAGTGAAGTGCCCAATGCTGGACTATGGACTGTACACTGAGGCCAAGGGAAGCCTTGTGCCAAAGAAGTATGCCAAACCAGATGGGGACTAGAGACTAGAGAAGATTTCTGCCCCTGCACCTCTGCATTTGCACAAGGATTGTGATGCAGACCAGCAGCCCCAGTCTCCATGAACACAGATACAGCAGCGGACTAGAGAGGAACCATGATTCTGCCAGAGGACAGATGTTCCTGCAGAGAAGCCATGAAGGGATCGCCATCATGCAGCACATTCCTCTCCCCATTCTGAGTCATCCTCAAACAAAGACTGTTGCCCAGCTAGAACAAAAGAAGTGATTAAGCCTTCCTGCCACAGATCTAGATAATGCCTCTGACAAGCATTGGATCATTAAAGTGAAGCACCAGACCATCACCCTCTTTCCCTTGTCTCACACATTCCCCAAGAGGTGTCACTCCCTGCCACCCATCACCACTAAACTGTCCAATGGTTGTTTCCTGTCTTATCCCTCCTGAGATATTATTCTTTTTGTCTACAGTTCCTGGGAACCAGTGATCACCTGGCTATTGCCTCAGGTCACAATTTGGCTATTTAAGGTGAGAGCTCCCTGAGCACCCTCTCTCTTTGCCCCCACCCATCTTGCTGGATCCATCCCTGATCAGTTTGGAACCACTCCATGTGTGTTGCTGGCCAACTCATGATCCATTCCCTTCCTCATTTTGTTCTTTTCACTGCATGGTCTACTTATCTTGCTGGACAAGTAATGTCCACCCACCAACAATAATTCCTGCTAAAGCAAATGTTGCTGTCTTTTCCTGCCTAATTTTCTTACTGCTGTATTGAGTGAGAGTTTGCTAACTATTATTGTATGCTTGAGAATTTTAAGTAAATGACCAATTATTTCAGCAACCTGGTCTCCTCGTCTATTCACAGGTTCCGGGAATTTTGACTCTGGTATACACAGGTTATGTCCCTATGCTATATGCCAATTGCTATTTTTAAATCATAATTCCCCCAAGCTTATTAGAGAAATAAGGCAATTTGGCTAACACAGGAATGCCACATTTCAGAACATGGAAAAGATCACACATTTTGTTCAAGTCCATCATGCAGTTGTGTTCAGCAAGCTCAGTCCCAGTTATCATCCAGCAGGGATGGGCACAGATTGGTCCACAGATCTAATTTCATCATGGACTGGGGGCCAGTTCATGGTCTGTTTGCCTGGCCCATACATTCATGGTTTTGACAAACCACCCACTGGCCACAATTTTTTTAGGTGGTCCATTTGGTCCAGTCCATGGTCCAGACATGCTGGCGGCCAGGGAACCTTTGAAGCTGTGCAGCCACTACGGCGCATGACGGACCTCTCAAACCACAAACTGGTTCATAAATCAGAAAATTCCGTGGAAGTTCATGGTTCGTGAAACTCACAAACTTCCATTTTTCCCATCTATGCACATCCCTAGTTGCATAGGCGTCAACTTCAGGGGGGCTGGGGAGCTGGAGCCTCCCCCAAACTTTTCCAGGATATGCTGAGCCTCCCCCAGAGACAATGGCTTGTAATGTCTCTGGCTCAGCCCCCCCCCCCCCCCCCAGAAATTGGAAAGTCTATACCCTTGCCTAGTTAGGAGTATTGCATACACTGGGATGAATCTCGCCCCACCGTACTACTCTGAGCAAAAGTTTAAGCCTCCTCTCAAATTAAGTGAAACTTCTTCCAATAGAAGAGCAATTAAGTAAGAAGATAGATTTTTTTTGGCTGGAGAAAGGTTTGATCTATACCATTATAATAGTGATTACATATAAAGGCAGATCTGCTTTATTCATAAATTATGTTGGTAGACAAATCCAATAGGTAGCTTGAGCAGACATCCAGCCCCACACAAAAGGTGATTAATAGGTGATAGCTTAACTCACATTTGAAATACCCTTTTATGATGCTTGTAAATATCTAGGAAACAAGTGTCAACCTGGAGTCTCTGGAAGAAGATACATCTCAAGGCTAATCTTGGTCTCCAAAATGTTCATATTACAAACACTGGTATGAAGTTCTAACTCACGCATCAACATTTGTATTCGGGACCACAATCAATCCAAGTTATCACTCCTAATACTACCCCTTACACCAGAAAGTTACCTGGAACACATGATGAATCTTTCTTTTTAATTAAATATGGACAAGCATCACAAATGAACACAAGAATGATTATGCCAGAGATATCCTTTATGGTTTTTAATAACTGCTGTCAATGTAACTGATCTGAAGGGGGGGGGGAGAGATCAGGATTATTTTTTTTAATCCCTAAACATTCAGACAGTTATTGACATCTTAATGAAGAACCAGATAAAAAGAACAAATGTTGTATGATGAAATGGTTCTACAAGTTCACTCACTTGGGACCAGTGCCCCCTCCCATCCTATATTCCAACTTCTAATTTTATACGCCCTACCCAAGAGGAACCCAAAGTGACTTACATTGTTCTCTCCTCCATTCTAACCTCACAACACTATGAAGTAGGTTATACTGAGAATGTGTGACTGGCCCAAGGCCACCCACAAAGCTTCCATGGCACAACAGGTATCTGTGTGTTTTTCTCAGATCTTAGTCCAACACCCCTCCATTCATGTTCTCTTGTGAACTGCAGAGAACGAAGAGAAGTGAAGTTTGTTTTCAATGTGTTTGCATTAGGCCCTCACAGGAAGTAAATGCCCAAGAACTGGTCTCTAGATATTTAACAGCAAGTACTGGAAGCAAGACACCAACACAGTGCTGAAGTGCATTTAGTTCTATAGCATTTTCCAGTGTTCAAGAGGCTGTAGGGTTTGTCATTTTATTTAGTACAATTTTACCCTAATCTTCCTCAAAGCAGCTCCTCCATGTATCTTCAACAACCCTATGAGGTAGACGGGGGCAGAGCAACATGTCCCAGGTCAACAACAAGCTTCATGGTATAGTGGGGATTCAACACTGCGGCTCCCAGATCCTGTTCCAACACTGTAACCACTACCCTTGCTTGCTTATATTAATATGCCCAAGGCTACCTAGAAATAACAACTGAGCAGCTATTTGAACCTGGTCATTCTATACACAAACTTGACTCTCCACTACACTGGACTGTTCATGTACTGAAGAATCAGGAAGATGTGCAGAATGAACTGGAAGAATCTTAAAAAACTATAATAAATGAAAAGCACAAAGTATAAATCCACAAACATAGCTATTTAGACGGTAAATGTGATGAATAAAGAACTCTGGAATGTGTAATTGGACAGGACTTTTCCAGAAGAAACAGGAAAGTTATATGTTTCTGTGCCACAGCTTCATTGTATTATGTCTTGGCCACTCACATTTAAGGAATATTAATTGATATTAGAACACATGCAAACATCATCAACTAGAAAACACACAAGAATAAAGAAACCATCTTAAGAGAAAGATTTATGGCCTCTTCAGCTTAAGCAACAGACATACTTGGACAGTCCACTTCTTAGAAATACTTCTAAAGACATGCACTACCTCATACATCTGTATGCACAACAGAATTGGCTGAGGGGAACAAAACCGGACCCACAAAATAACCACAGGTACTATTTGTTATACTGTGACTGTAGTAACAGGTCCATAAGTATGAACAGTCTCAGAGAGAAGCAGACAATACATGACAAATGTAGAAGGAGAAGAGAAGAAGCATCAGGGTTAGTGAATAGAGCAAGTTTGGGTTAGTGTGGTGAGGGGAATCCATTGTTATAAACTGGCTGGAAACAGATGAAAGATGGAGGATGTCTGTATGACTGAAAAATTCTTCAAAAACAAATGCTGTGTTGCAGTGATAGTGTCTTGGAAGCCACATGCAGCTCTTTGACATGTCACCTGTAGCTCTTCTGAGCACTGTTCCCTAATGCAGTACCTGCCCCAAATTTCAGGAAAGTGTGCAAGTTTAGACAAGAAAAGCAATATCAATATTCTATTCAGATACATCAGACTGGACCTACAGTGTCAGGAAAAGCCATTAAACCACACACAAACTACTTTCACAATATGCAGCTGCTAGGGGAGTTCCAAAAATTACTGTTTACTTTATCTGCATCCCAGTCCATGTAGTGTCATAACAGGGTAATATTATGTTACAGGTCACTCCCTCTTCACTCTTAATTCATGGGTGAACTTGGTACCAGTATTTTCCATTCTGTTGCAGCAAGCCAACTTGAGATACACCTCACCATGTGCACTCGCAGAAATTATGTACTATTCCCATGTGATGAGAAAGGGAACAAAAAGTAGCACTGGAGAGAAATCCATGGATGAAGAAACAGCTAAAGGACATCAGATGGGGCAAAAAATTTGTTATAGGATGCAAATGATGATGAGAGAACACACAGAAGGAGAGAAGAAGAGGAATCAGTTCAACACAACAAGTTAGGGTTGCTGTAGAGATGAGGATCCATCACTATAAACTGGCTGGAAACAGATAAAGGATGGAAGATACTGATATAATTGAAAAATTCTTGGACAGTCTCTCAAAATAGACAATCAAGATAGTCATTGGTGGTTAGGCCCATATCTCGTGGAGCCTGGGGTTGGGCAGGTGGTTTCCACCTTGAGTAACAGGTAAGCTGTAAGCCTTCACAAAGCACAGGCTTCATGCCAGGGATGGAAGCAAATATCATTCTTTTGGTTGATGGTAACTGAAAATGTGACTCTCTGAAAGCCTTGGAATAAATACTACTCCCGTAGTGTGCACACAAAATTGGTTAAAATGTGACCCAACGTACTTTTCTGTAGCTGCTATGAGAGCATAGATCTGAGATAAAATTATTTATTTAATTATATCCCCTGCCTTTTTATTTGAGCTTTAGTTTAATGCAGCAGATTTTATCACAAGTGCAGATAGAAACCATCAGCATCACCAACATCTAAGAAACCAATATTCTGCTTTACTGCCAAAATCTAACTCATATTTGAGCATCTACCTGGCCATCTGACCATGCTTAGAATTTAAAAGACATTTCTTTGTAACAAGGAATCAGCTGGCAAAGCTGAATTTGTCATTCACCTACTCACTTGGTGAGAGTGGCAAATGCAACCAGACACAACGTTAATGGCAAGCTGCACATAATCCATCTCACCGTGAAGAACCACCGGTTCTTTTAAGGCCAGAAGTGTGAAAGAGAACACATGATCAGCCATTTTTAAAAAACCAGTTCTCTCTAGCTATGAACACAGTTCTAGCTGCATTCAGACAAAATGCTGTTCATGATGAGCATGAACTCAGTGTGTCATGCTCACATATTTCCCTCCATCCTCGTCTTAGGCACCAAAAATGATCCAAGGCTTCCCAAACCTAAAAAACTTAAAATTCCCAATTGCTGTTAACATCCTAGTTTAGAATTCCACTTTGTGGCAAGGAAACAAACTCCTGTGTGCCTCTATTTGGACATCCTAGCAAACTGGAGTTTGATTCAAGGCTTCCCAAAACATGCACAAGGGGATGAGGGAAGGGAGCGAAATGGTAAACTGCATTTGTCTGTATCACAAGCAGAAGTCAGAATTTAGCCTGCAACAACAATAGTAAGAAGAGCTGGAAAGAAGAGACAAGAAACAGATGAGGAGTAAAGAAAGGATAAAAGAGTGTTAAGAAGTGCCCTTTCCAACATGTATTCAATGCAGATCTAGCAAAGCTGAAAGTTTTTGCCACTTTTTCACAAAGACTGCCAACTTTTAACTGCACCTCAGAGTTCTTGTCATTTCTGAAATTATATTTCACAAGGTCTTAAGAATCAGGCCAGGTATGTTAAATATAACCAGCTACCAAACACATGCAAAATGTTGTACTACTTCTAGAGAGCAATTCAGAATAGGGTTCCCAAGTACCTCCAGAGGAACAGAAATCCCTAAGCATGCAACTACAATCCAGACCGCCTCTTTGTATCCATTGTTTGCAGTATCTTCTCTACAGCAGGACGGCACACACTGCAGTTCAAGACATAATGCAAGCACATGGGGAAGAAAGCTATCTCACCTGTGAAGGACCGAAAGACCTTTAATGGTTTACAGGTCATGACCAACACCTTATAATTATGCCTCATGACTGCAGTGTTCTTCCAGTTTATCACTTTGCAGCATGAAAGATGTTTTATTCTGCAACAGCAGTAACTTCTAAACAGTCCTGGTAATCCCATGTTTAAGGTTATATGGATGTGAAGTCTTGAGGTTACTAAGGCACAAATGCTGGTTGTTAGACATGAGCCTGAATAGATGGCCTTCATACTACACAACAATAGCTAGGTATTTACAAGCACTGCCACAACTTTGTAAAGAGATTTGAGAGAAACTTTTTAGAGACCATTCTCTGATCCACCAGACCTGTCTAGTGCCTAGATTCCGCTTCAAGCAGGACAACATCCAACTACAAACCATTGTGAAGTGTTTATTCATGCTTATGAAGTATCAGCTTAGGTACTGATGACAGAGTACCCAACAGCTCTGAGAAATTGAACAGGCACAGCTATTCCACTCATAGCATGTAGTTTATGTGATTCTTTGTGCTAGGCTAGTCATTTACTCCAATAACTGCCTAATTTATACTCTCACCTGTTTTTATATTTGCAATCGATGCTGACACAGCTCTAAATATACCAAGACTTTCAGCTGTGATTATCAGTTTAATATTGCATTTTCTCCTAGTTCCTATAATGCTGGATTGACAACTCAGGAGTGAGTTTAGAAATACAATAAAACCAAGTAATTTATCGTAAAAGACACAGGCTTCAAGATGATAAGAGAAGATCTACTTCATCACGACCAAAAAATGCAGCATTCTGTTTTATATTTAAGTAAAAGCTTAAGGGACTTATTAGAAGTCAATGTTTTGAATTAGAAATGAGAGAAATATGTAACTTTTTGAGGCATGAACTGTTCACCAAGCAAGTATATCCATATGGGTTAGACTAATGATAGAGACTAGTCTCCTGAAACTAGACGTCAGCGACTTTAATTTCTATTACTGAACAAGAAATGCCTGGCTCTAACAAAAATAGATATTAGGAAATTGACCAATATCCTCATGGACAAGATTCTACTACAGTCTTGCACTAGATTCTACTACAGAGCCTTGAAGAAAGACAGATAACTAATACCCTTAATCTCTCCATAAATAAAAGACTGCATTCATTTCAACCGGCATCAATGCTTCTTCCAGAAGATCAGTCTCAATGCACAGGTTTTTGTACTATTTTCAGAAGTCATACTGGCAAATCCCAGCCCTCTTGATAAATCCCACCAGGAGTCAAACATGAAGGAATATTTAAAGTGACTATTACAGAAAACTGAATATTACTAGATAACGGAAAAAATGTTTTTCCCGCCCTAGAATTTCATTTCACTTTGACTAGTAGTTCCATTTTAATCCTACTTTGCACACCTTCCATTTTTTCTACTTGATTCAGCAAAGCTGGGCTGCAAACCACAAGCATGGGATTTCACTGTAATTTGAATGCACTGAGGAACAGCTGTTTGTGGACTGTGGCCTCTAGCAGAATATAGTAGTAATGCAAATGCAATGATTCCACATTCCTTTAGTATTGCCATCTTATGCCTGTAATACAAATGCAATTTGCAAGGCTTAGTTTTCTATAATCTTTATATCCATTCGCAAATCCAGAATAGAGTTTTGCCTAGAAATAAGCATTATCAAGCCCTGAAAACAGTCCGAATTGTGTTACCTAAGAAACATGCAAAGAGCAAACCACTTGCTCTGAATTTTAAGCTTTGCTGTTTGAAGACAGTGGCTCTGTGCTAACTAGTACTAATCAGGTTTCATGTAGCAAGCTTTCCAGTCTCACTTTCATTCACCCATTTCATAAGAACATTCACTTTGGTCTGTTCTAAAGAATGCTGATTCTGTGTCTTTTTGAGAAATTACTAATCAATAGCATAAAAGGAAAAAACCCATTGTACATTCTTCAGTCCATCAATATAGGATATCTTCCATCACTTCTACTTCACACACACAAACTCTGGGCGGCAGATTTCTGAAACCACTGCACTAACCTAAGAAACAAGTACACTCAGATCCCACAATATCCATTCCAAATATATCAATTCCTATTTCAGAGATTATTTCGCAAAGTTTTTTTTGTGCAAACCCTTTTTCTATTTTCAGAGTAAAGTTTCCATTCACTAGACAATAAACATTGAAGATTCAGAATAACTGAAACCATTTGTATAAATAAATTTATCAATGAAATGAAGATCATATAAGTTTATTCCTACAGTATGCCTGCAGTTCCACATATTTCACATCCCAAGGTACTAAAATGTATATACTTTACAACTATCATAAGTCAATTTTCTACAGATTTTAAGATCAACTGACGAACAAGGCCTTCACATGTCAAATACAATACTGGCAAAGAGTATTAAACACAAGATGTGTATTTCTAGTGGTTTGCGCATTTCTGTTCCTAACACCTACACCATTTATGCTTTACAACATTTGATCTACATCTCATTGCCAAAAACTTTCCTTTACAGTTGTGTTCATACAGCACTGAATACAACCTCATCAAACAGGCTTCATGCCCCAAGAAAAAAAAAGTAATACTTTACAATTATATTTTAACGCAAGGCAAGTCATACAGCCTGGGAAAGGTGGTGAGGCTACAACAATCAGAGTTTGCTTAAGGCCACGTAATTAATTGCATAAGTAAGATTTCAACAAGGGACTTCCCAGCTCCTAGCCACTAAACTATGCCAGCTTTTAAACTGACAAACAACCAAACACTGAAAATTTTAAGTATTCACCAGGATCAAAAGCAAAGCTTTTTAAAATCATGCCAAAGACTATCTTCACATACTGGGAATGAAAGTGCAGAAAGAACAGGAGAAATGACTACAGTTCAGATGCTCTTACAACAGGCCTAGGAAAGATAACTACTACTTCAACTTTCTACCTTGTCTAAATGAAACAGGATCTTTTCCAAGGCAGTCCTCTACATTAAGTGCAGTTCCAATATAGGTTAGCAACATCAAGCTAGATCAAGTACCATTTAATTTCCAAGCATGTTGTTTCCCAAAAATGTTAAGTACTTTCTTCCAGCTATGTCCAGCTTTTACATCCATGAAGTAAACATGTGAGCTGTCTGGAACACCCATATACCAGACTTCTAAGCACCTGTTCACCCAGAATATGCAGCAATCACCCCCGCCCCCAAACGTCAAGGCTTTTTCTCCGTGAACTCACAAGGCATACAACAGCCAAGTTATACATATCCCCTTTGGCAGAGAGATGGGTGTCATGCAAATCACGTCTTTAGGAAGCACTTCCTGCTACGAATTGGTACAAGCCCGACACCATACCAACGCATGCTGCTTTGAGCAACCTCAACAGACCACGCTGCATTTCAAAGAAGCTTCTGAAATCCCGATTCACACATTCACAGTCGGTTTTGTTCCGTTCACACCATGATAAACCCGGGGGCGGGGTGCAGAAAGAAGAAGCAGACAAATCAGTTTTATTCCCGGTTGCTACCCTCCGACTGGAAGCACCACCCGACTTGCCGGTGGGAAGAAGAGCTCCTCGGAAGCCAGCTCCAAGTTCCGAGCTACCACGTCCGCCACAGGCACCCCACCGCGGGAAAGAGCCGACCCGCTGGCGTTTCCTCCCCCTGGCTCTCAGCCGGGCGGCGGGTAGAGACCGAGATGGCTGGGAATGATAATGCCGTGCAGCTGCGGCAATCTAATCCCGGCTACTTAAACCGGCAGTGCGAACCGGAGACGGAGAAGCACCTTAGCCTCCTAACGGGCGTCCGGCGGCCCATTCTGGAAGGGAGCCGCGCGTCGGCGAGCGGGCAAAACGAGAGGCGGGCGGGCATGAGGCACCGGCGCGGGGTGGGCGGCCAACGCTTAGGCGAGAGCGTCGCTCCCCGGCTGCCCTCAAGGTCACACTGCGGGGCCGCTCTTCGAGGCAGCGGCGTGGGTCCCCCGTCGCCGGCCAAGGAGAAAGAGGAGGAGGAGGAGGGGGACGCGGACGGCCTCACCGCGCCGGCCACCACTACCTCTTCCCTGCTCCCTCCCCCGCCGCCGCCTTCTGACTGGCTAATCCTCAGCCCGCCTGGCCTGCGCTGCTCAGTTCGGTCCCACCACCTGCGCCGCCGGTAACGAGGCATCCAGCGCCATACGACGCCTCCGCTCCCTTCCCCGTCACGCTTCCTCCTCACCCCTCCCGCCCGCCCCGGCCGCTTCTTACCGTAACCGCCGCCGCCGCCAAGCCCCACCGCACGCGGCAGCCGCCCGCCACAGAGGGTCCCCCCACCCCGCCCCACGGCGCGCGAGCCCCAGCCGCCGCCAAGCGCGCCTGCAAACGGGGAGGGGAGAGGAGGAGGAGGAGGAGGAGGAGGCGGCGACGGCGGCGCCGGAAAGGAGGGGGGGGGGAGAGCCGGGCTGCCTGCCTGCCCCGCCCTCAGCAGTAGCTGGCCAGCGCCTCGCGCTGGTTAGTCAGCGGCAGGCGGGCAAGCGTGGAGGCGTGGAGGCTAGTTCGGCTCCCTCACCAGGGTGTTGCGCCGCGGAAGGAGCCGGCGCCTTCGCTACCGGAGAGGCACAGGGCATAGCAGCCCGGCCCATGCTCCGTTACTGCACACCCTCTTCCCCCACAGGGGTCGGTCGGTCACTCGCTTTACTCACCTTCCCCAACGCCACGACGGCTGCAGAAGCAACCACCGCCGCGTCCCGAACTACCACGGTCCCAGTCACGTGACAGGGTCTCGCTAGGGTTGCAGGAAGAGGAGGGGGTCTGAGGGCTCAGCGCGTTCAGGGGTGGGGAGGGGGCGTTGGAGGGAAGGGTGGGGCGGGGCTTACCATTGGGACCAGTGCCCGAAGAGGCGGTTCATCTCGGATTCCCCGCCTCCTCGCTTGCCTCCTATTGGCAGTTACTGCCTGACGTGCTTTGTTTCCATGACGTAGGTGGGTCGGGCTGAGGCGTTTGATGAGGCCCGGCGGGCTGCGGGTCGTTGACTTTGCCACTAGCGGCTCCCTGAGGTGGGAGAGGGGGCGGTGGGGGAGTGCGCCCTGATCCTCCTCCGCCTCAGGCCAGCCTGCCTTCGCTGCGCCTCGACCCTCCTCCTGTAAAGGGGGCGGTTGGCTGGCCGGCCGGCGGTTTTAGATGCCGAAGGCTTAAAGGGCGGGGGGGGGCAGTCAGTCAGTCAGTCTGTCAGTCAGTCTGAGAGTATAAAACAGTTGCCGTCACTTTGGCAACAGCCAGAAATACGAGCGCCCAGCTGGGGCGGCAGTTCACGTCCCCGACCGGCTGTAGCAGACGGCAACGTGCCTTGGACGGCAGGCTGTCTTCCTCTCGTTCTGGGAGTTCCGAGAAGGAGGTCCACAGGCCGGCTCGCCACAAAGGCTCTCTCGGGCCACCCGGAGGGCGGGTATTTACCAGCTGCTCACCCGGGGAAGGAAGGGGGATTCCCGCCCCCCTTTTGCCGTCAAGTCGCAGCCGTTTTCAGGGCAAGAGAAGTTCAGGGGTGGTCTGCCATTGCCTGTCTCCGCCTCGGGACCCTGGTATCCATTGGGGATCTCCCGCCCGCACACCACCCAGGGCTGCTGACCGTGCTTAGCTTCCGAGATCTGACCAGATCGGGCTAGCCTGGGCTATCCAGGTCAGGGCAGGGAGGGATAGCGGGCCGATTTCCGTCACACAGACACTTGAGGCCGGGGGGGGGGGGGGAGGGATTGACTGCTCGGCCGCCTGTAATGCCCTCTCAGTCAGAACAGAGATGACGACTTGCTCTTCTCAGATGTAGTCACTTTCTCATCTTGCCAAAGAAGTAGGGTAAGGCTTAACGGACGCGGTTACTTCTGAGTAGCTCCGCCGTAGTCAATAAGGTACGTAAGAGTACTGCCAAAGGCTGCTGTTTTTCACAAACCGGCATGCTTTTAAATTTTATGTCTGCCCTTTCCCAGCAGTCCAGGCCTAATTCCATGCAGAACAGTCCATCCTAAACCCTTCCTATAGATGGAAGGTTGGAGCTGTGTGCTTGATGGAGAACTTGCACGCATGGCGCTGAAACGCACAAATAGGAGTAAGAGAAAAGACAGTAGATGGGTTTCTATTAACATTTCATAGAATTTTGGGGGTTGTCAAAGCTGTTGGGGAAAGAAAGAGGATACAAATGCTGGTCAAATTGTGTCAGGTTTGAAGGTCCATAATTGTCCTAAAACTAGCACAAGGCCTGATCCAGAACTATAGAAAATACAGGATTTAGATAATGCATAATGAAGCTTTAGTGTTAAGGGTTGTAATACAGTGCAGTACATGAAATTTCCTGCTTCCTTGACTAGCATGGAATAAATCATAAATCAAATATGCAAGAGTCACAGGTCCTAATTTAAGAGGTCCAGTGTATACTTTTGACTGTTCTGCTCACCCTGCTCTTCACTGGCACAATAATTGCTACCTTATACCTGATTTTATTATTGACTCCCTGGCTTTAACAGGATCTGTTTATTCTTGTGGATCCTTTCAGTTTGCCGTTTACTTTGGTTGATCCAAATGCTATTGCTTGGTGCACCAAAAATTGTCTTCCGGGAAACCAAAGAAAAATAGAGTTGAACAAACAGGGGGGAATGCCATTTTGAAGTCTTATTCTGGTTTGTAGCCCATCACCATAATCCCCTGCATGTACAAATAAAAATAATTATCTATAAATATAAATTGGTATAACCTCCCAAAATGTAAACCATTACAGATGGCTAAAGTAGGACTTACCTCTGAGTGTTACATGCATAGCATCAGACTGTAAAATTTATTACTTATTGACATACTGCTCCATTTTTAGCTTCTCTGCCATGGAAAAGGGCCCCTAGATGGTTCTATAGCTAGCTCCAGTGGTAGTGAGGACCCAGCAGATAAGTTGCTGGAACTTGTGCCTTGGCACAGTTCAGCTGAGGAATCCTATAGCAGTAAAATTCAACTATGTGGCATGTTTATATAATTTAAAAGCATAAATGCCTTAGTTCTGATTAAACAAAAATACAAATATACCCCACATTGAAGCTAAAAACTGCTGCACCTATGCTACCTAAGTACATATGTTAGGTTTCTCATTGGAGAAGTAGACAAGAATAAAAATTGAAAATAGAAACCATATATTTTGTAAAAAAAAATACAGTTCATATAGTCACAATATTCAGAACGTTCAGCAGATACTGAATGTTGACACTGAAAAACTGACTTCTTCAATAGTGTATTATCATTATACATATAGTATGCCATTAATTTTAGACAGAATCAGTAGCTTCTAAACAAACATTTATTTGAAAATGTGTTACATAGATATGCATTGTATACTGGATTTACTGGGCTGGATTTAACCAGGTTTTTCATTCAACCTCATTCAATTCCTCTCCAAACTACAGCCCCCATTTCTCAAAGCTTTTGTACATGCAAGTTCTGTTCTTTTTAGTATATCCTTTTGGGATGGTCAAAGGTGATGGCTTCTTTATCACCAGAAGAAATATTGGTTGGATGCAGCTCATTATCTAGTGCTTTAACTGACACATAAAATCTTCTTAGTAAATAGTTCTGAGAAAGCATTTTGAGTGAGTAGAAACCTTGCTTTTTAAAGCATTTCACTCATTCCAAAAGAGAAAACATTTTAGAAGTTTTTTCCAATGATCCCCTAAATTCCAAGGTTTTCCATTAGAAAATTGAAAATCAAAAGGCCAGTTTTCCCAGCCCCCCCCCCCCAGCTGAATATATAGGAGCCAGTTTGGTGCACTGGTTAGATTGAAATCTGGACAATCTTTGACTAGTTATGCTCTTGCAACTTCACCTGCCTCACAAAGTTGTTGTAATGATAAAAATTGGAAGAACTGTATACATGGTTCTGAGCTTCTTAGAAGAATGATAGCATAAGAATTCTCTAAGTAGGTAGATAATAGGGTTCTCTTTAGCTAGAAAGTCTGGGTCTTGTGACATTAATGTTCTCTAGGGCCATCTCCTGAGTAAGCAAAAGGATGAACGGCCTTTCCTGTCAAGATTGTAGAGGAAATAGAAGAGTGTGCTCGCAAAACATAAATATTTACTGAGAAATTCATAGTACCTTTGAAAAATCCTACTTTGATTTTTCAGAATGAAGACCAGTAGCTCAAAAGGAACATCCTAATCATAGCAAAGCAAGAGAAAGTAATTTGTTTCCTTTAGTCCTGTGGATAACCGATGATGAAAGGAAAATGAGTAAATGAAGCAGCATAAAGAGAAGGAAAACAATAAGTTAAATATAACTAGGTGCTTTCCAAGTGTATTGCTCACTGGGTAGTGTGGAAGTCTGAAAGTCTGCTTCACTGCTTGAAATAACAGTAATCTATGGTATTTTGGCTAAAGTGAAAATTCATTCCAGAGATTAATAATGAATCTATGATTAATCCAGTATAATTGTTTATACTTGTCCATTGTAGAAGTGCTCCTCTACTATGGAGCACAAATTCCTATGGCACTAGATACCTGCTCACACAAGAACAAGATCTTTTAAGAAGCTGAAAAGTGCCTAGCACAAGAGGACCATGCTCTGCAGTGGAGGACTGACTCCACAACTGACAAAAAGCAGTGCAAACAGAAACAAGGTATAGGGTCCAACCAGTAGTTTAATAGAGAGCCAGTTTGGTGTAGTGGTTAAGAACGCGGACTCTAATCTGGGATAACTGGGTTTGGTTCCCCACTCCTCCACATGCAGCTGCTGCTGTGACCCTGGGTCAGTCATACTTTTTTCAGAGCTGTTCTCTCAAGGGCAGTTCTCAAGAGAGCTCTCTCAGCCTTACCTACCTCACAGGGTGTTTGTTGTGGGGAGGGGAGCAGAGGGGAAGGGGATTGTAAGCCGCTGTGAGACTCTTTCAGGGAGTGAAGGGTGGGGTATAAATCCAATCTCCTCCTCCTCCTCCTCTCTCCTCTTTCTTGCTTTCGATCATTAATTCCCAAACTTTTTCAGGCCACTTACCCTTTGGTTCCATCCAACTCATCCCCAGTGCCCCCTACCCGATAAAAAGCACTAAGGAAGATAATAACAAAATTCAAAACAGTACCAATTAATTGTAACATTATTCAGAATCCAACTAAACCTTTTTAGTTTATTCGACAAAATCAATGAACTTGATCCAGTTGATATCAGCTTTTCAAAATCTGATAGTAATTTAGCAAGAATCTTAGAAACAACAGTAACTACTTCACTTTTCAGTAAATCCTTAATGTGATGGATGGGTTCAATGAGGTGATACCAGTTTCCCAATGTCTTATTTAAAGTCACTTAGCAGGAGACTTCAATCATTGTGATTAGTAATCTGGAGTCAATTTCTTTGCTTGGAGAGGTTGGATGACCACACTAAAACCACATTCCACCAAATATGATGTTGGAAAATGAAACAAGGAGCTTCCTAACTGCTGTCCATAGTTCAGGATAGTGAACAGAAATTTCCTTCTGTAACCAAAACTCTGATATGATTTCTTAAACTGACTTCAGCTCAGTGGCATTTTGTAGCTCAGTTAGTTCTTCCTCCACTACCCCAACTTTCTCAGTGTCTGAAAATTGATTTATCACCCAATCTGGGAGCTCCATTGAAAGAAGATCCTCAAATCACTCAGATATATTCATGCAGCATACCCAAATAGTCACAAAAACCTGCAGATCATAATCTTGTATCCCACCTTTCTCTTCTAGCTCAGACAAGCCTGGAAATTGGTATTAGCTTGTGATGGCCTAGATTGCGTTTGAAGACAATTTTAATTTATTGCCTCATTTTAATACTTTTATTGGTTTTTTCTTTTGTTTTATTACTACATTCCAAGTAAAAGTAGTGTGTTATATTTTCTTTATAAAGATTTATTTAAAATTTTTGCTGAAAGTATACCTAAATTTCTCCCCAATATTTATATGTATTTACCATAATTTTTCCTGTTATTATTGGAATTGTTATTATTTATATCTTAAATTTCCCCTCAATTATACAGATTTTTCCTACTACCTATAAATGTTTTCCTTTTTGAAAAGTTATTCAGAAATTTTAAATCCTTATATAACCTAGAAATATCAATATTGAGCAGACTGTAACAAAAATAACACTTGTACAGTAAAAAAAGCACACTTCATAATCAAGAGGTTCAGTAACTGAGAATACAGAAAAATAAATGCCACACTCCGTTCTGTTAAGGACTTTCCAGAAAAAAAAACTTGGAAAATGACAGACAGACAAAAACACATGTGGTGATGACAGTTTCTCAAAACATGGTATTCTTCTCTGACTAGACCTCTGCTGGTGTATTTACTAAAAACTCTAAAAGTGTCCACCAGATTTCGGCTCTATGCTGAGGCAGAAACTTGGAGTGCCGTAGCCTGGTCAATCATAAATAAGTGACCAATGTAGTCAAAGGGGCTCACCTTCAGCACCCACCCAGCTGCCCCATTGCCTCTTAGTGCCCCCCAGGTAATCATTCAGGGGGTGATACCACCCCCTTTGGGACTCACTGCTTTAAATTCTTTACTCCAAACAAGCAATGAGAGAATAATGTAAAAGATTTTGAATGTTCACATGCTGGTTGGTGGTATGCTATGTCGTCATAACCCTAGAACAAAATGATATGAACCTGAGGGAGAGGCTTCACTGCCTAACAGCCTGGTTGCTCAGGGGCAATTGTTTGTATTATTTCATTGCAATAGTTCCCTTCAATACTGGGAATTTTTGATACTGAAATATTTCGCTTTGATAATACGTGTGCGTACATGAACACAGAATCTTAAAGATCATGGCACTTGGGCCTGGGGTGCTAGGACACTAGTAGTGCCATCCTAAGCAATGGACCATTCTAAGGCCATTGCTGTCAATGGGCTTAGAAATATATAACTTTGTTTAGGATGTCACCATAAAGTTTCAATCCATCTTACCTGGGAGTAAGTCTAATTGAGCACAGTGTGGTGTAATTCTGAGAAAGTATGCATACAATAGTTCTATATGAAAAACAAGATTGTTTAAAATTGCCATAGTGATAAGGTGCCCTGACCTGGATGGCCCAGTCTAGTCCAATCTCATCAGATCTCGAAAGCTAAGCAGGGTTCGCCCTGGGTACTATTTGGATGGGAGAATACCAAGGAAGTCCAGAATGATGACACAGAGGCAGACAATGGCAAACCACCTGTGAATGTCTCTTGCCTTTAAGACCCTATGGGGTCACTATAAGTTGACTGACTTGATGGCACTTTCCACCATAGTAATGGGAGAGGGACAGCAGAGGCCTGCTGGTTGGTGGCCGTATGTAGCCTGCAGGCTGCATAATGTGGAACAAGGCTCCAAAATATAAAAGAAACATATCTGAGTCAGTATAAACCAAGTCATTAATGTCATATCAAGTCTGTTACTATGACTTCATGTTATTCCTTTGGCTTGCTCTGATTTTATTTGCCTCTCTTATCTGACCTAAGTTTGTCACTTTATAAACAAAACAAAGTTTTAAACAAGCAGAGTTTCTGCAGTATTTGTGTTCTGCTGTCTGAATGCTTCCTAAGAATTACTTTATGTCAGATATAGTTAGGTCAGGTGAAGAATAAAAACAATGAAACAGGCACATATTGCAGTCTAATACATGTGATTCTCTGGCATGTCTTCACAGTAGAAGAATAAAGATGCATCACAGATCACATAAAAATCTGCTTTCCCCCCTCTCTGCACCAGTGTTCTCATCTGTCGCTGATCATTGTGGCTTAGCAAGACTTCCCCAGACACTTAAAAATTGCATTTCAGGACACAGCTTTTTGAGACTTAAGTTATACTCAGTTTTGCTGTGCTATAGCTTTAGTAGATCTCAAACTTCAGTTACCCAAGAACCCTAATTCTGATTTTTTTTCATACCTCTTCCAAGCCCTCCCCTTGCTGGCATTTGTCATGCACAGGTGTGCATGTCCTGTGAAAGCTTATATCCTTCATGGACCTGAAATAATAAAGTGAGCAGTAAGAACCATATCAGCTGCTCTTTTAAAAAAAAAGTTAAAAAATTGTATTATCTATATATGGCCAACAAAGTCAGGTGGTAGAGGGTTGCCTGTTCTTTAGGGCCACAACTCAAAAGGTCCTAACCCAAGTTGTAATCATTTTCATCCCTTTACTGGATGAGACTGCATAGTAGAGGGGTTGTGCAGCAGAAGTGGCAATAAACTTCCATGTTGGTTAATAACTTTTAGACCGAGGCTGTGTGTATGTAGAATCAGAGTTCGAAGGGACCTCCAGGGTTATCTAGTCCAACCCCCTGCAAGATGCAGGAAATTCACAAATACCTCCCCCCACACCCCCAGTGACCCCTGTTCCATGCCCAGAAAATGACAAAAAACCTCCAGGATCCTGGAGAAAAATTGCTTCCTGACCCCAAAGTGGTGATCAGCATTCCCCTGGGCATGTAAGAAAGGGCCACAAGAACTAAGCACTGAGGCAACCTTTCCTGCCCTCCCTCTCATGAACTGCCTAAGTTCACAGAATCAGCATTGCTGTCAGATGGCCATCTTGTAAAGTACCATCAAGTCACAGCTGATTTATGGTGACCCTGTAGGGCCTATAGGCTTTTCAAGGCAAGTAATTAAGCTAAGGTGGTTTGCTATTGCCTACCTCTGCAAAGGCTTACTTGGTGGTCTATCCAAGCACCAACCATACTTAGCTTTTGAGATCTGACAAGATCAGGCTATAAAACAGAAGCTAGCAGAAGAGGAATTTTTTTCAAAGGACTCTCCCACCCTCAAGAATATTCTTATGGACCAGAGATGTTTCTTTAGCTCATACACAGAAATAGGGTTGCCAATCCCCAGGTGGCACCTGGAGATTTCCTGCTATTACAATTGATCTTCAGGTAACCAAGATCAGTTGCTCTGGAGAAAGTGAATTGTGTTCTTTAAGATCAGGCACTGAACCAGGAGATCTGGATCTCTTCAGAAAGTGCCTTTCTGCTACCATTTTTATCTCAGGACTGAAAATTATTAGGGATGCTGTGAATTTCACAACAAATGTGTTTGAAGGATGATCGTATTTTGTTTAGCAGCAATGGTCATCCATGAGCCAAACCTCTGATCTGTTCACTTGTCCACTGTGAATGTTGAATGGATATTGAACAGCTCTGCAGCTACAGAACTGGCATGGAGTTTTATTCCCTTTCCTTGAGGGGTCTTTTGCATCTGCACAGTAAGTGAGATGATTCTACCCAGGGTCATGAAAGATTTTATTAAATTATAGGGGGGGAATGACTCCACCCATAAGGCTGTGTGAAGGTGCATGAATGTACCTCAAATGCATGGACCAATAAGTTGTTTTGAAAAATACAGTGTTTATTTGCACATACAGAAACAAAGCCTGCTGAGTGAATATTTAATTACTTTATGTATACTTAATGTTTATCCCTTATGGAGCCCTTAAGTGGCTTACAACCACTTATTTTATTCTGACAACCCTGTTATTTTATTCTGACAACCACTTATTTTATTCTCACAACCCTGAGAGGTATGTTAGGCTACGAGTGCATGAGTGGCCCAAGATCATCCACCAAGTTTCCATGGCAGAATGGGGATTCAAATCTGGGTCTCCCAGATCTTTATTTATTTATTTATTCACATTTATATCCCGCCCTCCCCGCGAACGGGCTCAGGGCAGCTAACAAGGGCACATAGGCCAATAGATACATAAATACATTAAAACAGATAAAATCCGCGAAACCAATTCCAATAAATAAAATACATTACAACAGGCTTCCAATATAAAATGTTCAGTGTTCAGATGGCTACCCAGTGAGAGGTCCGTGCCCCCTTGCCACTAAGCCCGGGCTACATAGGGCCAGCTACATCACAGGTAGCATATATGATGGGTGATATCCCTGGTGGTATCCCTGGTGGCGGCTCCTATTCAAAGGCCTGGCGGAACAGCTCCGTCTTGCAGGCCCTGCGGAACTGCACTAAGTCCCACAGGGCCCTGATCTCCTCTGGGAGCTCGTTCCACCAGACAGGAGCCGCCACTGAAAAAGCCCTGGCCCTAGTTCTGGCAAGTTTGACGTCCCTGGGGCCTGAGACACAAAGTCGGTGGTATGACCCCGACCGCAGTGCCCACTGGGGTATATACGGAGAGAGGCGGTCACTTAGGTATGTTGGACCCTGGCCATATAGGGCTTTATAGGTGAGAACCAGCACCTTGAAGCAAACTCGGTATGCTATAGGCAGCCAGTGCAGCGCCGCCAGCACAGGCCTGATATGGTCCCGCATTGTGAGACCCATCAATAACCTGGCCATGGCATTCTGCACCAGCTGCAGCTTTCGAGTTAGCACCAAAGGCAGCCCCATGTAGAGAGTGTTACAGTAGTCCAACCTCGAGGTGACCGTCGTGTGGATCACTGTGGCCAGGTCATCACAGTCGAGGTAGGGAACCAACTGCCGGGCCAGCCGAAGACTTGGCAGTGGCTGCTACCTGGGCCTCCATTGACAAGGAGGGATCCAGGAGCACTCCCAAACTTCTAACCCGTGATGCAGGCACCAACGGCACCCTGTCGAAGCTCGGGAGTGGGACCCCCCCGCCCCAAACCACAATGACCTATGCACAGGATCTCCGTCTTCGCCAGGTTCAATTTCAACCTGCTCATCCTGAGCCAGTCAGCCACAGTATGCAGTGCCCGATCTAGGTCTTCTGGGCCGGAGTCCGACCGGCCACCCAACATCAGATAGAGCTGGGTGTCATCCGCGTACTGGTGACATCCCAGCCCAAACCTCCGGGCAATCTGGGCAAGGGGGCGCATAGAGATGTTGAACAACATTGGGGAGAGTACAGCCCCTTGAGGCACACCACAATCAAGCGGGTGTCTCGTGGACTGCTGCTCCCCTATCACCACCCTTTGTCCCCGACCTTGGAGAAATGAGACGAGCCATTGAAGGGCCCGTCCCCAAATCCCCACATTGGCAAGGCGGCGGGACAGCAGCTGGTGATCCACCGTGTCGAACGCAGCCGACAGGTCGAGCAGCAGCAACACTGCCCTGCCACCCTGATTGAGGTGACGCCGGAGGTCATCTGTTAGAGCAACCAAAGCCGTCTCCGTCCCATATCCCGGGCAAAAGCCGGACTGAAAGGGGTCAAAGATCTAATCTAACCACTACATTATGCTGACTTTCAGCTTGGCTTCTGCAAAGGAAAGTTCTTTCTCACCAAACTTGGAGCTCTTTGAGTAACAAGCAAGTGGATAAGGGTGATCTGGTAAACATTATATACTTGGACTTCAAAAAGACTTTTGAGAGGGTACTTCTCTAAAGACTTCTCTAAAGACTCTCTTATGGTTTAACAGTGGGTTAAAGACAGGAAGCAGAATGCAAGATTTAATTTGTTCATAAATGATCTGGAACTGGGGATGATCAATGTAATAGCCAGTTTTGCAGATGATAAGAAATTGTTCAGGATGATGAAAGCTGAGGTCAGCGGTGAAGAGCTCCAGGAACATCTCTATTTGGTGAATGGACAATACTCCCTATACGACCAGGGGCCTGCATATCTGTGAGACTGCCTCTCCCTCTAAGAACCCTGAAGGGCTTTACAATCTGCCAATCAACATCTTCTGGTGGTCCCCGACCCCGGGGACGTCTGATTTGCCTTGACTAGGGCCAGGGCCTTTTCAGCCATGGTCCCTACCTGGTGGAATGAGCCCCCATACGAGATCAGGGCCCTGTGGGACCTTTTACAGTTCTGCAGTGCCTGAAAGATGGAGCTCTTCCACCAGGCTTTTAACTAAGGTAATGGACATCCCTCTCTCTTTACTGGGCCTCCCCTCAGCGGGTCAGAACTGCATACCAGAGATGGAATCAGTGAGGCCTTAATTTTAACAACAACTTGCACCGGATGAAGGATATTGTTGCATTTTATTGGGGTTTTAACTATGTTAATTTTTGTATATTGTATTTTTACCAAATTTGATGTAACCAACCCTGAGCCTGCTATGCAGGGAGGACAGGATATAAGTTGAAGAAAATAAATAAATAATGTGAAAATCCAAGTTAAATTTATGCAAGTGCAGTTGAATTAAAAAAAAAATCCTCACTATATATATCTGATCTCACAGAGACTGAGGTAGAGAGAGATCTTGCGCTTGTGGTGCTTTTTTTCCAAGGTTTTTTTGGCCATCAAATCACAGCTGACTTATGGCAACCCTGTAGGGTTTTCAAGGCAAGAGATGTTCAGAGATGGTTTGCATTGCCAGCCTCTGCTTTATTCCTTGGAGGTTTCCCGTTTAAATACTAGCCAGGGCCAGCCCTGCTTCGCTTCTGAGACAGTCTGACAAGATCAGGCTAGCCTGGGCTATTCAGGTCAGGGCAGGCTACAATGTACGGCTCAGTGAAAATGTTGATTAAGCATGTGGCAATGGCAAGAGAGGCAAACAACTCTGGAAATTAAGAAAGGGGCTGAAAATATAATGGCATATATTTTAATGTCCTTCTATGATATGACTTCATTTGGAGTATTGCCTATTGTGGTACCTGGTTTTGTGTGTGTGTGTGTTTTAAGACATTACAGAGCTGGAGAAAGTGCAGAAGAAACCAACCAAGATTATTAAGGCTTTGGAGCAAAGGCTAAGGAGTCTGATGCATTTCAGCTTGGAAAGAAATACAACCAAGGGTGGGGGGACATGATAACATTATACATGGAATGGAGAAAGTGAGTAGAGAGAACCTTTACTCTTTCTCCCACAGTGTTAAAACTCAGGGAGGCACAAGTAGATTGATGGGTGATATATTCATGATGGATAAAAAGAAGTACTTTTTATTCAGTGAATAATTATGGAATTCACTGACAGTGGACGTAGTGATGGCCACAAGCACAGATGGCTGTAAAAGGGGATTAGATAGATTCATGGAGGATAAGTAAATCAGTGCTCACTAGCTGGGATAACTAAAGTGAACATATAATCATAGGCAATAAAGTACTGAATTCCAGAGAATAGGATGTACTATTAGGGTGGGGCTCGGTTTCTGTGCCGTTTGTGGGCCTTTCACGGCAACTGGTTGCATACTGTGTGAAATAGGATGCTGGACTAGATGGTCCACTGGACTGACTCAGCAGTTTTTGTTCTTATGTTTTGTTCAGTGTTTAGATTAGGTGTTATGTCGATCAGCTTTATACCTGCGCAGTAGCTATATTATGTTTCCTGAATACATTGTTTTTTGTGTACTTTATGAGCAAGTCATGCCCTAGGAAATAAGTGTAACATCATAGTTTATGATAGCTTTTGCACCTGTGCAGTTGGCATACAAGACCTGCTTGATCACTGATGAGAGCATGTATTCCCCAGGATTAATGTCAGATCATTTAAATGACCTACTTTTTGATCACTCTTTGTGCCTGTGCTGTCAGGATGTATTATTTAAATAACCAGGGTGGGAGGGGTGAAAACAGCTACACTTTCCATGAAACAGTGCAAAAACACACATGTGTATGTTGTTCCAGATTTGTACTGTTTGTTTACCATTGTCATTAAGAACCAATGTCATTAATAGTAAAATGTAATGGTTGATGTATATGCAAAGAATGCAGTGAATAGCAGTTGAGGGGAGATTCGAGGTGGGTAGTAGGGAAAGCAGTATGAGCGTGTTCATTGTGCCATCAGCTTTGCTTGTACAATTAAATATTCAAACTGTTAGAACACGAAAACAAAAAATTCCTTGATCATGGGTTACAGACTGCAGACCAAACAAACAAAGAATTGAGTATCCCTGCTTTGGATGTGTGTCTGGGTAGTTTGTGGAGCACTGCATACAAAATCCATGTATTTCCTTATAGGAAAAGTACACACTCGTGTCATGCGATAATGTTAGAGTCGTGGGAAATTTTATGATCGGATTGGCCTGTTTCTCATATTGAGACAGCAGATAATGAAAGCACAGTAGCCCCTTCCTCTAACATACTTTGACTAATAGTCAGGGGTCATTTCATAGAAAAAGAGGTGCAGGAGCTCATTAGCATAACTCATTTGCATATGCCACACCCCTTAACATACCAGAAGTGTGTCAGAAGGCAACACCCACCCCTCAGGCTCCACTCCACAGGTGAGTGAAACTGACCTGCTCTTCCTCCATTCCCTTCCCCATCCAATACTTTGTGCAATAAAAATAAGCGTAAAGAACACACCTACATTCTTTTCCTGCTCCCTTTAAACCACCAGGTTTCAAGTAGATTTGAGATACCCAGGACATGTGCACCACCCATCCCTTTCCCTTCCCCTCCCCACAACAAGACACCCCGTGAGGTAGCTGAGAGAGGTCTTTTGAGAACTGCTCATGAGAGAACTTGTGACTGGCCCAATGTCACACCAGCAGCTGCATGTGGAGGAGTGGGGAATCAAACCTGGTTCTCCCAGATTAGAGTCCAACTCCTGACCACTACACCAAACTGATGGGTGGAAGCTGCTGAAGGGCTGGTGAAGGGAAGCTGCTGAAGTGTTCTCCAGTACTTATGTGCCATGTGCCCAGATAAAAAATGGTATACTTAGAAAATGTATATGCCATCTTGAGCATATGGAAAAGCAGCACACAGTCATAAAAGGAACAATGAAAAAATTATCAATATTAAAACAAAACATTAAAAACTATAGCAGGGCTTTCCCTGGGGCGCTGCACCTCTGCACTGCTTGGGGAAGCCGAGGAGGGGACGGGGCTTGGACATGCGCCCGCCCCCTGGGTTCCTCACTCCCGGAGCTGTGCTCCTGTGCGCTCCCGCTCCCGCTAATAGTTAATTTGGCACTGTAGATGCCTTACCATTTGTAAAAGTCAGGAAAAATATTACAAATTAGTATGTAAATCAGTACAAATCCTTCCTAATGCTTAGTATGGCAACAGTGCTTGCCTAGCCTAGACTTTCATACAGGATTTCTGATGAGAAATTTGTAATCATTATTACCAAATCTAGAAATTCAGTGTTATAAATGTAAAAAGTTTGCATCAGCCTCCTTTATTATTCTTCATATGGTGGGTCGAAAAGAAGGTTTATTACATAATAATTTCCTCTTGAATAAGTGGGAGTCGAGATTACTGTCTTCATGCTGTTCTCTTGTCAATGTGAATCGTTTTCCATAATTAATTACTATATTAAGTAATTTACTCCCTTTTCTAAGTTAAATGTGTATCTCAGAGTCATCTTTTTTCTTGCATAGGGTTTTAGGGAGGTATAGTGGCATGGGCCAATCTACCAGCAAGTTCTGCTTGAACCCTACAAGAATGAATGAGAGCTATCCTGTTACACTGTTCCTGTTCATGGACAAAGTTTGAGTCCAGTGGAACCTTTTAAGACCAACAAAGTTTTATTCAAGGTATAAGCTTTCATGTGCAAGAACGCTTCTTCAGATTTCATTTTGGTGTGGCTTGTGCACAAAAACTTCCTAGTGGATTGTGGCTGTGGATTTTAAGAATCAAAATTAAAAAGAAACTCTCCTTAAGTATCAGTGTAAAACCCCTCTGAGAACATGTTTCTCCAAAATAGCTGTGAAGATCTTGTGAGATAAACTACCCTATCTTTCAAAACTAAATTTACAATTTAGTATAAAGTATCTTCCCTTAAGAGCCAATCAAATACATATGAGCATACTCTTTTACACCTTCTATGACACTGCCCAGTTTGGTCTTGAATACCCTGCATAGCTTCAAAATCACACATGTAATATTGGGATATGTCCTCAGATTATGAGGCATGAGATCAAGGCAGTGCAGCTGGTTTTGAGAGCTGCATTGTTTGTCAACTTGATGGTCTTCGAAATCTGGACATCAACTACAGTTATAGTCATTTAGTACAGCACAGGAGACTGGCTGCTTCTAGATCTAGTGTTCATTGAGCTATACTCTTAACAGTGTGCCAAATTTGAATTTTTGTGGCATTTGAATTTACTTTTTTGCATGTTTCTTGTCATGTGCATAGATGCCCTTTGAGGTCTTGGGTGGCCATTATCTTTGCCCCATAGTCAATCAACAATCTTAAGCTTGTATGAAATGAAACAAGTTAGTGTATATATGGACAAGGGTTAGTTTTTCACTCAGAAAATATGGTGGCCTTGTTAAGTGATGAGGACTTCAGTAGACATAGTAGGGTGTAACTTTGCTTAGGATTGCACTGTTAAGTGCTGTAAACAACATGCAAGGGACACAGTCCCTGTCCAGAGTCCTTACAAACTGTACTAGATGTTCACTGCAGAAATGGGAGGAAGACTTTGGGGATCAATAATGATGATAGGGCAGGGAAGAATCAGGTAGTAGAAAAGGAACAACCAAGGTGAGGATAGTTTCATGAAAGAAAGACTGATAGAAAACTAAATACAGATTATGCAAGTGGCAGTTTATATAGTATGCATATATCCATTTAGTAAATACTGCCTGACAAGTAGTGAGGAGAATCTTGCTACTAGCTTGTTTCCATGGATTTCTGATCAAATGCTGAAGGTTTTTTATTTTTGCTACCTGGCAGTACAATAGAGACAACTGGCCTACCAAGTAATTATATGTACTTTGTGGCAAGTTACCACTTGGTAAAAGGTCAAGTGTATTCAGCCTTTGTTCACCATCACTGGGAGTCTTTGGCTGTGGAGCAGATGTGATGCAACCAGATCTGAAAATCAGAGCCAGATGAACAGCTTGTTGGTAAATGAAGAATGAGGGTAGGAGGGCAGGCTGGCAAGACAAAACAGATATTTAGAATTGAGTGGGTTTGGCAAGAAGTACTTGTATTACACATGTACTCAGATGGTAAAACTGAAGTGATTGTGGAAGTTACTTATGAAGAAGTTACATATAAAGTGGCATGTTATTGGAGTTTTTGAGTAACTGGATTTCCATAGTCAAGTTACACATTTATTTATTTTATTTGTGCCCCGCCTTTCTCCCCAGTGGGAACCCAAAGGGGCTTACATCATTCTTCTCTCCTCCATTTTGTCCTCACAACAACCCTGTGAGGTAGGTTAGGCTGAGAGTATATGGCTGGCCCAAGGTCACCCAACAAGGTTGTATCACACAAGTGGGGATCTGAACTGGGTTTCCTAGATCCTAGTCCAACACTACACCACACTGTCTCTCTTTTATACATTTACACTTCTCCATAGGGATGTCACAGAAAATGGCATGCCTATGACAAGGTCTTCCCATTGCTGCCATAATATTTAAATTACAAAGCACTGTGTTGTAATGGGTAGACTTGAACTAGAAAGTCATGGGTTTAAATTCCAGTCACCACAAAGCTGAGTGACCCTGAAACAGACTATCTCACAGCCAGTGTTCCCCCTAAGCTGAATTAGTGTGAGCTAGCTCACAGTTTTTTAGCCTCCAGCTCATACATTTTTGTCTTAGCTCAGGAAGGATGGCTCCAGAGCAGCTTAATTTATGCAGTAGCCAAATCGCTTGCTCACAACTTTAATGCCAGTAGCTCACAAAGTAAAATTTTTGCTCACAGGACTCCACAGCTTAAAGAGAACATTGCTCACAGCCTAATCTATTTCAAAGGGTTGTTTTCATGATAAAACGAAGTAACATGCATGTATGCTACCTGAAATCTCTGGAGGATAGGAAAGATAAAAATGATGTAAATAAAGGAGGGCTTGTGAGCTCAGTGGCTCAGAGGTTAAGACGCTGAGCTGCAGACCAGAAGATTGGTAGATCGGCAGTTCAAGACCTGAGTGCTGTGTCACAGAGTGAGCTCCCGTCTCTGGCCTCAGCTCCTGCCAACCTAGCAGTTTGAAAGCAAGAAATTGCAAGTACCGCTTCGGTACCGTTTCGGTGGGAAGGTGACAGCGTTCCGTGTGCCTCAGCATTTAGTTATGCCGGCCACATGACCACGGGAAAAGATTTCGGACAGTGCTGGCTCTTCAGCTTGGAAATGGAGATGAGCACCACTCCCTAGAATCAGATTCAACTGGCTTATGAGCAAGGGAAACCTTTACATGATGTGTTGCAGCAGTAGTATGCTACAGACTTCTTCATCCCTGTCTCCTGAAGGAGGTGCTTCTAGATGTAACTGCAGAGAGGAGAAGGACTTACCACAGTGATGTTGTTTTCAGTAATGTCCTACTGGTGGGTATAATGCTGTGGCACAGAGGCCAGAGGAGGCCTCACCTATTGAGTGCTCCAGGACAAGGTGGGAAGGCAGTAGCAGCCTGAAGGGCCCAGCAGGAGTGGGTGTATATCACCTGCAGGACAGTCTCCTTCCCAGCAGGCAGCAGCTGAGCATAGCAGCAGTGGTAGGAGATTTGCCAGCCCAGGGAATAAGCTGGGGTCATGGGAGACAGCCCTATGCAAACCCATCTGGTTTGGGACAAGACAAGGAAGTGGTTACGGTAACTAAAGTGAACATATAATCGTAGGCAATAAAGCATTGAATTCCAGAGAACAGGATGTACTATTAGGATGGGGCTGGGATGAAACTATAGTTTCCATTAAAATGGATTCAGGAGGGTAGCCGTGTTAGTCTGAAGCCATAGAACAAAATGTGAGTCCTTTGTGGCAACAACCCCCCCCCCACACACACACACACTTATATGTAAGGCTTGAGGAAAACTGTTTCAATGTATCTGATGAAATGTGCATGCATATGAAGTTTATACCTATAAATAAACTTTGTTGGTCTTAAAGGAGCCCCTGGATTCAAATTTTGTTCTATATCAGCTTGGGAATGTGGAGATAATTTTCTTTCGATGCTTAGAGCAATATATAAGATGCAAAATGCTAAGATTATAGTTAATGGAGACACCACACAAAATTTGCAAATCCAGAAAGGAACTAGACAAGGGTGTCCTTTATCTCCGTTGCTATTCATTTTTATCTTAGAAACTCTGAACTATCGAATTAGAGATAACAAACAAATGACTGGCCTTAAGATCAAAGGAGAGAGTTTTAAATTACAGGCATTTGCGGATGACCTAGTTTTCATACTAGAAGAACCAATTAAAGCTTTCCTGTATCTATTAAAAGAAATTCAGGATTATGGTAATGTAGCAGGTCTAAAAGTTAATTTACAAAAAACTAAGATTTTGACCAAAAACTGTACACAATCTCAAATTCAAAAGATCCAAGAAATCTCTAAAATGGAAGTGACAAAAAAATTAAGACATCTGGGCATAATTATAACAAACAATACATCAATGTTATATGAAGACAATTATAAGACCTTTCTTAAAGAAATTGGGAATGACCTGTCAAAATGGAAAAATTTACAACTGTTGCTGTTAGGAAGAATAGCCACAATAAAGATGAATATTTTTCCAAGATTCCCATTTTTGGCACAAAACTTACCAATTGTTTAAAAATTTCAATATTTCTTGGATCTAGAAAAAAATTAGTAGACAACTTATTTTGCAACATTAAAAAAAAACAAGAATCAATTGGAAGGTACTTCAAGGTAAAAAAGACAAAGGAGGTCCGGCCATTCCGAATTGGTTTTGTGTTATTCTGCGGCAGCATTAGGCTGGATATGAGATCGGATAAAGTTAGAAAACATAAGAATGTTGAAGTTAGAAGGTCATGACTTAGTAATGGGATGGCACATGTATACTTAGTACAAAAAAGATAAAATCCACTCAAATTTTCACAATCATATTATAAGAAGCACCCTGATCAAAATCTGGACTAAATTGAGGGAAAGAATATATGTTAAAACTCCAAAATGGGTGTCTCCACTGGAACCATATATTAAACCCGCTTTATTAACTAATAATAATAAAGAATGTTATGAACACTTGTTAGATAAGAATAACGAATTAAAAACAGAAGAAATGTTATTACAACAAAAAATAAAATGCAACTAAATTCAAGATTTAAATTTTGTTGTTCCCAGGAGCCAAGCTCGGACTGCATGTCGCTGGAGCCTGGTGGCAGTTAGTGGACATAACAGCCCCATAGTTCTGAAGATGTGCCTGATGTAGGGTTGCCAGCTCTGGATTGGAAAATACCTGGAGACTTTGGGGGTAGATCCAGGAGAGAGCGGGGTTTGGGGAGGGGAGGGGCCTTAGCACTATACAGTGCCATAGAGTCCACCCTTTACAGCAGCCATTTTCTCCAGGGGAGCTGATCTCTGTCAGATGGAGATCAGTTGTAAAAGCCGGAGATCTCCTTTTGGAGGCTGGCAACCCTAGCCTGATATTCTTTAATGCAATACATTTGGTGACAGTTAAATTGCAGTCCAAATAAGCCATGAAATTCTATATGTTCACAGGACCATGGGGTTGTTCAGATATTAAGAATGATTTTGTGAATGCATTTCTTTTTATTCCAGGTTTCCTTCTACCCTATCACTCCTTTCTCTTCCACTGACTAAATTTAAATTGTAGCTCCTTGGGTCACAGACCTAAGGTTTTCTTCTGTCTTTTACAGTACAAAGTACCATGTGCATTTATGATGCAATGATAATAAAAATTGTCCTCTGCCTCTAGTTTTATTTCAATAAATTTAAAAGGAGGATGTCATGGAATGGGTGCATGGCCATGCAGATTTGCCACAGACAGAACATCCTTTCCAGGGATCTCTCCTCCCCCCCCCCCACACCCTCCTTTCCCCCTGCCCTCTTCAGGCCTGGAGCAGTCAAGGACCTTAGTTGATTGCCACCACTCTGGTTCTAAGACTTTACTGGAGGGGCCCCTGAGCACTGGAGGCTTTACTGGAGGGGTTGCCCAACCAGGCACCCTCTTTAGTCAGGGTGTTTTGCATGGTTAAATTTGAGGCGTAAAGAACCCAGGTAGAGTTAAGAACTTTTTTATTAAACAAATGCTTTATCAAGTAAATGAACAGGGAAAAGTCACAAAAATGGGGGGAGAACCAATAAAGGGCAAAAACTCACAAAAAAATGTGGTTGTCGGATACTTCCTGGCAACTGTTGTGTGTAGGGGACTTCCTGACAGCAAACAGAAGCCTAGGCTGACACTGCTGGCAATGCGGTAATGGCACTTCCAGTGTGCACCAGAGCTGACATCATGTTGCTGTGGATGCTCTGGGACTTGAGCAAAAACTCTGTGGTAGAAGCCATTTTTGCCATACAGTTTTTTCCCCAAATACCAGAATATCCCTATGTTACCAGTGAGGTGATCGCATTCCCATGACACTAACCTTGACCTCCTTATGATGCCAGTAAATTACCCCCACTGGTCAATTGATCAGCAGTGGGGGGGGGGGCAGGGCCTGAGCAGGTGCCTGGGAACCCTACAAAGAGAGAAGCCAGCCAAAAATCAACAAAGGTCCCTGACTTACTTAGTCTGTTTCAATACCTGATCCAAGTAGGCCAGACTCACCCCACCAAGGGGTGGGGGATCAATTTTCTCCAAAAGTAGCTTCACCACTGCTTAGGGTTGCCAGCCTCCAGGTGGGGCCTGGGGATCTCCCGCTTTTACAACTGATCCCCAGCTGACAGAGATCAGCTCCCCTGGAGAAAATGGCTGCTTTGATGGGTGGACTCCTATGGCATTGTACCATGCTGAGGCCCCTCCCCTCCCCAAACCCCACCTCCTGGCTCCAACCCCAAAGTCCCCAGGTATTTTCCAACCCGGACTTGGCAACCCTACCACTGCTTGGCTTTTGTGGAGAAAACAACCTCCCTCTCACTATGGGGCCTGTTAGAGCTCTGCCTTCTTAACAATAGGTGTCTGTTTTCCATCCATTTTTTCCCCAGTAAGATCATAAAGCTTGGAAGGTGCCTTGGAAATGTAGGCCTACTGCAAGATCTTTGCGGAAAAGAGACTTCCTTGAGGCCTGCAGCTGCTCGCTATTCAGCCTTAGGCGCAGGATCATGACAAGTAAAGTATACACAAAAACACCATCTGCAGTATTTGTTTAGAAAGCTACTTTCTTTGGTTTGGACACTGCCAAAAAAAGGCATAGCATACAGGCAGTACATTGCTATGCACAGTTCCTCCAAAGTAAGGCCGCTGACATGAATGTGTTCAGACTTGAATAATTCTACAGAGGATTGCATTGTCAGAAAGTATTCCTTCCATTCCTCTTTTAGTCTTCTCATGCCAGTCTTATGCTTGTTTAGTAGCAAGCGCATAAACCCAAAGGATTTTGTTCTCAAGCCTGCATAAAATTACATTCTGCAGCCTTTGATTAGCAAACTTTGTTTATATTAGAAAAGGAATTATGAACAAAAAGAAATTAAGAACAACATTAAAAGAGAAGCCTAGCTGCATGATATGATGTAGTTGATGCTGGGCTGAGTGTTGCCCTAAATTTGGAGTTGCCAAACTCTAGGTGGGGCCTGGAGATCTCCCAGTATCACAACTGCTCTCCAGATAAGTTTCCCTGGAGAAAATGGCTGCTTTGGAGGGGGGACTCTATGGCATTGTATATTGATGAGGTCTGTCCCCTCCCGAGAAGGGGTGCCAGCCTCCAAGTGGGACCACCTGGGGATCCCCCAGAATTACAGCTCATCTCCACTATACAGAGGTCAGTTCACCTGGGGAAAATGGCTGCTCTGGTGGGTGGACTCTATGGCATCATACCCCACTGATGTCCCTGACCTCCCCAGGCTCCACCCCCACATTTCTAGGAGTGTCCCAATACAGAGCTGGCACGCTACCAGAACCCCATCTTCCTAGGTTGGAGGAAGGTCTGAACAACTCACAGAAATGTCTTCAGCATTTCCAGAAATGATTTTCACATCCAATATAAGGGTAGGCTTTACTGATGTTAGGGAGATGGGTCTGGAGATGTCTGAAAGTGGTGGAGGGGGGAATTCATCTGGTTCTTCAAGATGGGTATTTGTCTGTCTGTAGCAGTAGAAAAGAGCAAGAGTCCAGTAGCACCTTAAAAGACCAACAACATTTGTGGCAGGGTATGAGTTTTCATGAGTCAGTTCAGAAGAAGAAGTGAGCAATGACTCATGAAAGCTCATACTCTGCCGCAGATGTTAGTCTTTAAGGTGCTACTAGACTCTTGCTCTTTTCTCTGTCTTCAGTTTTTGTGCTGCCTCCTAGATCCAATGAAAATTTGTCAAGGCCTGCCTGGCAAGCAGAAATTCAGCACATGCCAATCACTTTGTCACTTTGATTTCATTATTACATGCCAGTCTGTCATGCAGCTGTTAAAGACAGGAAAAGGCCAGTAACCACCCCCCCCCCCCCACACACACACACACTAGACCCTTCAGACTTGATTCTCATTGCTTGGTGACTGTAGTGCTCCTGAGGAAGAAGACTGAAGGAAATGGCAATGAGTTTTTCCTTGTTCTTCTTGGTCTGTCTTTCCCTGTGTGCATATGTTAAGTGCTGTCAAATCACTTCCAACTTACAGGAACCCTATGAATTAATGTCCTCCAAAATGTCCTGTTGTTAACACAGCCATTCTCAGGTATTGTACACTGAGGGCTGTGGCTTCCTTGATGGAATGCTGGGTCTTCCTCTTTTCCTTCTGCCTTCAACTTTTCCTAGCATTATTGTCTTTTCCAGTGACTCTTACCTTCTCATGATGTGACTAATGTATGATAGCCAAAGTTTAGTCATTTGATCCTGTAGGGAGAGTTCATGTTTGATTTCATCCAGAACCCTATTTGTCTTTTTGGGAGTCCACAGTATCAATAAAACTCTCCTCCAACACCACATTCCAAATAAATCTACTTTCTTCCTGTCAGCTTTCTTCATTGTTCAACTGCCACACCCATACATAGTAATGGAGAATACTATGGCATGAATTAACTTGATCTTGGTCACCAGCAACACATCCTTACGCTTAAGGATCTTTTCTAGCTCATCCATGGCTGCCCTTCCGAGTTTCAGTCTCCTTCTGATTTCTTGGGTGCAGTCTCCCTTTTGATTGATGGTGCCAAGGAATAGAAAATCTTGACCAATTTCAGTTTCTTCATCATCAGCCTAAAAGTTGTGTAATTCCCCAGCAGTCATTATCTTTGTCTTCTTGATGTTCAACTGTAATCCTGCTTTGGCATTTTCTGCTTTAATCTTCATCAGTAGTTGTTCCAAGTCTTCACTGTTTTCTGCCAATAATGTGGTGTCATCAGCATATCTCAAATTATTAATGTTCCTTCCACCAATTTTCACTCTACCTTCATCTAAATCTAATCCAGTTTTCCTTATGATATGTTCTTTCCTTATGATATGTTCTTTCCTTATACCTCTTCAAAGTATTTTCATCTATGGCCAGCACAAGAAAGCTGTTGAGCTAAATGGTCTCTGTGACTAAGACAGATACTTCATTTGGTAATTTTATAGATGCGTTAGTTAGAGATAAACACTCACTCCCACATTCAAATTAATCTCCATATGTTCAGTTATCACAATCACACATGCACATATTCAAAGGAAAAATTCAGGAAACAATTATAGTTGTGTAGTCATACTGTTTCTTGGAGGTGCTAGTTTTTATCAACATATGTGACTTTCATAACCTTACTAATAAAGCACCTACTCAATTAATATACTTCATACCATGCTCACAAAAAATGGTTTATTTGCTTCTCAGGAGAGATTTAGGCCGAAGACAGACTGGCAATCTGAAGCGGAGGCAAAGCGGAGGGAACTGGAGCGGGGGGAAAAACTCACGGAGCTGGCCGTTCACACTGGCCAGAGCAATGCGGATCAGCGGCGATACGGAGCATTCAGACTGCCACGGAGAGTTCAGACTGCCACATAGCCAGCGCGCGGGGCTCGCGCGTGCCGCTGCACTTTTTTTGTTTTCCTTTGATGTCTTTCGCATATGCGCATATGCGCATATTTGCATATTTGCATATGCGCATATGCGCAAAACTTTTTGCCGTGCGTTCACACTTCCTCCGGATGCCTCCCGCTTCTTCCAGTTCACACTGTTTGGAAGCGGGAGGCATGCGGAGGAAGGCCCCTGAACACCGGTTTTACCCGGTGTCCGGGTAAAGCGGAAGGAAAGTGGCTGGGAGACGGGTAAGTACGCAACGGAGCCGAAGGGCAGATGCGCACGTCTGAACGGGCTCCTTTCCTCCGTTTGCGAAGCGTGCCTGCCCCGCTTCAGATTGCCAGTCTGTCCTCGGCCTTAGAACAGACAAAATAAAGTGAGTATTCAGTGGAAGCCAAATAAGATAATACTATCTAGGATGGATGGGTGTGTGGGGGGGTGACCCTGTGTGTGTATGTCTGTGCGTTAAGTTCTGTCAGGTCACTCTGGTGACCTCCAAATTAATGACCTCCAAAACATCCTGTTAACAGCCATGCTTGAGTCTCACAAACTGAGGACCATGGCTTCCTTTACTGAGTCCATCCATCTCATGTTGGATCTTCCTCTTTTCTTGCAGCCTTCAACTTTTCCTAGCATGATTGCCTTTTCCAGTGACTCCTGTCTTCTCATAATGTGAGCAAAGTACGATAGCCTCAACTTTAGTCATTTTAATTTGTAGGGAGATTCCAGGCTTGATTTCGTCTAGAACCCACTTATTTATTTTTTTGGGCAGTCTATGGTATCCATCAAACTCTCCTCCAACACCACATGTCAAAGGAATCAACTTTTTTCCTGTCAGCTTTCTTTGCTGTCCAATTTTCACGCCCAGGGACGTTGACTTCTTATTTTTCCGGGGGGGGGGGCTCTTGCATGTGCCGGAAGGATGTCCCCCCACCATTGCCACCACCGTGAACCTCTCCCCCCCCCCCAGCTCCCCTGCACTCCCTCCCTCCCGGGGCCATCAGGGCAACGTGCCCAGCGTGATGGCGTCACCTGGAAGTGATGTCACCACGCCGGGCACGTTGCCAGGGTGACGCTCTGGCAATTGCCCTGAAACTCTATGGTGCAATATGCCCGGTGTGATTTCAATATGCCCGGTGTGATTTCAGCTGATAAATTCAAGTATTTCAATGTAGACAAAGATTTCACAAGGCATCATTTTATCTATGCAAATTTGCTTTGTATTTTATATTATGGCCTGAAGCATCTCCCTTTCATGTTTTTTTACACATACAGTCTGATGAATATAGATTCAGGTGGAGTAGCTGTGTTGGTCTATAGCAACAGAACAAAGTTGGAGTCCAGTGGCACCTTTAAGACCAACAAAGTTTTATTCAAGTTGTTAGCTTTCGTGTGCAAGCACTGTATCTGAAGAAGTGTGCTTGCACATAAAAGCTTATACCTTGAATAAAACTTTATTGGTCTTAAAGGTGCCACTGGATACAAACTTTGTCCAGTCTGATTAAGAGTTTTAGAGGATTTTAAAATTTTCACAAAGTTTTATGCTGTGTCGTTTTGACCCTAGTAAAAGGTATTACATCGCTTTTATATGAGAACAGGGGACTCGCCAATTGATTTCACTTGATCTTATTCATTATGTTTTATTTCCCAGACAATGGAGAGGAAGTACCTTGATGTAAATTGCTAACATCTCCAAATATATCAAAGTGCCTTTTGTTGCAACTCTTTGTTTTCTGTCTAGCATTAAAACCCAACAGAATGCCAAACATAAACAAATAAAGTATATGTAACAATTGGCATGGGAATTTCCTTTGTTCAAATTCTTTCTTTCTTTACTTTTCTTTACTCCAGTGGGGACTTCAAGCAGGTTATTTCATTCTCCTGTCCTCCATTTTATCCTCACAACAACCCTATGAAACAGTTTAGCCTAAAAGAGAGCAGTTGGCCCAAGGTCACCTGGTGAGCTTCCATAGCAGAGCACGGATTCAAACCTGGGTCTCCCAGATCCTAATGTAACACTAATCACAACACCACACTGGGTCTCAGTAGGAAGTTTGGAAGAAAAGCAAATAAGGATAGGTGGAAGGGGACTTAATTTAGCCACCATACCTTACATGCAGTGTTCCCTCTGAGCTGAGTTAGCATGAGCTAGCTCAAAGTTTTTTAGGCTCCAGCTTACACATTTTTGCCTTAGCTCAGGAAAGATGGCTCCAGAGCTAACTAATTTATGCAGTAGCCAAATCGCTTGCTCACAACTTTAATGCCAGTAGCTCACAAAGTAGAATTTTTGCTCACAAGACTCCAGAGCTTAGAGGGAGCGTTACTCTTTTATGTTGTAGACCTATGGAAGCTCAGTTTAGAGTTCTGGGGACTGATGATTCACCTTGGCCACCCATGCACATACAGGGGGAGAAAGAGAGAGAGCCTTGGGGGAAAAAATTCAATATACAGAAGTATTGCTTTGTATGAAGAAGTCAAAGAATTCTTTCACTCCATGTGTGTGTGCGCGCATGCACGCATGCGCTGCACCTCACCCACTGGATTCAGCAACAAAAATTAACATATTTCCTATGACTTACTCTCCAGGATCATTCACCATGTGATGGTGTGTAGTGTAGTTTACTGCAGTGTCTCCTGAGCTAGAACTACTGTCCAACCACAGAAGCCTGGATCCTTTCTCTGGGCAATCAGTGGGGTCAGATCAAGCCCATAGCTATGGTGAAGTACTTGAGGGCCACACCTCCTTAATTTTGAGTCATGCCCCACCACCCAAAAGGCCAGCTCATCTGGGAGCACCAGCAGCCAGCCGTGCTCACTTGCGTTGCTTTCCAACCTTCCTCACTCTCCACCACAGCTCATCTGGGAGCGCTGGTGGCCAGCCGCAGTCGATTGCCTCTCACTCTAACCTTTCTCTCCACCACCCCTCCCCCTTGCCTCTCCACCCCACCCAAAATACTAGGAAGAGACCAGGAAGCTCCATCAGGAGTGCTGGCAAGGCAGAGAGTGAGCCGAATGGACAGGTGAGGATCAGGCAGGACTCTCTGCAGGTGCAGAGAGTCACCCTGCACCCCCCACCCTAGAAAACATACCAGCCAGTATCATAATGCCCCTGTATAAATCTATGGTGTGGCCTCATTTGGAGTACTGTATACAGTTCTGGTCACTGCATCTCAAAAAAGATATAGCATTGAAAAAGGTGCAGGAAAGGGCAACAGAACAGCTTCCCTATGAAGAAAGGCTAAAGAGGTTAGGGCCCTTTTGGTTGGAGAAATGATAATTAAGAGGGGACACGATAGAGGTTTACAAAATTATGCATGGGATAGAGAAGGTAGAGAAAGAAGTACTTTTCTCCCTTTTTCACAATATGAGAACTCATGGGTACTCAATGAAATTAATGAGCAGTAGGCTTAAAACAGATAAAAGGAAGTACCTCTTCACCCAAAGACTAATTAACATGTGGTAATCACTGCTGCAGGAAGTAGTGGTGGCTACAAGCATAGACAGCTTAAAGAGGGGATTGGATAAACATATACAGCAGAGGTCCATGAGTGGCTGTTAGCTACAATGTAAAGATGGAGCACTATGTCTGGGGCAGTGATGTTCTGTATTCTTGGGGGGGTCACAGTGGGAGAGCTTATGGTGTTCTGGCCCCATTGGTGGACCTCCTGATGGCATCTGGGTTTTGGCACAAAGTGTTGGACTGGATGGGCTATTGCCTGATCCAACATGGCTTCTCTTATGTTCTTAAAGCTGATTGGATGGGCATCAAAGAGATAGAGGACAGCAGTGGAGGGGAAAATGTGAGTTTCATTATTCAGTGACAAAAGGATTTACAGTGAAAATAAGTAATATAGTAAGTAATAGATAAGAGAATGTATTTGGAAAAGCCTGATGTTATGCATATTTACTCTGGAGGATTGATTTCAACAATGCTTTTAACTAAGTGTATGCTGAACTACAGCCATAGGCTATGTTAAACTTAACAGGTCATTAATGTTGACTTGCCTTTCACAAACCAGAATTTAATCTTAGAGACTAACAAAATCTGAAGCATTGAATGAGCTTCAGATAAAAAGTGAGCAGTGACTCATAAGACCTTATACTCTGCCACAAATTTTGTTGGTCTTTAAGGTGCTACTGGACTCCTGCTATTTTTTACTGCTTCTTGTTGTTCAGTTGCACAGTCGAGTCCGACTCTTCGCAACCCCATGGACCAAATCACACCAGGCCCTCCTGTCTTCTGTCATGTTCTGGAGTTTGCTTAATTTCATGTTTGTTGCATCGATGACACTGTCTAACCATCTCATCCTTTGCCGTCCCCTTCTTCTTTGATCTTCAATCTTTCCCAGCATCAGGGTCTTCTCCAGTGAGTGCTCCCTTCTCATTTGGTGGCCACTGCTACCCACAGGCTTACATGGCTACCCATCTTGATCTATCATAATTTAATCTGTTTTAAATATAGTAATTTTTCTGGATCTCAAACACTCTTGCAATAAGACTACAATAGTTTCTAGCCCTTGTAGATTTTTATTAGTCAACTTGCCTACATGTAGCCTAAATGAAATAAAACAACTATTGTATTTTTATGCCTAGTTGTTTGGAGATTATTCTTACTGGCCACAGTTGGCTATTTACAAGTCTAGTATAAAACTTATTATTTATTTATTATGTATTTATCCCATCCTTTCTCCAAGGAGCTCAGAGCAGTGTACATTGTTTTGTGCTCCACCATCTTGTTCTCACAAGAACCCTTTGAAGTAGGTTAGAGTGGCTGAACCAAGATCACCCAGCAAGCTGCACGGCAAAATAGAGATCTGAATCTGAGTCTCCCAGATTTTAGCCCAGCAGTCTAACCATTACACCATATTGGTGCCTTGGACCCAGCAATGAAGCATTCATTTTCTTGGTTATGATCAGTGATACAGTTTTAGGAAAAGAGAACGCAAGTATAGATTCTTGAAAAATAATGATTGGAGCTAGTTGTGTAAGACCAGATTTACTTGTATGTTTGAAATGAGTCAAAGGCATTAATTGACCATAATAGATTTGCCTGTTACCTTCGGTGTTGTGGAATTTGTGGTTTGTTGTGGTTTGTTGTGGTTTGTTGTGGTTTGTATTGGATTTTTTAAAGGATCCATTTTCTGGTGACAATACCTGTTAAATAATCTTATTCTATTGACTCAGTCATCCTACACATTGAATTTAAAACAAGGAGGATGTCTCATACCTTCATCAGTCTTTGCAATTGGTCTGAGATTTCTAATTTGACACAAACATCCTTCCTTAAACAACAACACCCGTATATTTATTGCTGTGTGTATTGAACTGGATGTGGTCCAATAGTTCTGGAGGTCTCAATCCAGTGTTTACCATGGCTTGCTAGTCACCTGGTTCAAGGAACTTTGCTGACCATTATTAATAAGCCTGATACTGTAACCTGTCGGGCTCAAGTATCTTTATAGAGAATATCTATTGTGATTTGTCTATAATAACCTGTATCATCTTTTTCTCTTATAAATACCTAACACATAACAATAGTTCATTATCTGTGAAGCATATAACTGAATTAACCTTTGCTCTCTTGGCATAGGAGGAGTCTTTTGTTAACAGTAGACTTCATATATTATGTGTGTAAGGTCATAGATTCAGTCTGTGGCATCTGTTAGCTGGTGATGGAAAAGACCTTTCTTTTCTTCTTTACCTCAAAAAGTTCAACTAGCCAAAGCAGATAGTGCCAGTCTATATGGACCACCTGTTTGACATGGTGTAACAGCTTCACATATAATTATATATTCATAGCTTTGGGCCCTGTTTTCTCCACAATCTTTTCCCCATCTCAACAAAGATAAAATGATGGCAGAAGTTCATCTCCTTCCTTCCTTCCTTCCTTCCTTCCTTCCTTCCTTCCTTCCTTCCTTCCTTCCTTCCTTCCTTCCTTCCTTCCATTCCAAGTGTTTTGAAGGCTCAGTATGGGGTTTTCCACACATGCAATTTATTCCTGCTTTTCTTAGTGGTAATCCACTAGCATCGGAATCACACTGAGCATGGAAGTTCTGCACTTATTCCCTCCCTCCACATTCTTCCATTGCCACATAGGTGTATTTTCTAACAGATGTGCCTTTAAAAATCAGGATTTTAAAGCAAGGCTGCTGTCATCATTGGTGATATTAAAGTGCCACCCCCATGTTTTCTTTTTTTGTTACACATGCACTTTATCGACATTCTGCTAGAAAAGGGGCTAGGCATGCACACGTGTGAGAACTGCTATAATGTCCTTGTGAAAGAATGTGGGGAAATGCCCTTTACTCAGTCAATTGTTTTCAAGCAACTGGTACATGATGTTTAGTCCTATAAATGTCTCCAGCAAGCCAAGAACAATGATGCTGGCCAGCAGAGCCCTGTTGGAACAGTCCCCATCAGAACTGAAAGTGGCAGGGCTCATTTCATAGCAAGAGCTCCTTTGCATATTTTATTTTATTATTATTTTTTTTTGGATTTATACCCCACTTAGCCAGCGTACACCAGCTCAAGGCGGTTTACAAGGGATTAAAGCAACAACATTATAAATTATAATCAGGTGATTTAAAAAATATACCGTAACAGAACTACGGATGTTGGCGGCCCATATTGTTCCTCACACCCAGTGCAGCACTACCAAACCCAGACCCAAGGCCACGCAATTTCACCAGTAGATTATCCAGCTGGAGACTTAGCCTGGCATTTGCCATCGGCCCCTTCCCCCAGTGGCGGCTCCTAATTAAAAGCCTGTTGGAAGAGCTCCACTTTACAGCCCTTGCAGAACTGCAAAAGGTCCCGCAGGGCCCTGATGTTATCCGGGAGCTCATTCCACCAGGATGGAGCTGCCACTGAGAAGGCCCTGGCCCTAGTGATTGACAGCCTGGCCTCTCTAGGGCCGGGGAGGGCCAGGCGATGTTGAGTGCCTGACCGCAGTGGTCTCTGGGGTATATACGGGGAAAGGCGGTCCCTTAGGTAGGCAGGCCTCTGACCATGTAGAGCTTTAAAGGTCAAAACCAGCAGCTTGAACCGGGTCTGGTATGCTATTACAGGAGCTACTGTCAGCTCTTGGAGGATTGGTTACATCAGGGGTGTGTGGCCTAATATGCAGAGGAGCTCCTGCTATGAAATGAGCCCTGGAAAGTGGTAACAAATACTCCAACTCTCCCATAAAATATCAAATTCTCACAAAAAATAAACATCATAAGATGGGTGCTGGACAGGCACATCTTATTACAATATATCACTATTAGGGAGTTTAAAGAAAAATCAAAGACTTGCCAATGTAAGGGAGAAAATCTTTGGGAGGGGCAAAGAGGGGCAGGGCATATCAAGACAGCCAGGCACAAAGGCAAAGAATGAAGGCTGAATAAACAGAATGAGAGTTCCTATGCCTTTTGAAAGTACAAGGAAACAAATGGCTGTGGTAAAAGGGGAGGGCAGAGAAAGAACAAGTTACCATTTGCTGCAGATATGTGAGAAGAGCAGTGATATTGCTATCAAGTGAGTATTTAGGGAAAAAAAACTTGCAAATTTGCCTACACAAGTGATAAACATTCCTTATTACCAAGACAGAGGAAAGGGAGCGTTGTCCCACAGTCATGGCCTAGTCAGCAGAAAGTGGGCAGAAAGTGGGAAAAACCAACAAAAGCGCAGGAAACATTTCACATGCAAACAAACATGTAACATATGGACATATTTCCATACTAAAAATTAATCAGAGTTTGGGCTGAAATCCAAAACTAATCTTAATTATGTGCAAAACTTTGGGCTAACAGACGCTTAGTCCAGCCATGTAGGTAATCCATGCTTTAAAGTGTGGGAATGAGCCTTGTGTTGCACCCTTTCTTATAGTGTATAATGCATTATGAAAACAGGTCCTGCTTATGTAAATCCCAGTAATACTGATGGACTATAGGTCCCAATTGTCAGATCATCTGCCACAGGATGCACCAGCCTGAACCCTGTTGTATGGATAATAATCTGAGTTTCTTAAATTCTGTGCAGACCAGCCCAGAAAGACACACAATAGGATACAACCCTATCCTTAGAATTCTGCATTCAGAAAAAAAAACTTAGTAAGATTCAAAGCAGCCAAGTAATCAAGGAACTTGATTTGCTATATTCACAGTTTCACAAGGTCAAGTTGTGTATTTACTTAAATAATTAGCTGATGAAATGCAAGTTTCTGAACTTCTTCAGTCTTTATGGTTGATATGAAACACTGAGTCAGAATTTTCGTTAGAGAACAAAAACAGCTGGTGAATGGGTATACTTTTGTACCAAGGAACCATCACTGGGCAGGGAGGGAGGGGGGCACTTGGTGATTCAATCCTTAGACAGGTAGACAGCTGGGTGGCGAAACCGTGTATTGACCGTATGGTGACTTGCCTGCCTGGTGCGAAGGTAGTGGACATTACGCGTGTTTTAGATAGGCTGGTAGATAGTGCTGGGGAGGAACCAGTGATTGTGGTACATGTTGGCCCCAGTGATGTGGGGAAATGCAGTCGTGAGGTCCTGGAGGAAAAATTTAGGCTGCTAGGCAGGAGACTCAAGGCCAGGACCTTCTCAGAAGTGCTACCTGTTCCATGTGCAGGGCCGGAGAGACAGGCACAGATCAGGAGTCTCAATGTGTGGATGAGATGATGGTGTAGGGGGGAAGGGTTCAAGTTTGTTAGGCACTGGGATACTTTTTGGAACATGAGGGAACTGTACAAGAGAGACGGTCTCCACTTGTCCTGAGAAGGAACCAGGCTGCTGGCACTTAAAATCAAAAAGGTGGCAGAGCAGTTTTTAAACTGAATGTTGGGGAAAAGCCGAAAGGAGATGAAAAATCTCTGGTTCGGGATGGTTCATCTCAAAGAGATGAAGGGATAGCTGTTACTGTCCTACAATGAAATGGATTAGAATTGTCTACTGAGACTGTGGCTAATGATAGGGACTGCCTGGCAAGGTCTCGAGGCAGCAAGAGGAAGGTTGTGGGCTTTACATGTATGGGAAACTATAGATGTTTATATACTAATGCTAGAAGTGTCCGTGGTAAAATCTGGGAAGTTGAAATGCTTGGTGTTGGGGAAAAACATAGACATTGTGGGTATTTCAGAAATTTAGTGGGATGAGGAAAATCAGTGGGATACAGTGATTCCTGGTTATAAATTATATCAGAAGGATGGGGGGGAAGTTGGAGGTGGGGTGGCTCTGTATGTCAGAGAGGGTATACAGTCCAGTAAGATTGAGAGGGTAGGTGAATTGGATTCACTTCTGGAAATGCTGTGGGTTGAATTAGTGGGCCCAAAAGGAAGCTTAATATTGGGAGTTTGTTATCACCCACCAGATCAAAAGATAGAGGAGGCTTATTAAATGATGAATGAATTAAAGATAGCAGCTAGACGAAATAACTGTGTTGTAATAGGTGACTTTAACTACCCACACATTGATTGGGTCAATATGTGTTCAAGTCGGAAAAAAGAGATTGAGTTTCTAGACACTCTCAATTACTGTGCTATGGAGCAGATGGTCACGGAACCTACCAGGGGAGAGGCGATCCTGGATTTGGTCCTAAGTAATGCCCAAAACCTGGTGAGAGATGTTAAAGTGATTGCACCACTTGGGAACAGTGACCATAATGTTATTGAGTTTAACATCTGTATAAATAGGGAGTTGCCCAAAAAGACTGACACAACCACTTTTAACTTTAAAAAGGGTAACTTCTCTGATTTGAGGGGACATGTGAGGAGAAAACTGAAAGGAAAAGTAGAAAGGGTCAAAACGATTGGGGAATCTTAGAGACTATTTAAAATTACAATCCTAGAGGCTCAGAGAAAATATATACCGCGGGTTAGGAAAGGCACAAATAGGTATAGAAAAAAGCCTGCATGGTTATCAAACAAAGTAATGGAAGCTATAAAAGGTAAGAAGGATTCCTTTAAGCAGTGGAAAGCTAGTCTCAGTGAAGCTGATAAAAGGGAACACAGGCTGTGGCAAATAAAATACAAGTCTGTGATCAGGCAGGCAAAAAGGGAATATGAGGAGCATATTGCAAAAAACATAAAGACCAACAATAAAACTTTCTTCAAATACATTAGAAGTAGGAAACCAGCTAGAGAAGCAGTGGGGCCCTTGGATGACCAAGGGGTAAAAGGTGTACTGAAGGATGATAGGGAAATTGTGAAGCTGAATGCATTTTTTGCCTCTGTCTTCACTGTGGAAGAGGAGAAATGCCTGCCCACTCCAGAGCCACTGATTTCGGGAGGGGTGTTGAAAGACCTGAGTCAGATTGAGGTGATGAGAGAGGAGGTCCTACAACTAATAGACAACTTAAAAACAAATAAATCACTGGGCCTAGATGGCATACATCTGAGAGTTCTGAAAGAACTCAAATGTGAATTTGTGGATCTCCTGACAAAAATATGTAATCTTTCCTTAAAATCTGCCTCCATTCCTGAGGACTCCTATCTTTAAAAAGGGTTCCAGAGGAGATCTGGGAAATTACAGGCCAGTCAGTCTGACGTCGATACCGGGTAAGTTGGTGGAAACTGTTATTAAGGAAAAAATTAGGGGGCACATTGATGAACAAAATCTATTGAGGAAGACTCAGCATGGGTTCTGTAAGGGAAGATCTTGTCTCACTAACCTGTTAGTGTTCTTTGAGGGAGTAAACAAACATGTGGACAAGGGGGACCCAATAGATGTTGTTTACCTTGACTTCCAGAAAACTTTTGATAAAGTTCCTCATCAAAGGCTCCTAAGTAAGCTCAATAGTCATGGGATAAAAGGACAAGTCCTTTTGTGGATCAAAAACTGACTAATTAAAAGGAAACAGAGAGTGAGTATAAATGGGCAATTTTCTCAGTGGAGGGAGGTAAGCAGTGGGGTACCACAGGAATCAGTACTCGGTCCAATGCTTTTTAACTTGTTTATTAATGATTTGGAGTTGCAGATGACACAAAGTTGTTCAGGGCGGAGAGAACCAGGGAGGGTTGTGAGGCACTCCAAAGGGATCTGTCGAGGATGTGCAAGTGGGCATCAATGTGACAAATGGGGTTCAATGTGGCCAAGTGCAAGGTAATGCACATTGGAGCCAAAAATCCTAAGTATAAATACACGTTGATGGGGTCCAAACTGGTGGAGACTGACTAAGAGAGAGATCTTGGAGTCATAGTAGATAACTCAATGAAAATGTTGAGACAGTGTGCAACTGCAGTGAAAAAGGCCAATGCTATGCTGGGGGTTATTAGGAAAGGAATTGAGAACAAATCAGCCAATATCATAATGCCCCTGTATAAATCGATGGTGCGATCCATTTGGAGTACTGTGTACAGTTCTAGTCGCCACACCTCAAAAAAGATATTATAGCACTGGAAAAAGTGCAGAAAAGAGCAACTAGAATGATAAAAGGGTTGGAACACTTTCCCTATGAAGAAAAGTTTATGCGCTTGGGGCTCTTTAGCTTGGAGAAATGACAGCTGAGGGGTGACATGACTGAGGTTTATAAGATTATGCATGGGATAGAGCAGGTAGAGAAAGAAGTCCTTTTCTCCCTTCCTCACAATACAAGAACTTGTGGGCACTCCATGAAATTGCTGAGCAGTCGGGTTAGAACAGATAAAAGGAAGTATTTCTTCACCCAAAGAGTGATTAACACATGAAATTCACTGCCACTGGAAATGGTGGTGGCTACAAGCATGGATGGCTTCAAGAGGGAATTAGGTAAGCATATGGAGCAGAGATCCATCAGTGGCTATTAGTCACAAAGTATAGATAGGAACTCTCAGTCTGGGGCAAGTGATGCTCTGTATTCTTGGTGCTTGGGAGGGGCAACAGTGGGAGGACTTTTAACAGGATACAATATTCCTTGTACGGTAGAAGTAATAATACTAAATTGCTGGCAGGAGGTTTCTATCCCTCAAATATGGAAAGAACTGATAATGATTCTTTTAACTGCCGCAAAAACTACAATTGCCTATAAATGGAAGTCATCAACAGTTCCTTCTATTAAAGAGTGGTGTTTAAGAATATGGGATTATCTGTTGATGGATAAAATTTCAGATGTTTTTGTCAAACAAGGACCCTCGTACAGGTTCGTCAATGTATGCAGTAAGATGGTATCCAATTTTAGAAAATTTTGATAAGATCATGGAAAGCCAACACAATGCTCAGGGATACAGATTTCGAAACTTTTTGAAGACCAGTTGGTTAGTCTAAATTGTGTAGTCTTTTTTATCATCTGTCCTTTTTGCCTGTTTGGTTTTGTTTTTGTATCTTTTGTTTTCTCTTGTTCTTTTTTAATAGGAACTAATAGGAACAAGAATTTGTCTAAAGATTACAATGTAACTGCTACTCACGTGGTGTATGTGATTTTGTGTGCAATAATGTCTGTGTAAGGAAATATATGTTGTGGAAATTAATAAAATTGTCTATACAAAAAAAAAAAAAAGGTTCCAATCGCATGCCATAATTTGTCCCATAAGAGATGGGGAAATCTTGTACACACTGTGACAGCTATAATTTTAAAATAATGATTGGGGAGAATAACAAGGCATAGTCTAAACTACAGAAGAAAATGAAAGATATTTTAGGAAATAGTTTGCAGAATTATATATAATGTTACTGTGTGTGCAGCAACTGACTGTCATGTGACCGCTTTAGCATAAACTAGCAAGCTTTCACCATGGCTTTCCGGGTTTTTTGAAATTCTAAAAATATAAAACTGATTACTCATCAGTGGCAACCAACATATCTTTCAGCTCTGTGGCTACACAGTGTAAGTAAGCAAATAACTGTTACCCTGTCAACAATACAATTCTTGCAGAAGGATCAGATCATAGTATTAGCCAGATACTGGATCAGCAGACCATAGTTTATTTGCACTGACTCTGTCCCCTTTTGGGCCTTATCACTGTGTTCAAGATTGTACACTATTATTTAATCCTGTGTACAATTTGTGAAAATGGAAGACCAGCATGGTTGTACTACACTGTATTTTCATTCTATAGATCTTGCACCAGTTTCATACAGAAAAAAACATTTCACAGACTACATAATATCAAAATGAACTTCGAAACATAACTGCAATTCAGTCCAAAAGTATTATACTAGCATCTTTACAAGGACAGCAGAAGGAGCAGACTTTGTTCTTTGCCCCCCTCCTGTTCTGGCATTTGTTTTTGTTGTTGTTGTCTTGCTTCTGAGGAAACAGCTGAGGAGCTTTTCTAGGAACATCTGTCCCAGGGGATAATATTGCTCTCCCACCTATTCTGAAGTGTGCCATTCTGAATGTACATACACATTCTTGGTCAGCCTTGATTTTTAAAAGTCTTATACTAAGCAAAGCTCCTGAGCGGCCTGGATGATGGAACTGGGGCCTAGGTGAGTGTTGGACTAAAGTGTTCACAGGTAAGACATACAAGTTTGAAAAACAGGTTTGAAAATTATTTGTGTTTTTGGTGACATTGCTTTCCTTCTGCCCCCTCCTTTTATTGTGTATGGTTTTATTTGTGCCACTGTTTTATCTCCTGATTTATTTAATATTGTGATTTCTTAGAAATTTTATGTATGCTGGTTTTAATTATTGTTTTAATTCTTGTAATTCTTAGTTATATATATTGTAATAAATCTTGGCTGCCTGTCATACAGAAATGCAGCATATACATTTTTCATGCCAACCTGTAGTTTATTTATTTATTTTTGAGATTTATATCCCGCCCTACCCGCCGTACAGCAGCTCAGGGTGGCTCACAACAATATATAAACAGACAATATCTTAAAAACATTAAAACCAATAAAACAGCTAATGCTATGTAGACGGCGTATCTTCAATATATCATAGCAGTGCCCAGATGTAATCCTTATGGGTGGTCCCAGTAGGCTGGCAGGAGAAGGCCAGATGCTCATATCATATAGTCAGCTGGCGAAGAAGTTCGGGTACTCAAAGCAGTTAATCGGGCCAGGGCCAAGGTAAAAATATTAGGCGGCCCCTACTTGAACGCCTGGCGGAATAGCTCCGTTTTGCAGGCCCTGCGGAATTGCAAAAGATCCCGCAGGGCCCTGATATTATCCGGGAGCTCATTCCACCCGTACGGGGCCGCCATAGAAAAGGCCCTGGCCCTTGTTACCGCCAGCCGAGCCTCTTTTGGCCCTGGAAGGACCAGACGGTTTTGGGATCCAGACCGCAGTGCTCGCTGGGGAACATATGGGGAGAGGCGGTCCTTCAAGTAGCTAGTTCTTCTGTACGCCCCTCCACAAATTGGTTTGAATTTCTCAGAACTGTAGCTGTCAGTCAAAGAAACCTCCTAAATTTCAGGCAGATTCTGGATGCATTCTTGATACAATGAAAGGTAAAATGTATTTCCAGGTCAAGCTTCTTTCTCCCTATTCAGTTGGGGTTAAATTCTTAGAGAGTGCTTCTCTCATTTAAGTACCTCCCTGGCAAAGGGTCCATGGGTAGGGTTGGCAACCTCCGGGTGGGGCCTGGAGATCTCCTAGGATTACAATTATTCTTCAGATGACAAGAGATGAGTTCCCCTGAAGTAAATAGCAGCTTTGGAGGGTGGACTCTATGGTAATATACACTGCCAAGATTTCTCCCCTCCACAAACCTTCCTTTTTCCAGGCTCAACCCCCAAATCTCCAGGAATTTCCCAACTCAGAGCTGGTAACCCTGAGATGGAGAGGAGAAAGCGTCCTCATTTTACAAGATATTAAAATTCTGCCTTGCAGAGTGTGGGCATGCAGGCACAGGGATGCATTTCCCCCCTCTGGCTTTTACCACTACCTAAATTATGGTGACAATTGTCAACTCTTGGTTGGAAAATTCCTGGAGATTTGGGAGTGAAGCCAGGGGAGGATAGTTGTAAGGGATTTGGTAAAGTGTATTCCTGGTTATAAAGTCCATGAGCCAGCAATCGAACTGGGGGAAACTCTATGCAAAGACTGCTTTCAGTGCCAACGTGGGCTAAGTCTTCTGGTTGGCCAATGTTCCCATGACCCATATATCTGCTGAGTCATTTTTTTACTCCTAACTAACCCCCAGCCCATAGCTACAATAGGGCATCTCGTGGCTGGGCCCCCCAACTTACTGCCCAGGCCTCCTGACTTCCCAAACAGCTGGTTTATTTTATTTTATTTTTTGCATGTGCCACAGCCAGTGTTCCCTCTAAGCTGAGTTAATGTGAGCTAGCTCACAGTTTTTTAGCCTCCGGCTCACACATTTTTGTCTTCGCTCAGGAAGGATGGCTCCAGAGCAAACTTATTTATGCAGCAGCCAAATCGCTCACTCACAACTTTAATGCTAGTAGCTCACAAAACAGAATTTTTGCTCACAAGACTCCACTGCTTAGAGGGAGTATTGGCCACAGCCACGCCAAGCTGGGTCGTTGCTCTGCCTTGCCTGCGAGCACCTTTCCCCCCTCTGTTGTTTTTTAAAATTTTGTTTTTCTTGTGCACCACAGCCGTGCTGTGCTGTCTCCCTACCCTGCTCTGCCCACATCCTCACCTCTCCGCTCTCTCTTTGTTGCTTTTTTATTTCATTTTTTGTGTGTGCCACAGCTGCAGCCACACCAAGCTGGCACCCTGCCCTGCCTGCCTTGCCCCCCCTCTCATTGCTTTAAAAAAAAGTTTACTCTCTAATTGATCCTGACACAGTCTGGGTGGGTGTACAAGGGTGCCCCCTGACTTATTTAAATACCCCCAAAGCCCAAAATCCTGGCTATGCCCCTGACCCCCTCCCAACCAGTAACTGAGGGTGTAGTACTGCGTAATGGAAACTGAAAGGACAGTGCAGCTGCAGTTATCTTGGTAGGGCCCAAAATTGGCAGTGCCAGTTTAACATTCAGAAGGCATTCTGATGAGTAAACTTTCCAAATTAACTAAAAGGCTTCTTTATTTTGGATTTAGTTGTTATCCCAGCCTCTAGCACTAACATCCAAATGAAGAAGTTGTTGGATCAAGTTTCTGATCTTTCCTTGATGAAGCCTTAGAAAGTATCATTTATATCTACTACACAATACTTCTATTTATCTGCTTAGCTAGCCGACTTGCTACCTAGCTAGCTGTGTACTTTGTTTATATGCCATCTGTTTATAAGAGTACTCTGGTGGCCACTATATTTGTGGATATAAAGAAGGACATTTAATGCAAAATGAAAACTGATGCAGTACTGTATCAGAAATGGCTAGAGAAGTGTCATGCAAGTTACGTACTTCTAATGCTGTAAAAATAATGCTACTAAAGGCCAGCCTGATCCAATAGTAAATGGCATAATAACATTGGAATTAATTTGTTTATTTATTTGTCCACTTAAATAAAGTTTCTTCTTTTTTCAATATTACATAAACTTCAAGAATATTTTTGTTTAGAAAAGCTGGTAGGAAAGAAAGTGCTTCTTTGACATTTTAAAGATATTCAATTCATTTTGGAAAACCATCAATATGCATAGGACACTAAAATGCATTTTAAAGATAGGCTGCAAGCAAAGTGGTACTTTGTATGACAAAATTTTAAAAAGCCATCTGCTGCATTAAGAACATTTGATATATCACCATGGTATAGACATTTATCAGCATTGTGACTCAGATGGCATGTAATTTGCTCTTGAAAGAATTCTTTTGCAGCCCTGTAGTTTTCAGAAGCCATTAAACAGAATTGCTAACAAGTGTCTAAAGATCTGTGGTAGACTGTCAAATAGCTGGGCCATGAATCTTCAGCACCTACCTCCTAGTTACTTACTTGAATTGGGGGTGGGGGATTCCTAATGTGTCAACTACAGTTATACTTGGAAATGACATGATCCCAGGGAATATGAGTATAAAAATCCTTTAACCAATACTTTTCTTTCAAAGAGATAGTTGAAATCCTTTCTGGCTGTATTTCATTGTGTTATGTAGAAATGTAAGCAGACTTCCTGGGTTTATGAAGTGTGCAGTACCAAATGCAAGATAAACATATGCAGCATGCAGGACTCAGCTGGGATTTCTCTTCATATGTGCTGTGCATAAACCGAGTACTTGGGAGCTTTCAGTGTGACCAAATCTGTGCATATTTAAATCTAGATTCTGGAGTTATGAACAGACGAGACAGAACTTTCTACAACTCCCCCCCCCCTGCAAAAAAAAGCCCTAGATTTGCAAAAAAATCTGAAATCTAAAAACAAAACAAAAGCCCTGGGGGTAAAACCTTACATAATAATAGAATCAGAAGTTGTAGCTGTAAGGGAAAAAACCCTCTGTGGCTGTTGCTAGGCAACCACAACAGTATTGACAATTGTCAGTAAAAGGCAATGGGAGGAGCTAGGGCCCTCTCTGGATCTGTTTTGGCTTTTGAGAGAGGACTCATCAGGGCTAAGCTTCCCTCTCAGTTTTTACCCCTCCCTTTCTCTGTCAATATTTCCCCATACCTAAGGGACTGCCTTTCCCTAAATGTTCCCCAGAGAGCACTAAGATCAGGGTCCTGAAATCATTTGGCCCTCCCAGGCCCTAAAGAAACCAGGCTGGCTGCAATGAGGGCCAAGGCCTTTTCTGTGGTGGCCCCATACTGGTGGAATGAGCTCCCGAATGACATCAAGGCCCTGCGGGACCTTTTACAGTTCCGCAGGGCCTGTAAAACAGAGCTCTTCCACCAGGCTTTCGATTAGGGTGCTGCCTCCCACATTGTGGCTCTGGCTCCAACACCAGTACCAGCTTGACAACCAACAGCCTGGCAAGAACTCAGACTATCTAGATGCTGAGAGACTATTGCCAGTGTACACCAGCATCTACATGTACTAGCACCTATGATTTTATGCTGTGGTTTTATTTAAATTTGTGTTTCAATACATTCTGTTGTTTTTATATTTATATATATATATCGTAAGCCGTGCTGAGCCCTGGCAGGGAGGGCAGGATATAAATTAATTAAATAAATAATTTTTGCCCCCTCCACTTCTTGATCAATATCCCCCCCAATCTCTCTTTCTATCCCTCTCCCCTCCTTACCTCGATCTGCTGGGGCTGCCTTTGTCCCAAGAGCTGTAATGTCAGTGGCAGGGCCCCTGGCAGCCAGCAGGAGCCTCAGGAGCTGCCACATCAGCAGTGGGGCTGCTGGGAGCCTGCGGAGCCCCTGGGACCCACTGCATTGACAGCAGTTCCCCTGGGAGCCACTTCATTGGTGGCAGGGCCTTCGGAAGGCCTCCTGGAAGCTGTCACATCGGCAGCAGGCCCCCTGGAAGCCAGCAGAGCCCCCAAGAACTTCCACATCAGTGCATTGCAATAGGTCCCCCAGGAGCCAGCTCAGTGGAGGCAGGGCTCCTGGGAACCAAAACATTGGCAGCCAGGTCCCTGGGAGCTGCTGCATCAGCAGCACAACCCCAAGCAGCCATCAGAGCCCACAGGAGCTGCCAAATCATAGCCAAACTTGACAAAGATCCAAGAGGCTGCTGAACTATGTTATTTGCATCTGCACAGACAATTTTATTGTTTGAAGGGATTTAACTTCCCAATATACTTCCCAATATAACTTCCCAAGGGTTTCAGATTTTTCTGCAGACCTGGGAGGTGGGGGTCCCCCCGGTTTCGAGAAAAAAATCTTTTTTTGTCAGTGTAGGCCTGATCCACAGATTTGGATATCCACAGATTGGCCCATGCTTGACTATTAGATATATAGACAGCTCAGCAGAAGGGTGAAGGGAGACAAAATGCAGGTTGGTGGGTGGGTGAGAAGGAGAGAAGGATGCAGAGAAAGGTGAGGATATGGGGGCTGCCAAGAGGAGGGGAAGAAGAAATAGTGTGTGTGGGGGGTGATACAGAGGAAACTGAGATGCCCCAGACAAATACTCTGCTGGTCCCTCACTTATGATATCTAATTCAGTGGCCTCTGAGTGTGGTCTAAAGAGTGTAGATTTAAAAGATGCACAAAATGGGTCCATGTACTGAAAAATGTGAAGTGTTAAAAATATACTGGAGGTTTTTAAAAGTCCTGAAATCAAAGACACAGTGACTGTTTCTTTAAGAAAGGAATGTCACTGAGGAAGGAAAGAAAGGACTGCCACTGACATTTCAGAAGATTACATCATGAGATCTTGGAGGCTATCTTTGGGTTGCTAGGCAACCTCCAATGAACATTGCTGAGGATTCCAAGGTAAAGTTTGACAGCAGAGCTGCAGAAAAGATTAAAAGAGAAAGCTGAAGACTTATGTATTTATTTACTTTGTTTACCTCCAGAGCCTTGTCTGGCACTTTAACCACACAAAGTGTGGGGACAGAGGGTGCTACAGGGAGAAACAGATAAAGGTGGGTGGGTGGTAGGGAGAAGTAGGTGACAGGGAAAGGGGATATGCTGCAGGTACTGCCAGGATGAGGAAAAGTAAGATGGGAAACTTTGAATAGGAAAATGAGATTCCCCCGAAGTGCTTGGCTGGGACCCATCACTCTGGGCACCACAAAATTAACCCAGCTGATATGGAGTCAATGATTTCATGGTAAGGACCTGGATTGTTGGCCCTACCAACATGGCAAGGACCTTTAAACTGCACTGCAGTATTGAACTGTGATTGGTTTTGCTTAACCATAATTAAATGCTATGTCTGAATACTATGATTAACATTGGTGTTAAGCTAGGATATGAAACCATGGTCTGCATTAAATATGGTTAACTTGCATGCACACTGAAGTCTAAATAAACTGTGGTTAGAGTAGCTTTCTTGCCTCGCTAACCCTTTGCTTTTAAAGTGAGAAGCAGGTCTTGCTAGTTCTTGTTCTCGTTCACTTCTTTACTGGCCATTATAGAAATAGTCTTGCAAGTAACATTCATGGGGGAGTTCTCATCTCAGCAACTTTTTCCAACAGTTTTGTTGTTCTTGTTCAATTTCCTTTGTTTTGTTTTCTCAGACCTATGGCACACAGAGTTGCCAGCCCCCTGGGTGAGAGCAGGAGATGCCCTGCCCCTTGCTTCAATTTCCTGCCACCTCTTCAAGTGGCAGTGCGAGTAAAAAAAAATGGCTGTTGGGCCAACTGTGTGATGACACTTACAGGCAAAACCATAAAGTGTTCTCTCACCACTCTAGGAATCAGCAGAAACTCTATGGTTTTACCATGTCCCTGTCCCCCTGGTCTTCTGCCAGTTGCCAGGTCATGTCCCTAATGGCACAGCAAGTTACATGATAGAGTATTTATTCTAACGCAGGACTAGGTATGCCATAAAAAAACCGGGAGTCATCATACATTTTCATAAATGTTACAGTAATATCCAGTAAAAATAAAATTTTGGATGTGTAAGATTTTAGGGGAGTTGTCTTACGTTCAGCATTGACTTCCTTTCAAGTAAATATGGTGGATTTGTGGGGGTAAAATAATCCCCTTGGATGGCATGCTGGCATATCTGATTTCCTCATCTTATTTCAAAGGTCTTATAAACAGATCAGCCCAGAAGCATCTACTTCTCAAGACTTTGTGCTTTGTTCTTGGAAAAGATATTGGAGGCCACTCTCTCAGACCAACCCAGTTTCAATCCATGAGAATCCCAGATCTCAGGTGTAGTAATCTGCTCAGTTTTAGTCTCATCTTTGACTTGAGTTTATATAAACGAAATTATATAAGTGAATACAACCTGGTTCTGAGGACTTAGTGGCCAGGTAGGTCTGTATAATTTTTTTTTATAGGATCAGAATTGCAGCAGCAACTCTTGGGGTCCATCTGTCTCTTCTGCTACACAGTCAGAAAATTAGATGAAGGGGAAAGGGGATCACATTGATGTCCTCTGTCTAGCTTCTTCTGATGTTGTCGTACTGGGTCATACAACTGTGTTAATTGATCAATCAGTGTTCACCATGCCAACCTATGCTTCAGCTAATTCATAGCTCCATGGATAAAATGTTGCACTCCTTAGAGGATTTTGTGCCTATAAGCCAACAAATAGGCTATGTGTATTCCTTACAGATAGCTTTGTGACAGATTGAAAAATAGTCTTCGTTTTCTTTCATATCTCCAGAACACCATCTGTGACAGAACACAACAGAATGGAAATTGCTCATACAAAATGAATGTGGGGGGAGGAGGAATGGCAAAATTTCACAGTATGTGGCTTGCATTTTAGGGAAATTGTTTGGCTGGTTCTTGCCGTTTTGCTGTGTTGAGCTCAAAGACTGAGAGAGGAAAAGAAGGCAAGATGGCACTTTTTGAAGCAATGCCACTGATGAATCATGTAACATCTCAGCCCAAAACAAGGCTATGAATGATACTTCACTCATCTATCAGTGCATATAATCTCATTTGTCCAAATGGCCAGAACTCATGGACAACTGAAGCTTGGACAGACAGGGATCTAATGCATTCAGCAGACAGTCTAAGCATCAGTATTCTTCTGTAAATTAAAACCCAGAGGCAGAATTATTGTCAGCATGAATTATTTCATATAGTATCACTTCTTCATTGGCTTCAGTATTACTACCATCATTGAGCTTAACAGTGTAATCCTAAAAACACTTGTCTGGAAGTAAACCTAACAGACTTCAGTAAGATTCTGACTAGATCTGCCTAGGACTGCTCTCTAAAGCCCTTTGGTACATTATGGTATATCATAAAACACTTTCTTCTAATTTTGGGGAAGATTGCCTAAAGTTACCTAATATAGGTATTTACATCTTGTCTTGGTATAGGGTTGCCAGCCCCCAGTGGGAGCGGAGGAACTCCCACTTTCACAGGCTCTTGCTGCTGCTGGCCATCTGGCCAGTGGGGGGAAATCTCGCCCCCAACTGACCTTTCTGGTCCTACTTCTGGTTTCAGGCCTATGTCCAGTTTCAAGCCTACTCTATGATAAATTTGACTTCAAATCATACAGTTTTGCCTCAAAACCAGAGCATCACCCCCCCCCCCCCCAGCAGAAGTAGGACCAAAACTGCACAATATCATTTCCAGTCTCCTGGAAGAACATTGGGAGACCCCCGCTGACCAGGTAAGAAAACCTGACAACCCTATCTCGGTAGAATCTCAAAGCTGTTATTCGTATGTGTAATTGTTCCTTATGCCCATTCAGAGGGCAGGCATGAGTGCAGCTATAGCTAGCGATGGGGACTTGAAAGAATTTTAAAAACACCACTATTTTTTACATTCAGATTTTTGGAAGAGCATAAATATTAGTATATGATGGTATTCAGGGCCCCCAATACCATTCTGTGATTTGAGTTTGGGTTTTTCCAGGATTCTGGAATCATTCAAGGTCCGTTATTCCCTATGAGGGACTTTTTCTGTTTTTCAGCCAAATGACACCACAATTGTAGGGGACTTAGTGCTCCCTGTCCCCTAAGGATCCCATCCCTAAGTTTCAAGCAAATTGGACCAAGGTACCAACAGTCATCCTACTTGCAGGGGTGCAGACGAGGAGGAGTGCTCCCATATACATCAATTTTCATGTTTTGCTCCTTTGGATTATAAAAGGAGATGTTTTCAGGTATAGGGTTGCCACGTCCCCTCAGGCGGAGGTTTGCCTGCCCAATGGACCATTTACCCACTGGCCCAGAACTGGCTGCCGGGGGGAACCCCACCCCCAAAGTGCCAACATTGCAGCAATGTGCCCTGCTGTGATGATGTCACCCGGAGGTGACATCATCACGCCAGGGCACGTTGTGGGGGACGCTCTAGCATTTGAGGGAAAACTCTATGGTTTTCTCCTCAAATGGCAGTGCCCAGCCCCCAACATTCCCAATGTGATGATGTCACTTCCAGATGATGTCATTGCAGCACGCACCAAAGAAGTCCCGGAGAGGGACCAGGATCCCCCCGCCGCAACCCAGGTAAGACCTGGCAACCCTATTTCAGGATAAAGAACATGGATATCAGTTTGCCACTAGGATTCAAGCTACGTAATTAGATCCCATGTCTTCAGGGTAAAATTATGGCTATATAAATTTCTAATCCCTCTGGCATACACTGTCAAGTATTAAAAACAACTAATAGTATTGAATAGGTATAGGAAATACTATTCAGTTCTATACTAAGCAGCAGTTCTACTTATAAAGCTACTGAAGTGTACTCAATAATTGCACTGACTGGCTTATAGTACTTTCCCCAAATAATGCTGCATGTATATGTGTGACAGTAATGGCAAAGGATTAGGTTTCTACACGCAACCTCCCATTGGCATCTGTCAAACTTTTCTATGACCAGTTATCAGAATTAGCTACCATATTCTGAAAAAAACAATCCTTCAACTTATGAAGTTAGTCTGTCTATGAAACTTTTTGGAACCTGGGGTTTATATATCTTTGTCACTTGGCTATAGTTCTTCCCCATACTTCTGTACTTCTCTAAAAATCTGCAAAAGATCTAGAAATCTAAGGATTGTTCTTTGTTCATTGATGGAAACTGTAATAATAGAGACAAAATATGACAATACCTCACTTCAAATCAGATCTTTGTTTTCCATGGCCCCTGCTCTTGCATCTTTGTACTTGTCAAAAACACAAAGATCATGCTGTTTGTATCTCATATGAAGCTGTGTCATTTTCATACTGCTTACATTTGAACTAATGTTGTCAAACTGACTCCTTCAAAGGCTTCCTAAAAAGATTGAATAATATGATAGATAAGAAAGCCTGATGGGAAATCCACAAATACTTTTAACATTATTGGTTTTAATTAGAAACTCACTGTTGCTGGCCTAAAGGAAGGTTTTAATGTGTCTAGCACACAACTGCATAATAGGTTACACATACTTTAATAATTAATTATGAAGAGTCATTAATGGCAAGACTCGAACAGCGTCTTTTAAAGCTAGTACTTTTTTAATTGACTTTATAGAACAGGCAGCTGTAGAGTCAAAATGAACAATTTTGATTATGTTGTAGTGTCAGATAGTCATTTTAATACTGTTTCTTTTCCTTTATTTCTCTTAAGTAAATGGTCTCATTTATTAACTGTTTTTAATAATATGATTCAAAATGTGGTGAATGGGCCTCTGAAGAATTCTGCCATTATTGCAGCTCAGCAAATGTCCTCAAGTAGAAGGCAAAGGAGCTAGTTCAGTAGTTTTGTTACTGTTGTTCTGAACTCAGGACTTTTGTGGTGTCACAGCCAATGGCAGAGGAATTCTTGAACAATTGAATAAATACCATTTTCAGATGCTCTCTAAAGAAACAACCACATATTCTATATTGTACAGGAGAGACTCTGATTCAAATACAAGAGAGCCTGTTGTAACCAATAGTGATTCTGTTCAGACCACACATTTCCACCATAGCTCATAACATGCAGATCCATTTAGGATACTTTTGGTGTAGTGGTTAAGTGGTGGACTTTAATCTGGGAGAACCGGGTTTGCTTCTCCACTCCTCCACTTGCACCTGTTGGATGACCTTCGGCAAACCATAGTTCTGGCACAGCTGTTCTTGAAAAAGAACAGTTTCTGTCAGAGCTCTCTCAGCCCCACCTACCTCACAGGATGTCTGTTGTGGGAAAGGGAAGGGAAAGGAGTTTGTAAGCCGTTCTGAGACTCCCTTGGGTAGTGAAGGGCAGGGTATAAATCCAATCTCCTCCTCCTCTTCTTCATAAGTTTAGCAGCAAAATCAGTTGGGTTGAAGAGATCAGAATAGCTCTGGATCAATATTTCAAATCCTTTTTATGTATCAGGATGCTAATATACACAATGTGAAAAGCCTTCCTCTGAGTCTCTTTTAAAGGTTAACCAGCTGACTCTATGGCAGAAGGAGAATGTAGATGGCTGTGTGGGAAAGAATGGAGTCAGAATGACACATCTTGGTTTCTTAGAGACTGCAACCCCCCACATCCTTTCCTGCGCAGACTGTATAGCTAAAGATGCCTCAATAACCAGAGCCTACTGCACTCATACAGTCTGGTGCTAATAACAGATGACTCACTCTTATTATTACCTTTTTCATTGCAAAAGCAATACAGTGTAAGTGTTTGGAAAATGCCTGTGTTTTACAAAGATCATTGCTATAGAATATTGAGCAGAAACAGCTTTCCTTTTTTGGCCACTGGCCAGAACAAGGAATGAGAGATCATATTCCACACAGAAGTTTTCCTGGAAAATCTGAGTGCAGCATCAGGACAATAAGATGCGTACATATTCAATGTACTTGTATAATCAACAAAATAAGGCACATAGAGAACCACTGTTGGTAGTTGTTATACAGCTGCAAAATTCTCTCTCTCTGTTTGAAAATTTGATTGAGGTTGAAGCTCCTCCAGAACCACTGGGACACCAGTTCACTGTTTGGGCTGCTTTTAGTAGCTGGTGTTTGCAGAAGGTGGTACATGATTTCAATCTTTCTTTGATTGTCAGTGGCCTGAGGGTTGCCCTAGGGTTGCCCACCTCCAGGTGGGGCCTGGGGATCTCCCGCTTTTAGCTCTGATCCCCAGGTGACAGAGATCAGCTCCCCTGGAGAAAATGGCTGCTTTGAAGGGTGGACTCTATGGCATTGTACCCTGCTGAGGCCCCTCCCCTCCCCAAACCCCACCTTCTCCTGGCTCCACCCCCAAAGTCTCCAGGTATTTTCCAACCCGGACTTGGCAACCCTAGGCAGCCCCCTTTTGTGTCCTGCATACCCTGAAGGAAAGGAAGTCCCAGGCCAGGAAGCTCATGCCACCAGCTTTTGAAACCCCCATCATCCTGGTGGATTCAGTTGAAACAGCCCTCCCCCACCCTGGGGAAATCAAAGTGCCCTGAAAAAAGGCAGAAAGGCAGAAGCCCATGTGAGAGAACTCATGTTGCTAATGTCTGAAGGCAACATGAGGCAGTCCTCTGAGGCAGTCTCTGCCTCACCTTCTCGGGGGCCACTGTATGCCTTGAAGGGAAGAAACTCAGGCAAGGGAACTTGTTCTAACTCGTCCTGAGGTAATTTCTGGGGTTTTAAAAAAGTATTTAAAAATACTTTTAATTGTCAACTGCCTTGAATGCACTGAAAAACAGGTGATACATAAATCAGCAAATAAACATGTTCTAAAGTTTTATATGAATAATGCCAGTTTTTTGCATCACTGGGATTTTTTCCTCAGTTTTTAGATTGCTTATGAGCTACAGTATATAAAGTTTGGGCGAAATCTGGCTAAAGTTAGGCAGTGGAGATCATTTAAAACCTTATAGTGGAGATCATATCATTCATATAAAACTTCAGTACTTGAGAAAAGCACTGAGCCATATTTAAATCACAGAAATATCGGCAGGGTTGCCATGTTGTTTCCTGATAGCTGCTTTAGTGCCTTTAAGAGCTGCAAGTTAGGGATGGATTCAACAGATGTAGTCTTTCCTGGTGTGGTGATTTTGTGATGGCAAATGCCACACCTGAGTGCAGTTGTTAAAAGTTTCTATCAGGGCAAAAGTGTCAACCCAATTTTGTATGTACAGAAAAAAATATGCTGGATTGGTACTGTCTCAGGAGTTCTTTTCAGTATGTTTGTGTGTGCAGAAATATGCACGTTTGTAGATGAAAATCCAATGAATATAACTGATAAGCTTGACAAGTCATGTCAAAAGTGCAGTGATCAGAGTGTTTCTTTTTTAAGTTAAGGTTTATTAAACTGCATAGACAGAAAAAGAAAAAAAAATACCACGTAACATACCATTACATACTGTCCAATTGAGCATAAAAATTAGACTATCAATATTGAGCAATCAGATCAAAATGTTTCTTGAGTGAATGCTTGAAGAGAAGCAGTGAAGAGAAACACTGGCAGAGAAAGGTCTTTAAGATGAGCCTCTTTTGGCATCACTTTATAAGCAGCATATCCTACAAAAAGGAAAGAGCACAGGAATCACAGTGTGCACTGCAGAAATTTAAGGGGAAAAATGGGAGGTGGGATGACTTTCTCTGTCTATGATGTCTGAAGGAATGAACAGGTCCACAGGTGTGCACCTTCACCTTTCCCAGGCTAATAGGGTACAATGCTATTGAAGCTGTCAGAAAGAATCTCTACACTTATCCCCTGCCCCCCCCCTTCCTTCCACACGGGAAGAAGAATAAACAAAAAAGAATTTCTGATCCTCTTTTCCTGTACTCCTTTCCCAACTTACCTTTCCCGTCTTTGGGGAGAAGAGAGTGTCAGTGATTCTGCCACATTAGAAGGAAGTCACTGCTGCTGTTCATCATTTCCATAGTCCTGGAAGCACTACATACTATCTGAATCTTGCAAGAAGCAGCGAGAGGATATGTCTGTGTTTCTTAAGTTACTGATATGAGGCCCAAAATATACTTTAAAAAATGAGAAAGCCCCAATTCTTATGTTACAGTAGCAGTCCAATTGCTACTCTTCCATCATGAAATCACTTATTGCTATTATCGCCACTCTGTCAGGCATCCTGAAGTGGTATAGTTTCTTTTAACACAGGGCGAGCTATTTCTCTAGAGCTTCTCATTCAGCAGTACAAGCAAATAACTGACAGCTCAGTTCATTTTTATTTGTTTCATGCATTACCTGCTCCTGGTTCCAATTTGTATGGCTCTCATCTGGATCAACAAAACTTTGTCTTTTATTTTTCCAATAGAAATATGTCAGCATTTAGGAGGGAACACTATTGTATTAAATACTTTAGTTTTAAGCATATTTATTTGACATTTAATCAAGTGGGACACTGCCACATAAATGTGTTTAGGAGCTGGACAAAACAAAGGTGAGCAAGGCCCCATAGGCATACTGTAATATTTATCACATGAAACAATGTTTTCTTTATTTACAGAAATAGCAACAGAATTAGGGATGGGCATGAACCTCATATTTGCGGTTCAGTTCATGGTTGAGCCACAAACCAAACCACAAACCAATACACTAATTTGCAAATTGAACCAGTTCATGAAATTTAAAATTTAAACCCCTGCTTTCCATTCCCCATGACTTTTTGTGGGAAGCAGAAAGCAGGGTTTTCAAACAGCTGAGCAGTGGGGACTGCTGCTCAGCTGTTTGGTTTAAATGGCTTGAAGCCATTTAAACCCTGCTTTTTGCCCCCTATGGCTCCCCCCTTTTGCTATCTAAACCCCTGCTAAAGCAGGGGGTTAAATGGCTCTGAGCTGAGTTCAGCTGTTTTTTGTGAAGAGCAGAAGCAGGTGTAACACCTTGCTTTCTGCTCTTCACAAACCACCACAAATTGCTTCAAAATCCATGGAAATCCATGGCGCTTCATCAGTTCATGAACACTGTGCACCATGAACTGCCCAAAATTTGTAATAAACTTTAGTTCATCAACTGGTTTGTGCCCATCCCTACACAGAATAAAATAATATTTGGGAAAAAATGATGGTAGCCATGGAGCCCTTACAACCTTCTACCAATTCAACAGGCTTCCTCAACAAGGAAACAATCATAAACTTGTCTGACAATGGCAGCAGAAATGTACTGCATCCTACCAAATGTAGATTTTACATTTAGATGCTACATGTCCATAACTTTTCAATTTGTCCTTGAAATTCTGCTCTCATATACTGTAAGCTTCCTGATTCAAAAATTCAACAAGGCTGAACGCAAGGATCACTGAAATGACTGGAAGTAAAGCAAAATCACAGTAAAATACTTGGGTGTGTGCACAATAAAGGTTTTTGGAGGAGAAATTCCAGATGGACAGTAACCATTGGGGGGGGGGGGATACTAGTGAGTCTTTGAAGCTGGAGAATATTTTGTGGGTGTACTATTTTGCTCTTTCTGCTGAATAAAGGGTTTTCTCTGAATTGTTTTTTCTGAGCAATAACTTAACACTTTAATATGTCATAAATATGTATATATTTAATTCAGTACTTCATAAAATTATGCTTGTTTAAAAAAATTTTTGCATGCAAACAAGAAAACATTAAACAACATTCATGACTAAGCTTCCTCTACTATGGCTGTATAATGACTTTGTGAGCCAAGCAGGAAGTCCTTATCAAGTAAGCAGTTGCCAGACACACTGCAGAAGCTTCCATTCTATCGGCAAATACCTCTGGGGTATCTTGTGCTGGTTCACAATATTAAATTCCAAGCATTGCTCTAAAGCAAACAAATCCAACCCTTGACCTAAAAATCAGTGTTCCCTTAAAGTTTAACTGTAAACAGCACAGTTTTGTTTTTCATTTAATGCATATCTGCTCTGATAGTTTATCTCATTTGTATCCAGCTGCCAACATTGTTTTGAAGTTAAAGATTACTGGATTAATTATCTAGTCGAGTATTATGCAAAACCACACAATGTGGAGTGTAATCCTGTATTTACTCAGAAATAAGCCCCATTGTGTTTAATTGGGCTCAGCCCCAGTTAAATCTATTTAAGAAAGTAGCCTCTTCATACTTTAAACTTTTATTCTGAAGTACAGTCATTCCCAAAGTACCTAATTCGGACACTTTCTTTGGTAACTTGGATTTATATGCTTCTGCTTCAACATAGCATTAAACCTGAAAAATAATTGCCTGCATCAGTTCTCCTCAACAAATATTTAATGTTGCTCTTTTTTGGTTAAAAAGAAGCAAAGCACAAGGTACATATGTGGAGATATAGTTGCCATCCTCCAGATGGGGCCTGGAGATCTCCCATTATTACAGCTGACAGATGACAGAGATCACAGCTTTTCTGGAGAAACTGGCTGCTTTGGTCTATGGCACTGTACTCTGCTGAGGTCCCTCTCCTTCCCAAACCCTTCCCTCCCCAGTCTTCACCCCAAAATCTTTAGGTATTTTCCAACCCAGACCTGGCAACCCTATGTAGAGGGAACTTAACTTCTACAGGTCAGGGCTAAAAAACTGGGGAGTCTAAAATTAGGCAAAGAAAGAGTTACAGGGAAAGCTGAGTGGTCACTTAGGTGAAGGTAGGGAAGAGTCAATAAAAGGAGTAAGTTGTTCTTAGTGGAAGTTGTATGTACTAAGAAACTGTGAATTGAAGTACAAAAGGGGTAGTAAAACATGCTGGGTTTAGGTAATAGTGAAATGTCTACTTAAGGGACTGCCTTTCCCTGTATGTGCCTCAGAGAGCACTGAGGTGAGGGCTACAGAATCACCTAACTCTCCCTGGCCCGAAAGACACCAGATTGGCTTCCATGAGAGCCAGGGCTTTTTTGGTGGCAGCCCCATACTGTGGGACAAGCTCCCAAAGGACATCAGGGCCCTGTGGGACTTTTTCCAGTTCTGCAGGGCCTGTAAAATGGAACTCTCCTACCAGGCTTTCGATTAGGAGCCGCCACTGACAAATGAGTCATCTGAACATCTATGGTCCTGGATATACCGCTGGATACATCAGCATTGGACTTTTTACTGAATGCCGCCATCACTTTTATCTGAAATGTTATTTTAGTATTGTATGTGATTTAATGTAACTTATTGTATCTATTGTTTTATCATTTTATCATATGTACACCGCCTTGAGCCAGCTTGCCCGGCAAGGCAGGATAGAAATAAAATCAATCAATCAATCAATAGAGTCTAAGACAAAGTCTGCCAGCTCTAGTAGAGTCATACCTAGTTTGATAGCATGGCTAGGAGCTAATATCTGGCTGAACAAGTGGGGGTGTTGGTTATTGGTGTATTTTCAGTATGTATGTATGGAGTATGTTACTTGAGAGGGTAGAAGGCAACATCCAGTACAGCCTTCCACTGAGTTTAACTACCTGAATATTTTTGAGGGAGAAACCTACCAGTCAGTTAGCTAAATAAATTACCTACACTTTTTTCCTGCCATTCCAGCCCTGAATTGCAATAACATAGAACTTCCAACTCCAGTTTGGGAAATTCCTGGATATTTGGTGGTTATATCTAGGGTTGGGGAAATGATGCTATAGAGCCCTCCCTCCAAAGCTGCCATTTCCTTCAGGGAAACTTACCTCTGAGGTCTGGGAATAGCTGTAATGCTAGGAGAATTCCAGGCCTCACTTTGTTAATCCTATGTTTGTCCTTGAGTGTCACCATCCAAGATTAAAAACAAACACTATTTAAGTATAGGAATGGGGTGCGGAAAGTCAAACATAGACCAACATGTTTAAGTTTGTCATATATTTCCCTGTGATTCACCTAAGAGTATTAGTTTATAATGCAACCAAAATGTAATGAACAGTTGCCATATGGATAAGTATAGAGAATATTTTACTTATGGATGGTTCTGTGAGATGGGTAACTGTGACGGACTGCACTTTATAAAAGCTAAGAAGTGCTGTGTAAACAGATACAGGACTGTGAAGGATTAATTCTTCACAGAGTCAGAGAACCTTGACTGACAGACTGTTCCAAGAGACCTGATTGGTTAGTATCAGTTGAGCAGAGAAAAACTTTGGAACTGAATGCTGAGGAGAGTTGAGTCCGATTTCAGCCCTAGCTGAGAAAAGTCAAGTACTAACAGTTCCAGAATTCATCCCTGATTGAGAGCAGTTTGACAGGAGAATTTTGGGGAAGTTGGCAAGGAAGTTTGGGAAGTAGGCAGACTCCCATTAGGGCCAAACAGGGGATAGATTTTCTAAAGAGAGAGCAAAATTCCCTACCCAGTCAAAGGGGGAGTTAGAGCTGGAGAGTGCAGAGATCCCTGGTCTGGTGTGGTTAGAAACTGCCTTTAGAGATCTTAAGAATCAGTTAAAAACTCAAGATGAGTAATGGTGTTTCAAGAGAAGGGTTCTGGGTACTGGAAAGAGTGTACCAGCCTTTTGGAAACCAAAAGAGTTAGAAAATACTCAAAGAAAGTGTGCTGAAGTGTTTGGGTGAAAACTATATCCAAAAGCCTCTCAGGGTAAAGATTTAAGTTACTGTGAAAAGCTTAAGAAATTCTTGTTAGCCTGAAACATAAGAACTAAAGTCTGTGCATGTACTGGTTTACCTCAGAAATTTCAAGCCCTGATTTCACCTGACCTTTCCCCTCTATGTTTTGTCATTTTTGAAATTCAAAATGCCTTGAGTGCCATTTACATTGTTTAAGTTAAAGTGGGCTCCTGATCCTTCCCTCAGGTTCCTGGGCTGAGCCAGCAGCCAAAATATGATACTGTGACAGGATGGAACAGCCAGAGTTCTGAAGCAAAGAAAATACATTACTAGGGTGGCTCACTCAGTAAAGGGAAAGAAAAGTGGAGGGAAAATCTTGCCTCTGAGGGATGGGGCCATCATAGTAACCTGCACTGTCCCTAAAAAGTATAATTCATAGCATGGCTTGGAAAAACAGAATACTATGGTAAACTCCTATTTATTGACAGGAAAATGCTCCTATACACTACTGAGCATATCCAGTACCATCACAGAAGGATTCTGAAGTCTGCAGCTACATAGAAGGTCAAGACAACTCATAAGTGCTGTTTAACAAACACAAGGGCTTAAGATTCCAAAGAGACTTTGCAATGGATACCCTGAAATGCCTGGCTCAGTGTTCTGTAATATATCCTAATACTCTTTCATGCATCGTTTTTGATTTAACAGAAAGATCTGTGATCTAGATTTCTAATTTTACAAATATGGGCAGACCAGAAAGAGGGGCTGAGCAATAAATTCTGAGCAATTTTAGGGTCGCAGGAGGCTGAATGAAATCAGGGCTACATTATAGCTATTTAGCAGGCTAGTAAAGCTTTCATTTTAGATAAGAATTGCTTCATTCAGATGATAACATTGTTTTTGTCTTAAACAGTTGCACAATAGGGAGACTTCAGTAGGTAAGACCTTTTCTGTTTTCCTTAACATAATTATAATGGAAAGGCAAGAAAGAATTTTTTAGGAAGTCACATATGAAGATGTTAACTGCACTTCTTGGCCCCTGCTTCTGATCAGTAATCAAGAGGGCTGCTTATGTTTATTGGTGAGTGTCTTTACAAGGCTGAACCCAGAACAGATACAATTGGGTCTAGTGTAACTCTACTCCTTAGAGACCCAACAGTTTCTCCTCATGCACTACCATGGCTTGTTTCATTTTGGCATAGCCAAACATGGGATCATAAGAACATAAGATAAGCCATGTTCATAGGCGTAGACTATGGGGGGGCTCGAGCCTCCCCTGAAAATGTAGTGCCTGCCGGTGCCTCCCCCCCACTTCCACCTGGCCACTCTTCCATCCTTCCCTCTCCCTCCCTCTTTTCCTGGTGAAGGGAGAGGGAAGGAGTGGTGAGGGGGAGAGAGGCCCCAGCAGCAGCAGCTGGCGGGCCTCCGAAGGGCCCAGGGAGATGTGGAGGTTTCCTGGCGGGGTGGGGTGGGGACATCACCCCAGCAAGAGCATGCACTTTGCGTGCGTGGTAAAGAGCCCGCCCCCCGGAATTTACTAAACTCTACGCCCCAGGCCATGTTGGATCAGGCTAGTGGCTCATTCAGTCTAACACTCTGTGTCACACAGTGGCCAAAACCCAGGTGCAATCAGGAGGTCAACCAATAGGGCCAGAACTCCAGCAACCCTCCCACTGTTGCCCCCAAAGCACCAAGAATACAGAGCATCACTACAGCAGACATAATGTTTCATCTATATGTCGTGAAGTAGTACTTCCTTTTATCTGTTCTGGGCTTACTGATTATTAATTTCATTGAGTGACCATGAGTTCTTGTATTATGAGAAAGGCAGAAAAGTACTTCTTTCTCTAACTGTAAACTTCCATCATTTCACCCCTCAGTTGTTGTTTCTGTAAGCTAAAAAGCCCTACCCTCTTTAGCCTAGGGTTGCCAAGTCTGTATTACTCACTGGTGGGGGGGAGTCCTGCATCTGCCAGGAGCTTCCCCGGTGCGCGCGCTTTGCGCGCGCCCCCGGTGACATCACCAGAAGTGACGTCAGCACGTTGGGGGCATTGCCAGGGTGACACTCTGGCAATCACCCCAAAACAGGGGCATTATCATTAATGCTCTAAGCTGTGGAGTCTTGTGAGCAAAAATTCTACTTTGTGAGCTACTGGCACTAAAGTTGTGAGAGAGCAATGTGGCTACTGGATAAATTAGCTTGCTCTGGAGCTACATGCTAGCCCTGAGCCAGTAACTGAACAGCCAGCTGCAGCTGGCTTTGAGCCAGAAGGAGAACAACAAGAGATCAGGTTACTGGCTGATCAGGAGTCACAGCCTACTTCTTATAACTCTGAAGCAGTAAACTTCTTCAGCAGCCACTCCCAGTCCACCTAGCTTACCCACACCCTTGCAGCGCTGATGCTGTCAGAGATGCTTATAGTTACAAGAAAGGAGAAGTGTGAGACTCATGGCCGGTCATCAGCTGTCAATTGCAGAGACAAATTAGTAGTTTCGGGATGACTGCCAAGGAATTTCCTTGGAGTTTAGCTCATTAAGACTTGGCTATAAATTCAGCTGGGAGAAGCAGCAGTTTGTGGGCATAACAAATACACTTTGCTACTGACCCACCAACCTTGGTGCTACTGGACTGCTGCAACCTTGAAATGGACCTTACAACTTGCTTTTCTGGAACCCCTGACCTTGGACTGGACTTGCTGCCTGGAACTTCTTGGCCCTAAACTAGACTTTGGTGAACCTGCTCTCTGGAACCCCTGACTTTTGGACTGGACTGTCTGCAAGTTTGCCTGTAACCTGCCCTGCTGGACTGCAGCATGTGCCTCCTGGGGAAGCTAAATCAGTACATACAGGTTGTATTGTGTTTGTAAGCAAGCTTCCTAATGGCAAACCCACTGAGCTCAAAGTGAGGTCCAGGATCTTTCCAGGCCTTACTTGTCACAGCCCACATGCTAGTGCATACAGCGGATGGAGGGGCACTCTCCTGCCCATGACTGAGCTTTAAGGCTCATCATATGCTCCACCAACCCCGAAGAGGCCACAACTGAGCCACCCTAACTGCCCAGCCTATATGTACCCAGCTTGAGGGCCCCCCATCATTGATATCTCAAGGTGCTTGCCAACTCAAATTCCCCTCAAGCCACACTTTTCCTGCCTTTCCAGTTAAAGTCTAACCAGCTTTTGCCAGGCCTATTTATACCTCACCCCCTCAGACCATGCGGAGCAGGCAAAAAAAGGCCTCCCTCAAGGCCAGTTTGAGTGAGGCCCAAAAAACTCCTGCTCAGCCCCAAAAACGGTGACTAGCTAATCCCACATGGTCATAAGAAGGAGGGTGAGTGGGGAGCTCGCGCTGGGCTGAACTGCTGATGAGAGGTGGCTGTCACCAGACCTGGCCAGCGAGCCAGCCCCTGATTGGCCAGTGCTCCTTAGCTGAGCATTGATAGGCTCTCCTACCCTCATGTTTCACTCCAAGGAGGTGGGGGGTGGGCAAACATCAGTGCCTCCTCCATGGGCTGGCACTGGTCTTGGGCCCACTATTTCTACTCATAGCATTTCTTTAAGCATTTCTCTTAGAGTCTCGATTTTACTGGGTTGTATGCCCTCTCTGATATGCAGAGCCACTCCATGCTCGATCCTTCCCTCCCTATTCTTCCAATATAATTTATATCCAGGAATCACTGTGCTCCACTAATTATCCTCATCCTACTAAGTTTCAGAAAGGCTCACAGTGTTTATGTTCTCCTCTGACACTAAGCACTCCAGATTCCTCATTTTACCTTGGACATTTCTAACATTTGCATATAAACATCTATAATTTCTGTAATTTCCCAGACACATTAGGCCTGCAACCTTCCTCCTGTGGCCTCTAGACCTTGCCAGGCAGTCAGTTTTGTTTGTCACCCTCTTGGTGGCCAGTCCTAATCAATTCCCCTCTAGAACAGTAAACCCTTCATCTCTTAGAGATGAGCCATCCCGAACCATCTCTTATCAGCTTTCCTCCAGAATTTAGTTTAAAAACTGCTTTTCTGATTTTAAGCACCAGCAGCCTGGTTCCTTCTCGGTACAAGTGGAGGCCATCTCTTTTGTACAGGTCAGGCTTGATCCAAAAAGCATCCCAGTGCCTAATGAACTTAAACCCTTTCTCCCTACACCATCATCTCATCCACGCATTGAGATTCCTAATTTGTGCCTATCTAGCTGGCTCTGCACGTGGAACAGGCAGCACTTCTTAGAAGGCTACCTTGGAAGTCCTGGCCTTGAGTCTCCTGCCTATCAGTCTAAATTTTTCCTTGAGGACCACATGACTACATTTCCCCACATTGTTGGTGCCAACATGTACCACAACCACTGGTTCCTCCCCAGCACTGTCTAGCTGCCAATCTAGACAACATGTAATGTCCGCTACCTTCGCATGCAGTCAGTAAACAGGTTTGAAACCTATTTATCTACATGCCTAAGGACTGAATCACCAACTACCAAGAGCCCCCCCCCCCCCTTCCCATGGATGGTTTCTTGGTGTGAAAGGATACCTGTTCAGCAACTATGGAAGGAGTCCATTCTGAGGGAACATTCCCCCTTTCATCAGCACGGTGCCCTGTTTTCCCTTGACCCTCATGCTTCCTGACAGTGGTAGGGCTGCCATTCCCATAGTGGGACATATCTAACAAGTCCCCAAGAATCTTATCTGTGTGCCTAACTGACTGCCTCTGCTACTCTAGGTCAGCCACCTCGGCTTCAAAGGTGCGAACTTGTTCCCTGAAAACCAGGAGCTCCTTGCACCGAGCACTTGCCCATGACTGTCCAGCTGGCAGATAGTCATGCATGTTGCACTCAGTGCAATACACTGGATTGCCCTCAACCCCCTGCTGGCATTCTACCTTCATAACTGCTCCCCCCCCCTTTATAAGTTTCCATTTATGTAGATTTATTCATGGAAAGTGGGCTTAACCTTTTAGGAATGTGGAGAGCAGGCCTGTAGCCACAGGGGGCCATGGGGTGACACCCCTCCCCAAAATGGCCTGCCCCTCCCTGACCATGCCTCTCCTGGGCCCCCCTCCCCCGAGCAGCCCCAGGGCAGAGCAGCACCTAACTGGCCGAAGTCCAGCTCATGAGAGGGACCGGCACACATCTGGCCTAGCCCACACTTCTTTGGCTGGGATGCTGCACCCCCCTCCTCTTCCCGGGTTGGCTGCTGGGACACCACTGGGATGCTTGCCTCCTCTGCACTCCTCCTCCAGCACTGCCGTGTTTACTCCACAGCAACCTCTCCTCCACCCAGCTCAGCGTTCTTTGCCTTGCCTCTCCCTGGACCGTGCTTCTTTGGTGTGCTGTGCCTCGCCCCCACCCAGCCTTGTTAATGATTGTTAATTAAGGGTATATAAGAACTTTAACTTTACATTAAAACAGGATGTGTGTGTGTGTGCCACATCCTCTCCTTGTTCATCTGCTAAACTTGCCTATTTATTCCCTTGTTCCACACACTTTGTCACTGGAGATGGGCCTGCTACCTCACAGATCATTATCGTCTGTGTCTCCTTCAGGTTGGGTCACTAACTTTTCAGTTGGTTGCTGTAGTTGTTTCTTTAATAGTAGCTTGAGCAGACATGAGCAAACATTGGCCATTATCTCTATGTAGGGTTGCCAACCTCCAGCTAGTGGCTAGACGTCTCCTGAAATTACAACTAATAGCCAGGTGATAGAGATAGGTTCACCTGGAGAAAATGGCCACTCTATGGCATTGAAATCCCTTCCCTTCCCAAACCATGCCCTCCTCAGGCTCTACCCCCCAAATCTCCATGTATTTTCCAACCCGGAGCTCTGTGCAGTGAAGGACTTCCCCTGCTGATTTTTGGAATAGGTATGGCCTATTTGTTGTTGTCTGCTGGCAACCCTGCTTTCAGGCAGTTAAGTAGACTGCATCATTCACCAGGGCTGCCAAGTCCCCCGGTAGAGCGGGGGAAACACCGATTTTTAAAGCTTTCCCCCGCTTTTCCAAGATTGGCCACCGGGGGGACAAAATGGCTGCCAGCAGGGGAACCTCGGAGCCTGCCCTGGCCAGCCTCTTGAACTTCTTAAAAGGGAAATTTCCCCTTTAAGAGCTGAGCCAGCAAGAGAGCCCCGCCCAGAGATTAAGGCGGGACTAAGCTCTTTCTACTGCGTGCAAGGTTGCTGCTGAGTAAACTGCTCGGGTAAGCTGGGGTCTGCGAGCTCTTTTCCTTCTCTGTCTCTCCCCCTCCCCCTCTTTCTTTTTTCTGTCTGTCTGTCCACTGTGGTTTTGTCAAAGGAATAAACTGTCACTTCCAAAGAGGTAAACATCACAAGGAGAGGTTGCCTGTAGAAGGTCTGGGAGTGGGATTGTTTAAAATGTCTTGTCGTGGCTGTTTGGGTCCCCCCAATCCTCATTTCCCTTCTGCAAATAAAAGTTGGGATTCCTCATTTTTATGCCAATTTTCTGTTTCTTTCAACCGTGTCTCCCCCCCCCCCCCCCCGGCAGTAGAAATCTGCATTTTTAAAAGCATTTGTACATCAAGTAACCGGTATTTTAAATTAGGGATGGATCCAACTAGCTTTTCTGCTGGCGAAAAGGGGAGGACAAAGGTCCTCTTTAGCCACCAAAAAGCCTATGCTGGGGGGGGGGGGAGTAGTTATGGGACTTACATGGACAACAGCTGGGTGAAACAAGGGCCAGAAATAAAGCCTGGGAATTGGGCAAGAGTAAGTGAAAAAGCTGTCTGTCTTTCTGTCTGTCTCTCTCTGTCCCCATCCAGCAGAGGTCTATCAGTGGCTATTATAGCCACAAGGTCTAAATGGAACCCTTTGTCTGGGGCAGTGATGCTCTGCATTCTTGGTGCTTGGGGGGCAACAGTGGGAGGGCTTCTGGAGTTCTGGCCCCGCTGCTGGACCTCCTGAGGGCACCTGGTATTTTTGGCCACTGTTGTGACACAGAGTGTTGTACTGGATGGGCTGTACTGGATGGGCCGATCCACTGTGGCTTCTCTCCTGTTCTTATGATATGAAAATCATATTTAGCACTTGTGTAGCACTTAGGGCTTCATATTCTGCTGAGATGAGGAAGGATTCAGTAGGGCCATTGCTCAGTGATAGAGCATCTGCTTGACATGCAGGAGGTATCAGCCTCTTCAGCTAAAAAAGGATCAGGTAATAGGTGACATTAAAGATCTCAGCCTGAGACCCTGGAGAGCCACTACCAGTCTGAGTAGTCAATACTGACCTTGATGGACCAATGGCCTGATTCAGTATTAGGAAACTTCATGAGTTCATGTGGAAGCATGTGGAAGCAACATCACAGGATGTGACATCACAAAATGATGTCACTTCCTTTCTCCTGGCTCCACCCCCAAAGTCTCCTGGCTCCACCCCCAAAGTCCCCAGATATTTCCCAAGTTGGACTTGGCAGCCCTACTTCACAGCAAGCATGTATTGAGTGATGGGAAGCCAAGAATGACTGAGTCAAGAGTCAATCACAGTCATTGTTCTGATTATATATAAAAAAGCAGAATACCATAATTGTATCCAGCATTAAAGGTAAAGGTTTCCTTTGCTCGAAAGCTAGTCGAATCTAACTCTAGGGGGTGGTGCTCATCTCTGTTTCCAAGCCAAAGAGCCAGCGCTGTCCAAAGACTTCTCCATGGTCATATGGCCAGCATGACTAAACACTGAGGCACACGGAATGCTGTTACCTTCCAACTGAAGTGGTACCTATTTATCTACTTGCAGTTTCTTGCTTTCGAACTGCTATGTTGGCATTAGCTAGTAGTAAATTGGAATTCTCTGCCTTTTGAAATTACCCAGAATTTATGGGCAATTTATTTGCTCAATACAGCCAATCCTTGCAATCTATTTCCATGCAGTGGTCAAAATACTGCAGTATTTCCCATGCCAGTGGTTGGTTGCTTTCATGCTAAATTTAAAGTCCTTTGGCATTTTATAGATGGAATAGGGACACTTGTATTTAGTATTTGGAATAAAAGTTGTTCTTTCACAGCAAGGGCCACTTCTCTACCCACACACCATTACTGCTGAAAGCTCTTTCTGCCAGCCATACCCTGTACTGATTTATTTTGTAAACTGATGGAACTATTCTTATGCAGTCAGAGCAGCAATGTATAAAATGCTAGGCTGTACTCTGTATGTCCACACCTGCATGTTACATTTATCAGAAATTTATAGAGGAATGTTGGATCATATAATTGTTTGGTACGTAGGGCTTAAAAGAGCCCCCCCCCCCCGAATTTTTGGGTATTCCCATGAATGAATATTTATTTATTACACTGGTATCCTATTTCACCCAATCCCCATTTTTCTAGCTGTGGTAGGGTTGCCAGGTCTGGGTTGGAAAATACCTGGAGACTTTGGGGGTGGATCCAGGAGAGGGTGGGGTTTGGGGAGAAGAGGGGCCTGAGCATGGTACAATGCCATAGATTCCACCCTTCAAAGCAGCCATTTTCTCCAGGGGAGCTGAGCTCTGTCAGCTGGAGATCAGTTGTCAAAGCAGGGGATCCCCAGGCCCCACCTGGAGCCTGGCAACCCTAAGCTGCGGTCTGATTAGAAGAATTTCACAGATGAGGTTTTTTATGGCATCTCATTGCTGCAGATCAAGCCACTACCAAAGGTGCAAGAGCAAAGACCAGACTGGGTTTTGTGGTCAGTTGGCAAGCCTAATAGGTACATTAGGTTGATAAACAAAGGCTGAAATCCCAAGCATATTCTTTTAGGAATAAGCCAGCCCCACTGAATAAAGCAGGGCTAACTTCTGATTACACCTGCTTAGGCTTGCTCTCACACTGTGTGGCTGAGAATGCAGTAGGGTTGCCAAGTCTGGGTGGGAAAATACCTGGAGACTTTGGGGGTGGAGCCAGGAGAGGGTGGGGTTTGGGGAGGGGAGGGGCCTCTGCATGGTAGAATGCCATAGAGTCCACCCTCCAAAGCAGCCATTTTCTCCAGGGGAGCTGATCTCTGTCAGCTGGAGATCAGTTGTAAAAGCAGGAGATCCCCAAGCCCCTCCTGGAGGCTGGCAACCCTAGAATGCAGTGATGTTTCACTGCTAAAAATGAGCCTTTAAACTCAGGTGTCCTAATCCAGGTTATCATGTTCTATCCATTGTATAGTGCTAGCTATTCCAGACGGAGTATGAGTCTCTGCAATTATTGTTGCCAAAAGATCTGGATAAAAATGTTCTGTGCTTTTAATAGAGGCTTAATGTGCAGAAATTGGCAGGTTTCATGGCATGGAAGTTGACAACAACACCTGGTTTACAGCATCCCAGCAAACCTCAAGTAAAGACACAGGATATTTTTTGTCCAGGTAGTTGGCAACCCTAAAATCTGTGAAGAAAACAGGCGATCATGTTAATTGTCACTTTTATAGGACAGATAACTGAAGTGGAACATTACTGGACTTGCCAAGTTAAACAACACCCTAGCTGTTAATGGGATGGAATTGTCTGCATTGTAACCATACTACACCTTGATAACTTGGGAGATAAGTGCATGCATTTTCCTCTTAGTAAAGTGATAACTGAGTACTGTCCTTTGTGGTGTTTCAGGCCACTCGAGGGTGTTCTTCTCCAATTAACATTTTAAATAAGTGATTCACAGGCAGGCAGAAGCATCTATTCCAGTATAAATCATATAACTCTGAGAAGTCCAGGAAAGATACAGGAAATGAACAGTAGAATAATTCTATAGCATTCGTCTCACTGAAATGAATTGGTACCATGAAACTGTATTACTTGAAACCCACTTAAATACAAAAGAGGCCTCCATTTGCTCAAGAAGGACAATAAGTTTATAAATAAAAGTCCTCAAAATTCAAAGATCGGTGCCATTTAAAGTTTGGCTTTACTGATTTTTAATAATACAGTAGCTGCATTAGAAATATTAATATGGCTCATTCTCAAGTGCAGGTGCATAGCCGTATGTTCCACATAGTTCTGGCATTTCAGTTACAGTTATTTCAATATGCAAAGCAATCTTTCTTATATGAATGATGTGTTCTAGCTTAAGGAAGTAGATTTAGAAAAATATATTCTGAAAATAGAGTGGTAAGACTTCTTGGGTATCTATAATGAAACAGAATTTAATCAGTTCTATATTTTTAGGAACTATTAGAAGATCCTGCATACATACACAGTCAATGGATGATGGTTAGCTATTCCATAAAGACCTTAAGCATTGGTAAATTAGATAACAGGAATGTCTTTGATAAATACATCTGGTTTTGGAAGTGCTAAATCAGTGCATGCAATATCCAGTTATAGCAGTTCACCATCTGTTCAATGATACTTCACAGGACCTCATGAAAGAATGCTCAGAAGCAGCCATATGAGTCCCTGCTCTGATCATGTGATCAACATACAGAGTGTGGTGGAGTTTCCAAAGATTGCAGTGATTAGAAGGCTGATAGATGGCAAAGGGATATTCCAAAAAGGAAAACCTGCTTTTAGACAGTCAACTAAAGACGGAGACGGAGTGGTTTCTGAGGTACACATGAACATTCCTGTGGTGAAGGATTGGTATTTTGATCATTAAATTATCAGCCCAGACATTACTGGTAGGGCCACATAACCGTGCTTGGAAGTTAAGATACATACAAGGCCCACTGCATGTTGCCAATTGTTAAGACCTCCTATTCTGTACTATAATTAACACACCAAAACCAAGCATGGTATAGTGGTCATAATGTTGGACTAAGTTTGAATTCTCACTCTGCTGTGGAGGCTTGCTGAATTACTTTGGAATGGTCACACACACCCTAATCCTAAACTTCCTCCCAGGTTGTTGTAAGAATAAAATGGAGAATAAATTGAAGAGGGGAGGAATGTTATGAGCTGGGGGGGGGGGAGAAGTGTGGCATAAATGAAATCAATCAATCAATAAAAGTGGCCGAGCATCAGTTTATGTGGGCTACTTTTTTGTGTTGCTGCTGCTGCTATTATGATTATTATTATGATTATTATTATGATGATGATTATTATTTCTGAATTGCCCCATCCCTGAGTACACAAGGCTATGGCGATTTACAACAGGTTAAAACATACAAAAATGCAGATTAAAATCAACAGTCAGTTTATCTTAATTACACAATCTCCAGATGGCGTCTAAGCTGTCTATAATTTCACTTAAAAACCTACTCTGGACTGTTCTTCCACCTCATGGGCAGGTTATGGAGGAGGCCGAAACGGGCAGGGTAGGCGGAAAGAGGAGGGTGCCAACTGTGATGGAAACCATCGCTGTCCTCAACCAAAAGCCTGGAGGAACATCTCTGCCTTACAGGCCCTGCGGAATTGCATTAAGTCCCGCAGGGCCCTGATGGAAGTTTTACTTTCACTTTCTATTTTGACATTGTGTAATACTTGATGCTGCTTGAAAGCCTTGTAAAGTGATTTGCTGAGAGACTAAAGCTAGAACAAACACATTTTACTTCATCCAGCAGTTCTCGCTGCAACTGAACTCGGCAGTGCTGGCGTTGTAAGTTTCAATTCTCTGCTGGTGTTCCTCAGGCTTTTCTGTTCCACTTCCAAGTACCCACTCATAGACTGCTATTATTCCTACTGGCACTGTGCATTTTTTATTTAAAAGAATTTTTTAAAAATAGTTAATATGCCTAGCAAGTTAACAAAAGATAGGATAACCTATGTGAACTCAGTTTATAGGATTATTTTTGTTTTATTTTAAGGTTGTGGGAGTTTTTGACAAACTTTGCATACAGTTACCTTGTATAGTTCATATGTTAATGATGCAGAAAACTGGGGAGAACACTGAAAAGCCAATTAATAATATCTTAAAGGAATAATTTTGTGAGTGCTGTGAATTGCAGGATGCTTTTGAGCCCTTCAGAAACGGTATCAACACTGCATTAAATGTATAAAACAGATATACACTCATAATATCCTCTGTTTTTATAACTGAAAGAAAACCCAGAAGTTCAGACTGTGAGTGCTAACTTCAGAAATGAAGTAGTCTCCAGTGTTTATTGCTCTTTTGAATTTCTGTTGCCAAGGGCTGAAATATACCAAGCACTGTTTCTGTGTAATTTATATTCATCGTAGCTGAATTTGCTAATACGTGAGATATCTTCTACGAGGTCATTCCCAAGTACAATATTATTGATGCAGGCAAGGATTCTGCCCAGTGTTGGTATACTCATCTTTATGATGATATACTCATCTTTATGATGAAGAACAACGCTGGAAGTTACAGGTCTTTCCACCTAGCCGTTCATGGTTAATTTTGCTTAAACATATCTTCACATTGCAAAGAGAAACCAAAATCACATCTTGTACTTCATGTGCTCAGCATGATCCAGTGCATGGTCTCTCAGAAGGAAGCCTCAGGAACTTTAATAAGCGTTTACTCCCATGTAACTGTGCATATGATTGTGGATTTAAGTTATTATTACAAAAAGGAAGCCACATCTCTCTTGTCCTTTTATAAAAAAGCATCTCCAGGCCCTCAGAAAGGATATGTGTCAAACACCAAAATCAACTGGAAGACAGCACAGGTAATGGCAGGTTTTAAAAAGGGAATATCCAGGAAATTACAGGCTTGTTAACCTAATGTCTTCTCTGAATAAAGTGGTGGTAACAGTAATTAAAGGTAGAATTAATAAGAATATTGAGGAAAGAACCCTATCAAAGAAGAATCAGTATGATTTCTATAAAGGGAAGTCCCATATCACCAATTTTAGAGGGCTTTCTTCCCCATCTCACCAATTTTTAGAGGTTTTTGACAGGGTTTACCAAATATGTGGACAAAGGTAATCTAATAGACATAAACTTCCAAAAAGTGTTTGACCAATCCTCCACCAAATACTCCTGCATAAGTAGCAGTCATGAGATAAGATGCTGGATCCTTTCACAAGAAGAACAGAATAGGGATACCATAAGCAGGTTTGGCAGGCTAATGTACTGTTTTTGACAGCAGTGGTCACCTGTGAGCTGAGCCTTGGATCTGTTCAGTTCATTGCCATCTGGGTCAAACAACTTTGCAGCTGTGCAGTAGCTCTGGCGATGGACTTCTGTTTCCCTGAAGAGAGAGATTTTAATTCCTCCCCTTGCAGGCCCTTCTACATCTGTGCAGTAGGTAAAAATGATTCTTCCCCAAGGTCATGAATAGCTGAGTAAAATAATGAACTGTTGTGGGATGGGATCTATGCCTCTCGTAAGACAGTGAAAAATGCACTTGTACAAAATAGGGGAGGGGCTGTGGCTTAGTGGCAGAGCAAACTGTCATGCAGAAGGTCCCAGGTTCAAACAGTCTGACTTGGAACAAGGCAGCTTCACATGTGTGTGAAATAAATCAAACTGAGGCATGCAGTGAGACAGGCCTGTGGGGGAGAGAGAAAATTAATCATTATTATATTTTTATAGATATTTATACCATATTTTTGTTCCCAGTGCAGACCCAAAGTAATATATAACATCATGCTTCCCTTCTCCATGTTATCTTCACAACAACAGCCTTATAGGGTAGGTTAGGCAGAGTAACTAGCCTGAGGTCACTCAGTGGGCTTCCACGTAGGAGCAGGGATTTAAATTTGTGTCTCTCAGATCCTAGTCTGACAATCCACCCTGGCTCTCTAGAATTCTCACTGGGCTATGAGAGAAGGTGCATGTTGAAGCGCTATCATTTGCACTGTTGTTTACTGTCTCAGTATACAAAAAATAACGAATCAACGGGGTCAAACTGCTCATGGACAATCAAATAACCTATGAGAAATTAGGTCCCTCTTTGAGGCTGGTGAATGGAATATGAGCCAAACTGTTGGGTGTTAAATGTCCCTAGCAGAAAGTACAAGCAAATGTCCCTAGCAGAAAGTAGAAGCAAATGGACTGTTTTCACAATAGAGGAAAGTAAGCACTAGGGGTCCATAGGAATCACTTTGGACCCGTGCTATGTAATTTGCTCACAAATAATCTGGAATTGGGTGTGAACAAGAAGGTGGCTAAATTTGCAGATTACATCAAATAAGAATGGTGAGAGCCAAAGTGGATTGTGGGAGCTCTAAAAGGGACTCTCCAAACTAGGTGAGTGGGGGCTACATGGCTAATGAGGTTAAATGTAGTATAAAGTGATGCACAGTGTGTGTGTGTGTGTAACTTTAAAAATATACTGATAAGACCTGAACTGGCAGTGACTAACCAAGAAAAAATATCTTGTTAACTACTTCATGCTATTTGCAGAATTCATTGTCATAAAAAGTAGTGAAGGTTCATAGTTTTACTAGGCAAATGCATGAAGGATAATTCTGTCAATGACTATTAACTATGAGGACTAAATAGAACCTTAAGAACATAAGAGAAGCCATGTTAGATCAGGCCAATTGCCCATCCAGTCCAACACTCTGTGTCACACAGAGGCTAAAAAACAAAACCAAAAAACAGATGCCATATGAGTCAGTAACCCTTTGAATACCTCTGCTGATGGGGAAGTGACAGAAAGAAACTTTGGTCTCCATGACCTACTTTTAGGCCTTCCAGAGAGATCTCATTGGCCACTATGTGAAACAGGATGCTGGATTTGGTGGACGATTGGTGTGATTCAGCATGGTTGCTTTTAAGTTCTTAACACTGCAATCGGGGGGGGGGGGGGGGTAGGGCTGCCAAGTCAGCCCAGGGGGCGGGGGATCCCCCGCTTCAGAGGTTCCCGATCCGCCAGCCAGCATTTGACCGGTGGGGGAACCCCACCCCCCCTTCCCCAACATAATGACGTCACCCGGAGGTAACGTCATCACGTTGGGGGCGTTGCCAGGGCGACGCTCTGGCAATCGCCCCCAAACTCTATGATACCATAGAGTTTTGGGGCGATTGCCAGAGCGTCGCCCTGGCAACGCCCCCAATGTGATGACGTCACTTCCGGGCAACGTTGCTGGGTGATGGACGATAGAGGACTTCCCCCCGCTGGTAAGTAAGGGACACTTGGCAACCCTAGGGGGAAGGGCAAAAGCGCTCAGTGAGCCAGCTGACCTTTCCATAGGTGTATGCCCGAGATATATCAGAGAAAGGGCCAGCTATGATGGCACAGGCCCCCAGCACTGCTCCATTGCTCTCGGATGCTGGTGGAGAGCTGTGGCCATCACCTGTTGGTGCAACTGAGGCATAGGCTCCTGAGCTGGCATGGCTGTGGGTGTTTTGGGGGGCATGGCCAGAGGGAACACCCCCTGCCAGAGGCAGAAAGTTATGCCAACAAAAAACACGGCATGGCCCATAGGTGCCAATTGAACTGAAAACTCATTGTCCCCCAGCCACTACAGCCTCACCAATTAGGCTCAGAGGAGCTCAGGATGCTGACTACAAGCTCAGCCAATCACCTCCCTGTTCGGGGTGGCCCCTCCCCAGCTCCTAATCACCCCCCCCCCCATCCTACAAAAACTTCAACCAGATCTTACAACTTAGTCATTAGGGCTAACAACATGGGATTCTGTCTCAGAGCTCCCTGCCATGCAGACTTAGAGCAAGCAGTGAGACACTTTGGTGGTAGGAAAAGCACAGAAAGGGCACTTAGCACTATAGGGTTAGCACCTAGTGCTAACACAAGGAGGAGAGCAAAGTCCAAACTGACCTCTCCCTTTTCAGAACCCTAACAGGTACCCCAGCTTTGGACGCTCCATACTTTGGTGGTGGGCAAGGATCCCAAACCTGCTCCCCCATTCCCCTTGCTTGAGGCTGGGTGCCACAACAGTGCCTCCTGCACTCAAGCCACAGCCATGCAGCACCATGGCCCCTGATATGCCATGGGACAAGATTCCAAGATCCACCTGCAATGCCATCCCAATCTCCCCCTGCCATGACAGGGATCCTCAGTCTTCTTCCCTGTGGCCCCAGGGAGGAGGAAAATGGAGTCTTCACACCTCACCATGGTTTGCAGTTCAATAAAGTCTGTGTTGTGCCACAACTGTGTCTCTGTCTGTTTGGTTTTGACTACATGACAGGAGCTCCACACCTGTCCCTGCCCCACTCACTCCCCCGCCATCTGTGACTTTCCATGAAGGCTTCTCAAGGACATGTCTAAGAGGAAGGGCTCTCAGGTGCCTCAGGTGGCTGTGGATGGTTGTGCAGGTCCCACTGGATGTAGTCATCTACCAAACACAGCCGGGGCCCAGCAGCACCTCCAAAGCTGACAATAGGTTCCCTCCCTCACCTCGCAGGTTGCGGTGTGAAGGGGGAGGAGCCAGAGGGTGGTCCGGGTGAATGAGTCAGCTTGGTGCATTGGTTATAGCGTGAGACTAGAACTGGGAGACCTGGATTCCGTTCCTCACTTGTTCCATGGAAGCTAGGTGGCTGGCCCTGGGCCAGATGCACACATTCAGCCTAACCAACCTCAAAGAGTGGTTGTGAGCATAAAATGGAGGAGAAGGGAATGATGTAAGCCACTTGGGGGAGAATGGTCAGAAATAAATAGAGTGAATAATGGAGTTCATAACTGTGTGTCTGCTCTAGGAAGGGGGGCTTCTGCCACCCAGGGGGGAGACATCTGTAAGGGTAATACTGAATGTGCAGGGGATCATGGGGGTCCCCAGAGTCAGTGGCTGGGGGGAGCCAATGCAGCAGGTGGACTCTATGTTTTCAGAGGTGAGTCGGGGAGCATGCCCATTGGACATACTAGCAGCCAGGAATAACAAATGACTTGCATAGTTTCCATTGCAATACATCACTACTACATCACTACACATGGCACTAACGATGACTGCAGAATGGATTTGGAATGACAGTCTCTGGGATTGTTCCATACTCTGCTGACAGGAGTTGGTCCCTTTAAGGGGGTGGGGTGTGCGCTCCTGACAAGGAGCAGAACTCTTGTGGCTCATCCCTCTCCACCCCCTGCCTGAAATGGATGCTGGACTCCACCCCTTTGTCACATGATCTCTGATTGGTTCTGGTGGCCCTGCCCATCATAGTGCCACTGCCTCCACCCATTGCCTCCATTGATCGCTGTGGTGCTGTGTGCTATAGATGCTACCCCAGTTATGATCAGAAAACACTGCAAACCCAACAACTTTGTCAGCTGGCTGCTGTGTAACTTATGCCCATATTTCTGACTAGCACTGCCATAGTTATGCAGCAGCCGGCCCCCACAGTGCAGGTACAGCACAGGATTGCTCTGTAAATGTTCCACATCTTGGAACCATCTATGGATAAAGTTATTATTTAATCAAAAACATAGTGCTTACAAAATGTTATCAGTCCCAATATTTGTTTTATATGTCTTCTGATACATCAATATCATAAGTATCCAACATATTCTTTTAAAGAGGAACATAAAAGCCAATACATTGAATCCATACTGTCGCTGACAAGAAATAACATTTCAATTACAGCCTCAGCAAACTGGCTTTGACTTTGTACTATTTAATTACTATTCCAGATTCTTATTTTGGTAGGTTACTTTGCTTCTGACAAGTGATGAAGAAATATTAGGACAAAAGGTTATGTCTTTTTATGAAACTCAATGTTCTGTCCCCACTCTGCACTCAGTTTTAGAATACCTGCTGTCACTAAAATAACCAAAGTTCTGTCATCTTTGCTGCACAAGTATCTAGCAATGGTTCTTGTCAAAAGCATAAATAGAGACACTTGTATCCAGTATGCAGTAGGCTTCTATGGCAAGTGCTATTGTAAGGACAGTATTACAAAGCATTCATTAGAATTCTGTCTAATTGATGGGAAGCATAGGCATTCAGTGTGGGCACAGATCCAAGAAGTGAACTTGCTGGTTCTCCCAAGTGATGGTTTTGGATCCTCGAGACTTTGTATGAAAAGTATGGTTAGAACTGCTCTATATTTTCAAAGAAAAGATAATGTAAATCAAACATGGACATCCCCTGGTTTTCTTTCACTTTCCTTTCCTTTCATTGGAATGACAGTTTGGCTGCTCATCAGAACTCTCATTGCTAGTAACTGTCTAGCGGGGTCCCCAGCCTTTCTGATCCTGTGGGCATCTTTGGAATACTGAGACAGGGTAGTGGGGGGAAACCAAAAATGGCAGCTTCAGGAGGCAGAGACAACTACAAAATGGGCCCTACAGGGGGAGGAGCCAACCACAAAATGTCAGGGAGGAAGGTTATGCATAACTCTGACTGTAGCATTTCAACATTTCAGGCAGAAGTTCTGTTGACTAGGATGCTTTTTAAAATAAACATACTTTAAAAAAACCATTTTCTTGCATACACACAAAGTTATACAGAGTGAGCTAGTTAAGAAACACTCACCTTGCAGTATTTGTCGATTTCTGAAGGCCAATCAGAAGCTCTACTAGGCTGCTCTGACACACATAGCCCAGACAAGCCTAATCTCATCAGATCTTGGAAGCTAAGCAGAGCCAACCCTGGCAAGTATTTGGATGGGAGACCTCCAGAGAATACCAGGGCCAGGAGGCAGAGGCAGGCTATCAAGCCACTTCTCTGAACATCCTCTGTGCCCCAGTAGGAGTCACCAGAGGTCGTCATGACTTCCAGGCATGGGCATGCACACACACAAAAATGCCAAAATGCCAAAAAAAAAGAGCTCTGCTGGGCAACCCCCCCCCCCCCCCCGCCCCGGCCCTACCTACTTTCTAAAAACTCTTGGTGGGCATCAGGAAAGATATTGGCAGGCATGGGCACCATGTTGAGGATCCTTGGTCTAGAAAACAGGTGACATAAAGAGAACTATTGCTGTTGTGGCCAATCATGGGAGGGGCAGGAGGGCCATTTGGCCTGGGCCTCAGGCTCACAAGGGGAGCTCAGTTTTAGACACTTGTTAATTTTTATGGGCATTTGATAAATTTGCAGTTTGTCTCATTCTTTATTGATGTCTTAGTTTGTTTTCACGTGTCATCACTGTGTATTTTCATTATGGCTAGGGGCCTCAAAATCTGAAAGCAGCCTGTGCTTTTTCTCTGTACCTTTGAGAGGCCCTGATCACTGTGTGTGAAATTGTCCCTTACTCAGGCCCATAGCTACATTAATTCATTTCAAGGCCTGCCCCTGATTTTCCATCAGCCCCCCCCCCCTTACTACCCTGGACTGCCAGGCAGGCAGGCCCTGGACGAGATGAGCTTGCTGGCTGGCCAGTGGGCATAGTGCCCAGCATGGCCCTCCTCCCTTTCCTCACCCCGTGGTGCTCCACTCTGCCCCCTGGTCAGACTCCTCCCAGTGGCTGTCTCACAATCTCCAGCCCCAGCTGGTTCCTCCCATGCCAGGCAGAGCAAGCGAGCACCCCTGCCTGCCTGCTCACTTGGGCACCGACAGTTGGGATGGGATGGTGAGTGGACGCGGTGGGGGCTGTGGAATCACCTTCAGATACTCACCCTCTCCCTGCTTGCTGCATTTGGCACTCATCCAATGGAGCCTGCAGCACCACCTCTGAGGGAAAACAACAGAGGAGGAGGGGCCCCCACCCTCCACTTCCAGGCAGCTCTATTCTCTCCCACAGCAGCCCACTCCTTTTCCAACTCCAAATCTTGCCCGTTTCCTTTCACATGACTCTGTTCGCCCTGCTTTTCTCCCCACCTCAACGAAGTGCCTGAGGCGGCCACTCCTGAAGCCTCTGCCTCTCTGCAAACTGGCAGATTACAGCTCTTATTTCTTGTGGAGGGCAGGCAGGATCCAAAAACCAAAACAGTTTCTTGATGCCGATGATTCACAGGGCTAGTCTAAGCAGTTGCACACCCTCCCAAACCCACTGAAGTCAACAGGGTTCAGAAGGGTGCAGCTTCAATGTGCCCTGAATTATTTAAAGGCCCCCTGATTTAAGGAACCCTGGCTAGGGGCCTGCCCTTACTATTCCCCACTCTTCTCTAATAGTGGCAGATTTCTATTTCCTGGTCCAATCCCTGTACTGATGTGTTAAATGCCCAGCCCCATCCAGACATTATCCCCTCAGTCTGTGCAGCTGAGGATCTGAACATCTTTTCTTCTCCAGCAGCAGTGTACTCATAAGTGTGGCTCATAAGCCTTGCCACATAGCTATTAGTGATTAAGCATGTTTCAACTCTTAGGTGGAAGACAAAAAAATTCGAATATTACAGGATTTATCTGTTATGAAACAAGCTTTCTCTTCTGTGTCACCTTGACTTTGAGCAAATGTATCATGTTATAAACTAAAAGCATTCAGAGTACAATGGAGCATAAAAGAAAAATGATTCTGAAAGGCAGACGCACAATTTGACTTTCATGCTTCCTAAAGACAGATACTGAACTAAAATATGAAATATTTCTTTTATTCTTTCCAACAGTTCTGGGAATCTTCCCATCTATACAGACTGAGATGAAGTGAACTAAAATATTTTAAGATACCTATGGCCGTCTGTGTTTGTAAAAAAAGGAGGAAAACTCAAATAAGAAATACTTCTCTAACTTCCCACAGGGTCCTGGTCATTTTGCCAATGGGGATAATTTATTTGCTGCTGCCTTAAAGTTTTTCATGTTGGAAATAATAACTACTAATACGAAATAGACTTTTGTGTAGTTGAAGTTTATAGAACTAGATTTTACCTGTTCTGAAGTTGTAATCTTACTTGCTTGGAAATAAATGCTATTGATATTCAAATATACATGTTTAAGATCACACATTTGCTTTGGCAGTCAGAACAAAACCCCCCGACTCATCCATGGTTGCGTCTGATCACATAGTGACGGGGCTGAGCCTGCAACACAAAAGGATGTGTGATTTCACAACTGCATGTCAAATTCCTCTGGAGGAAATAGCCTTGCTTCCCCTCCGCTCCAACTGCCACGTGTGATCACAGCCTGAAAATGCCAAGTCAGAGTACAGTGAAAGAGAGTGGGGAGCTGGGGAAGCAAACTCAGTGCTGGAAATTTTTAGGAAAGGTATTGAAAATAAAATATTATGAATAGTTTTATTGCCTTCATCTGAAAAAAGATATCATAGCACTGGAAAAGTTACATATCAAAGAGCTAGAGCGCTTTCTCTGTGAGAAAATGGAATTATGCTGGCACTCAGTGCTATGTTATATTGCAAGTTACAATGATTAGTTGAATTAGCCAGTAGTTTCCTAATGGAGTTTATGTCAATGTAGTTAATAATGAACTGTGTATTTTCTCAATAATAATCTTTTAAAAAATCATTTTTTGAATGAATTTTTTCAAAACCAAGTTGTTTTACATTAAAAAGGCAGCCAATTAAATAGCAGGAAATGTGAAGACTCTTGGCTTTATACCACAAATACTGTTTAAGGCTACTATTTTGTGAAAGCAAAAGATCTTTTTTTAAATGAAAATTTTAAATCTGGAAAAAGAAGAAAAGAAGACAGTGCATGGTCCCATAATAGCAGAAATCTCTGGATGGTCATGCATATTGGGGCCTTTGCCCAGCCTTCTTACTGGAAATGGAGTCAACAGGGCCATCTCTCAGCTACTTGTCACACAGGAAGCTCTAGTTTTGTTAGTCCTTTTACTAAATGCAGGGATGAGTTCACAGACTAGCCTGGCATCAGTCAAGGAGGTTGTAATTTTTGGGATCTCACAGTGATTATAAAATAAATCTCTGTACTCACAGGAGTTGCTGAATGTAACACAACTGCTTTATTGCAACCAACTTCAGACTAACACAAAAACTGAAACTAAGAAAAAGAGAACAGTCTGGGGTGGTGGTGTTTTCCTCCAACCCATAATCAGGTTCCAGTTAACTCTTTACTATCCATTTTGCAACAGTAACAGTCTTTAATTCACGGCCCCCCCAATTATTTTTCACAGCCAAATTGCTTCTGCTGGCTACAGTTTGCTCCACAGGCAAAAAGACACAGCTGTCTGTATCCCACTCCATGGAGGAAAAAGAAATTAACTAGACATATTTAGTGGGGAAAACTGCACGGAGAAAAGGGGTAAATACCATTAGGTTCTGCACCACTTCCTTGATGAAATTAGCAATGTCTCCTCTAAGCCTTCTCTTTCCCAGGCTAAACATACCCAACTCTTTCAGCCTTTCCTCATAAGACTTGGATTCCAGCCCTCTCACGATCCTGGTTGCCCTCTTCTGGACACGCTTGAGCTTGTCAACATCCTTCCTAAAATGTGGTGCCCAAAACTGGACACAGTATTCCAGGTGAGGCCTGTAGCAGAATATTCAGACTGGCATCAGCTCTCCGGGATCTCAGCAGAGGTCTTTCACATGACCTACCACCTGATCCTTTAACTGGAGATACTGGGGATTGAACCTGGGACCTTTTGCATGCCAAGCAGATGCTCTGCCACTGAGCCACAGCCCCTCCCCATTTGAGATTCTCTTCACAAGCTCTGCCATCTCTCTGCCCCTACCTGTAAAGGTAAGGTGGGTAGGATCCAGAGATTGGGTTGTTTTTTTTCCTGTGGTGGTGGCACCTAAACTCTTAGCCTGAGGACTGTTTCATCAACATAATTTTAGATTGCTCCACTTTATGTGTTATTATGCCCTGATTGTTATTTGCTGTTTTTATTGGTTTGTTTTGTTTTGTTTATGTTTTCCATTAGAATTGCTTTTTATTATACTGCAGGTCTGGAGGGAAAAAGAAAGAAATTGGAAGGGAAAATGAAGGACTCAGTGGCCATGTCTTACTGAAGCTTCCTTTTCTAGCCCATACACTTTCCATTAAAATATCTAATGCTACAATGGCCTTCAAGCTCTGTCACTGGTGGTGGACAAGCAATCCGAAGAGCCAAACTTTCAAACTGCATTTGACATTTTCATTCCTACACCAGTTTGGGGTAGTGGTTAAGTGTGCAGACTCTAATTTGGGAGAACCGGGTTTGATTCCCCACTCCTCCACTTGCACCTGCTAGATGACCTTGGGCAAGCCATAGCTCTGTACCAGCTGTTCTCTCAAGGACAGTTCTCTCAGAGCTCTCTCAGCCCCATCTACCTCACAGGGTGTCTGTTGTGGGGAGGGGAAGGGAAAGGAGTTTGTAAGCCACTCTGAGACTCCCTTGGGGAGTGAAGGGCGGGGTATAACTCCAATCTCTTCTCTCTTCTTCTGCTTCTCTGTGATGTTTTATTTGTATATAATATTTCCTGTAATTAGATTGTTGGTGCTTTTGTCTTTCTACATACACATTTTCTAAAGAAAAAAATAAAAGGACTCTAGTCTTGACCACTATTTTCAATGCCTAAATTACCTTTACATAGAATACAGCAAAAATAGTACCAGGCAATGTCATTTATCTTTATCCTATCTTTCCTCCAAACACCTTAGGATAATTCATACAGGTCTCCAGTCTCCATTTTATCCTACAGCAACCTAGTATGAAGTAGGTTAGGCTCTGAAGACAGATAGTGACTGGTCCCATGCCACCTGCTGAAATTCATGGCTCAGGCGATTTGAACCCTAATCTCCTCAGTCCTCATCTGACACTCTAGCTTTGGCTCTACACTAGTCCTCCTGAGGACACAGTAGCTGTGCTTGTCCAAGATCATAACAGGCTATGCACACTGAGCATAACATGCTGATGTGCCAGTAAGACTAAACTGTTCCTCCATTGAATTTGGCATGTGATAAATGTTGCTAAAAAAATTGATAGCTTGAGGTAACACATTTTTCACACATGCCAATTGAGACTTTCCTGGAATTATATCAGGGAGCCTCTATTTAGGGCAAGTAATGAATGAATTTGAATGAGTTAGGTATGTTTATACTTCTACTTTTAAACAAATTTTCCCAGATGGAACATAATATTGTAATATTATATAGAATTAATTAACACTGCAGATATGTTCCTTGTGTTGAAAGCACTAGATTTGCTGAACTTATACATGACTATAAATTCAGCAAAATATCTCTGGTAATCATCCATCCTTGAACAATGACCCCATTTTTAAAATTTATTTATTTAGACTTATATTCCACCTAGCCAGCACGAGCCAGCATTTATATCCTGCCCTCCCCGTGAACAGGCTCAGGGCGGCTCACATACATCGGTACATTGTGCCAGATCAGCATAAAACATTTAAAAACAAGATTAAAACAATCATACAATAAATAATTAACAGATTAAAGTGCTTGCAGTGATGGTCATTTCTTCAGTAGTTGAAACATGGCGTACTATAGAGTATAATATCAATGTTTTACTGTAAAGTATAATACCAACATTTACATGTCCTTTCTATGATATTATTTTACCACAAGTCATTCTCCATGGTCAGTTCCCACATTACACTGGAAAGCCCTGATTATCAGAGTCACATTGGTATGTCCCATTCTAGCCTCACATCTCTACTAAGCTGCTGATGCTGTTCAGAACCTTCAGGTAATATAGATGACCTACATATCTGAGATGACCCAGGCTAGCCTGAACTCATTAGATCTCAGAAGCTAAGCAGGGTTGGCCCTGGTTAGTGTTTGGATGGGAGACCATCAAGGAAGTCCAGAGTAGATACACAGAGTCAGGAAATAGCAAAACACTTCTGAACATCTCTTGCCTTGAAAACCAGATAGAGCAGTGGAACAGGCTGCCTTGGAAGGTGGTGGATGCTCCTTCACTGGATGTTTTCAAGCGGAGGCTGGATGACCATCTTTCGGGTATGTTGTAGGGCTATCTTTTGGCTATGCTCCTGCAGAGTGCAGGGGGCTGGACTAGATGACCTGCAAGATCCCTTCCAACTCTAACATTCTATGATTCTATGAATAGACAATATTGACTTTGATGGACCAAGGTTCTGATTCAATATAAGACAGTTTCATGTTTATACAACATGGGATGAGGTGGTCTGTCAGGTATGCCAGCCCTAAACCATTTATGGCCTCATAGGTAAAAATCAGCACTCTGAATTGTGCCCAGAAACAGACATGCAGCCAATACAGATCTTTCAACACAGAGGTAATATGATCCCTATATCCAACCCCAGGCATTAGCATTGTTGCCACATTCTGGACCAATCTGAGCTTCTGAACACTTTTCAAAGGCAGCCCCATGTACGGCTCATTACAATAATCTAACCTGGATGTGATCAAAGTGTGGATCACCATGATCAAATCATGCTTGTCGAGAAAGGACTGTAGCTGCTGTATTAGGCGAAGCTGACAAAAGGTGCTATGTGTCAGGAGTGCCTCTGAGGACCTGCCTCCTGCGGACCTAAGTGAGGTGGAGGATCAGCTTCCAGCTCCAGAGGAGCCTCCACCTGAATCAAAGGAGGCTCAAGCAAGCACCTCCCAGGGCATTACCCCAGCACCAGCAGCAGCTGAGCCACAGCCAAGCTCAAGCCCACCTGATTCACCTCCTCGGGTGGAATGGCTAAGGTCACGATCCAGGCAAGACTTAGCTGCTAGGAGAAAAGAGGTACACATGCGTGGTTGCAGATCACTCAGTCCTGAGTTTTAGAAGGAGCCGGGACCTCGCTGCCAGCTGCTAACAAGCACAGGAAGTGGCTGGGTATTTAGGCACAGCACAGAGACCACCAACTTGTGCTAGCAACAAGTCATCTTGACTAGGCTCTGCACCTGGTTGGCTCGCAAAAGCTAACCTGATTCTGGACCCTCTGGCTTGTGACTCTGGCTCTGTTTGACTTCGGCTTTGTTGACTACTTGGACTGGTTTGCTTGTGAGTTTCCCTCTCTGACCTCGGCTTGGACTGACTCTGCTTTCGGCTTGTGTTTTGGACTTGGTAATTCATTCCTGATTTGGCTTGACCTCGGTCTATCTTGGACTTCGGCTTGGCTCCTGATCTACTGGCACCCAGCCCGTGACACTATGTGCCATGGAGAGGAACTGAGCCTTCCAAAGTAGGCCAGCATCAATCAGTGCACCCAAGCTACAAACCTGTTCCTTCGGGGAGAATGCAAAGCACTCCAGGACAGGCTGATTCCCTCCAACAAATAGCACCTCAGCCTGGGCTGGACTGAGCTTCAGTTTATTGGCCCTCACCCATCCCATTATCATCTCTAGGTACCTGTTCAGAACTTTCACAGACCCACTTGGCTCAGCTGGTAAGGAGAAATAAAGCTGGGTTTCCTCTGTATATTGGTAGCATGACACTTCAGATTCTTGGATTATTTCTTCCAGTGGCTTCATAGAGATGTTAAATATCATGGGATAGATACAAGATAGATCCCTGCAGACCCCATAGCATCAGTTCCATGGGGCTGAGCAGCAGTCCCCAAGCACCACTTTCTGGAATTAGTCAGCCAAGCAGCAGTGGAACCACCAAAGCATGGTTTCCCCCACTCACATCTCAGTCACTCTCCAGGAGGATAGTGTCAGAGCACATTGCTTGCATGAACACATGTGTTCTTGCCCAGTTCACTGGTTCTGTAGAGAAATTGTTACGAACAAGATAAAGTTTGTATGTACTTTGTAATCATGCTAGTCACAAATCCCTTTGCATGAGTAGAGAGCCACTGTTGTTCTTTTGTTGGCATCATTGCTGTGATTATGATGAGGTGTCAAAGAATGAAATCACAACGAATGCTCTTAAAATATAGCATTTTAAATTCATATTTGAATACATACAAGAACAAGCTTGTGGAACTTAATGGATGCAGCTTCCCTCTTCTGAAGTTTGGTCTCCTCATCACTGAATTATGTGGGAACACATTGGGTACTAATTTCATTTATTTCCCCCTTTGGGTAGCATATTAATTCTGTAACATAATATAACTGATGCTGTAGCAGCAGAACCTAGCAGCAGTTAACAGAATACCATATCCGTTAGTTACATAACCTGTTGACCAGATTCGTGTTCAGTCTTGTCTGTCTAATTATACAGAGTCTGTGAATACTGTACGTATGTTTCTGTCTCAAGTAAATAATTAATGAAGGCTGAAATAATTCATGATGAATGTAACTGAAGTATAGTGGTAGATACTGGTTAAGAGTTTAGGCCTCCCCCAATCCAATAAACTGTAAATATTATGCACTTTAAATATATGTAATCATATTATACATTGTTTCTTTCTTTATAATTAACAATAGGATGTCAGTATCATACATGAAAAGTACACCATACATTAAAAACACATATTTAAGATGGTACAGACTTTCTTGAATGGGAAAGGAATAAAGGGAAAATATATGAAGCAAGGAAAGGGAGAGAAAGAAAAGCTGAAGAAGAAATAGGATGACTGACCAAAAGGAGAGGAATGAACAGAACAATACAACCCATGGGGAAAGAAAGAAAGAAGAGGGAAATGTCTATTAAAAGATTTATAGACTGCCTTTCTTTGGACAAGCCAAAACAAAGGCAGTTGGGGGGGGGGCATAAAAACTTACCAGATAATCATAGCAGGCCAAATACAATTTTATATGAAATAAAAAGCCTAAAATTGGCAAAACTGTCCTCACTAAGAATCTCCAGCAGATGAAGCATCAGCAAAAATTCATCTGAATAAAATGGATTTCCCATTTTCTGCAAACTGTGCAAGAGAAGATGTCCTGTGTATCTCCACTGGAAACCCATTCAGCAGTTCAGGGTCAACCACATTAAAAGCCCTGGTACAGTATACTATAGAGTGTATCTTTCTGTGATGGAATGAGGAGGACAAATGACTATAGTTGACACATGGGCTACTATAGGGAGATATTTCCTTCAGGTACTTGGGTCCTAGGCCATATAGAGCCTCAAAGGCTAAAGGTTCTTAAACTATGCTTAGATGCAAATAGCCAGCCAGTAATTTTTTTTAAAGTGGTGTGATATGCTACCAGCAGCATGTCTCTGACAATAAGATGGGACAATAAGATGCAGCTCTGAACTAGCTGCAATTGCTGTGTTACCTTCAAGGGCAGCCCCATGTAGAATATGTTGCAGTAGTCTAGCCTCAGAATGTGGCAGCATGACTAGACTGACCAAATGAAAATAGAGGGGTCAATTTATGTGTCAGATGTAAATGAAAATGGCACTCTTGGCTGTAAAAGCAATCTGCTTTTTTCTATGACAAAGTTAAATTCAACCAGACTATTACAGGCCAGTCAATGACAGTATTATTCAGTATAACAGATAAGGCAACTTCCTTCAAATGAGCAGCTTTTCCCACCAGCATCACCTCTATTTTATTTGGATTTAGTTTCAGCTTGTTTGCTCTTAGCCACTGAGACTGCTTCTAGGCAGCAGTTTCTGGCTTCTTAGTTAAGGAAATATAGCTCGGTGTCATCACCATATTGATGACTCACAGCCCCAGAGCTCTGCGCAGTCTTGTTTAAGAATCTAGCACAGGTGTTAAATAACACCTGTGAGAGAAGTGATCCTGTGATAATCTGTCAGCTCTCAGGGATGTGAGGTTCTGCTTGGAGGGGTGTAAATGGGATGGCTAAAATGTCATTATTTCCTTCTCTGTTTTCCCCCTGCAACACTGTCCTTCCCTGTTGGTAGGGCCAACCCCACTAGCTACATGCATGAGCTGCTCCCCACCTATCTTCTTCAGCTACTTACTTGGCATGCAAACCAAACACTATGGTGTCTTTTAGGCCCAATTTACACCTCCCCTCTGAAGTAGTTTGACTGCTGTCTTTTCCTACGCTCATTTCACGCTGGTTTCAAATTTCCTTCCCTGGATCTGAAGAGTACTAAGCAACAGGAACTGTTTAAAGCAGTATACTGCTAGCTTGACCACAGGAGGGCAATTAATGAATGTAAACCGTAATTTTTAAACTAGAACAAATATGGTTTGAAACTAGAAACAGGTATAGACGTGTGGTGTTTTTTTTTTTTTTGAAACTAGAATGATTCCAGCGGGAAAGATGTAGATTTGACCCAGGTAATTTCCCTCCATTTATGGGTAGCAGGGTGGTGGTAGAGTTGAAGAATGGGTTTGCTGATAGACCCCTTCCTTAACTGGGCAGTGTATGGACATTGTTAGTAGTGATGTTACAATTGGTAGATAGTGATGACATTGCTAGGAGGACTAGACATGACTTTTACTGCTATGTGTGTTCTTGTTCCTGCTGCTGTGATTATTCTTTTAACTTTGTTGCTGCAATCCCAAAACAATGTGCCAATGTGTATTCAGATGCAGTGGTTGCCATTCTATGTTAGACCAAAAGATTGCTCTGCACATCCCATTGCAATAAATGCTTTTCGTAGATGACTAAGAAGCAGCTTATCATAAGAATTTCACACATAATTTTATGCAAGGTAACCTGAACACAAACTGCTTTAGTAAACAGTTTGTACCCTTGGATTTCACATATGTGAAATAACCTCTCTAAATGCTGCTTCTACAACAATGTTTTTGACCAATCATTATCCAAATACATTCTTTTTTTCTTGAAGAAGAGAGTTGGAGCTTGTTGATGGTAGCATATCAGCTCTGTAAACAACCCAATCTAATTTCTGTGCTCCTCACAGCAATTGGGATATTGTAAAGCAGCAGTTGAGCAGCAGTTGTGGTAAGATTTGATATTCTCATTTGCAGCTCAGTGATCCCAGTGTTTTCTAAATAAATGAATTGTATTAAACAATGCATTATTTCTACTTTGATTAAAATAATTTCCCCACACTGAAGCTGTGGATACTTTAGTGTGAAGTTAAATAATTCCATGAGGGTAAAACTCTCAGGCTGTAGATCAGAAAAGGACTCTCATGCCAAATATGTGCCCTGCAATACAAATATAAAGGACTGAGTCTCCTTGGATTAAACCAGAAAGAAATGATTAGCAAGCAAGGATGGTTTGTATGGATCAGCTACCCTGATCTATGTGAAGAATCTCCATATTGTTTGGAAGGGATATCCAAAATAAATAGTCTGGCTCATTTCTTCAGTCTGTTGCACAATTAATGGAGCAAGTAGTTGGAGTGTTGAAAACTGCTTCTTCATAGCTCCCAGTAGCCCAAATGATTGGCTGGCAGAAGTTCCTCCAATTTCTTCCAGTGGTGCCTTGTTTAAGGGACTCTGTTCAGCAAAAGAAAGTTGGTACCTCGCTGGGATGCCCATGAATAAACATTGCATCTGTAGAACTTTGGTGATATCATAAACTACAGCAACTTTGATCTGTTGCAGCACCCATAACTGTAAATAATGTTTTTTATTGCCAGCTTTATTTATTACGTGTATATTCCTTCTTTCTTCTGTCATGGAACATGTCAGCATGCAGAAGATTCCCAGGTGATCTCCTATCCAGCAGCTACCTAGATCCAAACCTGCTTATCATCTGTTTTCAGTTCATTATTATTATTATTATCACAAACTAATCCAATAGGAAGTTTACCTGCAGGAGCCCCATTGCAATAAATAAGAATTTAGCAAAAGTCCTTTGTGCCCCCATTTATTTATATCCTGCTCTGTCTTCCCCAGACATTGTTAAGCATTTTTAAAATGTAAATACTTTACAATTGTTATTTTGCCATTTTTCTCAGCAAAAAGTTATTAGTATTACCATTCCACATGTTGAAACTGAAAAGAAATCATTTATAACTCATGGAATTTACTGACCAGCTGGAAATGAACAGGCTGGAAGAAATATTGACATGCCATTTTCTGTTGAACATCAGTTACCTGAAATAGTTTTAAGAAATAACCTTGTGTTGGGCTCCTCTCAGTTTTTTCACTTGTAAGAAGGGAGGAGGGTCACCCTTTGACCACTGAAATGATGGCTATGCCTGTGTTAATGAGGCCCACAGGTACAAAAACCAAGAAAGATGAAGACTGTAAAGAGGCACAGACTTGGTCAAGATCAAGTGAAATCACCTGGCTCTATGCATAGCTGAAAAAAATAACTGCTGTGCTGTGTAATCTGCTGAGGAATGTTGTATAATTTGAAATATTTACTGGATCTTAAAAACAAGAAAAATTTATCCAGAAAATTTTAGAGGCCCTGTAATATTTCTGCAGCCGTAGCACTTTCATGCACACTAAATAATGCACTTTCAATCCACTTTCAATGCCCTTTGCAACTGGATTTTACTGTGTGAAATGGCAAAATCCACTTGCAAACAGTCGCTGAAGTAGATTGAAATGGCATAATTTAGCATGTGTGAAAGTGAAAGACTACCAATATGAGGAATGGCTTAATGTGAAGAACAACTAAAGTGTCTTGTACAGCCATCTATAAGCCTTGTTCTAAAACAAACGGAGGTCACGTGAGTTTAGAGCAAGTCCTCAGATTTCCAGTTTCTTAACAGAGTTCTTAAGAGAATGTGGGAGCAATCCTAAGTGAGTCTACTTGGATGTTCCATTTTATTGAATGGGACTTATTCCCTAGAAAGTATTCTTATAATTACAGTTTGTTTCTAAACTATAATTGTTGTCACTGCAATCACTCTACTTCTATAATTCTGTAAAAACAGTTTGTTCCAAACTTTGTAAGTGAGAATTTTCTTTTTATAACCATAACCTGCATGATTGCCACTTGTAAAATCTTTCTTTTTTTCTATGTGCCTAAAATATTCAGGAGCTGAGCACCAATTGGGAAAAACTGAAGCAAGCCCAGTTATGTAAATAAAGTATCATGTCATGTCAGATAATGTACATTCCCATTTGCCCCTTAAATATTCCCTACACCAATAAGGGTTGTAGTCACACACACGAGATAAAGCCGGGGGGGGGGGGGGAGAAAGAGAGGCTATTTCATCCGGAGGAATTTAACCCACAGTTGCACGATCACACCTCCCTTTGAAGCTGTTGGTGCAGTCTGTGGCTGAGTTCAGACTGGCAATGTAAAGTGGGGCAGGCACGCCTCGGCAACGGAAGAAAGGAGCACGTTCAGACATGCGGATCTGTCCGTCAGCTCCGTTGCGTACTTACCCGTCTCCCAGTCGCTTTCCTTTCGCTTTAACAGGACACCGGTTTTTCCCGGTGTTCAGGGGCCTTCCTCCGCATGCCTCCCGCTTCCAAACAGTGTGAACTGGAAGAAGCGGGAGGCATCCGGAGGAAGTGTGAACGCACTGGCAAAAAGTTTTGCACATATGCGCATGTGCGCACATGCGAAACACAACAACGAAAAAAGAAAAAAAAGCAGCGGCACGCGCAAGCCGTGCGCGCTGGCTACGCAGCAGTCTGAACGCTCCGTGGCAGTCTGAACGCTCCGTATTGACGCTGATTCGCATTGCTCTGGCCAGTGTGAACGGCCAGCTCCGTGGGGTTTTCCCCCCGCTCCAGTTCCCTCCGCTTTGCCTCCGCTTTACATTGGCAGTCTGTCCTCGGCCTGTTAGTGTGTGATCAGATGCAACTGTGGGTGAGTTGGGGTTTTTTTGTCCCATTTTATTCCTATGTCCCATTTTATTCCTATGCATTTAAATGAGGGATTGATGAATTGCACTTCCGCACTGAGGGCTCCCTATGGAGTTTGCAATGATGCACATACTGCAAAGGGGGAAAAACAATGGCATGGAGTCAGGATGGCCTTATCAGACCATCCCAAAGCCATGACAGTGCACTTGAGTGATCAGACAGGGGAAAGTCTGCTCATAGCCTGTTGCAACCCGTTTACTACCGGATTTTCTCTGGTATCTTTTAACTCCACTTCTGCGGTGGAACAAAACGGGTTGCCGACGGCTGCATGGCACTTCCCAGATGTTGTCTGGTTGCTCCCTTTAAATCCGCCTGGCATTTGCACCTATATTGGATCTAATTGTGTGTATGATCACAGCCAAGAACAGAATGAGAGTCAAAAGGGGGAAAATGTACATCTTGACTTTAAAAAAATCCTTCTGAGGAAGTCTATTCTCAGTCAGAACACATTCAAAGATGTACAGTCAGAAGCAAAACTTACCGCCTGTTCTGGGTCAACCCTTCCATCTTTTTCTTCAGGAAGGTATATCTTATAAATAGCTTATTTTTTATGTATGAATGTACAAGCAAAACTATGCAGTTCTTTCACTGGTTCTCTGTCGCTCAAAATGATTAGAACAGTTCAGAGAAGGCTATTGTGGCTGCATGACTACCCCTCATGAATTATTCTTCCAGCATAGAAGTAGCACTTACTGCCTGGAGAGGAGATTAGCTAAGGATTGGAATGACCCAAATATTCCATATTTAATGCATAACCATGGTTGGTGCTTGCTGGATCTCAAAAATAAATCCTCACAATTGTATTTCTGTATCATGCTACCAAGACCTAGATACACAGAAAAGAATATGCTGACAAGTTTAGAAAATGACATGTACACCTGTCACTTCAGTGCCTCACACTCAGTGTGATGTCACTTATGTAGCTCTTTACCAGCATCACCTGCACCATGTGGTCTGTGTGGAGCGGGGCAGCACTTGGGGTCATGCATCAAGGGTTGCTTTTTGCTCCAAAGCCACTGCCATTAAGGTGGGCTTCTTTGAGCAGTGGCTGCTCCACGCTGAACACTGAACTAGCTGTCAAGTGACAAAAATCTTGCAAGCTGGAAGTCTTCAAGGCTGGGGATGGGGTGAAAATAGCTTGTTCTAACTCCTGCATCGCCCCCAGGATAGCCCTGCCTGCAGTGCATTGTAGCCACCAGGACAAAGACAGCAGTTTCTTCAAAATGATTATGCCCAACTGACAGTGGGCTCTCTTATTTTCTTTTCCGGCAAAATAAGTTTCCACTGTCCTAATCTGAACAGTTCTCCCTTTCTGATGGTGAAAACTGGCTCTTTCAACAAGTATGCAGAGGCAACAGTTACATTACTTTTTCATATGTTAGCAAGGTGAGGAAAGGCATGAGGAAGATTTTTGAAGGTCTTGTAGATGTCAAATTTTATATAGATGATATGTTGTTGTGGACAAATAGCACCAGTCAAGAGCATCATGAAAGGCTTAAGCAATTTCAGAAAGAAACCTAAATTGAACACTAGAAAATATACATTTTCCAGATACTTAGCAATATCTGAAAAGATGAAACAAAACACAACTAGAGGACAGGCCAAAGTTGGAGTCTAGTGGCACCTTTAAGACTATCAAAGTTTTATTTAAGGTATAAACTTTCATGTGCATTCCCACTTCTTCAGATGCACACAAAAGCTTATACTGTGAATAAAACTTTGTTGGTCTTAAAGGTGCCACTAGACTCCAGCTTTGTTCTACTGCTTCAGACCAAGCTACCCACCTGAATCTCTCTAGAGGACAGGCTGTTGAACACCTAAATATTTTTCTTTCTAATTATCAAAGTAATAATGGTCATGTGAATTTAACTCAAGTCAGTGTTTCTAGCTAGTCACTTTTCCTTGCAGAGGAAATGGGGAAAATGTAAATGATTACCAACATCAGAACAACATTTGTAAAATTATGGCTTGAGTAAAGATACGTTTCCCAAAGAAGGCTATCATTATTATGTATAAACTACAGCTTCGGACTGAACAGTGAATGTAGCTGCAACAAATATTTGGGAATAATTTGAAACACATAAAAGAACCATGTATTAACACATTTAAAAATGTTGCCTATCATCCTATTTGCCTTTAAACATTTATTTAGACAGACAGGTGTTTTTCTAAACTCTCAGAAAAGAATATAGATGTATGCGTTCAGGCAGAGAACACCTCCATATGGCTCACTCAATCTCTCATAAGAGGTAAACTGAATGTGTTACTAAGTGCTTTTGGAATCCCTGGAAACAAAACAGTTGCACAGCCAAATCTCCACCTCCAATATAATTGATCTCACAACTGAGTTTGTGGTTCATATGCAAAGAAAACAGGCTAAGTCTTCATACTCTACCCACTTAATCAAAAGTAAATGTTTATTATGTCATTGGACACAAGATCAGTATTGTCATGATTTTTCATGCAGCATAACTTGATATCTGATGTCGCACATTCATTCATTCATTCATTCATTCACTCATTCATTCATTCTTTCATTCTAGTATTAAACCAGCATAAAACACAGTTAAACACTCTCCTTCAAGGACAAAAAGGCCAATTATGTGGGTTTCTGTCTGGCAAGAATGGCTAAAAGACATTTTTTTCTATCTGGAATGGCTCTATGTCTGAGGATCATCAGAAGAATATAGTTTATGACAGGGCCAAAGGCTAGTACCTTTGCTGAGAACTTGATACCATGAGAACTTGATACCATGTATCAAAAAACTTCAGGCTCTACCACACTTAGATGGCAACCATCCTACTCTTGAATTACTGTCGGGTCAACAAATGCATTTGAAAACTCAAAGAGGTACCCCCGTTGTTCCAACAGAACAACATGGATGCGAGGCTATTTGGACTGAATGACTAAATTTGAGGATGAAGTCAACTTTGATGAAAGAAAATGTTTCTTCTCTTCACTCAGTCCTCCTGGACCCTAGCTTGACAAGCAATCTACTGTCTCATCATTAAAAAAGCTATAGACAAGCTGGAATGTGTCCAGAGGAGGGCAATGAAGATTGTGAGGGGTCTGGAGACCAGTCCTATGAGGAAAGGTTGAAGGAGCTGGGTATGTTTAGCCTGGAGAGGAGACGCCTGAGAGGTGATATGATAACAATCTTCAAGTACTTGAAGGGCTGTCATATAGAAGATGGTATGGAGTTGTTTTCTGTTGCCCCAGAAGGTTGGACCAGAACCAGCAAATTGAAATTAAATTAGAAGAGTTTTTAGCTAACTCTTCCTTTCTGACACTTAGAGTCGTTCCTCAGTGGAACAGGCTTCCTCAGGAGGTGTTGGGCTCTCCTTCATTGGAGGTTTTCAAACAGGCTAGATCAGGGGCGTAGACTTTGTAAATCCCTGGGGGGGGGCTCTTTCGTGCGTGCGAAACGTGCGCACGGGGCCATGTCCCCGCCGCTTCTCCCCCCCCCCCAGCCCCAGGGAGGCAGGAGGGCAGGCCGGGGGTGGAGGAAAAGGAGGGGTGGCGACGGCAGCCAGTTGGCTGGCTGACTGGCTACCTGCGGGCGCTCCATTTTGCCAGGGGTGGCTGAGCCCCCCCCCCGGGAAATTTCGGGGGAGGCTCGAGGGCTCGAGCCCCCTGTAGCCCTCGAGCCCCCCCGTAGTTGACGCCTATGGGCTAGATGGCCATCTGACAGCAGCCCTAATTCTGTGAACTTAGGCAGATCATGAGAGAAAGAGCAGGAAGGGTTCCATTAGTGCTTAGTTCTTGTGGACCTTTCTTTACATGCCCAGGGAAATGCTGATTGCCACTTTAAGGTCAGGAAGCAATTTTTCTCCAGGCCAGTTTGGTCAGGGATCCTGGAGGTTTTTTGTCATCTTTTGGGCATGGAACAGCGGTCACTGGGGGTATGGAGGGGGAGGTATTTGTGAATTTCCTGCATTGTACAGGGGGTTGGATTAGATGACCCTGGAGGTCTCTTCCAACTCTATGATTCTATGATTTAGTGCAGCAACTGAAACCTTTTCTGACTGACGAAATTAGACCACATGTAAAGAGAAAACCAAGGCAATCCAAACCCTGGTTCGATAAAGACTGTGTACTAGCCAAATGGGCCCTCATCTCAGCTTTCCATAAATATCAAACAGCCCCTAGAATTGACAGTCTAGAGGCCTGTCTACATCTTGTTGAACATAAGAAAAAATATAAACAACTTATTGTCCATAAAAAGAAAATCTGTATAAAAATATCTTGGGACAGGCTCATCCAGGCAGCCAAAGAGAAAAATTCCATCTTGCTTTGGAAAATGATGTCACAAATAGTTATACATCAGAAGCCATACAATAAGAGTACCTGGAGAGCGTGCTAGACTTGAGCATAAGAACTATTTAGCTTGCCTCATTACTCTTGAACTTAGCTAAGTCACCATTTCATGTCTTAAATTTCCTTATCTTTTAAATGAGAATAGTCATGTTCCTCATAGGGAATTCATAAGAATGAATGAAATACAGTAAGTTAATATTTTATTGTAACTTTATTTTTCAAATTCCTGTGCCACAGTTTCTGGCCAAATAGGCCCTCAGTGGAGTTTAAAACACATGAAGTTCTAAACTGCTTTGAGTCCCCACTGGGGTAAAAATGTGAATATAAATAAATAAATAAATGCATCATAACATGGGTCAAATTCAAAGTGCCAACTCAAGGCTTTCCTGTCTCTTTCTTATGCTGCACCCCAACATGCCTCTTCAAACCCTGACCCCACCCACCAGAAAAGTGATGGGTACAATGTGCATATCCGCAGTGTGAGAGGGAAATTGGTGAAAATTATTCCCCTCTCTTCTGCTGGTGGAAAACAAGGACTGAAGACAAAATACAGAACAGTTCATTTCCCCTCCAAACAGGATTATCTTGATTGATGTTTCTGTATGTGTCTGGCTGTGGACATCCCTGGGCCAATGGGGCATCAACCTCCTGTGAAGCCATGGCATCCAGAGCCAGTGGGGCTGTGGCCAATACCAGTGGGGCCATGAGCAAGGCTGCCCCGACAAGGGCCCTTCCAGCCACCCGGGAAGCCACCAATAGGGGTGGGGCTGGTAGGGCTGTAAGCAAGGCTGCCCCAACAGAAACCACCCCTACTGAAGCCCTCCCCACCACTGAAAAATGATGCCCCCCCTCATGGGGACCTATGGAAATGCAAAAAGCAAACCTCAAAGGATACCCTGGCTACCTCAAAGGATACAGGGCAGGACTCCCAATTCTCTGAAGCAGGAGTTTTCTCATGGCCAGACTCAGACAAGGAAATGAGGAAAGGGGAAGGGAGAACAGAGGTAATTTACCTTGGGCAGGAAAGGAACACCGGGGAAGGAGGGAGAAAACGGCAAGCACAGCCACACCCAACCACACCCAGGAAGACAGGAAAGCACAAGAGACAAGGGAGAGGAGCTAGGGATGAGGGTTTAAAAGGAGGGCTCAGGAAAGCCAATGAAAGAGAGGAGACGAGGAGACAGACAGGAGCATGGGAAAGGGAAAAGGGGGAGGCACAAACAGATGGGGGAGGATAAAAAAGGACAAGCAGCTGAGGTCAAGGAGGGTTGTTTGGTCAGAGGTCTGCGCCAGGGAGAAGTGACTGTGACTGGAAGTAGGCTAAAAATGGGGGAGACAACCTCAAGGTCTCCCCATTCTGAAACCTCAGTATTCCTGGGATGATGGCTGGGCCAGGAATGAGCAGGACAGAGCTCACAGTATGATTCTACTTTCTACCAATCATTCCACCATCCTGGGCTTTGGGAGAGCTTTCTCACTCTGTATAAGCACAAGCCCTAAATTTGCACAAGCTATTTAGTTATCTGAGTATTGCCTTTGAGAAAGGACAAAAGACTTGACTGTACTTGCTGGCAGAAAGGCAGGGCATTTAGGGAGGAGAGTGAAAAAACCCGCAGCTTGCCCTAGCAGCTTGCTGGCAACATTGGAGGGGGGGGGGAATTGAGGCAGGGACTAAGACCTGTCTCCATAATAGACATCCAACTCACCTGCCCCACAGGGGAATGATGCAAAGGCTTGGCTTTTACAAGCTGACAGACTGGCAGGATTGCTGAGGCTGACACAGAGGGGGGAGCTAGATTTGAGTCCTGTAGGACCTGACAGACCAGCAGGATTTTCAGGGTATGAGCATGTGAGAGTCAAAGTTCCCCTTGTCAGGGAGGGCAGAATAGCAGGTCCAGGTTTTGCCCCCCCCCTTTAGTTCTGCTGTTCTTTAATCAGTTCATTTTCAGTATTATCTAGAAAGCAACAACATGAAGCAAACCACCCATATTTGTATTGTTAGTGTGCCAATAATTGTAATGACAATAATCTGCAGCGTCTTCAGTTCATAAGACAAAAACTTGATTATCATTTCAATGCTGCTAATATATGCCTGCAGGTTAGTCAGGATGACAGGTGTTCCACAGCACAAAACAGCAATTCATGTAAAATTACTGGTCTCTGTTGGTGATTATTTCCTTCTGACTGCAATCCCAAAATATCCCTGCTGTTTTGTTTTCATTGTATATTGTTTCCATTTAGCGGATATCGTGTGTGTGGTGGTGGTGGGATCATGATTTACTACTACTGCATCAATGAGGCACTGCAATTGAAAAAAAAAGTGGAATTCCTTGACATTGTTTCATGACAACAATGAAGTCAGAATGTTTAGGTACTATGTAGTCAAGCCCAGGGGTCAAGAAGAGTTCTTGAAAATGATGTATAAAGACTGAAGAAAACTGACTTACATGTAGCAGTCATCATGCAACCCGTGTGTAGGTCATGTGCAATTATTACCCATGCTTTGAGTTTATAAATTTGATGCTCTGATTTGCTGAAGTGTTTGCACCTATATGTGGTGCAATACTGATGTAACAGTCCGCATACATATGTAGATTTCACAATAAGTACTTTCCATATAGAAAGTCTGCAATGTCTAGAATAGCCCTTAGACATCAATGTTTGGCATGAGAACTGCTCAATTCATGTGGTTTATGACACAGAATCCTCAAGTCTACATACTAATACCAAAATCATTATGACACCACTGTCACAGAGATATGAAGGAGGTGTTACATTAGAGTCTTTTTTTTATAGAAGACTAATAGTCCAATGGGCCCAAAAGAGACTCCCAAACAAACACCAGCAAATAGCAGATTAAGAAAATATGGGCCGTAAATTTCAGAACCTCTTTTGTCTACTGTGATTGCACTGGTACTGCTGGGCACTCTGTATATTGCACTGGTTCTGCTGGGCTTGCAAAAATGCCCCCCCCCCCAAGTTTCTACTGCAAAGATTCTCTGAGACTTTGATTCTGTTCTGCTGGGCTTTTATTGCCCTTGGGGGTTTAGCTATCTCCGCCTCCATTGGAAACAATGCAGGATGGGAACACCTTCTTTGGGAGGCTGTAACTTGGACCCCATAAATCCAATCCTCACCAAACTTGGAGGGCAGGTAGAGGAGTGTCAGCCAGAGATCCCCTCTGATTTTGGTGTCTTTAGCATGCGAGGGGGTGTGCTGTTCTACCATGACACTGCAGCCTAGCTGAAGCTAAGTAAGTCGAGGTCTAATCAGTGTCTGGATGGGAGCTCTTATGTAAACTGCCTCTATGATGGAGGAAATTTGGCTATAAAATGAAACCAATCTTTGTGGCAGTTCTGATTAGTTAAGCAGCCACTGCTTTCCATACCCTCTTCTGCTAAAGCTGCCCCTCTGGTGCCTTTTCTCAGGTTTTTACCATAGTAGTGCCTGTGACTTGTGAAGATAATTTCAGAGAGTAGCCATGCTGGTCCGCAGTAGAAGAGCTAGTTTCAAGTCCAGTAGCACCTTAGAGACCAACAAGTTTTTGGGGATATAAGTTTTTGAGAGCCAAAGCTCCAGTGAGCTTCATAGCAGAGTGGCGATTGAAACCCAGATCTCCCCAGATCTAGCCCAGCATGTTGACCAGTACACCACATTGGCTCTGTACATCTGCATGCTTCTAACGATGACTCAAGAGAAATATAATTTTCTGATGATGAATCAGCCATCAATAACTGAATTCTAAGCTAAAAACCAATCAACTTCTTGACATAGAATTCTCCCCCCCTTGTTTTTCCCCCTATATGAAGACGGACTGTGTCTCACTCTAGCTTTTCCTTCTGTTCTGACTGCAATAAATACATATGGTATATTTTCTTAATAAAGGTCTCTCCTGGAACATTATGTTAAAGACTTTAGTGAATATCTCAATTTAAATAAGACTTTCTACTTCATAAAACATCAGTTCCTCTCATAAAGGTTTTTGTTTTCATTGCTACTTTGCTAGATTACTCATTCCCCTACCCCGCCAATTTTATCTGTGGGTCCACCAACATATAATCAATGGAACATTTTTGAAAAGCTATTGAGGAAATACCGGTATCCCTGGGTAGGATTCTTTCACATGGGAATCAGAAAATTATTCAGCGTAAACAAGGTACGACTAGCTGCTTTGTTTCTGGGCTGGACAGGCTTAATGGCACCACATCACCTGTTTCACTGAGCATTTTCTAGCCTGATCATCAAAAGCTAATTGGACAGAATGAACCCCAAAGGGGACCTTACTGAGTTCCTTTACAGGGAAGCAACATGGTAGCTGGGGAAATTAACAAGAAGATGACCATTTGAAGCTGTTTTTACAAATGTTTAGCTCCCTTGTAACAGTCTTGATGAATATATATATCTAATGGTTATTTCATTGTTTCTATCAGAAGCCATCTTGGGAACTGGATGGCTTAGAGATTGGGACATAACTACTTCAAATACATTACTGGTGGGAGTTGGAACTGGATGTTGAAGAAACCATAGAGAAGCCTGCTGTTATAGTGAAGCTTCTTCCAGCAGAAGGGGCTACCCGGTGGCCCCATGACTGCAAGGTACATCAAGAGTTAGAGATGAAAGAGGAGTAAGACAGTCAACAGAATACTAGTAGGCAATGTTATCCCTTTATCACAGCTGCCTGGTATCACAGACAAGATGTACAAATAGAGAAAGAAATGATGCTATTTTGACATCCTGCCTGCTTCCTCTAGTCTTTCCTCTCAATTTCTTGAGAATAAAGATGTTTTGAGAGCTGCAACTGTTTCCAATGGACTGATTGTGGTTCATGCCAATTTTATTGATTTTTAGCAGCATTTTAAAAAATATTACTGTGAGACACCTCAAGTGCAGAATGAGAGGGGATATCAATGTCTTAAAGAAATAAAAACATAAATAGATTATTTTTAATAAGTCTCCACTACAGATGAGTGCAAACTGGCTGATGAACTAAAGTTCGTTATGAATTTTGGCCGATTTGTGGTTTGCAAACTGCTATGAACTTCCACAAATTTTGATGTAGTTCATGGTCGTTTGTGAAGAACAGAAAGCAGGGGTGTGCTTCACAAAAAACAGCCACTCAGCTGTTTGGAAACCCCTGCTTTTTGCTCCCAATGTTTTTTTGTGGGCAGCAGAAAGCAGGGTTTAAATGGCTTGGAGTCATTTTATGGAGTCATAAACCAAAATGCTGTGAAAAGCCATGGGGAGCAGAAATCAGGAGATGAAAGTTTAAATGGTTGGCAAAATGATATGAACTGGTTTGGTTAGTGAACCGGCATATTGGTTCATGGTTCAGTTCATGGTTCAGCCATGAACTGAACTGAACTGCAAAAATGTGGTTCGTGCCCATCCCTAGACTCCACCCATATATGGTTAGGGTTGTTGGAAAAGTGTAACTGGGAACACTACTAAGTGTGCAGACTCTAAGCTGGGAGAACTGGGTTTGATTCCCCACTCCTCCACTTGCACCTGCTGGATGACCTTGGGCAAGCCATAGCTCTGTGCCAGCTGTTCTCTCAAGGACAGTTGTCTCAGAGCTCTCTCAGCCCCACCTACCTCACAGGGTGTCTGTTGTGGGAAGGGGAAGGGAAAGGAGTTTGTAAGCTGCTCTGAGACTCCAAGTGAGTGAAGGGCAGGGTATTCTTCTTCTTCTACATTTACTCATACTGGATGATTTCAGGCTAGGCCCTTCAAAGGGAAAGATACAGTGAGTTCTTCACGACGACATCCAGCAAGGATCTTGCTCATAGGCTGGCTACTAGAGGAGACCCTGACAGTTCAACGTCTTCCGGCTCCCCTCCTAGTTACTGCTGCCATACAGTGCTACTTTGCAGTGGCAGGGATGATGGGTAGATTGCCAGTGACTGTTGGGTATTTCAGAGTCTTGTTTGGATATTTCAACCAACCAAATGATTGCAGAGTTAACAACTGAATGGGCCAATTGGGGCTGGGCAAGATGGAAGGTGTAATGGATTATAATAATTTCTGTCACACAACAGCTAGAATGAAAACTTCTGGGAATCGTTGTAGGTGTCACCAAAATATGCATTTGCATACACCACTGCACTGTTTGAATCACATCACTTTTGAGGATGAGCCCATTAACTCAAAAAGACTTGGGAAAGTATAAAACTGGGTGGAGATGGATATCTGTGGGAAGTTTACTCAGTGTTTGCAACATAGGATGAGTTGATATGATCTTTTTCCTCTATCTATTCTGCTCTCACACACAAATACATAAGCTTGTTCTTTCCTGGTTCACATTTGTTAGGGGTGAGATTGATCGTTTGCATAATTGCCTAGTTCCTTTGTATGATTTTTCTATAAGGAAAATGCAGTTGTACAATCCCTCAAGAGAAATGCTTTAAAATGAAAAAAAAAGCAAAATATAATACTGATGCTTCCCCTCTGTAATTTTGCATGGCTGAAGTATATTTTGCATGGCAAAATATTCCTAATTAATTATTCACTTAATTCTGCAATGCAGCTTTCCAAAAACAACTGAGTACAGGTTTGGGATCTCAGCAAGAGTGTATTTGAACCAAAACATCTGTGCCTTATGCCAGCATTGATTTCCCACTGGAACACATGGCACACTGTGACATCGCATGATTTAAATGTATTTCACAGACTCTTCCCCATCCTATCTCCATTTCTATAAAACAAACTGAAGTAGAGCCATGATGGTACATTTAGCAAGAAGAGATGTGTGGTTCCATGTGAAATCTCTTCTGTGAACCTAGTGGTTTTGATGACTGATGTGGTGGGTATTGCACCCTGCAGTTTAATAGCAAAGACTGTTCTTTGTTCCTATATTGCTGCTTTGCCTTTTTCTTATCCTGACTTCTGTTTCATGCATGTCCCATCTGATGTCACTTAAGACAGTCAGATGTGGATTACACATATTTTTGGTCTGTTGTACCAGTCAGTGGTGTACCTAGCCTATGTGGCACCTGGGGAGGATAATGTTTTAACACCCCTGTGGAGAAAAGCTTTGTCTCCTGGTCAGTTGGCAAGCAGCAAAAGCCTTCCTTGTGTATTTTATCATTTTTTCCCTCTGGTCAGAAAAGGAAGTCCAGTCCAGGCACCTCAGCTCAACTTCTTATGAATACTAGTGACTCTAGCAGGAGAAGACAATGGGATGGTCAAGTCTTCACCCATCTCCCCCCTTCCCCAGGCAAGAAACAGAGTTTGGAGGGCTTTTGGCTAAAACAAACACAAAGATAATCTCCAGGAATGAGCTGAAGGAAATGTTTCTTTGACCTGGCAAACTGGGTGGAGACATAGAGTTAATAAAACTTCCTTGCAAGAGGAAGTTGGGCTCTTTTCCTTGGCTGAGGAGGACAATAAATGTGGTCAGCTTGGGAGAGTTGGGGTAAGCTTTGAGGTAATGGGAACTCAGTAGAGAACTAGAACAGCTAAGCTAAAGAGCTTATCCTATTTCAACATCAGTTAGGGCACGTATAACGAGAGGGACAGAAGATTTGCATTTTTACCAGTTCCTTTTATTCTCCCTTGCTCAAATCTAGTGTTGCGCTAAAAGTATGCTTGGAAACATTTTTAAAAGATAAATACTTTGATCTTTTGATGTTGGGAGTGATTCTCTGTACCACATAGACCTCCACTGTTTCAGACATGCTATTTTAAAAGGGAGCCCAAGAAAGGAGGAAGGCAAGCAGCTGGCAACTGGCTGTTCCCCCAGGGGTGCACAAGGCATTAAACTGTCCCTGAGGTAGCCAGGCATTGGGCAATGGGTGACACAGAGACAAGGCTTCAGGACTGGGAAGGGAAGCTGAGGGTCCTGATCCTCTCAGTGGGAAATCCCTATATTGATCAAGTGGTGGTAACGGCTACTCAAGAGTAAAGGAAAAGCCCCTCCAGGGAGTTGGGAACCCCCAAGGAGGGTAGGGTGGAATGGGGCCTGCAGGCCAGAACAGGCACATTCTGCCACAACCCCCCCTCCTCTCTTTTTTGCCTTCAAGTCACAGCTGACTTATGGCAACCCTGTAGGGTTTTCAGGGCAAGAGACGTTCAGAGGTGGTTTGCCATTGCCTGCCTCCACGTTGGCCCTGCTTAGCTTCTGAGGACTGACAAGATCAGGTTAGGCTGAGGCTATCCAGGTCTGGGCCCCTCCTGTATATGCAAAAATTATTGTCAGTAATAATCATGAAATAAAATGAACAATAATAATGGCGAGAAACAAAGGGCAGACAGTAAAAATGTTATACAGACGCATGCCCATAAAAAAATAAATAAAAATAAAGTCCAACACACTATTCCATTTTGAGAGTCAGCATGGTGTAGTGGTTAAAGTGTCAGACTAGGATCTGGGAAATCCAGGTTCGAATCCCTACTTGTGCCATGGAAGCTTGCTGGATGACCTTGGCCCGGACACATTACTCTCATCCTAGCCCTGCCCTGGATAGCCCCAGGATAGTCTGATCTCATCAGATCTCAGAAGCTAAGCAGGGCTGATGTGGAAGCAGGCAACAGCAAACCACCTCCAAATGTCTCTTTGCCTTGAAAACACTACAGGGTTGCCACAAGTCAACTCTTGACTTGATGGCAAAAAAAAAAAAAAAAAAGAATCCATCACACCACTCATGTCCTGAGCAGGCACTTGGGAGGGCTTCTGTTCTCCATTTTGAAGCCCAAGAAATGACCATCCCAAACATCTACATGGCATATTTGAAAGTGAGGAGTCTGCCTTTGTATTAACTTTTACTAACTGACACTAGCCAAAACATCACAAAATAGTGATTGCAAGCTTCACCAGACTAGATGTTAAGAAACACACCTCCCCTAAAGAAGGTGCCCGCATATTCCATTTTTTTCAGGGAACTAAAGTCAAACCAGAGAATCTCTGCAGTAGAAAGTGAAAGGGTGCATTTTTGCAAGCCCAACAGAACCAGTGCAATGTACAGAGTACCCAGCAGTACCCAGTGCCATTGTGGCAATGCCAGCTAATGTCAAGCACAGAATCACAGTCTAAACAAGGGGGCAGGGTTTGGAAGCCCAGCAGCACCAGTACAGTGTGCAGTGCCCAGCAAACCCAGTGCATTGTGGCAATGCCAGCTAATGTCAAGCACAGAATCACAGTCCAAGCCAGGGAGGGAGGGTTGGAAGCCCAGCAGCACCAGTGTAAACCCAGTGCCTTCTGTTTATAATATTTTAAAAAGTGTAAATAAGGGGGGGCATGGAAAAATTAGATGGAGGGAGAGATAAATGAACGAGAAAAGTGTGGATAAGCTGGAGAGAAATTAAGAGAGAGAGAGCTTGTTTTATCTTGCTGCAACACACTAACTACTGCTTTGCAACATCTGGCTGAGCTGGGTGGAACAAAAGGAAGAGAGAACGGCTCTATAGACTGCTGGAAAAAATGACCTGCAGGCTGGCAGTTACTGTAAGCAACTATGTCCTGACGTGGTTGTTGGGATTAGTAAACATGATTGCTTCAGTCTTGGAGAAAGGGAAATGTAGACTAGTCGGTCCTGCTATGCTGAGAGATGTCCCCACACCCCTAATGGCTGCAATCAGAACTGCCTTTTAAAAATAAAAAGAAAGACATTCAGCTAGACACAGCAAGACCCTGGCTTCAAGGGCAGCCTTCAAAGGTCCTCCTCAAGGAGCTCCCAGGGCAGAGCTCCCCCCCGCCCCCCCCCCCCCCGGTATGCCACTGGTGCCAGTCTAAGCATCTTGGCAGTGGAAAGATGGTCTAGATGGGTAAGCACAAAGTAATTGGCTGAATGGCCTAATGTGGTAAAGGTATGACTTGGTACCTTAAAAAGGTTTTGATTTCTTCCCCACAAAACAGGCTTGTAACAGATGGGAGTGTAGGTCAGTTTCAGCAGGAGATGGATGTCTCAGCAGGCTTTAAGGTGTTTTTAAAAAATCATTTCTGTTTCTCATTAGTAGTCTAACAGCCCTCCCCCCAGCTTCAAATCAGCCAGCTGTTTTATCCAACAGGAAAAATAACAAGGGCAGTTCATTAACATGGAAATGACACACCAGCAAAGGACTGGAGGAATCGGAGCTGGCATGCTGCACTTGACTTGTCACTTAAATCCAGTTCATCTCAGGTCTAATCTCAGTGAAGGCACTGGAGCCATGTGGAGAGAGACTTGGACCATTGCCCTTAGCTATTGTGGCTCATAAGATCACACATGGAGCTGATGCCACTGCAGACCCGGGGCAGCTGAGGATGCAGCAACAGCCTTGATCTGGCATTTGAGAGCCACTGCTGATTTGCTGATTGTGCAAATGCTACTCCCATCTCACTTCATTTTTCTTTTTAACAAGCTACTAAAGAAGGGAATTCAGCTTTCAGAGAGTTGCTTGTCATGCAAAATCTCCTGTTAAGGAATGATAGTTGGTCTTTTTGTGACAGTCTGTTGTACAAATACTTACTACTTCAGAGAGAGAATGAATTGTTCCTTTGGGCTGGGATTAAGCCCCCTTGAAAAGGGGACTTCCTTCCCGGTAGACCTGCCTAAGATTTTTGCCTTGGTGCTGAAAAGTGAATGGAGATCATATCTTCTGCACATCATGCGAGAAGCCCACCCCATCATATCTGATGTGGGCCCTCACATGCTATTCACAGGGGATGAGTGGAGCAAATTATCCATAGTGTTTCAAATGGTTACAGCTGGTTCACTGTGCAGCTCAAATATACATGACTTGGACTTCTCTGCTACTACTTCCCTCCCTCCTTTGTCTGTTCTGTTTGTTGCAAGCAGTATTTGCTTCCCAGTCTGAGTCAGAATATCAGCGCTACAAAACAAGAAGCATGTAGTTACACTTATCGATACGGAAGGTATTTGCATAACAGTAAGTTAAAGAGATGATTCCCAATTACTGTCGGGGCAATTTGTGCTCAGCATCTTATTGATGCAACCTCATTGCCTGGCCAACTCCAGTCTCAAGGGCCTCTGCAGAAGTCAGTACAGAGAATTCCCATCATGATTAGTAATGGCAAATGTGTCAGTTATTGTTAGTGTTAGTTTCTGTCTGGGAAAACACCCACAAACCAAACAACAACCTGAATGACATCAAACTGTCAATGTACCTTTGGGAATGTTTGTGATTGCCCAACTTAAAAAAAACAACAACCATAAAACAGATACAGGGTGAATCCATGATCTTTGAAATCAGTGAGGGAGGAACTCTGCAGGGAGGGAGTAATGAAATGTCTAGTGGCTTATCCTTCCCATTGCCATTATTGTTGGTTAGTCTGAGTAAATACAGTTGGATCTGGTTCTTGTTCCCACCAACTGCTATATTAACATCAGTGTGCATTTTCTGTGGCAATGATTCACTTTCTCTATCATATAGTCAATTAAGGTCCCCATAACATAATGTATGGGCAATCTGACATGTAGTTTTCCTGCATGAGCATTTGTGTACACATACCTATCTATGTACTGATCATGCAAAGCAGTCAGTATTGTTCTTTCATTCTGCTTATATATTCAGGAATGTGTATTTAAATGTTTTAAAGTCAGCTGCTGGTAAAGACATCAGACAAATCCAGCAAGGAATAAACAGAGTAATACTATCCCAGTTACATCTGTTGTGGGGCTCTGGTCACTAGAAACACTCTTTGCACCGGCAGAACAAAATGTTTTATTGGTATAATGAACTTAATTCTGCTGGGATAGAGTTACTATTAAACTGGTGGGATTCTGTATCAATGAGACAGTACCCACAACAAGGGCAAATGGGGATGGGATAGAGGAGGATCAGTATAAACTGACATTTGTGTAAATCTTGTGCTTGATCGGAATTCATCCCTGCCTCTGATGATGGATAGATTCAGTAGGATAGATTCAATACAGTAACCATGTTGGTCTGAAGCAGCAGAACAAAGTTTGAGTCCAGTGGCACCTTTAAGACCAACACAATTTTAAGCTGGGTATAAGCTTTCATGTGCACGCACACTTCTTCAAATACATTGAAATACAAGTCACCAACCATTCCATATAGGTAGTGGGTGAGGAGGATGTTGCCAGGAAGGGTCAATTAGAGTCAAGATGCATAAGTAACTGAGCAGTAAATATAAATAAGACTGGATGAAGGTGATTGGTAAGACCTGTGAATAGCAGAAATCAGCATACAACATAATAAAGGAGTTTACAGACAAATCTGAGAACTGAATGATGTTAGCATGTATAGTGAGATAAGAAACCAATGTTTCTGTTAAGCCCTGGGGATTCCATTGTCCTGAGTATTGTAATAACTTGCAATTTAGCAATCTGCCATTCTAGTCCGTTTCTGAAGTTCCTTTGCAATACTTTGAGGTCCCCAATTGGAAGTCCTGGAGGGTTGAAGTGTTCTCCTACAGGCTTCTCAGTTTTGTGATTCTTGATGTCAGATTTGTGTCCATTTATCCTTTGGTGTAGGGTTTGACCTGTTTACCCCATGTGGACAGCTGAAAGGCATTGTTGGCATTTATTGGCATATACAAAGTTAGAGGACAAGCAAGTGAATGAGCCTGAGGTTCCAGAAAAAATCCTCCCCCAAACGGATATTTTTGGGAATGTGGAAGATTGGGAAAACAGCTGAGAGGCGAGGAGGCTGCTCCCTGCCTATCAGCTGTCCCTCCCCCCTTTCTTCTGCAGTCCATTTAAACCACGCTGGTTTAAAGATCAGGGAAGCAGCTGAGAGGCTGGGAAACTACTTCCCACCCCATCTATTAGCTGTTCCCCACTTTTTCTTCTGCAGTCTTTTTAAACCAGGCTGATTTAAACGGGAAATCCCAAATTGTCGTTGTGGGTTTTTTCATGACATTCTAGCTGCTGCCACATGTTGATTTCTGCCTTATTGTGACAGCATCTCAGGTGAACATCACTGCAGTTAGTGGGTGACCATGGGCTCTGTGGAAATGGCTGTCAGTGCTGCAAAATCTATTCTTCTTTCTGCTATAATCATGATGCTTTCTACTTTGCTGCTGGTGGTACATCGGATTGTAACAACATAGTAGTACTAGCACTGGCATACCAGATTGGACAAGTGGCTTGCTCCGTGATTCTTTTATTTGTTGAAAAGCAATGATTATCTCAAACTGCTATATAGTCAGCACAAGAGAAAACAAACAAGGGACAGATACGTCAACAGAAAATATTGACAATATTCAAATTAAAACTACTAGATTTCTATTTTTCAGCATTAGCTGTATTAAATGGTGTCTATAACAGGGAACAGCAATGGACTGTGAAAAGCTAAGGTGAGCTGCCAAAGCAAACAAACATTTTGCCATCAAAACAGGATGAAGGCATGGTCTGAAATGTAGGCCTCATAAAAACTTTTAGGGTTGCATCAAACACGAACTCCTGTAAGAACCTTTGTGGAATAGGATCACTGTTAATATATGACTACCATCTAGAGGAATGAAAATTCTGAACAATTTTAAAGTTATTGTAAGAGTTCATACAGTAATTTTTGTCTGATTATCTTCTTGAAAAAGATATGATTCTAATGATATGATTTGCCAGACTTTTCATGGATATGTCATAAAAAGAGAATAGGCGTTCACACTGCCCAGTCACTTAACAGATACAGTTTGTTCAACCATAAATTGAGTTGGTCTGTTTGATAGGCTTAGCAGCAGGCTAATTTTAATTTAACCACATTCCAAAATGATGTTTTTATATCTCTTCTTTAGTTTAGGCTTAGATTGGACCAACCCAGCTCCACGCTTCCCTCCACAGAGTTGAATTTTAATTTACATACCTTTCCTTCTTCAGACATGTCTGAAATATGCCGTTGTTGTTGTTCAGTCACACAGTCGAGTCCAACTCTTCACAAATATGTTAGATGTTCTTAATAATTTCTCCATTTTCATTTTAGCAATCTGTTCCTAACAAGGAAATTAAGAAGGACTATAGAAGCTTTATGCACTTTTTGTGCTGACTGCAAATACTTTTTGAGGGCAAATATACACCTGAGCCTGTCTGAGGCCCAAATTTATTGCACTTGCTTGGAAAAGGCTTCTGGCACTTGTCAATCTCTCTGTTTTCTATGAGTTTCTTTGAACTTTCTAGTGGAGCAGACATTTCACTGCCGTTTCTGAGCATAACCTGTTCTTTATTATCTGTAAATAAACTGACCAGTGGGGACAGTAAGGCAGCATTACTTTCTTGCTGCTTCCAAATAAAGTTTATGTATGCTTCAGAGGTTCCAGTGCTTTGGGAGTTCCAGTGCACTCTCTGCCTTCTGTAGATATAGGAATGATACCTATTCTGAGTACTCAGCCTGTAGTAGAAAGACTTATATGATCGGAATAAGATAAGTCTAAGGCTGAGGACAGACTGGCAATCTGGAGCGGGAGGAATCCGGAGGCAAAAGCTGTGGGGGGGAAATTCCCCGGGGCTGGCTGTTCACACTGGCCAGTGTATTGCACAAGGATGCTGTTACGGAGTGCTCAGACTGCTGTGGAGGGGCCCCAGGTGGGCCGGCCTCTGCAGCTTGTGGCAGGGCTGTTTTCGGCAATGTGCGTATGTGCGCATGTGCATATGTGCACATGAGCACTCATGCGCAAATTGCCGAAATGGCACATTCACACAGCCGCCTCCGCTTGAATCCCGCCTTCTTCCGGTTCACACTGCCTGAAAGCAGGAGGCATGCGGAAGACGGCCCCTGGACACCGGTTTCTCCCGGTGTCCTCCTAAAGCGAAAGGAAACCGGCTGCAAAACGCGTAAGTGCAGAAGGGAGCCGAGGGACAGCTGCAGATGTCTTAATGGGCTCCCTTCCCCTGCTTCCCAAGCAGAGCTCTCCCGCTCCAGATTGCCAGTCTGTCCTCAGCCTAAAACTACTCAGAATTTGTTTAATCTCAAAAAAAGCTTTTGAATGAATGAACAGTTGACTTACCAATGAACACTGACTTGCCATCATTTGTAGGGGCATATTAACAACGGTACTCCCAGAACCAGAAGGTTTTGACATCAAGGTGTCACAATCAGTTCATTCAGGAGTAACAACACTTCTATATGAGGCAGAAGATCAATCCATCTCCTCAGATTCCTCAATACCAGGTATTAATGTCCTGAGGTTGTAGGACCAATTGCCTACTGGTTCTGCAACTGATGTGTTATACCCATAATTGTTAAATGCATTAAGTGAGGTAAATAAAGTGACATGAACTAGAACCAGTAAAAGCTCACGCCTTAACTTGTTACCTCCAGAACAGCATCTCAATCCAGCTAAAAAAGAAGACAAAACCTGCAAAACTAGGGAGTAGAGCATGCCATGACAAAGTGGATTGCTGGAACCAAACATCTCCCTGGGCAAAGAGCAAGCCACTTAGGAAATTCCAGCAGGGAAGTAGAAGGAGCCAAAGGCACTGCCAGAACCTTACAGGTGGAGCAAACCTCCTCTCCCATATCTGGCAAGGAGCCAGCCTTTCAGGTAGCTTCCAGTCAGGGGAAAAGGCAAGGCAGGGTTTCATACAGAGAACAAGCCTCCTCTTGCCCAGTTTGCTCATCTTATTCACAAATGCCTGTGCATTGGAACAGTCTTTTGTGAGTGGCTGTCCTCCTGGCTAGCTGTGATGTATTGTTATCTTGTGACAGAGTGGCTAGATTGAGCCTCTGCTTTGTTGCTAACAAATACTATTCAGTTCAGTTTCTGAAATGTACTGGGTTCAGATGCGTAGAGTGATCAGCTCACAGTTTATTAATGATTCAGCTTAACTCTAAAACAAGACTAGCAAGGCAGAAGCCATGCTTATATGCATGCAAAACACCCCACACACCCCACACCCACTCCCTGTGATAGGCTATTTACAAAATATTACTACTTGATAGGTTCATTCCAGAGTCCTGGTCTGCTATTGTTCTAGTACTTCAAGCTCTGCCAGTCTCTAGGGTGATTCAATCAGGGATGATTCAATCTCAATACACAACAGTTCCCAATGCAATTCAAACCCTTAGAACCTGACTAAAATTGACCAACGAACCAAAGTTTTCTGTCTTGCATAACCTTCAGTTCTGACAGCTTCATTAGGTTTCAGTTTTTCCAGTTCTCACAGACTGGCATAGTTTACTTAGAAGGAACTATAAAGACTGCAGTGAGCAGATAACTTTGGCTAAAGAAAACTCCTGCCTTACAAAAGCATGAAGAAATCACAAATTCTCAGCTCTGTTTGGCTAATTGCTCAAAGCAGCATGTATAACACATTATGGCAATTTGTGCAAGGTTAGCAGGTTTGTTTCCTTTCCCTTATGCAAGAAGTGAAAATAAATGAGAAAGAAAAAAGAACTAGAGGCTTCTTATGAGGAACCAGGAACCAGTTAGGAATAATACGCCAAGGAAACAAAAGTTGTGCTTAAGAATAAAGCTAAAGTTAGTGTGACCACTACAGAGTAATTAGTCTTTCAGTCACAAAGCTGAAGGCAGTGGAGACTGAATCCTAGATAGAGGAACAGAGAAGAGTAGCAGCACAAGAACAAAGGAGAGGAAAATGGAAGCCACCTGAGACATTAATGACCGCCATGCTCAGAAATGGAAGCTCCAGCATGGCAGTTCGGAAAAGAGTTCAATTTGGATGTGGATGGCAGATAAAGAGAAGGCTGGGGAAATGAAATCATTTTTATACTTGGTTGAAGAGGAGTCAGTGAGACTTTGCATTCAAACATTTTCCTTCTAGTAGCTCCTTTCCACTAGCTCCCCAATGGGTTATTTGGTGTTTACCACAGCTCCAGGATGAAAACAACAACCACATGGAAACATATGCAACTTTGGATCAATTAGAAGGGCAGGGTAATACTAGGGTTGATTTAAATTTAAAAATGTTAGCAGCCACTTGCAGTGTCAGAAATAGTAAAGATATTTCTATTAGTGAGCATAATTGAGGATGCCAGAGTATCATGGAGCTTGCTAAGGAAAATTGACTTGGCTTTGGAGATTTGCTGGGCATACAAATTGTCCAGAGACAAGGATTAGAACCCAAGGTGCACAGATAGTGGACACTGCCCATGGATCGCACAAGAAAGAGAGAGATTTCTCATAATAACAGCAGCAGACAGCATAGAGCAATGTAAATACTGTGTGGGAGAACACGAAAAACAAAATGAAAGGTATCTAGCATACAGTGCAAAGTGCCATAACACTGATAAGCATAACCATTCTACGTCCAGTGTGATGTAGTGGTTAGAATTTCATATTAGGATCTGGGAGATTCAGGTTTGAATCCCCATTCTGTCATTGTGCTCAGTGAGTGGACTAGAATGGCTAACTCTGGGTTGAGAAATTCCTGGAGATTGGAGGTAGAGCCTTGGGAGGGACCTCAGTGGGGTATAATGCTATAGATTCCACCCTTGAAAGCAGCCAGTTTTTCCAGAACTGATCCCTGTAGCCTGGAGAGAATTTATAATTTTGGGAGACTTGCCAACCCCACCTGAAGGTTAGCAACCCTACCTTGGGACAGTCCCGTAGTCTCTGCCTAACCTATCTCACAGGATTGTTGTGAGGACAAAATGGAGGGGAATGATGTAAGCAGCTGTGGGTCTCCATTTTGGAGAAAGGCAGTTTAAATAATAAATACAGCTGACTATGGAGAGTAAATAAAAGGTAGGTTGTTTGGTGGATGGGGTGGAGAGAACAAAGCAGGGAAAGGTGAGGATATTGGGGTTGCCAGGAGTATAGGAAATAGTGTGGGGAAGCAGATAGAGAGGGAAAATGAAATGCCCCTGGCTAGTCCTTTGGGTTCCTCATGGTGGAACTGGGCCTGGCTTGGTGGTTGCCATGGCACAACTGGGGCATAGTTTTTAGGATTGCCAGCTTCCAGGTGGGGCCTGGGGATCTCCCGCTTTTACAAATGATCCCCAGCTGACAGAGATCAGCTCCCCTGCCCTGGAGAAAATGGCTGCTTTGGAGGGTGGACTCTATGGCATTCTACCATGCAGAGGCCCCTCCCCTCCCCAAACCCCACCCTCTCCTGGCTCCACCCCCAAAGTCTCCAGGTATTTTCCCACCCAGACTTGGCAACCCTACTGCATTCTCAGCCACACAGTGTGAGAGCAAGCCTAAGCAGGTGTAATCAGAAGTTAGCCCTGCTTTATTCAGTGGGGCTGGCTTATTCCTAAAAGAATATGCTTGGGATTTCAGCCTTTCAGCCTGGGGATCTCCCGCTTTTACAAATGATCCCCAGCTGACAGAGATCAGCTCCCCTGGAGAAAATGGCTGCTTTGAAGGGTGGAATCTATGGCATTGTACCATGCTGAGGCCCCTCCCCTTCCCAAACCCCACCTTCTCCTGGCTCCACCTCCAAAGTCCCCTGGTATTTTCCAACCCGGACTTGGCAACCCTAATAGTTTTCCAGGGAGAGTCTGCCAGGGAGAATTAAAGGAGTCTAAGTTGAAGATAGGGGAACAGGCAAGTTGGGAAGGAGAGAAGGAAGCAGGAAAAGGGAAAAGGCTACGGGGCCTTTCATGGAAGGGAAAGACGAAATAATGGGGAAAGGGAAATGTGATACCCTCCACAAGTTCTTGCATTCCCTGGCTTGTACACTATAAATACAGACAGTGAATGTAAAGCCATTCCTTGGGTCACAAATCTTGTGTTCAACATAGCAAAGGAAAACTAATACAGTGACAGAACCAACTACATACAACCATGCTATTGAGGAACAGACCTGTGATGTTATTCTCCATATCCTTTTCCACACTTCCATCGGAAGAGACTCTCCAGCTAGCTGTTATCAATGTATGATTTCAATGCATTGAAAGAAGCAGGAAAACAGGTAATTCAAAATAAAAGAAATAAAGAGTAGAGGTTGTAGATGACAAAGGGTGCCATTTGGGTAGAAGGCAAATCCAAACTATGAACCTGATAAAGGTATAGGGTTACTAACTTTTGAGTAGGCCTGGAATTTTCTGAGAATGACAATTGACTAGCTAGATCAGTTTCCCTGAAAGACATGGCAGCTTTGGAGGGTACTGAGCTGCATTACCCTCTCCAGATTTGGCTGTCCTGAGGCACTGCCCCCCCAAATCTTCAGGAATTTCCCAAATCAGAGCTGATAACTCTATAAAGGCACAGCTCCATATCATAATGGGTTGGATCTTGTGATTTGTTAGTGGAAGTTGGTAATGGGCAGGGTTTTTTCATAGAAAAAGCCCAGCAGGAACTCATTACCATAATAGGCCACACCCAACAGCAGAAACTCATTAGCATATTAGGCCACACCCCTGACAATGCAACTCTCTCCCAGGATCAGCTTCCCCAGGTGCCCCACGGCTTGTGAGGTGCATGGGGAACCCAAGGGAAGGAAGGCAGTTTCTGGATTGGCAGCTGCAGCGTGCCTGGGGAACCTGAGGGGGGGCAGTTTAAACTGCCTTCCCTCCCTGGATCGGCTTGGCTTCCCCAGGCACCCATCAGCTTGTGAGGTGCCTGGGGAACCCAAGGAGGGGGGAAGGCTGTAGGTGTGGCCAACTCAGAAGCCAACAACAGAGAAAACACCAACTGCAAGTCATAAATAACAAAGAGAACCACAGCTGTGGAAATAGACGCACTGAAACTTTTTACTACTCCTGCTAATGATGTAAATAATACTACTAACTAACATAAATTTGCCTATCTAATTTATAAAACATACAGAAGATTACATTCCAATCTTTGCAATAACAACTAATTATTTAGAGGGCTAAACAAAGCTGACAATTTACTTTTAAAATCTTTACTATAACAAACTGATTATTTTAGAAGGCTAAACAAAGCTGAACATATTCTTACTGAGGTTAGACAAGGCTTGAAAGACGAGGTCCTCCGGATTTGTCCTTCGTTTCGTGTTGCTACCACTTCTTCAGTTGCCGTTATACAATATACAACAATAATTTAATATCATTCTTACATGTACCAACTATTTGTTATGATTATTTACCTAATCTCCTTTGTGCTTATTTCATATCCTTATTCAATGGGTGTAGCTAGTCCCCCATTCTAAAATACAAAATATTTTTTCATTATTTAAACATTTGTTCAATATTTTTTCTATTGCCTCATTCTGGCTAGGAGTGCCCACTCACCATTCATCATTAATATGGTCCTATTCCTCAGTTATTTTAATGGGCACCCAAGCTCCAATGCTGCTTTCCTGTGTGCCTTACTACAGCCTCTCCTAATGTTACTTAAATGCACAAAACACCAGTACTCACTCCCAAATCTTAAAGGACCCATGTCTACAGATAACAGGAGAAGTCCAACTCCATATTTAATCCTTCAGGATGCATAGTTTTCAGTTTATGTATCCAAAAGGTTTCCCGTTGATACAATAATTTTTGTAAATCCACATTATTATACTTGCGTGGGCAAATCATTTCTAATGCCACAAACTTGAAGTCATTACATGAGTGGCCCGGGTGATCTCAGCCCCATGGCCTATATTGCTATTAGTGCACCTCAAGCATGAGACCCCAGGAATCAGATTTCCCTGGGTCAGAAGGAAGTGCTTGGGGGAGGGGATTTCAGGAAAGATCCCAACCCAGAAACCCAAGTGGGTTTTAGGATCTGACCCAGTGGAGGTGGAAGTTAAGCCCATTCACACTTCAGGAAAGGGGGAAAAGGAGACACTCACTTGAGACATAATAACCCTTTAAAATTCTTTATGTAAAGAAACACATTTTAATCAATTAAAAAACAGACAGCTTAAAGCCAGTGATTAAAAGATACATAAACTAAAATGCGAGACTATACAATCGTCTGAATTCAGATCTTTGGAAAAGGGACTCAGGGAGGGATGAGTCAATGTCTCTCAAACATTAATGAATCCCCAAAGAACGAAATCTCTGATCATTCCATCTTATATCTTATAAGTTATTAAAAATGATGATACTAGTAATACTGTTGAGTTGCTTTTTAAGAAAGGATAGCAAGGGATGGTACTTTTGGCATGAATAAGTGGTACATAGGCTTCTACTGTTGTTTTCAATAGTTGATCAGAGCGTAGAACCAGTGAGTTGGCTAGATGCAGATAATTACAAGTAGTCTAAACACACTGGGGCAAGGGCCAACCCCCTGCTGCCAAATGAACATCAACCAAAGCTCCAAATATTCCTCTGAGCACAATCCATTTTACAGGAATTCCGGACACAGTTGTTTAAAATACAATATCCTTTCCTCCCTTGCACATTCCAGTTCCATTCCAGTTCCATTCATCTTACATTTCCATACTGCATTATCGTCCTAGGTCATTAATTTTAATTTTTTTAAAAAAAGATTAAAAACTTAGTTTTAGCACCTAGTGGCTTGGTGCCAAGATACATGCAGCATATTTCCTGCCTTTTTAAAAGTATCAAGGGATATGGAAATTAAATCTTTGGGCCCTGACCTTTAAAGCAATTCACAACAGTGAAGTTTATTTATTGCTTACATACACTGATCAACCTCTGGTACAGAATGACCACAATTTTGTACCTCCATGCTCTGTTGTTCTTATTGTCTCTTTTATACATACATCACTATAGTCGAATGTGTGAATTGCTTTAATGTTGTATGGTGAGCTCCAACTTTTGTGCGTGATGAAAAACAAGCTGGCAGTTGATATTGCAGTGATCAAACAATGATCACCCTTTCAGAAATACACTATTAAATCAGCCAGGAGCACCCTTTTATCAGCTTCTCCCAGACACCAAACTCAGACCTGTAGAGAGGCAGGCTCAGAAATGTTCACTTGCCTTTTTCAAAATCAATATACTACCCAAGCACAAAATTCTCCTGTGCCCTATTATTTATTTATTTACTTCATTCATTATCTGGCTTTCTCACTGAGACTCGAGGCATATTACAGAGTTATAACAGCAATACAATTAAGATTAGTATTATAGTATTACAATGAACAGTGCAATGAAACTAAATCACATAATTAAAGGACAATAACATTAAAACAGCATAAAACATTCAGGAGCCTTGATTTTCTAAATTATAGGATCTGGACCAGGCAACACAAGCCATGGCTGGTTGGTTTAGACTGAGCCGGCTGAAGTTGAATCTGGCAAAGACGGAGGTCCTGTGCTTGAGTTGGGGTGGTCTGGGGGTAGGGATCCCACTTCCAACCTTCGGTGGGGCACCATTAGTGCCAGTGCCTGAGGATAGGAGTTTGGGAGTGCTCCTGGATATCTCCTTAACAATGGAGGCCTAGGTAGCAGCCACTACTAAGTTGGCTTTCTACCATCTTTGGCTGATTTGGCAGTTGGCCCCCTTCCTCGACCGCAATGACCTGGCTACAGCAATCCATGCAATGATCACCTTGATACTAGACTACTGTAACGCTCTCTACATGGGGCTGCCCTTGTCACAGATCCGGAAGCTGCAGCTAGTGCAGAATGCTGCAGCCAGGCTTCTGATGGGTCTTCCTAGATAGGAGCATATCCGGCCTGTGCTGAAGACATTGCACTGGCTGCCAATAGCATACCAAATTCGCTTCAAGGTGCTGGTACTCACCTTTAAAGCCCTATATGGCCAGGGTCCGACATACCTGAGGGACTGCCTTTCCCCATATATACCCCAGAGAGTACTACGGTTGGAGTCTCAAAATTGACTGACCCTCCCGGGCCCAAGGATGCCAGGCTCACTGCTACCAGGCTAGAGCCTTCTCAGTGGTGGCTCCATACTGGTGGAATGAGTTCCTGAAGAGATCGGGGCCCTGCAGGATCTTTTACAGTTCTGAAGGGCCTGCAAGACGGAGCTCTTCCACCCGGCTTTCAATTAAGGAACCACCCTCACCACTACCACCAACAACCATGGTTATGGGCCTGGCCCCAGCTCTGAGATCGAGCCATACCATCGTGTGACCGAAGAAGATCACTGAGTTGGAAACTGTCTGTTTGTTTACATCCTATCGCATGCCATCTTAATTAATGAAGAATTATTACTAGCATTTTATGATTTTATGTTTCATTGTAACCGACTGTTTTAAATGATTTTATGTGGATTTTATGGTATTTTGTACCAACTAGTGTAAGCTGCCCTGAGCTTGCTTGTGGGGACAGCAGGTACAAACTGAATGAATGAATAATTAAAATAATAAACTGGATTTCACAATTAGATAAAAACAAGCGGGGACCTGCAATACTAATGGGGGGATCTCTTCCCACTCTGAGCTCTGCCCCCACAGTCTTCCTTCGGGCCCATTGTGTCTTCCTTCCCCCACAATTGGTGATGCTGCCGGACCTGCTGCAGCTCCTGGCCACTCCCCCCACTACGGCTCCTGGATACACCCCACCATTAGTGACAGAAGTTGGTATGTTGTCTGCACATGCACAGATAACACTTTTGCTTTCAGGGGGGATTTAAACCCCCAAATTAAATTTTTTAACAATTTCAGATTCTTTGCAAACTTGGAGGGTCCCTAAGTTTGTAGCACTATCTGGTTTATGTAAGTGTGGCCCCTATCTGCAGATTTAAGTATCTGCTGATTAGACAACACTTGACAATTGAATAATTTCACAGGCAATTAAAATGTCAGCACTGATACCTTTAGACAGGCCCGTAGCCTCTGGCGGGGCCCATGGGGTGACACCCCTCCCAAATCTTTTCTGCCCCCTCCCTGACCCTGCCATTCTCTAACCCTGAAGGAGAGGAGCAACTGCTGGAGGAAAAGGAGAGGAGCGCCGCACTTGTTTGCATCACCTTCTGGGCTCTTCTCTTCCCTCTCCATCCCATGGAGAAGGCAGGCAGGGCAGCAGGTGAGCTCACGAGCTTGCCAGGGCAGCAGGGGAGGAGCTCACTGCTGGCAGCATGTGACCCAGGATGGGCTGGCTAGCACAGGGACAGTGAGGTGCTGGGGCAGGGTGGGCCATTGTGATGAGCCCCAGAGCAGGGTGAATGGCAGATGCAGCTGCTAGCCTGCCAAGCTTGCCACCTGCTGCCCTGCCTGCCCACCTCCGTGCTGGGAACACCAGAGAGGGAGAAGGAGAGCCTGAATGAATGGAGTGGCAAGGAAAACCCAGCATAACCCCCCCATGTAGGGCTGCCAAGTCCAACTTGGAAATATCTGGGGACTTTGGGGGTGGAGCCAGGAGACTTTGGGGGTGGAGCCAGGAGAAAGGAAGTGACATCATTTTGTGATGTCACATCCTGTGATGTTGCTTCCACATGTTTCCACATGAACTCATGAAGTTTCCTAATACTGAATCAGGCCATTGGTCCATCAAGGTCAGTACTGACTACTCAGACTGGTAGTGGCTCTCCAGGGTCTCAGGCTGAGATCTTTAATATCACCTATTACCTGATCCTTTTTTAGCTGAAGAGGCTGATACCTCCTGCATGTCAAGCAGATGCTCTATCACTGAGCAACGGCCCTACTGAATCCTTCCTCATCTCGGCAGAATATGATTTTCATATCATAAGAACAGGAGAGAAGCCACAGTGGATCGGCCCATCCAGTACAGCCCATCCAGTACAACACTCTGTGTCACAACAGTGGCCAAAAATACCAGGTGCCCTCAGGAGGTCCAGCAGCGGGGCCAGAACTCCAGAAGCCCTCCCACTGTTGCCCCCCAAGCACCAAGAATGCAGAGCATCACTGCCCCAGACAAAGGGTTCCATTTAGACCTTGTGGCTATAATAGCCACTGACAGACCTCTGCTGGATGGGGACACAGAGAGAGAGAGAGACAGACAGACAGACAGAAAAAAGAAAGAAAGGGGGAGAGAGAGAGAGAAGGAAAAAAACTGGCAGAGGCACTTACTTCCATTTAGACCTTGTGGCTATAATAGCCACTGATAGACCTCTGCTGGATGGGGACAGAGAGAGAGAGAGACAGACAGACAGAAAAAAGAAAGAAAGGGGGAGGGGGAGAGAGAGAGAAGGAAAAGAGCTGGCAGATGGACTTACCCCAGGCCCAGCAGCAACCTTTTAATCTTACACCAGCCGCATGCAAAAGCAGGCCCTTCAGTAAGAGCTTAGTCCCTCGTTAATCTCTGGGCGGGGCTCTCTTGCTAACTCTTAAAGGGGAAATGTCTGGTGAGGCTTTTCACTGCAGGCTCTTCAGACATTTCCCTTTTAAGAGGCCTGGAAGGGCGAGGGCCCGGCAGGCTCCGACGTTCCCCTCCTGTTGGCAGCCATTGCCTCCCCCCGGTGGCCAGTTTTGAAAAAGCAGGGGTAAGCATGAAAAATCGGTGTTTCCCCCGCCCTACCGGGGGACTTGGCAGCCCTTCCCCCTATATTCCTATGTCACTTCTGGAAGTGACATCAGAAGTGATGTAAGCACACTGGGGCAGTGCCCCCCAACTGAAAACTTTCAGGCTAAGGGGGCTGCCTTTAACACTGTTAAATGTTAACACTGTTACACTCCTGTAGAATTCCATATTGCCTCAATTCTCTATTTCATTTATGAAAGTGCCCCCCTGAACAGTCTCATTTTATACATTCTGACAAACAATGTAAGTGTGGGTGCCTTACTGAGCTCAACAGCCAAGGTATTCCATCTGTAGGCATTGAGGGCATGTTAGACACGCATCTCCTTTCTAAAGTCAGTACTGGAAGTTAGGAGTGGATCATGCTCTTGCTTTCAAGTATTTTGCGAGAGATATGCCTGATCCTGCATGCACACTTCTTCATACTTGACCCCATTTATATATCTAGTGAAATAAAGCCAAATACTGTGGCCACTCTTCAGAGGTAAGTTGTTGAACATAAAGTCTTGATAATGTGAATTTTTAATACTCAGATGTGGCCTTGAAGCAAGCTGGGAGCTCTCAGGCACAGGCTGTCCTAAAGGCAAGGCCTCGGGTGGGAAAAGAAAACTGCCTGGCATTTGCTGAGACTAACCCCACTTGAACCATACTATAACATTGGCTTAGGAATGCCCTTGCCTTGTTCTGGTATGGATGCTCTTCAATTGATTCTGAATATGGCAAGACCAAGAGAGCAATCAAGATTCAGTTCTCCCATTCTTAAATGCAAGTGGTAAACAATGAGATGGCTATGCTTTGATTGCCCACATCAAATTCCATATTGACACAAAAGATGGCTTCCCTGCCACAGGTACTGTCACTAAACTGGGAGTTGATATGACATGGAACTTTTGTTGGTACAGAAGAAATCAGCTATGAAAACTTTGTTTTGAAAAATTAAAAACGAAAAGCACACATCCTAATAATTTTTACAAGTCTTTGTGATTATTACATCTGTGGCTGCATGTATATGGCAATGGTTTTCTTTGGTCTCTGACGTTTTCCACAAGAACGGTTCTCCCCACGCCTGCACTTGTATTCTTCTGCTGCTTTCCCTCATTTCCACAGATGTTTTTGCAATCCCAGGTGCAAAAACGTAGTTTGTCACCTGTTGCTCCACAGGATCAGACTTAGGAATTCCAGGAATTCCCATGCTGCGCTGCAAGAGGGGGCAATCTGTGTTTTTGCTTCTGGGAGGGAGAAATCATCTGCAGAAACCAGGGAGAGCTGCAGATGAATAGAAGAGCAGGCAGGGGGGAACCTGACACTGCAGAAAATGTCTCTCTGTTACCACTCTGAATTCAGAGCAGCAATGAGACATCCATGTGGCAGTTTCTCTTGCCCTTTCCTTGCCCTAGTTCCCCAAGGCTGCCATCTCCCTCAATGCACCACCAAAATACTTTATTGGGCTTCTAAAATGGTAATTGACATAATGCTATAGTGTTAATCTATGGCCATATGTCAATAATCAATTTTAAACTGTTGCAATATGTCAATTATTTATCTATCTAAACTCTGAAAAAAAAACCCCTCTGGTGGCATAGGGTGGGAAAAATAGCTGTGGGTTCTGAGCCAAGGAAAATGGTCCTGCTGTGTGATAAACCTGCAAAACGATGTTCCTTTCTATTCGCACAGCATACACAGAGGCTTTGACTGCTATCTTTCCCAGAAGCCATGACTTTCCAACCAATACACTTTTCTCTGAGAACAACCATAATGCCACATTGTTTTCCTAAAACAGGAACTGTGGAAAGATGTATTTTGCACAGTAAAAAAAATCATTTGCTTTTTTAGCTGCAGGAGAGAGGTGCAGCAGCAATCCTTCATACGTTTCACAGGCCTATAGCCCAGGACTGTTTTCATTTAAATATGTTGCCTTCCTACTTGCTAAAAGAGATCTGTAAAAATGGGAAGTTTCTATTTGAAATGCTTTGCTCATGGGAATCTATATTTTATTCATATAAGAAACATATTTCCTGTCTTATGAAAGTAGGTTTGCATCAATGAATGCTTGTTAGGCGAAGTCTGTAGCAGTATCTTTTCAATAATTTAATTCTAGATTCTCATGGATACCATTGAGGAAACCATTGTGTAAGCTCTGGACCTGTTTATAGTATTATCCTGAGAGGAGAGCTTTCAAACACCCTTCAGCCTCTGACATTTTATATTTTGGTGAATCCAAGGCCCAGGTCAGTTGAAACACCAAACAACTTCTGACATCTCTGAGGCCTTAACTGACAGGCAACGTGCCTTTAGTGGATTGCAGCAGGTAGATATTCCACACAGCATTTCTTATCAGTGAACTTCTATGCCAGGGAAAGTTGTTCCTGTTTCATTTAAAAATTGATATTGTTGCAAGGTTGTTGTTTTGGCTGGACTCACAGTTCCATTGACAGTCTCAGTTCTTTCGACCAAGAAAGTCTGTAGCAAATACACATGAGCAGTATTAATTATGAATGGTGGAGCATATATGATTTGTCACTCCTTCTCCCTCTGAAATTAATGAAGGAAACATTGAGGCCCCCATTTCCATGTTTTTTAAGGGGATAGACAGCAAATAATATGTGTAGATGACTGACATGCTGCACTGCTGGTTTGTACTTGGAAACCTTTTCTCTTATGTACAGCTGAGATAACAATTCCCAAATAATAACAGCTTAATTTTGATTGCATCAACAAGCCCTCAGGGGAAAACCAAAGTGTTTGGAACGTTACCCTTGGGACAACTCAAGACTGCACTTTTATTTCAACTTAATTGTATATTGAAGGACTACTGCTACTGTTTGATACTTACCATTAGCCGTACTGTTCAGCTGAACAAGCATTGATAGATCTGCATTAGGCCTGCCTTTGAAAACTGTCAGGAAACTTAAGCTGGCAGGCAGGCTACTGTCAAGGGCAGGATACACGGATCGTATCACCTCTATGCTGAAAGATACACACTGGCTGCTTCTCTTTCCAGTACAATTCAAAGTGTTCGTTGTTAGCTACAAGGCCCTAATCGCCTTACCTGAGACCAGCATACTTGAAGAATTACCTCTTCCCATGCTGTCAAGGCTGCAGTCTCAGACCTTCATCATCAGCCCCAGTTTCTGAGCCCCTGCCTTCAGAGACAGACAGGGCTTTTTCAGCAGTTGCCTATTGGAAAGTACTGGAGTCGGGAGACCAGTGGTAGTGATTTCAGCACAGCAAGCTTTATTGATGGTCAGATGAGGCATGCCAAAAGGGCTCCAGAGCCCTCTTTTTATGCTGGCTGGAGCCACACCTCTGGCTGCACCCAAATGACCCAATAGGGTCTTACATTTACATTGCTTGTCATAGGGTCCACGGGGAGAACCTAGGTTCCTTATTGGAGGCCACTTAGGATCCGTCCATCTAGTGTTACCCTGACTGAAGCTCAGGTTGCTGCCTGGCCGTGTGCTCAGGCCACGTGGCAGTCGTCATTACGGGAGCACATGGCGAGCAGTCATTGTATACATTTCACATGGTACATTACACCTATGGAATGATCTCAAGGCCTACCTGATGTGTCTCTTAGATCATTTCCACAGTAGTGAAATTCCCCGCATTGACATTTTTAAAACTGTGCATTATGTGACATTTTCCGCAGTAGATTTTTCCTCACCAGGCACAAACTTGAAGTTTTCTCCTTTTTACACCATGTTTTTGGAACCTCCAGTTTTAGAGAGTTCTGAAAACACAGGATAAGAAGGAGAAAACTTCAGTTTTCACATAACATGCAGTTTTTAAAATGTCAATATGGGGAATTTTACTACTGCAGAAGTGGTCTTACTGTATTTAAAGCACCAGGGCAAAACATATCTTTTAACACAGGCTTTTGATGAAGGATTGATCTTTTAGCACTGTTTTAATAGTTTGCTCCTAGTCTGAATTGATTTGAGACTCATTTTAAGGTGCTCAGGGTTTTGTGTTATTCTTGTGCTCTGAATGGGTTTTTAATGCTTGGTATGGGTGGTATGGGGCTGCAGTGGCTCAGTGGTTAAGACGCTGAACTGCAGACCGGAAGGTCAGTAGTTCGGCAGTTTGAGACCCGAGTGCTGCGTGACAGAGTGAGCTCCCATCTCTGGCCCCAGCTCCTGCCAACCTAGCAGTTCAAAAGCAAGTAATTGCAAGTAGATAAATAGATGCCACTTCAGTGGGAAGGTAACAGCGTTCCATGCACCTCGGCTTTTAGTCATGCCAGCCACATGACCATAGAAATGTCTTGGGACAGTGCTGGCTCTTTGGCTTGGAAATGGAGATGAGCACTGCACCCTAGAGTAACCTTATGGGTGTGCACCATGCTAACATCTCCTGGAAAGACCTAATAAGGTGCTCCATATTTCAAGCATCACATCAGCAGTACCCAATGCTGCTTCTTCCTCCATGACATGATTCCCATTTCTGATATTACTACTACCAGAAGTCAGGTATACCACTAATTATTCATTCATTCATTTCATTTATTATGGGTCTATACGACCGAAGTCTTGACCAAAGAAAAAAGGAAATTATCAGAAGGAAAGATTAAAAAAACATAAGATGAGGCATAAAAATTGAAATAACAATGGATAAAACCCGGGCTTTAGCCCAGAAGTTAAAATTACCTAACTACACTTGGGGCAAAAAGTCTAACTAAAATCTAAAATTGTCCAAAGCTTATGAGCTTATAAGAATATTGTCAATGATGATAAAGTTTTCAATGTCTCTTAAGGGCAGCTACCTTGGCCAAGAACCGAGCCACATTTGCTGTTATCAGACCATCAGCGTTTGAGTCGCATAGTAGTACTGAGAGCACCCAAGACTGCAGAGGAAGATTCATCTTAGTAAGGATGGGAGTGATATATGTCCCTCTATCTTGCGTCCAGAGGGGGCAGCGGAGCATAAGATGATCTAAAGTTTCAATTTCGCCTGAGTTATAAGGGCAGAGGCAATCCGAGTAAGGTAATCCTCCAAATCTGCCCAATGTTACCATTGTTGGAAATATATTTAAGCGAGCCATTAGAAAGGTGCGACGGTGGGATGGAATTGGAAGCATTGAATGGAAGTCAGGAAGTTTCTCAGGTGGAGGCAGCCCCAGGGCCAGAGGTGAACAGGTGCGTCTGGCCCTAGCCACAGTACTGGCCCAATCCAGCTGATTAAGTTTCTTCAAAGTTTCCGCTAGCTGAGAAAGTACAAGCTCTCCAGTAGGTGAGGAAATCGGAACTCCCAATGCCCTAAGTTTACAGGCAAGAAGGGACAACCAGGGGTTAGATGCTGAATCCTTTAAAATAAGACGAAGAAAGTCTGCTTGGGGATGGTAACTTGGATCGGATAACTTGAATCTCAGCTTAAATGCCCTTTTCCAAGCATGTGCTTCCAAAGAAGGTTGAACCAATTCCATACAAAGGACAGTCCCAGCGACACACCGTGGTGTTCCAGTAATTCTTCTGAGAAATGAATTTAAATGGGAGTCCAATTTCTCATCCACACCAGCAATCCAAATTTCTACACCATATAGAATTTGAGAGACCACCTTAGCATTATACACCTCAATGGCAGGAGGAATCCGCTTGGCCCCCTTTGTATGGAAAAATCTCTCAACCAATGCCGTGGCAAGTCTAGATGTCTTTTTAACGTACGTCAGGTGAGTGGACCAAAATAAATTGCAGTTAAAAACAATGCCAAGGTAGCGAAAAGAGGAAACCCATTCTAGTTGACCATCTCTTACTTTAAAATGATGAGGGCCTCTTCTTTTAGTAGCAGAAAAATGGAGAACCTTAGACTTTGCATAGTTCACAGTGAGTTCTTCTTGTACCACTAATTATTTAAAGCAGGAGGTCCCCAACATTTTCAAGCCACTGAGCACCTTTGGAATTCTGGCACAGCATGGTGGGCGCAGCCACAAAATGGAGGTGGAGCCTGCCACAGAATGGCTGCTTCAGCTTATCTTCAGTCACACAGTGGAGACCTTCATGCTGTACTGGCAACTGCTGCTGAAGCAACATTTTTAAAAGGCTGCACAGCCAATCAACTGGCCAACAAGAAGACTTGCTGGGCAAAAGCTCCACCTGGTGTTGCCCACTTTTTGGAAACCCTTGGTGGGCACCAGGAAAGATGTCAGCAAGCACCATGGCACCCATGGGCACCATGCTGGGGACCCCTGATTTAGAGAGCCCCCCCCCCCACTGGGCAGTGGGATACCTGCCCTTTAGACTTTAAAGAGCCATTGTTTTCTATCAATGTATTTTAAATGTGCCATTAATCATCTGGGGGCCTTTCCTTCCCACCCACATATCAGAAAGTTGGGAAACAGAATGTTGGGAAACTTTCCATATCAGAAAGTTGGGAAACACATGATTATTATTTTAGTTAAATATCTGGAGTGCTGTTCCAATATTTCTAAAATAAAAACAATACTCCCTATATTTACCTTAATTTAGAATTAAAATGCTATTTTTTTTAAAAAAAATTGTTAACAGCTTACAGTGTTTTAAACCACCTTGAGTATGTTCTCTGGAGAGGCAGCTCAGGTGTTTTATGAATAACTCATAAAGAAAGAAAGAAGTTCTGCGTTCTTATCACTTCCTGAACATATGAGGCTGCTTTTTGTTCAGGGAGACCATTGGTCCATCTCCTTTAGCCAGTTCTAATTAGCAGGAGTTCTCCAGGATCGCTCACAGGAGAAAGTCTTTCCTAGGTCTGTTGCCTGAGATCTTTTCACTAGAAATATCAGGGGCCCAACCTAGGAACTTAGACATGGCTGGCCCCTCCCTAAAACAAAACATACCGTGTGTTCAGAAGGTGGATGAAGTATATTAAACTAGCAATCTGGCCTATGCTACTGTCAGTAGTGTGTGCTAGCACATGTCATTCCCTCTCAGAATAGACTGGCAACCCAGTTTGTAGGAGGCCTGCAGAAATCTGCCCTAGACATCAGGCTCATGAGAGTAAAGAACATTTTAACTCCTTTTAAACACAATCACAAAAATCTGTCTTTTCTTTTCCATAATTTATTATTATTTTAAAAAGCCAAAATAATCTTGTTTCTAAACTCTGTATTGAAATTTGCTCTTCTTTTTCCATTCACCATGCTAATGTCTACTGGAAAGAACAGACTATTTTAGGCCATGGAAGTCAATTTTTAGTGACACAGTTCAATTTTTCAAAGCAAACTACAAATCAATACAACAATCATGATTTTTGTCCGGCAGCTTTTCAAGTGCCATTAGTAAGCAGTGTAGATACCAAGTCATTTAGAGTTTACTGTGGGGCTAAAAGGTCCTTTAGTAACAGACCAATCAACAAATATCTGCAAACGCATGTACACTAATAACACAGGCAGAAAGAAACTGAGGGAAGAAACAGTCTTGGAAGAAAATAATGCTCAGTGCAGCCCACATGTCTGAAACAGAATAGAATTCCAACAGTTATTTCTAAATTCAGAAGCTTTTTACTTGCTTATAATAACACTCCTTAAGTTACTCTTCCAAGCCCACTTCCCTGCTAAGAGTCAAAGCAATGTTTAAGAAGAAACTTTCAATGCTACCTCTCCAAGGGACCTTTCCAAAGAAGCTTACCAAATACTAGATTTGTTTCAGGACCACAGAAGTGTACGGCTGATAGTAATCTGCTAAATTTGCCATTTCTTTGTTCATTCCATGGCCCATGAAATGAAAGGCAACTGACTACTGAATATATGCTTCTTTGAGAATTATAGTGCTACCAAGCTGCCATTAAGGCAGACTGCTGGGAAATACAGGAAGTCACAACATATCCCTGTCTTCTTTGGGTCTTTTAAAAAGAATGCCATTTGCAGTACTTCATACAAAAAAAATCTAACTTTAACATTATTATTAACATTGCTTTTTGCTTTCTGATTTAAAAACTTATCACAACAACATGCTTTGTTCAGTTAGAGCTTTACAGAATGTGCCCCCCCCACCAAGGCCTAACTAGTTCCTGAGGCCTCCTAAGCAGCGCATCACCACCAAACTGCCTCTAGAACAGTGGTTCTTAACCTTGTTGGAGGTACCGAACTCCACCAGTTTCATATGCGCATTCACTGAACCCTTCTTTAGTGAAAAATAAAATATTATTTTTTTCAAATTCAAGACACAGGTATATGTTTTTTTTACTGGTGCACAAAATGAACCGTACATGAATATCACCTTGTTCAAAGAACAAAACCAACACAGTGCATGAACTCACAACAAATTACATACCTGCAAATCAGTGTGACTTCTGCTGTTGCTTTTGAGAGACCAGTTCAGATATGCGTGGCTTCACCTTGGCAAGTGCCACTCTCATGTCATTTTCACAGCAAAGTCTGTTCCTTTTCTTCGTTTTTATGTCCAGCATCCTAGAAAAGGATTGCTCGCAAAGATATGTTGTAACAAATGGTATAAAAAATTCCAGGGCTTTCTTAGCAATAACTGGATACTTTTCCATTTGTTGACACCAAAACGTTGAGAGCGTTGTTCTGAAGAGTTGCTGTTGAACAGCCGGTCAAAGTTTCAAAACGCCAGTCCAGCGGCACGACAACGCCAGCCACTCAAGTTCCTCCATCCTAGTCCTACTTGAGCAGGCAATCCCCCCTCCCCAGGCATCGGCTCTGCCACTCACCCCACCCCCATTGCTCCCCCTCCCCAGCGACCCCCCCCCACTCACCTGAGTCCAGGGATGCTGGGGCCTGGGCTTCAGCTGCTGTTGAAAACAGCGGTGGTGGCGTGGACAGACGGTCGAGGAGCGGCAAACTGCGCAGCGTGTGAGCAAGCGGCTTTGGGCGGCAGGAGGACGATCGTGCGCATGCACACAGCACATGCTCCCTTCCAGAGAGTTCTCAGGCTTTCTGGCAGGCGAGCGAGGGAGGGAGGGAGGGGTGGGCGGGGCACCCTCATTTTACGGCACAGCGTGGAGTCCAGAGGCTTTGGGCGGCAGAATAATTATCACGAATTGACACGATGAGTCGGGTGTGTCTTGCCCTCCGCGGCGGAGGCCCTGCCGAACCCCTGAGACTGACTCGCCGAACCCCTAGGGTTCGATCGAACCCAGGTTAAGAACCACTGTTCTAGAACCTATTCTTTCATATTGCTACAGTTCTTCTTAAAGAAAAGACTGGAGGGAAGTGGGGGAAGAGATTCCATTTCAGGTGTCTTTCAGGTCTAGAGATCTTTCAGCAGCTCATTTGTTTGTTAATTTAGAGCAATCTACATGGCTAAGGTTGAGGAATATGCAGAGCAATGAGCTGTAGAAGACTGAAGCACAGTTTTATCTTCATCCCCACCCCCCCAATTCTCGGCATTGACTATTTTGTAGACTAATGCTAGCCAATATTCTGTTGTTTGACCCCACTTTTAGATTTATCAAGGGTTTTGTGGCTGTCTACACAAAATTTTGAGCCAGAGCAAAACTGGCCTTCAAGCCTCAAACACTGTAAGCAGTTGCCTAATCCTCTTCTTCGGCGCTGGCATTTAGGATGGTTTATCTGTGAGCAGGTCCTGACCTGCATAGCCCAGGCTAGCCCAGTCTTGTCAGATCTGGGAAGCTAAGCAGGGTGAGCCCTAGCTAGTATTTGAATGACAGACCTCCAAGAAATACCAGAGTCATGGTGCAGAGGCAGGCAATGGCAAACCACCTCTGAATGTCTCTTGCCTTGAAAACTCTACAGGGTTGCCATAAGTCAACTGTGACTTGATGGCACTTTCCACCACCACCACCACCACCATCTGTGAACAGAGCATGAAATAAGAACCCTGAAAATAAAAGATATTATTGGAATTGGGTTTATTCATTTACATATCTAACAAGCCCACTTTTGAAGGTTCAGGGTGGGTCAATTTTAAAAATAAATGAATAAAGGTTGCCATTCCAGCTCAGTTTAGTAACAACACAAATAAAAATTCCTTACCTTACTTTCATGAAAGGAAGTTCTTTGGAGAGCAGTCCTGAGGAAGTAAGTTCCACAGATGAAGCCAGTGAAGCAGAAAATGGTCAGTTCCAGTTGGCAAGACTGTATATGAAATTACTATAACGCCTTGACTAGCAGAGGGTGTGAATTCTTGAGAGGAAAAGCAAAGTTAGATCAATGCATGGAATTATTTGACTTGTTAGTTCAAGCAGTCTACAATACCATAGATGTGAAGACATAACTGCCACTGTCAGCTAGTGTGGTGGAGTAAATAGGGCATATGCTCGTACCTTGCAGAGCTGGATACACTTTCCTTTTGAACCACAGGCTTTGTAGGCAGCCATGGACAAGTCACTCTTTTTCAGACTCCCCCCCCTCCAGTCTGTAAAACAGAAAGAGAAATCTTCTGCTTTTGTAGGGCTGTTGTTAGGAAAGAAAAGATAAAGAGCAAATCCAAAGGAACCTATTGGAGCTCTTATATCTCTTCATGTAGAGCTTATCTAATTTCTGGACTGTGTCCAATAGAACCTATATTGTAGCCAGAGCTCAGACCTCTCTCTGGGAATTTTTTAAAAGTAACTTAAAAAAAAACTTTTCAGTGGCAAAACTCAAACCTTGAGCCTGTGAACAAACAATGCAGAATTGCATCTGAGCATGTAAATAATATGCTTTTGCTACTGTTGATTAATCATAGCATCTCCCAAGCCATTGGACACCATAGGACACAATTTCCAAATCAAAGGGTGCATGTGTGTGCATGTGTGCATGCTAGGGCTCCTGTAGCTCTCCTTTAGAAACTAATCACTGATTTCCCCAAACACAGAGCACCAGAACATTAAATCTGGAATGCCAAACATTTTTTCCTTGGAAGTAAATACCACTGAAATCAATTAGACTGACTTCCTATTAAACACAAAAAGGACCAAATTGCCGGAGTGTAATAATTTTTGTAACCAATTTTAGTATTTGAAATGTAACAGTTTCCAAGTATATGCTAAACTGAAATAAGTGCAACTCCTTACCCAATTCTGTTTCATAAATTTAAAACATGTCTCTAGTGTCCATGTAACAGGAACTATTTAAATGGTGATCAGCAGTTGATGTAATACCCTGTTTCTCTTGCTATAGATTTAATCCACCGGCAGCAGCAATTCATTATTTAATTCCATTCATAAATTAGCATTCTGGTCCTCAAAGGTCCATGCAACTGCAAGGCAACAGGTGTGTGCTAGGCAAGAACCTTGAGAAGTGATTGATCTTGTCATATCTCAGAAGCTAAGCAGGATTGGCCTGAGCTAATATTTTGATGGGAGACATCCAAGGAATACCAGGGTCATGACACAGAGACAGGCAATGGCAAACCACCTCTGAATGTCTCTTGCCTTGAAAACCCTACCAGGTCACCCTAAGACAGCTGTGATTTGAAGGCACTTTCTACCAGTGTTCCCTCTAAGCTGAGTTAGTGTGAGCTAGCTCACAGTTTTTTAGCCTCCAGCTCACAGTTTTTTAGCCTCCAGCTCACAGGTTTTTGTCTTAGCTCAGGAAGGATGGCTCCAAAGCCAACTAATTTATGCAGGAGCCAGATTGTTCACTCACAACTTTAATGCCAGTAGCTCATAAAGTAGAATTTTTGCTCACAAGACTCCACAGCTTAGAGGGAGCATTGCTTTCTACCACTAAAAGTTAAGAAGTTAATTCTATTTTATTATTTCCTGTTCATCACCGAGGCCCTTTAATAGGTTCTTAATCAGTTCTTAACTGATTAAGTTGACTGTGCAACTGAACAACAACAACAACAATCAGTTATTGGGGGTGGCTTTAATTACTTTTGGCTTTGCAGCCCAAACAGTTTTTAGAAAGGATTTTAATTATGCAATTATGGACTTATAATTGAGAAAAATAATGTTAAAATATAAATCCTTTTGGCTGCAAAGAAAAAAGCAGTCATCAGAGTCTACTTCCATCCCTCCCTAAGCACACACATAGGAAGTAATTAGTTAGGCTGGGGAATAGAAGGCCGTCTAAGACAAGAGGACATTTCAAAGGTGGTAGCCTGGAGTCAGCCTGTGGGGAAAAACATGTATGACAAAAATAATATTTAAACCCCACCTCACCCCCCTGAAAATACAGATAATGATGGAGTACAATACATTGCCAGTGACAATATCTGGACTTTCATAAATATAAAATAAATCCAAAATCTGAATTCCATAAATACAAAATAAAGAAATTTGATATATGCCAGGCTAAACAGCTAGTTTAGAAATATCCAAATTGGAGGTTATTGCGGGGGGGGGGGGTTAAGAAAGGTGTCTGCAAGATTGGGAACAATATGTACTAATTTCTTATCAAGTTAATATCTTCCAGTTCTGTTCTTAGGAGTTGCAGGTTTTCCTAAGACCTCAACCCAAAATCATAGAATTCTTAGAAAATATTGTTTTGTCATGAGAAATCCAATTAAGCTTTACTAAATGGGGCTATCTACAGTAATTCTCTCCATCAAAGTTTGTTTCTTTCAGCCATGGTGTCCAATATACGGCAGCATTTATTGTCTGAAAACTGTCAGCATTTCCTGGGAAAGAGGGCTGGAACAGTTGCTAATGGAATAAAACTGAACATGGGTTTCTATTAAACTTGACTCCCTGTAACAGCTGTTCTAGCTGTCTTCCCATTATGACGGGGCTCTAGTCCTATCAGAAACATATTGTGTTTACAAAGTTGTTCAGACTGAGTCTGATGCAGCTGCATTCTGAAGCAAAGCACGGATGGGTGAAGCCAGTATATTTGGATGGGAAACAGCTTAGGAGTCTTGTATATCATCTTCAGCGTGCACAAAATACATTTTGTAAGAAATAAATCAACCTTGGCTTTATAGACAACCCAGTTCTACAAAGCCAGTTGAACTTTAGCTTGCCAAACAGAGACTTGTGTCAATGCTGCTACAGCAGTATCCTGTGCTAGGCTGGTTACAAATTCATTTCTGACCTTTCTCTTTACTACATGGAAGTGATACTACGAAGTCGCCTAGTATAGGAAAGGACAGGCCACATAAAATTGTGTTCTTGCCTGCTTCCCTCTCCCTACTGCGAATACTTTCATGCATCAGGGGTGTGTAAGGGGGAAAAGGTCAGATTTGGAGGAGGGTTGCACATTGTTTTACAAAAGTTGGTAGGATTCTTTAGTATGAGCATCCCCCTGTCCTGGATAGCCCAGACTAGCCTGATCTTGTCTGATCTTGGAAAGCTAAGTAGGGTTGGCCCTGGTTTGTAATTGGATGGGAGACCACCAAGGAAGTCCAGGGTCTCTACACAGAAATAGGCAATGGCAAGCCACCTCTGTTTGTCTCTTGCCTTAAAAAACCTGATTGTCATAAGCTGCCTACAACCTGATGGCACTTTTTACTACTATCATCAGATCTGTGGGCACCAATGCCATGTTAGAGCTGAGCTTGGCCATTGAAAAATTGAAAAGGCATATGTGGGGGAGGATGACAACAAGATCATCTTGTCTTGTCTGTTGGACAGCTCTTACTGTAAAAAGGGTTTTCCTGATATCCAGCTGGTACCTTCCCGCCCTTAATTTAAACCCATGATTGTGAGTCCTATCCTCTGCTGCCAACAGGGACAGCTCCCTGCCCTCCTCTAAGTGACAGCCCTTCAAATACTTAAAGAGAGCAATCAGGTCCCCCCTCAGTCTCCACACTAAACATTCCCAGTCCCTCAGCCTTCCCTAATAGGGATTGGTCCTATGAGTATTATGAGTATGAGTATTAATAATATGTGAGTATTACTATCTGGAATGACAAAAAGGAGAAAAAAGAAGGAATAGTTTGGTTTATATATTCTTTCATCAGTCCCCCCAAATAACACACATGGGATTTTTTCATTTGAAGTTCTATGCAGGAAAAATAATAGGTAACCAGTGAATCATGGCATTGTGTATTTTTTAAAGGGAGCATTACTGGCAGATGGTTGAAAAACCTCCATGGAAAGCTTTCCTCCTCCATTCTCCGAAAGCATTTAAACATGGAATGTTTAGCAGAAGTGACTCAAATGAACTCACCTGCTGTGTTGCCTCCTAGAGAGGGGGAAAGGGCTCGGACCATGGAGAATCGACTGAATGATGCCAGCACCTTCCAGATCATGGTTTTGAGCAAAAATGTAGGGTGCACCTTCATAAAAAAGGCATAGGTGAAATGTTCTCAGAGTTTGATTATGAGGTAATAAAAGTAAATTAGTCACGGGACTATATAAAAATAGTAAAATACGTTCAGATTGCCTCACTAGGCTAGCCGCAGAAAATGAAATAGGGAAGGAGCTGGAAAAAGTTTTATATCTGAGCTATAAAGCCTTTCAGTAGCTATTTATCTTATCTCTCAACAAGGAGGTGGTAAATCCTTTGAGTGGTGTTTTGGAATCTAGAGAACTTGCTGAGCACTCATTAACTTGCTCTTATTCGTATGGATTATGGAATCTGAGACTGCAAAAACAGTGTGGAGGGACCAGCCGTGCCTGGTTTCCCACCCTCAGTTGCTGCTTGGTTACCACCCAGGCCAGTATAGTGAGTTAATGTGAGTTAAACTGGGAGAGGTGGCAGTCAAGGCAGCTAAGAGGGAGTTCTATGCGGCTGAGATTGTGTCTGCTAGCTCACGCCCTGCGCAATTATTTAGAACATTTCGGACTATAACAGCTCTGCCACAGGGCAGACCAAACAGTAGGAAATTGGACATTGGCTGCGAGGCTTTTGTGAGCTATTCTGCGGATAAAGTTTTGGTGCTGCGCCACGACCTCCCCATCACAGTTGACACAATGAGCGAACTTGAGGCACCTTGCATGCCTTCTATTCCGGCTTTGGATTCCTTTGGCCAGCTCAGCCTGGAGGAAGTTGACAGACTGCTCATGACTGTACACCCAACCACATGCAACCTTGATCTGTGCCCTTCCTGGCTGATTAAGACGGCCATGAGGGGTTCCAAGTTGCACTAAGGGAGATTATCAAGCAGTCCCTCACAGAGGGATGGTTCCCGAGGGCACTTAAGGAAGCGATGGTCCGCCCTCTCTTGAAAAAACCATCCTTGGATCCGGCTGAATTGGCCAACTATTGGCTGGTTTCCAATTTGCCCTACTTGGACAAACTAATCGAGAGGGCGGTGGCGATACAGTTGCAGAGCTTTCTGGATGACGCTTCCATATTAGATTCCTTCCAGTCTGGCTTCTGCACGGGTCAGAGACAGCACAGGTTGCACTTACTGACGACCTCTGGAGACACCTAGATCAAGGCAGTGTGGTGGTGCTGTTGCTGTTAGATCTGTCGGTTGCATTTCACACAGTCAACCACCAGCTACTGACCCACCACCTCGCCGACGTGGGGATAAGGGGGCTTGCCTTACAGTGGCTTGCTTCCTTTCTTCAGGGTCGGGGACAAAGGGTGGTGCTAGGGGAACAGCAGTCCCGGAGGCACCTGCTTGAATGTGGAGTGCCTCAGGGGCAGTTCTTTCCCTGATGCTTTTTAACATTTACATGCGCCCCCTTGCCCTGATCGTCCGGAGGTTTGAGATGACACCCAGCTCTACCTGATGTTGGGCAGCCAGTCAGACTCTGAACCAGAAGATCTGGACCGGGCATTGCATGCCATGGCTGGATGGCTCAGGCTGAGTAGGCTGAAGCGGAACCCGGTGAAGACAGAGGTCCTGTGCCTGTGTCAGGCAGTCTGAGGTTGGGGCTCCCACTCCCGACCTTCGATGGGGCACGATTGGTGCCTGTGCCAGTGGTTAGGAGTCTGGGAGTGCTCCTGGATCCCCTCCTTAACAATGGAGGCCCAGGTAGCAGCCACTGCCAAGTCGGCCTTTTATAATCTGTGGCTGGTGCGACAGTTGGCTCCCTCCCTGGATTGCGACAACCTGGCTATAATGATCCATGTGATGGTCACCTCGAGGCTAGACATGGGGCTGCCCTTGTTATAAATCTACATGGGGCTGCCCTTGTTATAAATCCGGAGGCTGCAGTTGGTGCAGAATGCCGCAGCGAGGCTATTGATGTGTCTCCCTAGATGGGAGCACATCTGGACGACGCTAAAGGCACTACACTAGCTGTCTATAGCATACCAGGGGTGCATTCAGACGCTCAGTTTGATCCGCTCCCCTTCCTCTTCCCTGATGGATTTAAATGGCATGATCAGAAAGCAACAGCTGTCTTTCGTGCCCTGGTCATCTGGCTTCCATTTCCCCCCACTATTCTCTGTGGCTTTTTGATACCTGTTTTGGTCCAGTGCAGATGAGCGGTGCAGTCTTGGTGCACACTTCCCGAATGTCTGATCACGATCTTGCGTGCCAAGACTGCAACTGCCATCTTTTAAAAAAACAATTCTCTGCATGCGCTCATGTGCACCTTTGGTGTGGCCGTCTACGCATGCGTGGATTTTATTTTTAAAAGAGGCAACCATGCGGGCTTTGTGGTTAGAGTGGGGTAAGGTCTGGACATCCAGTCACGGAACAACTGCACACTGGATCGCCGTCTGCATGCCATTCTTTCAGCATGATTTCATTCGGTTTTAAAAAACTGGGCTGATTGCTCTTTAATGTTGTCATCTGAATGCAGCCCAGATCCATTTCAAGGTGCTGGTGTTTGCCTTTAAAGCCCTAAATGACCAAGGTCCAACACACCTGAGGGACTGCCTTTCCCCATACACACCCCAGAGGTTCAGTTATTCCAGGCCCCAGAGAAGCCAGGCTTGCTGCTACCAGGGCAAGGGCTTTTTCAGTCATGGCTCCTTACTGGTGGAACAAGCTCCCGGAGGAGATCAGGGCCCTGCAGAATCTTGTGCAGTTCCGCAGGGACTGTAAGGGTGCGATCACACGGGCATTTAAACCCGGGTTCTCCCGCGCTGCTCTTTCAAGCGCGATGGCTCAAACGGAAGGTACTTGTTTTTCCTGGTGGTTGGAAAAGCGGGCTCGAGTGCGGGGGGTGGGGGTGGCTTCGAGACGGGAGACAGATGCGGCCGTCTAGTCAGCCCCTTTAATTGCGATGGGGAACAGCCGCGAGGCCCACAATAAACGTCCGTGTGATCGCACCCGAGGACAGAGCTCTTCCGCCAGGATTACAACTAGGAGCCGCCGCTACCCCCTTGCCACTACCCCCAACGGCCACAACCCATACTGTGGGCTGTGACTGGCCGTAGTTATGAACAAGCCATGACATCTAGAGAGCTGGAGAATGCCGGGTATACACATTACGCCATCTGGTATGGTTACATCACTGAGCACTTTATTTGAATTATGACTGTTGTGTTTTAATTGTGTTTTAACTGATTTTAATGTTTATATGTACCTTGGCATATCTAGCCAAGCCATATAAGCCACTCTGAGCCTGCATGTGGGGAGAGTGGCCTATAAGTTGACAAATAAATAAAGTCCAAGCTGCTTTTATCTCATTTTGTCTCTTTCATAAGTCAGCAAATATATCTCTATTCTGGAAAAAAATTGCTTGGAATGCCATTTTTATTGCTGGGGAATTTTTTTAAAAAAGGATGCTGATGCTACAGGCAGGGTCTGAAGCAGCACTCAAATGTCCTTGTCAGTTAAAAGGAGAGCCCTGGGGCTTTATACCTAGAAAGCATCAGGAGCGATGTTCCAAATGAACAGTTCACACCTCTCGCTTTCCTTGGAAAGCCTCTCATATGCTTTCTGAACAGACATCACATACCCTGGTGCCCAGGGCATACAGTCAGTTCTACCTCTATACATGCCACAGAATTAGGTGACAAAATGGACTGTACTATTTTGTCCTACAGGTTAGAGACACCATTTTGGAATGGTCCCTTACATTTGTTATTCCCTTAAAATGGACAACTAGCACACCAGAAAGAAAATTTCTCACCCAATTCTCTGCCTGCTGCACTGGCTTTTTATTTTTAAATCCCTTTAAACATAAAGTTAAACATCCCTAAAAACTACTTTCTTGGCTCATCATGGCTGATGTCTTTTTGGAGAAACTACGAAAGGAAACAGAGGTTATCTGAGCACTCAACCAAAAACCAACTTAGTACACGGTCCTCAACTAGAGCTGCCAATTTCCAGAAGGTGGGGAGGGGGAGACAGCAGTCTTCCTTTAACACCTACATTCAGAAATTCAGAAGGTGCTGGTTTCCCTTACTGCATCAATCCTGGGAAAAGCTAGGGAACCAGAATGGAACAATCCTGGGAAACCAGCTGGTTCATACTTGCAAGCTAGCATAAATGTCTTCATGGCTGCAGTTGTAGAGTTTGGTGATTTTCATAGACTCTGGAAATCTGCTAGCTCTTGCATTTTATTAATGAAAGTTTCTAGTCCACATTGATGCTGAAACCAATTCCGCAGACATATAGGCAACTCATATTAGTGTATTACATATAAAAGACATTCCAGATGGGACTGCAATTTAATACTCAGACAGCACTTAGTCCTCTTGGAAGGCCAGTAGTTATTGAGATGGTTTCTTCATTGTTTTTTTTTTAAGTGCCCAATGGAAATAATCACATCAAGAAAATATAATCAATATATATTAATTGCTATTCTGAATAAAATGTTTCAGTTTTAAGTTGCCTACATTTTTCCTTTTAAACTCTAGAGTGCTGAGTTGGCCAGTGTTAGTCTGCATGAATGCATAGCTAATAAAGGAAGATTGAGAGTCATTTAGCCTTGCTGCACTATTTCTCTAATCAGATTCTCTGCTGATGGAAAGGGAGTCAAACGTTAACTATCCTGAGCTAGTGATAACAAACCCATATTACGCAGAAGCTTTATAACAGCTGGACTGAGTCCATGGCTTTTTCTTTTCTTTTTTCTTTTGCTTTCAGCAGATGAGTCCAGTTTTCAAAATGTGTGCATAGCTAACATAAGAGATAACACATAAATAGCTCATGAATATCATAGACTGTCTGTGTCATAAGTCTGTAAGAAGGAGGGTTTTTTTGAGGGGGGGTTATTGCTGCATTGTAGGTTAGTGATGCTCCTTTGTTACCAATTCAGATGGAACATTAGGGAAATCTAGATGTCTGTACAGAGGTACATTTTGTTGCAAACTAAGGCACAATGTTGTTCTAAGATAAAATAAAAACTCTAGTGGACCTCACCAATGATTTGCTAAACCTTTTAACCCTAGCCCAAACAAAAGGCATATATTACTTATCTGTTGTGGGGGCTGAAAAGTCCCAAGGGTAAGGCATGGGGGAAAAAATCAAAACCTTGGGGTTTCATTGTATGTGTCATCAACTACCAAGGAAAAACAAGACACATTATTCAGTGTCTCTCTTTGGTGGTAAAAGAGTTAGGACAGCAGCTGATTGTAAATTTTGCCTTATTCCCTTTGCTCTCTAAGCAACTGAGGGTAAAAATTACCCCAGTGCTAGCAGTGGATAAATAGCAGTTTACAAAGAATTACATGGGTGAGGCCTGACACACCACAGGGCAATCTACATGGCTAAGGTTGAGGAATATGCAGAGCAATTAGCTGTAGAAGACTGGAGCACAGTTTTATCATCCCCCCCCCTCAATTCTTGGCATTGACTATTTTGTAGACTAATGCTGGCCAACCCAATATTCTGTTGTTTGACCCCACTTTTGGATTTATCAAGGGCTTTGTGGCTGTCTACGCAAAATTTTGAGCCAGAGCAAAACTGGCCTTCAAGCCTCAAACACTGTAAGCAGTTGCCTAATCCTCTTCTTCGGCGCTGGCATTTAGGATGGTTTATCTGTGAGCAGGTCTTGACCTGCATAGCCCAGGCTAGCCCAGTCTTGTCAGATCTGGGAAGCTAAGCAGGGTGAGCCCTAGCTAGTATTTGAATGACAGACCTCCAAGAAATACCAGAGTCATGGTGTAGAGACAGACAATGGCAAACCACCTCTGAATGTCTCTTGCCTTGAAAACTCTACAGCAGGGGTGTCAAACATGCGGCCCAGGGGCTGGATGAGGCCCCCAGAAGTCTTCTGTCAGGCCCACACCGTCTCCTGCTGCTTCTTCCAGTTCTGCTGCTGCTGTGTCATAACTTGCTTTGCCAGACTCTCTGAGTTTTTCAGGAGAGATAGTGTCAGGATCTCTAGTAATCAGCACTCAAACAACGGTCCTTAAGTAGGTTCAGTTTATTGTAGTCAGTATTACTAATACATTCTCTAAACACTTCTGTGTTAAGACTAAAGAGGGGAAGCGGGAAAAGGGATTTTATACAGGATTCAAATTGGGGTGTCAGATGGCTACAAGCCAATGAATGCCACTTTACACTCACACGGAAAATAACGGCTTCTACTTTCCAAGTGGGAAACTCTCAAGTGAAACCCGAGATCTTATGTCAACAGAGGCAATTGCTTGAGGAGAGTCTAAACAGGGACAAATGGCAGAGGGGAAATGAGAGTAACATTCCAGAGTTAACAATCTTTCCCCCCCTTCATATTTATGACAGCCTAGCAGACAGGTGAGCTTCTGTTCCCTGCACTGGCTGAGGCTCCTCCCCCTCCCAGGAGGAGAGAGGGAACAAGCCAGAGCTTGCTTCCTGGCCAGGTTGCCTCAATTGCAATAATTCAGAGTAAGTGTCAGTTATCAGACACTGTTAAACAAACAAAATATTGCAAGAGTGCTAATGTTTTAAGCATGTTTTTATTTTTAAGTTTAAAAAATCTTTAATTGTGCTTGTGTCCTTTATAAAGTTTGTATCTCTGCTGCCTGGCATTACATCTTATGATACATATGGCCCGGCCCAACAAGGTCTCATTTATGTCAGATATGGCCCTCACAACAAATGAGTTTGACACCCTTGCTCTACAGGATCAACTGTGACTTGAGGGCACTTTCCACCACATTTAAAGCATACTTTTATCTTCAGTGGAGACCCAAATCTGCTTACAACATTGTTCTCCTCCCTCCATTTTATCCTTACAACCAGGGGTCATTTTGTAGAAAAAGAGGTGCAGGAGCTCATTAGCATAACTCATTAGCATAACTCATTTGCATATGCTAAATCACCTGACATCACTGGAAGTATGTCAGAAGGCAAGAAAGAAAGAGAGAGGGAGGAAGGAAGGAAGGAAGGAAGAAAGAAAGAAAGAAAGAAAGAAAGAAAGAAAGAAAGAAAGAAAGAAAGAAAGGAAGGAAGAAAGAAAGGAAGGAAGAAAGAAAGGAAGGAAGAAGAAGAAGAAGAAGAAGAGATTGGATTTATACCCTGCCCTCCACTCCCCAAGGGAGTCTCAGAGCGGCTTACAAACTCCTTTCCCTTCCCCTCCCCACAACAGACACCCTGGGAGGTGGGTGGGGCTGAGAGAGCTCTTTCCCAAGCTGTCCTTGAGAGAAAGCTGGTACAGAGCTATGGCTTGCCCAAGGTCATCCAGCCAGGTGCAAGTGGAGGAGTGGGGAATCAAACCCGGTTCTCCCAGATTAGAGTCTGTGCACTTAACCACTACACCAAACTGGCTCACAGGAAGGAAGGAAGGAAGAAAGGAAGGAAGGAAGGAAGGAAGGAAGGAAGGAAATAAATGTTGGCAGAGAGGGGACAGTTACTAATCCAAGCCTCAGAAATAGCACTATTCTGGGAGGATAGCTTCAGTGGTGGCTGAAGCCTTCAGAAGGCTGGTTGGATGAACAAGGACCTTTCCAGGGGATGGAGTCATTTTGCTGCAGCCATGACACAAGCAGGCATTCCCCCACAGGGGGGCGGGGGCTGGCACCAACTCCCGGAGCTGAGCTCCCCCGAGCTCCTGCTCGAAATGACCCCAGCTTACAACAACGACCACCCTGTGAGCTTCCATGTCAGGAGAGACTCAAACCGAGGTCTCCCAGATCCTAAGCCAGCACTCTAAATGTCAATGTGTGCAAAATGGAAGTATACAGGAAGTGAAAAGTGACTCAGCTGTTTCAGTTCCATATCTGGCGGTGCCAAATTTTAGCAAAAGAACATTTTTGGTATGAAATAGTCTACAGACACCTTTCCACCTACACACACCTACACACACATGCTTGCTGATCTTACTTACACCAGCTTGCTTCCCAACCATTTGGTGCTTTGATCTTCTTTTCCCTAGAAAAAGCAATGTCATCACATAGCCAATGAGACTCAGTTATATGGACATTACCGAGGTCAAACAGAGCTAATGCAGAATGAGGGCCATTATCTTCATTTGCTCCCAGTGATGACATCACTTAGCCAAATCTGACTGGCTGCATGACAATATTACTATTTCTAAGAAGAAGGTTATTTTGAAAGAAAGAAAGAAAGAAGGTAAGAAAGAAAGAAGGAAAGAAAGAAAGAAAGTAAGAAAAAAAGAAGGAAAGAAGGAAAGAAAGAAAGAAAGAAAGAAGGAAGGAAGGAAGGAAGGAAGGAAAGAAAGAAAGAAAGAAGGAAAGAAGGAAGGAAGGAAGGAAGGAAGGAAGGAAGGAAGGAAGGAAGGAAAGAAAGAAAGAAAGAAAGAAAGAAAGAAAGAAAGAAAGAAAGAAAGAAAGAAAGAAAGAAAGAAAGAAAGAAAACTGAAACAGTAGTCATTTGGGACTGTAAAATGACTTCTTTCAAGTGTCAGTACTGATGGATGCTGTGGGAAGAAAGCATGGCCTGAATGTGTGTTGAGTGAATGTGACTGCCCTCTTTTGTACCAGTTTGAGACCCACCAAAAAACAGCAACAGCAACAACAACAACAACAACAACAGATGGGGCAAAGATGGTTAGGATTGCTTTGTGGTTTCAGCTCAACCCTAGTTCCCTGGGTCAGGTGTATGGAAAGGAATCTAGCAACCCTGAGATGTCACAGGGATGCTTAGTTGCTCACTCTACAGCTTTTGATGTAAAGGAAATATCTCTTTTTGTAAGATGTAGGTTTGCAGATTCCATTCAGGGACTCTATATAGGTCAGCCAACAATGACAGCACCCCTTCTGCATTATTAACAAGCTACACACAGCAGAGGCTCATTCATGTGTTCACTTCCAGAAAGCAAGTTGACAGAAATTGTCTTTCATTCCAGGAATGTTTCTCCATGCCCAACAGGCACACATAAATGGGGTGGACCAGTTTAAATACTGACACCCCCCCCCCCCGGAATGGTGCATTTTTTTTTAACCCCTGATGGCATCAGACATCTAACCAACATGGAGATGGCTCCAGATCCCTATTGCTAATAGGCTTTGATACTTGGCAGTTTTCTAGTGTGGTTCAGGGATGAATGAAACATTAGATAGGATACCTGGAATCGATGGTCTGATTATATATATATATATATATATATATATATATATATATATATATAAGCAACCCAGTGGGGGGATATGGTTTCGAGCTGCAGGGGACATGTAAACACTTCCCCCCCCCCCCCCAGTTTTCTGATAGAGGTTTCTTACTGTTGCTGTTAGTTGCCTTAGAGAAAAAGGACCAAGCTAACCTGAGCTCATCAGATCTCGGAAGCTAAGCAGGGTTGGCCCTGATCAGTATTCGGATGGGAGGCCACCAAGGATAGCCAGGGTCACTACAGAGAGGCAGGCAGTGACAAACCACCTCTGAATGTGGTTGAAACTGGCCTTGAAAACCTTATGAGGTGGTCATAAGTTAGCTGTGATTTGACAGCACTTTCAACCACCCCCATATTGTACCTGAGGGCCCCACCTACCATTATCAGGACTAATAGCACCTTTGAGGTTGATATTTTTAACCAGGGAAACAGCACAGTGGAAATGTGTAGAATCCAATAAGTGCACCACAGCCCTAGACCAAAGTTGGGCCTATTTGTGGGTGCTTTTAAATAATGGCTGAGGACAGACTGGCAATCTAAAGCGGAGCAGGCACGCTTCGCAAACGGAGGAAAGGAGCACGTTCAGACATGCGCATCTGTCCGTCGGCTCTGTTGCGTACTTACCCGTCTCCCAGTCGCTTTCCTTCCGCTTTACCCGGACACCGGTTTTTCCCGGTGTTCAGGGGCCTTCCTCCGCATGCCTCCCGCTTCCAAACAGTGTGAACTGGAAGAAGCAGGAGGCATCCGGAGGAAGTGTGAACGCACCGGCAAAAAGTTTTGCGCATATGCGCATGTGCGCACAACATCAAAGGAAAACAAAAAAAAGTGCAGCGGCGCGCGCGAGCCGCGCGCGCTGGCTATGCAGCAGTCTGAACGCTCCGTGGCAGTCTGAACACTCCGTATCGCCGCTGATCCGCATTGCTCTGGCCAGTGTGAACGGCCAGCTCCGTGGGTTTTCCCCCCCGCTCCAGTTCCCTCCACTTTGCCTCCGCTTCAGATTGCCAGTCTGTCCTCAGCCAATGTTTAAACATTAACTCCATGTTACTGAACAGTAACTCCACAAGCAATATGAGGTAAAACTGTGCTGACTCAATACATTTTGGGGAGGAAGACAGGCAATCCAAATCTCTCTTTTTCCAGACAGTAAAAAAGAATAATTTGACATTCACTTCCAGCATCAAAGCTGACAGAAAAACATTATAAGCTTTGGAGCAGAGTGAGGTAAGATTTAAGATGGAGCTCTCCTCACCCACATGTTCTTTTTAAAAAGACCCCTGCCTCTTGTTTAGGTATGAATGTTTGGGCTCATATATGAGTATATTCCTGTTATATGTTATTTGTGCTTATCATTATCTGTTTTCTTGGGTTGCCTCCACTTGCTCTACAAGTAAGAATTTTGCATACCTATAGAATCAGATTCCCCACCTATTTGCTCAGAATCCTTGAAGATGCTGATCCCACTTGGGACAGCTCTCTCCCCTCCCCCTCCAGCCAGTAGGCAACCTGATTTCCCTCTGAAATCAATGGTAACAGCAGATAGAGTAAAGAAAATGAACTCTTGCCATGACAAATAAATAAAACCAATTTCTTTTTAAAAACACTGACAGAAAACAACAAAGAATGGTGCACATCCCTCCTGATAAATAACATTTGCTATCCGAGTGCATGAGAGAGTAAGACTGGTATATGTTTTTGATGCTTTGCTTGTTGGTAAGAGCAAAGCATCGTGGCAGAGTGGTAGGATGGTGTGACCTGCATTCCGGCACCTGGTGATTAAGAAGCAATTCAGTGTTCCAAGCCTGAGGTTGAGTCACCAGCAGATACATTGAATTTCATCAGTGCTGCATTTCTAGTGTGGGAGGCTTCAGTCCTGAATAGCTCCTGATAAAAATAAAAGCCACAACAGCAGTGGAGGTTCACTTTCAGTCTATCCAACTTTGTACTATTATTTTATTTAAATGGGTGTTTGGAATCTCTTCAGCTGTTTAAAATTATTAACACAGCCCACTTCGGTATTATTATTATTCTTAATTGCCGATATGATTTGCAAAGATTGGACAAGGAGAAATGTTGGTCTGTATAGTCCAGAATGGAGTGGAGATACTGATGGAAATGGTTCACATTTTTTTCCTGAACTTCTGCCAACCGTAAACACAACTGTAATGACAGTTACAAGCAGTATATATGACCTTTCTTGCTACTCCAGTAGAGCAAATAATTTAAGGCCCTTTTAATGTTCCCTTATCGCATGTGTCTTGTTATTTAAAATCATCTATATACTAATAGCGAAGGCACCCCCTGTGTGTGGATATCTAAATCCACACGGAGGGGGCACTTGGGGGGCAGGGAGGTTTTTCTGCACACTTGGGGGATTCCCAACGTGTGCAGAAAAATCCTAAAAGTAAAAAAAAAACTTTGGGGGGATATGCGCAAGGAATGCTCTGGCTGTTGGGCGGGAGGCTCGGTGGGCCTGGCGGCTGTGAGCTGCTCAGGCCTTACTGTCACGGGGGTGGGAAGGGAGAAGGCTTGGCAGGCCTTGCTGCTGCCATTGCCCATGGGGAGGGGGATGGGACGGGAGAAGGCTTGGCGGGCTGGCAGCTGTGAGCCACTCAGGCCTCACCAGTAGAGGGGGGAGGAGGGAGGAGGATCAGAGGGCCTTGCCGCTGCTGCCACTGGGGAGGGGGGAGGATTGGCAGGCCTCACCACCACTGCTGTTGCTGCCGAGGGGTGGGTGGGAGGAGGATCGGTGGGCCTCACCGCTGTCGCTGCTGAGGGTTGGGTGGGAGGAGGATTGGTGGGCCTCATCACCGTCGCTGCTATCACTGCCGAGGGGGAGTGGGAGGAGGATCGGCGGGCCTCGCCACCACCACCACTGTTGCTGCTAGGAGGTGGGTGGGAGGAGGATTGGAATACTCCCTCCCCCCATGAGTATCGCGGGTCCCCCTTCTTGTTCAAACAGAATTTTGCTGTCTGGTCATTTACATATCAGAAGAAATAGTCAAAGAAGTGAAGTGAATTAGACTTGCCAGACCACAGGCTCAGCAAAATTTTGCTGACTTAACAACATTGCTATCTTTTCCCCAGTGCTAGTTTCCCCACAACACTGACTTCATAATAACAGACTGTTGCCAACAAGTATGGGTATAGCTTTGATCCAGCTAGTAAGGTCTTCACTATGTGACATGGAAGTCAACAGGTTGATGCTCTCTGCTTGACCCATTCCTCCAAGCTTTCTGGTACTAGGTCAAAAAGTAGGAATCATATGTGTTATGAATGGAGGTTGTGCTGCTGATAAAATAATATGGATTTATTTGCTGGAATGGGTAATCAGATCCCTGGTCACACTAAAGGGGAGGAGTGGGATTTTTAGGGTGATGCAGGACTTGGGGAAATCTGGGCAGGCAGCAGAGCTTCCTTGAGCTGTCACTTCTCCTCTTAGGGAAGATCTCGCTCTGGCCTTGAAGGTGCCAAGGGCCAAATTGTCTAAATGCCAAACTGGGGGGGGGGGGGGGCTGTGATCTATAACTGGGAATGTTTGGTGACTTGGAGTAAGCCCTCCAGTTGCCACTGGTCCAAAAAGGGGGTACTCCTTAGTCTGCAATCCAAGAAATAGGGGTGCACAGCAATGTGCCTCTTCGCCTAGTCTTTGTCAAGCCCTCAGGGGAAACAAGCCTCAGTAAGTTTATTCAGAGGTGGGGAAAGAGTGAGCCATCTTTCAGCACAAGGAGGACAGGAGGGGGAGTGTTAAGCAGAGTATAAGTTAACTTTTGCTAGCACTGTTTTATTGTTTTTCTCTAACCGACCCTGCTATATTTTCCTTTGCTATATTATCTGTGCTTCCTGCTCAATTAGACATTTAATGGAATAAAGCTCTTTTGGAAGCCAAACACATGAACCTTGGGAGAGAGGGAGTTTATGAACAGCTCCAGGCCAGATAAGGCCAGAGATTGCTCAGACATGCAAAGGCAGTTGCAGTCCTGGGAGGACAGTTCTGCCTGTAGCTGAAAAAGAAACCCAGAAGGAGGGTGGAGCAAGAAATTGGGGAGGGGACCTTGATCTCTTCTCATTCACATGCACTCCTAGTTGGGCTGGACCACAGACCATCTCTCCACTATTATACTGGGAAAATTCCAATAACTGGAATCTCTCTGGTAGTGGCAAGCTACCTAGTTCTGATCCAGTTTGGATGGGAGGAGCCCATATGAGATAAAGTTTTCTCCACAAATCCCATCTCCTTGGCCCAGAGAGTGAAACAAGGTGGCAGGCAAGTGAGCTAAGTGCTGGGCAGGCCTCCCATTTACTCATCTAGGGCAAGGAATGACCAGCCTTCCATTCTAATTCTTAACCTCTGAGGGTTTGAGGAGAAGGAGAAAATATGGTCTCCACACAGTGATGCACTAGGAGTTTCCCTTGGTCTTTATGGTAAAGACCATAAAGACTGGGGAGGGGTGCAGCCTATAGCATCACCTGGAAGTGGCATCACATCCTCCCCAAACTGCACCATCTTCAGACAATGCCCCCAAATCTCCCAGCATTTATTGATGCTATGCTGGAAACCCTAGTGCTGGGAAAACAAAGGGTGTGACTGTATTGGCCTCTACTTCCATCACACATATGCCCATATCTGGGTCTACTCAAAATCCTATTCAGGTCTATTAAGTGCAGCTTATTCTCAGGGAAGTGTCTTCGAATTGCACTCTAAGTGGTCTTATCTGTGTGAGATGTTGAGTGGAATCCACAGAAGTTCCTACTTAGTGCATTCGGGAAAAGTGGCAAATCAGAGCTCTGTATCATGAGTCTCCTGCCTTACATGTACCTGAGTAGAGGTAGCATGGGCATAAATAAGCCTCAAGATTGCTGACTAATAAAAAACTGAGCTAGGCAAGGGTGTGTTAGAAACCAGCAGGTCTACAGGGACAGTGCCTAAAAACATAATGATAGGCAGGGCTCCTTTTCTAGCAGGAACTCCTTTGCATAATAGGCGACACACCCCTAATGTAGCCAGTCCTCCAAGAGCTTACAGAGTGGAGCTCTGTAAGCTCTTGGAGGATTGGCTACATTAGGGTGTGTGTCGCCTAATATGTAAAGGAGTTCCTGCTAGAAAAAGAGCCCTGACGATAGGAGCAGCTTCACTGGCAGCTACAGCAACACCTTCCACTTTTCCCAGTTAGGACTAACAAACTGTCTGATCCAGATTTCCCAGACTGGAACTATTGGCATCCCAATATATTTTCTGCCTTCTGAGACTAAGAGTATACATTGCCTTGTCAACATAGATACCTAGGCTTCTGAAGAACACTTCCCAGTGGGCCAGATATGTATGAAAGAATATACTTTTTATAGCACCAGAATGTCTATACTGTTATCTTTTGTGGGTCTATGTGCCTCTGGAACCATCCTTGCCTCATTTTTCAGGTGTTATATCAGGCTTCAGATATAACAATGGTATAGCTATTACCTCTCATTTAGGTGTAGATCTTCAGGGAACACAGGGACAATACCTGTAGGAATGTGCATTCAGATATTTCTGGTCCAAATATATATCCAAAAAACACCTTACTGATATTTTTCAGATATAGTCTGGTCTCTGGATGGTATCCAGGATTTTTCAGGATACTGGGAAATGGGTCCTGAAAAATCCAAGAAATATTCAGGAGTAAATGGTAATATCACTAGTCAGCCTGTTAAGTATCCTAGGACTGGTTTTTTCCCTTTAATTTTACTGTGCTTCTCTGTCTTGCCTGGACTTGGTATCAGCTTACTATGTAGGTTTGGCTTTGATTTTGTCCTTTGAGTTTGGTTTTGCTGGTCTTGCAACATTGAGTTCTTTGTCAAGTTGGTTTGCATCATGTTTGTGGTTTGCATTGGGCTCTCTGATCTGACATTTGCACAAAATTCTCTGATTTGTCATTTGCTGGACTTGCAACGCATTCCTTGTTAAATCTGTTTGGTTTGGAGGATTCTCTAGTTTGACAATGGGTTGAATTCTGTGATTTGATGTTTGTTATGTTAGGCTTGCCACAATGTCCCGTGTTTCTGCTAGGATTTCATGGTTCTGCATTGATTCTTTGGGCTTGTTGGTTCTTTCTGCTTTAGGAAGCTTTTAGCCAGGGGCTGCTTTGATTGCTCTTGTGTCTTTGGCTATTCTTTGCCCTGGGGAAAGCATGGAATTCTCCCTCCCCCCTCAATAGAAAACAATGAAAGATGGGGGGCATGTTGTTCAGAGGCCCATAGAATTGGACCTTTTGGTTCAATTCACTTGAAACTTGGGGGTTATTTAGTGGACAGGCACCAGTAGTTCTGCTACAATGCTGGCACTATTTGCTAAAAAAAAAACCCACAAAAAAACCCAGTCCTTCAGCTCTCCAGAAAGATTCTCCATATGGAATAATGCAGCCAAATAATATTGCAATCCTGTAAAAATCTGGATCTAAATATCAATCTGGCATTTGGAACCTAGATAACTGGTAATATTGATATTTTCAGCTCCCTGACATCTGTATCCAAAAAATACTTCCCCTCCCCCAAGGTATACATCCCTAAATGCCATTCTAAGTAGAATTACACCCTTTTAAGCCTGTTGACTTTGATAGACTTAAAAGATAATATATCTGCTTAGGCTGGCACTGGAAGGCCCTTTTAGATAAAGCACAGGGATAGACTATGGCACAAAGACAAATAGAATGCATAAATACATTTATGTTGCTGGAATGGGACTAAGTATATTATGTCTGACAAATGGTAAAACCCAGGTGAGTGACAGGATGATCAGCCAATGCTTTTGCTGATGGTAAATGAAAGGTACTGTTTTTGAACTTCACTCTTACTTGGTTACATGCAGCCAATGTATTTCAGAGAGAATCAGCCTAGATGATTGTGCTTCTTCTTCTTCTATTAAAAGATGGTCATAAAGCCCATAGATAGTGCATGAAGCAACTGATCAGCATGACAAACCACTTAGATTTCTCTCTCTCTCCTCCCCAACTTTAATCCTAATTGCCTCAGCTGTATTCCACATAAATTTGGGATTACTATTTTTACTCAGACAGGAACTATTAAAAGTATTGTAAGTGAACTTATAAAACCTTCTCAAAAATATCACTGTATTTTGGATATATTCAGCATAATTTTAAGTAATGGTTTTTAAACTGTAAACAGTGTTATTGAAAAGAATGCCAGGCAGAGCACCTGCAAAAATTAAGTGAGGGGGGCACAGACATTTCTCTTGGTCTTATTACTAAATATAAAGTGCGTAGAAGGTTTCTTTTTGACAATGTATGAAAAACCCACTGCTGCCATAGGAACAAAAGGAGAATGGAGCTACAGATAAGTTGAGATGTGGCTTCTTTATCAGCACTGGAGAGGACAGTGACTCATTGAATTCCCTTTCATAAAAATGAAATTGCCTGGGCATTAATGGTGAAAATTATTTTTTTTCTACAAATGTGACCTATTCCCCCCCCAAAAAAGATAAAGTATAGGGCTTGCACCTCCTTTTTAGCCTGCTAGTCTGTATGTGTTTCACATTCTTACTATATTATTAAATCTGTCACATTTGTCACACACTATCTTCATGATGACAGCATTGAAATGGGCCTCACAAAGGCACAAGAGGCCCATTCCATAGTCCACTCCACAGAATTGTTATCCTACATCCCATCCATTCCATTAAGGAACTGATAACTGCCAGAGTATCAGGCAGCTGTTTAAAACAGCTGCAGTTTTACAAGGTTTGAGATAAATGAGTCAACATTGGTAGTGTAGACTGACAATACAGAGTCAGGATTGACCTTAATGGAGAAAGGGAGAATGAGGGGGACATCATTATAAGGCTCTTAATCTCCAGGTGGAGCCTGGGGTTTCCCCAGAATTACCACTGATCTACAGAAAACCGTTGCCTTAGAACCAATGGCAGCTCCAGAGAGTATACTCTATGGAATCATATCCCTGCTGAGATCCCTCCTCTCCGTGCATCACCCTGAAAACTCCAGGAATTTCCCTAGCCAGAATTGGCAGCCCTAGACACATCAATGAAGTTTGCAAATGGCTTATCCCTCCTGTTCTCTCCTGATCACAAAAAGGAATTGTTCAAAGGGGGAATATAATATGGTTGGTGACACTGTCTGTGCAGAGTTAGTCCACTCTAAACCCATTGATTTCAATGGATTTAGGCCAGAGTAACTCTACACAGGATTGCACTGTGATAGACATCAAGCCACCTCCAAAGGAAACTCAGTTGCTCCAACCATGATGTATTTAATCACACAAAGAAGCTATAAGTTGCCTGGCTTCCCAGTGGGAAGATTTTTATGACATCCCATGATAAAAGATCATTCATCTTGTATAGCTCCCAGCCAGAATTACCTCTAGATTTTCCTCCAAATGAAGGAAATATGACTTGCATTTCTGAACAGTGTAACAAGACCTTGATTTGATCAGAGGAATGTAGTGTACCTAGGTCCCAACAATGCTAAGCCTGACAGAACGAGGCTTCTCTGTGAAGTATATTAAATAACGCAGCATTGTACTTTCGATACATCCATAGGTCTCTGAATCAGAGATAACTGTGGCTTGTATTGTGTGGACCTGGTGAGTCACTCTGGGAGTTATTTCTTCACCAAGGACAGGAAGGCTGACAAACACCAGACTGGGCACATTTGGAGAGTCTGGCCCATTGTGAGTGCATGTGGGTTACCCAATAAATAGCCTCTTGCTTTCACATAAGCACTTCACGATAAGGATAGTGATTCAGTCCCCAGTGCTGTATTATCAAGAGCACATAATGTGTGTGAATTAAGTGCCTTACCCAACCAAAAGATAGCTGATGTGTCTAGAAAAATAAATAAATAAAGGGAGAGGAGTATGTTGAAGTAAACAAGAGAAAAGATAACACAATAGCTAGTTTTTTCTTTGCAACTGATGAGACAGTCTTCCAACTTCTATTATTTCATGGCACTTTGATCTGCTTGAAAACAGCCACTAAGACTGAGTCTGCGATGACCCCCCCCCCCAAAGGGTCAAACAAACACACTGTAAAGCCTGACCTTTCTAAAAGGGGATTGCCTATAAATAGCAATGGGAGGGTTATCTTCTGACACAAGGCAGCAACTGACATGAAGGGGAGAACCTCTCTGCTTGTGGGATTCCCCCCCCCCCTTTTTTTGAGAAGGGCTTTGGAGAAGCACATGGCACTTGCTGGCCATGAATAGCAGAAAAGAATTTGCTAGGGATCAAGCCAGAAAGGCCCAAGCAGCTGGCTGGATATCAATTCCCTCCTGGTACCCAAAAGAAAGAAAGAAAATGAAAATGAAAAATGAGTACAGGGCTCCAACCCACAATTAACAATTGGCAGGAACATTAAGATTTTATGTCTGAAATATGTCACTTTTGGAACGGATTTATTTAAAGATTAATTTTAGCAGCTTTAAAAATTAGCCAAACACTGTCAGCACTGTTTGTTCAAACCTCAGAATTTTTTTTTAAAAAAATATTATTTTAAACTGCAGATCTGAACTATTAAACTGGGTTTGCCTTTTCTATTCAGCACTGAAAACTAGCCACATTGGCTGCTTTTAATTGTTACTCAAGGCAATGTGCAAATATGGGTAGAAACAGAAATGGTACAGTGAGTTTTTCTTACAGAGGCGACATAGGGTGATTCCACACTAGACCTTAAATCCTGGTTCAAGCCTGTCCCCGAACTTACATTCTACACTACATTTGAGCTCACCCCTGTAATTACCTTGGGGTACTTTTTGTTTCCACTTTACATTGAGGTCACCCCAGTTTTGCCCCACACTTGTACTGGAATAAACAGATGCTGTTATAATCAGGGATAAATGCAATGTATTGTGTCATGAGTTGAACTCTGATAAAACCAGGGATGAGATCCAAGTGCGGAAAGGACCATAGGTGCACAAAAATATTGCCCAGTATGGAAGCCAAACAGCTGCACAGTGGCTCTAGCTCCTTCAGGGTCCAGCAAGATGAGGTCAGTAATTAGTCTTTATGTGTGGTAGAAGTGGACAACAGGGCATTTATTTGACTGTATTTTATTATTACAGAATAACTCAACTGTGCAGGGACCCAGCTCTGTCTTTATCCAGTTCTACACTTGCTGATGGCTTCATCATTCTGGTCCTTTCCACACTAGACCTTAAATCTTGGCTCAAGCCTGTCCCCGAACTTACATTCTACACAACATGTGAGTTCACCCGTATAATTATCTTGGGGTATTTTTACATTCTACACTACACTCGAGTTCACCCCTGTAATTATCTCAGGGTATTTTTTTGTTTCCACATTACACTGAGGTCACCCTGGTTTCACCCCACACTTGTCCCAGGATAAACAGATGCTATTATAACCAGCGATAAATGCAAGGTATTGTGTTGCAAGTTGAACTCTGATAAAGTCAGGGACGAGATCCAAGTGTGGAAAGGACCTCTGTCTTAAGGGTGTGTGTGTGTGTGGGGGGGGGGGGGGTTATTTGATTACTTCAAACATTGCCTGGAGAAGCAATAGTCCTGAGGCATGAGCCTGAGGAAGGGGGGGGGGGGGTTGGGTAGGGGAGGGGAGGGACTTCAATGGGGTATAATGCCATAGAGTCTAAGTTCCAAAGTGGCCATTTGCTCCAGGTGAACTGATCTCTGTTGCTTGGAGATCAGTTGTAATCTGCGGAGATCTCCAGCCAGCGCCAGTAGTTTGGCAACCCTATCTGGGAAACCCAGGTTCACATCACTCTGCCATGAACCTTACTGGGTGTCCTTGGGCTAGTCACACACTCTCAGGCTAACCTAACTCACAGGGCTGTTGTGAGGGTTAAAGGGAAGAGGGGAGACCAGTGTATGCCACCTAGAGCTCATTCAAGGAAGGATGGAATAAAAATGTTAGTAAAGAAAGGAATCTCAGTGGGGCCTTACAATGTGGTTCAATACTATGCATAACGCTGCCCTGAGTTAATTATGTCTGTTCAAAGGTCACCTCGCTGGTATAAATCAGCTGTAATGTGAAGCATATGCTGTTCAAAAACAGAATATCTATCTATCTATATGAAAAATAATGCACTATCATAAGCATTCCTGTTTAAATAATGAAAGCTCCCATTCCTCAGCCCTAGACTGAAGAGATTTTGAGTATGAGAGGAGAAAAGAGCCCCCAGATAATCACAGGCTCTTGCCTTGCATTTCCTTTCATCTTAGAGTAATGCTACAAGATATAATATGACATCTTTGGTGGGCTTAAGTCCACTGTGTTGAATTGTGTTTTAGCAATGCAGGAAATGAAATGGCTTTTATCAGAGAAAAAGTATCAGCCATTCATTCTTGCCTTCTCTGAGCCAAACTATGTTACATTTTTTTCACTTTACTAGGGATGCCAGTCCCCAGGTGGGGGTGGGAGATTCCCTGATTTCTTGGGTTCCTGCCCACTGCTGGCCAGCTGGGGAAAGTCCCACCCCCAAGAGCAACCACCAGCAGCTTAAAAGGGCACTCAAGAGTGGTACCTCCAGCACTTTTCCAATCATTCCAACCATGATTGGAAAAATGCTGAAGGTACCATCCTTGAGGGCCCTTCTAAGGGTGGGAGGGCTGAACTCCAGTGGCAAATTCACTGCTTGGAGTTGTGGCATGTGGGATGCCGGTCCCCAATATAATGATGTCACTTCTATGTCCCCGCCTCCTCCAGGAACACCCCGCCCCCCAGTCCACCGTCAGCGACGAGGAAGGACCTGTCAACCCTACTGTTTACACTTGTTTTTCTGTGTTCCCTTTAGTCACAAAGCAGTTGCAAAAGTTTCTTACTTTTAAGAAAAAAAAGGAGAGCCCAAATGGGCTTGGAATAGTGCCAAAGGGTTTCCTGCCTCCGTCTCAAGGAGTTTTCTCACATGAAAACTGCACTGGGGGAGTTATTCCACTGATTTTGCTGCTCCAGAGCACCATTCTGAACCTTTTTGAGCTCTTCTTGGCCCTTTTAACATTACCATTCAAAACTGAATGTTGTTTGTGGTTGGCTCGATTTCAAGTAAAGTGATACAGGAATGGGGATTTCATACAGCAAATTTCTTTCCGTTAATGAGCCATCTCATGGTCATTTCAAACAGTGCCATTCCCCCTGCCGTTTTTCACCCCCACAATCTCCCTCAGAGTTTGTTTTGAATGTTCTAAGATGAGCGCTATGGCACTAAGCTGCTATAGCACTCACCTTAGAACTTTTTTTTAAAGTCCGAAAAAGATTGCAAGACAAAAAAGGGCAGGGGGGAAAATGGCATTGTAGGAAGAGCTATGGATATTTTAAACATCACACCACAGTGATTCAAAAGTGCAACAAAGGAGTAGAAAACAGAAGAAAGCAGTTTCCTTCATCAGTGGTTCAACCATGCTTTGCTAACCTGATGCAAGTGGGTTTGTATGAACAGGTAAATAAATTCCTCTAGCAGCTGGTTACTAAAATGCAGGGCTCCGTTGGGGCCGGAGCGAGGTGGAGCGCCGCTCCGCCAGTGAAGACGCTGGGGGGCGGGCACATTACAAAGCCCCACCCCCAGCAGGGCCGCCGCTGGGTCCGACCCCCTCCCACCCACCCCCGCTCAATGTACCCGAGCCGGCGGCAGGCCGTCGGCCGAGGAAAAAACCCTCTCCCACTCCACACCCCCACGCAAAGAGACTCCCTCTCTCCCACCCACCCACCCCGCTCAGTGTCCCCGAGCCGGCGGCAGGCCGCCGGCCGGGGAAAGAAAAAACCTCCAACCCACCCCCGCTCAATGTCCCCGAGCCGGTGGCAGGCCGCCGGCCGGGGAAAAAATCCTTTCCCACCCCCCGCATAAAAAAACTCCCTCCCTCCCACCCAGCCACCCCACTCCATGTCCCCGCGCCGGCGGCAAGCCACCGGCCAGGGAAAGGATCCTTTCCCACCCCCACCCCCCGCGCATAGAAACTCTCATCCACCCACCCACCCCACTCCATGTCCCCGCGCAGGCGGCAGGCCGCCGGCCGGGGAAAAAAATCCTTTCCCACCCACCCCACGCAAAGAAACTCCCACCCCAACCCACTCAAATCCTTTCCCACCCCCCACGAAAAAAAACTCCCTCCCTCCCACTCACCCCACTCAATGTCTCTCTCTCTCTCCCCCACCTACCTACCTACCTACCTACCTTCCTGTTCCTTCCCTCCTTCATTCCTTCCTTTTCTTCTCTCTCTCTGTCCCCCACCTACTCACCTACCTTCCTCTTCCTTCCTTCTTCTTTCTTTCTTTCTTTCTTCTCTCTCTCCCCCACCTACCTACCTACCTACCTTCCTGTTCCTTCCCTCCTTCATTCCTTCCTTTTCTTCTCTCTTTCTGTCCCCCACCTACTCACCTACCTTCCTCTTCCTTCCTTCCTTCCTTCCTTCCTTCCTTCCTTTCTTTCTTTCTTCTCTCTCTCCCCCACCTACCTACCTTCCTTCCTGTTCCTTTCGTTCCTTCCCCCCTCCCTCCCTTCCTTTCTTCCTTCTAACACACTTCCAGTGATGTCAGGGGTGTGTGGCCTTCTGACACTTCCGGTGACATCAGGGGGTGTGGCATATGCAAATGAGTTATGCTAATGAGCTCCTGCACCTCTTTTTTTACGAAAGGACCCCTGCTAAAATGTGTCTGTCTAAAATGACAGAAAAAATCCATTAGCAATACAAAGGCAGTTTGAAAGGGTCTTTCTTAGAAGCAGTTCCACACAGCTGCCTGTATTGAATGTACTGATCCCTATTTCCCACATTCTCTTTCCTTTCCTTCTTCTGTTTTGGGGCTACCACTGAACCAAGAAGCTGAAATTGGTTCCCAGTTCCTTACTCGTTCTTCATTTGTGACACTGTGTGACAGAGTGTTGGATTGGATGGGCCACTGGCCTAATCCAACATTGGCTTCTCTTATGTTCTTATGTACCCAAATGTTTTCCTGGGTATGTCAAACAGCAGGTCTGGGAGAGGCAGAGGTGTTTGAGTTTGGAGAAATGGTGTGAGAATAAAAAGTTAATCCCTTTTCTCTCTCTACAGCTTCAGTATAAATTACCCTCCATTGGTGCTGCCATCCACTAAGAATTGTTCAGGATATCCATTATTTGATCTCCAAGCATTTTATCTGCCTTGATGCAGGGAAACAGAAATATTATTAGAAGCAAGACCTTCACAGTTGCAATAGAGCATGTCCCTTGAAGAGGCAACTGTTATATTGTGTTTTTCAGATATTACTCCGATGTGCGGTTGACACTTGATGTTCTTTGCTTTGAAGGACCTCTTCACTTTGGAAGTTTTCAGTCCCTGATTGATTTCTAACTAGAAGATATCATTCTGATCCTTTTAACAGCTAAAACTGTCCAGTGAATTTAATTCCACGAATACATTAAAATACAGGTATATCAGTAATATTATTAGCACATATAAGTCTATTTGTTGACTTATCTGTACAAATCTGTACAGGAGGCAAGGTAACTTAAATGTGCCATGTGAATGTCAATGAAAATTATCATATTTAGTTCCAGCTATGCTGATGGATCATAGTTTTCAGAAGAGTATCTTTCCTTGGTTTAGGGTCTCATTTTCTAAACCTCAGTTTAGTGTTCACTCTGTTATGTAGAGTCACTGAGCAAACATCAGAAGCTGCCTTATAGAGAGTCAGAGCATTGGCCCACTGAACTCAGTATTACCTCCTCTGACTGACCATAGCATTGTACAAGATTTCTTAAATGGTGATGTTAACTAGCAATGTTCTGCACAGAAAACATGTGCTTTACCACCAAGAGCAACATGACAGCATTTGATGATTCTCAGGCTTGTTATGATTCTATAGATATTCTGACTCTTTGATTTGGTGGGTGCTGTGTGTGTGTGTGTGTTCGTGTGCTTTTGAGCTTGGAAGTCATAGTGACTTCTGGCAACCTCTAGTGGGGCTGGGACATTTCAGAGACTTGGCTTGATATTACCTGCCTCTGCGTCCCGGCCCTGGTATTCCTTGGAGGTCACCCTTACAAGTACTTGCCAGGGCTAGCCCTGCTTAGCTTCTGAGTTCTGATGAGATTGGGCTTGCCTGGGCTATCCAGGTCAGGGCAATATTCTGATTTTCTTGTTTTGTTTTTAAATCCTGCATGGCTTTGAACAGAATTTTCCCTAGAGCCAGGGATACAGCTACACATCAACTATACATCAACTAGACGAGTAAGTGTGCCAGGAACCATGCCCCTCCCCCCCAATTAACAGTGCCTAGGCAGAGTTACAGACTTCTAAGTCCATTGAAGGCAATGGATTTAAATAGGATTGCGCTTAAGAAACTGAGACTGCCTGTGAGCCGTGTGACAGTATCGACCTAGGTAAGCAGGACTCGCATTGATCTGCACTTCCGATTATGTAGACGTCTGTGGCTGCCTCACAGTATCAGTCCAGCTCAGTCACCACCTTCATTGGTTGGGGTCCACACCACACTTTTACAGCCTTTGGCTATCCTGCTGGCCTGAATTATTTCTAGACGGTTGTGATTTTGGACAGAGGCCTGTGATTTGTAGCATGGACCTTGTTTCTTTGTAGAAGAGCCGTTCGAATGCAGCTTGGTATTCACATGTATCTAAACAGAAAGAAGGCAGCAGCAGCGGTGGCAGCCGGGAGGCAGGGATTACATCAAAGCTTTCAGGACACTGTGAGCACTGCTACAGGCGCTGAGGGATTTTCATGGGTGCAGAGGCACAAAGTAACCCCTCTAATCCCTTTCTCACTGGCTTATGGCCTCCGAAGAAGCTTAATAATTAAAGAGGAATACAGTCAAAGTGTTTTTAAGGACATATGGTATGGCAAGCTTCTGCCTGTGGGTTCCTAACATGAAATGCATGGCAGGCTACGCATGGCAGGTAGGGGAAAAAAGGGTCTCTTTCCTTTCACCCACTGCCCCAAAACATAATAATTTGTCATTTATGTGGAAACAAGAGCTTAGTATTTAGAGAGGCCACATTGCATAGCTTGAACAGTCATTAGCAGTTCACGGTTGTATTCCTGTGCATATTCACTAGGAAGTGGAGCGCACTGAACATGGTACAACTTAGAGGCCAGACTAGGTAAGAGACACACAGCTGCTGACATGTGACGTGACACACTGTGTGTAATGTTAGACATCATAAGGGAGGGAGGAAGAAGAGACATGAAGCAATGGTGACTTTTTGTGTCACCTTGCTTGAACCCTATATATACACATAGACATGTATAGGATAGGCTGGTTATGTTCTCTGTCTAAAGGCCAGTTCACATAACTAATCAGAAACAGGGAGAATGTAGGCTGAGCAGTTCTTGTTGGCAGAGTGTAGATATGCAGTAAAGCGGAGCACTAGCATATATAATGGGCATAGCTGCAGAACCAAAGACTGGATTATTAGTTACATGAGACAACCTCTGCATGGTGCTTTTTTCCTGCTGTTATTGTAACATGCAGCCTGTTGCTCCATCTTGGAGGAAGGGATGGAAGAAATAGAAGAAAGAATCATATGGAGACCACCACCACATGTTGTAACAGCAGGTGGAATATGGCACCATTCAGAAGCAGGTTCAAATGACCCACCAAATCACATTGAGACCAGGCCAAACATACCTACTTCTAAACTGAAGTACAAGTAATGGCTTCCCTCTGGGAATCCTGCACACTGCCATTTTGTGACTTTGCTAGAAATATTCCTTTGCATAATTTGAATTCCCAGAATTCCAGGAAGTCAAAACTGTTATCCAGGTTAAATTAATACTATAGTAAAAAAAAAATGTCCCTGAAGGTCAGAAAAAAAATGATAGAAAGTAACAGAAGATTCACTTTTGGGGGGTGGGGAACACAGATGGCTTTCTCCCACTCTTTTGCTCATTCCCATAAACAATGGTTGAGGGCCTGAGGCATTTGATCTCCACTAATACTTAATGACAATCCACTTCAGTCTTTGGGAGATGTTTGAAACATGTACAAATGAGTGAAGAAGGTTCATAATTGGCTGTTGCCTCTGCCTTCTACATGTTCAAGTTCCCAGCTGCACAGAAGTGCATGCACCACCATGTTTATAGGCTCCTATGTTTCCCAGAGGGTGTAGCCAGGCAGAAAGTTGGATAAGGGAATGTGCTGGAATCTGCTGATGAGAATAACTAACTTTAGACTCCCTTCAGTGTGACTAGGCAGTTCCTAAGTGCAGAGCAACAACACAAGCAATATTTGATCACTTGGACATTACATTAAGTCATAGAACAAAGTTAGAGTCCAATGACACCTTTAAGACCAACAAAGTTTTATTCAAGGTGTGAGCTTTTATGTGCACGCACACTTCGAAGTGTGCATCTGACAAAGTGTGCATGCACACGAAAGCTCACACCTCGAATAAAACTTTGTTGGTCTTAAAGGTGCTGTTGGACTTAAACTTTGTTCTGTTGCTTCAGACCAACATGGCTACCCACCTTGATCTAAGATCAAGTCATAGTTCGTCTGGACTGCTGTTTGCAGATTCGAAAGGTTGTTTGAGATTCTGGTTTTGTACCCACACTCGGACCATGGTTTGATAGTTTTGGTGTGCTGTTACATCTCAGCCAAAGCTGTGCTTCCTTCTGACAAAGCTCAGCTACTTCTGAGGGTAACTGATTGTGAATGTTATCAGTTCATAGCCCATTAAAGGCGTACACATTAAAGATATGCAAATCAACCCAGGGCACCTCCTTCACTGATTTTGACCAGTACCTGGTCCTCAAAAATTAAGCAGGTGGTACTAGACAGGTGCCTTGAAGAGAATTACTGTCATCCATTTGAATATGTTGACTTATTAGCACCAGCCCTATTTGGTTGTGAATAATCCAACTTTGCTAAAACATATGTGTGCTTCTTAGAATTGCCAACCTACAGGTAAGACCTGGAGTTCTCCTGGAATTACAAATGGCCCCCATATTATAGAGAGGAACCAGCAGCTTCAGTGGACAGACTCTATGGCATCACATCCCTCAAATCACTCTCTGTTCCCAAACTCTGCCCTCTCCAAGCACCACCCCCTAATCTCCATGAATTTCCCAAGCTGGAGTTAGTAAAACCTATGTCTTTCTAAGAATGTGAAATCTGTGGAATATGCAAGTTTACATGGGCTGTTCTTATAATGTGTGTTATTTAAATTGATTTTGAACCCCTCCCCCCCCCCCCAAAAAACCTCTGCAAGTATTTCTGTGGCTTTTTTCTCAGAGTGCAGCCCTCCCATGCCACATTGACAACCATTGTTGAAGCAGAAGTGCCTAATTGTGCTGTGTGATGTGGCATGTGATGAGGCATCTGCTGGACAGAGAAATCTTACTGGGCAGGTGCAAACTCTCGGTCCTGCCTAAGTGGCCAAAGCCATTTGTATTTGCACCTAAACTGTGATCTAGAGAAAGTTCAGTTCTATTACTCTACAGACACAATGTGACATGTACTATCTGGTGCATGCTTATACACTAAAAAAAGAAGTTAAAATCCAAACCTATTCTATAATGTGGATATCATTCACCCCATTTTATTGCTTTATTAAGCAAACTTTCCCCCACTAGCTCATAGACTACACTGAACTCAAGTTATAAAAGTAGTTTATCTGTACCAATAAAGAGTTTTGCGTACATCTTGTCCTTTAACACCATGAATGTCTGGGGGGGGGAGGGTTTTCCACTATATATTGCATCTTTATGTTTGCTAGTCAATGAAGGTATTAACAGAAAAGTACTTTGAAACAAAGAGATAAAAGATTATGTTGAATTATGCTTACTTGTGCTGGAAGCCAGAGGAAAAAGACTGTCATACATGTCAATGCTGAGATAAAATAGGATAAATGTTATCTGTTAGTTTGGTTCTTCTTCTTCTAGTGTGTCAGTTTTCAGTTTGTGAGTTCAAGACAAGAATAAATTTAGTCAAGCTCATTGTTGTCTAAGAGGTACATAAGAGCAGTTGCCATGGACCATTGTTTGCTCATCAGTTAGGACTCATAATGAATTAGGTGTTTGGTATTTGTTTTTACAGAGTTACATATGATATATGTTTAAAAGTTCAAAAGGGGGTAGACGTGATCCTTATTAGCATGTCGCTGGCCTGTCTTTTCAGGATCACGAGAATGAAATTTCTTGCTCTGAAAATGGCCTAGCACTACAAACTTGTGACAAAGTCTTAGCCAGCTCAAACGATTTACAATACCAGCAAATTATTAAATTTAGAATAAACAAGGAATCCCTCAGTGTAAAATAAATGTGCCATACTTGAAGAAAACAGATAACTCAGATGCAGGTTGGTTCACCACTAATTTATCCCAAGGAAAATTAATGTAACATTGGTACAATTTTCCTCATAGTTACTAGTTGTGGTTCATTTTACAGAGGTTCATATAACTACCAGAGAGTCATTCCAGCTATGTACTCAGACCTGTGCAGGTATTGTAATATGTGAGTCTAAGCATAAACCAGATATACATGATCTTTCCTACACAAAAAGAGGGAAAGGATCTTAGAAATTAGATTATGCTATGCGTGCACAGATTCTCCCTGAGGCATATTACACTGAATATACACTGCTGGTAGTGTGGGGATATACAAGGTCTTGATGGGCTCCCAAATGCACAGAATTTCTTACTGGCAATCGCATAAACCACTCCTCGCTTGCCTTAGAGCAAGAGGTTGAATGATCACTTCACTTGTTTCTTCCAGTTCTACAATATAGCATCTCTAATTTGTCTTCCCATCTACAGTTTATGATGAATTACAGTCTGTAGTCTTTCCTTTACTACAAAGATTCTTAATCCATTAGATTATATTTTTCCTTACAAGTAAAAAAAAAATGCTGCTACCTCTTGGTAGAGCCAGTGTAGAGCAGTAGTTAGAATGTCAGACTAGAGTCTGGGAGACCCGGGTTTGAATCCCTATTCTGCCATGAAACCTTGCTGGGTCAGGTGTATTCAGCCTATTTCACCTCTCAGGGTTGTTGTGAGAATATGAAAGAAGAAAGGACAATGATGTAAGCTGCTTTGGGTTTGACACTGCCTTCCTCTGGAGAGTCTTTGGTGGTCTCCTTTCCAAGTACCAACTGTGCTTAGCTTCCAAAATCTGACAAAATCGGGCTATACCATGCTGCCTCCCCTCCAAGTCCCACTCGTACATGTTACTAAGAGGGCACCAGCGGGAGGGAGGCAGTTGACCTATGCATCACTATTTCCCCAGGAGTGCACAACTGTGGTGAGCCATCACTGTGAAGGCTAGTCAGAACGAAAGCAGGTGATGTGGGCATTAGGCAGAGCTGGTAAACAGCAATGTGGATGGAGTGTAAGAAGTGTCGGCCCTCTTAGTGTAAAATACTCTAATCGGAAAGAAGCGAGGAACCCCTCTGGGAGTCAGGTGGGCTCAGGACAGTGGTGAGCCACCAGGTGCAGACACAGTATAGCCACTGAGTGTTTTGACCACTTAGAAGGTCCAAAGGAGAGAGTGAGTGTTCTGTGACTCCCGTAAGAGGAGATATGAGCTGCATCAGATCCACATCACTGTTCCTCACTAGACAGACACTAGCTAAGGTGCTATATGGTTCAAGACTGAGAATCTCCTGTATGTCTGCTGGATTACTATGTGAGAACCAAATCTGAGCAGAAGTTGTGTATCTGACTGGAGTAAACAAATAAAAATAATTTATATTGGGAAAACAATTGTAAAAAATTTGTTTGAATCAAGAGTTGTACCTACATTGGCCTGTAGCAAGCGGTGCAGGGAGGGTGTAACTCTAGTGAGAAAACTGCAAGAATCACAAACTCCCCTATTGCATGAATGAAAAGGACTCTCATGCAAGGGTGCCTTTGGGATCCAACTCATGTTCAACAATGTGGCTTATTCTGAATATTATTATTTCACATTTTTCCAAATATATCTCTGGCATAAATAACAGTAATGAATCCTCAGTCAAGGAAGACATTACTCAGGTTACTTTTCAGAACTTTCCCCATTTATGACTATTAATAACAGAAAACAGCTGCCTTCTCAAGAAGAGACTGCATTCAGTGTTAGTAAGTTGCACAGCTGTTGAGCTTGGGTGGTATTGTAAGAGGGATCAGCCTCAGAATAGCACTGTTGGAACACAGTATAATTGTAAAGAGTTTTTAAAGAGCATCAGGACATTTGAACCAATGCTCTTTCTGTATAATGAGAGGCTGACAGCACAATGTTGCATTAACCTTTTGAAAGCAACCTATGTTTTGACAGTGTGGGTCCTGCAAGGCTCTAAATAGTATGAGCATTGTACACGATCACCTGTGCAAACTGGTGGAACCAGTAAACCCAAGCCAGGCGTTTAGCATGGGAGTGACAGATAGGAGAAGGGAGTTTTCTTTCATATACTCAGACTTCCCCAGAGTGATTTTGGACCAGACTGGAAAGGGAGCTCAGGCTCATATTACATATTACAATTTATAAAATGGTGCTGAGGTTCTGCTTACCTGAGTTCGACAGTCAGACATTAGCAGGGGGACTTATACTGAATCAGACTATTGGTCCATCAAGGTTGGTAATGTCTACTCAGACCACCACCACCACCAGCAGCTCTCCAGTGTCTCAAGTGGAGAACTTTCACATCAATTACTATCTGGTCCTTTTAACAGGAGATGCCAGGGATTGAACCTGGGACCTTCTGCATGCCAAGCAGATACTCTACCACTGACCCATGGCCCCTCTCCTTCATACTGGGACCATAGCATGTGTGTGGGGAAGGGGCTTCAGTTTCCTCACTTGCCATTTTTTTGACATTTTTCTAAGAGACCTGTCATACGTTTTGACAAAAATACCCACATTGTCTGCTGAGACACATTATTTGCAGGATATGTGGTCTTAACCAAATGATTCAATTGCCAAAGTAAAAAACAGAAGAAAGAGGGGACAACCCTGTTTTGTCCTTCGACAGATAGCAGATGGCTAGGAAACACAACTTCTTGCTTTAATGGAGGGTTAGGTGAGTCATGCAGAGTTCTGACTGTTTCCTAAACATAATATTTCTTTAATTAGTGGCCTTCAGCAGACCACTGCAAAATGTAAATGGCTCACAACCAGCATTTGTTTACCTCTTTGCTTTAGTTTGATTTGGTTTAAAATGTCCACCCTGAGCTTATCTGTTGATCTTTGTTCTGCAGCATCAGGGTGTGCACATTGTTAAAAGTCAACTTGTTATGTCCTAATGGCGAACACGCATGTGGTCAGGTAAACGCATGTGGCCAGGCTGGCTACCAGAGCTTTGTTTCGAAAGACAATAGCCCGGCTGGATTGTAAATGAGACCAATTGGCCACCCAGATTCCACCAGGGGACCTATGGTGTAAGGTCACCTGTAATTAACCCTGTCTGGGAGATTGGGTGAGGCTGGGGGTGTGGTTTAGATGGACATTTAAGCAGACCCTCGAGCCCCATTCAGCAGTCGTGTTTTGTGCCATCAATAAACTTATGGGCTGATTTCACTGCAATGCGTTTCTGGATCCAGTACTTTACACTGGCGATGAAGGTGGGATCCCGATGAGCGACATCGACTCCAACTCCAGCATTGCACCAAACAATGCCTGGCTCCAGCGCCACTCAGCACTGCCGACTGCCCCACAGGACATCGCTCACTGCATTGCTCCAGAGTCATGGCAGCCGCTCCAGGATAGCTCACCGCTTTCAACCCTACTCGCCCCGAGCTCTGAAAAGCATGGGTCGAACAGTTAAGGTACTTTTTCCTGGTCCAGGAAATGACTGATGCAGGAAAGAAGAAAGCCTGGCTCATCAGCTCCTGCGGCGTATCCATGATTCGCCTGGTGTAAAGCCTAATTGCACCCAAGACACTGGACAACTCATCCTATGATGAGCTGATCACCGTGCTCACTACCTATTTTGCGCCAAAACCATCCAAAATGGTGCTAAGAATGGACTTCTGCGCTTACTCTCAGAGGATTGGTGAATCTGCAGTGGACTTCATGGCTGACCTCCGGTGCCTGGCAGTGGAGTGCAAGTTTCTGTCCGTTGAGGACACTCTCCTGACCCACTTTGTCTGGGGCATCCATGAACCGAAGCTTTGCCAAAGGCTTGTGGCCACTGAGGAACTAAAGCTAGACTCCGCTTGCAAAGTGGCAGCCGCCTTCGAAAAAGCGCAAAAGGATCATCAAGGATCCATGACACACTGTCTGGTGACCACCACCAACCCCGCAACATTGGATGAGGAAGAGGAAGTCCTTCAGCTCCACAGACCAGACTGGTGAGGACTACAGTGCCCAGCCACAGCATCAGCGCAAGCCAGCCCGCGCACCAATGCACCCACATCATGTGCCAGCTGCAGAGATCCACATGACCGCTGGAGCTGCTATTTCCGAGAGGCAACAAGCCGATCCTGTGGCAAGATGGGGCACATCGCCTAGGTTTGTCACTCTTGGCCATCCCGATGCACACAAGTAGTGCACCTGGAGTCATCAGACCTGCACTCAATGACCTCCTCCCACCACCAGGTAATGAACTTGCCCCAGGACACCCCTAACAAAATCCTTGTCCCCGTAATGGTAAAAGTGTCCCCCTGCAAAATGGAACTGGACACGGGGTCCATGTTCTCCATAATTTCAGTGGACACCCTTCGTAGACTCTGTCCACAGGGGTGGCGCATTATGGAAGCCCATGGGACTTAAGCTCTGGGATTTCCAAAAGAACCTGGTGGCGATCAAGGGGTGGGACAAGTTCTGGGTCCAATACAAGGACTTCCACAGACAATTGGACCTCCTGGTGGTGGAGGACAAACTTTCCAGCTTACTGGGGCTGGCTTGGTTTGGGCCCCTGGGACTGGGGGTAACAGAGGTGAACCACCTCCACAGCACAGACTTCCAGTCAGTCTGTGATGAGTTCCCGGCCGTTTTCGATGGTGCGCTGGGCAAATATATGCCCCCCCCCAGTGTCCCTGGACCTAGACCCCACGGTCCGCATGATGGCCAGATGACCCCCCCCCAGCGCTCCACCCCAAGATTGACAGGGAGTTAGACAGGCTGGTCAGCCAAGGGTACTAGAGCCGGTCCCACATGTTTGGTACTCCATTGTGACCCTGATGAAGCCGAACAGGGACGTTTGCATTTGTGCAGACTATAAATGCACAATTAACAAGGCCCTCCAAGACCATGCTTATTTGGTGCCAGTGATTAGCCATGTCCTTGCTTCACTGGCGGGGCACAAGGTGTTTGGGAAGCTGGACTTGGCACAGGCCTACCAGCAGCTCCCGGTGGACAACGCCACTGCCAAAACCCAAACCATCATAACACATGGGAGGGGGGGCATTCAAGGTGCGGCATTTACAATTTGAGGTCAACGTTGCCCCGGGGATTTTCCAGAATCTAATGGACTGTTTGCTCAAAGGTATCCCCAGGGTCCAGACATTCTTTGATGACATTCTGATAGCAGCCCCAGACATCAAGACCTTCGTGGCCCAGCTACGATCCGTCCTGCAGCGCTTTAACGATGTGGACCTGAAGGTAAAGAGAGAGAAATGCCTGCTGGGAGTCCCATCAGTAGAGTTCCTCGGCTTTGCCGTAGATGAGCAGGGCATTCATCTGACCCTCAAGATCCACGCCATTACTGACTTCCGGAAGAGACGCGCATAATGGTGGACGCACTTCTCCGCCTCTGCTCTTGGCGGGGTAGAAGGGGTTTCGGACTGGTTCCGAACCCCCAGAGACCCTAGTGAAGGGGCTCTGCCTGGGGTGGCCTGAAGAGAGCCTCTCTTTGCAACCGCAAGATTGAGGCTCCCTTTCTCACCCCCGTTGAAGATACAGGAAGAAGAAATTAAGGTTTTTAAAGACATTCCATTCAAATTACGGAAAAGAAGGAAAGCCTACAGAAATTCGACTACATGGTTACAGTCTGAGTCAATTATTTACTGTTGGAATATTCCAGAGGGACTGTCTTTCAGCTACAAAAGCAAGAACTACAAGATTGACTCGATCGAACAAGCAAAGACTTTTCTGGAAAAATGCAAGAGACAGAACACGGAGAGAGGATCAGACGACTCACTAGAGGCGCAGGAGAGCATGTACGGCTTCGATAGCTCAGAAAGTGAAGAAGATGTATCGGACTCGGAAAAGTCCAGCAAAGAGACTAAAAAGACAAGAAGAGGAAAGAAGAAGAAATAATGTTATAATTGTTTGTTTAAATGGGGCACTATGTCAAATTGTAAAAGGAGAAATAAGTGTTTTCTTCGTTGTTGTATGTGCCAGTCAGTCAGCTTTGTAATTTACAGAAGCAGCAACACAATATTAATTAGTTAAACCAAGAAAATATATAGTTTTTCAGTTTAACAAAGTAGTTAATTTGATCATTATAAACAGTATTCTCTGTATAGAGTAATGTAGCTTAGTTATTAGCGGTGTAAATCTAGAAATAGTTGAAAATCAATAAAATTTTATATATATAAAAAAAGATCCACGCCATTACCAAGGCCCTCACACTGACTTCAAAAGCGGAGCTCCAGGCATTTTTGGGTCTCCTCAACTTCTACCATTCCTTCCTCCCCCACAAGGCAGCCATGGTGGAACCCCTCCATCAGCTCCTCAACAAGCATGTCCCATGGGCCTGGGGTCCCTGCCATGCAGTGGCTTTTCGAGACATCAAGGGACTTTTGACATCAAATACAGTCCTGGCCCATTTTGACGAGTCGCTCCCGGTGGTTCTCACATGTGACACATCACCGTACAGGGTAGGGGCCATTCTGGGGCACTGCCTGGCAGATGGGAAGGAGGTCCCCATCACATACTACTCCCGAACCTTGTCAGTGGTGGAGTGCAACTCCGTGCAGGTCGACAAGGAGGGTCTGGCAATCGTGGCAGGAATTAAGAAATTCCATGATTATCTGTATGGCTGCCCCTTCATGATTGCGGTGGACCACAAGCCTCTCCTGGGTCTTCTTGTGCCAGATCGCCAAAACCCCCAGATGCTCTCCCCCAGGGTACTGTGCTCATCTATTTTCATGGCCAGCTACCAGTATGAGCTGGTCCACTGCCCAGGGAAAGCCATGGGCCACGCAGACACCCTCAGCTGCCTGCCACTCCCATCCTGCAACCTGGACCCAGCTCCTGCTCATCATGTTGCCCTGCTGAAGGATCTGCCGGACTGTCCCATCCAGGTGAAGGACATATCCCGCCACACTGTCCGCAACCACACCTTGTCCCAGATCTTGGACTGGGTGGGAAGGGGGTAGCCCAGCAGCCCGGGGTCTGAATTTGCCACTTTTTCTGCCCAGCGCAATGAACTATCAGCACACAAATGGTGTGTGCTCTGGGCCGCTCGGGTGGTCATCCCCAAGCTACTTCACAAATGGGTGCTCGCCATGCTACATGAAATGCATCCTGGCATCATAAGGATGAAAGCTGAAAAGTACAGGAGCTGGAGACGCATTTTGGTGAAATCAGCACATATAGTTTATTGGAAGGATCAGATGGCATGTCTGACCTGGGCTCAGGGGTCTGCTTATATGCACACCTAAACTGCACCCCTGGCCTCGCCCACACACTCTGATAGGATTACAATTAATACAATTAAGTCTCCCCAGGTTATTGGCCCCTATTTGTATCCTGGCTGACCAATAGGTCTAAATTACTATTGTGTTCTGGAGTGAAGCTCTGACTGTGCCTGGCCATGTGCTTGCCCCGGACTGCATGGCCTGACCGCATGGCCTGACCAAATGGTGGTCGCCATTAGAACATAACAAAAGCCCTGGCCCGAAGCTACATTTGATGGCTGGGGCTAGACAGATAGATTGAGCAGCAAGTCTGACAGTGCGAAAAGTGCCAGGAATCACAGCCTGACCCGCCCCAGACACCAGTATGACCCTGGGAGTCATCCCACAAGCCTTGGGCCCAGCTCCACCTGGAGTTTTCGGGCCTGTTTCAGGATCAAATGTTTTTTATCCTAGTGGACAGTTACACAAAGTAGCTGGAAGTGGTTCCCGTATCCTCCATGTCCTCACAAGCGGCCATTCGAGCTATGTGGCGTATCTTTAGCTCCCACCACATTCCAGACACTACTGTTTCTTCCCCCCAACCCCCCCAAATTCCCAATCTCCCCCCCCTCCAATTCCTCTTTATGGGCCTAGAGTACGTCATCGTAACTGTGCTTCATCATAGAGTTGTTCGTCATATTGTAATCCTTTTCAGCTTCTAGCTCTCTTGGCATTCCTTTTATTTTCCTTTGCATATTGCAAGGTATAGGCAGAAGCTGCAAGGTGCAGCACATAAAACATAATATCTCCTACTGTATAATAAGTTGCTTGCTTCATTCTGCCTCAGTGAAGACTTGCCTGATAAAACCAGTGGTGGCAGTTCTCACAGCTGAACTCTAATCTATGGCAATTAACCTTTTGTTTAACCAACAGATTAAATATTCACACAAAAAATGCAGGACAGAATACCTTGGGGGATTTGAATGTGGTGGTGTAAATTCATATTTGTTCAGTTACTTAAGGCAGAGGGATTTTGATGGCCTTGCTAATACATTGATTTAGTTTCTCACATTATGAGAACTCCTGAGCTATGGAACAGTCTCCAAAGCTGCAAAAAGTGCCTTTTGTATTGTGGAAGTCACTGTGGCTGAGCTCCCTGTTCATGCTTTACATGAATTCTGTGTGTAAAATTTAGTGATCCAAAATAATGCCTGACTTTACAGGACTAATCCTCCTGTAAATCAATTGAGAGACCAAAATCTTTTATTTCAGATAGGCCTTTAAAAGTACTTTGTGCTCTTTCCAACAAAAGCAATTTTAACTCTCACTTTTAGCTAAGGTTTAACATAAGATCTTTACTATTACACCGCCTGTGACCTCCTTAGATCTTGTCACGGCCCTGCTGTGCAGAACGAAATGGAATATTGCAGCATTTGGTCCTGAGGGAAGAGTCTGTCTTGCTTTCCTTTCCGCACTGTCATTTTTGTCACTCATTTGTCCCTATTGCTTCAGGGGTCCCTCCCATGTGTTTTTCTCTCTCTAGTAGTCCCAGAGGGAGTAAAACACACATGGAAAAGGGGGTGGGCCCCAAAGCAATAGGGACAAATGAGTGACAAAAACGACAGTGCGGAATTAGTCTTTTAGCTACATTAGTCCCCTACCAGGGCAATATATTTTCATTAGAGAACTTGCAAAATGTTGACTTCCCCAGCTTACTTGGAGACCAGTTGCAAATGCTTCAGGTTCCTCCAATTTATTAATTATAATCTAAATTTTACACATAAGGCATTTCTGTGTTCTAACTGACTATCTCATTGTTAAACAATGTGATGAGGTTTTTTAAAAAAAATGTTTGTCATTTATGGTGGAGATGTGTAAAGATGCAAAAATGTTGGAACATGGTACACAAAATGATTTTAGAAATATTTGAAGTGAATCTACCTTTGTCACCTGAAGTATTTTTTATTAAATATGTTACCAGATAACATTGGTCCAGACAGATATGTAATTACGTATATTATTACATCAACGAGGCGACTTATTGCAAAAGCGTGGAAAATGGAAAAACTTCCCTCCAGAGAGGAAATAAAAGATAAATTGCTTGAGTTGGCAGAAATGGACAAGTTGAATATGAGATTGTCGAACCGAAATGAAGAGTTATTTTACCAAAGATGGAATAGAGTATATAAATGGATGGAACTGAAAATGTAAAGTAAGACACAATCCAGAAAAGGCTTTGTTATTAACAGTACAATTTGTTTTGTGGATAATTTATGTTATATTGTCGTTATTGAAGAAATGATGTAAATGTTAACTTGGAAACATTCAATAAAATATATAGTAAAAAAATAAAAAAATGTTTGTGTCAGGCTTGAACTCAGTGGAACCTCATGGGGCAGCCATCATCTGCTGTTCCTCCTCTTTGCCCACCCTAATCCTAAATTGCCAGGAGCCCTTTATTTTCTCTTTTAACACATAGCTAAGGAGTACTGTCCCTTTAAGTTGCGTCTTCTGCTTCTTCCCTAGGTTTGCTACTTGGGAGGGAGCAGCATTGCCTTGTGCTAGTCTCGCTGTCCAATCATCTTTGCTTCCAGTCCTAGAGCTTTTCCCTTTGTTGGAAGCCATTTCCAATCTTCCCGTTAGGGAACCACTTGCAGGTAGGTCTCCCCCAGGCCTGCCCTCAGCAGCATCCTTTCCTTGCCATCCTTGCCTCACCTCTCCTAGCCGGGCCTGCCCCTTTATCCAGTTCTGGCCTGAGAGGAGGGGAGACTGTTCTGCCCACTGCAGCCCCACCCCAGCCCCTCCCGGCTGTTTTTATACTCAGCTAGGCCAGCAGTGGCATAGGACTGATGTGCAGCCTTCGTAAACCTCCTTCCTCACAGTTCGCTTGGGAGGGAAAGAGCTACATCAAAGACCTTTCAGAATTTTTATCTTTCCTCAGATTTGTTCCTGAGTACAACTGGAATTCCATGCTTGGCCCAGTTTTAACCTAGTTAGTCCTTTATTTATACAGAAAATCTGGGCTATTTTTGGGCAGGAATGCACAGGAACGTAGTTCCGGCTGGCTCCTGAATTGGCCACACCCACCAGGAACTCATTAGCATAACAGGCCACACCCAACAGCAGAAACTCATTAGGATTGGCTACATTAGGGGTATGTGGCCTACCTAACATGCAAATTAATTCCTGCTACCAAAAAAGCCCTGGGTTTTGACAACAAACAAGGTAAACAGAACAGGAAGCAAACGGTAAGTGTGGTTGGATGACCACTCTTCTGGTAACATGGGGGTGTGGCCTAATATGCTAGTAAGCTGTGCTGTCAGTGGTGCGGCCTTATATGCTAATGAGTTTCTGCTGTTGGGTGTGGCCTATTATGCTAATGAGTTCCTGCTAGGTTTTTTCTACAAAAAAAGTCCTGCAGAAAATTGTTGGGTTTCTAAAACTTCTTTTGTAAATTTTGTGTCTTTTTTGTGAGATAAGACCTACTTAGTATACAAAAAGAGGTACTTGAGAAAGACTAGGCAGATTCACATGATTCTTTGGGGTTGATTATCACTATGCAATGAAGAGACTGAATGTGCTCTCTTTGGAGCACAACCAATGGCTGTCATCACACTGGCGACTTGGCATGATATGGTGCCTCCTCTAATTGTAGTGGATTAAAGTGGGCATATCTTCCAGCAGGGGCGTAGAGTTTTGGAAATTCCGGGGGGGGGGCTCCTTGGCGTGCTTTGCACGCGCGCTCGCTCGCTGGGGCGATGTTCTCCCCCCCCCGGGAAACCGCCGTGCCTCCCTCCACACAGGCCCCTGGAAGGGCAGGCCCAGGCAACCAACGCACCCTCTCTAGTCTTGCGCCCCAGCGGGAAGAAGGCACCTGGCGAGAGAGGGCAGCCTCCTGGGCCGGGCGGCATCATGAAAGTGGCTGTGCCGGACTTCGGCACCATGTTCGCCAAACTCTTCAAGCCCCCCCCCTCGGCAGCATCCTCGCCTCCTTTCTCGCCTGCCAGCACCTCGCCACCCAAGTCGCTGCTGCTCCTGCCTCCCTCGCCGTGCCCTCCTGGGCCTGGCTGCAGCGCTGCCTCGGTGGCGCCCACTGGGGGCTCGGCTCTCCTGGCCGGCACTCGGACAACGGCTCCTGGGGCCAAGCCTGCCGGCGCCATGGGCAACAACCCCTCCCCGTGCCTTTGCCTAGGAAGCCGGGGGCTTCTTGGGCGGTGGCGGCGGCAAAGCCGCTGCTCTTCTTCATTTTGCCCACCATTGGCTAGGAAGGCGCACCCGATGCCGACCCCCAGGAGGAAGCCCCGGCACCCAGAAGAGAGCTGGCCAAGGGAACTGGCCAAGTAGAGGCGGGTGCGGAGCCACATCAATGGGTTGGGGACCCCCACCACCACCACGCTCCGCTGCCGATGCCCCCCGCCCCCTCGCCGCTGTTGCTGTAGGGTCGGCGGGGGGGGTGGCAGGAGCGGCTGGAGGGGACCAGCAGGGGCCGGGGGAGGTAGAGGGGATGAGCGGGGGGGGGGCAGAAGCCCAAGCCAGCCGAACTGGGCCTGAGGCGCGGCCGACAGGAGGAAGAAGTGGCAGGGTGGGCCGTGGCGGGCCCCAAGCTGGAGTAGCAGCGCCCTGCGGGCAGCGCCATCACCACCTGCCTCAGCCTGGCCGTCATCCCATGTAGAAGAACTGCAGCTCAGACTCGTTCTTGGTCTGAGGTTGGCACAGGGTGCAGCCGACATCCTGGTACTTCCACTGGAACCTGCAGCCAAGGGGAGTGGGAATGGGCTGGCACATGGGCAGCCGAGCATGTTCCAGGCTGCAAGAGACCCAGGCCCTTGTCCAGCCACGGGGCCCTGCCTGCAAAACCACGGGCTGGCTGCTGCCGGTGCCTCCCCCCCCCCCTGCCACCCTTCCCTCTCCCTCTCCAGCAGCGGAGTCGGAAGGACCCGGGGAGGCACAGCAGCAGGCGCTCCGTTTTGCCGGGGGTGGCTGAGCCCCCCCCGGGAAATTTCGGGGGGGGGGCTCGAGCCCCCCCGTACTCTATGCCTATGTCTTCCAGACAGCACACCCTGCTGCAGGTTACCCACACAGACATCCCATGGTCAAGCATTCACATTCATGCAGTGCGTCAGCCACAAAGCACACTGCCCAGAAATCTTTCAGAATTTATGTGCATGCATGTGTGCTCATGTGCACATAAGTGCACGTGTGCACACGCATGCGCACATGCACACACATGCATGCACATGCACATATGGGCATTTAAAAAAAAACTCTCTCTAGCGGCAGGAACAAATCTGCAGGTTCAAACTGCCAAATCCATTCTGCATACACTCCCCTGCATTCAGACATCCAGCCATGCACAATGGATGTATGGGGAACCAAAAACACCACTTGTGATGTGGTGCCTTTTTAACCTGGCTTCAAGTTGTCCTATGGTGGGATGAGTATGCCAGGGGAATGCCTGACAGATGTGGCTGTGTGACTGTGTCCATTTGATCCAGAGGGCGGCGGCGGGGGGCCTGTGTCGGGCCAAACTGCTTGTGTGATCGCAGCCAATATGCTGCAAAGGTTCTGCAAGGTGTGATGATGAGTTTTAGTTGAGAAACATGATGTATGGATCTGGTGACCAATGATATACTAAAACCAGGGGTCCTTTCGTAAAAAAAGAGGTGCAGGAGCTCATTAGCATAACTTATTTGCATATGCCACACCCCCTGATGTCACCGGAAGTGTCAGAAGGCCACACACCCCTGACATCACTGGAAGTGTGTTGGAAGGAAGGGAGGGGGGGGGGAGGAATGAAAGGAACAGGAAGGAAGGTAGGTAGGTAGGTGGGGGAGAGAGAGAAGAAAGGAAGGAAGGAAGAAGAAGGTAGGTAGGTGGAAAGAAAGAAAGAAAGAGAAAGAAAGAGAGAGAGAAAGAAAGAAAGAAAGAAAAGAAAGAAAGAAAGGGAGGGAGGGAGGGAGGAAAGGAACAGGAAGGAAGGTAGGTAGGCAGGTAGGTGGGGGAGAGAGAGAAGAAAGAAAGGAAGGAAAGGGTAGGTAGGTAGGTGGGGGGGAGAGAGAGACAAGAAAGGAAGGAAGGAAGGAACAGGAAGGTAGGTAGGTAGATGGGGGGAGAGAGAGACAAGAAAGGAAGGAAGGAAGGAAGGAAGGAAGGAAGGAAGGAAGACAAAGAGACAGACTAGGTGCTTCTCCCCCCTCCTTCAGGCCTAGTGGCTGTCAGCCACTCAGCCAGCTTTTCCCTCCCTCCCCCCCCCCTCGCTCTTGCTTGGGCCTGAGTGGCTTAACGCCACTCAGGCCCAGCTTTTCCCTCCCTCCCTCCTCGCAGCCTGGGAAGGAAGAGCTGGGGGGAGGGACGGGGGCTTGAGCGGGGGGGATGGACGGGGGCTTCTCCCCGGGCGGTGGCGCTTGCTGCGGCCCGGGAAGGGAGAGCTGGGGAAAGGGACGGGGGCTTGAGCGGGGGGGAGGGACGGGGGCTTCTTCGCGGGGGGAAATGGGCCGGTGAAGCTTTTCTGGGCACAAGAGATAAATTACAGCATCTGATCAATAACGTCCCGCTAAACCTCGATTAAATGGACAGGGCACTTTTTTCTCTCCAGGGGCAACGGGCAACTTTTCTTCTTCTTCTATCCAGCCCCGTCCCGCCTCCTTGCTGCCCTGTGCCTCCTCTGCCTCCGGGCGGCCCACGTACCTGCAGTGCTCAGCTCCTCCCTCAGCTGGCTGACGTAAACCAGCAGCTCCTCCAGGCCTCGCTCGCAGTGCTGGCCGTAGCAAAGGAACTTCTGCCGCACTTTGTCCAGCTCCCTCTCCATGCAGGCGCACCGCTCCATTGGCCACGGGGCTTCTTCTCGTGGCCCGGGAAGGGAGAGCTGCGGGGAGGGACGGGGGCTTGAGCGGTGGGGATGGACGGGGGCTTCTTCCCGGCAACTGGCTGGCGAGTCGCTCCTCTCCCCACGCCGCCTCCTGCGTCCTTCCCAGGCCGCCGCTCGCCAAGCCGGCCGAGAGACGCGCTGCACAAAAATCGGCCGCTGCCGCCGCTCTCTGAAGTTCTCCGGGGCTGGCGGGAGGCGGAGAGGAGCGTGCGGGGACGGGGCTGCTGCGGGCGGAAGACGGTCCGCCCCTGCCTCGGCCACGCTTGCGCAAAAAGTCGCTCCTAGAACCTGGGTCAGGTTCTAGGAGAGTTGGGGGGAGGGTCGGGGGCTTGAACGGGGGGGAGGGACGGGGTCTTCTTCTTGGGCGGCGCTTGCCGCAGCCTGGGAAGGGAAAGCTGGGGGGGAGGCTTTTTTCCCCAGCCGGCGGCCTGCCGCCGGCTCGAGGACTTTGAGCGGGGGTGGGGGTTTGACACAGCGGTGGCCCTGCTGGGGGCTGGGCTTAGTAGTGTGCCCACCCCCCAGCGTCTTCACTGGCGGAGCGGCGCTCCGCCTCGCTCCGGCCCCAACGGAGCCCTGACTAAAACTCTACTAAAAGTCAGGTTTGGGTCAGAAAATCAATTTAAAAAAGATACAGGCATATTATGTGTAGTTCTGAGACAGATTCAAATGACTGCTTCACCAAACCGGAGACAACCATATACATCACAGTCTTCTAAGTCCTCCTTGTCTATCACAGTCACATTTTTGACATGTTACCACCAACGTGCCTAACGTGAGAGTTGAAGATGCTTGCAAACATATGATTTAAAGTTCTGATAAATACCATTTGGCACATATCTGTGGTGCTATTAGGGCTGAAAACAACATCAGCCTATGTATCATTACTTATACACGGGTCATTTCGAGTAGGAGATCGGGGGAGCACAGCTCCAGGAGTTGGTGCCAGCCCCCTCCCCGCGGGGGAATGCCTGCTTGTGTCATGGCTGCAGCAAAATGACCCCATCCCCTGGAAAGGTCCTTGTTCCTCCAACCAGCCTTCTGAAGGCTTCAGCCACCACTGAAGCTGTCCTCCCAGAATAGTGGTATTTCTGAGGCTTGGATTAGTAGCTGTCCCCTCTCTTTCTTTCTTTCTTTCTTTCTTTCTTTCTTTCTTTCTTTCTTTCTTTCTTTCTTTCTTTCTTTCCTTCCTTCCTTCCTTCCTTCCTTCCTTCCTTCCTTCCTTCCTTCCTTGCTTCTTTCCTTCCTTCCTTCCTTCCTTCCTTCCTTCCTTCCTTCCTTCCTTCCTTCCTTCCTTCCTTTTCTCTCTCTCTCTCTCTCTCTCTCCTTCCTTCCTTCCTCCCTCCCTCCCTCCCTCCCTCTCTCACTCTCTCTTGCCTTCTGACATACTTCCGGTGATGTCAGGTGGTGTAGCTTATGCAAATAAATTATGCTAATGAATTATGCTAATGAGCTCCTGCACCTCTTTTTCTACGAAATGACCCCTGCTGATACACATTAGTTCCTCCTGTTTCTTTTGCTTTCTGTTGACTGAAAGCATTGAACTTGCAGAGACATACTGGGAAGGGTGACAACCAATGCACCCTCTAAGCCACGGGTGTCAAACATGCAGCCCAGGGGCCGGATCAGACCCTCGCAGGGCCCCAATCCAGCTCCCAATGCCCTGGCTGTTTCCTACTTCCTTTTCCAGTTCTCTTGCTGCTGCCACATCACAGCTTGCTCTGCCAGTCTCTCTCAATCACACAGGGGAGATAGACAGGCAAACCTCTCCTGTGCAATTGAGAGTGTTTGAAAAAGAACTGGCTGTCTCCTTTGTAAAGTTTATATCTCTGCTACCTGGCATTACATTTTATGACACACATGACCCGGCCCAACAAGGTCTCATTTATGTCAGATCCGGCCCTCATAACAAATGAGTTTGACACCCCTGCTCTAAGCTGTGAGGCCTTGTGAGTTACTGGCATTAAAGTTGTGAGTGAGTGATTTGGCTGCTGCATAAATTAGTTTGCTCTGGAGCCATCTTTCCTGAGCTAAGGCAAAAATACGTGAGCCAGAGGCTAAAAAACTGTGAGCTAGCTCACACTGACTCAGCTTAGAGGGAACATGGGTGACAACTATCTCCTGGTTTTGTCACAAAGTTAACCCTGATATCCTGTGCATTTTTAAATAAAAAAGCTTTTTAACCCCCCTCCCCACCCCCCAAATTAAGTAGGTGTGGTGATAATGAGATTGAGACACACAGATTTTCTTCATCATATCCAACAAGAACGCTTTTGTAACATATACAAGTTTGAACCCTGTGCTTGCCTATTACCTGCCTTTCTTTTGTATTTACCATAAATGGCTGCTGTAGGAGAATGCGTAGTAATAGCAATACTGGTCTTTTACTGCACAGCTGGTAAAGTCAGGTGGATGGTGGAAGAATTGTTTTTAGGAGCATGAAGTGTTCTAGCCAACAGCTTGTACACCAATGCTGAACAGCAGCTCTGGGGTAAAAAAGTCTGAATCACTGTCATTTTCTGGCTGGGTGTACTGAAATACACAAGGGTGACTCATCAAAGCTGCTTTTACCCACTAGATTGAGTTTCCCCTGTCCCTATACACAGCTGATTTGAATGCTGCATTTAAGAGAATATGCCTAAATCAAAGTGTAGACAGAGTGCTTCATTTGCTCTTGGTAGTCTGGCATTTTGTTACATTCTTCCTCCACCATATGTCCCTATTGCGGTGCTGCTGGTTGTGTCCTGGTTGATATCTCAGAGCTCTAAGCCATATCCTCTCCTACAGCTTGCAGAGTGCTCAGTGATCCAAGCTACCTGGTTTTATTATGCTATGGCAAGACAAAGAGGGCTTCCTCATTCTGCTTTGAACCTGCAAACCATGCACATTGAAAGGTTATCATGCCATCAGAACTATGATGGCTTTGATTGTTGCTTCCTTCTGAAACCGCCTTTCCCTGACTGCACAGGTTCACCAACTGGAGCTGGATATTTCCTTTGTTTGCTTTAAACGATCCAACCTCTTCTCAGTGTCCCCCCCCCCCCCCCTTGCAGGAACAGAACAGACTGTACCAACAAATGCTAGTTTCATTGCCAGATCGTTTCTTGCCTGGCGGTTGGCATGTATCTGCCGAGAGGATTTAGCAAATATTCAAAACCAGTTTGATTCAAAACAAATGCTCTAATTGTCAGTGGGTACGTTTGCCATGTGCTATTTCCTTATTGCTTTTGTCCAGTGCAATCCATTTCATGATGCTTCACATTTGGAAAGAACTTTAAATATTTTCATTCATTTTATTCTTTCTTGGGTGTTATCAGGCACATAATGGCAACAGTTCATAGCTATCTTGAAACTGTAAATATGATTACCATATTTTGATAGATCGAGGCTGCGATCACACACACTTTCAATCCACTTTCACTGCTCTTTCCAAATGGATTTTACTGTGTTGACTGACAAAATTCAGTTGGAAAGTGCATTGAAAGTGGATTGAAAGTGCATTATTTACTGTGTGTGATTGCAGCCCTGGGGTACTTTATTTTAGGAATGCATATTTTTCCATGTCTTCACTTGCAAAAATGCACTATGTGCTAAAATAGGGCAAAAAACTGCCCAAGCTATTGTTAAATTTCTACATACGAAGGGAGGGCATTATGTACCTGCCGCCCTCAAATTTCTTTCAGGCCAAAACATTAGCTCAGCTTTTATATGGAACAATACTTGGGCTCCCACTTTCTTATTTCACCTCACTAGAGCAAGTACAGTCAAAATGTATAAGAACAATCCTTTAAATGCCTAAGTGGGTATCGAATGCAAACTTGAGATTGGAGACTGGCATGATTAAAGTATAGGCCAAGGTGGCCCTAGCCTCCGTTATTCAATGGCTGAAATTAAATTACCATCCTAAGGGATTAACCCCCCCTTATTCTTAAGGACTGTTTTAAATAATCACAGGATAAGGCTTTAAATGGTAAATTGGCCACCTTGGGATTCTCCCTCCAATCAATTTTAAAAGCAGGGTTTGATCAAGCAAAGGCATTGGTAAAACAAAGGGTTTTCGACACTGAGTAGCAGCACAATGTAGGAAGCTCACCCACTTTTCTGGCTTCTCCTCGAGGCAGGTATGGAGTCACCCTGGCTGATTATTCATTTCAGTTAGAGATTCCAAGACAGAGGAAGGCTTTCTCTCTAACCAAATGGCAAGCCCCAGCCCCACAGTGGATGTAGAGGGGGAATATAAAAAGATCCCCTTGGATGAAAGATTCTGGTCATGCAAAAGAGGAGAGGTAGAAACAATGTCCTACTTCATTGCCTTTTCTATCCAAAGACCCATTCAAAGTTATATCTCCTTTGCTTGACAGAAATCCAGGCTGTTCAAACCAAGCATATGTTAGAAGGCTACCCATGGGAGAAAATGCACAGGTCACAGTAAGTACCACAAAATTTTGTGCAGCAGTCTGCAAAGCCCAACAGAATATTTTAGATAACAATGAATAGTAGTAACGTATAGTAGTAACGTTTAGTAGTAACATTTTTAACTTGGTACACAAACTAGTATATTAATTTTATAAGATAATATTGTTAGAACTATTGCATTAGTCATTCAAAATTATCGTATTTGTATGTAATTTCCTTTAAATTTTTTTATGTATATTGGTATTACATTTTTAACTGAAAGTCATGGATGTGTAATATCTTGTCTTATGTTACCCTGGTCTATGACTGCAATAAAGAGTACCGAGCACACTGAGCACTATGTGAGTATATATTTCATGTATTTGATTCACAAAGTTATGTACTTACAAGCCCCATTCTTTGTGGGGGAGGCAATGGGGAAGATCCTGCTAGTTAGCAGCAGCTCACTAAATTTGCACTAATCTCTGCACACAGGTATATAAGGCCTGGGCGTGACCAGAGGCACGAGCCCTTCGGCATGGCTGAGAGGGGCAAGAGCCAAAGGGCTCTTTCCTTTCAGCTCTTATCCTGAGGATCAGGTCTAGATATGGGTAAAAGATCAGCCAGCAGAGAGAGACCAGCTTGTCCATCTTCTTTTTGCTTTGTTTTTTTCACTGTGTATTGCTAGCTGTTTTGGTTCCCCTCCAGGAGAAAATGGGAATATAAATTTCCTAAATATATCTTTTCATTCTTCCAGGGAGGTCAAAGTGGTGAGTGTGATCCTCTCCCATGCTCACAACAGCCCTGTGAGAGAGAAGAGGCTGAGCGAGAGAGTGACTGGTTCAAGGTCACTCAGCTTCATGTCTGAGAGGTGATTTGAATTCATGTCTCCTAGATCCTAGTCTGACCACTACATCACACTTGCTTTCACTCTTTGTTCTGGAGTTTTAGCTTTCTTAGATCTGTCAACAAGGCAATGTGCTATTAGCCATTTTTAGTTATCATTTTCTCTTGTGCCTGTTATGTATGAAAAGTAATTTTTCATATTTATATTGCTTGGGCATGTCACTACTTACTCCTTTCACACACTGTGTAACAGAGAGTGAGACATACCCTATCTACTCAGCCTATTCTTACTTGACGGTGGCTTGTACCTGTCTAACAAAACATTTTGCTACCTCATTAAAGTACTTCTGTACTGTTCACACAGGCATTGAAGTGGGGGATTAAACTTCTGATGTTTCATATGTTTTGGGAAGAAATATTCTATGTATCCCTGCAATGAGTGATGGAGCATGAAGGAGCTTGCTGTACAAAAGAGCACTGTACACAACTCTTTCTGCCAGGTTGATCAGAACTAGTTCTCTGGTCCAGAATCTTGCACACAGTATCTTGTAAACATCCCAATAGAAATACAAAATAGAGGGAATAGAAAATTACTGCTAGACCTGCCAGAATCTTAAGATACCAGAAATCACTAGGGGGAACTCTATATCACTGGGAGCATGAGAGACAGCAGAGCATAGTGATCGGAGTGGTGGGCTAGAAGCGATCTAGATTTGAATCCCTGCTCTAGCATGGAAGCTTGTTGGGTGAGCTCAGATTCGTTACACTCTCTCTCAGCCTAACTTACCTCCCAGCATGGTGGTCATGAGGCTAAGCAGAGGTGGGGAGAATGTTGTTGTGGCTGCTGTAGGTCCCCACTGGGAAGAAAAGCAGGGTATAACAAAATAGATAAATGAATGAAAAACGTTCTGAGTGAACCTACCCTGTGGTAGGATTGTTATTTAGACCTCCTGCCTTTGGCTCCACACTGGATCATCTTTGCTCTCAAGATCAAACGGTCTGCCCTTCCTTGTATGCCGATAACCAGTCTGGCTTGCACATCTGAACTGGCCCCCATTTTACTAAAAACATAGGGCATAAGCCACATTCTCCAGTGTCTGGAAAAAGCAATACGTATATGAAAAGGAGTCATTATTCTTTCGGTTGTATAATGAGGCCTCCACCCCCCCACCACCACACTGCTCTCTGACACTTGTGCTGCCCAAACTAGTTCTATCTGATCAGTTGCTAGGTAAAGGTGTGTCAGCTGAAGTAGTGGAAATTTCTATTCATCTTATAAATAGTTGAACAGCTTGACTTGGTGAAATGTGAAGCGAGCAAATATTCCATCTTCTCCGCAGAGGGCAGATCGGGATTCAGGCTACGGTGCTGTCATGTCAACAGTGTCAGCACTGCTGTTCATGATGCCATGGTGCTATAAGTTATTCATGTGAACATCACAAACAAAGGTTTAACTTAACCAACAGATGAACATTCCTGTACCTGCAGCTTTCCCCTCAGTTAGAAGGGAAAAAAATGGCTCACGGGCCACTTAATCCACAACAGAAATAGACTGTGCAGCCTTGAGGGGCTGCATCCAGTGCAAATACAGCAACATGAAACAGAATGGGCTCCAAGCACAAGATGTTTTAGGAACCAGGAAAGTATGGAATATCATTAAAACCCTGAAGTAATGTCACGGGCTGACTTGCAATTTGTGAGAGAAAAATGCACATTTCCCTTATGATCATGTTTCTATACTAGCCTATTAGCAGGCTTTTTCTTCAGCTAATCCCTAATGCCTCTTGCTCAAGTATGCTGACCCTTGTTCTCTGGTGTCTTAAGAATTATTCCCTTCTGAGGCTTTAAAATCACTGTGAGAGTTTTTTTCACTCACTCTCTGTCTCTCTCAATCTCTCTCTCCCCCCCTCCCAGTGAAGTAAGGTTTCTATAAAGGAGCAAATGCAGTCACAGGATTTTAGTCCAGCTCCTGAGCACCAAAGCCTGCTTCCAGCAGTCTATTGTTTCTTATTTCTCATTGATGCGACTCTGTCAGGCTATGTGTCACTCGCTGGAAAAGAATGGCATGGGGCAACGCTTCCTGCACCTTGGCGAGACATCATCATCTAGTGGCAAAAGCAAGGGATTGAGCATGAAGAGGCAGCCTTCTATTCTTAGCTCTGCCACTGACCCTTCTGTAAATCAGCTCCTGCAAAGAGGTTGAAGCAAATAGGTTGATTTTTTTTCCACAGGAAGGAAATAAAAAACTCTCATGGAAAGCTATCGCTATTAAATTCTGAACCCTCCTTCCAGGCTTCTGTCCAAAACAGACTTGTAAGTGAGTTGCATTGAAACTACTGGAATTTAGTTCCACGTCAATATGTAGAGCTATTTATTGGAAATCATTTGGGTGCTTTTTACCACAGATGGATGCTGTGGTACAGCTGTGAATGCTGTAAAGTTGGCTATGATGTTACAGTGGAGAACTCCCTTTGGTGCAAGCACTTCATTATTGGAATATAAATGGCGTTATCTTGTCCCCATGAAATTATTGCAAGTATTACAAGTTTTCGTACAAGTACATTACAGGAATTATACATATTATATCCCCCCAAGTAGGGTTGCCAGGTCTCCCCAGCCACTGGTGGGGGATTGGGGGTAGGGCTGCCAGATCCATGTTGGGAAACTCCTGGAGATTTGGGGGTGGAGCCTGGGGAGGACAGGCACCTCAGAGGAATACAATGCCATAGAGTCCATCCTCCAGGGGAACAGATCTCTGTAATTTGGAGAAGAGCTGTAATTTTGGGGGATCCCAAGTCCTCAGGTCCCACCTGGAGACTGGCATCCCTACGCCCAAGTCTGGAAACTGATGCAGGGCTTGAAACACAGAATTTATTTACTCATTTAAATTTTGTACCCATTTTTTTTTCTTGTTCTGAGGACACAAAATGAAATCCACAAAACAAAATACAATTGAAATAAACATACGACTCCTCCAAGAGACCTATGAAGCTGGTAATCAGCCACAAGGTCTTCCTGGGCTGGTTCTGGTTCAGATGCCATGGCTTATGCAAGACCATAGGTACAAGCTATATGCTATGAGCTACAGGGCTAAGAAGCCCTTGCTGTGAAGAGCTTGTGCTTCCAGCCATTTGTGTGTTCTAAGATACCTACAGAAAGGAAAAGTCAAATGCTCAGTCCAGGCCCTAATCAGCTGGCTTTGATGTTCCCAGTTCCCTGTTGTCCTAACCATCCATACACGTTTTCATTCTAAGAGCTGTACATCATTCAAGGCATCTAGAAAACGGGGACTGTATTTTTAAATTTCCTTTGAAAACGGGTGTGCAGCTAAGTTGAAAGTTGATCTTGAAATATAGGCCGATTTCCCACAGCCACTGCTCCACCCCCGCTCTTCCCTTTGCTCCGATCGTGTCAATTTCCCACTATTTGCTGCATGGCAGCATATTGCCCCCTAGCTTCGCCCGATTTCTGCCACATCTACTCAATCCTGCTTTTTGAGGATCATGTAGATGCGGCAAAAATTGGGTGAAGCTGTGGGGCAAAATGTGGTTGCACAGCAAATAGTGGGAAATTGACACAATCGGGGCAAAGGGAAGAGTGGGGGAAGCAGTGGCTGTGGGAAATCAGTCATAGAGGTTTTTATCAGCTAATACAACAGAGAGGCCATCAGAGCAGAAGCACTAACACATACTACCACACAGCAGAGAGAGAAACAAGAGGTAGGCTGAATTGCAAGAAAAAAAACATTCAATAAACTCTGAACCAGGAGTGCCAAACGTGTGGCCTGCAGGCTGGATCTGACCTGCACAGGGCTCAAAACCAACCCTTCAAAGCAACTTTATTTTCCTGCTCCCCTTACCAGGGCTGCTCCTGCTGCTGCACCCTAGATTCCTTTCTTCCCAGCTTTCTCAGTGGCTCTTTGCTTCCTGCTTCCTGCCTCCCCCTCCCCCTCTCTCTCACACACAGAGATAGAGAGAGCCTCCTGTCTGCTTTGTGCCAGAGAATTACAAAGACAAGCCTGCCTGCTTGCCCCTTCCCCCTCTCTCTCACACACAACTTCTGCTTTCTTCTACAGGACTGCTCCTCCTCTTTTTTGGGGGGGGAAGGGAGGAGGAAGACACACACACACAACCACAGAGAGAGAGAGAGAGAGAACAAAATTGGACTCCCAGCTTTAAGACCAACAATGTTTTATTCCAGGTATAAGCTTTTTTGTTCAAGCACACTTCTTCGGAGGGAAGGTGGGTGGATGGATTTTTCTGAAAAGCACAATAAATGCTGAGGAAATTATTTTGGCTTATTTTGAAAAGGTTTTTTTTAATGATTAGATTTCTCTGTTCCTATCTGGATTTATTTTCTTTCCAAAAAGACCCAGATTAGGAATTAGAACACTTGGGTTGGTCCTTATATTTTAGCGAGTGGTGTTTTCAGATGCCGAATGATAATAGCACACATTGGTAATGAGACAGGAAAACTAAGTCTCAATTCAGTCCAGGAGGATGCATTATCTTGAGCTTCATTATCAATTGCAATTCAGCAGTCTCTCTTTGAAATTCCTTTGTAAGAGCACTGCTACTCTTAGGTCGGTAACTGAATATTGTGGGTTCTAATGTAAAACTTATGTCCATTTATTCTTTGCGTCTTCCTGGATGGAACTGAGACCTAGGTTTCCTGTCTCATTACCAATGCTGATATCTCCATGCCTTCTTTCCCTCTGCATATCACACCTAATCCAATTATGCCTGCTATTGCCATTTGGCATCTGAAATCATCTTTATAAAGTTTATATCTCTGGTACCTCGTATTACATTGTATAGCACTCATGACCTGGCCCAACAAAGAGACATTTATGTTAGATTTGGCCCTCATAACAAATGAGTTTGACACCTCTGCTCTAAACACTAGAGAATGCTCCACAGCTCTCCCTAGGGTACAAGTGGACTAAACTACTCTCAACAGTATTTACAATAACTATACTCTTAGCAGGCTGTCACTTCTCCAACATCTAGAAGGTTAGGAATCACTACAATATTTCTTTGAGAGCCAGTATGGTTTAATGGTTAAGTGCACGAACTCTAATCTGGGAGAACCGTGTTTGATTCCCCACTTCTCCACTTGCACCTGCTGGATGACCTTGGGCAAGCCATAGCTCTGTTCCAGCTGTTCTCTCAAGGACAGTTGTCTCAGAGCTCTCTCAGCCCCCAGGGTGTCTGTTGTGGGGAGGGGAAGGAAAAGGAGTTTGTAAGGTGCTCTGAGACTCCAAGTGAGTGAAGGGCAGGATATAATCAAATCTCTTCTCTTCTTTTTATACTAGCACATGAACTGATCTGCTGCCAAATGCAAAAAAAGGTCATGTAACTACTTTGCATGGTCATAGTGTGACATAGTTATATGATATTGAATGTTGGAGTGCTGTTCCCATAGTTTATAAGAATTTATGTTATGGCTGTGATCCAGTTCATACATCTGCCTATGTTGTACTTTCAGAAGCCATTGCAGAAGCACAAATAGTTGCTGCTGCTGTCAAAGCCATCCCGTTATTGTTAAATTTTAGACCCTCGCTTAGGGCAGTGGTGGGGAAACTATGGCTCAGGAGCTGCATGCAGCTCTTTCACATATATTATGTGGCTCCTGGCAGGATGGCTGGGGAAGCTAAATATCATTAGCAAACAAATATCATTGGACAAATTAATATCATTATCAATATCTGCTTTTACCCCTTTTGTTATTATTTTTGGCAGTCTCATTTAATGTTAATAAAAAGCAAATGTGCTTATTTTCCAATAAAAGCAGGTAATATTTGTTCATGTCTTGTGGCTCTCAAACATCTGATGTTTATTCTATGCGGCTCTTACGTTAAGCAAGTTTGACCCCTGTTCTAGGTGGCTCTTATGCTGAGCAAATTTGCCCACCCCTGGCCTAGGGCAATGGCTTGATGAAGACACCATTGTGGCTGGCCTCAGTCCCTCCTCGCCCCACACAGGAAGCCTCCCTTGCTGGCTTCTTGCTCCATCCCTGGCAAGAGACTCCCCTTTGCAGCCCCCCATACATAAAGAGAAGAAGGTGGGGGGGGGGACGGGCATGGGGAACAGCCCGGGACAATGGGGAAATGCCACTCGCCCTCTGCCGCCTCTGCCCCCGCGGTCTCTTTGGAGCTCCTTTTGCAGCCTGGCACAGGCTTCCCCCCCTTCCTCTCCTTGAGCGATCCTGCCCCCCATGTGCACTTGCAGCCCGCCTGCTGTGGCTCTGGTGCTTGCCCCCATCCCATCCTGCCCTGCGGGGGGGTGGGGGAGGCACCAGAAAGTATCCTCACCTAGTGGGCGGAAAAACCTGGGGCTGTCACTGGCTCCTGTCTTGGTTAAGGGCGGCTGGGTGGTTTTCAGCACTGGAGTGACCTCCTTGCACCACTGTTCAGCAGTTTTGCAGTACAGTCCTGTATTCTATTGCTGCTGCAAATGCACACAAGTGTACTTTTTTCAGTTTGTTAGCTGGCTAACAAGAATGCCAATCTTTTGTAAAGCATGATATTGCAGCTTAAAGCTCTTAGCCCCATGCTCTTGTTCTCTGTGAACTGTATTACACAATTAAGTAAATTGCCTTGAAGGCACACAACCGTGGAACAGAAGGCACTTTATTTGCAGTTCCCAATAAACATATTTCAGTGAGCAGCTGACTTTGGAATTGTCTATGGGGTGGGAAAAGAGAGTTCACTAACTATAAAATGTCTTTACTTTGATATTTTGGTTCTTGACCTGGCCATATCTATATTCCACCTGAGGCCTGGCAAATCCCTCTTGTTAAATTCTGTGAGTGTGGCACATTTGGTATAAAATGAAGCCATCTAAAAACTCTCAGTTTTGAGGCACAGTGATGAAGCCCAGAGAACTCTGTGTGAGTGTCAGCAATGCATGAAGCCATGTTTAAACTGTGAAGCTCAGCACTTTAGGGTCTGCATGGTCTACAACTCTTATGAACTTTTATGATCATAAGTTTGAACTTTGGGATGTTATGCTTCAACGGACAAAATGCACTCTTTATTGCTGTAAGAGGCTCCAGTCCATGGCAGGAAGCACACCCACAATTAGTTCACACTAAGTCAGAGACAAGAACTCCATTATGAAAGGGTTCTTCTGTCTCCCTACACTAGGCAATTCACACCTTCCCCCAAAGTTCCTGCAAAGATTATGCTAAGTGAAGTTACCTGGCAACTAATCGTTCGCACATCGAGTGACCAAGCCAAAGCCATCAAGAGACAATGGAATGGCGCCATGACTCCTAGCAAGCTTGCCCAGGTGTCAGTTCCTGATTAGCATTTAGTATTATAATATTGACCTCCTTCACATCTCCTCCCCTTTTCCTTGACCAATGGTAGGGTCAGTGGGGACGAACTACCTGGTAGGTGTGTTAGTGGGATGTGGTCAGCGCAGCACTCCCCAATACCACCTGATAAAAGATCTTGCACATCATACAGTCGAGGAGTAGGCAAATACCCTGGGCAGCACTGGCAGGCAGACTGGAGCAGCAGACAGACAGACAGACAGACAGACAGACCATGGCAGGTGGGTGGGAGCTACCACAACCACACTGGTCACACTGGTCACAAAACAGTTGAGTGAATGAGTATAGTCCTGGACTAGCAGTTGGAGGAAGGGAAGACTGAAGCATGACATAGCCTGTACTGTGGACTTGAATGCGCTATTCTCTCTTATCCAAAGGGCACCTCAGAGAAACCTAGCAATGGTAGATTGACCTTAAGGAAAACAGATTTTTCCACAGATCCAGGTTCCAGACGTGAGTGGTGTGGACTGAGGATATCCTCTGTCCAATATAACACTCACTCACTAGGCACTCTGGTTGGTGGACAAAACATTACTCCCAATGCCACCTTGAGCAGATCTCCCCAAACAACCCCCTTCTCAGCCCAGTAAACCACAGGGCCACTGTTTTTTGGCTTGAGGGGCTCCTGCATGTATACCACTGCCATGTCCTCCCTCTGGCACAACCATGGTAACACTAAGCAGGAGATACTGAGCTCTCTGCCCCCCCCCCCCCCCCCATGCCAGGCAGTCTAGGGAATATTTCAGTTTTCTTTCTCCAGTGGCCAAGTCAAGCTGTCTGATATGTAGGTTTCACTTTCCACCTCTTGCAATCAGCCTAGACAGTTTCTATAGGAATTAATGGTACTCTGAATATTAGGAATTATTCTGAATATCCGGAACTATAAAATTCAGGTCAGAAAATATTTCTAAAGATTCTGAATACATTATTCGGTGACTCTGAACAGTTCCGAATCCAAATTGCACATCCCTAATATATTCTTCAAGAAGCACTAGGAGATATGATAGGCGGATATAATGAAGAGGAGCATCTGGTTGGATGCAGGGCTAGTGTTGGCTTTGATATTTCCATATTGTTTAAGGGACACATCCAACCCAGAGCCATCCCTTCCATGCTATACTGAATGCCTTTTTTCAGAAAAAAACATGCTGGAAGTTGAGACCACTTAGAAGCAAATAGTATGCCCATAGTTTGCTGGGCTTGTACTGATTCTGCCTTGAGACTGGCATTGCCTGTACTGTTTGTCATTTCCCCACTATTGCTTGTCATCCCATGATTTTTTAAACATTTCCAAAGATACCACAAATCTCATCCAATCTCTCCTTCAATTCCACCCCCCCCCCCGACTGTGTAAAGTCTACCCTATAATTAATAGCTTCTTCTTGGAAACTATCTCTTCTTAGTACTATCATGGGGAGTAGGAAGAAATACTGTGTTTGCATTTTTTATGACCAGTACAGAGAAGCTTTTAAAGATATAAGGGGTGTGTGTGTCAATGAGTACATATGTAGTTCGGGCATTTATATATCTGAATTTCTCCCTTACTTTTTATTTCATGGCATATGCTACCAAGCCTGAAAGAAAGGTCAGTGTTTTGCTCAAACTTTTTACCATTTCATAAGATCTGTTTTTTCCACTGAATCAGCTCTTTACAAAAGAGATTCACCCTGTGTAGTAACCTCTTAGTAGACTCTGCTCTGGGCCTTTGTTGCTGGCAAATGTTTAAAAATGGAAATGTTTGCAAAGTGGTTCTGCTAAGATAAAGAGGTAAAGGGTGACATTTTGCATTTTTATTACATGCTGTATCAGACACTCAGCTGCGTCAAACTCTGTCAGACCACTGGTCTGTTTAGCTGGTCTGTATCCCACTGGTTTGGACAGAGGCCTTTTCTAGTACTGGCTGCCTGACAGCCTTTAACTGGAGATGCTGGAAATAAAACTGCATCAATACTGATGCTAAGTATGTGCTCTGTCAGTGAAATATGGACTCTGTTCATAAAAGAGATAACCAGGGAGCCCTTGAGTAATTCAGGATGGCTGAAACATTACTGTTCTTCTTCTTTTTTTAAAACCCCCCCCCCCAACCATTTCTTTAAAAACAGTTGGACTGGCGTGAAGATTGCTGTGTACTTCATTCCCCCACCGCTTCCAAGGACTGAATAAATCTGGCAGGGGGAAAACTCGCTAAAGACCTATTAATCGTATTATAAAACTGGATTACTCTCATTAAGCGGTAATACATATTTTCAGTCCCTCTTTGAGTGATTATTTGATTTGGTCAGCTTGAGCCTTGTGGGTTTGGAACCTGTAGATATGGACATGGGAAAGGGGAAGGGAAGAAAAGAGACCTCTAAATAATAAAGAGATGAGGTGCAAAGGCATTTTCTTTATTTCCCCTTCATGCACTTTATCATGTGACAGTCTTAGGCTCTTGTGCTGCTGATATAATAAAACAATGCGAGAACACAGTCAAGTGACACAGGACCCTGTTCCTCATCTGAGCCTTACTTCCTGTTGTTTTCCTATGTGCATTCTCTGCCCCCACCCTTACTAAAAATACACGGGGAACCTTTCAAACTGCAGTGCTACTTTTGGCCTTGCTATCGTCATCCAAATCAATTTGAAATACAGTTGTCTCTCCCAATCTATTCTAATTTTGGTGTACACTTTTGCCTGGCTCCTGGCCAGGATGGAGCTCAGCAAATGTTAATACCCATTGATTCGCAGGTGCACAGATTTCCCTGTGACGACAGGAGTTTCTGTCTGCATTGATACTCCCTTCCCTCCCATCCCCTTCACATTTGCACATTTATTAATGACGTCAGTGCTGATGTTCAGGCACACGGTACTGCAGTGACACAAAGAGACAGAGAATGTAACTTCAGAAAGCCATCGAAGCCAACAAGAGCTCTGTGTCTATCTGCCCGCCTCATGTTTATCCCCACCCACCCTAAGTAACTAGACATAACATGCACACAAAATTAGGTTGTACTAATCTGATCTGAAGCAAACTGGCCAGAGCCAAATACTACATATCTCAGAAGCATTTTCCTGGGAGACATGTAATAGCACTCTTCTTTGGGGAAATGGATTTGCCTGACCCACTGATCTCATGAAAAGATTTCAATGGGTGTGTACACTAGATGCATGTTTCCTGGCATTCAAGTCACATTTCCCAGCCATGACAAAGATAGTAATAAAGAGCAGAGGTTCTTTTTTTGCATCATATGTTTTCAAATTGTCCAACTATTTTTGTATTATGTGTGCTAAATTTTAGGGAGCGTATTACTGTGCTTTTTGATTTGCCATTGAATGGCACAACTTTGGTAAAACATATCACAGTCATACAGAGAGTGACAGATATAGTCGACACTGGTTACATTAGGAACTACAAAAAATGAAATAATGCAGGCTATTCTGGTAACAATTGAGTATGCATGTAAGAATGCAAGAGCTTCCTCCAATCTTTGGCTTAGTAACATATTAGTAATGTTTTATATCTATTTTACTCTCAGGGGGAAGACTTTCTGTTTTATTCCTGTATTGGTAAATAATTGTACATATTATTGGCTACTTCTTCATTTGCCATTAAATTCACTGACTGACTAGTAGAGCACAGAGCTCATCTGTGGTTGGCACATCATAGCCATGTACCCTTGGCTTGACCATTGACATAAACTTGCTTCTGTTATAGAATTGCCAACTTCCAGGTGGCACCTGGAGATCTCCTGCTATTACAATTGATCTCCAGACAACCAAGATCAGTTCCTCTAGAGAAAATGGCTGCTTTGGAGGATGGATCACTTGGGATTATAACCTGCTGAGGTTCCTCCCCAAACTCTGCCCTGCCCAGGCTCCATCCCCCAAATCTCCAGGTAATTCCGAACCCAGAGCTGGCAACCCTGTGCCCATAGCTCTTTCTCAAAATTTTAGAAGTGCTTGCAGGCTGCAAGGAAGGGGACCCTTGTTCTAAACACTTGCTTCAAGATATAAACTGCCCTATGATATATTCATGCCTGTTAAAATCACCAATATTAGCAGTGCTCCTTTGGATAAATACTGCCTGCCAAGATTACAATCCTGCCAATTTGTATTTGATGGATTGCAAGGGCTGAAATGAAGCCAGGAATAAGGCAGCTCAGAACTTTGAACCTGTGTTTGTAGATGCTTATGCAGTAATTAAAGACCAATTGTTCTCTTAAAGAACAATGGTTGAAATTTAACAAGCATGATGTTTATACATTTGACAACTGGCCAGGAAAAAAAGTCTCCTGCCCCTTTAATAATGGAGACTTTTCATGGCGTGGACCAGATAACATAATCTGATAATTCCTGCAGATCAAAGTGATATTAAGGAGACAGCTAGAGGGACCAAATTGGTAATGCTGGCATGTACATAAGTGAAGTGTAAAGGCTCTGACGTCACTTGGTACCTGTATGCAATATCTGATATATAACAAAAATATTACACAATGACCATGTTCATTCCTCTTCCTGCCCTCATATTAGGTGAATTGGATGTTCTGCTATGTTTGATTAGGGGATTTATAGGATTGCTTAAGAAAGGATCTGTCAGCAAGCTGATTTGGCAAGAACAGAGGAAGAAAAAGATGGAGGTCCTGTACCATAGCTGCAACTGAGGTAAGGAAGAAGGATTTTGTTGGGTTTGGTTCAGCCATAAATGATAAGAAGTGTCTCTTCAACTCCCCATTTCAATATCACTAGAGGAGATCTCTCCTTCTTAGGTGATTACTTAAAGCTGCACCTAGCCTGCAGTTTGCTTGCTTGTTTGTTGTCACTCTTTGGTTCCATTCTTTGTGGAGCAGGAATCTCTAACCTTTTGGAGCCTGTGGGCACCTTTGGGATCCTGACATAGATTGGTGGGTTCAACTACAAACTGGCTGCCACAAGAGATGGGACCAACCAGAAGATGGCTGCCACAAGAGGGGGAGCCATACAGACAGAGAAGCCCCAAAGGTAGTGGAGAAGATGGGAAATTTTAAAATACACTGGAAAAGCAGAGTGAGACAATAAAGCCAACACTGTGGTAGCAGCTGCACATGAAACAATGCCAATCAGATGTCCAGTGGACAATCCGAAGCTCTGCTGGGCAAGAGCCCTGCATGACTCCACCCACGGGCAACACACTGGAGACTCTTGGGCCGATTTCGCACTGGCCAGTCGCCTCTCGTTCTCTCCGGAATTTCCCCTCCCAGTTTCCTCCGGAGTATTTTCTTCATTTTCCGACTTGGAACCTCAGCCCTTTTGATATAGTGTTACAAAGGGTTTTCTCAAAAAATTTTTAGAAACTCCCACAATGAGGCGGCCCTGATGAAAGGCGGGTGAGTTGGCATGTTTTCATTTTGGGTTCTCCCCCGGAGCAAACAGGAAAATCCTCTAAAAACAGGATTTGTTTGCTCCAGGGAAACTCCGGTGCAGCAGGGCGATACTCCAGGGCAAAACGTGAGCCCGAAGCAACTGGTGTGAAATGGACCAGAAGCTCTGGTGCAAGCATGAGGAGAAGAAGAAGAAGAAGAAGAGATTGGATTTATATCCCGCCCTTCACTCACTTAAGAGTCTCAGAGCGGCTTACAAACTCCTTTCCCCTCCCCTCCCCACAACAGACACCCTGTGAGGTAGGTGGGGCTGAGAGAACTCTTTCCCAAGCTGTCCTTGAGGGAACAGCTGGTACAGAGCTATGGCTTGCCCAAGGTCGTCCAGCCAGGTGCAAGTGGAGGAGTGGGGAATCAAACCCGGTTCTCTCAGATTAGAGTCCACGCACTTAACCACTACACCAAACTGACAAACCTGGGGCAAACGCCAGTAGAGTCTCCCTGAAACTGCTGTATAGGATATTCAATTGGAATTGGATAGTAGGGATATTCAATTGGAACTGTACTAATAATGATCTGAGCTGAACCATACCCAGTTCAGAAATATGCTAAACAAGTAGAAACCTACAGGGACTTGAGGGGTGAATTTCCCTCTCCTCCGCTATTTTCTCTTTCCCTTCTTTGAAAGGCCCCATAGCTTCTCCCTCTTTTCTGCCATCTCTCCTTCCCATGCACCAGCCCCTACTTCTATCTTCTCCCCATCTTCAGTTTTCCACTCTACCCTACCCCTGGCACCCTCTACCCAGGAAAACTATGGTTGCCAGGGCAGGCCCAGTTATACAGTGGGGAACCAGCAACTTCCCCACACTATTTCCTCCACTTGGCAACCTCCATATCCTCACCCTTCTTTGCTTCATTCTCTTCTTCCCACCCACCCACCTTTTATCTACCTCTCCATCTTCAGCTAGATTTATTATTTGTTCATTTCATTTATAGCGCACATTTCTCCACCATGGGGACTCAAAGCACCTTACTTCATTCTCCTCTCCTCCATTTTATCCTCAGAACAACCTTGTGAACAGCAGCAGGCTGGGAGTGAAAAGTTCTGGGAAAGGACTCCTTACCTATCCTGGCCTCACCCACAAAGAAAGGCAAGAGAGAGAAGGCAGTCTGACTGACCTTGCTCATCCCTCCCAAAGAAAGGAAGAGGCACAGGCTGCACTCTATGTCCCTCATCTGAGCTGGGAACTTCCTTGCCTCACTTGAGATTTAGCCAGGACAAACTGGGTGCCACCTTCTGCACTGCCTTGCCTCATTTAGGCCTGGACAGGCGCTGCCCTCTGCCTTGCTTCACCTCACATGAGGCCCACCTAGGTTGGGCGCCACCCTTTGCCTCACCTCAAGAGGATTGAGCAACATGCCACCACCTCCCCTGTTTCAGCTCTCTCAGAAGCTATAGCTTGTACCCCCTTCCCACATCCCTAGCAGTCACTTGACCTATTTTGCAGGCTGGTAGAGATGGATGAGGAGGCCGCGGTGGCTCAGTGGTTAAGACACTGAACTGCAGACCAGAAGGTTGTTTGTTCAGCAGTTCAAGACCCAAGTGCCATGTGACGGAGTGAGCTCCCGTCTCTGGTCCCAGCTCCTGCCAACCTAGCAGTTTGAAAGCAAGAAATTGCAAGTAGATAAATAGGTACCACTTCAGAGGGAAGGTAACAGTGTTCCATGCACCTCAGTGTCTAGTCATGCCAGCCACATGACCATGGAGACGTCTTTGGACAGCGCTGGCTCTTCAGCTTGGAAATGAAGATGAGCACCGCAACCCTAGAGTCAGATTGACTGGCTTTAGAGCAAGGGAAACCTTTACCTAGAGATGGATGAGTTCAGTTGTCCTTCTAGTCCAGCACTCTGTTTTCTGCAGGTGCTACATTTCTCCCTTGCTCTGCATTTGTTGGGTGGAAAAGGCTTCTCCTCAAGTTCTTTAAGGGGCCTGCCTGTCAGTTGCAGATTGTTAAATGATCTCATGTCTTGCCAATGCTATTGCAAAAAAGAATCCATCTCTAGGCTTCTCATCTATTGTGTACAAACAGGGCCACTTTCATTGTTAACTTTCCCTAATCCTCTTACAAAATCACCTGCAAGGGACAGAAAGTGACTACATTTTTGTTCATTCTGATACAACACACTTAGACCGACTTCTCACTAGTGCTGCCCCGGCGTTCTTCCTCCATTTGGCCTGGTGCTGTGCTTGAATTTCACACTATTTGCTGTGGGGCTCATTTTGACCTGCAGCTCCGCCTGATCTTCCCCGCAGTTTCAGTGATCCTGTTTTTTGAGGATCACTGAAGCTGCGGGGAAGATCAGGTGGAACCGTGGGTCAAAATGCGCCCCGCAGCAAATAGTGTGAAATTCTAGCACAGCCCTGGGGAAAACGGAGGAAGAATGCCAAGGCAGCACTAGTGGGAAATCGGTCTTGTGTAATGAACTTTCCAGTGGAGGGGGAAAATGGACTTTCTCACCCTAACAGGAAAATATACACCTCATTTCTATCAGAGTATGAACAATTAATTGATCTTTGGGGGTATTTGTTTTAAAATCACTTTTATAGCTTAATTATGTGCCAAACATTTTGCCTTTGTCTTCTCTTGATTAACAACAGAAAACTTCAGAATATAGAGGACTATTAATATTAAGAGAGGAAATAAGGAGCTTTATCTCACAGCCACAGAAAACCTACTTCTGCAAATAAAAGGCAAAGACACAGTAAACTAACAAACATTTTGCATCAGCCTATCCGGGGGACGGGGCATTTGCATTATTGTAGCTCTAATAGATGAATCTTATCACCTCTTTGAACTATCATGGATTCCACCAGCAACTCAGACATGGAATAATGAAGGGGAAATGCCATGTCCAAGCCCCAGAAGAGACTCTCTTACTGGCACAGATGAAGCAGCTGTGAAACTTTCCAAACTGAGGAAGGAACAGTGTCTATGAGGGAACTACACTTCTTAATCCAAGCCCCAGAGCCAACAGCCCAGTCCTCCCTGGTCAACCTGCTCCACCAACTGCCACAGAAGTCACTATCTCCGAGCTCCAGTGAGTCTGCAAAGCCCACTAAGAGGTCACAGAATATATAAGGACAAAGCTCCAAACACAAGCCCTTACTCAGGGGCCTTCCTGGGTAGTCAGGGCCCCCTCCAATATATAAGAATCTAATTTGGTTCTGACCTTTGGTAGAGCAAGTTGTGACCTTTGGGGTTCTCTAAGGTTTTGCGACTGATATCTAGCAAAACTTCTTCCTTGTTCCTGACTTTTATTTTGCTAACTGACTGCATCATCTTTTAGGATCATTAACATGAAGGCTGCTTCCCCAAGAACAGCCCACAGGCTCTGCAGGTTTAACTCCAAGGTTGCAGTATCCCTGTCACCATAACATAAGTAGATGAGGTGTACGTGAAGGGGAGCAGAATCATTCATACTGTCCCCGCCTTCAGCCTTCATGTATTCACCTGTGCAAAGCCAATACATGTAAACAGGCTATGTCAGGGTTCCAGATGAACAGACAGAGGTTTGTGAGGAGCAGAGCTAGTGGTCAAGTTTTTACACTTGGCCATACATTTATATCTGATATCTCTGGTGAACAGGATCCCCCCCCCCCCCCCCCGGTTTTAAAGGCCACAAACGATTGACAGTTCATTATACCACCAGGCAGGCTAAGGAGAGAAAAGATCTGAATTTACGAATGATATGCCAGACTCCTGTTTGATACTTATATGCCTTGGGTTTATGTGAGGAAATCCTTTTCCTCAGCAAAGGAACTTGACAAAGGCTTTAAATAAGATACTGTGATTCTGTTAAGTACCTTTCTTCAGGAAAGTCTTCCAAATTGGTGAGAGACAGACTTTGAGAAGAGCTTTATTTTGCAATGGGAACAATCATTTTAGACAAGGAAACATATAAATTATGCCAAATCTAGCATTCAGATTCCTGGCCCACAGCTGAGTGGGTTGAAGAGAAGAATTCCCACAGTATAAAACAACAAATTTGGTGGTTATGATTTAATCTATAAAGCTTTTGTTGAATTATGTTGTGAAGTGACTTATAATCAGTGTTGGGACTGGCTTTTCTCCTGACTGCTTTTACAGAATACTTATGTAGTTTATTGGACTGGGAGTTGAGAAGCATTCTTTCCGTCTGTCACAACAGATGGGTTAAGGAATGAGAAAGTAATCTGTGCCCTCTCTTTTTCAGCTACCAAGGAGGAAGGACAAAAAGAGGAAGGGAAACTGTCCTTGGCAGAAATCAAGCGCTGGAAGAAGCAAAATAGGAAGGTGACATAGCTACAGAAATATTTCCTTTTCTTTAAGCTAGTGGATTTCAAAGTACCCTCGGTATCCCTTCCCCTATCAATCTGTGTGCTGAGAATCCTAAATGTCATTTGTGGAATGTGTATGCCTGTGCTAGTGTGTGAGACTGATGATGCAGAAGAGATGTGTGAGAAGACAGCCAGTGTGGTATATTGGCTGATACCAGACTAGGACTTGGGAGACTTGCAAAACCATCTTCAGCAGACTTCAGTGGGCCTAGAAATGTGTCACTCTGCTAAGGATGGCACTGTTAGGTTCATATCCCTATTAAAACATGAAACTCACTGGGTGACACTGAGCCAGTCACTTTCTCTGAGAGTTGCTGGGAGGATATAACAAAGAAAGGAGGAACTAGGTATGCTTTTCTGAGCTCATTGCAGGAAGAGCAAGATAAAAATGTGGTAGATAGATGTAGCTGAATTTTTAATCAACAGTCTGTAGGGGCAAACTAGTCGACAGAAAATGCATTTTCCTTAGCTGCATACTTATTGGTGCTACTCTTAATTTATGTCAGCTGCTGTCATCAAGTTTAATGAATTAAAAGGTTCCTTATCACAGGAGACCAGTCATACAAAGCATACTCTAAAATTATTGCCTTAATATTATAATGAGATCTTGGCATAAAATATGAGCCACCTTTTGAATCAGTCAAGTCCTGTATTTCAATAGCATGTTTCCCCACCAGCAATCTGAATCAGAAGTAAAAATAATAATCATACACAATCACAGCAAACATTTTAAGAGAACCCAGGATTAGTACACAAATGGTGCTGAAAATATATATGTTTTGCTTTATCCCATCAGATTTATTGAGCAGGATGCAACACTGGATGTCCATGCGACTAATTTTCTTCTATTTGTCTTAAACTCCTATGTCAAAAACATCATCATTTTCCTGTTTTGTAATCAAGACCAGGCTACAAATAATTCGATGTCTGGTATGCAATTGCCTTGACCATCCCCCTTGAGAGCAGCAGTGTCTGAAAGCACATCTTGGACATGTGACAATATCCACTTCAATGGAAAAGGTAGTTTTACATATGGTCCCTTGAGTGCATATATATATGTGCTCACTATGGCTTTGGTAGTCTCTGCATCACAGATGTATCCCTTATGGTGCTTATCCCTGTACCAAATGTTGTTCATCTCGCACACTTTAAAAACAACACCTATTTCTATACAATAAATTTAATCAAATAATTCCATAAAACCATAAAAGGACATTTACTAAGAAGTCTGGACACACTGTCACTTCCATGAAATAAAATTCAGGTTCTAATTAGAATCCAGATTAAATAATTTAGGGCCAAACTAGTTGTGACACTAGAGGATCCAGATCTTCTCAGATTGTTTTAAAAGTAAGTAGCAGCCATGCAGGTCCTCCATTTGGATGGTGGCCACATTACTGTCCTGCCCCTGAAGGGGGAAAAAACAGCCACTCAGCTGAGCCTTTGGAAGTGCTGCTGCAGCATCCAATCACCTTTCATAGGAGAGATGAAATCTTGGAGGGAGGCACAGCCAAGAGTTCGTTCAAGTCTGCCTCAGAGAGAGGACAGTGACAGTTTAGGGGTCTGCCTCAAGCAGAGGGCAGTGATAGTCTGGATTTGCTAGTAAAAAAAGCAGACAGAGTGAAGAGTAGCTCTGCCTGGTAGCAGTGGCAGCGTGGTTTAGCTCTACCTCTGAGAGAGAATAGAGTACCCAGTTGTTAGAGCTTTCTCTGGTAATGAACAGACCTTGTACCATTTAGTCTGACTCTTGGGAAAGGGTAGGCTGGTGTGGGTGGAATCCTGTGAGTGCGAGAGGATTCAACCTTGAGGCCAATCAGTAAAAGTCTGTTTATGCCTGAAAGCATTAAAGAAAATTCAAACCACTCTCTGAAGCTATAACTAGCTTAAGTGTATGTGCCTCAGCCAGGTTTCTCCTCTGATTATCTGGAGACCTGTGCTTTTGATCAGTTCATTGAAACCAACTTGTAAATTACAATCCTTTGTTTTATTTATATACAATTCCTGCCTCAGTGATCTCTGTATTCTCCTTACAAAATTTACCTCATGGCAGTGAACAAATTCCTATATTCTTGCTACCTTAAGAGCACCTGGTAACTGAGGGGCAGGTTTATAAAACAAACATGGTTCCCTAAAATCATAGGAGGCTCCTCAGTTGGTAGAACAGGCCTGTCATAAGGGAGTTTAAGTACCCTCCTGCATGGTTTCACTGAATTAAAGGAACCCTTCCCTCCACACAGGCATATTGTTATAGCCCTGGAGGGAAACGCAGGTAAGGAAGAGAGAAACTCATTCTGTTCTTTGGCACCATCCAAACTGAGACCCATACAATTAAATTTTCCTGTAGAAACACTGCACCAATCCATCCATGTATCTTCTCAGTATACAGTCTAGTTTGGCCCTTATTCTTTGCAATTTTGTTCCTCACACTTTCCCTTCTCTGGGCAACCTCGGGGGGGGGGGGGATTTTTCAGCATACTTCCAGGTCTTTTGTTTGTTTGTTATGTTATTTGAATTGTGTAGTTCTTAATTCACGCACACACACACACTGATGTTATCACAGTACTGTCAGAATATAATGACAGTGTATTTTACAAGATTTTTCTCATTAATTTAAGTTTGATAATGTCATTCTATGTACACACACTCCTGTAGAATAATTGGATTTGTGATTCTGAGTAGTTTCTTGCACTCATGACTTTGGGAAAGATTAACTGATTTGCTAATGCTTTTCTCCCTTCTGTGTGGTTGAATCATCATACAAAAAGAGATCTGTGAAGAAAATTGGTTGTGCCATGTATCTCTAAGAATGTGATAAATCACTATTTGTGTGGTCCTGTATCAGAGTGCCTAATATAGATTACAGTTTTGGGAATGGCAGTTATTCCCTAGTCTGATCTCCTGATAAAATGCCTCTAATGAATATGAAGAAGTTAGGAAATGGGAAAAGCTACATCTGATAAGTGTTTTTAGCCTGATTGAGGCTCATTCATGGAAAAGGTGGTGGCCCTAAAAACAGTAAGACCCCATGGCTCAGTTGTAGAGTATCTGCTTGGCATACAGAAGGTGCCAGGTTCAATCCCTGGCATCTCCAGCCAGAAGGATCAGATAGTAGGTGAAGTGAATGACTTCTTCCTAAGGTCCAGGAGTGCCTCTGCCAGTTTAACTAGGCAGTAGTGACCTTGATGGACCAATAGTCTGACTCAGTATGTCAGCTTCTTATGTTCAATGAGAATGCATAGCTTTTTCTGGCACAGGGCATATGGCATGTCCTTACAATCACATGGTTTAGACACTATACCCTGAAAACTCTTGGCTTTTCTTCTAGAACATGATCGTTTTAAGACAAAGAAAGTGAAATCTGTGATATCACAAATAAGAATAAGAGGCAGTTCTAAAATCAAAGGTTCAGTTTTATGGGTGACAAGGAAAAGATGAAAAGCAGAAAACAAGATGGGTAGCTGGGTTAGTCTGTCTCCATTCATCTGAATAGAAGGAGGGGTCCAGTGGGGTGCCACAGGTCTCAGTTACAGGCCCAGTACTTTTCAATATTTTTATAAACAATCTGGATGAGGGTGTGGAGGGGCTACTCATTAAATGCAGATGGCACCAAATTGGGAGGAGCAGGGAACACACCAGAAGGTAGAGGTAGAATTCAACAAGATCTGAACACACTGGAAAAGTGGGCGGATGTGAACAAGATGCAATTTAACAAGGATGAGTGTTAAGTTCCACATCTGAGTAACAACAATGAGGAACATGCATACTGGATGGCATAGGTGTAGACTATGGGGGGGCTCGAGCCACCCCCGAAATTTCCTGGGGGGACTGAGCCCCCCCAGGAAAACATAGTGCCTGCCGCCACACCTCCCCTGCCGCCACACCTCCCCTGCCGCCACACCTTCTGAGGCCCGCCAGCTGCTGCTGCCAGTGCCTCTCTCCCCCCCCCAGGCCTGGCCCCTCCTCCCTCCTTCCCTCTCCCTCTCCCTCCATCTTTTCCGGGCAAAATGTCCAGCATGGTGGCGTTACCCGGAAGTGACGCCATCACGCTGGGCACATTGCTGGGTGACGCTCTAGCAATTGCCCTGAAACTCTATGGCACCATTGAGTTTCAGGGCGATTGCCAGAGCATCGCCCTGGCAATGTGCCCAGCATGATGGCGTCACTTCCGGGTGACGTAATCACTCTGGGCATTTCGCCCAGAAAAGAGGGAGGGAGAGGGAAGGAGTGGCCAGGGCGGGGGCGGGGAGAGAGGCACCGGCGGCAGCGGCTGGCAGGCCTCGGAAGGGCCCAGGGAGGCGCGGCAGCAGGCACTATGTTTCCCCAGGGGAGGCGGGAACATCACTTCAGCTAAAGAGCCCCCCCCCCCGAATTTACAAAACTCTACGCCCCTGCTGGATGGGGGATACACTTCTGAGTAGCAGTGTGTATTAACAAGATCTTGAGGTAAGGGTGGACCATAAGTTAAATATGAGCAGCCAGTGTGATGCAGTGGAAAAAAGGCTAACACAATCTTGGGGTTTATCAACAGAGGCATAACATCCAGATTGCAAGATGTTGTAGTCCCACTGTACATTGCATTGGTCAGGCCTCACCTGGAGTATTGTGTGCAGTTCTGGAAGCCTTACTTCAAAAAAGATATGGGCAGAATGGAGTGGGTGCAGAGAAGAGTGACAAGGATGTTCAGGGGGCTGGAGACCAAGCCCTAAGAGGAAAGGCTGAGGGATTTGGGAATGTTCAGTCTGGAGAAGAAGAGGTTGAGGAGGGATACGATTGCACTCTTTAAGTATTTGAAGGGCTGTCACTTCGAGGAGGGCAGGGAGCTGTTCCTGTTGGCGGCAGAGGATAGGACTCACAATCATGAGTGTAAATTAAGGGTGGGAAGGTACTGGCTGGATATTGGGAAAACCTTTTTTTACAGTAAGAGTTGTTCAACAGTGGAATCGGCTACCTAGAGAGGTGGTGAGCGCCCCCTCCCTAGCAGACTTTAAGCAGCATCTGGAGAAACACTTGTCAGGGATGCTCTGGGCTGATCCTGCATTGAGCAGGGGATTGGACTAGATGGCCTGCATAGCCCCTTCCAACTTCTAAAAGAGTAAGAGTCTTGTAGCACCCTAAAGACTTGTGGTAGGTATGATCTTTCATGAATCACTGCTTACTTCTTCAGAAAAAAAGCGTTGTTTAGTCATTGCTTTTTAAAAAATTCAATCCAAGTCTGAGTAGAGACTTTGGGTGGTTATCTCATTATCAGAAGTAACTGCCTTTTAGGTATTCCATTCAGATTCATCAGTAGAAGGAAGGGGCCACACCCAGCCTGGATTGCACATTCTACCTTTTTCATGACTTTTGTATCTACTTTGTATTTACATGGCACTTTCTGCATCCTCTCCCCCCTCCCCTTACCATCTATATATTTCTGGCCAGTTTCTTCATACCCTCCATGCATCTGATGAAGACAGCAGTGTTTCCTGAAAGCTTATGTTTGGTGTAGTGGTTAAGTGTGCAGACTCTAATCTGGGAGAACCAGGTTTAATTCCCCACTCCTCCACTTGCACCTGGAGGATGACCTTGGGCAAGCCATAGTTCTGGCACAGCTGTTCTTGAAAAAGAGCAGCTTTTGTCAGAGCTCTCTCAGCCCCACCTACCTCACAGGGTGTCTGTTGTGGGGAGGGGAAGGGAAAGGAGTTTGTAAGCCACTCTGAGACTCCCTTGGGTAGTGAAGGGCAGGCTATAAAGCCAACCTCTTCTTCTTCTGCTACAATAAAGTTTGTTAGTCTTAAAAGTGCTACTGGGTTTTTTTTTACTATTTTGCAGCAACAGACTAACACGGCTAACTCCTCTGGATCTATGACCATTTAAAGCAAAACACTCTGCCTCTGAGGTTTGAACTAAGGACCTTCTGATTATGAGACTGATATGCTGCCTACCATGCTAAGAAGGCCACCTCTGTATGTGAACGTTCCTTCCTCTCTCCGTAACCAGGGAGCCCTGATTCCAGCTTTGCTGAAGCTGGCTGCTTTTGGACAAGCAATTTTTTTTTTAACCACCATTTTTCAGAGAGGCAGTAGCACAGTGTTTCCCCTTAAACTGGAATTGATCAGTCTGGCCCAGAGTCTCCAAAGGCAGAGCAAAAGAAGAGGGACTTTATGTACTGTAAAGGTCAAAACTGAGTTGTGATGCAATCAGTACTTTTTTTTTTAAAGGCGGATGACTCTAGGACAGCCAAGGAGGGCGGGAGGCATGGTGAACATGGAGGAAGTGGGGGAATTAACCACAGGAATTCCTTACTAGAAAACTGCAAAGTTTGGATCTGATTTTTTTTAAAGTTGCTGAATACAAGATTCTGAAAATGCTGGGTAGGGGGGCATAACATTCAAATGTACTCCTGGGGAGGCAAAATTGTGGAAATTGTTGCATAGTTTGAATATTTAAGAAAGCAGATGCGGGGGGTAGAGTTTTTGTAGAAATGGTCCTGGTTGGAAGTCATAAAGGAGAGAGGAGAAGCTGCCAGAGCTAGGAACCTTCTCAAAGAAAGTATGGAGGAAGTGGAGAGCTACTAAGATGGAGTTTGAACTGGGTTCTTCCTACATCTGTCTCTTCCTGGACATGAGAGTATGTTTGGGGAAAACAAAGCTTTGCCCCCCTACTCTCCCTGTTTTTTATTTGCATAGTGTTTTTGTTAATATGAAGAAGCAACTGGAATCTTGTCCTGCAGTCTTCCATGGTGCAGTCCATTCTACCACCTTAGCATTCTACCACCTCATCCCCTTGCAGGTGTAGCCAGGCCCCAAAGGGCTGAGGATGAATGTTTAGCACAGTTCTGCAATGTGTGACCTCACACTGTGTGATGGATGTAAGCATCACAAGCTCAGAATGACTCACAAGAACAGGAGGCATCTTCAGTTGGTATTTTGAACAAAATGTAGGATTCTTGTGCTGGAAGAAAACACATTATTCAAGCTGCATGAGGAGAATGGTCCAGAACTGTGAATTATTAAAAGCTTTAAAAAATTAATACTACACCAAGAAAGGAATCACAGAATGCATGCCAATGCTCAAATTTCTCTCAGAAACCTGGTGAGCTAAGGTGAATACATCCCAAGGGCTTAAGTACACATACTGATTCATGGTGCTGTACCAATTCCTTACAAATGTGAAGAAGAAAGTAAAGATGACAGCATCCTTTTGCCATTTGAAATCCTTCCTTAGCTAAAATGCCAAAATGCAAATTGTAATCTTAATTTTGTACTTCCGTGCTTCCTACACATACCGATATTGGCACATTTCTTAACAATGTTACCAACTGAAAAATTAAAGCATGAAAATTCCAAATACTATCAGAGTTATGATTAATAAGAAAAGGAGACATTTACCAAGATATTAAAATGTATATAGTTAACGATACTGAATGCAGTAAAGACATCTGAGAATGTTTGCTTCTATGGTCCCTTTGGACTTTGGTGTGCTTTTTTCCTTTGCAATTGCTCAGGACTGCTCTTACAGTAGACGGATAATATTAGCCCAGTTCTGTAGACCTTTGGTGGCAAAAATTGTAGTTTGTACTATAATGGCTCCTATGGCGACCAGTTTATCAGAACCATTAGTCTTTTTTGATCAAGAATCAATGATGTCTAGTGCTCCAAATAAATCACCCCATTACTCCTCCTTGTGCTGAATTTATAGTTTATTCTGAACTCATTGGAGAAAGACTTCATCCAAATAAATCTGCCGTAAAATGACTTATTAGTAACACCACTAGGAGACAATTAGCTAGCAATGCTTCTAAAATCCTTCTGCCACAGCTGGCCTTGCGGCAAACTTGGCCAAGGGAGACTTTCATTAAAATATCAGCTCAGTGGTAAGCTCACCAGGTGGCCCAGGCCCACACTCGTGCTTCAGCTCAGCTCTCCCAGTCTGCAAAACAAAAGTAATGGTGGGTGGCCTGACTGACATCACAAGGCTGTTTTAAGAACAATGTCATGTGGACTGTAGAGCATTTTGTGCACTTGTAGTGCTACACCAACAATGAATAAGATCAACGTAGAGAGAAGATGTCACCCCTGTTATCTCCTTTGTCAATATCGTAGATAAACAGCTACTCCTCTTATCTCCTTTGGCCTAGGAGAAATGAGTCTGTGCAGGATTCCATCAGCAATGTGTATGTAAAGTGTACCTTGTGTAGCTTAACCTTTCACTTTCCAAAAGATTTCACAGTCCAGGGGTGTGAGGGAATAGGGAGAAATATGCCTGGCACATCACACCATCAAGTTTATGGGATGAGAGTCGATTTAAGGGATTCTCTCAAGTTACTGCAGAGGAGGAAGGCAGCTTTAGGGTGGCAAATGGAAGCGGATGAACCAAAGAGCCCGAGACTGCCATTTGGACCAGGCCTGTCAAAGCTGCAGAATGGATGGGATTAATTCTCAGCTCAGGCATGCTAAAATTTCTGTATCACAACAGGAGGAGCATTGGTCAGTGTGCGGAAAGAGTTTAGCCAAAGAGTTCTGATTGGGTCCACAAAGACCCTCCCAAGCTGGAGACAAAAGGCTAAACTTTCAGCTTGGCAATGCCCACCAAGGAGGAAGAACTGAGAAAACAAAGCCTGAAGCCTGTGCCAAAGCTGGGAAGCAGTTTTTGTTAAGTTTCTACTTCACTTGAGCCCATTTTCCAAAAGGGAAATGTTGAGCTAAAATTCTGGTCAATTTAGGATTAGCAAGGTATTTCCTTATTTTAGTTTATTTCTAGTAATCTGGAACGTCTCTAGCTATGCTCTGATTAGTTCCCACTTATTTGGATTTGGTTTATGTAGAATTTAGCTTTTTAAAAAATTACCTCTAAAGAAGCTGTCTGTGCTGACTGCTCTTCTGATTGCATGTGCTGGACCTCCTGATGGCACCTGCTATTTTTGGCCACTGTGTGACAGAGTGTTGGACTGAATGGGCCATTGGCCTGATCCAACATTGACTTCTTTTATGTTCTTATGTTCTTAAACTTTATGCATGCACCCAAATGCTCATTCATGCAGGAATACCAGGACCTAGTCAAGCTAGAGCTGAGGTGTCAAACACATTCTCTGGTGGTCCAGGAGTGGGGCAGTCCTTGACTCCTTACTCATGGGAAAGCTCCTCCTGAAGGCAGGGCCAACAGTCTTTGATCCCAAAGGGGAGGGGCTTATCCTCTGACTCCCCAGTCTGCTCAGCCCTGCCTTCGAAGCAGGATGTGCTGACTGTACTCCATTGAGCATGAAGATCCCATTACTGGAAGAAGCAGCAGCAGAAAATTTGGATGCAGATGGGAGCGGGGAAAGATAAAGCATTGTGCCTTTCTGACCCTCCCACACCCAAGCACTGCGAGCTCTGGATGAGGATGGTCTTGGCGACGGCAGTCCCACATGGCCCCAGGTGGTCACGGTGCCAGACTGATCGCCCCGACCCTGCTGGGAAATGCGGCGTTTCGCCATTCCCCATCCCACCCCGTCCGAGGATTGTTCGCGGCTCATCAGACTTGAAGATGAACTGGGGGGAGAGTGGAGGACTCGAGAGGCTGCCATGGGTGGCGTGGGAACCCTGTCGCCGGCCCTATTGGCACTGGAACAGTACTCCTCTTGCCTGCAGGACACGGCGAGAGTCAGAGGCTCCAGGGCGACATACCAGCTTGGCTGAATCGCGGTAAGACTGGGGAGGAGAGATGGAGAGGTCTAGCCACAGAGTATCAACAGGAGTGGCCACCCCCCTTTCCCCTCCCCCATCTTCTCCCCTTCCCACCATTTCTTAAGGTCTTGGTATGGAGGGATGGGACAGCCGGGTTGAGCTGGGTTACTGCTGATAATTTTTCATGGTGTGTGGACTGTCTTGGAAGCAGGGAGGGACAGAGGGATTTCTAAGATTTATCCTAGCCCTCTTGTTTCTGCTAGTAAGGGGTAGCCGCCATTTTAAGGGGGGGACTTGGAGTGATAGTTTCCTACTTTCAGGCTTTTCCCTAACATGGCTGACCAGGCAGGCTTAACAAGTTTCTTGGGCACACCTGACCTGGATCTCTCACAAAACTCCCAACATGCTTTGCTTTCTGGAGAGGAAGCCAGAGGAAACCTACTTTCCTGGCTCAAGGAAGAAATGAAAAAGAATTTAGAGGATTGTGGCAACAAACAACATCCACCCAGTGCAGTGTTCATAGCTCCAAAAGGGGCAGAGATCCCAGTATAGAGGACACTACCCTATCAAGTAAATGACACAGGTCTGCTTCCTATGACAGTTTCACCCCCTTGATTAGTGATTTTGAGGATGATTCGGACTCTGTAGTATCAATCCCAGAAAAGGAAGAAGGAAAGCTATCCGAGGAAGAGGAGAAGGCAATGCCTATCATTCAATCAAGGCTTTTCCCACAGGATCTCTACAGCAAACTACTACCCAAAGTAATCAGATCATTGGAACTGACTTACACTCTGAAAGAACAGGAAGACAAGCCATTCCTAAAACCCATGTCAAAACAGTTGGAGTTCCACTCCTGGCAGCTTTTTATAATATTATGATGGCAGAGTGGGAGCAAACCCCAAGTCGGGTAACCCAGTCTTCACAAAGCTCTACTCTCATTCCAGAAGTGGCCAAAAAACTTAAGTTGCCTGTGGTGGATGACCTGATCAACTTGCTGGCCTCCACTTCAATACTCCCTATAGATGCTGATGGTCTTCCTAAAGACAACTGTGACAAAAGGATTGAGAAGGTGCTCCATAGGGATATTGAAGCATCAGCTACTGCCCTCAGATCATCTGCCATGGGGTCCCTGTTTGCCAGGGCAGCCTACACGTGGGCCTCAGAGCTGATGTCAGCTGGCAGTGACATATTTAAAAACCTGAAGGACGAGATTAAGAAAATAGCCCTGGCTACAGCCTTCACAGCAGATGCCTCCCTAGATGCCATGCAGCTTATAGCAAGGGCTATGGCATGTAGCGTGATGGCTAGAAGGAACACATGGCTGAGGCACTGGGAGGCTGATCCAGCTGCAAGAGCCAAGGTTGCAGCGGTGCCTTTTAAAGGAGTTAATCTCTTTGGAGTGGGACTTGACCATTACCTAGTGGAACATAAAGAGAAGAAATGGGTTCTTCCTTCCAAAACGAAGGAGGGAAAGAACAGCCAGAGATTTCAGTTCTTTCATGATCCTAGATGGGATGAAAGACCTCAGGGAAACAGAGTCAAGAACAGATGGCAGAACAAGTTTAGAGACAATAGACCACACCACTTCACAGGACGACTGGGACAAGGAGTTAAAGGTTCCAAGAAAGGACCGCCAGCATGACTATGCCAAGATGGGGGGGGGGCAGACTACAATGCTTTATCAACCAATGTCACCGGACAGTGACAGACTGGTGGGTCTTGGAGATGGTGACCAAAGGGTACTCATTGGAATTTCAAACTCTTCCACCCCATCGTTTTCTGGACCTGCCAAAGAAAAAATCAGCAGAAAAGCACAGGATGATATTATTCGCCATACAACATCTATTAGACATTGGAGTGGTAGAGCTGGTACCGGAGAAAGAGAGATCATTCGGAGTCTATTCCGTCTCTTTACGGTTCCCAAGAAGAATGGGGACACAAGAGCAATCTTGGACTTAAAATGGCTCAACAAATGGGGCAGAGTAAAGAAGTTCAAGATGGAGATGTTAATGGCCTATCCTATCATGCATACAACCAGGGGACTTCATGGTCTCCCTGGATCTGGTGGAAGCATATTTACACATACCGATCAGAGTCAGCCACAGACAGTTTCTGAGATTTGCATACCTGCAAACATTTTCAATATCAAGCACTGCCATTTGGCTTCAAGTCCTCTCTGAGGATCTTCACCAAGGTGCTGGTGGCATTAGTGGCCTACTTGAGAGTGAAGGTCGTGTTGTTATTCCCTTACCTAGATGACATTCTAATCAAAACAGACTCCCGAATCCAAGTCTGTCAACACCTAGACTTGACCATCCAGGTACTACAGGATCATGGTTTTGTGATAAACCAGCAGAAGAGTACCTTGGATCCGACACAGGTACTCACTCATTTGGGAGTACAAATCGACACGATGCAGAACAAAGTTTTCATATCATCAGAACGGAGGGACAAGTTCATGCATCTACTCTGTCAAACCTTGGAGCCTCAGAGTATGGAGGTGATGTCCCTGGCCTGTCTCCTTGGGATGTTGGTGTCATGCCAAGACCTACTGTCCTGGCCCCAGTTCCATACAAGACCACTACAGAGGTTCCTTCTACGTTATCAGGAGGACATAGCATACAAAATGGTCAAGTTGGTGGAACTCCCGGGGACGGTGAGGCAAGAGCTGAAGTGGTGGCTGGTCCCGACGCACTTCTCCAATGGGATGTCCCTAAGGGGAACCCCAGAGGACAGTGGTAACAACAGACATGAGTCTTTTTGGTTGGGGAGCACACTTGATGGGGAGCATGGTGCAAGAGGCCTGGTCAGAGATGGAGATGTCCAGGAGCATCAATTTCCTGGAGCTCAGAGCAATAAAGCTGACTTTAGTTCATCTGCAGGATCAACTATCTGACTTGGCAAAAGTTTTCCACTTGGTGTGAGGACAAGGGGATGGATCTGATGAAGGCTTGGGTGAGGGAGGTCCTGGCTTTCCTACAAGAGGGTCTTGCTAAAAGACTTAGCTCTAGTATGCTTAAGAGGTAGGTGGCGGCGATCTCCATGGTGAGAGGGGCTGGGAAGGGTATGTCCTTTTCCGGTCACCCTCACATGTGGTGCTTCCTCTGGGGTGTGTCCTTGATCAATCCACCACAGGCCCTATGTTTCCGTCCTGGAACTTAAATACAGTGCTTAGAGCACTCTGTCAGGGCCCATTCGAACCCATGCCATCCTGCTCCATGCGGGAACTCATGCTGAAGGTGGTTTTCTTGGTGGGGATTACCTCTGCGTGTAGGGTTTCCGAGCTCAGAGCACTGTCAGTTCAGAGGGACCTGTGTACCTTTCACAATGATAGGGTTGTCCTTCAGCCGAATCCGGCTTTCATCCCTAAAGTTAATTCATGTTTCCACAGGTCATGTTTCCTTCTGCCCCAGCCCTGTTCATGAAAAGGAAAAGGTCTGGCACAGGCTGGATGTGTGCAGGGCATTGAGCTTCTACTTGGATAGGACTCGGGGGTGGAGGAAAACTGAATCCCTGTTCGTCTTCTTTTGGAAGGGGTCCATTATCCAACCACCCAAAATATTACTCCCCATGTGCAAGTGCACAGACACACATCCAGGGCCTGTTTCTGCTGTGTGCAAACCCAGCATGCTTTTCTGAATGCTTGCTCCCATCCCTGACCGTCACTTAATCCCCCCCATCCCCTGCTTCCATTCAGACTGTTACATAAGGCAGTGCTTGCATGCAGGGAGCCCAGGGAGCATACATGCATTTCGGCTTTGCCTCTTATTTAATCCTTCTCACACTACTGAGGGAGGAAGGCAGGAGAGGAGGCGCAAGCATTTGGGTCAGCGGGTTAGCAGGCTCCGGCTCACTTGACTTGGCAGGCCTCTTCTGCCCCTGACCTTTGGTGTTCTGCACATGTTGTGCCCCTTACGTAAGCACTGGACTTTTCTCTCTTGCCCTGGCTGTACAGAACTTAAGGCCAAACTAGCCACCCTTGCCTCTTATGGTTGCCAATTCCAGGTTGAGCAATCCCTGGAGGTGTGGGGGAAGACCCTGGGGAGGGCCTGCATTTGAGGAAGGGAGGGACCTCAGCAGGGGGGCAAAATACCCTATATAGGCCCTTTTGGTCCACATTCAGACTGGTTTCCCCACAGTTGCTTGTGGGCCAGATAAGAGACCTGGATGGGCCAGCCCCAGCCCCTGGGCCATATGTCTGATGTGTCTGAGCTAGAGGGACAGCATGGGCTAAGGAGTGAGAAGGGCTAAGGGGAGGAAACTAGATTAGAGGAAAGGGGCATAAAGAAAAGCTCTCCAACATCAAGAAAGGGAGCTGGGGGGGTGGGAATACCAGAAGGGTTTGGGGGTACCCATACATGCAGATAAACAAACCCTCTTGATCTCTTGCCAGTGAAAGAGGAAGAGAGGGACCAAGAAGGTGACTTCATGACACAGGATGTGAATGACCAACTTTGAACTGTACTAGATCTTTCCTGGGACAAAAAGTGAGAGGGGGGGAAGTAAAGGGAGGAAAAGGAGAGAATGAGCAGATTCAGGGACTGGCAACATATACCCCTCCTCCCTGAGAATCACTTAAAATGCAACAGGTAGTTTTGTATTTACAATATAGATAGGAATTAAAATTATGTTTATTTTTGTTTGATTACAAAAAACAAATCGCGAGCTTTGCAGTTGCACAAAACTGTTCATTTTAAACTTCTGGAAAATACATACCACTGGCAGTTTGCCTGCTCTCTGCATGACTAAGATTGCATCTGTTCACAGGTACGGGACACTGTGTGTCCCAATAGACATATTATATCAAAGACCTATTCTTAGCATCACTAAGAAATGAATTTGCCTTCTTTGCAGCTGCATCATCTTGGTGGATCTTCTTGTTCCTGATCGGTGTCCTTAGATCTCTTTCCCCTTGTTGTTTCCAGCCGATGAATCCATAGGAGGAGTAATAAAAATGTTGCTATTAAGATTTGCAGCATTGAATTTCATTCAGTTCCCATTATTCTAGCTTTCAGGTCATGTAATTCATCTGGCGTAAAATCTCTGTACTAGTCCATAGTAAAAGTGCTTCCTGATCTGTAAAATTCATCACTCTCATATTTCTTGTTCCAGGGTTATAAAAGAACAGCTGTGAGCAATAGAGACGATAGAGAAATCCCTCTGAGACAATAAGCTGAAATCCTGGATGGCCCGTGTCTTACACCAGGGAAAGAACAGCACAGTTTACAGCTTCCATGTGCTCTGCACATGGTATTATATTGATATGGCTGCAGAACATACACCTCTGACCCCTACCAATACTGAAGAATCATGAGAAAATATAATTTTTTGTTATCCTTTGCCGGGGGTGTAGACTTTTGTAAATTCCGGGGGGGGGGAGGGGCTCTTTAGCGCGCATGCTGGGGCAATGTTCTCTCCCACGGGAAACTGCTGCGCCTCCCCAGGCCCTTCCGAGGCCCACTAGCCGCTGCTGCCAGTGCCTCCCCCCCTCCCTCTTTTCTGGGTGAAATGCCCAGTGTGGTGATGTCACCTGGAAGTGACGCCATCATGCTGGGCACGTTGCCAGGGCGACGCTCTGGCAATTGCCCTGAAACTCTATGGTGCCATAGAGTTTCAGGGCAATTGCTAGAGCATCGCCTAGCAATGTGCCCAGTGTGATGGCATCACTTTCGGGTGACACCACCATGCCAGGCATTTCGCCCGGAAAAGAGGGAGGGGGAGGGAGAGGGAAGGACGGAGGAGTGGCCAGGCTGGGGGGGGGGAGAGAGGCACCGGCAGCAGTGGCTGGCAGGCCTTGGAAGGGCCCGGGGAGGTGTGGCAGGGAGGCGCGGCAGCAGGCGCTCTGTTTTGCCCAGGGTGGCTGAGCCCCCCCTGGGAAATTTCAAGGGTGGCTCGAGCCCCCCCATAGTCTATGCCTATGTCCTATGCTGCTTCCTCCCCCTGGTCTTACAAAACTTTAGAAATTAGTAACTGTCCTAATGGAACAGGATTACTACATCTTCCTATAGATGGTGGCCTATAAATTGTAAAGGTTTCTGCGAGATAAAAATTGTCTGGTGCTGTTTACTCTGCCAATCAGTTGCTAAACCATGCTTGTACTTCCCATTCCACTAGTTATTCAGGAACATGAAACCTGACCACTTTAAACACAAGGAACAAAAAACTGGATCACTGAAGACGCGGGGGAATTTGGGCAAAGCCGCGGGGCAAATGGTGGGAAATTCAAGCACGCAATCGGGGCAAAGGGAAGAATGACACCGGAGCAGCGCCTCATGGCAAATTGATCAAGAACTTGAGGAGAATTAAGTGGCTGCCGTGCAACCATAAATAGAATTATACCCTACTATGTCAATGGGCTTAGAATGGTGTAATTCTGTTAAAGGTTACACCATAAATCATATTAGTTCCCTAGCACGTGGACTCACCTACCAAACTTTTTTGGTCTATGGGGAAAATTGGCTAATCTTATGCACAATTAAGGTATAGCTCAGTAGCATTGTTAGCATGAACGATGAGCCTTGAATCTTAAATCTCAGCTTAGTCTTGAGATCTCTGTTTGGCTACCAGTAGAATCCCAAGATGATTTTTCATGTTGTAAGCACCCCTGAAGAAAATGGGACTTGCTTCTGATTAGAGCTGCTTAATATTGTTCCATATATTGTTCCATAATCCATCATCTTTCAACTTCAGCTATTTATGCATAGTATAGGGTTGTTGTTGTTAATAATAAACTACTACATAGGGCTATTCAAGGTGCACTGAACTGTTTGTGTACAGAACCTTAGGATCAGCTTAACCATTTTCACACCTCTGTAAATGAGAAGCAACACCATTACATTCCTTCAAATTTCTCTGAAAACAGAAATTGATGGTAAGGGGGGGGGTCATGGATCCTTTGAACACTCTGGAATGTTAGAAATTGCTAGCACTATTTTCAATATGGTCTGAAGGTTTCTTCACTGCCAGAGTTTCTTCAGAATTTTCAGGTTTATAGACCTTTGGGTCGTCCCTCGTCCCCCCCCCCCCCCCCCCCGGCTCAGTAATTTATTTTGCTATGGCTTTTGGACAAACAAGTGCAATGACTCAAGCTCTAGTGTCTCAGGGGCTTAGTCACTGTCAATCACACGAGAAAATCTACAATCTGGTCTCATATTGAAATGAAGCACTGCAGAGAGCACCACATACTTGTCCAACGCTGAGTCATTCTCAGCTGCTCACCAGAGCTCAGTGCTGCTAAACAATTCAGTTTATGTGATGAAGCAAAGACTGCTTTATCTTTGTGGTTGCTTTATAAAGAAGTACTTTTTAAAGGTATCTTTATAATAGCAACACAAAATTTTGTTTTTAACTTTGTAATTAAACATATGCTCAAGCATGAGTTCAAATGTCTCAAAGATCCAAAAGATTTTTTTTAAAAAAAGATAAAAATTAATGTTTGATATTTTTGAATGGATGAACTTATAACTGTTACGGAGAAATGGAGGATGTCTTGATTAATAAGAGGCCTGGCCCCAGATAACTCATTCATCCGGGTGGGAACCAGGCAATAAAGTCCTCTTATTAGTTTCAGAGAGGAGACATTGAATAAAGCTCTCCCCCCACTTTTTAAAGATCTCAGACAGTGACCAAAGATTTCACACAAGTGCCTATGTGTAGATCAAACAACTGACCAGGCTAAAGTTAGCAGGCAGGGGAGAGAGGTATGAACAACTTCAAACTGCTGACAGGAAAGCTGAAGGCCAGATAAGCTTGAGCAATGGCTAAATTATATCCAGAAGGTAGGAATGAGGGGGCTAGTGTGTTCATGCACACTGATTTCCACTGCCTCTGGTATACGGAGCTGGCATCAGCATACACTGAGGTGAGCAGCTGCCACCTGGCTGGGCCCACTACTGTTGCCTCCACCCACCCACTCACTAGCTAATGCTCCATCTTCTGTGCTCACAAATGCTCATTCCCACTGGGGAAAGGACTGCAGGCAGTGCAGGTGACTGCGGAGACTGGCAGTGGTGGGAGGCATGCAAATGGGTAGGGAAGAAGTAGAGTGTGGAGGAAGACCTGGGGGTTAGCAGAGGAGAGGAGGGAGGACCTGGCAACTCTCTGCCTGGGAAGGCCTCCCAAAACCTGGTACTAGCCCTGTAGGTACTCACATGCAAAGGGACAAGAGTGCTGGGTGGTGGATCAGGACAGTAACTACTGAATACATGTACGATTAAGGAAACAACTTGAGCTGAGGAGAAAATGTTCTGTTCAATACAGCTAATTGTAGACTGACTGAAGTTCAGTAAACAGTATTCCCCTGGGGATATTTGAACTTAACAACATTCATCATTCCTTGACTAACAAAGAAGAACCAGGAGCCAAGATCTGAGAGGTGAAGCTTAGCTGAGAATGTGCTTTTAAAAAATCCATTCCAAACTATGGCGGAGGACAGACTGGCATTTTGGCCCGATATAGGTTCACTTTTCAAGCAGATGAAGAGAGCCCATTCAGACAGCTGCAGCTGCCTGGCATTGCCGTGCCGTACTTACCCAGTCCTGAAGCCCTTTCATCCTACGTTAAACAGATACCTGGTGAAACCCGTGTCAAGCCGTCTGGGTGCACGTTCATCCCACTTCCTGGCAGTGTGGGCGCAAAAAAGCCATGCATCAAACGGCACCGGTAATGTGAACTCGCTGATCCGGCTGCTGTGCCTATGTGCTCATGCGCATATGTGCACCTCAACAAAACAGACCAAAGCCATGCGGTAGCGTGGCGGTGCCACCAGGAGCCACCCTGCAGTGTGAATGCTCTGTTCTGCCTCCTCCCTGGAATGCTCCCGCTTCAGTCTGCCCAGTGGGAACAGCAAGCCCCCCCCCCCCCCGGGACAATTTGGCCCGGGTCTTTTTGCCCCGCTTCCATGGTGCTCCATTTTGCCAGTCTGTCCTCAGCCTATCAGCAGTAGACTTTCCTCTTTAAGCCTTTAAAGTGATCACTGAACAAAAGAATGAGAGCCAGCATGGGGCAGTGGTTAGAGTGTCAGACTGCAATGTGGAAGACCCAAGTTCAATTCCCTCTGCTCCTATGGAATCTTCCTGGATGACCTGGCTGCCAATTGGTAGACAGTACTGACTTTGATGGACTTAAGGTCTGATTCAGTACAAATCTTATGTTCCCATATCTTCATATGCTATATAATGTATGAGAATGCTGGGGAGAAAAGTGGGGTGTAAACAAGAAATAAATAAATGTGTCATTATGTAATCCTCCTTGAGACTTGCAGAGAAAGATGGCCTATAAATGAAAAGAAAACAAATAATTCCACTTGTGGAAGTTTTTTAGACTTCATCTTTTTGGAACCTTGTGGGAACTCTTGTGGGAAACGAGGCCACATTAGAAGGCATTGTTTTAACGCTAACCAAAGAAAAGCCTTTCCCCCAAAAGGAGAGAGGAACAGCACAATGTCTGGTGTACAAAGAAGAGAAGACCTTCAGGGGCAGCAAAAAAAAAATAGGATAGTGAGGTTAGTACCTTCTCTCCTTTTAAGTGTCATTCCTTGTTTGTCACCAGATTGCTTACTCTTAGGGCAATATCCTGTTTCCTCTTATAAGTCCCACACTTAGTCTCACCCTCTCTCTCAGCTAGAGAGATGTTGCTAGGCCTTATCTCTGTCTCTCCTCTTTCATCTTGTCTTTATTTAGTTGCTACATAAACCTTTATATACACTTTAATCAGGTTGTACACCTTTGCTGTGTTAATTACTTTGTCAACAAGGGTTCTGGTTGCCCAGATTAAGCACACCTCTAATTAAAGGTAGAAGGATCACCAGAGGCTCTTTGACACAAGCAGGCAAGAAAAAAGAAACAAAGATGACAACCTTCTGTGGTTCACAGCACGGTCACTTTATAGATAAACTTATGGAGATCAACTATTGAATCTGGAGAGAAAGAATGAAAACCCATCTCATCCAAAGAAGATTGGGGACTGTTACTCAGATTGATCATCCAGCTGCTGGTGCAGAGCAACAGGCTAAGTAGTTCACAAAGAATGACCAGGCAAGAGGTGCTGTTGTCTCTGGTTTAATAGGAAGGTATTAAGGGTCATTAAGATGTTAACTGCCAGGGCTGTTTGGGCTGAGTTGCTTTGGTTGCACGTAAAATCATCCTTAAAGAGCCACCTGTATCTTAAGAATTGCTTATTTAGCATCAGAATGCAAGAAACCTCTGAGAGCATCTTGATAAAATGCTAGACTTAGCTGATCAATTGAGAGCTGCAGAAAAGGAAATTCCAGATGAGGATATGCTTGTGTTAATTTTAATCAGCCTGCCAGAATCATATGACAATATAATTTTGGGACTGAGTTTAAGAATGATTTGTCTCTCCAAAGCATTATCATTAAGTTGGAGGATACATATGTGAGGTTCTAGCTATTGGGGAAAATGGTTTTGCTTTTAAACGGTCTCTTTGTATATAAACTTGGTTGTTTCTTGCTGCTACCAGGAATTTAAAATTCCAAATCTCTCTGTTTTGGTAGTATGACCTAGGGTTTGAGCACTTCAGAGGTCTATGTGGCCCTGAGGAAGTGCTGTACTGATTTCTGGGATAAGTTTAAACAAAAATTGATTTATTGAATAAAGAACAAAATAAGTTTCTGGTTATCTTGAACTTTTTCTGAAGAAAGGAACTTGTAAATATAACTGGTAATGCTTGGTGCTACAAACAATCTCTCAAACTCCAAACTCCACTCTGACAGTCTTATATTTTTCTCTCTCTCATATATAAGTAGCCACACAGGCTAGTCTCTTTGTTTTAGGCCACAAGATAAAACATTTGTCTAACCACACAGTTTAGACACTACTTGTTCTTTGCCATACCGAATCTCTCACAAAACTAGTCATACAGACCCTCTTCAAAGCTCTGCCACACTTCACTTTTTCCCAAGACATCTACACTCAGCTGTCTTAAACACACACACATTCTTCTCAGAACATTTCTTCTCCACTCTCAGTCATCAGCCAATCAAACAACCCTTGTCTCTTCCATCACCCCTTGCAGTACTGCAGTCGCACTCAACATTTAAAGGAAAACACACACCAAAACATGAAATCATTACAGCATATGCAACCAGGGAATTCAAGAAATCTGAAAGCAAATCTAAGAAATCAGAGACTAGCCAAATGGCTTTGATTATAAATAACACAGGCAAGATATTTTGCCACTCTTGTGGGAAACGAGGCCACATTAGAAGGCATTGTTTTAATGCTAACCAAAGAAAAGCCTTTCCCCCAAAAGGAGAGGGGAACAGCAGCAAAAAGGCTCCGATTAAAGTTAAGGAGCAGCCATAAACAAATGTTTTATATTATCACCAGGAGCCACAAAAAGTCATATATGATTTATTGATTCTGGGATCACAGGGTGCACGTGTGCTCACAAAAATGTTTTTTGAAACACTAGATGAGCCAGTTTGGTATAGTGTTTAAGTGTGTGGACTCTAATCTGGGAGAACCGGGTTTGATTCCCTACTCCTCCACTTGCACCTGCTGGATGACCTTGGGCAAGCCATAGCTTTGTACCAGCTGTTATCTCAAGGACAGTTGTCTCAGAGCTCTCTCAGCCCCACCTACCTCACAGGGTGTCTGTTGTGGGGAGGGGAAGGGAAAGGAGTTTGTAAGCCACTCTGAGACTCCAAGTGAGTGAAGGGTGGGATATAAATCCAATCTCCTCCTCCTCCTCCTCCTCCTCCTCCAAAAGAGAGAGAAAGCAAGTGTTGCAGATGGACACCCTGTATGGGCTGAAGGTGTGGACAGCGGGACAATAAAATTAAAGCTTCTTGGTTGTGAAACCCAAGAGGTGCTCATTACAAACTGCCTTTATGACCCAAAGATTGCAAATAATCTTATCTCTGTAAGAGCATTGGCAAAGAAGAATGATAGCATCTTTTTGAAAGAGATGTTTTATCAGACAGAGATGTGAATTAATTGCAACTGGGATTGTGAACCAGGATTTGTACTCTTTTGAATCTTATACACAGAAAGCAAACCTTGCAAAGCTGCGCAATCACAAAAATTGCTCCAGGCTGTGGCACCGGTGATTGGGACACAGGGACAATTATATAATTAGTCAACTTGAAAGCCATAATGTAACTAAGGGCATGCAAATGAGCAAATGTGCTGCTGAAGAGAAGTGTGTGTGCTGTGTGTGAGCAAAGGGGACAAGACTTAGCTTTAACAAGCAGCATGGTTCTAGCCAAATGCTGTGACCCCAAGAGCTGATACACAGTGATATTTGTGGACCAATGAAGTTTCAACTCCATAGTTGGAATAAGTATGTTACCTTTTTTGATAACTACTCAATATACACTGTGACCTACCTAATTAAAAAGAAAAGTCAAGTGCTGGAAAATTTAAAGCATATATGGCAATGAACAGTAACAGATTTCAAAGAAAGAACTAGCAATCCACACTGATAATCGAGGGGAAATGAGGTGAAGAATTATTTGACTGAACAAGGAATAGAGCATCAGCTCACAGACCCATACACTCCAGAGCAGAATGGTATAGCAGGAAGGAAAAACTGCTCTCTTACAGAAATGTATAGATGTATGCTTCTTGAGGCAGAGCTACCTCTCTAGTATTGAGGAGAAGCAATCAACACTGTTACCTACCTGCAAAACAGATTTGCTACAGGTGCAAGTAGTACAGCATTTGAACTGTGGTACAGGCACAAACCCAGTCTGAACCATCTAAAAGTGTTTGGCTCAAAAGCCTACACTTACATTTCTAAAGAAAAGCAGACCAAGATGGCTCTTAGAGCAGAAGAAGGCATTTTTGTTGGCTATGCACTGGGATGCAAGGGATACAGAATCCTCAACAAAGAGACAGTAACAGTTAAGATCTGCAGTGTGGTCTACATTGATGAAAGGGAGAAATCAAGCAACATAAGCTATGTGGAGAAAGTAGATACCAGTGAATCTATACCAGCAGAGAAACATGAAGCACAGGGAATAGAAACAGTGCATCTGAGCATGATGGACAACACAGACAATACACTTACAGAATCTAAAGAACCAGAAGGGGCTGCAGAATCAAGTGTCAGATGGTCAACCAGACCTAACAGAAGTGTACCACCAAGAAGACTCTCTTATCTAGAAAAGGTAGAAGCTATGCCTGAATCTTCCACATGGGAATACATAGCAAGAATGCCTGCAAAAGAAGCAGAAAAATGGAGAAAAGCTGCAGAAGAAGAGATTGAATCTCTAATCAAGAACCAAATATGAACATGTACCGAACTATCTCCAAGGAAGAAGGCAGTAGGATGCAAGTGGATCTTCCAAACCAAGCATGATGCAGAAGGGGAAATATCTAGATACAAAGCCAGAATGGTTGCTAAAGGATACTCTCAGAAGTATGGAGAAGACTGTGATGAAACCTTTGTACCAGTGGTGAGATATACTTCAATAAGAATGATCTTGAGCATAGCAGCAGCCATGAAGATGCATGCAGAACATCTGGACATAAAGACTGTCTTTCTACATGGAGAAATACAGGAAGATGTTTTCATGGAACAACCACCAGGATCTGAACAATCCAAAGACAAGCAACTCATGTGCAAATTGCAAAAAGGCATCTATGGGCTGAAACAGACTGTGAGATGTTGGAATAAGAAACTTCATCAAATGCTAACCAAGGAAGGATCTGAGCAAGGCAGAACACTGCCTACATTCAAGATATGGAGATAACAAATGGACTTACATTCTGACTTATGTGGATGACCTGATTTTATGCTATGAAGACAAGGAGGGCTGTGATAAAATAGTTCAACATCTGGATCAAGAAGCAGAAGTGAAACAACTGCTATCTTAGAATACAAATAGAATGATAGGAAGATGGAAGCTATCTTTTCAACCAGAAGCAGAAAATCCTAAAATTTTTGGACTACAAGAATATGAAAGGACCAGCAAGCACTCCTATGGAAACAAACTACCTGAACCAGCAAGGAAGTAGTGAACTTCCGCCTGACAGCAAACAATACAGAGAAGTAAAGTCTATGTAAGAAGATAAATCTTGTGGACTTTGTGCACTGGACCTTGAGAAGGGGTGTTGGAATAGACAATGTCTGATGCAGAAAGAAGAACAAAAGAAGTCCCTGCAAGGGGCAACAAGAAAAAATTAGATAGGATAATGAGATCAGCATCTTTTCTCCTTTTAAGTATCATTCTTTGTCTGTTTCCAGATTGCTACTCTTATGGCAATATCCTGTTTTGTCTCAGCAGGGCTGTGTTAACCCACCTCTGGGCCCCTAGACTTTCAGGTATTTCGGGGGCCCTCTGGTGACTTTGCAGTCTGTCTATGAAGAGAAAATAACAGTGCCTTAGCAAATAAAACAAAATAATTGATGGGCCCCTAGTCCCTGTAGGGCCCCTAGGCTTCAGCCTAGTCAGCCTTATGGATGATACAGCCCTGTGTCTCAGAAGTTCCACACTTAGTCTATCCCTCTCTTTCAGGTAGAGATGTATTTAGGATCCCGCCTCTCCTCTTTACTATCAAGTATGTTAGTTCCTAAATAAACTTTTATTTACATTGTAATCAGGTTGTGCATCATTAGTGTGTTAATTATACTGGCAACACATCTGCGTAAAATTGTTAATAGTTAAGAGTCATGACATGGAGGAGCATCCTTTCTGGCTTTCTTTCCCTTTGTGTGAGTTTTTCTGCCTCCACCACACTGACAGCTTACTGATGCTAGTTCCATGTCAAGTGGCATTATCAGCCAAACTAGTTGCACAAACCATTTGATAGTAGCCAGGGCTATTTTGGGCAGGAACGCATAGGAACGGAATTCTGGCTGGCTTCTGAGTTGGCCACGCCTACAGCCTCCCCCCCCTCGGGTTCCCCAGGTGCCTCGCAAGCCACAGGGCACCTGGGGAAGCCAACCAATCCAGGAAGGGAAGGCAGTTTAAATTGCCTTCCCTCCTTGGGTTCCCCAGGCACCCCTCAGCTGCAGGGCGCCTGGGGAAACTGATCCAGAAACTGCGTTCCTCCCTCGGGTTCCCCATGCACCCCGCAAGGGAGGGAGCTGCGCTGTCAGAGGTGTGGCCTAATATGCTAATACATTTCTGCTGTTGGGTGTGGCCTATTATGTTAATGAGTTCCTGCTGGGCTTTTTCTACAAAAAAAGCCCTGATAGTAGCCACGTGGACCATCTAGGGGATTTATACTTCTGTCCATTTCCTCCCATCAATACAACAGCTTAAAAAGCAAATCTTATAACTCCACACTGTAGGTTTTTTTAATCAAAAAGCCAGCAGATAAGATGAGTTTGAGATATTTCTAGTTGTGTAAAACATATCATCTTTCTGCCCAGTTCTGCATTTTTTAAATACCTAATTTCCCCCCTTGAAGCTTGTTAAGCTTGTTGCTTAGATACCATAGAGATAAATACCTTAAAATAGTTAAAATAGAGAACTTGACACTGGAAAATATCTTTGGACTATTTACTCCCCTAAATGTTTTTTGAGACTAGATAACAACTTAATGGCATTTTCCAAATGCTTCTGGGGTATAGTTGCTGGATGTTCCTGTACTATGTAGCATATGTAAGTGTTCAGAATCCACAGAATTTTGTCCAAGTCAATACCTGACATATATGGTAATAGATATATTTTACCTGTATTTCAGAAAGGTAACTACCGGTATTCTTATGTTCTGTGAGATGTTAATTGCATTTGTGGTCCTTTAAAATTCAAACAATAGTCTGGTGCTACATGAGCAAATCTTGCCTTTATATGTTCCCTCCTCTACCCCCTCCCTCCCTTCACACACTGAGAGTTAATTAACTACTCTTGCATTAATGCAAATTATAGTTTCTCCTCCAAGCCTAGGCTTGCAAACCACCTTCGAACTATGACTTGCTATTTGGGTTTGGAGGCCAAGCACAACCCATAGTTTGCTGGTTTGGATGTACCAGCAAACTATAGATGGGCCTACAGCTGAAATTATTAATTGAAATTATCAATTGTATCTTTATTAATTAATTGAAGTTATTGATTTAATCTGAATGAGTGAGGGGAGGAAGGAGTGGTTTCATTAACACAGAATATTCAACCATGTCGGAACCAATCTAAACCTGGCAAACTGGTCATAAAGCATGTCAACTACATGGAAAGTCACTGCATAACTACATCTGGGCTGCCACAGCCTGTGGCTGGAATAGTTTTTGGCTGCACTCCTTAAGGACACTTTCCTTTGTCTAGGCCCCAATGAATGACATAGAACTTACTTCTGAGTAGATCTGCTTAGGAATGCTACCTTCCTTCCCTTTCTCCTAGAATCACAGACCTGGAGGCCAGTCACCATGGCAAGAAACAGCATGGGGTTCCAGTTCAACTGTTTTACCAAGCTGTTTACAGCCCATGACTATCCATCACTTACCTTGCTTAAGAAAGCATTCATAGTGTGCACAATTCCACAGCAAACATTACCAATTTATCTTGTGAAGGACTCTTTTGGGAACAGACATTCTTGGCTTTCATATAACTAGTAGCCATTCACATTCAAAGCATTAATTGGTACAACTAATCAAGCAAGTCATTGATTTATTAATGTCTGCATTAAAACATTAAATGATATTATCAACATTGTAGACCATAAATCAGATTTTAACTGAAGTTTTGCTCTGTGGGAAAGTGTACAATGCTAATGGCCTTGACATAAACCATCTATGTGTGAGTCGTGATCCTATTTCAGTTTTTTAATTATTATTTTTATTGAATTTTATGACTACTATCAACTAAATCCTATTTCAAGAACCTTCATCCAATTAAAAAAAAGTATTTCCCAAGAAGAAATCTTTTAATCCATTATTAGCACCTCCATCCAAAATATTAATTTATAGATACTGTATATACATTGACCAAGGTTACTTTCATGCAAGAGCCTAAAACCTTCTTGATTTTCTTAATGACCCACAAAATGTCCCACATGATGAATATTGTGAGGAAGACAGATATATATTATTATTTATTTAATTTGATTTTATCCCCCCTCTCCCCCAAGCAGGTCTCACAGTGGGTTACAACATATAAGTGTAAGACGTTTAAAAGTTTAAAACATAATGCAGTAAAGTTTAGCATCATACAAACAATAACATGGTTTGCAAGATGGCCTTTATGTGGTTAAAATGCTCCCATAATTCCCACTGTATGTGTGTTCAGATATTCCAATTTCTGGAAAGTGGCAGAGCTCCCACCAATAACAGCATGAGTTAATACATGCAAATAAAGCAGGAAGGTAAGGCGTGGAGTAGTGGTGGAGGGATATAATTTGACATCTGTTACCTCAACCAAAGGCCAAACGGAACATATCTTTTTTACATGCTCTGTGGAACTGTAACAAGTCCTGCAGGGCCCTGATCTCATTTGGCCCATGATCACACAAAAAGGCTCTGGCCAAGGCTAAATGGATGTCCTTTTGGCCAGGGACCACAAGCAGATATTGATCTGATGAGCGCAGTGCTCTTCGGGGGACATAGTGGGAGAGGCAGTCCTGCAGAACTTGATCCACTACTCAACTGGCAGCCAGTGCAGCTGATGGAGTAATCCAGCACTGAAGAATAGTAGGGCACAGTTTTAAATTACAAAAAAATAAAGACCAGTGTTCCCAAAAGTATGTAATTTCTATACTGGAAAGGTAGCCTTAATAAAATTGCAACAAAGGTTCCCACTGCATTGCTATAATAGAGAGTATTTTATATCTAAAGAAGCTGGTATAAGATTTTTTTTAAAAGCTGGAATGCTTTTAATATTTTTAAAGCATATTTTAAAATTTTCTGAACAGTGTGGTCGTAGGGAAGGAGTATGTTCCTTAATGATGTCTTAGGCATTGAACAATAGATACTCGAGATACTTGGACAAGCACACATTACATAATACTCACCATCCCCATGGGCACTGTAGCTGAAAGAAGAGTCACCATATTTTAGCTGTCAGTGAGGAAGAAGCCTGGGGAATGAGCAGCTACGATGCCTTGCAAAGGCACAGTGTGCTTGGCATAGCAATGATGTGCTGGATATGAATTCTGAGGGTTTTAAAGAAAATATTAACATCTCTTATTTATTTATTTTAAATATCTGTGTCCTGCTTTGCCCCCCCCCCCCGCCACCCAGGGGACAGCAAACAAGTATAATGTTCCAGCAACAACAACAACAAGGTCCAGGATTCTGTAGTTGGCTTCTCCAAAGCCACTGGCTAAGGGGCTAAGAGCTCTTTGGCTCTTGCCCCTCAGCTTGTGCCCAAGGGCTCACCTCTCTGACCACTTCCAAGCTTTGTAGGTGCCTGCCATAGGAACGAGAGAAAAGCACAGCTGAAATGCTGTGAAGCTTGATAGACGTTTCCCCAGCCATTACCCTTCTGTGCTCTTGCAACAAATCCATGTAGACCCATCTATCAAGGAAAGCTAAACAAAGGAGCACTATTTTGTGCAACTTCTGTCCATGCTGCTAGCTATTGAGAATGATAAACGTCCCTGATCTTTTAAACATTGCAGACAATGCAAATAAAATTGTGTTTGTAAACTTTCTTCTTGCTAATGAGTTTTTCAAGAGTTAATCAGTTAGATTTTGTTTTTCCAAACTTTTTTGTTTTGTTTTACTTCTAAATGCTAAGCAAAGTTGAGTCACACAGTGACAAAATTATAGGGGTGGAAATTATCTTTTGAGTTCATTAAGTTCTGCACTGCAGCAGGATTCACCAGACCTTGTTATGAACTAGTTGTCCTCCTGGTCTGGCACACATTTGCTGCTTTCCAAAATAATTGCAGTCATCCCTAGAGATGCCCCGTTAGGCTTTGGGGGAGCAGTTTTCTTTGCATGTCTTATGCATTATTATGCATATATTAATGAGAGGAGCTTTAGAAGAAAGGATATCTTCTACTTCTTATATTGAAGTCACATTGTGACTTCAGATGCATTGTATAATGTCAGAAGGATTTTCAGAAGTAAAAACATGCGATGTCTGGCTTTGTTGTATAATTGTTTCTGACAGAACAACTGATCTGAATGAGTAAAGCTGAAGATGAGCCAGAAGACTGCAGCTTGGTAGACATGAGCCTAACATCATGTGATGTTTTAGCCTCACAGTGAAATAGAATAGCCTGAGGGTCAAACTAGACATCATGGTAGCCATGGGTTGGAACTCAGCCACAGAGCTCGCTGAATGATCTTGGCCGAGTCACTTCCATTTTCAGTCTAACCTACCTCAGTTGTGAGGATAAAATGGAGGAGTGGAGCGTAGTGCAATGTATGCCACTCTTGAGTTTCTTGTAGGAAAGGCAGGGTCAAAATGTAAGAGTTAAATTATGAGGTAAAGTAGGGGTGAAAGGTTTATACTAATTGAATAATTTTTATTCACAAACATAGCATCTGAAAGGACTGTGATGGTTGTAAATATAGGAGGAAAGAAAGAAAGAGGAAAAGAAAAGGACTCAATCAATTCACACAGGTATGACCACTTGTCAATAGGCATCAACTACGGGGGGGCTCGAGGGCTTGAGCCACCCCCAAAATTTCCCAGGGGGGACTGAGCCCCCCCTGGGAAAATGGAGTGCCCGCCACCGTGCCTCCCCAGGCCCTTCCTAGGGCTGCCGCCATATCTCTCTCTCTCTCTCCCCCCCAGCCTCGCTGCCTCCGTCCCTCCCTCCCTCCATCCGTCTACGGGCCAGCTAAGCAAATGCCCAGCTAGCTCCTGGACAGATGGAGGGAGGGCTGGAAGCAGGAGTGGCCAGGCTGGGGGGGGAGAGGCAGCAGCGGTGGGGACATGGTCCTGGCATGCGCTCACGCATGCAAGAGCCCCCGCTGCCCCCAGGGATTTTAAAACTTGACACCCCTGCACTTGTCTATGCTGTGCATTGTTATTTTAGCCATTTGTGAATGCTTCTTAAAGCCTTGTGATTATTGTTATACAACATGGGAAATACATTAGAGATCTCACAAAATCTTGCTATGTAAGAATATGCACAATTATCCAGAATAGAGTGTCATCAAATATTGGTTTCAAAAGCTTCCCTGGCTTCTTCAGCAGGGCCTGTTTGCTCTTCTTAACTTTCCCAAGGTGTGAACTGGAGTGATAAAATGCTAAGCCTTCATTAAGGCAGGCTAGGGACCCATCAAGGCTTTAAAAAGATTGCACTTGAAGACTTAGTATGACAAACTCAGGGAATTACTGCTAAGAACTTATTTTTTTTTCAGTAAGATGTTGAACATGCCTCATATTAAGAACTTACTGAGAATGGAGAAGGATGGTGAAAGTAATCAGCAATGAGTTTGTTATATTTGAGGCATCCCTGTGGGACCACCAGTCTGACTAGTAATATCTGAAGTGTGATCACCACTCCAAAGCTCTAATGTTGGTGGAAGGAAGGCAGGAAAATGATAGAGAAAGGTAATGTGAATTCTGTAACTCACAGCCTGCGCCGATGCATATGCATATATGCTCAGAAGTCGGTTCACAGCTTGGATATACTCATGGATCAAGAACTGTACATGTGTCCAGATGGTGGCTCTGTCCCAAACCTTCTTTTACCACTTAAGACTGGTTTGAATGTACAGAAGCATTTTACTTAGATTTATATTGCAATGGTACAATGTCTTGCTATCATTTTGTACTGCTGAAAATAGGTTTGCATCTAAGGCCGCAATTTAGTAGACAATAATTTGCAAGTAAATGCTTTGAACTCAATTGGTCTAACCCAAAGGTTATGGCTGAGTAGGGATATGAACCTGAATCTCCCCAGTCCTTGTCTGACACTTTAACCCTACACCCCACTGGATCTCATTTGGCCTTTGCTTATCTTTGGTACATCCGGAGTACAAATACTTGATCACCTGCTATTTTGGTTTACAGTCTGCTGGCAAACCAATGTTCAGTGTTGAATGTTTGAGATACTGTTTGTTTGTCTGGAAAGCAATGCGCACGCGCTAGCGATTTGGACGCCTTGTCTCCACTCCCTGAGGAAAACAAAGTTAAAAGGCTTTAAAAGAATGTGAATTGTTGGTCGAGCTGCAGGAACTGATTTATGAGGCATCTGGAATAACAAGAGGTGGTCTGGTGAAGGTCTTGGTGAGAAGGTAATTAAATTCCTTTACTATTAAAGAAGAGGGAGGCTGGGCCGAGATTGAGATAACATGGCCGCTACCGTGAAAGCTTTATCTGAGCAATTAGCAAATTTTCAGGCTTTAATGCTGGAATCTCAAGCTAAAGTACAAACTTCTCTGACTGAATTAACAACAGAGATGAGAAATTTAGGATCAGAGATTAAAGCAGTGGCTGGAATTGCGACAGAAGCCAAGACTCTGGCACAGCATAATAGAAAGGAGATTGACTTATTGAAAAAACAATACACAGACTTATCAGACAGAAATAGAAGAGGAAATATTATTTATTTTGGTATCTCAGAGGAAGTGGCAACAAGTGACTTAGAGCGAACTATAGTGGAGTGGCTTTCAGTACAGGGGCTGGAAATAGAGACTGACGAGATTGAACGCACCCATAGGCTACAGACAAAAAGAGTGGGAGGGGAACCACGTCCAGTAATAATGAAGTTTGTGAGAGAGAAGATGCAGCAGAAAATATTTAAAACACTTAAGAAGAATAAAAGCCTGACATTTAAAGGTAAAAAGGTCTTTGTGAAAGAAGACTTTTGTAAAGAGACTCTTAATCAAAGAAGTCAAATGAAACCCTTTGCACAAAGGCTTTATCAAAGCAATGTTAAGTTTAGCTGGGCGTATCCAGCATCATTGGTCGTTTACCAAGAAGGGAAGAGGCTTTGTGCGAGGAATCCTGAAGAGGCACAGAAACTACTAGACACTTTGAGAGGGGAAGAGATAAGGAACGCCGAGCCGACACCAATGGAGGAATCCCATCAATCTCCAGGGGAAGGTCCGTCAACCCATCTGGATAAGAGGCCAAGAACGTCTCAAGAATAAGACATACTAAGGGAAGTATACAATGGAACTAAAACAATACTTAAAGTGATTATTAGTATAACTCGGGGAGTGGAGAGTGCGCTTGCTCCAGATGTGTAGAGAAGGGATGAGTATTCATCCCCCAATGCTGGCTCTACACAAGGGGAGGGAGGAGGGGGGGAAGAGGGGAAAGGGAAGCAGGGGTAGCATAGAGGGGAGTATAAAGTCAAACAGCTGGCCAGGGGAACGAAGGGAAAGTAAATTTACATTGGAATATGGCTAAAAAGCTACAGACGCTGACACTGAACGTTAACGGCTTGGGTTCGAATTTAAAAAGGTATAAGCTCTCTAGATTTCTTAAACAGCAGAACATAGATATAGTATGGCTCCAGGAAACACATAAAGCAAAGAAAGATAAAAAATCTTTTATTAGAGACCCCAATTGGGGAATATTGGCAGAGGCACGGGGATCAGCAAAAGCAAGAGATGTAGCAATTTTGGCCCATAAAAGAAATGATATAAAAGTCACAGAAGCGATAAGAGATAGTGAAGGAAGATACTTAATGATTAAGTGTTTGGTGGAAAATAGATTAATAACACTGATAAATATATATGCTCCAAACACGGGACAGAAAGCTTTTTTGTTAAAGGTATTAAAGAAAGCACGTAACTTTTCTGAAGGAGAGGTAATATTAGCAGGAGACTTGAATAAGGATCTTAATAAAGACAATATAATCAACTGGAGACAATGGGGTTTAATAGAAGTGCACAAAACCCTTGGTCTAGAGCCTAAACCCACATATTTTTCAAGCAGACACAAAACAACTTCATGCTTAGATTATGTACTTATTAACAGGGCAAGTATCTGGGAAGTAAAGAGTATAACCACCCACCCAATATGGATCTCAGACCACGCCCCAATAAGTGTACAAATCATATTAGAGTATAAACAAATTAAAAGACAGTGGAGGTATAACAATATGGTTATGGCCAGAGAGGAAAACAAACGGTATATTAAAGATCAAATAAAGCTGTATTTCCAGGAGAATAAGGGAACAGTGGAAACAAATATACTATGGGATGCGGCTAAAGCGGTGATTAGAGGGCAATGTATTATGAAAGAAAAGGAGATAAAGAAAAAATGGTATGCTGATAGAGAAGAGAAGTTACAGGAACTGAGTAAACTGCAAAGGGATCAAGTGCAGAAATTCTGCCCCAATAAGCATAGATTAATCAGGGAGTTACAAAAGAAGCTGGATGCTCTCGACTCCATGGCATTCTGGAAAAAGCAGGTTATGGTGAAAAATGAATATCAGAGAAATACAATTAATTCGGCTAAAAGGTTAGCAAACTACTTGAAAAAGAAAAAGGAGAGACAAATGATAAGGAGCATTAGGACAAATAAAACAGTGACACATAACCCAGAGGAGATAAAAAGGGCATTTGAGAATTTCTATAAGAATTTCTATAAGAAAAAAGATGTAAGGGAGTTCGAGGAAGAGACAGGAATAATGTTAACAGACACCGAATGGGGAAACCTTGAAGAGGACATAACACAAAGGGAGATTGAGCAGGCGATAGGTAGTTTAAAGACAGGTAGGTCGCCGGGGCTCGATGGCTTTTCAGCTGAGTTTTATAGGGAAATGAAAGATGTTCTGACTCCTGAACTACAGGAAGTCTTTAATAACATATTGAGGGGGGGCAGAGTTCCAAATATATGGAGGAAAGCAGAAGTAACGGTGATTTTGAAACCTAGGAAAGATCCCCAAGAAGTGGGATCCTATAGACCAATTAGTCTGTTGAACCAGGATTATAAAATTTTCGCCAAAATAATGGCAAATAGATTTAAGAATATTATTCTGAAAGTGATAAAAGAAGATCAATACGGTTTTGTAGAAGGTAGGAATATAGCGCATCCAATAAGAAATTTAATTAATGTTCTGTGCCATAACCAATCTAGAAAATTAGCATTGTTGAAATTGGATGTTTATAAGGCCTTTGATACACTGTCACATCAATTTCTATGGACAGTTATGGATAAATATGGGTTTAGTCAATCAACTATACAAGTATTACAAGAGATATATAGAGAAGGAACAGCAGAAGTCAGAATAAATGGGGAGCATACCCAACAAATTTTAATTCAGAGAGGAGTCAGGCAAGGATGCCCACTCTTTCCATTTCTCTTCATAATGGCTATAGAACAACTAGCGCAGCGAATCAGGAATGCTGGGAGAATAGAAGGATGCCAGCTAGGTAAAGAGGAAGTCAAACTAAATTTGTTTGCAGATGATCTGATTATAGTTATATCTAACCCTAGAGAAGGGATTAAAGAAATAAAAATTATACTAGAAGACTTTGAACTAATCTCAGGATTAAAAATTAATATGGCAAAATCAGAAATAATGTATATTAATGTAAGGATGGAGGAAAGGAGAGATATACATAAGTGGACGGGAATAGGGTTAGGAGTTAAGAAAATTAGGTATTTAGGAATAGATATAATCAAAAATATTAATAAGATGGTAGAGAAGAATTATAACCGGATATGGAATGCAATACTGAAAGAAATGAGGAGATGGAGAGGGAAGACACTAAACATAACAGCCAGGATCAACACGGTGAAAATGTTTTGGGTTTCAAAATTATTATATTTGTTTCAAATTATTGACAAAAAATCAATAATTGGAATGCGAAAATAAAACAGTGGGTCTTTGGCAGCAAGAAAAGTAGGGTCTCCAGGCATCTTATATATGCTCATACTTCAGATATGGGATGGGGCCTACCAGAAATGGGGAATTATTATGAGGCATTTCAGATAAAAGCATTAATGGAAATAGGAGAGGAAGGTGAACAAAAATGGGTTAGAGTTGAGAATGAGGTAAATAAAGGGATGGGGAAATTTGGAGTATTTACAAGAGAAAAATTTAAATATGATATATTAGGAAAAGGGCCGAGAAGAACAGCACTAATGATATGGAGGAAATGGCAATCAAAATGGTTGAGGGGAATATCTAAGTATGCCCCGTTAGAGGCTTTGGATGAAAAAGAAAAAGATGAGAAATGGTGGGAGCTACTCAAACAGAAAGGGTATATTAGGTTACACGATATAATATATGGACAGACACTTGAATCACTACCAACACTATACGAGAACATAGGAGAAAAACATTGGCTGAAGATAACAGGTTTATATAATAGACTCAAAAAGATAATTGAAAATAAAACCTCGGCTATGGGAGAACCAATGGAGGAGTTATTACGATTGATGGCTAATGCAAAGAGAGGATTAGCAGGTAGAATATACAGGAAGATGATAAATGATAAAGATCAAGTAAGAACCCTGCTTCAGGGTAAATGGAGTGTAGAAACCTGTCTAACGGAACAGATGGCTAATAGAATCATAAATGGAATCCAGGAGATAAAAGTGCACAAATTTAGAGAACTGGAATTGAAATTTTATACCAAATGGTATAGAACTCCGGCTACATTGGCTAATATGTTCCCACAACTAAGCTCAAACTGTTGACATTGCAGGAATGGGAAAGGATGGTACTCCCATATGTGGTGGGAGTGTACAGAAGCTAAAGGTTTTTGGGAGAAAGTAGTAGAGCAGCTTTATAAGTTCTTTGCAATAAAGCCGAAGATAGATTTGGAATTGATGCTAAGCAGCACCTTAGGAAACCAAGTCATTGGAAAAGGAGGGCAGGATTTATTTAAAGCAATGGTGCTAGCTGGCAAAGCAGTGATAGCACTCGGTTGGAAAGACAAAACTAAATGGACAGAAATAAATTGGCAAAATTATTTATTCGAATATATACAATCAGATATTATAACTATTTCTAACTAGGATGAGTTATGGGAGGTAAGAATAGGAAAGATTAGGGAAAAATGGCAATTATATCTAAACTGGGTCATGAAAGGTCAAAGGCAAGACGTTCAGTGGAAGCTCTTAGGTCTGTGCCCCTGGCTAGAAAGGACGAGTAGTTAAGGGAGGGGGGGAGGGAGGGGAGAAGGAAAACACAAATGAATAACATGTGTGAAAAATAATCATCCAAGTTACATTAAAACTTTTCAATCCTGACTTCAGGACACGAATAATCTTCGGCTACGACTCTAAAGAGAAGAAGGAAGAGGGAAGAGGAATTGAGAAGGAAAAAGATGAAGAAGACTTAAAGATAGACAGAAAGAGGACTTATATAAGGGTCTTTTTGCCGAAGACACAGAAATAGCATATAAACTTTGTGAAGAGGAGAGGGAGGGCAGGGTATATAATGTGTATGGGAATAGGGATGTGCTTAAATGTAATGTGCATAAAAAATATACAATTAAAAAAAAGAGATACTGTTTGTCTGCATAGTCCAAAAATGTTTGGCTTTGAATTAAACAAATGACACTTGCAAGATCACATTTCTATATTTCTATACTGCCACTTCCTCCCGTTGTTAAAAGTTGTTCATAAGTGCCCTCAAGTCCAATGTTCCCTCTAAGCTCCACAGTGTTGTGAGAAGAAATTCTACCTCGTGAGCAAAAAAAGCTAGTAGCATTAAAGTTGTGGGCGAGTCTACATTTGACCATTGCGTAAATTAGTTTTTCTTAGAAGATTACTTCCATAACCTTGTAAAAATCTCAGAATAAAGTATTTTAAATTATATTTAAACTATATTTTAAGAATAATTGAAACATTATAAGAGAAAACAGAATCAAGTCAAATTTCAGGCAAAAAAAGAGAGTTTTCCCCAAAAACTAGAACATCACCCCCCAACGTCAGCAACATGATGACATCACTTCCAAGTGATGTCATTGTGCCATGCATGCTTTGTGCATGTAGCAGAAGATCCCGGGCAGAACCCTGGAGCCCCCCCCCCCGCTGGATCACAGGTAGGACCTGGCAACCCTAGTTTGGAAAGGGACTTCAGTGGGGCATAATGCCATAGAGTCCCCCTTTCAAAGAGGCCATTTTCTCCATGTGAACTGATCTCTGTCATCTGGAGGTCAGTTGTAATCTCAGGAGATCTGCCCCTGGAGGCTGGCAACCCTAGGGAGCCTTTCATCAACTTTGGCTAGTGAGCCAGCTGTGGCCCTTCCCAGTCAGAAAAGATCTTGCCACTGTGGTGTATGCCCTGATAACATCTAGATTAGATTACAGCAATGTGCTGTACGTGTGGCTGCCCTTGAAGACTATCTGGAAGCTTCAGTTTGTTACATAATGCTGTGGCAAGAATATGATAGGAATGGGTTGTAGGGACCATATCACTTGTTATCTTAATGGTGCAGCCACTAATGGAGCCAAGACTCTGCAATTGCCCAAAGGCTTCCCTTTTTAAACCTGGACTTCTTTTGTCCAAAACCCCTTTTGAGCCATTACTGGCTATCATGGTCCATCCTGGACCATTTCCCTATTGTGAGAGATTTTTATTAAATAAGCTGAATGTATATGGGATATTTTCTTAATAAATTTCATAAAGATATTCCCTGTCTGTCATCTGTGCCACTATGAGAGGGTTCTGACTCTGGTATAGTTGGAGGATGATCCCTAGCTTGCGCACCTATTAAGCAAATGGTCTCTTACCTAATTCCCCTATCATAATTCAAACAGAGACCTTGTGTTGCGGCTAACACATTCCAGTTTTGTTCCAACTATACTGGCTTCCAATTTACTTCCAGGCCCAATTCAAGGTGCTGGTATTGACCATTAAAGTTTTTTACAGCCTGAGACCAGCATACTTTTAGGACCACCTACTCATATATGAACCTACCTGACTTCTCTGGTCATCTTCAGAGGCCCAGTTTGGGGTGCCCCTGCCATCTAAAGCTAAATGGGTGGCAACGTGATGAAAGGCTTGCAACTTTGGTCTACCCTCTTCAGGGAGATCCATCTTTCTCCCTCTGTTATCTTTCGCCAGTAGGTGAAGACTTTTTTTGTTTTATGTGGCATTCCCTCACTAGCTCCTATTAGCCCTTCCCCTGGTTGTGTGTTTGTTTTGTTTAACTGCTTTAAATATTTTTATATGTATTTGTATTTTAAATGCTGTTTTTAATGCTTGAAATGTTTCAGTTTTCACTGAACCAGGGACCCTGAGTTGGGTCAAAAGGCAGCCTAGAAATGCAATAAACAAACAAACAAATAAATAAATACATTTTCCCAGTAGTGATAAAACTTGCGGGTGGCAATTTTTATCTGGAATCCAGCAAGAACAAAAACTGTTAAAAGCCCCATCTGCCAGCAGTCATTCTGTTTTAAATCACAACACCCTGTAGCTGCATTCGGGTTTTTTTAAAAATTGGGAAAGATAATTACATACATAATGTGTACTTCTACCCTAAGAGTAGAATATTTGTGGTGTCTGGAACTTAGTTGAAAGGCCTATAATGGTGTAACATAAGCTATAAACAGCTGCTCTTTTCCTATATGAAGTGAGAACCATCTCTCATGACTGGCAACATTTTGATTTAAATTGTGCCATGCATTTTAACCCTGCCTTTTAGACAAATCCAACTTCTATAAACAAAAATGAGATCAAACTGGATTAAAAATATTCTGGCAGTAAAAGCCCTGATAGAACAAATGGTAAAAAGAAAACAAAGCATGCCATTGTTGAAATTTGCTTTACTTTGACAAATCTGTGCACTCATAATAGTGCTGATCCTACTTTGTTTTGGGAAAGGAAAAGGGAATAGTCATGGCTCCCCCCCCCCCCCCATTCTTGCTTTTGGAAAGGCAGACAGTAATACACCAAGAAGACCCAATCTTCTATGCTCAAATAGGGAAGGTGATACATAAGGTTTAAGCTCACAAAGAATGTGATAGTGATGTAGCTGAAGTACTATTAGAAGTGGTGAAGTCCTCTTCTGGATGTGTAAGTGTTATTTTCTTTATAGATCTCCCTGTTGTTGGAAAACAAATATACTTGCCTGCTGTTAATCCTTAAAATAATTATATGGAAAGGAAGTGATTAACAGTGCGATCCTAAGCAGAGTTATCACCTTTCTAAATCCAGAATGGTTCAGAAACATGCACGGGTGAAGGATTAGGGGCTGTGGAATATACTATTGTATATAGTTCGTATTGTCTTTTGCTATAAATACGATCCTGCTATGTGATATTTGCATCGTTTAATGTGTTGTGTTAATGCTTATGCTTTTGTTTTCAGCTGAATTCAGATTCCTGCTGGGTTCCAGATTTCTGCTGTCCAGATCCTACTGCACTGTTTACTGGATGCTGCATCCTATTGATTGTATTACACTGTGCAGTCCGCTTGAGTATCAGTGAAAAAGGTGCACTATAAATAATGAAAATAAAATAAAAGAGGGCTTAGAAGGGTATAACTCTGTTTAGGATTGCACTATAAATCTCTGGGAAGGAATGGTGGTAGTTTCAGAAGGGAAACCAAGTCCAACTAAAGTACTCTGTTCAGGCTCATTATTACTTCAAGGAGCATTTCCTGTGTTTACACATGCAATTAATGGGTATGCACTAATCCAGTGTTAATTTTTTTTAAAAAAACCCACAGGAGGTTTTTTTATGGGGGGTAGGATTGCTAACTTCCAAGTGAGGTCTGAAGATCTCCCAGAATTTCAACTGATCTCAAGACTCCAGAGATCAGTTCCCCTGGAGAAAATGGCTGCTTTGGAGGCTGGACACCATGGCATTATACTCATGGTCCTCCATTCCCCAACCTTCACCCCCAAATCTCCAAGAATTTCCCAATCCAAGAGTTGGCCACCCACCTGAGCTCCTGAAGACTCTAAAAAATTTAAGTGTACAAAATCTCAATGGAACAGGCTGAACATATGAAAGCATTGTCATAAACTGGACTTTATTTACAGTGGCCATATCATAAAAAACAACAGGAACTGTTTATCTCAAGAAGCAGTGAAGGAATGTAGACATTTACAAATTATGCCATTTTTAGATTCTCTGTTTACCTTATTGCCTGAATAGGAAGTTTATCCTAAGTGACCAATGCATTCCACCTTGACATGTGCATATCCCATTCATTTCACAGCACATATTAATCCAAAAGGAATCAATTATACACTTTAAAAAAAAGTTTTGAAGTGGTTCTGCCAAAAAATAGTTATATAAAGAGGTTTGGATGTTTCCCATAGAAGGTCCACATGTTTAATGATGCTTCTTTAAAAGTTACTTTTATGTTAAATAAGCTGTTCAGTTACCACTTATATTGTATTAATAGCTTCCTGTTGTATTATGTAAAATATACTTGCCAGATAGTGGGTCAGACAACACTTGTACAATACTTGTTTCAGTCTTTATATATACTTGTAATTCTCAAGTAGACTATCAAACAATATCTTCTTGGAATATCTATGTTGTTTGTTCTGTTGCAGATTCTTCTATAATATTGTCACCTGTGGTTCAAAACATTACAAAGCTTTCTACTTAAGTGATCCTTTTGTCAGACTCCTGAACAAATGTACTCTCAACAACACTCTCTTGGCAGTGGTATGTTTATTCAGAGATCAGGATGTCTCAAGCTAAGACCATCTCGTGTCAGAACTGACCTAGCTGGCACCAGTTCAGAAATTATACATGATTCAAACAAGCCCCCCCCCCCCCGTGACCGATCCAATCATTCCATTCACTCAGCTGGCCTAAATCTAGTGTGCACCGTTAGCCCTCCTTCCCTCACCTGCAACCTACAGTTTATTATCTACCACAAGCTGGCTAGCAGAGACAGGCGTTCAAGGTCATTTCACAAACTTCCTGAGTCAGGAGGCTTCTTAAGAAAACAGTTGCTAAGCAGCTAAGCAGTTTCCCACACACACTCTTTTACCACCATCCCCCATTGTCCCCCACATGAAATACAAGCAGGATGATTACAGATAGGCATATGCAAAAGTCATGGCAAACAAGGGCCGAGGACAGACTGGCAATCTGCCCCGCTCTAAAGCGGAGAAGCGGCAATCTGCCCCGCTTCTAAAGCGGAGGCAGAGGGGGTGTTCAGACTGCCGCATCTGCCCCCCATCGTCAGCGCGGACTCACCCATCCGCGAGGCGCCGTCCTTCCGCTTCAGCCGGAGACCACTTTAAACAGGTCTCCGGCTCTCCGGCCGTGCAACCCTGCCACTTCCTGGCAGTGTGGATGCGTCGGCAGTGCGCCGGAAGCGGGGGCGGAAGTGCGAACGCACCCGCAGCCGTGCGCCTCCTCCCCGCCTCCTCCCCGGGACATCGCAGCCAGTGCAAACGGGCTGCACCGGGCTGCTTTTCCCGCGGGGCTTTTGGCTCCGCATCTGTTCCGGGGCAGATTTTCAGTCTGTCCTCGGCCAAGGTTCCAAGTTTGACACCTTTTCATACTAAAGCCAAGGTCCACCCACCATTTCCCCTGCTCATCAGTATCTCTTCACACAGCATAATGTGCAACAGACAAATATAATTACATTTTCTTTTTTGCTATTACATTTGTCTTCTAGGTATAGTACATTGGGGTGTCGAACTCATTTGTTATGAGGGCTGGATCTGAAATAAATGAGATCTTGTTGGGCTGGGCCATGTGTGTCACAAAATATAATGTCAGATAGTGAAGATATAAACTTTATAAAAAACACAAATACAATTAAAGATTTTTTAAAAGTGAAAATAAAACATGCTTAAAACACTAGCACTCTTGCAACATTTTGTTTATTTAACAGTCTATGGTAACTGACACTCTTGCACTGAATTATTGTAGAAAATGTCTGTGCTGCAGTAATCTTGAGTATGCTATTTAGGTGTGTCAGCTGCAAACCTACTTTGGATTTATTGACATTCATTACAGAAATCTCATGCTCAGTGTTCTGAGCCTAGGACCTACAGGGAAACATGAAATGGTGGGGCATTGCAAGCTTTTGTACATAAATTGCTTTGTGTGATGTCAAGGACATGAGAAGGCATCCTGACACAGATTAAGGGCTATGTGTTTGTCTACAAAACTATACTCTTCTCCAGAGAAATAACTACAACTCCTATGAGGCAGTGCAAGCATACAGAGACAGCAATGTATTGTGGTAAGTATCAGCCTACCATCTGGGAAGTCTAAGTTCAAAACCCGCAGTCTACAAAGGAAATGTGCTGGGTGAACTTGGTCTGGACACACACTCTCAGCCTAATCCACTTCACTGGCTTGTTGTTATTCCTCATCTAAATAGTTTGCATTGCTTTCCTACTGAGAAAGCCTGGATCACAAGGGTATGACTACAGTGAAAAGGGGGAGAAAACCCAATTGCACCCAGGAGAGCCCAGGAATAATGAGCCCAACAAAACATATACTGTAGTAAGGCACACAAAAGCTCATACCTTGTATAAAACTTTGTTGGTATTAAAGGTGCTTTATATTTATCCCATGTGATTGAGGCAGTTGAACAAATCAAGGCAGGAGGAAGGGGAGGAGACTCAGGCAATGAAGGGGAAGAAAGGCTTGCCTTTGTCTCTTGTGCAATTGTGGCAGCCTGTCCAGGAAGCAAGCTCTGGCTCATTCCCTCCCTCCCCCTGGGAGGAGGATGGGGAGGAGCCTCAGCCAGAGCAGGGAACAGAAGTTTGCCTACCTCTTTCTCTTGTGCAATTGAGAGAATCTGGTAAAACAAGCTGTGACAACTGCAGCAGCAGCATAACTGGAGAAAGAAGCAGGAGACAGCCAGTTCCTTGCGAGCTGGATAAGAGCCCTCCAACAGCCTGATCCAGCCAGCTGGTTTCATGTTTGACACCCCTGTAGTACATGAAAAAAAAGATGCTTTGACATGACACCACAGCAATGCTCCCTCTAAGCTGTGGAGTCTTGTGAGCAAAAATTCTACCCACAAGGCATGTGATCATTTGGACTACACTGGAGACAAACATTTTACAATAAAGTTCAGTATTTCATTTCAATAGCTATATAATATGGTGAGGAGACAAGAAACAGTACAACTCTTTAATCAGGTAGTCAAATAAAATTATTTAACTTTTTATTTTTAAATTAAAGCATTTAATGAAATACAAGTGGCTAAGTGCCTATCACTCCTCTCCAGTGTCTTTGTACTTCCTGGGCAGAACACTGGGAAATGAGAGCAGGTTTACTGAACTGTTAGATAGAATAGGAGCTGCATTGCATTCCCTTTAATATCTCTGCATGCAAACCCCCCCAGAAACATAACATTTTTGAGATAAAAGTTGAATATGCATGGAATGGGGGGAGCATCCCAGAGACAACCAGAGTTCTACAGGTTTTCCTGTAGCTATGATGCTACATAACGTGCAATCGTTTGTTTGTTTGTTTGTTTTAAAAAATGATACTATACTTACTTCATTTTCCATGCATAATTTCAGGTTCTACCACCAAGAATTTTTAAAAGTGCTTTTTAGCTCCAGAGTTGCCACATCTCTGGCCCCAGCTCCTGCCAACCTAGCAGTTCGAAAGCAAGAAATTGCAAGCAGATAAATAAGTACCGCTTCGGTGGGAAGGGGACAGCGTTCCATGTGCCTCAGTGTTTAGTCATGCTGGCCACATGACCACAGAGAAGTCTTCAGACAACGCTGGTTCTTCAACTTTGAAATGGAGATGAGCACCACCCTCTAGAGTCGGATTCAACTAGCTTTTGAGCAAGGGAAACCTTTACCTTTACTTTATTGACAGATTACTCATTGCCAATAATAACTCTTCTGGACAGCACTTTGCAAATGACTGCAGAAAAGCAAGATTTTATTCCTGTTATTGACTTGGTGTAGTCTTTCATGTGGGCTTTCAGTATGATTTGGCATGAGTTTAGTACCATGTCTACTAAGAAGTTCCCAGATCTGATGCTCAGCTGGAACAGAGCCATTAATATCAATGGATATCTTATTTCAAGAGTGAGAAAATGCAACTGGCTTTACAACTTTTGGGCTTTACAGCACTGCCCCCCCAACTTCAAAAAATGAAGCACCTCATTTTGAGTGCAATCAAAGCATGAAATTATGTTTTGTGAATATATGTTCTGTGTGCCTCAGTGTCTAGTCATACCAGCCACATGACCACAGAAACGTCTTGGGACAGTGCTGGCTCTTCAGCTAGGAAACGGAGATGAGCACCGCAACCCTAGAGAAGAAGAAGAAGAAGAAGAGATTGGATTTATATCCTGCCCTTCACTCACTTAAGAGTCTCAGAGCGGCTTACAAACTCCTTTTCCCTTCCCCTCCCCACAACAGACACCCTGTGAGGTAGGTGGGGCTGAGAGAACTCTTTCCCAAGCTGTCCTTGAGGGAACAGCTGGTACAGAGCTATGGCTTGCCCAAGGTCATCCAGCCAGGTGCAAGTGGAGGAGTGGGGAATCAAACCCGGTTCTCCCAGATTAGAGTCCGCGCACTTAACCACTTCACCAGACTGGCTCATATAGAGTCGTATATGACTGGATTTCAAGAAAGGGAAACCTTTACCTTTACCTATTCCTAATAGAAATGTAAATGTGTGGGAAAGTTTGAAACTTTGGGAAATTCCCAGCTTTACCCCAGCTTTCTTTTAAAAAACAGAAATTTTCTAATACACAGTACTTATTTTCCTGCCTCATCTAAAACTACTTTACTATTCCAATAAAATAACTATAACTTTAGCATATGAAATAGTAGTTTGTTTGTTTATTTGTCCTGTTTAATTTCCTAATTACAAATATATCCAGTGTTAGAATAGCAAGCCTAATCTTTGTTTTTGTTATTTGAGAAAATAGAAAAAAGTAAACAGATTTACAAAGCTTGTAACACTGATTCACTAGATGTGAAAAGTGGGATGTGTAAACTCACCACAAGCCACAGCCCTTCTTTCAAACTGGTTTTAACTTTCTGAAAATGGAAATATCACATTTTGATGGACTTCAGAGGACTGAAGACTGTATAGGTTGAAGAGAACATCTCTATTCCTTGATGTTTTAGGCAGTTTCTTGAGTTGCCTTGCAAAGTTTCAGTCATTTTATTTAAAACAAATGATAGATGGGATTCTTTGATATTCTGCAGAATAATCCAAAGCAAGGGAAAAAGTTTGAGACTCATCGTTTTTATCACATCATCATTTGTAAGAAGCAGAAGTTGTGAGGAAGCCACTTTTAACTGGTGTTTTCAGAGCGTGTGCAAGGATATTAGTAAATCTTGTCACAGGAATAAAAATACAAGGGTTCTGTTTAGACCTTTAATAGCTCCTACATGTTTCCCATCAGGAGGGAATACAAAACATTTAGAAATTTAGGCTCAACGTTCCTCAATTTTAATGCTTCTGCCCCATTAAGCTTAAATGGCAAGTAACAGCAGGAGATCTTCTTACCCATTACACTTAGTTTGGGTTATATGCAATGCTAGTGCAGCTATAACATTCAAATTTTCCCTTTCTAAGAAAAGCCAGGGGCTGGTAACTATACGTGCTTGTCAAAGACCATTTCCTGACAGCTGAACTAGTCATGCCCACTGAACAGAAAAAGAAAATGGAAAATGACAGACCCTTTTGTCTAGTCATTCCAACTTTGAAAATATGTCTGGAGAATGAACTCAAGTGTTTAACTCTGTGAGACCATACAAATATACTGAAGAAACTGAGGGCTGGAAGGAATACAATAAGCTCACAACACCAGTTATTCAATATTCAGAAGTTAAGGTTGTGCCAATAACCAATCCATGCACCGTTTTTCCTCCCACAAAGACACCAGTGCCTGTTACCAACTCTGCCCTGATCCCACCACCTCCCAAATCTGCTTGACTTTCCAAATAAGAGAAGACGAGCAGCTTAACATCCAGACAGTTTAACATCCAGTATGATGAAAAGTTCTGGAGAACTCACAAGTTTGCACACTCTTTTGTGTCATTTTGTTTAGTATTAATAAAGGACTTCATATGAATTTTGTATTTGGGGGTGGGGGTGGGGGGGGGAACCAGTACAGTACCTTGAACTTTTGTTTTTCAAAGATATCCTGAGGGATTTTCACAAACAGGGTGTGAAGCTAGTATATGAAAATATGTCCTGGGGTATAACATGCACAGGGCTGTGCCTTAGATTTGATATTTATGTTAAAAACCATATTCAAAACATTTTAAAAGTTTTGGGTGAACACTTACTGAATAAAACATTTTAATTTGTGGGTGGCCATTGGGTTTTGCTCATTTAGTGTTTTTTTCTTCTTTCGTTTATTAGTTTCTATGACCAAAGGTCTTGACCTCAGCCAAAGTAAGTCAATTATCAAACATGGGTATACAACATTAGCTCTGGATATGAAGTTTACAATCAAAATTTATCATCAAAATGATCAAATCTAAAAGATATAAAATGTTAAAACAGAAGTCACTGATCAAAACTATAGTTCATTAAAACTAATATATTTTTTTAAGTGTGTTTATGTTGGATTTTAATTGAGTTTTTAATCCTTTGGCTTGTGTCGTTCCCTTTAATTTTTGTAAGCCATTCTGAAATTCATTTTCATGCAATTGCACACTAAACTGCACATCCTTTAAATAAAATGTCATAAATTAATGAACAATAAATTACACTCAGCTCTAGTGACAAAGGTTGCTGGAGGACTGGATTCAAATGACACCTACATAGATATGAAAGAACCCACATTCTAGGTTTGGTGTGAGGAGTAAGTGAAATAAGTTTACCAAATTATATAAACACAGCGTGGTTAGAGTGTCATACTATGATCTGGGAGACCCAGTTTCAAATTCCCCCTCTGCCATGGAAGCTTTATGGGTGACCTTTGGCCAGTCACACCCTTGCAGACTAACCTACCTCACAGGGTTGTTGTGAGGATAAAATGGGGGAGGACAATGATGTAAGCCATTTTGCATTCTCATTGGGGAGAAGAAGAGGGGTATAAGTGAAGTAAATAAATAAAATAAATAAACCACCAAATATAGAAGAGGGAAGTGTGAACAATCTGAGCAGTCAGTTTACACAGATTTTTATATGGCTCTTCTTGAACCATCAGTGGATTTTGTTCAGCTGACAAGATATACCTTAAAAAGGTATGAAAAGTATATATTCTAAATAACAGACTTGCTTCATGCCGAAATGATTAAAAAAAAAAATCTTTGTATTTATTTATTTATTTAGACTTGTATCCCACCTAGCCAGCACAGGCCGGCTCTAGGCGGCTAACAGCATAAAATCCATGGGAGAAAGACAGGACTGCAAATCTCCAGGTGAGACCAGGAGATATCCTGGCATTACAACTGATCTTCAGACTGCAGAGATCAGTTCTCCTAGAGAAAATGGCTGCATTGGAGGCTGGGCTGTACAGCATTATACCCCCCTGTGGTCCTGCCCCTCCCCAGACTCCACCCCCCGAAATCTCCAGAAATTTCCCAATCTGGAGTTGGCAACCCAAGGGAGAGGAAGACAACCAGCCAGTGAGCATTTTGCAACTATTCTGACTGAATAATTAGGCTCAGTTGTGCCTGATTACATCCCAGCTGGGGGCACCTCCATAAAGTGAGTCTTTAAAAAAAAATTGCTAGGATTAGACTCCAAAATCCTCATGTCACTGATTGTCTGGCAGGGTTTCCCAGCAGGACTGCTGTGGAGATGCTGCATCTCCTAACCCGAGAGCCCACGCCACCAGCTCCAGAACACACAACAAACAGACATTGCATGGTGAGTCTTAATCGTGGGCCGCTTTTCACACTGCCAGATCCCCTCTCTAATCTGCAACTAAAACATGAAGTCAGTGATCTGTGGCTGTTACATTCTGAAATGGATAGAGAGAGGAAGCAGCATGAACAGCCTGTGGCCAAAGATGAGGTTGGTGTACTTTTTTTTTTTTAAAGAGATACACATTAATCCCCTAAGATTATTATTACAGTTGTGTAAGAAAATCACCAGGGCCACCAGCTGCACAATTAAAAAGCTAACCATGCTAATTTCCCCCCATCAACAATCTTTTATTGAATGGCAGATTTCCCTCGGAAAAATAATTTACAACATGCTTCAGCAGTCTGCAAGCCAAGTAAATCCTGCTACTATTTTTAGGGATTTAAAACCGAGGCTTCAGCAGTGCACTGGTGGCTGGAATAAGAAGATTTTGCAAGTGTGGAGGGATTAACCCTCAAGGCAGTTGCATGACAAAGCAATATACTTGCCATAGAGAGTGCAACAGATAATTTAGTGTGTGTGTCTTTGTGTAAAGTGCTATCAAGTCACAGCTGACCTATGTAACCCCACAGGGTTTTCAAGGCAAGTGATTAAACAGAGAGCGTTTGCCATTGCCTTCCTCTGCAGTCTTCCTTGGGGGTCTCCCATCCAAGTATTGACTCTGCTAGCTTCTGAGATCTTACGAGACTGGGCTACACTATACCATTCCATATCCTGATAATTTATTACATATTCCAATTCATCCCTTTTCTTAAAAGAAGAAGAACTGGAATGAGTGCCTTCAGTATGCATTTGGAATTTTTCAGTCCCAGGTCTCAGAAACATTTCATTGTCTGGTAAACTGTAAACAAAGAGGACACAGAATGGAGACTGTGTTATGCTAGAAATAAGAATACAATTTACTGGAGCAGGTCAGACCAGCTGGAGTTACGTAACTTCCCTAAAATCACTGGGAATAGTCCCTATATGGCCTGTCTCTGCCCTACCCCCAACTCTTGCCGTTCATTAACACTGCTCAGTTCAGGCTAATCCTCGGATGTGCTGTCAGCTACTGAGTCCTAAAGGCTCATCTCTTCCTGCACAGCAATGTGGCTAATTAAGTACACTGATGAAAGAACCTGCGATTCCTTACCTATGCTATTTCAACTTGCCACATTCTCTGTAAATTTGCCACAGGTTTGCAAAGATACAACACTTCTGAGAGTTTAACATAGCCTTTGCATAGTTGTGGCACTAACAGCTCTTCACATTTTACAGAAGTGGAGCTGAATCTGAGAGCACATCTACTCCAGCCTTTTAGGGGATCTGTCTAGTGTTAAGGAGGCACCTGACAACTGTTGGCATTTGCATTCTTTGTTTCTTCTTCCCAGCATGCTGGCGATGCATTCCGATAATAGCTAGCCAGTCCCTGTTCCCACAAAATTCAATTAGAATCCTACAGGGATACTATGGGATGCACAGAGAGTCCTCATCACCACAGCACAAAGTGTCCCCCCCTTTTAAACATCAAGTCTTATGAAGGCCCATTACACATGCACATCTTACTGCAGATTTCCAGAGCAGTAAGACTTTATTCTTAATTTAGGATTCTGTGCCTGCTTTACGTACCATTACTTTTCTTCCAGTGTATTTATTCTGCAGCTACAATAAAAAAACCCTGCACTTTTCTAAACTGGGGTGGAACATCACTTGTGATGTGTGGGGGTGGTGTTCACAGTTTTCTAAAAAAATTATGCATTTTCCCTATTGCAGCTGTGCAATAGCATCCAGCAAGCAGCTTCCATTTGTGGTTCAGGTTTTGCATGTGTATTTAATGTTAGTTCATTGAATGAAAGGGAACAGAGAGAAATGCAGGAAAAGGGAGAAACCAAGGCTATTTTGGGGGCAGGAATGCACCTAAATGGCGTCCTGGCTGGCTTCTGAGTTGGCCTCGCCTAAAACCAAAACCTCTGGCATGCATGGCTACAGAGCACACTGCCCTCCCCACCTTACACACAAAACGAAAAGGCGACATTTAAAATGCCGTCTTTCTCTCTGGGGAGCCCCTTGGGATTTCCTTGTCAATTTCACTTCCTGCCAGTCAGCTGAGAGTGAAGTTGACAAGGAAAAGCCCCTCTCTTCCTTCCCTTCTCTAGCTGACATGTCACAGCTGGAAAAGGACAGGCAAGGAACCCAGGCACATTGAAAATGCCTTTCTTTCCCTCCCTGATCTGGGGGAGAGAAAGGCATTTAACCGTGCCCCCCGCACTTCCCCAAGTCTCTCAGGAAAAGCTCAGGAAAGAAAGGGGCATGTGTGTGTGCCTGCCTTCCTTTCTCCAGCCTGTTCACCATGACGGGCAGGCTGGGGAAAGAGAGCAGGCATACAGATATGCCTGGGTTCCCCACCTGATCTTCTCCAGGTGCAAGAAGATCAGGAGGGAAACCCAGGCATGTTGAAAATGCCTTTCTTTCCCTCCCCGATCTCTGCAAAAGCGAAGAGGCTCAGGGAAGGAATGGGGCATGTTTGCTGCAATCTTGGCTGAATTCAATTTTATTCCTATTTTTTAAAAAGGTGATTCTAAATGTCTAAAAAATTATTGGCCAATCAGTCTCTTTTCTGTAATCGGTGAACTTTATGCCAAATATTTAGAAAGGTGCCTAAAAGCCTGGGCCCTTACACTACAAATCATTTGTCCTGAACAAATTGGGTCCTCTAAAGGCAGTTCCACTGTTTTTTGCTATCCTTTTTAGCTGACAAATATATGAAGTCTGGTACAAAAAAATTCTTGCAGCTTTCATTGACCTGAAAGGCACATTTGACTTGATCTCTAGACACCTACTCTGGAAAAAGCTAGAACTAATGAACATGGACCCCTGCCTCATATTTCTGATTTTAAAAACATCTACTTATTCACCTTCTGTCAAGTAAAATATATAGAAAGTGGACATCTGACAGAAAAGATCCCATTACAAAGTCAAAGTCAAAAGTTTATTTAACAGCTTTCGCCAGCTTGTAATACAAAGAAGATCCCAGTACAAAAAGGAGTAAAACAAGGCTGTATACTAGCCCCCCTTCTTTTTAATTTATTTTTAAATGACTTAGCTTCGTATCTGGAACCCATTAATGGCTGACCACCTACCCAGACTGGGATCCTATGCAACCCCTCTTCTTCTTTATGCAGATGACACCACAATCCTTTCATGCACAAAAGTTGGCCTCACAAGATACTTACAGCATTTCCATAAATATTGTCAAGATAATGCACTAACCATTAACATTTCAGCATAACCTAAACTGGACATCACAGATAACCAGATCAATTTTCCAGGTGAAGCAATCTATCTCCCAACTTAAACAATTTTTCTTTATTAATGGAAACCAATACATTCCTTCAGCAATAAAAATTTATGAAACTAAAGTGCTCCTCAAGTACTCTTCAGTTGCCCAGTATAAATAAGGGCACTTAATAATGAGTTTGAGTGCATTCACACAATTTTTTCCCATCAATTCTTAGGTGTCTCTAGGTGTGTGCCACACTCGGTATTATGTCTAGAGTTGGGCCAGCATCTCATTCAATCAAAAGGCTGGCTGTTAACCTTTAAATACTGGCTCAAAATTCATTTTAGAGCCTCTCCAAACTCTTTAATTTCACACTTAAAAATAATATACACAGTCCTTTCTGGTTTTTAAAAATAGAAGAAAAAATTCATCAAACAGGCTTTTCGGCTGATTATTTTCTCCAAATGGATGAAAGTTCGATTTTTCGATCTATCAGACAAAGACTATTTTTGCCCTGTACACCCACATATTTATTCAGAAGCTCATTTTAACCTCTCAATCCAACATGGTCAAATGGCCTATTATTTGTATAATCTCAGCCTTCCCTCCCATTGTAGAGCCTTTACTCTGGCTCGGCTGAACGTCTTTCCCTCAAACATGTGTGGGGTCAATTTAACAACATCTCCCATCAAGAAAGATTCTGCAAATGTTCCAGCATGGCCCCAGATTCAATTTTCCATATTATTCTGGACTGCTAGCTGCACACAACCTCACGTATGAAATTTCTACCCCTTCGGCCATGCCTATTTTCTAATAAACTTAGAACTGTTCAACATTTCCATAATGATGCTAATACTGAGTTCACAGTTATGGTTGCAAAATGCTTAGCAGAATCAGCTGCACTTAGACGCAGATTTTTTACATATCATGTACACTTTTATTGTCTAAATTTATCTGCTGGAACTAAATGTATCATTTCCAGGGCTATTTTTGGGTAGAAACCCACAGGAATGGAGTTCCGGCTGGCTTCCAAGTTGGCCACACCTACAGCCTCCCCCTGCAGGTTCCCCAGGTACCTTACAAGCCACAGGGTACCTGGGGAAGCCAAGCCAATCCAGGAAGGGAAGGCAGTTTAAACTGCCTCCCCCCCTTGGATTTTCCAGGTGCTCTGCAGCTGCAGGGCACCTGGGGAAGCCGAGCCATGAAACTGCCTTCCTTCCCTTGGGTTCCCCATGTACCCCGCATGGACCTGGGGAAATCAATCCTGGGAGGGAGCTGTGCTGTCAGGTGTGTGGCCTAATATGCCTAATATACTAGTGTGTTTCTGCTGTTGGGTGTGGCCTATTATGCTAATGAGTTCCTGCTGGGCTTTTTCTACAAAAAAAGCCCCGATCATTTCTATATTATTATGCCAGTGAAGGTGTCTGAATCTGAATCTGAACTACATCACTCATATACTGGATACTTAGTATCAGGGGTCCTTTCGTAAAAAAAGAGGTGCAGGAGCTCATTAGCATAACTTATTTCCATATACCACACCCCCTGACGTCATGGGAAGTGTCATAAGGCCACACATCCCTGATGTCAGGTGTGTCAGAAGGCAAGAAGGGAGGGAGGGGGAAGGAAGGAAAGGAACAGGAAGGAAGGTAGGTAGGTGGGGGAGAGAGAGAGAAGAAAAAGAAAGGAAGGAAGGAGGGAGGAAGAAAGAAAGAAGGGAGGAAGGGGGAAGGAAGGAAGGAAGAAAGGAACAGTAAGGTAGGTAGGAGGGAGAGAGAGAAGGAAGGAAGGAAGGAAGGGGGGAGAGAGGGAGGAAGGAAGGAAGGGAGAGGGGAAGGACAGGGAAAGGAAGGAACAGGAAGGGAGGGAGGTAGGTGGGGGAGAGAGGGAAGGAAGGAAGGAAGAGGGGAAGGAAGGAACAGGAAGGTAGGTAGGTAGGTGGGGGGAGAGAGAGAGAAGGAAGGAAGGAAGGAAGGAAGGAAGGAAGGAAGGAAGGGGAGAGAGAGGGAGGAAGGAAGGAACAGGAAGGTAGGTAGGTGGGGGAGAGAGAGAAGGAAGGAAGGAAGGAATGGGGAAAGGAAGGAAGAGGAAGGTAAGTAGGTAGGTGGGGGGAGAGAAAGAGAGAAGGAAGGGAGGGAGGGAGTCTTGGGGGGGGGAGGAAAGGAGCTTCCCGGGGCCCACGGCACTCTGCCGCGGCCCCGGGAGCAGTGGGAGGGGAGAGGGACGAAGATTGGCACCCACGTAAGCACTGTCACTCAAACCTGCTCCTAGCCAGCCAGCCAGCCATCACGGTGCACCCGCCGCCACTGTCGGCCATCTTGGCTTAGACACGCAAACAGACCCGGGGCTGTGGGGCAGAAGGGGGGGGACAGGCGATTCCGCCACACTGAAAAGTGGGGTGGGGGCATCCGCACCGTAACCTACCCGGAGGGGGGTTAGGGGCGTCGGCGGGCAGGCGCAAGGAAGGAAAGGGGAGGGGGGAGCAAGGAAATTTCTGGATCAGCCGCCGACTGGCTGTTGCTTTTGGAGGAGGAGGAAGCGCGCGCGATGGGAGGGAGGGCGGGAGAGCGGGTGTCGCGTGCCTCAGGGGGTGGAGTAGGTGAGGGAGGAGGAGGGGAGAGAGGAGAAGAAAAGGGCAACAGCTGTTTGTGGCGTGAGACGAGGCGGGGGGATGGGGAAGGCGGTATTTAAAGGGGCCGTCTTCAGGGACATTCTGATAGAAGCGAAGCGGTGCAAGTGGACGAGCAGCTGTTGCTCCTTTCTTGCGCCCCCCCCGGGCGCGGTTTCTCTGCCGGCTTTCCGAGTGGGGCTCGCACTGCCTTCCCTGCTGGGTTTTTCGCTCAGTTGGGGACGGAGGTGATGCGAAGCAAAGGCTCGTCCCTCAGAGTGGTTTCCAGCTGCATCCCCCTCCTTATAGAGCATCTCCCGCCTATCTGATATGGGAACGCGACGTGGTGGAAGGGGGGGAGATAAAGTCTATATGGGGATGGCGTTGTGTAATTTTCGTTGTTAACATTAAATGTGAGCGTTTTTGACTCCTTGGTTTTTGATGTTTGTTTGGCGACCATGTGCCTTGATGAAAGCCAGGAATACGTGTTTCTAGGGTTTCAATCTCCACCGCCCCCAAGAGTTTTGAAGGGCAGGGGGGCAGGAAAGGAGCTTCCCGGGGCCCGCGGCGCTCTGCCGCGGCCCCGGGAGCAGTGGGAGGGGGGAGGGAAGGGCTTCTCCTTCCCGGGGCTTGCGGAGCGCCGCCGGCCCCGGGAGCATTGACGGGGGAGGCAGGGGGGAGGCCGGGGGGGGGCTTTGTTAAGTGCCCGCCCCCCACCTCCTCTCTCCTGGAGCGGCGCTCCGGCGTGCCCCAGTCCCAACGGAGCCCTGCTTAGTATGAATTTCCACATGAATCTCAGAATCCAGAGTAAATACTGGCTGCTCAGATACCCTGGCCTGAAAATATGGGAACATTTGTTTGGTTAAAGTAGTGTCCAGAATAGTAGAATCACTTCAGTTTCCATATCTGGGGAACCAGCTTTATATCTCTGCTTTCCTATGTACAAATGCACAGAGACAAACAAAAATGGCTGAAGACAGAAATAGTCCCATCTCCTCCATTTCTTTGTATCTAAATAGGGCTGCCCACCGTGTGTTCCTGTTCGCTGCCACTGCTTGGGGAGGCAGTGTGGGAAAAATGATATATTTTTTAAAAAAAATAACATTAAAAAAACTTACTGGCATTGCCGATGTGATGATGTCACTTCTGGGGAATAGCCAGAATCGTAATGGTAGCTTTAAGAATTGGCAGAAATGGGTGATTCTTAGAACTACCATTGTCACTTCTGGGTTTTCCCTGAAAATGACATCATCGCACTGATGATGATCACCTGGTGATGATCACATCTGTCAGAAACTGAGTAGCATGTTTGTAAAATGAATAGCTTTGAGATCAGTGTCCTACTAATAAATGCATTATATTATTCCTGGTTCTGTGACAGCACTATATGAGCATGAAAGCTCTTGTACCACTCACTGTATAGAATATTCCCTGAGGAAGATATGGTTTTTGATACATTGTTGATATAAAATCTGGAGATAATGTTGGTTTATTCTTATATCAGGATTTCCTTATGATTTGATGGAATTTGTTCATTGCTGTTATGTAGGGTTTATTGGCAGCAATATAAAGAAAACAATTTTTGTAAGTCTTGTTGACTACCTTGATTTGTGGGTCAGACTCTCACGACTGTTTTCTCACTTCCAAACTTGCCCCAGAAATGATGTCATGCTGTTGAGGTGACAGCAATTTTCCCCTCATCTTTTCTCCTGGTAAGTGACCATGGGCATTGGGAGGCTACCAGTGGGAGTCTCACACTACAGCAGGATGTTAATTCAGTCCCCTTAAGCAGGATGCTTCCTCCTGTGACACAACTGTCACAGGATATCTGGCAATCCTACTTGAGAGGCAGATCTTAAGTGGTGACCTGGACAGTATGGAAGGAATTGTTCCCCCAAGCAGATGGGTAGTTATGCATGAGCTTGGCTTCAAAATATTGTGGCTATTTCAGCCTTTTAAGCTCTGAAAGTATCCATGTGCACAGAACATGACACACAGAAAGCAAATCAGGGAAGTAGAATTTTAGTTGCTTTGGCAGCACAAAGTAAAGGATTAGAAACAGCCACTGCTAGAATGAGTTCATGGTTGCCTCCCCTCCAGCAGTGCTCTGGCCATTACCTTCTGCCCAGCCGTTGTTCATTGAATCCCTAAAGTCTTATTTGTCACTTGATCAGACACAACTGCTCAAGAGTCACTGTCAGTAAGTTCATAGGAGAAAATTAAGTGGTCACAAGGGGAAAGGGGAGTCATAAAAGCAGTCATGAGGATGCTAGATTACTGGTTCACAAACCTTTTATGATTTAGCTTAATTATATTTCTCTGGATGCGGTGTGTATATTTTGGCTGATAAAACCTTCAGGATGGGGATTCTAAAATTGAAATGCAAACTGCAGTGACACAGACCACAATGGAGTGAGGCACTACAGAATATGACTCACAGTAGTTTTGATCAGAGAAGAAAGAGAGTGAAGAGGAGGAACATCATGCCATAGATGCTGCTTTCTGGAAGAAACCCAAGCCCTCTAATATATGCTGGCTTCTCTTCTGTTAGAATGATTGCCAAAGTCTATAGGCACTGCAAATTGAAAGGCAATGTGGCTTGATCGCTTAGTCCTTTCAATTATTTTTTTTTTACACTTTAGGACACATCCGCAGAATATTTCTCAAGATTATATAATTTCCATTTAAGATTGTTCTAAAGGCAAATGTACTCCCCTACAGTGTCAAATACACAGTACATACAATTGAAAAAGCTGCTGAATCTCTTTTTGATTTATTGTCAACATATCTCTTCAAACAATCCCTTCATATTAATATGAAGGCCTCAAGAATATTGGTCTGAAGTTTTTCACTGTGGAATAAAGAGGCTTATGTATGTGGATATGTAACACACACACACAGTGAAGTTCCACACTATGTCACAAACCCAAATCAAATTGGAGCATATGGCAAGCTTTCCAGTTGCTGCACTGCACACTCATATTTAGGGTTGCCAAGTTACTTACCAGCAGGAGTGGGGGAGTCCCACTCCTGCTCTGGGACCCACATGCATGCGCGAAGCAGCATGATGATGTTGCCTGGAAGTGACATCATCACACTGGGCACGTCATTGGGTGATGCTCTGGTAATCACCCTAAAAACTCTATGGTACCATAGAGTTTTTAGGGTGATTACTAGAGCGCCGCCTTACGACGTGCTCAGCGTAATGATGTCACTTCTGGGCAACGTCATCATGCTGGGCACATTGGCCTGATGTGGCCATTTCAGGGGAGGGGGGGTTCCCCTCGCCAGCCGAATCCAGACCGGCAGATTGGGGACCTAATTAGCGGGGAAATCCCTGCTCCCCCGGGGCGTCTTGGCAGCCCTACTCATATTTCACATTTATAAGGCATTTGAACCCAGATTTTGTAACACAGTGCCAGCCTTACAGACAGGTAGGGAATGTTCTGGGACCATTGCAATTGCACTCATGGAACAGCCTCATAGTGAGGGCCTAACAACATGATATTCCATCTCTTGGTCCAGGTCTGTCCTGGGCCCTGCCAAGCAGACGTGTACTGAGAGTTTCTGGATAAAACTTAGATTCTCAAGTGTGTAGTGACCGATTCAGATCAAGACCATGGTGTGCAGGGAGAAAGGGGGCTTCAGCCTCCCCTCATCTTATCTTTCTGACCTGAAATGATCCCATTGGGGAAACCTGTGTTTAGTCCATCAGTACATGGAAATTCCCTTAATGGGGAAATGGTTCCCCAGGCTTGTTTCAGATCAGAAAAATGGTACTCTCAAGCCGCCTCTCCCCAAGTGCCATGGTCACAGTCTGAACCAGCCTCTACGCATCTGAGAATCAGATTTCAACCAAGAATCTAGAAAGCACATCTGCTTGACAGGACCTGAGATGAACCCAGGAACAGTTTATCATCTAGTTTGACAGTAGGGTAGACCATTGGTCCATTTAGCTCAGTATTGTCCAGAATCATGCCATATATGGCCCGAAACAGCTGTTAACAACTGGCTCACAATTGACATTGAGACCTTAAGGACTCATAGGGCAACAAAAGTACTGTTAGTCCCGGAAGGCAGGAGATGTTGACTAATAGAACCAGGAAAGTTACAGGGTAGGAGAGACTGCATCAGCTGTTAGTTCTCCCAGACGTGACCTGGCAACCCTTGTCCTAGTGCCATCAGCGAGACCCCTGTGGACATCTCCCATGTATGGGTGCTGAGCATAAAAGCTTGTGCCTGCTTTAGAAAGCCACTGTGGTCTTATTGTTGGATTGATATGAGGAAGCCATAGTATGTCACACAGCTTCCATCACCATTTCTCTGAAGTCAGAATACATTAGTTCAGGTCAATAATAACAGCAATCCCATGGGACAACATTACTTAAATGTTTGTGGCTGGTAATGGTAATTACATTGCCTGCCTCTGGGGAATTGACAGCACAGAACTAAGCAACCTGGGAAGAGATGTGTGTGAGTGAAGCAGCAAAGAACTCTGAAGGTATTGACTGATTCAGATGCATCCTGTGATAATGTTACTGTTTTAGCTGCCTCTGAAAACAAACATAGAGAAAGTATCTTCTGGATGATCAAAACACTGATATACTCTAATTATTAGTGTCCCCACAAAGGTTGGCTGCTTAAGTCTTAGCTCAGTTGTTGCCATATTTTTAAGCTTTTCCAAAGAGCAACAGGAAAAGATGAGTGAAAAGAGATTAGTAACGTGTAAAATGTAATAGTAATCTATGTGAATTCCAATAGGTAGACAAATATACATTTTTGTCTATTCCAAGTGGTTAGCCAAATAATACCCCAGGGTATTTTCATATGCAGATTAGTAAATTACTTTATGGTACTCCCTTCTCTATATATTCTAAAGGGCAATCTCTTGATAAAATTATTATAATAAACTGGGTTATTTAGTATTTTGTGGTACTATTGGACCTCAGCCAATAGTGTGTAAAATTTTGGTAATTTCTTTGCATGAACCAGCATTTTTCAGGTGGAAGATTTTGTCTGAAGGAAAGGGATTGAAGGGTAGAAATCTCAAGGATCCACCTAATCAATAAGATGAATTACAGATAGTGCTGCTGTTCTTATTTGTTCAATTAACTGTTGAAGGACATGCTTGGTCTGTGAACTAAAACTCTTGTGGCAGTTTGGCAGTGTTGAGCGATTCACCCAAAGGAAATTATTTTTTTGTATCTTAGGACTCAGATGTTCCTCTGCTAAAAATAGAACAGAAAGTAATCGTTTGTAGTGTTTGGGTGATTGAGAAAGGGATTGCATTTTTAAAGGAGCAGAATGCTTACTGCAGGAAATGCATACTTGCTTATTTTGTTCTTTGTTTTGTTGTGTTTGCAGTCGTTTATGTGTAAACATCCTAAACTAATTAAAGCTCGATTTATAAACTGGCATTGTTCATCCACGATCAGGTTTCCTTTGAGACCATCATGTTTTGGCCCAACTGTTAGTTACACATTATAGTAGGTGAAGCGACATATTCATAATAATAGGAATATCCACGAATAACCCTAAGAATTATGGGTTTGATGCAACCTATAGATTTGGAGCAGGAGAGGAAGAAGTTCACTTATGCATACTTTTTGGCATTCACTCACTGGCAAAGAGAAGTCCTGCCTTACCACACTTTAACAGTTAGTTGCAGAAGTGAACAAGCATGTAGATAACGGTGACAAAGCAGGCATTATATACTTGGATTTTCAAAAGGCTTTTGACATAGTATCCCTCCAAAGACTCTTGAGTAAATTTAGCAGTCATGGGATCAGATGACAAGTTCATTTATGGATAAAAATTGGTTAAATGACAGAAAGCTGTAATGTAGTGTAAATGAAGTTATCACATGGTGTTGTGTGTGGAATAGCCAGGAGATCCCCAGGGAATTGTTTGGCTACTGAAGCTCCTTTTTTGGCACCACTTAGGTGGCAAGGTATGCTTATTGTTATGCTGAGTGCTGTGACTTGCCTAAGGTCACCCAGCTAGTTTCAAGTGGGCAAGTGGGGAATTGAATCTGGTTCTTAACCACTGCACCAACCTGGCTCTTGTAGTGTAGTGTGCTTGATGTAGTGGCCAAGTTTGCAGATGACACAAAATTATTCAGGATGATGAAAACCCAGGATGACTGTGAAGAGCTCCAGCAGGATCTCCACAAATTAGGTGAATGGGCAACAATGTGACAGCTGAACTTCAGCACTGGTGAGCATAAAGTGAAGCACATTAGAACAAAAATCCCAACTGCAAGTATAGGCTAATGGGGTCTGAACTTGCAGAGCCTGAGAGGGAAACAGTCATAGCAGATGGGAGGGCAAAAGTGGGAGGGCTTCCTGCCCCCACTGCTGGACCTTCTGAGGGCACCTGGTGTTTTTGGCCACTGTGTGACAGATTGTTGGACTGGATGGGCCATTGGCCTGATCTAAGATTGGCTTCTCTTATGTTCTTAGCTCAATGACCGAGTCAGCCCAGTATGCTCCAGCAGTAGGGGGGGAAAGGGAAAACTCTGTGTTGGAGATTATTAAGAAAATAATTGAAAATTAAAACAGCCAATATCATAATGCCCCTGTACAGATCTATGGTGCAGCCTCACTTGGAAAGCTGTGCACAGTTTTGGTCTCTGTATCTCAAGAATGGTGTCACAGAGCTGGGAAAAGTACAGAAGAGGGTGTTTGGAGCACCTTCCCTATCAGAAAAGGCTAACAAGTTTGGGACTTTTCAGTTTAGAAAAGACATTACTATGGTGGGACATTATAGTGGTTTATAAAACTATGCATGGGGTGCAGAGAATTGACAAAGAGGTTTCTCCTTCTCCCAAAATTCTAAAACTCAAGGGCCTCCAATACCTCTTTATACAATTAGTGATTAATATGTGGAAGTCGCTTCCAGAGGATGTAGTGATAGGCTATAGGCATGAACTACTTTCAAAGGAGATTAGACAGATTCAGGGAAGATAGTGGCTACTAGCTGTCAGTGGCTAGTAGCTGTGGTGACTAAAGGAAACTCCACATTAAGAGGCAGTAAATCTCTGAATACTAGTGCCAGGAGGCAACATCAGGTGAAGGCCTTGACCACTATGGCCCATTGTTGGACCTCCAGGGGAACTAGTTGGCCACTGTGACAGGATTAAGGTTTCCAGTTCCTTCTGGGCAGCTGGCAGGGGATGGGGAATGGGCTTACCAGAAGCAGGGAGTCTCACCTGAAGTTTCAGCAATGTCCCTGACGTGACATCCAATGTGACCCGGAAGTGATGTAGGCACATCGGGGACATCAGGGTAATGCTGTTTTTTGGGCAAAAACTCTATGGTAGAATTAGCTTCTACCATAGAGTTTCTGCCCAAAAAACAGAGTATGTCCCCGATGTGCCTAAATAATTTCCAGGTCATGTTAAAGTCACATCAGGGACAAGTCTCTCCCCGCCCCCCAGCTGGCTGACTGGTGGTGGAGAGGTGGGGCCTGGGAGGAGTGTGGCATCATTAGACATGGTGCTGGACTAGATGGACCACTGGTCTGTTCCAGCACAGCTCTTCTTATGTTCTTGTGTTCTTATGGAACATTTGAATTGGTTCTAACAAACTGCCTATGAGTTGAGGAGAGATGGAAGCTGTGCAGACCTATGGGCTGCGGGTTTTGTTGCTAATTTTAGCACCGGGTATTGAGGCAGCAGAATAACAGGATGAGAATAAGCTGTGCAGAAGTGCACCACTTACCTCTTCCTAAATTGCCCATGAGTTCCTTCATATGGCTACTTTGAAATCTGAATGACCTTTATTTCCCCATCCCCATATTTACATAGTGAAATGGCCTTACAGAAGGGTCTTTCTCTCTAAACTGTTGCATGCCACATCCTCAAAATTCAAAACAGGGGAGGGGAATGATGTTGAGGAAGCTGTACTTCTGTTTTTATTGTATTTGAATATATTCTGAAATTGATTTTACCCTGTGGATTTTGAGAAGAATTGCCCTGCAGAGACTTCCCCATTAAAAACTGCTTGAATCAACCCAGTGAGAATTTCTGACAGGCTTTTCATCCCTCAACTAATTACTTACAAATTATTTTGCTTTCTTGAATAGTATGGTATACAGAAATAGGCCAGAACCTCCAGCTATAGGCACTTTTGAGCAACTAACCTGCAAAAAGTAGTTCCAAAAGTTTAACACACATTTTTAACAACCCACATAGAAAGATGATAAAAGGAACAGGACTATTTCCCTCTCCATTTCTCAAATACAACTTTCTCCTTTAAGTACTGGTGCTGTAGAAGGGTCACATTGACCAATGGCCAGGAAATAATGATTTGATGATGAGGTGATTTGGGACAGTTTGACTGACACAATTGAAGTTTCACACTAGAATACCACTGCCTCCTGTCTAGCTTGTTATGGGTGCTAACTTTTCTTCAAGAAGCTCAGAACTGTACAACACACTGTTAGGCTAACATAATGATTTTCTTAGGGCATCCAGTAAACAATACGGCTGAGCAGGGGGCAACAGTGGGAGGGTTTCTGGAGTTCTGGCATTGCTGGTGGACCTCCTGATGACACCTGGGTTTCGGCACAGAGGATTGGACTGGATGAGCCACTGGCCTGATCCAAAATGGTTTCTCTTATATTCTTATGATTGAACCCAGGTTCCTCCAGAACAGCTCTACCCATGTACTGAGTACCCGCTTGCACTGTACATGTAGGAAGTATCACTTTTGGATATCAGTAGAATATTAATGCCATCCTAAGAACATGTTCCTGGGTGGAAAAAAGGGAACATTTCTGAGTACCTGAATATTTGGAGGGGCTGTGACTCAGTGGGAGAGCATCTGCTTGGCATGTAGAAGGTCCCACGTTCAATCCCTGGCATCTCCAGTTTCAAAAGTTAGAAGGTGGTATGAAAGACCTGGAGAGCTGCTGCTGGTCTGAGTAGACAATACTGACCTTGAGGGACCAATAGTGTGATTCAGTATAAGACAGCTTTATGTGTTGTATGTGAGTAGACCTACTGAGGATTACTATCTAAACAATTTTCTTAAAGGTTTGTAAATTGCCGGTTTAAAATTAATTGAACTCTGTATACTAAAACATGACTGGGGTTATACTCCAGGTGAGTGAATATTTCACATTTTACCATTTCCCCCACTCAGTAGATAGCGTTTAGCAATATGGATGGTGTTCTCACCCTGCAAATATCTTCCTTTTGCTCTGACCTGGATAGCCAAGGCTAGCCCAATCTTGTCAGATCTCGGAATCTAAGCAGGGTTGGCCCTAGTTAGTATTTGGATGGGACTAATGCTCTTTCTAAGCTGTGGGGTCTTGTGAGCAAAAATTCTACTTTGTGAGCTACTGGCATTAAAGTTGTGAGCAAGCGATTTGGCAACTGCATAGATTAGTTTGCTCTGGAGCAATCCTCCCTGAGCTAAGACAAAAAAGGGTGAGCCGGAAGCTAAAAAACTGTGAGCTAGTTCACACTTACTCAGCTTAGAGGGAACACTGGATGGGACACCACCAAGGAAGTCCAGGGTTGCTGGTAGGTGACTTGACAGAGGTAGGTGAATTGACAGAGAAGAAGAAGAAGAAGAAGAAGAAGAAGAGGAGGAGATTGGATTTAGACCCTGCCCTTCACTCAGAGTCTCAGAGCGGTTTATAATCTCCTTTCCCTTCCTCTTCCCACAACAGATACCCTGTGAGGTAGGTGGGGCTGAGAGAGCTCTGAGAGAATAGTTCTTAAGAGAACAGCTCTGAAAGAACTTGTGACTGACCCAAGGTCAAACCAGCAGCTGCATGTGGAGGAGTAGAGAATCAAAACCGATTCTCCCAGATTAGAGTCTGTGCTCTTAACCACTACATCAAACCACCAACCAAAGAAAAAAGAGCTCTCTTCCTTTAGGGCAACTGGGCTCATCAGTTGTTTGTTCTACCTTTTATTACTTCAGTGTTTAAGTTTTAAAATCTTCCATAGTCTTAGTCCATGTGTCTTGATATCATGTATCTTCCATGGCAAGGCCACATCTTTTTGACATTCTTGTCTACAACAATAACAAATTAAGACCAGCAATAATGAATAGATGCTGCATCCAAAATATTTAGTATGCTGGTTTACATGTGGGAAGACAGCACTGATATTTATAATCTACTTGATAATCCGTTAGATAATTGCTCTCTTTATTCCTTCTGCTGCATGTGTAGCAATGCCATTGAGCCTTTAGCAAGCTCCTTATGTAATAGAGCTACTACATAGGAAAAACCACCCTGGCTTCTGGCATTTATATAGTAGAGAATGAACTTCAGCTGCTGACATTTTGCCTGCCAAAGTCCCTCCATATTGCTGAGGCAATACTATGCACTTGCATGGGAAGGTTTTTGTCCCCCCCTCCCCCAAGTTCAGCAGACACTGTGGGGGACCTGAACAGATGTTCATTATTTTCTTGGGGAGGGGGATCTTTTCAGATAACTAGTTCACAATAGAATATATTTGCAGTCATTGCTGATTGGTTGTGTGGAATCCAGACTTCTGCTTTGGGGATATCACATTTCCTATAACCAGGCGTCATTTCGTAGAAAAAGAGGTGCAGGAGCTCATTAGCATAACTCATTTGCATAACTAATTTGTATATGTCACACCCCCTAACATACCAAAAGTGTGTCAGAAGGCAACACCCACCCCTCAGGCTCCACTCCACAGGTGAGTGAAACTGACCTGCTCTTCCTCCATTCCCTTCCCCATCCAATACTTTGTGCAATAAAAATAAGCATAAAGAACACACCCTCATTCTCTTCCTGCTCCCTTGAAACCACGAGGTTTCAAATAGACTTGAGATACCCAGGACATGTGCACCACCCATCCCTTCCCCTTCCCCTCCCCACAACAAGACACCCTGTGAGGTAGGTAGGGCTGAGAGAGCTCTTTTGAGAACTGCTCATGAGAGAACAGCTCTGAGAGAACTTGTGACTGGCCCAAGGTCACACCAGCAGCTGCATGTGGAGGAGTGGGGAATCAAACCCGGTTCTCCCAGATTAGAGTCCAACTCCTGACCACTACACCAAACTGATAAAATGGAAGCTGCTAAAGGGTTGGTGAAATTTCTCCAGTACTTATGTGCCATGTGCCCAGATAAAAAATGGTATACTTAGAAAATTTATATGCCACCTTGAGCAAGTCTCTGGAAAAGCAGCACACAGTCATAAAAGGAATAATGATAAAATTATCAATATTAAAACAAAATATTAAAAACAATAAAGACCCTAGCAGGGCTTTCCCCGGGGCACTGCGCCTCTGCACTGCTCGGGGAAGCCGATGAGGGGGCGGGGCTTGGTCATGTGCCCGCCCCCTGGGCTCCTCACTCCCTGTGCGCTCCTGTGCTGCGCTCCTGTGCGCTCCTGCTCCAACGGACCCCTGCCCATTACTCAAACAGCAAAGTGTTCTTCTTGTTGAAGAAGAAGAAATCCAATTTGTTTTCCAGTAGCAAGACCATTGAGAATTTCTCCTGCTCCAGGTCTGATACCAGAAGTTAGCTGAGGGCGGGGATGCTGAAAACACTACTGAGCAGCAAGGTTGAGTTCTCTATGTCTGATTTTGTTTATAATGAGACTCCCTTTACATGTGACTGTGTTGTCCACCGCACCCCACCCCAACTTGATTTGTATGAGGAAAGGCGTTTGGCTGCTTGGTGTTTTTTAAAGATGTTGAGAGATCTTAGATCAGGAATCACTGGTTCTCTTTCACCAAGACAGATGATCTGATCCTTTGTTACATTTATTTTACATTTTGAGTGTACTATGTTTCCATCCACAGGGCAGATGAGCTGCCTATCCAGGGGCGGGGGGTGGAGACCAAACTTGGGTGTCTGCTCCTTCTCCTCTCCCTCTCTGCAGCCCAGCCTATTCATCAGTTCGTACAAAGCATTTGGGAAGTTGGCATGGTACAGCCCCAACTCTTCTGATCTTGAAAGCTAAGTAGGGTCTGTACCTGGAAGGGAGACCACCAAGGAAGGCTCTGCAGAGGAAGGCACTAGCAAACCACCTCTATTTCTTTGTTTGCAAAGCAAACCACCACCTGCTTTGAAAGCCCCTTGCTGGGGTCACTATAAGGCCATGGTCACACAGCACCCTAATCCCGGATTTTGTCCCGCTGGACTTTAATCCAGGATGTTTTCTTACGGGTTGGGATGATCACACATCCCAACCCAGTGGCAGCGGCAGCTGGGGGAGGCAAGGCAAGGGCCACCTGCACACCCGCGCATGGCTGCCTTCCCTGAATGCCGCAGGGAGGAACTGGCCAGCTAGCTGGCTGACTCACCCCATGCTCCACTCCGGGTCCCAAGCCCTGCCGGTCACCGCCTGATGGAAAAGCAGGGAGAAATAGGGAGAAGCATGTTTGGGGGGGGGGGGGGTCCAGGTGGTGGCTGACAGGGCTCGGGGCCTGAAGTGCAGTGCGGGGCATTTCGAGGAACACAGGTGGCCAAGCGTTTGAGTGCCCAAGTGCTCAAATGCAAGCAGGGGGAACCCCCCCCCCCCCCGAAGGACGATTAGACGGCCCTTTCTCGCAATCATTGCGAGAAAGGGTTGTCCAGATTGGCAAAATCACGGGTTGAAAGAGCGACTTCTGGGAAAGTAGTTGATTTTCCTGGGGTCAGAAAACGCTCTAGAAACCCGGGAGTGAGCCTGCTTCGGCACAGGAGTAGGCATGGTTGGTCTGATCAGGCTCTTTATATGCAGGAGGGAACAGCATCGAATCCCACTTTAAAGGACCATGTGACTGCAGCCTAAATCAGCTGTGACTTAACTGCACACAAAGCATTTTGCTTGCAGGGCTGCCATGGATTCCTGTCATGAGTGTGGGGGAACAAGGGGCTTTGTTTCTCCCAGTCTACCCTATTTGCCCACATGGGCAAGCAAAACCTTACCCTCTGAGCCCAGCAGGGCAGGTGAAATGGCTGCCACTATCAATTTTTAATCTACTTTATTTATAGCCTGCTTTTCTCATTGAGATTTATATAGAAGAATGCAACTGGAAACCTTAAGACACTGCGTTAACAAAAGGACTAGGAGCATAGAATTTAAAAGCAATGAAAACAGAAAACTGTCCAAGACATGGCGTACTGTAAACAATGCAGAGGAGGGAGAGGAGAGCCACCACCTCTGCTGCTAGCCTCTGCCCCCAAGTCTGCAAAGAAGGCCAGCTGCCTACAGTGAGGAGAATCTGTGGTATCTCTCCCTCTCTCTGCCACCTTCTTGCTTCTAGCAGATACAAGCAAAAGTGAGCAAAGGGGGGGGGGAAGAAAAAAGGAGGGGGGGAGAGAAAGAAGTGCAAGAAATGAGCCTGTGCTGATTCTGTGAACTTAGGCAGATCATGAGAGGGTGGGCAGGAAGGGTTGCATCAGTGCTTAGTTTCTTACACGCCCAGGGAAATGCTGATCACCGCTTTGGGGTCAGGCAGCAATTTTTCTCCGGGCTGGAGATCCTGGAGGGTTTTTGTCATCTTCTGGACATGGAACAAGCATCACTGGGGGTGCTGGGGGAGGTATTTGTGAATTTTCTGCATTGCACAGGGGGTTGGACTAGACCAGGGGTGGCCAACCTGTGGCTCGGGAGCCACATGCGGCTCTTTCACACATATTGTGCGGCTCCTGGCAGGGCGGCTGGGGAAGCAAAGGGGAGGCATGCTTTTTCTCTCTTTCTCCCTCCCTTCCTTCCTTCCTTCCTTCCTTCCTTCCTTCCTTCCTTCCTTCCTTCCTTCCTTCCTTCCTTCCTTCCTTCCCTCCTCCCTCCCATCTATTTGCTTTCCTAGTTTCTCTCTCTCTCTTTCTTATAACTGGTTTTCCTAGTTTGTTTTTATTTTTGGCAGTCCCATTTAACGTTAATAAAAAGCAAATTTGCATATTTTAAAAAATAAAAACGTGTGTGTGATATTTGTTCCTGTCTTGCGGCTCTCAGACATCTCTATGTGGCTCTTACATTTATTCTATGTGGCTCTTACGTTAAGCAAGGTTGGCCACCCCTGGACTAGACAACCCTGGAGGTCCCTTCCAACTCTATGATTCTAACAGATGCAGAGCCCCAGATAATGCTACAGCTCAAGTAAACCAGGCTCAGTCACAAAGCCTTTTAAAACCAGTGAGATGATACAAGGTTTGGCAGACAGCAAGATGTTTTGCACCAAAATGGCAACGGAAATGACAAACCCTGTTTCTCAGGAAGAGGGGCTAGCTGTTCTGACTGGATGACACCCTTCTCACCAATTATGTTGCAGAGTAATTCTCTCCCTTTGTGGGCCCACAGTCCTCTCTCACTGCCCAGACAATATGTTGCCATAATAGTGATCCAAGGGAAAGGTTTCCTCCCATTCCCACGTGTTGGAAATAATTTTGTGTAGATTTGGAACTTCTGCAATATTGCCAAATGCACCTCTACATCCCCTACTAGATATCCTTTGGGGATGCTTTAAATTAGGAGATCCCAGCTTTGGGCACCTTCACATGCAAGGCTTACAATGGTTTTTGTCTCAAGCATCTTGAACGGTGAATGGAAAACCTACTGAATGTTTATCCACATTATTAACGCCTCTCCACTTTCCCTTCTGCATGAGGAGACAATCAGACTTTCAGGGATATACCTTGCAAGAGCCATCAAAGGCTGTTACAGGCTCACATGTGAAAAGATCCTTATGCAGAAAGTCAGAGTAGGTGAATCGATTTGGGTTCCTTTCAGCTTTATGATTTTGTAGGCCAACTGCTGGGCCTCTGTGAGGGTGATAAGTTGGCCAAAGGCCACAGATGTTTAGATTTCCTAGATGGAACTGTGATTACAAAGGCTGTTTCAGTCCCTGCTGCAACCTCTCAGTCCTTTTTATGCATGTCTTTCTCTGTACATAGACATTTTCTGTTGCTGATGCCCCCAGTCAGTAGCCCTGCCATGACACAAGGTTCACACACACAAAAATATGCAAGCAAAGTTGAACTTGAAAATGTAGCTGCCAGGTCTCACTTGGGCCTGAAGAGCATTTATTTATAGTTGTACTATGTGGTCCTGCGCAGGTTAGTTCCTTCACGCCCTGGACCCACTGCCTGGGTTCTCTCACCCTTCTGCATGCTCATACCATCCCTTGCTTTTTCCCTCAGCAACCAGAATCCTTCTCCCTTTCCCCCCAGCTCCTCTCTGCAGTCATCCTTAATTCCCTGCCCAGCAACTGCCTCTCAGCTGGAAGTCCCCAGTCCATGCCATCCTATGTACCTTCTCCGTCCCAGGGGAAACCCCCCCCCCCCCCGACAGCCAACCCAGCCCAGGTGATGACTTTCTGGCCAAACTCACACTATGGGTCTGCCCTGCATTCCACCTGTGCCCTGAGAGTTCCGGCTGATCACCTGCACACCCCTGTACCACAGAGTATTTTAGAATTATTTTAAAGGATTCAACAGACAAAAGTTTTTGGCATGATAGTCTAAAATCATGAATAATATAACATTGTTTCTTTTTCAGTTATCCTATTGGGAAATAGAAAGGTTACACTCATTTTTTTTTCTAATTATACCCATGCATTTATATAATCCAATGTAAACCCAACCAATTTAAATGGTAAAAGCACAGTGTGAGTTCTTTCCATCTTCTTAAAATTAAGAGCACTCCTGAATGGGAAACCTTACAAATGAGCAGTACTAAGATTCCTTTGGAGCGTTTCCATCTTTCCTCTGACAATTCACCTAGCAAATATTTGCCCATGTTAATTGCAGATAACCAAAATACTGTTAGTATTTACTTTAATGATACATCATTTCTGAATTATAATTGGACAGGATTACTATGGAAATTCTACTCAAGGCAGCATCCACCTTCAAGCCAAATTTGTTAATTATTATCAGTCTTATGAAGCAATCTGCAAGCCACAGGCAAAAAATTCTGGATATTAAATTAGCATTTTTCTATGTGTTCATCTGCACATTTACTTAAAAAAATCTTTGACTATCGTTCCGGCTGATGTCGATTTCTTGTGGGCTTTTGTCTTCTGAACTAAAAGATATATTTGTCTTTTGATCCAATATTGATCTAAGATCAGCCCTGGATCATGTCCGTCTGCTGCAGAACAGGATTGCGATATTACTCAGTTGGCTGGTTTTACTTGGAATTTAACACAGCAAAAAACCAAACTGGGGAAAAATGCTAACAATAATATTGTCAAAGTCACAAGCACATAACAGGCAATTATACAAATTATGCAAAACATATACAAATTATACAAATACTCAAGGTGTTAACAAAGAATCAAAAATGAACAATACAAGTGTACTAGGTGGAATGAGGATGATAGATACACACAAAATGCAATAACAAAGACTCTGGAATGAAACTTCGTTTTGTGGATAACTTCCTCAGAAACAAATATTCATAACACCACATCAATTGTTGTAAGCTCCTTCGGTTTGTTGCAAAAAAGGTATGCTATCACAGGAGATGCTGTCTGATCCTTCTGCTTTATACTCTTTAGAATATTAACTCTGTTGTCTAGATATGGATAAGCAGTATCCTAAAGTCACTATTATATCAAGAAGAGTATAAGGCTGCAGTCACATGGCCCCTTTAAATCCAGGAGCCCTCCTGGATTAAAGGGGCCGCATTTCTTTACCTTGGGTTGGGATGTCCACACATCCCAACCCCTGTGGCGGCTGGAGGCGACAGGCGGAGGCGGTGAGGGATGCGGCGGCAGAAGCAGCGAGGGATCTGGCGGTGGTGGAAGAAGCGGTGAGGGATCCGGTGGTGGTGGAAGAAGCGGCGAGGGATCTGGAGGCGGCGGCAGAAGCAGCAAAGGACCTGCCAGCCGCCTGGTAAATTTGGGGTTCCCCCCCTTTTACACTTTGCTTTGGTCAGTCACAAATTGTTCAGTCCTGAACAATAAAATTTACAAAATTCTATAATAGTCAAAGTAGAATTAACAGATATGGAATTTGGTCGGATTCCAAATCACAAACAAGGAAGTTTGGGCTTATGTAGTAGAAATCAGGGCTCTTTTTCAGCAGGAATGCACCAGAACACTGTTCCGGCTGGCGTCCGAGCCTTGCCCTGTCCCCTCCCTGCTGGGCCTGAGCTGTTTACACTTAAAGGAAAAGTTCCTGCAGACAGCTGGCAGGAAAAAAGCCCCACCTGGTGCTTTCCCTTTAAGTACAGAGAGCCAGCAGGAGAAAGCCCCACCCAGAGATTATGCACCAGGCTAGGCTCTTTGCACTGAAAGGGCTGGCTCTGCATTTGGCTTGCCGACCTCGCATCGCTCTCCCTGCTCTGGTAAGTGCCTCCCCCATCTCTTTTCCTTCTCTCTCTCTCTCTCCCCCCACCTTTCTTTCTCTCTTTCTTTCTGTCTATCTGTCTTTCTCTCTCTCTCTGTCCCCACCTTTCTTTCGTTCTTTCTCTTTCTCTCTCTCCCTCCCCCTTCCTTTCTCACTCTCTCTCTCCTCCACCTTCCTTCCTTCCCTTCTCTCTCTCATCTATCTATCTATCTATCTATCTATCTATCTATCTATCTATCTATCTATCTATCTATCTATCTATCTATCTATCTCTATCCATCCATCCATCCATCCATCCATCCATCCATCCATCTAATCTATCTGCCTGCCTGTTTCTCTCTCTCCACCTTCCTTCCTTCCTTCCTTCCTTCCTTCCTTCCTTCCTTCCTTCCTTCCTTCCTTCTTTCCTCTCTCTCCCCTATCTCTCTCTCTCTCTCTTTCTCTATTTCCTTCCTTTTCTCTCCTTCCTTCCTTCCTTCCTTCCTTCCTTCCTTCCTTCCTTCCTTCCTTCCTTCCTTCCTTCCTTCCTTCCTTCCTTCCTTTCTCTCTCTCTCTCTCTCTCTCCCACCTCTCTCTCTCTTTCTTTCTGTTTCATTTTGTTCTTTGTGTTTTTATAAAAAAAATTACTGAAAAGGGGGGGGATTTAAAAAAGCAGAGAGCCCTGGAAATGCTGCTTTTGACAATACCTTTAATTTTTGAGCATCTCTTTCGTTTTCTCATGGCATCTTCTGCTTAAGAAAAGTACGTTTGAAGCCTGAGTTCATTGTTGTGTCTTGTTGGGAATGGCTTGCAAATACATGTGTGTCTAAAGTCTGTATTAAAGTAGTTTGGTGCTTATGGCCATGCAAGAGAAAACATCTGAAAAAGTAGCTTCATTGTTGTGTGTGTTGGCAGAACACTTGACTGTTGCATGGGGGACTTTGGGGGACATCTGCAGAGAAACAGAGATGTAACTAAAAATGAGCATGGTCAGCAGCACTTTGGAGATTGCCTGTTTTGTGAAATTTAAAAAGTGGGCAGAGTTTCTGATGAAGATGATTGTCCCTCTTCTCCTGCCACTGGGCTGACATCTGCCTTGAATGGGCCAGCAAAGTTGATGTTCTTAAACCTCCTAATAAGAGAGATTTCTGCTTCTGAGGAGTTGACTTCCAACGATTGGTGATCTTGTGATGGTAGTGATACTTTTATGTGGTAAAGACCACCTGTTCACAGGATAATTTTACCTGTAGGACAGACTCTGCATGGTAACCACTCCACTGGTACATAATTGCTTGTAAAAAGTATTATAGTGTAATAATTCAGGTGCGTAGCCGTGTTGATCTGAAGCAGCAGAACAAAGTTGGAGTCCAAAGTTTCATCCAAGGTATAAGATTTTGTGTGCATGCACGCTTCTTCTATCTGAAGAAGTGTGGGTGGCACATGAAATCTTATACCTTGAATAAAATTTTGTACCTTGAATAAAATAGTCCACAAACTACTCCCATCCAGTGCATCCACAAACCTAGAAGAAGAAGAGATTGGATTTATACCCTACCCAAGGGAGTCTCAGAGCGTCTTACAAACTCCTTTCCCTTCCCCTCCCCCCAACAGACACCCTGTGAGGTAGGTGGGGCTGAGAGAGCTCTGAGACAACAGCTGGCATAGAGCTATGGCTTGTCCAAGGTCATCCAGCAGGTGCAAGGGGGGAGTGAGGAATCAAACCCAGTTCTCCCAGATTAGAGTCTGCACACTTAACCACTACACCAAACTGGCTCCTAGCGTTGTTCTGCCAGTGAACTAGAGCTGCCAACTCCAGGCTGAGGAAATCCCTGGAGATTTCGGAGTGGAGGGTGGGGTTTAGGGGAAGGAGGGACCTAAGCAAGGCATAATGCCATGGACTCCACTTTCCAAAGCAGCCATTGACCTGATCTCTGTAGTTTGGACCTCAGTTGTAATTCCAGGAGATCTCCAGACCCCACCTGTAGGTTGGCAACCCTAAAAAGTCATATTCAGCATACTAGTTCTGCAGGAAGGCAACCTGATTTCCATGGGAACCTAACCTTTAGGAATTGATTCCAATCCAGTGTGGGAATAATTGTTGGACATAAGATATTGGTTCAGGCAAGATTTTGTATAGATGGGACAGAAAATAATGTTTTTATTGGTTTTGTCAAAACTGTTTTGACAACAAGGTAAACAGAATAAGAAGCAAAAGGTGGATGTGGCTGGATGACCACACTTCTGGTAACATTGGGTGTGGCCTAATATGTTAATGAGCTGTGCTGTCAGGGGTGTGGCCTAATATGCTAATGAGTCCCTGCTGGGCTTTTTCTCCAAAAAGAGCCCTTGTAGAAATGATACAAACTATATAGAGATGGAGCTGTTCAATTCAAATGCCTTGGCATATGGAGCTGTGTCTGTTAACACATGTTTTCTAGTGACTATCACACTGCAGACATTAAGTAATGTGTGAAGTAGTCACCCCAGTCACAGTTTTTAGATCATTTTTCAAACAAAATACTTTTCAGTGGAATTGGTTTGCCTGGTCAGCTGTAGGCCCCTGACGGATCATGAGACAGTGGTGAATGTCTGCATAGTAGTGACTTAGTTCTTTTGCCTTTGAGACTGAAGCCAAATGGGTGCAAAGCTGTTTGTGAGAACATAAACATTCTCATCCCCAATGCATGTAGCAACACCAGCTGCAGCAAAGATCATAAAAAGTCAATTGCACTTCCAAAAATGTGACTTTCATCTACTTCTCCTTCAGATTCTCCAGATTGTTCTTACATCATCTCTACAACATCTTCCAGTTTTCTGTTTTCTTCACTCTTTTTTTTTAAAAAAAAGAAATGCTGCAGGCTATGAATAATCTATCTAGTGACAGAGCTCTCTGTCACTTCCTCAAGCAGAATAACTTTCTAACACTGTATTTCAAACTGTCTGCTAGTGGAATGTTTTCAATCTGTTTTTCAAAGTACAAATATGGGAAGGAGAAGGGGTGTTAGTGGAGGTGGTGGCAAGGAACAATGCCAAGAAGTACTGCTCGCACTCAAATAATCTGATTCTCTGATGTTCATACAGAGGGTGGTTCATGCCTTCTACTGGCCTTAGGCAAGCTGTCATTTTCCGTCTTGTTTGAGAGAAAGAGAGAGAGAAGGGGGGGGGGGGGGGAGCTATTCTACATTCCTGGATAATGAACGTAGATATTGTTTCTTGACTCTTGAAGGATCCTAGAATTCTTCTTTAACAGAAAAGATGTGGATATCAGTTCTGAATCCTTAAAGAGCCACAGCTATATGAAAAATATATTTTAAATGGATCATCTGAATTCAACAGCTTATACTTATGCATATTTACTCATAAGGTACACATGAATGTATGAAACTACCTTATATTAAGGGGTTCTAAAAATTTGAAATGATATAACTGTGACATCCAAATTATTGATTGGCTTGAGTATTTAACACACTATGTTTTTGTACAATACAGACTCTTTGGAGTGGAATTATTGAGCAGGATTTCAAGAATGCTGTGGGGTTTGCACTTCTGCATCATTCTGTTTTGGTTAGGATTATCAGAAATAATCTGTATTTTGAAAACAAATAATTTTTGGAGCAATCAATGGAACAAATCTGCAAAACGAATAATGAACAGGATGGAAGAGGTAGTCTCCTACCTCCAGTGATAAATAGTATAATAAGCCAAATGCTCATTATTTCAGGGACGGCCCCTAATTCCAGAATATTGTTCTTGTGGAAGATTCCTGTGTACAGAACAGGCCAAATCCTATGTAAGTGCTCAGAGAAGCTGCAGACTTCATTACACTGGAATCAACAAAGCCTGTAAACCTGCTAAATTTGGGGGGTTGGAAGTTGGATGCATATAGTTGTTATAGTTGGCCATCTGTGTGAAATCAACGGAGAATTTTCTCTAGTTTGACATCCATTACTTCCCATTTGTAACACATCAATTTCCTTTGTACACTGTATCATAAAGTGCTGTGTACAAAAAAACCCTCTTATGCAAAGGAAATCATTTATTTGTCAAATTCTCCTTTGGTGGGAAGCTTGAATGAGCACCTCATTTCCCGACTGCGCTAAAATGAAACTCCCTGCTTTTGTATGGTTGCCTGCCTTGGCCTGGCAACTTGTGGGAGAATGGGAAGAGGTGATATGGGGAACAGTTGGCATGACATCACTTCCAGTAAAAATCAGAAGTGATGTCACACCTCTCTAGGAATCATTGGAAACTCTATGGTAAAACTGGTTTTACCATATAGTTTCTGAAGATCCCTAGAGAGGTGTGACATCACTTCTACGAAAAACCTGGAAGTGTCATCACACCATTGGTGATTACATTTTTTAAAAAAATTACTCCCTCCACTGCTGGAATGTAAGTGGGCAATGCTTTCTGGGAGTGGGAGATCTCATGCCCCAGCTGCCATAAGAACATAAGAGAAGCCAATGTTGGATCAGGTCAATGGCCCATCCAGTCCAACACTCTGTGTCACACAATGGCCAAAAAATACCAGGTGACATCAGGAGGTCCACCAGTGGGGCCAGTACACTAGAAGTCCTCCCAGGCAACATGATTTTGAAGGACCCTGTCAAATATGAGGCAACAAGTAATGACTCTTTTGCCAAGTCTAGAAGCCTGTTTTGGCATCCATTTACAAGAAGGGGGATGTCTGAAGTTTTGTGCTTTTAGGCTGGAGTGCCTGTGCAAAGTCTCATACACACACACTCAAAAGATCCAGAAAAACTGAAAGCTGTAACAATCATAATGCTAAAGAACACAACTGATACGTGTTCTTTTCTTTTTTTTACAGTGAGTCCATCTACTGTACAACAGTATATTACTGCATGCTATTGTGATTCTGCAAAGATATATTCCTATAAAGAATTGTCCCATATTACTGGCAGTTTTCAGTTTTCATAAAAAGGTAAAGGTTTCCTTTGCTCAAAAACCAGTTGAATCTGACTCTAGGGGGCTGTGCTCATTTCCGTTTCCAAGCCGAAGAGCCAGTGCTGTCCAAAGACTTTTTCCATGGTCGTGTGGCTGGCATTACTAAACACCAAGGCCATGGAACGCTGTTACCTTCCCACTGAAGTGGTACCTATTTATCTACTTGCAATTCTTGCTTTTGAACTACTAGGTTGGCAGGAGCTGGGGCCAGAGACAGGAACTCACTCTGTCATGCGGCGCTTGAGTCTCAAACTGCCGAGCTACCAACCTTCCGGTCTGCAGCTCAGCATCTCAATCTCTGAGCCACCACGACCCCTGGCAGTTTTCATACCAGGGTGTTAATTTATACAGGAACCTGTGACTGAGCCTCCATATCAGTGAAAACCTGTTGTGGAATGCAGCAGCTATAATTTCTGATGGGTTCCACAGCTACCCTTGGAAAATTTCCTGCTAGCTGCTGATGGTAACTGTTGTTATAGGGCAAGATATCATATGGTAACATTACTGATATTATACTATTAACCTCCTAAATGCATGAGATACATGTTACAATGGTAGGTTCCTCAATTTTCTGAGCTGGCCTTTCTAAAAATAATAACTTCATACTTTAATGCTTTAATGCTGACCAGTAAAGGACTATATGAAACAAACAGTGAATTTTCATTTCAGAAATAACCTTACCTTTGAATGCAAGTTTTGGACATGATCTCATGCTTTAATTTTCATGGTGCACAGTTGCCTGCAGAGCATGGTTTAATTACATACAGATATTAGTTGGCTAGGTAAATTTGCTAGTAACAGGAACTTTACAGAAATTTATTGAAAATGTTTTTTTTTTAAATCGTAAATAATATTCTCTTCCTGTGGCATATTTTTTGTTGTTGTTAAAGAACACACAATTCCCCAATTATTCCTGATCTGGACATAGTGTAGTTCTGATATTGCAGTTATTCACCCAAGTCCTCAGGCTGCTCAGTATGTACCAGTCTTCTCCATCTGAGTAGGGCTTCTGCTGGCAAAGGAGTCTGAGCATGGCCCTGCTGGTTGCCAAGGCATGGTTTACAATGTTCCACCATGTGCTGTATTCTTCTGATGGCTAATTAAACTTGGCATGTATAAATTTGAAAAAGGCAGTTCAATTGATTCATCTTTTACAGAGATAAGAGATTTATTTTTAATGAGATTGTAGAACAACCGGGTGTGTATTTTAAATGTTAGATCGTTGTGTCACTCAATGTACCTTACGGTCTGTACCAGACAAAGATTCGGATCTACAGCTTTGTTCTGTTTTGAAATACAGTATAGTGATTGAACATGTGCCACAAAGTATGCCAATGAGTCAGTCAAAGAATCAGCTGTGCTAGCTATTGTGAAGAACTCCAGAGATAAGAACATACAAGAGTCCTACTGGATCAGACCAGTGGTCCATCTAGCCCAGCATCCTGTCTCACACAGTGGCCAACCAGTTCCCCTGGATGGCCAACAATGGGGCATACAGGCTGAGGCCTTCCCCTGATGTTGCCTTCTGGCTCTGGGATTTAGAGGTTTAGTGCCTCTGAATGTGGAGGTTCCCCCCAGTCATCATAGCAAATAGCCTTTGATAGACTTATCCTCCATGAATCTATCTAATCCCCTTTCAAAGCTGTTTATTCTTGTGGCCATCACTACATCCTCTGGCAGCGAATGTCACATATTAATCACTCTCTGTTAAAAAGTATTTCCTTTTTTCTGTCCTGAACCTACTGCCCACCAGCTTCATTGGACACCCTCAAATTCTACTATTTGGGGAGAGGAAGAAAAAAAAATCTTTGTCAACTCTCTTCACCTCATGCATACTTTTATAAACCTCTATCATGTCCCCCCTTAGTTGTCTCTTCTAAACTGGAAAGTCTCAGACTCTTCAGCCTTTCCTCATTGGGAAGGTGCTCCAACCTCCTACTTATTTTGGTCAGGGGCTAGATCTGGCCCCCACAATGCTTGTATGTAGCCCACCAGCAACTGGCTGCTGGCTGCTTCCTTCTCCCTCTCTCAGTCTCTCTTGATTCCTTCAGCACCACAGCTTGCTTTGCCAGGCTCTCTCAACCGCCCAGGAGCTATAGAGCAAACCATCTCTTCCTTCCATTGGCAAAGGCTCCTTCTCCCTTGGGGAGGAAGAGAGGGAGAGGGAAAGAGTGAGAGCTTGCTTTGCCAGGCTCTTTCAGTTGCACAGCAGAGCTACTGAGCCAAGCTTCACACCACTGGCTGAGGCTCCTCTCCCTCCTTGTTCCCCTGAGGGGAGGGAAAGAGCGAGATCTTTCTTTGCCCAGTTCCCTCAATTGTACAGGAGAGATACAAAGCACCTTTAAGATCAACAAAGTTTTATTCAAGGTATGAGCTTTTTGCCTTGCTACACAGAGAGAGAGAGTGTGTGTGTGTTTTGTTAAGCTCATTATGTCAATGCTCTCCTGGGAGCAACTGGGTTAACCTCCTCTTTTTCACTATATTCATGCCCTCATGATCCAATCTTTCTCAGTAGGAAAGCAATTTAGATGAGGAATAGTAACTATTTAGATGAGGAATAGTAACAAGCCACAAAGTGTATTAGGCTGAGATTGTATGTCCGGACCAAATTCACCCAGTTCCTTTGTAGGCTGGGGATTTTGAACTTAGACTTCCCAGATAGTAGGCTGATACTGACCACTATACATGTCTGTCTCTCTATTCTTGCACTGCCTCATAGGAATTGTAGTTATTTCTCTGGAGAAGACTATAGTTTTGTAGACAAACACATAGCCTTCAGTCTGCATCATGTGCCTTCTCACATGGTCTGGACCAGCACACCAAGCAACTTATGTTCAAAAGCTCACAATGCCCATTTATTTCATCTTTTCCACCACGTCTTAAGCTCAAAGTATTGACCACGTGATTTCTGTAATGAATGTTAATAAATCAAAAGTAGGTTTGCAATTTACAGATACTCACATGAACAACACTTGAACAGCATACTTAGCATTGCTACAGTATAGATATTGTCTCCAGATTTTGATGCAGTAATTGAGAACAAGATTTGTCAGTTATCAGAGACTATTAAATAAAATATTGCAAGAGTGCTAATGTTTTAAGCACATTTTAAGTTTTTAAAAATCTTTAATTGTGCTTGTGTCCTTTATAAAGTGTATATTTCCGTTACCTGGGATTATATTTTATGACACACATGGCCAGGCCCTACAAGGTCTCATTTATGTCAGATCTGGCCCTCATAATAAATGAGTTGCCCTCCTCTGTTCTTTTCCCAACTCTGCAATTACGGTTGCCAGGTTTGGGGGGCATTCCGGAGGTGGGCAGGAATGTTGTGTGGCAATGTCCTGCATTTTGGGCAAAACTCTATGGGCTCTTTGGCTTAAAATCAGAGTTTTGCCCAAAAAGCAGAGCATTGCCATGTGATGTCCCAACATGATGATGTGACTTCTGTGTGACATCATCATATCGGGGATGACACTGTATGATGTCTCTGTTTGGGGGTGCGGCTTTGGCAGACAGAAGCCTCCAAAATTGGGTGAACCTCCACCTGGACCAGGGGTCTGGCAGCCCTATCTGCAATGTCCTTTTAAAGATATTTATTCAGGCTTGACACTGCAGTGTGCTGAAGACACAAAGAAGATTAATTTAATATATGTCAAAATAGAGAAATCTTTCTGCCATCTACTGCTGAACCTGAATGTGAATATTTATCTAAGCCTTCAGATGTTATCCTTTAAAAGTGCAAGTTTATAAACAAAAATTGTCCTGTAAATACATTTATTTATTTATTTATTTATACCATTTATTTGCCATCTTTCATCCTTACAGAACTCAAGGCAGTTTACAACATAGATAAAACATATACAATATTTAAAAGACATAAAAACCCAAATTTAAAATCACAACTCAGAACTGCTAGTAAACTTAATCAAAAGTGGTCCTAAATGAAACCATCTTCAACTGCCTTCTAAAGATCCAAAGTGAGGGGGCCAGGCATACCTCTGTGGGGAAATTGGGGCTGCCAGTGAAAAGGCCCTGTCTCGTGTTCCCACCAAACAAGTGTCTTTGATTGATGGGAGAGTCAGGAGGGCCTCATGACCTTAATTCCTGGGCAAGAACACATGGGAGAAGACGGTCCTTCAGATACTTGGTTCCAAGTCATGTAAAGCTTTAAATATGAAATATTTAAATATTTCATAGGAAATACATTATACAAATGCTAGATGTTAATTTGTAGAGTGATTCATTTATTCCAATAATGTTTTCTACTTGTTGCTCTATAGCAGCTAGGAGTGGGGCATTATAGAGCTGCAGTTTCGTACCTGAGGCTGCAGTGGATGGGAAATCTGCCATGTTCTGGGTTGTATAAAGGACTTACAGTGTTCCCAACAATGAAGTTGTCATGGCTATTCTTTATTTGAGGGTTTTAAAAAATATTTGTTAATTTAATTGTTATGCTTTTTTAAAAAGAGCATGAACCCCTTTCAGCATTTCAAAAAGCATTCTGCAAATGTTTCAAATAAGGAACAGCGCAAGCAAACAACTTGGTAAGCTCAAAGAATCAATCTGGAATTGTATTGTCTTACCTGATTAGCATAATAATGTGGAAATTGTAATTAAGATTAAATCTGTATGACTGTAACCAGAGAGAGCCCAAAATCTCAAAACAAAAAAAATCCACACAGTGCAGTCTCCCCTTCCCTGAGTATAATGTATCTCTGTCCACCCATGACTGGTGGGCTTGCTAGAAATGTGGGAGATGAAGGCTTTGCCTTGGAGACTGATAGCACTTCTGCAGTCTTCTATAAAAACTAGAAATTTGCAGAGAAGTGTTATTGGGTTCAACACATTTTGTATTTTTTTAAACTGTGTGTTGATTTCATGTTTGATTTTGTCAGGGGAAAAATTCCAGTATATTTGTTCCAGTGGCACAGCTCTTCCCACCAGTGTGGGCATGCTAGCCAACTGAAATAACCCCAAATGTTCCAGATATGACTCATCTTCTCAAAATAATGAGGTGAGCTTGTTAACAATGTTTCAGAACAGAATACATATGGCAATAATTTTATTTGTTTTTGGTTACTGATCCTTTGAGATAAACACTGCTTATAACTGCACTACCAAACACTGTTTAGAATCCTACAAAGGATCTGAAATGACTTGGATGCCAAATTTTGCCAAAGAGCCATTTGCTCTTGTAATTCCCTATAATCTGGTTGCTTGTTGGACAGCGGCAGTGCATTGATCTGCATTGCTGTGTGGAATATGTATGCGCAAGAAAGTGGTGTGTGTGGAAAAAAACACCTCCTCCATTGGATTGCACTGCAGATTGTCAGGGCAGGACCTAGGCTAAGGGCAGACAAACCAACAAACCAAGATGCCAACTTTACTGTCATATAGATCTGAGCAACACCACCAATGGACCCAGCAACATCAGCCATACCATCTCAGGTTCCTACTCCTGCTCATCCTCTAATATGATGTATGCCATCATGTGTTAGCAATGCCCTTCCATCTTCTACATTGGACAAACAAACCAGTCCCTTTGATAAAGAATTAATGCACATAAGTGTGACATCAAAAACCACAGCATTCAAAAACCACTGGGGGAATATTTTAACCTTCTAGGACATTCAGTTGCTACCTAAAAGTAGCAGTTATCTTACAAAGGGATTTCAAAGGGAGGTTAGAAAGAGAGACTGCTGAATTGCAACTGATGATGAAGCTCAAGACAATGCACCCATCTGGACTGAATAAAGACCTAGGCTTCCTGTTTGGTGTAGTGGTTAAAAGCGTGGACTCTAATCTGGAAAACCAAGTTTGATTCCCTACTCCTCCACATGAAGCCAGCTGGGTGATATTGGGTCAGTCACAGCTCTCTCAGAGCTCTTTCAGCCCCACCCACCTCACAGGGTGTCTGTTGTGGGGAGAGGAAGGGAAGGTGATTGTAAGCTGCACTGAGACTCCTTTGAGTAGTGAAGGAAAGGGTATAAAACCAGATCTTCTTCTTCTTCTTCTATCTAACAACCAATGCTGATTTCTCCATGCCTACTACCTCTCTGCATATAACACTTAATCCAGTCACACCTGTTATCACCATTTGCCTGTTAATGTCATTTGGCATCTGAAATCACTCCACTTTCCAATATATAGGAACATATGTACTCACAAAAGCTTATACCCTACCATGTTTGAGGTGCTACTGGACTCTTACTCTTTTCTGCTGCTACAGACACAAACACAGCTACCCATCTTGATCTATCTCCAGAGTGGGGAGAAGCTACATAATTCATCATGGCTTGTATTCAATGAAAAAAATTCTGAGTACCTGCTATTGTCGGAGACTGAGTATTTTTCTGAAAGTCGTCTTGTGTGTGCCTTTTCCAGGCATCTTTATGTATGGTTGCTCTCACATAAAGAACACATATTATTCTCAATGATGCCCCAAGCCACAGATGGTTTCAGTACAAAAAGGCTTTCACTGAACTATTATCTTCATGTATAGACTATAAAACAAATTATTCATGAGTAACTAACCTTTTTGTTCAACAACTTGTGCTGCCCAGGTTCTGACTTCACATGGTTAATCATGCATGGCCAGCAAAAAAGAAACCCAAGCATGTGCAATTTGTATATTGTGGCCAGCCTAAGGAATTCCCCTTTGTGCTTTAATTTGTTGACTAGTCAGATTTGTTAAGCAATCAGATTGTGTCGGACACTCATGAATTTAGAATTCTCTCTGATTTGGATATTCTTCTGTTCCTTTGGTTACTGGTTATAAGAGCAGGAGACTCAGATGCTGAAACACTGAACCAGTTTGCTTAAATGGCCATTAATGAATAGGGTTGCAAATTATTGTCCTGTAGTTTCTGTTGATTCCCTTAACACAACAGAGAATTCATGTTTGTAATATTGTATGAAAAAAGTGGGGGGGAGATACTGGGATGTTATGAGATTTAGCAGTAACTATAACAACGGAGCTGGAAGCAATGCCTGCTGGGAAATGTAGTGTGATAGAACAGAAAACAGAAAGTAGACGAGTGGAGATTTGGCCTGGACTTACACTAACTGAATGATCCAATAGTTAAGGTTACCAGTCAAGCACTTGCAAATGGCAGGAGAGTCTGGGGTATGGAGGCAATGTAATCTGCTTGTATTGATGAAGCAAAGTAACTTCCAGTGAGAACCTGCTAGAGTTTCAGATGAATCCTAAAGAATCACCCCAACATAGTGATGTCACTTGTAGATTTGTGCTGGACATGACTTCAGGACATTGGTGTGACACTGGAAGACACCCCCCAGTTTTGCTCCCACTGCTCCCAGGATCAGTGGCAAGGGCCTGGGGATTGACTGGGAGGTCACCCTCCAGTACAAGAAACCTGCCCCCTACTTTGCCTCTTGCAGCAGGCTCAAGAAGGCTGCTCTAGTCAGACAAGAGCTAAGGCCAATTGGATCCAGTCCTGTAGTTTCTGGGCAGGAGCTAGTGAAACCACTTCTGCTGGAAAGATCACCACAGCAGGCCTTGCCTGTCTCTAGAACCCAGCCATGGCTTGCCTTTGCTGAAGGCATATCTCAACTGCATCCTGGACTTTTTTTTGACATTGGGTCCAACAGCAGTGCAGTGACAAGAATAGGCAGACAAGGTCCACAGTCAGATGTGCCTTTAGATCTGACTCAGCTGCAAATGCCTGATGGATCTACAAGGCACAATCAAACTGCAGCATCTGGGAAAGGTCCTGCAGTCATCAGCACCTCGTGCTGCTCTGCTACAGAAATGGAGTTAAAAGACACCAAGAAAAGTCCAGTCCTAATCCTTGCCGACAGACCATGGATGGACTTTCCCCTGTCTGATCACTCAAGCATGCACTCAAGCTGTCGGGATGGTCTGCCCATTCCATCCCAACTCAGTGCCGTCCCCCCCCCCCCCCACTTAGCAGTATGCACATAACCACATACTCCATGGGGAACCCTCAGTGCGGAACTGTGACTCCTCATTTATGCGCATGGGAAACAAAAGGCAACCCACACACATACTCATCCAAACATGCCATTTGATCAGGCAGTGATGGGCTGAGCCCACAGCTACAAAGGATGTGTGATCTTGCAACACTGTGTCAATTTCCATTGGGGGAAATAGGCTCGCTTCCCCTCCATACCAATTGCTTGTGTGACTGTAGCCAAGAACAGTCTGCAGTCTAGAGATCAGTTCAGGTTGCCAGGCATCCTGCAATGGTGGGAGGCCTCCTGCTTGCAACCCTTGCTGCCCACTGTTGCTCACAGAGGCAGCAGGGCAAACAAAACATGATGCCACTTTGAGGGAAAATCTGGAATTGACACCATGTAGCACAGCTCTAGGAATCACTGGAAACAATGGAGTTTCTGGTGATTCCTAAAATGACATGATGTCACTTCCATTTTTTTTCTGGAAGTGACATCATGCAATACATGATGCCATGCTCCCCATGTTCACCTCCACCAAATGCCCATCAGTTTCCAGGCACAGCCTGACAAGCCTAAGATCAGCTGCAGTTCTAGGAGACCACCACACTCTACCTGGAGGTTGGTAACCCCAGTAGGCATGGCTGAAGTACTAAAGAGTACTAATATGAATACTGTCTTGCAGTGAAATGAGCTGACCTTGGAGTCATAGGAGAAGGGGGATCATTTAGTTATTTCTGTGCCCGTTAGTCCTCCTTCTAATAGGATGTCTCTTAATGAGCAAACCTCATGCTCTTCAGGAAGAATGCCCTGCCTTGTAAAAGGCAGTGAAGAGTCACCGGCTGCTATTACTCCCTGTTGGATAGCCTGGAAGGGATGAGATAAAATTTGGAAACCCTGCAGAAATGCTTGTATGGCAAGCCAGAAAAGGAGCAGGGTACAAAGTCTTGTCACATAAGGGACTGCAGCTATTTGGCCGGCTCCGCAAGTGAACAGGGTAGTGAGGTACTTCCTAAAGGAAGAAGAGAAGGATAGTGCCACTTGAACTCACTAGGCTGAGAATGGGAAGGAAGGATTTAAGTTCTCCTGGAAGTTTAAATTTTGGAGGAGATAAAAACAGATGCTTAATAATGGATCACTGGTGAATAAAGGCACTCAGCACATGTTCAGAGACATGCAGTCATTCTCACAAGACAAGTTGCAGCAAGGTGGCTTGCAGTTAAGCATTTACAACAGATACCAACCTGTCAGTTAAGATCTGCCTCTCTGTCTCTCTGTGTCCCTCTCTTCAGAGGTGAAGTGGGCATTTTCTGTGGTAGAAATTTCAGATTTCACCTTTGTAATGCTCTCCCACTTGACCCTCACCCTGGTGCCTACTTTACTGCCTTTTAGGATTCAGGCTGAAACATATCTTTTTACCCAGGGTTTTAATTAGGAGGTTTCTACCTGTTTTATGGTCTGGTTCTGGGCTGAGGTCTTTTTTAATGGACACTTTCATTCTGTTTGTCCCTCACCCTGTTTTAATTTCTTGTTGTTTTTGTACTGATAATTTATTATTTAATTGTAAACTACCTCAAGAAGGAGGCAGCAGACACAACTTCTAAATGAATAAATATACCATATCATTCATATTTCCTGCCCACTACTCTTGCATGTCACTGCTCATATCCAAGAGGACAGGAAACACAGAAAAGAAGGAAAGGAACAAGCAAGAAAAGGTTATATCATAAGGCAGCTGTAAAATGAACCTGGCCAGTATGGGATTGTCTGAATTGGGACAGGAGCTCCAGAACTATCTTATCGTTTCCCTTTTCCCATTTTTTTCTGAAGCAATTTAAGAAAGAGTGGTGCCTTTTCTTTTATACCTTCATAAGAAAAGGGGCTAGCGATTTACTTTAGAAAACAGTAACCTCTGGGTACTCAGCAAGGAAGCATAATACATTTCTAAGAGAGAGTCAATAAACATACCCCTGACTAACTAAAGGCCTGCATTTGAATGTGCAGCTGATGATGAAACATGACTGTTAGTTAACTGCAGTTTTGTAATGCACTCACTGTTCTCTCAAACATCTATATTTGTGGTGCAGATATCCACTTCCCCCTTCTTCTTAAGTATACCCAGAAGGGAAACAAGCCAGGTCCTAATCTTCATATTCTAGATCAGTGATTCCCAGCCTTGTGGCCATATGTTTCTTGGCATCTGTTTGCTTCTTCTCCAAAGCACCGCTTCTCTAAAGCAAAGAGACTATTCTGGCTTCCTTCCACCACTGAAATAAGAGGTGCTTTTTAAAACAACAACAACCCCTTCTCTGCAAGGAACACCCAACTGAAAACATCTGCCTCCATTATTAGAGGATGCCTGGCTTCAACCTCTTAATATTTTTGTGGAACTTTTTAATATTTTGTCATTGGATTTAGTCCCTTTGAACAGCTATTTTTTAATTAGTTTGATTAGTCCCACTCCCAGCTGGAGACCTGCCATGGAAAGGGGGCTCATTGACAATGACATCATTTCTGGCATAACCCAGAAGCGGTATCATCACATTGGAGTCATTTTTACAAATGTTAAAGCTTTGTGGTCAGAGTGTTGGCTGAGGCAGTGACATAACTTCTGGATCCCAGCAGAAGTGATGTCTTGGCAACAGTGAGACACTGACCCCCTCCATTTCCCACAGCATTTCCATCTGTTGCCCAGCTGAGCAGTAGCAAGCAGAGCTGGGGTGGGGGGGAAGACCTCCCACTGAAGCAGGAGAACCGGACACCCTAGGTGACACCCACGTCATGCAAGCCATTTTGTTGTGCACACTTCTGTTCTCAAAATTCCAAAAGTATCTACAGGCTCAGTGAGGTTGAGGACCTCTGTTCTAGACCAACCCAAAGGACAGTTAAGGAAATAGTAGTTTTATTTATCTCACTCTGTTGGGTTAGCTTTTTTATTTCTGCTCTACTTCCATAATAGTACAAAAGAATTTTCTGTGTTCAGCCAGTTAGGCCAGAATAAATCAAGTTTCATAATGCTAGGTCAACTGCACTTTGATTGTTAAACCTCATCCCTAACGTATTGCAAGATCACAGGCAAGTGAAAGCCCATTACAATTTCTGGCTTTGCGACACCACACGTTGCATTTTTAAAGAGTGTAAACTACTCATGCCACAGTTGCTACTGACAAGTTTGAAAATTTTTTATTTTTTATAATGATCTGGCATTTTTATTCAAGAGCTGCTTTACTGATTTTTGAGTAGTTTTATGACTGACTCCTTCCTACATTTTCAATCCACCAGTCCTTTTACCTGTCTTGCTTTTATAAGCTAGAGTGAAAAATAAAATTAGACAATCTCTCTGCTACTAGCTTATAAGAATGAAGAGAAAGGGCTGAATTAGACAGGGTATTTGTTCTCCATGAGTACTGGCAACCATATGCCAGCTGCTGGTCCCCGTGGAGAATTCCTTCTAAAAAGAGCTGTAGTGGTCCAATTCTGATAAGAACTGCAGCATGGGGTGGTGGTGGTGTGAGGTGCTGCTGACCTGAAACAGTGCTGGGGACAGTTATTTACCTCTCAGGCAGCCCACATGGAGAACACATGACCAATTTCCTGTCCAGTTTGACTCAAAGTCATGGTGTGTTCCTGGCCCTTCACGCCTCCTCTAACAATTGGCTACATCCTCTCCTGCCAGTGGTTATTGCTTCCCTGTGTGTTCCTTCCTCCCATAGAGCAGAGTTAAATATCACAGGCAGAGGATTTATTTTTCATTTATCGTACAGCAGAGTTACACACAAAAAGCACATAATAATATAAAATAGTAACCAAGATGATACAATGGATATGCAGGCCAATTGAGCAATCCTCCTAAATATTAATATCTAAATTTTCAATCAACTCTACCGCAGCTGGGAAGAGCTCCATCACAACTCCCTGGAAAGCACAATGCTCATATTCCTGTGAGAGATGGAAAATAGTTTGGCGGGCTGCGCCACAATTGCATCTGGGTACTGGTATTTTGCCCTGTTTAAACAATAGGCCTGCACAACTACCAAAGCCTTTCCATACTTTACATGGCAAGTCAAATCCTGCAGTGCTCTCACTGGTGTTTATCAGGTTATGGATATTGGGTGGATTGTGTCCATGTTCGCAACCATTCATTTCCTAGTTCAAAATTTTGTGATTGTTGGATTAGTGCAGAGCTCATTGCTGGGTGTCGGGATCTTAGTCTGGATAGGCCCACATCAGCCATGTCTTTGCGGATAGGCAGCTCTCTGTTTTCAGTAATCTTTCTGTATTCACGAAGGAGAGCATCTGGTCTTTGGGGATGTGGGGAAGCGATGTGGCACAATGTTGGTAGCCAATAGGTCAGAGTGAGTTTAATACATATGCTGGGGGTTGTCATTTTTATACTGAGTTCAACTTAAGTTTGTGGACATGGGGGCTGCTGAGCCCACTGGAACACCATATTTTGCAGCACTGTACACCAAACCCAAATCAGAGGAGAGGAGAGGCAGGGGATTTCCTTTCCTTTGTTCTCTCATTCTTGAATGCTTGCACACTTCTCCTTGACCCAATTCCTTTTTAATTATCATGTGTGTTAGGAGTGTGCATACCTAAACTGTGTGTATATATATGAGAGAGAGAGAGAGAGAGAGATGGAAAAAAATTCCTCAAACATGACAAGAGTCACTACTTTTTAGCAACTCCCTGAATGGATGTTAAATTCCTTTTGTCCCATCCCAGATAGGAGTTGCTACAGCATGGTATGAATAAAACAACCATGTTGGTGAGGCCACTCACTTGCGTATTTGCCACACAATCAACTCCCTCCACCCACATACACCCTTTGGAGTATGCTTGTGAAAGACATCACCCTGACTATTTGGGAAATAGTAAGTCCCTTCATTTTTTTCTCGGGATGTTTTTATATCCCATATATAGAAGTATGAGAGAGCATCATATTAGAAAACAGGGTGTTGCTGTACATCATCATCAGCTATTCATTTGCAGGTAACGCAGGACAGCAAGTTTAACACCAAGTAGCCTTAGAGACAAACAGGATAAATATTCCACTCAGTATCTTCCTCCCTATCTATTTACATGGTTGTCTAAGGTTTCTGTTCTATCTTTGTACCTTTTGCTCCCTCAACAACTTCCTCTCTGCTATTTTAAGATGACAGCTGATACTCAAATAGAATCCTAGCTATCCGCTACATACAGCTCATCTTTATTTCTGGACAGCAAAAAGATAACGAATGAACTAGCATTTCATCCCTGCATTTTGCCTAGTCCTTGTCTCCCAACCTTACCCTGAGTGCTGAAGGAGAGAAGAGATTCCAGAGTTGGAGCCTTGTGAGTGTTATCTAGTTGGAGCAGACTGCTTGCATATTTATTTAATCAGAATGGAGACTCCGGTTAATACACCTGTGGTGATTTTCAGAGAAGATGGTGTCAAGTAGAGATGTAAAATTTCCAGAAATGTTGAAGCTCAGAAAAAAATTCTTGTTTTTTCCGGGGGTTTTTTGGGGGGGAGGGGGAACAGAAATTTTCAGAAAAATTGAAAAAAAATGCTACATTAGCCCTTCTTCTTTTTTTTTTTCCAGATTGAAAGACATTCTGTTACTTTAGGAACATAAAATATGACTATGGACAATTTTACTTGGCATAAAATTATCACAACTCGCATATTAAAAATATAGTGTATCCAAACAATTATTACAAACAGAATTTACTTTTTAAATAATATTTATTTGTAATTGTAACAAATGGAGCAACAATCTCCTGAACTGTTTACTAGCTTATGTGCAACAGACAAAAACACTCCACAAAACAATTTTTAAAAATCCAGAAGTAACAATTATTTATATTTCCTCTCCACAGTATTAAATAAAAATAAAAACCCCATTCTCATAAAAAGAATTGAAGAGGGGGGAAGTGTATAGAAGGGAGTGTGGGACTAAGTTTCAATAAATGAGCATGAAATTTAATCAGAATCATTTTCTGAGCTGTAATTATCAGTTTCAGTCTCTGCTTCTGCAGCTACTCTGTTGTGTTTGTCATTATCACAGTTATTATGGACCTCTAAAAACTGAAGGTTTGCCTGGATTGAAACAGAAATTAGATTAATCTGATACCATACATATTTTTTAGAAATAATATGGAAAATATTTGAACACCTTGTCTTAAAATATTTTATTCATCATGTTAAAATAAAATGTTCCATAATCAATTTCTTTTCTTTTTTCAATTTTTCCAATTTTTTGGAAAAAACCCAAAAAAGGCTTCAGGAAAAAAATGGGGAAAAATGTTTTTCCCCCCAATTTTTTTTGGTTTTTTTCCCCAGGCCTTCACATTTCTAGTGTCAAGGATCTAGTCTTTTCTGTGAAGAGAGAAACAGGATATATAACCAGCCTGCATTTTATCTGACTGAAGAGTGAAATTCCATATGCCCTCAATGAGAGCCAGTTTGGCGTAGTGGTTAGGAGCATGGAATCTAATCTAGGAGAACCAGGTTTGATTCCCAGTCCTCCACATGCAGCTGCTGGTGTGACCTTGGGTCAGTCATAAGTTCTTTCAGAGCTGTTCTCTCAAGGGCAGTCCTCAAGGGAACTCTGTCAGCCCCACCTACCCCTCAGAGTGTCTGTTGTGGGGAGGGGAAGGGTAGGGAGATTGTAAACCACTCTGAGACTCCTTCAGGTAGTGAAGGGCAGGGTATAAATCCAATCTCCTCCTCCTCTTCCTTCATCATCTTCATCTGCTGTGGGTAGCCAGAATTGAGATGTTTTGCTCAGTGCTCCTGCTGGCATTGTTATGGAGACGGACATTTCTTTTTCTAAAATTTACTTGCTTAGTTATAGCCATTGATTCCTCTTATTCTCTTTTTTCTCTTAAAAAAGGAGTTAGAATTATAGAATTGGAAGGGACCTCCAGGGTCATCTAGTCCAACCTCTTGTACAATGCAGGAAATTCACAAATACCTCCTCCAACACCCCCAGTGACCCCTGTTCCAAGTTCAGAAAATGACAAAAAAAACCCAAAAAACCTCCAGGATCCCCGGCCAAACTGGCCTGGAGAAAAATTGCTTCCCACCCCAAAGTGGCAACCAGCATTTCTCTGAGCGTGTCAGAAAGGGCCACAAGAACTAAGCACTAATGCAATCCTTCCTGCCCTCCTTCTCATGATCTGCCTTCACAGAATCTTTTTGAAGAGGAAACAATGACCCTTTTGTAACTTCAGCCATTGCAGTTGTTTTAGGGCAGGGCAGGTGTTTTATCAGCAGTACAGGAAGCTTTGGGAAGACGTTGCTTGCCTCTGAGCATCTACAGAGGAAAATTCTGAAATTTGTAGAACTGCCTTGCAGCCCCTCCTCTTTTTCATCAAAACAGAATTGTTTAGAAACAGACTCCAAATTTCAAAAGAGAAAAAGAAACAGATTGTTGGCTTTCAGGGAGAAACTGGGGAAGAGGACTTAAAAGAATTTCTCTTAACAACCCTAGTTTCTGCACTATGGAATGAAAGCACTCACTTGTATATCCAAGGTGGTGTTTGAGCTTAATCCTCTCTCTTTTTGCTACGGCCCTGATCCAAGTCCTTCCACAACTGCTATTTATCAGTTACAAACATTCAGAAGATCTATTCCACAACCCTATATATGCTTTTCAGAAGTCCCAAGCAGGTGTTCTTAGGACTGCAAGCTCAGTCACATATCTCCCAGCATTCCATCTAGTTTGGCTCTCCAGCATCCACTCAACCCAATCCATATTCAGTGGAGGCTGATCAGAAACACAGCACTAACAGAAACAAGCCATTTCATAAAGTAGCCTTCACTTTACATGGGTAACATCAATGAATGATCAATGATCAGTGATCAATGAAAAAAAGGTTTGCTCTGTTGCTATGTTCAGTCAATTGGACTATAATCAATCAGTCAATTGGTGGAATTCATTGACAGTGGCAGCTCAGTCCATATGCTGGTAGAGAGCTAGTACAGCTAGTCTGGCATAATCTATCTCAGCAAAGAAAAGAAATATTTTTAAATGGCACAAGTCAAATTGCCCTTGAGACCATAGCAACACCACTGACTCCCACGAACTGTGTCAGCCAACCAATGCACAGCTATGTTGACATGTCTCTCTGATGTTATCCTGTCCTTATCCACCCACAGAACAGAACAAGTGGAGGAACAAAGGACATACTTCTTGGGGGGGGGGGCAGGGAGAGAACAGGACACAACATTTATAGAAGGTGTTGTTCCTGTTATCTCCCAATAGCTCCCAACTGGGAACAACACTTTTGTGGGAAACAGGAATTACAGGTTTGAACGCCACCAGAGGGAAAGCTGATGATAAGGCAAAGCTCATCTTTAGCCAGTGACAAGTGATCAACAGAAAAAAAGAACAAAAAGGCAGGATGAGAATCCAAACCTTATGTTCTTCAAAGCATTCCTTGAACCTGACACCCATGGGACATACAGTAAAAGGCCACATCATGAGTCATTTGGAATCCTCAGTTGTCGAAGTAGGGCAGAAACAGGCCTGAGGTATCTGGGGCAAGCCCTCCATGTAGTTGACTCCCAGACAATCTTAAAACCAGTCCCAGGAACAGCTGAGACTGTGCACAGATCATACCCACTTATGGGGGATAGCCCACCATGCTGATTGGCTAACCCAACTCCAGTCATTTCACTTTGTGCCTTACCTTGTAGCCATAATTGCTACCACCTGCTCCTATTCACCCCAGCAACCTAGTCGAGGCTATGTAGGCATAGCAAAAGGAAGGCGGAGAGAATTTGCTTTTCATTCTCATTAAGTTCAATGGGAGAGTATTTATACACTAGTCTGTATAACACAAACCCTGTTTACATGCTACAGTGAATTCACATACAGCCTGCATGTATGTGCATGTGCCTATTAGTAAGAAAGAGCCATTATGTATTCATGCCACATATAAAACCAGGAAAGTGTTTAGTTTGCACATTCAGCTCTACATGAGTTGAATGCAATATGAGAAGTACTCAACACATGTATAGAGAAATGTCACATGTACGCTGTATGTGGGTTGTACATGTGTTCAGTGTAATGTGTGAACAGGGCTATAATGTTATGCTGGTGATGGGTACAGAATATAGGCTGAGGGGATTTGGGTTACTGACTAAGCCTCTATCCCAGTGCAACCCCACTGGCACTGGATTTACACTGGAACAATGGCAACGGAACCTTACATTGGCATGTTTCCTGACAAACCATAGTATGTCTGAATTATGCCATTACAGAGCTTAGTTGCCACTTATATCCTGTCAGGGTTATGCCATTCATTTTTCAGGAAACTCTCCTAGTAGCTTTGGCTCTTCTAGGATCTTATCAAGGAACTCAAAGTTATATGATTATTGGCACACACAATTACTATGTTATCTACTTCAATTTATATATATATTTTTAAAAAGATGAAGAGGCAGTTATTTTTGACAAAGCCATCTCCAAAGTAATATTTTGCAGTTGCTTGACATATGAAAATGTCCAGCTTGTTGTGGTCAATTGTATTGTTAATGCTGTTAGGAAAGGCCGAGCTGCCCTATAAGGCTCACACAACCTCTTGAGTAAATTACTCCTGACATTTTATTCACGACTGGAAAGCTGTGAGACAGCCAAATCTGCTTTTCAGTAGCATGTCCTTGCTGGTTTCACTTCCAAAAATGAAGCTTGGAAAAGGGGGGGAGGATGAACTCCCTGTAAATGTGTGTGCTTGATTTTATACTTTAAAAAAAGTTTAAAGGCTTATGACTGAATAATTGATACCACTGAGTTTTATGAAAATGTTTTCTCTGGAGTTTTATAAAGATTCAAGTCTAGGTTTAAGATGAAGATCAAGAGTGAACCGGGTCACTTTAGTCCATTGGAACATCAATCTTTAATTATTTTTCTTTTCTTTTTCTCCCCTGCTAATTGAGAGCAGAAGAGCTGCTAGGCTGAGAAACAGGCTTATGGTAACTATTTACCACTTATTAAAGTGTGTGGAAAGAAAGGAGACTGCAGGTATTTTTAATGCTGAGGGAAAGGCATTCTGTGCACACCCAGAAATATTTTTCTTCCAGAACTGAGCCCATGCTCAAAACAAACTCTTAGACTAAGGTTGCAGTCAGACGTGCCTTTAGATCTGACATAGCTGTGAATGCCTGATGGATCTAAAGTGCATGATCAGACTGCAACATCTGGGAAAGGTCCCACAGTTGTCAGCACCCCGTGTTGCCCCGCCACAGAAATGGAGTTCAAAGACATTAGGGAAAGCCCAGTCCTAACACTTGCTGATGGGCCATGGATGGATTTTCCATAGTCTGATTGCTCAAGCATGCTCTTAAACCATCAGGATCTGCCCATGGTCTGCCCATGGTCTTCCCATTCCATCCCTCACTTAGCAGTATGCGCACAACTGCATACTCCGTTGGGAACTCTCTGCGCAAAGGTTTGATTTCTCATGTATGTGCATGGGAAACAAAAGGGGGGAAACCAATCACTTGAATGTGGCATCTGATCATGCAGTGATGGGCTGAGCCTGCAGCACAAAGGGATGAGTGCTCGCATGATTGCAAGTCAAACTACATCGGAGGAAATAGGGGCACTTCCCCTCCATGCCAAATGGCACGTCTGACTGCAGCCTAAGCCCTAGAGAGATCTTTGCACAAACTGAGTAACTAGAAAAGACAAATTCTTGAGGGGTAGCCATGTTAATCTGTTGTGGCAAAACCATAAAGGAATTTTGTGCTGCCATTAAAAAAAAAACATGCATTATATTACATTGACGATCCCAACGTTGTATGAATAGATACTGAAGATTATTGAATGTGCTAAAATGGACAGATTGACAAATATAGTAAAAGGAAAAATGGAAGAAGAATTTATGGAACCTTGGAGGGTGTTTTATTACTAGTTAAAACTTAAGTACTGAGAAAACAAGATTAAATAAAGAATAATAAGAATGATAGATGTAGTAGTTGTGAAGTTCTAATGAGAAGATATGCATGCAGAATGTTAAATATTGGCTGTGGTCACACACACTAAATAATCCACTTTCAATGCACTTTCAAACTGGATTTATAAAGTGTGAACTGGCAAAATCCAGTTGGAAAGTGCATTGAAAGTGGATTATTTAGTGTGTATGACCGCAGCCTATATATACACACACACACTTCTGTATCTTTCCTTTCCCCCCTTCTTTCCCCTTTCCCTTCCTCTGTGCATAAACTAATAACATTCTTTTTTTAAAAAAAATGAGCATGCATTGCATTTCCAGCTTTTATGGTTAGAGTCTGTTTCATTAGATACATGAAGTGAATCTTCAGTCTTCAGATATTGTTACATACATGGGTGAAAGTGTTTAGGAAGAAAGCCTTCATACTTGCCACTAAAATGCATGCTATGGAACTATAATACCTTGTAATTAATTAATATTATACATTACTTTTTAAAAAGCTCATATGCAAGGAAAACAGAAAACTGTGGATAAGCCTCATTGAATAATATGGGACTTTCTTCTAAGGATACCAGTTTAGGATTACTCCTAAAAGATCTAGTCAGTTCTGTACCCTTTGATCTGCTAAGGACCCAGCCTTCAAACTGATCAGGAGCATGGATTGGGCTTCTCTTTAATTTCAGTTGCCCAAACTGTTAGCAGTCATACCCCTCCTCCCCCAGAGTTTAGTGCTTAAAGAGAGCATGATATGATGGACCCCTGCTTCTTCTTCTACTCTGTGAGGCAGATTTTCCCACCAAAACACTGTTCCCCTTTCTGACTGAGCAGCCTCTTAGTAGCATATCTGAAATATAGAATTACAAGAGGCGGGACCCGCAGTACTCACGGAGGGGAGAAAAAGCTCCACGGGGAGAAGGAAGCAGCCACAGGTAAGCCTTCCTCCCCCCCGGGCAATGATGCCGAGACCCAGGCTGCCAATCCTTCCCTTCCCTGGTTCCAATGGTGAAGCCAGCATGGCTCTGAGCTGCTGGGCCTGCCAATCTTCCCCCCTCCCCTGGTTCCAATGGCGAGGCCTGGGCAGCCCTGAGCTGCCAGGCCCACTGATCTTCCCCACTCCCCCAGTTCCAATGGTGAGGCCCATGCAACTCTTAGCCCCCGAGCTTGCCAATCTCCCCCCTCCACCCCTGGCACTGGTGGCGAAGCTTCAGAGGCTCCCAGCCACCAGCCCACCACAGTTCCCAAAGCATTCTCTGTGCATGCACAGGGAACACACTTTTACTTTTGGGGGGATTTAAATATCCCCCATATTGGTTTTTAAAACTTTTAGGATTTTTCTGCACACCTGGGGAGTCCCCCAAGTGTGCAGGAAAATCTCTCTGCCCCCCAAATACCCCCGGTGTGAGGATTTAGATATCTGCATGCACGGGGGCACTTGGCTATTAGATATATAGATAACTTTCTGTGTGTCCCAACCTGTGTTAAAGAGGTTATTTGGCTTTTGCCCAGCCTCTTCTGTCAAACCTAAATGCCAGTTCTGGAGACTGTGAATAAACAGAATTCAGCTAGGGCTGACCCTTAGGCTGCGGTCACACAGTCATTTTGATCAGGTTTCGCTGCTGTTCCCACTCGCATTTAAATTTGCTGATCAAATGGGCCGATCCGCCTCCTGCGCCAAAGTGGGTTCACTCCCGCAATGCTCCTGGTTCCCTAGTGCATTTTCCAACACTGGGAAAATCCAGTACTTTCCCGGTATTTGCGCTTTAAATCCGCATTTTCACCAATCTGGACAGACATCTCTTGCATGGATTGTGATTAGGGTCATCTGATCATTCCTTGCACAATATTTTTTTTTCTGGGCTTCCTCCTTTGAGCACATGAGCAATCATGTGCTGAACAAATTCAACATTTAAATATGCAAGTGCATATATAGCTGCGGTGTTAGGAGGGAGGGAGGGCGCCCCTGGCACCAGGGAGAGGTTGGTTTGGCAGAGGAATTGTTATGCTCCAGGCAGCTGCTGCTGCTGCTACCACCTTCCCTGGTTTCCAGGGGGCCCTTGGTTAAGAGATAAAACTGGGGAGGGTCCCATTTTCTGGAGACAGGCAGCAGGAGACAGCATGGAAAGTTGCTGAGGGAGGAGGTGGGTGGGTGGGAAAGGAAGGGTCAGGTGAGTCCACCGGGGACAGTGATTCAGCCATGCACATGCACAAAGCAATTTTTTTAAAAAAAATCTCACGCCGCGCTGCCCAAATGGCAACACGGCTATCTAGATACTGCTCAGAGCCTCGTCGCACAATACTTGCAGTTCAGGGAGGGATGTGTGATCATCCCAACCCAGAAAAAAAATCCTGTTTGTATTTATAGCATGACCAAAATTACAATTACCTTGCCGTGTGACCACAGCCTTAGACTTTTAAATTCTGATTTCTGAACTTTTCCTTAATTGTGTTGGTACACAGTAAGGGCAAGGAGTTGGATCTCTTCACTTCTCAAGTGACTTGTCTGTTTCCCTCAGACTGACACACACACTCCTTCTTTGACTGCCAAGTCAAAGTTCAGAGGATGACTGACTCCCTCTGACCAAACTGATCAGACTTTTAAAAAAAACCCTCTCCTCAGCTGGCACTGACCAATCAGAGAGAAGGGGGTATACACAGGCAGCAGTCTGTCAATCAAACTCCTTTACAGTGAGGCATTAACCCCTAATCTTCCAGCTCTCTGAAAAAGGCACATTTCCATGAAGAAAAGGGACTTACTTTTTTTTGGGGGGGGGGGGGAATGAAAGCTGGGAATTCAGAGAACCTGCTAAGCCTATGGTATAACAGTCCAATGATATATTTATATTTTAGTGCCTTTCTAACAAGAGGGGGGTGCTGTGACTCCATCAGTGACACCGCCAATGATGATAGCACACTGCCTTGAAAATCCTCATCATTGAAGGCACATGTAGAAGGAGGGGCTGCAGCTCATTGGTAGAGTATCTGCTTGACAGGCAGAAGGTCCCCAGGCCAGTTCCTGGCACCCCCAGTTAAAAGGACCAGGTGGTAGATGATGTGAAAGACCTCAGCCTCTGGAGAGCCACTGCCAGTCTGAGTGGGCAGTACTGACTTTGATGGTCCAATGGTCTGATCAGTATAAGGCAGCTTCGTATAAAATAAACTGACTCCATGACTGTGAAAATGCAGAGGGAGGGCAGACATGCAGACGTACTGTTAACAGCATGCTACTAATCTATCCTGGGACAGAGAGTTCTGATACGAGTAGAAAACTGGGACTTAAGCATGCCTTCTTGACTCCCAGTTTTCTACCCCCTACTCTGGATATTATGAATTGTTAGGGGTTTGCTCAGTTTTCAGTTTAAGAGTTCTTAGGGGAGGGGTGTGTGCAATTAACACAGATCAGAAGAAGAGATTTCCTTGCCATCATAATTAATTCCCCTGCCAAGACTGTTTTTGCTCTGAAGTGATGAGAACCTTTCAGAGCTTATAACATCCTGGGCTGGTGGGAAGGGAATTAGGGAACAGCGGAAGCATGCCATTTCCCACCCCAGGTTACCATGAGCTCTTAGAAGGCTTGAACATGCCAATTCCTCTTCCCACCCAGCTTTTAATTCTTTAACTGACATTCAGCCACAGCTACTGACAGCCAAATCTGCTATCAAGGGAACAATCTGGGCCTGTAAGGAATTGCAGGGGAGAACAATTTGTAAATCCCCTCCCATTGCCCAAGTCTCCCCCTCTAGGATTCTGCAAACTCTCAGGCCTCCTTCCATTTTTTCCTTTCACCAAAACTTGGTTGTTCTCAAGAAGATCCAGTGCCCTCTAGAGCATATTATATGGGCTTTCTTTTTTTTTGGTTAATAGATTTTTACAAATCCCTGCATATCTGGGGAGCCCCCTTAATATGTGGAGACTCTAATCTGGTTTGATTCTCTACCTCTCCACATGAAGCCTGCTGGGTGACCTTGGGTCAGTCAAAGTTATCTCAGAACTCTCTCAGCCCCACCTACCTCACAAGGGGGCCTGTTGTGGGGAGAGGAAGGGAAGGAGATTGTAAACCGCTTTGAGACTCCTTAAAAGGAAGGGAAAAGCAGGGTATGTCAATCAGTTCTTCTGAACAGTTGGCTGCTTACATCACTACTAAATGTGTAGTAGTTTCACTATTGATGTAAATCAACATTTTACAGTAGTCCTGTTGATCTACCTTGAAAGCCTATATGATATTATGTACATTTGTTTACCTGTGTTGAAATAAATCAGAATCTGACAATGGCTGGGGAAGCAGTGTTCTGCTACATGTCAACAGCAAACCACATTTTGTGAACTCATTTCTCAGCCTACTTTGGGGGCTCTGTGAGTCATTAATTTCAGCATTACAATCAGAGCTGGAAGTCAAAAGTTGGATGAGCAGGTGCCATCCTGGGATGCTTTTCACATGCTGTTAGTTCAAGAAAATTCTGTGTGGGAAGCAGCAATTTGTATCCACAAGACATGAAGTTAATCCATTTGATCTTTATGTTGAAGCATTTTTTGTGTGTGAAGTGGCTATACCTTGGAGGGAGGGTGTGTGTGTGATCAAATAAAATTCAGGGTACAATGTGAATACAAACCCTCTTGTCTTAAAAATAAAAAAGACAAGTGGGGGGACTGATAAGAATTTTAGGGAGGCATCTCATTTTCCCTCCCCCCACTATTCCCTCTTTTGCTTCCCTATTACTCCTCCCCTTTCCCTGCCTCCTTTTGTCATTCCCACCCACCCATCAACTTACCCTTATGTGCATCACCCATCTTATTTTGGAGTGTCTGTGGATCAGTGGAAGATCCTCTGCTTTGCATGTAGAAGGTTGCAGGTTCAAACCCTGTCATCTCCAGTTGTAGGACCAGGCAGGAGGTGATATTAAAGACCTCAGCCTGAAAACCTGGAGAGCCACTGCCAGTCTGAGTAGACAGTACTGACTTTGATGGACCAATGGTCAATGTAAGGCAGCTTCATGTGTGTTCATCTTTAAATTTCCCTCCTGGCAGCCTCTTCCTTGAAAAATTCTCTCTTTTTTGAAAATTTTTAATTATTTTGCTTTGACAAACACTAAAAACTAACAAAACTCTAAAATACTACAAACACTAAACAGTAACTAAAATATGGTTATACAAGGAGCATATAATAAGTTGTCTCATTTAGCTTAGGCAGAGGTTCCCTTTAAAATATGGTTATTATACTAAAGCATAGTATTTTTACATTTTTACGTTTGACTTTCAGTGGGTTTGGGGCTGCCACCCCTTTTTCTGATTCAGAATCCTCTTCCGGGGTACTGCATGCTGAGTTTTCTGGACTTTTCAGTCCAAGTAAGCTGGCTTCTTCTTCTTCTTCTTCTTCCTCTTCCTCTGTTGGTTTTTTTAATCTTTCACTGTACTTTGTTGGTGCTCTAAGAACTGCTTTGCTTTTGTAACAGAGTCAATCTTTTCCTTTTCTCTATAGTTGAAGACAAGTCCTTCAGGTATTATCCATCTGTAGGGGGTAGAATGTTTCTGTAAAAAGTTGGTTAAGCTTTTATAATGTTTCCCCTTGTTCCTTAAAACAGCTAAGTTACAGTGTGCTTATATTACCAGTTAACTTGCAAAAGGTTAAAATAACCAATATCATCTATCAGGCCATCTAAACCCTCTGATATTAGAAAGGGGAGGGGAGACAACAGGTACACAATTAGCCAGCAGGGAAAAATTCCTCTTCTGTTGCCTGGCGGGGACCACAAGGAGGTTTGGTACCTTCTATAGTTGTCTCCATAACTAGACTCATGGATGTTAAGAGCATCATAGTTACTCCCACTGAGGGCATTTGTTTCTTATAGCTACAGTCACTGCTTCTATCATATTGGAGGGTTTACTTCCCCAAGTATTTTTTTTAAAGATTTAACTTTTTCCTACAAACTAGGGGTGTTTTTCAAGTTTGTAGAAAGTTTTGGGGCCATGCAGAGAATTAGATATATTGACTTGTATTTTTAAAATATAAGCCACAGTGTATAGCTTCTAAACCACTACTTGGAATGGTTTTGAAACACAGAATATAAAGCATTCATTTTACACAGCTGAACTTCTAAATTTGAAGTTCCTTTTTTTTTGGGGTGGGGGGTATAAAAATAGCATATTGCAACAGCCTGCACTGTGCTACTCTGGTACTTCAAGTAATGGTGATATCATCTAAATGGCCCTCTTCCCAGATCTCTGTGCCATTCTTGTGGAATCTGTATGTTGTAGTGAGTGACTCAGAATGCCTGGACGTGGGGGGAGGGGGGTGCTACATTACTCTAAGTGTGTATAAGTGTTATCTCTTTGAATGTGATGCCTCTCTTTGTCTTAACCTGGGAGCTGCCCTCTGACTCCTCCTCTCTCACACTTTGTATTCTCTCTCCTCTACATGGTCTTCCATGCAGACACATATCTCTGCAGGTCTCTCCCATAGATACAGTGCCCTCATATTCGCACACACATGATGCCGGACAAGCTTGCCATTTGTGATAGAAAAAGTACTCTTTAGATTAGACTTCTCTTTCTTCTTTTGAGTGCAACCTGAGATTTGGATAGAAGACTGCTAAGCACTCTGAAGGTACATAATAAAATGGAGACTTGGAGTTGGGCAGTCAGAAGCCCACACTGATTTCTTATCCCATTGTGAGTAGAAACCAGAAGCTATTTATCTGTGTTACTAAAACATAGTCATGGAAAAGTTTGGGTCTGCTGAAGGGAAGGTATGGCTTGTGCTGTACCTCCCACATATCAACTAATAGAGAAGAATGTTCCCCAGGTATCTCTCTGATCTCTGTGAAAGCAGCATACAGTTTTTATTAGCTGCCATTCCTACAATATCAAGGAGTCCATTTCCAAAAATACAATTAAGTTAAACCTTAAACCATAATTTCTTCAAAGCATGGCTGCTTTCGGCTCACAAGCCAACGAGCCAGATAAATGGGACAAAGAGTGGGAGAGTCACACATGAAACTGCCTTATGCTGAACCAGACCCATCAACAGGGGTCATTTCGTAGAAAAAGAGGTGCAGGAGCTCATTAGCATAACTCATTTGCATAACTTATTTGCATATGCCACCCCCCCTAACATGCCAAAAGTGTGTCAGAAGGCAACACCCACCCCTCAGGCTCCACTCCACAGGTGAGTGAAACTGACCTGCTCTTCCTCCATTCCCTTCCCCATCCAATACTTTGTGCAATAAAATTAGGCGTAAAGAACACACCCTCATTCTCTCCCTGCTCCCTTGAAACCACCAGGTTTCAAGTAGACTTGAGATACCTAGGACATGTGTACCACCCATCCCTTCCCCTCCTCACAACAAGACATCCTGTGAGGTAGGTGGGGCTGAGAGAGGTCTTTTGAGAACTGCTCATGAGAGAACAGCTCTGAGAGAACTTGTGACTGGCCCAATGTCACACCAGCAGCTGCATGTGGAGGACTGGGGAATCAAACCCGGTTCTCCCAGATTAGAGTACAGCTCCTGACCACTACATCAAACTGATGGGGTGGAAGCTGCTGAAGGGTTGGTGAAATTTCTCCAGTTCTCCATGTGCCCAGATAAAAAATGGTATACTTAGAAAATTTATATGCCACCTTGAGCAAGTCTCTGGAAAAGCAGCACACAGTCATAAAAGGAACAATGATAAAATTATCAATATTAAAACAAAACATTAAAAACAATAAAGATCCTAGCAGGGCTTTCCCCAGGGCTCTGCGCCTCTGCACTGCTTGGGGAAACTGAGGAGGGGGCGGGGCTTGGTCAAGTGCCCGCCCCCTGGGCTCCTCACTCCCGGAGCTGCGCTCCTGTGTGCTCCTGCTCCAACGGACCCCTGCCCATCAACATCAGTATTGTCTATCAGTCTGGCAGTAGCTCTCCAGAATTTCAGGCCGAGATCTTTCTCATTTTCTACAACCTAATCCTTTTAAACTGGAGATGCTGAGGATTGAAACCGGGGATCTTTTGCACACCAAACAGATGTTCTATCTCTGAGCCAGAGCCCCTCCCTCCTCCTTGAAGAAGAATTCCTAGAGAGGTTATGCAGTCATTCAGTTAGATGGGATATGGGTTCATATGGCCTGAGGAGGATTCTCTCTGACCCCATATGCTTTTAGAACCAGCTGTCTTGACACATGAATAGATAATGTGAAAGTTCCAGGTGGAGGAATGGCCATTGAATTAGTGGATAAAAACAGCAAAATACTGTTTTCTGGTATTTTCTGTGTGAAAGGTTCCCCCCCCCCCCCAGTGGCAGTACCAGCCCTTGTGTTGTTTTAGCAAGTTAAAACACTTCAGTAATTATAGAGTTAACTTTGTTTGGTTTTTTGTCAACAGGCAGTCACATGTTTATTGTACTCAATCTGTTACTAAGTGAGAAAAAACGCTCCAGTGTTGTAGGAAGTCTTAGTAAAATAACCTAAACTTTAGCCTTTTGATTCGAAATCAATGTATTGGCTATTTAGCATGTTGGAGTCTCTTTCCTCCCTTTGTCTTTGCCTGGAGAGGAAGAGGCACCATTATTGAAGTAATGCCCAAGCAGTAAACATTTGTATTTGTTGTTTTGCATCCCATTTACCTTTCCCCCAATATTGGTTCTAGTAAAACTTCCATTTTTTCAAACACACACATGGACTCTGACTCTCACTCATTACTCTGCTGTTTTTATCTCTTCTTTAAGTATATTTTTCTAAGAATATCTATCACCTTGGAACCCAGGTCACACCATAATGTTGCTAAGTAGTGGGAGGAGGAAGTGATTTGCAGTGAAGTGCTAAGTGAAAGATGTAAGAACTAACCTCTGTCTAGTTCAGCCTCAACTGATAAATTTAATACAATAGGGAGACACACAAAAGATCAGTAGTTGTTCTGAGGAAAGAAAAGATCTGCAGTTTTATCTCACCCATTGTCAAGGCAAATTTTAGATGGAGCACAAGCTTCTTTCATAAGTGTGACTTTAACTGTCAGAGCTTTTCTTGCAAGCAGAAGGGATCAAAAAGGAAGAAAGAGCTGTTTTCTGTGGGAGCCCCAAATGGCAGGATGGACAAGACACCAGTTCTTTTAATAGCAAGCTTATCAGTAGAGTAGAAAATGGTCCTCTCAAAGGCATGCCTGAGGTTTCTGCATTCTCACAGGATTTTCCACTATGCAGAAAAGTATTCATTTGTGAATTTTAAATAAGTAACTCATCTCTCAAATGGCAAGGGGCTTTGTCCTCCAGGAGCCATTGAGTATAGAGAGCAGTTCACTGTCAGTTGAAGTAAAAAAGGGTAATGGCCTGGAGAAGTGGGGTTGGCTTGCTTTGGCCGCTAAATGGGGAAAAGTATACCAAGGGGGAGATTCATTGCAGGGAGGTATACAGCTCCTTTCTCAGTCTAGGATGCTTCAAGCTGTAAAGAGCTTGCCCTGCTTTGAAGCTAAAAGATTCTGGTGGATTTGTTAGGATTAGAGAAAATGCATCTTCAGATTCTTGACTCTTTCAGCTGCAAAGGGGAAAGAACTCCCAGCAGCTTAGTGTCCTGGAATGTATGTGTGCAAATAGTTTGGAGATGGGCAATGTGAACCAAACACCTAGAGTTGCCAACCTCCAGTGAGGACCTGGAGATCTCCTGGAATTGCAACTGGTCTTCAGATTACATAGATCCATTCCCCTGGAGAAAATGGCTGCTTTGGAGGCTAGACTTGATGGCATTATTCCCCACTGAGGTCCCTCCCTTCCCTACCTCCCTGGCTTCATCCCCATATCTCCAGGAATTTCCTAACCTGGAGCTGGTAACTCTATGACACATGCTATGACCCAATCCCCCCCCCCCCCCCCCCGCAGAACAGAGAGGTAAGAATAACCCTTGCTATGCATAATATTGCCAGGTTCAGGGCTTGATGAGGTGTTTCCCATTCACTTAGCCCTAGACCAAAGCATTACAGGGCAGGTGTGCTATATAAGTGACATGCAGAAAGCTTCTCATCTGCTATGGAGTTCAGCAGCCTTACATTATTATGCTGTGTGTGTGAGTGTACATGAATTTCCCAGTTGTTTCTAGTGCCTCCACATTTCTATATAAGATCCTAGCTTGCACAGATATATATAACTTGAGAGGCAGCACATTTTGTAGTGGATATGTTTGATAGTCAATACCTTGTTCAACAGCTATGATCACTTTTTAACTGAATGGCTGAGCTGTTCACCTGTCCATTGGCCACCTTGAGTGGCTATCAAACAGCTTTGCAAGTTTCATTTCCTTGTGTTGTGGAGTTTTATTGAAAGGGCTTTTGCATTTGTGCAGTAGGTAAGATCAGTTCTCCAGGGGGACATAGATATCTGGGTCAGGTCATCAAATGCTACATCTCCTATAAGGCTTGCAAAAAAGCACATATGCAAGTAACACAAATGCACGTGCAAATATCATACAGACACAAAAGTCAAAGGGTAAGACTGTTTAAATAATTAAAAATTCATTTATAGTTACAGGCAGACTGATTAATTTGCTCACAATTTATACCTTTGGTTGTTAAGCAGCATGCAATGACAACAGGTCTGGAGAGGGACTGCCATCAGGCTATGTGAGAATGCATATGGATGAAAGACCACCAATTGCACTGCTCAGTACTTTTTGAATAACTGAAAAGAAATGTGACAAACTGGCTGGAACTGATCACAAACAGTAAACTGATCATCAAACAATCAGTTCCCTGTTCAACCCAGCAAACAGCTGGTAAGCCAAACCAGTGGGAGTTTGAGCATCCCTGTTTCTAATATTTAAGGATAAAGAACTGTGAAAACAGAATTAGTACCATTGTTTGCTACTAGGAATAAGGCCCGTTGTGGAAATAAATACAACGGGCTCTAGAAAGAGGCTCTGGGTATATGCCCTGGCCTTGGGCACTCAACGTCCATTTGCGATGGTGCCCTCAACAGGGTATAATGACACAGAGCTTACTGTTCTCCAGGAAAACCGATCTCTGCCATCTGAAGAGCAGTTGTAATTCTGAATGATCTACACCCTTCTCATGGAGATTGGCAGCAATGGTTCCCCAGGAGGAAATGGCTGGTTTGGAGAGTGGAGTCTATGGCATGGTACCTGTCTGAGGTCCCACCCCTACTCAAACCCCACCCTCTCCAGGCTCCATCTCTAAAATCTTCAGGAATTTCCCATCCCGAAGGTGGCAATCCTATCTCCTTCCCAGCCAACCATCAACATACCATTATCTGCCCCTCTAACGTCAGCTTTCCATCTCCCCCCCACACATCTGCTGCCTCTACCTAGGAAAACTACAGTCTTTCTCTGCAGTGGGGACCCAAGCAGAAGGGAAGTGACCTTAGCAGGGTATAATGACACAGAGTCCACCCTGCAAAGCAACCATTTTATCCAGGGGAATTGATCTTTACCATCTGGACAGCAATTTTAATTCTGAGTGATCTCCAGCCCTCACCTGGAGATAAGCAGCAATGGTTCCCCAGGACGAAAAGTACAGTCTTTCTCCACAGTGGAGACCAAAGCAGCTTTGATGTAAGCCTCTCCACCTTCTGATCTACACAACAACCCTGTGAAGTAGGTTAGGCTGAAAGTCTGTGACTGATCCAAAATCACCCACTTAACTTCCACAGCAAGACCCTGGCAGACCCTGCTCTGAAGTATTAACTGCTATGTCTAGGGTAGCCAACCCCCAGGTGAAACCTGAAGATCTGTTAGGGGCCCAAATAAAGCCTCATAAAACATACCAAGTTACAAATATACACAAAAGAGAACAGTATATATGACCTGATGCATTTCAGCTCACAAGAGCCTTCTTCAGAGGTCAAATGGTACAAGATATAACAAGCAACAGAGTCCCTGTAGCACATGTAAGGCAATTGACAATAAATACAAAATAAATAAAATAGGACCAGAATTGGAATGTTCCAATAAGGAAATGACTGACACACAAAAAAATTATTATTTTGGGCCACAAATATATCTGGACTTGTGTCAGAAGTTGTTTTATGAACAAGAAATATTATATGCCTTCCAGTTTAGGTCCTAAAAGTACAAATAGAATTGCCCTGCCAGGGATAGTGTGCCATCAATATGTAACAGTCTAGTATGTCCTGGCAGGGCAATTTTATGAGGCTTTATTTGGGCCCCTAACAGGTTTTTATATGTCTTTGTAATAAACACTCTTCTTCATACTTACTGATGTTTTTAACTTCTGGCCCTCAATTTGTTTTCTAAACTTCCTTTGGAGGTTTGTGCTTTATGGTTTAGGCCCAATTTACACCTCCCCTCTGAAGTAGTTTGACTGCTGTCTTTTCCTACGCTCATTTCATGCTGGTTTTAAATTTCACTCCCTGGGTCTGAAGAGTACAAAGCAACAGGATCTGTTTAAAGCAGTAAAATGCTACCTTGACCACAGGAGGGCAATTAATGAATGTAAACAGTAATTTTTAAACTAGAACAAGTATGGTTTGAAGCTAGAAACAGGTATAGATGGGTTTTTTTGAAGCTAGAATTATTCCAGTGGGAAAGTCAGATGTAGATTTGACCTTAGATTCTCCCCCTCTTTTTTGTGAAGACTGAAGTTAGCCAGGTATCACAACTGAACTCCAGACAACAGATCTCTCTCCTCCTGGAGAAAATGACTGCTTTGGAGTGTGGGCTCTATGGTATCCTATTCAGCTGAGGCCTCTCACCTCCCCAAACTCTGGCTTCCATAGACTCCACCACAAAACATCCAGGAATTTCCCAACCTGGAGCTGGCAACCCTAATCAGGATTGGCCCCAATGAGTTCCTCACAAAGACCTGGGAAGTGCCTCCTGCCTTTCCCTTTTTATTGACAGAACCAAGCTTGGTTGCCTAGCAGCAGCCCCTGAGGGAAAGTTAGTCCCATATGAGCCAAGCAGGAGAAGTGTCTTCTTCAGGAGAGACAGCCATTTTGGCAGTTTATTTTGTCAGGGAAGAGTGTTCAGGCTGGCAGTGGGCGGGTGAGAGGAGCAGACCCAGCACCCAGCCAATGACACACGAGTACTCTTGAGTAACGGTTGATGGGCCAATGGCTGATAGAGTGCACAGCACAGCCAATGGGAGAGCTGGAAGTGGCCAATACATAGGGCAATTATATACATAGGATGCTCATGCATGGTCATTGTTTTGTAGACGAGGAAAATGCCTATATTGCTTGAAATTAAGGGGTAGGGTGGGAACAGGATATTAACATATTCAAGAGCCACTGGACTGCAATGACAATTACAGTCATTGTAGGCTTGCCCATAACCTCCTCCCACTCTACTGTTGGCCAAATCAAAGCCGATGCCTGTTACTGCTGATGATAAGGTTTGAGTCAAGTGTTCCCTCTTGCCTGCCAACACTGCTAGGGCTTGGCAGTTCCCTAGGGCAGTAGCCCCATAAGGAACTTGCCCAGTAAAGTACTGATCTTGCAGATCAAGTATTGAATCCATGTGTGTGTGTTTGTGTGTAAAGTGCTATCAAGTCACAGCTGACTGATGGTGTCCCCACCAAGGGGCTTTCAAGGCAAGTAAGAAGCAGAGGTGGTTTGCCATTGCCTTCTTCTGCAGAGTCTTCCTTGTTGGATACTCTTCCAAGTACTGACCCTGCTCAGCTTCCGAGATCTGACAAGACTGGGCTATACCAAGCCACCCTGCCCTGAATCCCAGTACTCCACTAATATAATGATGTCTAAGTACTGAGAAACTGCAAGGAATATTAGACAAATTGCAGTTGGAAAGACCAGTTAGCTATTTAAAAGCTATGTATCCTTTGAAGTAAAAGCAGGCAAGTGTTTCTTTACATCACACAGTCATTCCTTCTAAATCTCTTTCTGAGAAGTTCCTCAGATCTCAAAGTTTTGCCAAGGTTTCCAGAAATTTCATGATATGGAGACCTCAGAGGGTTCAGACAACATATCTAGTTAAGCACATCCTCAAATTTTCAAATTGTGTCATACAATTGCGTTATCTGCTGGGAAGTGAAGTGGCTGGCTTAAGTGTGTTCTTTGAACTTCCTGCTTCAGATCTTGCCTGAGCATGAATGCAGTAGTAGTTGGTCTTGGACAAGCCATTTTCTGCCCTCCTCCTCCTGCCACAGGATAGTAATAATATCGGTCTTGTCTGGATTACTGAGGTGACATAGGTGGGCACTTTGATATCTTGAATGGAGTTGTTCTTAGGGTATCTTTGTGGTATATCACATCACAACTTTTACGGCTGGTGCCAGTTTATCTACCTCCACTGCCAGTTTATCTACCTCCTCTGTGAAACAATTGTCAGGTGAGAACTATCAGCTAGTGACTATACATGCAGTTCTGAAAGACTCTTTCTGAGCCTTCCAGTGCTGTTTTACTTCTTTTGACTCCGAAGCAAAACTCTAATCCTCCTACCATTTTGTATTTTTTCTTACATACCTGGTATGTAATAAGCACACCAAATATACCCATATATACCCCAGAGAGTACTGCGGTTGGGGTCACAGAACTGGCTGACCCTCTTGGGCCCCAAGGATGCCAGCCTCGCTGCGACGAAGGCCAGGGCCTTTTCAGTGGTGGCTCCTCACTGGCGGAATGAGCTCCCAGGGGAGATCAGGGCCCTGTGGGTATCTCTTGCAGTTTCACAAAGCCTGCAAGAAGGAGCTCTTCCACCAGTCTTTCAACAAGGAGTCACCCCACTATTACCAACAAGCCCGGCCCTCAGCTTTAACATCTGGCTCACTACACTGAGTGACTCAAGACGACACTGAGCTGGAACTCAGCAGCTGTAGATACATCTAGTATGCCATCACAAGTGATGAATGTTAGAACTGATAGCACCTATGATTTTATGATTTTATAACTAATCTGTATGGTATTATTTTATAATGTTTTATATGGTTTTATTGGCAACTGGTGCCAATGTGTAAGCCGCCCTGAGCCCGATCGCGAGGAGGGCGGGGTATAAAAAGAATAAATAAATAAAGGAATAAAGAAATAAATGGATAATAGATGGCCACTAGGGATGGGGACAAACCGAGAAATGAACCATGATTCAAGCATGAACCAGGCCAGTTCGTGGTTTGTTTTAAACCAGTTCGCTTGGTCACATTGTTTCTGAATTCAAAAATGAACTGCCTTTTTTCCATGGAGGTTCATTTGGTTCATTAGAGTGGTTTGTTCTCCAGACAGCCTGGTGCTGATTCAGTCAATTCCTAGTAGGCAACTCTGGGGTGGACTTGTGGAGAGCCTTAGAAACACCCATAACAATTGTCTGTAGCTTGATTGGCAGCTCTAGGAGCCAACCACGGAGCCCCCATTCTGCTCTATGGAAGCAGATACACACACACACACACACACTACACACTGACGCAGCTGCTTTCACTTTGCAGCAGGAAGAAAGAGGAGTTAGTCGTCATATGAGAGTGAATTAGGAAGAATTGCTTACTTCGTGGCTGATTTAAGGGGAGGCTAGCGCTGAGCTTTCCTGGGAGCACCAGCTTTGCGGGGCTATAATTCAGACATCCCAAATCCAATCTTCACAAAACTTGGAGGGTGGCTGGAGGAGAGCCTGATGAAAACTGCTGTGAGTTTGGCATCTCTAATTCATGAGGGAGCTGTTCTACCACTTCCTGAACTCACAATCCAAACTGCTTCAGGAAATGAAAAAAATTCATGAAAGTTTGTGGTTCACAGTTCATGTAATCAAATGATCCATGGACCACCATTTTTCTGGTTTGTGCCTATCCCTAAGAGCCACCCATGGGACTTCAGTACTTAATATTTTAATGAATGTGTTCTTTGGAACATAAATTAGTTATCAGGCTAATAGCTTCAGTTCAAGCTATATTAAATGTTCTGGATTTGGGAGGGCAGTGGCAAATTGGTCAGTTCAACCATGGAAGCTTTACTGAAGAAAGTCATGCCACAGGTTTTATAGGGTGTTGAAATTTAGGGTACTGCAGCTTTAAAATATTTGGACACAACTGAAAACCAGATCTGAAAGCTCCTTTGCAGTCTATTCAGAATGCTGAGAGCCAGAAATTGGCCTTCCCAATATTTATGTCAAATTCCTGTAATGAAATAGATGACAGACAAAATCAGAACATCAACTCCCATAATTTATGTTCATGCAAATAGTTGAAGGTGAGCTGGCCAAAGCGGGTGTAAAAAGCCTGTATGAAAGAGACCAAGAACTTTACAGTTTTCATTCTGATATTGAATTGACCTATTGTGTCAATTGTAGTTTCAAGATATTTCAGTCCTTTAGGGAAGCTTTTACTAATCTGGGTGTAGTTTTTTGAATGGCAGATAAATAAAAACTCAGAAAGAACAGCAGAAATGTATTTGTGAATGCAGTCAGGAGTTAGTTGCTCATTATTTGCTTAAATAGGACCTCCAAATGATTTTTCATCTGTACGTCTGGCTAACTTTGGGATGGGGTCAAACGTCCATGAAAGACTTTGAGTTTTAATGTCTCACACAAATAAAAGGGGACTATCCTGTTGGTGGGGGCCTAATAAAGTTGCCAGCCATTAGCTGGCAAGCCCCGGGAAACTTTGGAGCGGGACTTACCCTACTGGCATCCTGTGACCCTGAAACCTTATTATGTTTTATTTATTTACAACATTTATATCCTGCCTTTCTGCCCTTACAAGGGATGCAATCAGATAGTTAAAACATAGACTTTTGGGAGAATCCTATGAGAGAATATTAGGTTAGCAGAGTGCTCAGGGCGCATAACACAGAATCTATCTGGTTTGTGTGTGCTGCCAAGTTACACAAGAGCCTCTTTATCTTTGCAGACTTATTGCAATGAACATTCCAGACAGGATAGGGCAGAGACAGGATTCTAACTTAGGCTGAGTAGCTCGGATGGATAGAGATGAAGGAAGCATGCCTTGCCTTCATGGTGCCCTGATGGAGAAGAGTGTGGAGAGAAGGTGACAGCCAGAAGAAAGGAAGATTCCCTGAGAGTAGCAATCTACAGATTAAAGGAATAGCATCAGAGCAGTAAAAAGGAAGGATGTTCAGGGTCCTGAATGTTCCCTCTAAGCTGTGGAGTCCTGAGAGCAAAAATTCTGCTTTGTGAGCTACTGGCATTAAAGTTGTGAGTGAGCGATTTGGCTACTGCATAAATTAGTTTGCTCTGGAGCTATCCTTCCTGAGCAAAGACAAAAATGTGTGAGCTGGAGGCTAAAAAACTGTGAGCTAGCTCACACTGACTCAGTTTACAGGGAACACTGGTCCTGACCTATCTCTCGCTCTCTGACTCTCTATAGTTCCCATCTGAAATCTGAGGCTAAGAGACTGTGCAAAGTCCTTCTCCTCCAACATCCCAGAGCCTCCCATGATGTGGTGACATCACTTCTGGCTACGTGGCTGGAAGTGAAAGGATGCTCCCATTTTCCCCCACCATCCTATTGAGTACCAGAGGGGAGCTAGTGGAGACCAATGGCAAGACTAGGGCATAAAGTATGTTTTAATGATTTTAATATCCATTGTTTTAATTTTGTATCAAATTGTTTTTACTTGCCTTGGGTCCTGAGATGCTTGGAAGAAAGATGGGCATATAAATATTTTAAATAAATACTTAAAATGATCATCTTCAAAACTACATTGTTGGCACAAAACCCAGAATAGATATCTGAAACCAACTGGAATATGTTTTCATGAAGTCTGGGTGTCATGAAATATTCTTTTTTAATTGTTTATGAACTTTGTTCCTATTTGTTTTCCTTGGTTTTCAATGTCATGGTTGTGAGCAAAAAAATAAAACATAAACATCAGCATTTGGCAAAATCTGGCTTAGAAACCAAATGGTGAAACTCAGACACTTTTGTCTAGGTGATTTCCCACCCAAAATACATGACAGGACTTTTTTCTTCTTTTAAACTCACAGCAGCAGCTGCTAAGTGTTGATGGCTTTCTGCCCAACACAGCCTGGCAAGTGCCACTTCCAATTATTCCTTAGGATAATCAATTTACTAATTAAAATATTTCATAAGTGCTTTCCAAATGCTTTTGGCATATTACAGTGGTTAGTTGATTGTAGCTATGTCTCTTTGAGCCAGACTGTGACACCATTATCTACACTCAGCCCATACGGAACAATCTCTTCCTTCATAACAAGCAAAACCTCATAAACCACTAGGAATCTTTATGGGGCAGGGCTACTTAACCCTTCCCCTTTGGAGCATTTTTCTGTTGGGAATCCCTGCCTCCCCCAAGCTCTTTTTCCATGCTGAGAAACTGGCAGCCTCTGAGGTGGCTTTCATGTTAAAAAAATAAAAAGAACAGTGTCAGAGAAAAGATATGCATGGCTTTGTGCAAAGCATAGTTTGGCCCTCATAACTGGTTATGTGGCTGGAAGATACATTGCAGGATGCTGCCTCCCATTTTCCTCTGCCACTCTATTGAGTACCGGTGGGGGTGGAGGTTACATGGGGATGATCAGAAAGAACATTTTAAGTGTGGTAGAGGTGGCTGGTTCACTACTGTTATGCCTGGACCCCTCCTCCCTTGGAAGGATGAGCCTGGTACCTATAAACAGGTGATACAAGCAACCTTCCCTCTCTTAGCATCTCACAGGGTCACTCATTCAAGACTCTTCCCTGGTGTGTAAATAAGAGATCAAAATAGGTCCTGCTGTCACATGGAACTTGTGCCATCAAATATTGACCAGAGGCCTGTCTGAAAACTGATCCCAAAGGTGCATTGTGAAAGGGTCTGATTCGTGGCAGCTCCCTTCCCTCTTTAAATCCATCAGTGTCAAAGACTGATTTCTCAGAAAGGGCAGTAAATATAACCAACTCCCTATCTTGCCTGACCTTTCCCTACCTGGCCATCCTAAGTAAATACCAAGTAAAAACCATTTTAATCCCACAATCCTTTGTGTGATAGTTGTCTTGTCCTGGCAACTAGAGGTCACCAGACACAATAGACATTTCACATGAATGTTACATTGCACTTGCAATTCCTGGGAATGTTATGAAGCTTCCTTGCTCAGACAACATTGTTTCACTATAACCATTACAGCACTGTTCTAAGAGCAATCATGTCATGCTCCAAGGGGTATAACCAGACACACTTTCTTCCATAATAGGTTTGTGTATCTGGCCATCCACTAATTTATACCCCCAATGCAAAGGTTGGGTACACTACCTGGAGTGAGATGCTGGTTCATTTCATTCATCCTCCTTGGATCTTTGTTCCTTGGATAGGTAAATATAGTCTCATATAAGTTCCCTTCTTTGTCTCTATAAAGCTACCACCTTTATTTTCTGAATTTGTATGTGTGTTTATAGAGTGCTCTTCAATTAATAAGTTTTTGATTTTATTCTTTAATTCTCTTTAATAAAAACTATTTAATTAATCATGGCCTGGTTCATCTTGAGAGTTCTACTGAGGGAAAAATCCCCATAAATATAGGTGGAGATCCTGCTTGATTACCTCCTCTTGCATTGTTTGGGTTTCCTGGCTAATTCCCAAACAAACTCAGGAGACCCTCACAACCACTTATGGCAACATTGCACGCCCAGACATTTGTTTTCAGGATGGTGATTACATGCATAAAATGCTTTAAAAAGTTCTGTCATCACCCTTACAGTGCCATAGGCCCATCAGTTAGTTCTTGATTGAGGACAAAAACTGCAGTGTGTTTGCCTCAGCTAGAAAAAATATATGCCTTGTGCTCAAATAGGTCCCAAATGAAACAACACTAAGAATGAAGAAGAGTTGGATGCATAGAAATCCTATCTTATTTTTCAGTTTGTCTGTGATACGTATATTTTTGCACTAATTGGTCAGAACACTGTAAGAACACTGTTCCCTGTAAGTGAACTTCTTATTGATTACTTGGCAGAATATTGTCTCCACAGGCTTATTTATGAAATGGCATGGATTGACTCCCTTTATTTGAAAAATGACAACTAAAAATGAATGCTGAAAATTAAAGGCAGCAGCTTGGATTACTCTAAGGAGTGTGGTCCTTGCAAGCCTCCATAACTATAACCTTAATAGATTAGCAGTTACAATTGCTGAAAAGTTTTGGCCCTCCACAATTTATGGAATATACAGACTGCAGCCATCACTACCAGGTCTGTGAACAATAGCAGACATCCCAGCAGTGGGTGTAGTCTTTTATTATGCATGTGTGACTCACACACACCACAAATGCTCCCATCTGTGTGGAATATTTGTCAAGATTACATGCCTAGTGCGGCTTCTGCTTCTTTGCAACATTCAAGTGTGACAAAGTGACAAAAGACAAAGGGGTAGTTTATGTAAAATTTTACTGCTTCTTATCCTGTGTTCCTTGTCAAGAAAGGAAAGTGTTTATTTTATTTCTTTTGTTTTGTTTTTTTACTTCTCACAGCTATCGATGGGCAAACTGGCTTGGTTTTAAACAGGATGGGCTGAAACAAGTTTATTTCCTAAAATCTCAGAAAATAACCCTTCCCCCCCCCCCGAGTCCATTTCGAAATCCAGATTCCAGTGAGAAAGCCCAATCACCTATCCGTTGCTTTCTGTGAAGACCCAGCCATCCCTGTTAGCCACTGCACCTTGTACTGTTGCCTCCTTCCCATACTCAAAAACTTCCCTGCTCCAGGAAGCAGCAGAAGCAGGAAGGAAAACATTCATTTCTGCCTCCCTCCCTGGTAGGGCTGCCAATTTCCAGGTGTGGTCTGACATTCTCCTGGGATTACAACTGATCTTCAGACTACAGAAATGGCAGCTCTGAAACATGAACTCTGCAGCATCACCTCCCCATGGAATGTCTTCCCTTCCCAAACTCCACACTCCTCATGTACCACCTCCAAATCTCCAAGAATTTTCCTAGCCAGAGTTGACAGTCCTCTTCCCTGGTACTTTGAATGTTACAGTTGCCATGACTGAGGTCCCAGTGCCCTTAGTTTGGAACCAAGCAGCCTGGAGACTACATATCCCAGGACGCTTGTGCATGGGACTCTTGATGGTACACATGAGGCTGCCTTATACTAGCCGAGTTCACGTTCACAGGCAATCCATATACAGTGTAAACTTAATTCTTTAAAAATACATGGACTGAGAAAATTCATGTTACATTTAACACATGTATAGTTAAATGTGTGATACAAACTCCACATTTATCCAGGTGCTGATCCCTGGTTTCAATTGGATCTTTCTTACTAAGAAACATATGCACGTACATGCAATATGTATGTGCTTACAGTATGAGCACTGTAATATGTGACCAGGGTTGTTGAGTCAGATCCCTGCTCTGTCAAGGTCAGCATTGCTTACTCCAGTGTTTTTCAACCTTTTTCGAGCTAAGGCACATTTCTTTCATTGAAAAAATCCCGCGGCACACCTGACAATATCTTAAAAAAAAAAAAAAAACCTTTATTGATATTTATATAACATACAGCATAGGTGGTTGTTTACATAGCTGTTACATTGTTCAAAAATAGTTGACATCTAAAATAAAGCATTTAACAATTTACCAATAGACAGTTTCCTATTCCTATTCCTATTTTCTTATACTAACCTTTGGTTATTCCAATATATCTGGTAGTTGTGTTTCTAGTATTTTTAACATTGAATTGGGTTGTTCACGATTGAGTGTTATATAGTGTGCAAGTGTTTCTTGTAAGGAGTAAAGATTTAGTGTATTACATTAGTATTAGATATTTACAAAATTTGTTTTGTGGCAGTGTTTCGTGTTTAACAGCATAGTCATAGAAAAGATACCATTTTTCTATGAAGTTTGTAGTTTTTGGGTAGATTTCTGTTTGATGTAGTCGGTATGTTATTTTTTCCATTAGAAACTGATCCCATACTTTTTTCATCCAGAGGTTTCTTTCAATCTTTTGTGTGGATTTCCAGGTTTGCGCTATTGTTGTTTTTGCTGCTGTTAATAAACTACTGATCAGGTCTCTCGTTGATTTAGAGATAGTGTCTTCGTGCCACATATTTAGTAATATAGTTTCTGGGTTTAAAGGGACCGTATAGTTAGTTATTTTGGCTATTTGAGTTATTACATCTTCCCAAAAAGTGTGTACAATCTTACATGCCTACCAGCAGTGTATATAAGAGCCTTCTTCTCCACATTCTCGCCAGCATTTGGAGGATTGTGTGTTTGATATTTGTTTGATTTTGGTAGGTGTTAGGTACCATTTCGTTAGAATTTTGAAATTTTGTAATTTGGTTGTTATTGATGGTGTTTTGATTAATGATTTTGTCCATATCATCGACCATTGTTCTTCTGAGAAGGTCTGTTGACAATCTCGATGCCAGGAATCTTGATATGGTAATGTTTTTGGTTTTCCAAGACAGATTAGGATATTATAGATTCTGCTGATTAGCCCTTTATTTTCCGAAGGAGTTCCTTCCAGGAGATATTCAAATATTGTCCGCGGGGTTGATAGTATTTTCCGAAGTTTGATTTGTAAGGCCATATGTTTCAGTTGTAGGTATTGAAACCACGGGATGATTTTATTTAGTTTTTGTTCAATATCTGCTTTTTGCATTATATCTGTTTTAGTGGATATATCTGTCACATTGTTTTGGTGCCAGACTGACTTGGTGCCCCATTCTGTTCCTGGGGGGAACCAAGATTGGTGGATGAAGGTTGAGTACCTCGATATAGGTGGTGTTAGAACTTTTCGATGGTCGTCCCAAGTTTTAAGAATATTTGATAGTAAGTAGTGTTTGTTTGTGGACTGTTTTTGGGCGGTGTTCAGCTTTGTTCCATATCAGTTCTGACATATTATTTGCATTCTCTGGTGGTAATAATGTGTTGTTCCAGTCTGTTTTTCCTTTGTCTCTTAGAAGTTTAACCACAGTGGCCAGTATGGATGAGTTGTGATATTTTTTGACATCGGGGTAGTTGAGTCCTCCTTGAGTGTTATTTTTGCGTAAAGTGGAGAATCCTATTCTATGATGTTTTCCTTGCCATAGGAAGTTATTGAAAGTGGTTTGCCAGTGGTGAAGATTTTTATGCGGAATTCTTAGAGGAATAGTACGAAATAGGAATAGGAGTTTAGGAAGAGCGAATGTTTTGATTAGATGATATCTGTCATTCCATGTTAGTTGTAGCGTTTTCCATTTTGAGAGGTCCGCTTGAATTTCTCGAAATTTTTGTTGGTGGTTATATTGTATGAGTTCTTTCATGTTTGTTGTTATATTAATTCCTAGGTATGAAAGATATTTTTTTGACCAGTGATAGGCATATTTCTTAGTAATTTCTGTTTTTATTTTTTGTGTTATGTTGAGGGGTAAGATAGAGGATTTTGATGTGTTTACTTTTAAACCAGATATCTTGCCAAACTCGTCTAGAATTTCCTGAAGATGCATGAGCGATATTTCTGGATTTGTTACATAAAGTAGTATGTCATCTGCAAACATGCTGATCTTGTAGGTCTTCCCTCTTATGCAGGGTCCTTGGATGTGTGAATTTTGTCTGATCTGTTGGGCTATTGGTTCTAGTGCTATTGCAAATAGAATTGGCGACAGTGGACATCCTTGTCTTGTACCACAAGCTAATGAGAAGCGTTCAGATAGTGTTCCGTTGACCCGTACTCTTGCGAAAGAGTGATGGTAGATGCTGCGTATTAGTCGTTGGAAGTTTTCCCCAAAGTCCAACTTGTTGAGTAAGAAGTGGAGGTAGTTATGTTCTAAGGAATCGAATGCCTTTTGTATATCTAGTGAGAGCAGTAAAGAGGGTTCTTTAGATTTGGTGCAGTAATCAACTATATTCAATGTTTTGATAGTGTTATGCATAATATCTCTGCCTGGAATGAATCCTGCCTGATCCATATGTATATAATTTGTTATGAATTTGTTAAGTCTTTTGGTCAGTATAGATGTTAAGATTTTGTAATCGTAGTTTAATAGGGAGATTGGACGGTATGATGCTGGAGATGTCAGGTCTGTGCCCTTTTTTGGGATTACACTTATGGTGGCCAGTTGCCATGAAGGAGGTATATCTCCTAGTTCTAGTAAGGTGTTGCAAGTTGTCAGGAGTATTGGAGCCAGGAGTGCTGCATATTTTTTATAAAACTCTGGTGGGAAGCCATCTGGACCTGGTGCTTTGTTATTTTTTAATCCTTTGATGGCTTCTAATATTTCTTGTAGCTCAATGTGTTTGTTTAGGATTGGAAACCATATGGGACAAGGCCAAAAGGGGGCTACCAGGATCACGTTCGATTTCTCCCTCCTGGCTTTCTCTATTACCCTGATAAGGAGTGGGAATGAATGCATAAAAACAGGGCTTGCTGCCAGCACAGCAGAAACGCATCCCCTAGAGCAGTGTTTTTCAACCTTTTTCAAGCTAAGGCACATTTCTTTCATTGAAAAAATCCCGCGGCACACCTGACAATATCTCACGGCACAGTGGTTGAAAAACACTGAAATACAAGATAAATGGGTCATTAGTTGCCTCAGCTCAAGTATTAACTATGACAGTATTACAAATACACGTAATAGCCACTCAACTTGAAATCGTAAGTTACAGATCCAAAGTGTAATGGCTCCTTCCCATAACATTGACCTGAGTTTCAGAAGAAATATAATGTGGATGTATTTTAACGCGTCCCGGAAGGTCAGCCCGGAAGGCACATTTCTTTCATTGAAAAAATCTCGCGGCACACCTGACAATATCTCGCGGCACACCAGTGTGCCCCGGCACAGTGGTTGAAAAACACTGGCTTACTCTGCTGAATTAGCTCTCCAGAGTCCTAGGCAGGGGTATGTCACACCATCACCTACTACTCGACCATTTTCAACCAGAAAAGCCTGGCATTGAACCTAGGACCTTATTCATGCAGAGCAGGTGCTCTACCATTAAGCCATGGCCTCGCATCTATGGTACTAGCTAGGGCTGTGACTATAGCTCCACCATTGTTAGTCAGTCAAAGGGCTGCAGCTCTTTTAAAGAACATGCCCTCTATTAGTTGGCTGAAGCACCTTGAGAGTGCAGTCTCTCTCTCTCTCTTAGGTTCTTATGTACAGTAGCAGATCTGCTACCCTCTTTGCCACCACCTGTGCTCTAACTGTAGAGTTGTAAATAAAGTAAAGAGTACAAAACAGCGTAAGCCTCCGGTGTTCTTAGCCTATAAATAATAATGCATGTTGACAGTTTCAGAGAGACATTTTTGAATGCTGACAGTCAGGAAGGCCATATTGGAATTGTGGGGCATAGGCGTCAAATTCAGGGGGGGCTGGGGAGCTGAAGCCCCCCCCAACTTTTCCAGGATGTGCTGAGCCTCCCCCGGAGACAATGACCTGTAATGTCTCTGGCCCAGGCCCCCCCTCCAGGAAATTGGAAAGTCTACACCCTTGTTGTGGGCAAGTCAGTTGTTACCTTTCTGTAGCAAGCTCGTTAGTGTGATGTCATGCATCTGAGAAGCCTGATATAACAACATTCATTGTAATGCATAGAACTACATGGGATGTTCTGCCATCATTCCTGACCGTGGGGAAAATTATATTTGTTTCCAGATAGCTATGAATTCATTTGGGAATATCCATACATCCACATTTTTAAAATTTTTGAATAGTAACTGTAACATGTAAAAAAGCTGTACTGTTGTGTGTGTTTTTGCCTTCAAGTCACTTCTGACCTATGGCGAACCCATAAGGTTTTCAACGTAAGAAATATTCAGAGTAGTTTTGCCATTGTCTGGCTCTGCATCACAACCCTGGTATTTCTTGGTGATCAGATTCTGGCCAAGACCCCTGCTTAGCTTCCGAGCTCTGATAAGGCTGGCCTATCCAGGTCAGGACTCTATACATTATGCATCTAATGAAAATCAAGTGAAACATCAGAAAAGAATAGGCTGGTCTGATTCCATTTGTCCCTCTTTAAAGGTCAGCCATAAACCTAAAAGAGCCCCCTGACCCAACCCTCAGGCCATCCCAGTGCTCCACAACCAGCAAAAGGGATCAGGCGGTGGGCTGCAGCATGGAACCATCAAGCAAGAGCTGACACAAGGTGCCATTGCCCCAAGTCCACCTGTCCCTTCTAGCACGGCCAAGGCACACCTGATTAAGGCAAGTAGCTGGGTTTGCTGCCCAAAGGCCTTGTTTGTTTGTTTTTAAAAAAGGAGACTAATTTGGATCCTACAACATCTGGCATCCCAAATAGGTCAAAAGAAAAGCAGAAGAGCTGAACTTTAAATGTTTTGTTTGTGAGGGGAAATGGGGTAAATTCTATTTCTTTTGTGAAGTCAGAACCTTCTAAAAATATTCCTATTTGTCTGCCACAGTTCAACAAGCAGCCTGATGTGCCAGCTATTAGTATCCAACAGAGAGCATGCATGTAACCTATTTAGCAAAAATGCTCACATGTTTCACAGCAGCACCAGGCTAGAGTGATCAGCTGCTAAGCAATGTGGTTGAGGTGAAACAGTTTTGTTAACAAAATCAATAAATAGGAGACGGAGCGTTACAGTGTGATCCACAAAACACTTGAGCTGGCATACTTATGCTTGTCTGTTTAGTGTCACCAAGATAAATGTGAATTTACTGATTTAAAATTCAAACATGAGCCCTCACATTTGCATAGCTTGAAGCCTGAATCTGTATTCTTTTTCTGAAAAAAAAATCAAATGTTTAGAATTACAAATTATTATTTTTTTCTCTTCATTCTCCTGCTTGAACAATAAGTTAATTTTTATCTCAGCTCTGCTTTTATTTTTACTGCTTTTACTTGTTTTACTAGTTTGCTGGTTTGGGACATGATGCTACTGATTCTATTGTTTTTTTATTACCCCCTAGGTGAAACACCAAAACTTGTGAAGGAGGCCCCTGCCTCTTCTCAAATATCAAGGGAAGGAGCCCAGGCCATCTCATGCTCCTCCTTCCCAACAACTCAATGGCAGCCCACTCACTAAGGCCCAACTGAGAAATGATGGGCATCCTCCTGGCCCAGTGAGTGGCCCAAAAAACCATGCTGTGGCTACAATTACTCCTTGTGCCTGGCAGCCATCAGCACCTAAAATAAGAACTGAAATGAGAACTCCATTAGTAACTCAACTGTAACATTAAACTTTGCAAGCACACACATAACCTTTGTAACAATGGAATTTCCAGCAGCCTATTTGCTGAATCTCAGTATTAGAGTATTCCATGGCTGCTGCAGTGGATGCAGTCCCAAATCAGAAGGAGTGGGTTCCAATGTGGAACCCGCTTAAGCCCAACTGTTTAAACACTTTCTCCGTGATCGCCCAAAATTGAAATTTGGTGAGGGGTTGCCATCTCTGTGCAGGAACAAAATGCTTCACCCACCCTGCAAAGGATCAAGTATCGGCGTAAAGCGAACACCAGGCACCAATCCTCCTTGGAGCAAAGGCCTAAATCAACAGAGCCCTAGCCAAGTTGGTCAGTTTTTGATCACCAGAGCATGTGCCTCACACTGGAGTCCTGCATGTGAACATCCCGCCGGCAAAGGGCCTGGTCAGATGTATCCCAGCATGAGCTAGATGCAGGCTCACTAATCCTCAGTGTGCCAAAAAAGGCGACCAGGGATGCAGCATGAAAAAGAGAGGCCTCATATTCATCTGTGCGAGGCCTAGGCCACTGTGCCCTGAGGCCCTGGAGCACAGCAGGTGTCAAAGGTTCTTGAGTGTCTGCATTCTTGTCACCCTCCCGGGACCAGCTTTCGAGCATCTTCCATATGTGGAAATCACCCATCTTCTCATCATACCTGGCAGCCTTACTGGCATAGGCAAGGGACGACAGCTTGCCCCTAATGGAATGTGCAGACAGGCCCTTACCTTTTAGATACACATAAAACGGCATCAACTGGGACACTGGGATGGGCCAAACCTGTCTCAGACCAGCTTTCTGCCCTCCTATAGGTTCTCTGAGTGGAAGGGGCGAGGGCTAAGCTGAATGCCCTGTTGGCCTCAGACCGCCAATCTGCCATAACTCCAACATCATCTGCATCGGGAACTGGTCAGCTTCCATAGCCAGCTGATGGAATCTCTGCATCTGTTTTCGGAGAGAGCCTCAGTGACCTGTTACTGACTCCCAGGATGTACCTGGCCTTAAACCATATGTTGTTCTGCAAACAAAGGAGCATGAAGGCTCTGACCAGCACCATGACCTGAGACTTGAATGTTAATGAATTTTTATTATTTATATTTGTATCCCACCTTGCCAGACAAGCTGGCTACAATTGATCACATGTACTGTAGAAAGATTGTCACACCAGAAATGGACTGTATGGTTCACGAGATCCGCAGCCTAGATCCACACTACTACTACAATCAGAAAAAAATTCCAAAAAGATGAGGTATTTGATCCAACTTGTCTGGAACCATTCCATGAGCTAGTCCTCCACACACCAGTGACTGTGGCAATAGACCCCAAAGCCGGAGGAGCCTGCAGCATCAGATGTAAGCTGCAGCTCAGCCTTGACCTGAAGGTCCTCCCGCGAAAAAGGCACCCCATTGTAAGAATTCAAACATTCCTTCCACACAGGAAGGTCCTCTCTGATACCCTTGGCAACCCTGGTCCTATGGTGTGGGAGGTGCAGGCCCTTCATGGACTCACATAGTCTTCTTACTAATGCATGGCCAGGAGCCACAACTTTGCATACAAAGTTGAGGTGGCCCACCAGCTGCTGCAACTCAAGCAAGGTGATCTTCTTCGTTGCCCTGGCCTTGTCAGTTAACATTTGCAAACTATATAGTTTATCAGCTTGCAACCTAGAAAACTGCACCACAGTATCAATCTTGATCTCCAAGAAAGTCAGAACAGGAATAGGGCACTTGGTTTTTTCATGGGCAAAGGGAGACGCTAGCTCCCCTGTCAAGTCCATGAAACTGGAAAGCAAAAATTTGCATTGGCCTCTACCCTTCTAGCCCACAAATAGGAAATCATCAAGATAATGAGCAGTACTGTCCTGTCCTGAAATGCAAAGCCCATTCTAAAAAAAGAACTGAACCTTTTGAATGCAGCACAGGATGTGGATCACCCCATAGGAAGGGCCCTATCCATGTAAAATTGCCCCTTGAAGGCAAAGCCTAGTAGCTCAAAATCAGCTGTGTGAATAGGGAGAAGATAGAAAGCAAACTTAATATCACCTTTGGCCAATTCCGCATCCTGTCCACAGCGGTGCACACCTGCATGGCCTGATCAAACGAGGTATACCTAACTGAACATAACTCCTCAGGTATCACATCATTCACCAACTCCCCACATGGGTATGACAAGTGATGAGTAAGGTGATACTCCCCAGGGGCCTTCATAGGCACAACTCCCAAAAGGGACACATGCAAATTGGGAACTGGAGGGGAAGTGAAAGGGCCAAGGACTCTACCGTCCCTACGTTCCTTTGCATTTTTTCTCAAACTATGGGCTCCATCCCCTTTATGGACATCAAATTAGGAGCCCAGTATGGCCTCCTAGCTCCCTGATAAGGTATCCTAAAACCTAAATTAAACCCTTCTAAGTTGTAAACATGATCTTGCCGGTTGGGGTAATCCCTCAACCAACACTCAAGATTCTTCACCTTAATTGCCCTTTGTCAGCTGGAGGGTTATGGCCAACACCTCCCCGAGACACTTACCTACCTTAGCACCTGCCCAGCCCTTTGCCCTGGGGCAACCTAAGAATGCACAAGGACCGACACATAGGGGGCACTCATGCAAAAAGGAACAAGACTTCCAGCTACATGTCCCTTGGGAGGTGAACTCCCAGCAAAGCGGGCGTTGCTGAATTGCCTGCCCCACCTGGGCACAGGTACCTGCCTGACCTTTTACTCAGGACCACATGGCCACTATCTGACCATTCACTCCCAGATGGCCAGGATAGAGACATAAGTTGTAACTACAGCTGTGGATGAATCTGGTCCTATCTCAAAGCAGGATTCATTGCTGCCCTCATTCGAAAGACTTCATCATATTGAAGCCATGTCAGGCTGGTGAAATCTGTGTAACCCTTGTAGATGACATCCATATACTGCAGCATTGCTGAAGCCCTCCATGGTTGATGCTGCACTATTACCCCAGCATAGATCAGGAACCCTGGGTACTAGTTGGGCCAGGTTCTGTCAACCCTATGCCTCTTCAGGCATTCCTTATCATGTTCTTTCAAGTCCTCTTTGTCTTTTTCCTCAAGTTCCCTAAATAAAAGCATGAATATATCCACATATTCCCCCTTAAGGATTTTATCCCTTGTGGCTGTAGACAGGTGGTCCCCGAGGGGTATGGCCTGATCTCCAAATGGTAGTGCTCTAACCGGAACCATCTCATATGTGGAACCCCCTGGATTCAGGTAGGCCCATCTGGGCCAACTACCCTGAGGAGGCTGAAAAGATGGTGGGGCCGTACCCCCCCCCCCCCCAGCCTGCATAGGGCACCACCTGTCACATGCCCCATGGCCATCCACCTGGTGGCATGGATGCAACTGAGCCCTTTGAGGTTGTGTCCTGTGGGGCAGGGGGTCCAGTGGCACTGTGAGCCCCAGGTCCCCATGGCCAAGCTGGCCACCCCTGATAAGTATTATCTGACTTATTGTCCTTCTGTGGAGGATCCTTACGCAGCTCCAGCTGGCGAGCCTCAGTGCCCTGGTCTTGCATACTCCTCTGTCCCTCATCCTGTGACCCAGAAGGTGTTGCCACATCACCCACCATCGAAGACGCTCCATGGTCCTCCAAAACTGCCAAATGCACTTGCATCTGAAAAGACTAATTTGCAGCTTGCCTGGTAGCCTTACTGCCACCCACCCCTTCTGCTAAGGGAGGAGGCCTACCCTGCTACCAGTTGGGCTACTCCAGCTCCAGCCCCTCTAACATCTCAAGTATAGCCACATTCAGAGTCCTCGCTCTCCTCATCAGAGGAGACTACAGGGACTGGTCTTTTTTGGGGGGGCTTTTGGGAGCAGGCTGTTTGCCCTTTGACACTCCTTGCCCTTTTGTAGGAGCCATAGTCCAGGAAAGGTGGGACAGCTCAAGCTGCACGCACCCACCCAAACACCCAGTTGGTCATTCACAGGGCTTACTGCCAAACCAGCCACCTGCACTCCCAAAGGTTGAGGCTTAACCTGGCTGCACTCTCTGGAGCAATGAGAAAAATGGAGAGCGGGTGGAGTTTCCCAACAATGGGAAGCTGCCCCCAAAATACCCTCAGAGGCCCGAACAGGCCTATATCCCCTTGCAGACCTTAAACTGGGAGAGCAAACCTCACACCCAGGGCCAAGCCAGCTCCCAACCTGGGGGGGGGGGGGGAGGATCACTCCCACATGCAGCTCCCAAGTGTGGCCCCAAGGCTGAGGAATAAGCATGGCCCCAGGCTGCAGCAGCAGACCCATGCCCAACAATGTCTCCCAGCTGTGGCAAAGCCCTAATGAGAAGGCTGGAATGACCCAAATTTTGCTGCCTCTGTCAGTGATCCCACTTTCACCACCACAGTGCCCACCACAGCTCCTGATGCCACTAATGAATTCACCGCAGCGGACCTCTTGCCGCTGAAGAAGCCACCACCTCACCTCTGTGCCACCTCACAGGAGGCACCGCTTCGCCCCAATGCTGCCTCAAAGGAGCTGCTGCCTTGCCTCTGTACCATCCAACAGAGCCACCACCTCGCCTCAGTGCTGCCTCACCTCTAAGGTAGGCCACACTGACTGCCCTCCAGCTCCAGCGTGCTCAGAGCTCTGATGTCTCCAAGCATGGGGCGATGACTGTTTGGGTGGGAGCAGAGCCTGGCATTTTGCAGGGCCATCTCCACCGCCACCCACATCACGATGCATGGTATTGCAATGCTGCTACTGGGGTCCTTCCACATGCAAAGCATTTGCTCTAGTAGTAAGCCCCTCCTTTCAAGGTATTCTTGTGGCTGGTATTCTAACAGTTGCTCCTTTAGCCAGAGCTGGGTGGAAACATACATGTAGAATCCCTATGTGTTGTTCCTCAGGTCACCAGCTTAATACTTGCTAGAGGCTTCAGTTCTTTCATGTTTCCACCATAGCATTGCCAGGTGCCTTCCTTCTGCTGGTGGGGGGATTTGGGGGGCATTCCACGGTTGGGTGAGGATGTCAGTGACATGCTGATGTCACTTCCAGAAGTGATGACATCATGTTGGCAACGTTGGAGTGACATTCTACTTTTGGGGCAAAACTCTATAGCAAAAATAGCTACAAACCATAGACTTTTGCCCCAAAAGGAGAACATCTTTCCTGATGTTGCTGATGTGATGTCACTTTTGTGTTGCTGATGTCACGCTGGGATGTTTGTTTGGGGGTGGGTTCCCCCCACTGGCCAGCTGGCTGGTGGTAGGTTAGAGCTTGCAAAATCAGGGCAACCCCCACAACAACCAGGAACCTGGCAAGCCTGTTCCAGCATCCTATATAAGCTAATGGAAAAACATAAGAACATAAGAGAAGCCAAATGTTGGATCAGGCCAATGGCCCATCCAGTCCAACACTCTGTGTCACACAGTGGCTGGAAGCTGGTGTCATGCCCTTGCTACAGAAAGTTTATCGTGTCGGGAAGGTATGTGAGGAATCTACCTCCCCATCATATACCAGAGATATATTAGTTGAATTTAAAGACTTTCGGATGTGACAGAAAATCTTATCAGAGGCCAGGACAAGGAGTGGTTTGGACTTTCAAGGCTCAAAGATACAAGTGTTTCCAGATCTCCCCCCTGAATTTTTAAAGATAAGAAGAGATCTTAAGAGCATCACAGCTAAACTGCGGGATTTAGGTATTAAGTATCGATGGCTCTGTACTGCAAGCTTTGTGTTCAGCAGGGCCCTGCTTCCTATCTTGCTCATGACTTGGTCTCAGGTGAAATAATGCTGGCTGCCTTAAATCTTTCCCTATCTGATTCCCAAGAAAGCAGTGCTGGCAAGTGGAAAGAGTGTTCACCTCTTGCGTCAGCTAAAACAATTCGGGTCTGTACTCTGGAAGACCATGAAGGTTTTGAAGAGAGTGTGGACTCAATATAGAAATTGAGGTTTTGGGTAATATGGAATTTTTTTTTTTTTTTGTATTATGCCAATGAGTGGTAGGATTGTGGCGAAGCTCTGGGTATGTTCCCCTCCAGGACCAACTGGTCCTTGGAAGGAGGGTTTCTACCCTCCTGACTTTTGAGGCCTCCATGGACTGAGATGAATTATAAGTATAATTTAGTTCAAAATTAATCTGTTAATATATTGTAAATTATTATAATGAAGTGAGATTGTTTGGAAAACTTAAATAATATTATTTAGTAATAAGTTTGGGAGAAGAGAGAAGAGAGAAGAGGAAGGAGAAGACTTGAAGAAGAAAAAGCATGTATGTGAAGTTGTGTTTCTTTATATTAACTGATTTTGGCGTTGTAGTATAATTATAAAATGTCCTTGTGACGCAAATCCATCCTCTCCTGGCTTTACATGTCCCATGAGGCTGCTGGAGACGCTGTGGGTGTGTGTTCCGTGCGCCCCGGAGGCGGAGGTGGAGAAACGGGCTGCAGAGAGGGGTGAACGGGGCATTGAGAGAGCCGGGGCCCCTATTGAGGCAACACCGGGCCGTGGTCTTCATTACCGCCAGGTTGCGGGGGCGGCCGGAGGCGTCGAGAGCGTTGGGGTGCGGGCGCTCGGAGCTGAACCGAGCGGCTGCTGTGAAGCCCGTGGAGGCGGCGGAGGGCGCCGGGTTCCTCAGCGTGGGAACATTGGGCCCTGTAGAGAAGGACTGCTCCCTACCGCATAGGACGCCTGGTGGTGAGTTGGGAGCCGCTAGGTGGCAAGCGCTGACACTGAGGACCCTGAGGTTGGGAGTATCGAACACCTGGGCCAGCCAGGGGGGCCTGGAGCAGAAGACACTGGGATCCTCAGAATACGCGGGGGCCCTGGAGCGACTGGTGGCAGGAGTCGCTCGGAGGCCGAGAACGAGAGCTGGAAGCCGGGAAATCCAGAGATTTCTAAACCACCTGTGTGGAGTGGAGGACACTGGGAGCCTCGGAGCGCTGGGGGGTCTCGGAGCGGCTGGTGGCAGGAGTTGCTCAGGGGCCGGGAATAAGAGCTGGAAGCCGGGAAACCCAGAGGTTCCTAAACCACCTTGTCACCACCAGAAGACAGGATGGGGGAGTCGAAGAGCGGGATGCTCTGAGTTCACCAAAGATCATTAACTCCGGCTGTTTGTAGCGAACCCGGGACCCCCCTGACTGGCTCCCTTTAGCAGTAGGGTTGTTGGATAGTTAGGTTAGGTTTGGTGTAGACTAGGGGTTTTAATATTAGGCCTACTCTATATTTATATAGTTATAGATAGATTAGTTACTTTTAATCATGCTGCTTGAAGTTCATTGGGGCAGCATTGAAGAGAGGTCAGGGTGGGCCTTAATGAGTGAGTATTATTAGTAGGCTACACAATACTAGCCTGCTGGAATTTGGTGTTAGTTAGGAGGGAGTGGTTCTGGTTTAGTGTAGGCGACGTTGGGGGTTAGACCTCTTTTTGGACTTCCTGGGCTGTTGGCGTTGGTTGGCCTGTGACCGGCATTGTGCCGTGTGAAGGCCACTGGCGTCAATGACATCTGGATTGGGGATACCAGTACTTCTGGGGCAGGGGAAATATAGCGGTGGGAGCAGGCGGTTTGTGAGGGGAAGGAGGCGGAGAAATGGAGAAGCTCGACCTCCTTCCTGCCTGTGTCCCATCCCGAGAGTGGCCGGTAGGGAGGCTGGGAAGGACCGTCCTCCGTCATTGGTGTTGTGTAACGCCAGGTCTATTAACAACAAAACTGCAACCCTGCAGGAATATCTTTTAGAGCAGGGTGCTGACCTGGCGTGCGTGACCGAGACCTGGGTGCGAGAGGTAGAGTCAGTGGCTCTCTCCCAGTTAGCACCACCCGGGTTCTCGGTCCTCCACCAATCACGGACTGAGGGCCGGGGAGGAGGAGTGGCACTGTTCATTCGGGAGGCTTACTCCTACAGGGCACTCCCGCCGCTGAGGCTTGCGGGCATAGAGTGCACGGGCCTGGTGTGGGAAGCTGGGGAGAGGTTGGCTATTTGGCTGGTGTACCGGTCTCCCAACGCACCAGCCGATAGCCTGTCCTCGCTGGTGGAGGCTGTGTCGGGCTGGGCCTTGGAGCACCCGAGGCTTGTAGTCTTGGGTGACTTCAATGTCCATGCCGACGATGTGGCCTCTGCTTCGGCGAGGGACTTGGTGTCTTCCATGGCGGCACTAGGGCTCACCCAATTTATACAGGTTCCTACACACCAGGCCGGGCATACGCTCGACTTGATCTTCGCGGCGGGGGTTACGGTGAGCCAGTTGACTGCTACGGCAGTGCCATGGTCTGACCACTATGCCCTGAAGGCTCGTCTGATGGTGTCTCCCCAACTCCGTTTGGGTAGCGAGCGTATTTTAGCTCGCCCACGAAGCCTGATGGACCCTCAGCGGTTCTTGACAGCTTTGCGGGATCCCATGCCTTCCAGCGACTCACTAGATGGGCTGGTCGAGGACTGGAATAACCGGCTCTCGGCGGCCATCGATGAGATCGCTCCCCGACGCCCTCTGCGCCCCCGCTCTAAGCTGGCCCCCTGGTTTACCGGGGAGCTGAGGCTGATGAAGCGGGAACTCAGACGGCTAGAGAGATGGTGGCGGCGATCTCGCGACGAAGTATCAAGAGCATCTTATAGGACGTTTATGAGATCCTGTGAGATGGCAATCAAGGCCGCTAAGAGGAGATTCTTTGCGGCTGAGGTTGCATCTGCTAGCTCTCGCCCAGCCCAATTATTTAGAACTATTAGGTCTCTAACTAAAGTGCCTCAGTGCACACTAAATGATAGGGAATTGGAAATTGGCAGTGAGGCATTTGCGAGCTATTTTGCAGATAAAATCTTGCGGCTCCGCCACGATCTCCCAGCCACAGTTGAAACAGTGTGTGAACTTGAGGCTCCATGCACGTCTTCTGGTTCCATCTTGGATCATTTCAGCCCCCTCAGTTTGGAGGAGGTTGACAGGTTGCTCTTGACTGTACGCCCAACCTCGTGCAGCCTTGATCCCTGCCCCTCGTGGCTTATAAAATCCTGTCGCGAGGGGTTGTGTGGTGCGCTTCGGGAGATTATTAACAAGTCCTTCTTGAAAGGGCTTTTCCCGGAGGCGCTCAAGGTTGCGATGGTCCGTCCCCTCCTCAAAAAACCATCCCTGGACCCGGCTGTATTGGCCAACTATCGGCCGGTGTCTAACCTGCCCTATTTGGGCAAGGTATTGGAGAGGGCGGTGGCGATCCAGTTGCAGAGCTTCATGGATGACACCTCCATGCTAGACCCGTTTCAATCTGGCTTCCGACCGGGTCATGGGACGGAGTCGGTTCTGGTCGCCCTCACGGATGACCTCCGAAGACATCTGGATCGAGGCGGTACAGCGGCACTGGTGTTGCTAGATCTGTCGGCGGCTTTTGATGTGGTCGACCACCAGTTGCTGACCCACCGCCTTGCCGATGCGGGGATACGGGGGCTTGCTTTACAATGGCTTGCCTCCTTTCTCCAAGATCGGGGACAGAGGGTTGCGCTCGGGGAACAGACCTCCCAGAGGCACCCACTGGTGTGCGGTGTTCCTCAAGGGGTGGTTCTGTCCCCGATGTTGTTTAACATCTATATGCGCTCCCTCGCCCAGATTGTCAGGAGGCATGGGCTGGGGTGTCATCAATATGCGGATGACACCCAGCTCTATCTGCTGTTGGGCGGCCGGTCTGGCTCTACCCCAGATGACCTGGAGCGGGCGTTGCAGGAGGTTGCGGGCTGGCTCCAACTGAGCCGACTGAAATTGAATCCTCTGAAGACGGAGGTCCTGTGCCTGAGCCGGACCGGATCAGGGTTGGGGCATCCACTCCCATCCTTCGGTGGGGCACCATTGGTGCCAGCTCCGAGGGTCAGGAGTTTGGGTGTGCTCCTGGACTCTGCCTTGACGATGGAGGCCCAGGTAGCAGCCACTGCCAAAGCAGCCTTTTTCCATCTACGGCTGACTAGGCAGTTGGCCCCCTTCCTTGAACGCGAAGACCTAGCCACAGTGATCCATGCTATGGTCACCTCACGTCTTGACCACTGTAACGCTCTCTACTTAGGGCTGCCCTTGTTCCAGATCCGGAGGCTGCAGCTGGTGCAGAATGCTGCGGCCAGGCTGTTGACAGGTCTCTCTCTGAGGGACCGTGTCCAGCCTGTGCTGAGAGTGCTGCACTGGCTGCCTATAGCATACCGGGTCAGGTTCAAGGTGCTGGTGTTAACCTTTAAAGCCCTTTATGGTCAGGGGCCTGCCTACTTGAGGGACCGCCTTTCCCCATACCAGCCCCAGAGGTTGCTGAGGTCAGGCACTCAGAATCGCCTGACTTGCCCCGGTCCAAAAGAAGCCCGTTTGACCTGTACCAGGGCCAGGGCTTTTTCGGTGGCGGCTCCTTACTGGTGGAATGAGCTCCCGGATGACATCAGGGCCCTGCGGGACTTGTTGCAATTCCGCAGGGCCTGTAAGACGGAGCTCTTCCGCCAGGCTTTCAAATAGGAGCCGCCATCGGGTGGAGAACTGGTAATTAACATCGTCCTGGTCCTGGGGAGGGCACCCCTGGCCGTTAACATCGCCCTGGTCCTGGGGAAGGTACCCCTACGGCCTCCGCTTAACAGATAACTCGGAGGTCACCATCTTGAAAGTTTCTTGAAAGTTTCTTGAAAGTTTATTGAAAGTTTATTGAGATTTTACTGTAATTTATTGAAATGTTTTAACGGTTTTATATGTAAACCTTCGTGGTAATGGTTTTTGTTAGCCGCCTAGAGCCGGTTCGCTGGCTAGGCGGGGTATAAATTGAACAAATAAATAAATAAATAAATAAAATTCTTTCTTCAATAAAATTGCTTTAAAATTGAAAAAAAAAGTTTCTATAAAGTAATGCATAAATGTTTATGCAGGAACACTTTAAAATACATAATAAGAATCAGAAAATACCTGGAGTCTTTACTTCAAATGAAAAACTGCTGATATTAATTATTGTGATGTGAAAGCAGAACCTGCTCGTCATTTCTTTAATCCTGGAAAATGATAGGCTGTGTTTTGGCGGAATGGATAAAATAAGCATAGGAATTAAATAACCCAAGGCTGTGATCGCACACACCAAATAATCCACTTTCAGTGCACTTTCCAGCTGGATTTTGCCAGTTCACACTGTAAAATACAGTTGAAAAGTGCATTGAAAGTGGATTATTTAATGTGCGTGATTGTAGCCAAAGTCTATAACCTTGGGACTAGTTCATACAACACATTTTCCCTTACATGTACAGCCATAATTTCTTCTATGTCCCAGAGAAATGTAATATATGAAGTGAATGATCATAAATAGAGTTAGCAGAAATTCCTAAGCTTGTTGCAGCACCTGTAGTTACAAGGAACTGCTGAGTACTAAATTCATGTGACACTAGTCCATACATTACATTTCTCCTAGCAAATGTAGAGTCCAGTAGTTTTTCCAGCTCCCTTCTGATTGGAAGCTCCACACAAGGTATCAAATGGCTCATCTCAAGCCAATAGTTCCCATGAACCATTTTTAAAAGTTGGGACTGTGACAAGTCAGTACCCCAGTCCAAAGGTCTGGGAATTAAGTCTTTTTGCATTGTCATTGTATTTGCAACCTATGGGCACTATCCCTCTAGATCTTTTTTTGCAATGTCATACCCCTCCCAAAAAAAATTTCTTCCCCTCTTTGTGACCTCTGACACTACATCAGCATTGCATCATCCTCTATTACACTATTAAATTCATGATATCTGTCAGTCTTCACTGTTACATATCGGCTTTTCTAGCAGGAACTCCTTTGCATATTAGGCCATACACCCCTAATGTAGCCAATCCTCCAAGAGCTTATAGTAGCCCCTGTAAGAAGAGCTCTGTAAGCTCTTGGAGGATTGGCTATATTAGGGGTGTGTGGCCTAATATGCAAAGGAATTCCTGCCATGGCACATTGTCCCTGACAAGGCAATTCTATTTGCACTCTTAGGACCTAAACTGGAAGGTATTTTTCTCTTTCTTTAATTTCTTATATTTTTATTTAATGGATTTTAGTATTGGTTATATTTTGGAATTTATCTTTATCCTTATTTCCAGGCCCCAAATAGAAAATTGTTGGTGTGTCATTCATAGGGTTGCCAGCCTCCAGGTGGGGCCTGGGGATCTCCTGCTTTTACAACTGATCCCCAGCTGACAGAGATCAGCTCCCCTGGAGAAAATGGCTGCCTTGAAGGGTGGACTCTATGGCATTGTACCATGCTGAGGCCCCTCCCCTCCCCAAACCCCGCCTTCTCCTGGCTCCACCCCCAAAGTCCCCAGGTATTTTCCAACCCGGACTTGGCAACCCTAGAATTCCATTTTGGAAGTAAGTATATTTGAATAAAATGAAACAGTTTTTAATATTGGATGGAATTTTCAATTGAATTATTAAATATTAATCTAAAACATTTTTTATCTTTCTGTACAGCATTCCATTTTGGGTTCTATTTTATTTATTGTTAATTGCCTTGTATGTGTTACAGGGACTCTGTTGCTTGTTGCATTTTGCACTAATTGACCTCTGAAGAAGGCTCTTGTGAGCTGAAACATGTGAGGCCATACACTGTCCTTTTGTGTGTATATATAACTTTGTACGTTTTAAAGGTCATACCCTGTCCTTTTGTGTGTATATGTAACTTAGAACATTTTATGAGGCTTTACTTGGGCCCCATTAGATTTTTTTATGAGTCTTTGTAATAAGTACTCTTTTGTACACTTACTTATGTTTTTTACTTTTGGCCCTCGACCAGTTTTCTAAACTTCCTTTGGAGATTTGCATAAATTAGCACTACTATGAAAAGACAAGTTTGTTTTCTATAGAAGCATTGAACTGACTCCATGTCAAAGCAAAATTCAGTAGCTCTGCAGCAGGCCTATGCCATGAAGGGCTCCTGAGGTCAGACTCTGTTTATGGTGCTGGGCCACATGAATTTCCTTGCATCCCTGAGCTGTGAGCCATGTTATCCGAACTCGTGCCCATGTTAACACTTAGTGACCTTGAATTGGGGACAGATGTTAGCAGAGCTGGCTTAATGTGGCACCTGCTCCGGGGATTTCTTGCTGCTGAAGCCAAGAGCAGTCCATATTTAGGTGGTGAGGCCCATGCTCAGCGCATTCTGAATTTTAGAGGGATTTCCTAAGGGGAAAATGCCGCACTGGAAATCCCAAGTGTTGTCTTTCAGCCTCTCCAATGCCAAACACAAAGCAGCTCTTACAGAGCCAAAGCAGTCTAACCAAAGAAGAAGACATATCTCCTCCAGACTTGCCATACCACTTCCATTTTTAAAGCATTTTGAAGCAAGTCTTTTCTTCCTTCTAACATCTTTTCTTAAGAATAAATTAACCTAATGTCCAAACTTTAGACCCCTACTCCTCAACCCTTTTAAACCCTTCCGTGGGATCCTTTTCTCCCTTTAATGGACAACAGATTTTTGCACACAGCTCTCTCCCCATTCCATGGACTGGATTTCTAGACAGATACTCCAGATGTTCTCCTAGTTCAGAAAACAATGGGGAGAGGAAAACCTAGCAAACAACATCAGGATGAAACCAAGGAAAGAACAAGCTGGATTGGTTAACCTTTTACCTTTTATAAGTCTTGCAGTATGCATGATTTTAAAATGCATATAAATGTGGACCTCTGGATTCATAAGCCTGAAGATAAAAGCCCTGTTCACAAGCTACAGGGAATGCACAGACATTCCATGTACAAGGAGTGTTTTTTTTTTATAGGTGCATTGAGGAAATCTCATGTTGCATTCAATGCATGTATAGCTGAACATATGAGTTAAACTCCCATGTATCCAGGTACTGGTCCCTGATTTCATGTGTAAGTGATTGTGTGTTCACTGTACATAGAGGATATATGTGTGTTCACCATAACATGTGAACATGACTAAAATGATCTACTTTCATGTGTTAATGTGCTGGCCTTCACCAAGTGTTCATTAGAAGCCACCTGCTTCCAACTTGCTCCTCAGGTGTCTGTGCCTTTATGTCCATGCACACTGCCAAAAGTGCCATGCATGTCCTTTGTGAATTTTATGAAAATACTGAATGTGAACATGTTACAGATGAGAAGACAAAATGGGACCCACTATGAGCAAGGTATCATGGTGGGCAGGATTGCTTTGCCCTTACTCTGTGACTAAAGTAAGGGATGAGATGAAGAGTGGTTTAAATAAAGAAAGCCATGCATTGACAATGTTGCTGCATAATAATTCATGCTTTCTATATGCAGTTGACAGGGAAACTGGGTCTGAATTGGGAATTTAGAAACTTTGGACCCAATGGCAATCTGGCTGGTCTGGTGAAGGAAAGTGCCATCAACTCATAGGGTTTTCAAGGCAAGAGATGTTCAGAGGTCTGCCTCTATGTCATGACCCTGGTATTCCTCGGTGGTCAGATACTGGCTAAGCTTCCAACATCTGATGAGATCAAGCTAGTGAGTGTATCCATGTTATGGCTCTATATGTTATACATCTAACTCTGCTTAGCAACCCTGAACTTCCTTGGATGTCACCCATTCAAATACTGACCAGGGCCGACCCTGCTTAGCTTTCAAGATCTATGAGTCTGAGCTAGCCTGAGCCATCCATGTCAGGGCTGGCCTAATGTGTGCTAATTTGGGAGTTGACTGGTATTCCAGCAGGAACAGTTTCCAGTGTCCATTCTCTTACACTGAACAAGTATCTGAGCCCATGTAAGGTCCTCAGTTTGACAAGAGTTTGACAGAGTAGCATTGAGGCAGAACAGGCAGGCATATCTTTCTAAAAGTAAAATCATTTTTCTAGAAGGTCAAGCATGCGGTGTACATGAGGCAGATGGCAGATGCAATATTTTTGCTTTGCTGCAGAGAGTGCCAGGGTTGCTTTTAGCCAGTCAGGAGCAGCAGGAGTGCACTGCTGTCCAAAGCACCCCATCACAAGCCACAGGAAAAAGGAGGCTGAGTATTTATGCAGCTTTTGCTAATGTCCTCATAGATGTACACTGTGAACATTTCTGTTCAAAAGGGAAAAGTTATCATTAGGGATGGGCACGAACAGGCTCATGAAGTAAAGTTCCCCATGAATTTTGGCTAGTTTTTGGCTCGTGAAGCAATGTTCATGGAAGGGAGCCTGGTACAAAATTTCATGACAACATTTTAGTGTTGTTTGTGGAGGTTCATGAATGGATGCATTTCCAGAAAGACTATCTCTATTCAATTAAACTGTTTACAAAACTCCAAGGCAATTGGGGGGGGGGAATTCTCCAGCCTTGGAAACACCAATAAGAGCCCTCCAAAGCTTAACAGGCACTGCTGGCTGCCAATAACAGAGTTCCCATTCTGCTCTATGGGATCAGAAAGCTATATATATGCTCAGCTCCACAGCCTCTCCTCTATTGGCAGTTACACAGACAAGCAGGGAACTTGTTAAACAATCGGAAACTCTTAGCAGCCTTTCTGGATCTGAAGGGAGCTTTTGATTCAGTGGACAGGGACCTTCTTTGGGCCAAATTGAACCAGCTAAACATGGATAAGAGACTCCTTTTTCTCATTAAACAACTTTATACACTCAATACATGCCAGATTAAATGCTCACCATTCGGCAACTTGACATCTAAGATTGCCACAAATAAGGGTGTTAAACAGGGTTGTATCTTAGCCCCCTTTTTATTCAGTATTTTTCTTAACGACCTTGCAGGCCAGCTCTCTGACCCTGACTGTCATAGTCCTAAACTGGGAAAAATACATGTTCCCCTATTACTCTATGCCGATGACACTGTGTTGTTATCTCACACCCAAGTTGGTCTGAGACGGTTGCTGTCCCGCTGTATTGCCTTTTTTACTAACCACATGCTTCAGCTTAACTATGATAAGTCCAAAATCCTGGTGTTCTCCAAAAAATGGAGATTATTCCATTGGTCCATCAATGGTAAAATGATAAAACAAGTTAAAGACTATAAATACCTAGGCATGTATTTTCAATATAACGCTAGGTAGTCTACTCATCGTAAATGTGTGGCGAAGGTTGCCAGTGCTAGTGCATCGGCCACAGCTCGATTCTTTTACTGCAGGGGCAACCAATTTGTGCCAGCCGCAATTAAAATCTTCAGGTCCAAAATTAGCTCCCAGCTATTGTATGGTATCCCAATCTGGATTAGAGCCTTCGACCTCGCCATTGAACGTGTTCAGTCCAAATTTTTGTGGAAAATTATGACCCTACCTAATTGTGTACCGAACGCTGTTAAAAGTAGACTAGCAGAGCATTTATTCCCTCTTGATTTTGAACTCCTCCTTGGTGGTTCCCTATTCAAGTATTCAGCCTGTTTAGCATCCAAGATTTGACAAGATCGGGGTAGACCGTACCATTCTACATCCCATGCTTAAGATACACTGCAGCTATTTATTCACTGTACCCAAAGAGGATATGTTTAGTTGGCTGTAGCAGAAGATAAGCAGCCTGCTTTTAACTGAGAGCTGGGGTGCAGAGAAAGAAGTAGCTCCTGAAACTGAGGTCCATCTGAAGAGTTTAAGCTTGCAGTGCATTCATACATGCAAGCTATTAATGCTGCAGTTGCATAAGTGATTAACATGTTTCTGTGAACAGGCTATATAATGTCATGGGAACATTGTATGAAAGTGCTAAGGGTTGGATTTGTAACATCCAGTATTACTAATCTAATTGTCAAAGACAAGACATACCACTTTCTCTTTAGAGTTAAACCTTTCACTTTCTCTTTACAGCACTTAAACCCATTGGAATTTTACTACTGTTCAGTAGAATGGCATGTAGATTGCACCCTAAGAATAGAATCTGACACTCACAAGAGCTTATTTTTGGGCAGGAACGCATGGGAACGGAGTTCCGGCTGGCTCCTGAGTTGGCCACACCTACAATCCAAACCTCTGGCATGTGTGGCTACAGAGCATGCTGCCCCCTCCCACGTTACACACAAGAGGGAAAGGCAGCATGTTAAAATACTGTCTTTCCCTCTGGGGAGCCTTGTCAATTTCACTCCCTGCCAGTCAGCAATAGCGGAGAGGCTCAGGGAAGAAAGGGGCATCTGTACATGCCTGCCTTCCTTTCCCCAGCCTGCACACCTTGGCACGCTGGCTGGGGAGACCAAGGGCAGCTAAGGCAAACATGCCTGCTTCCCTTCCCAATCTTTTGGAGGGGGTGGGGTAGGAGACTAGAAAGGCAATGCTGAAGTTCCTGGGATCTGAAAGCACCTTTCCTTGGTTGTCTGGTTTGTGGGGGGGAGGTAGACTAGAAAGACAATGCTGAAGTGGGGCAGAAAAGCTTGGGGGGTGGGAGAGGCAAGCTTCCATGCCTGTCCTGTGCTTTCCCAGCCCCCCGGCCTAATATGCTAATGAGCTGCACTGCCAGGGGTGTGGCCTAATATGCTAATGAGTTTCTGCTGTTGGGTGTGGCCTATTATGCTAATGAGTACCTGCTGAGCTTTTTCTACAAAAAAAGCCCTGATTAGTAAAATATAAACAATAGGGATAGGCTGAGATCAAAGGATCAGTGCTCAGCTTCTTTGTGCAGAGGATTTCCCCGTCCTTTTTTGGCTTTCCCCTGATAAGAAATTCATGTCACAGTGTTTTCTTGTATTTAAAATATTGTTTTGCAACAGAATGAGCAGATTAAATTGGCAAAGAGCCAGATAATAGCTCATGATGTCGCATCTTCTTTAAGGCAGGGTGGAAGAACTTGATCACTCCCCACCCCTGTCCCCACTTTGTGTCTACTTGCGACTAAAATTATGGTTTGCAAGCAGGCCTGTTCCCAGTACTCTTTTGCATGTAACATGGAAGTGATTTGATATCAGGTGGCAAAGTGACAGCAGAACAATTCCATCTAGAGTAAAAGGAAGTGCTCTTTCCAAATACATCATTTAAAAAAATGGAGGGGGAGAACAGCTTTAAAAACATTGCCTTTAAAATATATTGCACCCTGTCCTTGACCAACTCACTTAGAAAGGAACTGAGTCAGAGATCTTCAAAGTAAGGCAGAACAAAAGACTGAGCTATTTACATTTAAAGAGGGCCATCATGCTTCCTGGTCATTGCCTTAAATCATCCAATTTTTCATTATACCAGTTCATCAGTTCCTCTTCAAGTCAAAAGTTAAATAAACTGGATTCCCTGAACATCAGGGAACATCAGGGAATCAGGGAATTGAACATCAATACCAAATATTAAAAATTGTTACTCAGAACCGAAGGAGGGGGCTGTGTGGGCATCCCATACCTTCTGCAAGAGCTATTCAGCAGTGAACAACACAGAGATTTGGCTGTGATTGGGACTCAAAGTGGCTTTTAGAACATTGCTCTCCTCTTCTCCATTCTTGCACACCAGCAGCCCTGTGAGGTGCTCCAGGCTGTGAGTTTGTGAAAGAACAAGGTCATCCATCAAACTTTCATGGTGGAAGTCAGGGGTCCGTTGGGGCCGGAGCGAGGTGGAGCGAAGCTCCGCCAGCTCAGGACTGGCTAGTAGGGCAGCCACGGGCTGAATCAGATTCTCTAATCTGATTCAGCTCGCCGCCGAATTGCTGCCGAAATTCGGCGGCAACTTTAAAAGTGACTGGAGAGGAGGAAGTTTGAGGGAGAGGCTCCAAACTTGCAGGGTAGCTGCTGGGGCCTCTCCTCGAAATGCCCACCAAGTTTCAAGAAGATTGGACTAGGGGGTCCAATTCTACAGGCCCCCAAACAGGTTGCCCCCATTCCCTCCATTGTTCTCTATTTTTTCCCTCCATAGAGAACAATGGAGGGGATGGGACAATCTGTTTGAGGGCCCATAGATTTGGACCCCGTGGTCCAATCTTCTTGAAACTTAGTGGGTATTTTGAGGAGAAGCCCCAGCAGCTATCCTGCAAGTTTGGAGCCTCTCCCTCAAACCACCTTCAGCCCCTCATATACCCTATGAGTTTTTGCCATTGATTTCAATGGCCCATAGGATATAATGGGGCTGAGATTAACATTCCCTTTCTGACACACTTCTGGTGATGTCAGGGGATGTGGCATATGCTAATGAGTTATGCTAATGAGCTCCTGCACCTCTTTTTCTACAAAAGGACCCCTGGTGGAAGTCAACATTAAAACCTGGGTTGCCAGGCTCCTAGTCAGCCACTCTATTTACTACAGCAGGGGTGGCCAAACCGTGGCTTGTGAGCTGCATGTGGCTCTTTCAGACATATTGTGCGGATTTAGGTGGAACTTAATCCCTCTGAGCACAGGTAGGTGACTATTTCCACCATTGCTGTGTGTGAAGTGGGGGCGGATGGGGAAACAGGGAAACTTGCAAGCTCTTCTCCACCACAGAGGTCACCAGGAGACTAAGGCTGTCATCAGACGTCCAGTTTGAGCCATTGCCATTGCTGTTCCCTTATGGATTTAAAATGCACGATGTCTGTCATGTCCCAGTTGTCTGTGTCCCGTTCCTCACTCTTTACTACATGTTTATTTTATACCTGTTAAAGTCCAGTCCTTTTGGGCTGAGCTTGTTTCAAACTGGATTTCCTGTTGTCTGATCACCCACTCCATCACGGAGATCTGACAGGTCTCCTGTTTTTCAGTCACCATTTTTTAAGTAGTTAGTGAAGTGCGCACCACTGCTTATTCGCACCACTCTCTCTCTCTTCCCCTCTCCCACAGGGGCTGCTCTAAACATTGTTTTCTGCATAGAAACTTCCAAATAGAAACACCCCTGTACTTCAGCTTTTTCCTGTGCTTTGGGGAAGGGGTACATTGAAAAGTTTAGAGACGGAGACTACATGTCCCAGCAGGCTGATCAGCACTTGAGCACATGGCTAGAGAGTAAACTTTGTTAAAATGGCTGACGGCCCCATGAACTACATATCCCAGGAGGCATAGCAGCACTTGTGGGCATGCTTGAGGGAAAATTATTTTAAAAAATGGCGGGCAGCAACACTCTTTGGGTGTGATATGTGTCTGATCACTCAAGAATGGCATAAAAGTGCTTTGAAGAGTGCTAAAAGGGGTGAGTCTGATCAGTATTCTCTGTTATAAAATACTCTGGATCAATTAGAGGTGGGGCAACAGTGGATTAAAATGCACATCTGACCGCAGCTGTAGAGTGGGAAAAGAGAGCACAAGAGCCAAGGGACAACAGCAAGCATGTGGGGAGGAAGCTGCCAGTCATGCCACCAAGTCCAGCTGGACATGCACTTGGGATTCCTGCCCTTCCAGTTTGGCTCATGTCCTGATTTCCGGTTGTGAGCAGAGACTTGATTTTTCAATGATTGGTTTGATAGTTCATTGATCTGTTTGTGGATGTTTGGCAGGTTTTTCACTGTCGTCCTTACTAAACATGTTGTACAGCACAATTGGGTTTTCATGCATACATAATCTCTTACATAGCTGGACTGAATTCTAGTCCCATCCCCATCCTTGCTGCATAACTTTAGTCTTCATCATGGGGCCCACTGCAGGTGCCTGGTCCACTGTCATCCACTAGGGCAAGGGCTTTCTTGGTGGCTGCCCCTGCCCTCAGGAACCAGCTCCTCAAGGAAGTTCGTGGCCTGTGGGACCTATTAGGCTGTGTAACAGATGTTCTTGTGTAAACAAATAAAGTCACATAAATAAATAAAGTCATATAAATAAATCCATTGCCATTGAAATACTAGGTACTTTCTTTGTCTTTTTAAAATACGATTGTGATAATATTTATAGGTTGCACTTTCCATTGATCAACTCAGAATAGTTTTTTAAAAAGCAGTTTGACCACCTTTAAAGTCGCAGTGAAGCAAAGCTTTGGACAATGGCTTTTACTAGATAAAGTAAGTAAAATTAGGTCACTGCCAGGCAAATGAATTGAATGACAGTTGGTAAGCACCTTGATCCTAAACACACATTCTTGAATAGAAGTTAAAGAGAAATCAGTTGCAAATGCTGCCTAGGAAATGTGTTCTGGACTGGAGAGATAATCCATCACATAAATGTTGCATGTTCTATATGAATAGGCAGCAGCTCCATGATTGATTGTCTTCCTTGGTCCCTTGGGGTGGACTACTGATTTTCATAGCTGGAACAAAACCTCAACATTACAAACTGGACACATATACAATTAATTTGGGCTTTTAGCACCTACTCAGTAACTTGCATCTTAACACAGTGTTTCTAAAATTTAGGTAGCTTACTTAAAGAGCTAAATAGCTCCATCCACATACCACTGGATGTTGTGCTATTGTTAGGGTTGCCAGGTCTGGGTTGGAAAATACTTGGAGACTTTGGGGGTGGATCCAGGAGAGGGTGGGGTTTGGGGAGTGTGGGGCCTCAGCATGGTACAATGCCATAGAGTCCACCCTTCAGTCATTTTCTCCAGGGGAGCTGATCTCTGTCAGCTGGGGATCAGTTGTAAAAGCGGGAGGCTGGCAACCCTAGCTATTGTTGCACTGTGGCAATCATTCACCTTCAGGATTGCCTTGCCTGGACAGGAAATTCAGTTGTTAATGGCACAGTATCCAACAATGTGTGGATACAGCTTATATTGTGGTCTTTAGTGATTTTCATCTATTTAAAAAATGTGCAAACCTTGGAGCTAACTATCCTCATTGATGTGAAAGGCAAAAAAGTCTCGGGTAGAAAAGGATGGCAACAGTCATGTCAAATTATCCAACAATTAGGGGGGAAAGCAAAGATACATTAGTCATCTCCTCCAACTGCTCATCGGTGTTTATTTCACCATACCGGTGCAATAATATGTGACACAAAGTGTTATAGAATCCATTTCCAAAGACATGCTGCTCCAGCGCTGACTCTCAATACAAATACTGGAACTCTAAATAATGGCTGCTGCTCACAACCATTGTTAATTAGAACTCCATAAACTTGTATGATGATGATTAATCTAACAGCAAAATGATGTAGGCTGAGTAATACTGGACCCCAATAGTTTGTGTTCCATAAACTGGCATGTGATATTAATTCATTCTTTTTAATATGTGGATCAGAGAAGCTTTTTCTTGAAACCCTGCTGGGAAGACCTTCGTTTCCAAGCCTCTTCTCAAAAGGGATTTCAAAATATCACACTGGATACAAAGAAACTGAGTATGATTTTTGTTTTAGTGCTTGTGATATAGACACAATATACTTCATACAAAGCCGATAAAGTGAAACTTTACTCTGCATGACTCCCCCCTTCCAACCTCATGACCCTGTAGCAGATGTGCAGCAGGAGCTCTTTCACTGCAGGCTGCTCTGACATGCTGTCTAGTTGCCAGGTGAGATCTTTCCAAGCCCTGATTTCTGTGTTTCTATCTGCAGAGGTGTGGAACTTGGCAACCAGAAGTTGCGAACTTACGCACAATTCGCCCGACATAGGTGCAAATGCCAGACGGATTAAAGGAGGGTGATCCGATGACAACATCTGGAAAGCACCCCACAGCTATCAGCAACCCCTTTTACTCCACCACAGAAGCTGAGTTAAAAGACACCTTGGAAAGTCCTGTAGCAAATGGGTTGCTATGGGCCATGGGTGGACTTTCCTGCATCTGATCGCCCCATGGTGTTGGGATGGTCTGATCAGGCCATTCTGACTCCATGCCATTGTTTTTTGCCCTTCTCAGTATGTACGTCATCGCACACTCCATAGGGAGCCCACAGGGCTGAGGTGTGAATCATCAATCCCTTGTTTAAGTGCATCGGAGTCAAATGGCAAAAAACAACAACAACAACCAACCTGAGTCACCCGTGGTTGCATCTGATCATGCAGTGGTGGGCTGCACCCACAGCTTCCAAAGCCCATGTGATCGCGCAACTGCAGGTCGACTTCCACTGGAGGAAATAGCCTCACTCCCCCCCCCCCCCCCGCCCGCTGTATCTCATGCATGTGACTATCACCAGAGACAGGACAGGGCTTTTTCCATGGTGGCACCACATCTTTGACATGGCCACCCCCTTGAGGCTTGTCTAGTGCCTACCTCACTGCCATTTTTTTAACCCAGGCTTTTAACTGATGGGATCCATCTTTTTCAGAAGGTTATCATCTGCTTCTGTCTTGAGAACTATTGTATGGATATAATTTTAAGTGGCTGAATGTTGTTTTATGCTGATTTTACATCCTCAGCTGTTTTGACTTTCTTATTATTCATAATTCTTAGGCTGTTTTATGATTGTATTATATTATCTTTACTCAGTAGGCCACCTCAGGAAGGTCTTTGGAAAGGCAGCATATACATTATCTAAATATTTATAGAAAAGCCAATCATTTTTTTCAAATGGAATAGTGACCTGCCCCTTCCACACTGGAGCTGCCATGGAGGTTCTTCATGGAGGGAATTGTCTTTCATCAGGTAAGTCCCAAAATACCTAAAAATTTAGAGGGCTTAACAGGCACAGAAAAACCAAGCCTCAGAGTAAAGCTACATTAGGTAGTAGATCCATGATTTTAGCACTAGTGTTTTTAATGTGAATAAGTAGTTGCAGAGGGAAGGGCTCTGACCTAGACAGTCAAGGCTAGCCTGATCTCATCAAATTTTGGAAGCTAAGCAGGGTCAGCCCTGAAAACCATAGAGGGTTGAAATAAGGCAGTTGCAACTTGACAGCACTTTGCACACACACATGCACACACACACTGAGGGAAAGATTTGGGTTAGGCAGCAATGCTGGGGCAGGGGATTTGAGGTTCACCACTCACTCCTGTTTCCCTGACCTCTGCTTTGGGCCCTAGCAGGGGAAAAAAATCAGGCATTCACATTGGATCAGTCTTTCCCCCTCTGATTTCCTAATAGCAGTTCAGGGAGAAGGTTATGTCTATCACAAAAGCAGTGCATGAGGAAACAGTTAAGCCCCTTGCCCTGATGCTATGGCCCCACTGCAAACTAGACAATCCATGGTGCTTTGTAATGCTAAAAATCACTTTGGACATCTAATAATCAATCTTCCACAGAACATGTACCTTAACACTCCACCAAGGAAGGACTGTAAAGCCACCTCTTCTTCATCTTCTTCTTCATCTTCCTCCACCTCCTCCTCCTCCCTCCCTCCCTTCCTTGTTGGTACTTATAAAAATTATTCCTCCATTGCTCTCTTTCTTTTACAAGTACATAGCAGTGCAGGCTGTATGCTCTTCATTCTCTGTCTTTCTTGCACCATATTCCTATCATGCTCCTTTTTGAGACAAGGCCTCATATTTTCTCAATAGGACATCACAGCTGCTGAACCAGTGCCAGTTCCTGTACTGTTAGTGCAGAGCAGCCAATCAGCTTCTCTCTGAGCATATGGTGAGCCCACCTCTCCACATATATCAGCCAAACAGCTGTAAATCAATTCCCAAATAGTACTGTTTCCAGAAATGTAATGGTGATATCAATTCTGAATCACCTTGGATGAATTTCTATTTAAGTGCCCATGATTATATTAGTAAAGAATGCTTAAATGGTCCTTTTAACAATTCCTTAATAACACCACCATGGTGAACCAAATAATTAGCTATCATTTCCCAACGCACAACATAATGAGTAGAGGCCAGCTTTTCTAGCAAGACCTTCACCAAGCCATGAACAAAAATAGGAAGATAATGAAAATGACTCTAGTGTTGCTAATACGAGTCAGTTCTTGCCTCCACTTAAGCAGGCAAGGTAATAGATCTTTAACAGTGGGTACAAAGAGTTGTCATTCAAAACTAGTGAACTAAAGGTTTTGTGACAGAGTCATTATTTGTTACTGCTGTATAGAAAATATGTTCCCTTATGACTTCCGGCAAGATTTGCGACCATGGCGGACGCGCTCCTCCGCACTAGCGGGGAGCGCGATCCGTACCCGGTGGGAAGAAGGGGCTTCGGACCGGTGCCGAGCCCCCAGAGACCCTAGTGAAGGGGCTCTGCCTGGGGTGGCACGAGGGGGATCTCTCCCTACGGTGGCGATCGAGGGATTGAGGTCCCCTTTCATCACCCCCATAGGTTCCCCCGTCCGTGGGAGCCGTATGGCTAAAAGCGCAAAACCGAGAAGCAGCAGAGAGTGTGAAGCAATGAGGCTGGAACTGACAGTTACGCTTGGAGAAACAGTGAGTCTGAAGTAAAAAGAAACAGAATACAGCGGGAAAGGCGGGTGGAGTAAACCCCCCCCCCTCGAGACTGGCGTACTTACGGGACTCTTTACGTGGCGTTACTGCATGAAAAAACGTATGTTCGGCTTGCTTGATGGCAGCATCGCTCTTTAGAGGATATGAACTTTAAAAAGATATAAGCGCAGTCGTGGAATTTGCTCCTTTCGTCCATCTTATCTAACTATCAACAAAGAAGCACAGTCTCAACAATGGCGGGGAAACCGAAACCTTCCCCCAAACTAGGAAGTACAGCTCCGAGTTCAAAGGTTGATACCACGGAGATGAGCACGGTGTTCTCCTCGTTATTGCGACCTCTAGTGGACCAAATGACAGCTCTCAACGTTAAGATGGACAAGATGCAATTGGACCTGAAGGAGTCGAATAAAACTACAGAGAAGCTGCAGCGAGAACTTCTGGAAGTTAAGACTTCAGTTAAAAATCATGATTCAAGACTACAAAAAGCGGAGAAAGAAAAGGCCTTCCATTCTGATCAGCTCTTGAAACTTCAGATGGAAAGGTCGAATTTTTTCCTAAGACTTCAGAATGTACCAGAGGATAAAGGAGAAGACCTTAAAAATCTGTTAAGTGAAGCGCTTGAACCAGTGACGGGCTTAAAAGCAGCGGAAATAAAAAGCGATATGGATATGGTTTACAGAACCTATCCAGATTATACTAAAAAGAAAAGCCTGCCTGGTGAGATTCAGATAAGGTTCTCCAAAAAGTCAACAAGAGATGTGGTGCTCAGGACCACAAATAAAGCAGTTCTGAAGATCAAAGGAAAAGAAGTTAAAGTGATGAAAGACATCCCATTTGAAATAAGGAAAAGAAGGAAAGCCTATGGAAAACTGACATCTTGGTTACAGTCTGAATCTATTATCTATAGGTGGAATGTTCCGGAAGGACTGAGCTTCAGCATCAAAAACAAGAAATACAAGATTGACTCTGTCCAACAGGCGAAAAGTTTTTTGGAAAAAAGCAAAGAAAAGAAAAAAGAGAAAGACTCAGATGGTTCACTGGCATCGCAAGAAAGTATGTATGGATTTGATAGCTCAAAGAGCGAAGAAGAAACGTCTGACTCGGAAAAGGGAGCAGCAGCCCCAAAAGTACAAGAAGAGACTGTTAAGACAAGAAGAGGACGAAAGAAGAAATAAAGGCTGAAATGTTTTTTGAAACTGCACTTATATATAATAGATTATTTGTATAATTAAGCATTCCTTCAAAAGAACATGTCTGTCAAACAGCTTTTTTTATTTTTCATGTATCATCAGTAACAATTTTATCTAAATATTAGCCAAGGTTTAAAACGCTTCATATGTATTAATGGCATAGCAATATTAAGCAAATGATAAAGCACACTCTGTATAAGGTAAACATAGCATAGAAAAGTAGCGTTGTAGAATTAGATATAGATAAAATTAATAAAAATTTAAAAAAAAAAAAAAAAGAAAAAAAGAAAATATGTTCCCTTATTATCCTGTATCTGAATTGAGATGATAGCTGAAACTCATACATTCCAAATCAAACTCCAAAGGTGATTGTTCCATTTTTTAGTTGGTTATCAACAGAGATAAGCAACCCACTGGACAAATTCTATAGGTTAAATCCTCATCACAAATCGAGGGGGGTAAATTACCATTTAGTCACCAGTTTTCTAGTTACATTTTGTCTGAATTTGGTGAGGGAGGAAGGAGAGATGCACATTGGGTCTGAGTCATATTTCCTGTCATGCTCTTACTGGCATAGACAAATGCAGAGGAGTGGCCAGGGTTTTCGGCTGTTCTGTGCAGCTAACTCTGTATGCAGGAGGCTGAGATAGTTAGTGCCACTGGACAAATGGGATGTCTACATTTGGATTAAGAAGAAATGACAGTACTTGTTAGGAAAGGATAAAGGCTTATTTATAGTAGAGGGGTAATTAAATTCTAACATTATATCCCAGGAAAGGAGGGACAGGTAGATGATGTTTGATTAAGCTTGGAAAAGAAATGGAATCCCACCTTCCCTTTAACTATCTGGCTAAGTTGCTATTGATGGATTGTTACTGGTTTCCCCCTTGGCAGGATAAACTCCTTCACTCCAAAGTTTTTCAGGAGTTTGTTTGGAAGGAAGTGTGGAATCTGCACCTTAAGTTGCAGTAATAACCAGGGGTAATTTCGTAGAAAAAGAGGTGCAGGAGCTCATTAGCATAACTCATTAGCATAACTTATTTGTATATGCCACACCCCCTGACATCACTGGAAGTATGTCAGAAGGCAAGAAAGAAAGGAGAGAGAGAGAAAGAGAGAAAGAAAGAGAGAGAAAGAGAGAGGAAGGAAGGAAGGAAGGACGGACGGACTGGCAGAGAGGGGACAGCTACTAATCCAAGCCTCAGAAATACCACTATTCTGGGAGGATAGCTTCAATGGTGGCTGAAGCCTTCAGAAGGCTGGTCAGAGGAACAAGGACCTTTCCAGGGGACGGGGTCATTTTGCTGCAGCCATGACACAAGCAGGCATGGGGGCTGGCACCAACTCCTGGAGCTGCACTCCCCCGAGCTCCTGCTCGAAATGACCCCTGGTAATAACAATGACAAACCTTTATTGGCATTATACATTAAAGAGAACACAAGGCATATGAAATACTCAATACAGTTAACATAAATCTCGATTTTTAGAAGCCAGATACAAAAAAGTTGCCACTGTTTCAACAGTTACAGCATTTTTTTAGGAAAGAAGAAAAGAGACTTATAATTATCATTGGCCTATTAAATCCTTTAACAACCGATCTAAATACTTAGCACGAATGTCAGCATAGTAATCACAGTACAGAAGAACATGTCCAATACTTTCTACTTCCTTTCTTCCACAATCACATAGCCTCTGTGTGTACGGAATCTTGGAAAATCTCCCTTGGAGTACTGCAGAGGGGTGCACCTTAAGTTACGTTTCCCTTCAGGAAGGAACTCCCAGGCTGCAGGAAAGCCCATAATAGTTAGCCTGCATGGCAGTTCTGTGTTAATACTCTGACATCAATCCTCTGTCAGACTGTGCCAAGGTTCTCTGTCTTGGATCCATTCCCCAGAAGGGAATAAGTAAAGTCCAGCTCACATTTTTTTAAAAAAAAACTTTTCTAAGTGTTATGCCTTGTTTCTACTTACCTAGCAGAATTGCAGTTTTAATACTGCATCCAGATTGTTAGTCCCAACATTAGCTAAAATATTCTGAAAATGCATCCTCGTTCTGATCTCAGTCCTAGCTGACCATAAGTTTGGTTTGAACAGTGGGAAACCTAATACTCTGCTAAGTGCCTTTTGGTGTCATTCATAATTTAATCCCCCCCCCAAACATCCATTGTCAGAAGGGTACAGAGATACACAGTGCACTGTTTTCGAACAGTAAGTGTGTTATTGTACAATTTAGAAATGTTAGTTTTGTTTCCTTTAGATACATGAATGTATGAGGGTGAGCTGCCAATTTCACCTCCTATATCTGACATTTTCTAGGAATGAATAACAGCTGAGCAGGAAAAGAGAATCCCTGTTTGTGACAGTAGTTATTTATCTGTTGCTCTTATTATTATTAATTGAACACTGAAAAATTTGCATCTGTTTGCTGCCCTACTTTTTTATTTTTAGATACTCATCACTTTAGTGCAAGGTCAAGAGGCATATGCCATCCTATCCTCTCATCTCAATTACAGCAATAATTTTTGTAATTGACTGAGATACTGATTTCTCCATATCTATCTGAAACCAGCTTTTCTGTATATTTGTGGGAGAGCATCAGAAGTACCGAAAGCATGAAGGGATCATACATCCATTCAAGTAGGTATTATTTCATGAAAATCTCAGACTCTGCTCACATTGAGTTAGAATAGAATTACTGTCAAAGAATGCCATAATAATATTACACTGGACTTTGTAAATGCTGAATCTGAGAGAAATGGGAACAAAGCTGAATGTTGTTTGTTTGTTTTGCTTAGGGCTATTAACTGAAATCTGCATGGTGACTCTAATGTACAGAAATATTATTCTCTTAATAAATGTGAAAATGATACCTAAATTGATTTGTTTTTAAGAATAAACAACTGATATTATATTGTAATGGAAAACAATAATTCCAAAAGTAAATGATATATATGTGAAAAACCTAGGAGTTTTTTTGTCTGGAATATTTATATAATAAAAACCATGTGAAAACCAATCCACCTTACTATCAGTCTTACCAGGGAAAGGATGGGAAGAGATGGAAGAGAACATTGTTGAGGCCCAAATTCCCTGGGAACTTAACCAAATGAATAAAGTGAATATCCTTGTCCCTACCCAGTGATTTCATGTCTTTCCAACATTTCACAGCTGTAAATACTTTTCTTACCTGTGTCAATACCCTTATTCTTTTGTCTTGATGGAGCTGCAGCGTTTCCAAATGACGTTTTTAAAAAGTGGAAGATCTGTAGCAATGTAAACTTTTATAGCCCTGTCATCATATCCAAATTAGAGATGTGGGGCATTTTAGTTCAGAAATTTATATCCACTTAATAATACACATCTTCCTTACATAGAATAATCCCTACAGCATCCCTTGCCCCCTTGAAGTATCCTTGTATGTCATCGTGGCAGCATTCAGAGGTCATAACAAACCTCTTTGTTCATGACAGACATGGATCTGGCTTGCTGTTGTGCTCTAAGGCTGGTTCTCCAGCCAAGCTATGCAAGTTTTCTACATGGGGCAGCATGAAGTGGAGGACACCAGTGTACCACTGCGACTCAGCTTGCTCCTGTTCCAGCCTTCAGTGGCATGGGAGATGAATGGCTTCCATTTCTGAGCCTGGGTCCAAGCCAAGCCCCAACAGCATTGTCTTGGCTTAGACCCAGCTTTTGCTTGAACCCAACTGGCAGTACAGGCCCAGAAGGGGATGTATGTATCTTGCTTGGGCCAATAGTATAACATAGCTCATCAACTGGTGCTAAAGAAGATCAGCATGAGAAATGCAACTCATCCATTCACTGAGTTGGAAAGGAGCAAAGAAAGATCATTTAGTCAATCTTCTGGACCAAGAGCATCTTCTGGACCATTGTCTTCTCCTGGAGTCACCTACACAATCCAAAGAACAGTGATCCTGAACACAGAATAGAAACATTTTTGCAGATCAACCAGACTTGAGCAAAGGAACCCATCTGTGGGTCTCAGGAGAATGCAGCATTTGCACAGTGATTTCTTTATGATTGCTCACAAAACAGTGATGCTATGGCTTGATCTATGCCATGAATTATGGCAGTCTGAATCTACTTTCTCGTCAATGGTGTTCATTAAGAAAATAGTTTTTGGATGTCTTCCCGCAACCCTGAATATATTTTCCTTGCCCATTGATTCTAATGGATTAATTAAGCAGCCAATGAGAATTTCCATACCTCTTGGATCAGTTTCAGATTAACTTTTTTTCACGGTTCACCAGCACACATCCAAGTAAGTGCTGCTTTGATATTAATATATGCTGTTTGTGAAGCTTACTGCTTCTGCCTTTATTTAGCACAATGTCCATAGTTTATACCACAATGGCACTTTTTTTTTCTTTTTTACATATCTTTGTTGAATGAAAATACAGCTACTGTACGCTATGGTTTCTGAGCAGTGTGAGTTTGTGTCAGTGAAAATGCCTGAGAGAAAGTCAGGCACATAAGGGGAAGAAAGAAGCAAAAATCCCTGCCAAGTTGTTCCCCAGTCAATTTAGGAGGGTAGGATTTGTATGGATCACATGGTATACTCACCAGTCATGAATCAGCATACTGATGCATAGCCCAAAAGCAACCATATGTGGAAGCTGCCAACCAGCACACAAAATCTAAGATGTGTCCTTGACTTGACTTTATCCCCACCCACACACATGGAGCAGAACAAGGGAAATAAGAAGAGAAATACAGAATCCTTCACTGTATGGAGAGCTGAAGCATGCCCAGCAGCAGCCTTAGAACTACTTTGAACTTCACATCTAGGGATGAAATAATGAACAGTTCGACCATATCATCCAGACAGCTGCACAGCTCACATAGGGTTGCCAGGTTCCTCTGGCCACCAGCAGGGGATGGGGGGGGGGGGGGGGGTAGGGGTGCCAGATCCAAATTTGGGAAACTCCTGGAGATTTGGGGATGGAGCCTGGGGAGGACAGGGACTTCAGGGGGATGCAATGGAGTACACCCTCCAACGAATCAGTTTTCTCCAGGAGAACTGATCTCTGATGTCTGGAGATGACCTGTAATGCCAGGAGATCCCTGGGTCTAAACTGGAGGCTTCTCTGTGGACCTCACAGAAATCCCAGGGCTTCTCCCAAACAAAAATTTGAAGCTTAAGAATCCAATTTGAGGGAAAAGCTGTGAAGGTTTTTTTAAAAGGCAAAAAGGGAAGAGGCCTTAGGACAGTAACAAGAGAACACACAGCTACACCTTCAAGAAGTGACTACCTAGTAGCCACTGTGGAAAAGCAATAATGTGTGATCCCACCAAAGAGGAGTTTGGAGTAACATGCTTAGCAACTGTGATTGTTGAGCCAAGGCATGGTAGGTGCATGGTGTGGGAATGGCAGTGGAGATGAGAGTACATTTGTAACAGTCCATGTTTGAGGCAGAGCAAGCAAATTTCTGGATTTTTTTGTTACCTTTCCATAATTTTCATGCTGAAGTCTAAATTAAATGGTTCCTGTGTGAACTGATCATTTGCCAAACTATTCTACATACTTCACAGAACCTTGATTTACTGGGGCCATGGACAAGAATTCTCTAGTCCCCTGCTAACTCTGAAGTGCATCCCTCTTTCTTCCTTCTGCAGTCTCTGAACTGGGATCTGGCCAACTCTAGTTGTAACTTGCTCCAAACAGCAGACCTCAGCCCTGTACTAAGTCTACTTAGTATCGGTGGGCCAAAAACAATCCTTTCTGTCCAATATTTACACTAGAGATAACTTCAAATTGAGAGAGTCCTCCCCTGGCAATCTTGCACTCTTGAGTGGCAGGTTCTACTAAAGAACCTGAAGATTCCCCTCTAGGTTTGGATGGAGTGAAAATGATGTTATTTCTTACTATTGTTTTTGGGTTGCTTCTGTTATCCTCCTTGTCCACCCACATCCACCTTGTGTCCCCTCCCCTTGGACTTAGGGTCATTTTACACCTCCCCTCTAAAGTAATTTGACTGCTGTCTTTTCCTGTGCTGATTTCACAGTGGTGTGAAATTTCACTCCAGGGGGTCTAAGTGCACTAATCAACAGCAATTGTTTAAAGCAGAATGAAGCCGGTTGCATACTAGCTTGACCACAGGAGGGCAATTAGTAGATGTGGACATTTCATGGCATCACGGTTTCACACCGCACAGAAGTATGGGCAGGGTTTTTTGGAACTAGAATGATTCCAGCGGGAAAGTCAGATGTAAAAACAGCCTTAGTTTCTGAAGGTCGTTGTACAAACTTTCATGCATATCTCCATCAACAAGCTATAGCCTTTTGATGTTCTGTTACTGACAGAATTATCTGAAATCCTGGCTAATCAGCTTCTTTGTCCAGCCGAATACCAGGCTTTCTGGCTAGGCTTTCTTTCGTGTCAGTGCTAACCCTGTAGGTTTGTATTCCTTGTTTCAAAGCTAGTACTCTTCAGCCTGAAACACAGCCTGCACTATGAAAATAATATACTTTGGCCTACTTTACAAAATCGCTGCAAGGATTGCTGATATCACATATATGTCAAACTTTAAATTGTTCAATGTGATAGGTCCTTTGCTAGGGTGTCTTGCATCTTTGCCTGGAAGATACATGCTAAATACTATACAATTCCTTCACACTTTATTATGTGTGGGACAGGTAATTAAAATATACATTAACACCTCCCCAGACAATCAGTAAAAAAGCACAAGATAGTTGAGATGTAATAACTGGTATGAACTGGTCTGAAGAGTCTATGTATTTATTGTAAGACTTGGCTGCTGTTAGCTTTGTATGTTCTGGCACTGATAAAGAGTCTCGAGCTGTGATATACAGCCACAGGTACATTATTTTTCCCTAAAGGAAAAAGGGCATCTCCTAACGTACAGTAGGTGGCATTTGTTTAGAAGTGTTTGCTGTGCTGCCTCTTTCAATCTGCTGAGAGAGAACAGACATAAACAACAGGTGCACAGCAGATATCTATGCCATGAACAACAAGGTCAAATGCAGCAAAAATAATCCTTTTTTAAAAATAAAATGCTCTGCCAAGAGGCTGTATTAAAAGACTAATCTGCGCATGAACAGCACAGCCTGCAGAACACGAGAAAAAGGAGGTGGCTGGCTTGCTCTCTGCACTGCTACAGCTCATATTTGTGAATTATTTCAAACTTCCCTTGTGTTCTTTTTCACAGAGATGTGACCTTGAAGTAAGAGCACAGGTTGTCACCCTTTTGATTTGTCTTTTCCCCAAAGCATCTGACCTTTTGCTGGCCAGTCTTTTTTATTGGTTGCTCATACACTTTGCCTTTTCTTCCTCGTGCCCAAAATATCACTTGGGCTTTCAGATTCATTCGACCAAATATTCTCCTCAGTGGCTGTCATATATCTCAAAAGACCATTTTGCTTCTGCTTGCAATTGCAGGAGAGTTACCTCCCATTGGGATGTGGCATTTTGTTTTATTTTGTTTACACTCTGTCTGCTTCTTGCCCACTTTTCTTGTCTACCTGAGGCACGCATTCTTTCTCACAAGCCATCTGGCAGCTACTCATCCCATTGTGTTGGTTAGCAAGTAGCTTCTGCTATGGGAGTGTTTACAGCAGAAATAGACACATTTTGGTCCTCCAAACCCAACGTGTGTCTGTCTTCCCTCAAGGTATGCTATTTCAGGTTTCAGTGTTTAGGCACTAAGATTCACTGAATGGTCTGTTCTTTAAAAATGTTAAATGACATTGCAAAAAAAAAAAAGCCGTGCATTTTAAGAACACATAATGTTATTCTTTTTTATACCTCATAATAAACAGGCAAAGATGCTCCTGAAGAACAGCCACACTGCCCATTGGTTCCCTCACCCCTGTGCTGTTTTTGCCAGTGGAAATGAGCAGGGATGAGGGCTGTTTGCACCTTCCTCATGCTCCATGTGCCCTGGGATGGACATGTGGAACCCAAGGAAGTGCCAACAAGCACCTCCCCCCAGTAGTCATTTTCACTGGGTTAAATGGTATGGAAGGGTGATTTGAAGCGGATTCTCAGCTTTTGGAGTTGTGTAGACCTACATATAAGGTGTTTTTAATGGCTACTCCCCACATGAAGAGTGACTGAGAGTTGGGTCAGGCACCCATGACCTGACTCATGTCACATCTATTTTGGCCCTAAGGAGATAAGATAAAATGGGAAAGGAAGAATGCTGTAAACCACCCTGGGTCCTCATTGGGGAGAAATGTAGGGTATAAAGGAAATAAACAAATAAATGAAAAGCAAGAGGGGACATAGCTCTTCTAACATATGTAAGACTTACCTATCTTGCAGTTTTGGTTTCACAGCACCTTCATGTTCACTCATTAAGTATAACTTGGTGCATGCTGAAATAATTTGGGGAACCAGTCTAAATGCATCAGTGGTCCAAAGGCATGCAAGAAAGAATGTTCAGACCTATTTACATTGGAGGAACAAGCATCCTTCTGTTTCCATTAAGTCTCTCTGAAGATAGCAACAAGCAAATAGGTAAACAGAGAGTAGGGTGTCTGTGCTGTTGCTAAAACCTTTGTTATATATCAATGGTATGTTTGGGGGGAAAGGATGTCCAGTTAGGGAACACAGTGTCAGTACTTCATATTTGTTTCCCATATATTTTTCATTGTACTTTGCTGAAATAGTATGCATTATTCAGCAAATGAAGCTAATCAGGCCAAAAACTGGATACCAACAATAACAGCTACTTATGTATGTTCTCGTTATTCGCAATCTCACTCATTGTGTACAAGGGTGCCTTGTTACTCCTGATGATGCATGGTGGAGTCAGCATGAAGGATCATTTCTATTTAACGTCCCTCAGAATTTAGTATTTCATTAACAATTTCAGTAATGGTGTTCTCAAAACTAAAACTAGCCTGGGATGCTGGATGCTGCCCTAAGTTTGTGGAAATTTCTTGTTAGCTTGCTATACAAGTTCTCAGTCTTTAACACCCCTTTTCAGGTTGTTCTTCATTCACAGTCCAATTTGGCCTTTGCCTTGTTGGCTGTGGTTGGACAAAAGAGCTCTTTGCTTTCACAAGCCTATATTTGTAATCTTTTGCTCACTCTCTCCCACAATGTGTTTTAGAGTTTTGGGGGGCAATATAAACTGTTTTTTTTTAGATAAATAAATAAAATAAAATGTATTTTAATATGACTAGTGTATCTTTAAAAGAAAAAAAATGTTTTACTGTCACAAACACACACAAAACCAGTATTGACAAATATATTTTTGTCCTCTCTGTTTGTTTAGAAGATGCAGTGAGAGCTCCCCCTCCTGTCCCACTGTATTCTAACTGTCAAGCTGAGGTCAGGGTATTAGCAATGAATCTTATTCCAACTGTGATTGTGCCACTGTAGAGGGTTACAAAGCCCCAAAAGTGTATTTGGCACTAAGAAAAAGATGTGGAATGACTTGCATTTAAGTGGGATTATTTAACATCCAAGGTTAGTTTTGCTCACCAGATTCCACACTTTGTTGAGCAGTTTTTGTTTCCTCTGGTTGTGACATATGGAACTTCCAATCAGTTGCAACATAAGAAGCCCGAGTTCTACTTCTGAAAGGGGGAAAGTGTTCCAAATTAAAGGGAAGCCATGCAAGCAATTTGACCATGTGGTGCAGGGCCAGCATAGTGCTGCTGGGCCAGCGTAGTGGTGGCCAACTTTCTAAAAGAACTTTCCAGATATTCAAAGCCTGCACAAGTTTCTAGGATCCCATGATGGAAACCTTCTGCTGACACATCTGTAGATTCCCTGCTGTAGTAACTTTATTTTAGCCAGTGACCCACAAGCCAGGTAATCTGTGATGACAGGGAAAATTATGGAGGCACAGAAATAAGAAACATCTCAGGCTTAATGTTAGTGTTTGCATAAGGTAAGTCACAATTCTTTGTGTTGTACCTGATGGAAGCAGCCTTTCACATTTTCATTATACGAAGTTCAGCATCAAGTGGCAACTCATGTACAGTTTATCCTATAATTTGGAATATTGAACCAGTAGAATGGGATTAAGTAAACACTGTTTTATTGCCAGTGGAAAATGTCATTAAAGTACTAGCAGTTGTATTTGTATAGCAGCTGATGTAACAAACTAGCCAAGCTGCACAGTCACGTCAACTTTGAAAAGGGAGCACTTAGCACCAACTGCCAAGGATGAAAATAAACACTGTTATAGCACATTTCCAGCACTGCTCTGCTCATATCCCTGATAAGTGTACCACCTCAAGACACCAGACTGGATCCTTCACTCTTCCAGCTGTGGGTATAATGATGATACATCCTATAGACGTAAGCAAGGGATGGGTGATCCCTTGCTACAATGAATATACAATTATCTCTACTTTGAGCAGAAGTCTTTAGTCCATTGGACTGGATTTGTATTTATTTGAAATGCTTTTCATTCCATTGCATAGCAAAATTGTTCTTTAGGTGCTTAACAACAAGGTAAAATTACATATTTACTCTAAAAATCAACCACCAATCAAAAGTAAACATCTAGCAGTTATGTACAACAATAAAGCAGCAATAACTATGCCAAACAATGAGCCCTAAAACTTAATCAGGTCTTGGATTAAAACAACCCAACTAACCCCCAAAAAGGGGGGGGGGACCAATTGTCAAAAGCTTGTAAATAAAAATGTCTCTGTCTGGTGATCAGAATGAAAGAAGGTTCCAAGTGAATAGCTATGGGGAGGGAGTTCCATGGATTCAGAGAAAGCTTTGTCCCATATGGTTACCCACCTCACCTCACAGAAACAAGCAGGGCCTCCAAAGCAAATCTTCAGCCAGATACACATGTGAGAAGATGGTCTTTAAGGTGACCAGGCTTCAGTTCATTTAGTTCTTTGAAGGTAAGCACAATCACATAAAAAGTGTTCAGAAACAGCCAGCAGCTAGTGAGATTCTCCATGCAGATGTTGCAGTCAAGAGTCTTGACACTGAATTCTGTACTAGCTGACATTTCTGCATGGACATCAGTAGCAGCAAGACACAGAGCTCACTGCAGAAATGTAATCTGCAAGGATAATGGTGGACAACTCTCTCGTTCTCAAAATAAACACACACAGTCAGCCAAAGTAGAGTACAGGCACTGCCCACTATAAATGAAACCAGACTGTCACTTTGAAGTGATGGATCTAGTCATTTTCTCAAGCTCCAAACCTGGACCTTAAGGGAGAGAGCAAACCCATATAAAACTGGCTGATTCTTCATGAATTGGTTAGTGTCACCACTGAACAGTGTTTGAATATGTTTTAAAAGGTGGACAGTCCACCAGTAGGGTGTGGGTAGCAGCAAGACTGACAGCAGAGTCAGCATCTGATTGCTTGCTGTGCCTTTTACACTTGTCGTTTCAGTTGCAAAACCAAGTTCACCCCATAGCTGAGGAACACGCCTGAATTGTCTTTTTATGTTTCCTTTAACGTCACGCTGTTTCCTTCAGATTGTCTCTGCCTTTGAAAATTGTAGGTATTATATAAATTGTTCTAATAATATATAATTGGTTAAAAAAACCCTTTGTGGCCTAGTAGTATTTGAAGTGTTATATAAAAAGTCTCCATTCAAAGTGGCTGAGTAACAGAAGACATAAAAAAGAAAAGAAAATTACAATCCAAACAAAGATTGGATTTCAGATTACTAGTATTTTTTTAATTAAGCCGACCAGGTAGGAATAAGTATTATGAAAGAAATCCAAACACTGCTTCATTGTATTCTAAAGCATTAATTTTAGTGTTTGCTCGCTGGATTCAGAAAAGGATTACTGTTTAAGCCATATATAGGCAGAGTACCCCATCAATCTGGACCATGTACAAAAATGGCACTTAGTAGAAATATGCAGCCATGGAAAATTTTACCCTCCTTGAACCTGTAGTGAAACCTGTTGTTGCCCTGAGGATGGAAAGTAAAGAAAAAGATCCTTCTAAAGGAATGCTGTTGCCATAGAAACTAATCAAGACAACTCTTTAATCCGGACAATTACCTGGAAGTAGACCATCAATTATGGAAAATGATTAGAGACTCTACCCTGTTTTCTTTTCCCACCTACTGATGTTCATTTGTTTCATCAAAAGAGTGGGGCATGATCATCTCTCATTCATTCAGATTACCAGTACAACTCAAAAACTGCTCAGTTGCCAAATGGATAACTGAGCAGAACTGAACAATCCAGTGCGATGGATGGAGAAAATCAGATTCTGTGCAATGCCTACTTGGAAATAGTACTAAATATATGGCAGAGAAAAGCACAGGATCAGGTTATTAGGCTGAAGTCTGGATGCTGTATAAATGTAGGGCCACAGTGCAAACCAAAAAACCCACTATGCAATATATTATTAATACTCAATATATGAAATATACAAAATATTGGTGATTTATATCTCATACTAGGAATAAGGCCCCAAGTGGGAAGAAATACAACAGGCTCTAGAAGGAAGCTCCAAGTGAGTGTCCTGGCTGTGTCTGGTGGGGCTGCAGAGGGAAGGGGGAAATAGAGGGAGGCAAGCCATGTTCATTTCCTTCTGCTTAGCTATAAGGCAGGGCTGTCTCAAGTCATTTTGCTGCCCCAAGTGGGTAGTATGAGGACAGCCTCATGGTAACAGGCATGGTTCCCTCCACCCCCAATTTATGTTGATTTGGGGATATGCAGTGTCAACTAAGGTAGAAAAACACCTCCTCCTATGCCATTTCTTCTGGGTTTCAAGAGTCTGGAAAGCATTTCCATAGCCAGTAACAGGGTTGCCAACTCTGGGTTGGGAAATACCTGCAGATTTGAGGGGTAGAGCCTGGGGAGGGCAGGGTTTGGGGGTGTGGAGGGACTTCAGCACGGTATAATGCCATAGAGTCCACTGCCCAAAGCAGCAATTGTCTCCAGGAGAACTGATCTTGATAATCTGGAGATCAGTTGTAATACCTGAGAAATTTTCTGTAGGGGAAATGATGTGCTGTGGCTAGGGAACACGGCAATTTCTGGGAGCTCTCCAGGCCCCACAGGGAGATTGGCAACTCCAGTGACCATTTAAGGGAAGATTGGGATATGAATTTTACCTCAGGACACATTCAATGACTCCCAACAGCAACAGCAAACTGTTTAGAATGTTAGAGGCAAAGGCCAATCAGGCCACATATACAAACAACCTCTGTGTTCTGACTAACTATGTGGGGGAGAGGAACAGCAAACTGTTTAGGATGTTGGAGGTGAGACTCAGGCAACGCAGCCAGTGGATAGGGACAGCTTCTGAGTGACACATTATGAAGCCAACTGATTTAGGAGCATGTGGAATATTCAGAAACTGCCACCCCACTACTCAATTATATATCAGGAGAAATAACCATGAACACCCTATGGGTATCTAGACTTTTTTGTGCCTGTTTCAATATAGGTCTTCCTCAGGGAAAGCTGCCACATAATATATTTTGTTAAGAGGTGCTAAAAATGATCACCCAGAAGGTTCTGAAAGGAGCCTTCTTAGTAGCATTCCACAAATTCAGTGGGGTACATGTCCTCCTAGATCTTTGTGCAGCCACAAAAAGCTTGAATAGATACCCGTAGGGAATTTAGCAATCTTGGGAATGTTTCCTACTGTATGGATTGGTGCTTCAATGTGAATATGCTTATACTATGCAGTATTTGGAATTATATATGTGAAATCTTCTAATTTGCATTCATGGTTATATGAGATATAAATCACCAATAAGATTTAGTATATTTTGAGTACACTTTTTGAACACATATTAATAGTATATTGCACAGTGAAGTCTGGATGTTGGCAGGCAAGCAGGGATGGCCAAGCCTGAGAGCTCAGTCTTTGCTCAGAATGGAGATCCAGGCTGGAACCCTCAGGTCTATAAAACTAGGTGCCTTGTGCTTCCTGCACCTGGGTAGCTGCAATATCACTTCCTGAACATCTGTGATTGTTGCCGTAAAGCTCAGGAGACAGAACAGTAGTCATCTTCATCCTCTGGCAAGTTATCAGCACAGTGCAAAGAATAAAGTGTCTTAGGTCAGTTCTGCACTGAGGTTTTGCTCCACCTTGGCTTTTCCCTGCAGCTTTACACACACAAACTTTTGCCAGCTGTTGCTCTGTTGATTTCCTCCCAACTTTCCCCTGTGTTTTTTCAGCCCACCTTTGAGCCAGTTTTCCAGGAGGGAATGCACCTGAAGCAGTTCTATGGACTCTGTACAGTTTCCTGCACTTCTAAAGACCCTGCCCACATCCCACTACTTCCACAATCTGCTTCCAAGCCACTTCCTGTTTTTATGACCTGCTGCTCTTTTCCCTGGCAGCATTCACCATCAAACAAGCAAAGAAACAAAAAAACCTTGTAACCATCCAAAGAGGGTATGTGACATTGTGCTTGTGTGTGAGTGAAAAAGAGACAGAAGCATGGAGCCAGGTCATACTCCCATTCCTACTTTAATAGGGGTCCCAGTAAGCCTACACAAGTTTACTTGGTTTGGTGGTGAAAGGCTGGGCTGGGTTGTTTAAAAACATAGCCTCTAGTCTAAAAAAGGTGGAAGTCTCTGGTGCCCTGGGAAATCACCTCAGATTACCACACAATACAGTCTATGTGCAAAAAGAAGGAAGGAAGGAAGGAAGGAAGGAAGGAAGGAAGGGGCAGTGCATTGCCTCCTTTCTGGTGGTGATGAAAGCGCAGACAGAACTAAAACACAACCTTTATTAGATAATACTCAACTCACCAATTTACGGAAAGCAGAGGAGAGGCAGACTTGTGAGACTTATGAGAGCGCTTCAGGTGGAAACATGGCTGCAGCTCAGTGGGACAACCTCCACTTTGCATAGAGAAGATCGATCCCGAGTTCAGTCCCTGGCTTTCCCAGTTAAAAAAACAAGGGAGTAGGTGTTATGAAAGACCTCTGCCTGAGACCCAGGAAAGCTACTGCCTGTCTGAGTAGACAATACTGACCTTGGTGGACTGATGGGCTGATTCAGTATAAGGCAGCTTCATATGGATTCATGGCAGTTACAGAGAAAATACAGAACAGTAGCTCTAAGAACATAAGAACCTAAGAAGAGCCCTGTTGGATCAGACCAATGGTCTATCTAGTCCAGCATCTTGTCTCACACAGTGGCCAACCAGTTCCTCTGGAAGGCCAATAGCAGGACATAGAGGCTGAGGCCTTTCCCAATGTTGCCTCCTGACTCTAGGATTCAGAGGTTTAGTGCCTCTGAATGTGGAGGTTCCTCTCAGTCACCATGGTTAGTAGCCACTGATAGACTTATCCTCCATTAATCTGTTTATTCCTGTGGCCATCACTACATCCTCTAGCAATCCACATTTTAATCACTCTCTGTGTAAAGAAGTAAAGAAGTTCTGTGCATAGATGGCGTTGGTCTCACTGCCACTGCATGGTTCAACAAACCTGGCATCTTTCAGAAGGAAGTGGGATGATGGTTGGCTCTTCAAATGGCTGAAACTTACAGATGCCTGCTTCTCCATGTGATTAGGGCAGCCTCATGGGGCTTTGCATATGCTGGTTTACAGGCAGGCAGTGCTGCAAATTAGGGAGATAGATGGAAATGACACATTTCCCTTACCCCCAGTGAAGGGCAGCATCTGTTATGTCATCCTAATGAGTGCAAAGTGTAATCAGCCACACAGAGAGAGGGGGGCTGGGGTCAAGCTAAAGATATGAGTGGTCAGTGAGGATGATGTCATTGTTCATGAAAGTGTGCTGGCATTGCTGGTGGACCAATTCTGTAGGTATAAACAAGCTAGAATATTCAACAAAACATTTGCTTCTATGCCTAGGAAGTGCAAGCCAAGAGATAATTAAACTGAAAGTAAACAGAAGTCATTGTACCTATTAGAGCATCAAATCATATTTTCCCTCCAAATCAGTAATTTGTGTAAACAACACTCTGCAAAGCAGACCTGTTGGTACAGTCTCTTTCATAGCAAGATCTGTGTGCTAAATCCCCCTGTCTTCCCTCCCTCTAGTTTTCTAGATAGACAGGCAACAAAATAACATCCAAATCAAATTGTTTCATAACAATACCCAGTGTCATTAATTCTTCAATTTGGATTAGTTATAATGTTAAAGAATAAGGCACATTTTGATTAGTTCCCATCTGACTCTGTCAGGCAATCAAATCCACTGAGGATGGACTCTTAAAATTGTGAGTGTCTCATCACTTTGCATTCTGAGTCCAATAAATTCCACAAAACAGACCCACCCCCCAAAGAACTGGGCCTCTAACCTTGCTTTATGAGCTACTTTGAGAATGGAAGAAAATGTAGACAAAGATGATTCCAGTGTATGGGTTGAGACTTTCATTGGACATCGAGTCAGTACCCTTCCAGCCTAATGGTTAGTATAAACAAGTGAGACACCCTTAAGAATTGGTGAGGGGAATATTATTTCCCCTCTTCAATACTGCAACTTTCCCTTTTCTAAAAGCTCGCATAGAATCTTACCTTTTCCTGCTTCCTTCTCTCCCATGCACAACAAACCTACCTTTATCTACCACCCCGTCTGCCCCCTTCCCATCCCCTAGCATCCTCTACCTGGAAAAACTATGGCACAGTTACACAGTGAGAAGCTTACATCACTCTTCACTGCTCTCCTCATAACATCCCTGAGAGGAAAGTTAGCTTCAGAATGTATAACTGGCTTACAGTCGCCCAGGAAGATTCCATAGCAGAATGGGGATTTGAACCTCAGTTCTCTCAGATTCTAGCCTTAGACTCTTAACCACTACACCCCACTGGCTTTCAAGGGGCAGCTGCTTTTGAATATTAGCAAGTCAAGTATTATCAGATTGCCTGGTGACTGCTGCCTAACCTGGCCACAATGAGTAGCCTTCAAGGCCAAAACAGCCCTGGAAAAGTTCCTACCCTCTCCCTTTCTTTTTATTGACAAAAACTGAGGCTTGAATGATAGTATGATGACCTCGCCCTCTTCCCTCCCTCTGACACAGGATTTTCCCTCCATTTTTCTCTTCCTTTTTGACTGAGCAGCCACTTGACTGTTTTCTTCTTTCCTGAAGGTCTATGGCTGTCTCACCGTGGCGCGTTATTGTATTTTTATGCTGGCTCAGCCCAGGAACTTGAGGGAAAAGACAAGATCACCCTCTTAACTTCAACTTCTAAAAATGGCACACAAGGGGCTTTATAATGTTCAAAAATAAAATACTTTACTCAACGTAGAGGAGAAAAGGTCAGGTAAAATCAAGGGTAAAATGTCTGAGGAAAATCAATAAGAACGCTGAGATAACAATATTTTCTCAAACTACAGTTGATACATTTCCAAAAATTGAGAGTTTAAAATTTTTCACAGTCTTAGAATCTTTGAGATGAGAGGCTTTTGTTCCAGTGTTTCCTAAACACTCCATTATACTTTCTTGAGTTTGACTGCTGGTTTCAGAAGGCAGTGATACACTGCCTAGCACCCAAACTCCTTCTCTGAGCACACCAAGGATCATTCCACTCTTTTGAACAGGACAAGGAATCTCTTCTCTAACTAGGTCTATCCCTTTTCCTGGCTCAAATGGAAGTCGTCACTGATCCTCCCTCTCTTCCTTGCCAATTTTCCCAGTCATCAGTTAGTGCTAATCTGAGTTCTCTTTCACAGTCAGTTCCCAACTCTTTCTGCTCAAGTGACACTAACCAATCAAATTCCTTTGAGCAGCCCATCACTCAAGGCTCTCTGGATCTGTAAAGCATTAACCCTTCACAGTCCTTCCCATGTTTACACAGCACTTATGAGCTTCTACGGCACATTCCATCACAGATGGCAATACTGTTATGGTTGCCTAGCATCAGAAGAAGAATTGGTTTTATACCACATTCTTCAATACCTGAAGCAGTCTCAGAGTGGCTTACAATTGTCTTCCCTTTCTCTCCCGACAACAGACAACCTATGAAGTAGGTGGTGCTGAGAGAATTCTGAGAGAACTGTGACTGACCCAAGATCACCCAGCTGGCTTCATGTGGAGGAGTGGGGAATCAAACCTGGTTCTCCACATTAGAGTCTGCTGCTCTTAACCACTACACCCAGCTGGTCCTCAGCCACCAAGGGCATTCATATATTAAAACTTCTATTATTTCTGGGGGGGGGGGTTTGCTAGCCCCCACTGTCTTTTTCTTTTAAGATTTCAGTTTTTTCTGCAAACCTGGGGCTTTTTCAGGTTTGAAGAAAGATTTGTCTTGTCCCTAGGGTCCAGTTCATAGCTTCAGTCTCCATATTTAAGCATCCACAGATCTGGTCATGTTGAGAAGTACATATAAGCTGATAATAATTAGGGGACCATGAAAGAAAACACATCATTTTCAATCTGCTTGAGTGTCAGGCAACAGGCCAACCATTGCGCAGGCTTTGAGGCCTCACCTAGAGTCAAAAAAGCTGTTTATTGGCCTGCTGTGGAACTTGCTTTTTATCAAGGATGCCAAAGAACTTCATCATACTCATAAGAAGAGCCAAGAAGTGATCAGTGATAATTGTTATTGACAGTGCAGAGACCAAATAACCTATTATGCATTCCCAAAATGGTATTCACTGAAGAATCTTAATATGCTCTTCAAATATCAACTCACAGGTAGATTTTTATTTTTAAAATGTGAATGCGGAGGTTAGAGTTGCAAGCACTGCTGCTATTATTATTTTTATTATTTATTGTGTCTCCCAAAATCACTGTAGCAATATACAAACCAGTGAATAAGAACCAATCTGCTATTTTGTGTCAGTGCTTTTTGATGCAGATTAAATTCGTATGAGTGAGCTACAGCCTAAATGAGCAGCTCCCCCAAATGCCCTACTTGTTTCATAAAACTGCAACAAGTTGATTTTTAAAGAGCTTTTCATTTAGCCTTCGAATGAGAACTTCTTTCATACAACATTTCAAAGCAGCATGTATCTCATATTTAGTATTTCCTGTGGTAGGATGAGTGGCCTGTAAATTTTCAGAAATATTGCAAGCACTTCATTTGAAATGGGATTAGTGACATATTTACATTTCCCTTTTCAAGGAGTTTTAAAGCTAAATTGGACATGACACTGAGTTTGTTGTACTTGGGCTCCCAAGTGAATTATTTTCATTTTTAAAAGCAGGTGATTTGGATTGTAAGTATAGTGCAGGATGGAGGGGACTGGGTTTCCACACACACCATTTCAGTTTGTGAAAGAGCAAAAAGGGGAGACTTAACACATACACTGCTACCCCTTGGTCCTGATTCTGAATCCATTTTCTTCATGTCTGCTTTTTAAAGGGGGGAGGGACTTCTAGGGAGCTCATTTTCAGGACATTTGTTTTGGACCTTAAGCTCTTTATTTGTACCAGTCCTGGTAAACCTCCACATTACACAGACTTCCTCTTCATATAAAGGAACTGATGCTTCCAGCAATAATTTTATTGCACATGTGAACCAAACAGTCACTTAACTGAGTATGGGGAGTGTGTTTCTGTATCTGTGTATCTGTGTTTCTGTCTGGGGGTGTGGAGATTTTCAGTGAAATATTTCCTTTTCCCAAAAAAAGATTCAAGCATATTAACAGTATACTTTTCCTTCACTTGTTGTTCAGAACTGTAGTTTCCAAACTTTTTTCTGCTTGAACATTCATCCATCATGCTGATAAATATGCATCCCAATGTACCAAATTACCCATATACTGGTTGCCAATTAAATGGAAAAACACACTATGCAATTCCTGAAGTTGGGGCACTATACAAGGAGATGTCAAAATGAAATAAATGTGGTATAAATTGCTAGTGCCTATGCTTGATTGTCAAGATCAAATTTCAAATATGGAAGCTATAAAGATTTCAGCTTTAGTCTAGGAATCCAGGTCCATCTGTATATAATGTAGTCTGTCAGTTCTATAACACTGTTATTGTCAGTAAAAATAAGACGGTCTTAAAGCTAATCAAGAGGATTTATGTTTACTGAAAACATTGCTTTTTAAAAAAGGGCACACACAGAAACTGATCTAGTATGCCTCAGTGGCTTAGGTCAAATCTACATCTGACTTTCCCACTGGAATCATTCTAGTTTTTTAAAAAAAGTCTATACCTGTTTCTAGTTTCAAACCATTCTTGTTCTAGTTTAAAAATTACTGTTTACATTCGTTAATTGCCCTCCTGTGGTCAAGCTAGCATTTTACTGCTTTAAACAGATCCTGTTGCTTAGTACTCTTCAGGGAGGAAAAGACAGCAGTCAGACTACTTCAGAGGGGAGGCGTAAATTGGGCCTAAGATAATTAGTTGTGTTCAAATCTAGGCCACAAACTCACAAAGGAGTATCATCCAAATCAGTACTCCGGCCAGGTCTGTCATGTGAAAATTGTCCCCTACTCATCAAGAACTAGAACATGAGCCCTAAGGTCCAGTTACTTCAATATCCAGTGGCTATAGAAGGGAGGGTTCTTGTGGTTTCAGCACTGGACGATGGTCTGGAAGCAAAACCAATTACAAAAATGGACAGCTAGAGCTGTACTTATTTAACTCAAACCACTCACAGGGTGGGCTAATGCTATTGGCTGAGAGCATCAGTGTTTTGTAGCCTTGGAAAGTGTGACTAGAACAGGACCTGAGGCTTTCTGCTTGACCAAATGATGATTTCAATATGGTTAAGTACATTTGTCAGAGCAGGTGATTAACCTGCCAGCATCACCCTGAATGTGAGGCTGTGTGGAAATCTCCAATCTGCCATCTATAGCCAGAAGAAAGACAAATGGCTGTTTGTGGTTTTGACATAATCCTCCAGCAAGAGCTTTGATTATTGTCCTGTAAATATGGGTTAGTGTGATATTGCCAAGAGGGATGAGGTGCTCTGGAGAGTCAAAGAAAAGGTCTACGACAGATGTTCTCCTGGCATATTCAAAGGCCACTTCCTTTTGAAAACTTCTGGAGGGCTTCCTGCCTTGATCAAGACACCCTGCTTTAATATTAAGCTAGATGCATTTCCCCACACAAAAGGCATCCCAAGGCCAAGGGATCTTGGGGTGCAAATGAAATGGGTCTCTGTGAGGGAAAGGGTGTCACACAACAGTATCTTCACCAAGCAACCTTCTTTCAGCCTCAGTCTTCCTTCTGTAATATGGGTGATAAAAAGCCTGCTATTATAAAAAACTACAGCATGACCGCATATGGGAAACACTGTGAACTCTGGAAGTACTATCTAAATGCTAACTCTTATTCTTTGAAAATACTTGATCTACAGAGGAAAAGCAGCAACAACAGAGGAACACCTTAATCAGTGGGATCATGAGAGAGACACCATGAAACAGGGTTCAGTCCTCTGTCTTTTCAGTGCCAGGGTTTAACTCTGGAACACATGAAATAATAACAGGCAGATGTGCCCTTCAGCATATGCCATGTACATTTCCTTCACCACTGAGTATCTAAAACACTGAAGTTGGCAGTTCCAGTGGCCGGTATTACTTGTCTTTAAAGCCCAGGCCAATGTGCTTCTGCCTGTATAAAGGACCAAGCAAGGCTCAAAAGCACCCCTGAAGTGCATCTTAAAGAAGGCAAAGTAGAACTGCTTCTTCCCACTTGTCTGAGCTGCTGTTTCTGCACAACTATTCCAGGAAGCAATGGAGCTAATTATTACATAGCTTGAGGCAAGTTTTTTTCCCTTGCAAACTAATTGATGTTTTGATTCAAATAGAATGCTGTGCGATATGGAACATTCATTATTTCCTCTCCTCAATCATAGTAACTGCCTTTGAACAGCAGAAGAGACATAATGGATAGATATGAAGCATAAACAAAATTCAGCATTCTTTAAAATTGTGCGGTCTCTTATGAACACCTTTGGGTATCTGAATGCAATGAAAATATATTATTTTTTCTAGGTATATTGGGCTTGCTCTTAAGCACAAAATTATTTGAAATATGCAAGATGCCATCAAAATATTTAACTTTTCTTACTATGGAGAGTTAGTGCTATAGGGGATTAATGGATTATGTATCCATGACCCTACCCCCCAAAATTATCATTTTTAATTAAAAATAATTTAGCTGTTGGAAAGGCTTTTTTTCTAGTTGATCGAGTTTTGATTATTCCTACTAGTTTTTAGTCATGCAGATTTTGGAATATGGCTATTAAAACCAGATTTTCATGAGTTATTTACAACAATCACGTGACAGCCAATTCAATATATACATATATCATATGAAAGTCATTGCCACTGCTTCCAAGAACCTGATGTTGTAGGTCTTTAGATTTGTGTCTTCAAGGGAGAAAAAAGAATTAAGCCAAATCAAATCATTGTCAATCAAGCCTGGCTAAAAAGAATGTAAGAAGAGCCCTGCTGGATCAAACCAGTGGTCCATGTAGTCCAGCATCCTTTCTCACATAGTAGCCAACCAGTTTCTCTGGATGGCAACAACAGGGAATGGAGGTCTAGACATTCCTTTGATGTTGCCTCCTGGCTCTGGAATTCAGAGGTTTAGTGTCTCTGAACATGGAGGTTCCTTTCAGTCACCATGGCCAGTAGCCTCTGATAGACCTTTCCTCCATGAATCTATCCAATCCCCCTTTAAAGCTGTTTATATTGGGACAGTTAGTTAATATAGCAGTTTGCTCAGTCACAGAAGTGTGATACTGACTGCAGTAAATAAATATCTCAAGAAGTATATTACAAAAAGGTAAAACATTTATTCAAGTAGATTCAGTTCACATTCAGGTTGCTGTCAAAAGGAGAGAGAGAAGCCTAATCTAAAAGAGTACTTCCCTATCATAAATGGCCAGCTTGTCCAGCATCACGTGTAAGGGAGTATGAGAGCATAGTTTCTACAGGAGAACCCTGTAGAGAACTGTGACTTCATGAAAAGCCAAGTGCAGAGTCGGAAGAAGAACAAAGGACACATGGAGAGAGGAGGGATGAGAAGACAACTCCCGGGTTAAAACAAAGAGAGGCATCCCATTCAAGGAGATAAAGTCTATAAACACTTAGAGTGCCCCCCTCATCCAGGCACACTGAGTTGCTCACTCCAACACTTTATTCCTGTGGCCATCACTATATCCTCTGGCAGTGAATGTCACATATTAATCATTCTCTATACAAAGAAGTATTTTCTTTTGTCTGTCCTGAATCTACTGCCCATCAGTTTCATTTGATGCCCTCAAGTTCTAGCATTATGGGAGAGGGAGAAAAAAATCTGTTTGCCAACGCTCTCCACCCAATGCATAATTTTTATAAACCTCTGTCATCCTTCCCCCCAGTAATCTCTTTTCTAAACTGAAAAATCCCAGACTCTTCAGCCTTTCTCCATAGGGAAGGTGATCCAACCCCCGTAACCCCCCCCCCCAAAAAAAAAACCCTGGCCAGCAGCAATAATCTAAGCTATAGTTCTATGAGAAAAGGTTGAAGGTGCTGGGTATGTTTAGGAAATGACTGAGAGGTGATATGATAACCATCTTCAAGTACTTGAAGGGCTGTTATACAGAGGATGATATAGAGTTGTTTTCTGTTGCCCCAGAAGCTTGGACCAGAACCAATGAGTTGAAATTAAATCAGAACAGTTTTTGGCGAAACATTAGGAAGAACTTCCTGGCAGTTAGAGTGGTTCCTCAGTGGAACAGGCTTCCCTGGGAGGTGGTGGGCTTTGGAGGTTTTCAAACAGAAGCTAAATGGCCATCTGATAGCAATGCTGATTCTGTGAACTTAGGCTGTTTTTACATCTGACTTTCCTGCTGGAATCATTCTAGTTCCAAAAAAACCTGCCCACACTTCTGTGCCATGTGAAACCGTGCTGCTACTGAAATGTCCACATCTACTAATTGCCCTCCTGTGGTCAAGCTAGTATTCAACCAGCTTGATTCTGCTTTAAACAATTGCTGTTGATTAGGGCACTTAGACCCCCTGGAGTGAAATTTCACACCACTGTGAATTCAGCACGGGAAAAGACAGCAGTCAAACTACTTTAGAGGGGAGGTGTAAAATGACCCTTAGGTAGATCATGAGAGGGAGGGGAGGAAGGGTTGCATCAGTACTTAGTTTGTGTGGCCCTTTTATACATGTCCAGGGAAATGCTGATCACCATTTTGGGGTCAGGAAGCAATTTTTCTCCAGGCCATTTTGGCTGGAGATCCTGGATGTTTTTTTGTCATCTTCTGGGCATGGAATAGCGATCACTGGGGTGTGTGGAGAGGGAGGTATTTCTACATTGTGGGATCCCTTCCAACTGAATGATTCTATGATTCTACAGCAGCAGCAATAATGCTTTGGCAGCTTTTTACAGTTATCTATGACTAACAGAATCCAGCTATATGCTTCTTAAAGTGAAAGTACTCTCAACCAGAACTATAAAGGTGCAGTTAAGAATATATTAATCAAGATCTGATCCAAACCATGTCTATTCAAAAATATAATAAATGCTCCTTGGTGACCAATGGATAGAAAATAATTGCGGGACCAGTGTACCCTGATGCTGGAGGATAAATAAGAACGTTATAGTTCCCACTGAAAACAAAGGAAATTCAACATATAAATGCCATGGGAATGGTTCATTTAAGGGGTGATATACTACAAATTAAAACATGCATTGTGCATGTAGAGTTCAGGTACCAAGGAGCATTTATAATGTAGAAACGTAGAAACCTAGAATACAAGATATATGTGTCCCATTACGCCTCTTCATTTGTCCCCCCTTAGAAGAACCCTGTGAGGCAGCTTAGCCTGAGTGACAATGATTAGCCCAAAGATACCTAGAGAATTTGGTTGTCTTGACAAGTGACGTAGTGAGGGTCAGCTGTAATGGTTGCTGGTACTTAACATATTCCCCTACTAGGGTTGCTAGACCTTCTGGTCCCAGTGGGGCTTTCCCCAATTCCAGGGGCTCCTTTCCACTGCCAGCCAACTGGCCAGTGGGAGGGAAGCTCTGCCCCCAAGAGCAACCACCTACAGCCAGTCCTAAAGCAAGTTTTAAAGGGCCCTCCAGCTGACCAGCACGAGCATGTGGCCCACTGATCAGCTGAAGCGCCCTTTAAATCTTGCAGGAGGAGGGAAGAAGAGGGATGGCCATACTTGCCTGCACTCCAAACTGTGAATTTGTGGCTTGGAGTGCAGGTGTGCACAGCCCCCCCCCACACACACACACTTCTTCCCAAAAAACATTTAAAGGAACCCTTCCACATGACATCATTGTATTGGGGATGGCCCTGGCCCCTCCAGTAATGCCCCCCAAAGTCCTCCGACACGGACTTGGAAGGACCTAGTAACCCTATCCCTCATCATACTGTGATTTTTCCAGCTACCCTGACAGCAGCTTTGTGGAATGTGAAGCACTGAAGGCTCACAACAAGAATAATGGAATCATTACTGCACCTGTTAGCAATGGAATAGAAATTGTTGATAGAGAGACCATGGGTTCCCAGATAAAGATTCCCCATTCCCTGCCCTCTCAATTCATATGCTTGATTAGAATAGGCATGCTGGCATCACCTGGGCCCAGGGTATCCCTGGCCCCCAGAATTCTGTATCCCCTGTCCCACCTCTCTGTGGCCCTACCTGGGTTTAAAATGGGGGAGGGTGTATGCAACAGAGAGATCCAGTTCTGCCTCACAGTGCAGATAACTGATGAGAGCTGATGGAATGTTGGGAGGCCGTCAGAGCCATTGGTTCACTACCTGTCTGGGAGTGTCTCTGGAAATGAGAGAGGGGACCTGGAATATGAAAGGGTCAGGGTTCTTTATATATGTAAAAGAGACAGGATGGGTGGTGAACTGTGACTGCCTGGCCTACCTGTATCCCTGAACTTGTGTGGCAGAGGTTGTGGTGGATGGTAGTGTCTGTGAGTAGGGAGTCATAACGTATGTCTTCAGAATGTAGAAGCTGGATGTATTCCGGTATCTGGAAACAAAAACTACGCTCTGTCTCATTAACTTTTGCAATATGACATTTGTATTTGGCAGATGAAACTGCCAGCTCAGTCTTTATTTTTCTCTTCCTTCCTCACCTCACTTCTCTCATCTCAGTAGTAGTTCAAGTTTTTTATTTTGCAATGCATGTCACTCAATTAACTTGTTTCAAAGGTAACTTTAGGCTAGTTGATCTGGAAGTCTGACAGTTAGAGAGAACATATTTACTTACATTTTCTACTTAGCTCCTGTTGCTGTCATATCTTTTATAACTATATATTTTCATTTTAAAAACATATTCACAACTCACTTTTATTACATAGTTTCTTATTATGCAGATAGATTCTCTCTCAGTAGCTATGAGAACATAAGAACCCTACTGGATCAGACCAGTGGTCTATCTAGTCCAGTATCCTGTCTCACTCAGTGGTCAACCACTTTTTCTGGGGGTCCAATGATAGGGCACAAGGGCTGAGGCCTTCTCCTGATGTTGCCTCCTGGCTCTGGGATTCAGAAGTTTATTTCCTCTGAACGTGGAAGTTCCCTTTAGTCACCTTGGCTAGTAACCACTGATAGACGTATCCTCCAAAAATCTGTTGTTTGATAATTTTTTTTAAAAATCTGTTGCTTTTGCCATCAAGTCACAGCTGATTTATGGCAACCCCATAAGGTTTTCAAGGCAAGAGACATTCATAGGTGGTTTGCTATTGCCTGCCTCTGTATCACAATCCTGGTATTCCTTGGTGGTTGCACATCCAAATACTAGCCAGGGCCAACCCTGCTTAGCTTTTGAGATGTGCCGAGATCAGGCTAGCCTGGGCTAGCCAGGTCAGGGCATGAATCTGTCTCTTTTAACAATTATAGGAAGGATTACAGTGTATTTACAGAACCAGCAAAAACAGCAAAAAACCCCAGACCTACTGTAATAAGACGTTTAATATTAAAATAATTATATGAAATGTATATGTTGTGATTATTTATAACTTTTTATGCTAAAGAGATATCATATATAATATACAAGATGCAAATTTACAGGAAGCACATAATTGCATAATAATATCAATCCACTAAAGCCTGTACAACCAACTTCAAGAACAAGGTAAGTCCAAATTTGTAGAGACATCAACATTCAAAAGAAGAATCATCAAGAGATACCAATATTCATAAGGATCCCGGATATAGATTCCCTCATTTTGATCAACTTCTTCAGTGAGACCAACATTAATTGACGTTCTTTATATAAGATGTTCTCTCCAAAGCTTATATGGGTGTCAACAGAATAAAAGATGACATTCATTCCACAGATAGTTCTACTTCTGTTGCTGAATACTTGTACATGGGCACCATTCCAAATTGTCAAACTGAAAAATAATCAAAACTTTCTAATGCTAGTGTACCTATCCATATAAGCTTTGGAGAGAACATCTTATAAAAAAATTGTAAATTGGTATTAATATGCAATTAAGTGTTTCCTGTAAATTTGCATCTTGTATATTATATATAGTATCCCTTTAGCATAAAAAGTTATAAATAATCACAACATATACATTTCATATAATTATTTTAACATTACAGTGTTTTGTTTTGATTTGTTTTTGCTGTTGTTGCTAATCCTCTTTTAAAGCTGTCTATGCCTTTGGCCATCACTACATTATCTGGCAGCAAATTCCACATTTTGATCACTTGCTGTGTAAAGTACTTCCTTTTGTCTGTCCTGAATATACTGCCCATCAGATTCATTGGATGCCATCAAGTTCTACTATTTTTTAGGAGAGGGAGAAAAAGTTCTCTTTGTCAACTCTCTTCAGCTCATGTATAATTTTAGATCCCTCAAATGGCTAGCCATGTTTGTCTGTAGCAGTCACTGCTCACTTCTTCAGATACAGCTAGAATGTGAGTCCAACTGTCCTCTTTCCAATATATAGCTGTACCTAAAGAAGTGAGCACTGACTCACAAAACCTCATACCCCACAGTTTTTGTTAGTCTTTAAGGGGCTACTGGACTCCTACTCTTTTAGATATTTCTACCATGTCCTCCCTTAGTTGTCTCTTTTTTTGAAACTGAAAAGTACCAGACTCTTCAGCCTTTCCTCAGAAGGAAGATGTCCCAGCCCTTAACCCCCTAATCATTTTAGTTGCCTTCCTCTATACTTTTTCCAGCTCTGCAATGTCCTTTTTGAGATACAGTGGCCAGAACTTTGCACAGTGTTCTAAATGAGGCCATGTCATACAGAAGCATTATAATATTGGCCATTTTTTAATTCAATCCCTCTCCTAATAATCCCTAATACAGTTTGGCTTTTTCATTGCTGCAGCATACTGCGTTGATATTTTCATTGAACTATCTACTATGACCCCAAGATCTTTCCCTTCTCAGTCTCAGCAAGTTTACGTGGGATTTTTGTTTCAATAGGATTTTTTTTTGTTCCAAGGTGCATCACCTTACACTTACCAACACTGAACTTGGTCATGCACTCATCCAGTTTGTCACCTACTCATCCAATTTGTGGGGATTCTCCTGGAGCTCTTCACAGCCATCCTTGGTTTTCACTATCCTGAATAATTTGGTGTAATCTGCAAATTTGGGCACTACACTACTCACCCCTATTTCCATATCATTTATGAAGAAATTAAATAGCACTGGTCCTAATGCCCATCCATGTGGGACCCCACTGCTCACTTCCCTCCATTGTGAGAACTGTCCGTTTATTCCTGCTCTTTGCTCCCGCTCATTTAACCAAGTATCATAGATACTTTCACCTCTTTTCTTTTTTTAGCCTTTTCATGTTAAAAACATTTTTGAATATGTAAGTCCCAAAGTTTGTATTCTTACTTACTGAAAAGCCTAACATTTAAAAGGCCCTTTTAAATACCATTGATATCAAAGGCAGAGGTAACTACATTTTTAGCAGGATCTGCCCTTTGTAACAAATACAATGAATATTGGATAAGATTTTAGTATAATTGTTATCTTATTAAAACATTTGGGAACTATAAGGCATATCAGCTATTTCCAGGTATTAAAATTGTCTCACCAATCTGGAGTCTGAAGACCTAAACATTATGTTTTCCCTGGGGACATTCTTGGGTTGGGTGGAGAAATGTGTTCTGAAATTCTGTGCTTTCTAGTGTAAAGTCTTGGTTTGGATCAGGGCCATGACACATACAGAGAGGGGGTTTAGACTGTTCCCCCATTTTCCTGACCCAGGGTGCTGTTTGCCCTTTTGGAAATTTGGCCACTATACTACTCACCCTCAGTCCACATCATTTATGGTGCTGGGCAAGTATTTTATTTTATTTATTTATATAGCTTTCTATATGTATTTGTGAACTACACATTAAATTTTCACAATGTGGCCAATAATGCCCCTCTAGGACAATTTCAGGTCAGGAAAATTGGCAGGAGGAGTCTAAGCCCCCTTTTTTCACTTCAGGACACCTCTGTACCCAAGCCAGGGGAAGTTATTAGTGTAGAGGTAACTATACAGTAATTAGTGCTCAGAGGCAGTAATTTCTTATTTATCTTGTTCAGGGTAAGTATATCAAAATAATGTTAATATTTAAGAACATGGTAAATAATAAAAATATTATTTTTATTACATGGATTGTATAAGATTTATACATTGTATCTCATATTATTTTATGTTTAATGTGTCAGCTACTGAGAAAGTTGAAATAACAAAATGAAGACCAAATCCAGAAGACTTCGTTCAGCAATCAGCTATCTTCAGCTATTTTTTCAAGTTTTACTGTGATGATACCTGTAAACTATATAAGTAGAAAATTAGGTTAGAATAAGGTTTCTTTGTTGGCTATTTTAAATATTTTTCAAGCTGGATAATGAAGGATTCAGGCTTGAAATATTTGTAAAGTGCATAAATGAGTAAGCAGGATAACATTCTTTGTATATTGTAGTGATAAACTAGATGTCAACAGGGTTCTTTGTAATTGAAATACACATGCAGTGATAAGCTATATGTTAATAGGGTTCTTTGTATTTGGAATACACAAGTTACAAGTAATAAAAAATTCTTTTGGAAATTGTTAACAAATAGTGTATGTTTTTTAGCATCTTCTACAGATTAGATTAAGAAGTCATAGCTATGGCTGAGGGAGAAAAAATGACCCCCCCCCCCACCTTTTGGAGAAGACTGAAATAAAGCAAATCCTGTTCTTCTATATATTGCTTCCCAAGGTATTAATCTCAGTCATGAAATCCAGTGATAGGGCTACTGTGGACAGCTAGTGACTACATCCTTCAGAAAGAAGGTAATTAAAACTAGCATATATAATCCACCCAAATGTGAAAAAAGATAATGGTGACAAAAGACATCATGGCATACAATATAAAATGACTACATGTTGGTGGCTTGTCACTTTTTAATTATAGTTCTTTGACAATACAGCCCCAAGTTATTTGCATTTTGAGTTTATTGTTATTTTGCACATTGAAAAGATTAATGGTAATCATAAAGTTCTTAATTCATTTCAAGTCAGCAGACACTGTGGTACTGTTTTTTAGAGATAAGTCTTTTAAGAACTCACTATTGAACAGACAGCCTTAGAACGCATTAAATTAGATAATGTTATAAAGGGAAAGTCTATGGGACTTATATTTATGGACAAGGGACACTTAATGATCAGTTATAATCTACAGCTAAATGAAAAGACACATACAGAAGGGCTGACTGGTCTCCAAAGACCTCAAGAAAACAAGAATATATTAATCCCACTCCCATAGAAACTAACTGTTAGCCGATGGATTTGACAATATGCTGCCTTTGCTTGTTATCTGAAGTAAGCAACTGTTCATGCAACTCACAATAAGCTATATACCATCCAGTGTTCCCTCTAAGCTGAGTTAGCGTGAACTAGCTCACAGTTCTTTAGCCTCCGGCTCACACATTTTTGTCTTAGCTTAGGAAGGATGGCTTCAGAACAAACTAATTTATGCAGTAGTCAAATCACTTGCACACTTTACTACCACTAGCTCACAAAGTAGAATTTTTGCTCACAAGACTCCACTGCTTAGAGGGAGCATTGGTACCATCTATAAATTCTGAATATACCTGTTTGGTGCCAGTTTGATATAGTGGTTAAGTGTGCAGACTCTAATCTGGGAGAACTGGGTTTGATTCCCCACTTCTCCACTTGCACCTGCTGGATGACCTTGGGCAAGCTGTAGCTCTGGCACAGCTGTTCTTGAAAAGGAGCAGTTTCTGTTAGAGCTCTCTCAGCCCCACCTACCTCACAAGGTGTCTGTTGTGGAGAGGGAAAGGGAAAGGAGTTTGTAAGCCGCTCTGAGACTCCCTTGAATAGTGAAGGGTGGGGTATAAATCCAATTTCTTCTTCTTCTCTTCTGTTATACAAGGCCAATCCATGAGGACTTTTTTTCACAGACATTAACATTTTCCCCCAGCGATACGTCTTAATTTTATTTAGCACACACTCTGCACCAGCAGGTTTACTTCCTTTTATTGGGTAATTAATTTGGCAGGATCCTAGGTGCTTCATGAGTCAGCCATAAACTGGTATATTGAATCATTTCTGGCATAAAAAATAATGTATGCATCAAAGAGAAAGATGGTGCTACCCAAGTGGATGTTTCTGCCAGGTTATGCACATGTAATCATCTTGACACATTCCTATCCCAAACACCAGTTCCAGGTAGACCCTTATGTCTGTGTATACACAGCTCCCATCAAGGCACAGTATGCCTCCAAAGATAGTGCTTAAAAAGAAAGCAACTTTATTGTCCTAACCCAGGGGTGGGCAAACTGTGGCTCGGGAGCCGCATGCGGCTCTTTCACATATATTATGTGGCTCCCAGCAGGGCAGCTGGGGAAGCTAAATATCATTAGCAAACAAATATCATTGGACAAATTAATATCATTATCAATATCTGCTTTTACCCCTTTTGTTATTATTTTTGGCAGTCTCATTTAATGTTAATAAAAAGCAAATTTGCTTATTTTCCAATAAAAGCAGGTAATATTTGTTCATGTCTTGTGGCTCTCAAACATCTGATGTTTATTCTATGCGGCTCTTACGTTAAGCAAGTTTGGCAACCCCTGTTCTAGGTGGCTCTTACGCTGAGCAAGTTTGCCCACCCCTGTCCTAACCAACACACAGAGTAGCAAAAGGAAAGGACACAATATAGCTTCTAAATAAATCAGTCTTATAAAGCAACTAAGAAGGCAGTTCTAGGTATTTTCAGTGATGAAATATGGTAGCAGTTTGCTAGTGGAAGTTTACTAAAAATATTCAGTTCTGCAAGCTCCTAGTGTCCAGTTATAGTTATTTTATCCCCCCAAAATAAGTTCTTCCCATGTGGCTAGTCCAAAGGGAAAAAAACACCCAGGAGCAGAAAAAGGTATGGGGTTCTCTCTGGAGGAAAGCTAAGTTGTAGAGGGAAGGATGGGAATCAGTTAGAACTGAAGCTAGAAAGCAGAAATGGGAGGAGGGACATAGAAGGAAGATTCAGAGAAGGGAGGCAGAATGGGAGAAACAAGATCATACTCTGCCTGTTCTGAAGAAGAGATCATGTCATCTTGTGTCTGTGGTGGAAGGTTTGGGGAAGACCTTTCAAGTTAGTGGTAGAAGAAAGTGTAGGAATCAAAATTAACTCAAAGTGACGGGTCTTGGGGAACCCTGTTTATTTTTACATGATTACTGACATGTGGTTCCATCTGAGAGGTGTCAAGACCCTAGTCGAGCACTTGTGGGCTTAATGCCATTGGTGATAAAATGTGTATGCTTTGGTGAAGTAATCTGCATGACTAATGTCCAGCCTGGGGAACTGCTTATGGGTCAATAAATGATGTGTTTCTACTTAATTAGGTGTTTCATTAGGTTGTTAGGAAAGTTTTCTATTATCAAAGATGTTCCTGAGTGGTTTAGAGGGTCTAGTTATTGTCCTGCAAGCATTGGTTGTTAATCATAACCTAGGTGGGGCCTCAGAAAGTCACAGAAAACAGTCTACATTAGAATGTGCCAGAGTTCCCATTGGCCTCTTGGCTGTACACAGCTTGATGACGATTCTCTGGTTTGATATAAAAGTTGGATTCTCTACACCTCGGACTACAGAAGCCTTGAGGACTTACAGGGGCTTGAAAGCATGGCTCCTAGAGGCAGGCCTGCAGCCAGGATTTTTTATCCTGGGGGGCTCTGGGGTTTGAGGGGGCTTCTGGTGCCATGGGGCTTAATTTAAATTAAAAATTTAAACCACTTTAGGGGAGGGAGATGGTGGGCCAGCCTCGTTGCTGGCTGGGTGAGTCTTCTCCCTCCTTGCTAGTCAATAAAGAAATCTTGCCGCAGCTGTGGCACAGCTCCAGAGAGGGGTTTAAAGTTTAAACCTAGCCTGGGGAGGTAAACCTTGTCCCATCCTGTATCTTACTCAAGTGCTTGAAGAGATGGGGCTGGCTATAAATTTAAGCTGCAAACTGCCTTAATGGTTTTGGTGGTTACATGTATGCAAAAAATAAATAAGTAAAGAAAAACATTTTGCAGTGTAAAACCCAGCTGAGAATAAATCCATGCTGATCTGCAACACCTTTTGAAATGAAAGTCCCTATTTTTGCATAAATTCCAGGGGTGACGGGATGTGCTCTTAGTTATTTCTATCATGCACAGAGTGACTGTTTCTTTCTGATCATGGGATAAATAATGAAATGGATGAGAGAAAAACAGAGGGAGCAAGCCACAGCTGAAGAGAGCAAGAAAGAAACAGGGAAAGGAAAGCAGAGGTGGAAGAGTAACTGCCAACATAATCTGGTGATGTGACTACTCCTGCTAAAACAAAAAGGCAAGTGCAGATACACCCCCAGCTGAAGTATAAATATTCCCTTCCATGCCATGCTGTTAACTAATCCTAGGTTTCTTTTTTAAAGTTTGGAAGAAAAAAATGACAGCCAAATTGTTTCAGAGGATATTCCAGCTGAAGTGGAGCTTTGTTTGCTTGAATTCTTGTGACTCTTCTAGGAAATGTTTGCAGACAGACTATAAACATCTCAGGGACAACCTTAGGAATTGGTATGCTGTGTGGTTAGCTAAAAAAAGAAACTAGGATCACTCTTGCTATCCAAGCCATCCTTGTTATACCACTGACTAAACAGAGTGTTCGCTTCATTTCAATGAAATGGATTTTCTGCCCACTGGGGACCCAAATAATAAATAGCAACTTTATTTAAAGATCATGCCAATGGGCTTGCTGTAGCTGCTGAGGGGAGCCTCTGAGACACGGCAGTTGCAATTTAATGCTGGGTGTGTCACCAACTAGATATACAGACAATAAAGACTTCAAGGAAGTCCTCTTCCTTTTCAATAGAATCATCATTAAGTTAAATCAAATGGTTGAAGTAGAATATTTCAAATGACCTGAACTCCCACTGAGCAAGAAGAGACCATTCTTGATACTTGGAAAGTGGTACTACACATTTTTCATTAGAAATAACATTTGACTGATCATTTTAAATCAGCTTTCAACAATTTGGTCACCAATCGCCATCAGAATTAAATTCAGATGAAGAATGTTGGCGAGGAATCCACAAGCCTGTCAATTTTTCATTCTTCAATGTTTGAGAAGCTGTAAGTCTTCTTTCCTTCATTTCCCCCCCCCATGAGCACCTGACTAGCTGTTCTACAAATTTCAGCTGTCGTACTTGTTTTATGCCTGTCATTTTTAGCATGTGGCACTTTCCCAGTTGATTGTACTGTCTCTTGATGTGTAAACTGAATGAACTCTTGCACAGTTACAGATTATAAATACTTTGAGGAAAATGCATTGTAAAATGCCCAGGTTGACTGCAGGTTGACTGCTGTTCTTTAAAACCAACAACCCCAACTTTTCCAACATATTTTATGGATGAGCAAACACCAGCCAATCCTTCTTCTTCTTTATCATCATCATCATCATCAATCAGCCAGCAGAAGTGTGGGATAGGGAAAAAGTGTAGTTTTTTCCTACATGCTTGCTAACTGTGGAGGGAAATGCTAAATATTAGTAAACAGTGAAAACAGTGAAAACAGTGAAAATATTAGTAAACAGTGAAAACACAGCAACGTTGGAAGGAAATTCAGGTGAAACACTGGTTTTTTATAGCTTACAGCTGAAAAACACATTTAGATGTATGTACTGAAGGAACTTCAATATGTACATCTAAATATTGAAGGAACTTCAATATGTGATACATGAAGGGGAACAGATTCCACCCCCCCTTCATCTGAAAGAGCAGGGCTAGCAATTTCAAAAATTGTAAATAACATACTTATTAATCCTACCTAAGGAACAATTGGTTATTATTCTTAGAGTTGCTGGGCTTTTATTTCTCCGTTTCTATGGTAAAACTGTCAGAGTTAGTAAAGAAAATTACTAAGTAATATCTTATGAGATGATCATCACTCGTATATTACCTCCCACACAATGCAGATTACTTGCTAAAATTTATCTTCAGGGATGGACAGAGAAAATGTAATCTTGCTTAATGTGCATAAAAATAAAAGCTTCATTAATTAGAAGATAATTTGAGATTCTGGCTGATAGCTAAGCCCCCAGAAATCTCTAAAATAAAAAGGTCTGATAGGTTTGAGAGATTTATAGCCCAATCCCTAAATCAACAGTATGAAATCAGTTTAGATACTCTGGTTTTTAATGCTTCTGAATTAGATTGCTCATCCATTTAAAATAACTACAGGAAGAACTTTTCTTGGAGAAGAAAAACTTACATGTCCTGTGTTTGCTTTTCAGATAATTTTGCATAATTTGTTATTAATGAACAACTGAAAAAACCTAGCTCCATGAATTTGTAGCTGCATCATCTTTGCATGGCAGGAGCACTACCTTCCAGCTGTCCACTATACCACAGCAATGACACTAAATGTGGACAGATTAGTTCATATTAAATGTTACCATGTGAGGTAACTAGCCTCCCCAAACATAGGAATGGAAGTTAAATCTTCAAAAAGTAAACCACTAGATGGTTTGCAATTAGGGATGCCAGCCTCCAGGTGGGATCTCCCCTGGAATCTCCAGGCTACAAAGATCAGTTCCCCTGGAGAAAATAGACGTTTTGGAGGGTGGACTCTATGGCATCATACCCCACTGAGATCCCTGCTCTTCCCAGGCTCCACCCCCAAATCTCCAGGAGTTTCCCAACCTGGAGCTGGCAACCCTACCCCCCAACCCCTGCTGGCAACCCTATTTGCAATATGTTAACAAGCCACTACCACTAACCAGCAAGTGAGGAGGAGAAGAGGAGAGGGCTGGATTGTGTCACTGTCTTCTGAGGAGCAACACTTACAGTGTGAATTGATTCCTGCCTGCAGGACTGGCAAGAGGTTCTTGATCATCTTGCAACAAGTGATTTAACCCCCACACTGGGCTGGGTTTCACCCTCAGAGCTAACAACTTTTTGCTGGGGGGGCAATGTTTTGCTTGGGGGGGCCTGCCATTATATGTCTGTGTGCAAGGATCCCTGCCCAGAAGAGCTGCCAGCCTGGCCCTGTGCCCCGGCGCTGCTGTCGCCTTCTGCTCTGTGCCACTCCAGCACTGTAACTCTGCCAAAACAGGAAAGTCACTCCCCCCCCCCCGCGCACATGAAAAAAAAAATCCCTGGCAAAGATTTGCCAGGAAGCCCCAATGCCTCTCATTGGCCCGACTGCATTTACTCAACTTAAGGAGGAAACAGCCAGAAGGCTCCCAAAAAGGGGGAGGAAAAAAAGTTTGCTGGGCTGTTGCACTGGATGCGAGCAGAACGGGCAGGCGGGCTCCTCCTGACCCAGCAGCTGCTTGAATGAGTGGCTAGCTGATTAGCTTTTAAAGGGCCATGCTAGACAAAGTGTGAGAGTTCTAGAGAGGAAAAAAATACTATGGAAGTAGTCCTATAAACTCTTTACACAGCAGTCAAATTAAATGCCTGGCTGAGGGCAGCGATGGTGGTGGTGGGGAGAGCCAATCTTTCTGAATTAAGGCCTCCCTTGCATTGACCTTTTAAATGTCCCCTTGGGTGCCTATGTTACCCTTTTAAGAGCCAGTCTAGGCACAGGCTGAGAGTTGACGTCTTGGGCTAAGCTTTAAAACCCAGCATGTAAGGAACGGGTGAAAGGCAAGCCCTGGTGAGTACTGGTGAGGGGCCCGTAAAAACCGCAGGGAGGCGGGCCCCATGGGCCCCACAGTAGCTATGGGCCTGCTGTGTTTTCTGGAGATATGGCAACCCTTCTGAACTCTGCCCATCCCCTGCTGCTCTGAATCCTATGGAACAGGTATACCCACACCAACTTTCTTTGCAACACTGCCAGTTGTGGCATATGGCAGTAGTCACCTTGTATTAGTAGGTTTGTTTAAATTGTCATGGTTCATTGGTCTGGTTTAACTTTAGGACAACAAATATTAGTTTCATAACATTTCTGTCTTTAACAGTATTTTCCAAAATCTTAGTATTATTAGTCTTTAAAATCAAAAATGGCTTTTCCCCACTGAATTCTCTTACTGAGGAAGGTTTTTTGTTTTTAGTGATGATTTTAGTGATGATAATTGCTGTAGATGTAGCATGCCAACTGAAAGTGAACAAAGCAGTATGCTTCATGGTACAAAGCATAAACTTCCTAAAAGCTCCATAGGGAAAATAGAAGTATGGGAGTGCTGGTGCTGGATGTGTGGTTAGCAGTTCAAATGATTATCACTTGACATGGTTAGAGATGCCATGTGGTGAGCACTGAAGAGATCACTACTTTATTTACTGGTTCTTTGAAGCTAAACCTAGATTCCATTTGTTGCCAACTCAGGTATAAAAAACTTGATAGGCTTTCTTTGACTAATTTGATGAATCATCCCACTAAAGAAACATATAATTGTTTCTGTAAAAGATGTCACCATTTGTTTATAGACAGAAATTAAAATCTATTATTTTTACGAACACAAGTGATCGGGCGTTTTCTAATCATAGCTCTCTGTATTTGATATTTTTCTAACGAAAATTGAGGTTTCTTTTCAGTCAGCACTTGGAATAAGATACAGTCAATCAAAAAAAGACAAGATAAAAGGACTAATAAGTACTTTAGTACTTTTTGTCTGTCTTTGGAACACATCAAACAGGAGAGCTTCAGAAATGTCTAAAATGGATGGAGTCTGTTATCTGTCTCACAAGTCAGCAACCCCCAATGCACATGCTAAACATACCAGATCACTGGGCTTGGTTTGTGGAACCCCTTCGCTGGTCAAGAGACCAAGGGCCTAACCACGTGTTACAAAGGTCTCATGTTCCCTATGTGACTTCTCACCCAGCCCTGCTGACCAGACAAACTCTATGAATCACAGGCATGCATAGGCCCTAGTGGGACCACAACACAGAGGGACAGGAGAATGAAGCTGTCCCCATGCCAATCCCTGACTGGAAACTGCCTTAGGAAGCCATTATTTCTTCTACTAGAGAAAGTTACATGATGTAGCCCATCAAACTGAGGATGCACAAGCCTATAATTTGCATTTTATGGGGGGAACAAAACACATAATCTTCATTTAGCCTGCCTGAGACAATAAAACAATTTAATCAAGGCAAATTATAATCTGTACTAGAGACTACGTGAATTTTAATACAGTACAAACTTTATTGTTCATAGACAAAGCTCACCACAATGTATTTTAGTATCCACTACTTTACCATTTGGTTTTGATGCTAGATTAACAATTTCCCCACTCAAGACAAGGAGTGGAGTTTGACAAACACAGAAACTGGTGCATAGTGTGAGGCTGAGCTTGCAGATTTCTAGATTGTGACCAGAAGATAGTTGACCTGTTGGTGGTCAACATCATCCCTCCATCCCTACTGAGATCTCTTGCATATGTGATGGTAGTGTTTTCCTCTATAGCATGGGTCCCCAGTGTTCTGGCACTTGGAGGGTCGCATTAAAGTGTCCAATGCCTAAAGAGGGCTACATCTTAAATCAAAATGTAAGAAAATTATTAACCTACCTATTTAGATCAAAAGTAAACATTCAGAGGTCATTGAAGAAATGTTAACTTGAACGCAATCCATTTTGGGACAACATTTTACTGTGGAACTTTTTATCCATCTGTGCACACTTACCTAGTGTGATTTTTGTGGCTGTTTTCTGTTAGCCAAGGCATTAATGTCCAAGTCAAGGTTTGTTTCAGACACTCTTAAAATGTCATGTAAATATTCATCTGTATGTCTTGACCTACACTTGGATTTCACAGTTTTCATCTTGGAAAAGTTTTTTCACAGATGTATGTGGTGCCAAAGACTGTGCACATGCCTGCAGCAAATTTCCTTAGGTTGATAAATATATTAGGTAGACCAGAATAGAAATTTTACAGAGTATTTTCTTTGTAAATGTCTCTGAGATGATCACTGCTTTGCAAATCAATTAGTTCCATCTGAAAAAAAGTTACTTGCATCTTCTGGTGCTACTTCAAATGGACTCTGAAACATTCTTATTTCCTTTCCATGCATATGGCAATCAGTGAATCTGTTCTGGAAATCGACCTGTAGTAGGTTCAGTGCTTTGATGTGTCTTTCAACACTGAATTGTAAATTCCTGTCCTCTCAAATTTTTGTTCATTGCAGCATGGAAAGTTACCTTCTTTAAAAAAGTTACCTTCACTGCTTCATAAAAATGTTTAGTTTTGCCTCAAACGCTTTCAATTCAGAATACACACAAGTTTTCCTTTCCTATGCAACCTTGGATTCAATGTGTTCAGATGTTCTGTGATTTCAGTTAAGAGAGACAAATCAAAAATCCATTCAGAGTCAGAAAGCACTTCTTGACTTTTTCCTTTCTCCTTGAGAAAGACATCAACTTCATGATGAAGACTGAAAAAATGTTTGAGGACTTTGCCTTGCTAAGCACCTGATTTCTGCATGGTACAACACATTTGCATATTCTGCATCTATCTTTGACAGACAATTTTGAAACTGATGGTGAGTTAGGTCATGATGCCTGATGTAATTAATGCTGGATACAACAATATGCATCACACTTTCCCTCTGAAGAATCTTACTACACAAGGCTTGCTGATGGATGATGGAGTGAAACTGCATTGGAAGCTTGCCATTTAATGTCAGTATCTCTTCACTGATTCTTGCAACTACACCAGTTTTTCCATCCACCATATTTCTTGCTTTTCAATTTATCTCAAAGCAGACCAAGATTTTCTACTTATGTATACACTTTCAAGAATATGTTTTCTGCAGTTGTAGTGCAGTGCCTTTAAAACTTTGCCATACACACAACTCTTTTGTAATTCTGAAGCTGAAATCTATCCCCCTGATAAAATCAGTAGTTGAACAGTGTCTATAATGTCATTGTTCTTATCAAATCCCAAAGGGGCGGAAAAAAACACAAAACTTTTTGCCTTGACAATCAGTGACATATGCAACTCTTCTTCAACACACCTGGTAATTGTATATGCAGATAAACTGACACAACTAACTCAAGATACCATATCAGGGCACAATTCCTCCATTACTTTAACCATGTGCTTTTTAACAAATTCACCATGAGTGAATAGTCTACCACTCTTAGCAATATATTTAACAACATGATAGCTGGCTCTCACAATAGACAGGTTCTCCTCAATGGGCTTTCTAAAACTATTTTGCTGCAAAAACATTAATTTTTAAAATGCTTTTATCTTTCTTTTTTTTTTTACATTTTATTGATTTTCTAAACTACACTATCACCTAAAAAAACAAAACAAAAAAAACTACATAACTAAAATCTAAACTACCCATATAATGACAGGTGTCCAGATAATTATTAGTCTATGCTTAACAAAACTTTCTAAAAAGAATATTTATACAATTCAGGCTATATCTATATCTTATTCTTTTCTAAATTCTATTCAGTTTATAAAAAAAAAATTGAGATTCAGTGTATACTTAAACAAAACAATCAAACTTTAGAGAGATAAACATAACAGCTTATTTAAAACTATTTCTTCTTTGGTTTTTCTTTCTTCTGTGTCTTCTTCTTCCCCTTTCCCGGGATCTTGGGACCTGCAGCACCCAGTTCAGACTCCGAATCACCTTCTTCAAGTCCCAAATTTTCTGAGGATGAACTTTCTAGTCCATAAATACTTTCTTGCTGATCCAGTGAGTCCTCTGATGAAGATTCTTTTCCTTTCTTTTCTTCTTTCTTCTTACAGTAAACCAGGAAAGCATCTGCCTTGGCAACAGTAGCTATCTTCTTCTTGTTGTCTTTAAAGGTGAATGTTAGTCCCTCTGGATAAATCCAGCAATAAGAAATACTGGCAGATTGTAACCAAACAGTCAATTTTTTTATAAGCCTTTCTCTTCTTCCTGATCTCATAAGGAATGTCCTTTAGCACCTTAATTTCCTGCTTTTGGATTTTCAGGGTGACTTTGTTGGTGGTTTTGAGAACCACATCTCTTGTAAATCTTTTAGAGAATCTCACCATTACTTCCCCAGGCAGGTTTTTTTTTTCTTCACAAATTCTGGATATGTTCTGTAGATCATATCCATATCGCTTTGAAGATCTTCCGCTTTCATCCCTGTCACTGGGGCCAGTGATTCACTGTGTAACTTTTTAAGATTCTCCCCTTGTTCTTCCAGAACACCCTGAAATCTCAAACAATAGTTAGAACGTTCCAATTGCATAGCTAATAAGGCACTTCTGTCAGATGATCGTTCCTTCTCAATTTTGGACAATCTTAAGTCATGCTTCTCTGTTTTGATCTTAACATCCAACAAATCCTTCTCCACTCTCTCAGATTTCCTGTTTGCCTCTGCAACTTCTTTTTGCAGTGAGTCTAATTTCTGGTTGACTGTATACAGCTGATCCATCAGGGGGCGCAAAGCAGCCATTAGTGCCAAATTGAGCTCTGTTGCTTCGCCTTTTGAACTAGGAAGAGAACTGGGTAACATAGAGCTTGTTTTGGGAGAAGGTTTAATCTTCGGCGCCATTTTCTCTCCCCTCCCGGCCATCTTGTCTTGTTTACCAGAAGATAAGAAAGTTCAAAGAAATCAACAAGTCACTCTAGAGTTCATTAAAGTACTGCTGAAACTTCTCCCACTGAGATCTCAAAAGCCGTTTCAAGCCGTGAGTCTCAGATTTTAACACAACACGATTTTTCCCTTCGCCAAAGCAGAGAGTTGAAAGGAGGAGGGGATTTAAATCCCACAACCACATAGGAGAATCTTGCTTTAAAACTCACGGTTGTCGCCATGTGTCTCCGGTAAGTTGCTAATTCTTTTTAACTCTGGACTCCTGAAGTTGTCCAGTAACCGCTCTTAAAACCCCGAGGGTTTCTAACTGAGGGAGGACTATACAGGGCATAAAGCAGCCTCAGTCCCGGGATCGCCATCCCTGGAGAGGCAGCTCCGTGCGCCCCAAGCAGGGCCCCTTTTTGGGGGTCCCTGTGGGATCTGAGCTAGCCTGGAATCCCCTCCTACCCCCAGTAGTCTGGGTCGCTGGCTCGGAACGTCCGAGACCAGCGCCCACTTCAGAACGCCATTAAACCGGAAGTGAAGATGCTTTTATCTTCACTCACACCTCTCCTTCATATATTGAGTAGTTCTTGTGACAGGATTCAAAGTGCCTTTAAATACTGTACTTCTTTAATACTGAGACAGTTTCAATACTGTTTTAATACTGAGATAGTATCAGGAAAACTGCTTTATTGTTTAAAACAAAGAAGTACTTAGTAGTTCATTTGTAATTAAAGACACACTGCTCATCTGCAATCTTTTGTTTCTTTGAAACAGCACTTCCTTTTGCGAATATCTTCTTACAGAATTTTTAGCAGAGCAGCAGTTGCAGAATTTCAATACAATTCTTGGATAAATAAAAATATGAGAAGTATAGTTTTAGTGGCCTAACTCTTCCCTTTCCCATCAAATCTCCCCACTCTAGCTGTTATTAGCTGGAGTGGAAATTTTCATGTTGACCATTTTATTATTTAATTAATTAATTACATTTTAAAATCACCTAATCCTTACAGATGTGGGGCTCTGTCAATGTAAAAATTTAAAAATCAATAAAACCACAAAGTCATTATCAAAATATATACTTCAATAATTAAAAATCAAGAGGCAAAATTTTGTGAATCCCTCCCACTATCTGGTCTGTGTGGCCTCATGGGTGTGAAGGGGGAGAAATTAGATATGTTAAATCCTTCAGGGGACAGAGAAAAGAAGAGACCCCTGCAAAGAAGAGAAGAGATCCCTACCTTCCTATCCAGTACAATTCTCACGAGTATTGGGCCAAATGTACAGATTAGGAATTTATTTATTTTTTTAAAAAGGATTATGAATCTGACCTACCAGATGGCAGAGTTGCAATTCTAAGTATATTGAATACTATGAGATTTATTTCTTAATAAACATACTGCCTTGAAGTTTAAATCTACACGTGCTAATACTTTAAAAATGGGGATTCCTCCAAAAAAGGGCAGGTAGACAGAAGGAGCTAATGAAAGGGCAGCCTCCCACTTGGAGCAGAGGATATGCCATTAAGTTGGCTTCAAATTATATGCAGGGTGCATCTATTCATAACTACCAGCCAGCCAAGTCTCAGTCATGGGAAGCAAAATGACAGCCAGAGGGAGGAGAACCTGGCTGGAGGAAGATGGGGGAAGGGGAATCCCATTAGCTTCCCTGTTAAGAGAGTATTCCTTCCTTCTCAACCCAAGGGGTCACTCACCAGCTCCTACAATCACAGATGTATGGGAAGACTCCTAGATGGAGTAAGTGGGGGAGGATCAGAAGTAAGCAAGGCAAGAAGCCAGAGCAACCAGGTCTTGTAGAGGAAGGAAGAATGCTTTTGCCTGCAGCAGCAGCCCTGCCCCCAAGCCCTGCCCCCAAGAGTGAGCACCTGTTTGTCCACCTCTCTCCCTCCCCTCCTTTCCAGTTTAAAAGGCCTTCCAGCTGGTCGGTTGGCCACATGGTGTCATGGGTGACAACAACCACACCAGGCCCCAGTCTGAGTTGGCAGTGCAGCCAGAAGTGCCAGCATTGCCAGAGCCCGAAGCCGGTCCCTCTGACTCCTCAGGAGTTGACAGATTGCTGCCACCAGTTCCCAAGCCTGCAACTGGTTCTGCAGCAGCTTATGAGGTACAGGTGCAACCAGGGAGCCTGCCTGTTTCACCTCCATGGGTGGTTCGGCTGAGGGAGCAGCTTCACAGGGACTTAGCCAGTTAGACGCATGCTGGCAGGGAAGGTGAGCACTGAGTCCTGAGTACTAGCAGGAGTGGCACCATCACCAAGGGAAGCAACAAGTCACCTCCATGCGGACTTCACGTCCACCTTTGGCTCCTGTTCTCAAACCCCCACTCTCGCTTGAATTCCTGGTTTCCTGACCCAGACAACCCCTCTTTTGGACTCACGATTCAGCTCTCACTCTGACCTTACTGGCAATGACCTTGGACCGGATCTGACTCCTGCCTCTCAGCCCAGCCCAGCCTGTGACACATGGTCCCCGCTGATCAGCTGAAGCCCTTTAAATCAGGCAGGAGGGGAAAAAGAGAGGTGGTTGAGCGGGTGGTCGTTCTTGGGGGTGGGGCTTGGGGCAGGGTTTCCCCCACCAGCCAGCTGGCTGGGGGTGGATTGAAGCCCCTAGAAGTGGAGGAACTCCCACCCAGACTTGGGGGCTGGCAACCTTACTTGAGGGTGACAGCAGCAAACAAGCTGGTTTGAGGGCCGCACAGAAAGAGCTGCAGGTTGGGGACCCCTGCTCTATAGAAACCTGCTTCTGTGCACAGACCACTCCTTACTGAATCAGAGCCATTTTTAGTCAAGGTTATGAAGCTTATATTAAAATTAGCACTAATGTATCTTGTGCTGTTTATGATGCTTGTAACAGTTCTGATACAATGATTTAGTCTTTCCTTTGGCAGCCCCATTCTATTTACTGGCCTCTTAGCTCCCAAGGGAGAGGAAAGTTTTGCTAAGGTAACAGTTGTGATGGAACCGTTGTACAATTTATTTTATTTGCTCACTAAAACTTTTACCGAAACCAGCAACTAATTTTCCATTTGAACTGTAGCCAGTTGTGAACAGACTTCAGTTACTATTAGCTTTAGATTGGTTTGAATCATTGAGGTAAAGACAAAAGGCTTTGTGTCCAGTTACCAGTCCTTGGTAACTGCCCCATTGTTGTCATGTGGAATACAGTGCCCCGAATTCTTCTGACTTTTTATAGAGGTGGAGGGGTTATTTAAAGAAATACTGGCTGGGTTGTCATTTATTAATGTCATGAGTGAGTTGTGTTATATATTGGTTTGCTGCTCCATTTCTGTATATACTGCCTTTCCTTTAAGCTGTACTAGCAAAACCATTGCATGATATAAAATAAGCCAGAAAGTTAACAATGAAGACATCCCAGATATCTGTCATTAATATACTTCAAAGTGACAAAGCATTTGGAGGAGGGGAATTCAATGCTGCCATGAAGTATCTTAGAATAATATAGCTACCAGAAAATATATCTACTGAGATAAATATAATCAAAATAAATTACACCCAGAAATAGAAATAGAATTATTACGTCAGTCAAATTTATCACTACTGTGGATTGGCAAAGTTTCAGCCAAATGAATATGTTACCAAGGATACTGTTTTTGTTTATGAATATGCTCACTGAAATATAATTCTTTTATTTCAAATAACTGGCAAGCATTCATAGCAAAATTTACATGGCAACAAGCTGTATACACCCTTCGTGGAAGAATTGGACTCTCTGATGGTACTCTGGGATGTGAGATTAGATAGTATAGCTCAATCTCATCAGATCTCTAATGCTAAGCAGGGATGGGAGATACCCAGGGAAGACTTTGCAGAAGGAGGCAATGGCAAACCACCTCTGATTAATCACTTGCCTTGAAAACCCTATGGCAGGAGTGGCCAACCCATGGCTCTCGAGCCGCATGCAGCTCTTTGCCGGGCATAGAGCCAGCCGAGACGACAGCGCCGCGACCGTTTCCCCTCCTGGGGACTCACCGAGCAGGGGAGCTGTGGCTGACGCCGGGCTCAGAAGAACTCCTGAAGACGGAGAAGCCAGGTGAGACGAGGGAGACGCAGCCAGGAGGAGCGCCGCTAGGACCCTCCCAGCCCCGATTGACTGGCCAGGACCGGAAGACGGGGCTGCAAGGATGCGCCAGGCCCCGGCCCCGGGAGCAGCGAGGACCCAAAGCTGGCCGGGATAGTGCCTGCCGCACACTTCCCACCAACAGAGGGAGACCGGGCCGGCTGGAAGACGATCGGCCCCAGCTGCGTGAGGGGGAGGGACACAGGGAGAGGGCTTCAGCACAGGCAGGGAAGCACGAGGGGAAAGACAGAGCACAAGGAAAGAAGATTGACAACAGGGAGGATTGTTCAAGGCAAGGAATGCCAGAAGTCCCACTGAGCAATATGCACAGTAAAAGAAAAACTATTAAATTATTATATTTTTGTTTGTGGACTTAGTTGAACTGAGAGTTTGTGTATGTGTGCGACAGTGCACACAATGTTCATTGTTGAAAATTACTTTATTATGTTTGTGTGTGACATTTACAATAAATCTGGCTGAGCCGAGGTCTCTCTCTCTCTGTGTGAGAGGAAGGGATGGGTGGTGTTCAAGTGTGCCCATGTGTATGATGTGGCTCTTTGCTGTAACACAGTAAAAAACGTGGCTCTTGGTCTCTGATGGGTTGGCCATCCCTGCCCTATGGGGTTGCCATAAGTCAGATGTATGCAGGGGTCCGTTGGAGCAGGAGCGCACAGGAACGCAGCTCCGGGAGTGAGGAGCCCAGGGGGCGGGCACATGACCAAGCCCCACCCCCTCCTCGGCTTCCCCGAGCAGTGCAGAGGCGCAGCGCCCCAGGGAAAGCCCTGCTAGGGTCTTTATTGTTTTTAATGTTTTGTTTTAATATTGATAATTTTATCATTGTTCCTTTTATGACTGTGTGCTGCTTTTCCAGAGACTTGCTCAAGGTGGCATATAAATTTTCTAAGTATACCATTTTTTATCTGGGCACATGGCACATAAGTACTGGAGAAATTTCACCAACCCTTTAGCAGCTTCCACCTTATTAGTTTGGTGTAATGGTCAGGAGTTGGACTCTAATCTGGGAGAACCGGGTTTGATTCCCCACTCCTCCACATGCAGCTGCTGGTGTGACCTTGGGCCAGTCACAAGTTCTCTCAGAGCTGTCCTCTCATGAGCAGCTCTCAAAAGACCTCTCTCAGCCCCACCTACCTCACAGGGTGTCTTGTTGTGGGGAGGGGAAGGGGAAGGGATGGGTGGTGCACATGTCCTGCGTATCTCAAGTCTACTTGAAACCTGGTGGTTTCAAGGAGCAGGAAGAGAATGAGGGTGTGTTCTTTACACTTATTTTTATTGCACAAAGTATTGGATGGGGAAGAGAATGGAGGAAGAGCAGGTCAGTTTCACTCACCTGTGGAGTGGAGCCTGAGGGGTGGGTGTTGCCTTCTGACACACTTCCGGTATGTTAGGGGGTGTGGCATATGCAAATGAGTTATGGTAATGAGCTCCTGCACCTCTTTTTCTACAAAATGACCCCTGGATGTATGTATGTATGTATGTATGTATGTATGTAAGTATGTATGTATGTATTTATGTTTGCTAGGCTGCCCTTCCCTACAGGTAGGGCTCAGGGTGGTTTACAACATGTAATATACAATTTCTCAGATTAAAATCTAAATTAAAAAAACCAATAAATATCAGTAGGTAAGGACAATACAGGAGGGCCTCCCCAGGGAAGGGTTACAAGTTATGGGGGGAAGTGTATAAGAGTGCCAGAGAGTGCCCCGTCGCTGTCCTCGCCCAAAGGGCCGGCAAAACATCTTTGCCTTACATACCCTGTGGAAAGGTAATAACTCCTGCAGGGCACAGATGTCTGTACACACCAAGACTCTAAATTTATTATGGAGAAGACAAAACATACAGAATAAAAAGGTGTTTTTCTTACTAGTTTGCCAAGCTGCCAATTTGTGAACTGAGAAGAAGTGTAATCTTATCTAAGGAAGTCACTATACCTACTTTCAGTGTACTTTATTGTGTTCATTTGCTTTGTTACTATGACTATTTTATTGCTTTCTCCGTTTTTAACCTCCCTTTCATTTCAAATTCTTCATACAGTCAGAGCTGGTATAGTGTACTAACTAAAAGACTAAAATGGGATCTCGGAAGTCATTGATTCAGATCTCACCTCAGCTATAAAGTCTCAACCAGTGCCATCATAAGTAGAGTCACGTCATTCTAATCCATTGCCTTCAATGGATTTAGAAGAGTTTAATTCTGAACTGTACGTGGCCTTAGGGAAACCATTTTTCCCCAGTCTCAAGCATGCCTTCCAAAATATGGGGAAGATGATACTAGGCTACCTTACAGAGAGGTTGCAAGGATTCCTGAGATTATGTGCCTGAAAAACTTTGAATAGTAAAAGAGTTACAGGCTAAGTGTTTGCAGATATTTTTAACATTCAGATTTCAGCCCATTTTCTTCCAATACAAGTTTCAGTTTTCAGTGTCCTTCTTCACAGTTTCCTGTCAGTCCATAATAATGCCACCTTTTTAACTTCATGATTAATTTGTTTATACAATTTGCAGGTTTTGTGCACATATTAAAGATATCAGTATTTAGTGCTAAACATATCAAGTAAGACAGAGGTACATGGAACAAGTTTACAGGAATGACTTCATCCACCATTAAAATGTAATAATCTCTAGAGCAAAATAAAGCCAAACTTTTAAAGAGACAGAGAAATAGTGCATGTTGCTTTATGACAGGAAAAAAGAGTATTATATCCATAAAATCTATAAAGAGGTTAGAGAGCCAAAAATCTACCTACCTTGAATTTGATTTGAGCAACTGGGAATATATATGCATGAAAGAGAGTCCTTCCACAAAGATATAACAATTCACATCTATTCAATTTACTACACTTCTAAATACAAAAGAATTCATTTACTGGAGAATTAAACAACCCAATTCCATGGGATGCATGTATAAACAAAATTAATAACTTGTAAGATGAGAAAGTAGACTCTCAACCATGACAGACTGGAAAAGTAGTTTGTTCATACCTATTCATGGAGTCATGCGGAAAAGAATTAAGGTGAGGTCAAGATGGTTTTTCTCCCTTCTCAGGATTCATGAAGTCATTGAGGAAGATGCAGCTGTTTTCTGTATTTTTACTCTAGATTATGATTATTGTATAAACTCTTGGCTTCTTCATTTGTCAACAAATAAAATGGACATCCATTGATTATATCATCAAATCTGACAAAGGTCATGAAATCCTCCCTCCCTCCCTTCCTATTAAAGTCAGTATTGTCCACTCTGACTGGCATCAGTTCTTTAGAGTCTTAGTCAGATATCTTTCATATCACTTTCCACCTGATCCTTTAAACTGGAGATACCAGGGATTGAAACTGAGACCTTATGCATGTGAAGCATATAGTTTGCCCCTGATCCACAGCACCTGCAATTCCACCCTAAGCTTTGCATTGGCATACTATCAACTGCAAACAGAACTGTGCCAATTCTTCCTTCCATCCCTGTGTTGCAGAAGTATACTGTGCTGTGCTAGAACTCATCTCTTTCTGTCAAAGCTGTGAGAGGGAGAAGAGCCAACAACAGCTCCTTAAGAAAAAATCCAAAAGCCACGGAAACAACCCTGGATTTCCTGCACAAATACAACTTTGTGTCTTGGACTCAATGGTCCACAAATAGTATGTGGCACACATACAAATCACTTATGTATTTTCATGGCCCTTCCAAATAATAAAAGTTACAGGCATGAATCCAGAGCACTCTCCCCTTGCTTCTGTGTGTATTGTGAGAAGATCACATTTTCTCAACTGTCAATCTGCAATTGCTAGGTAATTGTTGTCCTCCACCTTCAGCAACCCTCACTGCAAGGTTTGGATTTTAGTTGGGAGGGGTCATGGCTCCATGGCACAGCATCTGCTTTATATAAAGCCAAGACAATCTTCAACATCTCCAGCTGAAAGTTGATGTCAAAGACTACCTCATACCCCAGAGATCCAATGCCAATTAGAGCAGATAATACTGACCATGAAAGACCAATAGTCTGACTCAATGTAATGTTTTCATGTGTTCATGTGATTCCTGGAGGCTGTGGGTTCTGTGTGGAGAAATAGTCATGCAGATTAATATGCTGGAGTGTGAGTAGCAGGAGGGGTGAAATTGCTCACTCCTGCTTCCTGTCAGCAAAACTGATGGAAAAGGGGGAAAGGACAATGTTGCACTCTTCCTCCTCTTCACTATAGCTCCATGTTATCTATTAGTCCATGTGGGTCTCTGTTATGTATTGACCATGCGGTCGCCATGTGCTCTCTTAATTGCGACCGCATGGCCAGAGCACATGGCCAGAGCACATGGCCAGAGCATGGCCAGAGCACATGGCCAAGAAACTACCTGAGCTTCAGCCATGTAGAATAAAGGCCAGGTGGATTCAAACCGGCCACCAATCCTGTACCTAGGTTTCGCCCAGGGAACCTATGAAATGTAAATAGACTTCTAATAGCCTATCAGGCCAGTTGGATGAGGTCAGGGGATTGTCCCTGACCAGCATAAAAGGAGGGCTTCGAGCCCTGGGTTGTATGCTTCATCCGGACCAGCAATAAAGATCTAGCTGTTTCACTATTCCATGGACTCCCGACTCCAATACTTATCAGTGGCGACGAAGGTGGGATCCCGATGAGCGACTCTCCAGCAGACCACAGCAGCACAGCGAGCTCCGTCCCGCCGGCGGCAGGCATCTCCAAGCTCCAGCGCTCCAACGCCTCGCCACAAGCTGCTCTGAGCCCAATCCTCCAGCACTAGCCAGCGCCAAGCCTCAGCGCTCCCCGGCACCGCCACAAGACATGAGGACATCGCTCAAACAGCCGCCGCCGCTCCTGCTCTGGTAAATATGGCAAATGCTCCGGGACCAATTACCCCTTTCGATACGTCTCGCCCCGAGACGTGGGAGTCCTGGCTCAAGACGCTGGGTTGCGCCTTTAAGGTCCGCGGAATCACAGATGCGGACCTGAAGAGTGCCTGGCTCTTGAGTTCCGGAGGGGTGGAGGTCATGCGGGTGGCCCAGAACCTACTAGCCCCGCAAGACCCCACCGAGGTGTCTTACGACGTGCTCACCAAGACCCTCGGCGATTACTTCGCCCCGAAGCCATCAAAACTGGCCAGGCGCTGGGAGTTCATACAGCGCCAGCAGCAGCCGGGGGAGTCGGCTGCCACTTTCCTGGCTGAACTCCGTCGACTAGCTGTGGGCTGCGAATTCCGCCACATGGATGACCACGTGGAGACCGCCTTCATGGGAGGGGTCCGGGAAGCCAAGCTCCGCCGGCGCCTCATTGCAATGCCGGAGCCAACCTTGGAGAAGATGCTCGAAACTGTGGCAGCCTTCGAGACAACGCAAAAGGACAAGGCAGCCACCAAAGTCCACCAGGCAGCTCCTCCCGAACCCGACTCAAGCGAAGAAGAGGATGTCCACCGGATGCAACCACGCTCGAAGAAGGGTGAGCCCGGCGTCCCCAGGCCCAAGGGCCGGTGCCCAGCATCTGTCTCTGTTCCCTCTTCTGCTTCCCTCAACAGGCAGGTCCCAACGTGCACCAGCTGCGGGGACCCCCATGACAGATGGACATGCCGCTTCCGTGATGCCATCTGCCACGCCTGCGGGAAAGCAGGACATCTCGCCCGGGCCTGCCGCCTGAGGAACAGCCACCGTGCCCCAGCAGTGAACTTTGAAGAAGTGGGTAGTGTCGTTCCCACGGCCACGGTAATGAACTTGCCTCAGCCCATCCCGGGCGCAATTTCTGTGTCTCTCCGAATAGAGGGAGTTCCTTGCTCCAGGGTCAGCATATTCAACTGGACTCAGGGTCAGCATATTCAATTGTGTCCGCAGCTACGTTCCGCCGCCTCTGCCCAAAGGGGGCACGCTGGCTGCGGCTGCCGGCTGGGTTGGTCCTCCGGGACTTCCAGAAAAACCCAGTGGCTATTAAGGGGCTAGCCAGGGTCCGGGTCCAGTACCATGCCTTTAATGGCCTGCTGGACCTTCTCGTGGTGGAGCGCAATCTAACCAGTCTCCTAGGTCGTGCCTGGTTCAAGCCGCTTGGAGTGCAGTGGACCGGAATACACCGCATGGGCTCTACTGACTTCTCATCCATCTGCGAGGAATTTCCCGCCGTTGGCTCATTGGGCTGCTACAAAGGACCCCCGGTTTCCTTCGACCTGGACCCGGCAGTCCGGCCCATCCGTGTGGCCGTCCGCTGGCCACCACTCGCCTTCCAGCCCAAAGTGGAGGCGGAGTTGGAAAAGCTCGTGGCACAAGGGATGCTCGAGCCGGTCTCCCACGCCAAGTGGGAGACTCCCATTGTGACCCCCCTCAAAGCTAACAGGGAAGTCCACATCTGCGCGGATTACAAATGTACAATTAATAAGGCATTACAGGACCATGCGTACCCGGTACCGGTGGTCAGCCATGTTCTGGCCTCCCTCGCGGGCGCCAAAATATTTGGAAAATTAGACTTGGCCCAAGCCTATCAGCAGCTTCCCGTAGACGAAGCAACGGCCAAAGCACAAACGATTGTGACTCACAAGGGAGCGTTCAAGGTAAAACGCCTCCAATTTGGGGTCAGCGTAGCACCCGGAATCTTTCAAAATCTAATGGATTCTCTCCTAAAAGATGTTCCAGGAGTGAAGCCGTTCTTCGACGACGTCCTCATCGCCGCCCCGGATGCCGACACGTTCGCAGCTCGCCTCCGGATGGTGCTGCAAAGGTTCCAGGACGCGGGTCTCAAGGTTCGAAAAGACAAGTGCACCCTGGGAGTCTCCTCGGTGACCTTCTTGGGGTTCCAAGTCACCGCAGATGGCATTCACCCTACAAAGGAGAAGGTAGCGGCAATTACAGGTGCACCCCGCCCATCCTCAAAGGCGGAACTCCAGGCGTTCTTGGGACTTGTGAACTTCTACCACGCCTTCCTTCCACACAAGGCGGCAGTCGCTGAACCCCTGCATCGTCTCCTGGACAAGGGAGCGGCTTGGACCTGGGGTCCCAAGCATGATGCAGCCTTCCGGGCCGTCAAAGACTTATTAATTTCAAATGCAGTCTTAGCGCATTTCGATGAGAGGCTCCCTGTCATCCTGGCCTGCGACGCATCCCCCTACGGCGTTGGGGCAGTCTTGGGACACCGGCTACCCAACGGAAAGGAGGTACCGGTTGCCTACTACTCCAGGACCCTGTCGTCGGCAGAACGGAACTATGCCCAGATCGACAAGGAGGCCCTAGCAATCGTAGCTGGCATCAGGAAATTTCACGACTATCTCTACGGACGGTCGTTCACTGTGGCCACAGATCACAAGCCGCTGCTGGGTCTCCTTGCCCCCCACAGGCAGACCCCTCACATGCTGTCCCCGCGGGTCCTGCGGTGGTCAATTTTTTGTCAGGCTACTCCTACGAATTGGTACATCGCCCGGGGAAGGCGATGGGTCATGCAGACGCTCTCAGCCATCTTCCCCTCCCGTCCTGCGACCCTGATCTGGCTCCCGCTTTCCACGTTGCGCTCCTAGAGGATCTACCGGAGTGCCCCGTACAGGTATCGGATGTGGCCCGTCGCACACGGCAGGACTGCATCCTTTCCTGTGTCTCGGACTGGGTGGGAAGGGGGTGGCCGGAAAAACCGGGACCAGATTTCGCTGCTTTCACGGCACGCAGGCATGAACTATCGGCCCACAAGGGATGCCTGCTATGGGGATCTCGAGTGGTGATCCCCGGGCCCCTGCGGCCCCGAGTGCTAGAGGCCCTCCACGAGGCTCACCCGGGAATTGTGCGCATGAAAGCTCTGGCCCGGAGTTACGTATGGTGGCCAGGCCTGGACAAAGACATTGAGGGGCGGGTCCAGAAGTGTACCAAATGCCAGGAGTCACGGCCAGATCCGCCACACGCTCCTGTCCAATCCTGGGAATCTACTAACAAGTCCTGGTCCCGCCTGCACCTAGACTTCGCGGGACCGGTCCAGGGCCAGTTGTTTCTTATCGTTGTTGACAGCTACAGCAAGTGGCTTGAGGTATTGCCGGTAGCTTCGACCTCCACCAACGCTGCCTTAAGAAGTCTCTGGCCGATCTTTGCGACACACGGAATGCCAGAAACTCTCGTGACTGACAACGGGACCGCCTTCACCTCCGGCGAGTTTCAACGGTTTGTGGAAGCCTGCAGTCTGCGCCACATCCGCTCCGCTCCATTCCACCCCGCAACCAACGGCCAGGCCGAGCGCATGGTGAGGACAATGAAGGACGCGTTAAAGAAGATGGAGCATGGCGACTGGGAAGAGCAGCTGTACAAGTTCCTGTTCTGCCAACGGAACACACCCCACTCAGGGACCGGGCGCCGGCCAGCCAAACTTCTGATGGGAAGACGACTGGGAACCGTCTTGGACTGCCTACATCCTGACCGAGCAATCGAGGGGAACCCGACAACGGAGGACCGGCCAGCTGCCCGAGGATTCGCTCCCGAAGACCCCGTATACGCAAAGAACTTCGTGCGGGGTCCGACATGGCTCCCCGCGAGGATCGTCCGAGTCACAGGGCCTTATTCCTACGAGGTCCTTACGGAAGATGGCGTAGTCTGGAAACGGCACATTGACCAGATTCGACGCCGTACCCAGAACCACAATGATACCCAGGCCCCCGAACTCCCTGCACCAACAGACCATGACATCGACACGACTCCAGAAGCAGCGCCAGACCCTGATCCGGAGACTGCGGAGATGCCGCTCCTGCCCGCGGACGAAGCAGTCGCACCATCCACACCTGAACAACCCCCGAGCAGACAGGCCCCACCAGCAGAACAACTACCCACACCGCAACCTGCCGACACTAGCAACACGCCCCACCTTACAACCCCCCGGTGCTCTGGACGTGCGCGCAGACACCCGGACTATCTCAAAGACTATGTGTGCAGAGTGGTTCTGGACTATGGGGGGAGGGGTGTTATGTATTGACCATGCGGTCACCATGTGCTCTCTTAATTGCGACCACATGGCCAGAGCACATGGCCAGAGCATGGCCAGAGCACATGGCCAAGAAACTACCTGAGCTTCAGCCAGGTAGAACAAAGGCCAGGTGGATTCAAACCGGCCACCAATCCTGTACCTAGGTTTCTCCCAGGGAACCTATGAAATGTAAATAGACTTCTAATAGCCTATCAGGCCAGTTGGGTGAGGTCAGGGGATTGTCCCTGACCAGCATAAAAGGAGGGCTTCGAGCCCTGGGTTGTATGCTTCATCCGGACCAGCAATAAAGATCTAGCTGTTTCACTATTCCATGGACTCCCGACTCCAATACTTATCAGTCTCACACCCTGGGGGACCAACTTTTCTGGGGTTGGAAATGGCCACTGGCAGAAGGGGAAAGTAGGGTAGATCCATGTCTGCTTCCTTGTTCATTCCACAAAATAGGAGACCCTACTGAAATGAATGTTCTCTGGAAGATATCAGGGCAGCAACCTTAAGCAAGGAAGCAGCCTGAAGGTGGCAGCTCAAGGACCATAAGTGGTGCACAGGGTCTCATGTGGAGAGATGTTCCTTCTTCTTGACCTGAAATGACCATAAAGACTTCCAGGTAAGGCTGGGACTTTGCCTCATCACCAACAGTGTTCTCAGGCTTTTCACTTTTGTTTTCCTGTCTCTGATCTGAGGGTATGTCAGTATTTTCTGTGATTATTGTGTGTGTTTGTACAGAATCACTATGAGAATTGTATTCTGCCTTAAATGCTTGTAGACACAAATTGTTAATAACAAATTTAAAAAATCAATGGAAAGTAGCTAGTCCAATTTTCTGGGGATTTCCTCCTCTCCCCCCAGGATGTTGTAGAATGGGATTTTAAACAGTTCTCTGAATTGTGGGTAGCAGTTAAATAAACTTGAAACAAATCCCCCCCCCCAATTATTTTCTCCATGAGGTTAGTAAAGGCTCTTAGTAATCTTCTAGCCTTATTGAAGGCACTTCTGCAACTGTTTTAGTGTCTGCGCCCTTTCTTGCTCTTTGTTGAAATTAGCTAAGTTTCACTTTAGATGAGAAGCTTTAATGGATGCTCATTAAAAGTAGAAGTAAAGCAATTAGTGTTACCTGAATCAAAACATCCAGACTTGATCTCAGAAGCTTGATTTAGTTTGCTGAGAGCACATTGCTTTTTTCCTGCCATTTTTAACCTACAGCTAGTGTGAAAAGATAATCTCTCCTTATTTTTCCAGCAAATGTCACCCATATCATTTCTGTTTACAGATGAGTAGGTTTCAATCTTGAAATGTTTATTCTCAACCTCCATTACTGCTGAAAGATTTCTTTAGCTAGCCTCGTGGAAAGCAAGATTGCCTGCCATTTGTATTCTGAACTAAGCCAAGGGAGACAGTATACTGAGAAAGGAATTACTGTATATTTGATTGGATTGCTCCACTGGGAGTCATCAACATCGTCCTGGCAGTTTCAGGCTACATACTTCACTGTCGGACAAAGGTAATGCCCATGAAGTAAACTGTACAATGAACCCTTTAATGCTAAACATACTTACTAGAAAGAAACTCTGCAATGCAGCCTCTTCTTGCTTTATAGCTACTTTAGTTGCCATTAGAAGAGCCACGGTGAAAACAGCTTTGTACCGAGGCTACCAGAAATCTTGTATGATTGGTTATTTAACAAAGAGGGATCTCAATCATTGCAAACCATTTTGCGGGGGAAAGATTATAGATTTTGCCCATTCCCATATTTACTATTTAAGAACACAAAATCCATGGTCTACCTCCATCTGTATACATTTTCTAACTAACCAATGCCTGAATAAGAACACTGTGATTCTGAATACATGGACTATATGTCAAAATCCATTTCCAGAATTATACTTCATGTAGTCTCAAGTATAGACCCTTGGATGATCAAAGCTGTATCCTCTGCCTAATAGCCATTGTTGCCTCTATCCATCAGGAACTGTTTGTCACTTGAAATATTACCTGACAATCATTCATCTTATTTCTGTATTTGCAAGCTGTCTGGGCCCTAATAACTATATTTGGAAACAGGATGTACCTAGCCTTGATGTTTTGATATATAAGAAGACAGTTTTGAACCAGAAAGGCACTTTTACATTGAATAACTAGAGAAATTACTGTATATCACTTTGAAATTGATTGTAACCTGTCCAGGGGGGATTCAACACTGGAATGAAAGATGCATTTGAAAGCTTGGCCAAAGCAACATGATCTGATTATCAGCACTAATAAAAATATAGGTGGTCTGAGTTTGTCAGTGCCATCATAGTTCAGGAAGGCTGCAATCTGCAACAGGGCATTGCTGCGAGAGGTTCTTGCCTTTTTCCCTTTCATACAATTTGCAAGTGTAGATTGCTCTGATATTTTGATTATTGATACAGGAGCTCAGGCTGGGGTGTCTTTGATAATGCTGTAACAAGTGAAACATGCTCCTGAAGACAAATGTTTTGTGGTTTGGCTCGCATTGTGGTTCAGACTCTAGGAAAGCCACAAGCATCTGATCCCACTGACTTAATTTCTGAGTTGTCTAGAATCATACCTAATGTTACAAAGCTACTCAGGCTGCAATGGAAGCACCTAAGCCTCTAGGCTATGCTGTGCTTCTGCAGTGCATTGCATAGTGCTGCTCAAGGTTTCCTGTCTCTTGGACCATACTTCTCTTGTTGAGTAACTCATGGTGTATCATACTGTATCTGTTTTGGGGTGTGATTCCCCCCGCCCGGAATATCTCCCTACCTACTAAACAAACAAAAAAACCCTCCCTCACAGCCCCCAAATAATTATTTATTGTCTCTGATGTTTAGATAGATCCAGGAAACATGTCCTCTTCCACATTCTCTCTTAAGCCACATATATGGCCTTCTTTACCTACTTCTTTGAAGGATTCAACAAGGTAGATCTTGCTTGGCTGCAGCTCAAGACTGTAGTATAGTGTGACACCCTTGGCTGCTTATTGGTATGTGTTCCTGTATAGCCATGTCCTGGATGCAAAGAAGAAGAGAGGGAAGATTCTGCAGGGGGCAGCAAGCTCTAGCTAATCAAGACTGTAGGGGGAGTACCTTCTTTCCAAAGCAGCTTCTCCTTGTTTGTTTGCAGAATGCCCTCCTTAGGCTTTTCTTAAGTTTTTCTTCTAGAACAGTCTAGAACTCTTTAAGCTAGCAAGGCAGCTAGGTTTATCTCTTCTCTTTCTATTCAGTTTGTTAGTTACTAAATAAAGCTTTTGTTACTAATTAATTAGTTCAGTGTCCTGTCTGCTGCATAGGCACTCTGCCAACAGTATAAAGGAGAAGCACAGCAACTAGGAGAGAAATTTGGGGGTTATGTAAGGGATTACTTGCCCTTCAGGGTATCTAAGTTAGTGTACCTTTACTCTTTACCTGTTAGATCACCTCCAAGTTTGTTAATATAGCTAATATAATATCTTTCTTCAGCTTACTGTCATACCAAAGATTTGTGTTTCAGTCAATGCTGAGGAGACATCTGATTAATTGCTGGCTTTTATATTTTCAAATGGATTGGGTTTCTTGTCTATTTGCTTGCTTGCTTCTCTGTCCTGGCAGCCTTTGGTACGTCCTGAAACCTGTTTTGACCCCATGTATTATATATTTTCATTAAAGATTGTAAAAACGCCAGACTTGGGAATTGTCCATGATCTCCTGCAATATCTTTTTCTTTCTATCCCCCTTTTTGTTTTGTAGTGACTAGGACCAGTGGGGGGACAAGCTGCCCATTTAGCCTGGGCCTCAAGCCCAAAGAGGCCTCAAATTTAGACATGTGTTCAATTAAAATAAAACAATTTACACGTCACTCATTTTTATGCCTTATATGTGTCATCATTTTTTAAATTTTTATTATGGCCAGAGGCTTCAGAAGTTATGAGTGGCCCAGGCCTCTCTGGACCTCTGAAAGGGCCTAGTAGTTAAGGCTGCCAAGTCAGCCCGGGGGACAGGGGATCCCCCACTACAGGGGTCCCCAATCCGCCGGCCTGGATTCGGCTGGCGGGGGAACCCCACCCCAGAAGTCGTCCAGTCAGGACGACTGCCCCAGCATGATGATGTCATCATGCTGGGGACGTTGCTGGGGCGATACTCTAGCAATTGCCCAAAAACTCTATGGTACCATAGAGTTTTTGGGAGATTGCCAGAGCGTTGCCCTGGCAATGTCCCCAGTGTGATGATGTCACTTCCGGTGACATCATTGCAGCACGTGCACTTTGCGCACGCCAGGGACATCCCGGAGAAAAGAGGACTCCCCCCACCGGCATACGATAAGGACTTGGCAATGCTACTAGTAGTAACTTTTCAGCCTGATGAAGAATTCTAGAAAAGTCTGCAGCTTGCAGTTTATCCAACATTTTGTAATGTTTTGGTCATTCCCATAAGGAAGATATTATGTAATGCTTGTTTTTTTTTTAAAAAAAAAAATCTATGGATCAATAGAATAACATACAGTATGTATATTAGTAGAAATGGAGCTGAGAAAGGGCATGCTAAGTCCAACAATATTAGTATGCCACAAGACTGTTTTTTGGCTATAGCAAACTAACATGGCTAGCACTTTGGAATATGTCCTAGCAGTGCAGCATAGTCCTTGAACACATTGTTGCTCCTCTGCACTGAAATCATCTCAAGGAAAAGAAGAGTTGCTCCAGTTCATAAGATAATAAACATACACCTGAAGAGCATCCCAGAGCCACATAACCTTGAACTATATGTTAACGATTTCCTCCTTAGAGCATTCACCACAGAACCTCAAGAGGATGGTTGGGCCTGTACTTTAGCCCAGTGACCTTTTCAAGTAGTTTCATATTTCCAGGGGTCATTTCATAGAAAAAGAGGTGCAGGAGCTCATTAGCATAACTCATTTGCATATGCTACACCCCGTAACATACCGAAAGTGTGTCAGAAGGCAACAGCCACCCTTCAGGCTCCACTCCACAGGTGAGTGAAACTGACCTGCTCTTCCTCCATTCTCTTCCCCATCCAATACTTTGTGCAATAAAAATAAGCGTACAGAACACACCCTCATTCTCTTCCTGCTCCCTTGAAACCACCAGGTTTCAAGTAGACTTGAGATACCCAGGACATGTGCACCACCCATCCCTTCCCCTTCCCCTCCCCACAACAAGACACCCTGTGAGGTAGGTGGGGCTGAGAGAGGTCTTTTGAGAATTGCTCATGAGAGAACAGCTCTGAGAGAACTTGTGACTGGCCCAAGGTCACACCAGCAGCTGCATGTGAAGGAGTGGGGAATCAAACCCAGTTCTCCCAGATTAGAATCCAACTCCTGACCACTACACCAAACTGATAAAATGGAAGCTGCTAAAGGGTTGGTGAAATTTCTCCAGTACTTATGTGCCATGTGCCCAGATAAAAAATGGCATAGAAAATTTATATGCCACCTTGAGCAAGTCTCTGGAAAAGCAGCACACAGTCATAAAAGGGACAATGATGAAATTATCAATATTAAAACAAAACATTAAAAACAATAAAGACCCTGGCAGGGCTTTCCCCTGGGCGCTGCGCCTCTGCACTGCTCGGGGAAGCTGAGGAGGGGGCGGGGCTTGGTCATGTGCCCGCCCCCTGGGCTCCTCACTCCTGGAGCTGCGCTCCTGTGCGCTCCTGCTCCAACGGACCCCTGCATATTTCATCTGTTAAGTAGGATCTAAGGTCTCTTACTTTTTAAGCCATAAATTCCAGTCTTTTACAATCTTTTCCAAGGAGCACAGTGTACATGGTTTTATTCTCATGACAGCCTTGTGACATAAATTAGGCTAAGAGAGAGTGAATGGGTCAAGGGTCCCTGGTGAGCTTTGTGCCTGAGTAGAGTTTTTCACCCAGATAATTCCAGCTTGTCCAACACTCTAAGCTCATCTGTCTTGAGTCCCAGCGAGACAGGCGGGACTATAAATAATGTAAGTAAATAAATAAAATAACTGCAATGGATCAGTCACTTCAGTCACTAATGGAGCAACTTCAGTCACTAATGGAGATACTCTCCCATGTATTAGTGGAAAGTCTCCAAGTGAGCTCCTCTACCTTAAATCCCTACCTAGAAATTTATACAAGTTTTACTCTTGGGGTTGGTCCCAATGCAGGTTTCAGTGATTACAGAGCACTGGAAATTTCAAAGTGATAAACTTTAAAAAAGACTTATGTCTTCACAATTGAAAAGCAGGAGAAGTGCAGCATTTATCAGTATGTGTGTGGGGGGAAAGAAAGGCAAATGTTTGCGAAGGCAGTCCAACCTGTGATCGTTCATGCAGCATGCTTCCATTTTCTCTGCAGATTGCTTCCATTCCTGTCTCTGTTTGCGAAAATTAATTTTGTCATTTCAACTCATTCAGCCTTCTAATTATACATAGGAGACAGTTTTCCGCACAGAGTAACCACCCAACTTTTCAAGAAAGCCTTAATGTAAAATGTCTGAATTAATCAGAATATTTACATCAGTCGTATATGTTAAGTATAAAGAAATATATAATGGTTGAAGGGGAAAGTATTGTGTAAAATTGGCCTCATATCTCTAATTGATTGTTCACAAACACTGTTATTAAGGGCTGGTGCTCTAAATGGTCCCCTGTGGTGCTTAGGTATGTAGAAGGCCATTCATTGCCATATATACTGATCAATTTTCTTTACAAAACCACAGACCTTTTTTGAGATCCTGGAATGTCAACAAAAAACCTTGTTCATTTAGTGATCCCATCTGGGAATTTGCTATGTGGAAACAACTGCCATATGAAATGATAACCATGGAGTAGCCTCCAAGAATGTCTGGAAAAAAATATCTAGCAAACTCAAAGACATGTTCTTCTAAACTAAAATCCTATGCACAATGTATTAGTAATTTATGAAACAATGCAGTTCCCCTGATGTCCAAGTAAGAACATAAGAACATAAGAGAAGCCAATGTTGGATCAGGTCAATGGCCCATCCAGTCCAACACTCTGTTGCACAGTGGCCAAAAATACGAGGTGCCCTCAGGAGGTCCAGCAGTGGGGCCAGGACACTGGAAGCCCTTCCACTGTTGCCCCCTCTCCCAAGCACCAAGAATACAGAGCATCACTTGCCCCAGACTGAGGGTTCCTAACTATGCCTTGTGCCTAATAGCCACTGATAGACCTTAGCTCCATATGTTTATCTAACTCCCTCTTGAAGCCATCCATGCTTGTAGCCACCACCACCCCTGTGACAATGCATTCCATGTGTTTATCACTCTTTTGGTGAAGAAATACTTCCTTTTATCTGTTCTAACCCAACTGCTCAGCAATTTCATAGAGTGCCCATGAGTTCTTGTATTGTGAGAAAGGAAGAAAAGTACCTCTTTCTCTACCTGCTATATCCCCTGCATAATCTTATAAACCTCGATCATGTCACCCCTCAGCTGTCGTTTCTCCAAGCTAAAGAGCCCCAAGTGCTTTAACCTTTCTTCATAGGGAAAGTGTTCCAACCCTTTTATCATTCTAGTTGCCTTTTTCTGTACTTTTTCCAATGCCATAATATCTTTTTTGAAGTGGGGCGATCAGAAGTGTATTATATGACTGTCTTTATAAAATCTGCTTCATGCTTGCTGTCCTGAGCAGTCTTTAGTAACCTGAGTGAAGGTGGTCTAGTGGTTAGAGAGCTGAACTTAAATTTCTACATGGCTATGAGCATTACTGAAAGGTCATATACAAGCAGCTGTCTTTCAGCCTAACCAAAAGGTTTTTTTTGTTGGGAAGGACAGGAGACAGGACAAGTGAACAGTGGAACAGATAACTAACACTGCTTATTATAATTTTATACCTAAAGAACTTTTGCCACTGTGCATTTCTGCCAAACGTCATAAACATCTCCTATCTGGAATCTTATCTCTTATTGATTCTTTCGTGGCTGGCGGTCAACTTTGCAATATCTTTTAAATGAATTCTAGCGTCTATATGTGAATGGGAGTAGCTGGACAGCCCGATTCACTGCATGTTTTAGCTATCACAACATGCATGGCAACTGATGCCATGAAAGCAAAAGAATTCTCCAATGCCACATCATGTAATAAGACCCAATGCCGGCCTAGGTCCTCAAGCAAAGAAAACGGGTCCCAGGCTAGTAGGCTTTGAATTAGTTCAATGACAGACTCCACAGCAAACTTCAGCCACAACAAGATCCAAATGATAGAAAATAATAAAAAATATTAAATAATTTATTTCTCCTTTAATGAAAAAATTATGAATTATTTATATCCTATCTTGTGGCAGCCTACAGAGCTGCAAATAAATATTGTCAGAAAATAATCGACACACACACTGCTGGCAAATATTATTCTACTGTCTCTGTCTATGTCACTCAAAAAGACAATTTGTTGACAATTATTGTATAAATGACAATGATTTGCCAGTGATGACTAATAAATACAAGACAGGAACATATTTCACAGAAGCATGACTATTCTTCCCTCATTGTACAAGTCACGTTGTTTGTAGATTGAACCTGACAGGGAACTTTTCAGCATTTTCTATTTTTAATGGTGTTGCCCTTGAAAGAATGGTGTCAGTTGGTGCAAAATACAGCTGCCCACTTCTTAGTAGGCACTGAATGGACAACGCAATCTCTTCATGGCCTGGAATTCACATAGTTGGTGGATTGTATTTCCCCAGAGAAGATTTGCAGGCCCCACTAGCAGCACCTTTACTTGGCAAGTCTGCATTCAGATATACCCAACCTGACATTAAACCTCAAATTAACTGTTTCAGGTCAGTTTAGGGATATCTGAAATGCCCCCAAACACTCCAAAAATCCTGTGACAACAAAAAATTATCTACTGGAATTGCAGGAAGGTTTCAGGGATGCACAGGAGTGAAAGGGAAGAGAGCTCTTAGTCTGCATCTCCCATTGCTTTAGATTTAAAAGGGATCAGAGGCTGATGTGTGCTGACAGCTCATGGTCAGCAGATGGGATGCCGGTTCTACCAGTGATCGTCCCTAACAGCCCCATTATTTTTATGAGGTAGACCTGGTTTCTCTACAACCTATAGGAAATAATGGCCCTATTATTTCTGGGTTGGTAGGCCTGGCTTCTGTCCATCATTTGTCAGGCTGGGCCTCTAGTCCCTTTAAAATTTAAATGGATGGGAGATGCTATCTAACAGCTGTTTTATAGTGCCAGCTTCCTCTCTGGCCGCGGTCACACGGCCCCTTAATGCGGGAGGAAGGGCTGCTTCCTCCCGCATTTAAAGGGGCCGTCTACATAGCCCCGCAGCGAGTCCCACTGCGAAGCGGGCTCCAATGCGGGTTGCTCCCGCATTTACTGACCCCGGGAAAAACTAGTGTTTTCCCGGGAGTCGCGGGAGCAACCCGCATTTGAGGTTATCTGGACAGCCCTCTCTCGCAAGCATTGCAAGAGCAGGGCTGTCCAGATGGCCCCCCCGCCATTCCCCCCCTTTTTACACTTGGGCGCATGGCTATTCATGCGCCCAAGTGTAAAAGGGGAAGAAAAACAAACAAACTCCCCACTCACCAGGCAGCCGCTCCTGCGGCTGCCTCCCCCGACGTTCCCGGCAGCCTTTCCTGCTGCCGCTGCCGCGGCCGTTCCTTGGCCATTGCCGCCGCCACCGTTGCGCTGCTGTGGCCACCGTCGTGGCCGTTGCTGCGGCCGCCGTGGCCGCCATTGTTTCAGCCGCCGTCGTTGCCGCAGCCACCTCTTCTGTGGCCACGGCCCCCGACGCTGCAACCGGGGTTGGGATGTTTAAACATCCCAACCTGCAGGGGTAAAAACACGGCCCCTTTACATCCGGGATCCCTCCCGGATTAAAGGGGCAGTGTGCTCGCGGCCTCTGTCCCTTGCTTCTGCCCTGCTCCTGTTGCCTTTTCGGAGGGAAATGGGCAGGATGGAAAAAGGCACCAGATTTTGGAGACCTTCCAAAATACCCCTTATCCTGAAATTGTGATGAAGGCCTGGGAACTTCAGGATAATACGAAACATGCTCTTTCCCAAAATTTAGATGTTAAAAAACATGAAATTTTTTGAAGTGCACACCCCAACAGCAGCAGTATGACCATAATCAGTGTCAGGTTCTATCCCATAGAGTGGGTTGCCTGAGAGGACAAGTGTCATTTAGTGGTTAGAGTATCAGACTAGGATCTGGGAGACCCCGCTTTAAATCCCCACTCTTTCATGGAAACTCTCTGGGTGATCTTAGGCCAGTTAATCTTCTCTCTTTCTCTCAGCCTAACTTGTCTCACAAAGTTGTTGCTGTATCAGAGTAAAAAAGAATTATGTTGTTGTCCCCATTGGGAAAAAAAAGAAGAGTTGGTTTTATACCCCACCCTTCACTACCCAATGAAGTCTTGGAGCAGCTTACAATCACCTTCCCTTCCTTTCCCCACAGCAGACACTCTGTGAGGTAGGTGGGACTCAGAGAGCTCTAAGAGAGCTGTAACTGACCCAAGGTCACCCAGCTGGTTTCAGGTCAAAGAGTGGGAAATCAAACCCAGTTCTCCAGATTAGAGTCCTGCCACTCTTAACCACTACACCAAACTAGATTTCATTAAAAAAGAAACAAAAAACAATATATATATGTATGTATGTATGTATGTATATATATATATATATATATATATATATATATATATATATATATACACACATACATACATATATATATATATAGCCATATGTGTTTTAGCCTGGCATCTTAGGGAAAGTAAAGTAGGTGCCAGGCGAGCCTCAAGAGGGAGAGTGTTCCAAAGGTGAGGTGCCACCACAGAAAATGCCCTGAAAGCTGAGACACAGACAGCAGAGCTTGAGAGGTAGATCTTAACTGCTGAGCTGGACCCACCTGCCTCAGCTGTTGAGGAGGAACAGACTGGGTGTCACCTGCATATTGGTGGCACCTCACTCCAGATCTCTGGATGACCTCTCCCAGCTTTTTCATGTAGATTTAAATAGCATGGGGGATAAGAGAGAATTCTGTGGGACACCCATAGCATAAATGCCATGGGGCCAAGCAACAGTACCCCATATCACCTTCTGGGATTGCTAGATATAGTAAGACCCTGCTCCCAGTCTAGCCAGCATCTCCAAAAAGATACCATAGTTGATGGTATCAAAAGTTGCTGAGAGGTCCAGGAGATTCAACAGGGATGCATTTAGCCCGTCATTCTTGTGGAGAGGTCATCTGTTAGGATTACCAAGGCCATTTCCATTCCAAAGCTAGGTCTGAATCCAGACTGGAATGGATCTAGGTAATCCATCTGCTCCGAGACAGACTGAAGCTGTGTAGCCACCACTCACTTGAGCACCTTGCCCAAAAATGGAATGAGCCACTGGGCAATAATTATTTATGTCATTTGGGTCAAGGGCTGCCTTCTTCAAGAAGAATCTCACAACTGCCTCTTTCAAAGCAGTCAGAACTGCACCTACCTGCAGAAAGACATTTATTACCACCTGGACCCAGTCAACCAGCCCAGCCTAGCATGACATTATTAACCATGAGGGATTGTTTGGGGCTTTGGCCAGGAGCTCCAGGTTTGCAGAAATCCCAAGGAAATGATATGCAAGATCCAGGTTTGCTTACAAGGAGATTTTAATAAGGAATGATCAAACTTATAGAAATAGCAGGCTATGCTTCTATCTGCTGGGTCTCAAACACACATACACACACACACACCTTAGCCAGAGATGCATAGCTAAAAATAAGCATATTATACCCTAAGTGCTGGCAACCAGTCAAGAAATCATTAATTAAGATGAGCCAGGCCATTTTGCACCTGGACTGATTTCCCACAAGGCGCTGCCCCAGCATCGTTCTTCTTTTTGCCCCGATTGCCTGCTTGAATTTCCCACTATTTGCCGTGGAGCGTGTTTTGACCCGCAGCTACACCCAATTTCCTCTGCGGCTTCAGTGATCCTCAAAAAACAGGATCACTGAAGCCGCAGAGAAATTGTGCAAAGCCATGCAAAGTGCGCCCTGTGGCAAATAGTGTAAAATTGAAGCAGGCAATCGGGGCAAAGAGAAGAATGATGCCGGGGCAGCGCCTTGTGGGAAATTGGTCCTGGTGTCTTGTGGTGAGATAAAACAAATCAGGCTTTGCAGATAATAGCTGGTAACCAGCATGAGAGAGAGAAATATTTTCTTGGGAGCGACCTCATGGCCATTCCCACACAGAACTCAAGGCATGCACCAGTGTGTAACGAAGATGGAGTTACCAAAGCTATATAGATGCAACAAGGAACTTACCACTACTGCCAGTTTCCTCATGCCCATACCCAGACTGGCATCTGCCAGACTGTGGAAAGCACACTAAACAATGTCATAAAAAGGCACCACTGGGCATCCAGCTGCCACCTGAGACTCTGCAAGCAAAGCTAGATCTAGGAGTGTTTCCCAGCAGTGGCCTTGCTCTTTCAGGATAGTCACTCACCAGCACCTTGGTTTTAAGGACTGAACCATCCATCTGGATTGCATTTAAATTTACTTGCCAGCCCTCATCCTGATCATTACTCATTCCCAGTATTTACTGAGATTTGAGGAATTGGAGCTGATCCTCCAGAACAACTTGTAAATGCTGGGCTCACCACTCATTCAAAGCAGAGTTGCCAGCTCTGGCATAGGAAATTCCTGGAGATTTGGAGACAAACCCCAAGGAAGTCAGAGTTTGGGAAGAGGCATCAACATGGATTTAATTTTAGACTCTGACTGTAAAAGCTGCTATTTCCTCCATGGGAACTGATTTCATAATCTAGAGATCAGTTTTAATTCCAGGAGAACTCCAGGCTCCACCAACTCCAGGTTGGCAAACTTACCTCAAGAAGACCCTGACCAGGCAGAGTAATGTTTTAATTTCAAGAGTTGGCCGTTTATTGAATTGAGATTAACACTGAATGCTCACCAGTCCTATAAAATGACCAGTGCTTCCTGAGTCAGTCCAGGAGAACTTGTTGGATGAGTTTATGGTAATTCCAGTAACCTGTTATAAAGGCTCCTGTGGGAACAAATTTGCCTTCTTAAGTGCAGCCCCTTACTGCATTTCCATAAACCAGCAGCTTTAGTTTAAAAATAATCCTGTTTTTCCCTTAAATTCTGAGTCATTTCATTACCTCTAATTATATGTTGAGCCACTTAGTAAATAAAAGCAACAGCCAAAAATAGTTTTGGGGAAAAAACAAAATAACAACCCTAAAATTAACGATGGTAAATATATCAAATACCTGTCAGCATAGGAGCTGATTCAAACATGCAGGTGCTCATGTGGTATAATGCTCTCATGTGACTGTGCTGTCTCAAGATACACTCTGGGGCCTTTTTTAAAGAGTGCTGCTCACATCAGCATCCCCTACCAGGTGGCAACTTATTGCCTATACAAACACTAGGCCTTCTTCTGTGTTATGTTTTCCATGCTGAAAGATATTTTGGTAGGAATTGGTTTTTAAGGAAGCAATCCGTCAAACACACTCTAAAATTATGCAGCCACCCAAGAAAACTGAGAAGCGCCTGCAAGTCTGAATTGCTTTTCACATTCCAGCGCAGAGATATGGGTGGCTCCCACACAGTTTTTATTGGGTTTTTGAGCACTGTTTCATCGTGTTTTTGCACACCTTCACTGTTTTCTCCCATTCCCCTGAAAGTTTCCCAAAACCCACTTTTGTATGACCTCCCTGGGAAGAGCATACCCAAAGTAAGCCTTAGGAGAATATGTGGTCAGAATATGGAAGTCTACGGATTTCTGTGCCTGTCTTGACCCTGCTGGGTGAAAAGGGGTAGGAGTGTTGGGAGTAACTGGTTATTTAGTCTAGTATCCCATCTCAAACTTAGCAGAGTGCATTGGGCTACAAGTAGTAAGGAGCCCTTTGTTTTCAGTGTGCTAGCAGAGTAATAGTCTTTTTATCTAGAAACTACATTCTAGGTAGTGAACCTTTAGAGACAGAACTAGTCTAAACTACCTTGGCTGTGTCCAGATGCAGAGAGGCATCCAGACTCCATCAGGGATGTGTGTGAGAGAAGAGAGTGTGAGAGGGCAGAATGGAAGGAAGGAAGACAATTTCCCTGTGATCTATCAGTCTACTTCAAAGAACAGTGACAGGAGAATAAACAGGAAGAAAACCCACAGTTTGCCTGTCTATCTCACTGACTTGTTTGCAAACCGCCCTCCCCCCAGAGGCTGAAACTTGAGACAGCATCTAGGCCTTGTCTCCCAACAAGAGGACCCCCAAAACAGGATTTGGGCAGGATAATTTGGACTACTGTGGAGGGGGAAGTTGGAAAATGGCATTATGTGGCTGGAAATACTTGAGCCAGTGGAAACACTTGTCTGGATCAGAAGGAGGAGGAGATTGGATTTATGCCCTGCCCTTCACTCAGAGCTGCATACAGTCTCCTTCCCCTTCCCCTCCCTACAACAGACATCCTGTGAGGTAAGTGGGGCTGAGAGAGTCCTTTAGAGAACTGCTCTTGAGAGAACAGCTCTGAGAGAACTTGTGACACCAGCAGCTGCATGTAGAGGATTGGGGAACCAAACCAGGTTCTCCCAGATTAGAGTCCACACTCTTAACCACTACACCAAGTATCTCTAATATTCCAACCGTGCCAACTTTGAATGCTTGTTAAGAATAACCAAAATACAACCATAATATAAGTACTTAGTGTAACATTGCATAGTCAATTATATCGTTTAGCAAGCACATTCATACAATCATTTACATGCTAAGAGTATAACAAATAAATGTTTTAAATAAGTACTCATGCCAATGTTCAGTTCTAATTGTTTCCATATCAGTTTCTTCTTGTGTATGTTTAGTCCAAACATAGCAACTGTTGAGGCTCCGAAGAGACCAGCTAAAGATTCCTGTTTCTGTCCTTTCTCAAGGCAAACCTGGCAATCAAACCAATCTTGTCAAATTTGTTTGTAGAATTCTATTATACAACTTCAATCCAAATTTCTGTCCTGATGAAATATCTCAATTTTGATTAGGTAATGCCGCTTGTCACACTGCCATGGCTGTGTGAGGTAGTGATAAAAAGTAGTATACCTAGCATAGGATTCAGAACTGATGGATGTGCTACTCACACAAGAACAATGAGCTTATAAATTTAGCAAGGCTTAGGAAGTGAGAAACTCAAAGCTGTGGAAATAAAGGTGTAATATGCTTCCAAACACTGGCATCCCTCTGGTATATTTACAAATTGTTGCCTCATACCAAATGTAATAATGACAGCATACACAGGCCAAAGTGAGGATCATCCAGGAACCAGGATATTTGGTGGCTTGCTTTTAGGGTGAATAGTTTACAGTTGATTTGTAATGACAATGGAGGCTCTAACAGTGAAGCAGGCCTCTAATATAACAGTGGCAGTGAAGCAGGCCTCTAATATAACAGTCAATACAAATTCAGCTCAAGGCAACAACACCTGGACAGACCTGGCACAAGCTTTTCTGAGAAAGTAATTGTTTTTATCAAGATTCTACTGGTGGTGCTGGAAATGTTTTGGAAGGGTGTATCAACTCTATTCCATCAGTTTTTAGTCAAAGAGTACATATAGGACAGGTGCTTTTTCAGCTTCTTGGGCTGCCTTATTTTCTGCTACAATTCATAGCATTGTTGATCACATGCAGAGATTGTAGCAAAATGGAGAAGACTTAGTTTTAGTTGTACTTCCTAGGAGGAACTAGGGATTAGGCAAGGGCAACACCTTCTTTCTTTTTGTCTTCAGTTGGGCCTGAGTAGATACCTCTCACTGGCAGCCTGCTCTTCACACAGTTACTCCTTCAAGAACCAGGATATTTTTTTGGTTTTAAATGGCAGTGTCATGCATGTCTAGGTTTCCCCTAGAAGTGACATTATATTGTTCTCGGAATTACCAGAAACTCTATGATTTCACCACAGCGCTTCCAGTGATTCTTAGAGTGGTGTAACATCACTTCCAGTTTCCCCCAAAAGTGATGTCATGCTGTGTACACCTGCCAGGTCCCAGCCATTGGCTGGCAACCCTAGAGAAAGGGTACAGACTATTCAAATAAATAGTGCTTTTTTAAGAAGCTAGGCATGAGGCACACCACAGATTTTACTGTGAACAGGTTCAGCAAGCAAACTACCAACATCAACAGTCAAGGTACTTCATGTGTTGAGGTTTGGATCTGTTTAGTTTAATGCTGTCCATGTGGAACACCTATGAAAGTTTTCTGGTTGCACAGCAGCTGTAGTGTTTCAATTTCATTTCCTTGCATCGCAGATGGTTTTGCATCTGTGCAGTAGGTGAAAACTGATTCTCTTCAAAAGTCATGGATGGTTGGATCAGGTAATTAAATGATGGCACATGAAACTGTGAAAATGCTCATGCTAAAATAGTCTTGATAATGCAGACAACTTCATTTTATTTATACTTCATTTTTATACCCTGCCCTTCCCACAAACAGGCTCAGGGTGGCTTACAAGCATAGAGCTTACAAAATCTCACCCCCTAGGTTGGATTTTGTGACTTTGCTTTGAGATAAGTCCTTTCAAGCTTGCAGTGTCAGTGGCACTGGGTTCTGCTGGGCTTTCTGCCCATTGTAACTGGTTGTGCTGGGCTTGCAAAATCCCCCATCCCTTGCTTGGAATTCTTGTGACTCTGCTTTGAGATCACTCCTTTTAAGCTTGCAGTGCCACAGTGGCACTGGGTTCTGCTAGGCATTCTGTACACTGAACTGATTGTACTGGGCTCGAAAAATTGTCCCCCCCCCCTTCAGTTTGTACTGCAGGGATTCTCTGTTTTGACATACCTCTTTTACTTGCATTATTACAAAGGCACTAGGTTCGGCTGAGCATTCTGTACATTGAACTCATTGTGCTGGGCTTGCAACCCCTCCCTTGTTTGGAAAGTGATTCTATATTTAACATCAGTCCTGTAGAGCTGGCATTGCCACAATGGCATTGGGTTCTGCTGGGCACTAATACACTGCACTGGTTCTGCTGGGCTTACAACCCCTCCCTGGCTTGGAATGTGATTCTATGCTAGACATAGACTAATTTTTTTTAATCCTTCTATAGCTCATTCAGTTCAGTTTATTAGTCCACCCAGCTGAAACAATTAAGGAACATGAAAGTGCATAATGGAGTTAAACTCTTTGTTGGTCATTAAAGTGTGATTCTGCCACCATCACATATTATATATTTTTTAAAAAATTTCCTCTCAGTCCCATAACAAATTATATCATTAAGCAAGTTATTACTACTTAAGACAACAATTTGTTAATTCCATCAAATAATGGATCTTATTATGTTTGGGTGCATTTCTTTCTCATGCAAAAGCACAATTTCCTTTGCAGCAATATTTTATATTTTTCTATCTGGGTTATGTGTGTACACATCACACACACACACAGAGAGAGATGCTTCTGTAGCTTGTGAAGATATATTACATTGAAAACTGGCTGCTATTATGTACAAGCCCCCCCCAAAGTATTGAATGAATATGGAGGTTCCCCCTCCCCCAAAAGTACTGAATGAATATGGAGGTTCCCATGGCTAGTAGCCACTAACGGATCTATCCTCCATGAATCTGTCTAACCCCTTTATAAAGCTATGTATTCTAGGGTCAGAATGGGTCAGGATCATTGTATTATTCCTGTGCATTTATGATGCCATCTTTAGCAGAATTCCACCCTCTGAGAGCCAGTTTGGTGTAGTGGTTAAGTGCGCAGACTCTAATCTGGGAGAACTGGGTTTGATTCCCCAGTCCTCCACTTGCAGCTGCTGGATGACCCTGGGCAAGTCATAGTTCTGTCAGAGCTGTTCTCTCAAGGACAGCTCTGGAAAGAGCTCTCTCACCCCTGCCTACCTCATAGGGTGTCTGTTGTGGGGAGGGGAAGGGAAAAGAGTCTGTAAACTGCTCTGAGACTCTGAGTGAAGGATGGGGTATAAATTCAGCCTTTTCTTCTTCTTAAACACATTGGCTTCAATGGACTTAGAAGGTGTAACTCTGCTTAGGCTGCCAGTGCCACTGTCATAGTATTAGATTAGTTATTTGTTTCTACTGCTATTGTTCAAATCTTGGATTATTTTTTATGATCCTCAGATTTGTATTGTTTAATGATACTGTTTAAGCTGCCTTTTAGACAGGAAGACAGGAAGGGAAGAGAGAGATTTTGTAGATCAGTGATAGTAAAAATATTCTTATACTACTAGTACCAGGTCAAGAATCACCCTACTTATTCTTGAGGACTAGTATAGCCAGGGCTATTTTTGGGCAGGAACGCACAGGAACGGGGTTCCGGCTGGCTCCTGAGTTGGCCATGCCTACAACCAAAACCTCTGGCATGCGTGGCTACAGAGCATGCTGCCCTCCCCACCATACACACAAGAGGGAAAGGTGGAATGTTAAAATGTCATCTTTCCCTCTGGGGAGCCCTTTGGGATTTCCATGTCAATTTCACTCTCCGCCTGTCAGCTGAGAGTGAAATTGACAAGGAAAAGCCTCTCTCTGCCTTCCCTTCTCTAGCTGATATGTCGCAGCTGGAAAAGGGCAGGCAGGGAACCCAGGCGCATTGAAAATGCCTTTATTTCTCTTCCCGATCTGGGGAAGGGAGAGAAAGGCATTTAAGCATGCCCTCCCCACATTTCCCCGAGTCTCTCCACAATAGCGGAGAGGCTCAGGGAAGAAATGGGCATGTGTGCATGCCTGTCTTCCTTTCCCCAGCCTGTCTGCTGTGGCGGGCAGGCTGGGGAAAGAGGGCAGGCATGCAGACATGCCTGGGTTCCCCTCTTGATCTTCTCCAGGTGCAAGAAGATCAGAAGGGGAACCCAGGCACATTGAAAATGCCTTTCTTTCCCTCCCCAATCTGGGGGAAGGAAGAGAAAGATATTTACCCATTCCCCCCCTGCACTTCCCCGAGTCTCTCCACAAAAGTGGAGAGGCCCAGGGAAGGAATGGGGCATGTTTGCCTGGCTGCCCTCGGTCTCCCCAGCCTGTGCGCCTTAGGTGGGTTGACTGGGGAGACCAAGGGCAGCCAGGCAAACATGCCTGCTTCCCTTCCCGATCTTTCAAAGGGGGGGGGGAGTAGGAGACTAGAAAGGTGATGCTGAAGTTCCTGGGATCTGAAAGATCCCAGGCACTTCAACAGTGCCTCTCCCTGGCTGTCTGGTTGGGGGGGGGGGGAGGAGACTAGAAAGATGATGCTGAAGTGCCAGGAATCTTTCAAATCCCAGGAACTTCAGCAGCGCCTTTCCCCAGCTGTCTGGTTCGGGGGGGGGAGTAGACTAGAAAGGCAATGCTGAAGTGGGGTGGAGAAGCTCGGGGGGGGGAGGCAAGCTTCCATACCTGCCCTGTGCTTTCCCAGCCCCCCTAATATGCTAATGAGCTGTACTGTCAGGGGTGTGGCCTAATGTGTTAATGAGTTCCTGCTGTTGGGTGTGGCCTATTATGCTAATGAGTTTCTGCTGGGCTTTTTCTACAACAAAAGCCTTAAGTATGGCCAAAAAAAAATTACTACAGGACTTCTGGAAGAGACGTGCATAATGGCGAACAAGCAAAGACCTCTGCTTCTGCAGGAGATGCAATCCGCTCTCGGCGGGGTAGAAGGGGTTTCGGACTGGCTCCGAACCCCCAGAGACCCTAGCGAAGGGGCTCTGCCTGGGGTGGCTCGAAGGGAGCCTCTGCTTGTGGTGGTGACCGCGGGATTGAGGCACCCTTTCTCACCCCCGTAGGTTCCCCCCGTCGTAGAAGCCTTCAGGCTTGCAAGCGCAACCGTGAAGCAGCAGAGAATACCAATCGGAAAAGCAATGGATCTTCCTGATATGCATTGGGGAAATCGTGAGTCTCAAGCAAAGACTGTGGATTAAAGCGGCCGGGATAGAGCGGGTAGATTGTCTCCCCCCTCCATAAATGGAGCTTACGCTGCGAGACTTTCCCATGGCGTTGCTGCAGTCCGGGAAGCTGTTTTGAAGGGCTGGAGGGCTGGATCGCATGTACGAAGAAATGATCTTTTAAACGACATTAGTGCGGTTAAGCAAATCTCTTCCTCGAATCTTCTTATTTAACTATAAACAAAAGCGAAACAGCAACAATGACGGGGAGACAAAGACCCTCCCCTAAGCCAGGAAGCGGAGTTCCAAGTTCAAAGGGCGATACCACAGAGATGAGCTCAATGCTTTCAGCGATGCTGTAACCCCTGGTGGATCAGATGACTACTCTCAATGCTAAGATGGACTCAATGCAGAAAGAAATGAAAGAGTCAGGAAAACGAACTGAGAAGCTGCAACAGGATCTCTTGGAAGTAAAAGCAACAACAAGTAAGCATGACTCTAGACTTCAAAAAATCGAAAAATACAAGGCCTTTCAGAGTGATAACGTTTTAAAACTTCAGATGGAAAGATCAGATTTCTTCCTGAGACTACAGAATGTTCCTGAGAAAAAAGGGGAGGATCTTAAAAAACTGTTAAGCGAGGCATTAGCACCAGTGGCAGGTATGGAAGCGGAACAAATATTAAGCAATATGGATTTGGTCTACAGGACCTATCCAGAATTTGTAAAGAAGAAAAACCTGCCAGGTGAGATCATGATAAGATTCTCCAAAAGATCAACAAGGGATGTGGTGTTAAAAGCCACAAATAGAACATCACTGAAGATCCAGGAAGAGGAAATTAAGGTTCGAAAAGACATCCCATTCGAAATACGGAAAAGAAGAAAAGCCTACAGAAATTTGACTACATGGCTACAGTCTGAGTCAATTATCTACCGTTGGAATATCCCAGAGGGACTGTCTTTCAGCTACAAAAGCAAGAACTACAAGATTGACTCTATTGAACAAGCAAAGACCTTTCTGGAAAAATGCAAGAAAAAGAACACGGAGAGAGGATCAGACGACTCACTGGAGGTGCAGGAGAGTATATACGGCTTTGATAGCTCAGAAAGTGAAGAAGATGTATCGGACTTGGAAAAGGGAGCTGCTGCTCCCAAGTCCAGCAAAGAGACTAAAAAGACAAGAAGAGGAATGAAGAAGAAATAATGTTACAATTATTTGTTTAAATGGTGCACTATGTCAAATTGTAAATGGAGAAATAAGTGTTTTCTTCGTTGTTGTATGTACCGGTCAGTCAGCTTTGTTATTTACAGAAGCAGCAACACAATATTAATTAGTTAAACCAAGAAAGTATATTGTTTTTCAGTTTAACAAAGTAGTTAATTTGATTATTACAAACAGTATTCTCTGTATAGAGTAATGTAGCTTAGTTACTAGCGTTGTAGATGTAGAAATAGTTGGAAAAATCAATAAAAAATTTTTTTAAAAAATCACTACAGTTGCCTATACAAAGAATCCATAATACCAGAGCTACATGAGATTAAAACTGGCCCCAAAGATTTCCATGAAAACAGGATGATGAGTCATGTTTCAGTGTGCTTTAGAAGTCTGAATCATATCTATTCTGTCTTCAAATGCTGTAACCTTTCTGCCCACTGATAAATGCCTCATTAAGTAGTGATAGTTAAGGAATATCTCTGTCTTGGCTGATTGTTATCATTTCCTGCCCTGTGTGCCTTTAGAAATTAATGCATCACTTGAAAGTGCTGATTTCAAATCTTCCCTGTTGGATGTGCACGTGGCCCTAAGCCTGGGTTGCAGGTGCAAGAGAATGAAAGGAAGGTCTACTCCCAAAAATGTCATTTTGGAAAAAAAGCAGGGTTTCCCCCCCCTGTGTAGATGTGTGTGTGTGTGAGAGAGATGTTATTCATTCATGTGAGGAACACACTGTCCACAGTGTCTTATGGGGTCAGTTCACAAGTGCCACTTCTAGAGCTTTTCAGCTCTCCTCCCTCAATGTGTGAAACAACAAGAGCAACAATTAGTTGCTTGACCTGCAAACAGGACTCTTTTTGTAGAAAAAGCCCAACAGGAACTTATTAGCATAACAGACCACATCCAATAGCAGAAACTCAGTATCACATTAGGCCACACCCCTTGACAACACAGCTCCCTCCCAGGATCCAGTTCCCCAGGTGCCCCACGGCATGTGGAGCACCTGGGGAACCCAAGGAGGGGAGGCAGTTTAAACTGCCTTCCCTCCCTGGATTAGCATGGCTTTTCCAGGTGCCCCGCGGCTTGTGAGGCACCTGGGGAACCCGAGGGGGGGGGAGGCTGTAGGCGTGGCCAACTCGGAAGCCAACCGGAACTCCATTTCTGTGTGTTCCTGCCCCAAAATAGCCCTGCCTGCAAAAGTACTTGTACCAGGTTTCTGAATCAATTGATGACCTTGAGGGAAGGTTGATTAACATGCACACTTGAACCTTCCTGCACTTGATTGTGCAGATGTGATTCTGATCCTAGCCTGCCACTTAAGGCCAGTTTTGAAAATCTTCTATTAGTGCAGATCCAAAGTAAAGAATGGTTTTTAACTTTTGTTTTCTTTTCTAGGTTACCTATTTGGTCACTGAATTTCCCCAGTAAAGCTTGTTTGGGTTACATTCTTGAGGATAAAACAATCAGGGCCCAAGCAGCATTTCTCTACATGCAGTATGATGTTGTAACACCTACAATATCATCCTATGCACCTTGTACATGCAATGAAAACAGCCATGTTTGCAAACCTTGACAGGAATAGGATCACCAGATGAACTAAACTTTCTTAAGCCATTTAGATTACTTGCAAGGTGAATTTCTACTTTTAGATTACCTCAGTGTTCCCTGGCAAAGTTTGCCTTGAACATAGTAGTTTTGTACTTGCACAGTAACCACTTGTACTACAGAGCTTGGTCATTTTGTTAGCATTCAACTGCTTTTACCTAGTCAGAGAATTAAAGCATCTCAGTTATGAGAGACAAGCACATATCACCTAGGATCATTACATTAGTCAGCTTGTGTAAAGCATAGAACTGCTTGCTGTTCTTCTGTGTCTACAGTCATTGGCCAAATTACATTGCCTGCTTTTTGTATCTGTGACGTCATTGGTATCAGTCTGAGAAGTGATCTCAAGAACTGATCACGAGATTAGACCTGTACATGGGTAAATGCCAAATGCACACAGAGAAACCTAAGTAGCAAGTGTCAACTCAAATATCTTAAATTATTTTACTATGTTCCAGGAAACAGTGGCAGCAGGTAGGAAGTGGCAGCAGGCAGGAAGCAGGCAAGTGAAAATGTATGATCATGCAATAATGCACTGTAATTGTGTTACCCAGATGCATCTGAACAGCTCACTAAATTACTGTTTCCCTGCTTGCAACTGCTGAGCAGAATGTGAGCTGAACCAGTAGGTGACTGAATGACTAGGTGACTTCATTTCTAAAATGATTTAAATGGGAATGGAATTACAGCTGAGTCTGGAACCCTTTGGTGTTGTGGGTTCTGGTAAATGCCCACATACCTAGATACTCATGTAACGTTACCAGTCTGAAGAAAAATAGATACTGGGAAGGCTTGAAAGACTCTGGTTCCAGGTGGGGATCCCAGACTTGCCATTAAAGTATACCCTACTAAGTATCGATATACTAATAGCCAAGTGTCCCTTGTGCATGCAGATACTTATTTCCCATGATCTGGGGCATATGGAGGGGAAAGAAGTTTTTCTGCACCCTTGGGGTAGTCCCCAACGGTGCAGAAAAATGCAAAAAGTTTTTAAAAATACTCCGGGGGGTTAAAACTCCCCAAATTTAAAAAAAAAAACTGAGTTGTATGCGCTTGTGCAATCTTGACTTATGGTCTTCCTGAACTGGACTCAGAGCTTTGCTCAGCAGCCAGCCTCCCCATAGCCAGACAGTCATCCCTGGAGCCATGGGGCAGGGGATGCCACCACCACCGGGTCTCTCCCAAGTGAGTGGCCTCACCACAGCCAGCAAGTTGGCCCTGGGGCTGCAGGGCAGGGGTCGCTACTGCTGGATTTTTCCCAGGCAAGTGGCCTCCCTGCAACCAGCCAGTTGGCCCTGGAGCTGTGAGGCAGGGGACACCACTGCCACTGGGTCTCTCCCAAGCAAGCAGCCTCCCCACAGCCAGCAAGTCATCCTTGGAGCCATGAAGGAGGGGCCACCGCTGCTGCTGGGTCTCTCCCAAGCAAGCAGCCTCCCCACAGCCAGAAAAACAACAAAGAAGCTGTAGAAGGGGAGGCAGAAGAGGGGGGAGATTGTTGGGGGGGGGAGAGATAAGGGAGAGAGGGGGCAGACTTTCAAGGGGTGGGGGAAGAGGGGGAAGACATACAAGGGGAGAGGAGAAAGGGGGTAAGAAAGGATTCCTAGAGAAGGGGGTGGGGAGGAAAGCTAACAGGAGTGAGAGGAGAAGGGAAGATGAGGGAAGACTGATAGATAAGACAGGAGGGAACTTTGATAGAGAAGGGGGGAGAGAAAGCAAAAGTTGGGGGAAATGCCCTCTCGCCGTTTCTTGTGGGTCTCTCCTTGTCTATATACTATTTCCCAGAGGGTTTTTGTGTGTGTGGATACTTATTTCTGCCAACAGAGGGCTCACTCTCCCCCAACAGTGTTTCCTACATAGTCAGGGGGCATCCTGGGTCTGCAGAAAAATCCAAAAAGTAAAAAAAAAAAATCCTTCAGGGACCATTGAATTTCCCTCAATACCTTTTGAAATGGCCTCTGTAGGTATCTAACTCCAGGCATCAACGGTGAGAAATTAGACCGGGGGGGGGGGGGGGCTTCTAACTGGCTCTGGCAGTAAAAGGCAGGGGGAGGGCCCTTTCATGGCCTATTTTGGCCTCTGAGAAGGGAGCCTTGGGGACAGGCCTGACAAGCCAGTGTGCTGTAATGGTTAGAGCATCAGATTAGGGTCTGCGACACCCAGGTTCAAATCCCCACCTTGCAGTGGAAACTAGCTGGGTGATTTTGGACCAGTCACACACTTTCAGCCTAACCAACCTCACAGGGTTGTTGTGCAGATAACAAGGAGGAAATAATGTAAGCTGCTTTGGTCTCCACTGTGGAGAAAGACTATAATTTTCCAAGGTAGAGGCTGTGGAAGAGGGGAGTGGAGACAGAAAGCTGAAGACAGAGAAGCTGATAAAGGTAGGTTGGCTGTTGGATGAGAAGGAAATAGGATTACCAACTCCAGGTTGGGAAATTCCTGGATATTTGAGGGGTGTAGCCTGGGGAGAGTGGGGTTTGAGTATGGGAAGAACTTCAGACTGGTATAATGTTATGGACTCCACCCTCCAAACCAGCCATTTCCTCCATGAGAACTACCATTGCCAGCCTCCAAGGGAGGGCTGGAGATCACCCAAAATTACAACTGTTGTCCAGGAGACAGAAATCAGTTCCCCTGAATGAAATGGCTGCTTTGGAAGGCTGAGTCTGTGGCATTCTACCCTGCTGAGGCTGCTTGCCAAATGCAAGGTTCATAGTCCCAAGGCTCAGCCCACAAATCTTCAGGGATTTCCCAACCTGGAGCTGGCAGCCGTAAAGTGAATTGATCTCTGTATCTGGGAGATCCGTTATGATTCCCAGAGTGCTGCCACTGCTGCTGTGGGGGGAGAGGAAGCTGGTGGGTGGCTGGGAGTACAACCGCCATCAGGAAGCAAAGATGTGAGGAATGGGATAACCATCCTGCAAGTTTCTTGCGGGTCTCCACTTGTAACTACTAATACCCAGAAGACAAATCTGTTGTCAGAATGTGCTGCTTCCAGTTGGTCCCATAGGTCCCATCTACTGGGATCATATAATTTCTCACCTTGCAAGATGACTAGGGGCAGCTAAAACATGCCCTCTGCCACAACTGATGCCTTGTCAGACTAACATTCTTACTTGTAGCTTCCACTCTGACTGCAAAATAAGCAATATTGCTGGCTGCTTATTTAGTGAGAAGTCTTTTTTTTCCCTTTCTACGAACTTCAAAAACCAATCTAAGGCTGCAACCATATGCTCCTTTAGATCCAACATAGCTGTGAATGCCTGATGGATCTAAAGGGCACAATCAGACAGCAACAGCTGAGAAACATCCTGCAGTCATTGGCAATCCATGCTGCTCCATCACAGAAGCAGAGTTAAAAGACACCGGGGAAAATCCTGCTCTAACTGGTTCCTACAGGCCACAGACGGACTTTCCCCTGTTTGATTGCACAAGCATGGTCTCATGCTGTCAGGATGGTGTGATCAGTCCATCCCAACTCAGTGCCCCCCCTCGCAGTATGCGCATAATCACATACTCCACATGGAGCCCTCAGTGTGGAAGTGCAATTCCTCCTTTATGCGCATGGGAAACAAATGGCAAAAAAGAACCACCCGTGGTTGCGTCTGATCACACAGTGATGGGCTGAGCCTGCAGCACAAAGGGATGTGTGATCTCCCAACTGCGTGTCAAATTTCTCCAGAGGAAATAGCCTCACTTCCCCTCTGCTCCAACTGGTGCATGTGACTACAGCCTAAGAGAACCTTAAAGAGACCTCCTCAAAGAGAACAGCATGAGGGAACTAGGATTTTTACAAGCTGGATCTCTACAGGGTTTTGAATTCAGGTAAGCTTGTGTTATACACCTGAAATGTATACACCTTCAGATCTTAACAATAAAAACTAAGCCTTTTCTCTTAAGTTTTAGAAATAGGCCAACATTCACTCAAAATTAAAATGAAGATAAATACAGTCCACCTTTCTTTTCCTTCTTCCAATAATTCTGCCATATTGTTTCTAATACTTCTAGGCATAAATTGTACTTTGTATATTTCCAGGAAAGCTAGTCCTCTCCTTTTCAGATACTACTCTCTTCTTCCATTCCAACAGTCATTTTGGGCTAGTCTAAATGATACACTGGTCATTGGGAGATTTCCATTTTCACATGACATACTTGTTTGTTTAGAAAACTTACTATGTGCTTGCCACCTCATGAACCCACCTGAAGAATTCCTTGATGATTATGATATTTTTTATCATTTGGCATTCTGAATGTCTATGATGACAGGGAATGAAGCTTTTGCTACCCTCCTCTGATCTGATTCCAAATCATCTAACAAAATGGAGATTAGGGATGTGCATTGGTTTTCCCAAAATACCAATAATCAGGTCCCAAAAAAATCCAGAAAAGTTCAGGAATATTAAGGGCTGGCATTTTAAGGTTCCAAGTCCTGGTTTATATGTTTGATTTTTTTTAATTTTACAGAATTCCTGGGCAACAGGAATCAAAGAGGAGGGAAGGAGCTCTCCGAGACAATGAGATCAGCCACTGGGGGAGCGCTAGAACTTCCTGCACAAGTGTGACAATTGGATTCTCTCATTTGATATTGATTGTGTTGGCCCTGGCTTCTGCTTGGCTTCTGTGGTTTGACTTGGACTTAGAAACTCTATTGGGCTCAGTCTTGTAAAGGTAACATCTGGATTTAGAACCAATGCTTGTAAAAGTGCTTAGGTTAGATATATAGGTTCACTATTTTATCCTTGTAGCTCACTGCTATTTTATTTGTATATGCCTGCACTATCTTTTAATAAGCCATTTTAAATATACCTTGTGCTGATCTCAGCTTTGGGGGATTCAGTCTGAATCTAATACTTTAACCTATATTGGCTACAGCTACCAGAGTAATTATTTTCTGAAACTGACTGGCTGATGGGGTAGTAAGGAGACTAGTGGCAGGGATACATCCTGGTGAGTGTGGAGGATTCACACTTCAGCTCATTTGGTTTGTCTTGACCAACCCATCACCCTTAGTAGGGCCTTGGCTTTAAGGTCATTCGACAACCCACTCCAAAAAAACCTTCGATAAAACTGACTTCCACTGTGTTATCCTATTATCTTTTATGTAAAAAAATGCCTTATATCATTTCAGAGCATGCAAGATAGAAACCAGGATCTGAATAATCATCTGCTCATCCAAACTTGATTTCAGAAATGAGTCGTGGTTTAAATAAACCTTAGTTTCTTGTGATGTCAGTCTCTGTAAAAAGGGAATGTTCAAATTACTTCAGGTTCACCTTCCCCCACACATTTTAATAATAGTTGTTTCTAATGCTACTAATCTAATCCTTGGCGTATTACTTGTACATAAAATCAACTTCCTGCCCAATGATGTGTCAGATGCCTCAACAGGAGGTTACGTGATATTCCCTGTTCTAGAGTCCTAACTGTTAAGCTTTTTGCTAATGACTAAGAGACTATTGTTTTATGTGATCATAAAACTAAAAATAGAATGTAAATAGAACCTCTTTAGTAAAAGGCCCTTTTTTGTCTGCATATCATTTCAAACTCCTTTTGTCGAGCATTTGCAGCTACCAGCTGAGACAATCATAGCTATTGCAGACAAACAACAAACTAAAGTTTTATTACTTTAATTTCCTAAACAAATTAAACCATGTTAAATTAAAGCACATGGAAATAATTTCTGAATGGGTGAGTAAAGGCTTTATGTTTGGATCAAATGAGCTATCCAGGACAGCAAATTAAAAGCTGACATTACACTTTACTGAAAAGTATGTGTTAATGACATATTGTATGTTTCAAGTCATTATCGGGTACAAAATATATGAAAATACCATTGCTGTAAAATGCAACAGTTACAATAGTTAATATCAGTATGTAAATCAGAGACAATTCATAATTTCCAGTAGCAGACTCTCCAATTTATTTACTTTTGCTGGCAATTGAAATCTATGTCTGTTCTATGCAGTTCTATGTTCGCTGCAGGGCTGCAATACAATTTTTATAGGCAAACTGCAGAGTGCTGATAATTCCTTTCTTCTAAAATGCATTAAAATAAACTTAATTTTAATAAACTATTATAATAATAAAGAAATGGCCAATAATGTAAAGATCATTATGCTACTGTTATAGTTTAGGATAGGTCACAAGTATCTTCAACATTGTTTTCCCAACATCCAAGAATTCAGAAGAGAGCAATTGATTTAAGAGACTGTTAAGATGCACTAGTTTTGAAAGAGCAGCCCTGAATTCAGTGAACCTCTTTTTGTAAAGGCATCACATTTTCAGCTTGCTGGGTATACCTATTTATGCAGCTACTTTCTATTAAGATCCACTTCTTGCTCATTACAACTTGCTGACCTTGGCTGTCTATATATATTTCAAGGACATTTGAAAACCATTGCTTAAGTAACACGTTAAGGGTGAAACTTGATTTCACAAGGGAAATTCAAGCTTACCACTACTATATTACCCTTGTATTGCTAATATGGGGACAGGAAAATGCTTTTTTTTGGGGGGGGGGGAAGCAATGGATGGGAAGAAGTCATTTGTCTACCTGTTTTCCCCTGCACATGCCCTATCCCCTAACCATTTGGTTTTTCCTCCAGCCAAGCTCCAGGTAGTAAGCTTTCTGGAAGGAATGCCTGAAAAGAGGGAGATTGTGGCTATATGAGTGGTTAAATATTCCTTCCTTCCATTGTTCTCCCCATCTTCATTGGTCCTCCACCTAACAAGAGGAATGTACACCCCACCCTCATTCTTCACATCATGTCCTGCCCAGAGTCTGAAGGCAAAAAGAGCAAGCAAGTTGGGGGGGGGCAGTTTGTTGCTATCCCCTCAGCCAAAGGATTATCAGCTTCAAAGACACAACTCTCATCATAAACCACACAACAGCTCATAGAAAGTCTTCTTTACCCGCCAAGAATGGTGACTCACCTGATGGGTCAGGTTCCCACAGTGCCATCCTAAGCCAAGTTACATCCTTCTTAGCTTTTAATGGACTTAGAAGGATGTGACTGTGCTTACGATGGAACTGTCAGGCATTCAAATGCCATGAACTAAAATGGAGCTGTATCTTTTGATACAGTGTGGCTGGTCCAAGGTTACTCAGTGAGCTTCCACAGAAGAGTAGGGATTTGAACCCAGCTCTCCTACATCCTTGTGCAACATTCTTACCACTAAGATAAAAGAGTACGGTTTTGGCTAGAGCTCACACATAGTGTGTACACACATGTGTGTATACACATGGATGCATATGTGTGTAGTGAGTCTTCAGGGAATATTCATTTAAAATACAAACATCCATCACCAGAGTTGCTGTCAATGTTATTTGTCTGAGAGATGTATGGGGGGGAAAGAAACATGGCTTTCATTCTCTCCTTATGCATGCTGTTAGACAAAGGTGATTTCTAACTGAATAAATACTTAATCAATGATGAATTGCACCCTGTATGACTCTAATTACTCTGGCTACTCCATCTAATTCAGTAACTAATTTAGATTGTCTTGAATTAAATCAGCTTGATGATTTCTTTAAATTACAATATTTTTAAATAGAACCAATCAGCTATCAGCCCACATTGTTCAAAAGCATTCCATGAAAACACTGAAAGGTAACATGACATCTTCCAGAATGGTCATCGTACTCCAGGAGACAAGCCACTAATATATGCCTGTCCTAGTTTGTGACAATTTGTAAATGAATCATTACAGGAGCTTGAGAGCTCCATAAATCTACCAATTATTCCCCTGCTTCAGTTGGCACTTGACCTAAATGCAGAGGCAGTGGAGAGACTGGAATGTGAAACTTTGCCCAAAATCAAATCTTCTGAATTGATGTTCATTAAGGCCTGGGGGTGATGAAATGCAACTCCACTCATCCTGCTGTCTTCTGATAAGTTCTCTTGGCTAACTAATGAGTCATTCCTTCTCCAAGGAACGTGTTTGAAAAATTCATGGTAACACCAAAAGCGTGTGGGGAAAAGAATGGCCCTCAAGAAGAATTGACATCCACTGCTCACTTCTATCATGGAGAAGTGGCTACAACTTCCAGTGTACCAATAAAAGTCTAAGAAATATCCATTTGACAGTGTTTGGGAAAGAGCTGTCAAAAAGAAGTTGTCATTGATCCCTGTAGATCTACCAATACATTGTGTGGACAGGGAAGGAAAGGAAGAAAGACCCCATGCTTATTTCTAAGTACATGTACAGCCAAGGACAGGATGGGGCCTGCCTAATGATTCTGAAAGGTGGCCCAGCCTACTGAGTTATTATTCAACACAATCCTAAGCAGAGTTAAACCATTCTAAACCCACTGCCCTCAATACATTTAGAAACATGTAATACTACTTATGATTGCACTGATTCTGGTCTTGTGGTCTAATTTAACTTTTTATTTATGCTGGGTTAACAGAAAGCTGTACACATGTTCAGAAAATGAAATTTAAACTTACTGTTGTTTCTGTCATAGTCAAAATATCATATGGCACACACACACATGTGCACCATTAACTACATTACAAAGTTATTTCTCGTTTTTATAAGGGATGGGGACAAACCAATAAAATGCAGTTTGGTTCAAGGCTCATGAGGTTTTAGGGACTAAAATTTTCAGGGACTAAATGAACTGGTTCAGTTCATGAAGTTTGTGACATGGTAGAACACACACACCCTGGCATGTTAGAGACACCAAACTCACAGGGGATATCCAACTGACTCTCCTCTACATGCCATCCAGCTTTGGTGAGAATTGGGTTTATGGGGTGTGAGTTATGCCCTCCCAAAGAAAGTGCCCTCATCCTTCATTGTTTTAAATGGAGGGGAAAAACAGCCAAAAAAAAAAGCAAGAACCACAGAGGCCCAGCAGAACAAAATCAAAGCCCCAAAGAATCTCTGCAATAGAAACTGAAGGTGGGGGTCATTTTTGCAAGCCCAGCAGAACCAGTACAATGTGCCCAGTAGAACTAGTGCCACTTTGGTAGTGCAAACACAACAGGACTAAGTTTAGCCAGAGAATCTCTGCAGTAGAAACTTAAGGGAGGGATTTTTGCAAACCCAGTAGAACCAGTGCCATGTACTAGTGTCCAGCATAACCCAGTGTCAATGTGGCAATGCCAGCTCACTCAAAATTCAAGCATGGGGGGCATGTTTGCAAGCCAAGCAGAACCAGTATAATGCACAGAGTACCCAGCAGTTCCAGTAGAATCAGAAAGTGCCCAGCAGAACCCAGTGCCAAAGTGGCAATGCCAGCTAAACAGGACGGATGTGAAGCACAGAATCACACTCCAAGGGAGGAGGAGGTTTGCAAGCCCAGCAGAAGGAATGTACTAAAAGTAATGACAGGATTGCCCACTGGAAACGATGGGAGAATCTTGGAAGCCCACTGAAGATAATGGAAGCCAGGAATGCCAATTGACTTGTATGGGCTCCATTGAAATACATTACAACATAAAATGGTTGCTCCAGAACACTTCTGCTACTCCCAAGGATTGCCATTCTACTCTGGGAGCTGTCATTCCAGCTCATGAATACTTCTACTACTCCCAGGGGATGTCATTCCACTCTGGAGAACATCATTCCAGTCCCAGAACACTTTCTGTAGTCCCAGGAGCTGTCATTCCAGTCTGGGGACTGTTGTTCCAGCCCCAGGGCACTTCTGCTCCTCCCAGGATCTGTCATTCCAGTCTGAGGGATGTCATTCCAGCTCTAGAACACTTCTGCTACTCCCAGAAGCTGTTATTACACCCTGCAACCTGTCATTCCTGTCCCAAAACAGTTCTACTCCCAGTGGCTGTCATTCCTGTCCTAGAACACTTCTGCTACTCCCAGGAGCTTTAATTCCAGTTGGGGCAGGGCTATCATTTTAGTGCCGGAACACTTCTGCTACTCTCATTCCACTCTGGGGGCTCTCATTCCACTCTCTGAACATTTTTGCTACTCCCAGGGGCCATCATTCCCACCTGGGAGCTCTCATTCCACTCCCAGAACACTTCAGCCACTCCCAGGAGTTGTCATTCCATTGTGGGGGCTGTCATTCCAGTCCCAGAGCATTCATTCTATTTCTAGGTACCATAATTCCACTCTGGGATCTGTTATTCCAGTCCCACAGCTGTTTATCTGGGCCCAGAGACATTAACTGAAAATGCACTCAGCATCTTCATTAGAAGTATTTTGTGCTGCAATGTAAGAGTAAAAGAGTAAGGACCAATTTACACCTCCCCTCTAAAGTAGTTTGACTGCTGTCTTTTCCTACGCTCATTTCACGCTGGTTTCAAATTTCACTCCCTGGGTCTGAAGAGTACTAAGCAACAGGATCTGTTTAAAGCAGTAAAATGCTAGCTTGACCACAGGAGGGCAATTAATGAATGTAAACAGCAATTTTTAAACTAGAACAAGTATGGTTTGAAACTAGAAACAGATATAGACAGGTTTTTTTGAAACTAGAATGATTCCAGTGGGAAAGTCAGATGTAGATTTTACCTAAGTTTTTATAGCCTGCCTTTCTCTGCCTTAAGGAGTCTCAGAGCAGCTTACAATTGTCCTCCCTTCCTCTCCCCATAACAGGCACCTTATGAGGAAGGTAAGGCTGAGAGAGTTCTAAGAGAACAGTGACTGGTTCAAGGTCACCCAGCTGGCTTCATGTGGAAGAGTAGGGAATTAGAGCCCACCACTCTTAACCACTATACCACGCTGGCTCTCAAGCCACTGGACATAAACACCATAAAAAACTATTCATACAACAAAAGTAGACCATCTAAAAAGCTGGCTAAAAAGCCCTAATTAAAAAGATGAGTTTTGGTCTGGCACCTTAAAACAATAAGTAGGTAGGAGACAATCCTCAAGGGGGAGGGTGTTTCAGATGTGAGGAGCCTTCATAGAAAATGCCCTGTCTCTTGTTGCCACTTGCCTCACCTTGGATTTGAGACGCAGATCTTAACTGGTAGGGTGGATAGTATGGGAAGAGATGGTCCTTTGGGTACCTTGGCTCCAAGTCAGTTAGGACCTTAAAAGGTAAGAACCAGCACTTTGAATTGTGTCTGGGAACAGATGGGCAACCAGTGCAGATCTTTCAGCACAGGAGTGATACGATCACTGTAACTGAAATGTACTGGACTTGGGAGACCATAGAGTGATTTCAAACAAAGCTCTTTTTATTAGGTGGTCAGTGGAAGCATGAGGGATGGTGGTTGGGGTGGCTGTTTATATTTACAGGTAAATTACACCCCCGACCTCGCCCCCCCATGGGGGATTGGGTAAACAGGGATTAGGTTCCCATCAGAGGCTATCATAGGACCATTTGAATATCCTAAGCCTCTGACAGGGGGACAGTCAGGATCCTAGGGTCTATTGTTCTTTGGGACTGAAGCTCAGGTTGGTGTCTCAGCCATGTGCTCCTGGCTGGTATCAATTACCATTACAGGAGCACCTGGCGAAGCTGTCCAGACAGGTAGCAGGGTACTCTTAAAAAAATCACATTTGGACCCAGCTGAATTGGCTAATTACCGGCCAGTGTCCAATTTGCCCTATTTGGGCAAATTAATTGAGAGGGCGGTGGCGTTACAGTTACAGAGTTATCTGGATGATGCTTCGGTCCTAGACCCCTTGCAGTCCAGCTTTTGCCTGGGGCATGGGACGGAGATAGCTCTGGTCACCCTTACTGATGACCTCCAAAGACATCTGGATTGGGGTGGTGTGGCAGTGCTGCTGTTGCTTGACCTGTCAGCAGCGTTCAACATGGTCGATCATCAGCTGCTGACCCACCACCTCGCCGACGGGGGGATACAGGGATGGGCCTTGCAATGGCTCGTTTCCTTTCTCCAGGGTCGGGGACAAAGGGTGGTGCAGCAATCCATGAGGCACCCATTTGAATGTGGTGTGCCCCAGGGGGCAGTGCTCTACCCGATGCTGTTCAACATCTATATGCACCCCCTTGCCCAGATTGCCCGGAGGTATGGGCTGGGATGTCACCAGCTCTATCTGATGTTGGGTGGCCAGTTGGACTCCAGCCCAGAAGCTCTGGACCGGGCATTGCATGCTGTGGCTGGTTGGCTCAGGCTGAGCTGGCTGAAACTGAACCCGACGAAAATGGAGGTCCTGTGCCTGGGTTGAGGTGGCCCGGAGTGGGGGGTCCTGCTCCCAAGCTTCAACGGGGTGCCATTGGTGCCTGCACCGGGGGTAAGGAGTTTGGGAGTGCTCCTGGATTCCTCCTTGACAATGGAGGCCAAGGTAGCAGCCAGTGCCAAGTCAGCCTTTTTCCATCTTTGGCTGGCTCGGCAGTTGGTTCCCTTCCTTGACTGCAATGACCTAGCTACAGTGATCCACGCGATGGTCACTTTGAGGCTGGACTACTGTAACACTCTCTACATGGGGCTGCCCCTGTCACAAATCCGGAAGCTGCAGCTGGTGCAGAATGCTGCAGCCAGGCTACTGATGTGCCTCACAGAGTGGGACCACATTTGGCCTGTGCTGGCAGGGCTGCACTGGCTGCCTATAGCACACCGAATTCACTTCAAGGTGCTGGTACTTACCTTTAAAGCCCTATATGGCTAGGGTCCAACATACCTGAGGGACCACCTTTCCCCATATATACCCCAGTGGGCACTTCGGTCGGGGTCACAACACCGACTTTGTGTCCCGGGCCCTAGGGAGGCCAGGCTTGCCAGAACCAGGGCCAGGGCCTTCTTGGTGGCGGTTCCAGTCTGGTGGAATGAGCTCCCGGAGGTGATCAGGGCCCTGCGGGATCTTATGCAGTTCCGCAGGGCCTGCAAAATGGAGTTCTTCTGCCAGGCCTTTGACTAGAAGCTGCCACCGTTAGCACCATCTTCCATTGTGAGTAACACTGGCGACAAGGGTTGTCCCTGAATGCAGCCCAAGCTGGACGGTCATGTGGGGCCAGACTCCGATCCTGATAGGAAGCCATCTGAATATTGACTATTATTATGACTGGAAGGACTTTATTTGTAATTGTATTATTACTGTTGCTGTATTTTAAAATGTTTTAAGCTGTATTGGGTTTGGCACTGTGTGCCCTTGTGAGCCACCCTGAGTCCACTTGCAAAGAGGGCAGGGTATAAATATGAAATAATAAATAAATAAATAAATAAATAAATAAATAAATAAATAAATAGAAATTACAGTAACCAACCCCTGATAATAGCCTGGCTGCCACATTTTTGACTGACTGAAGTTTCTGTTTTCAAAGGCAGCCCCATGTTAAGTGCATTACAGTAATCTAATTTAAGTGTGATCAGAGAATGACTCACCATTACCATATCATGCATTTCGAGGAATGATCACTGCTTGCAAACCAACCAGTGCTACGTGCTATGGAGGAGACCTGAGGCTCCAACTGTAGACCAGGTTTCGGTAATACCCCCAGGTTTTGTGCTTGTTCCTTCAGGGGCAGTGCAACCGTCCACAGGACAGGCTGGCTTGGCAATCCCCAAGCAGCTTCTTCATTGATCAATAGCACCTCATTCTTGTCTGGATTGAACTTCAATTTATTGGCCCTCATACATCCCATTACCTTCTCCAGGCACCTACTCAGGACTTCCACAGACCCATCTGGATGCAATACAATGATATGGTTTCTTCGTGGGGAGGTGAGTAGTGGGTTGTACTAGCTAACCTTGCTCCATACTTCAGTGTTATTTTATATGTCTTCACAGAGTCTGTATGCAAGTATAAATTTGTAGGGCTCACTTATCAGGAAAATAAGGGATCACAGCTGTGTTGAAACTGCATGTACGTGAAGACCGGGATCAAGGACATAGCATGAAATCCAGTCTTCTTTCCTATCCATGCATTAATAGGACTAGATGGGACCCTCTTCAAGGTAAGTGGTGAAAGTGTGAATAGAAAAGAAATGATGACACCGTTCACTCCAGTCTTGCTGTTTTGTTCTCTAATGGCTGAAGGGGTTTTTTTTGTAATGACTGCTTCTGTGGAGTTAATCAGTCTTGAAGTAGGAAAACATGTTTCTGGCCAGTGGGAGTATTTCCTCTAATGAGGAGGGGGCTTCTCTTAGCCTCCAATGCAGGCACTCTCAGTATCCTTAGTGAACACCATGAAGGCCACCCTGTCATCTGCTACAATGAACCTCCTTTTTCTGAAGCTCTTGCTTCTGTATTGAAACAAGATTTGTTCCAGCTCTTCAGCACAATGACACATAATTATCCTGATTTTAGAAAGAATACTGTTATTCCTTGCTCCCCCACTGAAGTACCTAATAACTTTCTACATATCTAACTTATTTTTATCCAGCTGTTCTTCCACGGAGAACTGGGGAGCAGGCAGAACAAAACAGACTGAGCAGTCACTTTAACCCCTACAGTATCCTGGCTCTTGAGTGAGCCAACCTCCCCAATAGGGTTGCTAGGTGTGGGTTAGGAAATTCATTGGGGGTGGATCTTTGGGTGTGGATCAGGGAGATGGTGGGGTTTGGGGATGGGAGGGGCCTCAGCATCATACAGTGCCATAGAGTCCACCATTCAAAACAGCTATTTTCTCCAGGGAAGCTGATCTCTGTCAGCTGGAGATCAGTTGTAAAAGCGGGAGATCTCCAGGCCCCACATGGAGGCTGGCAACGCTACTCCCCACTAGATAGCATACTGTTGTCTTTTTAAACAGGGGCTTTACCACCATTTGTGGTCAGGAGGAGACATGAATCCTAGACATGCGTCCATGTGAATGGGGCCCACTTTCCAATTCAGTGTAAATTCACATTAGACTAGGATAAGCACATGTTCCTTCCTCTGCCTAGGTGTTGCTAGTTTAGATGTTCCTGCCTTAAGGAAAAGTGTCCAGTCTGGTCAATGACCCACATAAAAGGCAACAAAGAAATCATGACAAAGTGCTAAAAAACAACAGTACTGAGAACTTGAATATGTTGGAATCAGAGATAACGTATTGAGGGAAATTATTAACACACTCAACCAGTCATGATAGTACCAAATTTAAAACAAATTAACAGTAGAAAGCCCACATTGATTCCCACATTAGTATTCCAAGTGCCCACACTGTTACCCCTATCAGCTTAGATTTTAAGAGGATGAATCCCTGCCTTCAGTTTCTTGGGGGAATTCAGCTAAATGGCAGGCCTCAGTGAGAGGTGGAGCATTAGAGAGGATCTACTACCTATGTCTACGAGGATCTTTCCCTTTAAGAGAGCTTTCAATAACCAGTCCAAGGGTAGAATAAAGGATGTTTTATTGAAAGCAAATTAATACACATGAAGCACACATATACAAATTCAAGGTCTATGAAAAACAAAGGGAGGAGCCGAAGAATAGCAGGGGGTGAGACGATAGCTACATTTTCTGAAGAAGTTGAGTCCATGAAGGAGGGGAGATGGTGAAACAACCAGTGCTTCACAGAGAGAAAGGACCCAGTATATGGTGGTGCATGTTGGTAGATGTCTAAGACAACACAAACACAGTAATGGGGCTGTGCTTAGCTAGTTATACCCAAAAAAATGTGTCCAAAGGGCTTGCTAATGCATGGGGTCCCTCAGAACAAAGCACTGAGAAGGTTAATCAGGGATAAAACTATGTAGTTTGGAAATGCTGTATGGTGTTCCCAGGAGTAAACAAAAGAGACCAGAGGTTCTCTTCTGGATGTAAAGTACAATTTGGGTTCGGTTCCTGATTACTTCTCTGGTGGTTAAAGAACTAACGGATTGCTAATTTAAACTAATCAAAATGGAAACAATACTGCTTGATGAGCCACCTGGGTTTGGGGTGCAGGAAAGGAGTAGAAGTCAGGACTTTTTATTATAAAGGAAATGTGGGGAGAAAGGCTGAGATGAGATTGATAGGATTAGGGATTGAGGCTGAAAAGAAGTAGCTCTGGGGTGAAGCAAATCCAGTGTCTGGAGTATGCAGATGTCAGCAGGGTTCAGGAAAGGTTGCAGCTGTCAGAACAAGATCTCATGTGCTTCCCAGGGTCACTGCCTTAGCATGATTCTGGGGCCTGCCAGTCCTGGTGTCCATTTCTGTGTCTGCTTATGTCAAGATGCCTGGTATATAGACTCCTGGGATACCCCGATGGAGTCCATTGCCAGTTGAAACAACCCCGCCTGAGAGACAGGGGGTTTGCATGCTTACAACACAAACTATGTAATCTATACTGCTGAAGACAAGGAATCACATGGCCAAAGAAGTAAAAAGGAAGGTAAAGCAGGGACTTGTATGCAGGTTCCATGCAGAGCAGAGGTCTGGGTATTCAGGCAGTAAATAATATGAAAAGATAAATCAAGGGCATTCTACATGATGTCATGGCAGACAGAAGCTTAGACAATCTACAAACATTTGTGGTTTGGAGCAGACCAGAAACCTGCTTTAGGGATGGATTTGGTCTCCAATTATGGGGCTAAAACATGAATGAAAACAAAAAAGTTCTTTTTTGCAGCTTGGAGGAAGAAGATAGGAATGCAGGTGAGCTAACAAGTATAACTGCTCACTGACTGAGCGCGAGAAGGAGGGAGTTCTTGGATTCTGGCAAAAATTTCAAATAAGGCTCAGGCTACTATTGTTCCCTGTGAACATGATGAGATTACCAGATGGACAGAGACTTACAAAATGGAGGTTTGATGGCAACAGTCTGCAGAACTCAAAATGTAAATTGAGACACACATTCACTGTTTATCCCATAACCTATACAAAGAGTATTGAATTGTTCTTTAGCTTTGAATTTTCTGAACTGTATAACTGTGCATTGTAGAGAAAATGGAAGGCTAAATAAGGTTCCATAGCTATGCTGAAACAACAGCAAGTCATTTATGGAAATGTTTAAAATTAATTTGGCTGTGAATATGATGCTGAACAGACTGACAATGCTCTTTCTCTGAGCACTTTCCTTTCAAGGATTGGCATACTGTGGATGAAACTGTGCTTGCTCATAAGGGCTGTGGTCTCTCTTGGTTCTAATCAGCTTAAAGCACATTGCCTTATAGTTACCTGTGTCAGTGTTCTAGGTATTTTTAAAGACTGCCTTCATGAAAGGAACACACTACCTTTGGAAAAAACAGAATGTTCAATAAGAGAATTTTAAAAGCTATGCCAAGCCTGCTCCCTTGAGGATGTGAACAAAACTTTCTCAAGATGTGCACTAATACATGAAATTATGATAGATGACAGCATCTTTCACAGTAGAATGGTAACTCTGGGATACCGGTCTTTGCACAACAGTTTCTCTAGTGTTTTCCCATTTGTTCAGTGCCCATTATGATTGGTGAGGTATATGCAGGGGGATTGTATATTGCAAGGGATCCTGGTGCTTCAATTCCTTGTGGATTTTTGTTAGTGGAGGCAAACGACACATTGTTGAGAGGACAGTCACAGCAGATTTTGTTGTTCTCAAGTTTGGCACCTTTCTTTCCTCATAGGAACAGATGACAGGCTTTCAAGTATATATCAGAAATAAAAGAGATTATTATTGTGTTTGGGGGATCTCTGAAGTCATTAAGAATTAAGCCTGCTTCTGTCTATGAAGCCCCATTTTGATTTCTTTTACTTGGTCACAAATGAATGTGAAAGAATGCTGGGAAATGGCTTTTCAGATGTCCACTTGTCCATAATACAGCTGATACAAGAAACAGTTGCCCAGTATGTTCCAGTCCTAGCCAGACATCACAACCACAGAACTGAAAAAGGGAAAGCACATTTACAAGAATGGTTTAGCCAGAGGATGCAGTAATGTTACAATCTGGCAATTAAGCAATACCACATGTCTAGCTCCCCATCTCCCCAAAAGGGAATGAGCCTTCTTCCTGTCCCAAGAAATACTACTGTTTATTCCTCCGCTACTGGTAGGGAATGGGCCAGTAGAATGTATTCCACCTTCCTTTACAGATGTTGAGAGTGCTCCCATTTGAAAATTGCACTTTAAATCAAAGCTTGCCTATTTAGAGAGAGCGCTTGAACCAATCATGTTTGAGGCCTGATAGGCAAGACTTGCGAGCATGGCGGACGTGCTCCTCCGCATCTGCGGGGAGCGCGATCCGTACCCGGTGGGAAGAAGGGGCTCTGGACTGGTGCTGAGCCCCCAGAGACCCCAGTGAGGGGTCTCTGCCTGGGGTGGCCCGAAGGGGATCTCTCCCTACGGTGGCGACCGAGGGATAGAGATCCCTTTTCATCACCCCCATAGGTTCCCCCGCCGTGGGAGCCGTATGGCTGAAAGCGCAAATCCGAGAAGCAGCAGAGAGTGCGAAGCAATGAGGCTGGAACTGACAGTTACGCATGGAGTAAACGTGAGTCTGAAGTAAGAAAAGCAGAACACAGCGGGAAGACGGCGGGAGGAGTGAAACTCCCCCCCTCCGGGACTAGCGTACTTACGAGACTCTTTACGTGGCGTTACTGCAGGAATAAAAGCCCATCCGCCTTGCTAGATGGCAGCATCGCTCACTTGGAGATATAAACTTTAGAAGGACATAAGTGCTGTTTGAAAATTTGCTCCTTTCGTTCATCTTATCTATCTATAAACAAAGAGCGTAGTCTCAACAATGACGGGGAAACCGAAACCTTCCCCCAAACTAGGAAGTACAGCTCCGAGTTCAAAGGTTGATACCACGGAGATGAGTGCGGTGTTCTCCTCGTTATTGCGACCTCTAGTGGACCAAATGACAGCTCTCAACGTTAAAATGGACAAAATGCAGCTAGAACTAAAAGAGTCGAATAAATCCACAGAGAAGCTGCAGCGAGAACTTCTGGAAGTAAAAACTTCAGTAAAAAACCAAGACGCAAGACTACAAAAGGCAGAGAAGGAAAAGGCCTTCCACCACGATCAGCTTTTGAAATTACAAATGGATAGATCGATTTTTTTCCTAAGACTTCAGAATGTGCCAGAAAACACAGGAGAAGACCTTAAAAATTTGCTAAGTGAAGCACTTGAACTAGTGACAGGCATGAAAGCAGCGGATATAAAAAGCGATATGGATATGGTTTACAGAACCTATCCAGATTACACTAAAAAGAAAAGCCTGCCTGGTGAAATTATGATAAGGTTCTCCAAAAAATCTACAAGAGACATGGTGCTTAGGACCACAAACAAAGCAGCTCTGAAGATCCTGGGAGAAGAAGTAAAAGTGATGAAGGATATCCCATTTGAAATAAGGAAAAGAAGGAAAGCCTATGGAAAATTGACATCTTGGCTCCAGTCTGAGTCTATCATCTATCGTTGGAATACTCCAGAAGGACTATGCTTCAGCATCAAAGATAAGAAGTATAAGATTGACTCTGTTCAACAAGCGAAAAAATTTCTGGAAAAAAGCAAAGAGCAGAAAACTGGGAGAGACTCAGATGGTTCACTGGCCTCGCAAGAAAGCATGTATGGATTTGATAGCTCAAAGAGTGAAGAAGAAGTGTCTGACTCGGAAAAGGGAGCTGCAGCTCCAAAAATAGTTGAGACTGTTAAGACAAGAAGAGGACGAAAGAAGAAATAGTGATTAAACTGTTTTATTAAGCATTGCACTTATGTATTATAAATGGTTTAATTAACCGTATTTCTCTAGGTGGGCGTGCCTGCCAAATAGTTTTGATAACTTGTATAGTAGCAGTAACAAGTAATTGAAATTTATCCAAGGTTTTAAATGCTTCATAATTATTTTATGTAACAAGGTAGTATTAAGCAAATGATAAAGTACTCTCGGTATAAGGTATATATAGCTTAGATTGTAGCGTTATAGTTGTAGTCATAGAGAAAAATCAATAAAAAAATTATAAAAAAAAAATGTTTGAGGCCTGATAGTTTTGCTCATGTTAGAGAGCTAATCATTTGGCAAGTTGTTTGGGTATATTCAAGCAAGGGCAGATACACCAGCTAGCATTATTATAATATCATCTTTCATGATTACACTGCTTTCTTGCAGCAGCCCTCCCTGCTACCTGCCTGGTGTTTTTTCTCCTCTCCAATTTTTAAAGGAACACAGCAAAAAAGAAAAAAAATCCTGTTTGAAATTTTTGAGTTGAGACTTACTTGTTAGGTGTTTCTTTATGCATTTGCTGTCTCCCCATGAAACTGTCCATGTTTTCTCTCATTTTATAATTGGTCCTCATAGATTACACTGACTGTGCAGCAACAAAACAAAACAGGCAGCACAGTTTAAACAATGTCAGGGAGCATTGCCATTGGGATCATCAAGGTCATCTGATCAGGATGTAATAGAAAAGTAATGTAATAGAAGAGTCTGAATATGGTACATGATTGTGTTCATGTTGAAATTTAGACCATGTCCATTTGGAACTTATTTTTCTCATGTAATTAGTTTTGACAGTGTTGAATGCATGTTTGTAATACAATGTGTAGGCACTCTTCCCCATGTGAGCTGAGTTAGTGCCATTCTTCAGAAAGACAGCCCTACTTCAGACCATCAGTGAGTCTGAAATGGCTCTCTGCTTCACACAAGGGCACATAAAGGGTTTAGTCATACCTTAATTATTGCTGTAATAAAGTCATTCCAAGATATTGTAGCTCCTCGGTTTTATGGGGCAAATATGTCATACAAATAACCTCTGCAGGGAGACAACTGGTGTTTACCACCTCAGGGAACTTGTTCACACATAATGAATTGCCTATGTAACTCTAACTTCTGTCTGGGAAATTGTGTGATTATGTGTGACAAATACATGCCTATTTTGTTGTATCTACATTCTGCGTTGCCGCAAGAACCCATCTTCCCCAGGCTTCCCACAGCATGTATATGCTGTGCAAAACAAACATGTAATGCTATTTTGAAAAGACACTGAAATTTCACCTGCAATTCAAGTCAAATGACAAGGGGATTTCACTTCAAACATTAGAAGATTTTTGTAAGAAACCAAAGGAACATTAATAAAGTCTAGCCAGTTGTACTGGATAGGTGGTTATGCAATAGATTTGACCTATAGAACTGCCTTGTGTTGTGTAACAGTGTACATATAGGGTACAAAAACATAGCTTCTTAAACAAAAGTGATATCTGTGTAGAGAATTCACCATATGCAGAATATCATTTAGTTTTTAAGCATTTACTCTGATATGATATTCAGATGGTATTTAGATCTCACTATATGTACTGCCCAACTTGCATTCATTGCAGTGGAGCCTACACAGGCAGAGTAACTGGCTTTTCCTCTGATAGAGAGTTGTATCTGTTGCTTTTCCTACCTACCACTAGATCATTGGATGGTAGATAAGCTGTAATACAAATCCTTTTAATAGTTCCCCTTTAACTACTGCCTTATAGGGACAATAACTTTTTCTCCTCTATGAACTGCATTGTTTTTAAATGTTTACATGCTCCCCCCCCCCCCCCCGCCCAAGTGCCTTGTAAAACAGCTAAGTTTAAATATTTAGGCTGGACTAATACAAATACCATCTGAACATTAATATTATTACAACCATCAACATTCAAAATGGTCATAATCTGATTGCAGAAACTTTCATTAATATACATGTCAACAAAGGGTGACTCTTACAGTGATATTAAAAAGACTTTTATTGTAATATAATATATAATCATTAATTGCTTTGCCAAAAGGGGGGAATACATTCCTATATAACATTATAAATTATATACAAGGTTAAATTATTCATTAAAGCACAGAGAAAATATTACGACAATAATTTCCTTCTTTTATTACAAATGTCAGATTCTACCTAGGGGTGGGTAAAATAATGGTCACTTTTAAAAACAAAAGCATTATTATTATGGGACATTGTCAGTTTACTGTCAAATCAATTTTTGATGATTAGATGGCAGTTATTGTAATTAAAACAATTTTTTAAAAGGGTGAATAGTAGAACAGTGAAGTTTGAAGCTACTTATGAGTCAGTTGCAATGCGATCCTAAGCATAATTAGACCCTTCTAAGCCCATTAACTTAAAAAGCAGGATGGTGTTAGGCAGGTATGTCTAAAACACAGCAATGGTACCATGTTTTTATCTGATTATTAAAATATTTTTTTCTGCATATTGATTAACATCTTCAAGGGCTTAAATAAAAAGTTGATGAAAAAAACCAAAATATAGAATTAAAACCACAAAACAATAACACAAAGCTGCAGAGACCAGCTGGACCACAGTTTCCTCGTAGCCCATATCCAAAAAAGAGTTAACAGATTTGGCTCAGGCCAAGGCTAACAAGACATTTCCAAAAGTTCTCTGAAAAAGCACTGCCTTGGCTTGACTCATTAGTTATAACACAAAAAGAGTAGAGTGAGCCTCCTTCCATAACTGCCATATCAGTGCAGAAAAGCCCCTAACCAGAGCAGCTGCTGCTGCATTTCAGATATGCGAACCACCCAAAAAAATCACTGTACACATAAATTATTAGACAACAAATTGTTTCCTAAAAATGAATTAATATTTTATTTTAGTCCTTTTTCACAGAAGTTATTGATCACTCCCGTTTTTGTCTCTGAACACAATCACAAATAATGTGGCTACGGATTGCCTAGGTTGCCATCCGTTTCTTTTAATTTCTTCAGGCCACTGTCTCAGTGGTGGAGCTGTGAATACATACTGATGCTTACAAACAAATCCCATGCTATATACAATAAATCATGTATACATAATTAAAATACAATTATGGAGACCAGAGAATCTTGCCCCAAAAAGCTCTAGAAGTTAATTTTGACTTTGTAGTCTATCTTGTAAGTGTTGTTGTTTTTTGGTGGATTGCATACCATAGCTGTACATCCATTGGTGGTTGACTTTGCTGCATTTCAGACGGCAGGGCACACAGAGTCAGGACCTCTGAGAAAGATCTCAATGGCTGTTAACTTCACATAGAAGAAGGTCTGATAGAACAGAAGAGCCCAGTTTATGTTATTCCACAAAAATGCTAGGGTCTGTCACAATAGAAGTGCTTCAAACAAATATAAAAAAACAGTATCGTGTTCTTTTGAGATGAGACAGTGGGACCAGACTTTATCCCAAGTTTTTTTCCTTTTTTAAAGGTTGGACTGAGAATCACCTTCTGTTAAGTTCTTTCTCTTATAGGCCCTGGTATATGTCAGGCTTGAATTTGTCCACAAACCATATAATGTTTCCACCTCATCAGCTGCCTGGCAAAAGTGGTGTTAATTACTAAAAAATTAAAGCAGCTACAGGTCTGGGGGGAAGGTCTCTTTTCACTCCCCAGTGATGTCCACAAGTCTTTTCATTCCAGTTTTCATCCTAGGCTGTGATAAAACACACAATTAGACCTGACATAGGCACGAATGCCAGGTGGATTTAAAGGAAGTGATCAGACAACAACATCTGTCAGCAACCCTTTTTGCTCCTCTGTAGAAGCAGAGTTAAAAGACACTGGGGAAAATCTGGTAGTAAATGGGTTGTGATGGGTCATGGATGGACTTTCCCCTGTCTGATCGCTCCAGCACACTCTTATGGTATCGGGATGGTCTGATCAGGTCATCCCGACTCTGCCATTGTTTCCCCCCTTCACAGTATGCGCATCATCGCAAACTCCATAGGGAGCCCTCAGTGCAGAGGTGCAATTCATTGATCCCTTGTTTAAGTGCATGGGGGGAAAATGGGACAACCCCCCCAATGCACTCACAGTTGTGTCTGATCACACACTGACAGACTGTGCCTGCAGCTTCAAAGGGTGGTGTGATTGTCCAACTGCAGGTCAAATTCCTCCAGAGGAAATAGCCTCGCTCCCCCTTTATCTTGCGCATGTGATCACAACCGTAGTGGGTTTTTTAAAGAGGAGAATTTGTTTTCTTTCTGGCTGCCAGCCATCTGCAAATACTGTTAGTAAATTCTGACTGTTTTGATAGAGTTAAATGGAAAATGAATGGGAGGGTAAAGGGTAAACCCTCTGGAAACAGCTATGGCAGATTGCTTTTTCAGTGCTGAAGGATCAAATGCTATATACCAAATATGTTTCACTCCTACTGCCTAAGAAGTGAATGTGAAATCTATATGATTGTGTTCTTACAGGAAGCACTGTTAAAATGTGCACTCTATTCTCATGCACAAGATGCAAATTATTAAATCAAATAACCATGGACCTATATCAAGAACACAGATTCTCTTTTTGAAGGTATCACCAGTACCAGTCAGATTTCTACTGGTTTTAGCTGGTGGAATACTTATCTGCAGCCAAATGTTTCTGTGTTCTATCAGGATTAGGTTTTTTTTGTTTTTTTTTGTTTGTTTTTTATTTTAATTTTTTTTATTGAAACTTTGTCAAACCAACATACAACAACAATATTATACAATTAATACAATTATTTGAATTCAATTTTAACATTAAAAGAAATTACACTGAAATCATACTGCCACTCAAGAGCAATAAAATAAACATTTTAAGCTCACTGCAATAATAAAAAAAATATTTAATTTAAATCGCTTAGGCCAATAATAGGAATGCCTGCTATTAAAATCTTTTTTAACAAAGGGCATCCATTTTTTAACAAAATCTAACTTAACATGTGGTGAACTATAAATATTTAGGTCACAAGTCAATTTTTCCAATATAAAATATTCCCAAACCTTACTCAACCAAACATTTATAGATGGAGGAGAAGTTTCTTTCCAACGGGAGGCCCAAACACTTTTTGCTGCAACTAACATAACCAATATCAAATTTTTAACTAAAACAGGTGGCTCTTTGCCTATCCACAAATGCAAAAGGATTATCCTTGGATCAGCCTGAAGTTGAATCCCAGTAAACCTAAAAATCTCTTTTAAAACTAATTTCCAAAATAATTGTGCGACTGGACATGTCCACCAAAGGTGATAAAACGTTCCAGGTAGGCCACAATTTTTCCAACATAGAGGAGAGGCAGATTTATAAATATGCGCTATCCGGATGGGTGTAAGATACCAGCGCGCTAGTACTTTATAGGTTTGAATTTGTATGTTCAATGCAGGAGTCACTAAAGTAGGTGAAGTCCAAATTTGTGTCCATTGGTTTGGCGTAATTTCCTGACCTATATCTAACATCCAAGCCTTCTGATAATACATTGGCTCCTTAAAAGAAGCTTCATTTAACAAAACATAAATTTGAGAAATTAAACCTTTGATAGGAATTAAGTCTGAATAAAGAATTTTTTCAAAGGGCGATAAAATCAATCGCAAACTATCAAAAGTTTTATTACGGAGTAAATCTGCTAGCTGGTGGTATTCAAACCAAGGTAGCTTAACATTATTATCATATTCAAGAGTAGCTTTTGGTTTCAAGAAACCTTTTGTAGTAATATCTATGAATCTAGTTAGATTTTTCTTTTTCCATTGCAAAAATGTTCCATGGCCCATCCCCGGTATAAACCATGGTTGTCCAATAAAAGTTGTGAGCAAAGACCACTTCGGTGCTAAAACAGATCTAAACCTGAACCAAGTTTGTAAAGTAGATAATAAGAAAGGATTAGTATATCTCTTTAAATCCTTAGAAGCAAAAAAATGCCACATTTGATCAGATAGATTTCCTATTTCAAAATCTAAATCTTCCAACCACTTCCAATCAGCCAAATAAGAAGTCCGATAATGTTTAACCAAATTAGATAAAATAACAGCAAAGTAATAAAATTTGACATCAGGTACCGCCAGTCCTCCAAATTTCAAAGGACGTCTGATAGTATTGAAATTAATCCTAGGCTTTTTAGACTGCCAAATAAAAATATTAAGATCAGTTTGCCATTTTTGGAGCAATGAATTAGGAAGAATGACTGGGAGTGCTCTGAAATAAAATAACATTTTTGGAAAAATAATTGATTTAACCACAGCTATACGCTCTATCAAAATCAATGATTTACAAGAAATTTGCTTTAAGAGCGTTTGTATTGATATGGTGATTTGATGGTGATTAGCCTTCACAATATCTTTTAAATTCAAAGGAATTTGAATCCCTAGATATTTAAATTTATCTGACACCCATTGGTATCTATAAGATTGCCTGATAAAGGTTTCTACTTGGGGATTTATTAAAATAGGATATAGAAGAGTTTTATCTTCATTTACTTTTAATCCTGAAATGGCACCAAATAATTTTAAATGAGACTCAATAATAGGAAAAGAGGTTTGGGGATCTGAAATATATAAAATCATATCATCTGCGAAAAGGCTTAATTTAACAGAATGAGGGCCTAACGTTATACCTGGATTACCTGGATCTGTACGGAGAAGAATAGCTAAAGGTTCCACTGCAACTGCAAACAAAAGCGGTGAAAGGGGACACCCTTGACGAGTGCCCCTGGTTAAGTGGAACATTGAGGAATAAAGGCCATTAATATATAACATAGCTCGTGGGGATGAATAAAGTGCTTCAATAGTTTGAATGAATTTCACACCAAACTGCATTTGATTCAAAAGGCCAGAAATATACGTTGGTTCTAAAGTATCGAACGCCTTTTCGATGTCTAAGTATAAAATACAGGTGTCATGAAGATTTTTAGCTCTACAAAGATGAATGACATTTAAAGCCTTTCTCACATTGTCTGTCATATCGCGTGAAGGAATAAAGCCCGTTTGATCTAATGAAATATATTGTCCTATAATTTTGTTAAGTCTAGAAGTCAAAATATGGGTAAAAAGTTTGTAATCATTATTTAACAATGAAATAGGCCGATAAGATTTAGGATTTCTAGCATCTCTATCTGGTTTTGGTACTACTATTAAATTAGCTATATGCCAGGATTCAGGAATAGTACCTGTATCTAAAATTAAATTAAAAAGATCCAATAAATAAGGGGACAAAATAGTTTGGAATTGTTTATAATACTCTGAAGTGTAGCCATCTATTCCAGGAGATTTATTGTTTTTCAAAGAACGAATTGCTAATTGAAGTTCTATAAAATCTATGGGTTGATTCAGAGATAGCCTATGAGCTTCTGTTAATACAGGTAATCCTGGAATATTTTCTAAAAACTGAGAAATTAATGTTGATGAGGGCTTAGTTGAAGAATATAGATTTGTATAAAACTCTTTAAAAACTGCAAGAATGCGTTGGGTAGAAGTTTGGGTACTACCTTTTGAATCATGAATCAATTGAATACCAGATTCCGATTTCCGGGCTTTAACCTTCCAAGCTAAAAGACGTGCTGATCTAGGATTTTTATAACAATATGATTGCTTCAAATAAAGCAAATTTCTTTCTATGTGATGACTATCTAAGGCTTCTAACTTTTTGCGTTCTTCTAGCAATCGTGTATATATCTTAGTACTGCAAGTTAATTTATGCTGATTCTCCAACGTTTTGATGGTCTGTAATAAATGTGTTTTCATTTTTTTTTTCTTTTTAGCTATTGCTGAAGAAATAGAAAGGATTTTACCCCTGAGCACAGCTTTACATGCATCCCAGACTGTATGCAATGGAACTTCTCCATTTAAATTATATTTAAAAAATTCCTGTATCTCTGATTCTATTTGTTGAATTACCACTGGATTTTTTAATAAAAAATTATCAAAGCGCCATCTAAAACTTCGAGTTTGAAGAGTTGTCATTCTTACATCACACGTTACCGGAGTATGATCAGACCAACATTTTGGATGTATATCAGTGTCCACTAATTTATCAATCATAGAATTAGATATAAAAATATAATCTATTCTTGTATGAGTTAAAAATCTACTAGAATAATAAGTAAAATCACGTTCATTTTCATGCAATATCCTCCAAGAATCAGTCAAGCCGAATTGATGAATGATTTTTTTAAGGCCAGTATCAGGATTAATTTTTTTAGCTGTGGTTTTTTTCCTTATTGTTTTTTTAATCTAAATTCAAATCCATAATATAATTAAAATCAGCTCCTAAAAAAACAGTACCTTCTTGAAAAGTCTGAAGTCTATGCAAAGTTTCTGAAGTAAAGCCCAACTGGCCAGAATTTGGTGCATACACAGATGCTAATGTCAAAAGTTGCTCATCTAAAGTGCCTTTAACGAATAAATATCTACCTTGCTTATCTATAATTACATCTAAACATTTAAATCTATGTGTACGTGCCACTAAAATTGCAACCCCACGAGCTTTAGAGGATCCAGGTGCTGAATAAGAATAAATAAACCATTTGGATTTAAATATAAAATTGACATGATTTTTTAAGTGAGTCTCCTGAAGCATTACAATATCTGCCTTTTGCTGTTTTAAATACTGATGAATACGTTTGGCCTTAATAATATTATTAATCCCCCTACAATTTAAAGAAAGGATCTTAACATTAGTAGCCATTTAAAAATCTATAAAAGAGATTACCAAAAGGATCTTTCATCAGTCTATCCATAAATAATACTATAAACAAAAAAGAGCAGCACATCTTTTTGTGGATTAAAATACCAATAAACAACTGTTGCAGCATTAAAAAAAGCCTAATAACCTCTTATTTTTAAAGGTCTCCTCTAAATTCAAATAATAATACAAAATGTTGATTCCAGTATTTAAATAAAAAACTAATACACATATAGCATTCATTGCTATATCTCTTCTTCCCAATCCCTCCCTCCTTATTCCACTAACCCTAAAACATAAAACGGAACAAAATAGTCCCCCAAAAAAGCTGTAAACAAGAAACATTAAACTCTGAAGTGGCAACCAGCTCCTCCAGCCCTCCCTCCCCACTCCCCGCCTTCCCACCCCCACCCTTAGGATTTTGTTAAACTGCAGTCCCATAGTCATAAATAAAATAAAAAGTACCAGTAAATTATGCAAAGCACCTCCTGGTATTAAACAGTCAAAACTCAAAGGTTGCATCTTGCTTTCCCCAAACCCTCCCACACCCTCCCACTTACCCATCCCCACCCACATAACTTTATTAATCTGCAACTTCATAACCATTGAAAAAGTAAAAAAAACCCATAAAGCCCAGAAGTTGCTATTTGCCATATAGGGAACCATTGTACCCTGCACAAATAAAACCTTTGTCAGGGTAGAGTGTAACACACTCCGCAAACTTGTCCCTCTTCCTTAGGGAGCGCACAAATACTAAGACTCCAAAACGCCTCCCCCTCCCGCAAAAGAAAATCAAAATAATAAAAGGCTATAAAGCCTCCTAATTCACACAGAATTAAAATCTCACATAAAGTAGGTAGCCATCAGTCAATTAAAAAAAAAAGTTCAGTTTGCTTCTCTTAATGGTATTTTGTTGGACTTAAATGGTGAAGTAAAATCCAGTTTTCTCTTGAGAGATCTATCACAGTCCATTGGCACGGTGAGATTTAAAGCTCGCAAAGTTACTGCTCCACCTTCCAGATCTTCCACTGTCCAAGTTTTACCTTGATGCCGGATTTGCATTTTACCAGTAGGGAGCCAGCGATATCTGATGTTAGCCTCAGCAAGTTGCTGTGCAATAGGTTTAAGTTGTCTGCGAGTCTTGAAGAGTCTCAGCCGGTAAATCAGGAAATACCAAGATGGTTTTATCCTTATACATTAGACCTCTTTGTTCTCGTGATGCTTCTAAGATTTTTTTCTTTGTACGATGGTCTGCAAGTTCTATGATAATATCTCTGGAAAACCGATCTCTATTCGTGAAGGGGGAGCCCACTCGATATGCCTTAAGTATATTTGGAGCAATGCCTTCTTCCAAGTGGAGAGCTGATGAGAGCCACGTTGCCATAAAAATCTGCAAATCTGTAGTAGCTTCTTCTTTCTCCGCAATCCCACGAAATTTCAAATTCCGCTCCCTCAGCTTATTCTCCAAGGTAAGAACTTTTTCTGTAGTCCACTTTTCCCGAGTTTCTAGGCTCCTAATTCCATCTTGATTAGCTATGCCCGTTTCCATTGCAGTATTGGCTGTTTGGGCTACCTCCTGAATAGTCAATTGACTCCAATTGTTCAGCCAAAGGCTGTATTATACCTTGAATATCATTTAGTATATCTTGTTTCAAAGAAATTATAGTGGTATGGAAGTCAGATGCAGTAAGTGTCTGGGAGGGCAGAGCCTCAGAAGATGCAGCGGCGGCCATTTTGTCTCTCTGTGGCAATGCAGTGCTTAAATCAGCAGCCAGGCCAGATGAGGATAAGAGGCTCTGAACTAGTTTAGTAGGCTTAGAGGCTTGCTTGCCTTTGTTTCCATTAATTTTCTTCATATTTGAGGCTACTTACAGTTTTGTTCTGTGCCGATTTTAGCAGGAGGAGGGAGAACAGTTGAGGAGCTCAGTCTCTGCACGTCAGGCTTCCTCTGAGTCGATGCCCCGCCCCCCTTCTATCAGGATTTGTATTTTAGTGCTGGCTTTCTAAAAAGGCACTGGGCTTTCCAAGGTATCAGCATATTGCTGCTTTGATAATGATCCATGTTTGCTCCTCACTGTCCCATGACAGATCATTGCTCAGGGTGAATGGGTGCCTCATGCTCCACGTGCTTACCTGTTTATTCTGTCCTGGGTTTATATTGGCTGCAAACCTTCATAATGTCTGTTACATTGCTAATGAAGCCTAATCCCATATCAACTGTGCAATTATTCCAGAGAATCTGGTTTTAGAATTGCTGACCATTTAATGCATATGAATATATCGACACTAGTATGAAATAAAATGATATAGCAAGAGTGGAGCTTTGCCTGAAATGTGGAAGCTTTTCCTCCAGATAACAACCCTCCAGATTTCAGCATTGGGGCTATTATATCGCTATCAAATATTTCAATATGAGACATTAATATGTAATAAATTTGATGGCCTTTAGGCCTCTTCTTTTATGAGTAGAGAGATCAGATCCAGTTATTTCTCTCTGGTATGACCCTTAAAATTTCCTGCAGAAAAATTTTAATTATTCAGAGAAATGTGAATCCTTCTTTAAAGAAAGTTTCTTTCTAGCTCTTTCACTCAATTCCTAGGTCTCAAACATTTGTGGGGGTTTTTGGTTTAACATTTAATCAAACACACCTGAGAATATGTAATTTCCTTCCTCGGTTTAATGTCACCTCTGGGCTTGGAGTCTCAGATTTGTTTTTCACCTGGTAAAGTCACTGTGACATGAGATATACTAATCATATTCACATAGTGAGAATTTATTTTGAATATATCTCTGTCTACTGAGACATGCGGTTTATCATATTTTTTAAAAAATGTCCAGCCTTTACTCCTTTTGCAGGACATGGTAAATCTCGGGACTGAATTGACACGTGATCTGGGTCCCTCCTTCAAAACTCACAGGTATATGTGCACTATCATGTCCCAGCCACAAAATGGAAATGTAGCACAAGGACTTAGCAAAGCTAGTCTCACTGCATGACAGAGTGCTATAAGTAAAATTACCCGGCTCTCCACATTATTTCAATAATCTCCTGCTGTGTTTAGGTCCACTGGAAATCAACAAGTGATACTAACCTTTAGATCTAACCACATGAGGCCATAGTCATAAGAAATATTCATTATGAAGAAGAAGAAGAAGAGATTGGATTTATATCCCACCCTTCACTCACTTAAGAGTCTCAGAGCATCTTACAAACTCCTTTCCCTTCCCCTCCCCACAACAGACACCCTGTGAGGTAGGTGGGGTGGAGAGAACTCTTTCCCAAGCTGTCCTTGAGGGAACAGCTGGTACAGAGCTATGGCTTGCCCAAGGTCATCCAGCCAGGTGCAAGTGGAAGAGTGGGGAATCAAACCCGGTTCTCCCAGATTAGAGTCCGCGCACTTAACCACTACACCAGACTGGCTCTCTATGACCATGAGAAAATCATGGGTATTGTTCTCTTGATGCTGACATTATCACACTGAAAATATATGTGGGGAAGCCCACCTCGGCGATGCCATTAATTTTGCATCTGAAATTAATCTGAAACTTTGAGAACAAAAATTTTTAGACTGAAGGTTTCTTGTTCATATTGGGAAATACTGTATCAATATAAAATTGTATTCTTTGGCTGCTGCTCCTGAATTTAACTGAAGTTTTGTCAATGAAATTGACAAGACTTAACTGACAGAATACTTTCCCATCTTTTCTGTTGTTGGTATTTTTACTTGTCGGGGGGTGGGGGAGTAGATCATTTTAGTAGACTGTGGTCCTTTCTTTATCTTGGTCTAAAAATAAACGTGGTTTTATTGTTTAACTCACTGCTTATTAAATACTGTACGCAAAAGCTAAAGTATGAAGGAAAGTGAACCCATAATTATGAAGTTATAAATACTGGGTTCATTTTGTATATGAAAGGAATATTTTACCTGCTTCCTTTGTTCAGCATATCCCACAAAAGCTGTTTCTTCTTCACTTCTGATGTTGCTGCTGTTAGTTTCCCATCAGAACTTGAGCTGTGGCATCACATACGCCATTTATTTTGAGCAATAAAATTACATGTGTCATGATGTCATTATTAAGTGCTAGTGAATATTTTGCCCTCCAAAGCTATAAAAAAATGGGAAGACACCTTTCACAATGGGAAAAAATGTTTTAAAATGTGTCATTTCTTTCAGGTATTGAGCTATTTCTGAACACAGTTTGGCTCCACATAAAATGATGTAATGAAAATACTGACCATTGTATAACTGACCATTTTACTGCCCATTGTATAACTGCCAGGCAATCAAGGAGAGGTTTTAGAAGAAATTGCATTGGCGGTTTATCCACAGAAATGAGTTCTACACCCCCCCCCCCCCAATTTTGTAATCTGGCTTTATTACATTTTGGTTGTGTGTACTTTTTATTGCACTCTTTTCTTATTGCGTGGTCTGCCTTGAGTCTCAACTAGAAAGGGGTTATAAACAAATTAGGTAAACAAATAAATAAACTTGGGCAGCGAAATAACAATACATGGTTAGGTTGTTTATGAAGACACTCAGAATTCTCATAAATGAATGTGCTTAGCTCTTAGTCTCAGTATTTTCTTCATTCTGACCCACATACAACCTCACACATTTGTTGGTGACATTGATATATTGCTCATTAGATTACTGGGGTAATAGTTGCCAAAAATATCATCATTGCTTTTTCTAAAAAGTAACAGCATTTTGAATGTTCAACTAAGCTTTTACTTGGCTCTTTATGTCATTTGCCAGCTATTTTTCTGTAGCAACATGTAGTTTACAAGACAGAGTTAGGCACATGCTGGAATAGCCAGCTTCAGACCTTGAGAGTGTTCTATATTTATAGATCTAATGGACTGCAGATGAATTGCTGACATTTGTGTTCAAAATGTGACTCAACAATGTGCAGCCTGACAGGGCTCATTTTCATCCGTTCTGCTTAAATCAAACTTCATTCATCTCCTCCTGGGACAGTCTAGTTTGCGTTATTAAATAAGTAACTTAAAATAAAACTGCTTGAAGGATTTAGGTTTCATATTAAATAAGAAAAAGTGCACATTGTCTCCACATGTCCCACATTATGTAATGTATCTCTGTATGCTTCTAGACCATTTGATGCTATGGGATATCAGAAAGAACAGTAGAAAAATCAAAAGCTATCAAATGTTCATACTACTGGTAAAAAATGAAAAAGAAAAGCAATTTAGCAATAAACTACCAGTGGAAATGTAAATCTTCTGTATGAAGGTTTTTAAAGAACAGGAAGCCTTAACTGTATGAAAGGACAAGAGACTGTATGCTGTAGATCTTATCCAGACTTTATGTTCTGTATCTGTTCTAGGACCAGAAGGGTAGAAAAACATGATGCTTGTCATCTCTGTTGAGTACTACAGCCTATTAAGACTGGAATCACTGAAGGCGCTCTGTACTAGTGTGTCTTATACTGGGGACACTGGACACTAGAGGCAATGCAGATTTGTTTATATTCTTTTATTTACTTCACTTATACCTCACAGTTCTCTCCAATGGGGGCCCAAAGTGGCTTGCATAATTCTCCTCTCCTCCATTTTGTCCTCACAACATCCCTGTGGGGCAGGTTAAGCTGCAAATGTGTGAGTAGCCCATGGTTACCCAGGCAGGTTCCATGGCAAAGTGAGGATTTGAACTTGGGTCTCCCAGATCCTAGTCTGACAGTCTAACCACTACACCACCACTGGTTCTCCTATTATTGGAAATAAGTCAATTTCCACGATTTGCAACCCAATTACCATTAGCAGGGTATGGAGGAAGAGGATACAGGTAGGAGATTACCATTATCAGGATATAGAGGAAGAGGATACAGGTAAGAGATAGACAAGGAGTAAAGCAGTACAAGAGCTGGACAGCTACAAAAGATGCAGTGCATCAAGTGCCTTAACTGGGTAGTTGGTAACTATGGGAGCAAAAGATTTTGAGAAGGCTTAGAAGGTGGCATGAATGCATACTTGGAGAAGCACTAATATATAATAGCGCTGTTTTAATGGCCCAGGCTAACCTGATCCCATCAGATCTTGGAAGCTAAGCAGGGATGCCCCTGGCCAATATTTGGATGGGAGACCTCCAAGGAATACCAGGATTATGACATGGAAGCAGGCAATGGAAAACCACATCTGAACATCTCTTGCCTTGAAAGCCCTACAGAGTCACCATAAGTCAGCCATGACTTGATGACAAAAGGGGGGAAAGCTTGCCTCAAACAGACCACCCGCACCATTTCACAATCATGCATCAATAACTGACTGTGTTCTTCTCATTTGATCATTCCTCATTTACACCATCACAAGCTGTTAATTGATAGACTTGAGAGATAAGCTGAACCCTGGTTTTGAAAATGGAGTTCAAGCCCATTGGTCCTTGAAGCAGAAATGCAAATGCATCACCACTGTGATGCCAGTCTAAGGTTTCCTCTTCCTAAAAGGGGAGTCTCTTTTCATTATAACTAAGATAAAACAGTTTGTCTCTGAAACAAATTAACTGGAATGAAGACTATCCAGTGGGTAGGTGAGTTATAAAATTCCAGAGTGATTGTCAAAGTCTGGCAGCTCTGATCATTAGACAATTTCATAGAATGACCTGTGAACAGGTTTCCCCCCCCTCCTTTGACTGAACTATGCACCCAGATGGAAGGGGATGAGCACCTATGTCCTGCCAGTGGAGGACCACGGAACCAGATTTCATGTTTCTATATAAAGACCTCACTTCTCCCCACCCCACAATCATTTGTTCTTTGTTCTGTTCCTGGCCAACACAGGGAGAACATGGAAGGCAGGCACACTAGGCATTTCACCTTAAATCATGTACCTTAGACATAGAAAGCAGTACTAACTAGTGGTTATATCTTATGCTTTTTATCTTCTCTATTTTGCCTTTGGAGACTGGATTTCAGTCTGTTGATTGTCACAAGTAGATGACCTGTACTTATTCCGCCCCCCATTTTATCTTACTGTTTCCCCATGTACTTAAATAAACTTGTTACCTTTTGCCACTTTGAATAATTGAATACTGAACCCTCTGATCACCCAGTAAAAAATTACACATATTGTTTTCCAGAATATAGTCATACCACATAAATACATAATTTTTAAAAAATAATTTGAAACAATTAAAAACTATGTTTGGAACCTAAGATATTAGACAACTAGAAGACAATGATCATTTATACCCAAAATTATGAATATATCTCTAGTTATAATAATTCTGAAAGAACTTAAGTACTGAACTGGCAATATTTTTTATTTCTTTAGAATAGTTCCACGCCACCTCTTCAGAGTCCTGCTTAAGGCGGCTAAAAATTAAAAACCACTTTATAAAATACAATACATGAAAACATTAGCCACTAAAAAACAAACTATTGAATATAAGTAGCATAAAAACTATTCATAAAACAGAACTGGACCATTAGAAAGATAAGATAACCCCCCTAATTTAAAGCCTGGGTAAAAAGATGTGTTTTAGCCTGGCACCTAAGAGAAAGTAAACACCAAGTGAGCCTCAAGAAGGAGGTCATTCCAGAGGTGAGGTGCTACCACAGAAGTTGCTGTCTCTAGTTGCCAACTGCCTCACTCCTGAAGGAGGGGGAGCAGAGAGCAGGGGTTAAGTGGCAGATCTTAAATGGAGGGCTGGATAGTATAGGAGGAGATGGTCTTTCAGGAACCCTGTCCCCAAGCTGTTTGGGGCCTTAAAAGGTATGAACCAGCAATTTGAATTGTGCCCTGGAACAGATGGGTAGCCAGTTTTTACAATGAAACAAGTGTTTTCTCAAAAGTCAATTGTGGGCAACATAGTTTAATATGAAGGTTGCATAAGAAGTCATTAAAAAGGAGCTTTTTATTTTGTTTGAAACTCTGAGTTTATATCACCCCAAGATTCCCTGACAAGATAAAGTCAGTGGGTTTCTGAATAACTTATTTGGCAGTTGTTTGTATAATCAAATTTCCATCGACATTTTTCTTTGTCATGATTTTTTTTTAAAAAAATCCAGTTATTTTATTCATCTGGGTAGCCATGTTGGTCTGAAGCAGCAGAACAAAATTTGAGTCCAGTGGTACCTTTAAGACTTTGAATAAAGCTTTATTGGTCTTAAAAGTGCCACTGGACTCAAACTTTGTTCTTCCTCTATTTTATGTTCATACCTGTTGTTGTAACCCACCCTGAGCCCTGCTGTGCAGAAAAGTTCAATAATAAATAAATAAATAAATAAAACATGAAAGGGCAGTGTGGATTCTATGGAATAGGTTGTGCAAACTATAGGAAATTCTGATTCACCAAAAGGATGAATGGTAGCAGGGTTAAAGGAAACTTTAACAGCATAAAATATCAGCATTCAGGGATTCAGCAAAAAGGTACTCAAACTGCTAGTAGATCCAGGGCTGTAGTAGCTAACCTATTTCTGCATAAACTTCAAATAAATAGATGGAAAACCATTGATTCCCCATAGCCAAGATAAACTGTTGCCAAGCCCAAATGTCTGTGTATATTTACAACCTGTGAACATCATAAACATGTAATAGCCAACTAAAAACAGGTATTTTTTTAGCTCAGAAGCTTTTACTGAATTATTGTGAACATTTTTTCCCCTAAATAATAACCTCCTTAAGAAAGTAACCTTTGTCATGCTGCTCACAGAGTGGTAACTAAAGATGAATTTTTCAGGGTGATTTAAGCAGGTTAAAAATGAGAGTGAGCTTGAAAAACCCACTCTGAGACAAGGGCTGCAATCACACACACTACATAATCCACTTTCAATCCCCTTTCAATCCACTTCCGAACTGGATTTTAATGAGTGAACTGGCAAAATCCAGTTGGAAAGTGCATTGAATGGGGATTGAAAGTGGATTATGTAGTGCGTGTGATCACAGTGACAAATCTTTGGTGGGCAGTGGTGGAACCTGCAGTCATATCACTAAGGCATCTCAGCTGACACCAATTATTTTTAAACAGCTATTCCTTAGCCCAGTCTCATTAGATCTTAGTAACTAAGCAGGGTTGGCACTCGTTAGTACTTGGATGGGAGATCCAAGTGTATCATTGGGAGATAAAAGTATACCAAGGAAGTGTATCATTGCTATGAAGAGTCACACAATGGCAAACTACCTGTATTCATCTCTTGCCTTGAAAACCCTAAGGAGACTCCATATGTTGGTGGCAATTTGATGGCACTTTCCACAACCAAACAGATGCACCACCAACAGATCCCTATCCTGCCTACAGTCCAGAACCGAGTTCTGCTGAACATAGCTTGTCTGCACGATTCCATCTTTGGTATAATAATTTTTAAAACTGCTGTTTTCCTCTAAATTTTATGAGCTCATATCCTGAAATCCTCTGAGGTTTCTGAGCCAATGAGAGATTTGAATGAGTACCAAGAAAGTTCTTTGCATTCTCTGCTTCCTGGCAGTCTTCTAAATCATCGCCTAAAGGTCCTCCTCTGCCTTATAAAGCTGAGCCAATCATCTCAATTGGAGGCCTCTAGGTTAAAACCTTCATTTGATGTGATGGCACAGCCTTTGTTGGTTTATTCATTGAATCTTATAGTTGCTTCTGAGGAGAAGCAATAATGCCAGCTAACTCTCTGAATCTTCCAGCTAATTAAAAAAAAGTGATTTTCTATACCAACATGGTGCTTATTGCATCTGAGGGGTGCACATTTTGAAATCCATTTCAGAGTATACTTCAGCATAAGACTGGATGATTTACAAGTCAGCCACTACCTTGTTGGGTCACCAAATAATGGGACATATTTCCCCATCTTTTTTCTTCTATGTATTTTTCACTTGAGTGAAGAAAAGGGAGCTCAGCACCACCACCTTGCATCTTTTGTTGTCACCTCCTCACCCCCAATCCTAAAATATTAATGTATTCATTAATTTAAGAAATATAGTAGATCCTTGTATAACAGTACTTGTAATAATTATAGGTATAAGCCAGTGATGGCAAACCTTTTAGAGACTAAGTGCCCAAACTGCAACCCAAAACCCACTTATTTATTGCAAAGTGCCAACACAGCAATTTAACCCAAATACTGAGGTTTTAGTTTAGAAAAAACAACTCATATATTAACATCTTTTGTCTTAAAAGAAAACACAATGACAGAGGTTTCAATGATACAAACAACTTTTTATTGAAAGGTAAAAGTTTAGATTTGGCATGCTTTTGAACAATTAATGTGATTTTGCTGTTGTATGCTCGCTGATAGTTTGTCTAACCTTGGCTCATACTTTGTAAGTTTGAGAGCAACACATGCAGCATTCAGGTCATCTGTTAATCTGTTTCTGGTGTCAGATTTGATATAATTCAAAGCTGAAAACAGCTGCTCACAAGCATAAGATGATCCAAACAAAATAAGCAAAGCAATCCCAAGTGCTTTCATTGATTTAAAATTATTTGGCAGAGAATTCCACACTTTAAGGATTTCATTTTCAGAACTAACTGTGCTGTCCTTTGTCATCTCTTTTATCTTCTCAAGTGTTTCACACAGGTCATAGAATTTATTTTTCCAGATAGAGCTTTCTTGAAATTCCAATTGCTCCATTTCCAGATTTCCTAAATCTAACCAGTGTAAGAGGAAAAGATCAAGTTCTTCAAATTTGGCTTTATCTGGAGAAGTAAGAAAACACAGGGTTGTCTCCAAACGTGTGGCATGTGTCAAAACATGCAGATGAACACCAAGACATGTGTCATTAGCTGATTCACAAGGTTCATGTGGTCCCTATGAGTTGGCAGGATGCATTTTTTCAGTGTGGGATGCTACATTCCTTCCATCTGGGGCCAACATTTGTTACAGATACTGTAATCTGAGTCAGGAGCTAGAATTTAGTGGTGGAACACATGATTTGCAAATAGAAGGTTTGATCCCCGTAGCTCTGGTGGGAAAAAAATAATTCTGAGTTGCAGGCGTTGGAAAGGCTCTTCCCTGGTCTGAGAGCAATTTCTATTGTCTGCAGAGAACAGCTAGCTAGATATTAAATCAATCAAACCCAGATTAGAGTCTGCACACTTAACCACTACACCAAACTGGCTCTCTTTAGTTAGCCTAAAATCTGTTCCAGCACAACCAATAGAAACTATAATTAAAGATAGATTTATAAGGCCTACTGAGGAACAAAACCTGCTGAGGGAAAATCAGCATGGCTTCTGCAAAGTGAAATCCTGCCTAACCAACCTTTTGGGGTTCTTTGAGAAAATGCACAAACATGGTAGACATTATATACTTGGGCTTTCAAAAGGATTTTGACAGGGCACTTCACCAAAGACTCCCAGGTAGAGGTGTGCATTGTGGAATAATGGAATTCACTGCCAGTGGATGTAGAGATGGCCATAACCAAAGACAGATTTAAAAGTGGATTAGATAGATTCATGGATGATAGGTCTATCAGTAGCAACTAGCCAAGTAACTAAACACAACCACTACATTCAGAGGCAATAAAGCTATGAATACTAGTGTCAAGAGACAACATCAGGGGAAGGATTCAGTCCCTATGCTGTGTTATTGGCCATCCAGATTAACTGGCTGGCAAGTGTATGAGACAGTATGCTGGACTGAAGGACCAGTGGTCTGATCCAGCAGGACTCTTCTAATGCACTTGTATTCTTATATTAATCATAGTAATTCTGACCATTCTTCTCCAATGATCTCCAGTAAGGATAAACCTATCTGCATTGAGTGGTGCCATTTGAAGATGAGTGCTCGAAGAAATGAAAGGCCCACATAAGAATCATGATATTGCTATGTGGCATTTTGTAAAAGATGGTGGGCTGGGCCCTTTTCTACTGTGGGTTTTTAAGGCTTGCCTTTGTTATGATATCCTTGTTTCTAAAATTAGTGCTTTTGTGCCTTCAATTGATTTTCTTTTAGATTCTTGACACATCTCTCAAAATAACCAGGGCAACAGCTTTTGAATCATTTCACTTGTAAATTAAAATGGAAATCTCTGCTTTGAAGCCACACTCATCAAAGTGATGCCTTGGAGGTAGTTACACATTCACCGCAACTTACCTCATCTGTCAGTTTCTAATATTTTATTCCCAGGTAATAGAGACAACCTAATTTTTAAATCTATCCATTGCATTTTCTCTCTGTATGCCACAGTTTTAGGGATGCTTTTCCTGATAAATCAGGGTAAAGAAAGATTTTCATTTCTTCTGTGGTTGCTTCTATGTGACAGTTTTGTCCTGCCATCCTTTCCCCAGCACCTGCAAGTATCATCATTTGTGCACCTTTTGCACCCGCACATCCCACCACCACATTGCCATTATCTTTCCTCAATCTGCTTCAGGATTATTATTTTTTTTTGGAATATTGTAGCCAAAGTGTGTTTACATCATTGTGGATTGGAAAGCATTAATTGTTCCAGGTCCTACCCACATTAACACCATCCTTGCCCCACTCATTTTTTTTTTAAAAGTCAGAAAAAGCCCTCAGGTGGTGTGGGGGACGGGAATGGTGACCACAGGAGACTGAATCAAGGACAGTCCACGGAAAATTGCCATGAGGATGCTTTATTACAGCAGCACTAAGAGCCACATGGATACCCTTCATGTGGAAGCACCCTATGTCCTGTCTATAGATATACACCATAAGTTATAGCTTGCTTGTATTTAATTCTAATGATCTGCATAGTCACCAAAGCCTTGTTAGGGGAAAAAGGTAATGCAGTACGTTTGCAAATTTTGATGCATGTAATTAATATAATTTGTAAATCATTTTAATTAAGCTCTAATAAAACACATTTGAGTCTGATTGTAATGCTTATTTATTTTTCAAAATTTATACCCCGCTTTTTTCCCTCAGAAGGGTCAAGGCAGCTAACGAATTAACATACATAATAAAATAACAATTTAATACCATTAAAACCAACCAAAATATTCCAGCACATTATTAAAACAAGATCAGAGCTAAAATGCATACAAAAACATATAAACAGCAATCAAAACATTGGACAGGAAGGAGGGATCACTAAGAGAATGCCAAACAGAACAAAAGTCTTCACCTGCTGAAGGAAGATGACTACAGAAGGGGACAGACATATCTCCTTGGGGAGAGAGTTCCAGAGTTTTGGTGCCTACTGAGAAGGCCCCTTCTGGATTGCCATCCACCTAATCACCTGAAGCAGGACTTCTAAGTCTGAAGATGACCATAGTGGTTGGGTAGTAGGGTTGCCAGGTCCATCATCATCCCAAGTGGGAGACACTGAGGGGCATTCCTGGAGGGGGTGGGGCATCCCCAACATTATGACATAACACTGGGGACATCCTGGCTCCAAGCCCCACCCCTGTGGGGCCCTCCAGCTTTGGGCACTTAAAAGGACCGCTTTAAGTGCTCACAGCAGGAGGGCCCTGCCCACCTGATCTCCGAGCGAGCATGCAGCCTGCAGCCACCCCTCTCCCTCCTCTCTTTCAAGAGAAAAGGGAGAGGGGTTGCTGCGGGTGTTGGGGCTTGGGGGGGGGGCTTCCCCCACCAGCCAGCTGGCCAGGCAACAGGTAGAGCCCCCCCCCCCAAAAGTGGGTAACCCCTGCCAAACCGGGGGGTCTGGTAACCCTCTTGGATAGGCTAATAAGGGAGTTGGGCTTTCAAGCTGATCATGTATCAAAATAAACTTAACTGAACTGAAGGCAGAAAGAGGTCATTCACATATGTTGGTTCCAAATGCTTTAAAGTTCAGCTGCAGCATCTTTACTGGTGCTTGGAAACAAATTAGGAGCCAGGTAACAAGGGCCAAGATGGAGTGATATGGTTCCTACAACCCATTCCACTCAACATCCTGGAGGTAGCATTCTGCACCAATTGGGGTTTCCAAACAACTCAAGGACAGCCTAATGTAGGGTGCATTGCAGTGATCTAATCTAGATTTAATCAGTGGCCAGATCTTGTCTCCCTAGAAAAGACCATAGCTGGCTAATCAGTCAAAGCTGGAAAAAGGCACTCCTGGTTGCAGCTGCCACCTGCTTATCCAGCAACACATCTGGGTCTAAGAGCACCCCCAGACTATGGACCTGTTCCTTCAAGAGAAGTTCAACCCAATACAGAACAAGTGACACCTTAAATCTTGAATCACACACCTTCTGCTCACCAGTAGAATTTCCATCTTGATGGGATTAAGCTTCAGTTTATTAGCTTGCATCTTTTCCAAAACTACCACCAGACACTAGTTCAGAGTTTCGACAGCCTCCCTGGGATCTGTTGAAAGCATGAGATAGAGCTGAGACTATCCACATAAAGTCTAAATCTTGAGCCTGTTTCTTGTTTCAGTAAACAACTGATAGAGCTCCAGGGTGGGCAGAGATCTCAGTTGTTGATGCATCAGTTCTATAGGCTATATGAACAACAAGAAAAAGGTTACCTGGCAGGACATACATGCTAGGCAAGTGAATATTTGTTGTGAGATTAAAGTCTATTAATGTGAACGGGCCTATAATTGTAACCTGAAATGGCACATAATTGGAGTCAGGAACTTGATTGAAAAATGGTAATGTTCCTTTCTCAAGGAACGTTCTCTAACAAGAACATAAGTAGAACTTTGCAGATCAGACCAGTAATCTATGTAGTCCACAATACTGCTTCACACAACAGTCAACTAGTTGCCCTGGAGGGTCACACAAAGGGCACAGAGGTCAAGATCCTATTCTGCTGCTGCTTCCCAAACTAGTACTGAGAGCCTTGCTGCCTCTGTATATGGAGGTTCCCTTCAGTTACCATGGCTAGTAGCTGTTGATAGACCTCTCCTCCATGAGATCTGATATGAGGTTCCATGGATCCATTGTGAAGTAGCCGACACCCTGCCTGAGGTGGCAGTACCTCTTTGGTTTGTGTGTTCTCTACTTGTAGATTTTTTAAATAAAACAAACATTACAGCAGTGCAATAAAGCTCCAGTGCTCTCTTATCCAACGGAGACACAGACTGGTAACACTGTCCCTTGAACATCTCACCAAGTTGGGAAATAGAGAGAATGCTGCAGTATTGAATGAACTGGTCACCCCATTCAGTAATAGTTTTTAAAAATGCATTCTCAATTCTCAGGATCTTAATGAAGAGTACACAAGCTACAGACATACATTGGAAGACTACCCACAGATTGGAAGCTGTATGTTGCACACCAAGAATAGTCCAGCTGTTCTGTTCTGAAGAGTTACACTTTTGTAAAAAAAAATAAAAGATAGGCTTTAAAGGAAGCATATAAACAGTGTCTATAATGTGCTCACTGGAGTACCTATAATTCCTGCACTTTATAAACTTTATAAACAATGTACATGGGAAATGCATTAAAAAGGTCAAAAATACCATTGAAATGAATAAGTGGTTGTAATAAGTGAGATCTGCTTTATGTCACAGCATGAGCACATGAATATTTATTTTAAAGGACACAAAATAGAAAAGCACCATTGCTTTAATTCCTTTGCATGTTTGTGTAACTCCCTTCCAGAGCCTTTAATAAAGCCAGCCAACTTTTCAAGGTGCTGCTAAGTATACTTCTGAATGCTATCCAGTGCATGACATCTATCCTCAATTACAACACTCAGAACTTCCAACTTCTTTGCTTTAATGCCTGTGTGAATGAAAAGACTCATAATCTGTCCCATTTGGTTGACCCCTGTGGGTCAGAAAACTCCTCTCTGCTTGGTGATGCCACCCCTTCCCCATTCTCCCCAGTGGTATGGAAAACAAATTAGGTAGCCACCTACTCAGCACCTGTAGTGCTTTTTAGCTACCGTGCATCCTGCTATGATTGTACAAGCAAGTGTGGAGACAATCTATTGTAACTTTGCAATTTAGAACTATCATGCTCTAGGAATGGTGAGATTCTTCATCACCCCCTTCTCTTATGACACTTCAGATAACAAGACTGAATAGGTATGGTGAGTTAACAGAGATCAGACATGGGCTACAATCATACACACAATTAGGCCCGACATAGATGCGAGCGCAAAGTGGATTTAAAGGGAGCGATCAGACAACAACATCTGGGAAGCACCCCACAGCCATCAGCAACCCATTCTGCTCTGCTGCAGAAGTGGAGTTAAAAGACACTGGGGAAAATCCAGTAGGAAATGGGTTGTGACAGGCCACGGAGGCCTTTCCTCTGTCTGATCGCTCCAGTGTGCTCTCATGGCATTGGGATGGTCGGATCAGGCCATCCCAACTCCATGCCCTTGTTTTTGTCCCCTTCACAGTATGCTCATCATCGCAAACTCCATAGAGAGCCCTCAGTGTGGAGGCATGATTCATCAATCCCTCATTTAAGCACATGGAAAACAAACAGCACAAAAAATCCCTCACCCACAGTTGTGTTTGATCACACACTGACAGACTGTGCCCACAGCTTCAAAGGGAGGTGTGATCGTGCAACTGCAGATCAAATTCCTCCAGAAGAAATAGCCTCACTTCCCCACACCCGGTTTTTTCTGGTGCATGTGACTACACCCATGGAGTGCTCTAAATATAAGAGTTTAATGAATGACTAAAAATAGCATGTGTTCTGTTCAAGCTTTCAGACTGAGCAAGAAAACAAACAAAAAGTGAAAACATGCAGTCCTCTATTCCCACACTAGGTACCTCCTAAATAATATATAATTTAGGACAGGCTAGCTTTACTTAAAGTTGCAGTCGGTTAAAGGTCATCATTACCTTAATTGTCATGGTTGTGCCTTCACTCCACTGTCCCTTGTCACTTAAACAATGTGGAGTCCCAAATCCACCATGGCTTATGTTTATCCAAGGAGTTGGAAGCTAAAGTAAGAGGTGGTAATTTCCCATTTTCTTAGCCCTGCAGTCAGCTGGTCATTAGGAATGAAAATATTTGTTCATTTTAAGTGTTGATTTTTATTCCTTTAATTATTGCATTCATTTGGGTTTTGCCATTGCTGTTTTTCCGTCAGTTTCAATAGGAAACAAAAAAAGAGTGCAACTTCATTTTATACTTAATTGGGATGGCTTTCACTCAGAAGTTTAAGGAAATAGGGGATGGCATTTTTATAGGCAATTAAAGGCAAAGTGCATTCCCAAGTTTTACATCTTACTTGTTCCCCAAAATGGTATGAAATTCTCTGAGATTGTATCTGTCACTTCTGATATCTTCTTCACCAAATATTAAGGAGGTAATAGAAATAGTCCCAGTTTTACAGTCATTACATTTCTCACTAATAGAATAGGCAGAAGCAAGCATTTGGCCCCACCAGAAGTTAGGTAGCATTAGTCAATGGGCACAAGGAGGCATTTGACAACCCGAAGTAGGTAAGCAGAATTGAGCACCAGACACACAGGTTACACTTGACACTTAAGGAATGTAGGAGGCTGCATGGCAGATTCACCATTCCTGCCACAACTCGTGTACTTATGGTTGCGACAGTGAATATGAGTGCTTGGTGGAAACTAAACAGTGAACAATAGTGTTCAATGAAAAGCAATTTAGGTTTGTGTGCATTGTGATGAATGACATATATGCACATATAGACTATTAATACCCATGTCCTCTGTATTAGTAACACTGGTCCAGGTATCACATTATTTTGTGGATTCATGACTGGATCAACCAGCATTTAGTTTAGCCTTAAAGAGTAACCATGGGAACTCTCACAGAGATCAGAGTGAGGAGGTTAAGCTTCCCCATTGTTTCCCCAGTCAAAACTGCTTGACCCACATTGCTTTTTCCTTCAGTAGTGAAAAATGACAGGCAATGAGAAGATTTTCTCTTTTTCCTTTCTACACCTAAAAACAAGCAGGAAAGGCAGATTTAATTAGGGAATGGATGCGGTGGCCGGGGGGGGGGGGGGGAAAGGTTAACCTCTCCAATCCATACTACAATCACAATCCTAGGAAAGCGGTCAGATGATGAAGGGGGAATTAGCATGCAAAAAAGGAGACAAACAACAAATGATATAACAGCAGAATAGGCAGAATAGAAAGATAAGAGCAAATAAAATTTTAAAAAGAAGGAAGCCAGGAAGGAAAGAAGAAAAGCAACAATTCATACCATGGCATCTTTAAATTTGCTTTCCCCTCCTTCTTGACTTTCTGTTTTCTACTTAATAATTTTAGGTTCTTTCACACATGCTAAATAATGCAGTTTTGATCCATTCAGTGACTGTTTGCAAGTGGATTTTACCATTTCTCACAGTAAAATCCAGTTGCAAAGTGCATTGAAAGTGGATTGAAAGTGCATTATATAGTGTGTGTGAAAGTGCCATTTTGTGAAGTGGAGCAAACAACAAACACCCAGTTTCATTTGGCTAAAGGCCTCTTTATTAACGGTAACTGTAGGGCAGGTAACTTGGCTATTGGAATAAGTTATAGCGATAGTTAACTCTAGGCTTGCCAGTCTCCAGGTCAGAGCAGGAGTTTCCCTGGGTTTTGGGTTTTAGCCAGCTGGCTGGTGGGGAAAACCCTGTTCCCAAACAGCCACATCCCCATGTGATGGAAGTGAAGTCATCCAGTCAAGTCAAGTTTATTATAACAGTCATAGACCAGATAAAAGTAGTTTTACATATGAATTGCATAAAACTTTTGTGGCTAATAAAACATTTTCTATATAACACGTGCAAGTTAAATGGAACAGGAGCACAACTAATAGTAACATTTCACTTATGGGGCATCCAGTCCTGTAAGTGAAGTCATCATTCCGGGGACATCGTGCAGGGACTTTCTGGTTTGAGGGCAAAACTATGATTTTAAGCTGATATCATGTTGGGGATGTCCCAGAACGCCCCCCAAATCTCCCCACTGGAGTGATGAGGGGACCTGGCAACACTACTTAACTAAGGAAGCTTTTAAGAGTATTTATTGCTGTATGTTATTCATTGTTTTATTGTAATGTTTTAATCAATTTTATAGGTCAATGTACCAAATAGGCCTTCGGCCCATGTAAGCCGCCCTGAGCCCGCACGCGGGGAGGGCGGGATATAAATATGAAATAATAAATAAATAATAAATAAATAATAAGCTGTTTATAGAGGTCTAGGCCAGGGTTGTCCTAGCCTGGTTCTGCAGATTCTTAGTAGGCCCTGCTCTCCTGCAGGCTGCTAGCAGGGAGGCTAAGAAGAGAAGCACTGAGTCCTTCCTACTCTCCTGCTAGTTCTGAGGACTACTGGGATACCCTCTTAAAGAGGCATCACATGACAAATAAGAACATCAATAAAGCTTGATTTGGTTCAGTTAGTAATTCCTTTCTTTCATTTCCCCAAATATCACTTGAGGAAAGCAGCTATGGATGTGTGTGGGGGAGAGAGAATTTTACAGACCTGCATTTAGGAGGTGCACGTGTAAAGTCTACTCATGCCTGACTGTTAACACATAGTGAGAAACCCAGAGCCAACCTGTGTAATCAGTAATGGGTGAACTAGTTATTCACTCATTTTTAACTGCGTGGGCCTTTGTTACATCAGGCATACTGTGACTGAAGTTGTCAGAACACCCCATATTTCATTATTGATTATTGTAGAACACTTATCAGGAGGGTGCAATTGCAACCTTAATAAAACCTCAGATCCTCGCAACATATCCAAACTGATTTTCTGCATTTTGTAAAAGAGTCTTGAATGCTGAATTCCTAGAGAGTTTGGTCCAAAACAGACCAAACAAAACTAACTTTTATGATATACAGTATTTATAGAAACTGCAGCAATAAATATCTAATGTTCTTTGAAAAGACGGTTAGCTTATTTAGGGATAGAGATGACACACTGTTGGATAAATTTGAGTCTAATTGCAAGCACAATTTGCAGCACGAAAGAGACAACTGAACCAGATGGAAACCATCACCTGCCTTGCCCTTGGGACAGCCTGGAATTATTAAAATGAATAATATTTCCAGGTTGGTACATTCATTTTAATCAACCCCTGTCTGTGTACCTCCATCAAAACTATTTCTGTCTAATTTGCATGGAAGTCACCTCCAGTAGTTGCAATAATAGGCGTTCTTCCATTAATTCTTAATCTTACTGAGTTAGTGAAAACCTAACACACAACAAATGTGAGTATTATTTCAATCTGCGTGGGCTATCTGTCTTTGTAGATTTGTACAAATTATTATTGCCCCTTGGAATGTGGATGCATTGTTTCCTTAAATTACCATGTAAACCACATCTTATTGAATTTTGCCTCATTTCCCACTTTCAAAGGGACAGGAATGCAGTCAGGTTTGGATCTCATTCTTTGTCCACTGGCTTCACTGCATCTTCCAAAGCTCCCTGCCACTGATTCACAACCTCACTAGAGGCCCATACTGATTTCCCTCCAAACAATTTTTGGGCTCCTCCTTTCTTCATTTCCTTCACATACCCTTGCTTTTTAGACTTCTGATCACCATGACTTACATCAACCTTCCTGTTTACACAGCACTCACATCTGTCCTCCTCTTCCATCCACTAGTATACAGTATGATGATACAGTTTTCCCATAAACTTCATTTTGTTAACCTCTTCTTTCATCTCTGTATTATTTGCTACTTATGCCTCAGCTCAGCTCCAAAGTTGCCCTTTTTCTTCAGTTTATTTTTGACTTCATCCTGATCTTTCTCTACTTTCCAGCATCTGTTCCCACTCAGAAGTCCAGTCCACATTACCTATTCCATCCCTATTTTCTGATTGGGGTCTTGATACTTACGGAGAAGCTGTTCAGTGAACATCTTGATGATATCCTCATTTTGTGAGCTGGTAGAATGTTCATGATTTCACAGCAGTTTTGTGAATCCAAACATTTCATAACAAGACCTATAACACATTATAGTATTGAGTGTTTTAAATTTATTTAAATAATTTTTTGTCAGTCAAAACCTTTATTGGCATAGATTAAAAAAGAAAACAACACAGGAACCACAGATTTTGAGTATACAAAGACAGTCATCCCATCAGTGCTTTAACCTTATATTCTTGAACCCCGTCTGCTCCATACCTACCCATACCTGGACAGACTACTTTTAGAATACCTTTTTTTGATTTTTCCACTGTCTCATATTAGCAAAAAGGTTTCCTCTTCTTCTGATTTGCCCTAATGGCCTCCAATTAGTCCAACCAAAATTAAATGTTTAATTAATAAATTAAAAGCTGGAAAGGCCACAGGTCCGAATGGACTACCCCCTGAGTTGTTTAAAGCACACCTGGACTGGTGGGTTCCCCCACTGGCTGCTCTCTTTGCCTTATAGATAAAACAGGGATTATGCCCACTTTGTGGACAAATGCAATTGTTGTCCCAATTTTCAAAAAAAGGTGATCTCAACTACCCAGGAAATTACCACCCAATCAGCTTGCTCCCAATAGTAGACAAGCTTTATGCAAGGCATTTACAAGATAAACTCACCTCATGAATCTCAGATCAAAATCTCTTGGGAGCTGAACAGACTGGGATTTGTGCAGGCAAATCCACATTAGATCACTGTATAAACCTTGCTCGTTTGGTGGAGAAATACTCTGATACAGGTGGGAAAAATTATTTTCTGCTTTCCTTGATCTAAAAGGGGCTTTTGATTCAATACCTAGGGACCTCTTGTGGGTACTTAAATAAATTTAAATAAAAAACCTTCCTCTCCCCATGGCTCAAGTTGGCTTACACATCCAAATTTTAAACATGTTCAATGCAATAAAACCCAAAATAATCCCCATGTGGCATACATGGCTTTAAGTTAGTAGAAGTGTCAGAATCAGTTAATTCTGTCAATGTAATCTTGCATGCACCCTATGTATTCTGTTATATCTTTATGTATTGGACCTGTCTTTATGTATTGGACCTGTATTTTCTCCTTGCTTGGTCGGGAGGGTGACAACCCCTAGGGTGAGAACAACGAGGCCTCTCATTCCTGCCTCCGCATTCCAGCTGCCCCGGCAGTAACTTCAAGGGGAGGAAAGGCTCTCATCTCTTATCTATGCTAAAGAACCTTGGAGCCATGAATTGTTATGTGAACGGAGGGGTCTGGTTTGGGAAGGGAAATTTACTGCTTAACACCTCACTTTTTTCCTGTGTGAACCAAACGGTCAAGACACCTTTTAGCCCGCCAATTTTCCCTCCTGGGGATTGGCTACCTATGGGTAATTCAAACTCCTTGGAATGGTATAATAGACCCGCTTGTATTATTTGTCTCATCTCTGACAATACCCCGAGACGCTGTACTAATGTAGGAATAGGCAATAAAGAACTGTGGTTAACCAACCGAGATCTGATCCTTGACTACTTTGAACAGGACTCTCACAGATTGTCAGAGATCCTTGATTGGGATTCAATCGTTCCTGACCATGTCAGAAGACGATCTCGTCCCCCTCAAACCTACCACTCCAGAGGAGGCCCCGGTTACCCCGACGGATCCGGGGAACGGGGGTGGCGGCGGCGGAGGAGGTCCCGAGGTGCCGGTGACCACGAGCCAGGGGGCTTACTACATCCCGCGCCGCCCGATTACCCATCAGAGCGTGACCCCCCAGTACACTTGGAGCCACTTCGGAGGCCGATCCGTGACTTCGTGGGTGCACGACAGGAAAGGGGTGAGAGTTCCGCTCACCGGCGACCAGCTCGATCGCGGGAGACCGAGCTACCTAGGAGACGACCGCGAGCCAGTCCGCCGTGGAGGACCGCGTCGCCAGCCTCCCGAAGAGGAGACACTGGATTTGTATGGGCCCGATCCGTATCGAGAGGAGCCGACGGTCCCGCTGGATCAGATGATGGGAGACCTGAGGCTACAACTCACCTCCGAGCTCCGCGAGCTGGCCCTCGATCTCCAGCACCAATTTCGAGACGCTATGGTGGCGATGCAAGGCGCCCTCCTCGGTCAAGGAGTCGGAGCCCCACCACAGCAGCCAGCACCCGGAGGGGTTCCGGCTCAGCCACAGGCGCCCGTTGTACCCGCGCAGCCGGCTCAGCCGGTCGTCCCGGTTCCAGTCCCGGGGCCCGTCCCCGTACCGGCCCCAGTCCCGGCCGCGCCGGCCGCTCGCCCACCCCCTTCCGACCCGCTGATGACTACCTTCGATGGGGACCCCGAGAAGCTACGTTTCTTCACGCTCGAGATCGGGAGATTCCTGGACAGTTGGGGCCACCTGTATCCTACCGAGAAGGATCGCATAGGCTACATCGGATCCAAACTGAAAGACACCGCCAGCGATTGGTATGTGAGCCTGCACGACAACCCTGGCCCTGAGCTGCGTTCCTTGAACAACTTCATGTGGGCTCTTCGGCACCAGTTCGAAGACCCGCTGGGTGAGGAAAAAGCCAGAAATCAGCTGAGGAAGCTGTTCCAGGGAAGATCGTCAGTGAGAGAATACACTGAAAAATTCCGGCGCATCGCTGCTAAAATCCACGGATGGCCGGAGGAACTCTTCATGGAGAAGTATTGGGAGGGTCTAAACCCGGAAATCTACGAGACTGTGCTGCTGGGAGGCCGCCCGGGCACGCTGACTAGCTGGATGAGGGCGGCCACCGACATGGAAGAACGTTTCGCCCTAATCAAGATGGGAGCATCCGCAACCGCCGCTATCAGAGCGGGCCCACGAGCGAAGCCCCGATCCAACGTACAAGACGTCCGCGACTCGAGGTTCCGGCAAGGGTTGTGTATGAAGTGTGGGGAAAGTGGCCACTTCGCCTCGGCGTGTCCAAGAGGAGGGGGGAAGGGCCCGAAGACCTCAACTCCAGGACCTGCAGGCACCCCGACTAGGGGGAAGACCCCCATGAAACCCCGGGCTTTGCAGCTGGAAGGGGCAACGAGTGAGCAGGGAGAGCTGGAGCTGATGGAAACCCAGATGTCGGGAAACTCCAACGGCCTGCAGTGAGCGGCGCAGAACTGCAGGTCCCCCACAACGAAGCGCCATCTCCGGTGAGCATCCCCGGCCCCTTGTTATATATGGTAGTGACTGTGGTGACCCCAGGATCAGGTACCCACATGAGGGTCCGCGCTTTAATTGACTCTGGGTGTGCGCGAGACCTAATCAGCCCCCTAGTAGTGGAGGGGCTGGGACCCAAAGTCACCCCGTTAGCGGAACCCCTGAAATTTACCCAGATGGATGGGTCCGAAATGAAGGAGGAGTGCATAGCAGAGACTGAGAACTTAATTTTGGGAACGGGGAACCACTGGGAGAAGAGAGCTTTCGTCATAACCCCTAATGCCCAATTCCCTATGGTGTTGGGTAGCCCTTGGCTCGGGGCGCACGACCCCTATATAAAATGGAGCGAGGGAAAGATTTCGTGGGTAGACGAACGCTGCCAGAGCCACCGCTGGGACCCAGGATGGGGTCCCGGGCCCCCCAGCCCGCCGTCTCCCGCGGCCGCCCTCGCTCTCGTCCCGGCCATGGTGCCTAAGGAATATAGAGACTTGCTGGAAGTGTTCAGTGAGACCGAGGCGGACGAGTTGCCCCCCCACCGGTTGTCGGACTGTGCCATAGAGCTCCTCCCGGGCGAGAAACTCCCAAAGGGCAAATTGTACTCCATGAGCCCGGCGGAGCGAGAAGAACTGCGGAAGTTCTTGGACAAAAATCTGGCCAGGGGGTTTATCCGCCCCGCCAAGTCCCCTTTTGCGGCGCCCGTGCTGTTCCGAAAGAAAAAGGATGGCGGCTTGCGATTGTGCACGGATTATCGGGGGCTTAACGCAGTCTCCACATCTAACGCTTACCCCCTCCCGTTAATAAAAGACCTTTTGGCGGAGGCGGCCAAGGGGAAGATTTTCACCAAGTTGGATCTGCGAGATGCCTACTTCAGGGTGCGCATAAGGGAGGGGGATGAACCCAAGACTGCTTTTAACACCCCCTTGGGGCAGTTTGAATACCTCGTGATGCCGTTCAGCTTAAGTGGCGCGCCCGGGGTCTTTATGAGTTTGATCAACGAAGTGTTGCATAAGCACCTATTTAAGGGCGTGTTATGTTACATAGATGATATCTTGATCTATTCCACTGATAAGAACGAACATGTGACTTTGGTCCGAGACGTGCTGTCAACATTACTAAAAAACCAGCTGTTTGTGAAACTGTCTAAGTGCGAGTTTCACCGCGAGTCTGTGGACTTCCTGGGCTACCGCATTTCTCAGAAGGGGTTGGAAATGGACCCGGGGAAAGTGGAAGCGGTGGTGCAATGGGAGGCTCCGCGAACGAGAAAGCAGCTGCAGAGCCTGTTAGGATTTTGTAACTTCTATCGGACTTTCATCAAGGACTTTGCCAAAGTCACCCTTCCCTTAACGGACTTGTTAAAAACCAAGGGGAGGGGTCCCGAGGCAGGAAAGCCGGGAGAGAAACTGGCGTGGAATGGGGAGTGTCAGAAGGCATTTGAGGCTTTAAAAACTCTTTTTACCTCAGAGCCCATTTTGGCGCACCCGGATGAGACTAAAGACTTTATAATCCATGTTGATGCCTCGGATGTAGCAATGGGGGGGGCCATCCTACAAAGGGACTCTGAAGGGAAACTACACCCCTTAGCGTACATATCGAAGAAGTTCAATGAAACGGAGAGGAATTGGTCGGTGTGGGACAAGGAAGCTGCGGCCATTAGATTGGCGCTCACTACCTGGCGCCACTGGCTAGAAGGGGCGCAAACTCCGTTCGAAATATGGACGGATCATAAGAACTTAGAAGCATTGCGCACGCAGCGGTCCCTCAACGCCAAACAACTGCGCTGGGCGGACTTCTTCTCAAAGTTTAACTTTGTGTTAAAACATTTTCCTGGGAAGGCTAATTCCCTGGCAGACGCGTTGTCCAGATTGCCCCAACACGAGAGTCTGAAAGACGAGGTATTCGATTCCATGTTCTCCCCCCAGCAGCTGGGAGGAGTGGTTGTCACCAGGAGCAAAGTAAAGAAATCCGAGCTCACCACTGGGGACTGTCAATGGGGGGGGGAATATGCCCCTGAGGAAATAGAGGAATTGGAAGCAATGGGAGAGTGCGAAAAAAGAAATGACAATTGTTGGTGCCGTGGGGACAAATTAGTGGTGCCAAAAACCAAACGCAAAGAAATCCTGCTAAATTGTCACTCTTCCAAGCTTGCCGGGCACTTTGGATTCCTAAAAACCCTTAACCTGATCCAACGGCAATTCTGGTGGCCGCGCATGCGTCGAGACGTCTCGGATTTCGTCTCGGCATGTCAAACCTGCTTAATGTGTAAAAAACGGGGAGGCAAAGTCCCGGGATTGTTACACCCCCTCCCCACGGCTTCCAGACCCTGGGAAGACATAGCCATGGACTTCATTACCAATTTGCCCCCCTCAAAAGGAAAAACAGTGATCTGGGTAGTAGTAGACACGTTTTCCAAACAAGCCCATTTCACTCCTTTCAAACAGCTACCCACCGCCAAAGGAATGGCTAAAGCCTTCTTTAACCAGGTGATAAAATTACATGCTTTTCCAAGAAGGGTGGTGTCCGATCGCGGAAGTCAATTCGTTGCCACCTTCTGGCGGGAGCTTTTGAAGCTAATGGACATAGAACCTGCCTTAAGCTCGGGTTACCATCCAGAAACCGATGGCCAATCCGAGCGAACTAATCAAATTCTGGAGCAATTCTTAAGATGCTACACCAACTACCACCAAGATAACTGGGTGGACTTATTACCCTTTGCAGAATATAGCTACAACAATGCAGTGCATTCTTCCACTGGAGTCTCACCTTTCATGGCAGTGGGAGGTTTTGAAGGTAAACCGCTCCCCACCCTCAAGGAAGACCCCCAGGCTCCCCCTTCAGATTTCAAAAACTGGTGGTCCAGTCTCCAGGATTCCTGGCCGTTAATTGGTAAAGCCTTGGACCATGCCAAGGAGGACTATAAAAAATATGCTGATCGTGGCCGAGCACCGGGATGGGACCTTCAACCCGGGGACTCAGTTTATCTCTCTACCAAAAATATCCACGGGCTGCAGCCCAGCAGAAAATTGGGATGGAAATATGTTGGACCCTTTAAAGTGCTACGAAAAATCTCTGATGTCTCTTTTGAACTCGACCTGCCTAAATCACTAAGTTCTATACATCCTGTGTTTCATTTCAGCTTGCTGAAGAAAGATCCTGGGCCGAATGCATGGCATCCAGTTCCTCCAGTTCCTCCTCCACTGATGAAGGAGGGGAGTCCACACTACGAGATAACTGAAATCTTGGATTCCAAGACAAAGAGGGGCCATTTGTATTACTTAGTTAGATGGTTAGATTTTGGCCCGGAACACAATGAATGGATTCGTTCTGAACATGTTCATGCCCCCAAGTTAATTAAACTGTTCCATAAAATGTTCCCCGAAAAAGCTAGGTGAAGGGAATCATGGGGAGGGCAGGGTGTCAGAATCAGTTAATTCTGTCAATGTAATCTTGCATGCACCCTATGTATTCTGTTATATCTTTATGTATTGGACCTGTCTTTATGTATTGGACCTGTATTTTCTCCTTGCTTGGTCGGGAGGGTGACAACCCCTAGGGTGAGAACAACGAGGCCTCTCATTCCTGCCTCCGCATTCCAGCTGCCCCGGCAGTAACTTCAAGGGGAGGAAAGGCTCTCATCTCTTATCTATGCTAAAGAACCTTGGAGCCATGAATTGTTATGTGAACGGAGGGGTCTGGTTTGGGAAGGGAAATTTACTGCTTAACACCTCACTTTTTTCCTGTGTGAACCAAACGGTCAAGACACCTTTTAGCCCGCCAATTTTCCCTCCTGGGGATTGGCTACCTATGGGTAATTCAAACTCCTTGGAATGGTATAATAGACCCGCTTGTATTATTTGTCTCATCTCTGACAATACCCCGAGACGCTGTACTAATGTAGGAATAGGCAATAAAGAACTGTGGTTAACCAACCGAGATCTGATCCTTGACTACTTTGAACAGGACTCTCACAAGAAGTCTACCTTTTAAACTTAATTTTAGTTTCCATATGTTGTCACTGCGATCAGTTTTGGTCCACAGTTTTATTGTCATTTGTTTCATACATTTTTCACACAGGCTCACACAATGTATACATGTGTATATATGTATGTATGTATATGTGTGTAGCATAATAATACATTAAAAGTTTCAGTGCAAGGAAACAAAAAGATAAAGACTCATAAATTTGATGTGTTCCCTTGCAAAATTTAATAGGATCTCTAGCACTGATCACATTTTGATCAAACAACATCAAACATAATGTTTGACTCCCCAGTGAAGCTCAAAAGCCCTACCTCATTTCTAAGGCACATGTATCTGAAGAACCATTAAAGCTTAATTTGAGAAGGAACATATTTTATATCCCTGGCAGTCAAATAGCTACTTTGCCTTTGAGACTTTTTACCGTGGTCAATTTTGTGTCAGCAGACTCAACCGTAAGGGAGATATAAGGATTTCTGTACACATAATTTAGTCTTATGTACTAAAGAATAAAGAAAAATAAAACCAGAAGTATTATAGCTTCTTGGCTCACCAGGACCCTGACCTAGACAAGAAAATCCACAGAAAACATACCCATCAGTGGATGTTTGGCCAAATAATCAAAGAATAAAACCTGGAGTCTCGAACTCATTTGTTATGAGGGCTGGATCTGATATAAATGTCACTTTGTCAGGCTGGGCCATGAATGCCATAAAATGTAACACCAGGTACTGGGGATATAAACTTTATAAAGGGCAATTAATTATATTATTTTTTACTCAAAATAAAGCATGCTTAAAACATTATCACACTTACAGTGTTACCTTTATTTAACAGTCTGGCTAAAATTAACAATTTTTATGACTACACTCATTGCTATCCATTTTCAGTGTATTACTACACAGTTTCCTGGTGCAAAATGTAATGAAAATTGAAAAACTTATGCTGTGGGTTTGCAGCTATCAATTTTTCTTTGATTTCTACAGCAACTCCAGCTCCCCTCCCCCCACCTGTGGTGCTCCTTATATGGCTAAACTCGCTGCTTTTGCCCAGTTGGCTCCAATTTTATCCAGAGCTCCTACCAAGTTCTTGAAGATGTCATCACTAGTGGCTGTGTCTTTCACTGGAACGATTTCTACAATTGAAATGATTGCTTTACTGGGGTGAAACAAAGGTTTGGACTATGGCTTGATTGGCCCTGTTGATGACCCAGGAAGACTTGACTGGACAGGGGACACTGAAATAAAGTAATTAAGTTGAAGTAAGGTGATAGTGAAAAGGAAAAAGTGATCTTGTGTATGCAAAAGAGGGTTTAAGAGTGATTGCTAGCTTAAGTTGCTGATGAAGCCTTCCAAAAATATTTTGCATAAGTCCCGAGTAAGTTATGTGTGCCTTCAGAGTGGGGGAAAGACATGGAGTTATATGAATGGCATCCATGTTTGAACAGCGCCCTAGCCTGCCAAAGTCCTGGTAGTGTTTGCTGCAGGCTGCCCTGAGCTTGAGGAGGGGTCTGACTGCTAACAGAGAGATACAGAAAAATCTATTTAAAAAAAAAAACTTTTCAGAATGAGCCAAAAAAAATTCTTTTAATTCTCTTTTCCCCTTATCCCTGTTAGGACTTTTGTCCAATAATCAAGAAAAATTCAGAGTAATGAATCTTGCTTTTCTGGAAAGAAGAGATTGCTTCTTTTAGTTTAAAAGAAGTTTATTACTAAAGGGAAAAGGTAAACGGGATTAGCTACAAATAAACAAAACATGCTTCCTAAGGAGCTGCATTGTGCTCCGTCTTCACACTAAGACGTACTGATAGAGAGTGAGAGATTGTAATGGAGGATCTCTCCTTCTTCTTGACCCCTGAAAGGAAACACCTGATATCATTGACCAATTAGCAAGACAGTACACCTTCAGTTTTCCCGGGCTTACAGATAATTGGCCAGCTGCCAGGTATCACTTCCAGGCTAACATAGGTAAACAAACAAGTTGCATAGTTAACCCTATAATGACTGAATTTCTCAGGCCTTGCATTACATGCTCATTTCTCCAACAATCCCAACACATCTGTTTCCTACTCCCCTTTCCTTTCTTTTAATGTGCATGTGTGTCTGTGACCATAGAAAACCCATACTGATCAGTTCTCAAAGTAAACAGCAGAGCAGGGCAATCTCAATGAAAATTGTACTTGTCAGAAGAATCCCACCTCCTCTCTTTTTCTCTTTCTCATTTGCTCTTTCACTCTTTCCCTCCCCCTCCCTTCCCCCCTGTTTCTTTCCCATCTCAATCAGTAGGTAGCAAAGAATAAAGGCAGAGGAGAGGGGGAGAGGAAACCTCAGCCAACAGAGGGAAGGAGGCTTGGCTTTGTATCTCTTTGTGCATTAATAAGGCAGATGGGCGAGAGCAAGCAGTGAAGTGGTGGCAGCAGCAGCCCCAGGGAAAGAAGCAGTAGAGGTTGCTTGAAGGCCAGATAAGAATCCTGGTCAGGCCTGTTCTGGCCCACAAGCCACATGTTTGACACCCTACCTTAGACTATCACTAAACCTTTACCAGAAATTAGATATAAGAACTGGAAATGAATTATATCTAATAATATACCTAATATAGCCTCAGTCCCATTTCCTGAGGAAAATCTTTGGGGTTCCAATGTGTGTTCCCTATGCAACTTTATGTCTGGAATGCAGTTGGAACATGTTGATAACTAAAGTGTCGCTTACTACTATTAAGTATTGGCTTTGCCTTCTTTTCAATTTGGACCCCTCTAGTTACACCTATCAGCTTCTATTAGAATCTAATGACTCAAATTGGATTACCTATATAGAATCCAAAATTAAGTCTCTGGATATCACCTTAGATTCCTTATTTCTTACTTCTGAATCTGAGGCTTTCACAATTATAAGAGCCAATTTACATTGCTCTGAGCTACATTCATTATATAACACTGCTAATAAAACCTGTTCACCTTTGTATTTTGGAATATCTCCTAAAGTTGGCCAAGCTGCCTCTTATCTTTATCAACTTCATATCCCCAAACTTTGTAGAGCTCTCTCTCTGGCCAGATTTAACGTACTACCCTCAGCCTTATTATGGCCACTTCCAGGGAGTGCCCTTCACTGATAGATGCTGTCCATGCACAAATGATCACATTGAAATGATTCCCCCATATTTTGTTTCAGTGCCCCTTCTACCATGTGCTAAGGCAGAAATTTTTAAACTCTATTTTGACTCAGTTAGAGGAATATTCTGATGGTCTAAAGATTCTTACTCTTCTTGATCATTCAAATCCTGAGATAACGGAAATTGTTGCCATTTTTTTTCTGCTGCCATTTCTATTCTCCCTTTATTTAATTGACTGGTCTTCTTTGTTGGTATATTTACATGGCAACTCTTTTTACATTTGTTCCTTTTGTAAGTACTATGTTCTGCTGCTGTTGTTCTTGTTCTATATGAGTCTGTAAGTGTTACATGCCAATAAGGGTAATTGGATTGATTGATTGAATTACATCATGCACCAGTACCTTGTGATTTATTGCAGACTTAGAATTTGGCCATTTTCAAACACTGTAGCAGTTGTGTACTGTTGCAGCAGTTCTTTACAGTTTAGATTTACGGTTTAGATATGCTGAAATAAGGAAGTCACTTTTACATGTCACCACATCAAAAAGGTAATTAAGGAGTGGGGGAATCCAACTCCCCCATCACTTACAGTCATAGACCAGAATTACTCAGTGAGTGACTATGACAGTGACGGCGAACCTTTTAGAGACCGAGTGCCCAAACTGCAACCCAAAACCCATTTATTTATCGCGAAGTGCCAACACGACAATTTAACCTGAATACTGGGGTTTTAGTTTAGAAAAAGAACTCATACATTTTTGCTTCAGCTCACGATGGCTCCAGAGCAAACTAATGTATGCAGTAGCCAAATCGCTCACTCACAACTTTAATGCTAATAGCTCACAAAGTGGAATTTTTGCTTCCAAGACTCCCCACAGCTTAGAGGGCGCATTGGTGGGAAGTAAACCCCACTGGAAAATCAGGTCACCTAGATTAGACCTAGCTGCTAAATTTCTCTCTTTCACCTACTTTTTAAAGCTTCCCTCCAGTTTCCCCTCTCCTAATCTCCTCAGTGCCTTTCCCTTCCCCTCTGCTCTCTCAAGCTCCTGCCCTCTCTGGGCGATCCCATCGCTATCCCTCCCAACTACTTGTTCGCTCCCCTGCCTTTTTTTTGCCAAACTGGACACTTGATCCCTTTGCAATAAGCACAGAATATCCAATGGCGGGGGTGGGGGTGGGGGGAGGAAAGTGCTTCTTTCCACTATATGGCTGCTGAAAACCCCCCAAGGAGAGTACGCCACACCACCATCCAATGTCTGGGGACCCTCCAACGCCCAGGTAAAGGGAGACAACACCTGGGGAGAAAGAGGAGTGGATAGAAAGTTTGCAAACTCCAAGCGAGGTGCGCACTCGCACACGCACACAGATAGCAGCAAGAGAGAGACAGAGGAGGTGCTTGCATGCGTGCGCTGCTCCAGTCTTGTGCCTGTGGCCAGGTGAGAATTTGTGTCATCTTTTTCCTTTTAGAGTGCCCAAACTGCATGCGTGCCCACAGAGAGGACTCTGAGTGCCCCCTCTGGCACACGTGCCATAGGTTCGCCACCACTGGACTATGACATTGTACATGCAGTCAGTGGGGGTGGGGGCATAAAAAGCCCTTCTGGATCAGACTGGTGGTATATTTAGTTCACAGCATCCTGTTTCATATAACAATCAGCCAGTTGCCCTGGAGGGCCAACAAACAAGGCACAATGGCCAAGGCCTTTCCTTGACGTTGCCTCCTAGCACTAGAATTCAGAGATTTACTGCTTGTGAATGTGAAAGTTCTCTTTTGTTATAATAACAAATGGCCATTGATGAACCTATCCTCCGTGAATGTCTAATCTGTCTACCTAATCATGAATCTATGTACTTAGCTACCGTTCAGTTTTAATCCCACCATTGTTTTTAGAAGCTCAGGCAACATACATGGTTTTCCTGATCTATTTTGTTATCACAGCAAGCCTTCAAGGTTAGGTTGACTGGCCTAAAAGACCCACTGGACTTCATGGCTGAGTAAAGATTTGAACCCAAAGTCCTAATCTGACATTCTAACTACTAATAGCGAAGGAATTCTGAAGGGTATGTGTGTGTGAGAGAGAGTATCCACTGCTACCCATTTTGTCCAGAGCCACTAAAACATGAGCAATTAGTGGGTAGGGAAGTTCCCTCAGAGACACCTGACAAAAAATCATTCTCACTTGCGCATGTGAACACTATAGCAGTTCTCAGTACTATTTAGAACAAGCTTGCATATGCCTAAAGTGTTTTGTTATTTACTGTGGAGACAATACCACACACACCCCCACCCCCCAAACCCCCCACCGTTTCTCTTGGTAAGTTAATATAGGCCATGTGACTATTTGAATTGGATATTCAAGCTTAGTATAACAACCCTGACACAAGCGAACCCTAAAGACAACGGCTAACAATGGTAAACTTCATACTGAAGTATATCATCACACATTGTTTCTCAAAAGCCTAGGTGTTTATGTTTTGGAAACAGAGAAATGTACCATTTGAAATGGAACGAAGTTTATGTTCCTAGCTTTGTTGCAGCTTTTGCAGAGCAGCCATTTATAAGTAATAATGAAAAAGAACTTTTTAAAAAATACATGAAGGGCAAATGTGTTTTCTTTATCAGCTTCACAAATTTGGTGCACGTTCTAATTTCTTCTTGTTGTAGCTTGCAGGGTTCCATTGATCTTCTGGCGTGGGAGGACTGTCGTGGGGGGGGGAGTGTGTTTCTTTGAGCTACATGACAACATTAATTAAGTTGTGCTCTGGGAAAATGAATGTAGTGTAGAAGCATGTTTGCTGTTTGCCAATAAACACTTTGGCACTAGAAGTTTTTCCACATTAATCAGTTCGATGCACCTATTATTATTTTTTAAATGCCACTCTTCCTTTACATTCCTGATAAAAAGAGCAAAGAAATGCATAAAATGAATTTTGTTTTATGGCATATATAATTGGTTCTTAGCTCTATTACATTTATTCGTTCAATAGCTGCCATTCTAAGTATGCCATCCTTTGCACACAGTGGGACTTACTTCCACATACACTTGCACAGGATTGGGCTGCAATTGTCCTTACTTGTAACTAAGTTGCACAGAAATTAGTAGGATTTGTTTCAAAGTAGCTTCAGAGGGTAGCCATATGGGTTTGCAGTAGAACAGTTAGATTTGAGTCCAGTAACATCTTAAAGGCCAACAAGATTTTCAGGGAATCAGCTTTCAAGAGTCAAAGCTCCCTTGGTCAGACACAAGTAGGAACATGCCCCACCATTAATGCTGGGAATTCCACATGTCTCATTTTGATATATTAAAGCAAATATGAGTCTCTTACAGCTGAAATAACAAAAGTTGTTACTTGTTGCCAGAAGAGAAAGCAATCCTTTAAACATTTACCTGTCATTCCTTATTGTTAGACTGTTGGACTAGGATCTGAAAGATACAGGTTCAAATCTCTAGTCTGCCATGATAGTAACAAAACAAGTCACTCTCTCCCAGCCTGACCTAACTTGTGGGTTGAACCCAAACAAATGGTAAACTATTTAAACTAAGCTTGTTATTCCTAAATCTGATAAACATCTTCATTATGTTGCATGCTGATTTACTGTTCACACTCTGCCTATATGCAGGGCTCTTTTTCTAGCAGGAGCTCCTTTGCATATTAGGCCACACACTCCTAATGTAGCCAGTCCTCCAAGAGCTTACAGAGCTCTTCTTACAGGGGCGTGTTGCCTAATATGCAAAGGAGTTCCTGCTAGAAAAAAAGCCCTGCCAATATGTATGGACTGGCAAGTTCCATTTCACTGTATTTGAGAAAGTGAGCATGCACATGAAACTCATACCTAGAACAAAGCTTTGTTGGTCTTAAAGGTGCCCCTGGACTCAAACTTTGTTTATGGGTTGTTGTGAGGATAAAATGGAGGAGAGGAGATTGATATATATCACCTTGGGCTCCTTGGAAAAAAGATGGGATAAAATATTACTAAATAAATACAATCATACACCAGAGCCAAAATTAATGTGCACAGTCATGATTTTAAAGAATTTTTTTAGCAAAGCAGGAAATTAATATTTTAGGTCTGTATACTTTATAATTTATTGTAGGCATTATAGTGTCTACTGAAATAAATAACTGTTTTTTCCCCCTGTGTCTCTGAAATCTTCAGGTTAGGAATTTACTTAAGGACTTACAAAGGACTTAATATTCTTCCTTTCTTTTCTCATTTCCATCTACATTCCAATATAGAATCTCTCTCTCTCTGATACAGAACTCATTCTTTAAAAATATACTAGCAACTCCCTTTTTGTCTGTTAAACATTTTATACAGCAACCTAAACAATGTTATTTATGGTAGAGGCTCTTCTCTACTGGATATCTCCTGTACCAAAAACCTTTTCTTCTGGCAAATTTAGTTTCTTCCTTTAGTCCTTTAGAACCAGTTTTCCTAGCCAAGCAGTCCTTTGGGAGTTTCTTCAGCACATCTGCAGTGAAACAGAGGATGTAACCTTCTGGAGTCCCATTCATTTCAATGAGGCTTGCATAGGGTAAATTCCTGATACTTTGCAGCTGAGACCAAAGATTATTCTAGAGAATTCTAAACAGCAAATATAAATATTTTTCTTTTTAAATCTTTCTATTATGATTATCATTATTTTTGAAATAATTTTATCATGCATAAGCTTTAAGAAGTAAAAGGAGAGGTAAGAGCCCTGTTCCTATCAGCTCTTTCCACAGTTACTCAATGCTGAGTGCAAAATCCATTACAGAAATCACACCTGATGGATGAGAATAGTTTCAAAATGACATGTAAAAACCCAGGTCTTGGTAGTGTAATATGTTATTTTTTTCAGTTTTATAATGCATATTTTCTAAGTGAATTATGTAAAAATAAAAGTATAATTTAAAATACACATTCTTGATTACTTTTCCAGTTTCATATATATTATGGAATCCACTTAGAATGACAAACCAAGTAGATTAAGCTCATTAACTATCTAAGTAACAGCACTGAAAACTGTGACAGTGTTTGAAAGCTTCATAGTCAGGGCTACTAATCCCAGTTTCAAATAGGCAATAAATGTATAGGTTGCATAGTCCTTTTCAATGACACTTGGAGTTTAAAGTGGGAATTCTATTAATTAAGGAGCAACTATTAAGAATGTCTTTTGATGTTTTATGGTGTATGAGTTTGACATCTAAATGGTTTGGGGCCCTAGAAGATGTGAGCCTCAATGAAATGAAATTGGAACGACATAAAAGCTACAAGAGTTACAAGGGAATTGACCGAGGGTGGCGGTGTGACCCCTGCACTTAGCTTCAGGGGGGAATCAGTGGTCTCCGCAAAGACAAGCTGCCTTCCAGGCCTTGTGACTCGCCCTGCCCAGTACAACATGTCTATGCAACCCAGACTTTCACCAGCCTTTCATCTTATAGACAGATGCCTTGGAGTCAGCTCAGCTTGCCCAGGGCATGTCAGAAGCTACAACTGTAAGAGATGCATTACACAACAGTCAAAAAAGAGACATTAGCAGCCAAGTAGGTCATGGGAGCACTACAATATTATCTGTCCAATAACCCATTTGTCCTGGTAACAGACCATGCACCCCTGCAGTGGATAGAAAACATGATGAGTACAATAACCAGGTCTTATGCTGGCATCTTTCCCTTTATTCTTTTAGCATTTCAGTGTGCTACTGAGCCAGATATTAACACCTAAATATAGACTGTGTGTCCTGCTTATTGAAGTCTCCAGCTATCCCCATCAAGCAGTCACAAAGAAAGATATGTGTCCGGGGAGGATAGTGTTGCCCCCACACTTGCTTTCATGGGGGAACCAGGCTGCCAGAGATGAAGCATATCTCTGATGATCTTGAGGAGGCACACCAGACTCCCCTCTCCATCACCCCATCTCCACCACCACCGACCCTGTGAGTGGCCCAGCCTGAGAGACCAGTCTTGGGTAACCCAGATGACATGGTCCTGACTCAGGAGAAGGGGGGCCTAAATCTGGCTCTCCCAGATCCCCCACCCCCATTTCTCATCCCAATTGCATTTCCCACAGAAGTGGCAGGATGTCATGCCTGCCCCTGATTCAGACACCATGCCTGACCTGGAGCCAGATGTGGAGGCAGACAGGCAGCCTCAGGAAGACTTGGCTCCTTTAATGGGGAATACTGAGAGTGACACAGAGTCAGTTCTCCAGGAGGTGCCACCTGATCAGGCTTTGCCCGGACAGAGCTCATCCCCGGCTGAATCCCCTCCACCTGTCAGCAGACTGCGTGCCAAATGCAGGCAGCTGTTAAAAGAACGACGGCGTTCAGCGCGTTTACGATACAGAGACCTGAGCCCAGAGTACTGACTGAATCTCAGCCACAGTTAATGAGCTCCTAAAGAGATAACGAGGCAGCTCAAAATATAAGAAGCTGCCGAACGCCGGATGCTTTGTGCTGGCAAAGATTCTCTGTTGTTGACAGGAATTTTGGCACCCTCCTGATCTCGTGAACTAATCTGGCATCTTGAACCTTGGAACCGTGTACCTGGACTTGGATTGGATTGTGGATTTGGACTTGGCATTTTGGACCTACGCTTGACTTCCCGGCTTCTGACTCCCAGCTCTACTTTGTGACTACGGCTTTGCTTCGCCCTTCGGCTAATCTAAAAGGTGATTTATGTGGCTTGACTCGGACTGTTTAGACTACGCTTGTCCCTGACCCCTTGCTTGCAAAGAACTACTGCCTGCACACAGGGCTATTGTGAAATCTGATTCCACCGAGAGGTCCTGTCGTGACAGATTGCCAGCACCCCATCCAGGCTTTATCATGACGGACCAAGCAGCGGGAGGGGCTGACCCACTCTCGGGCCTCATTCATCAAGTGCAGCAATTAACCCAGGCTGTGTTTGCATTGCAGCAGCAGACAGCCTCAAATTCTGCTGCGCTGGCTGTTGCCCCCACGCCTCCTACCCGTTGCCCTGTGAATCCTCCAGACCGTTTTGGTGGTAGCCTGGAAGAATTTCCTGCTTTCCTGGCCCAGTGTGAGCTCTACATGGAGTTACGTCATGCTGACTTTCCAACAGATAAAATGAAGGTCTGTTTTGTGTTGAGTCTTCTGAAAGGGCAAGCAGCCAAATGGGCCACACCTTTGCTGGTGGGGGCTTCACCCCTGCTCTCAAATTATTCAAACTTCAAGGCTCATTTCACAGCTGCTTATGCCGACCCAGTCAGAGCGGAAACAGCCAACCGCAAGATAAGGAGTCTTAAACAGACTAAAATTTCTGTGTCTCAGTACTCCACAGAGTTTCAGCTGATAGCCCAGAACCTGACCTGGAATGAAGCAGCCCTTATCGATCAGTACACCGAAGGACTCTCTGACGAGGTACTGGATGAGTTGGCCCGCAGTGACTGTCCAAACACACTGCAGGACCTGATCCTCCTGTGCCTACGAATTGATGGGCGATTACAAAGTCGCCATCAAAGCCGGAAAGTAAGCCACCCCCCATCTAAAACTCTCCAACCAACTCCTTCTCTGAGCCCTACTCCAACTTCCGCAGCAGGAGAACCCATGCAGCTGGGCGGCGCCCGTCCCCGATTGACTCCTGAAGAGAAGGCCAGACGGCGCACCCACAATCTGTGCCTATACTGTGGCCAGGCCGGACACTTCTCCAGCAGCTGCCCCGCCAAGACGAGGCACCCCATCGACCCAGCCGCCCCAGTAAAAGGGCAGCCCCAAGTCTAGCTGGATCCCCCGGCTTGGGGCCTCTCCTGGGGTCTTCCAGTTCTGCCTACCCCCCGCACACCCCGTTCCTGCTACCAGTTCGCCTGCAGCTCCCAGACGGCCGCTGGCTCTTTGTGCACGCTATGCTGGACTCTGGAGCCGCCTGCTGTTATATGGACATCCACTTTGCCAAAGAGCAGGACATTCCCACCCGGGCCAAGAAGACCCCCACTCTGGTCGAGGCCGTGGATGGATGCTTGCTGCGCTCGGGACCCGTCATCCACGAGACCCAGCCGCTCGTCTTGTGGGTTCAGCAGCACCAGGAAAAGCTGGCGTTCGATCTCGTCCGCATGCCATGGTTCCCCATCATCCTTGGCCTGTCCTGGCTTCGCACCCATAACCCGCAGGTGGACTGGGTGCACCAGGACCTTCGGTTCGAAACCACGTCTGCATCCCAGACCAAAGCACACCCTACCTCCACGCCTGCATCCTCACCCAGCTCCGTGCCTACCGTCAGCGTCTTAGGGTCTGCCACAACGCTGCCCGCTCCCTACCAGGCGTTTGCTGACGTCTTTGATGAAAAGGAAGCGGATCAGCTACCCCCGCATCGGCCTTACGACTGTGCCATTGACTTGGTACCTGGCGCCCCGCTACCTTCCGGCCGCCTCTATCCCATGGCGGAACCTGAACTTGCAGCACTCCGGGATTACCTGGAGAAGAATTTGGCCCGCGGCTTCATCCGATCATCCACCTCACCACTGTCATCACCCGTGCTCTTTGTGAAGAAGAAGACGGGGGATCTGAGATTGTGCAATGACTACCGGGCGCTCAATAAAATTACAATTCGAGATCGCTACCCCCTTCCTCTGATTCCAGAACTTTTGGACCAACTGAAGGGGGCCCAGGTGTACACCAAGCTCGATCTTAGAGGTGCGTACAACTTAGTGCGCATCAAACCAGGCGATGAGTGGAAGACAGCATTCGGCACCCGGTATGGCCAGTACGAACACCTGGTCATGCCCTTCGGCCTTACCAACGCTCCTGCAGTCTTCCAAAGGTTCATGAACGATGTGTTCCGTGACCTACTGGACCGGTTCGTCATCATTTATTTAGATGACATCTTGGTGTATTCATCCTCCCTGCCGGAGCACCATGAACATGTGCGGCAGGTACTTCACCGACTACGCACCCATGGGCTCTACGCCAAGCTGGAAAAATGCGCCTTCCATCTTCAATCAGTGGAGTTCCTAGGGCACATTATCTCACCCCAAGGGACCCAGATGGACCCGAAGAAGGTTGACGCCATTCTCAATTGGCAAGCCCCCCAAAACCGGAAGGATGTCCAGCGCCTCCTCGGCTTCGCCAATTATTACCGCCAGTTTGTTCCCGCCTATGCCGACCTTACCAAGCCGTTGACCCGTCTCCTCCGGCCAAAGGAATCTTTCCAGTGGTCTCCAGAAGCGGAACAGGCCTTTGCTACCCTCAAGCAACGCTTCGCCTCCGGTCCCCTCCTGCGTTATCCCGACCCCCGCCTGCCATTCATCGTGGAAGCTGACGCCTCCAGTGTTGCCATTGGGGCCGTTCTATCTCAGCGGGATGACCCCACCCAGCCTCTGCAGCCGTGTGCGTACTACTCCCGGCAGCTCTCTCCCGCTGAACGTAACTACACCATCTGGGAAAGAGAACTGCTCGCCATAAAGACAGCCTTCGAAGTCTGGCGGCACCACCTCGAGGGCGCCCGTCATCCCGTCCAGGTACTAACTGACCACCGGAACCTCGAGCACCTCCAGACGACCCGTCGGCTCAACCAGCGCCAGATCCGTTGGTCCTTGTTTTTCTCCCGGTTCGATTTCAAGGTGTCCTACATCCCACACTCTCAGAACCAGAAGGCAGACGCCTTATCCCGAAGACCGGACTATGCTGCTGCAGCCCCTGATGATGCCCCAAAGACCAGCATCTTGCCGCCTACGGTCTTTGCCGCCACCTCTGATGTGCCCTCGCTTGCGGATGAAATCCGAGCCAGTCAGGCTGCAGACCCCTGGGCTCAAAAACACCTCCAGGAGTTGCAGCAAGGGGCTTCTGGAGATTTGAATACCCGGGATGGTCTCTTGTACCACCGAGACCAACTCTACGTCCCACCAGGGCCCCTGAGAGCACGCATTCTCCACCTGCATCACGATGCCCTGCCAGCTGGGCACTTTGGACAATATAAAACAGCCCACCTACTAACCCGCGAGTTTTGGTGGCCTCGTATTCGAGCCGATGTCAACCGGTACGTGACCTCCTGCGAAGTCTGTCGCCGTGCCAAGAACGTACCAGCCAAACCCTCGGGCCTCCTGTAACCGCTCCCTGTCCCCTCTGGTCCTTGGGAGTTCATATCCATGGACTTCATCGTGGACCTGCCCCGATCGCAAGGCCACACATGCATCTTGGTGGTAGTGGACTTGTTCTCTAAGATGGCCCACTTCGTATCTTGCCCCAAGATCCCCACTGGACCAGACACCGCTCAGCTCTACCTGCAACACATATTCAGAATCCATGGACTACCCAAAGAGATAGTATCCAATCGCGGCCCGCAATTTGCCTCGCGGTTCTGGCAGGCACTGCACCACGGATTAGGGACCAAGGTCCACTTGTCATCCGCTTACCATCCCCAGACCGATGGGCAGACCGAGAGGACCAACGCCACCCTCGAGCAATATCTCCGCTGCTACACGTCCTATCAACAGGACAACTGGGTGTCATTACTCCCACTGGCAGAATTCGCCTATAACAATGCAATCCATAATGCCACCCAGACTACACCCTTTGCCGCCAACTACGGGTACCACCCACGGTTCTTTCCCCCTGTTGGTCCTGCGTCCGAGGTCCCAGCTGCTGATGACCGCATCCAGGAGCTCCACGCCCTCCACGCCTTGCTCCAGTCTCAGCTTCGGCGTGCTAAGGACGCATACAAGCAAGCCGCAGATCGCCACCGTCAAGAAGGGCCTCCTATTCACGTCGGCGATCTTGTATGGCTCTCCACCCGGTACCTCCGGACTCCTGGCCGTTCCGCCAAACTGACAGACCGGTTCATCGGCCCCTATCCGGTGGAAACCCAGATTAACCCCGTGGCGTTCCGTCTCCGCCTTCCTGCCCACCTCCGCATTCACCCCGTATTTCATCGGTCCCTCCTCCAACCAGCGGCTCCTCCAGATCCCAACCGAGATGCACCATCAGCACCACCACCACCAGTCCTGGTGGATGAAGAGGAGGAGTACGAGGTACAACAAATCTTGGACTCTCGATTGCATCGGGGCCAGTTGCAGTACCTGGTGGGCTGGAAGGGCTACACCCCAGAGGACCGCTCGTGGGAACCAGCCGTCCACGTCCACGCCCCCAACCTCGTCCGGCAGTTCCATACCGCCTACCCAGACAAACCAGGGGTTTTGGGTGAGGGGGGGCCTGCAGGGGGGGATAGTGTCATGCCTGCCCCTGATTCAGACACCATGCCTGACCTGGAGCCAGATGTGGAGGCAGACAGGCAGCCTCAGGAAGACTTGGCTCCTTTAATGGGTGTGACACAGAGTGACACAGAGTCAGTTCTCCAGGAGGTGCCACCTGATCAGGCTTTGCCCGGACAGAGCTCATCCCCGGCTGAATCCCCTCCACCTGTCAGCAGACTGCGTGCCAAATGCAGGCAGCTGTTAAAAGAACGACGGCGTTCAGCGCGTTTACGATACAGAGACCTGAGCCCAGAGTACTGACTGAATCTCAGCCACAGTTAATGAGCTCCTAAAGAGATAACGAGGCAGCTCAAAATATAAGAAGCTGCCGAACGCCGGATGCTTTGTGCTGGCAAAGATTCTCTGTTGTTGACAGGAATTTTGGCACCCTCCTGATCTCGTGAACTAATCTGGCATCTTGAACCTTGGAACCGTGTACCTGGACTTGGATTGGATTGTGGATTTGGACTTGGCATTTTGGACCTACGCTTGACTTCCCGGCTTCTGACTCCCAGCTCTACTTTGTGACTACGGCTTTGCTTCGCCCTTCGGCTAATCTAAAAGGTGATTTATGTGGCTTGACTCGGACTGTTTAGACTACGCTTGTCCCTGACCCCTTGCTTGCAAAGAACTACTGCCTGCACACAGGGCTATTGTGAAATCTGATTCCACCGAGAGGTCCTGTCGTGACACAGGACTGAGGGGAAGGCCTGATGGAGAGGCTTCCAAAACTTCCAAGGGGTACTTTTTGCCTTTCCTTACCCTCTTTTTTCCCTCATGGGCTGAGAACAGGTGGGGGGGGGAGAAGAGAGGTCATTGTCCCCCACCCAACCTAACACTTACTCTGCCTCCCGGTTCTGTGGCTGTTCAGACATGCAGTGGCAATGGTAGTGCCCCTTTCCTCTCTTCACTTCTCCAGTCACTTTCAAAGCTGGGAAGTCTTCCCCCTCAGAGTGGCATGCACAAGGACAGCCCAGTTGCCTCCCAATCCACATGCTGGCCTTCCTCTTCCTCTCTCCCCTTCTGGCTCCATCCCTTCATTAGCAAATCACCGCTCCACATGCCCACTCTCACCAACCCTCCTCATGGTCACTGTTTGATGCAGCAGTGGCAGCGCCAGCTGCTCAGCTCCCCCCCCCCCATGTAGTGGGTTCACCAGTCCTCACTAAACTGTGGTCAGAGGAGGCAGAAGGGGAAAAACTCCATGCCTTCTCTTTCTCTGCCTTTGCTGCAATTCCTCCTACCTTAGCCTCAGAGTCCTGCCCTGTAGCCATTTCCTTTCTATTTCTTTTTTTTTAAAAAAATTTTTTTTATTAATTTTATCTATATCTAATTCTACAACGCTACTTTTCTAAGCTATGTTTACCTTATACAGAGTGTGCTTTATCATTTGCTTGATATTGCTATGCCATTAATACATATGAAGCGTTTTAAACCTTGGCTAATATTTAGATAAAATTGTTACTGATGATACATAAAAAATAAAAAAAAAGCTGTTTGACAGACATGCTCTTTTGAAGGAATGCTTAATTATACACATAATCTATTATATATAAGTGCAGTTTCAAAAAACATTTCAGCCTTTATTTCTTCTTTCGTCCTCTTCTTGTCTTAACAGTCTCTTCTTGTACTTTTGGGGCTGCTGCTCCCTTTTCCGAGTCAGACGTTTCTTCTTCGCTCTTTGAGCTATCAAATCCATACATACTTTCTTGCGATGCCAGTGAACCATCTGAGTCTTTCTCTTTTTTCTTTTCTTTGCATTTTTCCAAAAAACTTTTCGCCTGTTGGACAGAGTCAATCTTGTATTTCTTGTTTTTGATGCTGAAGCTCAGTCCTTCCGGAACATTCCACCTATAGATAATAGATTCAGACTGTAGCCAAGATGTCAGTTTTCCATAGGCTTTCCTTCTTTTCCTTATTTCAAATGGGATGTCTTTCATCACTTTAACTTCTTTTCCTTTGATCTTCAGAACTGCTTTATTTGTGGTCCTAAGCACCATATCTCTTGTTGACTTTTTGGAGAACCTTATCTGAATCTCACCAGGTAGGCTTTTCTTTTTAGTATAATCTGGATAGGTTCTGTAGACCATATCTATATCGCTTTTTATTTCCGCTGCTTTTAAGCCCGTCACTGGTTCAAGCGCTTCACTTAACAGATTTTTAAGGTCTTCTCCTTTATCCTCTGGTACATTCTGAAGTCTTAGGAAAAAATTCGATCTTTCCATCTGAAGTTTCAAGAGCTGATCAGAATGGAAGGCCTTTTCTTTCTCCGCTTTTTGTAGTCTTGAATCATGATTTTTAACTGAAGTCTTAACTTCCAGAAGTTCTCGCTGCAGCTTCTCTGTAGTTTTATTCGACTCCTTCAGGTCCAATTGCATCTTGTCCATCTTAACGTTGAGAGCTGTCATTTGGTCCACTAGAGGTCGCAATAACGAGGAGAACACCGTGCTCATCTCCGTGGTATCAACCTTTGAACTCGGAGCTGTACTTCCTAGTTTGGGGGAAAGTTTCGGTTTCCCCGCCATTGTTGAGACTGTGCTTCTTTGTTGATAGTTAGATAAGATGGACGAAAGGAGCAAATTCCACTACTGCGCTTATATCTTTTTAAAGTTCATATCCTCTAAAGAGCGATGCTGCCATCAAGCAAGCCGAACATACATTTTTTCATGCAGTAACGCCACGTAAAGAGTCCCGTAAGTACGCCAGTCTCGAGGGGGGGGGGTTTTACTCCACCCGCCTTTCCCGCTGTATTCTGTTTCTTTTTACTTCAGACTCACTGTTTCTCCAAGCGTAACTGTCAGTTCCAGCCTCATTGCTTCACACTCTCTGCTGCTTCTCGGTTTTGCGCTTTTAGCCATACGGCTCCCACGGACGGGGGAACCTATGGGGGTGATGAAAGGGGACCTCAATCCCTCGATCGCCACCGTAGGGAGAGATCCCCCTCGTGCCACCCCAGGCAGAGCCCCTTCACTAGGGTCTCTGGGGGCTCGGCACCGGTCCGAAGCCCCTTCTTCCCGCCGGGTACGGATCGCGCTCCCCGCTAGTGCGGAGGAGCGCGTCCGCCATGGTCGCAAATCTTGCCGGAAGTCTCCATTTCCTTTCTATTTCTTGACAGCTTTGACCACACACACCTCACCATGTGTGCATGCTCCCCCCCCCCTCCCGAAGCAGCTTCCTGCCTTCCCTCCCTTAAACCAGGTGCTTGTAGGCCAGATAAGAGCTCTGAATGTGCTGGTTCTACCCCCTGGGCCATATGTTTGACACCCCTGCCCACATAGTTTCAAGGTTTCTAAGGGTACATTCAGATGGCTCTTTCAAGCCACACCAGGCACAAGTGCCTGGTGGATTTAAAGTGCACATCCAGATCTCAACATCTGGGAATTGTGCCACTTTTATTAGTAGCCCGTCGATCCCCCTTGGGGATCTGTATTTAAAAGATAGTGGTTAAAGTCCAGTCTAAAGCTGGCTGACAGGCCAATGCCAGACTTTCCACCATCAGGTTATTCCACCAGCGTGCAATCAGCCCGTGGGGATGGTCTCCAGACCATCCTGAATGGCCACCATTTAAAAAAACTCTTAGCAATGCACACTTAACCACTTAAACATGCAATGTTCACAGATGGTGAGGCACATATGCAGATAAGCCCATATGCACTTGCACAAACAGGATTTTTTTTTTTTTTAAAGCTGACTCACAGCTCCTTGAGGTGGATGCCATCTAGGCAATCCACCGTGGAGTCACACACGGTAAAGCGATTCACGGGGGAGCTGTCTGGTCGTGCAATGCTGGATTTAAAAGATCTAGATCAAATTACAGCTAGGCCAATGGCGGGATTAGCTGCCCATCTGAACACACCCTAAAACAGTAAATGTAGGAATGAGTTCACAATGCTCAGTATAGAAAGAAGCTGAGAAACTGACAATTTGCAGGAATGTAGCAAAAACCTGCCCTTTGAAATAAAGCCCCAAAGCAGCTCTTCTCCAGACTTTCTTTCTGTCTGATGTTAGCAAGCTCAGGACTGAGCGTAGAATAATAAATGTGACCAAGATGTTTAGATGACAGGGTTATGGGGAAGGGTTGGAAGAACTAATCATTGTTAATTTAAAGAGGAGAAAATGAAATCAGGTGCACCTCTGTAAAGACATTCCTGTTTCTGCCCAAAACTTCATCAGAAACTTGGGCATATGGTAACTGCTTCAGCTGGTGGTGCACTAGAAAACTTTCTCCTGAATTGTTACACAAAAGCAAATAAAAATGGAAGGAAGTTCTGGTTCCCATTTCTACTGATTTAGCTACCAGCAAGAGATGGCTTTGAGGTTCAGGGCAGGGTTTTGATGTGGTGTATGGGAATGAACATAAAGAAATACTGCTGTGATTTTTTTTAGTCTCCCAGGAGATCTCATGATAAGCACCCAGGAGATCTCATGGTGATTTACAACCCTTAAAACAACATCACAATAAACAAGTTTAAAAACCAAAAAAAATAAAAATAAAAATACATGTAAAATATTAAAATAAATGACTTAGCACCATACCACCATCAAACCAGCCCAGAGCATCTGGTTCACTTTCAAGGCCAACCTGGACAATTCAGACTTCCAAACCCTTCAGAAACTAAGCACATCCTGCAAGTCATGGGTGTGCATTCCACAGGGTAGGGACCACCACTGAGAAAGCCCTCAGAATTAAATAGTTGTGCAGCTCCATGCATGGTTCAAGTGCCTCCTTCTAGAAAATTATTGCCAGTGGATACAAAGGTTTTACACACTGGAGTGGTCCAGTGGGTGGGAGTTGATTGTTACAATTCCACAAACTTGGAAAAGACTAGTCTAGTACCATATCCTCCCCTTAAAAGTTATCCTATACCAGACCAACAAGGAAAGCAGCTCTACATCACTTCTCACTAGGGTATTTTCTTAGTAGTCTGAGTTTGTACTGAATGTATAATCTGAACATACTGTTCCATAGCTAGTCATGGGTCTACTCCCACTGACTCAATTCAGAACTGGTGCAGTTTTTTGGCAGGCATACAAGACAAAATGGCATACGTTTCTCTTCCAGCTCATGATGATAGCACATGTACTCAGATACTGGTGCATACACATGCATTGTTATATTGTTATTCTGAGATCTGGAGTTTGGTTTCACTTTCTCTGCAGACATTCCACATGAGACATGGTGGAGAGCATTTGGAAATCAATAACTCCTCACTGCACCAAGATATGCACCATCAAGAGAGGTTTTTATATCACGGTATCATTCAACAGCCTATAAAACATCTGCAGTGTATGCTGAAGAAAAATTGGCTCAAGTACACAACATATTTGCCTAACAAAAGAGTGTGTTTGAATACTCTGGTCACACTGTTCACAGCTATCAACAAGAGTTCCACTGAAGGGAAAGGCTAAACACTTCATGAATTTCTGCACATGTGCTTTCAAAGCTTGGGGCCTGCAGAACATGGACTATGTATGCACAGAACCTTATTTAACATTCCAATCTAGAGAACAATTTCTGGGGTTAGCAGCACTTGATTCATAATACAGCCAAGCATTACTAATGGAGCAAGTCTATATAATAAACCCTGTAATTATGAATGGTGCCATCATCACTATGCATAAATCCAAGTGATTAATACTAAGATGTCCCAGCTGGTACTACAGTTTGGTATTCTGACCACTGGTTACTGTGCTGGATTGTGTGATTGATTTAGGGTTGCAAACCTCCAAGTGAGGCCTGGAGATTTCTCAGAATTACAAGTGATCGCCAGACTGGATAGATTAGTTTCCCTGAAGAAAATTGCTGCTTTGGAGGGTAGCTTGTATGGCATTATACCCCACCAAGTTTGCCAGATCCCTCTTGGCCACCAGTGGAGGATGGAGGGGGATAGGGTTGCCAGCTCCAGGTTGGGAAACTCCTGGAGATTTGGGGATGGAACCTGGGGAATACAGGGACATCAGAGGGAGCAATGCCATAGAATCCACCCTCCAAAACAACCATTTTTTTCCCACCTGGAGGCTGGCATCCCTATACCCAACTGAGATTCCTTCCCTCCCCAAATGCTGTCCTCCACATTCTCCACCTCCAAACTCCAGGAATTTTCCCAACCTGGAGCTGGCAACCCTAGCTCTGATCCTGTGGAGATCATGACTTGAGTATATGAGGAACTGTGAATGATAATGTAAGTAGGGCTGCACATTTCAGTTGCAAAGATGCAGTAAAAATGTCCTAATTTATTTTGCACTTTACTTGTTTCAGTCTTACAGGAGTTGGCTTGCTGTCTTTATGAAAAGTTTTGTTTCACAAGAGAAGGTATGAAGTGCTTATTAGTAAGGAGTATTATTCAGAAGGCCTAGTTCTGCCAGTGTGAAAAAAGCAACCAGAAGCGATGGAGACTGAAATAGTTGTTGAAATTGTTGCTGAAATTACTTTTCCTTTCTGAATCAGAGATGACTTTGTTTTGTATAAATAGAGTTCTGCTCAGTTCTGAAGACATCAGCCCAGACTTTGCATGAGCTATGTTAAGTATCAGTCTGATCATGCTGTTCTGCACTTCTGACAAGTGAATTCTGAGACTTCAAAACAACTGAAGGAAGCTCTGTGAATACTTATGGGAAATGCTACTGACTGAATAGCTCTATCTCTATTCTGCAGGCTACGTCTCCATATCACTGACAAAAAAGACAGGCTTGAATGAAACAGGCCTCTGAACAGATACATCTGATTTCTTCTAGACATTAAGAAATATTGTTTTATGAGGCTCATGTTTGTTTTACAGGATGCGTAGAGAAGAGAGGTGAAAGGCCTGTAGTTTACACAATGGGCTTGCTCAGCTTTCCTGAAAATCAGAAAATGCCAACTTATATTATCAGGAAAAGGCATTCATTTTTATTATATTTAGAATCAGGTGCCAGTCATGTATTCTATTTATTCTACTTCCATCTGAAGTGTGGGAGCAGGGTGATGAAAATACCATACTCTGGAAGCTGGTGTGTAACTGTCACTCTTCTTTAGCATTGGTACTCAATCCACTTCCCTGCTTCTAGAACATGTAGATAAATGTGTTTGCTTTCTCTGCCCTTTCTATTTTCCTGACACTTTTCTAGTAGGGTGTAACCCTGAAGTAGGGTTACCAGGTCTAGGTTGGAAAATACCTGTAGACTTTGGGGGTGGATCCAGGAGAGGGTGGGGTTTGGGGAGGGGAGGGGAGGGGCTTCAGCATGGTATAATGCCATACAGCCCACCATTCAAAGCAGCCATTTTCTCCAGGGGAGCTGATCTCTGTCAGCTGGAGATCAGTTGTAAAAGCGGGAGATCCCCAGGCCCCACCTGGAGGCTGGCAACCCTACCCTGAAGCAAGGACTATCCGTTTAATGCCAAACTTTCTATTCACAGCAATGTTGGTAGTAGGTTTTGCACATCGTAGCCACTAAAAGAGTTGGTAGGCTGCGCTGTAGTTTTCCAAAACAAAAATAAAGAAAATAAAGCTTTCTTTCCATGGAGTAATATACTCTTCTGGTCCTGTCTTCTTTAAAGGCCAGTTGGTTTTTCAGTACTTCTGTGAGTAAGGCAAGGCTAGAATTCAAACTTAATCATAAATAGGGATGGGCATGAACCAGGAAAATGTGGTTTGTTTCAGTTTGTGGTTTGTAGTGTGTCTGGTTCATGAGCAATGAACCATCATGAACTTTTAGGTGCCAAATGAACCAGTGAGGTTTGTGATGTGGTAGAACACCCCTAAGTATACTAGAGGAACCAAACTGTCAGGGGATCTCTGGCTGACTCTCCTCTACCTGCCCTCCAAGTTTGGCGAGGATTGGATTTACAGGTTCTGAGTTATGTTGTATACTGTGTTGTGGTATGATATGTACTTATATTTTATAAGCTGCTTTGAGCCTTCTAAAAGCAGCATCAAATATTTTGCATGAGTGAATGGAGTAATAAATGTGTGTGTGTGTGTGGGGGGGGGGATTAAAACAATGTTATCTCTTTAGATTTTTTATCATTAATAGGCTGAACTCTTCCAAGTTCTTTCACAGAAGGGACTACCTAGCTGCCAAATTCTATGCTGGTGTGTTTGCAGTGGATAGCAATAAGCAGGCCCCAGTGACATCACTGAGATTCACAATGTATTTCAGTTTACTGCTCGTTCATGTTAACTGGGAAATTCAACTCACAGCATAAAACTTCAATGTGATTGCAGATACTCCAGACAATAAACGACATATTAGAATTTTTCCAATGTCATGCCAAACTCTGATGCTTTGCAAATTTGAGAACTTTGCAAAGATTTATTATGGTCATAAAGCAATACTTGTGTTGTTTGGATACCCTCCCCACACTATCCTACTGAAATGCAGAAACTGATCAAAGGAGACAGCAAGAAGTAGTACTGCGTCTTATTTCCAAACTGACTTCCACTCATTCAAAAAGGAAATCCACATAGACAGCTTTCAAACTCTCGTAAACATTTGCTGTAGGTATGATATCACAAAACCTGTCTCTCTTTTATTCTCTGTGCCAAATTAAAAAACAAATATGAGTGTGCCGTACAGTCAATAAGTTTTAAAAGTATGTAAATATGCACACAAGTATTTGGAATATCTAATCTGCACCATGCCTATGGCTTCCCAGCCTCACAGATACCAGAGTGGTAAATCCATGTCCAAAATTTATCTTGTCATTTGTAAAATAAAAGTTATACTGTGGATTGATAAAGCAAGCAATTTATTCTTTTTTATAGTGGAATCAGCGGGTACCTAAGTAGCCCCTGCCTGCCCAAGGCTGCTTGAACACAGAGGCTGTTCTCCATTTGGGCTTCCATACTAAAGTGTTTAGGTTTTTTTTTAGTATCCACGTGACATCTCACCTAATAGAGCTCTAATGGTCCTTTCCCAGACCTGCTATGCTCCTGTCCATTTTGAGAAGTGCTCAGCCTCAAGTGCTATGCCATCTGGACAGGAAGGTGCAAATTTTCAGTGATTCCACCCACATCAGTGCTACTTTCCTTCCATCAGCCCATTCTGGCCATCACTTTTCCCACCAGACCACCTGAGACTTGAAGAGGGTTTTCTAAAAAATAGATAATTTCTATAGCACTGAAGCAATTACTGGGTGTTTTATAGCTCTCAAAAAGCCTTCTGGTGGGGGAAAACACATGGAAATTGCAGCTATGAGCAACTGACAGGAAAGTGTGCAGTAAATTCCCATGTGGAAGCCCCATAGCTAGTGCACATGCTTCTGCATTCACAGTGACAATGAAAGACTGGTGCTTGCCCATGGAGCAGGCAATGGCCTTTGCCTGGCCCCCTCCATCTTCTTGGATGAAGCACAGGTGGGGCGAGCCAATCATGGCTCATAGTGGGAGTGCTGGCCAGTCAAGGGCAAGCTCACTGGCCAAACCTGGCAGCAGTCGCCCTCCATTCACAGACCAGACCAACATGAGTTCCCCACCCACCCTCTTCTGGACCATGTGGGGTTAGCTGGTTGTTGTTTTTCGGGGCTGTCATGATCTGTGCCTGCTCAGGGAGACCAGACTAGTGTGGCCTAGGCACAGGAGGGACCTGTGCTGGGGGTAGAGGGCTGACAGCCTGCAATTCATATGATGCTTGACAGTGGTAGTAGCCAATGAAAGCTTGGGAAATGTGTGAAGAGACTGAACTGTAGCTGTGTAAACTGACAAACAGTCTTCTTCTCTCTACTGCAGCCTTTCCTCAGACAGAGAGTCAAGCTGAAGGGAAAGGCTGGGCTGGGAAAGAAATCCCTCAGTGGGATGGAGTGAGTACAGGAGGCCTGGTATAAGAGGCTGTAGGCCTTAAGTAGTTAAGGAAAAACACTTAGTCATGTTAGATTCATTTTAGTTTATCTTTAAAACACTGTTATTGATTTTACTGCACCTCAACTTGTTTTCCCTGCCCCAGTATTGTTTAAATAAACCATGTGTTTAAATGTTCTGCTTGGTCATCACGCCTTATGTTTCTCGGTTAAAAGAAGGCATTTGGTTGGGTTTGGGAGGGTACCCTGGGCCTTCTCAAGAGACCCTAAGTCCAGGGTGGTGGCGGCAGAAGGTGACAGCCCCAAGGGGTCATGACGGGCTGAGCAGGAATTTTTGGGGCCTCACTCAGATTGACCATGGGGGGCCTTTTTCACCTGCTTCATATGGTCAGAGGGAGTGAGGCTTAACTAGGTTTGGCAAAGCTGGGTAGGACCTAACTGGGAAGGTGGGAAAAGCACAGGTTAAAGGGATTTTGAATCGGCAATCAGAGATGGGGGATCCTCATACTGGCTGCCTATCGGCTTTGCAATCAGGGTGACTAATCTGGGGGCCTCTTCAGGTTAGGGAAGCATGGGCTGGAATGTGCCTTTCCCTCCCCTCTATGCACTGGTGTGTGGGCTGTGATGAGTAAGGTCCGAATGGATTTCAGACCTGGCTCTGAGCCGGGGTGGGTTTGCCATATTAGGAGGCTTGTTTTGTGAGCCCAATGCAACTCGTGCTTTAAGGTGTTGGTGCAGGTCAGCTTATGGATAAATAAAATACCCAGTTTAACCCATAACTTATGTTGTGTTTCATTCAAGGGGTGGGAGGGCAAGGAACACGAAGAAACTCTGCCATGTCACTTCTTGTGCTAGCCAGGCTTTCATGTGATGAGCCAGCTTATTAAAGCTTAGCATATCATCTTAATGAAATGTCACAGAATCATAGCACATGCATTTTTCAATTACTGAAGGTGGAAATATAAAGTAGGCAAAGGTTGAAAGTAAAATTAAGTACTTGGAGAGCTGCATATCTCTGCCAAAATTGCTTCCAGTTAAAGCTATGCGCAAAGATTAATCTATGTTTCCAAGGAAAGCCACTTACATTATCTTATTGCATCAACTTCTGGCCATCCATATATTGCTATCTGGACTTTGGTCAACAGTATTTTCAAAGGATCAGTGCTGTAAAGTGAAAGGATGAAGCAATAAAAATGTTTCACCAAAGGAATCATGTTTCATACTGGAAAAGAATGAGGATAGTCTTGAACTATAGCAAGATACCATTTTGCTCCATCATCATAACCAGGTAATATTCTTTTCATACTTTGTATTTGTTTAGAATACTATATGCTAAATGAAGAAGAAGATGAATGTAGGAGGAGGAAATTGGATTTATACCTCATCCTTCACTACCTAGAAGAGTCTCAGGGTAACTTGCAATCTCCTTTCCCTTACCCTCCCCACAATAGATACTCTGTGAGATAGATGTGGCTGAGAAAGCTCTTTCAAGAACTGCTCATAAGAGAACAGCTCTGAAATAACTTGTAACTGACCCAAGGTCCCACCAGCAGCTGCATGTGGAGGAATGGGGAATCAGACCCAGTTCTTCCAGATTAGAGTGTGCACTCCTAACCACTACACCAAACCACTACACCCTGCTGGTTATTTTGAGTCAGTAACATAGTAGTTATAAGGACCAGGTAGAGCTGAAATATTTCATTATCAGATGCATATTACACATTGAAATTGTATGTATGTAGAAGACACTGCCATACAGGCCCAATGGACCCATTAAATTCCCCTCAGATCAGTTTATGAGTATATTTATAATTAAATTGTTATACTGAAATAGCCATTAAATATCATCCTCCACAGAAATGGTGCTGTATGAGCCATATACTCTCATATGAACATAGGATCATCAGGTCACTCCTGGCAACCAGAAGGGGATGTGTGTGGGGGACTTACCAGGAGGAAGAAGAAGGTCCAGGCCATGTAGCTGGCATTACACAGGAAGTGGCATCATACTGATAGCAACACCCTGAGGGCACTAAGATTCTTTGACTTGTGTGGCTAGCCGATAAACCACACAGTTAAAATGATTATCCAGGCAGTAAAGGGTATCAAAAGTATTTATTTGAATAAGGAACACCTCACAGCTATAAAATCAACATGGAAGTTCAATTTGTTACAGCAGGGATCTTGCTTATATGCTCTTCTTGCTCCTCCTCACTTTACATCATCACTGACATCACCTTGACATGCTCAGTTCAGATTTCTTTGTCTGGTCAGTCATCAATCACATATTTGGCAAACAGGATGTTACTTGGCTGCATTACAATTTTTACAATGTAGTTCTTCTACTTATTAAAAATGATGGATGTATTCTCATTAGCTTTTTTCAGACTTCACCTTTGTATGAACTTTATACACACAAAGGGGCTAAGTTCATTTTCAGTATAAAATCAATCAGTTCTGTTACAAAATTGGTTTTCTCACATTAATATATGCATATAAAATACAACAGCACTCTTAATATAGATGATTTCTACTGAAAAATATATAGAATTCATTGTATTATGAAAAATAGCATTATTTTGAATATTAAACTTTCTACAAGCACCTTTTAATATTGCAAAGTGATCTGTGACATAAAGCTTCTATAGAGTCTGCCTGACTCTCTTGTACGGAGACTGCATGCCATATTTATCATTACTTGGCAAGCAGGAGTTTAATAGGTATTCTCCTGTTACCATGCTGCAGTGACAGAAGGGAGTCTTGTCTGTGCTGTGTAACTACTTCAACAGAGAAGCCATCTTTGAGTCAAGAACTGTTGACCTAGCCTTGTTGAGTTTTGACCCTGGCACTCTAAAATCCATTCTCAAGCATCTTAAAGCATTAATTGTTTTTGAAAGTTCAAGTTCACTTCAGGAAATATTCAAATCAATGCATGTTTTGCAAATGATTCTAGCACCCTTAACCGTTTAACAAGATTTTTGAGAAAGTTCAGTAATGACTCAGGTCTCATTTTGTTCACTTGACATCAATCACAGCAAAAAGATCAAGTTGTTTGTGTCAGCGGAAAAAAAGGTGATATGCAGGACGAACCTGTGACCCTCACTGGGTTAATGCCAGTGCAATGGAGCTGTGATTCTATGTTTGCCTAACAGTGAAGAAAACAATAGAGGCATAAACAAAGGTTAGCATAGCAATATCATCTTGGAATCCCAGAGTATTCTTCACCATTCTGCTGGAACCACCAATTTAGATGTTGCACACTGATGCCCCCATTTTACCTGGGAATAGAAGGCATAAGTCAATACATAGCAACATTCAACTTACATCCAAGCAGGAAGATCAGACTACAGTGCCTGTTCCATGGCACTATGGACCTTTTCCATGGCACTGTGGATACAAGTCCTGTTCAGAGAGTTCCCAGAAGAAGGATTCAGTCTTATGGGGGAACAATATTTCCTGGTAGTTTATCAAGCTTATTGAGGCATTTATGGATGAAGAGAGATTTCCCAGAGCAGCTCTTCATAGCCTTGTATGTAAAACCAGGGGGCTGGGTAAAAGGAGTCCCTTGAGCCAAATTTATAGCTTTTTAAGAGGTATGGTGGGATTGGGATGAAGTTTAACACCTCTCAGTAGAAGAAGAAGATAATAGATTGGATTTATACCTCGCCCTTCACTTGGAGTCTCAGAGCAGCTTGCAATCTCCTTTCCCTTTCCCTCCCTACGACACCCTGTGAGGTAGGTGGGGCTGAGAGAGCTTTCTCAAACTGTCCTTGAGAGAACAGCTCTGACAGCAGTGTCCCCTCTAAACTGAGTTAGTGTGAGCTAGCTCACAGATTTTTAGCCTCCAGCTCGCACATTTTTGTCTTTGCTCAGGAAGGATGGCTCCAGAGCACACTAATGTATGCAGTAGCCAAATCACCTGCTCACAACTTTAATGCTAGTAGCTCACAAAGTAGAATTTTTGCTCTCAGGACTCCATAGCTTAGAGGGAACATTCTCTGACAGAACTATGGCTTGCCCAAGGTCATCCAGCGGCTGCAAGTGGAAGTGGGGAATCAAACCCGGTTCTCCCAGATCAGAGTCCACACACTTAACTACTACACCAGACTGGCTTTCCACAGCTAGAAGAAGAAGAAGAAGAAGAAGAAGAAGAAGAAAAGAAGAAGAAGAAGAAGAAGAAGAAGAGATTGGATTTATATCCCACCCTTTACTCACTTGGAGTCTCAAAGCGGCTTACAAACTCCTTTCCCTTCCACTAGAAGTAGTGGAATTGTCCAAAAATGCCAGTAGCCAAGATGGACTGCATGTTAGTGTCACCTGCAATTGAAATCCAAGAGATGTCTTGTTAATGATGCAGAACAGCCACAACTAAACCTAGGTTAACCCACATTTTGGAGCTTTGTGTGGGGCCAATACTCATCCGCTATAGAAAGCTGATTTTGAATTCTATCTTAGTCCGTGTTAATTTTCTCCATGCCCTGAAAAGAACAATGAACCATAAGAAGTTTAATACCTCTCAGTAGAAGAAGAAGAGAATAGATTGGATTTATACCTCGCCCTTCACTTGGAGTCTCAGAGCGGCTTACAATCTCCTTTCCCTTTCCCTCCCTACAACAGACACCCTGTGAGGTAGGGTGATCGGCAAACCACTTAGTAGTCCCCCCTAAAAGGTAGCTGTGCCTTTACTTAGCAGTCACAAAGCAGGAGCAAGGGAGAATTAGCAGCTAGCCGTTTCCACCCTGCACCGGGTCTTTTCTCCATCAGACAGGATGCTGGCTTTGCTTCTACTTCCAAGCAAGCAAAAAACTCTCTATTTCCTTGGGAACAAGATTGCTATTAACAAGCTTTAATACTATTTAAGGACCAAGATAAGCACAGAATACACACGCATGCACACGTCTGCATGTGTACTTACAGTTCTCCAGTTCAGCTGTTCCCTCTTAAAGCTGTTTCAAGCAGATAAGAAAATATACACATTAAACTTGTGAAATTTAGTGGCAATATGCCACATTATTTTCAATTAACGAGGTTATGGCGTTAATAGAAAAACTAGACTTTCAGATGACGTTGTGTTCCCCATTCACTGAATGACTTTTTAGCCAAATATGACATAACAAAACATTTAAGAAATAGATTGCATCTTTTTCTGTTGTTGTGCTGGAAGGTTAATTATACATGTGTGGAAAGACACCTGTGCCAGTGTTATAAAAAAGCAGATGTGAAAATGAATGGCATTTCTTATTTTAATTACCTTTTTAGAATGTAAATAGCCAAATGGAATGATTTCTTTTTCTATGAGGTGGGAGCCAAGACTGTCATCTGCCTCAGAGGTGTTTGACTGATAAACATCCAAGGTATGTGAGAATTAGAGTTGCCAACTTCCAGGTAGATAAAAGCCAAAAGTGAGAGATCACGGGAGGAGATGGAAGACCAAACAATACATCTGTGACTAAAATGATGATGAGCAATAAATATATATTTGGAAAAAAATATTTACTATCACAGTTGTGATTCTGTAGAAAAATATCTTATTTTATCACTCACACACAACGGATGTTGTGGCAACAGCAATTCTTATCAACTTATCCACTCTAGAAACGAACTTCTCATATCAGAACCCAAGGTCTTCACAACGCTCTGACAAAGCAATCTGTGTGAAACGGGTAAGTTCATATTGCACAACATCCGTTGTGTGTGAGCAATAAAATAAGATATTTTTCTACAGAATCACAACTGTGATAGTAAATATTTTTTGCAAATATATCTTTATTGACTCATCATCATTTTCATCATAGATGTATTGGTTAGTCTTCCAACTTCCAGGTAGGGCCTGGACTTTTCCCAGAATTACAACTGAACTCTGGACTATAGTGATCAGTTGCCCTTGGGGGAAAAAAATAACAACTTTGGAGGGCAGACTCTAGGTGAAGGGAAATCCCTCCCCAAATACACCCCTCCACAGGAACCACCCCCAAATCTCCAGTAATTTCCCAGGCCAGAGCTGGCAACCCTAGATGAGAATTACCACTTTTAAAAGAAAAAAGTAGCATGAAATTACTTAACCTGAAAGAGTGGGAAAATAAAAAGAACCCTGCCAGAAGGAATACAAGGGAAAGTGATAGTACCTTACTTACACCCCTTTGACAACTCAAATCCAGGGCCTAATTTTTTTTTTTACTCCATACCTAAAATCTCACTGTTGTGGCTTCATAGCTTTTTTATATACTGTGTGTGTGTGTGTGTATATATATATATAAAAGACTCAATACATGGTTGCCCAAACGAACTCAGACATGAGTCAGGCAAGTCCAGAGCAACAAACTTCCCTGTGAGGTTTCTAAAATGATGCAGGAGAACCCAGACTTCTCTTCAATTTCTGCACTCTTCTCCCCTTCCCAGTTTTGAAGTTGAAGTACTGTGGCAACCAATCCTCCATCTGAAAGGCTGACACCCTTTATATTGCATGGTACATGTGGCAGAACATACATATATCAGTCTTTCCTTGTGCAAGAACCATAGCTATCTGGCAAGGGAAGTTTAAACTTTCACTTAATTCCAGAGGGGCAGTTGTGTTAATCTGTTGCAGATTTGTGCAAGGACAAATAAACAGGAGTCTTGTGGCAATTTACTTGAATTCTATGGCTGCAGTCACACACACTAAATAATCTACTTTCAATCCACTTTCAAACTGGATTTTTACTGTGTGAGCTGGCAACATCCAGTTAGAAAGTGCATTGAAAGTGGATTATTTAGTATGTGTGACCACAGCCTACGTAATTACAATTCACCCTGTATCCTCTGCATTTCATGATGTCTTGACCCTGCTGTTGGTTGGCTTGTTTTTCATATCCTGTACTTATATATAAAAGAAATTTCGAGTGGCAACATTCTATGCCTGCCAAAATCAGTTGACTGCCTGATGTATCACTCAAGTTGTCCCTATCCACTGGCTGCATTGCCTGAGTCTCGCCTCCAATATTCTAAACAGTTTGCTGTTCCTCCCCGCCCCCCATAGCCAGTCAGAACACAGAGGTTGTTTGCATATGCAGCCTGATGGCCTTTGCCTCTAACATTCTAAACAGTTTGCTGTTGCTCTTGGGTCATTGAATGTACCCTGAGGTAAAATACATCTCCCAATCTTCCCTTAAATGGACACCGGAGTTGCCAATCTCCCTGTGGGGCCTGGAGATCTCCCAGAAATCACTGTGTTCCCCAGCCACAGCACATCCCTGCTAAGGTCCCTCCACACCCCAAACCCTGCCCTCCCCAGGCTCTACCCCTCAAATCTACACGTCTGGCCCTTCCCTTAGTATTGCCAGCCTCCAGGCAGCACCTGAAGATCTCCAAGACCAGTTCTCCTGGAGAGAATGGCTGCTTTGGGCAATGAACTCAATGGCATTATACCCTGCTGAGGTCCATCCCCACTTCTGCCCTCCCCAGGCTCTACCCCTCAAATGTACAGGTATTTCCCAACCCAGAGTTGGCAACCCCGTAACTGGCTATGGAACCGCTTCCCAGACCCTTGGAACCTGGAAGACATGGCATAGGAGGACGTGCTTTTCTACCTTAGCTGCCACTGCATAACCCCAAATCAACATAAGTCAGGGGTGGAAGGAACCATACCTGTTACCATGTGGCTCTCCTCCCATACTACCCATTTGGGGCAAAAGGACTTGAGACAGCCCTGCCTTATAGCTAAGCAAAAGGAAATAAACATGGTTTGCCTCCCTCTATTTTTCCCTTCCCTTTGCCACCCCACCAGCCACAGCTGGGACACTCACCTGAAGCTTCCTTCTAGATCCCATTGTATTTCTTCCCACAATGGGCCTTACTCCTAGTTCCTACATAAAATAAATACATAGTGAGGATCCACTGACTGAACCTGAGGAAGTGGAATAAAAAATTGTTGCTGTTTACGATGCCACAATACTCCATTTTATTTCCCCTCACTTAAATATGCACACATACTTTAAGCTCAGGCACATAACTGTGTGAGTAAGACTCTCTGGCCGAGGACAGACTGCCAATCTGAAGCGGGGCAGGCACGCTTCGCAAACGGAGGAAAGGAGCCCGTTCAGACATGCGCATCTGCCCATCGGCTCCGTTGCGTACTTACCCGTCTCCCAGCCGCTTTCCTTCCGCTTTACCCGGACACCAGTTTTTCCCGGTGTTCAGGGGCCTTCCTCCGCATGCCTCCCGCTTCCAAACAGTGTGAACTGGAAGAAGCGGGAGGCATCCGGAGGAAGTGTGAACGCACCGGCAAAAAGTTTTGCGCATATGCGCATATGCGCATTTGCGCATATGCGCATTTGCAATATGTGCATATCTAATATGCGCATATGCGCAAATGCGCAAATGCGCAAATGCGCATATGCGAAAAACATCAAAGGAAAACAAAAAAAAGTGCAGCGGCCCGCGCAAGCCGCGCGGGCTGGCTACACGCCAGTGTGAACCCTCCGTGGGCAGTCTGAACGCTCCGTATCGCCGCTGATCCGCATTGCTCTGGCCAGTGTGACCGGCCAGCTCCGTGAGTTTTTCCCCCGCTCCAGTTCCCTCCGCTTTGCCTCCGCTTCAGATTGGCAGTCTGTCTTCGGCCTCTGGCTCCACTCCTCAAACATTCTCAGATTCCCTTCTGCCCTAATCACTTAATGGGCTTCCTAAGCTTTTCAGGGAGCAAAAAGTTGCTTGATCACAGACCCTCTTTCCTTCCCATGCAGAAGGGAATGACATCAATTCCCTTCTGTGCAAGAAAAGGAGAAGGCTGAGTTGGCAGAAGGAAGGACTGCCATCTCTCACCCTGTTCACTATGCTGATGGTATTTAATTGGTTTTGAATTGAAATTCATTTTCAGTTAGAATACAGATATTTTACATGATTCATTATTAAACACCAAATGTCATACTTCAAAAACTCAAATGCGAAATATCTATTAACACATCTGACTCTTACCTGGAGTGATACACCACGCCTAACTGTGTAATGTGTCAGAGTCTCTAGTAATCAACACTCAACAACGTTCCTTAAGCAGGTGCAGTTTATTGTAGTCAGTTTACTATACATACTCTATACACTATCTGTGTTAAGAATAAGAGGGGAAGCGGGAAAAGGGATTTTATATGGGGTTCAAACTGGGATGTCAGATGGCTACAAGCCAACGAATACCACATTACCCTCGTACAGAAAATAATGGCTTCTACTTCCAAGCTGCCTGAGAAACCTGAGATCTTATGTAAACAGAGACAAATGCTGGAGGAGAATCTAAGCAGAGACAACAGAGACAAATGCTGGAGGAGAATCTAAGCAGAGACAAATGGCAGAGGGAAATCGAAAGTAACATTCCAGCATCAATAAACTTCCCCCCCTTCCTTTTCTTCATAGTGGCTACTCTCTTCCCCCCCCCCCACCTTTTATTTATGACAGCCTAGCTGACATAGTGTGCCTCTTTAATGTTTTCTGGAAAAGCTTAGCAGCTTTCATTTCTTAAACGAAGTGGTGAGATGCAAGTTTCCCAGTACAATTATCTATAGGTATTCAGTACTAAAGAACAAATGCTTCCCCCATGATCAGAATAATTGGCTACAATCCTAAAAGCACCCTCCTGGGAGTAAACTCCACTGAATAAACCGGGACTTGCTTTTAAATTGACTTAGTTAGGATTGCTGTCATTGTCTATGATTTCACAGGTTCTTCTGGAGCTGCATGCAAAAAGGTAAAACCAGTATCATGGCTGAGCTCTGGCTGCAGTTGACCCTGACATGTGGTGCATTTGATTTTTCCATTCTCCCTTTTTGGTCAGTCCACATGTACATATCCCCAATATGTTCTCAGTTGCTAATGTTGTTAATTACTCTTGAACATGCACAGCACTGGGTTGGATCCAGACTAATATTCCTGTGGGCCCAAGGCGTTCCACCCAAGGGGTGTGATTTTCCCACCCACCCTGTCTCTGTTCCAACTCCTGGGAATAGGGTTTTTAAGGCATTTCAGGCTGCTACAGCAGTGCGGAAGAAAGAGAATCGTACTCCATGGACAGAACTCTTGGCACCCACAGAAATATTTGTCTGAATCCAAACCACAGTTTATATTGTTTATCCGCTACAGATTAACCAATGTCTACACTTCTGGAATTTCCTATTGGTGTATAATCTGCCCCCTTTTGCAACCAACTGTGCATTACATGAACTCTTCAAATTCCAGGAAGGACTCTTCAATCTTTTAAGGCAATTTTTAAAATGTTTTCCTTTTTTTATCTCTCCTGTTTTTTGGGATCAGTTGCCCCTAGAGTCTTATACAAACGATGTCGACAGACTAAAATCAGCCAAACCTAATTCCCTAATCTGGAGGACCGATTACAGCCAGGACTGTGATGGCTCAAGTGGTTAAGATGCTGAACTGCAGACCAGAAGGTCTGTAGTTCAGCAGTTCAAGACCCGAGTGCTGCATGATGGAGTGAGCTCCCATCTCTGGTCCCAGTTCCTGCCAACCTTGCAGTTTGAAAGCAAAAAATTGCAAGTAGATAAATAGGTACCACTTTGGTGGGAGGGTAACAGCGTTCCATGTGCCTTGGCATCTAGTCATGCCAGCCACATGACCGCGGAGAAGTCTCTGGACAGCACTGGCTCTTCAGCTTGGAAACGGAGAGGAGCACCACATCCCTAGAGTAGGATTCAACTGGCTTTTAAGCAAGGGAAACCTTTACCTTTACTATTGCATTCTTAGTGATGGTTAACAGAGATAGAAAAGGGTAACTTAGACTACAATTCCATTCACACTACCTGGAAGCAAATTCTACTGAACTCAATGGGATTTACATTTTGACTGGGATTTTTAAGGATTCCTCCCTTAGCAATTTATGAACTATATCCTGTTTTATAGCTTAATGGTTCTTGACTGAAAATTGTTGTTTGTATGAAAATTACCTGAGTTAATCAGAAATGGCCCCAAGAAATTTTCATTACAAGACACATGGCAATAAATAGGTTGAGGAGAGTTAAAGGGCCATGAAGAATTGTGGCTGGAAGCCCGAACATAACCTTCTTCCTTTTGCATACAGAGCTTTGCTTCCCCCCCCCCCCCCCACTCGTCTATATTGCTCGCTGCTGTGGATGGTCTTCTGACCATCAAGAGTGGCTCTTGGAAGACGTTTGCAGTGTGAATAAGGGAGGAAATCACCATATCTGTACAGAAATCCCATGCATGGTCTTTTGTATCCCAGGCTATATATAGTTTTAAATGCTGTTGCTCATTAAGTAGGATATTTGTGTTTAAATGGGGTTTATAGAAATCAGATTATAAATTCCCCAGTCAGGCAGCATTCCAGGGTTTTACGGAATAATGGGCTTCTATTGGAGCAATCAGTGGCTGCCCTGCTGAGAGCCAGTTTAATGGAACTTTCCATCTTCATACTGGACTCAACTAATTATGTGAAATGTAAAAACAGTGGATTATTTGAAAATAATCACTCTAATGCCTGTGAGCTCTTAAGATCTAGTACAGACTTATTCTAACTATCAAGTAGGAATAAAGTATATAAGCATATCGTTAGCCTTTCTTGTAAGATTAACAGAAATGATTTTCTTTCTTTGGAAAAGACTTTTTAAAGATCCTGAATAATTGATGTTATGAACTTCTAGCATTAACACAGTTTTAAAAAGTCTTTTCTTACTGTTTGATTTAAAATGGAAAACTTTGTTATCTAACAATGACACAAATTCTGTGTTTGATCCAGCCAGCTTTTTTCACTCAGTCCCATCTGGTTCCTCCATCCTGCATGACTTTGGTCCATAGCAGGTGTCTTTGTTGATTTTTTACCTGCTGAAAAAAATTTCATCATACATTAGCTCTTGGTAATGCCAGTACAAATCTCTTTTGTCACTGCTCCATTTATGTATTTATAGCCAGTCTTTCTCCCCTACTGGGATCCAAACTGGCTTACAACAGATTCTCCCATTGTCTATTTTATATTCATAACAGCAACACTGTGAGGTAGGTTAGGCTGAGCAAGAGAGACATGCCCAAGGTCACCCAGCAACCATGCACAGGTGAGTGGGGATTCACAGTTGGGTCTTCCAGGTCCTAGTCTGATACTCTAACCCCTACACTACACTGGCTCTGTGCATAAACTATGTTAGAATAAACAGAGAGAAACTAGGTGCTTCAAAAAGGCACAGCTGATATTTCTGAAGTTAGAAATGTAGCACAGGATGCACTGGAAGTTACACAGAGAGAAGCTGGATTGTGAAAACAGCAAAATGATGCCTTCAGTTTAACACTGTTCCTGAATGTTTGATTGGGATTTCTGGCCTTAGCACTAAGGAAGACGAAGAAAAGATGAAGATGAAGAACAGCTGGTTTTTAAATCCACTTTTGTCTACCCTAAGTAGTCTCAAAGCAGCTTACAATCACCTTTCCTTCCTCTCCCCACAGCAGTCACCTTGTGAAGTAGGCAGGGCTGAGAGATTTCTGAGAGAACTGTAACTGGCTCAAGGTCATCCAGCAGATTTCATGTGGAGGAGTGGGGAATCAAATCTCCAGATTAGAGTCTGCCACTCTTAACCACTAGACCATACTGGCTCTCAGCTTTAATCTTTCTAACAACTAAACCAGGGATATGAATACTGGAAGAAGGAACTGATATGACCCTTTGTCTCCAGTTATTGTAGAGTTATCTCATTCTGTGCCTTCATGCAGCTTGAGTCCTTCCCCTTCATCAGCTTCCATCCTTCACTGGTGAGTTAGTATTAAGAATAAATTATGGATTCGGTACTTATAATATAATTAATTTTCCAACTCTGGGTTGGAAATTCCTGGAGATTTGGTGCTTAAGTCTGGAGAGGGTGGGGTTTAAGGAAGAGTTCAGCAGGGTATAATGCCATAGAGTTTATCCTCCAAAGCAGCCATTTTCTCCAGGGAACTGGTATCTGTAGTCTGGATAGGTGGTTGTTGAAGATTTCCTGGAATTACAACTGTTCTTTGGGCAACAAAGAGTAGTTCCCCTGGGGAAAATGGCAGCTTTGGAGGATGGCATCTAAGGCATTATACCCCAATGAGGTTCTTCCCCTCCCCAAATGCTGCCTTCTCCAGGCCCTGTCCTCAAACTTCAAGGAATTTCCCAAGCCAGAGCTGGCAACCCTAAGTTTTGAGATAAATTGTAACTCTGGGAGATCTTCAAGCCCCACCTGGAGGTCAGCATCCCTAAATACAATGAAGTAAGGACTACACAGACTCTCTGATTGGCAGCAAGAAACTTAGACAGTGGCTTATACTTCAATTGAATTGTAAAGGCAAACATTATAAAGGAAGGAGCAGTATTTCTGTTGGATATTTTAGTAGACTGAAAGGGAACCACACAGGACACACATGTAAATTAGCTAAAAGACAGTTTAATGATACAAATATTCCACCAGTGTCTTTGTGAATGCATATTTGTCTTCTCTCCTTTAATGTCATGGAGCAAATGGAAGCATGACTGAAGTAATATGGAACGTGTTATAGTCGGTTACCGTTAGAAGAACTATTGGGATGCTGGGGTTCAGTTCAGTTTCTGCCATGAATTCATCAAATAGGCATGGACATTTCTCTTGAGGATATGTGTGTGGTGTGTATGCATGCATAGATTACAATCTATATGCTGCTTGCTTGGTTTATGAGGGGTATGAGCCTCTCATGAAGTGCCTTGCTTGTGTATCTTTATGCACTGGTGGAAGGTGCATCATTCCTCCACCACATAAACTTGAGCACTGGCCTGGTGAATGGGTGATCCAATCCACAGACAAATTGTTGATTAAGATCAGCCCAGTGAAAGGCATATTAGAAATGGAGTGATCTGTGTTTAAAACCCTACTTGGTTATGAAACTCACTAAACAACTTTGGGGCAGTCATTCTTTCTCAGTGTAAACCACCTCACAGGAAGGTTATGATGACAAAATGGAAAAGACAAGACTATCACAACCACATGTACTGCCATGACTTCCTAGGAGAAACAGGATTAGGACATGGATTAGATGGAGCAGTAAAGGGTTATATAGAAATTGTCCACATGCTGTATAAACGATATGGTGTATAGGATTAGGGTGTTGTATAAACATTATGGTGTATAGGATTAGGGTGTTGTAGGACATGTGTGAATTACCAACAGTGCATAATCAATTTCATTATGTCGTCACCCATTGTAATGTAACCTGGAATAAATCCAGTGGTGACTGCAAAGACGAGATAAAATAAATTATGCTGGTTGATTGAAAACAGTTTGTTTGCACCAGAAAGCTGATTTTTGTGAGCTGATGAATATTTTGCTATATCTAAATTGTTGCCTAGCAAGGCACATCAGGTGCTCTTATGGACTTTTAATGTTCATAAGTTTGAACTTTGGGTTGTTATGCTTTGAAGGACTACATGCACTCTTTGTTGCTGTAAGAAGTTCCAGTCTAGTCTAAGAAGCACACACCCGCCATGGCTCAACAAGGATCCCATTGCAAAAGGGTTCCCCTGTCAACTCACGCTAGGCAACCCCATCCCCCTCAACATACCTGTGGGATTCCACACATTCCAGAGAAATGCTGAACTTTGGACTGTGAATGAGGTTGCTTGGCAACTAATCCTTCGCCCATCAACTGGCTGAGCTAGGGCCACAAAGAGACAATAGGATGGCTCGGTGATTCATCATAAGCTTGCCCAGGTGTCAGTTCCTGTCTAGCTCCTAGTGTCGCAATATTGACCACTCCCCAGCATCCCCTCCTCTTTCTCCTTCAACCAATGGTAGGGTTTGTAGGGATGGACTACCTAGTAGGTGTGTTAGGGGGATGTGGTCAGCGCTGCCTGCCCCCATATCACCTAATAAAAGAGGCTGCACTCCATGCAGCTGGTCTCTTGAGCTTCCACGACCCCTATCTGCTTTTACCCCTCTCAAGTCCAGCTTGCTATCCCAATACCCTCCCTCCATCTTTGATCTCTGAGTCTGCAGCCAGAGAGAAGCATGTTTCTGCCGGTTCAGAACGCGTCCCCTATTTTCCTTTCAATCCCTCAATTCTTCCTTTGGAATGGACAACCCATCTCCAGAACAGGTAAAGTATTTCCCAACCAGCGAATCTCCTGCTCATGCGAAAGTGCTAGTTCTCTATCTAAGTTTCTTAGGAACTGTGTGTTAGTGTGTGTGATTCTGTTTTTGTATGCTTGAGAACATTTTACAGTAAACATCATTTAAATGGACCTCTTTCTCAGTGCCTATTTTCTGGGAACTCCTGGAAGGGGTGGGACCTTGGTATAGCTGGCTGTAACCCAGTTATTTGCCAATTGCTAATCTTAAAACCAGAGCAATTCAGCTAACAACTTGACAAGAGATGAATTCAGGGTTTAGTATTCCATTAAAAGAAAAATAATAATATGTTTTTCTAACACAGAACAGTGGCTTTTTTAGAATAATTCATGCAGCTGACAACTAAGACTACTAAAGCTTCCTACAAGGTATCACAAGAGCCCTCCTTTGTTTTTGCTGGAATAGATTAAGGGAGTCATCCTAAAGAGTTCTATTTGGAAATAATTCCCATTTTATTGAGTGGGGCTGTGACGGACTGCACTTATAGGTCCTATGTAAACAGGTATTGACAAGAGAAGGATTTAGTACTGACAGGGTTTGTGTTTAGCCCTGACAGAGAGCAGTTTAATATAGATGGAGTACTGGGAAGGTTGGCAGGAGGAGTGGGTTGGTTGTTAGCAGGGTAGTAAGCATCTGTAGGCTTACTACGGCCAGGGGAGACCAAGATGGTAGAGACATCTGCTGCCTCAACCAAAGTACTAGTGAAACAGGTCCATTTTGCAAGCCCTGTGGAACTCTAACAAGTCCTGCAAAGCCCTGATTTCAACTGGGAGTGCATTCCACTAGGCCAGGGCAGAAAAGGCTCTGGCACTGGTCGAGGCTAAGCAGACATCTTTTGGGCCAAGGACTACCAGTAGTAGAAGAAGAAGAGATTGGATTTATACCCCACCCTTCACTAGCCAAAGGAGTCTCAGAGTGACTTACAAACTCCTTTCCCTTCCCCTCCCCACAACAGATACCCTGTGAGGTAGGTGGGGCTGAGAGAGCTCTGACAGAAACTGCTCTTTTTCAAGAACAGCTGTGCCAAAGCTACGGCTTGCCCAAGGTCATCCAGCAGGTGCAAGTGGAGGAGTGGGGAATCAAACCCAGTTCCCCCAGATTAGAGTCCGCACACTTAACCACTACACCAACTAGAAGTTGGTCCGCAGAGTTGAAGACTCTTCAGGGCATATATGAGGAGAGACAGCCTGAAGGTATGCTGGTCCCAGGCTGTGTAGGGCTTTAAAAGTCAGCACTATAACCTTGAAGCAGATCTGGTACTCAGTTGGTAGCCAGTGCAGTTGGTGCAGCACTGGCTGAATGTGTATTCGTACAGATCATGGCATCAGCAAGCGTACCGCTGCATTCTGCATGAGCAGGAGTTTCTGGGTTAGGTTCAAGGGAAGCCCCACATAGAGTGAGTTATAGTAATCCAACCTGGAAGTGACCGTTGCATGGTTCATAGAATCATAGAATGTTAGAGTTGGAAGGGACCTTGCAGGTCATCTAGTCCAACCCCCTGCACTCTGCAGGAGCATAGCTGAAAGATAGCCCTACAACATACCCAAAGATGGTTGTCCAGCCTCTGCTTGAAAATGAATCAATGTAGCTAAATCCTGGGATGAGAGTTAGGGGACAAGTTGCCTGATCTGCCTCAGATGACAGAAGGCAGACCTGGCAACAGTGACAACCTGGGCCTCCATTGAAAGTGAGGCATCCAGGATCACCCCCAAGGCTCCTCACCTTTGATGCTGGTGTCAGAGGCACTCCACCAAGCCTCATAAACTGGATTCCCAATCCCAGGCCCCCAGGACTCAGATGCAGGAACTCCATTTTCATTCGATTTAATCTCAGTTGGCTCTGATATAACCATTCAGCCACAGCTCCTAATGCCCTATCCAAATTACTTGGGGTGGAGTCCAGCTGGCCATCCAACAACAGATAGAGCTGGGTGTCATCGGCATAGTGAGCGAGGGGGTGCATATAGCTGTTAAACATCAGAGAGAGACTCGCCCCCTGTGGCACTCTGCATTCCAGCAGGTATTGTGGGGACACTCTCTCCCCAAGTGCCACCCTTTGTCCCCAACCATGGGGAAAGGAGGAAAACCATTGTAGAGCAGTCCCCCGTATCCCTACATCAGCAAGGTGTTGGGTCAAGAGATCATAGTCGACCATGTCGAATGCTGCTGTCAAATCCAAGAGCAACAGCACCACCGACCCACCTTGATTTGGGTGTCTTTGGAGGTCATCCATGAGGGTGACCAGTGAGGTCTCCGTCCCATGACCAGGGTGGAAGTCAGACTGGAAGGGATCCAAGATGGAAGTATCATCCAAGAAAACATGGAATAGCTCAGCCACCACTCTCTCAACCACTTTATCCAGAAATGGCAAATCTGAAACCAGGCAGTAGTTAGCAAGAACTGCAGGGTCCAGGGATGGCTTTTTAAAAAGCAGATGTACCATAATATGAAAAGCGTAATATAATAATAAAATCATTAAACTCATAATATAAAAACTACAGAACCATAGAGGTTTTGAAGATTAAATTTCTGTAATATAATAAATACACTATTTAAGAGTTAATAAAGGTTAAGAAGAGATAGACCCTGAAAGATAAGATAGGGTAAACCTTCTGTTAGTAAGTCATATAATGTTAGTAAGTCATATAATAAAACCATCCTTTCTTTGCAGTTAACTTAGAGACATCTCTCTAGCATTTCAGATAGATTACCAGAAATTTCACAAATTTCACAACAGAACAAGTTATTTCAGCATCACTCTCTGCCAATAACTTGTTCTGTTGTAAAATTTGTGAAATTTCTGGTTCCATAGGAAGATTATGTTTAAGCAAGATCAAACTAATCCAGATGGTCTTGGAACTTGTATGGACTTGGGAACTGACTATTGGGAACAGAACAATAAGAGGTGATCCAGCGACTCTAATACACCAGATGCACAGTCACATATCTGATCTGAATATGGAATTTTTGCAAAACAGCCCATTAACTCTGCAGTCATGAAGGTGTTTAATCTAGCAAGTGTAAAAGCATGTCTATGACTAGGGATTGTGAGAAATCTCATATATGATGGTAGAATATTGGGGGCGGGGGATCCCTAATGCAAGAGTGGATCATACAAACCTTGTATGGGATAATGTGCTAGCCCGATAAAAGTTAGTTGCTCTAATCCTAATAAGCCTCAGTGTTTCATGGTAGTTTATATTACTAAGCAGCACAGGGGGGTGGCCAAGCAGTTCAAGTTTATTGTCAATTAGCTTTCCCACATAATTCTATGATTATCCTTCTTCAGCAAGTGCAGAAGACCCCCTTGGGATTGGATGTTGAATAGAAAGTCTTCAATCATAGTCTGAAGGCAGCCATCCAGGCTCTTAGTTCAAAAGAGCATTGCACTAGTTCTAGCCTAAGCGCAGTTCCTGCAACATATCTAGGGACTCCTGACAGCCAACACAGAAACTGAAAAGTGTGTTATCCAAGGATTCAGAGACTTCATCTATCCAGCCTTGGAAGGGGGGACAATTGGGGGGGGGGGTGATTCCAGAGGCCCATGCACCTGTCAGAATTTAGGATCAGTCTAAGCTAGGGTTGCCAAGTCTGTTGAACTTACCGGCGGGGGGAGTCCTCCGCCGGCTGAGAGCTTCCCCAGCACGTGCACCGGGGGACGTCACCAGAAGTGATGTCAGCACGTTGGGGGCGTTGCCAGGGTGATGCTCTGGCAATCGCCCCAAAACTCTATGGTATCATAGGCGACGCCCTGGCAATGCCCCCAACCTGATGGCGTCACTTCCGGCTGATGTCATTACGTGGGGGAAGTCATCCAGGCTGGACGACTTCGGGGGTGGGGTTTCCCCCGCTGGCCCAATGCTGGCCGGCGGATCGGGAACCCCTGTAGCGGGGGATCCCCCACTCCCCGGGCTGACTTGGCAGCCCTAGTCCAAGCCAAATTCCACAGTCAGAGTTAAAGTTCAGTCCAAAGGTCAGTTACCAAGAGAGCAGAGACCAGTTCATAATGTTATATAGGAAGCAAGTTCCAACAGTCCAAGGTCATTCATAAGTACAGGGAGAAAGAGTCAACAGCCTGTCCAAGGATTGCAGGAGCAACATTGTAGTCACCAAGTCAAAAAGTTGGTGACTTATTGCTTCCACAATATGCAGGCTCCCAGCACTAGGCTTTATAGGCACTTCTTTGCAAGCCCTTGTTAGCAGCCAGTTGCTTGGGAGTACTGCTGTAACTACTCCAGGCTATCATCAGCAAACAGCTGGCAACAGGCTAGGAGATGTGCATTCTGCCTCCTTGCTTGCAGCTCCCTTCTAAGCTTCTGTCTCTGGCACTCGAAGGGTGGAGGTAAGCCTGGTGGATTTTGTCTCAAGTGCTGCATTAGAGATGAGCAGTGGCGCTGGATCAACTGTTAGTGGTGAGTCTTGGTCAGCCTGCCACTCATCAGCCTGTTTGCTGGCTTCTGCTGAGTCAGAGCCAGCCATGCATGGCTCTCCTTCTGATTGACTCCTATTCCCCTGAGGAGTCCTCCTCCCCTAAGGAATTCATGCTGGGCTCAGGCTGACCCACAGCAGTACCCTTTTTTGCCCACTGCTGGTAATCCTCTGACAAATGTGTCTGCTGCTCACCCTGAAACAACCTTGTGGTTCCCTTGAAGCAACACAGTGACACAGCTCACAGCCCAAGCCCCCCAACCACAAGGTACTCCCTCCAATCCCCACACTCAGTACTTCCTGGGAAATTGCAGAGGAAATCATGCTGATGGGGTTGGTCTGCTCTAGGGGAGGCTGCACCAATCATGCTGCAGTGCTATCTCTGCCCCTGGTGGAACTATCCTCTGAGATCCACCACTGCCAAAGCCATGAGGCAGAACAGGGCCTGAGTAGCATAGTGAGCCACTTTAAAAATGGGTTGGCCAGCCCCCACCAGTTGTATCAGATCATGCCTAACTGGCCCATCTCTGTGTGAGGGAGCTGTGCAGCCCCAGAGGCATCTCTGCCTGCCCCAGCCACACCTCCTAGGCCTGACAGTGCATGTTGCCTCCCCCGCGCATCCCCACAGGCCAACAAACAGGGGTCAAGATAAGTCTGAGGTCCTGGCTTCTCTTTTGAGTTCACTTGCTAAAAATATCCGTGGATTGTAGCAGGTTTTTACCATTCCATAATAAAGGATGCATGTGTATACTTGGCTTAAGCAAGGTTCTGTGAAACTCTTTCATTGATTCTTCCTATCCACATTTCAAATGGTTTAGTGCATTTAGCTTGTATTACCTTGGTTGATATCTCTTTACACTTTTAAATATTTGTACAGTTTATTCAAACATTTCTGATATTTGCTATGACACGTCTTCATACCAGATAAAAATGGCTGCGTAAATCTATATTATTTAAAGAATTATCTTTGGGGATGGAAATAAAATCTACCTTGTTAAATTATTGAGGTATGAAATGAATAGCCTTCACTTCATACTGATTTCATATTATTTCAGAATTGCACTTCTAATCCTATCCTTTCACTTTCACCTAATCCTTCCTCTCTCCAGCCTATGAGAGAAGCCACTCTCTTTTAGAACAGTTTACACAGATGCTGTTGAGCTCTTGCAGCAATTTTGAACAGAGAGTCAGATCCTTCTGCTCTATAACTGGTTTTTAACTAAATTAAATATAATCCCACATTCAAGGCCAGACACTTTAAAATTTATTTCTGTTTTTAAATCATTCATGAAATGATGGCACATGCTTGTTTGAATACAGAAGCTACATGCATTACTGTTGCTGAAACTACACTTCATTCATACACATTCTTTAGCCCCCAAACTTTGGAAAAACAGAGGCTGTATCTGTTTGCAACAATTGTCTCCAGGGGTGCTGCCAGAGGGGGGCAGGGGACAGTGCCACCCTAAACAAGGAGCTCGCTACCCCAGTCACCCCCTCATTGCTGGACACATGTTATTACTTGAAGGAAGGGCAAGCTTTATGTGTACAAGAACATCCATGAGTTATTGATGGTTTACCTGCAGCTCTTAAGCCAACAAAGGCTTTTTCCAGGTACAATGGACATACGCTTCAAGATGCCAGCAGGCCAGTGGAAATTTTGGAAAGGGGAATTGCTAAGGGAGGGGGTACATAAGATCTTGTGCTGATTTTTCTGAACCCTCCTTGGAATCAGTCAGGCTAGAAATTGTTGCTTTGTGTCAACAGGACAAAAACAAGTAAGTCCCATCAGGCAAGAAAGCAAAGGTTAGCCCTCCCGCAGTGTGTTGACATAATCTGCTGTAATCACTGACCATTTGACTTCAAGTTGCCATGCAAATCTGTGGCCCTTGATCTCTGATGCAAATCTGCCCTCAAGGTTCCTCCTCTAGCAATAAACTTGCATTTTCACAGCTTTTTCACTTTTCTGTAAACTACTAGTCTTTCAAAGGACCCAGTGTTATCCCAAGTGGGATGAAGCAGGGTAACTGGCCTGGCTTTAGCCTCAGTTTTAGATTTCACAGAGAGCTAGCATTTTGTTTCTCTTTGCTAGCTGGGACAGAATGCTCATCTCTGTTTCAAGAGATTGTCTGGTTCTCCATGTTTCTCATATTTGCATCTAAAAGTAACTTATGCTCCAAACTGGAGTAGTTTCTGTTAATTTATGTTAGACTGTTGCTTTGATATGTGATTCTATTTGGGTTTGCTTAGGACTATGCTATATAATTTTGTCTTTTCTTTGGTATAGTATAATAAGCATTTCTTAGAACTAATGCCTTTCTCTTTACATTCTTCCTGTGGTTTAGTTAGGAAGTTCTGTTTTGCTTTTAGAATTCTTTTGGAAATTCACAGAAACATGTTCTTTATTCTCTCTGGACTGACCTACATCAGGTCTGAATTTCTAAACTTCATTGGTGGATTATACATAAGGTTTGTCGATTCTTTTTGGTCCACATTCCTACATCAGCTGTTACTTACTTTTGGGTCATTTTTTCCCTAGAATAAATGTGAAAATAGTGAGGAACATAGGTTATGCTATAACTACATGTTGATGGCCTAGGGAAATCTTAAGATTGGATTGTGGGAAGCCAGTTCCTGCAAGAGTTGCTGTGTCAATAATGATATTAGCTATTTAATATCCTACCTGTTGTATATATTTTGGCCTGTATTAAAATACAATGAGAAGGCAACAGATGGTTGTTTGGAGATCTATCTTATAACATTTTTTGCATTTACTTGGCTGACTCAGTGATAAGCAGATGTACCTGCCTATCAGCATAACTTATAATGACTTCCCTGATTTTCTTGACCCCTTTTTAAAAATGCTTAGAGCATATGGGCAGGAAAAGGGAAAATATATACAGAGGATGCTTATGAATAGTTCCTCATCAGTCGTGGGGATATGGGGGACAGCTTTACATTGGCTGTCCTCTTTTCTCCAGGAGACAGAGGGTGGTACTTGTGGAGAAGGTATCTCAACGGTATCTTCTGATATGCAATGTCCCATAAGGGGTGATCTTCTCCCCGATGTTACTTAACATCTATATGTGCTCCTTCACCCAGTTAATCCATGGGTTTGGGCTGGGGTGTTATCAACATGTATCTGTTAATGGACAGGTGGGCTCTGCACCAGAAAATCTGGCCAGGGCTTTGGAGGCCAGGGCTGGTTGGCTGCAACACAGCCGGATGAAACTGAATCCAGTAAAGACAGAGGTCCTGTACCTGATTTGTGGCGGGATGGGTTTGGGAATCTGACTCCGAATCTGACTTGGGGGGGGGGGTGCCATTGATGCAGGCCCCAGTGGTGAGGAGTCTAGAGGTAATTTCAGATGCCTCCTTTTCTGTGGAGGCCCAGGTCACCAATGCTGCCAGATCGGCCTTTTACTGTCTTTAGCTGGTCAGGCAGCTGGTTCCTTACCTCTATCCCCAGTACCTTGTAACAGTGATCCATGCAATGGTCATTTCCAGGTTAGATTACTGCAACTTGCTCTATGTAGGCCTGCCCTTGAGTCTGACCTGGAAGCTTCAACTGGTACAAAATGCAACAGCATGCCTGCTGACTGGGACGTCTATGCAGATGCATATTTAGCCAGTGCTGCGCCAGCTCCTTTTTTTGTATTTTCAAAATATGTGTGTATGTGTGCACCTGGAAGCCATGGTGACCTCTGGTGACTGACCCCTACTGGGAGCCTGGAAGATATTCAGCAAGGTGGCTGAGTAAAACCTGCCCCGCCTCCCACCCCTGGTTTTCCAAGGAGGTCTCCCATCCCAGTACTTGCCAGAGTCAGGGCTACACCTGCTGCATGGGTTTCCAGTTGTGTACTGGATCAGATTCAAGGGTATGGTATTAACCTTTAAGGCCCTGTGCGGCCAGTGACCAGCATATCTATGGGACTGTCTCTCCCCGTATGTGCCCCAAAGAGCCTTGTGCTCTTCTCAGCAGCATCATTTAGCAGTCCCTGGCTTGAAGGATGTCCATCTTGCCTCAATCAGAGCCAGGGCTTTTTCATCCCTGGCCCCTGCCTGGTGGAAAATTCTTCTGGTTAAGATCAGGGCCCTGTGTAATTTATTACAGTTCCACAATGGATGTCCAAATTACACCAGCCTTCCTTGCTGCAAAGTACTGAGTTCTCAGTGGCATTGATGAGGATGAAGTTGGCGTAGTGATTAGCTCGAGTTTATTTAGAGAGAACAAGCATGCTTAAATGGCCACATGGACAACACACCCAGGAAACCCCAGGTCCCACCTATGATCCTATTGGGGGGGGGTGACTTTGCCACCTAGGTCTTATTTGAGAATTAGTGGGACTCCAGGATCCTTGGCTCCTATTGTCCTAGGAGCCAGGTTATGGGCTCTTTGCGCTGGTACCTAGTGGCAGTTAGTGGACACAACACCCCTCCCCCTGTAGTTCTTGCAGTGCCTATGGGATGTAGTCCTTTAAGTATGCCAGTTGCCGGCGCTCCCAGTTAGAGCACCTTGAGGCCAGGACCAGCAGTGTCTGATTCTTGGTAGCTAGGCTCACTCTGGGACCCAGTGTTTCCTGCATCTCAGTGCTAGCCTCGGGTGCCAGGGTGTTGCTTTCTTTGACCCTCTCTTTGCTCGGGGCTGGGCACTCCTTAGTTCTCTCCTCTCGGGGGAGGTCTAGGGTTGGCAGCCCTGGTGGTGATCCCCCGGGGGTTTCTGCAGGGCCAGGGTCAGCAGAGGAGGGGAGTCGCCATTGTTGAAGTTGATCTATATGTTTTCGCAGGACCTAGCCATTTTCTGTGGAAAACCGGACCAGTGGAACTGATAATCCTCCCTGCCAACCACTGGGGCTCCTTCCTGAAGTTTCGCAGGAACACTGGGTCCTCTGGGAAGAATCCCCATGGTGCTTTTGCCTGGCAGGTCTGGTGTCATGATTCCGGGGCCCAATCCGGGTGTAGCCGGTCCAGGAGCATTGTCGGTTGGCAGCCCATCATGAGTTCGGCAGGGCTGTTGCCCCTGACCAGGTTTGGTGTGGTATGTTGTACCAATAAAAAACGGGCCAGCCAGTACTCCCAATCCCCATCCCCATCCGTGATGCTGCTAATGGCCTCCTTTGTGGTCTGTACCATGCACACCGCTTGGCCATTGGTAGTGGGGTGGATTGGCATGGCCCTTATGTGCCAAATGAGGTTGGCCCAGAGAAATGTCTGGAACTCGTCCAATGTGAAGGCTGTCCTGTTATCAGAGATAATGGTGTCTGGGAGCCTGTGGGTCGCAAACAGGCAGCGCAGAGCTCAGATGGCCGCTTTGGATGATATTGTGGAGACTGGGGAGACTTCCAGTCATTTTGAGTATGAGTCCACAGTCACCATGAATATCAGCCTGTGGAATGGCCCTGCAAAGTCAATGTGGAGCCTCATCCATGGTGTCTGGGTTGACTCCCATGTTTGTGTTGGGGCCCGAGGGGGGGGGGGCTTCGAGCCAGCACCTTCATCTGGACCACTCCAGGATGGGCCTCATGGAGGGCGGTGAGGATGCAGCATATGTTTGTATGTGATGCATTTGACCTCTCATTCCAACTAAGAGGTAAACGGGAATTGTGTATACAAGGCTGAAGAATACAGAAGGTAGCTGTTCAACTTTATTGAGCATGGATGAAGGGGAAACTAGAAATAAGTATTTACAAGTAGAACTCCCTTTCAATTCACTGTTTGTTTCAGTTTGTTCCACTCTAGGCCCTGTCAGTGGTCTAGAGAGGCCTGGACCACTTCAAGCATTTAAGACCCTTAGTCGTAATAAAAATAAGTAATGATGGCACATGAAAACATCTGTGTCAGGAAAACAAATGCATTTTTGCCAAATCTGCTATGGTCTAAGATTTAGTCAATATTTGGCATTACAAAATACTCTGCTTTTCATTCAAATGACATACTGATGTTGAGTTATAATGCAGTATTTTTATATGTCTTTTGATGGATCCATACCTTTAAGCCATGAAATAGCCTTCCTTGGCCTTCAGGCATGCATTACAGATGGATTTAACTCTGGCAAAGGACTCTCAACCATTTGTTTCACTATAAGAGCCAGGACTTTTTCACTTCAACATTCTGCTTTGAGATCTTGCAGTGATGATGTCTGTGTGACTTAACCTAAGCTTTGTCTACTTACAGGATATTCCAACCATAGCATTCCTGGAGATTCCTAGAGCTGCCTGGAAGTGAAAGGGGTAGCTGTAGGAATTGCCATAAATTCTATGGTAAGTTTACCATACAGTTTCTGATGATTCCTAGAACTACCCAGAAGTGACGGGGTAGATCTATCAATCAAGAGTTAGGTCTAAGAATTGCCAGGAACTCTATGGCCAGAACTTCCGGTAACTAGACAGGGTTTATTTTTCTTTTTAATTTTTCTCCTGGGATGGTGCCCCATGACCCTGTCACTTTTTGCCTGGCACCACCACTGCTTGGCAACTCTATTAGTACATCTTTCCTTCTAATTAGGATTTTTAAAAGACTAAAGCCATTTTTATTTCTACCTTTTAGATTGTTAAAAATGATCCTTTCAATTAATATTGGCTGGGTATGGTCCAACATAACATTCAATTTCTGATATTTTATTCTGTCAGCATTATAAGAATGTTAAATAATATAATCATAGAATCATGGAATCATAGAGTTGGAAGGGGCCATACAGGGCATCAACCCCCTGCTCAGCACACGATTAGCCTAGAGCGTCCCTGACGAGTGTTTCTCCAGCCGCTGCAGCCACCTCCCAAGGCTGCTGATTCGACTGTTGCACAACTCTGACTGTAAAAAACTTTTTCCCCCTAATATCCAGCCAGTACCTTCCCACCCTTCATTTAAACCCATTATTTAAACCCATAATGAACTTATTGAGGTCCCTGAGTCTTTTTCTTTCTTTCTTTTTCTTTTTAATCCAGAAATGAGTTATGTATTGAATTTAGTGCCTTATTAAGACAACTTGTCAGAATGAATTTGGTCTCTGTTCTTGCCACTGAGTTCTGTATGTCATTGTGATTTTGTAACAGTTTTGTACGTCTAGATTATAAGCACAGTAAGTTTTTCTTATGTACACCTTTTTAGCTTTTTTGTAACAAGAGGAATACAGTATTGTTAGTGTTCATAATCTTGGGCTAGGATCAGGGAGACCTGGGTTCCAATCCACACTCACTGGGTGACCTTAAGCCAGTGACAGACTCTCGTCTTGACTTATTTCACAGGCTTCTTGTGAGGACAAAATGCAGGATGATAGGAACCATGTATGTTGCCCTGAATTCCTGGGAAGAAGAGCAAGATAAGAATACACTAGATATTCTATATATCTAATAGCCAAGTATGGGCCAGTCTGCAGATATCTAAAACTGCAACTTAGGTCCACGCTGACAGAAAACAGTTCTGCAACCTTGGGACCCCCCAGGATTGCATAAAAATCTGAAACATTTAAAAATACAGTAGGGGTTTAAATCCCCCCCAATGAAAAACCTTTTTCTGCACAGGTGCAGACAACTCACTTAACTACCTTCTGCATAGCCACTGGCAGCCACCAAGTCTGGGAGCCTCCTAAACACTGGCTGTCTAGGAGCCACCCAGTAAGAAAAGCCCCTCACCCTACAGGGTCACCATGAGTCAGCAGTGACTCGATGGCACTTTCCACTACCACTAGAAGTGAGAACAGTGAACTGTGCTCTAGCTGTTTTCATGAATGTCGTCTGGGGCAGAATTGTACTAGTGGTGACAGACAACATCCCACTGAGCCCTGAACAGACAGGGTGTCAGGTGCCAGTGTCAGGTGTTACACACAGAAAGTCTGCAATATGGAAAGGTGCATCTCCAACAATGCCATGATAATATATTGCAGGTGTTCAAAAATGTGATGGCAGATTGCTTGAGCAGATCTTCTACAGTGAGTTGATAGGACAGTATTGGTACCTTCTCCCTATTTTCCAGTGCTGGGCTCATCCTGCAAATTGTCCTGGGTTTCCCATATCTCTTGGGGATGTATTCCTAATTGCTTGGAATACAGCAGTGTTCAGTGCTCTTTTCTTTTCATCTCACTAATAAGACAGGTGTGCAGAAGCCGACAGGATAGGACACACTGCATCTTGGTAACCCCTTGCTGGCCCAGACAGACCTGCTTCACAGCTCTTATATCAACGTCTCAAGGTTAATAATGCATACAGTTTCTGCTTCTTAAAGGAAAACTTGTGGCAAGAGAAAGTGCTTCATCATAACATCAAAGCACTACATTTGTCAGTTTTGGTTTATTCAGATGGTCTGGTTCAAAGAGCCCTTACAAAAGCTAGAAAACCTTCGACTAGGAAATTGAACAGTTTTGTAATTGGACACTTCAAAAGAATATTAACCCTAAGTTCTGATCTATGGGTGCAGTAGTTGAGCATTTTTTTATCCCTAGAAAATACTGGATTGGCTTCCAATGTGAATCAGAAGTCATCTAGCTGCTACAGAAACTTACCCCAGCTCTTGAATAGCAATTCAGTGTTTTTGTAGAGGGAATATAAATGCATTTAAAATGGGTCAAACAATTTGTATCCCCTGGTAAAGGCTCATCTTCTTAGTGGAGTTTTCCCCTTGTACTCTCAAAGTGAATACTGAAGACTTTTGAACTGCTTGTTTCCTATTCTTTGCAGTTCTTGACATGGAAAACTGTTATCTTCTTGGTTAGCATTTCACGTCACATAGCCAGTGAGCTACAACCTCTTCAGTATGATCCACATTTCCTAAAGCTTCTCAGAGATAAAGTAGTTCTATGAACCAACCTAGATTTCCCCCCCCCCCCCCCGCCCCAGGTTGTGTCTCAGTTTCATGCCAATCAAGAAATTATTGATACCATTTATTGGTACTTCCCCATGAATATAAAGACAATAAGGAGAGCTTTACATTCATTAGATGTTAGGAGATCTTCATTGCTTTTTTCTAAGTAGAACAGCAGAGTTTTTTTTAAAAATCCACACCTATCCCTTTGTTAGGGAGGAAAACAGAAGAGACACAGGACTTCTGCACAGTCTCTTTCTCTTTAAAACTTGCTATGTCTGGCTGTTACATTCCCATTCCACCAGGTCTCAGTCATCCTTGGCTGCCTTTCATCCTTGGCTCTGATTATTAGTTGAGAAGCAGAGTTGGGAGCAGCAGTTAACTCTTCCTTTATGTCATTTCTGTATTCTGACTTATACGAATTTTACTAGTTAGGGAGCTTGAGATACCCACTTTGATTTTTGCATACGTATCCATTATAACTCTCAAACACAACCAAGATTGTCTGGTGCAGAATTTGTTGCAACTACTATAGGCCACCAAAAATATAAATTTTATTGTATGAGTACAATATGATTTTGATCTCCCAAAACAGAATTGGGCTAAAGAGGCTTCTGTATAATCTGGGTGAATACTGCAAGGAAGAGAAACTCATAATCAATTATACAATTATACAAAAAAAAAGTAATGGTTTTTCAGAAGAGGCCAAAAAAGTTTCAATGGCGTATACAAGGTGTCCAATAGAGCAATGAAAATCCTACAAATATTTGGGTTTAATGTCTAGTGAGACTTTGAAATGGGACGTCCATTTAGAATCCATAAAAATCTCAGCTCTTAAGTCAATCAGAGTAATAGTGAGATTTTGTTAAACCAGTGGAGATTTTCTTATAGACCCGGTTTTAAAACTTTTTGTTAGTAAAGTTATTTCCCACTTATTTTATAATATTGAAATATGGGAGTGGAAGGAGCAAATACTTATCAGCCTGGAAACAATTCAAAATCTCTTTATGAGATAAATTTTGGCATTACCAGGAGTGATACCAGCAGATCCAGCTGATTTGGGTCTCCCTTTGGTGAGGGCTCATGCCCACTTAGCAATATTAAAATCATGGGAAAAGAATCAATCAATAGATCCTGACTCATTCATCTACCTCAGTTACCATTTACTGCAAAGTAAGGATAAAGCTTGTTCCGATTCTCTTAATAGTATTATTTTTTGTTATTCCATTCCAGACAATCTGCTCCAACCTTCAGGGAATAATTTTGACCTACTGGAATGGGTATTTAGAGAGGACACCTTACTAGATAGCTCTTTAATTATCCAGTTGAAGTTTGCCTCATGCTATAAAATTATTTTAAAAGATCATTTTAAAGCCACTTACCTGACTGACATAATAGCATACAATCTCAGGAGGGCATTTATATTGCTATGTTTCCAAACAATACCAACAAAGATGCTTGCTGGAGAATATTTTTTAAAAACCACTGGAACAACATATTTGGAAATGTGGAAGTTCAGTGGAAGACCTCCCCCCATTATATCTTGGTTTGCCTCTTGTACCTGGAGTACAGGAACAAATTTCTGGCTAACATTTTAATCACTTTAGGTTCCTTTTGGAGTCTTTTGTCTTCTATAGGATGGCACCTTTTGCTCTGGCCACAAGGAAAATCAGAGCAAATGTATTTTCTAAGGAAGTAAACAATTGAATTAAATTGTAATTTTTGAGTTGGAAAGATAAATTTTAAAGATGTCTGTTATTTTAGAAATTTTACTTGTATGGTTGTATGCTGTAAATGTGTCTTGGATTGTGAAGGCCTATGGCCATGTACAATAAATGTATTACTAATAGTTGTGTTCTGACTTGCCCACTGCACCATTATTAGCCTTAGATAATAAATATCAGAATAATACACATGTAGTAGCAGGGCTAGTTCCAGGTTTGGGGGGGGGCAGTGCCCCTCCCCTTTCTATGCACCATCAGGACCTCACTCACACCTCCCTTCTCCCCACATACCCCTCACCTGCTTGTGTGTCCTCCCACCATGATCTGCACTCACAGCTACCCTCACTGCTTGTAGCTGGGAGTTCCAGTGGCAAGGTGACTGCAAATGAGCTGGCGAGGGAAGGGTGCACAAGAAGGTGCCACGGTAGGTGTGCTGAAAGTGATTCAGTGGCAGAGGGCCCGCTCAAAAGCCCCAGGCCCTGGCAACTGCCCCATCTCAGGGTATGATGATCATCCTGTGGACTGCTTTAACTAGTTAACAAACTGGAAGGAGCATTCATTGCTATCTTGTGTTTTTCAGCACTTTGACAACCACATTATTTTCCCCAAACTTGAAGCTTTCAGAACAAATTGTATGACAATTCCACGCTACCACCACTGTTTTACACCAGTGAAAAAGACTTTTTGTTGAAATATACTCATAAATGTTTAGACTGGAGATACCATCTAGTCTGTCTATCAAGACATAAAGAAGAGCTGATTATAAAGTTAACTCTAAACGGACTTGTTTATTCTTTGAAAATAGTGCCACCAAGTGGTTGAATGCTTTTAAATAGCATTGTGAACATTTCTATGTGAATTAAGAGTATATGTCATCCTTACTTTAGCAATAAATGTCATTCTATATGAATACTGTCCATGTAATTGAATCTAGATATTAATTTCTCTATCATCTACATGAAAAAAGGATGTTATACTATGTACTATTAGTATGGATTCCAGAACAGCCAGAATAGCAACAGATATCACATCATCATAGGGTGAACAGTAGAAGCCTGGCCCAAGTCAAAAGAATGAAAAGTGGCCAGACTCTGGAAAAACAAATGTACATTGGCAAGAAGGAACACAAACAAAGAATGTGAGAAACATATTGTTAAAAATCTTAAGCCCAACAACAAAAAATTATTGTCTATATCAGAAACAAACAAACAAAAAACCTGACAGGAAGTTTATCACATGATAAAGGAGTGCAAAGATTACTTGAGGAAAGAGAGAAAGACTTCAAAGCAGCTAAATGAATTCTGCGCAACACTGTAGAAGACTCAAGTCAATGCCTGAATTGCTCCTTTTTTCAAGGAAGTCATTTGAGATTGCAACAGGCATTCTGATGGAACTTGAAAAGTTCCCCCCACTTCAAGATCCCTTATGTTATGTTACCAAATTGCCAGACACAGTACAAGCCTCAAGAGTTATGCTGATGATAATAATGGAAACCTCATCAGCAGGGCTATTTTTGGGCAGGAACGCACAGGAACGGAGTTCCGGCTGGCTTCCAAGTTGGCCACACCTACAGCCTCCCCTCCCCCCCCGGGTTCCCCAAGCACCTCACAAGCCAGGGGGTGCCTGTGGAAGCCAAGCTGATTCAAGGAGGGGAGACAGTTTAAACTGCCTCCCATCCTTGAGTTTCTCATGTGCCCTGCAAGCCGTGGGACACCTGGGGCAGCCGATCCTGGGAGGGAGCTGTGCTGTCGGGGATGTGGCCTAATATACTAAGGAGTTTCTGCTGTTGGGTGAGGCCTATTATGCTAATGAGTCCCTGCTGGGCTTTTTCTCCAAAAAAACCCCTGCTCATCAGTCATTTCAATTTACCTGAATGTGTTACTGGAAGACTAGATAGTAAACAATGCCATCTTCCGCAGAGATTCAGAGGAGTTAGCTGTGTTAGTCTGTTGCTGCAAAATAGTAAAAAGGCCAGTAGCACCTTTAAGACTAACAAACTTTATTGTAGCATAAGCTGTCAAGAAACATAGCTCTCTTCATCAGATGCATTACCCTCCATACATCTGATGAAGAGAGATGTGTTTTTTGAAAACTTGTGCTACAATAAAGTTTGTTAGTCTAAAGGTGCTACTGGGCTTTGTACTATCCTGCGCAGAGGTACACCCTTCTAAAGCCATTGACTTAGTGGACTTAGAAGGGTGTAACTCTTAGAATTGCACTGTAAGCATCTGATTGAGAAAACCGGCATAAAAACTGGGGAAACAAGTCATTGTGGTTTTTAAGAGGTGCTTCAATACCCAAGGCATGGAAAATGGGAAGTAATAAGCCTCACCTTCTTCGCAGGAATGCTTTCAACATATTTGTTCCGCTGGAAGACCTTTACTTTTTTTTGTTTGGTTTTTATTAGTATCTTACATTTTTATCACATTTCTGGGAAGATAAACATGAAAGATTAGAATTTTTTTTTACAGTTTATCTTCTTTCTTTCTTTCTTTTTTTTTTTTTTTTGCAAATTATATGCTTTTCTAGAAGTCTAAAATTGCTTTTCATCATCTGTGACACCTCCATGGAAAATAACAACAGGTATCTTTGGTGATCAGGTAAAGGTAATTTGACAAGAACAATGCTGAATTATTAATATTATTTTGCAAGCTTGCTCAGCAGCTGTCATGAAAATGCCTTCTTGGGTGAGAATTCAAATCTAGACTCCGAAGAGACTACTTGAATTGTTTTAATATAACAAGCAGGCTTTTTGTCACATTTGACTCCAGCTCCAGGCTCACCAAGGCTTTCTTCCTCCCCCACCAGCACCTCAGGCAAGCCCTGTGCAGCTTCCAGGCTCCACTCCCAGCCCTGCTGAGGCTTCCTTCTCCCCACACTGAGGCTAGCAGTGTGCCACATGCAGCTCTCTACCTCTGCCTCAGGGCCCACCAAGACCACCCCCCCAGTTGATGCCAGTGAGCCTGGCACGGCTTCCACTGCTGGGCCCTCCAAGGCATCCTCCTGCCGATGTCTGCCAGCAAGTCTGTCACAGCTCCATGCCTCCACAGCTGAGGTTCCCCCCCACCCCGTCATCATTCTCATTGCTGCCTAACAGAGGAGGGAGAGTTAGGTTGTGTTCTTTGTGCTTGTGCAGACACAGCTGATTTATTGGGGGGGGGATTAAATCCTTCAATGTATTTTTAATTGTTTTCAGATTTTTCTGCAAACCTGGGGTAATCCCCCAAGTTTTCAGAATTATCTGTTTTCTTTCTCTGTGGCTCCATTTTGTAGATTTAGATATCCACAGATAGGGGCCACACTATTAGAAAGAGGGAAGGTGTCATGGTATAGCCTGATAGTGTCAGATCTCAGAAGCTAAGCAGGGTTGGTACTTGGAAGGGTGACCACCTAGGACAACTCTTGATGGCAAACTACCTCTGCTTCTCACTTGCCTTGAAAGCCCCTTGCTGGGGTTGCTATATGTTGGCTACAACTTGACAGCACTTTACACACACACACATACACAGAGGATGGTTTATATACATGCATAAGTGCCATCAAGTCACAACCAACTTATGGTGACCCAGCAAGGAGCTTCCAAGGCAAATAATAAGAAAAGATAGTTTGCCATTACCTTTCTCTGTACAGTCTTCCTTGGTGGTCTCCCATCCCAGTACCAAACCTGCTTAGTTTCCAAGATCTGGCTATACCATGCTGCCTTCCCTCCCCATTTATGAGTTACTCCCCTCCAAATAAGAGAGGCTGCACCTGTAGCTTTAAGAAATGAATGTTATTGCAGTGGGAACCCTCAATGTGGGGTTGCTAGGCAACCTATCATGACCCCCACTAAACTGGCCCTGGACTCCGACTTGGAAACTTCTAAGGAGCTTGAGGCATAGCCTGGAGGAGAGTAGGAAGCTTTGCAAGACCCCTGAAGGGCAGATGCCCCTGGCCCATCTACTCCAGAGCTGGTCCCTGAGGACCTTTGCTAGAACTTCCCTCTGTGCTCCCAAGTCAATTAAGCACCAGTCCAGGTGTAATGTATATGTTCTGTGTAACAACCGGCCTGCCATGTGCTCCCAGGTAATGGTGCCTGCCACATGGCCAGAGCACATGATCAGGCAGAGAGGGGAGCTTGAATCTGGAGGAACAATAGACGTCCGGATTCAAAGCCTCCACCAATGTGGGACCTAGGTTCTCCCTGGGGAGCCGATGCAGCCAAAGGCTCCTCCAGGGAACCTATGACAAACATGCACATATGTTAAGCCCCTATGAGGTCTTTTGGGTGCGGCCGGAGGTGTGGCTCCGGCCAGCATATAATGAGGAACCTGGAGCCCTGTAAGCAAGCTTGTTCTGACCATCTACTGGGCATGCTGAATCACTCAATAAAGGCTTCATGATTGCACTGTTCCTGGTCTCCTGAGTCCAGGATGCTTCACCAGGACTCAGTCTCAAGCCCACCAGAATCTACCTCCACCCAGCACGAGTGGTAGAGGCAGACAGCTTATGCTGAGATATCCCAGAGAAGATGCGGGGCCAGGCTGGCAGCCTTTTCTCCACTTCCTGGGCCAGAGCATGGTGGATGTAATCTGTTGCAGGATTCTGGTTCCAGTTAAGCTTGACTGGATGAGTCCCAGGTGCTGCTTCCAGAGCTGATGGAGCTGCTGTCCTCTACCCCATTAAAGCTGTGAGGGGAGGCTTGGGAGGATCAACTGATTTGCTAAATTTAATCATGTGTCATTGGTACAGTACCTTACCCAGCTCCTGTTGATGCTGAAGTCTTGCTATCCAAGCCTGAGGTTGTATTACCACTTGGGAAGACCTAACTGGACCTTAGGGTTGGCAGGTACATCTTTGTCTCCAGTTGGGGACTTTGGGGGGCATTCCCAGAGGGGGCGGGGCATCCCCAATGTGATGATTTCAGGTTGGGAATGTCCCAGCTCCAAGCCCCGCCCCCATGGGGACAGTCCTACCGGCGGCAACCCAGCATTGTCGCTGAGAGATCGGGCATGTGGGGCCCTTCCCCACTGGCTGCATGCACTTAATGGGGCTCCCATTAAGTGCACGCAACTGTAGGGCCTTGCCCACCCGATCTCCGAGTGGCAATGCTGCTTGGAGATCGGGCGCATGGCCCACAGCTACCCCTCTCCCTTCTCTCTCTCAAGAGAGGAGGGAGAGGGGTGGCTGCAGGTATTGGGGCTTGGGGGCGGGGCTTCCCCACCAGCCAGCTGACTGGTGGCAGGTTGAAACCCCCCCCCAAAAAAGTGGGTAACCCCCACCAAACTGGGGGGTCTGACAACCCTACTGGACCTGCTTGCAGAATGCAGACACAATAGAATTCAGAACATGAGTGTAGAAGTCTTGGTTTCTGTCAGTAAGAGACGGGGGAAGGCAGGGCCCTTTTCAGGACTGCTTTGGCCTTTGAGAGAGACTCTCTGGGGCCAGGCCTGGCAACAACTAATGAGTGACTTGATATGGCACAAGTTGCATGACTCACCCAGGACTGGTTATCTGCTACTGTTCAACAGCAGCCACCCCATGAAAGCCTGTGTGCTGTAATGGTTAGAATTTCAGCCTAGATTCTGAGAGACCCAGTTTAAAATCACCACTCTGCCATGAAAGCTTATAGGGTGATCTTTGGCCAGTTACACATTCTCAGCTTAACCTACCTCACTGGGTTGTTGTGAGGCTAAAATGGAGGAGAAGAGAATGATGTAAGCTTCTTTGAGTCCCAGTTGTATGGAAAAGTGGGATGTGAAATAAATAATTAATAAACATTAGCTGAAGATGGGGTGCAATAAAGGTTTGGTGAGAAAGCAGGGAAAGGTGAGTATATGGGGGGTATACAGGAATAGGGAAATACTGTGGTAATGGGGATACAGGGGATACTGAAGTGCCTCCTGAAAATCCTTATGGCTCCATACCATGCATCAGGGCCTGGCCTGGTGGTCAGTGATGCACAGCTGGGCCATAGTTTCCCTAAGCAGGGGCTGCCAAAAGAAGGGAAGGATGGAAAGCTGCAGACGGGGAGGGGGTGACAAATAAAGATAGTTAGTTGGCAGATGGGAAGGCTAGAATAGGGTTGCCAGCTCCTGGTTGGGATTTACCTGGATATTTTGGGGGTGGAGCCTGAGGACGGTGGGGTTTGGGGAGGGGGGGGACTTCAATGGGGTATAGTGCCATACAGTCTATCTTCTAAAGCGACCATTTTCTCCAGGCAAACTGATCTCTGTCACCTGGAGATTAGTTATAATCCCAAGAGATCTCCAGCCACCTCCTGGAGGCTAGCAACCCTAGGATAGGAGGAGACAGGAAAAGGGCTTTCAAGGAAGGGAAAGAGGACGTAGTGAAGAGAAAATGAGATGCTCCCCTCAAGACTCTGCAGATTTCCCACTTGTTTGGTACATTTTACTATTCACCTATTTTGTTGAAATTTCCAGTTCTTTAACTTTTGTTTATTCACTTTTAAGTAAAAGCTGTTTGTTTCAGTGTAGTTCAGTTTCTTCAAAGGTGGGCATCCAAGTACTGTGATGACTTATCTGAACCTTTTAAGTCTAAAAGGGTTACAAATGTAAGGAGCTCAGTAGGGATGAACTGGCCATTATAGCCACTTGAGAATTTTCTGGAGGGCTGATGGCCTCTCCCCCCACCAATTTGGCCTGGTCCATCTCAGGTTAAAGGGGCCACACTTGACCTGGGAAGGCAGCTTCTGGTCCATGCAAGCCATATGCAGATGCGCCAGCCCAGCAAAGCCAGGCGCAGCATGTACATGTCTGCAGAAGGTGCCCAGAAGAGTGAAGTGTGGGGTGGGCTGGCTCTCCCTTTTTTGTGCCGGCCAGGGCCAGGGGGGCTGGATCCTTGCCCAGGGTCATTCCCAGTCTGCTCTTGGAGGTCAGAGTTCAAACCAGGGCAAAATCCTCTTTTCCCCTTCCATGTCTTGATTCTACACAGATATACCATCTGAACAGAGCTACTGTCAAACTGTGATCCTAAGTTCTTTGAACAGGATGTATTTTCCATTGAAATGATAAACTCCTAAACTAGAGCTTGAGGATGTAATCAATAAGATTGCTTTAGAGTAAGTGCCCCAAAGATTGCCATAATTTGTTTTCTACAATGAAATACAGGAAATGGGAATTGATTTTCTATTTGTAGAAACATTACTGAACACAGAAGCTATAACTCTTCTACATAGATCTATTTATTCTCTTTCACATTTTATTTTCCTTGTGGATTCCAAAATTAAATTCTTCCAGCCAACATGAAATAAAGATTCACTGATCAGTCTTACAAGGAGTGAGAACGAGACAGGGAGTTAGGTGGATGAATGAAGCTTGTACAGTAGCTCAGGCTAAAATATGTTTAGAGTGTTCTATCATTAATGGTTCTACTAACTGTGGCTTCCTCTTTCAAAGAAAAACTCGATAAAATTCCATAATATTATATGTTTTTTGTACACCGCATTAGATCATTGTCATGCGAGGCCGAGGAGGACTATGTAGCACAATAATGGGATGACTTCTATACCCCACCTCACGTAGGACATCTAATGCTGTCAGCACAGAGGCAGATACTGCTCAGAGATAATACAGAAAGTATTCCAGGGAAAGGGTTCTGAAGGAACAGTGCCAGCAACAGCATGGGTGCACATTGTGTGTGACCTTGATCTACTTTCCTACACCACCAGGGAGAGGAAAGCAGGGGCCATATGGGTGAATTATAGCTAGGACAACCAGAACCATGCTGTCCATGGTGACTGACATAGTTTGGGGCTGATTCCTGCACTACAACAGTCACTATGGGGGTTAGCTGCTGGTTTCTATTGGTGTGGGGGGATTTTTTTTTTGTGCATTCAACATAGGCAATATCAACAGAGGTCTGCTCGGGGTGCTGCAGTTGCATGGCACCAGTTTGAGGGCACCAATAGTGGGAGATACTCAACTATCTTTGAACAGCAGAAACTAATAATACTGAACAGCATGCCTGGCACTGTGCTAACATTTGAGGGTTTTAAAAAACATTACAGGAAATTTTACAGTCTTCGTGCCATCCTTTGTTGGCGTAGTTTAAACAACTCTCTATCTGCTCTTGCTGACTGTATCTGGTACAAGGATGGTGGTGGTTCCTGGACTTGGGCCTCCTGTTGGACAAAGAGGTAGCAGCAATGCCCGGGGGGGGGGGGGGGGCTTTCACCAACTTTGGCTGATGAGCCAGCTGCTGCCATTCCAGAGCAAAACAGATCTTATCATTGTAGTGCATGTCCTTGTAACATCTAGATTTGATTATTGCAATGCACTCTGTGTATGGCTGCCCTTGAAGACTGTCTGGAGTCTTCAATTGGTAGAGAATACTGTGGCCAGAATGTTGACTGGAGTGGGTCATAGTAGTCCAGTCTTGTTCCATCTATACTGGCTTCTAGTTTGCTTCCAGGCTCATTTTAAAGTCCTGGTATTGATTTTTAAAGCTCTGTACAGCTTGGGACCACCATACCTTAAGGACTTCCTCCTCCCATATGACCATACTTGTTCACTCCATTCATCTTTGGAGGCCCTGCTTTGGTAGCCCCTGCCATCTGAGACTAGACAGGTGGCAATCCCAAAAATGGCTTTCTTGGTCATGGCACCAAAATTTTGGAACTTCCTCCCTAGAGAGATTTGTTTATCAGTGTCTTCCGCCAGCAGGTGAAGACTTTTTTTGTTGTTGTTTCACTTTGCATACCCTCACTAATGGTAATTTTAGATAGAGACAAATAGAAATAGTCTCTCTCTCTCTCAGAGTCACACAAAGTCTCTCTCTCTCTCTCTCTCTCTGAATTGTCAGGATCTCTATGATCAGAACTTATTTATTTATTTATTTATTTTTATTATTTAGATTTGTATCTCACCCTCCCTGCCTTTCAGCGGGCTCAGGGTGGCTAACAACATAAATTCCGATAAAATACAATACAAATTTCTAAAACACTGTGCATAATGGTGACATTCAGCACCCTTGTCAGAGCGGCATTTCCAAACTTCTTCAGGCATTCCAGTTGGTGCTGTTGGTCCATTGGCAGTTTGCAGTAGTTGGGCCAGGGTTATAGAGTCGAGGCGGCCCCTACTTGAAAGCCTGGCAGAAGAGCTCCATCTTGTAGGCCCTGTGGAACTGTAAAAGGTCCTGCAGGGCCCTGATGTTATCCAGGAGCTTATTCCACCAGGACGGGGCCACCACCCAAAAAGCCCTGGTCCTCGTTATTGCCAATCAGGCCTCCTTAGGCCCTGGAAGGACCAGGCGGCTCTGGAAGCCCAATTGTTGTGCTCGCTGGGGTACATACAGGGAGAGGCATTCCCTTAGGTAGCTAGGTCCCTGGCCATATAGGGCTTTATAGGTAAGCACCAGCACCTTGAACTGTATCCAATATGCTATAGGCAGCCAGTATAGTGCTTTTAAGGTGGGCTGGATGTGTTCTTGCATGGGAAGACGCATCACCAGCTGCACCACTGCATTCTGCACCAGCTGCAGCTTCCAGATTTAGGACAAGGACAGCCCCATGTAGAGAGCATTACAATAATCCAATCTTGAGGTGACCAACACATGGATCACCGTGGCCAGGTCGTTGTGTTCCAGGAAGGGAACCAACTGCTTGATCAGCCGTAGATGGTAAAAGTCTGACCTTGCAGTGGCTGCTACCTGGGCCTCCATCATTAACGAGGTGTCCAGGAGCACTCCCAAACTCCTAACCTCTGGCGCTGGCATCAATAGCACCCGATCGAAGGTTGAGAGAGGGATCCCTGCCCTCGGCCCACTCCGACTCAGGCACAGGACCTCCATCTTTGTCGGATTCAATTTCAGTCGACTCTGCCTAAGCCAACCAGCCACAGCTTTCAACGCCAGGTCCAGATCTCCCGGACTAGAGTCTGACTGGCCGCCCAACAACAGATAGAGCTGGGTATCATCAGCGTATTGATGGCAACCCAGCCCATGCCTCTGAGCAATCTGGGTGAGGGGGCGCATGTAGATGCTAAACAACATTGGGAAGAGCTCTGCACCCTGCGGCACACCGCATATTAGTGGGTGTCTTCAGGACTGTTGCTCTCCGACTGCCACCCTCTTCCCTGGTCTTGGAGAAATGAGGAAAGCCAGTGTAAAGCCAACCCTGAATCCCAATGTCAGCAACTTCCTCTAAGACCTTATTTTCTTTTTAATTCCCCCCACATGACAATTGTACATCCCCCTTTGGCCCTAGTTTCCACTAGCTGATCAGTTGAGCATTGGCAGGCAACAGCTACAATTGGGGGGAGGTTTCCCACCATAAGCGGGAAAATGGGAACCGTATCTATAGTGGGATGCCCATATTTCATCTGTAGTACATGGCACCCTTGACCAGCTTTGACTGGTTTGCCAACTATGGCCTTTTTTCCAAGAAGTATGATCTGACTACCTTGATCTATGTTCTTGTTATTCTCCAGATTATACTATTATGTGCTCCATGTCAAGCTACCTCTGAAAAATGTTCAGAAGCTCCATTTAGTTCAAAATGTAGCAGTAAAATTGTTTTCTGGGGGGACTATAGGCAGCATATTACGTTTGACTTTCCATTTGTTTCCAGGCTCAGTTCAATGTGCTGGTTCTAACCTATAAAACCCTATACTATATAAGAGATGACCATATTTAAGGAACTGCTCTCCTATAGTCCTGTCCTCACATTTTGCTCATCATAAAAAGTACCTCCCTCTTCAGATATTAGGCAGGTGGTCACAAAAAATAGGGCCATTTCAGCGGCTGCCCCCACCCCTCACTTTACCTCAGAACCATCAGTGAATCTCTTCCAGCATCAGGCCAATCTTTTTTTAAAATTTCAGCTGGTTTCCCCTGGACTATGTTTTGCCTCTTTGTGCTTTAGTGGTTCTATCTGATTCGAGTAGGGTTGCCAACATCCAGTTCTCCCAGAATTTCTGATCTCCAGATCAGTTCCCTAGGTAGAACTGGCAGCTTCAGCAAGTATGACAGATGAGAAAACCAACCCTGCAGTGTATCTTTCTCAAGTTCAGAGCCATTTTCTTGCTATTTCTGAGGCATTCTCCAGGCCTTAGTCAGGCCTTTCTATTGGGTGCTTCCGCACACACAAAATAACGCACTTTCATTCCACTTTCAATGGGAAAGTGGGAATCTCTTCAATAGGGCACAATTCCGCCCTCTTGGGGTGAGGATTGATCCCCCTCACCAGAACAGAGGCAGCTGTGTAGTTTGGCTTAAGTGCGGCCATGAATCACCTGCAATGGCTGGATTGCAGCCTGAGCTTCAGTGTGTGTGTGTGTGGAAAAGACTTTTCCTGCCCTCAGCCTAATGGCCAGCAAGGGCACAAGCCTCAGGCCACCACGCTAGCCAGCTCCATGTCATCTAAGGGGTCGGCCTTTGGGATGCTTTGACTGTGTTTTTGCAATAGGTGGCTTATTTGCTGGGTTTAGTCCTTGCTTAATGGTTAGTTGTTATATTGCCAACCCTCACTGCTACCTGCCCTGAAATATTTAGGGTCAGTTGTGCTTCTGCTGCCCTGCAGGTTTTTGTTTAGATTATAACTTGCAATTACCATTTGTGTTAATAAATTCCTCTTGGTAGTTATGCTCTGTCTACAGCGACGGTAATTAGATCAGCTTTAGCTAAGCTGTAAAATTGTGGCAAGCAGCTTAATTTAGTTGTTCACAGTTGGAGGCATATTTTCATTGCTGCTTTCTAAGTTAGTTTTGAATTTGTGATATATTCATTCAGTGAGATGCCTTCAAACCGTTCAGCTTCCACTGGCAAAACCAGGGCATCTAGGAGTCTGGTGCTCCCTGCAAAAAAATGCAGTTAAAGGCAAGCTCATGGCCACCACAACTACAACAAAACCTGCTAAAAGGTTAGTGAGGGACCCACCTGCTGCTAAACCTGTTCTCTCTTTGGCCTCAGCTGGTAGCAAAAAAAGTGTCCCAGGCACTGGGAATGTCTGGGTGCAGCAATGCTTCTAAAGTCCCCACCCCTGGCAAGGCCCCCACTGCAACCCCAGTGGTTGATAATTCAGCTGCGCTCCTAGAGATTGCACAGACACTTGAGCGCCTCTCAGAGTGCTTCGATCAAATGGGAAGGCAGTCCACATCAGCAGCACAATCAGCACTGGTGAGCAGGAGCAGAGCCAAGAGACCACCTTCCCCTGCATTCATTTGCCTAGGAAAATATGGAGCGTATTTTAGATGGGTATTACGTGGCTGTCTTTTTGTTACTAAAGCCAGACGGGGACGAGGGCATATGAGGGTCTCATTCTGACAAAAGCAATTCCAAAGTGGTCATCAAACATAATTTCTTAAACTGGATGTCTGATTATGTGGTCTTTATGGGGATCGTGCTTTCAGCATATTCCAAGCATGACTGGCAGTTGGTCAATTGCATGCCTGTTTTGAAGGCTTGCAGCATGGCCAATGAAACTGTGGCTATAGAATATGCTGAGGCTTTTCACAAGAGGGCCTCCTATAGTAAGGCGGCTAGGTGGGATCTTATTAACAGTAAGATCTGGCTAGTAAAAGTTGGTCAACGTATGAGGCCCAGGTCTGATCTTACAAGGCCTAAGACAGGTTTCAGGTGCATTCTCGGCTGCAGGCTTAGGAGCTTGGGCAGGAGTGCTGGAGGGGTTCCCCCCTCCCTTGCTCTGTGGTGTTTTTGTGCATCTGGGCAGATCCTTTGGGCCTGCATGCCCACCTTCCATTTTGGGACTCCCTTATGGGGTCTGGGGGGTTGAGCCACCACGTGGTAGGCCCAGCTCGGGTGCTGTGCCCAGGCTCACACCAGATGACAAATGGTACCACTCATCAGCAGCCACCTTTGTGATACCATTAATATTTGTCACTCCTGGGTTTTCCCCAAAAAGACAGACTATGGGATATCTTATCAAGCAACATATAGGGCCGCTCAATATCCCAGCATCTGCCCCCATGCTTTGCCAGTGCTTTTTCATCTGTAATCAATAAGAATCAACCAGGTTCTTTATCTGTAACCTGTTTTATTCCAAAATGGTTGGTTTTGTGTATTTTATGACTCTGCACAAGATTTTTCCAAAGCCCTGGGCCTGCAAGCAACTTCCCCTTGGGTTGTGGCGTCAACTGGTGGGACTACCTCTTGCAGGCTACCCTTGCAAGGTAGGACAGCTCCAAAAGAGCACTCAAACCAAATCCCACCTAACTGGTGGACTCTATGGCACCACATCCCTGTTAAAATCCCTCCCCAGCCTCTGCCCTCCCCAGGCACTGCCCCTAAATCTCCAGAATTTCCCAAGCTGGAGCTGGGTGCCCAAATCTCGAGAAGCGGCTGTTGTTTTAGTGGATGTTCATGTTTGTTACTGGCTAAGTATGAGATTGTAAACATTTTAAATAATTTAATAAGTATGCAAATACCACTTAGTCATATTTTACTCTCCATATGCTTGTGTGGATAGCAGGATGGAATATACATACCCAAGGGACTGCAAGGGCACCAGTCTGTGTTTGTGTGACTAGGGTGGGAGGAGCGAGCTTAAAGGGCAACACTGCAAACCCTATGGGAATAAGAGCCACTGTACACAGTAGAACTTCTGAAGAAACATGCCCAGCATTAGGAACATAATCAGAAATAAAACTTTCAGGAATGATCGATCTCTATGGAGCTTAAGCAAACTGAGCTTTCTCCAGATTGTTCCCCAAATCAATTGTCCCTATCAAACAGCCACATCACAGTCTCCATGAAATTTCAGTGGAATTTCAACAGGACTAACTTTAGATGGCCAATACGTGCCCAGTAGCACTTCATTCACTTAAGGGCTTTCCTAAATCAGCTCAAAGGACCTGAATAATATCTGTCATAGACTCTTGGCAAGTGAATGACTAGGCAGCCAGGAGACTTAGATGTGAGAGCAGAATGCACATTTATTTAAGGATCTAGACATCAAGGTATATCCTAAAGCACCAATGAATCCAAAAATCGGATTTCTTTGTGGTCCAGAATCCCATGGTTCTCATATATTTATGGCTCACATGAAATGCTAAGGTGAGATTCTGGATCAACATGCTCACTTGTTTGACTTCTCCGGCTGCTCTTGCCTTTTCTGACCTCATCATTACCTGTGAAAATGCCCCTTTCTGAGGTGACAGAGGAAATGGTGGCCATGCAACTGGTACTCACAGCTACAATATGACAGTAATTACATCCTGTGGATTGCTGCAGCTCTGACTTATCTTGATTTCTTCTTTGCAGCTGCTTTTTTCTCTTCTTGGAGCATGTGCTAATAGATTAGATGGATGATGAACTGTGTGGTGTTCCTAGGGACACTCATTCCTGATGTTCTCCAGCCACGTAGATTCATGGGGTGCAGCCTTCCCTTGATAGCTGCTCACATAAATGCCAGCAATCACTGTCTCCTAAAGAACCACTTTTGGCTACAATAGCAGCAATGGCGGCATTGCCAGGCCACACAGCATCTGTGGAACCACCGGTGATGCACAGTACAACTACACTTGGTTTGCTTCTTCCTGTGTGATCTCCTCCAGAAGCCTCTCTTTTTCTTCTATTATTTACAGAATCTTCAGTTGTTCCATTTCACAGAGTGGTGAGTTTTGAGCTGCTGCACTTTAGTATCATGATGCCAGCAGTGAGACATTGTTTCTTCCTACATTTGAGACCATCAGAGGCCACTGACCATTATAACTTTGGCGCATACAAAGCTGCTGATAACACAGTAGACTGTCTCCACTTCATAGTGAGAGATAAGTAGGAATCCTGTTTTGCAAATGACTCTCTCCCTTTGGTACTTAACAGCCTTCCTAGGTGTTTTCCCTAATTAAACAACCACAGCCTTTGCTATTCACTTTGTGCAATGTGGTTTGTGCCAGCTTCTTCTGACCAACTTGGGCACCTACTCTTGAAATTCCAGTGAGCTTTTTTTCTTCTTCTTCTGCAGTTGTTCACTCCTCCCTTGTGGCTGTGGTGCCTATTCACTGACACTTAGTAACACAATGAGATGCTTGGTGTGATATGCTGTTTGGACCCAGATTCAACATGTCATACCACCTGTGGTAGTGACTTCTCTTTTTCTTGATAGTCCTGTACACATTGAATAAAGCATCACAGTCACCCAGGGCAACAAAGAACCCATCATAAAGAAATAGGTGGGGCTGTGACTAGACATTCTTCTGGCTTTTGATCCTCGAGCTAGTCTGTGACAAGTGTTCTTTTGGGAAGGGTTTATTAAATCAACTGTTTTGTCCCCTTTAGGTTCCAGCACAGCTGGCCCCACACCCCTACCATGGTTGCCACACTTGTGAACTTGATTTACCTAGAGATAATTTAAGCCAAATGCTAGCTTCAGATAACCCAGTCCAGTGTAATCTCTGAAATCCTAATCTATGCCAGATGAATGCTTTATGACTTCAGCACAAGTCACTGTCAGAGCTACATTATTATGCCATGACTCCTCCTAGCATCCAAAACCTATGCCAACAATCAGTGTGAATGCTAATCCTTGCTCTTGCTGCTTCAACTGGACTACCTATTCTGGCTTTCAAAATATTTCATCAGTGTCAGCAAGTATTACTAATTCCATTTTTCAGAACAGAAAACTGAAAAACAAGCCTGTCTAGTTAGTTTTCTCATCACAAACAAACAGAGATTGCAAGGGGCTTCAGGAATTTACACATAATCTTCTCTGACTGCTGTGTGTGCTAAGTATAAGGACAATTCCTTCAATGATTCTTGGCCTGAGATTAAAATGCTTAAACCTAGAAAAAAGAGTGCATGCCACATTGTTTCCTTTTTTTGAATAGCATGCCCTGTTGTTCCCATACATTTCTGGAAATCTTATGCTTACCCTAATTTTATAGCTACATACCATCATTTTACAAATGTTTGTATTGAAACATAAGTAAAAAATCAGTCTTGAACCGGTAGGACTTTTCCCTATAAGTGGATATGATCATGTAGTTAATTCATTCTACAGTGCTATTATGCAACACTGTGTGTAACTAAGCCCCAATATCCCTTCTGTTTTGGGCAAAACCAGTTTGGATGGCAGTGTCTTGGGGAGAGAAGCAGTGTGTGTGTTTCTCTGTCTCTCTCTGTGTGTGTGCCTGTGTAGGGGGGAGTCTAATCTTTTCCTTGCCTGTCAATTCTCTGCTCAAAATTGCTCAATCCAAGCAGTATTTCCCTGGAGATTCTTCTTCCTTTTCTTAATCACTGTCTCCACAACAAAAGGAAAAAGCCATCACACACTAAAAGGAAAGCCTAAGACTTGCTACCAGAATTACAACATGGTTTTAGTACAGCTGCCAAAATTTTAGCCGCATGCAAAAATTTAGCCTTGTTTATCTCCATCTCTTAGTAACTAAGACGACTTAGCTTCTAAAGAGACAGAGTTTTGATTAATCAAAGGGAAAATCAGTTCAGCTCTCCAATCTGAAAATTCAGGGCAATCCAAAAGAATATGATCTAGAGGGTCAGTTCAGTTAGTACCACCTCTACAGAGTCTATTAGAGTATGGAATACCATTAAATCTTCCCAGCAACATCACCAATGGCAAGGCGTTCAAGCGTGCAAGCATTAATGACCTTCTGTACTTTGGAAGAGATAATTCAAAGGGGTAGTTTGGCATTTTTATCAGGGGAAGAATATCAACTGAAAGGATGAACATTCTCTGCACACTCTGACCAGCATACCCTTATAATCAAGATTCCTCAAATGTCTTTTAATTGACTGACTCAATTTGTAACTATTCACAGTTTCTAGCATATCATTGGTAATGCCCAGATATAATAATTTCAATTTCAAGTATTTTTCCCAATCACTTGTATGATGATCCAGCATAACTAACCCAAGAAGACCGGATTCTAGATTTGATTCCAACATCCTAATTTTCAGATTGAATGCTCTCTGCCAAGGCTTTGCTTCAAAAGACATCTCTACAATCTCAGCTCTCAAAGACAGTCCTGTTTCCCTTTGTAGTATTCCCACTGTGTTTGAACTCACAAAAAAGCACCTTTTGAACCGGGGGGTGGGGGGTGGGATAAGGTAGGAGAATTTGGTCCGGAAAAGCGGGGTTAACCACCTTCTCCCATCCTTGCTTTCTGTTTTAAATTGCTCCCTTCCCAAATACATTTTTCTTCAGTTAAGGGCTGCGGAGTTTGATTACAGATGTAAGCATGCAAAATTCAGCTGGATCCTAAGAAGAATATGGAAAAGTCATCTTGTGATTATGGGAGGGTGGAGTCCTCTAGATAGAAAGTCAAGTCTGAGGGCACATGAGACTGTTATATACTCCCCACTTCCCCAAGCAGGAGCAGCTGTTTACCTTAACTGTTTCCCTTTGAAGAAGAGAACTCTGGGAACATGTTTGGAGCTTTCGCTTTATTTACAGATATGCAGATAGGACACAAGTGGAAGCAAAGAAGCACTACACCACATCAGAGTCCAAATCAAGAGATCCTGCCCCTCCCAGGTGCTACAGCCGGGTCCTAGCAATGGCTCTCTGCTTCTCTGACTCTTCTAGAATCTAAATGTCCATTTCTTCTCATACACACACCAGCCCCTTCCTTTCAGTTTTGGGTGGGGTCACCTCCTGTAAGCACTGATGGGTGCTTAAACAGAGCTGTTTCATCATACTTAAATCTCATTGAGGAAATATCTACAACTGTTAAGAAAGAGTACCATTCTTCTGTCATAAGCTCTGCCAAAGTTTGCCATCCTGCAGGTGGGGCCTGAAGATCTGAGCTGGCACTGGCCGGGAGGGTGGGATAAAAATCTAATAAATCAAATCAAATCAATCTCCCACTATTACAATTGATTTCCTGATGACCAAGATCAGTTCCCCTGAAGAAAATGACTGCTTTGGGGAGTGGACTGTATGGCATTATACCCTGCTGAGGTCCCTCCTCTCCTCTCCTCTCCCCTCCCCAAACCCAACCCTCCCCAGGCTCCACCCCCCAAATCTCCAGGTATTTCCCAGTCCAGAGCTGGCAGCCCTAGCTCTGCCCCTCACCTGCAACATGTCACTTTAGGCCAAGCCCACAGAATAGACTAATTCACCGTAACCCTACTCCAAACTTGCAACAATACAATAGCCAAACAACCCTTGGTGTTTAGTACTGTATCTTTTGGTTGCCACTAGAATGCTATTGGCTGAGAATTTGAAGCAGTATGTTTTGTCAATTTTGGAAATTTGGTTGTGGAAAATGTAGTTTTTAATGATTATAGACAATATTTCAGTATTGAAACTGGACTATAATAAAAACAAAGCATGGAAACTTTTTGCTCAACATAGTGTCTTTATTGATTTCTGGAATAAGAGTTTTCCTATGGAACTGGTAAAAAGGGAAATGCTGGAGTAGTGTTGAGTCTGGGGAAAATGAGCAGATGGTATGTTTATATTCAAAGAGATGGACTGCAAAAATGCTGGGTTATATAGTGGAGGAAATTTTGTGTGGGTGAAGTATGGGTTTTATACCAGGCTATGGATTGTAATATTGGTACATTTAATAATGTTTTTAAAACAATCCAGTAGCCTTGCTGAAGGTTGCAGGTATGATCTACTCAGTGCTTGGATGGGAAGCCCCTTGGGAGCCTTGCGTATACTTTTTTATTTCCATGATGCAAGAACATAAGAACATAAGAGAAGCCAATGTTGGATCAGGCCAATGGCCCATCCAGTCCAACACTCTGTCACACAGTGACCAAAGAAATGTACAAAAGGTAAATAAATAAAAACATAAAATATCTCAGTAGGTCCCACTAATTTCTATGAGATTGTAAATAGACACCAGTCTAAGGCACAGTAAGAGGCAATAAAGAGCAAAACCTGTTTCCTGAACCAGGTCACAAGGAGCAGGTAGCATGTTTAGCCCACTCAGTTTATTTGAGGACACACTTTTACCATAGAAGCAAAAGGCTCCAATAGTTAAAAAAACCAAAAAAACTGGTACCTTATTGTATTCCACTGTACATATTGAAAATACCAGTTGTACCATTACAATTTACACTTGAATTTAAGATCCATAACTTAACACAGTTAAATAAAAGAATGTTTATCAAATATGGTTTTTATCTTCAAGACTGAGGAGACAAAGAATTCTCTTCTACCGCTATCATATATTTAGAATAAGGCAATGGACCCCATCTTGCCTTTATCTTACTCTCCTGACAATTTAAGGAAGCTAAATGACATACAAATTCTGTAGAAATCCTATTTCTAAAAGCACACAAAATGTGGGGCTTACAGGTGGTGGGGATAAAGCTTTTGCAAGACATTCCTATTCTTCAACACATGATGGCAGTAGCATTCTGTAAAAGGATGACAAATGTGAGCAAATGATCAAGAACAAGCAAAGCACTTTATATTATTTGTATATACCCCCTCCCCAGGAGACGTCTGATTTCCCAAGGCCTGCTCCTTATCCTACTCCAAAGAAAAGAAGCAAGACTTGTATACAAGCACAAGGGCTAAGAACTGAGTAAAGAGAAGTGTATGTGTTCATTTTGGTGCCATTTTCTTCCCTATTTATGCATATTTAATTTTAATTCTCCTTATGTACAGAGACCACATCTGAGAGTACTCCATCTGTCAACATGCATGCGATACATCTGTTATACTAACCAGAGCCAAGGAAACATTTTGAAACTCCTCTGCAAGTGGTCTCCTGTTTGTAGCCATTTTTTTGGAAAGCACTGGAAAAGGTATGGGATGATGTGCAGGGGGAAAGGAATGCTCCTTTGTGGCCTCTTGATCAGGATGAAGCTCCCTGTTTTGTAGCTCTGTGCTGTAGTAATGTAAACAGCACCAAAAAACAAGGAATATTTGTTATATACACAATAGAATAAGGACATGGACACAGATCAGAATGCACACCCAAGTGCAGATACCTATTTGCGAGGCACGGAAAAAGTCCATCACATTGCTCTTAGCGGGAGGAGCATCCAAACGCACAGTCTGAAGTGACTACAGGTGAATTAGGGCTTTAGAATTATGGTTATGCTTTGATTGCCTTCATTGATACCAATATATAGCACCAAATCCAATCAGCTACACAGTTCAATCACATTGGAATGGGTCCAGCAGAAAAGCCTGTTGATGGAGTTAGCAAAGCAGGTATTTCTCCATCTTCCCCTCTCCAAAGGTCTTTCTCAATATCTGTTGTGTAAGACCCTACATCTGGAGATGACAGAAGCTGTTAGTGCCATCTTAAGCGGAGCTATACTCTTCTGTGCCTCTCTATGGCTGTGACCACACTGGCGGCTTGGCGCAATATGTTGTCGCCTCTAATTGAACCAGTTTAAAGTGTTGTGGGACTTATCAGCCACACAACACACCCTACTGCGGGTTACTCATGGAAACATCCTGTGGGAAGCATCCACATTATTGTAGCACAGCAGCCATGGAGCACACCGCAAAAACTTCCAAAATTCTCCCTAGCAGCAGAACGGATCTGCAGGTTCAGACTGCCAAATCCATTCTGTGCGCGCTTCCCCGCATTAAGACATCTGACCTTACACAATGGCTGCATGGGCAACTGAAAACACCATTTGTGATGTGGTGGCTTTTTAACCTGGCTTCAAGTCGTCCTATGACAGCGTAAGTATGGCTCGGGATCGCCTGACAGATGTGGCTGTCTGACTGTGCCCATTTGATCTGGAGGGGAGGAGTGGCTGTGTTGGGCCAAATTGCCTGTGTGATCATGACCAGTGTCAGTTAGGTTTGAAAACTTTTAACTCTTGTTTGGTTGACACTGTGGATCTGGGACACCTGTAAATTAAGCATGTGCTCCATCACTGAACCATGGCCTACCTATTTCAGGAAGTTAAGATCAAGGAGCAGCAGTTGCTGGGACATTGAAGGGCCTTGCAGAATTTTCTAGGTAGTGGGTGCTAGATAGAAATGAATGTGTATAAAAGGAGAATACTAAACTATGGGAACAATTATTGGGCTTTCTCTATATCAAGCATATTTTAAGGATCAGTGCTTCATATTTTAACACTCTTTCTCCCATAACAGAATTAAAATAAGTAAAAATATCCTGTACAGTTTCTAGAGTACTATCAGTATTCACTCTCTTCTATATTATCTAAAAAATATTCAACACTTGACACCATTTCAAAAAATAGTTTTATTGCTGCTCTAAGAGAACTGTTTGAGCACAGATACAGGAAGCGGAGATTGGTGTTATTTACTATTATATGGTCCTGTTATTACTACAAAAGCATGGATATGCATAGTGTACATTTTTATATATGTTTATAAGTAGCTTTTCCTCATTTTCTTTCTGGTTCAAAACAGTGTTCAACATTTTACAAAGAAATATGTTCATTTTACTATTAAGAGTTCAGAAAAATGACCGGATCCTTTAAGACACAAAAAGTATAGAAAATACTGGCACATATCAGGAATGAGGAATCTAATTAAAATCCAAGATAGCATAAATCATTTACTATTTACATACACTTCTTATAAACTTGCTATTATTGTTAATGTAGATAAAATTGTTAAAAGGAATCATAAACACCCAACTTTTTAAATATTTCTGTTCACTAGCCTCTTTCGCCATATTCATCAGCTAATCTGCACTCTTTTGTATCTGCTATAGATGGATACCACATAGGAGCATATTGTTCTTTATTAGAAAATGGGCTTATATTCAGCATTTCACACTATGGATTATGGCTATTTTCTCCTTATTTTACACGAATGAAACCATATTCCATGTTTATGAACTTTTAAAATAGTATGCTTCAGGAAGCACTGGCATGCTCATTTTCAAAAGAAGCAATATTGCATGACAGTTCTGATTACAGTCCAAGCTTAAAAAAGGCTTCCAACAGGCAAACGTGGTAGGCACATATAGGCATAAGGGGTTTTGCTCAGATTAATGGGGTTGCCATCTAACCTGATGTCTTCAAGAGTTTTACGGATGTAAGAATAATCTTTCATTTTGCAGAAGGTATCTTCGTGCATTTCTTGTATGTTGTTGTTCTAAAAAGGAAACAGGAAAATCTATGAGGAATCCATGGTAATAAGCACCTAGCTAATGTCACCATTTCTTTTTTACTCCATAAAGCCCAATATTCCAATTTTTCTTTTAGTAGCTATCCAAAACTTATATAATTCTCCACTGCTACAGTCATAGTGGGTCAGACAACAACTGAGCAACAGAGCACTTGCCCTGCCACCTGAGGCACTCACTCCTGAGGCATTTGAAGTATCTACACAATTCCTTGAATTGGCTCTGAACAGGTACATAACCCAACATGGGACTTCAGAGGCCACACATGAATGATTGTATTTGTGTACAAGCTTGTGCAAAAGTTTCCAGTGACCTTGGCCTCATCCCAAATAATGTAATAAAGGAGGAACCAAAACATTGTTGGGCATAGCCATGTGGTAGCTGATACCAGTACATACTATCAACAAAGTTACACACTGGAACACAATGCTCTGCAGTAAGAGATGCATGGCTCTCTACATGAGAGCTAGCATGGTGTAGTGGTTAATGTGTCAGAGTATTATCTGGGAGACCCAGATTAGAATCCCCACTTTATAGAAATTTGCTGGGTAATCTTGAACATGTCACTCTCTCACACACTAGGTTACTGTGATGACAAAAAGGAGGAGGAGAGAATTTTGCTGTAAGACAATGCAGGTACCCTATGTGGGAGACAAGCAGGGGATAATTATGTATAAAAATATGTATTTATGAATGAGAATACACATTCATTTGAGAATCTTGTTATATTTAAATTGCATTATAATTTCTTCCTTACTTAGGAGGATCAGGAAGGCTTCTGAACAATGTTCCCTCTAAGCTGAGTTAGTGTGAGCTAGCTCAGTTTTTTAACCTCCAGCTCACACATTTTTGTTTTAGTTCAGGAAGGATGCCACCAGAGCAAATTAATTTTTACAGTAGCCAAATCGCTCACTCACAACTTTAATGCCAGTAGCTCACAAAGTAGAATTTTTACTCACAAGACTCCACAGCTTAGAGGGAGCATTGCTTCTGAATTATGGTTTCAGATACTGTGTGAGAAACAGGCTATTTACAAGTTAACCTCAGTTTAAACATCCATAACCTAATGCAGGAGCACTCCTAAGTACAATGAAATCAGTGAAACATTTTTTCTTAACTCTGTTTGATTGTGGCCATAAAGTAGAATCTCAAGTGTGTAAGCTATAGTCTTTATTCTCACTCCAAATTTCCCTTTCATTTTCTTCGATTTTCAAGGTCCAACAACATCCTAGATAGCTTTATATATGCATGTGCTGAATATTTCATAGTCCCAGTATCTTTGAATAACATCCATGAGGTGAAGCTACCCTGTTATTTAGTACCCTGGCCTCTTGCCAGTAGCTTAGAACACAACCTACGTTTTATGGGCAGCTGTAACCTACCTGGAGATGAAGGGACTGGAGACTTTCAGGGAGTGGAAGTGGGATGTGATCCAAGTTGTTATCCGTGATGTACAGATGGTGCAAGTCAATCATATCCTGGAGAAAATAAAAAAAATTATTTCCAACAATACCATGGTGATTTTATTTAGTCTTATTCGAAGCCAGTCAGAAGGACAAATGAGGACATTTTAAATATACTATTCCTTTTCAAGCTTTACGGAAGTCCCTAAAAATGTCAGGACTACAGTTGTGTGAAGACTTAAACACAGTGGGCTTGAGTTGCTGGCTTTCTTGTAGTGTTTGCAACACCCCTCCCCCCATTTTTGCATATCTTCGGGCCAGACTTGATGAGGTGGCAGGCTACCCATTTCCCACTCTGTAAGTGAAAGACAGCTGTAGAGAGCATAAACCAGATTAGAGCACCAAAAGTGTCACAGTTTAACTATTTCTTCTATGCCATCATCCCTATCTAATCACACACACACGCACACAAAGTTGAGCTGCATTTGCCCTTCAGGGAAAAACATACATGAGAGTTACATGTGTGGGGGCCTGTGTGTTTGACCCTATGAGGTAAAGAGCAGCACCCCATCATAGATCTACTATGGTCCCATCTGGTTTGGTTCACAAGTTCAGCTGTCTTGTCAAGTCTTAGGTGTCCTCACTCTCCCCACGTCCATTCCATTGCATGTAAGGCAGAATTAGGAGATGGAGCCACATAATTTCTCCCTTTTTCTTTAAGAATAACTTCATACATTTTCTACTGAAGTACAATGTCTCAGTTGGGGGAAAAATGTGAGTCCAGTGTCAGATATGAAGTGTATATGCATGTATTTGTCATCACATGTCCATATAGTAGTAAAAGAACAGGACTATAGCTTGTGTGTGTATTAATAAAGGCTAAGATGAATCAAACAGTTTTGGTACAAAAAGGGGTATTAGGCTGGGGAAATGAATTCTTCTCTTTTCATGCCTATTCCATGCTTTAAAACCCTGGTCACTGGCTGAATCCTATCAAAATCATTTTCTATTTGTTTATTTGTTTATTTATTACGTTCACTTTTACCCTGCCCACCCCACCGAAGTGGGCTCAAGGTGGCTTACATAACCAATAAAACTATACATTTTGCTATAAAATACATAAAACCAATAAAATGTATTTCTGTTAAATTAAAACCATTCTTTCTGGCATGCTAAAAGTGCAAGGTATCTTTTCTGTTAGCTTCCTCTGTCCTAGGTGGCATCAGCATACAGCCAGACTTTGGCTACGTAAAAGCTAACATTATGCAGGAACCAAAGGAAGGAAAACTTTTTTTTTTAAGGTGCTGATTCAGCAGCCACTCAGGGTTATAAGGAGGCTTGTTGTAGAGTGGCTGTGCTGCTATCAAACAGGTGGAAGGGAAGGCTGCTCTTCCTTATGGTGGGAAAGAACTGATGCCAGGGACTGATGGCAAAAACAGAACATTTTTGCCCATTTTGAGTCAATAATTTCTGAAAAGGAGGTGCACAATTTGTAGGGTGTGAAGTTTTGCATGAAGGTTGCTCCTCACCCCCATCAGCTCAGCCCTAATCCTAATGGGACCAATATCAAAACAAAAACCCATGGGTAGATACTGCATAGCTGGTGTGGCATGCATATATACATATATATACATATATACATATATATACATATATATATTTTGTGGCAAGATACAAAAAAACCCTCAAAAGAATTGGGCCTTGAGAGAATGAACAGTGGGCAACAGCACAATAGGATTTGCACACTTGATTTATCTTGGAATGAGCAGAGGGAATTGGTGGTTGTGATGGCAACCTTTTGCAGCAAATAGATGTGCCACAATGGCATTACAGAAACATTACAAGCACTCTAATTGCTGAAGATGTAAAGCTCTGAACAACAGCGTGTTCACAGACAGTGCATCCCATGAGGGAATTCAAAATTCAATTGAGTTAGGGTGAAATTCTCAAAAAAGCCCTGGGAATACAAGGATCAGTGTACACGGGGCGAAGAACTGGAAATGTCAGTAGCAAATGATTCTACTGTGTGAAGTGAAATTTGTTAATGTGAAAAAAAATCAGGGTACGTAGAGCTCAGTTTCCTGGTAACAACTTGTATTTCAACTATAATCTTGAATTTTGATTTGAAAATACTTCCTGGCATTAAACGTATAAAAACAAACATAAGAGCACCCACAGGGCTCTTATACTGAATTTTGACAGATTGCAGTGGAATGAAGATAATTTTAATTCTTTTTGCTGATATCCAGGGTTCAACTTAAAGATTACGGTAACTTTATTTTCATTCTATCCAGGGATATCTCAAAGTATTTTCAGTATCTGCAAATCCAAAGTGTACTTTGTTCATTTAAACACACATACTTTTGTTATGTGCCTTTAAGTTACTTCCAATTTATGGAAACCCTAAGAATTAATGACCTCCAAAACATTCTGTTTATTAACAGCCTTGTTCACGTCTTGAAAACTGAAAGCCATCACTTCCTTTATCGAATCAGTCCATCTCATGCTGGGTCTTCCTCTTTCCTACTGCCTTTTCCTACACATGCACATGCCCTCTAATATGGAGCACAATCTACCAATAGATTTCCCTGTTCAGGCTTCATTAAAATAAATAAAGCTACACAGGAGAACTAGGTAAACAGCAAAGCATGCTGCATAAGTTCATCTCTGTCTGGATCCCACTCTGCCATTCTCAAAGGCACCAAAGACCACTGCCGGAAGGAGCTGCTTTCTTTCCCTCACAAGAGGACCACCTGTAGTTCAGTTTTGTTAGTTTTTCTGTCATAAATGTTTCAAGAAATGAACGATCGAATTCCAAACTCACTTTGAAAGCTTCCTGTTTTATCCCTTTGCGACCAAGTCTGTTGTTACTAATATCGATGAATGTCAATGTTGGGGGTAATTCTGGCAGCTGCCTTATCTGGTTATCCCGGAGTATCAGCTCCTGAAGTTGAGGCAGACTCCTGAAAGTATCTTCATCAATTTGAGATATTAAATTAGAAGTCAAGTCAATCCTCCTTAAGCTGCCTGGCAGGGGGAAATGAATAACACAATATTATTACAATAAAAATTAAAGAGCACTCTTGATTGTATTTCTGCCTATGTAAAAAAACAAAATTAATAAAAGCTACTGCAGTGTTTATAGATATAAATATTTCTAAAGTAGTAATCTTCATTATTTAACAGGTTATGGATTTGCAGTCTAGAAATGTATATTACCATCAAATTGTTCAAGATGAATAAATACTCCTATAGCATGTACTAAAATGAAAACGATAACCAGTTTTTGTCAGCAGAGTTATCCGTACTTAGGTTAGCAAAGTCATCCCTGTTGACCCTTTTGATTCTATTGTAGCGGGAGTAGAAATGGGTGGTTTGCCTGGGCAAGGGTGGGAGAGCCTCAAGTTCACGGTCATCACAGTACACAGAAGTACCCAGACAAGTGCACAGCAGACAAGTTGGAAGGCCTAGAACATGGAATGAAAAAGAATTTACTTTAGGGCACAAATACACACACACACACACACATATGTATACACACACACCTGTAAATTGCATTAATCCAAAGAATGACCCCATTTCAAAAAGTGTGGAATGAGATCTGAGTATAGAGCTTTTTATCTTGTCAGCTCTGAAGATGCACAAATGCATAAACATTTCAGTTCCAGCTCCTTTCAATCAGCTTTATGAATCACCAGGATATCCAATTTAGAATTTTAAAAAGCACCTTTAAAAATTCTATTTGTTGCAATAGATCAATATCAGTGCCTTGTTAGTTCAGGTTTGCTGAGAAATATAAAAGGTTAATAATACAATTGTTTGTGATTTTTAAATAATGATAGACTTTGCTGCAGAGTTCCCTAGGCACAGAGAACTATATTGCCAGTGGTCCCCCATGTCTGTTTCCACCTGAGGCACACAACTAGCAGTACTGAAATTAATACTTAAGCCCATGTATATAGCTGAATCCTTGTGCTTAGAAGAGAATCCCTTGTAGTTATTTTCATAGATATTTCCACCTTGCCAAACATTGGAACAGACTGTTTAGCATGAGTGTGCACGCACGCACACACACACAACTTGCTGTTGACTCACTGACTAGCTTGCTCTAGTGGGTGGCTACTTCTTTCATTCTGGTTGCTGGCATTGGCACCAGGTTGGCAAGGCAGGCAAGAGGCTTAGTGGCAAGACAGGCAGGCAGGCAGCCTCTGGAACTAACTATCCCCTCTAAGGAAGCGGGGGAGATGAGAAAGCAGGAAAAAATAAGGAGAAAGGACCAAGGATCACCACAAACACACTCATCTGACTCCAACACTCACAAAAGCAACTTGCACAATTTACAGGGTCGGACTGTCCATAAAGGCATCTTAGGATGTTGCCTAGAGCACCACCTGAAGTTGCTGTACCACTCACCTGGTTGTGCCTGTGCACTCCTGCTCTGTCGCTTGTGCTAGTGCCCAACCACCCAGGGCACAACATGATCCTGGCAAACAAGGTGGCCCAGGAGTAAAAGGTAGGGTCAGTTTTTTGGGGGGTGGGGTGGGGAAGGAAGCCACTGTCTGCCTTCTGCTGTGGACCAGCACTGTTGATATCTCAGCCTGGGGCATCCACACACCAAGTGGCTCTTGATTGGGGTCCGGGGGGAGGAAGACCCAGAAGAGGGGTGCTCTGGCCAGCTGCCTCCACCTCCCCGGGGCAATAGCACACACCTTCCTTCTGCCAGGAGTTGCTCTTCACCACAAACAGCCACCAGCAGCCCCGGTTCAGTCGTGCAGGAGCAGCACCGTGACTGGGGAGCAGCAGCAGAGGAACCTGGGAGGGAGAAGGTGCATGTAGAGATGGCCAAAGAGAACCTCCCTGACCAGAGGCAGGCTAACTGAGGGAGTCGGCAGGTTGGGCACGGTTGCTTCCTTCTGGGTGTGTGCGGTGGCTGCTCTGAGCTGCACAAGAGCCTCGCTGAGAGGGAGACCAGTCAGGATTTGGGGAGGTGTATTTGGCATTGGTCTCTTTGGCATGGGAGTGCAGCTGTGGGTGGGAGGAAGGCCCCTCTGGGCCACAGGCACGTGTCTCCTCTTGGTGACCTTGGGCTACTCACATTCTTTCAGTCTGTCCTACCTCACAGGGCTGTTTTTGTGAAGATAAACTGGAGGAGGGGAGAATTATGTTGCTAACTCATGAAGAGTTTTGAGGGGTCTACACCCACCAGTTTAGTCCCTTACTCTTGTATTTGTTCAGCAGCATTTTTGAGAGAGAAAATCAGAGATTGTATTACTTGTTCTCACAATTAAAAAAAAAAGAACTTAGCAATTTCAAATTTTGTATTTTTCATTCTTCCTGAAATGCATTTATGTTTGAAAATTGGTGGGTGCATGGGGGGGGGGCACCAGAAGATAGCCTCACCTAGTGTGCAAAAAAAAAACCCTTGGCACTGGCCCTATGCACAAATCCTTCTATCTCACTCTTTCCAGGGCTCTGTAAAAGTGGTGCAGCAAATAGCACATCCGCATAGCAATAGGACTGCCCTTGCAATGGTAGTGTGGCAGGCTACCTGGCAATGACCTGCATGGTGGATTAGGACACACTCCTGGTCCTGGCAGCAAGCCTCACCTGAGCGGAGTTGGGGGGACAGACCAGGGCAGAATGGTGCAGCCATGATAATCTCATCAACAGGGCAGCTTTGGCAGTCTGTCCCAGGGAAGCTCAAAAGGGATGGAGGCAGTGAGCAAGTCCGGGTAGAACAATGGCTCTCTGGGCCCAGGTGTTTTAAGACAGGGCTATGGAGCTCAAGGGCCAGGTGTGAGGGGGCTGGCTGGAGAAGGAAGGCAGAGGAGCAGAAAGAAAAGACAAACCAGCCAGAAGGGAGGGAGTAGAAGAAGCAACAGCTGGAGAGGGAGAAAAATAGTCTCAGGGACAGAGGCAGGCTGCAGTATTTTATTTATTATTTATTTATTTCATTCAGTTTGCTAGGCTGCCATTTCCTGAGGGTGGCTTACATCAAAAGCAAATATAGTATATTAAAAAATTAAAACAATATTAAAATATAATAAAGCAATTCATCAGAAAACAATACTGTGTCCAAGATGATGGATAATTTCAATATCTACCTGCCCCCTGGATGGAGGGAAAAATATGGAGAAATAGGGGTGGGTGGGGATATGAGAGTGCCAGACCATTGCTGTCCTCAACCAAATGCCTGGCAGGACATCTCTTCCTTGCAAGCCCTATGGAAAGGTAGTAAATTCCATAGGGCATGGATATTCTTTTGATGTGGGTGTACTGTGACTCTTCTCCTTTGTGATCTATTGTAACCTTGAGGTGCATGACAATAATGACTTCTTCAGGTACCTGGAGCTTTCAAATGGAAATAAAACCATCTCTGCAAGGAAGCAGTAACTAGGTTGACGTTTTCAAGACCCATGGTCCCCAAGTATGATATTCCCTTGCCCGCACAGGGCATCACAGATAGGAGTGCCTTTTGGGTATGTGTGGCTTCCTGCATGGTTTGTAAAAAGATCTAGCAAATAGGGATGGGCACAAACTGGCCCATGAGTTAAAGTTTGTGACAAATTTTGGGTGTTTGTGAAATGAAGTTCATGGCAGGTCAACCTGCATGAACTTTTCACAAACTTTCAAGCAGTTCATGGCTGTTTATGAATGGATACATTTTTAGACAGACTGTCTCCACTCAGTCAAAATGTTTACCTAACTTTAAAGGCAGGGTGAGGTTCCCTGTGCATTTGGCGTGTGTAGCCTGCAGGGGGTCCATTCTATACACTTTTGAACCTGCACCTGACATTTTCCCCCAAACAACTTTCCCGTGGGCGTCTTCTTGGGGGGGGGGGACATAACTCAGACCCCCTAAGTCCAATCTTCACATTACTTGGTGGACATGTAGAGGAGCAACAGGGGGAGGTCCCTATGAGTTTGATGTCTCTAGCTTGCACAGGGTCCATTCTATACACTCCTGAATCTCCTTGACCTGCACCTGTCATTTCTCCAGAAAGCACTTTCCTGGAGGCACTTTATTTGGAGGATATAACTCAGACCCCACCCTTTTATGAGGGGTGCACAGCAATCACATGAGGCAGATGGAATAAAATACAGCTTTTTCTTAGCAGATATAAGTTACTAGTTACAAAAGGAAAAGAAAAAAGAGCAGGTAAATTAACAATAATCCTGACTTGGATAGCTCAAGTTAGCCCAGTCCCATCAGATCTTGGAAGCTAAGCAGGGTCAGCCTCCAAGAAATACCACAGTCATGATGAGGAGGCAGACAGTGGCAAACCACCTCTGAACATCTCTTGCCTTAAAAACCCTACAGGGTCACCATAACTCAGCTGTGACTTGACAGCACTTTCCACCACCAGATTCAAAGTAACTGAGCAAAAGAAAAAAATACAAATATTCCCTTAAGTCTAAATTTATCCTCAAACATGAAGATAAATAAATTCCAAGAATTACTTTCTTTTACCTCATGGCTATCAGTGGTATGGTCTCAGTTGGACAGCCTCCCCTCCATTCTCAAGTGTTCTGCTTTTCTCCAAAAGAAAGAGATCTCACCCCATTTTAACACATGATGAGGATTTTCCAGGAGACTGAAGTCTAAGTGCTTTTGTTGGCCATTGTGAACAGGACAGTCTGCTATCACTCACAGGTGTATATGTTGGCCAGCAAGGCACTGCTAGTGCTCTTATGAATTGTGACATTCATAAGTCTGAACTTTGGGCTGCCTTGAATGGAAGGGCCATGTGCTTTCTTCATGATAAGAGCCAGCTCCAGCCCACGCCAGGAGGCTGACACCCTAGACAGTTCACCTGGAACAGAGACAAAGGACTCCTCTTGCCATGAGGTTTCTCTCTCTCTGTCTCAACACGCTGGTCAACCCCTGCCCCCTCCAACATACCTGCATAGTTATGCTAACGCAAGTGCTTAGCACTAATGTTCGGGCCATCACCCAGCCGGCCAAAGTCATTGACTAACAATAGATGTGGCCAGGTGAGTCATCGGACCCCTGTCCAAAGTCCACTTCCTGGTGAGATCATAGTCTTGCAACATGGTCCATCCCCTGGCCCTCCTCCCTTTGTCCACCCTTAACCTATGGAAGAGTCCAAGAGGGACGGACCGCCTAGTAGGTGTGTTAGTGGGATGTGGCCTGATCAGCCCGCCCCAAGACCCCTAATAAAAGACCAAACCCAGAGGCATTCGCTCTCTTGAGCCGTCGTCCCCTGTCAGCTTTACTACCCCTTCAGTCCAGCTTGCTGTACCCAACCCTTGCCTCCATCTTTAATCCTCTCTCTCTGGACTCGCGATCCAGGAGAACCACGTGGTCTCGCAAGTTCGAGCCTCGTGTCCCCATAGCCTTTCTAATTTTCTCCCCATCCACTTCTTCCATCGTTCGGACAATGCATCTAAGGTAAGGCACTGCTTCCCCACCAACGATTACCTGCTCATGCAAACGTGCTACCTTCTGTCTTTGCTTCTTAGGCCTCTGTGAGTGTGTGAGTGATTACATTTTTGGTATGCTTGAGACACATTATTAAGTAAACAACATTTAATTGGATATCTGCCTCATGTGCCTCTTTCCTTGAGAACTCCCGGGAGGGGTGGGACCCTGGTATAGTTGGCAAGAACCCGTGTATTTTGCTGATTGCTAAACATAAATTAAAGCAATTCGGCTAACATATAGATCTTTTATGTCACCCTAATGAGATATCAAAATATCAGTGCTTAGAAGTTGAGGGTTTTGCAGGAATATAACCTGAAAAAAAACCTAGTTTCACTGCTTTTTATCTAACCTGGTCTACGGTCAGAAGTGCCTTTAGATCCAACTCAGCTGCAAATGCCTGATGGATCTAAAGGGAATGATCAGACAGCAACATCTGGGAAAGGTTCCACAGTCATCAGCATCCTGTGCTGCTCCACCACAGAAGTGGAGTTAAGAGACACTGGAGAAAGTCCAGTCCAGTCCTAATGCCATGGACGGACTTTCCCCTGTCTGGTCACTCAAGCATGCTCTCAAGCTGTCAGGATGGTCTGCTCAGTCCATCCTGACTCAGTGCTGGTTTTGCCCCTTGTTTAGCAGTATGCACATAATTGCATACTCCATGGGGAACCCTCAGTGTGGAGGTGTGATTCCTCATTTATGCACATGGGAAACAAAAGGCAACACCCCCCCCCCCCCACTCGCCTGAGATGGCGTCTGATCGTGCAGTGACAGGTCTGAGCCCACAGCACAAAGGGATGTGTGATGACATGACTGCGAGTCACATTCCATCGGATAAAATAGGGATGCTTCCCCTCTGCGCCAAATGGCACGTATGACCACAGACCTGGAGAGGCAACTTGTAAGCTTAACACTGAATATGGACAAAGCTTCCCTCCCTAAACAGTTAATTTTACAAAGATTATTCATGATGTGAGGTAACATTTACCACAATGATCAAGTAATTAATAAAAGTGTCTAATCAATAATGGAAAATTCTGTCCCTAGATTCTTAGGGTTATGCTTCCAGTGATCTCTTCATACTATATGGCACTTGAAATATTTGAATGCCTTTAAAAAAAAAAAAAAGAACGAAATAATGTTGGTTACATTTAGTTATGCAGCTGACATGCTTTTTTATTATTTTTACGGAAATTGAATTTTTTTCTTACAGACCTCAATTTCCTTAGAATTATTTTAAATTATCATTTCTGACTCAGTACAATGGCATCAAGAAATATTTCTGTTATCCGTTAACCTTTAAAGCTGGTTGAAAGCTGTGGACTATTACGCAGAATGGCCCAACTGTCACATGTATGGATATAATTAGAGCAGATGTTGCCATTTTCACATACCAGTGAATCTGAAAAGAGATGGGGGGACTGAGAACTATCAGCATTTTATAGAAAAAGTAGAAATGCATTGGAAAATATTTCATTGCTTTTGGATAAAAGCTGATACTGCAGTTGCATCTTTGGGCCTGGCAGAGAAGCAGTTGATAAATATAGCATTACTACTAAATGGCCCATGACATTTGGGGAGAGGAAGAAGACCAGTCATCATCATCATCATCATCATCAAGAGTTTATTACAGTCATAAGACCAGCCACAATAGGTACAGATAAAAAGGACATTTTATAGATTTTAAAATGGGTAAATACATGAAAGGTGACGAATGTGGTAAAATGGTAAAAACCACACTCAGTTTATTAATTTATTTCCCAGCACTTGGCATTTCCTTCGTCAAGTGATATCACTTTCTTAGTGCTATCACACAGAATTTTCCTACTGCATAAGATATAGTTCTCTGGTTATCATCTAATAAGTATAACCAAAGGGTTTCAGGGCTAAAATCTATATAATACTGTAGTGGTTTGAGTCTACAGAGTAATGGGATAAGAAGACCAGTCATTTCTATACCTGTTTAGGGATACCAGCCTCCCTGAAATTACAGCTCACCTACAGACTATAGAAATCAGTTCCCCTGGAGAAAATGGCTGCTTTGGAGGGTGGATTATGTTATAAGGTACCCCACTGAGATTTAGGGTCACCAGGTCCCTCTGAGCAGCCAGCAAGGTGTGCGCGTAATTACTGGGGGCCCTGCATTTCAGCAATGTGCCTACATGACCCCCAGGCATGTCGGGGATGGCGGGGCACTCAGTTTTTTGGGCAAAACTCTATGGTAGAATTAGCTTTTATTATAGTGTTTTTGCCCAAAAATCAGAGTATCAACCCAGATGTCTCCAATGTGCCTATATCATTTCCAGGTCACACAGACATGTCCTCTCCCTCACTTTCCACTTCTTTACTCTCTCCTCCGATTTCAACATCACCCTTCTTCCATTCCATCTGTCTTTCTCTAGGTCCTCCTTACCAATAGAGAGAAAAGCAACAGGTAAAGCAGGGGAGCTGCTAACAGGAAGTACCCAGGCAGAAAACAAAAATAACTCCCCAGAGATTAAAAAAAATTTAATTATCATCAATGCATGAAACTACAGTCTAATTTAATTAAAGTGTCATAACAATCACATGTAAATAAACAAAAATACTGTAAATCATTACCATAGTTCCACAAGGGATTACAAATATATTTAACACAATATGAAATGCAAACTCTATAGAGTTTAAAGCCGAAATAGACCATGTTTTCAAATGACCACATTATCCAAGAGCCCTGACCTATGTAACAGCTGTCTTTTTTCTGATGGGGAAGAGGGCAAAGAAAAGGGGAATGGAAAGCAGAGAAGAGAAGTGGGAGGAAAAAAATGCAGGAGAGACAGGCCTGTGAGAGCTGCAAGGACACCAGTGGGGCTTGTGGAAGCTGAAGAAGAGAATTGGATCCCTACTGTAAAGCTGAAGCTTCAGGTAGAGACTTTGCCAGGAAGCCCTGGGAAGAAAGGGCATTCCTGCAGCTTACTGGCAAACCTAAAAGACCCAGTGAAAGACTTATCTTTGGAACCAAGTTATTACTTCCCAGTCCTTCTCCTATTTATGTGTCTCTACAGTTGCTGGAATCCACCGGGGTTGATAATAGAAGTGCCAGCCCTGAATTACCTTCCACAATTGCCTAAAAGCTTATTTGCTTAGGGCACACTACTGAATTGTATTGGTATTACATTTCTTAGCAGTAAGGGTCTGGACACTGCATCTTGGATTGCTTAGAAGTAATGGGTTGGATCTGGGCAGCTTTTTCACTCAACCTGCCCTAATTTCCCTCCTTACTCCATACCCTATTCCACATGGCTTTTGTCCATGAAAATTCCATGATCCCCAGGAAATCACTTTTGATGGTGAAAAGAGGCTTTATCCTCCCTTTTTTTTGCTAGCTGAAAAACTGGTTGGATCCAACCTGGACCTATAGCATTTCTGGATAAACTAAAAAGGTAAATCTGCTTTATCAAAAATTGTTTGGATTTTTTGAAATTTTCTTTAGTACAAAAAAATCATATAGTGATGCATTTCAAGGAGAGATCAGAGAATGTGGAGAAATGCCTTGCATCCATGAGCAAGGACCCAGCTCCAAACTCATAGCTGGCAGAAATGAGGTGGTTGAAGGAAAGAAGAACTGTCAAGCTCCAAGAACTTTCCAACTGGATTTTTACTGTGTGAACTGGCAAAATCCAATTCAAAAGTGCATTGAAAGTGGATTGAAAGTGGGTTATTTAGTATGTGTGATCACAGCCTTAGTCATGGTTACGCTAATGACATTGGGCAAAGTACCACTCTACACCCTGACAATATGTCACACCCAAAAGGGACAAAGAGGGAAATATCTGGAATATATATTCTTCCTTTTGGACAGGAATGCAGAGTAAGGCCGTCCCAAGGGGGAGTGGGAAAACACAGAAGTTATTTAAACTCAGGACACAAAGAAGATCACTTTCAATTGCACACACACTGTTACGGGTTAAGATTTTTGCCTAGGGATTGCATCCTGTCTCTCGAGTGGCAGCCTCTCATCTCTCTCTGATACAGAGGACACCACTGAGCAGAACCACTGTGGAAGATGGTAACTGACAGGCAAGTACATATGGGAGCATACAGTCCTTTAAATACCCCAGACATTTTAAGACTTAAAAAAAATAGAAATCAGCACTTTGAATGGAGCTTGGAAATGCATTAGCAATCACGGTCATTCTTTCAGCTGTGGAGAAATATGTTCCCTTACCAACCAGCAATCTTGACTCTGCACTTTGAATCAACTATAATTTCCAGACAGTTGGTTGTACACAAAGAACACTGCAGCAGTCTAACCTGGATGTGACCATAGCATGGATAACTGTGACCACAGCTTGCTTTTTATGAAAAGTCACAACTGATAAGAAGATCTGTAGTTGGTAAAGATGTTATATGCTATGTATGGTATCTGAGTCTCTATCTGCAGATACAGCTGTAATAGCACCCTAAGCTGTAAACCTGTCCTTTAATGGGAAATGCAACCCAATCAGAACAGGTTGGAGTCATATGAATTTCTGTGAAGAGTAAGTTCAACAGTCTTGGTACTGGTTGGATCCAACAAAGTAGCTAACTGAGAGAAAGCCCTGTCTGATGTTTCCAAAGAGCAGGACTTCTGAAGCTCATCTTAACTAGTGTAAGATCAGTTGGTTGAACAATCCCTTAAATAACCTTCAATATATCTAAGCTCTTTGAGTGTATAAATTGCAGTCATTTCAGGAACTTTGCAATAATTTAACACTACAGTTTAAGTATTCTGATGATGCTCAATTCCTCCTTGGAAAGCTGTGAGCACTTAGTATGAGATAGAAAGGTAAAGTTAAAATGCAGAAGGTACCTGGAGGCCCCCTGCATGACAATGATGGCTGGAATTAAGAACTCCAAATCTGGCAGAGTAAGCAAAACATAATTATGCTCCAATTTTCTGTTTACAAACCTTCATGTGTATGTGGACCAAGAACTCCTGGTTCATGAGGTGAAGAGCCATCAATAAGTTTGGGTGTAGATGCTTCTTCTTCAGGTTCTTCTGGCAGTGGTAACGGTACATAAATTTCTCGAGTTATGGATGGTAACACTGTTCCAATCTCTACCTAGAAAGGAAGGTACACATACACATACATAAAGGGGATATTATGGTGTTAAGATGTCTGCATTAATAATGATTTGACATTAATTTACATTAGAAGCTGGATGTGGATCTGATTTGCAGTTGGGGTAATGCTGTGTCTCTAAGAGACAGAAATGTGAATTAAATTCTCAGGTTCATCCATTCAATTTGAAAAAAAGTTTTGAATGGCTTCTTTAAACTGCAAGACGGATCTTCACTGTTTTTGTGTCTTTCTTAAAACAGGGCACTCAATGGGGGACCTCAGTAGATATTTTATTGCAAAAGAAACAGACTGAAATGGGAGTCTGCTGAATTACAAATTATTACAGCACTCAGGACAATGGAAAACCCCCCCCCCCCCATGGCTTAATAGATATATCAGGTTCTTTTCTCACTGCACATGCTAAGTCACTCAGTTTTCACTTATACCCAGAATCAAACTTTCTTGGTCTTAAAGGTACCACTGGTCTCAAACTTAGTTCTCACATCTGTTGTTAACTCTTTTATTATCTATATGCTAACCTGCTGCTATTCACAGATCTTAGCAACAACGTTATTCCAATCTTAGCTTTGCTTATGCACCTTGACTTTAATTAGCCCTTCCTGGCAACTAACACCCTTCCCCCATATATAACACTCAAGGAAATTGATTACGTGTATCTGAAGAAGTGTGTATTTACATATGCTAAATTTTCAGTTCTTGCTTATACCCAGATCTGAACTTTGTTAGTCTTGGAGGTGCCACTGGACTCAAACTTAGTTCTCGCATCTGCTTGTTAACTCTTGTATTTGTATGCTAATTTGCTGCCATTCACAGATCTTTACTACTGCTTTAATCCAATCTCAGCTATACTTATCACCAAGTTACTTATGCATCTTGACTCTAACTAGCCCTTCCTCACAACTAACCCCCTCCCCCCTACCTATATGTAAAGCTTGAGGAGAACTGCTTTAATGTATCAGAAGTGTGCATGCACACTAAAGCTTATACCCATATTAAACTTTGTTGGTCTTAAAGGAGCCACTGGAGTCAAAATCAGAATCAGCAGACTTCCTGGTTGTAAATTGTATTATTTAGTTATATTTATATACTTATTGTCTGTCTGTCTGTTTGTCTGTCTATCTCATTTTTATCTTCTGAGGAGCTCAGGAAAAGTGAATAAATTTCTTCACCTCTGTTGATCCAAACAACTACCCATTGGGATAGGTTAAGGTAGAGTTAGAGACACCAGCAAAGGTTAGCTTTATGGCCATATGGGGATTTCATTCTCGGTCTCCATGGTCTTAGTCTAACACTCTAAACATGACATCATACTGGTTCTCTCTGTGTTACTATTATGGTTGTTATAGTGCCTGGCTAACATAATTAGCCCAAGATCTAGAGGAGGAGGCTTTGGCAAACTATTTTTGAGACTGTCAGTGCCATCCTAAGCACAGATGACTTCAGTGGATTTAGAAGGATGTAAGTCTGCTCAGAATTTCAGTGAAGGAGCTTCCCAAAGTAATTTTGATGTGGACCTGTTCAAGTAAAAAAAAAATCCCACTGAGCATGCCTAACTCTTTGGAACTTTGGTTTACACCTATCCAACACAGACAGTCCCAATAAACGATGGGGGGTTCCACCACTAGATGGTGCATATGCTCCAGAACACAATGCTACAGTTCATTGACCATTCTGTAACCATACCGCATGTCTAAAGCTGAAACATGTCTCAGTCACTTGATTTAGCAAGCACAGATTTTGCATGCAGTAGAACTTTTATTAGTGAAGCTTTGTTTCTCACTCATGCTATATTAACCAACCTGGAGAAATCTGGCAATCAATCTTATAAAAGGGAAGGCTGCTGTAAAAATCAGCTTTGTTCAGAATATGAGATTGCATAGTGATAGAATAGCTACTTTTAATAAATGCTGTGAATGCCAAACCTCTTCAAGAATCTGAATGACTGAAAACTTTCTGTGGTGATGTCTACAAGATAAAACAATGTCAATATTCAGTCTCAATTCCAACAAAAAAACATTGAAGACTGGGAGCTAAATACTAAGGTTTTGGTCATGGGCAAGTCATCTTCAGCCATCCTGATCTATTTCATTCTATAGTTTTGAAGCTCACACACCAATAGAAAAAGTAAGATACCAATGTAATAATAATTTTATTTATAACCTGCTTCTCTCCCTAATGGGACACAAAACAACTTATCAAATTGTTCTCCCCTCCTCCACTCTATCCTCACAACAATCTTGTGAGGTAGGTTAGGCTGAGAAACTGTGATAGGCCCAGGGTCAATTGGTCAGCTTCTATGACAGCAGACCAGGCCCTAGTCCAGCACTTTAGCCACTACATCATGCCAGCTCTCAATAGTTTTTCACTTGAGTGGTGTTAGCATGCTATGTCTGACATATGCTGGGTCATGGGTGTGCAACCAGACTTACAGTCAGGCATTTATTGGGAGAACACACCTTAAAAAACACTCATTTGCTTGGCACTGCAAGGGAGTGCAGTAAAGGGGGAGAAGGAGCTACTGGGTCCCTCCCACCCCTGCTTTCCAGATAAATGGGCGTGTGTGTGTGTTCCTTTTCTCTGGCTCCACATGCCCTAGAAAGGGCACACCAACCTGTTCCTTCACCATGGGGGGGGGGGGGAAATCACCTGCTGGGGGGGGGTTCTAAACTGGCCCATGGCATTAAATTCTGGTTTGTAGCTTAATCTTATCATTTTTTTTTCATTCCTAAAGTCCAGAAGGTAACTTTCAGCAAGCAGCGAACATACATTGTGTCCCTGTTTTCTGCTTTAAATTACAGTGCTAATGTATATTCTGAAACAATAATCCCGGTTCTTCTAACTTTTTTAAAAAATTAAAACATTTATATCCCCTTATCTCCTTAGATTTAGCAGCTAACCATGCAATACCAAAATAAAAATATAAGTCCATTAACGAGAAAAATGAATATACAAGTAAAACAAAAAATTAAAATCAATACAAATTTAAAACTAAGAATGGACATGGAGAGTATAAACCACACAGTTTAAAACCAAACACAGATTAAAACCACCGGCAAGTCTGAAAAAGCAATTTACACTCCAACAAAAGCCCTCTGAAATAGAAAAGTCTTGCAGCTCTTCCTAACTGTAGCCAATGAAGACATTCTTCACATCTACTTTGAGATGCTGCAAATTTTGCTGCAAAAAACATTCAACAGTCCAAATTACTATATCCAAAGATATTGATAGTTTGGTTCTTACTGAACAACCATGAATGCCTGCCCAACTGTTTTGCGCTGTGTTTTCAAAAGAAACCTGTGCACACTCAGAGATGCTGCCAATTCAGACTGGCAACTATCCTAAGAGTGGGTTTCTAGTCCAACCTCCCCCCCCCCCGCCCCTGATTGCTATGCGTGGGAAAGGCTGGAATATGGCAAAGTTGGAGATCAGAGGGTTCCCCTCTGGTGGGGAGTGAATTAGAAGCCTAGATAACACAAAGCACTGATCCATTCTTTTCATTATGCACTGTGTAGACATGGATGTGACATGCAATCTAGCAATGTTTTGGGTGACCCTATGTAAAAATCATGAGGATACATAATTTTTATGGTGATCGTTCAAGTCCAAGATATAAGCTACTATATGATGGCAGTTTTATTTTGACAGTGCAAAAATTCTATGATTGAATCCTCATGGTTCTGACTTTTACTCATTCCCTTTCCACAGCAAGAAGAAGAGTTGGTTTTTATATCACTCTTTTCTCTATCCTAAAGAGTCTCAAAGTGGCTTACAATCACCTTCCTTTCCTCTCTCCACAACAGGCACCTTGTGAGATTGGTGGGGCTGAGAGAGTTCTGAGAGGACTGGCCCAAGGTCTCCCCACAGGCTTCATGCAGAGGAGTGGGAAATCAAACCCAGTTCTCCAGATTAGAGTCCATGCTCACAACCATTATACCACACTGGTGATGGCTTAGAAGTCCATTCCTTTCGCACTTTATTTAGGGGAGGCTGAAACATAGCAGAGTTATAGATCTTAAACTTCTCATCTCTAACTTTGCTGTGTTTCAGCGTTCTCAAAATGCAGTGATGAGAGGGGGATTAGAATCCCATTCCCAGCTGTATGGTTAGGAAGTAATACATGGAACAATCTGTTAAACACTGATGAACACACTGATCACCTATCAAACCAATCAGCAAAAAAGATCCCTATTTGCAACTGCCAAAAAAGGACACAAGCCAAACGAGCAGGTATCCCAGCATTCCCACACCCACCCTAGAAGACCAGTTCGGAGCAAGAGCGTCCCTACACTCACTCTGGTAGGACTGGATTTACTGCTAAGAAAGTCCATGCAGACAATCCTAAGAGAGGGCACCACAAGGAGAAGACAGTCTGATGAGCATCACTGGCATGTGGGGGTACACTGGGAAATGCAGTTTGAGAAGTCTGAAATTAAGTAATATTGAATTTAATCCTATTTTTAAAAGTACTGTCACAACATGCATAACCATTTACATCCAAAAGGCAAATCACAACACAGTGATTATCCAGGCCATTGCTGCCCTCTTCTCAACTGTCTTCTCCTATATACATACTAGTGCATATGAAAGGTCTCTCTTCTCACATCAGCAACCTTCCTGCATATAGAAAGATCCAGGAAGAATCTAATAGCGAATGTAGGGGGGGAACTGGATGTACTTGTGGCATAATAGATGTATTTGAGAAAAAACGTACTCCATTTCAGTGAACAATGAAAAAAAATTAAAGGGACCAGTTAAGGAAAACATATGAAAGAATGCTAAGGTTAAAAAAATCAGTAATTGAAACTGAAGAATTTCAGTAAGATTAATGAGCTTTCTAAGGGGAATGGGGATGGGAAGCATTTACATATCTAGCTTCAGGTTTGTTTTTGTTTGCAGCTATTTTATAGACAGAAGATCTCTTCCTTTACTAGCTGCAACAGAGGCAGAAACTGATCCTGTGAATCTTTGGGGCATGGATATGCAGTCACAAGGAACGATGGCACTGGTTCGTTTCTGCCTGCCATGCAATGATCAAAGGCACAAATTCTCTGTTTCATTTTGTATAGAGGTGTTGGAGTAGTAGATTTTACAGCATATTTAATCACTAGCTCTATTTATTGCTTCTAGGACCCTCCAGAACTACTTCAAATATTTTATTGGTAAAATACACAATCAAAAGCACAATAGAATCAGCAAAGAGAGAGCACCCAGGCATCAGGTTTTTCAGCAGCATGACCCACCTACTGCATACTGAGGCCTCTCACAGAAACATGAACAAATGTATTCTACACAAACCAAGAGGCAAAGCAATGATGAAAATATATTCTGTTCATGGGAAATAACAGTTTATGCCATTCAAAAAAATCAAATAACTCTAATATTAGTTACTAAAATGCAGTTTGTACTAGGCTGATTCTGAAGAGTGCTGAAGTGCGGACCTAGAATATAGCACCCAACTTCAACCTGTCTATCTGTCTATCTGAGCTGAATTCCTTATAAGAAGCTTCAGAAATCCGTATCAGTTTTTTATGCTGCTATAAGCTTCAGCAGGTGTGATAGGTATCTTGCAGCCTTCAGTGCCAGCAAACTCCTCAGTTCACTTCTAACACTCATGAGAAAGGAATGCTTAGTTTCACTTGGTTCAACTCAAACACTTAATGTTTTAAATGCTCTTTTAATATCTTGACATTTTTAATGTTGAAACGTTTAATGTTTTGATGTTTGCTGACTTGGGAACCCCATTTGGGTGGAAAGGCAGCACAGAAATGCTTTTGGAAAGTATTGGCGTCGGGAGGCAAGTGGTAGTGATTTCATAGCAAGCTCTTTATTGAGGGTCAGATGGAACATGGAAAACCCCAGGCTCAGACCCTTCTTTTATGCCGGCTGGAGACAAAGCCCCAACCTTGCCCCCAGGTCCTGATAGGACCTTAAGTCCATGGTTGCAGTTCATAGGTCCCCCAGCGGGAGACCTAGGCATGTAATTGGTGGTTGCTCAGGATCCAACTGGCTATTCTTCTACCTGGCCGAAGCTCAGGTAGATTCTGATCTTGTGCGCTGACCATGTGGCGGTCGCCATTGCAAGAGGCTAGGCAACTGCAATCTTAGTACACAACAGTTTTAAATAAATAAATTGTGCTAAGCTAGTTGACAGGAAGGGTTGCATTAGTTCTTAGTTTTTGTGGCCTTTTCTTACATGCCCAGGGAAATGCTGATTGCCACTTTAGGGTCAGGAAGCAATTTTTCTCTAGGCCACTTTGGCCAGGGATCCTGAAGGTTTTATCATCTTCTGGGCATGGAACAGGGCTCATGGGGGGGGTGTATTTGTGAATGTCCTGCATTGTGCAGGGGGTTGGACTAGATGACCCCTTCCAACTCTATGATTCTATGATTTTATTCTAAGTAACGATTGGCAAGTCACAGGCTTCAATCCCTGTTCATACCTGGGGAGGAGACTAGTATCAGACTTTTTAATAATTTTCAGTCCAGCTCCACAGTTTGAATTTCCAAAGTCCAGGCCTTCAGAGAATTAAACCCATTTGGTTTTGCTTTCATAACCATGAAGCTACTGAAGAAACAATTCATCGAATATCTGTCTCTGATGAGACATTAACTTCAGTTCCTTTCCCTCTAGGGTGGCAAGAGAAAGGATGGAGGATATTATGTACATTACAACAACACGTTGCTCCCATCTGTCAATTTAAAAAGGGAGACAGTTTATGAAAAATGGACTTGGGGACAAATCAAAAGAAGAACTGAAGAACACAGGAAATCAAGGCAGATGTTTTTTGCATGGTGGAAGCCTAGAGGGAGGGATGTGTTCCAGACATATTGGCCCAGCATTAGCATCAGGCAGCCTATTCACTGGAGTGGCAGGCATTCTGAGCAAGCTATTTTTTAAAACCGTGCAGTACTGAAAAATATTACTTTTTCGACCAGAGATTTTAAGCAACAACTTTTATTGTAGTATATTCATAAAATACCATACAGGTATCCAAAAAGAAGAAGGTAATATTTATATCCTTTGTGTGTTTTGTAGAATGGCCTATACATGTACTTTATATAAAGAATATTAAGTAATATATATGTTTCACTGGTATCTTTTTCTTTATCCATGTCAAATATCCATGTTTATATTTAAGCCTCCGCATCTCTTTGGCTGTGTTCAGACTGGCAGTTTGGCCCGATCTAGGCACTGTTCACAAATTGATTAAATGGGCACAGTCACACAGCCACATCTGCCAGGTGTTTCCCGGGCATACTCATCCCATCCTAGGATGACTTGGAGCCGGGTTAAAAAGGCACCACATCACATGCAGTGTTTTTGATTCCACACACATTCATTGTGCATGGATGGATGTCTGAATGTGGGGGAGTGTACACAGAATAGATTTGGCAATCTGAACCTGCAGGTCTGTTCCTGCCACTAGGGAGGGTTTTTAAAAAAAATAAAATAAAAATTGCCCATATGTGCACATGCACATGAGTGTATGTGTGCATGTGCATGAGCACACATGTATGTGCATGCATTTTAAAAAATTCCCAGGCAGCACACTCCATGGCTGAGGTGCTGCAGTAATGTGGATGCTTGACCACTGGATGTCTGTGTGGGTAACCCAGAGCAGGGTGTGCTGTCTGTATGATATGCCCCACAACACTTTAAACCAGTACAATTAGAGGCGGCACCATATCGCACCAAGCCACCAGTGTGACCACAGTCTCAGGCAGTGTCCCAATAAAATTGAGTTCCTTCATGTTCCTCCTTGTTCTTACTGCAACATCCTGTCTGTAGCAACAGCACAATATCCACATTCCTCTTTAAAGAGGAACACCAAAGGAAACCAGCAAACAGAAGGATTCATGGTTCTAGTCTGAAGAGTGCACCCTCCTCACAAGTAATTTACCACTTCCACCATATAAGAATCCTCATCATGTCTATTCTGCAGGCAAGAACCTTAGTTACTCCTTGACAACTCAGTGCAACCCCAAAACAATCCTTCTGAAATTAAATCTGCAGTAGCCTTTGCAAAGCATGACAATCAATGCTATTATTTCTGTCTGTTGCATCTTAAACATCACAAGCAAAACTGACGTTGTTTAGGCTTAGTCTTGTGGACACCAATCCAATAACAATCGATTAAAAATACAGTTAAATATGCTACTATGCAGTAACTTACTGAGGACATGTGGCCTCTTGATAAAAAAAATCTGCTTCGCATTAGCATTTTCCTAAGCCACACATTATTCCTCCTTTTATATATTTGATCCATCAAACAAGACCTTAACAAGACAAAGATGTTTCTAGTTTAGATAATGAACAAAATGGCTCTTTATCTTCCACATATTTGTCTGTTTTTGGCAATACTTGAACAATCAGATATTTGATACTGATGGAAAAAACAATACATCTGATTTAATGGGTCCCCCCTCCTTTTCTTTATGCATTTCCTTTGTTAGTCTAAGACAGAATTTCTTCAAATAATGTTTTATACACAAAGGAAGTAAGAGAGTGAATTAAACAAAGGATTTTTAATAGGGTGTTCTGATCAATTAAATTGTCATGAATCTCAAAAAGGCAAATCATGAGTACATGGGAAGAAAAATATATTAGGGACAATGAACACCTCTATGATGAACTTTGGTCTATGATGAGAAAAGCTGGAACTAGTTAAAATTATAACATGGATACTTTGAAAGAAATTTGATTGGCTAACAATATTGGTTCTAGATCTAATCTAGACCTAGTGGGTTCTAGATAATATCAAGCCTGAACTCTCCCTAGAAGCTGAAATGACTAAACGAGAGGTGTCAAATTCATTTGTTATGAGGGCTGGATCTGACATGAATGACACTTTGTTGGGCCGGGCCATGTGTGCCATAAAATGTAATGCCAGGTACCGAAGATATAAACTTTATAAAGGATACAGACAAACCCAATTAACAATATTATTTTTACTCAAAATACAAACAAAAGCAATTGATTCCTAGCAGTGAAAGCAACTGATTTATTGGGGAGCCCACAAAAGCCCCAATAAATGAATTTAATCATATGCAAGACTAGGTTTTTTCCAAAGGACACCATAAAAGGGGGAGTACCTTATATTTCCATACATACCAGTTGCTTGCTGGCTGGTTAAGAGCCCTGGACAGGCTGGTTCTGGACCCTGGGTCTTATGTTTGACACCCCAGAACTGAGGCTGTCATACTTTGGTCATTGTGACTCCCCTTGTCCACTCACACAGAGTGCCTACCACCCTCTACAACTTCTCTCTTTCAGGTTATGGGTTATACATATGTCAGGGCATCACGTTTACCACCGTTCTTGTCTCTTTTAAAATCTACAGAGAGTTATGACCATCTCACACCTCAGGTTCTCTCTCATTCCCAGAGACATCCACAGTCAGGGTAGCCCAGCCCCCTCTAATAGTCAGCCCTCACTCACACAGAGCTATTGGGGTTGGGGCTCAAACACTGCTCCTTTCTGCATTTGCCTGCCACTCCGGATTTTCTCAGTGTTCAAGTCAGATAATTTAAGTCCATGGCAAAACAGCATCCAAATAACCTGAGGCAACAGCAGGCTGAAACCGGGCTGAACATTGAAGGGAAATAATGTAATGCAGAATGGGAGAAAAAACTGAATAAAAAGAAGGCTGAACTCAATTTTAGTACAGAATTGGGGGAGGGGGAGGAGTGGATTAAAAAGAAGGTTGAATTTGATTTTTGTGTGGAATTGTTTGGAGGACACCGGGGTGAACGTGGATTAACAGGAGAGTGCAGAAAGGGCCGGAGTTTCTATCACTCACTGCCACCATTTATTCATATCTTCTAATATATGTGTATAGACCAAGATATTAAATGTTGTGTGTGTGTGTTTCTTTCCTTAGGCAGGCAGCCCATATGGTTAATAAAAACAGGAAACTTTTATTTATAAGATCAAAACGTTGAGGAAAGTAAAGTCTAAGAAACAACATTTCATTTCTACTCGACTTTTGAACTAAGGTCCTATACCTACAACTTATTCTTTAGTTACAAACTTACTGTTTCCAGTCTGTTCCAAAGCAGCTGTACTATACAGTTCCCCTCAGTCAGAAAAAACCCTCAGCCCTTAAGCTGTCAGCTTCTCTCTACTGCTAACCCCCCAACTGCTATTTTTCAAGTCTCTCTCTCACAACATTCCATCCACTCTCATTGGCTGCTCTTATGGAGAGGCTGAACCTAAGCCTGTCCATCTCAGTCATGTAATGAGAAGGCAAGAGTCATTGGAAAAGACAATAACGCTAGGAAAAGTTGAAGATTGCAGAAAAAGAGGAAGACCCAACATGAGATGCATGGACTCAGTCATAGAAGCCAGGCCTTCAGTCTGCAAGACCCGCAGCAAGGCTGTTAACAGTAGACATTTTGGAGGTCATTAATTAATAGGGCTGCCTTAAGTTGGAAGCAACTTGATGTCACTTAACACACACACAACAATATTGGTATAAAGCAGTGGGAACAACTTGTAGTTGTCATGACCATCAGCAGCACTATTATTTTTGTGCTTGTTCACAACAGAACAATACTTTTAAGAATTAAAAACAGCAAGCCTTGTAATTCACAATATGTAGAAGATTCCAGTATCTGCTTCACTGCTATGTAGTAAGTATTTGTGTGTTTTGAATACTGAGATGTAAGTTGATATTAAGTTGATAGCAAAAAGACATAAATCTTCAACACGTCTGTCTTTATAACTTATAAGTATCACTGTCATGGTTGATGCAGAGCTTTACTTCTGTTCAAATGAAATTCACAGCGCCTGAATAAGAATGTGTTATTCTTGTAATCCAAGAACTACACACTCTCATCTTTGAAATATGTGCTCAGCCTGGTATGAATTATATTGTACATGTGTATATGTGGGGAATCGATTGCATATTCAAGGACTGCACAGGACTTACATGCAGCCTTCACTGGAATGGGCCAACTAACCATACTCACTTGCTAGTACCGTAAGCCTAATTCCTAATCATAAAATTCTAACCCCCCCGGGGGGGGTATATTCTTTCTACTCTAATATAACTCTGGCTACATATTAAATGATGAGATGAATTTAAGAAGATGGAGAAAGCTGTCTTCACAACTTTGTGTTTTTGTTCTTTCCGTTGCTGTGTATAAGGCTTGTAATATGCATAAAACTTGCTTTGATTTCAAATCAATTTCCTTGCCCTAAAAGTATTACAAAATGAAAAAAAAAAACTGAGATGTATTTTGAGCTTCTGTCACTCTTGTATATAAGTTGTTGGCATTCATCAGACTAGGCAACTGAGGTCACAATCCTATGCACACTTACCTAGGAGTAACTCCTATTGAACTCATGGGGAGTTACTTTTCCATAGACCTATTTAGGACTGCTGCCTGACATTGACTTCTAGGAGGACCCTTCTAACACAAACCCTTTGAAGGCCATTGACATCAATAGCCTTAGAAGGGTGGAACACTGCTTAGGATTACACTGAATGTTGGAGCATGGAGTATGGTATCATAGCCACATAGAGTGTACCCAGGAGAGAAGGGAGCTTTGCATACTTCCATAGGTAACATGCCACCTTCCTGTGCATTTCTACAACAGTTCCCAAGTAACACTTCAATAATGTGCTTTTTTTTAAAGTGAGCTAATTAGGAACATCAAAAAGCAAGCATCTCCCCCCCCCTTTTTTTTCTTTTAGCATTGTCACATGCTGCTTGTAACTGGCAACCCAATGTAATTTATGCCAAAGAGTCTTTGCTCCTTCCTGTTCTCATGGGTCTTGAGCAGAGTTTATAAATAATTTTAAGATAAATATCACAACATCTCCTCTTTTCTGATATGCTCATGCCACACAATCGGTCCTTCCCTCATGCCACTGAAGTGTGCAAAAGAGGGAAATGACATAGGGTTTAATCATGGGATTCTAATTGGATATTAAAATATGTCACATTAGAGAATCATCTAATTCAGTTTAGACATTTTTATAGAAGACTTGGATGGACTTTTCTTGAATTGCAGAAATGTGCACTCGGAGACCTAATGCTTTGTAGGCATTGTGCAACCTCAAGAAAACCATGAAAGTGCTTCCCGCATGATTCCTAAATTGTCAGATCATGGAAATGTGTACCCATAGAAGTGAAATCCTCCCCCCCCCCCCTTTCCTTTTCTTCCCTCATTGGAAGTGCCATTGGAATATGAGCTGATAAGGGGTGGGGGGTCTGGTTTGATTATGAAATACAATTTTGGAATCACCTTTTGTTGAAATCAGTAGGTTTTGATTGATGTTGGGTCTAATTATGTTCCTATTGATCATCAAATAGAGATGGGGAACTTATTAATTTGCTACAGAGGATCTTTTTTTTAACAAAAACACCTTTTGGATGTGTATTGATTATGCTTATCAAGATGTGTAGAGCCTTTCCTCACACATGAACCTGCCACAATTTTAAGCATTTGAGGTCTGCTGCTGGTGAACCACTGCATTATCTAAAATTAGACTGGTGGGCATATAAGACAGGTGTTTTCAGCTGTTCCTTCCAAAATATGGAACATGTAAACCACTAGGGTTAATTTGTCCCCACCTCTTTTGTCCTGGTGAATAGGGCTGTGCATCCCTAAATTCCAAAGCTGAAAATTTATATGCAGATTGCAGTTTTTGGTCATTGCTGTGATTTCTGGAATGGTAAAGACAACTCTGGGATTTTTAGGCATTATGGAAAACACCCCCTGAAAAAAACCAACCATGCTGTTCTTGTTTGGGTTCTTACTGTCATCAGCAGCAGCAGGCATCTTGTTTTTCTCCCTTCCAATTGGATCCTTGCAAGGATGAGGAGCCCTCCTAGCCAATCACCACTGAAGACAAGACCCAGAGAAGAGGACAACAGACCACAACAAGGAAGGGTGGCAAGTGCAGAGTTTTAACATCACAGTTAAGTAAAAATATTGTCAGTCACTGTATGAGTACATAAAGAAACCGGATGTAGTCAGGATTTTTTTTAAAAAAAAATGCCACCAGCTGGCCCTCTCCTGCAAGGTTGCCACAATCCCCTCCCCATAGGAAACAATGGAGAGAAGTGCACTGAGGGGCACCCACTTGGGGTGTGAAAAACTGAACCCCTTTGTCTATTTGACTTGAAACTTAGGAGATCTTTAGATTAGAGGGAAGACTATGTTCTGGGTAACTGTTGTTTCATTGTCTTTAAAAACAGCTGCACCAGACCCTGAAATGGGTTCCCCCATTGAAAATAACAGCCCCAAAATTTCAGAACTGAGAAACAAAAACCCTCAGATTTGAATCTTAAACTGATACTGTCCTACCCACAAATCAGGAATAAATGGTAATTGTGTCTTTCTTGAATCCCATATATAAAATTATTACAATTTTTTTCTCGAAGCACACTCCTACTGGCACACCTATTTGTTCCAAAAAAACTTTTATGTCAGACAAGTTATGTTTGCACCGATTCCTACTGTTAATATATTTTGGCATAGTACTCTTAATGTTTTACTATGTATGTGTTCATTTTGTGATTGCAAGTTTCCTTTACTTTTTAAAAAACAACAACAAAGAGACTGGCAGAGGGTATATTGCCTAAATGAATAATATTGGTGTAATTTTTAATGTGATGTCTATTCAAGGCCCAATTATATATTATGAGTAAAACTGCAAAATAAATTATTAAATGTTATTAATTGCTGTGAGAAATTTCAGTTGCCTATCACAGTATATGGTTCTTTCTACTCAACTCTACTCGGCCAAGTCAATATTATGCTGTTTCTTTCAAAGGAGGCGGCTATTTTGGTTTTGCTGGTAAAAAGCACTTATATTTTGAAATGGTCTCATGAGTGGTTTCTCTGAAGTGCCTGTTGACTCACCCTGGCAAAACCTCCAATCTGAGACAGAGAAAGCCTCAAAAATTACATATTCATATAATACCTATTGATAATTTAAATTCTTTGGTGACAGCAGACACTCCTGTTTACATGGCACTATGTAAACACGTTGTAACCTAACTGCAGAAATTAGCCTCTGTGGTCGATGATCATGGAAGCTCATTTTTCTTCCCTGGCACTCAGTTTTTCCCCTATTAACTCTGGCAACAGAAACCACAGGCTTATGTGGACCTGTCATCCAGAAGCAACCTTGTTGACCTAAAATTCTAATATTACAAATTTTGGTAATATATCTGAGTCCTGTTACTGATGGCTAAAATAGTGGTTCCTTTACATTCATTGCAATGTGTAAATGTAAATGTGGTCCATTTACTTGTCAATGTAATACGAAAACAATCAATTCAAAAGCTCTTCAAGCTAGCACAACAGCTGAGCTCATCCCCCACAAGCACTGAGCTCAGAGAATGGCATGGCTGCTGGCAGTGTTGTACACAATTAGCTATTTGGGTGAATCTGAGTCAGAACTGAGTTGGCTGGTTTCATTTCATAAAAGTTCTTTTTTAAATACCAACATTATTTCTTCTCCTTCTCTGCTCTTGTCTTCTGTGGACTTATATAGTAGGGGAAATGATCCAGCTTGAAACAGGGTACAAAGTGATAGCATCGGGATCCTCACAAAAGTGTCCATTGACTTCCATGCATGTACTCCACCTATATCCCCAAATTCTTTATCTTCTTGCTCAAATAAAAGCTTTCAACAACAGTTCAAGGTTGGAAATTAAGTGAAAATTATGCAGTAACATAATTGGTATCAGTGACTGGTTTTATATTTTGTGATGCAGAACTGTTTTTTAAAAAATTGGAATTGCATATATTCTGCCTGAAGTGATTGCTCACTTACTGAAGAGACCTTGAGAAACCTCATCAAACTGCTGCTTTCTAGTCTGTATATGCATATGTAGGATCACTACATGTTTCTTCCATGCAGTAGTATAGAAGTTCTTTTCTACTTTATCATTTTGTCTTTCTGCTACAGTCAGACTCTTGTATTACCACATCTGAAAACACATTTCTCCCATCCAGACAGCTGTTATTTTGTTTTGTTGAATGTCAAAGGAGAGAAAATGATTATGTTCAAGTCAGCCTTTTGATCACAGTGATTACACTAAGATTTCCATTCCCTTTTCATATTCTAAATATGCAAAACCCAACAAGTCTTGACATTTATTTCCATGCTATCCCAACTCAAGTCTCATTTCAAAGAGTCTTTCTGAAAAAGAATTAGTAACTCCTCTGCTTTCACTGATTAGCATTTTATTCTCATATATCCAGATCCCTTTCTTCTTTAATTTTATCTCATTAATCCAAGGATTGTTTCTATGAGAATAAACACAGGGTGGTTCTAAGCTAAACTGAGACTTGATCTGATAACAGCATGTAAAATGTTGAGCAGCAACTTATATAGTATATTATGGTGCTTTGAGCTTTCAGAGGAATTAGCTTACTTCATAAGAATCAGGCAAAGATAATGTTGGTTAAAGAAGGTTGAATAAAAACCACATGTCACTTATTTTTATTTAAATATTTACATGTAACCCAGGGCCTCTCTCCTCAGGTTGATTTTTTCCAGTCACTCACTACACACCTCCTCCCAATATGCAAATTAAGTGTTTCATTGCTCCACCCAACAGCATATATCCCCAAAATTCTACATACACCCTACTTTTCTCCCAAATAGGTACCCAATGAAATGTCATTTTCTAGGCTAAAGACAGACTGGTAGTCTGCCGCGCCTCCGCGGCACGGCAGACTAAGGTGGGGGGAATTTCCCCCGCGGCGCGGTGTTTGCACGCCACTGGAAGGAAGCTGCCCGCAGCATTCAGACTGTGGGCAGCTTCCTACGGCGGCATGCGGATGCTGCGCGGCTCCCCCTCCCGATGCGCGTTCACACCCACACCAGCGGGTGGAACGCGCGCCGCAGCAGCCGAGCACCACTTTGAAGTGGTGCTCGGCTGCTGCGGAAGGAGCGCAGCGCCGGACGCGATGCGTCCGGGCCGCCTCCTCGGGGCAGATGCGGCTGTCTGAACAGCCGCTCTGCCTCCGCTTTTGAAGCGGAGGCAGAGCGGCCGGGACTGCCAGTTTGTCCTCAGCCCTATTCTTCCTCCTACAACCCTATGAAGTAACCTAGGTTAAGAGCAGGTGACTGGCCCAAGGTTACCCAGCAAACTTCTATGGCAGAATGGGGATGTGAACCTGAATCTCCAAGGTCCCAGCCCTACACTTAAACATAGGGGTCCCCAACCTTTTTGAGCCTAAGGGAAGTTCTGGAATTCTGACATAGTACGGTCAGCACAGCTACAAAATGGCTGACACAAATTAGCTGCAACAGGAGCCGGAGTCAGCCACAAAATGGCTGCCATAGTTTACCTTTAGCAATAAGAACCAAACTGTGTACAAAATGATTCACCAAAAACCATCAAAAAAGATAGCATTATACAACAGGAATATTTTATAGTCTCAAAATATCTGGTCCATAATAACAATTCAAATTTCCACACAGGATAAGGCTGAATGAGTATACAGCTGTGACATCAGTCTTCAGCATTCATCCAAGATACGCATAAGGAACAAGAGAAAAAAATTCAGTACAAAGGTTCCTGTAGTTCCCTTCACACAATGGCTAGCTGCGATATATCATGTCCTGTCTACAAGCATCTTCAAAAAGTGGAACCTTATGATCCCTTGCTTCCAAATCCAGGTTTAAACAATATTCAGAAATCAGCATACAGCCCACAAATTCAAATCAGTCCAGCTGCATCTGAACTGCATCTGAAGTCATCTGAATTTGTGAGCTGTATGCTGATTTCTGAATATTGTTTAAGCCTGAATTTGGAAGCAAGTGATCATAAGGTTCTGTCAAACTTTGCTTACTTAGCTCGCTTCAGTTTGTCATGATTTAGGGGGGAGGGAATTCCTGTGTGAATGAGTGTGAATGAATGACACTTTTCGCTTTGCAGCCATAACCTGCTTTTTTAAGTGCACCTCCTTTTGTGTTCTCACAGAAGGTTGTCCTTGAAGTAGCACTGGTGCCAGCTGGGCAGGAGATAGCCCAACTATGCCTCTTCACTCCCTGGTTGGGTTGTCAACGCTTGGCCTGTGTGTGACATATGAATGGGGAGGGGGCTTTTTATCCATTTTACCTATATGAAGTATGTACCCACCAAAATGCTTCAGTTCTAACAGTGATGTTCTGGATCATGCATACTTATCAATAAAGCTTATCACTGCCAAAGAGAGAACTGTTGAGAGTAACTTGACCAAAGTCTGACAGGTTCCACTTTTTGAAGAAGCTTGTGGGTAGAATGTGATAAACCGCAGCTAACTGTTACATGAAGGGAACTACAATAACCTTTGAATGGAATTATTTTTCTCTTATCCCTTAGGTGTATCCTGGTGAACAGTGAAGATTAATGTCACAGCTGTATCCTCATTCAGCTCTGAGTGGATATTTGTATTGTTATTATGGACCAGTTATTTTGAGACTATAAAATATTCCTTTTGTATAAATGCTGCCTTTTTTTGGAAGGTTTCTGGTGAATCATTTGTACACAGTTTTGTTCTTATTGCCATTTCTCACTGTGTATCTCAGGTTTGTTGTACTTTGATTTCCATAGTTTACCATTAGCCACACCATGAAGATTCTTGTACTGTGGTGGCAGCTGCTGCCAAAGCAATGTTCTTAAAAATGTATACAGTCAATCAAATCTCTAATTGTTAATCAGAAACCTACCTGGGCCAAAGCTCCACCTGGCCCCACCCATTTTTCTAAAAATACTTGGCAGGCATTAGGAATTTCCCACTGGCTCAAAGGTAAAACAAATGGTCAAATACTGGGTTTAACATGGCAGAGGTGAAGGCAGAGTGATTTCAACAAGCAGCAGTTTATTGCATCTCAGTAGGAATGCTTTACATGGGGCAACTGCCCTAACTATATACACCTAAGCCACTCCAAGCCCCCATGCAAGTAGCCTCCAGGCCCCAGATTGGCTGGCGGCCCTCAGGGGTCAATCCACAGGCAGCTTCCAGGATCCTGCCTGCCTTTGTTCTGGAGCTTCAAGGTCCAACAAGGTGGCCTGCACAGACAAGCCCAGACTTAGGGTCACCAGCCTCCAGGTGGGGCCTGGGGATCTCCCGCTTTTACAACTGATCTCCAGCTGACAGAGATTAGCTGTCCTGGAGAGAAAATGGCTGCTTTGAAGGGTGGACTCTATAGCATTGTACCATGCTGAGGCCCCTCCCCTCCCCTCCCCAAACCCCACCCTCTCCTAGCTCCACCCCCAAAGTCTCCAGGTATTTTCCAACCCAAACTTGGCAACCCTACCCAGACATGCCTCCTCACTCTTCATCTGGGTGGCCTGCCAGACAAGTCCAGGCATGCCTCCTTATTGCTGGCTACTGCACCTACAGCATTTAAGCCTGAGTGGAAGATTGCACATGTCCATACATAACAGAATTTACTTCAGTTTTCTTACCTGAGGTAAGACAACTAAGATCCAATAATTTTTCATTACTGTACTTCAACCCATGTCTGTGTGTGAAAAAAATAAATGAATTCATGTGCAGCTTACATTGTATATACATCCACTGGAAATTCCCCTTCTCTGACCTGATTATTGTTAAAGTTCAAAGGAGGAAGTTTCACACCCAGTCTGTTTTAACCCATTTATGGCCTGTCTTTGTTCCCAAGCTTATACTCTGCCCTGACCAGCACTTCAGATCCATTCTGGGACCAATTCAAAGGTTTGAAAGTGGAACTCCTTCACTGTTTCAGTATGTTGGCATGCAGTTCAGCTTGCTTTCTGCCCAGAATGCTATCTTGGCAGCCTTCATGTCTTGTGCTTTGTGATGCATTAACAATATCCCCTCTCCAATAATTTTCTGGTAGCAACAGGCTAACATGGCTAAGTTTCTGGAATATGTCTGCTACACTACATCTAATAAGAAAGAAATGTTTGTGACACAAAAATACTATGTTTAGAAGCTGACCGCAAAGACACACAAAACCTTTAGTGAAAATGAATAGATTCAGCTAAAATTGTCCTCCTTCCTAATCCCTTTCTCCTGCTGGACCTAACCATATCTTCCTTGTTCTTGTGTTTATTTTCTTTGCACATTTCCTTTTTCCTGTTGTCTCTGCTCTGAAAAAACCACATAAATTATCTCTCGACTTCAATGACAACTTTTCTTTGCTTAAGGCTCTTCTCAACAATAAGTTCCCTTAGGAAGTATTTCAAAAAAGTTTCAAGTTCCTGGAATTTGAAGTTACAGGAGAAATGAAAGCCAGACATTCACCTCATCTGCACATTTATACAGAATAGTATGTAACTTCCAGTACATTCACCTTTAGTATTATTCTCAGCTATTGCTTTAGGAAAATTAAAATAAATCCATACTTCTATTTAGATGAGCTTATTTCCTATTTTGAAGGGTAACAGTGATACCAGAAAGCAATTTGCAAGAGGAGATGCTGAATTTCTTCTGTAGAATACAGACCTATACAAAATGTAAACACTCCTTCATGCCTGGGAGATGGCTTGAACATATATTATCAGAAAGGCAGGGCACGTAATACATTCATACAAAACACCTGGCTTGGGTAAATGTGAGATTTGTTTAATATGTCCTTATTTGTAAAACAAAACCCTGTGTGGGAAATGACCTCCCAATGGCAAAATACTAAGGGGGGAAAAAAACCTCTCATGTCAAACTCATAAAACAAAATATCCCTAATAAATACAACAATCCAGAATATTTTGGATTCTTCTACAAAGTGTCCCATATGAAAATAAGTATATTGGCCCAAACCATTAAAGCAGGTGTCCCCAACTTTTTGAACTTGTGGGCACATTTGGAATTCTGACAGACAACCAAAAAATAGTTGCCATGAGAGGTGGAGTCAACCACAAAATGGCTACTACAGGAGGTGGAGCCAGCCACAAAATGTCAATGAGTAAGGTTATGCAGAACTTTGATAGCTCTTCAGCATTTCATTCTGAAGCTCTGTTTAAACTCTGCCTTTTTAAAATTAACAGACTATTAAAAATATTTTCTTGCATACACACAAAATATGTATATATATCGAAATAGCTAAGCATCACTTATCTCTCAACATCTATTTTCATCTTGCAGGCATCAGGAATTTTGCAGTCATCTGGAACGATTGTCTGTTTGATGATTTGTTCTAAAACTTTCCCAGGTATAGACATCAAGCTGACAGGTTGTTAGTTACCCAGATTTTCCTTTTTCCCCTTCTTGAAGATGGGGACAACATTTGCCCACCTCTAATCTTCTGGCATCTCACCTGTTCTCCAAGAATTCTCAAAAAAGAACTCACAGATGTAATTTCTGAACCTCTGTCCAACCTTTTTGAGAACTGCTTGAGAATAGGTGAGGTGCCAGATGATTGGAGGCAGACAAATGTTGCCATCTTCACAAAGGGGGGGGAAAGGAGGATCTGGGTATCTACTGACCTGTCAGCTTGATGATATACCTGGGAAAGTTTTAGAACAAATCACCAAACAGACAGTCCTTGAGCATTTAGAAAGGATGGCTATAATTACTAAGAGTTTGCATGGGTTTCTCAAGAACAAGTCATGTCAGACTAACCTTATCTTTTTTTTGAGAAAGTTACTACCTTGCTGGATCAGGGGAATGCTGTAGGCATAGTTTATCTTGATTTCAGTAAGGCTTGTGATAAAGTTCCACATAGTATTCTTGTTGACAAATTGGAAAAATGTGGGTTGGATCCTATGACTGTTAGGTGGATCTGTAACTGGTTGACAGATCGCACCAAAAGAGTGCTTGTGAATGGTTCCTCATCCTCTTGGAGAGCAGTGACAAGGAGAGTGCCTCAAGGATCTGTCCTGGGACCTGTTTTGTTCAAAATCTTTATCAACTATTTGGATGAAGGGATAGAGAGGATGCTTATTAAATTTGCAGATGATACTAAATATTATACATCAGTCTTATGCTATGACTACATTTGATGTTATGTTTTAATTATGAGTTTATACCAAGTGATGACTATATAGTTATTTCTATAGACTTTGTTAATTATACTCATTGTTCACCATGTTACTGTTTTTGTAATATTGAAAAAAAAATCATATATATATATATATTTGCAGATGATACTAAATTGAGATGGGTAGCAAATATGGTAGAAGATAGAGTCAGGATACAGGATGATCTTGACAGGCTGGAAAACTGGGCTAAAACAAATAAAATAAATTTCAATAAGGATAAATATAAAGTTCAGCATTTAGGTAGGAAAAATCAAATGCATAATTATAGGTTGGGGGAGACTTGCCTTGGCAGTAGGATCTAGGGGTTTTAGTAGACCATACACTGAACGTGAGTCAACAGTGTGATGTGGTTGCTAAAAAGGCAAATGCAATTTTGGGCTGTATCAACAGAAGTATAGTGTCCAGATCACGCAAAGTGATGGTACCACTTTGCTCTGGTTAGACCTCAGGTAGGATACGGTGTTCAGTTTGGGGCACCATAATTTAAGAAGGATATAGACAAACTGGAATGTGTCCAGAGGAGAGCGATGAAGATGGTGAGGGGTCTGGAGACCAAGTCCTATGAGGAAAGGTTGAAGGAGCTGGGTATGTTTAGCCTGGAGAGGAAATGACTGAGAGGTGATATGATAACCATCTTCAAATACTTGAAGGGCTATCATATAGAGGATGGTACAAAGTTGCTTGCTGTTGCCCCAGAAAGTCGGACCAGAACCAATGGGTTGAAATTAAATCAGAAGAGTTTTTGGCTAAACATTAGGAAGACCTTCCTGACAGTTAGAGCAGTTCCTCAGTGGAACAGGTTTCCTCAGGAGGTGGTAGACTCTCCTTTGGAGGTTTTCAAACAGAGGCTAGATGGCCATCTGACAGCAATGCAGATTCTGTGAACTTAGGCGGATTATGAGAGGGAGGGCAGAAAGGGTTGAATCAGTGCTTAGTTCTTGTGGCCCTTTCTGAGACGCCCAGGGAAATGCTGATTGCCACTCTCGGGTCAGGAAACAATTTTTCTCCAGGCCAATTTGACCAGGGATCCTGGAGGTTTTTGATCATCTTCTGGGCATGAAACAACAGTCACTGGGGGTGTGGAGGCAGAGATATTTGTGAATTTCCTGCATTGTGCTGGGGGTTGGACTAGATGGCCCTGGAGGCCCCTTCCAACTTTTATGATTCTATGATTCCATAATTCTATGATCTAACACACTTATGTAAAACAAAAGGGGGAAAAACTTCTCCACTTTAGATGAGCTCTTCTCAGGAGCTCAGACATGTTGAGCCTGCACTGTTTCTTGAAACAATTACTGTTGGTGCTGATGGTCCTGTAAGAGCTCATGGCATATGCGGTGTTTACTGAGCCAGATTTTTATAGGAATATAAATGATCTTTGAAAAGTTACAAAAAATGATGTAGTGATGTTATTATCAATGTCTACCTAAATTATAAAAAATATATTCAAATTGGAAAGATTTGTTGACTTTAGTAGAAGTCCTAGTTAGGAGCATTGAGCATTTTAGCCATGCTGACATATTATGTTTAGCCAGAAGAAAGTCCCACTGTGTTTTTAGAATATCATTTGGCTACTCACACAGGTAAAGGACTTTACATAAAGCCACTGTCATGATTATCCCATAAATATGATGATTTTTTTTTAAAGAGCCACTTGGCCCTGCTCACTTTCTAAAAAAACTCTTGATGGATACCAAGAAAGGTGTTCGCAGGTGCCATGATTCCCACAGGCACCGTACTGAGAACTCCTGCAGAAGAAGGAGGAGGGGGAGGAGGAGGAGAAGGGGGAGGAGGAGGAGGACATTGGATTTATACCACGCTCTTCACACAAAGTCTCAGAGTGGTTTACAATCTCCTTTCCTTTCCCCTCCCCACAACAGACACCTTGTGAGGTAGGTGGGACTGAGAGAGCTTTTTAGAGGACTGCTCTTGAGAAAACAGCTCTGAGAAAACTTGTGACTGATCCAAGGTCACACAAGCAGCTGCATGTGGAGCAGTGGGGAATCAAACCCAGTTTTCCTAGATTAGAGTCAGCACTCTTAACTACTACACCAAACCACTACATCAAAATTAGATAAGAATACATATACACAGGGGTCTGTTGGAGCGGAAGCACACAGGAGCGTAGCTCCGAGAGTGAGGAGCCCAGGGGGTGGGCACATGACCAAGCCCCGCCCCCTCCTCGGCTTCCCTGAGCAGTGCAGAGACACAGCACCCCGGGGAAAGCCCTGCTAGGGTCTTTATTGTTTTTAATGTTTTGTTTTAATATTGATAATTTTATCATTGTTCCTTTTATGACTGTGTGCTGCTTTTCCAGAGACTTGCTCAAGGTGGTATATAAATTTTCTAAGTATACCATTTTTTATCTGGGCACATGGCACATAAGTACTGGAGAAATTTCACCAACCCTTCAGCAGCTTCCACCCCATCAGTTTGGTGTAGTGGTCAGGAGTTGGACTCTAATCTGGGAGAACCGGTTTTGATTTCCCACTCCTCCACATGCAGCTGCCGGTGTGACCTTGGGCCAGTCACAAGTTCTCTCAGAACTGTTCTCTCATGAGCAGTTCTCAAAAGACCTCTCTCAGCCCCACCTACCTCACAGGGTGTCTTGTTGTGGGGAGGGGAAGGGAAAGGGATGGGTGGTGCACATGTCCTGGGTATCTCAAGTCTACTTGAAACCTGGTGGTTTCAAGGGAGCAGGAAGAGAATGAGGGTGTGTTCTGTACACTTATTTTTATTGCACAAAGTATTGAATGGGGAAGGGAATGGAGGAAGAACAGGTCAGTTTCACTCACCTGTGGAGTGGAGCCTGAGGGGTGGGTGTTGCCTTCTGACACACTTCCGGTATGTTAGGGGGTGTGGCATATGCAAATGAGTTATGCTAATGAGCCCCTGCACCTCTTTTTCTACAAAATGACCCCTGCATATACAGTCAATTAATGGTTGTGAGATTTAACACACATTTAGATTTTAAGCACTTTGCAACTATCCCAGGTAGTGTCTTTGAAATCATCTGGAACTGGGTCTTCCTGTAGTCATGGCCAAAACTGACAAACTGTTGCTTATATAATTGGATGTATAGTCCTGTTTTAAAGTTATGTTTTACAGAACAACCACTAGAGTTCTGGGTTGCCAGTCTGTAGGGGGAAGGTCTTTTTCTTTGGAAAAAAATATACATTGCAGAATACAGATATTTAATACACCACTTGTGAATTACCTGTGCCTGATCAACTGAAAGATTTTCATCATAGTCATATAGATTATCCAGATCTTCTAGAGCAATGTCATATGTTTCAGAGTCATAAGTTATGGAACTCATTGTAGGAGCAGCTGCAATAATGTTGAAGATTATAAATCCCACAACAATGCTTGCCAAGTTCTTCATTCTTCAACCTTGTTCTAGTAAAAGAAAGCAAAAAAAGATGTGATTAAAACCTAGTGGAAAAAATATGTAATTTTAGATATTCAACATTTAACAATGTCAACTAGAAGTTTGATAATTAGAAGGTTTTTTAAAAAGTAGTGTTGCATTCACATACAGCACAACCAGTCATTTAAAATGACAAATGAAAAGCAGGAGGACAAAATTTCAGAAGTTCAAGCATTTCTAAATGACAGACAACCACCATTCTTGAAACTTTCTAATGAATTTTTACCTGCTGTGAAATAAAGCAACATAAACAACAGACAAAGGCAGTAGACCTCATTTATCCAAGTGCAGTAAACTCTTTCCAAAATATTTTACTATTAAAGTTGCTAACTGGCCCTGTTTCCCACCAGCAGATATGGATATTGTTCCTTCTGGTCAGGAGCCAGGTGTATCCTGCCCCCCCCCCGCCCCCCGCAATTGTGGGAGTAAAAGAGAGGATGGTTTTTAACTGTTCACTGCCATTTCCTACACTGTGCCTTTAAGAGTTTAGCAGGCTATCCTTGCCTGCAGTTTTTTATTTTAACTTCCATAAAGATTTTTCTGTGTCTCAGAAGTAAGATTCTTCTCTCCTGACATTTCCTCAGTCAGAAAGAAGGAAAGAGATGGGGAAGAAATAAAGATGAAGCAGATCACCTTCATAGGGTTACCAATTCTGGGATGGGGAAATCCTGGAGATTTGGGAGTGAGGCCAGGGGTGGGCTGGGTTTCAGGAAGGGAGGGACCTCAGTGGGGTATAATGCCATAGAAGCCACCCTCCAAAGCACCTATTTTCCCCTGGGAAACTGGAGATCAGTTTTAATTCCAGAAGATCTCCAGGCTTCACCTGGAGACTGGCAACCTTATGTTGTCTGGCAGATAAGAACACAAGGTTGTTTGTTTTTCAAGCTGTGATTTGCTATTTTTGTTAAAAAGCTTTCCAAACCCAATAACCCCCTGCGTATTTAGTGATTTTCTGTTTGCTCATACGCATATTTACTTGGAAATAATCCTTACTAGGTATAATGAGACTTATTCCCATGTAACTGTGCATAGGACTGAAGCCTTGAAAATATGAAGCAGCTTTACTAAGGCCCAATCTGCATCTGCCATGTAACGCTGCTTCATTCAGCTCTGGCGCCAGCTTTCGTTGCCTCCCATTTGACTCAGTATAAAAGCTTGCCGTCTGCATCTTGTTTAGGAAGAGTGCAAGAGAGGGGAGGAGCGGCCTTCTGGGGCACCGGCAAGGCACTGTGCTGCAGGAGGAAACGGCACCCATGACCCCCCCTTGCAGAAAGTAAAGGGGGTGACCTGGGGGAGGGGGAGGCAGAGGGGGGGGCAGGAAGACCAAACAAGCTGGGTAAAAGAACACAAAATACCCGGCGGTTGCCAGACAGGGCATTCTGGGGACTGCCCCAGGAAATAACAAATGGTTCAGGGGTGACCGTGCTTCCAAACCCCCCCCCCCAAAAAAAATATGATCACAGAAAAATGTTCCCTGGCTGCTTTTAAACACAGACAACTGTATTTTCAGCTGACTTGTTTCCTTTATGACAATTTATGTATCTCCTTAGAAAAGATGGGGGGGGGAATTTGGCTCCAGTTGTTCGCATATCACTCACAGAGGCTCGTGGGTGGGGAGGAGCAATTAAACCACCTTAAAACTAAATCTAGATAATGCAGTGAGATGCCTTAGTGACTTTGGAGTCACCACTAAATGGAAATAAAATTATGCAGACTGCTGATGCTGGGATGAAACCAGGGCTCCGTTTGGGCCGGGGCGCGCCAGAGCGCCGCTCCGGGAGAGAAGAGGTGGGGGGCGGGCACTTAACAAAGACCCGCCCCCCCAGCCTCCCCCCCATGTCAATGCTCCCGGGGCCGGCAGAGCGCCGCCGGCCCCGGGAGAGAGAAGCCCTTCCCTCCCCCCTTGCACTGTTCCCGGGGCCACGGCAGAGCGCCGCGGCCCCCGGGAAGCTCCTTTCTCCCCCCCAATACTCCCTCCCTCCCTTCCTTCCTTCTCTCTTTCTCTCCCCCCACCTACCTAATTACCTTCTTCTTCCTTCCTTTCCCCCTTCCTTCCTTCCTTCCTTTCTTCTCTCTCTCTCTCCCCACCTGCCTACCTACCTACCTGTTCCTTCCCCTCTCCCTTCCTTCCTTCCTTCTCTCTCCCCCCCACCTTCCTACCTACCTTCCTGTTCCTTCCTTTCCCCCTTCCTTCCCCTTTCCCTTCCTTCCTTCCTTCTCTCTCTCTCTCCCCACCTACTTACGTACCTACCTGTTCCTTCCCCTCTCCCTTCCTTCCTTCTCTCTCTCCCCCACCTACCGACCTACCTTCCTTTTCCTTCCTTTCCCTGTCCTTCCCCTCTCCCTTCCTTCCTTCCTCCCTCTCTCCCCCCTTCCTTCCTTCCTTCTCTCTCTCCCCCCACCTTCCTACCTACCTTACTGTTCCTTCCTTCCTTCCTTCCTTCCTTCCTTCCTTCCTTCCTTCCTTCCTTCCTTCCCTCTCTCTCTCTCTCTCCCCACCTACCTACCTACCTATCTACCTGTTCCTTCCCCTCTCCCTTCCTTCCCCTCTCCCTTCCTTCCTTCCTTTCTTCTCTCTCTCTCCCCCACCTACCTACCTTCCTGTTCCTTCCTTTCCCTGTCCTTCCCCTCTCCCTTCCTTCCTTCCTTCTCTCTCTCCCCCCCACCTTCCTACCTACCTTACTGTTCCTTCCTTCCTTCCTTTTTTCCTTCCTTCCTTCCTTCCTTCCTTCCTTCCTTCCTTCCTTCCTTCCCTCTCTCTCTCTCCCCACCTATCTACCTACCTACCTGTTCCTTCCCCTCTCCCTTCCTTCCTTCCTTTCTTCTCTCTCTCTCCCCCACCTACCTACCTTCCTGTTCCTTCCTTTCCCCGTCCTTCCCCTCTCCCTTCCTTCCTTCCTCCCTCTCTCCCCCCTTCCTTCCTTCCTTCCTTCCTTCTCTCTCTCCCCCCCACCTTTCTACCTACCTTACTGTTCCTTCCTTCCTTCCTTCCTTCCCTCTCTCTCTCTCTCTCCCCACCTACCTACCTACCTATCTACCTGTTCCTTCCCCTCTCCCTTCCTTCCCCTCTCCCTTCCTTCCTTCCTTTCTTCTCTCTCTCTCCCCCACCTACCTACCTTCCTGTTCCTTCCTTTCCCTGTCCTTCCCCTCTCCCTTCCTTCCTTCCTCCCTCTCTCCCCCTTCCTTCCTTCCTTCTCTCTCTCCCCCCCACCTTCCTACCTACCTTACTGTTCCTTCCTTCCTTCCTTCCTTCCTTCCTTCCTTCCTTCCTTCCTTCCCTCTCTCTCTCTCCCCACCTATCTACCTACCTACCTGTTCCTTCCCCTCTCCCTTCCTTCCTTCCTTTCTTCTCTCTCTCTCCCCCACCTACCTATCTTCCTGTTCCTTCCTTTCCCCGTCCTTCCCCTCTCCCTTCCTTCCTTCCTCCCTCTCTCCCCCCTTCCTTCCTTCCTTCCTTCCTTCTCTCTCTCCCCCCCACCTTCCTACCTACCTTACTGTTCCTTTCTTTCTTTCTTCCTTCCCCCCTTCCTCCCTTCTTTCTTCCTCCCTCCTTCCTTCCTTTCTTTTTCTTTCTTCTCTCTCTCTCCCCCACCTACCTACCTTCCTTCCTGTTCCTTTCCTTCCTTCCCCCTCCCTCCCTTCTTGCCTTCTGACACACCTGACGTCAGGGATGTGTGGCCTTATGACACTTCCGGTGACATCAGGGGGTGTGGCATATGCAAATAATTTATGCTAATGAGCTCCTGCACCTCTTTTTTTATGAAAGGACCCCTGGATGAAACAATACGAGAACGGATGTGGCATGAGATGCAGACAGAAATGTGATAGATGATGTGGGTTTGGTGGCACAGTGGCAGGAAAGACCAATGCAGATTGGACCTCAGTGACTCCATTGGTCCAGTTAGTCTGATTGTGAATGGCAGTGGGTTTCTGTGTTTCAACTACTGATCTTTCTCAGAAATGCTGCTAATTTAGGAGTCTTCTGCATTCCAAGAATGACCTCTTCAACTATAAGTGATCCCCCTCCTAAACTGGAAACCCTGTTTCTGAAAAAAGTGGGTCCTTCTCTGTGAACTCCTGTTACAATAAATGCTTTAATCTCTAAAATGAAACAGAACTCCTTGTTCTTGGAAAACCTGTCACTTTGCTACACCTTTGTAATAAATACATTTGGATAAAAATTTAAACAAAGCATTATACTGGTGCTTTTAATAGCAAATGCATAGGTTTTAGACTCTATACCCTTTCCTCATTGGAAGGGTGCTCCAACACCTTAATCATTTTGGTTGCCCTCTTCTGAAATTTTTTCCGTTTATTCAATGTCCTTTTTGAGATATGGCACCCAGAATTTCACACAGTATTCCAATTGGGGCTGCATCATAACTCCATTACATCATGACTCCGTTACAATATTGGCCATTTTATTTTCAGTGTCTTTCCTAATAATCCCAAGTACTGGAGTTATATGTTAAGCAGAGAGGGGCTGACTCAGCAGCAGCTCAAACTTTGTGGGGCTGGGCAAGGGAGGAGAGTCAGCTGGATGACATCAGTGGGAAAATCAGATCTTCCCCTTTCCCCCCGTGAATGAATTGCAGGGTCCCAACATGGCTGGGGGAGGGCTATCTCAAGGGAACAGGGCAGCTGCTTACCTCCTGCCCCCATTCTTTGTTCAGCCACAGAGCAGTTTGCCCACCCATACCACCCTATAGAGTAAGCTATTGGGTGATGCCAGTGTACAGATATGTAACAGTTGAGAGGCCAATTTGATGTGAATATAACTTATAGTTTTATGTTGCTAGCCTAGTGATGTAATTTGCTGTTTTTCTTTGCTTTATTTCTTGGCACAACTTCTGGCAGTAACAGCATGGGTCCAGATCTGTTTATGGAAAGAGGCCAGCGTGCCATTTCCTGGATACAGGAGCCCCCTTAAGGGTCTTGGCATGAGGGCTTATGGTAGCAAGTCTGCTCAAGGACTACCAGCACTTGCCCTCATGAGAAGATGGCAGGGGAGACCACTGAGGGGCAGTCGTCCATGTAAGCTCCTGCAGCCTGCCTTCCCGCAGTTCTCCACCCAAGCTGGCTGGCTGGGTTTGATGTGATACATTGGCTGGTGCAGGCCAGTTGATGTGCTGGATCCGGTGGGCCCATGCTGTGCCAATGCTTCTTAAAGCTATAACCAATAAAGTTGTGGCCAATTTATTCCACAAATTATCCAAATCTTCTGTGGGTCTGGTTCTTTCATACTGGGTTGGACACATGCCAGCAAGACCTCTCCCTCCCACATAAAAGCTGAAGCTGCAATATGTCAACTACAGTGCTCTCACCTGTTTGAGTTACATGAACTTTAAGCTCATGCTGTGTCCTTGCAGTGGGGTTATGTTTCTTGACCTGTTATCATGTATCTATGTATCATTTGGGGAGCCTTATAAGTATATAGAATTGTCATGTGTCTTAACTGAATAGAGTGTTTTCCATTGGCTTCTCCATTTAACACGTCAGTCATTCTCCTGCGCGCATAGTCTTTACACCTTCACCCCACAGGTCATACCCCTCAGTGCAGGGGCAGATTGGGAAGGCAAAATGGCCTTGAAAAAGGGTCATGCCCCTTATATGACCACATCCCTCCCTGGCCATGCCACCAAAGAAGAAAGGACTGGGTGATGGCAATAATTGCTGGGGGCTGGCCTGGGTGGGATGGGGAGAGTCTTGTCTTGCACAATGGAGGCAAGAAGAGTCTTGGTCTTGCCTCTTGTGGAGGTAGTCCAGGTGTGGTTAGGTGAGCAGTATCTGTACTTGCATATACCAGACATTGGTGAGCCCTACTTTTTTCCAGATGTATGCCTTTCAAGATTTGGAAACCCTAGTTACTATTATTTGTCTTTGGTTTAGAATATATAATTTTAATTGTTTATAAGAAAAGAACTGGATAAATATGACTAAGGCTGTGGTCAGACATCATCAGGCTTAGTGCGGTTTGGCTGCACCTCTATTTCATCCGGTGTTATTTGTTCTAGAGAGTTTCATTCAAACACACCACCCTTATTCCATCTCACCATGCATTCACTCTGTGGTCGACCATTTAGATTACTGCTGAATGGTAAGACAGAGTGGGGGCTCAGGCAGCATTCTTTTTTTAAAAAAAAATCTGGTCATGTACAGAAGCACTTATTCAAAGCACCACTCCTTTTTGACAGCTCCACAATCCTTCCACCAAGTACAACTGCATTTCTCTGCCAGAAATCACTCCCTTTCCTGCCTGATCTTACTCTCTTTCCCACTAATTTCATAGGGAAGTTTTTTCCTTTTTTTCTCCCTATAGAGTTTTCCTGCCACAGCAATATTATGAAGTGATTTGGAGTAAAGTTCCAGGGACGGAATCCTAACCATTGATACGGGAACCTAAATAGGTACTATTTCCACTGCTGTCCCACCCCAAGAAACAGCAGAAAGGTGCTTTTTTCTTGAACTTGTCGCTCAAAAACACCCTCCCCTAGGGGCACCCGATCCCAACAAAATATTGTCTCATGACCTTGCAGCAAAGATCTACTTATGTGCATATCACTGATTTTTTTAAAAAAGGAGCAAAAGTAGACAGGAAGGTTCAGACTTCCCTTCCAGTTTAAGACCCCAATGGAAATGCGGGGTGAAACCAGAGAATCCATAAACCTCAGACTTTGTCCGATGTCAGAAAACACTGATTCCAGGATGGGTGAGAACAGAAGGCCAATGACTGGGGAACGGGATACAGACGATGCTGTCTGATCATGCATTTTAAATCCAGAAGGGAAAAATAAAACAGCATCACATCAAATAGCTCATCTGATCGCAGTCTAACATCCTCCTAACTCCATCATAGAAGTACAAAATATTTATTTATTTTTATTTCATGAGATTTATATCCTGCCCTCCCCGCTGCACGGCGGGCTCAGGGCGGCTAACAACAAGTCAACGGTAATACATACATAGTTTAAAACATTAATACATATAAAACAACATAACATCATATAGATGGTGTACCTTCAATTTAGTCACTCAATGCAGCACCCAGATGTAACCTTAGAACAGCCACAAATTGGTGGGTAAAATTGGACCAGGGCCAAATATAGATGTCAGTATTAGGCGGCCCCTACCCAAAAGCCTGGTGGAAGAGCTCCATCTTGCAGGCCCTGCAGAATTGTAAATAGTCCTGCAGGGCCCTGATGTCATCCGGGAGCTCATTCCACCAGTATGGGGCCACCACAGAGAAGGCCCTGAACCTTGTACCCACCCGCCGAGCCTCCTTCGACCCTGGGAGGGTCAGATGATTTTGGGAACCAAACCAAAGTGCTCGCTGGGGAACATATGGAGAGAGGCGGTCCTTCAAGTAGATAGGTCCCAAGCCATATAGGGCTTTATAGGTAAGCACCAGCACCTTGAACTTTATCCGGTATGCTATAGGCAGCCAGTGCAGTGCTTTTAACGCGGGCTGGATGTGCTCCCGCACAGGAAGACCCATCACCAGCTGTGCCGCCACATTCTGCACTAGCTGCAGCTTCTGGATTTGGTACAAGGTACTCTTGGTACAAGGGTGCTACTTGTAAGCTTTACTTGTAAGCTTTATGGAAAAGATAATGTCAAGCACAATCTACTTCTCTGTGGGCAGTACAAAATTCAGAATCATGGCTTTTAGGAACTCTGCTTATTGAAAGCAATAAGAAGATAGCTCTTTCTGGGATGGACATCAGTCGCAAGGGTTGTGGTATCATGCTTGGAGGACATTAAGTGGGAGATGGATAGACCGTTGAGTGTGATCCGGTGGAATCAGCAACCCATGCATTGTTGCTGGTTTCAGAAGGCCATTGCATGGAGGAACTACCCAACTCCCTTTCCTAATAAACTGGCCAGTTCTTGTAAGCTCTACAGTCTGCAAGCATGAGATGGCATGGGATCCCCTAATAGGGTTGCTGGTGGAAGATTTACTGGAGGGTCCTCGCCAGCAACATAATGATGTCGGTGGCTAGGTACTGATGTCATTCCCCATGTGCCCAGAAGTTATATCAACATGTCACCAGGGACTATCTAACATCCGATCAAAACCCTTTGGTTTAGAGATTTTGTCCAAATGCTAATGTGTCAATACAGGTGCACAGGGAATGATATCAGTGCATCACATTGCACCCAATTTACTGGCCTGTTTTCCCCTGCCATCCAGCTCAGTGGCAGTGAGAAGCACCTGCTGGCAGTGGGGGGTCCTAGCCCTCATCATGGGGAATATCCCCTAAGCAGATGCATCCAGTTATAGCATGGCTATGGGGAGTGATATGGACCAGCTATATGTTACATATGGCTTAAAGTGGAGTAATCTGTGCATGTGTGGGACCAGGATGCTAAATAACTTCTGGAGATAACTGCACAAGAACTCAGTTAGCATATTCTTGACACCATGAGTAAGTGGGAATGAGGAGGCTCCATGTGCATGATGTTCCAGTAGCCTGGATGCAGGTTCATATGATCAGGCCTATGCAGTTCTTTTGGGTATACAGAAACTCTTGCATGCTGGATTGGCTCAGTTGAATCTATAATTTTAATTGCACCCAATGAGATTTAGATTTTTTTTAAAAAAAAAAATATTAAAAGCTTTGGCATATCCTCATTTTTAAACAACCCTTCCCAATTTTTACATATGTCTATACAGAATCCAGTTATCACTTTTCATTAAATTCTTACTTGCAGATAACTTCTACTGATGAACAGTGGACTCATGGATGGGAGAAGGTGTGCTAAAGACATATATAACCAAAGAATTAAATACTGAGGATTTCACACATGGTTTTATTTATGTACAAACTGTGCTTCAAGAGCAGCACACTGTGCATGATATTAGAAATTCATGAGACGCTTTTCCTTTTGAGGCTGCCTAGACTGAGACAAACTGATATTTTGCCTCTTGAAAGAAGGCCTTTGTGAAGTAGGTTTACACATGGAGGCATGAAATTCCAATGGGAATGATGAATAGCACAAGGCTCTCATTTTTCTCTTATGTGGGGTTTCCTTTTTTTAAAAAAAAAAAAATAGCTAGTACACCAAATCTACAGGCAGTCCTCTTTGCCTTTAACCGAGGGTTAATTGTATTGCAGGTTCACAGCACTCATTAATCTTCAACAAAATTCAAGATTTTAGTTGGTTTTGCCTAAAACATTACTTTACTGATATCATATGGATAAATTAGAGTACATACACCTGTCACTGGCTTGACACATATATTTACTAATTGTTGGAATACTTAGGAGAAGACATTTCTAAACTGATATTTTAAAAAATCTCTCAAAATCTATAATTCCAAAATGTATAACATTTTGTGCCAGTTCATATCATGGCTAGAACTCTTATTACTACAACTGATATTGCCTAGAACTTAAGTCCTAGACAATATGAGTTGTAGTAATAAGAGTTCTAGCCATGATATCAGCCATGATCTGAGTATCTGGACAACTCTTATCTTGACGTTTTCACAAAGCACTTCTGAGGTAGCTCAGGGTAAGAAGTTTATTAGGAAATGGCACTATATTAGGAAGTGGCACTAAATCCATCAGCAATTATAATTTACTACAGTAGTATGAGAATTAGAGAATTTTTTTGTCACAGAGATATACTTTTGAAATATATCTGGCTGGAGAAGTCTTCAAATTAACAGCTTCATACATCTGTATCTATATCTAGCTATATACATTATATATAACCGTCTATATACATCTTTAAATCTTCCTGCTCTGCTAAAACCTGCTTGTGAAACCTGTGAGTTTAACATTCTTATTTTATACGCAAGATATTGGAACAGTCTGTAATTATATTGGCATTTCCAAGAGCTGTCAAATATTTTGATGGAGGTTATGTACTTTTCACAGGAATGCTCTCAGAAGTAAAAAGCAAATAGTAGAGGTAAGCTTTGTAATTATGGTATAAAGATTAAAGCATGCCTTTAAGCATTAACACTGTTTCCAAAATTCCAGTTTACTAATTAATGGTGGGGGGGAAGAAATAGAAAACTTACCTTTGGCTCCTGCTTTCTCAAATGGCACAGCTTTACTCTGAATGCAGAGTCTCTGGCATTTGACCCTAACCAATGGCAGGGGGATGCCGGCTTGGTGGGAGGGTGGAACAAGAAGCTCTAATCCTGAGAAATTTCTTGCTGCTTAAACACCTTCATATCACATATGCTGAAAGGCATCTGAATGCCAAAGCTAGTGCTGCAACTGGGTGTAATTCATTTTTGAAGGAAGATGTGTTTTTAAAAAATCCATTACTGCATCAGCCAATACATCATTTTCAGAGCTTGCACATAAAAGAAAAAAGGTTTCAAATCAGAAAAAAGTAGGAAATGTCTAAATTCACTACATATATTGTGTACAATATAGTGTTTTTTGTTTATAAAATTATTATTAGTTATTTTTATCATGTCAGTGTGACTTTATAAAGTGCTTTACACTAATTTGCTCAACCATCTGGATGAGAACTCTGCGAGTAAGGTTAATATTCTCATTTGAGGCTAAGAGAAAACGACTTGTTCAAGGCCATCCAAAGAGCTCACAGTTAAAACATTTGAACCCAATTATCCATAGCTAAAAATTACAACAAGGTTTTGTCTAATGGCCACAAGAATTTTTCCTCTTCAGTAATTATTGTAATAACTAAAGCTGACACAGTACACTCCACATATGACGTGTACTTTAAAACTGCCATGAATGTGGTAATTCAGAGCAAAAAATATGGTAATCACAAATGGCAACTACTAAGTGGGGTTTTTTTTACACATTTTATGTATTTATTCAGAGATTCATTTATTTATTAATTTGTTTAGATAATTTTTAGGGCTCTGTTTTGTGGATAATGTACTTACAAATGTACTTACAAATGTACTTACAAAGTACTTACAAAGGTTACTTACAAATCAAACAAATAAAATATAGTATAATAATTAAAATGCCATGAAATTGCTTCAGAGTAAGGCTATTGTACAACTCTTATATGATTCTGAAATCTATGACTGGTTTGATAGAATTGTTGTGAACACAAAGAATGCCCAAACACAAAGAATGCCCAAAACCTTTTTTCTAAAGGGAACTTTGTTTCTGCTCCTGCTGTATTCCAGAAGCCCTGTTGTGGGCTGAAGTTTGTCTCCCCCCAGTTAGCACTTGTGTACACAGTTAGCACTTGTGTACTTGGTGCCCTGGTAAACTATTTGCATCACCAGAGGAATATTCTAACCAACCAGATCTCATGGCCAATTGAAACTGTACCCTGACAAGACAGAGGTAATGCTGGTTGGGAAGCCTGAGATCTTGAAGAGCATCCTGCTTCCCACTTTCAGTGTGGTCCTCAGTTTTATTTTATTTTAAATGTTAAAATATTTTAAATTTAGTTAAAACATTCCAATGTCACATTTACACCCAAGTAGGGTCTTCAAGGTGGGATTATAATGGACCCAACATGACTTCTGGAGAAGCAAGTTAATGCAGCCACCAAAAAAATGCTTTCTTCCAACTAAGTTTAGTATAGGGCTGCCAAGTCCCCTGGTAGGGCGGGGGAAACACTGATTTTTAGTGCTTATCTCCCGCTTTTCCAAAGTTGGCCACCGGGGGGACAAAATGTGTTGTACTGGATGGGCTGTACTGGATGGGCCGATCCACTGTGGCTTCTCTCCTGTTCTTATGATATGAAAATCATATTTAGCACTTCTGTAGCACTTAGTGCTTCATATTCTACCGAGATGAGGAAGGATTCAGTAGGGCCATTGCTCAGTGATAGAGCATCTGCTTGACATGCAGGAGGTATCAGCCTCTTCAGCTAAAAAAGGATCAGGTAATAGGTGACATTAAAGATCTCAGCCTGAGACCCTGGAGAGCCACTACCAGTCTGAGTAGTCAGTACTGACCTTGATGGACCAATGGCCTGATTCAGTATTAGGAAACTTCATGAGTTCATGTGTCAGCATGTGGAAGCAACATCACAGGATGTGACATCACAAAATGATGTCACTTCCTTTCTCCTGGCTCCACCCCCAAAGTCTCCTGGCTCCACCCCCAAAGTCCCCAGATATTTCCCAAGTTGGACTTGGCAGCCCTAGTTTAGTATGGAAGATGGCCCTCTACCTTGACTTGGCCAATCTGGCTATCGGGATCCATGCCACAGTAACACTGAGACTAGACTACTGTAGTTCTTTCTACATAGATCTTCCTTCAAAGTCAACTCAGAGACTCAAGTTGGTGTAGAATTCCACAGCTCATTTATTATCAGCAGCTAGGCAGAGTCCAAGTTTTTGCAGTCTTTATTCACTTCCGCATTGTCACTTTTGCCACTCATTTTTTTCCTATTGCTTTGGGTCTCCCCCCCCCCCTGTTTCCACATGTATTTTGCTCCCTCTGGAACTACTGAAAAAAGCAAACCACATTGATGAAGGGGGGGACCCTGAAGCAATAGAGACAAATGAGTGACAAAAAGCGGAGTGGCTGCTTTTGCAGACCAGTCTGAGTCTGTACAAATGGCAAAGGAACAGACAAATGCTCAAACTCTAAGATGGCCCGGAGGGCTTCTGCTTCTGCGGCTTGACTGGAATGAGGGTGAGCTGTGCCTTTAAGGGTATAGGAGTTGATCACGCAGATTACTCCATAGCCTGTTTTGGGGGTGCCGGTAACATGGAAAGATGAGCCGTTGCAGAACCAGCAAACAAAGTCCTGTAGCTGTGCTTCTGCTAAAGACGCTCCCCATACCACAGGCCATTGGACATGCTGTACTGGGGGAAGAGGACATTTGTACTGTTCTCCCATGACTGTGAGATTGTAGGGGACAGGAAACTCTTTCTGTTCCTGTTTGAAATCCACCCCACAATTAACAAGGGCTAAGGTCCAGTGCACGATGTGTGCATTGGAGACTTGCCTGTTCTGAATTTTGCCTGAGAAGATGTACTTAAGAGGAGTGTACGAGGTCTGGACTATTACCTTGGCACCTCCAGTGATGAATTCCCAATGAGTGAGACTCCATACTAAAGCTAGACTTTTTTGCAGGGGCTAAATGTTGTCTCTATGAGACTGAGGTTTCTGAACACATAAGCTAGGATTCTCTGGGAGCCTGATTGCTGTTGAGTGAGCATAACTCCAATGCTTTGCTTGGATATGACTGAATGTAGAAAGGATTGGACATGTCAGGGTGTGCTAAAGCTGGTGCCAAGCTGTGTTTTAATCCAACAAAGGCATTTTGCTGTTCTGTTCAGGAAAGAACTGCCTCCACCTGGGTCTTTCATGTAAAAGATCATCACAAAAATGCAACAGATGTTTGCATTTGGAACAATTGGGCAGATGCTAAAGAAACCACCCTGGGGGACAGTGGAGCTGGTGGCCTGTTCTGATTTTGATTCCTGGGGTGGTATTTAGGGGCAGATTTTGAATCATCATGGAAATGGTGAGAAGAGACAGAACTAGGACTGCATTGGTCCTTCCAATTTCAGCTGCCTCCTCAATTTCCCTTCCATTCTCGATTCCAGCATGTGCAGGGCTGGGCAGACTGGTTACTCTCATCATTCTTCTATTGGGAATGGGGTCCATTATTGGCATAAGTAACCATCTGGATGGGCATGGGATATCTAGAGTCTGGGTTTCAGTGGGAGCTCTTTTCTGGTGCCTTAAGGGCTCTGGACTCCCGGAAAAGGTCTGCCACCTTCCTGATCCTATCTGCTAATTCAGTCCATGAGGTGGTGGTGGGTTCTAATAGACCTAACATGTTTTTGATTGTGAATTGAGGTCATCATAAAGTATATGCTTAAATTCATCATCCTCAAAGTCACATGTGCCCTGATTAGAGGTGACTGTCTCTGCAATGGTGACAAGGAACATTTTCCAAGCCACATATGCTTCTGGATTTTTGCCTGGAGCCTGGTGCTCCATGACATACAGCATGTCTTTGGTTTGGCCAGACCAAGTGAGCCATACTATTTCCTTCATCCACTTGATCGTGTCAAGGGAATTGAGGTCCCTGACTGCTATGCCTGTCTTGATGTCTGGGGCACCCACACCTGATGTACAAAGCATTGCTACCTGGGTCAAGTCTTCTCCAGTCTCAATGGGGTGACAATGGAAGACTGCAGTTAGCCATTATTGGCTCACGTCTCTGTGGATTTATTTTTAACCAAGTGCAGGGAAACTGCATTTCCCCAGTTAGGATTGTAGGGGGATTTGGGAGTTAAATCCTCTGGCAGGGGCTCTCAAAGAGCCAATCTGAGGAGGGCTGGGGGGGGGGTCTTGGGATGGATGGAGACAATTAGGGTTTGTTGAAGTCCAAACTGATTTTTAAGGGTATTTATTTCTTTATGGCATGTCTTGTGGCTGACCTGAGCATGCTGAGTTTTTGCTTGGGCAGCTTGGTATTGAGCTGCATGCTGCGTTTGGGTGAGCTGCTTTGCCAGTAGGGCAAAAACCATCACTTCAATTCCAAAGGGTAGCTCTCTCCAAGAAAAACACTCATTCTGCATTTCAGGCAGAAGCTCTGTTTAATAGGATGCCTTTTAAAATTAATATATTGTCTAAAATACTTTCTTGCATACATACTGACCTAGCAAAGAAACTCCTGTCTGGCCCCTAGATTCAAGTCCAGCTGCACCTTACAGACCAACAAGATTTTCGGGTTATGAGCTTCTGAGAGTCTAATGGCTACCATCTGAAATTGATCTTATCTGGCAGTATCTGTCTTCATCTTGCAGGCATCTAACAAGCTTATGCAAAAGGAAAAGAAATAAATGCTTCTCCTGGCTTCTTCTCCACTTTGGATGAGCTCTTTTCTCATGAGCCCAGACATTTTTGGCCAGCACTGTTTCTTGTAACAATGACAGTTGGTGCTCTAGGGCTGGTGAGAACTCATTGCACATGTGAAGTATATAGTAAAAGAGAGATTCTGGCCAGATTTTGATAGGAATATAAATGATTTTTGAAAAGTTACTAAAATTTGATGTATTATCAACTTTGACGTTATCAACTCCCTCTTGAATTATAAAGATATTTTCAAATTGGAAAGATCTGATAATTTTGGTAGAAGTGCTATTTAGGTACGTTAATCAATAAGTTGTGCTAACTTATCATGTTTAGTCAGAATCAAGTCCCGCCCTAAGCTGGATAGCCCAGGCAAGCCCAATCTCCTCAGATCTCAGAAGCTAAGCAGGGTCGGCCCTGGCTAGTATTTGGATGGGCAACCTCCAAGGAATACCAGGGGTGGGATGCAGATGCAGGCAATGACAAACCACCTCTGAAATATCTCCTGCCTTAAAAATAAGTCTAGCTCACCACCTAGTGGTGCATAACACTAAAAGAGCTAGAACTTGTGGCTGCCAGACAACCTTAGGATCTCCTGGCTATACTACACACACTGCCATACGATAATTATTAGAATAATTATTAGAATCAAGTCCCACTGTATTTTTAGCATATCACTCCACTATTTGCACGGGTAAAGTGCTTTACATAAAGCCACTGTCAGCATTATACCATTAGCATCAGAAACTCAAAAAGCCCCACTTAACCCCACCCACTTTCTAAAAACACATAGCAGGTGCCCAGAAAGGTGTTGGCAGGCACCATGGCATGCACAGACACCACACTGGGGACCCCTGCACTATATTTACTATCTCAGCTGTTTGTCTGAATTCATGTAGAGTGAGAACTAATTCACCTTTTGCTTGGAATGTTTGCAGTAGCATAGAGAAAATTATCACAGCTACATGATGGACTACTACCTGCATTATGCAAACAACTTACAACAAGTTTAAAGTTGTCTTCTGTAGCATCTGTAGTGGGTAAATGGAGAGTAATCTGCAATTAGGTCCAAAGAGCAGGGGATTTGTTACATAGTTCCCAGAGCAACAACAGGGTCACAGCACCAAAAAATGACTCTAATTCACTGCTGACATATATAAACTACCAAATATCAATAATGAAACTGCTTCCTAGTGAGACTACAGCCCCATCACATAATGCTAACTGTGGTAAAAAAAAGAACATGAGGTGCATATGTGTTTATCTTTCTCTTTCCAGAGTCATAATCCTGGTTCACATTACCAGTAATTGCTCCAGTTCTGTCACTTGTTCTCTGTCCCAAGATAACATTTCTAGTGTAGTTCTTTACCAAAACAATGCCTGTACCATAATCCTTTCTTTGTATGACTGAGAAAGAGGGGAGGAAAGAAGACTCAGAAAGGCTCTATCCTGTGGCCAGATGGAAAGAAGTAGCTAGATATTTTCTTTCTATTGTTCTCATTGTAAGGTAATTCTATCTGGAACAGACTAATTAATGTGTCTTTCAAAGACAAATGGTCAAGAGCACATATTTGTATTAAACATTCTCTTAATAGGGCCCTGAAGAGCTTGGAGGCCCCGACATTCCTCTGGTACCTAAACCATGATCTAAACCAGGATCTTATTGAATGGATCCTTGCTGAAAAGAAGGTAAACACAAATTTGTTGCAGGTAAGAAATTCATCTTGTTGTATTCAAATGCAATTATTGCTGTTGCTATTGTTGCAGCAGCAGCAGCAGTGGTGGTGGTAGTTATACCATTGGTCTACTTTAGAGTCTTACAAAGTAACATAAGAAAAAAACACCTGGTTTTACAGCATAAATTTTGTCTGAGGGGGGGGGAAACAACAGAGAGGGAGGAAAGTCAGGAATGACAGGTGTATAGGTAACAAGGAAAGAATGGGCACAGATTCTGTTGCTTGTATTTAAGCTTATGTCTCTTTAGGGTAAGAACTGAATAATAATTTATATTCATAGTTATATCACTCATTGCTTCATGTCACTGTAATTATATGTCAATAGTGTCTCAGCTTATTTACTGTAATAATCTGATTGCCTTTATTACAAGATCAGTTTCTCTGTACTCTTGTGGTTCACATGGTTTCATTGCAAATATATTTAGATAAACTAGAATGGGGGAAACTGCTGGTGTGCACTTTGTTTTATTTTTACAATTCCAGCAAGATTTACAGTCCTTTCCCAGGGGAATGTTTGTAACTGCACAAAAAACATTTAAATTGGGCTAGAGATGGGCACAAACCAAGAAACAAACTGTGGTTTGAGCATAAACCAGGCTGGTTCATGGTTCATTTCAAACCAGTTCATTTGGTTGTGTCATTTCAAAATCCAAAAACAAACTGCTTTTTTTTTCATGGAGGTTTGGTTCATTAGAGGGGTTTATTCTCCAGACAGCCTGGCACCGATTCAGTCAATTCCTAGGCGATGCTGGGGGTAGACTTGAAAAGAGCCCTGGAAACACCCATAGCAGTTGTCCATAGCTTGATTGGCAGCTCTGGCAGCCAACCTCAGAACTCCCATTCTGCTCTATAGGAACGGATTGTATATATACCACACCTTGACTCAGCTACTTTCACTTTGTAGCAGGAAGAGAGAGGAGTTAGTCATCATGTGAGAGAGAGTTAAGAAGAATTGCTTGCTGTATGGCTGATTTAAAAGGAGGTTAGAGCTGAGCTTTCCTGGGGTCACCTGGTTTGAGGGGCTATAACTTAGACATTCCAAATCCAGTCTTCAAAATTGGAGGGCAGGTGGAGGAGATCCTGCTGAAGACTCCCTGAGAGTTTGGCATCTCTAACATGAGAGGGCTGTTTCACCACCTCCCGAAGTCATGAACTGAATGAACCATGAACCGGTTCGGGAAACAGGAAAAATTCATGAAAGTTCATGGTTCCTGATTCGTGCAATCAAATGAACAATCACAATCCACCAGTTTCCTGGGTCGTACCTCCCCCTAAGTTGGGCACATATACCTCAATTTAAACCAGTGTGCTATGACATGAAGTAGAGTAGACTTGAAATCATAGTAGGGTGTTTTAAAATCTATTGTATTGGTACAATAATCATTAAGAAAAGTCAATGGATTGATTTGTTTTATTTTTTGGCCATGAATTTTTGTTTTTCCAAATATTAGTGTAGCTTGGATATGAACCTGCTTCTAGCTTGGAAGACACATTGTCAGTTTGCTTTTGGCACCCCCACATCTGCCATCTGGGAAATATTTACCATCCATTTCTAGCTGTCATCTCCTGTATTGAATGTTGTTTGCTTTTGTGTCCCAAAGACTTCTAATCCAAAATCTGTGATAAAAAAACAATAGGAGGAGGGCTTTTGTAACCTGAGTCAGATTGAGGTGACAAGAGAGGAGGTCCTATGACTGATAGAAAACTTAAAAACAAATAAATCACCGGGCCTGGATGGCATACATCCAAGAGTTCTGAAAGAACTCAAATGTGAACTTGTGGATCTCCTGATAAAAATATGTAATCTTTCCTTGAAATGTGCATCCATTCTTGAGGACTGGAAGTAGTGAATGTTACTCCTATCTTTAAAAAGGGTTCCAGAGGAGATCCGGGAAATTACAGGCCAGTCAGTCTGACGTCGATACCAGGTAAGTTGGTGGAAACTGTTATTAAGGAATAAATTAGTAGGCACATTGATGAACAAAATCTATTGAGGAAGACTCAGCATGGGTTCTGTAAGGGAAGATCTCGTCTCACTAACCTGTTAGTGTTCTTTGAGGGAGTAAACAAACATGTGGACAAGGGGGACCCAATAGATGTTGTTTACCTTGACTTCCAGAAAGCTTTTGATTAAGTTCCTCATCAAAGGCTCCTAAGTAAGCTCAATAGTCATGGGATAAAAGGACAAGTCCTTTTGTGGATCACAAACTGGCTAATTAAAAACAAACAGAGAGTGAGTATAAACGGGCAATTTTCTCAGTAGAGGGAGATAAGCAGTGGGGTACCACAGGGATCAGTACTTGGTCCGATGCTTTTTAACTTGTTTATTAATGATTTGGAGTTGGGAGTAAGCAGTGAAGTGGCTAAATTTGCAGATGACACAAACTTGTTCAGGGTGGTGAGAACCAGGGAGGATTGTGAGGCACTCCAAAGGGATCTGTCAAGGGTGGGCAAGTGGGCATCAATGTGGCAAATGTGGTGTAATGTGGCCAAGTGCAAAGTGATGCACATTGGAGCCAAAAATCCTAACTATAAATACACGCTGAGGGGGTCCGAACTGGCAGAGACTGACCAAGAGAGAGATCTTGGAGTCATAGTAGATAACGCAATGAAAATGTCGAGACTGTGTGACTGCAATGAAAAAGGCCAACACTATGCTGGGGGTTATTAGGAAGGGAATTGAAAACAAATCAGCCAGTATCATAATGCCCCTGTATAAATCGATGGTGCAACCTCATTTAGAGTACTGTGTACAGTTCTGGTCGCCACACCTCAAAAAAGATATGATAGCATTGGAAAAAGTGCAGAAAAGGGCAACTAGAATGATACAAGGGTTGGAACACTTTCCCTATGAAGAAAGGTTGAAGCACTTGGGGCTCTTTAGCTTGGAGAAACGACAGCTGAGGGGTGACATGATCGAGGTTTATAAGATTATGCATAGGATAGAGCAGGTTGAGAAAGAAGTCCTTTTCTCCCTTTCTCACAATACAAGAACTCGTGGGCACTCCATGAAATTGCTGAGCAGTCAGGTTAGATTAGATAAAAGGAAGTACTTCTTCACCCAAAGAGTGATTAACACGTGGAATTCACTGCCACAGGAGGTAGTGGCAGCTACAAGCAAGGACGGCTTCAAGAGGAAATTAGATAAACATATGGAGCAGAAGTCCATCAGTGGCTATTAGCCACAAAGTATAGATAGGAACTCACAGTCTGGGGCAAGTGATGCATTGTATTCTTGGTGTTTGGGGGGGCAACAGTGGGAAGGCTTCCTGCCCCCACTGCTGGACCTTCTGAGGGCACCTGGTGTTTTTGGCCACTGTGTGACAGAGTTTTGGACTGGATGGGCGACTGGCCTGATCCAACATTGGCTTCTCTTATGTTCTTATGTAATCAAAATTGCAAAATCAGTATTTAGGAGTACCTCATAACATTGCCTCTATTTTTTTTTAAATCATCACACTGTCATGGAAGCTTGTTGGGCAACCTTGGGCCAGCCACATACTCTCAATCTAACCTACCTCACAGGGTTATTGTGAGGGTAAAATGTAGAGGAAGATGATGTAAGCCATTTTGGGTTTCTGTTGAGGAGAAAGGGGGGATATAAATGAAGTAAATAAAATAAGCATCTAGTTTGGGCCTGTGATGACTAGAAGTCTATTCACTGTTCTGGAACATAAACAGACAGAAGATTAGTTGGGTGCAACAGCTGGGGGAAGGAGGAAGAAAAACTGAAATGAAGACTTTTAACACTTGTTTCCATTCTGTACTTTCCTTGTAATATTAAAGATACACATCTCAGGTATCTTTGGAGAAAACTCTGTTTAGTTTGTTAGGTATGAAGAAGTAGATCTTAGGTTGCTGCAGTTGGAACATTAGTTGACCTTGTAATATTGGTTGGATCATCTGGGAATAAATAGAACTTTCCCTTGGTTCCATGTATTTAAAAATACAGAACAGACCACTATGGAATTAGGGAATGAAGCCCTTTTGTGGTGTGAAGGGAAATTATTGCCATGGGGGTCAGGGCCTGGGGAAATGGTGCCAATGGGAAAGAGCAAGAGTTGCCAGCCTCCAGGTGGGGCCTGGGGATCCCCCGCTTTTACAACTGATCTCCAGCTGACAGAGATCAGCTCCCCTGGAGAAAATGGCTGCTTTGGAGGGTGGACTCTCTGGTATTGTACCATGCTGAGGCCCCTCCCCTCCCCAAACCCTCCCCTCTCCTGGATCCACCCCCAAAGTCTCCAGGTATTTTCCAAAGTCTCCTGGATCCACCCCCAAAGTCTCCAGGTATTTCCCCAAAGTGCCCAAGTATTTTCCAACCCAGACCTGGCAACCCTAGAAAGAGCTGGGCTTCCTCTCTCACATGACAGCCACCTGGCTGCGCTTTGATCTTTCCTAAAAGACTGGAGTAAAGCAGGTTTGAAAAGATCACAAGAAATCTAGGGGAAAGTGGAAAGTCTGTGTGAGTATTATGATGCTTTCAGGAAGCAGGGAAAAAAATCCCACTTCACATCTGCCACAAAGTTGGACCAAAACGGCTGTGGAAGAGTCCAGATTTATTATAGTAGAAGATCCTGTAGGCCAGAGCAATATGAATCTGACAAAGTGGGCTGATTGTGGAGTTCTTATGCATTGGATGTTCTTCCTCCTCACACTTCAAAGATTAAAAAACCAGGCATGGGAGATTGATATGCTTGGTTTAATCTAATTTCCAGAGGCATGACTCATAACTGGTTTTGGATGACAGGTCATTAGTTACTTCTAAAATGGCCTTACGATCTAAGTTAGGCTAACTCTTCTATTCACAGTATGAGGCTGGGGAACATGCATAAATCATGCTATCAGAAGAAAAAAGCATGGCTTTGAACTCAGAACTGGGTACATGATAAAAAATAATCATAAATCCACATTCATTTAATAATACCATTGTCATATAAAGTTTGCTTTCCTTAAAATAAATCACAGTAGCTATTATTTACCTAGAAATGAACAATTAGCATCCAAATTTATGTACTTTGGATCTACTTTTTTTGTAAATATTGTCTTGGATCCAGTGATGTGGAAGCGGAAACCTAAAGAGACATAGCACAGTTCTACTTGTGCAAGATCTTGTAAAACACCTAGCACTTTCCTCCCTATATATTATAGTGCTCAGAAATTGGTTGCACAAGGTCTTGCACAAGAAGAAACAGAAATGGGAATATAAGAAGGTTTACTTCGCATAAGCAGCTACCATAGTCTTTGTAGAAGCAGGAGTTTTATGCTGGATCCAAGCCCATTCTTCAATTTTTTTAAAAACACACACATTATTTTTGGAAGTATTGTTGAATGAAAAGAATTATTGTACGTGGAGCAAATATGCTATGCCCTAAAAGATATTTGTAGTCATTGAGGTGACACCCCTGTCTTTGTGGTAGGCAGTGCTAGAGGTGTTCATTTTTTTTTTGCTGTTGTTGTTTGAAGGATACTCTCATGTTGTACAGGGGGGTACTAATGCACTGGAAAGAACTTTAAACCTATTTTGGGGGGACCTCTTAAAATTAGTTGACACTAGTTATTTGCTGACACTAGAGTTTGATTTGAAAAGCAAGTCAATAAGAGTGATAAGGCTTATAGAAGCAGAAACTTCCATTATAGGTACTTGTATTCAGCTAAGGTGAAGATGTTCATACATTGGCTTCTATTGATGTACATTTTGAACATGCTCAAATGGTAAAGATGTTCATACAACAATAATGGAAGTGTATAACAGTCACTATTAATGAAATGCCATTTTCAACATTCCTTGAGTTTCCTAATTGTATGTTTATAGATTATTGGCCTGAGACTCCTAAAATGAAGGCACTGCAGTCATTAGGACCATCAACGAAGAAAGGGAAAAGATTGCTGTTATTTATTTTCACAATGAAACACAGCAATGTTCAGTATAGCAATGTTTATTGTTTTTTTATTTTTCAAAAAAGGAAGGACAAAGCAAAACAAACATCTATAAATTCTACTTTTGGTCATCATGTATTTTGAATGCATTATTCCTGAATATACAAGTCAGACTCTATAAAGAATACAATGATAGCAAAACTTTGATTCAACTGGTTCTGAGGGAACCAATAATCAGGAAATACATTTGGGTGGCAAAAATATCATTTCAATAGAATTACATTTATAGGACAATAAAATGGAGCATATTGGCTGCAACTGGTAAACCTTTTTGAGAAAGAACAGAACTGGTACAACTACAAAGGGGGGAGTAGGGTTGCCAGACCCCTGGTCGGGGTGGGGTTTCCCCTGATTTCAGGAATGCCACCCCACCACCAACCACACCCCTGAACTGCCCCCTCCCATGTTGGTGTCATCAGTGCAATGATGTTGCCTGAAGGTGACATTATCACGCCGGGCATGTAGCACATCTATGCTCTAACATTTTGTCCAAAAAGCTATGGTTACCACAGAGTTTTGGGCCAAAATGCTAGAGTATTGATGCATGACATGGCTGACGTGATGATGTAGCTTCCTGGTGATGTCATCATGCCCCGCACACTTTGTGAGCATGTCAGAAGATCCAGGCACGGACCTGGGAGCCCCCCGCTAGAAGGCTGGTAAGACCTGGCAACCCTAGGAAGGAGATTTTCAAGGAAATAATTCCATGGAAATGAATATCAAATGAAAATCCCAACATAGGGAAGGTGTAACAAGTTTCATGCCAGCAAAACTTGCTCTTTAAATTTGTGACAAAATAACTGTGACACCACTGTCTTTAAATAACAATGGCCTGAAGGAGACGGAAGCATAACATGAGGTCAAATGGAATTGGAGGTTTAATTTCATTGCCATCCAAGCGGAGATAACGGAGGCGTGGCAGATCCATATCATAGACATGATCACCAGGAACAGGAATCGGGCAAATCTGAGTACCATTAATACCTAAAAAAAAGAAAACATAAGGAAGACATGAAATTCCTCCCCACAAAAGTCTATATAATAAATATTCAGAGTAAACTTTACAGATATTATCTTTTAAGTTTAGGTCTTTGTGGGAAGACAGCACAGTCACAGTTCAACTTTAGTTTCCCACGTTTGGCCTATTCCCCTGGAGGCAGAGGAAAGTGCAGCTTGCCCTTCTGCTGATGATGAGAAGCCTTGTGGCTTCCTTAAATTTAATACAATTCAAAAGCTGGGTAGGAATGATTTAAAGATCAAGTGAAAGAACACAGGGTGCCGTTTTTGGTTGGTCTAAATAAAAAGTATTCCATAACTTTTGTTTTGGATTCTGCTATGGACTACCACAGCTGTGAACATCTTGAGTTAAACTTGGTACTGTCTTCCTCATTCCTGAAAACTTTGACATATGGCTTCCTTGGGATGTATATGGTGTGTCCCCCCCCCCCCCCCCCCGGGAGAAATTGTTGCCAGGCAAGCTTTTAGTTGTCAGGGGGAGAAAGGCATTGGCATTGCAAAGGGCTGCAGCATTGTCAGGTAGTGAGACTGCAGAGCCTTCTTTTAACTTCCTTGTGGCTCTCTGTCCCCTGACTGAAATTTCTGAGAGGATTTAGGGTCATTTTACACCTCCCCTCTAAAGTAGTTTGACTGCTGTCTTTTCCTGTGCTGATTTCACAGTGGTGTGAAATTTCACTCCAGGGGGTCTAAGTGCTCTAATCAACAGCAATTGTTTAAAGCAGAATCAAGCTGGTTGAATACTAGCTTGACCACAGGAGGGCAATTAGTAGATGTGGACATTTCAGTAGCAGCACGGTTTCACACCAGACAGAGGTGTGGGCAGATTTTTTTGGAACTAGAATGATTCCAGCGGGAAAGTCAGATGTAAAAACAGCCTAAGTATCAATCATTTTAGCAAACTGACAATGAACTCCGGTCAAATGCCTACTATAAGCCCCAATTGAATGTCCATGTGTTTCTAATTTATTTTTAGGAGGGAGTGGTTTCGGGTTGGGGTAGGCAGCATTGGGGTGATATTTCCTACCCGGCAGCTGTCGGCGTCGATTTGGCCTGTGACCGGCATTGAGCTGTGTGAAGGCCATCGGCGCCGATGACTTCTGGACTGGGGATTCCAGTGCTTCTGGGGCAGGGGAAATATAGCGGTGGGAGCAGGCAGGTTGTGAAGGGAAGGAGGAAGAGAAATGGTGAAGCTCAGCCTCCTTCCAGCCTGTGGCCCATCCCGAGAGTGACAGGCAGGGAGGCTGGGAAGGACCATCCTCCGTCATTGGTGCTGTGCAACGCCAGGTCTATTAATAACAAGACTGCTACCTTGCAGGAATTCCTGCTAGAACAAGGTGCCGACCTGGCGTGCGTGACCGAGACCTGGGTGCGAGAGGGGGAGACGGTGGCTCTCTCCCAGTTAGCTCCACCCGGGTTCTCGGTCCTCCACCAATCACGGACTGATGGCCGGGGAGGAGGAGTGGCACTGCTCATTCGGGAGGCTTACTCCTTCAGGGCACTCCCGCCGTTGAAGCTGGTGGGCATAGAATGCTCGGGCCTGGTGTGGGAAGCCGGGGAGAGCTTGGCTGTTTGGCTGGTGTACCGGTCGCCCAATGCACCAGCCGACAGCCTGTCCTCGCTGGTGGAGGCAGTGTTGGGCTGGGCCTTGGAGCACCCAAGGCTGATGGTCTTGGGTGACTTCAATGTCCATGCCGACGATGCGGCCTCTGCTCTGGCGAGGGATGTGGTGTCCTCCATGGCGACAGTAGGGCTCACCCAATTTGTAATGGTTCCTACACACCAGGCCAGGCATACACTCGACTTGGTCTTCGCGGCGGGGGTTATAGTGGGTCAGTTGACTGCCACGGCAGTGCCATGGTCTACCACTATGCCCTGAAGGCTCGTCTGACGGTGTCGCCCCAACTCCGTTTGGGCAGCGAGCGGATTTTAGCTCGCCCATGGAGCCTAATGGACCCTCAGCGGTTTCTGATGGCTTTGCGGGATCCCATGCCTCCCAGCAACTCATTAGATGGACTAGTTGAGGACTGGCATGACAGGCTCTCGACGGCCATCGATGAGATTGCTCCCCGACGCCCTCTGCGCCCTCGCTCGAAGCTGGCCCCCTGGTTTACCGGGGAGCTAAGGCTGATGAAACAGGGTCTCAGACGGCTAGAGAGACGGTGGCGGCGTTTTTGCGACGAAGCATCAAGAACATCTTATAGGACATTTATGAGATCCTATGAGATGGCAGTCAAGGCTGCTAAGAAACAATTCTATGCAGCTGAGGTTGCATCTGCTAGCTCTCGCCCGGCCCAATTATTTAGAACCATTAGGTCATTAACGGAAGTGCCACAGAGCACCTTAAATGATAGAGAATTGGAAATCGGCTGTGAGGCATTTGCGAGCTATTTTGCAGATAAAATCTTGCTACTCTGCCGTGAACTCCCGGCCACAGTTGAGACAGTGTGTGAACTTGAGGCTCCATGCACATCTTCGGGTTTAATCTTGGATCATTTCAGTCCTCTCAGTCTTGAGGAGGTTGACAGGTTGCTCTTGACTGTACATCCAACCTCGTGCAGCCTTGATCCGTGCCCCTCGTGGCTTATAAAAGCTTGCCATGAGGGGTTGCGTGATACGCTCCGGGAGATTATCAACAAGTCCTTTTCAGAAGGACTGTTCCCGGAGGCACTCAAGGTTGCGATGGTCCGTCCCCTCCTTAAAAAACCATCTTTGGACCCGGCTGTTTTGGCCAACTATCGGCCGGTGTCCAACCTACCCTATTTGGGTAAGGTATTAGAGAGGGCAGTGGTGATTCAGTTACAGAGCTTCATGGATGACACCTCCATGCTGGACCCATTTCAGTCCAGCTTCCGACCGGGTCATGGGATGGAGTCGGTTCTGGTCGCCCTCACGGATGACCTCCGAAGACATCTGGATCGAGGTGGTACGGCGGCACTGGTGTTGTTAGATCTGTCAGCAGCATTTGATGTTGTTGACCACCAGCTGCTGATCCACCGCCTCGCCGATGCTGGGATACAGGGGCTCGCTTTACAATGGCTTGCCTCCTTTCTTCAAGATCGGGGACAGAGTGTTGCACTCAGGGAACAGACCTCCCAGAGGCACCCACTGGTGTGTGGTGTTCCTCAAGGGGCGATCCTATCCCCAATGTTATTTAACATCTATATGCGCTCCCTTGCCCAGATTGTCCGGAGGCACGGGCTGGGGTGTCATCAATATGCTGATGACACCCAGCTCTATCTGTTGTTGGGCGGCCGGTCCGGCTCCACCCCAGATGACCTGGAGCGGGCGCTGCAGGAGGTTGCGGGCTGGCTTAGACTGAGTCGACTGAAATTGAATCCTCAGAAGACGGAGGTCCTGTGCTTGAGTCAGACCGGAACGGGGTTAGGGCACCCACTTCCATCCTTCGGTGGGGCGCCATTGGTGCCAGCTCCGAGGGTCAGGAGTTTGGGTGTGCTCCTGGACTCCTCCTTGACGATGGAGGCCCAGGTAGCAGCCACTGCCAAAGCAGCCTTTTTCCATCTACGGCTGATTAGGCAGTTGGCCCCCTTCCTCGAACGTGAAGACCTAGCTACAGTGATCCATGCTATGGTCACCTCACGTCTTGACCACTGTAATGCTCTCTACTTGGGGCTGCCCTTGTCCCAGATCCAGAGGCTGCAGCTGGTGCAGAATGCTGCGGCCAGGCTGCTGATGGGTCTCTCTTTGCGGGACCACATCCGGCCTGTGCTGCAGTGGCTGCACTGGCTGCCTATAGCATACTGGATCAGGTTCAAGGTGCTGGTGTTAACCTTTAAAGCCCTTTATGGTCAGGGGCCCGCCTACTTGAGGGACCGCCTTTCCCCATATAGGCCCCAGAGGCTACTGAGGTCTGGCACCCAAAATCGCCTGACTTGCCCCGGTCCAAGAGAGGCCCAGTTGACTTGCACCAGGGCCAGGGCTTTCTCAGTGGCAGCTCCTTACTGGTGGAATGAGCTCCCGGATAACATCAGGGCCCTGCGGGACTTGTTGCAGTTCCGCAGGGCCTGTAAGACGGAGCTCTTCCGCCAGGCTTTCAAATAGGAGCTGCCATCGGGGAGAAAGCTGACCATACCATCTCCCTGGCCCTGTTGATCGCACCCTGCTGCCTTTACCCACCAGAGCGCTAGGAAGTCGCCATCTTGTGGAACTAATGTAGTGTTGTTTAAAATGTTTTAAATGTTTTATACTGTAAACTGGTCTTATGCTTTTATATATTGTTAGCCGCCTTGAGCCGGTTGAAAAACTGGCAAGGCGGGATATAAATGAAACAAACAAACAAATAAATAAATAAATAATTTACTTCAGTGTTGTAATATTAATTTTCTGATAGTGTGTGTATATATACACACAAAGTTTTGTAGACATTATAATATGTGATGCAATAAATAGTTCTTGCAAGATGACTTGCATAGTTGTCTGCATCAGACTAATCTATTTTACAGAAGTGTTAGGAGGATAAATTAAGAAAACTATATCGTCATTGTTACTAGTCTAGTAGACTAATGGTCTTATTTGCTATGAAGTCAGCATGTAAATTGTTCATGGCACATAGCAATTACATTAAATGACTTTAGCTTGCAGAACTTGAGGATGGGAGAGCAAAGAATTCAAGGCACAGGATCATTGTATTAAGTTGAAGCAAGAAGTTTAGCAAGTGGTCAAGGACCACTGAGTGGCATTTGAACGTTTTTCTGAGTTCAAGTCTCTTAGGCATTGCTGCCTGCTTTGGTGCCAAGTGCCTTCTAACAACCAATTAGTGGTCAGAATTAAACCAATGCAGTACTGAGGAAGTATAACATGTGTATAGCTCCCCATGGTCTCTTTTCTTATTGTCCAACCTTTCTGCAGCTCCTTCACTGCATCCAAATTGGGGGGGGGGGTAATGCCCCACCATGATAGTAGCAGCAAGTGGCACAGGAATGCCACCCACACTCTCTGTTCCTGATCTTTGATACTACCACTGCCCCTCCTCCTTCCAGTTTTCCCCACTGCACAGATGCATAACTGTAGGCATGCTGGCAGTTTTGCCAAGACACACCATGATGTGGAACCCCCCATTCCCCTCACGTTCCCTATCAAGCTGCTCTGTAACAGCTCAGCTGAGTTCCTGCAGCTCCTCATCAGGGAAAGGGGAAAATCTGTTGGGGGGGGGGGGGAATGGCAAATGGGAGCTTCCTGCTTTCCATGCAGAGAAAAATCCCCACCATGGATCAGTCTGAATGACATCTGATCTGTCTGTTTTTACATAGTATTTTATAATTCCATTCTGTTTCAGATAGTTATTTTAAAGTTGTTTTAATTGTATTATATTAAGACAGCTGTAAATTGCCCTGAGCCCGCTGAAGGGCGGTATAATAAATTAACAAACAAACACACAAACAAACGGAAGTAGCCCTTATCTTCTATACTTTTCTTCTAGTCTGTGCCCCTCTCTCCAGTCCTTCCTTATCATCCCATTTCTCATTTTAAGCAAAGGACTTCTTACCCTTCAGGTTTCATGTCCCATGTTCCCTACACTTCCAATTCCTTAGGTTCCATGGCATTTTCATACTCAACTTCTTTGCTGTGGGCAGCTTTTATTTACCCCTAGAGTTTGACATCCAGCTTTAAAAAAAAAACCCTGCAAGCCTGTCTAGTGTAGGAAGTTCTGACTCTACATGGTTAGGTAAGGAAGAGAAAATGACCTTTTTACATGTTCTGCTTTGTTTTCCATCAATTAATGTTTTGATTTTACATATGAATGACAAATGTGCACAGTAGCAAGGATGACTGCTCATTGAAAAGTGTGTGTGTGCTTGGTGGTAGCAGAGGGTGACACTGAAATCACTGCCTTGCCCCCACACAGGCCTTCATCAGGGCCCCATGTTGTCTTAACCCTATGTTTGGCACCAACATCAATAATGGTAGAGGAGAAGGAATAGTAAGAACTGAAGATTGAATGAAGGAACTGTGTCATGCTGGTTGGCCCACTCTGCTCTCTTTAGTCAGCTACCTAGGGTTGCCAGACTCCAGGTGGGGCCTGGAAATCTCCCAGAATTTGAACTGCTCTCCAGGTGACAGAGATCAGTTCCCCTGGAGAAAACAGCTGCTTTGGAGGGTATACTCTATGGCATTATATCACACTGAAGTCCTGCCCCTCCCCAAACACCTCCTTCACCAGGTTCTACCCCAAAGTCTCCAGATATTTCCCAACCCAGAGCTGGCAACTCAGCCCAACAACATTGCCACTGGCTCTGCTGACTTTCCTAATAAGCCCTTTCAGCCACTAGTGCAAACCTGCTAAAGTAACATTGATTGGGACTGGACTTGGAACAATAGATGTCTATAGAAGTTGTCCATATTTGTGGGTGTGCGCGTGCACATGCATGCACACACAACAGATACACACGGAGAGATTCTTTTTTGAAAGGATTTGATTCTCTGTGACTATATTAAAGGCCTAGCTGAGAATATTTCTTTCTGTGTTTGAAGGATGTGTGTGTGCAATGGATAAATGTTTTAATTAACTGAAATGAAACATACTAAAATAATTTGTAATCCTGACTACCCTGGCTCCGTGTTTGTTTTGAATTCTGGGTTATATATTTACTTGATTCATAGCATATGACTTGGCTGATTTTAGATTTTCTGCTTTGCAGTTCTCTACCATGGAATCACTGAATGCCCTTGAGACCAAGAATACTCTCCCTCAGTGTTTCCCATCTGTGAAATGCCTTCAATGCACAATTCCTTAGCAATATGCTGCATAAAACTGTATGGCTGAAGGCATCATGTTACAACTAAGAAGAGCTGGATATGGCTGATGGAATGGGGCAGGATATAAATTGTAATACAGTAATATATTGTGGCTGAATATGTAATTTGCAGCTGTTCCTGTTATATGCTTGTGATAAATTGGATTATGGACTGTGTTGATCAAGATTATGGACGGTGTTGATCTGTTGGCCTGTTTTAAAGCATTTCTTGCTTGGTAGCATGAGGACTTTTAAGCATGAAAAATACTTACGCACCTCAAATGAACAACATATCTTTGCTCTGGGTGCACATGCTGAACCCTAAGTGGAAGGCTTTTCCACAGATCCTACTGGGTCTATAGCCTAACCCTCATAAGCACTACCCATTAAATCACCAGACTGCATCCCCTGCTCCAGGGTTGCCTGGTCTCCTGTTATGGTGGTAGAAACCCTGCCATCATTTTTTTTTTTACATTTCAAAAAACATTTCTGGCATTACATGTGGTGTGACATCACTTCCAGGGAAAACTCAATTTTACCATGGAGTTTGGTGATCCCTACAGCAGTGCTCTACCAGTGTGGTCCACCAGTGCCCTCCATGTCTCTGCCCTCCCATCTCCCAGCGATTGTGAGCCATCGACCTTAGCATACCTTAAGGACTACCTTCTCCCATATGAACCTACCCATTCACTTTGGAGGCCCTGCTTAGGGTACCCCTGCTGGCTAAGACTAAACAGGTGGCAACTCTCCCCAGGGAGATTTGTTTGTCTGGGTGAAGACTCTGTTGTTCTGGTTGCCATGCCTCCAATCACTGTTATTGGCCTCCGCCTTAGTTTTTGGTGTTTATACATTTTTATTGAATTATTGTAGATATACTTTATTTTAAATGTTTTTAATGTAGAAGTGTTTTATGTGTAGACTCTATTTGGGTGGAAAATCAGCACAGAATATTTTGAATAAATAAAACTCTTATCCTAAGCTACTGTCCAAGTAACATTAATGTTTTTATAGGAGTATGCATCCCCTCTCTCTCTGCCACTGAATTCACACCCTAGCATCTCTAGTCATTGAGATGAACACTCATCATCCTTAATCTGCATTGTCATTCAAGTAGAAACTTTGATCCTATGTTGTTTCTAATTTTGCTTTGTTTATCCATTGCAGAAGCAGTCTTCTGCAGCAGAGCATATATTCCTTGGGAGCTAGGTACTCCCATGCAAGAGCAATGTCAGTCAATTAGGTGCAAAATAACTAGCACTTGAGAAATGGGCTCCAGAGCAGAGGACTGCCTCAACAATGAATGAAGCAAATACAAACAGAAACAAAATACAAGACTGAAGCCAGTCTCCTCACTCTCAAGGTTATGATGGTCTTTAGTTTGGGCCTAGGCCTTTTCTGTCACTGCTCTGCTGCCATGGAACAGCCTCCTGGAAGTGGGGAAACAGGCACCTGGCCTTGGGACCTTCTGGTGGCTGTCAGAGAGAGCTTGATAAAAGAACTTATGGGTCATCATGAGGGCTACAGGTGTGTGCTCTGGCTTATCTATCTTAATTAGCTGTTTTAATGATATACCATAATGATTTTAATAGATAAGGTTTATATTTATTGTTACCTGCCTTAGGCATAGAGTTGGCAGCCTCCAGATGATCTTAAGTGTCACAACTGCAGAGATCAGTTCCCCTGGAGAAAACAGCTGCTTTAGAGGGCAGTCTCTAAGGCATCAAATCCCTGCTGAGTAGGGTTGCCAGGTCATATCTTCTCCACAGTGGGGGGATTTGGAGGTGTTTGGGAAGGGGAAGGGCCATCCCAACATGATGACATTGTGTTGGGGCACAGCACCTCTCACACACCCCCACTTTCCCCCAACCATTTAAAAGGAACCTTCTCTTTAAATGGTTTGGGAAATGGCGGGCACTGTGTGTGCCTGCCCTGCAAGCCACGAATTTGCAGCTTGCAAGGCAGGAGCAGATGGCCCTTGCTTAGAAAGAATGGTTGTGGGGCAGGTGTGCATGGGACCGTTGAGAACTATTGGGGGTTGGGCTTCTCCTGCCAGCCAGCTGGCTGGCATCTGGGGGAGCCTCAAAAATTGGTGGATCCCCCTCCCCCACCTGGGGACTGGCATCCCTACTGCTGAGCTTACTCCCTTCCCAAATTCCACCCTTTCTAGGCTTTGCCCCAAATCTCCAGGAATTTCCAAACCCAGAGCTGTCAACCATACTTGGGTGGGGTGTATAAATAGACCAGTCATTGAACGGTCTGGCTCTAGAGCCTGCTTTCCCTTAACAGGATTCAGTAGTACACGCAGACTGGTTCTTTTTTGTTGAGATCCCTTCAACCAGTGGTTCTGTCCTCAATATCATATTGACAGGCCTTTCATTAGTAGACATAGTGGAGCTGTCATAATTTTTAGGCCAAAGACATCTATATTTTTAAAATGCATTAGGTTCTGATTAACTAAAAACTGGCCCAGTTTGTCAGTTCTCCTAATATCAAAATGCTTATATACTTGTGAGGTATTTTTTAAAGCTGCCCTTTTCTTCCTTTTATGCCTCCAAGTAATGGTAAACAGAAACCAATAGATGAAGTTATTTCATTGAAAAAGGTTCTCAGTGTTCTTAGGCTAAGACTTACTGTTGATTCTGTTGTTATCAAGATGAAGATGCTCAAGGTGAATACCAATAGCTGGGACTTTAGTGAGTTCATTGTTAGATAGCTGTAGGTCAAGGAGAGTTGAAATATTAAAGATTTTAGCTGGTAGACCGTCATCAGTTAATTTATTGTTATTCAGGCGAAGGAAAAGCAGTTTGAGCATTGCATTAAAGTAGTTCTCCGGTATTGCTTCAATAGAGTTATTATCCAAAAACAGCTGCATTACATTAGCTGGTAGAATTGGTGGCATTCTAGTGAGTGAGTTTTGAGCAATGTTGAGTTGGATGAGGTTGCTTAATCCTTGAAAGGTGGCATCTGAAAGAGTACTGTCCAAAAGTTTGTTGTGATGCAGATCTAGCATAGTGAGGTTTTCCAAACTGCTGAAGACTTCTCCTGGGATTGTGGTGATTTTGTTTCGTGCCAAACGTAGCTGCTCCAGACTTGCTGGCAGGGGAGCAGGCACCTCTTCTAACTCATTATCTTCAAGAAACAAGTAAAGGAGATTCTTCAACCTGGCAAATACACCCTTTTCAATTCCATTGCTAGTGAGCTTGTTGTTGTTCAAATTTATCCATTTTAGTTGAGTGGCATTTGCAAAGGATTCCCCTTTAATTGTTTCAATGAGGTTGTTTTGGAGATAAAGATACCAAATTCTTGCTGGGATGATGGGTATTTCTTTAAGTTCCCTGCTATCACAGTATAAAGCACTTGGGAAGCCAGGTGGACAGAAACATTGTTGTGGACACTCAAAGCTGTAGAATGACCAATCATATGAGGACATCTGATCATATATTGGTCTGATATTTCGGGTCCACACAATATTGGCCAGGAGGACTACCAAAAGACAGGAACACAGTTTTACATTCATAGTTTGCCTGCAAAAGAGGGGAAAAGTGAATACTTTCTCCAGCATTTATTTCTGAAAGCCATAAGGATTTCAATGAAATATCAATGAAAATTGAGAAAAGCTATTTTTATAATGGATTTAATACTGCCTGACATGGTATCACTGAATTTTTTTTTATTAAAAAAGAAGGGTCATCATTATTTAAAAACAAGGGAACTACCTCCAAATATATTTTTTATTGTGAATATGTCATATATTGTTAATTAGATAAGCCGAGTCTACCTTCAGTCCAAGGGAACTAGAAATACAATCAGTGTTTTCTGTAACTTTTAATCTGGCCTTTGACCTTGCAAAGCAAAACATTCCATATGTAAAACAATGTAATCTGAAACAGAGGAGGCATGCATTAGAATAGGATTGACATGATTTCATTTACTGACAGCTGTCCAGCTGTTTTGGCTCGCCTTTTAAAAACTCACATGTTCTTTTGTACTCCTAAATGAGAAGGGCATCTGGATCAGATTTCCTAGGCCCAGTTCTCATTGCACACAAAGGAAAGATCAAAGAATATTTTAACAGCTGTTTGCTGGTCATGTTCCTAGAATTCTGGAAAAATTAGTTTGAATTATCTATGTACTTTTTCAGTCACCCTCTGTGCCCCAAATGGTTTGCTGTCTTAAAAAAAATAATTGTAAGTTGCTTATAAAGCAAATTCTGTCCAGACATAAACTTTACAGCTTGACACATACTCAGGTTTCTTTGCCCAAAACCATTCTGAATTCTCACACTAAAATTTTCCATTGGATATATAATTCTTTTAAAAACTTAATATGCAAGCCAATTCTTACAGAGAGTGGATATACATTACAATAATAATATATCCCATTTTCTGATGCCTGCCTTAATTAATAAAATAATGAGTTGTTCCCTTGTTTCTTTTAAAGAAAAAATCAAAGAAGTTAATTTTTATCCCTTAAAAGCATTAACTCTGAAAGAGAATCACAAAGACAGATCACTAATACAAAGGGAAACCCAATATCTTGCACTGTTAACAAAATAGTATTTTAGTAGTTAGAGTAGCTATTAGTATAGCTATTGCTGTATTATAATAGCTATTGCTGTAAAACATCCTGTGCCAAAATCTTGAAGTCTTAGAAACTGCTGGTGGATAACACTCCACAAAATTGCTGAAGAATGCTTGGAATAATGAGAAAAGAAAGAAAAGAACACAAAAACCAAGTATTGAGGGAAAAGTTTATCTTTGATTTAAACATTAGCTTGAAATATATTTCTATTTCGTATCTGTATTCTCAAAATTGTTATAATGAGTAATTAAAATCAGTTTACCTTGTTCAGGTTAAGTGCTGATTTCTGGAGGCTGTTAGAAATAGTTTGAGTATAAAATATCTCCTTTCTGCATTTTTTTGCAGTTTGAATTCCTGGAAATTAGCAGCATAAAACCTAAAATATATAGTAGTAGCCCCGAGACACACTACCAAAGAAACCTAATATTCCATTGTTTCTAATTTGACAGTGCTACAGAATCAAGCTTACCTCATCTTTCTTGGCTTCTCTTCTGTTCTTTCTATTGGCCACTGTTGTTAGACTGTAAGAGGTTGAGTCAGGCAACATGCCTGAATACAGCCTAATATATACGCATCAATGACTACAGTTTTTAACCCTTAAAATAGCTAACGTACCTCAGCACCTATACACTAAGATGCAGGCAATCCTGGATTTCACAGCTACAGTCCTTAAGGTCATTCCCACAGATGCCTAACTCAGATTGGAGAAGAATGGATAGACTGAATTAGGGAAATCAGGTGATATTAATGCATCTATAATCAAAGGTCAATTAATTATGTTTCTGCTATCTAAATTAAAGAAGACAGAATTAAAACTAGTGCCATCTGTTCCTGCGGAAACCTTTTATTTGTCTCTGATAAAAAACAGATGTAGGAATGCTTTCAGAGATATGCTTCTTGATTAGGGAATGCAAGGCAGACTGCTTCCATTTTTTTTTTTAAATAAGGTATTTTTCTCTCTGCTAAAGTAGTTTTATCTTGTTGTTCTATTCATGGTCTTAGAACTGATTTTTGCCACCTGCTCAAAATTTTATTTATATAAGTATAGCACAAACCTTCCTCTTTATTCCTGATCAGTGTTCAATTGTTTTCTGTCCAGTTTTACAACCCAGAGAAATATGCATGTGTACTCCACATGTGACTATCCCTCCTTGCAAAAAAAAGAAAAGTGAATCAAACTCAAAAGAACTACTGTTAAGCATTGCCAGACTGGCGACACTGAGAGTATTTTTGCCTTTAAAATCAGTTGATTGTTTTTGTTAACAATATTTTAATTATCATATTAAAAGAAAATGTGTTTGTTTATGAGATTTTGTATCTTGTGTTTCCCCTTTAAAAAACCCTCAAAGTCACTTAAAGGTAAAGGTTTCCCTTGCTCAAAAGCCAGTAGAATCCAACTCTAGGGGGCAGTGCTCACCTCCGTTTTCAAGCTGAAGAGCCAGAGCTTTCCAAAGACTTCTCCGTGGTCATGTTGCCGACATGACTAAACACCGAGGCACACGGACTGCTGTTACCTTCCCACCAAAGTGGTACCTATTTATCGATTTGCAATTTCTTGCTTTCGAACTGCTAGGCTGGCAGGAGCTGGGCCAGAGACGGGAGCTCACTCCGTCACACGGCACCCCGGTCTCGAACCTGCCAAGCTACCAACCTTCCAGTCTGCAACTCAGCATCTTAACCTCTGAGCCACTTAGTCACTTAGAACAATACAATTGCAATCTATCAGTAGTTTAAAAGATATTAAACAGACCAAACAAAACAAAATCATAATAGCTAGGTTGCCAGTTTACAGTGACAGTACAGAGAACATTTTCAATGTTAAATTAAGGATTCTTGACACCCACCAGTTCAGCTCACATACGGTTTGCTAGCTGCAAAAACAGATCCGATTTTTTGAAGTTTGATTTGATAATTCATTGATCTATTTGTGGGTGTTCAATAGGTTGTTTCACTGCACTCCTTACTACCCATGCAGTAAGGTCAATTGGCTTTTTGTGCATGCACATTCTCACACAGCCTTTCTGCATAACTGCTCCATTCAGCAGGCAATTGCTTAAACAATTAGATTGCTCACAAATAATTTAAATCAGTCATCAGTAAATGCTGTGTTTCAATAAAATCCCATCCTTCAGTGTTCAGTTAAATAGTCCTTAGCGATGCTAATAGCCACCAATCGGTTTGAATAAGCAGTGTCTTTGTGCATCAGCACTTCCAGGGAAACCAGATGCAAACCAGTTTAGCAGGCATTCATGATTTCATGGACTGAACTGAAGACCAAATGATTGGGTCACATCTGCTTGCCACCTTTGAATACTAAGGGTCATTTTACACCTCCCCTCTAAAGTAGTTTGACTGCTGTCTTTTCCTGTGCTGATTTCACAGTGGTGTGAAATTTCACTCCAAGGGGTCTAAGTGCACTAATCAACAGCAATTGTTTAAAGCAGAATAAAGTCGGTTGCATACTAGCTTGACCACAGGAGGGCAATTAGTAGATGTGGACATTTCAGTAGCAGCACGGTTTTACACTGCACAGAGGTGTGGGCAGGTTTTTTTGGAACTAGAATGATTCCAGCGGGAAAGTCAGATGTAAAAACAGCCTAAGTTCAACAGCTGAAGTTTTCACAGTGACATTTCCAGCATCTCTACTTTAATTTAGCGTACCTGCCTACCAAGATATAGTAATACTAGTAAGTGGGTCTGTGACCTTACTGAGAGGTTTCAGAAAGCAGCAGCATAAATAGGTAGAGATAATGGTGCACAGGGACTAACTTACTGGCTGTGTCCTCAGTGAGCACAGTACACTAATGTCAGTAGGTCAAATGGGGTGATACTAAACAGTCATCAGTATATACTTAATAATGCATACCTAAGTATCATTACTTGACAGTAAATCCTGTGTCAGTATGATTTACCTATAGGTCAGCATGGTTAAGATCAAGTTAGTCCTGTTGAAATCAATAGAACAAAAGCATGTATATGTTTAGTTAAATTGTCAAGTTTACATGGGGCTGTAATATGCCTAACTTTCTCTGTGTTTTGTCCTTTTGTTACTAATTGTTACATTCCTACCATATTATCCAAACCTAGTGTTGTCATAATCTGGAGTTCTGCATAATGCTATATAAAAGGTAGGCATGTGTAATTGTGCTAAGGAATATACACATTGTCTCATAATTCTGCACAGGAATACTCTGCTTGGATTGGTTTACTGACACACTATTCAAAAGCATAATTTCCCAGTGTCATTGATATAGAATTACAGTGTCAAAATTCATGTCTAAAGAGACTCTCTACTCTCTACTCTACTCTCTAATGTAGTCTACTGTTGAAGCCACTTATTGAAGGAAAAAATGTGTCCGTATATATCTAGTGTGACCAATATAATATTTCTGATGCTTTTCAAATGTCTTCTCCCATATATTCCTGCCCAGCAGCTAATATCTTTGGGACATTCCTTTTTCTGTGTGTTCCTACCATCTGAATTGAACAGCAACTAGAAGGAGGGCCTTCTCAGTGGTTTTTATTGTTTATGAATTTGGTACCTAATTTGTCTAGTTTTAGGTGCTAAGTGAATTCTTTACTTTCCCTAGGCTGTTGGTTGATTCTTTTTCTTATTTTTATCTGTGTTGGATGCTTTATCTGTTTCTCTTGGATTCTGGGTTTTATTGTTGGCTAGACCTTAATAGTGTGCTGTTTTTGATTTTATAAATTTTTAAATATATGTTCTTGTTTTAAGTGATTTTAATTATTGTTTTTATTTTGTATCTCTTAGTAAAATAAGTGACTCGTGTACATTACATAAAGAGCAAAACCAGACCACCTTCAGACAAGTCTGAGGTTGCTTCTTAGGGGTTTCTAGGGAAGATTCCCAAGGAGGCAGAAAAGCAACTAGAAAGGGGGTGGTCGTGGCTCAAAATGGCTTGAATCAAACTAAAGAAGCTCAGGAGACATGGAATGTTGGGAGCAGTTGTGAATCAGTAATAGTTGGAGGGGGTCAGTTGCCTGATGCTCCCTCTAATAGGCCAAGTAACTACCAGAATAGTTGGGGTTGGGGATATAGGGTGTGTCACGTATGGTTGTCAGGTAGTAGCTGGAGATCTCCTGCTATTACAACTGATCTCCAGGAGACGGAGATCAGTTCACCTGGAGAAAATTACATTGGCCACTTTGGAAGATAGACTCTATGGCATCATACCCCATTAAAATCCCTCCCCAAACCCTGCCCTCCTCAGTCTCCACCCACAACATCTCCAGGTATTCTCCAACCTGGAACTGGCAACCCTAGGTGTGCATGAGGTCACAGCACAGAGAATGCCAGCAGTTTTTAGTTTTTCTCCTGATACTGCTTGAAGCAGCAGTGGCCAACAGCAGCAATTAGCAGGAGGTCTGGTAACCCTATCCAGGAGACACTGAATGCTCATGGCAGCTGAGGGCCAAATTACATATGTGTGTTTTAAAACAAAAAAGGAGAAGCACAAACATGGAGAAGCACAAATGGGTAAATACTCTCTCACCAGTCCTGTTTCAGTGGAGGAAACTGGCTTGAGGAGAGAGGGATGAGCCCCGCCTCTTCCTGCATTGGCATTCAAAACCACTGATGGCTCTCCTTCATTTTTTAAAAGCCACTCCCCACAGGAGCTGTGTGGCTGGAGGTAACCTGAATTTGGTCCAGGTTCCTTTAAAAACCCTCTTAAAAAACCCAAATATGTAGTTTGGCCAAACATAATGAAAACACTTCTTTTAAAAACTGTTAATACCAAGCAAATACATCATTTAACACCTGTAAACCAAGTTACATACAATAAAATATGCATACATAAAAATAAAAAAAAATACTGTTGCTTTTTTCTGGAAAAAAATAGTATCAAAGAGTAATTTGAATACAACATCTGTTCTCCAAGGTTTTAGGAAGAGATCTTTCTTTCTAATTTTCCTGAAATTCCATTTTTAGAGATGGCAGGGATTAAATCTGGGAAAAATTTTTTTGCGTATAACATATATGTATTACCACTGGCTAGAAGGGTGATATCAACAGGTAAGAGTGTAGAATAAATGTGAACCATTGCTATATGTACATTTTAAAGCTATTTGGCTGGGATTTGAGCTTTATTTGGGAAAACATACCCACTGTAGCCATGGGTTAGAGTAGGTAGAGAAAGAAATACTTTTCTCCCTTTCTTGCAGTACAAGAACTCATGGGCACTCGATGAAATTGCTGAGCAGTTGGGTTAGAATGGATTAAAGGAAGTACTTCTTCACCCAAAGAGTGATTAACACATGGAATTCGCTGTCACAGGAGGTGGTGGTAACTACAAGCATGGATGGCTTCAAGAGGGAATTGGATAAACATATGGAGCAAAGGTTCATCAGTGGCTATTAGCCACAAGGTATGGATAGGATCTCTCAGTCTAGGGCAAGTGTACTGTATTTTTGGTGCTTGGGAGGGGGGAACAGTGGGAGGGCTTCTAGTGTCCTGGCCCCACTGGTGGACCTCCTAATGGCACCTGCCATTTTTGGCCAGTGTGTGACAGAGTGTTGGACTGGATGGGGCATTGGCCTGATCCAACATTGGCTTCTCTTACGTTCTTATGTAGGTCTAAAAGCAATATTAAATCTTATTTGAATTTGTGTTTTTCTGAATTTGCTCAATAATTGTATATGGCAGATATATGGAATTACTGAAAACTCTAATCCATCCAAAGTACAAAATGAAATCATGAATCATTTAAGGATTTGAGTATGTGGGTATCCCAAAAATAGCTATCAGTGACATTTCTTTGACTTAATGGTGGCTGGAGCTTCCAAAAAATTAGGGCACCAAAAGTCCCTCTGCCACTACCAAGCCACATGCTTATACTTGCTCAGTCCCAGCTGTACACATGAGGGTCCTCTGATCAGGCTAGAGAGCAAAATGGAACTTCCATGACTAGTGTCAGTATTCATTTTAGTACCAGATGCAGGGGATAAAGAAGAGAATGTTGTCACTTTCACAATCAACTTGTAAACTTTACAAAGACATTTGGTTGGCTAGTGTTGGGAATAGAGGGCTGGAGTATAAAAAGACAACCAGTGTTCTCAAGGCAAAGATGAGGAAATGACTGATCCCCAAATGCTGTATTCCACTTGTTTTTGGAAAGAAGCTACCTAGACTGACAAGCAAGTGAACCCCAGTGATCCTCTTTAGATGCAGTAGGAAGTGATCTTGTCAAGCCTTTTGGTATAGCTAGGACAATTCAAGATTTTTAATCCTCCCTCTTCCCACAACAGCATGTGCAGTATTTCACACAAATAAGAAGGTGCAGATGTGAGATATCATTATGGCTGAGGACAGATTGACAGTCTGGCCCGCTCTGCTTCTGCTTTAAAAGCAGAGGCAGAGCGGCAGTCCAGACTGCCACATCTGCCTGGAGGAGGCGGGCCAGATGCAACACATCCAGCACCACGCTCCTCCTGCAGCAGCCGGGCACCACTTAAAAGTGGTGTCCCGGCTGCTGTGCGCATGTTCCACCCGCTTCTGGCGGGTGTGAATGCGTGCCCGCTGGGGGAGCCGCGCAGCGTTTGCATGCCGCCGGAAGCCGCCCGCAGTCTGGACGCTATGGGCGGCTTCCTTGCGGCGGCATGCAAACGCCGTGCAGCGGGGGCAATTCCCCCCACCTTGTTCTGCCATGCCATGGAGGCACAGCAGAACAACAGTCTGTCCTCAGCCTATGTATGGCTCAGAATAAAAAAGAAAGGATTGATTGTTCTTTGTATGGGATCTTGGTGTAATGACTTACCCTGAATATTGTCTAATAAAGGGTAAAAATATCAATTTTTAATTGTAAGAAGTCTATCATTAATGTGATCACAAATACAAATGCTGTGTTCAGCAGCTTGCAGCTGATGCCATTTGTTATATCTAGTAGACATGGGTGGCCTTCTTGGAGATTTTAAAAATCCACAAGAAAAGGAACCAAGGGCTAGGGTAGATGATAAGTTTTTAAGATTAAAATTGAAAAAGAAGGAAAACGTTTAACACTGAGATTTTGCGAGAGTATTTTGCTCTCCTAGGCAATTGAGAAAACCAAGATCTGTCTACCTCACAAGTTCTTCTCCAACATTTTGTGTTAGCCAATATAAAACAGCAGTGCCAAGGGGAAGAAGTGAGGCTTGCAGAGGTGGGTGGGATTTCCCCATTCCTGCAAACCTTCTCCATCTTTTAAGTAACTATCAGCCAGTATCAGCATCAAGTATCAGTCTATCTTTTATAACTACACTAGCCTGATTCCCGTGCTTCACTACGGTATTTAAGTTCCATAAATCCAATTATAATACTGATTATGTGAAGTTTGAAATGTAACATTTGTTGTAGAAGATTGTAGTGTAAAAAACAAAGTCAGACATACATACTGTTTTTCCCCCCTCTGCTGAAGGACCTCTCTGTGATTGCCATGCTGGCTGTTATGAGAAATGTTTATTCAAAAGTCTTGAATTGCTGATTTCTGTAACTGTCTTCAACTGTCTGCAGTCTTTTTAAACTCTGTTTTTACCTCAGAACCTTGAGATCCACAGCTGAACAATCAGAGGGAGGTGGGTGCAAGCAGGCAGGTTTTACCTCAGAACTCTGAGCTTCACAGTTGACCATTCAAGGGGGGGGGGGGCTGTAAGGAGGCAGCAGCCTCAGAACACTGAGCTCTGTAGCTGACCAATCAGAGTGTGGGGGGCACAAGGAGGCAGCTACACAGGAATCAATGGAGGACGCATTTTACCTCTTTTGACCCATTTAGGAGTCGAATGTCTAAAAATCCCTTCTTAGTGAGCACCTACGCCATGGTAGGAGCGCTCTCCCCGAATCTGGTGTTTCTAACTCTAGTGGTTTGACCTGGGCATTGATTTTACGGTGAGGGGACTTTCTTTTTTATGTATAGATGACATAGATGCTTCTAAGAATGAATCCCCAAACCTGATGGACCTGGAATGGCAATATTGGAGTTACCATGATGGTTAATTGAATGCATTTACAGTTTTAGACCCAGCAGTCACAGCTGCAGGGAACAAAAAGAGATTACAGAAAGTTGATCAATGTTTTTATACAGAAAAATTGGACTGTATTAACACAAGTTCTTTCTCTTTAAGCTTTTTCCAACTTATTTTTCGATGCTGATTTCTGCTTGCCTATTATGTGTAGTGGTGAGCACAAACTTATGTGTAGTGGTGAGCACAAACCAGAAAAATGCAGTTCAGTTTGTGGTGTGCACTGGATGTCAAGTGCTTTTAGATCTCTCACAAACCAGTTTGGTTGGTTAGGTTTGAGAGGCAGTAGAATGCACCCTGACATGCTAGGACTTGCAAACTCACAAAGGATCTCTGGCTGACTCTCCTCTACCTGCCCTCCAAATTTGGCAAAAATTGGATTTATGGGGTTGGATTTAGTCTAATTTATGCCCCCCCAAAAAAGAAGGTGCCCTCAGAAAAGAGCTCTCTGTGGAAATGACAGGTGGTCATTTCCTCAGAAAGCACTTTCCTAGGGCCACCTTCTTTGTAAAGGCTGTAACTTGGACCACATAAATCCAATTCTCATCAAAATTGGAGGACAAGTAAAGAAGAGTCAGCAGAAGATCCTCTGTGAGTTTGGTGTCTCTAGTTTGCACAGAATCCATTCTACATACTTCTGAACCTCCTGAACCTGCAGCTGTCAAAATGACTGCAGCAGTCATTTTGATAGGTGCAGGTTCAGTAAATTCAGGATTGTGTAGAATGGATCCTGTGCAAGCTAGAGACATCAAACTCAGAAGGCATGTAGAGGAGCAGCCAGGGGACATTCACGGTGAGACTGGTTTCTCTAGCTTGCACAGGATCTGTCCTATATACTCCTGAAGCTGCACCTGTCAAAATGACCACAGCAGTAATTTTGACAGGCACAGGTTCAGGAGGTTCAGAAGTGCATAGAACAGATCCTGTGCAAGCTAGAGTTACCAAAGTTGGAGGGCATGTAGAAGAGCATTCAGGGTAGGTCTGCTGTGAGTATGATGTCTCTAGCTTGCACAGGATCTATTCTATACACTTCTGAACCTCCAGAATCTGCACCTTTCAAATGACCAAGATTCAGGAGTGTATAGAATGGATCCTGTACATGCTAGAGACTAGGAGTGTGCACAAAAAAATTGATGTTTTTCAGATTCAGATATATCGAACCTGAAAAATATTGGTATTTCCGATATTCCCAAATCCCAATATCAATGTGGCATTGGTATTCAGGGAATATTCGGGACCGCCATTTTTTTCCAGCTCCATTATATCTATGGGGACCATGATAGTAAATGCTCTCCATAGGCTATAATGGAGAATTGATCTGGAAGTATCTTGGGGGGGGGGCTGTTTTTTAAGGTAGAGGAACCAAATTTGCAACATAGCTGCTGGTTCCTCTCCTCAACCCTACCACCTCAAGTTTCAAAAAGATTGGACTGGAGGTCCAATTCTCTGGGTCCCAGAAAAAGGTGCCCCCATCCTCCGTTATTTCCAATGGAGGGGGGAAAGTGTGTTTAAAGGGACATGGTCCCAATACTGAAAGGAGGCTCAATAGGATATTCTACCAAAAGCCACCAAGAAATCCAGAAGAACTAGCAGGGTCACATTTTCCCTGTCTATTTCTCAATAGATGTCATCAACCAAAGTGACCCAAACAGGCTCTGTTCCAAATCCCAGCCTGAAGTCAGATTGAAATGGGTCCAGAATATCAGTCTCTTCCAAGAGCTCTTGGAGGTGAAAAGCAACCACCCACTCAAGCACCTTGTCCAAGAATGGAAGGTTGGAGACTGGCTGAAAGTTGTCCAACATGGTGTATTTTCTAGGATTGCCATGTTGTACCTGGTTGCCGGTGGGGGGGGGGGGGTCCTTCTCCTAATCCAGGAGTTTTCAGCACTTGCACAGCTGACATCACCCAGAATTGACGTTACCGTGCAGGGCATGTTGTGGGTGGGGCCTCTATCATTCGAGGAAAAACCATGGAGTTTTTCTTTGAATGATAGGGCATCCTCTGACAATGTGCCTTGTGCAATGGTGTCACCTCAAAAACCTCTGGGTGATGTCATCACGCCGGACAAACTGGCACTAATGCAGCACTTTGGGGTCAGGGTTCCCCCCACAGCCAGATCTGGGTCGGTGGATTGGGGGCCCTGAAAGTGGGCAACCTCCCTGCCCCCCACAAGCCTATCTGTTCCTTCAGCTGTACTGTGTATTGGGAGCACAAAATGCACTTTCTTTTATGCTGAATGGAAACAGAGAGGAGGAAGTGAGTGATAGTATATTACAAAGCTCCCAGGCCTACTTTTTTAGTTCATGGGGTCTATTTTCATATTGGGTGGGGGGGCATCATAAGTTCACATGCTCCAGTTTTCACTATTTGCCAGTAATAGTCCTTATTATCTGGTGCATATCCCTGATAAATCATTTTTTGCCTCTTGAGAAAATGTTGGTAGCTTGATACTTAAAATAAATCCAGTGTACACATATGCACTGGAGCAGGGATCCCCAACCTTTTTGAGCCTGTGGGCATTTTTGGAATTTTGAGAGGGGTAGTGAGCATCTTTCTAAAATGGCTTCCAGATGAGGCAGAGCTAAAATCAAAATGGCTTCCACTGGAGGCAAAGCCAAACACACTTCCTCCTCCTCCTTGTTTTGCAGAAAAATCATAGAATGGGAATAAATGAAATAAAGGACAGCCTGGAGGGAAGAGAGAGAGAAGTAGACTGTAGAATAGAAATGAACAAAGGTGGGGGAAGAAGGGAGGAAAGAGAAGAGGGGATAAAAAGAAGGAAACCTGAATGAGGATGGTTTAGCAGTCCTTCTGATCCTACAGTGGGTGCAGCTGCTGTTCCAGCCATGGAGAACTTATTATTTGAATGAGGGCATCCAGTTGCAAGCCACCCAATAACAAGTGGTGCTATCCACTTTCTGAAAATCTCAACAGATGCCAGGGGGAGTATTGGTGGGTGTCATGGTGCCTTTTGGTTGAGGAACTCTGCTCTAGAGAGCACATGCATCTATTCCATCACCCAAATCATAACCACCACTCCAGATAGTAAAAGTCATTGGATGTGTTTGATTCACAGCTTTTAAGTACAGCCAGCTCCACTGTGAGATTAAATATTCTTTTAAGTATTCTTATATTTTTTAACAAAAGGAAATTAGACTTGACCATCACTGTTCTGTCAAGCAAGACAATTCTTATATTCATATTTTCACTTTTACTGTGCTGATATTGATAAAATATTAATCTCTTTCCTTGCCCATATGTGTCTGGGTTTGTTTGTTTTTTGCAGAATCTGAGGAGTTGCTCGATAATAGCCAGACTATTCTGACTGGGGGGAAAAATCATTTTAATTCATCATTTGGAATAAAAGACTTTAAACATTCAAGATTCTAAATCTGATTCTTGAGTGAGGTTCAAGATAAATACAGGTGATGATAGAAGTTTTCATGCAAGAACCCTTTGCCCTAATCATGATACCACGTTCTCCTCTAATCTTTCACCTACTGTAGTATCCTGAGTATCTAATATTCAAACTACTTATTCAAAGAACCTTTTAATTGGGGGGGGGGGGGGCGTGCTAAATAAGTTTCAAGGCAATGTGTAAATTTTAGGATCAGGTTTTGGTTTACTTTTTTTTAAGCACTCTAAACTGGTTCATCAAGATCAAGTTCTGCCTGATTTCCCAATTCAAAGCAAATGGTTAGGGTCCAGCATCGTCACTGAGAGAGCCAGTTTGGTGTAGTGGTTAAGTGCACGGACTCTAATCTGGGAGAACTGGGTTTGATTCCCCACTCCTCCACTTGCACCTGGCTGGATGACCTTGGGAAAGCCCTAGCTCTGTACCAGCTGTTCTCTCAAGGACAGTTGTCTCAGAGCTCTCTCAGCCCCACCCACCTCACAGGGTGTTTGTTGTGGGGAAGGGAAGGAAAAGGAGTTTGTAAACTGCTCTAAGACTACAAGTGAAGGGCGGGGTATAAATCCAATCTCTTATCTTCTTCTTCTTCTTATATGATACAAATCCTAACTCAACACTTATGAGGTGAGTTCTTCAAGCAAACTGTGTGTATAATTTATCCAAGATAATTATTACAGTCTGCTTTAGTAAAGCATTCCATCTAAAAGGAATGTTAGCTTGGCTACTATAACCAAATTTCCAGGTTGTATTTAACATAGTTTATTATGGAAATCCTTTGCTTTCCAATAACTTCCCTCTTTTTTGTGCTGTTTGATTTACCGTAGTGATTCCACAAAGGTTCCACAATTCTATGCCAGTGATTAAGAATGATGTTTCTCTTGGCTATAAAATTTACCAATCTGGTATATAAATCTTGTCATACATCTGTTACCACAGTTTGCTTAAGCACATGTCAATACTGAGTACAGTGTAGTAGCTTAGTCCTCATTACATTATCTGGTAGATAACCACATGTGCAAAAAGAGTCTATTTAATTTCTATTCATATAACAAATACCATTTATTTATTGAAAATAATTGTATGCCCCCTTTCCACTCAGATAGGGTTATCAAGGCAGTCACTATCAAAACATTAAACAGCATTTGAAATAAAGTAGATACAAATAATTCAATAAAAACATATAAACATACAAATACACAAAGCATCAAAACCAGGGAGGAGGGCAAATAAATTATTGGGGCCATATGTGAAACAAAACAGTCTTCACCTGTTGGTGGAAGACAAGGTAGAAGGAGACAGATGAATCATCCTGGGGAGGGAAAAATTTGGTGCACCAACTCAGAAGGCCCTGCCTTGGTCTGCCACTCATCTAGCCTCAGATGGCGGGGGAAAAAATAACCAGAATTATTGGGTAGGTTCAGGTCAATATTAGCACCTTGAATTGAGACTGGAAACAACTCGGGAGCTAATGTAGATGAACAAGACTGGAGAGATATGGTCTCTATAGACCACTCCAGTCAATATTCTGGCTGCCACATTCTGTACCATCTGTAGCTTTTGGACACTCTTCAGAGGCAGCCCCATGTAGAGTGCTTTGCAGTAATCTAATCTAGATGTTACCAGAGCATGCACCACAGTTGCCAAATTTTTCCAGTTCAGGAAGGGCCGAAGCTGGCTTGCTACTGAAAGGCACCCCAAGCCATTGTTTATCCAAAAGGAAGCCTGAATTCAGGAGCACCTCCTAGTTATGAACCTGCTCATTTGGGGGAGTGCAGCCTCATCCAGAACAGGAGATACCCCATTTCCTGGATCAAACCTCCCCCCCACCAGTATCAGTTCAGTTGGGGACTAAGTTTCAGCATGTTAGTCCTCATCCACTCCAGAACTGCCTCCAGATATTTGTTCATAGTTTCCACAGCATCCCTGGGATCTGCTGAATGTGTGGGATAGAACTGAGTGTTATACACATATTAGTGGCAAGTCAGCCCAGATCTCTAGATGATCTCTCTCAGCAGCTTTATGTGAGTGTTGAAAAGCATGGGAAACAAAACAGAACCTTGCAGGACCCCTTAAACCAGAGGCCAAGGGATGGAGCAGCAGTCCCCCATCACCATAGTCTGAAACCTGCATTTAAAGTAAGACCACTGCAGTACAGTGCTCCCATTCCCAACCCCTAAAGCTGTCCAGAAGGACATGATGATCAATGGTATTAAAAACCTCCGAGATGTCCAAGAGAATTAACAGGGACACACTCCCCCTCTTCATCTCCTGGCAGAGGTTATTCATCAGAGCAACCAAGGCCATTTCAGTCCCATAACCAGGGCTGAACCCAGATTGGAACGCATCCAAACAATCCATTTCACTTAGGAATCCTTGAAGTTGCCCATCACCACTCATTCAGTCACCTTGCTCAAGACTGGTACATTTGAAACTGGACAGTAATTATTCAACTCTTCTGGGTCCAGATTAGGTTTCTTTAGGAATGGACTATTGTTGTTATTTACAAATATGTAAATAATCTGTAAGTGCCAGTTGGTGTTCTGGGCAAGTAATTGTATGGCTGTGATCAGATGTGCTATTTGACCAGATTTTGTTGCTTCTGTAGTTGTTGGCGGCCAGTAATCATAGCTGACTTTCCCAACACTGGAAAAAGGCAGCCTGGGCTTTTCCCATCATGACTCCCTGAAGAGGTGAGGGGGGGCCTCTTTAGAGATACTTCAGGAGGTGCTACAAGGCATGCTGTTTGCCAGGGCTTTTGAAGGAGTTTTGGATAGTATGTGTCTTTTAAAGAAGTGGGAGGGAGAGATTTGGGTTTTTCTGTTTTATTTTGGGTTTTAACTGTGTGTGTTTTAAAGTATTATTGTAAGTCACTTTGAACCATGAGGAAAGGCAGGATCTAAATATTTTAACGAATAAATAAACACAGTACCCACACATGTATAGACTCAGACAGCCTTCTGAAAGCCAGTGAGATGGTGGCATGATAGTCAGGAGAGGAAGCCTTTTCACAGTAGCACCAATCAGTATGGTTCTATTTAAATGGAAGGTCAGCCAGCTGCTCTGGTTGTATGATGCCTCATCATGCACATATGTGTTGAGTCACTTTTTCATCATGCTGCTCCTCCCACTGCTCAGGGAAAATTAAACCAGAAAGTGAGGTTCCAGCATGACAGTCAGACAGTCTGATTCCCAGCTGACAGAGATCAGCTCCCCCGGAATAAATGGCTGCTTTGAAGGGTGTACTCTATGGCATTGTACTATGCTGAGGTCCCTCCACTCCCCAACCCCACCCTCTCCAGGATCCACCCCTAAAGTCTCCAGGTATTTTCCAACCCAGACCTGGCAACCCTAGTCAGACTTGGAATTTTCAAACCACTTGCAACAGCTGGAAATACCGTATTTTTCGGACCATAAGACGCACTTTTTCTCCCCAAAAAAGTGGGGAGAAAAGTGCGTGCGCCTTATGGTCCGAATACTGCTGGGCCGCCATTGCCGCTCGCGGCTCGCGTGAGGCCGCCCCTGCAGCTCACGGCTCGCGCGAGGCCGCCCCTACTGGCTCACGCGAGGCCGCCGCCGATGCTCGCGCGAGGCCGCCATTGATGCCCGCGGCTCTCGCGAGGCCGCCGTTGATGCTGCCAGCTCGCGGCTCGCGCGAGGCCGCCGTTGATGCCCGCGGCTCACGCGAGGCCGCCGCTGCTGCCCGCGGCTCACACGAGGCCGCCGTTGATGCCCGCGGCTCACGTGAGGTCGCTGCCGCTGGGCCGCCGGTGCCGCCGCTGCTGCTCGCGGCTTGCGCGAGGCCGCGGCTGGGCTGCCGCTGCCGGCTGAGGCCTCCTGACCAGCGCGGAGGGTGTGATCCTCCCCCCGCGTCTTATGGTCAGGTGCATGTAATAGAGCGAAAAATACGGTACTTTAGTTCAGTTTCAGAGTATTTATTATATTTACAAATGAGCAATATTTTTATGTCATCTTGGTTAATATTGAGTAATATGTCAGTTTGTGATTAATCAATTTAATCCTTGGCTTTAATTTTCATGCTTGTGGGCATAAGCATAGGATGGTGAGTATCATATTTCCAAGCCCTTGTAACCTCACCCTACAACTTGGAGACCGCTCATAATTTCTTTAGTGCCTTTTCTAACTCTGGCTAAGTTTACAGCATGCTTAGAAAGTGAAAAGCTTTACAGAGGACAGGATAGCCTTGAGAAAAGCATCTGTATCACTACTTACAATATATGCTTCAAGAAATAGATCTGGAGGAATCTGTAAGAGTAAGGCAAAGGACTGCTGCATGTTTATTTCACCTCCCACTTATAGTACATTCCCACTTGTAGTACATTCCAGTATTAAATTCATGTGCACATGTGGGGTATAAAGATCACTCAGAGGAATAACCTTGTGTGTGGGAAATTCAGGGTGGCCACATTGAGAAGAGTCATGTCTTGCCAGGAGGCAGGTAGCATTTGAAGGCTTGTTTAGGATGTTTTGAAGAACTCAGGGAATGTGGAAAGTAACAGTAGAAATTGCCTAATAGTTCAGAGGGCATGTGGAAAAGGCATGGTGTGTGTTTTTGTCTGTTTGTTAATGATGGAAGGTTGGCTGGTTGCTATCACTTTGGCTGAGGTCTTCTACAAAACACAAAGCAGTCTTCTCATCTCAGGAAGCTGATTTGCACAAGTTGCAGTACAATTTAAGTGAGATGATGAATCTCTGCAAAACCTGACAGGGAAGCTGTTTGCATTTAATCTATGTCTGCTTCCTCTAGAGGCTAATAGGATAAAGTATTACACCAGTCTTTATGGTATGTAAGTCCAGTGGTCTTTGAGGCTAGGGATTTCCTGCTGTCCACCATCCCACTGTTCTCCTGTTCTCCCATGCTGCCAGTACTTACACTGCCAAATAAATTTGTCTTTTAGTTTGCTTAAGAAACTTAGCTTGCTTAAGAAATCCTGCATTTGAACCTGCGATAAAATAGGTTTCTGCTACACCATCTGTTGTTTCTGGATACTCCACAAGAACCTTGTGTCGCCTTTTCAAGAACCACTGTCTGCAACAGTGCACACTGCTCTATCTGCATGTGCCCCATCAATTTCATGGGACTTTTATAAGAGTAATCACTCCTGCATGTTCTGATCCTTATATAAATTCTTTGGAAGTTGAATGTGAGGCACATGGTAGTAATTTTTAAGAAAAAATTGTTTAACAAGTTTTAAAACTACAAAATATAGAAAAACGTTTATTGAATGGTGTGTTTTTTAACCTTACAATAAATCAGCAAAATATAAAATAACTTTTGTCTGTTTTTGTCTGCATTTTTAAACATTGTTTTAAAATGTAAATGTATTTTGACAATAATCTGGACTCCATATTTTTATTTGCTATGTTTTATTTTCTACAATAATGTTAAATATAGCATGCAAATAATTGAATAACAATAATGGTGTACATGATTCACTGTAAAGTAACATTTTTGTTTTTCAAGAAAAACATATATATATTTAACAAACATAAAAGGCATTAACAAAATTTAAAAACTTCCTCAGTCCTTCACATGAATCATATTTAATGGATTCTTTAAAAATACAATTTTATCATTTCATATAGCTATAATGGATTATGACTTCCCTGCATAATATAATTACAATGAAATGCAAATCAAAGTTAATAAATGACATAGAACATTGATAGAAAACTGTGGGAATAATGTACATGAATGGTCCAGCCCTAACATACTAAATACTCCATCAAGGTAAGAATATACCTGACTTTGGCAAACCTGAGTAGGACTGCACACCTACAAGGAATATAGGGTGTGTTTATTGTGTATATCCCAGTGCTTAAAAAAATACTTTAAAAACTCAGGCCGTATTATATTGTCTTACCTAAAACAGTCTGAGAAATAAGTATGAAAAAAATATTGTCCACATTCTATGGGACTTTCTAGCTTTATGAAATGTTTGCAATGCAGACTTATAGAATACATATAAATACACGCTGTTTTAAAGGAGGTCAATGTCACGCTAATTATTCACAAACACAATAGACATATTATGTACGGTGACTCATTCTGGTTTTAAAGCGTAACTGTGGTGTAAAACTGGAAAACAGGGATGACCTCTGTATGAAGCGAGGCACAGCAACTTACTCTAGAGCGATATCAGCAGCCATACGAAGACAGTTGTACATTTCTTGAGGAAGATCAGCTCTTGTGAGATTATTTGCATCCAAACGCAGATGTCGGACCCGGGAATAAGCGAGCGCTCCAACAACCTTACAAAAGCTGCTCACAGGAAATTCTGTAATATCAATGACATATTAATGAACACACCCACACTAATCTTAATACATTAATGTACAAATATCAGTAATGCCAAGACCCGTAACTCATTATGACTGTCAGTAGAAATGATCAGATCAGCTTCAGGAGGATTCAAAAGATTCACATCGGTCGAGATCTAAAACTTCCCAGTTCACGCAACAAATGTAAGGATACTCATGGTACACGCCAACCTATGTGCATTCAGTAGACTGTGAGAGCAGTCCCTCTGCTTGTATAGACTCTCTCCATGTAGGCTCTGTATATGCAATCTGTGTGTGTGTGTGTGAAGTGCCATCGGGTCACAGCTGACTTATAGTGATCCCATAGGGTTTTCAAGGCAAGCAATGAGTGCCTTCCTCTGCATAGCAACCCTGGAATTCCTTGGTGGTCTTCCATCTAAATACTAACTAGGGCCAACCCTGCTTAGCTTCTAAGTTCTGATGAGACTGGTCTAGCCTAGGATATCCAGGTCAGGGCACGTGCAGTCTGGAGCCCTAGAAAAGACCTTTCTGCACTCTTCTTTTAATCCATGTTCACCGCAGTGTCCTCCAAGCACTTCTGCACTAAAATCGAATTCAACCTTCTTTTTATTCTGGGTTTCCCCCCCCCCATTCTGCATTACATTACCTCCCTTCAATGGTCAGGCTGGTTTCAGCCTGCTGTTGCCCCAGGTTATTTCGATGCTGTTTTGCTGTGGACTAAAATTGCCTCAACTCGAATACTGAGGAAATCTGAAGCAGCAGGCAAATGTGGAAGGGACCAAAGTCTCTGATTTCACAAATAAGCATACATGTATATAGTTTGTAGAAGTGGAGGCCCTATTCCCACAGTTTACTAAACACATGAAGATTAGAGGCAGGGCCTGTAGCTGTGATTCTGTTTCTTTTGTTGACCCTGTTAGAATTTATGAGTTTATAGAGAAAAGGTCTGAAAATAATCTGGAGTCCGGGTTTCGGCAAATAGTCTTTTAAAGGACAATAAAGCTGGAACACCAAAGAAGCTTCCTCTTAGCAGGGCTAGCTCACTGCAGAATGAACCAAAGCAGGTGTTTGAACTTTCACAATCTGAGGAGGGCAGTAGTAACTTGGGGGGTCTCCTGCTGCAACTCAGGCCTGCCAGGCAACAACACCACTCAGATCCAAGGTAAGCTCCAGCAGCACTGGCAGCGCTACATGGGACTGTCTTCCTCTCAAGTCCTGCCTGCCTAGAGTTTCCAACCTCCAGGTGGCACCTGGAGATCTCCCAGTGTTACAATTGATTTCCAGGTGGCCAAGATCAGTTTCCCTGGAGAAAATGGCTGCTTTGGAAGTTGGATTCAATGGCATTATACCCTGCTGAGGTTCCTCCCTTCCCAACCTCCCCAACCTCCCCCCACCCAGAATCCACCCCAAAAATCTCCAGGTCTTTCCCAGATCAGAGCTGGCAACCATAGGTTGCCTGCAGCACCACTTGAAAAGGTAACCGTAAGCTGGCTGTGCCTTCCAACAGAAGCATTTTGATTATGGATAATGGCCTAACAATATACCACCATTGTGATACAGCTGCAAAGGAAGTAAATTCAAATGCTAACAAGGATAATTTTGATCAGTGCATTTTTTGTGGCTTGCTCAGAAGGGGTAACAATGTTGCAATATAAGAAATGCTATCTCTAATACAAACAAACAAACAACAGCATCAAAACAGCAAACATAAGCTGACTATTAACAAAGTCTGAGTCAAATATTATTCTACAGCTTCAGACCAACACAGCTACCTACCTGGATCTATGACCATTAACAAGTTTTTAATTAGTATTAGTTCTGATACTGTCTCCTTAAAGTAGTTGTGAATCTACTCTTCCTGAGTTTAAGTGGACTAAATTTATAAAGAGTGAGATCTGAGCCCAGAAGCACCTTAAAGACCAATAAGATTTCCAGGATATAAGCTCTCGAGAGTCAAAGCTCCCTTTGCCAGAGCTTTCACTCTCAAAATCTTACACCTTGGAAATCTAAACTAATTTTCCATTTGAATACCTCACCTTATAGCCCATTGGGGTTTCAAAGGTACTCATAACTTTGGGTGGAGCAGATGTATATTCCAGTTATATCATTATATCCCATTATTCCATTGAGAGATTTATTTTAAGATGGACTCATCCAAATTCTTACCTATTCCAATCTAATTTTTAAAAGCATATTCCTACATATCTTTTGCTTGAACTGGTCCTTCTAACATTATCTCAGATTTTGCATTAAACTAAATTCACTGCAAATTTAGGTACATGTCCTTCACTGAGCTGCAGTGAATTCAGTTTAACACAAATTTTTCTGTGCTGCCATAGCTCAGTGGTAGAGCCTCTGCTTGGCACATCTCCAGTTAAGAGGACCAGGTAGTAGGTGATGTGAAAGACGTTTTCTGCCTGAGACTCTGGAAACCTACTGCCAGTCTGAGTAGACAATACTGATTTTGATGGAGTGATGGCCTGTTTTGGTACAAGGCAGCTTCATGCATTCATGTGTTCATCTCATTCTCTGCAAGGCAGAGGATAGAAGGGATAACAGGAAAAGGTAAGTGAATGAGAGAGCAGAAAAGGGAGAGGCTGCTGGGGGATGCGGGAGGGAAGCTGAAGACTAGGAAGACAAGTATTGATTGGTTGTTGTGAGAGGGGGGAGGGAGAGGAGAAAGCACAGGCTATGGAGGCTGGCAGGGGAAAGGAAATACAGTGGGGAGGGAGATGCAAGAGTGCCCCTGAGTTCTTATAGGTCCTCTGCTTGTTCAAAACTAATCCAGTAATGTCTTGGAATGGGAATAACATGTATATATTATGTTGGAAGATGCTGGGAATACTAACATGAGACGACACATTTTTCCTTCCTCCTTTTTGAAGTTTATAACATCCTTAAAGATTGTGACTTCATACAGATTTGTCAATATGTCTGATTGATCTCCCTATTATAGGATAATGGAAAACATCTATTGAAGTCAGGGGCGTAGACTTTCTAAATCCCCGGGGGGGGAGAGGGGCTCTCTTGTGCGTGCGCACGAAGCGCGCGCGCATGCATGGGACCATGTCCCCGCTGCTCCTCCCCCCCTGGCCCCAGGGAGACAGACCCGCGCAGTTGCGGCGGCGGCATCCAGCTGGCCGGCTGACTGCCACCCGCACGAAGCGCGGGACCATGTCCCCACCGCCTCTCTCCCCCCCCCCACCCCAGGGAGGCAGGAGGGCAGGCCGGGGGTGGGGGGGAAGGAGAGGCAGTGACAGCCAGCTGGCCGGCTGACTGGCCACTGGCGAGATCTCCATTTTGCCGGGGGTGGCTGAGCCCCCCCTGGAAAATTTCGGGGGAGGCTCGAGCCCCCCCCCCCCCGTAGTTGACGCCCATGATTGAAGTGGTATTGCTGTGCCAATGTTGGATGTGTATATCATGAGGGCAATCACTTGAAATAAAGTGTGGTTACATGACCATCTCTATTTTTATTTATGTCAACAACTGTATTCACTATGGAAACTGGTCAAGTTCCTAAATTTGGTTAATATGCTCTGAGTAGCACCTAAGATGTCAGTGTGCAAACTGAGCATGTCAGTAACTGAAATGAGGAAAACTTCTAATTGGCTGAAGGTTGTCCCTGGCTTTGATGCTTTTGCTTTATGGTCTGGCCAAACAAAATATTACTATTAAACTGGTGCTCCTGCCATACATTAATGTCTGTATGGCATCTTAATAGATGTGTGTCATTCTGATTGTCCAAGGGTACAGAATGTGCTTCATACATAAAATATATAGATAAAGCTGAGTCTTCCTCTCCTACCTTGTCTATTGAAGAGCAGCTGTGTTAATTGGGCAGGTTCAGGTTCCCACTCTAATGCACTTGTTTTGGCCAGTCACTCACTCACTCTCTCAACCTAACCTACCTCACAGGGTTGTCATGAGAATAAAATGGAGAAGGGAATATATGCTACCTTAAGCTCCTTGGAAGAAATGTACTTGATATAGTGATAGATACGAATATGTGGCAAGTAGGACAAACTGTCAGTCCTGGTGCATTGTTTCTCTGCTGCCTTTCTCAGTCCAGGAATTCTACATATTTTACTTTTGTTCAGTTGTTTACTTGTTGCTGGGACCTATATCTCTTCCTGTAACTCATTCTATGTGACCATTGACTTGGCACTAGTAGTCCCCTCTCTTCACCAATTCTAGTTTGATTTTAATAATAATCATCTCAATATAATACCTCCTAGAAAGCCCAAGGATGTAGCATGCTAATATTCACCTTGAAACATTTGCTTCTGCTGGAGTAAGCTTCAGGGACAGAACTGGTCCTAACACTATTTCTTTATAAGAAGATCATGATTCCCCCCTCCCCCCAATTCTTCATGGCTGAATGGGACTGACATAACAACATCATGCAAAGGATTTTCCTGGTAGATTATCTCCACTGGATTGTGGCATGAGAGGCAGATAGTTTTCATAACATACTTTATGAAATGATGATAAAGTGTACTGGAGAACTCCATCACAGTTGTGACAGAGGGATGAAAGGAATACTAATCAACTTAACTCTAGCCTACAGTTGGAATCCACAAAGAATTGTGAAGGCTTTATCAATATGTTAACTAGGTTGCTAGATTTCTGGAAAAAGCATTTTATATTACAGATTGTAATCAGGAACCGCAGACTTCTGCTTCCCCCATCTCATGCATGTGCACCTCCAAAGCTCTTTGGCACAATCAAGATGTTATTGTACATGGCATTTTATCAGGTGTCAAACTCCAAACCCACACTAAGTGTTCTTCTATATTATTCTTGACAGCACTTTGCCACCCAGGTTCATAAATGCCAACCCTTTCCCTGATCTTCCTGTATGTCATTAGCTGAGTCAGCATAGAGAGCCACATAGTGTAGTGGTTAGAGGGTCAGACTAGAATCTGGAAGACTCAGGTTCAAATCCCACCCCCCTCTGTCATGAAGCTCACTGGGTGACCTTGGGCCAGTTACTACATCTCAGCCGAAACAATCTCATAAGATTGTTGTGAGGATAAAATGGAGGACAGGAGAACAATGTAAGCCACATAGGGTCCCCTTTGGGGAGAGAAGTGGTAATTAAATATCAGTAAATAATTAATGGCAACAGAGCAACAATGAGTTCTGTTCATTGAGAGTGGTCATCAAAGCATTAAAAAAGAGACAGTGTAAAGTATTCTAGGCATAAGAGCTGTAGTTGATCAGATGAAACATGGGTAACAGTGAGGTGTCAAAACCCCCATCATCCCCTCCCCCAGCCTATTAAGCGATGGCAGAGAATGGTGGCCTGGGCTGGCCGGTCTCCCCCTACAGTAGGAGACCTGGCCTCATTTTTTAAACATTATCTAAAATATTTTAAATAATGACTTTGTTAGTTCAAAGTTGAGCATCTCACTGTGCATATCAGATCCATGTGTGTTTATGCTTCACTAAAATATTTCACAGTTTCATACCAGGTTCTGTATATTTCTGAACTAAACCTGGGAGTTCATCATTAAAGAGAGGAAAAGAGACTGAGGTTTGCCATTTACAAGGAAGTTCTGGGGCTTCACTGTAACTATGGGGACCTATATGAGGAGATGAGCATCCTGGGGGGAAAAAAATGCCATGAGCTGTTATTTCCTGTAGTATTATTAAGCAGTCAAGAAAAGAATTATGTAGACTGAACAACATGTTAGCTCCTAGGTTGTTACGGTAATCTTATCATCTCCCCCTTTTTCTCAGAATATGGCAAATATTACTCACTGTTAATCTGATTGACTTGGAGGTAGTAATTTTCGAGGTGTTCATTAACTGTTGGAATGCTCTTCAGTTGATTGTAGGAGAGATCCAGCTCAACAAGGGTGGAAATATTGAAAGCATTGCCTGGTATTCCAGAATCTGTCAACTTATTGTGAGAGAGACGTAAAAACTGCAGTGTTTTAAAACCTTGGAAATATTCATCAGGAACGTTGGTGATCTCATTGTTGTCAAAATATAGCATCAGTATATTAGGGGGCAGTCCCAGAGGCAATTTAGAAAGTTTATTGAAACTGAGGTCAAGATACAAAAGTGAACCCAAGCCTTTAAAAACCCCAGAAAGTGAATCTTCTGTCAGTTGGTTGTGCTGTAGTTGAACAACAGTTAGATTCACTAATCCTTCTAGTGTATTGGGGTTGATTTTTGCAATCTTGTTGTGAGTGAGTTGTAGGTCATCCATGGTATTGGGAAGTGGCCCAACAACTTCAGTTAAGTTGTTGTGGTTAATATGCAGTTTTTTCAGATTCTTTAATTTGGAGAACACTTTGCCTTTAATTTTTGAATTTTCCAAATGGTTATTATCTAGGATTAGCCACTCCAGGTCTGTTACATTATCAAAAGCCTTATTGTCGATTCCTTCAATCATATTATTTCGCACATATAAGTATTTAATTCCAGAAGGAATTATTGGAAGACTTTTCAGTTTAAGGTCATCACAATACATGGCTGATGGATAGGTTACAGGGCAATTACATTCTGGTGCACAGAGTGCTGTTGATGGCCCATACATGGGATTAGCATAACCATAATCTGAGTCTGGAGGATAATATCCGGCAGGATCATAATCATATTGACAGAAGATGCCAGTGATCAAGAAAAGGAAGAAAGGAAGAGAATTCAGATGCATCTTTGCAGTGAGTGTTCTTTCTGTTAAAGGAGATTAAATGAATACCATTAGATGATTGGACATTGCTAAGCAGTACTTCTGAAGGGTTCTCATTTCACATAACTTTAAATTTAAAAATCTTTGTTTATAATATAATATCTCTTACCTTATAATTGTATAATATCTCTTATAATATAACCTTATTATATATAATCTCTAACCTTATATCTCTAACCTTATAACTTTAAATTTAAAAATATTTGTTTATAATATAATATCTCTAACCTTATAATTGTAACTATTATGACACAGGTATCCATCAGATAGCAATAATTCCATCAATGATTCTTTACTAAGCCATGCAATTAATGGTTGACTGAAACATGACAATGACAACTGAGTATTAATAAACACAGTCTGGTAACAGCTTAGATATACTATAAAATTATAATAAATATTTCCAAATTGGAGTATGGTACATGAATCAAATATGAAAGGAACATGTGCTATTACCAAATAATAGACTATTGGTATTGGAAGAAGACACTTTGGTTCAAACCCCACTCAGGTGAGACTCACTGGGTTACTTTTGGATGGATGTTACCATTTAAGTTTAATATACTTGTCCATGTGAAAATAAAGTGGTGTTACAGTATTTTAGTTTATCCTTACAAAGACAATTACACCACACTGAGCTCTTTGATGAAAGGGTGGAATACAAAGATTTCCTGTTTCAAGAACTTCACATATCATATTTCCTTTAGAGATAGTTGCTGGATAGGCCTATACCTCTGAGTTTGGAAATATGACCTCTCATAATTTGTGATGCTCCTCTTCAATATGAAGCTCCTGATTCTTCTCTAACATGTGCAGATTATGTATTTTTTTCTGCAATCTTAAGGAAAAATAGGGGGGTGAAATCACCCCAAAAAGAGAAGTGTTTGTGCATGGTCATACAACACACCACTGTTGAAGCTGACACCTGCAATTCCTCTCTCCTTTTTTCTGAGATGGAGAGAAAAAGCTGCTCATCACTCTGGTGGCATCACAGACCAAAAGCCAAGCATCTGCTGGATCAGGTGCAGAAGAGGTAGTGTTGCTGCTTCTCTCCTCCTCCTCCTCCTCCTCCCCCCTGAGTGGGCCCGTGTCTGACCAACCTGCACGTTGAGCTGAAAGGCTGACAGCATCAGCAACAAGAACATCCTCCTCAAGTGCTTCCACAGAGTCTGAGGAATCTGAGGTGCCATGATGGGAACAAGGTAAAGGAGGAAGTGATGTGGGGCTGGTGAGTAGGGTTGCCTGCTTATGTAGGGCCTGCAGCAAGGAATGGGTGGGTGGGTGGGTGAGCAGGTAGAATGGTGAGGAGGGCATGAACAGAATAACAAGAAGAGTGTGTGCTGGCAGAACAATGAAGAGAAGGGTGGGTTGGTAGGCTGAATGGAAAAGGCAGTAGATCAGCAAAATAGCAAGAGAGTGGGCAAGTAGAGTGACAAGGAGGGTGTGAATTGGTGGGCAGAATGGCAGAGTAGTAAAGAGGGGTTGAGGTGGAATAGCGATGGGGAAGAATGGCAAAGGGGAATGGGCAGATAGGCTGAGCAAAAAAAGGGATTGGGTAAGGAGAAAGGGTAGGCAGGCAGAGCAGTGAGGAGAGACAGATAGACAAACTAAGGAGCAAAAAGAGTGATGGGTGTTGGGGAAGTCAGACTAAGGAAAGACAGGATCATGGGAAGGCAAAGGGGATGTGGGGACCATTGTTGGAGGTAAGAGAGGAGAAGGTGTAAGATGTGGAAGGAAAAAGATGGGGGGAGGAGTTGGCAGTAGAAGGAAAGTGCAGAAAAAAGTGGCTAGGGGGTGTCAGTAGCCAGATGATGAAGCAGGAACCAGTGAAGAAATTTCCCTGTGAGTTTCTCATGGGTTCCCACTTGTGCTTGTACTACCCACCAGAGTAATACCTAATCTGAAATGTTCTGATCTTTCCATCACATAAGAAATATCATACCAAATACCTTAAAATGCAAACATACCTTAAATTAGATGAAGCTGTTTATTTAATATGTTTCCATGCACACCTTTTGGAGAAGAGAAGAATATGATGTATAGAGATTGTTGTATGTTATACTTATTCTGGTCATTGAGTCATAAATACTTCTGTTAAGTCTTGGCATACATTTATGAAATACAGTTATTTTTTTCCACACAGATTTGCAAGCTAAAGACCATTTGATGCCTTGCAAGTGTTGAAAGGATAGAGCTGCTGAAAATTTTGGATAAGAACTTTCTTTATTAGGTGCAGTTGAGCTTGTATTGAAGACAATGGAAAAGTGCCCATTTTTAGTAGAGTTGAACTGCATCCTAAATATGCTTTTATGAGAACATACTGAATCAACTGCCAAAAAATAATTTTGAGCTGCAGCTGTTGTAGATTATCATTAATTGACCACAGTTAATGTATAGGCTTGCCTTGACATGTTAGCCAATCACAGTAATAAACATTTGCTGTTTCTTTAAAACAATGTAAAGTCACAATTCAGGCCTGACATTTGGACTGGCACACCTTGGCCTTGTCATTTGTGCTCATCTCTATTTTCAGGCATTCCAGTTACCAATGCCTTGAAAAAGTAGACTGGTAGATGACTGTAGCAAATATTATAGCATTTTCTTTGGAAAACTTGTTAGAAACATTGGCATTTGAATATTTAGAAATGTGTGCATGCAATGTTTTTAATTTAATATCAAACGACAGCAGTAAATATTACAAATTAGATGATCAAAGATATCATACTTATACAAAAATACACAAGGACACAGATATGAATATCTGTATACAATATACGTAAGACTCCCATATAAAAGCTGTAATATTATTACCATTGCCAATTATATCTTCTCTGTGTTGAGAAGAGCATAATAAGAAATTCTATGTAGACCCCTTCCTACTGAAATGATATATGGTATCTATATGATGGAACCTTCATTTCAAAATTCTTTTGTAAAGACTATGAGACACAATACCTAATTATATTTTGAAATCTTATGAATTTATCATACATATGTGTGTTTATATCAGTCTAATATCAAGTTAGAGCACCATATAGAAATCTCAAAGTTGCTCTGAAATTGCAGTGCAATCGTAAGCACAGTTACATCCTTCTAAATACATTGGCTTGAATAGATTTAGAAGGATGTAACTCTGCTTACAATTGTGTTCTTAATGGCAGAAAGAAATGTTCTCTAACAGAAATCAAGCAAACTTAAATCTATTTTGAAACATTTAGTGTGAAGACATCAATGAACTTGCAAAGAACAGTCTGCTGCCCTTTAAAATATCACATAAATATGTTTCTTAGCTTTCAGTAATGCATTTGGATGTTGCCATTAATATTAATCAAAATTTTAGATATTTAGTAAGTTTAGTTTGAAATGCACATTGACTTCTGAAATTCCTGATATGTTCATCATCATCTGTTAACAAATGTGTTCTTCCAACACAATACATCTATTGCATGATTATTTAATATCTGTACTTTGGTATTTTCTTTTCTCTCTTGCCCCAAGCCTTGGCCATCTCCTAGAAGCCTGCATCTTCTGCAAAAGAAGCCCAGCAATAACCCACAAAACATGTGGAGCATTTTAAAATAAACTGCAAAGGCAAGCACACAAAAGCAACTACTTGTGTTCAGCCTATAAACTGGCAAAGTTCTCCTGACATGTTCTCATTAGTGCTTCATTCAGCAGCTTGATCATTAGCATTAAAGCACTTACCTTTCTGACTTGAAGTTGCCTTCTTTAATTCCCACAGCAGATTCAGTGAGGGACTGGATCAACCAATATATGCTATAAACAGTGTCAGGAGGTAATCTGCTGCCAGATCCTCTGTGATATAAGAGCTTGGGGAAGAAAAAATTCCTAGTCACGCTGTTCTCTATGTCATCATGGGATTCTGGTGGTGGGGCATGTAAAACGGCTGCTGTCTAATCAAGTGCAGGTGGACAGTAGTAAAGGACAACTGGTCTGCTCTCCCTGTGGAACAGGAGAGAGATAACCCCTTTAAGCAACTCGGGAAAGTTCAGGCTGCCTATCATAGCACAGAATCTTCTGTGGAAAAACAATTTAAATAATATACAAATTGCAAACAGATATTACATTTCCCCCAGCTGATTTTAGAGTCCTCAGCAAGATCTAACAAATAGCACTCCAACCTCAGTGTAGCCACAATTCCTAAACCAAAGGAGTCATTCTTTTCCCCCTTGTTTTTCTTTCTACTAAGTTATGTATGTAATAGACTAATGAAAGCCTCTGCAGTGGAAAATAGCCCCAGTGATGAAATCAAACTAGGATTTTCTTTTGCCACACTGCATTGTGAAAATATTCTTCCACACAGTCAAAAAGAGACATACAAGGTCTGAACACTTTTTTAAACAAATTATATTTGCATAATATAAAACAATTACATATATAAATTTAAAGATAAGAAACAGAAAGTTAGCAGTTTCTCTAAAAGTACACTAGCATGTGGCCCTGTTAGGACTTAAACCTTTAGAATCTGGAACCAATCAACTGTGTGTTGTCTGTTTTGTATTTCATGGATACTGTTCAAGAATGCATCCTAAAGCTTGGATGACAGTTGCTGAAATAAGGCACTGCCAAAAATAATGTCATAAAACAATAAGAAAATTTACCGGCCAACTGTAAGTATTATTTCTGGTTCTAATATCTCCAGGAAACTCCCATCAAAGTTTTCTATTTGTTAAGAGACATATTGCTCTTTTTTTAAAAATTCAATCTTTACACATAATTGGTTTGAGGAAATGAGAAGGACAAAATAGAGGTATTATTTTTTCAAAGATGTCTAGAAACAACTTGCATTATTGTGTCACATGGGCAACAAATGTAGGTAGGTAGCCATGTTGGAGCACAAAAACCCCCCTGAAGTAATATCTTTTTATCACAAAATAGTGAGTACAAGCTTTTGAATTACTCAGAACTCTTTAGTAGGCTTGTCATAGGAAATGTAGCCTGTTTGGGGGTTTGTCATCATTGGGGTGTCCCCTCCAAGGAGTCCCCACCACACTTACCCCCTTCCCCTTCCTGTAGATCAATTAGGCATGGGCATGCACTGGGAAAATGCAGTTCACTTCGTGGCAACCCAGTTCATGAACCACGAACCATCACAAACTTTTAGGAGCTAGACAAACTAGTTCAGTTTGTGAGGTTCATGGTGCAGTAGAATGGCCCCCTGGTGTGGTAGAGACACCAAATTTGCTGGGAATCTCCAGGTGACTCTCCTCTACCTGCCCTCCAAGTGAGGGCAGGTAGGATTGAATTGGTGAGGATTGAATTTGGTGAGGATTGAATTTATGGGGTCCAAGTTACAGCCCCCTAAAGAGGGTACCCCATCCTCTATTGTTTCCAATGGAAGGGGGGGACAGCAAAAAAGGCAAGGGCAATAGAAGCCCAGCAGAACAAAATCAAAGTCCCAGAGAATCTATGAAGTAGAAATTCAAGGTGAGGGGTAATTTTGCAAGCCCAGCAGAACAAGTGCCAGGTTCTCAGCAGAACCAGTTCCACTGTGGCAGCGCAAACCCAACAGGACTAAGATTAAGCCAGAAAATCTCTGCAGTAGAAAGGGGGGCATTTTTTCAAGCCCAGCAGAACCAGTGCAATGCACAAAATGCCCAGCAGAACTCAGTGCCACTGTGGCATTGCAAGCTTAAAAGGTCTGCTCTCAATGCACAGAGTTACAACAAATCCAAGCTCTGCGCAAGAAAATGAGAAGGGAACACAAAGGAATGCTGGCAAATGGAGGGGGAAACCCTCTCAAAACTGACAAGATTAGTTTGAAACTGATCAGAGTGTTTCCAAGCCTGGAGAACCCCCCCCCAATTGCTTTGAAGTTTGATAAACTTTTTTTTATGTGGAGATAATCTGTTTGGAAATATATCCATTCATAACTTCCACAGACCTCTACAAACTGCTTGAATGTTTGTGGAAAGTTCGTGCTGGTTAACCTGCCACAAACTTCAGTTCATGCACCACAAACCAGTCAAAATTCACCACAAACTTTAGTTCATGAGCCAGTTTATGCTCATCCCTTTCACAAACATAACAGTCAGCAATTTTCGTAACAATCCGCTCCAGCTTTGTCTGGAATACACAGGTTCCTGTTAGTCTGTGAACAATGAAAATGCTTAGTAGTCTTTATATTCATAATACAGGAGATTAATGCTAGAATGTTGCATGAGATAACAAGCCAATAATGGAAGGGAAGGGGGCACAGAAAGAGAGAAGCTTGACCACCTTTCACTCTGCATCCCATCCCAAAAGTGGAAGGAAGTGGGGCAAAGATTAACAACCCCACTCCGACACTGGTGTTGTGAAATGCAAGGACCATAAATAACAAGACCTCAGTCCTTCACAACTTCCTGTTGGAGCAGGATGCAGACCTGGTTTGCATGACCGAGACCTGGCTGTAAGAAGGGGAGGCAATCGCTCTCTCCCAACTGGCTCCTCCCGGGTTCTCGGTCCTTCACCAATCGCAGACTATGGGGCAGGGGGGAGGAGTGGCTCTGTTCTTTCAGGGGGCTTACTCCTTCAGGGTGCCCCCAGCTCTGAGGCTCACAAGCATGGAGTGTGCTGGCTTTGTGTGGGATGCCAGGGAGAGTTTGGCTGTCTGGTTCGTGTACCGACCACCCAACACACCGCCTGATAGCCTGTCATTCCTGGTGGACGCTGTGTTGGGCTGGGCATTGGAGCACCTTAGGCTGATAGTGCTGGGTGACTTCAATGTCCATGCTGACGATGCAGCTTCCTCACAGGTGATGGACCTGGTGTTGTCCATGGCAGTGCTGAGACTCTCCCAATATGTAACAGCCCCCACTCATCGAGCCAATCACACACTTGATTTGATCTTCACGGTGGGGGTTACAGTGGGACAGATTACTGCGATGACAGTTCCATGGTTAGACCACCATGCCCTGAAGGCCCAGGTGAATGTGACACCCCAACCCTGTTTGGGTAGCAAGCATATTTTAGCTCACCCTCAGAGCCAAATGGACCCTGTGTGGCTTCAGATGGCTCCTCGAGATCCACTGCCCCCCTGGCAGCTTGTTAGATGCGCTGGTCAAGGATTGGCATGGCTGACTCTCAGCAACCATCGACAAGATTGCTCCCAGATGCTCTCTGTGCCCTCGCTCTAGGCTGGCTCCTTGGTATACCCAGGAGCTGAGACTGATGAAGCACCTATAAGCTGCTCTTGTGTCTTTGTCGCAAGCACGAGGTGGCATGCTTGTGACAAAGACACAAGAGCATCTTGTAGGATGTTTATGAAATCCTATGAGATGGCAGTCAAAGCTGCAAAGAAGGAGTTGTACGCAGCCACAATTGTGTCTGCTAGCTCACGCCTAGCACAATTATATAGAACAATTTGGTCCTTAACAATCCTGCCACAGGGCAGACAAAATATGAGGGAATTGGATATTGGCTGTGAGGCTTTTGTGAGCTACTTTGCAGATAAAATCTTGTCACTCTGCCACAACCTTCCTGCCACAGTTGAGACAGTAAGCAAACTTGAGGCTCCATGCACATCTTCTGGTCCCATTCTGGATTATTTCAGTCCACTCAGTCTAGAGGAAGTTAACAGACTGATATCAACTATACGCCCAGCCACAAGCAGCCTTGACCCGTGCCCCTCCTGGCTAATTAAAGCAGGCCATGAGGGGTTTCAAGGTGCCCTTAGGGATATTATCAACAAGTCCCTCGTTAAGGGGCTGTTACTGGGGGCTCTCAAGGAAGTGATGGTCTGCCCCCTACTTAAGAAACCATCTCTGGATCCGGCTGAATTAGTGAACTATTGGCTGGTTTCCAATTTGCCCTATTTGGGTCTCTCTATTTGGGCAAATTAATAGAAAGGGAGATGGCGATACAGTTGCAGAGCTTTCTGGATTACACTTCCATGCTTGATCCCTTCCAGTCCAGTCTCCGACCAGGCCATGGAATGGAGATGGCTCTGGTCACCCTCACAGATGACCTCTGGAGGCATCTGAACCGTGGTGGAACGGCAGTGCTGTTGTTAGACTTGTCAGCAGCATTCAACATGGCAGACCACCAGCTACTTGCCCACTGCCTCACCAACATGGGGATTCAAGGGCTTGCCTTACAATGGCTTATCTCCTTCCTCCAAGATTGTGGACAAAGGGTGGCTACTGGGGAGGAGCTGTCTTGAAGGCACCCACTTGCTTGCTCTCACCGATATTGTTTAACATCTATATGTGCCCCCTTGCACAGATTGCCTGGGGTTACGGGCTAGGGTGTCACCAATATGCAGACCACATTCAGTTCTATCTGCTGTTGGGTGGCCAGACCAATTCTACCCCCAGAATACCTGGTTTGGGGGCTACAGGATGTGGTGGGATGGCTTAGCCTGAGCAGATTGAAATTGAATCCGATGAAGATGGAGGTCCTGTGCCTGAATCAGAGTGGCTTGGGGGTAGGGATCCCATTACCAGCCTTTGATGGGGTGATGTTGGTGCCAGCACCAAGGGTCCAGAGTCTGGGAGTGCTCCTAGATGCTTCCTTAACAATGGGGGCCCAGGTAGCTGCCACTGCCAAGGCAGCCTTTTATCATCTTCAGATGATTAGGCAGTTGGTTCCCTTCCTCAAATGCAATGATCTGGCATCAGTGATCCATGCAATGGTCACCTCAAGGTTGGACTATTGCAACACTCTCTACATGGGGCTGCCCTTGGTGCAACTCCGGAAGCTGCAGCTGGTGCAAAATGCAGTGGCCAGGCTGTTGATGGGTCTCACTATGTGGGAACACATCCAGCCTGTGCTAAAGGCATTGCACTGGCTGCCAATAGCATTCTGGATTTGCTTCAAGGTGCTGGTTTTGACCTTTAAAGCCCTTAATGGTCAGGGACCTGCCTACCTACTGCCTTTCCTTGCATGTTCCCCAGAGAGCACTGCATGTTCCCCAGAGAGCACTGAGAAATTGTCTGGCCCTCCCTGGTCCAAAGGATGCCAGGTTGGTAACGACTAGGACCACAGCATTTTCCTTACTGGAACAAGCTCCCTGTTGAGATCAAGGCCCTGCAGGACCTCTCACAGTTCTGCAGGGCCGTGAAAACAAAGCTTTTCCAGAGGCCTTCTGATAGCCTCGGGGCCAGCCTAGAGTTGAAGCTTTTTAGAGTGGTAGCACAGTCGACCGTGCATGAACACACTTTATTCAGAGAACCGCCAGTGATATTAATGGTTTTAAATTGTTATTATGTACTGTTTTAGATATATTTTGTAGTGAATATTGTTTTATTGGTTTTATGTGAGCTGCCCTGAGCCTGCTCCGGTGGGGAGGGTGGGGTAAAAGTTGAAAAATAAATAAATAAATAAAATAATAGCAGAAATGGTTAGCATTACCTACTACAGGAATTGTGTGTGGTCATTTTCAGAATTTTGAGAATGGGTAGTGGGTATCGCCAACAAATGGCTGCCATGGAGGCTGGGGTCAATCACAGTATGCTGGGAGGTTTCAGCCCCGGTATCCTCCTATGGTAAAGATAGCTGTTTCCAAATGGGTTTACCTACAGACTCCAAGTTATTCCTTCTGGTCTCTTCTTCTGAAGCATCTCCTTCTCTGAAGAGATGGAGGTAAACCAGACTCTTTGGGGAAGATGGAAGTGAGCATTAAGGGGAAAAACACATTTGTGGATGACACTGCAGCAATAAGCACAACATTGGGGATCACTACCCAAGAAGTTGGAGGGTATGCAGCATCAATAAGAAGATTCTCATTAGAAGATCACTAGGTAATTCACTATTTCGTGATATTTAGATTGTTATCCTATATATATAAAGGCCCTAGTGTATTGGCACTTTCCAGCTCTCCCATTGACTGTGCTGTGCACTCCATCAGGTGCACGCTCCATCAGCCATTGGCCTGTCAACTGCCACTCAGAAGTACTCATGTGCCATTGGCTGGGTGCTGGGTGCACTCCTCTCTCCTGCCCACTACTAGCTTGGGCACTTTTCTCCATCTGAATAAACTGCTAAAATGGCTGTCTCTCCTGACAAAGATGCTTCTATTGCTGCTGCTTTGCTCCTCCACATATGGCTGGCTACTGAAACAGCTGTTCCCTGCTCAGGAAGAGGCTCCTCCTGCTGCCGCTTCTCCTGCTTGGCTCCTCCATGGCTGGCTGGCTATTAAGGTGAGCCACCGGCCTTCAAACCATTCTCTTCTCCTCCAGCTGTGGGGCTCACTTTCCCCTCAGTGGATCTTCCCTGATGCTCCTGGTTAATCCTCCCACCGATATTTAAAAATAAAAATCATGGACTTTGTGTAGGATTCATCTGTGTGTGAAGAGCAGCCCATTGCCAGGAACCCCATGGTTGCTCTCAGGATCCCAAGAGCAGAGAAGCCAGAAAGTTAGGTCAGAAGCACAGCTCCATGACTGGCTGTCTTTGGCCTCTCCACTAACTGTGAGGCATCAGCAGACCTAGATTCACCATAAGACTTTGCAGGATGCTGGACAAGGTCCAGCTGTGAGTGCCTGCGGACTCCAGGCCATTGCTGCAGCTGGAAACACTCAGTCCTATAAACAGCCTGTAGTTCAGCTCTTGGGTGCTGTGGGATCAACAGCTTTGTTAGCACTGTGGTGTGTGGACGGAACAGTTTTTTCCCCAAGCATGTCTGATTCCCCCTGTATGGAATCTAGCTGTCAAAAAATATGCTTCAGGAAATGGAGGGCAGCAGCATAAGGGGGAGAGAAGGATTAGCTGTGCCTGATCTCAGAAATTAGCTGCTTTCACTCTCAAAAACTGTCCATATTTCCTGTGTGAAAGGAAATAATTGTACTGTGTTAACCCTGGTTGCAGTGCTTTTTAAACATAGTAAAAAAGCTGAAGAAATTTCTGATTCTGAATCAGCAAGTCTTTCTCACATAGAAAGACAGTTTGATTCATCATATTCATTAGTCTCTCTCAAATGTCTGAATGGTATATGGATGTGGTTTCTTCTTATTATCATAAGGAGAAACCTTAACCCTCTGTCTCTGCTCCTTTCAAGGTACAGGGGAAGTAGTCTACCTACTGCTGAGGAAGGAAAAAGCTCTGCTTGCCTATCGCTGTGTACAAGCAAAGCCTTTTCGTCTTTTACTTGCTACTGGCAAGGTTTCTATCATAGCAAAGGGGCAAAATTAGTCTGAGGTGAAGATTCAGCCACTAACCTCCCTCATGTTTTAAAGCCCTCCCAAAGCCCATGAAATAGTACAGTTTTTGGAAAAAAACAGCAAACATGTTTCATGGAAAGATGAACTAAGTATTCTTATTGGACAACATCCTTGTCAGGAACCTGTTTTTGAAGCAACTCATATTTCTGCCTAAGGCAATAAATCTAGGCAGAGGATTCCCAGAATAAACTATTAGATCAAAAAGTTTCCAGAACTTATTAAATGTAAGAAATTATTATTTTTTCTTCTTTTTGGTTTTTATAAAATTCTATTTTGTGTATATTCTTTTATGTATTTTGTGTATATTCTTTTATGTATTTTGTTTAAAATCTATTCTATTTCAGAGGATTTTGCAAAATTTGCAATTCAGTGTTGTTAATGTGAGGATGTAATTAGTAAACTTCCAACTATATAGCTCTAGAAATAAATGTAACATCATGGGCATAAATAAAATCACTAGAGTGGAAGCCCTAAGACCAGGGGTCATTTCGAGCAGGAGTGTGCACGAGCGCCGTTCCAGGAGTAACAAGCCCAGGACCGGGCACATATGGTGATGCAAAAGCAAAAGCATACTAACTTGATCTGTATTTTCATGCTTGTTGTATGGTAGCTTCCCTGCAAGAGCAAAGGAATCCTAAAGTGTCTTTAGTCAAAGTGTAAAGCTGGCTCACCAGCTCTGAGTTGGGAAATACTTGGAGATGTTTGGGGTGGAGCCTGAGTGGTGGGTGTTGCCTTCTGACACACTTCCGATGATGTCAGGGGGTGTGACATATGCAAATAAGTTATGCTAATGAGTTATGCTAATGAGCTCCTGCACCTCTTTTTCTACAAAATGAGCAGAAGGTGTCTTACTTCTTGGTGTTTTACTTCATGCTTTGTTTTCTGTTGGAAAACATCAAGGAAAAATTACCACCACAAACATAACTTTACCTGCCAGTGGGTGATGCTCTGTGCTCTTCTTGAAGCCACATGCTAGGACCAAAATTCTAAAATACATTTTTAAAAGATAGACTGTATTCCCTCACAGAAACTAGGCACATTATATTTCCTGTCTGTCTGTCTCCCCCAGGATTGTTGATACAGACATTTAAATTTTTTTGGAACCCTGTTATTTGTAAAGTTATATGTTAACTCTGATTCATATAAAAGGAACTTAGTGTAAGACATTCATTATTTTTTTTATTTGAATGCTCCTAATCTGTAATTTTGCATGTCCGACTTCCATAATGCATTTGCATTACAAATGGAAAGTATTAACACATAATATAAACATTACTAAATCTGTGGTAATCTCATGCTTGTTTTTTATTCCTAAAAAGGAAGTGGTAGTTTGGGAGATTTACAAAGTGGTAGTCCTGGTACAACCTATTAACAGACCACAAGAGTGTTTATCTGATCCCTGGATCATTATTGCGGGGGCTCAGAAGGATTACTCATTGCACAGCGCTTCTTCCTTCGTGAAAATGTCCAGGGCTCATTGGTATGATCCCATTTCTAATTGCTTCTTAACATCTAGTTTCACAGTGATTGTAAAAAGAGGCTCCCTTTTTCACTACTTTTTGAGAAAAATGCATGGAAAGCAAAAAAGTAAATGATTTTTTTTAGAATATACTATTGATATGACCAAGGTGGAAGAAATTCAGGAGGCAATTCAGCACACCCCACCCTCCTTAAAAATATGCAGAACATGCAGAAAGGAACCAGATGAGACAGAGGTACAGGCAGGAAGAAATTCCATGCACAAAGCAGCATGTTCTGGAGAAGAAAGGGAGGTTGAGGTGAGCTAAAGGACTGAATGACCCCCAGATGTAATGGATGGGGTAATAAAAGCCGTGCTTCTGGAATGTACAAGTCAATGCATGGCAAAAGAATGGCCTCATTTAAAAAATATTTTCAGTGCTCATATGTTGTTTTTTTTTAAATGAAACCTGGGAGCACACAGATTGCCTGGGTATCAAGGAGACTGAGAGTTTCTGCATCAGTGTGAGTTTCTGTTTGGTGTAGAGCCAGTTTGGTGTAGTGGTTAAGTGTGTGGACTCTAATCTGGGAGAACCGGGTTTGATTCCCCACTTCTCCACTTGTACCTGCTGGATGACCTTGGGCAAGCCATAGCTCTGTACCAGCTGTTCTTTCAAGGACAGTTGTCTCAGAGCTCTCTCAGCCTCACCTACCTCACAGGGTGTCTGTTGTGGGGAGGGGAAGGGAAAGGAGTTTGTAAGCCGCTCTGAGACTCCAAGTGAGTGAAGGGCGGGTTATAAATCCAATCTCCTCCTCCTCCTTCTTCTTCTCTCTCTCACAGTTGACAGGGACAGCATCCAGCCAAAAGAATTCCTGCTGAACAAAATTGTCAATGTTTTCATGCTCAGCATCTCCTAGTTTCTACCAGTCATTGCCCTGTCTCATCAATCAGGTGGCCAGTTCCAGGTTGGGAATTTTCTGGAGATATGTGCATAGCATCTGGGGCGGTGAAGAATCTCAGTGAAGTACAATGCCACCAAATCTTTCCTCCAAAGCAGCCATTTTCTTCAGGGGAACTGATCTCTGTTGTTTGGAGATAAGCTGTAACTCTGTGCCATCTCCAGTTATACCACGAGGTTAGCAACCCATACTCACTGACTTTGGGAAGGCTTTCTGATTCTATGTAAACACAGATCTTGGTTGCCTGAACTGTTCTGTTACCTGGAACTGCACACATACTAGGCATGCAAAAGAAAGGCATCATTTGTATCTGCTGGCAAACAGGTAAAGCAGATGAGTGGGATAAAGGCACACCTGTGGGTTATCCTGTACCGTAAACAGTAGGCAGCACTAGACAGACTGTCTGACTTGCAGGTAGCAGAGGGGAATGCTTCATTTGTATCTCTAGTAGATAAGTAGGACAGTTGGGAGGACTGAGACACAGCAGCTATCCCTCTCCCCACAACCACCCCAATAGATAGATATTATCAGACACTTTGTTTGCTCTAGACAGGACAGGTGAAAACACTTTCATTTTACCCACTGGCAGGCAGGCAAGGCATTGGTGATGGGGCGGGATAAAGGCCCTGCTTTTCTTCCTCCTCTAGAAATTGTCACCTGGCCTGCCTTGTAGATGGACCTGAAGGGATATTTAATTTATTTATACAACATAATCAGTTTCATTCCTGAGATGGATAGAGACAGAAGTTTTTCACCCCCTCTCCTTAACAATAAAAATAAACCACATATAAATACCAAGCCAGATGGAATGAGGTGAGGAAGGATGAGATAACCTATTTATGTGTGAAAGAACTGCTGAGTTAAGATTGTCCTGATTTTATGTAAAAGCACAAAGCAGTTGCATCATTTCCCTCATACTGGTATTAGCCCTGGTATGGAGAAAAGGCAGGCAACACCTACATCTGCCATTTTCCCATGGAGGAACCCCCACCAATGTTCCTGTTTCCCAGTACCATCCCTGCGACCAGAAGGAGAAATATAATATTCAAAAATGCTTTTGGTGATAGTGTAAAATCACTTCCAGGGGAAACCCAGAAGTGTCCTCAGTCCACTCTCAGAACTGCTGGAAGTTCTATGGTTTCATCATAGAGTTTCTGCTGATTACTAGAAAGCAATGTCCATTCCGGGTTTTCCCTGAACATAAGCCTCATGTCAGCCAGGCTCTTCATTCACTTTGCACAGGGCTCGGCTAGGCCATGCTGAACACTGGCCCCTCCCTTGCCGTGCATGCATAGGCTTGGTCAGGCATCACCTTCTGTTAGCATCAGTTTGAAGGGGCCTTTGCCTCACCTTGCATAGGATCCAGTTGGGCCAGGTGCTGCCCTTTTGCCTTTGCCCTTTTGCCTTGTGTGGAGCTCAGTTTCTCTAAAAACTATTGCTGCATGGAATTGTATCACACAAGAAATTTATGGAAAGTTCTCTTCTGAGATTATATAGAGAATCATGGAATGTGGATCTTTCTTTGAAAAAGCTGTGATGTGAAATGAGACAACTAATTAGCTAGCATGCTCATTGGAAGGAAATGCTTCATGAATTCCTGATTCTACTTTGAAATCATCTATTGTGCATCTGGACAAGCTTTGCCTGTTTCATCCATTTCATCCATTGGACTTTGATGTATATGGATAATGGTGTTTGTACTTGATATGGACGTATGGAATTGATGTCTTTGTGATTGGATTAATATATAACCACTATACAGTGGGATTGTACATTCTGGATTCAACAGAGGTTATTTTTTATACTATTATACACAGTTGTGTTGGGTTTTTTTATTCATATACTGTGTAAGTACTGGTTTGTTTGGGTCACTACTGATTTAAGGCATGGCCCAGCCAGGAAGGGAAGAGACAGCCAAGGGAGCATCTGCCTGGCTGTGGACTGTGGGCTCTAGATAACTCCTACCCAGGGGGGTCCTGATGGCCCCACCAGACTCTTTTGATGCCACCTGTGCCCTTCAGGGGGTCACAGTTGACTCTGCAGCCCTTCTCCCTGTCTCTGTTGCCTCGGTCTGCGGCAGTCCTGCTGCTTGTTCCATGGCCCTTCACCTCACCATCCATCATTGCACCGCAGCCACCTCTGTCTGCTTCAGCCCTCTCCCTGCTGCACCCGGCTCCCACCCAGGTAGGCCTTCACATCTGGGAGTCAGGGCCAGCTTTGGAGCAAGCCTGTTTGTCATAGCTTGGGGGCAGCAATGGCCAAGTTGCTCCAGATACGGTCCCAGCCCTGGACACAGGTCACCCAGTGGTCCCTTCTGGGCTCAATGGCTCTTCCTTCAAAGGCCAAAACAGCCCTGAAAAGGGCCTCCCTTCACTTTTTACTGGCACAAACCAAGCCTATTGTGGTTGCCAAGCAACAGCGACTGAGGACAACCCTTTTTTAAAGCTACAGGTGCTCCCTCTATTATTTGTGTAACGGGCTGGGTGTCAGTAGGTCAGGAGCCAAGTCGAAGTCCAAGACAGTCCAAAGTCAAGCCAAACCAGGAACGAATCACCAAGTCCAAAACGCAAGCCAAAAGCAGAGTCAGTCCAAGCTGAGGTCAGAGAGGGAAACTCATGAGCAAACCAGTCCAAGGAGTCAACCAAAAGCCAAAGTCAAAGAGAGCCGAAGTCACGAGCCAGAGGATTTAGAATCAAGCCGAAGTCAAGCAGGTCCAGAGTCACAAGCCAGAAGGTCCAGAATCAGGTTTAGCTGATGTGAGCAGAGCGGGTGCAGAGCTTAGCCAGAATGACTTATTGCCAGCACAAGTTGTTGGTCTTTGTGCTGTGCCTAAATACCCAGCCACTTCCTGTGCTTGTTAGCAGCTGGCAGTCAGGTCCCGGCTCCCTCTAAAACTCAGGGCTGAGTGATCTGCGACTATGCATGCGTGCCTCTTTTCTCCTAGCAGCTAAGTCTTGCCTGGATCGTGACCGTAGCCATTTCACCCGAGGAGGTGAATCAGGTGGGCTTGAGCTTGGCTGTGGCTCAGCTGCTGCTGGTGTTGGGGTAATGCCCTGAGAGGTGCTTGCTTGAGCCTCCTCTGGTTCAGGTGGAGGCTCCTCTGGAGCTGGGGACTGATCGTCCACTGCACTTAGGTTCGCAGGAGGCAGGTCTTCAGAGGCACTCCTGACAATTTGGGGGTTTTTTTAATCCCCCATTTTTTTGGTTTTTTAAAAAAAGTTTTCAGCATTTTCTGCAAACCTGGGACATTTTCCAGGTTTTTAAGAAGATCTGTCTTGTTCATTCATGGGCCCTATCTCCAAGTTTGTATCCTCAGATTTGGGTGACTTGGCTACTAGAATATAGATGATTATACTATTAATTGCCTCTAGAATTGAGATGCTTTCTCCTATCTATCTGAAGTTTGGGATGGAAATTTCCTTGGTTGAGGGGCCTCTAATGTTCCCTCTAAGCTGTGGAGTCTTGTGAGCAAAAATTCTACTTTGTGAGTGACTGGTGTTAAAGTTGTGAGCAAGCAGTTTGGCTACTGCATAAACTAGTTTGCTCTGGAGCCATCCTTCCTGAGTTAAGACAAAAATGTGTGAGCCGGAGACTAAAAAACTGTGAGCTAGCTCACACCAACTCAGCTTAGAGGGAACACTGCCACCACCCAAGCTCCCATTGGTTGCCAGGCACAGCTTAGCAACCCGAGGTGATATGGAGCAGTGGAGAACAGTGTTGTATAATGCTTCGGGTTGCCACTGAAAAGAAAAGCAGGGTATCTAAATAAACATTCACTGCCATGGACAAATCTCCAACCCACCCTATGGGCCATAGTTCTTTAAACTTCGGGGGGGGGGGGGGGGCTCTTGCACAAGCACCCGAATGATGCCCCTGCCACCACCACCGCTGCTGCCAGAGCCCCCCGGCTCCTCTCTCCCCGGAAGCCCCTCCCTCCCTCCCTCCCAGGGCCAGTGTGATGATGTTCCCAGGGCGATGCTCTGGCAATCGCCCGAGCATCGCCCCAACAGTTGCCCAGATGGCCCCAGGAAGGAGGGAGGGAGTGGGTTGCAGGGAGGTGCGGCAGTGGCCAAAGGGTGGGCGGCGGCGGCAGCAGCCAGCGGGAGGGCCGGTGAGTGAGCAAGCAGGCCGGTGGGCACCCTGTTTCACCAGGCACCCTGTTTCTCCAGGGGGCTGTTTCGCTGGGGGGGCTCAGTCCCATGGGAAATTTCAGGGGTGGCCTGAGCCCCCCTGCAGTTGTTGCCTATGGGCCATTCCTCCTCTCCCCCTCCAGCAGTGGGAGACAAAGGACCTGGGGATGCAGCCCTCCAAAGGCATTAATAGGATTTCAGGCTCCATTCCTAGGAGTTCGTTAAGGCAAAAGATGGAGGATACAGAAGCATACAGTAACATCCCATGCCCTCTGAACATTGTCTGTGTGGACAGAAGAACAGAATAGAATAAGCCTATTATTAGGTAAGCAGCTCTTTGTACAAGGGTGGAACTTGGATACCTGGTAGGTCTGGGTTGTGCTTTCTGAGGCCCCAGAATTAGGGATACTGTGTCACCTCTTTTTGAAAACTATGTCTCTGGCATGTTGTTTCAACACAGGAAGTTTCTCTCATCATCAGATCCTCAAAGCAAGATGTTGAAAAAGCAGTCTGGTAGAGAGCGGCTTGCTGCTGAGGCTTACACAGCCCTCCAAGGTATTGGATTAATGGGCAACCAAATGGCAAGTGAGATTCAGGATAAATAAGCACAGAAGGATGAACTTGGGACAGTAAATGTTAGTTTTACATATATGCTGATGGAAATCTACATTTTCTGTGGCTTCACAGGAAAAAGTTCTTGGACTTGTAAATATTAGGGATGGGCACGAACTGCATGAAGAGCCAAAATCCAATCTGAACTTTGCCCAGTTTGTGGTTCGTGAGCCGAGGTTCATCACCCACGTTTGCCAACCAAATCACACCCACATGTTTGCCAAACCAAATGCTTTTGGGCATGACTTGAACAACAAAACCCACCCATAAAAGCTGGCTTGAAAATGCTAGGTAACAGTGGGGGTGGTGACATTTTTCAGCCTTGGAAACATGAATAGGGGCCCTCAAAGCTTGATAGGCAATGCTGACTGCCAATAACAGAGTTCCCTTCCCATTACTCACAATGGGAGGGGACGATATATATAAATGTCAGACGAGCATGTGTTCCCTTTGTTGGCAGGGCACAGTGGTTTGGGACACAGAGGGTATACTAGCATGTAAAAGAGTTTTGCTGTTGGGCGTGGTCGTGGGGATTGCTTAGCTAGCCTACTTAGTCAGGGGCTACAGGGTTTAGCTTTGCCCTGGGTTCCTCTGTATCATAATTTGGGTTTTGTTTGTTTGTTTGGTGCAAAGGGTGGGAAAATCGGGACTGAATTCTTCTTTCACATAGTAAGCATTTTGGTTCAGCAGGAGTTTGCTGCTACCTGCTTTCTTGGGGGTTTCCCTTCCCTTTTCATTTCGTTCCCCCCACTTTGAGTTGCAGTGGAGGGATTGATCTTTGGGATTTGGGAGGGGGGCTTCAGCTCAGTTCTCTGCCATTTTATCTCCTCACTGCACAATGGGCTACTTTTTGTTTTGAGGTGATCTGTGTTTGTCTTTATTTTAGTACCCCCCAATTTTCCTACCAGCTCTTGCTTTCCAAAGCCCTACCTAGCTGCCCTTGGTTTGGTACCTGTGTGTTCAAAAACTTACTGAGGTGACCTTTCCTGCCAGCTCTTGCTTTCCCAAGCCCCACCACTGACCTGATTCTCCTTTGGGTGGGGCTCACCTTGCCCCACAGACAACCCAGACAACAACAAACTCACCTGGAAGAACCATCAGGACCAATAGTGTCCTCCCCATAGCAGAACACATGCCACACGAACCAGCATCTGTATCCCACTAGTACATCGGACATGTTTTACATCATGTTCAGGCAACTGAGGGGACTTCCAGTGATCCCAGGCACTGGAAGCAACCTGTGTAAATCACTCCATGTCCCTCCCACCACAGGTGAATGCTTTCTGGGAATGGGATGCTGGAAGCTGGTTGTGGTCCCCAGGACAACAAGTGTTGTTGTGTGGTTCTCCTTTCTTGCAGGGGGCACACCATGGAGGGCTGGCTACATGCAGTCACCTAGTCTGCCCACCTAGTCAAGCATGGTCATGGGCCTATCCCCTTTCTCCCACAGCACTGGCAGGGTGATTCCAGGAAAGCGGGTCAGGCACCACCGGTGTTTATCTGTCTTCCCAGTCCACTCATCCTTCTTCCCATGGTGGCTTCTCTTCCTTCACAGTCATCAGTTACGACTCATCGGATCACTGAAGGTTTCAGCAGGTTTGGGGACTTCCACAGATCCATGGCCATGGCACATAGCTGGCATCTTTAGCCCTGCCACCTGTGCTTGCCAGTCACACAAGACTTCAGTGGCTTAGGAGATTTCCACAGATCCTGGGGCATGGCACATAGCCTGTGTTATATGCCCCAGTACCTGCGCTTGGCAGCTTGGCAGATCTGTCCTGGTCATGGAACATCAGTGGTGGTTGGTTTTGGTCACTGATGTTGGTGTTGCGGGGGGCTGGCAAGAACAATGTGTTGCATGTGGGAGACCCTTTGTGGTGGGGGGATCTGCTACATCAACAGGTTTGGTGCCCCACTGCATCATCCTCACCAGTGATTACTTGGATTTCTCAAGGCAGCATATTCACACACACAACTTGCTTCAGTGCTTGGTGGCTCCCCTTCTCATCCGAGAGGGCCTTCCCTTCATTTCCTGTGCCTTGGCCAAACCATTTCTTGTTCCTCACTGGCACGGTGGCTGTGGGTGTCCTATCTCCCACGTTGCTATGAAGGTGTTGCTTGCTGGAACTGGCAGAGGCAAGGTCTTTCTTTTAGAGCAAGCTATAAGATGTCCTCTTGGTGTCTTGTGGAGGGGGCCTTCCATCAGTGTCAACCTTTGCTTGTGATGCTGTCATGGTGATTGCTTGCTGGTTGTCTTGCCCTCTCCCCCCGTACTCTAATCAGTCGCATTGGGCCTGTCGTATCCATTCTGTGGCCCAGAAGGCACACTTGAGATTTCCTCAAAATGCACTTTTCTGGGGGCATGTTTTTTTGGCAGCCTATAAATTGTCCCCCCAAGTCCAAACAACATGTAACTGGTAGGGTATGTTGGGGGCATGTGGCTTGCACAGGGTTCATTTATACACTCCTGAACCTGCATCTGATGTCTCTCCAAAAAGCACTTTCCTGGTGCACCTTGTTTAGGGGTCTGTAACTCAGACCCCCAAGTCCAATCTGCATGTAATTTATGGGGCATGTGGAGGGGCATCCCAGGGAGGTACACTGTGAGTTGGATGCTTCTAGCTAGGGTCTGTTCTATACACTCCTGAACCTGCGCCTGACATCTCCCCAAAAATCACTTCCGGGTGCACCTTGTTTGGGGCTCTGTAACTGGGCCTGTAGCTACAGTGGGGCCTCTCGGGGCCCATCCCTGGCTTATCACCAAGGCCCCATGACTTCCCATCCAGCCCAGGTCCCCCAAAAAACCCTCATTTTTTTTTGTGCCACAGAGTTCAGCTGTGCCGCACCAAGCTATCACCCTCACCAAGCCTGCCTACTGCAGCCAAGCCTGACTGCTGAAGTCCCACCCCTGGCATCATCCCATGACCTTGCCAGCTAGCAGATGGGATGCCACCAGATGGGGTGCAGGAAAGAAGCAAAATGGCAGCTATGGGATGGTCAGTCCAGTACCCCATCTTCTGGTTTTCATCCATGTTGTGAATTGTGGCACAGCAATGGCTGTTGCAGTAGTGGCAGAAGTGGCATGGCTCCCTCCTTGCCTGTCCTGTGCCCCCAACTTTTGAAAAAGCCCCCAACTTAAAAAAATCCTGGCTACGCCCCTGTCTCTAACTCAGACACACACCCCAAGTCCAATCTTCACCAAACTTGATGGTAAGGTAGAGGAGAATCACCTGAAGATGACCTGTGATTTTGGGGCCTCTAGGACTTGGGGGGGCATGTCCCTCAGTTCACCATCTGGTTCCATTAGTGAACTGGGCTGGTTCGATGGTTTGGTTCATGAACTGCTTTGGGACCTGCCCCAGTTTGCTTCATAAACCAAACCAGGGTTTCCCAGTTTATGCCCATCCCTAGTACATATCTAACTGAAAATGGTCAAATCAGTTTGCTGCAACACTGAAAAAACTGACTTGATAATATGAAAAGGTCTAAAAGTAAGCAGCAAGTGTTATAAAGCCATTATCTGAAGCAGATTTTTATTGTATCAAGCAAAATTCCATGACTACTGCATAATTACAATAAAAACTAATAAATGTACAAAACAATTTCATATCAAACATATATTAATAATGGATCCAAAGACCACTGAATGTTTAATTCATCCTCTTTGGAATTAATATAAGAACTCATGTCTAATTTTGGCTGTACAGCAAAATATGTCATTTTACATATAATGTATCTATCCAGGGCCTAATCTAAAGCAAATTCCAGGATACAACCTGGCTTTATAGCAGTGATGCAGTCCATTCATCTTCTAGTATAATGGAAAAAAATAAATGTTCATGAAGAAAATCTTCATAATACATTGTATGTACCTACAAAGAACATACATAGAGATAGGCCCTCTCAGGGGTCCAGAGACTCCTGGGCCACTTTCAATTTTTGAAGTCCTAGCCTTAATTTTTTTTAAAAATACAGCACATGAAAACAAGATAAGGCAGCAAAGAAAGAATGTGACATAATATTTTGTATAGATCTGAAGCCTTTTTTCAACCTGAGTCCCAGGCCAAGTGCCCCTCCTGTTTCTCCCATTTTGACTGACCCAGCATAGGGAATTGGGAGATTGCAGCAGCAAGCTCCACTGCCTGTCCATATGTATGTAGCCTGATGGTGAAAGAGGCTCTTAGGTGGTGCAGTGGTGTGGAGAAACACAGAACAGTGTCACACAACACCATGATATCATTTCTGGCCAAAAACCCAGACATGATGTCACTGAGTTATGGTTTTTACCATAGAAATTGGTGGGATTCCTAGAGCATTGCATGACACAGTGATATCACTTCCAGTTTTCTGACTGGAAATGACATGGCATTACATGACATCCTCCTCCTCTAATTTTTTTCCCCTGCCATTCCACTGAGCACTGGCAGGGGGGAGGGAACATCAGCTGGAGTTCCTCCACCAGAAATGGGTAACTGGCAATCCTATGAATGTGCAATCTGTACTTGTGTATGCTTCATCCCTGTGATCAGGAGCTCTGCTTTTCTAAGGTTTAAGATTATATGCAGAGAACCTAGACTCTGTGCCAACATTAGCTGAATACATGTAGGAGTAAGATAGGGCCAGTAAGTGAGATCCCAGTGTACATTCAGTGTATGTAGTTATAAGGTGTATACTAGGTTACTCTCTCCATATATGGAATGTTGAAAAAGACCTTTATATACCATACATGCAATCCTAAACCAGTTACACCCTTCTAAATTCATTGCAGCCAATTCTGTTTAGGCAGTGAAAACTTGCCTAGACCAACTGTACTTCAAGTCAGCTAAATATTTTTTTAAACCCAGTTTCATATTTTATCATGGGCAGATGTTTAGGGCCTACACTGCTGCCAGGTTACTGTGATATTCAAGGTATTTTACTTTATGCTCCATTTGGGCCTTAGCAGAAAGTTAGATCAAGAAATTATAAAACATGCCTGAGAATGCAGATAATGAGACAAAATATTCTCAAAAATTTTTGTCATGAAAAATGCTTCAATAATTCATGATATTTATTTTTTACTATGGCAGAAAGAAACCAATACTCTTAGTTGTGGAAATGGAGCACTTGGAATAACTACTACAATTCCAGAACAAATCTGGTGGTTTATCTGTTGTATCTTTAACCTGTTTTTCCCATCATTATGTATAGTACATTTGTTCCAATGCTTTGGCCTTACAGATTTTGTCATCTGACTAGGGTGAGAAAAACCTGGATAGAAGCCAAGGAATCTTGCTTAGCAACAATAAGCTGTTCCTCCTGTGAATTCATATAGGAACAACATTGACCCAAATAATTTACAGTACAACCCTAAACTGTTATACCAATCTATGACTGAGGACAGACTAGGAAAGTGGAGCAGGAGAGCTCCACTTCAGAGGCAGGGGAAGGGAGCCAGTTCAAAAAGCCACAGCTGTTCCCCGGCTCCCTTCTGTACTCACCCGCTTCGGAGCCGCTTCCCTGCTGCCTCAGAAGGACACCAGGAGAAAGCGGTGTCCAGGGGCTGTCTGCTGCTTGGATCCTGCTTCCCAGCTATATGGACGGGAGGAGGCGGGATTCAAGTGGAGGCGGCGGTGTGAACGCTCCGTTCTGGCATGCTCCTGTTGGAAACTGGCCAGTGGGAACGCACAGCCCCAGGCCAGTTTTCCCCCATGGCTTTTGCTCCCGTTGTCATCCCAAGGCAGATTGCAAGTCTGTCCTCAGCCTATGTCTACTGAAGTCTAATGACTTAGAAGGGGATAATTTTGTTTCGAATTGTACTGAAAATAAGCTAAACCAATGTTGATCCAGTTTCCACTTTTGATACATGATACGAAAAAATAAACACACTTGTTTTGATGTAAGTGATCTCGAGATGTGTCTCTTTTGAAGTGTGCATTGGTTGCCATCAAGAGAAGTTTCATAGAGAATGGGATGCTAAGATCATATTGTATGTATGCTGTAACATGGGAGTTGAGGTATCTAAAACACACAAAAAGAGAGAAGAAACTCTTTACTTGGCACTTCTTTGTTCATTTCATGTATATAAACTAAAGTGGGGAGGGCTAAAATTGGGGCTTTTTTAAAAAAAGAGGTGCCGGAACACTCAAGAGGGAAATTAAGTTTTCAATCTGCATACTGAAAATCATGAACTTTAAAACATTTTTAAAAGAATTTTGTGGAAGAGGTTCTGGAATTCTGTTCTGGTGTGTTCCCCCAGAAAAAAAGCCCTGCCTAAAATACCACCCTTTCTAACTTATTTCAAGACTGGCATTTTATCAGTTAAGTGCATGATTGCTATCCTAACTCACAAGAGTTATGTCAGGATATAAGGCTTTTTGTAAATAATAGTGTGTGGGGGAGAAAGAGTTGTGGTTAATACTTTCACTCCAAATCTTTCACTGACTAGAGAGAAAGCTGCAAATGCTAAGTTTCTAAATGCAGGTAATATTGATGTTGCTTCCTGCCCTTTGTGTATGCAATTGAACCATAATGCAATTATTCCTCTTTATAGGGTTGCTCCGTCTCAAGAAAGACATTTAAAATGGGAAAAGATATGGAAAAGAGTAACTAAGATGATCAAGGGGCTAGAGCCCCTTTTGTATGAAGAAATGCTAACGCATTTGGAGGGGGGGGTTGTTTGTTTAGAGGAGGAAATGGACTACTAAGGGTGGACATGACAGAAAAATAGGTAGCATATTTAACCCTTGCATCATATTGCCCATAATACTCTTACTCATTCACTTTGCAGTTTACCATTATATTATGTCGTGTGTTGTAAATGATTATGCTTCACATGTCAGTATTAACAATGAATTGTGCTGATGCTGCAGGGTTTGATAAGAAACTGAAAAAAGGAAAGCAGGAACAACCAATTTGGTTATCTCTGGCTGTTACTTTGTCCCCCCCCCCCCCCACTAATATCTTAAACATATAAGGAAGGAAGGGGGGAGACTACTAGTCACCTTTCTTATCATCCAGATGTGAATATTATGATTCTACATGTGAAAAGCATGTTTTCTGTCTTCTGCAGCCGCTCTTAGTTTAAAATGTGGTTTGTTTTTGGCAATAGAAAATAATCAAATTAAGTTTTGTTAAAGTTTGAAACATCTACAGCTTGTATCTTTAGAAATGCAAAGTACTTCAGTTATAACTGTATGAACTTTTAGCATGATAATATCCAACATTCGGATCTTCTTATCATGCCTGCTCAAAGTACTTTCTCCTACACAGCTGGAACTGAATGCATGAACAACTGCTGATCACTAGAGGCCACTGTGCTTCTTACAGTGCAAGATGTTAAACTGTCTGGTCTATTTGCAGTCTGGAGACAAATGATAAGGATACATGTAGATCAATAAACTCACCATTCTTCCAGCTCCTTTTCCTTTTAATCGCTCCCCACTTTCTACCATGAACATGTAACTCTTTGGATCCCTCTATCAAGTATAACTTTGGCATTCTCAACAATACCAGTCTTTTATTCCCAGATTCCTCCCTTCTTTACTTTCAAAATACCAACATACAGATTTTCTCAGCTTTTGGTAACCAGCAGTTCATACTAGTAAAAATCCCACAATTTTGCATGTCTTTTTTTAACAGTTAAGTATGTGTAAATCTGCATATGTGTTTTCCTTTTTTAAAGCAGTTGTGTCCAGTGTTCCCTCTAAGCTGAATTAGTGTGAGCTAGCTCACAGTTTTTTAGCCTCTGGCTCGCACACAGCTCAGGAAGGATGGTTCCAGAGCAAACTCATTTATGCAGTAGCCATATCACTCACTCACAACTTTAATGCCAGTAGCTCACAAAGTAGAATTTTTGCTCACAAGACTCCACAGTTTAAAGGGAGCATTGGTTGTGTCCTTCTCTTAACTGAGACTCAAGAAAAATTAACAATCATGAATAAGGATATTAAACACTACTAAGTAACAATCCTGTGCAGAATTACTTCATTTCTAAGCCAAATGAAATCAGTTGGGTAAAGACTGGGGTAATTCTGCACACGATTGCAGTGTTAATATTAGGCATAAGGGTTAGAAATTTAGTAGCACTGCAATGCTTCTGAATCCTTTTTAGTTGTAAGTTACTGTATCCAGCGATGGTTGTTCTACAAAATACATTAGTATACCTTAGCAATGCTCCCTCTAAGCTGTGGAGTCTTGTGAGCAAAAATTCTACTTTGTGAGCTACTAGCATTAAAGTTGTGAGCAAGCAATTTGGCTACTGCATAAATTAATTTGCTCTGGAGCCATCCTTCCTGAGCAAAGACAAAAATGTGTGAGCTGGAGGCTAAAAAACTGTGAGCTAGCTCACACTAACTCAGCTTAGAGGGAACACTGCTTAAGAGTACCATCCTGTTTTTCTCCCATTTCTCAAAAGTCATTGTGAAAAACCCTTTTCCCCTTAACCTCCGTATCTTCCTGCTTTCTTGTAGAATAGCTAGACCCTTCTTAATGCCTGTGCCTCTCTATGAACTGCCTGCTCTTTCATTCAGCTCAACTGCTACAAAGTCATTCATCAGAGTCTCTAGTGTATTACAGTTATGGAGGCTGAGGGCTGCATATGAGTGAACATGATAAACTTTAGACAAATAACTTTGAGGCTGGATAGAATTCTGGTGGCCAATCCATCATGTGTGCAGGCTGAGATTTTCCCACGCAGAAATTGAAATCTAGTCTCCACAACAAGGACCTCAGTTCTGATAAGTGTTTGGAATGTTCTCTTGGTTGATTTCTAAACCCACTGTTTGTGTTCTGTTGAAAGATACACTGAAATTTGAGTGTGGATCAAGAAAAATACCTTACCTCTTCACATGTGACCACAGTGGGGTCTGTATGATCAAAACATGTAACAGATTATGCAAGCATGAAACTGTAATTTTTCCCACATCTCTCAATACCCCCCCCCCCCACCAAGATGTGCTTTAGGACTGTACTAGCTATACCGTGAACATTTTCTTTCCATAAAATTTGCTGATCAGAAAAGAAATCTTCATATTTTTTCTCTGTATATAAAAAGACCATTAACATATTCTGTGTTAACTGAAGCTGTTGTTATATTTAATATATGTTAGCTTTCTGAAGCTATGCTGACATTGCTTCGGATGACAGAACCTATATAACACACACCAAGATTTTGGAGTTTGCCAGTATTGTTTAATATAAAATCATATGCATACATTGAAAAGATTGTACTGTGGACAATTAAGAGGTATCCAAACTTTTTTTTAGTGTGACATGTGAAAAGAGATATACAGTTAATTCTGTAGATATTGACCCTAGAAATGTACAGCCTTCCTGTGATATGCTCACTTCTAACTAAGCCAGTAACAGGAATGTATGTATAAGTTTTGCCTCTGGGTGACTTTTACAAGAGCAAAAGCTTCTAAAATATGCATTTCGGATTCTGGTATGTTGATGTTTCCTTGTCCCCAGCACACAGCCGTGTGTGTATTGCTAAACAAATAACCAGCATATCTCTGCATTGTATTTGAAAATATTGTTAAAACTCAAATGCAGCAAAAAGAGTAAATGAATGTTTGTTGCATTTAAGAGAAACAAATCAATGCAGATTCTAATTCCTATTTAATTTACTCTTGCCTGTAGTTCACTAGGCTTACTCCCATTGAGTGGTTTAATGTGTAGGTCCTGTTGAAACAAATGGAAATAGAATGGGAATGTGCTCAGTGGATTATGAACAATGGAAGTGGTCATGTAACAAGACAAATCAGTGCTTTAGAAATGAGCTGTTGTGATGCAAAAATTACAGCATCCAGGACTAAAATAGTAATGTAACACCTTGCACTATCACATTGTTCTGTACAATTTTTCCTACTTTTGCATAGAATAATCAGGGGAAACTTTTAAAAATTATTCAGAAAAGAAGGTTATTGTTAACAAAAAAAAATTGTCAAAGCAACATTTTTTATATTGCTTATCCCATATAAGAACTCCAGAACATACTGTCAGACTTAACTTGTAGATCTTATCAGATTTATGGAATTTGATTACAGCTTCAGTGGATTATGTTTACCTAAGTTTTTTTTAAAGAATGCTGAACATTTAATTTCATTTTCATTTTAACTGCTGTAAATACTATTCCCTATATAATTTTTAATTATATGAAAAGCTTTAAAAATATTTACCCCAAATGCCATACAAAGTAAAAAAACTGAAATTAATCGCACTCAGTTAACTGAGAGATTCCACCAAAGGATGCCACATGAGGGCAATGAAGTGAAGAGAAAGTACATTAGGCATTATAGTTTTGTACTGATCTGTTATGTATTTTACATATATAATGATATCCACGCTGCAGTTAAGTTTCCAGTATTTGGCTTTAATGGTTTGCAACAATTTTAACAGGTAACAGGTCATATATAGTTGAAATGCATCTATTTGTAATTTCCAATTTGTATTGCAGACCGTTCATAGATACATCGGAAAGTGGATGGCTGGATTTCCCAGTATTGCACAGGATTACTGAACAGACTCACTCCTGAATAAGAAGCCTTTTTGGTGTTGTATCCAGGAGGGCAAAAATCATTGGAGCCAACTGCAGCAATTTTGTTGTTATGAAGGTAGACCACCTGGAAGTCATAAACATTATAGAAATCAGGCAATTGAGCTTTTATAGGGCAGTAAACTTGCAGGAAATATATATAGTTTTTATACATGGATTCCCAAATGTTTGTGGCAAAATCACTTTGAAGCTTTATCCCATGAGCTCCCACTGCAACATGAGCAAAAGAAACACTCAGCTACACTCTGTCCACACTGCAAAAAGTAAGTTCCCCACCTTCCTTCTTTATGTTGGTCTCTTCTGTCACAGTGTGATTATCCCAAAGGACAAGGATACAGAACTTCCCCATATCTTGTCATCCATCCTCAATGAGTCTCCAGTTTTCCACACACCCCTAAAGTACCTTACTAAATCCTGAGTAATTAGCTGCCTTGAGCCTCTTTGAACATGGCAAAGGTGAGATTGAAGACAGAAACAGAAACCATTGGTTGGGATAAAAAAGAAAAAAAGATTATTGATGGCTGAAGGACAAAGATGATGAGGGTCAGCCCCAGGAGGCCTTTAACCTCTCATCCCCTCACCACTACCCCCAGCACTGGTACACCTCCCCACCTGCCAGACTGCCTGTAAATCGCACCTCAGTTGAAGAGTGGAATGGAGCGGCATTACAAATTAAAACAGAATCTGAAACCAAAGATCCAGAGCCTTTCAATGCACTAAGAGATTTCTGAATAACCTAGCGATGACCCGATTCTATTCATCACTGAGGATTTTTGTTGTTGTTATTTCTGTGTAATACCTTCTGAAAGTGAGAATGGGGAAGAGGATGCTCACATGGATGTCTCTGTACACAGTGGTGTTCCAGTGCTTACTGGAGCCGCTGAATTAAAATTATTGAAAATAGGGATTACAAATGGGGACATGAAAAAAGCTTGTGGGAGCAGCCATCCTATTCCCTCCACCAGGGGTCCTCAAACTACAGCCCATGGGCCACATGCGGCCCGCCGAGGGCATTTTTCTGGCCCGCCGGGTGTGCCGCTGCCTGTCCTCCAATTCCCAGCAGCACACAAAGCAGTGGAAAAATTGCAGCCGACTCGTCCCGGGCCACATGACAAAGCCCTGCCCCCCTGCTTCCAGTCAGCCAGGAGGAGGCAAAAGGAAGACTGGAAGAGGGTAAGTGTGGGGTGGCAGGCGCTCCGGCTAGCCCCAAGTCTCCTAGCCGGCTGAGAGGCCTCTCAGCCGGCTAGGAGACCTGCGCCAGTCCCAAGAGCCAGGCGGGGGTCTTTTTCGAGGCTTTTTGTGCTGCTGGGAATCGGGGGTGGGGGGAGAGAGAGAGAGAGAGAGGTTTCTCTTTCCCTTCATGATGCCTGCAGTTAGTGGAGTTTCAGGGAAAAGCAGCTGGGGGCTTGCTGCCTTAAAAAGTTTGTGAGGATGCCGAGTTCTTTGTTTCTTCAGAGAGGGAAAGAAAACAGCCCCGTCAAGGGTGCCTTTTTAACTTTACTTGTTCTTCATTTTAAATACTGTATTTGTTCCCATTTTGTTTTTTTTACTTCAAAACAAGATATGTGCAGTGTGCATAGGAATTTGTTCATAGGTTTTTTTTTTAACTATAGTCTGGCCCCCCAACGGTCTGAGGGACAGTGAACTGGCCCCCTGTTTAAAAAGTTTGAGGAACCCTGCCCTCCACCTTTGCTTCCTCCCCTCAATCCCTACTTCTCTTTGTCTCTCATTCTCTCTCCTACCACCACTTCTCTAAATCTCTCTCCCTCATGCCATTCACTTTCTTTCTCTTTCTGCTTAACCCCATCACAATTTCTTTATCTCTCTGCCTCCCCCACTTCACCAGCGGAACCAGTTCAGCTACTGGCCTCTGTCGTTCGACCTACTGTGGCCTCTCCCCGCATTTCAGTTGCCATTGCTGGGACTGCCATGGCTCCCCACCACCCATCAGCATCAGGCCTGGCATGGCTCCAGACCTCCATTGCCAGGCCCACCATGGCTTCTCCCCCCCCAGTTGCTGCTGCCATCACAGGGGCTTCCAGCCAACCCCCACCACTGCTGTCGGGCCCAGCATGGCTTCCCACCCTCCACTGCCAAGCCCAATGCCACTTCTCCCCACAATTTCAACTGCTATCAGTGGGGCCCCTGCAGCTCCCAGCCACCACCTGGAGCAGGTATGAGCATTGTCTGCATAGACAATGCTTTGGGGGGGATTTAAACCCCCAGTGTGTTTTTGATTGTGTTTAGACTTTTCCTGCAAATCCTTCATGTTTGCAGAACTGTTGTGCCCTGTCCCCTTCCCCATGGCCCCTGATTCACAGATATAGATATCTGCAAATGGGGTCACATCACTATTAGAAAAGAAGAATTTTTTTAACAATATAAATTCTAAACTGTAAAATAACTTACAATGTACAATATATTGTAAGATTACAATGTACTGTCTTCTGTTGCTTCCCTTCCCACAAGAACCATTGGTTTGCTGTATAACTGAAGCTTTACACCAGGGGTCCTCAAACTTTTTAAACAGGGGGCCAGTTCACTGTCCCTCAGACCACTGGAGGGCCAGACTATAGTTTAAAAAAAACTATGAACAAATTCCTATGCACACTGGGAGGGCGGGTGGCAAGCCTCGGGAGTCCTAGGAGAGGGCTCCAAGAGCTGCATTCGGTCCTTGCTTCCTCCTCCTGGGAGGTCAGAGGACACTTCCTACCAGGAAGGATTGACGCCTCCCCAGGGGAGGCTCAGTACCCTACAGAAAAGTTTGGGAGGGGGGCCAGCTCCCCAGCCCCCCTGAAGTCTACGCCAATGGCTGCTTCCCACCCCCCCTCCCCCAGAAAACATCCCCACCCGGCTCCTGGGCATCCAGGACTGGCACAGGTTTTCTAGCTCTGAGCCAGCTAGAGAACTTGGGGCCGGCCGGAGCGCCTGCCGCCGCCGCCACTCCCCCCCCTGGAAAACATCCCCACCCAGCTCCTGGGACTGGCGCAGGTCTCCTAGCCGGCTCAGAGGCCTCTGAGCTGGCTAGGGGACTTGGGGCCGGCTGGAGCGCCTGCCTTTGCACACTTACCCTCTTCCTTCTGCCTCCTCCTGGCTGACTGGGGGGAGGGGGTGGGGCTTGATCATGTGTCCTCCCCCCAGGCTCGTCACTCCTGGAGTGGCACTCCAGTGAGCTCCCCCTCCAATGGACCCCTGGTGGCACACCCGGCAGGCCAGAAAAATGCCCTCGGGGGGCCGCATGTGGCCCACGGGTCGTAGTTTGAGGACCCCTGCTTTACACTGTATGTTAGTGAATTATAAAGTACTGTTTACTGCCTAATAACACTTCCTCTAAATCTTTGTATAACTACCAGTTAAAATGATATGTTTTACTTTACCTGTATGTATTTGTGCTCTCCAAGCCCACCTGGTACTTTGTCAAGTTCATTGTTGTTTAAATGGAGCTCTCTCAAATGAGGCACATTAGTTAAGGTGCCATTATCCACACTAGAGATGCTGTTATAACCGAGGCCAAGTCTACCAAAAAAAAAAAATCAAGTTATTCCAGTAACTTTTCCCATCACCAACAGTTTGTTCTTACAGGTTTATACAACACACATTTATGCCTTATAATTTAAGTTTGGTTTCTCTTGAGGTATTTCTTCTGTGTTATTTGTTATTCTGTATCCATGCTATAAAATATGGCAAAATAATGCACAAGATACTATACTGAAAACATGGGCTACTCAGTTTCATTTCAGGTTTTCCTCATGGCTGAGTTATTCCTCCTTATTTTGAAGCTGAATTGAAAGGTGCTCTGCAACTCTCAATTTGCATATTTCCCCAAAGCTCTTTTCAAGAACCAAGATATTAACAATCAATATTTCAGAAGTGGGTGGGGGGCAGCGAAACCTGGTCTGGGGAGCAAGCAACAAGTCTTTCAGTCTTCAATTCAACTTTCCATGGTATTGGAATCACTCAGAGCACACATAATAGAACTGGGAAAAATCAGGATATGGGGGTTGCCAGGCAGACAGGAAGAGGAAGTACTAGGGAGTGGATACAGGGGGAAATGAAGTCAACTATGCCAGCCCTTGATGGTTCCCAACTATGCAGCTGTGCCTGAACCAGCAGCTGGCATTTATTTATTCTTATTTACTTTATAGTCTGCCTTTCTCACAGTGACTCAAAGCAGATTACACATAGTGGATCAGTACAATCAACAAAATGGGACATTCAATAACCAATGCATTTGGATTTCAGAAGTCTGGAACCATCAGAAAGTACTGAAGCATAGTATAACTGTTGTTAACATGACACATTAAGCAATACAAAATGTATATAATAGGACCTACTTATAGTAAACTGTACACAGCTGCATAGACCATAGTCCCTAACAATTTATCCAAGTAAGTTTGTGAACTGTTTTCTACACCGCAACCCTATCACATGTGTAAAAAAGCCGTCTTGAATAATTCAGGGAGATGCTGCTAGGGATAAAGAAGGAGGGACAGCTGAAGACTAAGGGAGAAGATAAAGGTAGGTTGGCTGGTGGGAAGGAACTTGTTTTACATAATATTGTGAAGTCATATAAAGTCATTATTACTTAGCCAAATTGTTAAGTCCATTTAGACTATCTGAATCAATCTTGCCGATTTTGTTGCCATCAAGATGAAGTTCTGTCAGAGATGGGGGAAGACCTGCAATAAAATATTGCAACAAAAACATTTTGTCACATATGATAAAGGAACACTGGTCCTAATCATTATGTTTCGCCCTGGCAATAGGCTTATATTTTGGCTTGGCAGAAATGTACAGTTGATTTGTGTTGGCTCAGTTATACATGCCAGCAATACATCTACTTAATAGGCAGTACTATTGTAAAGTCTGGTATAGTCTTGTCACAAATTTAACCCACAAAATCCTCTCAGTGCCTTTTGATACTCGATGCAGTCTTGGGATGGCCTTTTCCATTGAGCATATAATGGACCAGTGCATTTATAACACTTAAATTAATTTTATTTACTTTTTTCATATAGCCTGCCTTACTTGCTGAGACTCTAAGTGGATTATGCAGTGTAAAACAATGCAGACAAATCACATGAGACATCCAACAAACAATGCAATAGGATTAAAATCACAAAAATTAGAAACAATGTGAAAGAAAATTATCAGACATGTATATCATAAATTTAAACAGTGCAGAAATGAAAGAACAAAAGTTTGAGTCCAGTGGCACCTTTAAGACCAATAACATTTTATTATCTATAAGCTTTCAAAAAGTGTGCATGCACACAAAAGCTTACATTGAACTTTCTTATACTGAGACCATTTGTTCATCTAGACTTGTGTCCACTCCAACAGACAGTGGATCTCTCAGGAGTCACTCTGAGATCTTTCCCAGCCCTGCTTTCTGAAATACTTTTAGGTGAGGTAGGAAGTGTCTGCAGCCAAACCAGGTATTCTACTAATAAGGTATGTGTCTTGCATTCAGAAATATGTTAGCAAATTTCTCTAAGAAAGTTGAGAATCAGATTGAGCCTGCTTGCAGGATGGGGTGGGGTATAAATCCCCCAAATAAGAATAAAAATTATAATAAATAAAATTACAGAAAGTGGTTCACTTTAAATTCCATTCTACCCTGTGGGACTCATAATGAAACATGTACAACATGGTTGTTATCCAATGGCTTTTTGCCACATTTGGAAGGTCACTTTTGGCGGTGGGAAAAGGGGAACAATTTTCACCTATTTCCCTCCCACTGAAGATCTTCTCATTGTGCCCATTATTCTAGGGATCTCCTGAACCAAGAGGACAACATTTCAGCAATGTGGTGATCTATGGATGGGCAGAAAGTTGGGAAAGTCCTATTCTTTGACTTCCATCCTACTTGTTTTTATTGGATGTAAGCCAATGTTTATTAGCCCAGTGTTTTTAATTATGATTGGGATTGTTTCATTCAGAAGTCTTTAGGGGTTTTCTGCATTCTCATTTTCTTTGCTTGTGTGTTCAGGTTATGTTTGGGGAGGGGGAATCTGTTCCACACATGTTTTGCTCCCTCTAGTAGTCAGTTCAATATTACATTGCTTTATGTCTGACATATCTCCCTGCATATTTAAAGGTTGTTATGCTGGACATAAAGTGATGTAATATCAAATAACCACTAGAGGGAACAGAATACATGCAGAACAGGGGGGGAAACCAAGAAGAAACAAGTAAGGAAAATGAGAATGCTGCAAAGTCCTTTTATACTGCAAAGCCACTTGGAAAATGCTGTGCAAACAGAAGAAATGTTATAATCAAACTATAGTGCAAATCCTATTTATGAGACCTAGGATAACCCTTTAGGTGCTCCCTTGGTAGCCCCAGTGACTCCATTAAAATCAGGTATGCTCCTGTAAATATAGCCAGATGTTGGCTTCTGTTTCTTGATAGTTCCAGAATGCAACAGAAGAATTTAGGGGCTTAGATGGCTTATGTAATTGATGCTTTATAAAATGTTAATTCTCCAATGATTTTGTGTCCCTGCATATTCATCCTGTGTGATCTATATATATTGTGTGTTCACACAGTATACAAACACAAGTGGGAACCTGCAAGGACTTGCAAGAGGCATCTCATTTTCCCCTCCCCCACTATTTTCTCTTTCTTTCTTAAAAGCCCCCATAGCCTCTACCCTTTCACTGTTTCCTTCTCTCCTCCTAGGAATTCCAACCTGTGGAATCACATCAGATCTCCCAATTACTGAAAGCTGTTCCCACTTAGGATTGCCAGCTCCAGGTTAGAAAATTCCTGGAAATTTAAGGGTAGAGCCTTGGGGCCGCAAATTTTGGGGAGGGAAGCAATCTTAGCAGAATAATGCATACAGTCCACCCTCCAAAGCAGCCATTTTCTTCAGAGGGAACAGATCTCTGTCATCTGGAGATCAGTTTCAATTCCAGGTGATCTCCAGCCCGCACATGGAGGCTGCCAACCCTAGTTCCCCTGGAGGAAATGGCTGCTTTGGGATGGAATCTATGGCGTTATACCCTTCTGAGGCCCCTCCCTTCCTTAAACCCCACCCTCCCCAGGCTCCACGCCCAAAGAATGTTCTAATCTAGAGTTGGCAACCCTATTTCTTCCCACACAATAGCCAACCTACCTTTATTTTCTCCTTTGTCTTAAGCTCCCCCTTTCCCACAGCAGTCTCTACCCAGGAAAACTGTGGCCCAGTTGTGTGGTGCTAGCCACAGGGCCAGGCCCACTTGTATGATAGGGAACCCTCAAGGACTTGTGGGGGTGGACCTAATTTTCCCCTCTATCCACCTGCCCACACTATTTCCTCTTTCCCTCTTCCTGGCAACCCCCATATCCTCTGCCCTTTTCCTGCACCATTCTCTCCTCAGCCATTCACCAAACTACCTTTTATCTGCCTCCCACCTTCAGCTGTATTTATTAGTTATTTACCTCATTTATACCCTGCCTTTCTCCATGGGTGGGGTGGGGAAGGCAAAGCAGCTTACATTACTCTTCACCCCTTCATAGCAGCCTTGTGAAGTAGGTTAGGCTAAAAGTATGTGATTGACCCCAAATCACCCAGTGAGCTTCAGTGTAGAAAGATCTGTCTTGCCTGTTTACAGTTCCGGTCACCAGATTTAAGTATTCTCAGATTTCGCTTTAATGTATAGATGCTTAAGTCTTAACAGCAGAATTTAAGTAAGGGAACTATGAATACAGATAGAATTATTCTTGCAGCTTAAAATAAATGGTTTTCTAAAAAAAGATATTTATTTATTTTTATTTCCCCTTCTTTGCTAGAAAATACAGCCCCCTAAATACAGATATACTATACAGAATAGAATCTGTTCCCCCTGCACATATCTATACATCAAATTCTCCACAGTCCCTTCTGCCCGCAGATACTGATTTCCACAAACAGAGGGCACATTCTCCCCCAACAGATTTTTCTACAGACTCAGAACTCCGTGGGTCTGCAGAAAAATCCAAAAAGTTTTAAAAACTTTTGGAGGGTTGAATTCCCCCCCCCCATGCCTTTTGAAATGACCACTACTCAGGGCCACTGAAATGGAACTACTCTAGGTCCTGCTGCATTGACAGTGAGAGAAAGACTGGCTGACAGCCAGAGATAATGAGGGGAAGAAGAGGGGAGGAAGCAAAGCAGAACTGGAGTTGGGATTGGAGAGGATTCTTCTTGCAGTATGAATAGCTAAATAGCAGGGGGATGTTTTAAAAGGACACCTGAGCTTCTCACCCCTACTTCTTGCGCTGCAGGCTCCACTATTCCCTTAAAACTTTTTTTGGGGGGGGGCATCTAACTGCTTCTTCCCCTCCACCAGTTCAAGAAAGACTGGCTGGCTGAGAGTGTGAGAGAGACACACACAGAGAGACAGTGAGATATAATGGGTAGGAAAGAGGGGAGGAAGCAGCAGCAGAACTGAAGCTGGGATTGGGGAGGATTCCTTGCTGCCACACTCATCTCCAATGCTGTTTTTCCTGCAGTATGAATGGCTAAATAGCTGGGGGAATGGCATCTGAGCCTGCAACTGCAAAGCCTTGCAAGCAGGAGAGAAGGATTGTTCTCACCCCAATTTCTGTAACTGCAAGCTCTGCTGTCCTTTAAAACTATTCTTTCTAACTTCTAAGTGCTCCCCCTCCCCAGTTTGGGCACTGCTTCTTCCCACTGCTTCTGACTGACTAGAAGCCAGAGGGAAATTATAAAAGGACAGCTGAGGCATCAGTAATGGATGGGGGGCACAGTGACTGAGAAGTAGGGGGAAGGTGGAGAGGAGGCGGGATTTCCTCCAACCAGTGTCAGTTTGTACACACCATCTTTTGAAATGTTCCTTAGCAACCCTGGCAGACAAATAAACTGCCAAAGACAGCTATGGTGCTGTGGGTGAATGCAGACTCATCCCAGGCTAAAGAAGACTGGAGCCCTGCAACCACAAAATTTTCCACCGCAAGGCAAGAGACTGAACAAGCAAAGGTGCCTCAGGCTGATCCATTGATAAACCAGTGGCCATTTAAACAGCTGTTTTAGGCAAGGGCACTCAGGAAAGTGGTATAGGACAACTGCAGCACCTCAAGCCTGCATTACCCAGTAAGGCAATAGTTGAAATCTCACCTCACATAAACAAAGTGATTGTAATTCCCAGGTAAATGCCTCTTTGAAGCCAACTTTGGTTGGCTGGCTTGTTATCCGAATTGCTTTAATTTACATTTAGCAATCAGCAAAATACACGGGTTCTTGCCAACTATACCAGGGTCCCACCCCTTCCGGGAGTTCTCAAGGAAAGAGGCACGTGAGGCAGATAGCAAGTTCAATGCTGTTTACTGAATGATGTTGTTAAAGGACACAAAAACAGATTCTCCCATACATACACACAGGTCTAGGGAAATAAAGATAGAAAATAGCACTGTTACAATTTGCAGGAGTTCATTGGTGGGGAAGCAATATGTTACCTTTCTAAAGAAGAGTTGTCCGACCGAAGGAAGAATTGGATGGGGAAGGAAAATATAGAAAAATATGGGACACGTGACTCGAATCTGCAAGACCACATGGTTCTCTCTGTTCCAGGATACAGAGATTTAAAGATGACATAAGGGGGGGGGGGGGGCGATGGCTCAAGAGGCCGAGTGACTCTCGGTTTGGACTTTTATTGGGGGTCTTGGGGCGGGTTTTGCAGACCACAACCCACTAACACACCTACTAGGCGGTCCGTCCCTCTTGGACCTTTCTATAGGTTAAAGGTGAACAAAGGGAGGAGGTCCAGGGGTTGGTCAGTGTTGCAAGAGTATGATCTCATCAGGAAACAGACACTGAGTCTGGGGTCCGATGACTCACCTGGCCAAGTCCATTGTTAATCAATGACTTTGGCCTGTTGGTTAATGTCTGGCACATTAGTTGCTAAGCAGCATATCTATCCAGATGTGTAGGAGAGGGGGTAGGGATTTGGCCAGCGATCGCAGAAACATGAGGAAACCTCATGGCAAGAGGAGTCCTTTGTCTCTGGTGAACTTATCTAGGGTGTCAGCCTCCTGGCTTGGGCTGGAGCTGGCTCCTATTAAGAAGAAAGCACATGGCCCTTCCATTCAAGGCAGCCCAAAGTTCAGGGTTATGAATATCACAATCCATAAGAGCACTAAAAGTGCCTTGCTGGGCCAACAGGCTGATTATGCACAAGGAAACTGAGCGAGTGTTTCCAGTGTTCAATAAAGAAAAAAGGGGAAAACAAAGGAGAAAGTGGGCTCCAACTGTCACTCCCTTCCCTTCACAGAAGGCTATCACAGAGCTGCCTCCTCCCTTAAGGGGCACCACTCAGAACAATTAAAAGAATCTCTGCCTTTTTTGTCAGAAACAACAATCCCTTATCAGTACCATACAAAACAATACAATGCCAAAAGTACTTCAAAAAAAGGACACCCTGCCAAAATGAGAAAGTCCAAAAAAACTAACAAATCAGTTACTGCAAATAAGCCATTTAAACAGTAACCAACCATACTATGAAAAAGACATTAATAATATGCAACATTTTGTTGTGGGTCCCCACTTGTATTTACTATTAAGGTCAAGGACGTTGTGCTTTCAAGTTTTTAAAAGTTAAGTGATAATTTGTTCTAAGGAAGTTTATATATTTAAGATGATTATGGTTCACATAGTCTTCCAAATAGTGTTCTTACCCTTAGGGACAGAAGTTATGTTGGTATCTGAAATACGGATGTAGGAGAGTTTCTTCATCCCCTGAAAAGCTCCATTTTCTATACCTGAGCTCTTTAGTGGGTTGGTGCCTAGTTCTACAAAGAAAAACTGTGTGAACTTTGTAGTCATAGCAGTGACACTGGTTAAACTAACAAATCATTATTTCTCCACAATTCAGTTTCATTTTACTTTGCAAAAAAAAAAAGCTTTGTGTTAAAGAGAAATTGTAGTAGTCCTAGAAAGGTTATCAATGCACTTGGAAGGGTTTAACTGGTTTAGGATGCCACTGAAAAAGAATTACAGTCTTCTAAAGTCCACTGAAGCCAGCTCTGCTTAGGATTGCACTATCAGTAATATACAGACAGTAGAAATCCATGTTATTTTTCCTTTACTTGATTGTATTCTCTTGTTTGCAGTATTCTATGAAGCACACTCCACCAAAAGATACGTGAAGTTGGAGCATACTTGAGAAATGGAATGAAAGACTATGAAAATATTTACTTGCTCTCTCCATGATTTTTGTTATCCCTGCCCCCACACTTTCTATGTTGAGTGTTATCAGCAAGTAGTAGTAGTGGGGGAAAGGGGTGATAAACTGACACATAGAAAAACATGCATGGGAACATGCACTCTCTGTTTCCACATATCAGTAGTTTAGCACCTTACTGAGTCCTGTATGAACCCCAACACAGATATTGCCAGTTACACTTGCTCACTTTTTTGTGAGCCATCTATTGTTGCATCATTCCCTAAGAGTGTCTATACTACCTGTTCAGGTAGGTTGCTGGACTTTATCATAATAAACTTTTTATATTGTAACACAAGCTTCTTACAAACTTTATTTACAAGCTGTTATGCATACCTACGACAATCACATTGTTCAGTCCACTGAAGACAGATTTCTTTATTTTGTTGATTTCATTCTCGTGTGCCCGAAGCTCCTGCAAGCTTTTGGGCATGTTTTCTGGAAGCTCCTTTAAGTTGTTCTTAGAAAGGTAAAGTCTTTCTAGTTTCTTCAGTGGAGCAAAAGCATTAGGACTGATTTTGCTGATTTTGTTATTAACAAGGATCAATGCCTAGAATATGGGAAACAGTAAAGTAAAATATTTTGTTAATGTTACTCAGAAATATGGTATCAAAGGGAAGATGCATGCACTCAACAGAATACTTATTTTTCAGGATCATTGTGTCTTCTAATTCTCAACATGGCCAAATCTGTGGAGACTGGTGCCAAGAACAGACAAGACTGAGCTTTCTACAAACCTGAGAAAAATCCCAAGTTTGGAGAACAATCTGATACCCAAAGGGAGGGGGGCATTAAAATTCCCAAAATGATAGAAGCAGTACTTGTAGCTGTAAGAAACGAATGGTCTCTCAGTAGCCATTGTGAGGATTGCTAGGCAACCACATGGTATTGCTATACTTCAAACCTTCTTTTCTGTCATTAAAAAGTGGGGGACAAGGAAAGGTGAGAATATGGGGGCTGCCAGAAGGACAGAAAAAAGAAATAGTGCGAGGAGAGGGGGAAATGAGGTGCCTTCTCCAAGTCCTTGCTCATTTCCTACCATGCAACCGGGCCCAGTACATCAGACAGTACTAAACAATTTGGCCATAGTTTTCCCATATAAAGCCTGCTGAGGTAGGGTAAGAGGTAGGGCTGCCAAGTCCCCCAGTAGGGCGGGGGAAACACCGATTTTTCATGCTTACCCCCGCTTTTTCAAAACTGGCCACCGGGGGGAGGCAATGGTTGCCAACAGGAGGGAAACGTCGGAGCCTGCCGGGCCCTCTCCCTTCCAGGCCTCTTAAAAGGGAAATGTCTGAAGAGCCTGCAGTGAAAAGCCTCACCAGACATTTCCCCTTTAAGAGTTAGCAAGAGAGCCCCGCCCAGAGATTAACGAGGGACTAAACTCTTACTGAAGGGCCTGCTTTTGCATGCGGCTGGTGTAAGATTGAAAGGTTGCTGCTGGTAAGTGCATCTGCCAGCTCTTTTCCTTCTCTCTCTCTCCCCCTCCCCCTTTCTTTCTTTTTTCTGTCTGTCTGTCTGTCTCTCTCTCTCTGTCCCCATCCAGCAGAGGTCTATCAGTGGCTATTATTAGCCACAAGGTCTAAATGGAAGTAAGTGCCTCTGCCAGTTTTTTTCCTTCTCTCTCTCTCCCCCTTTCTTTTTTCTGTCTGTCTGTCTGTCTGTCTCTCTCTGTCCCCATCCAGCAGAGGTCTATCAGTGGCTATTATTAGCCACAAGGTCTAGATGGAACCCTTTGTCTGGGGCAGTGATGCTCTGCATTCTTGGTGCTTGGGGGGCAACAGTGGGAGGGCTTCTGGAGTTCTGGCCCCGCTGCTGGACCTCCTGAGGGCACCTGGTATTTTTGGCCACTGTTGTGACACAGAGTGTTGTATAAAGTTAATAAAGTTCAGGGGACCTTCAGAAACATTAAATTGTTCAGATTGTTTGAGTGGAGCTCTGGGGAGTTGCATGTTTAAGTGGTTATGCACACATCGCTAAGAGTTTTTTTTAAAGGCGGCAGTTCGGGGTGGTCTGAAGACCATCCCTATGGGCTGATTGCATGCTGGAGGTATGACCTGATGATGGAAAGTCCGGCACTGGCCCATTGGCCAGCTTTAGACCGGACTTTCACTACTATCTTTTAAGTATGGATCCTCGATGGGGATCTACAGGCTACTCACAGAAGTGGCATGATTCCCAGATGTTGTGATCTGGACATGCACTTTAAATCCACTAGGCACTTGTGCCTGGTGCAGCTCAAAAGAGCCATATGAACACACCCTTAGATAATCAATTAGTGAGTAGAATATGAAAAAGATGGCTAATGGAGGGCACATGATAGAGTCATGTCATGCATGGAATGGAATAAATGGATACAGCAGAATTTTCTCCCTCTCCCATAATGCTAGAACTCCAAGGCACCCAATGAAATTGATTGGTAATAAATTCAGAACAGATAAAAGGAAATATTTCTACTGAACAGATAATTACATTGTGAAATCCACTGCCAGTAGATGTAGTGATGGCCATGAACAGATTCGTGGAGGACTGATCCATCAGAGGATACTAGCCATGGTGATGAAAGGTAACCTTCATATCCTCCTGTAAGGAATAGCTGTTATTGGGCCTATAAGTCTCATGGCTTTTATCAATTATGTTCAGGCTGTAAGGTGCTGCTAGGGATGCCAGTCCCCAGGTGGGGGTGGGGGATCCCTTGATTTCGGGGGCCTGCCCACCACCAGCCAGTTTTTGGAGAGTGGGAGACTTTAACTTGTCTATTGCCACTAAGTGAGTTCATGGCTGTTTAGGGCTTAATCCAAACTCTTGGCCTATCTCCTTCGCCACTGGAGCACAGAGGATGCTATGTGAACTTACTGCATTGTATGGAATGTGATCCTTTCTTTCTGTCTACCTGCACTCTCACGTTGAGATTAAATGCACTTATGTTTGAAAAGTGCTTCAAGATGCTTGGAAAACTGTACATGACTCAAACTTTTATTTATTATTTCGACTAGTAGAGCACAGCTGTAGTGCATTTTTGGTCACTGAATGCATCATCTTATTTGTAAGGATGGGGAAAAACAGATGGCTCATATCTGTTTTGATATCTAACCATTCTAAATCCTTTCATAATTAAACTTCTGCCAGCTATTGTTAAAATTGGCAAGAGGAAAAAAATATCATTTAAGAAAACAAAAAAATACACAAACAGCTGTAATGACAGCCATTTCTGGAGGAAAAGCTTGAAGGAGAAGCAAAAAAGAAGCTATTATTTTGAGCAGCTAAATGTGTTGTGTATTTTCTCCCCAGTGTATTTGATTTCCTGTTCATCATCAGTAAAATAAGAGGTATGTTTTGCAGATGGCTCCTCTGTGTATAGGATAGATGGGGATGGTTTCAATTTTGCATGCTAACCGGCAGTGACCGGATTTGTGAGAGGACAAGGTCATACATAGTTCAACACCAGGAAGAATCCTGTCTCAAAAACATTTACAGTTGGTTTAGAAAACATGAGCATATGTTTCATTCTCCCAAGTCAGAACTATAAGGACTACCTCAGAAACAAACCAATGGCCTGTCAATCGTAGTTTCCATCCCTGAAAATTACTAATATGGTTTCTGATATTGTTCTCCATGTGTTTTACCTCCTCACTCCACCACCCACGCACAAATCCCTAAACTTCCATTTTCCCAATTCCCATGAATTTTAGAACATATTTATAGGATGTATGGTTGCTGGACAACTATATTGTACAATCTGGAAGCAGCAGGGTACTCAGTGATCTCCCTACATCTTTTTTTAGTTTAACTCTCACATTCAGGATAAGTGTAACTGGAAAGACTGCAGCTACTGCCAGAATGCCTTGATTAATTTAAAATATACCTACACTCCTAGCATTCATTTCATTTATTTATTTCAGCTTATATGACCAAAGGTCTCACACACATGTTAAAATACAGTTTATGTTTTAACCTAGCATTCATATTTCTGAAGTGGCTGACCTGAAGTTACCATGGTGGGATGGAGGCCATACTCCATGGTACAGCATCTGCATCTTCCTTGTATGCAGATTGTCACAGGTCCAAGCCAGTTAAAAGGCTCACTTGGTGGGCAATATGAATTACCTCTGCCTGAGATCATGAAGAGCCATTTCCAGCCAAGAGCAGACAATACTGATCTTGCAAGACCAGTGGTTTGACTCTGTACATTTCCGATTCATGTGTTTATGATATGTATATAGAGAGGGGAAGAATTATCCCCAAATCCATCTCACTCAGTATCATCCTGAGGAACTGCTATCAAGTTAGTGGTCCCTATTGTATGGGTACTTTCATTTGGGTAAAGAGCAATCCAAACTTTGGTTTCCCCCATCAACCAACATGTCCAGCCTTCCTCCACAAACAAGGTGGTTTGTTCTTCCCACCTTGCATTACAAAAAATCTTGGCCAACTAGACTGAAGTTTTGTCCTTATCACTGCAGGTTATGAATATTATTATATAATCAGGAGATTTTATATCTCTTTCAATTTCTATATTTATTTATTTATACTTTAGATTTTTAGGCCACTTTCCCCACTATTGCAGGCCCAGAGCGGCAAACACAATTTGGTAACCCAAGATTCATAAATACAATACAATTTAAAACACTAAAAATTCTAGACACAATATCTTGTACATTCTAACAGTGATTCATTTGAAATAGTATACTTGCATTACAATATAGAATTATAATTATCTTAAAATAGTTATGAAGTTCTCTTGTGTGAATGCTAGTTAGATTAACAGACTTGCTGGACTGAGTTTTGTACCCTTACTTGTCTCAGTCCTTTTTTGTTCTGGCAGGCTTACCCTTCCCTTATCCTGCCTTCTTTTTTCCTTCTCATCAACCTGCCAACCTGCCTTTATCTGCACCCCTGCCTTTAGTTTTCCATCCTTTACTCCCCATGCACTCTCTATCCAGTGCCGCCCACCCCAAGAACGCCCCCCAACTCTTCTCCCCAGCAAGCCAAGGGGACCTGGCAACCCTAATGGCCACTGAGGGCTTTCATTTCTTAAAGCTTCTTTTACTGGGAGGTTTACCCCCCCATGTTTTGGGTGGGTTTTAAAGATTTGGGGGGGGGGGGTTTGTGAACCTGGGAAGGGGTTTTCCCCCAGATTTGTAGAATGTCTTATCTTTTCATAGCTCCAGTCTCTGGATTTAAGTATCCACAATTTTGGCCATGTTGAGAATTATACTGATTTATATCCTGCCTTTCTGCCCACCTCAGGCAGGGCTCCCAAGGTGGCTAACAGATTAAAAACATGCATGATAAACACATTTTAAAAAGCATTAAAATAAAAAAAATCAAGCTAAAATACCCATACAAAAACATTAAAAACAACAAAACGAAGGCAGGAAAGAGGAATCACAGAAGAAATACAAGATAAAATAAGTCTTCACCTGTTGGTAGAAGATAGCTATAGAAGGGGACAAACAAGTATCCCTGCAGAGAAAGTTCCAGAGTTTTGGTGCTACAACCAAGATGGCCCTTTCACCTAATCATAGAAGGCAAGGGAACCTGAAGCAAGGTCTCAGAAGATGACTATGGCTGTCAGGTAGGTTCTTAAGAGAGCAGAGAGTCCTTTAGATATGCTGATCCCAAGCCATATAAGGCTTTAAAGGTCAACACCAGCACCTTGAATTGTGCCTGGACACAGACTGGAAACCAGTGTAGATGGGCCAGAGTAAATGACCAAGACTGATAGCCATTGCAGATGGAGTCAACATCTTGGCTGCAGAACGCTCCATCAATTGAAGTTTCTGATCATTTTCAAGGGCAGACCTATATACAGTAGATTGCATCAATCTAGTCTAGATTACTGCATGCACCAACAGTGGCCAGATCTTTTCTGCACAGGAAAGGTTGCAGCTGGCTAACTGGCTGAAGTGCGTAGAAGGCTCTTCTCACAACAGCTTCCACCTGTATCCAGCAGTAGGCCTAAGTCCAAGAATACCCCCAAACTACAGACCTGTTCCATCAAAGAGAGAGCAACCCGACAAGGGTTGCCAGACCCCCGGTTCGGGTGGAAGTCCCCCCATTTTGGGGGCTTCTGCCTGCCAGCAGTCAACTATCTGGTGGGGAAAGCCCCACTCCTGAACATGGACATTACACTGTGACATCCTGAACGTAATGATATCACTCAGAAGTGACGTCATCATGTTGGGATGTCACACAGTGACACTCTGCTTTTTAAGAAAAACTATGGTTTTAGGCAGGGGTCCTTTCGTAAAAAAGGAGGTGCAGGAGCTCATTAGCATAACTTATTTGCATATGCCACACCCCCTGACATCACTGGAAGTGTCAAAAGGCCACACATCCCTGACATCATCGGCAGTGTATCAGAAGGCAAGAAGGAAGGGAAGGAAGGAAGGGGGAAAGGAAGGAACAGGAAGGTAGGTAGGTAGGTGGGGGAGAGAGAGAGAGAAGAAAGGAAGGGAGAGAGGAAGGAAGGGACAAGAAGGTAGGTAGGTGGGGGGGAGAGAGAAGGAAGGAAGGAAGGAAAGAAGGGGGAAAGGAAGGAACAGGAAGGTAGGTAGGTGGGGGAGAGAGAGAGAGAAGAAAGGAAGGGAGAGAGGAAGGAAGGGGGAAAGGAAGGAACAGGAAGGTAGGTAGGTAGGTGGGGAGAGAGAGAGAGAGAGAAGGAAGGAAGGAAGGAAGGAAGGAAGGAAGGAAGGGTGCTTCTCCCCCCCCCACTGGGGCCAGTGTTTCCCTTCCTCCCCCCTCTTGCTTGGGCCCCAGGGGCTTCACGCCTCTGGGCCCCGGCTTCTCCCTCCCTTGCGCCCCCCTGGGGCCCGGGAGCAGTGAGTGGGGGAGGGAGGGAAGGAGGAGGCTTCTCCTGGGGCGGCGGCACTTGTCGCGGCACCGGGAGTTGGAGGGCAGGGGGGAGGGCAAGGGGGAGGCTGGTGCTGGGGCCGGCGGCGCTCGCCGTGGCCCCGGGAGTTTGAGGGCAGGGGGGAGGGCGGGGGGGAGGCTGGTGCTGGGGCCGGCGGCGCTCGCCGCAGCCCCGGGAGTTTGAGGGGGGGAAGGGAAGGAGGAGGCTTGTCCCGGGACCGGCAGCGCTTGCAGCGGCCCCGGGAGTGTGAGTGGGGGGGAGGAGGGAAGGGGGTTCTCCCCGGGCCGGTGGCGGCCTGCCGCTGCCAGGAGGAGTGAGCGGGGGGTGGGGCTTTGTTAAGTCCCCGCCCTCCTGTCTCCCGGAGCGGCGCTCCAGCACGCCCCGGCCCCAACGGAGCCCTGGTTTTAGGACAAAACAAAGGAGAAAAACATAGAGTTTTGCCCAACTCTATGTGACATCCCCACTCACCCCTGGAACACATCCCAAATCCCTTCACCAACAAGCCAAGGGGACCTGGCAACTCTAAACCCCATCCAGGATGGGTGATACCTGAAGTCCCGAATCAGACCTTCTGTTTTGTCAGGATTATAGGTGTATGCATTCAAGAAACATCAGGCCACATAATCACAATGCCTACTCAGTTAGAGATAAGGAACTGGATCCTGCCAGAGATGGAGACATTGCCAGAGACGAAAATAACTAATTTTGTCTGCCCACAGCAGACTTCTGAATCCCCACTAATGCTGTTTCTGGATAGTTCTTTCCCCTCCCCCCAGAACAGCATTGGGTGGATCAGGGGGTTGCAGTTGGAATGGGGTGATGAGACATTTATGCTCTGCTGATGAAAATTCTTCTGAGTGGTAATTTTTGGCAGGATTCAAGCCCAAATTACCTGATCAGTGCAGCTGTGGCAGGTTTATCTGTATAAGTACTTCTACTACAATGGACATTCATGTTAAGGAGGAACATACAATCTATATATTTAATTCCCAAGGCGCCCCCTGCGTGCAGATATCTAAATCTGTGCGGGGGGGACCTGGGGGGGCAGGGAGATTTTTCTACACATGTGGGGGACTGCCCACATGTGCAGAAAAATCCTAAAAGTTTAAAAAAACTTTTGAGGGGATATTTAAATTTCCCCAAAAGTAAAAGAGTGTCCCCTGCACATGTGCAGGGAATGCTCTGGGAACTGCGGTGGCTGGCAGTTGGGAGGCCTCACCATTGGTGCTGAGGTGGTGGGTGGGAGGGAGATGTGGAGGGCCTGAGTGGCTGACAGCCACTCAGCACCACACAAGAGTGGGGGGACAGGAGGGAGAAGCGGAGGGTGGGGCAGGAGGGAGAAGCAGTGGGCCCAAGTGGCTGACAGCTTCTCCCCCCCGCGAGTATTGCAGGTCCCCCCTTCTTGTACCATGTTTAATTGAAATAATTATACAATCATAGCTTTTATCCTAACATCATGTTGCTCTACTTATGGTGGTTAAAGTTTGGTTTAGAGTTTGGTGTAGTGGTTAGGAGTGTGGACTCTAATCTGGGAGAACTGGGATTCCCCACTCCTTCACATGCAGCTGCTGGTGTCACCTTGGGTCAGTCACAGTTCTCTCAGAGCTGTTCTGGAAAGAGGAGTCCTTGAAAAAGCTCTCTCAGCCCCATCTACCTCCCAGGGTGTCTGTTGTGGGGAGGGGAAGGGAAAGGAGATTGTAAACCACTCTGAGGCTCTTCTGGGTAGTGAAGAGCAGGGTATAAATTGAATCTCTTCCTCCTCCTCCTCCTAGTCTTCTTCTTCGTCGTCGTCTTTGATGGGAATTGAATAAAAGTGCGGTGACACTGAAAACAGGTCCCAGACCTTGGTAGACTGGATCTTTTGTAGAAAAACCTGTTATACAACATTTTGCCTAATTGTACAGCTAGTTTTACTTTAGTCTCTGAGCATTCAAGGAGGGCAGATTTACCATTCACCTTACAACACTGTAATTTTTACCCAGATACCTGGGCTGAAGTGTCATTTCATCACATTGGCAACCTTTTCTTACCACTTGCTATGGCTTCTTTCAGCCAGTGGAAGAGAATTACTGTATACTGCTTGCCTCACCCTGATTATAACAGCCTAGCCTTCTGGGCCCAGGCTCCTAAACTAGCACCCAGTAAATAGGGATCAAACTTAACATTAAGGAATTGGCTGATGACCGTCAAGTCCAGGGGTGTCATTGAATCCAAGCCTGAGATCTGTGTACCATATGCATATAACAGAAACAGACATATTAACATAGTAGCTTTGTCTACAGTGCTGTTACTTTCGATAAGCCTTTTTTAGAAAGAAAGAAAGAAAGAAAGAAAGAAAGAAAGAAAGAAAGAAAGAAAGAAAGAAAGAAAGAAAGAAAGAAAGAAAGAAAGAAAGAATAATTGAAATAATACATGGGTCATCCCAGCACTGCACTGGCCTGTAGAACATTCCCTTGGTAAAGATGTCATCATCAGCTAACATCAATGCTAAAAGGCCTGTGCTCAAGCTGTGGCCTGTTTGGTGTCTATAGAATCTTCCACGATGCTTCTGCCCCCCCTCCCCCCCAGGATGATTCATGTGTGGTCTACAACACAGCTTGCCCAGAGGTCATGCAGGTTCTTGGGCCTGAGATGTATATTTCTGCTGGTACTGTTCAACTCTTATATGCTCACAAGCAGCATATACTGCATTAAGATTCATGTTTACATGCTTACTAAGCATTCAAGTGAACACATCTAGGAAACACAGACTGATCACATTTTCTAGGCATGTATGGAGCTCACAAATTTGCTGTGAAGTTGCTGTGGAAAATATCAGTTTTCTAGATCTCATGGTAAGCAGGAGCAATAGTCTGCCACAGATTACTATACATATCATGCTTACCTCCCACAGACTAGCAGCCACACAGAACTAGTAGGTGCTTTGATAACGACATAACGGTACAGAATCTACATCTAATACTATGCATTCATTAAGACAGTATAACAATAATTTGAATGAATAAATACAATTTACAATTTATATTTCATCCTAGCAATAGTTTCCTTTTCTTGAATAATGTAAACTTTATAAAGCCAGCAGGATACTCTGGAAAAATCTACTCCCTTGCCCTCCCCCTCAACTCCTTGAAGCTTTTGCAATAAATAATTGGAAACAGATTTTGCACAGAGCAGGACAGACAACCCCAGCGGGAATTATTCTCTGTCAGAACATGAAAGGCATGCAGAAATTCTTCTACCATAGCAGTCAATATTACCATAGGCAACAAACATTTAAAAATACAAGAGGACTATGAATCACACACCAGCCCTGTAGTATAACTGACCAACTGTCCCAACTATGTGTGTGCAAGCAAGCAGCCTTCAAAATGAACCCTGGAAAACATGAGTATAGAGGAAGCAGTTTTCCATGCGTGAGTTGGGCAGAAATGACCGAAACTTCTGTCTGACTACTTCACCTTTGCCTTAAAATAAAACAAAAAAATGCATGTGCATCTGTCAGGTGATAATCCCCAGCCCCATTTCAAGAAAATGCCCCAGTGGTCAGAGGTGGGAACAGATCTGCCATAGTCTATTGTGATTCTGGCTCCCTTGACAGGTATCCTGTTCAACAGACATTGTATTCTGATTGTTTGTATCTAGTGCTGGGTTCAAAAGATGGAACAGGGATTATGAATAAGGTAGATGGGTTGGGAATCCATGTAACTGAGAAGCTCTTGATTCTGATATTGCCTCCACATTTTAATTTTGGAGCATTCTAATATATTTTAGCTAACAAGAAGAAGGCAGCATGGTATAGCCCGATCTCATCGGATCTCAGAAGCTAAGCAGGGTCAGTACTTGGATGGGAGACCACCAAGGAAGATCTTGCAGAGGAAGGCAACGGCAAACCACCTCTGCTTCTTACTTGCCAGCTGTGACTTGATGGCACTTTATGCACAGAACATGAAGACAAGGTAAAAAACCAACAGGTAATTATTGTAACCACAAAGATACTACAGGAAGGAACCTTGGACTGAGATGGCTGCTAGCAAAAGCCAAACAGAGTTGGAAGTGCAACTGCTCTGAGACTGAATTCCAGCACTTCCTAGTATGGCATTCCAGGAAGGCCAATACACTACAACCCTCCCCCTTAGCACATGGTTATGGTTATTTATGGCTTCTCAGGGGTAAGAGAGGGTAATTTGTGGGGGAGAGGAGCGCCCAAAAGTGGGAGACCCCCACCCAGACCAGGGGGTCTGGCAACTCTAGGCTCTAGTGCTGCTTGCAACCAACTCAGATAATGCACAAGGGCTGACAGACTCCCACTTAATGCCTCAGAAGGCTCTGGCCCTTTTTGATCCACGTTATATTCTATGTTGGCATATCTTTGAGCCACAAGTGGCTTAACATTTCCTGATGCTGGTACTTTCAGAGGAAAGTGGCAATCTTGGTCTATGCCCCTTTACCTGGCTCACTTTTTGTCATAGCACATGGTCATCTGATGGCTCACAGTGCAATTTGAAGCACCCTTCTACATCTACTGAAGTCAATGGACTTAGAAGGGTATAACTCTGTTTAGGATTACACCGTGAGACACCAGATGACCAAGTGCTATGACACATTCTATCACTATCAGTCTGTTATGCTAGTGGCTCTGTCATTTGAGTATGCTGAGCATGTTTACCTTATTCCATTTAATTTAAGTAGGGACCTTTTAATAACAATATCAAGACTGGCATTAATTTTTTCTAGCATATTATTCTTCCATTTTGACAAATATACTATGGGCCTAATCCTGCTAAAACCTGAGTTTAGTCTATGTTCACAAAGAATGCTAGCGATGTCTATGGGAAGAATATTTTATATAGGTTTGCCCCTGAACTGAATCAAACCCCTGGACTCAGACGGGCCTAACTAAATGCCTTGGTCCTCCCAGAAATCATTGCATGAACCAAACTGTTTCTCTGTAAACCGGGAAAAAACTAAAAGGGATAGCTGTTTCCCAAACACATAACCTTTGTAGTTGAAAGGTTTAATAGGAATGCAGATTTAGGGGACAACTTCAACATCTGCCAGGAAGGATCTCAGGTACCAGGACCCCTCAATTAGTCATGCAGAGCAAGAAGAAGGGCTTGCTCTTTCACACTTCAAAGGCACTAAAATGCAAGCACCTCCCCTCGAGGTCTGTTTTCTCTCACAGAAAGGACACTGGAAACCATCTCCAGGGCATCTCATTGTTATCTACCAGTGTGTTCTGTAAACAATATTGTTTCCCCTCGTGTTCATATCAAAGAGTTCACATCAAACTTGGGATTGAAGTCATCATGATGCCATTTGTTAGAGGTGTCAATCTTTAGTGTTTCTTTTGATCTTAAGGTATAAGACAAGGGGCAAGACAATTAATTGGCACTCATTTGAGACACAGTGGGACCCTCTTGTTTCCAGAATAGCCCAGAGGCCTCTGTTGTCCATTGTCTGTCCATTTGTCTGTTCTGTTCATTTTATTCTGTGTATGTTATCTGTGGTATGCCTGAATTCTACTTTGTTATACTCTTTTAGTTATTGTAAGTAAGGGCTGGCGGTTTCCAGCATCTGGCGGAAGCTGTCCCCACATAGATAAGTTTTTACATTTAACCTTCTACTAATCTCTGAAATAAAGTAAGTTTTCTTTTTGAATAGAGACTGAGTGTTTGTGTCTTGGGTTTCGTACCTCAGGCGGGGCCCCAACTTTTCTATTTCACATGCACTTTCCACAGCCTTTGGTAAGGGGCCATTACTGAGACACAGAACTGAAGTATAGGGGACACGTACTGACATGTGTCTACCATTCCCACGACAATTTCAGTAAAGGGTGTTTACTGAAATTCCTTTCAGCTCAGACTATAAGCCAAAGCAGAATTTCCCCTTCCCCTGCCTTCTGCTATTGCTGTGACACCAAGCAGCAGCTCAATAGAATCAGTCAGGGCTATTTTGGGGCAGGAATACACAGGAATGGAGTTCCGGCTGGTTTCCGAGTTGGCCTCCCTACAGCCCCCCCCCTCGGGTTTCCCAGGCACCTCACAAGCCATGGGGCACCTGAGGAAGCCAAGCCAATCCAGGGAGGGAAGGCAGTTTAAACTGCCTCCCCTCCTTGGGTTTCCCATGCTCCCTGCAAGCTGCCAGGAACCTGGGGAAGCTGATCCTGGGAGGGAGCTGTGCTGTCAGGGGTGTGGCCTAACGTGCTAATGAGTTTCTACTGTTGGGTGTGGCCTGTTATGGCTTGGAAGACCTGGACCGGGCATTGCATGCCATGGCTGGCTGGCTTAGGCTGAGCCGGCTGAAATTGAACCCGGCGAAGAGAGAGGTTCTGTGTCTGGGTCGAGGCGGTCTGGGGAGTGGGGTCCTGCTCCCAAGCTTCGATGGGGTACCATTGGTGCCAGCGTTGGAGGTTAGGAGTTTGGGAGTGCTCCTGGATCCCTCCTTGACAATGGAGGCCCAGGTAACAGCCACTGCCAAGTCAGCCTTTTACCATCTTCGATGGCTCAGCAGTTGGTTCCCTTCCTCAACCGCAATGACCTAGCCACAGTGATCCATGCAATGGTCACCTTGTGGTTGGACTACTGTAACACTCTCTACATGGGGCTGCCCTTGTCGCAAATTTGGAAGCTGCAGCTGGTGCAGAATGCCACAGCCAGGCTACTGATGGGCCTCGCAAAGTGGGACCACATCTGGCCTGTGCTGGTGGCACTGCACTGGCTGCCTATAGTGTACCGAATTTACTTCAAGGTGCTGGTACTTACCTTTAAAGCCCTATATGGACAGGGTCCAGCATACCTGAGGGACCACCTTTCCCTGCATATACCCCAGTGAGCACTACGGTCGGGGTCACAACATCAGCACTGTGTCCCAGGCCCCAGGGAGGCCAGGCTAACCGGAACTAGGGCCAGGGCATTCTCGGTGGTGGCTCCTGTCTGGTGGAATGAGCTCCCAGAGGAGATCAGGGCCCTGCGGGATCTTTTACAGTTCCACAGGGCCTGCAAGACAGAGCTCTTCCACCAGGCCTTTGACTAGGAGCTGCCACTACCATCATTGCCTACCACCATGTGCAACACCAGTGACGAGGGTTGGCCTTGGAACGCAGCCTGGGTCAGATGGTCATGGGGAGGGCCAGATACAGATGATGACGCCATCTGACTGTGTATTACCAACATCACTGGAAGCACTTTAGTGGGAATAATTTTGCTATTGTTACTGTTGTATTTTAGAATGTTTTAGAATGTTTTTAACTGTTATTGGATTGGCACTGTGTGCCACTTGTGAGCTGCCCTGAGCCCATTCGCAGGGAGGGTGGGATAAAAGTGTAATATAAATAAATAACTAAATAAAATAAATATTCTAATGAGTTTCTGTTGGGCTTTGTCTACAAAAAAAGCCTTGGACTCAGTAGAAGTCAGGTGGTGTGGGGAGGGGGGTTAGGACACTCTCAGTGATATTGTCCCTCTCAATGTCAATATTAGCAACACACTGGGATTCCAATAATTTTCAATTGATTGAGCTCAGGGTAACCCAATTTATGTGCTAACTGATCAATAAATAGCTTAGTTTGTCTACACCTGATTAAGGGGAACTCATCACTGCACAAACATGAAGTTGAGCACACTCCAGAGGACGGTGGAGGACAGGAGGGCCTGGTGTGTTCTGGTCCATGGGGTCACAATGAGATGGACTCGACTGTGCAACTGACCAACAACAACATCATTGCACAAATCTCACAGAAGTAGATCCCCGCTTTCCTTATTCCCAAGCATCCCAATCTAGGTAGCCACAAGTATTGGCATTAGAAAGGGCCATTATATGGGACATGAAGTAATATTTATCTTTCATGACCCCACAATCTCTGTGCCATATAACTAATAGACTGAATTATTATTATTATTATTATTATTATTATTATTATTATTATTATTATTATTATTATTATTATTTTTAGGCACAGATGAAAAACTGGAGATGTTAATAGTGCCTGTGAGGTAATGTCCGTTAGGACTGCCTGGCTGATTTTACACTAGTACAGTACCCCAGTGGCAGTAAACACTTCAATCCTTGAATTAAAGTACAAACAAAAATCCTCTGCCTGCTGGAACATGCTCCCAGTTGAGAGCAGGGCCCTGTGGGATTTATTACAATTTTGCAGGGCCTGCAAATTAGAGCTGCTCCGCCAGGCATTTGGCTGTGTCAGCGGATGTCCAATTAACACTGGCCTTCCCTGCTCAATGTGACTGGTTTATTAATTTGTTTCAACTGCCTTAGGGCACTGCCTATACCAACTGGGTGCTAGTATCAGCTGACTCTGGTTACTCTGAGAGAAATGTGGCACCTCACCTGACACTGTTGCAGCACTGCACTGTAGTTAGAAATTTTAAGCTGCCATCAGGTATAACTTAATGTATTTTGATGAAGTGGTGTGGTGTTTTTATGAACTATCATTTATTGTTTTACTATGTGTTGTGAGCCTCCCTAAGCCCACTTGTGGGGTAGGGTGGGATACAAATAGAATAAATAAATAAATAATTTAAATAGGTTGCAGGTGGTAGTTTACATAATCAGTGATAATATATTAAAAAGAAAAAAAGAGGGAGAACACTTTTCAAACAAACAGACAAAACAGAAGTTCAGAAAGGTGTAACATATAAGTGGGAAAACGTGCAATAAACCACCTTGAGCCCACTAACCGAAAATGAGAAATGTATTCAAATAATATATACAATATAACAATGCCAATTTTCAGTCCTATCACAGTACATAAATAGTATCAGACACATAAAAGAAAAATACTGAAATAAGTAAGTAAGAACTGAAAGGTGATTCAAATACAAATCATCTAAAAGTTCAGAGGGCAAAATTCTGTAACAGTATGCTAGCAGCTTTGTTTTGACCATTCCCCTTCAAATGTTCATACTGATTCCATTTTTAAAGTTATCAAGAAAAAAAAGCTAGGGTTTTTTTTACAAGCTGTAGGATTTATCAACTATGACACATATAGATAACAACCAACACTGAAAAGACATTTGTTAGAACTTACATGAAGATCTTTCAAATTCTTGAAATCACCATCCCTGATTTCACTTATTTTATTGTTCTGTAAGTCCAGAAGAGTAGTATCTGAGGGAAGATCCTTTGGAACTTGATCCAGGCCTGTAATTATATAATAAAGATAAACAAGTTATCATAAAAGAACCAAAATGCCTGAAAAAACAACTGAAGCTGCCTTACTGAGTCAAACCAATTGGTCTATCAAGGTCTGTAGTGTTTACTCTGACAAGCAATAGCTTTTCAGGGTCTCCAAGGTCTCACATCAACTAATACCTGATATTTTGAACTGATGCTGACTATTAGGGGTACACAAAATATAAAATTTCCCCCTCAATTCGGGTCTATTGGACCTGAAAAATATCGGTATTCTGGAATACGAGTATTTGTATTGTATTGGTATTCAAGTAAATATTCAGGAATCCAAAATTTATTTGACTCCATTATACCCTACAGGGACCATCCTCATAGGGCATAAAGGAGAATTTCACTCGCTGAGTTATGCCACCACAGTGTCGCAACTTGGCTAGTCCAGAAGGCATTTAAACTTTAAATGCATTCACTCACCAAGTCATGCCACCACCATGGCATGACTTGGTGAGTGAACTCAAAAAGCATTTTAAGAGACCATGGTCTCTTTAAATGCCTTCTAGCCACACCCAAATAAAAGCCTAATAATATTGGCTTTTATTCAGGCATAGCTATCTCAGTAGCCAAATAAAATTGTCTAATCTAATCCAATCACTCTAATTTTAGTATATGTGCTGCCGAAGATTGTCTAATCTGTATTAGGCTGAATAAATACCCTCAAAATACTGATGGGTATTTATTTGGCTCAGTATATACCAAGCACACATCCCTACTGACAACTGAACCTGTGACTTTTTGCACACAAAGCAGATGCTCTACCACTAGGGATGGGCATGAACTGGGAAAACATGGTTCATTTGGGTTCATGATGTGCCTGGTTTGTGAACCACGAAGCATCACAAATTTATATGTGCCAAATGAACACCTCCCTATTCTACCTGCCCTCCAAGTTTGGTAAGGATTGGATTTACAGGGTCTGAGTTACACCCCCTCCCAAGTACCCCCCAGAAAGTGCTTTCTGGGGAAATAACAGGCATAGATTCAGGAGGTTCAGGAGTGTATTTAACAGACCCTGAACAAGCTGGAGACAGCAAACTTTCAGAGGATCTCCCTCTAATGCTCGTCTACCTGCCCTCCAAGTTAAGTGCAGATTGGACTTTGAATTATGTCCCCCTAAAAGATGCCCCAGGAAAGTGCTTTTGGGGAAAATATCAGTCACAGGTTCAAAAGTGTATAGAATGTACCCTCCGCAAGCGACACACATCAAACACACAGGCTGGAGAATTCCACCACCCTCCATGTTGCTTTGAAGTTTGGTAAACATTTTGATTGAGCAGAGACAGTCTACCTGGAAATGTATCCATTCATGAACCACCATGAACAGCCACCAACCACTTGAAAGTTTGTGGAAAGTTCATGCTGGTTGACTTGCCATGAACTCCAGTTCGCAACCATGAAGTGCCCAAAATTCATCATGCACTTTAGTTCATGAGCCGGTTCTTGCCCATCACTATGTATTACTGAGCTACAGCTCCTCCCCAAGGCCAAGAGCTATCTGTATTTTTATAAAGAGCATTCCATGACATAAAAATAGCACAAAAATCTATTTTTGTACCTAATACATCTGATCAACAATAGTCCAGTTCTCCATTAATGGAACTAAATCTTACAGACCCACTGAAGGTTCTCTGCTTTCGCAACATTCCCCATCAATGTGTTTTATTAGCCACAAAAGTATTTCTTCCTTTCAGTTCTCACATTGTAGAAGTATTTTATGAAAGCATCTCAACTTATATTTCCCCCCTATTCCTTTTCAGTCACAGGTTCCTTGGGTTTCTCTTCTCCTCCCTTTCAAACAAGGGTGCATGATGTCAAATCAAGATTTAAATGCACTGATTTATAGTTGTATATTCTAATTATGGTCAGACTCTAAACTGTAATTCTAGATGATTGTCAAGGACTTGGTGCTGGAAACTTTCCAAATGTTTTCTCTTGACTGCAACCAATAAGAATTGCTTTAAGAAGGGCTATGTTTGGATTCAGTTTCTAGATACATTTCTGAAGAGAGGAAATTGTATATAATCAGAGTAGTTAGAGCAAGAATGTGTGTCTTATAATTTATCCTTCTCCCACTACAGTAAACAGCTAAATTATCACTGAGTGTAATGAGTAAAATATCCAAGTATAATTAAAGTATCTAGCAGGATTTTAAAAATTAGGCCTTTTCATCTGTCAAATGTTCTCATATATATTTCCAACTAAAATGTTCAGTTTATTGGATCTGTAAAAACAACACTTCTAATGAAATTTCACAACTAAATTCTAACCTCTTCAATTTGAAATTGTAATTATATCCTGTGGGAGGGAGTTGACAATGAAGAACAAATCTCTGGTTTAGTATGATTGCCAGAACAACATAAAAGAGCTTAAATTAAGAACACTTGTGTGATTATTCTCAGATAACTGAGATGAAGCAATGGAAAACTATTTAGAGTTAAATAATACCAGCTAGCTTCACCCAAGTTTGCTTTTGTGCTATAAACCATTCTAATCAAAATATTTGGCATGCAAATAGGGTACATTCTTTTTTATTTCAACAGAATCTGAAAACCTAGTTGCACAACTAATAAAGAAAATACATACAGTGACTTTAAAATATCCATTTAAAGTGTAGTTAACTGATAAGAATGTATGTTTTAGTTGTTTCAATATCTCTACATAACATAATAATTTCCTTAGGTTCCATCACTTTCTAATGTGACCAAGTTATGGGGCCCAGATTTGGATTATACGCACACATGCTTTCTATTATGGTAGGCATTTTGCTGTTCTTGAAGAACACCAGTGGGGAAACATCTAGGGTAAAGTAAATAAACATAATAAAATAACAGAATAATAGACTTATAGTAGTCTTAAGGAATGCTGGTGATCATTCAGTCCTATCACCTGGTCTTGGACAGTATACCTTGAATGACTGTTCATATCTGTGTGGGGACCTTATGCTGTCCTGTAGGATTACACTTTCTTTTCCTGTTCAAATGGTACACCAAGTCATAGTGCTGATTTGAAGTGAGTCACATGCTGATTTGAAACGAGGTGCAATGAAAGTTTTGAAGACATGTTACTGGAACCTGGATGTGTACTTTCCTAATATTCATCAAGCTCACCTTTGGAACATAGGGCTGTGGTAATTTAGAGACTGGATACAAAGATACAAATTTGGGGATGTGGACAGTGGAATAGCACCTTGGGGCAGTGTAGAGTAAAATAAGCTTTGACCTTTTTTGCCTTTCAATTACAGCCTTACCATGCAGTCTCAATCACATCTTCCCTCTTTCCCATACCATGCCTAACCCCACTGTATGATACTTGCAGGTAGATAATAGGAGTGAATGAATGAGTAGATCAGCCACTATTCTAAGCCTTTTTTAGAAAAAACTGTGAGAGTAAACAAGGTTATAGAACATAAAATGACAAGAGAAAAGCAGAGTAAGGGTAAGAGATGTAAAAGGTTCACTTTCTTTCATAGTAAAAGGGAACTTTGGGGTATGTGGTGAAGTAGTGAGAAGTAGAGGAGAAGACGGCTGATTGTCAGCTTGCCTGAGAGCATTCCAAAGATGCCTGAACTGGACTCATCTTGCCATAGGGTTCTTGTCTCTTTCCCCACCTCATTTATTGTGGCTGACCAAGTTGCTTGAGTATATAATGCTGCTTTGCTGGCAGGTGGGCAGGCAACAGCCCTTGGAACAGTATCCATGGGCTCCGCTTGAAAGTAGGAAAGAACAAAAGCAACAGACCAGCTGGGTTTATGAACAAACTTTTGTTATATATATATATATTACCCAGGGCTTGCCATGATGTCTGAACTGTCAGACAAAGTACCTATAATATTGGTGGGGAGTTAAAGAGGAAAATATGGCAAGCAAGGAAGGTAATAAGCCACCTCTTCTTGCCTGATTTTTTCTGTTGTCATTCTATTCTTCTTTGGAAAAGATAAATAGTAGTTGGGTTTTGAATAATGTCTCAGTCAAGTTTCATCCTAACACCCAGTGTCTTGCTACTTTATTAACCTATCAGTTAAACATGCTGTTAAGGAAACACAAGCTGCTGACTCACTGGAGCTCTTGGCTCTTCCACAGGAACTTGCCCTGTTTAAACTGGAACTTGGTCTGAGGCAGGAGCTGAAGGGCTCTTATCCCATGACTCTTAGCTTACTCACAGCCTGTGGACTGGACAAATCTCAAATCCTGGATGTGATGAGCTGCAGTGGATGGGGGAATCCTGCCTCCTGCATGTGGACAGAAGTTGAGCCCGGGGCCTCCATTTTTATACAGGAGGGGCATATGCCTTTCTGTTGTCTGTCAAATACCAGATAATAGCTGGTTGTCTCCATATTTATGTTTCATCCAGAACCAGGTGAGAGCTGATCTATAAGCTTGTTGGTCCTATCCAGATCCAGGTGAGGGCTAATATCTGGATGGTTGTCTTTAAGTTGGTTGTCTGTTTTTAACTTAACTGCTGGCTGGGGGGTGTCTGGAGGAGCTGAATGAGGAAAGGGATGGTGCCACTATCAGTAGGGGGAGGGGGAGGTACCATGCTAGGAGAAGAATAGGCCAGGCAAAGGAAAGGGACAGCAGATATTTTCTTCCTGTTGCCCTTTTGGTTCTTCTTCCAACCAAGGTAATGCTTTTAAATGCCAGGTCAGTTACAGGTAAAGTGGCAGCCATCCACAATTTAATTCTTGAAGAGAGAGCTGACCTGGCATGTGTCACTGAGATCTTGTTGGGGACAGGGTGTGGTGTCAACCTTTCCCAACTATTCCCCCCCAGGGTACTCAGTGAGGCCTGGTGGGAAGGGAGATGGTGTCAGGAGAATCTCTCTGGATTCCATCCCTCTAGCTTGATGCTCTGTCCAGAACTCTGCTGGGTTTGAGAGTGTTTATCTAGTGGTGGAAGTGTGAAACAGAACTGGGATTCTGTTGGTTTACTACCCACCCCACTGCCCAACTGTCTCCCTCCCTGAGCTTATGGGCATGGTCTCGGACGTGGTGTTGAGGACTCCATGCTCAGGCTACCTTGTCAGGAGAGGCTCAGGATTTCATGGACTGCAAGAAATAAGAGGCCTCATACACTGTACAGGCCACAGTCTTGATCTGGTTTGTTGCTCTGGACATGAAGAAGGTGATCTGAAGTTTGGAGGATTGAATATGGTCCCCCTGGACATGGACAGATCACTACTAACTGGTGTTTAGACTTATAAGGGTTCCCAAGACTCTGCAGGGGCAGGGGATCCATTAAGAGGATCTACCCTCTTTGCCTGATGGATCCAGTCAGTTTTTAGACAGCTTTAGGGGATTTTCCCGGTGATGTGGTCGGTGCTGCTGCCGATGCCTTCGTTGACCTCTGGAATGGGGAAATTACTTGGACTATTGACATGATTGTACTTAGGCACCCTCTCTCAGGTCAAAGAGCACAGGCAGTCCCTTGGTTTACTGTGAGGCTGCCAATGATGAAAAGGCAAGGGAGATGGCTAGAGCAATGATGGAGAAAGACTCGGAATGAGTACAACAAGACACAGGCTAGAACTCATTTGAAAGCCTAATCCGTAGCAGTGACGGTTCCAAAGAAACAATACCTCTAGGGTAGGTTCCAGAGTACTGCTGCTCTGCCCACTGGCCTTTGGCCTACAGGATTCTCTGAAGTTCCATCTTGTCTCACATGCTTTTCAACATCAATGTAAAGCCACTGAGAGAAGTCATCTGGAGATATGGGCTTAGTCGCCACCAATATGCAGATAACACTCAGATCTATCTTGCACCACCAGCAGATCCCAGGGAGGCCGCGGTAACCATGAGCAGGTACCTGGAGTTTTGGACTGAATGAGGGCTAACAAGCTGAAAGATGCCAGACCGAAACATTTGTTTTTATTTAGTCTTTAAACTGAGGAGTTTCACCTTTTCCAACTATTTTATGGTCTGCTTCTCCTAGACTGAAGATTGTTTCGTGAATATCATTTTAGTCTGCTGAGTATTTACCTTCAAATTGTTTAATTCCTTAAAAGACATACATACTGGAATGTATTCCTATTAAATTCCCAAATGTACAGAAGGCCAAATGTTTTATATACTCTCAGTATCTATTAACAACATCATGGTGCAGCCGGTTAATCATGCACAAAGCCTCAGCTTTACCTCAGATTTCCTTTTCTCCTTATATTCAGATTACGAAGACCAAGATTTTTGCAACAAAAATAGGAAAAATGCAGCCTTTCCTCTCTACTGATTGGGGGAAAATCTGATTCGCATTCTAGTAATCACCCATCTTGACTACTGCATTTTTTTCCTATTCAGCCCTTCTTTGTCACCACAACATTTTTGGGTATTTTCCTGGTTTGGCTATGGCTGAATGCACATCACTAGTGCAGACCTTAAATTCCTCTTATTAAATCCTTCAACTGGCTTCTTTACTGCTCCTAGACTGAGCACAAGTGTTTCTTACCATGAAAACCTTCCATTATCTAGCCCTTCCCCATCTCTGTACCTTCATCCCAATATATCACCACTAGTAATCTTAGCTCCTTCACCGAGCTCATCACCCTGAGTAGTCACTGGACACAGGAGTCATGCCTAATGCAAAAGTCCTACAGGATGCCAAAATGTGTCTCAGCATCCTATGCATGTCCAGAATGAAAAATTGCTTCAGTACTTTGACACAAAATATTAATATTAAGGTTGTGAAAGACTATCTGTTTTATTAGGTGTGTGTGCAAAGTGCCATCAAGTTGCAGCCATATTCAGGCAAGCCCAGCAAGGCGCTTTCAAAGCAAGTGAGAAGCAGGTTTGCCATTGCCTTCCTCTGCAGAGTCTTCCTTGGTTGTCTCCTTTTCAAGTACTGACCCTGCTCAGCTTCTGAGATCTGATGAGATCGGACTATACTATGCCACCTTCCTTCCATTGTCTAAGTAGCTACTATAAATAGTTTCTCACAGCTAGAGCTTCTTAAGCTCATGGGTTAGTTATTGTTTTGATGAGGTACCTGTTGCTACAGTGTTGGTGTTTTCCAGACTGCAGCCACCTTTCGTGTTTTTATCAGTGTCATGGAGGTTCCAATGATCACACTATTGGTGCAGTCAGTTCACACTAACATTTTTTCCTTGATCTTTTTATGCCAGTCTTCTGCCTCTTCAGGTTCACATCTGAGGAATGTTTTCTGCTCCCCCCCCCCCCCCCCGGTTTTGTTTTGCACATGTGCTGAAGCTCTGCAGCAGCCTCATGGAGATGATCACACTTAAAGAAGCTTCATAACAGCAACATCCCAGTTACCTCTGGATTGATCACCCCCTTATCATCCACCCTGAGCTCCTGAATTCCAAGCTTACTGATGGGTGATTTCCCTTGTCCCACACCCCATTCCCAAAAAAGCCCCCAACGGCCACGGTGATGTCACATCCACTGGCCAGGTCTCAGCAGTGCCAGTTTACTTCCCCTGTTCCTAGGTTCAGGTAAACTTTTTTCTTTCGGGTGGGCAGAGGGGTGGCGGAAGGGGGCTGGAGGAGCAGGTGGTGTCTGACACCACCAGCCTTGCCCTGCTCTGGAATTTCCACTACTCCCCCCCAGCTCTGCCACACCTTCTCCCTCCCACTTGGCTCTAAGAAAGATACCTGCAGAATGAATGAGTGCGCCCCCCAAGTGGCAGCAGCAACTGCCACTGCTCCCAACATTCTGGTTCTCGCAGGTTGGCATGAAGAAAATGTAACTGACTAGAGGATCTGTGAATATCAGGGGTTTCAATGAGAATGAACTGAGCCACCCTGCCAGGCATGCCTTTTAATGTGACCCTACACCTCCAAACCATCTGTGCTATGTACCCTCCATCAGATTTATGGGTTTTTTAATTAATTTAATTTATACCCTGCCCTCCCCATGAGCAGTCTCAAGGTGGCTTACAAATCGGTAACCAATACCATGAAACCATAAACAGAGTTAAAACTTCCATATTAAGACTTCACATTAAAACAATCACAGGTTCTTTAAAGTTCTAGTAATAATAGTTAACTTCCAATTTAACCAGTCTTGCCATGAAAGAATAAAGAGTGATGTTAAAATGTGTTTGAAAATGGTGTAATAATTTAAATAAATAAAGAGGGCAATGATGGTTTTAGGGCAGGCACCTTGCAACACTGAAACGTTTCACCATTGGCATATAAATTAAAAAAAAATCCCACCAAAATGAGCCCTCTCTGGGTGGGTTTGGGCAGCAATCGTCAAGGCAAGGAAAAATGTTCACATTCTGAGGAATTTCTTGCAAATTCATTTCACAATGAAAATAAAAAGTACAGGAGAAATCAGTTTTAAAAGAATGCGGGAAAATGGGGAAGAACTGAGACAGCAATGGGATGTTTATGAAGCTGTCTGGACACAAGAAAAAAAACAGGTTGGGGAATGAAAATGGAACTTTAGGGCAGTCAGGAAAATGCCTTTATATAAAATTGCTATTTTGTGTATGGATTTTGTTGGTGTGGTTGCAAACAGAAATTCAGCAAACTTGCACAATTCCCTTTCCACTGGATTTTTAGCATATAATATACATGGAATGGATCTAACAACTGGAAGCCATATGGAAGTGACTGATTTCCTAGAGGACCTTTGTGACAGACAAGAGGCTGTCCTGCCTCTGAAGGGGAAAACAACCACTCAACTGAGCCTATGGGAGTGCCACTCCAATTAGCTTTCAGAGGTGCAATGAAATGTTGCAGGGAAGCATAGCAAGAGTTCAAATCTGCCTCAGGGAGAGGACCGTGACAGTTTTTGAGTCTGCCTCAGCAAAAGAGCAGGCAGTTTTAAGATAATGTGGCAGAGTGGTTTAACTCTGTCTCTGGGAAAGAATAGAGTACCTGGCTCTGATAATGAGCAGACCTTGTCCCATTTAGTCTGATTCTTGGGAAAGGGCAGGCTGGTAGGGGTGGAATCCTGTGCATGTGAAATAGAGTTGCCAGGTCCCCCCTGGACACCAGTGGGGAATGGGGGGTATGGTTGCCAGATTCAGGTTGGGAAACTCCTGCAGATTTGGGGATGGAGCCTGGGGAGGACGGTGGTACAATGCCATAGAGTACACCCTCCAAAGCATACATTTTCTCCAGGGGAACTGATCTCAGTAGTCTGGAAATAAGCTGCAATTCCAAGAAATCCCCAAGTCCCACCTAGAGGCTGACATCCCTGGTGAATGAATCCAACCTAGTGGCTAGTTAGCGAAAGCCTGTTTGTACCTGCAAGCATTATGGGGAATTCCAACCACACTCTCTGAAGCCATAACTAGCTTAAACCTATGTGTCTCAGCCAGGTTTTTCCTTTGACTGTCTGGAGACTGTGCTGCTGATCTGTTCTTTAAAACTAACTTGTAAATAAATAAGTCTTCTTTGTTATTAAAATACATCTCCTGCCTCTGTGATCTCCATATTCTACTAGCTCCCCCCCAAAAAACTTATGTCATGGCAGCAAACCCAAAGCCTTTACACTTGCTACCCTAAAAACATCTTGTAATGGGGGAGGGTGGTGGCGGCAAGGTTTACAGCTTAAAACAAACCTGGCTCCCAAAATCATGAGAGGTTGTGTCTAGTTATCCTGTATCAATCTGATCAAAACCTCTGCATAGCAAAAAGTAACCACATGCTTGTGTTACTTTACCACACAGCAGATCTCTGGCCTCAACCCTGGTTTCCCCTCCCCCATTACAAGAAGCTAGTGGCTTCTCAGAGCATGAAAGCTGGTCAGTGTGAGTTCTACATGCAGTCTTTTCCATAAACATAGAAATACAAGGCAAGAAGAAGTTTTTCCTTGCATAAATATCTACTTGTTAATGATATGCCAGACTAGATTTGCACAGATCCTCCTTACATAACATGACTCTCAGATTTTTGTGCAAATGCATGCACATCTGAAGTAACAGGAAACATTCCCCCCACTGAAACTCTTTAATTTGTATCTGGGGTTCATAAAGTGCTAAATAGTAAAGCAGTGCTACAGGCAGCTGAAGCTGTTGAACATGAGATCAATCAAGATCAGTCAGGAACCAAAATCCATGACAGTGAAGATATTTTTTTAAAAAAAAAAATGATGTTTTTTCCTCTCCAATACTTAAAAACTTCTTCTGGGCTATTTCTTCTGGACTTCCTTTTAGACTGTCAGCTGTGACCCCTCTGTATAGAGTCACTTACCTAATCCAGCCAAACTCTTGGGCTCATTGTCAAACAACATGTCAAGTATTTCTTTTTTACCTCTTTTTTTCCCTTTCATAATCTTTGCCACATGTGCCTGTCAGAGGGAACATTGTTGAGACTGTGTGTCTTGATAATAGTCTCTTGAACTGCCAAAATGTGATACTTGAAATGCTAAAGACCCATGCAAAGCTTTCAGGATACTGTATGTCCACTTGTCTCCATTATCTTGATTTGTTGTCTGGATGCACTCTATTAATCTGGAACCTATTTTGCCCTGAATTGACACAGTAGCAACCTCCATCTTTGAATAAAATGGATTTCAGACCCTGACTTTATGTCATTTGCCATCAGAAATTATGACTTCTGTTGAGACTGCAGTGATACAGTACTGACTGATCATTGTGCATTCCACGAGGAACATCCAACAGCCAAGTAGCTGGAAATACTGGGAAAACATCTCTTAGTATTGTGAGAAAGCTTTTGTTAAGGGGGGCTACTTGCCCCAAACTTGTCTAAAGCTTATCTAAACATTGCCCACATGGATTTTTTCAACAGAAGACCCCTCTGGCCAGATCACCTCAATTGTGTGTAACCCTATATGATACTATGGGATGAGGAAAAACATAGATTACTGGATTTTTTATCTTATTTTATGTGGTTGTTCCAAAGGCTTTGGGCAAATCTGTGGATTTATTATTTGGTTATTTACATTATTTATAGTCCACCTTGCTCACAGAGACTCAAGGTGGATTACACAAAGTGAGTCAGTACAATCAACAAAATGGGACATTCAGTAACCAGTCCATTAGGAATTTAGAAGTCTGGAATCATCAGAAAGAATCAAAGCTTAGCACATGTATACTCAAGTGGAATATTAACTTTGCCAACTAAGATAAGATAAGCAGCTGCTGGGATGTCATGAGAACCAGATTGTACACATAAGGGGGAGAAGACCCCCTCCCAATTCTCAGCACTCATAATCATGCTGTTCAGGAGTAGGGATGGGAACAAACCAGGAAAATGGAAGTCACACAAATCACAAACCAAGACAAACCTCCCCTGCTTTGCGAACCGGTTCAAGTGGACCTCCACCCCCTCACTTTCTGCTAGGGGCAGCTCTCCAAGGCCAACAGAATGGAAGGGGGGAAGATCTCCCTTCTTTCTGTTGGTGGTGATTCCCCAATGCCAGCAGAATGGAAGGGGGGAAGATCTCCCTTCTTTCTGTTGGTGGTGATTCCCCAATGCCAGCAGAATGGAAGGGGGTGTCATGAGTGCCTCTGGGGATCTGCCTTCTGCGGATCTAAGTGAGATGGAGGATCAGCTCCCAGCTCCAGAGGAGCCTCCACCTGAGCCAGATGAGGCTTAAGCAAGCACCTCCTAGGCTTTTGCACCAGCAGCAGCTGAGCCACAGCTAAGTTCAAGCCCACCTGATTCACCTCCTCGGGTGGAACGTCTGAGATCCCGATGCAGGCAAGACTTAGTTGTGAGAAGGAAAGAGGCACGCCTGCGTGGTCACAGATCACTAAACCCTGAGTTTTAGTAGGAGCCGGGACCTCACTGCCAGCTGCTAACTAGCACATGAAGTGGCTGGGTATTTTAGGCACATCACAGAGACTACCAACTTGTGCTAGCAACAAGTCTTCTTGGTTAAGCTCTGCACCCATTCGGCTTGTGACTTGACCTGTTTCTGGAACCTCTGGCTTTTGACTCTGGACCTGCTTGACTTCGGCTCTGTTGACTCCTTGGAGTGGTTTACTTATGAGTTTTCCCGCTTTGATCCTGGCTTGGACTGACTCTGCTTCTGGCTCAGTGTTTTGGACTTGGCAATTGGTTCCTGCTTTGGTTTCACCTCGGACTGTCCCAGACTTCTGCTTGACTCCTGGCCTGTTGGCACCCAGCCCATGACAGATTGCTAGCACCCCCCAACTTACTCCACCTCGATGGAGGTTGGTGGAGCTGGAGCCCCACTGCAGCTCATGGACATCGCTCACAAAGTCCAAAAACTGACGCAGTTGATTGGGCAGCTCCAGCAGCAGCAACCGGCCGCTGCAATTATCGTCTGTCTGCCAAAATGTCCAGTAAGCCCCCCGGAAAAGTTTGGTGGAAATTCCTGGCACAATGTGAGCTGTATATGGAACTGTGTGCTCAGGACTTTCCTAATGATAAAACCAAAGTTTGTTTTGTCATCAGCCTCTTAAAGGGCCAGGCAGCAAAATAGGCTACTCTCCTGTTATTGGAGGCTTCTCCACTCCACTCCAGGTTGTCCCATCCCCTCCATTGTTCTCTATGGCAGGAAAAAGGTGTTACTTTTTTCCTGCCATAGAGAACAATGGAGGAAATGGGGGCAACCTGTTTGGGGGCCCGTAGAATTGGACCCCCTGGTCCAATCTTCTTGAAACTTGGTGGGTATTTCGAGGAGAGGCCCCAGCAGCTACCCTACAAGTTTGGAACCTCTCCCTCAAACCCCCTCCCCTCCAGTCGCTTTTAAAGTTGCCGCCAAATTTCGGTGGCAATGCAGTAGCAGGCCGAATCAGATCAGAGAATCTGATTCGGCCCGTGGCTGCCCTATAAGATAATAATTGGTATTTTACTAAATCTTTAATTGCTTATTGCCTTGTTTTTAAACTTCAATAAAAATTAAATATTTCTATATTTAGATATTTCTTGAGGAAGAATTCCATTTGAAATGTTGAAAATAATCTAGAAACAACATTGAACAGGATTTTTCTTATGATATTATGCATTGTATCCATTTCAAACAGACATTGGTTACTGTGTAAAAGATGCATTTCAAATAGATATTACTCATTGCATATACAAGTTGTCTGTTGATACTTTGGGGTCTGATGTTCACAGTTGTTTTCTGATTTTGTTTGCTGAAATAGATACAAGCCATTTTAGCAATCCCCCCCCCACCTTTCACCACGAGCCCCATGAACCTCCCAGAAACCACAAGGAGTGTTGTGGGAGGGCCATGGATAGGGATGGGCACAAACCTTGGTTTGCAATCCATGAACCAGGCCAAATTCGTGACGAATTTAGGTTTGTGGTTCTATTTGTGTGCATCCCTATTCAGGAGTACCTTTTCTTGAATCCCAGCCTGAAACCCATCATGGTAAAGCCCCAGAATGTACTGCTGATTTCTAACCAAGCATGAAGACTGACAAACACACACCTGATAAACATCTGCAATCTGACGAACAAGAAGACCCATCTCATGACCAATAAGAAGAGCTTGGACTAACATGTTGTTCTGGGATACCAGGAAGATGTTATGGGTATGAGATTTTGAAGTCCCCTTAGTATTAAAGTAAACAGTGGACAAGGGGAAAATTAAGTCGTGCCTCTCTCTCTACCTTTTAGGAGTGAATGTCACCATGGCAGCACCCTGCTCAAGGAAAATGTAGCAAAGTCCAGGAGGAAGGCAGGTTTGTGTAGCAGCTTTTCTTTGCATGCCAGAAGCCACCTTTCCTACTTAAGATCCTCATGCTTTGAGAATGTCTTCAGGCCACCAAGGCCTTTCCTCACCCTGCCCTCTCCTCCTCCTAATTCTCAGGAGTTTGAGGGCTGAGGAGCTCACAAGCCTGTGAGAGTCCTGCCTAGTCAACCTTCATGGTTCCTTGGGTTGGTAGGCATAAAACTGCATCAGCTTGCTTGCTAGAAGGCTGAGCTAAAACTAGAAGGACAGAAGGGTGGTAAGGTGGCAATTAACGGCTTAGATTTAAATGTAATATGCATTAAGTTTGCTCTCAGGTTTGCAGCTCTTTCTCTCAAGTGTATTTACAAGGTTAATGGTTTGTGGTTCATCCTGCCACTATCTAGTGTATTCTCTACTGATATGGAATTTCATTTTATTTGCTCATGCTTTAGCACTGCCTATTTATCTGTTAATGTTATTTTCTGTAACCATATGCATTTTTCTTGATGGTTTTGTATCCGTGCCCTTTTCATATATACTGTTGTATCAGCATCTGATTCAGTTTGCACTTGGCAATTTGCTTCTGTAGTATATTGTGTAGTAGTGCCAACAAACCATTTAATTCACATCAGTAACACTTTGGAGTCTGCATCTTCCTACTGACAATCATAAACCCAGGGCTCTTTTTGTAGAAAAAGTCCAGCAGGAACTCATTAGCATATTAGGCCACACCCTTGACAGTACAGCTCATGAACATGTTAGGCCACACCCGATGTTACCAGAAGTGTGGTCATCCAGCCACATCCACCTTTTGCTTCTTAATCTGTTTACCTTGTTGTCAAAACAGTTTTGACAAAACCAATAAAAACATTATTTTCTGTCTCATCTATACAAAATCTTGCCTGAACCAATATCATGTCCAGCAATTATTCCCACACTGGATTGGAATCAATTCCTAAAGGTTAGGTTCCCATGGAAATCAGCTTGCCTTCCTGCAGAACTAGTACGCTGAATATGATTTTTTAGGGTTGTCAACCTACAGGTGGGGTCTGGAGATCTCCTGGAATTACAACTGAGCTCCAAACTGCAGAGATCAGGTCAATGGCTGCTTTGGAAAGTGGAGTCCATGGCATTATGCCTTGCTTAGGTCCCTCCTTCCCCTAAACCCCACCCTCCACTCCCAAATCTCCAGGGATTTCCTCAACCTGGAGTTGGCAACCCTACTTCACTGGCAGAACCATGCTAGGAGCCAGTTTGGTGTAGTGGTTAAGTGCACGGACTCTAATCTGGGAGAACCGGGTTTGATTCCCCACTTCCTCCCTTGCACCTGCTGGATGACCTTGGGCAAGCCATAGCTCTGTACCAGCTGTTGTCTCAGAGCTCTCTCAGGCCCACCTACCTCACAGGGTGTCTGTTGGGGGGAGGGGAAGGGAAAGGAGTTTGTAAGATGCTCTGAGACTCCCTTGGGTAGTGAAGGGTGGGGTATAAATCCAATCTCTTCTTCTTCTAGGTTTGTGGATGCACTGGAGGGGAGTAGTTTGTGGACTATTTTATTCAAGGTACAAAATTTTATTTAAGGTATAATATTTCATTTATCACCCACACTTCTTCAGATGGAAGAAGTGTGCATGCACACAAAAGCTTTATACCTTGGATGAAACTTTGGATTCCAACTTTGTTCCACTGCTTCAGACCAACACATCTGAATTATTACACTATAATACTTTTTACAAGCAATTATGTTCCAGTGGAGTGGTTACCATGTAGAGTCTGTCCCACAGGTAAAATTATCCTGTGAACCGGTGGCCTTTACCACATAAAAGTATCACTACCATCACAAGATCACCAATCGTTGGAAGTCAACTCCTCAGAAGCGGAAATCTCTCTTATTAGGAGGTTTAAGAACATCAGCTTTGCTGGCCTATTAAAGGCAGATGTCAGCCCAGTGGCAGGGGAAGAGGGACAATCATCTTCATCAGAAACTCTGCCCACTTTTTAAATTTCACAAAACAGGAAATCTCCAAAGTGCTGCTGACCATGCTCATTTTTCGTTACAACTCTATTTCTCTGCAGATGTTCCCCAAAGTCCCCCATGCAACAGTCAAGTGTTCTGCCAACACACACAACAATGAAGCTACTTTTTCAGATGTTTTCTCTTGCATGGCAGTAAGCACCAAACCACTTTAATACAGACTTTAGACACACATATATTTGCAAGCCATTCCCAACAAGACACAACAATGAACTCAGGCTTCAAACTTACTTTTCTTAGGCAGAAGACGCCATGAGAAAACGAAAGAGATTCTCAAAAATTAAAGATATTGTCAAAAGCAGCATTTCCTGGGCTCTCTGCTTTTTTACATTCCCCCCCATTTTCAATAATTTTTTTTATAAAAACACAAAGAACAAAATGAAACAGAAAGAAAGAAAGAAAGAGGTAGGGGGAGAGAAAGAAAGAAAGAAAGAAATGTAGGGAAGAAAGAGAAAGAAAGGTAGGTGGGAGAGAGAGAGGAAGGAAGAAAAGATAGATAGATGATAGATAGATCAGATAGATTAGGAAGGAAGGTGGAGGAGAAAGAGAGAAAGGAAGGAGAGGGAGAGAGAGAAAGAGAAAGAAAGAAAGGTGGGGAGAGAGGAAGGTAGGTAGGTAGGTAGGTGGGGGGAGAGAGAGAAGGAAAAGAGATGGGGGAGGCTCTTACCAGAGGAGGGAGAGTGACATGACGTGGGCAAGCCAAATGCAGAGCCAGGCCTTTCAGTGCAAAGAGCCCAGCCCCAGTGCTTAATCTCTGGGTGGGGCTTTCTTCTGCTGGCTTTCTGCACTTAAAGGGAAAGCGCCGGGTGGGGCTTTTTCCTGCAGGCTCTCTGCAGGAACTTTCCCTTTAAGTGTAAACAGCTCAGGCCTGACAGGGAGGGGGCGGGGCAGGCTCAGAAGCCAGACGGAACGGCGTTCTGGTGCGTTCCTGCTGAAAAAGAGCCCTGCATAGACCTACTGGGATGATAAGAACCTGCAGAAGCCTCCTGCTTAAGGGGACCTAATTAACACACTCTGACAGATATTCATTGACAAATAGTTTAGGAAAAGTCCACAGATCTAAAAGCCCAGATCTAAAAGTCCGCAGATCTAAAATGCTGACAGACTGTACCTTTTAGGAAGAGCTGTTATGTTCAGTTATCACAAAACGTAGAGATGAATTGCAGACTTTTTTTTTCTTGGCAACAAACAACTGAAGATGAATTGCTGCTATATGCACAATACATAGAAGTATCACATTTCAAGTCTTAATAACTGCAATTAACCAGAGGCTAAAATTTGTAAGTGCACACTATCAGTGGACTACAAAGCACAGGAAGAGATGGAGGGAAGAAATTGACCAGGCAAGCACCTCAAAGGCATTCCTTGACTTGCCTAGGTCCTTCTGCAGTAGTGGCAGTCTTTATCTCTGAGAAGCTGCCTTGACCTTGTATGATGGAAGGCAAGGTGAAAGTTGCCATCTCTGTGTCTAGGTGACATTCATGCTTGTTTCAATGGGAAACTGCCATCTGACATTTTTTATAGAAGAAGAGGAGAAGTTGGAGTTGGATTTATATCCCTCCCTTCACTTAGAGTTTCAGAGTGGCTGACAATCTGCTTCCCTTCCTCTTCCCACAACAGATACCCTGTGAGGTAGGTGGGGCTGAGAGAGCTTTCAGAGAACTGCTTTTGAAAGAACAGCTATGAGAGAACAGTGACTGATCCAAGGTCACCCAGCTGGCTGCAGGTGGAGGAGTGGAGAATCAAACCCAGTTCTCCAGATTAGAATCCACCACTTTTAACCACTACACCAAATTGGCTACACCAAATTGTCTGCCTCTATTCTTCACCCATTCTGGCTTCTCCCAGAATGTGCAAATAAATTGCAAATCAAGCAAATGCTCAATAGGTGGAATGGCTGTGAAAGACAAACAATCCAGGTATTAAAGAATGAGAGCCCTCCCTAATCCAATGAGATAGCAATTGGATTGGATGAATCTGTGCACAGATATGTTGTGATGTGAAAACACAGACAAAGTTTCCTGGTTGAACATTATGCCTTGTCAGCTGCACATCTTTCAGTGTAATTCAACGTACAGCTGAATGTGAAAAATAAATGACTGAATAGTGCAGGAAAGGTTGTGGTGTGGAACTACCCTATACCTGATCCTACCCATTCTGTCCAACATTAGGAAAATCATGACAGAATAGCCATATCTCAAGCTGCAATCACACGCTCCTTTAGATCTCACATAGGTGCAAATGCCTGATGGATCTAAAGGGAGTGATCAGACAGCAACATCTGGGAAGTGCACCGCAGTCGTTGGCAACCCGTGCTGCTTTGCCACAGAAGTGGAGTTAAAAGACACTGGGGAAAGTCCGGCGTCATCCGGATAAGGTAGGCAACGGGTGGACTTCCCCTGTCTGATCGCTCAAGCATGCTTTCATACTGTCGGGATGGTCTGATCAGGCCATCCCAACTTCGTGCCATGTTTTTTCCCCCTTTGCAGTATGCACATCCATGCATACTCCATAGGGGGCCTTCAGTGCGGAGGTGTGATTCCTCAATTGCTCGTTTATGTGCAAGGGAAACAAATGGCAAAAAAGCTCCCCCAACTCACCCACAGCTGTGTCTGATCACACAGTGATGGGCTGCGCCCGCACCTTCAAACAGCTGTGTGATCTCACAACTGTGTGTCAAATTCTTCCAGAGGAAATAGCCTTTCTTCCCCTGCACTTCAACTGGTGTGTGTGACCTCATCCTCAGGCTCTCTGTGGTATTCAGCTGCTTCCCACATTGCATCTGCTGCCTGCTCTGTCTCTCTTTTATCTTGCTGAATCATGATTCCTGGAGACAACCATACTGCTGCTTTTTCAACGTTTGTTTTTCTTCTGAAGTGGTTACAGGACTTAAAGGTAACCAGGCAAGGAGAGAACCAGAAGGAATATGTTTAAGAATTTTTAAGAATTATAGATTAATACCACTGTATTTTAATGAACCTCCTTATGCTTCACTGCTTACTTAAATGAACATTCCAGTGGTATCTGCATGCTTGCAATTCCATTTTCTCATACTGTTTTAAACTTTTGCATGACACTTTCTATATCCTTCTGACATAACCAGGGCTCATTTCGTAGCAGGAGCTCCTTTGCATGTTAGGCCACATACCCCTGATGTAGCCAATCCTCCAAGAGCTTACAGTAGCCCCTGTAAGAAGAGCTCTGTGAGCTCTTGTAGGATTGGCTACATTAGGGGTGTGTGGCCTAATATGCAAAGGAGCTCCTGCTATGAAATGACCCCTGGACATAACCATCTCTTTTGCACTCATTAGATTCAGTATCAGAAGAGAACCAGAAACTTCCAGTGGCACCATCTGCATGTCAGAATGCTGGTCATGCTGGTTTCCTAGAGAGTGGCCAGTGGCATAGTGTCTTTTAGATTGTGTCCAAAACAGATGGGAAAACAACCCTTCCTATCACCATGCTTTCCCCCTTGAAACTTCTCCTCCCTCACTATTTTGTCCTCATGGATGTGGCTTCAAGTTCTACTGAGAGTAAAAATGGCCAAAGAGAAGTATAGGAACGTTTTGATATGGGAAGTGTTCTGCATCTCTTCCTGCCAATGCTACTCCTTAAATTGCCCCCTAAGCCCCATCCCCACTTTGTAGGAAATCAATGCTGAGGGAAAATCAGCACGGCATCTGCAAAGGGAAGTCTGGACTTTCAAAATACCTGGACTTTCAAAAGCATTTTGACAGGGTACCTTACGAAAGACTCCTGAGTAAATGATGGGGTAAGAGGACAGATTAGAAATTGGTTAAATGACAGGAAGCAAACAGTAGGAACCAATGGACAGTTCTCACTATATAGGGAAGTAAGCAGTGGGGTCCCACAAGCATTAGTATTGGGGATGATACTATTTGATTTGTCCATAAATGATCTGGAATTAGGGGTGAGTAGTGTTATGACCAACTTTGCAGATGACACAAAAAATTTAGGTTGTGACTGTGAAGAGCTCCAGGAAGATCTCCACAGATTGGGTGACTGATCTACAATGTGGCAAATCAAGTTAAATGTTAGTAAGTGTAAATTGATCACAGTGAAACAAAAAAATCCCAGCTTCAAATATGGGGTCTGCACTTGAGGTCCAAGACTGAGACAGGAAAAGATGTTGGGGTCATAGTAGATAATTAAAATGTCAACCCAGTATGCTGCAGCAGTAAAAAGGGTGAACTCTATGTTAGGGATTATTAGTAATTGGGATTATTAGGGATATAGAATAAAATGGCCTTTGTATACATCTATGGTGTGGACTCATTTGGAATTCTGTATTGAGTTCACCGTATCTCAAAAAGGACACTGCAGAGCTGGACAAAGTACAAAAGAGGGCAACCAAGATGATTGGAGGTTGGAGTACATTCCCTATAAGGAGAGTTTGAAGAGTCTGGTATTTTTCAGTTTACAAACGAGACAACTAAGAGGGGATATGACAGAGGTATATAAAATTATGCGCAAGGTGTAAAGAGTTGCAAAGATAACTTTTCCTTCCTCTCCCAAAATACTAGAAGTTAAGGGCATCAAATGAAGTGAATGGGCAGTAGATTCAGGATGGACAAAAGGAAATAATTATTTACACAGAAAGTGATTAAAATGTGGAATTCAATCAATCAAGTCAAGTTTATTGTCTTGGCCATTGGTCATAACAAAACAAAATAAATCAAAGTGCAACAAACATTATACACCAAAATGGGATAAGCCCTTCAATAACTTGCTGTAAATCCTAGACTTAGTCTTATCTTTTTTGCCGCCAGTGCAAACAGAGCCATTCTGCTGGTAATATATGTGTCATTATTAGAGAGCAAAAAAACAGTCATGTCCAGATCTGAAATTCCATTATGCAGAGGTATAATGGGGTAAATGAACCTTTGCCTAAGTGATTCATGCCAAGAGCATCTCATAATATAATGCTCGACATCATCCACTTTGCCTACGCCACATTGACATATTCTAGAGACAGCAGGGGAGCCCAAGAAGCGACCAATACAGACCATTGAAGGTATGGCATGAAACCTTAGGGTGGTAAAAGCCCTTCTTAGATCAAGGGTAGTTAGTTTCTCAAGGTAAACAGTCCTACAGTGATCTCTTTTAAAGATCCTATACAAGGGGGCTGTACGGCAACTTACCACCGCTTGGTGGTTCAGAAGCCCATCCTTGTTAAATTCCCATTCCTTCAATTTGGACTTTTGATTTTCACTGTCCCATATGTCATCTGGAATTGAGTATTTCAGTAAAATAGAGGTCAGGTGGTCACCTATTCTTTTGGAGGATTTCAAAAGCAGTATAAAACTTTGGACACCTAGGATATCCTGGGGACGTTTTAAGCATTTCCTCCAATAAGAGAGAATTCTTAAATTTACCCTGGCTTCCAAAGATACCATACCCAGTTCAGCCCTCATCAGTGCCACGGGTGAAATGTGGAATTCACTGCCAAGGGACATGGTGATGGCCTGAGGCATAGACAGTTTTAAAGGGACTAAAGGGAACTTCCACTTTTAGAGGCAGTAAACCTCTGAATCCCAGGGCCAGAAGGCAACATCAGGGGAAGGCCTTGGCCTCCATGCCCTGTTGTTATCCCTCCAGAAGAACTGGTTGGCCACTGTGTGAGTAACTAGATGGACTAGATGCTGGATTAGAAGATGCTGGACTAAATGGACCTCTGGTCTGATCTAGCAGGGCTCTTCTTATGTTCTTATGAGATTAATTTCTATTACACAGAGTTTTGGGAGTGTATATCTGAACTAACCACAAAACAGCAATTTTTCAGTATATTTCCAGCCTAGGTATACCTAAATGCACACTCCTAAACAAACACCAAAACAGACTCCTCTGTTTTTTATTAGATTTCATGAGAACTACTTAATGCCTATAAGTATTTACAGATAATTTAGATCCTCATTTAAATTGGTTACTTGATACATTAATATTTCTAAAACCTTTTAAAAAAGCCATAGTACATGGAACTCTCCCTAAATAATCCTTGCAAGTACCAAATGTAAAAATAATATGAATGGCAAATCATTTGTAACTTGTTCTAGAGAATCTTTCACAAAGGACACATTTTCAAATGTTAATTTACTTGACTAATAATTGGTTCTTCAAGGACAGCCTAAATCAAATCAACAACAAAACTTTACTTCTCAGAAACGGAGCCAGAGGTTGGTTCTTGCGATTCACAGCTTTTGACTCAAACCAGATGAACAGGATGCATGAGAAAGTGGCTTTATATGTCTTGCAGTTGTGGATAGAATTAAAGTTGTGTGAACAATTAAGAAGTGGTTTTGGAGCAAGAATGCATTGAAACTATTAAACCCAGCAAAAAAAAAAAAAATGGAGCCTCCACCCAAATTGCTAAGCATTTAAGTACCATCAACTCCCAAGACAGCTGAATGAACTCTCCAAAAATGTTTTTACATTTGATCATTTAGTCCAGAGGGAGTTTCCACATGCATAACATAAGCAGTAATAGGCTTTTTGACAGGATATGGTAATGTTATCTTGTTCCACCCTTATATGTTAGGGAGCAGGAACTTTGGACAATAGTCAACTAGAACTGTTATAGCACAGCAGAGTTTTCAGCCAAAGTTCTGGACCTTCAGCAGCTGGCACAAAGGAGCAATTTGTTGGGTGTGGGAAGCAGCCACAGAGGAAGTGCCTATCCTGTAACTCCAGTGATGTTGAATCTGGATATGAGTAGTGCCTATCATATTGCAAGAATTATTAAATAACTCTACGCAAACACCTTCTGATGGGCATCACTCATCCATGTGACACCAGTAGAGTAATTGTAGAACTCCTTTGTTATACTTCAGAATTTATCCCTGAAGAATCTTTGTGATTAAATAGCAGGGAAATTTAACTTTCTTTTTTACATAGCTAAAGGAGACATTTGTTCCTGCCCTTTGATAGGCTGCAAACTTCAAGCCCTATCTGAAGCTGGATTGAAAATAAGATTGCACACAGAGAGGCCCTGAAATACAAACTCCATTTAGGGGTGCTTTTAATTTCAGTTTTTGACTAATCATTGTCAGTAAAAATGGACATGGCAGAGAAATGCCCAAAGGCAGAGAAATGCCCAAAGAAGTTCTTATGTTGTTACTGGAAAGGGTAGCTGTGAGTACAAATAATCTAAACTCTTAGGAAGATTCTGAGACCCTTGCAAAATGTGGATCTCTCATATATCTGTACTTTCTGGATGACAAAGGAATCTTTTATCTGCTTCCATAGAAGAAATTGTAAAATGAGAGTAGGATCTACAGTCATGAACCACTGTAAATACTCATCCTGGATGGCTGCTTAAACAATACCATTTGCTGTAGATATATTCCAATATTAATTTAGCTAGAGAACTACAAATGTGTCAATATTTTTCTCCTTTCAAAATGAGCATATGTTCCACACATCCATATACATATTTTTTTCAGTTTGTGGGACTATGGAGGCAGAGGCAAGTTAAGTTTCAGTGACTCCCACTGAATTCTCTGGGTGCAGAGTTAACAGTTAGCAATGTGGGAAACACCTGAGGGGCTGAAAATCTGCACTCTGTCACAGACATTATCTCCATGGCACTCCTAAGTGTATTACTTTATAGTTTTCTCATGTAAGAGAATGGCAGCTATTTACTATTTCTACAGTACCAAAGGACTACACTTGGGAGACTGATGTGAGAGAATAAACCCAATCACAGAGACTTGGATGCTGGCCTGAAGGCATCTTTGAGCACTTTGTATTCTTAAGGGTTCTTGCAAAATAAAGAACCTTTCTCCCTACTCTGTTATAGGTGTTTCACTATCATTTATATAAAATAATGAAGCATGAACACAAACCAGTTGGAGTTTTGAAAAGTTATAACTTTTGTGCCAAATCTGTAACCCATTCAAATATTTATTGCAGTCCTAGCTATCACTTGGGCAGTCTTATTCATGTTCCATAAGCAGTAGAAAACAGTAGAAAAGAGCAAGATTCCAGTAGTGCCTTAAAGACAAACAAAATTTGCAGCAAGGTAAGAGCACAAGTTTTGTTAGTCTTTAAGGTGCTACTGGACCCTTACTCTTTTCTACTGATCCAGACAGACTAACATGGCTACTCATCTTAATCATGCTCCATAAGAGAGAGACTCCTATATCTCTTGTATTCTGTAAGACCTGAGGAAGGCAGCAGAAGCGAGTCAACACTGGCTCTTGTTGTCTTACTAATTTCCTGTATCTTCAATTTGTCTAGAGTTTCATGTTAATCCTTTAAGGCAAACATTGCACTTTTTTGGGGGGGGGGGGGGTTAATGCTTTGTATCTAGTCCTGCAGTAAGGGTGAAGTATTGATTGGCCATACTGATTATATAGATTTCCATGTTCTCTGCACATTTTCTCTTGATTCTTTTCTTTAACGGGACCATCTAGTTTTTGTATATATATTTATGTGGATATTAAAAAGCTACCTACAGAGACTCTTCATATTCAGTTTCAGCTTTGGATTCTTAATGTTCCCCCTTGTCTGCTTTCAGGAAATGTTCTCTTTAGCTTATAAGAGGAACAGGTAGCCTAATGACTGTCTACCAGCTATGAAACCCTCCTCTACTGCTCTCTCTCCCCTGGAGCTAAGCTGTCTTTGCATTATAACAATACACCATTGTTTCTCTTTATTTTTCTACAGCCTTTCTCTTATGTTCTACTACCTCATCTAGAAGCCTCTCTTCTGTCCCTTATTTTGCTCCATCTTTCTATTTGTACACTATTAAGAGGATAACAACAATGTTTTTTCACTGTAACTGGATAATAAAATGCTAGAATTCGTAGTAGCATCCCTAATTGGCCCCAATGAAATCATGCCAGCAAACATTGGCCTTCACATGCTCAGTGTGCTGAACTGATGACAGCATCAACCATTTGGCAACCCACCCACAAGGCTCTGTGGTAGGGTTGCCAGGTTCTACCTAGCTGCTGGCGGGGGGCTCCAGGGTCTGTTCTGGGATTTTCTCTCTCATGTGCAAAGTGTGTACTGGAATGACGTCACCCAGAAATGATGCCATCACATCACAGTGGATGTTGGGGGGTGATGCTCCGGGGTTTTTTGGCAAAACTTTATGATTTGAGCCCATTTTACAACAGAATTTTGACTGAAAGCTAGAGCTTCACCCCCCCCCCCAACATCAGCAACATGATGATGTTGCTTCCAGGTTACATGATTGTCGCATTTGGGGCCATTTGTGGGTGGGGATTCCCCTGCTAGCCTGTTGGTGGAAAGGGGCCCGCAAAAGCGAAGGAACTGCCACCCGGACCAGAGGCCTGGCATCCCTACTCTGTGGTTTACAATTACTTAATGTGATTATAAGCACAATACTGTGCAGGTTTACTCCAGCCTAGGCTCATAGGTTAGGGACAGAAGGCAGCATAGTATAGCCTGATCTTATTGGATCTCAGAAGCTAAGCAGGGGCAGTACTTGGAAAGGAGACCACCAAGGAGGACTCTGCAGAGGAAGGCAATGGCAAACCACCTCTGCTCCTTACCTGCCTTGAAAGCCCCTTGCTGGGATTGCTATAACTGCAGCTTGATGGCCCTTACACACACAGGCTCACTGATTACAATATGCTTTGACAGGAGTAAGACTATGTAGGATTTTTATTTATTTATTTATTTATTTTCTGATTTATATGCCGCCCTCCCCGCCAAAGCAAGCTCAGGGCGGTTCACACAGGTAAAAAACATAATATCAATCAAATTGCCATAAAACCTCTAAAAGCAGTTCAGTAAAACCATTTAATGGTAATATTAAAGTGCCAGCAGTATTATCTTGGTGTCATATAGATGGCGTTACCACATGAGTGCATTCTGTAGATTGTCTAAATATTCAACTGTCTGTTCTCGAATATGATTGGCGGGCTCAGGCTGTCAGTAGCAAACCAGAAACCAGGCTCTATAGGTTTCTGTTGTTATTGATAATGGTGGCAGCAACTCCTAGTTGAAGGCCTGGTGCAAGAGCTCCATCTTGTAGGCCCTGCAGAACTGTAAAAGGTCCTGCAGGGCCCTGATCTCTCCCAGGAGCTCATTCCACCAGTATGGAGCCACCACCGAAAAAGCCCTGGCCCTGGTTGCAGCCAGCCTGGCATCCTTGGGACCTGGGAGGACCAATCGATTTTGTGACCCTGACCATAGTCCTCTCTGGGGTGTATATGGGGAAAGGTGGTCCCTCAGGTATGTTGGACCCTGACCATAAGAAGCTTTAAAGGTAAGAACCAGCACCTTGAAGTGAATCCAGTATGCTATCGGCAGCCAGTGCAATGCCTTCAGGACAGGCTGGATGTGCTCCCTCATGGGGGCATTTTGCACTAGCTGCAGCTTTTGGATTTGTGACAAGGGCAACCTCATGTAGAGAGCGTTATAGTAGTCTGGATCGCATGGATCACCATTGCTAAATCATTGCATTCAAGGAAGGGAACCAACTGACTGAAAAGCTGAAGATGGTAAAAGGCCAACTTGTCAGTGGCTGCTACCTGGGCCTCCATTGTTAAGCAGGCATCCAAGAGTACACCCAAACTCCTAACCTCCAGCACTGGTACCAATGGCACCCCATCGAAGGTCAGGAGTGAGATCCCTACCCCTGGATTGCTGCAACTCAAGCGCAGGATCTCTGTCTTCATTGGATTCAGTTTCAGTCGGCTCAGTCTAAGCCAACCAGCCACAGCTTGTAACACCCAGTCCAGATTTTCCAGTCTGGAGCCAGACTGACCACCCAACATCAGATAGAGCTGGGTGTCATCCGCATACTGGACAATGGAAAAAGGAGGCAAGCCATTGCAAGGCAAGCCCCTGAACTCCTATGTTGGCAAGGTGGTGGATCAGTAACTGATGGTTGACCATGTCAAATGCTGCCAACAGGTCCAACAACAGTACCATCAAACCACCCGGATCCAGATGCCCCTGGAGATCATCCATGAGAGTGACCAGTGCTGTCTCCGTCCCATGTCCCAGGCGAAAACCCAGGATTACACTATAAGAATAATAGAATGTGGACACAGAATTTTGAATTCCCTAGGTTTTCAGTACTGTTCTGTGGGACCCATTATATTTTGTTCATGCCTGTATAGACTATATAGACATTGAAAGTGAACTTTTCTTTAAAGAAAAGTTCCTGAGGTCTTGACTGAAAGGAAGGATAAAATGTAAAGAAAGCAAATGGACACTGTTATTTTCATGGTCAGCCACCACAAAGGCCCAGCCTGTTTTTCCACTGACCTCTGGATAATTCTATCTTGTCAACAAAAGTTTAGGAAGATGATGATACACAGATGATCACAGTCAGCAACAATGAAATTACAGTAGGACAGGAGACGTCAGTGGCTATGTCAGAGTTACTGCCCTAAAATAACTCAGCTTTTCTGTAAACCATTATAAGCAGACATTTTATGAATTCACTTTATTATTCAGCTTACCTAAATCAGAGCACTGAACAACCCGAAGATAGCACTGACAGCGGAACGGGCATGTGGGGTCTGGTGCAAGGGGAGGCAGTCCTGTAACTTCATCACCTGACCCGGGTTCATCTTCAAGCATAAAGTCAAACAAGCCCTTCTGATGGAATGGTTTGGCAAAGCAAGCTGGCAGGAGCAGAAGCAAGAAGGCAGCCACCTTCATGGTTTAGTTCATCTATTCTGGGAAGCTGCAATGAATCTGGAAACCAAAACAGATTTACCAGTTGGTATCATTTTATTTATTTAGAAAATTTGTATGCTGCCTCTCTAAACCAGCTCAACGTAGCTAGGAAAATGAAAAGAAACCAAGCATACAATAAAAAACATGTAGGGAAAACCATTAAACAATACAAGTTAATTAAAATCCTTCCGATAAAACCACCTGTAAAAGCAAGCCAAGGCATAAAAGCACATAAAAGGGAATAGTCTAAAATGATGTCGATAAAATGGTCCTAAGGGTAGGAGCAGCCAGTAAAACATCTAAAAAGATGGGATCCCTTAATGAAAACCCCGGGTTAAAAGAGATGTTTGGGCCTGGTGCCTAAAGGAAAAGCAAGCAGGTTGCAGGGTGAGCCTCACAGGGGAGGGCATTGCAAAGATGAGGCACCATCACTGCCATATTGGGTCACCACCCATCTTGCCTCTGCAGCAGGGGGCACAGAGAGCAGGGCTCAAGAAGAGGATGGTCAGCTGGACAATATGGAAGGAGGTGGTCTTTTAAGTACCTCAGGCCCAAACCTTCTAGGGTCTTCTATGTAAGAACCAGCGCTTTAAATTGCACATGGAAACAGATGGACAGTGTGTGTAGATCTTTGTATCCCACCCCGATGCAGTGGCTGCTGCATTCTGGAACAACTGAACTTTCCAAATAGTTTTAAAAGTCTGTGTAGAGCACATTCCAGTAATCTATCCTGGCCAGACCCAACTGTTTGAGGAAGTGCCATAGCTGGCGTATCAACTGAGTGTGGTTTGCACAGTTTCACAACCTGTTCATTTTTCCAGTGTCTCCTGCTTTCTTTCAACTGCCAGAGTGGTAAGGTCACACTAAAAGAAATTTTAGTTACTTAAAACAAAGCTCATAAAGAATTTCATAGAAAAAGTCCCATTTCAGCCTCTACACTAAAGAATAAATGGACACAATTCTGACATTTTAAACAGAAGAATTCAGAAATGGGGACAGGAGAAGTCAACCTCCCTGTGCATCGCTATATATAATAGCTGAGGCCCTGCCTCTAATGATCTCTCTTCATCAGCATGTGTGGAAGTTATGTCAAAAACTAACATGCTGCCACAGTTCAGGTAGTATTTTGAGGTAGCAATCCAATATGGCTCTCAAAAACATCATGGCCGGGAGGAGGAAGAGGCCCAGGAGGAGGCAACAGGAGCCAGAGTCAATAAAGGCATGTCAGTGCTGGCACAGAGGCAAGGGAAACACTTCAGCAGAACAGTCTTAAAGGGATAAATCAGCAACAAGGTGTGGACTTGAAATTTATCTGTAGATCTGACGCTATCAGACAGACACAGTAGGAATGAGGGGGATCGGCTTACTACAGAAAGTAGTTGTTCTGCCTAGGGAGGTGGTTAGTTCCCCTTCTCTGGCAGCTTTCAAGAAGAGGCTGGATGAATATTTGTCAGAGAGATGCTTTAGGCTGGTCCTGCATTGGGCAGGGGGTTGGACTAGATGGTCCGTATGGCCCCTTCCAACTTTATGATTCTGTGATTCTATAATTCTTCTTTACAAGTCCATGTACAGATTAATCCAACAGTAGAAAAGGGCAACAGCCCAGTAGCTCCTTAAAGACTAACCGAATTTGTGGCAGGGTATAAGCTTTTGAGAGTCATGGCTCAGTTTTTCAGATATAGCTAGAATGTGAGTACATCTGCCCTTACATCTTGGAGAGTAGAGTGATTAATCCTACTGTGCCAAATCATCAACAGTTGGGAGTGGTTTATTATTTCGACCAGTTCTTATTTTCATTTGTGCTGTGCTCTGAGAAACAGGGCCTCTCTTCTGACCTCTCTTTGTCAGTAGTCTCCCCTCCTCTGCTCTTTTTCAGTTCAGGTGTCAATTGAATGTAACATTTTAGCTGATTAAAGGTATCTGGCTCACAAAAGCTTATGTCATAATAAATTAGTCTTTAAGGACTCTTTCTTATTTTCATTTCAAGTTCATTGTGCTTGGCTTCTTTGCCAATTAATTAACATTTAGCTTAAAAACAATCTGGCCTCTCACCCAATAATGCTTAAAACTAGGTTCCCAACCATTGCATTAGATACCTAGCCAGACAATATTCCAGATGTTTCAGATGCAAAAATATAATTTAACTTACTCTGAGCAGAATTTAGCATAACAAACCTCATTGTACTATGTCTTCCAGAGCATGCTCTGTCCCAAGGGCATAGACTTTCCAATTTGGGGGGGGGGCTGGGCCAGAGGGAGGGAGGGAGGGGGGAGGGGAGAGAGAGAGAGAGAATAGGGTTGCCAAGTCTTACTGGAGTTCCTCACATGCGCACAAAGCGTGCGCACCGGGACGATGCCACCGCCGCCTCAAGAGCCCCCACTGCCTGGCTCCCCTGCACCCCTCTCCCCACCCTCTCTCTTTCCAGGGGTGATCCAGGCGACTGCCCAGCATGATGACGTCACCTGAAATTGACGTCATCACGCTGGGCACGTTGCCGGGGCGACGCTCTGGCAATTGCCCTGAAACTCTATGGTGCCATAGAGTTTTCAGTGTGATTGCTAGAGCATCACCCCGGCAATGTGCCCAGCATAATGACATCACTTCCGGGTGACGTCATCATGCTGGGCAGTCACCCGGATCAAGAGAGAGGGGGAGGGAGGAGTGGGTGTGGGGAGCTGGGGGGGGGAGAGGCTCTTGTGGTGGTGGCTTCTTGGGAGCCCTAGTGGCAGCTGGGAGCCTGGAGGGTTGGGAGGCATGGTGGCAGGTGGGTGCTCCATTTCACCCAGGGGGCTCAGTCCCCCCTGGAAAATTTCAGGAGTTGCCCAAGCCCCCGAGCCCCTGCATAGTTGACGCCTATGCTCTGTCCTTATCAGTTTGTAAAATAACCAAAAAAAGGAAAAAGTCATATCTTTGCTATGCCAATAAAGGTTGTGATTATGATGAAGTCATATCTTCTGTGGAAAGTCCAGCTAAGTGTACCCCTGCCTTATCTGATTATGGTCTGGTTTTACTGTGTTCTTAGTAGTGCAAATCTCCCACCACTGTGAAATATAGTATGCAGCAATACATATAAACAATGTGGGAAGGCATAATGGACATAAACCTGTGAGGTAGATTAGGCTGAAAGTGGTTTTAGTTATCTTACTGTTCTTTTGACTCAAAGGTCTTGAATAGACCAAGGTCCAATCACTGCAGCTAAATATTTAGTGACTGCTAAAGTAGTTTTCCAATCCTCATCTACAAGGTTGAAAGTGTGACTGGCCCAAGGTCCCCCAATAAGCTCCCATGACAGTGAGGGGATTTGATCTTGGGACTCCCAGATTGTAGTCCAACACACTAACCACTACACCACACTGGATTTCCTGATTCTAAATTCATAGAAATACAGAGGGGACAGTTGGATAAAGTGCCCTGTCAAAGGCTATGCATAAAATTAATGCTTTGAATAAAAGAAGAAGACTCCCTCCAAAAGAAATACTCTGAAAGCACACTCATTGTACTGATTGCACTCAGGGGAATACAGAACAGAGGAATTGGTCTGTCATACCTGCAACCGGCAGGTGGCAAGGAGGCTTACTGGCAGCAAGGAGAGGCCTAGGCCAGCAATACAGTGTCATCACTAGCAACACAATGACATCACTTCCGGCACATACTGGAAGTGATGTCATCGTTTTGGTGGCAATGCAGGCTCTTGTGATACTTGAGCAAAAACTCTATGGTTGACTCTTTTTACCATAGAGTTTTCACCCAAATACCAGAGTGTCCCAAATCACCAGGAAGACAATTACTTCACTTCCCATGCATGCTGGAAGTTACAGTGCTGAATTGCTAGCAATGTCACTGCATTACCAGCCTAGGAATCCCCCCACTGCTGGTCAGTCTGTCTGCAAGCCAGATAATTTGTGGTAGGGGAGTGGCTGGAGGTGGGGATGCCCCACCCTGGGGGGTGGCTGGCAGCCTTACACACCTCTAGCAGTTTATAATATCCTAGAGACTGGGATATTTCTGTGGTCATCATATGAGGCCCTGCTTTGTGTACCCTTGTCTTTTGGAATTAGTCAGGTGGCAACCTGGGAGAAGGCCTTCTCAGTCATGGCACCAAAACCCTGAAACTCTCTCCCAGAGAGATTCTACTGCCCCCTTCGGTTGTCATCATCTGTATGTGTATTTTACTATAATGAATGTGTATTTTAAGTTGGTTTTAATTGTTTGAATTATGTGACGGTTTTGTTTTAACAGTTTTGTGTATTATTATATATGTTTTAATTTATTAGGTTCCTTGGTGGTCTGGACAAAAGCAGAAAGGTGGGGTATGAATTTTCTAAATAAATAAATAAAATCACAATTGTTTATCGTCCCCTCATTATTCTGAATGGCCTTCACCTTGTACCATAACTAACTAATTCCCATATATTCCAGGGTGCAACAGGTCAGAATCTTTGAAACACTTATGACAATGAGAATGCCATTAAATAATATAGAAATAATATAGAACTTAAATAATAGAACTTGTATAGTATTATATTTTTATATTATGTGCAGTGCTATGAACAGTGGGAAAAGGGAGAAGAAAAAATTCAAGCAAACAGACAAACTCTCCTTCTAATATAAACATGTTAATAAGTGTGACAGTTAAAATAAATTTTGTAGCATTTTTCACTTTGCCTTATAACTGAATATAAATCAAAGCACAAGAAGATATAGATTTTGTTTTACTTAAATATGTGTTTTGTCCACTCATCCTCCGAGGAGCCACAAGTGGCAGATATGGTTCTACACACATGCTGTTTTATCATCACAACTATCTTGTGATGAAATCTAAGGTAATAATATGTCATCAGTGAGTTTCCTCACAAAGGCACCTGAAACTAGAGCTATGGATTCATCCAATATTCATTCACACTAGCACTTGATCTCAACAGCCTCCCACCCCTATATCAAAAGAAAATGGCTACACTTATGGTTAAGAGCCTGTTATGTGCTTCTAGATTAAGATATTAACATATATAATTAGTATTCTAATCTAGAGGAATATTGCATGACTAAATTATCTAAAGATATCAAAAACTGAAACATAAAATATGCATATTATTTCTTATTTAATATCTGAGCTTTGAGTCCTCTTGTGATGCTAAATGTTTATTATTAGTACTAGTTAGAGCATAGAATAAAATATTTTTAATCATAAAACTTTTTAATAAATCAAAATGATTGGCCATCAAGTTCTGGCACACAGAAAATGGCATGGTAATGACATCCTGACCGAAATATATGCAAAGCTGTCTGTGTCTGCCAGCTAACCATGGGCCTTGTCCTTCAGCACCTTTAGTAACTAGGTCAATTTGATCAGGCAGCAAGTCAAGGTTAGCACGTCAGCTCACCTCCAGTTTTTTCCCCATTGTGTCTGAAGAAGTGTGCATGCACATGAAAGCTCACCTTGAATAAAACTTTTTTTAAAGGTGCCACTGAACTCAAACTTTGTTATGTCAATTTCCATATAACAGAAGATGGTGTGTTAATTAAAAACAAATAGAAAAATGATATATAAACATGGAACAAAATCTACAAACCATATGAGAAAAGGCACTGAAGTGCACATTTGATGCAGGAATGGGTGGGGTAAGGGGAACCATTTGTTTCACTCTGAATTATGATGTGGTAGTCGCACACAGGAGGTTGTATCCTGATCTATAAATCAATTGAGCAGAGTCCCTCTAGTAAATCCAGTATGTTTGGCTGAAGCCTTAAGTGGTTAATAGGATGCAGTCTTCCTGCATTCACATTGCCTTAAAAACATGTAGACATTGAACAGGGCTTTTCTGGAAAGAGGGGAATCTAAACACAGTGCTTGCTCCCTCTCAGTTCAAAATCACTTTTTAAAAGCTTCAACAGCAACCAATACATCGCCCTGATTTTTCTGAGCAAACACAGAAGTCTCTTACAACCAGGCATCAGGAACGACTGAGGAACCAATTCTGCTGGGCACACTCAAGGCTTTGGAAGCACATTCATTTAGATTTTAAAACAGCAGCAACTCTCCCTAGTAGTAGAACTTTACCAGTGCATAGCTGGCTGTGTTTATTTACCTTTAGCTCACCCCGTCCAGAATCCTCCTGCCTTAAATATGTAATCACTGTTTACATCTGTAATATGCCACTTTGCAATGTTTAGAAAGATGTCTGTTAATCTAGGGAAGGCACTTTCTGCCTTCAGAAATGCCTTGCAGTTTCCAGATTACGAAACTGAATCTACATTGTTTTTTTCTCACAACATCATTTATTTCAAACTTTAGATTACAACCTGAAAAAGCACAGCTGCAAAATGTCTTAGGGAAAATACTTATACATACCGATACATGCAAATACAAACAAATAGCTGTAAAAGCTTTTTAAAACATAGGAAATGTCCACAATTCTCAAGAACATCCTCAAATACTGCAATAAGAATCACACTAAAAGTTTTGTGAAAGACTCTTCTGCCAGGCTTCATCTTGTTCCCTCTAGCCTTTACTGAAGGTTTATAGTACTGCAGCAAAGTTCAGGATAGTTATTTGAAAGCCATACCTTTGAATCCAAGGATTTGCAACAGGCACCCTCGGAGCTGAGATGCAATTCAACTAAAATATTCAATCCAGGCGGCGGACCATGCAGGTGTGGAAAGGAGGAGGGGAAGGGTACTGCTCAGTGACTGTCACTTGGTGGAAAATCCTCCTGCTTCTCCCATTCCACAGCACAGTTAAAAAAAGTAAGATTTCCCTCAATGAACAGAATCCAAGCTGACACCCACAGTAGATCATATGGTAATGATATGTCTCCTGTATTGTAGCCAGAAACTTTATCAGCCCCCCCTTTTCCAGTTTTCCCTTATTTCTTTTTCACATTTCCTAAGTACTTTTGCAGATCAGCACAGCCGCTTGATGTCATTCTCCCCCCCACCTTCATTTTTTTTTCAAAATCACCTATTTAGCTTGAGGCATTTTAAACCGGGTTGTTTTCTTTAGTGGAAGAAAAATGCCTGGAGAGTTTTCTCCTTTGTGGTGCATGAAATTCAACTAAAGAAGTCTCTTGGAGTTAGTCAAAATAGCATTTTACAGCAGGAAAGAAATGAATAAATGGCAAAGCATAACTTGCCTTTGTCTTTGCAATAGGAATAAATAGCTTGAAATAGGTTGAGGTTTGTAACACATACGTCTTTATTTTTATTTCTAAGATGAATGTAAGACTGCAGCTTGTATTTTATTATCTCATAGTTTAAGTCATTAGTTTAATGTCTCATCAAAAATGTTTTACATGGGATCTTTTCAAAACATACTGAAGAAGTATGGAATAGAAACATGAACTGATTTGTAAACAAGCAAAGGATTTTAAAAGGAACAGACGAGCAACCATGAATGAAAACTGCCATTTTTAAGTGCCACATGAGCAAATGTCACTTCCTTTGTCTTTTTTGGATAAAATATGTAGGTTTGTTATGCTGTGTTTGAACTTGCACTGTTCTCCCTTCCCCTCAGGCTCAAACCAGGTGCAACTGCAGAACCCACAAAAGGCTTCTTAGGAGAAGGGGAGGGTGCTAATGTCAAACTTACAACAAACATTGAAATGTTACCCAGTTCATTTTCGTGAATGGAATCCTACAGACATTTTACAAACAAACATTAAGTTCCTTCCCATCCCCCCTCACAAATAGAGAGGTCTCATAACAATTCAAATTTTGGCAGTACCAATTGCAGCAAAGAGCTGTAATCAAGGAGTTTGTGTGAAAGAAAGAGTGCTACTTCTGGGAACCTTTCAAAAGCATTGTGAGAAACACTTATCTATCCTTTAAGGAGATTAAGTGAAAGTACTACTGACTGAGCAGAATAATTGCCAGTGCTTTCAGATGATACATCATGGTACACATGGTTGCTCATGTTCCAGGTTTTTCAAGTATCCAGCAGAAATTAAGCCTTTTTTAGAGGCGTCAGTGTTAGGTTCACTGCCTATGATAACTTCTTAACAATTTCAGGTATTCAGATCCACGGCACTTACTTTACCTGCTGCTTGAATATCTTTGAAAATGTAGACTCTTCATGTTGGGAAGGCCAATTTATGGTGGAGCAATCTAACCTTTGGAGAAATAAGAACAAAGTTATTCGAATTGGAAGGACTGCCACTTTCTCATGTGCTTAGGGTTACAAGGCAGTGCCAGCAACTGGCAGGAAAAAAAACCTGGAAGTGATATAGGTAGCTCTACGAATCACCAGAAACTCTATGGTAAAAGCCACACTTCCTAGAACTACTCTTTGTCACTTCAGAAGTAACATGATGCCACAGCTAGTGTCATTTAAAACAAAATCCCCCTGCTGTCATGCACATTGGTGGCAGGCAACGGGAGCAGACAGCCTGGCCTGTGCTCTGCTTTGCAGAACCTCTGATATTATTCTTACAAAGTTTCTTTTTGACAGAACAGAGAAGGAAGTAGTATGTCTTTATGCCTCTTTCCTATGATGAACACATTCCTTCATGGAATATAGTTACTGATTTCTCTTTTGGTGCAGTAGATAATTTAAAAACATCAAATTTTTGTTCTCACTTGATTAACATTACATGATAAACTGCACTGGATCATTAATCCCACTTTATGTAGACTTCAGATTATGAGATAGGAAATTCAAAGAGTCATAAAAATATACATATAAAGAGTCCTTGGTTTACCATAACTCTCACATGTCAAATTCCACATTTGGAATGCCTTGACCATTTAATAACATATACAGCCATTTATATGTATATTTGTAACCCTTTGACAAGTTTTAAGTTCAGCAATATTGAGAACTTCCTACTAATTTGATTATCTTTCTCTTGTCACAATTTTATTTCCATACCAGTTGTGGCAAGATCATGTGACAGAAGCTGTCAATTGAGAAATTTGTATTGCAGTATATAAATCAATATTCTATCAATGCTCTGGGCAATTCAGTCAGTCATAGTTTTAGCTTGTGTGGTCATGATGCTTTTTTATTAGTATGTCTGGCAAATTCCTTCAGTAACACTGATAAGAATTTCACTTGAGAAAGTCTTAAAACTAGAGTGAACTGTGCATCTGAATTTAAAATAATATGCTTGTGCTCTACATAGGCACCTTCAAGTGACAACTGACTTATGGCGACCGCAGCAAGGAGCTTTCAAGGCAAGTGAGAAATAGAGGTGGTTTGTCATTGACTTCCTCTCCAGAGGCTTCCATGTTGGTCCCCCATCCAACTACTGACCTTCTTTGCTTCCAAAATCTGACAAGATCATGCTATACCACATCATTGCACAAATTTAAAATAATGGACTAAGACAAACTTGATGCAGTTTGATTCTTGCTTGAGCTGATTCCATACTTTCCCCTGATTCCAAGAAGAACAGTAACCATTCTAATACATTTAGGAACCTAAAAGAAAGCTTAACAAAAAGACCAACTGATATATGAACCAGGTCATCTATAAGCAACCACTGGGCCATGGAATGGGCTTTTGGTGCTATCAGAAACAAATGAAGAAGCAAGAAGGGGAACAAAAATTTAACACTCCCCCCAATGAATTAAGAACTACCAAGGTTAATTGGATACAAAATAAGGAGCCCAATATTAATTTCAGTAAGTATAAAACATCAATATATAAATAATGCAAATTATACAAAAATACATCTATTTATTACAAATTGGTTTAAATACTTTAATATTTGTACTTATTCAATACTTATTGAGGCTATATTTGGGCCTATATTGGTTTTTAAACCAATCAAACATGTATTTTTGTATAATTTGCATGATTTACATATTTACATACATGTTTTATAATTATTGATATTAATATTGGGCCATCAAAAAATATGAAAACACATACACATTCTATGCAAAAATCTGCCTATTGGCCTACAGGGGGAAACAAACTGAACCTGAAATAGTATGTTATGTTTATCTGCCAGCAACTCAGGGAATCCAGGTAGGGCCTGTAGTTCTCCCAGAATTAAAACTTATCTCCAGGCTATAGGCTTTTAGTTGTTTCAAAACCTACAGGAGGTCTTCCAGGTCACATTTAGTTATGCCCTGAGTTGTGCTTAATAATTAAACAATGAAATGGTTAAATATCTATATAGGTAAAGGTTTTCCTTGCTCGAAAGCCAGTCGGATTCAACTCTAGGGGGAAGTACTCATCTCCATTTCCAAGCTGTCCAAGGACTTCTCTGTGGTCATGTGGACAGCATGACTAAATGCTGAGGTGTACGGAACGCAGTTACCTTCCCACTGAAGTGGTACCTATTTATCTACTTGCAATTTCTTGCTTTTGAACTACTAGGTTGGCAGGAGCTGGGGCCAGAGATGGGAGTTCACTCTGTCACATGACGCTAAGGTCTCGAACTGCCGAGCCACCGACCTTTCAGTCTGCAGCTCAGCATTTTAACCTCTGAGCCACTATGGCCCTCAAATATCTATATACTATTTTCCAAATGTACTCCCTATCTGCAGATATCTAAATCTGTGGATGGGGGCCACATTGACAGAACATAGACTTTTCTCCAAACTTGGGGTAACCCCCAGGCTTGCAGAAACATCTAAAGCTACTAAAAGGGAAGGAGAGAAAAGAACACCCCCCAAAACAGAGGGTGGTTGACTGCACAAGCACAGAAAACTGTTCTCTGAATGCAGGCAGACACACCAGGAAGAGACTGGGAAGGGAAGAGGGATGATTACATCTGCCTGTCTGTCACAGACAACAAAGAGAAAGAGGAGGTCAAGGAGAAGACCAGCAGCTACAGTTGCAGGCTCTGCCCCTCAGGCATGTTTCAGGCAGGTGGAAAAGAAGAGTCTTGACTCGCCCCCACCTGGGGGTACAGGGGGCAGAAGCCAGCATGGCGGCTGACCCCCTCCCCCACTCCTTGGGTGACAATGATGCAGCTGTGGCAGAACCCACCACAGTTGCACTCCCTTGTCACAGAGCTCAGGCAAGTGAAAGAGAAGGAAAAGCCACTGCTGCCTCCAAATGCCCTTCCATCACGCAACAAAGAATTCCCCTCCCCCTAGCTTTCTGCCAAACAGCACTGGAGGCAAGCAGGGGAAGTGGAGGGGAAGGTCAGGAGCCAAGTGTTTGGTCTGAGTCTGGGTTAGAAGGGGAAGAACAGGGTGGGGGATGGCAAAGGGGCAGTAGGGGGAGACAGAAGCAACGGGGAATGAGTGACAGGGAAGACGAGATGGAGGGAGACAGAAAGTGGGGAGTCGTGAATCACAGGAAGAAGAGGTGGAGGGAGACAGAAAGGGGGCATGAGTGACATGGATGAAGGGTGAAGGAAACAGAAAGTGGAGGGGCATGAGTAAAATAAAAGAGGTGAGTGAGAGGGGAGGAAAGAAAGGCAGGAGGAATGGGATGCCCCTTCCCTGTTTCTTGTAATTCGTATCCTTAAAGTGCTGTCAGTACACATGTAAGTTCTAATTCTGAATCTTTGTCAAAAAAAAAAACCCTGTGTTTGTGAATCCTTATATTGCTTTGTGAAGTGACAGATTCTTGATCTGCATGAGATGTGGTATTTTGCCAGGACATGATTCCACTTTAAGATATCAGTGATCTAAAACATCTCCATCCACTTGATGTCACTGAGGTGGTGAAATAACTTCTTTTCCTCCCTAAATCAAGGTGGCTATTGACATGGTGCATTTTTATTTGCATGTAGGCAGTTTGCAAAGGAAATTAATGACAACCATTAGTGTGTGTAGCTTTACTGAATTCTCATGGCAGCTGCTATGTCTCAAGCAGCAAGCAAGGACTTCACTAAGCATGCTGCTCTTGTTTTCATTATTTTAGCCTTGATGGGATCTCGCTTTTGGGTATATGGTAAACAGAAATGTGAGATATGATGATGAAGAAGATGATGATGATGAAGATGATGATTACTGTTGTTGTTTTAGAAAAGCCACTTTGGGAGGGGTGATTGAGGGTGGAGAAGCAGTGGTGTAGAGAAGGTGTTTAACCCTTTCCTCACCTAATACTTACTTACTTACAAGGGGGCTAAAGATACCTTTCTTCTCTCCCTCACATTCAAGCACGAAATCAAAGCCCAACCACAGGGAAGGGGAAGACACTGATGGAAGCCTGAAGCATAGAAATGGCAAGGCTCCTGTGCTTTCCCTATACATTTCTCCCAAGTGATTTCTCAGTTATCTCCTGAATGGAGCAGAATGGGAAAAAGCAATGGTGGATATGCAGAAAACATTAAACCTGAGTTTTCTGCTTGTCCCATCAATGGGAATGGGAATATTTGGGGAACAAAATTTTCATGTTCTCTTGCTGTTTTACACAAATTACTTTGTCTGAGATATTCTACTGGCATCTCAGTAACACATATTGTGTGATTTCAGCTATGTAATTGCCCACCCTCTCCCCCCCCAAAAAAAAAATTAAAAGCAAATCTGTGTTAAGAGTTTTTTTTAAATGGCATAATAAAGGATGTACAGAGCTGAGAAACAAATAATCAAATTAAAAGTTCCATACAGATTTAGGGAGGAAAAAAAGCCAGTTATGATTTATGATTTTCGTGAATCAAAGTGAATTTGAAATAATAAATGATGCCTGAGTAGATAGTTATGAAAGAATGTTTTATGGTGGATCCAGTCATCTTTTTTTATTCAATCTCATTTTATGCCCTGCCTTACTTTAGCCCCCACCACATAAGCATTTTGCCCATGTAAGTCCCATGATCCTCAACATAGGTTTGGCAGGGGTCAAAGAGAACCCTCACATCCCCTCTCTCCAGCAGAATCGATCATTGGATTCAAGCCCTAGAGTTTTACAACAAAGGGTTAATCTCTGTTAATCTCTGTTACAAATGCCATTCCCCCCCCCAAATAATTTTCCTCTGAAGCCTGATAAAAATCAAACCTGCTCATTTGCACCTAGTTGGGTAGTCAGTCATCGAAAGAAGGTAATAGCAAATAGCTCAAGGGACAATAGAAATACTTTCAATTTAATATCTTTGGAAAAATAGACTGCAACAATATAACTAGCTACCAGCTTAATTACCCAAACATCTTCTGTGCTTTCAGGGTTTTCTGTGGGGGGGAAATGCCCCAAAGTCTGCTCCTTACTTTTCCTCCCTTTTTAAAAAAATATGTTTCTTTGGCTGCTGTCATAGGTATACTTTTTCTTTTGACTGTGGTTCTTTGTGGGAGATCATGCCGAAGTGATGGCAGGTCATGAGAGGACTGAGCCAAAAGGATTACCAGCAGTAAAACCAAGAAGTGGGGTATTCATACTCAAGGAGAAGTACATGGACGATGAGTGGGTCAGTTAATAGAATATTTTGTGTAACATTCTGGTATGAGCAAAGATCCAGGAGCAAAGAAGCTGTTATTCAAATAGAAACAGAAGCTGGTACTGGAAGGTTAGGTAGGAGGATCGAAGGCAGCTGAGGAAGAGGGTAAGTGGGAAGGGACCAAAATGATCTGATAAGGACTGGCTAAATTGACAAGAATAAGATTGGTTAATTTAAAACATGGTGTCAAACGAGAATTTTATGGATCTTGTGGACCATTAAAGGACAAATAAGTAGGTTCTAGATCAAATCATGCCTGAACTCTCCCTAGAAACTAAAATGACCAGACTGAGGCTATCATACTTTGTTCACATTATGAGAAGATAAGACTCACTGGAAAAGACAATAATACTAGGAATGCCATCAGTTTGTAAGACTGAGCAGGCTGTTAATGATTGATAGGACAGTTTGGAGGTCAAAGGTCACCATAAGTCAGAAGAGACTTGATGACAGGTCACACACATAACAATAATAGCAAATTGTGGAACCAAGTAGGGGGTCAGAGGCTTCTTTCAGGATTCCTTGGTGGCAAATGGATTCAAATGGACAAAGTTCAATTTCCTCCAATGGAAAATTCCAATCTCATTTCAGCTACTGCTAAATGAACAATACTCGGAATGATTTTGTACAGAATAAGTAAGCCATGCCCTATTCTTATGTTTGGTGCCAGTTTGGTGCCAGTTTGGTGTAGTGGTTAAGAGTGCCGACTCTAATCTGGGAGAACCGGGTTTGATTCCCCACTCCTCCACTTGCACCTGCTAGATGACCTTGGGCAAGCCATAGCTCTGTACCAGCTGTTCTCTCAAGGACAGTTATCTCAGAGCTTTCTCAGCCCCACCTACCTCACAGGGTGTCTGTTGTGGGAAGGGAAAGGAGTTTGTAAACCACTCTGAGACTCCAAGTGAGTGAAGGGCGGGATATAAAATCCAATCTCTTCTTCTTCTTATGGATGTCCAAAAGCATCCTGTTTGTTCAAAAGAAGTTGTTAAAACAAATCTTAAAAAAAAATAATATTAGGAAATCACTAGATCTGGTTGTTATTCTTCAGCTGGCTGTGGCTCAGATTTCATGAAATTCACTGGAAAGGATGGACAGCTGTGAGGCTTCTGCTCAAAGTAGTCAAGGATCAGATCTTTGTTGATGAAACACAGTTCTTTATTTCCTATTACTACATTACTACAGGTCCTCGGATTATTGTCAGAGATAAAGCATACAATAGAAGCAGGACTAATATACCCTCTAGTACAATTTGAATTACCCATAGGTAACCAATCACAAGGAGGGAAAAACCACGGACTAAAGGTCCCTTGACCGTTTGCTTCCCACAGGAAAAAGGTTAGGTGTGAAGCTGTAAATTTCCCTTCTTAAACCAGACCCCTTAGATGTATCCATCTTCTGCATAACAAATAACTCTAGCCAAGGTCTTCACACGTTGATAAGCAACTGGTCCCCGTCTTCCCCAGCAGGGAGGAAAGGAATGCGGAGGCGCGGGGGTGAGAGGCCGATTGTTCTCATGCCTTGGAGTCGCCACTCTCCCGGACAAATGGTTACATTGACCAGACCCCGCCTGAGCCATAAACCCAGGGTCATAAGGAAAGTCACAAAGGAACATTACATAGTGATATGAGAGGCAGGTTACATGACAAAGCAGGCAAGCATTAAACATAGGTTACATAGCATATACAGGGACAGGTTACATGGTTGGGGAAGATTGTACAGCACTAAACACTACAGAAACCTTTGTTAGAATCCGTAGATTCTGACAACAGCATGACAGCAGCTGATACGTAATCAAGAGACAGATTTTTATCACCGAACATTGTGCTGAATGATACATCTATCTTTCCAAAGTTTTTCATGTACACCAATCATATGGCTGACTCTCTGGCCTGAGGACAGATTTGTTTCTATATAAGCAATGAAGATGACAGCTTGCTAAGAACTGTACTGTGTGCATTACTCAGCGTCCAATGGCTGCTGAGCTGTCTTGATCTGCATCAATTTATGTATGTGCATTCTTGCATGGTCTCATGGAAATTGTAGTTTCCACCAACCTAGGGTCCACAGGTTTCCTGCTATGGAGACCTTCCATCACCAACATCCCCCCTGCCGCAATGTCCACTGCTGCTCTGTTGGCTGGTGGAAGAAAAATGAAAAATTAAGTAAAAAGTTGCTGTCAATATGACAGTGTTGGGTCACATCTGGGGGAAACCTAGTTACCATAGCTTTCTGGTGATTCCTACAGAGGTATGATGTCGCTTGTGGATTTTTCCCTGAAGTGATATAATGCCATTGCACTTATGGTGCGCACCCCCCCCCCCCCCGGTCTCTGCTGTCTGGTAATCCTAAACCAACTCCATCCCTGTAAGTTGCTTTAAAGGTTACTTTAATGACCCAACCATGACCCTGAAGGGTTTTTGCTTTATTTTTGGTGGTCAATAATGTCTAATTTGCAAAGATGGTTACAAGCTACAAGCACATAAATTATAAATGTACCTCATCTAGCAACAATGGCCTTTTAGCATTAGTAGCCACTGCACTAAGGTGTTCAGCATGGTGTTCATCTAACATCAAACAGCAGCACTGAGGTGATCTGGCAGTCCCTTGGCATTTCATCTCAATTGGGATGAAATGTGTCATCCATTGAAACCAATAAAAATAACAAACCCTGACTGACTGAATAAAGATAATAGCTTGAATCAGGTATTTAATGGAATCAATTCAAGGTTTTTTTTAAAGTAAACAATTAAAACAATGCTAAAATATGTGCACAACAGTAATATTTACTTTGAAGTTATGTTTTATCATTGTCCATTGTGACGAAGAGGCAATTTTCCTCCCTGCTCTCCTGTCAGCTACTTTTTTTGAGTCTTTTAAAGAAACTCATAACCATTTTCAGTACTTTTTCTCTAGCAGTCTTTTAAAATCTTTTTAAAACTCCTTTTCAGTATGTTTTCTATTTAAAAAAGTAATCATGCTGGTAAAATTTGTGCAAAATGTTTCCACTAAGTATGCTGGAGAGAGCAGAAAGGTTTTATATTGGCTAAAGTATACTTTGGGGCTCAAAGAGAAGGTTTAGTCTGGAAACATTTTTATGGCTTTTCCTCTGAAATTATATCTGAAAAGATCTTGCTCAAAAATGAGACCACAACATAAGCTTATGTTTATAATTAAAACATCGAGGACAGTCAAACTGAACTGATACGTTTCAGAGCTAACTTTTGTTCTAGTAGTATCTTCTGTTTCAAGAATGAGAGGTAGAATTAGTTTACTACTTTACAACAAAACTTTGCACAGCTTTGTTTTGTGCAGCTTGAAGATGCTTTTGTTGAACACTTGAGTGGTCTGCTTGAAACAAAAGCCTCTCAATTAAAAACATCTCTTCCCACTCTTAAAAAGTATGCTCTCTCGACCTGTGTACTACCCACTTGTAATGATCAAAAGGATTTACCGAAAGTTGAAAACTTGGCTATGTAAGATGGTTGCCACTATTGGGCATCTTCCTTGCATAATTATACATTGTATTCTAAGGTTTATTTTAATTTCTTTAAAAACAACCCAGATTAGGTCTTTTTATCCAAGGCACTGATTCTATCCCAGCACTAGGGGATGGAGTCGCATAGTGCATAAGGAACTTAATCAACAACTTTTGTTTTCTGTATGAATCCATGTGATTAAAAAGAGGGAGAGAGGCAAAAGGGTACAGACTGAACACACAGCATTACAGTGGTAAAGGGAGAATTTCCAGTTTGATTGGATGTGATAAACTCAATCAAATCATAGCTTCCTGGCTTGAAGAAAACTGGCAGAACTTTCCAGGAACATTTTTAAGGTGTGTGTGAGCACTATGAAATGAACAGCAAAGAGCAGTGATGTTAAATGAGCTTGGAGCTAGTGTGGTTTTACCCAAACAAAGTAAGCATTGGGGAGCTATAGTGGGATCCTAAGCACATTTAGGTAAGTCCTGCTGAGCTCAGTGGGGCTTACTCCCTAGTCAGTGGTTTTAGGATTGTAGGTACAATCTCCCAGTTCTCACTGTGACAGTAACTGCATCGAGTCATTGGGAGTTTAACTTACCTAGTTTATGTTGCTGATTATTCTTGTTGCTGTTTTAGTTTTTACTCTGCCCTTCTTCCAAGAAATTCAGATTGGCATTCAAGGTTTTATCCCCTTCTCCATTTTATCTTCACAACAACCGTGTGAAGCAGGTTAGGTTGAAAGAGAGCAACTGGCCCAAGGTCATCTTGGCAAGCCCAGGTTTGAAGCTGTGACTCCCAGACCCTACTTTACTACACCATCAAACAGGGATGTAGAGTACCAGATGAAGAGTGGTTTCAGATAGCTTCTATGTGGTTTCTGTTTCACGTATACCTGCCTTTTAAATACACAGGACCACTTTATCTTAAAGATTTTTATTGACCCTTGTTATCTGATATCCGAATGAATTTATTGCAATTTTTATATGTCACTATGGTTCCATGGTTCCATCTTCATAAAGAGCCTTTTACTAGATGAAGGCAATACATAGATTGGTAAAATGGCTGATAGGTTGTTACCCCCCCCCCCCCAGTACATTGTGTGATGTTCTTTGGGGGGGTTTTAACATGTGTAGAGCTACACAATGCCATCAGAAAGCATTCCTGAACATTTTCCACAGGCTCAGGTGCATTTTATCATCCTTGATTGTAAAAGGTACTCCCTCCTATTCCCCACACCTGATCCGGATGCTCATGGGACTGGCAGATGTGTTTGTGACTTGCCTGTGAATGACTGGATCAGACAGGATGTGACTTCCTTCTTCCCTTCCATTTCTGCAACTGTACCTGCCTGCTTCTCCTTGCCAGCCTGGAGCCTGCACAAGAGAACTTTCCAACAGACCGGGCCTGTCCATGTCTAAAAGTGCAGCACAGGAAAACAGTCTTTCAAGCAGAGAAAACTATTAACAATAGGCTGTCTGGGCCATAACAGGCAGATTTGTCTGTCACGTCTGTCTCCTTTAAACTCACAATAAGGTCAGATGTTTTACAAGCATCTGAAAAGGAAATGATCTGGAAGCAATTTTCTGTTCAGACAGCAAGAGCACAGCAATCACCAAACAAGCATTTCTGAACAATTTCTTCAAAGGGCTTTGCTTTGGATTGTTGATAATGAAGACTATACTGTTTGACATCTGCCCTTAGGCAAACATCCCTATCTTTATCCAAATCTCTGAAGGCATAAATAAATACAGAAGCAAGCAAAGTACTGAATGGCCTTGAGGTGAGGATGCTCTCAACTGCAAAGGCACCATCTGTCTTAAGGTCCTGGGTAATTTGGAGCTGTCATGACTGCTGGGTTATAGTCAGGCTCAAACATAGGGATGCCAGACCACTGCCTGACACCCCCCAGGACCTTTGGGGGAGGGGCAATGAAGCATGTGATCTTATGTCATATGTCAACATCATGCCCAGGCAAAAACATGGACATCATGTCACCATGCCAGTTTATGTTCTGTGGCTTACTATTCCATGTTTTCTTATCAGCTTGAATGAAAAACTGAATGAGCAGTTATATTTTCAGTTACTGAAACTGAACCAACCAAGATAAACACTACTCAGAATATTGTCGGTATGCATCCTCATACATCTGGGCTACATCTTAATAAGTGTTAAGAGTGTGAGAGCAAGGGGGGAACTCTTTTTCTTGGAATAACATTTTAGTTTTGACAAAGAAGAAAAATACTTAGTAAATCAACTTATGACTTTGCCATAAAGTTGCGGTTGGCTGCTCTTTTTCCCCTTAGTGCTGACATTTTTACCAGGTCCAAATGGTACCATTAAGAGACAAACATGAGAAAGGTCAGAAAAATTATTATACATGTAGCACTGAAAAGGTTCTTTTTAAGCAAAGAATACAGGCCCCCTAAACCAGTTAATGTGCCATCTTTTTGAACAATTTTTTTTTAAAAAAAGCATTCACAGCACCACAGGATGGCAGCATGAATATAATAGTGACATTTCCATATTCTCAGTAAAATCCTCTTTAATGCCACTGAAACTTGTACCTCTGCACATAACATTGCATGCACTGAAATCAATGCATACAAGGGGGGGGGCAAGCATGCTGCCCCTGCCTATCTACAATTGCTGGCTCATGAGCATAGATTCTACACACATAGAAAATGTATGTGTGTACACTTCCTTCTTGGGTTGCCAAGTGACAGGCGACAGCCTGAAAACTCCAGGGGTAATTGTGGGTGGGGCCTACCCCTTCTGGTTTAAACCAGAAGTGACACGGGGGCACATTTATCATCAATTTTTTACAGAATGTTAAAGAGTCCCATGTCACTTTTGGTTTAAAGTGGAAGTGATGTAGGTGTGCTGCTGGGACTAGGATTGTCAACCTCCAGGTAGTGACTGGAGATCTCCTGCTATTACAACTGATCTCCAGTGACAGAGATCAGTTCACCTGGAGAAAATGGCCACTTTCAAAGGTGAGCTCTGTGACATTTTACTCCATGGAAGTCCCTCTCCACCCCAAACTCCACCCTCCTCAGGCTCCATCCCACAAAATTTCCAGGTATTTCCCTACTGGGAGCTGGCGACCCTAAGTGGGACACCAGTTCACTAGGCCTCCCTCCCCAATTCCTTCTACCAGTCTCCAGGGCACCAGTGGGCATTAAAGGGAATTGCTGGGCAGCCTGGAATCCCTGCTTCCTTCCATGACCAGAAATATTCCAAGAAGCTATTTTTAGGACCACACAGAAGGAACCTACAGAAGGAGCCTTCATATATACTTGCTGGATCAAACCAGTAGGTCTATTTAGTCCAGCAACCTGTTTCATACCAAAGCCAACCAGTTGCCCTCTTATGGCCTTCATTCTATCTCTAGTATTCAGTAGGGGTGTGCAAAAAAAAAAAGTATTTTTTTGAATTTGGGTATATCAAACTTGGAAAATGTCAGTATATCCCAATAATCCCAAATCCCAATAATGGCATGGTATTTGGATTCAGGAAATATTCAGGATTGCCGAATTTTTTGGACTCCATTATACCCTATGGGGTCCATTATAAATGGTCCCTATAGGCTATAATGGAGAATTGAGCTGGGGGTATCTGGGGCTCAAAGGGGGCTGTTTTTGAGATAGAGGCACCAAATTTGCAGCATAGCAGCTGGTGCTTCTCCTCAAAAAAACATCCATGTTTCAAAGCAATTGGACCGGGGGTCCAATTCTATGAGCCCCAAAAGAAGGTGTACCCATCCTCCATTGTTTGCAGTGGAGGAAGGAAGGCAATTAAAAGGAACACAGTCTGTCAGGAGTGTCTCTGAGGACCTGCCTCCTGCGGACCTAAGTGCGGTGGAGGATCAGTCCCCAGCTCCAGAGGAGCCTCCGCCTGAAGCTGACGAGGCTCAAGCAAGCACCTCTCAGGGCATTACCCCAGCACCAGCAGCAGCTGAGCCACAGTCAAGCTCAAGCCCACCTCCTCGGATGGAATGGCTAAGGTCACGATCCAGGCAAGACTTGGCTGCTAGAAGAAAAGAGGCACGCATGCATGGCTGCAGATCACTCAGCCCTGAGTTTTAGGAGGAGCTGGGACCTCGCTGCCAGCTGCTAACAAGCACAGCAAGTGGCTGGGTATTTAGGCACAGCACAGAGACTACCAACTTGTGCTAGCAACAAGTCTTCTTGGCTAAGCTCTGCACCCATTCAGCTTGTGATTTGACCTGTTACTGGAACCTCTGGCTTTTGACTCTGGACCTGCTTGACTTTGGCTTGATTCTGGACACTCTGGCTCGTGACTTCGGCTCTGTTTGACTTTGGCTTTTGGTTGACTCCTTGGACTGGTTTGCTCATGAGTTTCCCTCTCTGACCTCGGCTTGGACTGACTCTGTTTTCAGCTTGTGTTTTTGGACTTGGTAATTCGTTCCTGATTTGGCTTGACCTTGGACTGTCTCGGACTTCAACTTGGCTCCTGACCTACTGGCACCCAGCCCGTGACACCGGCCCTTAAATGCCTTTTGCAAGCTGTGCTCTGAGTGAACTATGAAGCAGATAGTTCAGGTGAACTCACCACTTTACTCACAGCATGGCTTGAAAAAAGCATTTAAAGGTACCATGTTCCATTTAAATGCCACCCCCCTCCATTGGAAACAATGGAGGATGGGGACACCTTCTTTTGGGGCTCATAGAATTGGACCCCTTGGTCCAATCTTTTTGAAATGGGGGGGCAGGTAGGAGAGTCACCAGCAGTTATGCTGCAAATTTTGTCACCTCAAAAAACAGCCCCACCCCCGAGCCCCAGATACCCTCAGCTCGATTCTCCATTATAGCATATAGGGACCGTTGACTATAATGGTCCACATGAGTATAATAGACAACTTCCCACTTGGAGTTCATGCACAGCATGGCTTGCAAAAAGCAGCACCACAAGTGAAATCTAAAGTGGCAAGTTCACCCAGAAGGTGTTTAAAGGGAAGGTAATCCTTTTAAATACCAGCTGTCTGGTGGCTCCAAAAAATCCTGAGTACTTCAGGATTTTTTTGAGTCAGCCATTTTCAGATAGCTAAATTAGCAGCCCACTCAGTAACTTGCTGAGAAAATACCCAATAAATACCAATAAGGTATTTATCAGGTATTTTTCTGGCTTGGTTTATACCGAGTGCACATCCCTAGTATTCAGAGATTTCCTGCCATTGCCATGAATAGAAGGTTCTGGTAAGAAACAAACATTCTCTACTTTGTTTGCTTCTATTTGCTCATATTGTTGTCAACAGTGTTTACTTTTGTTTCTATTTGCATATGCATGTAGTACCACCTTTACCTGAAATTTAATGTGTTATTTATGTGTATTGTGTATTTATACTCATGTTATTATACACAGTACTCGCAGAAATGCTGTTTCATTCTGTTAATTCTAAAGTATTCTTTCCACTTTAGTTTAGCCATCCTTTTCCTTAGGATTCTTAAACTATAACACACTGGGACTTCCAAAGCCAAGAAATAATTGTTAGGTATGTAATTTAGATAAAGCAAAGACAGATGTCTTTTGTGGCATTTTCAACAACAGTCTTCTGCAGAGCTACAAAAGCTCATATAATGTCCCAAATAAATAAAGAGTTCATTAAAGTATTTCATATCATAGAAATACATGTGAGCACTGCTTCCCTGGACATCTACAGTGTGCTGACTGGTTTGGTTAGGATGGTAATTATTCTTCTGATATTTTGTGGTCTTCAGGGTCTCCAGAAGCAATTGTCCAATAGGCTTTCAGACTTCAAAAAATATGAAAACTGCGGCGTGATCCAGCTTCATTTCCTTTCCTAGAAAAAAATGTAAGGCAGAATGCTTTGTAATATTTGGAAGGGAACAGGATGACTTCAATTAACAACCACTAGGCTATATTTATGTGTGAATGTATTAATTTTATTCAATTCAATAAAGTATTTCTAAAATGACATTTTCAGGGGCCATTTTGTGTTCTTCATTTTATCTAGGCTGAGGACAGATTGGAAGTCTGCCGCGCCTCCACGTTGCGGCAGACTAAGGTGGGGGGAATTTCCCCCACGGCGCAGGGTTCGCACACCACTGGAAGGAAGCCACCCGCAGCGTTCAGACTGCGGGCGGCTTCCTTCGGCGGCGGGCGGACGCTGCACGGCTCCCCCTCCCCACACGCATTCACACCCGCTCCGGCGGGTGGAACACGTGCAGCAGCAGCTGAGCACCACTTTGAAGTGGTGCTCAGCTGCTGCGAGAGGAGCACGGCGCTGGACACGATGTGTCCGGGCCGCCTCCTCGGGGCAGATGTGGCCGTCTGAACGGCCACTCTGCCTCCGCTTTTGAAGCGGAGGCAGAGCGGCCGAGACTGCCAGTCTGTCCTCAGCCCTAGTCAGAACTTGAGACATAAAGAAAAAAACTTGAGATTTCTTCACATTCACAGCTGGTTCCAGGACTTCCAACTCAAGGATGCAACTTGCCAAGCAGTGTTTCTCATGCCAGCCCATTTAGGCTGTCACTGAGGGCACATGAGTAATCACTGTTAGTTTGCAATGTGATTTCAAAGGTTTATTTTGATGTACTCAAAATGTCCAAGCCTTGCAATCCTTGTGTACTAGAGGTTCTAACAGAAAAGCCTAGAATATGTCTTGCAGTACTGATAGTTAACACAAATATGTAACCTAGAATTCAGAAAAATGCTGGGTAAGAATATGCCCTAACTCCAATTATACCATCCCTGGCAGTTCTCCTGAGCAAGTTCCATTGAAATGAATGGGCAATGTGAAAGAGAATGTTGTAATAGAGATATCACATATGATTAAATAAAGAATTCAAGGCATTACAAAAGTCCCCCCCCCCTTTTTTTCCCAAAGGCTGCTGTTGATTTGATTTCAAATAGTAAGAACCCATCTGGTCACCATTTATGTTATGCGGCCATAAAAGGAAATAGTATGGACTAAGAAGGCAGGTGCAAAGTACATCAGAATTTTTGTGTGCTTTTATTTCAGATATTTATAGAATGCAGACAGCTAGAAGGCCAAAGACAATGCTTGAAAAGTAAAGACCTATATTATAAAAAATATTAGGGAATGAGATTTTGACAGCTGATATAAACATTTTGCTTGCAGTCCGTGGAAAGAAGAAGAGAGACAAATGTTATACTTTTTCTCCCAGGCAGCCACCACCATATTATTTTCATAATGCGTGAGTACTGCAATCAGGAATTCCAAAGACAGAAAAGCCAGCTGAAACAAGGCAAGATGTGGAGATCCATGTTGATAAGGGATCGATATATTGGCATCTTTTATTTTCTTTATAAGCAGCTGGCTATCTGTATGTATGACCTGAAGAGGTGGCCTCTCTCCCTCACTTGGTTACCCATTACAAACCTCATCTCCCCAACCACCGTTAGGCATTGCAGTGAAGACATGAAACTGCTAGTTAACTAAACAAAGGGCAAAAAGAGATATGACAATAGCATCTTTGTGTATTCATAGGAATCTTTATCCATAAAGAAAGCAAGGGTTTAAGAAGTCATTTTAAAGCAAAGATGGAACATACAGACAAAGGAAGCTAAATGTGCATTGTGTCATGCCTCACCTCTCTTTGCTTAGATTCTTTCAGCATTTTTTTTTTATCCCAGCCTGACTCACTTATGATTAAGGATGGGCATGAACCAGCTCATGATCAAAAGCTCGTCATGAATTTTGGCTGGTTTGTGGTTCACAAAGTGATGTTTGTGGAAGGGTGCCTGGCACAAACATTTCATAAACTTTGGTGCTGTTCGTGGCAGTTCATGAACAATTACATTTTCCAGATGGACTGTCTCCACTCAATTAAACTGTTTACAAAACTCCAAGGCAACAGGGGGGTGAATTCTCCAGCCTTAGAAACACCAATAGGAATCCTCTAACACTTGGGGGGGGGGGGCGCTCTTACAGTCTGCTTTTTTTTTTAAGTAAACTATGACATCCAGCATTTTAGGTCTACTATAACAGAGGTGGAACATTACCCTGCCTAAACTAACAAACAGGAAGTTGCTTAAATGTTATCAATCTGCCCAAACTACTTATTTATTCAAATATTTATATCCCATTTTTCCCCGTAACTCATGGCAGCTTACAAATCATACTGAAAAGCATAACAGGGGTGTGCAAAACTTGATTTTTATAGCTCCATTATAGCCTGTGGAGACCATTATAGTCAATGGGCCCCATAGGCTATAAAGGAGAATCAATCTGGGGGTATTTAGGCTGGGGGGATGTTTTTTGAGGTAGAGGTACCAAATTTGCAGCATAGGGAACTTTGATGGCCTGTATGTGTGACCACTGGATAAAAGGCAGCATTGCTTTCTGGAATGCAGGGTTCATACAATGGAAGTGTGAGCTCTCCAAACAAACATAGAGGCTACAGACCAGCAGATATGGCCAGAGAGAACAGTGGGTGGAAAAGGCGGGGGGGGGGGGAAGGAGTCACAGCCTGGCACCTCTGCCTCAAAGAGCCCCGTCAGAAGTCTCTTGTCATGTCTGCTTTTCTGTCATTGCATCACTAATCACTTGCAGTGAAAAACTCTGATTTCCATTGGTCTGGTAGAGCTGGCATGCCTGCAATGCTGCCATGGTGCAACTTTGGGGAGCCCCTGTCAAAACTCTGGGGATGTCTGCCTTTCTGTCCTTCAGAATTTGCATTTGTAGATTTGGGGGGCCCAGCAAGCATACGGGGATACTTGCCTAGTTTCCAGTGTCTGGCTGGCTGGTGGTCTGCCCAGGGGAAGTTTCCCTTTGAGTTTGGTGTCACTGGCTAGTTCCTGAGCTGTTCCATAGACTCCTGTAACTGCAGTTGTCTTTTCCAGAGACATTACTGGAGTGACTTATTGGGGGGCTCTATAATCCACCCCAACTTGGAGGTGGCAGGGTAAGGTTACCTGTGCATTTGGTGTGTATAGCTTACAGGGGGTCCATTTGACACACTTTTGAACCTGTGCCTGACATTTCCCCCCAGAGCACTTTCCTGGCTTGACCTTAGTCCTATTGGGTTTGCAGTGCCACAGTGGCACTGGTTCTGCTGGGCACATTGCAATGGTTCTGCTGGGTTTGCAAAAATTCCCCTCCCCCACCTTCAGTTTTTAATGATACTCAGGTTTGACCTTAGTCCATTGGAAACAATGGAGGATGGTGGCACCTTCTGGGGAGGAGGTGTTACTCAGACCTCCTAAATTCAGTCCTTGCCAAACTTGAAGGGCAGGTAGGAGAGAGATAGCTGAAGATCCCCCGTGAGTTTGGTGTCTCCAGCATGAGGGGGGGGGGTGTTCTACCATACCACAAAGTTTACATGTTCGTCTAGAATCAAAAAGGTTGTGACAGTCGGTTCATGGCTATATCTACTTATGATATGGGAATAAATAAAAATGCTGGAATAAAAATGGTGACACAAATTGAACTGATCTCCAGTATTTTCAGTTCAACAGTAGACTACATCAGGTAGCCAGAAGGTCTCTTGTGACACCATCTCCCTTACCAGGCATTCTGTTAATCAGTCTCCAGATACTGAGGATCTATGTATGATTCAGTTGGAGGGGGGCGGTCCTGCCAACATATATAGTGGACCTTTGTAATCATGAGGCCCAATATGCAACCTCTGGACAAGCCTAGATGATAGTTCAGATCCCTCAGCCCTGTCTGAAGCGTCACAGTGCTGCACACTTCTTTCCTTCATTGTAGTAAATTTCATTTCTTTCATGAATCAGTCATGATGAACTTCAACTGGATTGGATCCTAAGTATTTTTGCAAAACTATGTTTCTCATCATGTCATGAGTTTAATATCTTGAACTAGATACCAAACTGACAGCATGCTTTGTAATCAATGTGGTCAAAATATTTAGACTCCAACCCAATTAAAGTTAGGGGAAAGAATGAGCTAAGTTAGTCATGATGTAGATATTTCAGTGGTTTCAATTGTATATAGGAATAGGGGATTGAATCTTAGCTGACTTAATTCCTCCAGAATTTAAACAAAACTAAATTGTGGCCTGTTAGCCTGACTTGCATTCATTTGCATTTAACTTCTTGTTGAGTCTTTCAATGGTAACACACACTACCATTTTTATTCATTTTCATGGAAAACGGATATACCGAAAGCTCTGTACTTTTTTTCTTTGGCTAAGAAACAAATTCCAGACAAAGCTAGGTGACAACCTTTCTCAAACATGCTTTATTAAAACATAGTATAACTTCATTCTTTATGTGCAGTGTTTAATAACAAATTGTCCCATATCCTTTAAATCAAGCTGAAACTACTGTTTTTCTTCTATTTCAGGCACCTGCCCAAACAGAACATTAATCCAAACTACACAACAAGATCTTTCACCTCATTTCATTCAATCAGTATCCTACAGTATTGCCTGCTAAAGGTCTGACTAGGGGTGGGCATGAACTAGAAAAATGCTGTTCGGTTTGTGGTTTGTGGCATGCCCCGTTCGCGAACCATAGACCATCACAAACTTTTAGCCCCCTCATAAACTGGTTAGGTTTGTGAAGCAGTAGAATGGTCCCCTGATGTGCTAGAGACACCAAACTCACAGAAGATCTCTGGCTGACTCTCCTCTACCAGCTCTCTAAGTTTGGTGAAAACTGGATTATGGGGTCCAAACTATGGCCTCCCAAAGAAGGAAACCCATGGGCTGTAACTTGGACGTTGTAAATCCAATCCTCACTAAACATGGAGGGCAGATAGAAGAGAGTCAGACAGAGATCTCCTGTGAGTCTGGTGTCCTTAACTTGCATAGGATTTGTTCTATACACTCCTGAACCTTCTGAACTGAGCCTCTTAAAATTACTGCTTCAGTCATTTTGACAGGCACAGGTTCAGGAGGTTCAGGAGTGTATAGAATGAAGCCTGTGCAAGCTAGAGACACCATGGAGGGCATGTAGAGAAACATCCAAGGGATGTCTGCTGTGAGTTTGGTGTCTCTAGATTGCACAGAATCTGTTCTATACACTCCTGAACATCTTGAACCTGTGCCTGTCAAAATGACCGAGGTTTAGGAATATCTAGAACAGTTCCTGTGCAGGCTAGAGATGTCAAAGTCACAGAAACCTCCCCTAGATGCTTCTCTACATGCCCTCCAAGTTGTTGATTCGAAGTTGTGTAAACATTCTAATTGAGCAAAGACAGTGTGTCTGGAAATATCTCTGCTCACGAACTGGCATGAACATTAATGGAAAGTTCATGCTGGTTGACCTGCTGGTTGACCTGAACTTGACTTCATGAACCAGCCAAAATTCATCATGAACTTTAGTTCGTGAGCTGGTTTGTGCCTGTCCCTAGGTCTGACACTGATTGAGGAACTTTGGAAAAAACCACAAGTACAAATATTCATCTTTTATTTCTGGATCAGCTAATTTGCTGCTGTATATTGCCTATTATAAAACAATTGTCAGTGATTCAAGGATTGAACTGGGAACCTGAGGATCTGATGCAGTATCAAAAAATACTGCCAGAATTTGTCTAATAGAGGCTTTTCCTGTTATTTTGACCAACTGCAGCTGTTATTTTGACCAACAAAAACAACTGCTTGTCAGATTTTGCCTCAAGGAAAATATTACATAGTTACCATGATATATGGAAACAATGCCTTAGATCATGTACAGAGTGTTTTGGGCAGCTAGCCACTTCACATTGCTGAGTGAGGTGGAGTGCAATCAGGTCTTTTACCACATGGAGGAGCAAGTCCTCCTTTCCAATGGCAGGGAACACATTACTCAGCTGCCATGACACAAAGAAAGAGTACATGCAAAGAGTTCCTTTGGGCAGTGTGATCAGGCCCTTCTCCTAGCAACATATGAAGTATGGCAAGGATCCTCAAACTTTTTGAACCTGAGGGCATATTTGGAATTGTGACACAGGGTGGTGGGTGCAACTACAAAATGGCTACCACAAGAGATGGAGCCAATGCATAAAATGGCTGCCACAAGTTGTAGAGCCAACTACAAAATGTGTGGGGGGTAAAATCACACATAACTGTAATAGTGATTTTTTTTTAATAATAATATTTTTATTTCCATTATTCATACACCTCGTGAGTAGCAGTATCAATAGAACTCCAATACAGTCACTTCTAAATTACAATAATATTACAATGCAAAAGAAAAAAAGTACAGCGAAAATTAAACCTCTTACATTAACCAACTTAATTTCAAAAAACTCTGAAATCTATGACCTCTTATATTATTTTGATTCTCCATAATCTTATCAAAGTTCTTTAGTATAGGGTGCCATCTTGCTAAGTAATTTGATTGCCCATTAATAAAATCATTGTGTGACAATGAGTCAGAGATTTTATCCATCAACAGATAGTCCCATAACCTTAAATACCATTCTTTTACTGTTGGAGGCGAAATAGATTTCCATCTATATGCAATTGTTGTCTTTGCTGCGGTTAGGAGAATCATTATCAGTTCTTTACGTATCTTAGGTATCGATACTCCTTGCCAATAATTTAACAATATTACCTCCACTGTATATGGGATATTATAGCCTGTCAGTTGGTATATTTCTTTAAGTATTGCTTGCCAAAAGGTCCTAATCACTACACAATCCCACCAGCAATGTTGATATGTCCCCACCCCTCCACAGTTCTTCCAACATTTTGATGCTATATTACTATTCATACAATTCAGTTTTCTTGGTGTTACATACCATCGTGTCATAACCTTAAAATTTTGTTCAAATATATTGATTATTTTTGATTTAAATATATATGCTGACCAAATTGATTGCCAATGTGGTGTGGTGAGGTTCATTTGATTATCTAACGACCATGCCTGTGCATAATTTGGTAAATTCTGAATTACATTCTCCAGCAGTAATTTATATATTTTAGATATCAGTCCTTTTTGCTTCCCTTCTAATTTGATAATATATTCTTCGAATGGTTTTAATTTATTAGACAGAGCTGTCCCGAGCGTTGGATTTTTTAACATATGTTTTAATTGATTATACTCCCACCAAGGTAATTCATTTTGAGCCTTCTCTTCCAACTCTTGTAATGATAAAATATGCCCCTCTTTTGTAATGTCACATAGTCTAACTAGTTTTGTTCTTTTCCAGATTTTAAATGATCCCCTCTCAAAAGCTGGACGGAACCAACTCTGCCCACAAAAGGTTGAAGCCAGCGATGGATTCGAGGTAAGTTGTTTTCTCTTTGTATCCCAAACTCTTAGCATTGGTTCCGTAAAGACTAATTCCAAAGCAGATTTGTGCTCTTGAGTTTCTGCCCAGATATACTCTAAGTAGTTTCTAGGGTAAAACCATATTTCCTCTAGGGCTAACCACTCTATAGATTCAGGTTCCCTAATAATTCGGGACAGCACTGCTAATTGTGAGGCCTGGTAGTAAAGTTTTAAGTCAGGCACTGCTAGACCACCCATTGCTTTAGGTCTTCTAAGTGCTTTAAACCCAATTCTGGGTGCTTTCTGACCCCATATAAATCTAGTGATTTTTTTTAACATTTTAGGCAGAAGCTCTGTTAAATAGGATACCATATTATTTTAAAATATTTTCTTGCATACACGCACCTTACCTTCTGCCTTGTGCTGTGCTGTAGTGGCAGCTGTTCCTGAAACAACTTTTTAAAAATCTGCACAAACAGTCAGATCTCCAATGACAAATTAGAAGCCTTGTTGGGCAAAAGTGCCTCCTAGCAAGGGTATTTTCTAACTACTACTACTACTACTAACAACAACAACAACAACAGGCTTGCACCAGGAATTTTGTCAGTTGGTGCCATGATGGGGACCTCAAACTAGGGAATTCAGGGCATTGCTACAGAACATGTGCAGAGCAACTTTGGCATGTGTCAGAAGTCACTTCACTTGGATAATTTCTATGATAATGGAGTGGGGAGCAAATAGATCTTTCAGGTAAGTCCCACCTGCTTAATGCAAGGTACACATGCTACAGCTACAACAAAATGAGTTGATCAGGCAGCTGGTTCCCTTCCTTGAACGCAATGAACTGGCTACGGTGATCCATGCTCTGGTCACCTCAAGATTGGACTACTGTAATGCTCTACATGGGGCTGCCCTTGTCCCAAATCCGGAAGCTGCAGCTGGTGCAGAATGCAGTGACGTGGCTGTTGTTGGGTCTCCCTGTACAGGAGCACATCCAGCCTGCCTTGAAAGCACTGCACTGGCTGCCTATAGCATACCGGGTAAAGTTCAAGGTGCTGGTGCTAGCCTATAAAACCCTATATGGCCTGGGGCCTACCTACCTGAGGGACTGCTTCTCTCCATATGTTCCCCAGAGAGTGCTCCGATCAGGATCCCAAAATTGTCTGGCTCTCCCAGGGCTGAAGGAGGCTCGGTTGGCAGCTACAAGGGCCAGGGCTTTCTTGGTGGTGGCCCCATACTAGTGGAATGAGCTCCCAGATAACATCAGGGCCCTGCAGGACCTATTACAGTTCTGCAGGGCTTGCAAGATGGAGCTCTTCCACCAGGCTTTTGGGGGCGCCTAATAATTACATCTTTGGCCCTGGCCCGATTGAGAATCCGTCAACCTGAATGTTTCTTCACCGTCTATACGTCTATTAGTTTGCTTGTGTTTTAAATGTTTTAATGATAATGTATATTTTATTGTATGTTGGTAGCCGCCCTGAGCTCGCCAAAAGGTGGGGAGGGCAGAATACAAACCAAATGAATGAATGAATAAAATAAATAAATAAAATAATAGCCCAGAGCACATACAGATTGACTTGGAGGAGACAGAACTTATTTCACTAGGCTCAATATTAACTAGAAAAACAAAAAGGGGGGTTGGAAGGAATCAGATCTTCGACAGAATGTCATCCTGTGTCACCCTGAAACTTGTTACCACAACTTGGGGGAATATATTGGGGTTATAAACCTGATATAGTGGTCTAGTGATTAAGTGCGCGGACTCTAATCTGGGAGAACTGATTCCCCACTCCTCTGCTTGCACCTGCTGGATGACCTTGGACAAACCATAATTCTGGCACAGCTGTTCTTGAAAAAGAGCAGTTTCTGTCAGAGCTCTCTCAGCCCCACCTTCCTCACAGGGTATCTGTTGTGGGGAGGGGAAGGGAAAGGAGAATGTAAGCCACTCTGAGACTCCCTTGGGTAGTGAAAGGCGGGGTATAAATTCAATCTCTTCTTCTTCTTCTTCTGATGTAAAAATTTCCTTTTTTGTTTTATACATCTTGACATTTCCCTCTGCTTTTCCAAAATAGGAACAAGGGAAGCTGGACATCTTACATGTACCATAATGTTTTAGTTCCAGGGTACATATATTTCTATAGTTTCAGCGAGTAGCCATGTTGGTCTGTAATAGAACAGCTAGATCCAGTAGCATCTTAAGACCAACAAGGTTTTGGGGGTATAAGCTTTCTAGAGAAAGCTACCTTAGCCAAATATGAGTTGGAATGGAAATTTCTGAGTCCTTACGTCCCCACCAGAAGGTAGAAGGGGTATTGCAAAGAAGAAACTCAGGATGCAAAGTTACAATGAGCTCAGTAATTAGCTTGATTACAGCAGAAAATGTTCTGCTCCAAGCATTTCCCTACTGCTCTAGTCAAGCTAATTACTGTGTACATTTCAGTGGCAATGATCAGCAGAACACCTCCCACCATAGCAGCAGGAGGAGATAAACAGCCCAAAGGCACTGTGCACATGCTCTGCTGCACTGCTGCTATTTTTGTAGGTAATAGCCTAGCAGGTAAAGAGACTAGTTGAACCAACCAAAGGACTCTGCATATGCTCTAAGGCACTGGTAGGATTTTTAGTTAATATTCTGGTGCATAATATCCTGCTGGATATCCTGGTAGTAGTTATGTATGTCATCAGAATCCCTGTTTCATCACATCATAGCAGCTTTGTAATGTGTCACCTTAAGCATGTGGCTCTTATTTTGCCAAGCCTTGAAAGACATATTTTGTTCCCCATCCCATTTTGATTGCTACTATCCAGCCCTGTACTGTTGCTTTCCAAAGATATTCTGTATGTGCATTGTTACATTTCCCTAGCAGAAAATCCTGTTTTCCTGAATTCTAATCACAAAATGACAAAGAACCACACAACATGGAATAAAAGCTAGAGATTTCTGCACATTCTTTCTTTGTAGAAGATTTTGTGTATTGTGTTTCCTAGAATACCATGTTTGGGATCCACAAGCAATTCTCTGCTTACACTGTGTCAGTTGGGGAGCAGAACTGTAAATACAGCTGATCAACTGTATATATAGCACAGAGTTGGATTGGAAGAATGTACAGCTGTGGGCAAGAAAATGGCAAAGAGCTTCAGTTGCTACAGCACATGCTCTGTTTTATGTGAGCATGCTCAGTGGCATTTTGACACAACATCTGACAAGCAGCATTTTCTAATGCTACACTGGACAGGCTGGGACTGGCCTTGTGAGCTGCCATGTGTTGTATGAGCTTAGGTCTGGGAACCCTCCCCAGATGCAGGAAAAACACATATGCACAATATCAGTGGGTGCTCCATAAAGATGCTTTGTGGGGAAAACATACTGTATGGAAAAACAGAATTGCAGCAGTAATTTCTGGCCTTGATATATTACATTTATTGGAATGCATGTATAGATTCTACATGCATACAAGTGTACACACAACTTAGCCATATTTACACCTGTAAATATGTAGGCGCTATATATACATTCATGACCATTCATGGGCAGAACAACGTATGTGGCACATCTCAGGAAAAGAAAGAGGGGAAAATGCTGCAATAATGTCTGTGAAAGCCATGCAGTAGCTTCCAGAGACAGAACAGATAAAAGTTTGAAAAGAAATACATGTCCACCATTGCTAGATGTTTGGGGGGAAAAATTAGACATGGGACCCAGCTTAGTTAACTGGAAGGGTAAGGACATTTTCATGTTTTCCTGTACACAGCAGCCTATTAAATAACCTTGCTGTATTCATTTGGATCTCATGTGGTCGACAATGATTGATAGTTACTGAAGCAGCAATTCATTTTGCAGACAATTGTAGTGTTGGTCAAACTCCTGGCGTCATTAACTAGTATTTTTTGCAATGTAACTACTTTTTGGAATATTATTAGAAACTATTATTTTGTAAAGTATAGTACTTTGTAAAGTACAGTATAAAACGTAATGGGAAGTATACTATAGATTTTAGTGGAAGCTAACTTGTATATAGACTTCCCCATATATAGACTTCCAGAGCAATGTCAGAGGCAGGAAAGTTTGGAAGCTAATTTTGGTTCTGTTGTGCTTTCCTTTGAACGGCAACATTCATTCACATCAAATAGAGAACTGGGTAGCTGTTCCAGTGCATTCAAGTTAAACATTTCTAAGTCCATTCAAATTAATTGGCTTGGAAGGGTATAACTCTGCTTAGGATTGCACTGCCAGTTTTGTAACTAGGGATGGCCCTGTCTTTTGTACCTACTATTGTACCTAATACAATTAAAGTCCACTTTTTGCCAATTTCACACAGGAATCTTGGACTCTAATTACAGCTTGCTGTTTATTTATTTAGCCATCACACCATGTTGCCTCATGCTGACTCACTGATGCAGCTGTTTCCATCTCTTCTCTTCATCAATATCTCTTTCCAATATGTTCTATTGGAGCATATTTCTTATTCTTTGGCATTCTTTCAGGTTTGTGATGCCTATATTTAGTCCTCGAGGAAGGAGAAGGGTCACACCAATGAAGCCAAGGAATGAAAAAAACAAAACAGTGGTGTCGTGGGAATACATTTTAGTCACTCTATGTAACCAACATGTTTTGCTTAGCGCTTCCTTGAGGAATCTATAGAAACATTAAAAATAAAAACATAAGATTTATTTCCCAATACTAAAAGACATGTTAAAAGATACATGTGTAAATATATATATATATATATGTATGTATGTATGTATGTATGTATGTATGTATGTATGTATGTATGTATTGCATATAAATATATTTTAAAAAACCAAAATACAGGGCTCTTAAGCATGTACAAAGTGCATTATGATGTCTTGAAAAATGTACACTTAACAAAGTGATGTAAACATAGAGAACAGAAAAACTATAGGAGCAATATGATATTACCCTACAAATTGTATTTGACTGAGTACAGTGACCCATGGCAAACAGAAAAGTTATCAAAACTAACCTGTGCCATTTTGAAGTGTCAGTGTTATTTCTAATCAACCAGAACAAAAAAACTACTGTCCTTGTTCACATTTATCTAAGACAGGCCAGGCTAGGCAATGCTCTCATTTAACTCATTATGGTGTCATACTTGTCAGTTAAAAGATCCCCTCAGCCTCCTTTCTAAGGAGGGTCTTATCATTTTGGCTGTGTGATCTATAAACTGTCCAAAAGGAAAAATCTGTGGGAGCCTGGTTGTTCTAAAACACATTGCACCAATGGTGCCCCAATTTTTTTTAATGCAAGATGTTATGCCTGTATTCATCAATATGCACCTTTAATTTCCTTTTTGTTTTCCCAATATAATTTTTGTTGCATTTACACTTGATTAAGTATAGCACATAATCTGAACTGCATGTTGTGAATGGTTTGAAGTGTATTACTTATCATATAGATTAATAAGGTTCTTCATAGTACTGGTAAATTTATAATAGGTACAATTGTTACATGGAAAATAGCCAGATGGAAAGTTTGATCCTGGCAAAATTTTCTGTGGGTTGGCTGGACAGACTGTGTTAATGTGTACCATGGGCTATTGCTCCTACAGATTTCTGTTCTCTATAATGCTTACATCATTTTGCTAAGTGTACAACATTTAGGTTTTTAAAAATATATTTATATAATTTTTTTTCTTTACACATATAATCTTTTAACATGTCTTTTAATATTGGGAAATAAATCTTATGTTTTTGTTTATTATTAATGTTTATATAGATCCCCCAAGGAAGTACTGAGTGAAATACACTGGGGTACATAGAGTGAGTAAAATTTATTCCCATGGCACCACTGTTTCATTTTCTTCATCCCTATATTTAGCCCTCCTTATTTGTGTCTGTTTCCCCTTTTTGTAGTCTGTTTTACAATTGTAACTTAATGAGAAATTCACTATTCTGTGACAAATGATGTGTGATTTTCCCCTTTATCTGCTACTGTTCTTATCTAACTAGATTTGAATCTAGTGGCACCTTAGAGACCCACAAGATTTTTGGGATATGAGCTTTTGAGAGTCAAAGCTCTATCTTCAGACAGAGTTCACTGGTGGGAATGTTTGGGTCTGATCACAATTACTCTGCATGTGTATATTCTTGCACTACTTTCCCCATGGGTGCTCCCCCACCAACCATTTGCTCAATGCTCAATGTACTGTTATGGCATTTTGGTTGTGTCATAGGAAAAAGCAACCCATTAGTTAGCAAAAAAAATTTTTTAAAATAATGATACATAAGAGAAAAATATAAACACTCTAGATCATTTAGTCCAGTTTGTACAACTAGTTTGAACATTTCCCAGAACCCTGACTATTGCTTGTTAAGCAAGAAAAAAGGGACAAGGCTATTGAGTTCATAGCTCTGTGATGTTGGCTTTTCTCATCTTTCCAAGTGGGCAGTTCTGCTTTTACAGGGTTTGCCTGTGCACTTGAGAATCCATTCGCTGAGACTTAAAGGAGCCTTGCCTCCCCCATATTCTGGCCACATGGCCTACTTTGTTGATGCAGGACTGCTTTCATCCTGCCTTTGCCTGGAAATAGTATCTAAGGAATGCCACAGATTTATTTATTAAAATATACCCAGATACTTTCTAAGAAAGTGTTACTGGGTGACTCTTGATCAGGGAATAATCCATTCACTTTATTCACATCAACGCCCCCCCCCCCCCCGGCAATAGCTTTCCATGAAACTGCCAGTACCAATGCAAAATGTCCCTTCCATCACAAAAACCATTAACATTTCTTTTGGATATTTAGTCAGAGATGAAAAATGATCTCTTATTCTTGGACCCAGTTTTTAAGAAAACCAAACAATTGGTTTCTATGTGATGCATTACAGAGGGCACCAGGGACTGAAATGCTCGTAGTGTGCCTACATGCCCATCTGAATTAAAATTTGGATACCTCTCCTGCTAACAAAATATATACATTTCCAATGTGTCTCTGTGTGGGAGGAAATCTGCCCATTTCCAGGGAAGGCGTGTTATGATCATTGTGTTGTAGACATTTCATTGATGCAGAAGATTGAGTATTGTGAGCACTTCGATTCAATGAGATGTACCCCAGTGGATTGTTAGGTACGATATTTGCTGGAATATGTATAGCCTAAATAGAATTTACACATGCAATGTTGTCAAGCCAAAGTAATGGATACTTGAGTGACAAATCTCTGGTGTGATAAAACTGCACACAATCATGGCTGAGGTCCAAGTTTGAAGGAGAAACTGGGAATATGTAACATTCATAGGAGGTAAATTCATTTGGTATCATGTTGAAATCAAGCTTTACTCTCTGTGTTCTTCTACAGTTCTGCTGTTCCAAAAATGGCTTCATGCAGGCACCCAGCACCATAGAATTAGAGCATAAGATGGTTCTTCAAGGCTCCAAAGGAAAGAACTGATGCAATATTAGCTGTATCACTTACGTAAAAAAAATTAAGCTAAATTCTTCTTTGAACCACAAGGATGAAGAAGATTGTAGGGTATTTTTGTAGCTATAAATTCTTTCTTTGGAGTGCTGAAATTAACAGGTGTATTGTCCTGGATAGAAGAGAATGTCAAAATAGCAGTTGACAATGAAGAGATCGAATGTGTGGAAGAATTCACTTTTTTAGGATCACAGATCAACCAAAACGGTGAATGCAGCCCAGAAATAGAATGTCGAATCACGCTGGGTCACACAGCAATGAGGAGTATGAATCAAATATGGAAGAGCAAGGACATCAGCTTAGCAACCAAATGCAGATTAGTCTGTGCTATTGTGTTCCCCATAGCAACCTATGGCTGTGAAAGTTGGACCATGAAGAGGCAAGACAGCAGGAAAATTGACTCATTTGAGCTGTGGTGCTGGAGAAGGCTCTTGTGGATTCCTTGGACAGCAAAGGCGACAAACAAGCAGTATTGGAGCACATAAAACCCAATGTCATTAGAAAAAAAAAATGATAAAGCTGCAACTGACTTATTTCAGCCATGTCATGCAGAAGAAATCACTAGAAAAAGCAATTATGCTTAGATTGGTTAGCAGCAAAAGAAAACCATGCCACCAAAGAACACAGTGACTAGACACCATAAAAGTCGACACCAGCCTGAACATGGAATGACTCAAAGAAACACTACAAGACTGGAACATAAGAACATAAGAAAAGCCAATGTTGGATCAGGCCAATGGCCCATCCAGTCCAACACTCTGTCACACAATGGCCAAAAACACCAGGTGCCCTCAGAAGGTCCAGCAGTGGGGGCAGGAATCCCTCCCACTGTTGCCCTCCCCCCCCAAACACCAAGATTACAGAGCATCACTTGCCCCAGACTGAAAGTTCCTATCTATACTTTGTGGCTAATAGCCACTGATGGACTTTTGCTCCATATGTTTATCTAATTCCCTCTTGAAGCCGTCCGTGCTTGTAGCCGCCACCATCTCCTGTGGCAGTGAATTCCACGTGTTAATCACTCTTTGGGTGAAGAAGTACTTCCTTTTATCTGTCCTAACCCGACTGCTCAGCAATTTCATGGAGTGCCCACGAGTTCTTGTATTGTGAGAAAGGGAGAAAAGGACTTCTTTCACTACCTGCTCTATCCCATGCATAATCTTATAAACCTCGATCATGTCACCCCTCAGCCATCGTTTCTCCAAGCTAAAGAGCCCCAAGCGCTTCAAGCTTTCTTCATAGGAAAAGTGTTCCAACCCTTTTATCATTTTACTTGCCCTTTTCTGCACTTTTTCCAAAGCTATAATATCTTTTTTGAGGTGTGGCAACCAGAACTGTACACAGTACTCCAAATAAGGCTGCACCATCAATTTATACAGCATTATGATACTGGCTGATTTGTTATCCCCTTCCTAATAACCCCCAGATTAGCACTGGCCTTTTTCATTGCAATAGCACACTATCTCGACATTTTCATTGAGTTATCTACTACGACTCCAAGATCTCTTTCTTGGTCAGTCTCCACCAGTTCGGACCCCATCAATGTGTATTTATAGTTAGGATTTTTGGCTCCAATGTGCATCACTTTGCACTTGGCCACATTAAACCCCATTTGCCACGTTGATGCCCACTCGATCATTCTTGACAGATCCCTTTGGAGTGCCTCACAATCCTCCCTGGTTCTCACCACCTTGAACAACTTCACGTCATCTGCAAATTTAGCCACTTCACTGCTTACTCCCAACTCCAAATCATTAATAAACAAGTTAAAAAGCATTGGACCAAGTACTGATCCCTGCGGTACCCCACTGCTTACCTCTCTCCACTGAGAAAATTTCCCATTTATACTCACTCTCTGTTTCCTTTTAATTAGCCAGTTTTTGATCCACAAAAGGACTTGTACTTTTATCCCATGACTATTGAGCTTACTTAGGAGCCTTTGATGAGGAACTTTACAAAAGCTTTCCGGAAGTCAAGGTAAACAACATCTATTGGGTCCCCCTTGTCCACATGTTTGTTTACTCCCTCAAAGAACACTAACAGGTTAGTGAGACAAGATCCTCCCTTACGGAACCCATGCTGAGTCTTCCTCAATAGATTTTGTTCATCAATGTGCCTACTAATTTTTTCCTTAATAACAGTTTCCACCAACTTACCCGGTATCGACGTCAGACTGACTGGCCTGTAATTTCCAAGATCTCCTCTGGAACCCTTTTTAAAGATAGGAATGACATTCGCTACCTTCCAGTCCTCAGGAATGGAGGCAGATTTTAAGGAAAAATTACATAATTTTGTCAGGAGATCCACAAGTTCACATTTGAGTTCTTTCAGAACTCTCGAATGTATGCTATCTGGGCCTGGTGATTTATTTGTTTTTAACTTGTCTATCAGACGTAGGACCTCCTCTCTTGCCACCTCAATCGGACTCAGGTCTTTCAACCCCCCTCCCAAAATCAGTGGTTCTGGAGTGAGCAGGCATTTCTCATCTTCCACAGTGAAGACAGAGGAAAAAAATGCACTTAGCTTCTCAGCCATTTCCCTATCATTCTTCACTACACCTTTTACCCCATGGTCATTCAAGGGCCCCACTGCTTCCCTGGCTGGTTTCCTACTTCTAATGTATTTGTAGAAAGTTTTATTGTTGGTCTTTATGTTTTTTGCAATATGCTCCTCATATTCCCTTTTTGCCTGCCTGATCACAAACTTGCATTTTATTTACCACAGCCTGTGTTCCCTTTTATCAGCCTCACTAAGACTAGCTTTCCACTGCTTAAAGGAATCCTTACCTTTTACAGCTTCCATTACTTTCCCCAGTGGTTTTGACCCTTTCTACTTTTCCTTTCAGTTTTCTCCTCACATATCCCCTCTTATCAGAGAAGTTACCCCTTTTAAAAATGAAAATGGTTTTGTCAGTCTTTACGGGCAACTCCCTATTTATACAAATGTTGAACTCAATAACATTATGGTCACTGTTCCCAAGCGGTGCAATCACTTTTACATCTCTCACCAGGTCTTGGATGTTACTTAGGACCAAATCCAGGATCGCCTCTCCCCTGGTCGGTTCTGTAACCATCTGCTCCATTGCACAGTCATTGAGAGTGTCTAGAAACTCAATCTCTTTTTCCCGACTTGAACACATATTGACCTGATCAATGTGTGGGTAGTTAAAGTCACCTATTACAACACAGTTATTTTGTCTAGCTGCTATCTTTAATTCATTCATCATTTTATAATCCTCCTCTATCTTTGGATTTGGTGGGCGATAACAAACTCCCAATGTTAAGCTTTCTTTTGGGCCCACTAATTCAACCCACAGCATTTCCAGAAGCGAATCCAATTCTCCTACACTCTCAATCTTACTGGACTGTATACCCTCTCTGACGTAAAGAGCCACCGCACCTCCAACTTTCTCCCCCCTATCCTTCCAATATAATTTATAACCAGGAATCACCATATCCCACTGATTTCCCTCATCCCACCAAGTTTCTCAAATACCCACAGTGTCTATGTTTTCCCCCAACACCAAGCATTCCAACTCCCCAATTTTACCTTTGGAAAACATGGAGAGAGCTGGCCCATAGAATCGCCATGAGTTGGACATGACTGAATATCTAACAACAATTGTCCTTGATGTCTGATAGGATTTTCAAGCTGAAGTTACTGCTTTTTAGTGATACACAGACTACATAATGGGTTGGATTCAGACTAAATGTTGCAATGGCAGAATGGAACATTCCTGCCTCCCTCCCCCATTCACCCACTCACTGTAGCCCGCTGACCTCCACAAAACACTGCTGCTGGGGGAAAGGAGACCCTGAGGAATAACAGGAGGTGTCTTCTATAAGAAGGGGGACTGGTGAAAAATGCAGATTTAGTCTGGTTTCAACCCACTGTGTTTATGCATCATTTAAAATCAGTAGTACCATACATGGTTAATAATGTACTTCTTCCTTAATATGATTTTTTAAAAAAAATTGTAAACAGCTATACATCACATCAAGAAGCCAGGATAAAGTCTCTGGATAATTAAATGTTCAGCAATCTTTGAAGATACCTGGCCATACTGTGTGAAACAATAAGTGTTTGGAAATATACATTATCAAGATGCCTGTCCAAGAGGAAGTGCCAAATGACTGCCCTTAATGTGTGTATTCCCCTTGTGATCCATAACTCAGGAAAAAATGAGCTCAGGGTCAGTTAATTTTGTTGATGTTTAGTGTCTTGTCACTGAAGATGAGTTTATCAGAGTATTCAGGCTTCACTTGTTGCTGAATCAGAACATGTTTGTCCAACAGGAAAAGAAGACATTTGCCTCCATAATTCGAAGGAACAAGAACTTAATTAAAAGCAGCCTTACAGCTGGCTCTTGCCTGCTTGCCAACTGCATCTTGGCAAGAGCTATTAATGAAATACAAAAGCCGTGGTTATCCTGTTCCTGGCATGGGAAGCAAGCACAGTGGAGAGAAGAACAGTCACAGAGAACTGTCTGAAATGCAGCTACATTATGAAGGTAAAGTACTTGACCTAGTGCAACACCTGTAATAGACAAGGTATCTCACCACACTTTTTTGTTTTGTTTTGTTTTTGCATATTATCTCATTTTTAGACAAAATAACACTTATTTTGATGGAAAAGTTTGCTTCCTGAAGGGGGGTGCTGCCTTCATTTCTTTACAAACACATTTTTTACTGTAAAGTCAAAGGGAAGCCCAATTAAGACCTATGATTTAAGCTTATTTATCATTGGTGGTCATGGAAAATGCCATCAAATCACAGCTGATTTAGGGTAATCCCAACGGGTTTTAAAAGAAAGAGATATTCAGAGGTGGTTTGCCTTTGCCTGCCTTGTGTAGCATCCCTGGACTTCCTTGGTGGTGTCCCATCTAAGAACAAACTAGGGCCAACCATTTTTCAGCTTCTCAGATCCAATGAGTTCAAGCTGGCCTGAGCCATTCAGTTCAGGGCATTAATTTCTAGGATCGGTGTATAAACATCTGTGTTACCAGTATTGTTCCATATAGTTCTCTGTAGTACCAGTATCAGAGGATGCTTCGTACCTCTAATTCTTTAAACTTCACAGGAAAAAAAAAGATGAACAAAAATAGAGCTTCCTCCAACTCACACAGAATTCTGTAATAATTAAATAATCATCCCTACCAATGAGTGGTGCTGTTGCACATCTGAGTGTTTGGGTTGAAGCTCAAATACTTTGGCCACCAAATGAGAAGGGAGCAAGGTAAAAAAAGGAGACGGCAAAGGATGAGATGGTTAGACAGTGTTATCAATGCAGCGAACATGAAATTAAGCAAACTCCGGAGCACGACGGAAGACAGGAGGGCCTGGCAAGATGTGGTCCATGGGGTCACAAAAAGTCAGACTCGACTGTGCGACTGAACAACAACAACAACAAAAGGTTTAGAATAAAGGTTATCTATTCAAACAAAACAGAATGGGTTTGTTATGTTCATGTAGGAAAGTCCTGAGACACCCTAAAAAGTAAGAACCAACATAATTTTTATTCCAGTATGAGCTTTCATGGGCACTTCTTCAGATGCAATTAGTGAACCTTGCTATTCTGCCATGAAAAATGATAGCAAATTGACCATCATCTGTGAGTTCATGGAGGCCTACTTTGCCATGCATACTTGCCAATGATGACTTCTTGCTACAAATACACACAGTACAATAGAGACACATGCACACACTATGTGACAGTGTGCAGGTGTGGCTCATCCAAAGTCTTTCAAAAGTTGCAACATTCATCACAGGCTCCTCAAATAATCTGGGTTGCATGCAGGGAGGTTGACGGCGAAGGAAAAAGGGCTTCACTAGCCATGACAAAATGCTGCAGCTGAGTTGTCAATTTGAAACATTCCTGCAAAGGCTTCTTGCAGAGAAGTAAATCCCTTAAGCATAGACCCTGCATAGCCTCATATCTCTTTTTTTCTTCCTACTGTCGTCTTTGAGCCTTTGAAAACATCTGGTGAAGCTCTCATTACAAATGCAACTGCATCAAGCACAAAAAGAACTAGGCAGTTCTGACTGCCTGTGTTGCTCACGTTCTTGCATTGTGGTTTTGATTTTCCCTTTTAATACAAAGGAAAAATAAGTTCCTCAGAACATTATGAAATAGGTTATGTAAAGTTCAAATGGATGAAGAAAACAGCTGCTGCTCCTGGCCTTCAGAAAGCAAGTTATTCATCTTCCTGTAGAAATTTACATGGAGGCTTAGAAAGAGATGTTCAAGGGGCATGAGTTCTGAAAACTACATGCTTTGTTAGTCCAGTGGATTGGCTTGGGTTGGATCCATGGACTTCCCAGGTGCCTGGCTCTATGGAGCTTTCATTAGAGCTCAGTTCTTTTCTCTCTGTACCACTTGTTTTACATTGCCTAATTTACAGTTTTGGATTTGCTAGATGGCCTGAACAAGTTTTCTCATGCTGTCCTGACTCTCTGGTGCTTGAGGTTGTAGGAAATGCTGACAAAACATCTTTCTTTCTTTCTTTCTTTCTTTCTTTCTTTCTTTCTTTCTTTCTTTCTTTCTTTCTTTCTTTCTTTCTTTCTTTCTTTCTTTCTTTCTTGCCTGCCCTTCCCTTCCCTTCCCTTCCCTTCCCTTCCCTTCCCTTCCCTCTCTCTCTCTGATGTGCCTCCAGGTCTTGCTCCACCTGTTAGTGCAAGAGAGGGAAGCTACTGAGAGGCTCAGCCTGTGTATGTCTGTTCTGATGAAGCGTGCATGCACACAAAAGAAGAAGAGTTGGATTTATACCCTGCCATTCACTCAGAGACCGATTTCCCACAAGCCGCTGCTCCACCCTTGCTCTTCCCTTTCCCCCAATTGTATGGGTCAATTTCCCACTATATGCTGCGTGGCCGCATTTTGACCCGCAGCTTCGCCCGATTTCTCCCGTGCCTTGTTGATCCTGTTTTTTGAGGATAGACCTGTTTATATACCTTGGTTATAAACCTGTTATACCTTGCTTCATCTAGCATGCCCTCTCCAGGCTCCACCCCCAAAATCTCCAGGTATTTATCCAACCAGAGCTGGCAACCCTACTTGAGTCCTTTGCTGTAGTCTTCTGGAACTGATTGCAGACTTTTATTTTACAAAATCTGTGTATAAGAGCTAAGTCTGGAGACACCAACTTCCCTTTCCTCCTCCCTCTTTATCCTTCTCCCCTTTAAAACCAATCCCAAACTTCATCATTTTTGTCATTTCATGCAGTTCATAGAAATGGATTAGATGTTAGCATTAATATAAGGGCAGATTTGGGTGGAATCTATGAAAAAATCATGAAGACCTGGGCCTTGGCTCCCTGTTTTTGAGGATTTGAGAGGAACTTATATACCATTAAATAATCTTCAGGGTCTGTAAGGATTCTTCTAGGTCTGCTTTTACCCAGAATACCACTAAATCAATACATACAGAACAGCCTGAACTGTACTTCAGCTGACTATTTCTTTCCATTTCTACTAACTAAGGCTAAATGCTACAAGTGTGTGTGTGTGTGTGTGTGTGTGTTTATAATATTTAACTGTCAAGGGATCAAGACTTGAAAGAGAAACAAACAAGAAGCTCCTAAATGGGAACTTCTGGTTGCAGATTAATGGAGCAATGTTGTACAAGAGCCATGTTGTGCAAGAACAATAAAGCCAGAAACCATGACAGGGCATACTGCCTTGCTCCATCTTTGTCTCTGCCAGACAAGATCTGCTGTTGTCTGAAATGTGAAAAAACCCCAGACATATGGGAATGGTTGAGAAAACTGCTATTTATGGCAGAAATGGACAAATGGACAAGAAAACTGAATAATCAAGACTCAGAAAGATTTCTAAAAGAATGGAAAGACCTGAAAGAATATCTAGAACAACATTGGGATATGAAAAATAATATTTTTACATTAATTATTGATTTTTGGATGTTTAAAAGAAGAAACAATTATTTTTAAGAGAAATATACTGAATGATTGAAATGACAAGAATAGAAACTAGAGTACATATTACAGATATCTAGATATTACTTTTAAATGTTTAAAAATTACCTCTCTTTTTTTTATTGTTGTAACCAAATTTGTTACCTGTAAGAGCTAATGATTTTAAATCTTTATAACTGCTATTATATATATAATGGTATAAGTGAGGCGGGAAGTCTTAAAGTTTTTGAATTGTATATGGAATACATAGCTACATAGAAAAACGGATAGTGATGATAATATTTCAAAAGTAACTATGTAAAGTTTTGTAACTGGAAAAATAATAAAATTTGTTTTTTTTAAAAAAAGATTTGCTGTTGTCTCAGAAAAGAATTTGAGTAAATCCTGACATGAGCAATGGGTTAGCCAAAGACATATTTTATAGTACCCTCCCGCATCCTTGTGTGACAATTAACAGGATGAAATGTGAAACAACTGGTAAATAACACAACTATTAATTTGCTTGATTTATATAATATGCAAAATAGGTTATCCATGTTTTAGTAACTTGAATATGTCAACCCTAATGGGGAACCTTACTATATAGGAGGTAGTGGTTTGAAAGAGAATTCTACAGAATTCCCAGTCTCCACATTGTGTGGATGGAAGTTCTCTCTCAAGGGTGCTTTGTATCTAGCTCACTGGAAAGTAAGTTTCATTAAACTATGAGTAAACATGGATAGGATCAGCAGTCTAGGATGAACAAATTCAAACACACATAGTGTGTATAAAATCCGTAGGCCAAACAGTTCCATACTAATGTTTTAGTCTCTTCAACATTCTAAACTAATTTTAAAATATTTTACTGCGGTTCAAGTTATGTGGATCTCTGACAGCTAAACAAACATACAGTTCTACGTCACTAAAAGGATTATTGGCAGAAAAAGAACAATGCGTGGGATGAATGTGTCAAGGGAGTGATCTGACAGAAAACATGCTTTTAATCTCCTGTTAGCAAAGTTGTGGAATTTTCTAACATATTAAAAAAAACAGAGTGACATTAAAATGTGAGAACAGTCTTTAATACAAATCAACCTATTAATATATAATTTTCAGGAGGGATTAAAACATAAATCACTATTATGTACATTATGTTTCAGTGAAAAATTGAATAGAAATATGTCTTAGAAAACATGCATTGTATACTTGGGACTGCAGACAAGATAAAAAAAAACAAGGCAGCTGCTTTTATGCTCTGTTCCTTGTTTGAAAAGAAACTCTAATCATGCAGGGCCTAATTTATGTAAGGACTTTATTTGCCTATTGTTCACAACAAAGTTAGAGAGGCATATTCAGGGAAATGACTTAGGCCGAGGACAGATTGGCAGTCTCGGCCGCTCTGCCTCCGCTTCAAAAGCGGAGGCAGAGCGGCCGTTCAGACGGCCGCATCTGCCCTGACGAGGCGGCCCGGATGCATCACGTCCGGTGCCGCGCTCCTCCCGCAGCAGCCGAGCACCACTTCAAAGTGGTGCTCAGCTGCTGCGGTGCACATTCCACCCGCCGGAGCAGGTGTGAACGTGTGCAGGCAGGGGGAGCTGCGCGGCGTCTGCCCGCTGCCATAGGAAGCTGCCTGCAGTCTGAACACTGTGGGCGGCTTCCTTCCGGCGGCGTGCGAACGCCGCGCCGCGGGGGAAATTTCCCCCGCCTTAGTCTGCCACGCCGCGGAGGCGCGGCAGACGGCCAGTTTGTCCTCAGCCTTACTCTTGATGATGTTCACCGTGTTTCAGAGGATTTGTCTTAGCAGATGACCATGGGAGAGAACCTGTCTTCTATAGCTAAATTATACATATTTTTCTGAAAAATCACAGAAGAAACTTCTACTAGAACATTGATCTATAGAAGAAGGAGAAGATACAGTTTTCATACCCAGCTTTTCTCCACTCTAAAGAGTCTCAAAGTGGTTTACAATCTCATTCCCTTCCCGTCCCCACAACAGGCACTGTATGAGGTAGGTGAGGCTGAGAAAGTTCTGAGAGAACTGTGACTGGCCCAAGATGAGTCAGCAGGCTTCATGAGGAGGAGTGGAGAATCAAACCTGGTTCTCCAGATTAGAGTTGGCCACTCTTAATCCCTAACACTGTCTCTCACAGCCGCTATCTTTACAAGATTTACAAATTCACAGATGTTAGTCCTTTCATCATCCTGTATAACATTTCTGACCATCCTTCATTTTTAGAATCTATCAAAGTCATAAATGCACATGATAGCACACACAGGTATATCACAGCTTTGAGAGAGACACTGCTGTGAAGTAGGCTATATGTATTTTCCTGATAGCAGCTGCACTCCCACTCCCAGTGGATAAATGGTAAATTTACCCTGCCACCTAAAATTAGGCTTTAGGCGAAGACCCCTGGGAACTGGTCTCCAGGCGTCTCCGTGCGCATCCCCGGAGCTTCCTGCGGGTGTGGACGCACTGAAGGTGCATCGCACACACTGCTGGAAGTGTGGACGAGCTGTTTCAGCTGCCGTGGCTGCGCATAGCCATGGCTCGCCGAGGCAGCCAGCAGCCGCGCACCTCCGCCTCTCACAGCCAGTGCAAACGGGGTGCCCCAGGCTGCTTTTCCCACAGGGCTTTCAGCCCCGCGGCTGTGCCAGGCCACAACTCCAGTCTGTCCTTGGCCTGAGTAAATTTTAAATCTGTTTACTCAGCCCACAGTTTCTCTCACAGAGCAGTACACAGATGAGAAGAGACCAAAATATTTTTCTCACAGAAGTTCACAACTCATTCCAATTATGTGAAAAAGGGGAGCCAGTAAAAAAAAATATATCAACATTTAAATTTTTTAAAAAATCAAGAAATTCCTTGAGTTCAAATGGAAGGGAAAAGACACAGCACATATTGTTTCCAACTCAGCATGTAGGTGTGAAACACTATAGTGAACACTAAACATGATGTCTGGTGGTTCTAGTTTCATGTGCAGATACACAGCCTGTTGTGTCTGAGGAAGGGGGGCTTTTGAGCTTCTAGTGTCCAAATATTATCCGAAACAGAGATACACCCTTCGAAGCCTTAGCCTATGGACTTTAGAGGACTTAGAAAGGTATAATCATTTCTAGGATTGCACTTAGACTTCATTTCAGGCTCATAGGACAGTTGATTCACTGTGCTTCCTTGTAATCTGATTTCCAACACAGCTGAAGTGCCAAATATTAATTCTTGGTTCTGTATCTGTTCAGATAGGTCGATATGCTCTTCAAGGTAAGAAGAAGAGCAGTTGTTATGTAGCACTGTGAGTTGATACACTGTCAAGTCAAACTCTCAGCAGCAAAAGTTTCAGTTGTTGCCTGAATAACTAAAGGTAGTCAGGACTAAGGTTGCCAACCTGTGTTCTGAAGTTCTCCCGGAATTATGACTGATCTCCAGACCACAGACATCAGTTCCCTTGGAGAAAATTTGCCACTTCATACAGTGAATTCTATGGTATCACATCCCTGCTGCAATTCTCCCCCTCCCCAAATTCTGCCTTCCCCATGATCTGTCCCAAATCTCCAGGAATTTCCCTACCCAGAGTTGGCAATCCTAGTCAGGACAGTCAGCATTAATGAATGTTTTAAGCAGTTATTAGGGTAGCTAGGTCCCTTTGTCAGTCTGGCAGGGGGATTGGGCAGGGGGATTCCTGGGGTGGAGTTGCAGCCACCCCTCTCCCTCCCTGCTAACAGATTTAAAGGGCTCCAGCTGATTGGCAGGGAGCAGGTGGCCTGCTAATCAGCTGGTAGGCCCTTTAAATCTTTTAGCAGGTAGAGAGAAGGGCTGTCGCTGGCCACAGCTCCAGTAGCAAAAAGTCCCTTTAAAGTGTCTTTTTTGCCAGCGGGGTGAAGGCCGTGGCATGTGTGGGGCTCCTTTCCCAGCAGCGATTCACTGCTTGGGATTTAGGCCTGCACTGCTGCTGCCCCACTCACTGTGAGCCCTCATGCTACAGCCCCTACTCCACTGGCAAAAAGACCCCTTAAAGGGTCTTTTTGCCAGCAGAGCTCTGGCCAGCAACATCCCCTCTCCCTCCCTGCTAAAAGATTTAAAGGGCCCTCCAGCTGGTCAGCGGACCATGTGCTCCCCACTGATCAGCTGAAGCCCTTTAAATCTTTTATCAGGGAGTGAGAGGGGTAGCCACGGGTGGCTGCAGCTTGGGGGCAGGGCTTGGGAGTGGGGTTTACCCGGCGGCCAGCTGACTGGGGGTGGATTGTACCTCACCCAGACCTAGAGGCAAGCAACCCTAGCAGTTATACATATATCTGCTGTACCGAGACAGACTTTTGGTCTATCTAGATGAAGTGAGAGCCATACACATTGCACACTGGGTGTGGATACATGTTTATGAGATATTTATTGTTGCCCTTGTTGGAGAAATGAGCATGTAATGCAAGGCCTGAGAAATTCAGTCATTATAGGGTTAACTATGCAACTTGTTTGTTTACCTATGTTAGCCTGGAAGTGATACCTGGCAGCTGGCCAATTATCTGTAAACCCGGGAAAACTAAAGGTGTACTGTCTTGCTAATTGGTCAATGATATCAGGTGTTTCCTTTCAGGGGTCAAGAAGAAGGAGAGATCCTCCATTACAATCTCTCACTCTCTATCAGTATGTCTTAGTGTGAAGACGGAGCACAATGCAGCTCCTTAGAAAGCATGTTTTGTTTATTTGTAGCTAATCCCGTTTACCTTTTCCCTTTAGTAATAAACTTCTTTTAAACTAAAAGAAGCAATCTCTTCTTTCCAAAAAAGCAAGATTCATTACTCTGATTTTTCTGATTATTGGACAAAAGTCCTAACAAATGGTAGCAGAGAGCATGGTTCTTAAAAGATGGTTCTTCTCTTAAAAGCTTTCTGGATTGATTGAGAAAGAGAAATAGGGAATAAGAGCTAGAGACTTGGATTTTTAAAACGACCACTTTTTTTCCTTCCTGCTCTCAGAGCAATCTTGCAGCCAGAAAGGCCCAACCCTGTTTCCTTGCTGATCAGGGGAAAACCTATGCTGGATTGTAGTTTGCCAGGAGCAAAGGATCTTTTTTGACTGGATTAATTTTTGCCTGCTGTAAGTGGAGCTGAGCTGAGCACCAGAGACTCTGCTGCCGGGAGAACAAAGGAAGGCGAGGCAAAGGAGCTTTTGAACTTCGCGCTGCTGCTGCTGCTGCAGAGAAAGGAAAGATTAACCCTGCCAGCTCCTGGAGAAGTAGATGACTGAGCCAGAACCTGTGCTTCTACCTCAAATCCAAAGGGACGTGAGTAAAAAAAAAGAAAATGGCTTTTAATGCCCCATCCCAAGAAATGCCAAACCTCAGACTTACAAAGGCTAACTATCAGTGGTGGGAGGAGTATTTGAAGAGTTGCCTGCAGACTCACAATGCCCTTCAAGTATTAACAACTGAAAATCCTCCAGAAACTGACCCTGATAAGACACAATTCCTTATGATGGATGGTTTTGCTAAAGCCCTGATTTTAGGGAGTATTTCCTACACAGAGGTACCAGGATTAAGAGGGCTAGCCACGTCCAGATTGATGCTTCAAAAGTTAAAGGATAAATTTGATAAGCACAGCAAGAGTAAAATCTATTCCCTCAAGGGAAAGATTTTTGATTTCAGGATGAAGGAGGGAGACTGCCTTCCCAAAGAGATGGACAAATTAATGGGCATTTACACACAGCTTAAAGACCTGAATGAAGCACCCTCTGATACAGATATGATTTCTTCAATTCTTAAGGGTCTGCCTGGCTCCTATAAGTCTGTAAACGGTATGATTAGACTGAAAGATGATCTGACTTTAGAAGGTCTTTTGTCTGCACTAACTGAGGAATATGATTCTAGAAATTTGAAAGAAAGTTTGTCTGATGAGATGTCTGTTTTGAGTCTAAAGCATGGACAGAGATTTAAAAGGAAAATAGAGTGTTTTATATGTGGGAAAAATCATCTTGCAAAGTACTGCTCTTCTAAGTATGTGTTTAATGATGAGCCCCAAGAACAAAGAGCCACAGGAGCACATGGTTCCAGTAACAAAGAACCAGCCAGTGGAAGGGGAAGCCATTATGGAAGGAGCAGAGGTCACGTTTCACACACACAGCACAGAGGAAAGAAGTTTGCAGCACAGACAAAGAGCAAAGGCAATGCTTTTAGGATCACTGATGATTTTAACACAGATGATAAGAAAATATTTTTAATCGATTCTGGTGCTTGTACACATGTGTGTAGAGAAAAAGCCTGGTTTAGTAACATAGATGTTGAGAACAAACCAAGAATTTACCAAGCTAACAGGGAATTATTGAATGTGGAAGGCGTTGGGACTGTAAAATTGCGATTGTCCACTACAGATAATCAATTAATTGAAGTTGAATTGCGAAATACAGCTTATGTGCCTGAAGCTGTTGAGAACTTAATTTCAACAAAAAGTCTCATGAACACAGGACATCATGTCCTGCTCAAACCAGAGCAAGGAAGCAAGGTCTCTACCAAGGATGGAGAGCTTGAATTTAAAGTGGAAGAGAAAAATGGCTTTCATTACTTTGTAGCTTGTGATGATGAGGAGACAGAAACTTTTGATGTTGATCCTGATGAGGAAATAGAGACTGTTGATGATAAGGAACAGATTTGCCAGACTAAGGATGCTTGTGATGATGCTTGTAAACATGAAAAATGTTTATTTTCGTGGCATATTAAAATGGGACATAGAAATTTGAAATCTGTTGAGCAATTGTTAAAGCAATGTGGAATACCTGTTGTGCATTGTGAAAAGAGTGAAACTAGATGTGAGACATGCCTCAGAGCAAAGGGAGATGCCCCAAGTTATTCTGGGAAAACTCCAGCGCAAAATCAAGAATTTTTGGAAACTGTATACAGTGATCTTGTTGGGCCTTTACCTGCATCCCTAGGTGGGAACAAATATTTTGTGACTTTCACAGAGAATAAAACAAAATACACTTATGTGTATATGCTGAGAAGTAAGGATGAAACACTGCGTAGATTTAAAAATTATGTGGCTATTGTTAAAAATAAATTTGGCAAAGCACCTCAAAGCTTACTCACAGATGGAGGTGGTGAATATTGTAATGCTGAATTCAAACAATTTCTACAAGAGCAAGGAATTCAACATAAAGTATCCATTGCCTATTCACCCCAGCAAAATGGAGCTTCTGAGAGATTAAATAGAACACTGCAGGGGATGTGCAGAGCTATGCTGATGCATTCTGGACTGCCAAACGGTTTATGGGCAGAAGCCCTGAACACAGCAGTGTACTTACACAACAGATTACCCTCAAAGATTATTGGAACCTCCCCTTTTCAGGCTTGGTTTGGAAGACAGCCTGGTCTAAGGCATATCAAAGCTTTTGGTGCAAAAGGGTATGCACACATACCAAAGGAAAAGAGGGGAAAGCTTGATTCCAGATCTGAAACTGGACTTATTGTAGGCTATCCTGTTGGTGGGAAAGGGTACAGGATATACAATCCCCAAACCCACACAGTAGAAGAACGCAATGTTGTTTTTATTGATGAGACTGTATTGCCTAGTGTTTCCACTGCAGCTGATCCAAAGATGCCTGGGACTGCACCTGATGAGTTCGTTGCTTGGCTACCTGTAGTGACTGCTGGTGAACTGGCCGGGGAACTGGCAAGTGAAGCAGCAGGTCCACCTTCTGAGGAAACTATTGAAACAGAAGGGGAAGCAGGGGCCACACCAGAGGAAGCGGCTCAACCCACGGCAGAACCCACAGCAGAACCCACACCCGGTGTGAGGCGATCAGAAAGGAGCACTAAGGGACAACCTCCAATGAAGTATGGATTTTGTGAACTTGTGCAACCTGCAAAGGAACCCAAGAACTGGAAGGAAGTTTGCAACTTACCTGCGAGTGAAAGAGGCAGATGGCTTGAAGCAATGGAACAAGAGCTGCTATCCATTAGCGAAAAAGAGGCCTGGACTCTCACTCAACTACCTCAAGGCAGAAACCCTGTTGGATGTAAATGGGTCTTCAAAATAAAGCACAAGGAAGATGGAACTGTGGAGCTATACAAAGCACACCTAGTAGCTAAAGGCTACTCACAGCAATATGGGACTGACTATTTTGAAACTTTTGCTCCAGTTACTGACCAAGCAACATTCAGAACACTTCTAAGTGTTGCAGCATCTAGGAACATGATAGTAGAGCATCTTGATGTAAAGACTGCTTTTCTCAATGGAGAACTATCTGAGGAAATCTACATGGAACAACCTGAAGGTTTCAAGGTCAAAGGTCAAGAAAACTACGTCTACAAACTCAATAAAGGACTCTATGGCCTAAAGCAAGGCGCAAAGGCCTGGTATGACAAACTTACTGAACTTTTAAAGAAGCAAGGCTTCAAGCAAGGGAAAGCTGAACCTTGTCTGTACACTAGAATCAGAAATGGACAATACCAGTATGTTCTTGTTTACGTTGACGACTTGATCGTGGCTTGTCAAAACAGAGGAGACATCAAAGCAATAGCTGATGGACTGAATAAGGAAGTGGAAGTCAAACAGCTAGGAGATGTTCAACAATACCTCGGAATGCAAATTGAGAGACTCGAGGATGGAACTTTTCTTTTATGCCAGAAAAGAAAGATTATGGACTTTATAGAATCTGTTGGCATGAAGAACTGCAAAGCTTCAACAATCCCACTTGAACCTGGATATCTGAAGAAGGATGGCACACCACTAAAGGACATAGGAGGATACAGAGAGGCTGTCGGAAAGCTCTTGTACCTGAGCAAATCAACGCGTCCAGATATTACAGCGGCAGTTGGATTTCTAAGCAGAAAAGTAAGTTCGCCAAATCATCATGATTGGAGCGCAATAAAGAAGATGGCACGTTACCTAAGAGGAACAATGGACTTAAAACTAAAAATTGCACCAACTGAACAACCAAGACTAGTCGGCTACATGGATGCCAGTTGGGGAGAAGAGATGAACAACTACAAGTCTACCAGTGGATACCTATTCTTTTATGGAGATGGACTGATAGACTGGACTAGTAGAAAGCAGACTGTTGTAGCGCAATCCACAGCAGAAGCTGAGTGCATTTCAGCAGCAAGTGCCTGCAGCAGACTTGAATGGATCTTTGAGATGTTGAAAGATTTTGGAATAATTGAACCTGTACCTATACTTATGTTAGAGGATAATCAAGCTTGTATAACTATATGTAAGGAAGAGAGCACGACTGCTAGAAGTAGATCTATTGGTATTAAATGTGCATTAGTTAAAGATTTGTACCAGAAAAGGTTGATAGAGATTAAGCATTGTTGTACAGAAGAGATGGTGGCTGATATTCTGACTAAGCCACTGACCAAAGACAAGTTTGAAAGACTTCGTGAAATGTTGAATATGCTTGATGCTAATGCTGGATAATGTTTTGTGTATGCATGTATAATGACTTGCATTTCAGGTCTTGAGAAGGGGTGTTGGAGAAATGAGCATGTAATGCAAGGCCTGAGAAATTCAGTCATTATAGGGTTAACTATGCAACTTGTTTGTTTACCTATGTTAGCCTGGAAGTGATACCTGGCAGCTGGCCAATTATCTGTAAACCCGGGAAAACTAAAGGTGTACTGTCTTGCTAATTGGTCAATGATATCAGGTGTTTCCTTTCAGGGGTCAAGAAGAAGGAGAGATCCTCCATTACAATCTCTCACTCTCTATCAGTATGTCTTAGTGTGAAGACGGAGCACAATGCAGCTCCTTAGAAAGCATGTTTTGTTTATTTGTAGCTAATCCCGTTTACCTTTTCCCTTTAGTAATAAACTTCTTTTAAACTAAAAGAAGCAATCTCTTCTTTCCAGAAAAGCAAGATTCATTACTCTGATTTTTCTGATTATTGGACAAAAGTCCTAACAGCCCTTACTTACAGGACATCATGAGAACAATGTACCTTCATTGCAGTGTGCATTAGGGTCTGGGATCTGCAGTCAAATAAAAAATATATCAAACAACCATTTTTTGTTAAGTATAGTTTTTGTTAAGTATTTCCCAGGGTGCATTCTGATACATATCTCAGGCACCTTATTTATATGCCCAGTTGCAAAGGCAGACAGGCTGAAGGTGACAGATTCTTGGCTATTGTTGCCCTTACCTAGCTGGACTGCTAGCAGTACTTCAGGCCCCAGCCTCTGCCCTAGCCTGGCCTACATAGGAAGTTAGAGGACAGAAAATAATGAAAAGAAATGGAGTAAAAACAAATACAGTGTTTTAAAAAGAAAAAAAGAAAACTTTTTCCTGGGAGTGGGGGGGGAATGTGTTTAATGCTAATATTCACAGGGAATGTGTATCTCTAACTAGTCTCAGACTTTTTACCAACATTTCAGTCAAGATATTTTTTGCCTTCTTGCCTATGACGCTGTTTTATAGACACATCAACTTTCAGAGTTTGAACATTGTCTGAATTTACGTGGCACAGTGAGTATGCCTTGGAGGGGGGAAAAACACCTATGAAGGAATGTATTCCATTGGAAGTAATTCTATCTTTGCACCATGTGAGTAAGAGCAAGTCTGTGTTGGTAAGTGAAATAAATTTCCACACAGAACATTTTTGTTAGTCTTGGAAATAAGTGAAAGGTTACTTATTTGTTCCATTCTTCCACCTTGAAGATTAATCCAGACTTTTTTAGAGATGTGTTGAGATTTTTTTTTAAAGTCTGCTTCTTAAAAAATAAAAATAATTGTTCCACCATTCCTGTGGCTTTCTTGCTTCTTCCTGTCATAACACAGCTTTGGAATGAATGTGCTACCATTAGTAAAAATGGGATATTTTGCAAAATTCTAATCCATATATTTCATTTTATTGTCTATGAGAGTTCTTATTTGAACGGCAGGGTATTAATTATTGTTGGGGAGTAGCTTTACATGTTTGCTTCTTCCTTTTCAGAGTGTTGAACTATTAGCAGTAGACATGCAAGCATCTACCTACTTTTTAAAATATTAAGAAAAACTGGGGGGAAATGCTCCCCCACCTGTCTGCTTGGGCCTCCCTCTTGCTACCCACTGCTTCATTTGCATGCTTCAGTTTCCATCCCTGCCTCTGCCTGCCTCTTTACCTCATTGGTCTGGCAAGACAGGGCAAAGCCGGTGGGTGGGATGAGGCAAGCCTTCCTTACCTACTCAAGGGGCCCACATTCATATGGTGAATATGAGCTGCTCAAATGCTGAGTTGTAAATGGAACAAGTGCACATGTTATTATTAAACTTTGGCGGTCACTTGTGGTGACACATGGGGGTCTGCTGCTTGTTCTTGCTGTCATCTGCTTCATCCCTCCATGCCTATTTCTTTGTGCTTTTGAAGCAGTTTTTCTTCAGGTAGGCTCGCAACTTCTGAGTTGAGAAATACTTGGAGATTTTTGTGGTGGAGTCTGAGCGGTGGGTCTTGCCTTCTGACACACTTCTGGTAAGGTTAGGAGGTGTGGCATATGCAAATAAGTTATGCTAATGAGTTGTGCTAATGAGCTCCTGCACCTCTTTTTCTATGAAATGACCCCTGGGGAATACCACTGTTTTGACCATGTGGACTTTTGTTGGCAGGGTTTCAAGATCAAGCCACAGCCTGAGATAATAGGTCTACCAGGAGCTGGGAAGGTACCTTTATAGATTTTAGACAGGAGGTAGAACTGTGGCACTCTACCCTCAGTATCCAATAAGAAGTCATATGTGGATTTATTAAAATAGCCCTCCAGTAGTGCTTCCTCTAAAATACTCACTATGTTTTTCCTAATTATAGAGGAAGGGTTCTCTGTGATCATCTTGTAGTGATTGGTGTTATTCAGCTGTCTGTCTCTAACATAATCATTTCTGTTCCATATTACTACTTGCACCCCGTTTCTGCTAGTTTAAAAATGACTTCTCTGCAAGTGCAGAGCCTTTTAACTATGCCAAAGGGGCAGCCTTGAACATTCTAGTTCTTTAATTTTGTCCTCTACAAGCTCTTGAAAGACAAGCATGTTAGAATTTTTGTAAGAGGGTTAAAAATAGATTTGGGTCTAAATGTATTGTTAAGTGAGGCACCATCAACTGCATTTCCAAGTTGAATGAGGAGCAGGCATTTTTGTATCCATCATCTAAAACATTAATTTAGTCCCAAGTAAAAGGTGTCCCTCTTGTTCCACGGATTTTTAATTATTATATGGATTTTTATATTATATTAATATGGATTTTTAATTATTAAAATCTTTAATTATTAAAATCTATTGAGAGCAACCATAGATCTATCAGTGGTAAATTCAGCACACCTCTGTTCTGAAACTGTCAATATTTAGTTCTACAAACATTTTGTATAGATGATGAATGATGGAAAATTGGATGTAAGAATCCATTCTTTGCTCTCAGACAAGAACAATATATTTAGAGATGCTGTCACAGTTTGGATTCCTTTGGCTTTAAGTATGAACTCCAGTCTCTCAAAAAGCCCACCTACATCGAATGAGCCTCACAGCTTTCAAATTCCTCTCTGACTTTTATGGTAAGTCTGAACCAAAAAATACTGTCCATCTATATCTTATACCCACTCTGGTTTATATCTAACTGAGGGCAGTAGATAGAAGGGAATGTATTTCCATCATATCCTTAAAAACTCAGTCCCTCTTTCTTGTGCAGCCTAGGAATTGTGGTTCCCAGGACTCCTGGCATTAACTGTCTGGAATTCTGGGAACTTCAGAATGCAGTAAGGAAAAGAAAGAAAAGAAAAAAGGTGTCAAACAGGGCTGGTGCCAAGCTTTTTTGTGCCCTAAGCAAGGCTAACTACTTGCATCCCCCTCATGGGCAAGGGGGGAGGCAAGGCCGGAGGGCCTGGGATCTGAGAGATTCCAGCCCCTGCAGCTTTGCCCTCAGCTCCTGTGGGCTTGGGAGGGTGGGGGGAGGCAAGGCTGGAGGGGCTGGGATCTGAGAGATCTCAGCTCATGCAGCCTTGCCCTCCACTCCTGCAGGCTTGAGAGAGTGGGGGGAGGCAAGGCTGGAGGAGCTGGGATCTGTGGGGGGGCTGGGACCTTGCCTTCAGCTCCCGCAGGCTTGTGTGCCTCAGCCCTGCTGACTCAGGTGGGTGAAGAGAGGTGGGCAGGCACCAGCCAATTCCACACCCCACGCTGCAGAGGCATTGCTGCCATGCCAACCACCTCCTGCTGCCCAACCCTGGCAGCGGGAACCAGGACAGGGGCAGCGGCAAAGGGGCGTTGCTCTACCCACCACTGGGCCCAGAGGATGAGGATGCTGCCACTTCTTCTGATGAGGGAGGGCAGGGCAGGGGTGCCACAGCAGGCCAGTGGCGAGTTCTCATACAACAGTGCCTCTAGGCAATTGCCTAACCCTGTCTTATCAAAAAACGGCCCTGGTGCCAGAGATGCTAAGAATATGTTCCTTCCTCTCAACTGCCTTGTCTTACTGGGCCATTGCTCTCCATTGTGGTGGGCCAGAAGAGGAAATGGGAGTAGAGGGCAAATTGGGAACCCCTTAACAATCCTGAAGATGTCACTGAACGTACAATGGCATTTTTAAGTTTCCCATGAACTTGGATTTTAGCTTTTTGAGCATTTATCCTCAACAGTCATATTTTCTTTGAACTAAGCCGGGGCTCCCATTTCTAAACATAATCCAGGCTCATATTCAACTTAATGTTTTGCACTTCACTCAAGAAAGGGGAGGGGAGAATATTATTTTATTAATAAAAACATTTAGAATGTGTGCTCTTTGAAAGTAAGAAACGTGTTCTCTTTTTCATCCATATACATAGACCTTATATAATTTCCTATTAACTCTGTCACAAGGAATATTCAAGTAATCTTTTGAATATTTTTGTGGTTTCTTGGATAAATATTTATCATTCAATATTTTATGGTCTCAGATGTTAGGAATGTGCTATTTGAAAAGACATACTTCAACTAGGAGTATTCATGGAACAATACAGGGAAGATATTTTTTCTATGAGAAGTGGGACAGAAAGAAAAGATCATCTCAGTGTTTCACATAATCCACCTGACAGAGTAGCTATTAAACCTCTATGCTGCACTGCAGGTCTAGGTGAAGAATCTGAGTTCTTACAATTACATTCAAGCCAGGAATGAATGAATTGATCCAGATATGCCAAAGAACAAACATAGAGTCAGGCAGCCATAAGAGAAAGTGGAAGGTTCCTCACATCTGTAAGTCACAAACTGTGAAATCATTGTTTTTTAAAAAATTAAGGAATGTAACAAATAGGAGCTTGGGGTGGGGGGGGGGGTACAGCCACAGGAAATTGGTCAAAGAATGTACACCCACAACTATGTCTTTTGCACTAACATCTGTGAACTGCTGAAACCCAGGTAAACTACCACCACCATTTTTTTCAAAAGTTCATCCATGATAATCACAGCTTGCGGATAGCCCATGAACCAAACTGGCAAGTGATCAAGCATGCATGATTCATATACTAAAAGACAGGAAAATGATCAGTCAATACTCCCACCTTATCCCATGCAAGCAGTGAGGAACTTCTAAAGTTTTGCATGTTGTTCTCCATTCTGCCACAATTTTCTTTGGTGTCTCTACCTCTTTCTCTAAAGGTTGGGGGAAGCACTGAAGCTTAGAGCACCATCAGGACAATCTGTACCTAAGTGCTCACTGATTCCCCCTTTCCCCATCTCCTGTTTGGTTTGGAGAGAATGTCTCAGACGTTACCAGCCAAGGGATGCAAAGAGGTGGACAAGGTTAATAGATGCAGTAGGTGGGAAAAGATGCAAGACTAGGGTTCAAGACAAGTGTTTTTATCATTATGAGCCAACACAAAAATCAGCTGCTGAAAGTTCTACTTTAGGAAGACATGTAATTAAACTTTAGGCAAATGAATCCTGTTCTATGCAAAATTCAGAAACTCAAAAAAGGGAATAAAAGAAGTTTCCTAATGCATTCATTACCTTTTGGAAATGAGAATGGGTCATTTGAAATGGCAAAGTCCAGCGATCAATTTAGATGAAGAAACATTTGGAAGCCTCATTAATTTATTTTCAAAAAGCTACTTCCAGATACTTGAACTCTTATCATGTTATAACAGAGAATGATATAGATTCAGATCAAACCAGAAAACAATATCTGAGTTATGTTAGTCTTTTGATTTATCTTGATGGTTTCCCCACTCAACAACAACCCCCAAAATTGTCTGGCTGTAGTAAAAAGGGAAGGATCTGTTCTTTAGCTGAACACAGAGGGTGTATCACCTATGATATTTTTAAAACAGAAAAAGCACATTGGTGTGCCTTGATGGGTGAGTGAGGTTGGGGACACGCTTGAGTGAGCCAGTGTTTGGGTGATCAGTTTATAATTGGTCTGCAGTATAGGTCAGTAAATGATTAGTCAGAAATTCAACAGTTTACAGTTTTGAAATAACTTTTTAGTAGGGATGTATGCTTATTTTTATTTAATTACGTTGTCATTGTGAGCATTTTTGTTTCATCAATTTTCATTGCTCATGTTTTGATTTTTTTCTTTCTTTATCCATTCTTATACAGTATTATAATATTTGTTTGTTTGTTTGTTTATTAGATTTATACCTCACAGGGTGTCTGTTGTGGGGAGAGGAAGGGGAAGGAGTTTGTAAGCCGCTCTGAGACTCTTAAGTGAGTGAAGGGCAGGATATAAATCCAATCTCCTCTTCTTCTTCTTCTTCTTATATCCCGCCCTCCCCGCCAGGGCAAGCTCAGGGTGGCTAACATGGCCAATATACCATTTCTGTGCCTACAATACAAAAAGTAAATTAAAAATGTATATGTTTAACAAGAAAAAAATGAAAATAAAGTCTTTTGGGCTCTGTTTCACAAGTAGAAGAATAATGGCAAGGTTTGAGTTAAAATGGTAGGACTACAAAGTTCAGTTGGATCCCTACTTGTTGCTTACAAAATTAACAAATGCATCAGGTGCATTCATTAATGGAAACTAGGGCTGTCAGCCTCCGGGCAGAACCTGGAGGTCTCCTGGAATTACAAGTGATTTCCAGATGACAGAGAATTACTGCTTTAGAGGGTGGACTGCTGAAGTCACTACCTCTACCTCCCAAACCATGCCTTTCCAAGCTCCACCCCCAGGAATTTCCCAGCCAACCAGCACTGCCCCTTGCTCTTTTTCTACCTACTGTTTGCCACCTGTCTCATCTTCCTTCTCAGGAAACAGGAAACCTGTATGGCAGAATGCTGTTGCCTTTGTTTTCAGCTTTACTAGTGATAAATGACTGGCTACAAATGACTTTTACCACAAAAGCTGCTCTACCTAGTCTAAGGCAGAGGACACACTGGCAGAATGAAGTGCAAGGGAAGTGGGGCAAAAAGGCCCAGGGCAAGTTGTTGTGGGGCTTTCCGTTTACACTGCATGGACTGATAAGGGACCATACTGGGGAGGAGGCAGAATAGAGCATTTGCACTGCGGGGCGGCCCCTGGCATCAGCACTCCGGTTGCGCGCGGCTTTGGTCCGTTTTGCCAACCTGCGCATAAGTGTATAGGCCAGCAGCAGTTGGGGCAGGATCCCATGGCTGGGAGCTTTAACTCCACAAGCTGGAAGTGTCCCTGTGGGTGGTTGTGCACTCAAGCACACAGTGTGCATGGGCTGCTATGCGCATGCTTGCCAGATCAGCGCGTTCTCATTACCAGCACTGCTTGACTGTGGCTTATTTGCGTCTTCCAGGAAGTGGGACCAATGTGCACCCAGACAACTTGACGCCAGTTTCACCAGGTACCTTTTTAAAGCTGGATGAAAATGCTTCAGGACGGTGAGTATGGCACAGCAATGCCAGACAGCTGTGGCTGTGTGAACCGACCCTCTTAATCCACTTGCGAAACATGCCTGTATTGGTCCAAACTGCCAGTCTGAACTCAGCCTTAGAGCAGCCATATATATTATTGAAGATTTATCTGGTTTCAAGAGACTTGGCTGCCTGCATTCCTCTCATGCACAAAGAGGATCGAGAGAGCATTGCTATTAAAATGTGTCAGTTGCCTTTCCTCTTGAAAAGTTTATTCAAGGCAATTTGCAACAATATAAACATTTCATAGGAGAGCAGCCAATCCTAAATATGTTCCCTGTTCCAAATGGCCCTGTTTAATAACATCACCTAATTGCATGCAAGAAGACTTTCAAACAGTGATTGAGTGGTTTCCTGATAAATATTTTCAGATATTTAACCATAATTGCATTTCTATTAAAATATATATATATATAGTGCACCTAAACGTATTAATCTAACTTCTGTACAAAAGGAAGTTCTGTCAAAGCAGCACAGTACAGGCAAATACCTTCATAAGTAAGCAATAATGTTACTTGAGACTTAATCCAATTACCATTTTCCCTCAAATATCCCAACTTAATGAAGCAAATATGATATTTTTCAGAACAGGCTGATGCTTAAGACAAGAAACCGGATGTGTTGGCATTCAAAATATGGAAAATGTGAGGTTTCCTAGTTGGCATGTGTATAATCCTGCAGTCACAACTGATGTACAGGAGAATTGATATATCTGAAGAAACAAATTAAAAAAAAAACTGGAAAACTATACAGTCCAGTTATGTGGACATTTTTTTTTACTGGGTACATAATAGGACATAATATTTTCCAAATGAAATGAAGAAATCAGATGTGTGGCTTGGGTTTACCTAGGTTTATTAAATGACTGATCTGCAAAAAATTATTAAAGTCTATTGAACCTCTTTTTCTCACACTATCTCTTTAGTGTGGCTCAGTTTAAAAGAGCAGTCCCATAAAGGTATCTTACATATGGGCAACTGCTCAACACAGTTAATACTGCCATGCCTCACCTTTCATTGCCTGCAGAGAGCCTGAGCTGAGAGGTTCTGAGTCCCACCCACTCTTCCCTCCATGCTGTACAGCAGCTAGGATTCCTTTGCTGCTGCCCAGCATGAACAGAGACCCTCCCAACCATGTTGGGGACAGAGGGTGCCGCTGGGAGAGAAGTTGTCAACTAGGCACCCACTAGTATGTGGGGTCCCTCAGCAGGCAGTGGCATACTCTGGCAGTTTCATCACCATCTTATCGGTTATTTATTGCTGTATTTTTATGATTTTTAACTTTTAATTATAATTATGTAAAGTTTTCTTGATGTACACCACACTGAGCCCTGTCCCACAGGGGAAAGGCGGTTTCAAAAGCAAACCTGATAAATAAATAAATGGGCACTAGGATCAGAATCATGGAGAAGGAGTTTCAGCCACCCCCCTTGCAACATTTTCCCATCTTGAGACAGTCCCAGGAGGGGCCCTATTGAGCCTGTTGGGTAACCCCCATGTATCCCAGGGAGCATGTGGGTTTTCTACAAATAGTGCCCCCTGGCATTGTTTCACATCTAAAGTCCCTTTACCCCTGTGCTATGGTCCTGATGTTAATCAGGTTCTCCAAACAAAGGAACTGAGGAGAACTTGCAACTTTTGATTGTGTTATGTCTAACCCATGGTGTGGACCCCAGGTCCTGGTTACGGACTGCATAATTTTTGAAAAGGCCATATCAGTTATATAATTCATGCTATTCCTGCCACAAGTCCCATCATTGGGGCTAGTTAACCTAACATCCACTCAGGGTTAAGTGTAAGGAATACCCCACCCCCACAAAAAAAACCCCTCTCATGATGATACCACACACAAGACAAACACCTTATTCCACACTGTTGAACTGTAGGCTGGGTGGGTATCAGTTTTAATGAAAAATGTCATTTATGTGTACATGGAAACTGGCTTTGTACTAATGTGTCTCTACCTCCTCTCAATCCTCATAGTTCATTTATTCTCATAGTCGTAGCATTTATTCTTCACAGTAATTGTATGAGATAAATTAGAGGTGTATACCCAAATGGCTTTAATCTATATTACCTAAATCAATTTCTAGTGCAACATTGATCACTACAATAAATATCAATACTCTATTATCATCTAGTAATCACATTTTCCACTTGCGTGTGCCTACAGTGGTTTGAGGGGTGGGGAATCGCATAAAATACACATACATTCAGAAAGCCCTAAGTGAGTTTTCCTTAGAATGGATTGTCTGTATCCTTGGGAATAAACACAGAGGAAACTGGGGGACATAAAACTCTTGTTAGAGCATTATGGACCTGACTGATATATGGATAAAGGGAGGGAGGGATGACCATGGCTATTCAGGAAGAGGAGATGGGAGGATGATTTAGACTGGGCCTCAAAGAGAGTGTCAGTTTGAATTTTTGGTCTAAATTTATATATCATTATCCCTCCCCCCTTTTTTTTTTGGTATCTTATTTAGTTTTAATGTCATCAATTTTAATTTTTTTCTCTGGCTAAATGTTGGAAGTGGACTGGGCCTCTTAGCCCCTCTGAGGGTGTGTTCAGATGGGCAGCTAATCCCGTCATTGGCCCAGCTCTAATTTGATCCCAATCTTTTTTATCCAGTGTGGGACAACCAGATAGCTCCCCTGTGAACTGCCTTACCACACGTGGACTCCTCAGTGGATTGTCTAGATGGCATCCACTTAAAGGAACTGCATGGTCAGGGCATATGCGCCTTATTGTGTACTTGTTTTTCCATGCACGCATGTACTTGAATGGTGAAAGCACTGCCATTGGTACCTTCCTCAAGGTACCATTTTAGTTAACAAAGTTCATAAATTTCAGGGCTATTCAGAACCATGAAATTGACCGGAACATTTGAGTGGAGTTCTGCAGCCATTGCACCTTTATGCATTTATGTGCATATAGCTAAGAATTTTTTTAAAATGTTGGTCATTCAGGATAGTCTGGAGTCAGACCATCCCAATGGGCTGATTGCGTGCTGGAACAATCAGACAGGGGAAAGTCCACCATTGGCCCATTGGCAAGCATTACCAGTATCTTTAAAGTACGGCTCCCGTGCGGGGCTCAAAGGGCTGATCATGGAAGTGGCACCTTTCCCAGATGTCACTGTCTGGATGTTCCCTTTAAATCTGCCAGGCACTTGCGCCTGGGTCAGATCTAAAGACCCATCCGATCGTGACCTGAGAAGGCCTAAGGATGACAATGAATAGCAAGGTATGAAATAGGAAAGGGACTTTAGCAATTCCTTGCTAGACTAACAGAATACTAGCAGGCTGATCTGCTAGGCAGTCATTAAACAGAGGGGGTGGGGGGGAGGGAGAAGGAGAGGTGGCAGCAAAATTTGGAATTGTCTGCCTCTTTCTGAGGTATTCAGCTTCCCAACTCCAAGATGAAACCAGACATGACAAAGGTCCATCTTAAGCTAAATCTCTGCTGCTCTTTGGCTTCCAACTAGCAGCTGGTAAAAATATAACTTAATTTCTTTCACAGGATGGTTTATCCCAAGATTCCCCTCTATTTTGCTGAAAACAGATAGTGCTATATATTTAGTGGTGACTTGGCTAAAATAATCTTTGTACGTATGCATCTTTAGCAATTCACTTCAGCCACAGCAAAGAAAGATGAAGATGATTACAAGGCCATGAACCCACAGTTCTTAAGTACATTGACAGCTTACTGCTCTACAAAGAAATTTAGTATATTAAGGTTACCAATGCCAATGGATATTTTATGATATTATTATCTTTGTAGTTCACTTATTATTTCCTATCTCCATGTTTGTATATCAGCTGATTCTGACTTGTAACGTTGGCCGAGTTTGATATGTTGGCTAACTTCAGACATGGTATCAAACCATGGTTTAATTAAACTGTAGTTAGTGTGCTTGTCTGAACATGAGCCAATCCACTACCTTTAATTAGGGTCTATTATTATTATTATTATTATTATTATTATTATTATTATTATTGTCAAAGACCAGCATACAGTGTAAACATAATATAAGAAAAAGATAAAAAGACAAGGATAATATACAAAATAAAAGTCTAAATTTAAAAACTTTTAAAATGTGACTCCCGAAATCTAAGAATCAATGCACACAACTCAGCAACTGAATGTGTAATCCCTGCATTCTTATCTGATAGAAGCCAGTGAAGCCTTGCTTTGTTTGCATTAATGTGATCAGGTATCCTATCAACTAATGGGGTAATAATTTTAAGACAAGTAAAATGGACAACTGAAAAACATATGCTCTACCGATTCAACCTCATATGAAAGGCATGAACATAGCCTTTCAGAGCAGGGGATTTTATTGTACCTGCCTTGAAAAACTGCAGATGGAAGAGCAGAACATCTAGCTAGGGCAAATGCCCTTCCAGAATTCTTTTCCCTCCACTGATGTCAAATATGTAGCAGGCTCAATGATGCTTTGATATTTAGCAACACCTCGCGTTTTGATGCCTTAGTGATATCAGATTGTCACTCAATATCCTCAACTCTTTGTTTAATTAGCCCTTTGGCTTGTTCAAATTCATGGGATAAAAGTAACTGAGGTGAAAAACCAATTCTATGAATATGAAAGTAAACTGTCAATCCAACTGGATTTGAAATCATCCTGAAATATCAGGGGAAACAAGCCTTGTGAGTTGAAATAACCTTTCAGAGACAGATAGATAGAGAGATAGCAGGGACCATTTCAAGCAGAAACGCGCAGGTACGCCGTTCCGGGAGTAACAAGCCCAGGAGCAGGCACATAAGGTGATGTGCTGTGGAAAAAAGCAAAAACATACTAACTTGATCTGTATTTACTTGCTTGTTGTAAGGTAGCTTCCCTGCAAGAGCAAAGGAAACCTAAAGTGTCTTTAGCCAAAGCGTAAAGCTGGCTCACCAGCTCTGAGTTGGGAAATACCTGGAGATGTTTGGGGTGGAGTCTGAGTGGTGGGTGTTGCCTTCTGACACACTTCTGGTGATGTCAAGGGGGTGTGGCATATGCAAGTAAGTTATCCTAATGAGCTCCTGCACCTCTTTTTCTACTAAATGACGATAGATAGATAGATAGATAGATAGATAGAATACAAACCCTAACTTCAAACCAAGATTGAAACCATGGTTTGAAGCTGATTAATTAACCACAGGTAGGCTTAACTATGGTTTAGCTTGACCACAAACATCTGAACTTAATCCTGTTCCACATAACCATGTTTGATCCTTCACTTTTCAAAGAAGCTCCTGGCTATTGTGAAGGTGATGAAACCAGCATTTTCAAGAAAAAAAAACAAGGATTAGAATGACCATCTACAAGCTGAACCCCAGGTTTCACAAACTAAGCATAGTTACCATAATATACAGTATGGTGTCATGTTATGTTTGAACTGAGACATTGTTTGATGCTGAAGTGATTCTTTAGGAATATACAAATGAAAAAGTGATATTTTTCTGGGGTTAACTTTTAAACACATCTGCGTAATATTGGTGACTTTGGATCAGTTTTGTTATTTGTCCCGAATATTTGACTGTGTACATTAGCTACAGACAGCACTGCTATTCTGAATCTAAGGCTCCTTAATTAATTGGTCTCCTTATCTTCTTCTAATATTTGAAATGTGAAAGCCACATAGGAAAGGTGAGCATGAGGTCCCGAGGAAGAAGCGCTGAGGGAGGCCTATGCTTCTCCCTTGGTTTCTGCAGCTCATCAAACACTATTGGAAGAGCACTGGAAGTAGCAACCATACCACTCAAGTAATAGAGGAAATGGCTCAATATTTACTTGAGATGGGCTGTTTTCACCACACACTGTTGCCTTCATTTTCTTTCACATTTTTCACTTGGAGAAGAGGAATTCCACTCTCCAGTCCTTCTGTGTGTCCAAGATTTAGACAGCTGGTCACTTAGGTATATTTTAAACATTACAGCCCTCTTGCTTTTGCTGCTTTCTTGCTTACAGCAGATGCAGATGGATCAGCCAGTGTTCTCCTTCACTACCACTTCAGCCCCAAGCTATGGGAAGAAAACTTTCTCCCAACATCTCTGTCTGAAATATAATCCTTTGGTAGAGTGCATGTCACATATCTGCCATGGGTGTTCTTAGTTCCTGAGAAGATCAGTGTGTGAGTGTGTGTGAGGGGGGGGGGGAGAGAGTAAGGGATACAGATATGGAGTTGAGCCCACCCCCCTTTCCCTGGCTCCCCTGTTTCTGTGTTACCTGCTCTGTGTTACCTTGTGCTACCTGCTCAGCACTAGCTCTGGGCTGAATGATGTGAACAACATTTGCATGACTGAGATTCTCTAAAACAGTCAAGTCACACCTCAGTTCAGTTAAAGAAAATGGAGCTTTAATAGCTAAGCATAAAATCCTACTATACACAAAAAACTGGGAAATACTCTGAAGACATACACTACCCAAAATTACAGAAAGGTGTAATGCTAAATTAAAGCTATGCTTACAATAGGGACTTTACTTTTCCCTCAAGTAACACAAGGAGGCAAAAACCTTTGGACAAGACTTCCTTTCTTAGTGACAAGGAGCCATGCTTGGCTGCTCATTTTAACCCTTTCTTTGCAACTGAGGAGGGCTTGAAACCAGTGAGAGCACTGTGGGGTGGGGCAGGCAGAATCCCTCCTCCTAGAATAAATTTTGTTCAGTCCCTCCAGGTCTTGGATCAATAAGTTTTAGGATGGCATATTGAAAAGAATTCTTCCTGGCCCTATGGAAGTTTTGCCAGATGATTGCAGCTGATTTGGGGCTGCAGTGGCTCAAGTGGTTAAGACACTGAATGCCGACCGGAAGGTCGGTAGTTCAGCAGTTCAAGATTTGAGTGCTGCATGACAGAGTGAGCTCCCGTCTCTTTGTCCCGGTTCCTGCCAACCTAGGAGTTCAAAAGCAAGAAATTGCAAGTAGATTAATAGGCACCACTTCGGTGGGAAGTTAACAGTGTTACGTGTGCCTCGGCGTCTAGTCATGCCAGCCACATGACCACTGAAACATCTTCGGACAGTGGTGGCTCTTCGGCTTGGAAATGGAGATGAGCACTGCATCCCTACAGTGCTTTCGAGCAAGGGAAACCTTTACCTTACCTATCTGCTTCTCAGCTAAAATTGTCAACTTCCAGGTAGAGCCTGGAATTCTCCTGGAATTACAACTGATCTCCAGACTACACAGATCACTTCCTTTGGAAGGAATGTCAGCTTTGGAGGATAGATCCTGCATTGTGTCCTGCTGAGGTCCCTACACTCCCTAAAATTCACCCGTCCAGGCTCTACTCTCAAATCTCCAGAAATTTCCCAGGCCAGAGTTGGCAACCGTATCTCAACCCATTTGTCAAACTGTTGCCCTCCCCCCAAGCAATTTAAGCTTTTAATGATGCTCTTCACTAAACAGGCCTGTGATTTTCTTCAGGGCTTCACCCACTCCCCTGCAGAGGTGTTGGAGTGTCTCTTCTAGGGATTCATACCATAAAGTTTCTTCAGCGTGGACAGGTCTTCAGCATTGCTCCTGAGCCAAATGATGCTTTTGAGCTGACCTGCTGTGAACACATGAATGAGGGCCTTCAAATGTTACAACAGCACAGTGGAATAAATTCATGGAAGAGCAATGTGAATGCATCACTGAAATGTTTGAAAGGTATGTCATCTGAAGATGAAATAGAATCATGTTTGACAGCATTTCTTTTCCTCATTCATTTCAGCCTTTCATGTGGTTTTCCATGATTATGTAGGCATATCTGAGCTGATGTAAGAGGCTGTTGCTTCAGGATCGCACCAGTAAGTGCTTGAGAAGGTTGCAAACAAGAAACTGCTAGTCTGTCCTGGCTAAACTGAAGGGTAAGCATTGGTTCAGCATCTAGATCTGCTCAGTTTGTCGATCTCTTTGCTGAGACCTCGGACCTTCATTCTTACAGGACTGTAAAGATGCAAGTTTTCCTTTCATGGGAAACCAGATGGGAGACAGACCAGCAATTTATTTCATAAGCTGCTGAGCAACTACTGTATGAGAACCGCTCTCATATACTTTTGGCATTGTTACATTTGAGCCAGTAACCCACAGACTGCAAGGCCATTATGATTCCCCTGACTCATCTGGCCTCCTAAGTGGTACCCGTTGGATGTGATCTGATGTTGCAATGAATTGCAAAATATGGGTGTTCCAAAGCCAGAACGAATGCTTTATAGACATTTTACTTCACATGGTTTCAAGCTGGTCTCTGTGTTACTTGTTGTGGCTATGTAGCCCGACATCCTTTAAGCTTTCTTTTGCAATTCCTCACACACATCCATCAAATTTCTCATCAGAATCAGCCAGCATTCAAAGATTATTCAGCCAATTTCCCAGCTCATTTTACATTATTAAAATTCAAAACCACAATCTGACCCAGTTCTGTTGAAAAGTAAAACTAACTTGATTCAGGGAGGGTTACTCTGTGGGAGGCTAATGTGTGTCAAAACGCCAAGCTTTTGTGTGGGGAGGGGGCTGAACTTGATTATGCTTCCCACAGTGGAGCTTTCTGGTTCTATGACAATGATTCTCTCCATCACTAGAATTACTGAATATACTGGATAAAATGGTAGGTAGCTGCATTGTGCTATTAAGGAGCAAAGGTCTGTTTCTAAGGATTTTTGTATCCGTAGCATGGAATGAGCTGAGGTAAAGTCCTTCCCCTGAAGGTAAGACTCAGAACTTCAGTTAGATGCCCCATCGTCCCTTCTTATTTGGAAACATACAGAATATTGCTAGAATTTCCACTGCTGCCTACGTGTCATTCCATTTTGCAAATGTGTGTGCATGTCCTTATCGGCTTCCAGATATATCTGACAGGGAAATGGCTAGAGTTCTTTCAGCATTAACAGCCTGCTGAAGGAAAACACTAACGGACAACGATAGCTGAATACTGGGAAGAAAGATAGACACCCACATCCTAACACAGACCAGCTGCCTAATAGGCTTGTCAAAATTTCGTATTAATTAGACGAGGAAGATGGGAAGAGGCTTTTTAATTTTCCAGACAAAAAACAGGCCTGCTCACATTTAATGAGCAAATTAAAAACGAGGAACGTGCAAAATACATAAGGAATGTTGTCTCACTACAAACACAAGAGATCTGTTTTCAGCCTAACATAAACAGCAATCTCTGTCTTGCAGAAACATGTACAGTAATGTAAGACTCAGCAATGTCCCTGCTGATGTTTACAGCTGTACTCTGGTCTGTAAAAATGTAGAGAATCGGATGGTGGGTCCGCCTGGCTCCCCTGGCTCTGAGACAGGGAGAGAGAGAGAAAGACAGACTACACAAGCGCCACCTCACTTCCAAAAAGATAATAGCAGCATACAGGAATTTCAAACATATTTGCCTACCACAGCATGTGTTCAAAGAGAGCATTTTGTTATCAAAGATTATTTGCAAACATTGGGGTATGAATCTTTTGCTAGATAATTTGTTAATGTTTTAGAAAGGAACAAAGTAGGCTACCTCAGGTCTTTTTAAAAAAATAATCTCCTGAACATACAGTTGCCAGTCAAGTCCTAGGGATCTGTTTTTTCACCCAACCTCATTGCCATCACCACTGGTTTTATTACCGCTTCAATCCTCTGCTTTATTAGCTGCCATTTGCTAGTGGGGGAGGGAATGAGGCTCACAATGCAACAACTGATAATCACATTACACATTTTATATTTCGGGATATTACAAGAAAGAGTGAAAATAAGACACAGGGCTACTTCTGTCAGTAGTAGCCCCATCTTTACTACAACACCTAGTGCTGACCCAAGAGTGTCTGAGTTGTCTTTATTACATTATATCACTGTTCTGGGAACTGCTGTTCCAGAAGTTCATCCCAGACCAAGGATATAACTCTGGTCATGAGAGCACAGAGGCCAATAACCACATACAGAGGACTAGGGTTGCCAACCCCCCCAGTAGAGATGGGGATCCCCTACCACCAAGCCTTCCCCCCAGCCACCAATCAGCTGGCAGGCAAGAGGACTTACCTGGAGAAAGAGAAAGGCCCAGGCCTCATCATTGGCATTAAACAGGAAGTGACATCATCAAATCAGCAACATCCAGGTGATGCTCAGGTATTTGGGCAAAAGCTCTGTGGTAGAAGCTGGTTTTATCATAGAGATTTTACCCAAATACCAGAGCATCACCCGGACATTGCTGGTGTGATGATGTCACTTCCTGTGCAATACTGGTGACAAGGCTTGGGCCTTTCTCTTTCTCCAGCTAAGACTCCCCATCCTCCACTGGTTGCCAGGAGGGCAGATAATATGGGTCCTTCCCAACGGTGCAGATTCCATGGAAAAGGTCTCCCATATTCTAGTCCATCCACCTAGCTGCAGGCTTTGAAATGTTTCAGCAGCACTGTGGGATAATCCCATGGAAAAGCAGGTCCCATGTTCTATCCAAGATGAGTTGCCAGAATGCAAGCTGGAGAAGTACTCTGTTTTTAACAGCCTTTGCATTTCCATTTGCCCCAGATTTGTCTCAACAAATCTTAACTCTGTGTATTGGCTGTCCAAAAGCTCCTGCTTGTGTTCATGAAGCAGTCTATACTTGTACCAGTGTATTTGTACACACACACAAATATATATACCTGGTAAATGTTTTGTTCCAAACTGAGCTACAACTGGTTTAAAAGTTTGCTTGTGATCTTGCTTCTGATCGGCTAGGAAGAGAGAGGAGGAGAAGCTTGACTGGTCTTTGAGTGGTAGCCTTGCTTCTGCTTCATTCTGTCTTTGCTGTGGGTTTGTAAATATTATTATTATACACAGGGGTATTTCGTAGAAAAAGAGGTGCAGGAGCTCATTAGCATATCTTTTAGCATAACTCATTAGCATAACCGGCTGAATGTCAGTTTCAGCCCTATTATACCCTATGGGACATTGAAGTCAATGGCAAAAACTCACAGGGTATATGAGGGGCTGGAGAAGAGGGGGTTTGAGGGAGAGGCTCCAAACTTGCAGGGTCTCAAACAGGTTGGGCCTCAAACAGGTTGCCCCATCCCCTCCATTGTTCTCCATAGTGGGAAAAAATAGAGAACAATGGAGGAAATGGGGGCAACCTGTTTGGGGGCCCGTAGAATTGGACCCCTGGTCCAATCTTCTTGAAACTTGGTGGGTATTTGGAGGAGAGGTCCCAGAAGCTACCCTGCAAGTTTGGAGCCTCTCCCTCAAACCCCCTCCCCTACAGCCACTTTTGAAGTCGCCGCCAAATTTCGGCGGCAATTCGGCGGCGGGTGGAATCAGATCAGAGAATCTGATTCGGCCCATGGGTGCCCTACTGCCCACTCCTGACCTGGCGGAGCGGCGCTCCACCTCACTCTGGCCACAAAGGACCCCTGATTATACACATCCTTTTGAAAGCATAAAACTGGAGTAATTTAAACAAGCACTTGATATATGCAGTTCATGAGTAGTCCCTGCATCTCATGAGTAGTCCCTGCAAATTACATGTGAAATTGGTAAGATGCTGCATAAGTGCATGATCTTCATTGTTCCAAACAATCAACAAAAAAGTACTGGTATGTTGTTGTTGTTTTGGGGGGATACAACAATGTCTAGATGAAAATTTAAGTTCTGTGTGCCTCCTGTTGCTGGTGGTGTTGTTGCTGTGGATGGATGTGGATTTGTGCTGCTAGCCCTCAGGTAGTTCCAGAGATTTTCGGGTGGCCCCGGAGTGTTCCGGGCAGCCTCGGAGCTTCTCGGAGCTCCTCGGAGTGGTTCGAGTGCCTCGGAGCAGTTTGGAGTGTTTTGGGCGTCCTCGGAGCCCGGAACCTTTGAGTGGCTTTGGCCCGCCTTGGGTGCAGAGGCAGGTGGGCCTGGGCATAGCTGCGGACCTTGGGTGGCCCTGGACAGCTGGGGACTTGGCTGTAGCCTTCGGACGACCGCGGATCTGAGGCCGGTGACGTGCTTAGCCTCGGATTCCCCTTGGACATCTTGCCCGCTGGTTCACTGATCTCTGGCTTCCTTGTTCGCCCTGATCTTTGGCTCCTTCGTTTGGCACTGCTTCCCACAAGGGGGTGCCAATTTGGCACTGTTGCTGGGAGGTTAAGTGCCATCCATCTTTTGACATCGGATTTCGAACAGACCCTGAAGGACTAATGCCACTGATCTAATACTGACTAATACCGACTGATGTCGGATGGTTTTGGGCTTGGCCAGATGTGGCACTATTGGACAGTTCTATGTGTTGGGCCATTTGGCCCACCCCAGTGGACTGGAAGTGGAACATCTATACAACTATTTAAGATACCTGTATAAGTGAGAAGTGAGGTCAGGGACTGGGGCTGCCCCCCTTCTTTTCTTTGTGGCAGTTAGTGTTAGTTAGGATAGGCTAGTAGTTAGAGTAGTGGCCCTAGAATTTTATTGTACTTGTTCCTACCCCTTAAATTGGGTTAAGTTAGATTATTAAATAGTTAGGTGGGGAGGGGTTGGGTGGGAAAATGTTGGCTTAGTTCAGCACAATTTTGTTTGGCTGATGGGGCTTTTTTATTTAAATTACATAGCCGAATGGGTGACATCAGACAGTGTCTGCTATTGGATGGTTAGTAGGTGGGAGGGCCAGGCAGTGCTACCATCGATACTGCGAAGGGGTCCAACGACAGCCGAGACGTATAGGCAAAGGCCGCCTACGGGCACATGAGCAGTTTGGGGATCCCAGTGCTCCTGGGGAGGGGGAGGTATGGCGGTGGGACCAGATGGAGGGAGGGAAGGAGATGGAGACACGGACGAGCTCGGTCTCCTTCCAATCTGTGTCTCATCCCAAGAGTAGTAGGCTGTGGGGCTAGGAAGCAGAACCCCGCTCAGACATTGGTGATGTGTAACGCCAGGTCCATAAGTAATAAGACCAGAGTCCTCTATGACTTTCTGTCTGAGCAGGATGTGGACCTGGTGTGCATGACTGAGACCTGGGTGTGAGAGGGTGAGACTGTCTCCCTCTCCCAAATGGCACCGCCTGGGTTTTCGGTCCTTCACCAATCCCGGACTCAGGGGTGGGGGGGAGGTGTGGCATTGTTCATCCAGGAGGGTTACTCCTTCAGGGCACTACCACCGCAGAATCTTGTGGGCATAGAGTGTGCCACCTTTGTCTGGGATGCCGGGGAAAGTTGGTGTACCGACCATCCTACGCACTGGCAAACAGCCTGCCATCCCTGCTGGAGGCCGTATCAGGCTGGGCGCTTGAACACCCTCGGCTATTAGTCTTGGGTGATTTCAACGTCCATGCTGAGGACGCAACCTCCATGCAGGCAATGGATCTGGTATCGTCCATGGCAGTGCTGGGACTTTCCCAGTTTGTCACGACACCCACACACAGAGCTGGCCACACGCTTGACTTGATTTTTGTGACGGGTGTTATGGTGAACCGGATTACGGCTACAACCGTACCATGGTTGGACCACCAGACTCTGAAGGCCCGGGTGAATGTGCCGCTCCAACCCTGTTTGGGTGGCGAGCAATTTTTAGCTCGCCCGCGGAGCCTAATGGATCCAGTGCGATTCCAGGAAGCTCTGCGGGATCCAATGCCCCCTGGTGGCTTGTTGGATGAGCAGGTCGAAGACTGGCAACATCGTCTTTCAGCGGCCATTGACGAGATCACTCCCCCGCGTCCTCTGCGCACCCACTCTTGACTCGCCCCTTGGTACACGAGCGAGTTGAGAGATATGAAACGGGAACTCAATCGACTAGAGAGACGGTGGCATCGTGCTCCCGGCGAAGCAGCAAGATCATCTTATAGGACGTTTATGAAAGCCTATGAGATGGCTGTCAAGGCTGCAAAGAAAGTTTTCTATGCAGCTGAGATAGCATCTGCGAGTTCCCGCCCAGCCCAATTATTTAGGACAATTTGGTTATTGATGACTCTGCTGGCAAGCAGACCAAATGATAGAGAATTGGATATTGGTTGTGAGGCCTTTGGGAACTTTTTCACAGATAAAATCCTGTTGCTCCGCGGAGACCACCCTGCCACAGTTGATACAGTAGCAGAACTTGAGGCTCCAAGCATGTCTCCTGGTCATATTTTGGATTATTTCAGTCCACTCTGTCTGGAAGAGGTTGACAATCTGCTCTCTCTGGTCCGTCCAACCACCTGTGGTCTCGATCCGTGCCCATTGTGGCTAATTAAAGCAAGCCATGAGTGGGTACGAGGGGCACTTGGGGAGATCATTAACACATCCCTTGCACAAGGGGTGTTCCCCAGTGCCCTAAAGGAGGCGGTGGTATGCCCCCTCCTAAAAGAACCATCATTAGATCCGGCCAAATTAGGCAACTACCGACCGGTATCTAACTTACCCTATTTGGGTAAATTAATCGAGAAGGTGGTGGCGGACCAGTTGCAGGGCTTTTTGGATGACACCTTTGTGTTAGATCCCTTCCAGTCCAGTTTCCGACCAGGCCATGGGATGGAGACAGTGCTGGTCGCCCTTACAGATGACCTCCAGAGGCACTTGGACCAAGGCGGTATGGCGGTGCTGATGTTGTTGGACCTGTCTGCGGCATTTGACACAGTCAACCATCAGCTACTGTGCTGCCTCCTCGCCGATATTGTGATCCAGGGGTTAGCTTTACAATGGCTTTCCTCGTTTCTCCAAAATCGGGGACAGAGGGTGGCGGTAGAGGAGCAGCTCTCCCAAAGACATCCGCTGACTTGCGGTGTCCCACAGGGAGCTGTGCTTTCCCCTATGCTGTTTAACATCTATATGCGCCCCCTTGCCCAGATTGCCCGGAGGTATGGGTTGGAATGTCATCAGTACGCAGATGACATCCAGCTCTATCTGTTATTGGGTGGGCAGTCTGACTCCAGACCGGGAGATCTGGACCTGGCGCTGCAGGCCGTGGCTGGTTGGCTCAGGCAGAGTCGACTGAAATTGAATCCGATGAAGACGGAAATCCTATGCCTGAGTCGGAGCGAATCAGGGGTAGGGATTCCTCTCCCGGCCTTCGAGGGGGTGCCGTTGGTGCCAGCGTTGGAGTTTAGGAGTTTGGGAGTGCGCCTGGACCACTCGTTAATGATGGAGGCCCAGGTAGCAGCCACTGCGAGGTCAGCCTTCTATCATCTTTGGCTGATCAAGCAGTTGGTTCCCTTCCTTGAACATAATGAACTGGCTACAGTGATCCATGCGTTGGTCACCTCAAGATTAGACTACTGCAATGCTCTCTACTTGGGGCTGCCCTTGTGCCAAATCTGGAAGCTGCAGCTGGTGCAGAATGCAGCGGCGCAGCTGTTGATGGGTCTTCCTGGGAGGGAGCACATCCAGCCCCCCTAAAATTACTGCACTGGCTGTCTATAGCATACCAGATAAGGTTCAAGGTCCTGGTACTTACCTATAAAGCCCTATATGGCCTGGGGCCTACCTACTTGAAGGACTGCCTCTCTCCATATGTGCCCCAGCGAGCACTTTGGTCTGGATCCCAAAACCATCTGGTCCTCCCAGGGCCGAAGGAGGCTTAGTTGGCGGTTACAAGGGCCAGGGCCTTTTCTGTGGTGGCCCCGCACTGGTGGAATGAGCTCCCGGATAACATCAGGGCCCTGCGGGATCTATTACAATTCCGCAGGGCCTGTAAGACGGAGCTCTTCCACCAGGCATTCAAGTAGTGGCCACCTAATATTTCCAACGTGGCCCTGGCCCGATTATTCAATCTTATCCGTCAACCTACTGTGACCATCTACAAGGACTACATCTGGGCTCTGTTAAGATATATTGAGCTGAAGGTATGCCGTCTATATAGATAAGTTGTTTTATATGTTTTAACGTGTTTATGAACTTTTTGTATTGTAGTGTATGTTTGTTGTGAGCCATCCTGAGCCACCGTTTGGCGGGGAGGGCGGGATATAAATCTCAAAAATAAATAATAAATAAATATTAAGTAAAGACTTCTCTAAGTGTAGCTATCAATAAGCTCCATAAAAACAGGTCCTGTTAATAAAAATATTTGATTACATGTAAATAATTCCTCACTACTACTACTACTACTACTACTAGTAGTAGTAGTAGTAGTAGTAGTTTGGTGTAGTGGTTAAGTGCGTGGACTCTAATCTGGGAGAACCGGGTTTGATTCCCCACTCCTCCATTTGCACCTGCTGGATGACCTTGGGCAAGCCATAGCTCCATATCAGCTGTTTTCTCAAGGACAGTTGTCTCAGAGCTCTCTCAGCCCCACCTACCTCACAGGGTGTCTGTTGTGGGGAAGGGAAGGGAAAGGAATTTGTAAGTCGTTCTGAGACTCCAAGTGAGTGAAGGGCGGGATATAAATCCAATCTCTTCTCTTCTACTACTACTACTACTACTGTTGTTGTTTGGAAGTTTTCACCCTGCCTTTCTTTTAACAAGGAGGATCCAAGGCAGTTAAATAGCAGAAAATAAACTACAACATGTCAAATGTTAAAACATCTAACAATAAACACCATATAAATTCAGTATAATAAAATTGGACAAAACAGTAACAAAAATGGGTTAAAAACAAGCTGCACCATAACCAAGCCTCTGCTCAATTAATCTGCAACACCAAATGAACACCTGAAACCTTAAATGCCTTCGAAGGCATAATCAAGTTAATATCCCTAGTTTCGGAATTAAATTTATGGCAGGCCTATGGCGCTGCCCTTGAAGACTGTTCAAAAGCTACAGTTGGTACAGAACACTGTGGCCAAAATGTTGTCTGGAATGTGACCATAGCATTCCAATCTTGTTTCATATACACTAGCTTCCCATTAGCTTCCAAACCCAATTCAAAATGCTGGTATTGATCCTTAAATCCCTATGTTCTTTTGGGGCCAGCATACTTTTAAGGACTGCCTTCTCCTATATGAACCTACCCATACTCTCTGGTCATCTTTGGAGGCCCTGCTTCAGGTACCTTTGTCAAATGAGGCTACATGGATGGCAACCTGAGACAGGATTATCTTGATCGTGGCACAGAAAGTTTGGGACTCCCTCCCCAGGGGAATTAATCTGTCTCTCTCTGTTCTTGTCTTCCACCAGTGGGTGAAGACTGTTTGGTTTGTTTAACATACCCCCATTAACTTTAGTTGCCCTATCTCCAAGACTGTGTTGTGTTTGTATGTTTACATGTTTAATCATATAAAAGTTTCACATGTCACTTTTTATGTTTTAAGTATTTTAATGTTTGGTAGTTTGTTGCCCTAAGGACCCTTTGGCAGGGGGAGTCAGCACAGAAATGTTTTAAGAATAAATAGTGATCTGACTCTAAGCCCCAAGAAAGGCAAAGGCAAATAATAAGACATCTGTTTTTCCTCTTGATCTCCATTTCGAAGTCCATCATGTTGATGGCTGAGAATCTTCCCTGAGGCTTAGAGGAACCCACTCAAAATAGCATGTTTCAAATCAAACCAACAATGCTGAGAATTTCTTTTCCAGACCTACCAATCAGGGCTGGTTCTGGAACTAGATTTTTTTAATTCCAAAGGCTAGATGTGTGAATTAGACTGAAACTATCAAACCAACAGATACTTCTGAGATCCTCCAGCAGTCAGACCACCCAGGCTTCTGTACTGAAGGCATTCCCTTGGCCTGAGGTCAGGTAAAACATAGCCAGTGCTGTTCAAATGTGCCATCCATGTTGTAAATTGAAAAGCTATGTCTTATAAAAAACACCTGTAGAAATAGAAAGCAATTCAAAACCAGATTTTGTTGCTCAGATGAGAAAATAAGCTTCATAGGTGGCTGTTTCATTAGCAATTTTAAGGCTGACCAATGTTTCTCCTACATGTTTTATGAGTAGTTGTTGCATGTTTTGGGTAATGAGATTTTCTGGTGATATGAGGGTCCTAAAGGACCATAAGGATACATTGGTGCAGTGGGGAACACTAATCAGGTTGCATGCTAACAATTTGTTCACAGAAAACATATCTAACATCTTGTAAAGGTTTATTCTGCATTCCTGCTAAACTCTGCAAAAGACAAAAGCATGTATAATCAGCAGAATCCTCTGGTCCTTGTGATTCACATTGCTCCCTGCTTCCTGTATGTTAAGGAACAATATTTGCAAATAGCTGCGAACATTTCCACATGCCCACTTTATTGCTCGCATCTTGGCAGCCCCCACTGGCATGGCATTTGCAATGGACTTATTGTACTTCATATACACATACCTGCCCATTGTCTTCCTTACAATAGTCTGTAAAGTTTATATTTCTCTCTCTTTTGTTTAATATACACATAGACACCACCACCCCATTACCCAAAGAGGCAGTCTCCAAATTAGTTGGGGGAATTAGCTTAAGGAGACAAACAAGAGGGGGTAACTGGGATTCTCCACCAATGTTTACTGGGGGTGGGTCCCCTTACGAGAACTCTCAAAATAAGCCAGGCAGATGTTCCTCCAGTAAGGTTTCTATTAAAAAGAAATAGAAAAGAGCAAAACACACTTAAAAACATGCAAGCTAGCAATGAAGAATTCGGGGGGGGGGGGGAGCAGTTATGGGGAGGCTATAATTACCAGTCATGAAGGACTCCAAGGAAGCAGCAGCAAAATGAATAGCATTTTGGGAAGAGAGAGAGAGGAGGCCCACACACAAGTGGAGGTGTGCAGAGAATCCAAGAACACACACACACTGTTATAGCACAGAGTACTACAATTATAGGGGGAAATGCTCCCTGGTGCAGTCTGACATGTGTGCCCTCAAAACAATAACTCAATGGGTTTTAAGGAAAAGACAATAATTTGGGAGAAGCTTAATGGGATTTTCTGAGGTAGACTATAAGTGTAAACAAGAGGTGGGACCTGCAATACTCGCGGGGGGGGGGGGGGGGAGGATTCCTAAAGGCTGCAGCTCCACATCGAGGAGGAAGCAGCTCTAGGTAAGTCTTCTTCCCTATCCCCCCGGCAGCCAATCTTTCCCCCCACCCCTGGTACCGGCGGCGAGGCCTCAGTGACTCTGAGCCACTGGCCAGCTGCAGAGTTTCCAGAGCATTCTCTGCACACCTGGGGAGTCCCCCACGTGTGCAGGAAAATCTCTCTGCCCCCCAAGTGCCCCCAATGTACTATGACTATGGAGGTCTCTTCCAACACTATGATTCTATGATCTCTGGCAGGTGTTTGCACATACCTAATTCCAAGTTTTCTTTTACTGTTGCTCAATACATTTCCTTACCTGTCAGCTAAGGAATCCAGAGTGGCATCCTCAGTTCTTCCATTTTATACCTATAACAACTTTGTCAAGTTGGCTGAAAAGAGTGACTGGCCCAAAGCCACCCACTAATATTCATGGTTGAGCAGGGATTTGAATCTAAATCTGCCTAGTCTAACTACTAGACCACACTGGATCTCAAATACTATGATTTATAAGGACAGAGGGTGTATTATCAGAGCACTATACAAATTGGGAAAAACTCTAAAATAATGAGTCCTTGAAAAATCAGTACTGACTGGTACTTCTAACATACCATTCCTACCATTTCACATTTCACAAACTTTATAAAGAAATCAGTATAGCTGCTATCCATGTATGTGCCTAGATTGGTAATTATGGAAAAGACTGATCACAAACATCAGTGAAGATGGCACAACATTTGGCACACTTCTCAAAAACAATCTTGGTTCAGCAGTCTGGTTCATTATATACATACTGACAAACAGCAAATGATGGCACATATTTGAACACAATCACACATATGTGTATGTATATGTATATGTGTGTGTGTGTGTGTGTCTAAATTATATATGTGTGTGTGTGTGTGTATGTGTGTCTAAATTATTAGATTTAAATTTTAATATTTGGTTTTTAACCTTCTATATTAAACATTTCAAAAAGTACAATGGTTATTTCCAAGGTTTATGAAGTATTTATGTCATGGGTGAAAAGGTCAGACAGGCTAAATTGTTCTAGAGGTAAAAGGTCGTCTAGGGTTAACATTCCTTCATAATTAAATTCCATTTTCTGTTACACAAAACAAAAACCCATCCTGATTTGCTCTGTTTGTTTAATAGAAGCAGACAACCTGAGAACTTCTTAGATCAGAGACTTAATTGGTTTAGTAGCATATCTTCAAATGACCAGAACAAGATGACTCATTTCTACATTAACTGCAGAGCAGGAATTGCCTAGAATGTATCAATTGATTATTTTAAAGCAGTGACCCAGCTTTTTTGAGTATGAGACTCCTTTCTAACATCAAAATTGTTTGTGGACTCTCACATGATAGTACAGACCAATGACTTGACACAATATATAAGTGTCATAGGCTTGTATAGTTTGGAGTTACTGCCTAGCTGCCTAGAATGACACCTTTCATCAGTGTGTGTGTACTCAAGGAAATTTGGATGCCCAGGGAGCTTTCAGTCCTTGACAGAACATTGGTGGATGCTTATTTAATTTGATTTTAACCTTGCTGTTTAGTGGTAAGTTGGTTCTCAAGGGAGCTCACAGTTGTTGGAATCTAACACACATAATGATTAAAGTGCAAAGCAAAATGTTCTTTGTGGGGAGAATTCTCAGATATGCTGGATTCTGGCATGATGAAGGGATGCCTTGCTGCTCCCCACTCCCATGGCCGTAGGGATGGCACTTGGGTTGGAGGAAGTGGGACCCCATCTGTAAAATAAACTGTCAGACCTCTAGGTGCACGTGTTGAGCTGCAGATCTTTTCCACAGTTGCTAATATAGTGATTACTAACCTAGGTGCAAGGAAATGAGATGTCCAGTGGCATCTTAACAAATAAGAAACATTAATTTGGCATAAGCTTTCTTGAGTCAGAGCTCAATTCAGATGCACAAACTGTGTTGGTGGTGACCCCTCCTCCCTAGTACTTGCTGGGCTCCCCTGGGGTGCTTAAGAGGGAGATGCTGTGTCCCAATGGCACCCTGATGCAGTCTCAGCCTTCTTGGGATGTCAGAGATGTGGGAGGGGCCAGGGAAGCCAATTGATGGGGCTGCAAGGAAGCCACTGGCTGAAGAGTAGCTCCTTAAACAGCTGCAGCCCACACTGCCACTCAAGGTGTGGGTATTTGCAGCTGTCACCAGCGATAGGAGGGGTGGGCAGTGGGAGCCAATATGACCCATCCAAGCTTCTCATGAGGAGTTGTTCTCTTTATTGATAGGCAAGCAGCCTTGACTGGGCTGATGCACACTTGGGTGCCTTCAGCTAAGTGTGGCCTGATGCTGCCGGCTTGGATGGAGGCTCAGAGGAGGAGGATCCAGCTGGAGAGGCATAGCTGTTCTGAGGGAATCCAGATGGTGGATAAAGTCCAGCCATCAGCCAGACTGACACGGAGTTGGAGGTTACCATGGAGGTTAGTCCAGAGGGAAGGCACAGGTTGGAGAAAACAAAAACTGCTCTGTTTTGCAGGCCCTGCAGAACAATAAAAAGTTCCACAGGGCCCTGATTTCTGGTGGGAGCTGATTCCACCACCCCCAGGGGTCCCCATCAATGGAACATTCTAGGCTATAATATTGTCACTCATTTGAAAGCATAGCAAAGTTTCTAAAAGTTTTAGACAATGATCTCTTAAACAAGTTAAATGAGATTAAGTCCTAAACTTAAATTCATAGCCTTAGGTCAGAATGCTGTACACCATATTCCAGCCCCATTTAGATTCTCTTACAGTCCAAAGAATGGGGAATGTGATTTTCTTTAATCATGGTAAATGCTATTGCATCTGTTGAAATATTCTCTTTTGTTGGGTCAAATGAGTGCAATATCTAATCACACAGGAATTCTCTCATAACTTAAAATGACATAATGCTCAGTTACTATGGTGAACTACAGTTTACTCGTATATTTTTGAAGTACTGAATTCTTGCAGGTCCTCCTATATTTTTTCCTCATTGTTTAAGTGATGGGCTATGTGTACCTGAGGGTGTTGCGTACTGTGTGCTGAATTTTTGAACTGCTTTGTAAGTACAGTACTTGCTTTCCTTCTCCTTAGGGGGGAAAAAAAGGACAATGGCATCAACTGACTGAATATAGACTGTCTACTTACTGAGACACAGTGGCAAATCTAAGCTTCAGGCACATAATGACTAAATAACAGTTTAACAATCAAAGACTCCTGAGAATTTTAATAGGGTATTAAAACTGATCTATTAGTGACCGCTAGCATCTTCACAGAACTACCGCTCCCACATTCTCCCAGGGAAAGTATCACTCTCATTTAGGTCTGTAGTATAAATATGTGCAAAAGGAGGTGCTGGGTTTTTGTTTTTGTTTTAAAAAAAATTACTGCCATTTCTTGTGCCTATTCTGCTAGCTCTGAGAGTTATTTATTCAGTACATTTTTATCTCATCCTTTCTCCAAGAAGCTTGGGGCAGTGTATCGTGTTCTCACTTCCTCATTTCATCCCTGCAACAACCCTGTGAGCTGGCTGGGCTGAGAGAGAATGACTAGCCCAATATTATCTAGCAAGCATCATGACAGAAAGGTGATCTCACAGATTCTAGGCTAATATCCTATCTACTATTCCATGCTTCAGTACACACCAACCCTTCATCTTTTTTTTTTGTTCCAATAAACTATTTCCTCTGTCTCTGATGACAGCTCTACCTGTATCTCTGTTTTCATGGAAATAAAACCCGCTGAGTTTACTATGCCTTGCTGCAAGGTCGGGGTATGCACACAACTTTTTTTTTTGGTATTTCTTGGGTTTGGGTATATGAGACCTGAAAAATATTGGTATATACTGATATTCCTGAAACTCAATATTGGTATGATATTGAGATTCAGGAAAATATCGGTATTGCCAAATTTGTTCAGCTCCATACTTTCCCTTCCCTGCCCGAGTTGCGCTGGCAGCATGCGTCAGGGAGACAAGGGAAGGTAGTCTCTTTAAATACTTTCCCTTCTCTCCCTGACACATGCTACCTCTACAGCATGACTCAGGAAGGGAAGGGAAGGTATTTAAACTTTCAGAGTGGGGGGGAGGGAAACAGAGGTGTTTAAGGCCTCCTCCCGGGGAAACCAATCAGCTAACAGGCAGATCCACCAGGCTGATCAGTTCCTCCCAGTTTCCCTGGGAGGAAACCATTTAATTCCCTTTTGCTCCCCTCCGCTTCAGAGCAGGGAGGATGGAAACAGAAGAGTTCAAGGCTTCCTCCCAGTGAAACTGACCAGCTGACAGGCGGACTTGCCATGCTGGTCAGTTTCAATGGAAGGAAGCCATTTCAGTGCTCCTTTTCGCTTTCCCTCGCTCTGGAGTGGGGGAGCAAAAGGGAGCCCTGAAATGGCTGCCAGGCATTTAAACAGAACAGCTGATGAGCAGCTCTACTCCTCAGATTTTAGGTTTAAATGGCTGGCCTGGCAGCTCAGTTTTGATATAGTTGAAGGCACTCACATAAAAGCCTAATGAAATCGGCTTTTTCCAGGCTCAGCTATATCGATAGCCGAATATAGGCCTCTGGTACCATAAGGTATTTTTCAGGTATTTATTCGGCTACATTTTGGCTGAACACACACCCCTACTGCTAAGTAAGTGTACATAAGCTTGCAGTACTGAAACCATTTGGGCCTATTTCTAGACATAACATTTAATTGTTCTGAGATCTAAAAATCCCAGCATGCAATCCTGTACTAAAATGAAAACAGAGTTGTACACAGCCATACTGACCCAGACAAAATCTAAAAACAAGGTCTGTCTGATTGGTGCTAATGAAAGGTATTCTTAAAATGAAGAAGACCATAAATTCCCCATGCAGGACTCTCTAGTCAATCTTTTAAAAGGATGATTCTATAAAAAATATGCAAAGGTTCTTTTGAAATAAGTTAAACTGCTAGATTAGAACTTGAATTCTCACTTTTTGCCTGATTATGGAAGAACCTGATCTTTTCCAGTGACTCAAAATGCTTCCCTATTTTTATAACCAGTATTCAGGGTAATGTGTTGACAACTGATCCATGGATGAATCTCCTCACTGTGCAGGCTTGTGAGAAGATCAAGGTACAATTGATACAGCTCATAAAGAATATACCATTTACCTGTGTTCTAAGTTGGTAGAAGATAGGTGCTTAGTAACTGTTGAATTTATTATGCTAGTATTGTGGTGTTACCTTTATTGCTGTTACTTGTTAAAACACTAGACTATTGTTGCATAGCAAAAGACACATTGCTCATTTTCATAAAACTTAGAACAGCAAAATAATTATACCTCTTATCCAAGTGTTTTGATGGCAGATGTTGAACTTAACATTTATTACCAGTCCCTTCTGAATATTTGAAACACATAAGATCACCTCCAGGGCTGATATCCTTATTATTTTCCCATACATCATTTAAAAATATTCACTTCTATTGCTGACTTCTGACATTTATACATTTAGCTCTATGCCTCAGCACATTTTGAAGCTTTCATTGCACTGTAGGCAAAATTCTTCAGTTATTACTGCTGTTATGTTTCAGTTTTATGTGCCAGAAATATCCACCTGGAAAAGATAATGAAACTGAATATGATTATAGTAGTTGCGGAGATTAAAATGGATTTAACAAAGAGATAGATCTCAGCCAAACCCGTTTGAACTAATTTAGGGCCGGCCAAACTATGACTTTTCATGATCACTTCTTACATTACCAGGAGGCTCAACTTTCAGTTTAACCAATGAAGTTCCTTGTGCTCATCCCTTCAGAGAAAGCTTAAATCCCTGCAGGCTCCTGCATAAAAAGCAGTGGAATCTTTAGGATGTCTCTTTAGGATGTGATTATATTAGGCTGAAAACCAGGGTCCAATAAAAGTTGAAGTTTGTGTGGAAGTTGAAAGAAGAGATGACCATGCAGGAAGCTGAGTGTGTGGAAACATTTATTATTGCTGCTGTTGTTGTCATCTTCATTTGTAGCCCACCTATCTCACGGAGACTCGGGGTGGACTACAAGATATGAAAACCAATTCAAACAAACAACAAAGATCTCTAGCATCATGTTTCTCTATTATTCTTAGCTCAAGTCACTTCTAAACTCACTTTTGAGTTTAAGTCACTTCTAAGCTTTCTAACCTTTTCACCTATCTGGACCAGTATAGGATATCCTTGTATGAAATCAAAATAACCGGAGTACTGTGATGGTTAGAATTCTAGACTAGATCCAGCACAGGGTCAGATCCATTCTCTACCATGAAACTTACTGAGTGACCTTGGGCCAGTCATCCTCTAACAGCTTAGCCTACATCACAGGGTTGTTGTGAGAAGAGAATAATGTATAAGGCTCTGAGCTCCTTGGAGGAATGGTAGCCTAAACTGCACTAAATGAATAAGTGTAAATACATAAAATATGCTTAAAACAACATTTTATAAGCCAAAGAGCAGATAAAACCATGCATCAGTTGTACTAATCTGAACAGCTCTTGCTTGAAGTGTTTGACTTCTTTGATGTGTGCCGGGTCCCAGCCCTGTGGAAACATCTGCCTGAGAAGGCCATGAGTGTGCCATTCTTACTTACTTTAAAAAAGAAATATAGGGAATTCCTGTTCCAGAGAACACTTTCTTGATATCTGAGGCTTCCCCTGCCCCGCAACAATGATTCTGTCTGTAGTAAATTTTTTGGCAAGGGGAGTGCTTGATTCTGTTTGTTGCTGATAGTTTTAACCAGGGCTCTTTTTGTAGAAAAAGCCCAACAGGAAGTCATTAGCATATTAGGCCACACCCCTAACAGCATAACTCATTAGCATATTAGGCCACACCCCATGTTACCAGCCATCTCACTTACCTCCAGTCTGCTGCAGTAAGATTTCAGCTGGATTGTGCGTTTCAGGTCTAGTGCTGAGAGCGGAGTTCCTGAACGTAGGGACAGAGAGAGACAGACACAAGAAGACACACACACAGAGGGACAGAGAGAGACAGACAGAGGAAGACACACAAACAGAGGGACAGAGAGAGACAGACAGAGGAAGACATACACAGAGAGGGACAGAGAGACAGACACACAAACAGAGGGACAGAGAAAGACAACAGAGGAAGACACACACAGAGGGACAGAGAGACAGACAGAGGAAGACACACAGAGGAATAGAGAGAGACAGACAGAGGAAGAAACACACACAGAGGGACAGAAAGACAGACAGAGGAAGACACAGAGAGAGACAGCGAGAGAGAGAAACAGAGAGAGAGACACAGGGGGACATAGGGACAGAGAGAGAGAGAGAGAGAGAGAGAGAGAGAGAAAGGGTGGGGCAGGCCTTCCCCGGAGCACCGCACTTTGGCACAGTCCAAGGAAGGCGAGGGTGGGGTGGGCAGGGGCCAGACAGGCCTTCCCTGGAGTGCTGCACTTTGGCATAGTCTGGGGAAGGTGAGGGTGGGGTGTGCAGGGGCCAGGCAGGCCTTCCCTGGAGCACCGTGCTTTGGCGTGGCCCAGGGAAGGCGAGGGTTGGGTGGGCGGGGCTTCCCCAGAGCGCTGCGGCCCCGGAAAGAGGAAGATGGGGGAGGGAAGGCAACTTACCTTCCTTCTTCTGCCTCCTCATGGCCCAATAGGGCTGCTTGGAGCACGGGGTGGGGCTTGGTAATGTGCCCGCCCCCTGGGCACCTCATTCCTGGCTTTTGCCCTTAAAGGGAAAGCTCCCTTTGAGGGCAAAGAGCCGGGAGGCCCAACCACATGCTCGATTTCCGTGCAGAGATCCAGAGTGCGGGGCCCCGTCCCAGCTGCTCTTTGCCCTTAAAGGGAAAGCTCCATTTGAGGGCAAAGAGCTGGGAGGCCAGACCTCGCGCTTGATCTCCATGCGGAGATCCAGAGCACAGGGCCCTTTCCTGCCGGTGGGGAGGGGAGGGGAGGGGTGGGCTTGGACACCAGCCAGAAAGCCGTTCTGGTGTGTTCTGGCCCAAAAAGAGCCCTGGTTTTAACTGATTCATTGTTTAATGAATTATTTCATGCCTGTTGGCTTAGTTGCTGTAAGGCAGCTTGGGCCCTCCAAGGGAAAGACAGGATATAAATGTTAAATAAATAACTAAATAAACAGAGCACCCTAGGGTTGCCAGCTCTGTATTGGGAAATACCTGGAGATTTTGGTGGTGGAGCCTGAAGAAGGTGACATTTACTATATAGTACACCTTCCAAGGCAGCCATTTTCTCTAGGTTAAATGGTGATCTGCTGTAGTAGCAGGAGATCTCCTGTGATCAGCTGTAGTAGCAGGAGATCTCCAGCTACTACCTGGAGACTTGCAACCCATATTATTATTATTATTATTATTATTATTACTACTACTACTACTACTACTACTACTACAACGACTACTACTATTATATCACCCAACCCCACGAATGGGCTCTGTGTGATTTGCAACCTTAAACACAAAAAAGAGAAAATATAATCAGCATAATAAAATTATCACAATACTACTAATAAACTCAACAGTAATCCATTCTCTTTCAGAGGACAAGCTTGCTGTCAAAAGATACATAGGTGAAGTCTTTAAAAAAATCCAAACAGATAAGGTATGATTTTTCAGAGTATGTCCTCTATCAGTTTATCCTCTAGTTGCCTCATTCCATACACAAAGGGCCTTTTCAGACTGGCCAGTTGCCTCTCACTTCCTCCACATTTCCCCCTCTGCGACTCCTCCTGAGCAAACCTGCCGTTTTCGCACTATAGCAATCTGCTCCTCTCCCCCCCCCCCCGACATTTTCTGTTCCCATTTGGGTTGCTTCGATGCTCTCTGTGCCCGCCCCTTGCATTTCCCCTCCCCTTCCCTCCCCTTCCTCCCCCCAGCTCCTCCCTCGTTCCCCGCTTTTCCTTTTTTTTTTTTTAAACGCATGCGTGGTAACGTTATAACGTCATAGTGGAATGACAACAGTGCATCACCCGCCTTCCTCTTCCCAGAATTCATCAAGTCCCTCCTCAGTATTCAAATTTTCCCGCTGTTCTGGGTTGGTGCAAAACGATTGGCGGGCTACAAGGAGGACCCCCCCCCATGGGTGGATTCTCCGATGTGAACTGAAATGTCGTGTGCTTAACCCGATCAAGGCAACAAAATGGAGGATGGGCAACATGGCGTCAGCTGGCCCGTGTTAAGAAAAAAAAATTACATAAATGGTGGTGGTGGTGGTGGCGGCAGCTGAGGAGGAGCAGCATGACACGCAGAGCAGTCTCCCCACTCCGCAGGAATAGTTATAGCCCTTGAAAACAGTTCAATCCATTTCTGTGACTTTTCTGCAAAGAAGCGCGGCCAGCCTGCTCTGCAGGGGCTGCCAATAAACAGCAAATTAACCCCCCCCCCATAGTAGATGTGAATGTGTGTTTATTATATAAAGACAACAATTGTGCCGTCTTCCCTTGCTGCATCAAAATTTCATTATGATGTTATAACGTTATAAGGGCCTTTTTTTAAAAAAAAAAAAAAAGGAGGGGGGAAGTGTTGCTTCAGGATCATGGGACCGCACACAGGGAGTGGAAAGGAAGGCAAGTTTCCCCAGCCCGCCCGCCTGCTTGCCGCAGCTTCTCCATGGATTGCTAGAGGAAAGCACCCACCACCAGCTCTTCACGGGCTGTTGCCGGGGAAGCCCAAACAAAGGGCAGCAGTTACCGGGGAGCAAGCACATGGAGCTCTCGGGCCAATGGCGCCCGGCTCCTGCTCCCAAGAAATGGCAAATCCACCTCGCCAACGCAGTCCCTGTGGTGCGATCTTGCCTCCCTGCCTCCTTATTTCGATATAACGTTAGGAGGGCTCGTTTAAAAAAAAAAATTCAAGAAATGCCCACCGCGGGGCGGGCCAGATGGAGGGCGGGCGAGTGGGTGTGTTCTCATCTAGGTTTCTCCAACGAAGTAAACAGGAAACACCGCCAAGAACAGGATTTTCTTGCTCCAGGGATACTCCTGAGCAGTGCGGTGAAACTCCGGAGGAGTTTGTGAGCACGGAGCAACTGATGTGAAACTGACCAGAAACTCCGGTGCTCACTCCGGTGCTCGCCCCGGAAAAAAGCCAGTGCGAAAACGGCCAAAGAGAAATGTATCTATGCTGATTGCTCTTTCTTGTTATTAAAAAGAAGAAGAGGGAACTGTTAACAGGAACCTCAGTTAATAAAAGTAAGGCTAGTCCCTATTATGTCCACAGACTTTATGTTAGACCCACAGAGACCCACATATTCAGAAGCTGTAACAGGGTTTAGACCAAGAAAGATAAGCAAAGAAGATTTTTCAGTACTCAGGTACAGATTTACAAATACAAACCTCATTTTGGAGTCACTTGTTTATAATTAATCATGATAAACCAGAAGTTTATATACTTCTAACTTGAGCTCATAACAGATTGAACCAGTTCCAGTGTTCCATCTTTCAACTTAACATTGCATAATTCAGAAGAAACCTCCTTGTCCTAAGGGTTAACCGAAATGCAGTAACCCAGCATGAAAAAGCTTTTCCATTCAAAAGTGCTTTCAAAATTTCCACCCTGCTTGCCAGTGAGGCAGCATTGTATTGCAATTTGTAAAGCCTACAAGGGTCTCCTAAATGAAGTTAAGAGTCGAGGCTCCAAAAAGACATGCCTTTCCCATTACCTAAATGAAATTTTAATGGCAGTTAAAATACTCAACTTTATATCTCTATTCCCAGAAATGTATTCTCCTTATATCTGTATTTCCAGAAAGGAAGGAACTTTCTCTTCACATTTTTTAGGTATTCTTCACAATTCTAAAAAGCTTCCTTAGCATATTATATTTTTAAAACAAATTTGCCTTGTTCATGGAGGGTGGTTGCTGTTCACCTAAACTGCACCCTAAATCATCTATTTGGGGTTCTCAGTTCTCTGCCTTCTTCATTGTTGCTAAGGGTCTCAGCTCTGTGCTGGTAACCTTCAGAAGCTTGGGGGGCAGGACATAGGGAGGGGAAGCACTAACAATGTGACAACATCACTTTCACATCTCCTAGAAGAAACATCATTGTGTGAGTGATGCTCTAGGAATCCCTCCAGTCTCTATGGTGAATTCCCCTAGGAACATTCCCAGTCTCTTTGGGGAACTGCAGGCACGGTTACTGCAGGCATGATTACTGGAAGTGAATAAAGTGATTCTTTATTCAGTTCTTTATTAATTTTCACTGATTTCAATGGGAAACACATTGTGGTCTGTATGTTTTTGGTATCAGACTCAAATGAAATTTCTCATGGTTATACTCCTCTCCCTGTGCCAGTTCTCAGAAAGACAAATGAAAGAATTACTGTTTTATAGGCAATTAAAAATTTCAGTTGCACAGGATTGAATTGAATTGGCATGCAAGTGAATCTGAGATCTCTGGACTTGGAACACACCAAGAAAAGGAGCTGAAACCTCCCTTGCTTTATCTCAGTGATGTCAATATTTTTCAGCTGACATCCTGCACTGGAAAAAGGCCCAAGGTTACCTACCCTCCACCATGTGGCCCAGCTTTCTTTAAATTACAGCCCACCCCACTTTCTTTATACATGAATGGAAACTTGCCTACTTTTCCTTACTGGGGAAAATAGCAGCTGGAAGTGCAATTTTTTATCACAGAAATGGTGTTATGGTTATGGTTGGCATTCATCAAACCAGAGAACCAATGCTGGTTGCCACTGTTGGCACCTCTTTAACCTCTTACGTAGTCTCAATGTAAATCTGATGACTGCTGAAACTGGTCTTTTGTGCATGTAATAATAAATGGTGCTGGAGCTGCTGTCTCCTCCTCCTCCTGTCCATGGGGTTCCATATTCATGAACAAGGAAAACATGTAAGCTGCTAGTGATAAGTCATGTGCTGTGTCTGATGCACAGCATACACCTTGGCATTATATTGCCCTCTGCTATACCATGCTGTTGTTCTCAAGGTTCAGTAGAAAAGTCACACACAAAAATGTACAAACCAGTTTAAAAGTCTTCAATAGATTCATAGACAAATATATACATTCCGTTTTATTTATTTGTTTGTTTTATTATATTTATACCCCACCCTCCCCGCAAGCAGGCTCAGGGCAGCTTACAGAAATCGGTACGACATACCTAGTCAGCTTAAAACATTTAAAACAGTTTAAAACAGTAAAACAATCATACAAATTAAAGTGCTCACAGTACAATACAGTTCAGGGGCATAGACTTTTAAAATCCCTGGGGGGGGGCGGGGGCTCTTTTGTGCGTGCGCGCTTCGTGCGCGCGCGCACAGGACCATGTCCCCACTGCTTCTCCCCCCCCCGGCCCCAGGGAGGCAGGAGGGCAGGCCGGGGGTGGAGGGAAAGGAGAGGCGGTTACAACAGCCAGCTGGCCAGCTGACTTCCGCACGTGAAGCGCGGGACGATGTCCCCGCCACCTCTCTCCCCCCCCCACCCCAGGGAGGCAGGAGGGCAGGCCGGGGGTGGAGGGGAAGGAGAGGCAGCGACGGCAGCCAGCTGGCCAGCTGACTGGCCACTGGCGGCGCTCCATTTTGCCGGGGGTGGCTGAGCCCCCCCCGGGAAATTTCGGGGGAGGCTCGAGCCCTCGAGCCCCCCCGTAGTTGACGCTTATGATACAGTTCATTCATTATAAGAGATAGCGCCATCTAAGATCTGCTATCAAAATGTGCATTTCAGCTATCTTCATTGATCTTCCGGCAAAGATATGGTTTTGTCTTCCACCAAGGCCCTCTCCAACACCAGGGCCAGCCCTCCACCACAGATGTTCGGTGGTGGTAGCAGATGGTAACAGACACATAGCATATGTGGTATTCAGATGAACTGTAGTCTGAGACCTGTTCAAGAAAGCATAAATTTTGTGGAATTTTTAGCTAATGAATTCCACACAGGGACAGGATTAGTGGCTTTCCTATTGCAGGTGCATCAGCAGATAAAGCACAGCAGCGATGGGGCCTTCACATGGTAGATTTTCCCACAATTTCCCAGCCCCAATGCTCCAGAAGTGGCTACCCCCACCCCTGGGCCACAGGAGCTTTTCCATTTTTAATAAAAATAGCACAATAATATCATTATATATTCCTTACGTCTACAGTGCAGGCACAAATTTTAATTGCCCGTAAAACAGGATGCTTTTTTCTATCTGCCTAAAATTTGTTATGGATCTTCCCTGAGAATTTTACCCCAACTTTTGCCTACCAGAAATTTGGCAGGATCCATCCAGTGAGAAGTACAGTTCCTTGAAGAGGGAATTGTGTGAACAACAAAAACTTTACAATCATTGCAACAAGAGGAAATGAGTGAATAATAGAATAATGAAAATAAAGGAAAAATAAAGGAAATGACTGAAGAACAAAATTAGCTAAAAACAATTTCTATGACTCATGTTTATTTTAGGGCAAATCAGATACATTTTTCCAAAATAAAACAAGCTGAGACAGCCTTACCCAAGATGGAATCCTGGAACAGAAAGACAGTGTGGGCTACAAGAAAAGGGACTGGACTACTGTGAAAAAAGAGCAGAAGGCAGAGGCCAGAACATCAAAAGTTACACATAAGTGCATACTGCACATATATCAAAGTAAGTAACATATGCCCAATGTCTTTGTTTAGGCCAATACTAGCAATGTGCACCCACCGAAATGTGCTTACGTGTACATGGATCTTACTTTGAAAGTGATCGCAAGCTTATCACTTTCTCTCACAGAGTTTTTATGTGAATAAATGGAGGAGAAAATTAAGGAGGGAGAACTAAGTATGCTCCTTGGAAGAAAAAATGGGACAATAGTTTGATAGTGCCTTCGGATCTTACCATCATGGCTTCTTTGCTGTTTGTTCTGATAAAGTATAGGTTATTTAGCATAACATGAGGGTTGCTAATACTAAAAGAAAAAATCCTTTTCCCTTGGTTTGACAAGAACTGATACCCCCACAAAGCTGTTGGGAAATGGATTCTCATTCTGGAACAATCCTGAGATTCATACTATTTTATTTGGCTAGTGCCTGCCTATATCTCTTCCAAATATCTTTCGAATATAATGAGACTCTTATCCAACAGTATGCATTGCTCCAACTTGGATGAATTAGTTCCCAGAAATTAGTTCCTTGACACTACTAAAAAAGTTAATGAAGAAAGGGGGGGGGGCAGGCTTTGTTAACAAGCATGAAGATAGTTATCTTCAAAGCTGTATTTCTTTATTTTAAAACATTTAAATGGAAAACACATTCTCAGCTGTATATTCTTGTTTCTGAGATATGTATCAGGAATTGTATCACAACAACAAATAGGTGCAGTGAATTAATAGAGACAAGGGCATCCAAAATATAATGTGGATTCCGGTTTTATGGACAAAGCCAGAACAAGTTTCCTGCTAAATATTTGTTTTTCATTCAAGTGGAAGAAGATACTTAGAAATGTACCCATCTCTCAAGGGATCCTGCCTGCCATATTGTAGTTAATGGCTAGGAGAGACCATTAAATTCTCTCTTCAATAGCTGGCACTGGGAGACTTTGGCAAACCCGCCAGCATGGTAGAGCGGGAAACCCGCCAGCATGGTAGAGCAGGAAGATGAGGCAAAGCTTTAGATTGTGAGAGAGAATTAAAGGAAGAGAGAAAGGTTTTTTACCTGTATCTTCTGGAGGAGATGGACAGCCCTACAGAAGCAATAGTGGTGCTGGCATTTGGAGCCCTCAGATAACATTAACATTAGAGATCTGTTTATTTTATTCATTGATTGATGTACTGTTTATTGTACTCACTGCAGTAGAAGAAAGGTAGAAGTGTATGAAGGATAAAGGCTTTATCTACACTAAGTTTTGTACTCTTATCTATCTCTTGTTCTCTATTCAGTGAATGTAAAGGCTTAGTGCAAAACATGTACTGGAATGCTTCATGCCATGAAACCATATGTATGCCAGAGTGAATGAAGACTGATGCACAGAGATGGGCAAACACTCTACAGATTTAGATGGTGTGTGTACAGTCCATTCACTCAATCACTGCAAAAAAATATGTGGCTCCTACTATAACAACTGAATTATATGTACAGAAAATAATGAACTAATGCAACACAGACACACAAACTGTATTACATCTTTGTAGCTGCTTCTTCCAAACTCCTCTGGCCCTGTCAGCTGATAAGTAGCTTGGCTGAGAGAATTCTCTTCATCATTAGATGCTTCAGGGTGACCAGCACATTTGCTGCCTACAATACCCGCATGATTCCTGCCAACCTAGTTAGGGCCTCACAAGTCATAAACTAGGCCTGTTTAACCCAAACCCTACCCCAGCCAGGAGAGTATAAAGCAGATGTGTGTGTGTGTGTGTGTGTGAGAGAGAGAGAGAGAGAGCCTGGACCAATTTGATGGGGAACCCCCCCCCCAATTCCTGATCAGCCCCCATTAGAGTCACTAACATCCAAGTGAGGTCTTGAGACCTCCTGAAATTATACGTTATCTCCAGACTACAGAGATCAGTTCCCTTGGAAAAAATGGCTGCCATGAATCGCTTGGAAAAAATGGCTTGGAAAAAATGGCTGCCATTATATCCCACATTGGTTCCACCCCTCCTCAAACTGTTGTCTTCCCCAGCCTCCACCCCCTAATCCCCAGGAATTTCCCAACCTGTAGTTGGCAACCCCAGCCCATATAAGGCAACTGGCTAATCCCATACTGCCAAACCTTGAGCGAGGAGGGTCGGGGTACATCAAACAAAAGCCTGACTGGAAGAGGTAGCTCTGCTTTAAGTACTGGCATGGACACTGGTCACACACTGGGCATAGTGCACAAGGCACCAGAGGCCCATACGCCTGCCCGCCCTGTATGTTTCATCTTGTATCCCTGGTGAGTGGGCTTGGCTAAAACCACCCCTTGATTCCATTCAGAAATGGAGCAAAATAATGACAGATCAAAATAATCTTATAATTTCTACTTCACTCTCTAAATAGTGAGCAAGTTACTTTTAAGTATGTAAGTGCCATGACGGCACAACGGACTTACAGCAACTCCAGTGTGGGGCTTACAAGGCAACTGAGAAGCAGAGGCAGTTTGCCAGTGCCTTCCTCTGCAGAGTCTTCCTTGGTGGTCTCCTGTCCAAGTACTGACCTTGCTTAGCTCCCAAGATCTGACAGGACTGAGCTACACCATGCTGCATTCCCTTCCTGGGCATGTTCTAGCCAAAGTTAAATGCTTTGAAGTTTCACTGATTTCAGTAAGAGAATGAAACAGATGCTTAAATCTCTCCCATTAAAAAAAATTGATGAGACTTCAAAGTATTCAACTAGCTTTGTCATGCCTTGTGTACCTGATACAAAGCCCTGGAAAGTTACAGAATAATAGCTTATGAAAACAAAAAGAACACCTCCCAGAAGTAGATTTTTTTTTTCATTTTCTCTCCTTTATATGGGAGCACAGTGGAGTAATAAATCAAACATACGTTTTCAGTTTGTCTCTCATTTTCAAGTTGGCAGTTTTAAGCATTTTTAACATGATCATGTTTTGAACATTGATAATTTATAGGCTTCTACATGTTTTTCACTGTGCACGTTAAAATTTTGAATAGCTGCCTACTTTGATCATGGCTGAAGTTTAAAGAGATTAGGTAAGTGTGGTAAAATATAAAGAGGCTTCTAAAATGTTTGTACAGGCAGATCAAAATAGTATCCAAGTAAGACTTTCAGCAGAAAAAGAGGCCTTAAATAAATCCAAATCATAAAATCCTGTACCAAATAAATCATGTGTTCTATTGGCTAAGCCATCACACACAGTGCTATCAACAGTATGAATTAAAAACTGAAATCTGCTGGAAGATCATTTCCATTAGTGTAGAGTGTTTCTCTTGGGGGAAATGCCTTCAATGCATGAAACATTTTTTTTTCCACCAAGTTACTTTCATACATGACACACAAAACACATTTCAGCCTCCTTCATGCTGTCTGTGTGAATGCTGTTCATGAAAAATAGATGATAGCCATTTTGAAATCAAATATGTGTTCTTCCTAATGTAGACTTTTTTACATGCCCATAGGAAGTGGATCTACAACAATATAGCTGGGGATATGTTTGTCCCGGCCTCTTCTCCAATTCAGATGAGGCACAGGATTGGATTGGCCAGAGCTGGTTTCTCTTGCCAGCTGGAGGAACAGCTGGAGGTGTGATGAAGTCTGGCTCCTCTCAGCACATGACATATGCAGGTAATAGTAAACAAGGCTGGCACAAACTCTCTTCCACCCACTAGACTGATAAAGAAAGCAACATTACAAATAAAGCAACCTCTTTTCACTATTAGGAATATTCACGTGATAGGGAGTATTGCTTTTAAATTAGACACATTTTATGTATGTACTAGGAGTAAGGCCTGTTGTGGGAAGAAATACAACTGGCTCTAGAAGGACACTCCAGGTTAGTGTCCCATCTGTGGCTGGTGGGGCGGCAGTGGGAAGGGGAAAACAGAGGGAGGCAAGCCATGTTTATTTCCTTCTGCTTATTTATTTATTTTTATTTATTTATTTATTTATTATATTTATATCCCGCCTTGCCAGCGAACCGGCTTAGCTATAAGGCAGGGCTGTCTCAAGTCGTTTTGCTGCCCCAAGTGGGCAGTATGGAAGGATAGCCTCATGATAACAGGTATGGTTCCTTCCACCCCTGACTTATGTTGATTTGGGGTTATGCAGTGGCAGCTAAGGTAGAAAAGCACCTCCTCCTATGCCATGTCTTCTGGGTTCCAAGGGTCTGGAAAGCATTTCCATAGCCAGGTACAGGGTTGCCAACTCTGGGTTGGGAAATACCTGTAGATTTGAGGGGTAGAGCCTGGGGAGGGCCGGGTTTGGGGTGCGGAGGGACTTCAGCAGGTTATAGTGCCATAGAGTCTACTGCAGAAAGCAGGCATTATCTCCAGGAGAACTGATCTTGGGCTTGCTGTTTCCCCACTGGCTGCTTCCCCACTGACCTCACTCCACTCTCAGCCAATGACATCCAGAACAGCAGAGGTGGCAGCAGTTCCAGAAGCAGGAAGTGCCTGGCTTGCTTGGTGGTGTGGTGGGTGGGCAGGTGGGCTTGCTGGGTGAGCCTGAGTGAGTGGGCTGGGGAGAGTGTCCTGCTGCCTCTTCCCATTCCCACTGTCAGATCTCTTTCTCCCCCCTTCCCTGCCAATCCCCCTCCTGGATGCTGCTGCCCACTGTCTGCTTCTCCCTACCTAGCTTTACAACTTGACCAGATATGCAGTGCTTCGAGGGAAAGAGGAAGCTACGGCTGCTGGGCATTACCCCCCTCACTTGCCCTGGAGTCTGGTGGGGGTGCAGGGCTGCCTTAGAAGAAGGCTGGCTTCGAAGGAGTTTCACTAATTAACTTTGATTTTATTAGCTGGTGCCCCCCCAGGCCCCCTCCCAAAAATATCCCTAGCTACAGGGTTGACTCCAGAGATCATTTAAGGGAAGATTAGGATATGTATTTTACCTCAGGATTCATTCAATGACTCCCAACAGCAACAGCAAACTGTTTAGAATGTTAGAGGCAAAGGCCAATCAGATCGCATATGCAAATGACCTCTGTGTTCCAACTGGCTATGGGGGGGAGAGGAACAGCAAACTGTTTAGAATGTGGGAGGCAAGACTCAAGCAACGGAACCAGTGCATAGGGGCAGCTTGAGTGACACATCAGGGAGCCAACTGATTTGGGAGTGTGTGGAATGTTCAGGAGAGTCCATGACCAAAACACAATTATATATAAGGAGAGATTTCATCTTTAGAGCTGGGTGTGCCTTAAATGATTTCTGAACATGTTGTCCACCAATGATTGTCCACCATGTTGTCCACCAATGATTGATGATATCAGAATATGTAAAAATTATAAACATTAACAGTTCTTCCTGGATGAAAGTTCACCAATATACTGAGCTGGCCAGAATTATTCCTCCACTAAGTTGTACTTTAAAATTGCATTTTAATTCTCCATTTGTAATTCACTTTGAGCACTCAATGAGAATAAAATGGGATATAAATGTAAAATAAAAAGAGAAATGTTTCCAGCCCTTCAAAGTAGGTTACAAGTTAATAGGTACAGATGTCTGATATGAATGGATGCTTACTATCCATTGCCACCATGTATTTCTTTGTACATTTTGCAGTTGTGGTGCAAGTTCCCATAAAAATCTGCTTTCTGGTTTTTTAAGTTGCAAGTGGATTTGCAGTGGAATTGTAGACAGAGTTACATCTGTCCAAGCCCACTGACTGATGGGACTTAAAAAGGTATCACTCTCCCTAGGACAGCTTGGTACATTTCCTCCCCCAGGGTTGCCTCTAAGCTTCACTCCTCACTTCCACTTCCACATTATCAACCCAACCAGTGTACAACTTCCAGATTCATTCTCTATCTTCCTCCATATTTCATTCATCAATCTTTTCCCCGCTTCCACAGGTGTCATTTTCAAACGCTGGTTTGCAGCATTATCCCTTGGGTAAAATGGTTGCATTGCCATTTCAAAAACTTTTTAAAGTACCATGATTATAAATTTAAATGTACACCCCTGAAAGCTGAATTCTTCTCCACTAGTGTTCTCTTCAGTTTTCTAATTAGCTACTTGGATGTGTGGCATGACACAGAAACATAATCAGGATGTTGGGTCTCACTGAGTATGTACTCCATACATGGAGTAAAGTCTCAAGTGAACTGAATCAGTACATAAAACTGCAGATGTTTTCCTTCCTCCACTGCCTATCTTCCCACCAGGAAAGCAAACAATTCTCATTATTAATTTAAAAGGTTGAGGTTCTGCAATCCAGTGTAAAGTAGAACAGCAAATAGAAGTATAGAACAGTTGGGAAACAGTAGTTGAGATGGAGTGGTGGCAGTTAGCAGCATAGCAGAGGGGATAAGGGTTAGAGGCACAGAAGAAGCAGGGGACCTGTGAGGGGGTGTCTCATTTTCTCTCTGTATCCCCCTCCCTTCTTCTGTTATTCCTCCTTCTTCTTTCCCCTTTCCCCCCTTCCTTTCATATTATTTTTTACTGTCTTCTTGTTGTTGTTGTTCCTCTGCTTTGACTGACAGAAGAAGGCTTGGAAGGCTCAGTAATATTGCTGTGGGACTCCGGCAATCCACCAAATGGATATCAAGATCTCACAACACAGTCTTGCAAGACCTCAGTGGGAATTCATCTCGTAAAACTACAGATATTTCTCATGTTATTTAAGGAAGTAAAGCCCCCTATGTGTCTAGATTGTTTTGGGGTTTGTTTGTTTGTTTTATTTCAGGTTGTTCTACAAAGCTGGGTTTGTACAGTTCAATATGGGCGAGCCTTAAGGTGATGTGTATTGAAACCAAAAAAAAAAAAATCCTTATTTTAAATATATGCTGATATGGTCTGACCTGACTGAGATAGAGATTGAAAGAGATCTTGGCATTGTAGTGGAAAGCTCGATGAAAATGTCAACCCCAGTATGTGGTGAGAAGGTATGCTCTGTGGTAGGAATTATTAGGAACGGGACAGAAAATTAAATGGCCATCATTGTAATGCCATTGTAGAAAGCTATGGTGTGTCCTTATGTGGAATACTGTTGTGCTGTGCAGTTCTGGTCACCATTTCTCAAAAAAGGATATTGCAAAGCTGGAAGAAAGACAGAAGAGGGCAACAGAGGTGATTTGGGGGTTGGAGTACCTCTTCTATGAAGAAAGGCTAGAAAGTCTGTAAATTTTTGGTCTAGAAAAAAGACAGCTAAAGGGAGAAAATGACAGAGTTTTATAAAATTAGGTATTGGATGGAGAAACTGGTCAGATGGAGCTTTTTCTTCTTGTCCCATTATTCTAGAACTAAGGGACACCCAGTGAAACTGTTGGAAAATAGGACTAGAACAGATAAAAGGAAATATTTCTTTACTTAATGAGTAATTAAACTCTGGAATTTACTGCTGGTGGAGATTTTGATGGCCACAAGCATAGATAACTTTATAAGGGAATTAGACTGTTTTATGGAAGAGAGGTCCATCTATGGCTACTAGTCATGGTGACTGAAGGGAAGCCTCCATAGAGAGAGGCAGCATTGGGGAGGTTCTCAGCCTCTATGCCCTGTTTGTTTGGCCCTCCAGGGCAACTGGTTGACCCCTGTTTGAAACAGTATGCTAGATTAGATAGACCATGGGATTCAGTAGGGTCTTCTTATGTTCTCATCTCAATGGCACACTTTTTAAAAGGAAGCACACAAAGCTTCTATGATTTTTTTAACCCCTAATGTATTTTGTTTTACATTCCATAAGCCTTCCACTAAGATTGTAAAGCAATGCCCTCTGCCTGTCCATGGTCCCATTCTGTGTATTTTTTGATCCACATGTTATGACCTGGTTCAGAACTAGATTTAATGATGATAAATGGGTAGTTTCTGTTCATCTAGTGGCTAGCTTGGACTGTAGTTTGGATACTAAGCCTTGCTTTCATCTGCAGTATGTCATTATCCATTGAAGGCCAGTCCTTTACTACAGAGAACATTGCTCCAACACTAAGTACTTCCACTCATGCAAGATTAATATCTTTCAGGAAGTAAAAAAAACAAAAACAGAGCAAAGCAATGGCCAGTGGAGGACCACCTACTCCACTGAGGACAAAGCGGGGTGCAAATGGAAGGAAGGCTCAGGTTCCGGGCCCACTGTAACTGATGTACAGAGCCTGCCTGGATTCAAACCACAAGTGTTGTTCAACAGATTCCCTATTCCCTTTTCCTCAGGTTTTGAAAGTTAACATATATATTTGGGATTGTTCTACATAAATCTTTTACTTTATGAACAAGTGACCTGGCTATGAAGCAGGCAGGTAACCTGGCCATGGTCTTGGAGCACAAGAAAATTTTTCAGCCATCTCAGTTCATAATACTTTCTCCTATGATGGCTAATGAAGAAGATGACCATTAATTTTTATAAATGCATGGGCAATATAGTGAAATGAACATATAAACCACAGCAGGAATAGCATATTTTTACAAAGCAAGAGTGTGTGGCCAGTTGTTTACCACAAAGATACTACTGCCATTTATGCTGCTTTGATCTTCTTGGCGGAAAGTCTGGATTAAAATATACTGAATAAAATATACAAATTAAATACAGATATTAGAATTAGACTACAACAACAAGCAGAGGTCAAACTTGGGTGGATATGATGAACTCCACACCCTTCACATCAACTGTATCTGCAAATCGATCCTTATTAACTGTGTGCCAGTTCAAGGGAGTAGTAGAGTCACAATGGGCCGTCAGTTAAGTCTTTAGTAAGCTTAGAGGATGCAGGAACACTCCCATGCTGGTATTTTAAAAAAAATGTTTCTGCTCTGCTACCTATCAGCTATGACAGAAATTTTTTTTTGGGGGGGGGGAATTCAAGAGTTTCAGAAGGCAAAGCAGAAGTTTCATCTAAAGCTTACACTACCATCTAGTGGTCAGAGGGAGAATCTGATTTTGGTACTTCGAGCATGTCTTTTAAAAATTGATTTTTAAAAGACATATATTTTTAAAAAACCATATATTGAGTCACACCTCTGATCCACATAATTCAGTATCTATTCTGACTTGATAGCAGTTCTCTAGAGATGTGAGGTAGAGATTTTCTGAAGTTCACTGCCTGCAGGTCTTTAAATGGAGACGCCGGGATTTGAGGTTTACAAATGCAGAGCATATACTTTACCATTGACCAATGAGATTTTCCTGTTTTAATAGCAACATGGTATTTCTTTTATATTTAATATAATTTAGAGCACAATATGGATAAACTGTATCATTAGCAAACCATTGTGAGGAAGCCAACCTGTATCTTCACAATAGATCATACAAAACATATTTTGACTTACACATTTTATGTGCAGCTATTCATACTCTTTTTCAAACTAAGGACTGGAGACTTATGCTGCAGTAGATACCCAGATAAATCAATAGGTCAAATGCATCGTGATCAGGAAATAATAATAATAAAGGATTTACTCAACATCTTGATTTCTTCTACTGCTGTTACTGATGGTGTGGCCCTGACTTCTGACTATTTGTTGGTTTTTGACAAGGTACCTCACCAAAGATTCCTGAGTAAACTTAGCAGTCATAGGGTAAAAGGAGGGGTTCTTTTATGGATTAAATACTGGTTAAATGACAGGAAGCAAAGAGTAGGAATCAATGGACAGTTCTCACAATGAAGGGAAGTAAGCAGTGGGGTCCCACAAGGATTGGTATTGGGGCTGGTACTATTTAATGTATTCATAAATGATCTGGAACTAAGGGTGAGTAGTATAGTGGCCAAGTTTGCTGATGACATGAAATTATTCGGGATGGTGAAAACCGAGGCTGACTGTGAAGAGCTCCAAGAGAACTTCCACAAACTGGGTGCGTGGGCGACAATGTTCCAGAGGTTCTAGTCAGCAAGTCAGGAGACAAGGTGGGTGGTGATGTAGCCGTGGTACATGTTGCGTCCACAATGAGCAGCTTCTCCCTTCCTGGATTTATAGCTGACTCTTCAGGGGCTGGTTAGCTGCTGCTAATTGTGGCATGCATCCCTGCAACTACTCATTTGGCAACAGGTGTCTGCGACTCATCAAACGTTCACTGCGATGGGCTCTGAGCTCTGATCTCCACTGATGGCGATGGGACTCAAGGGGTGCTGGAGAAACGCTGGGCCCAGCCTCCTCCCTCTCCTCTGTGTCTGATGCCTGTAACTTGCTTGCAGCTGGAGGAGAGGGCAAATTGGTTACAGCCAGTGTTTGGTCAAGAGTTTATGTCTCCTGTCCCTGAAGATTGATGGGATCTATCGCAGCTGTCGTCCATCAGGCTGGGAGGCTGGGAACAACCGAGACGTATGACACAAGTTCAGATAGGGATTATTAGGAAAAGGGATTGAGATATTTTAATGCACCAGTATAGACCTATGGTGCAGCCTCATTTGGAATACTGTGTACAGTTCTGGTCACTATATCTCAAAAAGGACATTGCAGAGCTGGAAAAAGTAGAGGAGGGCAACCAAGATGATTAGGGGCCTGGAGAACATTCCCTATGAGGAAAGGTTAAAGAGTCGGGGACATTTCAGTTTAGAAAAGAGATGACTAAGGGGGGACATGATATAGGTTTATAAAAATTATGCATGGGGTGGAGAGAGTTGATAAAAGAGATTTTTTTCTCCCTGTCCCAAGATAGAGGATTCTATTCAGCCTTCATCATGTTCTCTAGCTCCCACCCAGTGCAGTTATTTAGGGTAATTAGATTCTCAACAATCTTCATGGAGAGGAACCAGAAATCTAGTATTTCAGCCATTAGCTGTGAGGCATTTGTGAGCTTTTTTGTGGAGAAAGTCTTGTTGCTCTACCACAACCTACCCGCCAGTGTTGATACAGTATGTGAACTGCAGGCCCCTTGGATGCCTTTGGATTCGGTACTTAACAACTTCAGCTGACTCTCCCATGCTGATGTAGACAGGATCTTAGGCCAACCACATGCCTCTTGGATCTGTGCCCCTCATGGCTGGTGAAAGCCGGTGATGGGAGGACCCAGAGTCCCCTGATGGACATTATCAACCTGTCACTGGAGACAGGTATGACGAACCTCTGTATCTCCTGAACTGTCTGGCAGATTTTCCCCCACCAAATCTTCAGGTCACCTCAGTGACTGAGTTGCCCTACAGTAGCGCGTATATATTCTTTGTCATAAAAGACTTGACTGTCCCACCCTATGTTTAGATATTTAGTTTAGGCTTTTTCTCAGCTCAGGAACTCTACTGAAAATACAGGAACTGTCCAGTTTTGTAAACCCTTGAGAAATGGCACTTGTGGCAAATTAACATTCAACAAAACAATAAAGATTTTATTTATTTATCATTTGATAATTTATTAGCATTATAATGTTAGCACCTTTTAATGTCAAAATGTTTTATATGGTTTTAGGAGGGCTTCTAGTATCCTGGCCCCACTGATGGACCTCCTGATGGCACCTGGTATTTTTGGCCACTCTTATATTCTTATGTAAAAGGAAATACTACCTTACACAGAGTGTGATTAAAATGTGGAATTCACTGCCAGAGGATGTAGTGATGGCCACAGGAATAAACAACTTTAAAAGGTTAAAATAGATCCATGGAGGTTAAGTCTATCAATGGCTACTAACTATGGTGACTGAGGGGAAACTCCACATTCAGAAGCACTAAACCTCTGAATCCCAGAGCCACAAGACAATATCAGGGGAAGGCCTTGGCCTCTATGGTGTGTTGTTGGTCATCCAGAGGAACTGGTTGGCCACTGTGTGAGACAGGATGCTGGACTAGATGGACCATTGGTTTGATCAAACAGGGCTGGTCTTATGTTCTTTAGAAGCTTATTCTTCCAAATTGATTACAGTAAATGGGAATGTATAATAGAGCCAAGACAGGAACTTAATATAAAATGGCATCAAAAGACACAAAAAAAATTACAAAATACCTTGACAAGGTATCAAAAGACACAAAAAAAATTACAAAATACCTTGACAAGTATTTTAGATGTTGAATTATTTGGTCTCAATAAACATGGCAGATTTCACTACAGATGTAATAATCACTCACATGGTATTACATATACCATATGATATTATATTTGTAGTTAAACCTCTATGATTTTATTTTCTAGTTTGTACTGGCTAAATATAATGTAGCAAGGGCCCCAATGGAATTTTGTTTCTCTGTCTACTTCATGAATCTGATAAAACAAGCTTTTGCCTACAAAAGCTAATTCTCTAAATAAATAAAGAACGCTTGAAAGCAGGCCAGCTAAACTTGTGACCCACTGAGCCAATCATACTTTACTAGCCATCCATGAAGAGAGGTATGTTATAATTCCTGGGCCAGTTTTGCTGCCAGTTTGAGATTGCCAAAACAGTGCTTGTCAAGTACATGGCAGACCAAAATAAATGGCCTGAGGGCAATATTTAGCTTGAATAATCACAAATTGTGCACACTGGCTTTTGAGAGAGAAGCCTGGCTCCAGTGAGGCTATTGTGTGTTATAATGTGCTTCTAGGTCGGCACAGGGCAGTTGCCTTGTAGTGGATGGCAGCTCCTCATACATCATAGGATTCCACTCTGGAGAGCTCAGAGGGGAAATCTTTAGGGACTGGCCACAATTCACACAGCTGTTCTTACAAAATTCTAAGTAATTTTTCTTATGAAAACTTAAAGTACCATAATCATATATAATAACTACCTAGCATCTAACTTAATATTTTGTTTATCTTGGAACCTAGATGTCAACTACGGGGGGGGGGGGGGGCTCGAGGACTCGAGCCACCCCTGAAATTTTCCGGGGGGGGGGACTGACTGAGCCCCCCCAGGAAAATGGAGTGCCTACCACTGCACATCCCCGGGCCCTTCCTAGGGCTGCCGCTGCCATCTCTCTCTCTCTCTCTCCCCCCCGCCTGGCTGCCTCCATCCCTCCCTCCGTCCAGGGGCCAGCTCAGCAAATGCCCAGCTGGCCCCTGGACAGATGGAGGGAGGGACAGAAGCAGGAGTGGCCAGGCCAGGAGGGGAGGCAGTGGCGGCGGGGACATGGTCCTGGCATGCCCCCCCCCCTGGATTTTAAAACTCAACGCCCCTGTCTTGGAATGCTTCTGTTGGCACATGGACACATCTACTGGTGAGGCAACATTAGATTTTCATTTAAAATGGGGCACAATCTCTCTGTCATTTGAAGATCTATTCCTCGCTATGCAGTGCAAGCAAATCATAGACTGCTTTCTTGGGGGAGGTTCAAGTTAAGCTGGCAAAGAACTGGCATACAATTAGGATTTTTTAATTGGATAGTCATACATTTAAATTGTTGCCTGCCCTCCATCTTCAGGAATGAGCAGATTATAAAAACAAATGAGGCCAGGCCAGGAGGGGAGGCAGTGGCGGCGGGGACATGGTCCTGGCATGCCCCCCCCCCTGGATTTTAAAACTCAACGCCCCTGTCTTGGAATGCTTCTGTTGGCACATGGACACATCTACTGGTGAGGCAACATTAGATTTTCATTTAAAATGGGGCACAATCTCTCTGTCATTTGAAGATCTATTCCTCGCTATGCAGTGCAAGCAAATCATAGACTGCTTTCTTGGGGGAGGTTCAAGTTAAGCTGGCAAAGAACTGGCATACAATTAGGATTTTTTAATTGGATAGTCATACATTTAAATTGTTGCCTGCCCTCCATCTTCAGGAATGAGCAGATTATAAAAACAAATGAATACACATAGCTACCTTAGGCTGCGATCATACACACAATTAGACCCGACATAGGTGCGAATGCCAAGCAGGTTTAAAGGGTGTGATTAGACAACAACATCTGGGAAGCACCCTGCAGCCATTGGCAACCCATTCTGCTCCACCACAGAAGTGGAATTAAGAGACACCTGGGAAAATCCAGTAGTAAACGGGTTGTGATGGGCCACAGATGGACTTTCCCGTGTCTGCTCACTCCAGCACACTCTCATGGTGTTGGGATAGTCTGATTAGGCCATCCTGACTCTGTGCCATTGAATTTTTCCCCCTTTGCTGTATGCACATCATCGCAAATTCCATAGGGAGCCCTCAGTGTGGAGGTGCAATTTATCGATCCCTCATTTAAGGGCATGGAGAAAAAACAAAACAAAAGTAATGACTCACCAGCAGTTGCGTCTGATCACAAACTGATGGACTGCGCCCACAGCTTCAAAGGGAGGTGTGATCATGCAACTGTGGGTCAAATTCCTCAGGAGGAAATAGCCTCGCCCCCCCCCCCCCCATTTTTTCTGGTGTGTGTGACCGTGACCTTATACTGAGTCAGCACCAATTATCTGCTAAGGTAATGGTGTTGAAGGATTTACTTGTGACTAGCCAGTTATTGCCCAAATTGCTGCTTTGTAATCTCTGGACAACGTTTGTACAGGACACTGCATTTCTTTTTGTATTGGCCTTCTTCATTCCCCCCTCCTCAATTCCCATGCATGCAGTGCCTGATTTGGATTGCAGCTATGATGCATGTGGAGAATAGGCTTCAGACTTCATGTTGCATTGTTTTCCCAATCTGTAGTAGTCCTATGGGTTCACTATTTGCCCCATTAGGAAAACCTACAAGTTCAGGCCAAATAGTGCCCACTCTCCCAATCATTTTCAGTTATGAAAATAGTGAGTATTGAGGGAAGTGACTGTTATACAAGACACAGGAAGGCATTCCCAGATGCCACTTGTATACTTTGTAATGTGAGAAGTGTAGTTTGGTGTAGTGGTTAAGTGTGTGAACTTTAATATGGGAGAACCAGGTTTGATTCCCCATTCCTCCACTTGCACCTGCAGGATGACCTTGGGCAAGCCACAGTTCTGGCACAGCTATTCTTGAAAGAACAGTTCTCTCAGAGCTCTCTCAGCCCCACCTACCTCACAGGGTGTCTGTTGTGGGGAGGGGAGGGGAAAGGAGTTTGTAAGATGCTCTGAGACTCCTTCGGGTAGTGAAGGGTGGGGTATAAATCCAATCTCTTCTTCTTCTAAATACTTATCTCGCAGGATTGTTTTAGATTATAAAATAGTGGAAGGGTCTGCGTATATTATCATGCCCCCTAGAAGAAGAGTTGGTTAAAATATAATCAATGGATTAAAAAAAAACACCTGTGTAGCTGAAACAGCATACCACGGGATATTATAATTTTCTGAAATGAAGTAAATAATAGAATATCTTGTGGGAGCTACACTAAAGCTGCAAGTTAGACCAGCACTACCTCCTAGACATTTTTTACTGAATAGTGTATAGCATAATTATCTGGGATAAAAATTGTGGGTATTTAAAGTAAAATCTCTATAGAGTAACATCCTGCCTCTTCTACCTATTTGACCTGCTGGCAATCTACAAGAATTGCATGCATCTCTCATAGCCTGATTGTATTTTTTTCTCTCTCTGTTGAGACTGCTTTGGGCAGGCTTTTTCCATGTGGGAGGAAATGAGGATAAAAACACCAATGAAACTTCAAAGCAACAGCTTAAGGTGATCTTTTGTTTTCTTGAACTACAGACTGGCTCTGCATATTAACAACATGCTGTGGCTTTTCCTCTCTAATGTGCCTTCTAGCATATGAACAAGGTAAATTAATGGAAAGGATGCTAGAAAAGTGAAATGTTCTGACAGAAATGCCACTCTGAATTAATGGGACTTATTTCCAAGCACAAGAAGCACTTTTGAATTCCACTTAAACACTGGCTCTTTAGTTTGTTCAGCTAAAAGAACAAATGCTCTTTGAGACTTTTGTGAGAATGCTGTGTAGACAACCGTGTAGAGTCAATGTATGCTTGGACAGAGAGATCTGAACAGAAACCTTTGCCCTCTCCCCTGACCCTTATTTATTCCTCTATCCTTCCATGGATAAGTTCTGATCACACAGGTTGTTCTTAGAAAAATATCTGCTGATGCTGGATTCAGCACTACATGTATCCAGCCTATTAATTTCTCTCCCCTAATGTCCCTTTGTGCCAACCACATGCTTAAGGCTGACATTTGTAAGTTGCCTTGAGCCACAAAGGAAAGGCAGAGCATAAATATTTTAATAAAGAAATAATTGTACAAAATCTATGGTGCAATCAGTGGTCAAAATCAGGTGCACTCCATAGTGTAATCAGTGGTCAAAAGCAGGTGCATTTTCCTTGAATGTACTCATATGACATATTCGTGCACAGGACTGATATGTGTAGAAGGTATATAGGAGCCAGCTGCCAATAGGGGGGAACTGGGGTGACAAAATTCAAGGGGTTCAAGTCAGTTGGAGGGCCCCTAAAGCCTGGGCCATGTGGTATTCATGGAATGTATTTCAAAAAAATCTAACACAGTTCTGATTGCAGCTACTGGGGGTGCAAGCAAGGCATGGCATAGCAAAGAGCCCAGCCTTTCTGCAAAGTTTACCACAAGGCTGGTGGAAACTGCTGATCGGATCTTGCAAAACCCATCAGCCAAGCCTGCACTGGAGCAAGTAAACACCAGCCAGGACAGGATACAGACTTTTAAAAAGGTCTATGTGTTGTGTACTAGTCACGAAATGGCGACCGCCATGCGGTCAGAGCACATGGCCCGATTCTACCTGAGCTTCAGCCAGGTAGAACAATAGACAGTCGGATCCAAAACGACCACCAATAGCCAGCCTAGGTCTTCCGTGGGGGACCTATGAACTACAACTTAAGACCTAAGGCCCTATCAGAACAATGCGCATATGCTAAGCCCCTATCAGGTATTCTGGGTGCGGCCAGAGGTGTGGCTCCGGCTGGCATATAAGAAGGGCCCTGGAGCCCTGGCTGCTTGATCTGACCATCTCCTGAACATGCTGATTCACTAATAAAGTCTTTGCTATGATCATACAACTCGCCTCCTGACTCCAGTACTTTCCACTATGGTTTCCTTTTTCCTTTAGTTTCATCTTACTCCTACATAGCCAGATCTGACCAATGGGCAGTTTTGTTTGTGTGTGGTAGCAAAAAAATTTTTTAAAAACGTTTTGTCATCTTCTCTGACATTTCTCTGACTTTTCAATTTCCTTCATTTTGCTCTCTTCCTTTCATAGTCTATTCATTTATCCCCACTTCTAATCCTGCCCCCTCCCCCGCCCCCATTTTCCAGTCTCAGTGCCTCCTCACCCATCCTGGTTGGCAACTTCGAATATATTTAATAGTAGTATAGGTGCAAACTTCTGTTAATATTGTGGACAGAAAGGGGAAGTTAAGATTTTCCCGTAATCTATTAAAGTACTAAAAGGATGCTCCCCTCCCCCATCTTTAACATGCTTGATAATAAATGTTAATCTGCCTCAGTGGTAACACATGAAGAACTCTATATCTCACCTTTATCCCAAGGGAGACCCAAAGCAGCTTATATCATTCTCCTTTCCTCTGTTTTATCCTCACAACAAAGTAGGTAAGGTTGAGAAGGTGTGACAGGCCTAAGGTCACCCAGAGAGCTTCCATGGCAGAATTGGGATTTGAAGTTGGGAATCCCAGATCCTTGTCTGACACTTTAACCACTGCACAACCTTAGCTTTCATTGCAAGTAGAATGTTTTTTTTTGGGGGGGGGGGGGTCTGGAGATAACCTGTGTCGATATTCCAGTCCCTTTCATTTTTTGCCCTGGAACTCCCATGCTGGTGGCCAATTTTGAGATTCTTAGTTCTATTTTCTAATGAGTTATGTCTGCCACAAATGGACAGACAGATGAATATGTGGATCCTTTTATTATTATAGATACATACTAACAGCCAGCCAACTTCTGGAAATACTATTGGTCGAAATAGTGGGCCCAGAAGCTTAACACTGGGAGTTTGTTATCGCCCACCAGATCAAAAGATAGAGGAAGATTATAAAATGATTAATGAATTAAAGCTAGTGGCTAGACAAAATAACTGTGTTGTAGTAGGAGAGTTTAACTAGCCACACATTGATTGGGTCAATATGTGTTCAAGTCAGGGAAAAGAGATTGAGTTTCTAGACACTCTCAATGACTGTGCTATGGAGTAGATGGTCACAGAACCTACCAGAGGAGAGACGATTCTGGATTTGGTCCTAAGTAACACCCAAGACCTGGTGAGAGATGTAAAAGTGATTGCACTGCTTGGGAACAGTGACCATAATGTTATTGAGTTCAACATTTGTATAAATAGAGTGTTGCCCAAAAAGACTGACACAACCACTTTTAACTTTAAAAGGGGTAACTTCTCTGGTATGAGGGGACATGTGAGGGAGAAACTGAAAGGAAAAGTAGAAAGGGTCAAAACCATTGAAGAAGCTTGTAGACTATTTAAAATTACAGTCCTAGAAGCTCAAAAAAAATATATATACCGCAGGCTAGGAAAGGCACTAATAGGCACAGAAAAAACCTGCATGGTTAACAAACAAAGTAATGGAAGCTGTAAAAGGTAAGAAGGATTCCTTTAAGCAGTGGAAAGCTAGTCTCAGTGAGGTTGATAAAAGGGAACACAGGCTGTGGCAAATAAAATGCAAGTCTGTGATGAGGCAGGCAAAAAGGGAATATGAGGAGCATATTGCAAAATAATAATAATAATAATAAAGACCAGGGGTTTTTCCCACCATAGAGAACAATGGAGGGGATTTTTTTGGGGCCCGTAGAATTGGACCCCGTGGTCCAATCTTCTTGAAACTTGGTGGGTATTTCAGGAAGGGGCCCCAGAAGCTACCCTGCAAGTTTGGAGCCTCTCCCTCAAACCTCCTCTCCTCCAGCCCCTCATATACCCTATGAGTTTTTGCCATTGACTTCAATGGCCCATAGGGGATAATGTCAGGCTGAAACTGACATTCGGCTGGCCAGCTGGGAAAGGGGAAAAGAGGCTTTTGAAGATGCCTCCCCTCCCTTTTGCTTCCCTTTCTGACACACTTTTGGTGATGTCAGGGAGTGTGGCATATGCTAATGAGTTACGCTAATAGGTATACTAATGAGCTCCTGCACCTCTTTTTCTACGAAATGACCCCTGATAAAGACCAACAATAAAACTTTCTTCAAATACATTAGAAGCAGGAAACCAGCCAGGGAGGCAGTGGGGCCCTTGGGTGACCAAGGGGGTAAAAGGATTACTGAAGGATGATAGGGAAATAGCTGAGAAGCTGAATGCATTTTTGCCTCTGTCTTCAATGTGGAAGATGAAAAGTGCTTGCCCACTCCAGAACTACTGATTTCGGGAGGGGTCTTGAAAGACTTGACTCAGATTAAGATGATGAGAAAAGAGGTCCTATGACTGATAGACAATTTAAAAACTGATAAATCACCAGGCCCAGGTGGCATACATCCAAGAGTTCTGAAAGAACTCAAATTTTAGCTTGTGGATCTCCTGACAAAAATATGTAATCTTTCATTAAAATCTGCCTCCATTCCTGAGGACTGTGGCACTCCACTGCATACGACCCTCTACTGAGAAAATTTCCCATTTATGCTCACTCTCTGTTTCCTATTAATTAGCCAGTTTTTGATCCACAAGATCCAAAGAAATCTGTCAAGGTTGGGCAAGTGGGTGTCAAGATGGCAAATGGGGTTCATTGTGGCCAAGTGCAAAGTGATGCACATTGGCGCCAAAAATCCTAACTATAAATACACGTTGATGGGGTCCGAACTGGCGAGACTGACCAAGAGAGAGATCTTGGAGTCATAGTAGATAACTCACTGAAAATGTTGAGACAGTGTGCGACTGCAATAAAAAAGGCCAGTGCTGTGCTGGAGATTATTAGGCAGGGAATTGAAAACAGATAAGCCAGTATCATAATGCTCCTGTATAAATTGATGGTGAGACCTCATTTGGACTACTGTGTGCAATTCTGGTCACCACACCTCAGAAATGATATTATAGCATTGGAAAAAGTGCAGAATAGGGCAACTAGAATGATAAAAGGGTTGGAACACTTTCCCTATGAAGAAAGATTAAAGCTCTTAGTGCTCTTTAGTTTGGAGAAACGACGACTGAGAGGTGACATGATAGAGGTTTACAAGATTATGGATGGGTTAGAGCAGGTAGAGAAAGAAGTACTTTTCTTGCTTTCTCACAATACAAGAAATTGTGGGCACTCAATGAAATTGCTGAGCAGTCGGGTTAGAATGGATAAAAATAAGTACTTCTTCACCCAAAGAGTGATTAACACATGGAATTCACTGCCACAGGAGGTGGTGGCAGCTACAAGCATGGACGGCTTCAAGAAGGAATTGGATAAACATATGGAGCAGAGGTCCATCAGTGGCTATGATCCACAAGGTATAGATAGGAACGCTCGGTCTGGAGCAAGTGATGTTCTCTATTCTTGGTGTGGGGAGGCAACAGTGGGAGGGCTTCTAGTGTCCTGGCCTCACTGGTGGACCTTCTGATGGCACCAAGTATTTTTGGCCATTATGTGACAGAGCGTTGGACTGGATGGGCCATTGGCCTGATCCAACTTTGGTTTCTCTTACGTTCTTAAATAATTTCCTTTGTTACAACATTTGGTTTGGATAAGGGTCATATGGGAAGCAGGGCAGATGGAATCTTTGTCTGGGGCTCATGGTGGCTCTTGTCAGCCCTATATGGGATTAAATATGCTGTCCCCACACTGGCATGCAAGCAATATGTTGTATGAATAGGGCTGGTTGTATAGACATATGCACTGGTTACTCACCAACTTCTGGGAACAATTCAAAGAACTGGTTCTTATCCCTAAAGCCCTAAATGGCTTTGGAATAGGTACCTGAAAGGCTGTCTCCTTCTATACTACCCACTCCACCAGTTAAGATCTTCCTCCAAAAACCTGCTCTCTCTCTCTGCCTCTGCCTTCAGCTATGAGGCAGGTGGGAACTAGAGACAGGACTTTCTTGGAATGTTCTTCTTCTTGAGGCTCATCTGGCATCTACTTTACTTTCTGTTAGTTGACAGGCCAAAAAAAAATCTTTTTATCCAGGCTTTTAGTCAGAGATTTTAGCTTACCAGCTTTAAAAATGGTTTGTTTCTGTTTTATGGATGGATGGATGGATGGATGGATGGATGGATGGATGGAAGGAAGGAAGGAAGGAAGGAAGGAAGGAAGGAAGGAAGGAAGTCTGTGAGATTTTTGCTTTTCTTAACAGAGATCATTGGGGGAAATAAAGGGACAGCAGGAGGTAAGCAGCACTTGGAAAAAACAATACCATAAAAATCAATAATAGCAGAAGTATACAACTATAGCCCTGTAGGCAACATATAACCTTCTCTTTTAAAGCCACAACTTTTTAAAAATCAAGCCTATTTGTAAAAGTGTATATTTCCAGTATTGCCGCTTATGTTTCTAAAGGATATTCATTTGCTTTAAGTTGGGAAAACCCCATCACATTTGCCAACATAGACTTTTAATAATCCATTATCTACTCAAATCTACATGACTGAGCCTGCTCGCGGGGAGGGCGGGGTATAAATAAGTCCAAGTTACAGCCTCATCCTCTGTTGTTTCCAATACAGAGAAAAACAGCCAAAAAAAGGGGGGGAAGGGCAATAGAAGCCCGGCAGAAGAGAATCAAAGTTCCAGAGAATCTCTGCAGTAGAAAATAAAGATGGTATGGGGACATTTTTTCAATCCCAGCAGAACCAGTGCCACTGTGGCAATGCAAACCCAAGAAGACCAAGGTCAAGCTAGATAATCTTTGCAGCCAAAATTGAAGGAGGGGGCATTTTTGCAAGCCCAGCAGAACCACTGAAATGTGCCCAGCAGAACTAGTGCCACTGTGGTAGTGCAACCCAACAGGGCTAAGGTCAAGCCCAAGAATCTCTGCAATAGAAACTGAAGGGGGGACATTTTTGCAAGCCCAGCAGAACCAGTGCAATGGTCAGAGAGCCCAGCAGTACCAGTTAAATCACAGAGTGCCCAGCAGAATCCAATGCCAATGTGGCAATGCCAGCTCAAAAGGACTGATGTCAAGCACAGACTCACACTCCAAGCCAGGGGGGGTTGGAAGCCCAGCAGAATCAAGTGCCACTGGCATTGTAAGTTTAAAAGGATGGATCTCAAAGCACAGAGTCAAATCCAAACAAGGGGGTGAGGTTTTGCAAGCCCTGCGCATGAAAATAGGAAGTGATCACAAAGGAACACTTGCATGAAACTGACATGACTAGTTTGAAACTGACAACAGTGTTTCCAAGGCTGGAGACTTTCACACACACACACCTTTGCTGTGAAGTTTGGTAAACATTTTGTTTGAGCAGAGACAGTCTGTCTGGAAATGTATCCATTCATGAACCAGCATGAACTTCCACGAACTACTTGAAAGTTCATGGAAAGTTCATTCCAGTTGACCTGCCATGAACTTAAGTTCACAAATGGTCCAAAATTTGTCATGAACTTTAGTTTGTGAGCTGGTTTGTGCCCATCCCTAGCAGCTACCCCACAAGTGCCACTGTGGTGTAGTGGGTAGAGGTTCAAACTAGGATTCTGGAGACCCAAGTTCAGTGCTCCACTCTGCTGGGAGCAGTTACTCCAGTCATATACTCTTAGCCTACCTTATCTCACAGGATTGTTGTGAGGATAAAATAGAGAAGTGAATAATTGACTTGTGGAGAAAGACAGTAACAAAATAATAAATATATCATTAAAAAGATGAGGGGCAGAAAAAAGGTGGGTTTGGTGTGTGGGAAGGAAAGAAGGAAGCAGGGAAAGGTGAGGATATGAGTTTTGCTAGGAGGAGAGGGAAAGGAAATAGTGTGGGAAAGGGAAAATGGGGGAGATTACCCTGTAAATCCTTTCACTTTCCTTACTGCAGAACTGGACTTGCCCTGGATACCAGCGTTGTACAACTGGATTGTAGTTTGCCAGGTAAAGGCTGCCAGGGAAAGAAAAGCAGAGAGGGGGGGCAGATAAAGGCAGGATGGCTGGTAGGTGGGAAGGACAGAAGAAAGCAGGAAATGGAGAGAGGCCATTGGAGCTGTCAGAGAAAGGTAAGAGTGAAGAGTGAGGGAGGGGAAATGAGATGCCCCCCCACAAGTCCTTGCAGCATCTTAGGAGAGCCATACGGTATTTCCACTTCCATGATCTATGTCCTGCATGACAGCAAGAATTTGTGAACCACAGCTGAGAGCACTGTAACCCTGAAGCATCTCAAAAGCTTCTGCGTATGGCACCACTCATATGGTTGATTGACTGAACAGAATGTAATCTAATGTGACTGAAGTGCTCAGAAGTGACACATCTATAAAGACTTTCATGCTGCAATCTGTTTTATAGGATATTTTAATCAAAAATATTAGGTCTTTGGCAGGTTCTATGGCACCATGATGTCAGTGGCTGGACGTATTATGGATGAACAACATCTTCATAACCTTCTGCTCTCTCTGCTGCAGCAAAACAAACAAATAAAAACTAACTTTGTTGCTTCTTATTGTTATACCTGGCCAGAATACTAGGCAGCGGAAAGAGTATGGGCTCGGGGGGGGGGGGGGGGATCCAGGGACTTGGTCACAATGAGGAGTAGAACAACTGGGCAAGGTGTTGCTGGTGTGTTGCTATAAATTCAATGGCATCTTTACTGAGGAGAGTGGGAAAGGACAAGTGTGACTATGGGCCAGTTACTGTCCCTCAGTCTAACCTAACTAGGGAATAACACTGGGGGATCCTAAGGCTGCTACCTCTACCTTGGGAAATTCCTGAAGACTTGGGGGTGGAGCCTAGGGAAGGCAGAATTTGGGGAGAGACAAGGTATAATGCTGTACAGTCTATCCTCAAAAGCAGCCATTTCCACTAGGGAAACTGGTATCTGTAGTCTGTAGATCAGTTGTAATTCAGGGAGAGCTAGGGTTGCAGAGTCCCCCCCTGGCCATTGTGAGGTGTGGGGGTGGAGTTGCCAGATCCAAGTTGGGAAACTTTTGGAGGAACCCCAGTGGGGTAAAATACCATAGAGTTCGCTCTCCAAAGCATCCATTTGTCCAGGGGGAACCAATATCTGTATTCTGGAAATGACCTGTAATTCTGGGGGATCCCTAGGTCTCACCTGGAGGCTGGCATCCTTAGGGAGAACTTCAGGTCCTTCCTGGATCTTGGTAACACTAGGGGAAATGAATAGGTTGCCCTGGGCTCCCTGTAGGAAGGGTGGTTTATAAATGTGACAATAGAATGGGAAAATAAATACATGATGCATATTGTGTTTCTGCCTATGGGCTCTGTCCACAAGGGAAAGATTCACCACGCCCTATGTTTGTGCATTCTGCCAACAGTGCTGGAATTAGTTTCTGTCTACCAGTGTTTTTAAACAAAGATATAATACATTCATGCCTACTAGCACAGAAGAGAATAAAAGGCAAGGTATTCCACACCACGCTTTTAAACCCTAAAACAAATAATCCTGCATGGATCTCTCCTTGTCCTCGAGACTCTTCACTATTTTCATCTGATGTTTTAATCTTGCACATTCATTTTTCCCCATTTGGTTTGCTCAGCAGAGATGATTATGCAGGAAGGAAATGGCAAAGGGGGTCAGGCAGCAAATGAATGAAGAGAGAAATCTCAAAAGACGCTAGATTAATATTTATGCAGCACAATCTTCACTTTCACATCATGGCATATAATGGGATCAGCAAAAGCTAACAGAATCCATGCCGAGTGACCTATCTTGGTGAAAATTTAGTTTAATCTGTATATTAGGCTGACAACTCATGGACAAAGAGAAAGCCTTCAGCAGCATGTAAAATATTTATTAAAGATACCAGTTTTGAAACATACCCATCTCTTGAAAGGTAATGAGGAAAAGAGACATTCATATGTTCAAAGCTAAGGAAATTTAATGAAAAAATAATAACTTGGGTGGTTTGATGGTTTTATTTGAGCTTTTTCATATTTATTTGTGTGTGAAGCATGCTTTTGGGAAAATAGCATTTATTAACAGTCATTTTTAAGCATTCTTATATCTATAAGGAGATACTGTGCCTCTGAGCAGGAGCTGCACTGTTAGGAGTGAAGGGCAAGTTCAGGCCTGAGAAATGGTGCAGCTGCTGTGTGTGAGAGAAGAATTACCTGAAGGCTCAAGGTCTCTATACAGAGAATACCAACAATCAAAACCTGTATCTAATAAGTACCTTTGTTGATATAACTAGTTTCTGCTTTTTCCTGGATAACACAGGCACATATCAGAGTTTGTACATTCAATCAAAACTTCTTCGAGCTTATCCGGATGATATAATCAAAGTATGTTCTTTCCACATTATGTTCTTGATGAGATAATCTGCCAAACTGTACTTCAATGGTGTGATGAATAGTACATCCATAATGTATGGGGGTGGCCTTTGCGGGGGAATAGGATGTAGGTGCTTCTTTCTCTTGTGCTGATTTTAAAATTGAATGGTATATATTCAATTTAACCTTAGCAGTGATTCCAGCTTTTAAGGCACTTCTCTACACTCTGCCTTGAGACAAACCAGTTTCATTTTCTATGAAAGTCCTGTAGTAAGAGGGTATAAAATGGAAGGAGCACAGAAGAAAATAGCATCACTCGTCAGTGATGTTATAAACATCATTTAGTAGTAATATAGTAATATTTATGATATAATATAATACATAACCAGATAGAATTCCAAACTCCAGTAGTCCCAGTACTATAGGAAACATCATATTTTCCCCATTGCAAAAAACAATGAATGATGCTGTGCCATGCACTCTAAGATCCAGAAGCTGCTCTTTCTCATAGTGTTATCCTGAGCAGAGCCCTTCAAAATTTGTTGAAGTCAAAGGGCTTAAAAGGGTAGAACTCTGCATAGTATTTCATTGTCAGTCCCATATGGCTGCTCATTTTAGAAAATGCAGATACCCTAACAGCTAGGGATGCCAGCCTCCAGTTGGGACCTGGGGACCCTCCAGAATTACAGCTCATCTCCGGACTATAAAGATCAATTCCCCTGAAGAAAATTGATGTTCTGGAGGGTGGACTCTATGTCTTTGTACTCCACTGAGGTCCCTGTCCTCCCCCAAATTTCAAGGAGATTCCCAACTTGGATCTGGCAACCCTACCCCCACCCCATCCCTTGTTGGTGACAAGGGAGGACCTGGCAACCCTACAGCAGTCTTTATTACTGACTGTATGCTGTTATTTAATGGTAAGGTTCATTCACATTTATCTCTCTCTATCAAAAAAGGGTCAGAGAAGATAGCTTGATAGATAACCTGATTGGAAAGAACACCAAAAATCTTACATGAAATATTACAAATATTCTCCATTCCATTTTTGGTATTTCTGCTGTACATTGTGTAGCCAAGCTCCTTAGCACTGAAACCCGGGGTGGTCTTTCCCAAGATAGACACCCGAAAACAACCTCTGAACCTCCACAAGCAGTGCCCTATGAAGCCAGGCTTGGCTTAAACAGTGACTTTTGCTGGGAGGCCAGAACAACCACATATTGGCTGAGAAAACTTAGACCAAAGACAATTCTCCAAGCTGGTTGCACTGCCAAGCACCCTCCATGCAAGAACCCCCCCCCCACACACACACACAAACACTCTTCTCTGCTCAGTCCAAAAAGGACTAGAATGGGCAAGTCTCTGCCCTTGCCTCCGGCATCTTCTATTGACCAAATGGCTAGTCTTTTGTCTGTTAAATGTACTGGCAGGCAGGGACACAAATCCTCTAGTTTGTGCTATTGTCACGAATGAAGTATGTTGCATGTTTCCTTCCCCCTCTCCTGTTTCACCTATATGTCAGGGAATACTTTTGAAATAATCCTGTCATCCCTGTCTCCATATATTTGTCTAAGATATCTGCATTCTTACACCTATGGCAGACCCATCAAGATAAACATTAACTTTCCATGTCTAGTGAATGGACACACATTCAGGATCATCCTGCCACACATTAAGAAACATCACTTCTTTTGTCTGGCACCAGGGAAACACCAGACCACTCTGTTGTTCCACAATGGACACCCCCAGTAACAGTCATTCAACACCTGGCTTCTATTGTTAAAGCCTGACTCTGCCTCTCTGAGAGCTCATTGGTCATATCTAGGCCATGCCTCTCCTGACTACCACACCCCCTGGGACTCATCATTGGTCCAGGTAATTTATGTTTCTCACCTGAGACCAGCCTCCAAGACCTTCTATTGGTCTGCATTGTTTCCCAATGCCTATATCCATGAGCACACGGCCTCCAGACCATGTGCCTCTGCCCTGATGCCAACTGGCAGTCCACCCCTAAACCTGTTGGGTTTAGGCCATAAATTCAACTCCAAGGACTCCTGCACGTCTGGACAGGTTGTATCACCCCATAACTTACCCCACTATCCGCTATCAATCACCTTTGCTTTGTTAGTCTGTATTGCTTGTTCTTTTGACTGTTTAGTGTGCTTGTAATTAGGGAACTACTTTAATAAAACCTATTTAATTTACTCTTCAAATCTGGGGTCTTTCTACTGTGCTGGACCTCAGTATACAAGTGGTGTGCAATTCCTGTATCCCTCTGGCTTATCCTGCAGCATAGCTAAATCCCCAAACAACACGGCAGGCCATTGGGGGTAACAATTGCTTTGGACACTTTTTAGTTGGCAGCTGATTCATGAATTGGGATCATTAGTAACACTGGTCAAACCTACTTAAGTAGAAAGAGTCAAAGTAAAAATGGCTGGGGGGGAGATTCTTGATGATATTTATATTTATATTTATTTATTTATTTATTTTCTAATTTATATCCCGCCCTACCCCACCAAAGCAGGTATCTTTAGCATCAAAAACTTTATGGTAGCGACTATAACAACTTTCGTTTTACTCAGTTAAGATGAGAGGTCATAAGGTAAATTTAAAAACTCTTTTAAAGGATTTTTCCATTGTTTGGGGATATTAACTGCTCTGCAGAAGAATAATGTTTCTTATAACCAATTATTTTTTCCTTGCAACATGATGTACATATCAGATACAGATCCATCACATCTGACATTTGATTAAACTATCCAATTTCCATTCAAAGTATCTAAAACATGCTTGATTTTAAGAACAAGCTGCTCCACTGAATTTATTATTTATAATTGACTTCAACTATTATAATATTGTTCAATGGAAGCCAGATAGAACTGGAATATTTGTCACTTTGCTAAATGTGTACAAATACGAAATTCTGACATCAAATGAATGGCATCTGTCCAACAGTTTAGTGCTCTCTCTCTCTCTCTCTTTCTCGCTCTCTCTCTCTCTCACACACACACACACACACTCCTGCTGGATTAAATTGTGTGCTTGATTTCTTGTATACTTGATTGTGTACTAGATTTGTTGCATACTTGATTTATATAAAATAACTTTGTTACTAAAAAAAATTAAATGTAGCCCTGATTTTTTTTTGTGGGGGGGGCTTTTTTCGCTTTGATTGCTTTAGGTTACACTTATAAAAGTGCTTTTCCACATTATTTTAAAACTCCTTCATGAACTGGCACTGTACCTTTATTTTAAGATCCCAGTAGCACACACTATACATATCTTTATGAAAATATCTGTGTTTTGATTTGGAAAAATATTATTAAAATTTTTTAAAAATGCATTTTTTATACTGTTAATTCCATTTTTCAGCTTTTTTGTTATTGTTGTTGAAAGAAGGAAAAGCCTGAAACAGAATCAGTCTGACAACTTCCCTCTGCTAAAAGCGAGCAACAAAGGTTTCTCTGATTCTTTCTTCAGATTATATTCAAGAGCTAAAATGCTTTTACCAAACGCAAGGATCTATTGGCTTTATTCTGCTGACGTTCATTTTCCTACCTTTCATTGTGAAACTGTCTGCGCCTCTGGGCATGTGTGTTTAAACATGCTAAAAATAGAACATGCACCCTAACAACTGACTTCTGATTGGCTAACAGCACCAATCTGCCTAGCCTATGGGAAACATTTAGAACAAAAGCAATTCAGTCTGTGTATGTGTGAAGCGCTTTATCAAACGACTTCAGGCTGTAGAAATTATTTCGGTTGCGGTTTTGCAAGGCGGTAAGGCAGTTCAGTCCTTTAAGCAGACTGAAGATGAAACAAAGGCGTACTGACATCTACAAAAATATGAGTGTTTGCACCCAGAGGACTACGACCTCTACTTTTTTTCACTTCTGCTTGGGATCATGGATTTTACATGACACATTATTAAAAACAAGGCTCCTGTAAACTGCATAGCATTATTTTCCTAATCTTAGGATTACTGACTTTATATTTCTTGAAATTTCCCAAACCTATTAACGTTCTGTGTTTCTAGATGGGTAGCTGTGTTAGTTTGTAGCCACAAAATAAAACCAGAGTCCAGTGGCACTTTGGAGACTGACAAAATGTATTCCAGTTTAAGCTTTCATGAGTTAGAGCTGACTTCGAAAGATACAAGATCATCAGTGTAGCAATACCTTAAAACATTGGTGTATCTTCATGATTTTGCTCTGTATGAAATAAAATTCAAGTGAGTAACCATGGGTGGAAGAGTCCATTGCATTAGCAGTCAGTTAAGATTTAAACTACGTTACTGAAAGTGTTCCACTAGAGGCCACTGTTACATTGCCCAAAAGCCTTGAGTCTGTTTTCCTGAGCCTGAAATCCTTCTCGCTGCAAGATTATTGTTGCAACAGCCTGAGTATGTTCTACAAGACTTATTGTAAAAAACACACAATAAAATGTGTTCTCCTTATGCTTGCCAAATTTCTATTGAATTGTTGGCAACATCAGCTATATTTATTATGAAACTAAAATCATGGAAGGTAAATGTGAAGTAGAAATGTTCCATCTTACATTTTATATGTACAGACTGAGAGAGAGGGAGCAGACCTCAGCAGCAGAGGGTGGAAGAAGATCAGAGTCTTACCAACTGCAGCCACCATACCTGCCACACTACTGGATAGTCCAAGGCTAGTTGGCTTCTTGAGGCAGAATGAGAGGTGAGAAAGCTCCAGTGGTGGCCTAATAGCTCATGGATGGAGAATTAGCAGGAAACAGAGAGAAATGAAGACTCATAGTTTTTTACCTGGGAGAGCAGTCATGGGCAATTCAGGTGGAAAAATATCTCGGATAATCTCAGGTAGAGATCACATTTTTGAGCTGTTTCAAAAACGTGCATTAGGTGTAAAACAATCAGACAATTATGTACTGTTACACTCTAATTAAACTAAAGATAGTCTTTAAATTAAACTAGTTTTATTACCTGGTATCAGTTGTAAATAACCCCATGAGCTGAGGAGTGTTGCCAGCCTCCAGGAGGCACTTGGAGATCTCCTGAAATTACCACTAATTTCTGCATGATGGAGATCGGTTCTCCTGGAGGAAATAGCTGATTTGGTGGACAGGCTCCAGCACAGTATATCCCACTGAGATCCTGCTCCTCCCCAAACTCAGGCTCCACACACATCTCCAGAAATTTCCCAATCTGGAGTTAGCAACCCTAATCTGAGGCTTAGTTTTCTCTACCACATCTTCATGGCAGGGAAACTTAGGCTGTGGCCACACACACAAGATAAAGTGGGGGGGGGGGGGGCGGGAAGCGAGGCTATTTGCACCGGAGCACTTTGACCCGCAGTTGCACGATCACTTGGGGCCTTTTCTCACTAGCTTTCCCCCGCGGTTTACACCAAAGCTAGCACCGGAGCTTCTGGTCAGTTTCCCACCACTTGCTCCGTGCTCACAATTTCCTCCAGAGTATCACTGCACTGCTCCGGAGCTTCCCTGGAGCAAGAAAATCCTGTGAGTATACACACACTCATAAAAACAAACAGGGAAGTGGGCTAATAAAATTAGTGAGGGAATGCCAAAAAAAACCCCAAGAAAGTTTTCATCTGCTGGTAGAAGACAATGATAAAGGGAAACAGACAAGTCTTTCTGGGGAGGGAATTCCACAATTAATGCCATGACTAAGAAGGCTCTTTCTCAGGTTTCTACCTATCTATTCTCAGATGGTGAGAGTACCTAAAACAAAGCCTCTAAAGATGACCAGAGTGGTTGGGTAGATTCACATGGGAGAAGTGGTTGGGTAGTTCATACGAAGCCTTAAGGTATGCTGGCCCAAAATTTTATAGGGCTTTAAAGGTCAATAGCAGCACCTTGAATTCAGCCTGGAAGCAAACTGGAGCCAGAGTGGATAGAACACAATTGAGTGACATGTTCCCTACAACCCACTGTTTTTTCAGGATAAAGTTTCAGCTTGTTAGCATTCACCCATTGCAACACTACTTCCTGGAACCTGTTCATAGTTTCCCTGGCCTCCCTGGGATCTGCTCAAAGTATCAGATAGAGCCGAGCATCATCTGCATATTGGTGGCAACTCGACTGAAACCTCCAGATGACTTCTTCCAGTGACTTCATGTAGATTTTTTAAAATATGGGGACAAGACAGAATCTTGCCAGTTCACCTCTTCTAAAACTAAGCAGTGATCTGGTGATCTGGGAGTTTGAGGAGAAGGGGGAAGTATTCTCCAATTTGAATAGGCATTCCTTTTGCAAAATATGCTTTTTGCATACCTTTTATATATGTTTTATTGTAATTTTTCTGGACATATTAAGAGATTCTTCAAACATGTTCTTTTTGATGTGATAAGTCCTCACATGAGCCTACTAACATTTCAGTCCTAAAGGCACTGCTAGTTTCTTAGTCTAAACATAAAAATGTGCAGATCAGAAAACAGACTAAAGGCATTCTTCATAATCTAAAAGCTTTCCCTTAGAGTTGTATACACAGGTGCCTAGAGTCCTTTAAACAGGTGTAGAATATAATATGGTAGATGTTACTGGCTAAATTGCTGGCTAAATGATCACACCCATTTCTATGTGGTATATGGGCCAAAATATATGTGACATCAATATTCTGTGTCTAGAGTTACCCGGTCCCCCCTGGCCATTGGCTGGGTATGAGGGAGTAGGGTTGCCAGATCCAGGTTGGGAAACTCCTGGAGATTTTGGGATGGAGCCCGGGAATGACAGGGGGTAAAATGCCATAGAGTCCACCCTCCAAAGCATCCATGTTCTCCAGGGGAACTGATCTCTGTAGTCTGACTCTGGAGATGAGCTGTAGTTCTGGGGGATTCCCAGGTCCGACCTGGAGGGTGGCATCCTTATCTGATGGAAGCTTTAGATATGTTTTTGGCCCTAAAAAGCAGCTAAAGGGGTTCATAATGAATCAAGATTCTGGCACTGGGGAAGGGGTGGCTTAACTTTTCCTGCTATTACAATTTCTCTAGTCAGCACCTCCCCCTTCAGTTTCAAGTCTTACAGAAATTGGACAGGTGTCCTTATTGTGCCTGTTTGCTTTGTTTTTATTTAAGGGGCCTTAAAACAGGTGGAGTGAAAGTAAGTTTTTTTACCGGGGATACAGCATGGGGGTTAAATAGAGTTAACCCTCCATACATTCCCATCTACACTGCAGGCTCAATCCACATCAGGGAAAATTTGACTTTCCATAATGTTCATGTTATCTCTAGCTTGTAGAAGGCGCATCTCACATGGAATTATCTTTTGTTTTATTTTACTTTTTTCTCTGGAATAGGATATCCTGACAGTCTCCCAGTATAGTCCTGCTTTGCTTCAGAGACAGAATTAGATCATCTTTTTAAAAATTCCTCTTGTACATTCAAGATGACAGACCACCAGGAACCTTATCATAGCTATATAAAGTCTTGTCTACTCAGTGATCTTATCACATCCCTCTAAATCCAATGCCATAATGAAATAAAGATGAATATTCTCTTTTTCTAGTGCATTTTTATTCCACCCATCAGTTTCCTTTTATCCTCACAACAGCTTCCTATTCTAAGATCTGATCGTGGATGATTACATTTGACATTGTGGCACACTCTGTCCTCTGTTTTATGGTGAGGTTACAATATTAGGGCAATATTGAAAAAATGAACCTAGTAAGCCTGAAGTGATGATATTTCCAAAATCCTCTTCACTGCCTGAATTCCGTTCATATTTATTTATTAGACTTATATCCCACCCTCCCCACATTGCAGGCTCAGGACATGTACCAACATATAGGTCTGCAATTTATGCAGATTTACAATTAAAACATAATAATCCATTAGAATAAATAAAATCATTCGCATTTAGAACAACAATGAGCCTCAACAGATGATGGTGTGGTCCCAATCCAGCTTTTAGGATCTTTGGTCACTGCCAACAAAGAAAAGTTGTAACTTGTGAGGTATCAACACACACATGTAATGACTGTTCCAGCACTGAGAGAACTTTATGAGAACACAGCAGCTAAATCCACCAATAACTGCTGGGTGATCAACACATTTGAAAACTAGGTCACCGAACTCTGAACTCAGAAGTTTGATTTCAGGCTCTTTATAATAAAATAATTACCATTATCTTCCACTCAGAAACAGCAGGCTGAAAAAGCTACTAAGTTAAATCTATAAAATATGTATTTGTGCTCTGAGACCTCACACATTCTTTGTGAGATGTATCTTGATGTCTCCTGAAAAAAATATATCCCAATGTGCAAATGGAAATTTAACTGCGCCATAAGTGCATTCTACTTGATTAGCCATAAGAACACATACAGCATCAGTTTCATTGTCCACTGTATTCCTACCCCACTGATTAGGATGCTATCTGTGAGGCAAATAATCCTAGTTTCTCTCAAGGGTTAACATGAATATTGGAAGGCCTAGCTCTGCTTGCAGGTGTTCATGACTTCAGTGCTCCTATAACTACCATCCTTATCTCCTTCAAGGCAGGACACAGGAATGTAGTAATTAGGCCCCACTGTGAGAATCTGTGCTCATCTGTATAACTGGATCAGAGGGGGGGAATTAGGAGCAGTTGCCAACATCCTCTGGAAAGTTGCTCAGAAGATCTCTGATTGAAACAGAGACACCACCTGATGCCATAGAAAGCTATAATAAGGTTATTATAGGCCAGAGAGAGTTATGCTAATGCCATGCTAGTATGCTTAGATATGCTATGCTTCATCATGATGGACTGCAACATATAGAACACTTTTATGCTACTGCTTGGATTTTATGCTGCAGGAGATCTCCCATCTAATACCAAAGTATTCAATGTATTAGATAGAAAAGTTAGCTGCTTTATTTTCTTGTTAAGCTATAAAGATTGTACAGCACAGTGAATTCTTTTAATGATTTAATAAGCCTTTATACAGTTTTACAAGGTCTGTTTTTATTGTGTGCATCTAACCTCAAGGACATACAGGTCTGGGAAGTTGTTCTGGGGTTCCAAGCAATAACCCAGTGGGATCTGGCTGGGGTCTCTGACACTATCTAATGTCTCACTCTTTGAGGTTCAACTAGAAAAATTCTGTTTCATTGCATTGAATTTTTTCAGATTTGTGCATTGATTGAATACAAACAGTATACAACTGTCATGAAAAGGGTGTATAAGTGTTGTATAAATGGTGTAAAACAACAAACTGGGAATACCTATGACAAAAAAAGGCTACCTACAACAAAAAAGGCTAACAACAAAATATATAAACAAAGGAGAAATTAAAACAACATTCATACATCCCTATTGACTGATCTGACCCATATTCAAATTCATATAATTAATACAAATGAACAACTGTGCATTTTCATTGGTCTAAATATCCATTTATATATGATATATAACTACCATGTTAAGCCCACAAAATTCTCATCTTAATTTTAAGTGGAATTTTTGTAACCAAATTTGAAGCAAAATATACATCAACTAGATTTTATAAAGTAAGTGTTATTGTATACAAATCAAAACAGGCTGCTGTTTAAACCTTGAACTTCTAGAAATTGTTGTTATGTGGAAGAATCTTGCTTTAGTGTCATTAAATAATTTTTAAATGAATGAATGTATCTAAAATATTGATTGAATATTAATCTAAATAAGGAAAGTGCAAAGCAACTTGCATGGTTTTTGAACTTTGCCCTAGGAATAACTCATGCTATTTAAAGCATCTTTGCTTTGACACTCCAAAATATTTATAAATTGAAGAATGGATATAATATATACGAAATATTCTCTGTGTGTGTGTTTGTGTGTGTGTGTGTGTGTGTGTGTGTGTGTGTGTGTCATACATACATGGGGTAGGGGGATCACTGAGAGAGAGACACGCAGTGCAAATTTCATATTAGTATTTTTAACCTTAGTTTTTCTATTCATTCTTCATTAAACCGTTCTCACTGTCAGATCTCTGTAAACATGTCACAAATAATTTAAAGCCTGTCCAATAGACAATTTGAGACACATTATTGATCAGGACTTTGTCTCCTCAAAAGGAGGCTATCACTTTTTGTGATAGTGAGAAGGCATGTTTGATGAAGATGACGCTTGGCTTGAGTCCAGCTATTGATATTTCTAAGTGATTATATCTGACCTCACTGTTGTCTTCCACCAACAGCTCCTATTACATGTGCCAACTTTAAGTAATGTCATTGGCTTTAGCAACTGTGTGCCTTTGATCCATAGCTTGCTGCTTTTAACTGAAAGACCATACAGCCTCTGCAGCTTGCAATACTGGAATCAATTTATCTAATGAAGGGAGGATGTTTTCAGAAGTCACTCGCTTCTTGGCAGAATCCATTACAGGACTTGCCACAAACTTTGTGAGGAATATAAAGCAGCTGTGAACATTTCAGAGAAGTGGCAAGAGAGCGTAAATGACTTGCATGTGCTGTCCCCAGGCTTCTTGGTTTCACACATGAGAAGGAACAAGATGCGTGTTCTTCTAGTTCACTAACATAAAAATAAATAAATATATATAGTATACACACACACACATATATGTGTATATGGTGTGTGTGTATGTGTGTGTGTATGGTTGCCCAATGGCCGTGGGGGCTCAGTGGTTAAGACACTGAACTGCAGACCAGAAGGTCAGTAGTTCGAGGCCTGAGTGTCGCGTGACAGACTGAGCTCCCGTCTCTGGTCCCAGGTACTGCCAACCTAGCAGTTCAAAAGTAAGAAATTGCAAGTAGATAAATAGGTACTGCTTCAGTGGGAAGATAACAGCATTCCATGCACCTCAGTGTCTAGTAATGCCGGCCACATGACCATGGAGACGTCTTCAGACCGTGCTGGCTCTTCAGCTTGGAAACAGAGATGAGCACCACAACCCTAGAGTTGGATTCAATTGGCTTTCGAGCAAGGGAAACCTTTACCTATGGTTGCCCAATAGAGAATGAAAATTGGCTTACAATTAGCAGATAGTTTAGTCTCAATCCAACCCAGTAAATCCGACTTATTCAGTAGTTATTTGTCTATAACTTTAACTAGCCAAATGCTAGGCAAGTCTTCTGAACCATCTCCACAGAAAAGACCATACATGTTGTTTTGTACAGTGGTCAACCAGAAACCCTGGAGAGCCAAACAGAGTATTGAGGTTGAGGTCCTCCCTGATGCTGCCTCACAGTCATGGTATTCTGTATATGGCAACTCCCTTCAGTTAACATGACTAGTAGGCATTGATGGACCTCTCCTTCATGAATCTAACCCCCTCATAAAGCTATCTATGCTTGTGACCATCGTTTCCTTCAGTGTCAGTTAAGTTCCACAATTTAATTACTCGTATTTCTTTTTGACTGTCCTAAACCTGTCTCTCAATAACTTCCTTGGGAACCCCTGAATTCTAGTATAATGAGATAGGGAGAAAAATCTACCTCTAACTACTTTCTCCACCCCATGCATAATTTTATAAATCTCTATTATGTTTCTCCTAGCTGTCTTTTTCCTAGATTGAAAAGTCCCAGAGTCTCTAGCCTTTCCTCAGAAGAAAGGTGTGTCAATCCCTAATCCTATTGGTTGTCCTCATTTGTACCTTTTCCAACTCTGTAATATCATTTTTGAGATACAGCAACCAGAACTACACACATTTCAATGCAGGTGCAGCATAGCTTATACAAGGTCATTATGATATTGGCTGTTCAGCCCTTTCCTAATTATTCCTAGCACTGAGTTTGCCTCTTTCACTGATGCCAAACACCAGGTCAACAATTTCATCAAGCTTTCCACTATTACCCCCAACTCTCTCTTCCTCAGTCTCAGCCAGTTCAGAAACCCTTAGCATATATTTAAAGCTAATTTTTTTGTCCAGTGTGCATCACTTATCTACAATGAAATTAATTTGCCATGTTGTTACACAATCACCCAATCTGAAGATATCCTATATCCTCCTCTAGTTCTTCACATCCACCTTAACTTTTACCATCTTGAATAATTCGATATCACCTTCAAACTTGGCCTCTATACCGCTCAGGCCCAATTCCAGATTATTTCTGAACAAACTTAATAGCACTGTTCCCAACACGGATCCTTGTGGATCTCCACTGCTCACTTCCTGCCACTGCAAGAATTTATTTATTGATTTGATTCCTATCCCACCCTCCCCTGCATCATGAGGCTCAAGGTGGGTTACAACAATATAATAAAATACAATATGATATTTAACATACCATCAACAATTATTAAAATCCAAATGTGATATCATTTATAGTGCAAATTAATACCATTGCTTTGGCATCAATTTCACATCTGTGCACAGTAGATGGTAACTAATAACATGGGAGGTGGGCAGATAAGTAAAATAATACGAGATGGAAAAATCCCAGTGGAGGCCAATACTGGTAACTCATTTATTCCTACTCTCTGCTTCCTGCCATTTGACTAACTTCTAATCTATAAGAGGAACTGTCTTCCTGTCCTATGATTCCTAAGCTTAATCAGGATTCTTTGGTGAGGTGACTTCTCAAAACTTTTTAGAAGTCCAAGCATATGATTGTTTTAGATCTGGGGGACAACTTTTGTTAACTTTTTGCTCAACTTAATAGGATTGTTGTCACTCTTCCCAGTTGGTGCAACAGCATTTACATCTTGCATCATGTTATGAGCCCTACTCAAAACCAAGTCCAGAGTTGCTACACCTCTAACTGGCTCTATGATCAACTGCTCCAATGCACAGCCATTTATGATGTCTAGAATGCTTGTTCCTATGGCTGGTACTATTTTATTAATTTCTTGCCCTTAGTAATTGTTTTGTTTTCTAATATTTAAATACAAATGTAATAAATACATAATCAAACATACTATTCACCCTTTAATTTGCTATTCTTCCTCTTAAGAATTCCAGTGAATATAAAAACAAATTGTCCCACACAGATAATTCAACTTATTAGCTATCATATGACCCATAAGACACACAAAAAACCTGCTGACATATTTTTTTACATTAATTTTTTGCATTTATTTATTTTATTGCATTTATTTATTTTAGATTTTTCAGACAAATGTTAACTTTATAACGTGGTAAAACAACTTAAGGAGTGAGTTTGCTCAGATATATTTCTTCTAAGTTTAATTGCCAAACCACATGGAAGTTTCCTAAGTTACTTTATTTGCGATGTATGCCATTAAACTGAACTTCACATGAGTGCCTCACTTCAAAGACTGATCTCACATGAAGATCAGATATACTGTGACAGAAGGGAAAAGAGAACTTCAATGAGGGCTTAAGCTTCAAGGAGGAAATGCTGTTTACAAAGTAATACATAGGCAGTGCTGGAATTACAGCAGGAGACTGGCCCACTGCCTTTTGTAAGTCCACTTCCCGACTTTTTAGAAGACAATTGAGCAGCAGAATTTATACTCATGCCTAGACCATTCTAATGCCACAATACCTAAGCATGAGTATATGCCTGCCTGGAGAGATAGTGTGGTCCTGTTGGCCAGCAAGGCACTTTGAGTGCTCTTATGAATTATGAGATTCATAAGCCTGAACTTTGGGCTGCCTTTAATGGAAGGGCCATGCGCTTTCTTCATGATAGGAGCCAGCTCCAGCCCATGCCAGGAGGCTGACACCCTAGACAGTTCACCTGGGACAGAGACAAAGAGGTTTTTCTCTCTCTGGCTCAGCGCGCTGGTCAACCCCCTGCCCCCTCCAACACATCTGGATAGTTATGCTAACGAAGCTGCCTAGCAACTAATGTGCCAGACATTAGCCAACAGGCCAAAGTCATTGATTAACAATAGATTTGGTCAGGTGAGTCATCGGACCCCAGACTCAGTGTCTGTTTCCTGATGAGATCATAGTCTTGCAACATTACCCATCCCCTGGCCCTCCTCCCTTTGTCCATCGTTCACCTATCCAAGGGACCAGAAGGGACGGACCGCCTAGAGGTGTGTTAGTGGGATGTGGTCTGTATAGCCCGCCCCAAGACCCCCAATAAAAAGTCCAAACCCAGAGGCACTCGCTCTCTTGAGCCATCGCCCCCTATCAGCCTTACTTCCCCTTCAGTCCAGCTTGCTGTACCCAACCCTTGCCTCCATCTTTAATCCTCTCTCTCTCTGGAGTAGCTACCCAGGAGAACCACGTGGTCTTGCAGGTTCAAGCCTCGTGTCCCCATAGCCTTTCTATTTTTCTCCCCATCCAATTCTTCCTGGCATCAGACAACGCATCTAAGGTACTGTGCTGTTCCCCACCAACGATAACCTGCTCATGCGAATGTGCTATTTTCTCCCTTTATTTCATTAGGCCTGTGTGATTGTGTGTGTGATTACGTTTTTGGTGTGCTTGACCAACATCATTCAGTAAACAACATTGAACTTGATATCTGCCTCATGTGCCTCTTTCCTTGAGAACTCCCGGGAGGGGTGGGACCCTGGTATAGTTGGCAAGAACCCGTGTATTTTGCTGTTTGCTAAACATAAATGAAAGCAATTCGGCTAACAGTCCCCAGCTCTACATTGCTATGTTTGCTCAAGTTGTCTCTCCAGACTTCCTCATGTGATGTTCCTCAAGCTGGTCACCCTATTTGATTTGGAGAAGGGATTTTAAGAGACAAATCTTTTTCCAAGCCAAGCCAGACTGCTGGTAAGGCAGGGCTTGGAGAACACTTTTAACTTTAGAGGGGAAGGGAGAGGAGAAAGAGATGAAGAGAAAAAATAAAGGTAGAAAGAAAACAAATAGATGGGGAGGGGGAGATGGAAAGAAAGCAACCTTAACTTTAAATGCATGCTCTGGTGTGGCTGGGAAGCCGCCACAGCACAGCCTGAAAAAGGACCCCATCCAGCAAACTCTGAGTGGCAGAAGGCAGTGGAGGTGAAGGAGCAGGTGCATATTACAGCAGGCCGGCTCCAGACACGGGGGGAAATGGGGAGGTCATTTGTTGGAGAAAAGCTGCCTCTGGGCATTTGGTGTAATAAGAATGGATAATGCTTTTCAAGTACATCACTGAACTCACTGTGGCCTCCAAGAAAGCACAGGGCATGAAACCAAGCTGAGTGTGTGTGTGTAGAACAGGAGAAGGCTTTGTCTTCCCAGCCCAGTTGCAGTGCAATGAAACAATGAGGCACATGTCCTGGCTAGGGCACCTCAAGTGCAAAAACAAGGTCAAATTGTGAGAGCAGCAGATGGAGAGCGTGTTCTCCCCCCCCCCCATCCCCAGCTTACCTCAGGCAGGCAGCCCCTGCACCTGTCGCCACCACTCTGAACCCGGACAGCAGCAGAGGCCAGTGGGAAGCTGCCAGCCTGCCTTGGGGCAGCAAGGGGAAAGGAAACTTTCAGTTTCTTCTTCAGAAGCCCCCTCATTTGAGTGACATTAGCCCTTCTAAAGTTAAATATGGTTGTGTTGGTCTTTTTGGGTAACTTCCTATTTAGATAAATGTTGAGTTTAATAACATTATGTTCACTGTTCCTAACCAGTACTATCAGATTTATATCCCTCACCAGGTCCTGGCATTACTTAGTACCAAATCCAAGACCACTTTCCCCTTGGTAAGTTCTGTGACCATCTGCTCCTCAGCATGGTCACTGAGGGTATCTAGAAACCCAATCTCTTTCTCATAACTTGAACACATATTGACCTGGTGGGCGATAACAAACTCCCAGAGTTAAACTTCCTTTTGGGCCCACTATTTCCATCTGTAGCATTTATCTAAGATTAACTATTTCTCTAAGATTCTCGATTTTACTGGACTGTATACCCCCTCTGACATAGAGAGCCACTCCATCTTTGACCCTTCCTTTCCTATCCTTCTAATATAATTTATATCCAGGAATCACTTTATCCCATTGATTATCCTCATCCCACCAAATTTCTGAAATGCCCACAATGTCTATGTTCTCCTTTGACACTAAGTATTCCAGCTCCCCCATTTTACCTTGGACACTTCTAGCATTTGCTTATAAACATCTATAATTCCACAGACATGATAGGTCTGCAACCTTCCTCCTGTGGCCTCTAGACCTTACCAGTCAATATTATTTGTCACCCTCTCAGTGGCCAGTCCTAATTCACTTCCCTCTAGAATAACAACAGCTGGCCCTTCATCTCTTAGGCCACGGTCACACGGCCCTTTAATGCAGGGCTGTTTCCTCCTGCATTTAAAGGGACCATTCAGAACGGCTGGGACAACTCCCACGCTGAAGCTGGCTCAAATGCGGTTTCCTCCCGCATTTTCTGACCCCGGGAAAATCAAGTGTTTTCCCGGGAGTCGCGTGAGGAGTCCACATTTGAGCCATCTGGACAGCCCTCTCTCGCAATCATTGCGAGAGCAGGGCTGTCCAGATGATCCTGTCCGCCATTTTTTCCCCCTTTTACACTTGGGCACTGGGCCACTCAAGTGCCCAAGTGTAAAAGGGGGGGGGGACCCTCAAACTTACCAGGCAGCCAGTGGGGCTCGGGGAAGGGTGCCTCCCCCAGCTGCCACCACCAGCCGCCGCTGAACGCCTGAGAACGCCACTGCCTCTTCTTCCGCCTCCACCAAATGCCTGAGAACACCACCGCTGTTGTTTCTTCCGCCTCCACCACTGCTGCCGCCTCCTTCGCCGCCGCCTCCATCTGCCACTGTCATCCACTGCCACAGGGGTTGGGATGTGTAAACATCCCAACCCAAGGTAAAAAAATGTGGCCCCTTTAATCCGGGAGGGCTCCCAGATTTAAAGGGGCCATGTGACCACAGCCTAGAGATGAGCCATCCCGAACCAGAGCCGCCCTGAGCCTGCCTCAGCAGGGAAGGTGGAATACAAATTGAACTAACTAACTAAATAAAAATAAATAAATCTCCTGTGGGCTTTCCCCCAGGAGTTAGTATAAAAAATGCTCTGCCACGTGTGTGTTTTTTAAGTGCCAGCAGTCTGGTTCCTTCACGGGACAAATGGAGGCCATCTCTTTTGTACAGGTCCTGCTTGTTCCAAAAAGCACCCCAAGTGCCTAACAAACTTAAATCCTTCCTCCCTACACCATCATCTCATCCATGCATTAAGACTCCTAATTTGTGCCTGTCTAGCTGGCCCTGCCTTGTCTAGCATGCTGTTGCTGAAAAACCTCCTTCAGTGAAGTCATATTTATGAGGTGAATTTTAGCCTAAAGGAATATCTCTGTTCTTGCTGCAGATATCTGTATTTGTGGGAGGATGGAGGTGTTATTACTTTAATACTTGTTGCCTTTAGGAAAAACTTCTGCTGCTTCCTGAAGAATCCCTCCTCCCATACAGAGGCTAACAAAGCTTTAGTCTTTCATCTTTTTTTTTTAAAAAAAATGTTTTCATCAGAGTCCTTCTATCATGCTAATCCTTGTGTTAATGTGGGTCAGCCATTTTAGCTCCCATGCACAGGCGTCTCCAGGGTCTTTTTCACAAACTGCAGCATCTGTAGCACAGCTTAGGCACTCTCTGCCAGCTCATCCAGATGACTCTCTTGCAGTGCAAGGGAAGAGACAGTCTGCAGACCACATGGCTCCCTTGTTCAGAGGCCTTTAGGCATCCTTAACCTTGAACAAGGTTCAGAATGTTGGGAGTCTTACAGATTTCTATTGAGCCCCCCTGATTCAGGCAATATTTAGCTGGGAATTCAAATGTTTCATGAATATAAGATTGCCAGATCTGCTATTTATCTACAGACTTCTGTAGAGTTACCCCTCTTTCTGTTACTTATCTATTTTCAGAGAAGGAGCACAGCCTGGTAGAGAAAGTCACAGATATTGGCTCACATAAATCTTTACTTTGGGGGAAAACTAGGCTTTTTTTGCCATAAAAATAAATCCCCCCCCCCCAGTTTTTTTAGCTTTCATGCATGATATTTTTCATCTTGGCTACCAGTATTTTCTCTGGAAATTTTCCCATGCTTCTTTGCTTGTTTTATGCCAATTAGTGTTCAGTAGAATATCTAATGATCATAGTTTGTTATTATGTTTGTGAGCTTTGTTAATCATCAGAGTTGAATCTGGACCTTTTACTTAATTCTTTGTTTTTATCCTTTGCCTTTATCTGTTGCCATCAGATCTACAAACTGAGGTATACAAGAGCCAGAAGAACACTGTTCCTGACCCTCTCTTCCCTATCCAAAGTTGGTAGCAAGCCACCAAAGCATTGTCAGTCACAGATCTGACAAAGAGGTAAATGAATATAGAATGGCTGATCCATTTTGTGTCTTGCACATTAAAAAATAGGCATGTTTTGCCAATTGGTGTTTTGCCACAGAAGATCCCTGGGTATTCTGGTTGATCCACATTTTTCCTACCCAACGGTCGCCCCTCTAAGATGCAATCCCACCAGAGTTCAGAACAATCAAGTATATCTCCTCTGGTGGTCCACCTGATAGACTTTAATTTGTTGCACTTTTAATTTCTGGGCAATTCTTTGTCAACATCAGGGTGCTCAGTTTCTTACACCGTGTTTGAGAAGTTCAGCAGTATGCAGGAATGGGCAGTCATGGAATATGCTCAGCTTTCTACCACCACACATTATCAGGACAATTCTGAAAACACTTAAGCATTGCACTTCATTAATGCTAACATTTAGTCTGATGATAAAAGACCTTGGGAGTACCATTGACCATAGATAAAACTGAAGGCCCAGTTGACAAGTTGATTTTTTAGAGATATGGCTGGATACAGGACAGCAATAATGTGGACTGCCTGGGGACGAACTCCTAGCCCTATAGGAATTAGCAGAGGTAATGAAATGAGCAAAAACATTATTGTGTGAGCTATGTGCTCTGACTGGCACCTGAACTTTACTTGTACAGTCATATGCACCAGAGCTGGGTAGTGCTATTTGGGGATATTAATTCAACAGCATAATATTACAGATATCAGTACCAAGAGAGCTGACTTTATTACATGGACATGTGTCTTGAAGGATTAAAATGGGGATTTCCTTTTATAGAAACCACTTGTTGTTAGTAGCAGAGTTCCAAATGCACATGGACACTGCTGGTAATCAAGGTTTTAAAGTATTTAGGTACACCCAGACATAGTCCCTGAATGGGTAGGGAACAATTATTACCAGGAATTTACTGTTCTTGGTACTTTGCCCATAGTTATAGCTATTCATCTTGGCAGAAAGACTTTCAAAACTCTGTCCAGTTCTGGTGCAATAATCTCACTATTATAAGTACAAGGGCAGTCAGGAATAATCCATAGATTCAAGTTACAACCATTAGGATAAAAAATAATATACATAGAGGTAGCTCACAATTTTTCAAAGCTTTTAAAATCAGATACATATTTTCAAGAAATATCTCCACAACTCTCCTTTAGATCAGTGACAGCAATGCTATGATAATTTCAATCAGGAACTTGGTCAGAGCCTATATTGTGACTAGATTTGCTTCTCAAAATGACTGGAACTGGAACACAGAACAAAAAGAAATAAAAGGAAGTCCTCTTTAAAAAGCAGACCTTTAAAATGCAAGGGAAGGAACCATATTACCTGCTGGGTTCTAATCAGCTCAACAATGGCTAAAATGCAAATGTTATAAACTCTTCCAACATGTAGATATTTATTTATATATATATATATATATATATATGTATACACACATACACACACAATCATGGCTGTTTTACTGCCAATTCATTCACATTTTACAAAAGTTTTGATTCATAATATTACATATATACACAAAAGCAACAATTCTGATTTTTTGTAACATTAAAATAAGGTTGTGTGTGTTTTGATTATTAATTTTAAGAGTGCTTCATAAATTTCAAAGTACAAAATGCTTTACATATTTAATTAACTTCACAACAGCCTGATTAGATGATCCATGGTAATTCTGATTTTACAGACTGAGAATTAGAGCAAAAATACCCATTTATCCAGACCATTTAATTTGAACTCCCACGTGTGTGTGTGTGTGTGTGTGTGTGTGTGTGTGTGTGTGTGTGTATGAATGAAATAAACAACTTTGACTCCTCATTATTCTAGAATAGATTATAAAGAATTATTGTGACTATATTTTCACACAGCCACAGATGGCATTTGTTATTAATTTTGTGACTACTAAATTGGATGGCTTTATGGATTATAGAAATTAAAGGAATCATCATAGCTATCTAGTACCTCTATGCATAACAGCAGTGTAATTTGGAATGCCAGCTACTTGAACTCATACACAAGGTTTTCAAGGCACCTCCACAACAGTACCAAGTTATCCAATCAGGTATTCAGAGTCTCTTCCTCATTCAGATTACATCAAAACAAAACAAATATAGACACTATTTTAGCCACATTATAAAGGTAAACCATGAACAGAATAAAAGGTTGCAATACTGAATTATATGTTCATTTGTACCAGTAATCATTTATTCTACTGAGAATCTCTGCAATTTTGTCATTTGTGCAATGTCCCAGGATCTAATAAATCAGGAATTGGCCGTTTTCATATGACTGTTGAATGCAAAGTACTACTTTTTATGAACTCACAGGGAAAAGTCATATCCATAGTAATAGTATTTGTTAGTGAATGAGGGAAAGTACACATAATGCCAGGCTGTGGTCACACACACTAAATAATCCACTTACAATGCACTTCCCAACTGGATTTTGCCAGTTCACACAGTAAAATCCAGTTGGAAAGTGCACTGAAAGTGGATTGAAAGTAGATTATTTGGTGTGTGTGACCACAACCCTAGGTAGCAAGAATGCTTCAGAAACAGAATAAAGATAACACTGTGTCCAAAGCTTATTGAATCATAATTTTTTTCCCTCAGCAATCAAGTTAGCATGTGGATGCAAATGAAACACTTGTATAATGCTGCTGTACTTGATGTGTGATGGAAGGCTGGGGTCATTAAGTTATTATTCAATGGCTGATATTTATTTATTTAATTGAACTTTTAGACCACCTTCCCCACAGAGTGGGCTCAGGGCAGTGTACAACAGATTTCTACAAAAAAAACATTTAAACAAACTAAAAATACTAAGCTGTACAGTTCTAACATCTACATGGTGCCACAATTCAGATTTTTTAACCCCCAACTTACATTAGCATAGGGGGAAGGGGGAGAAAACAGCTAATAAACCACTTGCTGTTAAAAACTGTTGCTGTCCTCAACCATATGCTTGGCAGAACATCTCTGCCCTGCAGGCCCTGTGGAATTATAACAAGTCCCAAAGGGCCCTGAAGTTAGTAGGCAGAAAGTTCCATCAAGTTTTGCCTTCTTTCTCAAAGCAAAACAAAGGCATGTTAGCAACTTAAAACAGACCATTCTAAAATTGCTCAAAACCAAAGCCTGTCTACGTTTAAGAGATGATAGTTCACTGTCTAGTCTTAAAAAAACAACTGTAGCCAAGAGAAGGTATGAATTTTCTCAATTTCATTTCACAGCTTTAATTTTTGTCTTATCCCAGTGTGCCCAAGTAGATTTCTGCAACTGCAGTATATGTTGCTTTACACAGATGTTTGATGTGGTCTTTAGCCATCCTATTAACATTAAGACATTTTCTATTTTCATATATGGGCTGTGCAGCAATGGGCCATATGGGGATGAGAGGTCAGGCTCTTGTACAGTGTTGAAGAACTTATGGTTTTTAGCATCCTGATGGAACATGAGCACATTTGGAAATGGTCTGTTGACCATTGTGTAAATGACACTTTTCTACTGATTATATTAAAACTGGTCTAGGGAACTAGTCTGGGGGAGATCTGGGTTCCAACCCAATAGCAGCCATGTACTGGTTATTTTTTTAACTTCATTCATATCCTACCCCTCTTCCCAATGGGGACCCCAAAAGGCTTATCCTCTGTTTTATTACAACAAGCCTGTGAAGTAGGTTAGGCTAAGAATGTGTAGCTGGTCCAATGTCACTCAACAGTTTCCATGGAGAATTGGGGACTGGAACCTGGATCTCCCAGATCCTAGTCCAACATTCTAAACACTGCCCCACACAAACTAGGGTGTTGGACTAGAATCTGAGAAACATAGGATTACACACCCATTCTGCTACAAAGTTCACTGGCAGGGCCCTGGACCAGTCACTCTCTCTCTCTCAGCCTAACCTACCTCACAGGATTCTTGAGATTATAATGGGGAAAGGAGAACCATGTACCGTACAAAAGGACTAACAGACTTTCTTGGATAAATGATTAGGGACTCTGGTCTGTGCTGCTGTGTATAGTTTATTGTAAGTAAGCTCTTATTATGGCATTTTTGTACTGCTTAATGTGTCATGTCAATACTTATGCTATGCTTCAGTTCTTTCTGGTGGTTCCAGACTGCTATAATCCTAATGCATTGCTTATTGGACCTCCTATTTTGTTGCTTGTACTAACTCACTACGTGTAATCTGCCTTGAGTCCCTGTGAGAAAGGCTGACTATAAATAACATAAATAAGTGTGGCAGCCTGAGTTCCTTGAAGGAAAGGGTGACTTAAAGTATGTAGTATATATAAATCCTTACTCAGACAAGTTTAGCATGTTGCCAGAGAAAATACTAGTGCTATGATTAGATCACCCATTTTTAAATATAAATATCTATATCTAGATATATAGATATGAATAGTGACTCTGTTCCCCCCAAGTTGGATCGGGACTGGGGCAGTGAATGGATAAGTCAACCTTTCTTCTTGTAACTGTTTTCCTCTTTCCCCCAGAAATACTTGTCCTACTTGTCCCATGTTGCAGAAAACAAACTTTGTCCTGTCTATCAGGGCAAACGGCAATTCTCAGATACACTGGGGAAAGAGCACAAAGAACAGAGGTAACTCCCCCCCCAATTTCCTCACTGCTAAAGTCCTGCTATTATTCAGGCCTTTCCTCACAGTTGTTATGTGTAGAACTGTAAAAAAATAGGTGAGTGAATAATAGATTTCCTATATCTTCTCTAGTTTAGTCCATACTGGGTAACCTCAGGATATGTCATGAAGAACATCCAACAATAGAATCCTGCCTTTGTCAGCACCCACATTCCCTTTCTGAGTCATTTGTATTGTGCCAGATGCAGCCATCCTCCCAGGTAATATATTTAGTAAAGGTGCTTCAGTCTTGGCTATACTAATGTATCATATTTTTTATCAAGAGATACCAGCCTTCTTCTTCATATGAAGATGAAGATGGTGATGCTGCTACAATGGATATTTTTGATGAGATGGCTTGTTTAATTGTCAGGATAAATGGTGCAAGGGAAACTGATTAACACTGTCACCTTTCCTAGCCCCAGGTATTCATATTGTCCTCACATCTTTAACATTTCCATCAGAATGGTCTTTATTTTTTTTACATAACGTTCTATTCTGATTACCATCTCCATACCACATATTAAAGTCTATAACAAGAGGAACTGGCATTACGGCACTGCTATAATTCATTCTTCTGACAAAGACAGAAATGAGAACTGACAACAGCATAAAATAAATCCAGTGCTTCATATTGCAATAGAAACCAGAAGATGGCACAGCGTTAACTCATTCATATTGTGACAAAGATGAGAAATGGGTCAAAGTAAAGACTTTGATGCCAGAAAGTCCAGAAATATGCATCCTGGCTAAGCAGGTGTTTTTACACAGCCTCACAGTAATCAGGCACACACATATTTGCAATACATGTTAAAATGAAGCTGCAGTGCTTCAGTGCAGGATGCATTTACTTACATACACACTCTTGAGCAATTAAAAAAAAGAGCAGGGCTATGTAAAAGCATATTTAAGTTCTAAATGGATAAGGTCTGCACAGCCCATCATTTGCCTTTTGTTTAGCTGCTGAATGGGGAGTGAACAAATATCATATTTAAGCCCAGGCTATGCAGCAATACTCATCTTTCTGCCAACTGCCTAACTGGAACTAAACTATCCATGACCGCTGTAATTTAAACTACATTAATATTCCCCCCCCCCCAAAAAAAACCCTGTAACTTAGTAGACTTGGAGTAATACCCTAATCAGATTTATACACTTTTAAACCCTCTGATTTCAGTGGACATAGAAAGGTGCAGCTGTGTTTAGGACTGCACTGTGGTCTCTCCTTTGGATCTCTGGATCTCGAGAGCCTCACTTTCCCCTATCACTTTTCATTCTGTAGAGGAATGGTCATAATGATGGGTTGCAATACAGGGCTGCAAAGTTGCCTTACGATGCTGATTCCATTTGCCCTGAAAACAACCCAGTGACATAAATCACTGATAATCCCGAGGCACAGACCCAGAAAGAGAGAGTGGTTTCCCCAAGCTTTCCTAGTTTAAGGCTCAGCCAAGACCAACTCTCTCTCTAACACTTTTACAATACTTTCTGTGGATTCTGAATACTTTCTATTATTATATTTTAATTGCTTGAATAAACCCAATTTTGGGGAAACCTGAATACTGCTTATGTCAAAGAGATGAAGAAACAATAGTGTCACTTTGCACCAACTCATCAGGAGAAGGAAAGAAAACATTGTATTAATCACATTGAAGCAACCGGCATGTTAACCTAATTCTCTCTGCACACTGTCAAACCTCACTATGTTCAATGGTACAGTTACTGCACATTGGCAATTTCCACTTTCCTGAAAAGAGCTTGTGTTTTATCCTATGGCAACAATTTTCAAAAGCAATATGCACGCCCTCTATGTAAAAACAAAAGATCACACTCCAGCCATGGGCTGTCAAAAGATCAAGAGCTAATCAATGCCTGGCATTTATCCAGAAGTCTGTCCCCAGTTTTATTATCCAGTTGACAATAAAAGCAGTGCACGGTGGCCTATTGATAGATGAACTGGGTTTCACACATCACCTGAGACTGCCAGTGTCCGATTTGCTTAAGAGATAATGATGACATTAAAACAATTTCTGGTGCTCGATGGGATTGACTGTTGCTATATGTCATTCTGAGAACTTGTAAAATGTCTTGTGGAACAGCAGCATGAAAAACTTCCAGCCACGCACAAATTATAACAGGAAGTAATATTTCAACACGGCTCAGCCTTAGATCCTTTAGAAAGAAAACACACATGCTGGCACATAAAGGAGACACTGGAGAGATTTCTAGCCACAAGAAAGCAACAACAGAATTCACCGCGTTTTTTAAAAAGTGGCCACACATCATGCCCATGAATAGAAAACAGCTGGGGACAGAAGGGCTGCAAATCTCAAAACGATTATTTATGATGGATGTGGCCAGTAGGGCCTAGAAAAAGTTAATATAGCCTAAGGAGAGTGTGTGTGTGTGTGTTTGCGTGAGCACAGTTATAGATGTACATGAATGTGTTTCTGGTTTACCATCACTCTGTAAATGTGCAAGAATTAAGAGAGTAGGCTGTTGCCTGCCCACCCCCAGAATGAGACATGACACATGTTATGGGTTAAACTGGGCCCGCATGTGCATGCGTAGAGGGGATGGAGGGCACAGTCCAGCCAATGACTGCTAAGCCTTAAGGCTCAACTTATGCCCACCCAACCTCCAAAGAGGCCCCCCCACTGAGCCACCCAGACTGCCAAGCCAATAGGCGCCCAGCTTGAGGACTCCCCCCCTTTTCACTGATATTTCAGGGTGCTTGGCAGCACTAAACCTCCTCAACCCATACTCATCCCACCTTAGCTTAACACCCCTCCCTCCACCTGTGCACTATTAGCTTGAACAGCCCAACCCGCAGATCAGCCAAGAAAACATCAATCCCAGCATCAGACAGGTGAACCCCATCAAGTCTGAAGAGATGTGGCAACAAGAACTGGATTCCCAGGTGTGGAATCACCCTTCCACCCCCTGCAACCACCAACTTTCCAATGACATTGTTTAGCCAACACCATGCCTTGTCTACACAAGATGGGTGATAGGCCCCCCTTCAGATTCATCTAGATAACAAATCAGACCAAACCCATACTGTGTCAGGGAACCAATGCTTAAGGATCTCCATATCCTGCAGGATTCCAGCTAATAAGGAGACTGTCAACCTATTGCCCAGATCATTCTCACCCAAATGAATGACAACGACCAGGGGAGACACTCCCTGGCCCATCGCTATGGTGGGGCTATTCGGGGTTCCACACCCTTTCTTAAAGGGACAGCCCCACAAGATTTTCTCCAGAAAAATGTTTTCAAGTCATTTTTAAAACATTCCTTATAAGGCCCACACTGCCGTGGCAAGCTGTGCACTGAGAACAGAGCCAAGAAGCCCTCCGATCTTCAGGACCACCCTCTGCCTTCCCTGGCTTTTCAATTCCCATGCCCAACCTTCCGCCCTCCCCCCCCCCAGACTTCTTTAAAAGACACGTGGGTGGTGCGGCTTGGCTGTGACTCCTGAAGTGACCCAAGAGTGACACACACACACACCCCGGCAGTGTGTTACTTCTTCCCATTCCCATTCGGAAGTTCCCAATCTGCTTTCCCACACTTGCTCAAACTGTAAGTTTCATTGGGTGCATTGATTTAGAGAGGGGGAGGGTTGTGAGTGAGGCTGATAACAATAGAACTTCTGGAGGTCATTAATTCATAGGGTTGCCATAAGTTGGAAATGACTTGATGGCACTTAACACACATACACACACACACACACACACACACTCAGTAGCAGTGTTCATTTAAAATAAATCATGAGCAGACATAATGAGATATCCTTTGTAAGATTGCAGGGCTGAACCTCATGTCTGCAGCCATGGAAACCACTCCAACGCAAAAGGAGTGGGTGTCAAAGTTACCCGCCACCAGATCAGCCACACTCAATGCCCAGCACAACACCACCCAGAACGGATATTGGGTGAAGGGCAGGTGACTCTCATGTTCAAAGACTTGGCCCATCCTCTGCCCCATCATCCACAGCCAGTGTTCCAGTTTCCGCACCCGGCACAGGCCCTCTTTTGAGCTCCTGTAGAGAGTCACCAATTGCCCAGCCCCTCTTTGATCAGTTTTAGACTGCCCACCCTTAAGGTGACAGCTTCGCCCCTTAATACCACATCTGATATAAGTAAGATCCTGTTTCCTTCATCCCAGCATGACCTAACCAGTCATTCACTGATCCTAAATGCCCCCCAAAAGGCCACCAATGTGACCACCCTGAATAAGGTAGCTGCCCGCTGTGACATGCGGATGACCCTAAATACTCCAACCACTGGCCTGATGATCACCAGGGTAAAGGGCCGCCTGGTGTCAGGTGCCGGTGGTTCCACTCTGACCCAGCCCTCCATTATGTGCCATAACCTGAAATCCCCTGTGTGTTCCTCCAACCCTGAGGCTTTCAACTGAAAGGCGATTGCTGTCAGGTACCCCTTGATGATTCTGACCACCAGGCTCCTCCTCCTCCTCAGGACTACTGCAACCTGAAGCAAATGGTCAGCAGGCACAGACCACTCAATGGTGAGGTTTAGAAACCCCTTTTAGGCAGTCACAGATCCTATGAACAAATGCCTGTCCCAGGGCCACCACCCACCAGGTAAAGTTGAACTGGCCTAGCAGCACTGGCCACTACCACAGCACAAGGCTCCTGTGTGGGCAGGCCTGTTTGAGCAAAGTCACCAGCTCAGCCACCTTGTCCTTGGGCAAGGCACAAAGCTCCGTCTTGGAATCGATTAGTATGCTGATGATGCTCTCAATCCCATGGCAATAAAGAGTCCAAAGCTGCCCTCAGTCATAACATGTCATCATAACGTGGCCATGCCACCCTGGAATATTCCTTACATGCCCTGTGTAGAAGGTCCTGATTCTTCACCCACACTGCCTTCCTACCTGGGTGAACCTGCATCACGACCCCCAGATAAATCATGTATGCTGAAAGCCAATTGTCAATATGCATGCACTTGATTTTTTTTTCAAGTTCCCTAAGGTCATCCTTCACCTCTTCCTTCATCTCCACATCCTGGAAGAGGAGTGTGAACATGTCCACATACTCACCCCTCCAAAACTGAAGCTTCGTGGCAGGCAGCAAGTGATTACACAGGAGAAGGGACCTCTCCATGTAAGCATAGGGGATGCCTGCACCAGGGTTTTGGGGCACCCCTCCCTGCCAAGGGGCCTGGCCATCAGCTCCAGTTGCCACCCCCATCCTGTTCCACCACAGGACCCCTCAGACCTGACCCACAGCATTTTGCCCCCAGGCTGTGGGCCAGGTGGGCCCAGGTATGGGGAGGCAGCTTTTGCCCCCATTCCCAGTGGACCCTATTGCTCCACCTACCAAGACAGAGGGAGAAGTGGGGGCTGCCCTCACCGCCACTAGGGGGGAGCACCCCCACCCCTGCTACTTATGCACTCACTCATTGCAGGTTGGTCTGTGGGCACCACTCCAGCTCTCTGGGCCGTGGGCCATGCATGTGTCTTCTTACTCCCCTCAAACTGGGCCACCCTGGTAGAAAGATCCCAGAACAACTGGTCATGAACAGGTACCCTAGTCTGGGGTGGGCACACCCAATGTGGTAGCACCATCCCCCCCTTATCACCTTTGTCTTAGACCATTCCATAGCCTCAATCCTAGCCACCAAATCCCTTATAAAGGGGCCCTCCTCATTCTCCAATGACAAGATGGCTGGTGGCACCCCCTTCTTGGGGGCCTTCTTGGTCAAAAGATGCTGCAGAACAAACTTAGAACCCACTGTAATCAAGACAGCAACTCCTCCCCTATACTGAAGCCCCTCCCACTAGCATTGGCATGGAGACAGCCAAATGGTGCCCAGTCATAGCTTCCAACACAAATCAGAGGCAGGGAGGGGGGTTAAGGCAGCTGTCTTTTACACACCTGGCCTTGATTGGCTCACCCAATCCTCATGAGCATTCCAAGGAGTTGGGGGGGGGACAACTTCTGGCACCCATTTGAATACCCAGGCACTGGTCTTTTACATCTTACTTTATACGCAAACCAACTGTACTGATGTAGCTTCCCCAGGAGGAATGGGTTAGGGTCCAGCAGGGCAGGTCACAGGCAAGGTTGCAGAGAGTAACCAAAGTCCAGTCCAAAAGTCAGGGGTTCCAGAGACCAGGTTTACCAAAGTCCAGTCTAGAGTCAAGGAGTTCTAGGCAGCAAGTTCAAGTCCAGTCCAAGGTCAGGGGTTCCAGAAAAGCCAGTTGTCAGGTCCTGTTCAAGGTTGCAGAGATCTGGTAGCAACAAGGTTGATATAGCTCAGTAGCAAAGTGTACTTGTTGTATCCACAAACTGCTGCTTCTCCCAGCTGAATTTATAGCCAAGTCTTAGGCTGATTTTACATCTGACTTTCCCGCTGGAATCATTCTAGTTCCAAAAAAACCTGCCCATACCTCTGTGCAGTGTGAAACCGTGCTGCCACTGAAATGTCCATATCTACTAATTGCCCTCCTGTGGTCAAGCTAGTATTATACCGCTTTATTCTGCTTTAAACAATTGTTGTTTCTTAGGGCACTTAAACCCCCTGGAGTGAAATTTCACACCACTGTGAAATCAGCACAGAAAAAGACAGCAGTCAAACTACTTAAGAGGGGAGGTGTAAAATCAGCCTTAGTGAACTAAACTCCCAGCCAATTCCTTGGCCGTCATCCTGAAACTACTCATTCATCTATTCAGTTGACAGCTGATGATGGGCCATGAGTCTCGCACTTCTTTCCCTTTCTTGCCACTCTAAGCGTCTTTGACAGTGTTGGTGCTACAAGGGTGTGGGTGAGCTTGGTGGGCTGGGTGTGGCTGCTGAAGATGTTTACTGCTCCAGAGCTTCAAGGTGTAGGCTGTGACTCCTGATCAGCTGGTAACCTGATCTCTTCTTGTTCTCCTTCTGGCTCAGAGTCAGCTGCAGCTGGCTGTTCAATTACCAACTCAGGGCTAGCAGGTAGCTCTTTGTCCGAGAAATCTGAGCCATCACTCAGTACAGACTGACTATCAGAGTAGTTTTTATAAGCTATTTTGCTCACTGGGGCAGTTCCTGCACCTGCTATACTGTGGTAAAGGCTTTGAACAACTACACCATAAGGCAAAATGGGGGGAGGGATAGAGAGAGCTCAGCCTCCAATTAACATTTTTCATATCCTCAGTAACAGCTACGATTCTGCATGCAAACTGGGACTGGCTAGAACACTGGTTTGTGAGCAAGAAATTCTATTTTAACACACCACCACCACCACCACCACAAGGCATGGCAAGCTAAGTTTAGATGAAGACTTTCTAAATCACGAATCCTTCAGTCTCACCTCTGTACAAGGAAGGAGGAGAGCTGACATGACCCCCAGTTTGGTGTAGTGGTTAGAAGTGTGGACTATAATCTGGGAGATCCAGGTTTCATTTCCCACTCCTCTACATGCAGCTGCTGGTGTGACCTTGGATCAGTCACAAGTTCTTTCAGAGCTGTTCTCTCAAATGCAGCTCTTGATAGAGCTCTCTCAGCCCCACCTACCTCACAGGGCATCTGTTGTGGAGAGGGGAAGGGATAGGAGATCGTAAGCCACTTTGAGACTCTGAGTGAAGGGCAGAGTATAAATCCAGTCTCCTCCTCCTCCTTTGCAAAACAGGCTTATTGGTGCCTGTTCATTACACATGAGTACAGCTTTAGAGCTGAAACCTAAACTTTACCAAATCTAGTAATTTATTCTGAAATGCAGTAAACTACACATTCAGATGAAATGTTTCCCATAGGAAATCAATGCCTAAAAGTTACTGTGTAGACAAATTATCAAAATGAAAGTGAGAATTACCCCCACAGATTCGTAGGTTGCACCATCACTGACAGGCTGTCACATTGTCTGTATGAACATGTGTGCGCATGGACATTTTCACTTTATGCAGAGCACACAGAAACATACAGCATAGTAACCCCTAGGGTTCCCAGGCTGGAGGTGGGGCATGGGGGGGCATCACAGGTATAATGATGTCACTTCCAGTAAAAATCTGGAAGTGACAACAGGTAACTCTAGGCATTGCTAGAAACTCTTGTGGTAATGCCATATACATTCTAGTGATTTTTAGAGCTGCCCTATGTCACTTGAGGGGCTTTTTTTAAAAAAACAAACTAAAGTGATACAGTGCTGCCAGATTTTTTTTCTCTCTCCAGGGGCTTGGCAGCCATAGAATTCCCTGTGGTGCATGAAGTGTACAGGTCTTTCTTGCACACTGTGCCTGTCATAATGATAAACATGTTGCTATTAATTCTATGAGAGTTCAAAAGTTCTGCAGCTCTGATATTCCAAATACCAGCTTCAAGTTTACACAGTCCATCCTATGATCAGTGTATACTATTGCTGAATGACCCTAATTGCTCGCACAGGGTACCTTTTAATAGGTGAATTAAAAACTTGCTGGACTTACAAAATCACATACAAAGCAGCCTAAAACCATGATGATGTTTAACACTATGCATTGAACCAATTCTTGGGCAAAAATATGATGATGCTAAATGACCCTATGGCATTCTGTGTTTTTAATTAACTGAATGGAAAAGTGATAATTTAAAAGGCACTTGTTAGGGTGCTCGTACCATTGCCCCCAGAATGTTGTTTAAAAGGCAAAGATTTAATCGGGCCATTAAAATTAAAGTAAATGCCCAAGGCCTTCACAAGTGTCTGTACAAGAAATCAGCTGCCAAATATCTTTTCTTAAAGGATCTTGAGCATGTAATTGTAGTTTGCTGCTTTCATGCAAGAATGGGTCTGCAATCTGAGTGATGGAAAAATTGTAATTCATCACACAGGCATGGCTTAGTTTACAAGGAAGATTCAAATAAAACACAGATCATTAGGAGGAATTTTTTCAGGATGTGCCTTGGCAATACTGACCCTTTATCCCCAGGGTATGGTGCCACTGACGAGGACTTCTGGTGGCTCCTGGGTGCAGCCTGGAACCTACACCTGACACCTGACCATGAAGGCTGGACCTGTGACTAGATACCCCACAGGGACTCCTGTTGGATTTCTATCTGCAGGACAGAACAGCAGAGGCCCATCTGGCTGTGGCCAGCCTCCAGCCATGACTGGACAGGCTCCACCATGAATGTGGTCTCCCGGGAGGCGTCACTACTTCAGCTGTGCAGGAGGGAACATAGCATGAACCCAGTTCCCCTAGCTGATGGTGCTCTCCAAATCATGCCCACTTGTCATCTGTCTGAATGTATAGGGTCGCCTCTTAGCTGTTCAAAGCACCATGTGCAGTTGCTGCTTGGGGCCATGATGCACATAGGAAAAGGGGTTGCCTGACAAGCTGTCTTTCAGGATGCAGCAGCAAAACATCCCCCTGAACACACCCAGACTTCTTCAGGGGGTTGATACAGGCAACTGACAAGGTGTTTTCCTTCCTCCATTCCAAAACCCTCTCCTGGGATGTTCTCCCAGGGCACTTTGGTGGCTGATGGTGTGGCAGGTGTGTATTGTTAGCCCCCACCAACAGTGCTAGCCTTAACTGCAAGAGATACTGCCATGGCACCACACATCAAGCGAGGGGCCAGGGGGGTGGAATGGGATCCCTGCCATTCCTTACTTGACAACAGTCACCAGCCCTCTGGGCTCACACCTCCGAGGTCAGGGTACTTGTGGGGGTCTGAAATGCATTGTGACAGCTCTTTGGTCCCCTGGGGTCCTCAGTGCCATCCCTGTGAGGTTCCCGCTACCAAAGTGCCTCACGGCTTCTGCTAAGTCCACATGGTGAGGAGTGGCAAGACAGAATGCTATGCTGTGCTGGGCTCCCTAACTAATAGATTATCATAGGTGCATACTGCAGGCTGTGTAAGGTCAAGGAGGACTCAATTGGGTGCTGGGGGAACTTAGCCACTGTGGGGTGGGAGGTGATTGGCCAAGGCCACAGTCCACATCCTGAGCTCTAATGAGCCCAGTTGTCGAGGCCACAGCAGCAGAAGGGACACTTGCCTTCTCTATACCATTGCAGACAACGGGCTATGCTGTGTTTTAGCCAGGTGTACCTTTATACCTCTGCCAGGGGACATTCCCAGTCTGAAAGGTCTCAGGGAACTAACTCATGCCATGCCCCCAGAAATACCCACTGCCATGCTGGCACAGGCCCCTACAGCTTGGTTGAACCGGCGGCCACCCACTGTAGCCCCATGCTGGCGGCCGACAGCAACAGAGCAGCACTGGCTGCCTGCGCCATCATAAATGGCACTTATGCCACTGCATCAGGGACATATGCCGGTGTAGAGGTCAATTGCCTCCCAAAGCACTAACCCCCCCCCCCCCCCCCCCGGATTGCTCTGTAAATCTCAGTGCTTTTGCATTTCCGCAGGCATACATACTAGGATTGTCAGTCTCCACGTGGTATCTGGAGATCTCCCAGAATTACAACTGGTCTCCAGGTTACACAGATCAGTTCCTCTGGCAAAAATGGCTGCTTTGGGGGTTGGATTCTTTGGCATTATACCCTACTGAGGTCCCTTTCCTCCCCAAACCCCACCCTCCCCGGGGTCCTCCCTCCAAAAAGTCTGCAAGTATTTTCCAACCCAGAGCTAGCAGCCTTTATACACACACATTATATACAGTTTCACTGCATATCTTACTTACACATAACAATATTAATGAAATAATCATATCAATATTTGTATCAGCAGCTGATGGTTTCTGTACCAAATCTGGCTCCTCTGAGGAGTCAAAATGGAAGAGAGAGGATGAATTTACTCTTGAGGTTTGACGCCCTTGTTTAAATTATGATTTCTCTGTGCTGAACTAGAAAAAAAAAGCTATAAATTGGCTTTAATTAAAGACATCAAAATGGCCAAGAGTTCAACAAGTGGTTCATTATCTTTTATGGGTAAGTAAACTCAGTCCATGATGTCCTAAAGGAAAAGAACAGCCCCAAAAGCTTCAAGACTGTGTTATGTCCCTGCCAAGTAAAGAAAGAGGAGAACTGGAGAGAGGCCTTTGGGGAACCCAACGAGACAAGTAAAAATATTTGGGGATGACAGTAAACACTGATCTCTGCTTCCGATCGACAAGCACCATCATCCACCACAGTTTTACCTTTACACAGCTGCATAAGAACAAGGGAGAGTTAGCTTGGTTAGCTTGACAATGGGAATGCATTCCATCTTCCACATTCCCTTTTCCTCTTCTTGCCAAAAAGTTTGTATTCCTCCCCCCCCAAGTGTGCAAAACTGCTAAAAAGGAGGGGCATTTTCTTTGTGAAGCCAGTTGTAAAACAAGACACATGGCTCCTTTCCCAGTTCAGCACAAGTCATTTCCAGTGGCCTGGGGCAGTTAATCACAGCAAGCTGATACCAAGCTTAGGTTTGTGGCAAGGAATTGTCATCACCACAGTAAAAACAACAACAACAGTGAAGCACATCCAAGTCACTGTGACATGTGGCCAGAAATGCATCTGTCTCTATGGAAGTCAAAGTTGGAGTGGATGTTTAAGATATCATATGCAAAACAATTTTCAGACATGTCACAGAGGACTACCAAGCATTCTATGTTCCCTCTGGGAGGCCCAGAGTTAAGAGGTTATCTGTTATCCAAACCAATTTTGTTGGACAACAGGGCAAATTTTACCATGATGGTTGTCCATGGATTAAGCTCTAACACAAGCTCTAATTTATGCTCTACTTCACTTTAAGCTTTCCTCCACTTACACTCTGGCTGCTAATAGTGTACTATTGCCCGGATCTTTTCGTTATATCAAAGATCTAGCTGGGCTCCTGTGAGTTTGAGGCTGATTTTGCATTGGCTTTTCCTTCTGTTGTTTTAGCAAACCCATGTTGGAACAGAAATTCCCTTCTGCATTGAATGATGCTTTCACTTCCTTTGACCATCGGACTTTATGGTACCTTCAGCATAAATTTATGGCCATTTTATAGCCGTTCAGGGGTGATTTTGCAGTCAGTTGGCCCAGGGCACCTGAATGTGGTTTTGAGCTGCACTTTCCCCTCCCAGCTGAGAAAATGTGGAGCAAAAGCTAGATGCAGAATTGCCCTGAGAGTGAGTCTAGGAGTGATCATGCTTCTGTCCTGAATTTCAGTGACTGACAGTGGGGCTAAAATAATTGCCAATAGCACAAAGCAAAAACAACCAAAGGGCACTTTGGGAAACAGTAGATTTGATTAGTCACTTGGATTGTTTATACAAAAATGGGTTCAAGGGTGGGGATATGTTGGAATTGTAAACTTTACCTGATAATGGTGGATATGTGACAAGGCAATAATTTTAAGCTCCCTTTTAACTAAACCAGTCCCATCTCAAACCATTCTGAGGCAGACTTCTGCTGGAACAGGTTTCTAGTATCAAGTTACAGCATCCTTCCAAATTCCAATATGAACAAGGCAAAAGGAGGTTTCAAAAACCCAACATCCTGAACAGGTCAGGGTTCAGGTTTACCAAGGAATAAGTCAAGGCAGTGTCAGCAAGTTCAGCATCTATCGAACATTTTGCATCCACACACACCAGCTTCTCACAGGAGACTTTATAGCCACCAGCTGAGACATCATGTGCACAGCCAGCTTCTCAGTAACAATCCTGCAAAGATTCATCTTCACTATCAGCAATCAGCTGCTGAGCAGCAAGGTGTCCACTCCGATGCTTAGCTTATAAGTCTGCTCTCAGCTTTCTTCTGTGGTGTTCCAAGGGTGCTGGTGACCCTGGGGAAGAAGGCAGGTGGCTGGCCTTCAGCTGCTGGATCAGAGCAAAAGGGTGGAAGTGATTCTGCACCAACTCTCAGCTGCAAGTCAGGAAATGTCTGCACTTCATTCCCCTGCTGATCAGCTCCCGTTGACCGTGGGCTGGCTACCCAGGCCTCTTCTCCCCTGAAAAGCCCTCACTATTGCTGAGTCCACAACATCAGCTGAGTGCCATTTCAATCACCAAATCAACCCAATTTGTCTGCTGATTCTGATATATACTAAATGTGTTGTACAAAACGTTGGTTTCACAGGAAACTCTGCGTCAATGGTTTCTGGAATTATGATGGCATTGAAACTCTTGCCCAGTTGGTTAGGCAAAAATGAAAAGTGGCAAGAAGTCTCATTATCTGCTTAAAATTCACTCTCTTTACCAAACATGGTAGACCTTCAGTGTACAATCTTCTTTTCTCTCATATATTCGTAATATGTTCTAAAGACTATTAAATGTTACTTAATGGTCTGAATGATATGAAAATACAATGATCTGTTGCTCTTCATGTTTATATAGAATTTAATAAATCTGATTACCATGGGCATGGTAACAATTAATTCTTAACTATTGTTGAAAGAGGCAATTGTACATGATGCTTTAATTGTTTTTAAAATTGATTTCTCTTGATAAATAATATGCTTGAAACTGACTATTCAGATTGCAGGATTAAACAAAAGCCCTCTGGGGACAGATCTGGTAACATATCTCTTTCCCAATATGAGACATCACTATTATTCAAGCCTTAAATATAAAAGACAGTCAATTATAGCAATTTGGAAGAAGTGTTTACAATGAGAAGTATATCAAAAGAATCCAGCAAATGGATTGTCATTTGTGATCTGTGTTAAGCAGCCAGGGTTGCGTAGTGGTCAGAATGTTAGACTAGGATCTGGGACACCTGAGTTCAAAGCCCCATTCAACCACTGGAGTTTGCTGGGTGACCTTGGGCCAGTCCCATATACTCAGCTTAACTTACCGCACAGTGTGGCTGTGAGGATAAAATGGAAAACATGAGGAAGAAGTAAGCTGCTTTGGGTCCCCATTTGAGAGAAAGGTGGGGTGTACATGAAATAAAAAAATAAATAAGTCCTCTGAAACATGCCAGTTTTGACATTCTTATCATGGTGTTTATCTTTGTTTATAATTTTCTTTTCCCTTGTCTTGTTAGACATCTTGCACTAGAAATTTTAGGAAAGAGAATGTTAATTACTGCATAACACATGAGTTTAAAAATAAGTGTGTTGATTGTATGAGCCATGCAAGGACTACTTTAATCTTGAGTGTGAAGAAGAAGCCACAGGCTACGTATCATTCTGCATGTGTGTACGTGAACAGACATACTGATATAAATTACCATACATTTTAAACCAATTTGTAGCTAGATAGGAGACGGAGAGAGGCTTTTTAAAATGTATGTCTGGCTTTTAAAACTCTAAATTAATTTGTGGGAAATTAAGAAAGATATATAGAATGCAATTCTATATACAATTCTACCATGCAGTACAATGGTATCCATGTCTAGTTAGAACTTCAGAAGTAAGTTCCACTATGTTCAGTGATGCTTTCTCCCTGGTAAGCATGCATAAAATTGCATTACTTAAAATCATAACTTGCTACGTTGTATAGGGTTTATATTTCTATTTTATACTACTATGTAGTATAGGGTTTATATTTCTATTTATATATTGTATTTGATATTATGTATATGTGTGTGATATTGGCGAGAAGTATTGGTCAGGAAGGATCGTTACACATTTGAATGTTTGATTGGTTTATCTCGGTATCCTGAGGGATGGAGCAGGAAGGACAAGTGTGGAAACAAAGGATTTCTACATAGGTATAGGAGTCACACAAAAGGGACTACGTGAAGGTTTGGGGGCAGAAGGGCTATTCACCAGGTGGCTACTGAACTGCTATAGAAGGGGAGATACTTTACCTGTAGGAACCCATTGTTATTCCATATGCATATCTCTGCTGGGTGGAGGGGGAAGACTAGAGATTGCTCTGAGGGCTGCCTTGTGCAACCTGAAACGGAAACCCTTTTTTAGAACTGTGTCTAGCTGTGTGGCTCAGGCTAAGAGTGCCCTCCTTTGACTTTGTGGGCCTCTGGTTCAGGTCAGAAGTGGGGTGCCCCACTATTTAGGGCTACTTATGAGTGGATGAGAAGTATTGGGACCACTGGGATTGATTTGGCTGACATTAGCTAAAAAGATTACATCACTTGTCATATAACATGAAGATAAATGCCTACAACAGCAAAGAAGCCTTTACTAAGCACTATTAGATGTCTCACCAACCAGGTACCTAAATATTATTTAAAATGTAATTAGATCTAATTAAGGAGGGGAAAGGAGTTCTAACATCTGTTCCACATGTATAACCACTAAAACAGATTAACATTCTATTACCACACATGTAAAGGGTGGAGAGGAGTGAAGCATCTTTTTACTACTTCAGTAGATCATGGAGGGATATGTATTAATCCCCTTCTGTTCATAAGATTAAGAAAGATTTGCTGCTATACTGCTACCTTCTAAATTACAAACCAGGATAAGAAGAAGCTGCAGAAAGGCAAGGAGAGCAGATAGTCAAAGTGATTGCTATTACATTATACTCAGACTTTCCTGCACCCCCAGTGGCTGCAGCACACAACTGCATTAAAAGTAAAATAAATTGAAATGCATTCAGCTGAATGTAGCTGGACTCTTGCTTAATGGACCTTTGAACTGACTTGGGCCCCAGGAATTTTGTCTTCCCAGATTTCTCCTCTCGGTGGTCCTGTTTTTAGGCTTATTTAAAATGACAACATTCAATAGTTGTCGGGACAATGATAGTGAACTAGCTCCTCTGTAGAAAAACAAGTAATTCCATAGTATGTCCATCTCTTGATTCTCTCAGATCTTTCTTAAGTTCTCATGCTTTTCTCAAAAGTTAAATGCTACCTAGAAGACATGGCAATTCACACCAGAGAGCTGTAGCTCATTGGTGTATTAACACTGTACATTTAGCATTATTGCCCTGGTAGCAGCCCAGTTTAAATGAGACACTGGGGACATGCAACATCACATTGCAAGTTATTTATTTACTTAGTGAGTTTTTGTTCTTCCCTTCTTCTAAGGAGTGCAGGGTTCTCCATTCCTCCATTTTATCCACACAACAACCCTATGAGGTAGGTTAGGCTGAGAGAATGACTGGCCCAGGGTAACCCAATGTTTCATTGTAGAATGGAGATCTAAGTCTGGTTCTTCCCTAGTCCCTCTCTCAAACCACACTGGCTTCTTGGCAACCAATATCCCTTATTAAAATAGCATGCCACCTTGTCAAAACTAAAACATGCTGTTGCAGGCTACCATAGACAAGAGATGGAATAGATATTTTTTACAAATAAATAAATCTCACCAGCTGCTTTAAACTACTTGAGATCCTGACATCATGTTTGCTTCTCCTGAGTCTGTGAGATATTCACTGCTCTGAAGCTGACATATTATATAGACTTTACGACATAAAACAGATTTTTAGTGGATTATTGGACACAACAGTCTATATTTCTATGTTTTTATACATTGTAGGCAGTCATTAGAGACTTTCAAATAAGGACAGAAGCACTTTCTCAGTAGACAGGAGAAATAGTATTTTCTCTGTATAATGCAGTCATTTTAGAAGTGTTCAGATCTCAACAATTCTGTGTGTTCCATGCATTCTTTAACATTCTTGAATAAAACTCAGTTTAATAAATAAATAAATAATCGAAGCCTGGGAATTTTTTAGAAACATGCAGAAGAGACACCTTATTTTTCCAGGACAACCTAATGTACATCTTTGACACAGATACATAAACAGAGAGAGAAGGAGTGAGAAATATTGACTTATTGGAAGAATCTTATACAGGTTTCAGCAACTGAAATAAAAACTTTAGCCCACCATTTGAAAAATGTTTTTTTTTTCCAGCCAGTCTAATTTTTCTATGCTTTCTCACTTAAAATAATAATTTAAAAAACCTTATCAATAACCTTGTTTAGACAATACCAGTATTTTTTTAGGGAAGATGATCAACCTCAGCTTTTAACACGGAGTGGGTCCCCCCCCTTTAGAGCATCAGGTACTAACCACAATGGAGTTAAGCTATGAAATTAGCATGACAAAACATGTTGTTATATCTGTTCTTTCTTATTTTGCCCCATTAAATAGGAGATCAAAAGCCAAAATAGCTTCTGTGATTTATTCAGCCAGTGAGGGGGTTACCCAGAAGAAAACTGTGTTGGTCTTAAAGGTGCTACTGGCCGCAAACTTTGTATCTGAGTAAATTATGTAAACCTTTCCTGCTTCTTTTGCTTCCTACTCCAGAATCTTGGTGGAACAGGGAGTGGGGTGGGATCATTCTGCTCTCCAATAACTTGACAGTTTGTCCGCTAAAAATTTACTGTGTCTCTTTGTTACACCTGAAGGTGATGGTATTGGCTGTGATATGACATTGTACAGATGTGATGTTTACTCTCCCAGAAGAGCCTATTATTGTAACAAATGTAGCACAATAAGCACATTTGCTTGCTACCCTTTGCCTTACCTTCTTTACACATAATAACCATTTGATAATTTGCTTCCGCTCACTCTATAAACCAAATATTCCCCAAATCCCACTGTTCTCTTCTCTGTGAGGAGTCAAACCCAGATAGCTCTCCATATTTGCTATCCAAAGAAAGCCCTCCTGCAAGACTCAAAAACAAAACTTTTAAAATAAGTGGTCTTCTTGGAGCAAGCTAACAGCTGAGGTGACTCAGTGGTTTGAACAATAAGAGGTAATTATACAAGAACAATACCAGACAAAGGGACAAATCACACATCATTAGTCATTTAAAAGGAAATCAAATAAAGCTTTATGTTAACATGAAAATAGGTAACCTCACCCAATGTGCATATGGGAGTAATAGTAATGAATAGTAACGAAATTACAAATAGTAATGAAACTGACATCAAAACAGCCACAAAGGAAACTATGAAAAAAATGAAAATAAAATGGAAAGAATATGGACTTCTCCAGCATAAAAGAAATATGAAAGAATCAAAGATGTACATAATTGTATATCCCTAGTGCATTTGTTCATATTTCATTCTTTGTTCATTCTTTGAACACATTTGTTCTTTGTTCATTCCTTGAAAACATTTCAATATGTGTTCAGGTTGGGAAAAAGAGATTGAGTTTCTAGACACTCTCAATGACTGTGCTATGGAGCAGATGGTTACAGAACTGACCAGGGGAGAGGCGATCCTGGATTTGGTCCTAAGTAACGCCCAAGACCTGGTGAGAGATGTAAAAGTGATTGCACGGCTTGGGAACAGTGACCATAATGTTATTGAGTTCAACATTTGTATAAATAGGGTGTTGCCCAAAAAGACTGACACAACCACTTTTAACTTTAAAAGGAGTAACTTCTCTGATATGAGGGGATATGTGAGGAGAAAACTGAAAGGAAAAGTAGAAAGGGTCAAAACCAATGGGGAAGCTTGGAGACTATTTAAAATTACAATCCTAGAGGCTCAGAGAAAATATATACCACAGGTTAGGAAAGGAACAAATAGGTATAGAAAAAAGCCCGCATGGTTAACAAACAAAGTAATGGAAGCTGTAAAAGGTAAGAAGGATTCCTTTAAGTGGTGGAAAGCTAGTCTCAGTGAGGTTGATAAAAGGGGACACAGGCTGTGGCAAATAAAATGCAAGTCTGTGATCAGGCAGGCAAAAAGGGAATATGAGGAGCATATCGCAAAAAACATAAAGACCAACAATAAAACTTTCTACAAATACATTAGAAGTAGGAAACCAGCCAGGGAAGCAGTGGGGCCCTTGGATGACCATGGGGTAAAAGGTGTAATGAAGGATGATAGGGAAATGGCTGAGAAGCTAAATGAATTTTTTGCCTCTGTCTTCACTGTGGAAGATGAGAAGTGCCTGCCCACTCCAGAACCACTTTCGGGAGGGGTGTTGAAAGACCTGAGTCAGATTGAGGTGATGAGAGAGGCAGTCCTATGACTGATAGACAACTTAAAAACAAATCACTGGGCCCAGATGGCATACATCCAAGACTTCTGAAAGAACTCAAATGTGAACTTGTGGATCTCCTGACAAAAATATGTAATCTTTCCTTAAAATCTGCCTCCATTCATGAGGACTGGAAGGTAGCGAATGTCACTCCCATCTTTTAAAAGGTTCCAGAGGAGATCCGGGAAATTACAGAACCCATGCTGAGTCTTCCTCAATAGATTTTGTTCATCAATGTGCCTACTAACTGTAAGGGAAGATCTTGTCTCACTAACCTGTTAGTGTTCTTTGAGGGAGTAAACAAACATGTGGACAAGGGGGACCCAATAGATGTTGTTTACCTTGACTTCCAGGAAGCTTTTGATAAAGTTCCTCATCAAAGGCTCCTAAGTAAGCTCAATAGTCATGGGATAAAAGGCAAGTCCTTTTGTGGATCAAAAACTGGCTAATCAAAAGGAAACAGAGCGAGTATAAATGGGCAATTTTTTCAGTGGAGGAAGGTAAGCAGTGGGGTACCACAGGGATCAGTACTCGGTCCAATGCTTTTTAACTTGTTTATTAATGATTTGGAGTTGGGAGTAAGCTGTGAAGTGGCTAAATTTGCAGATGCCATGAAGTTGTTCAGGGTGGTGAAAACCTGGGAGGATTGTGAGGCACTTCAAAGGGATCTGTCAAGGATGGGTAAGTGGGCATCAATGCGGCAAATGGGGTTTAATGTGGCCAAGTGCAAAGTGATGCACATTGGAGCCAAAAATCCTCACTATAAATACATGTTGATGGGGTCCAAACTGGTGGAGACTGACCAAGAGAGAGATCTTGGAATCTTAGTAGATAACTCAATGAAAATGTTGAGACAGTGTGCGACTGCAATGAAAAAGGCCAACGAATGCAATGAAAGAGGCTGGGGGTTATTAGGAAGGGAATTGAAAACGAATCAGCCAGTATCATAATGCCCCTGTATAAATCGATGGTGCGACCTCTGGTCGCCACACCTCAAAAAAGATATTGTAGCATTGGAAAAAGTGCAGAAAAGGGCAACTAGAATGATAAAAGGGTTGGAACACTTTCCCTATGAAGAAAGGTTGAAGCGCTTAGGGCTCTTTAGCTTGGAGAAACAACGGCTGAGGGGTGACATGATCGAGGTTTATAAGATTATGCATGGGATAGAGCAGGTAGAGAAAGAAGTCCTTTTCTCCCTTTCTCACAATACAAGAACTCGTGGACACTCCATGAAATTGCTGAGCAGTCGGGTTAGAACAGATAAAAGGAAGTACTTCTTCACCCAAAGAGTGATTAACACATGGAATTCACTGCCACAGGAGGTGGTGGAGGCTATAAGCATGGACAGCTTCAAGTGGGAATCAGATAAACATATGGAGCAGAAGTCCATCAGTGGCTACTAGCCACAAAGTATAGATAGGAACTCTCAGTCTGGGGCAAGTGATGCTCTGTATTCTTGGTGTTCGGGGGGGCAACAGTGGGAGAGCTTCTAGTGTCCTCCTGGCCCCACTGATGGACCTCCTGATAGCACCTGATATTTCTGGCCACTGTGTGACAGAGTGTTGGACTGGATGGGCCACTGGCCTGATCCAACATTAGCTTCTCTTATGTTCTTATGATATCCTTGCCTCTCCCATTTCTCCCCGTCAGTGTTTTGCTATACTTGCCTTGCCTTTCACCTTCCTGTTTTCTTCTCCTCCCAATCACAATTTAGATAGTAGCTCATTTTTTTACTCTTCCAAAAATTCTTTCTTAGTATGCTACATTTTAAAAGGTATTTTCTCCTGAAAACAGCTTTAAGAACTAGATAGTTATTTTCTATTGTCAGAGCCAACTAAAATATTTTTGAATTATCCATTCTGTTCATCATGAAGCCTTTTACTAAAACCATATGCATTTATGAAGCCATCTGTGACACACTGTACTTTTTAAGAGGCTTATAAGTGCTGTACCAACAACTAAAGGACTGTAAAGAGTTAATTCTTCATAGAAACAGAGGGCCTTGAGTGACAGGCTGCTCCAAGCAATCTCATTAGTTAGCATCAGCTGAACAGAAAAAGTTTTTTGAGAGTTGTACGCTGAGGAGATTCAGTCAGATTTCTGCCTTAACTGAGAAGAGACATGTACTGAGACCCTCTGAGTCTAGTCCTGACAGGAAAAGAGATCAGTGCTGACAGAGTCAGATTTCAGTTTTGACTGAACACAGTCTGAATTCAGCATTAGCTGAAAGCAGTTTGAACACAGACAGAGAACTGGGAGGAAATTTGGCTAGGAAGTTTGGGTAGCAGAAGAGGACTTCCATTCAGGCCAAAGGAAAGGAGATAAATCTTCTAGACAGAGAAGACAAATCCCTACCCAGTCAAACAGGGAGAGTTATCTCTGAAGACTGTAGAGATCCCTGGTCTTGTGTGATTAGAAACTCCCTGTAAATACCTTAAAAGTCAGTGAACAACTCAAGAAGAGTACTGGTGTTCCAAGAGAAGGTGTTTGGGTACTGGAAAAAGGGTGCCAACCTTCTGGGCACTAAAAGAGTCGGCAGTTATACAAATAAAATATATTAGTTCATTTGGGGAAACACTGAAACAAAAGCCAGTAATTATAAAAGTTTTAAGAAACTATGAATAATTTAAGAACCTCTCACTAGCCTGATATATAAGAACAAAAGTCTGTGCTTGTTCTAGTTTTACCTCAGCAATTTCAACCCCTAATTTCACCTGACTAATTTCACCCTTTGTTGTTAAATAAAACATTTTGTTATTTGTGAGTTTTAAAGCATCTTAAGCACCATCTTCAAGGATTTAAGGGTGATTCTATCCCTTCCCTCAGGTTCCTGGGCTGAACAAATAGCCAGAATGTATCTTACTGACAGGGTGTGACATCCAAACACATCACCAGGGCTGCTCAGTCAGTGAAGGGACAGAAAAATGGAAAGAAAATCTTACCTCTAAGGGAAGGAAGTGGACAGGGTGTGTGGTATATTTATTGTATATATGTATATTTGTAATGGAACAATCTGTTCTCTCCCCCCCCCTCCAATATCTGTGTAATTTAGTTTAGTCCTATCGGGTAGAACTCTTGTTTAGTTTCCAGTTTGGTATGTTAGCTGTAGTTGGTTGTGGGAATTGTCCCCTTGCAAATAAATGGTTGTTTGAGCCAGTGTCTCTGCTGAATGGAACTGAGAATGGGTGCCTGTGTGAGAACTCTAACCTGGAAACCCATAGCCAAAGGGAGACATTAAAGGCTACATCATACCATCACTGTGTTATTCAGATAGTAGTTTTGACAGGCGGGAGCTAGGAAAATGTCCCAGCATGCAAGCTTGAATCTAACCTTTCCCCAGATTTTAAATGTTAGTGGAATAGAAATTTTCAGGTCTCACTTGTCTAACTCCAGTGATCCACTTTCGAAAACACCAGGACAACTAGAAAGGGAAAGTCATCGGAAAAAGTACAGAAAAGGGCAACTAGAATGGCGTGACATCATTGTGTTGGGCACACTGGGGGCGGGACCTGTATAATTCGATGATAGAGCATTCTCCCCCCACCCCGAAATGTGCCCAACACAGTGATGTCACCTTCGGGTGTAGCCCAGCAATTTGGGTGTGGGGTTCCCCCCAGCAGCTCAATCCAGGTTGGCAGGGAGCAAGCCAATTAAGTGGGGGTTTCCCTGCCCCCCGGGGGACTTGGCAACCCTACTAATACTTGCACAGATTACCAACATTTACTTACAATAATCTAAAGTAGGCCTTAAAACAACAAGATTTGTGTAGGCTTTTCCGTCCCCTTATGGTGCAACTTAGGGCTGCCAAGTCCTGGCGACTTACCGGCGGGGGGGGAGTTGTTCTCCCCCCGGGAGCTCTTCTGGCGCGTGTGCTTTGTGCGTGTGCCATGGTGACGTAATGACGTCACCTCCGGGTGATGTCATTACACCGGGGAAGTCGTCCTCACCGGATGACTTCTGAAGCAGGGTTCCCCCCGCCGGCCTAATGCTGGCCGGCAGATCAGGAACCCCTATAGCGGGGGATCCCCCGCTCCCCGGGCTGACTTGGGAGCCCTAGTGCAGCTTCTTCCTGGGCCAGGCCAAACTCCTCAGAAGCATTAACAAACAGAATACTAAAATATGTATTGCAACAGTTCTAAACAATAATAATTTACCTGCAATAATCCAAAGCAGGCCTTGAAACAACAAGATCTGTGCAGGCCTTTCCCCACCCTTATGGTGCTATTGCTTCTTCCTGGGCCAGGCTGAACTGCTAGGCTGCTGGGAACAACCAGCCCACTTTAGGGGAAGCTACAAACAACACTGAGCATGCTCCATTCTAAGGTCAGTATTAAGCACTTCAATCCACTGATTTATGGGTGCAATCATATGCACCCATTAGCCATGTGAGAGGGATGACTCACCGGTGGATCAAAGCGGTGCGCTCACACCAGCACATCTGGGAGGCATCCCGCAACTGTCAGCAAGCCATCGCAAGCTGTTTTGATCCACCAGAGAAGCGAAGTAAAAACTACTAGGAAAAATGCAGTAGCAAACAGTTTGCTGCGGGCCACAGCCAGACTTTCCCTGTGTGATCACTCCAGTGCAAACTTGTGGCATCGGGGATAGTCTGATCAGACTATCCCAATGCCATGCCATTGTTTCCCCCCCCCCCCCCCTTCTCAGTATGTGCATCAACACATACTGCCACTGGAAGCCCTGGGTGGAGAAGCGATTAATCGATCCCCTGTTTAAGTGAATCGAAAAACAACAACAACAACAACAACCCAACTCACCCACGGTTGCGTCTGATCACACAGTGGCTAGTTGTCCCGGCAGCTTCACTGACCTGTGTGATCACGCAATTGTGGGTCAAATTGCTCTGGGGCAAAATAGCCTTGCTTCCCCCCAGATTATCTCGCTCATTTGGCTGCAGACTATGATCTTGTCAATCTGTCATTTTAATAACAAACACTTTAAAAACGCCATTCATTTTTGTTGAAAAATTCACTAATTAAAAAAAAGTTGCTTCAGAGGCCCCCTGGGATTGGGGGCCCTGAAGCTTAAGCTTCATTAGTTTCACAGTAGATCCGCCTCTGTTAATGCATAGGCGGAGGGAGGCAATCACAGTTACAACAACCAGTAGTGCAAATAGGACTACCTGTGATCACAGGTAGCCCTTTTTGCAGTACTAGGTGGAGGGAGAAGCAAGATCCAAATGTGGATTGTGGAGTACTTAGGATTGCCCAGTACTTAGCCTAAAACTGTTGGGGACATACTCATGTTTGCTTTAGAGCTCATAAATCCTTTTAATAGCAGCACCCTAGGGTTCAGATTCAGGGGTCTGTGTATGGCTTTTTTAAACACGGACAGCAGCAGTAGATAGATTGGGCCTTTCCCCCTTCTCCAGGAAAATGCTTATGTACAAGCTCATTTACATTCATGAGCTGCTCTTCTGAATTCACCGTTCAAAATATATGTCAGCAGGGATGGAGTTTTAGCAGCCTGAGTGAGGCATGTGTTTTTGAACCTGAGGGTGACAGGAGAATAATTTGAAATGACTTAATCTAGCTTCTTTATTATAAAGTCGGAATGTAATATAAAGCACTGGGATAAAATGGCTAACCAGCTGAGCCTGGTATTTTAAAGTAATAGAGGGTATGCACTAGAGCGACAAGAGTCTAAGTCAGGTTAATGGTGATGGCAGGAAATAGACTGCAATTGAGGTATGAGTGATTGGTCAATGTGAATAGGGACGTGATTTGGGGGACTAAAAAGGACTGTCTCCTCTTTCTTTTTTTATCAGGCTAATGGTGACTGCCCTCAAATTGGTTGGGATGAGGCATTTTGCTCAGTAATAAAAAAATGGGGTCCTTTCTTAGGACCCCTATTTCCACCTAACAAAATCGTCCACCATGTTTTAAATACAAAGTCCAGTCAGAACCATTTCCTGAATACAGAAAATCAGCACTGCTATTCATCTGCTCCAGATTACAGGTGGATTTTTATGTTAAGATCATTTTAAATATTAGGTTGATATTAACAACAAAAAGTTTATAATACAGTCAACAGACCTTTATACAGTTGTAAAGTCAGATTTAAAGGTGCGCATATTCTTCAAACACTGTTTCCTAGGGGCAGGTTTGCAAACTGTGTGAAAACATCTGAGCTTCAAACTGAAACAATGCCATTCCAAAACTAATCTTTCTACCAAAGTGATTTCCCCCCTCACTCATAACCTCTTTCCTGACATTGCAGGGCCTGACAACAGGTGGGGAGACTTGTAGGTGATGGGGCCCTCACGGGTGACATGATGTCACTAGTGATGCACTGATGTCACTCCCTGTGTGTTCAAAAGTGATATCTGGGGGTTGCTGGCAACTATCTGGCATTTGGGCAAAACCTAGTGGTTGAATGCCATAGTGTCCCCAACATCCCCCTGTGACACACTGACACGGTCCATGGGCAGTGCCATCAGCATGCCAGGACACTGCCAATGCCCCCCATCCCCACTGGTGAGCTGAGAGGTGGTAAAGAAGCAGGGGACATAGCTGTGAATGCCTGATGGATCTAAAGGGTATGATCAGACAGCAAAATCTGGGAAAGGTCCCGCAGTTGTCGGCAACCTGTGCTGCCATACCACAGAAATGGAGTTAAAAGACACTGGGAAAAGTCTGATCCTAATACTGGCTGACAGGCCATGGATGGATTTTCCCTAGTCTGATTGCTCAAGCATGCCCTCAAGCCATTGGGATGGTCTGCTCATTCCATCCTGATTTGGTGCTGTTGCCCGCACCCCATTTAGCAGTATGCACATAACCACATACTCTATGGGGAACCTTCCGTGCAGAGGTTCAATTCCATGGGAAACAAAAAGGAAAAAAAAATACTCGCTTGAGGTGGTATCTGCACAGTGACAGGCTAAGCCCACAGCACAAAGGGATGTGTGATTACATGACTGCAAATCAAATTCCTCCAGAGGAAATAGGAGCACTTCACCTCCACACCAAATGGCATGTCTGACCGCAGCCCTATTGGAATGGTATTTAAAGCACTGGTAAAAATTTTCTACTCTGGGGAGGAAAATAAACATCTATCGAGCTGGCTGAGCCACCAACAATTGTCCAAAAAATTGTTGGAGGGACAGAAAGGCAGACATGACAAGACTTCCAACAGGGGCTCCCCAAAGCTAGCCCACAACAGCACTCCAGTCCCACCAGACCAGTGGAAACAAGTTTTCCATTTTAAGTGATTAGTGATACAAACTGTCTTGCATAATATAGAAAAACTATACAGTTTCTTGCCCAACCAAGTATTGATAGATTGAAGTGCTGGCATGTGTTCATACACTGAAATAATACATGGGGACTATTTCAAGTATGTTCCTAAGTAATAGCTGTGCCTCTAGGATTGCTTCCATATTGGAGGTTAGGACTGGCTCCTCTACAATCTCTCCAGTTGAGGGTGGGTTACATTTTTGGAGTCCCAGTTACAGACCCCCTAAAAAGGTCTCCCACATTTCCAACCTCCCACCCCTCCTGAATGTGAACACCTCTGTGTGCCATGACAGTGAAAGTGGGGGAAAGGGTGCTTGTCCTCCACCCCCTGCATACCACTGGACCCTGCCCCCAGGCACCAAACCCATTCTTTCAGGGGACAGGAGCCCGGCCCTAGCAGGGCATCACCAGGGGTCTCAGAGCCTCCTTACCTTGATCTGTTCCTAGCCCCAGGGCTCTCCGCAGAGGCAAAAGAGTTGTTAGCACTGCCCAGAGACACCAACAGTTGCTAACGCTCTCTGGAGAGGAGGACTCTGATAGCAGTGATTCAGAGGGTGTGGGAGAAATATCCTCCCCTTACACATTACAACTCTCTGTTGCTGCTCCCACCCTGAATACCTCCATGGCCCTTCCCAGCCCAGTGCCAGAAAGCTGTGCCTCTCACCTTCTCCATTCCTGGGGCCACAGTTTGGAAACATTTATGCACCCTCCCCTGTGGCCACTGTGTGGCAGAGTGCCGGGAATGCCACACCCATGTCTAGAGGTGGGCAAACCAACCCCAACAGTTGTCCGCCTCCATCCTCCACAGGCGCCTGCGAAGAGTGCACCACAGTATGTTGCTGCCAGAGGAAAGAGTATTCACAAAAATAAAGGGACATAGTACAGTAAGTAGAAACCACAAGATGAATACTGTGTATGAATTGTTCACCTCAATTAATATACAATAAAGTTCAATTCTTAAATTCAAAGTGTATGGTATTTTTTTATTTGTAACATAACAATCTTGCAACAGCTTCCACATTTTATATATATATTCCATTAATACACATATATACTATTAATACACAAGCGGGAAACAAAATACTCACCATCCAATGATGTTTCCACTGCTTAACAATATTTCTACATACAAAGAAGTGCATCAAGTATCCAGGACCAATACTGTCCTTGCCACAAAATTTCCTTCCATACAGTCACGGAATAGTTGACCTTGTAACAGAAACCTCTTCTTGTTGTAAGTTAACAATGTGCGTAAAAGACGCCTGACGAAATTCCTAGGTTTCTTTCTTGTTGCAGACTGTATTCTTCAGAGTGCTTCAAATTCAGTAGCACATTTCAATATCACTGGAACATTAATATTAATCCAGCCCATTCTATGCTTTATCAAGGAATGAACAACGTCTTTCCTCCTGATGCAGCTGGCTAAAGGTTCTTGACTTACTGGCACCTGACTGCCCACTTCTGGTGCAGCATTAAGTCTGCCTGTCTGCTGCATGAGAGGCAGGGGAAGGGGTATGAGGAACCCCACTTGCACCATGATTGGTAGAGCAGAAGAGTGCTGTGCAGGATATCATCTCCATGACCATCTTGCTTAGGTAAGAGGAGCTCTGCATCAGCTGTGATGACTGGCTGATTGTCTCCCAAATGGCTCATGTCCTCAAGCCCTTCCAGGACATCACCAACATACTGTGTGCCTATGCGGCCAGCCCAGGGCAAGTCATTCCCTTGATTCAAGGGCTGGACCAGGTGCTGGCCTCCACACTGCAGCCAGCTGTTCTCCCATGGGTCAGGGCCTTGGCAGAGAGGTTGCAGGTGGGCATCACCACCAGGTTGAATCCTCTCTGCAAGAAATGAGAGTATGATCTGGCCTGTATAGAGTGCCCCCAAAATAAAAATTAGCATTGTTTTCCTGAATGCAGAGCTCTTGCAACAGAACTGTGAGCTCTGCAGAGGCTGCAGAGACTACAGGCCAACAGGCATGGCCAGAGGGAACAGTGGGTGGAAGAGGCTGGGGAGGAGAAGATCCACAGGCCAGCTCCTCTGCCTCAAAGAGCCTGACCAGGGAGAAGCTCCACTATTGGTTGTCAGTAGTGAACCAGGATGTCAGCAGTGGCAGGGATACTAGGCATGCAATGGCAGAGGATTTGGCAGAGGTGATTGTGACAGTCTACCTCACCAAGTCCCCTGAGACTGCTGATCTTACAGAGTACTGGTCATGTAAGGCTGTGATCTAGCCCAACCTCTCTCATGTGGCCATGAGCCCTGAGTCCACCTAACACCCAAACCCCAGCAGGGGAGAGGAGTTCACAGTCAGAAGGGTATAACACATGGTTCCTCAGCTGAGGCACTCACTTGTATGGCTCCTTTATGGAAAAATACATATTAAAAATGACAGAAAACAAATGCATTTTAAAATATTACTACTGGGCTATACACAAGGTCAGAAAGACAAGAATAATATGCAGCTTGCTAAATTGCTTGATGTAATACTTCCATGACATAGTCTCTAAGTGGAAACTTTACATAAATCAAAGGTCTTTAGAGTAATATACAAATCAATGCCTACAACTCTCCTAAATACTTTAATCCAATATTTAACATTATTGAGTTAATCTCAATAATGACCCAGTTTTTAGAACCTTTTCTGAGTTCAGCCACTTAATCACATTACCCACCTTGCCCTTTGCAGGCTTTCAAAAGCAACAGATAATGAACATAAATAAAATTTTGATAAATATAATCAGCAGTTGGGTTCTAGGGAACATATTCAAAGTTTCCATTGGAACATTCCCCACGTTATTGTGAACTTTTGACGTAAGTGCCTTTTTCTATGAAAATAAAGATGATTTAAGAGAGCTGCCTACTGGATAAAACAGAGGCCAGAACTACCTGACAGACACCAGCAAAATTAGCAGCCCAGTATCGTCTCCTCCTTTGCCCCCTTAATATCTAATAATGTAAAACAAAGAATGTGATATCATTTCCCTGCTGGTTTTCCACTTCATTGGTCATTATTTGTAGGGGTAAGGAAGTTCATAGTGTGATGACTTCATAGTCCCATGTATTAAGAATATACAATGGAAAGGGGAGCATCCCTGATGTCTGCACATTCAAACATCTATAGTGAGCTCGTGGTCCAGCTGGACCCTTATGCATATTTACTGAGACCATATACTTTCTCAGGTTGGTCGGTTTCACCTAATACACATTCTCTACCACTTACAATTTGTTAGAATAACAATCAGGTGGGTTCCACTCCTACTGCAATGTAACTGATACCTTTGGTTGCTTAGTAATAAGAGATCATTCCTTCCTGATTAATAAGTATAATTCTAGTAAGTATATAAATAGATATAAATCAATAGGGTTGCCAGTCCCCAGATCTGGGCAGGGTTTCCCCCAGTTTTCGGGGCTTTTGTCCACTGTTGGCTAGTTGACTGGTGGGGGAAATCCCACGGTCAAACAGCAAAGTCGCTGCATGACATCCCCAATGCAATTACATCACCTGGAAGTGACATCATCATACCAGGAAAAACTCTATGGTTTGAAGCCAGTTTTACCAGAGTTTTGCCCAAAAACCAGAGTGTCGCCCCTGGTGTTGCCGATGTGATGATGTCACTTCTGGGTGACATCAGTATGTCACACAACATCCCAGTGTCCAGGCAACATGACTTTCCCCACCCCCCCTACAGCCAGAAGCCCACCACCACCACCTGAAGACCCCCCAGTGAAATCCCGACACTTACCAGGAGGCCTGGGGAGGTGGGGAAGAAGTTGCCGGAGAGGACCTGCAGTGGCACAGCCAGGCCACGGCCGATCCAGCACCCTGGACCTGACCACAGAGCAAGCAGGAAAATGTAGGATGACTCAATGAGGGCTGCTACAGCTGCACCGGGCCTGTGGTTCTGGCGCAAGGGCCCATCTCTATCCCTGGGCGCAATGGCCGGAGCACTGCTGGGCGCCCTGTCCAAATGCGCAGGAGACGCCCGGTGCTATGCCTTTCCCCCAGGCCCAGCATCTCCAGTTAAATAAGGGGGTGGGGCCAAGTGGGGCAGATGACTGGGGGAGGGCTGAGGAGGAGCTAGAGGGAGTGGAGAACAGATAAAAGCAGGGAGCAGCAAGGGGGCCGGAGAGGATTGTTTGGAGCTGGCTGACTCGCCTAGAGAGACAGAGGAGAAGCCCTCCAGGAGGAGTTGGAGGTAGTGGTGGTGGCATAACCCCCCTCCCTAGCTCAGGTGTCTGAGGCCCCTGCTAGCCTGAGGTGACTGGGTACACAGTGGTAGACCCCCTGGTGAGATCCCCATTTAGTGGCAGTGAAGGGAGGTCAGATGACTCTTGTGACACCCAGAATGCCCCCCAAATCCCCCTGCTGTATGGCAAGGGGACCTGGCAATCCTATAAATCAAGGATAAGTATGTGTTTATATGTGTGTATACACAAAGAGAGAGTGGCTCAGTGGTATAGCCTATGCTTTGCATGCGGAAGGCCTAAGGTTTGGTCCCTGGCATCTCTAGTTAAAAGGATCTGGTGCCCGAGATCTGGAGAGCCACTGCCAGAGAGTAGATAGTACCAACCTTGATAGGCTAATGGTCTGACACAGCTTCATGGGTCCTTGTAAGATTTTCTTTCAATTATCTCATTGTAAATCAGTGGTAAAAATTCACCTTCTGCTTTTACAAAAGAACCGCCATTTATCCTTGTTGTAATGCAATCTTCTGGTGCTTTTCCACATATAATGCTTTTGCTTTGTACTCCAAATATGAAATTGAAGATAAAGCAATGCCAAACTTTCACCTGCAGTAAGAAGTAGCAGATTTACCCTGATAAATTGATTTTTGTTTCATATTTGTTTACTCTGTGTTGCATTTCACTCTTTTTTGCCTTTTAGTAACCAGGAAAATTTTCTAAAGTAGTTCTAGAACTGGAGCACTTTCAGGTTACTACAGCATTTTTAGTTACTTCAGAGAGCCAGTTCGGTGTAGTGGTTAAGTGCGCAGACTCTAATCTGGGAGAACCGGGTTTGATTCCCCAGTTGTCCACTTGCAGCTGCTGAATGATCTTGGGCAAACCATAGTTCTGTCACAGCTGTTCTCTCAAGGGCAGTTCTTGAGAGAGCTCTCTCAGTCCCACCTACCTCACAGGATATCTGTTGTGGAGAGGGGAAGGGAAAGGAATTTGTAAACCGCTCTGAGACTCCAAGTGAAGAGTGGAGTATAAATCCAATCTCCTCCTCCTCCTCAGTTACTAACGTAGAAGAGGGAATAAGGCACAAATGTACTGAAGAAATTGAAACTACAGTGAAATATGCGTAATCCCTATATAATTCAGCAATTTAAAATTGGAAGACTTCTAACAAAACAATTTAGAACCTTAAAATTCTGGAGGAAATCCCAAAAGAATTTCATAAGTCACTCTACTTCCCACCAACATTTACCACACAGTGGATGGAGAGGTGGGATGATAAGTGAATAGCATCTGGTTTATACATAATAGGGAGAAACAATATACAATCAGTGAATCACCTGCATCTTTAACATATCCTCTCTTTTGTTATAGAATACCACAGAGAGATTGCAGAAGGTATATCATGATAGAAATACCAGTAGGATTAGGAATACATTTGCCAAAACATCCCAGTGCTACAAATAAGCAAATGAGGGAATATCTGTGAATAGTGCAAACACACCAGATCTTATGTGGAAGGAGATAGGCAGTGGTTTTCAAGTTTCCCAGATCATTTTTATATGTTACTGTAAAGATGCTGCAAGACAAATTCAGTTTCAAGAATGGGCAGAAAAGACAAGTAAAATATTGCAGTTTATGGTGACTATACCCTGTGTACATCACCCAGAACTGAATCTGAGCCAGGCTCTGCTTTATCATTTATTTCCTGGAATTTAATTCTGGATTATGTGAACAATTAGAATGACTTTGAGTATGTGCAGAGTGTTTTGTTAGACCACATGTGTAGTCAGACACATTTGGCCAGCCAAACAATCTTGAACTGTGATGACTCCTGTTTCCTTTGTATATGTTTTTCAGTATGCAGGGAGAACAAGAGGCAGTTCCTACACATTGCAAAAAATGATGTTTGTAATTCTGAGATTTGTAATTGCAGTAGAAGAGGCAGAAGTAACAAATTTAAGATGATATTCTCGGAGGGCCAGGCCAAAATTCAGCCTTTGATCTTTTTTCTGTCAGGTATTTCCTTTTAATCACATTTCATTCTGCCAGTTTCTTTTGGCTGTCAAACTGGGAAACAGCTAAAAAGGACATGAGGAATAAATTCATTTCTCAGCTATCCAAGTGGCAAAGCTCTGCTTTTTCACAGTTATGGCAGCATTTGATCCCCTGAGTTCTCTTATTGCTTTGTGAGGTATGAGTAATAAAAAGAAAGGGAAGGATGACATTTTTTTTCAGGACACTGAGATTTTTTATGGTCATTTAACCAACTCAGCAAAAAAATGCCACCCTGTCTCCGAAGAGCACATTCTGTTTTTCTAGTAGGAACAGTAGGCATTTGTAAAGGGAGACATCTCTCACAGGAGAGAAACAGGTACTCGGTGGAGCAGGCACCGGACTGCTACTGATCAATAACATGAAGCTGGGTACTGGATTGTTCTAATAGAATCTCTGAAAATAAGAAGTAGGTGCCTCAGCTCATAATTCAGACAGATATGATTTAGATGTTGGAAAAAGAAAAGGGGAAAAATCAATAGTGGGAAATCTCATCTGTAGTTGCTATCTGTACAAGCTCGAACAACTGTGCTTTCTGTAACTTGAAACATTAATTTTGATGGCACATGGAGAAAATGAGTTGGGCTAGAAGACTAAAAACAATTCACCATAAGACAGCAAAACCTACTCCACCATATCTCCCCTACCCTATAATTAGGCTAACTAAATAAAGATGGACAAAATGAATGTCTTACTGGTTTTTAGTTCTTACAAAAGTGTTCACTTAGGGCATGATTTGATCCTCATGCATGGGGGAGGGGATCAGGAACCCAACAACTACAACAGCATGTTGGTGCCATGCCAGTTTAGCCCATGCTGTATTGGGGAATTCTAAGGCTCAGGGGACTACAGTCCCTATCCGGGTTCCTGCACTCATGAATTAGCATTGAAGATAGCTAGAATAGCATATAGCAGTGATCCTCAAGACAGCATCTGAGGGCATTGTGATTAGGGATGCTAGACCCCCTGGTGTGGGCAGGGGTTCCCTGGTTTGGGGTGCTCCTCTCCACCCCCCAATAACACCCCCCCCCAAAAAAAAACAGGCAAGAAGCTGGAAATAAACGTGATGTGCCCATGTGACCTGGAAGTGATGTAGGCATGTTGGTGTGTGTGTGTGGGGGGGGGCAACACTCTGGTTTCTGGGCAAAATTCTATGGTAGAAGCTAATTCTACCATAGAGTTTTGCCCCAAAACCAGAGCATCACCCCCAATGTCCCCAATGTGCCTGCATCACTTCTGGGTCACATAAGCCAATTCTGCATCTAGCATTCACTCCACATTTTCTCAATTCGGAGAAAAAAGTGCAACTCAAAACCACATTCAAATATCTCAGGGCAACGCTGTACTGACTGCAACTTCACCATAAATGGCCATAAAATGGCCATAAATCTATGCAGAAGGTACAATAAAACCCAATGATCAAAGAAAGTCAAAGGGGCATGCAGTCTGGAGGGTAGAAGAAAATCTGATGATCAAAGTAACTGAAAGCAGCATGCAATGAAGAGGGGAATTTCTGTTCCAATGTGGGTTTCATAAAAGAACAGAGGAAAAAGCCAATGCAGAATCAGCCACAGGCACATCATGTTTATTTTCAGCGTCCCTTCCTGCTCCCAGTAAGTTAATTCCCCATCCCCCATCAGCAAGTCCAAGAGACCTGGCAACCCTAGTTGTGATGCTCACATATTTGTTTCCTGGCATCCTCTTAAGTCTTGGTGACAAAATGCAAAGGCCCTTGAATGGAACAGAAAAGGAATGATAATAATAAGAGATAGGATTTATACCCTACCCTTCACTACCCAAGGGAGTCTCAGAGCGTCTTACAAACTCCTTTCCCTTCCCCTCCCCACAACAGACACCCTGTGAGGTAGGTGGGGCTGAGAGAGCTCTGACAGAAACTGCTCTTTTTCAAGAACAGGTGTGCCAGGACTATGGCTTGCCCAAGGTCATCCAGCAGGTGCAAGTGGAGGAGTGGGGAATCAAACCCAGTTCTCCCAGATTAGAATCTGTGTACTTAACCACTACACCATGCTGGCTCTCAAATCATTCAAATCAAAGGAAGTCTCAAATCATTCCCTATCACTTGACTGATTGATTGCCCTCTGAGCTCAACCTGGGAAGGTATGTGACAGCCAACCTCCCTTGGTTTGGCCACAGACACAATGTTCCTTATACCTATCCCTGTGTCTTCCCCTTTCTTTGGAAATTGAAACCAAACAGTGTCCCTTTCCCACAGCAAATAATCAGCCCCAGTTGCCTCCATTGGTTCAGTTTGGAAATTGCTTCAGAAGAACCCAGAAATAATTATCTTTGCTACTGCTAGGAGTGCCCATTCAGAAGCAACTACCTGTACTATATATTTATATATGTAAAATGTTTATATGCTGCCTCTTCAAAGGCTTCTGTGTGGTAGCTCACAAAGTAAAGGATAAAATAATAAAATCATTTATGAACCCATTAAATAGCACTAGTCCTAATTCCAATTCTTGTGGGACCCGCTGTCCACTTCTCTCCATTGCGAGAACTGTCCATTTATTTCTACTCTCTGCTTCCTGACATTTAACCAACTTTTAATACATGAGGACCTATCCTCCTGTCCTATGATTCCTAAGTCTACTCCTAAGCCTTTGGTGGAGTACTTTGTTAAAACCCTTTGGAAGTCTACCCACATGCTTGTTAACCTTCTCAAAGAGCTCTGAAAAATTGGCAAGGCAGGACTTCCCTTTGCAGAAGCCATGCTTTAAATGCTTTTGTTCCTCTGTGTGCTTAATAATTCATTTTTTAATTACAGTTTCTACTAATTTACCCACAACTGACTTTAAGCAAAGTAGCCTATTCTTTCCTGGATTCCCTCTGGACCCCTTTTAAAAATATGTATAACATCTGCCACTTTCCAGTCCTTCAGTATGGAGTCCAGTTTTAGTGACAAGCTACATATACAGGTTAGTAGATTCAATTTCACCTTTGAGTTTCTTAAGAACCCTTGGGTGTATGCCACCTGGACTCAGAGACTTACTAGTTTTCAATTGCTTAGTACTCCTCTAGAACTTCATCTTGTCACATCAATTTGACTCAGTTCTTCAGAAACCCTTCCCCCAAACAACAGCTCTGGCATGAGTACAAGCCCCACATTTTCCACAGTGAAAACAGCTACAAAGCCTTCATTCAATTTCTCTGCCATCTCCCTGTATTCCTTAAGCAGATATTCTTGACAAAGAGGATCACCCTAATGGGAGATTCTGTGCATTGTGGGAAATTCAGTGCACTTTCCACCAATCATTGTACCAGTGGCTTTCAGGGGGCCTTCTTGATTTACATGAGCATGATTGCTAGCGAAATCTTAAGCATAGTTACACCCTTCTACAACCATTGACTTCAATTAAGATAGAAGAGTGTGACCCTGCTTACAGTTATACTTTGCATGAGCTATTATTTATCTACAGCTGGACCTACTAGGCAAAGGGGCAAATGCTGTGCTTGTGTCAACAGACAAGCAAATGGGAACAGAATGAGGAGAAACCAAAGCAAAAGACCAGCATTTGTCCCCTCCCAGTCATAGTCATGCACCTGCCCTGCGTGGGCAGAAACAGATGCATTGCCTGCTTTCATTGGCAGGCAAGCATAGTTGTGCAGATGGAGGTGGGAATAAAGCACAGTCTTACACTGTGGGGAGAAACAGAGATAATGCCATGGCTAGCTCCAGTTCCACTGGGGAAGACTCTCTGGATGATGAGGAATTCTTTTCAGGCCCTGAGATCTCTGAGGTACAAGCCCCTCCGAACACTCCACAGGCAGACCTCACGATTCTTCCCCAGAGCACCAGGATCAGAGACAAAGGAGGGTCAGAATGAAGACAGGGACCCAGTGAAGGAAGACATGATGAGCAGCCCAAGGTATGCCTCTCCCCACTCTTTCTGGAGGAGATAAAGTGTAATGGTTAGGGACAGGAACTGGGTCTTTAACCAGATTATCAGAAAAAGTGAGGATCCCAGCCTCTTACACAAGCCTGCATTTCAGAACCTTTGCTGACTGAACAACTCCTGTAAGGCTTGTTGTCATTGCCCTGGCTCTTGCCTGCTTGACACCTGCTTGCCTCCATATCCTGCTTTGACTCCTGCCTGCCTTAAACCTCACCTGCCTCTTTCCTACCTGCTTGCCTTGAATCTGGCCTCCTGCTTGCCAGCTGCAAAGCAGGACAGAGAAACTAAGACCTTGTGCCCAACACGCAATACATTAATGCCACCAACTTTCATTGACTTCCCAGATTTTTATAAATTAGCAGGGTAAATCAAGGATCTATTCTATTTCAAGAAAATTCATTGCTGGAAAATTCCAGTTTTCCATACCCAGAAAGACCTTGAAAACTTTGTAGAGAAATAGCATTAGTAAACAAAATAAACTCCATTTATATGCATGACAATGCAGACAGTTGACATTGTTTATTGGTATAATACATCAGCTGCATGCCTCCTTAGCACTGACTGCCAGGCCTTCATTATGAAGTCTTTCCCAACAGATAATTTAGAGTCCCAAGCAACTCTCAGATTGTATTGTTAATTAGTAATATTCACTTTGGGTATTTAGCCGAACACATACTATTCTGAGTTCTTTTTTAAAAAAGCATTTAGAAAGGCAGAAAATCTAAATCCAATTTGGAATTGTTTGTAATTCGGCATACTTTCTGCAAAGCCCACAGATACAATGGAGGTGCACTTTGCTGAAGTGTTACTGAAGTGTGTGACTCTTCTGGTTTGTTTCTAAAGCTGGAGTTTCTTGGTACAGTTACGTTGCATTTGTTATGAAATTTGAGAATACTTGTAGTCACCAGAATAATTTTTAAAATTATTCTTATGCCACCTTTCCACCCAATCAGGGTCCACACAAGGTGGTGAACATAAGAACATTAAACCATTTAAACAATTAAAATAGAGTTAAAATAGAGTTAGCACCTTTTAAATGTATAATGGATATGCTTTTATGATTTTATATTTTGTATTATTGTTTTTATCACATGTAAGCCGCCCTGAGCCGGCCATGGCTAGGTAGGGCGGGATATAAATAGAATCATAAATAAACAAAATTAAAATTATAAAATTCAGTTAGAAGCACATAAAGAACACTAGCTAAAAGGAAGTACTTCTTCAGCCAAAGAGTAATTAAAATGTGGAATTCACTGCCACAGGAAGTGGTGGCGACTACAAGCATAGACAGTTTCAAGAGGGGATTGGATAAACATATGGAGCATAGATCTATGAGTGGGTATTAGCCACAAAGTATAGATGGAATACTATGTCTGGGACAGTGATACTCTGCATTCTTGGTGCTTGGGGGACAACAGTGGAAGGGCTTCTGAAGTTCTGGCCCCACTGGTGGTACTCCTAATAGAGCATTGGACTAGATGGGCCATTGGCTTGATCCAACATGCCTTCTCCTATGTTCTTATGTCCCTCTTGCAACTGGACAGATTAGCACCTTGGGACCATCCAATCCTTCTTCTGCTAATGGAGAGTCCAAGTCAGAACAGATGTGAGAAATGTGCTTAGAAAAATGATTGCATTGTGCTGTAGGGCAGTCCACCTCCTCCTATTGACCAGAATCCAATAGGCCCCTTGACCACCCAAAAGAGTTCTGCAGGTCTATACAACGTGGATGCAATAGCCATAGGATTATATTACCTTTTTAACACCATCACCACCACACAGTAGGCTTTCAAATGAGCTTTAGCCTGTCAGATTTGTCCCAAATCTTTCTCCACCACCAGTCTAGCATAGGAATAAAACTTTTGTTAAAATGGCTTAGGTATTACAAATATTGCAAAGATGGCAGATTTGCTTGTGTGCCCTCCAGCAAAGATACAATGCAATATTCCTCTTCATCACAGCACACATATGGTGGGACCAGGCACATGAAAGCATTTGCCATTTCACAAGCAGCTTTTCTCTTTTTCCAACTGCCCCCATGCTTCAGTTTCTAAAACACAATAAGCATTTAAAGAAAAGATTTGTCATGTTTCAGCAAGGTAATTTTGTCTTGTTTCAAAAGAATGAGTCACCCAGCCTTGTCGATTTAAGGGTTTAGTGAAACCTTGCCTATGGACCTGATTAAAGTGGGGGCGGGGGGGGGGGGGGACCAGTGACGCAAATAGCAGCCTTTCTTTCACTTGGGTCTGAGCCCTGTATATTAAGCTGTTTCTGTTAAAAAGGGTCTTTTGTTTTGGAGTGTCTGTGGGTAAGGTAAACAAGAGCTGTTACCTCTGTACAATCTGTGCAAAACGTTTTCAGAAAATAGGGTGGAGAAAGTTGTCTTCTTCGTAGTTTCATCGTTTCCTCTAACAGTTTTAATCAAGTGATTCTGCTTCCTTCATTAAAGTTACTCAAACAAAACTCCTGCTTTTTTAGGCTCCCAGTACCTGTATTTATAAACAATTTTACAGTTTTTACAATGAAGTTTCTTAGATTCTTAACCCTGTAGGAACAAATGATGTTACTTCTATATTTTGTGCTATGCTAAGCAGAATCAAAACCAGGGGTCATTTCGAGCAGGAGCCTGGGGGAGCTCAGCTCCGGGAGTTGGTGCCAGCCCTCCCCCCCCACCCCGGCAGGGGAATGCCTGCTTGTGTCATGGCTGCAGCAGTCCCCTGGAAAGGTCCTTGTTCCTCCGACCAGCCTTCTGAAGGCTTCAGCCACCACTGAAATAGTGGTATTTCTGAGGCTTGGATTAGTAACTGTCCCCTCTCTGCCAGCTCTTCTTTCTTTCTTTCTTTCTTTCTTTCTTTCTTTCTTTCTTTCTTTCTTTCTTTCTTTCTTTCTTTCTTTCTCTCTCTCTCTCTCTCTCTCTCTCTCTCTCTCTCCCTTATTCTTTTTCTTTCTTTCTTTCTTTCCTTCTGAAATACTTCCGATGATGTCAGGTGGTTTAGCATCTGCAAATAAGTTATGTTAATGAGCTCCTGCACCTCTTTTTCTACAAAATGACCCCTGATCAAAACAATTTTAAACACAGCAATGTTGAGAGGGGACAGAGAAGATACAAATGTACATGTTTCACGAGGAGAAATGGCAGAAAGCCTTTCCTCTCCCAGTACTTCTTTCACATCCACAAACTGCCCCATGGAGCTGATGAAGCATCCACTGCGAAATCTCATGATTTATGTGGTTACACCCATTTTTTGCAAAAGAACTAGTTTTATCAGTTCCAGGTTGGGAAATTCCTGGAGATTTGGGAGAAGTGCCGGGGGGGGGGGGGGGCGATGACTTGAGTTTCTCCTAGCCTCCATGGTATACTATAAAGTCCACCCTCCTATGCCTCCATGTGCTCCAGGGCAACTGATTGCTGTAGTCTGGAGATCAGTTGCAATTCCAGGAGAACTCCAGCCCCTACCTGGTTGTTGGTAGCCAATGGCCAACAGTATGACATCACTTCTGGGTAAACCTGTAAGTGACATCATGCCTCTCTAGGAATTATTTGGATCTCTTGAAATTATAGAATTTTCAGTGATTATTATAGAATTTTGGCCAGTCCCTAGAAAGGCATGACATTATTTCCAGTGATCTTCTTGATCACTAGAAAAGAGGCAAATATCCCCTGATGCCATGGTTAAGTCATTAAAGTGGTCTTCTTGTCCTATGCAGAATTACTCACAGTCCATCCTTTCTTTGTACCTGCACAAATACATTCATTGAATGTCTAATATTGGCTGTTTTTTGTACCTGTGCAGCCAGTGGCATCTATTGAGATTGCGAGTGTAGATCTATTCCAGTCCGGCTTCCGCCCTGGCCATGGGAGGGAGACTGCGCTGGTCACCCTCATGGATGACCTCCAGAGATACTTGGACCAAAGCGGGTCAGTGCTACTGTTGCTCTTAGATTGGACAGCAGTGTTCAACATGGTCATCTACAACCTGTTGACCCACTGCCTCACTGACGTAGGAATCCAGGGAACTGCTTTACAGTGGCTTTCCTTCTTTCTTCCAGTTTGGTGTAGTGGTTAGGAGTGTGGACTCTAATCTGGGAGAACCAGATTTGATTCCCCACTCCTTCACATGCAGTTGCTGGTGTGACCTTGGGTCAGTTGCAAGTTCTTTCAGAGCTGTTCTCTCACAAGCAGTTCTTGAAAGAGATCTCTCAGCCCCACCTACCTCACAGAGTATCTGTTGTGGGGAGGGGAGGGGAAGGAGATTGTAAGCCACTCTGAGACTCCTTTGGGTGGGATATAAATCCAATCTCTTCATCTTTTCCATGGTCAGGGACAGAGGGTGGTGCTAAGGGAAAGGATGTCCCTATGGTACCCACTTGAGTGCGGAGTGCCACAGGGGGTGATCCTCTCTCCAATGTTTTTTAACATCTATATGCACCCCCTCACCCAGTTGATCCAGGGTCTTGGGCTGAGTCTCAGAATCTAAAGATTCTAACAAAGGTTTGCTTTCATGCTCTGTATAATCCCTTTCTCTGTAACTTGCTTTTGCAATTCAGCTACAACTATGTGTTATCTCTTTTACCATGTATCATGTCACTGGGGACACTGGGTTATTGTCCGATGTTTTATGACTGGAAAAGGGTCTGGTCAATGTAACCATTTGGTCCGGGAGGGTGGCATCTTCAACACCTGGGAACAGTCGGCCTCTCCCCCCTCTCCCCCTCTGCATTCCTTTCCTCCCTGCCGGCGGAGACACGGACATTTCCTTATCGGCGTGTGAAGACCTTGGCAAGTTATTTGTTATGCCCGAAATGGACACATCTAAGGAATCCTGGTTTAAGAAGGGAAATTTACAGCTTCACACCTCACCCTTGTTCCTGTGGGAAGCAAACAGTCAAAGGACCTTTAGCCCGTGGTTTTTCCCTCTTGGTGATTGGTTACCTATGGGAAATTAAAATTGTACCGGAGGGTATATTAATCCTGCTTCTATTGTATGTCTTATCTCTAACAATGGTCCGAGGACCTGTAGTAATGTAGTAATAGGAAATAAAGAACTCTGTTTCATCAACAAAGGTCTGATCCTTGACTACTTAGGACAGAAGCCTCACACTGGGTTGCCATCAGAATGCTGATGACAAACAACTTCATTTGTTGGTGAAAGGATGTGCGGATGCCACCCCAAATATTCTGGACAGGGCATTAGGGGTTGTGGCTGGATGGCTACAGCAGAGCTGGATGAAATTAAATCCATCAGAGATGGAAGTCCTGTACCTGAGCAGTGGGGGTGTGGGATCGAGAATCTGACTCCCAGCGCTTGGTGGGGTACCATTGGCACCAGCGCTGAGGGTGAGGAAACTTGGGGTGATTCTGGATCCCACACTTTCTATGGAGGCCCAGGTCACCATGGTTGCTAGATCAGGTTTTTAACATCTCCGCCTGATCAGGCAGCTGGTTCCCTATCTCACATCTCAGGATTTAGCTGCAGTGATCCACATAACGGTCACTTCCAGGCTGGATTACTGTAATGCGCTCTACATGGGGCTACTCTTGAACCTGATCTGGATACTGAAGCTAGTGCAGAATGTGGTGGCACACCTGCTGACGGCAACGCCTTTGCTGGTGTTCATCCAGCCAGTACTTTGCTGACTGCCATGGCTGCCAATTGAATATCAAATCCCTTTCAAGGTTATAGTGCTGACCTTTAAAGCCCTACATGGCTTAGGAGCAGCATATCTGTGGGACTGCCTCTTTACATATGCACCCCGGAGAGCCTTGTAAGAGCCTTACCAGGAGAGCCTCCTGGTAATCCCTGGCCCAAGAGACATCTGCTTAGCCTTAACCAGGGCCAGGGCTTTTTTGGCCCTGGTCCCGGCCTGGTGGAACATGCTTTGACCTGAGATCAGGGCCCAGTTAGAGCTATTACAATTCCACAGAGCCTGTAAGACAGAACTGTTCCACTAGGCCTTTGGGTGAAATGGCAGATATTAAACCATCTCAGCCTCCCCTGCCTTTGGTACCTGCCCAGTGCCTCCTAGACACTGTTTATCATCTATGGGTTTATCATCTATATTAAGTACTTCCCACCATCTGATCAAAAACGGTTATAAATCAGTCAATTTACTATTGCTTGTTAAAATGTCACAGGACTCATGTTTAATGGCATCTTGTTTTAATTGTTTAACAATTTTATTGTTTTTATTATGTTGTGAGCCGCCCTGAGCCCATTCATGGGGTAGGGCAGGATAAAAGTTAAATAAATAAGTAATAATAAAATAAGTGATCACAAGAACTGATCACAAAACTAGCTAGGTTTGTTATCAGACATGAAAGCCACATGGAGACCGATTCCACAGAAGCAGTTGTTCCGCCCTCGGTCTCCCATTTCACCCAATTTTACTGCTCAATTTCCCACTATTTGTTGTGTGGTAGCACAACAAACACTTGATCCTTATGTTTTAGGATCAAGAAGACATGGGGGAAATTGAGGGGAGATGCGGGCCAAAATGTGGCTGCACAGCCAATAGTGGGAAATTGAACAGTACAACCAGGGGAAACGGGAGACCAAGGGCAGAATAACTGCTTTTGTGGCATCAGTCAGAGACATCTAAGCAGTAATACTCAGTTCAAAAGACTCAGATTTTTTTCATTTAATGATGTGTTTTTAAACAACTGGAGTCAGTAGTGGAAGATTGGAAGCAACAGTTGCAGATAGTTCAGGGAATGATTGCCTGATCTAAAGAAGTGAGCCGTGACTCACAAAAGTTCATACCCTGCCACAAACTTTGTTAGTCTTTAAGGTCCTACTGGACTCTTACTCTTTTTTAATGATCACCTTTGTTATTGTAAATGGTGAGCAAGATGCAAACCAAACTGCTGGATTATTGAGGATCTCTGATTGCTTTACTTTGTCTCATTTAGCCAATACGAAAGCCCTTCTGTGAAAACTTTTTTAAAATCTGCCCTGTTTCACTTGATAGATGACACGCCTTATGGGTCGTCCCAGGATAACCACTCTGTGGTCAGTTATGAACTTGCATTTATAACCCCAAACAAACCTATAAAAACACATCAAAAAGAAAATTCAGATGTGCAAAGACTGTTTTTCTAACCCTGGCTGAATATCTATGACAGTTATGAGTTGTGTGAGACCTGGACATCTTTCTCCTTTTCTGTTAGAACTGATATACACAATATATGCTTTATGAAGACAACCCAGTTAAAACTGAATGTCAGATTGAATCTGTTGCTTAATACAATTTCATGTACATACAGATAAATGACAAAAACACAATAAAATGTCAAAAAGGATAGGGAAAACAAATGAAGAAATGTAACAAGGTTTAATATATATCTTCTCACTAACTAAATTATTATTTGAGAATGGGAGAAAAACAGCTGCCAGAGCTCTAGGAAATTTGAAAAATCAAAATTTGACATAAATATACAGTTTTAATTTGGAAGGGGGAAAGCTGTTGGTGTCAGAGTGCTCTAAGATCATTTTAAAAATGTATTTTTCTTCTCAATTACCACATTGTTTCAGTGGCCAGGTGAAGATTGCCATATTCATAACAGATTGTCACATGATATAGCCCAATATAAGTGCTGCCGTATGAACCAGATTCAGACTGTAAATTACACAGACAAAACAGAGGAAGCAAATTACCTTTCCAATACTAAACATGAATTTTATTTTATTTTATTTTTTTAACATTTTTATTATACATAACAATAAATTGTACAGACAGTTTCTTCATGTTACACTATTTTACAATTTACTGTTGGTCAGGATACATATCAAACAACATCTTATTGCTAAAAGAAATGAATAGTATTTTGGCCTTACAATTGTAACAAGTCTATAGGATAGACACAATTTAATTTGCTGTCACATATTCTAACAGTGGGTACCATATTGCTGGAAATATTTTTTTTTGTTTTGTATTGTTATTTAATACATTCTTAGAAGCTATCTTTTCCATTATAAAGAATTGCATATCTTGTCATACCAAAGTGAGGTTGTAGGAGGTAGGTTATTCTTCCATTTAATGGCAATACAGGCTCTTGCTGCTGCTTGTAAGAAGTCGATTCGTATTTTCTTTGTATTTAGTAAATCAGTTTTCCCAGAGTGATAGTAATAGTATTTCTGGTTTGTTGGGGACAAGGTATCCGGTTATCTTGTTGATGTTTTCTATTATCATATTCCAGAACTGGGCTATTTTTGGGCATGTCCACCAGCAGTGAATGAATGAAGCCATTAAACCACAGCCTTTCCAGCTGTGGGGGAAACCCCACCCCCAAACAGGAAGGTGGGGAAAACCCCACCCCCAAACAGGGACATAGCATGGTAATGTTCCCAACATAATGACATCACACATAAGTGATGTCATGATGTTGAGACATTGCGTGGTAACACTGCTTTTGGGGCAAAACTCTATTGTTTTAGGCCAAAAAACCATAGAATTTTGCCCAAAATGCAGAGTGTTGCCACACGATATTTCTGATGTGATGATGTCACTTCTGGAACACCCCCAACCCTCCCCCACCAGCAAGCCGAGAGGACCTGGCTAAAAGTAACAGATCAATTCCATGCAAAGAGCTGCTAGAACGGGCCCAGTGGGGAGAGAAAGAAGGTGGGCAACCCCCAACCCCCTTTCTCTCAAGCCCTCACAGGGTTCGGTTGGGGGGGGGGGAGAAGGAAAGCCCAGCCTGGGATGAGTCGCTTGCTTTCCCTTTTCTTCTCCAGCCCCGGCACAGTGGTGAATGCACTCTGCTCTGTTCTGCTCTGGGGAAAAGGTGCTCCCAGAGGAATGAGCCAAGATGGTGTGGAGGGGGAGAGGCCCTGGGGGATTTAATTGGCAGCTCCTGGCACCACAGTGCCCTGTCCCCCAAAAAATTCTTGCTTACAGAGCTGCTGATGTTGCCTCCTGGCACTGATATTCAGAGAATTACTGCCTCTGATCACGGAGGTTCCCTTCAGTCACCATGGCTACTAGCCACTGACAGACCCATTCTCCATGAATCTGTCTAATCCCCTTTTAAAGCGGTGTATGCCCGTGGCCATCATTACATCCTCTGGCAGCAACTTCCACATTTTGATTACTTGTTGTGTAAAGAACTACTTCCTTTTGTGAAGAATGTGTATTTATTTACTATATTTATTTATTATACTTAAGGTCCACCTTTCTCACTGAGAGTAAAAGTAGATTATTACACACTATAAATTGATACAGGCAATATGAAGAGACATCTAATGAACAATTTACTAAGACTAGGATTTAAAAAATATGAATAAGCATAGCAAATTGGACATGATACAGTATGAAGATGCAATGGGGATAAATGGCATGACATCAGCAGAAAACCATTCAGGGACAACAGGGAAATAAGGGCAGCAAACAGATAATACACTATCTTTAGGAAGGCAGAGCAGGCCATAAGGGAAAGGATCGGTAGTGGAGGCAGTAATGATCACAAGAACTGTGTTTATTGGAACACGACTGCCTGCTAACAGACCAGGCCACAATCAGGTCTCAGTAACTCTAACTCCTCCTCTTCCAGTTAATGGTCACAAGACCTGAGTGTTTCCTTTCTAGAGAGCCTCAGGGAATCATCCTTGAAGCAACAGTACCAGTATACCACACTTTGTGTGTTTTAAAGGGGCACAGATGTTTGAAATCTCAAAAGGAACAAACTTACTTATGAAATCAATATTTACTAAAAGTACAGTTGTTCTCATGTCTTTATTTGTATTGAATATCTTGCACAATATGCTTAAGATTAAATCGCCCCTCCTCATCTATCCCATGACCAAAGCACAGTTTATAAACTTTGTCTCTTTTACATGAAACAAATTTTTAGTTTTAGTCACAAATTATTTGCAAGTAGTTGAACTCCTCTATTATTACTTTTTTTTTTGCTTTGGCTGCCTCCTTTTTACAGTGAAATCTTTGTATAGAGTTGCCCCATTCCAAGCCTACTGATGTACTTAGACTAAAGTAACTCTGCATAGGACTGCACCGTTTGTTTGTCTCAAAATCATTATTGGGGGTTGGAAGAGATGGGGGAGCAGTGTTGAGTGAAAGAAAAAGTCCCTAGCATTCTTTGGGGCCAGTATCTCTTATGCTAGTAGGGTTGTCAACCTTATAACTGCTGATCCTGGGAGGTTTGGAGGAGCAAGCATCCCAGACTCTATGGGTCACTTCTGGTTAATCACCCAAAGGTGATGTCACAGCCCCAATCTATAGATCATAGAAATAAGGGGAAATTCCTACAGCATTGCAGATGTTATGATGGCACTTCCAGGTGCTCCTCTGGAGGTGATATGACAACATCTATGGTGTCATTCCCCCCATTTTTTCTCCCACTGTTCCATTAGTCAATTGAGGTCAGGGGCAGGAGTTCATCCACCATATGAAGGCAAATGTTAACCCTAAACACTAGTGATTATGTGTCCAGAACTGGTTCTCATTGGGGTATTTCACACAGCACCCCGTAGCATTTCAGGACCGGTACAAGAACTGAAGGACGCTTGGGAGGAGGTTTCAAGGTAAACGCTTCCCCAATGGGAGAGGCATGTTTCTGTGTGAAAGGGCCAATATGTTCCGTTAGGGAACCGGTACTAATACGGTTCTGTGTGAAATGCCTGACAGAAACCGTTACTGAAGAGTTCCTGAAATGGAACATATTGGCTGTGTGGAATTCCTCAAAGACTTTCAGCATTTCACCAGATTTCTGAAATACCCATTATATTTATGTTCTCTTTAACACCAGATAATATAACAAGAATAATAAAAAGCAGTAATAATAATTGTCTCATGTTTGAATCTTTTAGAATTAGTAAATTAACGCATCCAATTTACACTCTGCAAATGCTTTTTAACAAATAATGCCCCCCTAAAATTCTTTATATTTTGATATATTGGTCAAAATAACAAACTCTTCTCAAGTAGTTTTAAAGGTAAGCAGGTTGTATTTGTTAACTCTGAAGGGTGAGTAATATAAGAAGTAATTAGTGTGAAACACATTAGCATAATGTTCCATATGGTGTTATTCTTGCATTTGAATATGACAATTATACTTTAATAAATTAACTTTGGCTTGTCTTTCTTCCTGGCTCACACATAGTCAAAATGCTGAAAACCTATTATTCTTGAATTTACAGAAGAATTATGCAGATGATAGTTTTTGTTTTTTGTAGTATTTGGATGGCTTGGCAGCCTATCATTATAGATGCATTTGCTATATAGCCTTCACCACTGTGCATGCACACTGGGAACAAGAAAGCCATTATTTTTGCATACTGCATGGAATTTCTAACTATATGTAATCAGACCACATCTGGAATGCACATCCAAGGCCACCCATTAAACCACTTAATATTGTAAAACAAGATTGAGAATTCTGAAATATTTCCACATCAAGGAACATTGCCAAAAAAAGTTAGCTACAAATCTAACCTCAGTTTCTTTATGGTTATTTCCAGATGGGATATTTGCCCCATTTCCACATGGGTTATTTGCCCCAGATTTGATGCTGCTGGATTTACCCCCCTCCTGTTTTCTCATAGCATCATGGTACATTTGTGCACCTAAAGCAAAGAAAAAAAGGGGGGGGACTCAACCCAAAAAGTAGCTGCAATCTGAGAGGGTCAAGCTAACAAGTACATTATTATTAAAAATGCAAATATTTATTAGGGTGTACACAAAAATAAAATATAATAAGATTAAAAGAAACTGTCTAAATATCAGACTCTTAAAGTTTATTTCAATCAGAATTGTTTGTAATACATATCAAATTGATGGATAAAACTTTTCACCTAAGGACCATACATGTTTCAGCCCCTATGGGCTTTCCTCAGTGGTCAGTATTCCTTATTTTACAATGACACACATCCATAAATACAGGCATAAAGAATATTGAATATACACATATGTGACCAGGTGTTGCTTTCTTAAATGCTATGTAGTTGCTACAAATTTGTATGATGGGCCTGAATAATAGCTATACAAATTCTCCAACTTATTCTGGTACCAAATGTCCCATTTGTCAGGATGTGTGTCACTTCCATCAAGGGTAATCAGTGTTGATTCTGCTGCTTGCTAAATAAATTAAAAACCTATGACCAGCAGAGTATGTTCATAGAACCCTGCTGAGTCACATGACAGAGTGAGGAGGGTGCCGGTTGGGGTCAGGGCTCTCGGTTATTGTCGGTGGACAGACTCAGAAGGGAAGCGCTGAGGGAGTGAAGCGACTTTCACCTTCTGAAGAGACTCTATGGAGAATTCTGTTTCTAGAAAGGAACAGACTCAATCATAGTGAACTAAGCGAACACAAACACTAACATATATCAATCCTGGCGAGCCTGTGAGATGTGGTTGTGGGAGGGCTGAACTCTGGCAGGGTCTAGACAGCTGTGTAGAGGCCAGCTGTGACTCAAAGAGGCCAGTAAGACACAGCTATAGAGGAACCACAAAGCAGGACAGGAAAGAGTATAATAGAAGAGTGAGTGAACGTGTAACCATCTGTATGCAACAAAGAGTCCTCTGTACAAACAACCGATATTCCCCTGTTGTGTTCTGCCAATAAATTACATTTTTATTTTATCTTGAGAAAACCTTGGTGCCTGACTAATACTTAAAAAAAAACCCAATCCCCAAAGAGACTAGTTAAGAAGAGAGGGACCTGAGTAGTATTCATAGACTGCTGGGCCGATCTGTTCCCTCAGAGGGAAAATTCAAACCACAGCTTGTAAAGAGGAATAGGGTCATAACATCCAAAGGAGGGACACTTTGTCCTATCTGCCTAAAATGTGGCAGGGAGAATGCAGTGAGTTAGGAGAGCAGAGCTGTGTCTCAGTGGAGCAAAGAACCCAAAAGGTTACAAGTGGAAATTTTATTCCAATGGTAATTAATAAAAAATAGAATAAGGAATTTGAACATGTCACAGCTATAGTAAAAGAAACAATTATTAGCAAACAGTGAAATTTCTGCACCTTTACTTCAGACTACATTTCACAGAAGTACATATATCTCAGAAGGTTATAAGGTATAAAATATTATTTTTAAAAAAACCTTTAAATGCATCCATTGGAAAGGCTTTCTGAATTTTGCTTCCCTGTTTCCAAACTCAGAGCTCCCTGTGACTGAAATCCAAAATGGCAGCCCTGTTTGTTGCATTACTTTAATAAAATGTGGCTACTAATGATAGCCCACAGTGTGCTGTATGGGAATGGATGTATGTGCCATGAAGTTGCAACTGAATTATGGTGATTCCCAACAAGGGGCTTTCAAGGCAAGTGAGAAGTAGAGATGGTTTTCCATTGCCTTCCTTTGCAGATTCTTCCTTGGTGGTCCCCCATCTAACTACTGATTCTGCTTGGCATTTGAGATCTGCCAAGATCTGCCTATATCTTTTGCTGTCCTTTTAACCCCACTTAATCCTCTACACAAGGCTACGACTCTGAGATGGAGCCTGGGACTTTGAGAAATGGAGGGAACTCAGTGGGGATGTGGTTCCATGGAGTTTACCCTACATAGCTGCTATTTCTTCCAGGGGAACTGAGCTCTGTAGCCTGGAAACCAATCGTAATTCTGGGATAAATCTAGCACCCACTTGGAAGATGGCAACACTACCTCTATACCTAGCAACCTATCAATAGTACCAAGTAGGGATGTTTGTGGTAGGCAGATTCATTGGGGAGCTGCTCATGTTTGTCTGCTTTGATTACTCACAGACTGAGCTGTACCATGCTACATATGAAGAGTGGCCCCATGGACAGAGCTGTGACCCACGTGAGTAGTCAAACAGCCAAAGGAGAGGTCAGCTCATGACTGGTGGGCAGGGGATGTTCAAGCATCCCACGCACTAAGCGCAAACCATCCTGGGTGCAAGTCTCCAGTGGCAGACAATTAGGATTAGGATACCAGTAATATCTTTCATGCCATAGAAATACCAGATACAACACTGCCTAATGTTGAAGCAGTGTTTAAATCAATATATCCACTAAAATCTACATTTTTATGTAATGACACATGGTGTGGGATAGTCTCAGATAAACCACTCTGTTTATCTACCTTTTGCTGTCACCACAAAGCAGATCCTAATGACTGCTTTAGTAATTTCTTCCTTTCCAGGTGACTTCAGACCTTTGCTAAAGTCTCAAGGTGATTATACATTCCTTCCCCAGAATGCTTTCTCACACTTCAGTGGCTGCAAGACATCTTATTAGCACAACTTTTAAAACTTGGTAGCAAAGATGTTGAAAGCACTGATACTGGAATACATTTAGAGTTAACGTGTTGAAAGCGGAAAGAGACATTTTATTTGCAAGGCTGCTTAGGAAAGCAAGAGAAAGTCTTTGAAACATTAAAAAAAACAGTTCTGTTTTGTGTGGGTTTTTATACCACCTTCATCACTTTGTGCTTCTCCCCATGTCATTTTCTGTCATGTTACTCCCATTGCTTCTTTTTTCACAGCACTGATGGAGGCATCAAAATGTTTATGGCATTTCTGCATTAGATAAAGAACTAAAATGCGGCATATGCATCCTAGTGAAGTCTGAAAGTGGGCCATTGGTAGGATTATTTGATGGCTGGATTCAGACCAGTCCAACCCGTTTCTGAATAACTGGGCCAGTCTGTAAAATGGAATACAGTTCTCAAAGGGAGGAGGCATGGATTTGTACCCTGAAGCATATTCTTCCCTCTTATAAGTGTGGTTAGTGGGAGTCATTTTGGGGGGTTATTTTTAAGGAAAAAATCACAAAGGGCCTCAGCCATTGAAGTGTGGCTGCCATATTTCAAGGTGGAGCTTCAGAGGAATGGATTAGATTCTCTGGGGTTTTTTCAAAACATTTGAATTCTTATTGTGATGAGGTTTGATTGTTATTTATAATGTTGGAATCCTTATCATAAATACTTGTGTGGAGATGTGGTGTATAAATATATAATAAACAACAAACAGAAAATTTCTACAACGCTTTTACCAAATTTGTACAGCTTTGTGGATTATTAGTGCAGAAATATATCCAGTGAAAAAGAACAGGTTTTTAAGTTTGGAAGTTTCATGCACCTTTGACCTGATCTTAGATAACATAGAGCAGTATATTAGGTGGATATTGCCTATAGCTTTGGGCATGCTTGTAAGAGATGCTATAATCTCAGGGGTCCCAGCTTCCCTTCCAAGATCTGTAGCCTTGTCTCTGTGTCTCCCGCTGCCATGGGGACCATTTACTGCCTTGTGCACCACTGGAGGAATAACTGCTTGCCAACTGCCTGCCTTCCCTCAGAACTCCTTTTTTAATAGTGTGCAGTCTATGGTTGCAGTTACATGCACCAGTTGAAGTGGACGGGAAGTAAGGCTGGTCCCTCTGGAGGAATTAGAACCATGGTTACGAGATCACACAGCCCTTTGTTGCTGCGGGCCCAGCCTGTCACTGTGTGATCAGATGCAACTGCGGGTGAGTCAAGGTTTTTTTTTTGCCATTTGTTTTCCATGTGCATAAATGAGGAATTGCATCTCCACACCAAGAGTCCCCTATGAGTATGCAATGATGCACATACTGCGGGGGGGGGGGGGGGGGAATGGCACCAAGCTGCAATGGTCTGATCAGACCATCCCAATGGTTCGGAAGAGTGCTTGTGCAATCAGACATGGGAAAGTCCGTCCATGGCCCATCACAACCCATTTACTACTGGATTTTTCCCAGAATCTTTTAACTCCGCTTCTGCAGTGGAACAGTGCAGGTTGCCGATGGCTTCAGGATGCTTCCCAAATGTTGCTGTCTGATCTCACCCTTTTGATCCGTAGGGCATTTGCGCCTATGTCAGATCTTCTGGCATGTATGATTGCATCCTATGTGGTACAGAGAACCACAACCAGCATCCAAAGTTATAAAGTATTTATTAAAGATAAAATGTATACGAGCATACCTTTAGCACAGAACCAGATCAGGCAAGTGATTCAAAAGAAAGGATAAAACACAATTCCTCTGTCCCTCTATCTATACATGCCCTATCAGATGTTAAAATATAAGACAAGCTCCTTAGCTTAAGATGATATAGATCTCTAGAGTTCCATTACCTTGCAGCTTCCTCCAGCTCTTCAAGCCAGCACATGGTTAATGGCCTCCTCCCCCAGACTTCAATTAAGAGTTCTGTCTGCAATATGGTCTCAGCATCAAAGAGACCTTCCTCCTTGCTCCCCTGAGTTTTATCACCTCTCTTTTCCCCATGCACTGACCAGGTCAGGCTAAGTCAAAGAGGTTTTTCCTGGAGATACTTCCCAGTGTTCCTTCCTGAAGTCACTCTAGTAGTAAATTCCTCCAAATCTCTGTTCCCTGCTTTTTTTGGGGGGGAGCTTCACCATTCCATTGTCTAGACCTATTAGCATTTGTATGAATGTGTGTGCTGAAGTAGGTCTGGAAAGCAAATGAAGTGACTTCCTACCTTCTGCCTATTCTTTGCTCAGAGAGAGGGGGAAAACTTTTAAAATTCAGAGTGAAGGTTTTGCTCATTTCAAACCTCCAAAGAAAAAAATGCATTTCTTCACACCATGTGAACATGAAAGCAAATGGGCACATTAATCACTGGGCTGGGGGCATGCAGTACAGGCTGCTGCAGCCTGTTCAGTTGCCCTGCATGTTCCTCTGTGCATGAATGGTGCTTTCAGGGTTGCACAGTGTAACCACAGGGTCTCCAGGCTCTGGGAAACTCTGGAGTCACTATATTCTTTTGGCTCTTCCCTCTGGTCTCATGATCCAGTGTATCTTCCCTATAAGTCTCTCTTCTATGTTCAAGCCACATTTTAGCCACTGTTGATGTTTGTTCCTAAAGTCAGCAACATTTATATTAACAGTATTTGTTTTCTTTCTGAACTGTATATATCTTTGTAGATGTATATAAATTCTACTCTGGGTGGCTGCAGCACAATCCTACTCATGGAAGAAAATCGCACTATACAGAGAGAGAGAGAGTATATTGGTAAATCTGGAGATTAAGGGGTGGAGGCTGAGGAGGACAGGGTTTGAGGAGAAAAGGAACCTCAGCAGGCATCATGCCATAGAGTTCATCCTCTGAAGCAGCCTTTTCCTCCAGGGGAACTGACTTCTGTTGTCTGGAGATCAGTTGTAATTCCAGGAAATCTCCAGGCCCCACTTGAAGGTTGGAAACCCTATTAGTGGTCAGACCAGGATCTGGGAGTCCTAATTTCAAATCTCTGCTCTTCCATGGAAACTTGCTTCATGACCCAACCTACCTCTCAAGGTTGTTGTAAGGATAATATGGAAGAGAAGAGAATGCTGTAAGTAATTTTGGGTCTGCGATAGGTAGAAATGTAAATGAAGTAAAATTAAAAATAAAAGTAATAAATCAATGCCTTCTTTCATGATTACAACAGACTGTGGGGGTTTTTTTGTTTTTTGTTTTTTACTAGTACTGTTTAGTTTTAATAGTTATTATGCCCCAATCAGGATTTATAAGTCTAAAGAAAGAAAGCCTTTAACTGTGGGTGTGGAGGGGGGGTATTTGTGAATTTCCTGCAGAGTGCAGAGGGTTGGACTAGATGACTGTGGAGATCCCTTCCAACTCTATAATTCTAAAAATACTTTTTGTGACTTGATAAATTTAAATAAACAGAACAGCACAGAACTGAGAATATTCCTTTGATAAAAGAACAAACAGCAGTTCCTTCCAAGGAAAAGTCACATGATTAATATGCTGATGAACAAACTGGATGAACTAGAAGTGGATTTATGCAGATGTCACTGAGATTTGCTCAGTGATTTACTCTCTCTCTCTTTTTTTTTTTACTATGCATTTCATTGTTCTCTTTACACACTCCACTCATGTTTTAAACTATCTAGGACACATCACATAGCACCTCAGTGTAAAGCAAGCATTTTCCTTCCTGCGCCATTATTTTTTCAGTTTGAAAACACTAATTTACAGCAAATGGCATGAGTGGAAAGGATGCTGTTTAGCATCATAAGGTTTCAGCTCAAGCATTTTAATTTGGAAATCGAGTTGAAAATAATGCTTAATGGGTTCATATCATCCAAAGTGCTACTTAGGGCTTTGAAATGAAGAACATTTAAAATGTCTAAATCTAAAAATAATGGGATGTGTGTAATCTATTCAGAGAATGTTTGTTTTTCATGTAGTCCTAATTTTGGCGAAACCACCATTAACCTAAAAAAAAATGCTCTTGTTTGTGGTATTCAACATTTTTTAGCAAATGGGAAAAAATACACACACAAGAGTTTATGAAACTAAATATCAGGTAGACATATATTATCCTGTAAATAATAACAATGGATTAAAGGACACCATGACATTCACGGACATTTTTTAAAAATAAAGAAACATGGCCTAAACATTGGCAGGGTGTATTAGTACAATTTTGTGAGGGCTACATGCTGGGGAGCAAAACAGAGAGGTGACTGTTGGTGATGGTGGTAAAAATACTAAATTGGTTGTTGTTGTTGTTCAGTCATATAGTCGAGTCCGACTCTTTGCGATCCCATGGACCACATCACGCCAGGCCCTCCTGTCTTCTATTGTGCTCCCAAGTTTGCTTAATTTTATGTTCACTGTATCAGTAACACTATCTAACCATCTCATCCTTTGCCGTCCCCTTCTACTTTTACCTTCAATCTTTCCCAGCATCAGGGTTTTCTCCAGTGAGTGCTCCTTTCTCATTTGGTGGCCAAAGTATTTGAGCTTTAACATCTGGCCTTCCAGGGACCAGTCAGGGTTGATTTCTTTTAGGACTGACTGATTTGATCTCCTTGCAGTCCAAGGGACTCTCGAGAATCTTCTCCAGCACCATAATTCAAAAGCATCTATTCTTCTGCGCTCGGCCTTCCTTGTGGTCCAACTCTTGCAGCCATACATTACTACTGGGAATACCATTGCTAAATTGGTACAGAACAATAAATCCTTTAGGAAGCAGTGGAACAGCAGCTAGGATGTAGGCAATATGATCAACGTTTATTTGATTCAGTAATTAGATACATGAAAGAAGGAGGTGCTCCTATTTTGGAGGCAATGAGAAAAATAATTGTTTATCACCACTGATAGAGGCTTTCATTGTTTTCCACTTGCCAAAATATGTTTCATTATAAGCAGGGCTCCGTTGGAGCCGGAGCGCTGCTCCGGGAGAGAGGAGCCGAGGGGGCGGGTGCTTAACAAAGCCCCGCCCCCCCGGCCTCCCCCCCCGTCAATGCTTCCCGGGGCTGGCGGCGCTCTGCCGGCCCCGGGAAGGAGAAGCCTGTCCCTCCCCCTCCCACTGTTCCTGGGGCCGCGGCAGAGCGCCATGGCCCCAGGAAGCCCATTTCCTCCCCCCCGAGAAGCCCGTCCCTCCCCCCTCCCACTGCTCCTGGGGCTGCGGCAGAGCGCCGTGGCCCCAAAAAGCCCCTTTCCTCCCCCCCGAGAAGCCCATCCCTCCCCCCTCCCACTGCTCCTGGGGCCGCGGCAGAGCGCCGCGACCCCAAAAAGCCCTTTTCCTCCCCTCCCGAGAAGCCCATCCCTCCCCCCTCCCATCAATAGTCCCGGGGCCGGCGGCACTCCGCCGTCCCCGGGAAGGAGAAGCCTCCCCCCTCCCCCTGCTCCTTCCTTTCCCCATCCTTCCCCTCTCCCTTCCTTCCTTCCTCTCTCCCCCCTTCCTTCCTTCCTTCCTTCCTTCCTTCTCTCTCTCCCCCCCACCTACCTACCTTCCTGTTCCTTCCTTTCCCCCTTCCTTCCCCTCTCCCTTCCTTCCTTCTTTCCTTCCTTCCATCCTTCCTTCCTTCTCTCTCTCCCCACCTACCTACCTACCTTCCTGTTCCTTCCCCTCTCCCTTCCTTCCTTTCTTCTCTCTCTCTCCCCCACCTACCTACCTACCTTCCTGTTCCTTCCTTTCCCCGTCCTTCCCCTCTCCCTTCCTTCCTTCCTCCCTCTCTTCCTCCTTCCTTCCTTCCTTCCTTCCCTCCTTCCTTCCTTCTCTCTCTCCCCCCACTTACCTACCTACCTTACTGTTCCTTTCTTTCTTTCTTCCTTCCTTTCTTCCTTCCTTCCTTTTTCTTTCTTCTCTCTCTCCCCCCCCACCTACCTACCTTCCTTCCTGTTCCTTTCCTTCCTCCCCCTCCCTCCCTCCCTTGTTGCCTTCTGACACACCTGACATCAGGGATGTGTGGCTTTATGACACTTCTGGTGACGTCAGGGGGTGTGGCATATGCAAATAAGTTATGCTAATGAGCTCCTGCACCTCTTTTTTTACGAAAGGACCCCTGATTATAAGAAGCCTGATTCATGAGAAAAAGCTCTGTCTACAGGTCCCACAATGGTGAATTCAGCCCCAGAAAAGCAAGAAAGCAAAGGAGTCCGAGATCTACAGACTTTAGCAATAATATAGTTTGTTTGTTAAGATATTTATGTACCACCTCTAAGGTGAATAACCTCCAAGTGGGAGCCGGGAGTTCTCCAGGAATTACAGCTGCTTTCCAGACTATAGAAATCAGCTCCCCTGGAGTAAATGGCAGTTTTGAAGGCAGATTTTATGGCATCAAATGCCCACCGAACCTCTTCCCCTCACCAAGCTCCACCCTCCCCAGGCACTACCCATAAATCTCCAGGGATTTCCCAAGTAAATTATGTATCAATGGTTTATAAATTTAAAATGCTCTAAAGATGTTCTGGAAACATCATACAAAAATGAAATAACCAAAACAACCATCAGTGACAACCGCAAATATTAACCAAAGTAAAATAAATAATAAGAACATTTTTTTAAAAAATGGCTGCATCAACTTCTCCATATTTAGTCTCTAGTGACAGGTCAATATAGGGTTGCCAGTTCAATATAGGGTTATTAGGAAATCGGTGGGAGACTGGGTGGGGTGGGAACATGGGAGTGGGCAGTTACCATTGACAGCACAATTTCATTTCTGGGAAAGCTGGAAGTGACATTGCATCTCTCTAGGAATCACTGGAAACTATATAATAAAATCACTGCCAGAAAAACCAGGGGAAACCCAAAGTGGCACTAGTCCTCTCTAGAAAACCACAGAGTTTCTGCCAATCCATAGAGAGGCATGATATCACTTCCTGGTTTTCATTGAAGTGATGTCACAGCATTGCTGATGCCTTTTTTTTAAAAAAAAAAATTTCCTGCTGGCCTCTGGAGTGCTGGTAGGCACATGGCAACCCTTGTCCAATACCAGTACGGACCTGCATTTTTTCAGATATGTTCTTTTTCTGCTATAAGCTATTACATAGTATGGTTTTTGTAATTAGATTTGATCTTTGATTTGAGGTCTGGGTCACATTGGCTGTGGCCACATGTGCCAGTTGAAGCGGAGGGGAAGAGAGAATATTTCCTCTGGAGGAATTTGACACATAGTTGTGAGATCACACATCCCTTTGAAGCTGCGGGCACAGCCTGTCACTGTGTGATCAGACACAACTGTAGGTGAGTCTTTTTTTCCTTTTGCCATTTGTTTTCCTTGTGCATAAGCGAGGGATCAAGGAATCACACCTCCACACTGAGGGCCCCCTATGGAGAATGCAATGATTTGCAGTCTGCAAAGGGGGGAAAACATGGCATGGAGTCAAGACAGCATGATCAGACCATCCCAACAGCACGAGAACATGCTTGAGTGATCAGACAGGGGAAAGTCTGTCTGTGACTTGTCAGCAAGCATTAGGACCGGACTTTCCCTGGTGTCGTTTAACTCCACTTCCTTGATGGAGCAGCACAGGTTGACAACAACAGCAAGACACTTCCCAGATGTCTGATTGCTCCCTTTAGATCTGTCAGGCATTCGCACCTATGTTGGATCTAAAGGATCGTGTGATCACAGCCATTAGCAACTTTTTCAACAGGCAGCACCAGAGTATTAAGCAGCATTGCAGCTACAGCATATGGATGAATTAATTCTCTGTGAGAAAACCTGGAATCACTACTATCAGCCAAAAACATGCTATGCCCTCCATTTCTTTCATTATCTCCAAATTGTGCTTTATGAACCCTGGATGGCAAGATGGGAGGCCGACCTCAAAGCAGGGGAATCATTTTTAGGAGACTGAAAGAAGAGCAAGAGCATTCTTTCAATATAACTTTCAAAGTGCTGAAAATAACTTTTTTATTTAGTGAATTTTGTTGATACTCATGAAAGATCCTAGCTGGCACTGTAATGATATTTCAGCATATGCTTTGCATGAGATGGAAGAAAAATCTTTGATAACAATCCATTTTTGAGCATTTCTCCAGAAAGATATCGCAACCCATCTGCGGGCAATGTAACATCTGCCAGAACAGAGCAACTATTTTCCCTTCATCAGTATGACATTTTTAATTGTTTCCACCCTCACTGCAAACAATGCTAAAGATTTAAATAGTATTTAAATGAAAACAGTCAGACCGATTTCACATCAGGCGCTGCTTCACCATCGCTCTTCCCTTTGCCCCAATTGTGTGCTTCAATTTCTCACTATTTGCTGCGGGACATAGTTTGACCTGTGGCTTTGCCCGATTTCCTCCGATTTCCTCCGCAGCTACAGTGATCCTCCAAAAACAGGATCCTCAATGACCTTCCCTGCTTCCCATCAACCTACACTTAAACTAGCCAACATAGCAGGTTCACTTTCTGAACACCACTATACAGCTCTGCAAAAGATACATAAACACCACTTTATACTGGAAACCTGCTGACCACTGTGCAGCTGTTCTGGAGTTATAATGACCTCCCAGAGGAAGGAGAATGTGGGAAATATCCGCTTCAACCTTTATACTCACAATTTGTGGGCTCAGACTGCATATCTGTCTCACCCCTACATCTTACTTCTAGATAGGTAGGTAGGTAGAAAGGAACCTATTTGCATGCTAGGATTGTCAACATTTGGATGTCCAGGAAGAGAGGCTTGTTACTTGCACAACAGCTGATAAATATGAACATATCACTGCAGTCTTTAAGCTACTGAGTGGAGTCGGGCTTATTGCAACATCAAAATACATTCAATTGCTAACTCTTTAAAAAAAAACAACCTGATGCTTGTGCAAAGTACTACTTAACTGCCAGCTATGCTTCCATGCCTTTTCTCTTTGTACTTAAGTACTGACTTGTGGCAACACCAAAATTACTCCCCTCTCCCTTGTACCTTGTTATACCTCATTGTTTGCATTTAAAGGGAGCAGCACATTTAAATTACTGCTCCTTTCTTCTAAAAGTTCCCCCCATGTCAAGAAGACCCTGTGTCATTCACCTGTATTTTTTCAGCAGCCTATACTGATTTCCAGCTGCACTTCTAAGGACTGAGCTGGTCATGTGACTATTTACATGCCATAGTAAACTCAACACAGATTACCTTTTATCATTTAATCACAATAGCTTCAGCAGCTGCAACCTCCACTTTATTTATCCCATAATTCCTCCAGGATGCTCAGAGTGACAAGGTTCTCCATTCCATTTTTACATTCATAAAATCTTATGTAAAGTCATGCTGAGAGATGCCAGTGGCCCAGAGTCATCCAGTGAGCTACATGGAAAAGTGGGGCATTTGAACTTCAATTACCCCTACACTGGGCCAGTACTAGAAATACCACAGGAACACTGCATTAGCTCTTTTACTTTGGTAGTAGTACATTATCAAGATGTTTCACTTGTAGTATTTTTCTACTGATATTGGAGAAAATAACTGTGCCAGCAGAGGTCATTTAATATTCACAATAATCAAAACTGTAATCACATTCAGTCTTTTTCATCTCACAATGTATACAAGAAAGGAAGTCATGTTTATGGCTTCATGTATGTAAAGAGGTCCAGAAAATATTCCACTAAGCAGTTCAATTCCATGTGTAAGGAAGAGGCAGAGATAGCTGTTTTCAGATGTTTATTTTTCAGGCAAGGTAAGCTTGAAAACTTTGCCATAGAATATAGGTACAATGAATGGCAGCAATTTCCTATTGAAAAATTAATTGCACTAACTTATGAATGCCCTTTCCCCACAATATATGGCTAACAATAACACAAAGAGAACTAACAGCAAATAAAATGATCAGTTGCTACATAAGATTGGGTTATGCCTTAAATGTACTTTTGCTGTGACTTAACTACCTTTTTTTCTTCAGTGTGCTTTCAGATAGAACATGACTGACTTCAAGCCACTACAGAACAATTTTGAAAGTGGATTATTTAGTGTGTGTGACTGCAGCCTTAGAATCTAGCTTAGAATCTCCTTATCAGGTCATTTTACATATGCATTTTTTGCTACTGCTTTCCCTCACCTGTCTCTTCCCTCTTCTCCCTTCCCTGTTTTTCTTTCCCCTCCCATTACCTGGCTAACATCTGTGTCAAGGAATCCAAGATTGAGCCCCATAGGTCCCCTGGGGCAGTTATAGATGAGGAATCAGACTTTTGTGTATTTATTTAAAAGTATATAACGTTTTATTCAGTTACTGCCAAAATAAAGATTTATTCTACGAGCAACACATTTCTCTAAAACCATGCAACAAAAACCCAGAAAAGTAGCTTAACTATCTGACACTCTTCAATCAATCAATCTTTATTGTCATAACCTACAAACATATGGCATCTAACACTTGTGTTAGATGACAAAAACCTTAAATCCAAGAGTCAAAGGCCATAAGTCAAACATTCTCCACAATGCTAGCAATTATAGTTCAAGTGTATCATAGTTAAGGCCTCTGATCCCATAGAATCCAAGCTAGTCTCTCTCCTTCAGGGCCTTAATTCAATTATAGTTTTTGGTCCAGCAACTTCAGGTGATGATGACATCCAGCCAAGACAGGTTCTCAGGAGAAGCCTCTCTAGAAGATTACCTTATCACCCCTGACTCTCTTCCTCTCATCCTACAGGCTGCAGGTTCTTGTGAGAAACTAATGCCACCTCCATTTCTGGCCTTGTAGATAATAAGGTCAAGAGACCAATTAGTAACACCTGCAAGATGGACCAGACCCATTTCTACTCACACTGATCCTTGAGGGGGAGGCCAGGGGTGCTTTGCCACACAATCTGAAATTGTATCATCCTCTTGTTCCCTCTAAATGTGTATTAAGTCTTGTGTAACCATGTAGAGCTCTTCTTTCTTTACCGGTACAACACACATATGCAGACTGTGGGTGAAGGAACCGCTGTATTCAGGTCACTAAATTTGCCTATGAACTCCACTGGGCAATGCTCATGGGTTTGTTTTTCAGTTTATTATTAGCATCCTTATCACAGAAGTAATAATTAGTGTTTAAAAATTATTTTGACAGTAGGATTATATTATTTCTCATTCCCTTTGGTGTGGCTATAAAGACCAGCCAGGTGTAAAGCTTCCACATAGTATTTCTTTACCACAATATATATTTTAGAATGTAAGTTTAATTTTTATTATTCATTTTATTTTATTAGTAATTTGTTTTAATTTTGAAAATTATCAATAATATCGGTTTGATTAATTAGTCACTTTTTAGGCCCCCACAATGCCTTACATGGCTAACAATGATAATAGATTCCTTCATATAATGTGCATATGATATTAAATTGGGACCATTAAAAAAGGCCTTGGCTGAAATCCATCTGATCCAATTTCATTGGTTTATTGGTTCCAATCAGTGCTACTAAGCATATACTGTATTGCATGTTATGTTTCCAGCAAAGTAAGCTACTAAGAGTTTACTGTATTATATGCAATGTGTACTGCACAGTGTGTGACTTCTATGGCCTAAACACCCATTTTGTTTTTCATGAACTTTTAAATTACACTGTATTATTAAAGTTATATTTTGCTTAATTTAAGGTATGCTTGTAACCTCAAACTTTTAAGTATCCAGTTCCATTTTTGGGTTGGGTTTTTGCTCCTCCTTTGGTATTACCTCTGCCTTGATACCAGTCTCAGCATCTTCATGGCAAAAATGGACGGAGATGCCCCTAATCTTGCTGGTTTAATGAGGAAATGATGGATGATGGGCAGGGGCCCATTTCTGTGATATTCCAGGGGCTCTTGTGGCATCACAGTCACAGCTCACCAAGGAGGCCTTGTCAGCTAGGTGGCTACACTGCCAGCTTGAGAGGATGGTAATTTCAGGGACAGTCTGGCAAGCTCAGCTAGTTAGACAAAGAGAAAGAGGAGGAAAGAACAAGTCCTTGTGTGTTGACTTCTTCATTATGGCAGAGCTATTATGAGATAGTGGTTGGAATATCACACTGGGGAGCCCTGGGTTCATATCCACACTAAGCCGCATGGGATTTGCAGCATTAGAGAAAAAGAAGTGAAAGAAATGGGAATATTTCTGTCTTTAGCCGGCGGGACGGGGGGAGGCCTGTCGCTTAAATGCTGGAAGTTAAGGTGATTTTGGTATCCTGAGATTTGCAGCTTTAGAAATAAAGAAATAGAAGATGTGGGAATAGCCTTTTGTGTGTGTGTGCACATGGGCAGGAGATAAAGCTGATTCACCTGATCCAGAAAATGAGGCAATTCTGCTGTCCAGGCCCCTGCTTCAACCAAACAAATGTTCCCATATTTTCAGGCTAGGTTATGTGAGAAGCCAGTATTTATTCTGCATTCTGAGATATATTTGGAGATTTGTACTGAGTATCCAGTATGTGAGTGGTGTAGCTGTTAGAGTGTAGCTGTTAGAGTGTTGGTCTAAGATTGGCGAGACCAGAGTTCAAATCCCCACTTAGTCATGAAGCACACTATGTGACCTTGGGCCGGTCACACACTTTCAGCCTAATTTATGAGGAAAAGAGAGAAGGGGAGGAAGTTACTTCCTTTAATATACAAATGAGATATTAACACAAATTGTCTCAGTGAAGGACTTCATTACATCTTTTTTCTCCTCATACAGAGTCCTGATTGTCAATGGCATTTTTAAACAATATAAATAATTTAATATTTAAATAATTTAATATACATAGTCATCTATATTACTGGGCCTGGACTCGGTTAAGAAGATACTAGAAGCCATGTTGGATCAGCCCAATGGCCCATCCAGTGGCCAAAACCCAGGTGCCATCAGAAGGTCCACCAGTTGGGTCAGAATTCCAGAAGCCCTCCCTCTGTTGCCCCCCAAGCATCAAGAATACAGCCCCATGCCCCCCAGGGAAGTTGACATGTCTAAGCCCCTGTTGTCACCCCATATAGTTAGTCCTAGCTTGGTGACCCTTCTCTTTTTTTCGGATTTCCTTCAGTTGCTCAGAAGTGGCTGCATGCCAATAAACAATCTTGGTGAAGGTTGTGATCTATAGTCCAGATATTTGCAAAATTCCTCTATGTCCCTTTAGTTTGTCCACACAGCTGTCCTTTCCTATTTCCTTAACAGCCATGGAAGTCTCCTGCTCAGCACAAATGGATCATGACCAGCATTCTAAAAGGGTGGCCCACCTGCAGGCAAAACAGCAACAGTGGCTAAGCTCTAAGCAAGAGAGGTAACATTTGTATCACTGTCTGCAGAAGAGCTCATTATCTGTAAGGAAATAACATGATGGGGCTCACATACATATATATGCACAATTAAAATCCATCCTTTTGCCCCTAAAAAAAATATTTTGATGTTTCTTTTTCTGAAATATGACTCAGCCTTTGACATAAGCTAGTATCAGCCATACAACAGTCATCCACAGATAGACTCATATGACCCAGACAACACTTTTTTTTCCAAAACAGAGAACAAGAGAAAAAAAAAACAGCTCTAGTTTTTCACTCAGGTGCCCACAGAGCAGATTCCTCTGTAATGCACGTGAGTCATATCTGTTTCTCTATTATTTCCATGTCATCCCTATACCCGTTTTGACTGCTTTGAGTGGTGACATGATCAAGGTTTATAAGATCATGCATGAGATAGAGCAGGTAGAGAAAGAAGTACTTTTCTGCCTTTCTCACAATACAAGAACTCGTGGGAACTCCATGAAATTGCTGAGCAGTCAGGTTAGAACAGATAAAAGGAAGTACTTCTTCACCCAAAGAGTGATTAACACATGGAATTCACTGCCACAAGAGGTGGTGGCGGCTACAAGCATGGACAGCTTCAAGAGGGAATTGGATAAACATATGGAGCAGTGGCTATTAGACACAAGGTATAGATAGGAACTCTCGGTCTAGGGCAAATGATGCTCCGTATTCTTGGTGCCTGGAGGGGACAGTGGGAGGGCTTCTAGTGTCTTGGGCCCACTGCTGGACCTCCTGATGACACCTGGTATTTTTGGCCAGTGTGTGACAGAGTGTTGGATTGGATGGGTCATTAGCCTGATCCAACATTGGCTTCTCTTATGTTCTTATGCACAATGCCATCCTAAGCAGAGTTATACACTTCTTTGTTCATTAAAGTCAATGGGTTTAGTAGGCTCTAATTCTGTTTAGATTGCACTGGTAGGATCCTAAGGGACTGGGGATGAAATATAGCCCTTCCAAATCAGGACTAACTCCAGTATGGAATTTTTTGTTATCGGCTATTGCCAGAAAGCCAGGGATATGAACTGGTTCCTGTTTAACCTGTCTTTTTCAGTTTTTAGCTACTCTATTCCCTCACCCACTTGTCTTTTTGAGATTTTGATTTGAACTATTCCAACATTACCTTTAAAGGCTATAATTTCTCACCTTGTTCCTGACTGAAATTTTTAACTGAATAGATCTCTCTGTAGCCTCTTGACCTTCTGGCCCTGTCAGCTGCCTTTGACATGGTCAGCCATTTAGTTCTGATCGACTGCCTTTTCTCTTTGGGGGTTAGGATCTTCTCATTTCTTCAAGGAAGTTCACAGCAGATTGCCAGTAAAGGAGAGGTGTTGTCTCCTTGGGCTCTATGATGTGGAGTCCCACGGTTTCCCTCCTTTCCCTAATGTTGTTTAACATCTATATGTACCCTCTGGCAGAGCTCCTCAGGAGGTTTGGAGTTAGGTGACACCAATATATTGATGACACTCAGCTGCACCTCCTGTTTGAAAAACAGCCAATGGCTGGGATCTCAGCTTTGGCCTTGTACCTGGATGTCATGGTAGAACAGGTTATTTTATACAGTAGTTGTGATTTTATGATCTGTGATTTCTTTTAATCTGTTACTAAATTATTGTTATGATATTGATGTAAACTATCCTGAGCCCGCTTGCGGACAGGGTGGTATATAAATCAAACAAACAAACAGCTGGGGAAGAGTTAGCTGAAGCTGAATTCCTCAAAAACAGAGATCATGTGGATTGGTATGTCCAGGACTCAGGGGCTGCCATCTTTACTGGTGCTTGACTGGGTCTACCTTATGGCTGTGACTTGACCCTGCTTTTGCCTTGGACAAACAAGTGTCCATGGTGACAAATGCAACATTTTACCATCTACGCTTGCCAGTTGGCTCCCTATTTGTCTCATTCAGAGCTTGCGACTGTGATCTATATGATGGTCACCTCCACAGTGACTACTGTAAGTCAGTCCACATAGGGCTACCCTTAAGGACACTGTGGAAATTGCAGTTAGTTCAGAACATAGCCTGCCCTTTATAGCTATTCAGGGCTCCGATCTTTCCTAAAAGGGACAGTCCCATAAGATTTCCTTCCAAACATGTTTTTAAATCATTTTTTTCAAAGGTGCACACTCCCTGGCTGCACCATGGCCAGCCACCCCAACCAGACCCGAGAATAACTTTTTAAAAAGACGCGAGCAAAAATCCTTTTCACCAATGAGCAAAAGCCATGGAGCTGACTCCTCCACCTTTTTAGAAGCAGCAGCAAAGAAGCTGCTGCTGCTGCCGGTGGAGAAGGTGCAGCGGAGGTCAGCAAGGAGGACAATGCCAATGGCGAAGCCGTGGCAGAGGAGGAGGAGGTGGTGCAAGTACCACAGAGAAGTCTCCAAGGCCAGCCCAGTGGTGGGGAGTCCCACTTGCACAGTGCTCACTCATGGCAGCCGTCTGGGCCAAGGCATCCTTCCCTGTGCAATAGGGCCAAAGGGTGCCTCCTGGCCGGCAGGCAAATCCTATGTGAGTGAGGTTTCCTAGCCCAGATGAAGCTGGCAAGGCTTTTCTTTCTTTTCTTTTCTTTTTTTGGTCTCTGCGGGCTGAGCTGGCCATGTTCCACTCGGGGCTAGGAGGAAAGGATTGGTTTCCAAGTCAGCACAAGATAGACCCCTTGCTCTGAATGAGACCATCCTCCAGGCACTCTCATAGCTGCAATCCCATGTGGATTGCCACAAGAAGGGGCTTGCTTGCTGGGAAGGAGCCCACAGGACTCGCCCCCTGGGGAGAGAAATTACAGCCAAGGAGTGGTGAGGTGAGGAGATTGCAAAGAGCTGGGTTTGTGTGTTTTTTGAACTGTAAAATTCAAGCCCCATCAAATAAAATTGTCCCGCAAACCACAAAATCCTGGCTATGGGCCTGAATATAGCCACTAGGCTGCTGACAGGGTCTTCCTGGTCAGGTCAAATAACTTCAATCTTGTGTCACCTACTCTGGCTCCCAACTAGTTTCCGGTGCCAATTCAATGTGTTGGTTTTAACCTATAAAGCCCTAAATGATCTGGGACCCTCTTAACTTTGTAACCACCTCTCCTAATATGACCCTCCCCCCTTGCACCTTTTGGTCTTCATCATGGGGCCTGCTGCAGGTGCCTGGTCCTCAAATAGCCCATTTGTCATGCACTAGGGCAAGGGCCTTCTCAGTGGCTGCCCCTGCTCTCTGGAACCAGCACCCAGAGGAGGTTTGTGTGGGATTTATTAGAATTTGGTAGGCTGCCTTGTTTTGTGCAGCATTTAATTAACCAGGAGAATGGATGAGCTGGCTAGCTGTCCAGATGTGCTCGAGAACTGATGACCAGTTGAATTTTAATTAGAATCTGTTTTATTGTATTTATTTGTATTTTATAGGTTTTAAGTTTTAATAGTCTGCTGCATGTGCTGTAAACTGCTCAGAGTCTTCTGTTGAGGAGAGGGTGTGGGTTATAATAAATCAAACAAACAACTAAATAAATAATTGACAGTCAGACACTTGACCTCTGCTGAGCCAATATCTACTTATTGTCCTGTCTCATGATATTATCAGTTACGAGAAAAGGATCTTTCTACAGCAACATCTTCCTTGACTGCATTCTTGCTTCAAATAGTTCATGTCATTCTATTCTGGTTCAGCTTTGCCACAGGCAAAGGAGACATGTCTGAGACAATGGATGATGCCAATGATGTTCAGCTCCATCAGTCATGATACATGATCACAACATGAGCTGAACAGATGGGCACTTGATAACAACTAATTGTGATGATACAAAAAAAAAAAAAAAGGACTGAAAATGTGAGATGATCATTATAGCCCCTGGAGATGGAAGGAAAGGAACTAGTCGTTTCCTAAATGCTATAGATTGGTTTGAGGGTTGGCGTGTGCTCCGACAATTGTTGATGCAGTCAAAAATTGTGCTTTTCTCTCTGTGTCTTTTGACGACCTTGTGAATCGTCCACTTTTTTAATTGGTTTTATTGGTTAAAATGTCAATGGAACTCATCATTTGAAAATTTACTCACAGTTTTTATTTATTTATTTATTGTTAATCTTTAACAGTATGCAGCTCTGAGGAGGAGGCTATTTAGGACTGCAGGCAACAAGAACACATCAGAAAATTCTGTAATTGAGGGGCAAAGATCATTTTATATCAATCAAGTTAGTGACCCTCTTGTGCTGTTTTTTTCAGGCAAGCCTGTTCTCCGTGCTGTTCAATAGGTCCACACCCCCTTCTGTGGATAAAAGGTGACAGCTGAAGTGTCAATGTGATATTTAGGAAGAGCTCAATTAAGGTGTGGGAAATGGCTCTCTCCGCAACAAAATATCAGGCCCACGTCTTCTACAAGGATAAAACTGATAGATGAGTGCCTTCGTGTGGCATTTAGAAACTAAAAAAGGCTCTGTCCAGGTAAAGGAAATAGTCCTCCCCGCATTGCACAGTACTAACTTGCTTGTGCTAAATAGAGCACAAACTTCATATGAAACATTATGAAGGGTATTTCAGGAAATGATGCAGATGAGTTTGCCTGCAGTTGTGGTTGCTTAGTTACATATGCCCATTTTCTACCAACAGTATTTGTTTCTTCTCCTTGGGTGTCAGGTTTTAGATTTATTAATACCTAACCCTGTCTTGTTCCCTGCAGCCTTGATTGCTCTTATCTCCCCAGGCCAATCTGCAAGGGTTTTTTCCCCCCTTCTTTTTCTGCCATTGCTATGTTTGCTGGCTCTTCAATTGACATAAGACTTTTCAGCATTTTCTCTGCTGAACTGGTAATCTTTGCTGCACAAACAGCCTAGCAGGGTATTAGAAGTATTAGGCTATTAAATAGTCCAGGCATGATTTGCAGTGCAATCCGAAACCTGGTCTCTGATTTAAGATGGGGACTAAGCCCTGTGACTAGCATAGCCTGAACATTAGGCAGTATGGGTGGGAGATACACTGGTACCCACAGAGAATCAAGTGATATCAGGGGTACAACATGGGCAGAATAGTCCTAGGCACAACATGGGCAGAACAGCCCTAGGCACAACACCACTGACACAACATTACACTACTCCATACACTGCCAAGTTTTAGAACACCCTACAGCAGGGGTGTCAAACTGTTGCATTCTAATGGCGACCACCATGTGGTCAGGCCAGGCAGTCCGGGGCAAGCACATGGCCAGGCACAGTCAGAGCTTCACTGCAGAACTCAATAGACTGGCCGGATTGTAATTTGGACCTATCGGTCAGCCAGGATACAAATTGGGGCCAATGACCTGGAGATACTTAATTGTATTAATTGTAATCCTATCAGAGTGTGTGGGCGAGGCCGGGAGTGCAGTTTAGGTGCCCTGAGTCCAGCTCAGACATGTTATCTCCTACCACCTAATAAATTTCATGTTTACCATAGGGTTGCCAAGTCTGTACTTGCGCTTAGCGGAGGGGAGTCCTCGCCACTCTGGGAGGGTCCCTGTGCGCTTTGTGCGCGCACCACAATGACATCACCAAGAAGTGACGTCATCGTGTCGGGCACGTCAAGGGCAGGGCCTCAGTAATTCGAGGGAAAACCATAGAATTTTCCCTTGAATTACAGAGCGTCCCCCCCCAAAAATGTGCCAAACGTGATGACGTCACCTCCGGATGACGTCATTGCGCTGGGCACATCCGCTCAGCCTGGCAGTTTGGTGGTGGGGTTCCCCCTGGTGGCCCGATCCCAGCCGGTGGGCAATGGGCCGCTACAGCGGGGTTTTCCCCGCCCCCCCGGGGGGGACTTGGCAACCCTAGTTTACTAGAATGATAAAAGTGTTGGAACACTTTCCCTGTGAAGAAAGGTTGAAGCACTTGGGGCTCTTTAGCTTGGAGAAACGACAGGTGAGGGGTGACATGGTTTATAAGATTATGCATGGGACAGAGCAGGCAGAGAAAGAAGTCCTTTTCTCCCTTTCTCACAATACAAGAATTCGTGGGCACTCCATGAAATTGCTGAGCAGTCGGGTTAGAACAGATAAAAGGAAGTACTTCTTCATCCAAAGAGTGATTAACATGTGGAATTCACTGCCACAGGAGGTGGTGGCAGCTACAAGCATGGACAGCTTCAAGAGGGAATTAGATAAACACAAGAGGGGACCTGCAACAAAATGTTGCATAATGTGTTGTGGCCCTACCATAGTCTTCGTTGCCAGCAGTCCCCACAAGGAATTTGTGGGGAGGGGCATTACCCCACCTTTGTTTCCCTCTCCCACCTTGGTTGTGAAAGTCCCCTTCTCTGTCTTTCTGTATGCATCCCTTATCTACCAATCTTCCCTCCCCTCCCCTTCTCCTCTCACCCCTTCTATGTCAGCTTTCTGCCGACCCCTGTCTCTAGCAATCCTTTCTTACCCCCTTTCTCCTCTCACCCCTTGTATGTTTCACCCCCTCTTACCCCTGCCTTTCTCAGACACTGTCCTCTTTCTCCCACCTCCTGTCTGCCCCCTCTTTCTCTCCACTATTTCTCTACCCCCCAATCTCTTCCTCTTTCTCTCCCTCAGGCAACCCTCAGACACTGGAGAGCCACTGCCACTCTGAGTAGACCTGGGGGGAGGGGCTTGTAAAACATGAGTTTGCCCTATATTGCCCTGCCCTGTAGTGTCCAATGCAAATTTTAAAAGTGCCTCTGACCCCCCCACCCTGGCCTCTAAGTCTGCAGTCAATCATAGACCTCCAAAGTACTATATAAATCCCAGCTGGAACATCTGCAACTTAGATGATAGGTGCAAGGGATGGGACTATACTTCTCGAACCTCATATCAAGCACACTTAGAGCATTTGCCCAGTAAGGGGGCACTGAGCACAAGCAGCCAAGAAAGAGAACAAATATTGTTGTAGGATATATCTAACACTGCTTTGCTCAGAACCCTTGCAGGTATTCCGTCTCAGGACTCAGACACCAACGGGAGGCAATGAGGGTAGCATAGAGCTACAGAAGCACATGAATACTGTGGCTAGAGTGGCTATGTTTTATTCCTTGTGTGCATACCTAGTAAAGGGAAAGTTGGTTACAATAGGGGACATATTTGTGGGACCACCTCTCTCCCTATGCTCCACTATAGGTATGTTCAAACGGGCAGCTAATCCCACCATTGGCCTGGCTCTAATTTGATCCTGATCTTTTTTATCCAGTGTTGCATGACCAGACAGCTCCCCCGTGAATCCCTCACCATGCACAGACTCCATGGTGGATTGTCTAGACAACGTCCACCTAAAGGAGCCGTGCGGTCGGGGTTTTTTTTTTTTTTTTTTTTAAATCTGTTTGAGCATGCGCATGTGTGCCTCACTGTCTACTTGTTTTTCCGCACATGCGCGGACTTGCATGTTAAAAGCACGACAAGTGGTACCTTCCTCTAGGTACTATTTCAATTAACAAAGTTCATAAATTTCATGGGCCATTCAGAAACATGAAATTGTCTGGAACGTTTGAGCAGAGCTCTGTGGTCATCTCACGTTTACATGTTTATGCACATATCACTAAGAATTTTTTAAAATCGCAACCATTCAAGATGGTCCGGAGTCAGACCATCCCAATGAGCTGATTGCATACTGGAATGATCAGACGGGGGTAAGTCTGTCATTGGCCCATCGGCAAGCTTTAGCCCAGACTTTCACTGGTATCTTTAAAGTACGGCTCCCTGGTGGGGATCATGGAAGCGGCACCTTTCCCAGATGTCGCTATCTGGACGTTCCCTTTAAATCCGCCAGGCACTCTTGCCTGGGTCGGATCAAAAGAGCCGTCTGATTGCAGCCCATGACAGCTTTACTCATCTGAGCAGGGCCTTTCACAGGTGCCAGTCTGCAAATGGGAAAAATCAACAACTAACTGTACACGTGCTTTTTCCATTGTTGCCCTCACCTTATGGAATGGCCTGTCCAAGGCATCAGAAAGGCTCCCACTCTCTTAGCTTTCCTCAAACTATGCAAAACTGTATTATTCAAGAAGGCTTTTCTATACAAATAGTAGGATTGCACTGTTCAAAATGGTTTACAAAGTTACTTGGATAAATGATAACAGACTGTGTTATACAAGGGACTGTGTTACGTATATACTACTGTGCACAATATTGTAAGTAAGATCCTACTATGGAATTTTTGCACTGTTTAATGTGTCTTGTTAATACTTATGCTTTGCTTCAGTTCTGCCTTTTAGATTTCTGGTTAGTTCCGGACTTCTACAATCCTAATCATATTACATTGTTTATTGAAAGTTCTAATTTTTTTTATTCTGTTGACTCACTCTGTGTAATCTGCCTTGAGTCCCCATGAGAAAGGTAGACTAGAAACAACATAAATAAAATATATAATGTCAGTAAATGTAATGGACATTTGCAGAAATCCCTGGAGCATATTAATTGAAAGTTTTCCCCAAAGAGAAATCAAAGAGAAAACCCTCTTTTAAAAGGGGGGGGGGGGGTGAGTTGAATGGCTATATCTCAAAAAGTGAATGCCAGAGGGGTAGGGTTGCCAAGTCCGGGTTGGAAAATTCCTGGGGATTTTGGAGGTGGAGCCAGGAGAAGGCAGAGTTTGGGGAGGGGAGGGGCCTCAGCATGGTACAATGCCATAGAATCCACCCTTCAAAGCAGCCATTTTCTCCAGGGGAGCTGATCTCTGTCAGCTTTAGATCAGTTGTAAAAGCAGGGGATCCCCAGGCCCCACCTGGAGGCTGGCAACCCTATAGAGGGGGAAAAGAAATTCACCTCCCCATAACAAAACTACCTCTATCCATGCAGCTGTAATGGACCCTAGCATAATTCCACCCTGACCTAGATGGCCTGGGCTATCTCAATCTCATCAGATCTCAGAACCTAAACAGGGTCAGCCCTGGTTTGTATTTGGATGGGAAGCCACCCAGGAGTTCCGGAGTCACTATACACAGAAAGGTAATAGCAAACCACTTCTGTTAGTCTCTTACCTTGAAAGCCTCTATGGGGTCATTATAAGTTGGCTGAGACTTGAAGGCACTTACATGCACAGCATAACCCCAGGAGATTACTTTTACATCTGAAGAAATAGGGGGGAGGGATTCATAATGACACTCAGCTTCGTGTTTGGCTGGGGGCTAATTAGGGAATCAGTTTTCCATGTACAATACATGAAGTTTTAAAGTGATGCAAAGAAACAAATGGGAATTTGCTTCCTCCCTTGCCCAAATATTTCCTGGGAAAGTAGTTACACACTTTACATCAATGTAATTTCTGTGGCATTTGAAGCTTTCAAGCTATTGTATATTGTATGTTGTTTAATATTTTGAATGACTAATTTTATTGTAAGCTGCCTCGAGCTTTTTCAGAAAGCAGGGAAATTAATTAAGGAAACTATAACTAAACTAAAGTGTAATGGATTTAATTTAAATTTAAATTGATTGCAAAATCTTAATCAATTTACCTTTTGAAGCTCCTGAGAAAAAGAGGATAGTTTTTGCTTATGCATGCAAAAAGTCACTATGGCTTTATCAGCCTGTTATGGACAGACCACACAGAAAGAGCTTTCAAGAGATCCATCTCAGAGCTTTTAGTGTTGACATGCCAAGTGGTTAATTAGGTGGACAAATTAGTCTGGGATTAAATCTGTAGCTGATTAGCCATCCAAATTAATTGACCAAAACTCCAACTCCTAGAGTTTACCTTTCTTAGTTTGGTGTGTTATTTTAAAGAATCAAATGTAAACCCTATTCTTGTTATATTTCATTCACAGTCAGAGTGGTTATTAATGTCACTGACAAACAAGTTTGGAAACCACTGTGATGGGAAATTCACCTGCTTGTCTCCAATGCTTTGACAGTGTTACTTTGCCAATGAACAGTGACGTGTTTAAATTGAAAGGGACAAAAGTGATTAGGGAAAACTCTTATGGGAGCTAGAAGCCCACAGCACAAGTGTGCTTGTTTGTATCTTTCAGTCCCGAACGACAATGTGTCATGTCACTTGTTCTTAAAGAAAACTGGGACCTGTGATCTCCTTATTCATTGCCAGATTTAAGACAACATGTAGAAAATATTGTCATTGATACTCTTGTGCATATCCATATGCATTTAAGACAACTCATAAAACAATAACTGGAAATATATATTTACATTATTTATTTACATTATTTACAGGGGTCCTTTCACAGAAAAAGAGGTGCAGGAGCTCATTAGCATAGCTCATTAGCATATGCCACATCCCCTGACATCACTGGAAGTGTGTCAGAAAGCAAATGTCTACACCCCAACCACTATACCAAACTGGTTCTGGTGAACAGATTACACAGAGTTAGTCAATACAATCAACAGGATGGGACATTCAATAAACAATAGGATTAGGGTTGTAGAACCGATCAGAAACTGAAGCAACAGAACTGACGCAAAGGATAAGTATTAACCTGACGTATTAAATAATGCAAAAATTACGTAGTAAGATAATTGAGTTCTTGTCATTAGAGTTGAACATCATGGTTACAACACCTTGGTTAGAAAGCACATGAGGAGTTAAGCCTATGATGCTACCTTATACCAAGTCAGATCATTGGTCCATTTAGGTTAGCATAGTCAGGTCCAAGCAGAGAAAGGTCTTTCACAACAATTTTTGTCTGAAATCTTTAAACTAGAGAGGCCAAACACTGAACCTGGGGAGGACTTTCTGCATAAAAGGCATGTGTTCTTCTGACACTGAGACATTGCCCCCTCCTCAACTGCATGGCTGTAAATGCTTTCAAATGTTAAAAGTACTGTACCAATGGAAACTTGCGTTGGAACAAAGAGGATCCCTTCTCTCTGATGCAGTTATGAGTGTGGTGTGTGTGGGGGGGGATGTTAATGTGTGTGAGAGATTTCAAACATGTGACTTCTTAAGTACAACATAAAGTATGTTCCATACATATAAACTATAATTTTACTCAAAGTGCCTTTTGCTGAAAAGCAGGAGGGCTCTACCTTCACCTCAATGTTCTAAACATGTATTTGGGCTTTTACAATTTCATGATGACTTACTGCCAATTCATTGTGCTCTTGTTTCTGGCCTAAATGTCTTAGAATGCTTTATCCATTGCATATTAGTAGTATGAATAGTTCTGGCATGAGCCAGCTCAGGTCAGAAAACTATGTCAAAACAGGCTGTTTTTGGCCTGAAAGACTTCCTGACTTTCACCAATTTCTTTGAGATCATGAATGTGATCTAAAAGCTGCTTCAGCCCATGAATTGAATTTTCTTTTAATTTGAACATCTCTTGTATTCATTTGTGGTTTCTTTGCCTTCATCAGTCAATCCATTAGCCCTGGCAACTTCCTTTGCTTCCAGAAGATATCCCTGGATTATGTCATGATTCAGTTCCCTGCTGTCCTCACTGAGGTAATGTGTTTTCACATGTGAGAAGGATCGCTTACACAGAGGAGTGAGATTTTGTTTTGAAGATAGGGCTTCCATCTGCCACAAGGCTGATTCCATTTGCAGAAATCAATCTTCTGCTGGATGGTTTTGAAGCCACAGTGCATGTGATAGCCGGAGCAAAGCAGCCTATGGTGATTTTCTGTCAGGATAAAAAGAGCAAACAAATTTCTTCCTGCCCTTAGAAAGTCAAGGTGACTTTTTGACTGTGCATAATCTTTATGAGTAAAACAAAGGTATCATTCAAGGGCTTTATTTCACATGACAATATATATTTAGTGAAAGAGTAAAATTAGTTTTCATAAGCACCATAGATTGTATTAGGTATTCTGTTACTACTGGTACTGCTACTGTCTTCTGAAACTGAATCCAGAAAAGTCAGAAGTAATATACTAGATGAGAAGGCCAAGGTCCTGGAAGAGACAAATCTGTCAGTGCTACATGGTGTGTGTGTTTGTCTCTGATATACCCTATCAAAAGACTGGAAGTATTCCTGGATTTAGCTGTGCTTTTGTCTGTTAGCTAATGCCCCTTTCCTCCAAAATATCTTGTTGGATTTGGCCTTTTTTTAAGAGCTTGCAGATGGGCTTTTTATTCTGTTCATTTTTATATTAAAATGTGTATATTCTTCCTCTCCTTTGTGGCTCAAGGTGGATTATACTTCCAAATTAAAAAATATAGAATGTATAATAAAACCCCAAATGAACCCCTCTCTCCAAAACATCTGCAGCTTACACCACATTCAAAGCCCCAGCCAATAAAATGTCCTTTAAAAATAAAATGCCCTTAAAAACATCTTTTAGAGGTCACCCCTTTTATCTCCTCAGTGGAACTGTTCTGTAGCGTGGGAACTACTACAGAAAAGGCACAGGCTCTGGTAGAAGCTAGCCAGGCTAACTTAAGCAGGAACATACATGTACTGGTGTAATCGCCTACATTCAAACACATTCCAAAACTACTTTTGAGGACTTAAGGGACCTTCTGGACCTGGGAATCATGCAAGAAGGGCAGGGGAACTGCAGTGGGTTGGGGAAACTGGTAGAAATGAACCCAAAATCGCTTAAAACATGGTTCTATTCTCTGCTCATGGTAGTCTGGATCCAACTCAATGGGTGCGTTCACACTTGCAGATTTGAGCTGGCTGCAGCTGGCTCCAATCTGCACGTTTACACTGTAACAGCTGGCTCTCGTCCCCAACCGTCACTCAGGTGCGACAAAGTGTCTGAAATCCGAGACCAGCTCCCCTGCTGGTCTCAGCTGTCCTCTTCTGCCTGCAGCCACATTTGTGTGCTGTGTAAACGCTGAGCTGTCTCCGAGGCACTTCCGAGTAACCCCCCTCCCCTCCCCGCAGAAGCCTTTGGCTTCCGCTTTTCATCCGCCATTTTTTTTTGCATTTAGCGAGATTCGCATGAGCGCCCATATGAACCTACATTTAAAGGATAGACGTGCAAATGGAGGCTAGTTCTACCATGTACATTAGTTTGGGGTCACGATGAGGCTGTTTTCGGGTTGAAATATCACAGCATTTCCAAGTGTCTAAAGGAAGCAGTGATTTGGTCCAATGGTGCTGCGCATGCGCAAAAAAATTTTCCCATCCGCCTGCATGAGCACTTATGCACATGCGCAATCAGTGGGGAAAAAACCGAACCCCACCCCACCCCCATTGTTAGTGTGAACATGGGGGAGCTGCTTGAAGACGACACGAGGAGAGGTTAGTGTGATCGTGATTTTACGGAACCAGCTGTTTGCTGCCGGCTCCAGCAGGCTCCAGCACTCCAGTGTGAACGCACCCAATGAGTGTTATTTAAACACCTCAACATGTTCAAATCACTGCTATAATGCAGTAATGATTTCAATACATATTTCCTGGCAGTATTTTACAAGAAAACAAAAATAACTATTTAAGCAGAACACCCCTTGAATATATACTCCAGCTTCCCTTCAAATTGCATTATATATTCATTGCTCATTACCACTGTGCCTTAAGATTTTAAGAAATTCATTTTAGATTACAAAAGGACCAGGGCTATTTTAGGGGTGGAACACAGTGAAACGGCATACCGGCTGGCATCTGGCCACCCCACCCCTCCCTGCTGGGAAAAGGCCCTGCATACCCAGTCTCTGCATGGAGATCGGGTGTCTGGTGCCTTTCAGCTCCCTGGACTTAAGGGAGTGAGTTCCCTTTAAGTGCAGGGAACTGGCAGGAAAGGGCCCCATCAGGTTCACAGCGCCTCCTTCTCGGCTCTCCCTGCTCTTCCCGCCTGCCGAGGTGTGCAAGCTAGGAAAGGCTCGGGGGTGCAGGGAGGCATTTAAATGCCTCTCTGTGGCTTCCTCTGCCCACCCGCTGAAGCAGGAGAGCAGAAGAAGCCCATCAGAGTCCCCCCCATGCCATTCCTAGGTCACCCGGCAAGGTGTGCAAGCTAGGAAAAACCTGGGGGGTGCAGGGAGGCATTTAAATGTCTCCCTGAGGCTTCCTTTGCCCACACTCTTCAGTGAGCGAGCAGGAGAAGCCCATCAGAGCCCCCCTGCGCCGCTCCTAGGTTGCCTGCCTGCGTGCCATTCCTAGGTCACCTGCATGACCTAGGAAAGGCCCGGGGGGTGCAGGGAGGCCTTTAAATGCCTCTCAGTCATTTCCTCTGCCTTCCTCTTCCTCGGCTCCTTGCACTTAAAGGAGGGGCCACAGGGAGGTGGTGGCAGGGTCTTGAGTGCAGGTGGGAGAGCCTCCCTCTGTCCCCATCTCTTTGCCCTCTTTTGTTCCCTCCTTCTTTCCTTCTCTCTTTCTTTCCCTCCTTCTTTCTTTCTCTTTTTCTTTCCATCTTTTCCTCCTTTTTTCCTTTTCTCTCTTTCTGTGCTGTCAGGGGTGTGGCCTAATATGCTAATGAGATTTTGCTGTTGGGTGTAGCCCATTATGCTAATTAGTTTCTGCTGGGCTTTTTCTGCAAAAAGAGCCCTGAAAAAGACCTATTTAATAACTTAAGATCCTCTGAAAAGACAAATTGTCATGGCAAGCTTCTTTGGCTGATAACCTATCTTTTATAAAGGTATACTTTGTTTTTTAAAACATGCACATTTTCTGGGAGACCACAACTGTAGTAAGTGAAAATGAAAAACTAAATTGAATTGATAGGCCCTCATTAAGAACAAAATTACTCAACAAAACTATCCTGAATCAATTCATCACAGTGTATCATTACTTTAATTTTCTGATAGTGGTATAATCAAAGGAACAGCCATTTGCATAGCTTTTTATATTAATAAATGCAAGTACATTTGTTTATAGCTGCTGAAATACATAATTTTAGACACATTAATTAAATCTATTCAATCTCTCTTTTCAAGCACTAAACAGAAATCTAAAGCTGCCAAAACTGAAGGAGCACCACAGCAAATCCAATTTTGTCTTTTAATCTTTTTAATTTTCTTGCTTTAAAAAAAAAAAGAATGTTGATGGCAGCAAAAGAAACAAGACATTGTATACAAGAGCAGTGTTATTAGCAATAAATATTCATGTTTTGAAATAGAACCTTAATAGAACTGCAGCATATAGGGTTGCCAGCTTCCAAGTGGGGCCTGGATCTCTCGCTTTTGCAACTGATCTCCAGCTGACAGAGATCAGCTCCCCTGGAGAAAATGACTGCTTTGATTGGTGGACTGTATGGCATTGTACCATGCTGAAGCCCCCCCCTCCCCAAACCCAGCGCTCTCCTGGCTCCACCCCCAAAGTCTCCAGGTATTTTCTATCCCAGACCTGGCAACCCTCGCAGCATAAGGTAAAGAGAAAGAAATCTGTGACTAGCTCAAGGGATTCATTCTGTTTCTGTTCACTGATAGCAAAGGAAGAACACTGCTCTGCTCCGTGCTGGGGCTGGTCTCCATAAATCAACCAATGCAGTTCTAGCATTAGCTACATACAGAATTACAGCAGAGGACCCACACATTGGGGACTACTGGACCATAGGAAATGTTCATCTATTGTACCACAGGAATCATTTCCCCATCCACTCAGTGAGGAAGAATCTGTTTCTTCCTATGGTTCACTGACATCAGTGAAGGTTTTTGTTTTGTTTTTTAAAAGAAGCCAGTTTGTGTTTTTAATTCATGGCATTGTTTCATTACGCCCAGGGTCACCCAGAGGGCTTACATGGCTTGGGGCAGATGTACTGTCAGGGGCCTGGCTCTTACCCCCTACAATGAGCAAAAGATATTTATTTACCCTATTCCAGACTAGACACAGGGGTCCATTGGGGCTGGAGTGAAGCGGAGTGAAGCTCCACCAGCTCAAGAGTGGCCACTAGGGCAGCCATGGGCTGAATCAGATTATCTGATCTGATTCAGCCCTCTGCCGAATTGCCGCCAAAATTCAGTGGCAATTTTAAAAGTGACTGGAGGGAAGGGGGTTTGAGGGAGAGGCTCCAAACTTGCAGGGTAGCTGTTGGGACCTCTCCCCCAAATACCCACCAAGTTTCAAGAAGATTGGACTAGGGGGTCCAACTCTACGGGCCCCCAAACAGGTTGCCCCCATTCCCTCCATTGTTCTCTATGGTAGAAAAAAAGGTAACATTTTTTTCCCACCATACAGAACAATGGAGGGGATGGGACAACCTGTTTGGGGGCCCATAGAATTGGACCCCATGGTCCAATCTTCCTGAAACATGGTGGGTATTTCAAGGAGAGGCTCCAGCAGCTACCCTGCAAGTTTGGAGCCTCTCCCTCAAACCCCCTTTCCTCCAGCCCCTCATATACCCTATGAGTTTTTGCCATTGATTTCAATGGCCCATAGGGTGTAATGGGGCTGAAACTGACATTCCCTTTCTGACACACTTCTGGTGATGTCAAGGGACGTTGCATATGCTAATGAGTTATGCTAATGAGCTCCTGCAGCTCTTTTTCTATGAAAGGACCCCTGACTAGACATACAACCCTAACCCTAAAACACATACACACAAGAGGGCTCCAAATTGCATCTCTTCTGTTCCACACAACTATCAGTACCATTTTGAGATTCATTATCATCTTATGCTAAAATACAGCATTTCCTTTTTTAATGAAAACAAAATGAAAACAAAATACTAAGAATTCTGGCAAGCAATGGGGTGAGACTGGGGCAAAGATCAATGTTGCACATATGAGCCCCTTGCTTTCTGAAAAGTGTGGATCTATATGAATTGTTCTGGAGAATCAGGATAATGATAAGATTAGAAATTATGGGGACAAAGGAAACATGAAGCCAGGGCTTTGCATGAAAACCCCAGTGTAAACTGCTATGGGAATAAATAAGTATTACCATTAAAAAAACAAACCACATTTTCAAGAATAAAATACTATTTCAAGAAGCAATTGCAATGAACAAACTTAAATGATTTTGTAAGAGCCAGGATGAATGCCAAGTAAATGCTTTCCAACCTAAATACATCATAAGAACTGATTGCAAGATTAGCTGGGTTCATGGTCAGCCACCAAAAGCAAGCAGAAGCAGCCAGGTTAAAGTCTTAACTAAAAAAACCTAAATTTAGCTTCAAAACTAAAAAACCTAAACTCAACTTCAAAACCTTTTTTTTTTTCAAAAAAACACAACACTATGCACTTCTAAAGTTGGAGGAGGCACCTGCAAGAAAGTCATAAAACTGTTCAAGTAAAGAGTACAATTATTCAAGTCAGATGTATCCAAATTCACTCAAAGATACTTGAACAGTTCACTGAACAATCAGCTCATCCCTCATGATTGGCAAGCAGGGTAATCAGTTGATTTGGCAGGTGTTCAAATATGACTAGTTCTTAACATATCTACAGAAATACAGCCTATTGGTTGAATAACTTTTTAAACAGATGTTTATAGGGTTGCCATCCCCCCGATGGGGGCAGGGGTTCCCCCAATTTTGAGGGGCCCAATCCACTGGTGCCCAGCTGGCAAGTGGGGTAGCCCCACCCCCAAAGAGCCCCACCACGCCTGATGTGCTCGGCACGATGATGTCACCCAGAGTAATGTCACTGTGCCGGGCATATTGCAGGGGGACACTCTAGCATTTGGTCACCATAGAGTTTTTGGCCAAATGCTAGAACCCCCCACAATGTGCCTAGCATGATGACATCACTTCCAGGTGACATCATCACAGTGCATGCACTTTGCGCACACACCAGAACATCCAGGGGAGCAGGCTGGAGCCCCCTGCCAGCAAAAGATAGGGACTTGGCAACCCTAGATGTTTATGGTGAGCACAGTCAATGGGATGATGGCTCTTGTATCTTTACCAAGTGTGTAGAAGACGGAAGTTAACAGATACAACATATCTCACCCCTACATGAATTGGCACTTGACAAAATTAACTCTTCTGAACAAGAATTTAAAGTATGGGAGTTCTAGCCTCTATTGTACCTGGATCCCCATAGATGTCTTTTACATTTGCTGTACAAACCTGTTTGTGGCATGCTGCACTGAAACAGAAAAGGAGCTATTTCTGGATTTTAAGTTTACTCCTCTTTAAACATAACTGGATTTAAGTAAATGTTCACATACACACACACACATAAAATTTATTTTAAAAAAACTAAAACTCCGTTATTTAAGGTCACAGTATCTCATTGTATGGGGAACCATGCTTGACTTTAGTGATCTGATGACATTATTTATGACACTAAAGTGCCTGAATTTGAATCTTATTATACTGTATCATAATGAAAGGGCCAGATTTCATAGGTGCAATAAGATGTATAATGTGTACAATTAAACAAAACTTGCCACTTCCAATGAAGCCAGTTCCCAGAGAGGATAAAAAGTCGCATAACTTGAGCCTCTATTTATTTATTTATGTACATTTATAGCCCACCCTTCCCAGAAGCGAGCTCAGGGCAGGTAACAACATTTCATTTATACAAATATATTAGTTAGTACAATAAAACTTGAAATTTAAAACATCACCACAAATATCAAAATATTAAAATGTTGAAATGGTGGTCACAGCTGATAGCATAGAAATCTTGGGTTGTGGGAGGTTCCTGCCTATAGCCAGTGGTTGTTACATAGCTAAAAGAATAACAGGGTGACAGACATCTCAGGGAGGCCATGTACGGATGGCTGCTGCCTCAGCCAAAGGCCTGGTGGAACAGCTCTGTCTTGTAGGCCCTGTGGAACTGAAGTAGATCCCACAGGGCCCTGATCTCAAGTAGGGAGCATGTTCCACCAGGCAGGGGCTAGGGCAGAAAAGGCCCTGGTCCCGGTCAAGGCAAGACAGGTCTTTCAGGCCAGGGACTTCTCAATGGGCCTGAACCATCACATCTTGCCAAGGTTAGGCTGAATAATTTTTTTTTTAAAAAAAATCATCCCCCCCCCCAACCAGCACTTTTGCGGCAAAGGGAACTGTTGGTGGAGAAGGTTGGTTGGCTGCACGGAGCTTAGATTTAAGGCCCAAATCCATCCACAAAAATGTATGGTAAAATTCCTTTTCCCCAAGAAACATGGCAAATGTAATCCCAAATTATTTTCATTTTCAATTAGAAAATTTATGTATCCCGCCTTTTTTCCTCCACAAGGGCAACCAAGGAAGCTAACAATTTAAAACATACATGATAGAATAATATTTTAAAACCATTAAAATCCCCCATAAACATAATTAACACAAATTAAAAACAAATTTAAAACATGTTCAAAGCCATAAAAAGAACAATTAAAACATGAGTGTGGAAAAAGAGATTTAGGGTTGCCAATCTCCAGGTCCTGGTGGGGATCCCACAGTTTTCAGGGCTTCAGCTTGCTGCTGGCCAGCTGGCTGACAGGGGAAACCCCATCTCCAAACAGCCACATCCCTGCATGATGACATCACCCAGAAGTGACTTCATCACATGGGGGATGTTGCATGGGTTCTGGTTTGAGGGCAAAATTCTATGGTAAATTTGGCCTAAACCAGAGTTTTGCCCTCAAACCATAGTGTCACCATGCAACATTGCCAACTTGATGGTGTCACGTCTGGATGATGTCATCACATCAGGAATGTCCTGGAATGCCTCCCAAATCTCCCCACCGTCACAGCAGGGGGACCTGGCAACCCTAAAAGATTCACTGAGGGAATGCCAAATGAAACAAAAAGGTCTTCACCCCCTGGTAGAAGATGGCAACAGAAGGAAACAGGTGAATCTCCCTGGGGAAAGTTCCAGAACTTTGGTGCCATGACCAAGAAGGCCCTCTCCGAGGATGTCACCCACCTAATCTCAGAAGATGGGGCACATAGGGTTGCCACCAGCTCTGGGTTGGGAAATACCTGGAGATTTTTGAGTGGAGCCTAGGGAGGGAGGGGTTTGGGAGGGACCTTATAATGTAGAATATCATAGAGTCCACCCTCCAAAGCAGCCATTTTCTCCAGGAGAACTGATCTTGATCATCTGGAGATCAGTCATAATAACGGGCCCTGACCTGGATAGCCCAGGCAAGCCCAATCTCATCAGATCTCAGAAGCTAAGCAGGGCTGGACCTGGCTAGTATTTGGATAGGAGACCTCCAAGGAATACTAGGATGATGCAGAGGCAGGTGTTGGAAAGCCACCTCTGAACACCCCTTGCCTTCAAGTCCCATTAGAGGTCTCCAAAAGCCGGCTTGACTTGATGGCAAAAAAACTGTAATAGCAGTAGATCTCCAGGTGCCACCAGGAGGCTGGCAACCATAGGGTACCTGAAGCAAGGCCTCCAAAGATGACAGCTGAAATTCAAATTACATCTGAAAGCTACAGTAGGAATGTATAAGGACTGGTACTGATAAAATGGATTTATGCTTTCTTCTCCTCACTATGGGATCACAGGGGAACTCAGGGTTTTCTTAGAACATGCATATTGTATAGATGTTGTTTATAATGCTAGTGTACTGAAGCAATGATAAGCACTAAGTTATGAGCTGGAAGAGCCCATTCAAATTTCATCTTAGCTTAAAGCTCACTGGGTGGCCTTGGGCAAACAAACTTTAGACTCTTCTTCACTCTATCTTCTCATCGACAATATATATTGGGGTCATGATTGTGACCGACCTTTCTGTGTTGTGGTATAGCTTACTGGGATGTGAAGTGCTTTGCACTTTTATGAAGAAAATGTTGCCTAAATATTATTATTATGATGATGATGATGATGATGATGATGATGATTATGATTATTATTAATTATCTTAATGTTTACAGTAGTATGTTTGAACTGCCTTTCTTTCCTCTTTTATGCCAATGGTCACATTACCAGATACAGGTAGGTTTGCTGTCCTCTAGGTGGAACCTGGATTTCTCCCAGAATTGCAACTTATTTCCTGAATGGAGAGAACAGTACCACTAAGCTCTGTAGGAAGGACTGTGGTACCATGGCCCCACTAAGCTCCCTTTGCTTACTATTATATACTGAGACTGAGGCAGTAACAAGCAGCTTCTTATAAACTATCCTATTTCTATGGTTTTTGCATGAGTACAGTAATGAGAGAGCTTCATATTTCTTTTCTAAGCTTGTGGGCAAATAACATATACTTTGCTTGTGGGCAGAGAACAAAAAATGTATACTCAGGTATCATGTTTTATAGCCCTTTTTTTCAAAATAAAACTCAGAGTTGCCACTAATAAGAACACTTAAAGGGAACTGGAATGCGTACACATCTCTACAAGCACATCTCCGATTCTGTGTTGACTCTTGACCCTGTGACCCTCCATCCTGTTTTGGCTTAAGACTGAAACATTTATAGAACCCAATCATGGGCGTCAACTACGGGGGGGCTCGAGGGCTCGAGCCCCCCCCTGAAATTTCCCGGGGGGGCTCAGCCACCCCTGGCAAAATGGAGCGCCCTGCCGGCCTGCCCTCCTGCCTCCCTGGGGTGGGGGGGGGAGAGAGGCGGCGACGGCCGGCTGACTGGCCACCCTCAGGCGCTCCATTTTGCCGGGGGAGGCTGAGCCCCCCCCGGGAAACTTAGGCACGAGGCGGAGCGGGAGCCCGGGGCCCGCAAGGGCGACATGCTGGCTCCGGCTGCAGGCAGCAGCAGCCAGCAGCAATCCCCAAGGTGAGCGGGGAGAGGGAGGGAGGGAGGGGGGCAGGGAGCACGGCGGGCGGGCGGGCACGGCCCGGGGGAGGGAAGCGGTGGCGGCTCCCTGGGGGGGGAAGAGCGGCGGGGACATGGTCCCGAGCGCACGTGCGCGCTTCGCGCGCACGCACGAGAGAGCCCCCGCCCCCCCGGGAATTTAAAAAGTCTACGCCCCTGAACCCAATGTACTCTTCTGTTTTTGTGTTAAGGCGGATAATCATGGAAGGAATTGCTGCTTAAAATATTTTGAGTTGTAACAAGTTGTACTCTGTAGCACTGTGCAGTTTATGGTGTTTGGCAACTATCCCCCTCATAAAAGGAAAATATAGCATCTTGTTATCTCAAAGTCTGTTATAGAGAGTTCCCATGAGATTTTAGAGAATATGTATCTGGAAATGAACATGAATCAGCAGTAAGTGTGTTATAAAGGACTACAGACCACTGGAAACCAATTAATCAAAATCTTAATTGTCCCCCCCCCCCCCCCCCCAAATTTGTCAGTCTTTGTCATCCAGTGTTCTGTTCTGAATATCTGCAGTTTCAGAAAACTTCCCAAGGGAGCTTTGCTTAGAACAGCAAGTTTGTGCAAGTATGGACTTGGGGTCAGATTTTCCTTATTCTGTAATCCAGACAGAATTCAGTTCCATAGTTGTGACTTGAGGGCCACTAGATGCTTTCTGTAGACTTCCCTTATTAGCAGCTTCAAAATGTTCACTTGAGTGAGTTTCAGAAATAGAATAATTCATTAACAAACTAATTGACATGCTTAGCAGGCAGTTCCAACTACATGCATGGATTTCTTTCCCTTCATGCTCACTATGAATATAGCAAGCTTAGAATAATTCTGGGAAGTTCATTTTTTGCTCATTGACAGCAATGGAATGAGGTACAGCTCAAGAAGTTAGGGAAACTTGATTGCAGGTTTCAGTTGCAGGAAGAAGACCTATCAGCAACATTATTGTATAAAATCTATGTACGTATTTATTTAAATATTCATACTCCACTTTTCTCTGGTGGTTCAAGGACGCTTACAATTTCAAGTTAAAACTATATACAATACAGTAAAACCCCTTTAACTCCTATCACCAAGAAAATGACTGCAGCTTAGATCCCATTAATGGCCATAGCAAATAAAATGGCTTTACAGTAGCTTCTAAAAAAGAAGAATGGTGTTACCCTCATCTCTTTGGGGAGCCCATTTCATAAGTTTAGTGTAGTGATTAAGTGTGCGGACTCTGATCTGGGAGAACTGGGTTTGATTCTGCATTCCTCCACTTGCACTTGTTGGATGACCTTGGGCAAGCCATAGCTCTGTACCAGCTGTTCTCTCAAGGACAGTTGTCTCAGAGCTCTCTCAGCCTCACCTATCTCACAGGGTGTCTGTTGTGGGAAGGGGAAGGGAAAGGAGTTTGTAAGCCACTCTGAGACTTCAAGTGAATGAAGGGCAGGATATAAATCCAATCTCTTCTCTCTCTTCTCTCTTCTAAGTTAGGAGTCACTATTGAAAGGAGTAGACTCCTACAGATGGCAAGCAGGCAACTGTCTATGGTAGAACAATCAGAAGGGGCCCACTGAAGAACTGTAATTAGCAAATGGAGACATGTGGGAAGACAGTCCTTCAGATTTATGGATCCCAGACCATGAAAGGCTTGGAGAGAGTTGGGAAACCAAACACACCTGATAAAAGGTACTCCTAATCTTCACACAACCTCTTTTTCAAATGCAAGGCTGTGTCCTTGAGCATCCACAAGTTCTTAATCTGTTCTGCAAACGTCAGCTCCACCCCATTCAAAACAAGTAAATCCAGTCTCTACAAAGCATCAGCCTTCCCAGCCAGCATTACTTCTATCTTGTCTAGACTCAGCTTCAGCTTGCTCTACCTTAATCACTAGAACATGGCCTCAGATCATTGGTTCACAGCTTAAATGGACACACTTGAAAGCATTGATAATGATATTTAAACCTAGGCGTCATCTGCACATGGATGACATCCAACTCCAAACTGCAGAAAATCTAATTCAGTGGCCTCATGTAAATATTGAAGAACATGGGTGACAAAAATGGAACCCTGATACACTCAATAAGACAGATTCCAACCCATTAAATTTGCTGGAAACTATTTGTTTCCAATCCACCATAAAATACTGAAACCACTGAAGAGTTACTCCTGTAATACCAACTCAATATTTTGACTGATGTATAAGGAGGGAGTGGTCAACAGTATCAAAAGCTGCTATCACATAAATCATTGTTCAGTACAGATATTGGCACTTCTGAAGGCAGGTCACCCCATCACCGCTGTATCTTGGAGAGAGGTCCATCTGCTACAGCCAGCATAAATGCTCCCTGGATTTCAAACTGAAGCTTCTGTGTTACTCAAAGAGGCAGTCTCCTAATTAGTTGGGGGAACAAGCTTTAAGGAGACAGAGCAAAAAGGGGTAATTGGGATTATCCACCCTATGTATATGGGGATTTTTCCTTTAAGAGAACCCTTGAAATAAATCAGGCAAGGAGGAAAGGGAAGAGTGACTTTAGGGAAGGGTGATAATTACTGGTCTTGAAGAAGATCCATGGAAGCAGCAAAATGGCCAGCATTTTGTGAGAGAAGACAGCCCAACAAAGTGGGGGTGTATGCAGAGGATCCAACACACACACACACTGCTTGGAAGCAGGGTGCTCCTGATATTGGGCAAAATGTACCCTCGGATGGGTATGACACATCTACCAGTAAAAACAAAGACTTAATGGGCTTTTCTGAGATGGACAATGGTGTAAGAGATGTTTGATGACCCTACAAGTACTATGCAGGAAGGGCCAATGGGTTAGATGAATAGAATTAAACGTTGCTTGATTTAGGTGAATGGGTGCAGGGAAGTAAGGTTGGCTGTTGAGAGGGTTAATCCAAGGGTGAGTCAATAGGTTTTGGGAGACCCATTTTCCTAAATTATGCATCTCTCCAGGGCATGGAGGGGGGGGGCAGTAGACAGCCTCTCTTACACTTCTAAACTACTTGCCCAGGCTTGTTCCTGACTGGCATCCATTTTGTGCCCTTTTGGGCCAGGCAGTGTCCTGCACTTATGAATTTTGGGGTGATATTTTAAGAAGGGTGTTTATGGTTATTTTAGCTATAAACTGCCCCTCTGCAAGAGGAGGGGTCTGACTATTAAAATATATGGTTGTAACAAAAGTGACAAACAGATATGTGGATATTCATCACCACCCTTGTCCATATTTTACTGCTGGAGGATTTCTTCATGACAAATATTTATAAATGTACATCATTTTGTAGAAACACTGGATCTGGTTCTTTTTAATAAATTAATAAATAAATTGGACATCTGCTTTTTATTCCAATTGCTATTGATGGAAATATTCTCATTCAAATCATTTCAAGTGTGGTGGGAACTACACAATAAATATGGATTTTTCTTTATTCTGTGTTTCTAAAATGCCTTCCTAATTACATTAAATTGAGAACTTAATTGGATAAAGCCAATGAGGTTGCAGATGTGGCATCGGAAAACTTTTTCTATTGTAACCAAGCCTGTTCATTTTTCATTCAAATGGAGAAATGGTTGAAATCCATCTTATAATATGACAATGCAGTGAGGTGAAAACATTGCTTGTATCCTTTGCTTGAGTACTCTCCTCTAATCTGATTGAAGTACCCAGGGAAAGCACAATGAGAAGCAGGGCATTACACTGTAATCAGGATATGCAAATACACCCCTAAATGTGATCTGCTTGGAAAAGAAATTAATCTAGGCATGGTCAAATAAACAGTGCGTAATATGGATAATTAATCACCAAATTAGCAATTGTAAACTCATGCAAAGCTTATGCAAATTAAAAGGTCCCCCATCCACAGGCACAATTTGGCCACCTAATAGCTAAACTCAGAAGGATACATAACCCTTGGGAAGCATCACAGTAAAACACATGGAGACAATTTTTGTGGATTGTATTCCAAGTTTGTCAATAATATGCTTATGGCATACTGACTGGAGTGCAGGAAAACTGCTCTGTTTCTCTATACCAATCATTGGTTTATTGTATTAATATGAAATCCTGGAAAGGTATCAATTTCATTTTTGTACCAGACTAGGCTAATTAATTCTGAAATCCAGCAAATCATACATCCAACTAACATAAAAAAGCAGAATAAGTTCAGATACATGCTTATCCTAGTGCACACATCAAGTGACAAGAATGTAGAAAGGAATTAAGGCTAAAATCCTAAGCATATTTCCTAGGTAAGACTCAATGACACTTATTTCCAGGGCTTTTTTTTGTAGAAAAAGCCCAGCAGGAACTCATTAGCATAATAGGCCACACCCCTGACAGTGCAGCTCTCTCCCAGGATCGGCTTGCCCAGGTGCCCCGCGGCTTGCAGGGTGCACGGGGAACCCGAGGGAAGGAAGGCAGTTTCTGGATCGGCTTCCCCAGGTGCCCTGTGGCTGTGGGGTGCCGAGGGAACCCAAGGAGGGGAGGAAGTTTAAACTGCCTTCCCTCCTTGGATCGGCTTGGCTTCCCCGAGGCACCTGGGGAAGCCGGGGGGGGGGGGAGGAGGCTGTAGGTGTAGCCAACTCTGAAGCCTGCTGGAACTCCATTCCTATGCATTCCTGCCCAAAAATAGCCTTGCTTATTGCTATGATTAGATGTTTAAAAATCAAGTGGAAAATTCATGTAGCTGCAGTGTTTGAAAATAATGAGCCTGAATTATGATTTTCCCCTATTGATGACATTAATTTTTAATGGCTGAATCCATTGCCCCCCAAATTACTACTTCATTCACAATTTAAAATGGGATGTCATTTGACCATATGTGCCTGTGTGATTGACATTCATAAAACTAAGTGGCAAAGGCTTGATAGCCAGTGTTGGCAACATCCTCAGATGTGAAGTATGTTTAACCCCTCCAAATTAAAGTATATTAATTGCTGGAATTAACTTGAGATTTTTGTAAATGCCAGTGTTGCTGGAGTTCCTGTTGCCTCCTGCTTTACCTTATTTATTACTGACTTTATTTATATCCCACCTTTCTCCCCAGTGAGAACCCAAAGTGGCTTACATTGTCCTCCTCCCCTTTTTTATCCTCACAACAACCCTGTGAGGTAGATTTATTTATTTATTTACAAAATGTATATCCCACCTTCCTGCCCTCACAAGGGCCACCAAGGCAGCTAGCTAATTAAATATATACATAATAAAATCATATTTTAAAACCATTTAAACCCACCTGACATAAAAACACACATAACTAAAACAATTAAAAACAGAGCTAAAATACATCCTAAGACATAAAAATAGTGATTAAAATATTGGACAGGAAGGAGGGATCATTTAGGTAATGCCAAATGAAACAAAAAGTCTTCACCCACTGATGGAAGATGGCAACAGAATGAGACAGGCAAATCTCCCTGGGGATAAAACTTCAGAATTTTTGTGCCGCAATCCAGAAGGCCCTCTCCCAGGTTGTTACCCACATAATCTCAGAAGGAGGGGATACCCAAAGCAGGCCCTCCAAAGATTACCATAGTGGTTTGCAGGTTCACAAGGGAGTAGGCAGTCCTTCAGATATGTTGGTCCCAAACCATATATGGCATTGAAGGTCAAGACCAGCACCTTGAATTGTGTCCAGAAGCAAATTGATAGTCAGTGTAAATGGAACAAGACTGGTGTGATATGGTCCATACAACTCACTCCAGTCAACATCCTAGCTGCAGCATTCTGTACCAACTGAAGTTTCCAAACAGTTTTCAAGGGCAGTCCCACATACAGTGCATTGCAGTAATGTAGGCTGAGGATTTGAGCCTGTGTCTCTCAGAACACTCTAGTCAGACAGGCTAACCACTGCACATGCTACATAAATAAATAGTACAAGAAGGGGGGGGACCCGCGATACTCATGGGGGAGAGAAGGAGCTCCACCAAGTTGAGGAAGCAGCCACAGGTGAGTCTTCTCCCCCACCCCACCCTGGCACCCACGGCAAGGCCTGGGCCCGCCAATCCTTGTCCTCCCCCTACCGACGGTGAGGCCTGAGGCTTCTAGCTGCCAGGCCCACCGCTTCTCCCCCCCCCCACAGGCACCAGCGAGGCCTGAGTGGCTCTTGCCAGGCCCGCTGCTTCTCAAACCCCACCAGACACCCACAGGAGGCCTTCTCTTACATGCCCAGCATTTGCACCTCATGCAGAGTCAACATGGGAAGAAGACCAGCCCTGGAATACTCGCTGGTGTCACTGGCAGTGTAGAGGCCACTTGTCTCAGCTTCCTTCCGAGCTGGCTGAGCATCCCAATCCATTCTTGTCTGCATGCCCTCACTTTCAGGTGTCCTTCCCAGCTTTCCAAGCATGCACTTGTGTCGGGCAAGCAGAGCGCGAAGCCGCTGCTGGAGAGCCAGAGACCAGGGCAAGAGAGACACTGTGGCTGAGCGTGGCCTGAGGAGCAGAAGCCAGAGGCTGGCAGGGGGGCCAGTGGCAGACAGATGCCGACCCGGGTCTCGTCCCAGAGCAGCTCTGGAGGCCGACAGGTCCAGGCTCCAGCCTTCCGCTCCCTGGGGTGGTGTCGGGTGGGGGACTGGCCCCAATGGGGCAGGGGGACCTGGTGGAGGGCAGTCATCCCTGCCAGAGAGGGGGGCAGCCTGCTGATCCCTGCGCCAGACTGCACCCGGTGTGCTGTGCTCTCTCCGTGGGTGTCCTTCTTCTGCCCGGCCCAGCTCAGGTGTCATCGGGGACTGCTCCACGCCACCTGCGGTCTCAGCCTAGCACTGGAGGAGGAGGCACAGCTCCCACCCCGGCTGTGCCCAGCTGAGGGGCACCTGCCAGTCTTCCCCACCCAGCAGCTTCGGCCTCTGGGAAGTGTTTCGGCTGGCCGGCCAGCCTTTTCTTACCTTCTGTGGTGTGGAGCAGGGGGGGAATACTGGGGGCTTGGCTCTGCCTAGGGGCTGCTGAGACTTGACAACCCCCCCACCCCACTGACAGGCTGCCCCCACCCCCCTCCCCGAAGGGAAGAATGGTCACCAGAGGCAGGAGGCATCACAGCAGCAGCAGCAACAGCTGTAGGTTTATATGTGGGGATGGAGGGGCACCAGCCAGGGCAGAAGGCGGGGGATGGGGTGCCAGAGAGGTCAGGTGTGCTGCCAGCAGCACTCAGGTGCATCACTGGGGCATGGGTGAGGAGATCTGGATGTCTTGGCCCCGCTCCAGAACCCGCTCGCAGTTTCAGGTAGTCGATCACCAGCTGCACCAGCTCCAACTGTGCGGCCTGGAGGGAAGTGAGGAGGGCCGTCCATGGAGGGGAGGGGGTCCTGGCCCACTGGGTCCCCCCCATGGGCACCGGCAAGGCCTTAGCAGCTCGTTTCAGGCCCGCCAATCCCCCCCCCCCACAGCTCTGGTGGCGAGGAGGCTTGGATGGCTCCCAACTGCCAGCCAGCCACAGAGTTCCTAGAGCATTCTCTGTGCATGCGCAGGGAACACTCTTTAACTTTTGGGGGGATTTAAATATCCCCCGAATGTTTTTTTTTACTTTTAAGATTTTTCTACACACAGGAGGAGTCCCCCAAGTGTGTAGGGAAATCTCCCTGCCCCCCAGGTGCCCGCTGCACAGATTTAGATATCTGCACACAGGGGGCACCTTCGCTATTAGTATATAGATGGGACAAAGCATCACGGTAATACATGACATACATACAAAGCAAGGGAGTATGGCAATTTCCTTCTTCATTACAATTTTCAAGTGAGCACAAAAACATGAGCAAAAATAAAAGCAATTTGTTAACATTCTCAAATGCCTCAGGTTGCAAGATACAGGCCACAGACCAAATGACTTCAGGCTCTTGCCCTCTAGCCACAACCAGGCTAGTTACCTGTAACTGAGGAGGAACAGAAGTTCAGCCCAGATCTCATTCAGCTGGCAAAAAGAAGTTTAGGACCTTCCTGCCCTGCTTGCAAATAATGCCACCCTTACCCAGTTTCTCTGAGTGGTGAGAACTTTCAGGGGCCAGAGAAAGGAGCACTGGAGACTTCTGGGGTTCTTGTAGTATATTTGTTTTTATTTGCAAATATGCAGGCAGAGCACAGGTGTGCTACCCCACAACAAATCCCTAGAGAGATCATGCACCTGCTGGATGCTTCAGCTCACTGTTCAGCAATGGCTGTCTCCTCCTCTCTGTGTCTCCATCCTAAATAGGGATGGGAATGAACCAACTAAAGTTCGTGATGGATTTTGGCCAGTTTGTAGTTCCCGAAGTAAAGTTTGTGGCAGGTCAACTGGCATGAACTTTCCATGAACTTTCTTCTCTTTTTTTAGGTATTGGGGGGGCTATATGTGCATGTATGTGTGTGCATCTGGAAGTCATGGTGACATCTAGTGAATGACTCCTACTTGGGACCTGGAGGATATTCATAGGAGTGGCTGAATAAAGCCTGCTCCTGCCTTTCACCTCTGGTATTTCAAAGAGGTCTCCCATCCAAGTACTTGCCAGAGTCGACTCTGCTTAGCTTCTGAGATCTAATGAGATCAGTTTGTTGTGACTCTGTTCTTTGAGAACAGTCCTTTTAAGCTTGCAGTGCCAGTATCATTGGGTTCTGCTGGGCATTCTACACATTGTAACTGGTTGTGCTGGGCTTGCAGAATCCTCCCCTCCTGGCTTGAATTTCTTGTGACTCTGCTTTCTGCTGGATTCTGCTGCCCACTCTTTGATTGCACTTGTACTGCTGGGCACTCTGTACATTGCACTGGTTCTGCTGGGTTTGCAAAAATGCCCCTTCAGTTTCTACTGCAGAGATTCTCTGGCTTGACCTTAGTCCTGTTGGGTTTGCACTGCTACAGTGGCACTGGTTCTGTTGGGCATATTGCACTGGTTCAGCTGGGCTTACAAAAATGCCTTCCAACTTCAGTTTATACCGCAGAGATTCTTGGGGACTTTTACTTTGTTCTGCAGGGCTTCTATTGCCCCCCCCCCTTTTTGCTGTTTTTTCTCCATTGGAAACAATGGAAAATGGGGGCATTTTCTTTGGGGGGATTTAACTTGGACCCCATAAATCCAATCCTCACCAAACTTGGAAGGCAGGTAGAGGAGAGTCAGCCAGAGATCTCCTGCAAGTTTGGTGTCTCTAGCTTCCCAGGGGGCATTCTGCTGCATCACAAACCAAACCAGTTTATTTAGCCCCTAGAAGTTCATGATGGTTTGTGGTTCACAAACCAGTTGTGCCACAAACCAAACCACATTTTCCTGGTTCATGCCCTAATCCTAAATTAGTACTGTACTGTTTGGGGGTGGGGGTTCAGCTTTCCCTTTGTGCCATCTTTCCAACCTGAAAGCAGGGGCATTTCAAGCTGGAAAAATGGCATGGTAGAAAACTTAGCCCCACCCACTCTCTGAACACTGCACACCCTGTTAGCCGAATTGCTTTAATTTATGCTTAGCAATTGGTGAAATACACAGGTTCTTGCCAACTATACCAGGGTCCCACCCCTCCCGGGAGTTCTCAAGGAAAGAGGCACGTGAGGCAGATATCAAGTTCAATGCTGTTTACTGAATGATGTTGGTCAAGCACACCAAAAACATAATCACACACACAATCACACAGGCCTAATGAAATAAAGGGAGAAAATAGCACATTCGCATGAGCAGGGTATCGTTGGTGGGGAATAGCACAGTACCTTAAATGCGTTGTCCGATGTCAGGAAGAATTGGATGGGGAGAAAAATAGAAAGGCTATGGGGACACAAGGCTTGAACCTGCAAGACCACGTGGTTTTCCTGGGTAGCTACTCCAGAGAGAGAGGATTAAAGATGGAGGCAAGGGTTGGGTACAGCAAGCTGGACTGAAGGGGTAGTAAAGCTGATAGGGGGTGACGGCTCAAGAGGCCAATTGCTTCTGGGTTTGGACTTTTATTGGGGGTCTTGGGGCGGGCTATACAGACCACATCCCATTAACACACCTACTAGGTGGTCCGTCCCTTCTGGCACCTTGGATAGGTGAAAGATGGACAAAGGGAGGAGGTCCAGGGGATGGGCAGTGTTGCAAGACTATGATCTCACCAGGAAAGAGACACTGAGTCTGGGGTCCGATGACTCACCTGGCCAAATCCATTGTTAATCAATGACTTTGGCCTGTTGGCTAATGTCTGGCACATTAGTTGCTAGGCAGCTTAGTTAGCATAACGATCCAGATGTGTTGTAGAGGGGGCAGGGGGTTGACCAGCGTGCTGAGACAGAGAGAGAAAAACCTCTTTGTCTCTGTCCCAGGTGAACTGTCTAGGGTGTCAGCCTCCTGGCGTGGGCTGGAGCTGGCTCCTATCATGAAGAAAGTGCATGGCCCTTCCATTAAAGGCAGCCCAAAGTTCAGACTTATGAATCTCACAATTCATAAGAGCACTCAAAGTGCCTTGCTGGCCAACAACCCTGTTTGAATCAGGTCCGTCATGCCTGGAAAATGAGTTAAAAGATGCACCGGGAGCTTCCAACACAGAAATCCCAGCTAACATCTGGTTTTGCCATTAGTTCTTTCAATGGATACAGCTTCCATTTCATGCCAGCAATCACAGGGTGAACTTTTGATGTTCAACTGCAACAGCAGCAGTACCCATCAAAGAAGTGGCAACTTTGTTATCACATGACCAATTGCCACCAAGTATCATCCACAGAGGTTCGAGATAGTCATAGCTGTAAATAAAGCATAACTATTAATCTAATGCATTTTTATCTTGCTCCCCAGCCAAAGAGGTCAGGGTGGCACACATGGTTTCCACCCCCCTACACATTTGCTATTCTTCCTTTGGCTAATAAAAAATGCACACAAAAGGTGTCTCTCTTTCTCTGGAAACAACAAATATAAACATTCTCTGTGTAGCCAATCAAGCATTATTGTGTTTCTTAAATTAATAAGTTTTCATGCAGATTCATATCTCTAGCCACCTGTGGAAGCCAATCCAACTGAGTATCCCAATGGAGGGTTTTTTTAAAAAAGAGCTTCCTTCAAGACCCAGTGTGGCATAGTCATTACAGATGCTCTACCATGGAAGTTTACTTGGTGACCTTGGGCCAGTCACACACTTTCATCTTAACTTACCTCACAGGGTTGTTGTGAAGATAAAAATGGAAGAAAGGAGAACAATAAGCTGTTTTGGGTCACCACTGGGGGAAAATGTGGGTTATACAAGAATTAAATAAACAAACAAATAAATTGTTCCCTGGGGAGGTCGGAAATCACTGAAGCATTAGAGTGGAAAACATGAGCAGTAAATCCTGCTCTAGTCTGTCTCTCTGTCTCTCTGTATAAGTGTGTGTGTGTGTGTGTGTGTGTGTGCGCGCGCGCGCGCGCGTGTATGTGTTTCCATTCAATTCAAGAAACTTCTGAATAGAATGAAATACATGATGAGGGAATGGGCCCCATGTAAAGCCAAAAATATTAATCAGCAAGGCAAGAATTTTGACATCATTTTATTTACACATTACGATGAAAATAAAGGTAATCCAAAGTAAGGAACTGTCAAAAGAAATAAATCCCACAAGACACATTTTAATTATGAGAAAATGATTAGATTACTTTAAAAGCCTCTGATGGGTAGCCTTTACTACCTCATTATTTTGCCTCCATAATATTTAACATAAATGTTGCAATGAACATATTAAAAATGTCAAAAAGACACAACCTGTCTGCTACTTGTTTACTAGAGTGCAACCCTTTGGGGCCTCTAGCCTGAAAGGTCAGGTGGACTTCTGTCTCCATATCTATTTCTACCAGTCCTCTCTTCATGGTTTCCTGCATTCTGGAATGAAAAAGGGAATACTGTAAACCCTTAACCAAACAAGAAACACATAATTAAAACAATTAAAACCACATACACAGAAAAAACCATAAACTACAATTAAAACATTGGGAGGGAAGGAAGGATCATGAAGGGAACATCAAACAAAACAAAAAAAGTATTCCCTGGTGGGCAGAAGATGGCAACAGAAGGCAGAGGGCACATGAAGCAGAGCCTTAGAAGGTGACCTCTATGGTCATATGGTTATATAAAGGAGTAGATCCTTTGTGTACATTAGTCTTGAACCATACAGGGTTTCAAAGGTCAACACCAGGACTTTCAATTGTGCCTGCAAATAGATTGGGAGCCAGTATATAGGCCAGTGCAGATGTCAGTCAAGCCCATGCAGGTGCAAAGAGGAAACAAATGGAAGTGGTTATGTGGTTTACATCAGTTTTTCAGTCAGCATCTTCAGAGACCTACAGCCAGCACCACAAACTATAGATCACCACTCCATCTCCCTCCACCAAGATAGGCAGGTTACCCTAGAGGCCTCCTGAGAGAATCTTCCATTTTCTGCAAGCAGAGGTGCCTGAAAGGCAGAGGAGTGAACTCTTTGTTGTCTCTTCAATGTTGGATCAATCTCTCCAGTTTGGTGTAGTGGTTAAGTGTGCAGACTCTAATTTGGGAGAACCAGGTTTGATTCCCCATTCCTCCACTTGCTCTTGTTGATTGACCTTGGGCAAGCCATAGTTCTAGCTCAGCTGTTCTTGAAAAAGAGCAGTTTCTGTAAGAGTTCTCTCAGCCCCACCTACCTCACAGGGTGTCTGTTGAGGGGAGGGGAAGGGGAAGGAGTTTGTAAGCCGCTCTGAGAGCCAGTTTGGTGTAGTGGTTAAGTGCACGGACTCTAATCTGGGAGAACCGGGTTTGATTCCCCACTCCTCCACTTGCACCTGGCTGGATGACCTTGGGCAAGCCATAGCTCTGTGCCAGCTGTTCCCTCAAGGACAGCTTGGGAAAGAGCTCTCTCAGCCCCACCTACCTCACAGGGTGCCTGTTTTGGGGAGGGGAAGGGAAAGGAGTTTGTAAGCCGCTCTGAGACTCTTAAGTGAGTGAAGGGCGGGATATAAATCCAATCTCTTCTTCTTCTTCTTCTACCTTTGTGTGGTGAAGGGTGGGGTATTAATCCAATCTCTTCTCTTCTTCTATTTACTTCTGGGAGAGGTGCCAGAAAAAGGTAATGGAGGAAAGGATCCACACAGTGCCTTCTTCAGCAAGAAGGCTGGAGAAGACAGAGCAGGACTTTTTCACCCTCATTCAAGTTCTTGGCAGTGCTGGTAAAGTTAAAAGGAACACCAGGAAGGTGTTTTCATGCACATTCACATGTTGTTTGTAGATGCACAAAGAGGCAATAATCTTAGTGGCGGGGTTGGGGGGGGGGAGGCTACTGGAGGGCATCTTAACTGGAGTCCTCCAAAAGCAAGAGCTAGCTCAGAAAGCTAGGCAAGAAGTGAATCCTCATATGGTAGCCACTCGATTAAGATTCCTAAGAACTCTAGGAAGAAGAGATCCACTAAGAGATCCAGTCAGATCTGGGTATCCAGTTGTGGCATCAGAACCATTCCGTTGGCATAGTCATAATGACCATATTTCTGGAATTATAAAACTTAACCGCATGCACATTGCTGAATGCAAAAGTCTGTAAATCACTGTGCTCTCAAGCCATTTGGGAGTAGAAGAGGCTTTGCAAGATGGGGCTTCAGATGAATGGTATTTACTTCTGCTTCCTCAGGAGTGTTTCACAATTGAGCTTCCAGAGGAGGGAGTGCAAACTTGGAGAAGGGGGAGTAGAGTGGAATTGGCATCACTCCGAGAAGGTCATCTAAATAAATCATCACTAATGAGGCATCTGCCATTTAAAATAAAACATCATTTCCTGTCAGCATGCAATTTCTCACTAAATTAGTTTCTACATATGGCATCAGGTCCAATCTCTTTTTACTATCAGGGATGCTTTGTGATCATAAAACTGTACCACAAAAACACTACAAGCATCACTAATCAGATAAGAGCTCTGTTTAATAATAATAATTAAAGCTTTGGAGAAAAGGCACCCACCGTTTTCTTTCCATAATGTCTGACTCTTTTCCATATAAAGATTCGATCATCTGCACCTTCACTCCCACATCCCAGGGGTGCACTGGAGAACAGAAGGATCCATTAGCTCTTGCTGCCTTGCCCTATCAACAAGATAAAAGAAATGCTCATGTTGATTACCATGGTTCCCATAATTCTTTTTGGCTCCTACCCCTTGCTCTTTCAGATGTCATGGTGCATATGTGAGACAAACAGTTGCTGCACAAGTATTGCAATAAGAAAGCAGCATTTGATGGGGGTTCAAGGTCTGATCCAGCATTTGGGGAGCCCTTGGGGTAACTTGGCCAAGCTGTAGAGCTACAGCTTTCTTAAGATGCAAAACAGTAAACCAGTAGCACCTTTAAGACTAACAAAACTTTATTGTAGTATATGCTTTCAAGAAACACAGCTCTCTTTGTCAGATGAGAGAGCTGTGTTTCTTGAAAGTTTATGCTACAATAAAGTTTGTTAATCTAGCCTCTGTTTGAAAACCTCCAAAGGAGAGCCCACCACCTCCCAAGGAAGCCTATTCCACTGAGGAACCACTCTATCAGGAAGTTTTTCCTAATGTTTAGCAAAAAAACCTCTTGATTTAATTTCAACTCATTGATTCTGGTCCAACCTTCTGGGGCAACATAAAACAACTCTGTACCTTCCTCTATATGACAGCCCTTCAAGTACTTGAAGATGGTTATCATGTCACCTCTCAGTCGTCTCCTCTCCAGGCTAAACATACCCAGGTCTTTCAACCTTTCCTCATAGGACTTGGTCTCTAGGACACTCACCATCTTCATTGCCCTCCTCTGGACAAATTCTAGCTTGTCTATGTCCTTCTTAGGTCAAATTTACATCTGACTTTCCTGCTAGAATCATTCTAGTTTCAAAAAAACCTGTCTATACCTGTTTCTAGTTTCAAACCATACTTGTTCTAGTTTACAAATTAATGTTTACATACGTTAATTGCCCTCCTGTGGTCAAGCTAGCATTATAAACAAATGCTGGTACTTAGTACTCTTCAGAACCCCTGGAGTGAAATTTGAAACCAGCATGAAATGAGCTTGGGAAAAGACAGCAGTCAAACTACTTCAGAGGGGAGGTGTAAATTGGGCCTTAAATTGTGGTGCTCTAAACTGAACTCTAGGTGAGGTCTAACCAGAGCAGAGTAAAGCAAAACCATCACGTTGTGTGATCTGGACACTACATTTCTGTTGATACAGCACAAAATCGCATTTGCCTTTTTAGCTACCACATCACACTGCTGACTAAAGCTCAGTGCATGGCCTACTAGGGCTGTGATCATACGCACAATTAGCCCCAACATAGGTGCAAATGCTGGGTGGATTTAAGGTGCACGAACAGACACGAACATCTGAGAAGCATCCCGCAGCTGGCAGCAACCTGTGTTACTCCACTGCAGAAGCAGAGTAAACAGGCACCGAGGAAAGTCCGATAGGAAACAGGTTGCTATGGGCCATGGGTGGACTTTCCCCTGTCTGATTGCTCCAGCGCGCTCTCATGGCATCGGGAGGGTCTGATCAGGCCATCCTGACTCCGTGCAGTGTGCCCTTGTTCCCCCTCCTTCTCAGTATACACATCATTGCACTCTATATAGGGAGCCCTCAGGGTGGAGGTGCGAATCATCAATCCCCCCTTTTAAGTGCCTCAAAAACAAATTGCAAAAAACCCCTTACTCACCCTAAATGCAGAACTTTACATTTATCCCCACTGAAATTCATTTTATTTGTTTTAGCCCAGTTTCCCAGCCTGTCAAGATCATCCTGTATCCTGACTCTGTCTTCTACCATATTTGCTACACCTCCCAATTTACTATCGTCTGCAAATTTAATAAGCATTTTCTCTATTTCTTCATCCAAATCATTGATAAAGATGCTGGACAAAATAGGTCCCAGGACAGATCCTTGAGGCACTCCACTTGTCACTCCTCTCCAAGAGGATGAGGAACCATTCACAAGCACTCTTTGGGTGCAATATGTCAACCAGTTAGAGATCCACCTAACAGTCATAGGATCCAAACCACATTTTACCAATTTGTCAACAAGTATGTTATGTGGAACCTTATCAAAAGCCTTACTGAAATCAAGATAAACTATGTCTACAATATTCCCCTGGTCCAGCAAGGTAGTAACTTTCTCAAAAAAAGATTAGTCTGACATGACCTGTTCTTGAGAAACCCATGCAGGCTCTTAGTAATCACAGCTGTCCTTTCTAAATGCTCAAGGACTGTCTGTTTGGTGATTTGTTTGATTATTTGTTTTAAAACTTTCCCAGGTATAGACGTCAAGCTGAAGGGTTGGTAGTTATCCGGATCCTCCTTTTCCCCCATCTTGAAGATGGGGACAACATTTGCCCACCTCCAGTCTTCTGGCACCTCACCTGTTCGCCAAGAATTCCCAAAAATAATGGACAGAGGCTCAGAAGTTACATCCGCGGGCTCTTTTAGTACCATTGGATGCAGTTCATCTGGCCCTGAGGACTTAGTTTCATCTAAATAAATTAGGTGTTTATTTACTACCCCTTGGCTGATCCTAGGCTGCAACTCCCTTCCCTCATCATGTGTTTTTGCCATGTTGAGCACCATTTCCCTCACAAGAGAAGACTGAGGAAAATTAGGAATTGAGCAGTTCTGCTTTCTCTTCATCACCTGTTACAATTTCACTTTCCTGTCCCCCACAATGGGACTATCATGTCCTTGCTTTTCATGGAGGTTCATGAGGTTCATGGCATACATGTTATTGGGCTCCAAAAGAATTTAAATGCCTTTGGAGCTTACTTCCAAGTCCAGTGGACCATCCGGAAGTGAGCTCTGAAGGCACTGAAATGCTATCAGAGCCCACCACCAGCCCACAGCCCCACTCAAGTGCAGAAGGCATTAATTTCTTTGGAGCCCACCTCTGGGTCAGACCAGCCCAACTGAGCTTCAAAAGTGAGCTCTGAAGGTCTTTATAGGCCCTTGGAGTTCACTCTGGGAGCTCAGTAAAGTCGGGTGGACTGACTTGACTGAGCTCCTGGAGTGGGCTCGGCTTTTATAGGCCTTCAGAGCTGACTTCCATGGGGGGCATAACATATAAAAGCCTTTTGAGCTTGCTTTCTATAAAAGCCTTTGGAGCTCACTTCCAGATGGGCTGAACTCTCTGAACCATGAACCAGTTCGTGCAATGGAGGAGTTCGTTGCAGGTTCGGGGTTCATGAAACCTAAACCATAAACCTCTAACAAACCTTCATTTTCTCAGTTTGTGTCCACCTCTACTAGGGATGTAACCACGGGAAGTGCACTTAAGGGCAAAGGATCCCATCCTATCTCAGAATTGTGGGAAATGCATAAATTGTGGAGTTTTTTTACTCTGCTAAAAATGTTCACTAAAAAAATCAGTTTTTTTCCTCTGCCCTGTTCCTCCTCAGGAAGGAAGATTAGCCAAGCATAATTTATTGGCTGAATGGCTGGACTGGCTATTATATTGCACTGTATTGATAAGTCATTAGAGAACTAAATCTGGAGTTTGTGAATATGAGAGAGCCCTGGAAGTTAATCATATTCTACCTTCTTCTTTTCTGTCATAAGCATTAATGAAAACAGTGTAAATCTGAAGGACAAAATGAAAATAACTCCCAGACTGCCCCAGCACTAGTTCATAAAATTCTGCTCAGAATCAGTATAATGTGAAACCAGCCATGTAGCTCTGCAAACTAGTGCTGATCTGTAAAGCATGCAGACCACTGGAATAAGAACATTGATTTCCACACACACATCCTTTTAAACTTAAGCTTCAGTTTGATAAATTGCAGATTCATTATCATTCAAAATAATGAGCAAAATCACTACCTTGCTTAATTTCAAGGTTGAAAAGTTTCAGACACTTTAGGATTGTAGTAATCCATGAAATATTGGGAATGTAGGGTCGAATGTTGATTTTATCTTCACAAATTCAAAGGCTTGGACTACTTTGAATAATTACAAACTGTCAAGAACTGACAAGTTACAGTCCTGTAAATCACTTATGCATGAGTGTGGTTAGGAGGAGCTGAAACTTCAAATACATTGCTGGATCTAACCTTTCTTCCCATCTATGATGACCCCCTTCCCTTTCTCTCCCTCAGAGGCAAGATTCCCCCCCCCATTTTTCTTTCCCTTTTGTGATTGAGCCACCCTAGTTGTTTGTTTTCTTCTTCCCTGAATTATTCTGGCTGTCCCACCCTGTCACAGTATAATATTTTGGCTGTTTGCTCAGCCCAGGAGCCTGAGGGAGGGAATGGGAGCCATGTTTAATGCATACAACTTTAATGACATTCAAGAAGTTTTTATATTCCAAATTAACAAAATATTTTATTTAACATAAAGGAGAAAGTTCAGGTGAAAATTCTGAGGTTAGGTAACTCAGTATAGATAACTCTAGGGTAGAATCATTACATGCACAGACTTTAGTTCTTGTGTCTCAGGCTAATGAGAGTTTCTTAAGCTATTCAGAGTTACTTAAAATCTTTGTATCGAGAGGCTTTTGTTCCAAACACTCTAGCACTCTTTGGGTTTCCAAAAGGCTGGTACACTCTTTCCAGTACCCAGACCCCTTCTCTTGAAACACCAGTACTCATCTTGAGATTTTAACTAACTCTTAAGGTCTCTAAAGACAGTTTCTAACCACACCAGACCAGGGGTCTCCTTACTCTTCAAAGCTAGCTCCCTGTTTGACTGAGTAGGGAATTTTCTTCTCTCTCTAGAAGAACTGTCCCCTTGCCTTGGCCTGAATGGGAGTCTTCACCTACTTCCCAAACTTCCTTGCCAACTTTCCCCCATTCTCTGTCAGTGTTAAACTGCTCTCAGCTAAGACTGAAATCAGACTCCATCTTCCTTGGCATCCAGTTCAGAAGTTTTTCTGTGCTCAGCTGATGCTAACAAATCAGACTCCTTGGAGCAGCCTGTCACTCAAGGCTCTGTTTCCATGAAAAATTAACCCTTCATAGTCCTTCACCTATTTGTACAGCACCTCTAAGCTTTTAAAGTGCAGTCCATCACACCATCTCCCTCTTTTGATTGCTTGCATATATACTCCCAGCATGAAACTGATACTTGGGAGTTTCAACGAAAGTAGCATGGAAAAGCCAGTGGAAATATTATGATTTCTGTTATTTTAATATAACTAATTTCTTTTACTTTATTTTAGGCATCGCCTAAAGACATTCTGTACCAAGAGGCTTTTTAAGAAGACAGGAAATGCTTTTAATGTAGCTGGTTTTGAATTGGGAGGAGTTCTTAAAAGGAATTGAAATGGCAAGGATTGTGTTTAGGGACAAAAAGTGAAGATGGGGGATAAAATGAGCATTTTTAAATATGTACTAAAATTTACCAAATGCAAATTATAAAAAGTGTTTTCTTTTAGACATTAATAGTTAATTATTGTAATTGAATTATGCTATCATTGTTTTAAGTTACTTCTGTGCAAAGTATGAAACTCATAGCTTTTTAAAAATAATATTTCAAATGCATATTTTAAAGTCTCATTCTCCCCCTCAAAAATTTGTTTGTTCTCTCTTCCTCATGTCTTTCACAGGTTTGATTGTATGAGTATATTGCTTCTTGTATTGATTAAATGGACAGATAGCCTATTCAGTCATTTAGCATAATGTTCAATCACAGCTTCCTAAACCGGGGGCGGGGGGGGGGGGAATCCTTGAATGGATCATCTTTCTTCATAACCAGAAAGCAGCATTCAAGCCAGGTTTTAGATGCCTGGAATAATGAAGCCAGGCTTCAGCTGTCCCAATTTAGAATATCTATAGGTGAATATTTATCATTTAAATTAAAAATTGTGTCCAGCAGGGGCTCATCATGTTAAGGAACCTCCTCATTCTAACCATTTGTGTGTATGTCTATCGTGTGAGAGTGTTTAATTGAACTGTGGTGCCCAGTTTTGCCTAATGCAAAATGTCCTTACTGAATTTGGATGTTCCTGCTCATGAGAAGCATCTGAGGAATTCTGGTGGGAAGTGAAGACAATTTTAATATGGCAAGTGAAAAGTCAGCTGGCAGAACCCTAAATTGCTTCCTGGCTTTGTCCTATGTAAAATGTGAAAGCCTGTGTTTGGGCCAGACTTCTAACAAATTTTGAGGAAAGTGTATAGAGCAACCCTATGCACTTACTACAGTCTATGCTCATTGATTGATTGAAATCAATGAGCATAGACTGTAGTAAGTGCATAGGGTTGCTCTATACACTTTCCTCAAAATTTGTTAGAAGTCTGGCCCTTCAGATAGCACTGTCAGAGACATAAAGCACAGAAGTGCCTTGCTCAGTGACGGAAATCCAATGCTAGAGCATCAGATGGCCTTAGCTCAAAGGCCTCTAGCAAGGAAGAACCCCACCCCACCCCAGTCCAGGTATTATTAGTTTTTCTACCCTAGCAATCTTTCTCAAGGGTGGCAAGTGCTTCTACACCTTTGAGTGGAGCAGAATAGGAACAAATACAATATTTACTGCTGTATGTTTCCTATTGAAAAAAATCATCTGATTTTAGCATTTCAGTAGAGATAAGCGACCAATTGAGACAGGCAAAAGAGTTCCTTGAGGAATCAGGTGTTGTTTGAATGGAGGTTCTTAACAGATTTCTAAATAACTGTGATTCATTGATGAAAATGCCCAGTCATGCAGATGACAGTAGAAAGGTTTACTGTAGTAAAATCCAAACTGAAACTTTAAGCAACCTTGTACAATCCTTGTAAATATGGGCTCGATGTGCTGGGGCATGCAAACAGATGTTAGAAATTATTAGAACAAGGATTCAAGATAAAAGTACAAGCTTCAGTGTCTCAGAAAATACCAAAAATTAAACTCACCCAGTGAAAAGAGATGAATCATTGAAGACAAAGAATGTTGATCTTTTTGCCTGTTAATAGTTTTTTATTTTCCAAACACACACAAAACAAAGACATACACATATAAAACACATAAACAAATATACATAAAATAGACAGAGGGTGATAAAGTCTACATTGTTTCCAAAATTATTTCTTAGATTATCAGATTGACAGTTTCTATATTACGTAAATCAGTTGACCTAATAAAGTAAACAATCCATATAGTCTGCAGTTCTTTTAAAATAATTGAATGACTCAGGTTGCATCTAGAGACTATAAAGTTCAGTTCGTTTTATGTAATCTTCTAGCCATGTATATAATCTAGACCACAAATGGTAGAATTTCTCTTTCGGTAATCCTTTTAAAAATAAAGTCAATTTATCCATTTCTGCAATTTCCACCGTTTTATTTATAATTTCTTCTTTTGAAGGTGTTTCATCTTGTCTCCAATATTTTGTGTACAATATTCTGGCAGAAGTTAATACATGGATAATCAGATAAAAATCTTCATTTCTACAATTTTCAGGTCTCATATTCAGTAAAAAATAACTCAGGAGTAAAAGATATAATATTAACTTTCAACATTTTTTGCAGAATTTCAAGTACCCAGGCCTAGTATTTTTAACTCTATCACATGTCCACCACATATGGTAAAAGGACCCAGGAACCTTTTTACATTTCCAACAAGCTTTTGACAAATTAGGATAAAATTTGGCTAACATATCTGGTGTCATATACCATCTATAAAACATTTTATACATAATTTCTTTATACAAAACTGCTTTTGTGATTTTTACATTCATTTTCCATACCTGAGTCCATTTGTCTAAGTGAATATTATGACCAACATTCTGTGCACATTTAACCATAGAATTTTTGACTATTTCATCGAGTCTTGTCTTCTAACATTAGTATATGCAGTTTTTTAATCAGTTTTTCTTCAGAGTAAAGCAATATGTTATCAATTTCAGACTGTTTGAAACAGAAGCCTAAGGCTTTGTCTTTGGCATATCTAGATTGTATCTGTACCAATTCTCACCAACTAAGCTTGGGAATAATGCTTTTGATGTCATCAGTTGTTTTTTAGTTCATTTTTAGTGTCTAAAAGGTCAGCATATTTCAGTAGGTAAGCCTTTGAGGCCAGATTTGGGTTTGTGAAGGCATCCAGTGGTGCAACCCATTTCGGTATTTTAGTATAAAATAGCTTTTTAAGATCTTCCCAGACCCTTAACAATGCTTTTCTAACAAGGTGTTGTTGCTTAAAATATTTATGAGATTCAGCTTTCTCATACCAAGTAAAAGCATGCCAGCCCAACAATAAGTCATGGACCTCCAATGTTAGTATTCTAGTATTTTCTAAAGTAATCCAATCCTTTAACCACAGCATTGCTGCTGCTTTGAAATAAAGGTTCCAGTCTGGGAGAGAGCAAACCCAGCTCTCTTTTTTTGCATCTTGCAATGCTTTCGTTTTTATTCTGGGTTTCTTCCCTTGCCATATGAACTATTTCATCACTTTATCTAATTCCAAGAAGTATTTCTGATTTTGAAGCACAGGAATTGTTTGAAACAGGAAAATCCGTCTGGGTAGGACATTCATTTTTATTCCTGCAATTCTACCCATAAAGGATATTTGTAAACTTTTCCATTTTTTTGAGATCTTTCTTGATTTCTAGAATAAGTTGAGAGTAATTATTTTCCATCAATGAGCTGCATCTATTTGTGATGTTTATTCCAACGTATTTTAATTTCTTCTTAATTTCCAGACTTGACAGTTGTTGAAGTTGCATATTTCGGTCTGCGGCTGGGGGCCATGGCATCGGCTCGGATATGGTGGATGCACTGTGACCGAGCTCCGGAGTCCTTTTCTCCCCCGGACCCATCTTTTTCCTTTCTTAACTTGTAGGCAAGCCATCTTGTTGGTTTGTTAGCGTTCTCGAAGTACCGTATTTTTCACTCCATAAGACGCACTTTTCCTCCCCAAAAAAGTGGGGGGGAAAGTGTGTGCGTCTTATGGAGCAAATATGGAGCTTTTCTTACCTGTAACAGGGCTCTTTCTTCAGCAGGAATGCAGGAGAACGCCATTCAGGCTGGCATCCCAGCCTTCTCCGCCCCTCCCTGCTGGGCCTGAGCTGTTAAGACTTAAAAGGGAAACGGCAGGAAAAACCCCACCAGGCTAAGTACTCTTTCCCTTTAAGTGCTTTTCCCCTTTAAGACAGCCAGCAGCAGAAAGCCCCGCCCACAGATTAAGCTCCCTGGCTACTTTGCACAGAAAGGCCTGGCTTTGCATGGCATGCCGACGTCTCTCTTCTTTCCTTTCTCTATCTTTCTTCCTTCCTTCCTTTCCTTTTTTCTGTCTGTCTGTCTGTCTTTCTGTCTCTCTCTGTCCCCACCTTTCTTTCTTCCTTTCTCTTTCTCTCTCCCCTTCCTTCCTTCCTTTCTCTCTTTCTTTCTCTCTCTCTTTCTTTCTTTCTGCTTCATTTTTTCCTGTTTCCCTCCTCTAAAAACAAGGTGCGTCTTATGATCAGGTGCGTCTTATGGAGCGAAAAATATGGTAGTTTTGTTTTGCTTAAGTAATCTTTTGAGCAATTTCTTGAGTTAAAAGACAATTCATTTCATGCTGTAAAAATTTCGATTTCATTCTCAAATTCTGAGTGGCTGCTTCTTTCTTCATTTGCTGCTAACATTTTTGGATTTGATTTTTTATTTGAAAAAGTTTCTGGTTCTTCTGTTTGTTAAGGCAAGAAGTTGTATTTATAGCCCATCCTCTTGCAAAGGCCTTAAATGGTCCCATACAGTTCTAATGGGCATATCTGGTTGCAAGTTTCGTTCAAAGAACATCTGAAATTCTTTTTTCATCTCAGTTACAAAGTCTTTATTTTCCAAAGAATTACCTTATTAGCTTTTTTTGGTGAGGAATGTCATGTACCCCACAAGCATAAGTGCCAATAGCTTTGAATGGACCCATGAAGATCTACTGCTACCTAGCACCAGTGGTGCAAGTGGAAGGGTACAGTAAATGCAAAGCATCATCAAAAGATTATGGAGTTTTTTAAAAAAAAATCATTTATGTTGCAGCACATAAATGTAACTGAACTTTGAGTTACACTGTAAAATGGTGGGACTTGTGGCAAAATATAAAATCCTATATATTATAATAATTAGAACTGCTACCTCAAGGGACAATAATTATCTGAGATCTAAATGCTGGAGATTCTTAGCAAGAAATAAGCAACACTATGAAATTTGTATGGTGAATTTCCGGGGGCATTTGATTAGTTAGCCACCATTTAGATCTGGGACTAGTTGCAGAAGAAAGGTAACAATTTACCATGTGTCTTATTAATTGGCACAGTGCAGAAAGCATCCAAGTGAAAGCAGGAAGGACATAATGTTGGCGGAGTTTAAATATGCAAAGGAATGGCGCACCAATGGTTTATTAAAGAAGAAATAAACTCTGATAGAACAAAGAAGAGGGAGAGAGGCTTAACTAACTAACTGCTGTGAGAGACAGCCAATCAGGAGACAGGAAGGACATCATTTGAAATTGTGGGAATTCCCTAATTTAGCTATGCAGTCCTTCAGCTGTACCCTATAGGCTGTTCTTCTGATTTTCTTCAAGTAGGTGCTCTATAGACCTTGTAAACATAATACCCTAGGACAGCCCTGTGGAAAAACAAGGAAGCAATCCATGTAGACTTCACAGCCCATGTTTGTTTCATCCCTGTAGTTTGCCAGTAATGCAAGCAACTACATTCAGTCTGAATGTTTGGTGCAACCCATTTTTAGAAGAAAACTCATCTGGCTGACAAAAACATGGTAGTTGTTTCCTGACTCGTGTATAATGGTGCACTGGGATGTCTAGCTGAAAATGTGTGTGGCTACACTTTTAGGCCACAAGGACAAAACACTGTTTGTTTGTAAGTGATGGGTTTCCATCTTCTCAGATGCTTCTCTCCTCTCCCTCCTCTCCCTCAATCTACTGTTGCAGATTGGAATTTCAATATTTTTTTTCTCATGCTTTAAAATAATTCCCCTTGAATGTGTGTCGTTGCATTCTCTGTTTATGCCTAATTAATCATTCAGGGACTGCAAGTTCTGAGAGCAGCAAACTCAAAACCTCATCTGTGAGGAACACTAGAAGCAAGACACATTTATTATGCTTAACTGCTCAAATGATAAAAATTGCACGTTTACAGCTCAGTGGGAATTTGTGTGTTATGTTTGCAAGGAAGTCCTGCCCTGATTGGAGGCATCTTATATTCTTTAGGACAACATTTTCTGTTGCTCAGTGACCCCCAAAAAATGAATTAAGCTTTTGAATTGATGGTGCTAATTGATCCCTGAAACAGTCAGGGCAGTTGTTCGCTTTTCTTGGGGTAAATAAAAGCACAGACTGTCTCTCCACAGCTATGTTAAATCACATAGTCTTTTTAAAAAAAGTAATGCAGGAATTATAGTCATGAGGCAGGGGACCTACTATTACAAATTACTGACAAAGCCTTTCTTGGAGGGAAAGGTTAATATAGGGTTGCCAAGTCTGGATTGGAAAACACCTGGAGATTTTGGGGGTGGATCCAGGAGAAGGCAGGGTTTGGGAAGGGGAGGAGCCTCGGTATGGTACAATACCATAGAGTCCACCCTTCAAAGCAGCCATTTTCTCCAGGGGAGCTGATCTCTGTCTGCTGGGGATCAGTTGTAAAAGCGGGAGATCTCCAGGCCCCACCTGGAGGCTGGCAGCCCTAGGTTAATATATGACATTACTTATACAACATTATTTCATTTGTCTAGTTATTAATCTAGAATAAATGACAAATTCCTATCCTACCCTAATTCCATCACAGTGAGTTAACATACCTAAGATTTTCACTTATTATGTTTACACAAAGTGATTGCAACTGAAAAGTTACAACTTCAACTTTAATTTGTGGGCATTGTACATCTATTTAAATGACTTTGAAAGAAATAGCTAATTTGGGTTTTGCCCAAGAAGTGGCATCCTTGATGAATACAGAACTCTTCCAAACATAATATGAACTGTGTTTTCCATTTCTGTACACAGAATTGTATGTTCAAATGCATCTGCTGTGGCCATGTGGAGTGACTTAAAACAGCTTCCGCCAACAGTTGCAACATGCAGATGGGGCAGAAGGAATGATGAGAAAACAATGGAGTTAAAAGCCAGATAGGAAAAATTGTTCTCTTAATGAACCTAAGTTTTAGACAAGATGTGGGGACCCACAATTCTTGTGGGGGGGATTCCTAAAGACTGCAGCTCCAGGTAAGTCTTCTTCCCCCCTGGCTCTGAGGGCCGCTCAGGACAGTGAACCCCCCCTCCCTGGCTCCAAGGCCCAAGTGGCCCTCTTGCTCGGGTTGGCGAATCCCCCCAGCTCCAAGGCCTGAGCGGCTGAGGGCTGCTAGGGCTAGCAATCCCCCCCCCCCAGCTTGGCGGCCGGGCCACCACAGAGTTCCTAGACTGCTGCCTGCTTCTGGTTGGGAAATTCCTGGAAATTTGGGGGTGGAGCCTTGGGACAGTGAGGCATGAGGAGGCAAACAGCCTCAGCAACCCTCCAAAGCAGACATTTTAACCAGGGGAACTGATCTCTGTCACCTGGACAACAGTTGTAATTTTGGGTGCTCATGCCTCTGCAGTCTCTGAAGAAGAAAAGATGTTTCTCTCCACCCACCCTGTTTTTTCTTTCCCCTGTAACAGTAAACCATAAAAACCAATTCCCCGGGAGGAGGATGGGAAAGAGGGAAGAGCCAATGCAGTCAGAACTTCTCTTCCCTGCTTGAAGGGCAGACTCAGACATGTTTATTTTCTGCTGGCTTCCCCCCTCTTTTTGAGTAAGTGTGTGTTTTCTTCTTGCAAGCGGAAGGAACTGCCTGAGCAGAGTGAAAATTGCAAGGTAGATGCTGCTGGAGGCTTGAATGTTCGTTCGGTGGAGGGGGGGTGGCCATGAGGGAGGACTACGGGAGGGAGGGAGGGGGGAGAATCTGCCTCGGTAAGTCCATTTCCTGTGCACACGCAGTGGACGCTAATTTACTTTTTGGCTATTTATAACTTCCCTGTATATTATTTTTTTACAGTTTTTAGATTTTTCTGCATCCCTGGGGAGTGGCCCACATGTGCAGGATAATCACTTTACCCTTCATGTGCCCCTGATTTGCAGAAATAAGTATCCGCACGCACAGGAGGCACTTGGCTATTAGAATATAGATATCAAAGAAATGCCACTGTTTACTGGCCTGTGCAAAAGACGCTAAGACAATATGTCAAGATGGGTAGCCATGTCAATCAGTCTGTAGCAAGAGTCCAGTAGCACTTTAAAGACTAATAAATTTTGTGTCAGGGTATGAGCTTTCATGAGTCACTGCTCATGAAAGCTCATACCGTACCACAAATTTTGTTAGTCTTTAAGGTGCTACTGGACCTTAGATACAGCTGTAGCTGAAGAAGTGAGCAGTGACTCACGAAAGCTCATACCCTGCCAGAAATTTTGTTAGGCTTTAAGGTGCTACTGGACTAAGAAAATATGCTGAGGATACAAAAGAATGCATCCCCCCCCCCCAAGTAATTTTTTTAAGGATTAACAAACACTTTTTTCCCAGAGAGTTTTCCACTGGTGGGCTGGCCTTCCAATGTTTTCTTGTCACTGTAATTAGTAACCATTGACAGTATTTCAGAGAAAGACTGCTAAGGTTAATATTGGGGTGTGGATACTTCAGGCTCCTTGGCATTTGGTTTTGGTATTAAGACACAAAGCTCTTCAGCATATGAAAACATTTCCATACCCAACATTTTGATTTCAGCTGAGTTCTGATTAATTATAAATTGCATCAACAGTGTCTAAAGAATATTTTGCTGAGTGCCTGTCTTTTTCTTAATTGCATATATATTATATCTACACAAGAGATCACATGAAGAGTTGAAGCAGTTGCTTAAGAGCCGTCCTCCAAAATATAAAGTGGAAAAGACTGCTCTTGCAAACATATTTGTAAGAAGAACATTGACACAGGAATGGTCTACTATTGTTCCTATTGTCCAGGCTGGGTTTTGCCAATCAAATCTGTTTTCATATGATTCATCTTTTAATCTAAGGAGATGTGGGCAAATGCAGTATCTAGAAGGGAAGGTCAACTGCAATCCCCTTTGTATATAACTCTGTGGAAAATCAGGTTACTAATGTCAATAAAAATAAAACAGTGTAAGGGAAAAGCAGAATTCATTGCAATCTATGAGAGAGTGACTAAGTTCAGCCGTCTCACTTAGTGTTTGCACATTTGGACAGGGATTTTGCTATTATAAAAGCTGACATATTCTGTCCATCCAATATCAGTAATTTACTTATTATAAGTCTTAATGAGCAGGTCTCCCCTCTGCTTATTGCAATCACAGTTTGGAATGCACAAAGTTCCATTACAGGTAAACATCCACCAAGCACAGAAGCTGATCATCTGTGTTCACTGCAGTGAAGTCTTTGCGGGGCAATAACATTTGAGCACCAGTGGCGCCCTATGGATTGCATCAATGGTCTAGACTAATTAAGAGTGATACTGTTTAATGTTAGTGGTGACAGAAACTGCCTGCCAGATGACTGAGCCTCTGCAGGTCAGTTCTCTTCAAATTAGGTCTCCTCCTCAAGGAGCATTATCCTAAATTGCAGGTGATCTAACCAGTACTGCCTGCTTCAAATCCACACTTCAGTATTACAGTAATGTTTATTGTGAAGTATAAAGTGTCTTGGAAATTAATACAATCCAAGAGGCATGAAATGAGTGAGAGAGATTTTGTATACTTCTTCCATGCTTTACTGTTCTTACGTTAATGTTTTTGTTAGAGATATTATTGTCTCCTGTCCATTAGTGAGATACCTTTGCTGTCTCAGTGCTACAGGAAAAGATATGGGCAGCTGCCCATAATTAACTGGGAGCGTAGTTGTGGGTTTTTTTGATTACTTGTGTCAGCTACTCTTTGGAAATGTATGGAAAAAAACTGTCCTAGTGAAACAATCACAAAAATATTAAAATGTCAAATGTCTTCAAGAATTTCATGACACTCTAAATTTGTTATAGCGAATGAAAGTTAGGATGTGGGGAGAGGAAAATATTGTTTTGGCAGTCATTACAAGAAAGCTAGAGCCTAATACTTGTTGCAAAGCAAAAGAAAATTATGAAATAATATGGCCTGCAATTCTGCTCATGATAAAGGAACAATCATTTGCAATGGCTACAGGCTAGTTAAGTTTAATTAGTAATAATGATGGAGTTTCTCCTTTGTGATGCACAATAAACCACATGCAAAGGAAATTTCAAGACTGGAAGCTGAATCTCTGGAGGTACTTCAGCCACAATAAATAAATTGGAACAAAAGTCTTCTGAGACAAGGAATGCATTAAAAGGTCCCATGGGAACATGGGCGTCAACTACGGGGGGGCTCGATGGCTTGAGCCCCCCCCCCGAAATTTCCCGGGGGGGGGGCTCAGCCACCCCCGGCAAAATGGAGCGCCCTGCCGGCCTGCCCTCCTGCCTCCCTGGGGCGGGGGGGGGAGAGAGGCGGCGACGGCCGGCTGACTGGCCACCCTCATGCGCTCCATTTTGCCGGGGGAGGCTGAGCCCCCCCCGGGAAACTTAGGCACGAGGCGGGTGTGTGTGTGTGTGTGTGTGCGTGTGTGTGTGTGCGCGGGCGCGCAGGCCCCTTGGAAGACTGGCGGGCTACAAACCAGAGAAGAACAAACCGAATCCATCCCTCAGAAGGGACATGTGGCGGCGCCCCTCTGTGGAAAAGATCTCTCCCCCCCCGAGACTTGACCAGGAAGCCCTTCGGCCCCTCCCGCGCTGTCCTTGGGGTCACTCGCTCATCCCTTTTGCTGCTTCAGGGTGTCTCCCCCCCCCATGAGTTTTGCTCTCTCTCCGGGCTGGGCTCCCTTCCCGGGGCAGAAGCCGAGCCTTTTCTCCCGGGGGCGCGTCCCTGCCCGGCCTCGGCTCCCAGCAGCTCCCTTGGGCGGGGGGGGCTTCCCCTCCTCCTCCTCCTGGATTCTTTCTGCCCCACGAGGTGCAGCGGGCCGGGCTGTCCCCCTGCCCTTCGCTACCTGCCCGGCCTCCCAGTGCCGCCGCGGTCACCTATTTTTATCCGGTGGCTACCGCCGGCCAGGACACGCGGGGACATTCTGCGCCGAGCTGCCAAGGCCCAGGCTTCCCTCCGGCCGCCGCCGCCTCTCTGTTTGTGCCCGGCCTCACTTAGCAACGCCCTGCCCCGGCCTGCCCTGGGCGGCCGAGGGGCTTCGTGAACCGGGCCCGGGAGGGGTTAACGCCGGCTGGTTCTGAAGGGACCCCTGCTTCCGGGGAGGAGGAGGAGGCATCGAAGGAGCACCCTGCTGCAGGCCCGCCTGTCGGGGTCCGGGTCGTGGAGCATCCGTGGCTCTCTCCCTCTCTCCTGGCCCCTCTCCCCAAACGAAGAGCAGAGCCCCTGGCATGGGCGTCAACTACGGCTCCATGTAGCTGAGCCCCCCCCCCGGGAAACTTAGGCACGAGGCGGAGCGGGAGCCCGGGGCCTGCAAGGGCGACGCGCCGGCCCCGGCTGCAGGCAGCAGCAGCCAGCAGCAATCCCCGAGGTGAGCGGAGAGAGGGAGGGAGGGAGGGGGGGCGGGGAGCGCAGCAGGCAGGCGGGCATGGCCCGGGGGCAGCAGCGGCTCCCTGGGGGGGAAGAGCGGCGGGGACATGGTCCCGACTGCGCGCGCGCACGAGAGAGCCCCCCCCCCGGGGATTTAAAAAGTCTACGCCCCTGCATGGGAAAACCAGAAGGTGAAGTATTGTTTTACCACAAAAAATACCTTATTTGTATTATGTTTCTTTATTGTGAGTAAAGGTGCCATGAATTTCTTGGTGAACATACCATTTTTTGCAGATACAGTCATTCATGCACTAAGCCTCAGATCTCTTCATTGCTGTCTTACTTAAACAGCTGTTGAATGTCTTTGTGGATGTACAGTAGCTCTGGTAATGGAGTGTCATTCCCTTCCATCTTGTGACTGCTTTAGTATTTGCACAGTTCTCCTCCAGGGTCACAGGTGGGTAGGACAGGTTAATAAATGATATGATGGGAAACTACAAATCCCGTAAAGCAAGTGCACAAAATAATGTTGATAAAATGGCTTAGACGAACACCAACTGGTAAAATTGTGTTTTTTTAAAAAAAAGTTTTATACATGCCATTGTGATTGACTTGCTCACTCTTTATTTAAGCAACTGCTTGTGGGGTAGTGTTCAAGGGCTAGTCTGTGGGAAAGGAATCTAGGACTTACATTAGGCTGTGTGAAAATGCATGAGAATGAAATGCTGCTGACCAGGAATAGGCACAAACCAGGAAAATTAGGTTTATTTTGGTTCATGGTTCGTGGTGTGCCTGGTTCTTGAGCCACAAAACATTAATTTTTAGGTGCCAAAGGAACTGGTTTGGTTTGTGAGGTACATGGTGTGATTGAACAGTCCCCTGGTGTGCTAGAGACACCAATCTCAGAGGAGATCTCTGACTGACTCTTCTCTACCAGCCCTCCAAGTTTGGTGAAAATTGAATTCACAGGGTCTGAGTTGTGGCCCCCCAAAAAGATGCCCCCAGGAAAGTGTTATCTAGGGGAATGACAGGTAGAAGTTCAGGGGTGTATAGAATGTACCTTGTACAACCTAGAGACATCAAACATGCAGGGAAATTCCCCCGATGCTCCTCTACATGCCCTCTAAGGGTCATTTTACACCTCCCCTCTAAAGTAGTTTGCTGTCTTTTCCTGTGCTGATTTCACAGTGGTGTGAAATTTCACTCCAGGGGGTCTCAGTACACTAATCAACAGCAATTGTTTAAACCAGAATCAAGCCGGTTGAATACTAGTAGATGTGGACATTTCAGTAGCAGCACGGTTTCACACCGCACAGAGGTGTGGGCAGGTTTTTTTGGAACTAGAATGATTCCAGCGGGAAAGTCAGATGTAAAAACAGCCTTAGTTATGTACAGATTGGATTTAGGAGGTCTGAGTTATGGCCCTCCCAAAGAAGATGCCCCCAGAAAAGCACTTTTGGGGGAACTGCCAGGTGCAGGTTCAGAAGTGTACAGAATGGACCCCCTGCAAGCTACAAATAACACACACTCAGGGAACCTCACCCTACCACCAGCTCCTTTACAATCTCCAAATTTGGGGCAGATTACATTTCTGGGGTTCCAGTTATGGACCCCCCCCCCACCCCAGAAAAGAACTCTCCAGTGCTTTCTCTGTAAAAGACAGCTGCAGTTACAGGAGTATATATAACAGCTCAGGAACAAGCCAGTGACACCAAACTCACAGAGAAACCTCACCTGGGCAGACCCCCCCCCCCACAGCCAAACAATAGAAGTAAAGCAAACATCCTCCTTATGCTCGCCCCCCCCCCCTCCAGTCTCCAAAGATAGGTTCTGAAGGACAGAAAAACAGACATCCACAGAGTTTTGACAGGGGCTCCCCAAAGTAACCCCACAGCAGCTTGGCAGGTTCTTAGCCACACAACACAAGCAAGGGAAGCATGTCCACAACTCTCACAGCCCCCAAGGCTGAAGCACACAGGTCCAGAGCACACCTGTCAACTGGAGTGTGTTCTTCTACATAGCAAAGGAATGGAAACACATGCTGAACTGGCAGGGCCACCTCCAAGTCTCCAAAATCAGGTTCTGAAGGACTGAAAGGCAGACATCCTCAGAGCTTTGACAGGGCTCCCCAAAGTAACCTCAGGGCAGCTTGGCAGAGACCTCTGGCAAGCACGGGAACCCAGCGAGACATGCCCACAATGCTCCCAGCCCCCCTCAGGACCAAATACATAGATCCACTGGTCACAATCCACCCCTAGATGAAATTTGGTTTTTCATCATTAGCGGTACACCTTGTACATAAGAAATCACCTGTTGTGAATTGTACAAATGCAATGGAAAGATGTTTGGGTGTTAGGTGGACTCAGGGCTCTGAGCTACCCCTTTTCTCTGCTCATGCCAAGCAGAGGGTCTTAGCTACTGGGTGCCTTAGCTAAGAACCCACATTTTATACCCTCTCACCCCTTCTGATTGTAAACTCACTGTCTCAATGCCAAAACCCAACACAGGAGAGGATGCAGAGCTGAGCTGAGGGTATAAATAGCATTCTGGTCCCATTGAGCAGAATGGGAACTCTGCTATTGGTGGCTAGCAGTGCCTGTTAAGCTCTGGAGAGTTCTTATTGGTGTTTCCAAGGCTGGAGAATTCTGCCCCCCTGTTACTTTGAAGTTTGGTAAACATTTTGATTGAGCAGAGACAGTCTATCTGGAAATGCATCCATTCATAAACCACCATGAACCGCTTGAAAAATTGTGGAAAATTCAAGCTGGTTGACCTGCCATGAACTTTAGTTCACAAACCACAAACTGGCCAAAATCCATCATGAACTTAAGTTTGTGACCCGGTTCATGCCCATCCCTACTGCTGACTGCACTATACTGTGCTATTTGAATATGATGAAGGTAATCTGCCAAACAGGCTTGAGTTGGTCATGAACAGCTGAACTTTTCAAGAAGAATCACCTGTCTGCTCACAACTGGTAAGCAAAACATGAGCCAGACTGGTAGGTGTTCATGTATGGTGAGCTACTAGGAAGCTTTGTTCAGGTATGCATCTTGCAGCTTGTATTCTCACAATCCAGGGACCCAGATGTAAACAGCATGATCATATGGGAAGAGTTAAGTCTATGAGCTGCCCCACACATCTGTCCCTTTTAATGTGGTCACAGTATTCATATATGGGATCATATCAAGCTGAATATGCTCCCACATTTGAAGAAATGCATGTGAAGAACAGTGTGGCTGAGAAAGGGGAAATAAATAATAAAATATTCCATCCCTGCAGCAAGCACCAACATAAACTGCCTTCTACGCTCTGATATACCAAAAGTTTTTGAAGTGGTCATCCTCAACAAGTAAAATAAAAAGGGATGAATAAGTCTGCTTCGGAAGAGAAGGCAGTTGTCAGTGGAATACACACACCAAGTTTTTCTCAGTGTCAAATTCTTTCAATGCAAAATCTTCAAAAAAGGTTGAACAGTTTTAAAAGTAATCAATATATTTCCAAGCATAAGCCTTTTGTTTTGGCTGTCATATGTGAGTTGTATTTGTTCTCATATGTTCAGTTTCCCATTTTGCTTCATGAAATTTATGAAAACTGCTTTTTGCTAATGTGACAGAGCAAAGTAATGGCTTTATTGGCCTTGCACTCCTTGGAAAAATGTTTCATACAGTTAAAGCCAACATTTCTGAATCAGTGGTATACCATGTTTCAAAAACAGCACCACTATTTGCCTGTTTGAAATAATATTCCCTTGACTAGTAATGAATCACAAACAGTAGGTGATGAATGCTTTTGGGCCATTGTCACTATAACATTCTTTTTAAAATTCAGTACCAATTTCCTTATAATCTCCTATGGGAGCAGTGAGGGGGAGGGGGAGGATGTGAAAGTCTATAGGTTATATTCAACAAATACTTTTTTGACTCCCTTCCCCTATAGCATATTAACTAGAATTGCATTGAGTACAGTTCACAGAAGAAGAAGAAGAGGTTGGATTTATATCCCGCCCTTCACTCACTTGGAGTCTCAGAGCGGCTTACAAACTCCTTTCCCTTCCCCTCCCCACAACATACACCCTGTGAGGTAGGGAGGCTGAGAGAGCTCTTTCCAGAGCTGTCCTTGAGAGAATAGCTATGCCAGAACTATGCTTGCCCAAGGTCATCCAGCAGGTGCAAGAGGAGGAGTGGGGAATCAAACCCAGTTCTCCCAGATTAGAGTCCGCGCACTTAACCACTACACCAAACTGGCTCTCATAGAGACAGGCACAGTGTCTGTGGGCCTCCTCTCAAGTGATACTCATGGGAAGTATGTAACGCAATTACTATAAGTGAAGTCCCACTATACCCCAAAGGATGTGACATCACTGCATGACCTAAAGTGAGTAGGGCTTCCTATGGAGCACAGAAAGTTTCACAAGTCATCATGGGTTTTGTATTGCTTGACTCGCCTCCCCAAACTGCCATAGATGAGGACCTCCCTCATTCAAGAATCATGGCCACATCATAATTGTGGCCAAAAGCATTAATTAGGGAAATTTATCTCAGCAGCTCAATAAATCACAGGTTCTATAATGGATATTAAATTGGATTTTAATCACACTTGGCCCTTGTGGAATGACATTCAGTGCAGACAATTATTATTGTAAACAATCTATGTGTATCTATTGAGAGAGGTACTAGCAGCAATCCAACAAGAATTTCTAAGTGTATAGAAGCAACTTTCAACATTAATACCCAAAGGTCAAGTAATAAAGAACAGTTTGCAATGTACAAATATATAAAATAGAATTCACAGTATACAGAATGCAAAAATCACTTAGAGTTGTACATAAGCATATAGCCCCTTTACAAAGAAACCATAGGAAAAATTACAATAAAACAGCTACTATGCATACTGTCCACATTGTATTCCAATGTCTATATTCAACCAAGCATACAGTCATCAAAGTGTACACTCCTTAGTGCATAATGCTGGCCATTGCTGCTATTCTCTTCAAGGACCTCTGCACATCTGGACAGGTCATATAACCCTGTAACTAACCCTTCTATTCGCTATTATCACCTCTATTTTCTTAGTTCTGAATGACTTGCTCTTCCTTGAATGCTTAGTGTGCTTGTAATTTGGGAAACTCTTCAATAAAAACTATTTAATTTACTCTTCAAATCTGGAGTCTTCCATCTGTACCAGACCTTGGTATAAACAGTTCTGCAATCCCTGATACCCCTCTGGCCTCCCCTGCCGCATAGCTAATTTCCCCCAAAATGGGGCAGGTCATTGGTAGTAACAACTATTTAGTGCACAGAGAAATTGTTCATAGGATCAATGTCCAAGTCTTGGGCTAGCCCAGAACAAAAAAAGCAAAGACTGAAGGGAGGGAGCAGAACCTGATAATTTGCAAAATACAAGAAGACAGGTCTTTTCCCAGGGACACTTATAACCTAAAATTTAAGATGAGCAGAAAATAAAGTGAGAGGATTCAATGCATTTACTTGCACTGATAGCCTTTAGAATATGCTGGGAGGAATAAAAAGATTTCAGATTATTAAGAGACAATCACCAAATCTCCTCATTGGGCCTTTTCCTATAACAGAATATATCTCTATAACCTTTTCCATTTACTTTACCCAGGACCTATGCCATAGTGTTGGCCAGCAAGGCACTTTCAGTGCTCTTATGAATTATGAGATTCATAAGCCTGAACTTTGGGCTGCCTTTAATGGATGGGCCATGTGCTTTCTTCATGATAGGAGCCAGCTCCAGCCCATGCCAGGAGGCTGACACCCTAGACAGTTCACCTGGGACAGAGACAAAGAGGTTTTTCTCTCTCTGTCTCAGCACGCTGGTCAAACCCCTGCCCCCTCTCCTACACATCTGGATAGTTATGCTAAATAAGCTGCCTAGCAACTAATGTGCCAGACATTAGCCAACAGGCCAAAGTCATTGACTAACAATAGAAGTGGCCAGGTGAGTCATCGGACCCCAGACTCAGTGTCTGTTTCCTGATGAGATCATACTCTTGCAACATTGCCCAACCCCTGGACCTCCTCCCTTTGTTCACCTTTAACCTATGGAAGGGTCCAAAAGGGACGGACCACTCAGAGGTGTGTTAGTGGGATGTGGTCTGCATAGCCCGCCCCAAGACCCCCAATAAAAGTCCAAACCCAGAGACACTCGGCCTCTTGAGCCGTCGCCCTCTATCAGCTTTACTACCCCTTCAGTCCAGCTTTCTGTACCCAACCCTTGCCTCCATCTTTAACCCTCTCTCTCTGGAGTCGCGATCCAGGAGAACCACGTGGTCTTGCAGGTTCAAGCCTCGTGTCCCCATAGCCTTTATATTTTTCTCCCCATCCAATTCTTCCTGACATCGGACAACGCATCTAAGGTACTGTGCTTTTCCCCACCAACGATAACCTGCTCATGCGAATGTGCTATTTTCTCTCTTTATTTCATTAGGCCTGTGTGATTGTGTGTGTGATTACGTTTTTGGTGTGTGTGATTACGTTTTTGGTGTGCTTGACCAACATCATTCAGTAAACAACATTGAACTTGATATCTGCCTCACGTGCCTCTTTCCTTGAGAACTCAGGGTGGGACCCTGGTATAGTTGGCAAGAACCCGTGTATTTTGCCAATTGCTAAGTGTAAATTAAAGCAATTCGGCTAACAATAGTTGGAGCAATCATTCCATTCCCCAGTTTTGACCAGAATTTATTTATTTATTTTATTTATTATTTATTTTTCAGATTTATATCCCGCCCTCCCCGCGAACGGGCTTATTTGGATCTTGGATGTCCCTTCCTTTTTACAAAACCACCTTCAATTTCACTGTATTTGAATTTACAAGGTTCCCACTCCTGGACAGAGATCTAGCAGTTGTGTCTGCCTTCTTAGTTCCCCAGCCACAACCTTTTGGCTTTGAAACTGGGGACAAAACTCTTCCCCAATGTACATGTTTTGCTGCCTCCAGTTCCACCGAAATTTTGTGACCTGCAGTGCCCCTCCTTGCACATGACTAAAGGTGCTACATCAGAGGTGTCGAACTCATTTGTTATGAGGGCCGGATCAGACATAAATGAGACTTTGTTGGGCCAGACCATGCATGTCATAAGTTGTAATGCCAGGTAGCAGAGATATAAACTTTATAAAGGACACAAATAAAAAGATTTTTTTTTACTTACAATAAAAACATGCTTAAAACATTAGCACTCTTGCAATATTTGGTTTATTTAACAGTTATCTGATAACTGACACCTCTTGCTCTGAATTAGTGCATCAAAATGTTTGTGCTGTTGCAATCTTGAGTATGCCATTCAGGTGTGTATCTGTAAGCGGCAAATCTGCTTTTGATTTATTGACATTCACCACAGAAATCTCATGCTCAGAGTTCTGAGTCTAGGACCCAGGGGAAAACATGAAATGGCTGAGCAATTGAGAGAGTCTGACAAAGCAAGCTATGATGCGGCAGCAGCAGCAACAGAACTGGAAGCAGGAGATGGCCAGATCCAGTGCGGGCCTGATAGCCCTCTGGGGGCCTGAGCCACCCTCCTGGGCCGCATGTTTGACAATCCTGTGCTACATTTTCCTAGATGATCTATTTGCAATTCAGCCACCTAGAAACCTGCATGGCTGCCTCTCCATTGGATCCCAGGACCAGTAGCTTTAAATCTCTCTCTCTCTTGCCTTCCCTCCCTCCTCCCCTTCTATCGGAGTAGATAATATGCTCAAATTTTTGATGCTTGAAATGAACCTCACATCCTTGTAACCAGTTCTTCCTGGCATGGTATGTGATTCCTTTTTAATATACTTGGTTCTGGTTTTCAATTCTATCTGGGTTCTCATTATTTCTTCCAAGTCTGTGGCAGTGCTTCATCACTTAGTCACCCATCCTCATTTCTGGTGTGGGGGTCACTGCTCTGAGCTATGGCCAGAATTAAAATCCAAGCCAGTAGCTCCCAGGAGTGAGGGGCGACAGAGAGGAAGAGCATTTTGTACACTGGGCAAAAAAAAAGTGTAGCTGTGTGTAAGAGACTGTCTCCTTTTTTTAAAAATGAAGCACAAAAAGATGTCTAGGATTAAACAGTTCCTGTCCACACACATGTGTGTGGCATGTATGACAATGTTCCTAATGTTCCTTTTTTGGCACACAGGGCCTGGGGCTTCCCGACTGGAACACTTCCCCTACAAGGACACAGCAGCTGCAGGGAAATGAATTTTTGAAATCTCCAGAAGCCCAAGTAGGACTGGGATTGCAATGTGGGCAGAAGAAGGGGCTTCCCCTCCCCTGTGTCATTTTTCTCAATGCAAAATAGCAAAGAGTATTCCTCATGCAGTTCCAAAGATAGGCAGATTACTCCCACCAGCTGTTCTGGCTCAGGAAAATGGTGCTGTGGGGGGGTGGGGGGAGGCAGGAGCCCATGTCTTATTCCCCCATCTCTTGTGTGCAGTTGCCCTGAGCCCAGTTGGGTTTCAGAAGTGTTTTCTCCTGCAACTGCTGTATGACTGCAGGGAAAGCAAGTTTGACCAACTCAGCAAAAATGTATCATGTAGTGTGGCCCTAAGAGATCAGTGATGATTACAAGAGTGCTTTGCATTTCCACCCACCCCTCCAGCACAATGCTACACTCTTTCCCACCCCAAGCATCACATGCATTAAACTACAGATTGTTTTAGAACTTACTGGTCATTGCTCTTGGTCGTGTATAACATGTGTAAAAGTTGGAGGCGGGGGCATGTTTTAAAAAGCAACAATAGCCAAACATGTCTTGTATGTGTTTCATTGGGTTGGAGTCTGTCTAGATTTCTACTGGCAAAAGGAGATTTTCTTAAATTCTCTGCTTTATGGCAGCCTAAAACACACCGCCATGCTGCTGCAGGAATGGGGGACTCCAACAACAGTGCGGGAAAATGGAGGTCTCCTGTGAGGGGGTGGTTGGTGAAAATACTTCCCCTTCCTTGCATCCATGGAAATCTAGATCAGATCCAAACCATTACTTTATTTCATTATGACTTTTCTTAATGATTTTGTACATCCTAGATTTTATAAAGAAAGATTTCTTTACTAAAGCTGTCAAACAAGCCTGTAAAAAAATTAAGGGACATTCACTAATCAGTGCAAAATATGTCAGCAAAAACTGTGAAACTCCCATTATCATGGCTTCCTTTTTAGATGAGCCTGATATATTAATGCCAGGCTTGCTGTGGGACTTTTACAGGTAGCTGCATACACTAGCACATGAAGAGAGAGCTTCAGGAAGGCTTTCATAACTGCACTGGAAAACTTAGGAGTGGCAAAAATGGCAGCAGCATTTGGAAACCTCATAGGCCAAGGATGTGCATTACCACAAATTCAGTATGGTCCCCAAGCATGTCCACCATTTCATGTTTCCAAACAGCCTCAACAAAAAGTATACCCCGAAGTCATTCTCAGATTATTTTGCAATTCATGCAAGATTTGTTGATAAATCTAACTTAAATCTGTGTTTATACAATTCTTTGCACCATGTTTTAAATGCCTAAAACCAAGGTGGGCCTTTGTGGTAAGCAAGGGTGTGGGTGTGTCCTGGGAAGGATAGAGTAGAAAAATCATATATGTAGCAGGGAATGTAAAAATAAGGCCATATCAGTTTTTTAAATGAATGCAGTCCATATGTTCAGAATCCCAGTTAAGTTGTACTTGGCTAGGAGGAATAGCTTTCTATTGCATGGGAACATTTAACTTGATCACTTTTGATAAAGAAAAAGCACATTTCTGTATGAATGTTGGTGATTTATTATTCTGTAGTCATATGCCAGTGGTTCTCAAAGATGTACTGAAATCTTAGGCATGGGGAGAGGGAGGGGGAAGCATAGACCTGGGTTAAAGGGTAGAGTTGGCAGGCAGAAAGTCAACGCCTACACTAGATGTTGTTTCCTTGGAAAAAGCAATGCCATATTTGGGAGTTGTGCTAATAAGAACAGCAATTATATAAATGGAGAAATGCATGTGTGTGCCATCATGTCGTTTTTGACTTATGGCAACCCTATGAATCAATAACCTCCAAAACATTCCATTGTTAACAGCCTTGGTCAAGTCTTGCAAACTGAGGGCTGTGGCTTCCTTGATGGAGTCAATCCACCTTGTATTGGGTCCTCCTCTTTTCCTGCTGCCTTCAGCTTTTCCTAGCTCCCTCTAAGCTGTGGAGTCTTTTGAGCAAAAATTCTGGGTGAACTCACACCACTTCTGGGTTCATTGGCATGTGGCTTGGCTTTGCAAAAGTCATTTAAAGGAAACTTTCCCTTTAAATGACTTTTGCAAAGCCAAGCCACACACCAGTAAACCCAGAAGCAGCGTGAGTTCACCCACCTTCTGCATGAACTCATGCCAGTTCTGGGTTCCTTTTAAATTACTTTTGCAAAATCAAGCTGGTCTGCACCACCATGGCAGTGGGGCTTGGAGAAGGCATTTAACTTGAAATGCCTTCTGAGTTCCGTTATCTCACTGAGTTGTGCCGCAACCGCAGCATGACTGACTTTAGTTCTACTTGGCAAGTGAATGTGAGCCTGAATAAAAGCCGAATAATATTGGCTTTTACTTGGGCTCAGCTAGATCAGTAACCAAATCAGATTAGAGAATCTGATTTGGCTGAATAAATACCCAGATAAGGTATGGGGGGTATTTATTTGACTTGGTATATACTGAGCACCATCCACTCACCCCCCAGTCATTAGTTTTGTCTCCTTGATTTTCAGCTGTAATCCTGATTTGACACTTTTAGCTTTAACCTTCATCAGTAGTCATTTCAAGTCTTCACTGTCTTCTACCACTAATGTGATGCAATCTGCATATCTCAAACTGTTAATGTTCCTTCCACCAATTTTCACTCCACCATCCTCTAAATCTAATCTGTCTTTCCTTATGATATGATATAAAATGAGGCAAATTTGCTTTTGCCTAGAGAATATATTATGTTACAGTTCATAACATTAAATACAAAGCCACCCAACTGTAGATATTGGGGTCGATCCAACCATCCCCCAGGTAGCCTTCCTCAAGACTAAGAAGCTTTCCCTTATCTTGTGTCTCTCTTCCTCCAATTGAAGAGCTAGTTAAATTGGAGGAAGGCCTGGAAGAAGGAAGGCTTCAAACATTCCTCATCCCTAAGTGGAGGAGCAGCGCAATCCACATAGATGGATCAAGACAATCACCAGAACAATCATGTGTTTGTTATCACAACAAGGTTGCTCCTCAAACAGTACCTGGTAGATAGAAAATCATGCTGGAGAATTCCATTTAGTGGGCATAAACCACACAAAGCTATGCTGAAAAGAAAAGATTCACTTAGGAGGTAGGGGGAGAGCCTCACTTTCTAAGAAGACATGTCTGAAGTAGGTAAGGGTTATGGTTTACTACTCTCACCCAAGCTCTAAAGTTTTTAAAGTTTCTGTTCATCAGAATAGAGTGGAGTATGACACAAACTGCAGAATTTCAAAGATTGCCTCTGAAGATTTTCCTGTAACAGGATTAAGAAATACGAATACCATATCCTCCCATTCTTTTTCTCCCTCCCTCATTCAGTCAGATTGCATCTTCAGAGCAAATTTTATTGTTGAAGGAACAAACATTTCTCTCTCTCTCTCTCTCTCTCTCTCTCTCTCTCAAGAAGAAGAAGAAAAAGATACTGGATTTATATCCCGTCCTTCACTCACTTGGAGTCTCAGAGCGGCTTACAAACTCCTTTCCCTTCCCCTCTCCATAACAGACACCCTGTGAGGTCGGTGGGGCTGAGAGAATTCTGAGACAACTGTTCTTGAGAGAACCGCTGGTACAGAGCTATGGCTTGCCCAGGGTCATCCAGCCAGGTGCAAGTGGAGGAGTGGGGAATCAAACCCAGTTCTCCCAGATTAGAGTCCACGCACTTAACCATTACACCAAACTGGCTCTCAAAGTGGTTCTCCCCATCCCACTCTAAATTTTAGGGGGAAGTTGTATCGTTGACTGCTTTACAGTGCAACCCTGAACAGAATAACACCTTTCTATGCCCACTGTTAATTGCTTAGATCATTATTAGTCAACACAAGTCTCAAAAGGAGTGCACTTAAAAGGGTCCCTTAAAGTATTTCAAGATTTAGATAATTTAATTCAAAATCAACTCTGTGTAATACTTGTTGAAATTGAACTCCAAAATGCTATTATGTATATATGCAACATAATTGAAAAATCTATTCAGAAACTACTCTTTCCCAAATGAATTCTGTAATGGCTTTTGTATCAGGCCGCTAAACCACAAAATCTCATACTAACACGTTTTGCCGAAATGTATTTCCAATGCATACCTTGATGGGGGAAAAGAGTGATGGGGCTTTTAGAGCCTATAATATGTTGTGCACAACAACTATGACTGAAAGCAGGTCTTTACAAAGGCGCAGCTCTTTGAATATGTGTTGAATACTCAGTGGAGCAGTTGGAGATGATATTTATGTGCATCAAAGGACCTTCTCCTTCAGTCACTGAATCATCATGAAAGGATTCAAGAGCATACAGCAATGAGATCCAGCATGTTCTCCTGGTAATTATATCACCACTATAATGATCAAGTGTTGCAAATGCATGCATTTATGTTCCCTTTCATTATTAAATTGGAATCGGTGTCTGGCAACACTCCACAGTCATAAAAGTATGCTCATTTAATAATGAAAAGGAAACCACATTGGTTCTGAAGTATTTGCATGTATAGATAGTTCAGTGGAAAACCGTTTCAGCTCAGCCTCACCACCCACTTTAAAGGAGGCAACACATGGTGCTCGGGGAAGCAGGATCCTCCCTATCTTGTGGCCATTGCTTTGCCAAGAAAAAGCAAGTATCACATTGCTGGCTTGTCTCTTTTAAAATGGTGGCTCCCACTTTACAGAGGTGATCCACAGTACAATTGCCAGCATGATGCTGCCTCTGCCTCTCCCCTGACAAAACACAAGATTGATAACATTTTGGATTACTTCCTCTAATACGGTAGATGACACAGTAAAGGAGACAACCACATTCATCTCTGCCTGTGTGCTCACTGGAAGATCTGCAGAATGAGCTTGCTATTTCTCGTGGTGGTGTGAGGAAGATGTTCATGAAAAGCCATCCCAGATTTGGAATCAACACAAGAATGGCTGCAGGTTCTTTCCATCTGTCTGTCCAAGGAACTCAAAGTGATATATTTCCTATTGCAGGAAAGTATTTATGGACTGGAAAGTTCTGATCCCTCAACAGGTAAAGAATCGGAGGGAGAAGACTCTTATGCAGAAAAAGGGGCAGTAGCCCCAAGATCCCGGAAAGTCAAATAAGACTCTGTTAAATCAACCAGAAAGAAAGAAGAAAATTTGTATTTTTACATTGAAAGTCCTTTTTTATATTTGATCTTGTACTCACTTGTCTTTCTTGTGTGATTGCGCCAGCACGGAAGTGTGGTGTCGTGGATAGCGTGATCACATGCTATCCTGACACGATGCTGTTTCCCCCCTTCTCCTGCATGCACCCTTGGGGGGGAAGCAAAGCATCGATTCCCCCTTCCCCCTTGCAGTGATTCATCAATCCCCCATTTAAGTGCCTTAGAAACCCACCACACACAAAAAAACCCACTCGCCCATGATTGCGTCTGATCACGTAGTGGCGGTTTGCCCCGGCAGGTCCATGGAGCTGTGTAATCATGCAACTGTGGGGCAAATTGCTCTGGGGCAAAAAAAGCCTCGATTCCCCTCCAGATTATCTCGCTCATGTGGAAGGGACCTATAATTGGTAGCAATTTAGTATCTGTATACCTTAGAGGTAGTTAGTTTGTTTTAGTCTAGTGTCTTTGTAGTACATAGAAAATAAAATTTAAAAATTCCAAAAAAGTGATATATTTCCTGCCTCTTTTCCTCACAATAATCCTGTGAAGTAGGATCCTAGTTGAGCACTATAACTGCTACACCACACTTCCTCTTCATACTGTAGATAAATCCTGAAATCAAATGTATTCTCAGAGCCACATGTCACCCAACAGCTGATACTTACTTAAAAAAAATGAGATGCTTTGGGTTTTGTTTCTTTTTTTTCAGTAGAAAAGCCTCTTATAAATTTCTTAAATAAATGGTCCCTATGACATTTGAAATTGTTACACAGAAACACAACCAAAATTAACAGTACATTAATAAGATATTTGCATTTTTAGGCCTTGAAGGGGGAGAAAAAAGAAAATTCAAACTTAACAGCCCACATTTTGCTAAATGTATAGCAACCACTTTACATATTGAGAGCAACTTTTTGGGTAAGCTGCATGTGTTTGGTTTCTGACAGAAATAGTATCCTAGAATGGAATTTGCTCACTTGTTTGTCTTTATTTCCTAGTGCTTTGATCCTAGAAGCAAATAAGCAACAACTTTCAGAAGAAGCATGTTTATAGCTGATAAAAATGGAAACAGGTTTCACAATCCTTTGACAGAAATATGAATGCACAACACTTGTGAATCCTTTGCATGTTGTCACATTACTGTCTAGGGGCTGTAGCATATCCAGGAAGCTGCCAATTGTGCAGGCACAAAAGTATTATATGCATATAAGTGGTGGCTGATTTTAAACGATGCATCACCTGTCCATGATGACCCTGGGGCATAAACAAGCTGGCAAATAGCAAGCAAGCATTGACAGCTGCTATTGGCCAGCTGTCGGGCAGAATGCCATTAACTGTGCAGACCTACTTAAAATGTGCTCACTGTGAACTGCAAGCAAATAATCAACACAACCATACGTCATTGACAGCAAGGTGTTCAAATGAATTATTAGTGCAAAAAAAAATCTAATCCACACTTCTCTACCTTCTTGTCACAAGGATTATGCAGTATTCTTGCTAGAAACAGTACAGGGGGCAGGAAAATTGGTGTTTTTTCTACCTCAGAACCCTGTATCATTTCTCTTTGCCTTGGACTGGGGGTCCTTGCTAGGGATGGGCATGAACTGGGAAAATATGCATTGGTTCTGTTCGTGGTTCCATGCCCAGTTCACGAACCACAGACCATCATAAACTTTTTGGAGCTAAATGAAATGGTTTTGTTCTGGTATTTTTGGCCATTGTGTGACAGAGTGTTGGACTGGACGGGCCATTGGCCTGATCCAACATTGGCTTCTCTTATGTTCTTATGTTGAGGTTTGTGATGTGGTAGAACACACACCCCTGTCAGGCTAGAGACACCAAACTCGGGGGAACTCTGGACAACTCTCCTCTACCTGCCCACCAAGTTTGTTGATGATTGGATTTATGAGGTTTAAATTACAGGGGGGGCAAAGAAGTTGCCCCCAGGAAAGTGCTTTCTGGGGAGATGAAAGGTGCAGGTTCAGGAGAATGTAGAATGGATCCTGTGCGAGCTAGAGACAACAAACTCACAGTGGACTTCTGGCTGACTCTCCTCTACATGCACTCCAAGTTATGTGCAGATTGGCTTTATGGGGTCCAAGTGGGGATTTATGCAGTCCACCAAAGAAGGTGCCCCCATCCTCCATTGTTTCCAATGGAGGGAGAAAACGCAAAAAGAAAAGAAAAGAAAAGAAAAGAAAAGAAAAGAAAAGGCAATAAACCCACAGCAGAACAGGATCAAAGTCCCAGATAATCTCTGCAGTAGAAAGTGAAGGTGGGTGGCATTTTTCCAAGCGAAGAAGAACCAGTGCAATGTTCCCAGCAGAACCAGTGCAACCATGGCACAGCAAACCCAACAGGGCTAATGTCAATGCAGGAAAATGCTTTTTGGGAAATAGCAGGCACAGGTTCAAAAATGTAAAGAATGGACCCACAGCAAGCTACACACACCAGATGCACAGGGAACCTCACCTTGCTGCCTGCTGCTGTACAATTTCTCTAAATTGGGAGTGGATTACATTTCTGGGGTCCCAGTTATGGACCCCTATAAAAGGTCACCCCAATTTTTTTTACATATTTCTGTATCTTTTTTCTTCTCTTCTTTTCCCTCTCCCTCTTTCTATGTATAAACTAATAAAATTCTTAAAAAAAAAAAGTCACCCCAGTGCTTTCTCTGATAAAGACAGCTGCGGTTACAGGAGTCTGTGGAATGGTTCACAAACAAGCCAGTGAACCAAACTCATAGGGAAACTTCACCTGGGTAGACCTTATGCTCGCAGCCCCAAGTCTCCAAAGGCAGATTTGGAATGACATAAAGGCAGACATGACACTGTTGCCGTCATTGCCATCATTGAGGAAGGGAACCAGCTGCCTAATCAGTTAAAGATGGTAAAAGGCTGATTTGGCAGTGGTGTTTTTTTTACAAATGTGGTTTTTACCAGCCTAAGTCAAATTAAATAATGAGCCACAAGTTGGGTAATTCTTTCTTCTACTCTTCATTTTGTCGAGCAAGTAACGCTTTCTGATCAGTGACAAAGCAGTTGTGGATACTTGATTCATATATGTGCATGCCAAAAAGTCTTCTATTCCTTGAGCATCAGTACCTATATTGGGGGCGAACTACACATTACACTGCAGTAAGGATGCCCCAATAGCCCAGTCCAATTACAAACCAACCTCAATAAAATTACCTCAAGAGTCATTCTTATGCCTCAGGCAAAGGCAATCTCCTTGCACTTGTCTTAGCATGCAATTTAGGATGATTCACTTAAGAAAAAGTGAATGTAGGGGAAGTGGAGATTAACTGTATCCATGAGACTTGCCTTCCCCCACAATTATTCATTTGCTGCTTTTATATCCCCTCCAACCCTGATATTTAGAACATGTTCCTACCTCACAAATCCAGGCCCCAAACGGTGTGATGGTAAATATGGCTGAGGAGAGAATTTCTGTAGATGAGTGACTAGCAGGGGAAGGGTTAATCACTCCTTTCCTTCCCAGTCCTTCTCTGATGCAAACCTCTTGAGAGTGCTGTGCAATGGAGAAGAGGCCATCTGGCCTTTATCAAACTGAACCATCATCTAGTCTGTAGTTCTCCCCACCCACCCCTGCCAAGGCTCAGAATCATCATACCTAGAAGAAGCTTGACTTCACTGGCAGATGTCACCTTTGGTTTTGACTGGCTACATTTCCCCCGTAGAGCTGGGCTCTCATAAACCCTTTGGCTCTAATGGATCTCTTTTGTTTCATTTTCTTTCTTTTTGCACTGGTCATTGTTAACAATGTTCGATTTTGTAGTTTAGCAGAATGGGTGATGGTAACAAGCATGCCAAATGTGCTGTTGAAAAGACAGACTCCATGGAGTCTTGTCCATTTTTGCCCCCAATCCATTGCCCCTGTGTAAGTATTCCATTGTGACATGCTGATGTGGGCTTTTTGTTAGAAAGAGCTTTTTGTTTTGGCAGCATTAACTGGGAGAGCCAGTCTGGTGTAGTGGTTAAGAGCTAAGAGCGCAGGAGAACCAGGTTTGATTCCCCACTCCTCCACATGCAGCTGCTGTGTGACCTTGGGGCAGTCATAAATTCTTTCAGAGCTGTTCTCTTAAGGGCAGTTCTCGAGAGAGCTCTCTCAGCCCCACCTACCTCATAGGGTGTCTGTTGTGGGGAGGGGAAGGGGAAGGAGTTTGTAAGCCACTCTGAAACACCATTGGATAGTGAAGGGTGGGGTATAAATCCAATCTCTTCTTTTTCTAATAACTAGTTCCTGTGTGTTAAACTAATAGAGGCATGTGATGCTGGCTGTCTTATGCCTTGCCACAGAAAAATGGAAATAGCTCAGGTGTCCTTGTGAGGTGGACACCTGACAAGCAGTTATACTGAACAAGAGCTAAAGATAAAATCATTCAAGTGATTGCAAAGACAGGTATGTACACACACAAGCACAGTCATCTCCAGCCCTTTTAAATACATGCTGTTGTTCTCATAGAGATAATACTTTGTGTCTCAGTCAGCACATTTAACCATACAGCCAAGTTGGGCAATCCATTCTAGAACACATTTATACCCTGCTTTTCTTCCTAGTGGGACCCAAAATGGTTTACATCATTCTCCTCTCCTCCATCTTATCATCACAACAGTCCTGTGAGGTAGGTTATGCTGAGAGAGGCTGACCCAAGATCACCCAGTGAGCATCTATGGCATGACAGGGACTTGAGCCTGGATGTCTAACAAATATACCATGGTGGCTCTCACTTAATAAATAATCTAGAAAGAATTTCCCAAGTTGCCGTAGCAGAGGAATTGTTTGACGCTGTCTTAGTATGCCTCTTTACATGAAGTAAATACCATCTGAAATGCCTGAAGAGTAACTATTGGGGCTTTCTTATGGTGTCCTTCCACAAGGCCCTTCAGCTTTTGAGTACTGAGCGGTCAATATCCCGGAAAAAAGTCTAGTATCTCTGTTCCCACTGAGATCTGAAGTGCTATAAAAAATAATGATGGGCAAGGGCAGTAGGACGACTCCAAGCATCGGGAGTCATAGCTCTATTGCATGCACATCTGGTTCTAGCAGTGGAATGAAAATAATTTAGACTTGTACATTCTGGTCCAGCATAACCTAGAAAACATTCCAATTGTTTCAGTTGCTTAGGCACCTAGCGGATCTGCTTGCGTTCTAGCCCTGCCCTGTCTCCCTTCTGAAACTGCCTTGTAAATGTACTTGAATCAATAAAAGGCAAATCTCTCAGAGTCTTGTGAAGTTCGCTCACATCATATCAACAGGGGCTATAAAAATAACCATGAGATACCTGTTGTCATTGCAACCAATCACTGCTTAGCAGGGAGACCTTCCTTGAGTATAGCGCTCCTGTCATGGTGGCAATGCAGGATGGGAAAAGCTGCACTGATGAGATCACTTAAGTCTGAGAACCACGAGGGGCTACTGCAGGGTCCTCCATCTGTAGAACAACACAAGGATTTCTACTACGCTAAGCTTTACAGAAGCTATCATTCCAAAATATGTGTGTTCTGTTAATTAATTTCAAGCCTTGGCTATGATCCAGGAGTCTATGTTCACCAGGCTTCTTTTGTCAGTTTCCTGTTTTGCAGCTTCATTATTTCTTGCATAAGTACTAATTTACCTGGAACTCAAGTTGGTTGCATTGTGCTCACTGACTTCTAAAAATATGCTAATCAGCTCTCATTCTCTCAAATGGTCCGGCAATGCTTAAGCACATCTTGCAACAGAAGGGGCCTCATCCTGTCGTATAAATTTAGCAGGTGCTAAGGCCATGCAGCTTCTTAGCATAAGCTTTTACAAGCCCATGGAAATTCATTAATGAAGAGCATGAAACAACAACAACAAAAAAGCTTGATCAGCTACATGCACTGCTACCTGTATGAAGCTGGACCACCTTCCGTTAGCATATGCAAACACTGGTGTTTTTATGTGCCATTGCACTAACTTGTCTATGGTACAAGTAGTATGTTTCATAATTAGCTGCCATGAATAACGTTGTAAGACTACCAGTTTCTGCCACTGAGTCCCACTGAACTGTAAAGTGGGATTTGGTGCCCTTATGGGGTGTCCGGTGCTACTGGGGGCACCAGAGTTGCAACCTGAATACTCTGCAGACAACCTGATGCGGGTGTGGATGATGGTATACATACATACTATTCAGTCAGGACTAGTGCACGTGCACTGTATTGAGGTAGCAGCTCAGGTATCTTTGTTGCCACCTGCTGATGTCTTCCAGTAATGTACTAGATCCCATTAGCTGGTAGCCCTTCAGTGAAAACTGCTAGATAAAAGGCAACTGTAACAGCACATTCTCACTCTGAATGCTGAAATCTAAATAATATTAGTGACACTATTATGTGGCTCATAATGAAGGTCTGCTCATAATGCTCACCTGCATTATATTTTCTCTCGTCTAGCTGAACCAATATGTTTTCTTCCTTGGAATCTTGAACACTGTAATGGCACCTGGAGACTTGGGTGATGGTGCCTGGATAGGGCAGAGTTTGGGGATAATGTGATATGACTTCTGGGCTAAGCTTTATGCTCCCTCCCTTAGACTCTAATTATCACTTCCTGGCTTTCCATACTAAGAAGTGCTGGCGGAATTCCATCTGTTACAGTAGCATCCTAGCTTGAGTTACACCCTTCTAAATCCATTGGAGTCAATGGGATTAGAAGGGTGTAACTCTGTTTAGGACTATACTATTACAAAGTACAGTTTCACTTTCCACTTCAGTTTGGTTATTGATAACAGTTCAAGGTGTCCTCCTGATATACCTTTGCAGTTACAATAAAGTTTTGGTTTTATACTGTCTCTGTGACCTATTCATTTGACGACTTTGTGATCCTTAACATCAGCAACACAGATAAAGATAATGGTTTGATTCTTGGCAGAACTTATCATAATTTGAATTCAGAAACAACAGTCCCAGACTTATCTGGGGCTATGAGGCCACAGGGTGAGAAGTGGGGCTGGAAAAGGGTTGTTCTATCCTCCAGCCACAGCTACAGCTTGGAGCCTCTTTGCAGTAATGAAAAGCCTCCCAGATGGGGCCTGGCAGCGTTCCTGATAGGGGTGGAGACAAACTGACTGACGAACTAAAGTTTGTCTCAAATTTTGGCCAGTTTTTGGTTCGTGAAGTGATGTTTGTGAACTGAAAAGCCATCATGAACTTCCATGTATTTTGATGCAGTTTGTGGTGGTTCACTGCAGTTCATGAAGAGCAGAAAATGGCTTTGAATGGCTTTGAGCCATTTAAACCCCTGCTTTCTGCACTTCATGAAAAACAGCTGAGTGGTGGGGAGGTCCCCACCACTCAGTTGTTCAGTTTGGCTTGCAGCCATTTGAACCCCTGCTTTCTGCTCACCACGGGGGTTTAAACTTTAAATGGCTCATGAACTGATACAAAATGGCTCGGTTCACAAACCAGCCTATCAGCTTGTGGTTCGGTTTGTGATTCAGCCACGAACCATGAACCAAACTGCAAGAATGTGATTTGTGCCCATCCTTAGTTCCTGGCCAGTCAGCCAGTTGCTTGCAGCATGTGTCAGCTGGGGTGGGGGCAGAGCTGTAACAGACCAAACGAACAGTTTTTTCCTCCTGATCTGCTCCTCCCCCTTATCCAGTCACACTGCCTGGGCCCATCACTCATTCAGCCTGTTAGAACATACAAATAATGCAAATGTTAGCGAAGGTTACATGGAGGAAGAAAACAAGAAAACAATTTATTTAGCTACTCTCGTTACCACCAGTCGTCTGCCTCATTGTTTGGGGAAGTTAGCTATGCGGCAGAGGAGGCCAGAGGGGTACAGGGACCGCACACCAATTGTATACCAAGAGCCAGCATAGTAGGAAGACTCCAGATTTGAAGAGTAAATTAAATAGATTTTATTGAAGAATTTCCCTAATTACAAGCACACTAAGCATTCAAAAAGAGCAAGCAATACACAACTAAGAAAGTAAAGGTGATTGATAGTGAATAGAGGCTTTAGTTACAGGATAATGCAGCCTGTCCAGATGTGTAGGATCCATGGAGAGGGATTGTGGTCCAAACAAAAGTTTGGGGGTGGTCTGCCAGTTGGCATCAGGGCAGAGGCACACAATCTGAGGCCAAGTGTTTGGACAGATTTAGACATTAGAGAACAATGCTAACCAATGGGAGGTCTTGAGGGGCTTGCCCCATGTGAAGACAAAAGATTACCTGAGCCAATAATGTGTCCCAGGGTTGTCAGGAGAGGCACAGCCTAGGTGTGACCAATGAGGTTCCAGAGGGGCAGAGTCTGGTTTAACAATAGCTATGATGGACCTAGCCAGGTGCTAGATGGTTGGGCTGGGCATGTCCATTGTGGAACAATAGAGTAGTCTGGTGTTTCCCTGGTACCAGACAAAAAAGGTGATGTTTCTTAATATGCGACTGGATGAACCTGAATGGGAGACCATTTGCTAGACATGGAGAGATAATGTTTACCTTAATAGATCTGGCATAGATGTAAAAATGCAAATGGAAACAGGAAAGAGAAGATTATTCCAAACAGTCTTCATTCATGACAGTAGCACAGACCAGAGGCTCTTTGTCCCTCCCTTTCTGTACATTTGACAGACAAAAGACTAGCCATTTGTTCAGTAGAAGATGCCTGAGGCGAGAGCAGAGATTTGCCCACTCAGTCTTTTTGGACTGAGCTGACGAGGGGGGGTGGGGTGGCTTCCATGGAGGGTGTTTGGCAGTACAGCCAGCCTGGAGAATCTTCACTTGGCCTGAGTTTTTCCCAGCCAAGATATTGTTTTCCTAGTCTCCTAGCAAAAACCACTGTTTAAGCCAAGTCTGGCTTTATGAAGGCACTGCTTGGAGATTCAGAGGTTGTTTTGGGGTCTCTCTCTCTTGGGAAAGACCACCTCAGGTTCAGGGTCCAAGAGGCTGGTGACACTGTTAGCACCAAGATGGATGCTCTCATCTGCTCTTAGAACAAAGGAAGGGAGAAGGAAACCCAAAATGCCTACATGACAAAATTCAGGCCACATCTCCCAATTACAAACTGACCAATGACCAGGGTAGAGGTCAGTTCATTATGCAAGCATCTTCCCCTTCTACAGCAGAAATTTCTACTCAAAACCCATAGGTTCTACCTATCTAACAATTAGCATAGACAAAGAAACAGGTTAACTCTTCCATGACATCAGGGAGAGAACTTGCAAATACTCCAACACAGCTCCAGCCATCCCTTCATCCCTCATTTACTCCCTCAGTTGCATGTTGCTTTTGTGTGGTTAAGTGTGCAGACTCTAATCTGGGAGAACCGGGTTTGATTACCTAGTCCTCCACTCGCACCTGCTAGATGACCTTGGGCAAGCCATAGCTCTGTACCAGCTGTTCCCTCAAGGACAGCTTGGGAAAGAGCTCTCTCAGCCCCACCTACCTCACAGGGTGTCTGTTGTGGGAGGGGAAGGGAAAGGAGTTTGTAAGCCACTCTGAGACTCCTTTGGGTAGTGAAGGGCGGGGTATAAAACCAATCTCTTCTTCTATTTTATCTTGCTGTGTTATTTCTCATCACAGCTTTAGGGTGGTTTCAAGTATTGGGCCAGATTAATTTCAGGGAAAGGCTGCACCAGCATGCATGCCCCCTCAGGGGAGGGGCCCCCTTAAGGAGTCTCAGGGGTGGAGCCCTGCAACAGCAGGCCCAGCTTGAGGACAATCCCAGGTGGCAAGGGAACCACACAGAGGCTTCTGCCCTTGTAGGTCCACTGTACTTGCCATTCCAGGTTTCCCTCCAGCATGGGGGTTGGGGAAGAGTTTCATCAGCCAACAGGCAGGTCACCCAATGTCTGGATCTGTGCCCTATGCTGCCCAATGCTTCATCTGCTGTAATCAATGAAGTCATAGCCTATTTTCAATCCACCTAGTCCTAAACTTGCATCTGTGCCCCCCTTCTCCCTTCCCTGCCTCATCCTCCTGCCCTTAGGACCACAGTAAAGTACTTTTAGTGCCATGGCTCAGTCCTGGAAATGTTAATAACCTATGACCATATACAGAATACCTCTCATCACTGAGTAATCACCAGAGGTCTCCATTTGTCTAGGATTAAGGAGGTTTCAGTCTCTCACTGAGACATCCACTCAAGCCTGAAATTTCGTGCTCTTCATTTTAGAAATTCATTGATGACAAATGCCAGCCCATCTAACAAATCCACAAAAAACTCTAAGCTATAAAAATCAAGTTGAAAATTAACCACAGCAAGGCTTACCACCCACAATGGCCTGAGTTGTACATATGTACAGTTTTTCTAAAACATTCCAAGTAAATTGGCAAATAACTACCCAGGCAAGATACTAGCCCCTAGTGTGAAACTCTGCATAAGCTGATATCCCCCTCTAGAGAACTTGTTTAAATAACAAAGACTGAAACTTTGGGGTACTAAGTGACAATGGGTGTCTGGATGTTCAGATATAAAATATAGGGTGGGGTAGCCATGTCTATACAGTCCAAATTTAGGAAGGGGAAAGAAGAGTAAGCCACCTGATGATTCAGACTGCCTCTCATCTTGCTTTGGACTGTAGCTAGGCAACACATCCCTGTTCCCCAGCTCCACTAAGTAGACCTTGGGTCTGCTTTTTCTCAGAACCAGGAGGTAGCTATTATGTTTGTCTTGGCAGAGTGGGCAGCGGGAGCTAAAAGGCAACCACAGCCAAAATTCTAACTCCAGCAATGACTGAGCTGGGAGAAAACAAATTCACTAGGTAGGGGAGACTTGTCTGGCTAATTTCCCATCAGACAAAGGAGGCAACCTGAGTCATCCATGACTCACCTAACCAAGTTCCCTTCTACTTGACTGGAGGTTTGAGGAAAAGATAGTTTGGTGAACCAAATGAACAAACAAACAAGGTGATGTAGGGCTTTTAAACATTCATATTTCTTCATCTCCTTCTTTGAATAGGGAGCACTATGCTCTTCAGTTTGTAGTGAAAGAGCTGCCAAAGGTCATGTCCAATATTACTTAACTAGGAATAAGGCCCGTTGTGGTAATAAATACAATGGGCTCTAGAAAGAGGCTCTGGGCCTCTCAGCATCAATTTGCTGTGATAACCTCAGCAGTGTATAATGACACAGAGCTTACCGTTTTCTTACCATTTTCTCCAGGGGAACTGATCTCTGCCATCTGAAGAGAAGTTGTGATTCTTAGTGATCTCCAGCCCTCGTCTGGACACTGGCAATAATGGTTCCCCAGGAGGAAATGGCTGGTTTGGAGGATAGAGTCTATGACATTGTACCTGCCTTGGAGGTAGCAACCCTATTTTCTTCCCAGCCAACCATCAACATACTGTTATCTACCCCTCTGACTTCAGCTTTCCATCTCCCACACACACACCTGAAGCCTCTACCTAGGAAAAATACAGTCTCCTCCTCAGTGGGGACCCAAGCAGGAGGGGGAGCGACCTCAGCAGGATATAATGACTCAGAGTCCACCCTGCAAAGCACCCATTTTCTCCAAAGGAACTGATCTCTGCCATCTGGAAAGCAGTTTTAATCCTGAGTGATCTCCAGCCCTCACCTGAAGACTGGCAGCAATGGTTCCCCAGGAAGAAATGGCTGTTTTGGAGGGTGAAGGCTTTGGCATTGTACCTGTCTGAGGTCCCACTCCTCCTCAAACCCCACCTTCTCCAGGCTCCACCCCTCAAATCTCCAGGAATTTCCCAAACTGGAGTTGGCAACCCTATTTCCTTCCCAAATAGCCATCAACATATCTGCCCCTCTGACTTCCTGTTTCCATCTCTTCCCACCTCCCTGTAGCCTTGCCCTAGGAAAAATATAGTCTTTCTCCCCAGTGGTGACCAAAGCAGCTCTCCCCCTTTTGATTTGCACAACAACCCTGTAAGGCAGATTATGCTGAAAGTCTATGAGTGGTCTGAAATAACCCAATCAGTTTCCACAGGAAGAACCTGGGTCTGGAAAACCCTGCTCTGAAGTGCTAACTGCTATGTCACACTGGCTGTCTTGGGGGGGGGGGCACCTCAACAGGGTATAATGACACAGAGCCCACCATTTTCTCCAGGGGAACTGATCTCTGCCACCTGGAGAACAGTTGTAATCCTGAGTGATCTCCAGCCCTCACTTGGAGATTGACAACAATGGTTTCCCAGGAGGAAATGGCTGGTTGGAGGGTGGAGTCTATGGCATTGAACCTGTCTGAGGTCCCATCCCTCCACAAACCCCACTCTCTCCAGGCTCCATCCCTCAAATCTCCTGGAATTTCCCAACCTGGAGGTGGCAACCCTATCTGCTTCCCAGGTAACCATCAACCAACCTTTATCTGCCCCTCTGACTTCAGCTTTCCATCCCTCCACCTGCAGCATTTACCCAGGAAAATGACAGTCTTTCTCCACAGTGGAGACCCAAGCAGGAGGGAAGTAACCTCAGCAGGGTATAATGACACAGAGTCCACAAGCAGCTGTTTTCTCCAGGGGAACTGATCTCTACCATCTGGAGAGCAGTTTTAATTCTGAGTGATCTACAGCCCACACCTGGAGGTTGGCAGCAATGGTCTATGGCATTGTACCTGTCTGAGGTCCCACTCCTCCTCAACCCCCACCATCTTCAGGCTCTACCCCTCAAATCTCCAGGAATTTCCCAAACTGGAGTTGGCAACCCTATCTCATTCCCAGCCAACCATCAACCTGCTGTTATCTGCCCCTGATTTCTACCATCTGGAGAGCAGTTTTAATTCTGAGTGATCTCCAGCCCTCACCTGGAGACTGGCAGCATTAGTTCCCCAGGAAGAAAAGTACAGACCAAAGCAGCTTACATCTTTCTCTTTTACCCCTTTTGATGTGCACAACTCTGTGAGGTAGGTTAGGCCAAAAGTCTGTGACCTGTCCAAAATCACCCACTCAGCTTCTACAGCAAGAACCTGGGTCTAGCAGACCCTGCTCTGAAGTGCTAACTTCTATGCTTAGGGTAGCCAACCTTCAGATGGAGCGTGAAGATCACCATGTATCAGAATTGAACTCCAGACAACAGATCTCTCCCCCCCGCCAGGAGAAAATAACTGCTTTGGAGGGTGGGCTTTATAGCTTTCTATTCAGCTGCGGCCTCTCCACTCCCCAAACTCTGGCTTCCTTAGACTTCACCACAGAATATCCAGGAATTTCCCGGCCTGGAGCTGGCAACCCTAGTCAGGACTGGCCCCAATGAATTCCCCACAAAGGCCTGGAAAGGACTTCTTTCCTTTGCCTTTTTACTGTCATAATCAAGCTTGGTTGCCTAGCAACAGCCACTGAGAGAAAAGTTAGTCCCACAGGAGCCAAGAAGGGAAAGTGTCTTCATCAGGAGAGACATCCGTTTTGATAGTTTATTCTGTGAGGGAAGAGTGTCCAGACTGGCAGTGGGTGGGGGAGAGGAGCGAACCCAGCACCCAGCCAATGGCATGCGAGTACTCTTGAGTGGTGGTTGATGGGCCAATGGCTGATGGAGTGCACTGCACAGCCAGCGGGAGAGCTGGAAATGCCCAATATGTAAGGGATATATATATATAGGATGTGTTGGAGTAATGTGACCTTTCACTTGGAAGGGAGACCACCAAGGAAGGCTCTGCACAGGAAGACAATGACAAACCACCACTGCTTCTCCTCTGTCTTGAAGTCCCCTCCTGGGGTTGCCATACACTGACCTTTCGTAAATGGCATTTTTCAAAATCAGATTAATGGTCACAAAACCTTTATTTAATGTGGAGAAACTGCTTTCTTTGAAGGTGATCCCGCACCACTTCTGCCCCAAATTGAGTACATATCTGTGGAACCCAAATGTGATCTATTGTGTTTTGTCCTTATAAAATACTTATGTTTATATTAGAAAATGTTTATTGATCTTTGGAGACATTGCTGAAGTGACATAAGTTATAAAGGGGCCTTTCTAATCTAATAGGCAGGCGGTTTTATTATTAAGGTGCTTTATCAAAGTTTATGTGACAGTTTATGGCAGTTGAAACTATTATCTAAGATCTATCATCTATAATTCCATGTGTTTATAACCATTACATTAGCATTTCATTAAACTCTGAGAAGGGTACGTGTGCTGAATGTTTTTATACTTATTTATCATTTTAATGGTCCAGCCTACAAAAACATTATTACGGAGTATGTCTTTAAACACTGCCTTGCCGTACTTGGCAAGAAAAGCTTTCAGTCCAGAATAGTCCTCACATTTGCCTGGAGATTCTATCCTCCAACTCTTTCAGGGAGCTTGTTCACATAGTCACCCCACACACACCTCCAGCAAGCTATTTAAATATATATTAGAAAATACCTTGGGTTGGATTGAGACTCAATTTTCCAGTGGCAGAATGGAACTTTCTTGCCTACCCTGCCCCTCACCGCAGTCCACTGATCTTCAGGAAACACTGCTCCTGGAGGATAGGGAGCCCTGAGGAATGGTATAGGGGGATTTGGAACAGAAAGAGGGAATCAGCTGAAATTACTACTTGTGTCTGGATCCAACCCGCTGACTCATTCTAATACCCGATTTTGAACCCAATTATACCCGTCATGTTCTCAATGGCATTATAGTTGTGCAATAAGGTCCAAACATCTCTTCTCAAATCTTCCAGGACTCCCACAACCATCACCCCTGAGCTCCCCAACCATCGCCATCCTCTTGCCTGACTTGGCCTGGCAGTGGCAGTAGCAGTGGCTCTGAACCTGATCCCTGACTGGTGTGTTAGATGTTGGCAACTGCACACTTCACTGCATTCTATGGAAAACAAGGCATCTCTAACTCTGAGAAAGACAGAGACTTTCCATTGAACAATGGTGGCTGAAGATTAGTACATCCCAGTTGTTTGTCTTTAGCAAATATGGATGCTGACATGTGACTTATAGCAACAGAGAAACTTCATTGTATATGCCGTACTCAAAACAGCTTTACTAAGTTTAACATTTCTATTTTTGTAAGGATTGGGGGTCCAGCTGAATGAGAGAGAAAAAATGCTGCCAACTCTCAGTGAAAGTGAGGATGACAGTAATTAGTATTTGCCCCCACTTTCTGCAGTACCTGCCTAGGCGTATTGTTTTAGTTGAACTACTGATTATAGCATCCGAGCAATGACTTTTCCCATTCCCCAAAATTGGTGCATGGTGGTTTAGATCAAAATGGCAGATGGCCAAAAATAAACTGTTTGGATTTACTTTGTTGAGCTGGGAAATACTGTTGCTTGCCAAAGAGCAAACACACACCTAAAGCCAATATACAGTATTTCTGTCTTGAAATTGATCGTATTTCATTCTTTGTTGGACCTGAAAATCATCAATAATTTTTAAGCCCTTTATCTAACTAGATGTTTCTAATAATCAACCCTCAGTAAGGATATGCATTATTTTACATTGTAGGAAAACAGAACAGACTTTTTTTCGGTACAGTCATATGCAAATTGAATATATGCCACTACCATTCATAGCAAAAGGCTAATACTATATGAAAGCACAATATTCTTTTTAACAAATTTATCTTTTGCCCCAGGCAAGATTAATAGAGAACTCCACTTGTGTAATATACTTTGCAATCTGAATTTAAAAATGGGCTTTGGTCTGCATTTTATTTTCTGTGTTGCTTTATGTGTTTCCGGTCTCTTTAGGAAAGTAATAGTCTAGATTGGGGAGATACTTCATAGTCTCTTCTTCTCCAAATAGAAAATACATGATATAAGAGTATGTGATAGACTCCTTGCAAGGAATGCAGCATTTAGACATCACAATAACCCAATAGATTAAAAATGGTAGTTTGGCCAAACCATGGTTAGTTGTGTCATATCAAAACAGAGACAGTCTGACTAACTGGGGTTTCTTGGCTGGCACCCAACAGGGATTTCAAAGTGAGGTTTTTAGTTGGTATGTTAACGTCAAATAAAATTAACTGTCTTAATGTCTAAATTTACAAGCCAGGTTATGGATCCGTGCTGCCTCTCACAGCTGCTCCATCCCAGACACAGTACTTGGGGATGTCCTCCATGCTGGGTAAGAAGCCAAAAAGCAGGCAAACTGGTGGTTTGTCACTCAGGTCTAGTAGATTAAACTCAGTTCATTGTGCAAGACACACTTTAAACAAACCATGACACAACATTTTAAACAATAGCATAACATTTGAATGCAGCCATAGAAGAGTCTCCTTTAATTCTAGGGGAAGGCATTCTGTGTACATTCTTCAAGACCTGGTAAAGTTCAGAAACATGTTCTCTGTATGTGACCCATCATACAAGAAAGTTTGTCAGGTTTGTCCTTTTCCTTTAATTGCTCAGATGCCAAGGACTCAGACAGCAAACCCCTTGCCAATGGTTTAAAGTTTCTTCCTGTATTCATTCAGCTAGCCAGATTTCCTCTGGGAATTTTGATCAATGATGCGCTTCTGTTACAGTATGATGAGCACTGCAAAGAGATGTTACATTCATGAGCTCTGTAAGATGCAAATATGAAAGGAGAACTACTACAGTGGCAGTCATTGTTGGGCTTAATACTAGTAAGCTTACATAGAAGGGTGGGGGACAAATTAAATAAATTTTGGTCATGACTTTGGTCGTTTAGACCCATAATAAATGAAATAAATAAATAACAATAACTCTTTATTCAGAAATGTCATCTAGCAATGCCACAACTTTGAGAGAAATGAATTTTCCAATGAGAACCCTGCTGTGCTCTGGAGCTAAGATCTTATTCCTCTTTACCATCCTCATTAATACTTTACACTCTTGCAGGGCTATTTGTGCTTGACTTCTTTTCTCCAGTTTCATGGATTTTGTGGTAAACATGCTAGCACACAGTTGCTGGGAAATAACTGGCAGCAAAATGCTACCTAGAAACATCCAGCCAGCCACGTAGGTTGTGTTCAGACTGGCAGTTTAGCCTGATATATGCACATTTCACAAATGGATTAAATGGGCCTGGTCACACAGCCACATCTGTCAGGTGATCTCCAGGTGTACTCACCCCATCAGAGGATGACTTGGAGCCAGGTTAAAAAGCTACCACCTCTGAAGTGGTGTTTTTGTTTCCCCGCACATTCATTGTGCATGGCCGGATGTCTGAACACAGGGGCACACTTGCAGAATAGATTTGGCAGTCTGAACCTGCAGATCCATTTTGCCTCTGGGCATGTGGCTTTTTTTTTTAATTGCCTACATGTGCATGAGTGTGCATGTGCACAATGTGCATAGGCATGCACACTTATGTGCATGTATGAATTTTGAAAAGTTTTTGGCAGGGCGCTCCATGGCTGATGCACTGCAATAATGTGGATGCTTTACCACAGGATGTTTCTGTAGGTAGTCTATGGCAGGGTATGCTGTGTGGCTGATATGTCAGTAATACTTTCAGCCAGTTCAATTAGAGGTAACACTATATCGTGCCAAGCTGCCAGTGTGATCACAACCATAGTTTGTCAAGCTACTCAAAGAAAGCACTAAGCTTGTCCTACAGGCTTCTCTGTAAAGATATAAATAATTCTGTGGAAAATTTCTTTTCCACTCTATACAGGATTTACCAGTATTGTGAAGTGGTTAGAGTGTTAGATTGAGAACAAGTGGAGACCCGCAAGAAACTTGCAGGATGGTTATCCCATTCCTCACACCTTTGTTTCCTCCCTTTTCCCCTACCTCTCTCACACTCTTTCTCCCTTCTGCCCCCCTTTCTTACTCTCTCTCTCTCTCCTCCATATGTTACTTCCTCTCTCTTTCTGACCTGTCATTATTCTCTTTGTTTTTCTGTCTTCCCACCTCATCACTCTTTCTCTTTCTTTCTGCCCCCCACTCCATCTCTCTTTCTGCCCCCCTTCATCACTTTCTCTTTCTGCCCCCATCACTCACCCAGCCTCCTGCATGCTTCCTCTCCCCCCATAGCAACAGTGGCAGTGCTCTGGGAATCACAATGGATCTCCCAGCTGCAGAGATCAATTCACCTTAGGGCTGCCAGCTCCAGGTTGGGACATTCCAGGAGATTTGAGGGTGTTGTCTTGGGACAGTGAGGCTTGGGGAGGCAAGCAGCCTCAGCAGCCCTCCAAATCAGACATTTTGTCCAGGGGAACTGATCTCTGTCACCTGGACAACAGTTGTAATTCTGGAGGCTGGCAATGATAGTTTAAGTGAAGGAAATGGCTGGTTTGGAGCATAGGCGTCAACTTCAGAGGAGCTGTGGAGCTGGAGCCCCCCCCCCCCCCCACTTTTCCAGGACATGCTGAGCCTCCCCCGGAGACAATGGCCTGTAATGTCTCTGGCCCAGCCCCCCCCCCCCCCAAAATTGGAAAGTCTACACCCTTGGTTTGGAGGGTGGAGTCTATGGCATTATACTGGTCTGTAATCCCTCCTCAAATCCCACCCTCCCCAGGCTCCACCTCTCAAATGTCCAGGAATTTCCCGACCTGCAGTTGGCAACCCTATTTCCTTCCCACCCAACAGCCAACCTACCTTTATCTGTCTTCAGCTTTCCATCTCCATCCCCCTCCCACGCAGCCTCTACCTAGGAAACTTACAGTCTTTCTCCACAGTGGGGACTAAAGCAGCTTACATTATTATTTCCTCCTTGTTATCTGCACAACAACCCTGTGAGGTTGGTTAGGCTGAAAGTATGTGACTGGTCCAAAATCTCCCAGTCAGCTTCCACCACAAGATGGGGATCTGAACCTGGGTCTCGCAGATCCCAATCTGAAGCTCTAACTGTTATATCACAATGGCTTTCGTAGGGCAGCTGCTGATGAACAGTAGCAAAGCAGCTGGGTCTAATTAAGTCATGCAAATCAGGTGATATCAAGTCACACAGAGGGTGCTGCCTAGGGATGCCAGCCTCTAGGTGGGACCTGAGGATCCCCTGGAATTACTGCTCATCTCTGGACTACAGAAATAACTTTCCATGGAGAAAATGGATGCTTTGGAGGGTGGAGTTTATGGCATTGTACCTCACTGAGGTCCCTGTCCTCCCCAGGCTCCACCCCCAAATCTGCAGGAGTTTTCCGGCCTGGTTCTGGATCCACTGCCGGTGGCCAGGGGGGGTACTTGGCAACCCTAGACTGCTGCCAGTAAAAACCCTGCCTTTTTTCTGCCAGAAACCATTAGAAGCCTCCCCCTTCCCCAAACATTCTAATCTCTCACAGCAGATGCCTGGAGTTGATGCCATTTCAAAAGGTATTGGGGGGAATTCAACGGTCCCTGAAGTTTTTTAAAAAACTTTCTGGATTTTCCTGCAGACCAAGAAAGGCCCCTGACTATGTAGGAAAAGCTGTTGGGGGAGAGTGAGCTCTCTTTTGACAGATATAAGTATCCACACAGAAAAAAAAACCTCTGGGAATTAGTATGTAGCTGCTAGACCAGGCTTCAAATTTCCACCTCCTGCTATGAAGCAAACTAGGTAACCCTGTGCTAATCACTCTCTCTTAACCTAACTTAGCTAATATGGAGGCAGGGAAAACTATAAATGCCTCTGTGTGGTCCTTGAAAGATGGGTGGGATACAAATGTAAGAAAATGAATAAATTATGGTATCATGGGGGCACATACAGGTCTTCTGCTTGAGAATACAGACTTAGCCCTAATATGTCCCTTGTCACATTTCTGTCTTGAAGGGCCCAAACATTTTCTGAGACAGACCATTTCATCTTGTGAGATGGGGGCAATCCAAATATTTTGCAATAGGGCTGCCAAGTCCAACTTGGGAAATATCTGGGGACTTTGGGGGTGGAGCCAGGAGACTTTGGGGGTGGAGCCAGGAGAAAGGAAGTGACATCATTTTGTGATGTCACATCCTGTGATGTTGCTTCCACATGCTGACACATGAACTCATGAAGTTTCCTAATACTGAATCAGGCCATTGGTCCATCAAGGTCAGTATTGACTACACAGACTGGTAGTGGCTCTCCAGGGTCTCAGGCTGAGATCTTTAATGTCACCTATTACCTGATCCTTTTTTAGCTGAAGAAGCTGATATCTCCTGCATGTCAAGCAGATGCTCTATCACTGAGCAACAGCCCTACTGAATCCTTCCTCATCTCGGCAGAATATGAAGCTCTAAGTGCTACACAAGTGCTAAATATGATTTTCATATCATAAGAACAGGAGAGAAGCCACAGTGGATCGGCCCATCCAGTACAGCCCATCCAGTACAACACTCTGTGTCACAACAGTGGCCAAAAATACCAGGTGCCCTCAGGAGGTCCAGCAGCGGGGCCAGAACTCCAGAAGCCCTCCCACTGTTGCCCCCCAAGCACCAAGAATTCAGAGCATCACTGCCCCAGACAGAGGGTTCCATTTAGACCTTGTGGCTAATAATAGCCACTGATAGACCTCTGCTGGATGGGGACAGAGAGAGAGACAGACAGACAGACAGACAGACAAAAGAAAGAAACAGGGAGAGAGAGAGAAGGAAAAAAACTGGCAGAGGCACTTACTTCCATTTAGACCTTGTGGCTATAATAGCCACTGATAGACCTCTGCTGGATGGGGACAGAGAGAGAGAGAAACAGACAGACAGACAGACAGAAAAAAGAAAGAGGGAGAGAGAAGGAAAGGAGCTGGAAGAGAAATTTACCTTGCCAGCCACATGCAAAAGCAGCTCCTTCAGTCCCTCCTTAATCTTTTTTTTTTGCAATTAACATTTTTTATTTTTATAACAATTATAATATTGAACATCCATACAACTTTTCAAATCATATACACCCAAAACCCAATACAAACAAACAAACAAGAAAAACATTAACCTATACAACTTTGTCTCCTAAAACTCCTCTGCTCTGCCTAAACTTACATAAACAGAGTCAACCAACATTTGTATCATTTTAAGTAAAGTTCTTTTCATTAATAAAATACCATATTCTTATATTTTGCAGGGATTGTCATTTTCTCCAATTGGTGTGCATTTATGTAATCAAAGAATTTAAACCATTTATCTAAAAAATTATTGTTTAACTGGGGATTCTCCGTCAACTGTAATTGAATCGCCAGTTTGTCTGAAACTAAAATGTCCCAAATTTTCACCTTCCATTGTCGTAATGTGGGCGCTTTAACAGATTTCCAGTTAGATGCAATAAGATTTTTTGCCGCCATTAACAATAGTGCAACCACTTCAAGTGTCTGTTTGGTATCTGAGGCATCTGGCCAGTAGTTAAGAATTATCGATTCAGGTGTGTTTGGTAGATCAAAATTCATGATCTTTTTGATTTCCTCAATTATTACATTCCAAAATAGTTTAATTTTAGGGCAACCCCACCAACAATGGATTAAGGTTCCTTTCTGTTGGCATTGCTTCCAACACAATGGTGTGGGTTTGTATCTGCTTTTGTATAATCGTTCCGGGGTAAGATACCACCTTGACACGATTTTAAATTGTTGTAGTTGTAGGTTCGTAGTTTTACTATGCAAGATTGGTGAAGCCCATATAGTTTCCCATTGAGTGTTGGTGAATTCTATGCCGCAATCTTTGTGCCAAGCCTTTTGTATTGAGGAAACCTCAGACCATGTTTTTTCATTCAATTGTTTGTATATTATAGCCATTAATCCTTTAGTGGAAGACTGCTGTTTCTGGACAAAGTTTTCAAACGGAGTCAATGGTCTATCTAATACAGTGGCTTTACTTAATTCTATATACAGTGAATAAAGTTGTTGATACTGCAGCCAATCCAATTTGACTTTATGTTTGATTTCCAACTGCTGACGTGTATATAATTTACCACCTTGCATAAAGTCCTTGATTCTAAAAAGCCCCTTGTTTTCAGTCCCTCCTTAATCTCTGGGCGGACCTCTCTTGCTGTGGAAGCTCTCTTGCTGACTTCTTAAAGGGGAAATGTCTGGTGAGGCTTTTTACTGCAGGGCAGGCTCTCTGCAGACATTTCCCTTTTAAGGTAGCCATTTTGTCCCCCTGGTGGCCAACTTGGAAAACGCAGGGGAAAGCACTAAAAATCAGTGTTTCCCCCGCCCTACCGGAGGACTTGGCAGCCCTATTTTGCAAACTCTCAGGTATCTTATTTATTCAGCATGATTCTGTGCATATTTGCTCAGAAATTCATTCCCAATTGAGTTTAATTACAGGAGATGGTATCCTCAAGCGATTGGTGATAGTGTCATCTCAAGGAAAACCAGACAGTCCTAAAAGCTGGCTAACCATAACTTTGTCCATCGGCTTAGGGAGTAGCATTGACAATGTCTATCAGCTGAGTCTCACCTTCTGCATCAGCTGCTCAACCCCCTTTGACACTCTCTCTTTTCTCAGCTAAAAGTCCTCTCCATCTACCATCCAAGGTAGGCCTCATCATTGTCAGCAATGCCCAGAATGCAGGGTAGGTGAGTGAGTGGACAGCAGAGGCAGGGAGGAGATGCCAACAGTGAAACCAGTGACTGCCCAGCAAATGAGACATACAGTTGCTGCTACCCACTGGGTGGATGCCACCATTAGTGGGTGGTAGGGTTGCCAACTATGGGTTGGGAAAATTCCTGGAGATTTGGGGCAGTGCCTGGGGAGGGCAGATTTTGCAGAGGGAAGGGAGTTCAGCAGCGATGCAATGGCATACAGTCTGCCCTACAAAGCTGCCATTTCCTACAGAGGAACTGTTATCTGTAGCTTGGAGATCAGTTGTACTTCCAGCAGAACTCCAGGCCCCATCTGGAGATTGTCAACCCAAGTGGGCAACCACTTGTCTTTTCCCCTGTTGCTAGATCTTCTTCTTGTGGGTTTCTTTTTCCTTATCTGTTAGGTATGCTCCAGCACTGGCCACCATGCTCCACCTCTACCAGCCTCTCTACTTCTGAATGATTTGGGTGGCTGGCAGGTTAATAGCAATGGGTGATGCCTAGTGGCACTGATGGCTCCTCTCCCAGTCTAAAATATGATTGGGAGGAAAGGCAGTGATAGTGGCTACACAGGAAGTAGATAATTGAGGGCATAAGGGAGGTTCACCTGCTGAAGGGCACTGAAAGGTCATAGAAAAGCTGTGCTTTCTCTCAAGTGAACTTGCTTAGAATAGCAGCCTCACTGCATCAAAAAAAATTCCTTGAGTATTCTTCATTGCATCACGTGCTACAGCTTAAATGTGGTCTCTGCATTAGTTCATGACCAGCTTGTTCAAAAACTGAACATTTCAAAGATAGGCAATTCTAGAATGTTCCACCTACACCTACTGCAAGGAAAGTTTTTATTTATTTAGAATTTTTCCATGCCACCTCTGCAGAGTCCGGCTCAAAGTGGCTTGCAATGACCAGAGTATTTTTTAAAGCTATTTAACAAGTTTTTGTCCATAGGTTTAAAATTCCAGAGTAATAGCTCTGTTGCCATAAAACAAAGAAGAGACTATTCATACATCTGATGAAGAATATCTAGTATGCTGTTCGTATTTCTGTGTACAAGGTTTCTCCTAATCACATTTCTAGCTCACTAAGAGGATTTTCATTCCATACAACTAGGGATAGCCTTTCCGGAAGCCATTTTGCTAATGGGCGAGAGCCTATTGGAAGGACTGGGCAAATGGCTTGCTTGCAGCTGATGGCAACATGGTAGAAACAATCTGGGGTGAGGGACTTAAAGAGTAGAATACAGCATTGTCTATATTTCCATACAGGACAGGCACTTTGTGTCAAGTGCCATTTCCAAAGGGATTTATAAGAGGGCTCCTGCTTAGCTACAATAAATCTCTGTCCTGGGCAAAAGCCAAGTAACTTTTCTATCACAGGGTGGGACATGAAGAAAGTTATAATTCTATAATTAAAATATGCTACTGAAAGGCTGCTCAGTCATAGTGGGGAACATCATTTTGGTGGGGAAATCTGCCTCACATTGAAGAAGAAGCAGGCGTCTGTCATACCTACTACAAGCCCAAATTTGCCTTCATTTGGGAAAGCATGTACAGTTCTGGTTGCCACATCTCAAATGGGATATTGAAGTGTGGTCAAAGATGAAGAAAAGGGCAATCTAAATGATCACAGGACTGGAGTTCTTGCTGTATGTGGCAAGGCTAAAGCATCTCAACCTTTTTCATTTAGGAAAGAAGCATCTGAGGGGTAACATGATGGAGGCCTGCAAAATTATGGATACTGTCAAGAAAGTGGATACCAAGAAAACCCTTCCTTTTTCATAATACTTGAACTTCAGATCAACCTGTGAAACTGGGTGAATCTTTATGATAAATGCAACCTAGGGTTGCCAGATCCACCCTGGTCACCAAGGATAGGGTTACCAGATCCAGTTTGGGAAACTCCTGGAGATTTGGGGGTGGAGTCTGGGGAGGTCATGGACCCCAGTTGGGTAAAGTGCCATAGAGTCCACCCTCCAAAGCACCTATTTTCTCCAGGGAAACTGACCTCTGTAGTCTGGAGATGAGCTGTAATTCTTAGGGGACACCCAGGTCACACCTGGTGGCTGGCATACCTAATGCAACCCCATCCTCTGCATTTGTAACTGGACATAAGCCACAACGAGTTCAATAGAGTTCCTCCCCAAGTTAAGTGTGAAGAGGACTGCTGAGAGAGAGAAAGAGATGTGATAAAACTTGCACAGTAAATCTTATTAAAACCTGATCTGATAAGCTGCCAAATAGAAGCTGAGAGAAGAACCCTGAGGTTAGACTCATACCCCTGGTTTAACCAGGCACCACCCACTGTATTTTTTTTACTGTGGGGTTTCTTTAAATCCTTATCTGTGAAACTGATTAAATAAAAGGCACCTAACCCCACTAGGATGTCTTCTTCTGGAAAAACAGAACAGACTTCAAGCACCATATGTTGAATGCCATTTCTATACCACAAAACAGCAGCAGGTACAAAAAAATAACTTGATTGATGGCCAGCTGTGCCTGTTTGAAACCCTAATCCTTTAAATAATGTAGCACCCAAGCTGTTTTTGCTTTCTACAATATTTTCCACAAGAGAATATCTAAACCTTCTGCTTTCTAAATTGAGCACATGCATTATTCCTTATATGGCCAGTCTTTACATACTGTTTAAGATCCTTGATCACCATAAAGAACTGGCATGAAAACTAGCTGAAAACAAATCAGCAGAACTTCTAATGTGGTCAAAGTAAATTATGGGTTTAATGGCCTTGCTTAATTATGGCTTATGAACTCAAAATCTCAAAACATCATATAGACCAAAGGAAAAACAGCATATCACCAATTTATACTAAAAACTTCAGAATATGGGGACCAAGTCTGGGTGTAACAAATTCATCTTGTCATTAGAAAAAAGTCAGAATATCTAGCAACTGTGGCTTAGAGATCACATCAACGTGAACCATGGGCAGCAGGATTTCCACTCAAAATGAGTGACTTTCTCACATCACCCACTGAAGCTCAAATTGCCTCCCGCAATGCTGTTCCTGGGGATCCCTAGCCCTCAAGAGGAAGATATGAGGGGCTGCTGTGGGAAAGGGAAATCACTGAACAATCACTCTCCCTTGCAGGTGCAAAGCTGTTTAACAGGACCCATTGAAAGCTTGCAGGAAGATAATTTCGGTAGCGTTTTGGCTAAACACATATTCTGAAGCTTGCTTTTGTGCCTGTACATCCTATGTATGGTTTGTATTTTTACGTAGTGATGAAATGTGATCCCATTGTCCTGTACTGCAGGTTTTTGGAAAATACCCATTTCTAAAAGTGGGCATGCAACAGGATATGGCTGTTGGCTTCATAGCTTCCTGAAAGTATCTGGCTGATTGCTGTTGAAAACAATGTATATGATTAGATGCGCCCCTTGGTCAGATTCAGCAGAGCGCTTCTTAAATTTGGCTACATTTTGTAGCAATTATGTGAATTAAATAACTGGACATGAAGATTCTAAATTCACATACTCAGCCATAATATGTCTTGTGCGTTTTCATTAGGCACTGGATCAGAGCTTTTAAGGATATTTAGGTTTGGCTGAATGCTCTGGGAAATGAATACTGCACTTTCATGTGAGGGAAGTGCAATTATGCTGTATCACAAAACCATATCCCTGAGGATCCAGCATTTTAAATGAACTGCATCTTATAATTATCACCACTACCTGCCAGAGCTTGCCTGTTCTGCATAATTAGGGCCTAATGGTTAAAACCTCTGAAGTAATTTGCAAGATGTGTTTGAGTTTTCTGCTCTTTTCTTTGCCAGCTAGTGCAAGGGAGAAACATGTTCTCCACCTTTCACACTGTATGGGAATATCAGCTGGACACTTTCCCCCTCTTTTTGCAAAGTTCACACATCCTATTCACATTCCTCCATGCAGTTAAAGCAAAGATGTCGCTTTTTAAAAACTATCCAGTTCATCAGTTCAAGATATCAGGTTGATCTCCTCTGAGTGTTAAACATGGGAGGGTAAACCATGCAAATTTTTTACAAGCTGACTAGGATGGCCATTTGTGTGGGCAAGAGCTATGGCTTAATGGAATATATGCTTGGCATGCAGAAGATCCCAGGTTCATTCCCTGGCATCTCTGTTAAAGGATCTTGGATAGCAAGGGCTGGGAAAGATCATTTTTGCCAAAGACCATGGAGAGCCACTACCAATCAGAGCAGACAGTAGCAGGCTAGCAAGACCAATAGTCTTGTCTCAGGGCAAATCAGCTTCATAATACCAAACAGTTAAGTGATTTGTATAAAGATGACTGAAGATTACTGCATTCACCTTCTGCTCTAGTACAGGACACAAAGAGTTCACAGCAACAGAGACAATATTTTATTCTTGTGCCCTCTAACATTTCTAAGATGGAAAGAAGGACAGCATGGATGACTCTCCTGTTATCACACGGAGGATCAGTTCTGAACAGTGTAATCCTCCTAAACACAGCCTTGTGAGTCTATTGACTTCAGTGGACTTAGAAAGGTATAACTCTGCTCAAGACTGCCCACTAAGTCCCCACACGTAGTAGAATATGTCTCTCTATAGTCTCTGGCTCTGCAACAGCCTAACTTAAACAGGCTTCTGAATTAATTGTGCAAGTAAATTGATAGTTCTTTTTAAAAAACATGTAAGAATGTTTAATAGAAAATTTTATCATAGAACCACAGAGTTGGAAGGGGCCATACAGGCCATCTAGTCCAACCCCCTGCTCAACGCAGGATCAGCCTAGAGCATCCCTGACAACTGTTTCTCCAGCCACTGCTTAAAGACCGCCAGGGAGGGGGAGCTCACCACCTCTCTAGGCAGCTGATTCCACTGTTGCACAACTCTGACTGTAAAAAAAGTGTTTCCTAATATCCAGCCGGTACCTTCCCACCCTTAATTTAACAATGGATTTGGTCGTGCTCACACACAACCAGTTTCCACTGAAATACGTTCAGCACTGTCCATTACCTGAACAGGTAGTTTTGTGGGGCCTGGAAGTGATGCAAGTATATTGTAATGTAGAAATGTTCCCTCTTTTTAAAATATGGGAAAAAATATCATTCCCAGAGGCAAAATAAGTACAGTTATATGTCAGGGACAGACTATCAGTGCAGTCTTTAAAAAACTCGTTGCAGTCCTAACAACACTTTCCTGGGATTATGCCTCATTGAATAGATCTGTTCATGATTCTGAGAACATCTGCTTTAGACTTCTGCCTTTGCCTGGTAACTAGAGACAGACAGAATATAGGGACTGGTCCATCCCATTAGGTCACCATGAAGCTTGCGGGCACTGCTAACATGAGCTGGTGGACACATAGGGTTGCTAGGTCCCATTTTCTACCTGGCAGGGGGATTTGGGGGGTTGCCAGGAAAGGGTGGGGCCATCCCAGATGTGATGATGTCACACAGAGTGATGTCATCATGCCAGGGATACAGCGCTGTGCACACATGCCCTCCCAACTTTCCCCCAACCATTTAAAGTGAATTTTCCCTTTAAATAGTTGGGGGAAATGCGGGGACCTCCTGCTCCTGCCCAGCAAGCGGCGAGACCACTGCTTGTAGGGCAGGCTTAGACGGCCCCTGCTCTTTTCAAGTGGACACCATGCGTGCCTGCTCTACAAGCGGTGAGTTTTCCACTTGTAAGGCAGGCTTGGGTGGCCCCCACTTTTTTCAAGCAGGCGCCATGAACACCTGCTTTGCAAGCAGCGAGTTTGCCACTTGTAGGGCAGGCTTGGGTGGCCCCCACTTTTTTCAAGTGGGCACTGCAAACACCTGCTGTGCAAGCGGCAAGTTTGTCACTTGCAGGGCAGGCTTGGGTGGCCCCTGCTTCAAATGAGTGGGAGCTGTGCATGCCTGCCTTGGAAGCATGCCTGTCCCCACTCTTTACAGTCAGAGCCTTGGAGGACTATTGGGGTGGGGCTCCCCCCGCCAGTCAGCTAGCTGGCATCTGGGGGGATCCAGAAAAATTGGGGATCCCCCACTCCCATCTGAGGACTGGCATCCCTATGGAAAGAAGCTGCTGCCACCTGAAGGTGGGAGGGGGACAGGATCTGCAGGCCTCACCAGGCATGAGGCAGGCAGCCTACTCCTCCTCCTTCCTTCCCACGTATGCTGGAAGGGCAGGGGTGGGCCTTTCCTCAGGTCCATTTTTGCCTCCTGATGTGCTCCTGACTCCCGTGCTGAGCCCCAAGCAAGGTCTGGCATTTTCTGCTTTGTCTTGACAGTGGTTTTCATGCTCCAGCCATAGGAGCTCTCTAGGTTACACCACATGGTTAGCATTCAGCTCTCCAGAGCAGTTTTCCCACAAAATACATAGGGACACAATGGATACTTCTGAGGTCTCATTCTGGCACATGTTCAAATTGATTTTCCAAGCACTGTGTCAGTACAAGGCTTATTGATATTAATGAAGTTTGTACCAGCAGAAAAACTACCATCTCAGCAACAGAGTACAGGATTCATAAACTTAAATGGGGGAACCAATCCAGGAATATATTTTAAATTTACGGAAACAAGATTAAGTCCCAGTTTAGTGGGTGAGGGCCTCAGCCAGATGTCTCCCCACCCTTGTGGTGGGGCTCTTCCTTCCTTCCTCCCTTCCTGGAGGGCAAGGATCAGCTACTCTGCATGCTACCTATTTTCTGGTGATAGCAACTGCATTGCCATCAAACCAGAGTTGCTGCTGCCTGCCTTTTGCTTTAGGACCAGGAGGAAAGGGTAATGGGGAAGACAACAGGTGGAGGGATGGTATCATTCTGCAAACCCTTGGAAGCCCCACTCCCAACACTACTCTTGCATCTCTGCCCAGAACAAGAAGGTCAGTGGTGGCAGCGGCAACTGCTCCAAGGCACACTATGCCTGTTTATTCATGTAGCTGAAAAAAGTAGTAGCCAATCCAGGGGCGTAGAGTTAGTAAATTCCCGGGGGGGGGGGCTGGGGCTCTTACGCATGCATGCATAGGAAGCGTGCACACACATGGGTACCATGTCCCCACTGCTGCTGCTGCCACCACCACAAGAGCCCCCCCCCCAGCCCGCCCACCCGGCTGGCTGGCCGGCTGGCTTCCCTAAACCCATTTGCTCTCTCCCTCCCTCCTCCCTCCCTCCCGGGGCCATTCGGGGACTGCCCAGTGTGATGGCATCACCCAGAAGTGACACCATCATGCTGGGCACATTGTCAGGGCGACACTCTGGCAATCACCCTGAAACTCTATGGTGTCATAGAGTTTTGGGGTGATTGCTAGAGTGTCAGCCTGGCAACGTGCCTGGCATGATGGCATCACTTCCAGGTGACGCCATCACACTGGGTGGTCCCCAGATGCCCCAGGAGGAAGGGAAGAGGGAGGGAGAGAGTGAGTGGGTTGGCCGGCTGGCCGGGAGGCTCTTGCGGCTGTGGCGGCGGTGGGTGGGTTGCAAGGGAGGTGCGACAGCAGGCAGTGGTAGGGGGCAGGTGCCCTGTTTCGCCGGGGGGACTCAGTCCCCCCTGGGAAACTTCAGGGGTGGCCTGAGCCCCCAAGCCCCCCATAGTTGACGCCTATGAGCCAGTCTACCAGTCTCTCCCTGCCTGTCCTTTCGAGCACTCTGTGCTGCTACTCCTAGGGACCACTGCAGCTTGCTCATGTGAGCCAGAAGAAATGGTGACTATGTAAGCCAGCAAGGCATATTATATGCTCTTATGAACTTTAAATCATAAGTTTGACCTTTGGGGTTGGTTTTCTGCCTAAGGCAAAGGCACTCTCTATTGCTATGAGAGGCTCCAGCCCACAGCGGGAGACTTCCTTCAGAGTTCACACTTGCATGGAAACCAGAATTCCATATCAAAGAGCTCTCACATCTACTTCACATGTTCCCATGATCAGGGAGACCAAGACTCCATTTCAAAGAGTCCTTCTCTCCTTTACGCTGGCCTCTTCATACCTGCCCCCAACAGTTCCAGTAAGAGATTAGGTTGCCCAGCAACTAATCGCCGACCATCAAGTGACCTGGCCGAAGCCATCACGAGACCAGGGATTGGCGCCAAGAAGAGCGACCAGAAGGCCCAGGTTTTAGATCCTGCTTAGCACCTAGATTTGCAATATTGTGCACTCCTTCCTGCCCCCTCCTCACTGTGACACTGACCAATAGAAAGACTAGTAGGATGGACAACCTAGTGGGTGTGACAATGGGATGTGGTCAGCGCAGCCCGCCCCAGTGCCACCTGATAAAAGATCTTGCACAACAGAAACACAGGGCTTAGCCATCTTCGACCCCTATCTTCTTACCAACCTCTCATGTCCAACTTCCTGTACCCAACACCTTGCCTCCATCTTCAATCCCTGGTTTGCGCAGCCAGGACAGGAGCATGTATCTGCAGGTTCAGATCTCGTTCCCCCTATTTTTCTCATTCATCCCTCCTTCATTCTTCTTGTGAAAGTGATTCACCCACCATCAAGACAGGTAATGTAATTCCCCCTCAACGATACTCCTGCTCATGCAACAATGCTATTTTCTGTCTGATTTCCTTAGATCTTGTGTGTATGTGGTTTTATTATTATTCCTTGTATGCTTGAACAACATCTTTCAGTAAACATCATTCAAAGAAACCACTCAGCCTCCACGCCTATTTACTGAGAACTCCTGGAAGGGGCAGGACCTTGGTATAGTTGGCAAAAACCCGTTATTTCGCCAATTGCTGAACGTAAATTAAAGCAATTCGGCTAACAACTATGTGCAACAGCCAGGAGTGTAGCCAGAAAATTGTGGGTGGTGGGGCATTGGGAAATCCTGTAGGGCAGGGGAGTAGGGGGGGATGAGAGAGAGAGAGAGAAATAATAAGAAATGCTCTGCTCACCCCCAACCTCACCTGCTCTGCCCACCAATGCTCCCTCTAAGCTCTGGAGTCCTGTGAGCAAAAATTCTACTTTCTGAGCTACCAGCATTAAAGTTGTAAGCAGTTGATTTGGCTCCTACATAAATTAGTTTGTTTTGGAGCCATCCTTCCTGAGCTAAGACAAAAATGTGTGAGCCAGAGGCTAAAAAACTGTGAGCTACCTCACACTAAGTCAGCTTAGAGGGAACACTGCTGTCCACCCCCCCAATCCTTGGCACTCTACTAACCCCCCACCCTCAGTACTCTGCCTACCCACTGCTCTGCTCACCCTCACTGCAGTTGCTCTGCCCATCCCCCCACCCCACCCTCACCTGCTCTGCTCACACACACCACTTTCCTTTTCATGTCCCTACCTGCTGGAACCTCAACTCTCTAAACTAAAATGCATGGCCTGTAGTTACTTTTCAAAAGGAAGATACCAATGCTGCCTGGAGATTATGTTGTCTGAGCTGCAAGACTTCTAATCCAATACATTCTGCACACACTCTTTTTTAAAAACCTTTTTTAGACCCATCTCCACACCCCCATTTTATTGAGTACTCGGGGTGGGGGTAAAAGCCCTTGCACCACCAGACAGTGGTAGGTGACCACAAAGGAAACACTGATGGTGGAAAAGCCAGATTGGGGGGGGGGGGAGAGAGAGAAGGAGGAGATTCTCCCACAGGCACAATCACATGCTCACCAACTACAGCAAGCATCATTCAAAGGGCACGCCAGGGAATGCGCGCCTGAGAGGGTAAAACAATTCCCTCCACACAGACAGACAGCTGGAAGGTCGTTCAAAGTTGAGGAGCCTTCCAACAGGGACTGGGAAAGAAAATGCACTGAGGCAATGCTATCATTCAGCTCCTCCAGCTCGCCAGAGACACAAAGGGGAGCGGCTCTTCTCCCTTCCTGCCCAGCACAAAAGCCTGCTTGCAAGGGGCACAGCCCCTCTGTCCCCACCAGCATTGCCACCTCCTTCCTCCCACTTCCACCTCCCACGCTCCCATGCATCCAGTGTTGCAGGGCTTGGCTCAGGGTGGGAGGAGCGACTGCCCACCAAGCTTCCTCTCCCCCAGCCAGGCCAACCCTGAGCTCCAGCCCCCATTGCCACAGGTGTCCTGGTCATCCAGCTTGAGGCTCTGCTGGCTGGCTGCAGACTCGCTGTCCTCCGTCATAATGGGGGAATGGTGGCCATGGGTGGGAGGGGGGGAGAAAAAGGGACTCCTGGGCAGAAGCTTATGAAAGGCAACCAATCGGGGCATGCACCCTGCTGGAGAAGGCTGGAGAAAGCAGAGCTGGACCTGCCAGCTGGACTGGAGGAGAAAACGGTGCAGGCAGGTCTCAGCTTGGTGCAATGTGCCATGCCGTGCCTAAATTTAGATTTTTTAAAAAGTATTATAACTTTGGAGAGCATATTTTGTGGGGCGTGGCAGTTAATTAAGGGGGGGTGGCCACAAGATGCCCCACCATGGCTACGGGCCAGGCAACAGCCATGTGGCTCCCTGTCCCACCCACTATGGGCAGTAGGACCAATGTGGGAAATGTTGGGATTGTTTTTGCCTTTTGTGTGTGCTGCTGCCCCTTCCCTTTCCAGCAAAGATAGCAAGAGGAGGAACCAATCACCAGCTGTATTCAGAGTGGTAAGAAGGGCCAGCCCATTTGTGGGGCCTGATCCCATTGCAGTAGCCCAGCAAGAGAAGACAGACAGTGATGACTGCTACTCAGCTTTAGGGGTTAGGGGACTCCAGGACTACAGCAGCTGCTCAGCGCTGCTAATCCCTGATGCTGGTCCTGCACAGATAGCAAAGGAACAGCTTCCATGGAGTGTTTGCTAAGTCATACAGAGATGATTTTTTGATTCTGCTTTGCTACCAAGGTAGATGCTGCTACATATCACAGTGATGGTGTGAAAATAATGATGTCCTGCGCACGCTCGAGCTTTGTGCAGAGATATTTACAGTTTATTTACAATATATACACAGTCCATTAAAGCAAAGCATTCGCTCTTCATACTGACAAAATGCTCCGCAAGGCAACCTGATGCACACACTAGCATACACAGCTAGGTACTGAACAGAATATATACACTACAGTGTCCAATCAGTAAGAAGATGCTGAGTCATTGAGCTCCTCCTCTAGACTGATGCAACCTGTCCAGTCATGTGACTGCCAGCTGTCACTTAGATTACTTTGATCAGTCTGACTTGCTGTCATCTTGCGCGGCATCCACAGTTTTACATGCCGACACAGAGTACCATCTTCTCCTTCCTATCATCAACATATTTCATGAGGAAATGAAAGAGGAAGCAGGAGCTTCCTGTCCTGGAGTTCTTCACAGAGGAGGAGGGACAGCTGAAAGAAATTAATGTGGTGTTTGAGGTTGGTAGGAGCTAACAGCTTGGTAAAGGGGCCATAAGTGTTCAGTATAGTTGCTTCTTAACTACAGTGTATTTAATGGCAGCTTTACAGCTATTTTGCAACATTCTGAGTCAATATACCCATATTGCTTTGTAGAAATAGTCTGGTGCTGCTTTTCATCAAAAGGACACAAGATGAACCAAGAGGCAGGTAGGAAGAAGATACTATCTTCTGCTTGATGGCACCAGTCTACTAATGGTTTTCTAAATAAGTGGTTACTTGTTAAAGACAAAGGTGTCCACATTGTATCAGTCATTTCCATAATGCAATAATTACCTGGACCCTTTGGCTTCTAATGTGTCCCAGTGAAATGTTTGCTTTTTATATTGACCTTAGCCCATGTTTTTATGGAACTTTAGGGACTAGAAAAAGTATTAATGTACAAATTGGATGAGAACAGAGAACAGATCATTTCTGATCTGGGGGATTCATGATGAATTGTGTAATCATTTCCTTCCATCATTGTGTTTGCCAAAGGCATTAGATGCAAGAAATTTAATAAAGCCTGAGAAAATAAACTAAGAGAAATACAGCCAAATCATAATTTTTCCCCTTTCACTTACTTGGCAAAGGTATGCTTGATGCTTATTTTTACTTATTTGGTTAATGTATAGATATGAATAATTGATACATTTGTATTTAAGGCAACATTTTAGTAGGAAAAGGTTATAAGTTTTTTAAAGACAAACCCTTAAAAGTTGTAAATCTATCTTGTTACAGACAAACTATGTCCTGACAATGATTTATTTTTAACATTTTTATTCACAGAATAGTGAGATTAAAATAATCTGTTGCATTTTCCCACTATAAGAGTATATTCATGTAAAAGACTGGAGAAGTTATGATCCCAGTGTCTATAAAGGCACTTGATCTGTCTTGATAACTGTATGGAGACCCAGAAATATCTGAATAGTATGATGTTAAGTCCAAGTTTAAGAAAAATGTCCAATGACCAATGAATCGATGGCTGTTTTGAGGAACTGCCAGTTATCGAGAAGAAGACTGTAATTGTGGATTTCAAGGAACAAAGTTCCCAGCCCTATTCATACAGACAACGAATGACTGGAAAAGCTGCCCTAACTTCTCCACATTCAGTGGTGTCTTTGGAATTTACACGCGTGTTCGGCTTGTGCCCTGTTAGTCAGTAGTGAACAAAGACCTGATCTTTTGACAATTTGTTCAATAGTTGAGTGATCTGTCTGTGAGTGTTTGGCAGGCCGTTATCACTGCATTCCTAATTAACTATGCAGCACAGCATTCGCATTCTCACACAGTCCAATTGAGTCCTACTACCTTCCATCCTTGCTGCATAACTGCTCCTCAGGTACTTGTTTAAACAAGTCACAAATCATATAAATCAACCATCTGTTTTTCAATAAAACCTACTGTTTGGTATTTATCTAAGTACTCCTCAATGATGGTAATGGCCACCAATCAGTTAGAATCAGCAGTGTCTTTGTCTATGCTCAGTCTTGGGGAAACCCAGTGCAAACAAGTTCAGCAGGCATTTGCAGCTGCTCTGCATGAACCAAACAGACTGAGTGCTTGGCTCACATTTGATTGCCACCTCCAAACATGGCCAGTTTGACAGTCAAGAGGCTCGGGGTGTCCATGGGGCCTGTGCCCGCTATGCTGCCCTATTTAAAGGGCTGTGAGAGACAGCCAGGGAGGACTGTCCCCTAGCCAGCTCTCTGCTCTAAGAGATGAGCTGGGAGGGAAGGAGAAAGTGTAGGGCTCTGTATGCTGCTGCTTCCAAACTGAGGCCTTGGGTGGAGCAAGAAAGACAGGTAATACTCATCCTGAGGAAGAGAAGGAGGCAGGCGGAGTGCCCCTCCTCCTGATACTGAGCTGGCACATTGGCAACAGGTGGTGTAATGAAGGCAGAGCTGTGGATCCTGGACAAGGTACCCCAGTCCATGACAAAGAGGGAACTTGAATCCATTTGCATGCTATTTCTACATGCTTAAAACTTTTCTGAAGGACTCTCCTCCAACATCAGTGGCTGTCCAGGCTGGATGTTTGTAGGAAACGTGATTTCATCCCCTTTATCCCAAAGGGGACTCAAGATTAGGAAGTGAACAGGAGAGGCCACAGCTCGTTTCCCTCCTCTTACACTAGAATGAGCTGCAAAAGAGGAGGTATTGAGCTTCAGTACTCCTTTAAAAACAGTAGATTGTATTTAAATTTATTTAAAGTTTACCTAATCAGAAAACATAGCCAAAAGCCAAACTATGCAAATTCAGCACTTCTTTAGTCTGCAGCCTGCCTTGCATCCTCCCAAGATAGTAGCAACACAAAAAGAGGTACTCAACTTATTTCATGTTGTTGCCAACCTAGGACGATCCAAGGCAGGCTGCAGAGAAAGAAAGCCTTCCCTCTGCACCCAACCTTAGACCCAAAGATGGTCAACCTATGGGGCAGCCTGGCCAATTGCCCAGGAGGCCAACAGCCAGTGGGGGTGACATAGAATACAACCTACTGATCTGTCCATTATAGTACCTTGGGTATGAAAGGGGGGAAGGGGGAAATCTGATAGTGTTTTCAACTATTTCAATGTTATCTGACAACAAAATACTGCAACTAGTTCCAGTTGTCCACCTGTCTTTCACAAATAAAGTATTCCCCTTGTGCTTGTGGATGTTCTGTTGTTTGTTTTTTCTTTTAATTATATCAGTTGTAATTGTTTTTTTCCCAAAAACCTCCACAATTATCAGTCTATCTAATGTTATCATAGCCTACACGTACTCATCTACCTTACTAACTTCATGTTTCCTAATTATGTTTTTTGTAGCCAATACAGTGCACTCACACTGAGCTGTCTGATAGATCTAGATTCATTATATTCCTATTATAATATAATTTTTTCTAGCAACAGCTTTATGCTTTCTCTATGATTTCTGGTGAGTATTGTAAAACAGATCAGATCATAAACTATGGTACATTTTAAGGGAGCATGAGTTATGAAAATTAGGTGCTTGTTCAGAGTGGGGGAAAAGAGTGTGCACATGCAGGAGAATCCTTAACTTTTACTCAGGGCCTCAGAATCACTATGACCATAGGACCCTGTGCCCTGGTATTACCATCAGCAGCCTGTGCTTTGCTGGTATGAAGATCGAGATAATTATGACATCAGTGCTAATTGTACCTCATGTGGACCGATCTGCTATTAAGACGATTGTTATTATGTTTTGCCAGGGGTCCTTTCATAGAAAAAGAGGTGCAGGAGCTCATTAGCATAACTCATTAGCGTATGCCACGTCCCCTGACATCACCGGAAGTGTGTCAGAAAGGGAATGTCAGTTTCAGCTCCATTATACCCTATGGGCCATTGAAATCAATGGCAAAAAGTGTTACTTTTTTCCTACCATAGAGAACAATGGAGGGGATGGGGGCAACCTGTTTGGGGGCCCGTAGAATTGGACCCCCTGGTCCAATCTTCTTGAAACGTGGTGGGTATTTCGAGGAGAGGCCCCAGCAGCTACCCTGCAAGTTTGGAGCCTCTCCCTCAAACCTCCTCCCCTCCAGTCACTTTTAAAGTTGCCGCCATATTTCGGCAGCAATTCGGCAGCGGGCCAAATCAGATCAGAGAATCTGATTCGGCCCGTGGCTGCCCTAGTGGCCACTCCTGAGCTGGTGGAGCTTCGCTCTGCCTCGCTCCGGCCCCAAAGGACCCCTGTGTTTTGCCATCACTATATAACTTTGTATACTAGCACTTCATGATTTGTTTTATAAATGTTTTGTTTTTAGCTGTTTTAATTTTTTATGTAAGCTGCCCTGAGCCTGCCTTTGGTGGGGAGGGTGGGGTATAAATCAAATAAATAAATAATACTGCCCTGCTTGCACCCTGTGGCAGGATAGCAAATAACAGTAGGGCATTTATGGCAAATCACAAGGGTGAGCTGGTTCTGAATATAGGTGAACTGTCCAATGACAGTTTGTTCAGTGTCCAGTTAATGCTGATCATAACTTGATGACAAATCACAGGCTGAACTGGCAGGTGAAAGAGTGAGCACTCTGCAGTGGCCACAGATTGAGAAATACTGATGCTCTTGGGCTATAAGTTAACTGTAATTTTTAATGTTACTATGACAAAGCTTCTAGTGGTACCTTAAGGACTAACAAATCCATTGTGGCATAACCAGTCATGAGCCAGAGTGCATTTCATCGTGCATCTGACACAGTGCAAGATACATTTTTTTTAGTCTCTAAGACTCATGGTTGTTCAGCCTGCAACAGCCTAACATCCTGGGATGCCTGGGAGAAAGGCAGGTAAATCATATTTTAAATAAACAAACAAATGTGGACATCTCTCTGAAATGATGTGAGCAACATTTGGCACCCAAAAGAGAGGCCCGGTTGACTTGCACCAGGGCCAGGGCTTTCTCGGTGGTGGCTCCTTACTGGTGGAATAAGCTCCCGGATAACATCAGGGCCCTGCGGGACTTGTTGCAGTTCCGCAGGGCCTGTAAGACGGAGCTCTTCCGCCAGGCTTTCAAATAGGAGCCGCCATCGGGGAGAAAGCTGACCATACCATCTCCCTGGCCCTGTTGATCACACCCTGCTGCCTTTACCCACCGGAGCGCTAGGAAGTCGCCATCTTGTGGAACTAATGTAGTGTTGTTTTAAATGTTTTAAATGTTTTATACTGTAAACTGGTCTTATGCTCTTATATGTTGTTAGCCGCCTTGAGCCGGTTGAAAAACTGGCAAGGCGGGATATAAATGAAACAAACAAATAAATAAATAAATATCCACTCACAAAGTCCTTTGACTCTTTGCCTACTGTGCTGAAGTGAATACTTCTAAACATTTGATAAGGGAGATCAAAATCTGGGCTTCCCATATGAAATTTCTGTGTTTATATTTTATTTATGAACCAATGAAGACATTCACATTTAAAAACCTGTGTTGTGCAGAATTGTCAAAATGAAAAAATCCATGCTTGTCTTTTCTTGGTAAGAGTTAAATACATTAATATTCTGCCCATGAGTAAAGCATGCAAACAACTCTATTTTCACTTTATTATTTTAAACTGTGGTTATTTTTTTCTTTTATGAACTTCTTTTCTCTCTCTCTCTGAAACAGTGGAATACAAATGCCATAAAAGCACTCGCTCCCTGTGATGTGGTAGACAAAACATAATGTCTAGGTCTGCCCTACTGCAATGATGTTTGTGTTGTTATTAAGATTACATCTTTTTTCATTTCCCAGATCACCCTTGCAAACTTCTTTGAAGGTCTAGCAAGAACATGTTTTATTTAGCCAGCTGTAAGAACACAGTGTTCTTTAGCACTTCCTATTGCTAAGACAGAACTGTCATATATTGATATTGTTAAGAGAAGTTAAATGAGGGAAGTGAGAATACCTGTTGAAGTACAAAGCAGGAGGAAAACAATGTTTCTCACGACCAGAGAGATGAAATGTTTAACACAGCACAATAATAGAGACTGCAATACTACCAGCATCCAAGGATTTCTCCCTTAAGGACTCTTTCTTCTATTGACTCTGTTTGAAAAGACAGAGAGAGAGAAAGAAAGGATGGGCATGTGTTTAAAATCCTGGCTTGGGAAACAGTGAGGCTGGATTTGGTATGTTAGCCCCAGTGTCTGAGGCAAAACACCAGCTCTTTTCATTGCTCCATTTCTAGAACAAATAGTTCTTTTTGTTCTTTTACAGCCAGCTCCCCAGAGCCACATTTATCAAGTCATAACTAGAGACATCAGGAGACATTTAGTTGTGTGAACTTGTTATCCTAGATCGGCTTTCATGCACATTTTACAGATGAGCAAGTAACACCATAAGAGTTCCTTTTGCAATACTCCCCAGCAAGCCCAAGGCAGGATTTGCGCCCAGGCTGCTTGGCCACACAAAAGCCTTCTCCAGATGGTCAGCCATGTTGGTCTGAAGCAGTAGAACAAATGTAGAGTCCAGTGGCACCTTTAAAACCAATAAAGATTTATTCAAGGTATGAGCTTTCGTGTGCAAGGCACACTTTTTCAAATACATTGGAATGGTAGATGAGGTTCTAAACTTATAGACAGGGATTTAACAGCAAATTAACATGTAACATGATGATGTGTAAGTTATGCAAAGTGAAAAACTAAATAAGAAGAAGATATTGGATTTAAACCCAGCTCACAACCTGAAGGAGTCTCAGAGCGGCTTACAATCTCCTTTCCCTTCCCTTCCCCACAACAGACACCCTGTGAGGTAGGTGGGGCTAGAGAGCTCTTTTGAGGACTGTTCTTGAGAGAACAGCTCTGAAAGATCTTATGACTGACCCAAGGTCACACCAGCAGCTGCATGAGGAGGAGTGGGGAATCAAACCTGGTTCTCCCAGATTAGAGTCTGTGCTCCTAACCAGTATACCAGACTGGCTCTTACTATAACAAGTTAAGGTTAATAACATGTTAAGATTATAAGGTCAACAGTTGTAAGGATTGCCAGGTCCCCCTCTGTTCAGCTGTGGGGGAGGGGGGAGGCTAAGATTGCCAGATCCAGGTTGGGAAACTCTTGGACATGTGGGGATGGAGCCTGAAGTGGACAGGAGCCTTAGTAGGGGACAATGCAATGAAGTCCACCCTCCAAAGCATCCGTTTTCTCTAGGAGAACATCTCTGTAGTCTGAAGACGAGCTGTAATTCCAGGGGATCCCCAGTTCCCACCTAGAGGCTGGCATCCCTAGGCCCTATAAATGTAACCACAGGTTAAATTGTTGTGGCTTACTTCTATACGATTTTAGTTTTGCTGGAAATGTCAAAAAGTCTTTGTCAGAGACATCTAATCTCTTCACAGCACTTCATTTCACAAAGTTCCTTGTTTATTGGCTGAAATTTAAGGTGGTGTTTTGGTGGTGTAAATGTGCAGAGTAGGAATGCCATTATGTACTCACACAAAAAGCAGAAATAACAGAAACAAATTAAGTGTGTATCTATGTGGCATGTGCTGTTCTCACAGATTTCCCTCTCCATCATCAAAGTGACCTTTCACCACAGCTGGCACTAGAAGGCATCTGCCACACAAGATTTCTCCAGATCATACTAAAGGTAACAGTTTGTCACTTGCCTAGCCTGAACAAACACCCTTATTGGTAGACTCTGTTTGCAAGAACTGCTTGTTCTGCAGTGCTCTCTTTCAAAAAATGTCAGCTGAGCAATTGTGACATAAATACGCCAGAATATTTCCCCACAGTTTCTAGTTGCTAAATAACAGAGAAATAATCACCTTAGTCTCTGTGAGGAGAGTCCCAGGAAGGAACAGTCTCCAAAGCAGAACAACTGAGAGCCAAACTATGGCTGTGATCACACTGGCAGCTTGGCATGATATGGTGCCACTTCTAATTGAACCAGTTGAAAGTATTACGGGGCATATCAGCCACACAGCACACCCTGCTGTAGGCTACCTATGAAGACATCCCGTGGTAAAGCATCCATATTATTGTAGCACATCAGCCACAGAGCACACTGCCAAAAAATTCCAAAATTCCCATGTGCACATAGTGCGCATGTGCGTGGCACACAACTCGTAACAGCATTGTACCTAAAATTCGATGCTTGTACTTCTTCTGTTTGGGGATGCTTAAGAAAAGCATGTGCATCTCCCGATGTCATTACAGAGAAACAGGAAGGCCAGGGACACTGTTTATCCCATTCCTGCATGGTAAAGGCCAAAGCTACTTTGAACACATGATGATGACACGCTAATAGCGTATGCTACTGGGAATGAGAATTTGCGGGCACAATTTGCCTGCTTTATTTCTTACACAGAATATGAATCCTTAAACCATGAAAACTACCTGCACCTATCTGTTACATTGTGAAAGATGCTCTCCCACACATACACTAATGATTCTTAAAATCATTACACTAAAATCATTACACTTAAAATCATTACACATACACTAATAATTCTTAAAATACAACGTGGTCGGTGTCCTTTTTTTTAGAAAAATCTGGTTATTATGCTTAGATTGAAAATATTTTTCAATGCAATACTGGCAAATTATGCCATTGTCTGGTCACTGAAGAGCTCAGTACATAAAAGCACATGGGATCCTTTTTGTTCCTTGGGGTTACAAATCAGATTTTTATTTTTTTTGCTTTGGATAGAAACAACAAACATATGGAGAACTGCAGAGCTGAAGATACGGAGTGGACAGCATCACTGACAGGAGCATTTTTATTCTGGGCAACAGCTTTTTTCTTTGCTTACAGTCCCAGCTGCAAGTACACTGTGTACTTCATGGGCTTATTTTAGTTGCCCTTATGAAAAGTAGAGACCTATAGCCAGGGCAGGGGAGATACAAACATTTCTTCTGACTGGAAAACAAAAAAGGGTGCACCAGGATTAACTTGATGTAACTAGAACAAAAAGAAGGTGCATGGGTTAAAGGATGCTGAAAGAGAGGCATCTTTTAACAAGCCAGAGCAGGTATGTCATATCTGGGACAAATGATCACTTCATGAACTCTTCACCTCTGTTTTAACTTTGTTATCCCAGTTCTTAGGTCCTTGGAGAAGAAATCCTTGGGCCTCTTTGCAGAAACCACAGCCCCAAGGAAGTATTTTGCTCGCTTTCATTCTCTTTCCATTCATTCACTGCCTCTGCTTCCTTCCTCTCCCCTACCTTGGTCCCATATTTTGAAAGGCAGAAATGCCTTGAAGCCCCAATGTGCTTTTAGTATCATACATTGCTTAGTAACCCACTTCACAGGTTTCATTACCTAGAAGCATCAAAGGCACTTCTTATTGATCAACCAAAACAACCTGGAATGTCCAGATTCCATTGCAGACATTGGATTTCTGCAAATGTCAAAGATTCATGTCCTCCTTCACCTTTTTCTACCCTTTTTACAGGTACCATAGCTTCCCCCACCCCATTATGATATGCAACAATAAGTAGGTGGTAGTGGTGGAAAGTACCGTCAAGTTGCAACCAACTTATGGTGAGCCCGTAGGGTTTTCTAGGCTAGAGACGATCAGAGGTGGTTTGCCATTGTCTGACTCTGTGTCAAGAGCCTGGTATTCCTTGGTGGTCTCCTATCCAAATACTAACCAGGGCTGACCCTGCTTAGCTTCTGAGATCTGATGAGACTGGTCTAGCCTGGGCCATCCATGCCAGGGCAATAAATATATTAGAAAGGGAAAAAACCATCTCTTTCAATTACAATCTACTTAATTCCTATCCTAAATGTGTTACCTCTTTCTTATTCGTATTCCTTGAGGCCAAAGAGGGATGGTAGACGAACCCTAGCTTAGGTCAGTGTTGCATCCAGTAATTTGTATCACTGAAAGTTCTTTGGTTGTTAACTTGCCTAATGGCAATGGTATAAAATTGAATAAATATTTCCACTGAAGTAGTAAGGAAAGCTGTGGATGAGATTAGAATGCTAAAACATTCCTGTGATGGCAAAGAACACAGGCCAGATCTGGTCCATTCCAGGAGACACTTAAATCTAATTAAGTCTAATTAAAATCTCCCATTTTCCCATGTAAATATGATGGCAAAAACGTGTTATGCATGTGCAAGAAGATGGTTTCTATGTTCCTAATTATGGCACTGATATCATTTTCTAGTTCAGATGGCACCCATTTTCTGATAGAGATCAGGGAACAAAACACTGTACCCTGGTGAGACTTTGTCTGCTTTAGAGAAGCGTGCAGCCATTCAAGTTGTTTAAATGATACCAAAGAGCTTAATTAATAGGAACTATGATTTGCATTCTGACTGGCAGTTTTCTGCATTACATACCAGTTCAGAAGTTTAGGCGGGCACTGTATTAGGGGCAAAAATGCTTCCTTTGTGTTGCCTGTGAAAGCACTGTCACAAGCTCACATTGCCACAGCTGAATGGAATGAGGGCTGTGCCATTGACTCCAACAGCATTTAATTGCCCAATGAAATCAAGGCAGGGGCTTTTCACTGACTTTTATTGAGCAATGGCTCATGGCTGAGTGAGCAACAAAGTATACTTTTCATTTATGTTTAGAACATATAGACAAACAAGAATGTTAAGAGCATGTAGACAATAAGTTATCCGGGTACTGTTCTGTGCTGACATGATTGCTTTCTCTTTACAATTCTCAGCATCTGCTTTTGGTGTGAAATTAAAGGCTGGCTTCTAAATAGCTATTGCCAAATAAGTCTACTGTGTACAAGAATGAGCATTCTAAGAAATTCCTGAAACTTGTTCTGTAGACACATTTCAGCTCTACCAAAGCATAGAAATGTCATAATACAGATGGGGTAGACAGATCTGATTTTGCAAAGCTATATGTATGCAAGAAACAGTCAAATAGAATTTCATCTAGAAATAGGTAGGCAGCATAAAACCTAGGGCTACATTCATACTTTCAAGACTTTTCCTGAGAAAGTATCTCCCCTGGTTTTCTCTCAGAACACCCAAACTGTGATTTGAGGCCCTGGAGCAACTATTACCACCAAAGAAAAATCCTGGCAGACTGGATAGGCCAGTGACATTAAAACACAAGACTCCCCCGCCCCCCTTTAGTACTTCAAACTCTGGTAAAAATATATTTTAAAATAAAAACAGTACATCTAATTACAAAATCCTCTCACTATATGAAATTTAAAGAATAAAAAGAATTGAAACTGTTTTGGATTAAGAAAATGCAATGTTTAAAGAATTTGACACACAACAGGCCTATAAAGTTAGTATTATTCCTCCTCACATTGCGGAAAGGACTAAGAAATCATAGCTCCCCTAAGCCCCACCCACCCACCAATGTTCCTCAAAGTTCCACAGTGTTGTGAGTAAAAATTCTATTTCATGACTGAAAAAAGCTAGTAGAATTAAAGTTGTGAGCAAGTCATTTGACTATTGCATAAATTAGTTTTTTTAGATTATTTCCATAACCTTGCAAAAATCTCAGAATGAATTCTTTTGAGCTATATTTCAAGAATAATTTAAACATTATAAGAGAAATTATAACAGAAATTGTCCTCTATGGGGGTAGATCAGGCTTCCATAGAACAGGTCTACCTGCCCTTCTCCACTGTATTGGTAGACCTGGCCTCTGGAGAACAGGTCTAGCTACCCCTGTCCACTATGTTGGTAGACTTGGCTTCTGGAAAACTAGTCTACCCACCCCTTTCCACTATATTGGTAGACCAGTGGCCTCTGGAGAACAGGTCTAGCCACCCCTCACCACTACATTGGTAGACCTGGTCTTCGGAGAACAGGTCAACCCACCCCAGTCTACTATATTGGTAGACCCGGCCTCAAAACCATCACCCTGTGCTGAGCCTTAGAAAACATGCCAACACTTGGGGAAGGGGGGGGTACTCTTTGCAGCCTACTTTGGGTTTTTTAGTGAAGGATGACAAATTACAGGTCAAATATAACAGAGGTGGAACAATCACTGTCAGAACTCTGCCTAACCTAACAAACAGGACGTTGCTTAAATGTTATCAACCTGCCCAAACTACTTATTTATTCAAATATTTACATCCAACTTTTCCCAGTGACTCAAAGCAGCTTACAAATCATACTGAAAAACATAATGGGTGTGCAAAAAAGAATAATTTTTTTCTGGCTCCATTATAGCCTATAGAGACCATTATAGTAAATGGGCCCCATAGGCTATAATGGAGAGTTGATCTGGGGGTATGTGGGGCTCTGGGGGGGGGTGTCTTTTTTGAGTTAGAGGCACTAGCATTAGAGGCACTAAATTTGCAGCATAGCAACTGGTGGTTCTCAAAAAACTCCCTAAATATCAAAAAGATTGGACCAGGGGTCCAGTTCTATGTGCCCCAGGGGACCAATTCTATGGGCTCCATTGTTTCCAATGGAGGGGAATGCCTTCTCAGTTTACTTGTGAGCTGAAGCTAAAATCCCTGAGCTGCCATCTAAAATTTTGTGTGCCAGCACCACCTAGTACAGCCTAAAAGGAACTCTGCACCCACCAAGGCACAGATGAGGCTTGAAACAGCCACTTCTATCTCTGTTGTAGACAAGGTTAAGTAACAAAAAGAAACTTCTGTAGCATTAATGTCACAATAATAATAATATTGCACCCCAAACCCAAAATATAGTCTTCAAGGCATTTTTGCATATTTGTGTGCTGGATCTTGCATTTAATGTATCTTGATAGCTGTAGGATGCAAATAGGGGTAGTTCTAGAATCATGCTGGCTTTCCTTGATTTAATTGATTTAATTTCATCTTCCAGTAGGAATCCCAGGGATGGCATGATAACTGGTGAGAGATGGGAGGAGGCGGGATCTTAGCAAATGGGGTGGGGTGATCATCTTCCCCACACAATGACACAACTTCCAGCACAACTTGGAAGCAACAGTTTTGTTCTAGGGCAACAATCTAGCACTTGGCCAAGACTTTTGGCTGAATACTAGAGTGTTGCCTCTGGTGCAACACCATCACTTCTAGATCATGCTGGAAGTTGCATCATTGCGTGGGGATGACAATCTCGCTGGCTCATGCACCCCCATTAGACTGGCCAGTTTCTGTCTGCTGATCAGGTAACCATTGGTGGGAGACAGCCACAATTACCTGAATGTCTCCCATCATAAGTGAACAAATGGTAACCTTACCTTCCCAGCAGCCACTCTGCATGAAAAATGGTCCTACCTACTAAACTGTCTTATAATCTTAGTTGTCAGCCTTCCCAATATGCAGTGTCAATATGCATGCACCATGAATTGTGGCATGCTTATAATCTGCAATTTATATTGTACATTAATACACACTTAATTTTACTTATTATATCACACCTTTGGTGATCACACACATTTTGCCAAAATATGATGCCAACACACAGTCAAATGTCTCTCTGTACCTGGTTCACAGCATTATTTTTCTGTGGATGGTTGTGTAACTGAATAGCTGTGCAGTATGAGTCACTGCAATAATTTGAAGGCTGTTACAGTAGCATGGTTACAAATGCACAACATTATTCAGGGTTGCATTACCTATGATAGATTGCCAGAGAAAGAGAAACAAAGTCTGTGAACTCATCATAAGGAACATGATAACACTCCAAGATCATATGATATGCATACACAACAACAAAGATTGGGCACACAAAATATGGGATAGTACAGAGGATTAAAGGTAAATAGACTGAAAGCAACATGAACCTAATGTCACAACATATAACTGGGAAATCCTGCAGTGCAGACATAGCTTGGAATCCTTTGTTCCATGACTAGCAGTTTACAAGCTATACCTTGATTGCAATTGCTTTATTGCTTACTGCACACCAGAATCGGATTGGGGTGTGTGTGTTAGGGTGCGATCACACGGACGTTTACTGCGGGCTTCGCGGCTGTTCCTTATCGCAATTAAAGGGGCTGACCAGACGGCCGCATCTGTCTCCCATCTCGAAGCCACCCCCCCCCCCCCCGCATTCGAGCCCACCTTTTAAACCACCTTTCAAAACAAGTACCTTTCGTTTGAGCCATCGCGCTTGAAAGAGACCCGGGTTTAAATGCCCGTGTGATCGCACCTTAGACTGTGTGAGTAACTGCCTTAGTGCTGGAGGTTACACTAGATGTCTTTGTGAAAGTACAGTCAAGCCACACAAGTGATTAGTTTCCCTTTGTCAACTTTGAGTTCACTGGAAAATGTACATAATGTACATTAGGTACATAAAGCGTGTAGAGAGACTAGAATGCTGAATTATAAATGCGGTAATTTTTTTAGGAGAAATGTATTGAAATACCACTGTATGGGTGTGTGTTGTGCAATACGTAGTATAAAGCTGTAGTATAAAGTATTTGGGGTCCTTGTTTTGCCTATTTTGGATCCAGGCACTATTTGGAAGCATGGTCAGCTGTGATATGAAGCTAATGAAAGAACTATATCAACAGTATGAATAAATGATGGCTCTAACATGAGCAGCATAAATAAATGATTCCCTCTCCCTTCTTCCCTTTGCCTTTTCTGAATTCAAGAGCAGTTATTTTGTTTTCCTCCATACAAATCCCTTGATGAAACAAGCTTCTGAGTATAGTGATAGAGATGGAGAGCTCTCCCACAAGGGGCAAATATGACTTGCACCCATGGATGGAATCAAATGCAGCCCAGGTACATATATCTGTAACTATTTTGCTGTGGCATGTGACACAGTTTTCAATTTAGAATTGGACAAGTGGGGGCCCACAACTTCCCCCCTCCTCTTCCCCCTCAGGAGCTGGTATCCTCCACCACCAGTGCTGGGCCCACTGCAGCTGGGCTGGAGCTGCTGGCATGCTCTTCTGCTGCTGCCAGGCCCAGAGTAGCAGCCAGCACCCTCCACCACAGTGGCTACATCCAAGCAGCTGCTGGCAGGCCACCACTGCTGAACCCAGCATGGCTCCCCATCCCACTGCCAACTACTTTAATTCTCAGGGGATTTTTTTTTTTAATTTTCAATTTTTCTGTACACCTAGGGAGTGCCCCAAGTGTGCAGAAAATTCTCTTTAGCCTCTGCATGGCCCCGATCCTCAGATTTAGGTATACACAGTTGGTGGCCACTAGCTAATAGTATATAGATGAGCAAAGGAGGAATCTGTATAGATCACAGTAACTGGAGATAATAGAAAAGAGAACTCATTCTGACTGCATAATATAATTGCACTTCAAATCTTTTTGGTAAAGTTCACAGCTGTTTGCTGTCACTGCTCTATAAGAAGTGTATATATGCATGGATCTATTGGAACCTTTGTTGATTAATTAAAAACTGTTCTTTGAGAAGAAGACTCTCAAAATTTTATTGGCGGGGTTGACCAAATTACTACTGTATCTATAGCTAAGTTTCTGTTCTCTACAATCAAACTATGAGCTAAAATAATGTGTATAATTTACTCATATTCTAAGCCTTAAACTGTTATATATACTAGGTTGATTTTTTTTTCTGCACACCTGGGGAGCACCCCAAGTATGCAGAAAAATCGTTTTGACATCTGCATGGACCTGGTCCTCAGATTTAAGTATCCACAGATGGCAGCAACAGGTGAGGCAAACAATGTCCTTTGGTTCTCTTCATAGGGCAAATAGGTCAAATAGCTCATTTATCCTATGCCAAAGGATAAATGGACACAAATCTGACACCAAGAATCACAAGACTGAGAAACTTGTAGGAGAACACTTCAACCTTCCAGGACATTCAGTGGGAGACCTCAGAGTAGCTGTTTAATTGCAAAGGAACTTCAGGAACAGACTAGGAAGGGAAATTGCTGAGTTGCAAGTTATTACAACACTCAGAACAATAGAAGCCCCAGGATTTAACAGGAATATTGGTTTCTTATCTCACTCCATATGCTAACCTCATTCAGCTCTTACATCTCACCAATCACCCAGAAGGGCCGTTTTATTTTATCTCTTATTTGGAATAATAGATTAGAAGAGTAGATTATAATGTAACATAATTAATAGTAGAAACTGGAATGTGTTTCTCTGGTCTGGGGACAGGGGAGATAAATCTGCACAGCCAATTACCCTACTTCAAAGAAGAAGATGCTATAAAGTTGCCTCCATACTAATTGGCACTTCCGGGCAACTAACCCCCTCCTCTTCCTATATGTAATGGTTGAGGGAATTCTGTTTCACTGTATCTGAAGAAGTAACAATAGGGTTTTTTCTGCTTTTGAATGGCTTGTAGGCCATATTTGACTGCCAGACTAAGTGCATGTACTTGTTAGGTACATCAGAAATACAAACATGCATGCTACGATGCATCTACCCCTCATTTCATTAGTGGAAGAAAAATAAATAGATTCAAGTGGGTAGTCATGCTGTTCTGAAGCAGTACAATGTTTGAGTCCAGTGGCACCTTTAAGACCAACTAAGTTTTATTCAACATATAAGCTTTTGTGTGCATGCACACTTCTTCAGATACAGTGAAACAGAATTTCTTTAAAATTCTTTCAACAGAAACAGAACTAAAATAAATGTTATACTTTGTTACAACTAAAAATGAACACATAAACACTAAAAATACTTTCTGCTGGTTTTTAATGGGCATGCTTATGGTCCATACACAGTGCCCTAGATATGAAGACCAATGATACCTTAGGCCCATTATGCACAAGTATTTTCCCACACTTTTAGTGTGCATGTCTATCAGGTTTTCTTTGTTGCTCTGCACTGATTTTCCTCCCTTCAGAGCTCTGTTAATTTCCTGGTCACTGTTTCTTCAGGTTTTCTGGGAGTGGTTTTATGCTGATTTTCCCCTTGTTTCACTTCCAAGCCAAAAATAATTCACAAGCATGCAAATTACCTCGGATTCCCTCCCCCAGCCTTTTGCCGCCCCTCAAAGGTCACTCCCCACCCACACTGAGGTTGTTCTGCCCATTCTGCACCTTCTGCCATCCTCCCCCCTTCATCAGTGTATAAGTTCCATTTCACCCTCATTTTAAAATTTTGGATTTTTTTACAAGCAGCATGAGTCTTGCAATATGAAACTATCGCTACTCACGGATTGCTGAATAAAAAAAATAAAACAATGGGAGAAGTTTATAAGGAGCTGTGCAAGGTTTCATCTCCTGCTGGTATTGACTTGAAAGGGGGATTGGAGAGGAGGCAAACGGCAGAGTCCCCAGTGAAAAAATAAAAAGGATTTCAATGCTGCATGTAAACAAAATAAAGGGGGAAATCATCAGCATGGAATGAAATTGACATGAGATGTAAAGACAGAGAGACTGGGATGGGAAGCCTAAAGTTTTGTAAATATTTTTTCCTTTCATGTTTTAGTAAACAAAGTTTGGGGGGGGGGGGACCATTTTGGCAGTCTCTGGAAACCTAACATTAAAATGGCAGCTGAGCCACATGGACCTTCTCTGGGTCTTCCCCCTTTGCCTGGGTTTCTTTCTGTTCTCTTTCATTTAATGAAGTATTGCTAAAATGCACACACAAAACCTGAACCATGAGGATTTAAATGGAAGGTGCTTGCTGGACGCTACTGCGCAGCTGCAATAGGGCAATTGCATAAATTTTAAAAGAACTTTGGACACCCCCACCCCCACATCACAAGTGATGTTCCACCCCAATTTAGAAAGAGCATTTTTAGATTGTAGCTGCAGAATAAATACATCGGAGGAAAAAGAATGGTGCATAAGGCAGGCACAGAATCCAAAGTCAAGATTAAAGGCTTACTGCCCTGAAAATCTGCAGTAAAATGTGCATGCGTAATGGGCCTTAGTCACACACTACATTTATAACTGGATCTTCCACCTCATTAAACCACAAATTTCCAAATTGTACTAACCCATTCTCTGGTGGTTGGCAGTCTAGTAACTATCAGAATCTTTGCTGCTGTACGTAATTTCCAGGTAATTTCATAATGACCTTTATGAAGAGATTCATAATGATCTTTTTTGAAGTAATATAGTCAGTGGATTGAATGGTAAATCATGTCCAGTGCCAGGTCCTCATCTCAAGAAACCTCCTGACTAGTTCTGCTCAGCTGACGTAGTTCAGACTTGTGTTTCTCAGAGATAAGTGCCTCAATGCCACATGGTGAATCTTAGAGGTGGTTGAGAAATTATGACGCACAAATCTGGCTTTTCTATTCTGTTCCTAGTTTACTCTCTATGAGTTCAATGAGAAATGCTGTGTTTAGCTCCCTAGAAAGTAATGATAGTCTATATTCTTTTAAATAAAACATATTTATTATGAAACTTTAAATGCTCTTTTTTGCTGTCTATTTTGATCTATGAGTATCTGTTATGTATAAATTATATCAATTCATAAGCTCAAAGTGATTAACAAGGAAACATTCTAAACACTGTTAGCCCAAGCCTCTACTTGCCACGTAAAGATGTTACCCAGGCCAGGTTAGGGCCAAAGTTGGCACAGGGCAAATGTGGCCCTCTCTTTGTGCAACCAGCCAAGCCATGTGCTCAGGACTGTCTCACTGACACAATTAGCTATCTCTTCAGATACAGCCTCAAGCAGACTGTCATTGGAAAAGACAGTTTTAATCTCATCACCCTGAAGGTGCTGATGGACCTGAATTCCATTTCTACATCCCATAATCAAACCTTGGGGTTTTGCATATCGATACTTGGACCACCCTGGCCACAGCCTATTGTTGTTACTGTTTTCTCGAATGCCCAACCATTAATGGAGCCAAGACTCTGCAATTGCCCAAAGCTTTACTAACAAAGGCTTTCCTTCCCCAACCATGGACTTCTTTTGTCCAAAACCCCTCTATAGCCATTACAGGCCATCCCGGACCATTTCCCCATTGTGCCCACTGCCCTGAAGGCACAGTTTTCCTATATCAGGACTCCAAACCCGGCAATTTTTGGTTCAGTCTCCTGGGATGCATACTGGCTGGATCCCTCATTCTTTTGGGCATTCTCAGGTGTGCTGGCCAGCCAAACAGCCTGCTTTTCTTCACCACAGACTCCTCTCTTCAGGAAGGTAGCTATACTCTCTCCTTCTCAATGCTTCACCCTCTTCTGTCACTGATCTCTTTAAGATCACTTCACCTCTTTATTTCCTAGCTCTCTGGGCATGTGTGTGTGTGTGTGTGTGTGAGAGAGAGAGAGAGATTCCATTGATTAGCTAAGTGTATTAGGGTTATTTTCTTAATAAATTTCACAAAAGACATTTCCAGTCTGTCATCTGTGCAGCTCCGAGAGGGTTCTGACTCTGGTATAGTCAGAGTGCGATCCCTAGCTTGTGCACCTATTAAGCAAACAGTCTCTTATTTAATTCCCCCAACATAACTAACAGAGACCTGGTGTTGCAGCTAACAACACATCTCCAATTACAATGTTTCAAAGTATAATCAGTCAATAGCCCCAATTACAAAACTCCAAAGCATAACCCAATACACTTGTTCATTTAGTGTCATAGTTTCTTAACCACCTCTAAGATTCACCATGTGACTGTCAGAAAGTCATGGATGAATTTCCTTGAAGAAGAGGTTAGTGTGGAACACGAAAAATTACCAAGACCTTGTTGGAGAAGGAAAATAACACAGACCACAAAAAAACTTAGTGGACTGTTTTGTTCTAGAGGGACTGTTGTCTGACTTTAGAGGACACAGCATTTTTTTATTAAACTTTGATCTAGCAGCTATGAGTCTTTTACTTTCATTCCCCTGGTTTACTCTCTGGCAGCATAATCCTATGCACACTTCAGTCTAATCCCACTGAAGCATATACACTGGAGTAACTCTGCACAGGATTACACCATGAGTCATCTATCCCAGTCAATATTTTAAAAATGTAACTAATCTCATTGATTTCCAAACTGCATATTTGGAGAGTCATTTAACATTTTTATTTACCCTAAAAATACTTTCCCTTTTGGCTTGGAACTGATCAGTTAATGTTTCTCCAGGCAATAAACCCAAGGGAATTATGTCTTTCCAATGCTATTTTTAATGTTCTCAAGCCAGAAAGAATAATGCCTAATCTGTTGTGACATTTTAATTAGTGTCAAAAATATTGTCATTTTTAATATATATTTGGCTCATTAATGTTGGTATTTTCTTTGTGATTGTCGCAGAAATAATAAATGTTTTGGTTTGTCACACTGCTGACTTGAAAAGTGAACAATGCCAGTTTGTTTTATTGGACAAGCATAGCTGCATAATTAAAACTTATACAAGGCTAGTACAGAGTTAGGACAGACCAGGGCTCAATTCATAGCAGGAGCTCCTCTGCATATTAGGCCACACACCCTTGATGTAGCCAATCCTCCAAGAGCTTATAGTAACCCCTGTAAGAAGAGCTCTGTAAGCTCTTGGAGGATTGGCTACATAAGGGGTTTGTGGCCTAATATGCAAAAGAGCTCCTGCTACAAAATGAACCCTAGGACAGACTAAGAATTTTTTAAAAATCAATACCATGGGTTGGATCCAGCCTAAACAGGCAGTTTCCATTGATTCCCTTCCCTACCTCAGCCCTCTCCCCATATTGTGCCACAGGGGCCCCTTGCCCCCAGTTGCAGCATCTCATAGAAATCAATCAGTTGGCTAGAGTAGGTGATAGGGAAGTTCCATTCAGCAGATGGAAAATTTATGGATCCAACCCCAGAGTTTTTAGTGTTAATATGAATTTTCACTATTTTACATAGACCTCAGCCCTGTGATATATGTTTTAATGTCAATTTCAGTTGCCCACAACTCACATCTGACCTGCATATTGTTACTGTGTATTTGCTCTACATCTGTCCAGTAACTGATGTAGACCTGATAAAGATTTAGCCAGCCAAGAATCAGCCCTGTTTGGAACAAATAAGACATTGCTCATAGTTCTATGTGCAACTCAGCTTTTATTGAGGATAACACAGGCAAATAAGAATAATGTACCAATACTTGTGAAAGCAGAGTCATAACAAGCCCAGGACAAATCTCTTTTAATTCTCTAAAAATACAAAAACGAAAGAGAAACTACAACCCCCAGGACACTGTGTGAGAATACTCATATGACATCTGACCCAGAAGTTCCAGAACCAGACACTGGCAAACAAAAAAATCACACTGTCATAAAGTACAAAGAGACACAAAAGTAGTAAGTCTCTACTCAAAATGTCAGATATTTTTACAAACGATATGTCTTTAAGTAGAAGGCAGCAACAGCTGTGAGAAAGCTGAATAATCCTGCATGAGCAGTCATCTTGTTTTCCCTAATCAGATCCCTTTAAGCTGTTTGGATACTGGCAGGTGGTGAACATCTGGCTTATGGTACGGCACATCCTGGAAACTATTCCCCAGGCAGCTGTCTGCTGCTCTCTTGGAAGGCCTTCTTTATTCTCTGAGAATGTTGCACAAGTAGAAACAATAGCTATTCTGCAGGAAAATTAAACTGCTTAAAATGCAAATGGAGACATAATAAAATAGTACATGCATAGTAGGGGAGGGACTCTGCTGGTGCTACTCATGAGTCTGAAGGCTTATTTTTGGCAATCTATGGATCTCTACAAAAGGAAAATATACCAGATTTTCTGAATGTTTCAAGCTTTTATATCAGTAGAGTCATGTAAACAGCCCGCTTGCAAGGAGGGCAAGGTAAAAATGTGAAAAAATAAATAAATAAATAAACAAACCTTGTGGTTAAGAACAGGTAGCCATTCTAATGCACCATAAATCATTATAGGCTTCATTTCCAATTTTATTTTCTGAAAGCATTAGACCAGAGGTGTTGAGCTCTGTTTGTTATGAGGGCCGGATCTGACATAAATGTCACTTTGTTGGGCTGGGTCATGTGTGCTATAAAATGTAACATGAGGTCCCAGAGATATAAACTTTATAAAGATGATTTCAGATGCCAAATGTCAATAGTAGGCATGATTGGATTAGTTGTGATAGGAAGAGGGAAAGTAGTCATGGAGATACCAGCAATGGTAATGAGACAGAAAACCTAGGTCTCAGTTCCATCCAGGAGGATTCAATCCAGGAGGATACAAAAAATGAATGGACATAAGTCTGACTTTAGAAACCACAACATTCAGTTGCTGACCTAAGAGTAGCAGTGCTCTTACAAAGGAATTTCAAAGGGAGATTAGAAAGAGGGACTGCTGAATTGCAATTGATATTGAAGCTCAAGACAACGCATCCTCCTGGAATGGACTGAGGCCTCGTTTTCCTGTCTCATTACCAATGTCTGCTATTATCATTTGGCCTCTGAAATCACTCCACTCTCCAGGATATAAGGACCAATCCAAGTGTTCTAATTCCTAATCAGAGACTTTTTGAAAGAAAATAAATCCAGATAGGAACAGAGAAATCCAATCTTTTTCAAACAACTTTTCAAAATAAGTCAAAATAATTTCCTCAATGTACATTGTGCTTGTCAGAAAAATCCACCCACCCACCCTCCCTCCGAAGAAGTGTGCTTGCACACAAAAGCTTATACATGGAATAAAACGCTGTGGGTTTTAAAGCTGGGACTCCAATTTAGTTTTTTCTCTCTCTTTTTCTTCCTTCTCCCTTCCCCCCAGAAAGAGGAGGAGCAGCCCCGGGGAAGAAAGCAGAAGCTGGGGGGGGGGGCAGGCTTGTCTTTGGTACTAAGCAGCCACAAGGCTCTCTATCTGTGTGTGGGGGGGAGAGAGGCAAGGGGCAGGGAGTAGGAAGCAAAGAGCCACTTAGAGAGCTGGAGGGAAAGCAATCTAGGATGCGGCTGCAGGAGCAGCCCTGGGAAAGGAAGTAGGAGAAGGAAGTTGCTTGGGGGCCGGTTTTGAGTCCTTGGGGGCCAGATGTGCCCCACAGGCCACACATTTGACACCCCTGCATTCAACATAATTGAACAGTGGATCTGCAGCTTTTCTTTTACACTTTCTGTGGTTTTTAGTAGTCTGATTCCTAGACATATGCTTTTGTGGCTTCTATGCATCTACTGATAACTGGCTGTAAATACCCTTGCATCACCACTGCTGACTGCACATTCGTGAATGCTTTCCTTAAGTCTTCACTATGTGGCCTTGATTAATTGCTCATATGTTAATGTTCCCAAATGGCTAGTGTGGAATTTTGAGCTGGGGAGCCCTTAGTATGTGAGTGACACCCAGCTGTATCTGTTGTTGGGTGGCCAGCCAGATATCACCCCAAGAAATCTTGCTGAAGTTTTGGAGGCCATGGTTGGATGGCTGAAACAGAGTCGGTTGAGAATGAATCCATCAAAGACAGAGGTTCTCCAGCTGGGTGGGGGAGATTCAGGACTTGGATGCCAATTCCTAGCTCTTGTCAGTATGCCACTAACATCGCAGACAGTCAAGAGCCTGGGTGTGGTTCTGGATGCCTCCCTGTCAGTGGAGGCCCAGATCACACATGTTGCTGGACTGGCTCCAACTGGAGTGGGTCAGGCAACTGGCCCCATTCCTGTCTCACCCTGACCTAGACACAGTAATCCACACAATGGTCACCACTATACTAGACTATTGTAACTTGCTCTATGCAAGGCTACCCTTGAGACTGACCTGGAAATTACAACTGATCCAGAATTCAGCAACCCCATTAACAACACACATTCGACCTGTGCTTTGCCTGGCTGTACTGCATTGCACTGGCTCCAGATTGAGTACTGGATCAGATTTAAGGTCTGGTATTAACCTTTAAGCCCCTAAATGGTCATGAACCAATGTACCTCCTGGACCACCTCTCCTGGTATGTCCCCCAGAGAGCATTACACTCAGTGGAGAAAAAATTACTGGCGATCCCTGGCCCAAAGAGTGTCCGGTTGTCTTCAACCAGAGTCAGGGCTTTCCCAGCCCTGGCTCCAACTTGTTGGAACTCTGTCGAATGACATCTGAGTCCTGTGGGATCTAATACAGTTCTGCAAGGCTTGCAAGACAGAGATATTCCACTAAGCATGTGGTGGAGGACAACAACAATGCTGTTAGTCTCACTCTCTTCTCTTCTCTGGCTGGGTGAGGGAGATTCAGGACTTAGATGCCAATGCCTGGCTTCTGACAGTATGCCAATAACACTGGCGCAGACAGTCAAGAGCCTGTTGAGGGGTTAAGGATTATTATTGTATTATGGCACCACCTATGATTTGTGGTTAGACTGTATAAGTTTTTATTATTTTAGGCCAAATCTACATCTCCTCTCTGAAGCAGTTTGACTGCTGTTCTTTTCCTACACTCATTTCACGCTGGTTTCAAATTTCACTTTGGTTTTTTTCCCCTGGGTCTTAAGAGCAGTAAGCAACTGGATCTGTTTAAAGCAGTGTAATGCTAGCTTGACCACAAGAGGGCAATTAACGAATGTAGACAGTGCTTTTTAAACTAGAACAAGTATGGTTTGAAACTAGAAACAGGTATAGATGGATTTTTTTGAAACTAGAATGGTTCCAGCAGGAAAGTCAGAAGTAGATTTGACCTTAGTATAAGTTTTTAGTATTTTAGTAATTTTAAATTTTACCATGGCATTATGTTGCTAATCTGTTGTACTCCCCTATGAGCCCATTTTATGGGGAGGGCAGTATAGAAGCCTAATAAATACCTCAGACTATTCAGGGAAGAGAATGACCCCGCTCCCCTGATATTATCCACCTGTAACATAGTTACTGTCACCTTATTATATTGTTCATTCCTGCTAAATTGATAGGGTTTGGTTACTATTTATTATTTATTTATTATTTAAACTTCTATCCCGCCCTCCCCGCCTCTTGGCGGGCTCAAGGCAGTTTACAATGTAATTTCTATAAAATTCCATAAAAACAGCCTTATTAAAATTCAGTACAACTTTAAAATTAAAGAACAAGATGGCGTAACTTTGGCATCCTTGCATGAGCGGTGTCAACAGACTTCTTCTGGGCTTTCAATCAGTGCTGATGGTCCATTGGTGGTCTTTGATGGTTGGGCCAGGGCTATATAATCAAGGCGGCCCATACTTGAACACCTGGCAGAAGAGCTCCGTCTTACAGGCCCTGCGGAACTGTAAAAGGTCCCGCAGGGCCCTGATGTTATCCGGGAGCTCATTCCACCAGTGTGGGGCTGCCACCGAAAAGGCCCTGGCCCTCATTGCCGCTAATCAGGCCTCTTTTGGTTCGGGAAGGACCAGGCAGTTCTGGGATCCCAATCGTAGTGCTCACTGGGGTACATGCAGGGAGAGGCGGTCCCTCAGGTAGATAGGTCCCTGACTGTATAGGGCTTTATAGGTAAGCACCAGCACCTTAAACCATATCCAGTATGCTATAAGCAGCCAGTTCAGTACTTGTAGGGTGGGCTGGATGTGTTCCCGCATTGATTGATTAATTAATTATTGTTTTGGGATAGATTAAGTATAAATTAGATTTGAATTATATTGGTTGATTGAATAGTAGTTATTAATTAGGAGGGCTTAAATCAAGTATTAGGTAGATAGATATTAATTAGTAGGGTGGGGGCTTAGGTTAGAGAGAGAGATTGGGTAAGGATTTATTGTATTTGGTTTTCTCCTATGTTGCTTTAATTAATCAACAAATTGAATAACTGCTTTGCTATAAACTGATTGGGAGTTGAATTTATTGTTGGAGTTTATTTAAATGTAATAATTGGAAATTAGCAGGCTTTTGGGGTCTGAAATTTGGAAAGGTGGTCAGGCAGTATTATTAGGAACTGGAACCAGGGATTGTTCTTGTGGAAGTTGTAAGGGACGTTGTGGGACTTGTTAGATGCCTAGTGGGCCAAAATCCAGGCCAATAGGATTTAATGGAGGAAATAAGGTGGGGGTCAGGAATTCCAGTGCAATTCCAGAGGTGGGGGAGGTATGGCAGTGGGACAAGGTAGAATAAGGGAAGGAGAAGGAGATATAGATATGCTTGATCTCCTTCCAACCCTTGTCCCATCTTAAGAGATGCTGGCTGTAGGGATAGGAAAATGTACGCTTCTCCGACACTGGTGTTGTGCAATGCCAAGTCTATCAATAATAAGATCTCTGTCCTGCAAAGTTATTTGATAGAACAAAGGGTAGACCTGGCTTGCATGACTGAAACATGGGTGAGGGAGGATGAAACAGTCAACAGCCAACTGGTCCCCCCAGGTTTTTCAGTCCTCAACCAGTTCCGGACTGATGGGCGAGGAGCATGGTGCTACTCATCCAGGAGGCTTTCTCCTTTAGGCCACTCCCTGAGACAAAGATTGCCAGCACTGAATGTGTGGGTCTCATATGGGTGGCTGAGGAGAGTTTGGCCATTTGGCTGGTGTATCAACTGCCTAACACACCTGCAAATGCCCTGTTGGGCCTGTTGGTGGCCGTATCTGGCTGGGCCTTGGAGCACCCCAGACTTCTGGTCTTGGGGAACTTCAATGTCCATGCAGATGATGCAGCCTCCTCTCAGGCCACAGATCTGGTGTCATCCTTGGTGGCACTAGGACTCTCCCAGTTTGTATCAACCCCCACACATCAAGCAGGCCACATGCTGGATTTTATCTTTGCATCAGGGATTATGGTGGACCAGATTACTGCTGGTGCAGTACCATGGTTGGACCACCTGGCCCTGAAGGCTCACCTGGGTATCCCTAATTCTCCCCATTTAGGTGGCAAGCAGATTTATGCTTGCCCGCAAAGTCAAATGGACCTAAATAGGTTCCAGGAAGCTCTGCGGGATCCGATTCCCTCTGGCGACTCGTTGAATTTACTGGTAGAAGACTGACAATCTTGTCTTTCTGAAGCCATTGACGAAGTTGCTCCCTGGCGTCCTCTTCACCCCCATACCAAACTAGCTCCGTGGTATACCCCAGAGCAGATGAAACAGGAGCTAAGATGGCTAGAGAGAGGGTGGTGATGAGTTCATGACGAAGCTACAAGAGCATCCTATAGGTCGTTTATGAGAACCTATGAGATGGCAATGAAGGCCGCAAAGTAGGATTTCTACACGGCCTCCATTGTGTCTGCTGGCTCTCACCTGGCCCAATTATTCAGAACTACTCGGTCATTGACTAACTTGCCACTGGTCATTCCAAACACTAGGGAATTTGTGATAGGCTGTGAGGCATTTACGAGCTATTTTGCAGACAAAATCTTATCGCTCTGCCATGATCTCCCGACCACACTTGATACAATAAATGAACTGGAAGCCCATTAGCCATCTTCAGTTCCAATTCTGGACCATTTCAGTCTGCTTTTTCAGGATAAAGTTGACAAGAGTCTGGTGGCTGTGAAGCCTACCACATGCCTCCTGGATCCCTGCCCATCATGGCTGGTTAAAGCTTGTGGCGATGAGGTATGGATCCCCCTGAAGGAGATCATCAACTTGTCCCTTTTAACAGGGACCTTCCCAGGGGGACTGAAAGAGGCAGTGGTCTGCCCTCTCTTAAAGAAATCGTCTTTGGACCCCATGCTCCTTAATAATTATTGCCCAGTATCTAATTTACCATTTCTGGGTAAAGTATAGAGAGGGCAGTGGCAACACAGCTCCAGACTTTCTTGGAGGATGCTAAGATCCTGGACTCTTTCCAGTTTGGCTTTCACCCCATCCATGGGACAGAGACAGTGTCAGTCACCCTGGTGGATGACCTCCGGAGACATCTGGATCAAGGCGGATCAGCGCATTCAACATGGTTGACCATGATGTGTTAACCCCTCACCTCGCCAACACTGGGATATGGGGGCTTGCCTTGCAGTGGCTAGCCTCCTTCCTTCAAGGTCGTGGACAGAGGGTTGTGCTTGGGGGTGAGCTATCCCGGTAACACCCACTGGAATGTGGGGTGCCACAGGGAGCAATTCTCTCCCCTATGTTATTCAATATCTACATGCACCCCCTCACCCAGATTATCCAGAGGTATGGGCTGGGGTATCATCACCCCAAGAGATCTGGAGAAGGTGTTACAGGCTGTGGCTGGATGGTTATGTCAGAGCTGACTGAAGCTAAATCCATCTAAGACAGAGGTCCTGTACCTGAGTCACGAGGGACTGGGACAGAGGATTAGGCTACCAGTCTTCAACGGGGCTCTATTGGTCCTGGCACTGAGGGTGAAGAGCTTGGGGGTGGTCCTGGATGTCTCCCTTTCCATGGAGGCCCAGGTCACTGCCACCGCCAGGTCTGCCTTTTTCCACCTCAGGCAGATCAAGCAGTTGGCCCCATATCTAACCCACCCCCCCAAAATGTAGCTACAGTGATCCATGCAATGGTCACTTCCAGACTGGAATATTGTAACTCTTTCTATGTGGGGCTATCCTTGACTGTGCTCCAGAAGCTGCAGCTAGTGCAGAACACAGCAGCACAGATGTTGACAGCAATACCTGTGCGGGCGCACATCTGCCCGGTGCTGCGCAACCTGCACTGGCTGCCCATTGAGTTCTGGCTCCATTTCAAGGGGTTGATACTTACCTTTAAAGCCCTATACGGCCAGGGGCCAGCATACCTTTGAGACCGCCTCTCCCCTTATGAGCCCTGTAGAGCACTGAGGTCTGCCAGTCAACATCTTTTGGTGGTCCCCAGCCCCAAGGACATCTGACTTGCCTCAATCAGGGCCAGGTCTTTTTCAGCTGGTGTAATGGTGGTAGAATGAGCTCTTGAGTGAGATCAGGGCCCTGGGGAATTTATTACAATTCCACAGGGCCTGCAAGACGGAGCTCTTCCACCGGACTTTTGGTTGAAGCAGCGGGCATCCCCCCCTCCCTTTTTGGGTTGGCCCCTTTTACAGCTTGGGCTGGCCCTTATTTATGGCCTGGGTCTGTGATTCCAAACTTTATAGATCTCTGGGAATTTATTCCCAGTATTATAAACCACTGAGATTACTGGTTTTACTAGAGTTGTATGTTTTATTTATTTAATTAATTAATTAATTAATTTCTAAGCCGCTCTCCCCGCATTTGCAGGCTCAGAGCGGCGTACAAGACCTTTTTATATGTTTTAATTGTGGTTTCAACTGTACTGTATTTATTGTTGTATTATTTATACTGTTGGAACCTGCCCTGAGCCCATCAAAGGGAGGGCGGGATATAAATCCAAATAAATAAATAAATACACACCTATGTTATTTTGCACAGGGTTGCAGAAGCATCCAATGGCAAACCAGTGATGCTGTTTGACACACTAGCATGTGCAGGTGTTTGTCTGAGCACTTAATTTGAACATCCTGATTGCTGGAGAAGTGACAGCCTGCTAAGGATTTAATTACTGTAAATTCGCTGAAAGAGTAAATTCCACTTGTATTGTAGGGGGAGCTGTGGAGCATTCTCCAGCGTTTAGGGTTCATTGAATGTTTTTCTCTTGCAGTTCAGCCTACCTCTTGTTATTTTCTCTCTCTGCTGTGTGTTAATCTGTGTCAGTGCTTGTGCTCTGAAGGCCTCTCTGTCCTATTAGTGGCCTGCAGTCAGCTATTGTACTTTTTGCAAAATCCTGTTACAATAAATTCAGTGAAAGCAAACCTCAAAGCGTGGATTGGATTACTCCTGAACTCTGCCAACACTGATAACCAACAAGAATGTTAAGAAAGATTGATACAGAGACACACACACACTGCACAACTGGAGCATTCTAGCTACCTGCAAATTTGTGAGTATGGTTGGAAAGACACCGTGAAGGAAAATGTTACCATGTATTTTCTGTTTCTATGCACAGACAGCCTATCCCAAAATGATAATGAGCCTTTGTCCTTTCCCAGGTAACATCTTTGGCCAAAATCTGAGGTTCTGGTTTATGGACTACATATAGTAAGAACTGAGGCAAGTTTTCTTAAATTATTAGAGCAAGAGAATGAACACTGATGCACTATTAAAACATTTTGTCAACCAAAAAAAGATCACTGATTTCTAAAAAGAAAACAGGAAACTGAAATTGTTCCAGTCCAAATTATGCTGGGGTATCTGCCAGAGGTTACATTAGTAGATGAAGAAACACTGTGGGGGGGGGGGGGGGAGCTGGAACCGAACAAGCATTTAGCACCACTCCCAGCCGTAAAGCTATAAAAGAAAAGATGGCTGTGCTGCTTATTACCAACTAGTTATGCTCAAGAGTATGCTTGTTGTTCACTACACATAAAACCCTACTGGCAATCAGAAAACAGAAACCGTACCACAGAGCTTCTGTTTCAGCACAACCAACTTCTGCTCACTAATGGAAAAGAATCTTCTCTAGTACTCTTAAGTGGGTGTGACTGCACTGGAACAGCTGATAATTTAAAAGGGGCACACAAATGATAACAAGGATCTTCCTTTAATGCTTGGTGATGGTGTAATTCTTTTTCTAAGCAAAGTTACACTCTTCTAAATCCATAGGAGCCCTATTCTAGAGACTAACTGTCCAATCTTAAATACAGTTACACCCTTCTGATTCTATTTTAGGATTGCAGAGTTAAGTCTCTGAAACTGGATTTACACCACTTTTCTGTAACTGAGCATGAAGAGAAATAATTACATGTCAGAACTGAGAGACATGTAATATTGATCTCAGGGGCTGGGTATGAACATGACTGGGAATGTTCTGCTGTTTTGCACTGAAACTTGTACATGGTGGTTGAACCACTGTACATGGGCTATGCCAGAATACAGTCAGTTTGAGAAGGGGAGATTATTACCCTTCAGACATAAAGATTTAAGAGCAAACGTGTTTGTGGTTAGGAGAGACATAAGAACATAAGAAGAGCCCTGCGGTATCAGACCAATGGTCCATCGTCCAGCATCCTGTCTCACACAGTGGCCAACCAATTCCTCTGGAGGGCCAACAGCAGGACATAGAGGCTGAGGCCTTCCCCCGAGGTTACCTCCTGGCTCTGGGATTAGTGCCTCTGAATGTGGAGGTTCCCCTCAGTCATCATGGCTAGTAGTTATTGATAGGCTTATCCATGAATCTACCTAATCCCCTTTTAAATCTGTTTATTCCTGTGGCCATCACTGCATTCTCAGTGAAGACATTAGGCACCCTGCTGCCTTTTGTCAGAAGACCAACAGAGAGGGGAAAGTGAATTAAATGTCTGCATTTGTGTGAAGAAGAGAAAGAGTTGATGAGAGGGTCCATATGAATGAAATCAGTGTTGAGTGTGAGAGATATGTGTATGAGAGAAGGTGAAATGGTTCTGAAAATGTTACCAAAAATACCTCACCCACAACTTTGTATGGGTTTCCACTTTCCCATATCCTAATGATGTTCTTGCTAAGTTCTGAGTAGATATGACGTAAAAATAGGACTGCATGGCAGTTCAAGATTTGAATTAAACTGCAGATTCTTTAGACTGCAGAAATATCAGTCAAGTTAGTCAATCCTTTCTGTTAAACAAAAGGCAAAAAGTCTCCCATTAGTATGTCCACTTGAAACAAACTCAGAGAGTTTGAAGGAGAGGTAGAATCTGAACTGACAGTTACAGTATCGAGAGTGAGTCTGCACAGAGGAGATGGGAACAGGATACAGACAAAATAAACACCTTCGGGAAAACGTGGAGTAGAGGATGGGAGAGAACCTTCAAAGCGACCTTTGTAAAGAAATACAAGGTCAATTACCAGGCACCCTATTCCACAACCGAGATATCTCCTGATCAGAAGCACCCCCACCACACCCTGCAAGTAGTACGTTCTGGTTTGGTTTAGTTAATGCAGGTTTCAACAGGCTTATAATGTAGCTGTGCAATTTAACATGGCCAGAATGTAACTTAAAAGATTAAACCTCATTCCTGCTGGGAGTTGACTCTATAATTATAAATCAAGCTGGAATTTATATTTGAAGGCCTTGGGCACTCCTGTTTTAAACATGTATATAGCTGTAAGATCTTGTAGTGAGAAGTCAGATTGGGCTCAGATCTCATTCTCACAAACAGCAGGTGAGGGGGAGGATCCCGAGCAGATCGGCTGTTTAACTTATAAGGAAGTTCCCAGTAGGTTCCAGAGGCCCATCAGCAAGCAGAGCCAGGCCCCAGTAGCCTCACTAGTGCTGCTGGTGTCACTTGGCTCAAAGCCGCACCTGTGACTGGTGTCAGATCACCGGCTGCCTCTTCCCACAACACTACCAGAAGCAGAAGGTGAACTGATGCCCATGCTGGGCACCTACAGGCCAGGTCTAAGCTGAATGGTCCCTGCAGTGCTGGCTCACAGCTTGGCTTATTCTTAGACCTTTTAAACTTCCTTGGGTAAATCTGTATCTAGATTGCAAGTGAGAGCACACATGGTAGAATGGTCTTCCATTTATTAATTATTACTGTTTACTTTATTTATATCCCACCTTTTCCCCCAATGGAGATCCAAAGCAGCTTACATCATTCTGTTTTCCTGAATTTTATCCTGACAACAACCCTGTGAGGTAAGTTAGGCTGAGCATGCATGCCTGACCCAAGGTCACCCAGCAAGCTTCCATGGCAGAGTGAAGATTCAAAGCCAGGTTTCCCCGATTCTAGTCTGACACTTTAACCACTAAGATTCATCCTCCTAGAAAAGTAAAGCTTTAGGGAGACATGAGGCTAGATCCATACTTCCTGACATCTAGTTTTCCTTCTGCAGGGACTTTTTTTAAAAAATGGAAGAATACTGAACTCTGAGAGTCCCTGCCTGCAGTATGAAATGAGAGTCCCTGCCTGCAGTTCTCCACCTCATCTGTTGTTTGGGAAAGCCAGGATTTAGCTGTCCGTTACAGTCCTTTCATTCTAGCTTGCAATCAAACAAAAGTATGTAGGCTGCACTGATAATAGCAAGTTCTGTCATGGGCAAAATACTGCATACGTGCCTCCAGCACAATTTCCGACAGAGTTTATACACCAGTGCAGTGCAGGTGTTCCTATGGACCAGATAAAATGCTCTGCTCTACTTACAGTTATAGACTCCAACCCCAGTACAATGGCACTGGGCTACACTCAGTATCCTTGGGATGGGTCCAGCCATCTGTCATTCCAAGTGTATGAGCTGCATTCTTCTGACACAAATAAAATTTATTCTTTCATTGTAGCTCTGTTCTGAGCATGGCTTTCCCTCTCACACAGAAATCCCTATAGGTGCACACCCCAAAAGACCCCCTGACAAAATAATCCAGCTTGATATCAAAATGAGGGTCCCTTAACTAGTAGGATTAGCCCACCTGCTGCAATGCCCAAGAACACCGTGATTAAAGGCTCAGAGGTTTAGATGCTGAAGCTGCAGACCAGAAGGACTATAGCTCAGCAGTTCGAGACCCGAGTGCCACATGACGAAGTGAGCTCCCGTCTCTGGTCCCAGCTCCTACCAACCTAGCAGTTCAAAAGCAAGAAATTGCAAGCAGATAAATAGGTACCACTTTGGTGGGAAGGTAACAGCGTTCCGTGCACCTTGGCGTCTAGTTATGCTGCCACATGACCACAGAAACGTCTTCGGACAGCGCTGGCTCTTCAGCTTGGAAACAGAGATGAGCACCGCCCCCTAAAGTCGGATTTGACTGGCTTTCAAGCAAGGGAAACCTTTACTTTTACTTAGCCTCCAGGAGCTCCTTTGCACCTGAGACTGACTGACTTAAGTTTCTTGGCTAATAACTTAAGGTTAGAGAACACTCTTCTTCATTTAGCTTACCCCAATACACACACACACCCTTTTGCTTTCAAGTTACAGCTGACTTATGGCCACCCATAGGGTTTTCAAAGCAAGAGACATTCACAGGTGATTAGTCATTGCCTGCCTCTGTGGAGCGATTCACAACTTTCTTGGTGGTGTCCCATCCAGGTACTAAGCAGAGCCTAGCTTAGCTTCTGAGATCTGACAAGATCAGGCTAGCCTGGGCTATCCAGGTAAAGGCAATTCAACCCATACCTTGGGAAATGTCATCAAGCTATTGCTCAGCTTTTGTCAGCCCATCCAAAGCCAGTCCTTTTCCTGGAAACTAACTACATGCTTCTTCCCAAATTCAGTGCCCTACACTCTTGATCTTAAACTCTGCTGCTCCAGACCCTATAAAAGGAGCATCTCAAGCCCCTCCAGTTCCGTTGCTAGTTTTGTCACTCCCGAGTCCCAACTTTACAGTTTGCTCGCTTCCCAGTCTCCCAGACCTTCACTCTTGTGTTATATCACGGAGTCCTTCACTATAGATACCCAACTACTTAGCTGGTTTCTGTTTGGATTTTTCCTTCATTCCAGACCAGCTTCCCTCATCTTCTGCCCTGGAACACAACCCCAATGTACTCTTCAAATTCCCCATTCACCCCAACCAGGCAACAACCAAGGGTAGCATTGCTAGGATGGTGTTACTGTACTGCAACACTGTTTCATGTTTTTTGCCATTCCTTACGTTTAATCTTTCTAGCCTGGTATCTTACTAAGGGAATAAATGTTATTTCTTTTTGAAATTCCCTGTCTCCATCTCATTTCTCCTTCCTAATTGGAGCGCTTTGCCAAATGGGATCTGGGTATATACCTGATTGTTCAATTCTGAACCAATTACTCTGGTGACACAGCCCTACCCTACACACACAGATGAGGCATTGCACATTACGGGCCCAACACAAGTACCAGTTTGGGTAACAATTCCACAATCCATGTAGCTAATTCATGGAATCCTGTGACTCCATGAATAAATTTTTCTGAGGTTATGGCAAAAATTTTCATCTGTCAGTACATTCCTCTGATGGAGCCAGCCTGGTATGCTAAACATGATGAATGGTGTGTCCCTTTCAGATTATTTTTGATATTAGAGAGTTTTATTCTAGGACTGGAGTCTAAATTTAGGATATTGGACTAGTCACATTCCTGACAACATTAGAGGTTCTTTCCTTCTTAGGTCAGGAAGGAACCTCAGGAGTCATCTAATCAAACCCCCTGCATGACACAACACAGAAATTCAAAACTACCTCATACATCCCCTCTTGTGACCTCTGCTTTATGTCCAGAGGAAGGCAAAACACCTTCAGGATCACTGGCCAATCTTCCTGACCCACATAGTGATGATTGGCATTACCCTGGGCATGTAAGAAAGGGCCACAAGAGCCAAGCCCTGGCTCATCCCTTCCTGCCCTCCCTCTCAGTTTTACATATATCTTCAAAATCATTGTTATTCATTCAAAAACTTTACTCATAAATATTTGGCAAGAAAAAAAAGAAAAAGAAAAAAAGCAGGCTTAATTATTGCCCTAAATTTCCACATCTACATCAAAATTGCGACATATATGCTTGTGTTGGTATGTTCATGTTTGTTTGAGAATAGGAGAGTGAGTTATTCTACACACCATGATTATAAAAGGAGAATTCAGGTCCATCTCTCCCTTTGCCCCCATCAGATGAAATACATGTGCATTGGTGATAACGTTCCAAACAAAAAGAAACCATGTTTGACCTCAAGGCAACTATTAGGTACTTAGGGATGCATGGCTGGAATAAGATGACAAGAAACAGCAGCCAAGTAGAAACAACACCAGATTAAATATTTGGAAACAAGATAAACAAGAAACTCAGCAGGACCACCCAGCTACGTTAAGGGCAAAATCCTGCTCACAGAGAAGAGGCTGTAAAAACAGAATTGAAAAAAATTCCTCTGACACAGTTACCTTATAAAGAAATGGGAAAAAAATAATATCGTCTTTGGATTCATAGTACCAATTTGCACTTTCCCACAATATGGTTTTATCTTTAAATCATGCCGCCTTGGCTGTTACTTACTTGCAGAAGCCATGAATGTATGGATAACTTGAGTATGGTGCTTAGAAGTTATACTCACAACTGCATTTGGGATTTGCTGTTTCCCTTTCCCTTTTATACTTGTTATTTAAAAAGTATTCAGATCCTGAAGGCATATGGACATGTGTATACAATAAAAAGATTCAAAACACTGAACATGCCAAAAGAAGGATAAAATATAATTAAAAACCAAAAGGAATTAAGCTGGTAGATATCCAACTGTTACACCTGAGCACAAATAAAAATAATGTTTGCATTGCATCAAAGGCTTCTCGTTCGTACAGACTTCTGCAATTTACATAGAACACCTCGGAAAGTACAGCAGCCTTGTTCTTTGTGAAATGATTCAGCATCAAGGGCTGAATTAACCACTATGATGAATATGCTGCAGAGCAGCTTACCAACCAAACTGGGGGCCTTATTGTAAGGGAATGCTAGCAGTTTTCCTTTGAACAGCAAGTGCTACTCATTCTGTGCCATTTACAGTCCCATGAGCATTTGGAACTGTGGAATGTTTCCCTGCTGAAAGATCAGATACCCTGGTAACAGATCATCTGATGTACCAGGACCCTGGTCAGGAATGGCTGTTGTCTGCTGTGTCTACAGGTTGGCCAGAGCTGTCCTATATCAGCCTCTCCATTTTACATGTTCCTCTTTCCCATCTTTCTGTTCCAGATTAATGTGCAATGGTCACCTTGAGATTATATTACCGTAATGCCCTCAAGGAGGCCAGACAAGTAACAGCTAGGGCCAGGGATTCTTCGGTGGCAGCTCCACTCTGGTAGAATGAGCTCCCAGAAGAGACCAGGGCCATGCGGGACCTTTTATAGTTCCACCGGGCCTGTAAAATGGAGCTCTGCTGCCAGGCCTTTGGAGCCGCCACCACCACTATTAGCAACTGATAGCCAATGGTAGGAGAACCCTGACCCCCTGGGTCTTCTAATTACTGCCTGAGCTAATCACCTAGGACAACTGAAGAAGATCAAGGAGCTGACTGCAAGATGAGGAAACTAAGTTACTTGCACTTTATTATGTTTATGGTTTTAGCATTGTTATTTGTATAACTTGATGTCTGATGATTTTATACTATACTGTTGGAATTTTATTCAGTTCTTATGTAAGCCACCCTGAGCCAGGCTCAACCGGGAAGGCAGGGTAAAAATCTAATAAATCAAATCAATCAAATCAATTGGTAAACTTAGGTATGGGGTCTGCTTTCTGGGATGTCTGAATTCACTGTTCTACACTGACACCAATCATAGTCATGGTTTACTCTGTTGGGATGTATGTTTAACCTGCAGGCTGGGTGCTGCTACCATCACAGATAGCAGCAGCTGGTACCCACACACAGGGCTTATGCACACTTCACCTGGGAGTAAGTCCCATTGAGCTCAAGGGAACTCAGTTCTGAGTAGACCTGCTGAGGATCACTCTGTAAGTGAGGGAAGGATAGCAGCAGAAGAACAAATTTGTTCATTTGTATTGTTTTTTTAAAAAAAAAAATGGTTCCCAGAGAATGATGGCAAACTAAACATTTTTTAAATTTATTTCTACTTTCATATGAAAATGAATAAACTCCAAACCTGGCAAAAAAAAAACCCAACAACAACCCAGCAACTTTGAGGAATTTCAGACAGCCAATATGTTCCATTTCAGGAACTGTTCAGAAATGGTTTCTGTCTGACATTTCAGACAGAACCATTTTAGTAATGGTTCCCTAACGGAGCATCTCTGTACCGGTTTATTTCAAGACGGTACAGTGCTTTTGACTCAAGACTCCTGTCCTATAATTGTGTCCAGAAGTGTGTACTTCTGCTAATTTCACAAAAACCTCCTGTTAACATTTGTCACCTGTCCGCTCTTCCACTTTGTATCCCTGCTTGGATTACACTTTGATCTTTGTCTTAGAGTCTGGAAGCATGAGTTTTTGCCTGCCTTGAACTACTCCTGATGTCTGAGCAGCAAAGTTCCAGTTCTGAGCATCCATCACACATCTCTTTGGATTACTTTCTGCCTGGACAGCAACAGCCCTGGCATGGGAACTGGATCTTTGCCTGGACTTGCATGGGGGGGGGGGGCAGCTACCACCCCTGCTTTAGCATCTTGTGCTTCCTCTTGCCTACCCTATCAAGTGGAGCACATTTACCTCCTGTTAATGAGCTTCTAGTGTTGGATTTTGTAATGACTACTTGATATAATTTAGACAGCTTGAGATCATTAATTCTCCAGCCCTGATGGTGTTTATGATTACCCTAACTGAACATTGTTTCTACTGTCACTCTATCCGAATTCTCAGTCTTCCTCCTAAGCTTGCAGAGGTGCCTCACCACCTTGCCAAAGATCCTTTGCAGGCATTTTATTGGCCACAGCTCAGATTTGGGGCCTTCACTTAAGACAAGAGTAGAACCTAAGCATTTGTATTTAGCACAGGAGTGAGAAGCAGTGGAAAGAGGTTTCTTCCTCATGATCAGACTATTTAGGTATGGATTTGTGATAAACTGAAAAGTAAGCCATGTTTAAACTTTCACATGTCAAAGTGTTTCCATGATGACACCTGGTAAAAATTGTGAGGAACCCCTGCAGCCTGGTCTCCTCTTGTGTGGGCCAGGACTTCTCACATGACTCTACTGCACAAAAAGGGTCTTCACTGCTATAGCTCTCATGCTGACAGCAGAGCTCTTTTTCAGCAGGAACGCACCAGACTGCAGGAACGCACCGGAACGCAGTTCCGGCTGGCGTCCGAGCCTGCCCCACCCCCTCCCTGCCTGGCCTGAGCTGTTTACACTTAAAGGGAAAGTTCCTGCAGAGAGCCGGCAGGAAAAAGCCCCACCGGGCGCTTTCCCTTTAAGTGCAGAGACCCAGCAGGAGAAAGCCCTGCCCAGAGATTAAGCACGGCTGCTCTTTGCTCTGAAATGCCTGGCTCTGCATTTGGTAAGTGCCTCCCCCATCCCTTTTCCTTCTCTCTCTATCTCTCCCTCCTACCTTTCTTTCTGTCTTAATCTCTCTCTGTCCCCACCGTTCGTTCGTTCGTTCGTTCTTTCTTTCTTTCTTTCTTTCTTTCTCTCTCTCTTTCTCCCTCCCTCCCCCTTCCTTTCTCTCTCTCTCTCTCCTCCACCTTCCTTTCTTTCTTCCTTCCTTCCTTTCTCTCTCTCCCATCTGTCAGTTTGTTTGTCTGTCCTTCTGTCTTTCTTTCACTTTCTCTCTCATCCTTCCTTTCTCTCTCTCTCTCCTCCACCTTCCTTCCTTCCTCTCACTCCCCTATCTCTCTCTCTCTCTTTCTTTCTCTTTCTCTCCCTCACCTACTTTTCTTTCTCTCTCCCCTACATTTCTTTCTTTCTTTCCTTCCTTCCTTCTCTCTCTCTCCCCCACCACCTACCTTTCTTTCTTTCTCTCTCTCCCCTGTCTTTCTGCCTTAATGTCTTTTTGTTTCATTTTGTTCTTTGTGTTTTTAAAAAAAAATTATTGAAAAGGGGGGGAAATAAAAAAGCAGAGAGTCCAGGAAATGCTGATTTTGACAATATCTTTAATTTTTGAGCATCTCTTTCATTTTCTCATGGCATCTTCTGCTTAAGAAAAGTAAGTTTGAAGCCTGAGTTCATTGTTGTGTCTTGTTGGGAATGGCTTGCAAATATATATGTGTCTAAAGTCTGTATTAAAGTGGTTTGGTGCTGTATTAAAGTGGTTTGGTGCCATGTAAGAGAAAACATCTGAAAAAGTAGCTTCCTTGTTGTGTGTGTTGGCAGAAATCTTTGACTGTTGCATGGGGCACTTTGGGGACATCTGCAGAGAAACAGAGTTGTAACTAAAAATGAGCATGGTCAGCAGCACTTTGGAGATTGCCTGTTTTGTGAAATTTAAAAAGTGGGCAGAGTTTCTGATGGAGATGATTGTCCCTCTTCTCCCGCCACTGGGCTGACATCTGCCTTTAATGGGCCAGCAAAGTTAATGTTCTTAAACCTCCTAATAAGAGAGATTTCTGCTTCTGAGGAGTTGACTTCCAACGATTGGTGATCTTGTGACGGTAGTGATACTTTTATGTGGTAAAGACCACCTGTTCACAGGATAATTTTACCTGTGGGACAGACTCTGCATGGTAACCACTCCACTGGTACATAATTGCTTGTAAAAAGTATTATAGTGTAATAATTCAGGTGGGTAGCCGTGTTGGTCTGAAGCAGCAAAACAAAGTTAGAGTCCAAAGTTTCATCCAAGGTATAAGCTTTTGTGTACATGCACACTTCTTCCATCTGAAGAAGTGTGGGTGGCACATGAAATCTTATACCTTGAATAAAATTTTGTACCTTGAATAAAATAGTCCACAAACTACTCCCGTCCAGTGCATCCACAAACCTAGAAGAAGAAGAGATTGGATTTACACCCCGCTCTTCACTACCCAAGGGAGTCTCAGAGCGTCTTACAAACTCCTTTCTCTTTCCCTCCCCACAACAGACACCCTGTGAGGTAGGTGGGGCTGAGAGAGCTCTGAGACAACAGCTGGTACAGAGCTATGGCTTGCCCAAGGTCATCCAGCAGGTGCAAGGGGGGGGGAGTGGGGAATCAAACCCGGTTCTCCCAGATTAGAGTCTGCGCACTTAACCACTACACCAAACTGTCTCCTAGCATTGTTCTGCCAGTGAACTAGGGTTGCCAACTCCAGGTTGAGGAAATCCCTGGAGGTTTGGGAGAGGAGGGTGGGGTTTAGGGGAAGGAGGGACCTAAGCAAGGCATAATGCCATGGACTCCACTTTCCAAAGTAGCCATTGACCTGATCTCTGTAGTTTGGAGCTCAGTTGTAATTCCAGGAGATCTCCAGACCCCACCTGTAGGTTGGCAACCCTAAAAAATCATATTCAGCGTACTAGTTCTGCAGGAAGGCAAGCTGATTTCCATGGGAACCTAACCTTTAGGAATTGATTCCGATCCAGTATGGGAATAATTGTTGGACATAAGATATTGGTTCAGGCAAGATTTTGTATAGATGGGACAGAAAATAATGTTTTTATTGGTTTTGTCAAAACTGTTTTGACAACAAGGTAAACAGAATAAGAAGCAAAAGGTGGATGTGGCTGGATGACCACACTTCTGGTAACATTGGGTGTGGCCTAATATGTAAATGACATGTGCTGTCAGTGGTGTGGCCCAATATGCTAATGAGTTCCTGCTGGGCTTTTTCAACAAAAAGAGCCCTGGCTGACAGTATTATTTAAGGAAGAATCTTTATGTCATGAAGTGTTGAAACAGGAATGTGTTTTGCATTACAACACAACTCTTATGCCCCTCAAATAGATCTACTTTCTGGATGAAAGGTGTGCAGTCTGACATTTCAGAAAATATTGTCCAGGTTTGTTTTTAAAGATAGATAATATTAAACCTTACAGTTCAGGAAGCCAAAGGCTGAAGCCACAGGGAGGAATACAAAGCACCTGTTATGCTCACTCAGTAAGGGTCCTGTAAATTATTGATCCACTGATATGCAATTTGAACAGGATTTTGTATAGGGAAATATGCTCACAGTTCATGGAGAGTACACTGAAACTTAAAACAGGGAAGGACAATGTTTCCATTGTTACATACCACATTACTGGAATGAGCTGACAAGAGATCCAAGATGTCTTATCTAGGGCAAAAGCAGAAATGGCTGGTTTTCCTTGCTGAGGAAAGAGTTGCACCAGGTGGGGCTTTATGCCAGAGGGCCTGTTTGAATGCTGAGAGATGATACTGTGTTTTTAAAACGTTCTTCTGAGAGGATAATCAGCATATATGTGAATGTTATAATTGCTTGAATGTACACCAGAGATACTTAAAAAATCACTTCTGCCCAATTAGCTACTCTTATTTTTGAAGTAGGACTGGAGCATTCAGAATTCTCTATACCTTCTCTCCCCCCCCCCCACCTTTTCTTACTGATGCATGCACAGGTTGCCATAACCTTCAGTGCCATTATGCCTTTTCTGCACTTCACACTACCACCAAGCATGAATTCACTGACACAACAGTGCTCAAAAGCTAGAAGAGATGACAATAACCATCTGGGTAAATGGGAAATGTGACAAACCTTCACAATTGGCCATGGATATTACCACACACAGGAACATTGGGCGAGAAAATTATGACCCTAGATTTGTAATAAGACAGAAGATGGAAGAACCATGTCATGATATCTTCACACACTGTCTCCCTCTCTAAATGTACTGGTGACTCTGTTGCATTACAGATGGTGCTATCAGGATTATGCCTGTGTTAATAGAATAGTTAGTGACCCACACTAAAACAATCAGAATGTCTAAGGGATGGGAGGAGAGTATTGGTAATAACCATGGTCAGGGCTCTTTTTGGGCCAGAACAGCATTTCGGCTGGCTCTTTTTGGGCCAGAACAGCATTCCGGCTGGCGTCTGAGCTGCCCCATCCCTCCCCGCTGGCGGGAAAGGGCCCCGCGTACTGGATCTCCGCACAGAGATCGAGCACAAGCCCTTTAAGTGCAAAGGGCTGGTGGGAAAGGGCCCCGCGCTCCAGATCTCCATGCAGAGATCGAGCATGGGGCCTGGCCTCCTGGCTCCTTGCACTTAAAGGGAATGTTCCCTTTAAGTGCATAGAGCCAGCAGGAAAATACCCCGCACTCCAGATGACTGCGCGAAGTTCGAGCATGGGGCCACAGCTCTCTGCATCTGGCTTGCTGCCTCCCCGTCACAGTTCGCCATGCCTATGCTCTCCCTGCTCCCAGTAAGTGCCTCCCCCATCCCTTTTCTCTCTCTCTTTCTCTCTCTCTACCTCTTTTTTCCTTCCTTCCTTTCCTCACCCTCCCTTTCTTTCTTTTTCATCCCTCCCTTCCTTTCACTCTCTCTCCCTTTTCCCTCCCTTCCTTTCTTTCTCACTTTCTTTTTCCCTCCGTCCCTCCCCCTTCCTTCCTTCGTTCCTTTCTCCCTCTCTCTTTTTCCCTCCCTTCCCCCTTTCTTTCTTTCTTTCTTTCTTTCTTTCTTTCTTTCTTTCTTTCTTTCTTTCTTTCTGTTGTTTCATTTTGTTCTTTGTGTTGTTGTTTTAAAAAACATTTTATTGGGAAAAGGGAGGGATGTAAAAAAGCAGAGAGCCCAGGAAATGCTGGTTTTGATTATATGTTTAATTTTTGAGAATCTCTTTAGTTTTCTCATAGCATCTTCTGTTTAAGAAAAGTAAGTTTGAAGCCTGAGTGTAACTAGTTCATTGTTGTGTCTTGTTGGGAATGGCTTGCAAATATATGTATGTCTAAAGCCTGTATTAAAGTCATTTGGTGCTAAGTGCCATGCAAGAGAAAACATCTGAAAAAGTAGCTTCATTGTTATGTGTGTTGGCAGAACACTTGACGATTGCATGGGGGACTTTGGGGGACATCTGCAAAGAAACAGAATTGTAACTAAAAATGAGCATGGTCAGCAGCACTTTGGAGATTGCCTGTTTTGTGAAATTTAAAAAGTGGGCAGAGTTTCTGAAAAAGATGATTGTCTCTCTTCTCCTTAAGACAATACAACTTCTCCTTAAGACAATACAAACCACTGTGACATAAATATTTATATTATTTTTATCAATATTTATATTTAAATTAATATGTATCAATATTATTTTTATCAAACTTACAAGACTACAAGACTATACTCTCAATAAAAGTTTACTACAAGGAAAGTCCATACTCAGTGAGCACCCGGATATAAACTCATTTCATCCACACCTTCCTCTGGAGTAGTCCTATTGTGTGGAAAGGTATCAGCCTCTTGATGCAGTTCAATGTTTGTTATAAAAAGCAAACCAATGCTTAAACTTCTTCTTTATTTTCTGCATTTTAACCTGGAAAAAAATCCATGGTATTTAAAATGAAAGGCAACATGAAGCTTAATAGAATGTTCTTATTTTCAAAAAGATTTTGACAAATTCTTAATTAATTTTTAAAAGTTTGTAAGAACTTACTTCTGGTTCAATTGCAGTGTTTATATTAGGAGCAAGCCAGTCTTTTCTCTCAGGTGCTAGAAGCCTTCTATATCATGCTGGCTGAAATGCTCTCCATGAAACACTAATTTTTTTTGTAGTAGCAAACCAGTCCTCATCAGCAGGAACTCATAGCAGGAACTCATTAGCATATTGGGCCACACCCCTGACAGCACATGTCATTAACATATTAGGCCACACCCGATGTTACCAGAAGTGTGGTCATCCAGCCACACCCACCTTTTGCTTCTTATTCTGTTTACCTTGTTGTCAAAACAGTTTTGACAAAACCAATAAAAACATTATTTTCTGTCCCATCTATACAAAATCTTGCCTGAACCAATATCTTATGTCCAACAATTATTCCCATACTGGATCGGAATCAATTCCTAAAGGTTAGGTTTCCATGGAAATCAGCTTGCCTTCCTGCAGAACTAGTACGCTGAATATGATTTTTTAGGGTTGCCAACCTACAGGTGGGGTCTGGAGATCTCCTGGAATTACAACTGAGCTCCAAACTACAGAGATCAGGTCAATGGCTACTTTGGAAAGTGGAGTCCATGGCATTATGCCTTGCTTAGGTCCCTCCTTCCCCTAAACCCCACCCTCCACTCCCAAATCTCCAGGGATTTCCTCAACCTGGAGTTGGCAACCCTAGTTCACTGGCAGAACAATGCTAGGAGACAGTTTGGTGGAGTGGTTAAGTGCACAGATTCGAATATGGGAGAACCGGGTTTGATTCCTCACTCCCCCCCCCCCTTGCACCTGCTGGATGACTTTGGGCAAGCCATAGCTCTGTACCAGCTGTTGTCTCAGAGCTCTCTCAGCCCCACCTACCTCACAGGGTGTCTGTTGTGGGGAGGTGAAGGCAAAGGAGTTTATAAGATGCTCTGAGACTCCCTTGGGTAGTGAAGGATGGGGTATAAATCCAATCTTTTCTTCTTCTAGGTTTGTGGATGCACTGGACGGGAGTAGTTTGTGGACTATTTTATTCAAGGTACAAAATTTTATTCAAGGTATAAGATTTCATGTGCCACCCACACTTCTTCAGATGGAAGAAGTGTGCATGCACACAAAAGCTTATACCTTGGATGAAACTTTGGACTCCAACTTTGTTTTGCTGCTTCAGACCAACACGGCTACCCACCTGAATTATTACACTATAATACTTTTTACAAGCAATTATGTACCAGTGGAGTGGTTACCATGCAGAGTCTGTCCCACAGGTAAAATTATCCTGTGAACAGGTGGTCTTTACCACATAAAAGTATCACTACCATCACAAGATCACCAATCACTGGAACGCCTCAGAAGCAGAAATCTCTCTTATTAGGAGGTTTAAGAACATCAACTTTGCTGGCCCATTAAAGGCAGATGTCAGTCCAGTGGCAGGAGAAGAGGGACAATCATCTTCTTCAGAAACTCTGCCCACTTTTTTAAATTTCACAAATCAGGCAATCTCCAAAGTGCTGCTGACCATGCTCATTTTTAGTTACAACTCTGTTTCTCTGCAGATGTCCCCAAAGTGCCCCATGCAACAGTCAAAGTGTTCTGCCAACACACACAACAATGAAGCTACTTTTTCAGATGTTTTCTCTTACATGGCAGTAAGCACCTTTAATACAGACTTTAGACACACATATATTTGCAAGCCATTCCCAACAAGACACAACAATGAACTCAGGCTTCAAACTTACTTTTCTTAAGCAGAAGATGCCATGAGAAAACTAAAGAGATTCTCAAAAATTAAAGATATTGTCAAAAGCAGCATTTCCTGGGTGCTCTGCTTTTTTACATCCCCCCCCCCTTTTAAATAATTTTTTTATAAAAACAGAAAGAACAGAAGGAAGGAAGGAAGGAAGGAAGGAAGGAAGAGGTAGGTGGAGGGGAGAGAGAGAGAGAGAAAGGAAGGAAGGAAGGAAGGAAGGAAGGAAGGAAGGAAGGAAGGAAGGAAGGAAGGAAGGAAGGAAGGTGGAGGAGAGAGAGAGAGAAAGGAAGGTGGGAAGGAGAGAGAGAAAGAAAAAGGAAGAAAGAAAGGTGGGGACAGAGAGAGAGAGAGAAAGACAGAAAGAAAGGTGGGGGGAGAGAGAGAAGGAAAAGAGATGGGGAGGCACTTACTGGAGCAGGGAAAGCCACGAGACATCGGCAAGCCAAATACAGAAAGCCTAGCCCCTGTGCTTAATCTCTGGGCAGGGCTTTCTCCTGCTGGCTGTTTGCTCTTAAAGGGAAAGCACCCGGTGGAGCTTTTTCCTGCTGGCTCTCTGCAGGAACTTTCCCTTTAAGTGTAAACAGCTCAGGCTGGGCAGGGAGGGGGCAGGGCAGGCTCGGACGCCAGCCAGAACGGCATTCCTGTGCGTTCCTGCTGAAATCGAGCCCTGGCCCTGACCATGCTGGGCAGGACCATCCATACCACAGGAGCTTGATTTCTACAGATGTTTCAAGATAAAGCCTATTTCTTCATGATATCTATCGTGTGAGAAGTACGCCAGTGATAGGCTGTATGACTCAGATGCTTTTGCTGAACAGCAACTAAGGGATGAGCAGTCACATACCCATCACCAACTACTGCCATGCATCTGTGGTAATCGAGAGAGTAAGGTGGGGAGAGGTAGATTAGGTTGCATAGAAGATATACTGGAAGACCATTTCAGTAGTCTCCTCTGGGATCTGTGCAATCTCTTCATCATGCATTTGTGTCACAGCAGAGACTGCATAAAAGCATTTGGACTTTCTGAAATGGTTCACCACTCCCCCATCCCCCTGACATCCACTGCTACATATGTAAATCCTTGATCCTTTCAGGTATCCTAATTGTTGGCAGCCAAGTTTTGTAGCCTACTGCTTCTTACTTAGCACACACAATCATTAAATACAGCCAACCGGTCTGCATATCTATGTTTGCTTCATGGCTGCAAGACCAAGACATCATCTACTTGCCTGAATGGGCCATTCAAATATTACACAGAACAGAAGAACTTTCATATCATCTCACAGACAGAACATTCATATCATCTCACAACATGCCATGCTATTTAATGGAATAAACGTATACAATTCAGGTGTAAGTGATCAAGTGTACAGAAGGAAACTGCAGGAAAATCAAGCAAAAATCTAGGTATGAATCAGTCTTATGAAGTTGAGAGGATGAGAAAAGATACAGGACATTGTTGAGGAAAATATAATTATTGTTGCCGATATGATTTCATAGGCTGTTTGACAGTCACAGTTTTGCTACCTGTGGAGCTCACTTCTCACATTTTGAAAAAATCCACTGTGATATATGAAATATAAATAGGTCATAAAAATGCCTGGAGACCCACTCTGGCAGCTCCGCAACCTTGAGATATACAAGGGTAGCACTATATCATCTATAATCAGAAGCTTACATTTTAGCTGACCCACCTCAGGGGAATGCTTGTCATGAAGGTTCTTCACTTGGAAATTTGGCAATGTAGTCAAAACTGAACTGCAAAGATAGCAGGTATCATCAAATTGCTGGAGGGAGAAAAGTATGCATGTTAACACAACCATTTGTTAGTTAAGGTGTTGGATTTTTTTAGTTTGATCTTGCAAACACTGAAAGAAAAAAATGCCCCTAACAGCATGTGCATATTTTTATTTCTCATTGACTCTCTGTTCCATTTAGACTGATGAGCTAAATCTGCCACGAAGAATCAAGAAGACTTCAGCATTTTTATGGCTACCTACTGATAGGCAAGGTGAAGACAACTAGTCTTCCAATCCCTGACAATTTCTAAGCATGAGGATTTCATTAGAATCCTCTAGCATCACGGTCACACCTTTTTGAAAAGAGGGTGGACAGACTTGACCTGGACTTCTTAGAAGAATTAACAAAGCTGATTAGTTTGGGACACTAATATTTTTTCTAATGGACACCCTAGTCAGGGATACAGATAGCAACTCAAGTTTAGAGCAATTATATCCTAATCAAGATTTAAAATGGAGAAAAGGAGAATGATGTAAGCCACTTTGGATCCCGACTGGGGAGACAGAGATATAAATGCAGTCAATAAATAAATTTAAGCTTTTGTTGTTGTTCAGTTGCAAAGTCGAGTCTGACTCTTTGTGACCCCATGGACCACATCACGCCAGGCCCTCCTGTCTTCTGTCGTGCTCTGAATTTAAGCGACACAAAGTTAAATTAAATACCTATACTGAGAGTAATCAAAAGATAAAATTTAAGCGCAGGGAAGTTGAGTAGTTGTGTTTTTAGAAACCAAGAGGGTTTTTGGTAAGCTATGATAGTCCCATGTATGAACCACACAGTACTAACAGCAACCCTTTGCATCTGTATTTGCAAACATTTTGATCTAAGAACTTTGAAACTGTAGTTCCATCCTCTGGCATTCTTTTATTTTCAGGGATTATATGGACTGTCTGTTTTCCATCAACCCTGACCTGGATAGCCCAGGCTTGCCCAATCTTGTCAGATTTTGGAAATGAAGCAGTGTTATCCCTGGGAAGCATTTGGATGGGAGACCACCAAGGAATACTAGGGTCCTGACATGGAGGCAGGCAATGGGAAACCACCTCTGAATTTCTCTTGCCTTGAAAACCCTACAGGGTTGCTATAAGTCAGCTGTGACTTGACAGCAACAACAAATATTATCAATCAGTGTAGTGTCTGTAGTCATTGCATGCATAGAGTTAAACAAAAGAGATGCTGGAATGGTGAAGAGCCACTGAACAGAACCAAAAATTACATTTAATCTGACTTATTTTGTATAGATTTTGCAAGAAAATATGCATACATGGCAACTAGTTATCATTGTCCTCAGAGGTAAACAAAAACTCACGCTGCAATATTCCAGCATGCATTCTGGGTCCTCTATGGCAAGGTATTACAAGGTATTACATGTTTACTGGGTTTATGTTTGTGCAGAGCAGTCAGAGTGTGTGTGTGCATGCGCACGTGCACACATGAATCACCTTGGGCTCTTGGCACTTAACTGGGACTGAGTTGTACTCTGTAGGGCCAAGCAAGATACAAATATTTTATAAATAAATGTTATGATAACAAATACAAAATTTGTTAAAAACATTCAGTTCAGCTTTAGAGTCACATAAGAGGAAGACCCAGAAGGATTCAAGGGGGACTAAGGGAAATACCCTCCAAGTGACCCCGTTGTGTGGAGTTTTCATTCTGCATGCTGGGAACAAGTTAAGAATTAGATATCAGGTGGTTTGCACAGTCTAATTTACATTAAGAGGTCTTTTTCTAATAATTAAATGCTCTTTTTATTTTCAGTGAATATATACATAAATAGACAAATCCCACCAACACAAATAAGAGAAAAAATAAGTCCGTACAAACCCAGGATACACAGGTTACTGCATCACACACCACATCGGCTATTACAAAGTATAACAATTAAAAAATGTTTAAATCTAAATTTAGAGGAGGTTTTATTTAATACTGAGAAACCAAGGGGACTGCTAAAAATATTCTATTTTGAGTGTATTGAATTATATGATAAGGATAAATGCTGGGGACTGACCCTGAAACAAACATTTTCTGAAGCAGAATGGAAGGCATTCTTTGTTATGGGACTGGCAATCTGCACTAATATGAAAGATTTTTAAAATATAAATTAGTCTGTTTGGGGCACTTTACCCATCAAAAGCTGAAGAACTGCTTCCTTACAACCTTCCATAAATGCTGGAAGTGCGGTCTGAGGTTCACAGACTATATGCAAATATCTTGGGAATTTCCAATAGTTAAAAAATGCTGGCGGAAAGTCACTGTAGCAATTAATGTTAAAATTTCAGCCCCTTAAAAATCCTGTATTCTATTTGGGCTTGTGTCTGAGTATTGTAGAAAGCAGAAAGCAGACACTATCTTGTACCTTATTCTTGCAACAAAAATACTAACTGCTACTTGTAAAAGTTCTTTTTTAAAAAACTGTGACATTCTGTTTATATTTTGTTCTGCTTTAAAATAAACAGTTTTTAAATATACCAGAGCATACTTTGTGTCATGCTGGGTTTATTATACCCATGCTGAAATGGTTAAAATGCCTTTTATACATCATTTAATAACATTTTTGGGTTATATATAATTAGTTAGAGTACAAAAACCTTGATAATTAAGGTCAGCTTTATTATAATTCTCCTATTAAAAGCTACTCCTTTTCTAGGAACTGATATAGTTTCTCAATGTCTGTGTGTGTCAAAAAGGAATTCCCTTTCAGCATGGCATTCAGTATTCTTTTCTAGGGTCAGTCGTACCTGTGTATTAACAGTTTATTTATACAAAGTCTCTCTATTGAAACTCAGAACATAAACTTATAATTATTTAGGTCAGTCGAAACACTGATATTAGTGAAGGCTGGACATTAGTCCTGACTGTGCTCAAGAAATATTTTTACTCCCTGAGGAAAATCCCAGATGCTGACCAGGTAGTTTTTCTTAGTTCCATAGAAAATACATTTTCAAACATGTCATTGAACATTTTATGCCAGTCAGCCCCAACAAGATTCAGCTCTCTAGTCAACCTCTAAGAACCTTATATCAATGTCAAAGTGAATATTAATGACTAGGGAGTTAGTAGAATTGGACAGCCACCAGAAGCAGATATTGACATGGTTGCTAATACAAATTACACAGCATTTTACAGAGCCAGGGACTCTCTCAGATCTATGTTGCTTGGATTTGAGTCACATGTGCTTCACTAGTCAGGTGCAAATTTCCACAGGGTTAAATGAGTGGGATATGGGATTTCAATATCACCTTCCTCTGGATCTGTTCTTTGCATTTCATTGTCTTTCATATGGGAGAAACATTTGTTTGCACACTGACATTTTCCAACATAAATCTATCTATTTGCATAAAATAAAAATGAAGCTAATTCAAACATTTGTGAACATCAGTTTATAGATCTATGTTATAGTATTGGTAGTAGTGGTGAATTTCAGCATTGGAAGGATAGGAATTTTTCCAGTTCAGAATTTCAAGACCCTTAGGAGCCATGCCCATATCCTCTCCAAAGTAAGGCTCCCTCTAAGCTGTGGAGTCCTGTGAGCAAAAATTCTACTTAGTGAGCTACTGGCATGAAAGCTGTGAGCAAGCAATTTGGCTACTGCATAAATAAGTTTGCTCTGGAGCCACCCTTCTTGAGCTAAAACAAAAATGTGTGAGCCAGAGGCTAAAAAACTGTGAGCTTACAGTAACTCAGCTTGGAGGGAACACTGCTGCCCACCCCCCAATCCTTGGCACTCTACTAACCCCCACCCTCAGTACTCTGCCTACCCACTGCTCTGCTCACCTCACTGCAGTTGCTCTGCCCATCCCCCCACCCCACCCTCACCTGCTCTGCTCACACACACCACTTTCCTTTTCATACCCCTTCCTGTTGGATCCACCACTGAACCACAGCCTTTCCCACTTCTCCTGTGCCCTTTTCAGGTGGCACGTAGGTGCACGGGGTAAAGATTGACTTCTCCCTTGCATCCACACCAGCTTGAAGCCATACCTCTGTGCGGTGTGAAACCGTGCTGCCACTGAAATGTCCATATCTACTAATTGCCCTCCTGTGGTCAAGCTAGTTATAATACCACTTCATTCTGCTTTAAACAATTGTAATTTCTAAGTGCACTTAGACCCCCTGGAGTGAAATTTCACACCACTGTGAAATCAGCACAGGAAAAGACAGCAGTCAAACCACTTTAGAGGGGAGGTGTAAAATGACCCTAAGAAGCCAAAGGTGTTGGATACACTCCTCTGTAAGAGGCTTCAGTCTATTCCAGAAAGCACCCACCCACCATGGTTCACACAAAGACAGAGACAAGGACCCCATTGCAAAAGGGTTCTCCTGTTAACTCACGCTAGGCAACCCCAACCCCCTCCAACATTCCTACACAGATTATGCTAAATGAAGTTACCTGGCAACTAATCTTCTGCCCATCAACTGGCCAGGCTAGGGCCATCAAGGAACAATGGAATGGCTCGGTGACTCAATGGACCACCCCTCCGCATCCCCTCCTCTTTCTCCTTTAACCAATGGTAGGGTTAAAGGGTTAACCAATTGTAGGGACGGACTACCTGGAAGGTGTGTTAGGGGGATGTGGTCAGCACTGCCCGCCCCCAAAAATTACCTAATAAAAGAGGTTGCATTCCATGCAATCGGTCTCTTGAGCTTCCACGACCCTTATCTGCTTTTACTCCTCTCAAGTCCAGCTTGCTACCCCAATACCCTTCCTCCATCTTTGATCTCTGGATTCGCGACCAGAGTCAAGCGTGCTTCTGCCGGTTCAGAACACGTCCCCCATTTTCTTTTCAATCCCTCCATTCTTCTTTTGGAACGGACAACCCATCTCCAGGACAGCTAAAGTATCTCCCAACCAACGTTTCTCCTGCTCATGCAAAAGAGCTATTTCTCTATCTAAGTTTCTTAGGAGCTGTGTATTTGTGTGTGGGATTCTGTTTTTGTATGCTTGAGAACATTTTATAGTAAACATCATTTAAACTGACCTCTGCCTCAGTGCCTATTTTCTGGGATCTCCTGGAAGGGGCGGGACCTTGGTATAGTTGGCTGTAACCCGGTTATTTGCCAATTGCTAATCTTAAATTCAGAGCAATTCAGCCAACATCTGGTGACTGACTCCTACTTTGGGCCTGGAGGATATTTAGAGAGGTGGCTGAATAAAGCCTGCCTCTGTCCTCCTGATTTGATATTCCAAGGAAGTCTCCCATTCAAGTACTAACCATAGTCAATCCTGTTTAGCTTCCAAGATCTGATGAGATTAGGCTTGCCTGGGCTATCCAGGTCAGGGTGTTCATGAGAAGTTTTTATCGGTTCATGCTTCACAAAGTCAAGTTCATGGCAGGTCACCTGGCATGAACTTTCCACAGACTTTCAAGTTGTTTGTGGAGGTTTGTGACAGTTCATAAGCAGAGACATTCCCAGAAAGATTGTCTCTGCTCAAGCAATACATTTACAGAACATCTAAGCACCAAGTCAGAGGGCATGTAGAGGTCATTTTGATAAACTCAGGTTGAGGAGGTTGAGGAGTGTACAGAATGGATCCTGTGAAAGCTAGAGACACCAAACTCGCAGGTGATCTCAAGGTGATTCTCCTTTACCTGCCCTCCAAGTTTGGTGAGGATTGGTGAGGACAGGATTTATGGTGTCCGGGTTATGGCCCTCCAAGGAGGATGCCCACTAGAAAGTGCTTTTGGGGAACTGACAGGCAGACATTTCTCCGGAAAGCACTTTCCTGGAGGCACCTTCTTTGGGGGCCCATAACTTAGACACCATAAATCCAATTCTCACCAAACTTGGATGGCAGGTGGAGGAGAGTCATCCAGAAATCCCCTGTGAGTTTGGTGTCTCTAGCACACCATGGGGGGTGTTCTAATGGGCCACAACGCTCATGAACCAAACCAGTTCTTGAGGCAGATAAAAATTCATAACAGTCCATGGTTTGCAAATGGGGCACATCACGAACCACAACTGAACCACATTTTTCCCAGTCTGTGCCCATCCCTATTCCCTGGTCTCCCTCTCAGAGCAGAGGCAGGTGAAGAATACACAGATACATGGGGGGGGGGGGGAATCACCGTCTAGTCAATGACATTACTTCTGAGGGAAACTTAGAGGTAAGTAGACCCTCTCTAGGAATCATCAGACTCTGTGGTTTTACCAAAGTGTTTCCAGCAATTCCAAGAGATGTTTTAATCTCCAAATATGTTTTTCCCCAGATTTCAGATTTTTCTGGGGCTTTTCTCAGATTTGCAGAAAGCTCTGGCTTCTCTGTTCACAGTCCTGGATTTAAGTATTCACATATGGGCCCATGTTGAGAATTAGCTATACTGATGATATGAAGGTGTTTTGCAAAGTATGAACTTTTTTTTCCAGAGTTTGGGCAACCATTTTTCCCTTCCTTTCCAAGATATCCTCTAAATATAGACTTCTATTCCTAGGTATGATTTCTCCCAGAGCCCAATGTAATTATTGCATTCAAACGCCAATGTATTCAATTAAAATTTCATAGCGAAGATCAATTTTGTGTGGGAATAGTTAAAACACTCCTGAAGGAATTACCTGCTAACTCTTAAGCATCCCTCCAACTGGAAAACTGTAAAGTCAATCATATCAGACATGTGAATACAAAATTGTTATAACAATGTTTCTCCTAACTGCAGTTTTGAAGCCATGTTTAATAATAAGCAAAAGAAAAAAGTTCCCCTCATATTTATCTATTTGTTTAATCTGCAGTGCAGAGAACTGCTTTTTACGGCAGTGTTTACTTTTAAGGCAGTCATCAAGAACATTCCACCCCTCCACCCAATCCATTTTAAATGTTTTATCTGTATGTGTCTCAGAATCTTGCAGCCTGGAGTTTAAAAATATTTTTTTCCTCCAGAAACTGATCTTTTCAATTTTATTATAAATGCTGAATGCCAAAAGAACTTTTTGTTTTACATGTGGCAATACTGGAACAGGCAGCCTGATGTTACTTTAGCTGCTATGACACAGAGGATTTGCTGAGGTTAGTATGGCAGAAGCCACAGCGCCATCTTTTTCTTCTTATATTTATCAGATCTAGGTGAAGAGAAAATACTTTAAAAACATATACAACAGAATCATAAAAATACAGCCAATTCATACCACAGCTTTTTTACTTTCTAAAGTTCTTCCAATATAATACATATTTTCTCTGTAACGACATCCTGTCCTTTTCATTCCACCACTGCTGACTATGATGATGTGGTACACCTTCATTAGAACATTAATAGGATCATGCAAGCTTTATGTGAGTCTTCAGCACTCTAGCCCACATGAGAGTCGCATTGCAAGCTGCGTGTATCAGTTAATTACGTCCCCATTAGCTACACTGAAAGCCCTCCATCAGTTTGTTTTATCCAAGTACAGTAGTGCAGTTGAGCTCATTCAAATCAAGAGGAGAATTTTCAGCACTCAGAATCTAATTTAATGAACGTAGTGCCTATAAAGGCAGAATGCCATTAAAAAAAGATTACTACAGGGATGGCATTGCTGTTAACTGACCTGATTTTTTTGTACAGCAAGCTCAACATTGGATCTTACTAATGAATATGAGTCTTTATGTAATCAGAACAGGATGACTGATGAATGGGCATACTGGAATTCTTTTTAAAGTTTATTCTACACAGCATTACATCAGGTTGTGTTCTATAGGCCACACTCAAAATGCAGTCACGTAATTCACTCCAGTCCAGTGTTTGAAGTGCTAGTCAGGAATGGAAATGGCCCACTACCAGGTGACAGCCGAATTTTCCTAAATTCAGAATCAGTTCAGAATGCATGAGCTTTCTAGGTGAGAGTTCATGAAAAGCTTGCCTGCTTTTTAACAGTTCTTTCCTGGTAAGTAATATTGGAGATTTAAGCCTCCTTCCCCAAAACACACACACCTGGGAAGAAAAATGTTTTAGATATCCGGGGGGGGGGGGGGGACACCACATACAAGCTTGAAAGAAACTAGAAAATTATGTTTTCAAACAAAAATCTGATCTGCTCGTCTGATCTACCCATATAGTTCATTCTATTCCATTTGGCTCCCATTGAGAATAAAGAGTTAATTTCTGTGTATCTTGGTAGTTCATATAGTTTCACAGCAATCAACAACAGTTTCTTTGAAAATAACCTAGCTTTGGACATATTCCTACTAAACAATGACCACATAAGAGGAAAATGTAATTTGCTATTCTCAGCCAGAGAAGAACTGCCATAGGGGAATGTAGCTCAATTCAGCTGAGGCTGCTGAAAATTATAGGTTAACCAAATTCATATATCTACCATAGAATCCAAAGGGCACTTTCCTGGGAGTAGGCCCCACTGAATAAAAAGGGACTTACTTCTTAGTAGACTTGCTTAGGATTGCTCCCCCCAATCAGGTAATTATAAAAGTTGGTCACATAATTTACCCTACACCACAACAGTCTTCTAACATGGGCAGAAGAAACAGAATGCAAGCATCAGAATAGTTGGGTGAGTGATAAGGACGCCTAAAGTAACCTAGTCCCTCCACTTCAGGTCAATTATTGATGGTGCATATGAGTTCCAAGTCTATTTTTGCTTGGCTTTTGCCCTCCTATAGGCTATTTGGGATTTTAAAAAATCTATTTGTAGCATTTATAGGCCACCTTTTTTAATACCTAAAATAGAATTGAAGGTAATGTGCATCAACTTTAAAACATCCAATATTTAAATCAGCAGAAGGCAACAAACTAAAGCCAATCCAATAATAATTTAAATACTATATCAAAGACATTATCCAAAGACCCTTTTTAAAAACCTCAGCCTAGCATAGTATTCTAAAATCCAACTATGTGGTAGTCTTCCTCACAAACTCAGGAAGACCATTAGGGTTCCCAAGTCCCCCGGGGGGGCAGGGAAACCCCCGCTCGAGTGGCCTGCTCCCTGCTGGCCCGGATTGGGCCGCCGGGGGGGGGGGAACCCCACCCCCAAATTGCCAGGCTGCGAAGATGTACTCGGCATGATGACATCACCCAGAGGTGACATCATCGCATCGGGCACGTTTCGGGGGGGACACTCTCTAAATCAAGGGAAAACTCTATGGTTTTCCCTCAAATTAGAGAAGTCCCACCCCAACATGCCCGACACGATGACGTCACTTCCGGGTGACATCATCGTGGCACACGCGCTTCCCGCGGGCACCAGAAGACTCGCAGGAGGGGAAGGACTCCGCCCTGCTGCACTACAGATAAGGACTTGGCAACCCTAAATACAGACCAGTGCTAACTAGGGGACAAGCTGTGCCTGACCTCACTGACCTGCCCGAATGGACAAGAAGGAGTAGTGTGAGGAATGAGGCTGGCACATTGGTTCACACTGAGAGAGAAGGTCCTTCATGTATGTAGGCCAGAGGCCATGAAAAGTTTTAAAGGTAATAACCAGAACCTTGGGTGGCATCTGGAAAAAAATAAGCAATCAAGCAATTCTCACATAACAGAAGTAGAATGCTCCATGTGGCTCAAATCTGAAAAAAACTAGATAACCACATTTTGCTCCAGCTGAAGCTTCCAAGTCATTTTCAAGGGTGTGACATATAAACTGTGTTACAATAGTCTAACCTCAAGGTTCCTGTTGCATGAATCAGCATGGCTAGATTGGCTGAGTTATGGAGCTAATGTCTCTGCCAGATAGGACTGATAAAAACATTAGCCACCACCACAGTGATCTGCTTTTTAAACAACAGTAGTGGGCCCATCATGACCTCGTTATTAGCTAATGGGGTAGTAACATATCATTTAATAATTTTGGACTCCTGAAGCAATTATTGCTCCTCTTGGTTATGCTTGCATAAGTCCCACCTGTCCTCCAGGGCTCTCAACTAACCCTTGTGATTATAGCCTTAGGCAAATCCAAGGTGAGCCAATTACAGCCCATGAAACTCTACTGGATCAGAGGGGTAAGCACATCTCAGTTTTAAAAGGGGTAGGAAAAAACTTCTCAACAGAGAAGAAAGGGACAGTTCTGGATAAGAGTGTCAGTTTATCCAAGATTTTTATTTGACTTTTAGGTACAATTGGGGAAGGCTTACAGGAGAAAGCTTAGATTCACATGGCTAAGTGTGTTGGTCTGAAGCAACAGATCAAAGTTTGAGTCCAATGGCACCTTTACGACCAACAAAGTTTAATTCTGGTTATAAGCTTTTATGCACATACACACTTTTTCAGATTCTTCAAAAAGCATAGTTTGTTTAAGAGATAAATAAGCACACTGGTAAAACCACCAAATCTACCTGGGCATTTTCTGATAATCAGAGACTGTACAGTGAAAGGGGAAACTTATACCTTTGAGCAGCTAGATTTGAGTCTAATAGCCCCTTAGAGACGTATAAGATTTTTCGGGGATAAGTTTTCTAGAGACAAAGCTCCCTTTGTCAGATACATTGGAATAGAGATCTCTGAGTCCTTATATCCCAATAAGAAGGTAAGTCAGCCAGCATCTGAAGGTGTACTATAATCAAGAATAGAAGATGGATGGATAGGAAATATCTTCACAACATAGCAATCCACAATCTACTGTTGAACAGCTGCCATCTCTCCCACCCACCATTGGAAAATACACTGACCACCAATCCCCACCCACTCAACACTACAGGATAAAGGACTCTAGATGGAACCCTCTGATGGTTGCAATGCCACATTTGACCTCTACATAGAATACTTTTGCCATCAAGAAACATCATGTCTCACAACACAACCTCACCAACACCAAAAGAAAGGCAATAAAGAGCCTCAGAAACAATCCAGACATAGCTGGCAACAGAGGAGCAGCTGTTATCATCAACAAAGCAGACTACATTCAGGAATCCAAAACATAACTCTCCAACACCACTTTCTACAAGCAACTATCCTCAGACTCCACTCAGGAATACCAAAAAGAGCTAAACATGATTATGAAGGAACTATCCACATACATACTAGGAAGAGTGAGCCACTAGGCTCCACTCTGGGCCGCCATTTTCCTCTAACTTAAGTTAGATCTCAAATTGCTTAGAGGGAGCATTGCTCGGTACTTGCTCAGGAGCCCTGGTCAGGTTGCACGCGGTGGCCACACACTGCGGGTACCGGAGGCCGGGCTTAAGCCATGGGGGCACCTTTCTGGAGGCAGCAGCTCACTCTTCCTAGGTAGTTTGTCCTCACCCACAACTACTTCAAATTTTGTGATCATTTTTTTCCATCAGATTTGTATGGCACTACAATATACCAACATTTTCATGGCCAACCTGAAGCAGTGCTTCTTTAGCTCCCATTTATTAACACTCCTCTTGTGCTTGAGATTTATTGATGACATTTTCATCATTTGGACACATGGAAAGAAGCACTGGAGAAATTTCACCAGGCCTTCAGCAACTTCCACCACAACATCAACCTGTCAATGAACCAATCCATACAGGAAGTACATTTTCTTGACACCACTGTATAAATATACAAACTGGTGGTCACATGCAACTCTCAGCTCAAACAGGTTTAACACATTATTAATGACCTTCAACCTGTGCAGGACAATGATACTCCCCTCTCACAGCCTCCTAACATTAATCAGTTTCTCACATACAACAGTGCCCTTCCTGACATGGACTCTGCGACCAGGGCCTACAACAAACCAAAATGCCAACTGTGTCCCCATATTCATTCTGACAACACAATCCCTAAACTGAACAACACCAGCCATACCAGCTCAGGTTCATTCACTTGTTCATCCTCCAATGTTATATATGCCATCAAATGTCAGCAGTACCCTTCCACAGTAGATGAACACAAGACAATAAATAGACATAAATCCAACATTAAAAACTATAACACTAAAAAAAAACAGTGGGAGAATATTTTAATCTTCAGGTCATTCCATTGCTAACCCAGGAGTAGTAGTTCTCAAACAGAGAAACTTCAAGGGAAGATTACAATGCAGGACTGCTGAACTTGAATTCATTCACAAGTTCAAAATGATGGAAACCCCCCCCCCCCCCAGCTGGATAGGGACACAGAATTTCTATATCACTACAGATGCTGAATTTTCTTCCCCCAAGTATTTTCTCTCTGCTCTAATCAAGCTGCTTACAATGTACCAAAGTGCATACAGCTTCACCGGCACACGCGCGCTGACATCACCGAAAGTGACATCAGCACGTTGGGGGCGTTGCCAGAGCATCGCCCTGGCAATGCCCCCAACGTGATGGCAACACTTCCGGGTGACATCATTACGTGGGGGAAGTCGTCCAGGCTGGATGACTTCGGGGGCGGGGTTTCCCTCGCCGGCTGAATGCTGGCCGGCAGATCGGGAACCCCTGTAGCGGGGGATCCCCCGCCCCCCGGGCTGACTTGGCAGCCCTAGCAAGTGGCCAAGACCTTCTATTGGTTTCTCTTGCCTTTATGTAGGTACATGATTGTGCTCTAGCTGCTTTTGATGCATGCAATTGCATCCATGTAATTGTAAAATGCAATTGTAAAATATATGAATTATCTTTTCAACAACAGATGGGCAAACCAGTTGTTTTAGGCTAACAGCAATTCACCCCTGTCTTTACTTACAGGTTAGCTGCCATCAACTAGATATTGAGTTTTATAACTAGAAAAGGTTTCTCATAATAATTTGGAAGAGTTCTTTGCTAGACAGACTATGCATACTTTATAATTATCCAGATAAACTGTGCCAGAAATAGCTACCCACCAGCTAAAACATGGTTTGTGTTCAACATGTGGTTTAAAGCTTCTGCCCAAACTCAACAAAGTATAGCATTGTGTTCTTTTCTTTCCACTTCCCCTTTTGTTTTTCAAAATGTGATAACAAAAGCAATGCTTAAATAAGATACCTTATCTGCATCTGAAGCATTCCTCATGTTTCTGTTTTGTAGCCCGCAAGAAAGGATTCTGCAGAAAGACCTCTTGCATGAAATTCCTTTCAATCAGCTACTTGTACAACATTATCTCATGTGAACCAAAACAGAAAAAAAATCAGAGAAATAGATGACAGCCACTATAGAAACACATACAGGCTTCCACCCAGGAACTAGATAAGATTCTTGCTCAGAGTGTGTTAATGTAATCCATGCTATATTTAGAAGGCTCATTCTGTAAAATCAGAAAAGAAATTAAGTGGAGACCTCCTAAGAAATCTGAACATATTTGCCTAATTTACTATTAGTCATGGTATACATAGTATTTAGAAAATAAATGCTTTGTATTCTTTTTAAAGGGGGGGATTTAGATTTCCCCTGCACTTAGTTTTTATCATCCAGGACTGACTTGAAAATAATAATACCTTGTTTGTTTGTTTGTTTGTTTGTTCACTACCTCCCTCCCTCCCTCCCTCCCTTATTCTGGTTTCTGATAATAGCTGAGATGCAGCAAACTGACTTTGAGGGGAGGCCTTACAGAAAATGCATTACAGTAGTCTTGTCTCGGTGTTACCGTGGCATGGATCCAGGTGGCCAGATTGGCCATATCAAGGCAGGAGGTCACCTTCCAGGCTAGACTGAGTTGAAGGAAGGCTATTTCCCCCCTTGCAGCCACATTAATTTTCTTCTCCAGCAGTAATGCTGGATTCAGTATAACCCCAAAGTTTTTGATTGGATCAGCAAGGGTCAGCTTAACCCCACTGGGAGCACAATGTCCTTCAAGACCTCCACCTTCCCAACCAGCATTACCTGTCTTTTTAGGTTTAGTTTCAATTTATTCACTTTTAGCCATTTAATGACAGCAGCCAAAAAGTGATTCAGGACCTCTGCTACATCCCCAGGAGATTTGAATAAGTATGTGTAAAGCTGAATGTCATCTGCATATTGAGGACAGGCAACCCTCAACTACAAATGATTTTGCCCAAGGGCTTTACACAGATTGCATAGAGATTGAAGAGCATGGGAGATAGGATTGTGCCCCATGGAACCCCACAGGATAGGTCACACACTGATGATAAATGGTCTCCTAATACTAATAATAACCCAACCTCAAATACTGTGGAACCGCATTCAAGAGTCAAAAGTTATGATGGAAAAAGTAAGCTTTTTAGAGCTTCTTGCTAGAACCATGGACCTTAGTTAACTTTTGTCTCTAGTGACCCAAAGAAATGCTTCCCTGTCAATAATTTTATAGTCAGAAACCATCATCGTCCCAAGCCACTCTCTTCCACATACACACCCACATACAGTTTATGCTGTGAATCTGGCCCTGAGGAGGAGCTGAACTGCTGGATCTATCTAGGAAAGCTTTAAATGGTACTTCCATTAGAAGCAGTGACTGAACATCTTGTGGTGCATTTGGACAGTAATCATGCTGGAACAAATGCCAGTAAGGAAAGGAAGGGAAAAGGGGCTTGATTGCACATTACAGGAATCCTCTCAGATGCATATAGCTCACAGAGAAGAAGCATAACAACTGGCCACAACAGATCTGACAATGACAATTTATTTTTATTTTTTTTATTTTTTTTAATTAATTTTCTCTATATCTAATTCTACAACGCTACTTTTCTAAGCTATGTTTACCTTATACAGAGTGTGCTTTATCATTTGCTTAATATTGCTATGCCATTAATACATATGAAGCATTTTAAACCTTGGCTAATATTCAGATAACATTGTTACTGATGATACATGAAAAATAAAAAAAAGCTGTTTGACAGACATGCTCTTTTGAAGGAATGCTTAATTATGCAAATTATCTATTATATATAAGTGCAGTTTCAAAAAACATTTTATCCTTTATTTCTTCTTTCGTCCTCTTCTTGTCTTAACAGTCTCTTCTTGTACTTTTGGAGCTGCTGCTCCCTTTTCCGAGTCAGACGTTTCTTCTTCGCTCTTTGAGCTATCAAATCCATACATACTTTCTTGCGATGCCAGTGAACCATCTGAGTCTTTCTCTTTTTTCTTTTCTTTGCTTTTTTCCAAAAAACTTTTCGCCTGTTGGACAGAGTCAATCTTATATTTCTTGTTCTTGATGCTGAAGCTCAGTCCTTCCGGAACATTCCACCTATAAATAATAGATTCAGACTGTAGCCAAGATGTCAATTTTCCATAGGCTTTCCTTCTTTTCCTTATTTCAAATGGGATATCTTTCATCACTTTAACTTCTTTTCCTTTGATCTTCAGAACTGCTTTATTTGTGGTCCTAAGCACCACATCTCTTGTTGACTTTTTGGAGAACCTTATCTGAATCTCACCAGGCAGGCTTTTCTTTTTAGTATAATCTGGATAGGTTCTGTAAACCATATCCATATCGCTTTTTATTTCCGCTGCTTTTAAGCCCGTCACCGGTTCAAGCGCTTCGCTTAACAGATTTTTAAGGTCTTCTCCTTTATCCTCTGGTACATTCTGAAGTCTTAGGAAAAAATTCGATCTTTCCATCTGTAGTTTCAGAAGCTGATCAGAATGGAAGGCCTTTGACAATGACAATTTATTGAGCCAGAAAAGAAAATGGGGAAAACCCCTATGGACTGAGAAATGACATAAAGGTTGATGCTGAAAAGAACAGTGGCTGGCAACAATGCTCCCTCTCAGCTGTGGAGTCTTGTGAGCAAAAATTCTACTTTGTGAGCTACTGGCGTTAAAGTTGTGGAAAAGCGATTTGGCTACTGTATAAATTAGTTTGCTCTGGAGCCATCCTTCCTGAGTTAAGACCAAAATGTGTGAGCTGGAGGCTTAAAAACTGTGAGCTAGCTCACTCTAACTCAGCTTAGAGGGAACACTGGTTGGCAAACATTCCTTGGTCATTCAGTTGTTGGATGACTGTGATCATCCCTTACCTCACTTCGAAAGTAGGGGCACACAGAACAGGGCAGGAAATTAAACCACATTTGTTTCACATCCCTTGATTCTACTTACCTTGAAATTCAATAAACTTATTTTATTCACCATAATAGACTTTGAATTGCAGATAAGGAATGAGAAATGGGTGAGCTAGCTAGCTCCAGACTGAGAAGGAAGGAGGCATAGTATAGCTATTGAATACTATTAAGTATTTGAAGGGCTGTTACTTAGAGGTTGCCAAGGAGTTGTTTCTGTTGGCAATAGAGGATAGGACTCGAAATAATGGGTTTAAATTAAGGGCAGGAAGGTACTGGCTGGATATTAGGAAAAACCTTTTTACAGTAAGAGCTGTGCAATGGTGGAATCAGCTGCTTAGGGAGGTGGGGAGCTCCCCCTCACTGGCAGTCTTTAAGCAGTCTGAACAAATACTTGTCAAGGATGCTCTAGGCTGAACCTGCACTGAGCAGGGGGTTGGACTAGATGGCCTGTATGGCCCCTTCCAACACTGTGATTCTGTGATTCCATCAGCCCGATCTCATCAGATCTCAAAAGCTAGGCAGGGTCGGTACATGGATGGGACATGGGAGATCACCAAAGAAGACTATGCAGAGGAAGGCTCCTCACTTGCCTTGAAAGCCCCTTGATGGAGTCACCAAAAGCTGGTTGCAACTTGAAGGCACTTATATACATAGCTAGCTTTGGGGGTCCCACACTTTCCAGAGGTGACCTTGATTTTCTAATTCTTCTCATGTACCCTTTATGGATCTTGGATTTCAGAGGGAAAAAAATTATCAGTCCTGTCACAAACCTAACAAATTCAATCAATGTGGAATGCTAAATGCAGCTTATAAGTACTATGGCCATCCTCAGTTCTCCATGATGAATACGGGGGGGGGGGGGAGCTATACAAGATGAAACCTTATGAAACGTCTCTCAGACAAAGCAAAAGAAAGAAAAACCAAGGTATATTTTCCACCGCTATTTCTATGACTCGTGAAAGGACTGTGCTTTTAAAACGTTATTTTTTCTTCCATCTTGTGCCACTATGTTTAGTAAAAGTCTAGAATCTCTGAGCTCATTCAATCCATTATCCCCACATCTTTGCTCCTTTCAGTTGTCCCTTCAAAGAAATTACATAAAGAGACCTCCTTTGGGCAGCACTGTTGAACTTCTTTGAACAATGAAACTTCAGTCTGTCACATAATGCCAGATGCATCCTTCACCCCCACCCTAACGTCCTGGTAGAGAAAGAATAGCAACTGCCCAGCCAGAACAATAGAATATTTTCCAATTCTAAGCAATTGACTGTCTCATTATACAACTGTGAATAAAAATAATCCATGTAGGTCCCATGGGTGACATTTCTCATTCCTTATCAGCACTGCTGCATATACCAGAACTTGATAAGACAGAATAGAGAAAATGATTCCCACCAAGCCATCTAGGTATAGGTAATAATTGTCAGTTTATTGAAAAGAGGATCAGCTGGTGGTGTATTTTTAAATATAAAAACCAAACAATAAAAGCATCTTCCTCCAGCCCAACATTATAGTGCAACCCTGAGAACCACGGTACAGAGCAGCTCGCAACACTAGGCTTTGAGGTCTGGCAAAAGATAACAGTTTATCTCTGTCTGCATCATGCAAGGAAAATACTACTCATATGGGGCTGGGGGAAATGACAAAGGGGAAAGAGTTCTGTTTGGCTCCAACCGCAGCATTCAGTGGGTCTTACAGCTTGTAGCAGCTAAAGAGACTGACATATATCTCCACTACTCACATCTACATTTAGGTTTAATTAATGTCTAAGACGCTTTATCAAAAAAAAAAAAAAACCCACCTGTTCAAAGTGGTTTACAAAATTCAAATATCAATGCAACATTTACTCCTAAAATAAAACCTCATGGGGTGAATTCAGATGAGTCATCCACTCTAGAGAGGTAGCCATTTTACTCTGTTTCAGCAACAACAAAAAGGAGTCTTGTGACACCTTACAAATGAATACAATTTTAGTTCAATATAAGATTTCATGGACTATAGAACCACATCTTCAGTGAATTCTCACTATACTGTCCCCTATATGAAATCACTGCACCGCAAAGATCTACTTACTCTGAAAACTCCGCCCCCCCCTCCATTCCCCCGTGCTGCACTCCTAAGAGGAATCTGCACCCTCTCGCCAGCTACCTAAAAGTAAAAAGCCCTGGGAGCTGCATACATAGAACTCTCTGTGTCTTGTCTGGTTTGTGTGAATACATGTATTCACACATGTATTCACAGTAAATGTTTCTTGAGCAAGGTCCTCCAACTTGTCCCATATTTTCTCAATATGTACTCCAGTTTCCAGTATCTGCCAGCTTTGTTTTTAAGGTTATGTCCAGGGTAATATTGTTTTGCATGCCGCTCTGCTGATGTTTGTCTGGAAACAAAAATAATCTGCAGTAAATCCTGGGATCCACAGTCTTCTGCTTTCTAGTGTTTTGTATGTTGATGCTACATACACATAAATGGTTGCACTTTGTTTTTAAAAAATTAAAAACCTGATACAGGTTTAAGTGTGAGGTCTCATCTACATATTATACAATCCTCTTGTCTCTGGGGGGGGGAACAACACAAGGACTTTGTAACACAGCTGTGACTGGAGTTCTGTGACTCCCAGAGCCCACTGTAAGAAGCCGCAATCATCAGGAAAATGCAGATGGTCTCTTTATTCAGGAGAAATGAAGGAATGGACACAACTCCTACCAGAATCCTTCATAGCACCTCCTCTAGTCAGTTTATCCAGAGATATAAGTAAATCATGGACTGGAACTACTCCAGATTCTAGTATCCTGGAACTAATATAAAACATGAAACGGTTTCTTGAATTTTACACACATTGCTCTTTTCTGTTTGCAGTCATAGCAGACAATGAGTAGCAGCTTCATCCTCCCCAATCCCTGCTGTTAGAACAGCTAGATTTGAGTCCAGTAGCATCTTAGAGATCAACAAGATTTGGGGAGGTTTAGGCACAATTTACACCTCCCCTCTGAAGTAGTTGGCTGCTGTCTTTTCCCAAGATAATTTCATGCTGGTTTCAAATTTCACTCCAGGGGGTCTGAAGAGTACTAAGCATTTGTTTAAAGCGGTATAATGCTAGCTTGACCACAGGAGGGCAATTAACAAATGTAAACAATAATTTATAAACTAGAACAAGTATGGTTTGAAACTAGAAACTGGTATAGACAGATTTTTTTAAAACTAGAATGATTCTAGCGGGAAAGTCAGATGTAAATTTGACCTTAAGCTTTTGAGAGTCAAAACTCTCCTCACCAGATATCATCAGAGAGCTCTGAATCTTGAAAGGTTATACCCCCAAAATCTTGTTGGTTTCTAAGATGCTACTGGACTTGAACATAGCGGTTCTACTGCAGTGCAGACCAATATGGCTACCCTCTGAAACTATTGGCTATGTTGTGAAACTTGCATGGAGTCATACCAGTAAGGTGATTTTTACAAGAGACAATTTTATCCTCTTTGGATCAAAATTCCTCTACCTGCCTCTGCCACTATTAAGCCCGAACTAAACTTATTTTTTAAACAATGTGTACAATAATCCAAACAGCATGTTCACTGATATACCATCCTGGAACATAGATCCCTTTCTGTACCATCTCAGGTCCAATGCTCTCTCTAACTTGTGAAGTCCTGAGAGCAAAAAATCTATTTGGTGAGCTACTGGCATTAAAGTTGTGAGCAAGCAATTTGGCTACTGCATAAATTAGTTTGCTCTGGAGCCACCCTTCTTGAGCTAAAACAAAAATGTGTGAGCCAGAGGCTAAAAAACTGTGAGCTAGCTCACAGTAACTCAGCTTAGAGGGAACACTGCTCAGGTCCCCTTCCTACTATATGCACTTTTTTCTTCAATCTGCTCTTGTAAAATGCTTGTAAAATGCTTCAGGTCTGGCTATGCTATATTAAAACATCAGGAATTATGACATCTGAAAGCGTTTTCTCAGTGGCATTTTCTTTAAACCCTTTTTTCTCTCATACTTTTCCTTTCTGCTCCACATTCTATTTCCCTTTCATGCTCCTCTCTAAGGGAGCGGAATACTACAGAATATGCAGTTTTATGGTTATTAGATAATAACCACAAAGAAGAAAATATAAATAGCAAAGTTAAAATTTCCAAAATAGTTAAGCAGCTCCTAGACCACACTGAAATGTCTTCATTGCAGCATGGGATGATCCCCCTAATATTCTATAAAATATTTCTATAAAACTATCTTTAAACAAACGTTTCTGTTTTTACCTGTGGTGTGTGATATGATGTACTTTCTCCATTCAAACAAATGGGAAATTAGGGCCTCATCCACACAAGCGAGATAAGCCAGACGGGAATCGACACAAATTTGCGCCAGCGAAATTTGCACCACTTTTGCAGGATCACACAGGTCCATGGACCTGTGAGGGCGAACCGCTGCTGCGTGATCACACGCAGCCGTGGGTGAGTTGTTGTTTTTTCCCAGCCGTTTTCAGTGCGCTTATTCACTTCTACAAGGGATCGATGACTTGCCTCTCCACCCTCGGGGTCATCCGATGATGCGCATACCGGGACGAGGGGGGGGGACCAAAAAGCCTGCTCCCCGACGCCTCTTGTTTGCGCTGGCGTGATCACACAGGGAAAGGCCGGTTCTGGGCTGTCACAAATCATTTGAGACTGCCTTTTCACTGGTAGCTAAATAAGCTGCTTCCCCACCGGCTTAAAGCGGTTTGCAACAGTTTGACACCAGCTGCAGGATGCTTCCCAGATGGGCTTGTGTGATCATGCCACTTTGAACCGGTGGGGAATCGTCCTTCTTCTGTCGCAAATGGATGCATATGATCGCGCCCTAGTATAGGCTGAAAAAGTATACCCCTGTAAAGAGGGACAAATTACCTCACTGCTACCTATCTGGGAAAAAACACATTAGTGCTGGGGGGTGGGGGTGGAATCACTGTGGGAATTGAAAGTATACTTTTTGTCAAAACACCTTATTATGAAAAGACAACCATTCTGAAAATGTAAAAAAAGAAAGGGCTGTTCCTGAAATGCAGTTTGGTTTTCTTCCTTGGAAGAAGAATTGTTGCATTGTTCTGAGAAGACTACTTACATACCTAAATAGCCTCTTATTTCCAAAGAGATTCTATGAATTATGCAGTGGCTGTCAGATATAGGAACAAACAGAAAACCTGATAGCTCAGATAGAAGAGTTTAAAATGCTCAGGGTATTTGCATATGAAATACCACTAGATTAAGTTTTCACAACTGTTTGTTGCCCACATAATTCTGTCTCCTTGGATGAATTTCCTCCAGAGAGCGTGTGGATTACATGGAAGGGAGGGGGTGGCACTTTTAAGGTGTTTATGGCTGCTTTGTCATCCTTGAGAGCAGCCTGAACTGAATGAAGCTAGTCTTCAGCTTGATGCTACAGGTACTGCTCAGGTTTATAGATCCCGGTATTAATATGGCTGGTCCAGGTCTAAATTATACGTCTATGTATAGATAATGGAGTGGATCCAGTACAATGTTTTTGTGTGCCCTGCCCCCCCCCCAAATCCCACTCCTGGGGGTCTCCTTATCCTGAGGAACATCATTTGGGGGATGTGGCTACAGAAGGGGGAGAGGCTGAGAAAATTGCACTCTATGGCTGGAAACGATGAGCTGCATCCAACCCAATAGCTTTTAAGGGCCAAACAGCATGTCCGTGGAACATTCTGTGCATGTGCAGCAGCAAAAAAAGGGGGGGGGATAACTCTCCCCCTCCCAGCACTGTTTCCACACAGGAAATGATGGGGTAGGGAGACAGGAGCCCTCCCTCCTCCACTCGAGTTGATATTCTGAGCCCGTTTGGCCTCTCCTTCGTTTTTTTAGCAGCCATTCCACACAGCTTCTGTGTGGCTGTGGGGAACCTGAGCTCTTTGAAAATACGCGTGTGTAGACACCTGAAGGCAAGTGCACACATAGACATGTCCATTGTTTTCATCTTGGGACCCTGGTAGCTGATCATGCTTGTAAAACAGACTCCCAGAAGACAGGGCAATACTGCCTACCCAGCTTTCCTGCAGGGCTGCAAAATAATTATTCTACAGAGCTTTGGGGGCAACCTGAGCCTGGGCACTGCTGGGTGGGGATGTTTTTTTTATTGATTTTTGATATGGTTTTAACATTTTTATATGCTGTTATAATATTTATTGCTTTAGTAATTGTTTTAAGACTGTTTTTATGTTTCTGTTGGACTAGGAGACCTGGGTTCAAATCCTTGTTCTGCCACAGAGGGTTGCTGCATGCCCATGGATCAGTCACATGTTTTCAGCCTAACCTATTTCATAGGGATGGTGTGAGAATAAAAGAGATGGGAGGAAAACAATGTAAGCTGTTTTGAGTTCGTATTAGTGATAAAGGCAAGGTATAAATGAAGTAAATAAATAAATACATAAATCCAAAAATGGCAGTGAATACTTCCCTAACCTAAACTTCAAATTGCCATACTTTGTTCCCATTCTTTGAGCCAACAAAGAATTACAACTCCAAGAAAGTCAGTACAGGATACTGTAACATTTATACTCATTTTAATCATATACCAAATATATACAGGGGGGGGAAGGAAGGTTGCCATGTGTTGAAGCTGGATCAACATGAAGGCTCTTTAGCAGTTCAGAGCTAGTGTAGAACAACTGTGGTCAATCATTATTAGAATGGTGGACCAGGCCAATCCTCAGTCTGATCCTAAATGCATTTCTTATGTTGAGTTCATTGTTTTAGCGAGTATATAGGGTTGAATAACAAATTAGAGTATTGGATTCAAATATGCCTTCCCACTAATTGAAAGAGTACTTCCTCTCATGAAATGCGTCTTCTATTAGTGGAAGAGCTCCTTCTGATGAAAATACATCACTAGAACTGAAATATACTGGGCTCAGAAGCAAGTGTGATCAGCTCATAGTTTACTGTGATTACAGCTCAGCTCAAAGTTAACCTAAGCAGGGCCATAACCCCACTTAAATGCATGCAATAAACCACACCCAACACACACCCGCTCCCCGTGAATGGCTATTTACATTATGCTGCTATACTATAGATTCCCTTCAGGATCCTGTCTGTCTATTGTTTCCAGACTCCAAGGTAGACCAGTACAATACATAACAGGAACTAACCCCATATTTTTGAACCATTTCATTATTGAAGCTATATTCTCTAATAATTATCTTTCTGCATTTGGTGTTACATCAACTAGAAGAAGAAGAGGAAAAAGAGGAGGAAGACGAGGAGGAGGAGAAGGAGGAGGAGATTGAATTTATATCCCGCCCTTCACTCAGACTCTCAGAGCAGCTTACAATCTCCTTCCCTTCCTCTCCCCACAACAGACACCCTGTGAGGCAGGTGGGACTGAGAGAGCCCTGAGAGAACTGCTCTTGAGAGAACAGCTCTAAGTGGGGAATCAAACCCAGTTCTCCAGATTAGAGTCTACCACTCTTAACCACTACACCAAACTGGCTCTCAAACCAAACATTCCCTTTCAGCCGCTCTTCTTGTGTGCAGTGCTTGAATGAAAACACCCCAGTTAGATCAATTTTCCATGATATTCAAAGCCAGGTACCTCTGAAAGTGTTTCCTCCCTACAAGCTGGGATTCCTAACAGAGATTTAGCAGAGGTTTAGAATCCTGGCTTGCATGGGAAACAATTCCATTTTTGCTGTAATACCTGCATTCAATACCTCAGCAAACTGGAGCCTGAAAAAAAGAAAGTTCTCAATCAAGCGCTGCCTTTGAAAGGAAGAGGGAGGTGGGATGAGAGAAGGGAGAGTACAGGTTTAGCAACAAGATGTGTTCATGCTTGATTGCCATTTAATCACAGCTTCTTGTGATGTATGAATGCAGCCAGATAATATATACTCCAATAATTCAAAATGCAATGTACAATACACTCCAAACATTCTGCAATAGAAGATCTGTCCATTTACCCTTTTAAAAAAGCAAATCTTTTAAAACCATCAAGAACCCATGTTCTGTAAGATGGAAAAATTGAATAAAATATGGAAATAAAAAAAAGAACCCATGTTATGAAAAAGTGAGCAGTGACTCACGAAAGCTCATACCCTGCCCCATATTTTGTTAACGTTTAAGGTGCTACTGAACTCTTGCTCTTTTCTACATGTACAAGTTTAATTCTGAGTATGGCAACCACCTTCCCAGTGTCTTCATGCAAGTCAGTGAAAGTTTTGGGAAAATGATATAAACAGTCCATAAATTGATGAGAAGAAGTATAAATATGAATATTTATCATCTCTAACATAATAAGATTAATTAGTGGTTCAAGGTCAGCTGCAAAACATTCAAGGTCTGTGCCAAAAGGATTTTAACAAAGAACAATGAGGGGTGGGGATCAGAGGTGGGCCATGGAAACCTGTCTCAGCAAATGGGGGGTGGGGGTGTTCTCATGCCAAAGGCTGTAATGGTCAAAATGGCTAAGGAAAGAAAGATTTGCTGGAAAGAAGCAAATAAGACTTTTTCCTCTGATCTGATTACACTTTAAGGAATTTACCACCTCACTGTATATACTTTGGCTGAGGACAGATTGAAGTTCTGCCGTGCTATAGGAGCACGGCAGAACAAGCCGGGGCGTTCCCCATTCAGACGCCACTGCAAGGAAGCTGCCCGCAGCGTCCACACTGTTGGTGGCTTCCGGCGGTGGCGGCAGAATGCCGCACGGCTCTGCCCGCCCACGTGTGTTCACACCCGCCGGAAGCGGGTGGAACGCACGCGCAGCTGCCGGGACACCACTAGGAAGTGGTGCCCGGCTGCTGCGGAAGGAGTGCGCTGCCGGACCAGGTGAGTCCAGGACACCTCTGGGGGGCAGATGTGGCAGTCTGGATGGCCGCTCTGCCTCTGCTTTTAAAGCGGAGGCAGAGCGGGCCAGACTGCCAGTCTGTCCTCAGCCTTTGTATACACAGATCCCTAATAATACATGGCATTGTATGTCTCTCTACCAAATGTTTATAATTCTGACTATCACTTTGAAGTGTAGAGGAATAGGTTGTTCCTAGTGTAAAGAACAGCTGTTGCAATGTCTTCTGGGAATGGCTAAGGGAGGGGCAGGGAACACAAGGCTACTGATTTACTCTGCTAGGCCAACTCAGAAACAATATGCATATATAAATAGAAGCTTATAAAAAAACAACAGATAAAGTAAGAAACCAGATAAACAACCGACTTACTTTAATACAGCTACAATTTCCTCCTAAGTGGGTAGAGCAGTAAGAAATGAGACTAGAGGCTGCTCAGCTGGAAAATAGAGAAGCTTAATGATAGTATAAATACACATTCTGTATACTTCTCTTGGGATTCTATATATGCAGAAATCTGCTTCCAACTCCCCTCCTCATATTTAGCATACAAATGAAACTTCTGGGATCTGAAAAATGAGGAGAGTAAAATAGGCGGCTAGCTATAAGAGAACACATTAATGTGTTACATAGTCAATTCATCACACAGAATTTTCTCCATTCCTCCATTATAACATAGGAGCAAATGAACACCGTTCTCTCTGGAATCCTAGAAGAAAATGTTTTTAAATAGTTTCAGTAGGTTCTGATTCTCTTTATTTCAGAATTAAAATAGTTTCATCCAAAAGGATTCATCATGCAAAGAAAGTATCATAACACTTGAGGCACAATCTAAAAAGGTTGCACATAATGCAGGTGGAGTTTCCTTTCAAGAAATGAAACCTCTTATAACAAACTGAGGTAACAGATGCATATAGAGTTAGTTCCTGTAAAAGAAAAAAAATTGGAACACTTGTTTGTTCTACCTATTATTTTAACTTTTGATTCTTCTCATTTGTATTTGAGGTAAGCAGCAGGATTCCTTAGTAATAACCTGGGGTTGTATAAAAATTGAGGCAAACTGAATTAGTTTTTCAACATATAAAACTATCCACAAACTCCATAAATTTTCTGATGCAATTTCTCTTCCACTACAGCAGATCTATAAACTTGCTTCGTTTTTATTCACTGGTATTGTAACTGTCATATAAATGGTAATTGGACAGTATCCACAGCAGTATACTTTAGTGAATTAGGGGACAGACAGCAGCAGCAGCAGAAGAATGTTACCTGTGAGGGGAGGGAAGTGACATCACTGGAACTATATGAACTGAATGGTAGTGAAACTGTCCCTCACTACCTATCATCAGCTGCTTGGTACACATTGCAGTTCTAATGTCCCTGTACCTGATTGTTACTAAAGTGAAATTCAAACTGCCTAAATAAATCATAAATGACTGTCAAGAATTAAGTTGGATCTGATGCCTCCTTTCTGCTGGTGGAAGAAGCTTTCCAAAGATGGCAGTGGCTCCACAGAGAAGAGCAATCCATTCTCACAACCAGGGCTATTTTGGGGCAGGAATGCACAGGAATGGAGTTCCAGCTGGCTTCTGAGTTGGCCATACCTACAGCTTCCCCCCCCCCCCCAAACGGGTTCCCCAGGCGCCTCACAAGCCGATCCAGGGAGGGAAGGCGATTAAACTGCCTCCCCTCCTTGGGTTCCCCAGGCACCCTGCAAGTCGTGGGGCACCTGGGGAAGCCGATCCTGAGAGGGAGCTGTGCTCTCAGGGGTGTGGCCTAATATATTAATGAGTTTCTGCTGTTGGGTGTGGCCTATTATGCTAATGAGTTCCTGCTGGGCTTTTTCTACAAAAAAAAGCCCTGCTCACAACAACAGCCTGTATGGCATGGTTTTTGCTCTCTGTGGGTCACCCATCTCCTAACTTCAGCTTTTTGCCATTCACTGGTACTCCTGAAGGAAAAAAAAGGCAGAGAAGTCTGCCTGTCAGTGTCTTTCACCTGCAATGCAGAGGACTCAATCCAAAGCCTTCACATTCCTTCTGTCAGCAGATGACCGATAAATGTATTGTGGCATTAGCTAGATCCAGTATTGTCCAGAAGATTCCTACAGTTAAATCCAGTGGATTCTATAAGGTGAAATAACATTTGGATCAGGCAAAAACACTTTAGAAAAGGCAAGAAGGTTATATATGCCATATGTTTCTTATCATAGGCCTAAATAAAATTTACCAAAAATACCCGAGAACAACAGTTCAAATTCATACCACAAACAAAATCAGTATATTTTGGCATGAGAATACTAGAACATAAGGCATGCTCTTAAAAATTATATAGTTTTCGAATCTTTTTGTATGCCACATCATATTTTCCACTCAAGCATTATCTCTTCAGTTTGCAGAGCTAAACCAAGTATTCACCACAGCAAAAAATTGCTTCTTTACTTCAGAGCTGGGAAGAAGCCATATGATAGCTCAGTGGTACAGCATAAGCTGCACTTGCGGAAGATCCCAGATTCATCCCTCAGCATCTCTGATTACAAAGATCTCGTGTAACTGGAGAAGATGTCCCCGTAAGGATGTAAGAGGAGCCTTGCTGGATCTAGCCAACATTTGGTTCTCTACAGAGGCTAACCAGATGGACCAGAAAGCCCACAATCTGGGCACAAAGGCAATATTTATCCATGCTTTAGCCTCCAGCCACTGATATTCACTGACATACTTCTGAACACAAAAATTTCAGTTAGACAGCATAGCTAATAACTGTTGCCAGACCTATCCTGCATAAATTTGTTACATTTCTTTCTAAAGCCATCTAAGACAAGTGGTCACCACCACATATCATCATATCGAATTCCATACAGTAGAATTGTGTGAAGACATACTTTTTTGTCTCCAGAATCTACTACTGATCAAGTTCATTGTTTGAATTCTTGTATTAAAGGAAATTGGGGGGGGGGGGAGTTCTATCTACTTTTCACAACATATATAAAACGATATAAACCTTTATCTTGTACCTGCTGCTTGGTTTGTTTGATTTTTCTAAGTGAAAAAGGCTCTTCAGCAAACAACACAGAAGAACTTGCAACTTAATTATAGAGGTCCAGCAAAATGAAAGAAAATTTCATCCTTGGCAGCTAAGACTAGAATTTATTTATTTTTGTATCTCAAGGCCAGATTGAGTCATAAGCAATGAACAGATTATGTTGCTGCTCTCCTCCTCCTCCCTTCTCTGCCACTCCTGCATTTCTGCACCCATCTTGCAAGGTGAGAAGAATAATGCCAGGCTGGTAAATTGCTCAGCACAATCTTGGAGGTGCTTTATCGGGAGAAGCCATTGCTCAGTATTATAATATGTGCTTCACATGCAGAAGTTCTGAGATTCACTTACTGGCATCTTGAGATAAAGAATTTCAGTTAGCAGCGCTGGGAAAAGATTCTACTCAGGATAGGAACAAATCAGAAAAATGCAGTTTGTGGTTTGTAGCTGAACCATGAACCAAACCATGAACCAAATCTAACCAGGAGGGAAGCAGGCTGCTCCCTGCCACTCAGCTATGTTGGGCTTTCTTGTGCTCCCTGCTGCTCAGCTGTTTTTGCAGTTTTTACAGGGAACATAAAGCAGGGGTTTAAAGGGATTTGGTAGACCCATCACGAACTTCAGTTCTCGAACCACACAGGGCAATTCATGGTTTGGTTCATGCCCATCCCTAGATTCTACCCAAGATTCTAAAAAGCTTCTGCCAATCAGAGTAAAAAATATGGAACTACATGGACCAATCAATAGATGGATTCAGTATGAGGCAGCTTCAGCTTTGAGAATGTTCTATTGCCATTTTCCAAGAGAAAGGGAGCCCAGGAAGTGTCTTGCGAAGACAAAATGTAGCCTGTCACCACCACACCAGTTTCACCACCTGAAGCCTTCAGCATGATCTGTGATTGATCTAGCCATGCCTTACCAGTAGCCACTTCAAGCTGGAGAAAATATTCAGTCCCACTGAATAGCATGTTCTCACAAAAATTCTGCCTTTCTTATATATCACAGTTTGAAAGATGAAGAGTTAAACGGAAAAAGGAAATACCTCTAGTCAATATGTTCATTCATGGACACATGGAGTATGTGGGAAGAATAACTGACCCTAAACAGATATGTAAATGTATCATCAAAGATAATTAAAATGCAGAATTACTCTTTACCTGTTTGTTCATGAAACAAAATTACAGTGCCACAAAGTCCATCTCTTGATTAGAAAACCCTGTTAAATGGATAGATTTTCTTCATTCATGTTACATTTAGTAAATCTGAATATATATTTCTTTGCTTTTTACATTTTGTGCTGCCTAGACTTTTGTCATACTATTTAATTCTATGTGGCATGGAAGCATATTATCAAGAAGGGAACAGCTAATAATTTTATTTGTAAACCACCTCAAATAGGACAATGGTGGGGTGGCATAAAAATCTCCTAAAATAAATAAATACATGGGTATGCTATTGTTATAGCTGTTGATTGGCTATGTGTATTCTGGAATTCCCTCTTGGACATACACCTGAACATGGTGAAGGGGGTTGTGTGTGTCAGTGAGGCTGAAGGAAATACCTTAAAGAGACTTAACTCCTAGCAAAGGCAGTCAAGGCAGAATGGTCACAGCTGAGACACCATACCAAGATATATCTACCCCCTTCAGGTTATATCAGCAGAACAGAATGGACAGTTTCAATGGTGATGGGGGTGGAGGATCTATCATAGACAACGGTAGTGCCAGTTCAGCTAACCCTGGTTAGTACTGTGCAGAAGAAGGCAATGGTAAGCCACTTCTTACCTTGAAAACCCCATGATGAGACAATCCAAAATGAAAAAAAGATATAGTGCTGGAAGACAGGCCCCTCCAGTTGGATAGCTACCGGGGAACAGCAGAGGACAAATAGTGCTGTTCTTGATGCAACTGGATTAAAGCCAAAAGGACATTCAGTTCTTGATGTGAATGGATAAAAAAGGAAAACCCAAAGCTGTTCAGCACATATAATAGGAACATTGAATGTGAGAGGTATGACTTAAGGTAAGCTTGAAATCATAAAATGAGAAATAGAACATTTAAACATTGCAATCCTGGAAGTGAGTGAATTAAAATAGGACATTTTCAGTCAGAAGATTACAAAGTGTTTTACTTGGGAAATGACAAACACAGAAGAAATGGGGTTGCTCTAATAATGAGATGAGATGTAGCACAAGCAATTAGTGATCAGTCAGCCTTCGTGAAAAGCTTATGAACATAACCACCATTCAAGTTTACACCCCAGCTACAGATGCTGAAGAAGAAAAAATTAAAAACTTTTATACAAGTTTTATACAAGCAGAACCAAAGCAAAGTTCCAGAAAATCTCTGCAGTGGAAACTGAGTGGGGGGGGGGGGGGGGCATTTTGCAAACCCAGCAGAACCAGTGTAATGTACAGAGTGCCCAGCAGTATCAGTGAAATCACAGAGTGCCCAGCAGAACTCAGTGCCATTGTGGCAATGCCATCTCAACAGGACTAATGTGAAGCACAAAATCACAATCCAAGTAAAGGGGAGTATGGTTTGGAAGCTTAGCACAACCAGTTCAGTGTACCGAATGTCCAACAGATTCCAGTGCCATTGTGGCAATGCAAGCAAAAGAGGATTAATGTCAAACCAGAGAATCCCTGCAGTACAAACTGAAAGAGGGGAATTTTTTTTCAAGCCCAGCACAAACAATTCAGTGTACAGAATGCCCAGCAGAACTCAGTGCCGCCATGGCACTGCCAGCTGAAAAGGACTGCTCTCAAAGCAGAGTCACAAGAAATCCAAGCAAGGGGTGGATTTTGCAAGCTCTGTGCAAGAAACGGGAAGAGAACACAAACAAACACTGCTGGCAAAGGGGGGGGGAGCCTCTTGTAACTGAAACCCATTACAAAGTAACAAAATGGTGGAAAAAAGAAAAGAAAAAACAAAAAGGAAAGCAAAAACAGTCCCCAAGAGCCTACAATGCTGGCTCCTGATTTTTCAGGAAAATTTCAAATATATCTGGGATGATGATTATTATTATTGGTTTTCAAAAAAAACCCGGTACTTATTGGCATTTTTTTGAATATATTTTGGCATCCCAAAGATAGCTGGGATTTTTTTGAAAAACAAAAACATCCCAGATATATTTGGGATTTTCCAGGAAGAAAAAATACCAATAAGGTATTTTGGGGTATATTTTCAGCTCAGGTATTTCCAAATACACTCCCCTATATACTCTGAGATTCATAGTTTTATAATTTATTATTATTATTATGGCCCATGGTCAGCCATTCGGAGATTCCATGCAGACAATGGAAAAGCACAGAATTTGGAGCATTACACAAATCAATCACCTGAATCCATAACTGGCATATCCAACTCAAAGGGCAGCCTAAAACATAACTACTTCATTAACTGAAGTCTTCCAATAATTTCAATGGTAGATGCAAGTCCAATTATAGAATTCTTTCCACTCCAACAGGCAACCAGAGCACTATCCCAAATAGTCACACAGAGATTTTCAGAAATTTTATTTCAGATACCAGATATTTCAATACAATCCAACAATTATTCCCTTTGTTGTGCATCCGCAAATTAAACTAGCCAGATAATCTAGATCAGGGGAGTCAAATCTGGCCCCAGAGCAACTCCTTCTCCTGTTTCCTTACCTAGGGCTGCTGCAGCCACACCATAGCTTGCTTTTTCCCCAGCTCCCTCATTGCTTTTTGCTTCCTGCTTCCTGTTTCCTGCCTCTTGCCTCCTTCCCCCTCCCTTGCACACTCTCTCTCTCCCCCTCACACATACACAGAGAGAGAGAGAGAGAGAGCGAGCTCCATGGCTGCTTCCTGCTTTGTGCAGGAGATATAAAAGACAAGCCCCTCTCTTTATCTCTTTCTCTCTCTCTCTCTCTCGCACACGCATACACAGAGGGTTTCTGCTTCCTTCTCCAGGGCTGCTCCTCCTCTTTTGGGGAGGGAGGGGAGGAGAGAGAGAAAACAAAGTTGGAATGCCATTGCAGCTTCAAGATCAACAACACTTTATTCCAGGTATAAGCTTTTGTGTGCAAGCATACTTCTAGGGAGGGGGTAGGTGAATAGATTCTTCTGACAAGCACAATGTACATTGAGAAAATTCTTTTGGCTTATTCTGAAAAAGTTTTTTTAAAAAAAGATTGGATTTTTCTGTTCTTATTTGGATTTATTTTATTTTTTTCAAAAAGAGCCTGATTAGGAATCAGAACACTTGGATTGGTCCTTATATCTTGGAGAAATGATTTCAGATGCCAAATGATAATAGCACACCTTGGTAATGAGACAGGAAAACTAGGTCTCAGTTTAGGTGGATGCACCAGATGGATGCATTAGCTTCGTTATCAGTTGCAGTTCAGCAGTCTCTCTTTCTACTCTCCCTTAGAAATTCTTTTGTAAGAGCATTGCTACTCTTAGGTCAGCAAATGAATGTTGCGGTTTCTAATGTCAGACTTATGTCCATTTATTCTTTGCATCCTCCTGGACTGAATCCTCCTGGATAAAATTGAGACCTAGGTTTCCTGTCTCGTTACCAATGCTGGTATCTCCATGCCTACTACCCCTCTACATAACACACCTAATCCAATCAAGCCTGCTCTTTCATTCACCTGCTACTGCTATTTGACATCCGAAATCACCTTTATAAAGTTTATATCTCTGGTACCTCATGTTATATTTTATGGCACGCATGGCCCAGCCCAACAAAGTGACATTTATGTCTGATCTGGCCCTCGTAACAAATGAGTTCAATACCTCTGATCTTGATGAACTCTCCTTTACTCTTTAATATATTTGATAGAATCAGCTGCTGAAAATAATGGCCATCAGGGATCTACGGCTATTGCTCTGGTACCCTGCTGCTGACTGCTTTTCACAGTTGTGCTGGTTGATAACAGCAGGACGGTGAAGGAGTCATGCAGCAGTTCTCTGAAATGACTGGGGCATCCAGAAAGATTAGCATAAGGTCCTGCCAAAAAGAATCATCCCTTGAAAGGCATTGCTGGGCAAAGCAATTCCACCATCCTTAAATATTAGCCTATTTCAACTGATCTAGGGGAGGCTGTTTTGATTCTATATCAGCAAACGTGGGGGGGGGGGATCAGAGCCCTTGTTCATGTATCTTGAAAGTTTATTGAAAATTTATTGTAATTTATTGAAATGTTTTTAACGGTTTTATATTGTAAACCTTCATGGTAATGGGTTTTTGTTAGCCGCCTAGAGCCGGTCCGCTGGCTAGGTGGGGTATAAATTGAACAAATAAATAAATAAATAAATATCTTTTAGAAGGCAGGTATATGGAAGGCTTACAAATAAATAGAAGCAGAAAAGAGGGGTGGAAGCTAAACGTTTTTTAGGTGTTACTGGACTCTTGCTTTTTTCTACTGCTACAGACAGACTACACGGCTAACCAACTTGCTCTATCTCCATAAAAGGGGGAAGTTTTTTTTAAAAAAAACAGAAGTGGGGAGTTTGTGTAGGGAAAAGAGTTAAACACTACTATCTCCCATTCCTTTCCTCAGAGAATGGTTCATGCTTTTCATCTGGGTACTGTCCCTGAGATTCTTATCCCAGTTGGATTGGGGGCACACTACAGCACTGAAACCAATGCTGTGTAGGGAATGAATATACCAAGGGGCTGTGGCTTAGTGGTAGAGCATGTGCTCAGCAATGCAAATGGTCCCAAGTCCTTTCTCTGCTTAAGATCCTGGGAAACCTCAGCCAAACAGAATAGACAGTACTGAGCTAGATGGAGCAATAGTCTGACTTGGTATGACAGCTTGTATGTTTGTAATAAAGAACAGAGATGAACATATGTAATAAGCAAAACTGGGGATGCCACTAGTTTCATGATGAATTTGTTTGCCAGTCTAACATACCATGATCAGATGGGAGCCAATTACTGGTGAACATGAGATGAGATGAATCAGGAGGTCTTTCAGCATCCCTAATTAAAACAGAGACTTTTTTAAAGTGCACATTCAGTGCTGCCCTAGTGGCTATCAACTGAGACTGCTGAAATAATTTCTGGGATAACTGGCCCTAACCTGCCCAGGGATCATCATCTGAGCCCCACCTTGAGCTTTGGGCTCCCAAACCCACTGATTTTGCTGCTTTGGCTTTCCTTCTCTTTGCACGATCCTTCTGTTCTATGAGCCTTTGTACTGAGCCTGCCTTAATCCTTCCAAGACCCGACTGATTGCCTCCTCTCTCACCCTGCCTTCTCTATCATCCTACTTAGCCCCACCACCCAGTTCAAATACTCTCATATCCTGACACAGACCATTAAGAAAAAAACACCATGTTTTGCACAATAACTCTCAGCAAAAATAATCAATCATTCAAGTATTTAAAAGCCATACAAATCTGCTTCATCCTGACAAAGTACTGGCTGCATAAATTACAGCATTCCTTCTCTAAATTCTCCATCTTAAGCTGTGTCAAATTTACCCCCTAGTGCAGTGTGATAGCACAGGGCGCATGAATCCCATAAACAAAGTAAGCACCCTAAGCACTGGCCTAACTGATTGGTGCACTCATCCTTCATATCCTTGCATAATCCACAGAAATTGAAGTTGTAGCTAAGCTATGATTATCACTGAAACTCTCTTAATTACACTGTCCAACGGGGTTTCATGTGAGAAGAGTCAGTGTATTAAAGACTACTGAAGCAAGATGGAAACTCTAAAATTCTGTATTAAAAGGGAGATTCCTTATTTCTGAATTCATGACACAGCAGTGTCACATCCTGTTGTCACTAAGCTAAGCTGTTTTGGCTCTGACAAGAAGAGAATTTAATCTTCAAAGGAAATGGGGCTTTCTTTAAAGAGGTCAGCTACATGTTACAATGTGAATGACTGTAACAAAGCACCAACCTCATTTTTCTTGAAAAGAAAAACAACTTTAGGGGGAGGGGGATTTGAAGAGGAAAGCAACACAGTGAGGTGAGTGCTTAGCCCTTTCCCTTCCAGCCTTGTTTTCCCCATTCCAGATTTCCCCCTAACTGCTTCACACACACACAAGCAGGAATCCAGACTGGAATTTTCCAAAGAAAGCATGCCTCTGGGCCCTCTCAGAGGATGATGGGGGGGAGGGAATGGCTCAGAATAAGGGTTTCTCCATCAATTTCCCTTTTGTCCAGAGGCAGGAAATGTCCAAACGTACCTAGGACCTCAAGGGAGTGCGGGAAATTTGCTGGTCATGCAGGTGGCTGCCACCTGGCACCCCACCCTAACAGCTCACCAGCCACAGGCTGACTTGAAAATATGGAGGAGGAGATTGGATTTATACCCTGCCCTTCACTCAGAGCAGCTTACAAACTCCTTTCCCTTCCCCTCCCCACAACAGGCACCCTGTGAGGTAGGTGGGGCTGAGAGAGCTCTGAGACAACAATCCTTGAGAGAACAGCTGGTACAGAGCTATGGCTTGTCCAAGGTCATCCAGCAAGTGGAGGAGTGGGGAATCAAACCTGGTTCTCCCAGATTAGAGGCCGTGCACTTAACCACTACACCAAACTGGCTCTCTGGGGAGGGCAGGATTCAAATGCAGGATGTAGGACTAAGGCAAGAATCTAGCAGCAGTGACCCATGCCTTAGTTACAGCTAGAATGTACTCTAATTAGGGCTACGTTTGAAGAATGTTTGGAAGCTGCAGCATGTGCAGAACATGGTAGCTGGACTGTTGGCTACTGGGAGCAGGTGTCCCCTGATATTACTGATCCACTCACAAGCCCAAATTGTGGGGGTTTTTTCACATTAAAACTCTACATGATGTGGGACCAGCTCATCTGAAGGACCATCTTCTCCCATATGTTCCTGCCTGGGAATTAAGATCACAGGAAGAGGCCCTCCTGACTTCCATCAATCAAAGAGACTCATTTGGTGGCTACATGAGAGAGGGCCTTTTCAGAGGCAGCCCAATGATTATGGAACAACCTCCCCAGGAAGTAGGGTTGCCAGATCCCCTGCTGCAATTGAGGGGGTGTTCGGGGGTGGGTGGGACATCACACGTGATGTCCCCAACGTAATGACATCACCAGGCCAGGTAGGAATTTTTCGCCCTTTCTTGATTGGCAGCTGGAGGAAGCGGTGGTGTTGCACTAGAAGCAGTGGTGTTTGGTAATTGGCTTGGGGGCCGTTCACCTTAATTAGGTTGGTCACTTTATAGTTGGTGGGGTAGAGTGATTGGTAAGTTAAAATAGTGAACACTTAGGCATTGTTATTAAATAATTAAGCAGTCCTCCAAGAACGGCTTTGGAGCCTGGTGGCTCAGGGCTGGGAAAGGAGGTTCTGCTCTGGAATAACCTGGCCCGTCTATCTTAGCAGGCCTTGAGGCTTCAGGTAGTGGGACAGGGGTTCTAGTAAAGTTGCCGAGCTGCTGGTCAAGAGCTTTGTTGAAAGACTTGAGATCAGGATGTGTGCATCGCCCAATAGGAAATGAAGGTGGTCTTGAGTTGGACACCTGTCATGTTCCTCAGTATAGTTTACAACCCCTCGCCAGTTTGGTCGAAATAAATAGTTAATAAAGTGGCCCTTGTTTGAATCCAATTTGGTGTCTGTCTCTTTTTCGCCATATGGGGGGCAATGTCCATATTCACCATCACCTGTTGTGCCTTCCTCATGACTTCCCCTTGTTTCCCTCTTTGCTATAGATACTGGGTTCATTGTTAAAGAATATGGCATCTATTTGGCCAGGTTCTTTCCTTCTGCTTCTGAAAATGGTCTTCAGTTTGGTTTCAGTGCCCATACCACATGATTTAAGTCTCTTCATTTGGCTGTTTTGAAAAAGTTAAAAAATGTACAAAGTATAACTAGAAAAAATTAGTATAGATTTGCAAAGCGATCGCAATTCTGTGTATAGTATCTGACTAGCTTTGCTTGACAGAAACATGGGAGTGCAGAATACTACATAGTCATAAATTGCATTTCAAGTCAGGAACATTTTCCCCTTCAAATAAACAAAAGGTCACTCTCACATTTCCATTGGGACACTCCTACATTTCTGCTCACTTGTCATCTGGTGTAGCAGTTACCTGCCAGAATGAGTTACCTGACAAGGCTCATAGTTCTAGGTTACAAAAACATCTATAAATAAAACACAGCTATATACACAACCCAGGCTCAGTTTATAGCTGTTCCATATACATCATAATGATGCAACACAGAAATACCGCACATTTAAAACACTTCACATAAGAATATATCACAGTAGTAATGATACATGAAGGGAAAGATGTGAGAATATGTGACAGAAGGGTTTGGGATGGATCATGAATGTTTTTCTGTAAATAGTTAGAGCATACCATGTGGTTGCTAAGGTTCTACCCAGGCAATAGTTTCCATTAGTCAAGGCAACACAAAATTTAAAAGTGAGGTAAAGTACCACAAAAAGTGGGTCCAATCAGGAATCTCTCACTGCTTCTATTGCTGTTGAGTGCTACATTTGAAATGTCATCCACATAAATCCCACTGATCGGTCTGGACTTGCAATGATCAACACAAGGATCAAGAAAGTTTCCATATGGATTGTATGGACAATTATTTGAATTCCCCCCCCTTTTTCAAATTTTTGTTTAGAGCAAGATATGACATAGTAAAGGCAGAGTATTAAATGTATCAAAACAGTTAAACTTTGTAAAGACATTTTCATATCTACCAACTATAAACTATTGTTAACATTTAATCATAACACTGCCCGAAGGGGCCTGCAGTCTGCAAAGTAATTAAACCCGAAGGCGAACCCTAGCAAAACTTATTTGTTGGAATTAGGGAACAATTAATAGATATTAACATTAGAAGTGGAGCCAAGAAAGGTAAGTGGGGTGACAGTTATTTGAAACTTGACAGGGGTCAAGGAGCCAGCTGCAACCCCCACCTTCAATATGGAATTCGGTTTTGTTTTGATTTTCTGTACACCTCTCTCTCTCCTTCCTCTTTCTGAATTCTGTCTGACCAGTCTCCCATGAATCAGTGGCTGCACTCACCATGGCATTCTCGTGTATAATATTTCATATCAAATAACAAACCAGGCTCATTCAGAAGATTTCCTTCTAATATGGAAACTGTTTCTATTTTCATTTTATGGAGGCTGTTCCCATACATCAGCAAACCTCTTTTTGAACAAACTGTGCAAACCCACTTTGAGCCACAGTCTCTGACTATGATATGTCTCACCAAACTAGTAATCCAGCAAACATCTGTTTACTGGAATCACAGGTAGACTGCTCAATGTGAGTGGCATCTTGAAACAACGGAGTGGAAGTTCATTTTTCAAACACTCAAAACTGTTCTAAATTGTATTGCAAATGTGTTGTACATGTACATAAAAACATAAGAACATGAGAGAAGCCAATGTTGGATCAGGCCAATGGCCCATCCAACATTCTGTCACACAGTGGCCAAAAAGACCATCAGGAGGTCCATCAGCAGGGCCAGGAAACCAGAAGCCCTCCCACTGTCCCCCCCCCCCAAGCACCAAGAATACAGAGCATCACTTGCCCCAGAGTTCCTATCTATACCTTGTGGTTAATAGCTACTGATGGATCTCTGTTCCATATGTTTATCTAAAGCCATCCATGCTTGTAGTCACCGCCACCTCCTGTGGCAGATAATTCCATGTGTTAATCACTCTTTGGCTGAAGAAGTACTTCCTCTTATCTGTTCTAACCCAACTGCTCAGCAATTTCATTGAGTGCCTATGAGTTCTTGTATTGTGAGAAGGGGAGAAAAGTACCTCTTTCTCTACCTGTTCTGTCCCATGCATAATCCTATAAACCTCAATCATGTCACCCCCTTAGTTGTCGTTTCTCCGAGTTAAAGAGCCCCAAGTGCTTTAACCTTTCTTCATAGGGAAAGTGTTCCAACCCTTTTACCATTCTAGTTGCCCTTTCCTGCACTTTTTCCAAAGCTATAATATCCTTGTTGAGGTGTGATGACCAGAACTGGACACAGTATTCTAAATGAGGTCGCACCATTGATTTATATAGGGGCATTAGGATACTGGCTGATCTGTTTTCAGTTCCCTTCCTAATAATCCCCAGCATAGCATTGGCCTTTTTTTACTGCAGTCCCACACTGTCTCAACATTTTCATTGAGTTATCCACTACGACTCCAAGATCTCTCTCTTGGTCAGTCTCTGCCAGTTCAGACCCCATCAACAAGTATTTATAGTTAGGATTTTTGGCTCCAATGTGCATCAACTTGTACTTGGCCACACTGAACCCCATTTGCCACGTTGATACCCACTCGCCCATCTTTGACAGATCCCTCTGGAGTATCTCACAATCCTCCCTGCTTTTCACCACCCTGAACAACTTCATGTCATCTGCAAATTTACCCACTTCACTGCTTATTCCCAACTCCAAATCATTAATGAACAAGTTAAAAAAGCATCAGACCGAGTACTGATCCCTGCGGTACCCCACTGCTTACCACCCTCCACTGAAAAAACTGCCCATTTATACTTACTCTCTGTTTCCTATTAATTAGCCAGTTTTTGATCCACAAGAGGACTTGTCTTTTATCCCGTGACGATTGAGCTTACTTGGGAGCCTTTGATGAGGCTTTTCCTTGCCCAAATAGCACCCAATAGGGTAAAAAAAACCCATTCAAAACAGGATTGTTTTCTGGGTCATTTCATTCTTACTTGAGGGAGAGGAAAGTTTCAGGGCTTATCTCTTTAGTATTCTGGCCTTCTACATCTTGTATTCCTAACTCCCAGAACTGAGAGTATTAATACTAATCCAGTGTGGCAAACCAGATTGCAAATACTTTGTGAGTTTTCACACTGCAGCCTGGAAAATGCTGTTTTCTAAGCATGCAACAAGATATATGTTGCTGACTGATCAGGGCCATCAACTATAAGCATATAGAAGCAGCAAATGCATTCCAAATTCAGCTGTTTTTAATCATGCATAAGTTTTCTCTGCAGTCCCTGGAGCATGTGTGAATCTAGCAAGCTTGTAAATTGTGAGTGTGACCCAATGGTGGCTCTGCAAGTCATTTCCCATTCAGAATGTTACCACTGCCCAGACAAAAAAACCCACAAGCAAACCATTGACATACTGCTTGTTTTAAGGTATATATAATGTGATCCCATGAAGTGCTCAACTCCAGAGAAAATGCCATTGAAAACAATGTAAAGTGGATTTTTGAATGTCTTATTTACAAAAATGAACACATCTTTGCATTAAAACATAGCTTAACTCCATCTGAATCAATTCAGATGGATTTAGGAACTTTGGTCAACCTGATCTACACATGGGGAGACCAAAGTCCTGACATGTAAAAATGGCACGTTAAAAGAATTTACTGAGTTTTAGCCAAGAATAGCTTCATGATATAGCCATGGAGCACTGATCAGAAATAAAATATAGTAGACGACATAATTTTTAAAAACTAGCAAATTAATATTTTAATAAAACTCATTAAAAACACTTTTCTTAGCAGATCTAACCACACTGTGTTCAGGCAGGGAACTCTCTGTCTCTCTCTCTCACAAAAAACAAAAGCAAATAAATGCAGGAAGGCACATTTGAGAAACAGTAGGAAACTCAACCACTGTGAAAATAACATGAGATATTATTGACACACTCACGCAAAAAAGTGTGCACATGAGTACACCACATCATGACCACAGAGGCAGAGGATGTTATGAGTACACGATGAACCTTGATGCAGCTGTCATTAAGCCCTGCTATGTGCTTCCTCGCAAATTATTGTTATCATTCTAGCAGAACTAGAATGAGGGGAGCCTTCTCACCTTGCTAAAGAGACGGCAAGCATGCCTATCAATGATCTCTCACTCCCAGCACCTCTCCTGCTCTCTGCAGGGCCACATAGCCTAGAGGACCATCATATTTCTGAACCTCTTTTCTTCAGCCTTAAGGAAAATAAGGAAATACATTTATGGCAAGTGTTTTTAGCCAATAACCAGAAGTCAGATTTAGCTCATGAAGGATGCAAATCAGCCTCAAGGGGGAGGCAGGAAGTAGAGCCAGAGATGCTGCAAGGTTAAGAAGTAACAGGCTCATATTCAAGTTCCCCCAGCTCACAATTCTTGTTTAATTATTATGAGTTGGTCTCTCTTAGCCTCATGTCAATTTAAAGTGAGACAAACACTGAACTTATATCCCACTTTTGCACCCCCCTGGCTAACACTCATCACACCAGAGAGCTGGGTCTACTGGTCACTGTTGGCAGAGCAAAGAAGTGAATAACTTTAGCTCTTTATTTGGTCTCAGTGAAATGGCCCTGATTATTAAAATTTACTGGACTTCTGTAAATATAGTTTTAAAAACTGCCAAAGTCGCTGGGAAATACAGAGCATGGAAGTAGGATGTACACAAAAGGAAAGGGAATGTGGCCTGGTTGCCTTAGCAATGTGCTGCCTTCCCCATCCTTCCCATGCAACAATGGGAAAATATTCATTGTTTGCAAACACCATGCTTCAGTAATAACCTATTAAAGTTCACATTGCACAGAGTGTCGGGAGGGTTAAAATAAATGGACACTACTCAACCGTCAGGGCACTATAAATCTACTCAGCTTCCAAAACCATCTGAAAAACAGACTGGTGACACCTCTTGTGCAGACAACCCTACCAAAGGAAAGAATTCCATAACCTCTGTGCCACCACTGAAGAGGCTCTGTCCCACAGAGCAGCGCAACTTCCTTCTACCAGGGAGAGAACCTTCATGATTATGGCATCCTCCCTCTGGAATGCATTGTCAGAAGACACATTTCTGCACAACAGGACCTGATGATGTTTCAGGGACTCTGTAAGGCAGAAATTCCAGCATGCTTTGGACTCATAATATCTCTCTATTGTGATGTATAGTTGGCTAGTGGTTATTGTAATATTTGATGTTACTTGCAGGAGTTCTTATAGTTTTAAGGCTGGGATTAAATTGGTTTTATGTAATTTGTATTATTTTATACTAGAAATAAGGCCCATTGTGGAAATAAATACAACGGGCTCTAAAAACAGGCTGCCCTTGGGCACTCAGCATCAATTTGCTGTGGTGACCTCAGCAGGGTATAATGACACAGAGCTTACCGTTTTCTCCAGGGGAACTGATCTCTGCCATCTGAAGAGTAGTTGTAATTCTGAGTGATCTCCAGCCCACCCCTTGAGATAGGCAACAATGGTTCCCCAGGAGGAAATGGATGGTTTGGAGGGTGGAGTCTATCGCTTTGTACCTGTCTGAGGTCCCACCCCTCCTCAAACCCCACTCTCTCCAGGCTCCACCCCTCAAATCTCCAGGAATTTCCAAACCTGGAGGAGGCAACCCTATTTCCTTCCCAGCCAACCACTATGTGCCCCTCTGACTTCAGGTTTCCATCTCTTCCCCCCTCCCTGTAGCCTCTACCTAGGAGAACTAGTCTTTCTCCACAGTGGGGACCCAAGCAGGAGGGAAGCGCCCTCAGCAGGGTAAAATGACACAGAGTCCACCCTGCAAAGCAGCTGTTTTTCCAGGGGAGCTGATCTCTGCCATCTGGAGAGCAGTTTTAATTCTGAGTGATCTCCAGCCCTCACCTGGAGATTGGCAGTAATGGTTCCTCAGGAGGAAAAGTATAGTCTCTCCAGTGGAGACCAAAGCAGCTTACATAATTATCCTCTCCTCCTTTTGCTCTGCAGAACAACCCTGTGAGGCAAGTTAGGCTGAAAGTCTGTGACTGAAATCACCCACTCAACCAGTTTGGTGTAGTGGTTAAGTGTGTGGACTCTAATCTGGGAAAACCAGGTTTGATTCCCCACTCCTCCACTTGTACCTGCTAGATGACCTTGGGCAAGCCATAGTTGAAAAAGAGCAGTTTCTGTCAGAGCTCTCTCAGCCCCACCTACCTCACAAGGTGTCTGTTGTGGGGAGGGGAAGGGAAAGGAGTTTGTAAGCCACTCTGAGACTCCCTTAGGTAGTGAAGGGCGGGGTATAAATCCAATCTCTTCTTCTTCTTCTTCGGCTTCTACAGCAAGAACCTGGGTCTGGCAGACCCTGCTCTGAAGCGCTAACTGCTATGCCTACGGTAGCCAACCTCCAGGTCGAGCCTGAAGATCGCCGGGTATCACAACTCCAGACAACAGATCTTTTCCCTCCCCCTGGAGAAAATAACTGCTTTGGAGGGTAGGTTCTTTGGCATTCTAGTCAGCTGAGGCCTCTCCCTGCTCCAAACTCTGGCTTCTGTAGACTCCACCACAGAATATCCAAGAATTTCCCAACCTGGAGCTGGCAACCCCAGTCAGGACTGGCCCCAATGAGTTCCCCACAAAGGCCTGGAAAGTGCTTCCTGCCTTTGCTTTTTTACTGACAGAACCAAGCATGGTTGCCTAGTAACAACCACTGCGTGAAAAGTTAGTCCCACAGGAGTCAGGCAGGAGAAGTGTCTTCATCAGGAGAGACAGCCATTTTTGCAGTTTTCTGTGAATGAAGAGTGTCCAGGCTGGCAGTGGGCAGGGGAGACAAGTGGACCCAACACCCAGCCAATGTCATGTGAGTACTCTTGAGTGGTGGTTGATGGGCCAATGGCTGATGGAGCATACTGCATAGCCAATGGGAGAGCTGGAAATGGCCAATACATAAGGGAATTATATATATAGGATGATTCTACAGGATATTTTGGGATATTTATCATATTTATTTTGTATCTTTTTTAATTGATGTAATGGATGTGTCTGCTATAATTGATATAATTGTTCATTGGTGTAAAACCACTTTAAGCTCATAGCTGAAGAAGAAGAAAAGAGATTGGATTTATACTCTGCCCTTCACTACACAAACGAGTCTCAGAGCGGCTTACAAACTCCTTTCCCTTCCCCTCCCCACAACAGACACCCTGTGAGGTAGGTGGGGTTGAGAGAGCTCTGACAGGAACTGCTCTTTTTCAAAAACAGCTGTGCCAGAACTATGGCTTGTCCAAGGTCATCCAGCAGGTACAAGTGGAGGAGTGGGGAATCAAACCCAGTTCTCCCAGATTAGAGCATGCATACTTAACCACTACACCAAAAGAGAAGTGGTATAAAAATAAATAAATAGATAGATAACATATAAATACATAATCACCCACTACATCTGCATTGGTAAGAGAACACAGTGCCACAATGTTGCAAACTGCACTTCTGCATAGGATGTAACTCTTTTTGATATAAACAGGAGCTGTTTTTGTATGGTGAGATATCAGAGGGAAGGAGCTAGGTCAGTATCAGAGTGGCAGGAAAGAAATCAACAGTAGGCAATCAAATTTCTTCCAGTCAATTCACATTTAATAACTGCAGACTCAATTGATCCCAAATCAAAGATGAATAAACTCAGGGTTTCATTTGGCAAGCAATGACTGAAACAAGAAGAAGGAGAAGAAGATATTGGATTTATACCCCACCCTTCACTTGGATTCTCAGAGCAGTTTACAAACTTCTTTCCCTTCTCCTCCCCACAACAGACACCTTGTGAGGTAGTTGGGGCTGAGAGACCTCTTTCCAGAACTGCTCTTGAGAGAACAACTTTGACAACTATGGCTTGCCCAAGGTCATTCAGCAACTGCAAGTGGAGGGGTGGAGAATCAAACCCGGTTCTCCCAGATTAGAGTCCACACACTTAACCACTACCCCAAACCATTACACCAAACAGCAGGTATAGCTATACCTTTCTGTGGATGATATCACTTTTTAGCAAACTAACATGTCTCCCAAGGTAAGGTCACATTTCTAGTCTTCATCAGAGTCAAAGATAAGTAATTCCCATTCATGATGAGCAAGCTGCTTCAAACTCAAAAGGGTTGGTAGAAGCAGCTTGCTCCTTGTGAACAGGAATTGGCGTGAGTGCTTGCCAAAAGCACAGAAAACATCAGTGCCTGAACTTCTCTTTGAGTTGTTTTGTATGATATTAAGCAGACTTGTTTGACTTGTATTATGTTTTGCATTTTGTTGTGGCTTGTCTTTTGTCCTTTGACATGGTACACATATATGTTAAAGATTTATTTCAAAAGACATATTGTACACATATGTTCAAAGTTCCACTTTATACAGTTTCCTTCTATTATAATATGGTATTATCAGACAAATAAGTTCGTATAAGTCTTTATTTATATACAACTAGGAATAAGGCCCATTGTGGAAATAAATGCAACGGGCTCTAGAAAGAGAGAGTGCCAAGGCCTTGGGCACTCAGAGTCAATTTGCTGTGGCAACCTCAGCAGGGTATAATGACAGAGTCCACCATTTTCTCCAGGGGAACTGATCTCTGCTACCTGAGGAGCAGTTAAAATTCTGAGTGATCTAAGAGGGAATGGCTGGTTTGGAGGGCAGAGTCTATGGCACTGTACCTGTCTGAGGTCCCACCCCTCCTCGAACCTCAACCTCTCCAGGCTCCTTCACTCAAATCGTCAGGAAATCCCCACCTGGAGTTGGCAACCCTATCTCCTTCCCAGCCAAGCATCAACCTACCTTTATTTTCCCCTCACTGTTCAGCTTTCCATCTCCCCCCCACCTGCAGCCTCTACCATGCTGTGAAGCCCTGACTGCCCTGTCACATTGGCTGTCATGGGGGGGGGGGCATCTCAGCAGGGTATAAGGACACAGAGTCCACCATTTTCTCCAGGGGAACAGATCAATGCCATCTGGAGAGTAGTTGTAATTCTGAGCCCTCACCTGGAGACTGGCAAAGGTGGTTCCCCAAGAGGGAATGGCTGGTTGGGAGAAAAGAGTCTATGGCATTATACCTGTCTGAGGTCCTACCCATCCTCAAACCTCACCCTCTCCAGGCTCCATCCGTCAAATCTCCAGGAATTCCTCAGCTGGAGTTGGCAACCTTATCTCCTTCCCAGGCAAGCATCAACCTACCTTTATTTCCCCCTCACTGTTCAGCTTTCCATCCCACCTCCCACAGCCTCTACTGTGCTCTGAAGCCCTAAATGCCACGTCACATTGGCTGTCATGGGGGTGGGGCGATATCAGCAGGGTTCAGCCCCTCTCTCTTGCCCAAGAGAGCAGGGAAACTTCCATTCATTTCCCAAACCAGCGGACTGTGGAGTGGCTAAATCTCTGCTGCCTCCCAGTGTTCCCAGCACAGGCAGCAGGAGCCTTTCCTAACCTCCTCTAGGACGAATGGATGGGCTGGAGTTTATATCGATAGTGCCCTGCCACTTGGGAGGGTCCCTCTTTTTCCGTACTTTTTGGCCTTGGGGCAGCTGGGAACTGTAGACCAGCAGATGAGGAAGCCCCAACTGTAGACCAGCAGATGAGGAAGCAGATGAGGAACCCAGTGAATGATACCCCTGCAGGCCCCTCTCTGGAACTACGGCTCAATTGAACCTTATGGGAGAACATTCTACCACAGACAGCAGCCACCTCACAAATACAGGTAACTGCCATTCCGTTACACCTACCAACAGCCACTGAGGGAACAGTTGGTCCCACACAGAAGGCAAGCAGGAGAAGCATCTTCATCAAGAGAGAAAGCCGTTTGCCAGAAATTCTGACAGGCACAGTGGCTGAAGAAGAGGACAGGGAAGAGGAGCAGACCCAGCTCCCAGCCAATGACACGTGAGTACTCAGAGCCAGTGGATAGGGACAGCTTCTGAGTGACAGGGCAGGGAGCCAAAGGTTGTGGGAGCATGTGGAATATTCAAGAGAGTGCCACTGCCAAATCAGGATTATTATAGAGAGAGATTGTTAGAAATTGCTTTTTCACCATGTATTTTGTTTTCTTAAACTAGGATCCTGGGCAAGCTGGGTCTGAATCCTCACTTTGCCATGGAAATTATCACTTATCATTTTCTAGGGTGGAACCTCCCAACAATGCTCCTGGTCCCTCACCCTTGATCAATGGAACAGTGGGGGAAAATAAATGGACAAAGAGTACTGGATGTCACTTTCTGTTTCAGAACAGGAAGTGATTTCATGATGCTCTAGGAATTTTCAAATATCTATGGTAAAAAGCATAGATTTGTAAATTCCTAGAACATTTTGATATCACTTTCTTACCTGAAATGGGAAGTGACATCCAGCAGTCTCTCCCTTCCAACACTTCCAGAGATTACCAGCCAAGGGTATTGTTGTTGTTAGCTGCCTAGAGCCGGCTTGCTGGCAAGGCAGGATATAAATCGAAATTAATAAATAAATAATAAATAAATAAATAAACAAGGGCCGACAACCCTAAAGCTCATAGGAAGACTCTGGGTCAGTCATATTCTTTCAGCCTAACCTACTTCACAGGGCTGCTGTTGTGAGAGAATGGAGGAGGGCAAAACAATGTTCTGTGCTGCTTTGAGTCCCCACTGTGGAGAAACTCTGGATGTAAACAAACAAATACACCAAGTAAAGGCACAGATAAGAGATCAAGTGATTCACATGCATGTACAAATCATTCTCCAGTGGTATGTGAAAGAAGAGTTAGAGGGCGGCAGTCAAAGAAAGTTTTAAAACGCAATGAAGACAGGCAGCCAATGCAGAAATGCCAAAGGACCCAAACAAAGTATTGTGATTGCAGGCACAGGGCTTAGTAAGAAGAAGGCCTGCAGAGGTCCACAAAAAACACACCACACAAAAATTTCGGAATAAAAACCAGGCCACAGCTTTTATTGATTACAGACCAAGGAACATTGGCGAAGCATGGGGGTGGATCCTGGAAAATCAAGCAACCTATCTGCCGCCCAATAACCATGTCCCTCTGTTGGCCAGCAAGGCACTTTGTGTTCTCTTATGAATTATGAGATTCATAAGCCTGAACTTTGGGCTGCCTTTAATGGAAGGGCCATGCGCTTTCTTCATGATAGGAGTCAGCTCCAGCCCATGCCAGGAGGCTGACACCCTAGACAGTTCACCTGGGACAGAGACAAAGAGGTTTTTCTCTCTCTGTCTCAGCGCACTGGTCAAACCCCTGCCCCCTCTCCTACACATCTGGATAGTTATGCTAACTGAGCTGCCTAGCAACTAATGTGCCAGACATTAACCAACAGGCCAAAGTCATTGATTAACAATAGACTTGGCCAGGTGAGTCATCGGACCCCAGACTCAGTGTCTGTTTCCTGATGAGATCATAGTCTTGCAACATTGACCATCCCCTGGATCTCCTCCCTTTGCCCACCTTTAACCTATCCAAGGGTCCAGAAGGGACGGACCGCCTAGAGGTGTGTTAGTGGGATGTGGTCTGTATAGCCTGCCCCAAGACCCCCAATAAAAGTCCAAACCCAGAGGCACTCAGCCTCTTGAGCCGTCGCCCTCTGTCAGCTTTACTACCCCTTCAGTCCAGCTTACTGTACCCAACCCTTGCCTCCATCTTTAATCCTCTCTCTCTGGAATCGCGATCCAGGAGAACCACGTGGTCTTGCAGGTTCAAGCCTCGTGTCCCCATAGCCTTTCTATTTTTCTCCCCATCCAATTTTTCCTGACATCGGACAACGCATCTAAGGTACTGTGCTTTTCCCCACCAACGATAACCTGCTCATGCGAATGTGCTATTTTCTCCCTTTATTTCATTAGGCCTGTGTGATTGTGTGTGTGATTACGTTTTTGGTGTGCTTGACCTACATCATTCAGTAAACAGCATTGAACTGGAGATCTGCCTCACGTGCCTCTTTCCTTGAGAACTCCCGGGAGGGGTGGGACCCTGGTATAGTTGGCAAGAACCCGTGTATTTTGCTGATTGCTAAACATAAATTAAAGCAATTCGGCTAACACCTCAGCTCACCTGCTGAGGGAAAAACCCAGGAGTGAAAAATAGTACTGGTATCACAAGGGCGGCTGCCACTGAGTGGTACCCATTTGACACCTGGGGTGAGCCTGGGCACAGCCTGTGAGATGGGCCTACCACGTGGTGACTCAAACCCCCAGACCCCTTAAGGAGGTCCCCAAAAGGGGAGAGGTGGACACGCAGGCCCATCTCCCTGAAAAGGATTCACCTGGATGCACAAAACCGCCAGCTATGACAGCAAAGAACATAGAAAACCTTTAAACCCAAGGAGGGTGTGTGGGAATCCAACGAAAATTGCACTGCCAGACCTCACTGGCAATGCTGCTTAAATTTTCCTGGGCAGACTCTATGTCACCACTGCGCAGAGCCCGCCAAATTCCAGGAGACCCATCAGTTGTCCCCACCAAGCTAACGTGGAGCCAGCCAATGTGGTCACCCCAGGCTCCCGCCTGCTGGCTGTTAGCCCAATGCGGGGGGGAGACCTCCTCCAACCCTCCTCTGCCCGTGCAGCAATCCAGCATTTTCAGGTTAGTCTCAGCTGTGTTTGTGAGGGTCCTCAAATGAGTTTCTCAAACCAGATAAATGAAGAGGAAAAAAACATTTCAAGTTGTCAGAAGACTGCCTTTGAGATTTAAGAATCACCTGACTCTTAGTTTAATAGTTTATGCCTCCTGGTGAATATTTTGTAGGCAAGAGAATATAAGAGATGAGATGAGATGGCTTATTAGTTTAGAACAATACTGCAAATCACATAAAAACGCACACCCTTACAAATATGCACTTGAAACTCCTCTCCCAGTTGTGCTCTACAAAGCGGTTTTCTGAGGACAAAGGCCCTTTAAGCTACCATTACACAGATAGGTGTGTAATGTTTGTAATTGGACATTTATGATGTTTGTGTCCTTCCAGCTTCTTCTGTTTTTTAGCCACCTTGAATCTGAGGGGATGAGGAGGGATAGAAATGTTTTAAATCAATCAATAAGTGTGTAGTGTGGCACTTTGTAGAGAAAAGAGTAAGCTCTTCCTCCAGGAACCAGGGTTTGAGATGAGGCACTCACATTGCCCAAAAGCAGGGGGAAAAGAGGAAGTGGGATCGTTTCATTTCAAAGATAGGCCAAGTTCAGTTTGGTCAGGGCTGCAGTCCTTCATTTTGCTCTATAAAACAAAGAACTTCAAACACTGGATGTTAACAAGTCCTATAAACAAAAACTAAACCAAGGACTACAGAATCAACTCTCCTTTTTCTGAGGATTACTAGATACCAGAAACTTGTTATAGCTTGTTACGTGAAATTCCAAGGCAGATTTTGAATGAAGTAGTAACTCATTATTCCTTAGGGTTGCCAGCCTCCAGGTGGGGTAGGGTTGCCAAGTCTTCAAAACTCACCGGCGGGGGGGGGAGTCCTCCTCCGGCTGGGAGTTTCTCCTGGCACGCGCGCTTTGCATGTGCGCCCAGCGACGTCACCGAAAGTGACATCAGCACGTTGGGGGCATTGCCAGAGCATCGCTCTGGCAACGCCCCCAACGTGCTGATGTCACTTCCGGTGACGTCATTACGTCGTCCTCGCTGGATGACGTCGGGGGTGGGGTTCCCCCTGCCGGCCAAATGCTGGCTGGCGGATCGGGAACCCCTTTAGCGGGGGATCCCCCACCCCCCAGGCTGACTTGGCAGCCCTAAGGTGGGGCCTGGGGATTTCCCACTTTTACAACTGATCTCCAGCAGACAGAGATCAGCTCCCCTGGAGAAAATGCCTGCTTTGAAGGGTGTGCTATATGGCATTGTACCACGCTGAGGCCTCTCCCCTCCCCAAACCCCACCCTCTCCTGGCTCCACCCCTAAAATTTCCAGGTATTTTCCAAACAAGACATGGCAACCCTATTATTCCTGCCGTTATGGCATACAGTTCTGTTATGGCTGAAACTGCTTGGTAAATTAAATTCATTTGCTTGTAATAAAATCAAGGTTTACTATTTCAGATTATCTACCTCAATCATTTCCTTCAAAGACCTCCTAAATTGTGGTACATAGCAGTGTTTGTATAATATCAGAGAATATAGTCTGAGCTTCACTACATGTATTGTATAGTCACTATATTTGAGCTTCTAGAAGTCAAACCATGTTTTCTTTTTCTGCATGTGACAGTGTGGGGTTGCCACAATATGATTTATCTCATCTGGCCACACATACCATGATTAAAAATACTGCTTGGAAGCCGGGAAGGGAAGGAAATAGGTGTTATGTTCTGTCCCTATTTATGGCCTCCGGCCTAAAGTGACAGCATATGTACGTGTATCAACACAGCTGAGTCAATTCACAGAACGAATCTGTCCCATCATGCACACTGAAACCCAGAACTGCTTTCTCAAGTTGTTTCCCTGCATGACAGCAGGATGTATGTGATTACTACAATCATGCAGATGAGGGTAATCACACCATACCAGTGCAGCCCAACCATCACCATCAGGGCTATAATCTCCACCCCAGCTCCAGACATCATCTGACTATCAACACATGACAACTTGGACCAATGAATGGCAGGGGAAGAGACATTTCCAAGGCTGTTTGGGACTTTGGGGTAGGATTCATAGAGGCTAGGCCTAGGAACCAACCACCAGGAATCTTGACTCCGTGAGCTGCATGACTAACTGGAATATCTTGTGTTGTATAAGGCACTGTATAACTCTTTGGTTTCAGCAGCTCACTGGATTTGGCCCAAACTGAGTTTAAGCTCGCCCCTCCCTGCTTTACTGCATGGATCCCTGCCTGGATAGGGATCTTGCCTGCCTATTACTTTACTGTACCTCTTGCCGCAGGTTCTCTGACTCCTCAAACATCCAGGCCTGCTTTTGATATCCCCTCTTGTATTTGCAACAAATTGAATCTGTTCAAAAGAGATCAGCTTCAGTTGAATCAAAAGGGAACTAGCCTGCTGTCACTTGATATCAGAAAGGTGGCAGAGCAGCTTTTAAACTAACTTGTGGGGGAAACCTATCAGGAGCTGGAGACCCCCTGGTTCAGAACGACTCATCCCAAAGGGATGATGTGGTAAATTCTTGGTGAAATTATGATGGGGGAGGGCTAGGACTTCTGAATGAGAATTGGGCAGTAAAGAAGGGCCATCTGAGGAAACTAGGGGGTTGAGGAAAGCTGGGATGTTTAAAAAAAAGAAAGGAGGTACAGGTGCCTGTATTCCAAAACTAGAAGTTTCCAAGCCAAGATGGAGGACCTAGAGTGCTAAATAACAATGTAGATATACTGGGCATTTCACAAACTTGGTAGAATGGGAAAAATCAATTGAACTCTGTTATAGAAAGAAACTCTATCTCCCTATCCTGGATAGACAGGATAGGGAGGGATGTGCTGGAGGTGGTGTTGCTCTGTTTATCAGTGACAGCATAGAGCTGAGATTCAGGTGAGTAGCTATGTTGGTCTGAAGTAGCAGAACAAAGTTGAAGTCCAGTAGCACCTTTAAGACCAACAGAGTTCTATTCAAGGTTATACCTTGAAAAACTTATACCTTGTATAAGATTTTTTTTGTCTTAAAGGTGCCACTGGACTCAAAACTTTGTTCAGCATAGAGCTGAGTAACCTAGAAGACATGTGGAGGGGAACTGTCCCTCAGAATCACTATGGGTGAAGATACTGAACCCTATTGGCTACTTAAAACTGGGTATATGTAGTATTGTTCCCCTAACCAAAACCATGAGGCAGACCTCAAGATAGAGAAAGAAGAAGGGTGGGGAACAAAGGGGAGAGTGTTGTGATACTGGTTTACTTCAGCTACCCTAATGGTGACTGCACAAATATGTTTTGAAGCCATGCCATAGAAACAAGCTTTCTAGACATCAGAAATGACTATGCACTAGGGCAGTTAGTCACAGAGCCAACTAGAGGTGTAGCAACTCTGGCCTTCAGGTGGCTGCTGTTGAACAGGAGTACGCAACTAGTCCTGGATGAGTCATGCAGCTCTCATGGAATCAAGTTGCCTGGTAGTTGGTGCCTAGGCCTAACCTCTATGAGTCCTCCCCCAAAGGCCAAAACAGCCCTGGGAAGGGCCCTGCCCCTCCCTCTGCAGTTCACTAACAGGAACAGTCACTGAGGGTATTCATTTCTTAAAGCTGAAGGAGCTGCTTATTATTTTGTGTTTTTCATACCCTTCCCAATGTATTTTTTATTTCATTTTTTTCTGGGCCTTTTCTCAGTTTTGTAGAAAAATTTGTCTGTCTCTGTATTTAAGTATCCACAGATGGGGCCACACTAAGAATTAAATATATTGATGGGGTGAAGGAAAGTGGACAAAGGGAGCTTTTTCTCCCTCTCCTATAATACCAGAACTTGGGGGAACCCAATGCAATTGTTGGGAAATAGGCTCAGAACAGACAAAAGGAAATATTTCCTTACTCAATAAGTAATTAAACTGTGGGATTCTCTGCCATAGTAAATAATGATGACCATGAGCATAAATAGCATAAGGGGTGTGTGTGATAGATTCATAGAACAGAGGTCCATCCATGGCTACTAGCCATGGAGTCTGTCCCACAGGGCCCTGATCTTCAGTGGGAGCAGATTCCACTAGGCCAGAGCCAGGGCAGGAAAAGCCCTGTTCCCTGGACGAGGCTAAGCGGATGTCCTTTGGGCCGGTGGTTACCAGTAAATGTTGATCCTGTAAGTGCAAAGCTCTTCAAGGCATATATGGGAAGAAGCAATCCTTTAGATAGCCTAGGGCTGCTAAATGGGCAGACCTTCCCTGTAATCTGGAAAGGCTGGAATGTGCTCTCATCCTTTAATCCCTCTGTATTTTTAATGTCCTCCTGTCACTTTGCCCTTCTCACTATGTACTAAAGCTCCCAGTGCCTCTCTCACACAGTCTATGCAATTCATGCTTCTTCCAAATTGCAGCTCAGCGCTGGCTTGATGAGGAAATTCTCATGGAAAGGTTCTTGTCTCTTGGTCTTGGCATGGAGAAAAGGGAACAACCAAATTGTCAGCTACCCACATTTACTGAATGGCTCAACCACTCATGCTCTGAGCAGTTATGGAACAATTTAGGGAGAGGAACTTCTCTTCACCAAAACAGTTGCCAATTAAATTTCAGAGACTTTTTTCAACTCTTCTTAGTATGGCATATTTCTCACTCAAAGAAGTGGTTTCATAGGAATACACACTTTAAAAAATCAGATTGTTTCTGTTTTAATCCCATTTTCAGGTCAATCAAAGTCTGAAGCTTCATTATATGTGGAATAAATTTGATATGTATATATTTATTTACTTCATGTATACCCCACTTTACTCCTCAGTGAATACACAAAGTAGCTTACTTCACTCTCCTCTGCTGCAATTTATCCTCACAACAACTCTGTGAAGTAAATTTGGCTGAGAGTATGTAAGTGGCCCAAAGTCACCCAGCAATGTTTCAGCCACAAGCAGTTAGGATTTGAACCTGTCTCCCGATCCTAGTCTAACATTCTAACCACTACACTGTACCATGTTATCGTAACATGAATATACTGAAGGAGGTTTCCTCAAAGGCTCTGACATCTTTAACACGTCAGTTTGTTTGTTTGATTTATATACCGCCTTCCCTAAACAGGCTCAGGGCGGTGCACAACAATTAATATAATACAATTAAAACAACATTAAAATGACAGTTTGCACAGAATAATATCATAAAACACCATGTAAAAACAGCGATCAGATGTTATATCAAATCCGGTGTCTAATCAGATGTATAATCAGATCCAGGCCACTGGTGGGTGACTGGCCAAAAGCTGGGGAGTGGGGAGACGTCCACTGTGTCAACCAAATGCCTGGTGGAAGAGCTCTGTCTTGCAGGCCCTGCAGAACTGCAATAAGTCCTGCAGGGCCCTGATTTCATAGGGGAGCTCATTCCACCAGGTGGGGGCCAGTCAGGAAGAAATTGGTGCTTCAAATACAACTAAGTACTAAGGGTATGTATTTGTTTATTAACTAATTCAATAACAGAATAAAGATGCCATTGTCATTAATATCATTGTGATGAAAACTGTTAGTCTGGTACTAGTTAATTTAAAAATTATTTACATACATGAATATGGAGAGTCAAAAATGTCTAGTGGTTAGAGTGTTGGACCAGGACCGAGAAGATCCAAGATCTCGTGAACTTCTGTCCCTTGGTGTTACAAGTTACTGCATGTCAGGGGACCCCTAACCTGACTTGTATTGCGTGTATTGTCTAGCTGAACCCTTACACTTGCAGCTATGTGAAGGTTGCCAGGCCAGGCCTAGCGCCTTCTGTGATGGTGCACACCACACAATGTCCCCAACCCTTGAAGCTCCAACCAGTTGCCAGGCCAGGCTGTGATCACACTGGCGGCTTGGCGTGATATGGTGCCACCTCTAATTGAACTGGTTGAAAGTGTTGCAGGGCATATCAGCCACACAGCACACCCTGCTGCAGGTTACCTACAGAGACCTCCCATGGTACAGCTTCCACATTATTGCAGCACTTCAGCCATGGAGCGCACTGCCAAACAAATTTCAAAATTCATGTGTGCAGCATAGTGCACATGTGCACGCTTGTGCATATAGACAATTAAAAAAAAAACCCTGCATCCCCAGTGGCAGAACAGATCTGCAGGTTCAGACTGCCGAATCCGTACTGCGCGTGCTTCCCCATGTTCAGACATCTGGCCATGCACATACACTTAGAAAGTGAGGAGACAAAGGAGGTTCCATGTCAGTAATGGGTGAGTCCAGGGGTCATTTTGTAGAAAAAGATGTGCAGGAGCTCATTAACACAACTCATTTGCATAACTCATTTGCATATGCCACACCCCCTAACATACCGGAAGTGTGTCAGAAGGCAACACCCACCCCTCAGGCTCCACTCCACAGGTGAGTGAAACTGACCTGCTCTTCCTCCATTCCCTTCCCCATCCAATACTTTGTACAATAAAAATAAGCGTAAAGAACACACCCTCATTCTCTTCCTGCTCCCTTAAAACCACCAGGTTTCAAGTAGACTTGAGATACCCAGGACATCTGCACCACCCATCCCTTTCCCTTCCCCTCCCCACAACAAGACACCTGTGAGGTAGGTGGGGCTGAGAGAGGTCTTTTGAGAACTGCTCATGAGAGAACAGCTCTGAGAGAACTTGTGACTGGCCCAAGGTCACACCAGCAGCTGCATGTGGAAGAGTGGGGAATCAAACCCGGCTCTCCCAGATTTGAGTCCAACTCCTGACCACTACACCAAACTGATGGGGTGGAAGCTGCTGAAGTGTTGGTGAAATTTCTCCAGTACTTATGTGCCATGTGCCCAGATAAAAAATGGTATACTTAGAAAATTTATATGCCACCTTGAGCAAGTCTCTGGAAAAGCAGCACACAGTCATAAAAGGAACAATGATAAAATTATCAATATTAAAACAAAACATTAAAAACAATAAAGACCCTAGCAGGGCTTTCCCCGGGGTGCTGCGCCTCTGCACTGCTCAGGGAAGCTGAGGAGGGGGCGGGGCTTGGTCATGTGCCCGCCCCCTGGGCTTCTCACTCCCAGAGCTCCACTCCTGTGCGCTCCCACTCCAACGGACCCCTGGGTGAGTCATATCTGCTGAAATGAGAGGGTGGGGGAGTAGTGGAATGCCAAGGGTGGGGGGTAGGTGGAGAGAGCGGCAAGGGTGGGGGGGTGAGGAGAGCAGCAAGGGTTGGGTAGACTGATGATGATGGATAGAAGAGATGAGGGTAGACTGACAGATAAACGGAATGAGAGAAAGGGGAAATAGGGGATAGGTTATCAGAGAAGGAAGGGTAGCTTGACAAAGAAGGGAAGGGGCAAAAGAGATGGGGGTAGGTTGACAGAGAAGGAGAGGGGTAGAAAGAGGGTGAGGAATGTTAGAGAAGGATGAAGAGGGAAGGAAGCAAAGAGGGGGAAAGGGATGCACCCTCTCCACAAGTGTCTTATGGGTCCCCACTTGTCTATATAATATTAGCCACCTGTGGTCCCCATCTGTGGATACTTAAATCTGCAGATCAGGGCCAAATGGAGGCTAAACAGATTTTTCTTCGAACTTGGAGAACTTCTCAAGTTTGCAGAAAAATCTGAAATTAAAAAGGGGGGAGTAAATCTCCCCCAAATACATTTGTGTTGTCTGCACATGCACAGACAATGCAATTACTAAATGAGGAGCTGGAGGGCACCAGCAGCCAGGCCTGGTGGCAGTGGAGAATACCAGCAGCCATGCTGGGCCCAGCCCTGAGGATGCTAGCAGCCGCACTGGGCTCAGCTGTGGCAGCAGAAGACACCAGCAGCCATGATGGGCTCATCCATGGTGATAGAAGGTCAGTGGCTGTGCCAGGCTTGGCAGTGGCAGTGGAGAATGCAAGCAGCCACTCCTGGCCTGGCAGCAACAGTGGGAGAACCTGAGTGAATTACTAGCTGTGCCCAGCTTTGCATGGAGAGTAAGGCTGTTTTTACATCTGACTTTCCCGCTGGAATCATTCTAGTTCCAAAAAAACCTGCCCACACTTCTGTGCGGTGTGAAACTGTGCTGCTACTGAAATGTCCACATCTACTAATTGCCCTCCTGTGGTCAAGCTAGTATTCAACCAGCTTGATTCTGCTTTAAACAATTGCTGTTATTAGGGCACTTAGACCCCCTGGAGTGAAATTTCACACCACTGTGAATTCAGCACAGGAAAAGACAGCAGTCAAACTACTTTAGAGGGGAGGTGTAAAATGACCCTAAGTGATTCCCCCCCGTGAGTCTCCCCCAACAAGTCTCTCCCCACACCATGAGACTCTCCCCCAATGAACCACATGGGGAGTTATTAGCATTGGGGGTAGGGATCCCCCCCAGGAGTATTGTGGGTCCCTGCTTGTAGCCCTAGATCGGCAATGGCTCTGGCTCATGTAAATGAACAGATCATTTTAATACACTGTGCAGTTGGGAGAAAGCAAACAGAGCTTGGAGAAGTTCAGACATGCCAAAACATTTTAATGACATCATATCTGTAAGTACTACTTTAGCCAGGTGGTGTAAAGTAAATCATAGATTTTACAATCAGGAGCTCAAGTACAATTAGAGGGGAAGCAGAGTCCACTCATCACTAGTGATGACTACATATCCTCATTCTTTTAAAAATTGTTTAAAAGAAGACAGGGAGGTTCTACTTTTGACAAAAGCAGTGGTGCTGAGGGGAGACTCTTTGAGCTCTGCACACACACTGATTTTTGCCATCCAAATAACTTCCTTACTGCAATTAGTCCTGCATTGTAATCTTCTCTATGATACAAATAGTAACTTTGAGAGGGACTTTAGATTGGGAAAGTGGTGTAGAGGGAAAGATTAAAATGTTATCGTCTCAGCACTGAGCAACATCAGAGTCCTCCTTATGCTTTAAGGAATCCCCATGTTCAGAGGCAGTACACCTCTGCGCATTAGTACCAGGAGGCCTCAGGTGAAGGCCTCAGCCTCTATGCCCTGTTGCTGGACCTCCAGAGGAACTGTTGGCCACTGTCTGAGACAGGAAGATAGACTAAATGGACCACTGATCTGATCCAACGGAGCTCTTCTTATGCACTTAAAAAAAACCCAGGTTTTTTTTAAATCATCACCTGAACTAAGGAATTTCACAAGACAACTGTCTGAGAAAGGACATGCCAATTGGCAGGAAAGGTCTGTCTTAAAAGATTAATGACTAATCAACAACATCCTTCATGCTCAGCTACACACAGCTTTGTTTATCATGTATTATTTACTGAACAGCTAGGGTAGAATTCTAGGATGATTAACCTTTACATGTCTGTGCAAATTAAAAGGGGCTTGTGAAAACTAAAGAGGATTGGTGGTTGGTAAGATAAGCCTGAAAAGCACCAACATTTCTCCATAGATACTACAATAATTTCTGTTGGAAGGGTATTACTTCAGCCATCTATAAGCAATCATTGCAAAACATTGTTTTCTTTATCCACCTATAAACTAGTGTTCTTAACTAAATCCAATTTTTTTAATAAAGCAGTCAGAAACACTAAAAATATCTGATTGATCAAATATAGACAAAGCATCTATATGTCCAAGAGGCCTTGGTGCTTGTGTAACTCAGCAAATTCTGCAACCAAACTTCTGATAACTAGATTACTGACTGCTTAAAGCATCAGACAGGCAGCTTCTGGTTTCTGACCTACAGTGAAAACACTCTATATGTTCTGAGGGGAGACTCTTCCTCACTCTCAGGCAGATTTCCCCACCAATATAAATATATATAAGTTCTCCTCAGTTACTGAGTCACCCTCCAACAGTGTGTATTTCTTCTTTGTTTGATAAGCTTAAATTGTCCTACCCTGTCATAGATATTTGTTTAGGCTTTAGACCCAGTACAGGAACTCGAGGGAAATATAGGAACTGTCCTGTTTTATACACCCTTGTGAAATGGTACTTGAGGCAGATTAACTTTCGAAAACAGAATAAAGATATTTTATTAAACAGGCAGGAAATATATGAATATGCGGATTCAAGGTATAGAGGTTGCTGAGATAATACTTTCTAATATATACAGAACTGAGGCTTTTGAACATACTGCTTTGACTCCAGTCAGGACTGCAGCAACGATTGCTATTACTACAGACTAAAGAATTGGTTCTACTTGGATTTTAAAAGCATCATGGTCTGCAGTGGAGAGCACCATCAGTTTTGAACTTGAGAATTTGAATCCAACACACAACAGCCTTGTGGATTACCAGTGAGGAAGAATCTGCAATCACCCAGAGTAATTATTGCATGGACTGTTTTGATACTATGTAATTTTTTGTACTGCAACTAAGTATGTTAATAGTGTGTAGCTGCATTAGGTAAGCCATATTTTGCATATGATAGATACTGGAAAAATATATAAATATACATAAATATACTAACTACTTATCAGTTTATTAATTATCAGTTCATTCACATTGAGATTGCTTGCATGGTTTTTTTTTGTGGTTTTGCATATCTTTACCATGTTTCTCACTTGTTTTGCTAACCACTCCAAGAGGTGGCATTGAAGATGTATCAGAAACTTCAATTAGTGCTGTATCTAGACTCCTATCTGAGTTAGTTGCTTGGAAAATATAACTCCAGTGTTCCATCAACTGCCCTGGTTACCTGGTGGTATGGCTAATTAGTGGCCATTAGGGGCTGAGGGAAGGAAAATGGAACCCTTGTGGGCAGAACCTTGGACAATGGCAACCTTCCTGTCCACATTGCTTGATAACCCACTGGAATGCACTCTCACTCAAAAGAACTGAGAAAAGTAGGTTTGGGAAATAGCCTATTGAGGACAGGGAAAGAGGCGGCCAGGGCTCTTTTTCTAGTAGGAATTCCTTTGCATATTAGGTGACACACCCCTAATATAGCAGATCCTCCAAGAGCTTACAGAGCTCTTCTTACAGGGGCTACTGTAAGCACTTGGAGGATTGGCTACATTAGGGGTGTGTCGCCTAATATGCAAAGGAGTTCCTGCTAGAAAAAGAGCCCTTAGATCCCATCATTGTGTGGATATTCCAGTAAGAAGTGCTGCAGTTTGGTAGTACAGTCACGGTTTTCTGGGTTTGTATCAAACATCTTTGCCAGTACGTAGTGGCTTTTAAAACATGGAGCATTATAGCACTTGAGGGCAATTTTGTCAGATGCACTAAAGAGCCAAGAGATCTGGAATCAAGGTGTGATAGACTGTACTTTTTAAGAAGCTTAGAAGTGCTGTACCAACAACTAAAGGACTGTAAGGGTTAATTCTTCACAAAGCCAGAGAGCCTTGAGTGACAGGCTGCTCCAGACAATCTGATTGATTGGCATCAACTAAGCAGAAATGTCTTTTGAGAGCTGGATGCTGAGAGAAGTCAGTCATATTCCTGTCTTTATTGTGAAGAGATATGTTTTGAGACCGTCTACAAATAGCCCTGTCAGAAAAGGGGTTTAGTGCTGACAGAATCAGGCTGCGAGCACACGGCCCTTTAATGCGGGAGGAAGGGCTGCTTCCTCCTGCATTTAAAGGGGCCGTCCACAACGGCCCGCAGCGAGTCCCGCGGTGAAGCGGGCTCCAATGCGGGTTGCTCCCACATTTTCCGACCCCGGGAAAAACTAGTGTTTTCCCGGGAGTCGCGGGACGAACCCGCATTCGAGCCTTCTGGACAGCCTCTCTCGTAATCATTGCAAGAGCCGGGCTGTCCAGATTGCTCCGGCTGCCATTTCCCCCCCCCCCCCCCCGGTTTACACTTGGGTGCTTGGGCAATCAAGCGCCCAAGTGTAAAAGGAGAAAAAAAAATTTAAACTTACCAGGCGGCTGCCACCACTGCTGCCGCCGCCACCAGCCACTTCCGCAGAAGTCACTGGAGCGAGCTGCGGAAGCCAGCAGCCTCCACCCTCTCTGCTGCCTCTGCTGCCGTCCTGCTGCCGCGGTCGCCGGTGGAGGGGCAGCAAGCCTCCCTTGGCGGCCGCCCCACGCCGCCCGCCGCCTTCTTCGCAGCTGCGGACGCTTGCTGCAGCCGCCAGACGTGGCCGCTGTCTCCGGGGGTTGGGATGTGTAAACATCCCAACCCGCGGAAAAAAAACGCGGCCCCTTTAATCCAGGAGGGATCCCGGATTTAAAGGGGCTGTGTGCTCGCAGCCTCAGATTTCTACCTTGACTGAACACAGTCTGAATTCAGCAGCAGCTGAGAGCAGTTTGAACACAGACAGGAGTACTGTGGGGAGAGTTTGGCAAGGAAGTTAGTAGTAAAGAAGACTCCTGTTCAGGCCAAAGGAAAGGCAATATATCTTTTGGAGAGAGAAGAAGATTCCTTGCCCAGTCAAACAGGGAGAGTTATCTCTGAGGAGTACAGAGATCCTTGGTCTGGTGTGATTAGGAACTGCATGTAGAGACCTTAAAAGTCAGTCAAACACTCAAGAAGAGTACTGGTGAACTGAAGAGAAGGGTCCTGGGAAGAGGGTACCCACCTTCTGGGCACCAAAAAGAGTCAGTAATTATACAAATAAAGCGTATTTGAGTGTTTGGGAAACACTGGAACAAAATCCTCTCAATATAAAGCTGAAGTAGCTGAAAATAATTTAAGAACCTCTCATTAGTCTGATATATAAGAACAGAAGTCTGTGCTTGTAATAGTTTTACCTCAGTAATTTAAACCCCTGATTTCACCTGAGCTTTCCCTTTGATGTTAAATAAAACCTTTTGCTATTTTTGAATTTAAAAAGTGTCTCAAGTGCCATTTTCAAGAGTTTAAGTTAAAGGGTGAGCCTATCCCTTTCCTCAGAGTTCTGGGCTGAACAAACAGTCAAACTATATCTTACTGACAGGGTGGGACAGCCAAAGTTTCTCCAGGAGAGAAGAAAACACATTGTCAGGGCTGCTCAGTCAGTGAAGGGGAAGAAAAACAGAGGGGAAATCTATACTCTGAGGGAGGGAAGTGGAAGGTCCATCATACAACTGTACAACAAATTGGCAAGTGTTCTCATGTTTCTATTTTTTGCAGTAAAATTAGTACTGAGGATGCAAAATGTTTGGTTTTTTTGAAAAAGTGTTTATAGAAATATTCGTATTTTAAGTTGTTCACTGTTATTGTTTCAGCAGTGCTGCTGCTTCAGTACTATTTTTCCCAAGTCTAATTACTGGGTATTGTATTCTTCCGGGGAATAGATTCATGGGTGAATCCAGCCAGTCGGGGATCATGTAATATTAGGGTCACCAGCTCTGGGTTAAGAAATACTTAGGGATTTGGGGGAGGCAGAGCCTGAGAATGGCATGCTTTGGGGAAGGGAGGAACTTCAATGGGGTATAAAGACACAGAGTACACCTTCCAAAGTGGCCATTTTCTCCAGGTGAACTGATCTCTTTTGCCTGGAGATCAGTTGTAATCCCAGAAGATCACCAGCCACCACTTGGAGGCTGGCAACCCTATATAATAGTGATGCTACACAGGCAATTAGATTAACTGAGGGCAAGCAAACCCAACTGAGAACAAGAGCAACAGTTTCTGCATCAACCACAATTATGGCCTCAGCCAATCAAGATCATGCAGCAAATGGGACAGTGTCACAATTTTCTGTAGCCAATCAGAGATATGTGCTGATGTTACTGAGGGTAAGTCAAGCAAGCAGTCTTCAAAAAGCATTGCCCTCTCCCCAAATAACCAGACACTTTTATTCCTTCAGATGCAATCCCCTTTTTAAAAAGCACACTTTGACATCGCTGAAAATGTTTGCTATAAACTTCCCTTTCAGCCCTATTGGAATTTACATGTAAAACCAACAGTTTCTAACAGTCCCCTGGCCCAGCATGAGCAACACATTTATAGACACAGGCTTCCAAACTCTTTGGAACTGGTTTTTTCATGTGTCTTGGGTGCTGTATAGCTAGAACCCTGCTGCTATGTGCATGGGAGCTGATTCCAGACTGGACCCAGTATGTCCATCTGCTAACAACTTGCTGTGACCTCAGCAGTTCCCTATTTAGAGGCAACTCAGTCAGAAGTTCCCCTCCCCCTTCATGACAAAGATGCTTGTCTGGAAGATTTGCACATACAGATCATAAACTCAGCCCACTCAGCCTACCGCTCTATGTAAGAATTTTTTTACTACGTCTGTAAAATTCCTCTATAGGGTTTGCCTGGTACAGCTTAAATACATGCAATTGTATCTACAGCCTCTGATACAGTAGATCATGCTATCTTGTTGAGATGTTTGGAGACAGAAGTAGGTATCCAGGGATGTGCCTTGGACTGGTTTAAAGTCATTTCTCATGGAACAGACTCAAAGGGTTGATGCTGGAGATCAGCTATCTTTAGTGCAGGGATTGTCTTCTGGGATCCCACAACCTTATCTCCCAGGTTATTTTGCTCCCAGACTCCCAGCAATGCCGCTTGATGCCAGGGGCTGCTTTGCCACCCCAGAGGAAGCCGAGCAGCAACACAGCCATGACACCTGTGTTGTGATGTGGGCAGGGGGCAGAGCCGGCCCTGTTAAACAGCCGGGCTTCGCTCCTGCCCAAGCCAGTTGCTCCACGTGCTCGCCCACCCTCCTGCCTTGTTCTTAGTGTAGGCTATGGCTGGTCACCTATTTGGGCCAGGTAGGAATTTTTCGCTTCTGCCCAGTATTGGCTGAATGGGTGGAGGTGTTTTTGCCTACCTTGCACTGAGAGCAGTGGATTGGATAGTTGGTTGTGGTGGTAGGCACCTAAATGGGTTGGTCACTTGGCAGGTGTGTGCGGGCAAGAAAGCGGAACTGGTGAGCACCTTAAGGCACTTTCCCATTAGGAAACGGGTTCATCAGGAACTGCCTTTGGATTTTAGGGTCCAGGGTAGGGAATAGTGATCACCTCTGGGAACCTCTTAGGGCAAGGCTCCTCTTTGCAAGTTGTAAGGCTTCAGGGGTAGGCGCTCCTAGGTGGCAACCAGTTTTGCTGGGCTGCTGGTCGCAAGCCAGACACTGGCTCAAGACCAGAGCTGGGTGACCCGCCCGTAAAAAGGGCAAGGAGTTTGGTCAGGGAGTGATGCCTGCCTTGCCTGTTCCATGCTCGCTTAGTTGGTCCCTTGCCACAATGTTACGTTAAATAGTTAATAAAGTGGCCCTTGTTTACTGCCAAACTGTTGTCTGTCTTGTTATTCCAACTTGGGGGGGGGGGATTCAACCTCTATGTAAAACCTTTAGGAGAAATTTTTTGTAGCTTCAGAATGGGATGTCATTAATATGTGGATGATAACCAGCTCTATATCTCTATCAGAATCTCCTTGTGATGCAGTAGAGGTCTTGAGCCACTGTCTGATTGCTGTGGTCAAATGGCTGAACACAAACAAATTGAAACTGAATCAGTACAAGACAGAAGTGTAATGATCTCGAAGGATACTTTGCTTCCCACTTTCAGTGGGGTTCAGCTGACCCTTGCGGACTTGGTTAGAAGCCTAGAATTTAGACTGGATTTAGTATTACTGCTGCAGAAGCAAGTTAATGCAGCTGCTAAAAACACTTTCTTCCAACTCAGCCTAGCCTGGGAGATAGTCCCCTATGCTGACAAAGCCAATCTGGCCACCTGGATCTGTGCCACAGTAATACTGAGACTAGGCAACTATAATGCACTTTACATTGGTCTCCCCTCAAAGTCAACTTGGAGACTTCAGTTGGTGCAGAATGTCACAGCTCAGCTATTATCAGGAACTGGGGGGAACATGCATATTATTCTCATTTTGCAGTCATTTTACTGGCTGCCTACCAGTTACTAGGCTCAGTTTAAAGTATTGGCCACCACATACAAAGCCCTTCATGGGGAGGGGAAGGGAAAGGAGTCTGTAAGCCGCTCTGAGACTCCGAGTGAAGGGCAGGGTATAAATCCAATCTCTTCTTCTTCTTCATATATCGGCAGGACCGCCTTGCTCCCTATGCCTTACCATGGCAGCTTCACTCACCTGAGCAAGGCCCTCTGCAGGGGCCACCCTGCAAATGGGTAAAATCATGTGCACATTCTCTGCTGTGGCCCTCACCCTATGGAATGGCCTGCCTGATGAGAGCCAGTGTGGTGTAAGGGTTAATGAGTGAGACTAGCACCTGGGAAACCCAGGTCTGAACCCCACTCTGCCATGGAAGCTTGCTGGGTGACCTTGAGCCAGTCACACACACTCTCAACCTGACCTACCTCTCAGGGTTGTTGTGAAGATAAAATGGAGGACAGGGGAACGATGTAAGCCATTTTGGGTCTCCTTCGGAGAGAGTGGTGGAGTATGAATAAAGTAAATAAAATAATAAATGAGGTCAGGAAGGCTCCTACACTCCTAGCTTTCCCCAAACCTGAATTATTCAGAAGGACATTTTTACACAAGTAACAGGGCTGAACTGTAAGGAAATAGTTCAGAAAGATACTATGGTAAAGGGATAGGAACAATAGACTGAACTATTGTGTACTGTCTCTTGCTGTAAGTATGCTACTACCAGCTAATTTCAGTAACTTTTAAAGTGTCACATTTAATTGCTGTATATGCTTTACTTCAGTTCTCTTTCAGATTTCTGCTTGTTTTCATATTTCTGCTTTGCTTTGCTTATTGGATGTCCTAGATATTGACTGTATTGACAGACACTATGTAATCTGCCTTGAATCTCAGGGAGAAAGGCAGACTACAAACAACATTAAATAAATAAATAACCATACCACTGCATCCCGTATATTCTCATATCATGTTGGTTGGATTTTATGAATGTAACATGGGGCCTGAATGTTCAAAACACCAACATCTTGTAAATGGTTAGGGCTTTTCCACTGACTTTCATTTTGGGGAACAATTTACTGTTGCTGGGAATATTTGCATGACGTAATCTGTTGATGACAGCTGGTCATGACTGGTTCAGAAGCAGTTTAAAACAAGATACAAGTTAAAGGAGATAATTATAGAGATAGCCATTGAGAGCTAAGCTCACTTCTTATCTGGGCTAAATTATAGCTCTGACACCAGTTTTTCGCATTATTGTTACTGTTCAAGAAGCAAATCAGCAGAAATACTTCTCTTAAATTGTTGTTTATGACCTACATAATCACGTCTTCTTTCCTCAGTCTGGCCTTATTTAGACTTCTCTTTTCCTTCAGGATAATATGCAAGCAGACTGAAAGGTAGTTTATGAATAGCAATCTAACTGTGAAGGCTGTACCTGCTTCTCTCCTTCGTTCTAAATTGGGGGGTGGGGTGGGCTTCCTGAAATCAGGGTAACGGACAACTGTGTCTGGGCAGTCCTCTCATTTGGACCTTGAGCTACTCTGGAAAAGGTCAGCTTCTGAAGACTTCCCTATCTTTTCAGACTGCCTTTTCTAGAAATCTTAAGGTAGACCTGATTATTTACACATATGGTTGCTGTTCTTTTAAATGTTTGATTCTTGGTTACACTCTTTACCCTTTCCAGTTTTCCCTGCTATGTTTTTATCCTCTTCTGTTCCTTATGCTTCTCTATTCCCCCTCTTCTTGTCAAGTTTCATTTGTGGTGCCAGGGCACCAAGGGCTAATTTCAAGGGCTAATTCCTAGCTGGACCAAAACCATGACATCATTTCCCCGTGCATTTGCCTTGATGCTATCCCCGTTGTCCCACCAGTGGCTTTAAAGCATCTGACACGAACTGTGAAGAAATCAAGGGTTGTTTTTTTTACTTTCACAGCACAAATAATCCATTTCTTTCCCAACTCTTGCAGGGAAATTGCCTAGAAATTGGAGAAAGAATTTTAGATACCTGCTGGGTTATTGATGTTTTTCCTGATATTCAGCTATCAGCCACTTCCAAATGCATAATCAAGCAAGATCAAGGTAGATAGGGAGTTGCTGTCGAGCCACAGGTTGCAGGCATTCCAGGTCTAGAACTGAGAGGAAGAGCTTGCTGTCAGTTTAACTGGGCCAGAAACAGGAGCGTAGTCAGCATTAGGTAGAGGTCACATTCCCAAGGCAGTGATCAGGAAAAGGAGCAGGTACTTTAACCAAGGAATGACCTCACCCAAGTGGTAACTTGCTGACACTGAGTAGCAAGTTCTGAGGCTAAGACTTTACAGAACCTGATAAATAAGGATGGGCCCTTGTGGTCAAGCATAAGTGGTGCATACATCGGATGATGTCATAGAAGCACAAAGTTCAACCAGCTAGTTTTGCAGTACAAACAGAGTGTTGGTGATGCAAGAATAAAGATGACAGGGTCGGACTTCCTCTCCCTGCCTAGCTCTGAAACTAGGGTTGCCAACCTCCAGGTAAGCCCTGGTGATCTCTCAGAATACAACTGAGCTCCAGACTACAGAAATGAGGTCCTTTGGGGGAAAATGTCTGCTTTGGAGGGGGGTCTCTGTGGCATTATAGCCTGCTGAAGTACCTCCTCTCCCAAACCCTAATCTCCCTAGGCCCCATCCCCAAATCTTCAGGAATTTCCCAACCACTCCCCCACCATCTGACAGTTTTCAGGGCCCCAGACTTTGATGTGGTACCAGCAAATGCTGTTTTAAAGCCCATTTTGGAAAGAGTGAGAATAGGTATACCGTATGTCTGAATCCATCAGCATTGCCCAGGCCTAAAGACAAGTAGTTTATGTTTTGTTTTTGTGTTGTAAATTGAAATAATAAAAAAGACCCCCCCAAAAAGACATGCTCTCTGTGGGGAACTTGGATCTTGTATACTTACATGGAAATAGAAAGCCAGGCTTGCCCTTAGTCAGGCTAGAGATAAGAAGGCCTAGGGAGAAAAAACCAGAAACATTCAGGGTGGGGAAAGCTGGGCTTTTTCATTTTTTCCCCAAAGATTTTTTTTCCCGGTTTTTCCAGTGGAAAATATGGGAAATTTTGGGGAGCACAGAAAAAAAGCTCCTACAAAATATTTTCTCGTTGGAAATGGGTGAAATGCTTTTAAAATGACATTTGACTCACACAAAAAGGTGTAGCATGACAATGTATGTGTAAGACTCAACAGCAATAGATGTGTACAGCATATTTAGGAGGTTATGTAAAACTGAATAATTTGTGGCAAGAATTAACATGCTGTTTGATGACTTTTAAAAAAAGATTTCAGTACTTTTGATGTTATAAAGTTTAACATGATATTCCAAAATTCTGCTAGTCCTGTTGTGACTATATAAGAGTTCTTCCTGTCCAGATAATATGGTTTCTTATATGTTAGGATATTTGCAAGTTCTCTCCCTGATGTTATGAAAGAGTTAACCTGTTGGTGTATGCTAATTCTTAGTTAGCTTAGGACCAATGAACTGTCATGCACATATTTCCTGCAGTAGAGAAGGAGGTCTTATTCATAATGAAGTGACCTTTAGCTTGGTCACTGGCTGAGCAATAGTTTGCTGATGATACCTGATATTTTGCACATATGCATTGGGGGGGCCCTTCTTCCTCCCTTTTAACACCAGATGCAAGAATCCATCATGGAGTAGACAGTAACTAGAAAGATGTAGCTAGTCAGATACACTATTTTTTATCCACTTATGTAACCCTTGCCTTTTACTCTGCTGAATTATACAACAGTTTAGTATAAAATTTGTTTTCTAATATATCTAACTAGGCAATAATGTGTCCCCCAGCACCTTTCCAAGTGGGAAAAACAGCCTCTCAGATGGTATGCATCAGTATTAGTATGCTAAGACATCACTTGACATTTCACATTTATACCATTGCTAAGTAGACCCATGTACCCTGATTTTTAAAAACCCAAAATATAAGACATATTTCTGTATCTTCCTGTCTGGTTTTACCAAATAACATGGATTTTATTTAAAACCAGTCATTAGGACCAGGGGTCATTTTGTAGAAAAAGAGGTGCAGGAGCTCATTAGCATACCTATTAGCATAGTTCATTAGCATATGCCACACCCCCTGACATCACCAGAAGTGTGTCAGAAAGGGAAGCAAAAGGGGGGCATCTCCAAAAGCCTCCCCTTCCCTTCCCCAGCTGGCCTGCCAAGGCGGGCAGTGGGGGGAGCAAGGTGAGAAGGGCCCCATAGAATACAATAGAAAGATTGTGCCGCCACTGCTGTGCAACTCTAAACAGAAAGGGGTTTAAACCCCTTCTTTAAACTTTAAACCCCTTCTCGCTTCGCTTACTCCACAGGCCTGCTGGGAGCTGGGGGAGAGGCTTGCCACCATTGCCATTTGTGCCCACTAGGGGTGTGCAAATAAAATTTTTTGGGCCTGATTCAGATTGGGCCAAATTAGGCTGCATCTGTTCTGGCTGCTGAATGACCCCCATATGTCAGTTTTGGCAATGCAAGCCCATTCAGCTGGCTGAATATCAGTTTCAGCCCCATTATACCCTATGGGCCATTGAAGTCAATGGCAAAAACTCATAGGGTATATGAGGGACTGAAGGAGAGGGAGTTTGAGAGAGACTTTTTTCCCACCATAGAGAACAATGGAGGTGAAGCATACTGGACTCAGGAAACCAGGAACGGTGAAATCATGAAGCCTTTATTGAGTGATTCAGCATGTCCAGTAGATGGTCAGATCAAGCATGCTTACAGGGCTCCAGGGCCCTCATTATATGCTGGCCGAAGCCACACCTCTGGCCGCACCCAAAAGACCTGATAGGGGCTTAACATATGTGCATGTTTGTCATAGATTCCCTGGAGGAGCCTTTGGCTGCATTGGCTCCTCAGGGAGAACCTAGGTCCCACATTGGTGGACGCTTTGAATCCGGATGTCTATTGTTCCTCCAGATTCAAGCTCCCCTCTCTGCCTGACCATGTGCTCTGGCCATGCGGCGGGCACCATTACCTGGGAGCACATGGCAGGCCGGTTGTTACACAGAACATACTACATTACACCCCTCCCCCCATAGTCCGGACTGTCCCTTGGCAAACATAGTCTCTGAGGTGAGCGGGACGTTTCCGTTCTCTGGTTGAGCGGCGTGGGGTCACTGGAGCCGCCGGTGTAGGGAGCGGAGATTCAGGGATATCTGCCACGGGCTGAGCTGGGTCTGGTGCCGGCGCAGAGACGGTGACTGGAGTGATGTCTGGGCGGGTGGCTTCTGTGGAGTCCTCCTGCAGAGTCTCGGCCAGTCGTGGGGCAGGTGGATCGTCTGTCTCTGGTACCTCGGGTTCCGCATCTGAGAAGTCCATCCCTGGATCGTCCACGGAGAAGGCGTGCAGGCAGCGGCGAAGCTGGTCCATGTGGTGCCTCCACCATTGTCCTTCCTCGCCCGCGACTTCATAAGAGAGGGGACCGGTGATGTGGATAATCTGCCCCAGCAACCACAGGGGGCCCCGGGAGTAGTTGCAGACGTAGACTGGTTCCTCCAGTGTGAACCCTCTGGGAGCTTTGGGGACATTGGGTTTTTTGGAGGTGGCCGGCGCCCGATCGGGGTGGAGCTGATCGAGCTGGGTTGTCAGCTGGCGGCCCATGAGCAGCTCTGTGGGGCTGCGACCGGTAGCTGAGTGAGGGGTGGTGCGCTGGCCGAATAGGAAAGCCGTTAATTTAAACCCCAGATCCCCCTGGTCCATGTGCCTCAGCGCCTCCTTAGTGGTGTGAACTATTCGCTCTGTTTGGCCGTTTGTGGCTGGGTGAAAAGGGGCGGCTCTCATGTGCCAGATGCCATGGAGCTCCACAAAGCGCGGAGGTGAAAGGTGTGCCATTGTCCAAGACGATGGTGTCCGGCAGGCCATGGGTGGCGAAGATGCGCCACATTGCTCGAATGGCAGCTTCAGAGGAGGTGGCGCACACTGGAATGACTTCCAGCCACTTGCTGTAGCTGTCGACTAGAATAAAGAAAAGCTGCCCCTGTACCAGGCCTGCAAAGTCCACATGGGGCCAGGACCAGGGGCATTGGGTGGACTCCCAGGGGTGGATAGGAGCATGTGGAGGGTCCGGACGGGTCTCTTGGCACTTTTTGCAGCGGTGGACCCAATCCTTTATCTCTTTATCAAGGCCTGGCCACCAGATGTAGCTCTGGGCCAGGGCCTTCATTCGTACTACCCCAGGGTGGTGCTCATGCAGAGCGGTCAGCACTCGCGGGCGGAGGGGTTCCGGAATCACTACCCTCAAGCCCCAGAATAGGCACCCCTTGTGGGTGGAGAGTTCTGCACGCCGGATTGAGAAGGCTGCGAACTCAGGGTCCGGATTCTTGGGCCACCCCCTTCCCACCCAGTTGGAGACTCAGGAGAGTTGACGGTCCCAGGCCATGTGCCGGGCCACGTCCCATACCTGAAGTGGCCAGTTTGGCAGGTCCTCGAGCAGAGCAACATGGTAAGTCAGAGCTGGGTCGGGGTCGCAGGGGGGCAGTGGAAGGCAGCTGAGTGTGTCCGCATGGCCCATGGCCTTCCCTGGGCGATGCACCAAGTCATAGTCGTACCCCAAGAGGAAGATCAACCATCGGAGGACTCGCAGGAACAACATCTGTGGTGTGCGGCGATCCAGGGCGAGGAGGCCCAGAAGAGGTTTGTGGTCCTTGGCGACCGTGAACTTGCACCCGTACAAGTAAGTATGGAACTTTTTTACTCCAGCCACAATCGCAAGCACCTCCTTGTCTATCTGAGCATAGTTCCTTTCAGTCGGGGCTAGGGTCCGGGAGTAATACGCAACTGGGACCTCCCGGCTGTCCAGCAGTTTGTGACCCAAAACTGCCCCCACCCCATACGGAAATGCGTCACAGGCCAATACGACGGGCAGGGCTTCGTCAAAGTGGGCGAGGACCGCATTGGACATTAGAAAGTCCTTGATGCCCTGGAAGGCTGCCGCCTGGTTGGGACCCCAAGTCCAGGTGGTGCTTTTGTCCAAGAGCCTGTGTAAGGGCTAAGCTACCACCGCCTTGTGGGGAAGGAAGGCATGGTAGAAGTTGATGAGTCCCAGAAAAGATTGCAGCTCAGCCTTGGACTTGGGGGCTGGGGCATCGGAGATGGCCTTTACCTTGTCCTTAGTGGGGTGAATTCCTTGGGCGTCCACCTTGAAGCCGAGGAAATCCACCGCAGGCACCCCGAGGAGGCACTTCTTGTGTTTCACCTTCAGGCTGGTGTCCTGGAATTGCTGGAGGATGGAGCGTAGGCGGGCCGAGAAGGTCTTGACGTCTGGAGCCGCGATCAGGACATTATCGAAAAAAGGTTGCATCCCTGGAAGACCTTTTAACAAATGGTCCATTAACTCTTGGAAGATACCGGGGGCTACACTGATCCCGAACTGGAGGCGCTTTACCTTAAATGCTCCCTTGTGCATCACAATGGTCTGTGCTTCTGCTGTGGCATCGTCGACTGGCAGCTGCTGGTAGGCCTGGGCCAGGTCTAGTTTCCCAAACACTTGTGCCCCGGCCAGGGAGGCCAACACTGATGATCAGGACTGGGTAGGCGTGGGCCTGAAGTGCTGTATTGATGGTGCACTTATAGTCCATGCAGATGCAGATGTCCCCCTTTGCCTTCATTGGCATCACAATCGGGCGTGGGACACTGGTTCTAGTACTCCCTGGGCGACCAGCTTATTGAGCTCCCACTTGATCTTGGGTCACACTGCAAGCGGCGGATGGCAGACCGGTATGCGCACGGGCTGGACTGCGGGGTCAAGGTCAAGGGAGACGGGCAGCCCCATATATGAGCCCAGTGCCCCATCAAAAACTGCTGGGAATTCCACACAGATGTTGGTAAAATCTGTGGGCTGCAGGCTGTGTACCCCAGTGACGCCCAGCCCTAGGGGCTGGAACCAGGAGATTCCCAGCAGGCTTGTGAGGTTGCCTGCCACCACCAGGAGGCCCAAGCATCCCATAAAGTTCTTAAATTGGACCCGGAACTTGCCCAACCCCCTTATCGGTATTGGGTTCCTCTGAAAGTCCCACAGGGTTAGGCCCTGGACTTTCCGAAGTCGCCCCCCCCCCCGGGGCAGAGCCTGTGAAGGGTGGACTCCAAAAGTATGGAGTAGGATGACCCAGTGTCTACTTCCATCTGGCAGGGGGTCCCCTCGATCAAAACTGAGACCTTAATTTTGTTGGGGGTGTCGGGGGGGCAAGTTCATTACCTGCTGTGTCTTGTGGTGGTGGTGGTGGGTTGCTGCTGTCTGGAGGAGTTCGGCGGACTTCTGGTGCATGGCTTGGGTGTGGCGGTTGGAGCGGGTGCAGCAGGCCTGGACGATGTGGCCCTTCTTGCCACATGACCGGCACTCTGCTTCCCAGAAACGGCAGGTCTGGCGGTCATGCTGGTCACCACAGCTAGTGCACGTGGAATGTTTGGACTGTGGCGTCGGTGAGCAGGAAGCCTTATCACCCAAGTTGTGGGACCCCTGTCCTGGAGGCCAGTGCTGTACGTGGAGCGTCTCGTCGTCCTCGGATACATCGGAGTCTGCAGCGGTCCTGGTCTGGTGGGCGGCCGTGGATGTGCCTAGCTTCTCCTGCTGAGAGACCTCAAAGGTGCAAGCCGTGGTTAGCATCTCGTCCAGGGTAGTGGTGGAGTTGGCCATCAGCTTCCTTTGAAGCTTGGGGTCACGAACCCCACACAGGAACCTGTTTGGGGGGTCCGTAGAATTGGACCCCCTGGTCCAATCTTCTTGAAACTTGGTGGGTATTTGGGGGAGTGGCTCCAGCAGCTACTCTGTAAGTTTGGAGCCTCTCCCCCAAAGCGGCCCCCGAATTTCAGCAGCGATTCGGCCCATGGCTGTCCTAGTGCCCACTCCTGAGCTGGCGGAGTGCTGCTCCACCTTGTTCCAGCCCCAAATGACCCCTGGGCATATCTCACTCCTTAAGTTCACTGCTACCACTCACTGAATTGTCACTGCCTTTTGAGAGGGACAGTGAGAACTCTGTGGCCGAATCTCCCTATTTGGAGGTGAAATCCCCAATCTTTGGGGGATCCCTGGAAAGCTGGAAACCCAAGGGTCTGGCCTTTCCTTGTTTCCCTGGTCTACCCCCTCACTTTGATATTGTGCAGAGCAGGGGAGACTATCTGGTCAGAGCACAACACAGATTATTAGCCCAAATAAAAGAATTTATTTAACTATTTACACAATTAAGGAGCACACACACTAAATGAATTAAGGCACAACTGTAGGAGTAAGCACACACTATGAACCAACGGCATAAATCAAAAGGGGTTAAACACAATCCTCTTTCCCTACAGACAATACTCTCTCAACCTCTGGAGGTTGTGGGCTTAGGATAGGATCTCTTGGACTGGCCTCTGGCTCTGCTTCAGCCTCTCTCTCTTGCCCAAGAGAGCAGGGAAACTTCCATTCATTCCCCAAACCAGCTGACTGTAGAGTGGCTGAATCTCTGCTGCCTCCCAGGGTTCCCCCCCAAATCTCTGTCATGTAGCCTGGGTAAGAACAGGCAGCAGGAGCCTTTCTAACCTCCTGTAGGACAAATGGATGGGCTGGAGTCTATATCAATGGTGCCCCGCCCCTTGGGATGGTCCCTCTTTTCCCGCACTTTTTGGCCTTGGGGCAGCTGGGAATTGTAGGCCACCAGATAAGGAAGCCCCATTCAACCCAGTGAGTGATACCCCTGCAGGCCCCCCTCTGGAACTACAGCTCAATTGAACCTTATGGGGGAACATTTTAAATGAACAACCACAGACAGCAGCCATCTTACAAACACAGGTAACTGCCATTTCATTACACCTACCAACAGCCACTGAGGGAACAGTCCCACACAGGAGGCAAGCAGGAGAAGTGTCTTCATCAAGAGAAAAAGCCGTCTGCCAGAAATTTTGACAGGGCACAGTGGCTGAAGGAGAGGGTGGGGAAGAGGAGCAGGCCCAGCGCCCAGCCAATGGCATGCGAGTACTCAGAGCCAGTGGATAGGGACAGCTTCTGAGTGACACATCAGGGAACCAACTGATTTGGGAGCATGTAGAATGTTCAGGAGAGTCTATGGTAAAAACAGAACTATATATAAGGAGGATGCCACCAAAATACCGGGGACCAGGTGACATGTAATTTAAATCTGCCATTATTATTCATTTTAAAAAGATGTTTTTGTTGATACAACACTCACCTCCCAAATATTATTAGTCCTCTTGTGGGGGATTTGCAGCCACCCACTTGAATGTGTAAAGAAAGAGAGGGGGTATTCTTAAACAAAATAGAGTATGAAGTTCAGGGCAGGTAAATCCTGTCTCATTCTGTCTTACTTCTGTACTTGAATCATTTTTTCCCCTGGCCAGGCTCTGATACAGGAAGTCAACTAGGCTGGGCGGGAAATACTGACTGAAATTGGGTGTGGCAAGGTAAGATGTGTGTGTGGTGTGTGTAGGATTTGTGTCCTGTTGCTTATTTTTATAAAAGGATAAAAGAGACCTCTTCCAGCAGCCTCAGGTTTCCAAGAAAAAAAGACAAAACTCATTGATATGCCTGTTCCTGTCAGACTGTGCCCACTGTAAAAGTAAAAATGTTACAGTACAGTCCTGTGCAGTGTTATCCTATTCTAGGTCCATTGATTTCAACAGGCTTAAACTGATTCTCCTTAGAATCACATTGTACAAAATTGTTAGCAATTCTAACAAATCCCTACAAAACAGGGATTTCCCCCCATATTCTTCCTTAGTGCAGTCTCTAGGAATTTCATTCCAATTTGGTGGGGCTATGCCCAGAAATGTGTTTCTCACTGAAACTAATGCAAGTGACAACTGGGTTGATCTTCTGATATGATTAGCTTTACCTCCAGCATCAAGGAATCTGACTCAAGTTGTTAAAACTACATGTGACCCAGCTTTGAATCTTTACATTTCTGGGTACATTTCTGGGCACATTTAATGGTATATTTTAGCTCAATGTAGTAAAAGTAGTTGGGATTAGGACTATGGATGCTTGCCTGACATACACAAACCTGCTTTTGTTATGGAGGTGGTGACTGCCCAGTAGAACAGACCCAATTTTGCAATGTTTATAGGAAGCAGCAATGATATAGTCACTTTCTGTAAACTGTTTGAAGATGCAAATTAGGGTGGTTTCAAGTGTTATCAGAGGGGCCAAAGTAGGAAGAGAGAGTTACACGGTTTTTCCAGAATCCCATAGGGAAACTTTGACCTTTAGCTTGAAGACACAGAAGAGGAAGTAAAAGTTACTTTACTTTCCTCTTTTAGTATGCTTAATGATATGCAAAACAACCACAACACCCTGTTCTTAGTTTCACCATTCAAACACTTTCTGGTCAGGTTAACAGATGAGCATGAAATATTTCTGCATGAATTCTTGAATATAGGATTGCCAAACCCAGATACTGAAATGTTCTCATTTGCCTTTAAGTGTTGCATAGAAGGGGAAAGTGTCAAAGGCAGCTTTTCCTTCTACTACATCTGCCACATCTAACAGAGTTGTCTTTTCTACTTAACTTCCTTGGGCAAAACATAGTGTGACTCTTCTGAATCCCATTTTCTTAGCCAAAGATCTAGCTAGCCATTGGGGACTTTTCACTGTAAACCTCTTTCTCTTCAGCCACCAAGACAACCATCTTAATTCCCTGGCCTACAAAGCCATTCTAAACAGTGACAGCATTCTAAGCTCATTGATTTCAATAGTGTAATGATGCTTCGGATAACATTGGGTGCATTCAGACGGGCAGCTAATCCCGCCATTGGCCTGGCTGTAATTTGATCTAGATCTTATTGATCCAGCGTTGCATGACCAGACAGCTCCCCTGTGAATCGCTTTACCGCACGTGACTCCACAGCGGATTGTCTAGACAGCATCCATCGTAAGGAGCTGTGCAGTCGGCTTTTTTTTTTAAAAAAAATCCTGTTTGGGCATGCGCATATGTGCCTCACTGTCTACTTGTTTTTCAGCATGTGTGCGGACTAAAATGGTAAAAGCACCGCCAGCAGTACCTTCCTCTAAGTGCCATTTCAGTTAACATAGTGCATAAATATCATGGGACCTTCAGAAACATTAAATTGTTTGGATCATTTGAGCGGAGCTCCGCAGACGCCGCATGTTTAAGCAGTTATGTGTGCATCGCTAAGGCTTTTTTAAAATGGCTGATTGTGTGCTGGTGGAACAACTAGATGGGGGAAAGTCCGCCATTGGCCCATCAGCCAGTTTAGGACTGGACTTTCACCACTATCTTTTAAGTACGGATCCCCGACGGGGATCGATGGGCTAATCACAGAAGCGGCACAATTCCCAGATGTTGATGTCTGGACGTGCACTTTAAATCCACCAGGCACTTAAGCCTGGTGCAGCTCAAAAGAGCCGTACGAACACAACCATTGCTAGTGGCTTTTAGGAATATGGAAGTTAGCTTGACTCTTCACAGATGCCAGAAATCAAGCCATTTCTCACACTCTCTCCCAGCCAGCAACATTTTTATCTTAACTGCCACTTCTTTGTGGCTAGCTTGAAGACAAGAGAGGAGATCAGGCTGGCTCTGTCCACCTGTCAGGATTTCCACAACTGCCCTCACTACACTGTCACTAGCTGAAGAGCAGAACTACCACCTTATATGGAAATACTTGGTGGGAACTTGCTTAAAATCTCTCTCTGAGGTACTCAAGCATCAGCCAGTGCAGACAACTGCAGAAGCAGTGTGAGGAGAAACCACCAAGCACCATGACAAGAATTGATTTTGCTGCAGAAACATTTCCTTTGCATTATGAGGCATTATTTATCTTTCCGTTTCTGTGAGAAGAACAAGATTAAAAACACATTCTAAATAAACAATTCAGGCATAAAATGAATTTCAAATTAGAGCCATATTGTATTCTACTTTCTATCTTGTCTGCTTTTCTAACAAAAAGATTATTTTCCACAACATTCTCAGCTCCCAGACTACAAGTAGCCACAGCAGAAGGAGATAATCACAAAGGAAAAAAACAACAACAGACATCCCAAGGAAGCAGGAACACACTGAGGGAAGCCTGTTTTATTCAGTTAAGTGGTGGCTTAGCAGTAGAGTTGTCAACTGTGGCTTGGGGAATTCCTGGAGATGGGGGGATGGTGGCTGGGAGAGAGAGGGAGGGGAGGGAGCTCAATGGGGATGTAATGCCACAAAGTCCACCCTCTGAAGCTGCCAGGGCAACTGATCTCTGTAGTATGGAGATCAGTTGTAGTTCCAGATAGAAGGTGGCAACCCTACTCAGAAGGTGCTTGCCTGGCTGATATAACTTCTCACTAGTCAGAAGGTATGTCTTCCATGTGGCAGCATCCTCATTCATCAGTAAGAAATTTATCAATTGTAGGTGTGGCTCACAAAAATATGTTTATAGTTTTTTTGTGACAAAATTGGGTCATGCTCGTTAAGCAGCTATTTGCAAGAGGTGGTAATTTAATTTCCAAAACATAACAGCGCAGATGTTGTTATAAAATGTTGATGTTAAAACTAAAAAAACAAATAACCGCCATGGGCAAAATTCCGCTTTCCAATCAACATCACAGGAGTCACGTTTTCCAGTGCTCTTTCCTTACTCTACATATGGCTAAGCGTCCCTTGATATCTTCCACAGCCCAAAAATGGGTGGTTTGTTGCCAGCAGATTTCTACTTCAGTCCTACAATTCCTTCGCCTGAGATGTACCCAGTGTCCCAATGGATATCTGTAAAGTGGTGAGAAAAAAAGAGAAGACACAAAGGCCGTAAATATTTTCCCCCTATTTTTAAGAAACGAGGCCATTAACATTATACAAGAATATCAAAAGTATAAACCAAAGTCTGTGTATTTCCTCTGCCCACTCCCACCCACTTTGTCATAATATGGAAAGCATTCTTTAAATGCATCCTCCTTTCAGTCAGATAAAAACGGCAACGTTAATTAAAATGTTAGCCCTGCCAAAATAATATAATTGTGTTCTTCTAGATGTAATGAGAAGAGGAAATAGAAGTTTGTTTGAAGTGTACACTTCCTTTGCACAGGTTTAGAGACACAGTTAGGCAGTCAGTAACTGGTGTTATTGGATTAACATAGAATTAGCATTTTTCAATTGACCATAGATTTTTTTACAAGACAGTTCCCAGAAGCAGAACCCACTGGCACTCCAGAGTGGATAGATATTGTCACCACACTTTACAGAAAATACACTTCTTCCAAATCAGCAAAAGCATGTTCTAGAATGAGATTACTCCCCTCCCCTCCAAAGACTAGAAACAGAGAAGCAGATGGAGTCTTCCCTGATGTTTTCTGATATGCCAACCTAAAATTAATCAGGCAAAATAATTTTCTAGCCCTCTGAGTTGTGAATTCATGTGCACTGATGGCAAAAAAGATCTGATAATAGTCATGCTATAAAAAAGCCATGAAATCTGAGATTAGCACCATCTTCTTGCGGTTCATGCAAGCTCCTCTAGAGCTTTTAAGCTCAGTCATCTGTACAGAAAATTGACCTGAATCAGGTAAAATGAGATTATATTTATCAAAGAGCACTCACTGAATAATACAATATGGGCACATTCTAGCCAAAATGAAGAGCTTTTAAGTCATGTTGATGTTAAATGGGAGCATTTAAACAGTGCTTAAAACTCCCATATTGAAACAAATGGGATTTAAAAGTGTTTCACTCTGGTTCATTCATACCTCGTGTGTGTGTGTGTGTGTGTGTGTGTGTGTGTGTGTGTGTGTGTGTGGGATGTGCATGCATTCTTAAGCAGGTAAACAAGAGACTGAATCAGGCCATGCATTGGAGGTTTTAAAAATACTGAAAATATTCAATCTCACTGAAACTATAGATATCAGACTATTCCTTGATTTGTTATAAAAATGCAATATAAATGACAGCCCCATCAGTTTTCCACATAAAATGGGCAACATAGTCTAGGAGTTATGACATCAGCCACAGTTTATTAATTGCCTATCTGCTAAGCAGGCAGCAGAGCCAATATACTGTGTTAGAATTAGGCCCATTACACACTCACACATCCTACTGCAGATTTTCAGAACAGTAAGACTTTGGATTCTGTGCCCAATTTATACACCATTCTTTTTAATCCAGTGTATATATTCTACAGCTACAGGGATTCTCTGCTATGTCATAATATGGGGAAACATGTTGAGTGTACAGAATGCATGGTAGAACACACTGACACTGGCACTGCAAGCTGTGATTGTTGGCATTGTATGTGTGTGCGCGCGCCTGTGCCTGTGCACACACTCCACCAGACTTTGCACAGCTGCAGCTCCACAGCTGCAACTCCACCAGGCTTTGCACAGGGGTCCTCTGGCAAAAATTCTGGAGAGCTTTTTTAGTCTTGTGCCAATAAATTGGGGGGTAAATGGGGGGGGGGGTATTTTCACCAATGCCCTAGTGCAGCTGCATAGTAACACTAGTGCTCAACAGACTGGCATTTACTGGTGATCCCCGGGCCAAAAGATGTCTGTCTAGCCTCAACCAGGGCCAGGGTTTTTTCAGTCTTGCCCGCAACCTGGTGAAATGAGCTCTCACTAGAGATCAGGGCTCTGCAGGATCTTTAAAAGTTCTGTAGGGCCTGTAAGACAGAGACTGATTTTGCACTAGCCTTGCCCCTGGTTTGCCCTCATGTTTTCTCCGGAGCTTCTGGTCAGTTTCCCACCAGTTGCTCCAGCTCATGCCCGGATCAGGAGTATCGCCCCCCACCCTTTATTTTGTTAGCATGCAGAATGGAAATCCTTTTTTTTTTTGCACTGCCATTTGCCTCCTTTCCAATTTCCCTTTGAAGTCAATACCAGCAGGGAACTAAACCTCACTCAGCATTCCAAGACTAGTGATAATCTCATATCACTAGACTTATGCCACTTGTCAGAACAATAAAAATTTAAAACAACAAGGGGAAAATGGAGCTTGCACACCGATGAAGTGGGGAGAATGGCAGAAGGTGCAGAGTGGGTGGAACAACCTCAGTGTGGGCAGAGGAGTGGCCTTTGAGGGGCGGCAAAAGGGCGGGAGGGAAATCTGAGAGAGTCTGTACATTTTTAAATTACCTTCAATTTAGAAGTAGAACAGTGTGAGGAGAGTGTGAGGAGAGCCTAGAGAAAATCTACCTGGGGACCCCTGGTGCTCTCTTCACCCTTAGCCTTAGTCAAAATCCTATCCTCTTGTGCTGCAGAGGGGTGAAACAGGGGAGGGCATGGAGACAGTTGTCTAGGGTTCTCTATTGACAGCAGTAGGAATATTTTTACTTAAGCTGCTTATTTTATTGGAATAACATTACACACCAGTGAATGACATCTGAAAAAACACAGAAATGAGTGGAAGTTTCCTTGCCAACTTCAGGTGTACTAAGAATTGGCCATAAATGTGCTACTGGAATTTGACACATCCTAGACATAATTACTTTCACATAGCCATTTCTTGAAAAAACCTCCTCAAAATGAAACATATCAACATGAGTACAAGGTAATATTTCCAAGAAAGAGATTTTCCATTTCAATAGAGCTGTTTTCCTCCTCCCATCAATACTTCAGGGAACAACAGATGTCTTATCTGAACACGTGAAGCAGCTGATCTCTCGAGTAGTTAAATAACAACTGCACTTTTAAAAAAAAGAAAAGAAAAGCAGAACAATCTTGTTCACCAGCCCCCACACCCTCATGACTGAAAAAACAAACACCAATAACTGAAGGACTACCAGCTGCTCTGGTTTTTAAAATATGCAGTCATCTTGCACAGACAATGGGCCCCTGGATTATTCGCAGACCCATCCTATGGTTCTTCTACACTGGGGCAGCTGCTATGCCAGTCTGAACCAGCATAATGCAATTATGGTCCTTGCTCTCCCATCAGTAGGGTCAAAAACACAGGATGAGCAGTAGAAACAAAAGCTAATGTAACACCAACATCTAGTCCATCAGCATCCATGGCAACTCTACTACAATCCACAATGGTTGCATAGAAGACAGCAATCAACACACAGGGTTGCCAAGTCCCCCTGGCCACTGGTGTGCGGGGGTGGCAGAAAGGGTTGCCAGCTCCAGGTTAGGAAAGTCTGGGGATGGCAGGGACCTCAGTGGAGTGCAATGCCATCAAGCCCACACTCCAAAGCAGAGGTATGCCAGGATGAAAGCACAGAACACATTTAATACCCTCAGCCACAGTGTGCAAATGGACTTCCAGGAACAACACAAAGCCTCCTCCCCATCAGAACTTCTCATAGCCGAATCACAATGGTTCTAGACAATAAACCAAAGAAGAAGGGACCAAGGTCTAGTACCCACAGTGACGCTTAGAATACTGCACACAAAACCATCACTGGATGTGAGGGACCAACCTTTGAAGAAGGGTAGAATTCTGAACAAACTCTGTTCTTCCCACAACATCTCACATTTTTACCCTTTGCACTGGTGGTATCCTGCCACTGTAATTGTTAAAATAGCCTTGTGTTATGTTATCGCAAGAGTTTTGCTACACCACTGTTAAATCTGTCGTGCCAGCATCCTATTTTGTTCTGCCAACACAAAGAGATTTAATAGTGATCTTATTCTTGTCAAGCTGACATAGCCCAAAGGAGAGGGTCCTGCTTCTAGTCCAGGGAGAAGCAGGGACAAAATGGACACTGATCGCAAATGCTTGACACACAGAAGAGCAACAACAGGACACTGCACAAGTTGTATTTTTTTATGAAAAGCAATGAAGAAATAAATATAACAACAAATATTAAGGGCTGCTTAAAAGGTGTTGCATATGCTGAACAATCTGCTTCCAGTCATCCACCGAACAATAAAACTCCTAGCAACCGAGCTTGTTTTGCTGAGATCACAATTTCTTTATTTTTCCCCCCAAATGTAAATTTAATATGAATGCTTAATCTCCCTGCTGTTGCAAGGAAGAGACATTTTCATCAATCTTTCACATAAAAGACCATGTTTCTGATTAGCCTTTCATGGAGACATTATTTCATAATCTGGGAAACAGATTAGACTGTGTTTCATGGCATGAACAGAGCCCCTAGCATAATTACTCAGAACTAAATCCCGCTGAGGTTAATGCAGTTTACTCCCCAGTAAACAGATACAAGACTGCAGCCTGAATCCAACCTGTTTTATATATAACATTTATATCCTGCCTTGTATTAATAGAATTCCAAGTAACTGATAATGAAAATCATGAAATATATATCAATTACAATTAAACCACAACTTCAGAATTAAGAAGACAACACTCAGTAATAACACTGGCATTAAAACCGCAACCTCCATGCAGCCCATCATCCATCCTTCTGAAACACCTGTCTAAGTAAGAATTGTTTACATCATTTCCCAAAATCCATCGAAGTAGAACATTGGTAAGGATTCATGGGCACAGAAAAAGACCCTGCTCTGATGTTTTGCAGAATTTCCTTCAGAGATTGCCAGAGGCTTCCAGAGACACTTCAAACAGTGAGAAAAGGCCGTTTTCTCATATTTACTCAACACAGGCAGTGAAGAGCTACAGGGGTAGTTAACACAACCACCTCAGTGCCTTAAATGGGCCATGAAGCAGAGGCAGTGGAGCTACCGCAGAACAAACTGATTATGGTCTTAGTTTTGGGCCACAGAATTTAGATGAAAAGAGGAACATGTGTGCTATCCCCCACTCCCATAGCAAAAATCTCCTCACCAACCCACTTGAAAGCTTTGCCCCACCATCTGTGTGCTGTGCTGCTTATTTTGCAATAGCCCTGTCCTCCACAGATTAAAAACCAAACAGCCTAGCTGTTTCTATTCTAACTGACAGAAATTTAATTATTTCACAATAACAGTAAAAAATGAGAGCCAGCATGGTATAATGATTAGAGGGTCAGACTAGTATCTGGGAGTCCCAGGTTTGAATCCCCACTTGTGCCAAGGAAGCTCGCTGGGTGACCTTGGGCCAGTCACACTCTCTCAGCCTAAATTACCTCACAGGGTTGTTGTGAGAATAAAATTGGAGAGGCAGAGAGTGATGCAAACCACTTTGAGTTTCCATTAGGAAGAAAGTCAAGGTACAAATGAATTAACTAAATAACTGTCTCAACAGCTGCAGAATGTGAAATGCCAGATGTGAACACAGTGGAATCCTTAATGCCCATGCACATGCAGAAGTGGGTCCAGACTTTATTAAATTTGAAAAATGGGTCCAGACTTTATTAAATTTGAAAGTCTTGGGGATCTGAAGAATGAGGACATGAGTAACTCATGCACACTAGCAAAACTTTAACAAGCCACTGCCTCCAAAAGGCAAAAAGAGGGACAGTAATTTGCTAGGGACAAGGACCAGCAAACTGAGCACTGGATAGTTGGAGTGTAAGAACATAAGAAGCTCCCACAGGATCAGGCCAGTATTCTGCATATTAATTTATCTAAAGTATTTATATGCCCACCTTCCTTCTGATTATCTCAGAACCCTAAGTGGGTAACACTATAAAAACAATTTGATATAACAAATATTAGAACAAAATATATAAACATTAAAAACTGAAGTAAAAAAACCCCACATAATGTACCACTAGCATTATACCCCTTAGGCCCCGGCTCAGACTGTTCCCAAAGCTTTTCAGAAAAGCTCTGTCAGGAGCCTCCCTGACATCTTCCAGTAGACCGATCCAGAGGCATGAGGCCATTGCCAAACATATCTTCGGTGGAATGGGGTGGGTGGATTGAGGCTCCTAACAATAGAACTTGCTGGGAAGAACAAATGAAGCTGCTGCAGAGGAAATATGAAGGGAAAGGTAGGTCTTCAGGTATGTGAGCCCCAGGGCCCCAGAGGGCTAAAGGTGAGCACTAAGACCTAGAACTCGACTCAGAAACTAATCAGCAGTCAATGAAGGGACCTCAGGAGTCATGCGGTCTCACCAGCTAACCTCAGATCAGGGCCGGCTCTATCACTAGGCCAACTTGTCAGCCACCTAGGGGCGCAGCTGGCAAATGGGGTGGCGGAGAGACTGAGAGAGACTCAAAAGAGGAGATAGTGTGCTTTATGCAAACCATGATTTACCATTATGCAGGACTCGATTTCAACAGGAACGCACAGGAACACCATTCTGGCTGGCGTCCGAGCCTGCCCCGCCCCCTCCCTGCCTGGCCTGAGCTGTTTACACTTAAAGGGAAAGTTCCTGCAGAGAGCCGGCAGGAAAAAGCTCCACCGGGTGCTTTCCTTTTAAGAGCAAACAGCCAGCAGGAGAAAGCCCCACCCAGAGATTAAGCACAGGGGCTAGGCTTTCTGCATTTGGCTTTCCCTGCTCCAGTAAGTGCGTCTCCATTCTCTTTTCCCTCTCTCTCTCTCTCTCACCCCCCCACCTTTCTTTCTGTCTTTCTTTCTGTCTTTCTACTCCCATCCAGTGCATCCACAAACCTAGAAGAAGAGATTGGATTTATACCCCACCCTTCACTCCACAAGGGAGTCTCAGAGCGCCTTTCAAATTCCTTTCTCTTTCCCTCCCCACAACAGACATCCTGTGAGGTAGGTGGCGCCGAGAGAGCTCTGAGACAACAGCTGGTACAGAGCTATGGCTTGCCCAAGGTCATCCAGCAGGTGCAAGGGGGGGGTAGGGAATCAAACCCGGTTCTCCCAGATTAGAGTCCGCGCACTTAACCACTACACCAAACTGGCTCCTAGTGTTGTTCTGCCAGTGAACTAGGATTGCCAACTCCAGGCTGAGGAAATCCCTGGAGACTTGGGAGTGGAGGGTAGGGTTTAGGGGAAGGAGGGACCTAAGCAAGGCATAATGCCATGGACTCTACTTTCCAAAGCAGCCATTGACCTGATCTCTGCAGTTTGGAGCTCAGTTGTAATTCCAGGAGATCTCCAGACCCCACCTGTAGGTTGGCAACCCTAAAAAATCATATTCAGCATACTAGTTCTGCAGGAAGGCAACCTGATTTCCATAGGAACCTAACCCTTAGGAATTGATTCCAATCCAGTGTGGGAATAATTATTGGACATAAGATATTGGTTCAGGCAAGTTTTTGTATAGATGGGACAGAAAATAATGTTTTTATTGGTTTTGTCAAAACTGTTTTGACAACAAGGTAAACAGAATAAGAAGCAAAAGGTGGATGTGGCTGGATGACCCCACTTCTGGGAACATCAGGTGTGGCCTAATATCTTAATGAGTTGTGCTGTCAGGGGTGTGGCCTAATATGCTAATGAGTTTCTGCTGGGCTTTTTCTACAAGAAGAGCCCTGCCATTATGTCTGAATGCAGCTTTCTATTCAGGCTAAAAACCAAACTTAGCCTTGGGCCAATGCAGATAGATTTGTGGGTGCTGTGGCCAGCCGGTGTAGGAGGGGGCCCAGGCGGGCGGGTGGGCGCTGGGGCTGGGGGGTGTCCCTTGCGGATGGGTCTCCGGCAGTGGAGAGGGCAGCTCTGCAGTGGGGGGGTTCCAGGCAGCCTCACCAGGGGGGCGCCACAAGTTAACCTCACCTAGTGCGCAAAAAACCCTGGGGCCGGCCCTGCCCCAGATAACAAACAGGCTGCCATATTTTGCACCAACTGCACTTTCCAAATCATCTTCAGTGGCAGCCCCTTATAAAGCCTATTACAGTAATCTAACCTTAAGATCACTGAAGCATAATTCAGCATAACAAACAGGGACCCAGATTCCTAACTAGATGTAGCTGGTAAAGAAGCATTTTTCACTGTCATAGACACCTGTTTCTCCAACAGGAGACCTGGATCCTGCAAGACTTCCAAGCTGTTGTCAGAGCCTTTCAATTAAAGCAGCATACCGTTGATAGTAGTAAACACAATTCCATTTAAAAGAGTGGCTAGGGTTGCCAGCAGAAGACTAGGGGGTTGGGAAAGAGGGGGTCATTACCAGTGTGATGGCATTACATCACTTCCAGGGAAGACCATAAGTGATTTCATGTCTTTGTAGGAATCACCAGAAACTCTGTGGTAAAACTGGTGATTCCTAGATTGACTCCTAGGTTTTCCCCAAAAGAGTTCCAGAGAAGGCCCTCTCCTGGGTTGCCACCCACCTAATCTCAGAAGGGGGGGTACCTGAAGTAGGGCCTCTGAAGAGGGTTCCTGGAGATGCATTCCTGGTGTCCCTCTGAAGATAGGATTCACCCACAAATTATACCAAAGCCTGTCCTAAATCCAGCCCTGAAACCAGACTGAAAAGAATCAAAGGCAGATGTCTCACCCAAACATATCTGCTCTGTTACTACCTATTTACTCCCCTTACCCAAAGAAGATTCAATACACATCTATAATTTACCTAGACCTGTTTATCTAAAGATGCCTTCTTGAGTAAAGATCTTACGACTGCCTCTTTCAGAAGCCTTGAAGAAAAACCTTCCCTCAGGGAGGCATTTACAATCCTCTGAATCAAAGGCCCCAATGCCCCCCACAGGATTTTTACAAGCCAATGAGGACATCGATCTACATTACAAGTAGTAGCCTTCACACTCCCCAGAAACCAGCCTGAACTGCTCCAAGCAACAGCAAACAGACAGTGCTGCAGATACTTCTACCTCCTGTGTACAAATTAACTCAGCGTCTAAGTTGGAATGGATCTGAGAGATTTTATTGGCAGAAAACAATGCAAAATCATCAGGGATAAATGTCAAATCACTAACATTTAGAGGCTCACTCCTGGGAGTTGTCAACTGCCTAATTAATCTAAATGCTTGTGCTGGGTGCAATTCAGCTGATGCAATAGTAGCAAAGAAGCTGCCTTCACCACCACCTCATAGGCTTTCCAGTGGCCTTTATGATGTATTCTTTCAGACTTGGCCCAGGTTATTCACCACCATTTCTCTAAGCACATATCAGTCCTTTTTAATAAACCCAGCTCCCTGAGAACCAGAGGCTAGAGTTCTATTAGAAGGGGACAGATGACACCTTGGAGTGACCCAGTCAAAACTCCCACCAGATTTTCCACAGAGACACCAATTAGGATCTCCAGTACTTCTTGGAATTTTGTAGGATACATTAGCCTCTGGGACGGACTAACCTAATAGGTCCATTTCCTTTGCAGGGTCATCATCAGCCAAGGCTTCAGCAGATACTGATCTTAGCATGACACAAGCTGAATTATCGAACCTTTAATCAGAGCACCAAAAAATTGCTAAAGTACAAAACTCATAGGCACTCTATTAAATTTCTGAGCAGTCAGGTTAGAATGGATAAAAGGAAGTAGTTCTTCACCCAAAGAGTGATTAACACATGGAATTCACTGCTATATGATGTGGGGGCGGCTACAAGCATGGATGGCCTCGAGGGAATTGGATAAACATATGGTCTATTAGTGGCTATTAGCCACAAGGTATAGATAGGAACTCTTGGTTTGGGGCAAGTGATGCTCTGTATTCTTGGAGCTTGGGGGGGGGGGGCAACAGTGGGAGGGCTTCTAGTGTCCTGGCCCCACTGGTGGACCTTCTGAGGGGACCTGGTATTTTTGGCCACTTTGTGACAGAGTGTTGGACTGGATGGGCCATTGGTCTCATCCAACATTGGCTTCTCTTATGTTCTTAGAAGATTAGATCCAGTGTGTGACCTTTTTGTATGTGTTGGGCTCACTACACAGGGTTATCCCAGACTGTAGTGACCAGGAAGTTCTGGGATGATTTTGGAAAAACAGCCTGTGCATGAATTTTGAAATCCCTCTGAGTCAACAGTGTGACAGTTTTTAACACCAAGCTAAAGACTGCCTTTACCAGCTCAGACAGGACATTCAAGGGCAAGCTAGGTGGATGGTAAACAAAAAGGTACCCAGTCTATCTCTGGTGTCCAGCAGAGGAACACATAGGGCTTTTTCCCACTCATATTGTGCTGGCGTTCTGCCTCCATTTGTCCCGGCGTTGGGTGTCAATTTCACACCCTTTGTTGTGGCACACGTGTTAATACGGGGCTTCGCATCATTTTCTCCGCGCCTTCGGTAAACCTTTTTTTTTAGGTGGTTTCCAGTGGTATTCCTTTTCTGATCCATGTCACTGTCATGAATAACAGCCATTGATGGATCTATCCTCCATGACTGTATGGGACCAAGGACAATCCAAGTCAACCAGAAAGCAATATAGCTGGAATTGGAACAAACCAAGGTGAGCCACTGGCAATAACAGTGGGCTACCTCAGGCATAATTTCAAGCCTGTACAACATATTACATAAAACCAAATGCAGATCTCACGTTCATGTCTATTCTTAGTATATTTATATTCTGCCTTTCAGACTAAAAAGGCCTCACGATGACTAGAATCACAGAGTTGGAAGGGGCCATACAGGCCACCTAGTCCAACCCCCTGCTCAATGCGGGATCAGCCTAGAGCACCCCTGGCAAGGGTTTGTCCAGACGCTACTTAAAGACTCACCACCTCCCTAGGCAGCTGAATTCTTACTGCAAAAAAGTTTTTCCTAATATCCATCCAGAACCTTCCCGCCCTTAATTTAAACCCATTATTGTGAGTCCTATCCCCTGCTGCCAACAGGAACAGTTCCCTGCCCTCCTCTGAGTGACAGCCCTTCAAATACTTAAAGAGAGTAATCATGTCCCCCCTCAGTTTCCTCATCTCCAGACTGGACATTCCCAAGTCTCTCAGCCTTTCCTCATAGGGCTGGGTCTCCAGGACCCCAATCATCCCCGTCACTCTCCTCTGCTTCTACTCCATTTTGTCTGAGGATCCTTTCTGAAGTGAGGCCTCCAGAACTGCACACAATACTCCAGGTGCGTCCTGACCAATGCAGTGTACAGCAGGACCAATAATAAAAATGGTTTAATGTTTTGCCTGGTACAATTCCCTATACAAACTAGAGGTGTGCAATCCCCCCCCCCTTGGGTTTCCTAAAAAAATCCCAGGTCCCAATACCAGTGCAGTATTAAGATCAGGGATTTTTGGGAAATCCGGGATTTTTTCAGGGTTCAAAAGACCTGAGAAGGAAAAAAAACCGGGGGGTGGGGGCTGCACACCAGAAGGTGTGCCCATGGAGAACAATCTGCTCCCTGTGGGCACAGCTGATTCTAGGCTGAATTCTCTTGTAGCCCAGTTTAAACCAAGCTGCAAGAGGAGTCAGCCCCAGCCAAAGCAATGGGGAGCTCTTAGTTCCCACCTTCCCAGGTTTAAAGTGAGCTGCAAGAGGAGCCAGCCCCAGCTGAGGTGGTGTAGAGTGGAGCTCTCAGCTCCTGCCATCCCAGCTGATCCTTTCTTGCAGCTTGGTTTAAACCAAACTGCAAGAAGAGCCAGCCTCAGCTGAGGTTGATCCTGGGCTTAATTCTCTTACAGCCTGGTTTAAACCAGTCTGCAGGAGAAGCCAGCCAGCCCCAAGCCTAACTGGCAGGGGCTCTTCTGCCACCTCTTTAAAGTTTAAAGGGATTGCAGAAGCCCAATAGATAGCTGAGAGGCAGGAGCAATCTGCTTCCACCTCTTGCTGGTTTTGGATCTACTGGTAATTCCCAAATATATCCAGGGTTTTCTTGAGATTTTTGTTTGTTTGTTTGTTTTCCTGAGAAAATCCAGATACATTTGGGATGTCAAAATATACAAATTTTTTTACTGATAATGGGTGGGGGTTTTTTGGGGGGTGGTATATTTCAACTTGGATAGATCCACACACGCACCCATAGTACAAACATATGAAATACCGTTTATTGTTAGAGGCCTCCTCTGGACAGATACACTAGTGGGTGTTTGGCTCTTCTGTCTCTTAACGATTTCTTTACCCTTGTTTATGCGGTTCTTTTCAGGCAGTTTGGATGGAGTTATAAAAGCAGAACTGACTCTTACTTGCATATATCTATATATCAACATTTGTGGTAAGCAGTGAGACACAGCAGTGTCGCAACCCAAACACAGTTGCTCAACTGCATCAGTTAGTGCAGTTACTTTTGACAGAGAATGAGTTCTTCAGCACTCTCCACAGAGAAAATCAGCACAAGACTGTTACTCCACAGTTCCAGCTGGTAGCAAAATGTGTTACCTTTCTCTTGAGCTTACATAACATTAACAGCAAATGAATGTTAACAGAATTCCAGGAGCAACCTTGGGGGGGAAGGGGCTTCCCCAACTTGTGAAGCACAAATCAAGCCCAGCAGTAGGATACCTTAACTTCTTGCAAGATGGAGCTCTTCCACCAGGCTTTTACTTAGGAGCCGCCGCCACCACTAATAACAACTGTAACGATTTGTAGAGCCTGGCTCCTGGTTAGTTATTGACAGCCTGTGCACGCCGAGTATATCTGAGTAAGATCAGTGAGCTGGAAACTGAAAAACATATGGAATGCACTCATGTGGTAATGCCATTGTTATGACATCAGAACAACAGCGCTAGGACCTTAATATTTAATATTGTGTGGTTTTAATGAATTGTTTTACTTTTTATGGTGATTTTAATTGTTTTAATATGTATTTTATTCTGTGTAAGCCGTTCTGAGCCTGCTTTGGCGAGGTAGGTTGGGATATAAATCAGAAAAATAAATAAATAAATAGCTTTGAAGATGAGGGTATTCTTTACAGCTGAATATACTATCCTCAGAGCTGGATAAATATCTGATCAAACATGAACTGGTTGTTTCTTCAGTCTTGAAAAATGCAGACACCTAAACAACTAGCTGCCCGTATATAAGATACAGCTATAAGAACACACTGTGCTGTGTTTCAGCAGGGAGCCACACAGGAAACAACATCATCTTTCCTTTTGTTTTCAGTCATACTTAAGTTTGAAGAATGGATGGAAATTACTTTGGCAGACCTGTACTTTGTTGTAATATAACTAACAGTAACATAACTAACCAACACAAGGATGAGAGAGCCATGGTAACTAAGCCAATACGTGAGAAGAAAACAGGAGTAATATTTTTGAAAGGATTTTCCCTTAGGCCAAACTGAAAAGTGATCTTGTAATCCACAGAGAATTACATGTGCATTTAACAAAAATGTTATCAAAATGGGAATTTGTGTCTGGAAAGGAAGAAAGGTTTCAGATACAGAAAAATATTCTAAATAACATCTATATTTTTTATGTGAATATGACTGCAATTTTATGTTCATTTGATTAGGAATAAACCCCACTGAACACAGTGGAATTTATCTCTAGGATGTTTCCACACTGGGACCATTCTTCACAATCAAGTTGTCAGTATTCTGACATTTACTGTATACAGAATTAAAATGGAGGATCCATACACTGGTGCATATTAAGATTTTGAAATAAATTACCTCTCAGATTTTCCCATCCCACACAGCAGGTTCTTTTCACTTATGGTCATGGATCTGTATACTGAATTGGCAGGTGTATACCTTCATTTTTTCCCCATCTGTGCTGATTAGCACAATTACATCATGACACCAGAAACAGCACATAATAGTAATATAAATGGCACCAATTCACAAGGTATAGTGGTTTCAGTTTTTTAAAAAGTATATATTAAAAGCAATTGTGGCAAATAGTTTGGAGGTTGACTACTGGAACTATGCTTTCCAGATCATTGACAAAAATGTCATCCTGAAAACACAGCAAAATGGTAGTACAGTGACTATCCATACATTATAGGGATTGTACTTCTGTTCTCCACAAAAGAAAAAAGAAAAACCTCGAAAAACAAAAACAAAACAAGGAAAGAACAGGAGAACAGTGGATTGATAATAATAGATAACAATGCTATCTAGAACCCACATTATAACAGACCACATGAATGACAGTAATTGCACTATTTTTGACTAGTGTGGAACTACACTGAGGCTGCGGTCACACGGCCCCTTTAAATCCGGGAGGGCTCCCGGATTTAAACGGGCCGCATTTTTCAACCGCGGGTTGGGATGTCTATACATGTCTATACATCCCAACCCCTGCGGCAGCATCGGCGGCCGCGACGGCGGGATCGGCTGCCGTGGCGGAAGCGGCGGCGGTGGCAGCGGCTGCCACTGAAGAGGTGGAGGCAGCGGCGAGAACAGCGGGGGCGGCCGCGGCGGAGGCGGACCCAGCAGCAGGAGAAGTGGCGATGGCGGCCAAGGACCTGCCAGCCGCCTGGGTGAGTTGGGTTCCCCCCCCCTTTTACACTTGGGTGCATGAGTGGCCATGCGCCCAAGTGTAAAAGGGGGGGGGAAATGGCCGGCGGGACTATCTGGACAGCCCTGCTCTCGCAATGCTTGCGAGAGAGGGCTGTCCAGATACCTCCAATGCGGATTCCTCCCGCAACACCCGGGAAAATACTTGATTTTCCCGGGGTCAGAAAATGCGGGAGGAACCCGCATTGGAGCCCGCTTCGGCACGGGACTTGGGGCGGGCCGTCTGGTCGGCCAATTTAAATGCGGGAGGAAATAGCCCTTCCTCCCGCATTTAAGGCCCGTGTGGCCGCAGCCTAAGTAAATATGAATTGACACAGGTTGCATGGCTACTAACCTAGACATACTTACTCAGCAGTATGGTCACTGAATTCTGTGGAATTTAATTCTAAGTAAGTATGCCTGAGATTGTGGTGTTATTTTAATTCATGTGGATGGTTTAGAAAGAACATGGCTAAACCATACCCATTCTGATTCTTTGCCAAGCCCTTATAATACCTGCTGAGTTATGCATAAAATGATAATTACTTCATCACATGTAATGATAATCTCTAAAATAACACCAGCTTTTCAGCTGAGAACAAAGGTCAAGCATGACCTTTAACTGAGTGTGGAGAAATCCATATGGTTCAATACAAGTAACATTCTATTCAGCTCTGAAGATAGAATACCATCATTAGGAAGAGTCTCCCGGAAAGCTGATAGATGTATTATGTAGTTTGGATGGAAAGATTTATTCTGAAAAAAATAAATGAAACATAAAGAAAGTCTTTTTCATATCCCTTACCTACTGCCAAATTTCCTTCCACATACAAAGCACAGGATGTAAAACCAACATGTAAGAGATATCCATTGTTAGCCAGCTATAGTACACAACCATGTTTCAAAAGAAGACACATTCATGCCTGAAATGTGAGAAGAGCCAAAGAGAGGGAATTTTCAATTAAAAAGAAACATTAATAATTCCCTAAGAGTGTAGAATAGATTTCAAAGAATAATTCTAAGGAAAAGACATACAAGCAAATAAGTCATTCTTTCTAAATGTTACAAAGACAACATTTTATCATAACTGAAGCAATGAATGTAAAGGGACCATAAAGACACAATTCTTGCAAAACAGTATTACAGTTTAATGTCAGCAGCCCACAATTCCCACCTGCCAACAAAAGCCTCTATAAAGAGGAAATATAAGGGGAAACAGAACAAGAGCCATCTTAGTTATCTGGGGCCTGCAATGGAAAATGGCTCTAGGGAAGCCAATTGTGATTGCTTCAGAGAAAGAGGAAATGGCTCCTTTGCAGCCAAAATAGCTGTGGACCTAACAATACGTGAAGGGAAAGAAGTGAATTCATTATGTGTGAGAAAACAAATAAAATTAACAAACTAAAGGTGAGCCCTGCAGTTCACCTGGAATTACATCTGATCTTCAGACTACAAGGGTCAGTTCCCCTGGAGAAAATGGCACTGAGCTCCCTGCTGTTTCCTAATTTAGCTCTCACCAGGCAGGGCCTCCAAATCTCCAGGAATTCCCCAAGCCAGAGTTGGCAAATCGACTTACAACTATATTATGCCTTAAACCTGTATTACATTTTATTATTATTATTTTGGTTTATGTTATGCTGTCTGGTGACAGACTGTAAAATGGGGTTTTAATAGTTTCATAATGCTCTAAGTCTCCTTTCTTATTTTATAAGCATATTTGCTTCTAAATTCAAGCTCAATGGAAGGGATAGGGGAAGGCAAGCATTCTTCCGTCCGTATTAACAGTACTATAAGAAGTATTCATTAGCTAGTCCTACTGTTTGAATAAGGGTTGAAATAAACACATAGTTTAATGATTGACCAAAAGGGATGGCAAGACTGTGTAAATAATAAAATATTCACCTGCCTTCTTGACACCTCCAAAAGTAATAAAAGTACAGTTGAAACATAAGGAAGGATAAGAGCAAAAGTAACATATTTCTAGCCGGGGCTTTTTTTGTAGAAAAACGCCAGCAGGAACTCATTAGCATAATAGGCCACATCCAACAGCAGAAACTCATTAACATATTAGGCCACACCACTGACAGCACAGCTTATTAGCATATTAGGCCACACCCCCATGCTACCAAAAGAGTGGTCATCCAGCCACACCCACCTTTTGCTTCTTATTCTGTTTACCTTGTTTGTTGTCAAAACCCAGGGCTTTTTTGTAGCAGGAATTAATTTGCATGTTAGTCCACATACCCCTAATGTAGCCACTCCTAATGAGTTTCTGCTGTTGGGTGTGGCCTATTATGCTAATGAGTTCCTGCTGGGTGTGGCCAGCTCAGGAGCCAGCTGGAACTCCGTTCCTGTGCATTCCTGCCCAAAAATAGTACTGTTTCTAGCATCTGAAAGACCAACAGAGTTTTCTTGCTTAAGATTTAGAATCTTAACCAGCAACCTTTGCCCTTCACAAAAATAACAATAAATAGATAAATGCATGGTTAAAAGATTGCCATTTTGCTATTTTAAAAGATAGGAGTCAATTGCCATTGAAATCACTTGACTTGCATTTTTAAAGCTACATTTGCTTACTTTCCATTGAATATTAAACAGAACAGCCTGCAGCACACAGTTCAGTATGCAGAACTGAACTGGGGATTGTTGCTACTACACACACACAACCTAAGACCAGCATAGGCCCCTCTATATTAGAAGATGGCAGGAATGGTGTTTCGAAGAGCCCATCATCATCAATCATCATCATTATTAATTTGATGTATATACTGCCCCCTCCCATATGGGGCTCAGGGCGGTTAACAACAATTTATAAATACATTCCGATGAATACAATATAGATATAGATATATGCCATTTCATTGTTTCAAACTTTTAATTTGAATATTGAATATTTAACTTGACAGAGAGGCCAGGCTTGATGGTGAATTGTTGCTGTCTTCAACCATAGGCCGCCCGGCAGAACATCTCTGTCTTACATGCTCTGCGAAACTACTTTAGGTCCACAGGGCATGGATGTCATTAGGCAAAGAGTTCCACCTGGCTCTGGTTGAGGACAGCTGGATATTCTTTGGGCCAGAGATCTCCAGGAGATTCTTATCTCCAGTGCATAATGCTCTTCAGGGGGTGTATTGGGAGAGATGGTCCTGTAGATACACTGGTGCCAAACCATTTAGGCCCTTGAAAGTCCATACCAAATCGTTGAACCTGATCCGATACTCAACTTGGAGCCAGTGGTTGGATGTGAACTGTGAACTGTGAAGCACTGGTTGGATGTGTACTGTCAATGGGGTCCTCATAAGGACCCATGCCACTGCATTCAGAACAAGCTATAATTTCAGGGTCAGTCTCAAGAACAGCCCTGCATAGTTCACACTGAAGTCGTCTGGCCTGGATTACTGTGGCTAAGTCAGGGTGAAACAGGAAGGGGGGGCCAGTTGCCTGATCTGGCGCAGCTGAGGAAATGCCAGTCTCACAACATTTGTGACCTGGGCTTCCATAGATAGATGGGGGGTGCGGAGGCCTTTATGCAGACCCGCACCTAGGCACGGGCCAAGAAAGGCAAGGTGGCGTGGGGGTGTGGAGGCCTTTATGCAGACCAGCGCCTAGGCATGGACCAAGAAAGGCAAGGTGGGGGGTGCAGAGGCCTTTATGTGGGGGGTGGGGTGCAGAGGCCTTTATGCAGACTTGTGCCTAGGCCCGGGTTGAGAAAGGCAATGTGGATGGGGGGGGGGTACAGAGGCCTTTCTGCAGAGGCCTTTCTGTGGAGGGCTTGCTACATGTGCCCACCCCCTGGGCTCCTTACTGCTGGAGCAACACTCTGGCACACTCCGGCACCAAATGACCCCTGCCCACCTTGATCCAGCTGTCTATGAAGACTGTCTGTGAGGGCAACCAACACCATCTCCATCCCATGGCCAGGCAGAAGCCAGACTGGAATGGGTGTCCTCCAGGAAACTCTGGTGCTCCACCACCACTCTCTCAATTACCTTCCCCAGAAACAAATTATTTGAGACTGGACAGTGATTGGTAGAGTCTAAAGGATCCAGAGATGGTCATTTTAAGAGTGATGTTACCACAGGCTCTTTTAGGCCCTCTGGACAGACCCCTGAACTAACAGACAGAATAATAATGTCCACCAGAGGGCCCCATGCTCCATCACCACTGGCTTTCATCAGCCATGATGGGCACAGGTCCAAGAGGCAACTGGTCAACTTAACAGCACCCAGGATCCTATCAACAACAGCCTGGGAGAGTTGGCTGAAATTGTCAAATACAGAATCCAACGGTGGCCAAGGGGCCTCCAGTTTACATACTGTGTCACTGTTGGTGGGCAGGTCTAGATGAAGTGACAAAACTTTATCCACAAAAAAGCTTGCGAAAGCCTCACAGCTAACAGTCAATTTGCTAATATTTTGGGTTCTCTCTATGAGGGAGATTAAAGACCTGATTGTCCTAAACAATTGTGCTGGGTGAGAGCTAGCGGATGTGATGGAGGCTGTAAAGTCCTTTTAGCAGCCTTCACCACTATAAGAACATAAAAACATAAGAGATGCCAATGTTGGATCAGGCCCATGGCCCATCCAGTCCAACACTTTGTCACAAAGTGGCCAAAAATACCAGGTGCCATCAGGAGGTCGACAAGTGAGGCCAGGACACTAGAAGCCCTCCCACTGTTGCGCCCTCCAGCACCAAGAATACAGAGCATCACTTGCCCCAGTCCAAGAGTTCCTATCTATACCTTGTGGCTAATAACCACTGATGGACCTCTGCTCCATATGTTTATCCAATTCCCTCTTGAAGCCGTCCATGCTTGTAGCAGCCGCCACCTCCTGTGGCAGTGAATTCCATGTGTTAATCTCATCTCATAAACATCCTATAGGATGTTCTTGCAGCCTCACCACCAAATGCATTCTAGCTGTCTAAGTTCTCACTTCATCCCCCTGAGCTCCATGGTATACCATAGGGCTAGGTTGGGGTGGGAGCAAAGAGGACTTCCGAGACACAGGTACTCCAGTCCTTTATCAGGCCATCTAATGAGTTACTGGGAGGTATTGGAGCCTGCAGAGCATTCTGGAAACCAATTGGATCCATTAGTCTCTGTGGGTGAGCATAAATCCGCTTGCTGCCTAGACGGGGTGGGGGTGGAATGCTCAGCCGGGCCTTCAAGGCATTGTGATCTGACCATGGCACCCTGTCGACAGTGGTCAGATCCATATCAATCTCCATGCCAAAGATCAGATCCAGTGTGTGGCCTGCTTGACATGTGGGACCTGATACAATCTGGGAGAGTCCGAGTGCTGCCATGGCACCAGGTCCAAAGCCTGCCCAGAGGTGGACATGCATATTTCAGCAGACAGCATGGCAGAAATGCAGGAAATTCCAAAGGCAGTTGAAGTGTCTTGAAAAAATAGCTAATCTTGGGGCTACTTTACAGACTTTCAAATCAGAACTCAGTTCCACCTACCAACCTGAACAGTGGTCATCCATAGATTGTAGCCTGTGATGACTCTAGTGAATATCATTCCATGCAGAAGTTCACTACCCTGCACAATCACCAACTGTAATCTACAAAAAACTGGGGGGGGGGGGGGGGAGTCCAGTACAGAAATTACTTCTGTGCATAAATTTGGTCACCTATCCAGCATTCCTCAGTTCTACTACATTTCCCCTCTGCTCCCTTCTCTCAGCTTTACTGCTAAAAGCTAAATGCTGAAATAAATGTAATCTGACAAATATGGGGCTTTCCCCCAAAAACAACTAAAAATGTGTGTAGAGAACCTCTTAACATTTTTTTAACGACAGACCCTTGAAGTTTATCCAGGATAGGATATAGAAATATATAGAAATATATAGTACAGTGTATTGACATTTTCCTGCTACTACCCCAGAGTTGACCACTTTGATATATATTTTTGGCATATGTAAAATTTCTCCATCCACAAAACTTACCATTGTCTACTTTCCTGGGCAAATTGAATGCACTCTCTCAGGTTTTTGGCATGCAGGAAATAAATTCACTAAACGATCGCAAATCATTAATGGGGCCTGTTTATAGGGAAACTGTAACTATTTGTGTTAGGGAGGAAGGGAGCTTTGCCTTTTGAAAGCTCATACCTCCAAAAATCATGTTGGTCTCTAAGGTGCTACTGGACTGGAATTTAGCTATTTGTGCTAGAATGTATGGTATAAAATCCATACAAGATTAGAGTATGTTGATTCAGTTGTAGAACTTGGCCTCCAGATAGCTAAACATAGATTATAGTGAACTAGAATAAATATTTCTATTATTTTTCTCTTGTATTTGGAGTATGGCCTTGATTTTAGCCGGAATAGTAGAACATTCTCTTTCCCTCCCTGTGAAAACAAACTTCATTAATCAGACATCTGACACAAAGGTTGTTTTGTTTTTGTTTTTTGCTTAGGGAAGTATTTTAATAAAGCTGTTCTGACATTAGATCACATTAGATAGCCTTTTGTTAGAACATTCTTGTGTGCTTTTCTACACAATGTGTACACCCACAACCCCCCAGAAAAAACTGAGGGAGAATTTTTTTAAGGCTTTGAGAAGGTTAATTGGTCAGTAAATACTCAGCTGTTCTCTGAGTCACTGTGGTTTGACCTAGGACGTTAGAATTTAAACATACCTCCTGGTCAAAACAGATAAGACACTAAGAGATCTGTGAATGAATCATTCCAACATTTATAACATGCTAATAGAAACTGTGTGGGGATCCAAACCACGGCCATTTTGGATGAGGGCTTTAACTCTTCCCCTCCCATTTCATTTCCATGATCAAAACCATTACAACAGCATGTACTATTATTAAAGCTCAAAATAAAAAAAATAGTATTCTGGTTTTTCCATCTGAGGTTTAACATCTATGGAAAGGGGGTCAACTCAATCACCAAAACTATGCCGGGGGTGGGGGTGGAGCTGAGTCCAACAAAGCTGACTCAAAGCATTTTCCTACATAGGTCACTAAGCTCAGTTTCCTCATCACTCAAATAGATTTTCCTGTCGTATGAATTAACAGCTTCTTAGCATAATAACAATTGGTAATTATGAACTTCACCGACAATACTTAGCATAGATTACAAGCAGTTTATTAGGCCTGCTTTGAGGCCTTCTAGTACAACTTCCTCAAAGTTTTTCTTTCCATCCTTTCCAGTCTCAAGGCCCTGAGACCAAACTCTGTAACTCAGAATAAGGAAGCATTTGGCATACAGTATTATTCCCTTGACCTAGGCTGTCAGGTACCAGCACTATTTTGTACTCAGCACTCACATTTTTTTTTTCTTCAGCCTCCTTCACGGCTGACTATAGGCTTCATGTTTGTTCGTTTGTTTTCCTTCAGCATAATTTGGACATAAAATTGAATGTAACCAGTCCATATACTTACTTTCTTGCTCATGCATTGGACATCCCAGAAAGCAGTTTTTAATTAAATCAGGGCGGAGAATAGTACATAAATCAAAGAGGATCATTCACCTGATGTTGTAAAGCTCAACTAAGCATTGTTGACTGTTTTCCAAGGCAGCATTAAATTTTTCTGGCAGGGAGTGTTTCAATAGACACCACAGCCAATCAAACAGACTGCAAGGTCATCCAAGAGCTGTAGTAAGACTGCTTCTGGGACCCTACTTGTCACTGAGCAATACGCACACTATATATATTACCCTGCTATTTGAAGTCTGCACAAAATGTCCAAAAGTTATATCCATTTTCTCATATACATTTGACTTCAGTGTTCTTATCATGCACTATGTATCATACTTACCACAAGCATGCAGCTGAAAATTCTCATGATGAGTTTTACACCCACACAGAATAATGATTAAAATCTCTTACCATGGGAATAGTCTTCATTATGTTGTAGGCCCTGTTCCTTGTCCTTGGCAGGGGTCTCAGCTACTTACAACCCCATGAGAACTTACATTAAGGGCAGGGGTAGGAAAATGAAGAGGTTATCTTAAGCTAAATATATTGAATATCCATACTCAGCAGTTTTATGTGTGCATTTAATGCACGGAATAAGATGGGGAAATGAAGGTCTTCGGAAGAGCGGTAAGTGCATAAGAACTGATATTTGAAGTAGGCTAAATGGGCAAGGAAGTAAGGTTACTTGTAGTCTATAATTATTCCATCTCCTTTATCATGTATACACTCCACGAAAGTCCCCATTTGAAGTGTTTGTGTCTAGCAATGGACTCGGGAGACAGATTGAGGATTGTATTGGTGCACTGCACATCTGCTGCTTATTCTCTCTGTCTTAGATGGCAGAGAGATGATCTTGAAAGTGATACTGAAGTACCCCAAAAAATGCCCTCTGGAACAGAAGTCTCTCATGCTTTCCTGAATGTGGCATGTGAAAGAATTCACTGTACCCTCTCCGATAGGCCATTCCAGAACAATGGACCTCCCACAAAGAATGCCTGTGGCTGGTGTGCTGCCAAACTGACCACTCTAGGTGAGGATACTGTTAGGAGAAGGTTGCCTGAGGAATGTAACTGGTATATGGGAATATGCCGAGAGATGTGGTTTGAGAGGTATGAGGGTCGCATGGATCAGCATGGCTAGATCAGCAGTGTAAATAAGAGGCTAGTTTACAAACTGGATGTAAATGAAAGAAAGTACTCGTAGCAACAACACTGACATGCTTATCCACTGACCAGTCTAGGTTCAGAAGCACCCCCAGGATCTTAGATTTGATTTACTAGAGAAAATTTAACCCCATCTAAGGCTGTTAGATTAACTCCAATTGATTACTCTGATTTCTTAGCGAGTATCACTTCCATTTTGTCTGGATTAAGCTTCCAGTTATTCACTCTCAGCCACATGACCACAACCTCAAAACTTGTGGAGAACTTTTTTTGTGTGTGGAGAAAAACGGTTGCACATTTCATGCCACACAGTACAAACCAACATGTTTCACTACTGGTGGGTAGCTGTGCTGTTCTGAAGCAGCAGAACAAAGTTTGAGTCCAAGCGTCTGAAGAAGTGTGCTTTGCACACAAAAGCTTACACTTTAAATAAAACTTTGTTGGTCTTAAAGGTGCCATTGGACTCAAACTTTATTCTGATGTTTCACTACAAAGACTGTATATAGAACACACATGGGAATCCAGCTAGTTCCTTAACAACCCAAAAATTTTTGCCCGAGGAGGAAAATGCTTCTATCTTAAATCACAAATAAACCTATTGCATGTACTGAGTATGGTCAGTGTACACTTTTATAGAACAATAGTCTAAAATGCAATTTATTTCCATTTTTAAATGTTCACTATTGTGGCAGGAAGCAAACTATTTAATATGTGCTAGTACTTTGCAACTGTGTCCCTTCCAGCAGGGAGCAGACAGCCTGAAATTATAGAGGAGAAAATTACCTAAATTTAATGCATTGCAGAAAAGGTTATATTTCAATTTCTTTTGTGTTTAGGGTATTTTATGTAAAAGTGCTTTAAAGAAATCCTAAAGACTAAAAGTCCTGCTGCTGCTACCTCTAGCAGTGTAAAACCAAAGTAAAATAATAATAGCATTAATGAGTCAGACTAATGAAAATAGTTTTCTTCACATAATGTTGTAATTGTAAACTGTGCACTTAGTAAAAATGAGCTCAGCCATTGTATATGTTTTATGATGTGATGATCTGGTCCAGAAGTTAAGATCCATAGAATATAGGGTTGCCAGCCTCCAGGTGGAGCCTGGAGATCTTCCAATATTATAAGTGGTATACAGATTATACTATTATTTTATTATTATTTATTAGACTTTTATCCCACCCTCCCAGCCTATCAATTCCCCTGGAGAAAATTGTAGTTTCTGAGGGTGAATTCTATGCTATACCCTGCTGAAATCCCTCCCCAGGCTCCACCCCCAAATCTCTAGGAATTTCCCAACCCAGAGTTGGCAACCCTAAATTAGAATATCTCTTGTTTTTGAAAATTGTACTAGTCCTCATGATTACAGATAAAAATGTTCAATAGCATCAATGGAAAATTTATTATCTCCCTGTAGTTTGCAGGATATAAATTCCTAGCTTCCTTTGTTACTGCCCACCTCTTTCCAGCCTATCATGGTATAATCACAGCAAGTGGTTGCCTTGCTCAGTGCTACTTAGCAGTTTGTACATAAGGATGCCAGCCTTCAGATGAAACCTGAAGATCCCCCAAAATTAGAGCTCATCTCCAGACTACAAAGATCAGTTCCCCTGGAGAAAATGATGCTTTGGAGGGTGAATTGTACGGCATTGTACTCCACTGAGGCCCCTGTCCTCCAGGCTCCACCCCCAAATCCCTAGGGGTTCCCCAGCCTGTTCCACAAACAGCCAGGGGGAACTGGCAACCTTCAGTGTACCATTTGTAGTTGTCAGTCTGCTGGGGAGCAGAGGCCAGACTAGATGCCACCCTTAACCCTTGGTTTATCTGTCCCCTCCCCCTTTCTACCCAAAACTTTCCTTGTTTAATCTAGAGTGTGTATATTAGCCAGGAGATGGGGCCTATTAGGCTAAAGAAGCGGAAGGGGGTCAATAGGACTGCCGCTATTTTCCAGCAAGCTTACTTTTCTGCAGCAGTTATTAAGTCATCTTCCCAGTCCCTATATACCTTTTTGGATATCTGCTAGGGTCACTGTTATATCTCTAATATTTAGTGTATATACAAAACAGATGGAGAGTGTGAGCATGAGCGCACGTGCACATGTTGGGAATTGCCATGCTGGATCTGTATCTATTCAGCTAAAGTACCAAGTCTCCTTCTTCCCAAGAAGGAAGATCAGAAAAGAGCACCCCCCTCCCCCTGCAAAGCAGAATTTTCAAGCCTGCCTAAACAGCCACATCCCATTAAAAACTATGGCCTCACTTGCTCGGAAGTGCTTAGAAGGTGAAGGGAGAAAACGTTCCAGGGTTCATTTTCCCTTTGCCTCTGCCACCCCACCTCTATTCAAGCCAAAAAGAAAGCCCCACCTATGGCAGCCTGCCTGTCCCAAAGCTACGTGGCACCCAGCCTCTTTTCTTTCACCCTCTCCCTAAGGCTGACATAGTCTTGGTGCTGCTGAATAGTCGAATGGGAAGAGTTCAGTGTCAGGTCTGCACTTTCCCAGCCGTCGGCCAGCTGCCGCTGCATTTCATTATCTGGAGAGGGAGGGGAGAAAGCTACGCAGCCGAGCTATTTCCAAACAGAGTAGTGGGGTAGAAGGAATCCAGCCCAGTCAACATTCCTCAGTTTGTATCTTTTTGTCTTTTGATGCCATCTGGAATCCAGAACCACCCGGAGCAGTGGTGGGCAGGTGCAGAAACCTCTTATCTGGCCCCTGCTTTGTTTACTGCTGAAACAGTTAATCCCAATCAGCACAACGACCTTGGCAGAAGTTGCTGTTATCATGCCTGGCCATTGTTTTCCATAAGCAAAACTGCCAAGAGCCAGGAGGAGACAAAGGTAGGAGGTGGGACCTTGAGTGAAAGCAAAATAGGCAGACCATGAAAAACAGCCTTCCCATTGGGTTCTTTGCTCAGCTAGGATAGAAAGAGAGCTCTCCCGTCACCCCACTATTAAAACACACACACACACAACCCCCTCTAAAGCTGCCTGCAAAGCAGACTAGATACTTGGCATGACAATGCCTAGAGCTACTATTCACGCTTTGCTTGGTTCTATTCCATGTCTGATCCATAGAGTAGTAATTCAAGTTCATTATTCCTCCACACATTCCTATTTGTGGCCCATGACCATAAAGATGATGCAGGCTAATGTTTTGGGACATGGGTAGGAGTACCAAGTTTGGCAGTTTACCAATTTGCAGACATTGGCACAGGCGGAATTTTGTTTAAAATCAGACAGAATCTGACAACAGGCACAAAAATCCTAAGCTTACAACTTAAAAAAAAAAGAAGAAGCTTTTAGCCCTTGTGACTGAAAACATGCAGGCAGTGCCCAGATGGATGTTTCTTTCTTTAGACAGTGGAGCATCTATTCTTTTAATGATGCCTCCACTATCTCCACTCATTTTTCATCATTTATTTTATTTAGTCATAATATATTTGTATCCTACTTCTCTACCCAATGGAGATCCAAAGTAGCCCATACCATCATTTCCCCCTCCATTTTATCCTCACAGCAGTAACCCTGTGAGGTACACGATGCTCATGGAGAGTGACTGAGGTCTGAGTGGTCTGGTCTGGACCATGGAGAGTGGTCTGAGGTCACCCAGTCAGCTCCCACAGAAGAGGGGTGGTTCTCACCTGGGCCTCTCCCATCATAGTCTGACAGTCTAACCATTGCATCTCCTTGATCCTCAGACTTCATTGTTTGTCACCATGCAGGTCATTAACACATGCATTCCAAACAGTAATTCAATAAAAATTCAAATTGGAGTCTATACATCTAATAGTCAAGGGTCCACTGTGTGTGCAGATACTTATTCCCACAGATCTGGGGCACATGGGGGCAAAGAGATCTTTTAGCACACTTGGGGAACTCCCCAGGTACGCAGAAAAATCTTACATGTTTAAAAAAGTATACAGGGGATACTTAAATCCCCCCAAAAGTAAAAGAGTGTTCCCTGCACATACAAAGAAAATGTACTTACCACTGGGAACTAGCGGCTGGGCTCGCTGCCATTGCTGGAGTTGTGGGGGGGGGGGGCTTGATGGGCTCAGTGGCTGGTAGTCACTCAAGGCTCGCCACCATTGCTGGTGTTGGTGGGCAGGGGAGAAGCCTTGGCAACTCGGCAGCTGGGAGCTCCACAGAGCTCACCACCATGGCTGTTGTCGGGGGGGGGCGGGGAGAAGTCTTGGCGGGCTGAGTAGGCCTGCCTGCTGGGCTCACCTGCAGCTCCTCCTCCTCTTCATCCATGCAGGGCTCCTGCTGCTTCAGCGAGCCGGGCACCCAGGAACCATGGGGAATACTCACCCCCGTGAGTATCGCGGGTCCCCTCTTCTTGTAAAGTATCTATATACAAAACACCAATCTTAGTATTGGGGAGGGAGGTTTCCTGCACAAAGAACTTCATGTAATCCATACAAAGAATGTCAGCATTTCTTCCCCCCTTACAGCTGCCCTGTAGGCACAGAGGAAGGATGGATAGATTGCTAAGGTTGTACTGCCAACAGAGAATGTCAGGAGTGCCTCTGAGGACCTGCCTACTGCAGACCTAAGTGCGGTGGAGGATCAGTCCCCAGCTCCAGAGGAGCCTCCACCTGAAGCTGACGAAGCTCAAGCAAGCACCTCTCAGGGCATTACTCCAGCACCAGCAGGAGCTGAGTCACAGCCAAGCTCAAGCCCACGTGATTCACCTCCTTGGGTGGAACGGCTAAGGTCATGATCCAGGCAAGACTTAGCTGCTAGAAGAAAAGAGGCATGCATGCGTGGTCGCAGATCATTCAGCCCTGAGTTTTAGGAGGAGCCGGGACCTCGCTGCCAGCTGCTAATGAACACAGGAAGTGGCTGGGTATTTAGGCACAGCACAGAGACTACCAACTCATGCTAGCAACAAGTCATTCTGGCTAAGCTCTGCACCTGCTCGGCTCGCATCAGCTAAACCTGATCCTGGACCCTCTGGCTCATGACTCTGGCTCTGTCTGACTTCAGCTTGATTCTGGACCCTCTGGCTCATGACTTCAGCTCTGTCTAACTTCGGCTTTTGGTTGACTCCTTGGACTGGTTTGCTCGTGAGTTTCCCTCTCTGACCTTGGCTTGGACTGACTCTGTGTTTGGCTTGTGTTTTGGACTTGGTAATTCATTCCTGATTTGGCTTGACCTTGGACTGGCTCGGACTTTGGCTTGGCTTCTGACCTACTGGCACCCAGCCCGTGACAGATTGCTAGCACCACCAAACTCACTCCACCTCGATGGATGCGGACGGATTAAGAGCTCCACTGCAGCTTATGGACGTCGCTCACCAAGTCCAACAGCTGACGCAGTTGGTCGTGCAGCTCCAGCAGCAGCAACCGCTGCTACCACCCGCCGCACCTGTCGTTGTTCCACTAAAATGCCCGGTAAGCCCTCCAGAAAAATTTGGTGGAAATGTGGAGGAGTTCCCGGCCTTCTTAGCACAATGCGAGTTGTATATGGAACTGTGTGCTCAGGACTTTCCTAACGATAAAACCAAAGTTTGTTTTGTTATCAGCCTCTTAAAGGGCCAGGCAGCCAAATGGGCCACCCCTCTGTTAGTGGAAGTGTCGCCGCTCCTGTTGGAGTTTTGGGGGTTTGCACCTGTTTAGCCCCTACTTTTGCTCCACCCCTACAAGTGGAGATGGCTAATTGTAAGATCAGAGCGCTGAAACAGGGAAGAGGCATGGTGGCTAACTATACCAATGAGTTCCAGCTCATAGCCCAGGACTTTAAGTGGAATGAGGCTGCCTGCATGAACCAGTACATGGAAGGGCTTGCGGATGAAGTATTAGATGAGTTGGCCCGGGTCGAGCGACCCAGCTCCTTGCAAGCAGTCATAACCCTGTGTCTTCGGATCAATGGACACTTGGCAGGGCGACGGCAGGCCTGTGCTACCTCCCGCTTCGGACAACCAGCTGGCCGTTCTATGTCCTGACAGATGCCCAGCAACCCTCAGGCAAACCCAACTTTGTGCACACTCGCCATGATGACATCACCCGGAAGTGATGTCATCACACTGGGCACATTGCCAGGGTAATGCTCTGGCAATCGCCCAAAAACTCTATGGTACCATAGAGTTTGGGGGTGATTGCTAGAGCGTCACCCTGGCAAGGTGCCCAGCATGATGACGTCACTTCCGGGTGACATCATCACACTGGGGCAGTTGGCCCGATCAGGCCAGTTCTGGGGTGGGGTTCCCCTCGCTGGCCGAATCCAGGCTGGTGGATTGGGGACCCCTTTAGCGGGGGATTCCCTCCCCCCGGGGGGGGACTTGGCAGCCCTACTATTAAGTGAAATTAAGCACTCCCCCCCTCCCCACTGTTAATAGCTCCAGTAGAGGGGAAAGGCAGGCAGCCCCTTCTGTAAAGAAAGTGTGTGGGGTGGGGTAAAATATTCTACTTTTAGACAAAACTATGTCTCAGGAGAGATAAACTGCCTGTTGCACATCTTAACTCTGGTACTTGAAGCATCCCTCCTCCCTAGCCTACCTAACTTCCACTATTAGAGCTCGGCTTGGAAATTAATGAAGAAACACTGGATTGCTGTGAAATGTTGTGTGGGGAAGGTGAGTTCACCTTATCTGTGTGGATTGACTCCTACACCGCAACTGAGAATCCCAGTAAAGCAGCAAAAAGTCCATTTATACTCCAGTTCACATCAGCCTATATCAAATTCCATTGTACATATGAAATCTGGTGATGACCCTCTCTTTTCTCTGTCTGAAATTTGGGACAGAGGCTTCTTTTGTTGAAAGATGAGAATTTCATCAAAACTGGGTGATGGGGAGGGGGGGGTAAATAGACACAAAACTCTCTTTCCAAGTGAAACCAATGGAAACAACAGTTGGACTGAGTTCCTAATATGACTGGCTTTGATTCAAGTTTCAATCAGTCTACCCCATTTTTTTTTTAAATCACTCTCCTACAAGTCTACACATTTCCTTGGGAATCCAAATGGTTTATGACAGAGATAGCAAAGGAAACTGTTGGCTCTCCAAACTGTTTCAGGTGGAGTGAAGTAAAAAAAAAAATCCATCTCAAATTTATGAAATGACATAAGAACGAAAGCTGACCTTTTTGTTTAGGCCTAAACTTTACCCAGAAGCCTGGAAAGATGAAGTAGGAGTCATTCATTCTTCTGTTTCAGTGCTCCCACATAATGTGTGAATCCTTCCTGTATGAAATTGTAACAAGAAATTGTATACCAGTTTCTAAGAAGTGCCTACATCATTTATACACCAAGGTGAATTGAAAGGCATTTAACTGTACACAAGCTCTGTGTTCTCAGTTTCTGTTCTTTTTATGTATTTTTTTTCTTTTTGGTTCTCAATCAGATAAAACTTGCTGTCTTCATTTTGATACACATTATAGCATTAATGGGTCCCAGCTTCACTCCAGAAACACCCTCTGCTTTGCATTTACTTCAGGCAGTGAACACCTGTAGCTGAAATGTACCCTCTTGTAGCCTAACAGCCAGATTTCTATCTCAAATGAATTTGGAAGCCAGCCTCAGAAAGAGAAAGTGAGAGAGAGAGAGAGAGAGAGAGAAGCTGCCGGCATCTATCATCATGTTTCTTTTTTTAAAATAAATAAATAGCTTTGGCCTTACTAGCCTCAATACAATAGTCATTTCCTGCTATTTTGTGAAGAGCTGTGGGAAAGGGACAGGATAATATAGGGAAAGTAAGACATGCTTTCTGCTACAAGGATAAAAGAAATACTTGAAAAGGTGCAATGAAGATACAATTGGCTAAAGGTCACAGGCAAGTATACTTTCATTCCACGTTTTCACATGGCCCATCAAAATCAGAATCGGAGAAGAGAATATGAATTTTTGCTACATGTGTCAGGTGTTATACTGAGATTAACTGACTGTAGTAATAACCATTGTCAATGGAAAAAATTACTTCAGAGTCTTACTGTTCCCAGTTCCTGGAGTGTGACAGGTGATTTAGAACTGGGGACTTCAACAACTAGTTTTGAAAATATCTTGGCGAGCCAAACAAAACTGTATGTGGTCATGGAGTCAGCCTAGAACTGTGTCGCTAGAGTTACAATCCTCCAGAGTTTAACCAGAATTATGACACATCTCCACACCGCATAAATTATTCCCCTGGAAAAAATGGCAACTTCAGATGGTGGTGTCTATGGCATCACATCCTTGCTGAGCTTCCTTCCTCGTAAACTCTGCCCACCCCGGGCTCTACTCCCAAATCTCTAGGAATTTGTCTACCTGCAGTTGGCAACCATATAACATCAGTATAAATATGGTCCACTTTCCAGGTACTACAGTGCCAAGACCATGGCTATACAGCCTGGAAAATCTACAAAACTAATGAACTCCAGCTGTGAACAACATATAGAAATAAAGCTCTTTGGGAGTCCAACCGTATGGACTGGAGAACTCAAGCAGTCAAAGTCACATCAAACATTAAATACGATGCCCAATTATGGAATGTCAAATAAAATGAGTGAAATATTCCAAGCACTGCAAGTAGAGAGACAAGAGCAGAGACAGGAGACCAAAGAGGCAGAGAAAACGGACTATAGGTACATATCTGTGTGTAGCTCCAGGTGAAGGTTCCACAGCCAGGGTCCAGGAAGGACTGGAAACCCTACTGGGCTCTATAGAGGCTGGGATCTAGGAGAACAGATATGAAATACTTTGGTAGGCCTTCTTTTTCTTTCTTTGTTTCCTGCTTATTTTGAATAAAGCTGTATTATGTTAATTTAAGAAGAAAATCTTGAAAACATGACCTACATGAGTCCTAACAATTCAGAAATTATCTCATAAAACTCATTATTTATTATCTCAGTTTAAGCTTGACTTGTGAATTTGTGTTTCATGATCAGGTCTGGTTTCTCTGTATTCCACATAAAGCAAAATTGGGCATTGAATCCCCCCCCCCCCCCCCCCGATTACTGGATGCTGCAACAAAAACAAAGACATGATATCTGCAGTGTATGGTACAACACCTGCCCTTATCCATCATCCTAGCATGTACCTTGATGGAATGGGCTAACACACATCACCAGATCTTACTTCCATGAACCACTAAAATGTTCTGGAGTTTTGCAGAATATAGGTGTAACATGGGGTTAGGGTTATATACTCCATTCAGATAAGACACTGGCTTGCTTTAAAGGTAAAAAAAAGAGCCATTTAATATATGCAGCACCCTTGAAATTCAACAGCAGGTTTTTGTTTTGCTGTTTAATACTGGTATCACAGTGCTTAGAGGAGCTGATTCTTTTCCTGCTACAGTTCGTTTCATATAAAATAAACATTGCTGTGTAATTCACAGAATATTCCATTTGATTTCACCTCCTAAAAGTTTCCTTGCCTGAATTATTAAACAAGCACTACAGCATTCAAGGCAAGAAATGTTCCAGGTAAATACATTCAATGTTGAATTAGAATAGTGGAGGTCATAAACATTTCCAGCATGCAGATGGACACAGTGGCTTGACAGATCACACAAAATCTACCTGACATAACAGGAATACATGTTTCCGGAAGACAGTTTCACACAGGTAAGTCCTTCAAGTGCCCTGTGATGAGTGCAGACAACAGAAACAACTTTATGAACTGTTGCTTGTATTTTTCTCCAGTGACAATTTTTCTAGAAAACGGTTTGCTATTCTATGTACATCTCCCTCATGGACGGGGCAAACTCAAGTAGAAATAGGCTAGCATTGTAAAGAAGTTAAAATTATCATTGATAGCAATTGTATTGAATCAGCTATCTGTTTGAAACAGTGCAAAGCTTCAGCCACATAGGGTATTTTGGTTTTTTCACTAGAAATTAGCAGTCAGATTTAAAATGTAGCTCCTGTTAATACATGTCCAGGCTAGTCATGACTGTTACGTATGCTTGGGGGAAGTAATCCCAAAGCAGTGTTTTTTGAGCCTATTTAACATCTGTAGTTTTGCTCCTAGCTCTAATTTCTGGATGGAAATAATTACTAAGATCTGTGATGTTGCAATAAAGTCAAAATAATGTTTTACACAATTGTGAATGATTTTTGCACATTCAAATGAAATCCTTAACACAACAGCTATTTTACCGAGTCTGCTGCTGTTGGAACAAAGGAGGAGACAGTGGACACTATGCACAAGCCTCCTGTATTCACAGGACATAGCTGTTGCACAGAGAAAGGAGTAAAAGTCTCATGGTTCACTTTAGAGACAGTGTAACAAACAAGCCATGGAAAATCATAACTTCAGAATCAGGCTTTTAAAAGTACCCCGTAGCCCATAGTATGTTATAGAAATGTATGTGTAGTCTATAATAAAGTCCTAGGATGCATTCAAACCTGCAATAAACCATGGTTTATCATTTTCCGGTGACTTGTGATATCTACATGGTTCAACAAACCAAGATTTGTTGGCTAGCACGAAACCAGGATATTAGGCTATGCTGTGCAGTTTGCACTGACTGTAGTTTGGGAACTCTCTCAGGGTTAGGCAGCAGCATCAGAACCCACATGCCAACCAGTGTAGGGGAATGCTGTTTTTTTTGTGAACTGGCAAAATCTAGTTGGAAAGTGCATTGAAAGTGGATTGAAAGTGGATTATTTAGTATGTGTGACCATGTCTATCTCACTCCTGCTACCTGAAATCCTTTAAATGGAGATACCAGGGATTGAACCTGAGGCCTTGAACTACAAAGTAGGGACTTGGCCACTGAGCTATGATTTTGAGCTTCTGACATTTCTCATTTTTTTTCCAGTTAACATAGCTAAGCTAACTGTTCAGGGAAGGATAACACTTCTGTTTCCTCAGTATAGTTCTCTTTGCTAACCGACTATTTCTTTCTCAACTCCATTTTTGGCTTCACAATTAGAAAAAAACCAGCCTCCTATGAATCTACACATTCCCTTGAGAATCCAAATGGTTATGACAGAGAAAGCAAAGCAAACTATCAGCTCCCCATGTTGTTTCAGGTGGAGTATGAAATAAAAAAAAATACACCTTCAGGTCTGACCGCTTTCCATTTCACTAAATGCCATGGTGAATTCCTAACCTTTCTAGAAGAGCAGCAAACACTGTTAAAGACAAGGTCATTGGTATAACAACATTTTCAGTGCTAACAGTTAATGAGTCAAGACACAAGGCTGTGATAGCACAATACAAGGAAACAAAAATAAAATGAGAGGATGTGAATTATTTGACAAACATGTTGCATCGAGGGTAGGATGAACCGATTTCCTCAAGCAGTTTTACAGTCATCTGTATGAAGAGATTAGGAAGATCTTCTGCTTGATGAAAGAACCTCTTCAATTCTATCTGCTTATAAGAGATTGTGCACCTGCCTACAGAAAGCCAATGCACTGTTTGAGAAGGAAGAGATGTTTGAGAAGGAAGAGAGAACTCTCTAGCTTCTCCTACACTTACACTAACACCTGGGGGAAGCATTATAAAATGTATCATCCAGGCCTGGTGATTTATCAGTTTTTTAAGTTGTCTATCTGTCATAGGACCTCCTCACTCATCACCTCAATCTGACTCAGGTCTTTCAACACCCCTCCTGAAATCAGTGGTTCTGGAGTGGGCAAGCACTTCTTATCTTCCACAGTGAAGACAGAGGCAAAAAATGAATTCAGCTTCTCGGCCATTTCCCTATCTTCCTTCAGTACTCCTTTTACCCCTTGGTCATCTAAGGGCCCCACTGTCTCCCTGACTGGTTTCCTGCTTCTGATGAATTTGAAGAAAGTTATATTGTTAGTCGTTATGTTTTTTGCAATATGCTCCTCATATTCCCTTTTTGCCTGCCTAATCACAGACTTGCATTTTATTTCCCACAGCCTGTGTTCCCTTTTATCAACCTCACTGAGACTAGCTTTCCACCACTTAAAGGAATCCTTCTTACCTTTTACAGCTTTCATTAATTTGTTAACCAGGCAGGCCTTTTTCTATACATATTTGTATTTTTCCTAACCTGTGGTATATATTATATCTGAGCTTCTAGAATTGTAGTTTTAAATAGTCTCTAAGCTTCCCCAATGGTTTTGACACTTTTTACTTTTTCTTTCAGTTTCTTCTTCATATGTCCTCTCATTTCAGAGAAGTTACCCCTTTTAAAGTTAAAAGTGCTTGTGCCAGTCTTTTTGGGCAGCTCCCTATTTATACAAATGTTGAACTCAATAACATTATAGTCACTTTTCCCAAGTGGTGCAATCACTTTTACGTCTTTACCAGGTCTTAGATGTTACTTAGGACCAAATCCAGGATCGTCTCTCCCCTGGTAGGTTCTGTGACCATCTGCTCCATAGCACAGTCATTGAGAGTGTCTAGAAACTCAGACCGATTTTCCACAAGTGCTGCCCCGGCATCGTTCCTCCATTTGCCCCAACTGCCTGCTTGAATTTCCTACTATTTGCCACGGGGCACATTTTGACCCGGGGCTTCACGCGATTTCCTCTGATTTTCTCTGTGGCTTCAGTGATCCTCAAAAAGCAGGATCACTGAAGCTGCAGGGAAAATCCTGCGAAGCCCCGGGTCAAAATGTGCCCCCTGGCAAATAGTGGGAAATTCAAGCAGGCAAATGGAGGAATGACGCCAGGGCAGCACTTGTGGGAAATTGGTTTCAATCTCTTTTTTTCTGCTTTGAACACATATTGACCCAATCAATGTGTGGGTAGTTAAAATCACCAATTACGACACAGTTATTTCATCTAGCTGCTATCTTTAATTCATTCATCCTTTTATAATCCCCCTCTATCTTTTGATCTGGTGAACGATAACAAATTCCCAGTGTTAAGCTTTCTTTGGGGCCCGCTATTTCAACCCATAGCATTTCCAGAAGCGAATCTAAGTCTCTTACCTTCTCAGTCTTACTGAACTGTATATCCTCTCTAACATACAGAGCCACCTCACCTCCAACCCTTTTCCCCCATCCTTCTGATATAATTTATAACCAGAAATCACCGTATCCCACTGATTCTCCTCATCCCACCAAATTTCTGAAATACCCACAGTGTCTATGTTTTCCCCCAACACCAAGCATTCCAATTCCCCAGTTTTACCTTGGACACTTCTAGCATTTGTATATAAACATCTGTAATTTCCCAGGCATATTAGGCCTGCAACCTTCTTCCTGCTGCCTCAAGACCTTGCTAAGCAGTCCATATTCTTTGTCACAGTTTCAGTGGACAATTCTAATCCATTTCCCTGTAGAAAAGTAACAGCTACCCCTTCATCTCTTTGAGATGAGCCATCCTGAACCAGAGACTTTTAACCTCCAGTCAGCTGTACTGTATGAGGCCTCTGTCCCTGTATTGCTTTACTTGGAACTAGACCAACAATGGATAACGTCTGGTTTAGAATGGTAATTTGAAAGGGGCCCTAGTCACAAGCCACTGTGCTACATGACCCCTCAATTTAGGCCTGATTCACTGGTGCAAAGGCAGAAGGACTTTGGATTATCATATGTGCACTGGGAGTTTTGTGCTTCCCAAGCACATGAGGGCCTGATTCTCATAAAGATCACAGCACAAATGATGGAATTTCCCTTCCTCAGTACCATTTTCCTGAACCACCTATTTGTTCAGTTGGGAAACTTCCATGTAGATATAAATTTGCCTGTTAGTCTAATGCAGTCATTTAACCTTCCATGGGACACCTCTGAATTATGTCGTTTTCAGACTACCATCTGAATGCACAACATCTACCCCATAAACACATCAGCAGGAACTAAATTTTCATGCCATTTCTACTCCATGACACAAAGGCAATTTCAACATACTTGATGTGAGCACATTTACTGCAATGTGTACTCACACAATGTGAAAGAAAAGGTTTGCCCAGCTGTTTACTCAGCTCTGTTGCTCAAGCCCCTCTTTAAACATTTGCCCAAGATTTCCGTGGCTTTCATCATGTGCACACCAGCCTTCACACAAAAGGCACAAAAGACAAGGAGTGTTTTATGTTCACTGTGCTAATGCAGCACTCACAGCCCACATCTTGCCTTTTTAAATAGGTAGAGAGAGCATTTATGCTTCCTAATTGTTTTATATATACCCGAATTAAAAATAGAACTGCAGAAATAAACAGCAACTAATATGTGGGGACCAGAGCAGCACCTTCCTTTCTAAGCCACGTTAACTGTTTCTATCTTTTTGCTTAGAATAATAAAAAAACCAAGAAAAATATCAGAGGATGGTTGAAGGGATGACAAGCAGCATAAAGAAAACAAATTATTCACTTTCACTATTGCTGAAAGCATTATAACATGAACTTAAATGCACAGGCTGCCGGTGGGGTGGGTGTGTACCTCTCTGTGCCCTGGAGTTTTCAGTAACCATAGAGTTTTTTCTCAAACATTAAAGCATTCCCCATGCAGCGTGCCCTGTGTGATGATGTCAGTCACTGCACTGGACATGTTGGTGTGGATGGGGCTCTTTAGGGGTGGGGCTCCCCTGCCAGCCAGCTGGGTGGCAGCAGATTGGGGGCCCCGAAAGCAGGTAAACCCCCATCCCTGTTGGGGGAATGGCAACCCTAGTGTAACAACCCTCTCTGACCAGCCCAGTGGTTCAGAGTCCTCAGGGGAAGAGTCCCAGGAGCTCAGGCCTAAGGGACCAGGGAGGGCCTGGCACTGTAGAGGAGTCTGCTGACAATTTCCAGCAGAGCCACAAGCCACCCTGTTGGAACTTGTGGGGGTGACCTCACCACCAGTCCCTGAGATAGCCACCAGGCCTCTACCAGGCAGGATGCAAACCCAAGCCCATAGCTCCCAGGACTCCCTCCCACTCCACAGAAATGGTGGCAGCAGATGGCCCATGCTGTGGGTATTGAAAAGGAGGTGAAGTCTTCAACAACTAGCTGCATGGAACCACACTGGGAATCTAGAGCAGTGGTCTGAGAGTAGCACTTCACAGGATTGTGGCCAGGGCACAGCACAGCCTCAAGAGCTCCAACACCTGGGAAGACAACCTTGCTAAATCTACTAGTCCACTAGGCACTAACTAGCTTGCCAAGTTCTAGGTCCAAGGGTCTGGTATGGTACCACTATATGAAACATGACTGGACCTGATTGCAAAGCACAGGACAGGGGCAGTACATTGTGGGCTGGCAAATGACAGAGAGACAGAACATGGAAGGGCTCACTTTTGAGGTTTTCTGGGGAACATGGCTGACCATTGTGGGAAAGATGGTGCTGGGCTACAACTATCTTTGGATTCTGCAAGGCCACACTAATACTCTCATGAGTGTTTTTTTAAGTCAGAATATTAGAATTGTGAGCACAGGTTTGGATTTTTTTCCCTTTAATATTTTGTATTTTTTAAATTATAGCTATTACATGCACTTAGATTTTTTTCCTCTTGTCACATATTTAATTCCCAAATCTGTGAAATCTAGTCAACCACCATGCCAACCAGCCAGTGAGGTACAAGAAAACCTAGCAAGGGCTAGGGAGACCAGGTATCTCACTTCAGCGGGAGACCTCCCAGTTTCCATTTCCATTACCCACTGACCTGCCAAAGGTGAATGTGGTAGGGGGGAGCATTCAAAAAAGCAGTACTGTGTTGACAGTGTGTCACTTGCAATGAACACCCAGAAGTGACATCATGTTGTCGGTGTGATGTCAGCAGAATGCTCTAGGATTCAGATAGAGCTCTAGGAAGTGTATCACATTGACATCACACTAGCGACACAGTATCACTTACAGGTATTCACTGTAGATGGCATCTAATCCCAGATAGATTGGCTAAAATGTATAAAAATTTGAGTAATATGTGTTGGAAATGTAATATATCAAATATACCAACTAGATCAGCCACAGTAACCAAAACTTAGTACCAACAATATATCCTGTGGTTGCAATAGCACTACAACAGTTTAAATGAACAATCACAATGTATTCTAATGATAGATTATATAATCAAAATATTACAGTAGAACTGAACAGAAGTTTTATCCAACATATAATATTCTCAAAAACAAAGAAACATGGTTTTTCCTTCTACTACTCTTTATGTATACATTCTTATTGTGTATAGAAGTCCATAGATAACAAATAGGAATCTTCCCTTTTTAAATGCTGACGTGTTTTCTAGATAGTTTCCACATTTCAAGGAGAAACCTTCTTCTAAGCAGATTCCATAATTCAACCCACAATGTCAAAATTTCTTATAAGCAAAACACCATAATTTCAAATTCACAATATCAATATTTCTCTAAAGGTGAGGTAAGAGTTCACAAAATATATAAACCGGCTTACAGCTCCACAATCTTTATGACTCAAAATGGTGAAGCTTGGTTCTGTCAGTAAAACGGCAGAGGAAGGAAGCCTTTTCCAGGCCTTTGTGGGGGACTCATTGGGGCCAGTCCTGACAAGGGTTGCCAGTTATAGGTTGGGAAATTCCTGAATATTCTGTGGTGAAGTCTAAGGAAGCCAGAGTTTGGGGAGGGGAGAGGCCTTGGCTGAACAGAATGCCATAGAGCCCACCCTCCAAAGCAGTTATTTTCTCTGAGGGGGGGAAGATCTGTTGTCTGGAGTTCAATTATGATACCTGGCGATCTTCAGGCTCCACCTGGAGGTTGGCTACCCTAGGCAAAGCAGTTAGCACTTCAGAGCAGGGTCTGCTAGACCCAGGTTCTTGCTATGGATGTTGAGTGGGTGATTTTGGACCAGTCACAGACTTTCAGCCTAACCTACCTCACAGGGTTGTTGTGCAGATCAGAAGGGGGAAGAAGAGTGATGTAAGCTGCTTTGGTCTCCACTGCAGAGAAAGACTGTAATTTTCCTCTTGGGGAGCCACTGCTGCCAATCTCTACGTGAGGGCTGGAGATCACTTAGAATTAAAACTGCTCTCCAGATGGTTCCCCTGGAGATAATGGCTGCTTTGCAGGGTGGACTCTGAGTCATTATACCCTGCTGAGGTTGCTTCCCCTCCTGCTTGCATCCCCACTGAGGAGGACAAAAACTGTATTATTCCTAGGTAAAGGCTCCAGGTGTGTGGGGGGGACATGGAATGCTGAAATCAAAGGGGTAGATAATGGCATGTTGATAGTTGGCTGGGAAGGAGATAGGGTTGCTACCTCCAAGACAGGTACAATGCCATAGACTCCACCCTCCAAACCAGCCATTTCCTCCTGTGGAACCATTGTTGCCCATCTCCAGGGGAGGGCTGGCGATCACTCAGAATTAAAACTGCTCTTCAGATGGAAGAGAACAGATCCCCTGGTGAAAACAGTACGCTCTGTGACATTATTCCCTGCTGAGGTCACCACAGCAAATTGACACTGAGTGCCCAAGGCCAGGGCCTCTTTCTAGAGCCCGTTGTACTTATTTCCACAATGGGCCTTATTCCTAGTATCACTATAAACACCTTCTGGTCACTGCTTTGATCTTACCTGTGAGCTGTCCTTCTTGGGTTCTCTCTGGTATACAAAAAAAGTTGGGCAATACTCCACAGCACAAGATAGTAGACAAAGCTAAAAAGAGACCCTATAAGAAAACCAAATCCCCTTCTTCAGTTTGCTAGATAAATTCCAAAGTTGCAATTACAAAAAAGATGCTAAAAATATAATTTTGAAAAAAAAACCCGGCATATTGTCACAAAACCAAGAATAGTTGAAAGGGGAAAAGGAGCAAAGAATTGCAGACTTTTTCCAACATTCTTCATAAAACCAGTAGAACTTGCCTCTGGAGGATGGCAGCCTCATCTCTCTCAAGATACGTCATTAACAAGGAATATTTAACACCCCCCTCCAAAAAAAACAACTCAGCCCTACATGACTAATGCCAACTCTCAGGCATCCTGTTGTTTATTTGTTTCTTTCCTTATACCTTAAAGGCAGGTTGGACTGATACCCTAGTTTACAAAAAAATGACAAATCATATTTGAATTCTTCAAAATAGTTGAGATGTATCAGGGCAGTATGCTCAAAAGTTTAGATCCATCTGTCGATGAACAACAAAGATTTTAAACACCTTTATTTCTTCTTCAGAAAGAAGTGTCTGTTCTGTAGTGCCTCATAACAACATACATGAAAAGCACAGATAGCTGTGATACACAACTCATTTTAGAAAGCTCTAGACTGAAGTGGTACCAGGATGCCACTGCCTCTTCAGGAGAGTCAGTCATTTTTATTTTATTTTTTTTGAAGTTAAAATTCAAACCGTATGGGATGCATATAAAGCAGTGATGAGAGGACTATTGATATCGTTAAATGCTAAAGATAATAAAAAGAAAAAAGAGCAATATGAAAATATTTTACAAGCCATTAAAACAAAGGAAGAAAAACTGAAGAAGAAACCAGGGAAAAAGAAACTGCAAAAGGAAATTTGGATGCTACAAGACCAAGCAAAAGCCATTTTGAACCAAAAGATGTACTGGAACTTAAAAAAACTTCAACAAAAAGCATTTGAAGGTGCAAATAAACCCGGAAAATACTTAGCATGGCAATTAAAGAAAAAACGTGAAAATAAATTTATCACTAAAGTGATAAGAGATAATATTGAGATAATAGATAACAAAGGAATAAAAAGAGAATTTTTTAAATACTACGCAAAACTTTTTAAGAAGGAAAACAAAGACAGAAGAAAGATTAAAGAATACCTGCAAACATTAAAGTTACCAAAACCAACAGAGAAAATTAAAGAACTATTTAATAATCCAGTATCATTACAAGAGATCAAAAATGCAATAAATGACTCAAAATTAGGTAAAGCACCTGGACCGGATGGATTTACAGCGAAGTTCTACAAAACGTTACAGGAGTCAGTTTCACCGGTGTTACTGCTATTGATGAACGATATAAGAGTTACTGGAGAGGTACCAGAAACCTGGAAAGATGCATCCATCTCACTGATCCCGAAAGAAAATCAGGATTTGACCAATGTTAAGAATTATAGACCGATCTCTTTACTGAATAATGATTATAAGATTTTTGCTAAGATTATAGCGGATAGACTAAAAGAGCACCTTAAAGAGACTATACAAACAGAACAAGCAGGGTTCTTACCTAATCGACAAATAAGGGACAATCTAAGAGTAGTAGTGGACGCTATAGAATACTACGACAAACATCCTGAAAAGGAAGTGGGCTTTTTCTTATTAGATGCGGAGAAAGCGTTTGATAATTTAAACTGGGATTTTATGTTTGAAGTTTTAGAACATCTTGAGATCGGTGAATATATGCTTAACTTCATTAAAGCAATATATAAAGAACAGAAATCCTCAATAATAATTAATACTGAAAAGACAGACGATTTTAAAGTTGAAAAAGGAACAAGACAAGGATGCCCACTTTCGCCGCTGCTATTTATTTGGATTTTAGAATACCTGCAAACATTAAAGTTACCAAAACCAACAGAGAAAATTAAAGAACTATTTAATAATCCAGTATCATTACAAGAGATCAAAAATGCAATAAATGACTCAAAATTAGGTAAAGCACCTGGACCGGATGGATTTACAGCGAAGTTCTACAAAACGTTACAGGAGTCAGTTTCACCGGTGTTACTGCTATTGATGAACGATATAAGAGTTACTGGAGAGGTACCAGAAACCTGGAAAGATGCATCCATCTCACTGATCCCGAAAGAAAATCAGGATTTGACCAATGTTAAGAATTATAGACCGATCTCTTTACTGAATAATGATTATAAGATTTTTGCTAAGATTATAGCGGATAGACTAAAAGAGCACCTTAAAGAGACTATACAAACAGAACAAGCAGGGTTCTTACCTAATCGACAAATAAGGGACAATCTAAGAGTAGTAGTGGGCGCTATAGAATACTACGACAAACATCCTGAAAAGGAAGTGGGCTTTTTCTTTTTAGATGCGGAGAAAGCGTTTGATAATTTAAACTGGGATTTTATGTTTGAAGTTTTAGAACATCTTGAGATCGGTGAATATATGCTTAACTTCATTAAAGCAATATATAAAGAACAGAAATCCTCAATAATAATTAATACCGAAAAGACAGACGATTTTAAAGTTGAAAAAGGAACAAGACAAGGATGCCCACTTTCGCCGCTGCTATTTATTTGGATTTTAGAAGTTTTGTGAAGGAAGACAAAGATATTAAAGGCTTAACAACTAAAGGTTTTTCTTTCAAATATAGGGCCTTTGCAGATGATGTGATGTTTATAGTGGAAGACCCCTTATCCACATTACCACATTTGTTACAGAGAGTAGAAGAGTTTGGTGACTTAGCAGGATTTTATGTAAATAAAAATAAATCGAAAGTAATGTGCAAAAATATGTCAAATAAGAAACAAAACGAGTTACAAAAACTTACAGAATGTGAGGTGGTGAAAAAGACAAAATATCTGGGTGTAAACCTAACTATGAAAAATATTGATCTTTATAAAAATAATTATGAAAAATTATGGTTGCAAATTATGCAGGATATTAGAAAGTGGAATGTATTGAATTTGTCATTGCTGGGTAGAATTGCGGTGGTCAAGATGAATGTGTTACCACGATTAATGTTTTTGTTTCAAACTATTCCAATTGTGAAAGATGTAAAAACATTTAAATGTTGGCAGAAGGAGCTGTCTAAATTTGTGTGGGGAGGGAAAAAACCAAGAATTAAGATGAAAATAATGTGTGATGCCAAAGAAAGAGGAGGGTTTCAACTACCAAATCTAAGGTTATACCATGATGCAATATGTTTGACCTGGGTAGGGACATGGACTATGTTACAAGATAGAATGTTATTGTCCCTGGAAGGTCATGATTGTAGATTTGGGTGGCATGCATATTTGTATTATGGCAAAACAAAAATGGACAATATGTTTAAACATCATTATTTGAGAAGAACACTAATGGATACGTGGACAAGATATAAAACCTTTTTTTCAGAAGAGATACCCATGTGGATTGTACCCGCAGAAGTCTTACATCCAACGTCAAGATATAAAGGACAAGATTGGCTGAAGTATAGAGACTTATTAATAAGACATGGCAAGGATTTCAAACTGAAGGAGCAGCATCAGATTGACTTTGATTATGGTTGGTTAAGATATAGACAAATATATGACTTGTATAGAAGTGATAAAAAACATGGTTTCAGGGAAAAAAATAATGAAATAGAACAAGTTTGAGAGGAAGGTGGGAAAAAAATGATTTCTAAAATGTATAAAGTCTTGCTAAAATGGTTTAATGCTGATGAAATGGTAAAAGAACAAATGGTAAAATGGGCGATAAACTTTAACAAAGACATTGAAATGGAATCTTGGGAATTTTTATGGAAAAATGCTATGAGTATATCTACGTGTTATAACTTAAAAGAAAATTGTTTTAAAATGATGTATAGATGGTATATGACACCAAAAAAAAATTGCAAATATTGGTCAAAATATGTCTAACAAATGTTGGAAGTGTAAAAAGAAAGAAGGTTCTTTTTATCATATGTGGTGGACTTGTGATAAAGCAAAGACTTATTGGTCAAAAATACATGCAGAAATGGAAAAAATCTTGAAATGTACATTTAAGAAGTCGCCTGAAATGTTATTGCTAGGACTTAAACTAGAAGAGATAAATGTAAAGAAAAGGACAATAATATGGTATATGATTACAACAGCAAGAATGGTGTATGCACAAAACTGGAAAAATGAAAAAATACCAGAGGTGTGGGAATGGTTGAAAAAACTGTTATATATGGCTGAAATGGATAAATGGACTAGAAAATTGAATAATCTTTACTCAGAGACCTTTCTGGAAGACTGGAAAGATTTGAAAGAATATGTTGAAAAGTATTGGGATATGAAAAACTATATCTATACATGGTTATAATAGCATAAAGGAATAGAAATATATTATATGAATGCTTTAGTTAAAATTAGACAATGAAACTGTTTTTATTTAGAAATACATAAGAGTATAGAAAATAAGAATTGGTGTATAAGTATTTTAAAGCTATATAACCGTTACCAGAAACGAAACATAGATATAAGTATTACTATTTTGAATAAAATGGAAAATGTGTTATGCTTCAGAGGTGGTGGGAAACCACCAAAACAAGATAAAAATAGAATGTACAAATAGAACAAAATGTTATTTAATATGGAAAAAGGGATTTGTATAAGGTTAAATGTATTATTTTTGATGTGTTTTTTTTGAAAAATAAAAATTTCTTTACAAAAAAAAAAGGAGAGTCAGTCATAATCTTTGTCTCAGGTTAATGTCCCAAACATTTGCAAGTTCCCATAATACTGGGTTTTATCCACTTAGAAATGGAAGAAGTACTATCATTGTAACAGCCTCATCAAGCCTTCTTTTGTAGGAATGAGTGTTTATGCTCTGGCTGGGCTCTTAAATGCTGGGTTTTAATTATGTATTATTTTTAAGCCACCTCAGGAGGGTTCCCTAGAGAGCTGGCATAAAAAATTTCTGAATGAATAAAACAACACAAGAGAAAGTCTACATCCACTAGCAGCCAACCTGAACAATGAGAGAGAGAGAGAGAGAGAAACATGGCCTTTCTAACTGATAAGTAGCCAGAAAATAACAGTTGTATGCTGCTACTTTTATCTTATCATGTTTTATATCTGGGATATAAACATTTCAAATACATAAAACAAACATGAATGGGAAAACAACAGCATTTATTGATATTCATTTTTGCAGAGTATCCTGGTGCCTGGCTGTCCAGTTTGGCGTTCAGCAGGTCAGACAGAGGGAAGATACTGGAAAAGACACAGAATCTTTCCAATTCCCAGAGTCAAACAAGTCTTGAACATAAGAGAGATTTCCTTATAGGTCAGCAAAGCAGCATCCAAATAACCCAGGCAACTGGGCTGAGCACTGAAAGAAGGTAATGTAATGCAGAATGGGGGAAACACCAGAATAAAAAGAAGGCTGAATTCAATTTTAGTGCAGAATCACTCGGAGGACACCACAGTGAACATGGATTAAAAGGAGAGTGCAGAAAGGGCCTCCCCTTTATTCCTTTGTCATTCAAATGCCACACTGCTTCTGTGGCTGGTTTCCTGATCCAGATATATATTTTTAAAAAAATGTTTATTGTTTGTCTTAATGCTTTTAGCAACCCACTCCTCAAAATCTCTTTTTGCAGGCCTGATTATTGATTTGCTTTTTTTTTTTTTTTTTGCTAGCACCTGTGATCCCTCCTGTATATATTTTGGGCGTTGTTTACTTAGTCTTTTAGGCTATTTGGGGCATTTTGCCACACAATCTGCCTTTGTTAGGATGCCAAAAAACCTTCCTCTTTCTACTTTCTTGGTGTAATACTACCTTCTCTCCTTAAGATAGTTCCTTGCCCACTCTCTAACACACCCTGTCTTCTAGTGATAGCAAATTCCATGCTGGGCCTCTCTGTGAGAGAGAATTCTAATTGCCTATACAACTTGGAGTCACATTTTGTTACTGACTTTCAGTACTTTTGTATATGTTAGCCTATACCTTGTTCATAATCTGTATTTTTATTGCTGACAGTTTTGTAAACTTGTAACAGCCAATGGCTAATTATAGTGAACTAAACTGAACTGAATACAACTTGGGAGTCTTCCTCCAGTTTGCCTGCAGGGGCACATGCTTGCATAAGAGCTGCAAGCGCAGATTATTTCATTACAACTGAATGGGAAAGAAAAAAGCAACAGCCAGAAATGTGTTTTCCTTTTAATTATTGCCATAGATTATAAACTGGTCGGCACTGAGAGGACATCTAATTCTGACTCTACCTAGCATTACTGCCACCTTGAGTCACACACCCAAAAATAGAAGTTCACCAGGAAATCTAGTTAAAGTCTTGAGAACCAAAATTAGGTTCCAGTTTTCAGTGTCTGAGGAAATTATTTTCTGCCTCAGCTTCCAGTCTGTAAAATGTCATGGCAATTAATCTCCAGTCACTTAAAGTACTTAGCACACACCAAAGTGCTGGAGAAATAATTTTTAAAAATCATAAGGAACATATTATTTGAATGGTGCCATTTGTAAATTTCTCTTGCCAAATGCATGGAGCTGCCTTATAGTGAATCAGACGATCGACTAACAGCTTACCAAGGTCAGCATTGTCTATTCAGCCTAGCAGCAGCTGCCTAGGATCTCAAGTCTTTCGCATCACCTGCTTCCTTATCTTTTTAACTGGAGATGCTGGGGATTGAATTTGAGACTTTTTGCATGCAAAGCAAATACTCTATCACTGAGCCACAGCTCCTCTTCTCTATAAAACCAGCATGCACACATTCCATTTAAGTAAGTCTCTTTAGAGGTTCCATCTCCATATGGGTTCATTCAAGGACAGCACTTCAGAGAATCACACAGCCAGTGATTGTGTCAGATTGCTTTGCTACTCAAACTCATGAAATTTAACAGTCATTAAAACTATTCTGAATTCACATAACTCTCCATGATGCATCACCAACCAATTTCTTCAGCATGCACTCAGAAACATCCATTTAAGATTTCCAAATCACAACAGAAGAAACAGCCTTTTGTGTGGAATAGCAAGATGCTCACAAAGCGCTGTCACTTCAAGAATGCTGCAATTTTGTAGGGAAGGATTAATGTTTCCCTTTGTTTTAATATGTTTTTTTGGCTCTTTGGACACAAAGTCCATTGACTGACCACTGCATAAGATGCCAAATGCTCCAACGCTATCTCAGTGTTGAGACATGAATATATGGTAAACTAAGAATTAAATCTGTCTTTCAGCTTTCCAAAGAAAAAGCCACAAAGTTTACAGGCAGAACAAATAACATATATGCTCCCTTCCCTGCAGTACTGGGCAAATGCACAGGGCTGATTCACACTCCACATGCACACACACCCATAATCCAGTGGTTTTGCTGAACACTTCACAATTTAATGTGTTAACTACCTCTCTGGAAAATTATTGTGATTGAGGCCTCCCTGGAAAAGTAATGTGCTTGTGGAGATGTGAATGTTCTATGACCTGAGAGAGCTATTCCATTTTTGCATGTTGCTGCTTTATGTCAGAGGGGGGCTGTGGCTCAGTGGTGGAGCGCCTACTTAGTATGCAGAAGGTCCCATGTTCAATCCCTGGCATCTCCAGTTAAAAAGAATCAGGTTGTTGTTGATGTGAAAGTCCTCTGCCTGAAACCCTGGAGAGCTGGATCCAATCTAAGTAGACAATACTGACCCTAATGGACCACAGCATGATTTATTGTCAAGTAATAAACGAGAACACATAAATGCTCTAATGCTCTGCCCATGGTTTGATAGTCACAGTACTGGCTGCATTCAGATATCACGACACTTAGGTTTTCTGTGATAGGCACAAGCAGGAGTCATTTCGTAGAAAAAGAGGTGCAGGCGCTCATTAGCATAACTCATCTGCATACGCCACAGTCAGGGGGTTATGCTAATGAGCACCTGCACCTCTTTTTCTACCCCAAGATACATGAGAATTTGGCTTGGGATAGAAACAATGAAACAATACCCTAAGTCCACACACACACACACACACAAGTGTTGCTAGAGAGTTAACTATGAATCTGGGTTGTAACATAAACCACTTGCTGATAGATGTGAAAGCCCAGAAGAAAGGAAGCTGTTTGTATCTTGAACTAATGTGGAATTGTTTTGAGTATGTATCCAGCAGATAGAATAAAGGCAGGGAATAGCAAAATAAATTTTTATGGAATCTAGGTTATGCTGTATCTTAACCTTACAGACGGCTTGGTTAAGGCAAACATCCAACTATATTGGTTTTGTCTGGGCTTTTGTACTGATATATCTTGTAATAAACTGGAGCATTTTAATACTTTTTACACTTCATAGTTCAGTGTTGGTGGTCTAAAGTAGTATTGCACCTTGAAACAAAAGAATGTATCCCTTGATAAATAGAAAGCAAGGGAAGGGAGCTCAAACTTAAGTTGTATAGTACATATTCTGCACAGAAGAGAGATATCCAAAACTTAATTGTGGTCATTCTGTTGTCATCAAGCCTCCATCTTGTTGGCCTTTCTTTCTTCCCTTCCATCTTGGCAGTGAGATTACTTCTTCTCTGCCAGTTGCTCAAGCCCTTAAAAATGAGTTTCAGGCCATGCCTGACAAAGGTTGAAAGCCAGCAAACAAAGGGCAGTTTATAATATACACCCACTATAAGCTTCTTACATTCACTGGAACATAAAGGCAGCCTCAAAGAGAAACTAGTTTTTCCCCCCAGTTAGTAGTATACTATACCCCCTTGAGGTATTATCTGTTGCCTTCCTTTGTTGAATGCCTGCATATTGGTTCAAGCAATAAATGAGCATTTATGACGCACCATAACAAGGGTTATTTTAAGAAGTCAGAAAGGAGGTGATTGCCTCACTTCTCAACATTCAAGAGGAAAGGGCGAGCCCTGGGCAACAGCAACAACCAACCAAATAAGAATGAAATGTAAGAAAATGAACTCCTTCACTCATAAACAAACTTGGTAGCCTCAATTATTGTGCAACTGTAACTGAAACCACCATGCACAAAGCCTCAAAACCAAGCTAGAAATAGCAAACTAAGCAATCATTGCAAAAGCCCAGCTGAGACTCCAGCAAACAAACTGAAGCTGAAACTGACAGTTAAGAGGTCTAGCCTCAAGATCATACTACAACAGCACAGTAAGTGTGGGATAAACCTCCTATCAATTATTCGATTACTCACACTGGGAAACATGACATTTTAACCCTCATTCCCGAGTACTCAGATGATAATGGGGTCTCTGTCCATTTAATTCTGTGAACTTCCTAATTTAACACCATCGCTAGCAGTGGTCAAGCCACACTAAAAACCAAAGAGATGTTAAAACCCATACTGATGATATCTGAGATTTTAGCATCTGACTGCAAAAGCAGAGGTGTCTCCAGGCTTTTGTGGGCCTTTGGGGAAGAGATTATTAGCCTTCCTGGCCCCATTCTGTCCCTATACATTCAAACCACTCTTTCTTTTTCCATGAATTAGGTACAGATCTGCAAAACACTGTAAGCTTGCAAGGTACAGCCAGGTTTCTTCCAGCCAAAACTTCTAATTTCATGTATTTATGAAATGTCTGAACATAGACTGAACCAACTCTGTCAGATGCCTGAACGTTATACCTAGGATTATTTATATTTTCTGTGCAGTTCCTTTCTACACCTTGCAGATATAATCATAAAGTTAATACTTTGTTTTGGAAATTTGCGTGGGATTCCTTACCTCAGATTTCTTTAAAGAGGATTTGGCTTCCCTGATCTTAATTTATATTAGGCATACTTGTTATTTTGCACTAATTATTGGAATTCCTCTTTGCAGTTGGACTGTTCATCTTGGGCTCCTTTGGAGGCCTCTGGTGCCCCTCACTAAGTAGAATGCATCAGGATCTACTTATGCTAGAGAGGAGCCCATTCTTCCCGCAATTTCTGCAGCAAGAGAACAGTAGTGCATAATGTCACCACAATATCCATTTGTTCCATTTTCACATGCTAAAAATGTTAAGGGCCAATCCAGACCTAAAAATTGGGAAGAAGTCTTTTTAACTGAATGCTTGGACCAATAGGGGGTATTTTACATTGGACCAACCGATAGACTATGATGATGTTTTTGACATTTTCTCAGCTGAAGTCTAGATATGAGGTCTAGATATGAGTTGTCAACTTCTGCTGAATGCCAATATTTACAATTGCAACAACTGTTGGTATCTAAGTGTGACAATGTGGCATTAAGTGTCTCAGAATGCCCTTTGCTCCTTGAAACTCTAACTGAATCAATGAAAAAACAAAACCTACAATGTTTGTTTATAAATATTTTTATGTTGATTAATAAATATGCAGTCATGGGAATGAACAGAATAAGAAGCTAGGTTGCCCTATTTTGCCAAAGGAATGGGACAGGGCCTTAAAGTTTATACCTGCTCTCTCCATGGATCCTAAGTTGTGACTTATTTAGCAAATATACATACATACATACATACATATATATATATATATATATTTATATATATAATGGACACCACAGCACCTCTTCAGCAAAGGGTGAAGTAAAGTATAACTGCTGCCATTGTAACTCACAGGATGTGTCCCTTAAACATATGCTTTGGGTGTGTCCAGTAATTCAGTTTTCCTGGGAAGAAGTTATTATTCATATCAATTTTGTATTAGAAAGTTTATTGTTTTTTTAGAATACTTATGCACTGTTATACTATCTGCTCTTGATGGTCTACAAAAATGGACCCACCATGCCCTTACTATAGCTAAAAAACTCACATTACAACACTGGAAAGATAAATGCCCACCTCCAGTAAATCAATTGATTGAGGACCTTTAGAACTCTTATCAATATTTGCATACATGGCATAAAAATGACAATTGCATATGGAAATAGTTTTAGATAATTGGAAACCTTTCATAGAAATAGGTGTGTACATCTGCCACCAATGTTGTTACATTTTTGTTTGTTACCTTTTTTCTTTTTAAAAAATTCTGTTTAGTTGCTAGATTTGGGGGGCGGGTTCCTTTGTTCTTCTTCTTTTTTTTAATAAATAAGATGCTTCATCCCATACAAAAGTCACAAACAGTATCAAAACAAGTTCTTTTAAGAGTCAAACAAACTGGTTTGGTTCATGAGGTTTGTGGTGTGATAGAACAGCCCCCCGGCATGCTAGAGACATGCTAGAAACTCAAAGGAGATCTCCTGCTGACTCTCCTCTACCTGCCCCCCATGTTACAGCTCCCAAAGAAGGTGCCTCCATCCTCCATTGTTTCCACTGGAGGAAAAAAAACAGCAAGAAAAAGAAAGGGCAATAGAAACCCAGCAGAACAGAATCAAAGTCCCAGAGAATCTGCAGCAAAAACTGAAAGTGTGGGCATTTTTGCAAACCAGCAGAACTCTCTCTGGCTCTTAAACAGTTGAAAGTTTGGCAGCAGTGCCTAAGAAGCTAGATTATACATCTTATGGAATTGTCCTTTTAAATGACCTTTTCCAAAGACAAAATTTTAAAATTTTGTATGTGATATATGTTTTTTTGTAATTCTTGGGGAATTTTAATCAGAGAAACCTCTGGTTTTTGCTTTTCCACTGTGTGTAATATATATGCCCCATTCCCCCCCCCCCCCCACACACTCTTCGGGTTATAACTAAGATACATACTTCAGAAAGGAACTGGGAAATGGCTGTATTACAAAGGAGTGGCAGTTGATGTGAGAGAACATATTCCAGTCAGATTTTCTATAAACATTTGTTTTCATTAATGTCTATTAAATTCCAGGGTCCAATTAACACCTAGACAGCCTTTAATAACAATTATTTATTAATTTATTTTTTTTAAAAAATGATTAGGCAGCAAGAGAAGTTTCACAAACTTTTTTAGAGAGACCAAGCAACCTTTCTAAAATAATTCTGAAAGACCTGTTTAGGCAACTTTAGAAGAGAACTATATGTATGGGCATAATTACAATGAAAGATATTGTTTCAAAGATGTAGTTAAACACTGTGAAATCTATAAGAGTTTATTACAAATGTTTAAGGTTGAAATCGGATATCTAATCACTCACTTGGGTGGCATGTGTCTTCCTTGCCAGTCATAGTTAGGGAACTGATCTTCACTGCACGATTTGGATGCAGATTTATCCATTTGCACTGTTACTGACTGCTTTCTCACAGCTGCCACCCCTTCCAGCCATCTGCTTGCTGCACCCCCCCCCCCAACTGTTTAAAAGGCATATTATCAAAAGGGAAAAAAATCTGGCAATAAGACTTATTACTTAGGTGCTTCTGTGCACCTCTGCTATCTGCCTATGAACCTAGATAATATTGTAGTTAGAAGGGGTAACTCTGCTTAGGAGTACACTGTTAGTAACCTTTTGTTCAAGATCACTTAGCTAAATGGGAAAGTACTATAAACAGCAACTACTCTACAAAGATGACAGATTTTAGTATAACAATAACATTTTAAGAACACCCAGATTCTGCCATGACTTGAAGGAATTTTAGACAATCTGAAACCACAAGTGATACTGACATTTTGAAGGAAGAAACTACATTAGGAATGGCCAGAATCAAGTCAGAAAATCAAACACTACACCTGTAAAAGGTAAAACAAGCCATGGACTTCAAGATCAAATGAATCACTCCTAGAAAACAGAACCCTCCATCAGAGGGCACAAACCCAGAGTTCAGCTACTGAATCTCACATTTTTAAAAAAGGCCCTGCTGAGTGCTTGCCAGAATATTTGAACTACTAATTAAACATCAGCCAAGATGTCTAATGCTTGAGATAATGCTTAATGCTTTGTGCACAGCGTGATTTTGCATAACTTACAACTAAATACCTACTTCTGCTTGATTCTGCAATGTCAAAATTCAGGACATGGAAGTAGTATAATACCATATACGCAGGGCCGGTGCCAGGCTTTTTGGCGCCCTAGGCAAGGCTAACTACTTGCGCCCTTCCCCCCACTGCTAACCAATGATCAAAAACAGATGAATTCTAGGGAAAATTAAAAGCACAAAACTTGACCCTGCTAATTTTTTTTTTAAATGTGCGGGTTTGGGCAGGCAGGGTGCGAGGCAAAGCTGAAGGGAGCTGCTGCTCCTGCTGCAATTGCCATGACTTTCTGGAGGAGGAAAAGAATGGGAGAGCCGGGGCTGGTAAGTGAGTGAGTGTGAGAGCCTGTGGCCGGTTGGAGGGGTGCTGATTGTCCGTTTCTGCACTTCTCCGAGGTCTGAGCCCTAGGCGGTCGCCTAACTTGGCCTAATGGTAGCACCGGCATGGTTCCAACTTGCATTTAGTTTTCAACAAGATAAAAAACAATCTTTTTTTAAGAAAAAGAAACACACAAATCCATAATCAAGTCAACATTAATGAAAAACCAAAGAGCTACAGCAGATATTAGGAAGAGAGGCTTAAACTTCAGCCTCTTCCTTAAAATAGAACTTATTATTGTGTAGATTTTTCCATGTTTGTCCAATTATATGGCTAGTCAACCATGCTGTTGTTGACCTACTTTGCCAGCCACACAGTATGCCTCAGATAGCTCTCAGGCTATGTTTACAAGACACAGTAAAATCATTCAAAAATATGTTGTGTCAAGACAACTGATGCCAGTGACATCCAACAACTCTTTGTAAGATGACAGCACTGGCTATCTAAAGTCGAGATCCTATACATATACACCATACATCCAGAAGGCAAGCAATCATACAAAAAGAATGGACTATATGTATCTATATAGGATAATAGCTCTAAGTCAGAGGAACATACATCTTGCAATTATACATTTGGCTAGCATTCATAGAACTCAGACACACAAGTCTTTCTTCATTGTGAGGTTACATTTCTGATGACTTCGCCATAGGTGCTTTTGGAATGCAATTTATTTGTACCCTACCTTTCTCCTCTATGGGGACCCAAAGCATCTTTAACATCATTGTACTTTCCTCCATTTTATCCTTACAACAACCTTCTAAGTTAGGTTTAGCTGAGAGTGTGTGACTGGCCCGAGGTCACCCAGCAAGCTTTCATGGCACAAGTGGGGATTGGAACCTGGGTCTCCTAGATACTCATCCAACACTCTTAACTACTATACCACACTGGGTCTCAAAGCTAAACTTATCAGCACTGGACTGGCATGATCCATGGCACCACTGAATAGTTTGGCTATGTTTAGGAGCACCCTGTGCAGAAGACTCTATGGCTGTGGGCAGTAGATACACTTTATTTACTTTGAGTATAGGTGGAAGGTCTACTAGACCTGAACTGCTTGTATGCATGTCCAACTAAGGAGTTTCTTCCTATTCATTCACCCAACAGGAAAAGCCAGTTTCAATACTGAACAGCATCATGTCTCAGAGGCAGAGAAAGCCCTACAATGCAAGTTCCCGAATTCCCTGGCACTCGTGTGAACAACCTGGATAACAATAAATTATCAGGGTGTAGTTACCATGTTTAAAAGCTTCCAAGTTAACATTCTTCATATAATGCTCTCCTGTAACAAAAATATCCCCCACTGTAAGCAGCAAACACATACTCTTCTGGACCCAGTTATTTATTGCTACAACTTATTGGATTGGATCCCATGAATAATTTCCATACATGGAACAAAACATTCTTGCTTCCAAGCAACCTGAATGCACCCGAGATGCAGTTCCTGGGGGACAGGGAACTTCACCAAAAAAGATACAGGGAGGCATCGGATCTGCAATAGGCAGGGGAAATCAGCAAAAATCGCCTGTCCCACCCACCTGAAGAAATCCTCTATAGCAGGGGTGGGCAAACTTGCTCAGCGTAAGAGCCACCTAGAACAGGGGTGGCCAAACTTGCTTAACGTAAGAGCCGCATAGAATAAACATCAGATGTTTGAGAGCCACAAGACATGAACAAATATTATCTGCTTTTATTGGAAAATAAGCAGATTTGCTTTTTATTAACATTAAATGAGACTGCCAAAAATAATAACAAAAGGGGTAAAAGCAGATATTGATAATGATATTAATTTGTCCAATGATATTTGTTTGCTAATGATATTTAGCTTTCCTAGCTGCCCTGCTGGGAGCCACATAATATATGTGAAAGAGCCGCATGTGGCTCCCGAGCCACAGTTTGCCCACCCCTGCTCTATAGCATCCAAGCAGTCATGAGAAGCCAGCCTTACAGGTACTCTTAACCATCCACTTCAGTTAAGAATGCTCTACTTTCCTGCAAAACATTCTATAAGACTGACTCACAGTGGAAGTTCAATCATAATTCCAAACAAGCTAAACGGTTTCAGTTGAAAAATAAAGAATGCGTTGAAAACTCAACATATGCCTTGTAGAGTCCTTTGACTTCACAAGCCTGGGGTTTTATATTTATATTCACTTACTGTTACATTAAGGGGAAGGAGTCATTATGACTAACAGAAAACCTTTGTGTTTCTTCACAGAGTTTGTATTAATTGCAACTACAACTCATTATTATAGCCATTCAATCGGAAAACACCACCCTGAGACAATGGCCACCTAGCCGCTAAGTTGTAGTCACCAAATATGATACAAACTGCAGTGAAAGGAGTGCCCAAAGCTTTACAAAGCAGGGGATCAACTGCAGCACTAGAGTATGGTTCAGCTGAACAGTTGTTTCAGCCACTACACAAAAACATTTCTCCTCAGTATATATTATAATATGACATAGCAGCATCTTCACAAGCCCACTATTCTGTTTTTGGTTTTAATAGAAAATGTTTTTAATTATTATTGTATGCCACCTTGAACCACGAGGAAAGGCAGGATATAAATGCTTAAATAAATTAACTGAATAAATATGTGACTGCTGAGGTGGTCTCTCCTCGTATCAATTACCAAAAGTGTATTTGATTAGAGAGCATACATCTAGTAGAAATGCTGTTATGAATTGTTATGAAATATACAACCCCAAAAGTATTTACAAAAACTGGAACAGAATTAATTCAGTCTGGATAACGGCACACAAACAAATCCTGAATTTTGTTTAGCAGCAAACCAAGGTCCCTGTTCCTGACTTGCTGATCAGAATCATTCACTGCATATTATTCTTTTAACATGACCATCTTTTTCTTCTCAAGGAAATTATGACAGGAGCAAACTGACATTTCAGACTGTTTGGGAAGCTAAGCTCATCCATACCAAAAACAAACTACTCAAATTCATAAGTCAGAGAAAGCTTTTTAAAAAAATTAAGAAGAGTTTTAAAAAACAAAGAAGACATAGTAATTAGATGCAGTGTACACCTTAAAGTTTTCATTAGAAACATGATTCATATGAGGTTGGTTCATCAGAAAATGAGGCCAATAGGTAGTGTACCTTAAAAACTGGGGGGGGGGGGAGTTTGAAAAATATTCAAAAACATTTATTTTGCTTTCAAACCATGATTTCTAAGCCCAGCTAATGTCTGAGGAGATGACTCATGATTTTAATATAAAGAATGAAAAAGATCAAGCCTCTCAGTTACCTCAGCTGCCTGGAAGCCTCCATTGGCAAGAGAAGACCTGTTACACATCCAAACATATAGAAATCTTGCTCTAACTGACCTCTCTGGCAGTACCTGCATTTATGAACAAAGATTACTCATTACTTAAGTTTCAGTGGTGAACACCTAGATTACTTAAAACTGAAAGTTGCTAAAGTGGTGCCACTTTTTGATCCCAAGGAAATTTGAAGCAGTTGGCATCATATCACAATTCATGCACATACAGCCTTGTAAATTTGATAATAAACCCATCAGTGGTTAACTAGCATACTTTCATGGTAGCACACAATGCTATAAATGTCCACAGCTACCTCAAAATCTTTAGAGACAGTTTGTCCAGTTTTAAAAAAGGAAAACATCAGATAGAGTCAGTGTATGGCACTTCATGTTAAAACCTAAACACTTTTACTAAAGACCTTCAACCTACATTTCTCTTGTGTTTAAGAACTAAGGAGGGATAGGAGACAAACCCATCTGCCTACTAGCAACCCTAAAGCCAGCTAAAAATGGCAGTAATGAGCCCAAAAGAAACATTCAAATACTTTATCTCACTTGCTAAGAAAAGCAAGATGTAATAAAGGGTGACTATAATTGCCATACAAAAAGCCTCATGAATTAGCAAACAGCTGGCCTTTGAAGCAACAGGGATCTGATAGCTAGTGGCAGTGGAGGCTTAATGTCATACCTATCCCTCAGCTCCGAATGCATCAGGTCATCTTGGACAAGTTATCAGCATCAGTTGCCCATCTATAAGATGGATTTCTTGACATGTGCAATCTTAAAAACACTTTCCTGGAAGTAAGCCCTACTGAATAGAGCTTAGTAGGACTCTTGAGTAGACCTGCTTAGAATGGCACTGTCAGTGACATACCTTGGTGGGGTTTTGTGAGTATAGTCAGTTTAAGGCTACAAACAACGTTGCAAATTATATTAAAAAAACCCTAATATACTATTACTTTGCCATTATTAAATCCAAAGACAGCTTAATAAGTGATGTGAGTATTCAGTGTGATAATTGATGTGATCTTTGTTACCTGTTTCAAAGACCTTATGTTAAGGGGGGGAAGCCATTGATTTATGGGAACTGAATTTTCAAAAGCTGATAACAGAAAAATCAATCTTGGTTTGTACTAGAGAGGAGACGTTATGCAAGTTCCAAGAGACAGGGGGGCAGGTCTGCTCCAGGTTGTGTAGAAGTTCCTAGCTAGGAAGGGTTAGGAATGAAATCATCCCTACCTTAAAAGAATTAACTGTGCTAGCCATTCACAGCAGGGTGCCTATTCCAAATTCAATATCCATGTAAGCATCCCTGCACAAGAAGGCAACCTGACAGGCCAAGTACCATCTCATGAAGCCTCCAGAACTGACAACAGGAAGCCAACCATTACAATTACATGTTCTGATGCTGGGGGGGGGGGGGGGGGGGGAGAGAGCCAGGGAACAGACACAAGCATGCTAGATCAAGTAGCACTACTTCTGTACATCCTTCATGTGTGGAAAAGAAAACTGCAAACAGAACGGTTATTTCAGAGTCACAGGAAACCGCCGTCAATGTACTCCAGGGCTTGCTTATGTTTTCTGTTGAGGTATGACCTCAATGTTGTTTCCTCAACTGCTTCAAATTAATGAACCCTTATGTTTTACAGTCAGCGTTGTCTGGAAACAGCTGTTGTGAGAGAGCTATCAGAAAGCACCTTTTTTCACTAGCAGCTAACCTGTGTAGCAATTAACACCCATGCACAAATGCAAAACTAGTTGCTAAACATGGTAATGCAACATGTCCGCCCCCCTATCCCCCAAGTTAAAACAACATACAAGAAAAGGGGAAGCGAGTAGCAGGGATCAAACTTATGAAGGCTAGTCGGCCTTGATTTGGGCTGGTTTGTTCTGACACTGTTTAGGGGTTTGGCACAGTTCCAGTTCATCATTCCTATTTTTCATAGCCTCTAGTTAGAGATGACAAATGATTTCTTAATTACTCAACAAAAATGGCAACAATTCTCCCCCCCCCCCCCCATTTCTTTCTAAAGTCAGTACTATATCTTTATATAGAGCATTGCACTACTTGAAATGACCGAGTTCAGTCAGCATTCAATTCAGCACTCATGGAAAATATCTTAAGCATGAGATCATGGAAATAATACTCTTGACCGTTATAATCAAATATATCAACATCCCTACAGGAAATGCTTAGAGATGATGTGGTCTTCAATGTACCTTGGCCCTGTAAAACTAGCATTTGTGTAGTGCTTAGGTGAACAATACACCTCAGCCAAGAAGCTGAAGTTTATCCTCATTTTTATATAGATGCCTGAGCTTCACTAATAGGGTAGGCTTTAAAAATTGTTATAGTTTTTCTTCAGTATTTAGAATGCTGAAATTTGGAACACAAGTAGTTCAAGAAACCCAGATGATCTGAAACTGAGACCCTTTCTCTTGAGAGAATATTGTTTTCTTTAAAATAGAAGCATATAAGTCACACAGGGGATGAAAAGTTAGGTTGTGGGGATTAATTTCCCCCCCTTCCCATGACTTAACCATTCTTTGTCTTTCAGGTTTTGGGACAGACCTGTAGAAAGACTTCTAACAGCCAACAATTTATCTATGCTTACAAAACACACACTGTATTTAATATAACTAATCTTGGGCCTCACACTAACAAGAACATTACGGTGCTCTTAAAAAGAGAAATCTACAATTAACTGAGCAGTCTCAGGTTTGCCAATTAGAACTGGAGACATTGTATACCTAATAGTCAAAATATGCTAGGCCAACCCTCCCTCAAATGATTGGAATACATTCAAGGTCAAGAGCCACTTGATGTATGGGAGTTTAACATGTTGAGTGAACCATGGACTAGATACGTCATGGACTAGATACGTCATGAACGTATCTATGCTTTCAGAATGCACACTATATTTATATTTAACAGTAAGTTTATAAATATAAACTGAGTAGCCTGGTCTTACTCAGAAGCAAATCACATCTAGTTATCAGGACATCTCTTACGATGGCCTCTCCTTTAGCCTCATTAATTTAGTTCCAGGACATCTATTTAAAATTTGGGAAGGAAAAACACACACATACCTTTTGAAGACTCCATTCTTTACTGAATTCTAAGAGAGTCTTGCATTTGTTGGCAAGTGAATGGCAATCAGTCTTTCTGTTGAGTGATAAAACTGCTCCTAAGGACTGTGAAATATTTATCCTAGTAAACACTGATTGAGTAGAGCATCCATCAGATCAGAAATAATTTGCCTCTTCCTTTTTTAAATGGACGGTCAGAGTAGCCAGTTTAAGTTAGCTAAATCCTTGTTCATCAAGAAGCCATGTAAAACAATAGTCACTGGATTTATTCACAGCTCTCATTTGTTGAGTGTCATTTCTGCATATTTTCAGAATTACTGAACCCTTATGTTGTTTCCACAGTGCAGCTTATTTTTAAAAAGGTATTAAAGTGGCACATCAGTGTCTCTCCAAACATCATCCATCCATCACATCATCAAGCTTTCCCCTGCATCAGTGCTCAATGCTTATCCCTTTCAGTGCTTATCCTTTACAATACATTAAGTCCACTAGGACCTAAAAATAGTTTAACTGATCCTATGCAAGCACGACAAGAGATTAAATTAAAATGCCAAGATAGGAAACAATTTATTATAGAGAGAAGAAAAGTTTCTCATCCAAAATATAGAAATCTGTACAACTTTGCAACAATCAATATACATGAACTGTACAAATTTACACCAGTTCATAATTTACCAAAAAAAAAAAAAAAGATGACTAACAAAGTTCACAAAATAGATGGTGGTTTGTGGAAAAGACTTTTACCCAATTAAGTACAAGGAAATTACAAACCAGACCTCCACTTTCTAAAAATAAGAGGTTTACTCAGTCTTAGAAAACTACAAGCTAGCAAATGTACAGATAGCTGGCTGGTAAACACACCACAGTTCAGACAGTGTCTTTATATGGTCTCTCTCAAGCCTGTTGACATAGTGGATCCTGCTGACTTGCTACCTTGAAGGCCAATACACTCACTAAGCGTGACTTATGTACAGCTTATACATATTGGTAAGTGCTAGGCAAAAGTCTTGTAAGATAAAATTTCCAGTACTACCATGTTTCATTACAAGTTGTGTTACTGAGCTGCCAAAAATGGTAACAATTTTTTTAAATGTCATAGTGCAAATTTACTCAGCAAGATTTACTGCAGAGGACATTTTTATAGCTACAGACTTGGGCTGAAAGAATTGTGTGTGGGTGGTTTTTTTTTTTAATTAAGCACATCTTGGAGAAAACTTCAGCCTTCCTGGGACAACTTCACACCTTAAGGAAATAAAGTGATCATCTTTACTCACAGGCTATTAAAATCACTGAAAGGTACTGTCGAAACTATGGCACTGCCACTATAAAACAAAGTTTACCACTCTATCTTGTGCCAGGTCTTCACAGCTGTGACAAGGTTTAAATTCCATAATCCATCCCCAGAGGAGCCCACCCAAAGTAAAAGAAACAAATTTATCCATCCATTATAAGATGATCCGTCCACAGGCTATATCTTAACCTGATACAGTCATCATATTGTAGCTCTTGGAGGGACTTGTTCTGCCCAAGAGAAGTTCTTCCTTGCAGCTTATTCTGCTGTCTACCATTTGCATGCTGGTGCTATTTTGGCTAGCTCCTGCTGGTGTGGCTTCATACAGCACACAGATCGAGCCATCCTCTCCAATACGATAGGATACCTCGTAAGGGTCAACCCAGAGAGTGAGTTCACTTGGAAGAAGCTGGAACAGTTCCTGACTGCTGATTCCAATCCGCTGTGCTGCCTGCCCAATCAAGGGATCCATTTTATGGTTGATCCGGATACAACGGTAGCCTGATCCTTTGCATGGCTTTTCAGGGAACCAGTGATGTTTATAATGTTCTATAGAACAAAAACAAGGCAACAAAGAGATCACACTTAGCTTTTCATAACCAGTTCAGAAACATATACAATCCTTTTATTACACATGAAAAGTCAGCTCAGACTGAAAGGGGAAAAAATCTACATAAGGCCACCGCCATAGGTAGCTGTGGAAAAGGAGCCATGGCTCAGTGATATAATACATCCTTTGCACGCAGAAGGTCCCAGTTCAATCCCTGTCATCTTCAGGGGAAGAGGTGGATCAGATAACAGGTGTTAAGGAAGACCTTTCTCTGCCTGAAATCCAGAAGAGCCATTGCCAATCACAGAAGCCTTTACTGAGCTACATGGACTGATGGTCTAACAAGGTATAAGGGAACTCCATAGGTTTATCTAAAAGCTGTTAATTTACTGGCCTAGAAAACAGTGGTAGGTTTGACAAAAACACAGATGGTTAAATCATTGTAGCTTTTCAAGAGAAATTATGGATAGATTCCTTTGTCAAACAACTTATACTGAAAGATACCCCCTAAAGAGGAGTAGAAAATGCACAAGGAATTGATTCCCTGGGTAGAAACTAGGGGCAATACAGAAAATATGTCATATATAATCTCCAAAAACTGTTTCAGACTTTACAATTTCATACACAGACTCACAATTGTATTTAAGGTCATTTGCATTCTGTAATGCAAGCTCAAGCGCATTTGCAAACACAGCCTGAAGCAGAAAATCTGCTTCCAGATGTGTATCAGATTAAGAGAGACAATGGAGCCACATCCTCACATGACAAAACACATTTATTCATACATGAATATCCATGTATGAAATTCTAATATGAAAAGCAGATATCTTATATTCTCTGGCTACATATTTAACTAAGTTTGTGATACCAAACAAAAAGAACTACCACACAATTCATGTTCAGTAACACATTCTCAAAAATGCAATCTGTAGAAGTCTGCAAATATCTGTCAAATCTGATTACTCCTTTTACATCTTTGTTATTAGTTACACCGGCAGAGCAGTATGAATTCTAGCAGGTGACAGATTCTTGAAAATCAGTCTAAAAAAGTTATACTCCTATCAATAGTCAATGTTTTCCTTAAATTGCACGGATCCATTATGATACTTTTACTTCTATGGGAGGGGATATTTGTTCCTATGCTTGCCTAGGAGTCTTGCTACAGTAGAGTCAAACAAACTGAAGCATTCCAGTACGACCCACTAGAAAACATTTCCAGAACTGTAGAGTGCTTTGAAACACTTTAAATATTATTAGATGAATGCATCCTTCAATTTTTAGAACTAAAAATGTGTACAATAGTAGCAGTTAAGTCCATAGTTTGAAGTTTGATGGTTATTACAAGGTTTGCATTTCAGTGCTCATCTCAGACAAGTGCACAGTGAATTACTACAACTGCTTTGCTCACACACTAGTGGTACTTCTTTGTCTTACTACAATGAAAAGAAGCCACGTTTAGACAGTGAAATGAAAACAAGGGACCTCTGTGAGATGCAGAAAAGCAGCCATAGGAATCTGCACAGATGTACTATTATAAGCCATTCCAGAAATAAGAAAGGGGGTTGAGTGCTTCTGGGCTTTAAAGTGAAGCTGGAGGCAGTGAAAAGGAAGAAGTAGTGAGTGCCTCTGGGACTAAGCATACACACCAGCTCCATAATAGGCTGGGCTCCAGCCAAAGACTGAATGCTGCCATTTGTCACCCCTCAACTCAGCTGACACGAATACCCTATCTGCTTCTTTCAGAAGCTAAGTGGAAAAAAACTAATACTTCTTGCCCTCTCTTAACTGCTAAATGAAAAAATGTGGAATGATTCAGGATACAGTTCTTCCTGGGATGGGATACTGAGGGACGCATCTACTCCAGAGAGCCTGCAAGACCACCCTCAAACCCAACACAGTCCAAGGGGCAAGTGGGTCATCTCCAAGGGCATTCTGCTGACAGAAGACAGCAGACGTTATGGCCACTTGTGTGGAGAATGAGAGATGAGCAGGATATACAAAACTAGAGTTTCGGAGTCACTACATTAAAAAAAATGGAGGTTTTTTTTTTTTTTTTGCTTCACGTTAATGAAATAAAAAACAATTAAACCCAAAACAGACCACTTCCACAATGTACAATGGGGATTCAGCGAAGCAAGTCAGGCAAGGAGGGAGAACAAGCCTTCCCTCTCCGGGCAGAAATGTGTGTGTGTGTGTGTGTGTGTGTGGGGGGGGAAGGGAAGGGAAGGGGGTTAACTAATCGGAATGACGTGATCTTGAATAGAAAGACAGAGAAGGAAAGACACCCGTACAGAGAGACATGAAAATGGGTCGGGGGGGGGGGGGGGGGTGGGCAGACTTTTCCTTTTACCAAAAAAAAAAGTATTAGCGTGGGCACAGTTGATGCCAGAAGAAAAGCACTGCAGTACCGCTCGCCCCACCGAGAGGGGGGGCTGCTTCCTGACCCAGTCCTTTGTACAAGAGCCAGTTTTGTCCCCCGGCTTCCTTTACGCGCCTTAAAACAACACAAACAAAACAGCATCCCTTCTTCTCCCCTCAACCCACAACTAGCCGGGGAAAGGAACAGGCGGAATGGGGACCAAATACCCCCGAGAAGGACAGGCGCTAGAGAGAAAGGGACCGGAGGAGGAGAGGGAATCTAAAACACTTTTCCTCCCCGATTATTGTCACTAATCGCGGCGACGCGACCGCTGATGTCCTTGCAGGTCTCTCCCCCGCCGCCCGCCGCCCCTCTCACCTGCCAACAGCTCCTGCAGGCTCTGGCTGAACGTTTGCAGCTGCCGCTCGTTCATCAGCCCCTTCGTGCGCAGGAACTTGGCGATGAAGCCCACAGCCGCGGCGATCTCGCGTATCATGCTGGCCCGGGTGTAAAGGGCGGGATGCATTGAGGCGGCGGGGGCGAGGGGCAGCCAGCTCCGGACCTTGAGTGGGAGGGCTCGGGGGGGGGGGTGCGCGCGGGCCCCAAAAGGAAGTGAGTGGCGGGGGTCAGAGGAAAAGAAAAGGAGAGTCGGGGAAAGCGAGGAGCGAGTTCAGAGGACTAAAGTGAACAGCTCCCCCCAACTCATTTGCCTCCCGCTGACGTAGGAGGGCAGCGGTGACGTCGGCGACTAACACTCCGACCATCTCCCGTCTACGAGGCACGAAGGAAGTGGCGCTGCGTGCGCCGCCTTTTATACCCACGGTCGGGCGACAATGGCGTCGGCGAGGGACTGAGAACCCGCAGCTGCCAATCCGGAGATCGCACCATTGTGACGTTGTCTTTGGAGCGGAGGGGGGCACGGGCAGGAGTGATGTCATCTGATTGTAAACAAATAGAAGGAGGGAGAAGTTGGAGCTGCGTCTGCTGCCGGGGCTGGGAAACAGCCGCAGTTTGGGATTGGAACGTTTGGCGTCGGGGAGAAGGAGAAGAGGAGGCAGCAGCGCAAAGTTCGCCGCCAGGATGGCAGCGGCCCTAGCGAAGAAATGTAGCGGCCGTTCTTCTTCACCGTCACCCCTCTGTCTCCTCCAGAGCTGTTCGACTTGTTTACAATCAGATGGCATCAGGAGATGCTTCCGCCAACGGAGTCTGGATTTTTAGCGCCGTACCGAGCTAAATAAGCTATTTTAGCGCACTTCATAACCGTGACTGCAGGAGTTACCTAAGCAGACGCGACAGTCCCCCTACATTTGCTCGACTCACGTGCATTTTTCCTTGGGCATAGCAGACGTTCAGTGCCAGGCCAGCCACATTTGAAATTATTGTGTTCTTGCTGCCCGGACATACCGTGTCCTGGCACTCCGGTCCTGGTTTTTCATTGCCCGGACGCCATCCCATGATTCAGAAATGGCCACGGGCAAAAGAGGTGGGGAGTGTGAAACCTTATTTGTTTAAGGGGGGGGGGGTACTAAAACGAGTGACAAGAATGTCCTTTGGAAACTGGGAGAGGTCTGAAACCCCTTTGGGAGCTAGGAATGGGAACCAGGAATGCCAATTGACTTCCATGGGCTCCGTTCAAACACATTACAGCTTAGAAAAACTGCAGTGAACATACTGAACGGGTTTCGGGAAACCTGCCCTGGGCCTGGAATGGCAGCCTGCAGAGTGTAATGACACCACGCAGGGTTGCCAACTCCAGGTTGAGAAGTTCCTGGCAATTTAGAGGTAGAGCTTGGGGAGGGCAAGGTTTTGGGAGGTAGCTTAGTGAAGTATTAACGCCATAGAAAACACCTTCCAAAGCAGCTATTTTATACAGGAGAACGAATCAGTGTTCTGGGGCTGGAATGGCAGCCCCCAGAGCAGAATGGTGGCCTCTGGGAGTAGAAGAAAAGTGTTCTGTGACTGGAATGACACCCACAGAATGGAATGACACTCCCTGGGCCCAGATAAATTGATCTGGAATTGGAATGAATAGTTTGGGGACATAAAAGACTGAGCAAGGCCAGTTCTCTGCCAAGCACTAATGTTGCTATCATCTGGCACCTGCAACTCTTGTCTTCTGGAACCAGTTCAAATCAATCTGTATCACTACACTTTCAGAACAGCAAGTACAGTGTATTAGAGTGCTTTTATGTCTGTATAAGAGAAATAGAATGAGGTTCTACTTGTTTCCCCCCACACACACTATCTCAGAACCAGGATGCAAATTATATGAAACAGATAAAAACATAAGAGAAGCCAATGTTGGATGAGACCAATGGCCCATCCAGTCCAACACTCTGTGTCACACAGTGGCCAAAAACACCAGGTGCCCTCAGGAGGTCCACTAGTGGGGCCAGGACACTAGAAGCCCTCCCACTGTTGCCCCCACCCCAAGCACCAAGAATACAGAGCATCACTTACCCCAGACTGAGAGTTCCTATCTATACCTTGTTGCTAATAGCCACTGATGGACCTCTGCTCCATATGTTTATCTAATTCCTTCTTGAAGCCGTCCATGCTTGTAGCCACCACCACCTCCTGTGGCAGTGAATTCCACGTGTTAATTACTCTTTGGGTGAAGAAGTACTTCCTTTTTATCTGTTCTAACCGGACTGCTCAGCAATTTCATGGAGTGCCGATGAGTTCTTGTATTGTGGGAAAGGGAGAAAAGTAATTCTTTCTCTAGCTGCTGTATGCCATGCATAATCTTATAAACCTCGATCATGTCACCCCTCAGGCGTCGTTTCTCCATGCTAAAGAGCCCCAAGCGCTTTAACCTTTCTTCATAGGGAAAGTGTTCCAACCCTTGTATCATTATAGTTGCCCTTTTCTGCCCTTTTTCCAATGCTACAATATCTTTTTTGAGGTGTGGCGACCAGAACTGTACACAGTTCTCCAAATGAGGTCGCACGATCAATTTATACAGGGGCATTATGATACTGGCTGATTTGTTTTCAGTTCCCTTCCTAATAGCCTCCAGCATAGCGCTGGCCTTTTCATTGCAGTTGCACACTGTCTCAACATTTTCATTGAGTTATCTACTACAACTCCAAGATATTTCTCTCTTGGTTAGTCTCTGCCAGTTTGGACCCCATCAACGTGTATTTATAGTTAGGATTTTTGGCTCCAATGGGCATCACTTTGCACTTGGCCACAATGAACCCCATTTGCCACGTTGATGCCCACTTGCCCCTTCTCGACAGATCCCTTTGGAGTGCCTCACAATCCTCCCTGGTTCTCACCACCCTGAACAACTTTGTGTCATCTGCAAATGTAGCCACTTCACTGCTTACTCCCAACTGCAAATCATTAATAACAAGTTAAAAAGCATTGAACCAAGTTCTGATCCCTGCAGTACCCCACTGCTTACCACCTTCCACTGAGAAAATTGCCCATTTATACTCACCCTCTGTTTCTTTTTAATTAGCCAGTTTTTGATCCACAAAAGGACTTGTCCTTTTATCACGTAACTATTGAGCTTACTTAGGAGCCTTTGATGAGGAACTTTATCAAAAGCTTTCTGGAAATCAAGGTAAACAACATCTATTGGGTCTCCATTGTCCACATGTTTGTTCACTCCCTCAAAGAACGCTAACAGGTTAGTGAGACAAGATCTTCCCTTATAGATCCCATGCTGAGTCTTCCTCAATAGATTTTGTTCATCAATGTGCCTACTAACTTTTTCCTTAATAAGAGTTTCCACCAACTTACCCGATATCAATGTCAGACTGACTGGCCTGTAATTTCCCTGATCTCCTCTGGAACCCTTTTAAAAGATGGGAGTGACATTTGCTACCTTTCAGTCCTCAGGAATGGAGGCAGATTTTAATGAAAGATTACATATTTTTGTCAGGAGATCCACAAGTTCACATTTGAGTTCTTTCAGGACTCTCAGATGTATGCCATCCGGGCCTGGTGATTTATTAGTTTTTAAGTTGCCTATCAGTCGTAGGACCTCCTCTCTCATTACCTCAATCTGACTCAGGTCTTTCAACACCCCTCCTGAAATCAGCAGCTTTGGAGTGGGCAAGCACTTCTCATCTTCCACAATGCAGACAGAGCCAAAAAATGCATTCAGCTTCTCATTTCCCTATCATCCTTCAGTACTCCCTTTACCCTTTGGTCACCCAAGGGCCCCATTGCCTCCCTGGCTGGTTTCCTACTTCTAATGTATTTGAAGAAAGTTTTATTGTTGGTCTTTATGTTTTTTGTGATATGCTCCTCATATTCCCTTTTTGCCTGCCTGATCACAGACTTGCATTTTATTTCCCACAGCCTGTGTTCCCTTTTATTAACCTCACTGAGACTAGCTTTCTACTGCTTAAAGGAATCCTTCTTACCTTTTACAGCTTCCATTACTTTGTTTGTTAACCATGCAGGCTTTTTTCTATACCTATCTGTCCCTTTCCTAACCTACCATACATATTTTTTTCTGAACTTCTAGTATTGTAATTTTAAATAATGGCAGGGTCTCAGTTAATTACTCTCAGCATACCACAGTTAAGGATACATCTGCTCATCAGTCTTCAATTTTGACATATTTATTTCCTTCACTATGTTTTCCCCCAGAATTAAACCCAAACATATGGTAACCTAAGCTTGTTATTCCTGTTTGGTCCTTGCATTTGTTAATATCTTCATTATGCTGTATGCAAATTTGCTGCCCACCCTCTTTCCCATATGTATGCACTGGTAGCTTCCATTTCATTGTATTTGAAGAAGTGTGCATGCACACAAAATCTTATTCATAGAATAAAACTTTGTTGATCTTAAAGGTGCCAGTGGACTCAATCTTTGTTCACCTGATTCTATGTTGATTTTGTCATTTATCCCCTCCAGGTCTGACCTCTGCAAAGTCACAACAGAGCCATCCATCTCAGAAACCAAGCAAGCACAGAAATTACATCTGAATGTTCTTGTTGCAACTCCATCTGGGACCCAAAGTGCTTGGTCATTCACATATTGTTGTGTGTTCCCTGCCACAGATACCACGGACAATCTGTATAAATAACCACATATGGAACTTGTAAGGGAGTGTGTAAAATTCCTGAACATAAGCAGCATAGGCCCAGGGAGTAGAACCTCCTAATGCTTCTGCAAAAAGAGTACCTATCGATACTACTTTTAAATGAAATTTTCAAAACTTCTAAACATGCTGGATTATTCAGTAAATTTCTGTTTGCATCATTTATTTTTTCCTTGTCTAACAGTTATAGATCAAGCCATTTTTACAGGTCAGCCTCCTTTACCTTTAAAAAAAATCCAGCCCTTTTACATGTCCTCTTGCATGTTCCAAGAGATTTGTGTAGATGCTGCAGTGGGCTTGGCAATACTTAGGTCTCAGTTTACCATGCTAGAACTCCCATGATAGTTTTGCCTTAACTAAATTTGCAAAGTATCATAAAGACTAGAAGATGCATTGAAAATGGAAACTGGGATACTGCATTTCTAATAAGTGCTTCATATATGGTTCCGCTCTGTTGTATTCAGTACTGCTGCATACATTATTCAGCTTCGCAGAAAATGTGCAGGCACATTATATAAATGCAATAATGAATATGCTAAGGTGATTCTGTTCATTTACAGAGAGGTCCAGTAAATCTTTAATGTTATTGCACTAAAAAAAATCAGCTGTATGATCTCTCTCTCATTGTTACACTGGTATAAGAGAATATGAGAGACATCTACTGGGTCTTTCACTGGACTGATTTCTACTGGTAAGATGATAGACATTTTCAGTCTTCACAATGTTCTTCCTTGGGCAGAAATATGTCCTGTGTTCTACAGATAGTTAAGTGCCTTGATTAGTCTTTGGTGGCTTTCAACAGATAGATCTCCTTTGTATCCAGAAGAAGAAACTGATAAAAACTGAACTCATGATGTTGAAATAACCCTCAAGGATAATGGTACTGTTTGCAGGCCTACACGCCTGCTAAACATTCTAATCAGGGATAGTAGAACAGATGGGAAAATTAAGATTCTGTTGGAGAATAAAAAGAAATAATAGGAAAGGGTATGTTGTAAAATTATAATCACGAGTGGGTTGTGCCTCCAAGGGAACTAAGTCATGACATCACCAACAGAATGGTGGAGGGTATGGTGCTGGGCAGGAGATACAATTGTAAGACAAGGAAAAACAAACAATTTCATTCTGTCTCCACATCTGTTCTCTAGTTCACTCCAGGAGTGCTGAATGGTCTTTTGATGGCACTCTCTATCTTGCTTGATGCCAAGTTGGTGGTCATTAAGACTCAGTTTTATATTAGGAACTGTGGTGTTACAGAATACCTCTCTTTACCTTAGGCTTTGGCTTGGTTACTTGCAGCCTATGAATGCTAATGAATGAATGATTTAAAACAGATCTCTTTAGCAATGTGAATGGTCTCAGATCCACCTGCAGTACTGAAGGAGGCTGTGGAACTGGTTTAATTGTGGTGTATGGACCAAGGGACCTGGAATGAAAACAGTTTTGCACCAGAAATCAATTATGTTGGAACATTTGCTGAAATGTGTTGACTTCTGAACAACCAGACTTCTAGTCAAAAATTTATGCAAATCTACTAGCAAATGACCTCCTTTTCCATATGAACCTGCTTGTAGCTTACAGGTCAGCTATTGTGGCCCTTCTCTTTGTGTGAGGTAAACTTGGCAGTGACATGGGAGAGGGATTTTCAGCCTTCAGGGTAGGATTTCCCCAGGATTTCTGGCCACTCTCCTTTCAAAAAACAATGAAGATACTTTCATTCCAGAGGGCCTTCTAAGGAGGTAGGCCTACCATTGATGACTGTAGTGTTGGTCTCATGGATATGCTTTTTGTTGCAGCAGCACTTATTGTTTTATTGCTAATTTACTGCTCTTTGAGGATTTGAAATGAAGTTTTATACTTTTAGGTTGCTGATAATGTTTCTAGTTTCTTTTTCAAATTTTGTAAATTTCAATTTTTATAAGCTGCATATAGCAGGGTGGGACATAGAATAAATGAATAAATAAGTAAAATTTACAATGGCTGACTTTGATCCTCTGCAGAAGGACTAAATCTCTAAGAGGTTTATAAATCACACACTTTAATTTCCCTCATCCAATATGTTTAGTTAATATGGGTAGGAAAATTTGGAATATACAGCTTTGGATTCTATGATATTGGAATTTTAGATAATTATATTTGGGAGAAATCAGGAGCAAAGGCTGAATCTAGCTCTGCATTTCTCTTTGCTGTAATTCAGGCACAGTCTGCCTGCCAGTCAGATGATACAAACAAACCCTTTGACCCTGCCTACTAGCCAGTGCATCTCCAAACAGTGAAATGGCTGAAACAAATACAACCTGCAGTTATACAGAATGAAAAAGCCCTCCCAAAGCCTTAGACTGAAAAACAGAGATGTTATGCAGAGAAACACCAACAAAGACAATCATATTTTGGCAAGAGGATAAGCTAACTGTCCTGGTTGAACAGTGTCTCTGGCCGATTCCGCACAAGGGCTTTGCTTCCCTTTCCTCCTGGGTTTAATTGGTCCGAATCAGTCTGCGCGTTTCCGCATTACATGAATCTGACCCAGGTTGATGCCGATTATTCATTTCCACATCTGTCCTTGTCCCAAATCTTGAGCCCCCACCCAACATTTTTAAAAAAAAATGTAGGTGGGGTTTTGTTATAACGTTGTGATGCAACAAGATCATGATTGTCCAAGGGTTTTCATAATTCCTGGGAAAGTACATCATGCACCTGCCCCTTCCCCCCCTTTTTTTAATGTAGGTGGAGTTTCATTGTGACGAAACATCCCACAGAGTGGCAAGGATCCTCCACGCATGCGCATGAAACAACTCTGGTCACTTTCGCCATTAGGAAATGCCTGCGAAAAAAAATTGCACCAGGGTTGGAGGGGAATTGGAGGGTGGGAAAGGGATGGGAAATGGAGGGGGATCATGCAACACTACACATGCTCTCCCTGCAAAAAATGTGTCCACACCACCACGCCACCCGCAATACATTGGCCCCGAACAAAATAAACACACAACAATGGATCAATGCCATGTTGTGTTGTTGTAATGCAACATGGGGGGGGAGGGGGGGAGGGGGGGAACCAGCTCGCACTGCTCCTCAAAGCCATCAGTACATATCTTTACAGTGGCGTGACTCAGGCGCAACTTTTGTGCAAACAATGCTACACAGAAATGTGGATACATCAACAATAAGACTACATTTTAAAAAAGACATTTAAATGCCAGTCAACAGTCAATTCCCCCCCCCCCCAAGTTTGGCCCACGTTTCTGCCTGCTGATAAATGAATATTGGTGCACAAGAGCCACAATTACCTGGAGGTCTCCCACCATAAGCAGTCAAATGGGAACCCTGATTATTGGACATATCTTCCAATAGGCAGAGCCAGGCAATTTGTCAGGTGTACTCTAAGCTTATGTAGTGCAACAGCCAAGTTTCACTGTCACTTTGCAGTAATTTAACATGTGGCCTAGAATCCCTAGCACTGAGGAACAGCTCCCTGACTTGCACTGGGGGGAGTAGTGGCGGGGCTTGCCGCCGCTTGCACTGGGGGGGAGAAGGAGTGGTGGGGCTTGCTGCTGCTGCTTGCACTAGGGCAGGGGGTGGGAGGAGGAGCAGCGGGGCTTGCTGCCACCGCTTGTACTGGGGAGGGGGGAAGAGGAGTGGCGGGGCTTGCTGCCACTGCTTGCACTGGGGCGGCGGGGGAGGAGGAGCGGCAGGGCTTGCCGCTGCCACTTGCACTTGGGGGGGAGGAGCAGCTGGGTTTGCTGCCGCCATTTGCACTGGGGAAGGGGGAGAGGAGGATTGGGATACTCCCCCCCGCAAGTATTGCAGGTCCCCCTTCTTGTATTTATCTAGATAGATAGATGGATGCATGGATGGATGGATGGATGGATGGATGGATACAGCTTGTTAGCTACTCTACACCAAATATTTCACTATGCGATGGCTGTTTCACTTGATAAGTAAGGAGCCGCTGTTCCAATAGTCCTAGAAGAGACTGCTCAGAGAAAAAAGATGAAACTGCTTCTCAAGCCAGTCAAGTAGCTTTTGATATCTGCCTTTTCATCGCTTTCAGGCTGGACCAGAACAACTTCACGTTTCATGTACTCTGATTTGCAGCCTCTGAAAGCAGTCTTTGAGAATCAGAGAATTGTTTAACAAAGGCTCTTCTGTCTGCTCAGAGTTTGGCCCAACTGCTTAAATATTACCTACAGCACCTAAAGATAGATTCAGACGGTCTTGTGTGTTTATTTTCATATGATAAACAGAATGTGCACAAACTTTCCTACCTACTGGTGGGCACTGGCAGCATTTGCATTAGTTCAAAGGAGATGAGCAATACTTGCAGTGATCCACCAGAATTCTGATTAGATTTTAAAAGAAGGGCAATACACAGACCAAGGGTAGAGATTCAGACCACTGTGCATCAATAAAAAGCAGAATACATGCACGAGACTGCTGGGAATTCCAGCAGCATGAATAAAGATGGCATAGTTGACTCACCATGAGCAAGAAGGCCAAAGTCTTTGGAGAAACCAGTGGAACAGGACCAGTGATATAAGTGATATAGGCCAGCAAAGTTGTGCTTCAGTTGTATGTGGAGTAAAGAGTCAAAATTTGCCATCAAGTCACAGCTGACTTATGGTGACCCAGTAGGGTTTTCAGGACAAGAGATGTTCAGAGGTGGTTTGCCCATTCCTGCCTCTGCTGAAGCGACCCTGGTATTCCTTGGTGGTCTCCCATGCAAATACTGACCAGGGCTAATTCTGCTGAGCTTCTGAGTGAGATCTGACAAGACCAGGCACCATGACCATTAAACTAAGAGTGCAAGGAGGAAGATGAGCAGTATTTGCTGCACATGAGTTCCAGACCCCATTTGCTGCTGTTCTGACATTCGAGATCTTTGTGAAATGCAGTGACATGTGCCTACCTTAAAACAAAAGCATTCGCAATACAAGAAATATATCTGAAAATGTTACCTGCATAAGAGCCAGTGTGGTTGGAGTATTGTATTAGGATCTGGAAGGCTCATGCTTAAATCCCTACCATGCCATGTAAGCTGGTGGGTGACCTTGGGTCAGTCAGCCTACCCTAACTCACAAGGTTGTAGCAGTGGGGGAGACAAGAACAACGTAAATCACTTTTGGTGCCCATTGGGAGAAAAGGTGAGGTATAAATGAAGTAAATGACATAAATCTCCCACTAAATGCTCATACACCAGTTATACTCTTAAAACAGCCTTGTCCTGGAAGTATCCCTCTCCAGGGATGGTCGATCCATATGGCAACAGTTAGTCCATGGGCTTTCTCTGTGGTATGCCCTTCACCTGGTGCATTTTGAAGGGCATACAAGACAGTTAATTTCAAAGGGCATTTGGTGGAGTGTAAAATGTTTGGCAGATCTGGCTGCCAACTCAAAGTGGCAATACCATTCCAAGTATGACAGCATGTCCTAGTATGACAGCATGAATGGCATGTGTGGTGCTTGTATAAATTAAAAAGCAGTAGCTGGCTTTGAAATTAGGTCTTTTAAGCTGATTGGTTGGGACTAACTTGGATTAAATGCGGCTTAATTTTGCAGCCTTTGAATCCTACATGTGAATTATCCCACATATTTATCAGAAATGTGGATAATAATGGTAGTAAGCTACAGGAGAGAGAATATTTTGCATGAGTAGGCTCAGGCAGCACAAGGCAATTTCTCATCTCCAAATAGATTGATCACTGTGCTCTTGAAACTTTCATGCAGAATACAAGCATAAGGCAAAAATTTCCAGTTGGCATATCTGTACAAACTATTCTAGTTGCAAAAGTATAATTACCCTTGTGGTTGAACTTCATATATTATTCCAGAGATACAGTACAGGAAAATACACTCACACGCACACCACTTTGGGCAAAATGCTTTTCAAAGCCCAATGCACATGTGAACTTATTCATTTGTCAGTTTCAGAATGTCACAAGGGAAGCTCATTGTTCAACTTGTTCTTGTAGATTCTTCACCGAATATGTCCCCAAAGGCAGTATTTCATTTTTGGCTCAAATACTGATGGTTAGACTTCCCTGTTTCTCCACAGCTCTGCTCAGTACACACTACCTGACCTCATTAAGTCGAGTTTTTCATAGACATGTGCCATGCATCCATTCCAGCTTCAGATCTTAAAAGCTGCCTGGGGCTAATTTAGGCATGTTTTATTCTTCCTGCCTAATGGGTTTAGTCATTTATAGTGCATACATCACTGTGTTGTCTGAATGCTTCGCCAATGCTCTCTTTGCATAGGCATATAAAAAAGCAACATTCCATATGGCTCACTGCTGTGAACTACAAACATACCACACTGTTCCATAAACTCTATACCTACAGAATATCACTGTTAGATACCCACACATGTGCAGCATGCCTTACCAACACAATATAGGAAATGCAAGATTCGCCATATCTCTTTCTTGTTTATGGTGCATTTGGATCCCATGTGTATGACACTCTGGAGAGCAAAATTAGATTCAGCTGCTCCATCTGGCATCTGAGGTTTTTCATGGTCATCCCCACAAATATGACAATCTTCATCAAATGGCCATGAAAAACAAACCTAAAGGTCAGAAATATAACAAAAGCATGCCGGAGAAAGTTATTACATCATATGCAGAAAAAAGAAAAAAAAAAGGTTTGCTTGCAAATAGGGTTGCCAGGTCCAATCTTCTCCCCAGCGGGGGGTTAGGGGATGTTCCAGGAGGGGGTGTGGCCAAAGTGGTGCGATCACACAAGCACATCTGGGAAGCGTCCCACAGCCGTCGTCAAACTGTCACAAGCTGCTTTGAGTTGGGGAATCGGCGTAAAAAACTACTAGTGACAAGGCAGTCTCAAATGGTTTGTGATGGCCCAGAACTGGCCTTTCCCTGTGTGATCACACCAGCGCAAACATGTGGCCTCAGGGAGCGGGCTTTTTGCCCCCCCCCCGTCCCAGTATGCGCATCTTCGGATGACCGCCTGGGTGGAGAGGCAATTCATCGAGCCCTTGTTTTAGCGAATAAGCGCACTGAAAATGGCCGGGAAACCCCCCGCCCCCACTCGCCTGCAGTTGCATGTGATCATACAGCGGCGGTTTGCCCTTGCAGGTCCATGGACCTGTGTGATCCTGCAACTGCGGCGCAAATTGCGCCGGTGCAAATTTGTGCCACTTCCTGCTTGTGTGGCCACTATTTGCGCCACTATCTCGCTTGTGTGGCCACGAACTCAGTCTCCTTTTAATTTCTTGGTTGCAGTCTCACGTTGGTTGATGATGGAGCCAAGGAATATATAACCTTCAACAATTTCAGTTTGTTCATCGTCAACCTCAATAGCCATTACTTTTGTCTCTTTGATGTTCAGATGTAATCCTGATTTGGCACTTTTAGCTTTAACCTTCAGCAGTAGTAGTTTCAAATCTTTACTGTTTTCAGCCAGCAATGTGATGTCACCTGCATATCTCCAACTATTAATGTTCCTTCCACCAATTTTCACTCCGTCTTCATCTAAATCTAATCCAGTTTTCCTTATGATATGCTCAGTTTATAAATTGAAGAGATAGGGAGATAAAATACATTCTTGTCTGACTCTTTGCCAATTGGAAATCATTCGGTTTCTCCATATTCTGTCCTCTTGTCCAGAGTACAGGTTGTGCATCAAAACAATCATGACCCACACAGTCAAAAGTTTTGCTATTATCTATGAAACACAATCTGATTTTCTTATGAAATTCTCTCGTATGTGCCAGTAACCAACATAACTTTGCAATATTCAGCTTGAATATCTGGCATTTCCTGTTTAATATAAGGTAACAGTCTTTGTTACAAGATTTTGAGCATCACTTTGCTTGCATGGGAAATTAGTACAATGGTCCAATAGCTGCTGCAGTCTTTCATATCTCCTTTCTTTGGAACTGGAATGTAGATCAAGCATTTCCAGTCTGTGGGCTTTGTCTTCCATATTTGTTGGCATATTCTTGTTAAGATTTTGATGGATTCAATTTCTGTGGCTTGAAATAATTATTTTGCTATCCCATCTACTCCTGGTGATTTGTTTCTCCCATTTGCTTTGAGTGCCACTTTCACTTTACTTTCTAAAATTGCAGGTTCTTCTTCAAACAATTCTTCTTTGAAGGAATCTGTCATCATTTCATCTTTTCTGTATAGTTCTTCAGTGCATTGTTCTTATCTTTTCTTTTTTTATCCTGTTCCATTAAATGTATTTCTATGCTGATCTTACAGCATGCATAACCGTGCTTCAAATTCCCCTTTGATTTCTTGGATCTTGTGGATATCTTTTCTTCCTTTTTTGTTGTTCTCTTATATTTCTTTGCACTGGTTATTATGATAGTTCTCTTTGTCCCTATGCCCCAATCTCTGGAATACTCCATTTAGATTTCTGATTCTATTTCTGTCACATTTTATTTTTGCTTCTCATCTGTCTTTAGCAATTTTAAGAGTTTCATTAGTCATCCATCATTGGTTTTCATTTCTTTTGGCTACAGGCTCTTTGCACATTCTTTCATGATAAACTTATTACCTGCCATTTAATTAAATTAATCAGAGCATCTATAAATCTAAATCTTAACATAGCCAAATCTGTGGATACTTAAATCTAGGCAGGGGTGGCCAAAATGCAGCTCGGGAGCCACATGCTGCTCTTTCACACAGTCTAATTTAATGTTAATAAAAAGCAAATTTGCATATTTTTCAATAAAAACATGTGTGTAATATTTGTTCATGTCTTGCAGCTCTCAAACATCTGACGTTTATTCTGTGAGGCTGTTATGTTAAGCAAGTTTGGCCACCCCGATCAAGTTTGGCCACCCCTGATGAACAGGCAAGACTGATCTTCCTACAAACTTGAGAAAAGCTTCATGTTTGCAAAAAAATCTGAAATCTTAAAAAAAATACATTGTTGCATTAAAACCAACCAAAATAATAGAAGCAGCACCTGTAGTTTAGGAAACAAATGCCATCAGTGGCAATTTGTAGGTAACTACAACAGTTCTGCAAGCCTTCAAGCCCTGGTTTCTGTCAGGAAAAGGCAGGGGAAGTGATTAGGGCCTTTTTCAGGGCTGTCTTCACCTTTGAGGAGAACTCATCAGGGCCAGGGCCAGCAGAAACCACCGGGTGACTTGCCACCACACAACTTGCATGACTGACCGAGCCCAGCTGCATGCTTCTGTTCAATGGCAGTCAATGTGGTGTAGTGGTTCGGGTTTTAGAATTGGGTCTGGGAGACTCCACGCTGCCATGGAAGCTCACCGGGTGACTTTGGGCCAATACTGCTGTATGTTGTGTATGTCTTTATTAGGTAAATCCCACTTAGATATTTTTTCATCCTTGCCCTCAGAAATGAACACACTGGAAGTAATGCAGCTCTATTAAAACCGGCAGAAGTCATGTAATGTACTTTCGAGCATCAACCCTGACATTTAAGAAAATAGTTTTATTTCCAAATGTTTATTTCTAAATGTGGCTGATGATCTGAGCTCAGCCATGAATTTCCTAGGTGAGCTGCTGACCTCTTAAGTAAGAATAGTAGTGATGTACTACAAAGGAAAACTTTACAGGGTAAGTGAGAGGAAGAAATAAACCCTGCCACAAGCCTGAGAAGTAAAATAGCCTTGCCACAGAGCACTCACTTGGAGGAGCCCAGCTACTTCCTTTTACCCAGGGACAGGCAAGTTCCTGCTAAAACAAGTTATGGACCACATCTCATAGGGAACTCACTTCTTCCAGTCTTCTATAATCTCTCCCTCCCTGGTACCCTGTATGCCTCAAGAGCATATATGATATGGGCACATCTGTGATGCCTATGTTCTTTAAACTCCTGTAATGCATAAGCACTTGAAGTGAATATAGAACTTCCAGGATTAATACATGTCTTGAGTATCCAAAGCAAGGGATATATGTGTATTGATATAATACAGAGAGAAGAAGGCACTAGCAAATAAAACATTCAGAAAGAAAAAAAATCTGTTCTGATTTTCTACTCTGTTTTTGGATTATTGGTATGCTGCTGAACTGGCCTTAATTTTTTTTAAAAGTTATTAGTTTCCACAAGCATCTTCAATAGAGGATTTAGCTTTGAAGCTACTTTCTGCCAGGTTTGGTGTTATCAAAGGCAGAAGATCTCAGGAAAACAATTGACTGACAGTGTATTCAGAAGTAATGGGTTTAATCATTGCCAATTATTATTTATTTATTTTTAAATTTTTATTACTTTTACCCACCCCCCCACCCCCCAATTGAAGCAGGCTCAAGTTGCAATTACTGTGCACTCAAGTTGTCTGTCAAGACAGAGAGGAAGTCTACTAGAGGTTCTGTGAGAATTTGCTCCCTGTCTTCTTGTTTCTTGGACTGTGCTTTTGGAGTCTCTCAGCCTGCTTTAATTTAGAGATAGACCATCATATAAGTCAGTCATAATTCAGGCATTTGTTGGCTGTCATCTACAAAAGCTTACGACAGAATTTTATTTTTATTGCTGTATATCCCGCATTTTCCCAATGAAAACCCAAACCAATGACAACATCATTCTCTCCTCCTCTGTTTTATCCCAACAACAACAACAATGCTGTGAGGTAAGATTAGACCTGAGGACACCTGGCAAGCTTCCGTGGCAAGACTATAGATTTGAACCTTGCTCTCCTAGATCAACCGATATACTAGGCTGGCTTTCTAGATCTTGAAGGCGATTCAGGAAAATCCTCTCTGTGTGTTTTACTGCATCATAATGTATAATTAAGGTATTTCCTTCCCCCTAACACAAGACTTGTTTCTAAACAGGGAAAGACAAAGACTGTTGCTCTGAGGAGTCACAGTTGGGTTTGCCTTGTTGACTTTCCATTACACTCATCTGACACTAATTCTTTGCCTGGCTTCACTGTGCCAGTTACCAATGTAAAAGAAAATAGGAGGAGGCTGCTAGCTGTCTTGCCAGCAGCTCTTGGTGCCTCTGCATGCCTGCCTGTGATCCTGCCAAGCTTACCTTCCTGGCCTTGAACTAAATAATGATGCTCATGTCCCAACAAGCTCCTGAGCCACTTGTGACTCAAGTGTAAGTAAACAGAAGCAACTGCAGGGTGATAAATCAAGGTCAACTTTGCGCCACCCACTCTGCATTCATCTTGACTTTCAACTAATAATGTTTTCTCATCACATTTCTATCTCACCCTTCTTCTAAAAAAAACCTCAGGGTAGTGCATATAAACTGTTCCCATTTTATCCGTATTAACAATCTTCTAAAGTAGATGTAGGTGGAAAGATACAGTCCTGAGATACCAAAAATTCAGGTGTTGGTCTGAAGCAGCAGAACAAAGTTTGAGTCCAGTGGCACCTTAAAGACCAACAAAGTTTTATTCAGGGTATAAGCTTCCGTGTGCAAGCAAATATCTGAAGAAGTACTCTTGCACACATAAGCTTATACCTTAAATAAAATTTTGTTGGTCTTAAAGGTGCCACTGGACTCAAACTTTGTTCTGAGATACCCTAGTGCCCTTTATGGTTAAACAGAAATTTGATTCCAGATCTTCCTGGTCCAAATCCAAGAGTCTTTCTATCACACTGGCATTTGGTACCTATTCCTTAGGTTTTTCAAGGAATAGTAGATTAGATACACCCACCTCTGCTCTAGTAGAATATTTTCACAGCTGAAGCGCTGAGTGGTTTTTGATTCAATCACTTTGAAGTGCAAATCTAAAACTTATATTGGCTAAAAAACTTGCCATTTCAAATGCTTCTCTTCCATATCAACAGTGATCAGAAGTTCACATATATCTTGTGAAAGAGGCAATTGCTATGAAAATATTCTAAGTAAGTCTGCCCATTTTAAACCTTACTTAAAATAGTTTTTAAAAACCTTTTTCATTTAAATATCATTTTTCCTGCTTTTCTTCAGTATTCCAACATGTGGGGGGAAGTAAAATAAAATAGCTCAAAGGTCAGCCATCTGTAGGTGTACTGTTCCAGGGGGACTGAAATGAACCTCATTTATAATACCAAAACATGCCTGCTGTATATTCAAGTAATGCAAATATTACTGTTATCTTAAGGCTTTCTACCATCCAGACAGAAATGCTATAAATAAGTAGACAGACCTAATTTTGTATTTTTCCTCCCATTTCTAGACTGCAAGTTTACTTTTGGTGATCAAAACTGATCAACATCTTAGGGCCAGGTGCTACACATTTGCCAGTTTTGCAACTCTGATCTTTCTCAAGGACTCCATTCACTTTCTGAAAATGTATATGCTAAACCAGGTGGTGCAGGTGTTCCATTATAAATTATCTTTACATGGCATACTTTAGCTTTATTGGAATCTGTGTCATGTGTTTTATCCTAAAAGCTACTCTTTATACCCCTGTTTATGTCCAACAGTTTGTCCCTTTAGAATTTATGTATTGTCTGATCCTTGGGATTCTATTTCCTACTTTGCTCAGGGAGAAATGGTGGATCGAGGCAAGGCAAAAAGATGGGGGAAAGATGGGACTGTAGAAAAAGACACAATAGACACAATTATGTGTTTCTCCATACCTGCCTAGTATGTGCTCTTGCCAAGGATAATTTTTAAAAGGCCTTTTGTTCCTTTATTTATAATGGATTTGTAAGAAGCAGGATAAAGAACATAAGTATGCAGCTGAAGTAAACTGAGCAGAAACAGAGCCCTGTTCAGTTGACATATCCAGTAAGGTATAGGGGTTAGAGTGTCAGACTAGGATCTGGGAGGGCCAGGTTCAAATCCCCCACTTTGTCAGTGAATATTGCTGCATGACCTTTGGCCAGTTATATACTCTCAGCCTAACTTACCTCACAGGGTTGTTGTGAGGATAAAACAGAAGACAATGTAAGCTGTTTTGGGGTCCCATTAGGGGAGAAAGGTGAGGTATAAACCAAGTATATAAGTAAATAAATAAACAAACACTGAACACATGGGAGGGATCGCACCCATTGTCCATTGTATTTGTGCCCAAAGATATGAAAACACTTGCACATATGCACATACATGTGTTCATGGGACTCTACTTTTTTATGGTGGTTCCAATGCATGGATGGAGACAGGCTACATACATACCAGTACAGTCCTCAACAGAGTTACAGCTTTCTAAGTTCACTGAAGTACGTGGGCTTCAAAAGGCATAACTGCTTAAGATTGCAGTGTCCATCCTTTAGGCTTTGGATGATGGCAGAGCAGAGAAAGTATTTACAAGCCTGATTGCCACACAGGCATGTTATAAAGTACTCAGTCCAGAGACGTGTTCAAGTGAAATCAGCTCATGGTTCATTGAAGGGTCAGGAACACATGTCTGAGCTGGGCTTGGGGGTCTGCTTATATGCACATCTAAACCACGCCCCCAGCCTCGCCCAAACAAGCTGATAGGATTACAATTAAGTCTCCCCAGATCATTGGCCCCTATTTGCATCCTGGCTGACCGATAGGTCTAAATCACAATCCGGCCAGTCTATTGTGTTCTGGAGCGAAGCTGTGTCTGCTCCTGGCCATGTGCTTGCCCCGGACCACATGGCCGGACCGCATGGCAGTCGCCATTAGAACACAATACATGTTTTCACTGAACATGTTGTAAGAGATAAGGAATGGCTAAATCCATAGGCGTCAACTACGGGGGGGGCTCGAGAGCTTGAGCCACCCCCGAAATTTCCCGGGGGGGACTGAGCCCCCCCCCCGGAAAATGGTGCGCCCTTCGTCACACCTCCCCAACCCTTCCTAGGGCCGCCGCCGCCGCCGTCTCTCTCTTCTCCCCCCCCTCCTGGCCACTCCGTACCTCCCTCCGTCCGTCCAGGGTCCAGCTAAGCAAATGCCCAGCTGGCCCCTGGACAGATGGAGGGAGGGACGGAAGTAAGGGAAGTCAGGCGGGGGGGGGAGGCGGCAGTGGCAGGAACATGGGAACACAGAAGAGCTCCCCCCCCCGGGATTTTGAAAACTTGACGCCCCTGGCTAAATCTAATTGTACGTCATGGAACCTGAAATGGCATGGGGGGGGGGTTTCTAGGAGGTTACCCATGCAAGTATTGACCAGAGCCTTTAAAACTGGTCAGTGCTATTGCCATACCCATACTGCAGATGAGGATATGAGCCTTAAAGAATGGTGCCACTTTTCCCTCTAAGCTGAGTTAGTGTGAGCTAGCTCACAGTTTTTTAGCCTCCAGCTCACACATTTTTGTCTTTGCTCAGGAAGGATGGCTCCAGAGCAAACTAATTTATGCAGTAGCTAAATTGCTTGCTCACAACTTTAATGCCAGTAGCTCACAAAGTAGAATTTAGGCTCACAAGACTCCACAGCTTAGAGAGAGCATTGGTGACCTAAGGGTGGGTTTGGGCAGTGAACATTTTTTTTTATTTGCATGCCAGCATTTCAGCAACTTGAATCGTTATGGCCCTCATGGCATCCAGAACACCTGTGGATACGGGTTGCTATATGAACTACCATACAGCATCGGCCATCTGTATGAAATTTTACTTGTATTTATACTGTTTTTATATGAATTTTATTGAATTTTATTGTAATTTATTGCATTTTAACATGTTGTATGCCACCTTGAGCCTGCCGGCAAGGTGGGATATAAATCGAAATAAATACATAAATAAATTTCAGCACTGGAGGGCATGTGTCCTGAAACAGTCAGTCCCATTGGGAAGCCGGACACCAGCAACCAATCATTGCTTTCCTTACCATTCCTTCATTCACACTCAAGAGCAAATTCTAGCACGACCCTGGGTGCCATTATAAAATACACTTTGCAGTGCATGCAGCTAGCCTATAAACATGCAACCAAAGGAAACAAGCTGTTGTGAGCTGCGTATCTGATGAAAGTCAGGAAAAGGAATTCAAAAATGGGGAGGGAGCCAATGAGAGAGAATGCTCAAATGGGGGAAAAGAGGCAACCAATAAGGGGTGAGACATGTACACCAGGTATGACTCTCAGGTTTGGTGTGCTGTGTGGGGAATGTGCTCATAAGGGAACCTCTCAGCCCACTTGAGACTGCTGAAGCACTGCAGTGCTTGAGTGCATGCACCCCCCAACCCCCAAGAAAAGTAGAAAACCAATCCGCAATGTGAATTTGAACAGATGGAACACTGACAGGGAAAATAACAAAGAAAACATGTAAGTGTGTAATGATCACACCGATAGCACAATCATCGGAACTGTCACAACACTGACGAAAACCTGGAAGGGTTTGCAGTTTGGAAATGCCAGCCTAAAGGATGTAGGTTATAAGGACAAAAACCATCCCACAGGGCTATAGCCCCCATGAGCCACACATTTCACCTCCTTTCTGAACCCCTTTCTCTTCCATCTTCCACTAGCCCTTGTTATTTATTTCCTGCACTAGGGCCGAAGACAGATTGCCAGTCTGCCGCGCCTCCGCAGCGCGGCAGACTGGGGCGGGGAAAATTTCCCCAGCGGTGTGGCGTTCGCACGCCACCGGAAGGAAGCCGCCCGCAGCGTTCAGACTGTGGGCGGCTTCCTGCAGCGGCGGGCGGACGCCACATGGCTGCCCCTGCCTGCGCGCGTTCACACCCGCTCCGGCGGGTGGAACGCGCGCGAGGGGCATGCCACAGCAGCCGAGCACCACTTTGAAGTGGTGCTCGGCTGGTGCGGGAGGAGTGCGGCCCCGGACGCGATGCGTCCGGGCTGCCTCCTCCGGGCAGATGCGGCCGTCTGAACCGCCACTCTGCCTCCGCTTTTGAAGCGGAGGCAGAGCGGCGGAGACTGCCAGTCTGTCCTCAGCCTAGGTATAGACATTTAGCTACATAGGGATGCATAGCAGCATACACTGGCTTCCCAGGAGGCCTACCATTCAAGTAGTGACCAGTTCCAGATCTGCTTAATTTCAGCAAGTGTTTTCAAGACAAATATATATATATATATATATGTGTGTGTATATATATATATTGCAAGATCTTATCATGCATGTTTTTTGTAACACAGTTTGACTCCAAGGGACATAAATAATCACATGGACTTAGGTAGCAAGCATGCATGCCATACGCACACATCCCCATGCCTAGAATAGGAAGGGTGTTTGATTGTCCTGTACTGATAACCTTGTTATAGTTATTATGAGATATATAAAGCAACTGTAGCATTATATAAAAGCCTACAATCAAAACCAGGCCTTTGATCTTTGCTGTAAATTTTGCTGCTCTCTAGTGAAATCTGACCCTCTCCTCCCATTGCAATGGTACCTCTGGGAAATTGCCGTGGCATTATGTCCAGTAAGCAAGCAAGGCAATGGAGAGAGAGATGACTGGGGCATGGGAAGGGAAATAAACAAGACTTTTAACTTCTGTTTTAAAAGTGCAAAAATTAAAAATGCTAACTCTAAAGTTAACTGTACATACAATGTTAATTCCCAAGGGCCACTTCTAATGCTATTAGATTTTGTTGATTCCTGCTGGAACTAACAAAGCTGTAACGTGATGTTCTTAGCTATTAGAAAATTAATGCACTTGGACAAAAAAAAACTGAAATACTTAATTAGAATCATACCACTGGTGACCATATTCTGCAACAATATAGTCCCAGGAATGGATAAACATCAACTATTTATTTCTGGGGCAGATGTCTGTTCTAGAAGCATGAAAAATAGCCATTGAAAGATTCCTAGAAGTATATCACAGCAAATTAGAATCTAGCAAAAGTCAGACTGACACTCCTCCCATTTAAAAACATTTATAGTGCAATTCTAAGCACAGTTACACCCTTCCAAGCCCATTGACTTCAATGGATTCAGAAGGGTGTAACTCAGGACTGAACTGTTAGAAGAAACCTACAATATTAATTTAGTGTAGCAATATTAAACATATCTACAGTTTGCTATATCTCACAGACAACCTTGTTACTACAGTTGAAGAATTAACATGCTTTGAGAGGATAGAGCTTGCTGGCTAGAAACTGCTGTATATCTTATAAAAAACGACTGCCCTATGTCTTATAAGAAATTATATATAGAAAAGGGGGGCTCATGTAGAGGAGAAATCCCATCACCTCTTGCTCAGGTTCCCATTCTTTGCCCCTCTTGACCATGCCTGATCATCTGTTTTATTCCCAACTCCTCAGCCTGCATGATCTCTTCCCCTACACTGGCTGGGTTTCCCTCCTTCCCATAGCCATTTCCTGCCTTTTCTTTTGTTTTTGCTCCTTTTTGGTTTTGCAACATCTATATATTTACAGACATGACAAGTTATTTTGGAGAGAATTAACCTGCTATATTTTTGTCACTTTTTAATATTTTGGGGTAAACCTGGGGATTGCCTTAGTCCTGAGCAGCCCCTTCATCACATTTTTTTTAATCCACGCAGGAGAGCCACCCATAGTCATTAGGTAGCAGGCTTTTGAGGTATTGGTCCTATTTTGCCTAAAAACAGGGCAGTGAGGGAACCATATGTTCCTCAGCATGAGAGTACAAGTTGTCACCCTGTGCTAGGTTTAGAACATTCAGGCCCAGTACTTGGGTTTGGTAATCACACTGTGAACAATGTGATAACTGCTTATGCAGTCACTTTATATGGTAGGGTTGTTTACTTAGCATATTGATCTCATGATCAGTTCTTTCAGTATAGATTTAAGAGTTACCTCTCCTTTTCCCCTCATGTCCGTTTGTGTAATATGGGAGTGATTTAAAGTGGCCACCAAGCAGCACCCCATCATGCAAATTATGGTGCAAAAAACAGTGTGCCTGTCTACAAGGGATGGGAAACCAGAAAGGTGACTCTACTGTATATGAACAACTTGATCAGTGTGTGGGCTAACTGCTACACCATATGCATGACCCTGGATCCAGTTTGCATTAATGAATGAAACATGGCTCATACAAGCAAAACATGCAAGTAAAAAACAAAACTTTCAAAATGCAGAGCTACATGGCAAGTTACAGCATGGGAAGATGTACACACAAACAGACATGCTGTTCATACATCCTCAAAAAAGTATCAAGTACTTTACCTCTGAGTGGGTGTGGTGAACTACAGGCACTGTGCATACTGGTGGTGGAAAGTGCTATCAAGTCACAGCTGACTTATGAGCAACTCCATGGGGGTTTCAAGGCAAGACACATCCAGAGATGGTTTGCCACTGCCTGCCTCTGTGTCATGATCCTTGTGTTCCTTGGTGGTCTCCCATTCAGATACTAGCCAGGGCTGACCTTGCTTAGCTTCTGAGATCTGAAGAGACTGGGCTAGCTTGGGCTATCCAGGTCAGAGCATTGTATGTTCTAGCTCATAGGATTATGTTGCAGAGACCCACTTCACAAGTAGGTCATGAAGAGTACTATATTTCCACACTATTATCCCCTCCTCAGCATAAAACACAAGAATATCACAACGTTGAATGGATTTATATTTTATTTTTCATGCTTTGCATTCATAAATATACAGCATTACTAGGAAACGTGTGTATTCCACATGTTATGTGAAGGCAAACCCAAATTTGCCATTGAGCATCCCAAAGTCTTATCTCCCAGTTCACCCTGTTTTACCCCCCTCCCTGCTACTTTCGCAATACACCTATAAGAGAATTGTGACCTACCTCTGGGTCCCAAAGATCAGTCTGAGTCTAACCGGCGTAGGTGCTTGGACCCCTGCCTTGGTGTTTGGACCCCCTCTCACACACACACGGACCTTCAGCAATCAGTAGCTTTGGATGCCTTATTCACTTTCACTCTCTCTTCCTCTCTGGGATCTTGCCTCACATCTTGAATGGAGCAACTTTCATAATGTTTGGATGCCTGATCTTAGTGGGCCAGTGGTACTGAGTACTGACATTGCTTGATAGTTTTATTTTCCTTAAAAAACATTGTTTCTGGTTTTTATTATCTGTAGGTATCTGTGTTCCTACCAGGTTTGTAGTGGCATTTCATCACAGTTATAGATCCCTTAGTACTGTTGCGTAAGGTCATTGCTTAGATCTGTGGGCTTCATTGGGCTAGGGGTAAAACTTAAACCTGCATCTCTTTAGAAGTGAAAGGCAGTAGAAGGAAGGTAGCTTCCTTACATTCAGGCTATTTGGGGCTAAAATTGGGGAGTGATCATATACTATATCTAGGGCACATGTGTCTTCAGATCACAGAAACAATAAAGCCATTTATTTCCTAGATTTATGTCTAAAACTTGAATCCACTTACTTGGGAGTTGGTCCCATTGATACCCATGGCATTTGCTTCCACATAAATGTGCTTTTGATCCGAGCCTATATGTTCATTATGTTAAAAATATCTTCCTGTTCATCCATTGTAGAAGTCTTTGCTATCAGCTACCAGAAGGTACAAATAAGGCAAAAACAAAACAAAATCCTACTCATTGCTTAAGGAAAAGGGAATGGAGTGTGAAGATGGGAAGGTATCTCCTGTTATAATATACCAGCATGAATCCCGTGTTGTGCACATTATACTTTGACTGAGATACTGGCTATATCTCACCTGGAAAAATAATGAGAATTATCTGTATAACCAATAATTGATTACAAAGGACAGCTATTGTTTGTTAATCCCCTTTTCCATTAGTCGCTTATACATTAATGGAGGGCTCCTTTGCCTACCATTGGATGCACAGATGTTCAAGCCACAGGAGATCATTTTAATCCTCAGGTGCTTTCAGAACAATGGATTCAGTTAGTCTTATTCCATATAAACCATTGGCAGCCATAATATGCTTAAGTGCAAAACCTGGAATGCATAGTAGCCCTCCTGTCATTTATACAAACATTGATAAATGCTTTAGCTGATCCATCAAAAAAATCCAACACTTTCATAGCTTTTAAGCTCTTATTGCCTTTTATCTCTTGACTGAATGGAAGATGCTGGAGTTCTGGAGCTGCTCCAATTATTGATATCACTGACAACAGTTTAAGAGCTCCAACTACAAAGAAGCTGATTTCTGCCATTTGGGGCATTAATTATCTAAGGACTGAACAGTTATACATATAACTCTCCTGATTTCAATTATGTTCACTTCCCAAGTTTGAAACTTGCTGCCTGCTCACATTTATATGGCAAAAAAGGAATGTAGATAAAGGGGAGAAATAATGATGAAATAATAGATCAGACATGCAATCCAGGTCACAGGCTGTTCCAGATAACCCACAAAATAAACAACTCAGTATGTACGGTTTCTCAAAAGTAAGTCCAGTCTGGCTCAATGAGCCTTACTCCCAAGTAACTGCACATTGTATAGCAATGCAAACACAGGCACAAAATGGTCTCTTGTTGGAACCAGTAAAGAGAACTTTTAGGCCAAGGACATACTTCTAAATGTACTGGTGTTTCCAGTGAAAGCAAATTGGAATATGTTTTAATTTGTTTAAATTAGGCTACTGGATCCAGAGAGTGAATACCCAGTGCAAAATTTTATTTGGCTGTTTGTATGCTTTAAAGTTCATATGGTTCTACCCAGAGGACATAGATAATGTTGTTGTGTTGTGTTACTCATGTCCTGATTCTTTTGCAAGGCAAACAACTAAATACAGAAAAAAATTCACTGTGCAGAGACTAGAGACCTTGGATACAATGGTGTTTTACAGTAATATTACATTACTTAAGGTTGCCAGCCTCCAGGTGGGGCCTGGGGATCTCCTGCTTTTACAACTGATCTCCAGCTGACAGAGATCAGCTCCCCTGGAGAAAATGGCTGCTTTGGAGGGTGGACTCTACAGTGTTGTACCATGTTGAGGCCCCTCCCCTCCCCAAACCCCACCCTCTCCTGGACCCACCCCCAAAGTCTCCAGGTATTTTCCAACCCAGACTTGGCAACCCTATATTTAGACTACCCCATAGACCCCCCCCTCAAAAAAAATCACAAGCAATTACAAAGAGGAGCAAAATAAGTTCATTTTGTGTAGAAGGCACGTTTATCAGAATCTTTAATTTATATACAAAAATAATCACAATTTGTATTTTGGGATTATACTTCTACTTTGGGATTTGAGAATGTCAAAGTTCACAAGGTATGGAACAGAGACAGAAATATGCTCTTCCTAAATACAAATGCTCTGGCTTGGTTTATATTGCATTGATGAAACTGTGACCATTGTGTCAGTAAGTTTATATTTTGCCTACTTTACTGGCATTAGGCCAAGAGGTTATGCAGTTCAAACAGTCAGTCTGAGGTGTAGGTTTAAAGTATTTATTATCCATTGTTATATCAGTTTTGTTTCATAGAACTGCCCTATCCTGATAAACCAGTATAAAAATTTCTGCAACCTTTGTCACCATTGAAAATCTGAATGACTCAGAATGATATGGATAAAATAAGAAAACAATATTAAGTACTTTTATGGATATTCAAGGAAGGGTGCTGTATCGACACACCTTAATAACATGTATACAAAGCAATGCCTTCTTCTGCATGCTGAGGATCATGTTCAGCTAAGTCTTTGAGATATCCCAGAGTGCCAGTAGTAGAGTTAATAACCATAGTCCCCTATGGTGGACAAAAGTACTCTGGAAAAAGAAGGGAAGAAAAAGGGAAATGGATAAAAGAAGATTGCTATAATGTTCAATTAATGAAAAGGGAAGAAAAGCCACATCACTTATTCACAAGTCTAACCCGGCCCCAAACCAGAGGGCTGGATCTGTTGAGTCCCTTCAGCTAACTTGGATTCTGTAGCTCTCTTCCACCAAGTCTTCCTCTCACAGAAAGAGACTTTCCTCAACAAATTTTTTTAAAAATGTTTGTGTGGTGATTACATTTCTTTCCATTACCCCTCCCCTTTCTCAAACACAACCTTGACAGGAAAATGAGGAAAGAGAGGTCCTTTGTGTTATCTTTTAAATAATTAAAAGTACAATAATCAAGTGCCTTTACTTGCCATTTTTCTATAGACTTTTAACATTTCTCTTGCTATGAGAATGCTCATAGCAAATGCTCATGAAAATCATTGCTGTGTTATGGCAAAAGCTCTTTGAGGGGGCATGCATTCAGTAATTTTTGTTCCTGTGTGCTAGGTATTATTAGAAAATACTGTGAGTCTCTTAACTGTGTAATCCTATGTAGTGATGCTCCAGTCTAGACTCTTGCAATCTGTGTTTGGCTTATATATCTCTCCCTTCCTGTTTCTCTTCCGCATCTGGTACTGGGAAGTATACTGCCTCTGAACATGGTGGTTCCATTTAGCTATTATAGCTAATGTCTGTAGGTAGAATTTGCCTAACCTTTCCTTTAAAACCTCTATACCGTAGTGGCTATTGCACCATCTTGTGTTTTCACAAGACTTTCTACATTGAAATCTACATTGACTTTGTCCATAATTAAGTCCTACCCTTGTGGTTTCACTCAGTGGTGAAGGAAAGATTTTGATATAAAATTCTGCATTATATGCACCTTTATATTTTTCTGACTATGTATACTTTACACATATTGTTTACATTGACAGACAGCAAAAATATCTCTTTTTAATTGTGTTGGTCAGATTTCTGTCTCAAGTTCTTTAAGATTCACTTTCAAAACTCAGCAACAAAAATTCCTATAAGTTCAGTTGAACTCACTCCCAAATCAGTGTTCACAGGCTTACTGACTAATATATTAATAATAAATAAATAAATAAATAAATAAATAAGAAATCAGTCAAATATCAACTGGATCCTGCACCAGCCAGGAAGGGGGAACCCTTATAAGGCCATTAAGTCTTAAAACCAAAGGCAAAAATGAACTAACTGCATCATAACTAGGAAAGTGGATTCAGAACAAATTACTCAAGCAGATAACAAAGCCAAACCAGACTAAGATAACATTTCACTGGAACTGTTCACAGTCTGAATATATTTGCATTTGAGCTCCTCATTCAAATACAGTTTTGCTCCATATTTGTTTATTTTTATTCATTTCAAACATTTTTATGCCACCTTTCCACTCAATCAGGGTCCACAAGTTGGTGAGCATAAGAGCATCTAAACAATTAAAAATCCAGTTAAAATGATAGCATTCAAGTAAAAACTCATAAACAAGCAATACTAGAAGGAGGGCCAGTAACCATTATTGGGGGTATGCCAGACAAAACAAAGTCTTTACCTATTGGCAAAAGACACCAAAAGAGGGAGACAGACAAATCTCCCTGGGGAGGGAGTTCCAAAGTTTTGCTGCCACCACAGAGAAGACCCTTTCTGGGGTTGCCACCTATTAAGCCTCAGATGACAAGGGCAGCTGAAGCAGGCCCTCCAAGGATGACCAGAGTGAGCGGGTAGGTTCATATGACAGAAGGGGGTCCTTAAGGTATGTTGGACCCAAGCCATTCAAGGCTTTAAAGGTTAATACCTTAAATTAATCCCAGAAGCAAATTGGACGCTAGTGTAGGTGAAAGAAGACTGGAGTGATATGGTCCCTATGACCCAATCTCGCATCAGTCTGCCTTACTTGCCACCTGACTATCAGGTTTGGGGCCATAGTTGTAAGTGGGATTTCCAATGCCATAAATTTGTCTTCTTTACAGCTGTGTATATTTGCCCCCAAAACTGGAGAAAAATTTCTAAAAGCATAATGCTTCTGACATTTTACATTTTAACTGTTCTTAATTATTTATACATTGGAATGTGTTTCCTGAAGTCACACTTTAAAACTACCTTAATAACAATCTGGACAAGACTAGATTATTGGACATGGCCTGTTTTTGACCTAATTCCTTTTTGCTGGGCTGTTGTTGCCTCAGTGTCTATTGTGTGGTTGTATTTAGTTGGGTTATTGCTGTTTTTTTCTGTTTCATTAATAGTTTTTATTATCTGGTGAACTGCCTTTAAATTAGGAAAGGCAGTATAAAATGAAGAAGGAAAGAAATCCAGGTCAGCTGAGCCAACCAATTACTGTGTATTTTTAAGTATCTTACAGTGCTGCTTCTCATGTCAGAATTTATTTCATGAAGCCAACTTCCCAGTTACTGATTATGTGGGAAAGAAGTTGGTCTGTCTACTTGCACAGAAGGTTTCTTAATTTCAATGTCTTTTAATTTCAAAATTTCCAAACTTTTGCAGTATTTATAGAGGAGAAAGGTGCAAGAGGCAAAACAAGTCTTCCTTAGTTCTTTTCTAGTTGTGAAGTGAGCTGCTGTAAATAAGAAAGCTCCTTCAGATAATAAATTCAGCTGAACATGTTCAATTTTGTTAGCACAGAAGAAAACAAAATGATCTTCATGATTACAAATGACAAAAATGCAAATAAAAATTGCCAGAACTTATAGAATGAATCACCATTGTCTCACTAGTATTATTTCAGAACTCTCTACTGTTGAATTTCTCATGTCTAGTCTTCCATTTACCCTCCTCAAACACCTACAGTTTCTGAAAGTATAAAGATAAACACATGGAAACAAGAAGATGGCTTATATCAAGTTAGCCTATTGGCCTATCAAGGTCTGCATTGTCTGCTCTGACTGACAATGGCTCTCTAGGGTCTCCAATCAAGGTCCTTCATTTCACATACTACATTTTTAACTTCAAGACAATAATGCAAGTTAGTCATTAGTGCAGTTTTGTTGTAATAATTTCCTTTTCTCCTCCACTGTCCATATCACAGGTCCATTAACTTCACAACGAACATGTTGAGAAGGTGAACACACCATTTTTATCAGAGGTGATTACTCACTGTCCTCAGATCCCCCTGCCTCACTGCCAGCTGACTCAAACTGCTGCTAAACAGCTTTGTGGTTGTGCAGTAGCTGTGATGTTGGAGTATAATTTTCTTCTACTTTGTAGCTTCTTTTGTATCTGTGCAGTAGGTGAAAATGATTCTCCCCGTGTCACAGATGGTCAGGTCAGTAATTAAATGATCTTGATGGGGGGGAAGTGTGTGAAAGTGAACATGTACTACATAAAGGTCAATTACTTAGACAGAGACAAACACACATAACATCAATTACTTAGACAGAGACAAACACCTAATTGTTAGACTGCTTTAGAAACACAGTATTCATGTATAATCGCTGACCAGCAGACTGGTTTGCTAACTCTTTATTTTAATGACTGGCTGCCAGGCAGCACACAGTGGCAGCAGTTCAGGAAGACGGGGAGCAAGGAATGTGTGAAATGCTGCCAACTGCATTGTATTGCTACTAACACCTGATGCCCAACATTGGATAAAGATGTTCCAGCAAGTTGGGGCTGCACAGCTTCAGGTTGTAGGACAGGGGGAACACATCCCTCTTGACTGACCCTATGGTGTCCAACAGGGATCTATCATGTCCCTCATGCTGTTTAACTGCTAGAAGAGATCATTCAAGGACTTGGAGTAAGATGCCACCAATATGTGGATGGCTTCAAGCTCTACTTCTTCTTTACAACCAAGTCAGGTGGGTACGTGGAAGTCCTGAACTGGTGCAGAGAAGATAATGGGATGAAGGCCAATGAACTAAAGCTCAGTACAGTCAACAGCAAAACCCATCAAGGACTTAGCAGTCAACCTCTCTTTGAGTAAAGGAGCAGTTTTGTAGCTTGAGGGTGGGGCTGGATCTTGGCTTTCAGATGGAGGTGGCGATCTCTTCCATGGCATGTAGCACCTTTTGTCAATTTCAGCTGAAAGGACAAATATTATTTATAGTTTGCCTTGGTTTTTATACAAACAAATCTCAGTCATTATAGCATAATGTTATAACAAAAAAAATTGTTGGTATTTGTGTGTGTGTGTGCCTGCAACTGGAAATCACATTTACCTCTGGTGACGGACCCTTACAGGGGGCCTGGAGAAGATTCAGAGAGGGGGCTGAATAAAGTTTGCCCCCGTCTCTTGACTGCTGGTACTTCAAGGAGGCTTCCCATCTAAGCACTAACCACAGTCAACCCTGTTTAGTTCCGAGATCTGACGAGATCGGGCTATCCAGCTCAGAGCTAAAATTGCTGACGCCCCCATCTGAAGTTTGAACTCAGGACCTCTTGGTTGTGAGATGGGCTTGCTGACCACTATATCACAGATCCTTCCATAACAATATATTAATTGTCAGTTTTTTTAAAAGAAAAATTCCTACAGTTGGGGTTATAGGAGAAATGGCCCCCTCAGGGGACTGGCCAGGGAAAACACAGGGAAACCCACTGTATGGAAACCTAGTTGCCACTGCACTGAACTGTCAGCCGCAGTACCAATGAGAAAATGACACAGGTTCATTGTCATGTGGAAGTTATCTGTATCTAGTAAGGGAGAAGGTGAACTCTTCACTTGGGAGAGAAGGGCTTCTACCACCCTTCTCTAGTGTGTCTGTACTGCCCCAGGCAGGGGAATAAATAGGAGCAACTGTATTGTTGATAGCAATTCCAAGGCAAACATGTCTAGGGAAGTTGTCTTCTGCTGTGGCCCTGTTCCCCTCTTGTATACTTGTGCATTCACTATAAATGCTTAGGGCTTCTGAGTCTTGTCATTAATAGCTCTAGGGCTAAGTCTTTGTGAACACTGAAAACCCACTGGGACATGCTTTGGAAAATGGCTGCAAGTGCAGACCCAGAAAACACAGCATGCATAAACACACCTTGAAATGGAAGCCCAGAGACCTCAAGGTTAATTAACATTGTGTATGCTCTGTCAAGTAGTAGAAATAATTATGACAATACACATGAGTCCCATCATGGATGGAGTCACCCACACCTTCCTCAAGACAAGCAATTCCAAAAGAAATTATCAAAAGGATTGTGCCTAATGTATTTATCAAATAGCTGCCCCTTTAGGCTTTAGTGCATGAATGTAGGTCCTATCTGCAATATATTGCTTCATGTTTGAAGGAGACAGATTGCTACTCATGTCCTTATCTACAAATACCAGGAGATGAAAAAGCCATTTGGCTTGACCTTTATTGTAGAAGAGAAGAGATTGCTCATAGGCTCCATTTTATCACACACTTCATGGGATTTCCAGTCTCCCCCAACAGCTATGATCAGTTCTCAAAGAGGATATTTTCTGATATTTTGCCATAGTGTTTCCTCCTCTACCTAAGGGAAAGGCACATTAATATGTGACCTCCTGACAGAATCCATTGAAGAATTGGAGAGAAATGCAAAATGCTCTGATACTGCCCCAGCTGCAGAGTGCCAGAGTCAGAAGGTAAACCAGGTGATACAGAAGCCTTGTGAGGTAATTTTTTTTCCCGGGCATGCAGAAAAGTTAGACAGTGGTACTCTGTTAATCAGGTCTTAAGCAATTTGGAACAGATTAGAAGAGTGTTTTACTGGGTTTCCTCCTTACTGTTAATTGCATAAATTCTGTTTTGCTACATTTCTTTATTCCTTGATACAGTATTAAATAATATGGCGTATAAGAAATCCAGCATCTTGGGGTTCTGCAACTGGCTTTTTGGAAACAGAGCATTATCTCAGTTAAGAGTACTGATGATGAGGGTGGTAAAATGGAAGAATCAGCATTGAGTTGTAAAATTAGAAACTTTATCACACACTAATACAGAAGGACTAGTATTACTTTCCCAGGTGGCAAGAAGCAGACCATTGGCAGCATGTTTATGAAGATACTCCCCCCCCCCCTTATATAATAAATCATCCATATTGTTGCATGAAATTGTTTTGAGGCTTGCTTTTGAAAATTATGAAAATCAATTCATCCAAACATGTTAAATCCACTCCTTTCAGTCACACTAATATCCTTGACATAAATATCTCTGAAGTGTAGTTGGTCTGAGAATAGTTTTGCATTTTTGTGTGAATGACTGAGATATGTTTGTATAAAAACCAAGGCAAACTATGTGGCACTGCAAACCCAACAGGTTTGCCAAGCCAGGAAAGTGCTTTTGAGGGAAATGTCAGGCACAGGTTGGTGTGTGTAGCTTGCACTTTCCATTCGATACACTTTAATAGCGTGAGATGTCTTTGTATAAGATTGAAGATGAGAGTAATTCCAGCTGATTCTTCTTGACCTGTCCTCAAAGTTTGGCAAGGATTGGATTTACAGGGTCTGACATATCCCCCCCCCCCGAAAGTGCTCCTATCCTCCATTGTTTCCAAATAACTAAGGTCAAACCAGAGAATCTCTCAATAGAAACTGATGGGGGGGGGGGGGCATTTTTGCAAACTCAGTAGAACCAGTGTCACTGTGGAACTGCAAACCCAGCAGGACTAAGGTCAAGCCAGGAAAGTGCTTTTGAGGGAAATGTCAGGCACAGATTCAAAAGTGTATTGAATGGACCCCCTGCAAGCTACACACACCAAACACACAGGGAACCTCACCCTGCCACCCACTTCTCTATAGTCTCTCCAAGTTGGGGGTGGGTTACATTTCTGGGTTACAGACCCCCAGAAAAGGTCTCCCCAGTACTCTCTCTGGAAAAGACAGATGCAATTACGGGAGTCTATGGAATGGCTCAGGAACAAGCCACTATCACCAAACTCACAGGGAAACTTTACCTGGGCAGACCCCCATCCAGCCAGACACTGGAAGCAAAGCAAGCATCCCCCCTACACTCACAGCGCACCCCCCAAAGTCTCCAAAGGCAGGTTCTGAAGAACAGAAAGGCAGCCATACCTAAAGTTTCATCAGGGGCTCCCCATAGTTACCCCAAGACAGCTTGGTGGGCACCCCAGCCCCACCAGACAAATAGAAATCACAGTTTTCCATTTAAAGCAATTAGTGATGTAACAACAGAAAGGCAGACATAACTAGAGACTTCCATCAAGGGCTCCCCAAAGTTATCCCACAACAGCTTGTTGGGCAGGGCACCCCAGCTCCACCAGACCAGTGGAAATCAGATTTTTCCATTTAAAGTGATCATTTATTTTTAAAACATTATTTATTAATTCAATTTGTACCCCGCTCTCCCCGCAAGCAGGCTCAGGGCAGCTTATGTTAGTCGGTACAAAATGAGTTACGTGATGTATGTCAGCTATGCTGCCCTTGTGGAGGGGGGAAAGATGGTGGTGCCTGGGTGGATGCCTGTATCTCTTGGTATTTTAGTTTTCGTTTCCTGCTGTCTGTTTTCTCTCCTTGCCTAGCTCTGACCTTGGTGTCTAGTTGCTCTCGTTCCCCTGGGAACCTGTATACATTGCTTGCTTTTTATTATTGGCTCTCATTCATCAAGGGTTTCTTTTTGAATTCTGTATGACTACCCCGCTCCCACTGGGACAGTCATTCCTGACACAAAATGTATGCACAGATGACCTGCCTTTACTGATCTCAATAAACTAGATCCTGATTAAGGAACGTTTTTGGGACTGATTGCTGTGGGACTCTGACACTATGTTATGAGGTAGATGTTGTTGCTTCATGAGGTAGCAGAGGGAGAGGCAGCCATCCTCCCACCCAAACACCAAGGGCACAACCCGCAGGGTGAATCACCCAGAAAGAATGAGGAATGGGAGCACATGCTGGGGGACAACAGGAGGCCTGGATCTTACCCTGTGAGGTCCAGAGACAGGTAGCCCAGCAGGAGGAGGCTAAACTTCAGGAAGGCCAACTCATCCACGCTGGCTGATTCCAGGTAGAAGACGTGGGGGCTGAGAATGTCTCCCAGGTGGGAGAATACCCGCTCACTCTGGACACTGGTGGGAGGGCAGAAGAGGAGACTCATGGCCACACAAGAGAGACTGGGCCAGATAGCAGCCTTGCATGACCAGTACTCCAGGGGATTGGTGGAGGTGGGCTTAGGAGACTTGGTGAGGTACTCCCTCACCATTGCCCCGTCCTCCACCATCACACGCCTGGCATCCCCACCACTACTGACCTCCCAGTTCACCACTGAAAACCAGTAGTGAGGCTTCTCCCTGGTTGGGCTCTTTGAAGCAGAGGTGCCAGGCTGCAGCTCCTCCTGCCCACCCCCAGCCTCTTCCACCCACTGTTCCCTCTGGCCATGTCTGCTGACCTGTAGTGTCCACATTTCTTTGCAGAACTCACGCTTCCATTACACAAGGTTTGTATTCCGGAAAGCAATGCTGTCTTTCATCTGGAGTTCGCATATACAGGCCAGCCTGTACTCCCCTTCCTTGCAGAGAGGATGCAACCTGAAGGTGATGCCCACCCATCACCTGGGTGGGCATCTGTTAAGGCCCTGACCTGTGGGAGAACAGCTGTCGCCTTGGGTCTGACAGCAGTGTGGAGGCCAGCACCCAGTCCAGCCCTTGAATCAGGGGGAAGATTTGCTCCAGGCTAGCCGTGTGGGCAGAGAGCATGTTGGTGGCATCTTGGAAGGGCTTGAGGACATGTGCCATTTAGAAGAGGGTCAGCCAGTTGCTGCAGCTGATGCTGAGATCCTGTTCCCCATGTAGGTTGGGCATGGAGGAGATTACATCCTGTACTGTGTTCTTCTGCTCCACCAAATGTGCAATCATGACATGGGCAGGCTTGATGCTGTGCAAGAACTGGGCAGCCAGGCACCTACAGGTCTCCAGCAAGGCCCAAATCTCAAGAGAGGCAGAATCCCAGGTGACCCTAACAGTGCTGCCCAACCCCAGAGAATCCTTCACTACCAAGTGAAGTGTGTGTCTGCCAGGCATATGATGCCCATGAGGTGCACAGTCTTCACTGCTGCCAGCACGTTGGCACCGGCATCCATGACCATGTAGCCACAGGCAATGTTGCTGCCACCCACCCACCCACTCCCTCACACTACTTTGTATCATGGCACCAATGTTTGTGCCATGTGGTCTGCATCCACCCCCTGCTCATGGAGCAGAACCACTTTGTAGCCTATGGCAGGACTGTCCCCTCAGGGGCCTGGGCCATGCCCCAACAGTCCAGACAGACAGGTACTCTGGTTACCACAAGTGGGCAGTGATGGCGAAGTAGCCATGCTGCTGGCTGCTCCAAAGGTTTGCTGTGACATGCACAGTTTTGCCTTGCACTCTGGAGAGCTCACCCTTAACCATCACCATAGCAGAGCAGTGCATGGAAGGCAAGACTTATCAGCTCATAGTCCTCCATGAGGGACTGGAGTACTAGGGACCCAGGTTTTGCAGCAGTTAGAAAAAGGCTACATCTTCCATGAGGGATTAGCATTGGCCATCCACAACAATCATCTCGCTGAGGTGGTGAGTGACTGCTTCCTAGCCCCTTCACGTAGCCTTTTGGAATGGCATTGTTGGCGTCCCCATGGGAATGACCTCTTGAAGGCTTGCCTGCCTTCATGTCCCACCCTGAGTGCAGGGAACCTTTCTTGGAGAGGCCTCCAGCTTCCCCTCCACTCCTCCCTGCTGAGACGGGCCTCTTCTTCTTCCCACTGGATGCCACTCTTTTCCCAGTGACAACATATAGGGGTGCACGATTTGTTAGTGCCTGTGGAGGATGGAGGAGGACAAGTGTTGGGGTTTGTGCCCTTCCAGATGTGGGCATAGCATACCTGGCACTCCACCACACAGGGTCACTGGGAAGGATGCAGAAAAGTTTCCAAAGTATGGGCTGGAAGCAACACTCCAGGACTGGAGAAGGTGGGAGGAGGGACAGCTGCTTTCTGGCACTGGACTAGGAGGGGCCACAGAGGGGTATACTAGAGGCAGGTTGCAGCAACAGGGAGTTGTGTGGAAGGAGAGGATGCATTCTTCCTTTCTGAATTGATGTCAAAGATTTTTCCAAAGAGTGTTATCAACTGCTAGTCTTTGGGCAGTGCTAACAACTCTTTGTCCTCAGTGGAGAGCCCTGGGAACAAATCAGAGAAAGGAGGCTCTGAGACCTCTGGTGATGCCCTGCTAAGGGCGGGGGGGGGGGGGGGCTCCTGTGGGCTGACAGGATGGATTTGGTGCCTGGGGATGGGGGCCTGTGGTACAGGGGGGAGGACTTCTTCCCCCCATGACAATCACCCTTTGCAACCACTTTCAACTTCATGGTATAGAGGGATTGGTTCACAATCAAGAGGGCTGAGAGAGTATAAAATGTGGGTCCTCAGCCAAGGAACCCACTAGCTAAGCCCCTCTGCTTGGCATGAGCAGAGAGACAGAGTGGCTCAGATCCCTGAGTCCACTTAAACCCCCCAAACCCTATCAAGGGAGAGAAATCACAATCAAAATGTGGGTTCTCAGCCAAGGAATGCTCAGCATGAGCAAAGAGATAGGGTGGCTCAGAGCCCTGAGTCCACATAACACCAATACTCCAGCAGGGGAGAAGAGTTCCCAGTCACAAGGAAATGTGTTCTGCTAGTTCACTTCTAAGAAGTTCCCTGACTCTCTCTATAACTGTGAACAGCTGAGGGGAAAGAGGCTACAGAGCTGAGCTGAGTGTATATATAGCATCCTGATCCCATACAGTAAAATGGAACTTTATTATTGGCAGCCAGCAGTGCCTGCTAAGGTTTGGAAGGCTCCTATTGGTGTTTTCAAAGCTGGGAATCCCCCCGCATTGCCTTGGAGTTTTGTAAACAGTTTAATAGAACAGAGACGGTGTGTCTGGAAAATTTAATCATTTGCAAAGCCTCCGCAAACTGCCATGAACAGCACCAAAGTTCATGAAATGTTCGTGCTGGGCACCCTTCCATGAACATTGCTTTGCGAACCATGAACCAGCCAAAGTTCATAATGAACTTATAGTTTGTGAGGTGGTTCATCCCATCCCTAGAAATTATAAACCAACTGGAGAGTGTCTATGGCTCATCAGCATCTGTTTTGCATCTAGAAGGTCTTAAATTTATACCTAGCATTTTCAGTTAAATGGACCATGTAGTAGGTGATGTTGAAGACCTCTACCTAAGACCCTAGAGAGCAATACCAGTTAGAGTAGACAATATGGACTTTGATAGCCCAATGGTCTGATTCAGTATAAGGCAACTTCATATATTCAGCTAGTCAAATTTTAAAACTTCATCAAGTTCTATAGCAGCAGGGAAGTTTTGGTGAAAAAAACCTCTAGGAACAAAAAAGCTCATTATAGTTCAGAAGTCACCATGTGTTACTCCCTTTTTTTTTGTTTCCTTGCGCATTCATAAGAAAACCATTACTGTAGGTCATTTACAGTGCAATCCTAGAGCATTTTCATGTGAGCAAGCCCCATTGAATAGAATGGAGTAGACTTCTGAGTAGACCTGTTTATGATTGCACTATTAAACAACCATGCATCTGACCACCTAGGTTCAAAGTTCTAAGCAATTCTGTGCTTGACAAGAAACCCTTTGGAATGATCCAATCACAGCCTTGAGAGCTATGCCCCTTCCACTTTGGTGATTGAAATGATGGAGTTCCCCAGCTACACAGTATACAGGTGGTCCCGTAAATTACAAATATAGTTTATTTACCCAGGAATGATCAGATTATTACTCCACTAGGAATAAGGCCCTTTGTGGAAATAAATACAACGGGCTCTAGAACGAGGCTCTGGGAGAATGCCCCAGCCTTGGGCACTCAGTGTCAATTTGCTGTGGCAACCTCAGCTGGGTATAATGACACAGAGTCCACCATTTTCTCCAGGGGAAGATCTCTGCCATCTGAAGAGCAGTTGTAATTCAGCATGATCTCCATTCCTCCCCTGGAGATTGGCAGCAATGGTTCCCCATGAGGGAATGGGTGGTTTGAAGGGTGGAGTCAATGGCACTGAACCTGTCTGAGGTCTCACCCCTGCTGAAACCTCACTCTCTCCAGGGTCCACCCCTCAAATCTCCAGGAATGTCCCCACCCGGAGTTGGCAACCCTACCTCCCAGCCAGCCGTCAATGTATCATTATCTGCCCCCTGGCTTCAGCTTTCTATCTCCTCCCCCCTCCCCCCTAGAGAGCAGTTGTAATTCTGAGTGATCTCCAGCCCCCACCTGGAGATTGGCAACAATGGTTCCCCATGAGGGACTTGCTGGCTTGGAGGGTGGAGTCTATGGCATTGTACCTGTCTGAGGTCCCACTCCAACCTCAAACCTCACTGTCTCCAGGCTCCACCCCTCAAGTCTCCAGGAATTTTCCACTTGGAGTTGGCAACCCTATCTCCTTCCCAGCCAATCATCAACCTCACTCTTCAAGTTTCCATTCCCCCCCCAGCAGCCTCCACCGTGCTCTGAAGCCTTGACTGCTATGTCACATTGGCTGTCATAAAGGATCCATCTCAGCAGAGTATGAGGACATAGAGTCCACTATTTTCTCCAGGGGAACTGATCTCTGCCATCTGGAGAGCACTTGTAATTCTGAGTGGTTTCCAGCCCTCGCCTGGATATTGGCAACCATACTTCCCCTGGTGGAAAAGTAGTCTTTCTCTGCAATGGGGACCGAAGCAGCTGACATCATTCTTCTCTCCCCCTTTCTGACTTGAACAACAACCCTGTGAGGTAGGTTAGGCTTAAAGTCTGTGACTGGCCTGAAATCACCCACTCAGCAAGAACCTGGGTCTAGCAGATCCTGCTCTGAAGCACTGACTGCTACGCCTAGGGTAGCCTACCTCCAGGTGGAGCCTGGTATTACAATTGAACTCCAGACTTCCCCCTCCCTTGGAGAAAATGACTGCTTTGGAGGGTGGCCTCTATGGCATTCTGTTCAGCTGGCCCCAATGAGTTTTCTCCCAAAGGCCATCATAGGTGTGGAAAGGGGCTTTCAGAGAAGCAAGCTTGGTTGCCTAGCAAAGGGCACTGAGGAGAAAGTTGTTGGCTCTGATGATGGAATTGGGTTCCCAACCTTCAGGTGGGGCCTGGGGATCTCCCGCTTTTACAATGGATCTCCAGCCGACAGAGATCAGCTCCCCTGGAGAAAATGGCTGCTTTGGAGGGTGGACTCTATGGCATTGTACCATTGTACAGGCCCCTCCCCACCCCAAACCCCACCCTCTCCTGGATCCATCCCCAAAGTCTCCAGGGATTTTCCAACCCAGACCTGGCAACCCTGTGATGGAAGTACCTGAAGATTTGGGGGGTGGATCCTGTGGAGGGAAGCATTTTTGGGAGGGGATAGAAGGACTCAGCAAGCTGTAATGCCATAAGGTCTACCCTCCAAAGCAGCAATTTTCTCCAGGGGAACTGATCACTGTCATCTGGAGATCAATTGTAACAGCGGGAGATCTCCAGGTCCCACCTGGAGATTGGCAACCCTAGGGGGAAAGTCAGCCACACTGCAGGGGGTTGAAGGGAATGATTTGATGGTTGCTGACCCACCTCATTAGCCAGCCAGCCGTGATGGAGCTAAGCAGGAGAGAGGGCCTGAGGAATTTCACACAGCCAATATGTTCCATTTCAGGAACTCTTCAATAATGGTTTCTGTCAGGCATTTTATACAGGACCTTATTAGTACCAGTTCCCTAATGGAACATATTGGCCCTTTCACACAGAAACGTGCCTCTCCCATAGGGCTGCCAAGTCCAACTTGGGAAATATCTGGGGACTTTGGGGGTGGAGCCAGGAGACTTTGGGGGTGGAGCCAGGAGAAAGGAAGTGACATCATTTTGTGAAGTCACATCCTGTGATGTTGCTTCCACATGAACTCATGAAGTTTCCTAATACTGAATCAGGCCATTGGTCCATCAAGGTCAGTATTGACTACTCAGACTGGTAGTGGCTCTCCAGGGTCCCAGGCTGAGATCTTTAATATCACCTATTACCTGATCCTTTTTTAGCTGAAGAGGCTGATACCTCCGGCATGTCAAGCAGATGCTCTATCACTGAGCAACAGCCCTACTGAATCCTTCCTCATCTCGGCAGAATATGAAGCACTAAGTGCTACACAAGTGCTAAATATGATTTTCATATCATAAGAACAGGAGAGAAGCCACAGTGGATCGGGCCAACAGCCCATCCAGTACAACACTCTGTGTCACAACAGTGGCCAAAAATACCAGGTGCCCTCAGGAGGTCCAGCAGCGGGGCCAGAACTCCAGAAGCCCTCCCACTGTTGCCCCCCAAGCACCAAGAATGCAGAGCATCACTGCCCCAGACAAAGGGTTCCATTTAGACCTTGTGGCTAATAATAGCCACTGATAGACCTCTGCTGGATGGGGACAGAGAGAGAGAGAGACAGACAGACAGACAGACAGAAAAAAGAAAGAAAGGGGGAGGGGGAGAGAGAGAGAAGGAAAAGAGCTGGCAGATGCACTTACCCCAGGCCCAGCAGCAACCTTTCAATCTTACTCCAGCCGCATGCAAAAGCAGGCCCTTCAGTAAGAGCCTAGTCTCTCGTTAATCTCTGGGCGGGGCTCTCTTGCTAACTCTTAAAGGGGAAATGTCTGGTGAGGCTTTTCACTGCAGGCTCTTCAGACATTTCCCTTTTAAGAGGCCTGGAAGGGAGAGGGCCCAGCAGGCTCCGACGTTCCTCTCCTGTTGGCAGCCATTGCCTCCCCCCGGTGGCCAGTTTTGAAAAGGCGGGGGTAAGCATGAAAAATCGGTGTTTCCCCCGCCCTACCGGGGGACTTGGCAGCCCTACTCTCCCATCGGGGAAGCATTCCTGAGCCGGTTTACCTTGAAACCTCCTCCCAAGCGTTCTTCAGTGCTTGTACCGGTCCTGAAGTGCTATGGGATGCTGTGTGAAATGGCCCCGTTTCTGACAGTTTATTCTGACAGTTTATTCTGGGCACGCTGACAGTGTGTAGGGGAGGGGGTTATGCTGTAAGTCCATTATCTTTTCACTGACAGAAGCAGGCCACTGAGGGGACAGTTAGACCCAGTGGGCGGAGGAGAAGAGTGGACCCAGCACCCAGTTGGTCCTCCCCCTTCGCTGGCTCCCTCCAGACTGAGGCCGGGATGCTGGCCAGTGGCTCTTTGGGCAGGACTGAGGCAAAGCAGGGAGAGAATGCAGCCAATGGCCAGGGACCCCCTTTTGAGTGGCAGTCCATACAGCGAACTGATTTTGGCACCCCATGGAATCTTGCCCCTTGGAATCTTAAAACGGCTTTATATAATAGGAAAGATAGCATAAGTGGCTACTGTGGAGGCACCAAGATTCTCAACAAAGTTCTAGAGATGAACTCTGAAAACAATGTTGAGCTGCCAAAGGAGCTCAACTTGCTGTAAACAAGGTGGTGGATCATGGTAAATTCAACTGGTAATTGCATTTGTGTTGTAGTTCTTCTCATCTTAGAAAAAGTAGTTTAAGTTTTTGCATGGGTTTGATTCAACAGTGACAGTGCAAACCATGTTATAGGTGTTCTTCAGGTTCCTTCCACCCCAACAATTCTAGATCTCCTCGATTGCCTCCTGCCACATAATGTGTTCAGTTCTCAGAACATGCTAGAATAAAAGTGCTAATATATCCAGGGCAGAGCTAACCACCAGCCTTAGATGTCAGCTCTCCTTTTCAGCCTAATATCTTCAAAGTTATATAGCTGAGAATGCAGATAGTCATTCTTGTTGTTGTCAAGATTCTGGTCTGATGCCCACTAACTGAACGTAACTGAAAGAAACCCAACAATTAAAAATGTTCTTGGAATGTAGTAAAATAACCTTTAAGAAACTAAGAGCACTGTGGCCAAATGATTGTTTTTCATGATATATGTTGCCCTAATATGTTAGACTGACGTCTTCATGAGCATGAACTCATAAGGCCTGCTTTATGGTGCATTAAAACCTCATAATGACCATTTCAAAATGACAGCATGTATTATTCAAAGTTAAATACTGTATTGAGTGATACGGCTAACATGCCATCAAGCTATAATAAACTGGAGGTTTGAAATATCCCTTTCCACTTATCTGTGAGGTCATTTACACAGACTAGGATTATAATGGCATATTTTTCCCTGTCTAGGAGAGAAAGTACATTGTTACTTTATGTTAGCAAATATATATATGAAAACATTGGGGGAAAGGCTATTATTACAAAATTTAACCTTTCAGACATAATACATTACTGAGGGTTGGTATGTAAACAGTAAAAATATGTGCCTCTATTGTATTCCATATATTTATAATTCTACAGAAAATATTGCTGATAGAATATATAAGTAGATTACTTTTTTAAGTTATGTGTTGGCTATCCATAAATCATAGGAAAACTATGAGTCTACAAAACATCACACCAAAATACAAAAAAGGAGTTCTGTCATACTTTAAAGACTGAAAAGATTGATTATAACACTAGGAATAAGGCCCATTGTGGAAATAAATACAACAGGTTCTAGAAAGAGGCTCTGGGAGAGTGCCCTGGCCTTGGGCACTCAGTGTCAATTTGCTGTGGCGACCTCAGCTGGGAATAATGACATAGAGTCCACCAACACACACACAAAAACACACACAAACACACACAAATGCACAAAGAACACAACCACACACTAATGCAAACACACAAACACACACAAACGCACAAAGAACACACACACAAACACACACACACTAATGCAAACACACACACAAACACACAAAGAACACACAAACACACACACACACTAACGCAAACACACAAACACACACATAAACACAAAAAACACAAATACACACACATAAACACACACACACAAACACAAAAAACACACACAAACACATGCACCCAAACCCACACACACACACAAACACACACACACACACTTGCCATCGGAGGAAGCGCTTCAGGCACTTCACACAGTACCCTATAGCGCTTCAGGACCTGTACAAAGAACAGAAGAACGCTTGGGAGGAGGTTTCAAGGTAAAGCGGCTCAGGAACGCTTCCCCAACGGGAGAGGCACGTTTCTGTGTGAAAGGGCCAGAATGTTCCGTTAGGGAACTGGTACTAATACGGTTCTGTGTAAAATGCCTGACAGAAACTGTTACTGAAGAGTTCCTGAAACGGAACATAATGGCTGTGTGAAATTCCCCACTGTGATGTAGCTCATAGTTTTTAGGCTCTGGCTCACACAGTTTTGTCTTAGCTTGGAAAGGATGGCTCCAGAGCAAACTACTTGATGCAGTAGCCAAATCATTTGCTCACGACTGAAATGCCAGTGGCTCACAAAGCAGAATTTTTGCTCACATGACTTCACAGCTTAGAGAGAGCATTGGTTGAGAGTGTAATGTGAGTAGGCAAAGTCAGGAGTGCAAGGATAGGGCTGTGAGGAAGCCGCCCTCCCCCCCATCACTACCTGTATGTATAATAGAGTGCCCCTTTCCCATTCTGCCTTTTGCTCTGATCCATTTATACACTAACATTAATGGCTTGAGCATGCTGCATCATGCAGGAGGCTTGGGGACTTTATGTTTCTTTGCAGTTGGTCTTCCTTGGCAGTAGGCTCATATTGTGGGGAGGCAGGCTCTCACCTTTTCCTCTCTTGCTGCTCCCCCCTCCCCCAGCCAGGCCCAGCCGTTCCCTCCCCTTCTCTTTGCCCCATTTGGAGGTGATGGGAAGGGAGAGAGGGAAGAAAATGGATCCCTGGCAGAGGGAAGGTGCTCTGTTCTCTCTGTCAGGCAGAAGTGCCTGGATTACCTCCCCACCTCTTTGCTCTGTTTGGAGGCGATGGGAAGGGAAGGCAAATGGCATTCTCTCTCCTGAGGTGAAGCCACATTGTGAGGTGAATTTTGGCGGGCAGAGCTTTGGTGGGCGGGCTGCAGGGAACCCAGCCTGGGGCGTCCTTTCCCTTCCCCCCCTTCTCTTTGACTGTTTCACAGTGTCTTATGAGAGGAAATTTGGCAATTTGGCAGTGTGCGGGGGAGGGGTTACGCTGATAGTCCATTGTGTTTTCACTGACAGAAGCAGGCCCCTAAGGGGACAGTTAGGGAAGGGAGAGAATGGATCCCGGGCAGTTTTGCCTGTCAGAAGGAAGGCGCTCTGGACTCTCTGTCAGGCAGAAGTGCCTGAATTCCCTTTCTCTCCCCCCCCCCATTCTCTTTGTTTCATTTGGACAGTTAGACCCACCTGGCAGTGGGCGGAGGAGAAGCGTGGACCCAGCTCTCAGTCAGTCCTTCCCCTTCGCTGGCTCCCTCCAGACTGAGGCCAAGACGCTGGCCAATGGTTCTGTGGGCAGGACTGAGGCAAACCAGGGAGAGAATGCAGCCAATGGCCAGAGTCCCTCTTTTGAGAGGCAGTCCATCCAGCCTACTGATTTTGACGCCCCATGGAATCTTGCCCCTTGGAATGTTAAAACAGCTTTATATAATAGGAAAGATAATTTTTCATAGGATAGAGCCCAGTTCTTCAGACACATGAAGTGAAACCTCATCCACAGTATGTGATATACAAAGGGGATTGGGGGAGGGGGGAATGAATGATAAGACTAAAACCACATAAAACTGAAGATGTTTAAGCTGTATAACTGTATGATTTCTAATTCCACAATTTTTACTTTCTTTTAGTGAATATATATTTGATAGCAGGTTACACTGCATACATCTGATAATAACAAAATGTTATACCATAATAAATCTCTTTTAAAGCTGCTTCAAGATCCACATCTCTTACCACTGTTGGATTTTTTCTGATTTTCCTAGGTCAATCCTAAATTTATAATTTGGCACCCATTAGTCTCTGGCCTTAAATATGTGTTCTTAAACATAGCTTAAATCAGGGCTATTTTTGGGCAGGAATGCACAGGAACGGAGTTTCGGCTGGCTCCTGAGTTGACCACACCCAGCAGGAACTCATTAGCATAATAGGCCACACCCAACAGCAGAAACTCATTAGGATTGCCTACATTAGGGGGTATGTGGCCTAACATGCAAATTAATTCCTGCTACAAAAAAAGCCTTGAGTTTTGACAACAAACAAGGTAAACAGAATAAGAAGCAAAAGGTGGGTGTGGCTGGATGACCACTCTTCTGGCAACATGGGGGTGTGGCCTAATATGCTAATAAGCTGTGCTGTTAGTGGTGTGGCCTAATATGCTAATGAGTTTCTGCTGTTGGGTGTGGCCTATTATGCTAACGAGTTCCTGCTGGACTTTTTCTACAAAAAAAGCCCTGGCTTAAATACCTTCGCCTTATCTGCCTTCAGCACTCCTTGCTGTGGCATCTCTACATTGTTGTTCCAGCCCCCTTTAGGCATAAACTCTTGCCTGAACTGGCTCTGGCTTTATCTATTTACTTCCTTTATATGCTACCTTACTTGCCAGTGAGAACCCAAAGTGGTTTACATCATTCCATTTTGTCCTCACAACAACTCTCTGAGGTGGGTGATGGTGAGAATGTGTGACTGGCCAAAACTTACCCAGCACACTTCCATGGAGTGGGGATTCAAACCTGGGTCTCCCATGCTGGCTCTTCAAAACTCCTCTGTCAACTTGATGCGAAACTGCTTCTTACATACTGCTTGCATTCTCTAGTTTGGTACTTCATCTCAACCCCGACAGAGTCCCCACAGGACTATGGCCGTGAAGCTCACAGTGGGGGCAGGGGATCCCGCAGCATCTATTTCCTCCTGCTACTCAGAGTGGCAGTGGGAGAAAAATAAAAACAAATGGCAATCAGCCTGAGATCATGAAAACCTGGAAGTGACATCAGTCTTCTGTAAGAATATTTCTAGAGAGTACTGACTGACACAACTTCCAGGTTTTCCTTGGAAATGATATCACAATGTCACCAACAGCACCCCTCCATGTTCCTGCCTCCCCCATTGCCAAGCAATGTCCAGCAACTGTCATCAGGACTAAAACTTTCTGTCCTTAACGTATTTGACTGTATATATGGTAGTAATTTACTTTGTCACTTTGTATATCATATCAGCATAGGTTACTTTGTGAACCATATGATACAGGCATATCTACGGTTTAACATAAGGTACTGAACCTTGAAGTCTGTCACTGAGGAAATCTGCACTGCAACTTCTGAATAAACTTAGTTACACAGTGGTAGAAATCACAAAGGTGACACTAGCTTGCTTATATTTATTTAAATAAGTCAGCCTCTGCTTTTTAGAAAAATAAATGAGCAAGCTACTGTAGCAGGATTCTGGAGTATCATTTGGAACTGATAATGCTCAAGACTTGGGGTATTTCCTGAGGATTAATGACTGACCAGAATCAGTTAATCACCTCAAGCCATTAACCCCAGCTGGCAATTAATCCTCAAGATATGCCCCCAATTTTCAGTCATCCTCACCATTTTAAACATTTAATACACATAACAAAAGCAGTGTCTTGGCTGGGATTTATTCTGGGCCTGTTGTTTCTTTTCTTTATCCAAACTGGAATACATTATGGTATCAGTATGGTATCAGTATATTTTATATGTTTCATATTGTTAGGAAGTCTGAAAGCGATTTCTGGCCTTTAAAATGTCATGGTCTTTTAACCAAACTCCATTAATTTTACCTCAGTTGTTTGTTCACTATAAAAGGCCCCTGGAGTAAATAAAATGAAGCAGCAGTTGTAGAGGGTGCTTACTAGGATGTTTGTGATTTGTGTACTGTATGTTTAAGTTTATTTTATAATCTTATTGTATAGGAAACAGACTCATTGTACATTCTAGTCATCTGTTTTTATGACCTTCACCTTCACTGATTTTTTCCCCTATGCTTAATGTTGACTTTGAGATTAAAGCCATTTTTTTCTCTTTGCAAAACTGGTTTAACATTAGCTTTGCTGTTATGAAGCAGAAATCGTTCTGGATTAGGGAAAAATTGATTTCTGTTGTAGCCAGTGGCAAGATACCTTTTGAGTAAATAACTTGTTTGGAAAGTAGTGCATCACAAAGTGTGTTTATCACAGAGTTTAAAAGCATAATACAGTATATGGGGAAAGATATAATGAAAGGTCTGAATTCAAATAAAAGATAATGTTACTAACATTACATTTATGAGGGCTATCAAATATAACAAATTTGCAGAGTGAGGTGCACATCAGCTTATATTTTTCCCCTCCCAGATGTTACTTTAATCAAATTTATACTTGAAGTAGATGGAGTCATATTATTATGTGAAGTAATTTTCCCTACAGATGTAGTAACAAAACTGTTCATTCTGAGTGAGGAGCAGGTGAGATTATAAATCACAGCTTGAATCTGCTGTAAGAATCTAATAAGTCTGGAGTCATTTTCCTTACTAAATTATGGTTCTGATTAGATTATACAGTTTATTAGCTTGGCTTTATTGCTGTATTAAACTCTTACTCCTTTCTTGATAGTATTCCATTCTCCAGGATCAAGCTACATTTCAAATGATGTATTTGTACACTACCACCTCACATTAAGGTTGCTCAGTCTATTGTAAAGTGAGTTGACAGCATGCACAGAAACAGTGAGCCACTCAGGTCAGTTGGTAATGTAGATCTGCTTCAGAACATACCAAAATCAAAAGAAAGATGACTGGTGACTGATAAAGGACTTTGCAAAGAACATCAGCATTTCAGATTCCATGCTACAAAAGGGTAGCCATTGTTAGGAATTAAATAGATATGAGTCAAGACACTGGGTGTTCCATATTAGGAGCTCCAAAGCATTTAGCAGCCACATAGGGCCTTGATCCAGCATAGAACTGTGGCATGTGTGAGGGGGCTTAGCCTTTTCCATTTGTCTCTGTGGAGTTGCTGTTTGCCCTGTATTTGCCCACATATCTGAGGGACTGCCTTTCCCCATATCTGTCCTGGAGAGCTTTGCACTCAGCAGAGCAGCATCTGCTGGTTGCTCCCAGCCCAAAGGACATCTGTTTAGCCTCGAATAGGGCCAGGGCCTTTTCTGCCCTGGCCTTGACCTGGTAGACCTGTTACAGTTCTGCAGGGCCTGTGTGCTGGGTCCAGCTGGTCGCCGCAGATACCCTTCACTGAAAGCTGGATACACAGTCCAAAAGCAAGCCAAGAAACAGAGCCGAAGGTCAGAAAGCCGGGAAATCAGTCAGAGTTCTCAGGAGCGGAGGCTGACAGCTGGGATCAGGTCTGAGCACACATGATTGCTTCCACACAGAGGCAGGTGAGCAGGTATGTTTATGACCAGGTCCTCCCTTCCCTAGGAGTCAGTCTACAAAGACTCACAGCCCCTCACATTGCCTTTGCAGCAGCTACAGTCTGGCACTCCTCCTTCTCTCTTGCTCATTCAGATGCTGGTGTGCCCTGCATCTGGGACAATCAGGTGATCTAGGTGGGGATTCTGGCCTCGGGGTGTCTCCAACTGGGGCTGCTGGGCCAGGCTCTGGATCAGTCTCTCTCTCTGGCTGCACCTCAGTCTCTTCACTTTGCTGCCCCTCCTGTGCAGCTGCCGGGGCTTCTTCTCCCTCAGCTGGCTGCTGCATAACTATGGTGGTGCTAGTCCATTCCCTATGGGTATGAGTTATGCAGCAGCCAGCAGACAAAGACAGAGGGTTCACAGTGTTTTCTGATCATAACGGGGTAGCTTCTATAGCAACTGCACCACTGTGGCCAGTAGAGGCAATGTGTGGAAGCGGTGGCACTATGATGAACAGGGCTGCCAGAACCAACCGGGCCATGTGGCAAGGGGCTGGTGTTCAGCATCCATCTCAGTCAAGGGGCAGAGAGAGGTGGGCCACAGGAGTTTTGCTCATAGTCAGAAGCGCACCCCCACCCCTTAAAGGGACCAACTCCTGTGAGTAGATCCAGGCACCTGATAGTGGGAAAGAGGTTTGAGCTGTCCACCCCACAGGCATCTGCAGCTACCTCAATACCCACACAGAGGCACAGGATCCCCAGAGTGCAGAAGGGGAAAGAGGGCTGTCATTCCCACCCTATGCATTTGCTCACTGGAGGGCATGCTTCCCAGCACTCCAGCCGAGGGCACTCCCTCACCACCCCTGCCACTGGCTCTGTGCTGCTTTCTACTTCTGACATCACAGCTCCTTCCCCCCAGTCTCTCCGATTTCCTGTTTCAGAGGAGAGAAAGAAAGCCCTCCCTCGACTGACTGAGGACTCCTTCCTCCCCCCACCCTCCAGTGGGGTGGGAGGAAAAGAGACGGGGGTGGTGGCATCTCGTGGGACTTTTAAAAAGACCAGCAATCTTTTATTCCAGGTATAAGCTTTTGTGTGCAAAATCTAGTGTCCTCTTGTTTAAGACTGAAAACATTTATTCCGGGGGGGGGGGGGGAGAGAGAGAGAGCCAGTCCTCTGTTCAGGACCAAAAACATTTTATTCCAGATGTAAGAGAGAGAGTGTGTTTCTCCTGTATTTAAGACCAAAAACATTTTATTCCAGGTAAAACATAAAGCCCGAAGCAACGGGTTTAAATTACGTGTAGAAAAGTATCAGCTGGATATTAGGAAAAACTTTTTCACTGTCAGAGTGGTTCAAAGGTGGAATCAGCTGCCTAGGGAGGTGGTAAGTTCCCCTTCACTGGCAGCTTTCAAGAAGAGGCTTGATGAATATTTGTCAGTGATGCTTTAGGCTGGTCCTGCATTGGGCAGCGGGTTGGACTACATGGCCTTTATGGCCCCTATGTGTGTGTGTGTGAGAGAGAGAGAGAGAGAGAGAGACTCCTGTCTTTAAGACCAAAAATGTTTTATTCCAGGTATAAGATTTTGTGGGCAAGCACACTTCTTCAGAGAGAGTGGAGGGAAAGAGCCAGAGAAAGCAGGGAAGGAGTCTCATGGCACTTGGAGAGATCCCTCCTTCTATTTCTAACGGGGGGGGGGGGGACAGAAACCTAACAGCACAGCTTGCATTCCTTATTAGTGAAAGGGAGCAGCACCTTAATGACTAACAAAATTTGTGGCAGGGCATGAGCTTTCATGAATCACTGCACACTTCTTCAGATACAGCTGGAATGTAAGTCCATCTGTCCTTATATCTTGGGGAGTGAAGTTATTTCAGATGCCAAATGACAATAGCAGGCAATGGGAATGAGAGAAGAAACCTAGGTCTCAATTCAGTCCAGTAGTTTGCATTGTCTTGAGCTTCATGACCAGTTGCTCTGCAAGCTTTCTAGGAAGTTCTTTGAGCACTCTTGGGTGCATTCCATCTGGCTCGGGGGATTTGTACTCATTTAGTGCAGCTAGTTGCTTCTCAATTTCCTCTCTGTCCATGTCAACCAGCAACCTGGCTGCCACGCCTTTCCTACTACTATCTCTTGATGGGCCTGTTCTCTTCTTCAGGGAGAAAACTGAGGCAAAATAGGCATTAAGCCTTTCTGCTTTCTCCATTTTCACCCAGTAGTGGGCCAATCGCCTCTTTTATCTTGTGTTTGCTTCTCACATATCTTGTTGTAGTGAGCCTCCCTGGACACCTTTAGCTCACTGTGAACTTTGGCTTCTCTGATGGATGACCTACAGTGCCTAGCAACCCGCTGATACTCTTCTTTAGAGGTATGTCTGGACAAGTGGCTGGATACTGTAGGCTGATCCTGCATTGAGCAGGGGGTTGGATGAGATGGCCTGTATGGTCCCTTCCAACTCTGTGATTCTATGATTATAGTAGCATAGAATGACTGGAATCTGAAGCAAATAACAAGCAAGCTACAATCACTTCCTTTAGCAAAACTCAAAGTAATTTTGACTGTTCGTTTTAGTCAAATGGAATTTCCCTTGACATATCAACAGAGTTTCCTGTAGCTCACTTTAGTTGGGGTGGAGTGGGGGGGAGGTTGGCATTTTCTAGTACTACTATAGTTTCTGAAACCAAAAAGGGAACATGATGGGAGATGACATTTAGCCATGTGGGAAAAGGAAGAAATGAGTATATGTGTGAACCAGGGTGGAAGAATGTCTAGAGAACTGATACTTACAATCATTTCATAGATGGAAAGGTATCCACACAGTTAGGTTACCATCTCAGGGCAGAACTACATGTTATGTTTAGTTCTAGGGTTGCTATGCCTGCTGGCACTCTGGTGGCTGATGGGAGAATTTTTTTTATGCTAGTATTTTCTGGAAGTGATGTCACACTGTAGCTGACAACCCAGGTCCCTGGCCCCCAGCCTGTCAGCCCTATTTAGTTATATGATTATTTTGGACAAGAAATAAAATTCTTTTAAATGCAGGTGCTGTTTGTAGGGTTGCCAGCTCTGGGTTGAGAAATACCTGGAGATTTGGAGGGTAGAGCCTGGAAAGGGTGGGGTTTGGGGAGAAGAAGGAACTCAGCAGGGCACAGTGCCAGAGTCCACCCTCCAAAGCAGACATTTTCTCCAGGGCAACTGGTATTGGTTTTCTGGAGATCTGTTGTAATGGTGGGAGATCTCCAGGTGACACCTGGAAGTTGGCAGACCTAGCTGTTTGGCGGGTTATTTTTTCCCCTCCTTCATCGCATGTTGTTGTCTAGAAAGAGACACAAGTTGTAACTAGATGAAATGTGAGAAATCTGTACTCAGACCTCCCAACATCTTTGATATACTATAAAAGTAACCATGAAGGGATTAATTCAGATCAAGACCATGGCACTTCCTGGATAAAAATTGCACCACCAACTCCCTTAGTAGGTAATAGTCATGCAAGGGGGTAAAAAGTCGGGCAGCTTAAGTTTCTTCCTTCATGCATTGAAGCTAGAGCAAGTTACTGCATTCAAGAGTGGAGGTAAGAGGCCAAAGAAATAGAGTGATAGAGCAAGGAAATCATAGCTACTGATTCCTTAAATGTCCAAGCATCAAGACTGGAGTGCAAGAATCTAGGCATAAGCTTACAGTCATTTGCAGCATGCCTTATACTGCTTAGCCTGAAAGCTTTTTCTCACAAACCCTGCTGTCTCCGCTCTAGTCTTCAAAAATGTGGTGGGTGGTGACCAGAAACATGGCCTTTTAGTGGTGGCTCCTTGTCTATGGAATGCAAAAACACTTTCTTTTTAAAGAATAATTTTAATGCCATTTTGATACTGTGCTTTTTAGCCTAAAAACTGTTTAAAATTCATTTTAAGCTGCTTAATGTTTTATGTTTTTATGCTCTGGCTGGGGTTTTAATGCTGTCTTAAAGACCTTCTATGGTGTGTTCATATTATTTTTATTTTGTAAGTCACCTTGGACAGGTTCTCTGGAGACGTGGTACAGAAATACACCAAATAAATGAATAAATGGAATGTTTGTGTGTAGGAGAAAAACTTGTTGCATGTTTATGTATGAGACAGAGATACTCTGTGTGTGTGTGTGTGTGTGTGAGAGAGAGAGAGAGAGAGAGAGAGAGAGAGAGAGATGAGCCTCAAGACTTAAACAAAAAAAGCTCTGCCTCAAATGCAGAATGGTGCTTTTCAGAGTCATAGTGTCACATGTTGTCTCCATAGATAATAGAAAACCGATGATCACATAGTGAATGAGTTTCCACTATTTTGGGCCTTTCAGACAGTGGGAACAGTTACCCATGTCCTGACAAAGGAGACATCTATATGATGTATTTTATTAAATGTCTCTCAGGTAACACCATATACAATTCCACTTGGAACAAAAGTGATGTCAGTCCTATCTAGAAACTGCCAGAAACTCTATGGTTTCATTATAAAAGTATATAAAATATACTCTGGTTTCTCTTCAGATCGCATAAATCTTTCGCCTTTTACTATGGTTTCATTATAGAGTGTCCAGCAATTCCTATAAAGGCATGACATCACTTCCAGGCTTTCTTCAGAAGTGATGTTATGCCATCACCTATGGCATCCCACACATCCCCCCCCCCCCATGACTTCCACTGGTTACTAGCCAGCCAGTGGCTGGCAACCATAGTCTAATACTGTATACCTAGACCTTATTTTTTTATTTTTAAAATAAGGACATTAAGGTACTCTGCAATTATGCATATATTTGTCAGATATTAGTATTTGAATACTTCTGTTTATATGTGTCAAAGCTTATTACCTTCTTTGGAATCCATAGACACTGGGCAAGTATAAGTGTAAATAAAGAAAAGTTCCTGGGATTTCCATTCTGTTCTATTCTCTTTAGACAACCTTGAACTATTTACAGTAGAATAGCCATTCCAACCTTACAATCTAAAAAATGAAACCACCATCAAACTGGATTACTTTTGTGCAAGTCTTGGTTTGTTTGTTTTTGATTATGTAGCCTGAGAACTTGACATCAGGTCTTCAATGTCAACTCAGACCTGTTTAATCTCTGTGTGGTTGATCTATATTTCTGCCAAGCTGAAAGTCTTAAATGGTAACTAATCTGAACAGCAAACACCCTGCTGATTTAATATTCTTGATTTTATTTGAAAATGCAAAGTACATCGATCTTAACAGGTGCTTTCCATCAGCAAGCATGTTCTGAGAAGTCATAGTAGCCCATGGCACTTGCCTTCAGTCTTTATTTATTTACTTACTTACTTACTTCGACTTATATGCTGCTCTCTCTGCTATTGCAGGCTTTATAATATTCTGGAATCTCATTCCATGCACAGCCTTACTATAGCCTTCTTAGAAGTTATGAAGATTGTAGCGAACAGATGGCATCCAAAAACCCCAAACAGGAAAAAGTGTGCATGTGTGTTTTCTTACAGTAAAACAGAATGGACAAGAATAAGTGATAGATGTCATACAATCTCTGTGTGTGTGCATGCGCGTGCATATGTACACGTGCTTAGAAAGGCACAAGAATTCACTTAACACTGAACATGAAAAATCCACTCAAAATATGAAAAATTACCAAAGGTGTGTGTGTGTGGGGGGGTAAATAGACAACAAGACTCCAACTCATAAACATAGTCAAGATCTCATAAAAGTCACCTTATTGGCTCAGACAGTTCATTGGCCAGCCTATGGAAAGGACCAAGAGAAAGCCATATGTGGGGCTTCACTCCCTTCCCATTTGCAGTATGCTGTGGACCTACTCTCCCTCCCTTATGGGCACTGTGGTTGCTTCAGAGCCAAGCAAGAACTTTTGGAGGCTTCTATGATTGGCTTTTTAGCAGACCCTTCACTCACCAGCCTCATATTGCCTAGAAATGGGCTGGAATAAATAGGTCTGGCATTTTAACTGGTTGGGCTATAAGGTTTGGCAGGAATAGCTTTCGCTCATGATAAGTAGGCTGAATTGAGGAGCACCCTCATGATGATGAGTCATCCCTGCACAGCCTAATGGTTGTCCCTACAGCAGAGTGTGTAGATAGAGGTCATCCTCTATGCTGAGCAGTCATATGGCCTTAGATGTCTTTGTGGCATGCTAGGTGAGAGTGATGAAACTTGGCACTTCTCAGCGTAGACATGTGCAGATGAGGATAAACGAAGCCAACAGTAACTTGCTTGCTGAGTTTGGAACTAAGGTAGAGTTGTGCAGACATTGGTAGCCAGGAAATACTACATACTGCAGCCCACTGTTAAAAGCAGCGTAATAGCTGTGATATAGACCACCAGTTTTAATAGCCTAGCAGAACCCAAAGTATGCTTGTCCTTGGGTAACAGTTTTAGGACAATAGTTATTTTGAAAATAAGAATGTAGGAGTCATTCACCTCACATCATGAAGTTGCACAACATAAAAGGCTGAATTTTCTTTTTAAACCTTTGTTCAAAAAGTTATTTAAAATTTGTTAAGCTATGGGGCTTCAGAGAATAGGAATTGTCCAGTTCATTTTTAACAAGCCAGTTCCACTGCAACTCTATCTTAAACCTGTGATTATTAGAATCCAGGAAGAAGGACTAGAAAATTAAACATTTTGCCTGGAGACGTTGTTAGATTTGTCTTTGGACTTATATAGCAGATCAGTGAAGCTCTGTTTAAAAGGTCATTTTGTGTTTGATAGTTATTTTTAACACATCATCATCTGTATATCCTGTTTCTCTATATGTGGTTTCTGAAAAGTTGAAGAATGTACTACCCCAGTTACTACACTTTTGATCTGTATGATTTTGAAGTCAAACAAACATATTGATCATATAAACTCTAAAAGTCTTCTCCATAGTGTTTAAATGTCTGGAAAGTGCACTCAGCAATTATTCTCCCCTGTTCTCACTGACTGGCTGTGGCTCCCCAGGCAGAAAAAGGTCTCTGCCAAAATCTTTTCTCTGAGATCTTTTTGCTAAAGTCATAAAGGACTGAGCTGGGAATCTTCCATGTGCAAAGCTTGTGCTCTGTCATTGAGTCATGGCTTGCAATCACACGTTACCATCTCTTGTGTACTTTGTTTTCCTTTATACATGCCACGTGCAGAATTGTATCCGAGAAGCCCCCTTTTTATAACTATGTACTACTGGACTCCATTATCTACTTTCTTGGATTGTCAAATGGCTCCTCATGCCTACTCTGCTATCAAGAATGTTAATGATCTCTTCCGGCAAGACTTGTGAGCATGGCGGACGTGCTCCTCCGCATCTGCGGGGAGCGCGATCCGTACCCGGCGGGAAGAAGGGGCTCTGGACTGGTGCCGAGCCCTCAGAGACCCCAGTGAGGGGGCTCTGCCTGGGGTGGCCCAAAGGGGATCTCTCCCTACGGTGGCGACCGAGGGATAGAGATCCCTTTTCATCACCCCCATAGGTTCCCCCGCCGTGGGAGCCGTATGGCTGAAAGCGCAAATCCGAGAAGCAGCAGAGAGTGCGAAGCATTGAGGCTGGAACTGACAGTTACGCATGGAGAAAACATGAGTCTGAAGTAAGAAAAGCAGAACACAACGGGAAGACGGCGGGAGGAGTGAAACCCACCCACCCCCTCTCCGGGACTAGCGTACTTACGAGACTCTTTACGTGGCGTTACTGCAGGAATAAAAGCCCATCCGCCTTGCTAGATGGCAGCATCGCTCACTTGGAGATATAAACTTTAGAAGGACATAAGTGCTGTTTGAAAATTTGCTCCTTTCGTTCATCTTATCTATCTATAAACAAAGAGCGTAGTCTCAACAATGACGGGGAAACCGAAACCTTCCCCCAAACTAGGAAGTACAGCTCCGAGTTCAAAGGTTGATACCACGGAGATGAGTGCGGTGTTCTCCTCGTTATTGCGACCTCTAGTGGACCAAATGACAGCTCTCAACGTTAAAATGGACAAAATGCAGCTAGAACTAAAAGAGTCGAATAAATCCACAGAGAAGCTGCAGCGAGAACTTCTGGAAGTAAAAACTTCAGTAAAAAACCAAGACGCAAGACTACAAAAGGCAGAGAAGGAAAAGGCCTTCCACCACGATCAGCTTTTGAAATTACAAATGGAGAGATCAAATTTTTTCCTAAGACTTCAGAATGTGCCAGAAAACACAGGAGAAGACCTTAAAAATTTGCTAAGTGAAGCACTTGAACCAGTGACAGGCATGAAAGCAGCGGATATAAAAAGCGATATGGATATGGTTTACAGAACCTATTCAGATTACACTAAAAAGAAAAGCCTGCCTGGTGAAATTATGATAAGGTTCTCCAAAAAATCTACAAGAGACGTGGTGCTTAGGACCACAAACAAAGCAGCTCTGAAGATCCTGGGAGAAGAAGTAAAAGTGATGAAGGATATCCCATTTGAAATAAGGAAAAGAAGGAAAGCCTATGGAAAATTGACATCTTGGCTCCAGTCTGAGTCTATCATCTATCGTTGGAATACTCCAGAAGGACTATGCTTCAGCATCAAAGATAAGAAGTATAAGATTGACTCTGTTCAACAAGCGAAAAAATTTCTGGAAAAAAGCAAAGAGCAGAAAACTGGGAGAGACTCAGATGGTTCACTGGCCTCGCAAGAAAGCATGTATGGATTTGATAGCTCAAAGAGTGAAGAAGAAGTGTCTGACTCGGAAAAGGGAGCTGCAGCTCCAAAAATAGTTGAGACTGTTAAGACAAGAAGAGGACGAAAGAAGAAATAGTGATTAAACTGTTTTATTAAGCATTGCACTTATGTATTATAAATGGTTTAATTAACCGTATTTCTCTAGGTGGGCGTGCCTGCCAAATAGTTTTGATAACTTTTATAGTAGCAGTAACAAGTAATTGAAATTTATCCAAGGTTTTAAATGCTTCATAATTATTTTATGTAACAAGGTAGTATTAAGCAAATGATAAAATACTCTCTGTATAAGGTATATGTAGCTTAGATTGTAGCGTTATAGTTGTAGTCATAGAAAAAAATCAATAAAAAATTTATAAAAAAAAAAAGAATGTTAATGATCTATAAAATGGGGGATGCTTTCCTTTCTGTATGAAATTTCACACAGAAAGTCTCTGTTAAGTATTGAGCCGGGAGACAATAAATCAAATGCAGGCTTTTATTCAAAACATCGTTCAGCTCAGGGACAGCTCTAGCAAGAGCGGCACTCAACTTATAGTGCTCCAACAAATAACTATATACACTGTAACTGGAAACATGCAGTCTCACTGGACCTAAGCAGGGCTCAGCAATTGGTTCCTTGGATTGGCTTCAGGACCAATAAGGAGTCTTTATTCGGCAGCCAATAGGAATGAGGGAGTTAGGATACCAGAGCCCTGACAATGCAACATAATAGAACATAACAGTCTCTTGGATTAAAGTCCCTAACCGTTTTTCCTGCTGAACTGAAAAATAAAGAAAACAAATATGTGAAACAGTGAAAATTGAGGGGGAAAGTCATTAGAAGAAAGGCAGGATAAAAATGTACTAGACAGACAGATTAGACTAAAAATGAACTGAAAAGGAATCAAATGGTGCACACCCATAATTTGAATAGGATCATTGTTCGAAGATAATGCTTCACCTTTCAGCTTCTCAGAGCTTGTTTCTGGATTGTTTTTTCTTGAGGATAATAAACAACACCACAAGGACAATATGAATGTGCTGGAGATTAGAAACAAAACCACCACATGGCTATTTTATTGTTTCTATGTCTTCCAATTTAAATCCTCCCACATACTTCAAAAACAAAGCTTCAGGGAAACCAACCACAATTAAAACCCTGCAGCCCAATCAAAACAATACAAACTCAGTGAAGAATTAAAACAGCATAAAGAATAAATTTGTACTAGCAACAGTGTAATATCTGTAAACCTGGAATAATTTCCCCCCCTACAAATGCTTACTGGAACCATATAGTCTTGACTAGCCTTCTGAAAGCCAAAGCCAAATGATTCTGCTAAACTTCTCTAGGGACCCCTCTGTTGGAGAACTCTAACCCTTTAAGCAGTGTGCAAATAAGACGTTGGGATACTATGCATACAAAACATTTTGAAACCTCATGTCAATAGCCTGAATCATTCTGTTGGTTTCTTTACTGGAAGGTTAATGCTGCAATTAATTTCATAGTTCTACTTGTTGAGAACCATTCCTAGAAGAGGTATAGTGGTGCCTGGATGGCTCCAAATTCCAGTGCAAATTCCTTGTGTAGCACAGAAGTGCTGGAGAATCCCAAACATTTTAGAGGTCTCGGAGCAGTACATTTCTGGCCATCTGACCCCCAAAGTTGGAGTAGGAAGAGGAAAACTTCAAGCTGTCCAATGCTGTGACCTATCCCAAAGCCAATAGACTAAAGCAAAGTTGTACGAAGGAGTGAATATCACTGATGCCCTTTTCCCACGCCCTCAGGTACAGCAGCCTTTTTGTCTGACTATAACTACATAACCTCATTTATTGAACAAAAAGGAATACAGCACATACTAGTGACCAGTCTCATACGTAAATCCCACTTTGTGCCTCTGCAGTCTAATTATTGCAGTTAAGATGCAAACACGGAATGAGTTGCTTAGAGGTCTGCCTTCTCCTGTTGCACAGCATATGTTGAAAATGTTCCTCCCTGGGGACAGACTGAGTCAGGACTAGGATTTAATCTCTGTATTTGTAAAATATCAAGATTAACTAATTACACTGCGTAATAGCTTTAATTACAACACCGGGAGGGAGGGCTCTCAGTGTGTATTTCTTCAGACTCTCAATGCTCTACATTCTGCTCACTCAAACATGCAACTGTAGTGTTTGTTCATCAGCTGAGGGGATGTCACTCTGAGATACCAGGTTCTGCCCTGTTTATTCTCTTCCAGATATTGCTTAGTGAATTCTGAAGTGGAGGGAGAAATACTCTGAAATCAGGAGCAATTACATGAAATACATTTTTGAGTAGCATTTCCTTTGAGATAGTACCATAGAAACCAAATAGGAAGACAAAGATGTATTATTCTGTTTTCTTTTTCAACACAAAAGCCAAAGTTTAATCTAATTTAAGTGATTTGCCTACAATTAAAGATGCATGTCTTCAGAACCTTATAGTGGATTTCATTGTGATTCTCATTCTGAAACACTATTTTTTTGTTGTTCCCAAGTTCTTCCCATACATGGTGCTCGTCAGTCCAAATCACAATAGGTAGTAATGAGCAATTAAGTTTGCACAAGAATTCACAATAGAACATAATAAGAGAGAACAAAGATCTGAAAACATACAGGAAAAGGTTTGATTTCCCCAAGGATATCAGGAAACTGCAGTTTTCTCATCCTTTCTCTCTCGTCTTATTGTTATTTGAACCAGTTGTCACTGGTTTCATAGACCACACAGTTGTCACTGGCTTCATAGACCACACAGGAACATAAAAATCTGAACCAATCTGACACAGCTTAAAAAAAAAAAACTTTATTCATTTGCAGCCTACCTTTCTTGCTGAGATTCATAGCAGATTACAACTAACAATTTTTTTATTTATTTTATTTTTATTTTATTTGGCTTTTATCCTCCTCCCGCCACCGCAGCAGGCTCAGGGTGGTTCACAACAAATTACAGCAAATAAAACAACTTCTTGAATAAAATTACAATAAGTTAAATCTAAAAACAGTACATAAAGTGCTAGCAATTGCGTTATAAAATGGTGAGAATCCAACAGTCAGTTAAGCGCATGGTCTGGGTCTTATCAGCGGCACACAAGCTGTTCAATCAATGTAATATCAATGTTAGTGATATTGTTGTTGATGGTATTGAAGTTAATGGTATTGGGGCTAGGGGCTTGGATGGGGGGGTGGGGCTCCTTAATCAAAGGCCTGGTGAAAGAGCTGTTTTACAGACCCTGCGGAATTGTAAGAGGTCCCACAGGGCCCTAATGTCTTCCAGGACTCATTCTACCAGTGTGGAGCCACCACTGAGGAGGCCCTGGCCCTCGTTGCTGCAAGCCTGGCTTCTCTGGGGACTGGAAGAACCAGGTGATTTTGAGAACCAGATCGTAGTGCTCGCTGGGGAACAATGCAGTTGTCGTTGTTCAATCGCACCACATCATGCCAGGCCCTCCTGTCTTCCATCATGTAATTAGATGTAATTAGAACAGTGTAATACATATGACCAACAGAACTAGTTGTTGTTGTCCAGTTGCACAGTCAAGTCCGACTCTTCATGACCCCATGGACCACATCACACCAGGCCCTCCTGTCCTCTGTTGTCCTCCACAGTTTGCTCAACTTCATGTTCATTGCATCGATAACACTGTCTAACCATCCCATCCTTTGCCGTCCCCTTCTTCTTTTACCTTTAATCTTTTCCAGCATCAGGGTCTTCTCCAATGAGTGCTCCCTTCTCACTTGGTGGCCAAAGTATTTGAACTTCAGCTTCAGTATTTGTCCTTCCAGGGAACAGTCAGGGTTTCTTTTAGGATCTAAAACAGTACTAGAGAACACTTTAAAATACACTATAATATAGACAACAAAGCAAGATTACAAAACTGGAGAATAGGGTTGCCAGCCTCCAGGTGGGGCCTGGGGATCTCCCGCTTTTACAACTGATCTCCAGCTGACAGAGATCAGCTCCCCTGGAGAAAAGGGCTGCTTTGAAGGGTGGACTCTATGGCATTGTACCATGCTGAGGCCCCTCCCCTCCCCAAACCCTATCTTCTCCTGGCTCCACCCCCAAAGTCCCCAGGTATTTTCCAACCTGGACTTGGCAACCCTACTGGAGAACAATGCAGTGAACTATTATAAGCATAACTCTGTTTCGGACTGTACTGTTCATCAGCTGAAAAATAAGATACAGCTCAAAGGCATGTGAAGCAAGCCTGGGCAAAGCATCATAGCATGTGCATGTAAATAAACCAAAAAAGGCTCATTTCAAAGCCAAACTAAAACACAAAGCCACAAGTTCTGACAAATGCTTTGCACAGAAGAGGACTCCTCAGTTTAGCACCTGCTTTTACTCAGATTTAAATACCTGTTCCTGAGTTTCACAGAGGTTCTTCAGAACTTGTCAAAGATGGGATAGTATAATGGTTAGAGTGCTGAACAAGGACTGGAGAGAGCCAGACTTAAACTTCCCATTCAACCCCAATGCTGACTGAGTGACCTTGGACCAGTGACTTTTTCCCAGCCTAACCAACCTTATTAGGTTGTTTGGAGGCTACCATAGCAATGGGAGAACTATATATGATGCCCTGAACTCTTTCAAGGCAGGATAAAAATATAATTGATTGTTAAAAGAACCCACAGCTTCACACAGCAAAACAGACCTTCTCCTAGGGGAGAACAGAACTCTAAAGAACACTACAGAACACATACACAAAGTCTGTTGTGTGTGTTCTGAACTGTTAATGCAATCCAGAATTTTCAATATCTACCCACTGACTGTGGTCCTAAATTAAGGTTATGTTTCTCTCATAGAAATCTGTAATGTTCATGGTTAGAAAATAGGAATTCCAAAATAAATAAGTAACTTCTATGTCAGTACAGAGCCTGAAACAGTACAAAATCATTGATGATTATTTTACCATTGCCAGCCTCCAGACAAGGGCTGGAGAGCACCCAGAATTACAACCATTGTCCAGGTGACAGAGATCAGTTCCTCTGGATAAAATGTCTGCTTAGGAGGGTTGCTGAGGCTGCTTGCCTCCCCAAGCCTCACTGTTCCAAGGCTGCACCCCCAAATCTCCAGGAATTTCCCAACCTGGAGCTGGCAGCTCTTAGGTGACTTGATCTCTGCAGCTGGAAGATCCATTGTGATTCCCACTCATTTTCCAAGGCTAGCAAATGTTTAAAATCAAAATAACATCTAGGGTCACAGGTTTCTCATCAATATTCCTAAATAGTATGGCAATGTAAATCTAAGATGTGACCAGACTGAACTGTTAAGAATTTAATCAAAAATGATTCAGGAAATTTTGGATATAGAATTACCATTGGTACCTGAAAGCTTCTTATTAAATATGCTCCCGGAAAATCTAGATAAAGCGGAAAATTTTTTCATAATTTATATTATAACAGCTGCACGAATTGTATGGGCTAAAAGCTGGAAACTTAAAAATAGTCCCAAAATGGAGGAGGTAACACTCAAACTAATGGATTTGGCTGAAGCCGAAAAATTAAGCCAGACACTAAAAATGAAAAAGATTAAAATAATGAAGGAAAAATGGTCAAAATTTTACGATTGGTATAAAAATAAAATAATGACTCAGTAGAAAGATTCAAATAAAATCTTTATTTTAATAAAGATAGTGAAGACATAAATAATAATAGATAAAAGGTGTATACATATAATAACAAATTAGAAGAAGGTACATATTAAGAATGCTTAAATAACATTAGTATTTGCTTTGTTTTTCTTTTTGTCTCCATTTATCTTTTGGAAATATCTAATATATTTATATACATTGGTGAAGGAGATGTTGTAGTAATATAGAACTCGATTGTTACTAAGGTAGTGATGTATATACGGATGGTTAATTGATGGTTGATTGATTGTTAATTTTTGTAAATAGAACACATTTGTACCTTATATTTTATATCTAAAATAAAAAACTGTTCAAAAAAAAAAAAGAATTTAATAACTTCTGATGCCAGAATAATGTTTACCTCTAGCGGGACATCATAAACTTCCCAGAGCCCTAGCTGTAATTCAGCGTTTGCAGTGGTTGCATGCACAAAACCAGTGGAAGTCCCTGCACTCACTGCTGTGTATCCAAACAACAGAATAGTGATCAGCATGGGTGGAGGGAGGGGAGGCAGCACACACAGAGTCAAAGCCTCACATGCTTCTTCCCTATCTCGTTTGGTGCTGGGAGCAGAGCAATGCCACCTAGAAATGCTCTTAAATAGCCATTATTTTAAGGAACTTCCTTTAATCCTGCAGCATGGCTAAGCAACTGACTGAATGTCTTGGGCACATGTTCACCAATCATGTAACTTTCCCTTCAGAGGCTACAATCACAAGGCAGACATGCTGCAAACTTTACTTGTTTTAGCATGTGGAAGGGCCTCTCATGTGATATCTATTTCTCACTGTTGTCTGGCTGTATGCTTTCTAAACTTTGTGTGTGGTACAGATATGTTTCCTTCATATTGTCTGGGCTGATCTTTGCTCTTCGGAAGCAGGCATAGGATAATTTGGCAAGGGGTTGAATACTTGCCTAAATGATTCAAGAGTCAGAGGAACAGAAGCTTCCATTAGGCCTCAAGTTAGCAGCTCTAAGTGCGGCAGCATCTTTTGAGAGATGTCTTCTGAAGATTGAAAGTACAGTGAAATTTTGCTCAGATGCCTCTTGGAAACCTTTAGCTATTTCGCCTATTTCACCTCTTACAATTCCCTGCACCCACCATTTCCCATTCAGAAGAAGCCTCTGTTCTTCCTTGCCTTTCATCTTCATTTCCCTCACATCTTTTCTACCATAACCATATGACCCTTTGCCTTTCAGGCCCTTATGTTTGGAGTAACTTCTAGCATCTGTTGATCAAAGTCCAGTAGCTGTGCTAATCTCACAGATCAAGTAAGACAATAACATTCTTTATTTGGTTTTTAAAATAGAGAACAGACACTTTTATTTTTCATCTAGCCCATACACACACACACCATGACAAAATAATATTGGCTATGGAAGACAGTGAACTGGAACAAAGTAAAGAAATAAATGAGGGTTGCCAATTGTTTTTCCTCAGAGAGCTCCAGCATCTTTGACAACAGTACAAAAAACAGAAATTCAGCCAGTAAACATTTCCTAATATGCAGCTGTTAATGGTTCACCTGTAAAATTCCTGCCTCTTTGGTACGGGAGCCCTTCCAGGGAAAAAGCTGGCAACTCAAGACAGTAAGACTGAATTTCTTGGGCATGTCCAAACAATATGCATTTTAAGTGCTCCTGCAGTTTTCACCTACTCCTGAGTATTTCTAACCATGTCAATAGGATGATTACTGAAGTTCTTCCTCATTTTATTTATACCCTGTCTTTTTCCCCCAAGGGGGCCCAAAGCAGTTTACGAAATTCTGCTCTCCTTTATTTTATCCCCACAACAACCCTGTGAGGTAGGCAAGTCTGAGAGTGTGTGACTGGCCCAGAATCACCCAGCAAGTTTCCACAGCAGAGTAGGGATTCTAAACTGGCTCTCCCAGATCATGGTCTGAAACTCCAACTGCTGCACCATTATGGAATGTTATACCCCTAACCTGTTTGGGGCGAAAACAGGTCCATCATGATCTGCCTGCAGGCTTCAGGGCCCTGGGCGGGGAATCGGGGGCTGCCTTGGGAGCTGCTCTGACAGGGCTTTGCTCTTCTGTGGGATTCACAGCCTGGGGAGGCTGGGCCCTGGCAGGGCAGCTTCTAGTTGCATTGTTGGCTGGGGGTGAGCCAGGTGGCATGGCTCGTGTCTGGGGCAGGGGTGCTCACCCAGCATAAGGCAAGGAGGTTGTTGGTGGGCCAACACCTGCCTTGCCTGAAAGCCACATCCAGGTTGCCACAGTAATTGTAAATAATCAATAAAGTGGCCCTTAGTTAATCCCAATTTATGTGTCCGCCTCTTTATTCTGACGGGGGGGGGGGGGGGGAGAAGCAAAGGTGTACCTTGCCATGCAATTGCTGGTAGCCTAAGAGTCCCAACAGAAAAGAGGTGTCAAAGCAGCCTTTGCGAACACTTATGATTCCACCAAAACCCAGATTTTAAGAATCTGTAAACATTTATAGTGCATAAGTTATGCAGTACAAAATGTGTTTGTTTTTAATTCCTGATAAATTTAGCCCAATGTTTGCTTTATATCTCTCTCCCTGTCACAGTTAAGTGGTTCACAATTGCAATGTAGACCCAAATCTAGGGTTGGCAAGTCGAGGTTGGGAAATATCTGGAGATTTTGGGGGTGGAGCCTGAGGAGGGTGGGGTTTGGGGAAAGGACATTAATGGGGTATAATGCCACAGAGTCCACCTTCCGAAGTGGCCATTTTCTCATTCACCGATTTCCCACAAGCAGCTGCTCTGGGAGTAACTTCCCCCCAACTGCACGTGTTTATTTCCCACTATGTGCTCCGCGGCTGCATTTTGACCCACAGCTTCCCCCTATCTCCTAGATCCTCAAAAACAGGATTGCAAAGACACAGGAGAAATCGGGCAAAGCTGCGGGTCAAAATGTGGCTGCGGAGCAAATAGTGGGACATTGATGTGTGCAATCGGAAAGGGAAGAGCGGGGGCGGAGCAGTGGCTTATGTGAAATTGGTCATTTTGTTGACACTCCTAACTCACAGGTTTTTATTTTGTTACAGGATTTTTAGAAAAATGGTCACACACACACACAAAACTGTTATACTCATGTCACTCTGTACTTTTAAACCTAATAAAAACTACTCCCAAGCCTGTATGTGTTCTCTAATCTGCAAAGATTTATCATTTCCATAGCTGTAGAAATAAGTCTAAAATGTTGGTTTGGTGGTGGAGCCTGAGGAGGGTGGGGTTTGGGGAGGGGAGGGACATTAATGGGGTATAATGCCGCAGAGTCCACTTTCCTTAGTGGCCATTTTCTCCAGGTGAACTGATTCCTGTCAGCTGTAATCCCCGGAGATATCCTGCCAACCACTGGAGGTTGACAACCCTACCCATATCCAACATACATCAGCCTCCAGGGAAAAGGGAGTTCTGGGAACCATAAGAGCTTTGGTTCATGCATTCAGAATTGGGGAGAGCTGAAAGTCTGCCATGAGACCTCTGTGCATACAAGAATGTGCCCATAAAAGCATGTGCACATAAGCTTTATACACACAATACTGCAAAAGTACCATTTTGATCACATGCACAAAGTCTGGTTACACTTGTGCTAGGATTGCCAACTCTGGGTTGGGAAATTCCTGAAGATTTAGGGGCACAGCTTGAGGAGAACAGAGTTTGAGGAAGAGACAGAACTCAGCACGGATGTGATGCCATACAGTCTGCCCTTCAAAGCTGCCATTTCTCTAAGGGAACTGATCTCTGTAGTCAGCCATAATTCTGAGAGCTCTCCAGGCCCCACCTGGAGTCTGGCAACCCTAACTTATGCTCACTGAGTGTTCCCCATTGACATTATGCCTCTCTGGGACCAGTATTGAACTCTGCAGTACTGAACTCAGAGGAATATTAGTTGTAAAAAAATGTTGTTTGGAGGCTCTTGCTACATTAGCCAAAGAAAGAAACAATTATTCTTTTTTATACTGACTCTATCACGTTTATTTATATCATAAGCCCTGTAACCCAGCCTGCTTGTCCAGCACTGACTACAAGGGACACCATTCTCAGCTTTAACGCAAACAAGACGCTAGTGATGTTGATGTTGTGAGATTGCTAATAATGGGCTGGATTTTGGAAGCTCTCAGAGGTCTTCCTTTGTCTCCTTCACACCCACAGCCTCTTGCTGGCCACCACCACGCACACTGACCTTTGATATATGGAAAGAAAAGTGCTTTGAAATCGATTTGGCAGGAACAGCAGTTGGGCTGTCGTCATTTGGAGCTCGAAACAAGTGGGGACATAGTTTGCAAGCTGTCTTCATAATTACTTGAAGCAGTTGTCACTCTGGCTCAAGTTTGTTCATTACACCCCAACAAACAGCTGATATTTGTTAAAGCACACAAGCCACTTTGTTGAGGCAGCCCTCCATATTGTGGGAAACCCCGCAGCTGTGAGTCACATGCAGTTCAGAGTATTTTCTAATTTCTTTACTTCCACGCATGCCTTTTATAGCAGCGCCCTTTTACTCAAACAAAAACGGGTGAGGGAGGAAGGGGGAAGGAGAGTGAAAAGCCTCGCTTAGAAGGTAAACATTAGCTAAACCCCCCCCCCCCCCCCAAAGGCCTGATATGCTTAAGGTTTATGACCCAAATCTGGTTCTCATTAAACAAATGCTTGGGCAGCACAAACGAATTCTTAGTAATACAAAAGCCATTGCTGGAATTCAGAACAGTCAAGAGTCACTGGAACAGCAGCCATTACAATTCAGTGCTCTGACTTTGGCTACTGTCTGGCTTGGCACTCTCCCATAACTGGCATGTGGGAGCCACAGGCTCTGGAAAATGGCTTCACCTGGAGTTAGAAAGGAAAACAAGCCACAGGCTTCCTCCTAGACTCATTTCCACAGCACCTGGCCTTGGCAAACAAAAGCCAATGCGACAGACTGAAAAAGAACAGCCTCAGAACTCCTGTTGTAGCATCTTTTTCTTTCTCACACACCCAGCACTAAGTTTTGCAGCCCATCTCATAGCCATTATTTTGAGTTCACAGCAGTAGGTGGATCCTTCCCCCCCCCCCCCATTGGCAGGGATCATGTGCCTTTAACAGCTCCATGACAGGAAAAGCTGCTGGGGGTGGGTCATTCTACTGCATCACCAACCTCACGAACTGAGCTGGTTCCTTTATCCTCTAAAAGTCTGTGGCAGTTCATGGTTCACGAACCAGGCACACCACGAACCGAACCGCGTTTTTCTGGTTTCTGCTCATTCTTATTAGCCTATCGTGTGTCTTCAGTCCTGGAAGGGAAAGGGAGGGGTATACAGTAATATCCACAAAATGACAGAACAATTTATAGAATCTTTCAGAGAACTGCACTGAAGAATTACAAGAAATTTTAGGTGTTTGGAGCTTTAATTTTAACAGCTTTTCCAGGTAGTTGAATCTTGTTCAGCTCACTCAAGGGTTCTTCCTACTGGAGATTCACTGTGAATTCTAACCCTGGTTTGAGATACTTGCAAGTTTGACTATTATACTAGCTTGGACATTATTTTTAACAACAATTCTGTTAAATATGTACCAACCTCCTGATCTGAAGATTCAAACCAGCCTGGGATTTAAAGGGATTTATTTCTGTGTACTGTATAACAGTTTTATGCAGGGCTCCGTTGGGGCCGGGGCGCGCCGGAGCGCCGCTCCGGGAGAGAGGAGGGCGGGGGGCGGGGACTTAACAAAGCCCTGCCCCCCGCTCACTCCTCCCGGCAACGGCAGGCCGCTGCTGCCCGGGGAGTACCCCCTTCCCTCCTCCACCCCCCCATTCACACTCCGACAAGCCTCCTCCTTCCCTTCCCCCGCCCTCAAACTCCCCGGGCCGCGGCGAGCGCCGCCGGCCCCGGCACCAGCCTCCTCCCGCCCTCCCCGGCCCCCCCGCCCTCCAACTCCCAGGGCCGCGGCGAGCGCCGCCGGCCCTGGCACCAACCTCCTCCCCCCGCCCTCCAACTCCCGGGGCCGCGAGAATCCTTTCCCACCCCCCACCCTGTGCAAAGAAACTCCCTCCCACCCACCCCACTCCATGTCCCCGTGCCGGCGGCAAGCTGGCAGCCAGGGAAAAAATCCTTTTCCACCCCCCCCCCCACGCAAAGAAACTCCCACCCACCCCACCCACCCCACTCCATGTCCCTGCGCCGGCGGCAAGCCGCCGGCCGGGGAAAGGATCCTTTCCCACCCCCCACCCCCCGCAAAAAGAATCTCCCTCCCACCCACCCCACTCCATGTCCCCGTGCCGGCAGCAAGCCGCCAGCCAGGGGAAAAAATCCTTTCCCCCACCCTCCACGCAAAGAAACTCCCTCCCACCCCCCACCCCACCCCACTCCATGTCCCCGTGCCGGCAGCAAGCCGGCGGCTGGGGAAAGAATCCTTTCCCACCCCCACCCCCCGCGCAAAGAAACTCCCTCCCACCCACCCCACTCCACGTCCCCGTGCCAGCGGCAAGCCGCCAGCCAGGGAAAAAAATCCTTTTCCCCCCCCACGCAAAGAAACTCCCTCCCACCCACCCCACCCCACTCCATGTCCCCGCGCCGGCGGCAAGCCACCGGCCGGGAAAAGGATCCTTTCCCACCCCTCACCCCCCGCGCAAAGAAACTCCCTCCCACCCACCCCACTCCATGTCCCCGTGCCGGCGGGCAAGCCACCAGCCAGGGAAAAAAATCCTCCCCCCCCCACGCAAAGAAATTCCCTCCCTCCCGCCCACCCCACCCACCCACCCACCCACCCCACTCCATGTCCCCGCGCCGGCGGCTTGGGAAAGAATCCTTTCCCACCCCCCACCCCCCGCGCAAAGAAACTCCCTCCCACCCACCCCACTCCATGTCCCCGCGCCGGCGGCTTGGGAAAGAATCCTTTCCCACCCCCCACCCCCCGCGCAAAGAAACTCCCTCCCACCCACCCCACTCCATGTCCCCGTGCCGGCGGCAAGCCGCCAGCCAGGGAAAAAAATCCTTCCCCCCCCCCCACGCAAAGAAACTCCCTCCCACCCACCCCACTCAATGTCAGGCATATTTATGTGTATTTTATGCTTATTCTGCTGGGGGGGGGGAGAATTCCCAGGTAAGAAAAGCATATAGATGAACGGCCCTCCATCAATAACAACATAATTATCCACTGGTATCCCAGATACCCAGGTAAAAAAACCCTCTCCCCCCCCCCGCGCAAAGAAACCTCCTCCCTCCCTCCCTCCCACCCCCCCCTACCCCGCTCGCTCAGTCCCCGAGCCGGCGGCAGCTGCCAGCCGGGGAAAAAACCCTGCAGGTGAGGACAACCCTGCTTATCTTGCAGAGGACACCAGAAGTGAACGGTAAGAAACTCATGACTCTTGCTCAGACAGAATCACTGATTTAAAATGAGATAATTGCCTAAAGACTGCAGTGGCCCCAGATGGTTCACAGGAAACTGTTGTTCCAATTCATTAGTGAACAGAGAACACATTTTAAATCTTCAAAATGTTGCTGTATTTCTCAATCTACACTACCATCTTCCCCATTAATTTTTCATCTTTGTTATCCCTGATTTGAAGTTACACTAATGTTGTCAATGCTGCATTGGGAATGGATTCAAGTAGATACTTTCCTTTAGAGCCAGAACTTTGAATGAGTGTGGTGTAGTAGGAAGAGGCTCAGATCAGGATCTTCACTTTGCCATGGAAACTCACTGGGTAACTTCAGGATAGTCATTCTCATCCTAATCTCCCTCACAGGGTTGTGGTGAGGATAAAATGAAGAAGGGGAAATAATATTGTAAGCTACTTTGGGTCACTGTCGTGGAGGCAAATAAGTTATAAATGGAGGAACTAAATAAGCTTTTCAAGTTTTTGCTCCAGAATTTTTTAAAATGTCAAGATCATGTGTACTGTAGTGGCCAGAGTGCTGGAGTTGGATCTGGGAGACCTAGGTTTGAGTCCCCATTCTGCCATGGAAAATTACTAGGTGACCTTGGGCCAGTCATACATCCACAGCCTAATCTACCTCACAGGGTTGTTGTTGTGAGGATAAAATGGAGGAGAATGATGTAAGCTGCTTTGTTTCCCCACTGGGGAGAAAGACAGGGTACAAGTGAAATCACTACATTAATAAAATGAATGGTAAAGAAGAGAGGGATTCTGACTGTGTTCCAGTTGACTTCCTGTAATATTGGGAAGTCACATCCAGGCATGAGCATGCATCTGCTGGTAGGGCTAAGTCAAAAATATGACTTCTTGTAGAGTACAGGTGTCACAACAAAAATGTTGCATACGTTAGTGGCATTATTTGGGTCAGGTCAACAAAAAATGTCTACCTATAAAAAGTGCCTAATGCACAGCAGCATTTGCTATTGCCCTGTTTATCATAAATATGTACTTGCCAGACTTCCCTATTAGTGGAATGTCAGGCAGTTCTTTTCTTTTGCACACATTGTCACCCTTTCTTAAAAGAATACAACGGATTTGGAAAGTGCATAGAAAAGGGAAACCAGAATTATCATGGCTATCTTACAGATCTGCACTCAATGTAGTATAAAGCACAACATGTCCATACTGGAGGACTGAGTACCAACAGAACATAATTTGCAGTAGTGAATGGCTGCTCAGGTGAAACCCAGTGCAAGGCATTAGCCACTGTTCAACAATCCAAGAAGCAGACAACCCAAAGAGTTTTCATTTTTGCAAAATGCCTATTATTGTGATCCATAAGTGCAAAGAATACCAATGAACACAGGATATCTGCAAGGGGACATGGCTCTGGAATTACAATTCGAAACTGGGGTGGAGTGTATGTTTCCCAATTGTATTGCCAGTATGTGTGACTGATGATGCAGGTATGGCAGTCTGAAGACTGGGTGCACATTAGCTTCTGCCCTGCCTATCTTCCAAAGACCACAGGCTTTAGGGCTGCTGGGTCCTCTTTGGCCACCAGTGGGGAAGGGATGGGGTGGGTTACCAGTTCCAAGTTGGGAAACTCCTGGAGATTTGGGAACGGAGCCTACCTACCTACCTACCTTCCTGTTCCTTCCCTCCTTCATTCCTTCCTTTTCTTCTCTCTCTCTGTCCCCCACCTACTTACCTACCTTCCTCTTCCTTCCTTCCTTCCTTCCTTTCTTTTTCTTTCTTTCTTTCTTTCTTCTCTCTCCCCCACCTACCTACCTTCCTTCCTGTTCCTTTCGTTCCTTCCCCCCTTTCTCCCTCCCTTCCTCCCTCCCTTCCTTTCTTCCTTCTAACACACTTCCAGTGATGTCAGGGGTGTGTGGCCTTCTGACACTTCCGGTGACATCAGGGGGTGTGGCATATGCAAATAAGTTATGCTAATGAGCTCCTGCACCTCTTTTTTTACGAAAGGACCCCTGGTTTTATGTATGGATTATTCTCCTAACTAAAGGTTGTTTCTACAAATATGAGGAATACTAATTAGAATCTTCTCCATGTGACACAAATGGTTTGTTCCTGAATATACATCCATTTGAGTAATCTGAAATATTTAATAGTCCTTAGATGGGCACATCTAGGAGCTTGCAGCTGTTTAGTTCCATGACATCAGAAGCAGATTTTTCAGCAGTCTTTGCAATCATGGAATTTTCTTGTGGGAAACTATGGCTATACCCAAGGAGGAACCAAACTTTCAATGTGGTTACATTACCAACAATGGAAAAGACAGGTCACATGCAGGGCCAGCATCAGGGATTGGTATGACTAGGCATCTGCTATGGTCACTGCACTGCACTGAACTCCCCAGTGATTAGAACTGCAGGCCCAGTGTAGTGTTCGATGGCAGTGAAGAAAACAAAGCACAGAACAATTGTGTTATTTGCTGCCTCCTCCCATTGGGAAATTAGAAGTCATTCTACAACATTACATGGGCCTCTGGAGAAATCTCCCATTTCCTGCTTGGAGGAGTGCTAAAAGGAGTGGAGGCCCAACTCATTTATGCTCTTTTTTTACCTGCCAGCATAGCTGGTGCTAAAAAAAATTGCTAGAGGGCCATGCCCCACACCTTCTAGCATAGCCACAACTGGGGTGGGGAGAAGGAATTAGGCTGTAATGGAGGGGGCCTATGTACACCCTCCCCCTAAGAGGTCATGAAAACTTGCAGCCAACCCTGGTCATGTGGGATGTTTCAAATATCTGGACTGCCCACAGTATTTTGTGCCTTGCCTGGTTCCATGCTCCATTGCTATAGCAACTAGGGATGAGCATGAACCAAATTAAGGTTTTTTTCAGTTTGTGGGGCCACACAAACTACAAACCTTCACGGACCTCACTGTTTACCGAACTGGTTCATTTTGTGTGGCTCATGATACAGTAGAATGGCCTCCTGCAGGCTAGAGATGTTGTAGGAGGAGAACAGCATGCAGATCCTGAGGTCAGCTTCTCCTCCTGTGACATGTTTTAAAGGGTACCATGGGAAGAGAAGCCATAACAGCTAGGATCTGCCTGCAACCAGGAGAGCCCACCCCACCGCTTGCACATCCTGGGGTTGCCTTTCTCCTGGCAAGCGTCGGCCAGGAGAAAGCTGTGAAGGGTCTCCTGGGAAGGGACTCCCTTCCACCTTTCTTCTGGCCATGGTAAGCCACAGCCAGGAGAAAGCAGGGAAGGGTTCTCCCAGGAAGGTTTCCCTTTCTCCTGTCTGTGGCAAGCCTTGGCCAGGAGAAAGTGGGGGGGTCTCCCAGAATGGGTTTTAAACCAGCGGTTTCAACCAGAGGGTTTAAATAGCTCTGCCCTGGCAGCCAGGATCTGCCTGCAGCAAGGAGAGCCCTCCCCATTGCATGCAGATCCTGGGGTCAGCTTCTCCTGCTGCAGCATAGTTTAAAGCGCACTATGGGAGAAGTCATGGCAGCCGGGAGAGCCTTCCCCGCCACACAGATTCATTTCAGTCTAACAGTGAGGTTGCTGTGCCCATCAGCTGTTAGGTTTAAATGGCTTCCAGCCATTAACACACACCCCTTTGCTCCCCCCACTTGGAAGTGGGGGAGCAATAGGGATTGCTGAAATGGCTTGTATTCATTTCAGCTTGTATCCATTTCAGCTTAACAGCTGATGGGCGCACCAGCCCTGCTGTTAGGCTGAAATTGGTGCAAGCCATTTCAGTGATTCCTCTTGCTCACCCCCACTCCACACCATGAGCCGCACAAACCTCCTGAAAAAACAATGAAGGGTCCTTGATAAGGATGGGCATGAACCTCAGTTTGTGAACCACAACCCAACAATTCTTGTGAGGAATTTAGGTTCGTGATGAGATTCGTGCCACTCTCAGATGGCAAATACTTCCTGTTTGGCATTTCAACCTACTGATTTCTAATAGCCATACACTGTGTTGATTTTTGCTGTGCCTTAGTTTCAAGTTACTTTCTTGACCACTGACAGAAGTTGTGCAAAGGAGGCAAGAATGCTATAAGCTGAAAGCTACTGTGGATGTGTCAGAGACATAGATGAGGGACAGGAAGCACAAGTACCCCATATTTCCTGTTTCCATGCCTCACTGCTACATCTAAAACAAAACTTCTCCGCTCCTCCTTCACACTGGGGATGTGGCAGAGAATAGAGGCTGACACAGGAAAGCACAAGCCACATGTTTCCTGTTCTAAAATTCTTGATTGTGGGTATATCTGCAAAAGGGATGACATTATATAGTAGAGCTGACATCATTTCTCAGCAACCTGAATTTTCCTCTAACTGAACTATTTTAAGGCATGAAAGCGAGTAATGTGAGAAACTCCAGGTCTCATCTGTGTTTGTTGTTATGTATGTTTTCACATAAGGACTTTACAGGACTACTTTGCTATTTGCAGTCTTTTTTACACCTAGATTGCCAACCTCCATGATACGGCTTAAAGTGTGATTAAAGGACTGCAGTGATCTTGAATTATTTACACCTCTCTGACATAACTACAAAATTATTTTCAGTCAGAACAGTAAGAAATACGAAGACAGGATTTTGGCCTTTTTAACCCATTGTCATACTCAAGAGGTGACAAGTAAAATGTGACAAAAACACACACACAATCAGTTCTCCTGTGGAGTGAAAGGTGTTGCTAAGCACGGTAGGAGAAGGTATGTGTGAATTCAGAGGTAGTCTTTTCTTATGTAAAGGTTAGGAATTCTCTCTCTCATACACCCTCTTCCCTCCAACTTCCTTTATTATTTATCCTAAGAAAAGCCAGCCCAGGATAGTGAACATGCTGTAAAATTGAATGTCCAAGGCTGAAGAGAAAGACAAGCAAAGCCACAGCTGAAGAGACCATGTGAACAGCTATCTTCTCAAGTGATCTGCTTATACTGCATTCCAAGCTTCTATTTTTTTCCCTACAATACAATAACTGGAAGCTATTTTAGCCCATTCCTTAAATTAAGGTCTTGATTTAAAATATGAATCAAGTGTGATGCATTTTTCTCCCTACCACCAGCCATCATCTCTTTTGAGTTCTTATAGTGGCAAATGACAACTGTCATTCAAAGAATAGGGTTACACCACTGCCTTGTTACCTCATTTTCATGACAAAGATTGCTTCTGACGTTTAATACCCAATGTCTTTCAGAAAACAAAGTGAAGTGCTCCACCATTCTGACCTTTTTCATTCTGTGTGTGTGTGTGGGTGTGTGTGTGATTGGCTCATCCTTATCACTCCTCCCTGCATATTATGGCTTCATCAAGTGACCAATCAAAAGAGAGATTACAGTGTAACATCACACAGCAGCATAATTTTCCCTAGGTTTACCAGTGTTTTTGAACCTAAAATCGTGCATATTTTGAAATTAGTTGGTCATTTATGATAAATAAAACTGCCTAGATTTTAAGACACATTAACATTATTGCACAGTCTAAAAAGAAGCAGTAATGATTTATGTCAGCTGTTAAAATAATGTGCAGGTTTCCATTGTCACAATTAGTTGGCAATCTGGGGTTGCTGTGACTTGACAAAGGTGGCTCAAAAGCTGTATGGCAGTATTAACAATTATAAATGCTTTGTAGTGAATGGTTAGTGAACGATTATTACTCTGGGTACATCTGGCCAAGCCACACTTATGGGAATTACTGACATTTACACAGCCCCCAATAATGTCAGTGGGACAAGTGCCCAGGGCAAACTGTAATAAGTTGTGTTCCATATGGAAACATACTAGAATTAGAGATCACGTCAAAATAAAATTGCAACAGGTTGAAAAGATGGGGTGGGAATCACTTAAAGTAGATCTCATGGAAATAATCTCAGCACTATCACTGAGAGCTACTTTATGCAACTGAAAATTTGTTTCCTGATGTCCACTTCTTGAAAGCTGTAACTACGAAGCTGCTCTCAGTGGATCTTAGAGGTCACAAAAGTGCCTCATGAAAGAGGCCATGCAGGTTTTCACTGAATTCCACATTTACAGGCCACTATCTGTCTCAGACCCTACTGAGGAGTACAAGAAAGCATCATATAATTTGATAAAGGAATTTGTACTGATGTGTCAGAGCATGACATGCCCCAGGGCCTCAATCAGATTTTCTGTCTACTATTCAAGATAAGCAAACCATGCAACCCTGAGCATCCAATGGTTTCAAGGTATTGCACTGTCACAGCAGGGCTGCCTAGCTATATGGATTCCATCCTCAAGCCCTGTGCTATCTCTAACCCAGTTATCTGGGGGACACCACTGCTAACTCGCTAGGAAAATTAGTGTCCACTGATAGTTTCCCAGAGAATACCATCCTGGCGATCAGGGATGTAGGCCTGTACATCAACGCACCACACAAAGGTAGAAGCTACCGGGGACATGATTCATACGATATTATAGTACACCTGGCCTAAAAGTTTTGTCAGTTTGTCCTCAACCACATATTTATTTGTTTTTAGATTTGTGGATGGATTGTATATTCAGACATTGCCATGGGTATATTTGTATGGCTCTGCAGTATACCAACACACTCATGGCTGACAGAGGTCAAATCTACATCTGACTTTCCCGCTGGAATCATTCTAGTTTCAAAAAAACCCCGTCTATACCTGTTTCTAGTTTCAAACCATACTTGTTCTAGTTTAAAAATCACCATCCACATTTGTTAATTGCCCTGTTGTGGTCAAGCTAGCATTGCACTGCTTTAAACAGATCCTATTGTTTACTGCTCTTCAGACCCAGGGACTGAAATCTGAAACCAGTGTGAAATGAGTGTAGGAAAAGACAGCAGTCAAACTACTTCAGAGGGGAGGTGTAGATTTGGCCTTAGAAGGCTTTCTCAGTTCTTGTTCCCAAATGTCTCTCCTTTACATGAGATACATCAACAATAACCTCATTAAATGCAGGAGGCCCTTGAAAAAAATCTGCCAATACTTCAACAAAATCTGTCCTAACTGAGCCTAGATGACAGGCCACACATCTAGTTCACTTTCTGGGTACTGCCTGTGCAACTACATTATGGACATACAGCCATCACCCTTTAAAAAAAAACCCTTTTACATACCTGCACACTCTCTCTTCCACTCCAAATGCACCACACTAACAATTGTGTGCTCTGTACTCAAGCCTTATAACACAGCCTTATCTGAAAGATGTATAAAATAGTACAATATTAATCCAACAAAATGAAGAAACAAGGATAAACAGAAACATACCCAGGAATAACCTCCTACGGGACTGGCCTAGAACAGAAAGTTACCAGCCACATCTTATTGTCACATATAATGTTGTCTCTGTTAGCTGTGGGAGGCAAATATGGGAGACAGGGACAGAGGAGTTGGAGGGGAACCACTGCTGCCTAAGCAAAACAGAGAAGGCAGCAGTGCTGCACAGGGAATAGGGGAAGCAGAGAGAGTGCAAGTGGTGCTGCTCACTTCCCCCACCCATGGTTGAGGCAGGGATGATATATGTGGGGGAGGACTGGGAGCCATTGTTGCCCCTACCCCCCTCTGCCAGTGAGACTTCCAGTGCTAGTCCAGCAGCCTCCCACCCTTCCTCGGCAGGCGCAGAGAGCAGCACCCACCCCCTGCCCTCCAACCAAGTAAGCATCATTGCAGGCAGACAGGGGAGGAGGAGAAAGAATGACAGCAGGGGGTTGCAGGAGGGAATGAGAAAACAAGAGAAGGAGTGACAGGCATTGGGGGAGGGAGAAAGAAAGAGAAAGACTAAGAGAAAAAGAAAATAAGAGAAGGAGTCAGGGTAGAGGGGAGGAAGCCAAAGCAGAGGAGTGGGGAATGGGATGGCTGCTCCTGCAGCTTCCTTGTAGATTCCCACTTGTTGCAATGTATTATCAATTTATCTACAGGCCAAGCTGAATAATGATACTTTTCTCATACACAGGCCTTTTAGAGTAGGTCTCTCCTTATAGCATCATAGAGCCGGAAGGGGTGTTATAGACCATCTAGTTAAATCAACAAAGCACTACATTCAAAGCTAGAGCATCCCCAACAGATTACTCTTTTGTCTCTACTTGAAGACCTCCAGCAAGGGAGAGCTCATCCATTCCAGGTCATTGGTCTATTGCTTAAAGACGGCATTTATTCACAAATCCAGGGGCACCAATCCAGGGATGAGACCATGCAGCAAATTCAGATGCTAACTCTATCCCCATATCCACTAATACAATACTATCACACAACCCAAAATATCAGCCAGATGTGAGAGTCCTACAGAGTCAGTCACCAAGTGTCCTTAAACAGGAATGCTTTATTGAGAAAGGTCTGCTATAGTCATCTGCACTTCTTGTGTTAGTAATGGCGCATACCGCCGCAATCAGGGCAATTATACAGAATTTGAAAAGGGGTCTGGTAATGCATGGTAACCAATCATTATGTCAGATAAAAGGTGCCTAAAATACTGGTTTTCAGTTTCCAGGGGAAAAGCAGAAAGAATAAGAGTCAGGAGAAGAGATACATGGGCCAACACTAACAGTCTCTCAAGATCGGAGTAGCTCAAAGAGCGATAAGCATGCCATGAGAAATATAACATAACATTCCACATTCTTGACATCAAGGGTTCACTCATCCCACCTCCAGGGCAGGAGATGGCAGCATTAGCTGACATTCTGCCCCCCCCAAAAGCCCCCCCGACCCTCCAGGCTTAAGTGGGTACAATTTGTGGAAGGCACAAAGCAATGCAGGAGTGTTAACATGTTCAGCCGCCACCCATTCATTATCTCCTGGCCCAAAGTCTTTCCAGCGCACAAGATAAAATAAGTGACCATGTTTAAGCTTAGAGTCCAAAATTTGTGCAATCTCACAATGAGGTTCACCAGAATTGTCACGACAGGGCCACGGGGCTTAGGCAAAACAACGCAGGTCAGATAACAGTTCCAAAGTCAGCCAAGAGTTCAGTCCGAGAAGAGAGCTTAAACAGTTCTAATTAATGAGCCGAGCGGTAGTTAAGCAAGCCAGAGGTCAGAGCCGTCAATCACCTTGATTCAGAGGAGTCGAGCGGAAGACGTTGTCACAGGAATGCCAGAGGTCAGAAAGCCGAGATCAAGATGCAGGAGAGTCCGAAGCCAAGAGTCCGAAGTCAAAACTAGGTCCAAAGTCCAAGGAGATGCACGGGAGTCAGAGAGGTGCAGAGCGAAGTCCTGTCCAGGAATCAACATTGCCAGCACGCCTTGCTAAGAGCCAGCAGTCTGTTGATCTAGTGTGCCGGCTCGTTAAACAATTAGCAGCTTCCGGACACTGTCCTGCTTCTGCTAGTATTCAGGACTTAGAGCTCGTCTCCCCCGCATGCGCGCCTCACTCCTCCTGTTTCTTAGCTCCTGGCGTCTTCATTCACAGAGCCAGCTCACAGGTGGAGGCAAGCCTGGGGGCGATGAGCCTGGACCGGGCAGAGGCTGAACAGCCGCAGATGGGTCCTGCTGCAGGCTTGACTCCCCAAGACTTACGTCTGTGTCTGTTAAAGGAGCCTGGTCAGGGTTGTCAGGGGCTAATTCAGGAGCAGGCATGACAAGAATCAGAGGAGGAGGAATTGGTTGCTGAGGCCACCAGAAGTTCAGTCCGGGGTCCCATTTCAATAAGCTCAAATGGAAAATGGGATGCAAAGATTTCAGTGATTTAGGCAGTTCAAGTTCAATGGTCACCTCACTGAGCTTTTTGAGTACTTTAAATGGGCCCACATATTTCCAGCCCAATTTATGACTGGGCTGCAGGCCCCTGATGTCCTTGGTCGACAAATACACTATGTTCCCAGGTCGCAAATCCTACCCAGGCACCCTCCCCTTATCTGCTTGTTTTTTTATAGTCCATCTTGGCTTTATCCAATGTCTTTGCTATTAATGGCCAAGAGTCCTGTAAAGCCTTCCACCAGTTTTGAGAGTCTCCTGACCCTAGACCAACAGTAGTGAATTGTGGTAGGGGGGGTTCCTTCATATCTGCAGGAAGCCATAAAGGGAGAAACACCCATAGGGGAATGAACCACAGTATTATAACTGTACTCTGCAAATGGCAACAAGTCAACCCAATTGTCTTGTTGATAGTTCGAGAAACAGCATAAGAATTGTTCGACACCCTGATTGACTCTTTCAGTTTGGCCACCAGTCTCTGGGTGATAAGCACTGCTGAGTGCTTGCTCCACTCCCGATACGCACAACAACTCCTGCCAGAAGGTGGCAATGAACTGCGACCTGCAGTTGGAGATTATCTTGCGCAGGATTGAATGCAGTTTGATGATGTTACTCAGAAACATTTTGGCCAATGCCTTAGCCACGGGTATTTGCTTGAATGGAATGAAATGAGCTTGTTTCATAAACAAATCCACCACCACCCAGATCACTGTTTTCCCCTTACTAGGTAGCAGGTCTGTGGTAAAATCCATAGAGACCACCTCCCAAGGTCAGCTAGGGGTTTCTAATGGTTTCAAGAGACCAGCCCCCCCAGCATTTACACATTAAACATGTTTGGCAAGAGCTCACATAAGACAAGATATCTCCACACATGCGTGGCCACCAGAATTGGCGTTGCAGCAAATGAAGCATTTTTAAATAACCATAGTGGCCCAATAGTTTAGATTCATGAGCAGAGTACATGACTTCCCTCTGGAGAGACAGGGGGAGAGCCAGCTTATCACCTTTGTACCAACAAGCATTGGAGCTCTGCACCACTTCAGGGTCTCCCTGGAAATCAACTTGGTCCGCCTCAGTGTAAGCTTGGGCACATTTCTCCTGCCAGGCATTAACAGGAGGATGTTCAACCCCCCTGCTCTTGCTCCTCGTGACCACCACACCTCCCAGTTGGGCCAGGGTAAACATTGAGTCAACAACCTCATCCCGTAGACTATCGTGTTGCAGGAGGCCGGAAAGGGCATCAACCAGGGAGTTTGACTTCCCCAGAAAATGATGGAGCGTAAATTGAAATTTCGAGAAAAATTCAACCCACTGGAGCTGTTTCGCATTTAAAGTTCTATAGGTTTTAAGTGCCTTGAGGTTTTTATGATCAGTCCAAACCTTGAACAGAATGTGTGCCCCCTCCAACCAGTGGCGCCATGTAGTCAGAGCTAGCCAAATGGCCGCAGCCTCTTTGTTCCAGACCGTCCAGTTGCGTTCAGATTCCCTGAATTTTTGGGGCACATAGGCAAGGGGGTGCAGCTTCCCATTACCCCGTTCTTGGAGGATTGCCCCCCTCTCATAGCCACATCAGATGCATCCAGATGTACAATGATTTTTTTATTATTATTTTCGTCAGGATGCGCCACAATACAAGAACTCGTGGGCACTCCATGAAATTGCTGAGCAGTCGGGTTAGAACAGATAAAAGGAAGTACTTCTTCACCCAAAGAGTGATTAACTCGTGGAATTCACTGCCACAGGAGGTGGTGGCGGCTACAAGCATGGACGGCTTCAAGAGGGAATTAGATAAACATATGGAGCAGAGGTCCATCAGTGGCTATTAGCCACAAAGTATAGATAGGAACTCTCAGTCTGGGGCAAGTGATGTTCTGTAATCTTGGTGTTTAGGGGGGCAACAGTGGGAGGGCTTCCTGCCCCCTCTGGGGACCTCCTGAGGGCACCTGGTGTTTTTGGCCACTGTGTGACAGAGTGTTGGACTGGATGGGCCACTGGCCTGATCCAACATTGGCTTTTCTTATGTTCTTATGCTTGTGTGCTCATAGGGTGGTGAGAACTTCGTGCACCAATTTTATATGTGACTTTCAATCCAGTGAGTATAAAAGGATATCATCTAGATAGCAAAGGACCCCTTTGAACAGGTGTTTGTGCAACACTTCATTTATTAAATTCAAAAAACTTCAGGCACCCCTTGAAGTCTGAACAGCATCACCAGGTATTCAAACTGGCCCGGGGTAGATTGAATGCAGTCTTATACTCATCCCCCTCCCGGATGCGCACTCGGAAATATGCATCCCAAAGATCCACTTTGGAGAATATTTTTCCCTGGGCCGCCTCTGCCAGGAGATCTTTGATCAAGGGGACGGGGTATGCATTAGAGGTTGACTCCGCATTCAGCCCTCTATAGTGTGTACACAGCCTCAACCCCCCATCTTTCTTTTTCTGGAACAATACAGGGGCTGCGAGGGGGGAGGTTGCAGGCCGAATGAATCCCCGAGCCAAGTTTTTGTCAATGAACTTGCATAGTTCAAACCTCTCTGCAGGGCTCATTGAATACAGTTTCCCCTTGGGCAATTTATGTCCTGGTAATAATTCAATAGCACCGTCAGTGTTTCTGTGAGGGGGTAACTCATCAGCCTCAGTCTCCTCAAATACCTCACTTAAGTCCCAGTACTCCATAGGGATAGTGTCAAATTCCTCCATGGCCATGCAAGCATTCAGAAGTGGAGTTTCAGGTGCTGAGCCCCATTCAGGGTTGCCACCGGTGCTCTGCACAACCATCAGTTACAAAACGCACCTTCCCCTCACTCCACACAATGTAAGGGTCATGAGAGCCCAGCCAAGGACTCCCTAACACCATGGGGAACTGAGCATGGGGGTTAATGGCAAATGTTCTTTTCTCCCAGTGCTCCCCTATTCCAACAATCAATTGCTCATTCTCATAGGCACAGGGTTCCTTCATCTCTGACCCATCCATCTGGGTAAATCGTAGGGGCTCATCCAAATTTGTCACCCCAATCCCCAGGCCTGTGACTACTATTGGGCTTATCAAGTCTCTAGCACACCTTGAGTCAATAAGGGCCTGTACCCTAACCTGGATTCCCAGGTCTGGGTTGATAACTGTGAGCATAACATAAAGGGAGGGGTGGGGTTGCTCACCATGGGTGGCACTGATTGTTGAGGGACCTGCTGAATAGCTCTGTTTAAAGCAGGTCCTTCCTGTTTCCCACCAGCTGGATTAGGTGAAGCCTCAATCAGAATAAAATTTCTTCTCCTACTAGAGGGGTTCATCTAACTTAGGAAAACTATGAAGTTTGTGTTCTACCAACTGCTGTTTGAATACAGGATAAGCAAATCTGAGTTTTGCATAGAACTGTTACAGAAACTATTTCTTGCATTTCATGTTCCACTGTTTATGTACATCTGTATGTGTGTGTAGGTGTCAGGTTCCTGTCAGGTTCTGCTTCCTTGTAACTTTCCCAGTCACAGATCCCGGTGGGAGCTCGGCATCAGTTCCTGCTCTGATGGCTCAGTTCCCCCTCCTCCCCCCTCCTTCCCACTCCAGCCTCCTATAGGTGAGCTCATGTGTTTTGCTAAACTGCACTTATCTATGTTGATTTCTATTGTAACCTTGGGCAACTGGGCTCTGCTTTTCCAGGTGTCTTACGCGGGGGCGGCAAGTAGCTTTCACACAGGGTCAGGGTGGGAATTTAGTTTCAGCTTACGCACCTTTTCTTCCCTGAAAAAGTAACGGTAGATTTTTTGGCGCTTGATTATTTTCCTTCTGATTGGTACCTATGCTTATGTTCCTGTTTGAATACAGTATATGAATCCCCTCCCTACTGTATGTGGTATCACAAACAAAGCAAGTGTTCCTGAAAGACCATTAAGAAATAAAGACTTTGTTTTAAACCACAAGGCCTGACTTTTTGGATCTATTCAGAAGTCTCACAGTAGGAAAGCACCACACATTTGATAATCACATTTGATCAGTAGATTATTTTTTTCTCCCCACACTATCTTAGAACAAACTAAATTAACTCTTTATCATCCTGTTAGATCTGTCATGATCTCAGTGTATGTCTCTCTTAACAGTTCATTGATATGACTAGCCACAAATACTCAAATAAAAGAGAGATGTGGAGAAAACACTGGTGATTCTGTAATGTCTGTCTTACACAGTAGAATTAATTTTTCTTTAAAACTGAATTTTGTTTTGTGCCATTTAGTATTATTAAACATGTCTGGCATCTACAATGTTTAGCAAAAGAGTAAAACTAGTTGTTAAAGAAAGACATACCAGACTTTTAGCATAGTTATTACAGAGGACGTTGTGGAGAGTGAAGAGAATTGTAACTGGAAAAGATGAACTTGCTGTCCTGTTTTTCTACTATATGGCAACACTATTGATAAAATAGATCAATGAACTTTAATAGAACTACAGCTAACATCCACTATGTTTCCGTATGTACAAATGTGACCCAAATAATTATTTGCCATTTTATGGTACTTACTGATGCCATGGTTCCCAGTGAATACAGTACAAGTCTAAAGCACTGTAAACAATTTGTACCACCTTTCCAAGGTGGAACAGTTGTGCTAAAAGTCTTTTTATACTTGGTAGGAAAAAAGGAATCAGGAGCTCTTACTGCTTTCTCTTCAGGAGAGCTGGAAATAGAATTGTTCAGTGTCAAAAGAGCCTTGATTAAATGAAAGTTAAAATTACCAAGAGAAGGCTGCCTTCCCAGAACTAGGATAATTATTAAAGCAGCTTCACACCATTTTTTCCAAAGAGTACCACATCTATTGTTGAAGAGCCCTATGAATAAAAGGAAAACATGCAACAAATTGGTCATTTCTGTTATAGCAGGTATTAAGGGGCTAGAGAATCACAAAATCAAGTTAAGAGTTCTTTCTCGTTAAAAGGAGATGGGACTGCCATGGATAGACATATATGTACATAAGGAAGGAGAATTAAGAAAGATTTCTCCCAGCCCTTCCAGAGAAAAGGTTTATGTGACTCATTTCACTCTGGTTTTTGCAAAGTGCTTCTCTCCACTAGAGAAAAAAGTGCACCTACATCGGGTTCATCTCCCAGATAAAAAACATCCAGGAATCAATCATGTGATCTAAACCTGTCCTCCTGTGATTTGGCTCCATCATGCCACCATATAGATGGCTGGTAGCGTCAGAGTCAGGGCCCACATTCTGTGCTGGTTGAAGTTAAGGTATACTCTCACTCCCTACCTCATGGAACACCAAGAACATCTTAACAAGGCCTCAGATACTTCTAAAGTCAAGTCGAGGACTAAGGTGACTTTTTTAAAAAAGAAAAGGAAACCAACAATAACCCTCTAAACCATATATTAAAACCACATCTCTCCAGTAATATCTAATACAAAACAGAAAAGATAATCTAGAAAAGGCTCTTGGGTTTGTTTGTTTGTTTTTTTAAAAATCTTTGTCTATTCTCTTCCATGTTTTAATGCAGATGCAATTAGTTCCAGTGTAATAATATGGACTGGCATGTTCCAGAGTGAATGCAGGCCTCCTTGACTGTATTTTAACAACTTGCTCAATATTCACAGATTGTCCTACTTGAAGGAGTCTTCATGTGTCATATAAGCAATTCTTAGAACTCTTTGGGTTAATAAATGTTGGAAGCACCATGGTAATAGTGATGGGGGGAAAGTCTTCTCCACCCCAAGCCCTCTTCTTGTCATTGGTTCTGGAATTTCAAGTGAATTCCAGACTCCAGAGATAAATCCCCATGGAGAAAATGGCTGCTTTGCAGGGCAGACTCCACGGCATCACATCCCCACTGAGCTCCCTCCCCAAACTCTGCCCTTCCCAAGTACCACCCCTAAATCTCCAGGAATTTCCCAAGCTGAACTTGGCAACCCTAGCCAGGCCCATTGGGATTATCCCCTCTCCCAGAATTATGCTACCAGTGACTACTAGATCCTAGTGCCCAAAGTTTTTCAAATGGAGGGATGACATCCAAAAATATGAGCTCCAAAGTAGCTTTTATCCATCTGTGTCAGCTCTCTTCCTCCTCAGCAGGCCTCCTATATGCAACTGAGCCAGAGAATCTCAATGGCAACTGGGCCCCAAATATCCATTAGGTCTCAAGCCATGTTGTTACCAGTTCTTCCCATGCCACACTGGTCCTGCTGTGAGAGGAGCTTGGACTGCTATGTGACTCTTCTGAAATGAATCAGTTCACTCCCTAACCTTCCACCGATTGCTTGAGGAAAGGGGAATTTTGTGACTGGCTCATTCTGCTAGCAGGCAACATGACTGATCACCACAACCACTGTTCTCTTCCAACTGTAATTCTATGACTGGGGAAACGTGCTGCCTCTTTCCCTCTTCATGACATGTCCAAGCAGCATCAGCAGGAAATTGAATGACCTCATGCTGCAGTCTGGCACAAAAGGGCAGCAATAACCATTTACAGCTCTTTCCATGAGTGCACAGAAGATACATTTCAATAGGTTCATCATGCACAAAGTTATCTTACAATATGAAAGACAGAGGTGGGGGAAATTCCCCACAGAGTTTGCTCGTTGTCTTAACTAGTCTAAGCATGTTCCACATTATATTGGGTAACATGTACTTACTAGTGCTGGAATGTCTCAATTATGTGAAACAAGAAACTTTGACTTTGTGGCCTTTGTATTAAAGTGTAAATATATCCCTCTCAGAAGCACAGAAGAGATTATAATATGCATTCTTCAAAAGTTAAGGAGAGATCCTCCACATTTTTTAGCCTTCCCGTAAACCAGTGATAACAAAGAGCTTGTTTTTGCATCTGTTAATTTCTAACACTGAGTTCCTTATTTCACAGATACCAAAAGTCCCTAAGATTAAGAGCGGCATACTGCCCAGGTTTTATGCCCAAGAGTCATTCCACAACACTTATGTTTTGATCTTTGCTCCCTCCTCATGGTGCAATTGCTGGGATCACCACCCTTTTTCCCGCCAGTTGCCAGTAAGCACTATAGGCCGAAGTTCAGATTTCCCTGTGACTTTTTGTGAAGGCTAGGAAACTACAACCAATCCTCCTGCACAGACACAAACTGGTTCCTTCAGTCATTATTTCTATTGACTGTACTGCCCAGACCCTTAGAGATCTTTGCAACTGTACATAGCAGTCTATTTCTTTTAATTCTATTCTGTTCACTCTCTAGGGCCTCTGCAATCATATTGTCTCCTCCCCTCCCTAAACGGTCAGAGGTGCACTAATTTAACCCATCCAACAAGCACAGTCTACTTTTGGTCTTACTCTGACCTCCCAGCAGACCTCATAGCATTGAAAAGTGAAAATATGACAGGAATACTTAAGATTGTTCTAATTTGTTATAGAGAGTGCCATTCTTAGTGAGTAGGGCACATAATTTTTTTTAAACTCCTGAAATGTAAAAGATCACACTAATCCCTTTCAATCCTCCCAAATATCCTTTAACAGCCCACTGACTTCCTTTACCTCCTAACCTGCAAAGGCCTTCTAAAATAGAAAGGTTCTAAGGCTTCTCTCCCCCCCCCCCCCCCCGCAAATATGTCTCCCCAAAGGAAGGGAATCCCTGAATTGTGTAGCGCCTCTTCAATACACCCTTCTCATATAGCTGGTGATAATTAAGAAGGCCTCTTGAAACCAAAGACAATTATGTGAAATTCCCTTAATTGTGTCTGGGAGGCTGAAAATCTTAGTGCAAGGGTTATTGATATAACAGGCAAATAAGGAGTCTGGAAAGTTATTATGAGAATGAAGTACTCTTGTGATTGTAACATTTCCACTGATAAGACTACTAGAACAAGGAGTCCTACAAATAACTTTTATATAAATAGCAACTAACAAATGTTTTCTACAGCACTCTCTAATTCTCCGAAATGAAGACCATATAATCTTAAAGCTGTCACAACCTTGTCTCCCCAGCACTCAGCTCACTCCTTTCACCTGCCAGCTTGGGCTCAGTGCTTCAGCTAAATCACTGAGGAAACAGGATGGGGGAAGGGGAGGAATTTATCCATTTTGGGCTCCCTCTGTCCAAACTATGGTGGCAGCCACCACAACTAGAGAGGTTCCAGTTTTGGGAATTTTCCCAGTACAGTACTGGAAGAGATGTTCTGTCATCTATCTACCTCAGCAGGTCTTTCAAGCTGTAAATCAAGCTGGCCCTTCCCCAGTCTCTCACTTCCCCCTCCCTTCTTTCCCAACTAGGGGCAGAGCTGTCCTCCCTGGATTGTCCATGCCTTCATGTGGCTGAGCAATCTATAGGCTTCCATGAGCTCTCTCTCCCAAGAAGCAAGTGGTTTGGTTTCCAAAACAGCTTTATTCTACCCAATGCCTCATTAAGTAGGAAACACAGATTGTTACAGCAAAGACAAATATAGGATTGTCTAGAGAAAAATAAACATAAAAGAGCACTAGCTAGAGTTAACTTATTCTCTGTTTAAGATCCCCCATAGTACTTTTTTAATACAATATTTTATTTTACCATTTAAAGGAGATACAAAATAAAAAGGGATAAAGGGAAAGGTGAGAAGCATAAAATGTCATTTGTTAAACCCATTTTAAGGACATTACATAATACAAGACATGAAAAAGTATAACAAAGAGTATCATAACAAATCAAAATATAGTAAAATAACCCGTACTTCAAAATAATAATTTCTCATGTATATTTCCATTATTTCCTGTCTAAAGGGCTAGGTAAGAAAGCATATAAGCAAAAAAACATAAGAAAGGAGTTAAAAAAACATTTTTCTTATCTGTATAAAAGGTTTATACTATCATATAATAACTAGTAAATATGTAACTATAACAGCTACAAGAATGTGTAACAGCTACAAGAATATAATTTTACAATTTTGAGTGTTAATTTAAATTTATTTGTAAATCATCTGACAGCTTTGTCTAATCTAGTTTGTCTGTAGTAATTATAAAAGCCTCAAATTCAGTGATCAGCTTTTTATTTATATAGTTTGTCCTTTTTGCCATAACAGCATCTTTTTCCATTTTGTCTCTCTAGTTCATGAGATTAGGGCAGATTTCAGACTTCCACTTTGCTGCAAATACTATTCATGCCATGGTTATCATATATTTGAACAGTTCATGCACTGATCTATTTATATTAGATGGTATAATTCCTAATAGCATGATCTGAGGTTTCATGGGAAATTTTAAATTCAAGATTTTCTACATTTCAGTATGTATTTCTATCCAGAATTTGTTGGGTTTTTTGCAGGACCACCACATACGGTAAAAGGTACTATCTGTCTCTTTACATTTCCAGCATTTTCCTTCTTTTTAGATTTCCAACCCCCATCCTCCTTGTGTGGAGAGAAGGGTCAGTCTCTTCCCACCTCTGAATAAACTTACTGAGACTTATTTGCCCTGAGGGTTTGACAAAGACAAAAACTAGACAAAGCTGTCATGCACTCCTATTTCTCGGATTTCAGACTGAGGCTGAGGACAGACTGGCAATCTAAAGCGGGGCAGGCACGCTTCGCAAACGGAGGAAAGGAGCACGTTCAGACATGCGCATCTGTCCGTCGGCTCCGTTGCGTACTTACCCGTCTCCCAGTCGCTTTCCTTCCGCTTTACCCGGACACCGGTTTTTCCCGGTGTTCAGGGGCCTTCCTCCGCATGCCTCCCGCTTCCAAACAGTGTGAACTGGAAAAAGCGGGAGGCATCCAGAGGAAGTGTGAACGCACCGGCAAAAAGTTTTGCGCATGTGTGCACATGCGAAAAACATCAAAGGAAAACAAAAAAAAGTGCAGCGGCTCGCACAAGCTGCGCGCGCTGGCTATGCAGCAGTCTGAACGCTCCGTATCGCCGCTGATCCGCATTGCTCTGGCCAGTGTGAACGGCCAGCTCCGTGGGTTTTTTCCCCCGCTCCAGTTCCCTCCGCTTTGCCTCCGCTTCAGATTGCCAGTCTGTCCTCAGCCTGAGGAGTACCCCCTTGTTCGGACCAATGGCAATTGAAGGGCTTATTCCAATTCACCAATAACACTCCCAGTTATAGATCACAGGCATCCCCTGCCCCACCCCTCAGTTTGATGTTTCAGGTAATTTGGCCCTTGGCGCCTTCGAGGTGAGAGTGAGATCCTCCCTCAGAAAAGAAGTGACCATTCAAGGATGCTCTGCTGCCTGCCCAGATTTTCCCAAGTCCTGCATTACCCTAAAAAATGCCACTCTGTCCCTTTAGTGTGGCTGGGGATACAATCACCCATTTCAGCAAATAAATTTGTATTATTTCCCATCAGAGTGACCCCTATTCCACAAGTCCACAAATCACCTATTTACACAAATTACCAAAATATGAAGAAATGTCTCTAAATGATAAATTTAAGCATAAAGTAATGAAAGTAGCCCTGTATGTTGCCTATAGTTCATCATCAGAGTTCTTTGAGCAATAATTATACGTACAGGCCTAGACATGTCTATAAATGACACCTACTGTAAATTCCTCTCACTTCTGACAGTCAGAGAGGCAGTAGCACCCTATGAAGGGTAGTTGCTTCCTACGACTTGGCTTAGTTTCAAGAACCCCATATATGTGGGCCCAAATACAAAATTACTTGAGAAAGAGTGGACTTGTTTTCTTGTTCTCTGCTGTCATTGCTCTTTCCCACGGTTCTGACTTTTGCCCAACATTTCATTGTCTAAATTAATTGCTGTGATATTCCCGTACCTCTAAGACATAATGCAAGCAAGAAGCAAAGGGCAGGGAAGGAAAAACATGTGCATGCACACGGACTCACACACTTGAAGATAAATGAAACACTTTGGAAAGCACAAGTGCTAAGGAGCAAGTAGAACTGGGTCACTGAGTATGAGCCAGGAAAAACATAAATGTGGAAATTAGAGCAGCCGAAATATTTTCATATTACCTCACCCAAAGGTTTAACAAGTCTGGACAGCAGGATGTTTTGGAAAGCTATTGTGGGAAAGGAGGAAGGCATCTTTGTGCTATTTCCACACAGTCCGATCAGATATCACACATGTGTCCGTACACGTGTAACTGGAGATGTCCTCAATGCTTAACAAGAAGCAGGAGCTTATTTGTTAACATATTGAGAAGATATATAATTAAACTGCCTGCTGATATTCTTAAGAGATAGTGGCTGTAAGGTTTTTTTTAGTGTGTGTGTTTTTAAGAATCTGACTGCAGACTTCTTTCTCTTTTTAAAGTTCACTTCCATTTTAATTTTATCTAGTACAAATATTTAAACTTGGTTGGTAGGTTTAACTCAAAAGGATAAAAACTGTTTGCTATCCAATTACACTCCAGATTCCACTGTTTATTCAGTGAACTTATTTCCTGCATATGCAGCCCCTCATTACTAATACGTACCTTTCTCTCCACTCCAAAGAAAGTATTATATGGAAAGTATTTCATTCAATCATTCAACAAAGTTAAAGCCTACCTTCCTGCCCTGACAAGTGACACCAAAGCAGCTAACAAATTAAAACATCCATAATAAAGCCACATTTTAAAACCATTAAAACCAACCCCCCACACACAATGCCACTAAGTAGCCAATGCTTCTGTGGTATCATCAGCTTCAGTGTTTTCCCCAGTCTTCACAAAAGGCTACTGGAGCTCAGTGACCAAGGGAAATCATAGATTCAGTGAGAGTGTCAGTCTGATTTCTGCCTTGACTGAATTGAGTCTGATTTCAGCCCTAGCTGAGAAGAGTCGAGTACTGACAGTTTTGGAATTCAGCCTTAACTGAGAGCAATTTAACACAGACAGGAGAACTGGGGGAAAGTTGGCATGGAAGTTTGGAAAGTAGGCAAAGGCTTCCATTTGGACCAAACAAAGGGAATAGATCTTCTAGTGAGAGAAGGAATTTCCCTACCCAGTTAAAACAGGGAGTTAGCTCTGAAATGTGAAGAGACCCCTGGTCTGGAGTGGTTAGAAACTGCCTTTAGAGACCTTAAGAGTTAGTTAAAAACCGAAGACAAGTATTGGTGTTTCAAGAGAAGGGGTTTTGGTACTGGAAAGAGTGTACCAGCCTTCTGGGAACCAAAAGAGTTAGAGATTACTCAAAGAAAGTGTTCTAAAGTGTTTGGTGAAAACACTGGAACAAAAACCTCTCAACATAAGATTTAAGTCACTGTGAAAAGCTTAAGAAACCCTTATTAGCCTGAAACATAGAACTAAGGTTTGTGCCTATACTGATTTTACCTCAGAGTTATCATATTGAGATATCTCAGAAATTTTACCCCTGATTTCACCTGACCTTTTCCCCTATGTTATTTTTATTTATGCCATCATCACAATGCATAGCAGCTACATTGCATCCAGCGCCTTTCAGGGATGGCAGTGATCTCAAGGTCCAGTTAGGCTCAATTTGGAAAATATAGTTATTGTGGTAACTTGGTCATAAGCCATTTAGGACCAGGAAAGTACAATTGGACATTTCCGATCCCAAATAGTGTCTGAAATTCACTGTTTTGTTTAGAAAGACTCAAAGAAAGACATTCCCCAAAATTTAGGATTCCTGAAATTAATCTCCTAAAATCTGGGGGTTATTTTGGACTGTTTTGGCTTGGGAGGCAGACCTGGCATCTGGAGACCAAGTCCATCTCCTGTTCTCCCAACGGTCAGCAAATCTGGTGTAATGGAATGCCAAGTCTACCTCCATCCAACGGGCAAATCTGGATGCCAGGTCTACCATTCATTGAAAACAGTGGAAGTAGACCTGGATTCTGGACTCATACACCAGGTCTACTGGCCATTGGAATCAACTGAGATAGATGAGTCTCCAGAGGCCAGTTGAAATAACCCAAAACAATTCTGAATTTCCCCCCCCCCAACCTAATTAATTCAAAAAGGCTAATTTAAGTGAGTGGTCTGAGGAGAAGAGCAATGGAAGATCATTATGCTGTGGTAAGTCTCAAGTATTTCAGTGGGAGAGACTGGCATCATGACCCTAATTTGGGGTACTTTGAACTTTCTGAAGTACCTTCTTTTTATTTCAGGTATTTCTGATCCAAAATGAAACTGGGAACATAAGGCACTGTTTTGGCTGGGAAAGACAGGTCTAGCTCATGTTGATTCCAATAGGTAGTGGGAACCTCAATAATTATGCAGAATCTCAATGTGTGAGGAAGGGCAACTCTAGAGAACAGCCTCTATCATATGTAACAGGAAAAACTTCAGTAATAACTTACTTCAGTAATAACAATAAATTGAAAGAGAGAATTCAAACCCCAGGCTTCCAGAGTATAAGGGCCACCACTTGGATGCAGACTTTAAAAAAAAAAACAACCCTCAGCAACAGTAAAGATGAACTTCTGCCCTTGACTCAATTGGCTGGCTAACCATGGAGCATTCTGCCTTCTTGCCAAACCAATGTCCTGAACCACAGCAACTTATGTTTCTTTTTAATATATGCAGTTCCTGGAAAATAAAATGTGTTGTTATACTTTGCTCTGACAGTAGCATTTCTGGATTGTTTCATGTCATGTTTAGAAATAACCAGGCTTTCATTTTACTTCAGCAGGCTGGCCATTAGGGAGTCCAGGAATAGTTCATACTTAAAAGAGTGGCTAGTCTCCCACAGCTTAAATGGTTTTTGTTATTGCAGCTGAATAACAGCCTAATTGCAGCCTTTACGTTCTTTTTTCCCCTAAAGTAACCTAATTAATTCAAAAAGGCTAGTTTAAGTGAGTTGTCTGAGGAGAAGGGGAATGGAACATTTATGCCGGGGTACGTCTCAAACATTTCAGTGGGAAAGACTGGCGGCATGACCCTAAGCAGAGTTACACCCTTATAAGTCAATTGAAATGAATGGCTTTAGCAGAGTATAACTTTGCGCAGGATGACGTTGTAAAGCTTGCACTGAAGTTAAGCTCACACCCTGTATGTCTAATAGTACTTTTACTCTTTTAGGAGCTGCATTCAGGAGCTACATAGTATTAGCTCAGGAATGTTCTAATGAAAATATTCTGTTATGCTCTGTAGTGTGTATTCATACCATGCTGCAGAACATATTCCAACATTTCCTGGAATAAGTATTGCAACAAGGCACTAAGCAAAACTATTTCATTGTATTCTGAAATAACATGAGTTCCAAATGTTGTATAAAATAACCCAGTGTCCCACAGAACGTGCACTGAACATTGAAGTGCTGGGCAGATTTATCAGAATACAACCCTGGAGATGCTTAGTTCAATTAGTAATAGAATTTGTGAAATTCAACCTGCAGACACAAACATACACACACACACACCAGCCTGCCTCCTCCTCCTCCCTGCCCTTTTGACAACCTTGCCCAGTCTCCAACCCCTGAAATTCCCTTGCTTGTCCAGGTCAGGGTTGCCAACTTTCCCTTTAATAAAGGATAATAATATTCTTTACCTTTAAAGCCCTTTATGGTCAGGGGCCTACCTACCTGAGGGACCGTCTTTCCCCCACATGTTCACCGGAGAGCACTGCGGTCAGGATCCCAAAACCATATGGCCCTTCCAGGCCCCAAAGACGTCAGGCTGACATCAACTAGGGCCAGGGACTTTTCAGTGGTGGCTTCGTGCTGGTGGAATGAGCTCCCAGAAGACCTTTTACAGTTCTGCAGGGCCTGCAAGACAGAGCTCTTCCACCAGGCCTTTAGTTAAGGAGCCGCACCCAACATACTAAGGCCCTGTGCTCAATACCATCACCGATAGCCTGAGTTTTGCCAACTTTAAAATAAAATATTGACTACATTTACTAGAATGTTAATGATACCTTGCTTTTGACATCGCCATTTAAATTGTTCACTAGCATCTTATGTTGTGTTTTTAAGCTTTTACTTATTTTGTTGTTTTAGCTTCGGCATGTTATGTAAGCCACCCTGAGCCTGCTCCAACAGGGAGGGCAGGGTATAAATCAAACAAATAAATAAATAAATAAATAAATGTGTTCCAATGGCCAGTTGAAGTTTTCCATGGCTTGGGAGTAGATAAATATCCCATTGACCATTAGGGCAGCCAAATCCTTCCAGGGGGTGGAGATTCTCCCACTAAATGGGTCCCCAATCCACCAGTCCAGATTCAGCCGGTGGGGGGAACCCCACCCCCAAAATGGCCAAATCAGACTGACGTGCCCAGCGCAATGACATTGCCCAGAAGTGATGTCATCACACTAGGCCTGTCGCAGGGCGACGCTCTAACAATCACCCTGAAAACTCTATGATACCATAGAGTTTTTAGGGTGATTACCAGAGTGTCACCTAGTGATGTGCCCAGCGTGATGGCATCACTTCTGGGCAACATCATCACGCCGCATGCACAAAACATGCACGTGAGAGGGTCCCAGATTGGGATCGAGACTCCCCTGCTCAGACACATAAGTGACTTGGCAACCCTATTAAGCATTTATTTAAGGGGTAGGATATTTCTCCAAGTCAGCTGATAACCCTGGGCACGTGATTACACAAATAGCCCTCTGTGTTTCTACTTCCCATATAAAATCCCCCCATCCCCTTTCTCACTGCCCCTTTACTCTACAGTCCAGTTCCACAGCCTCATGTGTCTGTCTGTAGGCCTCTGGCCTAGCAGGGATTACATAAATGTGCCAGTTCAGTGAACTGGTGCCTCAGTTTCACACACATACAAGAGTCACCACAATTAGACATGTGTAATTATTTATTATTTAAAATATTTATTAGCTTCCTTTCTACTTTGTGAAACTTAAGGCAGCTTACCATATGAGTAAAACATTACCAAAACACAATAAGGCAGGCAGGCAGGCAGACAGACAGACAGACAGATAGATAGAGCAATTATAAAACCCAGGAAACTCACAATTTAAAAACTCCAGTTAGGACTGCAAATGATAAAAGCTAAATCAATCAAGAGCACTGCTAAATAAAACTATATTCAACTGCCTCCTGAAGATTGACAATGAGAAGGTCAGGCATACCTCCCTGGGGAGGTGGTTCCAAAATTGTGGGGCTGCCGTGGGAAAGGTCCTCTCTTGTGTACCCATCCAAACAAACATCTTTAATTGGTGAGACAGTCAGGAGGGCATCTCTGAGTTCTTAATTCCCTGGCAGGAACATATGGGACAAGATAGTCCTTAAGATACCCCAGTTCCAAGAGTTGCCAGCCCCCACGTCCTTGCAGGGGTTCCCCCACTTCTGAGGGCTTCAATCCACTCCTGCCCAGCTGGCCAGTGGGAAAAGCCCTGCCCTAAGCTCCACCCCCAAGAGTGACTACCCACCCTGCCACCCCTCTCCCTCCCCTCCTACCTGATTTAAAGGGCTTCAGCTGATTGGCAAGCACTATGTGGCCTGCCAATCAGCTGGCGGGTCCTTTAAATCTAGCAGCAGGAAGGAGGAGGGGCAGTCATGGGCCACATGCTCAGATTGCAAAAAGACCCTTTTGGGGGGTGGGAGCTGCAGTGTGCAGGGCTGATTTCTCCCAGCCCTGGGTGCTGCAGCCCTCACCCTACTCACAAAAAGACCCTTAAAGGATCTTTTTGCAAGCCGAGCATGCGGCTGGCTACTGCCCCTCACCCTCCTTCCTACTAGATTTAAAGGCCTTCCAGCTGGTCAGTGGGCCACAGGGTCCCGGCCAAACAGCTGAAGCCCTTTAAATCAGGAAGGAGGGGTGGGAGAGGGGTGGCTGGTTGGGTGGTCAATCTTGGGGGCAGGGCTTGGGCAGCCCAGCTCACCCCCAGCTCACCCCCTAAATCTCCTCGCCGCAGCAACAAGGAGACCTGGCAACCCTAGTCCCAAGCCATGTAGGGCTTAAATAGCCTAGGCCAATTCAGTCAAGATTATTGGGGAAAGTCTCTCCCAGCCATGTTCCCTTAAATCTAAAAAAACCACAAACCCTAGTGATGACTATGGTCACCTCAAGATTAGACCACTGTAACGCTCTCTACATGGGGCTGCCTTTGTCTCAGATCCGGAAGCTGCAGCTGGTGCAGAATGCCGCAGCCAGACTGCTGATAGGTCTCTCTATGCGGGACCACATCCGGCCTGTGCTGAGGTTGCTGCACTGGCTGCCTTTTCCTTTGCACTACACTATTCAATCTGCAGTCATAAGCCTGCATAAATAGTCATGTTTACACATGCGTGTGTTGCTCTGGCACTAGTGTGAATCACATTAATAGAACCCAACAGTTTTCTCAGATTTTTGTTAATAAGCAGAATGAATCAAATTAGTCTAGTGAATGTTTTACACATTTTATTCTTCATGCTGGAAGAAGGATCATGCTGTGGGTGATTAGAACCATGGTCTATGGAAAGGACTTTATAGATGATAGGTTTGTTTAAAAGTAAATCTTGAAAACAGCTACATTGCTATAGATAAAAGAGACTGGGAAAACCAGCTCTCAATAGGAGCATGGAAGTGCTCACCTCAGCAATATCTCTACAACTCATAGCTTGTATTTTATATTATAGCTTCCTTCTGTCGATGAAGGTTCACCAGCAGATTATTCTCCAAACACATAAACAAGATGCTGCCTGGTGAAGTGGGGAGGGAGGGGGGAGGGATCCAGAATTTGTGCTGAGGCGGCTGTCTCAGCTGGCATCACACAATGCGTATTTGAGCAGCACCTGTTGTAAAATATGGGCCTTAGGCATCACCTACACCCCAGTAAGAAAGGATCTAAATGTAATGTAGTACATCTAAATGTTATGCCAGACAAGCCTATGCAAATGTTAAACATGGCTGAAATGGAAAAACAAGCAGCACTGACTCAAAACACCAACTTGCACATTTATGTGTTCTCTCTCAACTGCTTCATACATTATCATGGCTGTATGGAAACTCTCGCCTATGGCATCTTCCCACACCACCTCAATAACATTTGAAAGCATGCAACTCTGTGGGAGGTATAAATCATGGGTGGCTTTCACATTCAATTGTTGCACTGCTAGCTTAGGAGGTGCTTAGTCTTCACCAGTCATGCATTCGAAAGGATTTGTCTTCTAATCAATATTTTCAACATTTACTTGATGATGATACCTTTCTATCTTGCTAACATAAGATGACTGAATCATCACAGGAGTGGGATGACAGTGCCCACCCATAGTTAGTAGCCTTGTAGGGTTGCCAGCCCAGTGTGGGCAACAGGGAGCTTTAGAAAGCAGGGACATACAAATAGGTATGGAGGACCTAACTCTGCAAAGTCAGGCTGTGGTCACATGGCAAGGAAACCGCGAGATAGGTCCCGCTATAATTACAATCGGGGGGGGGGGGGGGTTTCCAGGTTGGGGATGATCACACATCCCCGCCCCCGCCCCGAACTGCAACCATTGCACAAATAGCCTCCAGATAGCTGCACTGCCATTTGGGTGGCGTGAGATTTTTTTTTAAAATTGCTTTGCACATGCACATGGCCGAATCCGCCCCCCCAGGACTCGCCTGACCCTTCCTTCCCCGCCTAACTGGCCACATGGAGCTTTCCTAATGCACAGAAACAGCTGACTAATTTAGTGAGAGCAACCCAGAGAGTAACCCTCAAGCCTGAACTGTATCCCAAGCCCATGGCATCCTCCCATTTCCGTGGCGGCGATATATGCGCTTGCACATAAATGTTCAATTTTTGTCAGCACACAATTGCTCATGCACTCAAAGGAGGAAGCTTTTAAAAAAAATGGCATGAAGAATGATCAGACGACCCTAATCACAATCCAAGCGAGAGATGTCTGTTCAGATCGGCGAAAATGTGGACTTAAAGCACAAATACCAGGAAAGTACTTGATACTCCCGGGGTAGGAAAATGTGCTGGGAAACCGGGAGCATTGCAGGAGTGAGCCTGCTTTGGTGCAGGAGGCGGATTGGCCTGTCTGATCAGCAAATTTAATTCCGCGATGGAACAGCGGCGAATCCTGATCAAAATGACCGTGTGACTGCACCCTCAGTTACGGTGCAAACCCAGAGGTGGCATTTTCACATCAGCCTCACGCTGAGTTTCAGGGGAATCCCAGAGCTTAGCACAAACATGGTGACATCACCTCCAGGTTCATACCAGAAATGATGTGCAATGCCTAATCGCCCCCCCCCCCGTTTTTGCCAATGGCTCTACCAAGCAGCGGCATGCAACCGTGGCTGTTAGATGGAATTCTCCCACCATAGTAGGAGACCTGGTAGCCCTAGTAGCCTGTGTGAACATATTTTACCTACATGCATATAAACTGTGTGCATAAAGGCTTGTCCACACAATCAGGAATCCAGGTTTTTGGGGGGGATTAACAGAACTCCCAATTTCCCTACTCCCTGTCTACTCACTAGGGTTGCCAGGTCCCTCCTGGCAGCCAGCAGGCAGGGGCGTAGACTTTGTAGATCCCGGGGGGGCAGGGGCTCTCTCGTGCGCGTGTGCACGGGACCATGTCCCCTCCGCTCCTCCCCCCCCGCCCCAGGGAGGCAGATCCGCGCTCGGGGCGCAGTCGCGGCGGCGGCAGCAAGCTGGCCGGCTGACTGCCACACGCGGGAGCATGTCCCCGCCGCCTCTCTCCCCCCCTCGCCCCAGGGAGGCAGACCCGCGCTCGGGGCGCAGTCGCAGCGGCGGCGGCAGTCAGCTGGCCGGCTGACTGGCCACCTGTGGGCGCTCCCTTTTGCCGGGGGTGGCTGAGCCCCCCCCCAGGAAATTTCGGGGGAGGCTTGAGCCCTCGAGCCCCCCCCCCCCTTGTAGTTGACGCCCATGCCAGCAGGGATTGGGGGGAACTTACCAGGTGAAAAAGAAAGACCCAGGTCACATCTCCAGTGTCACACAGGAAGTAATGCCATCATGCCAGTGACTCCCGGGTGACGCTCTGCTAGTTGGGTAAAACCAACTTCTACCATTGACTTTTTGCTCAAAGAACAGAACATCACCCAGAAGTCACTGGCTTGATGATTTTACTTCCTGTGTGATGCAGGCAATGTAGCCTAGGCCTTCCTCCTTCTACTGGTAAGTCCCTCTGCCAGCCAGCTGATCAGTGGCTGGGGGGCAGGGCCTGTGGGCAGGGGATCCCTGCCTTCACTGGGAGAGCTGGCAACCCTACTACTCACAGACTGTATATGTGGACAGATTCACGGTGGAGATTTCGGGGTGGAACCTGGAGATCTTCTGGAGACTTGGAGATGGAACCTGGTGAGAACAATGCCATAGAGTCCACTCTCCAAAGCGCTGACTGATCTTTGTAGTCTGGAGATGAGCTGTAATTCCAGGTCCCACCTGGAGGCTAGCGTCCCTAACATCAGGCCAGGGCCTGCTGTCCCAATCCCATTTAACCATCTTATAAGTACAGTGAAAAGGTCTCTGTGGGTGTATGTGCATGATCCCTGCTCACACAGAGAGAATCTGCATAGGAACATCTTGCACACAAATAGATTTCAGATACATGATTCGCCACATGAAGAGCTGATCTTGCAGGGGGAAAGTATGCATGATCATCCTCACCCTGCTTTCCTGTGTCTTCCCCACTTTTTTCTTTAAGAGAAGAAGAAGAGAAGAGATTGGATTTGTACCCCACCTTTCACTACCCAAAGGAGTCTCAGAGTGGCTAACAAACTCCTTTCCCTTTCCCTCCCCACAACAGACCCCTGTGAGGTAGGTGGGGCTGAGTGTCAGAAACTGCTCTTTTTCAAGAACAGCTGGTACAGAGCTATGGCTTGCCCAAGGTCATCCAGCAGGTGCAAGTGGAGGAGTGGGGAATCAAACCTGGTTCTCCCAGATTAGTCCATGCATTTAACCACTACACCAAACTGGCTGCATTAAGTACATAAGCATCCTGTCCCTGGGCTCCTAGCTCCAACTGCTGCTCAGTGGGGGAGTTGGAGGAGAACTGAGGCATTGGCATTGTGCCCACACTGCAACATCACTTCCAGAGCCAACTCAGAAGTGACATCACCACATTGGTGTGATGCCCTAGACTTCACCTGAAACTCTATGCTTTACCATGGTTTTGGCACAATGTCATTCATTAAGACTCCATCACAAACACCCCTATCCCAGGGAGTTGTCAGCACTGGGCTGGGAACACCATAAAAATATTAACATTTCTTGATTACTGACTTAAAGTTTTGAGGTGACTCTTATGGTTGCCTAAACTGGTGTCTGGTGCACTGTCTCCATCTATATCAATTCATGTCTACACATTTTCACACTGCCTCATAGTACAATTATTTCAGAGAAAGGCCTAGCATTCCCTAGGAAACTATGCAACTTTCATCCTGCATCATGACAAAGAACTACTCTGACTGGCTGCAACATATATGTTGCAGAGGTAGCTTATTTACTAAGGCATAACCTTTTAACCTGGTAGCACACAAAGTGAGTTATGCAAGAAATCTGGAAAAGCAACAATACAGAAAAAGCCAAGCTGAATGGGGTAAACTGCACAGGAACAAAGCTGCTCAACATAGTGTTGCCATTTGCCTGGTGGGGGCAGGGGATCCCCGATTTAGTGGGTTCCTGCCCACTGCCAGCCAGCTGGCCAGAGGGAGGGAGCTCCCCCAAATAGTGATATCACATGCAACGTGCTTGGGTCACCTGGAAGTGACATCAGCACATTGGTGTCATTGGGGGGTAATGATCTGGATTTTAGCTAAAACTCTGTGGTTTGATGCTGATTTTACCATTGAGTTTTGCCCAAAATTCAGAGCATCGCCCCTGATGTCACTTACAGTTGGCACAGGGATGTCATGTACAACATCACTGTTTTTTGGGGGGAAGAATGGGGGGTGACATCACTTCCCACTCCCAAAATGTCCCCTCATCCCCCTGCCAGTGGGCAAAAGGGACCTGGCAACCCTAGCTCAACATGGTGTCCAATTCAAATTTAAAATAAGAAGTGAAACAATCCAACAGGACTTTGACTCACAGATAAGCACAAAGTTTGATCATAATAAGTCTGATTGTCAATTACATTTCTTATGAAGGTTGCAGCATCTAAGGAGCAAGAAAAGCAGGTATGGTACAGCTCCCCAGTCTCCTATGTTCGGAGAACTTGTGAAAAGGAGTTCTTTCTGTATTTCTCACACACGTCTTTCCATTTGTAAGTTCAATAGGATCCAAAGCTAATGAAGGACCAGGCAGGAGAAAGTGTGTAATACAGCACTTAAATTTATTTAATATAATTCCACAGTGAGTAGTTTTCTCTTATAATATTGGCATCTGTGAAGTAAATCCTGTGGGTTTTCGGTTTAGGACTGCAGCCTTCAGGGATTACTGTCCCTATGCAAACAATGCTATACAATTGTACTATAGCCCATGCACTTTAAAAAAGCAGAAATAATGAACAGGCTGGAGAAAGCTGGTGTCAAGCAGTGCCAATTCCTTCCCCTGCTTCCACCTCCCAAACCATAGCTGAGCCATTAGTTTGTGAATGCTCCTCCTTGCATATGCACAACTGATCCATTTCACTAACTCCTTCAAAGCAGAAAAATTCACTTTGTTGGTCTTAAAAGTGCCACTTGAACTTTATTCTCCTTCAAATTAGAAAAGAGTCAGAGGCCAGTAGTACCTTAAAGGCTAACAAAATTTGTGGTAGGGAATGAGCTTTCATGAGTCACTGCTTACTTCTTCAAATTGAAGATAGATAGAATGTGTGTTCATCTGTTTTATATATTGGATACCAGATACCAAATAACATTAGCAGGCAAATGACAATGGCAGATGTGATTGGATGAGGTGTGATATGCAGACAGGTAGTAGGCATGGAGAAAGCAGCACTGGTAATGAAACAAGAAACCTAGGTCTCAATTCAGTCCAGGTGGATGCATTGTCTTGAGCTTCAGGGGGGTTTTTGTAGAAAGAGCCCAGCAGGAACTAATTAGCACAATAGGCCACACCCCTGACAGCACAGCTCATTAGCATATTAGGCAGGGGCTGGGAAAGCACAGGGCAGGCATGGAAGCTTGCCTCTCTCCCCCCCCAAAGCTTTTCCTCCCCACTTCAGCATCACTTTTCTAGTCTCCCCCTCCAACCAGACAGCTGGGGAAAGGCACTGAAAGATCCCAGGCACTTCAGCATCACCTTTCTAGTCTCCTACACCCCCCCCCCCAGACAGCCGAGGAAAGGCACTGCTGAAGTGTGTCTGGGATTTAAAAGATCCCAGGAACTTCAGCATTGCCTTTCTAGCCTCATACCCTCATTCCAAGGCGCGCAGGCTGGGGAGACCAAGGGCAGCCAGGAAAAGATGACTCATTCCTTCCCTGAGCCTCTCTGCTTTTGCGGAGAGACTCAGGGAAGTGCGGGGGGGGGGCATGGGTAAATGCCTTTCTCTCCCTCCCCCAGAAAAAGAAGAAGGAGAAAAAGAAAGGCATTTTCAACATGCCTGAGTCGCCCTCCTGATCTTCTTGCACCTGGAGAAGATCAGGAGGGGAACCCAGGCATGTCTGCATGGCTGCCCTCTTTCCCCAGCCTGCATGCCATGGCGGACAGGCTGGGGAAAGGAAAGCAGGCATGCACAAATGCCCCCCTTTTCCCCTGAGCCTCTCTGGTATTGTGAAGAGACTCAAGGGAAGTGCAGGGGGGCATGGTTAAATGCTTTTCTCTCCCTCCCCCAGATCAGGGAGGGAAAGAAAGGCATTTTCAACATGCCTGGGTTCTCTGCCTGCCCCTTTCTAGCTGCAACATGTCAGCTAGAGAAGGGAAGGCAGAGAGAGGCTTTTCCTTGTCAATTCCACACTCAGCTGACTGGGGGGGGGGGAGTGAAATTGACAAGGAAATTGGATGGGCTCCCCAGAGGGAAAGATGGCATTTTAACATGCCACCTTTCCCTCTTGTGTGAAACATGGGGAAGGCAGCATGCTCTGTAGACATGCATGCCAAAGGTTTTGGTTGTAGGCATGGCCAACTCAGGAGCTAGCCTGTGCATTCCTGCCCAAAAATAGCCCTGTTGAGCTTCATTATCAGTTGCAATTCAGCAGTCTCTCTAATCTCCCTTTGAAATTCCTTTGTAAGGTAGCTGCTACTTTTTGGTCAGCAACTGAATGTCCTGGAAGGTTAAAATGTCTCCCCACTGTTTTTTAAATGTTGTGATTTCTGATGTCAGACCTATGTCCATTAATTCTTTGTCAAAGAGACTGGCTGATGTGTCCAGTGTAAAGGATCTGCACTTCAGCATTGCTCAAACGTGATGGCATAAATCACATTAAAGGATGAGCAGGACTAGGAACCTGAGATGGTACAGCTGATGTTGTTGTGCCTAGTGATGGTGTTGCTAGGATCTATATGAGAGCAAATTTGGATCTTAGTTTGCTACAGGCCTTGTTACAGTCCATGTTACTGGTAAGTGGTTTATCATTGTGGGTGAGAAGTTGTTTTAGGTTTGCAGGCTGTCTATAAGTAATAAAAGGTCGGGGGCCCAGTGCCTGTGTGAGGGAATTGTCACTATCCAGCATGGGTTGTAGATAATTAATAATGCATTGAACTGGCTTGAGCTGTGAGCTATAGGTGACCACCAGTGGTGTTCTGTTGTCCTTTTCTTTGGGCTTGTCTTGTAGCAAGCTGTCCCTGGCTATCATTCTGGCTGTTCCAATCATCTTTCTCACCATCTCAGGAGGATGTCATAGTTGCAAAAATGCCTGTTGCAGATCCTTCAAGTGAGTATCTCTGTCTGAGGGGTTGGAGCAGCCATGAATATAGCCTAGGGCTTGGCTATACACAATGGATTGTTTGATGTGGTTGGGGTGGTGCTTTCTTGCCTTCAAAGTGCTTCTTTCAACAGAAACATCTTACCTTTCCTATCCCCTAGACTACTGGGCATACTGTTGTTCATTTATTATCAAGCAGGGAGGAGGGCAGCATACCACTCACCCCAGGCTTCCTTCCCCTCCCAACACTCCTCGCCTCCCTGCTGCCCTTGTGGCAGCTGGCACAGTACTTGGCCAGGAGGGGGAAGAAGCCTGCTTGTGATAAGCGAATGTGCTGCCCAGGGCTTTTTTTGTAGAAAAAGCCCAGCAGGAACTCATTAGCATAGTAGGCCACACCCCTGCCTTCCCTCCCTGGATCAGCTTGGCTTCCCCAGGCCAATAGATCTCAAGCCAAGGCTTGTGAGGCACCCGGGGAATCCGTGGGGGGGGGGAGGCTGTAGGCGTGGCCAACTCAGAAGCCAGCCGGAACTCCGTTCCTGTGTGTTCCTACCCAAAAATAGCCCTGGTGCTGCCCATCCTAAGACTGAGATGTTTCGCCCTAGAGAAACCCACCCAGGGCAGAGAATGTAGCCATTGTCTGTCAGCAGAGCCCAGCAAGGGCCACAACCTCATTTCTACAGGGTGGCATTTTCTCCAGCCAGCCTCATCCTACACAGTGTGTGCGTGGAGGGGGAGTGGGGCAATGTTTGATTGGCCAGCCCAGAGGCTGCCCCCCTGCCTCCATCTTCCCCATATGCACAAGTGCACTGGCTTGCCACCTGGCATTTTGGAAGACAGTGCTTGGGGCTGCTTTTGCAGCCTCAGTTTGTCTCCATCTTCTCTTCTTTAGACCTGGCACAGGCTGCTTGGGTGAATCTCTGCATGCAGCTTCCCAGGCTCAGCCTGAATAAATCCAGGAAACTCAGCTGCCCAAATGGTACATCTATGCAGGCCACTGCCTGGAGAAGCAAGGGGTTGGAGCACTGAGCAGACACAAGTAGGATTGCCAGTCTCCAGGTCCCAGTAGGGGTGCCCCCATTTTGTGGGGCTTTGATCCACCACCAGAAAACCCAACCCCAAACAGAGACATCATTGCATGACATCCCATCCACCCCCAGAATGCCCCCCAAATCCCCCCCATGATGGCAAGGGGACCTGGCAACCCAAGACACAAGCCACCTGAGGCTGAGAACGAATTAAGCCTCACTCTCTACCTGACTGTTCCCACTTTTTCTCCACAACAACCCAATGAGGGAGATTAGGCTTATTATTTGTTGTGATGTCAGAAGTGACATCATGCCTGCAGTGCCTGCCACCAAAAAATTTCTGGCTACAGGCCTGGTTTCTACAGGAGAGGACCTGTAGAGATACATGACTCCATGAAAAGCCATGTGAAAAATGGGGAAAACAAAGAACACACAGAGAGAGGAGAGGTCAGAGGACAGCTCCTAGGTTAAGGCAGCAGCCTATTCAAGGAGATAACACCTATACACACTAGGAGTGATATATTAGCCCCCAATGTCCAGGCATGCTGCATCACTCACTCAAATAGGGGCCAGAGTCATAGCCACCTGCTGTGGCCCAGGTAAGTCTGGGACAAGACCTGCTTCCAGACAATCTGCATAAAATTGTTGGCTGGGGTTTTCAGGGAATTTGGAATGCTCCATTTATTTCCATGTGGGTTAGAGGGCACAGTGGATGTGCCGTACACATGTCAGGAATTGGTTGCGGCCTAGATGAGAATTAATAAACTGGAAAATAAACCAGACAAGTAGTTGGAGCTATTAACTGGACGTTCAAATTAGGATGGTAGTTTGTCACATGTTTTGGGTGGAGCCACAACTGGCATTCTTGGCTAGACGGATCTTTTGGCAGCTTCCGTTGCTTGGTATGCCAGCCCCTCCCTTTCTTGGAAAGGCATGGTACGTGATAGTTATTGTGCTGTGGTCCAATCAACATTTGATTACTATAATGCACTCTACGTGGAGGTACCTAGGAAACTTCAAAAGATTAGATTACTGCAGCCAGGTGTTTACAGGAGCACACTCTTATTATATCTTTCTCCTGTGTTAAAAGAGCTGCACTACTTACTAATTTGATTTGGCACAATTCAGAGTGACCATTTTGACTTTTGATGTCTTTTAGTATTTAGGCCTAGGTTATTTGAAAGGTTTTCAGTGAAGTATAATCGTTAGAATGCCAGACTAGGATCTAGGACACTCAGGTGTAACTCCGTTCTGCCATGGAAGCTAGAATAAGGTTGCTAGCTTCCAGGTACGGCCTGGAGATCTGGAATTACAGCTGATCTCCACATGAAAAAGTTCTTCTGGAGAACATGGTTGCTTTGGAGGGTGGGCTGCATGGCATTATACCCCAGTGAGGTCCCTCCCCCAAACCTTTACTCTTTTCAGGCTCCACCCCCAAATCTCAAGGAATTTACCATCCTAGAGTTGGCAGCCTTATTGGTGGGTGACCTTAGCTCAGTCATACACTTTCAATCTAACCTACGTTACATGGGGGAAACAGAGGAAAAGGGAACAATATAAACCACTTTCAGTCCCTACTGGGAAGACAGGTGGAATGTAAACAAAGTAAATAAACAAACAGGCATGTGTTTAAGATCTTCTGTCTTTCTCTGGGTGTCCTATCTTTTGAAATGAGGTAAGTGATAATCACTTCTTGATGATGGCCCCACGGTTCTCTCTCTCTCTCTCTCTCTCTCTCTCTCTCTCTCTCTGTGCGTGTGTGTTTGTGTAGGCACCAGGAGAAAAGTTGGTTGTATTGTAAATTGCTGTATGAGTAAATTATTGCTGATTATTCTGATTATGATTATTATCATCGTCTACATTGATAGCTGAAAAAGGTGAATTTTTAAGATCAAAAATCACTGCTATATAGTTCAGTTGTAACTGTTGCTGGTTTCATTTTAACTTTCATTAGCTATTTTGGCAATGATTGTGGCAATTAGTTTTAAATATATTGTATGCCATTTGGAACCAAAATATGTTGCTGAGCGCTCATATAAAAGACTTGCTCCAGCGCCAGCCTCCACATACCAACCAAAGGTATCATGAAAGAAAGTTTCCACCCCACCCTTCTCCCTGGTATCTAGTTTTCTGCATGGAAGATTTTGTTTTTTAGTATGGAGGAGCAGACAGTGATTGAACCCTGACATCAGAGCAGTCTGAGTTGTGCACTGCCTAAGAAGGAGAACTAGCCACAGAGACGAAAGAAGGGACAAACCAGACCGATGGTTTTCAGAGAATTCCATTCTGAATGAAACAAGACAGGCACGATGGAATTGGTCAAGGCAGAGAAGAAGCTATACAATGTGCAGTAAAAAAAAATGGCAATTTAAGTTGAATGTCTTCAGTAATCGTAATGCCATATAACCTATCAGCCCAAATGCAATCTCAGCCTCTGCCTCTTTTGTTTTCTTTTATACAAGTGTTAAACATTCCAATTTTATCTTTGCTTCTTACACATTTTGTAAGCCTATTAACAGTGTACAATTTATAAAATGCTGTGGTATTTATTAATGTCAGGGTAATGGATGAAACTGTGTGCAATCTTCATTTAATAATGGTATTACTAAACATGCAGGATTTACAATTAGGCTTTGATTATATATATAGATATATATATACACACACACACATACATACACACACTGTATTTTTCGCTCCATAAGACGCACCTGACCATAAGACGCACCTAGCTCTGCTCGGTGCCGTGGCTCGGGAAAGGTGAGGGGGGTTTAAGACGCACACACTTTCCCCACTTTTTTTGGGAGAAAAAGTGAGTCTTATGGAGCAAAAAATATGGTGTGTGTATATATATATACTCACACACACACACACACAAACACATACATACATATATACACATTTTTTTTAAAAAAAGGTTACAACTCTAAAGAAAAGTGAACAAAAATACAATATAAGGATATCAGCCTGGAAGCACCAAGAGCAGCGAGCCCAAGGTAGACGGAGAGAGAGACACAAAATGATACCTACAGTCTAGAAAATGCATTAACAACAGTGGAGAAGCTGCCTCATAGCATCAACAAGTCGCTCAGGGTTTAGCCAATCCGATCTGACACCATTCCAGGAATATCAGCAAATGACTTCAAATCCTTCATCAGGAGACAAGGAGTTTAATAGCTACTCTTTGGTTCAGCACATCAGGCATTAGTAATATTCTTGAAACTAAAACTCATAAAATATAATCTGTCACCTTCAGGCAAAAAAAAATAATCTACTGCTCCACTATTTAAAATTCTTCTACAGAAATGTGTCAGATAGTTTCAAATTTGGCAGATGCACATGAAAAATAGAAATGTTTCCTTAATATACTCTTTTTTGTGTGTGGGAGGAGCACAAGGAAGTAAGTGGGAACATTCAAATGTGCACCTGAATCAGACTCACTTTCAAAGCCTATTGTTTTACTAGCAATGGGTATTTGATACTTCTAAGAGATGCTCATCCCCCAAGAAGAGACCTGATCAAGGGACTTGAAAGAAGTGTATATTCACTGAAAACGCAATCATTCATGTTCTGCCATCCTACTTACAGCACACATTTACCTTGAACACTCATGACTCCCACCAATTCCTGTTGTCCCAACTGCATGCAACAGTCTGGGGAAAGGAACCTGTTATGCCTTTTCCTGATATCCGAATAAGACCAAGGAAGAGAGAAATGAGCCAAAATTCTGAACCATCAATATAACAAAGGAATGAATAGCCAATAGAGATGCTGATTAGTGGGGGAAGCTACTTTGTAAACCCACAGACCATGAATAACAGGTAAATATTAACATGTTTGCTGACTTTTAAAAGCCCGAGTTTAGTAAAGCGCAAATTCCACTTACCAAAGGTTGTAATCCTTTCCTGGGCTGTAACACTTTCCTGGGTGTAAGCTCCATTGAATAAGATAGGATTTACCTCTACATAGACTGCTTACAGTTTACTCCCAAAGACACTAAATAAAATGTAGTCATTATAGGGAGAGATGAGGAGACATTTTATAGATAGGAAGCTGGTTAAAAGGAAGCAGAGGAGAGGAATAAATGGGCAATTTTCACAGTGTATGAATGTAAACAGGGGAGCTCCAAGTATTTGAAATGAGAGCAACATTAGTTAATGTTTTCATAAATGATCTGGAGTCAAGTGAAAGCAAAGCAGCAAATGTTGCAGATGTCAACATATTATTTAGGAGGACAGAAAATCCCAATATGACTGCAACATGCAGTCAAACCAAAATATTGAATCACTTCCAGTTCCTGAAGGATTAAGCTGTTTTCCAAATGACTTCAAAATGTACCTTGGAAATGAGGGCACTACGCCTCCTAGCAACAACAATTGAGAAACATTAGCAGACTATTTTGAGTCATCAACAAAAAGACATGGACTATCAGCAGAGCAGCAGGTTAGGACAAAAAAGAAAACAACTGATATTCCAAAAGCCATTAACAGCAAGCATGGATACTGACATCTTTTGGGGGGGGGGGGGGGGGACATATTAGATAGCAGCATTTTGGCCCATGACCTACAAGAACCCATTCAAAGAATGAAAGTTTGAGTCAAACTACTGGATCCACAAAATTCTTCTGCTTCTAACCATGTAATACAGAGACATCCTGCAAAGGTCAAAAGGAGATAGGAATTGGTAAGGAACAGAAAGAAAGAGAAAGGGTAGAAGTAATGTTAAATGAAAATCACAAGGCTGAGAACTGTTTAAAGACAGATAAATTGCTATTTATCCTGTTTGGGAAGTCTCCACACAAGAAAGTTGTACATCCACATGTATTAGTATGTTTGAAGAATGTGCATGTATTTACCTTTTCACAAATGTTTAGATGTTAACATATGGTGTTTGGTAGTGTGCAAAGGTGTATCAAAAGGTGTAGTGGTTTCCCAGTGGAAGCATGTAAAAAAGTTTCCATAGATTCCTTATAAGTCTGTGTGAAAGAACACTGGTGAGGTTGAAAGGAAATGAGTTACAGAATATGGATGGGAAGAGGGGGGAAAGTGGGCTTTGTGTGAGGGATATTAAAGGTATATATTAAAATTCACCAGTATGAGGTGGCTGAACTGTCATCCCATGAGGCAAATTTTTCTGGTTTCTGCTTTTGTAGACTGCAGATTTGGCTTCCTTCACCAGTTAAAGGGGTTGACAACATTAGAACGGCACAAAGGAGCTGGCGTGTGCCACTGAATCTGACTCACAGACCACTTCATTTCCATTATCCAATCTGTCAGTTGCCTAAGGGCACTGGAAGGAAATCCATGAGCATTTACAGAATCCAGCAGCTTCAGAAAACGTTAACGTTGAAAGCGGAATCCCTAAGCTGGCTTTTTGGAACAAACTTCAGTGAACTTCCATTTCAAAGGGACTGTGTAGTTATTTCGGAAATCTGTTCCCTCCAAAAGGCTCCCTTTGGATGGAAAAAAGAAGAAAGAAGACTCACTGAAGTCAAGGTGTCAAGAGGGTCTCTAATGAGGCAAGTGAGCCAAAGGGTGGGCCATGCTGCCTGCTCAGGAGAACCATGCTAAAAAGTAGAACTGACTTTCTCCTATGGTGTTTATGGTGTTATTCGGTGTCGTACTGGAGATTCATGAAACCAAACAAGGGAGATGAAAAGGTCATCTCACTCATTTCCTCTGTTATACTCCATCATTGTATCAGAGGGTCTGGATATCCTTTATTATGTTTATCCTCCTGACACTGGCTGTGAGGGAGCACAGACTTATCCCCTTTCCACAGATGGGGAATTAAGAGAGGGATTAATGGCTGGGATTTCCATAAAGGTTGATTCTGTCTGCTTCCTCAGTGAAGAGCATTCAGTGGTGCTGCATAAACCAGAGGGCTAAGTGCAAAATGCAGATCTTTGAAAACAAGCCATCATGCTTTTACCATAGTGGCTTCATTTATTATCTGAAGCTCCCAATAATCTTTTCATCATGTGTGAGCAATACCCCTCATCAAAAGGGGGGGGGGGATGTTAGCTACAGTATGGATGGGTGGATTGAATTGAGTGTGGAGATAGGGAAGTTATCCTGGCTTCTGTGCTAGGTTTCTGTAACCTATGACACAGTTCTGAACATGGCAACTTCATCCTTATCACATGTCAGGGGAGCTTTATAAATTTGATAAGTGGTATGCTCAACGTAAGCAGCAGACTGGTTATTTTTTAATGCATTTTTTATCTTGCCCTTCCTCCCAGTAGTTCAGGGCAATGTTCATAGATCTTCCCGCCTCCATTTTATCCTCACAACAGACCTGTGAGTTTGAAGAAGATGAGGCTCGGGGTCACCTACTGGTAGCACTGGTGACACATCACAGTAACTGTTGCATACTGGGTTCGATGCATGGAAAGGCTGGACAACAGCTTGATGATCAGCTCATAGTTTATTTGTACACAACACACACAAGTACCGGCCGATTCGGCCAACTATATACAGCCACCTAAGGCACACCCATAGTCCTACTGGAGGGTTTGAATCTCCTGCCAAAGTTCCTATTGGTGAACCCTAGGTGGTCCAAGATCCTTGGCCCCTATTGTTTCCAGGAACCAAGTTTGGGCTGTCTGTCGCTGGTGCCTAGTGGTGGTCAGGGGACATAACAGTAGCTGACTGTTGATTGGAAACTGAATTAAAAATGCAGTAACAGTTGATAATAACTGATACTGATACAGTAAAAATCAAGTAACAGTTGATAATAACTGTCAGAACTCACAGGGACCATGGGTGTTCTTACATTAGACTTTCAGTGTTGATGCTGGTTAACTACTGGAGATCTTTATTGAATCTGTTATTTGACTCCCCCCCTTTGCCAGCTGCTGTCATGAGATGAGTAGTTGATCCCAGTCAGAACTGCAGCTGCTGAACTAACAATTCTCCCCCTCCCTCCAATAGCTCACATATTCAGTACAAAACCTACTTTGCCTTTCCTTTGTCCCCATATACTTTTTTCTACTGTGGCCATTACTAGTCAACTATGCAGTGTCAAAACCTTATTGCCACAGTCACATCTAGGTCACAAAAATTATCTGACTTTTCTCTTGTGCTACACTTTTAGCTTTAATGGATATGATTACAATTGGATCAGTAGTGCAGATATTACAGAGTTACTAGGACAATTTTTTAAAAAAATAAGTAACAATCTATATCTAGGTCTGGAAGATCTGAAATAATAATAGCTGTCACAGAATGTACATGTTTTTCTTCATGCAGGGGAGATAGCTGTTCACAGATCCATTTTTTCCCCTAAAGAGGAGCACTGCAACACTGGAGAAGGACATTTTTAGAAAAGTCAAAAACAAAAGGTATATTTGGTTGTAGTCACATGAGCAAGATAAAGCGGGGGGGGGGAGAGGCTATTTCCTCTGGAGGACTTTGACTTGCAGTTGCATAATCACACCTCCCTTTGAAGCTGCGGGTGCAGTCCGTCAGTGTGCGATCAGACACAACTGTGAGTGAGTGGGGGGGTGGGTTGTCCCATTTTATTCCCATGCGCATAAACGAGGGATCGATGAATTGCACCTCTGCACTGAGGGCTCCCTATGGAGTTTGCAATGATGCGCATACTGCAAATGGGGGGAAACAATGACATAGAGTCGGGATGGCCTGATCAGACCTTCCCGACACCATGAGAGCGTGCTGGAGTGATCAGACTGGAGAAAGTCCGCCCGTGGCCCGTTGCAACCCATTTACTACCAGATTTTCCCTGGTGTATCTTAACTCCACTTCTGCAGCAGAGCAAAACGGGTTGCTGATGGCTGCAGGGCACTTCCCAGATGTTGTCTGATTGTTCCTATTAAATCCACCCGGCATTTGCACCTATGCCGGGTCTAATTGTGTGTATGATCACAGCCTTTATTTAGTTATTTTATAGCCCACTTTCCTCCCCATCAGTGACCAAAAGCAACTTATAGCATTGTTTTGGGTCAGTGTTCCATTTTATGAAACTATGGTGCATTTGGTGGGGGGAGGGGAAGATGTAGCCTTGGTCATATTCATCCTTTCTCTTTTATATTAAGAAAAAACCTGTTGCACTTGAAAGGTTCAGTGCATTAGTGCTCAGAATTTAAAGAAGAAGAAACAAATAGTTTCAATAATTGGTGATAGAAAGTGCCATCAAGTCACAGCTGACTTAAGGCAATTCCATAGGATTTTCAAAGCAAGAGACAAAGAGGTAGTTTGCCATTGCCTGCTTCTGTGTGGCAACCCTGGATTTCCTTGGTGGTCTCGTGTCCAACTACTAACCAGGGCTAATCAGGGCGATGGGATTGGTCGGGTCAGAGCAATCTATAATTAAAAGGTTTTTTAAATGCAAAAAAAAGGGTTCAGGACTTGATGGGATGGGAGTTCTTTTGCTCATTTGTAGTTATCTTAGGACTACATAGCCAGTATAGGTGCATCTGACTAGGAGTGACCTGGATACAAACCTCCTCTCAGTTACAAAGCCCGCTGGGTGAGCTTGGAATACTCATTTTTTTCTCAAGTTTAACCTCCCTCACAAGGTTGTTTTTAGGATAAAATGGAGGTGGGAAGCATGATAGATGGGTAGACAGGTAATGCTAACTGAAAATGGTTTGCATCACTCTCACTGAAAACGTTTTAAGTGGGAAGGGATAGAAATGGCAGTTGGGAGAGCAGGGGAAATCAAGGAGGGCCAAGTTAGAGAAGGGGGGGTGGAGAAAGACAGCTAATACATTAAAATGGTCAGCAAAGAAAATTAAATACATCCCATGATGCAGTTGATTCCTGACCTCAAAAAAGCCTGAATATTATGGACATAGTTAATGTGCAAGTTAGGGGACAAATCTCATTTTTCATTTGACAAAATATTGTGGTCTGAGCAAATGTGATATCCCAGCAACAGGAACCTTCCCTTGAGGAAAGACATCTGGCTCCCCTGCCACATATGAGGAACAACTGCATATTTACTGTTTGGAAAAAAAAATAGTCTAGAAAGGCCCTTGTAAGGGAAATAATGGTGCATTTGTGTATATGTCAAGGGAGTTTTTTTCCCCTCACATTTCCCAACATGTAAGTTGATTCATTATGCAGGAAAAGTGCAAAAGGGCTTCCCAACAATCTCCATGATGCCAACAGCTTCTACCCTTGTTGAGACACAGGGAGGCAAAGGCACGGGGAGCAAAGACGTCTCCAACATAAAAAATACACAGAGTACATAGTTAGGGGAGAGAAATGTTGACTATGACACCATGCTTTAGAGATGTGTTGCATGTAGTGAGTAACAGCAAGATATGCATGAAAACAAATGGGAATTTCCAAGATGCATATCTGCTGTTCAGTGAAACACTGAGAAAGATCAAAATAACACCACAGCTCAGATCAGCATTTATGTTCTCTCACCCATCCCTCCTTTAAAGAAAGAAAGAAATCTGTGATTGAATGCCAGAAAGCCCTTCTGAAGTAGTGGTTGCCTTGATTAAGATTTCCCGTCTTGGCAAGTCCTAAATCAAGAGACATCAAAGTGGTTTCAAAATAAAGAACAGCTGAAGGAAAATGTATGAAATGACAGGAGGCATAAACAATAATTCCATGCATATGTTTAAGTCATCTGAAAGTGATTGCAGTGATGTGTAAAATATTCGGAAATAAACATTTAAATGGCAGCTTAATTCCCCAAGGGAGAAAGACTGCTTAAACCTTAAATAAATCCTGTTTAGACTAAACCACATCCATTCTTCCCTTTTACTTGAAGCACACTCTCAGTCTCTCTGATTGGCTCTGAATAAAGAAACATCTTTTGTACCTCCCTGTATTTTCATTCAGATAAATGTGCAAGGAAACACACTAAAATGTTTAGAAAGACCACAAAGATCTCTTTTGCCATTTAGACCTTGCAGTAAGAAATATATGACATTAATTCTGCCATTGGTAGAGACATTTTGCAGATTATTAAGGGTGGGTATGCAGAAATTATTCTGTATACAAGAGGGATTGGTGGGGTCCAATTTATGCACCAAGTGAGGCAGGACATATAAACCTAATAAGATGTTTACTGGGAACTGACAGAGTTTATAGGGTTAGGGGGTGATGCCCCTTTATTCTACCATGCATCTAAATTATCAAATGGTACACTGTAGGTACTGTACACAGAGACCCACAAAGGGTAACCGGTGGATTCATCCAATTCTCCTCAAATAAGGGAAGAAAGATTGTGCAAATAGGACAGCCAAACCATTCATATAGGCTGGATGATACTTCAGCATATAGTGGAGGAAAGTTGTACTAGCCATCTGCTCCTCCACTGCATAAAGCCTGTAAATGTCAGAACTGGGCCCAAGTTGCAACAACACTTTTGGTTCTTCTGACCTCTCACAGTAATTGACTTTCAGGAGAATGAAGAGAATACAGTGAACTCTGGTATGGGATGTCTAGCAGATGTAGGGGACCTAATCTGTAGGGGACAGATTAGTATTGTTTGTGCATTCCTCCAGATAGAAACGTGTCATGAGTACCTCTGAGGACCTGCCTCTTGCGGACCTAAGTGAGGTGGAAGATCAGTTTATAGCTCCAGAGGAGCCTCCACCTGAGCCAGATGAGGCTCAAGCAAGCACCTCCCAGGGTCCCCCCCCCCCCCACCAGCAGCAGCTGAGCCACAGTTAAGCTCAAGCCCACCTGATTCACCTCCTTGAGTGGAATGTCTAAGGTCCCGATACAGGCAAGACTTAGCTGCAAGAAGAGGTGTGCATGCGTGGTTACAGATCACTAAGTCCTGAGTTCTAGAAGGAGCTGGGACCTCTCTGCCAGCTGCTAACAAGCACAGGAAGTGGCTGGGTATTTAGGCACAGCACAGAGACTACCAACTTGTGCTAGCAACAAGTCTTCTTGGCTAAGCTCTGCACCCGTCCGGCTCACAATAGCTGATTCTGGAACCTCTTGGCATGTGACTCTGGCTTTGTTTGACTTCAGCTCTGTTGACTCCCTGGACTGGTTTACTCATGAGTTTCCCTCTTGGACCATGGCTTAGACTGACTCTGCTTTTGGCTTAGTGTTTTGAACTTGGCAACTTGTTCCTGATTTGGCTTAACCTCGGACTGTCCCGGACTTCTACTTGGCTCTTATTCTATTGGCACCCAGCCTGTGACAGAAATGAATGCATGGGAAGGACTGCAAAACACTGGCCCTATCATTCAAAACTGTGAGCAAGACTACAGAGAAAGCTAAGGTCTATCCATCGGTTCATTTCATAAGTGTGTATGAATATGTGGAGGCTGGGCTCAAGCCCAACCAGCACAATCTTGTTCCCCCACTCTCCACACATACATTTCTACACAGATGAACAGGTGGACTACATTCTCTGCTCCCTGCTATAAATGTATCCATTACAATATAGCTGTGCATCTTGTTCACCCAGTCCCTTCTGCGATTCAGATGAAAGACAGGGCAGGATTGTCAGGGCTGGAAACTTTCTATCCATACAGAAGTAAATGTTGAAGGTTGTTAATTTCTTCCCATGCAGAAGGTTGTTAATTTCTTCCCATGCAGAAATTTCCCATGTGTTGCTGATGAGATATTGCAGGATTAGCTGATCACTTTCGGAGCAACCAGGGATTTGGGGGGCTTTCCACATTTGCTCTTGGGAAACCTCCCCCCCCCACACACACACACACTTCATGATGTTTGCAGGAGGTGAGTATAAATAGGCCAGACTGGTTAGGCCATAACTAGTTTGGCAGGAATAAGGCAAGTTGTTCACAACAGGTAGGGAGAATAGAAAAAGCAATCTGAGGCATTGGGTGTGATGGAGGGTCATCTTCTGAACCACCCACCATGCATCTGGTGGTGGGGTCAGATGAGAAGAAGCACCCTTGGTACCAAGTAGTATTGTCCCAAACCTGGTAGTGGCTTATGTTGCATTGGGGAGAATAATGAAGTTCAGCACCTGTAGGCACATTATATGGACAGGAGATGATAAACAAGGCTGGTGTAATTGCTGGCTGAGTCTGAAATCAGCATGGATTTGCTCAAATAAAGGCAGCCATAGTAGACTGCTTTGCACAGCCTACTCCTTACCATATGCTAGCATATTTTAATAAATTATGACATAGAGCAGCCATTTAAATACACTAGTGAAATCCATACTGTTGTTTCATCCATTCATTTGGGAAGGGCCGCCTAGAACAGTAGAATGCTAAACTGGATGGACCTTCTTTCTGAGTTGCCTCCTAAATCGTAAGTGGAATGCAAGAAGGGGTGAATGGTACAAATGAACAAAAAAAGTCTTTCTGATACTTATCACTGCCTCTGAATGTTATGTGTGAGAGACTGGACACCACTCATTAGACCATCAAATCTAAGTCACAGCTGTTTAGATATTAAATGGAGGTTGGATCTCAATAGTGCGTTCTTGGAGAGCCCATTTTTCAGAACTATATTAGCGTGTTCCTAGAATTATTCCAAGTAGCCAAACATTAAGAATTAAGAATTAGTGAAAACTGGTACCATATCAGAAAAAAACTTAATTTTTGAGTGGTGCAACTTCAGTTACATGTCAACCAGATAACAATACAATAGCCTTTACTCATCTTAGTTTACAAAGTGTGATCTAGCGTCAAGATTCTCTGAAATTAATGTTTTCTGTCACAGAAAGATTAATATTTGAGCTTATCTGCTATCAGGCGAGGTGACATTTTCTTCAGTTCCTTTCTGAACTACTATTGTCTTTTGTGACACAGATAAAAGGTACATTTTCAGTCATGTGACTCTCTTTAAATGTCCTGTTTTTAATCTTTGTCCAAGCAAGATAGTAAATGGCAGACAGAAGGGCACCAGCAGGGTACTTGTGGATTTTTCTACACAGTGAGCTGACTTCAAGACAAGCCCGCTACAGATATGCTCTCATTTTTGCATTGACTGACACATCTAATACAGTCTCAGATTTTGCTGCATCAGCATCTGCAGGATCACCTGTTAATGCCTTTCTCCAACTACATTTAATCTTATATGAATCCTTTGGAAATTCCAACCTCCTGTCATTTATATGATGCCCTTCCCAGTACAACAGATGAACACACAGGGCACAGTCATGTTACAACAGCACAGTTGCACCATTATTTCCAACATTATTGTGTGACTGTTGCAGCACAGGAGAAGTCAATGTAGTCAATCTTCAAAAAGATTTTGTAAAACATTATTTTTAATCCAGGAACTTCTAAGTATGGTTTGAGATCTGTCAAACATCCTCATTGCTACTCTTTTGGTGCCAATTTAGGGATCATGTTACATTTTATGATGTGTAAGGTCAGGGTTTCCCCAGCCTGACTTTGACTCTGACAATGAGACTTCCGGGGGGGGGGGAGTGTTGTTTAGAGCCCCCACACACACCTGGGCCATTTCAGATTGGGAAAACTGTATAGGAGGGAAAGCTGAAGTCCCTTCTATGCCTGTAAAATGGTCCCAATCCAGGTCAGGGCTGTGCATGTTTAGAGAACTAGTTCCCTCCTCCTGATATCTGATGGTCAAAGTCAGGTTGGGGGAACCAAGACCTTACACATTACCAATTGTACCATGTAGTTTAGAAGAAGAAGAAGAGATTGGATTTATACCCTGCCCTTCGCTACTCAAGGGAGTCTCAGAGCGGCTTACAAACTCCTTTCCCTTCCCCTCCCCACAACAGACACCCTGTGAGGTAGGTGGGGCTGAGAGAGCTCTGAGACAACTGTCCTTGAGAGAACAGCTGGTACAGAGCTATGGTTTGACCAAGGTCATCCAGCAGGTGCAAGTGGAGGAGTGGGGAATCAAACCTGGTCTCCCAGATTAGAGTCCGCACACTTAACCACTACACCAAACTGGCTCTCAAACTGGTTTAGGCCTAAGTCCATCCTATTTTCAAGTGATTTTGATAGCAATTAACATTTGCTTTTCATTTTATAAGCTGCTGATCAAGGTGCTTTAAGTAGAAAATGAGGACACAGCTGCCAAGGGATATTTAAAAAGAAGAAGAAAGATCAGAGAATGACTCAGGCCAGGAGGAAGGGGATCATTTATCATAAATCTGATATTCTCTGAAATTAATGTTGCAATGTTTTCTCAAATTTATGTAATAGTTGACTGTAACTTTTGCACAGTCATATTCCACACAGCAGTGCCAGTACCACTGGATGCATTCACTGAAGAATCCCAGATTTCTCTAGTTACAAAGAATTGATGGCTGGGGGCAGAAAAAATATAACATTGCCCCATCAGATGCAAGTCCTGACCTGGATAGCCCAAGCAAGCCCAATCTTGTCAGATCTTGGAAGCTAAGCAGGGTCAACTCTGGCAAATAATTGCATGGGAGACCTCCTTGAAATACCAGAGGCAGATGGTGGGGTGAGGCTTTATTCAGCCACCTCTCTGAATATTATCCAGGCCCGCAGTAGGGGTCAGTCACCAGCGATTGCCATGACTTCCAGGTGCACACACAGTCAATCACCAGAGGTCGCCATGACATACACACACATGCACATATAAAAATACCCAAAAAGGAAGGGGAGCACAACCTGCTCGGGATGGTGGTCCCTGGTAGCAGGTAAACAAGAGGGGAACAGGCAATCCAAGAGAAGCTCAATCTAAGCAACAAGTTGTCAGAATGAGGAGCCAGACCAGAACCTTTGTCAACCAGGAGGAACCCTATTACATCATCTAATCTCTGTGATGCTACTTTTTGACTACTATGGCAGTACTGTAGAGAGAAAGGTTCTCTCCCTAGCAAGCCACCACAATGATGCTGAGTTTATAGAACCTTGATTCTACTGCTAGAATCCCTGATTTGAACTTCCTGGTTCAAACTTGAGCGAAGATATATGGACTGGGGGCAACAAATATGACTTTCTGGTGCAAAAACAATTGAATAGACAGAATTGCTGAAGATGATTCATGGTAATCCAGCCTCTTATAGGAAAGGTCTTATAAGTGCTTTGTGATTCTGTTCCCCCAATGCATACAACACTTCAACAGTCCTACACACAAACTTCCTACACTGTCTCCACATCATTGATCATGGTACCACTCAGCACTCCCACCATACTACAAAGTTTCATGCAGAGGTGTATCCCCAGGCATCTATCTCTCAATACCCATCACCCTTTGTACTTTCCTCATATCTAACTCACTTCTAAAGTATTATCTGAAAGAGTGATATGAGAGACGAAGAGGAAGAACATGGACCTACAGATGGAATATGATAGAACTGAAGCTAATTATCTTTCTTCTTGCACAAAAAATGAACATTATATTATACCAAATATAGCCTGTGAACCCCAGGGTTTTTTTAAAAAAAAAAAGCTTATTGTCTAATAGATTTTACATTCCATTTTTCACTTGTCTCATTAAATCAAAATAATGGATAAAGATTTTTCCCCTGTACCTTTCCCTATTTAATTGCATCTGCTGTACTCATTCTCTATTACCCTTCCTCTTAAATTGATAATAAGGCTAATAGCCCCTGTTTTTAGCAGCAGCAATTTGGACATTTTTGGGCCTCCTTCTATTGTGATTGCCCAGGACAAAATTAATACACACTCTTAGCAAACTAATAACCCCATCTCCATCTGTAGATGAGCAGTTCAAAGGAAGGGTAAAAGTGGAAAACTAGAACACAGAGATTGCTGGTAAGGCATTTTTGTTTGCGGCAATTTATAGTGCTTTTCTTCTTTCATGACCCAACAGCATTTAAATTGGATGGGAATTAATATCAGCCAGTTTTCAACAAAGAATTCTAGAATCCTGGAGGTTTTTTGTCATCTTCTGAGCAAGGAACAGCGGTCACTGGAGATACTTGTGAATTTCCTGCATTGTGCAGGACTAGATGACCCTGGAGGTCCCTTCCAACTCTATGATTCTATGACTCTATGGTAGCCTTGTGAAAATGCCAGTCTGCTTCAACAGCTTAATAATAATAAATGGGGGAAACTCATGTAAACAATCCCCAGATTCTTGGGGAAAAGATGGGGTAAAAATATGATTTTTAAAAAATCATTAAAAATTAATTAAAGAAGGGAAAACCTGCCTACTCCTTTTTATAACAGCTCATGTTTTCTCCAGCATCAGATAATTGGGAGGTCACCTCCTAAGACAGTTTTTGATGAAGAGATTTGTGCCACCACGAGGCCTTGAGAAGTGGCTATGTATGCTTGGCACAGCAGAAGAGAACACTCATAAGGCCAGTATTGTGAACTCCTTCCCCCCCACTCACACTGACACACATGCAAAGACTCAGATCAAATATGCAAAAAGCTATTAAAATGAAAGCTTCAACTAACAATGGAGCTCTGTTGTACGGAAAGGGAAAGAAGATGGCATGGTAGAAGAAAACAGCATATTGTACCCCTCCTCCCAACACTGATTTAATACAGTAGGAAAGTGTACTTGAAATGGCAGAGCTGTAGCCTAGCACCATTTGTGAGGGGTTTTTTGAAGGCAACATTATAATGCTTGTAGATAAACACATATTCAATAACATATATCTAATTACAAATTTGGCTATGGCTCAAAACAGCACAATGTGCTCAATATAAAAAAGGGAACTGTTTCTGCAAAAGAAAAGAAAACAACAAACCCCCCCCAAGAGATTCCACTGCATAGCTCTCACACAGGGCCACCCACCCACCTGCCCATCACAGAGCCACCTTAAAGGCTAGAACAATAGGTCACATATTCAGAACTGGTCCACTGCTCAAAGGTGCCAGTGGGTGACCCAAGTCAGTCCTGCTGGGGAAAGTACAACTCCCCCCTCACCACCAATTACATATGAAAGGAGATGTGATTCTAGCAACAATGATGGACTCCCTCTTTGCTACTGTGGAGTTTACCAGAGGACTTCTGATTATCTCATTCCTAATGCAGGTGATATATAATCACCAAGATGTTCCTGAATTCCCAAAAAGAATTCAATGACATCTTTTTTCATAGGCCAACAGAAACTGCAATAATTCATTCTAAATAAATACCTTATTTAGGTAGTACTTCCTCATTGTTTGCTTGTCCAAAATTTCAAAAATATTGAAAACAGACAATTTATTTTGTTAAAGAATATCACTATCCTTTATTTTCATGTTCATGGTGTTTTCATGTACTTTGGGCAAGAGATGTATGTAATGACACCGTCCTTGCAAACTAAAAGTCATAAACTCTAATGAAAACCTACCACAAACTCACCCATTTTCTGTCAATCAGCCAACTTTCATCAAACAGACTCAGTTTTCTACACTTGCCTTACTTGGGTTTTCTAAGGACAGGGGTATTTCTGTTAATTATAGAGGAGTAGAGACCCAAAACATTGGCCAATTGCAAATCTGCAAAGTCCAAAAGGCTGAAGTTTAATTTCTTTTTATTTATCCAAACATTTCAGATTTTCTTTAGGTTTTTTTTAATGATATCTTGAAATCCTGTTAAACAATAGCACAATTTTATAGATGCATCTGGCAGTTCTTCATTTAATCCACCAAAGATAATCTCAAATCCATGTCATGACACGTGCTATAATCTGCTGTCTGAATTTCACACCCATTTACCAATGACACCTTTAAAATTTCTTCTGCTAGCCTGGGGATGGAACCCTGATCCTTCATATGCATCTGAACAAGCTCCTCCTGCAGGTACACACTTTTTAGAACACTGCAACAAACGCATTAGGATGTGTAAAGGTGCAAGATGCATAAATTCTGTGCTGTTTTAGGGAAAATAATTAGAACAAAAGAAGAAGCCGTGTTATGAGGAAACACAGGCATTCATTTTAGTTCTTAAAAAGTAAGAGACAAAGCTGCAGTGCAATAACATGTGAATCTTCCGTGTACTATCAGGAGATCCAGCATTTGAACACCCCTGGTCTGTGCCAGGAAGCTGCTGCACTTCACTGCTGGGATCTGCATGGGCTCATCGACTCCCGTGACTGCCATTGCACTCTGGGCTTCAGACTCGACTTCATTCTAGGTCCTGATTCAATTAACATTTTTGACCTGTAAAGTAAATACTGTTGGGAGAGCTTTAGAAATGCCATAGAAATAGACATTGCTATCCAGTTTACTAATTAGTACCTAATAACATTTGGGAAGCTCTGGATGAAAACAATATGGGATTTAGTCCCAGTGAATCCATGAAAAAGCTAGAATTTCAGTTCAGTTCTCCACTCTGTCTACAAGTCCATGCTAGCCCTCTATTCAGATTCACTTCATCCTTGGATTGACCTTGTGATCATGTACATGAGTTTGTCTTCAGCTCAAAATATCTGATCAACAGAATAACTTCTCTGGGCTGCCATCTGTGCAATTGCCAGTCCCCTTCTCTCCCACTCCAAAAACCTGGACTTAACACCCTTCACTGCAGAAGTCAGAAGAGTTTGTGGACCAAAAGAAGAGCTCATATTGTCTGGCACTTTTAACATCAGCCAGCACCTGAAACAAGGAGGAGCTTTTAAAAACCATTATAGCTGCCCATTTTGTCTTCCATGTCTCCTTCCTTTTTGTGTTCCCAAGCACTCCGGTAGGAGGGGCCTTCCCTCCATCTCCATTTTCCCAAGCCAAAACAGCCATGGAGGATCTGATTCCCCCACTATAGAATTCCAACCTGACTTGGGTCAGAGATACCTTCTAGTTTGGCCTCTGGAGTGACTTTGAGATTTTCTGTATTCTGTACAACATTCTTTTATTAATTTTAACTGATAAGCAATGAATTGGTAATAATAACAATAACAATAATAATAATATCTCTTTTAGATTAGGAAAAATGATATCTTCAAAGCATTTTCCTAATAATCAAAAAAGAAATTATTGTGTGAATCTTTGCTGCAGTATGAAAATCATAAGCTAGAATCCAGGCTGGTACCAAGACCTGAATTCCAAAGGAAGCACTGCACATAACATCTTTTTGAAACGGTAAACTTTTTTTAGACATTCCATCTGGAACATTTCCTGCCAAAGCTCTATTGATAATACGACAGACTTCGTGCAAAAGCACAACTGTGCCCTTGTGCAGCTCCCATTCATTTTAGTGATGCTTTGGGAGGGGGACTTCATGCGGATTTTGCTCACTGTATATATTAACGTCAAAACTCTTTGCAGCCGATGGTGAAAGATTAAACTTCTTGACCGCATGCCTACATTATGATTAATTCATCATTTTAATTAGAAACCTTTTCTATAGATAAAAGCACCACTGAGCAGCACAATTACGGCAACAATGATAGGGGCAAATTTCTTTTCCACTTTAAATAGATATCACAAGCGCCCCATTGAGCATGGACATATGGTCCCCCACCCCCTTGTTCTACATGTGCCAAACAGCAAGGGCTGTAATGCATGTGGGATGAATTGGGGGGGGGGGAGAAGAAAGAGCTCCAGCTTCTCTATCAAGCATGAGCAGAATAAATGAACTATATTCACAGAGGCTTTTTAATTGCACCACATTCATAGCCAATGCAAAAATAAGCTTTTCCCACTGAACAGATTTGCATGTGCAGTCTCTGACTTTTATTTCCAAGGAAACTTCTACACGGAATCACTAGCCAAAATGGGATGCTTGTTACAAAGCCCCCACTTCAACTCCTTGGTTATTATATTTACACAAGCAATTAAATGTCCAAGAAAGACAGTAATGGTAATTTCAGAGGGAAACTATGGCTGCATCCAAAATGTCCTAGGGCTTGGGGTGTGGACCATTTCCTCCTGACAGACAGCCCCTCAAACCTGAACTGTGAACAAACTACAATGGACTACCCAATTGCTAGTTTGAGTGACAATCTTATGGACTAGTTCTTGCAACAAACCAACTTTGTCTTCATATCCATGAAAGACACAGGACAAGATCTATCATACGATCAAGATCAGCCGTACCATCAAGTCATTCTCCTGCACACATGTGCCGGCCATGCTCTTCTGCTATTTACATGGTCCAAAGTGGACAGTCCCTAAGCAAGAGAAAGAATGGACACAAGTCACACTTTAAAATTAAGAAACACTTAAGGTTGCAGAACTTAAGCAGAATAGTTTCAAAAGAGACTGTAGCAAGGTAATTCATATCAAGATCTGATACTATAATATTTGGAGTCAATGGGGACAGATGAGAGTTAGTTGACTACATAAAGTAACTGTCCCTTCTTTCAGGTTGATTTACAAAGTCATCATACTTTGCTAATTCGTTGACAGTTGGGACTATATTATTTACTCTTTTGACCAGATTGTGTTTCCATCTGTACTCTGCAATGTAATAGAAAACATCTATGCCCTGGATACTTGGGCCTTTCAGCATGTCCTTATCCTGGGGTTGGCCAGGACAGCATTATTAGAGGAGCTTCCCCCTGAAAAAACCTGGTTGGTGGAAATCCTCATGAAATCTTTCTTGGAAACCACTCCTGCTCTTTCAAACTTGTTCATCCTTGCTCTGCAGAAGTGAGGCTGAAAACTTTTTTTCATCCACATTGCCTGTTAAAGATTAATCTATCCCCACTGCATGTAAGTATTTAATGGCTGTTAACTATTTTAACCTTTTGTATAGATTTTAGTATTGTCATCCACACTGAGTATATATTTATAAACAGGGGAAGAAATCTGGGCTACAAATTTTCTAATATGAGCCAATTCATGCAGGATTTGGACAAGTAAAAAGTGTATAGAAATCACTTGAGGGTACCCCTCCCCCCACTCTCTATCACAAACACAGGCAGGCAGGCCATGGAGATTCTGCATGTAAATTAAACATCTACATGGATGGTGCCAGTCACACTTGTCTTTGCCATCTGATTGGAGAGAAGGTATCAAGCAGGTTGGAAATAGCTCTTCAAATACCATGCACCTTCTGGGGAGTGGCTCCTATGATGAAGTGCATGCATGAAGAACACACTCATCCTTTTCAGTTGTTACATTTGACCATGGGTTTGAGAAGAAGAGGAGAAGAAACTACGCATGATCTTGCCCAACAGGCATAATTGTTGTTTTGTCTGAAAGGAGCAATGTGTGGACTTTCAGCCTCGATACAAGCACAGCAAAACCTTGGGTGTAGCATGTGTGGTGTGTTGGCCCCATATCCATGGTCAGACATAATGACTGGAAAAGGATATACAGCCTTCTAGGTTTGGGTTGCTAGCCTCCAGGTCTGGGTGTATGTTCCCCTGCTTCTGGGGGCTTCAATCTGTCCCCAGCCAGCTGGTTGGTGGGTAAGCCCCACTCCCCAGCCCTGCCCCCAAGAGCGACCACCTGCCAGCCACCCCTCTTGCTCCTCACCTGCCCAATTAAAAAAGGCTTCAGCAGAGGCTGGGGGAAATCAGCCTCATGTGCCACAACCTCCACCCCAATCAAAAAAGACCTTTTAAAGGCTCTTTTTGTGAACTGAGCATATGGCCCACAACTGCCTCTGTCCCTCCCTCCTGCTAGGTTTAAAGGGCCTTCCATCTGGTTGCCAATTTAGGCAAGAGGCAACGGAGAGGGGTGCCTGGGGTGGTCCCTCTTGGGGGTGGGGCTTGGGGTGTCCCTGTCCAACCCTGGAACATCCCCAACCCCCCCACACACCAGAGCGACATGGTGACCAGGTAACCCTGTTCTAGGTTATGGAACTCTAAAAGGTCCACAATTCACTCATCTACCTAATACTGCAGCTCTTGTGTTTGAGGCACCAGATTAAAATGTATCTTTTTTGCTAAAGCACTTTCTTTAAACTGGGTGGCTGGTGTTTTGCCATCTTCACTTTTTACCACCTCTTTACTAGCATTTATATGACATTCATCCGTTTGTTGTTTTTAGTACTGCATGTATCACTGCTACTGTTTTAATTCCATAGTCTGTTGATTTTAAGCAAGAGGATAAAATATCTTCAATACTGTTTGATATTAGTAACCATTTGTGGTTCTTTCTATTTTAGAAGTATGTTTTAATATTTTCATTGTTTTATCTTCTATTTGGTCTATTTCAGTGTAAGCTGCCTTGACAAACATTTGGCTGACAGCACAGGGTACAAATACTTAACTTTAAAAAAATAAGAAGAAAGAAGGCCTTTCAGAAATCAGCAATTTCCTAACTTTTCAATAAAAGTTTACTTAAACTTTTGCATAGATAGAAAAGAGAGGCAGCTGTGGCAATAGTGGCAGGCTTGAAGCAAGTGGTACTTGTGATCTAAGTGTATCTTGCTTTTCATCAGACCTGTCAAAACTGACCTAGTGATATTCAGATATCTGAGTTGATTGACACAGTATCAGCTAGACAGATAGCATGAGCCAGACCATGCTTTAGAAACCAGCCACTGTGCAGCAAATGACCATTATGCATGGCCTTGCGCTATCTCCAAGACTTGAAACCCCATTTAATTTTAGCACACAGATAAAGGCTTTCATGCCTGACTGGACTTTCAGGCTATCTGCATAAAGAGGAGCCTGGGGAGTACGAAAGGACTAATAGCTAACTTTATCTTTAGAAGCCTCTTGGGAAAGTTGCCGGGAAGATAGTGGATGTGTTGGTCCACCTAATGTACTCCAGAAATCAGGGGAAATGCCTCTCATATAAAGAGAAAGAAAATGAAGTAGAAAAACAGCCTATAAACAGAGTTTGCTGTTCTCAGCAAATGAAGGAGAAAATAACACTGCCAGAAAGGTATGGTTGATTTTAAGGCTTCCATTACTTACTAAGAGGAGAAAATCACACTGAATCAACTGCCAAACAAAAGCGAATAACAAGCCATTGTTAGGGTGCATAACTGCTTTCAAATCTAGGCTAGAGAGGAGAGGGGAAAAGATCAAATATGTGAAAACTGTGCAAACATGCATATTAATACAGAGGTATAAGACAGTTTCTGAATAAGAAAAGAGGTAATCCGTTGGGGCAAGGAGTAAAAATGCCATCTTACATGCATTGTTGCAAATTAGAATTTCACAGTTAAAACATGACTGGCACAAAACTTTTTTAAAGACAGAACATAGTTTCAACACAGACGTGTATTATTATATGTACCACATATTTAGTAGTTGCAAATATTAAAATGTTTATCCACACTAGATACATATTTTAATTCTTTTTTAAATCTTTTCGCACCTTCTGTAATTAAAAATATGGTTATATTCCTTAAATCACAATAACTTCCTTCAAATTTTCTTTTCCTCATCCCTTCCCTGTGGCATGTTTTGGGATATTTTGTTAATATAGCAGAGTTTGCCCATTCAAAGAAGCATGATACTGTAACTAAATCTCCCAAGAAGTATATTGCAAAAAAGGTAAACTTACATTTATTCAAGTAGATCCAGGTTGCAGTCAAAGGAAGAGAAAGAAGCCTAATCTAAAGAGTACTTTCTCTGTCACAAAGGGCCAGCTTGTCCAGCATCATGAGTGTGGGAGTATGAGGGCACCTTATCTATGGGAGAGACCTGCAGAGACATGTGTCTGCATGGAAGGCCATGTAGAGGAAGTGAGAGGACAGAGAGGGGGAGAGAGGAGGGGTCAGAGGGCAGCTCCCAGGTTAAGACAAAGAGAATCATCCCATTCAAGGAGATAACATCTATACACACTTAGCCCCCCCCCCCCAATATCCTGGTATGCTGAGTCACCCACTACAACACTCTCTCTCAACTGTATGCTGTCGAGGTTCACAAAGTTCAGGTTGTCCTGCAGGCCTTGGTATTTGTTGCTTGGTAGCATAGGGTTGCCAGGTCCATTGGAGCAGCCAGTGGAGGATGGGGGGGTGCATTTACCAGGAGAAGGGAGGACCACCAGAAATTAACTCGACGTACCTACGTGACCTGGAAGTGATGTAGACACAACGGGGGCATGGTGGGGGTGATGCTCTGGCTTTTGGACAAAAACTCTATGGTAGAACTAGCTTCTGCCATAGAGTTTTGCCAACCACCTCCCAATATGTCTACATGACTTCCAGATCATATAGGCACATTGGGTTAATTTCTGCCATTCTTCCCTTTTGGGGGGTATTAATTTGGGGAAGAGATGCAGTCTAAAAGCAGGGTACCTCCACCTCATCCGATAGTCTGGCATGCCTATGGTAGCAGTTTGGTAAATATGTCTGCGGTCATTTTCTCAGTGGGACAGTAGTATAGCTTGACAACTCCTTGTCCCCGCAGGACCCTTACATACTGGTTCCTATTTCAAATTAGCTTTGTCTGCATGCTGTTCCTTTCTGAAAGAGGTTATCCTCTAGCATTTGAACTAGCAAAGGTTCCTTAATACCAAAATTCTCTAGGAACATTATAAGCCACTCTAATTCTCTACGTGGTTTGGAAGCAGATACAAATTCTGCAGTGGGCAACAATTTCTTTTTTACAACTTGCCCAACTTATAGCACCACCTCCATAAAAAATACACAACCACTAGTTGCTCTTAGGTCTGATCTTTCTCCAGACCAGTCTGCATCAGCATATCCCAACAGTGTGGGATTATTAGTTGCTAGCAGCCTCAGTTTAAAGTGTGCAATACCCTTTGAGTAGTTCATCACCCTTTTAACTGCAATCCTTTGAGGTGCATGTGCTAACCCTTCTGGATAATATACTTTCAGCTGCTGCAATGTCAGGTCTGGTCATTGCTAAGTACAGAAGCTTGCCTAGGGCCACTTTTTAGTTATTGTTGTCTGGAAGTGGGTCATCAGGTACCTTTTCTTTGTAGAAGCCTGACTCCATTGGTATGGGCATTGGATTAACACCTTCCATGCCCATGCTTTGCAATAGTTCCAGTATCTCCTGCTTTTGACTAAGAAGTTTATTTCCATCTGGTTCCTGTTCAATCTGAATTCCCAAGCAAAAGTTAGCATTGCCTACATGTTTGACTTCTACTTCCTTGTTTAGTTGGGATACAATCTCAGCACAGTAATTTTGATTTTTATGGCAAATAATCAGATCATCATCATTGGTCAGAATAAATGTCCATCTCTGTGTTGCTGTAAAGATAGGTCAGCTTGCCTTGTCTGAAGCCCTGATGGAGTAACATCTTGGTCAGTTTATCAGACCACGGTTTTGCAGCTTGTTAAAGCCCATAAAGCCCCTTTTGAAGTTTACAGACTAGATGTTTATTCTTTTCTCCTGTAAAACCTGGTCACTATTTCATATATTATTCTTCCTTTACGTTGCCATGTAAAAAGGCAGTCTTAATGTCTAAGTGTTTACTTGCATGTTTCTAGAATCTGTGATGCTTCGGAGCATCCAAACTGTAGAATAGTTTATAACTGGTGCAAAAGTTTGGTCACACTCTGATGCATAACTTTGAGAGAATCTTTTTGCCATTAGTCTGACTTTATATCTCTCAACGTCACTGTTTGCATCCGGCTTAGCCTTAAAGACCCACTTACATCCAATGGCATTCTTACCCTTAAGGAGTTCAGTGAGAGTCCACGTCTTGTTCTTATATAGTGTGTCCTTTTCTTCTTGTGCTGCTTTCCTCCACTTGCTTGCTTCTGGTTCAGGCATGTGTTGTAATTCAGCCCATGATGTTGGTTTGTATGACAGTGATGTACTTGTAAAGTAGGTTAGTTACTCAGCTGGAACTCCCTTGTAGGCCTACAATGAGCATCTGAGTTACATGGTCTTGTATGCCTCTGCAATGGTCTCCAGTTCCTCTGGCTCACCTGCTGGTTCAGGAGCTTCTGCCTTCACCTCCTCTTTTGTGTCTGCATAGTGACTGCATCTGTTGGCTCCGGGCAATACACCAGCAGCTGGTTGTTGTCACCATCTCCCACTGGATGGTCATCTGTAGAAGCAGTCCAGTTGTTCTTTGGTCTATCATCAAACTATACCACTGTGCTTGTAGTAATTTGGTTAGTTTTGGGTTGAGAATTCTGTATTCCTTGCTCTATGGAGAATAGCTTACAAAGATGCCTTCTTCAGCTCTGGGTTCCAGTTTGGATCTCTTTTCTTTTGGTATATGAGCATAGGCCTTGGATCCAAATACTCTAATGTGTTCTAGACTTGGCTTTCTGTTATGACATAACTCATAAGGAGTTTTCTCTGTGGCTTTGGTTGGCAATGGTCGAACCATGAACCAAACCATGAACTGAAGCAGAAGGTTTGTTCATGAACCAAACCTGTTTATGGATTGTCACCTCATAAACCCCATTGAAAGGGATTACAGTCCCTTTAAATGGGGTTTGCAGAAAGCCCGAAAAACAGCTGAGTAGCACTGTGCAGCTGTTTTTTGGGCTGTTTTCTGCAGTCTCTTTACAATTTAAAGGGAGTGCACAAGACAGCCCAAAACAGCTGAGCAGCGTGGAGTGCCTCCCTGCCATACAGTTGTTTTTCAGTCTGCAAAAACGGTAAACTTCCATTTATTCAGGTAGCTCCAGTTCACATTCAGGTTGAAATCAAAAGAAGAGAAAGAAGTCTAATCTAAAAAGTACTTTTTATCACAAATGGCCAGCTTGTCCAGCACCATGTGTGTGGTAGTATGAGGGTACTGCATCTATAGGAGAGACCTGCAGAGACATGTGTCTGCCTGAAAGGCCATGTAGAGGAGGTGAGAGGACAGAGGGAGAGAGAGAGGAAGGGTCAGAGGGCAGCTCCCTTTCTAAGACAAAGAGAATCATCCCATTCAAGGAGATAACAGAGTGATGTAGCACCCCCATGTCCAGGCAGGCTGAGTCGCTCACTCCAACAACATGAGTGGTCAAAAACTGATGGTATAATAAACTGAATATTCTTTAAAAAAAAATCTGGACTCATTTTATTGAACATATAATAATAGCCTTAACACTCTTGCACTTAAGGCCAGTACACACTTCTTGGCATCAGGTATGTTTCCCATTGTCTGGGTCCAGAGGCAGGCTGTGGCAGAACCACCACCCCCTGCCCAGACCATGGCTGTGCTGACTGCCCCCAAAGCCCAGGCCTCAGCTCATGACAAAGGCAACTTACCAAGGCAGGAGCTGAGGGAGGAGGTAAGGCCAGTGATACAGATGGCAGCAGGAGACAAGAGGCCAATGGAGGAAGTGCGGCAACTGGAGATGGGGTGCAGAGGCCAGCAGGATGCCCCCAGATGGTTCCAGCCAGCATCAGAAGGCCCTTGGGCACTGGGTCAGTGAGGCAGCCAGCCAAGACAAGGCCATCTGCAGCAGGCTCCCAGAGGCCAGAGCCAGGGGCAGCACAAGGGAGCCCAGAAAATAGGGAGAGCTCTGCTCTGCCATGCCAGACCCCCATGGAGGCAAGGATGGTGCAATTCCACCCCACCCTGGGGGATGTGGCTAGGCCCAGGGAGGGCATGCCCCACATGGAAAGATGGTGGCAAGGAGAATGGGACCCCCCACTTGCTGAAGTGGGCCTGGGGAATGGTGATGGCTGGGCCATGACTGGCAGGGATCAGCTCCCCTGGGAGGGAGCAGGGCAGGCCCACATTTGGAGGGAGGCATAAAAGGAGACTCCAGTGGAGAGGCCAGGGATGAAAAAGTGAGCTGGAACCAAAGACTGCAGCGAAGGTCAACCCAGCTGGGAGGAGGAGGACCTGGGTGAGTTAACCCCCTCCCCTCCCATTCTGAGGCCTCTGGAGCATCCCATCACAGAAGGCGCATGACAGTGGAAAGCAGCACCCCATGGGGTGGCAGGCAAGGCCGGACATCTATGTTTACACTGGTGTTCCCTGAAGTAAAAGAAGGAAGAGTGAAAGAGTGATTAGGAACTCCAAACACTTGGAGACATGCTGTCGATGTGTGCTAGTGAGCCATTACTACCCATAGCCCCTATATATATATATTCTGCCCACTGGACTTTCAGATCTCCCTTTAGTTTTTTACATGCTCCTCATACAGAACACTAGTGTAAATGCAGCAAAGACATCTGCTACCCAAATGCTGAATTAGCCCTTGGAGCCCATTTAAGTATTTAGAATAAAAACACCTGGTGCAGTTGTCCTTGTAATATACCACTTCAGAATGCAGATGAGGAATCACATTGGAAAGCCCCCCTCCTATATAAATATAATGCTAAACTTGCACATTGTACATCAGGGAGAAAGCTTCTAGGCTATTCTTTATCCTCTGAGAAAAAGCAGATTTCTGTGTGCAGAATGATTTGATGTATTTAAAAACATGTAGGCCCTGACCTGGATGGCCCTGATCTAGATGGCCCTGGCTAGACCATTCTCATCAGCTCTCAAAAGCTACGTGGGGTCAGCCCTGGTTAGTATTTGGAGGGGAGACTACCAAGGATGTCCAAGGTTGCTGTCCAGAGGCCAGCAATAGCAAACCATCTCCGAATGTCTCTTGCCTTGAAAACCCCACAAGTTGCAACTTGATAGCACTTTTCACCACCAGAAACATACAGTCCTCACCCTGCATTTTGAAAAGGCATGGTCCCACTGAATTTTTCTTTGCCTGTTGTCCATTGAACAGATCCTGACAAATTCATCCCTGTGCTGTTAAATCAGAACTACAGCCCACAATCTACAACATTACAATGTACAGAGAATGAACACAGAGGGGGAACTAATATTGTGTGTTCTGGTCCTTACCCCACTTATGTGCATTTAGCCTAATGATCGTGCAGAACTTATGCATGTACAAACTGCACACATGTAGTCAGGAACTCCACAAGTTTTCCAGACTTCTTGATCACGGATCTAAGTGGTGGTGTGGTAGATGAGTAAAAGTGAAGGGCATGGACAGTAGGGACAATCATTTCCCTCTATCTAATGTTGTATATACAGGGCTTAAGTTGTCCATATTGTGTTACTCTCCAAATGGGTACACTCTGCTATGGTACATCTCATTCTAGGACAGGACAGAGACAATATCAGAAACAGTCATAGATTGCCTGTTACAGATGTGGTTATATTGAGTTTTAGAGCCATTAAAATGAAGGGACAGAAGAATAAAGGTGTTGCATATTTGCAGGGGTCATTTGTAGAAAAAAAGGTGCAGGAGCTCATTAGCATAACTCATTAGCATCATTTATTTGCATATGCTACACCACCTGACATCACCAAAAGTATGTCAGAAGGGAAGAAAGAAAGGAGAGAGAGAGAGAGAAAGAAAAAGGAAGGAAGGAAGGAAGGAAGGAAGGGAGGGAGGGAGGGAGGGAGGGAGGGAGGGAGGGAGGGAGGGAGGGTCAGCTACTAATCCAAGCCTCAGAAACACCTCTATTCTGGGAGGTGAAGCCTTCAGAAGGCTGGTCGGAGAAACAAGGATCTTTCCAGGGGACGGAGTCATTTTGCTGCAGCCATGACACAAGCAGGCATTCCCCCGTGCTCCCCAAGCTCCTGCTCGAAACGACCCCTGCATATTTGTATCCAGACTCACTTAATGTTAATAGTCAATCATTAGTAGACATCCCTTTTTATTTTTATCCATATCTATTTCTGTTAGACTTCCTAATTACCAGTGCTAAAGTCTGTGGGAGTCCAGCCAAGCCAAACATACAGATTGGACCCACCCTCCCATCTTCCAACCAGAGCATCAGGTCAGAGTTGAAGCAAATAAATGATATTTGTAAATATGGGCTTGCTAGCATTACGAGGCGGTGGTTCATCAGGGTACTCTGACAGGTGGTCATTGGCTAAACCCAGTTTGCTTTAAGCAAAGTCCAACAGTCTAGCATTTTATCACTGCTAAACAAACACACTTCATATTCCCATTTAACACATCAAATAAAGCCATGACTGTCACAAAATATTAAATAAATGGTTCTTTCAATTGTGAGGCAATTAGGGATAAAAATGCCTTAGAAATCCTCCATACAATGTCAGGTTGGCCCTTTGGATTGGGCAAAGTACAGAACAGAAAAGCAGAGTGTTGAAAGAACTGTTTTCCTACTAAAGACCTTGGTGCCAGCCATGATGGGAACATAAATCTTGCACCAGAAAGCAATGGATGGGCACACTATTTGCAAGCTCTGCAGAAAGAAAACACAAAAGGAAATAAAACTTGTTCGCTGCATGAGAAAATTTCATACAGTCCATTGGCTTAAGGACTTGTAGCCTCCCCCAGAGACACTGGAAGAGAAACAAGACTGGTTTCTGACTCCAAGTAAGGGGATTGATTGTCCTGTGGTGACTCCATTGTGCACAATGGTTTTATGTAAGAATTCCACTATCAGGCAATGGGATCAGATAGACTTTAAGAATAGTGAATCAGGATAAAGAGAAGGGCCCAAAGTCCAGTGGCAGAACACCTATTTGGCATGCAGGAGTCACCTGTCCAAGGTCTGAAACACCCTCTGCCATTCAAAGTATAAAGCATTGGCCTAAAACCCTTTACAGAGATGATAGAGACTGAACCCGGAACCAAGTTTTTTTGAACCCAGAAAACATGTAGCATACTTTCTTGTTGACTATTATGGTTTGTATATTTGATGTACTTTATTTTCATCCATTCATTTATTAATACATTAGCTGAAGATCCATGGCAATTGTACTTTGATTATTTTCAATTTCATATATGGATCTATGCTATCATATATTGTTCAATTTTCTAGAACAAATTTAGAATCCAGGGGCACCTTCAGACCAACATGGCTGACTATTTGGATTTATGTACAATTTTGTATTATGGCAGACTTTCCAATAATACTCTATATAATTGCTATCCATTTAGGACCCTTTCGTTGTTGGTTCTTTTTTCTTTTCTGAAGTAATGTCCAAAAACATGGCTTAAAATGCATAACATTGTGAGGTGATTGCCATAAGAAGGCAGACAAGAATGTGCAAGAAATTTTGGACAAACCTCATTAAAATATTTAGGACAGATTGTGTGGTTATTTAACTCTGTAAATATAAATGTTGTAATTTTCTAAATCTTCATTTTTAATTATGTAGGTTGATTTTGATAGAATTTTTATTAAACATTTCTTCTCTTAAGTATGGTCATCATGCATAACATTGGGGTTTGGTGAATTTTAGGTGCCTTGTTCATTTTCATCTTTAATTTATGCCCTTTTTTGCTGCCATTACATTTCCCCCCCTAGAAAATAACCCACTGGTTATTGCAGCATTACAACACAGAGCATAATTAAAACTGCCAACATCCTGTTTTTCCTATGAACGTTCCTGTTTTAAGTGGGTATGTTCTGTTTTCAACTCAAGTTTCCTAATCTTAATTTTGCCCTTGTTTACACTGATGTTGTGTATGGCCATAACCAAACCGTAACTTGAGTTTACATGATCAGGTCCAGCAAAGAAACTATTTTTCTTCCTTGCCAAATAACACAAACAGGAGGGGGAAGGGGGTTGTCAACTTTTTAACTAGTGCTGGTATATCTTGTCTATTAATCAATCATGATTAATTGCTGTTTGTAGTACTGGACACGTTAGTCTTTGCCTGCTGCTTGTACCACTTTATCGTGTAATAGGGCTTCCAATCCCTCCCTTAACTAGCTGTTGAATGAATTCAGAGAATAATGTGTAGAAAAAATGTTGCAAACCTCTCTCTCTCTCTCTCTCTCTCTCTCTCTCTTTCTGGTAGGTCCCCTGTGCCTGTGACAGCAACAAAACAAGATAAGGCTAGAATGCATCTCAGCGATAGTTATGACTGCACTGTGGCATTGCTATCTGTTTGCACTCCCTGGAAAGGCAGAATTATTTATTGTATTTAAATATTAATGCCTTGCTTTTCCCTCATTAGGTACCCGGATCAGCATAGACCATTCTCCATTGTATCCTCACAACAACAATCCTGTGAGGTAGTTTAGTATGAGACAGTGCTTGGCCCAAGGTAAACCAGTAGACTTCCATAGGACAGTGGGGATTCAAACCTTGGTCTCCAGGATCCTAGTGTGTCACTCTAAACCAGTGATAGTGAGTGGCTCAGGAGCCACACTTGGCTCTTTGACTTGCTTACCTGTGTCTCCTCCCCAAAGTGGCACCCTTCCCCATGTTCCAGAAAAGTGGACCATGCCATCACCCAGTTGGGCTTGTGGTTGGCAGATAGTTCCCATGCCCCTGCTGGGGGGACCTAAGGATGAGTAAACTATGAGAACCCCCCTGAATTGTAGGCCTTATTCCAGGGGTGGAGGTAAAGGGCTTATCTTCTCCAACCCTTCTCTGCGACCTCTGTGCTCTCATCCTAGCACTCGGAGGACAGAAAGCTGATTGCAGAGAAGAGAGAGCAACCATCCAAGAAAAGAGCAAGCTGGCCATAGTGGGGTGATAGTGGTAGTTTTACTCTCTTTTTTCCCCACAACCAGCAGTTATACTCTGGGCAACTTAGCAATCTCACTCTTGCCTGAACTGCTGTGGCTCATGTGCAAGAGAGAGTGAGAAGGCAAAGAAGGAAGTCCTTCTCCTTACTCCAGACATACCGGGTAATTTGAAAAGTTACAGTTATATAGTTACATACTTAGTATTAATAGTAATAGCTTACATTGTTGTGTGTGTTTCATGGGGTGATATAGTCATCATGTGGCTCTTTGGGTTGCTGGTAATGCGAATGTAGCTCCCTGTGATCCGTGCAGTGTGTATCACTGCTCTTAAATTCTGCACCATCCTGGCTGTCTCCTGATGTAGATGGGGGAGAGGCTTTCCATTAAAAGTGAAGTTTTAATTTATATCATCTCTTTTACGGGCTTTACATTAACTGTGATTACAGGCAGGACCAACTTCCGAACAAATGCTGGATTCCTGCTAAGCTCCGTTCTCCCTCGCCACACCCACAGCTCATGGTCACCCCTTGCAGTGGGGGTATAATGTGGAATCCCAGCACAGTGCTAATTCTACAGCAACATAAATCCACTGTTTCCATGTCATGTTTTATTCTGCTGCTTTAAGGAATCTTTAGCAATCATATCCCCACCTGCAAGAATTAATGATTGACAGGCTCCCACTTTGAGATACTGAAGAAAACGTACAGTAATTTAGGTTTGTTATTTTAAAAGTTACCCGTTAACAGTGAAGCCATCCTTTTCTTTTCTAACTCTCAGTAATGTACCAGAAACAAAATAGCTTCCAATATGAAAGAGCCATGCACTTCAAACTGTAAGCAAGCATGGGCATCATCAACTGCATTTCTCTTAGAAGAGAATTTACAACTTAAGGTGTGCTCTTAAGGGTTTCTTCTATCCAGTCCTGTCAGTTCAATAACATTCTGCACCTGTTCCTTTGAATGGAGGTTTGTTTTATGTAAAAGCTACTTCCTTGCCTGTTTGACTTCAGAGCAGGCATTATCCAGTTTAATTCTGGCTTTAACTAGTTGGACATGTTGAAAGAGCAGGAACGAAGGGCAGTTCCAATGGAGTCAAGTTTCATTAACTCTGACATATAAGCATACCCTCCAAACACAGATGAAACAGGAAACACAAAGTGCAAGGCTTTTCAGTTGAGCAAGTACAAGAATTTTGCTTTCATTACTTTAAATCCCAGATTTTGCAAGTATTGTTGTTATTACTGCATTAGAAGTCTCCTCAAGGCTTAATGTACAGAAAGAAAAATGCTGTGGCTGATCATCTGTCTCCTGTCCCTAAACACATATATTCCCACATCCAATACCAGCTAATGAAGTAGTGGCACCAGTTCCTCTGTTATTCAAGAACTGTTAGCAGCACGGGGAGTCAGGGCCCGATCTGGCCCCCTGACAAGTATCAGCCATCCCTTCCCCAAACTTTCCAAACTGAAGAGCAGCTCAAATTACTTTATTCTGAAACCCTATTTAGCCATTTATCTGTGTTGAAATGAATGAAGACTCCCAACGGCACATCCACGGGCCTTGCCACAAACATCCACACATTCAATGGTCTGATTTGCAGAAAGCCTACCAAATCCAGGTGGAATCTTGTACACATGACTCTTATGCTAAATAACTGGTAGATAAGGAGTGACCAGAAAATAATCTGTGACCTTCTGGTAGATCCTAGGCTGGGTTATAATTGATTCCTTAAAGTCCAGGAGCCCCAGAGAGTGCTTATTGTCCCATGATCCCTGGCTTAAAACACTCCAGTTTTCTACCCTGTCCAGTTTTCCAGGAAGTTCCTGTTCTTGCAAGGGTGGATCCCTATTGCTATGGCAACTGATCTCATGGGCTACAATGCAGCCACTCCTCTTTAGTAAATTCATAAATAATTTTTTTTTAATTGCAGGCGTTCCACATCACAGACAGATGGCATGTAGAAGGTCCAATTTTAAGAACAAAGTGAAAAGAAGAAAACAGGACCAGCCCCACATAATGTTCTATATCAGCCTGCTAGCTTCTGAGGCTAGCATCTGATGCCCTCCTTTGTGTACTTCAGCCTTCCAAGTTGAGGCAGCTGGCCATGAAGGAGAGGACCTTATCCACTGTCGTACTTGATCTGTGGAATGCCCTCCCCAAACCCTTCATCTAATTCCAGCCTAAGCTACAGACCTAAAGATGTAAAATTCCCCAAAATTTTGAAGCCATAGAAATTACATGCCCTCTCCCGGGTGTGGGGGGGGGGGCAGAACAGGGGGGGATTGAAATATACGTAAGGCTTACTTTCTTATCAGTCCTATGGGGTCGTCATAAGTCAGCTGCCTTAGCACATCTCTTTCTTGGTTTATGCCATCTGAGAGTAGGAAAAATAAAAGTTGAAAATATGAAACAAAATATCTCAGGAAACAAAATAAATGATATTATTTGACTGAAAACAGTCTCATGCAGTCACAATAGGATTAGCAGCATGTGTGAATATTTTGTGTGTTTTACATGCTTTTGTAAAATGTTAACTTTTAGTAGGCCCTTCTATGTAGCTATGGTGCTTAAGTTAGATCATACTTCACCTTTTTTTGTAGATAATTTTAATATAGACTGTCTTTTTTCTTCTGGTTTATAATGTAAATTGTTAATATTGCTGCTTCATGATTATACTTTTATATTGATTATGGTATTGCCCTAGGATAGTTTATGCTCTTTTAGTAGCATCGGGTCTATTCCACTTTAATTTTCTTTCTGTTCTCTATTGTTACCTGATTCGTATTCTTTTTATATTGTGATAATATAATAATCTATTTATACTTTTTTTCTGCCTTGAACAAATATGGAAAGGTTCTATGCATTTATTTTAATAACAAATATCAACTTCCTTCCTGTACTCTGCCTCCTGATGTCACTTGTCTTTTAGCCAGTGTCCAATATATGAGTCTGTGTGGAAGAAAAGCACCAGGCAGCAGAAGAGTTTTGGGGAGAAGAGCCAAGAATGATCATCCCTACCTACTTCTCCTACTTGGGAAAGGGTCATGGCTCAATGGTAGAGGATGTGCATGTGTCTTTGCACACATAATGTTCCAAGGCCAATCCCTGGCATCCCCATTTAAAAGGATCAGGTAGCAGGTGGTGTGAAAGACTCCCCTGACACCTTGGAGAACTGGTGCCAGTCAAAGTAGACAATAATGGACTATGTAGATCAAGGTCTAACTCAGGCATACTCATGTGTGTTCACCTGCAACTTCTTTTGTTCTTAAAACTGGACCCTCACCTGCATTTGAAGAGAAAAGTATGCTACCATCACATCTACTTTAGGAAAGGTACCACATTTCTCAGCCCCACCATTTCCACTCAAAAATCCAAGGTTATATTTTTGATCCTCTCTTGTATTATCAAACATACATGTCTTTATTTTAAATGTACACTCTAAAATGAGCTTTGTGCTATATTAGCATATCAATTGATATATAATGTACAAATGGCACATAATGTGTAGATGTATGTTGTAGACCTGGTGTATAATGTGTAAAGTGGTGTAAGAATGCCATAAAAGACAGACATGAATCAGAAACAGAGAAACGAAAAGGCTCACACAACAGTATCCAGTAAAAAGAAACCAAGGGCATATCCATACATCCCTGACTTTTGTTCAGAGAAGATAGGGGACATGCAATAAAAACTCATGTTGATGAGAAGAGTTTTCTGTATTGGGAAGTCCGCAGGGAAGCTGTGTGTTATGAAGAACAAAGAAGACCTCCCATTGTTCCTAATGTCCTACTTATAATTTGGACGAAAGAGAGAAAATGCTTCCTTTTTTCTCCTCAGTCCTTATAACAAGGGTGTACAGTCCTTTAGTCAACTGGTGCAGCTTCTGCAATTGAATCAATGCATTTTCTTGCTTTCTGTCTCTGCTCCTCTGACCTTCTACTTGTGCCCCTTCCTCTGCCTTTGTAATCTTTGTGGTTTGAGTTTTGTCTTGTTTTGAAGAACAGATAAAAAAAAATCAATAGACAGTAAAATAAAATCCCTGTGAGATCTGAGATGGTGTTTTGGCTACTCTCAAAATATAAAATCCCCTACCTGCCACTTGACAAGCAAAGTGCTCACATTCGTCTCTGCCCTCTGTTCCAGATTATGTAAAACTATTTAAATCCTGACTGACAGTATTCGCTAAAACAGCTGTTGGGCTCTGCACCATCATGGGGGGAGGCACAGAGGAGGGAACTTGAGGGTGGAAGGGTGAATATAATGAAACAGGACTCTTTTTCTATGCTTATTTTCCAAAAGCAGCTGATATATCTTGTCCAGGTGGGAACACAGAAAAGAACAATGCTGAAATACCACTGCTACAAATTGGTCGGTTATTTTGGGAGCATCCTTTTCCCCTTTCTGCCTGTTATGCTGCCATTTCTAGAAATCAGTGACCTAGTTGCTTTCATCATTGCCACAGATGCAAACTCGGCAGCAGGAGGAGGTTTTGCTGGTTGCCTGGGTCATTCATCCTAATGCACATTTCTGAGCAGGGGATTAAGCCGGAACAGCACCATTGTTTTCAGTTAATGAAATTTTTAACCCCTTCTCTTTTCTGACTGAAGAGGCATTATTGTCAGTAAGGACCATTACCCAGCCTGTGCCTGAAAAAGCCACTGTTTTAGTGAATGTGAGCATAGGACACGTAGAAGAAATTGCTTCCTATTAAAAACTTACCTAACCCTTTTTTAAACTAAAGATAGGCAAATCATTCTTTTATTTCAGTTTCCATGAAAACAATTATTCATTTTCCATTTTCCCTTGAGTTAATGGAGATGCATACAATTCTCTCTTTTAAAAAAATAATGGAGTACTCATCTCTAGGAAACAAGAACTTGTGTCAGTCAGGTAAATGGAACATGATTTCATTTGCTTCTTTAACACACACAAGCTACTTGGGAACTGGCATTTCTGAATAGAAATAAGGGAAAACACCCTTCAGGTTATGAAACATTCAAGGTTGCCCTAGAAAGCACTGATATTTGCTGTCTCATCCTATGGTCAGGACATCTTTCATCCTGTTCATATTCTACCCAAGTATAACAATTATGTAGCTCTGGCCTATCAAGCCTGCACACCCAAGGGCAAATCAATGATGTATTGCACACCTGCCTTTGGTCCATCTAACCCAATGCTGATTTTCTGTGGCATTAGCCACGGCTTGGCACAGAGGCCCTTCTATCCTCTATGGTTATTAGTCACAATATGTCTGCAGCTGGAGATGCCATGGATTTAACCTGGAAATTTCTATGTACCACATAGTTGTTCTTTTCACTGGAATTCAGTGATTTTTTTCATTATAAAAAAGCTTCACTTGTTGTTTAGGACAAAAAGCCCTGATATGAAAAAGGGAGCAAGCAGCCCAACATTATCCAATACAGACCATTGTCCTAGGATAGCTTCTTCTCCATTTCTAATGAGAATTGCCCATAAACACAAAGCTGGGCTGGCATACCAAATTCAATGTAAACACAGCACTCTCATCTAGCCAGTCTGTTTTTCCCACAGAATTCTTGTATTTGTCTGGCCATCTGGATAATCTAGATTAATAGTACCATGCATGTAGTACACAGCCATTCCTGCTGTAATGATTTTCTGTGCTGACAATAGCAGAGAAGGAAAGATCTGACATTATTTCAGAGAAACACTATTTCCCTTTTTTGTTAAGTGTGCGATTTCAGATTTCTCTGGCATGAGTTCCAGAGCAAAATCCTTCTTACAAGCAAGAAGGCACATCAGGAATCTAACACAGCATAAATTAATCATCCTCTGAATCTTTTATTTAATAAGGTAAAATTATGTGGTCAATTATTAACTAGCAAGAGGCTTTTGGCCATTCAAGTGGCTATATTTACCATTTACCTAACTAAATTATCAATTTACAACTCATTTATATGGATTAATGGTCAGTCACACAAATCTGTGTCATCTTGTTTGTGAAGTGTTCTTTTTCTTTTCAGTTTTCTATACCAGTTCCTAAATTGCTTTCAATGAAACCAATCCTGACCTACAAAAAAAGTCCTCATAATTTTCCTTTATAAATTTTGATCTTAAATATTCTCCAGTTTAAATATTTGCTGAATGTTTCACATCCAGTAAAATTTGAGCAATGACGTAAATGGTTATCAAACCTCCTGCCTTCAAATACCACACTGCACTGTGCCCAGTGCGAACGGCAAGCTCTGGGAAGCTTTGCCCCCGGGTTGCTTAGCCCCACATCTGTGGCGCGGCACTTCGCAATTCTGTTCTCGGCCATAGTTTACAATCCCCTGTTCCTCTGTCTTCTACTATTCAGTTCCTTCTCTGAAATGACAGGCACTTTTTGGGGGAGACTATTTACTAGTACTGTTCATCACATCTGTCAGATACATTGGAGGTCTCTAAGAATGATCAGACACTACTGGTGTTAGCAGACAATTACAGGATCACGCTGTGGCTAGTGAGCCGCTAATCCTCAAGGATTAGTTTAGGTGAAAAGAAAGTGGCAGTTCCAGCTCTCTGCCCAGTGGTTCACCAGAACATCTTCAGTCGATGCTATAAAGAGTATCAAAACACAACCCAAACACCTATCAGATGTTTCCTCTTGCACAGTCAGGAATAATTTTTAACACACTCTTATTGTTAGCACCTCACACAATACTATAATAGGTATGACATTTTTAACCAGTATTATTAACAGAAGAGGTGAGAGACAGCTTTTACCTGCTGTGTCCTGGGAAGAGCAATAACACACATTTGAGCTTCCTGTTTTCTCACTCTTAAAGTTATCAAAGTCTGTTTGTAACTTTGATCTTACTGACACTCAGGCTTGCTGACGCAGTGATAAAAGACCGTGAACCAGGAAGTGTTGCAGTAGTTGTGCTTCTTCTTTAATTCCCTCCCTATTCCTCCCTACCTCTGAACTGTTTGTCACTTCAATGCATGCCAAGTTCAGAGAGAGTTCAGACTCATCACTTGCACAGAAATGATTGAAAACCTCAGGATTCTGTTTCATGGGGATGGTGCCCGGGCACCACAGGGTAAGCATTGATACTTAATCCTTGTGCCAGCCAGTGGAGAACCTACACACTGCACTTCTGAGCCTTGTTGATTTTAAAAGCAAGCTATATTATTTTGCAACCTGGAAGAATAAATGAGAAAGGGGGGGATAATAACTGGAGTATTAAAAGATACCAGAGGTGGAAATGTTCAAAATATGTCCCACCTTTGCCCCATGTATTTTCAGCAAAATTCACATAGGCCTTTCAGGTCAGGGTGTTTGGTTTCCCTCAACAAAGGACTTGTTACTTGTATAGCCATATCAATGCTAACACATACAATAGACCAGTGTACGCAGAGCAAAAGGAAAGAAAATTCCTAATAAGGGAACAACTTTCCATCTCAGAGTACCAAGGGGTTATTAGAAACCACAGGGCTTCTTTTAAAAGAAGCAGTTAAAATTAAAATGTTCAAAATAAGGTTTCCCACTGTGCGAGAAATATCTCCCTCAAGGGAACTAGTCCCAGCAGGAAAAACAGATGCAAGCCAGAAGTGGCATCCGTATCACAGGGAATATCAACAAACCATTCAATATATAAGGGACATAACTGTAAGCCTTTTGCCAATATAAGAGGCTGTGTCCTTTTCACCTTTGGCACAAACCCTCAAAAACCCACCCCTGGGCACTTTGAAAGGCAGTTCCTTCCCTCTCGCAATAGTTAAGGACACTGGCTGCCAAAATTTAGGTATGTATTTTGGAGGAAACAGGAAAGTCGAAGGATGTAAACGTTGTGCATCCTGCTAACCAATGCACAAGATTGCATTTGAAACACACAAGTTTGCATCTGCAACCTCCAAAACATCTGCCACAGTAGATTATCCAGGGTATAATGTCCATGGGAAAGTCCATTAGCAATGGAGTCCTTGCACAGGGGCACTAAATTTGCCCCCAAGCAATGATTTCAGCAACAACTGGTGCCGTTGCAGGGCAATCAAGAAAACAAGGCCCAAATGTTTCCCAAAGGTCTTGTTCAGTTGTGGAGGCACAGCTATGCCACACAGCACACATTCCAGGTTTCCTGCTGCAGTACCCTTGGTGATGAGGGTTGCCAACCTCCAGGTTGTACCTGGAGATCTCCCACTATTACGATTGATATCCAGACCAAGATCAGTTTCCCTGGAGAAAATGGCCACTTTGGAGGGTGGACTCTATGGCATTATGACTGTAATGAGGTCCCTCTTCTCCTCAAACCCTGCCTTCCCCAAGCTCCACCCCTAAAATCTCCAGGTATTTCCCTACCCAGAGCTGGCAACCTTATTGGAGACAGGTAGTTGTCCCTCTATACTTGGTGTCACTCCGGGATCTAGAATCCTTTGGCTATCCTTCCCTCAACTCAGAATCACCTTGCTCAGGTAGCTCCACAAAAACAGTTAACTGTGATTGAGCACTAAGTTGTGTGTGTGTTGTACCTCCTGGGCCACCACTGGGAACAGCTTTTCCCCAGCAAAACAAATACCCCTCTCATGACTCTCTTCAGTACAAAGAACACCACTGGGGGCTGGTATGCAGTAGTTGCTGCAAGAAGACATTTGGGGTGGCCTTTGGGGGGGAGATAAGGTTGTTAAGGTGGAATGATATTGTTACTGGTGGAATGACTGTCAGACCCTTAAGGGATTAAGCAAGTTTATGTGCATGCCATACTTTTAAATTGGCAGAAGCATTTTGGTTTCCTTAGGTTTGGTGTTAAAGAAATGTGGAAAGCCAAGCAGCTTCCTCAGTGAGTGTCTAGGTTTGCCAAGTCTGGGTTGGAAAATACCTGGAGAGTTTGGGGGGTGGAGCTAGGAGAGGGTGGAGTTTGGGGAGGGGAGGGGAGAGGCCTCAGCATGGTACAATGCCATAGAGTCCACCCTTCGAAGCAGCTCTTTTCTCCAGGGGAGCTGATATCTGTCAGCTGGAGATCAGTTGTAAAAGTGGGGGATCCCCAGGCCCCATCTGGAGGCTGGCAGCCCTATGAGTGTCTGAGAAAGAATGTGTGGATCTGTAGCCACTCGCCATGATTAGAGAAGCCACAAATTCATGAGGAGGTGTGCATTCACCTTCCCTGCCCTCACGGTGCCACCTAGCAATGGTGAGGGAGTTGATGCTGCTGCTGCTGCTGCTGCTACTGCTGCTGCAAGGGTTTGCCCTTATTCAGGCACCATCATTCAGGCTGGGAAATCAGCTGGGTCTTTGAGCAGGGTGGGGGGAAAGGGGGAAAGGTGCCAAAATCAGTCAATACAAACCAAGACCAGTGACTGTGCGTGCAAGCTAAATCCTGGTTGCACAAAGGAACCATAGTTAAAATAAACCACTGTTTTGCATTATGTCAGCAGTGAACCTGTCTCTCAGCAGAATGCTCCTTTCTCCTACCACTGACTAACCACAGTTAGTACTTCCCCTTGAATTACTGAAGAACAGACTGTGCTGGTTAGAGCCTGTAGCCCCGTTACTACCCGGAAATTTTCCAAAATAAGGAACATATTCTGAGACTACAAGAAAATGGCAGTCTCTACTACTACTTTATTAGAATATAGCATTCGGGGGTATATTCAAGGGGGGGGGGGTTGCCATGAGTATTTTCCATGAGTATTTCTGAACTATATCAACAAGGAACTAATGCCTGAAAGAAGGAACTTGTGGTAAACCCAGACCACAGTTTTGAAAACACAGCCAACAGCCTAGAGATCCACCCTGAAACCCAAGAGGGGAGCTAATCATACATCTGGAAAACACCAACCAAGTGTAATAAGAGCATAGACATGAGTGTGACCGAACGCTGCATCATTGTTAAAGGAAGAGAGTACTGATAATTCTTCAGATCTGAGACCAGTTTTCTTTTTTAAAAGTACTGGCAACTTTTCCAAGAATGCTTTTTGGGAAACAGGGTTGACTGAAACTTGAGTTCTTAGTATATTTGCATTGAGGTTTTAGCAAAAACAAGATAAATTGATGACCAAAAAATAAGAATATGTAAGCATGTCCTTTTTTAAAAAAAATAATAATTCCCCATTAACTTAAAAATATGCAAGCAACATAACAGAATTTCCCCACATTTATTTATGCCTTACTGAACGAAGGCCTAAACAAGATGCTTCTCTTTTCAGAGCACCCTTCCTATCTTTAAATTATTCACTGATGTTCAAAGAACATGTGCAGTAGTCACTTTGAGCAGCAAATGTGGGGAAGGGTTTTCTGCCTTTAGTCTCTATCCCTTTGGGGTAGTTTAAAAAAAAATCTCCAGTCCAGACGAAAAACATAGCATTTGACTGCTCAGTTCAGGGCCATGTCTGAAGTTGTGGTTGGGTGCAGCACTAGTAAGTTCTAAAACAAAATAAGTGGCACAGATTATTGGACCCCTAAAACCCATAACATATGCAAATACAAACAAGCTCATACACACAGAACTAATGATGGCAAATTGTCCCCGTCAAGGTTTCCTTCATTTTGCATATAAATGATATGAAGAACAAGTGGACCAAGGATCTGCATGGGTGTGCTTCTGCAAGTTTTGCACAGATCTGAGGATCCTATAATGGGGATAGAGGATGCTTATGCAAATATCCCCTACTTCACCAGCAGCAGAATTTTACTATCAATAAGATGTACCCATTGATGTAAAGCTCTGGAGTCTTCCTTGTGGCTTCATATAAGTAAAGCAATGAGCTGCATTATTTCCCCCCCCCCCAGTTTTATTTATAGTTTTTACCGTATACAACGAAGATTACATAACACAAAGAAAAATAAGTTTGAGTCCGTGAATGATTATTTTCATCTAACCACTTATACATTTTTGACCATCTCTTGTCAAATAGAGCCTCGTCTTTCCCTTGTAACAAGATATTAAGTCTGTCCATTTCGGCCAGGTCCAAGACTTTATAAATTAAATCCCCTCTTGAGGGAAATTTATCCGACTTCCAGTTTTTAGCCAGCAGGATGTTAGCAGGTATATCAACAGTCGTACATTGTTATATGCAAATCCCTCCGGAATCATATTTAAAAGATAAGTTTCAGGTGTTAACATAAGATCAAAGAATAACATTTCTAAAATTATTTTGTGACTCATCTGCCAATAAGTTTGAGTTTTAGCACATCTCCACCACATATGGTAAAAAGTACCTACATTTGTTTTGCATTTCCAACATACTTTCGAAGCCTTTTTATGGCATTTAGCAATTTTGTTGGGTGACCAATACCATCTATGAAACATCTTAAGAATATTTTCCTTATATGAAGTGGCCCTCAGAAGTTTAGTTGTCTTCCAAATTTTTGACCAATCATCTATCTCTATATGATATCCAAAATCCCACATCCAGGATACCATTGAGGTTTTAACTATTTTGTCTTGCATGTAAACCTCTATCAAAAATTTATACAGTTTCTGTATCACTTTGTTGCTTGAAGAAAGCCAAATTTTGTCTAACTTCTTCTTTTGTTCCTGAAAGCCGATTTTCTTGTCAATACCATGTCTAGATTTTAACTGCATATTTCCCCATCATGTTAGTTTAATGTTATGTTGTAAAAAAAAAGATTGTCCTCTGATTTTAGGAACCATTTGGTCACAGGGACTACAATTATAGGCAGAACAGCTTCTCATTCCTCAGTTATACTTTCTTGAGAGGAGAGTCTTAGAATAAACATGGTTTGTTCATGACATTACAATATAGGCATACAAAAGTTATATAGCAGTTAAAAAAAGCAGAGGGAAGATTACATCCTTTTGCCACGTGACTTTCTTATATTGTACAGATGATATCAAAATGCCATGTCTTCTCAAAATGGTCAGATTATTGTCATCAGCTTGGGACTGGATGATGTGAGCTGCATAAAAGCTTGTGAGAAAGTTCTCTTCAACCAAGTCTTCTTTTTTGCTTTATTTTTTAAATTTTTATTTAATTTTTTAAATGTGTACTTATACAAGCAGAGGGACCTGCAATACTCGCAGTGGGGGGAGGACCTCACAGCTAAGGAGGAAGTGGCCACAGGTAAGCTTCCTCCCCTGGGCACCTGCAGCAAGGCCTGGATGCCTCCCAGCCACCAGGCCCACTGCCAATCTTCCCCTGCCCCGGGCTCCAGCGGCGAGGCCTGGATGCCTCCCAGCTGCTGGGGCCCACTGCTGTTCCCCCCGGGCTCCGGCAGTGAGACCTGGACACCTCCCAGCTGCCATGCCCGCCACTGATCTTCTCCCCCCTAGCCTCCGGTGGTGAGGCCTGAACACCTCCCAGCTGCCAGGCCCATCATCGATCTCTCCCCCCCAGACTCCAGTGGCAAGGTCGGGACACCTGCCAACTGTCAGGCCCACTGCAGAGTTCCCCGATCATTCTCTGTGCATGTGCAGGGAATGTTCTTTTACTTTGGGGGGGATTTAAATATTGCCCGTATAGTTTTTTAAAGTTTTCAGATTTTTCTGCACACCTGGGGAGTCCCCCAAATATGCAGGAAAGTCTCTCTGCCCCTGCGAGTGCCCCTGATGTGTGGATTTAGATATCCGCATGCACAGGCTATACTTGGCTATTAGTATATAGATCCTGCCCTACCCCACAGAGAGGACTCAGGACAGTCACAACAAAGAAAACACAATAATTGTAAAAAACAATCTAAAACTTTTGGGAGGCTTTTGGGAACTTTTTCGCAGATAAAGTCTTGTCGCTCTGCTGGGACCTCCCTGCCACAGTTGATACAGTAGCAGAACTTGAGGCTCCGAGCGCGTCTTCTGGTCACATTTTGGATTATTTCAATCCGCTCTGTCTGGAGGAGGTTGACAATTTGCTCTCACTGGTCCACCCAACCACCTGTAGACTCGATCCATGCCCATCATGGCTAATTAAAGCGAGCCATGAAGGGGTCGGAGGGGCACTTAGGGAGATCATCAATACATCCCTTGCAAAGGGGGTGTTCCCTACTGCCCTGAAGGAGGCTGTAGTATGCCCCTTCCTAAAAAAGCCATCATTGGATCTGGCTGAATTGGCCAACTATCGGCCAATATCTAACTTACCCTATTTGGGTAAGCTAATCGAGAAGGTGGTGGCAGACCAGTTGCAGAGCTTTTTGGATGACACCTCTGTATTAGATCCATTCCAGTCCAGTTTCCGACCAGGCCACAGGGCTGAGACAGTGCTAGTCACCCTCACAGACAACCTCCAGAGGCATCTGGATTGAGGCGGCATGGCGGTGCTGATGTTGTTAGACCTGTCAGCGGCATTCAACACGGTCAACCATCAGCTACTAGCCCACCACCTCGCCGATATGGGGATCCAGGGGTTGGCCTTACAGTGGCTTTCCTCATTTCTCCAAGATTGGGGACAGAGGGTGGCGGTTAGGGAACAACTCTCCCAAAGGCACCCACTGGTTTGCAGAGTGCCACAGGGAGCAGTACTTTCCCCAGTTGTTTAATATCTACATGCGCCCCCTCGCCCAGATCGCCCAGAGCCATGGGCTGGGTTGCCATAAGTATGCTGATGATACCCAGCTCTATCTGTTGTTGAGCAGTCAGTCAGACTCTAGTCTGGGTGATCTGGACCTGGTGTTGCAAGCTGTGGCTAGTTGGCTCAGGCAGAGCCGATTGAAATTGAATCCAATGAAGACGGAGGTCCTGTGCCTGAGTCGGAGTGGACCAAGGATAGGGATCCCTTTCCCAGCCTTTGACAGGGTGACGCTGGTACCAGCGTCAGAGGTGAGTAGCTTGGTAGTGCTTGACCCCTCGTTAACGATGGAGGCCCAGGTAGCAGCCACTGCAAGGTCAGCCTTTTATCATCTTCGGCTGATCAAGCAGTTGGTTCCCTTCCTTGAATGCAATGAACTGGCTATGGTGATCCATGCTTTGGTCACCTCAAGATTGGACTACTGTAACACTCTCTACATGGGGCTGCCCTTGTCCCAAATCCGGAACCTGCAGCTGGTGCAGAATGCGGCGGCGCAGCTGTTGCTGGGTCTTCCTGTATGGGAGCACATCCAGCCTGCCTTAAAAGCACTGCACTGGCTGCCTATAGCATACTGCAGGGGTGGGCAATTGTTTTGGCTCGGGGGCCACTTTGTGGGAGCGGAGGTTAGCGGAGGGCTGCACCTTTTAAAATGATTGCATTCATTACTTAAACTTGCATTTCAGAAAAGGTATAAATTGTATCATAAAAATCAATAAATATAAATTAAATTAAATAGTGGTAGTTTTATTCAATTTATTTATTGTGCTAATTTCATATCATCTATAGCTGCAAGCACATTTAATTTTAGAATCAGTTTAATGAGAAAAATGTACCCTATCACACTTTTCTACAATTTTTTTGAAATCAGGAGTGAGATTGCTTGTTGAGATTCTCATCACAGCCTGCAAGTTAATGTCTGTCAAAGAGCATCTATATTTACTCTTGTTAATTTTCATGTCTTGGTGGGCCGCAAAAAACTCTGTGGCGGGCCGCATGTGGCCCGCGGGCCACCATTTGCCCACCCCTGGCATACTGGATAAGGTTCAAGGTGCTGGTGCTTACCTATAAAGCCATATATGGCCTGGGACCTATCTACCTGAGGGACCACCTCTCCCCATATGTTCCCCAGCGAGTGCTTCGATCAGGATCCTGAAACTGTCTGGTCCTCCCAGGGCCAAAGGAGGCCTGGTTGGCGGCTACAAGGACCAGGACTTTTTCAGTGGCAGCCCTACACTGGTGGAATGAGCTCCCGGATAACATCAAGGCCCTGAGGGACCTATCAGAGTTCTGCAGGGCCTGCAAGATGGAGCTCTTCTGCCAGGCTTTTGGGGCCGCCCAATAGTTACATCTTTGGCCCTGGCCCAGTTGAGAATCCGCCAGCCTGAACGTTGCCTTACCATCTATATTGCTTAATATCTAAGATGCTACCCCGATAAAGAAGAAATGCCATCTTGCAGTAGGGTATGTTAATTGTTTGCTTCTGTATTTTATATGTTTTAACGAGATTGTATTTTAAATGTATGTTGGTAGCCGCCCTAAGCCCTCCAAAAGGAGGGGAGGGTGGAATATAAATTGAATAAATAAAATAAATTAATAAATAAAATAAACTTGATTTAAAAGAGTACAAACAAGATGGCAATTAACAATAAAATTTAGGCATCCATGATACCTTCTGCAAGATGTTGAATTTAGCACTAAAGCTGACAAAGGAAGCTGGGTTGGTTAGTTGGATGTCTGCCGCCTCAACCAAAGGTCTTGCAGAACAGCTCCATTTTACAGGTCCTGTGGAACTGTAACAAGTCTCATAGGGCCCTGATCTCAACTGGGAGCACACTGCCACATTTTGCACTAGCTTCAGTTTCCTGATGAGGTTCAAGGGTAGCCCCACATAGAGTGAGTTACAGTAATCCAGCCTGGAAGTGACCATTGCGTGGATCACTGTAGCTAAGTCCCAGGAGGTCAGATGAGAAACTAGTTGCCTGACTAGCTGAAGATGATAAAAAACTGACCTGGCAACAGTGGTGACCTGGGACTCCACTGAAAGTGAGGCATCCAAGATCACTCCGGGGCTCCTCGTCCTTGGTGTTGGCATCAGTGAAGCCCCACCAAGTGCTGGGAGCTGTATTCCTGATCCCATGCTCTCACAGCTCAAGTACAGGACCTCCATTTTCATTGAATTTAATTTCAGCTGACTCTCCCATAGCCATCAGCCATGGCCCCCCATGCCCTATCCAAAACATCTGGGGCAGAATTTGAATGACCATCTATTAACAGAGAAAGTTGAGTGTCATCAGCATATTGATGGCATCTCAGCCCAAATCCCTGGACCAACTGGGCAAGGGGGCCCATACAGATGTTAGCATCAGAAAGATGATTTCCCCCTGCAACACATCACATTCCAGTGGGTACTGCTGAGATATCCTCTCCCCAAGTGCCACCTCTGTCCCCAGCCATGAAGAAAGAAAAACCATTGTAAAGCAAGTCCCCTTTATCCTTGTGGCAGCAAGGCAGTGAGTCAAAAGATCACAGTCGACCATGTTGAATGCTGCTGTCTATGGTTATGCTGTCAGTTTTTAACCCATAAGTGCACTGATAACCTAAGATCCCATTCAGTGTGGTGGCATGTCATGATCAGAGTTGCCAATCTCCAGGTGGGGCCCAGAGTTTTCTTGGAAATACAGCTGATCTCCAGAAATACAGTTCTGGAAGAAATGGCAACTTCCGAGGGCAGACTCTATGGCATCACATTCCTGCTGATCTCCGTTCCCTCCCCAGCCTCTGCCCTCCTCAGACAGTGACACCAAACCTCCAGGAATTTCCCAAGCTATTGGCTGACAACCATTAGGAAAAAAGGGGAGAGAGATGGAGGGGAATGACATCACACTGTTGGTGTGATGTCCCTATTGGTGAATACCTGGAAGTGATGTCACATCACCAGAGTGACACTAATGAACTGCTATAGGAGTTGGACAAAACTCTATTATAAAATCAAAGAGTTTTGCCTGAATAGCATCATGTTGGCAACATGATGTCGCTTCTCAATATTTTCTGGATGTAACGTTGTGCCAATGGCATAACATTGCTTTTTAAAACTTATTTTCCCCCACCTAAGCAGTCTGGCAGGCAAGACAGAGGGAAGCTGGGAGGTCTGGTCTTCCTAGCTGTGATAGTACACATTTTCTGAACAACAGACTGGACTTCTGGAAGGTTTAGTTCGATACACTTTGTTCTCTCAGAAACACTGCTGGACTGAGACAAAGTTTTAGTTAGGCACAACAGACTACAAGGCCTTGCAGTCTGAGCTAGGCTAAAGCAAATCACAAGGTTTCTAAACCAACTAAGCAATGTACTGATTTAATTAAATTTGTGCCCTAGATCTTATTCCAGAGTGTGCTGTAAATAATACACAAGTTCCTTGTTACACCTCAGACTATATCACTTTTCTAGTTGAGACTATTTAATGGTTTAACTACCGAGCTTTTGTAAGATTCTCCATAAATTGGACTTATTCTCAATGGTTTTTTTGCCATATAACATAAAAATTAGATCAGTTTGTGTTAATTCCAGACCTGTTCTCCCAGTTGTACTGTTTGTCCCAAAGGCCTTACAATAAATTTGCTGATTAAGTTGATAGCTATGACTATGATGCCTATTCAGTTGAGCAGACTTTTTGTGTATAGTCTCCATTTTGTGATAAATTAAGAATATATTAACCCTAGTATGCTACAACAATAAATATAAACAGAACTTTCAACATATTTTACAGAGATAGTAATCATTCTGTCACAGAGAGCAAATTTTAATCACTAAAATTATAGGAGGGAGAGATGGATGCTCATCCTGGGGGGGGTGGTCTGTCCACTACTATAATTTAAGGGAAGAAAACAATCTCCTCCTCTAATAAAATTCAGGGAAAGTGAAGAGACTACCTTTATTCCCTTCATTCTTTACAAGGTACTTCTATTTTTTCCTCTTTTTACATTTTCTCTCCCTTCCTCTTTTTTTCTTTTTGTTGTATTTTGTAATGCTTCTTGCCTGTCTGTTTCTATCATTTGCTATTCAGTCTCATTTTCTCTTCCCTCTCTCTCTTTCTGTTAGAAAAGGTTCCAGTGTATGCTCATGGAATTTTTTTTTGGGGGGGGGATATACAGATGGGGAGCTGTTCCTGTTGCTTGTGGAGGAAAGTATAGAATAAACCTTGTGTGGAAGATCACATGTGGGCCAGTGTAGTCTCCCCACCTTTATTTGTATTAAACTTCATAAGAGTTGAGCCAGCTTGTCCGGCAAGGGAGAGTATACATAAAAATAATAAATAAATAAATATAAATACTCTGATGCAGCACAAGAATACTATATATATGCAAGTGTGTTCCAGTAGGAAAATGTAGCCATTGCATTCTCCTGACCTTTTGGCAGCAGTGCGCCTGAACTTCCTATGTATGTGCACCTTGTATAAGCCACATACCGATATATAAACATATATTTCTGTATTCATTTTGATGAATTCCCTTCACCGTTTGCCTACATTCTCTTACTACATACAGTAATTAAGAGCCAATGACCTTTTGCACTACTTCTGCCACCCTCCTCAAAGGAGCTATTATGTGGCTGGTTGGGACAACACAGGTCTGGTTCTGTTTGAGTCAGCATGTCTGTGACAGGAAAAACACTACAAAATGCTCTCAGTGTAGCCAGCCTCTTTTTGTTTTTGTTAGGAAAGGTCAAAGTGGTGCTGGAGTGAGGAGAAAACCAGCCAGTGCTTGGAATCCATCCCACTTTGAGTCAGACTTCCCCTTCCTCTTGAGTAAACAAATGATCTTACAGTATCTGCATACAATATTTATTGAACAGAGGTAGATGTGTGAAGTACAAGTTTCACATATGAGGAAATTTATTGAGAACTTTTACTGCAGTTACTAGATGGGTTTCAAAAGCTCTGAAGTGCCTCTAGCTATCAGCTGCTTTAAATTCATCTTAAATTAACCTTCAATGCAAACTTTGTGTGTGTTCCTACAACTGCTGTTTGCTTTTCCTTCTTTTCCTATGAAAGAAATCTCTCATGGGTATCTTGCTGAAAAAAATTCTGCATGCAATCTTCTCAAAAAAGATATGTGTTTCTAATGTTTATTAAATGTGAATGTGGAATTCAGAAGCAGAGTTTTAACACAGATCACTATGTGTTCCAGGAGGGAGGGGAAATTACGGCTTTGGAAGGCACAGTCTCTGGAATTAGGGACATGATACTGTGCCCCACACCTTCTATGAGAGGTCTCTGCATCTTCACCTCCAATTATATGGATGGATATAGGGCCTCACTTGACTGTTGATGTAATTGCTCATATAAGACATAGGCCAATCATGTTATTTATTTATTTATTTGCACTGTTTGAAGGGTCAAACTAACTTAAAGATAAATATCATCGAAATATGTTTTTATTTATGGTATAGCAAATATTAAAAGATGAAAAACAAGCAGTCTGAAGGTCAGATTTCATAGAACATCATCATGAGCTTGAAATAAGCTTGAGAAGAAGAAAAAGAAGAGATTGGATTTATACCCCGCTCTTCACTACCCGAAGGAGTCTCAGAGCGGCTTACAAACTCCTTTCCCTTCCTCTCCCCACAACAGACATCCAGTGAGATAGGTGGGGCTGGAAGAGCTCTGACAGAAACTGTTCTTTTTCAAGAATAGCTATGCCAGAGCTATGGCTTGCTGAAGGTCATCCAGCAGGTACAAGTGGGGTGGGGAATCAAACCTGGTTCTCCCAGATTAGAGGCTGTGCACTTAACCACTAGACCAAACTGGTCATTTTACATACAAAGTTGATGATTTCACATACATAATTGATGCATATATCAAATGACCAATAGGACCAGGGCTATTTTTGGGCAGGAACGCACAGGAACGGAGTTCCGGCTGGCTTCTGAGTTGGCCACTCCTACAGCCTTCCCCCCCAGGTTCCCCAGGCACCCCACAAGCTACGGGGTGCCTAGGGAAGCCAAACCGATCTAGGGAGGGAAGGCAGTTTAAACTGCCTCCCCTCCTGGGGAAGCCGATCCAGAAACTGCCTTCCTTCCCTCGGGTTCCCCATGGGCCTCACAAGCTGCAGGGCACCTGGGGAAGACGATCTTGGGAGGCAACTGCACTGTCAGGGGGTGTAGCCTGTTATGCTAATGAGTTCCTGCTGGGCTTTTTCTACAAAAAAAGCCCTGAATAGGACCATATACATTTCAGCCTCTAGGGCCTTCCTTGGGGGGGGAGGGGGTCAATAATACTATGATTAAAACACACACACACATGTAGAAACAAATATATATAAATTGAAGCTAGGTGTTGCTTTCTGAAAATGTACAAAAAAGAAAAGAAAGTCAAATTATTATAATAAGTATAAGTGATAAGTATTGGAAAAGGTTTTTTGAGGAATTCTCCAAGAGATTAAAAAAAATTTCTATCTCATATGCTGTGTGGTTGCTGGGAAATTATGGAATAGGCCATGGATAACTTCTCATGGTGACTGCATATGCTCAACAACATCTTCAATGATATAATAATCTACAAATGAAAATTATCTACATCAGTTAGAATTTATGAATATATAAGCATGCAAATAAATATTTAAATCTGAAAATAACTGAATGCAGAAACCCACCTGGTATGAAATTTCCCAAGTCTCTGGATGTGTGTGACATCAGTCAAAAATTACAATGCAGTGGCACATTTGTCATATTATAAACAGTTATACCTGAAGCTAAAGGATGTTGCAATCTGATCCATGCATTGCATAATACAGGTCATTTATAGGCCACCTTTTCATGGAGACACAAGCCAGATGGCAAAACGATGAGAAAACCACATAATACAATAACAATGCAATAAAACCCACCTATTTTTTTCACAGACATTAAAACTACTACCCTGTCCCCTTATAAAGATGCCCTCCTGAACAATTCTATTTTACACATTCTGTAGACCTTGTTATGGAAGTCCAATGGGGCTGTGTTCTCATCTGGGTTTTTCTTGGCCGCAATTGTACTAAGGTGCAAAGCCTGGAACAAGAAGGGAACCCAGGAAAAGACCTGAATAGGTATTTAGTGCTGGAAAGGAAGGTGTATCTGTCACAATCATTCCAGTTCTGTATACAATATATTTTATTAAGTTTTTTCAATGTTAATACAGATATAAAGATCACTCCAGTTTTGCACAACTTTCAGAGAGGCTGTGGCACAACCTTTCATGGGGTTTTGCATTGTTGAAAAGGATTATAGAGCCCATGAACCATGATAGCTAAGAGACTGAATCAGGAGGATCTTGATACAAATATCCTTAGCCAAGACTCCACTATTAGGATTTCTCTGCTTCAGCTCTTTATCCATAAAATGCAGATAATAATAGTAGCTCTTTTAATATCTTTGCCTACATAAGCAGGTGCCGGGAGAAGGCCATAGGCACTCTTGTGGACAAAAAAATGTTTGGATGGGTCTTCACAGGTGGAGACATCAGGAGAAATGTGTAGATAACAGGCATGTATAAGGATTATGCCCACTTGTACTACTGGCCCCCACTCCCAGCTTTACATACACTCAGCATATCTACTGAAAGAGCCTCTGAAAATGCACTTTGTAGGTGCAGCTGAGACAGTTGCATAGAAAATACATGCAAACTTTATGAAGTCTTTAGATGCTATTACAGAAGTTTAAGAGAGGGTGTCAAACAAAATTTCATTTATTTCATTTTTATTCCCTAAAAATACTCAGGGCTATATAGATGGTCTGCTTCTCTTCCGTTTTATTCTCACAAAAACCTCATGAAATTGACTGAGAAGAATGACTGTACCCAAGGTTACCCAGTGAATTTTTCATGATAAGAAGAAAGTTGAACGCAAGTCTCTCTAGGTAGAGTCCAGCACTAAACAGTACAGCATAGGACAGTGGACTGTCCTAATCCTGGAAACATCCTTTTAACACAGTCAGCCTTGCATAGAAACTATAAGACACTTGCTAGGAAACCTCCCAATATGTACCTCTGTATTACTGCAGTGGCTCAAGCTATTAAGACACTGAACTGTAGATCAGAAGGTCGGTAGTTCAGCAGTTCAAGACCTGAGTTTTGTATGACAGAGTGAGCTCCCGTCTCTGGTCCCAGCTCCTGCCAACCTAGCAGTTCAAAAGCAAGAAATTGCAAGTATATAAATAGGTACCACTTCGGTGGGAAGGCAACAGTGTTTCATGTGCCTCAATGTCTAGTCATGCCGGCCACATGACCACAGAAATATCTTCAGACAGTGCTGGCTCTTCGGCTTGGAAACAGAGATGAGCACCACATCCCTAGAGTAATATCTGACTGGCTTTTGAGCAAGTGAAACCTTTACCTTTACTATTACTTATTCAACTCTCATTTTTAATCTACTGTAAAAATGCTTATCACATGAGGGCTTTAAGAGTTACAATTCTATGTCAATGTTCTTTAAAAAAATTAAGCCTATTAATTGAATGTAAACCTGTTGCTTTCACCTTAACATGTGTACAGGAAATGCCTCTTGGCTTAGCACTACTGCTCTAGGCTTGAACGTGATGTATTCATGCCTATGAAATTAGACGAATCCCAGTAGTTTCCCACTGGCCTACATAGAAAGCAGTGGTTGCAACCTTGCTGGAAACTCCTAAAATTCACAAGTGTGTGAGAGAGATGCAAATTAAAAATGTCTGGCTAGGATTGTTGGGGGTTTTTTGTCTTTCTCAGCAACAATCTTTCAGTTATAAGCCATCCAGCCACATAAGTGATTGACAAATACAATCTGTGTGGTTTCCTTCTGGAACTGCTGCCTCAAGTCTTTTGCATTCCATATTCCCATCATGCATTAGCACATATACTGTGCATGACCAAGGCTTAATTGCTCATAGAAACAAAGATATGCTAACCAGTAGCAGCTGTATCATTGGCCACCTCTGGAGACAAAACCAAAGGACATCACATGTGGGAAAGGATCAGCAATTCTCCAAACCTCTAAAGAAGGAAAATGACTAAGGAGCTATTTCACCATCCAAAATGTTTCATACTCTGTGCTTACGCTGAGACTGCTCTGATGAGAAATAAAAAGGGGAAGACAGCCTACAGCCTTGTTCTTCTTACAACATACAAATTCAATTTGTTATATTATATATATAATATATATGAGAAAACAAAGTAATAGTACAATAGTACAAAGTAATAGGGGTACAATATGGCAAAAAAACTGTCCGTATTGGCCACAATGGGGTAATCAGCAGCTGGTGTCTGGCTCCTTAGCACATAGTTCCTTAGTATGGACAAAGATGCTCAAGCAGGCAGCCAAATATGGATTATAGGGCGTAGGTTGCTCAGTTGATGTTAGGCAATTTAATGTGGCATCTTACTCAAACACTTGGTGGAAGAGCTCCATCTTGCAGGCCCTGTTGAATTTTGATAAATCTCACAGGGCCCTGATGTCCTCAGAGAGCTCATTCCACCAAAGTGGAGCCATCACTGAGAAAGCCCTGGCCCTGGTTGTAGCCAGCCTGTCATCTTTAAGACCAGGGAAAACAAGGAGATTTTGTGATCCTGACTGCATTACTCTCTGGGGAACATATGGGGAAAGGTGGTCCCTCAGGTTTGCAGGCCCCTGGCCATATAGGGCTTTATAGGTAAGAACCAGCACCTTGAAGTGCACCCCATATGCTATAGGTAGCCAGTGCAGTGCTCACAGTGCAAGGCTGAATGTGCTCCCTGAGAGGGAGACCCAGTAGCAGCCTGACCACCACATTATGCACCTGCTGTAGCTTCTGAATTTGGGACAGGGGCAATCCCATGTAGAGAGCATTGCAGTAGTCTAGTTTCAAGGTGACCATTGTGTGGATCGCTGTTTCCAGGTCATCGCATTCAAGGAAGGGAACCAACTGCCTAATCAAAGTACAAAGGAAAGTTTGTTATATATCCCATAATAAGAAAATAAAAGATGTTTCTGCTCAAAATTCACTTCTTTATACATTTATTTTCAAAACTTCTTCTCATTCTGCTTTGGCATTGCAGTACATTCATATACAATTTTTAAGATGTTTCTCATTCTAAATTTGCCTCCTGCTGTCCTCACATTTCATAATTGATCTGTTTCTCAAATAGGTTGTTTATTTCAACATTACTGCATAGTCGGCAAGTTTATATTCCCATTCTGGACAGACGTCCAATTTCCATTTTGTGGCATAGATAATTGTAGCCACTGTAACATGTGAACTCAGTTTGGACTAGCAATAAAATTGTTCCAATGGTCTTGATATTATCAAGATCATTAGTACATTAACACTAACTGAACAGTGGCAGGCATTTCTAGTAAGTAAAAAATAATGGCAAAAGTTTAACTCTAGTTAACACAGGAATAGGCAACCCCCTGGCACATACACTGACTAACAGTATGCCAGGACATTTTAGTTGGCAGAGCAGTTCCCTTGCTCTACCCCAAAAGCAGTGATTTCGAGCCAGGCTGGACTAGAGGACAATAACAGGACTATTTTTGGCCCTAGATGTGAGGGCATCAATTAGAGTTCCCACTGGTCCCACTTCCATTGAGTACCAGCAGCCCACCCCAATGATTGATGCTATGTTATGCAGGCATATGTGGCCATTGCTCAGTGTCGGCAGACATTGGAGCTCTTGTTTCTGTCCTAGTGTACCACAGACTTCTACGGACTATGTCGCTTGTGGCACCCATACCATAGGACCTAGGTTGACTACATGGCCACAGAAATAATCTCCACAACCTTTCTCTTTGTTGGAGTTGCTTGAGTGTTTGAAATATACATTTTAAGAATTCAACCAGCAATGCAAAACTTGTGTTTTCCTTTTAGAGAATGTAGCTTATAAATTAACTCTAGAACCTCAAAAGATAGGAGTTCTTGTTAGAGGACAATGGCTGAACAATAAAATAAAAATAATTGCAGTTAACAAAACTTTTTCATTTCCATTTCATAAACTTACATGCTTGTTCCCACCACCACCACCTTTTCAAAAAGCCTAACATAACAAGGCTCTTAACTGCAGCATGAAATGACAAGACAGGATGAAAGCAGCAGAACTGCCTGGAGACCTGGAAAGAGAACTGACATTTAAGTTCACTGATTCTGACTTGAATCCCACAAAGATCCAAAGTCACGTTAGAACTGTTTGAGATAAATCATAAAACAAAAACAAAAGACACATGCCTTTTGAACAGGCAGATGTGATCTAAAAGGGCAAAGGGCTGTGAAATAAATATCATAAGGTCAGCTTGATTCCATATCTCAGGAACATCTGAGCTTAGTTCTGTGTATATCTGGCTAATCTAGGCTGCCATAATCAAACTCAAGGGGCCTCATTTGGGGGGGAAATGCCTCCAAACCAAGAAAAAAAACAATTTCTCCAGTCTGGAAAAATTCTTTTCTATATTGACAAGAGGTGAAAAACCACATTTTAAGCATAAATCCAAACTAATCTGGATAACCAATGTCTTCAGAGAATTGGTACTGTCTGAGTTCTTAGATGAGGGGAAAAAACAAGGCATATCACTATATCCAACAGAAAAGCAATGCCAAGAATGAAAAAAGCACTACAGGGCCACACACATATAACGTAGTGCTGTCTACATACTCAGCGGACTCCAAGGTGTGCTGAGAAATATGGCTGTATATTACACAAAAAGGGGAGAAAGGAAAAATGGTCAGATGAGGACTAAAGATTTCCAGAAGCACAAAAGGTAAAGGAGTCAGTTGCCAGAGCAGCAAGGGAGATGGGAAGATTGGCCTGCTGAAGTTCCTGAGATCTTGTAGAATCCATGACATACAGATTGGGCAGAGGGGCTGTTGAGATACAGAAGATTATAAGCAAGTTCCCAGATACTGTGCCCTAAATAGCTGAATTCCTGCACAAGAAAATCCAAAACATATGTCGTCCAATTTTTTTTTTAATCACATAAATTGATCACTATGTAAATGCTTAACATTTATTAATCTAAAACCCAGTCTGGGATAAACTTCCTTTAATCGGAGATAATTTGAAAAGTCAGAGACTTTTAAGAGCCTTTTAAGGATTTTTTTTGTCTTCTCCTTTTCTCTTTCTCTCTTTTCTCTCCCTCTCTTTCTTTCTCTCTTTCTTATCTGATCCAAGTTATACTGGAGGATATAAATGTGTACTGTTGGTTGTATATTGAATATTAGGAGTTAAGCTATTTTCCTTTTTTCCCCTTATCTAGATTGTTTACTATCTGTTATAAATAGATTCTATATAAGGATTTAAGATAATGCTTCTTTTCTTTATAATTGATATATCCTAAATTTTATTCATTCTAACAGTTTTATATTTATGGTAATACTCATTTACATAGATAACAGTATATGGAAATAGCACATGGAAAATTGTATAATATTTTTAAAGAGAGAAGAGCAAAAAGAAGAATGGCATCTGGAACACATCAAAGAGATAAGAAGAAAGGAGAAGATGAAGATCTAGGCACCGTAGAGGTGATGGATAAACTATTACAATCAATAGCACATCAAGTATACACAGTGGTAATTCAGGGCCTACAATTTGATGAAAAAACCCAGAAGAGTATTCAAGAATTATGTCAAGAATTATCAGAAATAAATAAAAATTACAAGAACAAACACAAGAAATTGCAAGGAGCAAAGAAAAGCAAAAAGATAACAATAACACAATTAGAAAGGCAAGACTGTTGAATTGAGAAAACTGATCAAAGAACTGAAATCCTGGAAGTTTAGCGCAGATCTAATAATTTGTGTACTAAAGGCATTCCAGGGGATTTTGGAAGGTTACATTTGGAAGAGACCGTCCATGGCCTCCTTCAGGATTATTTAAAGATCCAAGCAGACTTCCCTGATATTGACCAGATATTCAGAGTAAATTCAAGATTCACATTTAAAAATAAGTTACCTCAAGATATACTGGTTTTATTCACAAGAAAACATGAGATGCAATATTAAAGAAGCAGAGAGTCTTCACTTAAAGTAGGAAAAAAAGAAGTGTAGGTTTTTCAGGACCTACCAACAAGCATGTTAAGGACCTACCAACATACCTTAGGGACCGCCTTTGTCCGTACGTACCCCAGAGAGCACTACGGTCGGGGTCAAAACATCGACTATGTGTCCCCGGCCCCAAGGATGCCAAGCTGGCCAGAACAAGGACCAGGGCGTTTTCGGTGGCAGCTCCTATCTGGTGGAACGAGCTCCCGGAGGAGATCAGGGCCCTGCAGAATCTGAAGCAGTTCTGCAGGGCCTGTAAGACGGAGCTCTTCTGCCAGGCTTTCGAATAGGAGCTGCCACCGATGACCATCTACCACTTGACATCAGTGATGTAACCCTGGTCCTGTATGGTCCGGGCATGGGGGGGGGGTTGGACCTGCCATCAAGTTGCCATCAGCAGGGATATTTATGGAAGTTTTATATGTATTAATTGTATTTATTTAATGTTTTATTGATTTTATAGGTTTTAATGTTTGACTAGGCCTTGGGCCCATGTAAGCCGCCCTGAGTACATTCGCGGGGAGGGTGAGATATAAATCTCAAAAATAAATACATAAATAAATAAAAGAAAAAAATAATTTTAGACAGATTTTACAAAGGAAAGAAATAAGATACTATTGGAAAATTTCTTTTGCAATATATATCTACCAAAAGGTAAAAGAGTAATCATAACAGAAGAGCAAGCTAAAGAATTGGCTGAAGAATTGGCTGAAGCAGAGGAACCACAAAAGCGAGCTGAGGAAAAATCCTCACGGAATTCAAGGTAAAACTCACTGACCAAAAGTTCAGATGGAGAAGCAGACACAGAAATGACAAATTGGATGCGGCAGCAGCACTGGGGCAAAATGCATAAATTAAAAATAGTATCTGTGAATATCAACAGATTGAACTCTCCTTCTAAATGTACAGGAATTTTTAATTGGGGGGGACAAAATGCAGATGTCCTATATCTACAAGAAACTCACATAAAGAAGAAACAACATATTTTGATTAACAAAAACTTAGATAAAGTATGTGTAGCTTCAGCTCAAAACAAAGTTTATATAAACAACCCACAATTAAATGTACTAAAAGAATTAAAAGATCCAGAAGGTAGATACCTAATTTTAGAAAGGAGACTCGCAGAAGGCAAGGTGTACACAATAGAAATGATATACATACCAAATGATACCAAAGCTAAGGTTATTGAATTTCTTTTTCAAATTATGCTAGAATACCAAGAGGAGGAAATAATGATTTGTGGAGATATGAATGGAGTATTAGATCCAAAGAAGGATAGATCAAAGAATATCAAAGGCAGAAAAGTACCTATAAATGTATTTCAATATTTGGAACTGCAGAAATTAGAAGATGCTTGGAGGATTATGCATCCAAAGAGTAGAGACTTTACCTTCTTTTTGGACAGGCATCAAACATACTCAAGAATAGACATGTGCAGGATATCAAAAAAAAAATAGATAAAGTAGAGACCCAGCCAAAGACCACAATCCCATAGATGTAATCTGGCAATGGAATAGAAAAATAAGAGGAAGATGGGGAGTGAATTATGCTCTTTTATTGCAAGAAGATATAGTAAGGAAGTACAAAAAGGACCTGGAAGAGTTCTTCAAAATAAATAGTACGGAAAGAATGTCCATGGCCTCAATTTGGGAAGAAAGTAAGGCCTTTATTAGAGGAATCTTATTAGCTGTTGCTGCTAAAAAGAAATGAGAAAATTTAGAACTATGATAATAATAGAACAAATCCAGAAGCTGGAAGAAGAGTACAAAAATAATCTTAACAAAAATATGCTAGCAGAGATTAGAAACTGAAAAATCAATTAAAATGCTAGAAGTGGAAGAGGTAAAGAAGAATTTAAGATTCTTAAAACAAAAACATTTTGAATATGCAAATAAACCTCGCAGATATTTGGCGTACTGTTTCGAGAAGGAAAAAGGAAAAAAACAATCATAACAGGTTTAAAGAAAGGAGATCAAATCACATATGCAGAAAGAGGAATATAAGAGCAATTCATCAAAACTCTTTCAGGATTATATAAATTGGTTCCAGAAGAAGGATTAAGAGATTATCCGATGATAAAGTTTACATCAGAACATAGAAAAATTTTGAATCAAACAGTAACAATTCAAGAAATCTCCCAGGCAATAAAGAATATGAGAAATAATAAGGTAACAGGCCCAGATGGGCTGACAGCAATGTATTATAAACATTTTCAAGATATCGTTACAGAAGGTTGTAAATGAGAAAAAAGAAGAACTTCAGCTTGGCAAGAGGTATATATAACATTAATACATAAAGAAGTCAGTAATGCAACACTACCACAGTCTTACAGACCTATTTTTCTGTTGAAAGTAGATTATAAAATCTTTGCTACAATAATACTGGAGAGATTAAGAAAATGTATACCAAATTTAATACACAAGGACCAAATAGACTTTATCTCAAAGAGGTATATGAAATATAATGTACAATTTATAGTAGATGCAATTGAATTTGCAAATAAGAAGAAAAAGAAGGCAGCTTTTCTGTTTTTGGATGAGGAGAAAGCATTTGACAATGTAACATGGCCTTTCCTACTGAACATACTTCAGAATATGGGCTGTAGTTTCAAGTTTTTGAACTGGATGCAGAGTATATATACAAATCAGCAAGCAAAGATTTTAATAAAAAGAAAACTAACAGAAGCAATTACAATTTAGAAAGGCACATGCCCGGGATATCCTTTGCCACCATTATTATTTATTCTTATGTGGGAGATACTGGCTATAAAGATCAGACAAGATGCCAGGATTCAGGGAATAAAAGTGGACTGTGCAGAGTTTAAAATGAAAAGCTAAGCAGAATGACATTGTTTTGACAGTGCTGAATCCCCAAAAATCGCTGCAGTATGTAATGGAACATATTGAAGGATCTGAATCCTTATTTTGCTATAAATAAAAAGAAGACTAAAATAATATTGAAGTTTCTAACACGACAAAAAGACATTATTATAAGGAAAACAGAATGTATAGTTGCCGCTAATCCTATTAAATAATTGGGAATAAATTTGATTGGGCCAAATGGCAACCTTTTCAAAAATAACTACTAGAAGATCTGGATGTGATACAAGTAGATCTCTCCAGATGTGGAAAATTTAAAATCACCTGGCTGGGCAGAATTTCTATAGTCAAGATGAATGTATTGCCAACATTATTTTTTTTGTTTCAAATGTTACCTAATCATGTAGAAGAAAGAACATCAAAAGAATGGCAGAGACAGGTAAATAATTTTATGTGGAATGGCAAGAAACCAAGAGTAAGATTTAAAGTACTACAAGATGAGAAAAAGAGAGGAGGGCTAGTGTTTCTAAATGTAAACCTATACTACCAAGTGGATGGCCTGGTTTGAATTGCTAATTGGATTAAAGTTCCAAGATAAAGAACAGTAGAACTTGAATCAGCAGATTTAGATGAAGGCCTACACAATTACTTATGGATCGAGAAATCAATTAAAATGATTATAACACAAGAAAGATGCCATATAATCAGAGATGGACTGTTGAGAATGTGGTTCACATGTTGGAATTTATTGAATCCTCTCAGCTCATGTCCCCAATAGAGGCCTACCATGATAAAAACACCATAAATAAGAATGATTTTTTAACATACGGTGTCATAATAAACTTGCAGGGAAAAATTAAATCATGGCAAGATATCAGGGATGAAGGAATAAACATTCAGTGGTTGTTACATCACCAATCAACCTCAAGATTTTTAGGTGACCCATTTGCTCCATAGGGGTGGTCTGTGGGCTAGACATGCTGGCACACAGGGAGCCCTTTAAAGCCATGTTGCCTCTGTGCTGTGCCACAAGTGAGCTCAGGGGGTATTTTAAAGCCTCATGAGCCCACTTCCAGGTTGTGCCATCAACACAGCATGCCACAAGTGAGCAGGGGTGGTACAGTTCAGAAGTGGGTTCAGAATGCATTTAAATGCCTCCTGGGCTCATTCACATTGCCCCAACCTGGCAGGATGACCTGGAAGTGGGCTCAGAAGGCATTTAAATCAAATCAAATCAAATTAAATGCCTTCTGAGCCCAATTCAGGACCACAGCACATCATGGATCTCACAGACCATGAACTGGTTCATAAACCGGAGAAGTCCATGGAATTTCATGGTTCGTGAAACTCACGAACCACAAAACTCCACGAACTTCAATTTTTCCAGTCCATGCCCATCCCTAGTCATGAACACCAAAGGTGGCGCTTTAAGAGAGATGAGAGAGTTTGAACAGTTGATCACAAAACAAAATTAATGTTTGCTCCAGTGGATTTATAAATTACTACTCAAACTAGAAATGGAAGAAGCAAAAACATGTATGATTAAATGGATGCAGAATTTTAAAGAACAGTATAAGGAACAGAGGTTGTTTACCTTTACTATGAGTTTAGCTTTAGTTTTGCTAACTAACATCCTCTGAGAAACAGATCAGCCTGATACTAGATGCTTCACTAGTCCCACAAGTTGAAACTCAGAGGCATCAACTGTTGACATACACTCTTTCTTATATAAAAGCATATATGAGCCATGTATGTGGGGACTACTGTTGTTCTTGACTTTTACATAGTAATTGTGCAAATGTTAACACTTACACTCTTCTTTTTTGAATGAGATCTAGTACCAGAGCTAATACATGTCAATGGGACTTAATTGCAATTATCTTTAAATAATGTTTAAATAAAATATATTTAAAGAAAACAAACCTGCAGTCCAATCCCATGCATGTTTATTCAGAAGTGTTCCATGGAATCCAGTGGAATTTACTCCCAAGTGAGTGTGCATAGGATTGCAGGCAAGCAGTCCAATTCTATGCATATTTTCTATGAAATAAAAAATGTTATGTTCAAAAGGACTTTATCCCAAGTAAAACAGCATAGGATTGCAGCCTTCATCAAGCAAATGGGGGGGGGGGGTATAAATTGGATGAAAATGTACAGCATTGAGTTTCCAAACATGGGAATTATTAGAAGTAAGTCTGTCACCAATTTAGAAGGGAGTAGCATTGGCAGATACTTTTATCTTTCTCTTCTTTAATATGCTCTGGAAGGTGCTGGTTACCAATATTTCATTTCACTTCAGAGTGCAATTTTCATACCATATTAGAGTGGTTTCATGACACTATAACGTGAAGTAATTCTTAGCAATAATGCACAAGCAATTTAGTCATCTTGGAGGAATAACTGTAATTGAGAACTCTGATGAAATTTGCAGTTAAACTGAAATGCCGAAAGTTTTGGAACAAAGGGGAAACTGCACATAGTTTCATACTTCTGCATGCAATATGGGGTCAGCTGATGGCCTACTATTAAAGTACTACAATGGAATCCTTCACAAATGTGTCCACAGGTCAATGCATTTTTCACAGCTGTCACAGTGGCTTAAAACTTGGAGGAAAGTGCAGTTGCAGCACGTAAATCAGTTAAGTGAATGGAGCTTGCCCTGGAGTCAAGAGTGACAGTCCTGACCACTGGAAGGTTCTGTGACTGTCTGAGTGATGACGCTAGCAGCATTTCACATACTGTGAGCTCAGCAATTTGTTAAGTCACCTTGGACTGCCAATGAGTTCAGTTGGCTCTGAACTGTTCCCTTGCCACCATTCCCATTAACAACATTAACTCTAGGTTCTTTGTTTGGTTTTTTACTGTTGTTTATTCTTTCAAGTATTCTATTTGTCAATAGGGATATTGTTTTGAATCCTGAATAGGGATGGGCACAAACCAGAAAAATGTGGTTCATGTCAGTTCATGGTTTGTGGTTTGAATTGGGAGTTTTGTTCACAAACCAAACTAGTTTATGGTTTCTGGCCCTGTAAACCCCAAAGGGACCGCAGACCTTTTAAACAGACTTTTCAGAAATCCCAAAACAGCTGAGCAGCAGGAAGCAGGCTGCTCCGGGCCATTCAGCTGCTTTTGCAGGCCCCGGTGTGCATGGAATCCTGCATCTGTGAAACGATCCAGCCTAGTGGTTTGGTGCCATGCTTTTCTCCCTACTCCTTGTAGAAGTACCTCTTTGCACCTGACTTTTCTGAACTTCACCCCCCTCCCGGTGAGGAAAGTTTGGCCAGCACCTTTAATTTGCTGTTGTTCAGTCGCATAGTCGAGTCCGACTTTTCATGACCCCATGGACCACGTCATGCCAGGCCCTCCTGTCTTCCATTGTGCTCTGGAGTTTGCTTAATAGCACCTTTAAAGTGTTACAGTATTAGTGCAAGAGCTAGAAGAAAATGTATATAGTTATTCTGGTTTCCTCCAAAACCTGTATGGCCAATTAATAATGGAGGGGAGGCTTTTATTTCCTTCGTTTTATAGGACCTGAGAATAAAGGAGAGAAAGAGATCACAACAGATTATGAATATAATGAGATTTAAATTATGCTAAAGACTACTGATTTAGCAATTAAGGATTGGATCATTCCATTTAAATATTAATTTGAAACTCTGTATCCTACACTTCCACAGTAAAAGATGAATTAAAATAATTAGTTTACATTGAAAACACTGAAACATTAAATAAAATATAAAATATAACGAGTAACCCTAGACCAAAAAAAATCAGCGAAAGTCCTAACAACAACGAAAATGATGTTTAAGTCATCAGAACATTTCATGCTAAGAGATCAACAAAAAAAAACCCTCACAGAACAGAGATGTGTTACACGTCCTTCAAAGATGTGTAGGTAGAAAAGACAGGTAGAAAAGAGGAAACTACCTCTAGGTAGAAAAATGCCTGAAGGTTAGGGTGGGGTAGGGTTGCCAACCTCCAGGTGGCACCTGGAGACTTCCTTCTGTAACAGTTGATCTCCAGATGACCAAGATCAGTTCTCTGGAGAAAATGACTGCTTTGGGGGGTGGATTTTATGGCATTGTATCCTGTTGAGGTCCCTCCTTTCCTCAAACCCCACCCTCCCAGGCTCTACCTCCAAAATCTCCAGGTATTTCCCAGTGTAAAGCCACCACTGGGTGGTGTCAGGGGTATGTCAGGCTTACACTGTGAACCTAAGTGGAGTTATACCCTTCTAAGTCAACTGAAATCAATGGGTTTAGAAGGCTGTCATTTGGCTTAGGATGACAATATAAGCAATGGATGGCAATGTAACAAATCCACAGTTAGGATCTCCATTACTAGCAGTTGCTTGAAAGATCAAGAAAATGGCATGGTGGGGTGGTGTCTTTTCTCCTGTTCCATTTCCTTCATCCTACTCCCTCTCCAGGGGGAGGAGCGAGTGACAGCAAGCTGCACAGTCGCACCCAATACAGCCTCCGCATCAGGCTCCTACAAAAGAATTAAAATTTAAAAAACGGGCTGCAATTTAAATATCACAGCTTTACTAAAACAATGGGGAAGAATAGAGGAGCAAAAAGTGGCAAGAACCAAAACAACGCCTAGAGCAATGCAAGAAAGCCAAAACTCTTTGGACGAAGATTCTCCTCCCACATTAGAAATGGAGGAAGCAGAAGCTCATGTAAGTAAAAGGAAAAGAGAAAACTCTTTAACCAAAAAGCATTTATAGTAAATCTTGACAGATTTAAAACAAGACTTGAAAGAAGAGATAAGAAACAGCATTACTTCTGTTATAAATAAGTTGGATGAAGTCAATAAAAAGCTACAGGATGTACAGGAGAAGGCGGAGTCAGCAGCTGCTGGCATCCAAAAGAACTCTAAAGAAATAGCTGAACTGAAAACTTCTCAAGGGTGGGTGAAAAGTAAGCTATTGTTGTTGGAATGCAAATCACGAGAAACTAAAGTAAAATTTTGTGGAATTTCTTTGAACTTTGAACTAAACAAGGACCTTACTGTTGCTTTAAATGAATGGTTAGAAAGAATTATACAGCTTCTGGGGCCAGTGGTAAACAATGCTTTCCGCTTAAACCCTTCCTCATGAATGGGCTCACCAACGTTAATACCTGACATTGTGGCAGATCTTAAAGATGTAAAAACTAAGCAGAACCTCTTGGAAATTGCCAGGAAGAATGGAAGTTTGAAGCTTGAAGACACTTTGGTCCAGCTGTACCCTGAGATTCCCTTTGAAATATTAAATGCTAGGAAAAATATGCGTCCAATTGCACAAAAGCTTGCAGAGAAGTACTACAGGTACCGTTGGCTTGCACTCAGATATATATCGGTCACATACCAAGGACGTATATTCACAGCCCGTGATTTAGCATCTGGTGAAGAGTGAAGGCGTTGGACTCTGACTCAGGCTAGGAAATCAAGAACTGGTAACCAAAGAAGAGGAATGTACTATAAGATTGTAAAGAACTATATTGGAGGAGATAGCAGCAATAGAGTTATCATTTTGTTCTTTTGTTTTTCATATTTTCCCCAAGCGAACTAGCCTGGAATATAAAGTGTAGAGGAGCACGCAGTAAGGGCCATTGGAATTCCCCCCAATGGGCAAGATTCACATTTTGTGAGTCTGCTTCAGAACTGCTCTGGAGTCCCGGCAGGGAAGGAATGCCGATTAGAAGATCTCCAGTTAAAGAGGAAGAACAGAATTTAGTAAAAAATCTTAAGACAGCAGAGTAACAATATGGAGTATTATTTTGTTTCTATCTTACTTTATTGTGAATCATTTTAGTATATTAGTTTTGAAATGAAAATGAAATATATATAGAACATATGGTTATAAACATAAAAAGATCTAATGGGAAACTATGGGAAACAGAGTTTATAGTTGCAGCTGTACTGGAGTAATTTTGAGAGGCAGAATTTTTTTTTAGGCGTGCCCACATCTATCTGACTTAATTAATGATTATAATTTACAAATGAAATAGTAGCAAAACAGAGTTGGCCACTTGTAATAGAAAATGTTTAAAGAATGTTAATGAATTCTGCAGGGGGAGGACAGATAAGCAACTGATATATCTAGGAGGGGTGATTACCTTAAGGAAATAGCATAGGAGGAAAAGGCAAACCACTCTGCTCACAGAGCCATTCCCAATCTTCAAAGCATCAGCAAAAGACTTATTTTGGAAAACAAACCCACAGGAGATCCTAATCATAGGGCTCTCTTTCTCCCCTCATATCTAGTGATGTCCAGAAAGACAGTTATCAGGCCAGGTCACAGTCCAAAATTCCTCCATGCAATTGCATACTATGTGGGAAATGTCTGGTGTGAAGAGGGTTACAAACTGCAGAGAGCCAACAGTCATATCCAGGATTGTGATTGCTGAGAACAGTGCAGCCTCAGTCACGGAAACAGCCAGCTCTGTACACAGGCCATCTGCTTCACACTAAGTTCTTTCTACACCATGTGGTCATATAGCCAATCACACAATGCATGGCATGGAAAGAGTTGACTGTATGGCCTACTCCACGCAGCATTTGCTGCACATAAAATAGAGGTAGGGAGGCAACTGTCCTGACTACATATCTAAAGGTACAACTTCACACTCTTCCCTGATTCTTCTTGTGTCTGTATTCACTCCCTGCCCACAGTTTGGTGGAAAATGTCATTGAGTCACAGCTGTCTTATGGCAACCCTTCAGGGCTTTCAGGGCAAGAGATGAATGGAGGTGGTTTGCCATTTCCTGGCAACCCTGGACTTCCTTGGTGCTCTGCCATCCAAGTAGGAACCAGGACCAACCCTAGTTAGCTTCTGGTATCTGATGAGATTGGACCAGCTTGGGCCATCCAGGTCAGGGCACCCACACTTTAGGCAAAGAAAAAAGGAAATATTCTGTGCCCTTGGCTGTGGAGAGCTCTACACATGGCCAGGACCAATGGAAGCAAAGAGTTCACCCCAATTTCATTTCTACTCCCAGCAGCGCAACTTCATGCATGTGAACTTTTAGCAAGACCTAGGGAAAGTAGCAGAAAGATATAAGAGCATCCCTCCTCTGAATCTCTGCCTTTGTCTTGATGTTGCCATTTTGTCAGTCTGCATGCCCATAACAATCAGGGACTTTCTCAGACACTGACTCACTATTATGTGAATACTCAGGCAAACTAGTATTCAAAACTCTCTCAGAAGTAAGACTAGGCATTTCAGTTTGGGTTAATGTCACAGAATCTTGGATTTAAGCAGTATCAAAGTAGGAAGGGCAAAACTACATCATACATACCAAATATGGCAGTCTCCATCCTGTGTTTCTGTGAAAAACTGTTGCTGAGAGTAGAGAGTGGGCAATTGCAGAGTACAGATCAGTACAGCTTAATACTTCTTCTGCCCAGGGAGGGACCCCCTGGGAAGGACCCCCACACATGCACATAACTCCAGGGTGAGTTTCCCTCATTATTTATTTACAGAATTTTGAGTTGACCTTTCTCTCAGCAAGGGAGACATGGCAAGAGACAAATGGAATCTCTTGACAAGACTCGGTTTTCAGCTTAGCTACGTTCCAGAATTAAAAATATGCTCACTTGGAGCTGAGAGCATAAGGAAAAAATAGACCTGAGGCAAGGGAAAGATAAGACATCCTTCCTTTCCAGCAATTTTCACCCCCATTTACCTAACAGATATGTGTTTGGAAAAATATGTGACTAGTAGTTTCAACCTAAAGTCCTTTAGTTCAAGATACTTTAGTAACATGCTCTATAGTATGCTTGGCTTTTACTTGAAAGGACAGTTCCTTGTTTAAGCCCTCAGGTCCTGACAAGTAAAATAAAGACATTTGTACAGGCCCCGTTTGTCTATATCTTGTTTGTCTGTATCTGCTCTTTTTTCTTCTTGCCATCCTTCACTTAAGAAAGAGCATGTTGATTAATGTTATTTTCCAGCTTCACAGAGATACAGTGATTACACTTCCCACAGAAAGTTTCAGCTATTTTAGAAGCCTAGAGCTATGACTTGTTTCATCAGGATTATGTGCAAGGGCCAAAATTTTGTTACAATCTGCTTCTGCATATTGCGATCCCTATCAGACTGTTTGGTAGAAACAGTCAAAGATCAAGTTTCTGACTTTGCAGTCAGGAACAGATGTGATTTTCCATGATGCAGCACTGGGTTAAAGAAGTCAATCAAAGGACTGTAAAATATATGGCTTGAAAATAAATGCAGGCTGCAAAATGAAGCAACACTTCAAGCACATGATGGTTTTGTTTTGAGGCGCATTAACCAAAAAGAGTACTACACCAACTGGTTGTAAAATAGCCTCAACGTAAAAAAAAAAATTAAACCAGAGAGGGTTTGTTCAACAAATTTACTACTGTCCAAATAATATAGTGTGGAAAATATTTTTTAAAAAATAAGGTTATGCTGACTTTAACATTTTGCATGTACACATTGCATGCAAAGTAGTCCCTCTCCGTTGTTTGTGGGGGCAAAACATCAGTTCCGAGGCTTTTGATTGTCTCTCCCCATGTGGAGACTGAAGCAGGAGCCCTGGTCATGCAACCCCAGGGCTCTGCTTGGCCCCATTGCAGCTGGTGGTGACATCAGGGACATCAGTGGGATGTCTACTGCTGGAGGGCAAGGCTCCTTTCCATCTGTCTTCTTGGCCCAGTGGTTATGATGGTAGTCTTGGGGGTGGGGGCTGTGGGTTTGAGCCTGGACTCTGTCCTCTTTTTATTCTCTTTTGTTCTACTTTTTCAGGGGAAGGGGTATGTGGCTTCAAATAGGGATGGTTATACGTAGGCAGTACTTTTACTGCCAGTCAGACTCTTGTTGGGGGAGGGGTGCACAGTCTATTGGCTGAAGGGGTACCCTTCCCCTAAGGGATGGGAACCACTCAGGCCATGTGGATCTTTGGGGATTGTGCTGTCATTGGGTCCTCCTTCCCTGTCTGCTGTCTCGGGGGGGGGGGGGCTTGAGGGGCACTGGCCAGATAAGAAGACAGTGATCGGCTGTGCCCGTGAGTGCCACTCAGAGGGACAAGTGCAGGTTCCACTATCCTGTTGGTGGATGCTACCAGGGTTGCTATGATCTCTGGCATGCTTGCTATGCCTTAGAGGGGCATGTGTTGTTATTTCCCCCTGTGAAATATCTATAGGGAACTGGCCAGTGGCACCTCAGATGCACCAGCCACAATCGATCTCTACCAGAGTGGCTCTCAGGATTGGGCAGCCCATCACAAATCCTCAAGGAGCTCCCCCCAGTTGATAGTTGCTGACATAAGACACTTCCTGCTTGGATCTGCCAGAGTGAAGTGCTGGCCAGTGCGTACCACAACACACCTGTCCCATGGTGATGACGCTGCCAAGGACACTTAGTGTGTAATCAAGCCCACCAGTCCTAACACCTACCCTGAATTGTTTTCTGATGGCTAACATGCTGCTGTGGATATAATCATCCCATAATAGTCCAATTATTTAATTAAAGCTTTAACCTGTTACCCCAGGTTTTCTGAACAAGGCACTGGCATCCCCAGGAGCAACAGAACTCAAAAGACGTTAGGGAGAATCGCAATACTGAACCTGAATCAAGCATCCCAAATAGAGTGAATTCATATGCAAGTTCTAGGTTTTCCCATTGTTGTGTTATGATAAAGCACATAGATGTTCATAAGTTTTAATTCCATTTTTATAAAAATGAACCACATCATGTAAATAGTCAAAGAATATTGTCAGCAGATCAATTTTCAGCTCACAATTCATTGTTTTCGTAATATTACCATGAAAAATTCTCCAGAATGCCTGCATTTTAAAACATGTACAAGTATACATATAACCTTTTCTTCTTTTTTTATTTTCTACTGCAGGAATGTGGGGCTTTTGTGGTGGTGGTGGTGGTGATTTAAAAGCTTGCCTCAATTGTACAATGTGATGGGGCTTTCTGGCATTTTTAAAGGGGGGGGGGGCCAGACTAAACCTCCACACTGCTAGAATAGTGGATTTGAGAGCCTGAATCCGCTCAGCCCTTCTGTTTCTACCCTTGAGCTGAAGCAACTAACCCTGCTCGAACTCCAGATAGGACATCCTGACTCTCACAAGATTCCTTCCTCCCAGGAGAATCTAGCCATTCCTTTGATTGCCCTGGGATCCCTGTGACAACTGAATAGGACTTGGGAAGAGAAGGCAAGGAATCAGTGTTCCAGCTCCTGGGAGGAGGAGGAGGAAAGTGGGACAGGAAACTAGCAATGGATAGGTAGAGAGATGTGAGGTTGATTCTAATCCAAAATCAGCCTCAATTGGCCTTATGACTGAGTAAGCCTAGGGTTGCCAGACCCTTGGTCCAGGCAGGGGTTCCCCCAATTTTTCAGGCTTCTGCCCACCAGCAGGCTAGTGGGGAAACCTTGCCCCCAAAGAGGGACATTATGTGGCAATGTCCCCGATGTGATGACATTGTGTGGAAGTGATGTCATCACATTGGGACATCACGGGGTGCCACTCTGCTTTTGAGGCAAAACTCTATGATTTAAGGCCAAAAAACTCATAGAGTTTTGCCCAAAATGCAGAGCGTTGCTGGGTGACATCGCCAATGTGATGATGTCACTTCTATGTGACAACATCACCTCAGGGATGTTGTGCAACCTCTCCGCCAACCCCTAGAATGCCCCCAAATCCCCCTACTGGCAAGCCGAGGGGACCCAGCCACTGTAAGTCAACTCTGGATTTAAAGTATGCCAGCGAGTAGATGGCCAGCAGAATTGAAATCCAGGCCCTAGCCCAGAAAGCAATCACCTCCAACCTCTCCATGGGCTGAACAGGAGGAAAGGAGAAATTCTACAAAGGTAGAAGCCCCACTTAAAGTGAGAAAAGAAAGAAACAGCACCTGTAGTCAATATTAAAATATACATAACTGTACTTCAGTTAAAACCTAGTACAAAAAACACACAGTCTTAACTTCTGTGAAGAAATACAGGTCATCCTTTTAAACTCAGGTGATAAGTAAAATCTGGCATAAATACAAAATAAAGATATTATTACCTATATGATTTGTTATATTAACTATAGAATCCAAGCAGTTCATTTACATGCACAGTAAAGCCAAACAAAAGCACTTGTGGGAAGTGAAGTGGTGGGGGGTGGGGTTAGTGAAATTTGGCTAAGTTTCTTGCTGAGACCCACTTTGTGAAATGTCCTGTTTATTTCTTTGCTCTTCCTCCCTCTCCTGTTTCTCAGCCACCCACAGTGACTTGAAGCTTAAACGAAGAAAATAGGAGCTTCCTGCCACCCCATGGAGCTCTTGAGGGTAACAGCCAGAGACCTGTTCAGAGGAACATCTGGTAACTCGAGGCCTCAGTCTTCTGAAGTGCAAATGTGTGCAAAACAGTTTTACAATGTTCCAGAACACAGTATCTCAGCTCTATTATTTTGACAAAGAGAGTTACAAGCTTTAACATTTGAAGCAATTTACTGTTCTGAAACATTAAACCAGACCCTGTACATGAACAGAGAAAAAAATCACTGTAAGATAACAAATATAAAGTCTTCTGATTTTAGTAAGGCATAATAACTGAGAGCCAATACAAACACTGTGACCTCACTGGAAGTCTTCTTAATAGAGTTGCCAGGTCCCTAACTTTTGCTGGGGGGGGGGGGGCTCCTCTCATGGAATCTTCTGGTGTACATGTGTAGTGCATGTGTCGTGATGATGTCACCCAGCTGTGATGTCACCCAGCTGTGATGTCATTGTGCTAGGCACGTCACCAGGGGAGTGCTCTAGCATTTGGCTAGAAACTCTATGGTATGGCCAAATGCTAGAGCGTCCCCCGGAGATGTGCCCTCCGGGGGATGTCATCATGCCGGGCATATTAGCCCAATCCAGGCACTTTGGGGGCGGGGTTCTCCCACCAGCCAGATCCAGGTTGGCAGATTCGAAGGCCTCTAAATCGGGCAACCCCCCCCCCCCCGGGATCTGGCAACCCTACTTCTTAATGTGGTTTCAATATAGTAGCCATAGGGCTGCAAACCTGAAGTTCACAATGGATAGAAGACTTCTGTGGGGGGGGGAGGGGGGGGCTAAGCAGTGATGCAGTCACGATGCTTCTGGCACAACCTGGAAGTGACATCACTGCATGGGGGCAACTCTGTAGCATTCTCTCCACTCTATGGTTTAACCATATTTATTTATTTGTTTATTTGTTTACAAAATTTATATCCTGCCTTTCTGCTCTTACATGGGCCACCAAGGAAGCTAACATTTTAAAACATACATGATATAACACATTGCAAAGCCATTAAAATAAACCCCCCTCCCAAGGAGATCACATAAAAAAAATTTTAAACAAGTTTAAAAACTGAGCTAAAATACATACGAAACAGTTAAAATACATACAAGGCATAAAACATTGATTAAGAAGGAGTGGTTATTGAGGGAATGTCCAACAAAACAGAAAAGTCTTTACCTGCTGGCTGAAGACAGCAACAGAAGGGGACAGATGAATCTCCCTGGGGAGAGCATTCCAGAGCTTTGGTGCCATGACTGAGAAGGTCCTCTCCTGCCTAATCTCAGAAGGCGAGGGCACCCAGAGCAGGGCCTTCAAAGATGACCAGAATGGTTGGGCAGGTTCATAAGGGATAGGTGGTTCTTCAGGTATATTGGTCCCAAACCAGCATCTTGAATTGTGACTGGGAACAAATTGGAAGCCAGTGTAGGTGGGCCAAGACTGGAGTGATATGGTCCCTATGAGCAACTCTGGTCAACATCCTGGCTGCAGCATTCTGTACCAACTCAAGTGTCCAAACACTTTTCAAAGGCAGCCCCTCATAGATCACATTGCAGTTATCTAACCTAGATGCAACCAGGGCATGCACCACAGTGGCCAGAACTTTTCTGCCCAGGAACGTTTACAGCTGGCTAACCAGTCAACAATGTTAAAAGGTACTCTTGGCCACAGTAATGGCACCAAAGCTCTGGGATGCTCTCCCCAGGGAGATTCATCTGTCCCCTTCTGTTGCTGGGAGATCCACCACCTGCCCACCGCCAACCAGCTGGCTGGTGGAGGAAGCACACCCTTAAGCCCTGCCCCCAACAGGGACCACCTGCAGCCACCCACCTCCCTCCCCTCCTGCAAGATTTAAAGGGCCCTCCAGTTGATTGGCAGAACCATGTGGCCCACTGATTAGCTGGAAAACCCTTTAAATCTTGCAGGAGGGGAGGGGCAGCTGTTGGCCACACACCTGGACTCTAAATGGTGAATTTGCTGCTTGGAGTTCAGGAACCCACCCCCCACCCCAAGAAGTGGAGGGGGTGTGACTGCACTCCAAGTGGTGAATTCACCACTCGGAGTTCAGGTTTGTGCAGCCCCCTTCCCCCCGATTCTTCAAAAAAAACCATTTAAAGGGACCCTTTAAGTGCTTTTGGCAAGAAGTGGGGGGGCACCTGAACTTCAAGTGGTGAATGTGCCACTTGGATTACAGGCATGTGGGGCACCGGACCCCAATGTGATGACATCACTTCTGTGTGACATCATAGCATTGGGGACATCCCTTCCCCCTCCAGAAACATCCCCAAAGTCCCCCACCACGGCCTAGGAAGGACCTGGTAGTATAGGTAATAAAGCAGACTGTTATAGAATGCCCGGGAGACATTGTCTTTCTTGCTTAAGTATGGAGCCATACCCATTTCTGAGCCTGTTCAGACTGCCCAGTAAGCCAAGAAGCACCAAACCCCACAACAGCCCTCTGCCTAAAACCAGATGACTTATCCTTGTGGAGAGGGAAATATCACAGCATGTGGCTCAGGCATATACTGAGGTCAAAGATGTGACCACATATCAGTTTTCCAAATCTGTCAATGGCCCCTATGGACCATGTGCTTGTCCCTTTGCTCTGACCCTATTTTGTCTTTTGGAGAGTATTTAGTAGGGAGACCAGGCGTCCCATTTCAGCGAGAGACTTCCCATTCCCCCTTTATGTTGCCCTCAATGGCCCAGGAAGAGAATTTTTAAAAAATGGTGCCACACTTCTGACAGACACACAAAGAATTAAACCTTTCCCCGTCCCTGCTTTCTAATGCCATCTGTTATGCAGGGATGCCAGCCTCCAGGTGGGACCTGGGAATCCCCTGGGATTACAGCTCATCTGCAGACTACAGAGATTGGTTCGCCTGAAGAAAATGAATGCTTTGGAGGGTGGGCTCTGTGGCATTGTGCCCCACTGAGGTCCCTGTCCTCCCTAGGCTCCATCCCCAAATCTCCAGAAGTTTCCCAACCAGGATCTGGCAGCCCTACGCCCCCCACTCTGCATCCCATGCTGGTGGCCAGGGAGTACCTGCCAACTCTACACCTGGTATCTATATATCTAGTTCCCAAGTGGCCACCCCCGTGAAAATATCTAAATCCACACGGGGGGCACTCGGGGGACAGGGAGATTTTCCTACACATGGGGGAGACACATCCCGTGTGCAGAAAAATCTGAAAACTAAAAAAATTGGGGGGATATTTAAATCCCCCCAAAAGTAAAACAGTGTTCCCTGCGCATGCCTTCCAGCAGCGTTCCCTGCACTTACCTTCCAGATCTGTGGCGGCGGCGGGTGGAGAAGCCTTGCCGGGCCTCACCAGGCCTCGCTGAGCGCGGGCGAAGAGCCCCCCAGTGACAACGAGGCTCGGCAAGGCCCGGCAAGGCTTCTCCACCTCACCCCACCCCTGCTGCCACCAGCAGCAGCAGCCACAGGTAAGCCATAGGTGCGGGTCTCGCAATCACTGGAGGGGTGAAGGGTGGGGGGAAGAGCTGGCAGGGGGAGAGCTGGCGGGCCCCACAGCTGGAAGCCATATGGGCCTTGCCATCACTGGGGGGTGGGGGAAGAGCTAGCGGGGGAAAGAGCTGGTGGGAAGAGCTCACCGGGGCAACTGGGGGTGGATCGGCGGGCCCCTTCTCTCCCCCCCCCCGGTGAGTCCTGGCCAGGTCTACCGATATAGTGGCAAAGGCTGGCCTCCAGAGAACAGGTCTACCCACCCCTTTCCACTCTGTTGGTAGACCTGGCCTCCGGAGAACAGGTCTACCCTCCCCTTACCACTATACTGATAGACCTTGCCTTCGGAGAACAGGTCTACCCACCCCTTTCCACTCTATTGGTAGACCTGACCTCCGGAGAACAGGTCTACCCACCCCAGTACACTATACTGGTAGACCTGTTCTCTGGAGGCCAGGTCTACCAATACAGTGGCAAGGGCTGGGTAGACCTGTTCTCTGGAGGCCAGGTCTACCAATAGTTGACTGAGGCAGGTAGACCTGTTCTCCGAAGGAAGAATGGGGGGGGGGAATTGGAGTGGGCGGGAGGAATCACCAGGGGGGAGAGGACTTACCTGGGGCTGCAGCCTTTAGGAATCCTCCCCCCCCCGTGAGTATCGCAGGTCCCCACCTCTAGTCTATATACTAATAGCCAAGTTGCCCCCTCCATGTGGATATCTAAATCCGCTCAGAGGGGGCACTTGGGGGGCAGAGAGATTTTTCTGGACATTTGGAGAACTCCCCAGGTGTGCAGAAAAATCCTGAAAGTTAAAAAAACTTTTTTGGGGGGATATTTATATCCCCCCAAAAGTAAAAGCGTTCCCTGCGCATGCACAGAGAACACTTTGGTCATTGGGGGGGAGGCTTGGTGGGTCCAGTGGCTGTGAGCCGCTCAGGCCTCACCAGTGCCGGGGGGGGAGGAAGGAGAAGGCTTGGCAGGCCTCAGGCCTCACCACCGCTGCTGGGGAGGGGGGTGGGAGAAGGCTTGGTGGGTCTCAGGTCTTGCCACTGCCATTGCTGCTGGGGAGGGGGAGGGGCGAGAGAAGGTTTGGTGGGCTGGCACTCAGCCTCGCCACCACCAGGGTGGAGGAGGGAGAAAGCTCACTTGCTGCAGCTTCCTCCTCCTGCAGAGCTCCTCCTGCTTCTGCAGGCCAGGAGCTGTGGGAAATACTCCCCCCACAAGTATCGCGGGTCCCCCTTCTTGTAGTTCCATATTTATGAACCCCACCCCAGCTGTGGACAGAAATAAATGTACATACAAAAAAAACCCAATTAGCCCTCACTTGACAATGTTGCCATTCTTTAGGCCCATCCAAGGTATTTTTAAGTTAAATCGGGGGGGGGGGGGGGGAGTTGATTTCAGTGCACATACATGATATATACAGGCATGAAATGCTGGCATGCTGCTTTTTAACACACATACATGCAAAAGCATGTGCACACACCCCACTTGCTGCTCCAGATAGTAAATACTGCAGAATATGTGTGAGTACAGGAACAGTAGAGGGTGCGGTGGCTCAGTGGTTAAGACACTGAACTGCAGACCGGAAAGCTGCCCTGAGCCTGCCAATGGCTGGGAGGGCAGGATATAAATGTAAATATAAACAAACAAACAAAATAGTTTGGCAGTTCGAGACCCAAGTGCCGCCTGACGGAGTGAGCTCTCATCTCTAGTCCCAGCTCCTGCCAACCTAGCAGTTCAAAAGCAAGAAACTGCCAGTAGATAAATAGGTACCGCTTCGGTGGGAAGGTAACAGCGTTCCTTGCGCCTCAGCATTTAGTCATGCTAGCCACATGACCACAGAAACATCTTCAGACAGCACTGGCTCTTTGGCTTGGAAATGGAGACGAGCACCGCAACCCTAGAGTTGGATTTGACTGGCTTTCAAGCAAGGGAAACCTTACAGGAACAGCAGGCAGACCAAAGTCTTTAGAAAAGTGAAACAGAATGGAATAGCTGTGAACCCTGGTACAAGAATGGGGGTGTTAACAAGTACACCAGACTGCCCCTCTTTTCATCTGTGAAGTGTTTTGATGACACAAGGCAGCTGGCATTTGTATACAACCCCTTCACTGCTTTGTAAGTGAGTCATTCTTCCTGGTCCTGCTCTTTATTCTGTGCTAAAGGAGATTATTTGCATCAAGGTTTGTAAAATCAAAAATAATGAAGATGTTTTAAGGAACTGGCATGTGCTCAGAGATATTCTGGGGAGTAAAAGAGATGCTAAATGCATCTGATGAATTATTCATTGTGAGTTATTCATTTCGCTTTTGGTGGTGCCAAAAATGCTAGGAGTATTCATTGAAGAGCCTTTCTAATCTTTGTCCCTTACTCCTACCATCCATTCAAAAGCACCACACAATGCCATACGGGACACGTATTACTACCGATTAATACCAGGGGAGGGGGAGAGTTTAACATAGAATAATACTGCTGTGTAGTGATTTTTAAGACATCTGTGTAAATCACATCATTGCAACTGACAATATTTTCAGCAAAAACCATGACTGATTATTTTGAATCAGTAAAAGATTCAGTCCTCCTTCCATTTCCACATCCTTTTATTCAACAACACACGATATCGCTTGTTTGTAGTCCCTTGAAGTTTGTGCAGTCCCTGAGATAGTTTTATGCGTGCAAGAAGTTTGTTCATGTTAATAACATTTGTTTGAGGCTGGTGAACCAAGAATTCACAGGTTCCCTGTAGAACTGTAAATACTATCACAATGACCTATTGACTACACAGCTTGGAATCCATTTACTAAGTCAGTCTGCCAAACATGTTTTGCTGCTTTTCACAACAGTGCTGAATCTTAGGCTGATGGAGACAGACTCAGGAGACAATCCAATGTAAACATTTCCAAGTATACTTTAAAGGAAGGAACACACAAAGATCTCCTTGGGATAGTTAATCTCTTGATGGTCATGATTCTTGGGTCACACCATACCAGTGTTCCAAGTTCTACCGATCCCATCATCTTCTGGTCATGTTTAAATATGGGCAATAAGTGATTGCATCTTTATTTCCTATGTCACACCACAATTTCTAACATTTCCTGAGAATTCTCTCCAAACTTGCTATGCTGTCTCCATATAACTAGCCTTCTTCCCACTGGAATCCACCACAAGTTGACAACTTTTGCAGACTATTATACTATGGATTCCTCCAAGTTAGTATTTCTGGTGCAGAAATATCGTATTTTTCAGTCGACCATAATAAAGTTATTTTCAAGTTAGTAATAACAAGTCGCAAGAAGAAGACTGCTGCAGTGGGAAGTGACTGAGGATGGAAGGAGAGCTATAGCATCACGCATGTGCTTTAAACAATAACCAACAACTTTTTAAAAATCTGGTAGACACTTGAATGTTCCCCCACAAGCAAGGAGTCTCATGCTCATAAACCAGCTTCGGCAGCTTCTGCATTCCTACCTGCCAAAGAATATGTCGGTCTTCTCTGTAACATTCCAATTTTAGTAAGGATTGCTGTTTAAGAGAGCCCATCTGCAAAAGAACAAACATCCATTTGGGACTTTTACCAAAACAGTATCTGTACTATAATGCCCCCCCCCCCCCCCCGGACAGAGTCAAATGCGTTTTAGAAAATCATCTCTAAACTTGTCTAAAGAGTTATTCCATATTCCAAACACTGACAAAAGCAGACAGCTACGTATCAATTTTACATGCTACATTTTCATCAGTACTTGAGTAGCTCCTGCTGGCTAACAGCTGCTCATGGTGAATGAACCCTTCCATGAATCCTGCTTTAGAGGGAACTTTGCTTTGCATCATGTACTGTCTTTCTTCCCTGAAATGTGCTGGAGGTACATTTCTCCTACTTGAGTGTGATCTCCAGAGAGCGATCTTCGCAAAACAAGATTTGTGAATGAATGGTACCAGGAAAACTCAAGGGGGGAAATGCACTTTGCCGGGGGGGGGGGGGGGGGATAGCCTTGGTTGTTCAGTAATAATTTGTCCAAATCAAGCGAAGTGGTAGGTGAAACTGACTCGAAGTGTTCCTGTACAAATGCTCTGCGTCCCCCCCTCCCCCTCCGCTAAACAGAGAAACATTTCTTCAAACAGTCAGACATCTGGCCTTTGCTGTGTTCTCCCAGAGCCCTTGAAATCTTATCTGGATTCATATAAGCAAACAGTAAACTTTGAAGTCAGTGTGGCACTTAAAAAGCTGAACCATCAATAAAGTCTTCAGAAAGCTGTAATAAATGTAAGGAAGTCCACTCTGTTCCAACCCAGTTACAGAGATAAAGGACCTTTTGCACCAAACCTTCTCATTTTGAAGACAGGCTTGCCCCCAGATTAGTTCACAAATCCATTAAGGGTATGATCCCATGCAGAGTTATTCCAGTCTATGCCCAATGATTTCAATTAATTTACACTGGAATAAATCAGCACAGGAATGCACTGCAAGTACTGTAGGCATAGAAAATCATCATCTAAAAAGCAGGTTAAGATGCATGTGAGATGATTGCATAGAATGGCAATATTGTGCCAAACTTTTGTAGGACAAGGCTCTGTTACAAAGAAGTAGGGCAGCTTAATACAGCAAAGTCCAGTGGGCAGGCCAAAGAAAACCACGCTGCCTATTAGGCTTCAGTATTAGCAATGGTCATGGTACCCCACAATGGCTAAGTGAGGGAATCTCACCTGCCATGAAATCACTAAGAGGACTTAGGGAAGCCACTCTGTCTCAGCTTCACTGCATCAGCTACAATATGGGGACATCTCTGGGGAACAACAACTTCCATGCAAGATCCCTTTCCCACTGTCTACTTGATGGCTCTGCCTGTTGAATCTTGGTTGGTTAACTATGGGCCACTTTGCACAAAGGTTCAAGACTGAAGAAAAAGGCTGAACCTTCAGATTTTTTTTACTTTCACCCTCATTGAGTGGGCTATAGCCCTTTAGCCAGAGCAAGCTGGACCTGCCCCACTTTTGGTCCAGGAGAAACATAAGTGATACTGCAGGACTTGAATGCTTGCCAAGAGCTTCCAAATGTTGCTTCTGCCTCTGGTTGTCCCAGGTGGGTGAATGTGGGACCTCAGCCTGGTGAAGGGAAATGGAAACAGGGACACTTGTGAAGATTTGTTGTTTCCTCTAGATTGAGACTGCAAGGGAGCTGAGATGAGGAAACCAGCGAGACACATTCCCCTTCTGGACCAAAAGAAGCAAAAGCAACTCTGGCAGGACTTGAACCCACAACCTTTGGATACATGACTGAGGCCTTGCCTCACACCTTCTAGAAGTCAACCACACTTTCCACAGTACCATCGCATCATGCCCCAGCACCTCATTGTATTCTTCACTGCCAATTACACACAGGCTTGTGCGGTGAAGCCCCGGGTTTCTTCCTGCAATGTCTGTGTCTCAGATGTCCACCAGCCACCCCATCAGACCAGCTGACCTCACAGTGCAAGCAACACTGAGTCCCAATCTGAGTCCCAACCAAAAGGCTGCACATTGAATTCACACCAGGATCAGGCACCTTGAGAGTTTTCTCTCAGTAATCAGTTGCACCCCGTTGCTTATCATACAACACTGCAAGCCAAGCAGGATTTAAAATTGTAATCTTCTGATCAAAAGCCAGATGACTTGCCCTGACCTGGATAGCCCAGGCAAGCCCAGTCCCATCAGATCTCAGAAACTAAGCAGGGCCAACTCTAGCAAGTACTTGGAAGGGTGACCTCCAAGGAATACCAGAGGCGGGACGCAGAGGCAGGCTAATCAAGCCACCTCTCTGGAAAACATCCAAGCCCCCATTAGAGGTTGCCAGAAGTCAACCATGTCTTCCAGGCAAGTACACAAAAAACACACACACACACATTTTTAAAAGTCAGATGATGTATCAATTGAATCAGATGAAATACCCATTACAGTGACACCTCACTGTTCACTTTTCACAAATGCATGAGGTAAGGACAGGGGGAGAAACAGCAAGGCCTAATTCTACAGATAGGGTTGCCAGGTCTGGGTTGGGAAGTCTCTACAGATTTCGGGGTGAAGCCTGGAAACGGTGGGGTTTGAGGAAGGGATGGACCTCAGCAGGCTACAGTGCCATAGAGCCCTCCCTCCAAAGCAGCAGAGACACTAAGGGAGGCCAGAACATGGGGTAGCAGCAGTTGTTGAAGGTGTAATGTCACTACTAGGGAAAAACCAGAAATGAGGTTGCATCTCTCCAGGAATTGCTGGAGAATCTATGGCAAAACCACAGAGTTTTCAGAGATTCCTTGGTAGGTACGACATCACTTCCAGGTTTTCCCAGAAGTGACATACTGCCATGGGCCTGATAGCCATTTATTAAAACTTCGTTTTTCTCCTGCCATTTGGAGCAGCAGTGAAAAGGGGCAGTTGGGGGCAAGGAATCTCCCACCCCTACAGGGGGATGGCATCTCTAGCTGGAGACAGGCGTGTAGCTAGGATTTTGTGGGTTGTGGGGCAAATTTTTTTCTGGTGGGGCTGAAGTTCTCAGTGCAGAAAGAAAAGCCAAAATTCTGAGGATTATAACTCAGCTACTGGGGAATCAAGCCTTTTAAAATCAAAGCATAGAGACGTCTGAAAATTTTAGCCCCAGAGTGTGACAATAGCAGGCTGAGAAGGCGGGAGGGGAAGGGAGAATAAATTTTCTGGTAGATCATAGACGTAGCACTGGAAATACTTATCTGGGTTTGGCCAGGATAGAAGTTGAAGAGAACTTCAAGGCAGTCTCTTCTTTCTGTCTGAGTCTTCTCAAGCGGTCTATCCTACATAGGTGTTTTTAACCATTTAGCCAACAGAAAGCTGTTCAGAGGATAGAGCTCTAAACTTAGGGCTGCCAAGTCCAACTTGGGAAATATCTGGGGACTTTGGGGGTGGAGCCAGGAGACTTTGGGGTGGAGCCAGGAGAAAGGAAGTGACATCATTTTGTGATGTCACATCCTGTGATGTTGCTTCCACATGCTTCCACATGAACTCATGAAGTTTCCTAATACTGAATCAGGCCATTGGTCCATCAAGGTCAGTATTGACTACTCAGACTGGTAGTGGCTCTCCAGGGTCTCAGGCTGAGATCTTTAATGTCACCTATTACCTGATCCTTTTTTAGCTGAAGAGGCTGATACCTCCTGCATGTCAAGCAGATGCTCTATCACTGAGCAATGGCCCTACTGAATCCTTCCTCATCTCGGCAGAATATGAAGCCCTAAGCGCTACACAAGTGCTAAATATGATTTTCATACCATAAGAACAGGAGAGAAGCCACAGTGGATCGGCCCATCCAGTACAACACTCTGTGTCACAACAGTGGCCAAAAATACCAGGTGCCCTCAGGAGGTCCAGCAGCGGGGCCAGAACTCCAGAAGCCCTCCCACGGTTGCCCCCCAAGCACCAAGAATTCAGAGCATCACTGCCCCAGACAAAGGGTTCCATTTAGACTTTGTGGCTAATAATAGCCACTGATAGACCTCTGCTGGATGGGGACAGAGAGAGAGAGAGACAGACAGACAGACAGACAGACAGCTTTTTCACTTACTCTTGCCCAATTCCCAGGCTTTATTTCTGGCCCTTGTTTCACCCAGCTGTTGTCCATGTAAGTCCCATAACTTCTCCCCCCCCCCCCAGCATAGGCTTTTTGGTGGCTAAAGAGGACCTTTGTCCTCCCCTTTTCGCCAGCAGAAAAGCTAGTTGGATCCATCCCTAACTTAAAATACCGGTTACTTGATGTACAAATGCTTTTAAAAATGCAGATTTTTACTGCCGGAGGGGGGGGAGGGGGACACGGTTGAAAGAAACAGAAAATTGGCATAAAAATGAGGAATCCCAACTTTTATTTGCAGAAGGGAAATGAGGATTGGGGGGACCCAAACAGCCACGACAAGACATTTTAAACAATCCCACTCCCAGACCTTCTACAGGCAACCTCTCCTTGTGATGTTTACCTCTTTGGAAGTGACAGTTTATTCCTTTGACAAAACCACAGTGGACAGACAGACAGAAAAAAGAAAGAGGGGGAGAGACAGAGAAGGAAAAGAGCTCGCAGACCCCAGCAGCTTACCCCAGCAGTTTACTCAGCAGCAACCTTGCACGCAGTAGAAAGAGCTTAGTCCCTCCTTAATCTCTGGGCGGGGCTCTCTTGCTGGCTCAGCTCTTAAAGGGGAAATTTCCCTTTTAAGAAGTTCAAGAGGCTGGCCAGGGCAGGCTCCGAGGTTCCCCTGCTGGCAGCCATTTTGTCCCCCCGGTGGCCAATTTTGAAAAAGCGGGGGAAAGCTTTAAAAATCGGTGTTTCCCCCGCTCTACCGGGGGACTTGGCAGCCCTATCTAAACTGCCTGCTGTCAACCACTTTAGATTATAGTGCTCAACTGATACAAGTTAATCATTTCTGTCAGCCTAAGCAACAGTTCTGATAACAAGCCGGCAAGTGGGGGTGATGACTTCTATAGTCAAAAAAGCTTACACTTAGGTAGAAAAACTATCTTAAAGGAGACCAGTTTCTTGACACAGAAGGAACCCTAGATGTCACCTACTCCAATCCCCTTGCTCAGTGCAGGAATTAGTCAACTAAAGCACCTCACTCTGCTTAAAAGAGTGCATACCTTTTTTTAAAAAAATGTTTTTAAATGATTGAAAAAAGCATTTACAGGAGAAATTATTGTGGGGCTGTGTCTTTAAGAAAGGGGCGGAACCCCCAAAAGCCCCACTGTAGCTACAGGCCTGGCTGGAGATTAGTTGTAATTCCAGGAGGCAGGCAACCCTATTACGGCAGAATTCATGGTTTTCCATCCTACCATTTTATGCTCACAACAGCCATGGGAGATAGGGTCAAAGAAAATGACTGCCCCAAAGTCACCCAGTAAATTTCACAGCCAACAGGGATCTGAACCAAAGCCTCCCCAGGCCTCGCCTAATCCTCCAGCCACTACACCACACTGGTTCTAATAGCAGTAGAGAGCTACTGAATGAAAAACACTCTCATGTGACAGTTCAAGTCCAAGAGGAACACAACCCGAAAAAGTAAACCCCCTTAAGACAGACCTGGATAGCATGATTACACACTGATTATTTTCTTGCTGCCTTGCAGCCATTCCCTTTAGGCCTACCTCAGGCCTCAGCCACTTACGTGCAGATTCTTGGAACATTAGAAGCACCTGTATTTGTTCTGTCATTTAACTCCCTATAACAGTGATCCTTGTACTTTGGAGAATATTTGCTGGTATTAATATAACTTAGACATGACTTGCATCCAAAAGACTGAGCTATGGATCTACTGGCTGCTCTGTGGCCTTCGGGCAGCCATCAGTCACTCGGCTATTTTTTTTTCAGCTGCTACTAACCAATACTTTTGGATTATTAGGATTTCTGTTCATAATATCTACATTGTGGTATATATATATATCCCTATATATGAAAGGGACCTGATAAAACTTTGTGTGCTCAGATTTGAAAACAGGATAAGAGAAAAGCCAGCAGCACTTTTTATGAACTGACAAATAGAAAAGAAAAAAAGGAACCATACAAGTGTCATACTATCCTGTGATTTTGATCTTTGTACTGGTGAATATTTTCACAAGTAGCACTTCCACGTTGTTTTTATGTTTCCAACAGTTGCACAAGATGCCAAAATTCAGATGGTAAAACATTATCCCATCACTGCATTGCCATGCTTGGAAAGGTTGCACTTACTGGGTTCAAAAACATAAAAAGAGTCATGCTTAACCAAGCCAATGGTCCATCTAGTCCTCCATCTTGCTTCCCACAGTGGCCAGTCGGATGTTCTGGAAGTCTAATAAGCCTCCCCAAGCAAGTGGTATTCAGATATACACTACTTCTGAACATGTAAGTTCCTTTTAGCCTTCATGACTAACAGCCATCAATCAACCTTTCATCCATGAGTTTGTCCATTCTTCTGGAATCAGTACTAATGACCCAATATTTAAATCATCAAGCCAGAATATGGGCACTTAAAGTAGTTAGACTGTCAGCAGCCAACTGGCCACTAGAAAGGAGGAGCTGTGACTCAGTGGTAGAGCCTCTGCTTTGCATGCAGAAGGTTCCAGATTCAGCTCTAGTTAAAAGAATCAGGTCGAAGTTGATCTTAAAGAGGTGCTGGGGAGCCACTGCCAGTCAGAACAGACAATGCTAATCTTGCTAGACTAGTGGTCTGACTCGGTATAAGGCAGCATTGAGCCAATCATAGACACTCAATATAACCTACTCCAATGGGTTGTTGTGAGGACAAAAAGGTAAGCAAAGGATTTTTAAAAAAAAGAAATCATGGATTCCTGAAGAGGCTTCTAGCTGTTACTGAAGTCCAGAGACTCTAGGCATCATACAGGCTATTGTTTCGTTCTCAAAAATTGTGAAAGGTAGACTGCCTGAGTTCTCAGGGCCCACAACATTCTGAGCCTGAGGAATTTTGTAATCTTCATCCTCCTTCCAGTGGCCCTGACTGCAGAAGAATAACCTGCAGAAAAAAGTTCCCATTTTTCACTTAGGGTCTGTCTACATAAAACAGTCCTTGGGTCATGTACAAGGTGAGATTTCCTCCTTGGGAACTCAGTTACAGGCATATAGGACCAGCTTTAGACTGGGACCACAGTGTGTGTGCTATTGGGCTTGTGCCTTTCTCCCATTCACTATTTTCCTGATCTGAAATGGACCCAGGGAAGTGCTACCTAGTCCACCAGGTAAATCTTTGTGTCCCCACATCAATACACACACTACCCTCAGCAGGTTAAAGAGCAGCCTCCTAAGGCTGTTGAGGTTGGGGAAATGGTGAAGGTCTCAACCCAAATGAAGCCTCACACACCTGGAAACTGAGTTCCCACTGGGAACCTTGCAAGCATACAAATTATTGTGTGGACCATTCTCCAGGTGTGAGCTGGGGATCTCCTGCAGAGATCAGTCCCCATGGAGAAAATGCCTGCTTTGGATAGGTGACTCTATGGCATCTAGGTTTACCAGGTCCTCCCATGGCCACCAGCAGGGGATGGAGGGCAGAGCTGTCAGATCCAGTAGCCTGGGGAGGACTGAGACCTCCATGAAGTCTACCCTTTGGAGTCTACCCTCCAAAGCATCCCTTTTCCCCAGAGAAAGTGATCTCTATAGTCTAGAGAAGAGCTGTAATACCAGAGGATCCCCAGGTCCCACCTGGAGGCTGGCATCCCTACATCATACCCTGCTAAAGTCCCTCACCTTCCCAACCCAGGTTCCAGCCACAAGATCTCCAGGAGTTTCCTAACCCAACCCTAGGAAAATGTAGTGTGTACTGATACCTGCAAGATGTCACAACCAAGGTCTTCTTAAGTAAACAGAGTATACTGTCTACAGAGAAAGGATCACAAGGCCTGCAACAGTCCTCCATAGCAGCTTGCCTAACATGATTACCTAGTGTGGTCTGGAACTACTCCACATTCTGGTACTTGCCCAAACTATAACAACACATGAAATGGACTTCTGAATAGTACAATGCCCAACGCATATCTATTTACTTAAAGCCTAGGGTTGTCAACTCCTGCTTGGAAAATTCCTGGAGACTTAGGGCGGAAGCCTGGAAGGGTGGGGTTTGGGGAGGGGAGGGGAGGAACATCAGCAGGGTATAATGCCATAGAGTCTTCCCTCCAAAGCAGCTATTTTCTCCTGGGGAACTGATCTTTCTGGACATCAGTTTTGGGAGATCTCCAGTCCACACCTGAAAGTTGGCAACCTCACAATACACACTGAGATTAGGGTTGCCAGCCCCCCCAGCCACCGGTGGGGGATGGGGGGGATAAGGTTGTCAGCTTCAGGTTGAGAAACTCCTGGGGATTTGGAGATAGAGCCTGGGGAAGACAGGGACCTCAGTGGGGTACAATGCTATAGAATCCATCCTCCAAAGCATCTATTTTCTTCAGGGGAACTGATTTCTGTAGTCTGGAGAAAAGCTGTAATTTGGGGGGGGGGGGGGAGTCCCCAGGTCCCATTTTCATGGGTTTTGATGCACACCAGAACATATATTGAAGTATGAATGCTGAATGCACTTGGATGGTTCTCTCCACCCCAAACAAGAATCCCTTAAACTATGAGAATCAATTCCCTTTGTGGCTTTAAAGATTGCAAGTTAAATTTCATGTGCATCCAAAGACACAGTCTATCCACACTGCAATAGTTCAACTGATGCAGCACTCAAACGTGCATCTGATTTACACTGCAATCGTTTACACTGAAGGGGGGCTTTCCACCTCACAGTTTAGCAGATCCTGTGGGGAAACAAACTGAGACCAGAGGTGCTTATCCTCCCAGGTGGATTGGTCCCCTCCGCCGGCTTTGCAACTGATGGGGGGGGGGATATTTGAAGGGGGGGAGAACATTTCAGGATCAGATACCATATCTTCCCATCACCTCCCACATTCCCCTTCATCTTTTCACTTCCCAGCCCTGTTCAGCCAAGAGTTCATGTCATGTTCCCTACCATGACACAAGCAAAGCACTAGTCCTCAGGCACTTTCAGGAGGTGAGGGCTGGGAGAGGGGTCCTTTGCGGGGGAGGGGGGAATCCAGATTTTTCTTGCAGGCCTGATGCAGGCTCCTCCCTCCCCCTACAAACACCCAGACTGACGGAAAATTCTCCCTGGGCTCTGGAGTCCCAGTGTGCCCCCCTTATAATGGAATGATTTCCGTAATTATCAGCAAAGTAATTTCCAGTTATTCTACAGTCCACTAATATAGCTTCAACTCAACTAAAATATGTACATTGAAATTCAGATATCTCCAGTCTTGCTTGTAACATGTTGCTTGCATATAATTAACGCCTAACTATTTCACTGTAAAACCAGTATAGGTGGACATAAAAATTATGGACAGTGTGTGGATGCAAATAAATAGGCTAAGCGGGAGAAGAGAGTGAGGGACAGATGTTTCATCACTATATGAAGTACCACAGTTGTGACTTTTATTATGCTGGAAGCAGGTTGACTTAGAGGTACAGCTCAGACACAGTGCTTATAAAATATCACTGAAACCTGATCGTAGAAGTATTCTGTCATCCTAGCAGTCTAACTTCCCTCAGTCTCTTAGGCAGTCCTATTACACAGACAGTCTGAGTCCTGAAAACAGATTGATTGCACACACTGTGCCCTCTGCCGCCTGAATCTTTGAACAGCTCTTGGCAATAACTCCAGTCAAGACCCAATGTGAATTTAAGAGTGGGAAATGGGATCAAGCACCCTACCAGCTAAAGACTGCGCAAGGAGCAGTGTTTTGTTTAAACTATAAAAGATAGAACAGTTTGGACTAAATGTCAGGGGAAAGCTTTCTGATTATCAGAGAAGTTCAGGAATATAACAAGGATGTTTTTAGGAAGCTCTTTTCTCAGAGCAACCAGTGTTTAGGATGTTACCCTTCGGAGTGCTAGGAAACTGACCATTTGGGTACCTTCCAATTCTGTTTCATGAAAATGGGTGCATATTAGTCAGGAGCCAAAAGGTTGAGCTACTAGAAAATAAAATATAATGCAAATATTTATTATGCAATGTGCAGAATTTTAGGATTTAAAATTACATAAATAGGATACCATTGAAAATTCAGTTCATAATATACAGCAAAAAAGTTGTTGTGTATTGATGCTGTGGTCACCATGTGCTCCCACAATGGCAACCGCCACATGGACCTACGCACGTGGTCCGAACCTACCTAAGCTTCAGCTTAGATGATCGGATCCTGAATGTCCACCAATCCTGTGCCTAGGTTCCCCCTGGGGGACCTATGAACTGCAACCATGAACTTAAGGTCCTATCTGGACATTTGGGCAAGGTTGAGGGATTATCTCCGACCGACATAAAAGCGGGTGCGAAGCCCAGGGTTTGCATGCACCATCCGATCCCGCAATAAACTACAGTGCTGTTTTCACCTTTACCAGCCTCCCGACTCCAGTACTTCTCAAAAGTGAAGTTGCATGTCCAGTACCAAAGAATCACAATAATGGTTACACATGTATATTAACCAAAGGACCCAACATGTTCCAGCCCAAAGGGCCTTCTTCAGAGGTCAAAATTGTACTAACCCACATGTAAAAGCATAACAATATTAATATAAAATATCTTTTTCAGGCCATTATGTTGTGTATAAATCACTAAAAAAGTGAAGCTCCTAGCAATGGTTTTAAATCAATTCCATATACATTGAGGAGCCCTCAGTTATCAAAGAAAGTCTCCAGGAACCACCATTCTGTACTGGGCCGTAATTCAGTTCCCATTGTGTGTTCATCTGTAAGCCAGAAACCAGATTTTATTTGTCTATTAGTACAATTTTGAGCTCTGTAGTAGGCCCTTTGGGCCAAAACGCATTAGGTCCTTTGGTTAATATACCTGAGTAACCATCATTGTGATTCTTTGTTATTGGACATGCAACTTCACGTTGTTGCTGTATATTATGAAGTGAGTTTTTAATGGTAACCTATGTATGTAATTTTTAATTTTAAAATTTTGTACATTATGTAATAAATATTTGCGTTTTACTTTATTTTATAGTAGCTCAATCTTTTGGTTCCTGATTTGACTTTCAGTTTGTTTCTCCCCCTTTTGTTTCTCTTTAATGTGTGGATATTAATCACATAACGAGCTTAGATCATAGCGCTTGCTCCACACATCTGAGTAGGAAGAAGAGATTGGATTTATACCCCAGTCTTCACTACCTGAAAATATCTCAGAGCGGCTTACAATTTCCTTTCCCTTGCCTTCCCCACAACAGACACCCTGTGAGGTAGGTGGGGCTGAGAGAGCTCTTTCAAGAACTGGCAAGATAAAGCTCTGAAAGAACTTGTAACTGACCTAAGGTTACACCAGCAGCTGCATGTGGAGGAGTGGTGAATCAAACCCAGTTCTCCCAGATTAGAGTCTGAGCTCCTAACCACTACTCCAAAGTGAATGGAATGACAGCAGGCAGAACATTCAGAAAATCATTTCTTGAAGTTCTTGCCCCTTCAGTATTCTCCTTAGCAGTAATATCATCATCTGAGCATCTGCAGAACTGATTTTTATTCACTAATAAATAAACCTCAGCCTAATTCATGTTCTTGATGCCAAGACTGTAAGCAGATTAAAAGTTTTCTAGGCATTTGTAGAGCTTCTTCATTATATAGTCACCATACATGCCCACCTACCTGGAATCATGGGCTGAGGGCCAAACTGCAGGTGAATGGTCCATTTAAAAAAATCATCTACTGTTCATGACTCTTGAGCAGGATGTGAGCTAAACCAGTGTATGTTCAGGCATTTCTATTTGTAAAAGAGTGACTGACTGCAGTTAGAAGCAAAGTGGCAAACTCTTGTTTTGATGATCTAACAACCCGAGATACACTCATTAAGTCTCTAGGGCTGTGATCACACACACTAAATAATCCATTTTCAATCCACTTTCAAAATGGATTTTGCCAGTTCACACGCAGTAAAATCCAGTTGGAAAGTACATTGAAAGTGGATTATTTAGTGTGTGTGATCACAGCCTAGTTGTCTTATCTCAGCCTTGTCTGTGGCTACCTAAAGCTCATTTGAATTCTCATACTGCTTGGGTCCATACTGCCTGGACTGAGCTTTCTCCAGAGAAAGGGAATTCAGGCATTGATGGGTAGCCACACTCTGTACTACCTTGCAGTCCCAAGAGCACAGAGATGGTCAGTGCATGGGGATACTGAATCAGCATATGTCGAGAATTAAGGCTGAAGACAGATTGGCATTCTGCCGCGCCTCCGCTTTTGAAGTGGAGGCAGAGCGGCCGAGATGGCCAATCTGTCCTCAGCCTAAGTGTAGCATTTTGTGGAAGTCATATGTGACATTTTTTCAGTATGGAAACTTTAGCCCATTTTCTCACTTTACTCAGCTCTCTCATCAAATTCTAAACTACTTCACTGGATGCCAGTGTGTGTGCGGGGGTGCTTTTTACCAGTGGGTAAAATGCTTTCATTCTTTCCCTGCTGAAGAGGAGCAGCCCTTCATGAAGCAATCAAGCTGGTCTTACTGTTGCTGTGAATGTAGCAGATCTTCACAAAGTAGGAGAATACATTACTCTTTTTCAAATTACACTGTGGAGCTTGTCTGCACAGCAGGGCAGGAAAGCACCAAATGAGCATCATATTTGTTGGAGCAAAGCTCCCGGGTTGACAGGAGATGTGTTTGCTGGCAAGAAAATGCTGACATTTTGTAAGCAGCAGGGACCATCCTGCCTTACCAAAGACCAAGCGGTACAAAAGAACAACCTTCAGCCTTGGTAAAGAAGCACATCTATTGTCTTGGCTGGCAGACTGTGCCAGAATGCAGAGTATCCTAGAGACAAAGCATAAAGGCTAGCTGAAAACATACTTGCCAGCCCGGAAAGAAAAGGAAACCACATAATAGTGCTGTGGAAGAAACAGCTGGGCTTCGGAGCACCAGCCTGCATCTTTCAGCTTGCATTATCTGCACTGTTTCATACAGGGGAAGAGGTATGCCAAGAGAAGCATTTATTTATCTACCAAAGGGCCTAGCTACATCCAGTTGCTTTCTGTTTAGTTATACATATTTAGCCCTCCCCAAACCACATCAGTTTAAATCCTGATTTCCACAGACATTTTTGTGCCTTTAGTGTTCACTTCAGTTTTTTCTTTGTTTGTTGTTCCTGTTGTTGTTGTTGTTTTTTCCTGGTTCTTTTGAGACCAGTTTTACCTCAGTCTTTTTCTGGAAGCCAATATTGGATCAGCTTTTTCCTGGTGCATCATGTTTCTATCAGTTTTCTTTGTCCCACCCACTCCCACCCACCTCCAGTCCATATTTTAATGAATGGATTGCCATCATCATTAAACCACTCCCTCTCCCCTAAGACAAAATTTTCAATTATTTAAAGTCCCTAAAATATCAGTATAATACTGCAATGTTGTAAAGATAGTTTAGGCAGGTTCTCAGAATTCCCACTTTCATTTTATACTTTTAAAAGTAAGTATCTGTAAATGAATTAAAGATATCCAAAAAGATATTACAAGATGGAATAATCGGAGACTTTCCTTTATGGGTAAAATATTGGTGATTAAAATGAAAATTTTACCTAGATTTCTTTTTTTAACACAAAATTTACCAGTATTAATAAGTATGAAATATTTGGAAGAATTGACAAGAATATGTAGTAAATTTATTTGAAATAACAAAAGGCCCAGAATCAGACTGAAAATAATACAAGAGAAAAAAGAAAGAGGAGGATTTAGTCTTCCTAACTGGAAGCTGTACTATAGAGCTGCAGCTTTGGTATGGATACGAGACTGGATCACTCTGGAAGATACATGACTTTTGAAATTGAAGGGGCATAATTTACCGATGGGGTGACATTCATATATTTATTTATTTAATTAATTTTGGGTAAAAATTTTATTGCAAGATAGAATATTTCCAACAAAATACATAATATTTTTTTCCTTTTTGAATACAGAAATTCAGTATCAACAATAAGAAATACTATATATATTTAACAGTTGATAAACCTGTAACTATTGTTCATGTTATTTGTTTATCTGCTTAGCCTTTGTTTTGGTTTGGTTTTGGTTTGGTTTTGCCTATATTTATTATGAGAAGGACAAAGTGCACTCTTTATTCCATCAGCACATTGTAAGGGGAGCCCTAATGAAGATTTGGAGATTGATTAAAACGAGATACTCTGATAAAACTCCAAAATGGGTCTCTCCCTTAGAGGAATTGATTAAACCTTCATTAATAACTGATATGAAAAAAGTAACATATGATATATTGTTAGATAAAAATGACGAACTAAAAATGGAAGAAAATAATATATGGGAAAATCTAAATCTGACATGGTAGGAAAGAATACAAATTAAATCTAGGTTTGATAAAGATCGTAAGAGTGGGTTTCAGAAAGAGAACAATGATTTGTATAAAATATGGCTTTGTTCAAGTGACAGACTGATACAAAAACTGTATAATTTATTATTAGAGGACTATATGTTGGATGAACAGGTTAAAACAACTATGATTCTATGGATGAAAGATTTTGATTACAATATTGAGCTGGACCACTGGGCAAAAACTTGGAAAATGGTAAAGTTTATGAGAGCTATTCCCTATAAAGAGAATATTTTGAAAATGTTCCACAGATGGCACTGGACACCAGTTAAAATGGCTAAGTGTTATAAAAATGCATCTAGCAACTGTTGGAAATGGAAGAGAAGCATGGGAACATATTATCACGTCTGGTGGGAATGTGAAAAAATACAGAAGTATTGGGGTGAAGTGCATCATATGATATATGAAATACTGGGTGTAATGATACCAAATACTCCAGAAGTTTTCTGTTAAATATGCTTACAGAAGATTATGATAAGGATGTGAGATATTTAATAGTTTATATATTAACATTGGCAAGAATCTTAATGGCTAAGAATTGGAAAGGAGATATGCTACCAACAAGAATGGACTTAATACAATGATTATTAGAAGTGACTGAAATGGATAGATTGAATTTGTTACTACAGGGAAAAGATCTAGAGGAATTTATTAAAAGATGGAATTTGCTGTATATATGGTTAGATCGTAATAAGGAAAAATAGACTCGAAATAATAATATATATATGTAACTTGAGTGTTAGAGGCAGCAGCTTGTATGGGCTCTGCCTTATATATAGAAAAATACAATACATGTAAAGACAGAGTATAAAATATATGTAACGGTTTTGACCTCCTTAGTTGTAAGTGAAATATGGATGTCTTGTGAGTTGATAACTGTAATACATGAAAAATGAAAATAAAATTTTTAAAAAGTAAGTCTCTGTCCCCTTTCCTCATAGAAATATTAGGAAAAAGTCATATCTTTTCAAGGGAAGAAGCTAGTGACTTGCTTTTTTCAAAAATAGGAATTGAGAACCTGCTTAAACTATCATTACAACACTACAGAATTATATCAATACTTAAGGACCATTTAAAAAAAATAAGGGAGGTGCTCTGACACCACTCATAATGACACCGATGATGACAGCAGCCTTCCTTGAATATTCTCATTATTTAAGCCACTGCTGGGGTTGCCTAGCATCATCCACTGAATTTATCAATTTCCTAAAGCTACAGGTGCTATCTCTGTCATTTTGGAGGGTTAACCCCTTTGAGGCAGAGCACCCTAATCTCCCCTCAAGGGTTAACGTGAATATTAACAGACTTACTCCAGCTTGCAGGTGCCCTTAATTGGGCTCTCCTGCCTAGACCATCCTTATGTCTTTCAAGGCCAGATTCAGGAATGTGGTGACTGGCCTGTCGTAAGAAGCTGTGGTCAGTTCTGTAGCTAGATGGGAGGGGGAAGCAAGAGTGGATGTCATAATCTTCTGGAGGGTTCCATCCAACAAGTGCCCTGATTGGGTTGCAGAGTGTGTGCTGCCTAGTGATACCTTATTTTTAAATCATTCAATAAACCTTTCTATATTTTAAAGAGGTCTGTTTTTTTGTGTGCACAGCCTCGTGGACCCACAGGCCTGAGCGCTGCTCTCTTGCCCAAGGAATGGCAGCTGAGGAGGAACCAGGCAGAGGCGTGAGAGTCCTACAGAGTCAGTCAACAGCAAGTGTCCTAGAGAAGGAAGTCTTTATTGAGAAAGGTCTGTTGTGGTCATCTGCACTTCTTGTGTTAGTAATGGCTGACACAGCCCCAAGCAGGAAAATTATACAGAATTCAAAAAAGGGTTTATTGCAACCAATCAGCAAGCCAAAGAAAAGGCGCTCAAAATACTGGTTTACAGTTCCCAGGGAAAAAGTGGGAAGAATTAGAGTCAGACAGGAGAAGAGATACATGGGGAGGCACCAGCAGTCTCCCAAGGTCAGAGCAGCTCGAAGAGCGATAAGCATGCCATGAGAAATATAACATAATGTTCCACAGACCCAACGTCACTCATCCCACCTCCCAAGCAGGAGGCAGCATTAGCTGACAAGAGGTCCCTGACACTCCACAATGGTTTTGTTTGTGTGGTTGGTTAGTTTCTTTTTGTTTTAAGATTTCAGAATTTTCTGGAAAGGGTCTTCTTGCAAGCGGAGCTGTGGCCGGTGACAGCCCCTCTACCTCTCTGGTGAAAGATTTAAAGGGCCCTCAAGCTGATTGTCAGGCCATATGCTCCCCGCCGATCAGCTGAAGCCCTTTAAATCACTGCAGGAGGGGGGAAGGGGTGGCCATGGGTGGCCGTGGCTTGTGGACAGGGCTTGGAGGTGTCCCCACCCACCCCCGGAACACTCCCCAAGGATATAGCCCATCCCCGCCTCTTTGACACCAGCCATCACCTCCAAGAGTGCCCTGATGCAGCAGAGATGCCACCCAAGCCAGGGAGGCAGCGAGCAGAGCCAGTGAGTGCACCTCCCTTTCCAGTGTTTTTATTCCTACACTTCTGGTTAGGGGCTTGTGGGGGATAGGAGGAAACAGCCCCAGGAGTGCAGCCCTCCCCCACCTCTTCATGGGCAGTAGCTTCAGCCATATGGCAGTGGCAGAGAGTTGCCTCGGTGATTCTGGGGCCCCGTCCTTGAATTCTGGCCAGGACCCCAGAATCACTACTACTGAGGATAGGTTATACAGTGTTCAGCCAGGGTAGGAACCTCCAGAAATAAGAGATGGAATCCCTGCTGCATTATTTCACAGGGAAAAATACCCTCTTACTGAGTGAAACTGAAGAACTAATTCACTGATAGATTTATGGACCACTACTTACACATTTTACCCTCCTTCACTTTTCTCTATATGAAGTAAGGAAATTCATAAACACAGTGCACAGATTATATTCACTCCTGGAATTCAAAGGTCAATGGGTTAACAAAGTGTGCCTTGCCCCTTTAAGGTTGCAAGGCCTGCAACTAGCAGTCCTGGTTGCTTTTGATGGTGGGGCATAAGTCATGCACAGTGCTGATGTCACTTCTGGGTGAAGACCTGTAAGTGACATCACTACATTGTGACACCATAGGAATTTCCCCCAGTCTCTATGGCAAATTCTTAGAGGGTCACTTGATGTGAACTTCTCTGTGACATCATAACCACTGCTTTTTCTCCTGCTGCAAGAGCAGGGGAGACCCTGTGGCAGTGGGAGTTTGCACTGATCAAAGACATTGTCATATGACCAGTGCCCTACAGTGTAAGTTTCAGATTCCCAAAACAATTTGTTTCTTTCCAGATTTTCCAGAATGATTGCAAATGCTAAATTGACCTCTCTGTAGCACACACACAGACACACACAGAGACACATATACACCAGGTCCTCCAATTGGCTTGTTCTTCCCATGAAGCCAGGGCCATTCATTTGGGTAAATCTAGCCCAAACTAGTTCCATTCAGTTGCTAGACAAAAGGCTTTAATGTCTCTGTGTAGCCAGGTGTGACCCACCCACTGAATAGTCATAAAGTCCTTTCATTACCAATACCGCATGAAAATATGTTGCCACTAAAAGGAATAATCATATAAGCAGCAGCCCTGCACTAATTAGAAGCCACCATAAAATTCAGCCTCTGCAGTTATAGAATGGATTATTATGCTTCTCTAATATATATACACACAAGTGTGGGAGGGATTGCCCACAAATTATCAGAAAAAAGAGGGGGAAAATCCTAGAAATATATGAGTTTAATGAGATAGTTGGAACACAGTAATGGTTGCATGTAATGATAAAAAATTTTTTAAAGGCTTTACTTGTTGGTAATATATTTTGTATGGATGAGATTACTATTGCAGACATAAAGGGCTGAATTGTGGCTTAAAGCCACGGTTCTATTAGAGACGGTCATATAATGTCTTTCAGAAGATCAGTTGCTTGAGGTATATGCAATCACACCTCAAGGAAAATGAATATTAAAAAATTCACTTTCATTCTTTATGGCAAAGAAATTGTAGCTATACTGAAATGTATTAAGAAGTTTCACCTCTTAATAAAGAAGGTTCTGATCTTGATTAGGTAAATTGCAATAAATATTCATGTTCATGAATATTAAAACTGCTCATGGAATTAAACTATCAGCAACTGATTGTTCACTTCTGTGTGGGAAAGGTAAGTTGCCAACTTATCTAGGGGTGCGTTCAGACGGGCAGCTAATCCTGCCACTGGCCCAGATCTAATTTGATCCCGGTCTTTTTTATCCAGTGTTTCATGACCAGACAGCTCCCCCGTGAATCTGCCTTACTGTGCACGGACTCTGCAGTGGATTGTCTAGATAGCATCCACCTGAAGGAGTCATGCGGTTGGGTTTTCTAAAAAAAAATTGTTTGCACATGCACATATGCGCCTCACCATGTACTGGGTTTTCTGCACATGCGCAGACTTGAATGGTAAAAGCACCGCCAGTGGTATCTTCCTCTAGGTACCATTTCAATTAACAAAGTTCATAAATTTCACGGTTCATTCAGAAACATGAAATTGTCTGGAATGTTTGAGCGGAGCTCTGCAGTCATTGCAAATTTATGCATCTATATGCACCCTCTCGCCCAGATTGCCCAGAGGCACAGACTGGGTTGTCACCAGTATGCGGATGACACCCAGCTGTATCTGTTGTTGGGCAGCCGATCTGGAGCCCCCCCAGATGACCTGGAGTGGGCGCTTCAGGACGTGGCGGGCTGGCTTAGGCTGAGTTGATTGAAATTGAATCCAACAAAGACGGAGGTCCTGTGCCTGAGTCAGAGCGGGTCGGGACACCATTGGTGCCAGCGCCGAGGGTTCGGAGCTTGGGAGTGCTCCTGGATGCCTCCTTAACCATGGAGGCCCAGGTAGCAGCCACTGCCAAGGCAGCCTTTTATCATCTGAGGCTGATTAGGCAACTGGTTCCCTTCCTTGAACGCAATGACCTGGCAACAGTGATCCACGCTATGGTCACCTCGAGACTTGACTACTGTAACGCTCTCTACATGGGGCTGCCCTTGTCCCAGCTCCGGCGGCTACAGCTGGTGCAGAATGCCACAGCCAGGCTGTTAATGGGTATCTCTGTGAGGGACCATGTCCAGCCTGTGCTGAAGGTGCTGCACTGGCTGCCTATAGCGTACCGGATCCGGTTCAAAATGTTGGTTTTAACCTTTAAAGACCTATATGGTCAGGGGCCTGTTTACCTAAGGGACCACCTTTCCCCGTACATACCCCAGAGAGCACTGCAGTCAGGCACACAACATCGCCTGGCCCTCCCCAGCCCGAGAGAAGCCAGGTTAGCAACCACCAGGAACAGAGCCTTCTCGGTGGCAGCCCCCAACTGGTGGAATGAGCTCCCGGAAGACATCAGGGCCCTGCAGGACCTTTTGCAGTTCTGCAGGGCCTGCAAGACGGAGCTCTTCTGCCAGGCTTTTGGGGCCACCACTGGGGGAAATTGCCACAAGTAACTGGCCAGCTAAGTTACTGGTATATCAGTAGGTGGTTGCCTTCTGGCTGTGGGGGATGTAGTTGCTGCCCTGGCGCTGGATTTGTAATTGCCGCCATTTTTTAGTGGTCTGTGGTTTTATTGTAATTTATTATATTTTGTATGAATTAATTTTAATTGTTGTGAGCCACCTAGAGCCGCCTGTGCTGGCTAGGCAAGATATAAATCCAAATAAATAAATAAATAAATATCACTTAAAAAATTTAAAATGGCAGCCCATTCAGGACGGGCTGATTGTGCACTGGAACAATCAGATGAGGGAAAGTCCACCCTTGGCCCATTGGCAAGCATTAGACCAGACTTCCATCAGTATCTTTAAAGTACACTCCCTGGTGGGGCTCAACGGGCTGATCACGGAAGTGGCACCTTTCCCAGATGTTGCTGTCTGGACATTCCCTTTAAATCTGCCTGGGTTAGATCTAAAAAGCCATCTGATCAAGACCTAGGATTAATAACTCACATAGGAACAGACACAAGCAGTCAGTGGTGGGAACAGAGGGAATAGATACTAGAATATAGGGAACTAAGTCTGACTACTGCAAAGGCTATGCTGACAATTTGCATTTACAAAAGTCAGATGGGGTGGGGCCTGCATAAGGAGAAGAATTTGGATGAGACTCCATGAAAAAGCAGGTGGGGTCCAGCTTTAAGTATACAGATGGGGTCCAGCTTTAAGTATACAGTAGTTGAAAGAAAAGGGGCAGAGTAGGCAATAGAGATACTAAAGTGTGAGGGAAATACAGACTGAGAAAACCAAAATCTTAAGAAAAGGACAAAGAGAAGATGGAAGTAACTGTACATTGTTGACATGAAATGGGGTGGATGAGAAAGACAAGGATGTTGTGCAAGACACTGAATGGCAGAAAGAAGCAAGAATGTAGACAGTGGGCCAAAAAGCAGGGATCTGAGAAAATCATGGGTGAGAGAGCTGAAAAACAGGGCTAAGGGAAAAGTAGGGTCTTGGGTAAAAAACTTACCATTGTGGATAGGGTTGAGCACTGTCAATAGGAAGGAAATAGAGAGGCACAAGGGGGGACCTGCAAGAAACCTGTGGGAATGGCTATCTCATTCCCCCCACCTCTGCTTCTAAACCTGTGTCATGAGTACCTCTGAGGATCTGCCTCCTGTGGACCTAACTGAGGTGGAGGATCAGCTCCCAGCTCCAGAGGAGCCTCCACCTGAGCCAGATGAGGCTCAAGCAAGCACCTCCCAGGGTTTCGTCCCAGCACCAGCAGCAGCTGAGCCACAGCTAAGCTCAAGCCCACCTGATTCACCTCCTCGGGTGGAACGTCTAAGGTCCCAATGCAGGCAAGACGTAGCTGCAAGAAGGAAAGAGGCACGCATGCATGGTCACAGATCACTAAGTCCTGAGTTCTAGAAGGAGCCGGGACCTCTCTGGCAGCTGCTAACAAGCACAGGAAGTGGCTGGGTATTTAGGCACAGCACAGAGACTACCAACTTGTGCTAGCAACAAGTCTTCTTGGCTAAGCTCTGCACCCGTTCAGCTCGTGATAGCTAACTTGATTCTGGGCCCTCTGGTTTGTGATTCTGGCTTTGTTTGACTTCGGCTCTGTTGACTCCCTGGACTCGTCTACTCGTGAGTTTCCCTCTTTGACCCTGGTTTGGACTGACTCTGCTTTTGGCTTAGTGTTTTGGACTTGGCAACTCATTCCTGATTTGGCTTAACCTCGGACTGTCCCAGACTTCAATTTGGCTCCTGTCCTACTGGTATCCCGCTCGTGACAGATTGCTAGCACCCCTCTCAATTCACTCCACCTCGATGGATGCCGACAGAGCTGAAGTTTCACTGCAGCTTATGGACATCGCTCACCAAGTCCAACAGCTGACGCAGCTGATCATGCAGCTCCAGCAGCAGCAGCAGCTATTCACTGCAACCGTCATCTTTCCACCAAAATGTCCAGTAAGCCCTCCAGAAAAGTTTGGTGGAAATGTGGAGGAGTTCCCTGCATTCCTGGCACAATGCGAACTGTATATGGAACTGTGTGCTCAGGACTTTCCCAATGAGAAAACAAAAGTTTGTTTTGTTATCAGCCTCTTAAAAGGACAGGCAGCAAAATGGGCTATTCCCCTGTTAATGGAGGCTTCTCCATTCCTGTCGGACTTTCAGGGGTTCTGCACCCATTTGGCTATCACCTTTGCTACCCCACTACAAGTGGAGACGGCCAATCGTAAAATCAGAGCACTGAGACAGAGAAAAGGCACAGTTGCTACCTATACCACTGAGTTCCAGCTCATAGCCCAGGACTTAAAATGGAATGAGGCTGCCTTTATGGACCAATACGTAGAAGGGTTTGTGGACGGAGTCTTAGATGAGTTGGCCTGGGTCGAGCAGCCCAGCTCCTTGCAAGCACTCATAACACTTTGTCTCCAGATTGATGGGCGCTTGGCAGGGCGACAGCAGGCTCGTGCCACTTCCTGCACTGGACAAGCTGCTTGTCGTCCTATGTCCTGGCAGATGCCCAGCAACCCTTGGGCAAGCCCAGATGAAGGTGAGCCTATGCAGTTAGGAGGAGCCCGACCCCACCTGACTCCTGAGGAAAAAGCTCATTGTTGAGCCCTCAATCTCTGTCTCTACTGCGGTGGGGCTGGGCATTTTTCCTCCGGATGCTACGCCAAGCAGACTTCGCCCGCACCACTGGCACAGCTACCACTACCAGTAAAAGATCAGCCCCATGCTTAAACAGGTCCACCAGTGTGGGGCACTTAGCTGGGTCTTCTGACTTAGCTTCCCTGTACCCTGGCCCGTTCCTGGTGCCCATCAAACTTTGCCTTCCAGGTGAACAGTGCCTCTTTGTATTTGCCATGCTGGATTCTGGCCACCTGCTTCATCGGTGCTGCATTTGTAAAACAGCACCAGATCCCGGTGCAGCCAAAGAAAACGCTGACACTAGTGGAGCCCATTGACGGACGCCTCCTACGCTCCGGTCCTGTAACCAAGGAAACCTGTGACCTGATTCTCCACATCCACCAGCATCAGGAGCAGGTGAAATTTGATGTAGTCCGGATGCCTCGGTTCCCGATCATCTTGGGTCTCTCTTGGCTATGGACTCACAACCCCAGGGTGGATTGGGTAAAACAAGAACTTAAATTTCCCGCTCCATGCCCGCATCTGCACCTAGTCACTACCTTGGCCGCCGCTGCTTCTGCAACTGCACTGAGTCTCCTGCAACCCTGCGCCAATTTTGTGGATGTCTTTGAGGAGAAAGGAGCTGACAACCTTCCTCCGCATTGGCCCTATGCTTGCACAATGAACTTGGAACCTGGAGCCATGCTGCCTGCAGTTCGTCTGTACCCCATGTCAGAACTGGAGCTGGCGGCCCTCTGGGATTTCTTGGGTAAGAACCTCACCCAGGGGTTCATTCATCCCTCTACCTCTCCACTGTCTGCTCCAGTGCTCTTTGTAAAGAAGAAGAGTGGAGAGCTGAGGCTGTGCAACGATTTCCGGGCACTGAACAAAATTACTATCCATGACCGGTATCCATTGCCACTGATTCTGGAACTCTTGGACCGGCTCAAGGGGGCTCGGGTGTATACCAAACTCGACCTCTGAGGAGCCTATAACCTGGTATGAATTCGGGCAGGCGATGAGTGGGAAACTGCATTTGGTACCCGCTATGGGCAATACGAGTACCTAGTGATGCCCTTTGGCCTTACCAACATGCCAGCCATCTTCCAACGCTTCATGAATGACGTGTTCCGGGACCTGCTAGACCGTGTTTTGATAATCTATTTGGATGATTTGCTGATTTATTCAGACAACAAGGCTCAGCACATTGAGCATGTGTGCCAAGTTTTGCAACGACTTTGCTCCCGTGGCCTCTATGCCAAATTAGAAAAATGTGCATTCCACTTGTCCTCTGTGGAGTTCCTCGGGCACATAGTGTCCCCAAAGGGGATCCTCATGGACCCCAAGAAGGTGGAGGCCATTCTAATGTGGCAAACCCCGCGGAACCGCAAGGACATTCAACGCCTCCTCAGTTTCACTAACTACTACCACGAATTCATCTCTGGATACACGGAGTTAAGCACGCCTCTCACCAAGCTCCTCCGACCCAAGGAACCATTTTGCTGGACCCCAGAGGCCGCTCACGCTTTTGCCATGCTGAAAACCTGTTTTGCCACCGGCCCGCTTCTACAGTACCCTGAGCTGCACTTCACAGTGGAAGCCGACGCCTCCAGCGTGGCCCTCAGAGCCGTCTTATCTCAGTGCAATGACCCATCACAGCTCCTCCAGCTCTACACCTATTACTCCCGCCAACTAACAGCAGCCGAGAGGAATTATACCATCTGGGAGAGAGAATTACTCACCATCAAAACGATCTTTGAGGTATGGAAACATCACCTGGAGGGAGCACGCCACCCAGTCCAAGTCTACACTGACCACCGCAACCTGGAGCACCTCCAAACAACTTGGAATCTGAACCAGAGGCAAATTCGCTGGTTGTTGTTCTTCTCCAGGTTCAACTTTAAAATAACATACAACCCCCATGCTCAAAACCAAAAAGCGAACGCCCTATCACGCAAGCCAGTATATGCACCGGCCTTAACTGAGGAAATCCCTGCTACACCAATCTTGCCGCCCTCAATCTTTGCCGCAACCACCACCACTCCCGTACTGCTCACTGAGGACATTCGGGACAGTCAGGCATTGGACCCTTGGGCACAGCAACGTTTGCAAGAACTGCAACAGGGACCGGTATCGGAATTCACCACATGTAACAGACTTCTGTTGCACTGTAACCACTTGTACGTGCCACCGGGACCTCTGCGGTCACAGGTTCTCCACTTGTCCCACGACGTCCCGCCTGCCGGGCATTTTGGACTCCACAAAACCCTGCACCTGCTCACGAGGGAATTTTGGTGGCCATGAGTTCGCTCAGATGTTAGCCGGTACATCACCTCATGTGAAGTTTGCAGGCGTGCCAAGGACATCCCCGGCAAACCGCCTGGGCTATTGAAACCATTACCCACGCCTGCAGGGTTGTGGGACACCCTCTCGATGGACTCAAGTCACCCAGAGGGTGCTGCTAGGCCTAGGTTTGCCAGCCTCCACGTGGGACCTGGAGTTCCCCCAAAATTACAACTGAACACCAGACAACAGAGATCTGTCCTCCTGGATAAAATGGGTGGAGTCTGTGGCATTATATCCAGCTGAAGCCTCTCCCCTTCCCAAACCTTGCAGTCCTCAGACTTCACCACAGAATCTCCAAGATTTTCCCAACCTTGAGTGAGCTATCCTAGTCCCAGCCCTGGCTCCAAAATAGGCCTGGAAACTGCCCTGCCCCCTGCCCCAATCCCAGATCCAGTCCTGCTTTTGCTTCCTGCCCTCTCTCTGTCTCCTCTTACTGTTGATGCAGTGAGGTCTGGAGTAGATCCCTGCAGTGGCCATTTCAAAAGGTATTGGGGGAATTCAACCCTCCACAAGTTTTGTTGTTGTTGTTGTTGTTTATTTGTTTGTTTTACTTTTTGGATTTTTCTGCAGACCCACGGAGTTTCCTGAGTCTGTAGAAAAACCTGTTGGGGGAGAGTAAGTAAACAAGTAAGTAAATAAGTATCTGCACACAGAGGAGACTGCTGAGAATTAGATATATAGATGGTAGCTGTAGAGAATTAGGAAATGTAGGGCAGGGAATAGGAACAATACTGAATTGTCTAGTCTAGGTCCTTATCATGGCCAAAACTGATAAGTTGCTGCATTTTTATTGGCACATAGTAGACATGGGTGGGAAGGAAATTAAATTATCTCCATAACATGGAGGTCAGGGATTTACCCTTTCACCCTGCACCATTTCCTCAATAGTAGTATCTCCCTGGAGCTGCTATTAGGCACAGGGGAAGAGGGTGGCAAGTCAAGAACAATGTAGGGATCTGTCATTTCTCTCCTGCAACTGCTAATAGAAATTGCTTTGTAGAGGTGCTGTCAGGGAAATAGCATGAGGAGAAAAGGTTAAACCCTGCTCCCACCTAACACTATTGGCCTCACATCAAAAAGGAGATTCACCCAAAAGAAAATGATTACATATCACATATAAGAAGGTGATAATATATAACAAAATATATGAATTAGAAAATATTTCTCCCCAGCACCCTCTTCATTACACTGAAAGGTTTTGGGGTCACTGTTTACAAAATACTGTGAAATTTACTTCTGTTGGGGATACATTTATAGTCAATGTTTTGCATTTAGTATTTTCTAACTAATCTGTTTTTCAACTGAATTATTAATTTCACAGTTGCTGTATACTCAGTATTACATATTTTCACCATTTCTACATACTTGCTCTTACTTTTGGCAAATAGGTAATATAACAAAAATACAGAAGGGAGGACTATTGTATATCTTATAGTAGAAAATAAAAAATGTTTCTCTTCAAAACCCACTTCCTTACACACACTTATATTCAACACGTAACATTTAGAAATGATTTTCATTCTGCTTTTTCATTCTGCTTTTTCATTGCAATACAATTGTATACAATATTTTAGACTACTCATTCTAAATTTGACTCCATCTCTTCTCAAATTTAGTAACTGATCTGTTTCTCAAATAAATTGTTAATTTTACTATCACTGCATATTCAGCAAGTTTATTTCCCCACTCTTCTGTGTATGGACAAATGTCTACTTTCCAGTTTGCTGTGTAAATAATTCTAGCCACTGCCACCATGTATTTGAATGCCTCTTCCAACATTTTTGGCAAATTAATTGGCAGTATACCTAGTGGCATATTCTTTATAATGTTCTTTTTAATTGCTTCTTTTAAATGTTCAAGAAAACACTGGGAAATCTGATTATAGATCTCTCCCATAACCTGAAGTTTGGCCCTGTTTATTTCAATGAGACTGCAGCAAAAGCGGGGTGGGGGGAGACTGGGAGAAAGCCAGCCTTTAGCTCAAGTTGATGTTGTTCTCTCACTCACTTTCCTACTTCTGGGAAGGAAGATTCAATTGATAGTGAACAGAAGTGAAGAAATAGGGAGGGTAGAGTTTTTTGCACCACCCAAAGAACACTATTTGTTGTTGATCAAATAGATGATTTTGAGGCAAAGATGCTACCCTGGTATGATAATCATTTCTGAGGACTTTACTAAGTGAAGGGGAATGTTGACAAAGTTAAAAAACATGCAAGAATAGAAACAATATTAAAATAAAGAGATCATCATTACAGGGAGTATGCTCTCTGAGAAATGCATTTAGGACTGGAGTATTTGTTTGGGCTTCCAAAGGTTGCATTAAAAGTTTTATTTTCATTTTTAAAATGGCCACCCCCTCTCAAGGCAATAGAAAAAACAGTAGTCTGTTGTTTTAGTCACATAAAATAGCTTCACATCTCAGTGCAGTATGAGGCATATAACTCTCTAGGGGTAATTTTCAGGGAGATCTTTATCGCTGAGGCTTGCATGTTGTATTTAAAATCATTTCTGGTTTCTTTAAAAAATTCAACCAGAGATTAATTATTCTTGGCATGTGATATATTTCTTGGGGGCACTTCTCAGTTGCTTGTCCTAAGGTATATATCAAAGGGAATTTGTGATCTAATACCTTTCCATGAAGAGTGATGTTATTATATACTCCAAGCAGCATTTCTGGAAGAAAAAAGGCAGATTGTTTGAAAACTAGGTAAGAGTCAGTCTGCCTCTTTGTTGCTGTTATTGTTTATTGTGTACTGGGTTTGATGCATGGAAGCCCGGACTAAGATGTAGTGATCAGCATAGACTTATTGAGTACACAACAAGCATGCAATACTAGCTGAGATGGCCAAATATATACAACTCCTAGGACACACCCAAAAGTCCTATTGGCGGGTTTGAATTTCCCGCCAGAGTTCTTATTGGAGGGCTAGTGGCAGTCTAGGATCCTAGACTCCTATTTGTCTCTCGGAGTCAAGCTCTGACTGTATGCTGCTGGCGCCCAGTGGCAGTCAGCGGACATAACATTGTTATAATGAATTTGAGCTCCATGGAAGTCCCCTTCTGTGCAGTATCCACCTACTCCAGCTTTATTGAGGCATGGACCATTTTGTCTCATCTGATTTAATATATCTCCCTCTACATAGTAGAGTGGTATCCAAATATGTCGAATGAATGTTGGAAGTGTAAACAAACTGTTGGTTCCTTTTTTCATATGTGGTGGACATGTAAATGTGTAAAAAAAATTGGACCTGGATTCATGAAATATTGCAGAATATGTTGCATTTGACTATACCATTTGTGCCAGAAATTTTTTTGTTGAATATGATTCCAGAAACAAATTAAATATCTGATTATCCATGTAATAACTGCTGCTAGAATTTTTATGCAAAGCACTGGAAAAGAGAAGAAGTTCCTTCTAAGGAGGAAATAATCTATAAACTATTGGAGGCAGAAATGGACAATTTAACATTGAAATTAGCAGAAAAAAGAGAGGAAATAACTGGTCAAGGTTTTATAAATGGTTGGATAAACACTATAAAATGAATCAACTAATTATATGCTCCTATAAAACTAGAATAAGCTAATTTGGTGAATTAGATACTTATTTTTAGTAGAAATGTTAATGTAGATACATGTAGTACGGACTTCGTATCTGTTAGTATATTTTTATCTTTGTACATTTTTTCTTGTTTTTATTTTGTTTTGCTTTGCTTTTATAAAAACTCAATAAAAATTATTTAAAAAAAAGAATTACAACTGCTCTCCAGATGGCAGAGATCAGTTCCCCTGGAGAAAATGGTAGACTCTGTGTCCTTATACTTTGCTGAGATCCCCCCACCCCATGACAGCCAATGTGACATGGCAGTTAGGACTTCAGAGCATGGTAGAGGTTGCAGGTGTGTGTGTGTGGGGGGGGGGAGATGGAAAGCTGAAGAGTGAGGGGAAAATAAAGGTAGGTTGATGATTGGCTGGGAAGGACCTGGCCTTTCCTTGCTTCCCTGGGCTACCCCCTCCCTTTGGTATTGTGCAGAGCAGGGGAGACTATGTGGTCAAAGCACAATAGCACAGATTATTAGCCCAAATAAAATAATTTATTTAACTATTTACACCAGGGGTCATTTTGGACTGGAACTAGGTGGAGCAGAGCTCCGCCAGCTCAGGAGTGGGCCCTAGGGCAGCCATGGGCCGAATCAGATTCTCTGGTCTGATTCGGCCTGCCGCCAAATTGCCGCCGAAATTCAGTGGCAGCTTAAAAAGCAGGTGGAGGGGAGGCAGTTTGAGGGAGAGGCTCCAAACTTGCAGGGTAGCTGCTGGAGCCTCTCCCAGAAATACCCACCAAGTTTCAAGAAGATTGGACTAGGGGGTCCAATTTTACGAGCCCCCAAACAGGTCGCCCCCATTCCCTCCATTGTTCTCTATGGTGGGAAAAAGTAACGTTTTCCCACACTTTTTGGCCTTGGGGCAGTTGGGAACTGTAGGCCAGCAGATGAAGCCCCATTCAACCCAGTGAGTGATACCCCTGCAGGCCCCTCTCTGGAACTACAGATCAATTTAACCTTATGGAGGAACATTTTAAACAAACAACCACAGATGGCAGCCATCGTACAAACACAGATAACTTCCATTTCATTACATATACCAAGAGCCACTGAGCGAAAAGTTAGTCCCACACAGGAGGCAAGCAGGAGAAGCATCTTCATCAAGAGAGAAAGCCGTTTGCCAGTAATTCTGACAGGGCTCAGTGGCAGAAGGAGAGGGTGGGGAAGAGGAGCAGACCCAGCACCCGGCCAATGGCATGTGAGTACTCTTGAGTGGCAGCTGGGCAGGACTCAGGCAACACAGCCAGTGGATAGGTACAGATTCTGAGTGACACATCATGGAGCCAACTGATTTAGGAGCATGTGGAATGTTCAGAAAGTGCCACCTCAAAACACAATTATCATAAGGAGAGATTGGCTTTGGACAAGAATATTAGTTTACCGCAATTCCAAATTATCAGACTACAGTACAAACAAGATTATGAAAAATATGTTTATGTAATCAATTATTTGATCTGAGTAATAGGACCATATCTAAACTCATTATGATTTGTTCAGAAGCTTTCCCCCATTGCATACACACTCAGTGCAGTATCTTTCCATCTCTCTCCGTCCCTCCCTCTTTCTCACGTTTGCACACACACACACACACACATCAGAGTGTTTTCTAACTAAAAGGAAATAAAAAATGATAAAATGGACAAAGAAAGAGAAAATGACAGAGGAAGATAATAGTCATCTTCAGCTTTTAAATCTTTTTTCTCATCAATTCATTTTTTAAAATTTACTAATTATTTGTAATTTACTAGTTTAATTTAGTAATTAGTAAATTTACTAATTTAGTAGTAAATTAGTACTAATTAGTAAATTTAATTTACTAATTAAAATTTACTAATATGCATCTTCTTCCCCAGCACTTTAAGAAATAACCCCTTATTGAAATCTATACGTGAGGGACATGCAAGGACTTGTGGGGCAAGTTTCATGGTTAAGATCATGGACTCTAATCCAGGAGAACTGGGTTTGATTTCCCACTCTCATCCTACTCTCCAGTCTCGCTGGGTCAGAAGTGAAGGTCTGGCATATCCTCATAGGCCTGCTTCCTCCTTCTTATAAAGGCCTCACCCCAGTCTGCATAGTCTTGACAGCCTGCCTTGGGCCCTCCCAGGGGGCTGGCCTCCTGTCTAGAGGAGTGGCCCAGCCCCCAAGGGTTTATCTCTATTTGTCCTGAAGGACAACCTCCTGAATGTTAACAGCTGCTGTGTCTGTTCCAACTCGACAGCCACAGCTGTATGACAGGTTAGACATTAAAGTGCCCAAAAGCCTGACTGAGGCCTCAAGCCATGTTTCAAGCTCCAACAAGTATCTGGCTTGCAGTGACCAGCCCCAGTCCATCACACCCAACTCTGCTGTGGGTGGAGCCATCATTGCCCTATTATAAACCCTGCTCTTTGATCCCTCTGCCATTGGGGGGGAATGTCCTGGAGGCTGCTGCTAATTTACAGCCACTGTCGGTCAATGATACCATCTCTCTCACCTTCCAACTTATTTATTATTAATTTACTGAATTTCTCTTTCTATTAAATGGTGACCCAAAGCAACTTATGTCATTCTTCTCCGTTCACAACAAGCCAGTGAGGTAGGTTAGGTTGAAACTGTGTAACTGGCCCAAGGTCACCCAGTAAGTGACAAAGTGGAGATCTGAACCTAAGTTTCCCTACTTTGAAACTCTAACTACTACACTGCACTGCCTTTTGTGTAGTGGCTGCTGTTGAACAGTAGCAAGCAGCTAAGGCAGGGTGAATCATGCAAGTCACATGGTAGCAAGTTGTCCAGTGATTTTAGCCAAGCCTAGCCCTAATCAAAACAGGCCTGGAAAGGGCTGTGCCCCATCCCTCGCGTTTTATTGATAGAAATCAAGGCATAAACACTAGCACTACTGTTATGGCTGTCTAGCAACAGCCACAAAGAGCATTGTTTGTTATAGCTACACGCTCTGCTTCCGTTATTGGGGGGGAGATTCAAACAGTCTATTTTATTTTATTTTTAGATTTTTATGCAAACCTGAGGGGTTTGTCTGTCTGGTCTGATCACGGCCCAAATCTCTGCATTTATGTATCCACAGACAGGACCATACTGAGAATTAGATACAGATATTCATGCTCGATTCTGCAAAACATTAGTTTTCAATTAATAGTCTTTTTCCTACTGGAGAATAGTCACCTACGTATTAGAATAAACTCTACACAGGACTATAACTTGTAGAGCAACCAAACAGTGTGGCTGTGCATTCAGTATATAAATCAAACCTGATCTGAACACACCCTGATCAGTAACCTTGGAAGGGTAACTAATCTGAAGGAAATTTCGCAGACTTTTGGTAATGAATCAAATACATGACTCAAGAGTATTATTTCTAGATGCATCACAGTTTGTACTCAGCATCTTCTCTCTCTCTCTCTCTCTCTCTCTCTCTCTCTCTCTGTACTAAGTCTTAGCATTTTGCTTGTTAAAGTTACTGGGGCATGAGATTGAAGAGGAAGGCTGTAAAGAAATGGGTTGCTATATGTACCAGTTACTTGCTCATGCTTACACAAGATTCAGCTTAATTATTTACATTCCTATGGAGGGGGCATTTAAAGCTGCCGAATGTCAACTTTCTTAGATCTAGACAGTGTGTGATCTTATAATAAATGGCTAGAAAGGCCTGAAGACACCAAGGTCGTCCACGCAGAGAAGAGGTTTGTTTTCACTTTTTCACGTATTTATCCTTGCTATGAGAGGGACAAGAATTCTGTGTCCTAGAAAGTCTCGTCTCTCCTACTGGCTTGTAAGTGGATTACCTTCCTGCCTCAGGCAGCTTTTGGATTATGTCTACTGTCAAACAAAGGGATTGCTTGGCACCAAGAGCTGACCAGTCCTCAGCTCCTCATGCCATTTTTCTCATATGGTGTTTTTCATTTAAAGGCATCAAAAAAGATTTTTCTTCCAATGCCATATGTTACGTTGGAACCAGAATGTCACTACCCTGCAAGAAGAAATTACAAAGAGCTTCCAATAAAAATCAAGACAGAAAGCACCTCCCCCCCCCCCCCCCCGCCAATGCAATCATGTGGATGTTGTTGACACACTGTAGGAAGGATTTGGGTTGCGTATTTGTCAGTGAAAATCAGGAACAATTCTGTTTGAGTAGCATGGTTTAAAAAATTGTGTGGTTTAAAAATTTAAGTGACTACATGTTTAGATACTCTCAGCAGTTTTTCCAGGGTTGGCAAATAATTGGCATGTTGAGGTTTTATAACATTTGGAACAGCTTGATTCAAGAATGAACATTTACTTTAAAAAGAGAGCTGCATTTATTCATGAATTGGGAGAGATTATAAAACCAAGCAGACAGTGTTACTGAGTGACAATCCTGCTGCAGTTTAGGCAGTAGGTGTGGTATAGTTTCTCACATGTGTCTATCTGTAGGGAGGTGCATAAATAGGGGTGTGTGTGTGTATCTTGGGTAAGAGACTTTTTTGCATAGTTAAAAGCTATAGCACATTGTGTTTCAAATAAACACATTGGCATAGACAGACAGACAGATAGATAGATAGATAGGTATTTGAAACACATCATGCCATAACTTTTGACTATACCAAAAAAAGTTCCTTACCTGAGAAAACAACAGTGCCATATCCCTCAATGTCTTACAGCTATAAAAAGTCTTGTGCACGAGTACCTGGAATGTAAGGGGTGTGAACTGGCAGACAGTGAAAAGTAAAGACAGCCCAATACAGCCAGTCAAGTAATGTGCATGCAGAGTAGCTTATTCTAAATCACAAGAACACGAAGACTAAAATTTGGCAAGTTAACCCCATTATAATGTGTTTATAATATTATTAAGCACTTATGTCACACAGAGGACATTTGTCCCATTCCACAGTTGAGGAGCACTGAGGCATACCAGTAGATGATTACCTCCAAGTGACCAGTCAATTAATCTGTGGTAAAGAATTCTTAAGTACAACACAATTCTTTATTCATCACTTGGGTTGTAGTAGCTAGAAGGCCTAGATGCTAAATCTCCTGTGATTTTTGTCCTAAAAATAGGTGGAATAGAGAGAATCGGATCAGAACCACGAGACTGGTGGAAGGGATTTTCACCTTTTTCCTGCCTGCATAATTTTTCCTAACTAAATTTGCCTCCCCACCACAAAAGCTGCTTTTTAATCATAACGTCTGTCTGAAAGGACAAACCTTGGCTTCATCTGCAAAATGTCATCCGTGGTAGCCAGATCTCTCTTCACACACACCACTAAGTGTTTTAAGTACTTTCTATAACTAGACTCATGGACTCAAATTCCGTGCCTTCACAAATTATTAATAACTAAGCTTTGCACAGCAACGAAAGCTGTAATTGCCTGCAAATGGAAAAAAGGCAGTGCCACCAACTATTTCAAAATGGCTAGAAAAAGTCAGAGTCCTAGACAAAATTTCTGAGAAATATTCAAAGTCAGATGATGATTCCTACATCACCACTTTAGCTTCAACCTGGTCTCTGGTAATTCCCTATTTTTCACATACCGACCTTTTCTCATATCGCCCTTCTCTAGTAGATCCTCTATTACAGATGGACTCAATTCACATGGCTTGTTCTTCTCTGTGGCTTTTTACTATTCAATTATATCCACTGTTTTAAATACTTGTAATCGTTAGTTATGGACTAACTCTATGGCATGCATTTTAAAGAATTAGCTACATATAGACTTGTTGACTCCAGTATTAGTTTAGCACTGCTTTCTATGTTAAGTTTTTTATATAATCTACCTTATGTTATTCTTGTAATAGAATTCTTAACTGTTTAATTTAAAAAAATTTAAAAGTACTTCAGGGTTTGAAGTACTACTTTTGCTCCCTGTGCCACAAATGTTAGTCCTAATTCAAAGCATAGGCATCAACTTCAGGGGGGCTGGGGAGCTGGAGCCCCTCCCCCAACTTTTCCAGGAGGTGCTGAGCCTCCACCGGAGACAATGGACTGTGATGTCTCTGGCCCAGCCGCAAACCCCCCCCCCCCCAAAATTGGAAAGTCTACGCCTTTGATTCAAATGGTCACTTGGATGAGGTGTATAATTATGCTGTTTGATCCCACCATCTGTGGATTTATATAGGCAATAACCACACAATTCATAGATTAAACAGTCTCTACAAGATTTCCTGAAGGATTTGAGAAGGGGGGGAGGATAGAACACTTTCAGACTTGCAGGTTCCCAGAGAAATTGGGAACCCTTCCAGTCAAAGAGTTTGTCTGTTTGAGGTCCAAGAGCTGCCTAGCTTTTCTTTGCTTGCCAAAGGCAAGACTAAACGTTGTCTGAGCTGACAAGTCCTTTCTTGCAACACCACAGTTGAAGATAATCCATAGTCAGTAACAACAAAACACACACCATATTGCATGTGCACACATAAAAGCTTTTATTACCTTTCTGATTAACAGTATACAGAAGAACTATTTATAATCTGTGTTCTGCTTCTTCAAAAGTTTGGCCTACCCTTTGATTCCAAAGGTTATATTTACCACATATGACAAAGCAGCTGACATGGGTTATATGTTATCTGCAAGAGGCCATGAGCTTGTGCAGTGAAATTTTAGGGCTCTGATCATCTCAACACAGCTGAACAGCACAAACTCCACTAGTAATCCACCACAGGCTAGTATGTGATTGCCAAGGACAAGCAAACATAGCTTTGAAACTTTCTTTGAAGATTTGTAATCAGAGATTTTATATTCTTGGTAATTACCAGATAATATGCAGTTAAGCATTTATAACCACCTTTTTGTTTCTAATGTTTCTCCAGTAATTGTGTTTTTATTGTGAAGGGGGAAAGGGATAAGATACACATTCATTTTATATAACCTGAAAACAGATTTTAACCCCAGAAACCACTTCAGGGCACATCTGTACAAGGAATCAGAAGCTCTTTTCTAATATCCAGTATCTGCACCTTGGCACTGGAAATGTCTGGAGGGTGAGCAGTGATATCTAGTCTACATAATCTCTGTGGATTCGGACCAAATTGGTCTTTATCACCTACAGTGTGAAAGAAGAGAAGGAACTTCTACAGTCGAGTATTAAAACAGAGTCTTTGGGACATATTTTGGGCATTTTCCACAGTACAAAAGTTCTACTTACAAATATGTCTCAAGTTATGTAACCTAACCTATCCCTTGCCTCTGCTCAAACTGTTGATGCATCTGCACACATCTCTGCAATGTTCACTTGAAAGAGTTTGACTATTAGGATTTCACTAATAGGAACCCACCATGACTTGCAGGGGGCATCTCACTTCCCCCTCCCCATTTCCTTTTTCCCTTCTCTGAAAGCCCCTATAGTTTCTCCCCCTTTCCTGCTTTCTTCTCTCCTTCCCACACAACAATGAACCTACCTTGTGTTGGAATTTAATTCCAGTAACTTAGCAGTGCTCAAAACTTACAATGCAGCAGAGCTCATCTGGTTAGTGTGTGTGCTGGAAAGAAAAGAGTTACACAGAGCCTCTTCGTATTTGAAAACTAGTAGTAGGAGTTTATTATAGGAACTAGGGGTGTGCGTTCATTATAAACTGAATCAAATCAATACCTGAAAAATACCTTATCAGTATTTTTGGGTATTAATTCAGCTGATCTGATTTGGCTACCAATATAGCTGAGTCCGAATAAAAGCTTATTTTTTTCTGACTTTTATTTATATTAGCTGTACCAAAGAGAGGATCAGCTGGGGCAGCAGGAGCTGAGAGCTCCACACTGCCTTGGCTGGTAGGCTCCTCAAGCCAAGTCTGTGTGGAGTGGGGAGAAATCTCCTGGCCAGTGGTTTAAATCATGGGGCAGGAGAAGCCTCCCAGCTAGGTCTGTGTGTGGTAGCAAGAGACCTCCCCACCACATGCAGATCCTAGGGCCAGCTTCTCCTGCCCAGCAGTTTAAATTGTGTGGCAGGAAAAGGCTCCCAGCCAGGTCTGCTTGCAGTGGCGAGAGACCTCCCTGCCACATGAGGATCCTGGGACCAACTTCTCCTGCCAGAAGGTTCTCCTAGTGACCGCTGCTCCATGCCCAGAAGATGGCAAAACCCTCCAGGATCCCTGGCCATTCTGGCCCAGAGAAAATGGCTTCCTGGCCCCAAAGCGGTGATTGGCATTTCCCTGGGGGTTTAAGAAAGGGCCACAAGAACTAAGCACTGATGCAACCCTTCCTGTTCTCCCTCTCATGATCTGCCTAAATTCACAGAATCAGCTTTGCTATCAAATAGCCATCTAGCCTCTGTTTAAAAACCTCCCAAGAAGGAGAGCCTGCCACCACCCAAGGAAGCCTGTTTCACTGAGGAACAGCTCTAACAGTCAGGGAGTTCTTTCTAATGCTCAGCCAAAAACTCTTTGAATTAATTTCAAGCCATTTGTTCTAGTCTGACCTTCTGGGGCAACAGAAAACAACTCCGCACCATCCTCTGTATGACTGCTCTTTCAGCCTTTCCTCATAGGACTTCAAAGGGATAGTATCAGAGAGTAGTAGAAGCAAGAGTGGTCAGTGCCCTGCCTGACTAGCTCTCTGACTCTCTTGTAGTCTGAGGCAGAGGCAGCATATAGTCCTTCACTTTCAACACCCCCTCTCGATGCCTTGTGACTCAGCTCATAAGATTCACCTTCTCTCTTAGATCTTCAAAGCGAATTCTAGGGTGTAATTTAGTGAGAACCTCTGCAGTCATTTCCCCTGTTGGACAATAGGTCAGCTGGATGATGTCTTTCTTTTGCAGCTTTCTCACTAGGTGATACTTTACATCAGTCTGCTTGGTGCACATGTTCACATCTTCTTGTTTGGGTAGTTGGATGCAGCTTTGGTTGTCCTCATATACTTGTATGGGTTGTGGTATGCCTCTGTCAATAACTGCTGCAGATCTGTCAGTAGCTGGCACAGCCACTGTAATTCTTAATAACCTTTTGCAGCAGATGTATAGTCAGCTTCAGTGGTAGAAACTGCAATTATATCTTGCTTCTTAGTTTACCCACTTACAGCTCCCTCTCCAAGGAAAAATATGTGACCACTGGTGGATTTCCTTTCTTCTAGGTCTCCTACTTAGTATTGCCCACATATGCCACTAGCTTAGGGTCCCGGTCACACGTGCCAGATAATGAAGAGGGGAGGGGAGGCAGTTTGGCCATCACAATTTGACCCGCCACTACGCGATCAGATGCGCCGGCGGTGAACCAGTGTTTTTTCTGGCGGCACGAGTTTTTGGTGTGCTTCAACAAGGGAGCAGGAGCGCACCGGAGTGATCACATGGGAACCTTTGTCTGCAGGCCGTCGCGAACCCCTTTGATAGTGGACTTTCGCTGGTAGTTTTTAACTGTGCTTCTTCGGCGGGAAGAAACAGGCTGGCGACAGGTGCAGGACGCTTGCCAGATGTTCCCTTGTGATCATGCCGGTAAAATCCACCCGACATTCGTGCCTATTGCATGGCTACTTCTCCATGTGATTGGGGCCTTAGGGCTTTCATTGGATGGTAGTTTAAGCTTAATGTGTGCAGTACGCTTTTAGGTATTTTACAAGTCCCTTAATTGCATTCCAGTATTTGTTTGCTGATGCCACAGTCTTTCTACACAGTAATCCTACTGCAGTGCTATTATCTGGTCTAGTCAGTGTACTAATATAGAGATGCTTACCTAGCGCTTCATGATATTTGTAGTTGTCAAGTAGTTTCTTGGTGTCATCATGTTGTTTACTTCCATGGGCGTTTGTGCAGGGTAGGCATCTCCCCTATTTAGGTATTTTATCAGTTCTTTGATATTTTGCTCTTGATCGATAAGAAAACTTCCATCTTTCACTCTTTGTACTTGAATGGCTAAGTAGTGTGTGATGTTTCCCAGTTGTTTGACTTCTATTTGTTGATTCAGACAATGCACCATTTCCTTGCTGTCATTTTTCATAAACTAAGATCAGATCGTCAACATAAGCCAGAATATAAATCCATTTGCCATCTTTGTGTTTGTGTACAGGCAAGGATCAGATTCACTTCTCTTGAAATAACATTTCATTCAGTTTCATGTGCCAATCTCTAGCTGTTTATTTTAGCACATAGATACTTTTCTGAAATGTGCATAAAAGTCCCTCTTTGCCCTTTTCTATGAATCCAGGTGGTTGTTGCATGTAAATGTCCTCTTCTAGTTCACCACACAGAAATGCAGTCTTGCTGCAATGCTTAGTGGTGTTTTTACGGTTGTATGTTTAACAACTGGTGCAAAAGTCTCATCACAGTCCTCACTATATTTCTGAGAGTATCTGTTAGCTACTAGTCTGCCTTCTGAAGCCCGATCATATAGCTTTTCTTTTCTGCAGGTTCGACTTATGCCCATGTCACAGCTAATATGATGTCTATTGCCTTTGTGGGCAGTTTGTTTCGTATTTATGAGGCTGTCATGATGCATTCTCCTTAAATATCCTTGAGTATCCTTAAGTATGCACCTTGCCATGTCCATTAGGCTTCTGTTCTTCCTTTCTACCATGCCATTCTGTTGAAGATTGTAAGAAACTGTTGTCTGGTGTTCTATGCCTTGGTCTCTCAGGAACCACTGTTTAGCACTTGCCATGTATTCTCCTCTGTTGTCAGTTCTTAGGATCTGTGGTTTTCTTCCAAATTTGTTGGTTACAATTGCTACATAGTCTCTCAGTTTCTCCAACACCTGCGATTTTTCACAAAGCAGAAATACAACTGAATATCTGGAAATCCATCAATAAAGGTCAGGAAGTATTTGATTGATGGAGTTGGCAGAGGCCCACACACATCTTTATATATCAGCAGGGGGGGTGTCTGATACACAAGTGCTGATCTGTGATACTCAAGGGGGGAGCCCCTCTCCATGTCTTAATTATCATCATTACCTATGGGACCAGTGTGGCTCCCAGCCTTTGCTGATGGGCCCACCACGATTTCTTCTCCTCCCCTCAATGTTGTTGCCATCCTCAGGACCACTGTAGCTACCACTCCCCATCAGCAGCAACTCTGGTGGGCCTAGCATGGGCACAGCTTCTCCCCCCCCCCCCATTGCCACTGCTGATGGCAGACTGTTGTGCCTCCCTTCAACCCTATTGCTGCAACCCTCACCAGACCCTGCATGCTTTCTGGCCTCTACTACTGGGCCTGCTGTCATCCCCAGGGCTACAAAGGCTCCCCTCCACTGCTGACAATTCTGGCAGGTCCAGTGCAGCTCCCAGCTTCACCCTGCGATGGCTTCTCTCCCCCATCACCACTGCCAACACTGGAGCTGCAGTTGCTCCTTTCCCCCCTACCATTGCCTGCAACTGTCACCAGACCCAGCATGCTAAGGGCTCCCTGCAGTTCCCCCACAATGCCCCAGTCATTGGTGGAGCCACCACAACTACCAAGCAACCCCCATCACTGTCACCACTGCTGCCTGGAAGAGGGTTTTTTAATTTGGGGAAATTTAACCCCCCAATATTTTGGTTTAATTTGGTTTTTTGTTCCTTTTTTTTTTTTTTTTAGTTTTCAGATATTTTGGCAACCCTGCAGGAAAATCTGTTTAATGTCAGTGTGGCCCTGATCTGCAGATTTAGATATCTGCAGATAGGAGGCACACTTGAAAAACAGATATATAGATGATGATGACTTCTGACAAAAAACTCCTCAGGATTTACCAGGAGTGCTTTACTGCCACCAGATACTTGTGACTTGTTTCCTTCAGTAATGTAGGTGTCATCATCAGAGACCCCCTCAAGAGAGAAGAATAGATCTAGGTCTGTGAGACTCTCAGTCTCCTTCATTGTTTAACCTTGTGGTGCAGTGTGGAAGAGATGCAGAATCACTCAGTTATTTAGGCAAACTGGCCAACATGCTCTCTTTTTACACCACGTAACACAAGGCACCTGAAGGTGCATAGGGAAGCTCCTTCTTTGGAACCCTCAAGGCTTTTACCTCACAAAACTCTAGTCTCTCAAGTCTCGAACTCTTGGTACAGGGCTGCTTTTTGGAAACTCCTTAGTCAGCATCTGGTCTTGCCTTTCTTGGCCAAACTTGTTTTATATTTTATATTTATAAAGGACTGTTCTTTTTAAATGTTTAAAACCTGATAATAGCCTTATACATTTTCCAGGCCCTTGTGGGCTAGTGCTGTCAGGTCTTAGGGAGTGGAGCTGGGAATGTGGGTGGAAGTTCCTTCAGGGTATTCAGGCACCATCCCTCTCACCAATATGTTTCCTCTCTGTTCCTGTTGTGACTTGGTTGCACCAGCTGCAACCTGAATCCACTCACAAGCCTATGCCAGCAGATATCCTGGCTGTTCTCATCTCCAACATTGAATGGTGGCTTCTAATGATAAAAATCTGGAGTTCTCTTATTTGGAACCTAAAATTTTAATGACTGACAATGCCAGGTGGTGTAACTCTCCTTGGTTGAGTGCTGTATTTTAGTTCGGGGGGGGGTAGGGGAACGGACTCCACAGCCTGCTTTTTGTAGGAAAGCATTTCCTGAGGCCAAGATTTATAAGTTCTTTTAAAAGTTGCCTCTAAGGATTTCAGTACTTTTACTAACCATATGCACTGTGTAATGAACAATTTATGTGTTCTAAAATGTGCTTCTACATATAGGGAAAGTTATATATAAAACCTTTGATACTAAAGATGTGCTAATACAGGTTCATTCATACTGAGAATGCAGTTGCCTTCCACTAGCCATTGAAGTCAATAAAGTTGGCATGAACATCTTTGCCCTGTACCAGAAGACTTTATATTATTTAGGATATTCCTCATGTATAGATTAGCCTGGTGTTTGAAAACAGACATAGCAGAAAGCCTAAACAGAAAAGGTTCTAGTGAGGGGCCAGGTAATGCTTTGTAAAATGCTGCACTGCCATCTTGTGGCCTTGGATTTGGTGTTCATTATGTAACACTTTATGCTGCTGGAGATAAACTCATTGGGAGTTTTTTGTTTTGTTTTGTTTTTTAAGTATTGGTATGGGCTTTCCTTGACTCCAGGAACCCCAGGCAGCTAATTTGGTTTTTGGATAGAAGTCTCCAGGGTCCAAACAGGTTGATGGTCACAGTAGTGGAATGGGGATGCAGAACTCTTTCCTTTCCACGCCAGGCAGGACTATGGGTCTTTTACCCCTACCAAAGCTTAAAGTAGCTAGGGGGTCAGTATCAAACTAGGGTGTATTGTGGGGACTAAGTTAATGCTAGTTTGTTTTCTCTTTCAGCATAATCATTCAGTACCTCATTACCTGGTGCCAACAGATACATTTCTCTTTTTATATGACCTCTCCTTTAATAATTGTTGCCTGCTCTACTCCATCTGCTCACTCTGCAGGCCCCAGGGCATCTTGGATAGTGTGAGAAAATCCAGTAGTTACATATTTCGAGTTAAATTTTCTGTTTCAAGAGCACCATTGAAGAAAGAAAGGGTAGCAATTCATCCACTGTCTCTCTCACACACACATTTCAAATTACATCTCTGTTTAAAGATATGGTTATTATTACATATAACCTGCATATCTAATTATTATTATTATTATTATTATTATTATTATTATTATTATTATGAGGAAGTGAAATAACCGTAACAAATGCCCTTACATTTCTCTACGTGTGTGTTGCAATTTAATACTGAATATACTTACAAGCAGGCCATTTAACTTTTCTGTAAATCCCAGAGTCAGAGAAAGAGAAGAATTTGTTACAGCACCCCTCACTGAAATTCAGTGTAATAAAAGAGATGCTATGTGGCAGTGGCAGGTATCCTACCTAGGACTGCCAGGTTTCAGGGGATCCCCCATTCCCAGGTCTTGTTTCCTGCCACCATTCCAGTGGTTGGTGGAAGAAAAAAAAGTTTTAAAAATCACAATCATCCTATGTTGTCACATCATTTGTGGGGAAAACCCAGAAGTGACATCAGTCAACTCTAGGAAATCACCAGAAACCCTTTGATAAAACTCTGTGGTAAAAAAGAGTTCCCTGTAATTCCTAGAGCAGACTGTCATGACTTCTGGGTTTTCTCCAGTAGTGATCTGTCAATGGTGCTCCAATGTCTACGCACCCCCGAGACTCCTGCCACTAGCAACCCTAATGCTACTACTCCACTGAACAAACTCTGGGCAACTCTGCATAGGCTTTTCCTTCTGTTGTTTTACCAAACCCACGCTGGAACAGAAACTCCCCTCTGCATTGCATGCTGCTTTCATTTCCTTTGATCATCGGATTCTATGGTACCCTCTACACTGCATGCCGCTTTCACTTTCTTTGATTGTCTGGTTTTAAGGTACCTTCTGCATAGACTTATGGCCATTCAGGAGCGACTTTGCAGTCAGCACAGCATTGCCCCCAAGGTATTTGAAAGTGGTTTTGAGCTCCACCTTTTCCTCAGTGTTGAGAAAATATAGAGCAAATGTCAGATGCAGAACTGGTCTCTGAGGGCTTTCTCCAGCCTTAGGAGCCTTTCTCCAACAAGTAGTTTTTCCTCCAACCGACTGGCCACTTAAGATAGAAGAAGTGTCCTTAGGCTGGTGTCTTGGTAAGAGAGAGAGATGACATGACAAACTGTGGGGGGAGCTGTACTGGAGAGACATATTGAGTTTTTAATAGTGCTACACATTTTACAGACAGTCCCAATGATTTAAACTGCATACGTTTATCTGTTTTGGTTCAAGAAACCAACAGTTGCTCAGTCAATTATTTTCTACCCAAGTAGGAGCACAACATAGAAAGACAGTGCTGAAACAATTTCATATGACCTTAGACAATTGATTACTACTGCCCAAAAAGTGAAAAAGGCATTCACAACAAAATATGAGTGTGTTTGCATGCACTTCTGTGTAAATGAATAAATTCCAGTAAGAACTGAAGACATATTTCTGCAGGTTCATGAAGCACCAAAACAATTAATTCTCACTTCGCATTTTCTGTAAGAGAAAAGCAATTATTTCCAGATGATTAACAATCATTTAATCTGATACTATCATTGTTACCAGAAATGTCAGATTTCTGCCTGCATAACATTCCTACGTTTTTAGAAAACAAAAAGACCTGATAATGTGACACAAAGTCAGTGTCAACGCTAACAACCATTCATATTTGCAAATACATGAAATGTCAGATTTTACACATGGATGAACATTGCTAATGTACTTATGACACTGTGTTGTTGCTGTGAAATGTATCCATATGCTTGCCAGTTTTAAATATCAGCTCTCCGAAAAGAGCCTTCACAGCCCTGTGCAATCAGACTGTGCCATCTGCTTCTCTGGGATGGACAATAGCATAGCATTTGTGACAGTTTATATGCCACCTTTGTGGCCCATGAGACATTCATGGCAGCTTATAAAGTATAAAAGTAAACAACACAAAACAGCATAACATCCACATTAACAATAAAAACAGCAGCAATAAAAATTCCAACTCATGAAAACTATAATGTCAGGAACATTAAAAAAAAATAACAAAGACATGCATATATAGAAGTCTGGGTTCCAATGGTTTGGGTAAACATGATGGAATGAGCAATATACATCTTATATATTATATTCAGAACTTACTATATATGTATGCATTGGGTCTGTGCTCCAGGGTTAATTCCTACACCAGGTACCTTTTTTGGCAGAATACTTACAGAAGTGGGTGTATGACTTTTCCTTTTAGGACATTGTCACCTACACCTTAGTAAATAATGTCCCCAAAGTATAGCTACTTTCCATTTTCTTTCAGTACAAGTGACAGCCACAAAACAGCTGCAGAAAGCTACATTTTGTGTTTGGGATGCTTCTTTTCCTCAGCCTATTAAATGCGTTAGGGCTAAAAATAATACCTCATGATTTCCTCTCACAGAAAATTACTGCTGGAAGTAAACTGATACTCTTCATTCTCTTCTCTTATTAGGCGTGGAGGTCACTTTACAGCATTTTTTTTTCTTTTTGAGGTGGATAAGTGATCTCCATGCCTGAGAGGAGAGAATGAAAAGTCAGTTTACTTCCCACAATTCGAAAAGATACCTTTACACATTTATCTGCTATTTTGACATATTTATTGCTTTACAACTGTTGCTCTTATAACCTTAGCTTGTTATTTAGTTTGTCTTTGGACATCTTCATCATGTTACATGTTCATCATGTTACATGTTCATCATGTTACATGTTGCTGTTCAGCCCCTGTCAATAAGTTTGAGCCTTACCTACCATTCCATTGTATTTGAAAAAGTGTGCATGCACACAAAAGCTCATACCTTGAATAAAACTTCATTAGTCCTAAAGGTGCCACTGGACTCTAAATTTGTTCCACAGAGATAGATGTTCTTGAGGTAAAGATATGCCCCATACTAAAAAGAAAATGAAGAATTTTTAATATTATTAATGAAATTATTTTAATTCTCATGTGAAAATGCATTTATGGCTCTGGGTGTTTGGATATTGTAAAGAAAACTGTCTGCTGCCACCACAAACAACCATTTCACATTGTGAAACATTGTGGAACACATTGTGGAACATCTAACCCAAAATACATAGGAATTTGTCTTGAGGTGGAAATATGCCACAGAATACAAGTGCAGTTTTGTTTATTTGTTTGTTTTTCAGAGTATTGCCAAGATGCTCATAAATTGGGCATGTGTATATATGGGGATGGCACAGCAGAAGACCTTCACCCTGTTTGTTTGCCTGCATGTTTTATGAGGTTATTAGAAAAGGTAATACAATACCTGCACATTTCACTCATGCAATAGGATCTTTGGATCCAAGCCAGGATTTAAAAATTCTTAGCCATTAATGGGAAAGGATAGATTATGCCTATGGTTTTGGACAGTAAGCATGTTCAGTTCTATTTCTTAGAGATTCATATTCATTACAGATTCAAATTTCAACCTCCATGTGAACTTTAATATAATCTCATTAAAGAAGGAGGGGAGTATGCAGTAAGATTTTTGTTGTTCTCACAAATATAGAATCTGTTTCATCTTCAAATTTAATAAAGCTGACAATTCTCAAATGTAAACTGAAATGATGAACAGCAACAACAATGTTCTGAACTGTGGAAGTATTTCAGCTCTCTCAATTCCCACATATTTACAATCTTGGGTTTCAGATGTTTCTCATTAGCACCTGCAGATGGTGATAATTGGCCCCAAGTTTCATTTTCCTGATACACCTACAAGATGTTTAGAAATTAGACATATTCATCTTTGTCAGAGGTGTAGCAATATCTTTTCAATGTATTTATCCACTATAATCAAAAACAAGTTTTCATAGTGCTTAACTGATGTCAAATTTATCTGACAGGAGATCCCTGAATACTTGAATAAGCTTGCCGGTTGTACAAACTCACTGAATGCATGACCTTTTCCACCAAGTATACCCTGAAGGTGAATCCAAAACTAAGACTGAGAGCATTGTTGCCCTGCAAGGCGCTTATGCACTCTTATAAACATAAAGTCTGTTAGTGTCAATAATGGACTGTGTTGCTAAATGTGTAAGTGGGACTGAGATGCAATGTTACCAGATCACAATGCCAGCTGTACACACACGCCAGCCAACACCTGAGACTATGTGCCAGTGGTTCACGAGGTCGCCAGCTCCCAGAGACATCCCTTAACACCGATACTCACACAGAAACAGCCATTCGCCATTCTGGTTTGAACATGTGCTTCCAGACGCCATCAGAGAAACACTTCTTCATCATGCAGGCAAACTCCCCCCCCCCAACCTTCTCTACTACGAAGGGACAAAAGAATCTTTCCTGCCTTCCATAGACAATGGACTTGGCCAGCCAGAAACCAGTTCTGCAGCCCTGAGAACAATAAGACTCCTCAACAACACAAAAGAGCTAGCCGATGAGTCATTCTGACTCTCCAGGTATCTCTGTCACAGTTCAGGTAGCGTTTAACATTGCCCAACTCCTTAAGCCCCCTCCCCATTGCAGAAGTGACTTTTGGAGCGGACCACCAAGGGGTGGTCTCAAGGGAGGTGGCCAGCAAAGCCCTCCCCCAAAGCCCCCCTAATAAAAAGAGCTACTCAGCCATGTGGTCGCTTTCTCTCTCCTTGCCTTTAGACTAACCCTGCCCTATCTTGCAGACTCTGGCGTAGCTAACCAAGAGTCTTTCCACGTGTTCTGCTGGTTCAGTTCACGATCCCCAATTCCCTATAAACTCCAGTATTTTTCCAGCTGGCATTGCATCATCTCTCCAGACAGGTAATTATTGCCCTCAACGTGGATACCAACGATTTACCTGCTAATGGAAACATCTCTGCTCTATCTATTTTTTCTACTTTCTGTATAATTGTGTGAGTGATTGTTGTGTTGTCTGCCTGAATAAGATTCTTCAGTAAAAGAATCATTTTATTATTGAAGCCAGCTTCCTTGTCTATTTCTGGTGCTTCTGAAAGAGGTGGGATCTCTGCATATATTGGTGTTATTCCCTTTGGTCTATTGCCATATTTACAATAAGCTCTAATTCCCCAATATTAATAATAATTAAAGGCAATCAGGCTAACAGCATATATTTAGATACATTGGAGTAGAGAGTAGATTTAAATTCCTTTTCAGTGCAGATTTGTATGCCATTCCTCCCACTCCAAATTGCATTCCAGTGCTTTGGTTCAAGCTGCAGAAGTCATAGAAAATTAAGGAACTTCAGTAAATATTTATAAAATATAAAAAAGAAAAGAAAAAGTAAGCATTTTGATTTTTGATACTCCACATTTAATTTTCATCCTCTGTCCCAAAGAAGGAATGAAACAATTATATACTAGCAACTTCTCTGTTCTGAATACCGGGAGAACTTTTCACATGACTTATCCTTTTTCCTCTGAATCCTACTTGAATTTTAACATGGCCAGTGCTTAGTCCATGTAGGGAATAGAGTTGGCTACACATCTGTACTTGACTTCAACTACATCAAAATATTACCTGAACCACTGCTGAATAATAGTTACCCCTCTCTGAGGCCATTGATGTCAATTGGTTTAGAAGGTTATGGGATTGCACTGCTCTTAGGATTGCACTATAAGATTCCATTGCAGCTTCACACCCACATACAATTTACAGCATCATTTTTTTAAAAAATGGCTCAAAAATGCCACCTTTTTTTGAAAAAAAAAATTCAAAATATTTATGTGTACCCATCCAGAAAAAAATGGAAGAACTGAGAATATCTTTTTCCTTCCCTACAACCCATAGTACCAGAGTGCTATATATTTTCAGGATTGGGTTGAAGGATCATTCAGTAATAACATGTCATCATATCCAAACTTCTGATACTTCTGATGCTGATTCCTAGAAAGCCAGTTAGCATGGAACAGAATCTGAACTTCATAGAAACGTCACCATCAGCAAGATGTCAAGAATGTATATGTTGGTGGGAAGAGAAGTAAGGCTGTCATTAACATTATGAGAAATTTTTTTGCATGAGGGTGAAGTTTCTATGAGCCTTGTTGGTTGAAGCAGATCTGTCTTTGAAGAAGCTGTTTTGAAAGGTTTCCAGCTAGCCTCCATCAGCTGGACCTTGCATCTTGAATGAATTTATGGGATCATAAATATTAAGAGCATTTTGAACTGATTTTTTGTGGTATTTTCTGCAAGATAGCAGGCAGAAAGTCCCTGAACTGAAGCCCTTTATATAGGTAACAGTAAAATGGTAGTAGTGACTACAACAGGCCATTTTCAGTTCCAGGCTGGACTGATTCACAAAATGTTGACACCTTGGAGTCATTGCATATCAGTACAATCACTACAGAACTACACTGGGGGCATTTGTGTTAGAAAATTTGGTAAAAATAGTTAGATAGCCAGAGCTTGCAATGTATCTTTATTCACTGGAGAGGAAGCATATTCTTTCTACGTAAACATCTTTATTTCTAAAGGGAAAGGTACACGGGAAATCTACAAAACAACAGACACTTAAGACGACATCCTTACTGTTACAACAACAGACTGACCACACTGTTGGTAATGGAGATTCTTCTTTCTTCTTGATGCTAGAAGGAAATCACCTGAATGCATTAACCAATGATTGTTAGTAAATAGACTCCAGTTTCCCAGGCTTTCTCCTCATTCGCTTTGTGCCAGGTTTCCTTGCAGGTCAGTCTAAACCATCGTATACAAGGTAAACACATTAACCCTATAAGACTGAATTTAGACCTTGCAACACACATATTTCCAACAATTTGGAGTGGCCAAATCCCAGGCGGGGTGTGGAGTTTTCCTGGAATTACAACTGATCTCCAGACGACAAAGATCAGTTCCCTTAGGGAAAAAATGGCAGCCTCAGAGGGTGGACTCTATGGCATTACATTCCTCCTGAGCTTCCTTTCCTCCTCTAACTCTGCCTTCCCCAGGCTACACCCTAAAAGCTCAAGTAATTTCCCAACCTGGATTTCAAAACTTAGTTATGCACAGGGGGGAAAATTTGAATTGCCAGCATTTGGGATTCTACTGCTGTCCTGATCCACTTTTTCTGATGCCAAAAAACTCTTTGCAAGCAGCTTTATAATAGTTAATATATACACAGCCTAATTTGAATCTTCTTTCATTTTTCTACATATGCTGTTGCTATGGGATTTTTTGTTGTTGTTGTTTTGGTTTGGTTTCCTTGACTCATAACTGCTTTGGAGGGATGCCCAATTAATCTCTTTTCCATGCAGTGCTGAATATCCAAACACAGGGCAAGAAGAGCAAATTGTTAAAAACAATAAAGCTCATTAATTGTGCTGCCACTGCTTTGTATGCAAACAGGGATAACATGCTGTGTGTTATTTGGCATCTAATTTTATATTTTATACTCAGAGGGGCAGAGGGAGTGCACTTCACTTTCTAGCTAAATTCTCCTTTGGGCTCCTGTTTTCAATTTCCTTTTGCTAGCAGGGATCTTCTTGTGCCATGTCTGATATGGACTGAAAGACTGCAAGCAGGTACTGTCTATACTGCAACATTTCCACAGCACTTGCCCCTTTGGGAACCTACTCAACATTTTGAAGAGGTTTCCTTTTTTCCCATAAGGACTTTTGAGGGCCTTGAACTTACTTTTTTTCTTTTAACAGCCATTGGGGGAAATGATAACAGTGGAGCTGTGGGGGTTTCAGCCTCAGTGGTTCAGTACAAGGAAAGATTTGGGGGGGTGGGGCCTGGAGAAGGTGGGGCTTGGGGAGAGGATGGAGTTCAACAGGAATGTGATGCCACAGAGTCCACTTTCCACAGCAGCCATTTTTTCCAGGGGGAACTGATCTCTGTAACCTGAAGATTCATTTTACCAAAACTTCAGGGGTGTTCAAGCATCTGTGAAATCAAATTACATTTATTTGTTAAGTGACAATCCTAACCACTGAACTGTTCTGGAGAGCCAGTTTGGTGTAGTGGTTAGGAGTGTGGACTCTAATCTGGGAGAACCGGGTTTGGTTCCCCACTCCTCCACATGCAGCTGCTGGTGTGACCTTGGGTCAGTCACAAGTTCTTTCAGAGCTGTTTTCTCAAGGGCAGTTCTCAGGAGAGCTCTCTGAGCGCCACCTACCTCACAGGGTTGTGGGGAGGGGAAGGGAAAGGAGATTGTAAGCCACTCTGAGACTCCTTTGAGTAGTGAAGGGTGGGGTATAAATCCAATCTTTTCTTCTTCTTCTTCTTCTTCTAGCATTTGACAAGTGCTTATGGCCAGTCCAGGCACATCTGATGCTATTTGGAACACAGCTTAGAATGATACAGTATTTATAGGAGACTGTTTCTTAGCGAACAAGAAAGGTGGTGAGTAAGCCAAAGGCATATTACCACCAGCCCAAGGAAATGTCAGTGAGAAGCAGATGCGACGCCCAAAAGCCTGAATGGCAACTAGCTGTCACTGTTCAGAGCTAGGATGTGACTTGGGAACTTCTGTTCCTAAGGACTGAACAACACTAGAAGGCAGCAAGGGTCAGCAGGCACCCCTCCCCCCCCAAAAAAAATACTCCACAACACCAAACAAATCATAGCTTTATAAATCATAGTAAACCAATTGCCAGACATTTGCAGTAATGTCAGAGTTTGAATTTAAAATGCAGAAAGCTTTTAAATGTCTCCCCTCTCCACCTTCAGATCCATCAGAGAAGAACCAGATCTCTGTCATGATCTTTGCCTCCCATTCAATCAATTAATTTAATTCATCTAGAGTTTCTCCTAATCCATCAGCAACATTAAATCAGCTAAGATTTAGCATACCTTTAACCAGAGCAATTCCTGGGTCTAGGTGAAGGGTTCAGGTCTCTGAAGGAAGAGCTGCCACGGTTCAGAGAGCTGGGAACTCACACCTATACCTGCTTTGGCTCATTAAAATACACTGGTAAGGAATGAATCCTAATTATGGACTTGGGAAAATTTTAAAATTGTTTACATTATATCAATGAATGTGATATTGATATTAAATGTGTTGATGATAATTTTCACGTACCAGTAATTGGAGATTATGGAGAGGAGTTCCCAGTGATAGATTGCTTTGTTTTGTTTTGTTTTGAAATTTTGCTTGTAAATACTTTTCAACACAGACAATGGCAAAATCCATTACTGTAATGCAACCCTCATCTGCCAAATATTGTTGATTTGGCAGGGAAAAGTTGATTATCAATTCAGTGGGAGAGATGACACATATTGTGTGTTAGGATCCTATGGAAAGAAGACTATAAAAAGGACTCTGAAGAAGGTTTGTAAAAAGGCACCATCACTGAGGACACAAGAACTTCTTTTTGTCAAGAGACAGTAAGTATCCACCTCAAATGAAAGGTCAAGCAGTCAGTCTACCTTTATTCACAAAGTACAGGCACAGTCTCCTTTGATAGTCTATTCTCCTCCCATGGGTGATGCTGATTTTCCAGTGCACTCACTAATCCCCAAATCTGGGCAGAAAAATTAAGAATTGGGAGGTAAACATAGAATTAAACTAATGAGTCTTTAAATAAAGCATATAATCTGTTACGTATTAAAGCAGATCATGTTACCTTTTGTATACTGGCTTGACACTACTTCCCTTTTCATGGCTAAGATAAAGAAACCCCTTGGAAACATGCAAAGAGGAAAAACAAGTTCCCTATGCTTGCATTCAGAAAGGAGTCTTGGAAAGTGAGAAGGGGAATTTCTACTCAAAGTCCAGTAGAGATTTCAACTGTCATTTTATGCTCAGCTTCTGCAGAATGTTAACCTAGAGGCACTGGCAGTATCAATGACACCCATGCGGCTGCTGTTAAAATGGTAAGTAACAAGCTAGAGGGTGTATATAAATTTTGTATTATACTGTAGGAGTGTTTTGTTTACTATTTCTATGTATATACTCCAGGATGTTTCAATGCATTTTACACTGGAGTTTGATATAAATTTCAGCTTGACTCCAACCTATTAAAATTGAAGTATTTTAAGGACATTTAGTGTTTCAACTAAACATTCACATAGTATATTGGGCAGTATGAGTGCATATAATTTGCTTGAGTCCCAAACTAAGAGCCACGATTGAGGGGAATGTTTGGAGCCCCTCTGTCTGCTGGCAGTGTCCTCCCACCTCCATTCTGTCACTCAAGATCAGGGTAGTGTCAGAAATATTATCTGATGAACCACAAAAAGCTCTTGGGTGGGTGAGAAAATCAGCTGTAAGAATGCAAAACGTTGCATGTGCCAAAACAGTCTTGGGATCATAGCATATACATTCACTTCATGTCCTTTGGCTAACTCATTTATTTCTGTCTAAAAAATTTCTCAAAGCTAGATGCCCTTCATCAGTCAAACTGCATTCTGTACCTTCTGACCATTCTCTGAGACTGTTGTGTATTGTCCCATAAGTAAGCAAATAGTGCCTCCCTAAGCCATGGAAACCAGTGCTAGTCAATAGTGCACGCTCCTACAGTGAATAAAATAAATGCCCCAAAAGACCCAGTTCCAAGAGGCTGAGATCATAGCAACTTCACTGGAGTTCATAGCTCATGCCTGCCAATCACAGAGAGGCAGGGTGACAACCCCCTTATTTCAACCAAATATGGAAGCTGCCAGCCAAAGGACACTAATGTCGGCATTCCTCTCAAACACCACCCTGCCTCAACCTACGGACAGAACACAGGGGAAGAGACATAAAAAACATAGCAACTTCCCCTGTAGGAAGGGCTGGGGTATGTACTCCCAGGAGGTCTTCCATTCAAACCCCATCCTGTAAATATATACCCTTGACAAGTGGACACATCGGGAAGGAAGATGGAGAATGACAGCCATACTGCCCAGATATCTTCACAGCACAATTGGTAGAGGGAACCTTCATAGAATTCCCACAGCCTCTCCCAGGAAGAGAAAAATGCCTTGCTCTTTGAAAGACAAGGGGACAAAAATTAGAACAGTTAAAACAGCAACCAGAGAACACACAATTCGCCAGTACCTCACTGAGGAAACAGAAGTGAGGGAGCTGTGTCCCACCAAGAGGGAAGCTGGGAATAAGGTGTTGTTTGCCTTTTGAGACATATAGGATGATCAGCAGCAAAACAGGAGGAAGCACATTAGAAGCCACTCTTCACCCTTTTTTCCCCCTCACACCCACTGGGCATTTGGAACCCTCCACTGGCCCTAGTGTTGACACCAGCCACATTTTGGGCAGAAAGGCTGCCAAGAAAAGAATAGCACTGTGGAACAGCACAGGCTTAGCATGAAGCCTCCCATTGCAGGTCACCGTGAGCCCATTTACAAGGCAGAAACGCCAGGTTTTGCACCATCAGACCTAATGGGGAACAAGCTGTTCATGCTGATTGGCTGCTCCAGACTCCAATACTGCTTTGTGTCTGACACAGCCTCTCCTCCACTGCATTCAGGAGCTTTGTTACTACAGCCTGCTGCTATTCAGCCCTTCTCCACCCTCATCTGTATCATGCACACCAGCAGTGATCAGGGCCACTGTGAACATGGAGAAGCTTATCCTTCCCTTTGCAAGTGACCAACCGTGCAGACATGAGAGGACCCTCTTAGCCTTCTTCCTGTGCAGGTCTCATGCAGAAGACAGTGGAGATTAAAAAGAGACACAGCTGTAAAACAATCCAAACACACACTGAGCAGCATCAGGTACAGAGTTCTGAATGAACGTTGCTCATAATGAATGGGGTTGTTGACTCTCTTGCTCTAAGCAAGGCCCTGCGCCTTTGACCGCTGAACTGACATGGCAAAGTTATCCTTTTCACTGCATGCCTATCTCTTATAAGAAGTTATATTGGAACTTTGCCTACTGTTTCAAGTTTGGGAAGCCTATTCTAGCCCCTAGACCACGCTGATCCTGCAAAGCAAAAGGAATCACGTTTGGCCAACAATAAAAATGGTTGGGTTCTCTGATGACAATCCAGAAGTGATGTTATACTCCCCGTTTCCTCCATTTCCATTTGGACTTACATCAACATCATGATAATATATTGCCAACATATCTCCACCATGTCTGCACTGGGCATTTCCAATTTATTTTATTTTATTTTATTCATTTATACCCTGCCTTTCTCCCCAATGGGGGCCGATAAAAGTGTACATCATTCTCCTCCCCTCCATTTTATCCCCACAACAACCCTGTAAAGTATGGTTAGGCCCAAGATCACCTAGAGAGCTTCCATGGCATGAGTCAAACCTGGATCTTTCAGATACTATTCCAACAGTCATAACCACTGCACCATGCTGGTTCTCACCCCCTGTATGGGAGACACTGCTTGTTGCTGAGGAAAGAAGAGCTGCTGAGTCAGTACATAGCAGGTACACACAATGGAGGTGATCAGTGGCAATCAAAGTTTCAGGCAGGAGATCCTCCTCCCTCGCTTAGCCATATGACATGCGTTTCCTTTAGATCCACAGCTGGAGAGAATGAAGGTCCAAGGCACTGTTTGTGTCCGGAGACAGAGTACCTGTGAAAGGTTCTGAGTACACCACTGTTAGCAGTATTGTGTAACAATTTTTCTTCTTAGCAAGTGGGGGCTGCCATCTTGTTGCTGCCACAGTGGGCAGGGGGGTCATAGGGACAGGGAGGGCAGCGCCACTGGAGACGTGATGCTGGTCTGTTTGGCTTTGCATGGCTTGGCCCCTGCCGCCTTGAGGAGCTTGGTGCCCACTCTTTCCACTGGAGCAGTGCATATCTCAAGACCACTTCACACTAGTCAGCAGCAGTTGGCTCCTGTGCCACCTCTGTCTGAGACTGGCGGTAAAGTCCATCATGGGATAATCCCTGAAGAGTTTTTCCAGTTTCTGTACCCTAAAACAGGAGCCACAGGCCCCTATATGTTGGTAACTGGGCTTCTGCTCTATTTTCTTTCCAAGGAAATTTATGTAATTAACCCTGAAACACTTGCTGGGATATCTGTTGTGGGAATCCTCATCCATGCAATTAAGACGTATGGTGGTAATGTCACAGATTTTGCTGACAAGCTAATTGAGGAAAGAGTTGCTGCTTTAACAGATGTAAAAGACAGTATAATAAACAGCTTGGAGAAGGCAATTGAGGATGAGAAGAAAGAACAGTGGAGGGTTGAGGGTCGCCATTATCTCTTTGATACCAAGCGGAACAATGTAGCTATACTGCTGGAGACCAACTATAGGGAGAGGCTGTTCACTGTATATACTGAAGTGAAGAAGCAGCTAGACTATCAAGTAGCTATGCAGCATTTCATGCGGCACAAGGAACAAGATCACATGATCAGCTGGGTGGAGCAAAATGTTAGGAAGAATATAACCGCTCAACAGGAGGAGAGCATTGCCAAATGCATTTTGAACCTAAAGGTGTTGTCCAGGTCTGCACAGGCAGCTGTTTAAATGAAGCATTTACTTGCAACCTGGTATGACTGATATCGTTAATTAAAACATTTGTACCATTAAATATATATATATCTTCTTAGCCATGACTGTTCATACAAAGCTACATAGTGAGAAGAAGGGATCTGAAAAATGACTCCTTCCTTACTCTTCCCTTGGTGGAGTAAGTGCAGCAGAGTAATCATTCTATGGCTGTAAGAACAAATTCTGTGTAGTTTCACCAATTTCTCCCTCCTCACTGCAGCCCTCTATGCCCACTGGCTTTCCATGGAGGTACCAAAGGCAGCCATGTTCTGGCAATGCTTATTTTGTGGTTTGCAGAGGGTTGCTGTGAGAAGTGGAAGATGGGGGAAGTTCTGCCACTATGATCATCTTCTGCTCACATATGCTTCCCACAATTAGAAAAGATACCTTTACACATTTATCTCCAATTTTGACATATTTATTGCTTCACTGTTTTTCCCCTTTAATTAAATCAAAACAACTGTTGACCTTATAACTTTAGCTTGTTATTTAGTTTTGTCTTCACATATCTTAAAACATCTTCATTATATTACGTGTTAATTTGCTGTTTAGCCTCTATCTATAAGTTTGAGCCCTTACCTTCCATTCCAGTGTCTTTGAAAAAGTGTGCATGCACATGAAAGCCCATACCTTGAATAAACCTTTGTTGGTCTTAAAGGTGCCACTGAACTCTAAATTTGTTCTTCTGCTCACACAATCATAGAACCCAACTTTTAACATGACCGCTTTCTTCCCATTTCTGTTCTAATGGCTATAGGTTTTCCTGCAGTGAGTAAGGATGCAAAAACCAGAGTATGAGTTTTCCTTTGAGATGGATGAAGAAACCAGTGTGAAAGAACAGCATCATATCCAGGAGGGGACTGAACTATGGGAAGACAGTTTGGATTTGGTAGGAGAGAGCATCTTGGGAAATGCCATCATCTCATCCTATGAAATGCCAGCCCCATCTGACACGGAAGCACAACTGTACCCTGACAGCTCGCAGAAGCAGAGTGTAAGGGGTCACCCACATCTTCTGAAAGTTCCTTCAGAGGAAAATTATGAGGGTGACAACATACCTTGCCAATTTGTCAGGTATGCTCCAGGAAGGATTTCTACTTCTCCCACCCTGAGGAGACTGAGGAAAAGTACACTATCAGTCTTTCAAATATTTGCGCTCCAGGGTGGCACTGAAAACTCAAGGCTGGGCAACCAATCTGAATCATATCTTCCTATTTGTCAAAGTCCTCCTCCATTTTCTGACAACTTCTTTTTCTCAGAACCCTTCATGCACACACATTCCCTGTCACAGAGAGAAAACTCTACTTCCATTGACACCCCACCAATCCTACCACATCATGAAGAAAATGATCACAGTGAGGATCAGCCTTCGCAGAATGCTGGGTCAATCAACTCTTCTTTCCAGTCTGAGGGAGAACGGAATTCTCAGGAATGTATTCAGGTAATGCTGCCAATTGTGAACTAAATAATAAATTGAACTTGGTATTGTTAGCCTTAAGTAGACCCAGGATTGTAGAGAGGGGCAACAGTTCTGTTGACTGGAGTGGGCTGTGGGGACGATATCAGTCTAGCCTTGAGCTATCTACACTGGCTCCCAGTTTGCTTCCAAGCAGAATTAGGGTTACTGGTGCTGAGCTTCAAAGCCCTTCCTGGTTTGGCTGTGTAGTCTATGCTTTTGGCTGGGGAAATGGTAGCCTGGCCTGTACCTTTTCCTTACCACCCATCTGTGTCCACTACTGTGGCAGCATCATTGTCAGGATGAGGGCTTCACCACTGTTGTGTCTGTGAGGATCATGTGACTTGTGCAGCACCCCCCACGCACTCACTCCTCCCATAGTCCCTTTTGGATCCACACCTGTGTATAAGGAAAACATGGTGGAGTACACTCCTTGTTGGCAGCTTGTACAGCATTTGGCAGTCCTTAAGGACTGTACAGCAATCCACCTGCCCTGTCTGGCATTCCGATGCTGCAAGGTAGACCCCCTGGGTGGCAGAATCCAGACCATCCAAACCTGAATCAGCATCCTGTCAGAATCTCCGTGTATCAAGAGATGCATTTTGTCAGCAGCATCAGGGCATTTGGCACCTGCAAGGGAAGAGTTTGGCCATTATGTGGGATCACTCAGCACTCAGGTGGGTGCAGGGGGAGTGCTGCAAACTGGCAGGGCAAGCAGGCTACTGCACGGCTGCCCCCTACATCCTCCTCCCCCGGCAGCTGCCTCAGATGGTCCCCGATGCATCTACCCACCTGGTGCGTGGGGTCCATGTGCCTCTGGGGAAAACCACTGCTTGCAGGAGCAGGAGACACTGTATCCAGTGTGGCTTGTTGCCACTGTTGTTGGCCAAGGGGGGGGGATGGGGGTTGGGGAGAAAGTACCTTGCTTACAAGTTCATGCATGGCTGCCCCTTGGGATCCCAGTGGAGGAGCTGGTGCACCTGTGTGGGCTAAAATCTGTGAGAGGTCAGTCACATGGTGTGGACTTCGCTCTCACTGTGGTTTATTCCCCCCAAGTGCTTGCCCAGTGGTGCTAGGTGCCCTGTCTGTGTTTTGCCCGCCACCAAGGTGTGTGTTGCTCATTCTAAGTCCACATGGCAGGGAGATGTCAGATAGCATTCTGTGCCACACACCCTACCTCTGGAGTTGTGGGGTGACATCCTGGAACCATTTATAGGGCAGGGCATAATTGGGTGCCGAGGAGGGGCGGGGTCAGAATGGGGGTGTGCTTACTGGGTGTGTACTTGGTTAGTATCTTGAGCTGCTTGGGTTCCTGTGGGTGTGGGCGTGGCCACAGCTGTAGGGGTGAGTGAATTAGGAATTACCATGGCAGCCAATAGGCTTCACTGGCATTTTTGCCAGTGCAACTTTGCACCTGTTCTGGGGGGTGTTCCCATGCTGAAAACACTTTGGGAGCTGCCTAACTGGCACCACACCCCCTGGAACGCCCACATTTATGCCAGTGCAGCGGTTTTAGTCATTACTCTGTTGGCATGCGACTGTGGTGCAGCTGCACCGGTGGAGCTGCATCGTGCAGCACCACTCATGCCCTGCACCAAAATGCCCCTTATGCCAGCATAATTCAGAGTTAAGCGGGCATGGGGGGTCAGTTGGATCCCTGTGCCACACACACACCCCATTTAGGATTGTGCTGTTTGTGTCTTTGTATGTATTTTAGCTCTGTTTTAATTGTGTTAATGATGTATTTTTGTTGGTTTTAATAGTTTTTAATATGTAATTTTATGTATATGTTTTAATTTTCTAGTCACCTTGCTGGTCCTTGTGAGGGCAGGAAGGCAAGATATAACTTTTGTAAACTAACAAAGGGTGGAAACTGTATGGGGCACCATAAGACTGAGGATTCCAAGCAAACTGGTTCACATTGCTTAAGGTTACTGGGATAACCAAGGCTTCAGCCACCCAATTTTTCACCTTTAGTCTTCAGGGAGGCGGCCTACAGAGTTGAACAGGAAGCTTATTTGCTTGTCTAGTGAATCGGCATTCATGGTGATTACTGCACAGTAAGCTTTATACTATGTTTGCTATGTTATATGTTGGCAACATTTGCAGCTGTGAAAAAGGTGACTCAAAGCTGGTTTTGCCCATAGTTTCCAGTTGTCTCTTTGTAGCCTGGAAGACAACTTAACCTGGTATTTACCAGTCGAGTCCATAACAAACTATTCAGATTTTGACCTCAATAATTTTTGCTCAGAAAAGAAATCAAATGATTCTGTTTTTTTAAGCAATCATTTCACTCAAAATTGTTGAATTTCAAACATCTTTGGAGTATCTGTCTTCAGCAAGAATATATGAGCTTAAATGTGCCAGTTTGTTTTCTTTTATAAATAACAACATGAAGTTTCTTTTTCCTCCCCAGAAATTAGATTCCCGTAAGGCAAGGTATGTAAGTGAGGTTTTTTTGTTTCAATTTGTGGACACTATGTTGTATATTCATGTGCTCATTAAGGAGCTATGCTTCACTGGTTATTTAGTAGGTTTAAGGTTGCCAGCCTCCAGGTGGAGCCTGGAGATCTCCCACTTTTGCAACTGATCTCCAGCTGACAGAGATCAGCTCCCCTGGAGAAAATGGCTGCTTTGAGGGGTGGACTCTATGGCATTGTACCATGCTGAGGCCCCTTCCCTTTCCAAGCCCCACCTCTCCTGTCTCCAGGTAGTTCCCAACCCTGACCTGGCAACCCTAAGTAGGTTTCTGGCATGCCTACCTGTGTTTGTCCAGACTTTCCAATTGGGTTACACAATAGTTAAAAACTTCTAGCAGGTCCCAGCATCTTGAAATCTGACCTCGGCGATATCACCTGAAGAATGTACAATATGGAGGGTGTGTGTACAAAAACCACCTGATAACCAGTAAGCAGAACATGGCCTGTCTGAGGGCACTGCCACACAAAGCATCAGGTGGTAGTAATGCAAATACAGACTATACATAAACAATCTTGTTCTATAGATACAGTGCATACAGTGGAATGAGATGGTAAGGAGGAACTTGAATAGACTGTGCCAGTTCAGACTGCAGTTTTCAGTTTCCCAATGTTCCCAGTAAGTAGAAAACTAGTACCTTTTGCCATGATGTATGTTTTACATCTGCAGCATCTACCCTTTCAGATTTCTACTAATCCCTTCTGCTGCATGCGTAGAAAAGGCCTGAATCTCCAAATTTTAAAATAATTTATTGAATATAAGAATGGCTTTGCCAGGTCAGATCAATAAACTATGTAGCCCATTATGCTATCTACCAGCAGTGGCCAGGGTAATTCTTAAGGAAGGATGAGTTAGACATGGGTCCATTGAAATCAATAGCCTCAAATATACCGCACTCTGTGCTTGATTGAGATCAGAATTATAAAAGCGCAGCGATCACATTCATTCCAAAATACAATCTACATAGTAAAAGCAAATATAAGTCTATAGCAAATCACAAAGTTCGTTCCATTTTACACCTTACAGACACTTTTGTGTGCAGTACCTGAACACACCTTATGATACAGGGAGTGCAATTTCATTCCTTTAAACTTGTCAAAAGAAAGCACATATTTACTTTTTCCAACCCCTATACAATATTGACAATCAACAAAAGTACAATACCAACCTAACTGCAGGGTTTCAATCATTTTTTATTAATTTGCAATATGACAAATAGAGAGCGTGCCATGAGAAAAGTAGACTTAAAGAAAACTTCACACCCAAATACTGATTTTGCCTTCTGATTGCATCAACCCTTTATCATTATGTGCCAAATGTCTCATAAGAATTTTTCTCTTTATGCACAAACCTTAATATAACATTTTCAGAAAACAAGCAAGCTGTAGTGTGTATATTACATTAAATATTACATATTGCTGGTATATACATACAAAACAAGGACGAAGCATTTCTTTACGGCTATTTTAATGTAATGTGGCTAAATTAAGCCATTATATTAGTCACGTGAGACTTTCCATTATCATATTATAACTTGAATATGTGAAAGCACTATCACATGATCAGTCCTCAAAAGCTGTTGCCTTGATGTCTTCTATCGTATATGGAAGTTACACAACGGTGAGTGAGAGAAAAACTTTTATGGACTATCACCAGGGCTGTTGTTGGGCAGAAACGCACAGGAATGGAGTTCCGGCTGGCTTCCAAGTTGGCCACGCCTACAGCCTTCCCCCTGGGGAAGCCAAGCCGATCCAGGGAGGGAAGGCAGTTTAAACTGCCTCCCCTCCTGGGGAAGCCAGTCCAGAAACTGCCTTCCTTCCCTTGGGTTCCCCATGTGGCCCGCAAGCAGTGGGGCACATGGGGAAGCTGATCCTGGGAGGGAGCTGTGCTGACAGGGGTGTGGTCTAATATGCTAATGAGTTTCTGCTGTTGGGTGTGACCTTTTAAGCTAATGAGTTCCTGCTGGGCTTTTTCTACAAAAAAAGCCCTGACTATTACTATCACTTCAACATATGAAATTTTCCACTACTGCTCAAAACATGCTAACATTTACCTAACACAGAAGCAAAACATCTATGTCAGGAAGAAATGTCTATGTTGTAATATGCAAGTGGGAGCATGGGCGTCAACTACGGGGGGACTCGAGGGCTCGAGCCCCCCCCCCGGAATTTCCTGGGGGGGGCTCAGCCACCCTCGGCAAAATGGAGCACCCGCCGGTGGCCAGTCAGCCGGCCGTCACCGCCTCTCCTTCCCCCCCACCCCCGGCCTGCCCTCCTGCCTCCCTGGGGCGGGGGGGGGAGAGAGGCGGCGATGGCCGGCTGACTGACCACCGGCAGGCGCTCCATTTTGCCGGGGGTGGCTGAGCCCCCCCCCGGGAAATTTCGGTGCGCGAGCCTCCCCGGGTGTACGCGCGCGCGCGTGGCTCCCTCGGCCAAACCACGTCCTCCCGCCGGCAGAAGAAGCCTGGGCGCTCGACGGAGCCCTAGTTCTCAGCATGTGGTTTTTTGTCGGGGGAGCGCCCTTGTCTTTGGCGGGGCAGCCAGCCAGCGTCCCCGTCATTCCGCAGGTCAGGGGAGCCGCCCCTGCCTGTTACAGCCCAAGCACGATGGGGACTCGTGGTGCTGGGCAGACGGAGGGCGGCAGCCACTTGCCTGGACTGGACTGGCCCCTCTCACCCGAGGCGTGACGCCTGCCCTCACGGAGCAGAGATGCCCACGCACATGCGCGCAGAAGGGAGGTAGAAGGTGCCGGCGACTGTTCTGGCGAGATTTCTGCAAGAGGCTCACTCAGAGGGACGCGAGGCAGGGGGTATCCCCCCCACGGCAGCAGCAGGAAGAAGCGCTCACAAGAGGGAGGGGGCCACCACGAGGCGAAGCCAGCCAGCCGCGCTCCCACGCCTCGCCTTGTCTCTGGGCCCTGCAGCCGCAGACTGAGGCGGGAGTTCCGCCGCCTCCCCCGGATCGTTGTCTTCACCTTCCCTTAACAGTGTCCCCTCTCCTTGCTGTTGGCCCCACGGCAGGGGGGAGGGCTGCCTTGTATTCCCCCTAATCTTACCAATACTAACTTGAGCAAGAATGCTGTGCCGCTGGGCAACTTGCTACTTCCAGGCTGTATTCTGAGGAAGGGCCCCGGCTGCCCCCACTTTTGCCTTTCCGAGTGTGCCCCACCGGGGAGAGGGAGGGAGGGGGGCGGGGAGCGCGGTGGGCGGGTGGGTGGGCAGGCGGGCATGGCCCGGGGGAGGGAAGCGGCAGGGGCGGCTCCCTGGGGCGGGGGGAGAGCGGCGGGGACATGGTCCCGAGCGCACGCGCTTTGCGCACACGCACGAGAGAGCCCCCGCCCCCCCCCGGATTTAAAAAGTCTACGCCCCTGAGTGGGAGCATAATTGTTTATTCCCAGTCAGATCCATACATGGGGAATTTAATACATGGAAGAGTTCCCCAATGCTGTACCTGAGTAGAAAGTATATTCTCTTCCCACACATAACTCTGCCTTCTGGCTTTGGGCTGGCACATGAAATGGCTGCCACATGAGAGCCACTTTGATGTTGCCCGTGGCATTAACCATTTCATTGTTGTTAGTTTCAGAGGGTAGCAGTAGAGCTAGATTTGAGTCCAGTAGCACTTTAGAGATCAACAAGAGACTCAAGGTGTTTGCTTTCGAGAGCCAAAGCTCTCCCCATCAAATACAAGTTGGAACAAAAATCCCTGTGTTCTTATATCCCAGTCAGAAGATGGGAGAGGTGTTGTGAAGAAAGGAGTTAGGATGCAAAGGACAAAGCAAAATGTAATCAGCTTGATTAGAGCAGGGGAGAGCAGCGCTCTCTGTAGGAAGTCTGAGTAAGCTGCAGGGCATTTTTTTTTTAAGAGGTGCCGGAACTCTCAAAAGGGAAATTAAGTTTTCAGTCTGTATACTGAAAACTCATGAACTTTTAAACATTTCTAAAAGAATTTTGTCAAAGAGGTTCTAGAACTCCGTTCCGGCATGTCCCCACCCCACCCCCAAGCCCAGGTAAGCTGAGATCAGGGCTCATTTCGTAGCAGGAGCTCCTTTGCATATTAGGCCACACATCCCTTATGTAGCCAATCCTCCAAGAGCCTACAGAGCTCTTCTTACAGGGGCTACTGTAAACTCTTGGAGGATTGGCTACATCAGGGGTGTGTGGCCTAATATGCAGAGGAGCTCCTGCTTCGAAATGAGCCCTGGCTGAGATAATTATGTGGGTTTGTTCCTGATCTATTTAGTTAAATTTTATATAATTTAAAGTTATATATATCCTGACTGAGCTATGAAGACTGGGGGATCCATTTGTGTTTCTTTAGCCAAAACGGATTCCTCAGTCCCAGGGATTTTTTGGTAGAAAAAGCCCAGCAGGAACTCATTAACATAATAGGCCACACCCAAAAGCAGAAACTCATTAGCATATTAGGCCACACCACTGCCAGCACAGCTTATTAACATATTAGGCCACACACCCCATGTTACCAAAAGAGTGGTCATCCGGCCACACCCACCTTTTGCTTCTTCTTCTGTTTACCTTGTTTGTTGTCAAAACCCAGGGCTTTTTTTGTAACAGAAATTAATTTGCATGTTAGGCCACCTACCCCTAATGTAGCCAATCTAAATGAATTTCTGCTGTTGGGTGTGGCCTATTATGCTAATGATTTCCTGCTGGGTGTGGCCAACTCAGGAGCTAACCAGAACTCCATCCCTGTGCGTTCCTGCCCAAAAATAGCCCTGCTCAGTCCTATATATACTTGTGAATAATCACACCCACTTTTTTCCTCCTTGCAGTCTATATAACCCTGCAGAGCGCAGACATAGCTCAGTGGTGGTGAGTTTACCCGGACTCGAGGTGTTCCCGGGAGACCTGCTGATCTCAGACAGTGCAGCAGAATTCCTTTATCATTCAACATCACTGCAAAGTGCAGGTCAGATGGCGGCAGGAGCTGACTGGGCTTTAAACTGAGAATCATTTGTGTGTTGTATACTTTAGCAGCATTTTAACTAGATTTGCACTGCACCTTTGGCTTTGTCAAATTTGGTTTCAACATAAAATATGGCAGCAAGATAGATTTTCTTTTTTTTTTTAAGTAGGAATAAGGTAGCACAAACTAGTCTTATAGCACCATGACCCTGAACCTCAAAACAGTGTGAACAGAATGCAAACAACATCTGGTTAGTTTGCATAGCACGATATGTACCTCACCAGCTGAATGAGCTCCAAAGAGCACACAAAATGGCATCAAGCTTTTTTGGATCCACAAAACCTTACTGAGTGGATTGTACTTCATTTACTGACTTTGTTTACTGACTCATTTACTGTAGGCATTTCCTGAGATGGATATCTGCAGGAAAATGTAGATGCATAGGCTTTGTACATGCAATTACAATATGTATCTGTAAATCATAGGATTCCTTGCAGGTCAGGAGCTCCCTGTGAGCTGGAGCTTTCCTTCTCCTTCACCCTGGAAATGTTTCCATTCACAAAACATTGCAGCGAATGAGGGAATCTCCCCATGCCTGTTGTAGCGCCACAAGACTTTTGACTGAGGCTGTTTGTGTGTCTCCATTATCCATGGACACATGATCTCCATTTCTGACATGGCTTCTGTTCACCAAGATAATCTTAGGTCCCAGTCACACGAGGGAGATAATCCGGGGGGGAAGTGAGGCTATTTGCTCCAGAGTAATTTTACCCGGAGTTGCGCGACCACACAGTTCTGTGAAGCTGCGGGCACAGCCCGCCACTGCATGATCAGACACAATTGCAAGTGAGTCAGGTCGGTTGTGGGGGGTTTGCCTTTTTTCTGATGCACTTAAACAGGGAATCAGTGAATTGCATCTCCGCCCTGAGGGCTTCCTACGGCAGTGTGCAATGATCTGCATACTGAGAAGGGGGGAAAAAAACAATGGCATGGTATCGGGATAGCCTGATAAGACTGTCCCCGACGCCATGAGTGCACGCTGGAGCGATCACACGGGGAAAGTCCATCTGTGGCCCGTAGCAAACCTGTTTGATACTGGACTTTCCCTAGTATATTTTAACTCCACTTCGGCAGAGAGAAACAGGTTGCTGATAAGTGTGGGATGCTTGCCAGATGTTCTGGTGTGATTGCGTGCCTATTGTGTGGCTAATTCTGTGTGTGATCAGGGCCTCTGTAAGAATTGTAGAGACAAGACTGTGCACATCCATGCCGTTGAAATTGATACACTGCCTTTGATTTCAAAAGGCTGACAATGCCTTTGTTTCTGTTCTACCCATTAGAATCCAAAAAACCCTGGTGGCCATTCACTAAAAAAGGAACTGTGAGTATTTTGCAAGGGTTTTTCCTTCCCCTCCTCTACTAATATTTCAATAGACTGACATGTCTAATGCACCACTTTTGTTGTTATTCTTCCTACTTCTTTTTCCCATGTAGTTTGCACAGTGTTTGCTTCCTTCTCTAACAATGAATGAGTTGTTGGATATTGGGAGACAGTGTTGATCTTTTTGGTCTTAACTAATTTCTTAACCAATTCCAAGTGTGCCTCCAGCTGTAATTTTTTCCACATGTATTGGCTTCTTTTTTCTCCAATAATGTTTTTTGTAAATATGTGCTTCATAAGTTGTTATTGTTGAGTTCTGGGTCCTGGTATTGTTAACCTTTGTTTACACTTGCAAAAATTAATTTAAAGATTAAAAGTTTTTTAAAAATATATGCACAAATGGAGCTGGTACAGAAATGCTTGCTACAAATCTATGGGGATCCCTTTGATAAAATGGTTAATCAACCTCAAAATAAGAAGTGATATATGTGCTTGTGCTGAACAAGAACTCAGCAGCAACTCAGCTGAAGATCTTAGAGCAAAAGGGGCCTCTTGTGCATCTTCTGTTCCAAGCCCCCACCCCCAATACCTGGCTGGTGGTGGTCAGCTGAACATCCCTGGTGCTTTCTGCTCTAAACTGCTCCCCCCAATCAGGTGATTGGGGGTGAGATGGATAAACTAAGGATAAACTAACTATAATTAACTTTCCAGTTAAGAAGTTCTATTGAATTCAGCAAGCTAAGAAAAAACTCCAAATATATAATACAGATTTCATTTAGACACACACACACACATGTATTATTTCATCTTCCCTCACTCATAGCAGGCACATATACTTCCACTCTGGTACTAACGTATCAGGACATAGCAATATTTTTTTTATCTATGTTTCACAGAACAAATGTTACCTGTTGAAAAAGGAGAACTTTATGTACTGTTGGCATATGTTACATAGGAAGTCTTATTAGAACTTTGCCATTGTATTTATCCTTAGTTTCCCCTTGTGTATTTACATACTCTACCCTTACTCTTTTACGGGCAAGTGTTGAAGCTGCCTTATACTGAATCAGACCACTGTTCTAAAACTAAAGATAAAAAATGCTATCCATCTAGCACTGGTAAAGCTACAGCTCGGATTAATGCTCCTATAGTAAAATCACTGATTATTAGAACCAAATAATGTATCAGTTGAATTTAGTATTGAATTCCAGTTTGCCTTTGGATCCTAAAATATTTTTACTGGCTCATTCAAAAGGAGCTGTATCCCCGTGCCCTCAAAAAACTTCTTGCTTTTTCATGATTGTAACAGGAAGATTGATATAGGGGGGAAATGAAAGGAAATCTACAGAAACCCTTAAAATAAAGGAGTGGTACATGACATTATAAGAGCTGGCAACAATGTGCAGAATAGCATTATATATTCATTTTAAAAGATGTCAGCAAAAGAATGGAAATTACAGAGATAATTGCAAATGGGTTATCACATATTAGAACAAGACCCTCCTTATTTATTGTAGCCCAAGATTTGTGCTTATTTTTCCTCTAATGCAGGTATATTAACTGTTTGTAAACTATTTGTGATTGTTTTTATATTTTAAAAATAATTTAAAATTGGAAAAAAGAAAATGCCTGTACATTTAAAAATATGCATTTTCGACATTCAAATGTTGATTTACAGTTTTCTACATGTGAAGATCCCAGTTAGAAGAACCTTTCTCCATAAAATTGAACCTGTATTTCACAAATTAACCTCTAAGTTTTATTTTGAAGCAGAGTAGAGACAGACATAAAGAAGCATTAGACCTGGAAAACTGTTTGTCTACTGTAACCATCAAGACCTCGGAGTACAGCAGCTACGAATTTCACAGTGTTAAGGTAGAGAAATGTTTTATGGGGTACATGGACAGCTCTTACGTTTTACTAATTTTTATTCTCTTGTTTTGGTTTTCCCTCAAATGAAAACTGTTTTGCTTGTCTAGGCATAAAATGTAGTACACTAATGCTTGCCTGCACTCCAGTACGATGTTTAGAATCCTAACACTAAAGTGCAGGGGGGAAAGCCAGTTATAACAAGAGTATTTGTGATCAGTGTCAGTGGGTAAAGGTAAGAGCCCATGTGTGGGAATGCGGAGGTGTAAATTTTGCATGAATTGTTATTGTGGTATTCTCAATTGATAGGATAAAGGCTGGCATGAAATAATGATGCTGTATCAAGCTGAACCAAAAGCCAATGAAGATCAGTTAGGCACAAAGAAGAAAGAAGCAGTATGGGAGCTCTTCACAACTGAATGCACATACTTTCTTGATCATCTACTGGTTCTTAGAATGGTAAGTCTGAATTTTGAGACCACTTCCTCAATTGTGATGTAAATTCTCAGACCATCTTGATTTAGGATAGTTTCACACAGCCATTTTTTCCCAGCAAGAAGTGACTTTATGCAGTAACCTCTTTGTGGTGGTGCTAAACACGAATCTTGGTTCTGCACGTGTTCCACCAACAAAATCATCATGAATATGGTAAGCCTTCAAATCAGACAAGATGTTAGAAAGTGCATTAAACCAGGTACCTTGATAGTTACCTCTTGCTAGAAAACAACACCATATGCATTTGCTATATCAATCTACAGTGCTGTGTTTGAGCACTGTGTTATGATTTGATAGGGTGCATAGCATATCCCAGTTTTTGTTTAATCTCCATAGTTTTTGTCATAACATGTTCCTGATATCCCTTGGTATAATCCCTTCTTTTGCTTTCAATTTTACATTTACCACTTGCCCTCTAATCTGTCCTAGAAAGTTAAAACACACAAGTGTCTGCTCAAGAATCCACTGGGGAAGTATCAGAACAAATTCTGAGTCCAGTGACACCTTTAAGGCCAACAAAGTATTATTCTGGGTATAAGCTTTCATGCACACTTCTTCAGATGCATTGAAACAGAAGTCACCAATCATTACATATAGTCAGAGGGTGGAGAGGGTGTTGTGAGAAAGGCTGATTAGAGTCAAAATGCATAAATAAATGAGCAATAAACATAGCTAAGATTTTGGTAAGACCTGTGAATAGCAGCAAATATAACTAAGATTACATTAAAGCAATTGGTAAGATCTGCGAGTAGCAGCAGATTAGCCTACAGCTTAATAAAAGTGTTTACAAACAGATGCAAGAACTGAATGACATTAGCATGTGTCATTAGCATGACATCAAGATGGGTAGCCGTGTTAGTCTGTCTGTAGCAGTAGAAAAGAGCAAGAGACCAGTAGCACCTTAAAGATTAACAAAATATATGGCAGGGTATGAGCTTTCGTGAGTCACTGCTCACTTCTTCAGACACCAACAACCATATCTACATGTGTAGTGAGATAAGAAGCCAATATCTCTGTTAAGCCCTGGGGGTTCCATTGTCCTGAGTGTTGTAATAACTTGTAACTCAGCATTCTAGACTGTTTCTGAAATTCTTTTTCAATAAAACAGCTACGTTGGGGTCCCCCATCAAATGCCCTGGAAGGTTGAAGTGTTCTCCTACAAGTTTCTCAGTTTTGTGATTCTTGATATCAGATTTGTGTCCATTTATCCTTTGATGTAGGATTTGACCTGTTTGCCCTATGGAGAGAACTGAAGGGTGTTGTTGGCATTTAATGGCATATACAATGTTAGAAGATGAGCAAGTGAATGAGCCTGAGATGTTGTCATTAATGTTGTTAGGTCCAGTGATTGTGTTGTCTGGGTGTTTGTGGCAGCAAAGTTGGCATCTGCGTTTATTCCAAGTGCTGCTACCAGTGGCCATGTTCAAATTAGATGTATTATTATGGGTTGTTTAAGATTGGGGGGCTGTCTGTGGGCACGAAAAGGTTTCCCCCCTCCCAGTACTTGTGAAAGAGAACTGTCAGTATCCAGTAGAGGGAAGTCACTGGTGATGAACTGAACTGTTTTGAGTTGAAAGCCGAATGTGACCAGTGACCACTAGTGGTGTTCTGTTATGGTCTCTTGGGGGCCTGTCTTGCAACAGGTTTTCTGCCTTTGTTAATCTGTTTCTTGACTTCATTAGGTGGATATTTTAATTCCAAAAAGGTTTGTTGTAGATCACTCAGGTGAGAATCCCTGTCCATAGGACTGGAACAGATGCGGCTGTAGCCCAGAGCCTGGCTGCATACAATGGATTGTTTGGTATGTTTAGGATGGTAGCTGGAGGCATGGAGATATGTTTGTCAGTCAGTAGGGGAAGTATATTACTTGAAATTTCTCCCTCTAGAAATTTCCCTTCAGAAGCGCCTCTAGAATGTAAAAACTCATTTAAAAGTTTGAGAGAATTTAAAAGTTCTCTCATATTCAGTGCTGCTTTCCAAATGATCTTTAAAGAGAAATGGTGTATGTACAATCAATTGCTATATATGAGACTTAAAAGATACAGCAAAGACTGATGAAACAGCATGAAACAACATGTTAGCAAAAGGAACGTCCTGCCCTGAAAAAGCTGTCTAGTCCCAACATTCTTCAGAGTGAAACTCTCACTATGGTTTTTCTAGACCCACGATGGACATTGGATCAGGGTGTTTCTTTGAACTAAGGCAGCCTGTGGCAATCATAAAATTCAGTGACTTAGAGAAAAAATCAATAATTGGAATTATTGTATTTTCCAAAGGTTTTTATGAATACATTAAAGTATCTGCAAAGCAAGGAATTCCTGTCAGATGTGAATCCAAGGCTACTTTTTGCAAACTTGGAAGAGTTAAACCAGGTGAGAAGAACATACCGAAACACCTTGGATTGCCTGTAAAGTGTTCTCAAATGATATAGCAGAAACAATAGGCACCTTCACTGTGTCCTTCAAATCACTTCCATTCATATTAGTGATTAATTCTAATAATTTCAAGTCTTAACAGGATCTAGAACCTGCTCTCGCTCTTTCTCTCTCTCTGTGTGTGTGTGTGTGTGTGTGTGTTTAGGTTTGATGGGAAGATGCTCTGTGTACTGGCTGTGCTCAGAGAATGGCCCTGAGCAAGCCAGGGAGAGTGGCCTCTGACACCAGTGTTGCAGGAGCTACTCAGCTCAGAGCTGGCTAGAGGTGTCAATAGTGGGTGTCAAAGAACAAATGTAAAAAAACCAGTTGTGGGAGTCTGACCCACAAATCAAGCAGTCAACAAAACTTGCAAAGGAAATGCTTTCTGTATATTGTCAACAAGCACTACAACACAATGAACAAATTCCTTCAAATCATAAGAAAATCCTTGTGTAAAAATACATTTACGTCATCTCCGGATTATATAACCATATTTCAAAACTGGATCTTCCTCAGGAAATATTCTGTAGTGTACAAAAAAATGATTCTTTAGAATAGGCACAATGTGAAAAATGAAAAAAAGTATAAAATCCAAGTACAGTCTTACTTACAGAGTAGTACAAAAGCTCTCACACTCATAAAGTGCTTTACAAAAAATCAGGAAAAATCTGCAATGTAATAATATTCCATTTATTATGAAAAATTACAAAGTATTTAAAAATGAGCCCATGTCGTAACTTACAATACATTTACATAGGACACGGATCTCAATATGTATTCAGGCTCAAATATGCTGCTAAGCTTCTGATGGATCCCAGGCGTCTCACTCTGGTGATTCCTGACAAAGTGCAATTAAAGGGACCTTGCAAATTGCTGACAGGTGATAAGAGGCAGTATGATGTCAGCCATTGGCAGTGATGCAGGAGGAGGCAGTGGGTAAGCTGAATGCCCCCCCCCCCCATTGGCACCCCTGACCAGCTCTGAGGTGCATGGCCCCTGCACTGGGACTTGGCTCTGCTTGCTCCTGGCTGTTAGCAACCCTCCAGGGCAGTGGCCAGACTGCCTCTGGCTGCACTGCTCTATATTTGTTCTGGGGAAATGGGGAAATATTTATCTAATTATTCATGTTTAATCAATCCTAATTCCATTTTGAGGAAGACCAAGTTCCAAGCCAGAAAAGGGATTCCAAGATAGGATTGCCAGGCACTGCAGGAGTTCGGGGACTGGGGATGTGGGGGGACATGCCACATTGTATGCATCATGATGTCACTTCTGGGAAAGCCCAGAAGTGATGCTGGGTAGCTCTAGGTATTTCTGACTGTTCCAAGAACTATCTGATGTCAAGTCTGGGTTTTCCCTGGAAGTGACATCACAGCGCATGGAACACTGATGGGTTTTTTTAAGTTCTCTTGCTGCCACTCAGCTGCAGCAGACAGCCCAGATTGCTGACAGGAGGCCTCCTGTCATAGCGGGAGGCCTAGCAACCCAAGATCTAACAGTTCAGAAGACTTTGATCCTATAGTTTTGCAAGAAGTCATGATTTCTCAATGAAGATTTTAATTCAATTTCAGTCAATGTCCTAAGGCTATTTTTTATTTAGTTAGACTATTTCTATCCTTTTATTCTGCACTTTTAAAATAATTATAATTACATGGCAACTTATAATTATAAAAATAAAATATTCTAAAACATATTGACAAAGCCTAAGAAACAAGTGATCACAACACAAGTTTAGCAGCAACTAAAACCAGTTGAGACCAAACAGGTTAACAAGCACAGTAGTATCAAGTAATGGATGCTAAAATCTAAGTGCCACCCAGTTAGGGTTGTCAGATCCCTACCATTTGCCAGTGGGGGAGGAGAAGCTCCCCTCCTGGAAACTTCTGGCACATGCACATAGTGCGCATGCTGCAATGATGTCACCCAGAAGTGATGTCATCACACTCGGAATGTTGCCAGGGGGATGCTCTACCATAGAGTTTTTAGACCAAATGCTAGAGCGTCCCCTGGGGACGTGTCTGGTGCAATGACATCACCTACAGGTGATATCATTGCACCAGGCACATCGGTCCAATCCAGGCACTTTGGGGGCAGGGTTCTTCCTGCTGGCTGGATCCAGGCCGGTGGATCAGGGGCCTCTAAAGCGGGATCTGGCAACCCTACACCCAGTACTGGAACCAATGCTCCCTCAAAGCTTTGGAGTCTTGTGAGCAAAAATTCTACAATGTGAGCTACTGGCATGAAAGTTGTGAGCAAGCGATTTGGCTACTGCATAAAATAGTTTGCTCTGGAACCATCCTTCCTGAGCTAAGACAAAAATGTGTGAGCCAGAGGCTAAAAAACTGTGAGCTAGCTCACACTAACTCAGCTTAGAGGGAACACTGACTGGAACATAGCTCCCAAAGCTATAAATGTTGCAGTGCCTTGAAAGTGACTGCCCAGAACAGAGCAACACTAAAAGCATTTGCCTCACACTGGTAGAGGATGCCTCTTTACAGTGGTGAGGGTGGAACGTGCCTCCAAGCCACAGCCAACAAGGCAACCTCATAGGGTTTTCAAGGCAAGAGACATTCAGAGGTGATTTGCCATTGCCTGCCTCTGCCTCACATTCTGGACTTGCTTGGTGGTCTCCCATCCAAATACTAACCAGGGGCTGAGCCTGCTTAGCCTCCAAAATCTGACAAGATCAGGCAAGCTTGTTACATCCAGGTCTGGGCTTCTTTACAGTAGTATCTGACTGACCTTTTGAGGCAGCTGCCACCTTTGCACTGAGGCTAAGGGACACAAGAAGGACTCCATGCTACATGAAAAAGTCAGATTCAAGTGAAGTGTAAAAGGAACAGAGGCCCACTGAGGGGGGCACAGTGTGACCTTGACTCTCTAACAGCTAGCTCAGGACCTGAATTATTCCTCCAGTGAGAGGCAGTAACCAAAGGCCTCCTTGGAAGAAAAAGCCAGTTCAAGACTGAGGTCCTGTTTACAAATAGGGAGTTGCGGGAATGAGAAGAAGAAAACTGGAGGCCTTCTAAAAGAAGCAGGGGTCAGGGGAAGTCACCAAAGCAAAATGATTTCCTGAGCTGCTTTTTGAGAATGTTTGTCAAGGTCCCAAAAGAAGTGTAAGACCAATTCTAGTCTGTGCTGGTCTGAAATGGTACAGTAAATGCTTTGTTTGTCAGATGCTCATGGAAAATGGGGGTTGACAGTTAATCAAATGTAAGAGTTAATAGAGCTTAATATCATAGCTAGTTAATGGTCCAATGCCAATCAACTGGCAACAGCTGGCGCCAGCGTTCTCCTCCTTCAAGGTACCTATTATGTTCATTTTCTGGGTTATTGTCAGCACAACACATTCACTTGTCTGTCCTTTGCTTGTTGATGATGGTATTTCTAGCCATATATTGTGAGGCTGCATGGAGAGGAAAGGGGGTCCTACTACTCCCCTTCTCTTTCCCCTTTAGACTGAAGACATCAGGGAAAGGTGGGGCTATGTTGCCTGGAAAGTGGTGCTCACAACTTGCATTGGCCTGGCCAGGCTGCTGCCTTGCCAGTCCTGCCATGTGTGGTAACACCCTAAAGGACACTGGGTTTGTAGCTGCCCTCCCTGCAAGCTGCGGAGCCTGCAAACGCCCTGCATCCTCACTCAACCTTGCCAGGAGCTTTGGCACTGAGCGAGTGAACAGATGAATAGGGTTGCCAGCTCTGGTTTGGGAAATACCTGGAGATTTGGGGGGTGGAGACTGGGGAGGGTGGGGTTTGGGGAGGGGAGGGACCTCACCATGGTGTAATGCCATAGAATCTACCCTCCAAAGCAGCCATTTTCTCCACAGGAACTGATCTTGATCCCCTGGAGATCCAGTGTAATGACAGGAGATCTCCAAGCGTCACCTGGAGGCTGGCAACCCTAGCAGTGAGCCTTCCTCTCCCTTAGGATGCAGGTGCACCCATGGGGGGGGGGGCTGTGCTTACACCTCATCTCAGACTGGGTCAGCTGCTATGCCATTGACCCCACTGCAGCCTGCCAATGCCAGGTTTGCAGCTGCCCTCACCACAAAAGCGGAAGCACCTGCAAAAGGCCTGGCTCATTGCACTCTTTTCCTGGAGTTTCAGCACAGAGTGAGATGGTGAGATGCTCAGGCACCAGGTCTTCCTTCCTTTTCCCCACAACAGCTAGGAAGTGCAGGAATAAGTCTTTCACCCCCAGGCAAACCTGTAGCTGAGACAGGCACCATTTAACCAAGTTGTTTAACAATTGAACTGCCGGTAAAACAGCTTTTACTACACCTATGGTTCTTAGAAAGAAGTTGCATTTGCAATCTGTTACACTGAATTGTTACCACTAGGGATGCCAGGTCCTTCCTGGCCACTGGCAAGGGATAGGAGGTCTGGTTGCCAACTCCAAGTTCGGAAACTCTGTAACGAGCTGTAATTCCCGGGGATCCCCAGGTCCCACCCAGAGACTGGCATCCCTAGTTAACTTGCAGCAGTAATTTATGCCATTTTTCAAACTGAAGGTCATCTCAGAATGTTTTTTCTGATCTAGGTAAGCCTGGGTTTTGCAACCAGTTTCTTTAATGTTATAAAGGATCACCTTGTCAAGCCTACCTCCTCCTTAGAGTTCCTCTCTGTGCTCACAAAGGTAATTATGTATTCCGTAAGGTTACCTAGTAAAAAGACCAGAAAGTACAAGGAAGTTTGGTTTGACATGACCTTTAACCCCATCATCTCAACAGGAGTTTCACATACTACAACATGAAGCAAAGTGTAGTTGTGCGAATGCACTCAAGCTCCCACTGTAACATTTGAATCCCCCTTAGCTTAGGTGACATGATCAAGGATAGAGAAACCAAACAAAAAAATTTCTTCTCTGTGTTTTCCCCAGCTATTAAGTCTGGTAACACAGGCTGTGGCCCATAAAAGCTTATGTCAAATTCAGTTTGGCATTTAATGTCTTTTTTGTTGTTCTTGCTACAGCAATCTAAAATGTATCATATTCTGGAATTCAACATCTCCTTGAGTGTGCAGAGGGATCAGATGGGCTTAGAATTTGGTAAAACTAAGTAAATACCTGGAAATGATCTACACAGATGGAATGAATTTGAACCGGGGGGGGGGGGGGGGGGAGAAACACTGAGGGCCTGTCTGAATGTTCCGCCCCGACCCTGTTTAGGCGACGAGCGTATTTTAGCCCGCGTGCAGAGCCAAATGGACCCTGTGTGGCTTCAGATGGCTCTGCAGGATCCGATGCCTTCTGGCGGCTCGTTGGATGAGCTTGTGGAGGACTGGCATGGCCAGCTCTCTGCGGCATTGACAAGATTGCTCCCCGGCGCCCTCTGCGCCCTCATTCTAGGCTTGCTCCCTGGTTCACCCAGGAGTTGCGGCTTATGAAACAAGAGCTGAGACAGCTAGAGAGACAGTGGCGCCGTGCTCAAAATGAAGCCACAAGAGCATCCTATAGGACGTTTATGAGATCCTATGAGATGGCAGTCAAAGCAGCTAAGAGAGAGTTCTCTGTGGCCATGATTCCATCTGCGAGCTCATGCCCAGCTCAATTGTTTAGAACAATTCAGTCTACAACAACCCTGTCACAGGGCAGATCAAATGCTAGGGAATTGGACATCAGCTGTGAGGCATTTGCAAGCTATTTCACGGATAAAGTCTTGGTGCTCCGCTGCAATCTCCCTGCCACAGTTGAAACAGTGAGTGAACTTGAGGCCCCTTGCATATCTTCAGTTCCAGCTTTGGATTCCTTCAGCCTGCTCAGCCTAGAGGAAGTTGATAGATTGCTCACGACTGTACGCCCAACCACATGTGGCCTTGATCCGTGCCCTTCCTGGCTTATCAAAGCTGGCCATGAAGGGTTTCAAAGTGCCTTAAGGGAGATTATCAACAAGTCTCTCTTGGAGGGGCGGTTCCCTGGGGCACTCAAGGAAGTGATGGTCTGCCCTCTCCTGAAAAAACCATCTCTGGATCCGGCCAAATTGGCCAACTATCAGCCAGTTTCTAATTTGCCCTATTTGGGCAAATTAATTGAGAGGGTGGTGGTGATATAGTTGCAGGGCTTTCTGGATGTCACTTCTGTATTAGATCCCTTCCAGTCCAGCTTCCGCCCGGGACATGGGACAGAGACAGCACTGGTTGCCCTTACTGATGACCTCCAGAGACATCTGGACCGGGGCAGTTCGGCAGCACTGTTGCTGCTAAATCTGTCAGCCGCATTTGACACAGTCAACCTTCAGTTGCTGACTGGTCACCTCACCGACGTGGGGATACGGGCTTGCCTTGCAATGGCTTGTCTCCTTTCTCCAAGGTTGGGGACGATGGGTGGTGCTTGGGGAACAGCAGTCCATGAGACACCCGCTTGAGTGCGGAGTGCCTCAGGGGGCAGTGCTGTCCCCAATGTTATTTAATATCTACATGCGCCCCCTTGCCCAAATTGCCCAGAGGTACACTGATGACACCCAGCTCTATCTGATGTTGAGTGGCCAGTCTGACTCCAGACTGGAAGATCTGGATCTGGCGCTGCAAACCATGGCTGGTTGGCTTTGACTGAACTGGCTGAAGATAAATCCAGCAAAGATGGAGGTCCTGTGCCTGAGCCAGGGTGGTCCCACTCCCAACCTTAAACAGGGCACCATTGGTATCTACGCCAGTGGTTAGGAGTTTGGGAGTGCTCCTGGATCCCTCCTTGACTATGGAGGCCCAGGTAGTAGCCACTGCCAAATCAGTCTTTTACCATTTTTGGCTGATTCAGTAGTTGGCTCCCTTTAACAGCGATGACCTGGCTACAGTGATCCATGTGATGGTCACCTCGAGATTGGACTACTGTAACGCTCTCTACATGGGGCTGCCCTTGTTGCAAATCCAGAAGCTACAGCTGGTGCAGAATGCCATAGCCAGGCTTTTGATGTGCCTCCCTAGATGGGAGGGCATCCAGCCTGTGCTGAAGGCACTGTACTGACTGCCAATAGCATACTGAATTCACTTCAAGGTGCTGGTACTTACCTTTAAAGCCCTATATGGCCAGGGTCCGACATACCTGAGGGACCGCCTTTCCCCATATAGACCCTAGAGAGCACTATGGGTGGAGTCACAACACCGATTAATGACCCCTGGTCCCAGGGATGCCAGGCTCATGGCCGCCAGGGCCAGAGCCTTTTCAGTGACGGCTCCTTACTGGTGGAATGAGCTCCTGGAGGAGATCAGGGCCCTGCCAGACCTTATGCAGTTCTGCAGAGCATGCAAGATGGAGCTCTCCCACCAGACCTTCAACTAGGAGCCACCCACCACCACCACCAACTATTACCATCTGAACATCTGGTGACGGCTGGCCTTGGTGGGGAGGCTGGAAGGCAGCTGAGTCAGGCACTATGATAGTAGATCTTAGAGCATGCCATCTATTGTGATGCACAAATTGTGCAGTACTGCAAGCATTTTAAATGAATGAGTGTTTTAATCTAACTGTTTTAAACTGTTTTAATGTTTTATGCTGATTAGGTACATAGTACTGAATACTGTAAGCCACCCTGAGCCCGTCCATGGGGAGGGTGGGGTATAAATATAATAAAATAAATTAAATTAAATTAAATTAATTATATGTAAATATTCAAATATATGTAAATAGTCAAATAAATAAGCATGAGTACCTAACATTCCCCAAGAGCTCCTTGTCCTTTAGAAAACAAACTGAACACCCCCTCCTAAAGGTAGGCATTTTGCAGTATTATATATTTCAGTGGGAGAGATCTGCTGCACAACCCTACACATTTATGAAGTAATAAATCTATATTCAATTGAGTTTACTCCCAAGTAAGTGTGTTCAGGACTATATTTTCAAGTAAACACCACACCCAAGGTGTGGTAAATTATAACTAGAAGTTTTTATATAATCCTAAATATCTCTGACGGGTAAGTTCCAAATCAGAGCTCAAATTAGTTGGGCATATATAATCAGGGCTCCGTTGGGGCCGGGGCGCGCCGGAGCGCTGCTCCGGGAGAGAAGGGGCTGGGGGGCGGGCACATAACAAAGCCCCGCCCCCCGGAAGAAAGCCTTCTCCCGTTCACCCTTCCCGGGCCGTGGCAGACCGCGGCGGCCCGGGAAAACCCCCCCTCCCTGCCCCACTGAGCTTTCCCGGGGCCGCGGCCAGCCGCGGCCCCGGGAGCTACCCCCCTCCCTGCCCCACTGAGCTTTCCCGGGGCCGGCGGCTGGCCCCAGGCCCCGGGAGCAACCACCTCCCTTCCCCTCTGAGCTTTCCTGGGGCTGCGGCTGGCCGCGGCTCCGGGAGCAACCCCCCTCCCTCCCCCCCACTCACCTGTTCCCCGGGCGCAAGGGAGGGAGAAGCCAGGCCTGAGTAGCTTAATGCCACTCAGGCCCAAGCGGGGGGGGAGGGAAACCCCAGCTCCAGTGGGGGGAGAAGCGCTCCCCTTCCTTCCTTCCTTCCTTCCTTCCTTCCTTCCTTCCTTCCCTCACCTACCTACCTACCTTCATGTTCCTTCCTTTCCCCCTTCCTTCCCCTCTCCCTTCCCCCTTCCTTCCTTCCTTCTCTCTCTCTCCCCCCACCTACCTACCTACCTTCCTGTTCCTTCCTTCCCCCCTTCCTCCCTTTCTCCCCCATTCCTTCCTTTCTTCTCTCTCTCTCCCCCCAACTACCTACCTACCTTACTGTTCCTTTCTTTCTTCCTTCCTTCCCCCCTTTCTTCCTCCCTCCTTCCTTCCCCCCTCCCTCCCTCCCTTTCTTTCTTTCTTTCTTTCTTCTCTCTCTCTCTCCCCCACCTACCTACCTACCTTCCTTCCTGTTCCTTTCCTTCCTTCCTTCCCCCTCCCTCACTCCCTCCCTTCTTGCCTTCTGACACACTGCCCATGACGTCAGGGATGTGTGGCCTTTTGACACTTCCGGTGATGTCAGGGGGTGTGGCATATGCAAACAAGTTATGCTAATGAGCTCCTGCACCTCTTTTTTTACGAAAGGACCCCTGTATATAATGATGAGAACAAAAAGTGTGTCTATACCATTCAGGTTGTAGCCATGTTGGTCTGAAGCAATAGAACAAAATTTGAGTCCAGTGGCACTTTTAAGACCAACAAAGTTTTATTCTGGGTATAAGCTTTCATGTGCATGCACACGTCATCAAATACATTGATGGTGTGCATTCACATGCAAGCTTATACCCAGAATTAAACTTTATTGGTCTTAAAGGTGCCACTGGACTTAAACTTTGTTCTGTGTCTATACCAGTAATTGATATTCTGATGTAAAATATCTAATTTTGTTTCATCTTTCAGTATTTCCAAGGGAACCTGTGTCAGTGTCTCCAGATATATTGTCTTAATTACACCTCTGCAGTCTTTTACTTGGAAAAGCTGAAGAAAAGAGAAGATTTCGGGACCTATTTGAAAGTAAAATGCTATTTTTATTCAGTGCTTACAGTCTAAAGGATGCATCAAAGGTTTCTACAAATGGAATGAATTCATGGAAGGCATTTTATTCCTTCACCTAGCAGCTTTTCGCACCCTTAAAAAAACTACTGCTGAACGTGTTGGGGGGGCTACCAAGAAAGGTAGCCAGTGTTTCTCCCTTCACTTTTGAGCAAGTGGTTGCTCCTTTCACAGATTTCCGTGCACTCCCGAAAAGTGAGGGATGTCCATTTTAGCCAATGCTTCTTCTTGATGCACCCCAAATTCTGTCCATGTCCCAGTGGCATATTGGAGAGTCCCCAATTCTTTGATGGCATAGAGGCTGCAGGGTGGATGAAGATGAGGTAGAAATTGTTTTCCAAGACTCGCTCAGTTTGTGAAAGCGACCCATGATAGACTGTGGCAGCAGCAGAACTCCTGTTTCATGGTAGAAAACTGTGGGCTTAAATGGAGTTTGTGTCATTTATGGGGCAAATGCTGTTTCAGTGCACATAAGCAAAGATAAAATTTTACAGTTTCCTGCACAAAACAGCAGGGTAACTGGGGGAAGATTATAAACAGAAAGCTTCCTGAACAAAGTTTGAGTCCAGTGGCACCTTTAAGATCAACAAAGCTTTATTCAAGGTATGAGCTTTCGTGTGCATGCACACTTCCTCAGATACAATGAAATGGAATTTACCATTTACATATAAGGCAGAAATTAAACAGCAAATTAGCATACAGCATAATGAAGATGTTTTAACAGATGCAAACAGAAATAACAAGTTAAGCTTATAAGGTCACTATTGTTTGGATTTAATAGGGGGAGGGAACAGTGAAGCAAATAAATATGTCAGAATTGGAGACAGATGTGAAACTGTGTCATTCTTAATTGTGGAGTGCTAAGAGTAATTACATGAGACCTTGTTGTTACACTCCATCTGTCTCCTCTCAAGCATACAGGTAACTAATAGCATCTTTTTCTTTGAGGTGGGATGATTTGTAGTGCAGTGTTATGTCTCCTCTGTTACTAGACCACAAAATGCATTCCTGTAGGTGATTTGACAAAGAAAATAATGGAGCCATTTCACCCTCACCAGTGATCCATAATACTTTTGTCCATTCACATTACCTAAAATATAATCTTGCCAAGTAAAATTCTTTTGAAAAAATTATCCTAGAAAGTTCACTGAAAAATATTTTGTATATCTGAGAAAAGGGAGGCAAGAATAAGAAAATGTAGCAATTTCTACAATGTACACTGACATACAAAATAATCATGCTGTTAAAGCAAGCTTGTGAATATCAGGTATTTCAGCCCATCCCTACACTCTCCCCCATTTATCATCATGACGACCTTTATTACTCGCTTCATTCCCTCCCCCACCCCATACTTGATGTGACATTCCATATGGATAGCTGTTTCTCTACTTTTTAAAAAGCTAAAATATGTAACTTTGAGGGGGAGAAAATCAACATTAAACTGTCAACTCATGTATGGCAGGAATTCTAGGCATAAATCACCACAATTGTAAAAGAATGTTAAAATGTCAAGATATGCCAGTGAGGCATTTATGTTCCACTGATTATCAGTACAGATGGATTGTGCCTCAACATGAAAATCACCTAGAGAGCATCATTTTCTGACTTTATTGGGACTTAGGGCCCCATACTCTGGCAGTACACAGGGTCACTGGGGGGGGGGGATCCATTGCTAGTCATACATGTTACTTAAAAGGGGCCAAACTGAACAAGTATTTGCTTTACTTTAACTCACCTTCTGCCATTTTAGTATACATTAAGAGCAATGCTCCCTCTTAGCTATGGGATCTTGTGATCAAAAATTCTCCTTTGTGAGATACTGGCATTAAAGTTGGAGTGTTTTATATGGTTTTAGGATTATTTAAATTGTTTACTTGTATGTTTTTATTCTTTTCTGTAAGCTGCACTGAGTTGGCCTTGGTTGGGAGGGCGGAGTATAAATCTGATAATAAATAATAAAGTTGTGAGTGAGTGATTTGGCTGCTGCATAAATTAGTCTGCTATCCTTCCTGAGCAAAGACAAAAATGTGTGAGACGGAGGCTAAAAAACTGTGAGCTAGCTCATACTAGTTCAGCTTAGAAGGAACACTGATTAAGAGGACATTTTTTTAAAAAAGCTTGTGAGCAAACTGATTTGTCACAAGAAACATGCTCCAAAATGCTTCCCCCCTCACTTTAGAGTATTTATGAATACATCACCAGTGTTGGAAGTAAAGAAAAATATTTTTGACAGTACAACGAGAAAATAAAAACACCATTCCTTCTTGTACACTCCTTCCACCAAAGTTTTTATCCACCATGCCTTCCAAACTGGAGCACTTTTTAAAAAATCTTTTACACACCACCACCATCCTGTAATTGTCCTGTTCTCATGTTTTCCTTGTCAACAATACGCTCTTTTCCAAACCTGCTTTACTCCAGAAGAAAGAGAGAGAGAGAGAGAAAGAAAAAGAAAGAACGAAAGAACGAAAGAAAGAAAGAAAGAAAGAAAGAAAGAAAGAAAGAAAGAAAGAAAGAAAGAAAGAAAGAAAGAAAGAGTCAAATCATGGCATTTATTTTCCTGCCCTTTAAGGGTCCCACCCTTTGCAGGCACACCTTTCCCAGCATATTTGCCTGCTGTGCCATGAGCGGGATCTGAGATTTATTTGCTATAACTATCTATAGGCACCCTTCAATTTTCACTTTTAATAAAACAAAGTGCTATATGGATACATGAAGAACAAAAAATGGGAGGGTTGACAAGTCATGATGGCAACCATGATAACAATGCAACCCAGACCTAATGTGGAATCACTGCAGAGTACATCTGGATAGGGAGGATTTTTAAGACTGACAAAGGTTGACAGGAAAAAACTCACATGTGCAAGTTCCGTCATCAGTGTGCCTGCCTCTGCATTCACAGTGGTCACAAACACAAAAACCGTTACTGTGCAAAAACAGCTGCAAACAATTTTTTTTCTTTTAGCTATGTCTTGTTTTGCTTTTTTTAAATTTAGCATTGCTCACCTGGGACAAATGAAGAACTGTCTTCTTCAGTGGTGAAGTTTTATCCCTTCTTCAGATGCAATGCAATGGTTCCTCACTAAGCAGACCTTTTATATAGTACACACACATGCACACTCCCTCACTTTTAAAAACAGTAGGGAGGCAAAATGCAGAATGTACAGTGTGAAAACAATTACATAAAATGCAAATCTAATCAAGAATTTCACATAATTATCTTTTGCTTGCTACTTCCTGCATGTTGGGGTGCTTTGACCTACATGATAAACCTCCATAAAATGACTGTAAAGAAAGGACCTGCTTCATTACATTTGAATAAGTAGGGTCTACTGCATGAAAGCTTAATGTTGGAATAGAACTGTTAGTCTTTAAGGTTTTCATTTATGAATCCTTGTTGTTCTGGTCTTGTGGGATCAAGGTCCAAACTTGACAAACACTGGGGATCCACAAACAGACCGACCCAGCATTTTTAAATGGAAAGAGCCACAGGAAGGGCTCAGTTTTCTCCATGCGGTTTTGCTGATTGAAACAGAGAACCACCACCACCCCGCCCTTGGAACTCTTAACAACACTGGAAGGTGGAAAAGACACCTTGCCTTCCCATAGCTGTCTTATACTGAGTCAAACCACTGGTCTATCGAGATTGGTTTGTCTACTCTGACTGACAACAGCTCTCCAGTGTCTCAGACAGAGGTCTTTCACATTACATACCACCTGATCTTTTCAGCTGGACATGCTGAGGATTGAATCCAAGACCTTCTGCATGCCAAGCAGATGCTCTACTGCTGAGCCAGTCATTGGTCTAACATGGTATTTCTTTGTATTCAACAGTGGTGTGAACAGAACAAACAGTGCAAACGACTGCATCTGTCAGAACTGCTGGTTGCACCTTTGCACAGATTGACTCGCTATCCCCTCCTCCTGGAGAACATCTGGAAAAAGGCTGATCCAGAGGAGACAGCAGTCATTTGTTCAATCAAGGAGAAGGTGGAAAAATCTATAAGTAAGTAGGGGGGTCAAACATCAAATCCTTGATTTGGGAGTTGTTCAGAAAACATGTCTATAAGCCTTATATTACAAATAGCAGAACAGACAACAAGCAGGAATGGTATTATGTGAACACTGTAAAAGCAGTAAAGATGTGGATTTGGTCTGAGTATGTCTTCCTGTGTGTTACATAACTAACACTGAAAACTCACATCTGGAGACATGATAGAAACGCAAACTGTAATCCTCATACTTTACTACTGTCCATGGGATTTTCACTTCCCCTGGTATTTGTCAGTACAGAGGGCATTCAACTTTCTCTAGCACAGGGTTTTTCTGCATGAGTAATTTCCACTGGTTCTGGCCCATACCACTTCGTTTCTTTTGCAGATTTCTGCATCTGTTTTGGTGCCTACAGGGTTCACTTCAGGTTTTCCATGTTTTTCCCTCCAGCTTTGGGGAAAGCAATTTTACCCCAGTCTTCCCCCAAAAAACTGATTTGGGTCACTTTTACTCTTTGGGCATAATTCTTCAACTGGGTTTTTTTGTTCTGCCCATCGATGCTTATCAATGCCCACCTCCTGTCATTAAAGCACATCCTCCCTCCTACCCCTCCCTCCCTCTTTTCCTTCTGCTTTAATTTCATTTTTTTTAAAAATCAAAGCAATCTTGATAGGCAATATAAGAACAAGACTGCTGTTGAACATTACCACATCTGCTTTCCCACACAAGGAAGGAGCATTTTTAAAAAACAAAGTAAGAGATCATTAATACATGCTTGTAATTTGAGACAAATGTTCTTTTTTAACATTCAAAGGTTATATTGATATTAAGAAAGCTTTTATCAGTATAAGACGTGTCCCTCAAAACCACTTTCCTGCCATAGCAATAGAATTTTCTTCTTTAATACAGATAGAAAAGGACTCTGTATGGGAAACACTTTTTTTCAAAAATGCCACCCCAGAACTTTTTTTAAAAATACATTGATAAATGCAGAGCTACAGGGGGACTATGCAAGCACCTTTCCTCCAAGCATTCTTAATGTTACTTAGAATTTAGTGCTTCACACATGGTCAGGCACCCTTTTGTTTTTGGAAGTTTTCTATCATTTTCTGTTTTTCTGTGGAGGAAAATGGTGATTCTTGCACATGAGTGCAGATCAGCCTACCACTGATGAGAGAATCCCCTTGTGAGAACCCTTCAACAGGGCATGAACTTAACTATCCAATACAAATGGCATTGGATGGTAACTATGAACATTGTAGAAAAACATTTCCCATAGTGAAGTGCCATTTCTGTTTTATTTTTTACAACTGGAGATTCTCGGGTCTCAAAATGGCTACCAGAAGAAATCAACAAAGCAAATCATCATCCCACCAGTGAATCGTTATCAAAAAATCATCCCAGCCAGCCCTGTACTGTACATTCAAACTCAACAGGGTGGGAGGACCTCTGCCCAATCAGCTAATTACAAATAGGTAGCTCTTGTAGCATTATGTTACTGTATTAATATAGTACATGCACCAAAAAAATTAAACATGGGGGAGGTGCTATGATGCCACCAGTGTCACCTCAGCCCCCTTGCTCTATATTCTTAATTATTTCAGCATGTATGGAACAAATGAATCAACTCCATGATTGAAATAATGCAGACAGAGGGCAGACATGTAGAATGACCATACCCAAGCCAATTCTGATGCCTGGGGATTGACTGCTAAGAACACCTTTAATAAGTTGAACATGTGAGAAAGTCTACAGAGGGGGCATATGTGCCAAAGGTATATAGCATGGAGTAAGCAACACCAGCACGTGTAATGCAGCTGGTTCTTCACTGGCAGCACTGTGGTTTGGAAGATGATGAGTGTCATGATTTATGACTGGCACCACCTCCTGCATCCACACAACCACCAGCCAGATCCAAGACCCTGGAAGTCCCAGTGTGACTTTGGTTTGATTGCACTGCATCCAGCTAAGTACATCCCTTGTCCATCTCTCCACTTTTGCCTCGTAGTGCATCAACATCTTTACATGTCGCACTGGCACTTGGGCCCAAAAGATTGCTGCCCCCTGGTATGTCTTTTGCTATCTGCCATCCCATCTATGCTATTCTCTATGGTATATCTTTCAGGGGACTTAGAAGGTAAAGTGAAATGGCTGGATAATTTCCAGAAATTCAAACAGCTTCAGGAAATTATAATTTGGCCTCCACTTTGGGATCAAGACAAAAGGTTTTTTGTTCCTGAGGTAAGCAATTTATCCATCATTTTAAAAAAATGCCTTCAACCTGCCTTCTGAAAACTTCAGTTAAAGATAAAGATCTAAAAATTACAGCACCGAGATTAACACTTAGAATTAGTTCAGGCACTCTTTGGGCTGCTCCCCACTAGCAACAGTGATAACTGTGTTTGTCTTCGATTTTGAGCATGAGTGCCTGCAAGGAGGGCAAGGGGGAGACACCCCTTCAGAATCCTAAACTTACTGATCTGCAGCTACAATACTCCTCCCCCCACACCAGTTATTTTTGTGATGATGGAGAAAAAATACCTGGTGGTCCAAAGGGCTCGGGCATTGATTGCCCTTAATATAACTGAAACAAACTCAGTGGTGTGACTAAAATTTAGATACAGATTTATAATAATGTTAATTCACAACTGCCTATATGCAGGGAATTCTTTGCTCAGATTTAAAAGTACAAGTTGTATCAAGGCAATCTTTTTTGCAACTTGAGAAAACTGTTCTCTAAATGGCAAGTAGTGTAACAAAGCATGCAGTAGTCTTACATTATTTTCTTACAGAACCTACAGGGGGACAGGCTTGGGATTTTAGCTGCTGTGAAGTTACAAACATCCTGAAATATATTTCTTCAAAAACACAGAAGTAGAATGGGAAAAAAGAACTTGCATGTCTCTGAAAATATGATGTTCTCACAAACTCTAAAATGGTTTTTGTCCAGTGCTGATGCCAACATCAAGTTAAATATTCTAATCCAAATGTTAGCGGTCTTAAACTTTTGAATAAATTCTCCCTTACCAGTTACTAATCGAACCTATATGGCTCTCTTATTCTCTTACAAGAGTCTTAAATTCATATTAAGGGACAACCCAAAAGAAAGCATCTTGTCACCTACAAAGAGATACCTTCTTCATGAAGGGAAATTAACTCTTGCAGGTAAGTCCCAGCTTTAATAGCTAACTCATACAACAGACAGGATGTAACACAGCTTTAGGTATTCTCCAAACATAATGGCATGGTTTGAATGGAAGTGAGATACTGTCAAGCGAAGGCTTTTCTCTGAGTGATGTCTTGTTGTGCCTCTGGATATTTCTTTAAAATACAGAAGAACCAACTCATAGGATGTTGCTATTAATGACAAGTCATGTATCTCTTTTATAGCGCAATACAAAGTTTAAACCAGAGGTGTCAATCATATGGCCCACGAGCCAGATCCAGCCTGTCCAGGGCTTTTATCCAGCCCACAAGCATGCAAGGGGGAGAACATGAGGCGAGAGGGAGGGAACAAGAAGCTGCTTGGGGGAATCATGGCTCCAGTGCATGATGGAACAACCTCCTCTATAGCAGCTTACTTCAGCGTCAGCCTCCCTGCTAAGTAGGGGGTCGCTGCAACTGCATGCCTGCCTCCCCTGCCTCCCTTCCCACAGTGAGGCAGCTCTTTTCTCTACCCAGCAAAAGTGGCATACCATGTGCAGGCTAGGGTAATGGACCACCCTGGGTGCATTCAGTGAGGGAAACCCAGATGCCCAGTGGGGAGGCTTTGCATTGGGTGAGAGGAGGAATGGGCTGTGGGGACACTTAGCCTTCCTGACATGGACTGTGACGCTGGAAAAGAGGATCATTCTTCCTCTCCCCCAGTTTGGGGGAGCCAGTTTGGTGTAGTGGTTAAGTGTGCGGACTCTAATCTGGGAGAACCGGGTTTGATTCCCCACTCCTCCACTTGCACCTGGCTGGATGACCTTGGGCAAGCCATAGCTCTGTACCAGCTGTTCCCTCAAGGACAGCTTGGGAAAGAGCTCTCTCAGCCCCACCTACCTCACAGGGTGTCTGTTGCGGGGAGGGGAAGGGAAAAGGAGTTTGTAAGCCACTCTGAGACTCCCTTGGGGAGTGGAGGGCGGGTTATAAATCCAATCTCCTCCTCCTCCTCCTCCTCCTCCTCCCCAAATGCAAGGCCTCACCCTCAAGTGAGTCTCAATCAAAAAGGTTAGAAAAAAATACCTTCTCTTCTTGCCCAGGCAGCACAGTATTCTTAACTCTGCTGAGCAACAAGAGAATGCAATTTCCTCCCTCGATAAAGTCAGGGATGCCCGAGAGCCAGCAACTTGAGAGGGCCTGCTTCAGAATCCAAGAATCCTTCCTGCGTCTCTGCATGCATTGGATGCTCAGAAGTGCCCAGGCTGTCCCAGCTTGCAGCATGAGGCTGGAGAACAGGGCAGTCTTTCACATCACAGTATCAACTAAACGTATCTGGTCGCTTCATTTCTTGTCCTTCCACAGGATTGTGAGGTTTGAGGTAAAAACTGAATTGCTCCAATTAAGCTGGGTAATTTTCCGCCTGGGCCCTGAAGACCTTGCAATCAGTTTCTTTTCCGGGAAGATTTAGGAAAGTCTATATATCAAAACTGATTCTCTTTGAAGCATGTTTGTATTTTGAGTAAAAAATAATATCATTAATTGGGTTTGCCTGTGTCCTTTATAAACTTTATATCTCTGGTATCTGGCGTTACATTTTATGGCACACATGACCTGACCCGACAAAGTGACTTTTATATCATATCCATCCCTCATAACAAATGATTTAGACACTCCTCATTTAGACAATCCCCTAACAATGTTTATATCGCTGAACATTTATGTGTACTTATATTGTAGTTGTGTATGTATATGTTAAGTGCTGCCAAATCACTTCTGACTTATGGCAACCCAATGAATTAATGTCCTCCAAAATGCCCTATTGTTAACCGCCTTGCTCAGGTCTTGCAGACTGAGCGCCATGGCTTCCTTTACTGAATCAATCCGTCTCATGTTGGTCTTCCTCTTTTCCTGTTGCCTTCAATTTTCCTAGCATTATCGTCTTTTACAGTGACTCATCTTCTCATAATGTGACCAAAGTATGATAGTCTCAAGTTTAGTCATTTTAGCTTCTAGGGAGGGTCCAGGCTTGATTTGATCGAGAACCCACAGTCCATGGTATCCATAAAACCCTCATCCAACACATTTCAAATGAATCAACTTTCCTCATTGTCCATCTTTCACACCCATACACTGTAATGGGGAATACTATGGTATGAATTGTCTTGACCTTGGTCGCCAGCTACTCATCCTTACACTTAAGGATCTTTTCTAGCTCCTTCATGGCTGCCCTTCCCAGTCTCAATCTCCCTCTGACTTCTTGGGTGCAGTCTCCTTTTTGGTTGATGATGGAGCCAAGATATAGAAAATCTTTAGCTATTTCAGTTTCTTCATCATCAACCTTAAAGCTGTGTAATTCCCTGATAGTCATTACTTTTGTCTTCTTGATGCTCAGGTATAATCCTGCTTTCTGCTTTAAGGCATTATGGCAGATGTAAAATAGAAGTTAAACGTGAAACCTAGCATTTAAAGATTCCTTTTGTTTCCTGCAAGAGAATTATATTATGCCCAGTTATTTTTCACTTTAACTTCAATACTAAAATATCTTGTGGCTTATCAGTGGGGGTAAATTGAAATTAACACAGAATTTTTTCCCTTTCACAGAGAGCATTCTATTCTATCATAATCAACCACACCCAGAAAAATCTGCAGAATTCTGAAATTAAGAAACTGATTGTTTATTAAATAAACTTCCAAACTATTTTAGTTATACAGATTCCAAAGCAAGCAGCAGTGAGGAATACATTATCCGTTTTGTAAAAACATACAACTCTCTGCTTTCTCCTTTAGAACATACAAGACTCATTGACGTCTACCTGTTTTTATTTGATGATTTGCTTTTGATTACAAAACTTAACCGGCACAAAAAGGTAACAAAAAAAATTGGTTACAGCTGCCACAATACATCTGTATCTGTAGGTGTAACAAATGCTTTAGAAAATATTTTAAAAATAAAAAAAATGTTAAGGGTTTCTGTGTAGATAGGTATTGCTAATACAGTGACTATACAAAAGGCAAAAATTGAAGAATGGGGTATGGTGAGTCTGTTGTATATACTGCATCTCGTACTTGACAACTCCTGATAGTATTACACATGCATGCTGCCCTGAGCTTCTTAGGGGCTGGAGTTAAACATTAAATAGCTTACAGATATGAATTTCATGTACAGCTAACTGTGCAGTATTTTCTCCAAGAGGGCAGCTTCCACTATGTCCTGTGGCATTTTTTAAAAAGAGAAATAGTTGGCCTCTTCAGAAACAGTAGGGACAACAGTCATAAGGAAGGATGTAATTGTGGCAATAAAACGAAAGGCAGGTCAAGGCAGTAAAGAGGTACCAAGGAGTTTGGGCAATTTGAGATGACATCACATAAAGTTGTAAAGTTCTTTCAATACCTCCCTTCATTGGAGAAAACAAGCAGATAAATGGAATTGACATTGACCAGACTCATAAAAATCCTGTGTATGATCGCTGAGAAATCAAAAGGTAAATGTAAAAAATACTGAAAACTGCAACTGCCACTATTTTGTGTTAAAATAACATCCCTCAGAGGGGGTTTCCTCTCTTCCCTACTTGTAATATTGCGACACTGACATTTTCCTTCATTACACGCCTCGCTGCTTCTTTTGGCTGGATGTTCTCTAAAGTAACAAATTAATGCTGGACATTCTTTAAGTCCATTTTCTTTGTGTTACTGTGCATACTCGGAAGGAAGTTCATGAAAGCAATTCCTGCTTTTTCCATTCCTTTTTGTAAAACAAAGGAAGTTAGATGGGTTTTGTTCCCCCCACCCACATTTTGCTTGGAAATTTGCCATTTCTGTTGTAGTCTACAACATATACACAATAAGACGTTTATGCAATCTAATTTTCTTTATTTCAGAAATCTGCAGGTTCCAATGTGAGTTTAATACCTGTCTGCCCTTTCTTCACACCCGAGTTGCAGTCTTTGCTTGAAGAAGGTGGTTCTTGCACGGTGCTGAACCCGCCTATTCCACTAGACAGGCTGATTGTAAAAAACATTGATTCAGTCCATGTAACAGGTACACATTAAATATGTTTTAGCTATGGCATTATTAAGATGGTAAATATTAAGCAGAGGTATGGTATATATGTAGTGCTAGGCATTTTGTATATGCATTTCAAGCAGCTTTCTTTTAAACACATTAACCGTCAGCCAATTAGAAGGCTGTTACCAGGATAGATCCCAGATTACAAACCATTAATCAGTTTAGATGACAGTTCACTGCTGCTGTTAGTTAATCACTTCTGCCAAACTACGCAACAATCCTGACTGTAAACTGGCATAGGAGTCAATGACTTCTATTGCCAAGAAAGTTAACACTTAATGCCAGAAAAACTCTCTTAAAGGAGATCAGTTTCATGACAGGAGCTATCTGCTGTGTTTAGAATAAGACAACAGGGACAGGCTGTTTAGAGATCATGGGAAACTGTCTTACCAACTGTCAATTTTTTTCCTTAGTTTTAGGGCTACGAAATACTTTTCTAATACAGCAAGAAAACCGGTATCAACAGTGCATAGCAGCTTTCTTAATGCAAGCACAGACTGAGTCAGTCAAGGTAGGCATCTTAGTTTATAAACTTTACTTAAGAAATCACATATATCCACACAAAGAACTAATATAAAAATACATTTCTAACTGATTCAGCTATTATAGCTGCCTACTATGCTTGTGCACTGTTACTACCACACCCGAATGACTGACCTTCTTAAAGTTTACTGTAAACAGTACTGTCGACATTGAAATACCAGATAATTTAAAACTCTCAAGGTTTCTGTAAATAAGAATATGATAGAGGAAACAAAAGCAACTCTGCTTTCATACTGGAAGAGAATCTGCTTATTAGAGAACAACTTCTAATTACAATGGCAGTTTTTAAACCACTTGCACTACACAGAAAATAATAAACTATAGTTTTATCTATATTGATAAATTATCTATATTATCTATATTAATAAATTAGGTTACTTGTGTTATTAAAACAAAGTTTACAGACTATTATTATTTTCCATTGCAGAAAACATGGATGTCACAGATGGAGACTGCGATGTCAGATTATGCAAAGAGATACACAACTCCCAGTTTACCAGCTGAATCATCTGAAATTTAATTGTTGTCAGTTGTAAGCTGATGGGCATTGGAAATCGCAAATTTAATTTTTTAAAGCAAACCTTTGGATGTTTGCAAATATTTCTGGGAGCCCATTCTTCCCTAAGAAAGGAGGAAAAAAGATAATTTGGATGGCCAATTGCAGATTACAATTCTCTCAGGAAGAATTTTCAAGTGTCCTGCTTCAATTCTGCTTCTTACTGGTAAGAAAAAAAGGAGAATTTGGAAAAAGCAACACTTGCTTTGGCAGTATATGATAAACCTGGAAAAGGGGTAATACCCAAATAGGAAAAAAAAGGTTTTCATTAAATCACCACCTCTTAAATTGTCTTAATTTCCTCTGCAGTCCCATTTATGGCAGCAGTAATCTCAAAGAGAGCAATCATACATTTATTTATGGTTACAAGAAATGCTTCTAGAATATATTTTACTAGAATACCAATGAACATCACCTACTCTGTTTTCTTACTTCAAAAATCAATTTTCCAAACCTACAGATGTTCATCAAATAACCATCTACCACTGACCTTCAAAAAAGTTCCCCTTGTTTTATTTACTTCTACACAAATTCATTTTTGATGCAGAGTAAACATCAAGAGTTCAACGTCCACAACGCACAGCTTGCAAGAAGAGTTGTGATGTCCTCCTGGGTCAAGTCTCTTTTACAAACTTCACCTCAACAGACATTTTTTTCTCTTTCTCACAGTCTCCACTTCTCCAGAATTCAACGAGATGGGATAGAATTTGCTTACCTGGCCCACAGCTCCTATTAGTTGATAGGAGTTTGTTACTCAGTTCCCCCCCCCCCCGGGGGGGGCTGTCTGCTACTTTTGGCAACTAAAATTTGACACTAGCAGAACGCAGAAACAAAGAGAGGCTGCTAGAAACATAGCAACAGGATGGTTGGTGCTGAAAACTGTTTCCACAAAGGTTTGTTGGCTCACATGGGAAGCACCCACAATGTTGCTGTACCTTTACAATGCCAGCAGAACCCGTATTGGATACTTTGCACATGAGCTGGACCAACAGCAGAAATACTTTTCAGTGGCACCTTGACATATTAGAATCTGCATTGTGTTTGCTTTTAGCAGCTCCTCTGAACTAACAAACCATTTTTCACAATCAAGCATAACCCACATCTACACCACAAGATCAGGGACAGGGAAATTTTTTGAATTTTTTAAAAAAGAATATAGCGATAGCTTTCTACACTGGCAAGAACACAGTAAATTAATCATTGCAAACCATCTAATAGAAATGTCTAATTTTATTTTCAGCCCAATAACAGATTAGAATACAAAAGTAACATTTTCACAATTATCCACCATGTGTTTCATACAGAATTAGCTGATGCATGGTCTCATTTTCTTTTCCTCAGCTTTCATTACTTTCCAAACGTAGAGTTTAGGGATTACAGTGCATACTGAACTAGACCCTTTCACGATATAAGGCACAACTACATGACAACAAGTCATAAAACACGCCACTGAAAGGAGGACTTAAGAGAACCCAACTTATAAAAATAGTCATGCAAGACTATCTACAGATCATATGACTGCAAGAGTCCAGTCTTTAAAAAGAAGTGCAATATAATTTATCTAAGCCTTCCTTACTACATTTCCTGTAAATATAAAGGTAAGCACAGAAATCATCCAATTCTAATTTATACAATTATACAGAAAAATCAGTAAATATTATGAACAATATTCACATCTGCGACCATAATAAACCAATTATTAGAAAGAGGCCAACAGGACAGTACAATTTGTGGCACACATTCGTTACAGCATAATAGCATTTGTCAACCTTATCTACAGTTCTGGAAAAAGAGGCTAATATAATGGCACATAAATGTTAATGGTAGCCTGTTGCCAACATGACATACACAGCTGATATAGTCCAACAGACCATAGCTAGAACATTTTGTGTTGATAATTTAACTCCTATCCAACTGCTACAGGGTGGTGGGTTTTTTAAAGAACTAAGACTACCGAGGTCAAAAGAACACTAGCTCATCAATCATAATTTGAAACTACTTAATACACATACATACCGAAATATTAAATTTTTGGTCAGACAAAACACTTGCAAATTTGGCAGTCATCACAAATTATACTTATACTTAACAATATAGTGAGGAAGGAAACCCTATCAAAATGAACTATAGTTGAATTTCATATCCAGAGGTAGTTAAATGAAATCTTATAGTCATCAAGTGTCAGATTGAATTTTTTTACAAAAAAAACTATTTTCTTACAAAAGTGACAAATCCTATACAAGCAGCATTTTGGACAGATGTCTATTATAAAAAGTTTCTGTGTTTGCAAACCTAATATGACATTCTGCACTGATCCCCTTTGGTGCTGTGAACTGGGATTTAGCAACATTACAGTGTACCTTTTGTAAGAGCCAACAAGAGACCTCAACCTGCCACACCAGATTGTAGACTGATGCATCAACAATGAACCAACCACTTAAGAATTGTTAAACTTGTTAAACAGCAGCAAAACTTATTATCCATGTGGGGATGACAATGGAAAAAGAAACCACCGTTGAACATAGTGCCTCTTTTATCAGCACACAAAATATTAGTTTACTGATAGCAGATATTTTCTATTTCTCATTGTACCTGATGTAAAATGACTGCATAGAATACTGTGTTGTTTTATGGACAGACAGAAAAACTGTCAGTAATGAGGACTAGTAGCTCTTTAAGTAGCAATTATAATTGTTTTAAGGATATACTTCTTTTAAGCTTTAGTCATTCTTAATGTAACCACACAGACTCTTAGGTAGGGGTTTTTCCTCTGTACTTATTGCTATGATCTGGAAAACAGACCATCCAGTAAACTCTAGTGTGATTTAATGGTCAAAAAACAAGAGCCCAAAAAATGTATAATGAAAATCATTCAAATACAATATAAATGTGCAAAATTGCTAAATCCATATTTTTTAATTTTTAAAAAAAAAATTAAATAAAACAATAGCCATTAAGAGCATGCAGATTAATTTCTGATAGATGTATCTGTGGGAATGCATAGGAATTATGGATATAATATTCCTAAACACCAAACAAAATTACTATGGATTTCAATCAGCATTTATCTAAGAACATATACTTCTGTGTACCAATTACTACATCAGTTCTTGCAAAATAGTCATTTAATCTCTTGCATATTATATTCATTACACTAGAAAGAAAAAGTGCATAGTGCATGACAATGCTATTCTTACCCTTCCTGAGGTTTTCTTGGTTTTCCACTTGAAGTAATTCAAATTTCCAAACTGTACCACTGTTAAGAGAGACCTTATGCTCTTCTGCCGGATAGTATAAATGTTCAGTTCTGTCCCCAAATACATGTAATTTCTAGGGCTGTAGTGTGTAGTCAATTAAACGGTTAACCAATTAACAGATACATGTATGGCGGATACTACTTTCAAAGAGGCATGGAACATGGTCTCTCATATTGGAGTGAATGCTGCCCCAAGATGGTGCCTACTGCAAGAGCATACACCAAAAACAAAATATTTCTTCTTCAGAACTTGTTTATTCAATGTGCAAGCTTATGTATATTTAACCAATTAAAACTCATATTTTAATCAAGTGACAGCCCTAATAATTTCCTGTTCTCCAGTGGCTGCTTTGGATATTTCTTTTCTCTGTTCCAGTTTCAGGACAAAGGGGAATAACTAAATCTAGCATAGGCAGAACTTGCATACCTGATTCAAGATGTCTGTAAATTTCATGCATCATATTTGAATCTGACATGTGGAGATTTGAATGATATCTGGGTTCTATTGTTTGCCCCTCTCTTCCAACCCACTATCTTTTAGAGAAAATAACATTCAAAGTGTCTGTAAGGGTTAATTATTCCCAAACTGCATTACAATGATGTTAAACAAATGAGCATGTAGCATCTGTGCTTGCTGGGTTCACTTCACTCCTAAACAAGGGAATCAAGGAAAACTACATGGCATTTGAAAAAGTTCAAAAAACTACAAGCCATCTTGTATTTCAGTAATCCTAAATTTTACAAGCACATCACTATTCTGAAACAACACAGTGGACTGTGCATGTATGTATTCATGTAAGGACATTATCTGCATACCTTTCTTAGCCAAAAGATTACAATATTAGCAATATGATGTATCTGCCACCTGACTCCAACTGCTAAATGTATTAATAGCAATTTCAGCTGAATAAAATATGGCATCATTGTACTATCCCCATGACTTACATATACCTCATTAAACTAGTTCAGGTAAGGCAAGACAGATACTGGTGATAGAATTTTTGACTTCCAAAAATCTTTAAAGCCATCCCTTTGTTACGGGTATTTTATTCCATTTCTGTGGGCTGACTAACCAAACCTTTAGCAAGAACTGAGAAAAAGATGACAAAAATATACACGGGAAATGCAGGGGCACCAGGGTAACCACTTACCTGGGAAAAAAATTTTTAGTGGTAGCCTAAAAATGCAACCAAGCATAAGAGCTTGCAGAGAAGAGGGGAGGATTAAACACAGACCTACCTCAAAGATACAGGAACTTGCATATTAATGAGGAAGTAATCCACATAAAGACCTTGGATATTATGTATTCACAGATACACTACAGTCTTAACACTGCTTTTCATTTTCAGTGAAACATATAGTGATACCCTAGTGAACAAGCCCAAAATTTTAAAACCTCAAGGCAGTTTTCCATTAACTGGGTGCAAATCACAAAAGTGGGACTCCCAGCAAGGAAAAACAAAGAAAAAGACAAAAAACAAACAAAAACCAAAAAAACCTGCTTGGGACTATTATCTTAAGCATTCCAATGCAGCCATTAAAATGCAATTATGCCATTTCAGCGGCTATATTTGATACACAAAATCCTTACAAATACATTTACTTAAAAGATGTTATTTTTGAGCAAAGAAATCAGAATTAAAAAAAATACATTGTTGCTTCTCTGCTTAAAACTTTATTTACAGGTTACTGGGGATTTTTAAACTAGACACAGAAGCTCCTGTAGGGTGAAACCCAAACACGCCATAGATAACGTCAGCCTCACAAGAAGTACAATTTGACTTATTTTAAATGCTACTAGAATTTTGCCAATTGTTACAATCATTGCCCAAACCAAACAGTAGTCTGAGTGTTGTACGAAGTGCATAACAGAAACGTTTATTCTAGCATAACATGTAGGAGTAGTTATCCTTGTAAATCATTGAAACAAGTATCACAGACACGAACAGGTTTCTTTGAAGAAGGAGTTAAGGCATTCTTTGATGAACACTCGGCACAGAAGATATTTCCACACTGTCTGCAGTGATGCTGTAAAATAGAGGAAAATATATATATATTATACACATGCACCCCACACCAGCACATGCATGCACAGTGTTGCCAATGAAATGTTAAAATAAAACAATATATGTACTACTTCTAGAAGAATTGTGAGGTTAAGTATTTCAACAACACTGTTCAGTGAGTTTTATGCCAAAAATATTCCCAGTAAATTGGATGGCATGGACTCAAATGAGGAGAAATACATATAAAGTGACTACTTAGCACCGTAGATTTTTCATAAAAGATCTAGTCTTGGAACTCAGACTAGCATAATCCCTCTTCTCCTTCACAAGGGTCTCTGAATCCTTCCTGGTTACAACAAGCCATAACCACAAACTACAATTTCTTTCTTGCCTAAAAGGAAGGAATAAAACATGGTTTAATCCTCATTTGTAGGCAAGAAATAAAACCACTTGGTTTTATTTACTGGTTCAGACACAAACAAACTATGGTTGGCTGAGAACCAGGAAGTCTTCAATTCCCCGCCACAAACAAAAGTAAGAAGGAAAGTGACATACAGTTCTAAGGGCTCTGCCACAGCAAGCAGCCCCATCAAAACTGCTAGAGAGCATTCTATTACGTCACACCTTCCCAAGCAGGTAAAAACTGGAAATCAGTTTGAGTATATTTGATGCTGGCCCTGTTGGAATAAAGAACGTAAACAGACATGCAATGTACACGCATCCCTCAATGACACTTTCACACTACCGTGTTCATAGTCTTAAAATTGTATCCAGCTGCATACAACCTTTCAGATTACCAAAGATTATGTCTAGTTGAACAAGATGGGTAGCCATATTAGTCTGTCTGTAACAGAAGAAGAGAGTAAGAGACCAGTAGCACTTTAAAGATGCACAACATTTGTGGCAGGGTATGAGCTTTCGTGAGTCACTGAACACTTTTTGACACTGAAGAAGTGAGCTGTGACTCATGAAAGCTCATACCCTGCCACACATTTTATTAGTTTTTAAGGTGCTACTGGACCCTTGCTCTTTTCTAGTTGAGCAGGTAGTGTCATCAATTTAAAAGAAAAGGAGTGAATACATAATACAACACGACTGTATTATGGGGTACCTTAAGCCTCAAGGGGTATAGCTTAAGGAGAGGAAATGTTTCCTTTAATAAATCTGACAGAAACCAACATTTTTATCTTGCCACCTTTTAAAATAATTTCCTTAAAACAAGGTGTTTCAAAAAGGAAAAAAAAATACACATACCTTTCTTATTGTTACAGAAAAATTTCTCCCACAGGCCATGCAATTCTGAACCTCATTGTCTTCTGCCCACTTCCTATTTAGGGCTTGTGTATGTTTGATCTATACAAAGTTTTAAATGCAGCCATTAGTGAAACTTAAATAAAAAATTCAAGAGACAGCAAAACAATTTAATGGAAATTCAGCTCTAATGTTGATGTCAAAGGACAGCAGAGACAACATCAGATCTCCCCCCCCCCCCTCTACTTCTTGGCACCCCACATTTCAGTGGCTGGCCCTTTCCCAGTCAGTCAGTTACTGACAGCAGGCCCTCTCTCTGACAGCCATCTGATGATCAGCTGTCAGGAAGTTCCACCCTGGGGGCAGGAAAGGACAGAAATGGGAATGATTGCTCAGAAGGTGCTTTTGGTCCCTCTCAGGTTTCACCATGCCTCCACAGAGCTGCTGTATGGAGGGAGGCCACTAGCCATGCTTCAGGCCTGGCTAGCACCTTTAAAAGGCTGCAGGGAGGAGGTCAAGGAATACAAATCAGCTCTAGTTCCTCTCTCAGAAGGGAGTAGAGCTGGGGGACAGGAAGTTAAATAGGATGGTGTTTAACCCCCGACTCTCTCTATCTGAAGCCAAGGGAAGATGTTTAAGCCAAATCAGATCCTGGTGCACAACAACTGTGACCTAGGACCCAACAGCTGGTAACATACACAAATGTATCTACATCTAAACCCAAGGATCCAGTCCTCTTTAAAAAACCAGCTAATAACTGTTGCACTTAGAATAACTGCATTTTTACACCCAAGCCTAAGCTCTCCGTGTTCATTTCATCACCTTCAAAAGTCCTGCTAATACCTGTTTACCTGAATGGTTTAATATTAGCACTGACCCCAAGTTTAGACACCAAAATGGAATACCTGCAGTGATTGGTTTTCTCTGCCAAGCTCTTGCATGGCTGCAGTAGTATCATCCAGTTTTCTTCGTGCGTCCATCAATTTGCTTTGAAGCTTTTCAATTTCTCCTTCACTTTTAAGGCACCTAAAAATGAGATGGTAAACCATTTTCTATTTTATGAAAATCCTATTACAGTAGGCTTTCATAGTTTTAACTGGGAAAATATAAAACTAATACAATAGCTGCCAAATAAATATAATTAACCTACCATAAACTATTTTTGCTTCTGTATGATGCCACTATAAAAGGGCAGTTGGTGGCAGATACAAGCAGAGGAGAAAGGACAAAATAAATGAAGTGGATTACAGAAGGAATGTTCCCTCAGTTGTGGGTTTAACTAGGCATATGAATCAAAGCAACAAAAACACCCCCAGGATTTTCTGATATGAAGTTACATCTCAAAAGATGTGAATCAATATTTCACCTTGAGTCCAATAAGAATTCCAGTAAGAACAAAAAGACAAAAGTCAAAAAGAAGCTAAAGAGTTAAGAGGGTCAAATCCTTCCATAACACTTTGAAATTTAAATTTAAATACACAATGATTGAAACTCAGATTGAATGCATATCACATATTAAGAAGGGCAGCACCAAACTTGGGAGGATGCTAGTGCCCTTGGATACAGAATGCTGAAAGGATTGCTAAATAAAGTCAGGGAGACTGAATAAAAATTGAATGATTTGCATCAATTTTCACTGTGGAAAAACACATTTACCCAGGCCAAAACTGTTTTTGGAAAGTACTCAGTTCTTCCATGTCTAGGAATTGACAAGAGATGAAGTTCTATGGCTAACTAACAAATGAAAAACTAGCAAATTACTGGTTTAAGTGGCATACACCTGACTGAAAGGAATTCAGATATGAAGCTTTTGACCTCCTAACAAATACATGCAACTTTCATTAATCAGCTTCCTTCCAGAGGATTGGAAGGCAGCACATTCAAGGCTATCTTGTGGATTAGAAACTCATTCAATAATGGGAAACAATGAGTATGAATAAGTGGACAAATCTTACAATAGACTGATGCTATATAATTTGTTCATAAGTATGATCTAGAAGGAATGCAGTGACCATGTTTGCAGATAACACCATAAACATACTGGATGGTGAGAAGGCTTCAAAAAGATCTCACTAAACTGGGTGAACAGGTGACAACAATGGGCAAATAAGGTTCAGGGTCTGAGGAACTGATGTCCTTGCACAAATCTGTGATATGGGTGCATACAGCCCTGGTCACTGTATGTCAAAAAGGTTATGGAAAAGGGGCAGAAAAGGACAACATGACAGAGGTTTATGAAATTACGCACTGGGTGGGGAACATGGGGAGAGATTTTTTTTTCTGCCTTTCCCATAATAAAGGAACTAGCAGACACCTAAAGAAGTCAATGTGCAGTAGACTCAGGACAGAAAAAAGGAACTACTTCTTTGCTTAAAGAATGATTGCCCTGTGGGATTCACTGTCACAGGCTGTGGTGGTGAATTAGACATCGCTGAGGGTGAGGTCTATCAATGGGTATGAGCCAGGATGACTAAATGGAACCTCCATGTTCAGAGGCAGTAATCCTTTAAACAACACTGGTGTCTTTGAACAACACTTAGTAAACAAATTTTAAAAGTACCCCATATTAATTAATTAAAAGTACCCCACTAGCAACAATTGTTTGAAGTTTTTAAAAAACCAACAATCCCCTTACCCTGCTCCTTATTCACTGGCTTACCTTTCTAACAACACCCTCCTCTCATCCTGATTATTTTGTACTGTAGCTTCCAGTACTGCAATCTCTCCACGCAGATCATCTGTTTGTTTCTCTAGCTCACCAACTCTTCTTTGGCTGCTTTGCCACTCTTTCTTCACTGTACTCAGGTTTTCATTCAGTGCTGTGATCTGCATGTTAAGCTTACTCTCTGACTCCTCGTGACTTTTACATCGTTCGTCTTTTTCCTTGATCTCTGCTTGCTAAGACAAAATAAACATTAACACACTGACATAATAGAACAGAAAACTAGCTTACCTAATGAATCCTTCTATTTGTTCGTCTGACAGTGGTCTAGACAATCAGTGCTCTCTCCTTCATCCACTAGAGGATGGAGAAGAATTGGAAGCACTTCCCAGTTCCTCCTTACAGCCAGTCTCCACAATAAAGCACAATCTGTACTTTGCTGAAGAAACAACTAACTCTGAACAAAGGTCACCTATGAAATGGATCCTTGACCACCGTCATGCAAAGCAGAAGAATTCACATTCTCCCTATTTGTCAGCCTCCAGAGGTCCAAAAACCACAATGTTACAGTTACAATGTCAGTTACAAGCCGTGACAGTAGCCTCAAGGAGGAAGGTAAGCAGAGAAAAACAACTGGCGCAGAACACCCCACTAGAGCCCCCTTCTGACAAAGGATCTTAATGGAGACAGAAGCACTGACTTAGCGCTCGTTGGAGAACACATGCACAGAGGGCCATGTTACTGCCCCACACAGTCTCTACATGCCATAGAATGGAAATCCAAAAAGGAAACTGATCCACTAGGCAACTGGGCCATAACCCTACATGGAGGTGACTGTCCATACAGACTTTCACATTGCATACTCTAAGCTAACTAGCAATAGCAACAGAAGCCTTAGATGCTCTGTTGCCTCCACCTATTCCATATGAAGACTTTCTAGAGGGCTGCATCCTTCTAAGGCAGATTCCACATGTCCTCCTGACTTCCAGGCAATGGCACGCTCTCTCTTGGGGTGGAATGGTTTGAGGCAAAAGGAAGGTAGGATGGCCTCTTATTCTCAGTGAAAACTGACTTTTACCACAGGAATGCTTACCCTCAAAAATCTTACATTACTACAAAGCCCCTTATTGCCCTATTTAAATTGCAAAGACTAGGTAAAGCAGTACCTTAAATTATTCTCTTCTGCTGTCTTACAGTCAGGACCAATAAGAAGGGGGACTAGGAGGGCTATTTGGGCTTGGTCTAAGTGTTAAATTTTTGGCATTTGATACGTTTCACAGCTGGTTTTATCATTTTACATTTTTATGATAGCTCAGGGCTTCAAAGCTGAAAGCTACCTGGATTCCCCTGGACCTCTGAAAGGGGCTACTTGACTGCACAAGAGGGGAACATGGGTTGCACGCATGTAATTGGTGGTCTTCATCATTTGTGCATTTGTCCATTCACACGGACAGATTTTACACCTGAAAAGTGCTTTGATTCAGGAACTCCTAGAGCTACCTTTTAGGTGCAAAAGACTTTCCCAGCAGAGCCACAGCCTTGAGTGTGCATACCCAAAGGGAAGAAGACAGGTCTTCACACCCTTCCAAAAAGTAATGCCGCAGCAACTGAAAACCGCCTGTTGCAGGGAAGGAGGCTGTGAATTCACAGATGACCAGTAACATCGGTTATTGCTAAGCAATCTGTTCTTCTTCTCTGTAGACTCTGTGCACCACAGTGATGGGTAAAGGTAAGTAAGCTGACTCCCTGGAGAGATGTACAGATCAATTAGGAGAAGAGGGAGCACAGCCTTGCTGAAAGATTCATCTGCTCTGGCAGCTTTAGGAGAAAGGATCCAGGTGACTGATCTGAGGAGTCAGTAAGAAGCTGAAAACAGCTCTCATGAAATTAGCGCCTACTACCCCAGGAAGTGTCTTATGGGCCAGCTCACATTAGAGCTTGATGGCAGCTGTGAACCAATAGCCTAACTATTGAAAAAACATTCTTTGTCCATTCTTCGAGTCCAAGAAGCACAGGAAGAGGCCTGGTTAACATGAATACCATACAAACAGGCACAAGTATCTCCCCAAACAGGTAGTTTTGCCCAAGTAGAAGGACAACATCCTTCTGGCATCCAGGGAATGCAGGACCCTAGATGTCAGGAAAATAGGAGAGAAGTACACGGTCCTGATTCAGATGGAATCCTGAGACATCTTTTGGCAGGAATGAAATGCTCACAAGCAGGACTGCCTTATCCTTGTGAAGCTGCAGGTATGGAAGGTCTGAGTGATGCAGCAAAGTTCAATGGACCTCTTTCCTGAAACTTGGAAAGTGACCTTAAAAGTGAGGCATCACAGGTAGCCATGGGCTTTAAGTCTTCCCATTAGTTGGGTAGTAACTAGCTGTAAGTTCCATAATAGTGTAGTTGGTATTTGAATTTTCTAAAATTCAGGACCATCTCCACCAGAGCTTCAAAACAATACTGTTCAATGTGTCAATGTCCTGTTGTAGTTCTCTGACTAAGTCTGGAACCTTGGGAAGATTGAGAAGGTGAAGTATCTTCTGGGCATCTTCTGGACATGGAGCAGGGGTCACTGGGAGTGTGGTGGGGAGATAGTTGTGAATTTCCTACATTGTGCAGGGGGTTGGACTAGATGACCCTTGATGTCCCTTCCAACTCATGATTCTAAAATTCTAAGTATCTTGTTAAATCTAGATTGTCTCAGCCAGTAAGGAGTCATTAAATTTGTGCACTTGTTTATCTTTCTAATGGCTTTGGGGTAAGCTGAATAAGTATAGATGTGCAGAACTGGCAGCCTGTCCACTGCTGAAGAAAGGTATCAGTCCTCCTTGGGTACTAAGTTCTGGCATCTGATGCTGTCTGGTGAAGAAATAATCCCAAATGCAGTTTGCTCTAGTGATGAGAAATTGATCACAGAAAAGATACAATCAGGGACCTTTCATAGACAATAAGTACCTGGCAGCTTAGTATATCAAAGTGTTATCCTTGGAGCCATGTTGATTGCTGTTTGTGGAATGTTGTGCTTGATTCTCCCACAAGCTTTAGGTGAGGTGAAACAGAGCCCCTCCTGTTTATCTAATATTTAGTAACCATACTGTCTGTGGCCACCTGCACTACTTTTCCTTCCAGCCTAGAAAGAAAAGTACTAAGTGTCCTGAAACTAGCTAGAAACATCTGGTGGTTGATCAGATCTTCTAAAGAATAACCAGTGTTGACAGACAGTGTGTCTGCTACAATATGCACCCACACTGAGAAGACCCTACCAGAGGTAGCAGCGAAGGTCACCAACTCAGCAGAGTCAAAGGAGTCATCATCTTCATCCTTCAAATATAAGGAAGAAGCAGAAACAACCTGTAGATTCTTTGGGGGAGTTGGATCAGATATGGGCAACTGGGTAAATGGTGACTCTATGGACACCTGAGGACCGCTTTGGCAGACATTATTACCAACACTATCACAGTAGGAACTGATGCAGATGAATCAGTGTGCATCACAGCTGGAACCAAGGAATGTTCTGTTGTTTCCCAAAGGACCAATGAATTTCAAAAGTTGCAGATGAGAGATCACAGCCAACATGAGCAAGATTCTGTGTGGACACTCATGTGACAAAACCCAAAAGCTCAGAGACCTTCAAGTACTGGGCCTAGTACCTCTGTTACCACTTTCTGCTCCCAACAGCAGTGGGCATCCCAAGAGAGATTAACCAGAACCAGTCCTATGGTTCCCATCATACAAAGACTGATGATGCTGGCTTTAGGAGTCTGAAGATGAAGACCTAGAAGAATCGAGTTATCATGAATGAGATGAGAATCTAGCTCAAGGAGACTTTGACAGAAATAGGTCAAGATGTAGAGGTTTAAGAGTGCCCAACTGGGACTCTTCAAGCAGCCTTCAGAGAAGGATCCTACCAGCTGGACATTGAATCCTATAAGTAGATGGCATTCTCAGGATCAGGATGATATCTTGAACCACTCCTAAGATTGGTTCCAGAGGTACTGGGACTGGTCTGTCAGAATACACTGAGAAACATCCACCTTTGGGACTGGGACAGAGGAGCAGTTGTTCATTCATCTACCTTTGACTGGTATTTCTCCTTATGGTGCTTGTTCCTCAGTTTCGATGATGATTCAGCTCAACACTTCTGCCTAGTCAGCTTAGTCTTCTGCTTGCTCAGTACCAAGAGAGTCAGTAATTATGGATCCAGCATCAGAAGATGCTGCACTGGCAGCACTGAAACCAAGCAGATGGGTTTCTACACATTCAACACCAGTTCTCTGATCATCAACTCAAAGGCTGAGAAGCTCTCTCCAAAAATGTGGCTCAGAGGAAACACTAGTCATACCTTGACTATTTAATAAACTTGAGACACTGGAGTTAAGTTTTTAGTGTGAGCTGATATTCAGTGTGCAGGAGAGGGCAATCATGAGCATCTGTCAACGGCAGCTTTTCACTGCACTGTCAACACTTAAAGTAGTGAACTGCACTGGGGTGCCACAGAGAACTGGAACAAAAGAAGATATGGCAACTTTTGATGAAAAGAAAAACGGAAGGCACAGCAAACTGTATATATTTCTTTATGAGAAAACTAGCCCACAGAGGAGCCTCTGATGAGAGTACTCCCCATTGCTGCTGTTGTTGCAGCAGGCGAGAGAGAACAGGCAGACAAGGAAAACAAAGTAGGAAGAGATGGGACTCGTTGCCTTCTGCAGTGTGCAGCTGAAATTACTTCATATGCCTTAAATTCTTCTTAATGCATAATGTCAATAAAGGTTTGTTGTTGTTGAAATTACTAATTATGTTTACAAATATATATTAATAAGCAAAGAGAATTACAGAGAAACTGTGCTCTGAGAGGAAAAGATGGTTGTGCCAAAAGCAAATGTTAGTAAGCAAAAGCTCTGGGCATGCACAAAGCCTTTCAGTGTGATGCACAGAGTCCACAAATAACTATTATGATTTGACAAGACCACTTTTGAAATTATGCTTTGCTGTACAGGTGTGCACCATAAAAAAATTTATTGAAATTTCATTTCATTATTTCAGGAAGAGCATGATTGTTTTTGTGAAGTTTCATCAGTACTGGTATTGTTTTTGAAATTTATTATATTATTTATGAAATTTGATTTTAAACTTCCGTCCCCCAGAGAAACCAGGCTCAGGGTGATGTACAACATAATATCATATAAACAACATTAGAAATGAATAAAACACAGCAATGACTAAAAGATGGCATTAAATTTTTTTCCTAATGATGCCACTGGCCTCACAGGGAGGCAAGGGGTGAGAGTGCCAGAAGGATGGAGGTATCGCTGTCCTCAATCAAATGCCTCGCGGAAAACCTCTGCCAGTTTGGTATAGTGGTTAAGAGTGGCGGACTCTAATCCGGAGAACTGGGTTTGATTCCCCACTCCTTCACATGAAGCCAGCTGGGTGACCTTGGGTTAGCCACAGTTCCCTCAGAGCTGTTCTCTCCACCAGAGCAGTTATCTCAGAGCTCTCTCAGCCCCACCTACCTCACAGGATATCTGTTGTGGGGAGAGGAAGGGAAGGTGATTGTAAGCTGCTCTGAAACTCCTTCAGGTAGTGAAGGGTGGGATATAAAACCAACCCTTCTTTTTCTTCCAGGCCCTACAGAACTGTATTATGTTATTCGGCTGACAGTTCCACCAGGTTGCAGCCAGAGTGGAAAGCACCCTGGCTCTGGTTGAGGACAGGGACCACCAGCAGATTTTGACCTACTGAGCACGGTGTTCTCCACTCATGTATCTACTGGTCCCGCAGATGCATGAGTGTATTTTTCAGGTTTAGTAATATCAGGACTCAGTAGATTTGGCCTCCAGTCTACTTTCACTGTTTTCTTCTGGCCAGGTGTACTGTCCAGAATACAGACACCAAGATGACTGCCTACTAAAAATAGTCAAAGTAGACCGGTCCAGATGCCACGTCTACCACCCAGTATTTTCAATGGGTAGTAGACTGGCATCCAAACTCACATGCCAGGTCGATCACTCATTAAAAACTATGTCCCAACTGTCAAGAGAAACTTCCCCAGAGACATGCCTGCCTAGGGCATTCTTAGTCATCTAGCACCACACTTTCTGCCACCAAAGCAACGAGTGCCAACCACTCATAACTGGGAGATGAGGTCCAAAGCTAGAAAGCATACACCCTTCCGCACACACAACAGGGCCAATATTTCCCTGACAACAGACCTCATTACAATTGTCTTCTTCAGCATTCGGTAAAGTGCCTGACTCCTAGAAAACACTCAAGAAAAACGCCATTATCTGGATCGCTGGAAGGTAACTACTTGTTACTACTTGTTACTCTTGTTACTACTTGTTACTCTTGAGAGATCTGTTTTTCACTGGGACTGTACTCAGGAGAGATGGAGAACAGACTCACACTTTCCCTCCACGACCCTTGTAGAGAGACTTGATCAGTTGTAGCAGAAGAACATATGCTTATTCAAATCCTCCCCAGCACTGAGTTTTTAAAAAGTAGAGAAATTAAATAATTTGGGTTATGAGACGTGCACTAACTGATAAACAGTCTTCAAAATAAGGAAATCTGGCTGCCAAATACCCTGGATACTGTTTTCTTGAAATATTATGAACCAATTCATACAATCAACCATTGCACGATAAGGAATTTGGAAAATGGAATGGGACTGTATGTATCTAACATGAACATCAGAAATCTATATATTATATTGTGAAATTACAAATTATGATTACAAATATACATTAATAAGCAAAGAATTGCAGCAAAAGAATACCATATATAAATACAACATACTTAAAGTATAGTGTAAAAAGACTTATTCCTGACCTTATGGATTCTGTCAAGAGAGAGTCCATCTCAGAGGAAAATTCCACCTAAACTTTCATTTCACTGTACTCTGACTCATCTGCCAGGGTCGCCCCCCCCCCCCCCGGCCCAATTTACGGTTACTAGCCAAAGTCATCTCCCAGGCCTGTTAATTAGCATTTGGTCTTTTATTTATGCTTTGTAAACAAAGTGGTATTTTGTATTTCTTTACACATCTACACTATTTTTACTATTCCTGCTTTTGAAATGTACACAGGTTTTTTGGGGGTGATGAATCCATAAGGTCAGGAATAAGTTTTAAAGTCTTTTTACACTATACTTAAAGTATTTTGTATTTATATATGGTATTGTTTCTCTGCAATTCTTCATTTCTTGGTTTTGATTTCTTTTGCAGTTGTTCCCTTTTTGCCCGATTGAGTACAAATATATACTGAACATAACTTGAATTCATTAGTGATTTCTGATGCATTCTGAAACAAGAGTTCAAAAAGCAATTTCACTTCCACAAAGAGAATGTAACTAGGGACAGGAGACATGCCATTAGTTTACACTAACATTCAAGTATGCCTGGATAGCAAGTTCTCTTCATATTATGTATACTGACCAATTTTGCTTCAAGTTCAGAATATTTCTTCTTCAAAACTTCTTCTCTCTTTTTCAACTGATCTTTCATAATTTCCTGATTCTTTTTCTCCTGTTCAAGGGCTATACTGATGTTATCGACTTTTTCCTGAAGCTCCAGTTTCTGCTGAATCAATAACTGCTTGGCCTCTTTTAGATTTGTCACTTCCTATTAAAAGATGCACAATATTACAAAATACAAAGTTAATGTGATACTTTCAACTGCACTACTACTGTTTTAGAGTCTTGTGTGCTAAAGTAGCCAGAGGATTTCTTTGCACCACAAAAACAACAAGATAATGGTATCAAATTACACTATTAGAGTAAATATATTTTATTATTTATTTATTTATTTTTCGTATTTATATCCCGCCCTCCCCGCAAGCGGGCTCATCTGGAACCATTTTATCTCTTAACCATTCCAAGAACTCCGCTGAACTCCTCAGGAAGTGTAAGTTCAGCACCTAAATGGTTCCAGATGAGAGAAAAGGTCAGCTTGGTTGGGAAAAATCTCAAATCATATGAACAGGAAAAACTCAGTACTAGGGGTGTGCATTCAGATGTACCTGAGCCACAAATCTACCTGAAAAATACCTTATCAGTATTTTTTGGTAACCCAAATGTATTTGTTTATATATATATATATATATATATATATATATATATATATATATATATATTGATTTTTCCAATATTTACAATTTCCACTTTAGACGATATCTGTATTACAGTTTCGTATAAAGAAACGGACTATGTTACCAATATACTATCTCGTATTATTACAGCATTATACCCACAATTGAGACAGCCCCTACAAGCCGCTGTCTCTAACTATCTGAGTATTTAACAGATCTAAGAAGAGAAAATAGAGGGGGGGAAGTACATTACTAGTCCATTTCCCTAGGTCAAATACATCAGTTTTATTCTTATCCATACAAACATCATAACAGGAAGTTTCGAGTCTATGATTCCACCAAGTTGTTTAACCATTCGTAAACACAATCCCATTTTTTTAAATACTTCTTCATTATTATATAATTCTAACAGACTTAATCGATCCATAACTGCTAAATCCAGCATTTTATGAATTCTCTCATCTCTGGAGGGAATTCTATCTGTTTTCCCATTTTTTGCCACTAAGATCCTTGCTGATGTAATAATATATACAATCATGCAAGATTCTGATTTTAAGTCATCTGGGATCATATTCAATAAATATATCTCTGGGCGCAGAGGTACTTTAATCTTCAATATTTCCTGTATAATTTTCTGTACATTTTCCCAGTATCTTTGTAGTTTTGGGCACCTCCACCAAACATGAAAATATGAACCGATATTATTATTGCATATCCAACAAATAAAGTATTAGTAAGGTAACCCAAATGTATTTGGGTTTTCTCGGGGGAGGGGGGAAATCCCCCCAAAATCCCAGATATATTTGGGAAATACTGGGTAGATACGAAAACAGCAAAGATGTGGGAGCAATCTGCCTGTTGGGCTTCTACTACAGTCCCTTTAAAGTTTAAAGGGACCGCAGAAGACAGCCCAAGGATCAGCTGTGCCAGTGGGGAGCAGACTGTTCCCACCAGATCAGCTTGGGGCTGGCTTCTCATGCAGCCCAGTTTAAACTAGGCTGCAGATAAAGCCAGCTCCAGGATCTGCTATGCCCCCAGGAGCCGATTGCTCCCTGCAGGCTGGGCTTTGTGCTGGCTTCCCCTGCAAGCCTCGCTTAAACTGGACTGCAGGAGAAGCAAACCCAACCAGGATCTCATGTGCCATGCAGAGCAATGTGCTCCATGTGGTACAGCAGCTCCTGGGGCTGGCTTCTCCTGCAGCCTGGTTTAAACCTGGCTGCTCCTGCAGCCAAGCCCGCCCCAGGACTGAACTGGCTTTTTAGAAAATTGGTATTTTTCTTCTTGGTTCTATTGGATTCCCCCAAAATTGGGATTTTTGAAAAATCCTAGATCCAAATATCACACCGGTATTGGGACCCGAGATTTTTCGGAAATCCCGACATTTTTTTCAAGTCCAGTAAACCCAAACCGAAAAACACAGTTTAAAAGATATTGCACACCCCTACTCTGTACACAGGAGGAAAGGTGGTTAATTGAGCAGGAAGAGGGTTGATGAAGATTGAGAAACTGAAGCACAGCAAAGTCCAGACACACAAAAGATGAACAAAAGGGCCAAGTGACAGAAGGCTGGGAAAAAAAGTTTGCTAACCTGTAACTGGTGTTCTTCAAGTGGTCATACAGAGTTTTGACTCAGAAAGACATAAAAATTCTTTCTGCTGTAATGCAAGGGATCCTCCAGCAGTGGCATAAACACAGGCTCCATTTCAGCTCAGCCACAGAAAAAGTTATGTTCTGATGGTAGGAAGGGAATGGACAAGCAACAGAGACTGGGGAGCTATGGGCTATCTTTCCAGCACTGGCTGGTGCATACAGCTGCTGTGGCCACCAGAAGTGCTGCCACTGCGCATCACCTGTATGCACTTACCCACCAATACTGGGAAGCTGGGAGCATGGGTGGCAGAATGCTTTCAAGCAAATAAGCAGGGGAAGGCAGGTGGAAGGGGAGATGAACAGGTGGGGGAGTCTATGACAATGGGCCCCCCCATCAGCTGCGCCACCTCAGGGTATGCTGACATCAGCCTTCTTTGACTGACCAGTACATGATATATGTTGAATATAATTGTGGAACCTGAACATAATTGCCAGTCACTGGCTTACACCCTGGTGTTGCAATCCAATGCATTCCAGATCTTTTGACTTCATTAAAAGAACCACAAATCTTGCAGCAACAGCGATTCCCATTTTTCCAAGGAATACATAAGTACTAGTTTGTGACCACATGGATCTCCCAGACATCAACATACCTTCTCAAATTCTTCTTTGAAGGCCCTACCCTCTTCTTTCAGCTTGGCATTCTCTTTTCCCAGTTTGTTGTTTATATTCTGGAGCTCAGTTGTTTTGGATTTTTCATTAGCCAAGTCTTTTTCTTTTAAAGCCTTGAAAGGAAAAAGCCCGTAGATGTGCTTAGGAGACTTCTTTCTGTTGATCTATGCTATTACAGAAGCACTTTCATTTTCAGTAAGGAGAGGCGCCTTTTAATACTCCACAGCATGTTCCTCCCCTACATAGAAACTGTTTAACAGAATTGCTTTCAATCTACCACAAAATACTATCATACGCATAAAAAATGATACATGTCAAAGTTGTACTGTTATTGTACACATCATCTTGCTTGTACTGCATCCCTTCTACTTTGTAACCCACCTTCCAATTATTGCATGTCACACATTAGACAGGGCTTTTTTATTGTCTTCCGATTCTGTAATCATAATCCCACTGCATTGTTTATTGGATATCTTACACTGTCTGACTGAGTTGTTTTCTATATTTTGTAATTTGACTTGCATCTTGGTGAGAAAGGTAGGCTATAAATGAAGTAAATGAAGAGCCCAAATGTATCTATATTTACTTAGAAGTAAGCCTGAGTAAGAACAAGGACTTTAAATTGTGCACAGGAGCACAAAAAAAGGATATTCAATATTATGGCCCCAAGGCAAGCTTTGGAGTTTGTTACCACTGAACCATTGTAGCACTGAATCCACACTGTTACAATAATTTTGGAATTTCACATACTCTATATAAACTATGTTATTTTTCCTAGGATACACTGAGTTCAAGCTTAAATCCATTCTGAAACCACCTCTATTTGCATAGCAGACCAAGCACACAAAAAGAGTTATTCCAGATTCTCTGTTAAAAGATTTATGCTCTGAAGAACACAACCTTGCTTTAAAAAAAAAATCATGTCAGGAGCAACAATCACTAGAACTCCAGCTCAAAACAGCAGAAGTGGGGGGAAAGGATGGAAATTACCTTCTCTTTCTGTATTTCCTGTAAGAGTTTTTCCTGCTCCTTCAACTGCTGTTCTTTTTTTGATGCATCTTGCTCCAGCGTAGCTCTTACGGTCTTAAGTTCTTTGATCAGCTGATTATGATTACTAATTTGATTTCTATTAGAAATCAGTTCCTCTTGAGCTAAAGCAAGCTTCTCCTCTGTAGACTAATTTAAGAAAAAGTAATTACAAAAAACAAATCTACCAGTATAATCACAGAGTCAGCTCCTGACAATGCTCAGCAGTAGACCTGACCCAGACTGAGTCCCAAATTATCCATCTATTCATTTATTTAGTTAACCCTGCACAATCCCAGATGTCCCTAAAGACACAGAAGCCCCAGCCAACGAAAAGGAAGCAGCTAAACCCTACATTGGGCATAGGAATATGGGCATAGGAATATGGAAGAAAGTGATAAAAGGTAGAACAGCCATTATTAAGAGACAGGACAAAAATGGCAACTAGCCCACACAAACTTGAAGCTTAATCTATTAAACAATTCAGATTCAAGCCAATGTAGCTGCTGAGTATTCCAGAAGTCTCCTCCAAAGGTCATCCAAAAAAGGGGGAGACTCTGGAAATGTAAAGGGGGTACAGTGTAACAAAAGGCATAATAATAAATAAAAATAAAAATAAATAAAATGCATAAATAAAAGAAAATATTTATGACTCATAGTAAAAGTCAATGTGGTAAATGTGATAAATGTGACATTCCATTAGTCTTAACAATCTTAGATGAACAGGGTCTCTGTCCATTTCTTCTCCTCAGGAACAGCAATCAACCAATCATATTCAGAAGAAAATGTTCCTCCACAGTTTACCTTTTTTGGTAGGCTTCCAAATGGTGAATTTCTAGAACTAATTTCCCCTTTTTACCATGACCTTGGTCCTTACCAGTTAATGGGAGCCACTCTGCTATTGCAGAGATAATCTCATTAATTTAGGCAATTAATTAATTAATTAATTAATTACACCTAGGAAAAGTAATGCCAGTCTCCAAGAAAACTGATTTTCTTCCTGAGAGTGTGCCTTTTGCTCTGAGATAGCTGGGCCTAGTCTTAAGCTTCTGTAAGGAGGACAACTGAGAAATGGAAGAGAAAAGAAAGTAACCTGCCTTGTCACATTAACTTCTTATAGGTCTTTACTTGCATAAAGCTACTATTTACAATATGTAAAGCTAACACTGTAGCTTTTTAGTAATGCACACATCATGAAGTTTACTATGACAAACACAAGCAGGTTAATCTTCAATGATACTGAAATACAAAGTGGCCTCTTTATAGTTATAGAAAAACTATTTTTACTACTGTTATCATCTGTGTGAAAATGACATTTCTTACTGCTGTTTGCTGAAACTGCTCTTAATTAACAGGTTCTGATTGCTGTTTTTAGGATTTCAGAACAGACATCTTACTCTAGTTCCCCAAGCAGAAAAGTTTTTTTAAAAAAATAAAATAAAATAATAATAATCCTGGCTTTTATCCAGGGAACTGCAAGCAGTGTATCATTTGTACAAGACATCATTTTCATTTTCCCTGTCTTGGTGCAGTCCCTCCACCAAAGTCCCCAGAAAACCACCCCTAAGGAGCAGTCCCTCCACGAAAGTCCCCAGAAAACCACCCCTAAGGATCAAGGGAGCCTTCATGAGGCATGGGGGTTGAGGCAGCAGGGGGGAAATAAAATAAGCATCAATTGCCTCCCCCTTTCCCTTTCACTTGTACAGAGAGCAGAGCTGGAAACAACCCAGCAAATTAACTCATAGGGCAGCCTTAAGTAAGCATATAATGAGAAAATACCTCAAATATTTCCTTTTCACAAATATTCCACCAGATGGTGCCACTATAGTATGTCAACTGCAGTCTAGTGATGAAAGTTCTACACTTCTAGGTATATTAATTTCAAAGTAAGCACTTCATTCATCAGGTAATAATTTTACCATGATACTCCTTCATTTGTCCAAACAAATGGTTTCACAGTGCCCAGGAACCCCCTGCTCCCCCCCCCAAAAAAAATCCTTCACTAGCAGAACCTCTTTCCCCAAAAATTCTAACTGTGGCTTAGATTCACCAGACCATTTCCATAGACATTCTGGGCTGCAGAAGGATGTAGGAAGCAAGAAAATTTCACTCTGTGGACAGAAATCCTTCTGCCTGCAGAAACTATCTAGGAGCTCTAACCCTGTAGGTGTCAATTATATAATAGTGTCCTTCCCTGTAGGCTATGTACCAGTCAGACAAACTCATACAAGGCCCCATCCATTTCTTCAGTGCATCCCAACACAGTTACTGATATCTACAGAGCAATACATATTTAACATCATTTCATAGAAACAACTGACAAATACCCATAAAAGAATCATCCATAACTCAAAACTACATTCATGTTAAAAATTCATGAAGAACAGCATGCGGATATTAAGACACAAAATAACCAGTAAGGACTTTAAATTTAGGCACACTGGTGCAGATATGAAACCAGTTACAATGTGAAGCCCCAACACTGTACCATTGTGCATACTGAAAAGATGTCCATTGAAGAAATTTAATGTACCTTTAGGTCTTGCCGTATAGCCAAGAGCTCTGATTCTTTACCATAAAAATCCAGCTGAATTTTGTCCAAATTTTCCTGGGTTTTTTTATGTGCCTTTTGGAGTTCTGCAATCTTTTCCCTCTCTGCTGTAAGCTCCTGTGTCGACAAAGTTATCTGCTGCTGTAGTTTATTCTCTAGTTCTGCCTAACACACACAAAAATAAATTTATTTTACAAGGCAAGCAAGACAAGCAGTTAAAGCAGAAACAAAAATATGGATCCTTTGCAAATTTAATGATTACTAAGGATTTCACATAGAAGAAGAAGAAGAAGAGATTGGATTTATACCCCACCCTTCACTTGGAGTCTCACAGTGGCTTACAAACTCCTTTCCCTTCCCCTGTGAGGTAGGTGGGGCTGAGAGAGCTCTGAGACAACTGTCCTTGAGAGAACAGCTGGTACAGAACTATGGCTTGCCCAAGGTCATCCAGCAGCTGCAAGTGGAGGAGGGGGGAATCAAACCCAGTTCTCCCAGATTAAAGTCCGCGCATTTAACCACTACACCAAACTGGCTAACCTAGGCTGTGTCTACTAGCTTACTTTACTTGTCAGTGCAAATCGATACATCTAATAGCCGACTGTACCTTGACCTGAGGATACATAAATTCACTTGATTAGGTGGAGAGCAGGAAGTTTTTGCTGCAAACTTGCCCCATCCAGGTTTGCAGAGAAATCTAAAGACCCATGGAAAAAAACTGGGGGGTTAAATCCCCCAAACAGAGGAGTGTTGTCTACACATGTTCAGACAATGCTTCTCTGTTGAAGGACTGAAGGGGAGCCACTGGGCTCCTCTTCAGCATTCAGCTCTAAAGTCTCTCTCTGCTCAGCTGATGCTAACCAATCAGCTTGCTTGGAGCAGACCGTCACTCAAGGGTCTCTGTTTCTGAGAAGAATTAACCCTTCACAGTCCTTTATCTGTTTACACAGCACTTCCAAGCTTTTAAAAAGTACAGTCTGTTACAGCAGGACTCTTACCTTTTCTAAGAGAGCTGTTTTTAATTCAGCTTGTTGTGTTTCATTTTGTTTTTTCTTCTGGTCAAAAGATTCCTTCACTTCTTTCAACTTCAGCTGGAGCTGCTGCTCATTCTTTTCTTTTTCCTTTAAAACACCTTGAATCTGCAGTACTTGTGCACGGGCCAAATCAAGGTCTGTTGCAAGTTGCTTGGAGATCTACATATAGAAATGTAAGGACAGCGTGTTATCACTACTTTAGATATTATTAGTTTAATATTGCTACTTTTACATTATGCCTAAACAAACTAATACTGTTGCTACAATATTTTCCACAATCTATTCTACACATTTTAAATCCATGTTGTGAAATGGGTACCAAACAAAAACACTGCAAGCTTCTTAAACATAAGCTACATTTTCTGCTGTTAAACACACAGACATGCAGAGAGAAACTGGGATTTAACCTAGAACTAAATAAATAATTCACTGCAGTCTTGGATGAGGCCTGCTTATATGTGAGACTCAAGAAAATATTTCTGCTTACTCTCTATAAAGTTTGACTCTTAGCAAAAGTATTCAGGGGGGATAAACTATTCCAAGTTTTTCATGCCTGTAGTCATATAATCAACATTACCCCTTCCTGCTTTTCCAATGAGTTTTTCAGTTCATTTTGTTCTTTAGCTATAGATTCCGACTGGACTTGAAGTTGACGTTTAGCTTCTTGACAAGACTTCTCCTGTGTAAAAATGAACACTTTGTTCACACTTCATTGTCTCCACGGTGCAAGACAATAAAAATTGCAAAAGATTTACAAAATATCAATGAATTTTGACATCCTTTTAAGTCCAATTCAGTGGCCAACTTGTAGTTCACAGCATTTAAGTACTACAAACACGCAATCCTATCAAATCCTTTCAATTCAATATACTATTGTATCTGATTGGATGGGTTCAGGGGTGGGGTTCAGGGGTGGGCCAAATCTGGGCTGGCAGATTGGGGATCCCTGTAGTGGGAGATTCCCCGCCCCCCAGTGCGACTTGGCAGCCCTAATCTGATACCACAACATTTCTAAAAAAGAAACTAATTATATATTTTTAAAATACTACAAATGTCACCCTTTCAATCATAAACAGATTTTCACCAGTTACAACAACAGATTATGTTAATTGTAACTGACAGAGGCAAAACAGGAAACAACTGTTTTACAAGTAGGGACCTGAAAGCTACTTGCAGGAGCAGCTATCCCATTCCCATCTTTGCTTTCTCCCCTCTCCCCCTATTTCTCTGTCTCACTCTTTCTCCCTCCACCACCTATTCTCTTACTCTCTCCTCCGTGCCTGTCACTTCCTTTCTCTTTTGCCCCCCATTCATTCTTTCTTTCTGCCCCATCACTCACCCAGCCACTCTTCCCTCCCCACACACCAGCAGTAACAGTGGCAACAGTGGTCTCCAGGAATCACAATGGATCTCCCAGCTACAGAGGTGAGTTTCCCTTACAGTTGTCAGCTCCAGAGTGGGAAATTCCTGGGGATTTGGGGTTGGAGCCTTGGTAGGGGAAGGTTTGGGGGGGAAGTGTCCCCAGCAACATATAAATGCCACAGAGTCTAGCCTCCAAAGCAGCCATTTTATCCAGGGGAACTGATCTCTGTCATCTGGAGAGCAGCTGTAATTCCAAGTGATTTCCAGCCTTCGCCTGGAAGTTGGCAACACTAGTTCTCTTGGAGGAAATGGCTGCTTTGGAAGGTGGAATCTATGGCATTGTACTGGTCTGAGGTCCCTCCCCTCCTCCAACCCCACTCTCCCCGGGCTCTACCCCTCAAATCTCCAAGAATTTTCCAACCTAGAGTTGGCAACCCTATCTCCTTCCCACCCAACCTACCTTCACCTGCTTTATCTTCAGTTTTCCACTACCTTCCTCTCTGCAGCTTCTATCTAAGACGACTATGGTCTTTCTTCACAGAGGGGGCCAAATCAGTTTACAAACCTGTGAGGTAGGTTAGGCTGAAAGTATGTGCCTGCTGCAAAATCACCCAGTCAGCTTCCACAACAAGATGGGGATCTGAACCTGGTTCTCACAGACCCTACTCTAAAGTTCTAACTACTACATCACACTGGCTTTAATAGGGTGGCTGCTGTTGAACAGTAGCAAGCAGCCAGGCCTAGTTGAGGCATGCAAGTCAGGTGAATCAAGTCAACCAGGGGATGCGGCCAGGCCTAGGGTTGCCAGCCTCCTGGGAGGACCTGAGGATCCCCCAGAACTACAGCTGAACTGGAAAAAAGACTGCTTTGAAGGGTGGACTCTGTGGCACTATACCATGCTGAGGCCTCTACTCACCCTCCCCAAACCCTGCCCTCCCCAGGCTTCACCACAAAATCTCCAGGAGTTTCCCAACCTGGCAACCCTAGGTAGGCCTGGTCCCAATGAGTTCTCTCTCAAAGGGCAAAATAGGACTGCAAAGGGCCCTGCCTTCTCCCCCTGCCTTTTACTGACAGGTGCAAGCTTGGGATGCTGTGGTTAAACTAGCAACAGCCACTGAGGGAATTTGTTCCTTAAAATGCTCCTTTTATCATTTTCAGATTTTTTTAAGCCACCCAGTGTATTTTTTCAAATTTTCCTGCAAACCTTGGGCCCTTTTCAGGTTTGTAGAAAGATCTGTCTTGTCCATTCACAGCTCCAGTCACTGGATTTAAGTATCTAAAGATATCCCTACTTCAATTCTTTTAACACAATGGACAGAAGTTTTGGAAACAAATAAACAGTTTATACTAAAAATCTTTGCATTTTAAAATTATACCTCTGTGGGTTGGATCCAGTGCAAAATGTCCACTTGCATTAGAGCTCTTGTGCAAGCAGAAATGCAAGGAAAATACTGGAAGAGCCATTTGCACTCAGTCACACTGTATCTCCACTTGCATTTCCACTTGCACAAGATTTTGGGTAACCGGTTTCTGGGCACTATACAGAAGAAAGTGCTAGGTGTTACACAAAATCTTGACCAAGAGGAACTGTCCTAAGTCTATTTATGTTTCCACTTGTGCATCACCGGATCCAAACTTATGTCTAGTTCTAACAACAGTAACCTGGTATAGGTCTGAAGTTTTCAAAACATGAATTAAAACAAACATTAGAAATGAAGGGAAGAATTAATTTGCCTATGCTAAATGTTTTATAATACAGTGCACTAAAACCTCTTCAAATATTTTATTATTGCTGTACTCTACAGTTGGCCTCCATCAGTTTAGGGCTAGGAGGTGGAATTTGTGGATTTTAACACCCTTCAAAAAAAGGATTACAAGGCATAGTCATTTCCATCATTCCCCATTAGTGACGACCTGATCTCCTACAATTACTGTTATACTCAGGAGGTCAGACTGATCACTGCTAAGAAGTCTGCAATTACCGGGGGGGTGGGGAGGGAGTGTTTGTGTGTGTGTGTGTGGTGTGTGTGACTGTTTTTTTGAAAACTAGCAAGTTTATATATAGGCAAAGGCCCAAATTATTTGCTTGAACCTCCATATCATCATGACACTAGACTTGCTGGCCCTTCTAAAAGAGAGTAATAGTATAATGATAACTGGTTATATTTATCTTGTACATGTACGACATCTTTTTGTGGGGGAATTTAATTTTCCTTTTGAGAATTGTGTTCTGATTTTCTTAAATAAATGTTCTCTCAATTTGGAAACATTCATGAGCTTTTCAATAGCACAGTTCAATCTTCCAGAATCAAATTTTTAAAAAGCTTAATTACTCAGCTCAGTTCTTCCCAGTATTGTCCAAAAAATATCAAAATATTATTATTTGATCTAAGCCAGTGCCCTGCATCTGAAAATATGCACACAAGTATAGGCCAAGATGCCTACTTAATTAGCAAAAAACACAACTTGGTGGCCTTAACTTCTACTTTCTCATCACCTACTCTATCACAGCTGGCAAGCTACCCTAAATTTTCACAGCAGATAAAGTTCAGACAGGGTTGCCAGCCCCCAGGTCCCAGAAGTGGTTCCTCCTGCTTTTGGGGGATGCAATCCACTGCCAGCCAGCTGGCGGGGGGGATCCCACCCCCCAAATACAGACATAGTCAGGTGACATCCCTGATGTGGTGTCATCACCCAGAAGTGACATCATTGCATTGGCAATGTCACACGCATTTATCTGATTTTGGGGCAAACTCTATGGTTTTGAAGCCAAACCCCCCCAAGGGTTTTTGTCCAAAAACCAGAGTGTCGTGTGCGATGTCACCACTGCAATGATGTAACTTCCAGGTGACGTTACTGCATCGCCCGGAATGCCCCCCAAATCCCCCTGCCATGATGGCGAGGGGACCTGGCAACCATAAGTTCAGACTGTATTTAGAGATATACAAATCAGTCTACGGAGGAAAACTGTTTGCTTAGAATCCACAACTCACCAGTTCTGCCACTGCCACCTTTCCTTTTTGTTTTTCCTTTTCCAATTCATCTTTGGCTTCTTTCACAGATTCAGAGCTCTTTGACAGTTTGTCTCGGATGACTTCAGACTCCTTTAATAAAGTATCTTTTTCCAGCTTTATTTTTAGCAAATCTTCTGTTACTACTTGCAGTTTTTCATTTAGTTCCTTACATTGCCTATTATTATCTTCATGTATTTTCTCAAGTTCCAACATAAGTCTTGCACTTTCTTCCTCTAGTTTTGAAACTTGCTGGTTTGCTTTTTCTAGAGCATCACATTTCTTTTGTAGGTCTGATCTGGTATTAGATACTCTGTGGAGGCAAGGGAAATTCTTTCAATATTTACTCAGTTATAATACTTAGTATTTATATACATTCTTAGTATTTCCTATAGTTTGTCAGCAATACCAAAAAAAATTAGCTTAACAAATATTCTATTAATCATTGTCTCCTGACCACTCCTATACACTGGCAACACATTATACTACTTTGAGATTTAAAATACAAATTATGCATCAAAATAAGCCATGAACCAGTAGTTTAGTGTAGTGTCTTATAAATACACAAATCTTACATAAAATCCAGGTCTATTAAGTCAGGTGTATGGACTGTTTCACCAAGGGCTAGTGTGGAATAGTTGTTACAGTGCTGAAGCAGGACCTAGGCCAATTGGGGTTTGACTCCCCTCTGCTATGGAAGCCTGCCAGGTGACCTTGGGCCCATCATAATAGTTCAGCCTATCCCACCCTCACAAGGTTGTTGTTGTGAGTTTAAGTGCAAAAGGCAGTTCTGGGCCCCCAATTAGGGAGAAAAGTGGGATATAATTTTTTTAAAAACCCTATAAAGACATGTAAAGGAAGGAGTTTACATTACATATAAGTAACTGTACAGTATATATAGACCCATCACAGTGGATCACATTCAGATGAAATAAACACATTATTGTGTGCGCTGGTATTTCTTTGCAGTAGAGGAAAGTATGAGCCTGCTAAAATACAGGGCGATAAATATATAGAAGCAAAACCATGTTATGTCCTTTCCAGCCTGCTGCAAAGAATTCATGACAATGCTACACCTGAGGCGGGTGGCAGGAGTGATCTGTAGTGCGGCGGGGGGAAGCCTAGGAACATTCAACATCCAGTCATAAATTAGAAAATATAGGAAATATAGAATACATTTCTCGTTCTGCATCTACTTGTTTAGTCAGTTCTGCAGCTTTGAGATTCAAGTCCGTGCACTGTTGCCTTTGCTGCTGAAGCTCCTGAAGCACTTTTTCTTTAATCCCGGTAACTTCAAGAATGTCCGCTTCTAGTTTCTGCAATTGAAAATTTTAGAAATCCAAAATTACCCCAAATATAAACTGCTACAAGGAGACAGAATGTAACCTTTTCTTAACGTAAACTCCTTCTAGATGTACAGGGAGCTGTTATCTAGACCTGGGACAGCATCTCTGTCTCATACAAAATTATAACTGGAAGGAAGTCTCAGTCTTCTCACTGGGGAGAATACACTGGTCACCCAGACCAGACTGCAACGAGAACAAAAAGGCATGCCTCTTATTTATCAGGAACAAGCATGGTGACAGGGTAGGCAGGACACTTTCACTGCAACCAAAGAAAAGCAATACCATTCATCACTTCTGTGTGTGCGTGCCTACATTCTCCCCTATGCATGTGTCTGTGTAGCAGGGCTCATTTGGGGCTGGAGCCACACTCCAGCAGCCCAGGAGTGGGGAAAATGGCAGCTGTGGCAAGCCCCGCCCTTAGCGGGCTGGCAAGGGAAGTTTAAACCCCTTCTCTCTAGAGTCGTGTGGCTAGGGGCAGAGACCTCACAGGGGCACAGGACTGATGCACAAATACCGAACTGCCTGCTTTCCCTCCCTCCCTCCCAGAGACACACAGCAAACCCTCCACACAGGTAGGATCCTGTTGGTCGGGGGGGGGGGAACTAGCCACCACCTCCGCCACTGCACTGGACTGGGATGGGGGTAGGAAGGCCTGGACTCTGGCTGAGCCACAGAAGTGCAAAGGCATCCACGGGCAGCCTGCACTCGGCCCCCTGCCCCTTGACAGCGGTCCTGGCCGAGGGAGGCTCTGCGCCACACAGAGCAGGCGGCGGGCCTTTCCATGCCAAGTGCTGAGTGCCCTTCCCCCGTTCTCCAGGAGGACACCTCTTTCCTGCTGCCCTAGCTGGGGGGGGGGGGAGTTCCAATCTGTTCTCCTCCCATCTCCTGCAAGTTCATCAAAGTTTAAAACATTTTGTGAAAAAAAGAGAAGGGAGGGGAGAGACGCCCGTTGAGGGCTGGTGAAAGTTTGTAGCCGGAGACGAGCAGGAATTGGCTGGTGTGTTCCCCTGGATACAGTGATACGGAGTGGGGGTGCTGGCCCTGCCCCACCCCAAGCCTGAGCCGGCCCGGCTGCTCCTTGCTGTGCACACAAATTGCAGGTGCAGGCAAGTGCAGGAGCTGTGCCCCGGCGGCAGATGCATTGGCAGCCCTTGGCCGCTCATTGGCCAGTGGGGCGCAGCCACCTGGATGGGCGGCCGAGTGAAGTAGGCGCACGCCTCCCCCCACCACCTGCACTGGACCACTGCATCTGACGAGGGCCCTCTCCCCAGTCACCCGCCCCACATCTCCCATGTCGCCTGCCCCAAGAAGGAGGGGGAGAAAAAGGAGTACACGAGTTCTGTCCCCCAAAAGGCCAGGACCAGCAGGCGAGCAAGCTCCCCCCGCCGCACGCTCTCTTTGGACCCTGCTTGCACCCACCAGAGTTGTATATGCATCCCCCCAATTTCTTTTTAAGCTATTAAGAGATATGCTCATTGCTTACTGAAATGCCTAATTTTCTTAGATGTTTACTAAAGGGCATTAGCTAGAATAGCCATGATGATTTAAAGCCTTCATGTTCAGGGGCAGTTTACTGTTGATTCCTAGTTGCTGGCAGGCAAAAATGGCTTCTGTGCCTTGGTTCTTTGCCAGTGTGGGAAAGAGAAAGCTGGAATGGATTGATCCATCAGGACTCTTCTGATGTCCATCAGTTTTCTGACTTGACCTGCTAGCTCCTTATTGGTTAAGAACATCCCAGAGCAGTAACTGGCTTTGCATGAGCCTCAGCAAAAAAACCAAAAAAAACCATGGAACAATGTTAGGTTTTTGTGTTATCAGTCTGTCACTGAACCTTTGAATGTTTAAAATTTCCTGCTGCTGTTTTATCAATGCTGATGAATCTTCTGGATTGCTTCTTTCGTAAAAAATGTAGAATGTATACCCGTATGCTTTTAATGTCCAATATAAAATAAATAATATATGTAGCATAGCTGCCTCTTTTAAAATGGTTAGTAAGACAAGAAAGTAGCCTTTCTCTTTGCCTTTAAAGTCCAAGGTTTTATTAGTGATAACCAAACCTTGAGGCCAGGCCCTGGAAGACTCTTAAGTGGGATTTTATGCTTGCTGAAGAACAGAAAGTCTAAACTGAGTGTTAAAGGGGAGTCTGGAAATTTGCTGTGCTTTGATGCATACTTTCCTAGGAGTAAGGTCCACTGAACATGACAGGACTGATTTCTGAGTAAAGAAATGTATGTTTGCATGGGGCATTTTTGTTTGTGCAGCCTTGGCCTCTTATTCTTCAAAACAGATTTGGTTTTGCATTTTTAAAGTTTTTTAAAAAAAATAACATCTGTAATCCTTGCCCATCACAGCACTAATAAAGTGACTTTGGGCCAAATTCATACAACCCCTCAACACACAACAAGAGGTTGTTCATTCCCCTGTCCAGAATTGATTCATAGGGAACAAAATTGTAATTTGTGCTGGAAATGGATGACTCAGATTACCAGCTCATTACATGTATGATAGTTGAGTTTGCCTGTTTGGAAAATACATATGTGTGTATTTTATAAAAGGGATTTATGTAGTATTTAATGGTTCATATATATTATTTTAATCCTTACAATAACTCAGGATGTAAATCAGTAATATTTACTATATTCCAGGTGAGGTTGAGGAAAAGCGTCATGCCTAAGGCCACCTTGTAAGTATGTGGCAGAGATGAGATTCCTTTTGGGGGCTTCCTCATATATGGCTGGCTCAACTTCTGACCCATAATAGGACATCAGCTATCACAGAAAGCAGTGAAATGTGAAATGTGTGATGGGGTGTGGCATATGCAAATAAGGGTGTGGCATATGCAAATAAGTTGTGCTAATAAGTTATGCTAATGAGCTCCTGCACCTCTTTTTCTATGAAATTACCCCTGCTTTGTAGTATAGGTTAATTCTGGGCAGACAGACTGCCTTGTGTACACTTAACAGTATGGGAGTCTGACAGGTGAAAACATGCCTCTTGCAGCCAGGTATAAAACAGGTCTCCTGCTCTTTGGCTAAGGTGCAGCCAAGCACAACCAGTATTCTCTTTATATCCATTTTGAAGTACTTAGCGAATATGAACGTATGGCCAGGCTGCAATCCAGCATAATACGTTCAATAGAGATCAACCAAAGCATACTACAGAGCTAGCTGTTTCTCTCACTGAATGAGGGACAACTACAGCCAGATAAAACAAGTTCACTGATAAAACAAAGTCTCATTAGGAATCTATACAACAACAGCCTCGTTAGGAATCTATGTAGGACAGTTAAGAATATAAAACATTTACACAGAGTCCTAAAATCAACTATTTGCCCATGTCTTCCTTAGGATCTACTGGATTTTATTATTAATTAGATTTTTTAAAACAAGTTTTCCAAGTAACACACAAAAACATTATTTCAAAAGGTTCCCCAAATACTTGTGAGGGACAGAAACAAACATCCAAAGGATTATCCACATTCAAGGTTTCAACTATTATTTGTAATCCTGGATAAATTGTTTTTTGGATATAGTATTTACTCAGAATATATCTTGCTTAAACCTTCATTATGTAGCAGATATAATTCTAATCAAAACCTTTATCTCATTTACCAAATCATTTCTATGATGGTGACCACGTAAGTATGTGATGTCAGTCAATAATCATTTTATTTAAAAAGGGTAACTTTAAACATTTCATTTTTAAAGAATTTGCCAAGCAAAAGGTATCCCCTCACTTAAAAGAAGCTTTGGTGGTCTGATCACTTAAAGTATTTCCTCAGTCCTCACAGATGAAAACAAAAATACTAAAAATTGCTGCAAAATAGGAAAATATTTTGAAACCAGGATACACACAGATCACAAGTGGCCCCAGTCCTCAAGGAGCTAAGGGCCATACATTTGATTATTTCCTTCTTAGGAACCAGGACCAAGGCTCATGTACCTCTCCCACACTCTTCTCACCAGACATGGAAGGGAAAAACCAATGAGAATGCCAAACGTAAGTTGTTCAGCGTAGCAGTTAGTATTTAATTTGGTTGAAATATTTTTGTTAGGAGTTTCAGAAAACCTTCATTTCTTTCTCTTTATAATTTGAGTAGTGCTTTTGTTTCTCCTTGTCTGTCCTCCCACCCCACCCCCACGCTTTTCAGACATGTCAACAGTTTTGAGGAGGGTGATCCCAAATCTATCATCTGCACAGCATCCAGCCCTCATCCCGGCTACCTAATAATTCACTGATCATATACACAGAATACAAAAGGAAGTTCCTCAATACATACCTTATGCTGACCTTCCAGCTCCTCAGTTTTCTGCTCTAAACGAAGATGCTTTTCTTTGTACTCCTTAAGGTTGGCTTCTAGCTGAGTACAGTATTCCTGTTTGTCATGAAGCTTAGCAGTAACCTGCTCCAACTGTGTAGTGACCTTATTTAATTCCTATTAATAAAGTTTGAAAAGAGAAACTAAAAGAACTTTTAAATCCCTTTGCATAGAACATCTTGTATCCCACAAATATGATGAAGGGAGTATTTTTACTTGGAAAAAGCCAAGATATCTGCTTTAACCCAATGCTTTAAAATGGGAAAGAATACACAGGTCTAACTCACTACGCCACATGTAGACACCTCCTATTTAGCTCACACAATCTGGATCCAAATTCAAAGAGACAGATCTAGCTCTGACACAGAAAATTCAGGATTCCCCAACACCGTTGCTTATTAGCCAGAAAACTCACTTTTAATTATTATGGAATTGAATATTTAAATCATCATGGCAGTCTTTGTATTTCTAAATAAACACCCTTTTCAAAAAGCTAAAATGTAATGGAAATAATTGACAATCACTGTGCTAAAATTATCACGCAAAAACTGGACAGCCCAAGGCTCCTCTGTCCAGCTCTATCATAGCCCATTCACAGCTCAGTCACACACAAATCATCCTACACAATACAGATCTCTAGATAATAAACTAAGCCACATTTTACAGGGAACGCAAAAAAGTTCTATGCAGTATGTATGGAGAAATGCATTCTCAATTGAAAAATATACAGCAGGATCTAAAATGCTGTTTTTAAGCAACTCCAAAGGCTTGCCCTGTCTCAGTACTTTTTGATTCATTTAATTCTGCTATATTAATGCTTAGTTTTTCATTTAAATTCAAGTATGAAGACATCTCTTTTCAGTTTATAAATAAAATTCTTAACTATGTTGTTTCAACATTTTGTAAATAGAACTGGGAATAATATACAGATGCTTCCACCTGAGTAATTCCATTTTAAGCAACCAATCAGTTCTTTTAATCATGAAGATCTTTACATAAACTCATTGTTTCTATTACCTGTTGTTTATCTTGTAATGCATTCTGGGCCGTATCCAAATGATTCTGAAGATCTGCTCTTTGAGCAGCTTTCGCCGCTTCCGCCGACAGCAGCAATTCAGTTTTTGCTTTTATCTGACAAGAGAATCAAAAAGTGCTTCAGTATTGATCATAAATATTTCTTAGTTCCAGATTCTTTAAACATGTTTTCCTTTCCATGAGTGAACAATTTGTTAATTGTTTGACATCAAATAATTCTTTCATAAAATGCTGCTGAATGAAAATCCACTTAAGAAAACTAATCCATCAAGTTAGGAAGTCTTTATTCATTATCACAAAAGACCACAGTATAGAAATGTAGTGTTTAATAACAGGATTCTAAGACACTGTTCACACAGATCTTTGTTTCCCTCAGTGTAACAGGACATTATTCTCACCCTGGTTGCTCTCCTTAGAAACATGGTTTTTTGCAGGTGGGGTTAGTTTTCTTAGAAGAGAAGTGCTTTAAAAAACCAAAAAAAACTCTTATGTTCAAAAAACAATTTATATTTCTATTTAATATTACATTTACACTGTGGGAAGTTTGCACTTTGCCATGGCTGAAACTTCCATGCATGCAAACAATAGCTAGACTGGGACAATGACATTTGTGGGACTTCAGGATTTTTCAGAGAAAGCAGCTGGTAGGCTGCAGTTCTCTGAAGAGATACAATTGCTTCCATTCCTACAAAATATACACTAAACCATCAGAACTGAAAGTTCAAGCTGAAGTTAATTAACAACATGAAACTATATCTGTATTTAGTAGGGCTGCCATCCCCCATGTCCTGGTGGGGGTTCCCCCAGTTTTGGAGGCTCCAATCCACTGCCAGCCCCAGGCCTGACCACTGACAGTCATCCCTCTCCCTCCCCTCCTGAAAGACTTAAAGGGCCCTTCAGCTGATCGGAGAGCCCTTTTAATCTTGCAGGAGGCAGGGAGAGGGGAGTGTTTTGGGGAAGAAGTGGGGGGGCTGCACATGCTTACAATCCAAGCTGCGTGATGTCATCATGTTGGGGCTGTCTCCGCCCCCCTAAAATGCTCCCCAAAGTCCCCCCGCTGGGGACTTGGAGGGACCTGCAACCCCAGTATTTAGGGATTTCCAAATGTAGCGATTTCCTCCTTCCTAAGAGTCCAACCCTGCTTTTTAGAAATCAAGGACAAACAGATGCTTTCATTTTGCAAGAACACTGTTATTTTATAGCTAGCATGGTATCAGACTAGGATATGAAACTTTTTGATGGAATAATATAATGCAAAAATATAATGCCAGGACCCAGGACAAACTTTACAATACTGACACCTCAACATGCTTACACTTGGACATCTGATGAAGCATACTGCCAAAGAAAATTCTAATCTACTGCTTTTAACCAGACTCTGACCCCCCAAACAAAAATACATATATGTATTCAGCACCACTATAGCACTGTTCTCCATTTTTTCCCCTGAAACGGTAGCATTGTTGCACTAGCAACAACCAAAAAGAGAAGCTGGAACAGCAGCAACAAAGGAATAGCTGAGAAGGGATTGACAGAAGAGTTGAGATGAGTCGGAACAGCTAGATAACCAAAGCAGACCACTGGAGATGGGTAAGTGTCCACTCAAAAACTGCTTGGATTAAACTACAAATCAGGTGCACAAGACTAAAAGGACACTGGCAATGGGGAGCGGGGAGAGTGCCATGATTTATTAAGCCTTCCTGTTAAGTATTAGCCACGCACACACAATAACATGAAGTCTTAGCTGCGATCAAAGGATTAGGTAGAACTGAAGAGTACCCATTGTTTACAAACACCCAGGCCTAGAATATACTACTAACTGCAGCCACCAAAGCTAGCACTCCCAGGTCAGAACAGAAAAACAGGAAGCATGCTTAAAGGCACAGTAACACTATTTACAGAACTGTTCCATTCATCACATTTCCTGAGAAACTAAGACTTGGCACTAACATTTGATTCCCAAACTAGGGTTGCCAGCTCCTGGTTGGGACATTTGTGGAGATTTGGGTTGTATCCTAAGGAAGGTAGGGACCTCAGCAAGGTATGATGCCAAGAAGTCCACCTTCCAAAGTAGCCATTTTCTCCAGAAGAAATGGGATCAGCTGTAATTCTGGGAGATCTCCATGCTCCACCCAGAGGTTGACAACCCTATGATCAAATTCCTCCTTACACTGTTGCTTTTGAAGTACAAGGTGTACCTCCCAAAGACATTGGAGACAGTCAGAAGGGAAGGTATGTGCTAGATAACACCCTTTTAATCCAGCTTTTGTGGGATTACACTCCATCTCCAGCAGGCTGTTTTCTTGATAAGGGTTTTCTTGATCAGGGTAGCTTTATTGTGTCCAAAAAAGCATTACTGTATGCTTTGCTGAGAAAATACTTAAAAGAACGATTTCTGAAGTATTGATATTTGGGTTTTTGAGGCCCAGCTCACGAATACCAAATATGCACTCTGTTTTAACAATCAAATATTTTTTCTGAAACTGATCATCAGAGACTGTTTTAAAATAATTATAGCAAACACACTGTCAGTGTGTAGTCTCTCCAGCCCCAAACTGAATTACCTGCAAATCAAGTTGCAATACTTTTTCTTTGCTTTCATTTAACTGGCTATTTAGCTCACTTATAGTTGCTTCCAAGGAAAGAACACGGTCTTGAGAGGCTCTCAGGTGTGCCTTCTGTTCCTGCACCTGCTCATGCAAGTTCTCTTGGGCCTGTTTATGACTTTCTGATTGGTTCCTCAGTTTTTCTGTCAGTTGAGTTACCTACAAGGAACATAAAAGGGCAGTGAGAAGACATGCACAAATATGTTTATAAAGAGAAGCACTGATGCTGAGCCTATGGGGCCAGTACTTAATGCTTTCCACATGACAAGAATGGGAGTTCACCTGCTTCCTCCCTGACTCCTCTAAATGCAGAAGGCAGTGCCTATCCTGGGAATTCTGTGTTTTGAAAAGGGTGATGAAGGAGAAGGCAAAGAAGTTTATGAGCTCCAGACCCACTCCCATATTCACCATGCATTAGGGAGAGAACAGGGTGCAAAGGACAATAAATATAATCTGATTTAGAGCTTTCAAACTGTTTATGTTTTGGCCTCTAAAATTACATCTATCATACACAGGATGTAATCCATTCTAAAAGTGTATTTCCCACTTCCAGTCAATTCAAGGTATTTTGAATTTTTCTTGGGGTTTGGTAGGTAACCTAGTGGCCCATACAATTATTTTGTAGGCAATATTATTGCTCAAATGATGTACAATACAGAATTGTGGGGTTTGGATCATCCTAAATTCACAGGTTTCCTGGCTGCCTGCATTTTAGAGCTTGTCTTAGAGCCTTCTAAGAGGGGGGTTGAGTTTGGAATTGGTGCAAGAGGCAAAGGGGGGGCGGTGTCTGTTTGCTTCAGGTCATGTGGTTCATGAGCTCCTTGGAGGTTTGTCTGTCTGAAAATCTCCTAGGTTTTGATGAGCACTCTAGAAGCACATGATCCTTCTGGGAGAGGCTTCTGATGAGTGAGATGAATCAGCTGCTTGCTTTTGTCTAACTCCTGGGGGTGGAGCCACAGATCACAGATGCAAAGCAGAGTTCTGACACTGGGGTTGGGAGGAAGTAGGCTCTTGGTAGCAGGTGATTCCATTACTAGAGAGCAGGGTCTGTGACAGGTGTTTTGACTGCATGGTGACTTGCCTGCCTGATGCAAAGGTTGCAGACATCATGCTCTGTCTAGATAGGTTGACAGATAGTGCTGGGGAGGAGTCAGCAGTCGTGGTGCATGTTGGCACCAATGACACTGGAAAATGTAGTCATGTGGTCCTGGAGAAAAAAATTAGGTTACTAGGCAGTAGGCTAAAGGCCAGGACCTCAAAGGTAGCATTCTCAGAACTGCTGCTGGGTCCACACACAGGGCCAGCCAGGACAGGTGCTGATTAGGGGTCTCAATGCATGGATGAGAAAGTGGTGCCAAAAGGAAGGGCTTAGATTTGTTAGGCACTGGGGAACTTCCCAGGACAAGCTGAACCTGTACAAACAGGGCTGGCTTCACTTGAACCAAAAGGAACCACACTGCTGACACTTAATATCAGAAAGATGACTGAGCAGCTGTTAAATTAATCCCGGGGAAAGCTGATAGGAGCTGTGAAGCCTCCACTTTCGGACAACTCAGTCTAAAGGCACGATAAAGTAAACACAAAGGATAATATTAGTATGAACACAATAGAACTTGGGAGTGAGAGTAGGATGGCAAAAGAGGGCCATGTACCGAGGGAGGCAAAGCTTGTTGGAGAGGGGAAAGCATTACAGGTGTCTATATGCCAATGCTTAGAACCCTCTGAGCCAAGATAGGGGAGCTGTTGCACTTGGTGCTAAATGATGATATAGATACAGTGGGTGTCTCAGAAACATGGTGGAATGAAGAAAATCAATGGGATGGTCATCCCTGGGTATAAGCTCTACTGGCAGGACAGGGAGTGATATGTTGGGGGAAGGCATTATGTTGTACATCAAAGAAGGCATAGATTCAAATAAGTTAGAAATTAGAGGAATAAACTCTACAACAGAATCAATATGGGTGGAAATACTGGTCCCTAAGGGTTACTTAAAAGTGGACGTGTGCTTTCCCCCACCTGATCAAAGCCTTGAGTCTGATCTCAATGTGGAGAAAGAAATAAGAGACGTGATTAAAGCAGGCAATGTAATACTGGGTGGCTAGCCTCACATTGACTTAGGTAAATGCATGCTTGAGTTATGCTGTAGAAATGAGGTTCCTGAGACATCTTAAATGACCGTGCATCATGTAAATGTTGATGCACCAACTGAGAACAGTGAGTACAATGCTTTAAAGTCAGCATTCTTGTCAACAAAAATTTATCCCTAAAGTCCTAAAGGCAACTTCGGGGAAAACCCTCGGCCTCTGTGCTCTTTTAGTGGCCCTCCAGAGGTTGATCGCTTTTAAAAAAAATCCCATATAACAGACATTTTACAAAGTTCATGTTGTCCGTCCAACATTCCTATTATAAAGTACTAAACTGAACCAAGTTGTAATTTCCCCCCCCCCCTTTAAACTTACCTGTTCCTGCAATGTATGGTTCTTTTCCTGCAGCTGGTTAAGAACTGCTGTTTCTCCTTCACCAGCTTGAATTTTGGCATACAAGTCCTCCCTTTCCTTTTCTAGCAAGGAAATATTGTCCTTACTCTTTTGCAGCAGAGCTTCAAGATTTTGGATTTTTTGATCTTTATCACCAATCTGGCGTAGTACTTGCTCCAGATCATTCTTGGAGGCACAAGAAAAATATAATAACACAATTAAACACGAAACCATTACATGAGCTTACCTGGGAAATGTGTTTTTGTTTTCCTTAACAGGATGAATTCTCTTACCTGGGCTTCTCGCAGCTTTGCTGTGGTGCTCTGCTGAAGATTCTGCTGCTCCTGGTGCTGCTGCTTCATTTTATCCAATTGATGCTGCAATTCAGTTCCATTTGCTGCTTTTTCCTTTAGCTTAGAAAAATAGTCAGAGACTGTTGACTGAAAACTGATAAGCACAATTTAGTAGTTTAAGAGTGCTTCCCACTTGGTCTAATACTGAAGCACTTCATAATGAGGACCTGCTACCTTGAAGCCATGCTTTGCATTTCTCTTTGACAAAGTAAAAAGTCAACTTTCAGTCAATAAAGAACCTTTTCAAACTGACAGAAGCCAAAGTATATTAAAAGTATGTACATTGCTGAGATGGTATTTTACTGTTGCTTTATTATTAAAAAAGAGTTTCAGACAAATAGAATGTTTAGGAGCTATGTCAGATAACAGTACCAATAATCTTAATTACTGCACAGTTTCAGTTAAAACCAGATAGAGAAACCCCAAGGAAGACCTTAAGAAAATAAATATTAAATGCCAGTAAAGCTAAGGGAGACCAAAACACTGATCCATTAAAAGGAATCATATTACCTACTTTGTAAGTCTTCACAGTGAGAAGGAAAGAAAGGGGACAGAAGCAATTTTGAGAGGTATTTTTAGCATGGTTCAACATTCTGACAATGTTCCAGAGTTGAAAGAATATACAACTGAAGAATATAGGCGGTCCCAAACAAGCACTGGAAGGAGAGCAAGGGAAGAGATTGTACACAGCATGCAAGATGGGCTACTGGTCTCAGTTCCAGAGAAACAGAAGCCATGGCCCATTTCACAAACCCAGACAAGTAACTTCACAAATCCCTGTGAAGAGGTTCTGTGCCTATCTATCCCACTGATTTTGCATCAACCAGTTTTGTTTGTGACTGGGCACAACACTCCTTGTGACTGGGCACAACACTCCTTTAAGCAGTATGAAAAGGATATTCTAGTGACAAAGCACAGAACATAAACTCAAATGAATTTGATCTTGCAAATGATTCTTACCTGCTCCTCAGAACGTGAGAGTTTTAACTGAAGATCAGCCACCTGCTGTTCTTTGTCCATCAGCTTTTCACTAGACAATTGTCTCTGCTCTTTTAGCCGCCCATGTGCTTCCCCAAGTTGACGCTCTGTCTCCAGAAGTTTATTATGTAACTGAAGGGGAAAACCATCTCATTTATCTCCCAGAAAAAGTAGCAGCAGATTCATAATGATTTATCTTTTACTGAGAAACAATGTCATTTGTGTACTGTCACAGCAACCGACAGTGAGTACTGTGCGCATGGTTCACATCACTCAGCTGAGAACCACACTTGGAACCCAATCAGACAGATTAACAGTGAATATAACATTCATTCAGTCCCACCCTTCAAAGAGTTGGTTGCCTCTGCATTGACTGTCTGACCAGCAACTATGTTCCTGCAGGTATGTGTGAAAACAATTCACTGCTAAATACATCTGGTTGGGGCTTCCATAAGCACATAAGACATACCTCTAAAGACATACCTCTAGAGAGGCATCAAAAGTCTTTGGCAGATTATCAACTGAGATAAAAATAAACAATCAGCTAGTTATATTGTGAAATGGCACTTGCCGCTACACAAAGCTCTGACAATTACACTGAACACTTTATCTGAAAGAATCATCTCTGCTGTAAACAATGTTAATTTAATTTTCAACAGTCCATATGAACCATTATTTATTTATTTTCTGCACTTTTGCCCCGCTCTCCCCGCAAGCGGGCTCAGGGCGGCTTACAATGTGGCACACAATGCCAAATCAGCAAAAAAAGTTTAAAAACGTATTAAAGGAATACAACAACAGAGTATCAAATTTACAATTAAAGTGCTTGCAGTGATGGTAAAATTTCAGAAAGTTAAGGTGGCATGCTACAGGTTCCCTTAGAGATGTAACACTAGGGTTGTAATCCAGCCCTCCATGGCCTCCGGGCCCGATCTTCTTTCAGGGCCAGCCCTCATCATAGATGTTAGTAATGATGGCTGGTGGTAATGGTGGTGGCTCCTAAACAAAGGCCTGGTGGAAGAGCTCTGTCTTGAAGGCCCTGCCGAACTGCATAAGATCCCACAGGGCCCTGATCTCCTCCAGGAGCTCGTTCCACCAGAGAGGAGCCGCCACTGAAAAGGCCCTAGCCCTAGTCTCGGCGAGCCTGGCCTCCCTGTGGCCCGGGACCAAAAGTCGATGTTGTGACCTCAATCGTAGTGCTCTCTGGGGTATGTATGAGGAAAGGCGGTCCCTCAGGTGTGTTGGACCCTGGCCACATAGGTGCTTCAAAGGTAAGTACCAGGACTTGAAGCGAATTCGGTAAGCTATTGGCAGCCAGTACAGTGCCGTCAGCACAGGCTGGATGTGATCCCATTTAGGGAGACCCATAAGGAGCCTGGCTGCGGCATTCTGCACTAGCTGCAGCCTCCAGATTTGTGACAAGGGCAGCCCCATGTAGAGAGCATTACAGTAGTCTAGTCTCAATTTCAATCTCTTTACTTTTTTTACTTCCCTTGCTCATTTTTGGTATTGTAAAAATACAAGGAATGACATCAATTAGGTCATCCCCACTGAGACCACATTTTCAGTGAGGCCTATACAGTTTGAATATGCACACATGATTAGGGATGGGCACAAAACAGCTCACAAACTAAAGTTCGTCATGAATCCTGGCCAGTTCATGAATCGCAAAGCAATATTTGCAAACTGAAGAGCCGCCATGAACTTCCCTGAATTCTGATGCAGTTCATGGCAATTCATGAAGAACATAAAGCAGGGGTTTAAATGGCTCTGAGTCATTTAAACCCCTGCTTTCTGCTCTTCACAAAAAAAAGCTGAGCTTTGAGGGGCAGAAAGCAGTAGCCTTCTACTCCTTGCCACTCATCTATTTGGTTTAAATGGCTCAGAGCCATTTAAACCACTATTTTCTGCTCCCCCACTTTTGGCAGGGAGCAGAAAGCAGAGGGTTGAATGGCTCCATTAAACCCCCTGATTTCTGCTCACTACCAAAAGCAGTGGTGAGCACATAGTAGGGGCTTAAATGGCTTGGAGCCATTTAGCCTCCTGCTTTCTGCTCCTCACAAAAAGTGGTGGGGAGCAAAAAGCAGGGGATGAAATGGCTCATGAACCAATACAAACCTGTTCTCATAAACCAATATGAACTGGCATATGAGTTTGTAGTTTCGTTTGTGGTTCAGCCACGAACCAAACCACAAAAATGTGGTTCGTATCCATCCCTACATGTGTTCTATGTATGGACACCATTACAAACAAAAGAGTATGGCATATAGCATAATTTGTTGTTTATGTCACTGAGACAAGTAACAAAACCCAAGAATGATCCTATATGAAATCTTTCAAAAAGCCAGAAAACAACCCAACCTCTCTCAAATCCTGAGGAAGAAAACAAGCAAGTGGACCAGACATCCTGTCTATGTTTGTATAAAAGGAATAAAGCTAGCATTTCTACCAAGGAAATAAGACTGTAGTATAATGGAATGTAGGGTGCTTTTATAAAAAGAATATGATTTTAGTCTACTCCATTGTATGTATTAGTTTCCACTTACTGTATTGTTTTCTACTTTTGTAATTCCACTTTTTTACATTGTGTATGACATACCAATCTGATATGCTTTTTTTTTTTTTTGCATTGTTACTAATTATTGTAATGCTAGTCCTGTTGCACTGTTTGTTAAATTGTCTGATGCCATTTGATAGAATTGTCTTACACCGTGTAAAATGCCTTGGAGTCTCAGGAAGAAAGGTGGGCTATAAATAAAGTAAATAAATACGTCCAGGGGTCATTTCGTAGAAAAAGAGGTGCAGGAGCTCATTAGCATAACTAATTAGTATAACTTATTTGCATACGCTAAACCACCTGACATCACTGGAAGTATATCAGAAGGCGAGGGAGGGAGGGAGGGAGGGAGGGAGGGAGGGAGGGAGGGAGAAAGAAAGAAAGAAAGAAAGAAAGAAAGAAAGAAAGAAAGAAAGGGCAGAGAAGGGACAGTTACTAATCCAGAAAGACAGAAAGAGCTTGCAGAGAGGGGACAGTTCCTAATCCAAGCCTCAGAAATACCACTATTCTGGGAGGATAGCTTCAGTGGTGGCTGAAGCCTTCAGAAGGCTGGTCGGAGGAACAAGGACCTTTCCAGGGGATGGGGTCATTTTGCTGCAGCCATGACACAAGCAAGCATTACCCTGTGGGGGGGGGGGAGGCTGGCACCAACTCCCGGAGCTGAGCTTCCCCGAGCTCCTGCTCAAAATTACCCCTGAATACATCTGTTCTATCAGAAATAGTTGACAGAAGTTCTGTCAAGATTAGGCTTTGTTTATCCTTATATTAAAGCACAGCCTCCTAGAACAAAGAACAGAACCTTTCCAAATGTGGGCCCAGTATCAATTTGGGATAGTTCTGATCAAATGGCATATATAGAGCACCAGAGCAAATTACACCAGCATATTCAGAAATATACTAGTTTTTATACTGCTTTCCAGGATCAATTCCAAGAACTGAGCTTATGGGTAAAAGTTCTATGAGTGATGAATGAGTTATGGATTACAAAGACAGTGCTAAAAGTGGTACATAATATTTTTGTACTTTTAACAATTTGTTCCTTCCCCACCATGTCCCATCACATCTCTAATACAGACCTGAAACATTTATCTTGTCAACATTATCTCCATTTTGATAACTATAGACATGTATTCTCAGGGGCTGCTTTAAAACCTGACTGAACTCAGGTATCCCATAGAAATACTATAAGGCCTTCATATTTGGCCAGGACTTTAATGGCTGGGATTATGTAAGTACTGGGGATTTTTTTCCCTGGTATTTCCTTTCAAGTTTTTTTTGGGTATTTTGTGCTAGACATGAACAATACAAATATATTCTTCAAGATTAAATATAGTCTGGATGGAACGAATCCCTCCATGATGGCATCACACTGGAATTTCAGTGAGTCCACTTCCTTTTCTAGAAACTTGTTAGTGAATCCAATATTTTGCAGCAGGACCACAAAACCAATTTCCAACTGAATTCTGGCTGTTAGATGTGATTACAGAATTTTCCATTTTGGTTGCTAAGAAGGCAACTGGAAGTATTCCAGTCATAATTCCAGAGAGGATGGCAGAATCTTCAGTTATTATTCATAGATTTCCATTAACCTACAAGAGAGGTATAGAACGAAACCAGGCACTGCATGATAACGTCTGCTAAAAGCAGCTGGTTGGAAATATCAACAGGTAGTTATTGTAAAGCAACTGTGTGAAAAGGAATAACAGGCAGGAACAGACCAGCAGTTTGCCATTCTCCTGTGCGAGCAGCCAGGCAGTGAAATGCATTGCTGGCTATCCTCTGCTCCATCCTCCATCCCAACTGTTAAAAGCAATTTTTGATCTGACAGTGGAAGGTGATGGGGAAAATAACTGTAAACTCTTCCATTAAATAGACTCACCTGATTCAGCTCATTCTGAAGTTGCAAGCCATGCTGTTCTTTTTCTTCCCTTTGTTGTTGTAACTGTTTGAATTCTGCCTTAAGATGCTGGTACTTTATCTCAGCTTCTGACAATTCCTCCTTAAGTTTCTGACTTGCTTCTCCTCTTTCATCCAGTTCTTTCTGTAACCTCTTCAATGAGTCTTCAGACGCAGACAACCTTGCCTGAAGTTGTTGACAGTCCAAGTCCTTTTGATTAAGGGTTGCTTGCAGATTCTTCTTAATTAATGATTCCTCATTTTGTTTATCTTCTAACTGAGTATAATCCAACTCCCTCTTTTTCAATTTTTCAGTCAGACTCTGCAGTATTAGATTAATTGAAATTAAATGTATATAATCCAAGAAAAAAACAGTACTAATATAAAAATTGTAGTTTCATATGCTATAATACATGACTGAAGCATTGAAGTGTGAACTTTGAAAACTGTGCCACTCTCTCATGAACCAGTGAGGCTACAGCAATCCTGGAGAGTATAATGTTCCCTGCTTTAGAAGGGGCAAAATCATTTTTTTTGACTGTTAAAAGCAGGAATCATGTTGTGGTCAAAGCATATTTACTCTAAAGATGTAGAATAGAACTTTTCTTGATAAATAAATAATATTTTCATCTGGCACAATCCCCTATTTGTACTGAGCCAGTCAAGCCACACTGTTCAGTGCCAGAGATATCTCAATGGTCAACTATTGTCTACGCAGGGCTGCCCTCAAAGACAACTAGGAAACTTCAGCTGGTACACAATGCTATAGTTCATTTATTAGAATGAGCTGGTCAGAATGTGCAGAATGAGCAGAATTTTGAGAACACAATAATGGCTGCCTATTTGTTTCCAGGCTCAATTCAAGCTCCTGGTTATTGTGTCAAGTATTCTCATCCCAATGTAGGGAGAGGGACTGCCTTACAATGGCTTTCTTCATGGTTGGAGACAGAGGGTGGCTCTCGAGGAGAGAATTTTACCACGATACTCCCTGGAGTGTGGTGTACTACAAGAGGCGATCCTTGCACCGGTGTTATGTGCTCCCTCAACCAGCTGGTCTGGGGGTTTGGGCTGGCTTCTCACCAGTACACTGGTGACAACCAGCTTTATCTGCTGACAGATGGCTGACCAAACTCCACCCCAGATATTTTGGACAGGACACTGGAGGCAGTGGCTGGTTGGTTGCAGCAGAGCTGGCTGAAATTAAATCCAACAGAAAACAGAGTTCCTGTACCTGAGCCCTGGGAGTCTGGGGCTGCGGTCACACACACTAAATAACCCACTTTCAATGCACTTTCCAACTGGATTTTGCAAGTTCACACAGTAAAAATCCAGTTGCAAAGTGCACTGAAAGTGGATTATTTGGCATGTGTGACCGCAACCACGGATTAGGAATTTGTCACCCAACCCTTGTGGGGGGTGCTGGTGATGCCAGCATCAACGGTGAAGAGCCCAGGGGTGATCCTGGATGCCTTGCTTGCTATGGAGGCCCCGGTCAACAATGTTGCCGGATCAGCCTTCTATCATCTGCGGCTGGTCAGGCAACTGGTTCCCAATCTCACCTCCCAGGACTTGGCTACAGTGATCCATGCAAGGGTCACCTCCAGGCTGGATTACTGAAACTTGTTCTATGCAGGGCTACCCTTGAACCTGACCTGGAATTTGCAGCTAGTGCAAAATGTGGCAACTTGCCTACTTAACTGAGACATCTGTGCGGGCCCAAAGGCTGGATAAGCATGCTGATAGTCAGGAAGACTGCAAATCCTATTCTCCTCACTATATTATTATTGTATTTATTGTAATTATTATAATTTTTAAGAGTATTTATTGTATTTCTCAGTGTTTTAGAATGCCGTATGTTTTATATATTGATGTTACCCGCTCTGAGCCGTTTCCAGGAGAGCGGGTTATAAATCCAATTTAAAAATTTTAAAAATATAAAGATATATCTGAAGCCTTATCCAAAATACTCCCTAGTTTTACAATCCGATACGAAAAACTGAAGCACTAGCACAAGAAGCATGCACTTAGGCTAGGATGCAGCAAGATCAAATAGAATATCCTGATTTATTGCTTAAGATAAGCAAGAAACCTGTGCCTATCTAAGAACACATGATGTCACAACTATACTATGCTGCTTTCACTTAAAGAGGGCTTCAAGATTATTTTTTTAAAAAAAAGCTTGTATTCATGGTAGCCCCCCCAGATTTCCAAGCTACTTTGGGGGGTTGTGATGAATGCAAGATTGCAGGTAGTGCATTTAGTTGGGTGCTTTTAATGATACAAAAGCTACAAAATAGTCTTGCCACAGCTAAACCACTGAATTATTTTCTCCCCAATTCTGCCAATTTCATAGAACACAGATCTATCAATAAATCCTTTACATTTTCAAAGTTACAAGGACAAGAGGCTTGGATTTAGCTAAACACTTGCAGAGTATGCTCCCTGTTGTTAAATGATGCTTGAAGGTAAGACAGTGCCAATATAATTCTTACCTGATTTTTCTGTGTTAATTCGGTAATTGAAGTTCGACATTTTTGAAGTTCCTGAACATACACAGCAACTTCCTGTGGTCCTTTGGCAAGTTCAGCTCTTAACTGATTGATAGTAACCTTAAGAAACAGACAGACACAAAACGATCTCAGAAGATCAACTGCATCTCAGTTGGTTAAATTCAAAAGTGAGAAAATGATCTCTGAATAATCATCTCTGCAGCAACATTCTCTAGAATAATCATCTTTACCATAACATCATTTCTTCAATTTATCCACGAAAAGATGGAAACGGTGTTACAATATAATATTTATATGCCAATAATAATATGCCCATTCACAAGTCTTTTTAGCTTTAATTTTTTTAAAAGTATTTTGTGCTTATAGTATTACTAAAATAATAAGAATGCAGTATTTCATTTTTTCTTAATTTATTTTATGGTCACCTTTCTCACTTGGACTCAAGGTGGATTACACAGAGTGAATCAATACAATTGACAGGATGGGACATTCAATGAAACAATGTAATAGGAATTAGGGTTGTGGAACCAACCAGAAGTCTACAAACAGAACTGAAACAAACTGTAATAATTAATATGACACATTAAATGATGCAAAAATTACACAGTAAGATCCTAGTTTCAGCAATCTAAACACAGCAGTATAGACCATAGTCCCTAATAATTTATTCAAGTAACTTAGTGAAACATTTAGTACAGTGTAACTCTATTGCCTACGCAGAAAAACCCTCTTGAACAATTCAGTTTTTTACAGCTTGCAGAAAGCCAGAAGAGTGGGAGCCTTCCTGACTTCCTCAGGCATTCTGCACCAGTTGCTGTTTCTAAATTGATTTTGATGGGAGACCAATGTACAGTGCATTACTATAGTCTGGTCTCAATATTACTGTGGTGTGGATCAAGTGGCCAAATCAGCCGTATCAAGGTAAGAAGCCTTTTTTTTTTGTAACGGCATTAATTTGCTTCTCTAGTAATAACGTTGGGTCCAGTATAACCCCAAGGCTCTTTACTGAGTCAGCAAGGATCAGCTGAACTCCCATCAAAAGTGAGAACAATCTCCTTCACGATCTCCACCTTCCCAGCCAGTCTTTTCAGGGTTTGATTTCAATTTGTTCACTCTTAAGCCAATTTACCACAGCAGCCAGGCAGCAATTTAGGACCTCTACTGCATCATCAGGGGATTTGTATAAGAATATACAGAGCTGAGTATCATCTGCATATTGATGACAACCAATCCAAAGGAATTATTTGAACCAGTTCAGCATGGATCCCGATACCTACTTCTGCCTCCAAGTGCCTCAACAAGATTATATGATCTACTGTATCAAAGACTGCAGTAAGTAGAATAATAGTAACTAAGAGGCACGGCCTTGGCTTTTGAGATGAAGGTCTGTCCCATAGCCTGGCCTGAAGCCCAACTGATAAAGGTACAGAGCAGATGAGTTATCTAAGAAGACCTGGAGTTGGTCCTCTACTGCTCTCTCAATCACTTCACCAAGAAAGGGCAGGCTACAGACAGGGAAATAACGGGCCACATTTGTCTGGAGGGATTTTTTTTTTAGTAGTATCCAGATAACCACCTCTTTGAGTGGCCAACGAAATGTGCCCTGAGTTATTAACTTATAAGAGTTACTAAGGGTTTGTCCAAGGTATTTAGCAGTCAGGATGGGCAAGGATCCAGAGTACAAATAATGGCCTTCATCAATCCCAGGATCTTGTCTGCATCCATCATGGAAACTGGGACAAAATGGTCCATGAACAGACCAGGTGGTGTATTGGTCCTGTCTTCTAGTGTGTTTCTGTTACAACTGACATCAAGATCAGAGCTTATTCTCAGTATTTTATCAGCAAAAATATTGGAAAACGTACCACTGCTAATTGTCTCTTCCTGATACAATAAAGGCTCAATTTTTGGCATCAACAGTTGCTGAGCTACCTTGAACAATTGGGATGGTTAACTGATGCTACAGTAGCATAATAGTAACATTTCTTTGCTGCCATCACTGCTAACAGATTTCTCTTTTATAAGCACATATATGCACACGTACATACACACACACCTTTCACTGGCCTTTTCGGTGGTGGCTCCACTCTGGTGGAACGAGCTCCCGGAGGAGATCAGGGCCGTGTGGGACCTTATGCAGTTCCACAGGGCCTGCAAGATGGAGCTCTCCCACCAGGCTTTTGATTAGGAGCCACCACCACCTACCATCAACCATCTCCATCACCAACAGAGATGAGGTCCCGAAGGAACCCACACTAGCTCATGAAAAGTAATTGCAGGGGGCCATCTTGACATAAGCTGATTATCATCACTGCGAGCATCTTATTGGAATTTTACTGAATGGTTATAATGATGTTTTAAGCTGTTTTATTGTTTATTTTAACCTGGCATTTTGCCACCTGTAAGCCGCCCTGAGCCCGCTTGCGGGGAGGGCAGGGTAGAAATGTGAAAAATAAATAAAATAAATAAAATCTATGCAAGTGATCCCTGAAGGCAAAAATAATTTTGGATCACTGGTCCCTTTTTTTATTTATTTAACAAAAACACTGTGTGTGGCACAGAGATGCCATTTAATTACATTTTCTGTGCCCCATCTAGGGGCATTCTAGAACTGTATACTAAAATAAACTGCAACATGTTTCACTATCACACCAGTACAGACTGTTTTCAGAAGTGATGCTCTAAATGTTTTGGCAGTTCTCACATTTATACTGTTTCCCCACATTTCATTATACACATTTATAAATGTGTACGCCACAAAAATATTATCCACATTAACAGAGTTTTACATTCTGGAGGTTTTCGCTTGCCTGTGACAAATGGGACAACTTTCTCCATTTGAACAGGTGAAAAACCTATTGTGTTCCAGGACGAACAAGTGGCAGAAGGGGCCAGTGAAGTGTTTTACCAGCCCCCTTTATTGAATAAGCTCTGACCTTTGACATCTCTACATACTACATTCATGTTTTCTTCACCAGTATGACTGACCACTGTAATGCACTTTGTGCGGCACAGTGCCCATTAAGACAACCCAAAAGCTACAACTGGTTAAAAATGTGAGTACATATCCCATAACAGATATTGGGCATATTTGCTTTCAGGTTGAATTAAGCCTATATACTTCAAGACCATCTTTAATAAGCTCTCTTAGCAACTGCGTTCTGTGGATTGGGCCTTCTTCTCAAGTGCCTTTAGTTCAGTAGATAAGAACATCCGCTGCAAGGAACAGGTCATTACTCTGATCACAACATCAAGTGATGATATGCATACGAAAAGGCACATTTTGAAGCACTTTTCAATGGAGGTAGTTCACAATTCTGAGAATCATTAAGTTACAAATCATTTACAGGGCAATCCTATGCTGAGACACACCAGCCTAATCCCTCTGATTTCAACAGGCCTAAAATCTGCATAAGATCATGCTGTTTATGATCAAACAAGACACATCTGGATCATGATTTTGACTTCCCCATTTCTTTGGTCAGATTGTAAAGAAAAATTACTATCCATACACAAACATTTTGCATAGTTATTAAAATAATTGCAAAAAATGAATTGTTTTACAATGTTTTATTACAAATAATACACAGATAAGTACCTATCTATTTTAACAAGTGCTTGAATCATCTTTGGAAAATGAAGCAAGAAATGCAGATATAGGTTTCTGAAATATTACCTCAAGTTTAAAGACCTCCATTAGAAAGCAGCAAAAGTAAATTATGGGTAGATGGTGAAATAAAGCAATGATAAATGCAATGTTATACTAAACATATATTTAAATGAACTCTACAGATTGACAACAAGGTTTAACAATAGATGTAGAAAACTTTTTGTCCTATAATATATAGCCATCTTCTCTGAAGTTGAGATATGAAAGCAATATTATTTAGTATTTTAGATTCAACCTCTGCCCAGCAAAGGTTTACATGCACCATTATGGAATACAGAGAGCAAAACAACAATTAAGCTCGTTATCTATAAATAAGGACTACCTTTCAATATTTCTGATACATAATACACTTATATGTGATGCTCTATATCTGTAATCAAAAAAGAGGATGGAGCACCTATCAATAATATATGAAAACAGTTAACACAGTGATGGTAAATACAAAGCTGACAGTCAGACGAAAAGCTTCTGAAAATCTGAATGTAATTTAACAGCATAATCTTAAGCATGCTTACTTGGAAGACAAATCTAATGAGCTCAATGGAACTTGCTCCCAATTGTGTATCTGAATCAAGTGCACTTACTTCAGAGGAAACATGGTTAGGATAAGTCACCTAACAATTTTGAAGTAACAGTTTATCTTAAAGGATAACTGACAAAACCAGTTCCTGGAAAATTACATTTTTACTTCCTCTTTTTTTAATTTACAAGTATCTGCAGCTGAATCTGTGTGAATCATACAAAATCTACCAGTATGCTTGGCAAAAATTAAAAGAATAGACAAAGTAGCCAGCATAATTCATTTGTTAAGTATTGTGTCTTTAGACTAAACACCTATTACGATGAAGAGGTACAAGATAAATTATTGGAATTTATGTCCAGTGTGTCTAGTAAACAGATGCTGGTAATTGTTATCTTTGAAAATTAAGTCAGCAAACAAACTGAAAGTAAGCATCTGAAATCATGGTGATAAATTATTAAAGACACATGCATTAACATGAATAATGGCTCAGCCCCTTTGGAAAAGTTTTCAAGCTAAGTTAAGCCAGGAGGTGACAACCTTTAGAATGTCTGGGAGATCCAGATTTGAATCCCTCTTCTGCCATGGAAGCTTGCTGAGTGACCCTAGACCTGCCTTGCATTGACCAGAGCCCATTCTTTTTCTACAGTAGCTGCCACCCTATGGAACAGGTTCCCTAAGGACGCCATTTCTAAAGGTTCTTAGGAGACACTGCAAGGATCTTCTATTTATTTCTAATGTGCTGTAGGCTACAAGCACCGGGCAGGTAGGGTTATTTGTTGTTTTACTATACATTTTAAATTTGGATTTATATGCTGCCGTGACCCACAAATGAAAGGGTGAAAGACTAAAAAAAATAACAGAAGTGTGGCTATTAATGTAGACAAACTTCCAAGCATGATATGAACCAATAAAGATGGTACCATAATTTAAACTTATGAATCTAAGCACCACTTACTATTGTTATACAATAAATATTTATTTTTCACATGAGGACTTTGGCTCAGCTGCAGACATATTTCTGAATAGATTACCTCTGAGGTTGTACACTCAGCTCTCAAATGCTTGCACTCATCTTTCAGTTTCTCAGATTCTTTTTCACACTCCAAAGTCATCTTGTCCATTAATGTTTGAACTTGGACTAACTCCTTCTTTAGAACAGCAACATCTTCTACACCAGGCCGCTGAAGCTTTACAAAAGTAGTAGCAATTAGTCTTATAGAAAACAGACTGAAAACATGCTTTGAATGCTGGCTTTTCTGCACCACTGTATCTTGGACCAGGAGCATAAGAGTATTTCTGGATACTATCTGAATATTTCCTAGAACATCATCTCCATTTATTTTAATGGTTTCAAAAAGTTAAGCTTAGTAGATGCCTAAACTCTATATGATTTGCAACTGGATGCATAGAAACTGCTCAGAGAAGTGAAAGTTAAAATCTCCAACAGTTGTAGTTTTTAACTTGTATCTAATTACTTTTGCACTGGACAAATCATATTTTACCAAAGATTCCCAGTATATATAGGCATGCATGAATTACAAATTTTACCCCCAAAAAACATGCAGGTACGAAGCAGAATGTAGAAGATGAAAAGACTGGATTTATACTCTGCCCTTCACTACCCGAAGGAGTCTCAGAGCGGCTTACGATCCCTTTCCCTCCCCACAACAGACACCCTGTGAGGTAGGCAGGGCTGAGAGAGCTCTCTCAAAAACTGCCTTTGAGAGAACAGCTCTGAAAGAACTTGTGACTGATCCAAGGTCACGCCAGCAGCTGCATGTGGAGGAGTGGGAATCAAACCCAGTTCTCCCAGATTAGAGTCCACGCTCTTAACCACTACACCAAACTGGCTCTCACTGTATGTATAAAGAAGTTACATAAATAAAAAAATTTAAAATTCTGAATTTAGAACAAATTACCAGATTAATTTCTACCATAAATCAATCACACTTAGTGATGAAGAATAATCTGTTAAAATCAAAATACAGTAAACAAAATTATCACACATCTGAAAAGCATTTCATTTTAACTTGTAAAAAGCATGATAAAATCATAGTCGCATGATGTAAGTTACCAGCTCAGTTTTTAAATCTTCACATTGCTCTCTCTCCTTCTTTAACTCATGTGTCAAATTTGTCACTTTCTGTTCTGCTGCTGCTCGCAGACTTGTTTCTTCATCATACTTGGCCTTAAGATCTAGTTAAGAGACAGATCACACAAAAAAATCATTCATTCTGCTTAAACAGAAACAAGACCCATATTATGTCATAATTATGGGTACTTACCCACAATTTCAGTTGCCAGTTGGGCTGCTTTCTGTTCAAATAAGTCTTTCATCTGCTTAATATTGAAGTTTTCTACATGACTCTCTTCCAGCTGATTTTGTAATGATTCTAATTCTAGAAAGAAGGTACAGTCGTTCAACAAACCTAAGACTGGAGTAAGGTTTTCTAAATACCTATAATGATAAAATCTCATCAAATAAATAATTAACTTTTTAAAGTTTATTAGGATCTAGCTGTGCTAATGAACATATACATAACTACTTTACTGTTAATGAGAACTAGTTCACCTACCAATTTTAAACTGTAAAATTTCTAAAACCCTCACAGTGATAATGTAACAGTCAATGAAGAATAACCAATGACTGGGTATATGCATGAGTAAAGCACTGTTCTGTATAGGAAAAAAAAAGTCTATAGAGTGCAAACACTACACACCACCACCTACAGTCTAAGGTGGTACAATCTGCAGATTTTACAAGAAACTCTTCAGATTGTATAAATTGGTCATCATTTACTTGGAAGGAGATTTCACTGGTTTCAGCTGAACCCCTGCACTGAAAGATCTGTGCTGCCTGCCTGTCTGTTAAGACCCTAAATGGCTAGGGGCCATGGTACTTGAAGGACTGCCTCCTCCCAACCAGAGACAAGACTCTTTCAGTGGTGGAGCCCTGCCTTCAGAATGCACTCACCCTTGACACTTACTTGGCACATAATTCATTTTACTCTGGCACCAGGCCAAAACATTTTTCTTTTTACCCAAGTGGTGTTTATGTTGGTGTTTATGTATTCACAAATTTTATATCCCCACTTCTGCCCAATCAGGGCCATCAAGATGGCTGTTTTTATGCCCTGGCTTAGTTTGAATGGCTTGTTTGCATGGCCTGAACATTCTGTTTCAGTTATGAGCCACTCTGAGCAAGTCTCTGGAGTCAAAGCACATACATTTAAATCCTTATTTATAACAAAAAGAAGCAACAGATATTGGATACTTTCTAGAATTTCCAGGCTTTAGTAAATAGGATAACTTCTTCATTAGTTTCATAAAAAAAGATAACCAGGTAACAAACTCAAACTGAAGAGACTATGGCTGAGGACAGACTGGTAATCTGCCATGTAATGGTAGCGGGGTCAAAAGCCCCGGGGGAAAACTGGCCTGTGGCTGGCCATTCACACTGGCCAGACTCCTGCAGGAGCGTTCCTGGGGGGGTAGGTGCAATGACGCGTCCACACTGCTGCGGAGCAGCCCCTAGCGGGGCTGTTTCGGCAGCAGGCGCATGGCCACCTATGCGCATAGGGGCAGCAATTTAGCTACAATCCAATGGCACACAGAGCGCATATGTGCATCTCTCCGCAGCGGCGCGTTCACACTGCAGCCTCCACTTCAATCCCACCTCTTCCCATCCTCACAGCCGGGAAGCGGGATCCAAGCGAAGGAAGCCCCCTGGACACCACTTGCTGCCGGTGTCCGTCTGAGGCGGCATGGAAGTGCTTCAGAGACAGGTGAGTATGGAAGAGAGATGGAGGACAGCTGTGGCTGTCTGAACTGCCTCCCTTCCCCTGCTTCTGAAGCAGAGCTCTCCCGGGCCACATTGCCAGTCTGTCCTCAGCCTATGTTTAACAGAAAAACATGCAACAGGGGCACACATTCTCCAAAGAAAATATTCCCTCCTCCTCCATCAAAATACAGGAATAATTCTTGAGTTCCAGGAAATATAGGCTGGGTTCTGAACTAAAGCAATGCACTGAGTGAATCCTGGAGTGCCTGAAAGAGAGTTTTTAAATTGAAATATTTACACAACAGGCAATTTAGAGAGCAATCCTAAGCAGGGCTACTCAGAAGTAAGTTACATTTTATTCAGTGGGGCTTACTCCCAGGAAAGTGTCCTCAGGAAATGGCATGATTAACAAAAGAAGAAACCAGGTTGTGAGAATGAACCTGGAAAATCTTCAGACTTGCATGTTTTTTCCCATCACACGCAACTAGAAAGTTGAACACTTCCAGAACAATCCAGTTTGTCGTTTTTCACATTAACAGACTGCAGTTTGTTCTCTGTCCTCCAAACCAGGATTCCACACCACAGTTTTATCCTAGTGATTCAGACAAAACAATGAACTATGATTTGCAAAGTATTTAACTTTCTAGTTGTGTGCAAGATGACAAGAAGACAAAACAGATAACCCAAGGATTCCCCAGCTTTATTCTCACAATTGACAATGTTTGTCACTATATATCATGCCAATATAATGCAAGAATTAGGGATATTACCATATTCTGTTAATGGTTTCAATTAGGAAATCCAGGCTTCTGAAATGAGATACATCCCCACCCCGGTAGCATGCAACCAAACCACTTGTGTTTTTTCCCAATCATGCTAAAAAAAATTGATAGAATTACTACCATTCAAATTTACACCTGTTTTTGTGTCAACAGTATAAAAACGGCATTAAAAGCAAAAACAAACAAATCAGGAACACAAGCAACAAGAATGGGTGAAACAAAAAGGTTCACTACAGCAAAACAGATGTACTTCTCCATCCTTAGGAAAAAATGTGTTTAAGAGATATGGAGCTCATGTAATAATAACATCATGAAGAGTAGGTTTAATAGACTGTTTTTCTCACTCATATTACTGGAATAATGATCCACACTGAAACTGCTTTTTTTAAAAAGTTACCTGTAGATGCAGCAGTTGATGGTCCATCAGGTTTAGACTCCTTAAAAAGAAGAAACTAGAGTAAATGCTTAAACAAAATATTGGCAATAGCTGAAATATTTTCACAAATATTTAAGAGACTTCTCATCCTGGAAGATGCAAAGGTATACTTTGTAGTCATTGTACAAAGTAATTCTAAGTGCAGTTCATTTGGGCAGTTACCACTAGAAACGGCCAAGATAATAAATACACTTACATGACTGAAAATAATATTGAACTGGAATAAGTTGCCTGTACTAACAGGTATGGTTAGTACACATCAAGAAGAGTCTGTCTACCATGCATTAAGGGCCCAGTACAATGTGCTAGTGTTGTGCAACTTCCATTTATTTTGTTGGATTTTAATCAGTGAATACAAGGGGTACAGGGGTTGCACTTGGTTCCATTTCACTAGCTTGTAACCAGTAAATACAGGGGAGAATGCAGAAAGAACTCAAAAGATCTACGATTTGTTCTTTCAGTTATTATAACTAGTAGATACAAATCTGAACTAGTGTCATCCTTAGTTTTAAAAGCACGTTAAGCAATCCCTCCCTAGCTTGCAACCATATGTACTACATTAGAAGAGACAGAAAGGAAAGACAGACCTATCAGAAAAAAGATGATGAAGAAGGAATAGGAAACCTGATGAAGAAGATATGACACTACAATGGAGGGAAGATGAAAAGCAAAGTTCTGCATTATAAAAGCTCAGTTCAACAGAGAAATGCAAGTTCATAGCCCAGCAGGTGCCTAAAGACAAGCAGGAAACAACAGAACGGGAGCGTGGAAGCTTCGTATCTTAAGGTCAAAACTGGCCATCCTGTTAGCACTACTACATAGGCTGCCCATGGTATGCACTGTGAATATATGAACATGACACTCTTAAATTATTGCAGTAAACAAGTTATGAAACTAACTGAATCAGGCCACGTGCCTTACAAAAAAAGGTATTAAATCTTCCATGTCAAGGTTGATAACAAACTGCTTGTTGCAAACCCGCTTCAAGTATTTTTAAAGCAATTACTTGCTGCCTCTGCACTTTTTCTAATTCTTTCTTCAGTTCTTCAGAGTACCATCGTTCCTCCTGAACAAAGAAAATTAAAAGCATTTTATGAGAGCAGAGTTTTGGATATTTTCTGACACATACAATGAGGAAAAACTGCATAACAAGTGATGCATGCTTCCAACCTTAAGTGATGCTTGCAAGTCTTGAACTTCTTGCCGGAGAAGTGTTACGTCATCTCTGAATGCATCCCATGTTAGAGAGGAGGAGACAAATAAATATTTAACTGCAATAATCAATTTAACACTATTTCTGTATTTAAACAACCCACTTGTCTTTAAAAACCCCAAGCAAACAGTAGCCAGAAGTCTACGGCTTACTTTCACACGAGCCCCCAAATCAGAAATTGTAAAGCGGCTTGAGAAGCTTGATGTGCTGCCCAATCTTGTGCGTGTTTACTCAGAAACAAGTCAAACCAAGTTCAGTGGATTTACTCATCTAGAAAGTGTGTTTAGGACTGATGCCTTAATCACATTTTTAATATGTACTCATCTTTTTCTATACATGAAGCACATAAATTTATTTCTAAAGAAAAAAGTATATATAGAATATAAATAATAAAATGTAAAATAAAAAGGGAAACCAACACATTTGATAATAATCACAGCCATGATAATATTTTATGCGAAGAGAAAGCCACATTTTTGCCATGACAACAACATGAACATCTCTCTTCTTTTAGAGGTTTCAGTGTCTGGAGAACTGGATAATAAGAGATAGTTAAATTCATTATATATTATAGCTGAACCATGTGATAGTTTTACTGCTCTGTTAGCTTTCACCTTGTGATGCTCACGATGAGCTGAAAAGCATCCAGCCCAGGGGTGTCAAGCATAAGGCCTGAGGGCCGGAACTAGCTCATCCAGGGCTCTTCTGAAGCCCACAAGCAACCGGTGTGAGGGAGGGAACAGCAGAATGTTAGGGGGGAGTGGGTGGAGCCACTCCAATTGTGGCTTCAGCATGGTGGAACAACCTCCTCTGCAGCAGTCAAGCAGCATGGGAGCATCTGCCCAGTGCTGCACTGCTGGCTCTCCAATCTACTCATATGGGTTTTCCTTTGCACCCCCCTCCCATCCCATGGGGATCTGCAGTGAGGATACACCAACTCGGAGCTTACCAGCTGCTGTCCTGTATACAGTTTCTATCTCTGGTACTTGGCATTACGTTTTATGGCACACATGGCCCAGCCTGACAAATTGACATTTATTTCAGATCTGGCCCTCATAAATGAGTTTGACATCTCTGATCTAGTCACTGTTGTAGAGCAATGACTGCTTGGCTGGATGGCTAGCTAAAACATAGCCTAAAAGAGTCAAAGTCATTAATGTTATTGTATCAATCACTCTTTAGCTCTTTTTTAAACACGCTTTTCCCAATTAGGACTACAGTCTTTAGGACTACAATCCTTAGGACTACAATCTTTAGGACTACAATCTTTAAAAATCTGTTAGAAATGAATGGATAAGAGAGGAATAAAACAAAGTTGCACTTACCTGTAACTATTGTTCATCAAGAATCTTCTGCGCAGGCAAAGTTCCTCAGTAAAAGAGGAACTGAGGGTAGGGGTGCTGCTGCGCAAGAGCATGTGGTCTTTGGGCAGGAGCAAAGAATTTGGCTCCAGTGTGCAACGCCCCCTTGAGACTTTTAGATGTAAAACCTCACTGACGGCAGGCCTGCTCATGCACAGTCCCCATGTGGAACTGCACAGAAGATCAATGATGAACTGTAACTGTGCACATTCTCTTCATTTGTCTCTAACCTGTGAGCTAGATGTGTTGTTTGCTCTGTACATTAGTTTTGATCGTGTATTGTTGCATTTTAATAAAAATTAATTACAAAAGAAAATTGGTTGTTATTAAATTCTTCCAACAAACAGTCTCTGGAAATTCTGTCTGTAGTCTTTACAAGATGTTGAACAAACTGAATTTAAGACCATAATAGCGATACATGGAGACACACACAAAAAAGGTATTAAATCTTCCATATTCCTCTAATTGGCTATTAAGCCCCTAAAGTGGTAAACCCTCTTCATACCATAACAGTGCACAAAAACCACCACAAAATACCAAAAATAAGAGACTGAACAATTTAAAGAACCGAAAAGGCAAAAGGGATTTTATTGCCCTTCTGGATGGGGTAAGGGTATGGATCCACTGAGTATAGCTTCAGAGGAAATTCCTCAAAATAGGAGCTATTGAATCTAATGCCAACACATGGTATTATTTTAGTACTTTCATTGGGTTCCATAGTATCATAGATAAAAATATTTCAAAAACTTCAAATGCTAGCAACGTTCATTCTTCCTTTCAAATGGACCATCTATCAATTGCAGATCATTATATGTCACTGCATTAGTTAGTAGTCATTACTTAATTATGGTAAGAACAATAAAATAAAGAAATCACTATTTCTCAGTACCTTTTTGGAGATATGTTAGATTCTCCTCCATGACTTGAATCAATACCAGAATCATGAACTGCTTCGTAGTGTTTAAAAAGTTCTTCAGCTGATCCATGAGATTTCATACAAAGAGGGCAAATAAATCCCTATAAAATGAAGCAAGAAAACATTTAATAACATCATTTTGGCTTTTTGCTTCTTTCTTTTTGTAGTATTCACTAAAACAGCACCTAATAAGCAAAAGGTTTACAGGCTTCTCTTTATTATTTCACCTAACCACACAATGCAGTTATCTGTGACATGGTAAGACAAAAATAAGGGATACTGTATTGTTTCAACAAAATAAAAGAAATCTTGTGGTAACACTAACAAATAAATTGTAGCATAAGCCTTCATAGGCAAGAGCCCAGATGAACAAAGTGAAATCAGAGTGGACAGAGTGAACTGCACACCATGGAGGAACTTACATAAAATACAAGATTTATACCATTCAACATTTCTGTGCAAATCTCAGAAGTATACAAAATAAGCTCAGTAACTGTTCATAATGGTTATAAACAGTGATATCAGTGTCTATATAGTTATATTAAGCAGTTTAGCATTTGCACAGTCTGAATAGTAGCTTTCATATTTGAATATGTAACTGTTCTGTTTTAGAACACAATTGTGAATGTGGGCAAAGCAAAAACGATACAGATGCACAACCTAATTTGAGTTTGCAACAGCTACAGTAGTGAACACCAGTTCTGATTTTAAACACTGACAAAAACACTTTCACACCCATACACAGTAATGGGGAATATTATGGCATGAGTTAACTTGATCTTGGTCATCAGTGACACATTGTTACACTTAAGAATCTTTTCTAGTTCTTTCATAGTTGCCCTTCCCAATCTCAGCCTCCTGCTGATTTCTTGGTTGTATACTTCAGAATTTCTCCCTCTCATCTTTGGGTCTGACTGCACTATTATATACCACATGTATAGTGCTGTTTCACAGAGTTTGTTCTGCCTTTATAAATAAGCCACCTGCTTCTTCGTGTGCCAAATGACAATCAAATCCTGTCTTTGATATTAAATAACCCAGATTGTATAATGTTACCTGTTTCTAGGTGCTAGTTCAATTCAAGTATCACTCTAAACCACTGTTTATATATGGCTTCACACATGCCCTAAATAGTCAAAGCCATGGTCTGCAATCAGCCAGCAAGTGAAAATCCCAAACTATGGCTTGAAGCACACTTGCAATCATGGTCTGTACCAAGTACAACTGAATATATAACTGAATTGACAAATCATAGTTAGTTGTAGCACCACATCACAAGAAAGCTGCACAATAGAAACAAGCACTGAGAAAACATAAAATAAAAACATATAGGAATCTAAACAAGGGTTTGCTTGTATCTCTTCTAATTCCAAATTATGGTTTGTGTTTACAATAGTTGAGAACCAAACTATGATTTGAATGATAGCCAAAATGTCAGGCAGTTTCTATCCAATTATCCATTCCTTAGATTAACTGCATGGATATTGTATATAAATAGGAATGGCATGATTTATCTTTTTCTTGATTCTTACAAACATAACATTGTTCCCTCACTCTAGAACTCTCAACCTGAAAAGGTGTACTATCGCAGCATAAAATTAGTTCACTTTACAACTCCCTAGGTGGAAAAGATATTTCAAGTACGATAATGGGGGGGGGGGGTGCTTTTTCCTCCTTCAATAGAAATTTGATTAAGGATTAGATTCAGACAAAATAACAATTTCCAACTATTCTCCCTTCTCACTGCAGACTCTCCTCCCTATTCCCCGGGAGCAGCATTTTATGGAGATCAGTGGGCGGGGGGAGGCAGGGAAGTTCCATTCTGTCATCAGAAAATTTAGTGTAGATCAAAGCCAACACTTCCATGTCAGCAGCTATTGCTCTTGATTCAGCACCTTTTGTTAGGAATGCTTCACTGAAAATTGTGATTTTATAATTAATGTTCTTAGAAATGATTTCCCCAAAGCATTAATTTAAAGCAGGGGTCAAACCTACGGCCCGTTGGCTGGAACCGGCCCGCCCAGGCTTTTAATCTGACCCGAGAGTGGGGCTCTCTTCTCTCCCCCCCTCCCCTGCCCATCCTCACTGTTCTCTGCTTGAGCTGCAATGGAGTATAAAGAGCAGAGGGCGGGGCTGCCTCTGAGAGCAGGAAGCAGACAGCAGGGTTGCCTCTAAGCAGAGAGCTCAGGCCGGGGCTTCCTCAGAGCTTCCAGCCACCTCTTCCAGCCTCTGTAGTCACAGTCTCCGTAGTCCTCGACAAAGTTAGGAGCGGGGGGGGGGGGTCCTTCTGCTGTGATCCTTGTCCTTTTTTGTTTTAGAACTTTAGAATTAGAATGCCGCCAATTTTGTACGGACAGTATTTTAATGTTGATGTATGATTTTAATGTTGATATGTTATTTTAAAATGATGGGAGCCGCTCTGAGCCTGCCTTTTGGTGGGGAGAGCGGGATATAAATTTAAGAAAATAAATAAATAAAATAAATAAATTTTAAAACTATTCCCCCACCTTACCAGTTTAGGCTGGCATGTTTTAAGAGCATTGGGGGGGGGGGGGAGGTTTGGGAACAGCCAGGGTTAAAATATAGAGTTCTGCGAACTCAAGGGACTCCAGTTTTGCAGAGAAATATTAGTTTTAACACACACATGCTCCTAATGTGGAGTTCCAATGGAATAATAGCAGAACAAGTGCTGAAGAGGATACCCAAAATTATTATCTCAAACCAGCCTGGAAAAAACCCTCTGAGACTCTGGAGAGCCACTGCCACTCTGAGTAGACCCGGGAAGGGGGGGCTTGCAATGCTCAGCCAATTTCATGTTCTTCCCCTGGGTCCTAGGCTCAGACCATTTATATTTCTAGTTTATATATCTAGGGTGGGGGGAGGTTTGGGACTAACCACAGTTAAAATATAGAGTTTAAGGAACTTCAGTTTTGCACAGGAACAGATAATTGCCATACCAAAAGGTTTGGAAGCCAAAACTCCATTAGAAGTTAACTACTGGCCAGTAGTGATAACCACTGATCCAATTTGCTATAACAAAATTCTTACATAGGCTAACTTCTTTCTCCTCCGGTCCAAAATACCATCACTCACCTGCAGGACTCTAAAGATTCAGCACCATTTTCATGTATCAAATGCACCACATCACAGAACAATCTGAAGCAAACACTGTTGACTCAATCTAAAACCTGTACATGCTTCAGATTCCTAGCATTCACCATAAAGAGACATGCACACTAGCAATGCAATCCTAAGAATACTTCCCCGGGAGTAAGCCTGATTGAACAGACCTAAGTGGACCTGCTAAGGATGATGAAGAAGAAGAGCTGTTTTTTCCACCACTCTTAACCACTACACCACTCTGGACTACAGGATTCCTAATGCATTACCCTAGTCACAGAGACAGCCCTGTGTAATCTCTGTCTTTACATGTATTTACAGAGCTTCAATAATTTACACAGAGCTGTAGTCTCCATCCCTTTATTTCGTATATAACACAATATCTTGATTGAGGATAACAGCAAAGATATTCTAAAAAATAATTAGCAAAAGACTCGGACAGTGTGATCACATGAGGCTTGAATTTCCTCTCAGAATAAAAGAATCCATTCTCTCTCTTACAGCAGAAGCTTAGCAAGGCCACTTTGTTAATAAATCACTGTAACTGCTGTGTTCCAGTGTCTTAGATCAAAAATAGCTAGGCAGTGTTTTCCCCATGTCCATTTTTAAATGACCATTTATAAATCTATGACAGATAATGGGTTTCCAAATGTGGGAATTATTTGTTTTAAATATTTCTCTTAAGCTGCTTCCAAATTGACATTTTGCTCTAACATGGTTTCCGATGCATACTGTAGCACTGTTTTCAAAGGACCATCCACATAATGCTGTTGCCCTATTTTGTTGTGATCACTCCCTAACCTGGTTTGATTTGATCTTTTTGCAAAGACTGCAATCAAAGCACCCCTGGACACCACATGGATGGGGAGATGCACTTTTTTGGGGGGGTCCTACCCACACTGGCATTATTTGCCATAACTCAATCCATGTGGCATCCTCCAATGCTCCCTCTAAGCTGTGGAGTCTTGTGAGCAAAAATTCTACTTTGTGAGCTACTGGCATTAAAGTGGTGAGTGAGTGATTTGGCTACTGCATAAATCAGTTTGCTCTGGAGCCATCCTTCCCAAGCTAAGACAAAAATGTATGAGCCAGAGGCTAAAAAACTGTGAGCTAGCTCACGCTAACTCAGCTTAGAGGGAACACTGGTGTTCTCCCCCCACCCACACACCCAGAAGACTTTTGCAAATTGGTAACAGCCATAATACCACAGTGTTATAGTGTTATAATAACCTACTAATTCCCAGCTTCCTTTTTTTTTAAGTATGTGTCACAGCTGGTGGACCTCCTGGCCCACTGGTGGACCTCCTGATGGCACCTGGTATTTTTGGCCACTGTGTGACAGAGTGCTGGATTGGATGAGCCATTGGCCTGATCCAACATTGGCTTCTCTTATGTTCTTATGCAGTGTTATAAGGAGAAATGTACTGGCTGTACCTTTCTCCTGATATCCTTTCTTTACAACCAAAAGGGAAAGAGACTGACTTTCTTAATAAAAGAAAGCTGGGAACAAGTACACTGCTGCAACAGATCATTATAATGTCGTAACACTACTGAAACAGTCATTGTGGATTTTTTAAAATCTTGAAAAAAGGCCTTCTGGTGTTAGGGATAGCAACCACGGAGGGCCAAGGCAAGGATAGCGTGGGGAAAACTTCCATATGGATGCCTGTAGCTGTTCTAAATGTCTCTGCCTTCACAGCAGCAATGACAACTATTCAGAAAATTGTCTCCATGGCTGTTTCCACATGGGAACTTTTCTCTAGGATTCATACAGCATACCCTCACTTTATGTTGAAGTTCCCATATAAAGACGGCCATGGTCTTTCTGAGTATGGGTTGTGGGGCTCCTAAGTGTCAGTGCTAACTTAGACTTAACAGGGAAACACTGCACCAGTTGCAGGCAAAGCCTCCATGTGAAAGCTCTGCTTGCAGCCAATATGGAGGTTGTGGCGCTTAGTACCACTTTCTAAATGACAATGTTCAGCTCTGGTGCCCCCCCCCCCCAACAACAACATGAAGTTTCAAAAAACCCAACTCAGCCAATGCTGAGCTGTGAGCTATGGCTCAGCTGTTGTTGGGAGGAGGGTTGCTGGGCTGCAGGGCAGCTGGCAAGATGGTCATCAGATCAGTATTTCTGTGCCAACATGGTGAAGAGGAAGGGTGTGGGGGAGGGTGGTGCCAGCAGCAAGCAGCATGGGGACACAACATGTGTGTTGTAAAAACATTCACATAAAAAGGGGAAGCTAAAATTGATTACATAAAAATATTCCAGAAGAATCCAAAAGGGCATATGTAGTTACTCTGTATCTTTAAGAAGTTAATGAACTGCACATTAGTATTAGTTTACTCATATACATGAAGAAGAGAAGAAGAAGAAGAGGAAATTGGATTTATACCCCGCCCTTCACTTGTAGTCTCAGAGCGGCTTACAAACTCCTTTCCCTTCCCCTCCCCACAACAGACACCCTGTGAGGTAGGTGGGGCTGAGAGAGCTCTGAGACAACTGTCCTTGAGAGAACAGCTGGTACAGAGCTATGGCTTGCCCAAGGTCATCCAGCAGGTGCAAGTGGAGGAGTGCAGAATCAAACCCAGCTCTCCCAGATTAGAGTCTGCACACTTAACCACTACACCAAACTGGCTCACTTATTCTTTACATTCACAAATGTTTGCATTTTAGGCAGTGTTCCAGTTACTTAACCATACAAACAGGCCATCTGTTTATTAAACCACACTATTTTTTATTTGTTAATCCAAAGCACTTTTTCATTTGGATCCACCGAGACCAGAGAGAAGAGAAAAACGATTGGCATGTTTTCAGTTTTAGGCTTGAAGAAAATCCTCCAGTGTAAAGTACTTTCCTCAAGCCTAAATAGTTCTTCCACTGGACAAACAGCACTTGCAGGGTTGCCAGTTCCACTCCTTGAACCAGCAGGGGGATTGGGAGGGTATTCTGGGATAGGTGGGGCCACCCCCAAGTGCAACCAGCCCCCAGCCAATCCTCTCCTCTTGCCAGATTAAAAGGGCTTCAGCTGATCGGTGGAGACCACATGGCCTGCCAATCAGCTGGAGGGCCCTTTAAATCTAGCAGGAAGGAGGGCGGGGGAGTTGCAGGCTGCACACTTGGCTATCAAATTTGTGAGTGGACTAGTGGCCATGGTGCATGGGGATGGGGGAAATCAGTCCCACACACCACAGGCCCCACCCCACTCGCATAAAGACCTTTTAAAGGGTCTTTTTGTGAGCTGAATGTGTGGCCCATGACCACCCCTCTCCCTCCTGCTGAAGCCCTTTAAATCTGGCAAGAGATGAGGAAGAGTGGTGGAGCTTCCCCCTCCAGCCAGCTGGCAGGCAGCGAATTGGAGCTCCAAAAGCTGGGAAACCCCACCCGGACCTGGGGACTGGCAACCCAAGCAACTTAAACAGAAAGAAGGGTCCTTACACTGGAGGAAGTGTTCACAGTTTGCTTAGTGAAGAGGTAGGATACATGTCATTAACTATAAATCTTCACTGTGATAATTAATAAATTTGAGCTGTTAACATTTGGTAGGACAGGTAACAAAACATACCATTCTAAACTACAAACAGTTTTGAAACACTGTGGTGAAAAATGAGCATTATGGCTCATGGCGCAAACCTTGATGCTCACACCCATCTATAGCCAGAGAACCTATATACAGAACTTCTAAAAGACAAATCAGTCACCAGCTCTAAAATACTTAAATGTGACAAAGGAATATCTTCTTCTCCAGGTTCAACAAGACAAATGCAGAAGCAAAGCAAAGTACTACATTAAGCTAGTCAAATATAACGGGGGAAATGCAAAGTATGTTCCAAGTATATGCAAGTCTTCAGTACTTCAGTCATTCCACAAAAGACAGCCACAAACCAGAAAAAAAGAAAACACAAGACATGTTAGGACATACATATTTAGACTCTTGACTTCTGTTAAGTATGCAAAAAATATCAAATCATCTCATTTATCCAGAAAAGCTGAAGAGGCCCACACCAATGCCACCGAAAAGGAAAACCATTCACATCCCATAGCCCAGCCACTGCAGCCAAATAAACAAGACCCACAGTAACAGCAGGAAGTTCACGAAGCTCCAGTCTTCTTGTTTCCGTGTCAACATGCTCATTCTGGTAATGTTCAGACAGATCAGTGGCAGTACCGCATGTTTTCATACACAGTGGACAGATGAAGCCCTGTGAAACAGTTGTTTTTAGATATGTACTGCTTTTAGCAAAACTCTACAACAAACTAAATGTCAAATAAGTAGAATAAAAGCTATATATCATCTGTGGTATAACCTAAATACCACCTGTATCTGACAATTTTTTTATCTTCTTTTTAACAGAAAAAATCTAACTCACTTATGTGAATACATTGCTAGTAAAAATTGGGGTGAAGCGTTAAGATACTAAGCTTGAAAAAACTAGTTTATTCCCACTGACAGCTCATCTATGCATTTTTACTACATTAGATGAGTTTGCAACAGGGGTCCCGAATCTTTTCCAGCCTGGTGGCATCTTTGGAATTTTGGCTTAGGGTAGTAGGCACAACCACAATGTGGCAGAGGCAGAGCCAAAACACAATATGGCAGGGAGTTACACGTGTACAACTCTCGTAGTAACTTGTCACCATTTCCAGCAGAAGCTGTGTTTAACAAGATGCCTTTTAAAATGAAAAGACTGTTCTAAGTCATTTCCTTACATACACATAGCTTACCTTCAGTCATGCACTGAAGATCCTTGTGCTGTGGTGGCAGCTGCTGAAACTTTTAAAAACCTGCACAACCTATCAGAAGTCCTGTTGGGTAAAAACCCCATCGGGCCCTGCTCACTTTCTAAAAAACACTTGGTGGATACCACAAATGGTATTGACAGGTGCAATGGCTATGGCACCCATGGGCACCGTGCTGAGGACCCCTGGTTTATAAAATCACAAACCAGCTATTAAATGGCAGTGGTCAGCACAATTCTTTTTCAAAGACTAAGAAACCACTGAACAGTTACAAAAACAGGGCAACATCAAAAATACTACCATTTGGTCAAGACTCTAGCTATCAGCTAATACCTCCTTTTGATATAACGTCAGATGTCCCAACAACACAATACCTCTATGTGTCCTTTTAAAATATTTAACATATATTCATTAAAATAATATGTATATGACCTTAATGAACTGTGTATACTCTTGCAGTTCTACATAGGTCAAATGGGTCCACAGGCAACAACAGGAGGCCTACCCAACGGGCTAGTCTTCCCCTTCCCATTTCCAGCAACCTGCGTGTGTTTTTCTCACAAGGCTGATGATGCTTCATCTTGGCTTCTAAGTTTCTTTATGTGCCCGCATAAGGGAACACAGCAGCCAAGATGCTAGAGTCCTGGTGGGCACTGGATTCTAAAGCAGCAGGTACACTGGACTGCGATGGCCTCTGCTTAGTTGTGGCAGATAAATTGGTCCACCCAACATTTCAGTTTAGCAATACTGAATCATATCTAATAAGGTAAGAAATAATTGCAGGGGGAAAGGGAATCTGGACAGTTTCATCTCCAGTGCCTTATAATTTACTGTTCAGGGTTTTAAACAGATGTGGCATAGTAAGGAGACATACTTTCTAAACCAGACATTTGAAAGAATACAGTTTTATACATGGCTATATATTTTTAGAAAAAATATTTGTTATATAAATTTATAAACCACCTTCTCTTGAATACACAAGGCTCAGAGCGGTGAATAACAATGATAAAACATTAATGATAAAACAATGTTCATAATACATCATTAAAACATTCCCAGATGGCACTAAAACATTTCAAATTGTGTCACTGCCTTGCGAGGGAGGTAGAGAAGTGGGACTGGAATGCCAGAAGGATGGTTCGGGTCACTGTCCTCAGCCAAAAGCCAGGTGGAACATCTCTGCCTTCCACACCCCGAGGAACTGCATTAGTTCTGCATTAGTCCTGTGGGGCGCAGATGTTTTTCTGCAGAGAGTTCCAACAGGTGGGGGTCAGGGCTGAAAAGTCTCTGGCCCTATTCCAGGACAGCCAGGTTTTGGGGGGGGGCTAGGGATCACCAGTAGATCGTTCTCTGCAGAACACTCTTTAGGGGACATAAAAGAGGAGGCAGTCCCGAAGATATGCAGGTCCCTGACCGCTTAAGGCCTTAAATACCTGAACCTTGAACCTGAATACCTGAACCTTGAACCTGACTCAGTACTCCACTGGAAGCCAGTAAAGCTGATGCAGCATAGGTTGAATATGTGCTGCCCTTGATATTCCAGTCAAGACTTGCATCACCACATTCTGGATCAGTCAGAGTTTCCGAACCAGTCTTAAGGGTAGGCCAGCACAGAGTGAGTTACAGTAGTCAATCTGGAGGCGACCGTTGCATGGATTACTGAGACTAGGTCAAAGTGAGAAAGGAAGGGGGCCAGTTGTTTCACCCGGCATAGCTGGAAAAACAAACAAATCTGTAGACAAAACATGCTAAGTACATGCAATAATAATTATACAGGAACCAAAATCAATAATTTTACCCAATCAGGAGAGGTAATTCTGACTTGTAAGAGATATGGAGTTGAGCCTAATTGAAATATTTTGATCGGGACCTCATTTGTACATGTATACTTACTGTATGTCAATGAAGACTTACCTGATTTACCTGACGAAGGAACAGGTCTGAAATGCTAACTATCCAGAACTGTGTAGCTTCCACTTGGAACGGCTCAAGCCACAATATACAGCCACAATATACAGATGTTGGACTTCAATTCAAGGACTTGTGAAATTTATATAAGCAATGCTTTTCTTTTGTGTGCTTGTTTTGTTAATGAAGGGAGTCTGCTGCTTTACAGATGTGGTGTGACTTATTGTGGGTTTGGGTTTCTTACCACCCACTTTTTGATCACTGCTCTTTACAATATTTATGATTCTACATTAATATATATGAGTTTGATAAAATTACTGACTTTGGTTCCTATATAATGATTATTGCATGTACTCAGCATGTTTTGATTACAGATTTGTTTGTGATTCTACTGGTTTTCTGTAGCCCCCCTCCCTTTTGCTAGTAGCTGGTAAAACGCCAGCTTGGCAAGTTTTGTGATCTGGGCCTCCATAGATAAGGAGGCATCTAGAACCATGCCCAAACTCATGACGGTTTGTGCCCGTGTTAAGGGCACACCATCAAGAGTGGGGACTTGGTGTCCCAACCCTGAATCCCAGGCACCCAGCCAAAGAACCTCCATCTTAGTTGGATTTAGTCTCAGCTGGCTCTTCTTCAACCATACCACCATGGCCTCCAACCTGTTGGACAGATTTTGTGGGGCAGTGTCTGGACAGCCGCCCATCAGAAGATATAGCTGGGTGTCATCAGCATACACCCCAGTCTGAAACTCTGCACCAGCTGGGCAACGGGGCACATATAGATGTTAAACAGCATTGGAGAGAGGATTGCCCCCTGAGGGACCCCATATATCTAGATTAACTTTCGTTTTCTTTGAAATGAAAGCATACTGTGAATACCAACTAAAAACAAAATGATAAATCAATACAAACTACATAAATCTCACTCTTGAGCCCTATAAAAGACTAGAGGACATCCCAGTTTCACATATTTATGGTACAATCCACTAATACACTTAAACAGAAATACATGCTGCAACCTATCTATTTCTATGTCTGTACCCTAGATGAAGTTCCCCACTGATACCCACTGCCCCATGTTTATCAAATGGTGTCTTAAATAAAGACAACTGAACAGAATTTTGCAATACAGATGACCTAATCATTAACAAATGAAAAAACCCTCTCCATTCAATCCATTGTTGAAATCTGACCATAAATGAAGTTTCTTGTAGTCAAATCAAATGAATGTGCACTTAACTTTTCTATTCTTCACAGGACTGTTACTATCCTACTACAGGTTGCCAATGCATAACTATAATTTGTATCTTAAACCAGTAGCATAGAACTTGACATCTTCCACCATGGTAAAAAACACAGCAAACAAAATTAACACAATATATAAGACTGTACAGCAGGATTTTCATAAGTATGTCATAGCTTGCAAGCAGCCAGGAAGAGAAGCTTTTGTAAACTGGAAGAGTTTGTTCTTCTTGAACTCTGATTTTTAACACAGATGTTGGAAGCAAGAAAACAAGCAAGCAAATAAAATGCATGAGGGCTTGTAACTTTTATGCACAAATCTGCAAGGCTGAAATCAACCCTAATGTTAGATTCCTTCATTTTAGGTGTCCTTTTCACAGAACAAAACTGTTCCATAAAATAATGGATGTCTCCATTTCTAAGCTTCATGTAGTGAGAAACCTAAATTCCAGGGTGCCCCTAAATATTAACATTCCATTTGAGGAACCCCACTTGTAACTGAGCAATTCAGAGCCAAAGGTGCAGGCACGCTAATTATACTGAAAGTATGCTAATTGCTGAAATATTGCATAAGAACAAACTTTAATTAGTACCTATGCCCCACTCCTCAGATCTGCTGTACCACCACATAAATACTGAATTTGGAATTTTTCAAAAATAGCCAACACATCACAAACCAAAGTTTTGTGCAGTATTACAAGAGGTTAACAACATAGATTCAGTGATGTAGAAACACAACAGGGGTAAGCACCCCAAAACAACACTTTTAAACAAGGGGACAGATCTGGGGTCCTGAAAAATATTAGTTTATGTACTATTGCAACACAGTACCTCTGAAGAGCCCTCATTGTTGACATCCACATTTCCAGGTATTGCAGATGATTCTGAGTCAGAGCTCTGAGACCCAACTCTGCCCGGAGTCTGAGGGAGAAAAAAAAGGTAAGCTTTGTAAAATGGAATAAGAAATGACCCACATACAAAAAATTACGTTTTAAAGTTTTTGTTAAAAAAAAAATTTCACAGAATAAATACATTTATTCAGAGACTGTACCACTCCAATCTTGTTTTACCTACACCACCTCCCAATTTACTTCACGGCCCAATTCAAGGTCTTGGTATTGACCTTTAAAGTTCTACATGGCATAGGGCCAGCTTACTTTAAGGACTATCTACTCTCCTATGAACCTACCCAACCACTATGGTCAACTTCAGGGGCCCTGCTCTGGGTGTCTTCACCATCTGAGGTCAGACAGGTGGCAACTTGAGAACCGGCCTTCTCAGTTGCGGCACCAAAATTATAGAATTCCTTCACCTGGGAGATTCATTTGCCCCCCTCTATCAGTCTTCCACCAGTCTTGGTTTCCCTCAGTGACCTTCAGTGAGCCTCCTTCATGTGCTTCTGTTCAGTTGAATTGTTTTTTATAATAGATTAGTTTTTTTAATTCATTTTAATGTTTTGACTGTTGGCCACCTGAACTGAGTAGAAAGGCAGCATTAAAATGTTCTAAATAAATAACATGGGTAAATGCAACAAATATATGAATCTATTTTCCCATTAAAATCACCTCCAATTATAACTTCTGCAAACTTATAAGTTACACTAGATAGCTTCAAAATTCTAACAAATTAGAAGATTCTAGCTTTTAACAAATTAGTGATTTATTTTCTTCAAAAACACTTTTTATCATTAAAAATCTCCCTTATATATCATCCTTGACCCCTTCTGCAATATCATACCAGTCAGTCATGTCTGGCCATTTGTTCACCAGCAGATCCCAATTTATCTTCTGCCAACTCCTGCTTGAACCAAAAAATGAGGCAAACTATATGCCCTTTTTATGATTATAAAATACAAACAATCATTTCAATAGAATATGCAACAGCAAAATGTCCATAATCAAATAATGGTTTGGGTTTTCTGATGTGTGCACACAAGTGCTTTAAGACCCATGTAGGCAGTCCATGCAATTGGTACATTTTTGTTTTGCCCTTTCTGCACAGAGCCCAGAGCAGCATATATGGTTCTCCGTTCTTCCTTTTTCTCCTCACAACCTTCCTGTGAAATATATTAAGCTGACACAGAATGACCAGTCTGAGATCACCCAGTAAAATCGTGGCAGAACAGGGATTTGAGCCTGTCTCTCCAGACCTAATCTAACCCTTTGACCAGTATACATCTCTTTGTGAATGTGTCAGAAGAACAGCAGCGTTCGCACCCAAGTATTCCATGGGTAGAGTGGTTGCCCTTATATATGCTAATAAACTAAATATGCCTTGAGTCAGGATGGTTGACAGAAGAGGCAAGATATAAATATTTTTAAGAAAAAACATTGACTGGGACGCCAAACAATGACTTTGAACATATGCTGAGGGCTGAACACTTGATAGTACTTTTTTAAAAGACAACCTCATGAAAAACTGAATCCTCTCTTTAAAGCTCTACTAAAGCTCTCCACAGACCTATACATGTCTAGAATAGAGCTATTGCTCCTGTCATACATTTTAAGTTAACTCCATTGTCAAAAATGACATAGTGCTTATTTACTCATATGTAACACTCTGGACTATTTTAAAAGCATTCAAAGAAAAACAGCAGTGGCCAATGAATATAGTCATATATCAAGAAATGGCAATAACCTTTTATGTATTAAAATATGGCATATTGCATGGCCTAAAATTATAAAAGCAGAGATTTGCAGCTTTTATTTAACAACTTCTATGTATTTTAGAAACTAACTGGGAAGCCACATGAGAAAACAATTTGCGGTAAAAGAGGAGTTCTAGATACAAGAAGTACAAACATTATGACTTCATCAAAAACTGCAATACTGACAGAGCAATACGAGAGAATCAAACTATCGACGCAAAAAATACTAACACCTCTTGGGATCTTTCCAAGCCACAGGCAAAACAATTTCTCATTATTACAATAAGTATTGTTTCACCAGAGACAACCAAATTAATTACCACACCATTTGAAAACCTCCTTCAGGCCAAAAATGCCATTTTCACCATATGATTTAAGGTTTTCATAACACTGATATTACAAGAAAGATATTCCTAAATGGGAGCACTCTCTCTTGAGCTGAATGGGTCAACTCTAATTAGAACTGTCTATGTCTGAACACTCAGAAAAGGCAGCAATTCTCTTTGGTCTCTGAAAGTTCTATCCACATCTAAGAAGAAACTCTGTGTTAAGGGCACTCTTACTTCAATTGCACGCATTTGGCATCTGAAGCAAGGCCAATAGACAACCCATTTGGCTCCTGCCTCCAAAAGCACCAGTCTTCTCCTTTTTACACCTTAATTCAATCAGGATACCTAAGCACTGTATACAGACATGATGCTGCCTTATACAAAGAGATCCCAAATAAAACCTGTCTTCAACAGCCTCCTAAAGATTGAAAGTCAGGGCACCAGGTGCATCTCCCTGGAGTTGTCCCATAATCATGGTGCTGCCACCAAAAAGAGCTTCTCTCACATCCCCACCAGAAAATTCAGACGGAATCCTCCCTATGATCTTAATTTCCGGGCAGGAACACATGGGAGAAGATGGTCCCTCAAATACTCTGTTCCCTTCTCCCAACCCTAAATAGCCCACTGGACTGTTTCAGGTTGGGAAAACAGCACAGGAGAAAGGCAATGGCACCTCTTGCCTCTACCAGACCTCAAAGGAAGAAATACATAATCACACTATGGCAGTCTCTCTAATTGTAGCATTCAGTTTAGCACAGCATGATCGTTCTATTATCACCTTTCAGTTTTTCCACATAAATGTCTCAGAGATAAAGGTGGACTATAAATAACCAAACAACAATAATAAATGGAGGATTTCTATTGGTTCGTGAGGTGAAAAATACATTACTTACTGTTTCAGCTGTGTAGAATTTTAAAGAAAACCAAAGAGGTAGGAAGTGGATAGGTTTTTACCTTATTCTAGCCCTAACAGTACTTCACCATCACCATGACAAGTGATAAGAGAGAGACTTTCCACTCATTCTGAGCACTACCTACTACTAACTGAACACAGTGTTGTTAGGCCTGCCACTGTTTTTCCAATGTTCCTTGCCTTTGAATGCCTCACCCCTTATACCAGTGGTTTTCCAGCTTTTTAAACTTTAGCAGCCCAATGACTCCATTCTAAACTAAACGTTTTGCAGGCCCCCAAGCCCTCCCTTCCACCCTTGCCAGCAGACACCAGGCAGTCCCTTCCCAAAGGTGATGAAGTAAGCTGCATATGCCTGATGGAGCTTTCCACCCTCTTGCATCCTCAAACCAATACAGTGAGGCCCTTACCAGCAATGTATTAAAAGCTTAAGAAAAATGTGATCATTGTCCACACGTGATCTGTAAGGGCACATCATGAGGCAACTGATCCTACAGGGACACAATTCAAAAGGTCCTGACCCAATTACTAAGCAATCCCTCTACAATAGATAGACAGTCTAGCTACAGGCCAGCTAATCAGGAGAAGGAAGGAACCTGGAACAACTTTCAGAAGTGCTCTCGTAGAAACATTAAACTTTAATTTCTGGTCTTGGTCACTGGGTATTGTTGTCAATAGAAGGAGAGTAACATCTCTCTGGATACTGAGAGAAAATCAATTATATACCACAACTAAGTATGATAACTCCATGAGACTGTACCTTCACTCAACAAACATGAGCTCCTAAGGCTGAGCTATTGGTTCCCAGCAATCAATCAGTGTGTTTTATGGGCAGGGCTCTGGAGTGATTTGAAAGTCAGGTGACCGTGGGTGGGGACAGCTCTATGAGCTCCCCGCCCTTTCGAGGAGGGGGGGCATTCCTCTCCCTTTCCCGGAGGCAAAGAGTCCCTGCCCCTTTCCCAAGACACTGAAGAGGGCTCCATTTTAACACCGGCATGGCTCACCCTCTGTCTTTCACAAAGAACTCAGAATGGAGCATCGGCAGGCACCCCAGTTTAAGAATCGCTGCTGTATGCCTGTCCTCCCACAGAGCATGCCGGCAGCAAAACGTCCAGGCACGGCCACTTCTCGATAGCTGTATTCGCATTACTACACATTCGCCCCTTGCGCGTGGCTGCGCTATGCCTATCGGTCCGAAGACACATCCAAGCAAACACGCAACAGCCCTGGCAGCTGCTGCTGCTGCACCCAGAGATCTTTATCTGCTGTTATGTGTAACAACACAAGACTTAGAAGAGTCAGTGAGTAATGCCTTCCACCCTCAACAGAGACACCTCCCTGTCAGCGAGAGGAAAGAGCGCTGATTAACGCTGGCAAGCGACGAGGCCTTCAGCGCCAGGCTGCTACGGCAGCTGGAGTCACATTCCCCGGAGCCAGGCCACAGCCCACTCGGAGCCGCCTCAGCATCGCGCGGAGTGGAGGGGGGGGGGGGAGTGAGAGGAAGCCTCCTTCCGCCTCACAGTCCAGTCTCCCCTCCACCCACCCCCAGACCCCTCGGCGGCGTGCTGGGTGGAGGGAGGGAGGGAGGGAGGGAGGGAATTCGCAACTTCTTCCCTCCCCATCCCAGCCTCGTCCGACGACCAACCCCTTCGGCCACAGGCCAAAAAGCAGCCTCCCGTCCTGGCACGGCTGCGGCAGAACCACCCACACCCCGCTTCCACGCTCCCTTCTACCCTGCTGGGGCAGCGAAGGAAGGGGCCTATCCGCGGCCTGCGGACAGGGGAGGAACGCGGCTGCCGGCTGGGATAATAACCAAGATCGAGGGGAGAGGGGGATCCAGCCCAGCAAAGTGGCTCGCTGCTGCCGTGGTCACCCCACTCAAGCAAGCGCAGGGCTGCTCCTTCGTTGCCGCTGGGCCGGCTCCGGAAAGTGCAGCCACCTCCCCATGCCGCCGCCGCCGCCACTACTACTACTGCTGCTACTGCTGCTGCCTCAGCAGCCTACTCTGCAGCGGAGGCGCGCAAGGCATCCCTGGCTGCCTGCCCATCTTCTTACCCTCTGTAAAATCCTCCTAAACATCGTGGCAGAGGTCACGTCCCCCCTCTAGGATGAGGGCTCAAAGCGGGCTCCGGAAGGCCATCTCTAATCACAGTGGAGCCTCCCCGGCCCGGCCCAACTCGTTCTGTCGCTGGCTGACAGCGGAGGGAGCGGAAGGCGGGGCCTCGGCGGCCGAGACCGCCCTCTGCGCTGACTGACCGCGAAAGGGGCGGGGCCGGAATGCCGAGTTGCCCTCGGGGAGCCCGCGAGGGGCGGAGGAGGGTGTCTGACTGTGTGGGGGTGACCTCCACGTGGGAATGGGTGACGCAGGACGGGCGTCGCGGTGACGAGGGGGGTGTCGTGTTCGGAGGTGCTTCGGGTCGAGCCCGACCGATGGGGAACGGGGGAAATGGGGGGCGCCTGGGGGCAGCCGAAGGAGCGCGCCTTGGCTCCGGCGCCCTCTCCGTGGACTCGGCGCCAATAAGGGCTTCTCCCGCCAGCGGGCCACCGAGAGTGACAGGAGAGGAGGACTCCCGCGTGTCGGGCTGTGCTAGAGAAAAGAAGGCGGAGCACGGGGTCTGGTCAGAGGTTCATTTTCCTTGCAGCTTTGGGGTTAGCAGGATGCCGGAGGACCTCGAGGAAGATCCCGAGAAGCTGCTGCTGGTCAAAATAAGATGTGCTGGACTGGGTGGACCGGTAGTAGGAGGGTGTAATGCAACTGTAGATGTACGAATGGGAGTTTTTAAAAAAGGATTTTTCAATCCCCGGCTTCTCTCGTTTTAACTAATTCCATCCCAAACGTATGCACTTGAACTAGCTCTGGTTTGGTCTGAACCTTAATTTAAGACAGTGAATGGAAAGGTTTGGGACATGCATACGTACCAGACGAGGTCTTCGCTTCAGGCAGATTTACCAAGAATTATTCCGAACAAGGAACCCTCTGCATCCCCCTCGTCACTCGACTTCATTTTTCCCTCTCTCCCTTCCACCCACCAACCTTCCCTGCTCCCCCAGACGCCAGCTTTAGTTATTAATTATTTAATTCACTTATACCCTGCCCCTCACCCCAATAGGGACTTAAAGTAACTTACATCAATCTCCTCTCCTCCCTTTTATCCTCACAAGAAGCCTGTGACATAGGCTATGCCTAGAATTAGCGATGGGCCAGAGGTCATCCAGCAAGCTTCCATGGCATAGTGTGGATACAAACCTGGATCTTCCAGATCCTAGTTTGATACTGTTACACCGCAGTGGCTGCTGTCAAATAGTTGACTTCAGTGGGCCTCAGTAAGTTTGTGTGGTAGTGAGCCATCTGGTGGTTGCTGCCAGGCCTGGCCCCAATGAGTCCTTCCTCCAGGGCCAACGTAGCCCTGAAAAGAACTCTGCCTTCCTTCCCTTTATTAACAGAAATTAAGGTTTGAAGGCTGGCAGTATTGTTGTGATTGCCTGGCAAATCCCCACAATGGCCATGAGGACATTCATCTCTTAAAGGTACAGGCACCACTTTTATTATTTTGGGTTTTCAAGACCTCCTGTGTTGTTATCTTTTAAATTTGAGATATTTCTGCAGAACATCATTATCCACTCCTTTGTTTTATCCTCACAACAACCCTGACAGGTAGGTAAGGGTGGGAGTGTGTGACTGGACTAAAGTGAGCTTGCATGGCAGGGTTGGGATTCAAACTTGAATCTCCCAGCCTGATCTGGAACTCTGGCTATATATATATATATATATATATATATATATATATATATATATATATATATATATATATATATATATATATATATATATATATATATATTAATAATTGTCATTCCATCAAGACACAGAACACTTTTCAGAATAGCATAAGAAAAGAAGAGCACAGTCTGCCTTCAGCCAATTTGGGAGTGTGGGGTAAGAAAGATAAAGCATAAGAGGAAATGCTAACATGGAATACCATATGTGTAAGGAAATCTTGTTAAACATCTGTAAACTTAATTTCAAGTGGGACTTGAGAAGCAAGAAGTTTTAACAGAGTAGAAAGGGTAACATCCAAAGGACTTTACCACAGTATTGGAGGCTGTACTCAGCATAGCTAGGACTGAAGGAAGGGCTTCCATGTACAACTATGCAACTACAATCAACATTTCTCACACCAGAAATTAAACAGCACAAAATACTAATTTTCAAATCTGACTTAATTTTTCTGAAGCTGTGATGATAGTAGATGGTTATTTCTGCACAAAGAATCCCAGTACTAAAGATTCTATATTGTCAGTGAACTAAACCTTAAGTTAAAAAACTTGGCTGCAGTTCCATTTGAGCTAATATAAAGCAGGCAATAGGGTAAGTGTAGCTCTAGGAGCTAGACTATGAGCCATACTACATGTTAGTACGGGTTCAACCTGTGACCAATGCTCCCTCTAAGCTGTCTAGTCTTGTGAGCAAAAATTCTACTTTGTGAGCTCCTGGCATTAAAGCTGTGAGTGAGGGATTTGGCTGCTGCATAACTTAGTTTGCTCTGGAGCCATCCTTCCTGAGCTAAGACAAAAATGTGTGAGCCGAAGGCTAAAAAACTGTGCGCTAGCTCACACTAACTCAGCTTAGAGGGAACACTGTCTGTGACTGTCAACACTATTTTACAGAGAATTTTACCATTTAAAAAGTGCTGAGCCCATAGTGTAGTGGGGACAGGTGATCTTGTTTCCTCCACCCCCAGGTGCACCGTTTTAAGTACCAAAACAGGCTATTTTGGCACTTGAAAAAACACAGGAAGAAACAAGATTGCCCCCCCATGGTCAAATGGCCACCCTAACATGTAGTTTGGCCCTGGGTAAAGCAGGATATGTAAGGAGTCAGCTCTGTTCTGTTTTTCAGAAAAACTGAATCTTATTATTTTATATTAACAATATGACAACATATTGAATTCAACACTTTGAACACCTTGTAAGTTGTTATGTTTTACTGTGCAAAAGGAAATTATATTGCACAGGAAGAAGAAAGCTAGATACAAGATGTAATTAACACCTAAAATAAGGAAAGAAATTGAATACTTCTCTCTGTTAATAGAATAAAACTGGAGATGCTAAGCTTTTTTATTTGTCTGTTTTCTTTTCTTTTTTTTAATTATATTTTTCTATCCAGGTAAGAGAATGAGCACACTTTCTTTTTTTTTACACATACATGCACTTTAAACATTCAGTGAATTAAAAAAAAAAAACCCTACAGACATCCCCTGCCATACTAGCTTTGTTTCCTGTTGTTAGCCAAATTGCTCTATTTGCTTTAATAAAAGGTTGGGGAATTACGATATTAATGTGCAATTGACATAACTACAGGATCATGGCCTTTGTATACCAGAGTCCCACCTTATCCAGGTCACAGAAATAGACACAGAGACTAGATTACAAAAACAGTGATTTCTTTACTGAAGGATTCTTAAACTCATAAACCATAATCAAACATTCATACACACAATACATCACTAAGGAAGCAGAGATGATTGACAGGGAATAGAGGGGGTGAGTTATGGGGTGATACTACCTGTCCAGATTTCCAGAGGTCCATGAAGAAAGGATTGTGGCCTAAACCCAGAGGGTAAAGGGGTGGCCTGCCAGTTGGCATCATGACACAAAACACACACGGTCTAAAACCATGTGGTCATGGATATAGGTATTGGAAAACAATGCAGACCAATGGAAGGTCTTGGGGGCTGGTCTCAGGTGAGAACAAAAGATTACCTGGGCCAGTCAGGTGTCCCAGGAGATGTGTGACATCAGCAGGGGTCATTTCGAGCAGGAGCTTGGGGGAGCTCAGTTCTGGGAATTGGTGCCAGCCCCCCCTCCCCCGTGGAGAAATGCCTGCTTGTGTCATGGCTGCAGCAAAATGACCCCGCCCCCTGGAAAGGCCCTTGTTCCTCCGACCAGCCTTCTGAAGGCTTCAGCCACCGCTGAAGCTTTCCTCCCAGAATAGTGGTATTTCTGAGGCTTGGAGTAGTAGCTGTCCTCTCTCTCTCTCTCTCTCTCTCCTTTCTTTCTTGCCTTCTTTTTTATATAAGTTTATTTTAAAGTTTTTCAAAAAAATTTAATATGTTATAACATTCACATGTAGTATTTACATTATCTCATAAATTAGCATTACTTTCTATTAGCTTTACATGTCTACAAAACTTGTGAATCTACATTACTTTCTTTCTTACCTTCTGACATACTTCTAATGAAGTCATGTGGTGTAGCATATGCAAATAAGTTATGCTAATGAGCTCCTGTACTTCTTTTTCTACAAAATGACCCCTGGACATCAGGATGGGCAAGGCCTAGATGTGGCCAATAAACTTCCAGAGGGGGCGGAGTCAGGCTCTACCTCTTCCAAGGAAGCAATCCCGGAAGTGACATAATAGGCATCTATTCATGTCTCTTCTAAGCTACATAGCATTATCGGTGACAAAACCAACAAAAGTGAGAGCTAGCAAACAGCATTCTTGATCCAAACAATCATTTTCAATTAATTTCACTGCCAAAACTGATGTTCTTGCTCTTTCTTTTCCCTCAGGGCAGAAGTGTGGAAAGAGGAGGAAAACAAATGTAAATCTAAGAGTAAAAACAATGGAACAAAACAAGAGAGGGATGTGTGGGTTGTTGTTTTTCTTCAGCATGAGGATCCGATTGTGTCTGTCTCTTCTGATAAGAGGGCTAGGTTCATGTGGGGACATGCTGCTATTCTGGTCTGCAGCACATCCTTCAGGTGGCCTTTTATTTATTTGTTAAGAGTGGCACAAATTTGCTAGTCAGAAAGAGCAAGGCCACACCTATTCACTATCAGTGACAACTTTCGCAAAATATTTGTCACCAACTTTTTCCTGCAACTTCATATTAAAATCGCATGGACATGCTGTGCTGAAAACTTGGCAGCAACTCCTGTGATTGACAGACATGGCAGATTTCTGGCTTCATTGTGAAGACATCCAGTACTACATATAATTATAGATACAGTGCCCTTTTCCGCAATCCACTCCATCCTCTGACACCTGCATCAGCCAAGTCCTCATGTGCTTTAAAATCTATTTCTTGGGTGCATTTGACATCACTACTAAATAACCTGTTCCATGAACTCATCTCTCCTGTGTTTGTTACCTCAGATTATCCCTTTCTCCTCCATCGCTGCCTGTTGTTTCCTGCCACTGAGCTACTTGTTAAAAACTATTCCCATTTGTTCATTCTTTATCCATATCATTATATTTAATTTTCAACACAGCCAAACCATGAACAGACAAGATGGAGCTTTCTACAAACCTGAGAAAAGCCTCAGGTTTGCAGAAATTTCTGAAATGTTTTTTAAAAATTACTGGGGGGTGGTTAAAACCCTCTAAAATTATATAAAAGCAGTGCCTATAGCTACATAGCAGAAAGCACCAAGAGACTTGATATCACATAACTGGCTCATCCAGACCTGGCTGCTTACTACTGTTCTACAGCAGCCATCCTATGAAAGCCAGCATGGTGTAGGGGTTAAGTTTTCAAACGAGGATCTGGGAGTCCCAAGTCTGAATCCCTACTCTGTCATGGAAGCTCACTGGGTGGCTTTGAGCCTGTCACACACTCTCATCCTAACATACCTGACAGGTTGTTGTGAGAATAAAGTGGAGGAATGGAAAATGATATAAAGTGTTTTGGTTCCCCGCTGTGGAAAAAGGCAGGGTATAAATGACATAAATAAATAATAGATTAAAAAGTAAGTTGATAGGTGGATGGGAAAGAGACAATGAAGCAGGGGAAGTTGAGGATATGGGGGACTCCAAGAGGATGGAAAGAGGAAATCGTGTGAGGAGGGCATTACAGAGGAAAGTGTGGTTCCCCACCCGACACACACACAAGTCCTTGCCATTTCCCCACTGTGTAACTGGGCCCAGACTGGCTGGCACCACACAGCTAGGCCCAGCCTGGCAACTGGCATCTTGCAACTGAGACAGAATTTTCCCAGGAAGATGTTAGCAGGGGGAGGGAAGGGGATCAGATAACGGTAGGTTAGCTGGTGAGTGGGAAGGAGAGAAAGGAGCAGGAAAAGCAGAGCGGTCATGGGGGCTGCCAGAAAAGGGAAAGAGGAAATAGTGACGGAGGGGGGAAATGAGATGCCCCCTGCAAGCTATTCCCCTACGTGTGACATTCTAATGTAGTATCTCATTCTATGTGCATTTTATGACAGTGACTAAGAGAATCATCTACTTTCTTGTTTCTTTCTTAACATACTGGGGGGGGAGTATCAGTTTACACTTTCTAAAAGTGCAAGGAATTGGGGGGGTATCAGAAAGAGGAAACCAAGTTGAATTCGCGAAATCAGTTGGCGTCACAATAAGTGATAAGCTTATTGTCTTTTTCTGTTGTTGAAACATTTATTGAGCACATTGTGGTTCCAGAAATATTTTAAGTAATAAAGCAATAAAAGCCATATTGCTTGAAATATCATCTGAAAACAACTTCAGAGAAAGGAATTTAATAATGTGAGTACGTTACCACCTGTGGCAAGGAAGCTGAGAGGCAATATTCTGTTCCCTTGATAACTGCGGGTTCAAGCCAATAGTCTATGAACAGAGTCGGTTCACAGAAGCTATTTTTATCAGCATCTCTTTTTGCTAGCAGTCTCCTGTCCCCCACGTCAAAGCCACAGTTGAGAGTGAAGGAACCCTCACGAACAAGGTGCATGGAAGGTTACAGCAAGAAGAATGAATGGTTAAAAATCACATTATATCCTAACACTCAGGTGAGTGGTGAAACTGAGAGACAATCCTACACATAGTGCATTATGGTAATTAAACTTCCACGTTAACAGCAGTGCATGGATAGCAGTCACAGTATCATCCAGTTAGGGACCCCAGCTGATGCACTAACTAAGTCTGGCAAAAGGTATTATTTGCTACTTGAGTATCCAAGCAAAAAACTACTCTGTGACTAACCCCCTGCTACCTGATCCTTAATGGGAACCGCAAAACCATCCAGATTAGGGGCAATATAACTACCCTGGCTTAACAGATCCCTTGGTAGTAACACTTCCATCTTGTGTGGTCTGAGCTTCAGTTTATTCAGTCTCACCCAGCCCTTTATTAATTCCTAACCCTGTTTCACACATGGCCCAGGTGTATGCTTTTCCACAACATGCCAAATAGTTCTTTGGCAGACTGTTTCTGTTCAGGGTTAACAGTGCAGGGGAGGTCAAGCTGAAGCTTCCTCTGCAGTTCCAACAATTCCTCCGCACAGTCTGAGTGAGAACAGCTCAAGCAAGAAGGGGGAAAACACAAACCACATATGACTGATGCTCTGAGTTCATCATTTGGGCCCAGTGTCCCCACCCTGTGAATTCCATCTCAAGGAAACTGACCCTGGATTAAACTGGTTGGCTGAGGTCAAAGGGAATAGCGAATGAAAATGCTCCTGGCTTTATTTTGTGAGCTAGCCTTGAGAGCTCTTAATTGCCAAATTAAAAGAAGGCAAAATGCAAAAATAGTGTGGAAAATGGAAATTTATTTATTATGAATTATTTATTTATTATGAAGTGCCGGTATGGTTGCTTTACTCATAGTTAGTAGGCCTTCAGTTCCTAAGGCTTTAATATCATGAAACAGCTATTGTCGTTTCAGCATTATTCAGCTTTAGTGCCACAGGGTAGAAGTACACAATGTCCCCCAAAAAAAAACGATTCTGAGAGGGAATGGACAGACTTGTACTTTTCTTTTTAGAGAGCTGCTTGAGCAATCATCTACATAAGCAATAATCTTTTATGTATTAAAAAAATACAATTTTAATAAACCTTGTCATTGTAAGATTTATGAAGCAGCAGTGATAGCATCAAAGAAACATTATTTCTTCGTCATCATCATGTCAACTAGTTCATGACCATTCCAGCTGTTTACAGTATCTCAGCATCAGCTGGCAGCTCAGTCTGAGCCTCTGTTGTCTCAGGAGCAGGAAATCAGTTGAGGTGCTTTTGCAAAGGTTTTGCTGATAAAGTCTCTTGCATACATTCTGAGTTGGATGCTGATTGTAACATTGCTCAGACAATATATACATTTACAGATCATTTTGACCCGCTTACTGTGATGGATGTTGACAGGATTTTGAGATCTATGAACTCCTGCACTAGATCTCTGCCCATCCTGACTACTGAAATCATGTAAGAATGGGCTCTTGTATCCATCAATTACTGAGTCAGGGTATCTTCCCTCAGAAATGTAAAGCAGTTATCTGCCTACTTCTTAAAAAAAATCACTGCAGAAAAAGGATGTGGGCCAATTATCATCCTGTCTCTGATCCGCCCTTTCTGGGCTTGGTGACTGAGAGAGCAGTGGCAGACCAGCTCCAGGTCTTTTCATATAACTCATCTGCTCTGGATCCTTTTCAGTTTGGTTTCAGGCTGGACAGAGACAGTGCTGATAGCCTTAGTAGATTATCTCCATCTGGATGTAGACAAAGGCCATGCCTCCTTGTTGCTCCTACTACTGTTATCTGCAGCCTTTGTTACAGTGGATCATGCCATTTTATTGAGATGTCTGGAGGCAGAAGTAGGTATAAAAGGATGTCCTTTGAACAGATTTAAATAATCCCTTACAGACCAGTCTCAAACAGTTGCTAACAGAAGCCATTTGTCATCAGTGAAGGACGTGCCCTGTGAAGTTCCACAGGATGCAGTCCTATTCAACCTCTATGTAAGATCCTCAGCAGAAATCATTCATTGCTTTGGAATTGGGTGTCACCTGTATGCTGATGACTCACAGCTCTGTATCTCTGTCCAAATTTCGTGGCAATGCAGTAGTGGTCCTGAACCACTGCCTGACCACCGTGCTTAAGTGGCTAAGGGAGAACAAATTGAGATGGAATCCTGATAAGGCAGAAGAAATTCTGTCTAGGAAGGCTGAGGACTTGAAGGACACTGTACTGCCCACCTCTAATCAAGTTCAGCTGATCCTTGCTGACACAGTTAAGAGACTAAATGTTATCCTGGATCTAGAATTAATGCTTCAGAAGCAAGTTAGTGCCACTGTGACTCAGAAAGAAAACTAGCATTCAGATGCACCATATTTTGGCGTGACTATCATTTATTTATTTGTTTATTTATGCCCAATGTGGCTTACTAAAAAAAAAAAAAAAAGACCATCAGCATCAATAACACAATCAAAACTAACAGTAAAATTGAAGTAGCCCTCAAAACACTGGCCCGACAAAAGATAACAGCAGAACAAACCTTCTTCATCTGTATATAACCTTCAGTTAATAAAATCTGGCTTCCCTTGGTCATTATGTTTCTCCACAGCGAAGCAGAAATTATCAGCTGTGGGACAATGCATGATCTCTTCTTAACCACGAGAGGGCGTACACAGCTCCCTCTCAAATGTTGCTACTTCAGAGTAAGTTGTCCTATGTAGCTGAAGGGTAGTATGCGCACTTTCCACAGCCAGCAGAAGGCATATGTTTCTACAACTTTACTTAGAAGTAAATTCACCTTGTCTTGAGCCGCACAAAACAACAAATGTGCTCTCTTAGCAAACAGAGTGTGCACAGGTTTTATTGTTGACTCCACTCTGGAGTAATATGCATGCCTTCCCTAGCTAGTGAAGTGTTGGCACATTGCTGTTTGCCAGCTCTGCTCCCAACCATATGTGCATCCAGTGTGGGAGAGTGGGTGGTGCCCCACCTCTATGCTTAACACCTAAGCACCCCAATGGGCCCAGAAGTGAGGGAGAGAGGGTTAACAATCACCCGTGTTCTCCTCTTCCTCCTCTGGAAGAGCTGGGCATGCAGACCTTAGTCTAGTCCTCTTTAAATCAGTTTACCTTAAACAGGTGACGTAAGGCAACAAGTATTGTCTCCTCAGCTATTATGAGTGTGCTTCGCTCCCTTATATCTGAGCAAAAACAGCCTTTTTATGCACCGGTGGTGTCCCTCACTTTCACAGCGCCTCTCTGTCGCGGTATCTTTTTTGTTCTGCATTTCCCCCCACTTTCACCTTGCATGTCCGTCAGACTAGACTAAAGTCTGCTGCAAACTTGTTTGGTTATCTGTTTTGAGTTGCTCGATATAATTCAAAGATTTTCCTGATTGCCTTACAGTCTGATTATTAGTGTCAAACAAAATAACCTGTTCTGTTGAAAAGGTCTGCTGAGAAATTCACGCCATCCCTAATAATCAGGGGAGAATACTGAATTCTTCTTTGTGGTCTCTGAGTATCACACTGATAGGCTCTGTACCTGCGCAGAGTTAGCATTTGAAAACGTTTGGAGCTAGCTAGCTTTTTAGCATCAACCAATCACTGGTAAGACAGAAGCCATCCTAGAGGAATTTTCCAGCTAGTTCCATCTAAGTTCCCTGTTCTCTGTTTCTCTGCAGGTGTTAGCCACCCCCCACACTGGCGTTTGGTCATCAAGGCGGTCTACTCAGGCCTGTTAATTAGCCCAGTACCATGGATACTGCCCAGTGATTGGTTGATGTGGTCAGGAGGTTATGGCCAGTGTTTTTCTATTAGTATGATTAGAGAGAAAAATCATTATTTCCTTCCCTTTGCCAAGAAGAGATTTGTATTATGTGCAGGAAGTCTTTGCTTTATGAACCAACTGTGCTGTGTAAGGGGTCCAGCAAGTACACATAGCCAGTTAGTTTTGTTAGTTTTGCGCATTTCACTGCCACTGAACTATATGCCTTGCTTTTAATATCTTTTCTTGAATTTCTTTAATAAAGCCTGCTTTTGCTTTATGGTATGTTACTCAGGGAGTTACTGAAACCAAACCCAGGTAAAGCTTGGTTATCTTACTGCACTAGAGCAGGGTCAGCCTTGACAGTCCCCTCCGAGCTATCCCATAGTTCAGACTGAGCATCCCCGGTGGTGAGGAGCCACGCCTCTCTCTCAGCTTTCTTTCATCTGCTGCTGCAGCCACCACCGTTTGGAACCTTCGCCATGAGACTTCTCTCTCCAGAGTGGTTTCTATTGTTAGTGGCTTAGTTGTGTTTTTCTGTCTTCAAGTGCTTTTGACAATTTTTGTTAATTCTACTGGTGTACTTCAGTCTTCTTTCTGTACTGTCGTCGCCCCTCAGTTATTTCACACACTATGGATATCTGGGGGGAAAGTAAACTCCTCTCACTGTAGCCGAATATTTCTCTGTCTATTGTTATTCCCTCATTGTCACTGAGAGTAGGTGTTTCCCAAGTTCTCCTCAGGCCTTGATACCTACATAGCCCTTGGCACCGAGAATAATGGTTTCCATACCCAAGCTCTCTTGGTACACTAGCTTTAGTATCTACAAGGGTCTCAGTAGCATGATTATTACTTTTCATTCCAGGTTCTTCTTCAGGCTTTAGTACCTCTGCAGCCATCAGTGACAAGACAAAGAACAGGTTGCTTACCTGTAACTAATGTTCTTCAAGTGGTTATCTCTGAATCCACATCATCCACTCACATTCCCTGCAACACCAGCCTTTTTAAGTTTCTGCATCACATTCATGTTGGAAGGGACTGAATGAGAGGAGTGGCTCCTCCCCTCTGGGTATGGTTAAGTCCAAGCTTCTGGGCTTAGGCAGAGGTGACGTCCATGCCAGAAAGCTAGCTCTAGAGGTTTCTGAATCCTTATCCTAGCTCTGCTCATGCCAAAAGCCCATCAGTGTGAATGGACAATGGCCACTTGAAGAACATCAGTTACAGGTAAGCAGCCTGTTCTTCCTGAACACTCTGGCTTGAAATACCTCACACCTTTTTGATGTTAAAAAATTTAACGTTAAAAGATTCCCAAAAGGACTATTTCTCATTGTATCACATCTTTCCTTTCTCAGTGATATATTTGTCTCCAGCTTTTCCTTCATTTTCATATTCTTTAAGGGTGTATGTGACTCATCAGTTTACGGCAATCACGGGCATGTTTCCTTATCAGCAGATTATGAACACACTGTGTGCACTAATTAAGGAATGCTGTGATGATAAAACATGAAAAGTTCAGAAAGTGGAGATCATAATGGTGTGTGAATAAACATATTGGGTAATAAGCGAAAAATATTCTGCTTGTCTTAATCTGATAGCGGCAAGCCTTTGCCATGATATTGCTAGAGATTGCTGCAGCAAATACATTTTCCTCCATATCTCACTTGCAGACAGCTGTTACTCATCCTGAATAGGCAAAGGCAGCTTTTCAATCATGTTTCCTTAGCTGTATCAGGAGAAAAGGTTTTACAGAACGAGTTCGATCCAATTCAGTACAGCTTCAATTTTGGAGTCACTAAACAATGGGAAAAGGTGGCATCTGAAGAGAACCATATGTGCTTCAAGGTAATTAACCCTTTTTCTAAACTTTTACACTATACAAGCAAACCCCCAACATCCATTTCATCATATCAGAAACTCAGCATGATCAAAGAGGGTACATGACATTAATAAGTCAATTCTAGATCACCTAACGAAGATATAGGCTGCAGTTCTAAGGGCACTTTCCTAGGAGTAAGTCCCACTGAATAACATAAGAGTCCTGTGTACTTTGGGGTAGCCTTGAATCTGCAGATAACCCAACAGGACTGTACAGGGACCACCCAAAGGTGGAGCTCATGGGATCCAGAGAACAATCCCACGTGTCTGGGTATGGACATGAAGCACGCAACATGAGGCCCCTCCTGGGCCCTAGTCCCAATTTCCAAGTCTGAATCAGACTCCTCAGAGGCTAAACAGAGGCTAGAGACCATCCTGGAGGAAGATCCTGGGCTGGACCCCAAACCCTTGGACTCTGAGGTCTTGGCCAAGGGGCCTCTGTCTGAAGCCTTAGCTCCAAAGCTGCCAGCTAGGATTGCCAGGTCCTACCTTCTTCCTGGGGGGGGGGGGGTATCTTCAGGCTTTGCCAGGATCTTCTGCCGCCAATGTTGTATGGTGACACTCTAGTTTTTGGGCAAAACTCTGTGGTTTGAGCCCATATTTATCATAAGAGTTCTGCCCAAAAACTAGAGTGGGTGATGTCATCCGGTCACATTCTGGAGCATTTGTGGCTGGCTAAGTGGCCAGTGGCAGGGAGGAGCCCACAAAAGCAGGGGAACCCCCATCCCAGACCAGGGGGAGGACTGGCAACCCTCACCTGAAGCAGCCAACCCTTTTCCCTGTAGAGCTAGACCTCAGATCACCAATCCTTCAGGTTCTCCTTCCACCTGATGGGAGCAGTGAAGACAGAGGGCCCATGAAGAGGCAGCACAGTAAAAAGTGCCAAGTTTGTGGCCTGTTCTCCTACTACTGAATCTGATCTCTGCTCTAGCGCATATAACTCCTTGCAGGATTAGGCCTCAAACCAGTAAGGCTGCCAATTTTGACTTCCAAAACTCATGAAGATTTGGTGGTAGCCCCTGGGGACCGAAGGTTTTGGAATGTCTGTAGGATACAATGCCATACAGCCCTCCCTCCAAAGCAGCCATTTTCTCCAGGGGAACTGATCTCTGTAGCCTTGAGGTCAGTGGCAATTTTTAAAAAAAAATTATACCCCACTTTTCTGTTCAAAAGAACACCCAAAACAGCTTAAAAAAATATGAAATACTATTACAATAGAAATATAAAATCCTACTTTGATACATCAAATAATTAACTATTAATTAACAAAGTCTGCCCAGACAAAAGGCAGCCTCTCCACATTGCAGCTCCTTTTAAAGGTAACAGCAGGCAAGGGGGCTGTAGCTGAGCATGTGGAGAAGCCCAAACTAGATGGCATAGTCTCCCTAAGCAAAAGGCCTAGCAGATCTCCAGGACTCACTGGAGGCTGGCAACCCCAAAGTTAGAGTTGCAAAGTCCTACCTTGATTGTAGTGGGGGGGAGTCCATCGCTGCCCGGGATTCTCCCTGTGTGCATACAAAGCGCACGTGCCGCAATGGCATCACCCGGAAGTGACGTCATTGTGTCCGGCACGTTGGGGCAGGACCTCTCTAATTCGAGGGAATAGAGCATCCCCCCCGAAACATGCCCGACACGATGACGTCACCTCCGGGTGACATCATCGCGCTGGGCACGTCTTCAGAGGCCGGCAATTTGGGGGTGGGGTTCCCCCTGGCAGCCCAATCCAGGCCGGCAGGGAGCGGGCTGCTGGAGTGGGAGTTTCCCTGCCCCTCCGGGGGGGGCTTGGGAACTCTACCCAAAGTCCAGCTCTAGCATGCTGATGTCCAGGAACAGATGATGCATAGCAACAGCCAGTCAAGTGATTTGTCATGATCTGGATCAAGGTCACTGAGGGGACAGGTAGAATCTTTGTCTGGGGATCCATGGTGGTTCTTGACAGCTCTGGTCAAAGCTTTAGAAAATCCAAGTATACAATTCTACAGAATCCCCTCTGTCTCTGTAATGTAGTGGTCTCCATGCTTTTTGTGTTAAAAGCAGTCTGTCCATACCTGAAGTGTGAACAAAATCTTAACAGACTGCCTTTCATTTTCATGCCTCTTCTCCCAAAGCTTTCCAAACACCTTCATTTCTCAACCAGGTGCTTATCTTTACTGCAGTCAATCATTCGTAGTGTTAAAGATTCATAAAGGCACTTGGCAGCAAGGTGAAAGATGGAGAGAGATTGGTGAATAACAGAGAATGGCATTTTTCAGTTCAGGTTGTTGGAGAACAGACACAAAGTTCTTCCCACAAGAGAGTGTTTAGTTTTAAGAGTTATAGTCCCCCTCACATTTCTGCATGACTGAAAGCTCCTTCAAAATGAATGGTACATCAGCTGCTGGAGTGCTGAAGAAGTCAAGATACAAGTCTTAAACAAGTGTTATATGGATCCCACTTATCCTATGCTGGGGAATTATGGTGTTCTATAGTATTTGCTTTATTTGCATATATATGGGTAAAGCAGAGGTGGAGACAAAGAGGAACTATAGGGCCACAGATATGTAGCCCAAGAGCACTGTATTACTTGCAGGTATCCCCAACAGTGGGGCACTCCACGTCTGATCTGAACCAGAGACCCACAAGGTCAGTCCAAAGAGGTCACTCTTGACCTGGGCCACAGAGCTAACCAAAGTTCTGCAAAAGGGTTTCGATTCCAGGTTGCACAAGGCAGTCCTCAAAGCAATCTCCAAACCCGCCACCTCCATCCACCCAGCAGAGGTATGCATATGAAACAATCACAAGTTCTACCAGGTAAAGTATCTGCATTTCCATAGCTATTCAGTAGCCACCTGGTGAACTTCTTCTGTCTCCATACCCTCACTAGTCCCCTTTTGTGTGACACCCATGCCTATGTGGAAATCCTTTGTCTCAACACCTGTCCTTCCTGCCTCCTCCCTCTGACACCAATCAGACACCCATTTCCCCCTTTTGTTTAAGCCTGGAAACTCATTCAACCTACCCTGGTAGGACCATCGGTAGTCATCAAACCCATTCAGCCAGCTCCAGAAGAACCATCAACAGGCAATAATCCCATCAAGTTCAGGCCTGGGAGACTGCCCCCAGAATTCCTATAAAAATAGAGAGCATGCCCCGCCTCGGTGTGCACTCTGAGGGCACCTATTTTGAGTACACCCCCAAAGTCTCTCCTGCATAGTATGGGATGCCAGCTGTTTGCGCTGTCTTATTCACGGACTTCTGCAGGTACAATACCCGCATCAGATTCTCCAGAGAAAGAGCAGGGGGATCATGCACCCCAAGGTATTTCAGCCAGCTCTGAACAGAGTCTACTCTCTGTGTGCCTTCCAGAATATTGCAATTTCTCCTCCTCCTCCTTCTCTCTCTGTTTCTCACTCTCTCACATATACACACCTGCCCACTCCCAACAGCCAGGGTGGGGAAAGTCATCTCCAATCCTGGGTGGCTGCTTGACCAAACCCATCAAGACCCATTATGGGGAGTGGTATCTGATGGGCTACAGATTCAGCGGGGCAAATGGTATCTCCCAGAGCTGCTTTGGTTCAGGAAACTGTCCAAGGTGGCAGCAGCCCCTTCTCCCCATGCACTATACTCCCAGTCCAGATTGGGGCCTTGCACACTTGAGAACTGAGTTCATAGTAGGGAAATCACAGCAACTTCCTGCAGCAGATATAAAATGTAATATGTAGGCAGGCCCTTTAGAATAGAGAGACAAGCCACGTGTCTCGTCCCCAGCAGGGCTGAAATGTCACTTTCTAAAAACTGATATTGTTTTTTTAAAAAAAAAAAAAATCAGGGCTCATTTTGTAGCAGGAGCTCCTTTACAGAGCTCTTCTTACAGAAGCTACTGTAAGCTCTTGGAGGATTGGCTACATCAGGGGTGTGTGGCCTAATATGCAAAGGAGCTCCTGCTATGAAACGAGCCCTGAAAAAATACAGCAAAATTGTGGGTAAGGGTGATGTGTGAATATACCTGCACAAAATAGCTTCCATTTTAAATGTAAGTTAAACAATAAAACTGCAAAAATAATCCCCCTAAAAGTTCCCCATCAGAGTAAATATGCAATAGTTAGATGGGAATATTTTAATATACCTTCTAGGAACACCAGATGTGAAAAGGTCTCATTAGCTCCTGAGAATAAGCCTCACAGCTGCTGTTTTTGCTGCCGCTCTCCAAGGCTCTGCCAAGAGACTAAGACAGGAGCTCGCTCTCACTGGCTGAACCCACAGAGTTCACCCTGAACTCTGATGAATGACTCTTTTCGCTAGACTGTATTAACCTTGAAAGTTATAGTTAGCTGCTGAGCTCCCAGTAAACCCTCATTCGCCTCTCTCTCCCCCCCTCCCTGTGGAATGCTCCTCCCGCCCCTCTCTTGCACGTTGTCTGCAAGCAGGCAGGGTCACTGGCATTTATCACCTCGTGACTTTAACCTTGCCTGCAGCATGTGTCAATTGCAGTGTCAAGGTTTTTCCTCTTGTGTTGCAGTACAGTAAGCCCTGTACTGTAATTGATTTATTATCCTCACTGTGGTTTAAAAATTAACCTACCTTTTCTGCTGGAGCTGAATGAGTGGTCTGTTGTATCCAGAACACACGGAGCACAAAAAAAAGTGTAGCTTCTTTATTAGACTCGACACATCCATTCCCTTCATACATCTTGCTCTGGCCAAAGAGGGTAGGCCGCATTTGCACATGGCAGTACGGTGTATCCCCTCAGAAACACAGTCGAAGTATGCAAGCAATTTCATTTGGGTACATCTATCATTAGCCTTGCCTCTCCCTCTCTGCCCTCTGTTATGTTGTCTCTTACCCCCTACTATTTAAATGTAGGCTGTAAGGTCCTCAGGGCAGGGAACCATCTTTACTTATGTTACTCTTCGAAGCAGCAAGTACCCCAATAGTGATACTGAAGACAGTCCCAGAAGAAGATGTCCTAATATAGGTTTATGAGAATAGAAATGTAGCAAGGCAGAGGGATGTGCAAATAGGAAGAGAGGAAAGATGAAAACAAATTCAAGAATAATCCCCAGGAAGTGGGCTTTGATCAGTCAGGGATTGATGTAGGTTACCATCTGTTTCAAGTATCCTTAGATGAATCCTAGGAAGATCAGAATGGCATCTAAATACTTATGAAGTAACACCATATAACTTGGGACAGCCCAAGAAATGCCAACAATAGGTGGAGTGGCAATACTTTTATGGGTGTCAGCAAAGCAAGATAACTGAAGGGTGCACTACAGATTGATCCTTTGCAATGCTGCAGATAGTGATGTCGCTGCTATTGAAGAAGGGAAGTTAGGCTCAATATACAAACTGACCCCAGTTTTAGAGCCCCCTGCCCAGGTACACCCTGAGTTCTTCCATTCCTGACTGTACCATAAGCAAACCTCAATTGTGTGTTTGCATGCCATGTGCATTCCTCAGACTAGGACTGTGGTCAGATGGGCAGTTTGGCCTGATATAGTTGCTGTTTCCTTACAGATCAAATGGGCTCATTCACACAGCCACATCTGGTATGACGAGTTGGATGCAGAGTGAACAGCCACTGAAGAAAGACCGGTGCTTACGGATGTCCGTGCATTCATCCCGTGTTTCTGGATATCTGAATGCACAGGGGTGCACAGAAAACAGATGGGAAGTCTGAACTGTCTAAGCCATTCCAGGTGGGATGAAACTGGGAGATTAGCAGTGTGACCATACCAAGCCAACCTTCCAGTCTGACCGCAGCATAGTTGTGTTTTTTAAGGCTGATTTTACACCTCCCCTCTAAAGTAGTTTGACTGCTGTCTTTTCCTGTGCTGATTTCACAGTGGTGTAAAATTTCACTCCAGGGGGTTTAAGTGCACTAAGAAACTACAATTGTTTAAAGCAGAATAAAGAGGTTTAATACTAGCTTGACCACAGGAGGGCAATTAGTAGATATGGACATTTCAGTGGCAGCACGATTTCACACCGCACAGAGGTATGGGCAGGTTTTTTTGGAACTAGAATGATTCCAGCGGGAAAGTCAGATGTAAAATCAGCCTAAAAAGCAGCCGTTTGTTGATTCTCAAACTGATTTGGGAACTGAAATGGAATGTATGTAGGTCACAGGCAACAACTTCGGCTTTTGAGTCTGTCCCCTGTTCAGGCAATTTCCAACTAAGCAAACCCTAAGTGCAGAACATACAGATTTCTCACAGTGCAAGGTACAAATTCAACCACTGAGGGGAGGAAATAAAGTTTTTAAAAACTTTCCTTGGCAGTAGCAAATCTATGGTCAATCAGGTTTGAAGATTTAAAATGTAACCTCCAGAATTTTTGAAACACTCCTAGAGTTTGCATCCTTGGCTCACCTTTGAATGGGTTCTGAAGATACTACAAATCCCTAGCAGCAGTGTAAGAATGCATGCGAATGCCTCCTACAAAGAAAAATGGGCATGCATTTTAAAAATGTGTATCAACCATAGAATTCTCATATTAAATTTGCCTCCGTCTTCTCTGTTAACTCCTAACAGTAAACAAGATAAAGTACATTATTTGGACAGAAACTTTCATACAGTCACAAAAGGAGGTGGGACTACCAGCAAATTTACATATTAACATTTTGGATTATATTACTGAAAACAGTGAACTTCAATAATATATTATAATTAAATATCATTAATTATTGCCAAATTATTCCCATTTAAACAAACAATCTTGAAAATGTTGTATATTAACACAGAAATTATTAACTAATGCTGTAGATTGACTTGCATAAAAATTTTCATACTACACATTTTTAATGAACCCTTGTCTTTCATTCCACTTATTCCAAAAAGGGGGGGGGGAACACAGGAGTTTTCATGGGGGTTGTTTGTTTGTTTAGTATTTTTCCAATTTCCCAATTTTTCCATAATATGCATTTTGAGCGAGAAAAAAACTGGAAAAATTTCATATTTTTCCTGTGGTCTCCCAAACTGTCCCAGTTTTTCTTTCAGAAAAATGTTGTAAAAGTCCTCAAAAAAGTCTTTTCTGAATCTTTCCCATTTTTTCCCTGGGCCTTTACACCACTAGTTATATGCAATTGTTGCTGTTAGTTTGAGGTGCATCTTTCAGTTCATTCAATATAGCCCCATAGAGATCCAGTTGCGGTTGTGACCTTGGGTCAGTCGTAAGTTATTTCAGATTTGTTCTGGAGAGAGCAGTTCTCGAGAGAGCTCTCAGCCCCACCTACCTCACAGGGTTTCTGTTGTGGGGAGGGGAAAGTAAAGGGACTGTAAACTGCTCTGAGACTCCTTTGGGTAGTGAAGGGTGGGGTATAAATCCAATCTCTTCTCTTCTTCTTATGATAAGGGCCAGCCTGAAAGGATTGAGTGCATGTGAAAACCAGGAACTAAGGCCTGATTTAGACCCTTAACAGAATGAGGTGCTTGACTCCTGAGTTGGTAGAATGGATTGTACCATCTCAATTGCACATCAGGGACACCACATTTAAATTATTCCCTGTTTAGCTCACCCTTTCTGAATAAAAAATTAGCACAACAAGGAATAAACTGAAGTAAATCCTTTCTCCATGATATGTTGCCTTTCACTCATGGTAGATGCTGGCACTGATAACCATTACAGCACAGTGTGCTCAGTGAGTTATAACTTTGTTGGTCTTTCAGTATCGGGACAACAGTATTCAAAGCTGATCTATAAATTGGAATTAGAAAAGTGAAATGCTGAAAAAGTAAGAGACAGAAGCTAGATAGTGAGGAAAATGAGTTTATATGGATTGCATTCTTTCTTACAAACCAGTCTATCTACTGAAGAAATTTTTGGAGGCCTTTTCTTGGGTATCCCACCTTCAGAGATTATGCAGGTACTGGATCGAGAGATCTTTTCAGCATTGTATTCCATTACAGAACATCTTCCCAATGGAGAGCTGCCTGTGTTGTGGTCCATGCAGCTGTTCCTCGCCTGCTCTCAGGTGGGGCTTCCACCAGGGACATGCCATAATTGCTGCAGTCATCTGCAGGGCCTGCATCACCTTCCCAGAAGCCTACACTGGTCCTGGCAAGTTCAGTGGTGGGGTTCCTGCCCCTGGACAACTGGTGTTTTAAGCAGGTCTTACAGATTTTATCTCACTGTTTTATTAATTCTTATGTTTGATCCACTGTTAAGAGAAAGGAAGCCTAGATTTTTTTAAAAATACAAGGTTTGATAATAATACTTAGTGACATGTTTAAGGTATTTATTAGCATCACATCTCTCCTATGTATTTCTCCCAAGAGTTTTAGCTTTTTTTTAAAAAAAAAATTCTCACTAGAATGTAATGCGGTTCAAATCTCTGTTCACTCCTTTATGAAGATGGCCTTCTTGACATTTAGTATTTGGATAGCTTAAGATTTCAGCCTCCTATTTGTAGCCTGGAGTGCAGTTTATCCTAGCCTCTGTTCAATAAATCATTCCAGATTAAAGATGCTCCTGGTAAATAATGTGCCTTTAATTGCTCTCCCCTAAAGCTTGCCACAGGGCAGAACTTTGCATAATAGAAGCCTCACAGCATATGATGACACACATCATATTTCTCAACATGCTAAGAAACGGCACAGTCCTTAGTATGACTCCGCAATCTCTGAAGCTTTTACTTAAACCTTTGCCAAAATTATGACCACAAATTATCCACTCAGGGGACTATCAGGGAAAAAAGAAATTGTTTTATTTCTTGCAGATTGTCCTCCCGCTTATAAGATTAATTGGCTTCCTGACTTTACAGTCCAGTGTAACAAAGCAATATGTACAAACCTCAGGAAACACAATGGGTGGAGTACGGACAAGACAGCTACCATTGTATTACAGACCCATGAACACAGATCATCTTCAAAGTATTATACAAACAGCTGGTCTTCATACCATCTTTAATATTATTCCTAGGACAGCTACTGTGCTGTTATCTTGTTTTGTCTTGGTCTTTCTTTCACTTCTCCCTCCATCTCCTCTGTTTCAGTGCCAAGACCAGCTCCTCTCTGTAGCTGACCAGTAAACAAGCATATGGCCATTTCCACAGTAAAAGGCAAAGAAAGAACACGCGGGGGTGCAAAACATGCCCTCACCATAGCAGCAGCAGCAAGCAGGGTATGAACAAGGGAGAATGGTATCTGTGCACCCTCCTCAGTGTGCTTGCTGCTGCCTCCACCCTAACCCCTGCTCCCCCATGATGTGTACGCAAAAGGTCAATGCAGTGGTGATTTTGGCACCCCCAGCAGCCTCCCTTTTCTTTTCCCTGCTGAGCCATGTTAACACTACAGCATGGCTCTGCTAGGAAAAGGGGAAAGCCCTTTAAAAGGCTGAGGAAGGAATGATGCAGATAGACACTCCACCCACAGCCACCCCACAGTTTCCCCTTTACATTGGATTAGAGGTGTTTTGATCTGGATCCCAGCCCACTGATGCCCCCGGACATGCCTCCTTTCCCCAGCAAAGCCTATGCAGGCATAGAATAAAATCATAGAATCACAGAGTTGGGAAGGGCCATACAGGCCATCTAGTCCAACCCCCTGCTCAATGCAGGATCAGCCTAGAGCATCCCTGACAAGGATTGTCCAGCCGCTGCTTAAAGACTGCCAGGGAGGGGGAGCTCACCACCTCTCTAGGTAACCGATTCCACTGTTGAACAACACTTACTGTAAAACAGTTTTTCCTAATATCCAGCTGGTACTTTCCCACCCTTAATTTAAACCCATTATTGCGAGTCCTCTCCTCTGTTGCCAACAGGAACAACTCCCTGCCCTCCTCTAAGTGACAGCCCTTCAAATATTTAAAGGACGCTCCTGACCTTACCTCCTTCCCCCAGCAAAGCCCATGCAAGCATAGAACAGAATCACAGAAGGCACTCATGGCCAACTCCTGCATTGGTGGGCTGCAGCCAAATCTACCATCAAGTTCAGCAGCAAGGGGGAGGGGTCTTGCATCCCAAACAATCAGCTGAGCTGGTGGGGAAGTAGGCCCTTTAAAGGCCTCAGTCCTACAGGCAGAAGGAGGAATAAGTGCTCTCCTGGTTGGGAAAGGATGTGGGTAGACTGGACCTCTTGCAAGGGTGGGAATCCTTGCTGAAGGCAACACCCACTGACCCAGGCCTATGAGGCATCGGGGAGGGATTAGGGCTGCCAACCTCCAGACGGGGACTGGAGTTCTCCCAGGATTACAACTGACCTCCAGATTCAAAGATCAGCTCTCCTGGAAAAATGGCAGCTTTGGGGGGTTGACTCTATGGAACCATTCCTGCTTGTCCCCACCCAAAATAACCCTCTGCCCTCCCCAGGCTCCACCCCCAAATCTCCATGACTTTTCCAACATAAGTGTTAGCAACCCTAGAAGGGATAGAATGGGGCAGGAAGCCAGTCCAAGGAGGAGGAGGCAGGACACCTCTTGGTATCAGCAGAGGAATAAGGTCAAGGAAACTGCCTTCCCTCTCTATTCTGAGGCCTAGCAAGCACCTGCTTCCAGGGAAATGGAGGGTGCAACTGGTGCATGCCAGAGGAGACCTCTCCTACTGCTGAACAACTTGCAGGCTGTTTGGAGTGACTAGTTCCTTATTTGGAGTTCCGGTACTGAGTGTCACTATTGAATGATTCATTTTATGTTGATAGCTTGATCTTGCTAATCCCATAGTCCAGATATTTGCATTGTTCCCTTCAATAAAATTGATTTCTGCTTTCACTCTGTTTGGATTCTCTGTATTCCTTCAGAAAGTGTAGAGGTGCCATCACCCTTTGTCCGTATCTCCTGAAGGTGTTGTGTGGACCACAGCCCAGATTACTTCATGTTCCTTAAACCGGCTTTAGAATCTATGCCAACAGCTCCCTTAAAACCTTAGAGAGAGAAGGGGAGGAAGGATGTCTTCCTTACGTTCAGGCTCCTTAAGTATGGATTTAGGGCTCAGACTGGGAAATACATCATGGGATTTGTTCACACATTATATACAAAGGGTATGAGTCTTCTGACCCCATAAGGTAACAATATTTCCTCAGAAAAGAGTTTAAAAGCCTTTTCTGGCTGATGTGCGAGCTGGTCTGAAGACAAAGTCACTTTTTCTGGCTCTTCAACCATACAAACGTCAGAGTATACTACTGAACAGAAACCATCAGTTCATCATCATTTGTAACATGTAGCAGGGAGCCACAGACAATACTGGCTCCTTAGCACAGCCGTGTGCCCATTTCAAATGTATAGTGAAAAACCTGCATAGTGCTCCATTTTTAATCTAAATTCTAAATCCCCAGTTTCAGGACCAAGATTACTGGTGACAGTATTGGGGATTCTGTGTGGAAATGCTGCCTGTTGTAAATTTTGCATGTTACTATTTGAGACTGATGTAAGTAAGGGTTAAAGGAACAAAAGGAATCACACCAACACCTTTTATCATGTTAATGATTTTAGAGGGAACACTTCCCTTACTACTCATCATAAAGAGTTATGAGTCACATAGCAGCATTATTTCTCTGAATCAGAACACCATAACTGGAAGACAAGATCCCCTGTCCCCTCTGTACTGTTTACTGAAAGAATGAACATTTACACCACAATTCCTTTTATTGTACACAGGCCTCTGGCTGTTGTCAGGTAAGGCATTTTATTCAGTTATGATTCTCCTATGATTGAAGGTACTTTATACACATGATGATGGCCTGTTGGGAACACTAATCAAATCCATTTCTGTCTCTTGGAATTCTGTCTCTCTTAGGGGCTTCTGCAGAACATCATTCTGCAGTCATCCCACCTTCTGCATTTCCCCCCACATCTGCTGCAGACTTTGCCCAAACCTGTTTTGGTACGATCCATTCTGAAAGAGCCATACCTGAAGCAGGTCTGGGAGAAGTGTGGATGGTATTTTTTTTAAGGCACAAAGTACTCCATTTGTGGAGGGGGATGACAGACACAGTGGGATACCACAGGAAGTACCCCCCCATGCATTAGGAGTGGCAATGAGAACAGAATGGGCAACCAGAGAGAGAAAGATGGAAGCAACAATCTGTGCGCCCAATAAGTAGGGTTGCCAAGTCTTATCTAATAAACAGCTGGGGAGTCCCGGTCCCTCTCCAGGAGTCCTGCGCACGCACTTTGTACGTGCGCACCATGATGACATCACCCAGAAGTGATGTCATCACGCTGGGCACATTGCTGGAGTGACGCTCTGGTAATTGCCCTAAAACTCAATGGTACCATAGAGTTTTCAGGGTGATTGCTTGAGCATTGCCCGGCGATGTGCCCAGCATGATGACATCACTTCCGGGTGATGTCATTATGCCAGGCACATCAGCCTGATCAGGCCACTTTGGGGGTGGGGTTCCCCCCACCAGCTGGATCCAGACCTGCAGATTGGGGACCCATTTAGTGTGGGAATCCCCGCCCCCTGGGGGGACCTGGTAGCCCTACCAATAAGAGGAAATCAGTGAGTCTCTGTGCTTGACTCCTAACTGCAACTAGGAGAGCACACAGAAAGATAAATCTGCCTCTGCTGTTTCCACTATTTGGGGCAAGTCAATGCCAAGACAATGCCTTGGGAGGGAGAAGGGCCACTGTCACCCCTTCAGGCGCAATCTGCCCCACTGAACACTGATCTCCCTAACTTTCTCTGTATTGTGCCTGCCTATGAACATGGCTGCATTCCCCCTTCCAGCAGCTACCTTATCTTTCAAGAGCACTGTTCAGATTCACTTCTTTCAGTCCAGTGGCTCAGAGAACAGTGGAATATTCATCTTTCAGCTCCTCATTCATCGTTCATCTCCTTCTAAGTATACAGTGCGTCACTGGAGTGACTTTTACATAATGGCCAAATTGCCTCACCCCAAAATATATTGTGATTTTTGGAAGTATATCAAACTTTGACCATGAAGTAAGCTAAGTGCTGCCTGTTAATAAATACTTTATAAGGGCAACAAAAAAGAGACAATGACATCAAACGTACGCTAAAGTGAAAACATGCCAGCACTTGCTTGAGGGGACAGGACCTTTTTGAAGTATGTAACTACGTGTCAGGCCCTTATTGTCCCCTGGTGTTTGTTCCTGGCAAGAATTCTCCTTCTATCAGTTGGAGTGCAACTGGGCAGTGTTAACATCAAGTCTGTGTTGGATAAGAAGTTATTAAAAGATAATACCTCTTGAGTGTGCCAGGGCCAAGGATATTTGGTGTGCGCCACCAATAAATGCTTAATCCCAGATTTTTAACAAGGGGACACCTTAAGAAGCTGCTGAAATTATGTAGCCTGTCTGTATCACTAGTCAGTGATAGCCTTGTGCTGCATGAATGGACTGGCCCTTTCCCAAGGAGAGGTCATTGGAATGTGGCAAGATGTGCCTCTGGCACAGATGGACAACTGAAATGGAATCACTGCAGTGAGGGCTACCTTGACAGCTAATTATCTACACACTTAATAATAATCTTCTGTTGTATGGTTGGTAGTTGATCTCTTCAGAGCAGTGAACACAGTACAACAGTGGCACCACTGTTCATTCATCCCACCACTGTTTCTGTCTCACTGGGTGTTCAGTGCCTCAAAGACAGTTAGTCAAAATAAGAAATCAATGTGCATACCATGAGAAACAGTGTATCTATAATACCACCTTAAAACTTTGAATCCAGTTAACTTTTTTCACTCATTAGAAAGAAGGTACCTATATTTACCCCAAAAGGAAGACAACCTTGTGTGTAAGGCTATCCCACCCTCCCCCCCAAAAAAGTTAAACACAAAATATATTTACTGTATATAAATGTAATTGTAAGCAAATATAAGACGATCTATTATTTTTCTGACAAAATTTGAGTCTAGTGCACCCCAAATACCAACAAAATCTTCCAGGGTATAATCTTTTCTGACCCAAAGTTCACTTTGAGCTATTTTTCTTGACAGCTCTCCTGGGAGAAAAAACTAGTCATGCTTGCAGGTAAAATCAGTCATGCTTGCAGGTTATTTCAGTTTCAGAAGGCTCCTAAATGTGTTTCTCTATCCCAAATCAGAGTTCCTAAGAACCAGTTTAGGGACTTAGACTTACAAGGTTTATAGAATACTGAAATTTTAACCACGTCAGTTTGGTCTTTGGGGTCTGTTTTTTCCATTAATTCTCAAACATGGTAAGCAATTTTGGATTTTCCCCCTACAAAAGTAAATTCAACCAAAAATTATGGGGAAAACATTTAAATAAATTCAAATCTGGGGTACATTTAAATGTTTTCAAGTTTTGTGATTTACTGAAGTCACATTTTAAACCTTTCTCTAAATGAAAAGCAAATGTGCTCCTGCCACAACAGCAGCACACAAAGTGGGAAGAGCATCCACCTGCATCTGTCCCCGCCACTCTCCACCACTGGCCTCCCCACTGTCTCCTTGCCTTTTTTCACCATCATGCTCATGACAGCAACCCCTCTGGGATCCTGAACTCCCCTCCCTTCACTTTCCCTTTCCCTCCTGAACCATGCTGTAACACTATAGTGCAGCTTGGAACAAAAAGAGGGAGAAAAAGCTAAAAGGGGGGGAGAGATTGTAGGATTACCAACAGGCCTAGAGAAAAATGTTGTGTCGTATAAACCTATGGTGTTGCCTGATTTGGAATACGGTACACAGTTCTGGTCACTGCACCTCAAAGAAGATGTTATAGCATTGGAAAACCATAGAATAGAATCATAGAATCACAGAGTTGTAAGGGGCCATGCAGGCCATCTAGTTCAACCCCCTGCTCAATCCAGGATCAGCCTAGAGCAGGGGTGGCCAAACCTGCTTAATGTAAGAGCCACATAGAAGTAACATCAGACGTCTGAGAGCCACAAGACATGAATAAATATTACACACGTTTTTATTAAAAAATATGCAAATTTGCTTTTTATTAACATTAACATTAAATAGGACTGCCAAAAGTAAAAACAAAAGGGGTAAAAACAGATATTGATAATGATATTTAAAGAGACAGATGCTTTCTCCAAGCCGGCCAGGGGGGGTGGGGGCTTTGAGAATGCATTTAAAGTTAAAGTTGCTTTCTTTCTCTGTTCCCTCACACACACCTCAGTCCTACCAAGGGAGGGAAACACTGGCTGGGGAAGGGGACTGCCTCCCCTTCACTTCCCCAGCCACCCTACCAGGAGCCACACAACATGTGTGAAAGAGCTGTATGTGGCTCCCGAGCCGTAGTTTAGCCATCCCTGGCCTAGAGCATCCCTGACAAGTGTTTATCCACCCACTGCTTAAAGACTGCCAGTGAAAGGGAGCTCACCACCTCCCTAGGAAGGGGATTCCACTGTTGCAGAACTCTTACTGTAAAAAAGTTTTTCCTAATTTCCAGCCAGTACTTTCCTGCCTTTAATTTAAACCCATGATTGTAAGTCCTATCCTCTGCTGCCAACAGGAACAGCTCCCTCCCTCCCTCTAAGTGACAGCCCTTCATATCCTTAAAGAGAGCAATCGTGTCCTCCTTCAACCTCCGCTTCTCCAGACTAAACATTCCCAAGTCCCTCAGTCTTTCCTCATAGGGCCTGGTCTCCAGGCCCCCAATCATCCTCGTCATTCTCCTCTGCACCCACTCCATTCTATCCACATCCTTTTTCAAGTGAGGCAGAACAGGGCAACTAAAGTGATTAAGGGGATGGAACATCTTCCCTATGAAGAAAGGTTAAAGAAATTAGGGCTCTGTAGCTTGGAGAAATGACGATTGAGGGGTGACACAATAAAATTAGGGATGGAATAGAGAAGGTAGATAAATAAGTACTTTTCTCCCTTTCTCACAATATAAGAACTCGTGGGCACTCAATAAAATTGATGAGCAGTAGGTTTAGAACAGATAAAAGGAAGTACTTCTTCACCCAAAGAGTAATTAACACATGGAATTCACTGCTGAAAGAAGTGGTGGCAGCTACAAGCACAGACAGCTTCAAGAGGTGATTAGATAAACATATGGATCAAAGGTCCATCAGTGGCTATTAGGCACAAAGTATAGATGGAACAAGAAGCGGGGACCCGTGATACTCAGGGGGAAGCTCTACATAGAGGAGGAAGCTGCTGCAGGTGAGGAGGAAGCTGCCGCAGGTGAGTCATCTCCCCTTTTCCCCCTCCCCTGCCCGGCCCCAACAGCGAGGCCTGTGTGGCTCCCACCTGCCGGGCCCACCAAACCTTCTCTCCACCCCTGATGGTGAGGCCCACGTGGCTCCCAGCTGCTGGCAAGGCCTGCATGGCTCCCAGCCGCCAGGCCCGCCAAGCCTTCTCTCCCACCCCCACCCCGGCAGCAATGATGAGGCCCGTGTGGCTCCCAGCCACCAGGCCCACCAAACCTTCTCCCCCACCCCTGACAGTGAGGCCCATGTGGCTCCCAGCTGCCGGCGAAGCCCGCAAGGCTCCCAGCCACTGGGCCCACCAAGCCTTCTCCCCCACCCCCCAGCAGTGATGGTGAGGCCCGTGCAGCTCCCAACCACCAGGCTCGCCAAGCCTTCTCCCCCCCCGGCAAGGCACCATTCCAAGTGTGTTCTCTGTGCATGCACAGGGATAGAGCTGCCAAGTCAGCCCGGGGGGCGGGGGATCCCCCGCTACAGGGGTTCCCGATCTGCCGGCCAGCATTCGGCCGGCGGGGGAAAACCCACCCCCGAAGTCATCCAGAGAGGACAACTTCCCCCAACATGTCCAGGAGGGACACACACAGGCACCCTCATGTTAACACGAGGATCTGGGAGCTGTAGTTTCTGCCCTGTCCACTGTCGCAGCAATCCTGGCACACGCCGAAGGCCTTAGAGACTACATTGTCCAGAATGCAACTGAGTGGCGAAAGGGGCCCTTTCGACTTTCAGGCATGGTGCCCGAACTGTTGTCTGTTTTATAGATGGTTTTTCCCCCAGAGAAGGAACAGAGAATAGTTTTTTAAAAAATTGCAACTGAAACAGAATAAAACAAGAGCGTACCGTTGAGGTGATTCAATAGCGAAACAAACTGCGAAGAGGAGAGGCATTTTTTTTTAACAGCTATACGTTCGGGAGTCTTTGCTAAACCGTGGATGTCGTTCATTGCTGAGAGGGGAAAAGGCAGGGAGGGGCTTAGCGTTTGTTTCTAGAGTTTGGGGGCGATTGCCAGAGCGTCGCCCTGGCAACACCCCAACATGGTGACATCACTTCTGGGTGACGTTACCTGCGCGCACTGGGGGAGCTCCCGGGCAAAGGAGGACTCCCCCCTGCCGGTGAGTAGAATGGACTTGGCAACCCTACACAGGGAACACTTTTTTACTAAGGGGGGATTTAAGTATCCCCAGTATAATTTTTTAAAACTTTTCAGATTTTTCTACACACCTGGGGAGTCCCCCAAGTGTGCAGGAAAATCTCTTTGCCCCCTATGTGCCCCTAATGTGCAGATTTAGATAGATTTAGATAGAGGGGGCATCTTGGCTATTAGTATATAGACAAGAGGCGGGACCTGTGATACTCATGGTGGGGGGAAGGAGCTTCACAGAGAGGAGGAAGCAGCCACAGGTGAGTCTTCTCCCCCCACCCCGGCACCCATGGTGAGACCTGGGCCCGCCAATCCTTCTCCCCCCCACACACACCGATGGCAAAGCCCAGGCCTGTCGAGCCTTCTCCCCCCCCCCCCAGGGAACTGGCAGTGAGGCCTAACTGGCTTTTAGCCACCAGGCTCGCCGATTCCCCCCCCCATGCGCACTGGTGGCGAGGCCTGAGCGGCTCTCAGCTGCCAGGCCTGCCAATTCCCCCCCCCCCATGGGCACCAGTGGTGAGGCCTGAGCAGCTCTTAGCTGCCAGGCCCGCTGATTTCCCCCCCCCCCCCATGGGCACCAGTGGCAAGTTCCCCAAGTGTGCAGAAAAATCTCTTTGCCCCCCAAGTGCCCCCAATGTGCGAATTTAGATATCCGCACGCATGGGGGCACTTGGCTATTAGATATATAGATACTATGTCTGGGGCAGTGATGCTCTGTGTTCTTGGTACTGGAGGGGGCAATAGTGGGAGGGCTTCTAGAGTTCTGGCCCCACTGGTGGACCTCCTGATGGTACCTGGGTTTTGGCCATTGTGTGACACCAAGTGTTGGACTAGATGGGCCATTGGAGATTTAAAAAAACCCTTTACTTTATTCATGTTGTGAGCTGTATGATTACATCTGTGTGTGAGAGAGGGGGGGGAGAGAGAGAGAGAGAGAAGGGCAGGCTATAAATAATCTAAATAAAAGAAAAGTTAAATTAATAACATCTCATTATCTTTATTAAAGGGACAGGACATTTTTCTTTTGGCCTGTTTGCAACCCTAGGGAGTGGTGCATGGCAACAAGACGCCTCATGCCATTTGAAAGTGGATCTTTGCTCCACTTTGCTCCTTGTGGTGACAACAGAAGGAATGTCCACATAGACACTCCCCTGTAGCCCTTTGAGCCCAATAACCAGATATATTTTTAGCCTGGTTTAAAAGAGAAGGTCTTGGGAGCTCTATGAATCATGCTCAGAATCAGCAAAAAACAAACAAACAACCCAGTGTAGACATCCTGCTCTAATCCAGGGCCTTCATGTTTTCTGTCTGGGGAAAATCCCCATGTGGAAGCAGCCTTTGTTAGTACAAGTGTTCACTTTTCAATGTAATTGTTTTATATTGTCTAGCCACTAGATGTCTCCATGTGTAACCCCATGCAGCGTAGCTTGGGAAACTGGCAAACACAAACACAGTATTGGATTAGTGATTGTTGCATTATAACTCTGAAGTTGTTGGTATTTTTGGTGTTAATTGTTAAGGCTGTGAGCTAATGCAGTAAAGCTTTAATTGATTGATTGATTGATTAATTGGATTAATTAATTAATTAATTAATTATCAGTGTGGAAGCTTGTATTTCTCACACTACATCAGGAAAAGCATACAGGTAAATGTTTAAGGATACCTGGGGTGAAGAAAGGCTACCGTTTGCCTTTTTTGATACAGTTAAGGAATCCAGAAGTTCTAATTCAGATGAGTAAATATCAGCATTCTGTTATAGGGTTTTAATTCCACACTAGACTACATTGTATTGAGTAACATACAGGATCTTGCAAAACCAGGCATATTTGAAAGGAAAAGCATCCTTGAAAAAAATATATTTCTTGAATCATAATCCTATTTTTGAAAGCTGACTGAAGCCAAACCAGAGTAGAGGTTTGAAAATAATGAGTGACTTCAGTGCATGATACTAGCTTTGCACAGCACACACTAGTGTAAATTTACACCGGTGTTCTATTTTTCACTAGATTGGTCTTATGACAAGTTAGTATGGGTTACATGATGGAGCCACGTGGATAGGTGTCACTTTTGGCATCTTGCACCACTGAAGGAATACTACTCAGCAGACCAGAATTATATAACTTGTGTAAATCGATCCCATCCCACAGTCTCTTGGAAAACAAGTGCAGGCAAGAGGAGCAGACCTTAAGGACACAACTGCCTGTTTCTGGACCATTTAAAATATGATGGAATAAATGCTTTCTTCTGTTGTTACTACCTCCTCCACCAGCTGAAACATACCAGACATTTTAGAAGGAAGATTTTGATTTCTTTAGCCCAAGAAACTAATGGCATATCCTGAAAGCTATCACTATTGATGAAAAGCCAAGTGATTTCAGTGTAACTCTGTCTGTGAACACTGTTCATAAAGATCTCTGCATTCCTGATGCACAAAGTGGTGTTAACCATTCATGCCCCCTACTACATCCCCAGTGCAGGGGTGTACTAAAAGGGGAAAAGAATGTCTTCTGGCAGTAATCAACTCAACATTACTCAGCTACAACTAATGGCAATACATCTTTAAATATTGATCTTCTACAAGGCTGATGGGAATAGAATTTATTTATTCATTCATTTTTAAGACATTTGAGGAGTTTGTTCTGTTGTGCATTAAGGAACCCTCTGTATTCCTAAGAATAAAGGTAGCTGTGTTGGTCTGCAGAAAAATTCCAGAACAAAACTCATGTAATACCTTTAATAGGACCATTGATAATATCACAAACCAGTCTGCATCTCTAAACAGTAAGCAAGCTTCCAAGTTCCCCAGGATTTTTCACCAGGCTGGATGTTAAGTACTAAAAACCAAAAAGAGAAATTGACAGAGCGCGGTGAATCATTTCACACACACACACACACATCCATTCTGAGAACTCAAAAACTTGCATACTGTCTTGGGATGCATGTTGTTTTATGATGGCCCTTACTCTAGATTCCCAATCAATAAAAAAAATCTTTCCAGGACTTTTTTTCTTTCTTTCTTAAACTGTGCATTGTCTCACACGTAAAAGAAAACATAGTTCCCTTCAGTCTTCTTAAATCACATTTATAAATTATTTGGGTAAGGTGCAAATTTATTTAAATAAATTCATTCTTTTTGGGACTAAAATTTCTCAGTTTCTCAAAAGTTCTTAATTAAACATCCCACAAAACAAAGACCTTTATTACAGTATATTCACAAGCAGTTTCATGAGTGATCCATTCTGATACAATTTTTCGATTTACCTGTGCTTAGAAGTACCACTGCAAAAAAATTATTGAATGAATGCTAAAACAAAAAAAAATACCTGGTAAATAGATTGTTTTGGTAGCTAAAAGAAAATATAGATAATTTATACATGATACAATTATGATGATAACGTTGGTGTTAAAATGAATTTTTGGAGAAAATACTGAATAAATAAAGTTTACTTTTGACCTATGAAACCTTTGTGGCTTTAAAGCTGCTGGCAAGGTAGTAAAGTTCCTAAGTCCCTAAAATTATGTTGTTTGAGGTTTCTGAGAAGATAATGCTAGCTGTTTCCTGCTTAAATGTACAAAATTGCAAGGATGCTGTGATTTTAACAATCATGTCTGGATTACAGGATATACCAAGAAGACATGGTAATTATAAACTCCTTGCCATGGAAAAGTTCAGGGAAATGCTATGGAGTAAAGGTTCGTTTTCAGCTATAGCCAGCAGCATTCCCCCCTCACCTTTCATTCTTTCTAATTAAAACTGATAGAAGGATTGCCACTCTGCAGAAGGTGCAGGTGGGGGAAGGAAATAAATTCAGAATGATCTTGCCAAGTTGAATAATTGGTCACTTATATGGTATATACAAGGGGGAAACTAAAATGCAGAAACAGAAATAAGAAAATAACTGTCCTGTGAACTCTGGAGACACCTCAAAATCCTGATATTTTTATCATGTAACTATAGGAATGAGGAAGTACATATTTCAATTGTGGTACAGGGTTGCCAGCTTTGGGTTGGGAAATTCCTGGAGATTTGGGGGTGGAGCCTGGGGAGGGGAGGTGTGGGATGGGAGGGACTTCAATGTGGTATAATGCCATCAAGTTCACCTTCCAAAGCAGCCATTTTCTCCAGGTGAACAGATTTCTGTAGTCTGTAAAGCAGTTCCAATTCCAGGAGATTTCCAGGCACCACATGGAGGTTGGCCACCCTGAATTGATTTAGCCTTTCTCCCTTGGGACAATCACAAATTCTAATCCCTGCCACAGCCTTTTCTGCATTTGGCTGAAATGCTTTGTACGCTCTGTGTGCATATATCATAATTACTGTACGCAGGGGTCCTTTCGTAGAAAAAAAGGTGCAGGAGCCTATTAGCATAATTCATTAACATACCTAATTAGCACATGCCACGTCCCCTGACATCACCAGAAGTGTGTCAGAAAGGGAATGTCAGTTTCAGCCCCATTGTACCCTATGGGCCATTGAAATCAATGGCAAAAACTCATAGGGTATATGAGGGGCTGGAGGAAAGGGGGTTTGAAGGAGAGGCTCCAAACTTGCAGGGTAGCTGCTGGGGCCTCTCCTCGAAATACCCACCAAGTTTCAAGAAGATTGGACCAGGGGGTCCAATTCTATGGGCCCCCAAACAGGTTGTCCCATCCCCTCCATTGTTCTCTATGGTGGGAAAAAGTGTTAACTTTTTTCCTCCCATAGAGAACAATGGAGGGAATGGGGGCAACCTGTTTGGAGGCCCGTAGAATTAGACCCCCCTGGTCCAATCTTCTTGAGACTTGGTGGGTATTTCGAGGAGAGGCCCCAGCAGCTACCCTGCAAGTTTGGAGCCTCTCCCTCAAATCCCCTCCCCTCCAGTGGCTTTTAAAATTGCTGCTGAATTTCAGTGGCAATTCAGCAGCAGGCTGAATCAGATTAGAGAATCTGATTCGGCCCATGGCTGCCCTAGTGGCCACTCCTGAGCTGGCGGAGTTTTGCTCCGCCTCGCTCCGGCCCCAACGGACCCCTGACTGTACACACAGTAGCACCACTGGTTACCATTCTCTAGTTTACATGATCCACTCTCAGCCATAAGCTGGAGCAACTATTGTGTATGGGTGGTGGAGGAGGAAGGAACAGAATGCAGAGGCAATTGTGCCCAGCACTGGCTTCTCAGTTAGACAGACACTGCTTTCTGCAGCCCCTTTGGCCAATTGCATGGCTTGAAGGGGGTGGGCAGAGCAGACTTTAGGGTCCGTGGCTCCAAGCTGGTCCACAGTGCATGTTTAAAAGGAAGGGGTGGCTGGGTGTTCAGACCCTTCCACCAGCAAAACCTACCCTTCCACCCCAAAACCTTCCCTCCTGCACCATTTTCCAGTACTTATAGAGTCCCTTAGAGGGGCAAAAAAGTCCCCAGGGCTGTTTCCACTTGGAAAAATGGTACAGAAGACAAGGATGAAGCCCCTCCTTCCCCATGCAGCACTCCCAAGGTACACTGAGCCACTGAGGGCTCTGGAAGGTGAGATCCCTGTGTGACTGCAAGCTGGGTCAGGAAACCCCTAATACGATTAGTATTTTAATTCTGATCTTAGTAATTTTTTCTTACTATTACCATGGGGGCTGCTGGTTAACAAGGATAGGAAGGAATTTTACCCATGGTTCTGATTAGCTGATAGACTGCCTTTTTTCATGTTTCCCATAGCAAAACAGTATGTTCTATGCATTTGCAGCTGTACTATTAAATGAGCATAATGGTCACAGTTGGCTGCTGCCATTTAGGCATTCAGCGGTGAGTACAGGGCGTGCTGGGGTGAACTGCCTGCATGATACCAAAAAGGACTCTGATAGTAGGCCCCTTTAGGGCTTGCCTGTTGACCATGCCCCCAAGAGGTTAGTAATGGGTAAGAACAGCAGTTTCTATCACTTCTGGCCCTAAAACTAGTTCTCTCTCCTTGGTACCCCCAGCAGCTGGGATGGGGTGGTTCATCATCACAAGCTGGGCTGTCAGCTTCACTCTTCATCCTAAGCCTATCCTGTGACAAAGCCTGAGGAACCTGTGATCAATAAAAGTGGTGGCCTGATTTTCCCCAGTCCAGTGTGTCTGTCATCCTCCTCTCCTTCCCCTCCAGGCTGGGGAGAAAGTGGTATTTGAGACTTGGTTCTCCAGTGGCGAGGAGGATCTATAACCAGCAAAATTGGATGGTGGTGGTGGAAAGTGCCATCCAGTCACAGTTGACTTATGGTGTCCCTGTAGGGGTTTCAAGGCAAGAGACTTCAGAGGTGGTTTGCCATTGCCTGCCTCCACATCACACCCCTGGTATTCCTTGGAGGTCTCCCATCCAAATGCTAGCCAGCACCAACCCTGGTTCACTCCCGAGATCTGGTGAGATCAAGCTAGTCTGGGCTATTCAAAATTGGATATCTGCTTTAATTTGTTCCAGTTTATAAATAGCCTGACTTGAAAACTTTAATAGGAATCAAAGAGTGCTACCTCTCTGGCCTGTTGGTGTACCTCGGGTGGCATGGTATATGGTCCATGCAGAGATGAATGATAGTGTATTAGCTAAATGTTTGCCCAATATTCCTCCCAATCATACATTCAAGATTTGTTGGTAGCTGATCATTTGATGGGGACACAGCGCAGCAAGTCCAGTATCACCAAAGGATGTTTTATCTATGACCAGTTAGACTGAAACTACCCACTAGTCAGAAGATAATCCTAAATATTGGCTCTGAGCAGGAAGGTTCATTGAGCTATCATGCACAATGATCACTGAGACCTATATGCCATTCACGTGGGCAAGGAGCCTCAGAACTGGAACCAGGTGATAATCAGGCAGTATGTGTTCATGTTCCGGGAATTTTTACTTACTGTGTTTCAATTGTTCTTATATTGCTATGCCAGATTATAGGTTTTCTTAAAGAGCACGATCTATTTAGTTTAAAGCAAGGAAGAATTTACTACCTGCTTCCATGGAAGATAGATGACACACACACATCGTTTGTCCGAACCTGGGAAATTGTTTCTCTTGTGTTGTTGTATTGTCTTGTGTTGTTGTATTGTTTTATCTGAATGCTATGTCATTAATCAACTATTAGCAATTGGTAAAATCTTTAAAACTCCTGGGAAAATCTGTGAAATCAGATTTTGCTAATTGTAACTCATGCTACCTTCTGTTTCCTGTTGTGTTATCTGTCCAGTTATGCTGCACATGCACAGGGAGAAAAAATGACTCACTGGTATTCTAGTATTTCCATTTTGGATGCTGTCCAATAACTACAAAACAAAAGATTCTGAAACAGAAAAATAAATAAAGCTGGGAACATGGTTTCAGGAATCTTTCCATCCTGTTAAAAAAATTTACAAGTTTTCTTTCTCCCAAGCGTTATGTTGAGGTTCAGCCAATGCATGCATATCTGTCTATATTCATTTTTTAAAAAACTTTAATGCTCTTACTGAGTAGTTAATAATGCTATAAGATATATCAGTATTAAATCCAAAGGTTTTACTAATTACCAACTGACAACCTCATTCCTTAAAAGTCTTTGCCAGCAACAGTCAACTGACTTTAAGTGATATGTGGTGCAATGAATTTAGAAGGCTATGACTCTGCTTAAGATTGTACTACTAATCATGTTCCATCAAGGAGCCTGTCTAGAACAAGAAAAGAGAAATGGACTAATGCCTTTTATGAGCATATCTTCCCTGTTTTGTTTTGTTTTTTTGATAAATAAACTTTATTGATATTTATATAACATACAGCATAGGTGGTTGTTTACATAGCTGTTACCATGTTCAAAAATAGTTGACATCTAAAATAAAGCATTTAACAATTTACCAATAAACAGTTTCCTATTCCTATTTCTATTTTCTTATACTAACTTTTGGTTATTCCAATATATCTAGTAGTTGTATTTCTAGTATTTTTAACATTGAATTTGGTTGTTCACAATTGAGTGTTGTATAGTGCGCAAGTGTTTCTTGTAAGGAGTAAAGATTTAGTGTATTACATTAGTATTAGATCTTTACAAAATTTGTTTTGTGGCAGTATTTCGTGTTTGACAGCATAGTCATAGAAAGAATACCATTTTTCTATGAAGTTTGTAGTTTTCGGGTAAATTTCTGTTTGATGTAGTCGGTATGTTATTTTTTCCATTAGAAACTGATCCCATACTTTTTTCATCCAGAGGTTTCTTTCAATCTTTTGTGTGGATTTCCAGGTTTGCGCTATTGTTGTTTTTGCTGCTGTTAATAAATTACTGATCAGGTCTCTCGTTGATTTAGAGATAGTGTCTTCGTGCCACATATTTAGTAATATAGTTTCTGGATTTAAAGGGACCGTATAGTTAGTTATTTTGGCTATTTGAGTTATTACATCTTCCCAAAAGGTGTGTACAATCTTACATGCCCACCAACAGTGTATATAAGAGCCTTCTTCTCCACATTCTCGCCAGCATTTGGAGGATTGTGTGTTTGATATTTGTTTGACTTTGGTAGGTGTTAGATACCATTTCGTTAGAATTTTGAAATTTTGTAATTTGGTTGTTATTGATGGTGTTTTGATTAATGATTTTGTCCATATCATCGACCATTGTTCTTCTGAGAAGGTCTGTTGACAATCTCGATGCCAGGAATCTTGATATGGTAGTGTTTTTGGTTTTCCAAGACAGATTAGGATGTTATAGATTCTGCTGATTAGCCCTTTATTTTCCAAAGGAGTTCCTTCCAGGAGATATTCAAATATTGTCCGCGGGGTTGATAGTATTTTCCGAAGTTTGATTTGTAGGGCCATATGTTTTAGTTGTAGGTATTGAAACCACGGGATGGTTTTATTTAGTTTTTGTTCAATATCTGCTTTTTGCATTATATCTGTTTTAGTGGATATATCTATTAATCTTGTCACATTGTTTTGGTGCCAGACTGACTTGGTGCCCCATTCTGTTCCTGGGGGGAACCAAGATTGGTGGATGAAGGTTGAGTACCTCGATATAGGTGGTGTTAGCACTTTTCGATGGTCGTCCCAAGTTTTAAGAATATTTGATAGTAGTGTTTGTTTGTGGACTGTTTTTGGGCGGTGTTCAGCTTTGTTCCATATCAGTTCTGACATATTGTTTGTATTCTCTGGTGGTAATAATGTGTTGTTCCAGTCTGTTTTTCCTTTGTCCCTTAGAAGTTTAACCACAATGGCCTGTATGGATGAGTTGTGATATTTTTTGACATCGGGGTAGTTGAGTCCTCCTTGAGTGTTATTTTTGCGTAAAGTGGAGAATCCTATTCTATGATGTTTTCCTTGCCATAGGAAGTTATTAAAAGTGGTTTGCCAATGGTGAAGATTTTTATGTGGAGTTCTTAGAGGAATAGTACGAAATAGGAATAGGAGTTTAGGAAGAGCGAATGTTTTGATTAGATGATATCTGTCATTCCATGTTAGTTGTAGCGTTTTCCATTTTGAGAAGTCCGCTTGAATTTCTCGAAATTTTTGTTGGTGGTTATATTGTATGAGTTCTTTCATGTTCGTTGTTATATTAATTCCTAGGTATGAAAGATTTTTTTTGACCAGCGATAGGCATATTTCTTAGTAATTTCTGTTTTCATTTTTTGTGTTATGTTGAGGGGTAAGATAGAGGATTTTGATGTGTTTACTTTTAAACCAGATATCTTGCCAAACTCGTCTAGAATTTCTTGAAGATGCATGAGCGATTTTTCTGGATTTGTTACATATAGTAGCATGTCGTCTGCAAACATGCTGATCTTGTAGGTCTTTCCTCTTATGCAGGGTCCTTGGATGTGTGAATTTTGTCTGATCTGTTGGGCTATTGGTTCTAGTGCTATTGCAAATAAAATAGGTGACAGTGGACATCCTTGTCTTGTACCACGAGCTAATGAGAAGCGTTCAGATAATGTTCCGTTGACCCGTACTCTTGCAAACGAGCGATGGTAGATGCTGCGTATTAGTCGTTGGAAGTTTCCCCCAAAGTCCATCTTATTAAGTAATAAGTGGAGGTAGTTATGTTCTAAGGAATCAAATGCTTTCTGTATATCTAGTGAGAGCAATAAAGAGGGTTCTTTAGATTTGGTGCAGTAATCAACTATATTCAATGTTTTGATAGTGTTATGCGTAATATCTCTGCCTGGAATGAATCCTGCCTGATCTATATGTATATAATTTGTTATGAATTTGTTAAGTCTTTTGGTCAGTATAGATGTTAAGATTTTGTAATTGTAGTTTAATAGGGAGATTGGACGGTATGATGCTGGAGATGTCAGGTCTGTGCCCTTTTTTGGGATTACACTTATGGTGGCCAGTTGCCATGAAGGAGGTATATCTCCTAGTTCTAGTAGGGTGTTGCAAGTTGTCAAGAGTATTGGAGCCAGGAGTGCTGCATATTTTTTATAAAACTCTGCTGGGAAGCCGTCTGGACCTGGTGCTTTGTTATTTTTTAAACCTCTGATAGCTTCTAGTATTTCTTGTAGCGCAATGTGTTTGTTTAGAGCTTCTTTATGTTCTTCTTTGATTTTTTTTATAATTGTATTTGATTCAAGATATCCCGAGATCGATGATTTTGATTGTATTTTGGAGGAATATAGGTTTTGGTAGAAGTCTGCAAAGCATTGAGCTATTTCCTTGGATTTTCGTAGTTGTGTTCCCTTTTTGTCTGTAACAGAAGGAACTGTTGTAGCTGATTTTCTTTCCTTTATTCTCCAAGAGAGTATTCGTAGAGCTTTAGGTGATTTACTCCAATGTCGTTGTTTCAAGTATAGAAGATTTTTCTGTACTTGGGTGCATTCCAAGGCTTCCAATAGTTTTCTTTCTGCAAGTAGTGCTTTGTATATTTTTGGGCTTCCTGTTGTTTTATGTTGGTCTTCTAAGTAGGTGATGCGTTTTAGTATGCCTTGTTGCGCTGCTGATTTTTGTTTTTTTAAATGGGTGGACATAGAGATTAGTTGTCCTCTCAGGACTGCTTTGAGGGCATCCCATCTCATCGCTGGTGAGGTGTTGTCGGTAGTGTTTTCTTTCAGATATTGTTGGATGAGGGAGTCTATTTCTAGAGAGTGTGTTTCTGAGTATAGTAGGCTTTTGTTCATTGTCCATTGTGTTGATTTGTGGACCGTTGGGTTGAGTATGAATGAGGCTGAAACCCATGCATGGTCTGACCAACATGCATTTCCTATTTCTGATGTTGACACTTTGCTTAACATAGAGTCTGATGTTAGTATATAGTCAATTCTAGTGTGTGTGTTGTGGCGTGGGGAATAATAGGTGTAATTCCTCTCTGTTCCATGTTTGGTGCGCCAGACATCGATTAGGTAGAATTTTTTAATCAGATTTACTAATTTTGTATCTTGTTTTCCTCTTTGAGTTGGAGCTGTAGAGGGGTTATAGTGATCTAGTCCGTGGTTCATTATTAGATTCAGGTCTCCTCCCAATATAACTTCCCCCTCTTGGAAGAGGTTCAGTGTTGTTAATGTTTCTTCTATAAATTCTATTTAGTTAGAGTTGGGAGCATATAGAGATCCTAGTGTGATTAGTCTATCTTCCAGTGTGCCCTTGACAAAGATAAATCTTCCATTTGGGTCTATTTTTGTGGCTTTGTGTTTAAAGGGTATTGCTCTTGAGAGTAGGATAGCAACACCTCTGGCCTTCGAGGAGCCCGGTGCCTGAAATTGTGTTTGTATCCAGCTGGATTTTAAGATGGATCTAGTGGTGTCACGCAGATGTGTTTCTTGCAGGAAGACTATGTCTGCCTTTAGTTTTGATACGTTTGCAAGTATGCGTTGTTTTTTAACAACGTTGTTTAGACCTTTTGCATTCAGAGTTATGACTTTAAGCTTTGTAATCATGTTGTTGTCCAAATTTTACTGGAATGTGATTGATTACTCTTTTTATATTTATACACTTGCACACTTTTAAACTTCAAAGGAAGGTGCCTTTGAAAGGCTAATCAGTTTTGTGTTTGGTCTTGTGTTTTAAGTTGCTGTAATTTATAGAATTTGCCAATTGTTTTTAACTTTTAAATTAAGGTTTGCAATAACAATTAATTCAGCTTACTTAACAGCAAAATTGATTTGTATAAGTAGTAATGCTTAATGTCAATTATCTATTTGTTAAGCTTTATAACTGGTATTTCTCCTTTGGTTTTAGTAACCTTCTGCTTGATTAAATATATATATATATATATATATATATATATATATATATATATATAGTGTAAATAAATGTCTAAATAAATAGATATCTAAGTTAAATTAACTGATTTGTGCTATATAATTAAAATGGTTGAAATTTATAATTCTAATTAATTATGCTTAACTAAAATTGCCAGCAGTATATAGCAAAAATAAGTATAGTAGGAGTAAAACCAATGTACAATCTCTATTTTTGCTTAGAATACTCGTATGTTGTAATGCAATGTTAGTCAATATTAGATACAGTAGCAGTTTATATGAACAACAATTCTTAATATCTATGGCTTAATAGGAATAAATATATAAATTTTGATTAATAATATATGCTGTATGTTTCAATTTGTAGTTATAACTAAGTCAGCTTAGTTAAGATACAATCAATACAGAACAAAGTCAAACAAAATTATGAAAACTGAGTAGTTATCACTATTTTCTAATATAGTTCTATAGTAAACATATAAACAGGTATCAACAATAAAAAAAACTAGCAGCTATTTTTCCTATGTATTTCAGTCAAATAGTTGATAGATTGCAATGTTAAGGAGGTCCTTTTTTTGTTATTATTTTCTCCTTTTATCTTTCAAGTTTCCTGTATATTTTCTGTATTAGTGTAACTGCCAGCCGGCAAGTTTTCTGCAACTTTGTTTTTGATTTAAACTAAACAAAGAGAAGGAGAATATTTTCTGCTGCTATAAATACTATGTAGCTATTAAGTATAAACGATTACAATCCCAGGCGAGTTGTGTACTAACCTGGTTTGTATTGAAAATTGAAGTTACAACAACTAACTAACTTCAAAAACAGTTCACTGTTGGGCTAGGTGGCTAAAAGAAGAAGCAAGTCCCCCCCCCCCCTTGTTAGCGTATCTTTTGTGAGGTTGTTGTTGAAGCACTACCCACTTATATTTGTAATGTGATTCATTTATCAATTAGAAGAGTCAATGTTCTTTATTCAACTGCTCTTATAGGTATTTTGCTATTTTTGGACGGAGAAGGTGATTGTTCTGGTTTCCTCTTCTGTGATCCCTTGCTGGTGTCCATTGGCTGCGGCAGTTGTAGATTGTATAGCAGCATCTTTCCAGAGTCTAAGTCATCAGCTGTGTAGATTTTTCCATCTTTTAGGACTCTTAACTTTGTCAGATTCACCCATCTATATTCTATATTTGCTTGCTGTAGTGAGAGCGTAATGGGTTTCAGTTCTTTTCTTTTTTGTAGTACTGCAGGTGGAAGGTCAGGAAATACTAAAATCCTTCCTCCGTTTAGAGGTAAACAACCCCGTATTCTAGCTGTTTCAAGTAGTTTCTTTCTGGTGCATATGTCGGGGATGGTTGCCAGAACATCCCTAGGATTGTTTCGGTGGGGGTTGGATACAGACCCTAATCTGCTTGCTTTTGTAATTAGTGGGGCTATGCCATCCTCAAGCTCCAGTTCCCTGGACAGCCAGTTCATCAGGAAAGAGGGTAGGTCTCGGTCTATGTGATGGTTTTCTGCTATTCCACGAAATTTAAGATTTTGGTGGCGGACTGACATTTCTAAAGATGTTACTCTTTCTTGGAGGCTTGTGTTTTCTTTATGAAGTGCCTTACAGTCCTCTTTCGACATCATTCCTAGTTCTATGGCAGTTTCTGCTGTTTGTTGTGTTTTTTCCATGTTTATTTTGAGCTCTGTAAATTGAACTGATAGAGGTTTTATAAGTGCTGCCATATTATCTAATAGTTTATTTTCCATTGTTTTAAGGAGTACTGTTAAACGCTCCTCTGTTATCGGAGGCTGTGTGTGGGTTGGAACTGTTGCACCTGCCATTTTGACAGTTAGTTTCAGTTAAGGCCAGCGTTTCTTCCGTTTTCTTTAGAAAGTAGCTTAAATTTTGCGTGTGTGGAGGGCTAATTAGTGATTTTTTGATAAAGTCTTTTTTGCCCATGCTTTATATGCCTTGTTTGTGGGTAGTTTTGCTGATTTTCGCTAATTTTGACGGGAGGGGGAATGGAGTTCAGCCTTTAGACGTCCATCGCTCTCGCAATCGAAGCCACGCCAGCCATATCTTCCCTGTTTAACCCACATTGTTACAGAGCCATGGGAAGACCAAGCACACATGTTCCAAGAAGAGCTGTAATCCTGCTTTTCCTGAATGTGGTGGAGCAATCTGTGATGGCATACAGTGGTTAGGGATGGGCACAAACCAGCTCACGAACTAAAGTTTGTGATAAAGTTTGGCTGGTTCGTGCATCATGAAGTCAAGTTCATGACAGGTCAGGTTGCATGAATTTTCCAGGAACGTTGAAGTTGTTCGTGGAGGTTCATTGTAGTTGATAAATAGATATATTTCCAGACAGATGGTCTCTCCTCAATCAAGATGTTTACCAAACTTCAAAGCAAACCTCAAAGCAAAGGGAGTGTGTGGAAGTTTCCCTGTGAGTTTGGTGTCACTGACTTGTTCCTGAGCCCTTCCATAGACTCCTGCAACTGCAGCAATACAAGCAAAAGAGGACTAATGTCAAACCACAGAATCCCTGCAGTACAAGCCCAGTACAACCAGTTCAGCATACAGAGAGCCCAGCAGAATCCAGTACCACTGTGGCAGTGCAAGCTTAAAAGAACTGATCGATCTCAAAGCACATTGTCACAAGAAATCCAAGTGGGAGGAGTTTGCAAGCTCAGTGAAAGAAAATGGGAACACAAAGGAACTCCGGCAAGGGGGGGGGGGCTTTCTTGAAACTATCAAGAGTTGTTTGATACTGAGGAGAGCAGCAGAGAAACCCCCAGATGGAAAACCTCCTGAACCTGTGCCTGTCATTTCCCCAGAAAACATTTTCCTGGGAGCACTTTCTTGGGGGAGGGTGTAATTCAGATCCCGTAAATCCAATCCTCACCAAACTTGGAGGACAGGTAGAGGAGAATCAGCAGGAGATCCTCTATGAGTTTGGTGTCTCTAGCAGGCCAGGGGTATTCTACTGGATCACAAACCAATTCATTTGACACCTAAAAGTTCACAATGGTCTGTGGTTTGCAAACCTGGCATGCCACAAACCATATACCAAACTACAGTTCCCCAGTTTATGCCCACCCTAACAGTGGTAGCCAGGCAGAGGGCAGGGTCAGGCATAAATGGGTGGTTTCTTTGGAACTGTGTGTGTATGTATGTAGGCACATGCATATGTCTCAGCAGGTTATGTTCATATTGTTTTGTGTGCACAGTTCTCCAAACAGTGAGAAGTTCCAGGGGATAGCATTTAGCTAGATTGGTTCCCTTTGGAGGACACAGCACTGGCGAGTTATGATTTCTTTCTAAAAACTGATGTGTTTACAAGTATACAGGTGGAGATCACAGGTGGAGATACAGAGACACTTCTACAGGGCAGCAGATCTGCTACTCCATGTCAGATCCCAGAGAGACGCAAACTCTACACCCCAGCAAGATGCTCCAGTAAACTCATAGCTGTAGCTGTCCTTTTCACACAGACACCATTCTCTCTGGCTGCAGGAAGGGCTCCTCTCTTCCAGGCACTGATGGAAACTTGGCCAGAGCTCTCTTCTGACACTTAAGTCCCATGTTGGGGATATTTACAACCATTAAACCACATTACCATTTGTTTTGCCATGAAGACTAGACTGGTCCGCCGTAATCAGAGGCCAAGCCTGCAATGATAAGCATTAGAAAGTGACTACGCGCTAAGGCTGGATTTAGTTGGCAGCGGTAGCTACTCATTTAAGAATCATTTCTCACGTGGTCCAAAAATCATCATCTGAAATTTCGCAAATGAGTGTTGCTCTGACCTCATTTGTATCTTTTCTTATTGTTACTGCAGGAAGGTCTTATTTTGAATGCAACAAAGCTGGATACTTCCCAGTTAATTTTTAACTTCCTACCTCACATCAATTAAAGACTGCCTTCCTCTCTGAAAGTCACCCCATGCTAGTATATTCCAGTGAGATCCTGCTAGAGCACTGGCAATTTAGCCCCTGCATCTCCATCGCAGAGATCTTAAAGAACGTAACCTCCAGATAATCTTGCAAAAAGTAAGTTGATAATTTACAGATATTTAACAGCACTACAAAAGATTCCACTGGCTTTATGCTCAAAGGCATGTATAGAATTTTTACATAGGCTTCGTAGCTGCCTCTTTATGCATATATGTAGGACGTTCTCAGCAACTCAAAACTGGTACATTTACAGCCAGTACACTATCCTTCCCTAACCTTTCACCTTTTCCCTCTGTTGATCCTAGGAAAGAACTAAGCTGTTCAGTGCAATGAGCCAGATTTCACTTTCTGGTCCTCCTGAGATGGTACACAGTTGCATGACCTGGGGTCTCAAGTGTGACGCATGCTCACAGACACAAATGAGTATGGCTGGAAACAAAAACTGGGTGTATGCTGTCTGTCATCTTCACCTTTGCAAGTGGAATAAGTATTGGGACAGAGATGCAGGCTACAATCCTAGGCTCACTTTTCCTAGGAATAAGTTCTACTGAATGAAATTAGATTTAATTCTGAGTAAGCAACCAAAGGATTGCATTGACCACCTCTTCCTTGTCAGGGCTGCATGAAGATGCCAGTGGGCCTGAATGCTCCCCTCCTCCCTGCTGACACTACTGTCTTTTTAAGCAGAAGCAACTGGGAACATGGCCTGTGTAGGAAACAAAATCTTCTCTGCCCTTCAGCTAAGGCTGACTTCCACATTATAGAAAATTTAATAGCATTACAAATAACAGGAAGGAAGGAAGGAAGGAAGGAAGGAAGGAAGGAAGGAAGGCAGGCAGGCAGACTCATTGCTACAGTGAGCATGACAAATGCTTCGTTATTGTTTCCAACAATTGCCCAGATCCAGTTCTAAAGTAATTCTGATGCAATATTGAACAGCTTTTACTGAGATATATACGGTGATGATTGTTTAACATTTCTAAGATCACCTGTGCCTGGAGGAATATGCTCAAGATTTATAAAATTAAAAGTGGCAACTGAATAGTCCACCCAATGGGTGAGCAGGAATATTAAACCTGAGTTTTCTCACACAAGATCTGTACTCTAACCACTATACCCCACAGCTCCAAATTAGTTAAGATATGCAAATATTAAATACACTTAAGACTGGGAAAGTGGAAACCCCATTCCTTCTGCCCTTTCAAAAGGGGAAAGTGCTTAACAAGGGAGCAGGTTTCCTGAACTTAATGGTAGGCTTGAGCTTCCAGAGTAGGAGGGACAGAGTAGGAGCCAGCATAGTATACTGGACAAGAGTGGCAGACTTTAATCTGGAAAACTGGGTTTGATTCCCCACTCTTTCACATGAAGCCTGCTGGGTGACCTTGGGCCAGTCACAGTCTCTCAGAGCTCTCTCAGACCCACCAACCTCACAAGTTGACCGTTGTGGGGAGAGGAAGGGAAGGTGACTGTAAGCTGCTTTGAGACTCCTTAAAGAAGAGAAAGTAAAGGTAAAGGTTTCCCTTGCTCGAAAGCTAGTCAAATCTGACTCTAGGGGGCGGTGCTCATTTCTGTTTCCAAGCCAAAGAGCCAGCACTGTCCGAAGACATTTCTGTGATCATGTGGCTGGCATGACTAGACACCGAGGCACACGGAACGCTGTTACCTTCCCACTGAAGTGGTACCTATTTATCTACTTGCAATTTCTTGCTTTTGAACTGCTAGGTTGGCAGGAGCTGGGGCCAGAGACAGGAGCTCACTCCATCACACGGCACTCAGGTCTCAAACTGCTGAGCTACTGATCTTCTGGTCTGCAGCTTCAGCATCTTAACCTCTGAAAAGCAGGGTATAAAAACCTACTTGTTCTCCTACACTGACACCCCCTGTGCCTGCCCCTGTAAGGCAGTTTCATGCATTAAGGCACTGCTTTTGGTGGAGGCACTCCCCAGCCGATTGTCTGCCTCTGAAGAGGAATCTTCCATATATGCCCAGCTGCCAGTTCATTTCACATGCAATTATGCCCTGACCAGTGTCCCCTTGACCTCCCAAAGCAGGACTTCCGGCCCACTGAGGAAAGATAATGCTGCCTCAGAGGCCAGTTGTGGGTCTCTGCGTGAGTTCTTGGCTTCTCAGCTCCGCAGCAAGTAGACAGCTGCTGAACTGGCTGGGGAAAAGTGCCAAGGAAGTGGGCCCTTGCAACCCCATCTTAACCCCTGCATGCCATTGGCTGGTGTGCAACAGCTGACAGCTCTTTCTGTCGGCCTCCTCCCTTCATCTCTCCCTCCATTTCCTCTCTAGTCCATGTGGATAGAAAGCAGCAGGTGACTGACGAAGGTAGTAGAGGGGGTGCTACTGGCTTGGTGGTGGGTGGGTGACTCCCTCTTTCAGCTAGTGGATAAAGCAGCCCTATTCCCCACCACCATCACCGCCACCATACCTCCCTGTTTGGCAGAGGAAATCAGGCGTGTGGCTATTGCCCATTGGAGTGGGCCAAAAGATGGGAAATGTGGTGCCCTGGAAATTCTAACATGCAGAGCTGGTGGAAGAGGGAAGGATGCTGCACCTCCAAGTGAGGGAGCTTCATTCTCAGTGGGCTGAGTGCCTTCACTCTCAAGAACATCCCATGGAAATTATGTCCACCAGCCACAATAACTGATAATAAACCATTGTTAATAATCAATACAAGGACCATATTACTGCACCAAAACAATGCCAGCTAGCTTCAATTGTACCAGTGGTATTTGTTTATGTGTGAGCTCTCTAAAAATCAGGTTGACCTTCATGGAAGACAGTGGAAACAAGCTAGTATAAATGAGAGGAAAATTAGACTCAATATACTGTTTACTCAAATAGCAGGCACAGCCTGATAGGAATGTCTAACCAGAGGGAGTGTGCTGGAACAAGGAGTGCAAGAGATGAACTAACCAGAGCTCCAGCATAAGAAAAATGCCCACTATTCAGAAGACGTTGCAACCAAAAGCAATGTGTTAAGGCTACTGTAGAGAGATATGATCTTGGCAGGTGCCCTTCAAGCAATGCTCCCTCTAAGCTGTGGAGTCTTGTGAGCAAAAATTCTACTTTGTGAGCTACTGACATTAAAGTTGTGAGCAAGCAATTTGGCTGCTGCATATATTAGTTTGCTCTGAAGCCATCCTTCCTGAGTGTTAAATACTGGGTTCCATGGATGTACAGACCCCACATATAGTGATCAGCTCAGCTTTATTAGTGATTCAGCAGTTACAAAACTAAAATCTCAGGGCAACAGCCCTGTTTAAATAGCATGCAAAAACCACACCCAAACACCCCCCACTCCCAACAATAGGCTATTTACATAACATTAGTTCCTCATTGGTCACCTCCAGAGTCCTGGTGGGCTATTGTTCTAGAGCTCCAAGCTCAGCCAGTCTCTGGTAGACAAGCCTGGAATGTTCCAGCCCTAATACATAACACCAAGCTAAGACAAAAATGCATGAGCTGGAGGCTAAAAAAACTGTGAGCTAGCTAACACTAACTCAGCTTAGAGGGAACACTGCCTAAAAGCATAGAATTGCCTTGAGAAGCATCACAAAACCTTTCTCTGCAGTCTGACTTTCAATGTCTGGGGCTATTTTAATTTTTTTTAGGGTAATTAGTTGTTTTTTTAAAATGGTATCCCAACTTTCTCTGTAGAAATCCCAGAATAAAGCACTGGAAAACAATGACAATATACTATAAAATGCTAAATGAAATATAGCTTCCAGGAAAAAGAATAAATATATTTTGCATAATATTAACCCACTTAACACTATTCCAGAAAGCCTACTGACTCAACCTGCAAGTGAAGGATCACATGGTCTTCTCCACCCCAGACTTTAACCCCCTGCTTGAGAAAGTAGCATACCAAAAGGTTGGTTCAGATACTTTTCTGTCTACAAGATCTCTCACACACACCCAAATAGCATAAGCAGGCCCATAGCTACAGTGGCACATTTTGGGGCCACGCCACCAACTTCCTACCAAGGCCCCACAACTTACACCCATCCCCATCCCCCCATCTCTCAGCCCCCCCCCCCTTGACTCTCAGCCCCCTTCCCACAAGGCCTGCCTCTTCTGTTCTGCTATGAGTCATTCCCAGCTTTCTTCACTTTGGAGTCTACCAGGCACCGGCTTCCTTACATGCCTCAAGCCACCCAGCAGCAATTTGGGAAGGGGTGGGAGCAATGACCCTCCCTACTGCCCTGTGTGCCCTGGAGGCAGGCACAACTCTGCTTCCTCCTGCCCTGCCCACTCCTCCTCTAGGGCGGCACAAGCCGAAGAGACCAAGGCAAAAGCTCTCCAATCAGAAACAGATGGGGAAGCCACTAAGCCTGAGGAAGGAACCGGGAGATACGCAGCTGCAGCAGCCCTCCCCCCATCACTCTGTGCATGGACCGGGGGCAATGCTCGGGATCTGAAGGTTGCGGGGGAGGGGGAGGGGGAAGCACAGATTTCCCTGGTGATGTGTTGCCTATCTAATTGAGTTGAGTTGAGTTGAGTTGCCTGGTGACTTATGAGGGAATCTCCCAGGAGCTGGAAAGCCCTGGAAGGCAGGTGTGAGGTGCGCTGCAGCCAGGTGATCACAGGTTGCTTGATCCCCCAGAGGGCTGAGCAAGCCAGCGGTGGGAATGAGTTTTTTTTTTAAAGTGACATCAATCCCCTCCCCCAACATTTAAAAGCCCCCCCCCCCCCAAATTACAAAATCCTAGCTACGGGCCTGAGCATAAGTATTTGAGCATGCAGTCCCCTGCTTGCAGCCTGAAGAAGTATATTGCAAAAAAAAAAGGTTTCAAAACACAACTGGGCCGTTTGTATGAAATGGCCCCAAGGAGCTAAAACTGGGAAGGTCCAGTTCTCATTACACAAAATCACTGACCCCACTTCTTCTAAGACATGTGCAAACATTTGCTGACTGTATCCTTTTGCTCAGGCATCTGCTGTCATCACTGGCAGGTTCTGGCTCTGACGTTGTTCTTATAGGGGAAAGCTATGCAGCTTTTATTTCATGACAAATGCCAGCGCCTTTCGTATACAATAACAGCCTATTAATAATTCCAATTGCTACAGCAATGTAGTTAGGACTATGCCATCAGAACCAAAACATTAACATTCATGACAGAAGTATGACCATAATGTTGGATGAAGTTCTGCGAAAGACAGATTTACATCTCGGCCTAATGGTCCACATTGTTCTGGCTTTGAGCAAGTACCACTCCCTCCACTTCAGTTTCCCATTTAGAAAACAAGGCACAATAGTGTGCTTTCGATACACAGATATTGTGAGAAATGTTACTTAAGCCTGTAAGACAAGGTAGTTTGTTTTGGGAATGGACCATGGAAGCCAGTTCCTGACATTTTGTCAAAGTTTAGAGTGACCATGAAACAGATCCCCAATTAGGGCCATAACAGCTGAAGAGAGAGGGTTGTGCCAGTAGACTCCCATGGCTGGAGATGCAGCTGCTTTGCCCCCCCCCCCCCCATGTTGTTCCTAGGCAAGTTCCTTTAGTTTAGTTTGCCCTATATAGGTGAATTGTTGCTATTCACCCCCTGTCAAAAGTTAAGTGTTCTACTGAAGATCCTTTTCCAGTGAGAGCAAAACCTACCCGCATGTACACACAAATAACACACAATTACTAGTGCTGGGTGACCCAGCCCAACCATGACAACGATTTTACAAGGGAGACAACACGTCTCTGTGTGCAAACAGTTAAAGACAGTCACCACCCATCATAATGACAGGCATTTTGCTAGGCATAATAAATAGTTTGTAAAAAGCATGTAGCGTGCAATGTGAGGAGTCCTAAACTATATGCTAAGGGGAGTTTCAAATTACATTTTTAGCAAGTATATATTTGTCACACCACCCTTTGGCACCCTGAATCTCATTGGCCCAGGGATTTTCCACATGGTTTTTTTTTTGGGGGGGGGGGGGGGTTCCATTCTGGCCCCATACTGTTTCTCCCCTGACTTCTGCACACATTTTTTTGCCTTTAGTTTTTGCTTTTTTGTTTGTTAGTTTCCTGGGTTTTCCCCCTGGTTTTTTTGAGACCACTTTTGCCACTATCTTTTTCTGGAAGCCAATTATAAGTTACCTTTTCCCTTGTGCATAATATTTCTATTGGTTTTTCTTTGTCCTGCTCACTCCCACCCACCTCCAGCCCCCTTTTCAATTATTGGACAGTTATCATGGTCAAACTACTCCCTCTCCCCTCCACCCATGTCCAGAAGAGGAGTGGTTTTGTTGATGATGGGTTTTTTTTAAGCACTAAAATATCTATGGCTGAGGACAGACTGGCAAAATGAAGTGCAAGGGAAGCGGGGCAAAAAGACCCAGGCCAAGTTGTCATGGGGCTTTCCATTCACACTGCATAGACTAATGCAGGACCATACCAGGGAGGAGGCAGAATGGAGCGTTCACACTGTGGGGTGGACCCTGGCAGGGGCACCGCAACAACACATGGCTTTGGTCCATTTTGTCAACCTGTGCATAGGCGCATGGGCACAGCAGCCGGATCAGCGGGTTCACATTACTGATGCCATTTGATGTGCGGCTTATTTGCATCCACACTGCCAGGAAGTGGGATGAACGCGCACCCAGACAGCTTGATACTGGTTTCACCAGGTACCTTTTTAACGCGGGATGAAAGCGCTTCAGGACAGGATGAATGCAGCATGGCAATGCCAGACCACTGTGGCTGTGTGAACGGGCTCTCTTAGGTCAAATCTACATCTGACTTTCCCGCTGGAATCATTCTAGTTTTTTAAAAAAACACATCTATACCTGTTTCTAGTTTCAAACCATACTTGTTCTAGTTTAAAAATTACTGTTTACATTCATTAATTGCCCTCCTGTGGTCAAGCTAGCATTATACTGTTTTAAACAGATCCTGTTGCTTTGGCCCAATTTACACCTCCCCTAGGGCTGCCAAGTCCCCCGGTAGAGCGGGAGAAACACCGATTTTTAAAGCTTTCCCCCGCTTTTCCAAAATTGGCCACCGGGGGGACAAAATGGCTGCCAGCAGGGGAACCTCGGAGCCTGCCCTGGCCAGCCTCTTGAACTTCTTAAAAGGGAAATTTCCCCTTTAAGAGCTGAGCCAGCAAGAGAGCCCCACCCAGAGATTAAGGAGGGACTAAGCTCTTTCTACTGAAGGGCTTGCGTGCAAGGTTGCTGCTGAGTAAACTGCTGGGGTAAGCTGGGGTCTGCGAGCTCTTTTCCTTCTCTGTCTCTCCCCCTCCCCCTCTTTCTTTTTTCTGTCTGTCTGTCCACTGTGGTTTTGTCAAAGGAATAAACTGTCACTTCCAAAGAGGTAAACTTCACAAGGAGAGGTTGCCTGTAGAAGGTCTGGGAGTGGGATTGTTTAAAATGTCTTGTCGTGGCTGTTTGGGTCCCCCCAATCCTCATTTCCCTTCTGCAAATAAAAGTTGGGATTCCTCATTTTTATGCCAATTTTCTGTTTCTTTCAACCGTGTCCCCCCCTCCGGCAGTAAAAATCTGCATTTTTAAAAGCATTTGTACATCAAGTAACCGGTATTTTAAATTAGGGATGGATCCAACTAGCTTTTCTGCTGGCGAAAAGGGGAGGACAAAGGTCCTCTTTAGCCACCAAAAAGCCTATGCTGGGGGGGGGGGAGAGAAGTTATGGGACTTACATGGACAACAGCTGGGTGAAACAAGGGCCAGAAATAAAGCCTGGGAATTGGGCAAGAGTAAGTGAAAAAGCTGTCTGTCTCTCTCTCTCTCTCTCTCTCTCTCTCTGTCCCCATCCAGCAGAGGTCTATCAGTGGCTATTATTAGCCACAAGGTCTAAATGGAACCCTTTGTCTGGGGCAGTGATGCTCTGAATTCTTGGTGCTTGGGGGGCAACAGTGGGAGGGCTTCTGGAGTTCTGGCCCCGCTGCTGGACCTCCTGAGGGCACCTGGTATTTTTGGCCACTGTTGTGACACAGAGTGTTGTACTGGATGGGCTGTACTGGATGGGCCGATCCACTGTGGCTTCTCTCCTGTTCTTATGATATGAAAATAATATTTAGCACTTGTGTAGCACTTAGGGCTTCATATTCTGCCGAGATGAGGAAGGATTCAGTAGGGCCATTGCTCAGTGATAGAGCATCTGCTTGACATGCAGGAGGTATCAGCCTCTTCAGCTAAAAAAAGGATCAGGTAATAGGTGACATTAAAGATCTCAGCCTGAGACCCTGGAGAGCCACTACCAGTCTGAGTAGTCATTACTGACCTTGATGGACCAATGGCCTGATTCAGTATTAGGAAACTTCATGAGTTCATGTGGAAGCATGTGGAAGCAACATCACAGGATGTGACATCACAAAATGATGTCACTTCCTTTCTCCTGGCTCCACCCCCAAAGTCTCCTGGCTCCACCCCCAAACTCCCCAGATATTTCCCAAGTTGGACTTGGCAGCCCTAACCTCCCCTCTGAAGTATTTTGACTGCTGTCTTTTCCTATGCTCATTTCATACTGGTTTCAAATTTCACTCACTGGGTCTGAAGAGCACTAAGCAACAGGATCTGTTTAAAATAGTATAATGCTAGTTTGACCACAGGAGGGCAATTAAAGAATGTAAACAGTAATTTTTAAACTAGAACAAGTATGGTTTGAAACTAGAAACAGGTATAGACGGGGGGTGTGTGTTAAATTAGAATGATTCCAGTGGGAAAGTCAGATGTAGATTTGACCTTAGTACTCTTCAGAGCCAGGGAGTGAAATTTGAAACCAGAGTGAAATGAGTGTAGGAAAAGACAGCAGTCAAACTACTTCAGAGGGGAGGTATAAATTGGGCCTTAACCCACTTGCAAAGCAGGCCTATATTGGGCCAAACTGGCAGTCTGAACTCGGCCTATATATTTATATCTATCTATCATCTATCATTATAAAGATAGGTTTAGCAAGTTGTCTGAATTCCCAGCTTTTTTTTTTATTTTAAAAAAGCAAGTCTCTAGCCTTCGCTCTTGTGGAGATATGCTAGGGACTTGATGGAGACACTATGAGAGACTTGAAACATCTTCTGGTGTAATCTATCTGTCCGGAGTTTTGGAAGGATACCTGCTGAGAAAAAAATAGTTTAACTACAGTTTTTTGTTGCTCTGCTTAGACATGCATAGACCTCTTTGTGGAAAGGCATGGCAACACTATTGTTTCATTGGTCACCCAGTTCTCCTTCCTTTATCTTCAAGCCAAAAGAGAGAAAGAAAATACAAAACGCACCTCTCTTGCCTCATATTGACAAAACAGATTGCATGTTACTCTTCCAGGTTTCTACTGTTTTGTTTGTACTTGTAATATGAGAGGTAGTGTGGATACTGTTACAGTTACAACAGTGTTCTTGGGCAGCTCTCATTCATGTCCATAGGGCACGCACTGGAGAACTTCCTGCTGGATTGTGCCCTTTGCTTGTTTTGTAACAGAAGCTGTTCTTTTCAGAGTTATATTACGGGCGCCAGATGGAATAAAAAGTGACTATTGCGGGGTTGCCATAAGTCTGCTGCTACATGATGCAAAAAAAATTGTTATCTAAGGCTGGGTAAACTAAAAATCAAATCATTGTAATTTTTGAGTGCAGATTGCTAGATAGCATTGGTGAAAGCATGGAACATTCTTGTTAGAGGAGGAACTGCACTTTGTTGAAGACAAGATGGAACCGAGTATTCCAGATGAAGCTGAACACTTCAAATTGCATAGAATTTTTTTAAATGGGAAAGATTTAAGCATTGAAATCATCTGGATGTACATGTGTTCAACACTGGCTGCATTGTCCTCCAGAAGGTTAGCAAGACTAGCATGTAGAAAGCAGGTGAGGGTAGCCAAAGGGCTCACTGGAGGAAGGCAGGAGAAACAAAGTAGACGATGAACCTTCCCACTGCTTCAGCAGCCCCTAGCCACTGCATATCTGAAGACAGGACTGTTACTGTGGTGTTAGTACAGTCCATGGTATTTGGAGAGGAGGTGTGCTTTCTCCTAATCTTATTAATTTTAGGGCTCCATATTATTTACTTTTTTTAAAGTATGTGGATTATTTTGTGTTTTACTGGTTCTTCAGTTTATTAGTAAAAATACAGTAACTTAGTGCAGCTAATGTTTAGCGTCCTTTAAAGAAACCTAAGATGTTTGTCTCCTTAAATAAACAAAATATTTTCATTGCTGCAAAACCATGACAAAGGACTGTAGCTCAGCAGTGGAAGACGTGCTTTGCACAGAAAATGTCCCAGGTCCAATCTCTGATATCTCAGGTTCACAAAGATCTGGGGGAGCAGGGCTGGAAAAGACTGTTCCACTCAAGGCTCCAAATACTGCTGCCCAGGAGAACACACAGCACTAGGCCACATGACCAGTTCACTACCAAGCAGCTGCTCAGGTTGCCAGATAGGAAGACAGACTTGGGCCCCGATCACACGCAAAATTAGTTGTGCCATAGGCACAAATGCCATGTAGATTTTAAGGGCACGATCACACCAGAACATCCAGCAAGTGTCCCACACTCGTCGGCAACCTGTTTCTTTCCACCGAAGAAGCAAAGTTAAAGGGTACTAAGGAAAGTCCGGTAGCAAACAGATTTGCTACAGGCCAAAGACGGACTTTCCCCGTGTGATCGCTCCAGCGTGCACTCATGGCGTTGGGGATAGTCTGATCAGGCTATCCTGATGCCATGCCATTGTTTTTTCCCCCTTCTCAGTATGCGCATCATCGCACACTGCCGTAGAAAGCCGTCAGGGCAGAGATGTGATTCATTGATCCCCCATTTAAGCGCATTGGGGAAAAAACGGCAAAAAAACCCTGACTCCCACGGTTGCCTCTGATCATCAGATTTTAAGAAAAATTGCAAGGAGCTGCTATACCACTATTGAAAGCCCACTGAGGGTGGAGGGAAAGGTACTTTCTTCTTTGAAGCTATGTCAGCATCCCAAAACCCTAAATGGATTGTTCTGTGTGCTATATTTTTAATAGTTGCTGCTTTTACTCTATTCTTGTTTTATACACAATGAACAATAACAGCAGTCCTCACTTCTCAAGAAATGGCCATGATTTGCTGCCACATGCAACAAGCCTATGAACAGGCTTGGAGGTGTCTCCAGCTCTTTCACTTGCATACTTGTTTTCCTGCCCACTCCCTGCCTTGAACTTCTTTCTGAACTCCACCAAGGCTTTAAAGCCTGTCTACACTTCAGTGTGGTGGTCTGCATCCAAGGAAACTGGTTGTACAAAGACCCTATAGTTGGTGACTGTGCTCACTTTTACCTACCTGCTTATTTCCTTTCTTACTTCAAAGATCAAAAATAGCCTTGTGAGGTTAGAGCTGCTGATATAATTGTACTCTTACACCTGCTCACTTGGGGTTTAGAGTGAAGCATTTGCAAAGCTAATGAATGACATATAAACCATGTGGGACAGAAACACACACACTGAAACCTCCTTCTAGTGTTATGAAAAGGATGTGATCTAATAAACAAAAATATTTTGTTTGCTAAGTTCTCTAAAGTGGATGTTTCCTCATGTCCAGTGACTTTCTGGTCTTATTCACAGTAAAAAATAGTTTCCTGTTTGAGTGATATGCCAATTATGACTAGTGTTGAGGACTTTTAAACTCTGCAGCCATAAAAATGTTCTTGATTTTACCTTAAGCTCTGTAACTCTGCTAACTCAGATCCAGGACACAGCCTGCAAATAAAGTACCTAGAATTATTAAACCTAGTGCAATAGATGTTAACAAGATGATTTCTTGCCCACAGACTGATGATCTAAAACTGAACATGAAAAATTAGTAAACTGCTCAGTCTTCAAGGTGTGAAATTTTTTTCTGTAATAGACCAACATGGCTATTAATTTGTTACAGCAAGACTCAAGTGATGTTGTGACACACTGCACTTTAAAAGCTTAGAAGGGTTGTGTAAACAGATAAAGGACTGTGAAGGGTTAATTCTTCACAGAGCCAGAGAGCCATGAGTGACAGACTGCTCCAAGAGATCTGATTGGTTAGAATCAGCTGAACAGAGAGACTTCTGAACTGGATGATGAGGAGAATTCAGTCTGATTTCAGCCCTAGCAGAGAAGAGTCAAGTCCTGACAGTGTCGGAATTCAGCCCTGACTGAGAGCAGTTCAACAGAGACAGGAGAACTGGGGGAAATTTGGCAAGGAAGTTACTCCCATTCAGGCCAAGGAAAGAGGATAGATCTTCTAGTGAGAAGAGAATTTCCCTACCCAATCAAACAGGAAATTAGCTCTAAAGAGTGCAGAAATCCCTGGCCTGGTGTGGCAAGGACTGCCTTTGGAGACCTTAAGAGTCAGTTAAAAACTCTAGATGAGTACTAGAGTTTCAAGAGAAGGGCTTTGGGTTCTGGAAAGAGTGTACCAGCCTTGTGGAAACTAAAGGAGTCAGAGAATACTCAAAGAAAGTTTACTAGAGTGCTTGGGAAAACACTGGGGGGAAAGCCTCTCAACATAAAGATTTTAAGTTACTCTGAATAGCTTAAGAAACTTTCATTTACCTGACTCATAAGAACTAACATCTGTGCACGTACCTCAAAAATTCCAAACCCTGATTTCACTTGACCTTTCCTCTCTATCTTGAATAAAATATTTTGTTAATTTGGAATATAAAAACAACTTGAGTGCCATTAAAGTTAAAGGGGGCTCCCAATCCTTCACTCAGGTTCATGAGCTGAGCAAACAGCCAAAATATCATGCTGTGACGGGGGGGACAGCCAGAGTTCTTCAACAAAGAAGAAAACACATTACTAGATAGGCTCAGCCTGTACAGGGAAAGAAAAAAGGAGGGAAAATCTTGCCTCTGAGGGAAGGGAGCAGACGGAGGCAGCCATAGATGCATGGAAAGGGCAGGAAGGATACCCCAGAAGATGGGACATTGGTGCTAAAGAAGGAGGTAGATTGATTGTAAGTTATAATTTTTGAGAAAATGTAATGGGGTATGCTTAGGGTTACCAAGTCTGGGTTGGGAAATACCTGAAGATTTTGAGGCTGGAGTCTAGGGAGGGTGAAGTTTGGGTTGCAGAGGGACCTCAGCAGGGTACAATGCCATAAGGTTTCCCCTCCAAATCAACCATTTTCTCCAGGTGAATTGATCTTGGTTGTTTGGCAATCAGTTTCAATAGCAGGAGATCTCCAGGAGCTATCTGGAGGCTGGCAACTGCAGGTGTGCTTATTAGAGAGGAGGGTTGCTGTAAACATAATGGGTTGGACTTCCACCTGTGAAGCATGAAGTTCCAAGCTCCCATGGCAGTCTGAAATGCCTCCCCAAATCCTGCTTGCTGGGGAGAGGGGAAACCCCAGGGACAGGATAGGGAGAGGCGTTATTCCAGGTTGCCATGAGAACTGAGAAGATCACATTCTGAGCATGGATATCCTTGCACTGGATCCAATCCAATAAAAGTAAAATGATTTTTTTTAAAGTTCACCAACTGATAACAGCTGGGGGAGTTGTCTTGCTCAACACTTGCAATGTCCTTCCACATGCTGGCCTAATAGATTAAGAGAGAAATCCTAAACAGATCTACTCAGAAACAGTCTACTATTCAATAAAGACTACTCCTATGAAACTATTGTTTCTGATAGGGCTGTGTAGATAAGAGAACTTCTGTAGGTAGGTACATCTGATCTCATCCCCATACAGTAAGCTGCACTTATTAAAGCCAGAGGCTCATTTATGGGAATGGGGGAGCTGGTGTTTGGACTAAGACTAATTTGCAAAACTTCTTTTTCTGATCTACTTTGAAAGTTGATTCTTCAGTAGGCTGGAGTTAATGTAGACCAGTTACTTCACTCTAAGGGCACCCAGCCCACTGTGACAACTGTGTCCCAAGGTTTAGTTAATCCTACTTCTAATTAAAGAAATGATCACTCATTGACGCTTTATGTAGAAGAAATAAGAAAGGGCACTTGAAACATGCTTAGCAGTGCCCTTCCCTACAGCTGTTAAGAAATACTATCTATTAAAGCATTATAATTTTGCCTTTATGTCCTGATATGAGCATCTGGTTGATTACAAGAGGTTTAAAATAGTAAAATTAAAAAATTATGAATGGCTATTGTGTCACAATTAGCAGTAAACTGAATGTCCTCTCAAAAACTGCCTTTGGTAATAAGTGGAGCAGTAGTAGGGATGGGCCCTGGGGGACTTCCCTTGAGAAGGCATCCCAAGGTTGTGCTGGTGCTGCTAAGCACACCCTCTGTTTTGTAGCCAACCACCATATTTGAAATGGCTGGGAAAACACACAGCAGGACCTAACAGGTGAGCACAGATGAAACAAAATAGGGATCCCATCTTCTTGGCAGCTCATCCTAGCCAACAATCTGGCACCCACATTTTGAACTACATTCCACTGACAAATGGTCTTCAGCAACAGCTCCATATAGTGTACATTGTAAGGGTCTAATCTAGATCAGTAAATGTCTCCAGATCTCTTCTTTCCAGGAGGGAATACAGCTTATGAACCAACCACTTGACTGCCCATCAGCGGCAGCAGCATACACAGGAGCTCCACCAAGCAGCAGATCTTTCATAGGAATAGTAATCTTATACACTGAACATACAGCACCCACTCCAAAAATCCAAAAGCAAGAACAAAATCTGTTTAATGCCTTTTGCCTTTATTTTGATGCCCTTTAGTGCCAACCAAATTGACACAAAACACTGTGCAAGCTTTCGAGCTCACCAGAGCTTTTCATGTAGCTGAATTTTCAGGCCATGATCTTAAAGGTCTGATTTTACAGCTATCCTTTAAGATACCAGCCGGATGTTAGCACTGTGTAATACCATTTTTTAGGATCAACCAGCTCTTCCTCAGGCTGGATGCTACAAAGCAAAGAAGCCACGTACCTGCTGGCATCTTACAAAGGATACCAATTAAACGGGTCATTTCGAGCAAGAGCTTGGGGGAGCTCAGCTCCGGGAGTTGGTGCTAGCCCCCCCCCCGGGGGAATGCCTGCTTGGGTCATGGCTGCAGCAAAATGACCCCGTCCCCTGGAAAGGTCCTTGTTCCTCCGCCCAGCCTTCTGAAGGCTTCAGCTGCCACTGAAGCTATCCTCCCAGAATAGTGGTATTTCTGAGGCTTGGATTAGTAGCTGTCCCCTCTCTGCGAGCTCTTTCTTTCTTTCTCTCTCTCTCGCCTTCTGACATACTTTTGGTGATGTCAGGTGGTTTAGCATATGCAAATATTATGCTAATGAGTTATGCTAATGAGCTCCTGCTCCTCTTTTTCTATGAAATGACCCCTGCCTATAAGATCAGATCATGGACTAAGAATTCTGCCTTCTATCCGTCTTTCTTTTTAAATTTTGTAACATCCAGCCTGATGAAGAGCTCTGGGGAACTCAAAAGCTTGCACAATGTTTTGTGCCCATTTAGGTGATCCTAGTAAAAGGGATTATGCAGACTTTGTTCTTGTTTTGGGATTTTGAAAGGAACAAACTTTTGCATAGAGACAACTTTCTCTACCTCAAGTATACCCGATTTCAGTATGAGAGAGAATAGTCAACAGAATGAAAGCAGACCTGGGCAAAGACTGTATTCTCAAAACACCCGACTTGGCTTTAATTGACTCTATTAATGTGCAACACCTTAAATTAAACGTTGTTACTATAGTGACTATAAGTGCTTTTTATGGTTCTCAGCCTGCAAGGGAACTATGGTTCTCATCTGGCATTTGAGATGGTTTTTAGATAGACTTGGGTGTTTCTGTATTTCAGTGAGAGAAGAAAGAAAAAAAGATATTGGCTGAATGACTGAATTCAGCCTCCCAGAGACTATGCTATAACTCTGCACCTCAGCAACAAAGGGAAGAAGCTGTTTGCCTGCTGGCACCTCACAAAGGATGCAAGTAAGATTAGATCTTAAAATCATGGCCAGAGAAATCTGCCTTCTACCCTTCCATTGTTTTACATTTTGTAACATCCATCCACATGAAGAACTCTCATGAGCTAAAAAGCTTTTTCAGTTTAGTGCCAATTTGGTTGGTCCTAATAAAAGGTTTTACACAGTTTTTGTTCTAGTTTTTGAATCTAGAAGGATACTATTGTCAATACTATTGAAAGATGACATTTCCATGAATAAGAGTTGAGGAAACATAGTTTTTTAAAGGGTAATGCTAACTTGGTTTGAATTGTGATATATGTAGAACCAGCAGAGATGTACTTCTCCTGATCTAGCTCCAGTGTAAGTCATCCATCAGAGCAACCCAGACCATCTCTATTCCAAAACCCAGGAAGAAATCACTTTCTGGTGGATCTACATAACCAATACAAGGAATCCCTGGAGCTGCGCAGTCACCACACATTCATATATGTTGCCCAAAACTGGAACACTAAAACACTGTGCAGAGATAGATCAAGGCAGACCAAGGGAAGGCTGTTAAGTAATAGTCTTCCCACTGTAACAAGGGACCCCACCCTCCCACAGTCCACCCCAGACAGTTCTAATCAGTCAAGAGAGTCAAGCATACATACAGTATGCCTCATCTGCCTAAGAATCCTGGATTTCAATATAACAGGAACAAGTTTACAAAACAAACATACTGTGAACAACCACATCTCTCTCTGTAATCAATGTAGGATTCAACTTGCTCTAGCTAAAACCTGGGACAATCAAGTGCTAGGTCCAGTCATACCCTCAGCATCAGAAGCCTTTTGCAGAACTCTTCCTAAGATCTCTCAAATTCACTTCTGTCCAACACATTAAGGGCTTCACCTTGAAAAAGGAGGAGGTGGGAGCACAGAGCAAGCCCTTGCTCCACAACCATCAGTGTGTTTTCAGAGGCTTCTGGGATGCCCTTTTGGCTTTATGCATGTACATACATGCTTTCAAGTTAAAACTGGCTTTATGGCAACCCCAGCAAAGGGGTTTTTCAAAGCAAATGAGAAGCCATTGGCTTCCTCTGCAGTGTTTCTTGGTGGTCTCTCATCCAAGTATCCACCCTGCTTAGCTTCCAAGATCTGATGAGATTGGGCTATGCCATGCCACCTTCCCTGCCCCTTTTGACTTTACGGCACAAGAATTGATGAAAACCCATCAGCCATGCTTGTTTCCTAGAAATTCCAAATGTTCTCAATGAACTTTAGATCTTACTTTTAGTCTCAGGACACTGCCTTTGGAGCGTAACAACCGTGATTTGAACCTAAAAAGTTTCCACATTGTAGGTAGGGTTTATTTGCTGACACATTTAAATAATGAGTAACTTCACAGGAACAGCTAGACTACTGCACATTGCAGTAACTATCAACAAGACCTGCAGGCTGAGTCCAGACTCTTCATAACTGTTTGGGTACTCAGTCTTGCACTGTCTGAAGCTTCAGCAAGTGTAGACTACACATAGGCAGATTGTGATAGTTCAAAATAGATGTGTTGTCCTAATGGCAACCATGCATGCGGTCAGAGAAACGCACGTGGCCGGGTTGGCTACCAGAGCTCTGCTTCAGGAGACAATAGCCCAGCTGGACTGTAAATCAGACCAAGCAGCCACCCAGGTTCCATCAGGGGACCTATGGTTTAAGGTAATTCATGACTAATCCTATCAGGGAGTGGGTGTAATCTTATTAGGGTAATCCTATCAGGGAGTAATCCTATCAGGGAGTTTAGGCAAGGCTGGGGATGCGGTTTAGACATGTATTTAAGCAGACACCCAAGCCCCGTACAGTAGCCTGGAATTGTACCATCAATAAACTTATGAACGGATTTCACTGCAACGCATCTCTGGACTCAATACTTTATAGGATGCACTTTCATTTACCTGATACAGGAATCATGTGTAGAGTATTTTAAGTTTCCTAAACAGAAATCAGCAGAATTAGCCAGCCTGTCGCCGCCTTGAGCCAGCCTGCCTTGGCAAGTCAGGATATAAATGTAAAGTAATAAATAAATAAATAAATACATAAATATTATCTTCTTTGTGGGATGGAATGTCCACAGGGTCCACAGAAGAAAGGCTGATCCAAAGTCAAGTCTGCAGAATTAAAGAGGGGAATGCTAAACTCTTCCTCCCATACCATTTCCTCAATCAGATATGCCTCTCTTCACTCATGGTTGACCCACTAGTAAAAAAAAGTACTGATGTTATACTGAGGGGAGTTTTTTCTCCTATGAGAGCTTAAAGAACCCTCTAGGATTATTTTCAGTTGGCAAGATGGTGTGGAGGGAAGAGTTAATCCCCCTTCCAACTACCACAACCCAAATCCAGATTGTCTCTCTTGCAGCTGCCTTAAATAGGACAACTTACATTACTGGAGTTCTAATCACAGGATCCCACTGTTGTGTGTATCTAGGCCTTAGAAAAAATGGGCTGCTTTGGCTACAGTAATACTGGCAAGGCGATGGTCAGAAGACTCCATGCTGAAAACTTTAGTTCCTGGCCATATCAGCATCTCAGAAAACACAGCAAAAGCCCATAAGTGGAAAGTTTTATACTTGCTTCAAATTTGGTTCTGGTTAAAATAAAACTATTAATGACTGCAAATCTTTTACAGTATTGCCTAAGAAGCACTTTGCATGCCCTCCCCATCATATTAAGGAGAAGTCTGAGCTCCTTTATTCAAATGGCTAGCAGGTCTCTCACATGACTCATTATCAAATGAGGCATTTAAAACCCATTACTTCAGTTTCAAAATGAAATCAGCCACTTATCTATGGAATTTCCCTTTTAATTTTAATTGATTTTTTAAATGAGTCAAAGAGGGCAGCATTCCAGGATCTTTTTCATTAAATGAGTGACATCCAGGTCCTCCAACATTGCCAGAAATCCTGAGGTGCACCTTTCAAACCATGTAGCGCAACATATCAGATGGCTCAGTACAAACCACTGCAAAAAGACTTTAGGAACTGGTCCAGCACTGATGTGGGGTGAAACTATAGACATTTTAAACAGTTTGTGCACTAACAGCAAGTATTATCTATATAATTAATAGCCAAGTGCCCCTGTGCGTGCAGATATCTAAATCTGCACATCGGGGACATTTGGGGGGGCAGAGAGATTTTCCTGTACACTTGGGGGACTCCCCAGGTGTGCAGAAAAATCCTAAACGTTTAAAAAACGATACAGGGATAATTAAATTGCCCAAAAAGTAAAAGAGTGTTCCCTGCGCATGCGCAGAGAATGCTCTGGGGACTGCAGTGGGCCGGCATCTGGGAGCCGCTGAGGCCTCACTGCTGGTGCTGGGGGGGGATTGGTGGGCCCAGTGGCTGAGAGCCACTCAGGCCTCACTGTTGGTGCCCGAGGGGGGGAGATCAGCAGGGCTGGCAGCTGAAAGCTGCTCAGGCCTTGCCATTGGTACCCGGGGGGAGATCAGTGGGCCCGGACCTTGCCGTTGGAACCAGGGGGGGAACCTCATGGGCCTTGCCCATAGCCTCATGGGCCTCGCCATTGGTGCGAGGGATGGAAGGATTGGTGGCCCGGGCCTCACCATCGTTGTCTGGGGGGGGGGGAGAAGGCTTACCTGTGGCTACTTCCTCCTCCTCCTCCTCCACGTGGAGCTCCCCCCCCCCCGAGTATCGTGGGTCCTGCCTCTTGTAAATGTCTAATGCCATTACCCAACTTTGACCTATTCCTGCAGGTTTGGGCAGTTCGGAGTGTATGTATTCTGCATGCTGGAAAGATGAGCAGTGGCCAGCCTGGGAGATTTATAGATCTGATTTGGAAGGGGCTTATTCTGTAGCTAATTTAGGATAAAGGTTAATCCAGCCCTGAAACCTATTTATAACCTATTTTGCAAGAATAGGTTTTCATTCATTTACCATCCCTCTCCCTTCTGTCACAGAACTTAAGATGGTAATGCATAGGGTTCTCAAGTTTCCATCCAGGCACTGATCAGACCCAAGGGCATAGACTTTCCAATTTCCCAGGAGGGGCTGGGGATGAGCAAGAGGCACTGCTATGCTAGGTTCTTAAAAGAACTGAGGCCCAGTGACATCATAGGGAGGAGCCAGTGACATCACATGCCATCACAATCTGTGGACATCACTATCTATGCAGGTGGAGCCATGTGGGGTTTAGGAAGGGGCTCTCCAGAAATTTAGGGAGGCCTGGGAACCCTTGGGAACCCCCCTAGCCATACTCCATGACAAATAGTCACAAATTTGAAAGTAAGGAGGGCAACACAGAAAAGTCTGTAGGGGAACATTTTAAAAGTTTTCCTGAATTTATAGGAGTCTTGTTTCTGCCTTATTCATGTGGGTGACTTTGTACTGAAATTTACTAAATTATGGCATCACAGATGCCTTTGTTTGGTAAATGCATGGCTGAAGTCCCTAAACCAGAATAGCAAACAGTTGCTGTGCATTCAATTTCTGAGCAATGTACAGAGTTCAGAGTAGCAGCAATCTTCTTCTCATTTCAAACTCATATCCTACAAGTGAGTACAAGTCCCAGAGCACTGAGCCTATTCCCAGGGGCTGTCATTCCACTTTGCAACCTGTCATTCCAGTCCCACAGCACAGATTCTATTGCTAGGGATCATCATTCTACTCTGGGGACTGTCATTCCAGTACCAGAGCACAGATTCCCTCCCTAGGGACTGTAATTCCACTCTGGGGGCTGTCATTCCAGTCCCAGAGTAGCCTATCTGGGCCCAAAGACCTTCATGGAAAAACCATTCCACATTTTCTTTGCAACTTTTTTTGTGCTGCAATGTATTTCAGTGGAGCCCATGGAAGTCGACTCCCATTATCTCCAACGGCCCTTCAAGCCTCTCCCATTGTTTCCAATGGGCAAGCCTGTCATTCCTTTTATACATCCCAGTTAGTTGTCCCTTTGAAATTGTACCACACCATTTTAAGTAACAGCAAAATGAAGAGCATGAACATGTACAGAGTGCACATTTCTTGCCAATGTCCCTTCTGGGCTGCACACAGGGCAAAAGGAAAATTTAGAAGGCCTCTGACCTGCATGTCCCCCTTCTTCATGCAGATGGACTTACCATTTAAAAATGAAATGGCAATTGAAAGAAGAGCTTTGGAGTGGTTGAAGCAGCCCCCCCCCCCCATGAAAAAACAACTGTTCTCAATCAAGGATATAAAGACCCAAGTAAAATAAAATAGAGACACACTTTCCCCCAAAATGTAAATTGGAGCTCAACAGAGGCTTTGCAGTCTGACTATACTGCTACATTGAAATTGGGTGGAGACAGCCAGGGTTAAGGACTATGCTTTCTTTTCCAACAGACAGCTGGATGTAGTTGGATGGGAGATCATAAAGGGAGCCCAGAGTTGGTATACAGAGGCAGGCAATGGCAAACCACCTTTGAATGTCTCTTGCCTTGAAAATCCTACAGGGTTACCATGTGTTAACTATGGAGCTAGTTTTAAAATTGTGAGCAGACCGACTTTTAAAAAAATTATAAAAACTATTTAAATATAATCTCACTTCCCTTAAAGAAAGAAAGAAAGAAAGAGAGAGAGAGAGAGAGAGACAAGGTTAGAGGAAAATATGCAGTTTAGTCTGAAGTGGTAATGGTCAATTTCAGCAGAAAATGGGGATTAGGCAGTTGTTCCAAACAATTCATAGAAGAGATGGACTTTAAGGAATCATCCGGAAGAGGTAACAGAAGTGGCATTGTGTGAGAGAGCTGAAGGCATTATGTACCAAAAGGAAAAAAATGGACTGAGAAAGACAGACAGAGAGAAAGCAAAAAAGACAGAAACAGAGAGACAGAGAGAAAGGTAGAAAGAGAAAGAGAGAAAGTAAGAAAAAGACAGAAAGAGAGAGAGAACACAGAGAAAGGAAGGAAGGTAGAAAAAAGATGGGGAGAAAGGAGTGAAAGAGATAGAAAAATGAAAGGAAGGAAAGAGACAGAAAGAGAGGCAGAAAAACAATAAGAAGGAAGATTCTAGTCAAGTGACAACATTCCTACCAGGCTTGCCAGCATTGAAATGTTCCCGCTTCCACCCAGGCAGGCCAGCCTTCTCTCCCCTACTACCCCTCTCCTTTGTAAACACTCTTCAGTGTCTCTCCTCCTGTCCCCCCTCCCCCCCCCCCCCCCGACACTTTACATTCCTGGAACCTGGCAGAATAGATGTAAAGACAGGAGCGGCTCCTTTTTTATTTGGGTGACTGGCTCCCGTTGAGGTGGAGTGCAGCCCTTCTGCCTGCATCCGCTCCCCCTCTGCAGAGATGGGAGAAGGCACCTTCTTCGCACCAGAGTTGTGTGGTGGGAGCCACTTCCCTGCTTGCCTCTCTGCCATGGCAGGGCACAGGGTGCGTGTATGATGCAGGGCAAAGGATCGACACAGAAAGTTGGAACCCACCCACCCCCCCGGTTGGATCTCCCTCCCGTTCTTAGGTGGGAGCCCCCCAAGCCCCCCAGCCCCCCTGAAGTTGATGCCTATGATCAGACCCAAAGCCCTTCAGGTTTAGCAAGGCTGTACTGGGTGCTCACTAATCTTTCAATCAGACAATCAGTCCTTATTGCATTAGCAAAGAAAAGCCATAAAACAATACAGAATAAGGTGGAGATTCCATCAAGATAAAATTAAAAGGGAAAAACATAATAAAATAATTTTAAAATTAATTTAAACATTTTCCAATTAGTATTAAAATACAAATACAAAATCATCATTAAAATTGTATATCTAAAAGTAAGAGAGAAAGACCTTACCATCCAGAGACAAATAAAAGATGACAAATAACAATTGGCCGAGAGTGAAGCAGTCACAGGTCAGGCATACTATGGTCAGCATGTCCCATTATCTTTTTTATCCTTCATAATGGCTGCAGCAAATCTTGCCATCTGGAGATTAATGAATTTGTCCCTATCTGTCAGTAATTTCTCCTGATCTGACCTTCCTGGAAAATGGGATATTATGGTCCACACAAATCCATTATGTTCAACCTCGTATCTTGTACATGGAAATGTGATGTGGGATAGATCCTCAATAGACTTTTGATCACAGGAGCAGACTCTTTTCCTATAGGGCAGGGGTGTCAAACTCATTCGTTATGAGGGCCAGATCTGACATAAATGAGACCTTGCGGGACCAGGCCATGTGTGTTATAACGTGTAATGTCAGGTAGTGGAGATATAAACTTTATAAAGGACACAATTTTTTTTACTTAAAATAAAAACATGCTTAAAATATTAGCACTCTTGCAATATTTTGTTTATTTAACAGTATCTGATAACTGTCACCTCTTGTTCTTAATTATTGCATCAAAATGTCTGTGCTGTTGCAATCTTGAGTGTGCTGTTCAAGTGTGTATCTGTAAGCTGCAAACCTACTTTTGATTTACTGAGATTCACCACAGAAATCTAATGCTCAGAGTTCTGAGTCTAGGACCCAGGTTAAAACATGAAATGACCGAGCAAGTGAGAGAGTCTAGTGAAGCAAGTTATGATGCAGCAGGAGAACTGGAAGCAGGAGATGGCTAGTTCCACTGTGGGCCTGATAGAAGCCCTCCGGGGGCCTGATTCGGCCCCCGGGCCACATGTTTGACACCCCTGCTATAGGGTAGCCCATTAAATCGGCCTTCCAAGACTGCAAGTGGTATAATGTCTAGTCATGCCCTGGTAAAGGCCTTTCTGTACTTGCAATTTCTTAAACTGGTAAAGTACACTGAAAGAGTCAGGGGAGAGGGAGATAGCTGTCTATATAGATGTTCTCAGTTGCCTACGAGACCTACATCAGTTTGAGCACTCTGATCTAGCAATCTTTGTTTTAGGAATAGCTTAGTTATCCTTCATCTCTCCATATGCCAAGGTCAAAAGGCCTGGGGATGTACAGAAGATGATCTTCAGCCAGTAATTAATGGTTGTTTTATAAACTAGAGTTGTTATTGAAGGTAGAGATAATTCTGCTCTAACCACAGCTGAAGGTGTTGATGACAGAACAGTGAGCAACCAGTGTGCAAATTTGTTTTGAGAAATTTCTCAAGACTGGAGATTTCCAAAACCCCTTATAGGTGCTCCATACAGAAGTTGGGGCAGTAAGTTCAATTTGTAAATGTCTATATTTGGAGGAATCAGGCAGCCTTCTCTCCTCCTATAAAATCTAAGAAGACCAAGGACAGCTTTTTCAAGGATATGCTTAGCATAGTCAATATGAGTTGTCCATGCGCCTGATGAAGCATCACCCCTAAATATTTGAAGCTAGAAACCTGTTCTAATGGTTTCTCGTCTACTGTCCATTTATAATCATGCGGTCTTCTAGCAAAAACCATAATCTTGGTTTTATCATGATTAACATGAAGTAGATTTTTTTTACAGTAAGAGCTGAACTGCCTCAGCAGCCTTCTGAGACCAATTTGGGTGTGGAAAATGAGTAGTCTGCTGTCTGCACACAGTAGGATTGAAACGTCACCATTTCATTAAATGTGTACATTCCACACACTTTTGTTTCTGCCATGGTGCTGCTTTTTCCATTGTTTAGCAAAGTGCTGCTCAGCAGTGGGAGGCTAAGTCACTTCCTGCACGGCACTGTTAGCAAATGGGATGAGCATGTTAGGAGGGATGGAGGAGGAAAAACTAGGCGCAGGGAGAGAGGGTATAGTTCTACGTCTTTTCCCAACCAATGACTCAAAGCCTAGGTGCAGTTTCTGTGCAGTACTGACCAGGCCCAGATGCTGTTAGCCTTGGTGATAGGACTTCAGCAGTGTCAGTCAGAGCAATCCATTTCCTGGCATTCAAAAGTCATAATGTAAGTTTGCTAAGGGGCTGGGTTAGTCTATTCCTTTAATTCTTTGTGTGTTTTAAGGAACTGATGAAAAATATTGATCCCCCAACTGAAGGCTACAGAATGAGAATGTGAAATCAGAAGCCATCCTCTCCCCACCCCACCCCACCCCAGAAAAAAAATGACAATATCAGGTATGAGATAAAAGGAAGTGCCCCAAGACCTACAGAAGATATATAACATATACATGCAACACATTTTGAACATGAACGTAAAGATACAGATATACATGCACCAAACTTGCAGTTACAAAAACATGCACCATAAAGATACTGTTACTGGCTTGTGCCACTCCCCTACCAGGTATGCAGGCCTGGAGAAAAATGTTCTGTCAGTTTAATAGAGGCTCAATATGTGGACAGTAGAGCTGAAGCTTTCTATAGCATGGAAGTAAATAACATCACCTAGTAAATAACATCCCATTGAGTCTCTATTAAAGGAAAAGAACATTTTTCTCAAGGCCAGCTGATGACCCTATTTCAGAGTTAAGAATGAATTTGACACCAGATAGTAGACAGCATCTTACTAGAAATCCTCATTGGCTTGGATGGTTTAGTTAGAACAGCCTCTCCTCATCTGCTCAGGGACTACATAGGACCTTATGTACCCACGTACGTAGCTACGGTGGGCATTTCAGGGCCCTGGTCCCACATTAGCGAGTGCCGCCCCATCTGTAGCTCTGCCCCACCCGAGCAGCTCCCCTGCCTGCAGCCAGTAGATTCAGCTGCAGGTGGGCTTGCTGCTCATGGCTTAAGCAGCTTTTAAATGGGGTTGTTGGGAGCCCAGTCCTCTGAAGACTTGGCTCTCCCATTTAAACACTGCTCAAGCTGCGAGCCCGCCACAGCCAGTAGATGAGGAGCCTCTTCCTCATCTACTACTGGCTGCAGGAGGGCTTGCCACTCATGGCTTGAGCGATGTTTTTTATTTGTGTGATGTCATAAGTGAGTCATGCCCCCTCGGTGCCCTTCCACCAACAACAAATTTCTGGCTATGCCACTTCAATGTACCTGAGGCTGGTTGTCCATTCGCATTGCCTAAGAATACCAGACAACTGAAGACAATTCAAAAGACTGCTGACCTGTTGCTCTTTGTTTTGCCTGCTGGGATTGGAGAGGACATATTGAATGCTAGCAGAAACCTATTTGAGTAGGAGAAATTATGGTGAATTGATAATAGCTTGTAAAAGAAGGGTGCATGAGAGATGGCAGAAAGGCGTCTCTAATACAGCGAGCAAGGGAACAGAAATCAATAAAACAAATAGTTAAAAATGCAACAGTTAAAAAACCTTTTAAAAAACCAGTCAAAAAAATGAATAAAAACAAACTCTTAAACTAAGACCAGCAGTTCGAAGCTGAACTGCAAACTCATCCTGACCTGGATAGCCCAGGCAAGCCCAATCTTGTCAGATCTCAGAAGCTAAGCAGGGTCTACCCTGGCAAGTACTTGGATGGGAGATTTTAAGTATTGAGCAGGAGGGGATGAATCCAAACAAACAGGCTTTTATTCAGTGACATTGTTCAGCTCAAAAGACAGCTCTATGAGAGCAGCATTTTCATTTATACTGTTCCAAAACATAACTTTTAACAATGTAACTGTATATAAGCAATACTATTGGACCCAAGCAGAGCTCAGCAATTGGGTATCTAGATTGGCTTCAGGACCAATGGGAGTCTTTATTAATCAGCCAATAGGAACTGGAGCTTTAGGATACCAGGGCCCTTTTCAAGCTATTACTGCTTCATATTCTAAACACAAACACAACAGGAGACCTCCTTGGAATACCAGAGGGTGGGGGCAGGTTTTATTCAGCCACCACTCTGAATATCCTCCAGGCCCCTGGTAGGGGTCAGTCACCAGAGGTCGCCATGACTTCCACGTCCACGCGTGCGCACACACACACATATGAAAAATACAAAAAAATACAAAAAAAGCTGAACTACAAACTCAAACAACAAATATATATAAACAGAAGTTTTAAAAAATCCAATGAATAAAAGCACACACTCTCTCATACACACATAACAAAATTTAATCAGTAAATGAACAAACATGACCCCAGAAGGATGTTAGACTTGTGACCAGGCAGATGAAAAATTCCAGAACATTTCATAAGCAAACCACCACAGCAAAGAAGGAGGCTTTACTAGCCCCCCACTTCACTTCTGTGGATGGGGGGCACACAAAGCAGAGCTTCCAATGAAGATCTGGTGATTTACTCCAGTGAGTTAGAGGTTGCTATTTTTCAAAGATTTTGACCAGAAAAAGTGAATGAAAGGAATAGGACTCCTTGATTGCCATTCTAGGAATCCTTTCCTGAGAGTCAGCCCCACTGACTAACCCACAGGGCTTATTTCCAAGTAGACTTGCTAAGGATTGGCTAGAGAGCCAAAACAGTGTCATGGGAACTCCTAAAGTCTGGATCCTATGGACCTGTTCTCCTAGTAGATGTGCTTTTTTTTGACTGAAGGGGTCAGCCAAGTAAGGAGTCTCTAACAAAAAGTATCTGTGGGAGCCAACCCATAGTCCTTGTGGGCTGGGGAGCATAAAAGATACTGATATATCAGGCACAGCTGGGCTGGGACCAGGAAAGCAGTTCACAGGTGTAGAGGCGTTGGTGGGAGTAGGTGAATTATAATAATAATTATTGTATGGCATAGTTTGTAGAATGGCCAGGAGATCCTAGGATTGTCTGGCAGCTGCAAGTTCCAGCTCTTAGTGTCCAAATAGTGGTGAGCTAGACTTGTTTTTAGGGGCTGAGAGAGCTCTAAAAGAACTATGACTGGCACAAGGTCACCCAGCTGGCTTCATGTGGAGGAGTGAGGAATCGAACCTGGTTCTCCAGATTACAGTCTACCAGTCTTAACCACTACACCAAACTAGCTCTCTTAACCACTACACCAGGCCCATAGCCAGGATTTTGTAGTTCAGGAGGCCTTTAAATAAGTTGGGGGCACTGACATCATAAAATAAAAAATTTAATTTAAATTAATTTGGAGCAGTCAGGTATTTACTCCCATTCACCCCCATCTGGCAGTCCTGCAGCCCGTTCACGCCACGGATCATCAACATCATCATATGGTTCGCCATGGCAACCTGGGCACCAGGGAGGCCTGGATGTAAGTTGGGGGACCTTGGCAGGAAGTTGGGGGGCTGGGCCCCGAAATGGCCCACTGTAACTATGGGTCTGCACTACACCAAACTAGAAGTAGGTGAGAATAGGCTGGAAGCTATAGGAAGAGGAGATGAGCAAGGGGTAACAAGACAGATTTGTGTCTAGATTTTAACTTGCCTCTGTTGTATTAAAAGTACAGTAATTTCCTCAGAGCATCTGGGATTGGGCAGGCTAAAAATCCACATAAACAAATGAATATTAAGAATATTAAGAATCTTTTCCACAAATACCCCTCATGCTACCAAACATATTTCTCTTTAAGCTACATGATCCCAGACTTGTAAATGACTAGCCTTTACTTTAAATACTGGGTTCTATTTAAAAAAAACACACAGAGACATCCTTCAACAATAACATACATTCAAAGTCATTTGTGCCTTCAGCTAAAATTTTGTGTTATCTGTGTTTTCCTTTGAGAGGGAGTTTAATTACCATGTTACATAAAATGAATGTTTTGTTAACACTGGAGAGAGGTTATGCTTTGCACTAAGCTCCAAACAAGACAGTGTTTACAGTACATAACTCTTTTTCCAGCTGTGCCCTTACTCATTAACAAAGTAAATTAGATATTTCTTTCAACCTGTTCTTTATATTGTTGACTTCATCAAAATGCAAAACATAATGGATATGGAAAATTACTTCCCTGGGAGACATGCAGTTATGGTGACTTCTTCAAGTACTGTAATTACCATTTCATTTCATCAGTTACGGATGCCAGAGAACTGTGCTAAAATAGTCTATATTTGTTTCTTGGGTGAATTTTGTTACATAAACACAAAAAAATTATGGACTTTGCAAAATATGGTCATAGTTTCTGGTAATGTGGGAGAATACTGAATATATTCTATTCACTATTGGTCAATTCAGCACTGGTTGGCTGTACAATTCACATAATAGACCATTAGAAGGAGAGGTACCCATTTTCATCCATGTATGGGAGGAAGGAGTCCTGCTTTGCACTCATGTGTTCTTCTCAAGAAAGATGGAATGTTTGTGTGTATGACAATGCCCATGTGGGTCTCTGGACTGTGTCCAATCTGAAATGGCAAAATTCTATCAAGATAATCTGATGCCTTGTAAATGGATCTGCATGAAAGTAAGTCAATAGCCATGCCTTCTATGGATAGGAGCAGCATGGCTGGTGACTACAGGAATTGATAGGGCACGTCTCAGACCTGTGCGGTTTCCATGGTCAACAAGGCTCCAGAAGGAGAGCCAGAAGGAAAACATATTTAGAGGATGGGCTATAAGAGAAGGGCTACATTTCCTTACATTAAGCTTCAGCTCCATTATGCAGACAGCAGCAGGATACATGCACATTTTTTGTAAAGATGTGAATGTGTGGGTTTTTTAATGGTAGGCTTGAATTTAACCTTTTCCATAATCTGCCCCGTCTGTCATCTGAATGCATTTGTGAGGGAAGGCTGCTCACCAAAATGGCAAGTGTGTGTGTGTGTGCGTGTGTACAAAAAAAGCAGGCAGCAGTGTTCGTCCATAGCAAAACCCAAAACAAAGCCATGTAATACATTCAGGGGTCATTTCATAAGAAAAAGAGGTGCAGGTGCTCATTAGCATAACTCATTAGCATAATTTATTTGCATATGCTACATCACCTGACATCATCGGAAGTATGTCAGAAGGTGAGAGAGAGGAAAGAAGGGAGGGAGGGAGGGAGGGAGGGAGAGCTGGCAGTGAGGGGACAGCTACTAATCCAAGCCTCAGAAATACCACTGTTCTGGGAGGATAGCTTCAGTGGTGGCTGAAGCCTTCAGAAGGTTGGTCAGAGGAACAAGGACCTTTCCAGGGGACAGGGTCATTTTGCTGCAGGCATGACACAAGCAAACTCCCCGCGGGAGGGGGGGGCTGGCACCAATTCCCGGAGCTGTGCTTCCCCGAGCTCCTGCTCGAAATGACCCCTGAATACATTTTACTGAGATCAACCACTACTGTGCAGCTTTCGAGTTCCCTAGAACTTTTCACAATGCTGGATATTTGAGGAAGGGAAGATCTTTTAGGCCGTTATCTTAAGGCTCATTGGTTGCATTCTATGTGAAATGTTTTGCTGACTTCAGTGGGCATAGAATGTGGCTAGCTGCTATCAGATTGTGCTCATGGTACCCAAGAAAGAAGAAGCAAAAATGGAAGCCATCCAGTTGAAGATATAACAATAGTTGATAAAGTGTTTCTCTGATGCAGTGCACAAGTACCTTAAAAGGTTGACTGCAAGTGGAAAATGTATCAGTCTTTATATTAACAATGCTGGAGATTCATTTTATTTGGTTCACTAAGTTATGAGTCAACATAAGCCATATTGAAGTAGCATTACCTAGTGAGATTTCCCAGATGGTTTCTCTTCCCGTTGAAGTGTTTCTTCAGTGGCTGAATTCCCATATTCCCAAAATAGACCAAAAAAGATAGCCATATTGGTGCAACCCATGACATCAAAGTGATTCTGGATCACTTTCATCATCATTGTTATCATACAAATAAAGATCCAATCAATGAATGACACTGGACTCTTTTATGCACTTGATTGGTAGATGAGTATAGGTAAAGGTTTCCCTTGCTCAAAAGCCAGTCGAATCTGACTCTAGGGATGTGGCGCTCATCTCTGTTTCCAAGCTGAAGAGCAAGCACTGTCCAAAGATGTTTCCATGGTCATGTGGCCGGCATGACTAGACGCTAAGGTGCATGGAATTGCTGTTACCTTCCCACTGAAGTGGTACCTATTTATCTACTTGCAATTTCTTGCTTTTATACTGCTAGGTTGGCAGGAGCTGGGGCCAGAGACAGGAGCTCACTCCATCATGCAAGAAAACCCTGGTCTCTTGTTGTGGAAGGTCCTACTGGACTTGAATTTTGTTTTGGTCTCTTGTATGGTTTTGCAAAAGAACTCCCTCAAAAAGCAATCTTGTCCCTAATGTTTCTTTAACATGTTGCATTTAGATCTTTGAAAGCCAGGTGTTAAAAAGAGAATTGATCCAGCCGTATTTGCACAAAAGGAAGAGAACCCTGAATGTAAGATTATCTCCCCAAAAACAGGTTGTTCCCCAAATGTTCTGTTTTAGTACTGTACAAAACTGTAACCTGTATGCAAATTTAAGATAGCTGCCTCTTGTTCTTGACAGCCCACATGTAAAAAAAACTAGTCTTCCTTTCAAGTAAACAGCTATATGGTGATGGGAAGTGCCATCAAGTTACAGCTGACTTATGGTGACCCCCTAGGGTTTTCAAGGCAAGAGACATTCAGTGGTGGTTTGCCATTGCCTGCCTCTGTGTAGCTACCCTGGATTTCTTTGGTGTTCTCCCATCCAACTATTAGCCAGGGCCAATCGTGTTTAGCTTCCAAGATCTGACGAGATCAGGCTAGCCTGAGCTATCCAGGTCAGGGCAACTAAATATATTAGAGTTTTTAATAATACTGAAAGTTATTGTACATCTATTTCACTGTTGAATCACAACAGTACACACCAGAACAGAAACTGAAGTTATTGTTCCAACAAAATTGTGAGACAATGAGCCCAAGTAGAGCCTGAACCAGTCTCTTTTCAAGTAACAAGTTTGTTTGAGCTATCTCAGCCACACAGAGAACATTGCAAAATACACAATGACTGCTATGTCACTGAGTTTGGATGGCACTTTAATAGGAATGTGACATGACCACAGAAAAAGCAAATAAAGCAGGTAACCGTTCTTGTCTGCACTCCATGACCTGTTGGATTGTTTTCACCTCTAAAGTCTGTGATAAAGTATGGTAGCAGAAATACTTGCTGAAAACCAAGTTGAAACTAATGATCTTATAATCGTGTCTCTGAGAATAGACTTCCCCCCACTGTGTGCTGTCATGTCATAAAGTATAGCAAAATACTTTCCTTCTTGAAATATATTTCATCGTATTTGAGAATTGCTTATTTTAGCATGCAACTGACAGACAATAATCTCAAGTCAAGTAATCATATTTACTAGATACATTCTTCACTAGGAACACTTCCAAGAATTTGTCACTATGCATGCACCTTCGTGGGTCATTCCTTTAACTATTCTATCTCTACATCATCATGAGTGGGACTGTGGTCAAGTAGCAGAGCATCTGCATGCAGAGAGGTCCTCTAATACCTCCTGTTGAAAGGATCAGGCAGTAGATTATGTGAACACCCTTCTCCTGAAATCTTGGAGAGCCACTGCCATCAGAGTAGAATACTGACCTCAATAGGCCAATGGTCTGATTCAGTACATGGCAGCTTTGTGTGGTTTTTGTTACAAGTTTAAGAATGTAGGTTTGTAATAGAAATATGCAGGGCTTTTTTGTAGAAAAAGCCCAGCAGGAACTCATTAGCATAATGGAACACACCCAACAGCAGAAACTCATTAGCATATTAGGCCACACCCTGACCGCACAGCTCCCTCCCACGATCGGCTTCCCCAGGTGCCCCGCAGCTTGTGGGGTGCATGAGGAACCCGAGGGAAGGAAGGCAGTTTCTGGATCAGCTTCCCCAGAGGAGGGAACCCGGGCAGGGGGAGGCTGTAGGCGTGGCCAACTCGGAAGCCAGCCAGAACTCCATTCCTGTGCGTTCCTGCCCAAAAATAGCCCTGGAAATATGGATTGATTTGCATTGTAGCAAAAACTAAATTTGAAGAATACAACAAGGGCAGAATAACTTTCAAGATTTGCACTGTATTAAACTAACATAAATGAAATTACAGTTCTAGACCTGAAGATAGCATTTGTTGATGAGATGAACAATTTCACACTATGATTAACCACTGGCTTCAATGGGACTTAAATCTAGAGATTTAAAAGCTCTGAAATATTATATTTCTTTGGACTGAATGAAAGGACAATATTTTATTCACTCAAAATGTATACCATGAATAAGTCTGAGGACTTTTAATCAGATTTTTCTATTGGAAAAAGTGGGAAATTTGGGAAAGCACTGATTTGTTTTTCTTTTGGATTGAATGGGATATAGCTATGTAGAAAACTAAGGCATTTTTATTTTTAAATTCCACAGATATGTCAATTATTACACAAACTAAGTTATAGATTATGTATTTTATGTTGTTCAATCAGCAAAATAGATAAGGTTTCTGTAGGAAAGATAATGTTGCATACATTTCAGTGGGACTTATTTCCAGTTAAGTGTGAACAGTATTGGAGCCTTATCCTATTTTGGATTGTCACCATAATCACAGCCTATTTATTTTCCCATGTGTAGCATCATGGTGCTGGCAGTTATGACAGACAGAGGAAAAGGCACACCTACAATAATATTTTTCTCTGTATTTTCCTATTGGGAAAGAAAATTAAAAGGTTCCAAAATATTATGTCTAGGTCTAAAGAAGTGGCTAATAATACCTCTGACAGCTTTAGGTCAGTGTTCATCTTGTATCAGAATGACAGAGATCATCATAAGTTTGCACCTTATATATTTGGAGGTCAGATATAATTTGATTAAATCAAATGTGTGTGTGTGTGTTTGACCTTTTAGTAGCTAATTCATATTAGCATGATATATCTATTTTGTACTCTTTTTAAATAGAAGTATCTTTAAAGGTTGCAAATAACCCTACACCATGAGAGCCAGCGTGGTGCAGAGCAGCGGACTCTAATCTAGGGAACCGGGTTTGATTTCTCATGAAACAGACAGGAGACTGTCCTGCCCCTGAAGGGGGGAAAACAGCCACTCAACTGAGCCTATGGGAGTGCTACTCCAGCATCCAATCACCTTTCAGAAGGGGGGTGGAATGTTGGAAGGAAGCACAGGAGGAGTTCAGTTCATGCCTGCCTGCCTCAAGGAAAGTGCAGAGAGAATTCAGTTGTGCCTCAGGGAGAGAGCAGTGAGAGCTCAGATCTGGCTCTGGAAAAGAGCACACAGAGTGAAGGGTAGCTCGGCTGGGTAGTGTGGCAGAGTGGTTTGGCTCTACTTCTGACAGAGAAGAGAGTACCCAGTTGCTAGGCAATGAGCAGACCTTGTGCCATTTAGTCTGACTCTTGGGAAAGGGCAGGCTGGTGTGGGTGGAATCCTGTGTGTGAGAGAGAATCCAACCAAGTGGCTAGTCAGTAAAAGCCTGTTTGTGCCTGAACACATTCGGGGAAATTAAAACTAGTCTCTGAAGCCATAACTAGTTTAAGTTAATGTTCAGGTCTCACTGGTCACACATACATAACAATGCTTGCATTCTAGTCATAGCTGTTTTCTACCACATTTCAATTGTTCCTGCTATATCTTCGCATTTGTGTTCCACAGGGTTACTTCAAATGCCCTCTTTTTATTACTTAAATTTCTCAGGTTAGTTTATAGGTATTTTTAAATGTTTCCATCTGTCCCTTTAGACAAAGTACCATTACTTGCCACTTACATTTGGCTCACCTTTCTTACTACCAGTAGGTTTGCTATTATGTATACTCTCCTACTTAGTATAAAGCCCTCTTTCCATCTTGACCACCTTGTTTCTCACTACATCTGGTTAGTCACCAATCCAGGCTAGGTTTGATGAACACATTACCTTTTCTGTACCGTGCATTCAGTAAATACAAGGGGAGAGAGGCCATAATAGTCACTATTGTAAAGGGCACGCTAGTAGAAGTCCACCTCAGGGCAATGGGCCAGAGCCAGCTCCAAGAACAAAGCCCAAAGCAAATCCACATGAGCTGGAGTTTGCAGTTCCATCCCAGGCAAAACAAACTAAGAGCAAAGCCCCAGGCAATCTGCCAGCAGTCACGGGACTATGTAGTGGCTTACTTTACATCTGTGAATAAGGTGACATTAAAGAGAAATGTTATGCAGGCTTATGGTCCAACTGCATTAACTACAGGTGACCAATACCTAGGACCTATGAACAAACTAAAAGTTTGCCTGTTTTGCAATTATCAAAAGTACTATTAAAAAAAACAACTATTCTGCTGAGTTTGCTACGTATGTAGTCAAAATGTGTCATAGCTTTTTTTGTACTTTGGACTGCACATTCATTGTTAGATCATAGGACTGCCAGAAGGAATTGGGGGGGGGGGGGGGGACTGGCTTGCCAGTTTGTTGCTGGTGTCGCTCTAGATGAGTTGCCAGAAAACAATACTTTTCTGTTTAGCTGAACACCATCAATCCGTGAGTAAGTGGTGTTTATGCTGGCTCTTCTCCCAGAACCGCCAGAAACAGCTGAGACTTATCTCTTGACCCAACAAGCGTTGCCCCCGTACCAGATCTCCAGTATTACCAGAGCTGACACCTCTGTGTGCTCCGTTACAGAAAAATTTCCATTAATTGGGTTACAATTAATCTTATGCAGCTAAGAGCTAGAGGGGAAGGACTATGCTGCCTTAAAACACAATTTGAAAACAGTCTAAAAATACCATATGGAAAGAAAATAATGAAGGGAACATTTTTGCCGGATGTTTTAATCTAAGAGTTTTCAGAGAGAGGAAGGAGTGATAGTCTGGAAAATGAATTGATTGTTCATATTTTGGTAAGATGACCTTTCGTTTTTGCCTCATTGGTGCTGGAATTAGAATAGTCCTGTTCTGAATGGTCATAATGATGTTTTTACTAAGGGCAAAGTTTAGTCAGACAGATAGATAAGATACTCGGTCACTTGGATGAAGCAATCAAATGTACATGCAAAATGAGCAAGGCTTGCCTCTTTCAGAGCCATCCCGCCATTCCTTTGTGACAAATGAGAAAGGGTCTAGTTAGTGGATGAATCATATGACCTTGTTTTATTCCTGGCTCTGCCACAGCAGGGTAACCTTGCACAGAGAACTGAAATCTGCTTTGCAGAATGAAGGTAATGTTGCTTTATACCATACTTTTGTAAAATAATATAAGGTATAACCATGTTCAGCATCATTTTCTTGCTTTTGTATGGGAAAATTCCAGCTACATTACTGAGAGATCTACGGATTCAGAGGAAGAAATATTACATGAAAATAGAACATTATGGTATAGTGCAGCTGCATTCTTCACAGAAGCAGAGCTATGCCTTGCTAATCTGGCATGTTGACGGCGGGGGGGGGGGGGGCAGTTTCCATGTCCATGCATAAAATACCCACAGGTCATTACCTACAACTAGCACTAACTAGGGATGATTACCACTGTTCCCCCATCCTACCACACAACATATCCTTTTAATGCACTTTTCATGCCTATAAGTGCACTTTTAATGTTCTTTTCATACCTATAAAGCTATTTATTGCCATAGGCAAGGGGAAGTCCACACTGTGGGTTCCACAAAGTTTTTGTCCTTAGGACATGCTACTTCCCAAATGCTGGGAAAGAGAACAATGAAGAGTTCAGGTTCTGAGATGCATGCCTAATCTGCATCCCAGAGGGAGAGAGGCTACAGTTCATTTCAGTGGTCTTCTGGGCATTTTATGTTTCTTGTTTATACATACCGTGCCCACAGCTTCAAAAGTAAACAATGATATAGTAAGCAGTGGCTGTCTTCAAAATTTGATACCAGAACAAAAGTTTAATCCTTGCTAAAATGCAATAGACACTTAATGTTGCACTTAAATTGCATACTCACATGTGTCATCTCTATTATTAAGTTTGTTTACTGAACTGTGTTTTGCTCCTTGTTCTAATATGGGCATCATATGATTGGCACAGATAAAAGGGAAGCCAGTGCTTCCATAGAAGCTGTAAAATGTTTTGTAGGATGAATCACACTTTACCAGCCATAAACTGTTACAAGCAGTCTATTCTTACCAATAATCCCGATAGTAAAAGTTTATTTGCCCGGCCATGAGAACTGGGATAAATGCATGTGGACATCCACCACCACACAACTCCAGGGTGCCATCGTTTATTTATTTTTATAGAAAAGCACATGTCTACAGGCATAGAAATAAGAGGACAGGCCACTATCTTTTTTAAATAGATAGTAGTATATGACTAAGGAAGTTTCCACCCATTTAATCAAGAAGACCCCTCAAATACCTCATCAAAAATCTTCATTATTTTATTTTTCATAGTTTTAACAACGTATAAAAGTTATTAGGATATTTCAGGAAGCCCAGGTTTCAAACTTATAAAAGGAAATGGTCATCAAATAGTTTCAACCCACAAATTCCTCTGTAAGCATAATAGGACCCCAGTGCCAACAATAAAAGAGTTAAGTTAGACACCTGTTCAGGGACAGGAAGCCAGGAAGTAAAGTTACTTCTTTTATTTCTACACCACAAATAAATCTCACAGCACAGGATTTAAATTTTAAAACACAATGCTTCAAAGAAAAAAAGTGAAGCTAGAAGCTGCAGGGCTATGAGAGGAATCCAGTCTGTTGCAATGTGTCATCATGTATAATTATCTACCCACTGGACAGTTGATGGTATGTGTTCAGTTCAATGACTCCCCAGGTTACTGAGGGTGCCCAAAGACTAGAATCAGCTATTCTGATATTTTTCTACTTGAAAAGGGCCTCACATATCCCCTATGTACTTAAACTTTTCTAAGGTAAAGTGACACTTCAACTCCTGTATGGTTCACAAATCTGTTTATACAAAGACTTCCATCCCTTGGAAGCAGTTCAGTCAAAATTCCTTAGATGCATATTTGGTGTCCCTCACTGTGTACCAAATGCAATTGTTAGAATAGAATCATGGCAGATGTCACTTGAAGCTCATAGCTGGTATCAAATTGTATGTTTTTGGCTCAAACTCAACCATAACCCATTTGGATTAACCCCCTTAATTCTTTCAGATAGCTGCTGCTCAGGCTGGATGGATGCGGTTGAGAGTAAAATATAACTTCTCGGGTTCTCCCCCTTAGCAATATGTCATTTTGGGTTCTTGGGAGCTAAAGAAATACTTAAGCGATTAATCTGGGATACAGCTCTTCAAATTGATAGAGCTTGGGCACATCTCTATTTGGCAGTAGGGAATCACAGCTAAACCTTTGTGCCTGCAAACTATCTTTATACCGCAAATACCGCAGAACTTTCACCCTAGCCCGTTTTAAATGCCTGCCCTCGGCACGCCTAGAAGGGAGATACTTGCATATTCCCTACTCTCAGTATCTGTGTCCCTGCTAATCGAACGCAGTTGAAACAGTGGAACACGTGTTATTATACTGTCCATTTTATAAGGACATCCATTCCACATACCACACTCTGACTCTATCCAAGTTCCCAGGACAATTTGAAAAATTCTACACATATTTCCTCCTTGCAGATCACTCCAATGAGACCACCTCTAAAGTAGCCAAACTCTGTGCTGAGACTTTGTCCATAAGAAAGCAGATATTCCAAACTTTTAAATAACTTCTATGTATAATTAATTATAGCATAAAAATATATGTATTTAATTTCTGTATATTAATTTTACATTTGCATGCAAACTATCCTGTTAAATTGTTGGTGACTGATCTTTTGATCGTAATAAATGTTGGTGATGATGAGTTCAATGACTCCTGGATTTTAGGAAACAAGTTCATTCCCTTAGGTGGTTGACATAGGAAAGTTGAGGGCATTAGTACATATTACAAAGTCCTCATGTCCTTCACATGTCGTCCTCAGTCCTGTCAGCTAGATGTTATCACATGACCCCCTTCTTAGTGGGAGCCATGATACTTAGAGCCTCCACAGATCCCAGGGCCTTGTATAGCAAAAGGTTCAGAGAGACTCCATTTCTCCCTGGAAAAAGAATGTATACCACAGACTAAAAAGGTACAAACAACTCCAAGAGGATTGTTGGAACCCTGGGAGGCAGGAGGTCAAAATGGCCCTCCATCACACAAGATGGCCAGTAGAGATGGAAAGTTGCTTGCAACTTGGTTTATTGAGTTACACAGAGCACCACGCTGGGCCAGGTTACCACATCTGTTGCCAGGTTCCTCTGAGCAGTGGACGGGGGGGGGGGGTGTTTACCGGGAGTAGGGAGGAATGCCTGGCATTTCAGAGACTATCATGCTTTTTTCCTAGTGTGGGATGGTGGCTGCATGCCTTCCCACTTTTGCCACTTGGAGATCAGAGAAAGCGTGCAGCCACCCCTCTCCCTTGCAGGAGGTGAGGGAGAGGGGCAGCTGCTGGCTAAATGCCTTTCCTGAAGTTTAGGGAAGATGTGCAGCCAGCAGTCACCCCTCTCTCCCTGCAAGGAGAAATTGCCTCTTGGAGTTCAGGGAAGGTGTGCGGCTCCCTCACTCACCTCCTGCAAGATTTAAAGGACTTGCTGATCAGCTGGAGGGCCCTTTAAACCTTGGAGGAGGGGAGGGAGAAGGATGGCTACAAGATTTAAAGGGTCATCCAGCTGTTTGGTGGGCCACGTGTTCCCACTGATCAGCTGGAGGGCCCTTTTAATGCTGTCGGAGGGGAGGGAGGGGGAGGAGGGAGGAGGGATGAAGGGGAGAGGTACAGCAGCTGTTGTGAGGCATGCCTCTCGTTTGAGGGGGGTGAAGCCCTGAAATGCCTCACCATAGTTATGGGCCCATCCCTATATTACCCAGAAGTAATGTCGGCACATCAGGGACATCAGGGGTGATGCTCTGGTTTTGGGGCAAAACTCTATGGTAGAACTAGCTACTACCATAGAGTTTTCCCCCAAAAAAACCCCAGAGCATCACCCCCAACATCCCGACATGCCTACATCACTTCTGGGTCATATAGGCACATCGTTGAAATGCTACGTGTTACTCCCCTGGGGGGGAGTAATTCCCCTCCCGCCAGCCAGCTGACTGATGGGAGAGAGGTGGGGTCTGGCAGCAGGAGGCTCCTGCCCCCACCAGGGGATCTGCCATCCCTAGAGTCTGCACCCTCGCTCCTCCCAGGCTGACTTTTCTAGGATCCCTCCAGGACCCATGTCCAACCCTCAGCATTAATGATGGGCCATGTCCTTGCAACTGGCACCCTTCCCCACTCACTTTGTCTGGGGTCCAGGCTGCTGGCAGAATTGTGGGGGTGGCCAGGCTACTACCTCTGAGATCACAGCTTTCCTGTACAGGTTTTTCCATAGCTGCTGGCCCTTGGGGCTGTGTAACGGGTCAGCCAGAGATAGCCAGTGACAACAGTGCTGGGTGGCAAGGAAGCAGCAGAAACAGGCTCCAGCTCACAACTGGCCACTGACAGCTGGGCCCCTGAAGTCCCCATCACCCTATCAGTGGGGGGCTCAGTATGAATACTCAAGAGAAGACAAAGCAGATGCCTAGCAGCCTGGAGACACCTGGAGCGAACAAGCCAGGAAGGTTGCCCATGCACTAACCTAACACAGCTGTGAACTAAGCATAAATGGGGAAGAAACAAGTCAAAATCCCTCTGACACTGTGATGACTGCACCAGATCCTGCCTTGTCCCTGTGACTCTTCAAATCATTCCCTGACTGTGCCTTCGTCTCACCCCAAACCTGCTCATGGATAACGCTTGGACTTCCAGACCTTGCTGTATGGACTGACCTTCGGACCAGGTCCCTGATGGTTCCTGGACTCTGTGCATGACTTCAGACCGGACCTCTGACCATGCTGCCTGAGTTGGTGCCCTTGCCTAGCTTGCTCCAAGTTCTAATGGCACACCCCATGCCATTTCCAGCCTGGCTCACAACAGGCTGCCTGCCAGGTCATATGTGTCCTAAACTTCACTAAGCTCAGCTGGAGCTAAGTCAGGTAGTCCATTGACCACCAGGTCCATTCTGCTGGCAGCCCTGGGCCCTGCTGCAGGCCTGTTTTCTTTCCTGCCTTGGATGGCCTCCTCACCTTCCTCCTTGGTTATCTTGACTTCCTGTTACACCCCTTGTGGGCCAGGTAGGATACACAGCCAGGGTGGGATGTCACAAGGCTGCAACATGGATAAGTCAAGAATACTTCCTTTTTTAAAAAAAAATGAAGTATAATCCAGACAAAGAAAATAAAAAGAAGCACAAATTCTGGCAAAACAAGTTTAAGATCACAATAAAGCAAGCTAAAAACAATGGAAAATATGCAATGCATGTGTGCGTGCGAGAGAGGGAGGAGGAGGAAGGGAGGAGGAGAAAAAAGAGAGCAGACCAGTAAACCAGCCAGACTTCAGTGGACCAGTGCAATTTAACTGATTCATAAATTACAAAAAGTTGGGGAGAACAATCAGGCAGCTAAACTTGCAGACACACCAATTATTCAGGCTGATAAATGTTCGGGCTGTCTGTGAAGAACTCCAAAAGGATTTCTTCCTTTTCTCCAAAAGGATTTCTTCCTTATAAAACGGTTTTAGTTTAGATGAGTGTAAAATGACTGGCGATGCTTTGACATGAGCATGTGCTCATTTACACACAAATTGCTGGATAACCTTAAAATTTGTGCTTGAAGTTCTAATTGAACACTATGCCTAGCAGCTTTGTGCCTGCTCCGTAACCACTTGTGCTGCACATCATTGCCAAGCATGCCTTGGTAAATAAGCTAAATTTGTGTATTGCAGCTTGTAGCAGTTTTGTATCTGAGTAGACTAAATTTTCTTCATCCCCATAGAAGGCAGCACATATCCCATAAATTTTAGGGTGGCTTCTTAAAGTGACACACTTGTTGAACTCAAGATCATTCACAGTCACCCGTTCTTTGCGCAGATGGATGTATTTTGTCCCTAAGCTATCAGTGCCATTTATTATGTTGCTGCAAGCTACAAATGACAAACACTATGATTCCCATGAGGCACTGCAACATGCATGCATGACTATGTAAGCAGGATAGTTACTGGGTCACTACTGGGCATGCAACTCCCTTTCCATAATAGAAAGTGCTGTATATCCTGTGTTCTTCTCTTTATTTATTTATTTAACTTTTATCCCATTCCTTTCCCTGCCAAGCAGGGCTCTTGTTTTGATCTGTGGATGGGTGGGACCACATTGACTTCATAAAGATGTTCTAAAATCCCCATGCATTCATTGGCTGCTTCCATATATGATCTATGACTGGGAGTCGTGGATGATGTTGCTATAGATTCCAGTTACTATTCTTTCAGCTCCTTGATGCTGGGTATTTTTTTTCTTGCCATTTCTTTTTTCTACTGAAAGCGCATAGGATACCACATAGCTACAATGGTATCAGCATTGCCCCAGCTTGTAGGGTTTAGGAATGTATGTCGTGTGCTTCATGAAGTTGGTGACTAAGGGAAAAGGAAAATGATGGAAAAGGAAAATGATGACATAACTTCAACGGATTACCTGAGTTGCATCACCATCTGTAATCATACAGCACTAGAAAATTCTTCCCTGATTCTTGATCTGGGATGAGGGCCAAGGACTCTCTGCTGTATATGTCTTATCTTGTTTGTTCATTTGTTTCTGTCAGATCTATTTCCATTTTAAGTATTATTACACAATGTTAAGGGGCCAGCGTTTTCCTCTAAAGAAGAATTCATGAAAATTTAGACAGACACCCGTAATTAAGAGCAGATATTACGAAGTACAAAGTAGCTTCTGAATCCTTCTCTGACACACATGGCAAACTTTTCAGAGCTCAGTGACCTAGTAAAAAGTACTGCAAAGACTACAATACAGCTCTCCTGCCTCACTCCACACTTTTAGGCCTTGTGTTCACAGCCAACCATTTCTGATCACAGATATAGCATAGGTAGTCTTAACTTCTGACATGAGTCTTCATTGCACAACCAAGAATGATGATTGTGTGTGCGAAGTGCTATCAAGTCACAGCTGACCTGGCAACCCCATAGGGTTTTCAAGGGATGTGATTAAGAAGAGGTGGGTTGCCATTGCCTTCCTCTGCAAGCACTTCCTTGGTGGTCTCCCATCCAAGTACCAGTCCTGCTTAGCTTAAGACCTGATGAAATGGAGCTATACTATACTATACCATTCCATACTACACTGTAGTATATAGAACCTGTCTCTTTAAGAGACAGGCTTAGGTTTATGTGGAACTCCCCCTCTTCACATGAATGAGTGTGTCTTCTGGAATATACTAGTTAGAACTAGGGCTACCTGGTCCTCAGGGGGGGAGGGTTGCCCACTCTAAGGGCCCCCAACCTGCCGGCCTGGATCCGGCCGCCAGGGGGAACTCCGCCCCCAAAATGCCTGAATCAAGCTGACATGCCCGGTCCAACGACGTCACCCGGAGGTGACGTAATCACACCGGACATGTTGTCGGGGGATGCTCTAGCATTTGAGCTTAAACTCTATGGTACCATAGAGTTTTAAATCCAAACACTAGAGCATCCCTCAACGACATGCCCGGCGTGATGAGGTCACTTCCAGGTGACATTATCGCAGCACACGCATGTGAGTCTCCCAGACCCATAGCCTCTCCCCACCCTGGATGCCAGGTAGGGACCTGGCAACCCTAGTTAGAACTGGGTTGTTGGTAGATAGGACTCCAGCCTTCTTCAATCTATGTTGTTTCCTGCCTTGCTGTTCTGCACATTAAAGGAGGTTTTGAAAACATCCTGCTTGCTTCATCTCTCTGGCCTTAGGACAGACCATTTACCCACCTCCACAGTGAGTACACTTTACAGAAGAGACTACTATACTATACCGGCCTGCTCCCTTGGAAGAAGAACAGCTCTTCTTCTATACCAGGTCTTTTATTGTAAGTCCCCTTTTTCAGTGATTGACTAATTTTGGCACCAAAACCTCTCAGGGACTTCTGGGAGTTGTAGGCATGGCCTCTTCCCACTGCTACTCAGGCTCCCTGGGCCTGCTAGGCCTTTACTGGCACAGCCCTGATCATGACACCAGGTTTGATTCCCACTCCTCAACATCCAGCCAGCAGGGTGACCTTAGCTAACTCACAGATCTCTCAGAGCTGTTCTCTCAAGAGCAGTTCTCTCAGAGCTCTCAGACTCACCTACATCACAGGGTGTCTGTTGTGGGGAGAAGAAGGGAAGGAGTTTGTAAGCCACTCTGAGTCTGTGAGTGAAGGGCAGGGTATAAATCCAACTCTTCTTCTATAAGTCTTCAAAGAAGCCTCACTCTGAGTATGTCGCAATAACCTGATCTGGGTGTGATCAGAGCATGGATAACGGTGGCCATGTTCTACTGATCAGGAATGACTGCATATAACCACACCAGCTAAAGCTGGGCAAACACACTACATACTACAGAGAAGACCTGAACCTCCTCGTTCAGGCACAAATATGACAATACCCTCAAGCTGCACACCTGATTCTTCAAGAAGAGTGCAATCCCACCTAGAACAGTCTGGCAATAAACAATATGGTCAGTCAACATCACCTCAGTCTTGTGTGGACTGAGCTTCAGTTTAATCATTCCTCATCTAGGCCACTACCAATGCCAAGCAATGGTTCAGAACGTCCATTGCTTTACCCGATACAGTTGAAAATAAATAAGCCGGTTGTCATCAGCATAGTGAAGAGATTTGTTCCAAATACCCCAATAAACTTCATTCCCAGCAGTTTCATGTAGACAGAGGGGGAGACAGCCATTAAAATTCCCTTGTATCCTCTCAGCACCTCACCTTCTAGATCAAAATTGGGTGGGGCCTCCACATGCCTGAGAATTGAGATCCTAGCATCAAACTCCAAGCATGCATCTCACTCAAAGTCCTTAGCAGTCATGTGTCCACCAAGTGAACTTCGTAATGGTTGGACTGGCCATAAGTCGTTCCCAAAAACACTTTATCATTTCCTCAATAAGTACTATTTCTCCTTATGGAACCTTTTCCCACTCTGTGATATACCCATTTGAAAACTTTCCATAACTTCCTGCCACCCAGCACTCTTATATTCTCCTTTTCTTCAGTGTAATGATGTACTCTTTTTTAGTACAGAAGAAGCTACTGTACAACCTGATCCTTGTGGAATATGAGGTAGACCTATCCTTTGGTTTTCTTTCTCCCTTAGGAATATACTTCTAAATGTGTAAAAGCAGAAATGTCTCATAACTAATATAGCTAGATGAAAATAAATGCACGTTTCACATCATGCCTTGACCCACTTTTGGTGAGAATAATTCCCCAAAGATGATATTTTAGAACACTGTTCCATATATTGAGCCAGCTCATTTAAACACCCACTCATGGCTGAGTCTTCTCAAGTATGTGGTATATGTTGGTATAAGAACACATTTACATCTACGTAACCATTTACTTCTGTCAGAAGCTCAACAATTTCTCATGCTAACAAAAATGTAGCATTATTTGAGAGACAACTGCTGGGTGGATTTCTATAAGGATCTTCATGTTCCACTGCTGGTACTTACCCCACACATGCATTGGCACATTTCATCACAAAGTCCATCACATTGCTTAAATACCAGGTCATTGTGTATCTTAGAAGCACTGTGGAAAGCAGCATGTTAATTTCATTTCAGATTGTATCAGAGAATGCCTTTGGCATACAAATCTTAGGAATGTGCCCTTAACCATATTGTTGTAGTTGAGCCTGTGGATTGCACAGAACCAAGCAGAGTGTGGCATGCAGAGAAGCACTTGTATGATTGTATTTAGATCCCAATTACCATATTACTATTCAGCCTCTTGTCAGCTGTTTTGCAGTGCTTCAGAACATCTGGCTGATGAGCAAATCGTGCAATCACGATTTAAGCCTTCCAGACAAAAGAACCAACAGAATTGTCATGCAGAATAAACATAACACAAACTAGAAGGAGAATCAAAATAACTTTTCCAAGCCATCAAAACTAGAGATATTTCCATTTTTGCAAACAGGACATTAATAAACTGAATGTAATATGTTTGCAGTCTGCATCCTCTCAGGTCGACTACTCCACAGAGTCATTTTGATGACTTATTCATAATTTAAAATGGGTAGCATTTCACGTTGTTTTGTATCTGTGCAGTTGGCATCATTCAGCATAGGACCTGTGAGCTGCTGTTGGTGCATGCTCACAAGTTGTTGGCTTGTTTGGAGTGCATATGCCCCAGTGTTGTCATAAGTAAGCCATGCAATATTTAAAACCAGTTACATGTTGAGTGTCTGCTTGTACACCTGCACAATTAGTAGCCTTTAGCAGATAGCAACATTCATCACCTGGGTATATGCTCAGAACTTACTGGATCAGACTACAATTCCTAGTTCACAGTGCAAAAATGTACAAATACTTGCCATCAAGCCTAGAACAGTTACATGTACACTTGTGAACTTTGGGGGGCAAACCTGGAATACTAGCAAAACTAACCAGATAGCTTGCTTTCACCACCCACTCTATTGCAAATGAGTCTTTTGTTCTGTCAGGTGAGTTGGACCGATAGAAAAACAGGGAAAGGGGCTGACACAGGAAAGCAATATAAGGCAATGCATATACAAAACATTTGTTATTAACACTTTTAAATGTTCAATAAAATCAATTTTTGAGAGTTCAACGGGGCTGCTCACCGTTTGTGGCCAAATTATGATTCACAGGAAGGAGTATTTGCCCATCAGTGTGCAAAAGACACATTTCTGTTGCTGCAAATGGAATTTTATCCCCAACTAATGCTCCCATTGCAATTATGAGGACTATATAGAATGTGACTATTAGTGTCACAGGCATGGGTTGGCTGAAGTCCATGACATCACTAGCATGTACCAATACATTCCCCCACTCCTCACACCTGTACCATTTTGAAGCTGCTGATAATGTCAGCACTCCCTGCTATTCAGCTTGAGAATAAGTGAGGGAAGTGTTTCCTCTTAACTTTTTGCTTAAAGATATCTCAAGGCCAGCAGTAATGGAGAACTGATACAGACAATGTTTCCAGGGCCACCCCCCAAAAAAGTATATGGTTGAAATATGGTTAAACATGTGTACAAATGTTCTCTTCATGTTAGAAGAAGAAGAGAAGGAGAGATTGGATTTATATCCCGCCCTTCACGCACTTGGAGTCTCAGAGCGGCTTACAAACTCCTTTCCCTTCCCCTCCCCACAACAGACACCCTGTGAAGTAGGTGGGGCTGAGAGAGCTCTGAGACAACTATCCTTGAGAGAACAGCTGATACAGAGCTATGGCTTGCCCAAGATCATCCAGCAGGTGCAAGTGGAGGAGTGGGGAATCAAACCTGCGCACTTAACCACTACACCAAACTGGCTGTAAGAAAAGCTTTATATGCTTGATACAATATCTACCAACAATTAAATGCAGACCAGAAAAATAAGAAGGAGGGTGGCAAGCCAAATTTGAAAGAACCTGAAGGAATCTCTTATTTTATCCATAATAAGAGAGAGAGGATGACAAGGAATAATGCTCCAGGTCCCATCGACTCAGACATCTTGTAGTGCAGATTGAAGCAAGCTTCTTCTGATGCTCAGCAATGATTAATTAGCATTCTTCTGCTTCATACCAACTTTTAACTAAAGATCCCAAGCTACAATTTTCTTTTAAAGTATTCTTGTGCACATTTCCAATCCAGTTTGAGCTACAATTTTAAATTTTAGCCAGGGTAATGTTGCAAGCAGAAAACACATGTATATTTCATGCCAAGGCAATACTTACATCTATATTTCGTGCAGAATTCATTCATGAGGAACACCATACAAGCTTATGAGTTAATTATTGTCAGAAATACAATGAACCCGGGCAGCTTAGGATCCATGTTGAGCTGGCAAGGCTTCAAGCCAAGCAGCTTTGTACTGTTTACAGTAAAGTTCCAAGTGTAGTAATAAGACTTGAAATATTTATAGAGTCTTCAGCTGTTGAGAAGGAGAAAATGCACTATTACTGAGTAAATAAATTAGCATTTTGAGGTCTAAAATAAAATCGAAGTCTTTCACTTTATATACTTGGTATCTTTTTAGTGATAGCTTCTGTTTTCGGACATCTTCTGTACTCTGTATTACATGCATCTGTGAGTTTCCTGCCCAAGTGCAGAGTCTGTTACTTGGCATCCAAAGAAACCTAGGTTTCATTCTATTTTTAAGTATTATATTTTCCATCATAATTGTTAATACAAATAAGAAATAAGGGTACAATGTCTGGTAAATCACCAAAACTGGAGGGAGGCTGGGTGTTGTGGTGGCCAGAGCCCAGAGCTAGCGCAAGCTTGCACGACAGACAGCAGGTGGCTAGAACAGAGGCCACGGAACAGGCCAGTAGCCCAGACGGTAACCTAAAAACAACACTACAGTTCCTAATAATCAAAGAGAACAGTAAGGTACAGCAGGGTGGAATAGGCCAGTGAACCAGCTTGGAGCATCTCCCTGCACACATGCACCCCTTCAAGGCCACAATACTGGCTACTATGGGGGGGATAGTCAACACAATGTCATTATAATAAGGGTTACACATTAAGAAAAAACTGGGGAAGAACTTTAAAGATGCCAATGGAATCTGTGCGTACGTTTAGTTACAGTTACTGAAATATTTATACCTGGCCTTTCCCCTTGGCTCAAGGCGGCATGTATCAAACATAGCTAAATTCTATTTTGCACACTGAAAATAATTTATCTGGAAATTACTAATACAGCATCAGATTTTAAAAAGCAAAGTAATTTACACAATTGCATCACACACTTTTCCACATTTGAAATGTTTATCACTTTTTTAAAAATCTGTTTTTAATATAGGCTCCAATACTAGAAGAGAACTACAAGAAAAGTGGGAATGGGATTAAGCTAGAGATGTGACAGCCCAAGGGGAAAAAACTGGGAGGAAAATACTGGAAAACATCCCCCCCCTCCCCCCGGGACTGTTTTCTTTTTTTTCCCCAGAAGGAAAAACTGGAAAATGTGGGGGAGCACTGCAAAAAACTCCTATGAAATATTTTCTTTTTTACAATGAGTAAAATGCTTCTTGAGGTGAGGATTTTCATACCCAAACTGTACAGCATGAAAAAGGAAATTTGGGGGATTTGGGAGGTAATGGAAAAACCTCCTATGAAATGTTTTGTCTTTCTGAGTGTGAAAAAAAGCTTATCTTACAAAGCATTTCACTCATTACAAATGTACAGCATGAAAAGTCTGAGGATTTGGTCAATTTTTCCAGGTTTTTTCCCCAGTGGAAAAACTGGGAATTTGAGGAGCACTGGGAAAAACAACTCTTATACTACATACATACACAACGTGTTCAAGATTTTTTTTTGTTCAAATGTAAATAATTTCCGCAACAATTAATATGCTATAATGTGTTTAATGATAATACAGCGTGGGAAGCATTCAGTATTTTCAATGCTTATAAAGTTTAGCTTAGCCAAAATGCCCTACCTACTGTGACTCATGGGTGTCAACTACGGGGGGGCTCGAGGGCTCGAGCCCCCCCCCCAAATTTCCCGGCGGGGGGGCTCAGCCACCCCCGGCAAAATGGAGCGCCCGGTGGCCAGTCAGCCGGTTGTCGCCGCCTCTCCTTCCCCCCCAACCCCGGCCTGCCCTCCTGCCTCCCTGGGGCGGGGGGGGGAAGGAGAGGCGGCGACGGCCAGCTGACTGGCCACTGGGTGCTCCATCTGCGCCACCCCCGCACGCCCCGAGCGCAAGGCGGAGCGGGAGCCGGGGGCCCGCAAGACTGCCGGTGCCTGAGGTGAGCGGGGAGAGGGAGGGAGGGGGCGGGGAGTGTGGCGGGCGGCCGGGCAGGCACAGCCCGGGGGAGGGAAGCGGCGGCGGCGGCTCCCTGGGGCGGGGGGGAGAGCGGCGGGGACATGGTCCCGAGCACGCGCGCGCGCTTCGCGCGCACACACGAGAGAGCCCCCGCCCCCCCGGGGATTTAAAAAGTCTACGCCCCTGCTGTGACTCTGTCCGAATAATACACTTCATTTATTTAATTAATTAAAACATTTCTGTGCAGCTTTTCCACCCAAAATGGCAAACGTTAAAACATTTCAAATATTATGATCCCTATAACATACTCCAGCCAGCGTTCCAGCTGCAACATTCTGTACCACCTGGAGCTTCCAGACAGTCTTCAAAGGCAACCCCATTTAGAGCATATTACAGTAATATAACCTAGATGTTACCAGGACATGCACCATAGGGGCAAGACCTTTCCTGCCCACAAATGGAACCTTGTGGGGATTCCATAGGCCAGAAAACAACAGGTTCAGGACAGGCCTGTAGCCAGGATTTTTTTTGTTCGAAGGGGCATTTAAATGTTTAAGGGGGCAGTTAAATTAAAGTTAATTAAATTAATCTGTAGCTTTTGCATCATCTTAGAAATGCCTAACAGTCACCAAAGATTTGCGCTCACCACTGTGGAGAGGCCTTGGCCTTGGCCTGGTTGCAAAGGCACCCCAGATTGTTGTTCCCAGGCCCAGGCCCCGGGCACACCTGCCTTCGATCAGCTCCCCACACTCCCCTCTCCTGGCAGATGAGCACAGTGCCCTGGAGGGCCAGCCTCATGGGCATGAGGGAAGAGAGCCAAGGGGCAGTAGCAGCCCTAGTGGGATGGGCGAGCCAGCAAGGATGGGCAACCAGGCTAGGTGACCCGAGGAGCTGGAGCCAGGGGTGTGGGCAGGTGAGAGGTTGCCAGCAAGAGGGAAGTGGCTCCATGGAGAAAACTGTGGCGATGGTGCAGGGCAGCCCCGAAAGAGTGGCGGCACAGGGGGGGTGACAGTAACCTTTTAAAAATAACCTTCTGGCATGGCTATTTATGAGGTGGGGCTTTTAATCAAGGGGCGGGGCCCTGAAATGCCCCACCATGGCTATGGGCCAGGTTCAGGAGCAGTCCCCCAGCACCAAACTCTGAAACCTACCTTTGAGGGTAGGACTGAAACTACCACAAAAAGTGCCTCCATGTTCCAACTCCAAAAGGCAGTTCAGCATGATACTATGACTGATGGTATTGAAATCTCTGAGAGGTCCGGAAGAATTAACAGGGCTATATTCCTCTTGTCCATCTTCCAGCACCAGTCATGCATGGTCATTTCAGTCCCATAACAGGCCTGAAATCAGACTGCAATGGTTCCAAACAATCTTCTTCATTCAGGAATCCCTGATGTTGCCCAGCTGCCACTCATTCAATCCTGTGGCTCAAGAATGGTGCACTTTCTTTTGTTTAATACAGAATTTGTTTTCTACCATCTACTTTTATTTTTTCCTACTTCTTGGAGGGCAAAAATTAAAGTTACATGTTCTATAGTAGCATATTGTACAACCATCTGCAGTTTTTAAAAAAATGAATATATTTAAATTTTTAAATTTCATAAATATTCCAAATATTACAGTTTTGTGTGCTAAATTATAAATGATGAACTTTATGTTGTTTGATGAATTAAAAAAAGTTTAGGTTTAATAGGAAAGTAAGCATTTCCTATCTTTCAATTTTTTCCTGATTTTAAAATGTTTTCCCAAAACAAATAGTCTACAAAATTTCTGGAAATTTTACATCTCCGGAAGATACTGGAAAGGGGGGGCTTTATAGATCATTGTGGCAGACCCAAATTTAGATAGGTGGGCTTGCTGGCATTTGCTGGCACACAGAATTTGAACCTAAGCTCCTTAAAGGAAAGGCACTATCCAAAATATGTCTGAAAAATATGACTGGTGAGCATTTCTACTTTCCTTTCATATCTGAAAGAATTCACAGCTTAAGTGACATTCTTGATATGTTAGATAATCTGGAGACTCAGCTGACAAACACTTTTTATCAGTTAATGGTTTAAACAGCCAAATAGGCAGACCTCCTACTGTGTGCTGAAGAACTACTGGCATGAGCAGAAAGCCAAATGTTCAGACTGGCTCAAGGGCACTTAATGTGAAATAAATCTAATTCAATTCAATCTTAATTAAGTATACCATAACGCAGAGCTTGTAGAAAACAGGTTTTGGTATTCCTGTGTTTCAGCAGAAAGTTATCTCCCTTCTGGCAGTAACTGTAGCCTTTACTGTAATTTCTTTTCATTTTTATTGTGTTTGTTAAAATAATTAATTTTTGTAATTTCAAGAAGATGTATTTGGTTTTTCTTGATGTTGTATAGCATTGATTATGGTTAGTCACACCTTCAGAAGTAGCTTTTGTAGCCTCAGGAAGGACAATTGATAGTAGCTCAGAGTACAAATCTAAGAACACTTTTACAGGAGTAACCTTCATTGGATAAACCTGATGAAAAGTCTCTAATGGTGCAGTCCAATGCAAAATTACTCTGGTCTAAAGCCATTAACTTCAGTGGGCTTAGACTGAAGCAACTCTGCATATGAAAGCACTGTAAGTCTCTCTTCTCTAAAAGAAGTCAGAACCATCTAATGAAAGATACAAGTGGCTGGGTTGACCTTAGGGACTTGAAGAGACAGCTGTAGAGGCACTGCTTTTCTCCAGTCCATTTTCAGTCACACCTCCGTGTCTGTCAGTGGCAGTTTCCAGAGATGCCCTGGGTCGTTCTGCTGTTGGTTACCAGCAGGGTCTCCCTCATCTCAGCCTTTCTCATGTTGTTCTACATTGCATCACTGGTGAACAGCCCCAAACCTCTGTCATCATCTGGCATGCACACTGTGGCTCCAGTGGCACTGGAAAAAGTATTGTTGTGGAATGCTTTAAGCAAGGTGCAAGAAATGAGAGTCAGTTGTTGGAGGCAAATTGAAAATACACATTTAATGATAAAGATTCAAGTGGCTTTGGCCAGCATTGCTGCAGAGTTCAAAACAATCTCCAAACCCCGACAAATAAGGTGAATGTACTGTTTAATGAAAATTGTGACCTCAATAAAAATCTTTAAAAAAAAAAAAACAATCTCCAAACCCTGTGCATGCTCTGCTAGAGAAGTCTAAATAAGGCCCCTATATCCTTTAGATATTTTGACGCAATATCTCTCTATATTATAAAGCCGATTTGGGGTGGCTACATACGATGTGCTCCCTCAGCCGTAGGCTGAACGAGCCACCACTCAGCCCGGGGAGCCTGGCCACTGGCCGACATGGCACTGGGCTGAATGTACCTCACGATTCATCCATGCCGTGCTGGAGTACCACCCACCTGCCTACAGAACCGCCGCTCAGCCTCAGTAGGCTGTGAGCCCACGGACGAGGCGAATGCTCCGGCGGTGGCCAAAAGGGGCGGCTGCCAATGCCTGCACATCACAGGACGACGGAGCCGGCCAGATGCCACACTGCAGCCTGCTCCTGCTGCCGCCACCTGCAGGGTCCCGCCAGCAAGTGCAGGCAGCCACACGCAGGGCCTCAGGCCACTCCTGACAGCGCTGCAACCGACGGCCACAGGTACCCGGGTGGGCGGTGGGCAGCCACAGGGGGAACACCAGCAGCCGCAGGCAGGGGGGCACACGAGCCCCAACGGCTGCTAGAGCCCATTGTATTGCTCTACAACAGGCCTTGCTCCTAGTTTAAAAATAAGCACCAATGTTGGTTATTCCATTGCTCTGGTAATAATAGCTTCACCATATCAACCACCACAGAACACACATTTGCTCTGCTCCAGCAAGAGAGAGCCAAGCATGAAAGCCAGTTTCTGCCCACAGGTTTCATTGTAGAACTGGAACTGTACCTGTATATGAGATACTAATATTTACATACCCAGCTACTTCACAGTTTGTACGTAGAGGCCAATGTTAGCACCATCAGCTTTGCATAGACTGTACCTTCACCATAAAAAAATTGAGTTTTGTGGCTAACCAGGTGAAGTCCTGCTTCATGGTATCAATGGTCAATAGAATGAAAAAATACCATGGAAGATTTATACTTTTATATTTTAGCTCTTCAATTTCTCAGGGACCATCTGCAACGTATGTTTTGAAACCAGCTGGGAAGAGAGTCTGGCAAAACTGTGACAAATTGAATACGAAGAAAACAGTGATAAGGACAGAGGGGGGTTGATAGGCGTTTTAAAGAGTAGCCTATATTATGGATGATCCCACAATTCCATTTTTTCACTATGCAAATATAGTACCACGAGAACCCATACCTAATTAAAGCAACAATTAAAAAGTACTCATGACCTGTTGTTTGGATGTGTTAAGCAGGACATTGATGGATGTGAACAGCTGAATCTTCAGCTTGAATGAATGAAGGTCACTGTAACACTGCTAACAAAGTCAAATTGCCCACCAAGCTTGTTCTCCTCTACCATAACTCTGTAGCAATCCAAGGCAGTGTTTAACTTGAATGTCATCAATATATAGTCCTGTTTATGATTGCACAACATGTGTATAGTGCTGTGTTTGTGTGTAATGTTGTGGAACCGGGATGGTACTGTTGCTTTAACAATCTCGTATTTGTCCTCACTGTGAAATAAGTCACTATTTTTCCGTTCAGATAAATGGGAAGCAGGAGCAGATCCCCAGCACTGAAAATAAGACCTGGGAGTGAGTCATAACACAGATTTAAATTCTAGATTACATTGCAAAAAGTGGGGAACCTCTACAGAGTCTGCCTGTGTTTTTCCTCAAAACAATAAAAAGAGAACATTCTCAAGAATACTGTTCTGCTCCAGATACTATGAAGAGCAGAATATGAAATCCATCCCATGTAGATTTGCAAAGTAGAAGTGAACCATATTGTGGGCATTCATCACTGATCAAGTTGTCTCCTGAAAATGAAGATATATTTTCTTGTAGTATATCCGCCTGCTATGTATTTAGTTGCATGTTAACAATAAATTTGTACAATACATTTGTTCTTTTAATTTTTGTTAAACAGTTGTCCTGCATATTGTTAAACTGTGTGGCAGGACTGGAGCATAAGGGCAGCATTCAGTTTCGGTTTGGATTGAAGGGGGTGGGGATCAGTGTTCCCTCTAAGCTGAGTTAGTGTGAGCTAGCTCACAGTTTTTTAGCCTCCGGCTCTCACATTTTTGTCGTAGCTAAGGAAGGATGACTCCAGAGCAAACTAATTTATGCAGCAGCCATAAGAACATAAGAGAAGTCAATGTTGGATCAGGCCAATGGCCCATCCAGTCCAACACTCTGTCACACAATGGCCAAAAACCCCAGGTGCCATCAGGAGGTCCAGCAGTGGGGGCAGGACACTAGAAGCCCTCCCACTGTTGCCCCCTTCCAAGCACCAAGCCAAATCGTTTGCTCACAGCTTTAATGCCAGTAGCTCACAAAGTAGAATTTTTGCTCTCAGGACTCCACAGTTTAGAGGGAGCATTGCTTGTGGGGATACAATTGTGTTATACCCTTCTAGCTACTTGGTGCCCTCCAGCCTCAGTTCCTGGCTCTGGGTACAAGTTCCCTTCTCAGATCCAATACATAGGTCACTATCCCACTTGTACTGTGACTTTCCTGGATCCCAAAGCCATATCATGTCACTATCCCATCTTCCCTGTGCCACTTGCCATTATCCAAACAATATATCTGCAATGGCATCTGCATGGGGTAAATGAATGGGGAAGTGATACAGTCGATATCTAAGGAATATTCATTGGGTGTCCTTTATTTTAGTCTGTTCCAGAACATGAAGAGGCAAGGATCTTGGAAACTCATGTTGTTCTACAGATAAATTAGAGACAAAAAGAAATTAAAATGCTGCTATCTCAAAAATCTGCCCTCTGAGGAGCTTTGGACTGCCAATGCTATCTCCCAAAATTTAAGTAAGCTTTGTATAGGGGTTGAAAGTACCCTATTTAATGCTTAAGTATACTGTGTTAATGCCAGTGTCTGGAGACCAAACATACATTTTTAAACAAAAAGAAAGGGTTAGACTTAGGGAATCATGTTGCTAGCCAGACTCAAATATTGTTTTGAAAAGCAACGTGACAAAGTCCTGGACAGTCTATTAGGCAATCTATTTGTGAAGAGTCTTTAGATTACCACAGTGACTCATAATCCTTGTGAGGTCACAAAGGTTCCAGCATTGCTCTTACTCAAGACAAAGTTAAAATTTTATTGGCCTTAACGGGAGGTGGCCCACACGACAAATTTCCTAACAAGACATGATGGTGCTGCTGGGTAAGGTCACTAATGAACTCTTTCTGACTGTCATAAATCTGGCTAATAATCTGTTTCGAGGTTCGAGACTGTTAATTGTACTCGAATGGGGAATTAAGGATACATATTTCCCAACAAGTTTCAAAAGCTCTATTTCTGTTGTTATTTTTTTAATACACATGTCTGTGTTCATGACTACATTTGTTGTTGTTCTTGTAGGGCTCAGTGAGAAAGCTGGCTTCCTCCTCCTTATCCTTCCCTTCCTTTCCCTCCCCTCCCCACTCATCTCTGCTTAATGGTGTGCTAAAGCAGATGACAACTGCTGCTTGCAGACCAACACAGCTACCCACCTGAATGCTGCTTGCAGTGGCACTGATCTGGCAGCCAGCTGGCCAAAGGACAGGTGAGCTGGAAGAGAATCTCACCATCACCACAAAACCTGAGATGCTGTTTCAAGCAGCATCTGAGGCACTATGTATTCTGGCGAATACAGTCCTCAGAGAGCCCAACATCTTCCGCAACACAGTACGTGTGAATGGTAAGGGAGAAAGGGAAAGAAGGAACTCCTTCAGAAAAACAAACAAAGGGTATTTGTTAGTTTTCCCATTTATTTTATTATTTCAGTGAATTAAACAATGGGCTGTTTTCAGTCCATCTTTTAAAATTCCTGCTATTGTAGCATGTCATCTTTCTGGTACGCAACAATAACTTATACTTCACATACCGCACTTCTCCATTTCCATTATCCCTGTTTTAAACCTCCTGCTGCCTTCCTGCCCCAGAAGCCCTTGACCAAGGCTGTTTCCACATAGATGTTTGCTCTGCTTTGGCTTTGTCATTGAAGCACTGTTTTCAGAAACATCCACCTGATGTCATTATCTCTACCTCCTACTTCTGCATTTTCCTCTGCTTTGCTGCCATCTTTCCCAAACCTGGTTTGGTTCAATCTTCTTGGAAAGATCACAGTCAAAGCACCTTTGGATGCTGAGAAGACAGCAAGGTGTGCCTTTTTTCAGGTCCTACCCACATCAACACCATTTTTCTTGCCTCTGATCCATCTATTACCATATTTTTATATCTCCAGAAAGTCCTCCCTTTTGAACATCTCATCCCCTACTGACATGTTTCAGTGCACTGAGAGTACTGAAATACAACAGAAAACTTTGTAATCAAGTATGATGTTCTGGCATACTCAGAGTACTGCCTAATTGCACTCAAGACATGCAGGTGTTACAGGAACAGCAACAAAGAAATCTTCAGAATACTGGGTATACTGTTTATTTATTTTAATTTTTTTGTTGAAAAGGAAATCCTGGCATCTGTTTTAAACTGCACTTTTGAAGCTCAACCGACAGTCCTTGGTGAAGGTTGCTTATTGCCTGGAGCTCACATAATAGTTATCGTCTGAAGATCTCATCACTGTTACATGAAGGAAATGTTTAGTCAAGGTACATTCACAGCTGCATTAACAATATGCTAAAGTGCCTGGGGATGAACAACTATTTCAGACTTCACCCCAACCATCTACTGCAGTGATTCTCACAAGGAGTGACCCCAGTAATGGCACTTTAAGCATATTGCCAAATTTCCAGCAGCACATACAGTGGGGGCAGAATATGCCACACAGAGTGTAGGGTTGCCAACTTCCAGTTGGACCTATAGTAAACATGCATCAGATAACAACAACAGAAAAACACAGGAGAAATACACACTACTGAAAACTGTTGGCAGTTTAAATATGCAAGGAAGGGAAGCACCAACTGTTTAAAGAAAAATAAGTAGGTTTATTAAAGAAGAATAAACTTTTATAGAGTATAGAGGAGAGAGAGAGAGAGCCTTAACTGTCTAACTAAATGCTGAAGAAGGAACAACAACAAGCATATGGATGCCAGTCCCCAGGTGAGGGCAGGGAATCCCTGCCAGAAGAGTGACCACCAGCAGCCACCCTTCTCCCTCCCCTTCTGCAAGATTTAAAGGGGCCTCCAGCTGATCAGCTGGAGGGGCCTTTAAAACTTGCAGGAGAGGAAGGAGAGGGGTGGCTGCTAGCTGCATGCCTGAACTGCAAGTGACAAATTCACCACTTGGAGGTCAGGTGCTGGTGGGTCCCGCTTGTAAAAAGCATTTAAAAGGTCCCTTTAAATGCTTTTTAGAAGCAGGGGCTATGTGCGCCTGAACTGCAAGTGGCAAATTCACCGCTTGCAAGTCAGGATGCCTCCCTAATGTGATGATGACATCACACAGGAGATGTCTGAACTGGCAGAGTCTGACCAAGAGAGAGATCTTGGAGTCGCAGTGGATAACTCAGTGAAAATGCCAAGACAGCAAATCCCCTGCCAGCAAATGGACAGGACCTGGCAACCCTAAACAAGAAGGAGCAGGAAGTCTCCAGAAGAGTTAATCAGGAGACAGCGAGGACATAATTTGAAATTGTGGGCAGTCTCTAATCTAGCTACACTAACTACCAGTTCTTCAGCTGTCCCCTTGTGGGGTGATCTTCAGATGTTCTTCATAAGGCTGCACTATAGACCTTGCATAGTCCAACAAAAACAGCAAGAGAGCAACAGAAAAGGTAAAATATAACAAGTAAAAGAAGCTCAGAAGGTGGGGGATATATAGCACATCCTTTGAAAATGGTCATACCAATAAGCATATTCATTTGGAAGCAGACTGTATTTAAGAGGGGGGGCTTGCAAGGATGTGTTAGAGGCATCTAATTTCCTCTCTCCCACTATTTCCTCTTTCCCCTCTATGGAAGCTCCAATAGCCTCTCTCCTTTACCTGCTGCCTTCTTTTTTTCCCCCTCACCACCCAATCTACCTTTATCAACCCCCTGGTCTTCAGCTTTTCTCCTTCCCCTTCCCCTGTGTGGTGGCCTCCACTGCTGGGCAGGGCCCAAGTACACAGAGGCCACTATTGCCACTGGGCTGACGTGAGGAAGCCATCATGCCAGGACTGGGTGTGCAGAGGCCACCAGGCCTAGTTGCACATTGTTGGCCAGGCTAAGATGCATAGTGCTGGCCAAGTAGGGTTGACATGCTCTAGGTAGGGAAGTACCTGGAGATTTGGGGCTTGGAGCCTGAGGAGGGCAGGGTTTGGGGAGGGGCGGGACTTCAATGGGGTATAATGCTATAGAGTCCACCTTCTAAAGAAGTCATTTTCTCCAGGTGAACTGATCTTTGTTGCCTGGAGATCAGCTGTAATAGTGGGAGATCTCCAGCCACCACGTAAAGGTTGGCAAGCCTATGGCCAAGCCAGCCCCAGATGCACAGTGCTGGCCAGGCTGAGTTGCATGGTAGGTAACCTTCAAGGACTTGCAGGAGCACCTCACCTTTCCCCTGTATCTATTTCCTCATTCCCTCCTCCTGCAGCCCCCATATCCTTGCCTTTTTCTGTTTCCTTCTCTCCTACCCTTGCACCCACCAGCCTTTTATCTGCCCCCAACTTAAGCTATACTTCTTATTTATTTACCTCATTTATACCCTGCATTTCTCCACAATGAGGACTCAAAGCAGCTGACAGTATTCTCTTCTCCATTTTATTCCTCACAACAACCCTGTGAGGTAGGTTGGGCTGGGAGTATGTGACTGGCCCAAGGTCACCAACTGAGTTTCCATGACAGAGTGGGGATTCCAACCTATGTCTGCCAGATGGTAATCTGAAACTCTAACCACTATACTGTATTGGCTTTCATGGGGTGGCTGCTGTTGAACAGTAGCAAGCAGCCAGGCCTGGGTCCATCATGCAAGTCACACAGTAGCAAGTCACTCAGAAGCTGCTGCCAATCCTGGCCTCAATGCTCCTGCCTCAAAGTTCAAAACAGTCCTGGAAAGAGTGTTATCTCCTCCCCCTGCCGTTTGTCGATAGAAACCAAGGCTTAAAGGCTGGCAATACTTTTATGGTTGTTTAGTAACAGTCACTCAGAGGGCATTTCTTAAAGCTACAGGCACTGCTTGTATTATTTTGAGGAGAGTTAACCTGCCCATTTTTTTTTCAGATTTCAGGTGGAGTTGTTTGTTTTGCAAACCTGAGGTGTTTTTCAGGTTTGTAAAGTGACTTGTCTTGTCTGTTCATGGCTCCAGTCTCTGGATTTAGTATCTACTGATTTGGCAATGTTGTGAATTAGATATATTTATATTTTGTAAAGCAATAAGAAAAATCAAATTTTGACACCTCGAAATTCGTATGAAGATTATATCAGGCATTTTTGTGCTTCTAGAAATTACAACAAATACTTGTTTTAAAATATTTTGCAATCATCGTTTTATTAACTGAGACGGAAGGAGCATACCATGAAATTCTCCAGAACAAGGTCATACTGTTAATGCTGTTAATGGGAGCCAGTATGGTTTAGTGGTTAGGAGCACAGACTAATCTGGGAGAACCGGGTTTGATTCCCCACTCCTCCACATGCAGCTGCTGGTGTGACCTTGGGTCAGTCATAAGTTATTTCAGAGCTGTTCTCTCAAGGGCACATCTCAAGAGAGCTCTCTCGGCCCCACCTACCTCACAGGGTGTCTGCTGTGGGGAGGGGAAGGGAAAGGAATTACAAGCTGCTCAGAGACTCCTTCAGGTAGTGAAGGGCGGGGTAGAAATCCAATCCCTTCTTCTTCTCTAAGGTAAATCAAATACAACAGAAAAAGATGAGTTGGCTGATAAAACTCTTACATAGTGCTCCCTCTAAGCTATGGAGTCTTGTGAGCAAAAAATTCTAGTTTGTGAGCTACTGGCATTAAAGTTGTGAGCAAGTGATTTGGCTACTGCATAAATTAGTTTGCTCTGGAGCCATCCTTCCTGAGCTAAGACAAAAATGTGTGAGCCAGAGGCTAAAAAACTGTGAGCTGGCTCACACTAACTCAGCTTAGAGGGAACTCTTGCAGGATTCATTAATATATATCTGATATTAAAAATGTGAGGGGGAATCAACAAAATCAGCTAATATAAGCACACAGTCACAGCACTATCCCACCACACAAGCTTAAAATAAGGCATTAAGCAAATGCCAGGTCCTGACAAACCTCCTTCAGAAGCCCACCTCACACTTTCAAACTAAAGTTGACCTAAAAAACAGGCCTTGAACCTGTGGCAGAAGAACTGAAGGGGAAGTGTTTTTCACCATTTAGCTTCATGCCAGCTTAATAGCCAGAGGTTTTTTTCTTTCTTTTAACTGGAATCTTACCAGAATGCCTCACATGCCTGTTGTTCCTGAATAAGGAAGTCTGTGTTTGCTTTGGAATTCCACTGTCTAGGAGAGGCTTCCATATCTAACGTAACATAATGTATAATAAACTTCCTGCGTCGAAAGGTGTGTGCTTCCTCCCTCACCTCTGGATAAGTGTAACAGTGATCAAATTCCCCTTCTGTCTAACTCCTGTAATATTATCAGCACCAGAGAGGAGAGGGGAAATGTTCTACTGAAACAACAGTGTGTATTTAGAGTTATTTATTTAAACATATATACCACACTTTTCTCCCCAGTGTGCACCCAAAGCAGCTTCCATCATAATTTTCCCCTCCTATATTTTTTTCACACAACAGTGGTATGAGGTAGGGAAGTGGTAGTCAGCTCATGGAAAGCCACATTGGCAATTAACATCAACTAAAAGTCACATGTTATATGAGTACTATGTGCTATAGCCCAGTGCACACAAATAGTAATAATATAACTATTAATATTAAATATACAACGATCACATCTTTAATTACCAGAATATTTCTATGCATATGGGTTTGACATTCCCTGCCACTGGTGGACTTTAGCCAGCCTTTGGGTACCTGGAATGAAGGGAAAGGTTTCCCTCTCTGCATTCTCGTTCTCTTCTCAGCACAAGGCAGAATCGTTCAGACAAGAAAGTGAGGTTTCCAGAGCACAAGCTGGCTGTGGAGAAAGGGAAGTAAAACCATCATGACCCCACTGTGGCCAGCTTGCTCTTTTCTCAAGTGGCTACTGTGGGGGTTTTACCTTCTTTTCTCTTGCTCTCCTCCCAGTAGTCACCTGGGTGCTGGAACGAGAGTACAGGCACTGTAGGGTATTGAAGAAGAAGATGGGCCTTTTATTTACACCCCTGGCAGTTTACCAATCCTCTACTCCTTCTTCAGTGACCGTTTCAAGGCAGGAACCAGCTGCCAAGCGCTAGGCCCACTCTGCAATGGCCTTACTTGCACAGCGAGTGGATTCCACATTGGGGAATGATGCTCAGAAGAGCCACAGGTGGCATGTCAAATGGGCACATGAGGCTCTCGAGCCACTGAGTAGCACTGAGGTAGGGCAGTCAGAATTAGATTGCACTGGTACTCTTATTTGGGAGGGAGAACACAGAAAAAAATTACAAAGATACAGAAGTAATGAACTTTCTGTAATAGTTTACATGCATAGCTTTCAGCATTTGAACAAAAATTCTAGACCAGAGGTGTCAAATTCATTTGTTACGGGTGGCTGGATCTGACATAAATGTCACTTTGTCAGGCTGCATTCAATGATGTTCACTACACTCTAGTGTAATAATCTAATAATAGAAGGCAAAAACAAGTGTAGTAAACAGACTCACTACTTACAAATTGCCAAAATGCTAAAGAATATGTAATAGAAAGTAGTGAATACAAAGTAGCCACATAAGAAAAATACAAACTAGAAACAATGAAGAACTTGTGTAATAATACACTACAATAGAAAAATCCACAGAATAATGGAAAATATAATAATGTGACATTGTGTCCAGATGTTTGATTACAACGTTTCAAAGTTCATCCTTCATCAGGGTGTTCCCTTTAAGTTGCTGTGGTTTTCATACTTTTACTCACATGCACTGGGAACAACAAAAATTCACTACAAGAATGGATGCAAATCTCCAATGTGTAATCAGCTACATCAGCTTCATCCAGCAGGACCCAACAGCCATACAAATTGGTTACTTTTTGTATGTATAGCACTTTTAGGAGACAAGTCATTTTCCTTGCTAGTAAATAAGGCAGTTTTTCAGCAAAACCCCCCCCCCCAAATACGCCCAGCCTCAGAAGCCCAGCATGGCTACAATCCATCTCTCACTCTTTGTTTCCTCTCTTCTCCCATCCTACCTCTGAGGATCTCGAGTAGGCACACCGGACTCACCCCTCTACTGCCCCATCCCCAACAACGACCCTGTATGGTGGACCAGGCTGAGTGACCAGCCCATCCAGATGACAGGGTCCTGGCTCAGGAGGGGGAGTTGAGCCTGGCTCTCCCAGTTCTTCCCACCCCCAATTATCATTGTTCCTGTGTTTCCCACAGAAGCCACAGGGCTCAGGGGAAGGCTGATGGAGAGGCTGTTTTTGAAACCTCCAGAGGGTGCTGTTTGTCCTTCTGCAACCCCTTTTCCCTCACGGGCTGAGAACAGGTGGGAGAGAGAAGGGAGGTCACCATCCCACACTCACCCTCGACACTCTGCCTCCCGGCTCCATAACTGTTCAGATGTGCAATGGTGACAATGGCGCCTGTTTTCCTCTTTGTTCCTTCACTCACTTCCAAGGCTGGGATATCTTTCCCCTCAGACAGCCCAGTTGCCTCCCAATCCACGTGCCGGCACTCCGCCTCCTCTCTCCCTGCACTGCCCCATCCCTTTGTCAGCAAACTGCCGCTTCGCCCATCCACTCTCACCAACACTCCCCCCCTCCGCCCGGTCATTGTCTGAAAAAACGTGAAGCTGGCTGGAGTGGTGGTGGCAAGGCCAGCTTCTGGGCTCCGCCTCCTCGTGTACTGGCTTTGGCAAGCCTTGCTGAGCTGTGATGGGAGGAGGTGGGAGGGAAAAAGCACCACACCCCCTCTTTCTCTGCCTTCACTGTCATTCCCCACACACTATTTTACCTCAGCCTCTTAGCCTCGCCCCTTAGCCATTTCATTTCTATGTCTTGACAGGTTCAACCACACACCTCACCACATGTGCCTGCTTGCCTCACCCCCCAGCAGCCTCCTGCCTTCCCTCCCTCACACCAGTTGCTCGCAGGCTGGATAAGGGCCCTGGATGGGCTGGTTCTGGCCACGGGCTGTGTGTTTGACACCCCTGTTCTAGACAATGTTAGTCCATAACTTTTTGAACACTAATTTAATCACAGAAATCTTTCAGTCCTTAGAGGAAGAATCTACCATTTTTAACTATCAAACTAAGATCCCTGTATTTTGTTATGACATATTTTGTTCTTGTTTAGCTCTCTACCATGCTTTTTTGAAGATCTGATCTTCATAATTCTTAGAAACCAAAGAAGTTTGTACCACAGCAAGTAACCATTTTAAATATAAAACTACTTTTACTTACATCATTTCTGCCCATGCATAAGCAGAAGCTTTTGATTGCACAATGTGGATATCCATATACAGATTTTTGCATTAAGCTGCAAAAAAAAACAAACCCATGCTGCATCTTGTGCCATTCCTGAGGGTCCCCTGCACTTTGGGAGCAGCTTTTGGGGTGGTGTGAAGGGCTGCAGAAGACAGAGCTAGATGGGAAACATGTTCTGCTGGCAGAATTCCCCTCAAAGTTCTTTAGATCCAAATCAGTAAGTTTCTGGTTTTAAAAAAAATATCATTTATTGCTCACTAGGAATAAGGCCCATTGTAGCAATAAATACAGCGGGCTCTAGCTTGGCTGCCCGCCACAACCTCCCTCATCTCCTCCCCCCTCCACCCCCGGCTGCTCAAGTCCCCAGCGGGCCAAGCCACCCAGCCTCGTCCTTCCCCCCCACCCCACTCCTGGCCACTCCATTCGAGGCTCCAGGGCCAAGCTGCCCGGCCTCTCCCCCACCCCCGCCCAATCGAGGCCCTGGTGGACCAATCCACCTGGGCTCATTCTAATAGTAAATTACTTACTTATAATAGTAAGTAAGCATTTTAAGTGGCAAATACCAGCACTATCTCCTTATTCCATAAATACCTGCATACCTACTTCTGATTTTTATTGATGTCATAGAACAAGGCCCTTTCTTTCAGAAAACTCCATAGTCATCTTACAGTATTCTGTTCTTGATCATGTACTTATTTATACCTCTGTAGGTCAGTTTCTAAAAGTACTGCTCCAATCAATTTTCTTTGGTATCTTCTCCAGTTTCAGGATAGATGATAGTGCTAAGCTCTTTTTGGTATTAGGTATTTGCTGACTGGGCTATGGATGACATTCACTTTCTAATGGGTTGAACATGAGTTCAAAGCTGGGTATATTTCTGTTATGAACATATGAAACTGCTTTATCCTGAACCAAACCATTACTCCATCTATTCTAGTATTCTATACTGCAGCTGGCAATGGTTCTCCAGACTCTCAGGCTGAAGTCTTTCATGACTCTGATCATAGGCGACAACTACGGGGGGGCTTGGGAGCGTGGGCCACCGCTGCAATTTCCTAGGGGGGACTGAGCCCCCCCAGCAAAATGGAGCGCCTGCCTGCCGCCACGCCTCCCCGCCTTCCAGGCCCCCTTCCTAGGCCCGCTCACCGCCACCACCGCAAGAGCCTCTCCCCCCCACCTGGCTCCCCTGCACCCACTCCTCCCTCCCTCCCTCCGGGGACCATCCGGGCAAATGCCCAGCATGATGACGTCACCCGGAAATGATGTCATCATGCTGCGCAGTTGCCCAGATGGCCCCCAGAGGGAGGGAGGGATGGAGAGAGAGGGATGAGTGGGTGGGGAGAGGGGTGTGGGGGAGCCAGGTGGGGGGGAGAGGCTCTTGCGGCAATGGCAGCAGCAGGGACATTGTCCCGGTGCGTGTGCACACTTCACGCGTGTGCGTGCAAGAGGCCCCCCCCCCGAAATTGAAAAGTCTACGCCCCTGACTCTGATACTTGAGGTCCTGTGTGCAAAGCACTAGCTCTGTTGCTGGTCTTGGCCATGCTATCTTAGTTCAGACAATAATTCAGATCAGATTGGAATACACCATAGGGTCATGCACTGCCCCCTCTCTCCCCTTTCTCACACAGCAATTCTCTCCTGCATTTCTTCTCAGGGAGGGGCTGTGGCTCAGTGGCAGTTATAAGGTTAATTATAAATAATATTTATTAACTAAATTCAGTAAATTAATACATTCAAAACAAATACAGATATTTGGTACATTTTATGGGTTTTGAGTAGTAGCGATAGTTACAGTATTGTCAGAGTTAATTTTATTTCCTGTATACCAAATTCTATTTTATTTCCTGTATACCAAATTCAGTGCTGCACATTCAGGGATGCACATGCAAAGTTCTACCCGAACAGGAATATGATGTGTAGGACTACTCACAGAGCAAGGCACATGGAGGAGGAGTGTTGGTGGGAGGCAACAAGGAAGACAGCTAGAATGACAGTGGAAGAAGACCTGGGATGAATCTGATAAGACATGGGCTAAAGATCATTTTAAAGTGCACTCCCTAGTCATAATGGAGGCAAAGAAAAAATACTTTCCCACCACCCTCACATCTGCACAGCGTAGGCCAGCGTAGCTGTTCCACATAGTCAGAGGCCTCTTGGAATCTGGCCTACAGGAAGAAGCAGACTGCTCGGTGGTCCCATGTGACCATTTTGCTCAACATTTTGCAGATAAAATCTCTTGCATCTGTACAAACTTGGACTCTACATTAGCAGTGACAGGGTCAGATGGTGCCAGTATGCTGACTTGTCTGGCTGTTTGGGATACTTTTCACTTTATTTAGACTGAGGACGTGGGCAAGGTCCTTGTAGGTTTAGGCCTACCACTTGCTTGTATGACCCTTGTCCTTCCCGGCTATTTAAATCTGTCAGGTGAGAGCTGGCTCCCTGAATCTGAGAAGTAGTTAAATGTCTTCTTGAGAAAGTGAGTAGTCGCCCCAGCTTTGAAACACTCTGTGGGGCATCCACTACTAAAGAAGCCTGCCCTGGATTTGAGATTTCAGTAACTATCAACCAGTCTCATATGATCCATTCTTGAGCAAGGTGATTGAACTGGACAACTGCAAGCATTCCTGGATACAGGAGATTCATTGTCCTTTCTCATGTTTTCAAGCCTGGTTATGGAACTGGTCACCCTAGTAAATGACTGTGCCGAGAGATGGACAGAGGGAGTATGATTCTGCTGGTTCTCCTGGACCTCTCAGCATCTTTTGATACTACTGATCATGGCATCACATGAATACATGAAGCTGCCTTCTGCTGAATCAGACTCTTGGTCCATTGAAGTCAGTATCATCTACTCAGACCAGCAGCAGCTCTCCAGGGTAACAGGCAGAGGTCTTTCACATCACCTCCTACCGGAGCCAGTGAGATGCTCTGCCAGTGAGCCACAGCCCCTCCATGTACTGGACCATCCTTCTGGACCATCTTTCCTGGTTGGGAGGCATCATTCTGTGCTGGTTTTGGCCTTATCTGGAGGGAAGGTAGGGGTGTGGGAATGATACTCAGCCACTTGGATTTTGACCTGTTTGGTCCTGCAAGGCTCTAACTTGTCTCCTACGCTTTTCAATATATGCATGGAACCACCGGTTGAGGTCATCTGGAGATTTGGGCTGGGTTGCTCTTATACCCAGGCTTGCTGCTGGATAACAGGTAGCAGCTGTGGCTAGGAGTGCCTTTTATCAGATTTGACTGGTTAGCCATCTGCATCCTTTCCTGGGCAGAAAGGACTTACCATTGTGGTGCATACCCTGGTAACATCTAGGTTAGATTACTGCAATACACTGCAATACCCTCTATGTGGGGCTGCCCTTGAGAAGTGTTTGGAAACTTCAGTTGGTACAGAATGCTGCAGCCAGGATGTAGACTGAAGTGGGTCGTATGGACTATATCTCTCCAGTCTTGGCTTATCTACGCTGGCTCCCAATTTGTTTCCAGGCTGGTCAGAAGGGAACCCCTAAAGTGATGTCATTGCATTGAGGACATCTTGCAGGGATGTTCTGGTATTTGGGCAAACTCTGTGGTTTGAAGGCGAAAAAAGCATAGTTTCGCCCAGATACTAGAGCATCCCTGTACAACATCCCCAACATGATGATGTCACTTCTGGGTCCTCACCCACCCCAGAACTCCCCCCAATTCTCCCCACTGGAACCACGTGGGGGCCTGGCAACCCTGTCAGGGACAAGCTTTGTCAGAAATAGTTAGTACACTGTTTCTGTTTCTGGGCAAAGTACACTGAAAATGCTCTTTTATGTGCTCCTGACATCCTTTAAGCTTGCTTCCCAGATGGCACCTTCCCAAGACAGCATTGTTAGCTATACCCTCTGTGCATTTAATTTATATGGGATATTTCTATGCCACCTCTTTAAAGTCTTGCTCGAGGTGGCTTACAATTAGAACAATATAACAATATAAAAACAAGCTGTTGAACATAAAGTGTAAAAACTGTCCATCAAACATAAGCAGGCCATATAAAAAGCTAGTAAGATAAAATCTCTAATTAAAAACCTGAGCAAAAATATGTGCTTTGGCCCAGCACCTAAAAGGAAGTAAAGAAGGCACCAGGTGAGCCTTCAAAGGGAGAGAGCACCAGAGGCAAGGGGCAACCACAGAAAATTCCCTGTCTCTGGTCACCATTCTCCTCACCTCTGAAGGCAGGGGCACAGAGGGCAGGGCTTGGGAGGCAGGTCTTAACTGGAGGGCTAGACAGTACAGGAGGACATGGTTGTATGACAGGCTGAAATGCCAGTAATGAAGTTTTTCCCAGTGCTACTCTGTTCAAGTAAAACTTCCCCTGCTGACTTTAGGCGCATCATATATCTGTTAAAGCACAGGGACCATGCCAGGAAATAGGGTTGCCAGGTTCCCCCTGACCACCAGCTAGGGATGGGAGAGTACCATGGCCAGATCCGGGTTGGGAAACTCCTGGAAATTTGGGGATGGAGCCTGGGGAGCACAGGGTCCTCAGTGGAATAAAATGCCATAAAGTCTACCCTCAAAAACATCCATTTTCTCCAGAGGAACTGATCTCTGTAGTCTGTGTATGAACTGTAATTCTGGGGGATCCCTAAGTCCCACCTGGAGGCTGCCATCCCTACCAGGAAAAAACCTCTACTGTTTCAGACCATAGAGATTTGATGGACCACGGACAAGGTGGTCTCTCCAGGGTGCCAAAAGTCAAAGCTGTTTTAGGATTCTATAGATTCAGGTGAGTAATCATGTTAGGCTGCAGTAGTAGAACAACATTCAAGTTCAGTAGCACAAATACAATTTCCAGTCTATAAGTTTTTGTGAGTTAAAGCTTACTTCATCAGATACTTTGACAAAGTGAGTTCTGACTCATGGAAGTTTACACCCTGGAAATTTTTTTGGCCTGTGAGGTGCTGCTGGAATAGGATTCTATAGATGAGCTCTTATAGGCAGTGACAACCTCAGATGCCATATTATAAAAAAGCATCCCTAGGACTTCCTAGTGTATTTTCCTATTTTAAACAGTCTGAAGAAATGCATTGACACAATAAATTCTATAGACTCTATAGTTTTAAAAGGACTTGTGGGTATCATTGGGATTTTTCTGTCTAGACCTAGGAAGAAGGACAGAGTTGTTAACAGCTGTTCTCACCCTACACTTTAGCATTTAAAACTAGCAGCACCATGTTACATTTAAGCCTGGTGAACAAACTCATAATCGCTTGCTTAGACCAATCTGCTGTCCAAGCAAAACACATCTTTCAGGCTACTAACTCTGATTCCTGAGGAATCAGAGTTAAAGAATCTGAGGAGCTAAAAATATTTGTCTGAAAACTATGTAAAACATAAAATCTAGTTCACATCTATGGCTATGCCTTTCAAAACATTTACTTCCATAGAAGTCAGTGTACGAAGACATCAGCCTTCAAATCTTTGAATATTTTACATACTGATTACTTGGGGGGAACGTTTATGCAATCTCAGTTTTTGCAGAGGGGTTTTATGCATGTTTATATTTGTTTTGTATATTTGTCCATTTAAGGTACAACCATTCAAACTGAAACATAAAATCTGTCAGTCATAAAATGACAGAACAACAATAAAAAGACATAATACCATAATGTCTGACAGCTGTTATGGTCAGCAAAAAAGAAAAGTTTATACTACTTCTGTGGCTGGCCTCCTCCAGCCCAGCAGCAACCAAACAAGGCAGAAGGTGGTGGATATCTGTCAGGCAGAATAGGGTGAAGGCTTGCAGGGAGAGGGGCCCACAGGGAAGCATCTGGAATAGTTGGTGAGGAGGGTTTGGCCTCACACCAGTAGGTTAGGCATGAGCTGATTAGCCTCAATAGTGCCCCCAGGTAAAATTAGGGTTGCCAACCTCCAGGTGGTAGCTGGAAATCTCCCACTATTACAACTTATCTCCAGACAACAGAGATCAGTTCACCTGGAGAAAGAAGCTGCTTTGGAAGGTAAACTCTATGGCATTATACCCCACTGAAGCCCCTCCCCTCCCCAAACCCCACCCTCCTCAGGCTTCATCCCACCAAATCTCCAGGTATTTCTGAACCTGGGTCTGGCAACCTTAGGTGATGTGGCTCACACATTGGGGTAAAAGCCCAAGCCTAGCTGAGGCAAAGCAGGTGGGTCATGGCCTCAGTGCCAGGGGTTGGCCAAGGTATGCCAGGGCAGGACTTTAAAAGGGCCTGTCTGGTTAGCTTGGGCAGATGGCAGAAAGAGGAGGAAAGACAACAACTCCCCAGGCACATGCTACTTCATAATGAAAGTCTTGGAAATAAAGGATCCTGAAGGGACAAATTACTGAACCAGATTGTGGCACTGTGAGTATCCATACCACCAACATCATGATGAAGCAGAGGCCTCTACCTAGCCTGCTGCAGCCAGCTGTATTAAGCGTCAATGGAGTCAGACCCAGTAGCCCCAGCTACAGGGCAGGTCACACCTTCCCAAAAATTGTGCACCTTCCATCAACTGCACCGGTAACTAATAACTTTGAATTAGGCCCAGAAGTAGATACATAACCAAAGCAGTTGACATAACACTGGAGACATATGTTCCAAGCCACTGACCACAGATAGAAGTGTCAGCACTGCATTTTGTATCAATCAAAGTTTCCAAAGCATCTTCAAAGCAGCCCGGTATCAAGTATATTACAGTTGTCTAGTCTTGAGGTTACAGTGACATGAATCAGTATTGCTAGGTCAGCAGAGTTTAGAAAAGGGCCAGTTTTCAAGACAGAAGTAACTGAAAGAGAGTGACCCTTGCAACCACATCAATCTGTTTATCCATCAACAAAGTTGGGTTCAAGAGCACCGCCAATCACTTAGAATACATAATCCTATTTATGGATGATAGATGGACTTAACACTGTGCCTCACCAGTCAGCATCACCTCCATCTCATCTGGATTAAGATTTAGTTTGCTCACCTTCAGCTATCTGACTACAGCCTCAAGACCTTCACTGATGCTTCCATTGGTTTAGATAATGAGATGTAAAGCTGGTTATCAAACACATACTGGCGACAACCCACTTTAAAGATCCAGATGGCCTTGGCCAAAAGTTTTACATAAAAGTTAAAGGAGCACCTGGGATATCATGGAGCTTTGGGCCACCCCACAAAGCAGCTAATTCTGCCTCTCTTATGGAAACTTTTTGCTTCCTGCCAAAAACAAACCATTAGAGGGCTATCTCTTTTACCCTAAATATTGACTGCAGTCAATCCTCCAAATATCATGATTGACCATATCAAATGTTGCTAGGGTTCCCAAGTCCCCCCGAGGGGCGGGGAAACCCCCACTCAAGCAGCCCGCTCCCCACCAGCCCGGATTGGGCCGCCAGGGGAACCCCACCCCCAAATTGCAGTGCTGCGGCAATGTGCCTGGCGTGATGACGTCACCCGGAGGTGACGTCATCGCGTCGGGCATGTTTGGGGGGGACGCTCTCTAATTCGAGGGAAAACTCTATGGTTTTCCCTCGAATTAGAGAGGCCCCACCCCAATGTGCCCGACGCAATGATGTCGCTTCCGGGTGATGTTATCATGGCGCACATGCTTTGTGCACATGCCAGAAGCCTCCCGGCCGTGAAAGGACTCCCCCCCCCCCGCAGAAAAGTAAGGACTTGGCAACCCTAAATGTTGCCAATAGGTCTAACAGTATCAGCAGCAGTGCCCTTATCCAATTGTAGCCAGAGATCATCAACCAGGGTAAATAGAAATAAAACCTGGCCTGGGGTCATACTGAAGTGGGTCTAGGGCAGATATCCTTCATCCAGAAACAATAACATAAGAGGAATCCTATGGATCAGACCAATAGTCCATCTAGTCCAGCATCCTGTCCATCTAGTCCAGCATCCAACAACCGTCTCTTCCTCTGGACGGCCAACAACAGGCTCTTCAGTTTTTCCTCATAGGGAAGCTGCTCCAACCCCCTAATCATCTTGGTTGTGCTCCTCTGTGCTGATTCCAGCTCTGCAATGTTCTTTTGAGATACGGTGATAAGAACTGTACACAGTATTCCTAATGAGGTCGCACCATAGATCTATACAAGATCTATGTTGCAAGTGGGGGGGGGGGAAGAACTTCAGGTAGCCTTTTTTCACCTATAAACTAGTGCTGCAAACAGAGGAAGGGAGGTTTAGGGAATAAGTAGGAGTATGAAGAGGATGGGTGGTTGAGAGATCATCAGGTTAGCAATGGAAAGGGGAAATCTGTGAGATCTCCAGGCCCTACCTGGAATTTGGCAACCATAGGTGTACTTTTGGATTATTTTTATGATATATGGTTTCACTAGTTGCTGCTCAGATTTTGTTGTTATTTTAATTGCAAATAGGCAGGCGTTTTTAAATAATTGTTGTGAACTGCCTTGTAGGAAGACATTTTGGTGGAAAGCTATAATTGTTTTAAGCAAATAAATAAATGGGCATCACAATAGCATTAAGAGTAGTAGATTAAAAGGTGTTACAAACAGTTTATGAAAATCCCTCATATTTTATGTGTTATAAAATAATAAAAATAAACCCTCACCTGCTTTGGAAAAGAGGATGGGATTGGACCCCATAAATGATCAGCTCAGCTTGTATTTGCAGAGCGGGAATTACCTGTTACCTTACTATCATCGGAAGGCTAGAGTGTAAGCCCTAGAGTGGACAACAGCTATGTTTTCTAAGTACCACGTTGCTGCTAGTCCAACAGTTAGTTGTTGGATTGAATAAATAGTGGCATGATTTATTGACTGCTTCTCTGGCAGGGACAAAATTTGCACTCAGTGCACTCTGCCCTTTGAGCAGATCCTGTTGCAATGCTGAGCATGTTAAAACTTACGATAGTAGAATGAAGATTAGCTGGGCCAAACTCCTGTCTCAGTTACATCAGACAGCCTCACTGAACTCAACGAAACAGAAATTTCGCTCCCAAGCTAAGTAGCTGTTGCCAAACATTTTTTGCACATTTGTTTTGGGATCAATTCCTGGAACAGCCAACAGTTACTAAAGGGCAAGGATTGTTCATATTTTGTTTGTATAAAGGCAAATACGGACTACCTTCAGACATTCATGGAGAGAAGAAGTCATTCTCATATGCTTACTCCCCCTTCCTCTTTCAGTTGTGCACTGCCTCAAGATTCCTGGTTTGAAAGAAACTGTAATTTGTTTTGACGTTCTGATCACACAAATTGTGGTTTGTTTCTTTTCTGCTAAGGAAGGATCTAAAGCACAATTAAACTGTGGGTTAGCATCATGGTTTGTAAGCAAGAAACAAGCTGTAATTTGTTAAAGTGCTGGATATGGACATTGCCACAAATTGAGGATTGTGACAAGATCTTCAGTTTCAGCATGGCATGCAAGGGGAGGAGGAGGCAGGGAGGGAGCAAACAAATATAAGGTTGTGCAGGGTCTTCTGGTAATGAACATATCACACTGTGTTCACAAGACTTAGCAAAGCCATGTATGCTAAACATGGAGGGTACAAGCTAAATCTGCAACAAGTGCCAAGATGAATTCCACAGTAAACTGAAACATTGCTCTAATACATCCTCTGAACGTATCTATTACACCTGTTCCTTTTCCTGGTTCTGCAGACTGTAAAAGAAGTTCATATTTTAAAATATGATGCCCCTAGACTTCCTGTGTAGCAGCGCTAGGTTTTCTTAGCAATCAGCTACTTGCCCAAAAGATGCATGGAAGCTCCTTCTGAAACTGTGATCTGACATGAGGCTATTTTGTTCAATAATAATAACAACAAAAACCCTATAGTAGCTTGGATATCTCTAATGTCTGTAGTCCTAGGAACCATATGTATAATTTCACATTTGTTAGTGAAATGTCAGAGTATGCAAACTGACTTTTTAAACAACATAATGTTGCATTTGCAAAGGTATAAAGCACATATGAGATGCTTCAAAATAACTTTTTTAAAGCAACTATTGCAAAAGCCCTTTCGTTTTTTCATTGCAAGCTTTTGGGTGAAGTTTGGCAATTCAAAACTGTACAATTTCCAGAAGTTGTTACTTGATTATTGTGGGAATGGGGATTGCTGGATCAGTTGACATTTTCTCTTTCTATCTGATGTGTTTGCAAGAAAGCGTACTCTGTAAGGCTGAAAATAAAACCAGATTCTGGTGAAATAATCCTCTCTAACTACAAGGAGAACAAAGAACAGAAGCTTGCTGAATGGCACATCTCTAATTGCTCTGGCCTGATTCTTACTTTTTTTTTTTACATTGCAAAGTTACAGCAAGATGAATTGTCTACATTCTTTCTGCAGGGTGAATAATTTTTCTGAATATGCCGCCTACAGCAGGATTGATACCTATACGTTCCCCCCCTATAAGAACAAATAGCAGTAAAGAGGTGGATTTAGATTTTTTTAATAAAAGAAAGCATGGGAGGAAAAGGGTTAAACTACCTCTTCCCTGAGAGCCATGGCCTTGACCCAGTTTGAGGGTTTTTGCAAGTTCTTTTAAATAAAATTAAAGGTGTGAGGAAATTGGAAGATGGCTCTCTGGTGGTTTGTTTAATTGCCCCTATCCAGCGTGCAGTAAAATCCTTCTGTCACAGCATGGAAGGCCTGTCTGAGGCAAGGTTTGCTACATACTCACGAGATGGAAGGATGTCTCCTGGTGATGGCTTTACCGTGTCGAAAATGAACACAAGACACCATGTTCTGTTCTCTTATATAGCTATACTATACACTGAAAGGGAACAAGCTGAATTATGAAAAATTTATATCTATCTGCATTTGTAATCAGGATTTAATAGATCACCTTGGGTAAGAAATCTACTATTTTCAGACTTACTTCATGTACTTTTTCACTGTCTAATTGTGAGAAAGGTAAGACAGAATTTACTGTTCTAATTGGTTCTCTGGCAGGAGAGTGGTCCTCAAGAAAATACTGCAACATGTGTGTGTTTTCTTAGAGTAACTCATACCCGATTTGAAGTGTTGCCACAGAAATTTCTGGGCCTGTGTTTGAAATGGGGGGGGGGGGGGATATGTAAAAACATCTCCCTTCTTTAGCTGAGCATAACCAGGATGCAACGGAGAATTTGTAATGTGCATGTATAAAGTACCAGATTCAGTTTCTGGCTCCAGTAAAAGGGTCTGAGTTAGTAAGGCTAGGCATGAAAGGCAATGGTATTAAGACCCCAGACAGCTGTCATGGTGAACAGTATTGGGATAGGGGATTCAATATTAGGCAGCTTCATAGCTTCATAGGAAGCACAGTTATGGAACACAAGAAAATATATGCATTTTTGTTTAATTTGCATACAGATCCCAGAATTCAGCTTTCCTTGGGACAGTTTTTAATGTTTTAAAGAGCAAAGTCATGGCCACATTTGTTCTGAGAAAGAAACTGTACAAAGTGGATGCCTAAATGATTTCTTACAGTGTCTTATCATGTCTGAAAATCATATCTGCTACAAGAAGGTTGGAAATGGATTTCGTTGCACTGGTGGATGATCTGTATATGCAGATGGAAAGGGGTAACACTTCCTTGTTAATTGTTTTGGACCTTTTAATGACCTTGAATAAGCAGACAATGGCATCATTGAAGCAAGTGTCTGGCATCTCAAGGACGGCTCTCTAGTATTTTCAATCTGTTTTGACTACTGCGAACCAAAGAGTTGTCCTCAGTGAGGTTTCCTAGCACCTAGTGTGTAGAGTACTTTCTGGTTAGGTGGCAATGCTGTTTAACATCCACGTAGGGGATCATCTGGAGCTCTGGAGCATGGGATCAACAACATCCAGCTCAGTATTTCAGTAACTGAGCAACCAGAAATAACAATCGCTTGTATCAGAACCCACGTGCAGTTGTCAGGGTTGAAGGAGAACATACTAAAAAATTGAATCCAGACAAAATGGAAGTAATGACAGTAGAGAACACTGATGTCTGAGAAGAGGATGACCTGCCCATTATAGATGGGGTTGAAGATCTCCCTTACTGATCAGATGAAGCATTTCAGCACTGCTGAGCACTTTGGCATTTTTTCCAATGTTGATTAATAGACTGCCTTCCCTTCCGGGTTTAGCTGATCTGACTTCGCTGTTCCATGCTTCGTTAATGTCCAGGGTGGATTACTGTAACTCTGTGTAGGGCTGCTTTTGACAACCCCTTCTCAAGAAGTCATCTTTGGATAGAAGGGATGTGGACATGTATCAACCTGTGTCCAAATCCCCCTTTTAGGGAAAGGTGATTAGCAGGCTGTGGCAGAGCAACTGCAGACAAAACTCCCAACTTCAGAAAATCCCAAATTCAAGTATAGGCTAATAGGATCTGAACTTGATGAGAGTGAGAGGGAAAAGGATCTTGAGTAGTGGATAGCTCGATGAAAGTGTCAACCCAGTGTGCTGCAATGGTGAAAAGGGCAAACTCTATGTTAAGGGTTATTAGTAAAGGGATTGCACATATAACAGCCAATATTGTAATGACCCTGTCAGTGTTCCCTTTAAGCTGAGTTAGTGTGAGCTAGCTCACAGTTTTTTAGCTTCCAGCTCACACATTTTTGTCTAAGCTCAGGAAGGATGGCTCCAGAGCAAACTAATTTATGCAGTAGCCAAATCATTCACTCACAACTTTAATGCCAGTAGAATTTTTGCTCACAAGACCCCACAGCTTAGAGGGAGCATTGGACCCTGTATAGATCTATGGTGAGGCCTCATTTGGAATAGTGTGTACAGTTCTGGTCACTGTATCTCAAAAAGGACATTGCAGAGCTGGAAAAAGTGCAGAGGAGGGCAACCAAGATGATTAGGAAGCTGGAGCACCTTCCCTGTGAGGAAAGGCTGAAGGGTCTGGGACTTTTCACTTTAGAGAAGAGACAACTAAGGGGGGGTATGACAGAGGTTTATAAATTATGCATGGGGTGGAGAGAGTTGACAAAGAGATCTTTTTCTTCCTCTCCAAAAATACTAGAACCTGAGGGCATCCGATGAAGCTGATGGGGAGTAGGTTCAGGACGGACAAAAGGAAATACTGTTTTACACAGAGTGTAATTCAAATGTGGAATTTGCTGCCAGAGGATGTAGTGATGGCCCAGGAATAAACAACTTTAAAAGGGGATTAGATAAATTCATAGAGGATAAGTCTATCAATATCTACAGGCCATGGTGACTGAGGGAAACCTCCACATTCAGAGGCACTAATCCTCTGAATCCCAGAGCCAGGAGGCAACATCAGGGGAAGGCTGTGTGCCTTTTGTTGGCCTTCCAAGGAAACTGGTTGGCCACTGGGTAAGACAGGGTGCTGGACTAGATGGATTATTGATCTGATCCAGCCAGGCTCTTCTTATGTTCTTATGACATCTGCACATGTTACTGTTTTGGGGTATCCCCCCATTTTTAAACCTTCCTTGTATTTCTGCAAACTTAGGGTTTCCACCAGGCATACTGACGACCCCCGAAGGCATCTGGATCGGGATGGTTCAGCAGTACTGGTGTTGTTGGACCTCTCGGCTGCATTCAGCATGGTCGACCACCAGTTACTGATCCACTGCTTTGCCGACATGGGTATTCAGGGACTTGCCTTACAATGGCTTGTTTCCTTTCACCAAGGTTGGAGACAAAGGGTGGCATTAGGGGAACAACAGTCCATGAGGCACCCTCTGGAGTGTGGAGTGCCCCAAGGGGCAGTACTGTCCCCAATGCTATTTAACATCTTCATGTGCCCCCTTGCCCAGATTGCCTGGTGATATGGGCTGGGCTGTCACCAGTATGCTGATGACACCCAACTCTATCTGGTATTGGGCAGCTGGTCAGACTCCAGACTGGAAGACCTGGACCAGGCGCTACAAGCCGTGGCTGGTTGGTTTAGGCTGAGCCGGCTGAAGCTGAATCCGACGAAGACAGAGGTCCTGTGTGTGAGTCAGAGTGGCTGTGGAGGAGGGCCCCCACTCCAAACTTTGGTGGGGCAACTCTGGTGCCTCCTGGAGGTCCAGGTGGCAGCCACTGCCGAGTCAGCCTTCAATCATCTTAGGCTGATAAGGCAGCTGGTACCCTTCCTCAGCCATGACAACCTAGCCACGGTGATCCATGCAAAGGTCACCTCGAGACTAGATTACTGCAACACTCTTTACATGGGGCTGCCTTTGTCACAAATTCAGAAGCTGCAGCTAGTGCAGAATGCCGCAGCCAGGCTGTTGATGGGTCTCCCCAGATGGGGGCACATCTGGCCTGTGCTATAGGCACTACACTGGCTGCCAATAGCATACTGAATTTGCTTCAAGGTGCTGGTACTTACCTTTAAGCCCTATATGGCCAGGGTCCAACATACCTGAGGGACTGCCTTTCCCCATATGTACCCCAGAGAGCACTGAGGTTAGGATCCCAGAACCAACTGACCCTTCTGGGCCCCAAGGACACCAGACTCGTCACCACTAGAGCCAGGGCTTTTTCAGTGGCACCTCCATACTGGTGGAATGAGCTCCCGGAGGAGATCAGGGTCCTGCAGGATCTCTTGCAGTTCCACAGGGCCTGCAAGACAGAGCTCTTCCACCAGGCCTTCGACTAGGAGCCACCCTTGCTATTACCAACGAGCCCGGTCTGCAGCTTTAACTCTGGCCTTACCACTGTGCCCAGGAAGATCATTGAACAGCATATAGACTGGTGGTAGGGAAATTTTGTATACCATCTGAGGTAACCATTGGAGCACTGGCACTTTCATTGTTGTTTTACTGTATTTGGAAAATTTTATAGTATTTACTATACTTGTATTTATTGTATTTGATATTTTAACTGTTTTTATGTGTACTTATGGTCACGGTACACCAATTGTGTAAGCTGCCCTGAGCCCATTAGTGGGGAGGGTGGGGTATAAATTTAACAAATAAATAAATAAATAATACAGAAGCCTGTCCCCTAGCTAAGGTTGCCAACCTTCAGGTAGGGCCTAGGGATCTCCCAGAATTACAACTGATCTCCAGATTACAGAGATCAGTTCCCCTAGAATAAATGGCTGCTATAGAAGGTGGATTCTATGGCATTATACCCTGCTAAGGTCTCTCCCTTCCGCACACCCAACCTTTTTAGGCTCCACCCCTAAATCTCCAGGAATTTACTTACCAAGAGTTCGTAGAACCTAGTTACCTACCAAAATCACCAAGTTTTCAATTGGCAATTTAAGGATAATAATGTAGGCACCTGACAATGTTGCTGGGGAGAATGCACTATAATCTCCCCATCCCTAATAGTAACTCACTCACCTCTAAAGAAGAGGGCACTTGGAGCAGGATCTCAATAGAACAACTTAATAGATGGGCAGATTCATATGGGAGGAGACAGCCCTTCATATACCTTGGCCACAGACAGCTTAGGGCTTTAACAATCAAAGCCAGGATTTTGCATCATACCTAGAAACAAGCTGTTAGCCAGTGCAGATTACTGGTAAAATGTGGTCAGAAGAAGAAGAAGAAGATATTGGATGTATACCCCACCCTTCACTCAGAGACTCAGAGCAGCTTACAGATTCCTTTCCCTTCACTCTCCCCACAAGTGACACCCTGTGAGGTAGGTGGGGCTGAAAGAGCGCTTTCCAGAACTGTCCTTGAGAGAACAGCTCTGACAGAACTATGGCTTGCCCAAGGTCATCCAGCAGCTGCAAGTGGAGGAGTGAGGAATCAAATCCGGTTCTCCCAGATTAGAGTTCGCACACTTAACCACTACACCAAACTGGCCCTCTGCAGGTCCCAATTAATAACCTGGCTCCCATGTTCTACACCAGCAGCAGTTTCCCAACACTTTTCACAAGCACCCCAATGTATAAAACACATTGCAGTAGTCTAACTTGGACACTGCCAAATCATTGCCAATTGTAGCAGGATCAAATTTTCTCAAGAAGGGCCTCAGCTGAAACGTCAACCCCAATTGGCTGAAGGTGCAGACGGATACCATGTAGGCAGGATCTAATAGCACCCTCCAGCTACAAGCCTGATCTTTTAAAGGGATTGCAGCCCACATCAAAACAGGCTGAATCACATTACAGAGTGGTATAAAAGAAATCAGAGCAAGTGCTCCAGATAAACAAATTGGAAGCTCGTCTCAAGCAGTTATAATGTACATAATTATGAGTACATATAAATATGATTATGAGTACATTTATGAGTACATATAAATATGTTCTTTCAGTTAACTATTATAAAATCTAGACTGATAAAAATCTGAGTGGTTTATTAGTGACCAGGGCAAAGATAAGCTATATGTAATTGCTGCTAGGACTTACATGAAAACCCCAGAGGCATGAGATGAAGGAGATGGGCGCTGTAACCAAACACATGCTGCTCAGCTCTGAGTCTGGCACTGGTGCCCATACAATGAAAGCAGATTCTCTTTCAACAATAATTATAGTAGATTAGTTGTAAAAGGTAACAGGTAAAATGTATACATCTGGTACATTTATCTAAAATTATAGTAAACTCACTAACAACTTGGGAAACAGACATGTGGAATGAACAGAACATAGTGTACATTTGTTTATTTTCCCCAATAAATATAAAGGAGACAAAATGTGTGCAGACACTCCAGCAATGTACACCCAGACACATTTTCTTCAGAGTATGGCACCCATGCTAATATTTCTGCACTCTCCAAATGAAGCAGACTAATAGAATTAAAGTAAAAACTGTGGAATTGCTAGCACTTTAATATTATGTTGATTTTAATATTGTTTTATATTATTGTATTATCTATTAAATATTGTATTAAGCAATGAAGTGTGTTTTATGTATTATTAGAACTTCTGCCCTGTTTGTAAGCCGCCCTGAGCCAGCCTAGGCTGGGAGGGCGGGATAAAAATCAATAAAATAAATAAATAAACATACTGAGCTCCACATGCGGTGTGTGGTAAAGGACCCACAAAGTCCATAGCAATTCATTCAAAAAGAGTCAGAATGATGGGCAACGGGGATAGGGGTGCATGGGCAGCTGGTCTCCCTGACAGTCGCTGGCATACATCACAGGATTTGCAGTAGTCCTAGACATCCAGGGCTATGGAGGGCCAGAAGAATTGGGGCATACTCAGAGGAGGGTATTGTGTGCCCCCTGATGTCCAGCCCATGGATGGTCTTAGGCTGATTTCAGCACCTCCTGCCTGAGTGGCCTGGGCACCAGCAGTTGGCAACTTTCCCCTACCCATCCCTGGGCCAACTTATACCACACTCCTCCTTCCCGTATGATCCAGAGTAGTTGCGGAAATAGTCAAGTGTGTATCATAGAGAACGAACTTCCACTATTTAGTAGTGTGGACAGATGTCTAGCTACCTCTATGGTAATCATTAGGGGAGGTTGGTCATGGGGCCTTGGACATAATCTGCATAGTGGTGTCCAAACTGATGTCACATTCCATCAGTAGGCACTCCTTCCTAAAGTGGCCCCACTGGCCATATGTGGAGCAAGAGGCATGGTCCCATGGTCCTTTGGTTGGCCCTTGGACTCAGTCCTTCTTTTACGGAGGCAGAGGTGGTTGAGTGTATGACCCAGGAGCTGGCCCTCTCCACTGTGTTTGGAATTGTCCCTCCATGCAAGGGAACCCAGGCTGTCCCCCCACTGGTTCTCAGGAACCTGACTAGGGTGTAGGGGTCCCTGTGCCCAGATGTTGGTGGGCTTCCTCCTCCACTGGTCTTGGTTCCTTCTCAGGGTTGTTCCTGCCCCTCTACAGCTATGAAGTTTTCTCACAGACTCCTAGCTTCTTTTAACCCTGCTGGCTTACAACAGGCTATCCAGTGTCTGGCTCACTCAGTCCATTGATATGCTCCTGCTGCTCACTCAGTCCAGCTACAGGTTCCACCCCCACCTCACCTAGTCAGGCTGCCCTGGGATTGGAGCCACTGGTCCACAGTGGAAATGGGCTTCCTCTCCCTGATGTTCACCCTGGGGACTGCTGCTGCTGCTGGGGCCACTCAGAGTTCCCTCACAGCCTGCGGCCTTGCTATCAGCTTTTCCTGCCTCTTCCCCTGCTGCCATGGTCATACTTCTGTGGCTGTTACTGCCAGGTAGGGTCCCTCTATTTCCTCCTCGAGCTGTCGATGCCTCCCAGACTCCATTGTCCTTGACTGCCACTCTGCCAGGGCCGAGAGCAGGCCCCGCAGGCCCTGGACAACTTCCCGCCACCAGTATAATTGCCCCAGTTCCCTCCAGAACTCCCAAGAGCTGTTTGGGTGAATGGGGTTTGTCCCAGCTGAGTCCAGGCATCGGAGGTTTGTCAGGGTGGGGTTTGGACTGAACTTCCTTCTTGGTGGGGAAAGTGCCTTGAAGCCTGGTCGATAACTCAAGGGCCAAACTGGTCAAAAAGTGTGACATGAATCAGGTCAGGGGTGGTCACTCAATCCAACCTGCCTTCTCTGCTCTGGCCCCCACCTGGTGGAACATGCTCCCCATTGAGATCAGAGCCCTGGGGGATCTTACTCAGTTCCACAGGGCCTGCAAGACAGAGCCATTCCACCATGCTTTTGGTTGAGGCTGCGGGCTCCCCTAATGGCCTCCTCGAAGTTTCTATCTCCTACCTGCCATCCATCCATTGGCAACTGGCCATATTTATCTGTACTAATGGGTCAGAACTTTCACCAGTAGCTATAACTACTGATTTTAAATGTTTATATTGCGCTTTTAAACTTCATTGTAATTGTTGAAAGATGATGTGACCTGCCCTGAGGCCACTTGCGGGATGGGTGGGATACAAATACAAAAAACAAACAAACAAATAAATGTAACATAATGCTCCCAAGAACTCCAGGGTCCAATTCAACTTGGGATCAAGTTGTGGGGAAAGGAAGGGCTTCAGCCTTCCCACCCGCACCACAGGGGGTCTCCATGTATACTGACTACAGTATGTGGCACCCCACAACAGGGCAAAAATGGGCTCCCATGACCATTTCAGCTCAGGAAAACAGCTTGGGAAGGAAGGTGGAAGCTCTTCCTTTTTCCAGGCCATTCTCCCAAGCCAAATTGAGTTCTGGAGCACTTGGGCAATTTAGTTCCTTGAACGTATGTGTACTTGCAAGTTGGGTCTGGAGAACCTTCACCCAACTTGTGTCACATATATCTAGGGTTGCCAGGTCCCCCGAGCAACCAGCAGTTGATGGGGTGTAGGGTTGCCAGATCCAGGTTGAGAAACTCCCTAAAATTTGGGGATGGAGCCCCGGGAAGGCAGGGACCTCAGTGAGGTACAATGCCATAGAGTCCACCATCCAAAGGATCCATTTCCCCCAGCAGAACTGAATTCTATAGCCTGGAGGGGTCCCCAGGTCCCACTTGGAGGCTTACATCCCTACATGTATCATCTAGTTTAGTCCAGGGCAACAGATTGTATTTTATGACTATTTCACACATTATGCAGAGGCAAACTCAAATTTGTTGTTGAAACTCCCAGCTCATCCTCTTCCTCCACCTCCTGTCTCCTGGCCTCACAACCCACCTGTGGTCCCAACCCAGTTTGAGAACCACTGCCTTCAGCAATTTAGCTGCCCTTTTCAGCTATCTGTCTCAACAAGCAAATAGCTACTCACATTTAGTCTGTCATAAAAATTATGAGGACTTACCTGTCAAGACTTTGTCACCATTTGTTTGTTCTTTCCCTGGAAACCTTAGATGTTCAAGAACCTAGAGCACTTTGAGGAATAGTAACTCTAAGAGCACACATTTGTGCTGAAGTAAGCATTTGTGCGCTTGAGAAGCGGATGGGAAATCATCAGCATTCAACTGCATTTATAAGGAACTTGCTGTATTTGATCTGCTTTCACTTTTCACCCTTTGGTCAACAAACAGAAACTTCAGTTTTGGCTTTGTAACAGAGTATCATAGCTAGGGTTGCCACTTATTTCTGGCAGGGATCCCAAACTTTAATAGCTGAATGGCAAGCAGAAATTCAACTGATGAAGTATTTCCTATTGTGGCACCTTATGTAAGCAAAAGCGGCACCTGTTCAACTACTGACAGTCGCACAACTGTTTAAAGGGCAAAAACTGGGAAAAGAGTGGTAAATCTACTATTATTACATATTCTAAAATTATGATATACAAGCAAAAGACTCAGATCTTTGCAATGGAAGTCAACCTCAAGGAAAATTGAACCACATCAAGCACAAGCTGAGTCTTGCTTTATAGTCTTTGGAATGTATACCTACAAGATCTCACCCTATGAAAACAGAGATCTAAAGCAGAAAATCTTGTTCTTGTGAAGGCAAGGGGGAAAAAACCATAGTGATAATAACCTTGCTATCAGATGGGGGCACCTCTCAGAGAACTAAGCTTCTTTAAAATCTGAGGTAGAAATCTCAACCAAGGTGGGAGGATGAAAACAAGTGGAGCTTTTCTGAAAGTGCATCATGAGTGCTTTCTGATGGAGGACATAGCAGATATATGGCAACACTGAATCTAATCCTGTTTGGATGTGAATATCAGAGTCTAAGAACAGATGGTCTTAAAAGATCTTCTATATAATTTCTCACGCCAACACATGCACAGAACATATCAGATTCATATTTGGCTTAATTCAAAAGTGAAGAGATGTTCAGCACAAGAATTTGTGCAAAGGAGGACACAGCTTAGCACAGCTGTATTTTCAGTTCTCTCTGATACACCACATGGAGTCTCATCTTGTACCTCTGTTCCATTCTTGCTATTACATACCAATATATATGAGCAGGGAATTCTAGGGAGTGAAGCCACAGTCTATTTTTGTATAGTTGTTTTACACTTTGCAGGAAAAACCATATCTCCAGAGTTGCATTTTGAAACATTTAAAAGGAAAATATGGAAAACATGAGGCTACAAGCCTTAAACAATGATACCTTCAGGCAGGGAATTCCTTATACATTTGCATACAAGTGTCTCTTTCCTTCAAACATTACTGACAAGACACAGTTGGCACTCTGAGGAACTGCAAGCACTAACCTTTCCATAAACATACAAGCGACCTCAAGCAGGTTCTCTGGAGAGGCAGCATAGAATTTTTTAAAACAAATAATAATGTGTGAAACAAACTTCAGATTACTGAATGTTTGCCAAGAATTGTGAACTCTGCCTCATATTGCCTGCCTGCAAGCACTGTCCGCCACAGAACAAACACGTAAAGATGAAAGTATTTCTCAAAATGTATCTTTAACTTGAATGTCTTGTTTTGGTTTTTACCATCTGTATATCCAGAAACACATTGCATTGACCAAATGTACTTGCTGCTTCCAAGGTAAACAACAACAACAACAATAAAAAGAAATGTAGCTACTTTACACAAAGTGGGTGCATAATAAATATCAGCTTTTGTTGCAGTCTTTGCTAATGTTCCTGTAGCTGAGAAGAAACATTTCAGGGGGGAAATAGGTATGTGCATTCACTGAACTGAAAAAGCATTCATTCATTCATTCATTCATTCATTCATTCGTTTGTTTGTTTGTTTGTTTGTTTGTTTCATTTTTATCCCGCCTTGCCGGCGAACTGGCTCAAGGCGGCTAACAACCATAAAATACCATCAAAGTGGTTTACAAATTAAACAAGTTAAAACTAGCATAAAACCAAACATTAGCGCATACACAAAATATAAAGCAAGAACATAACTGGCAGCATCAGAGTTCTCATGGTGAACAGTAGTACAAGATTCGACTGAAGGGACGAGGGCGATGTTATCCTGCAAATTCCCCCCGGTGGCAGCTCCTAATTGAAAGCCTGGCGGAAGAGCTCCGTCTTGCAGGCCCTGCGGAACTGTGATAAGTCCCGCAGGGCCCTGATGTCATCTGGGAGCTCATTCCACCAGTATGGGGCCGCCACCGAGAAAGCCCTGCCCCTGGTACAGGCCAGCCGAGCATCTTTCGGACCGGGGAGAGTCAGGCGATGTTGTGTGCCTGACCTCAGTGCCCTCTGGGGCATATATGGGGAAAGGCGGTCCCTCAAGTAGGCAGGCCCCTGACCATATAGGGCTTTAAAGTTCAACACCAGCACCTTGAACCGGATCCGGTATGCTATAGGCAGCCAGTGCAGTGACTGCAGCACAGGCCGGATGTGGTCCCATGAAGAGAGACCCATCAGCAGCCTGGCCGCAGCATTCTGCACCAGCTGCAGCTTCCGGATCCAGGACAAGGGCAGCCCCATGTAGAGAGCGTTACAGTGGTCAAGTCATGAGGTGACCATAGCATGGATCACTGTTGCTAGGTCTTCGCGTTCGAGGAAGGGGACCAACTGCCTAATCAGCCATAGATGGTAAAAGGCTGCTTTAGCAGTGGCTGCTACCTGGGCCTCCATTGTTAGGGAGGCATCCAGGAGCACTCCCAAATCCTGACCCTCGGCGCTGGCACCAATGGCGCCCCACCGAAGGACGGAAGTGGGAACCCTATCCCCGACCCGGTCCGACTCAAGCACAGGACCTCCGTCTTCATTGAATTCAGTTTCAGTCGACTCTGTCTAAGCCAGTCCACAACGTCCTGAAGCACCCGCTCCAGGTCACCTGGGGTAGAGTCAGACCGGCCACCCAACAGCAGATAAAGCTGGGTGTCATCTGCATATTGATGACACCCAAGCCCATGCCTCCGGGCAATCTGGGCAAGGAAGCGCATATAAATGTTAAATAACATCGGGGACAGCACTGCCCCTTGAGGAACACCACACACCAGTGGGTGTCTCTGGGAGGTCTGTTCCCCAAGCGCAACCCTCTGTCGCCAATCCTGGAGAAAAGAGGCAAGCCATTGTAAAGCAAGCCCCTTTATCCCCGAGTCGGCGAGGCGGTGGATCAGCAACTGGTGGTCAACCATGTCGAACGCAGCCGACAGATCCAACAACACCAGTGCCGCCGTGCCGCCTCGATCCAGATGTCTCCGGAGGTCATCCGTGAGGGCAACCAGTGCTGTCTCCATTCCATGACCCGGCCGGAAGCCGGACTGAAACGGATCTAGCATGGAGGTGTCATCCATGAAGCTCTGCAACTGGGTCGCCAAAGCCCTCTCCAATACCTTGCCCAAATAGGGCAGGTTGAACACCGGCCGGTAGTTGGCCAATACGGCTGGGTCCAGAGATGGTTTTTTCAGGAGGAGGCGGACCATCGCAACCTTGAGTGCCCCCAGGAAGAGCCCTTCCGTAAAGGTTGATAATCTCCCGAAGAGCACCACGCAACCCCTCGTGACATGCTTTTATAAGCCACGAGGGGCACAGATCAAGGCTGCATGAGGTTGGGCGTACAGTCAAGAGCAACCTGTCGACCTCCTCTAGACTGAGAGGACTGAAGTGATCCAGAATGGAACCTGAAGACGTGCATGGAGCCTCAAGTTCACACACTGTCTCAACTGTGGCCAGGAGATCACGGCGGAGTAGCAAGATTTTATCTGCAAAATAGCTCGCAAAAGCCTCACAGCCAATTTCCAATTCCCTAGCATTTGGCGTGCCCTGTGGCAACTCAGTTAAAGACCTAATGGTTCTAAATAATCTAAACAGCCATTTTCTCCAAGGGAACTGATCTCTCTAGTCTGGAAATCCATTGTAATTCCAGGAGATCTCCAGGCTCTACTTGAAGGCTGGCAACCTCAGCTAGGGTATAGTTTTCTGCAAACCTGGTGGAAACCCTGTTTGCAGGAATATGGGAAAGGTTTAAAAATGGAGGGATATACCCCAAAACAGCAACATATGCAGATGTTGCAAAAAAAATCAACAACAAAGAACAGAACTTCAGGTGGCATTTTGGCCTTCAAGAACTAGTGCAACAAACAGAAGGGGGGCATTTATGGAATAAGTAGGAGCATGGAGGGATTGGGTGGGGTCAGAGATCATCAGTTAGTAATGGAAGGGAGGTGTAGTGAGAGAAAGAAAAAGGAAAAGGCAAACATTTGGGGTGAGCTGTTGGGAGGGGGGGAAAAGAGCAGGTAGTTGGTCATAGAGATGGTCAGAAAGAAGAATTAAGAGATAGGTGATCAGGTAAGGGGATGAAAAAAAAGCAAGTGAATAAGGAGTAAATAGGGGGTGAGGAAGTAAAGCCATAGAGAAAGGGAGGGAAGATGGGCAGAGATTAAGTAAGAGGTAGGGAACCGGGTGTTCAGGAGAGGAATGAGATTTCCTTCAGGCTCCCTCACAGCCCGTTTCTTGAATGCAAACGTTTGACGGCAAAGTTAAAGGTCACAGAAAACTTACTGTACATCAGTGTTTATCTGTTGACACACAGAAATATGCATGATTTTTTACACAAAAGAAGTATTTTCTTTTAGCTAATTCCTTGATAATAATGTTCAGAAGATCACAATGGGAAAGGTAACAAAACTTGCATGCCAGAGAAGCAGCATGGGATCTAGTTTCTATGGGCAGAGAGCCACAGTTTGGGAATGTACATCATTAAATTAGCACTATGTCTAAAGCTGACTGGATATTACAACATCATGGCAGTAATCCACGTGTCATGGAATCTTCTATAAGGCAGCAGAGGTTACAAACTGGGACTCATGGCTGGCAGTCTCCAGAACTGTATGTCCTATACAATCACGGCAGAACATCTGTTAAATAAATTGGAAGCTGACTAGGTAATACTCATGTTGCACCAGTTCATTTAGCTTCTGGTCAGGTGATGCAAGAAACAAATGCAGCTCCACTTGGCTCTATAGTCTTAGCCACAGGATCAAGACATTGCTATCTATAAGGGCTAGCCTATCTTCCTTCACAACTCTGCCGTAAAACCTTTGGTTCAATCCCCACCTTCTTATTTCAGTCTAAATTCATGTTGATGTATGTGACATTTCCCCATATTGTATCTCTCTTCTTATCTTTCTTTTCTGTCCTTCACAGTGCAATCCAAAGGACATTTTCCTGGGAGTAAGCCCTGTTGATAAACTGTAGTAGAGTTCAGAGTAGACTTGCTTAGGATTGCTCCCTTAGTGGCTCACCCACATTAAAAAAATTATGATTGGATCCTGCAGAAATTTTCTGTAATGGGGAAACTTTAACTGATTCCCACCTCCTGCTGCAGATCCGATTCCCACTGCTTCTCTCCTCACACTGTTCCAAGGGTCCACTGTAACCCAGGAGCAGTATCTGGGGCAGATGAGATTTGAGGCTGCAGCAGAAGAGGCAAGGCAAAGAAAATCCACTCCACTGGAGGAAATCCCTTTGGTCAGCAGAAATGATCCACAGATTGAAAGTGTAAGATTGTAAGCACACTGTGGCTGTGGCCACAGTTTTGCTTGTGTGACTCCATAAATTGCCACAATATTGGTGCTATATAAATACCCAGTGAATCCCAGGTCCCTCCTGGAAACCAGTGGAGGATGGGGGAATTACCAGGAGCATGAGGGACACCTAGGTGACATCGCTGGCAATGTGACTATGTAACTTCTGGTGTGTGCTGGAAGTGACATCATCAGATTATGCTGTTGGGACAATGCTTTGGTACTTGGGCAAAGACTCTATGGTAAAAATTATGTTGCCATGTTGCCAGTGATATAGCCTGGGCCTCATTCTCTCTCCTGGTAAGTCCTCCCACTGCCCAGCTAATTAGTGAAGCGGGCAGGACCTGGCAGCAGGGGACCTTCACCTCCACCAAAGGGGTCTACCAACCCTACCAAGGAATAAATTGCCTGCTCTTTATTAATGTACTCTAACTCCTCAAATCTGAAGGAAGGAAAGAAGCAGAATTTACTGATATACATACGGAAGGTCCCAGAATTGAAATAGCTGAAATGTCAAATGAAGTCTGACGGCCCAGTCCATCAAGGGTTTGGGTATGATCTTGGATGCCTCCTTGACTATGGAGGTTCAAATCGCATATATTGGCAAGCTAGCATTTTTTCATCTATGCCAAGCTCAGCAGCTGGCCCCTTTCTTGTTGCGCTCTGACCTAACCACAGAAATCCACACAACAGTCACCTCCAAGCTAGACTACTGAAATTCACTCTATGCTGGCCCCGACCTTGTGGAACGCTCTGCCAAATACCATCAGGGTGCTGCAGGACCTCATACAATTCTGCAGAGCCGGTAAAGGAGAGATGTTCCGCCAGGCGTTTGGTTGAGGATAGCAACGGTTTTCATTCCAGCTGGCACCCTCTTTTGCTCTCCAGATAAGTCGTCCTCACAAGGTAGCTGGGAAGTCCAGAATGGGGAGTAATTTCAGTTCACTATCTGGAGTTTTAACTGTATTTATTGGTACTGTTGTATTTTAATTGTAGAATCTGATGTTTTTATTTACTGTTGTATATCGCCCAGAGCCCTGCAGTAGAAGGGATGGGTGATTCAAAAAAAAAAAAAAACTCCAGTAATATCTTAGAGACCAACAAGATTTTCAGGGTATAAGCTTTGGAGAGTCAACGCTCCCTTTATCAGATACAAGTTGGAATGGAGAACCCAGAGTCCTTATATCCCAGTCAAAAGGTAGGAGGGCTATTGCAAAGAAGAGACACAGGATGCAAGGGTACATTGCACACTGTAATCAGCTTGATTAGAGTAGAGGGGAAATGCTTGGAGACAGAAAATTAGCATCTGTAGTGAGATAAGATTCTTATGTCCCTATTCAGCCCTGGATTCATTGTTCTGAATTTGTGGATGAACTCAGGTTCAGCAGTCTTACTTCCTAACTCCCCCTGAAGTTTCTGTGTTTGAGGACTGTCACTCATATGTCAGCAATGGAATATCTTGGAAGATTTAAATGTTCTCTCACTGGTTTCTGAGTACTGTGGTTTTTATTGTCCAAATTATGTCTATTTACTTTTTTGTGCAGGGACTAACCTGCTTGTCCAATGGAGAGAGTGAAAGGGCATTGCTTGCATTTGATGGCATATAGAATGCTGAAAGATAAACAAGTGAATGAACTTGAAATGGTATGGGTGGTGTTGTTAGGTCCTGTAATTGTGTTGTCAGAGTGAACACAGGGACAGAGTTGGCATCTTGGTTTGTTGCAGGCCCTAGTCCCAGAGTTCATGCTCATGGTAGGAAGTGCACTATTGTAAGTGAGAAGCTGTTTAGGGTTAGAAGGAGGTCTGTGGGCAAGAAAAGGTTTGCCTTCCAGTGCCTGTGAGAGAGGAGTATCATCGTCCAGCATAGATTCAAGCCATTAATGATGTTTTGAACTGGTTAGAGCAGTATTCTGTTGTTGGCAGGGCTATTCTTGGGCAGGAACACACAGGAACGGAGTTCCGGCTGGCTCCTGAGCTGGCCATACCTACAACCAAAACCTCTGGCATATGTGGCTACAGAGCACACTGCCCTCCCCATGTTACAAACAAGTGGGAAAGGCAGCATGTTAAAATGCCATCTTTCCCTCTGGGGAGCCCATAGGGATATCCTTGTCAATTTCACTCCCTGCCAGTCAGCTGAAAGTGAAATTGACAAGAAAAAGCCTCTCTCTGCCTTCCCTTCTCTAGCTGACATGTTGCAGGCAGGGAACCCAGGCATGTTGAAAATGTCTTTCTTTCCCTCCCCAATCTGGGGCAGGGAGAGAAAGACATTTAACCATGCCCCCACACACACTTCCCCAAGCCTCTCCGCAACAGCCGTCTGGTTGGAGGAGTGGGAGGAGACCAGAAAGGTGATCTTTCAAATCCCAGGTGCTTCAGCAGCACCTTTCCCCAGCCGTCTGGTTCGGCGGTTGGGTGTAGACGAGAAAGGCGATGCTGAAGTGGGGCGGAGAAGCTTGTGGGGGGGGGGGGAGATGCAAGTTTCCATGCCTGCCCTGTGCTTTCCCAGGCCCCTGCCTAATATGCTAATGAGCTGCTCTGTCAGGAGTGTGGCCCAATATGCTAATGAGTTTCTGCTGGGCTTTTTCTACAAAAAAAAGCCCTGGTTGTTGGTATTCTGTTGTTGTTTCATTTGGTACTATCTTGCAGCAGGTTATCCCTTGGTATCGTTCTTCCTTCGCTAATCTGTTCCCTTACCCACCTGAAAAGAATTTCAGTAAAACGGACTTCCGGCAAGATTTGCGACCATGGCGGACGCGCTCCTCCGCACTAGCGGGGAGCGCGATCCGTACCCGGCGGGAAGAAGGGGCTTCGGACCGGTGCCGAGCCCCCAGAGACCCTAGTGAAGGGGCTCTGCCTGGGGTGGCACGAGGGGGATCTCTCCCTACGGTGGCGATCGAGGGATTGAGGTCCCCTTTCATCACCCCCATAGGTTCCCCCGTCCGTGGGAGCCGTATGGCTAAAAGCGCAAAACCGAGAAGCAGCAGAGAGTGTGAAGCAATGAGGCTGGAACTGACAGTTACGCTTGGAGAAACAGTGAGTCTGAAGTAAAAAGAAACAGAATACAGCGGGAAAGGCGGGTGGAGTAAAACCCCCCCCCCTCGAGACTGGCGTACTTACGGGACTCTTTACGTGGCGTTACTGCATGAAAAAACGGATGTTCGGCTTGCTTGATGGCAGCATCGCTCTTTAGAGGATATGAACTTTAAAAAGATATAAGCGCAGTCGTGGAATTTGCTCCTTTCGTCCATCTTATCTAACTATCAACAAAGAAGCACAGTCTCAACAATGGCGGGGAAACCGAAACCTTCCCCCAAACTAGGAAGTACAGCTCCGAGTTCAAAGGTTGATACCACGGAGATGAGCACGGTGTTCTCCTCGTTATTGCGACCTCTAGTGGACCAAATGACAGCTCTCAACGTTAAGATGGACAAGATGCAATTGGACCTGAAGGAGTCGAATAAAACTACAGAGAAGCTGCAGCGAGAACTTCTGGAAGTTAAGACTTCAGTTAAAAATCATGATTCAAGACTACAAAAAGCGGAGAAAGAAAAGGCCTTCCATTCTGATCAGCTCTTGAAACTTCAGATGGAAAGATCGAATTTTTTCCTAAGACTTCAGAATGTACCAGAGGATAAAGGAGAAGACCTTAAAAATCTGTTAAGTGAAGCGCTTGAACCAGTGACGGGCTTAAAAGCAGCGGAAATAAAAAGCGATATGGATATGGTTTACAGAACCTATCCAGATTATACTAAAAAGAAAAGCCTGCCTGGTGAGATTCAGATAAGATTCTCCAAAAAGTCAACAAGAGATGTGGTGCTCAGGACCACAAATAAAGCAGTTCTGAAGATCAAAGGAAAAGAAGTTAAAGTGATGAAAGACATCCCATTTGAAATAAGGAAAAGAAGGAAAGCCTATGGAAAACTGACATCTTGGCTACAGTCTGAATCTATTATCTATAGGTGGAATGTTCCGGAAGGACTGAGCTTCAGCATCAAAAACAAGAAATACAAGATTGACTCTGTCCAACAGGCGAAAAGTTTTTTGGAAAAAAGCAAAGAAAAGAAAAAAGAGAAAGACTCAGATGGTTCACTGGCATCGCAAGAAAGTATGTATGGATTTGATAGCTCAAAGAGCGAAGAAGAAACGTCTGACTCGGAAAAGGGAGCAGCAGCCCCAAAAGTACAAGAAGAGACTGTTAAGACAAGAAGAGGACGAAAGAAGAAATGAAGGCTGAAATGTTTTTTGAAACTGCACTTATAAATAATAGATTATGTGTATAATTAAGCATTCCTTTAAAAGAGCATGTCTGTCAAACAGCTTTTTTTTTATTTTTCATGTATCATCAGTAACAATTTTATCTAAATATTAGCCAAGGTTTAAAACGCCTCATATGTATTAATGGCATAGCAATATTAAGCAAATGATAAAGCACACTCTGTATAAGGTAAACATAGCTTAGAAAAGTAGCGTTGTAGAATTAGATATAGATAAAATTAATAAAAATTTAAAAAAAAAAAAAAAAAGAATTTCAGTAAAACATCTATTCCCAAGTACCCTCTAAGTCTGGTGACTGGGCTAGGGGAAATGGAGGGGAAACATACACCAGTTCCTGTCAAGGAGACAGACTTGTAACAAAGAGCATATAAGGCCCTACACAGAGAGGTAGGGTGTTCTCTCCAGGCCGGTAACCAGGATTTTGTGGCTTGTGGGGCAATTTTTTTTCTGGTGGGGCTGCCATTATTTGCAGCTTGGATTGCGCACATGCAGCCCCCCTGCTTCTTCCCAAAAGCATTTAAAGGGATCCTTCAAATCCTTTTGAGAAGAAGTGGGGGTGGCGCATGCCCCCTCCTGCAAGATTTAAAGGGCCCTCCAGCTGAACAACAGGCCACGTGCTCCCCCGTCGATCAGCTGAAGGGCCCTTTAAATCTTGCAGAAGGGAAGAGAGCGGCAGTGCATGTCACCCCCCCCTCAAAAGCATTTAAAGCATCCCTTTAAATGCTTTTGGTAAGAAGGTGGGACTTTAAGAAGCAGGGGGCCTATACGGAAGACGGCAGAGCGGAGCCTCCAATAGCCCCACTGTAACTATGGGCCAGGTTCTCTCCCTGGAAGCTGAGCAGTAGTGAATCTGCTTTGGGAGGGAGCTCATCTTGCCCTGTGGAGGGGTGAGTCTGGCCTACTTGGATCAGGTATTGAAACAGAGTAGCAACTAAGTAAGGTAGTCATGTCAGAGACCTTTGATAATTTCTGGTCAGCTTCTTTCTTTGTAAGTTTTGCCCTGTATTAATTCTACCTCATTTTTATAACTTTTCTCCTATTACTTGTAGTATTTAATTGCCTGGGTTCTTCATGCATCAAATTTGGCCACACATCAGGACATGTCTCACTAAAGAGGTGGTGGCCTAGAGGCAGGGAGGGTGCTCCGGGCCCTTTCCAGTAAACCAGACTGATGGCAGTCAGTTAAGGCCCTTGCTTAAGAACATAAGAGAAGCCAATGTTGGATCAGGCCAGTGGCCTATCGCGTCCAACACTCTGTCACACAGTGGCCAAAAACACCAGGTACATAAGAACATAAGAGAAGCCAATGTTGGATCAGGCCAGTGGCCCACTGAGTCCAACACTCTGTCACACAGTGGCCAAAAACACCAGGTGCCCTCAGGAGTGGGGCCAGGACACGAAAACACCAGTGGGGCCAGGACACTAAAAGCCCTCCCACTGTTGCCCCCCCCCCACCAAGCACCAAGAATACAGAGCATCCCTAGCCCCAGACTGAGAGTTCCTATCTATACTTTGTGGCTAGTAGCCACTGATGGACCTCTGCTCCATATGTTTATCTAATACTCCAGGGCAGAAGGGGACAGGAGGAAAGGAGGGTGTGTGGGGGAGAGGTCCCTGGAAGGCAAAACCTGCAGGGCCTGAGCACCATACCATGGCAAGGTCTACTCAGAAGTAAGTCCCACTTTATTCAATGGGGTTTACTTCTGGAAAAATGTTTTTAGAAGTGCAGCCTAAGCTACTTTAATATTATAAAATACAAAGTAATTTTTTAAATTCATTTTTATCTTTAAAAAAACTGTTATTTGATCAAGAAGTTAATTAACAAAAATGCCATATATGTGACTGTGCATATGTACGTGAATTAAACATAGAATAAAGGTGTACTTACCTATCAAAACTATAAGCTCTCTAGAAACTTCAGGCTTTTCACCAGGAACGATTTTAAAGATCATCTGGATTTTTAAAACCCTTCTATAAACAGGGCCAAGATCCAAAGTGCTTCTTTACATAGTGTTTGTACCTACCTCCGCTAGATTCATAACTGTTTCCCTTTAGATAAGAGACTACCATGCAATATTAAAAACTGCTTGTAAAACTCCCCTCAGATTAAAACGCAATTAGCCATGCTGAGAGGCTACAGTTTATTAATGAAAATAAATTCAAATTCACAACAGCCTGCAATCACATGCACCAATTACATAAATATTTTAAATAGTTTTTATCTCAATCAAGTTTAATCACTGAAGTAACATTTCAAAGACAGAGTGTGTCCACAGCAAGGTTCTTATTAGAAAGATAAAATATAAATTTATTGTGACAATGGGAATGCAGACAGTCCCATAATAATTTGTTGTAAATGATTCTGGCATTAACTGGTACCTCAATGGCTAAACCCAATGTCTGTTTAGTAATCTATCATATCTGTTTTCTAATATTAAAAAAAGAATTCTGATCTGTCAAGTTTCCCATTTTCATGCTTCTTCCATTCTGAATGACAATTCATACCAGGTATTCAGAGTATGAGCACTTGTAGTTGCTAGGGTAGCTGTGAACTCATCCTTGACACATTCTAAGTCAATTGTGTTTCTATTAATCAGCCCAGGAGTGCTAATCTGCCAGTGCTAGCGGTAGACATTTTTACCCTTGAAATGAAAAGTCAGAATCTCCTTTCCTCTCCAGATGTTTTCTGACAACACTCACCTCTGGAGAGTTAGGAAAATACCACCCCTTTTTGGTAGTAGAAAGGGGCATCAAGTCACAGCTGACTTATGGCAACCCCCATAGAGTTTTCAAGGCAAGAGACATTCAGAGGTGGTTTGCCACCGCCACTCTGTGTCACAACCCTGGACTTCTCTTGGTGGTCTCCCATCCAAATACTAGCCAGGGCCAACCCTGCTTAGCTTCCAAGATCTGATGAGATCAGGAGAGCCTGGACTATCCAGGTCAGAGCGTCCCTTCTTACTGCTTCATGTAATTCTAGCTTTAAAGTCTACTGTTCTTCTCCTTTCCCATCTAGATGAGTTGTGCATGTTCTCTAGGGGATGATGATAAACGTGCATACAAGTTGCTAAATAGCCCTGTTCTGACCTTTCACCATAAGCTGTGTTGAAACCGAGCAGGTGTTTCAGACCGGGTGGGGGATCAGGGACAGCTTGGCACACAAACGCTGAAGAACTGAGGCTGAGCGAACAAGCAGTGACAGGAAATCTAAAACCCCAAGTAGCCAGACTCAAGCTGCCCTGGGGCCTTTTGAAGGAGTAAAAACATAAAACATGAGAGCCGGGCTTTGCATAAAAATACAAAAAAAGAGAGCCAGGCTTTGTGTACCAAAAGTTCAAGAACTAAAGCATCACGTGGAAACCAGTCAGTGATGGCTGAGCCCTTTAAAGAACGAATTTGATTCAGAGGCAGGACCAGTCCGACGGCAGGTGTGCGGGGCTTCTGTTTCCTTGCTTAGTGGAAACGGCGTCAGGTGCTATCGAAGCCGCGTGAGGTACTGTAATTTTTATCGCAGGCTCCCCTTTTTGACACTTCCTCAAGCCTATGGCATTACTTTTGACAACATCAGCCACCAACTGAACGGGCCTCGCCACCCCTTCCGCTCACGGCTCCTTCCCCTCCTCGACCGACCAGCCTCCGCCTGTCCCGTCGTCGCCCCGCCTCTGAGGCGGGCTCGGCGCCTGCGCAGACTGGTAGGGAGGCCGGGATTCGGCGGGCGGGCGGAGGAATGCGCGTTACAGTTAAATAGTGGGTACAGCGGCCGCAGGAGTGGCGGGTGGCGTTTGTGGAGTCGGGTGAGGGCGGCGAGCGGCGGTCGCTGGCTGGCTGGCTGGCTGGGGACAGGGTCAGCCCGGGCTGCAGCGTCGTCGTGGGGGTGGTAGGCAGCCGCGACGGGAGGGAGAGGCGAGGCGGCGGACGACGGAGGAGGAAGAGGAGGACGCCGACGCCGCGCTGGCTGAGCGGACGGATGGGCTCCATGGCTCGGCGTGGGCTCCTGGGAGGCAGCAGCAGCAGCGCCAAGAGCTCCTCCGCCACCGCGAGTAGCGGCGCTGGGTCCCCTTGAGAGGCGCCTTCCCGCTTGGAGGGAGGGGGAACTAACTGCCGCCTGGCAGGCCGGAGGAGAGAGGAGCCCGCGGGGGCCTCTGGGTCGCCTTCCTCCCTGACAGACGCGCCGGGCACTGGAGTTGGCGGCGGCGGCGGCGGCGTCTTCTCTGCCTCTATGATGAAGTTCAAGCCGAACCAGACGCGCACCTACGACCGGGAGGGCTTCAAGAAGCGGGCGGCGTGCTTGTGCTTCCGCAGCGAGAGGGAGGACGAGGTGAGAGCGGGACTTGGCCGGGGGGCCTCGGGGGCGGAGCGGGGCCGGGGGGGGTGAGGTGAGTTGGGGGGGGCCCGCAGGCGCCAGGCTCCCCCCAGGGGTCGCCGGAGAGACGTCACCGCGCCCGGCCCCTTCCCGGCGGCGCTGCTGCTGCTTGCTGCTGCCCACTCGCCGACCCCTTTGTTTGCGCCGGGGTCCGAGGGAGCGGGCGGGGCCTGCTGTCGCTCCCCCCTTGCGTGTCTCCTCGGTCCCTCCCTGCCCGCCGCCGTGGCTGCTGCTATGGCCGCCGAGGAGGAACGGTGCTGGCTGGGGAATGTCACGGTCCCTCTCTCTGCTCCTCGGTCGGGCCGACTGGGATGCCTCGTCGGCGGTGCCAGGCAATCCAGGCTACAGTTTGTCGCTGCAGGCCGGGCAGGGAGCGGAACTGTCTGTAGACTTGGTAGTTGGGTCCTCCTAACTCAGAGCAAGTCAGCTGCGCTTTAAAGTCAGCGAGTTGGCATTCAGAGGCTCGGTGGCGCATCCTTCGTTCCTTGTCATCAGCTGGACTGGACAGAGCTGGCTGTCTCCGCTGGTGGCCTGATGTGTTTCAGCGCCCTCTTCCTTAGCGGGGGGCGGGGCGGGGAAAGCAAGTTGTAGCGGCCCTCGCAATTTTTGTAGACAATCTCCCTCTTCTCCCCCCCCCCCCAAAAAAAAGCCCCACAACAACCGAAACCCTACAGGCTAGGCAGATAAGGTTCTTATTTCTGTAATTGCTGCTCCAAGATGACTCTTGCGTTTGCTGCTTCACTTTGTTAATTTGGAGAGTGGCGGTAAATTCCTGGCTGGCTACTATTGTACAATGCCAGGTAGGTCAGCGTTAGTATTGTGCTGTACTTATGCTGATTTCATGCATAAAACTGCTTGTGACCTAAAGTACACATTTGTATAAGGAGTTGCTTTGAACACTTGATTCTTACATCACATTTCATTCAACAGTGTGCAAAAGGTGCAGTAATACTCTGCAAGCTTTTAAATGCAACAAGTCCGGCAAGGTGGGATACGAATATAAATAATAAATAAATAAATCTCTGTCTCAATAAAATATTGCTAGAAAGAAAAAATATTATTTGGTAAGCAGGCAGATTCTCCATTACTTTAGGGATATTTTAAACCATAGTGTAGACTTGCCTTCTGGTGCTTGTCAAATAGTTGTTTCAGCAATAGTAGTTTCCTGGTTATGGAGATACTACTACTTTTGTCTGTTGTGGATGACACTCTGCAAAATATGCATGTGTATTGGAGAGTACGCCCCACTAATCATACGTATTTTATTTTTTTGGAAGAGTAGCACAGAAATCTTCTAGAGATACTCTTTGAGGTGAGCTACAGTGTGAAGTGTAACAGATGTAAATTAAAATCACAAATTAAGTAAAGATACATAAGAAGACTACTTGTTAATGCAGTTTTTCCTCCCAGTGGTCACCTCCAGTGTGGGCTGTTCAGACATTTTCTAAATGTTAATCATGGTTGTAAGGGACAATACCATAGTCTAGACTTTAGTGTTTTGACATCTGGATGTCTATACTATCTGCAAGAAATGTGTGGTGTTAAACTTTGCATTGCACTTTATGCATACATCTCAAATCTGAGTGTTTCAAACTAAAGTTTCTCTCAGATTTAACTTCTGATTATACCCTTGGAGGAAAAAAATCACCTTCCCTGTACATGGCAAAAAAGTGTCTAAGGAATAGGAAATGCCACTTGCCATTTACAAATTACAATTGTAGGGGGGAACTAAGATAGTCCTGCATCCATAATGTTGCATTTGTAGGTTTAGCACTGGGAGCACCAGGACTGGGATTTCATGGAGGATTTCTGTGGACAAAAGTGGCACAATTTTCAGCGATAAATTCAGTGACAGCAGATCTCCATCTGTCCTCTTCATGCTGGTTCTGGGCATTTGAGAGCTGTAGTGAGAAGGAGAGGCAAGGAAATAGTGCTATATGTGCAAAAATTGCTTTTGGATCCAAGCCTGATAAAGGAAGGTATGGTCACAGAACTAGAGGCAGTTTTGCCTAAAGCAGCCTTAACTTTAACTGTTGGAGCTGTTGGCAGAAACCCCATTTGTTATGTGATGCAGTTGTAGAATGCCCTAGTCCAATTGGGATGTTGATGCTGGAAGTAAATGGGATTGCAGGAAGCTCCACCCATCTGAAATAACGATAGTGTGGTATTGCACAGTCCCCTGTGTGCACAGGGACTGCCAACACAGTTTTCTGGAGACTTTTCTCCTGTCCTGAACATTGTGGCATGTTAATGTAGTTGGTCAGGATTCCTCTGGTTTCTGAGTGTAGTATTTTCTAAGCTGGCCTTAATGCTTTTCACATCATCAACCTGTAGTATCAGAATGTGATTAATGGAAGTGAGAGATAATAAATGTAGAAGGGCATTTACAAATTGACAATGCATCAGCTAATATGTACTGCATATTTGTGTGGTTCAACTTCTAGTTTAACTTAAGAGTGAAAGAATTGCCACTCCTGAGTAGATTCAAGGTCCATCTGGTACAGCATTTTGAGAAATTCACAAGCATGGTGGTTGTTTTATAGTCTTATAGTAAGCATCTATTTAAATTAGATTGTATATTGATGTTAAGAACAAACATGTTAAATCAGAGAACTAGCTCTGAAACTGAATCATGGATATCTGATTAAAAATGGTTGTATGGCTGATTTTCTGTGTAGAAGACAGAACGGGGCGGGGAGAGAGATATCTAAAGTTATAAATGACACAGAGCCATTATGGCCTTCCTACTGTACCCACCAACTGGCTAGCAAGTTATAACAGGTGCTGGATGTGCCAGGATCACCCACAGAGCCAATATGGATGATTATTTTCTACCTGAATTCTGTCAGAACAGTAGCTGTGTTAATCTGTTGTAGCAGAGAAAGAGAGGGCTAAAGCGGCAATTTAAAGACTATCTGGATTTATTCTAGCACACATTTTTGCAAGTCATATCTTGTTTATATCTGAAAAAGTAATGTATGACTAGTATAAGTTTATACTGGAATAAGCCTGGTTAATCTTAAAGGTGCCACTTGATTTTTGTTTTGGTTCACCAGAGTTCTGCAGCATATTCCTTTCTTAAATTATGAGTACTTAGCTTTCTGTTAACCAAACTGTATGGACACTTATTTTCTTTCTTATGGAGAAACCCTACTTCATCCAGTAACTACAATCACTTTGATTCTGGAAGGTGTTGGACATTTGTTGCAGCCTGATTCCCTGTGCATGGAAAACCCACTTTATTCAGTGAGATTTCTGAATAAATGTGCATATGGTTGCAGCTCTGACCTTCATGTAAGCGGTATCCTTTCATGTGCATGCAGGTATAAATGTGTGTCTAGGCAGACACAGTTCTGTAGTTCAAGGCATATGGGTTGCATTGCCTGGGATTTAGGATTCCCAGGCTGCTCAGAAAATACAAAGGAACTGGGTTCTGAACAGCATTGCACACATTTCAACTGTGAAATTGGTGTAGATCATTAAATCAATATACTCTGTTGTTTTTTGGCTAAGATCAAGTGTAGTATTGGATCTTATCAATGTACTGTGTTATAAGCATGACATGAATCTGATTGCCATTCCCTGTTAGCCATAATATCTGGTGGTCAGAAGTATCTTGTTAATGTGCACACTCTGGTTTTTCAGTATCCTGTCTAACAGCTGCTGATACATTTGCGTTATAAAGTATTTAAAATGTAGCTTAAACTAGTGGCAGTGAACTCATTTTTTTTTTCAGTTTGTTGCATGAGAAGTCCTCCCAAACCTGTAGGCAACCTTGAGTCATCTTGATAATTTAGTTAAACATCTTACATACAACTTGGGCTGTAGAGGGAGCTCTAACCTTACTAGAAAGTTAAGCGAACCAATTTTTTAACTGCTATTTTAGGCTGGAATAGCTTGCTTTGAAAGGGTGAGACTAACTCCTCTGCACATGTCTGTGAACTTTAGGTCCTGGTGTAGTTGTGATAGTCATAATAACAGTAAATAAACTGTAAGTGGAAAGAATGGAATGATCTGCTGTATAGCACAAGTCTTGCAGTAACTACCCTTTCTTGCAACTAGTTGGATTTCCACGTAAGATAATGCTGCCATTATACCAGTAGACTGTTTCATTGGTGACTCCTTGTGCTTTTTGGGTGGCCTCAGGAGGGTTAGCCAGAGTCTCATTGCTTGCTGTAATGAAGAAGCAGCTGACATTTGTGTACCTCTGTCAAGATATAGACGGCTTTCATCTGGTAAGTGGGGATGTTGTTGACGTCAAGCTCATTTGGTGGTGGCATAATTAAAATGCTGATTGTGAGCTTTCAGTGGATATAGTAGCTAGAAATCCCTGATGTATAGCCTTGTATTAATTCAAATAAAAATGAGTACCCATCTTTTGAGTCACAGCTTGAATGGCAAAGGCCATGTAATAAGCTTACACTCTGTTATGTGTATGAATTCTTGATGCATTTTTCCACTTTAATTCTGTAGGTGACTTCTGCTGCACAGGAAAAAGTGACCTTATAATTTGAGACAGATCTACACATAGTTTCACTCTCTGGTCCTTAAGTGATTATATGCTGGAATTGCTATGTGAAGGATCTAGGACTGACATCATGGTAGCAGTTTTGTACAGAATAAGAAGGGTGCTGCATCTTGAACAAACTGCAGTGATGTTCATTTGTTCCCAACTATAATGGCTGCAGTCAGGCTGCATGTCTCCTCCAGGTCAATGACATGCCATATGCAATGTGAATTGCCTCTCTGCACTGTCCTTGCCTTGGTTGAATAATGGAATACTTCAGCAGTTCAGCAGTGGATACATGGAACTTTAAATGACTCTAAATTACTCTGATAGCTTTCATCTTACTTAGTCACTTAGTCTAGCTTGGCTTGAAATGGTTAAAGACATTGGTTAAACCGGGGGGGGGGGGGGGGACTTGCTCAGTGTAAGAGCCACCTAGAACAGGGGTGGCCAAACTTGCTTAACGTAAGAGCCGCATAGAATAAACATCAGATGTTTGAGAGCCACAAGACACGAACAAAATTACCTGCTTTTACTGGAAAATAAGCAAATTTGCTTTTATTAACATTAAATGAGACTGCCAAAAATAATAACAAAAGGGGTAAAAGCAGATATTGATAATGATATTAATTTGTTCCATGATATTTGTTTGCTAATGATATTTAGCTTCCCCAGCCGCCCTGCCGGGAGCCACATAATATATGTAAAAGATAATGCTTACATAATACATGTGAAAGAGCTGTATGCGGCTCCCGAGCCACAGTTTGCCCACCCCTGGGTTAAACTATTAAAAGGTTAGCTTGCTGAAAGATAATTTGGCTCTTGTGGATACCTATGACGAGCTTAGCAGAAAGATTTACAGGTGAAAATGGGTGATAGTTCACGTCTAATCTTACAGTTTCTGGAGCATCTACGGTACGGTAATGGTTGGAGCCTTGGTAGGCTTGAGTTATCAGTCCTATTGACTGCATTTTAACTTACTCTGTTCATGTCAGGCTCTGGAAATCTTCCAGGCTTGTTGCTCAGTTTGAATTTGCTTATTTCAGCAAGGGGAAGACAAGGTTGTAATAGATCTTTTCTTTTAAGTACAATTTTAGCACACTGTGGGACAGGTTTCAGACGAAACATGAATCAAATGTGTAGGACCCTGATAAATGCTTAACATCTCAGATCTCCACACAAGGCTAGAAATATGACTTTAGACAGTTGAGTGTTTAATTTTTTTCTTTTTTCTTTAAAAAGCAAGGGGAAAAGTCAAAATCCGGCAACTAAATAGAATTAAAAAAACCCAAAAGCCTATGTTTAAGGGACATGTTCTGTGAGTTACAAAACCAACAGTTAGACGTTTTACTTAATCCTTTGTTAAAAAGAGCTGCTGTGGTGTCCAGTATATCCTAAACATAACTTTTTGCTGCATGTGTTGAAACTTGAGGTCCATAGAGAGCAGTTACAAAACTTCAAGGCCATATCCCATTGCTTTTAGCACTCTAGCCCTTTGTTCCATTTATTCCTGAGACTCTACATATCATAATGAACATCAAACATTTATAGATAAGTATTGTAGGTTTCATTTTCTGCATAGATTCAGTTAGAGCTTCCAGGAGCAAAGGGGACTCAAGACACTTAATGCCATGTGTCAAAGAACCTTAAGGCCAAGCTCCCGCTTAAGGGTGATAGGCTGGACAAAACCAAAGTGCGGAAGTGTGAGTCTACACACCCCATGGTGGTGCTGCCATCAGTCCTCTTAACTACCCAGACAGCTAGAGACCAAGGGATGAAGCCTTCAGCCCTCCTGGGGTAAAGATCAAGAAAGTCAACCCTGTAAGGTTGTACACTCACAAGGTGAGTTTCAAAACATTTTGGTAGCTGTAGCCAATGTAGGCCAAAGTACTGGATCCCACAAAATATAATTAAAGTGATTTATTAAAAGAGTGTTCAGGAATATGCAATAAAAGCATTGAACAATGAGGATAAAAATAATAAAGCTAAATAACTAATGTAAGCACTTTTACAAGAACTGGTTACAGTCTAGATTTTACCTTGAGAAAACTGAGTCCATGATAGTTCTAAAGTCAATCAGGTGCCCAGTCATTCTGGACTATCCAGAAGTTAGTTGTGTATGAATCAAAGGGCAAAACAAGAATGAAAGATACTTCCTTTATGCCTCACAACCTGCATTGGCATGATTCTGATTGACCAATCAAGTGCAGGCCCAATGATGTAATTTAACCCACCAAGTGACTCAATGTATCAGGTAAGATTGCCAGTTAGCTCTGGCGCTCTGCAGATGTATCAAATCCAATTAAGCAGATACCTTCCTACAGTCCAGAGACCTTTGTGTTAATGAGATAGAAGGTGAAGACCCATTCTGGGGGCCCTGAAACTGCTCGGCCTGATGATCTACCCAGCACCTGTGAAAACCTCCCACTGTCCTTATCTCTCCCTCTGAAGCTGCAGTCAGCTTGACCTTGGTTTCTCAGGCAGTCAGGGCTTCAGAGCATGGTAGAGGCTGCAGGTGTGGGGGGGAGATGGAAAACTGAACAGTGAGGGGAAAATAAAGGTAGGTTGATACTTGGCTGGAAAGGACATAGGGTTGCCAACTCCAGGCGGGGAATTGCTGGAGATTTGAGGGATGAAGCCTGGTGAGGGTGAGGTTTGAGGAGAGGTGGGGCCTCAGATAGGTACATTGCCATAGACTCTGCCCTCCAAACCAGCCATTCCCTTTGGGGAACCACTGTTGCCAATTTCCAGGTGAGGGCTGGAGATCACTCAGAATTACAACTGCTCTCCAGGTGGCATTGATCAGTTCCCCTGGAGAAAATGGTGGACTCTGTGTTCTTATACCCTGCTGAGGTTGCCACAGCAAATTGGCGCTGAGTGCCCAAGTCCTTGGCACTCTCACAGAGCCTCTCTCTAGAGCCCGTTGTATTTATTACCACAACGGGCCTTATTCCTAGTTATAAATATTGCCATTCAAAAAAACAAGTCATGTGTAGACCTCAGCTAAGAAAATGACAAAAATACATCATCAGTTCGTCAATGTAAAAATCCCCCTATCAGCCCAAGCCTTCCTTTAAAAAAAAAAAAAGATTTCTTCCCAATTTTTAGGTCTGGATTGGCTCATAATGTTAATTTAGCATGTGAAAATGGATCAAATTGATATTGTCTTGATGTTATACAACATTGTTCTCTAGCTGCAAAATCTGCAGGAGAAACAGGATCCACTGTAGCATAAGTAGACCCTAATGTATTCTGGTTAGAGAGAGGCCCCAGTCAGGAAGCCTCCAAAAGAGCCCAAAATGGACAGCCCAACTGCAAGGAGCAATCACAATAATTAGTACAAGTTAATTAGTATGCCTGATGACATAAACTAAGATCAGGGAAACCAGCTCCTTCTTCACTGAATGGAAGTTATGTGTCTTCTTTAAAGATCTGAAGCAATAATGAACCCTGCATAAATTTCTGAAACAAAAGTATTAATTTTATAACTATATCTATATGGTATATAGAATGGAATTGCATATAAAATATAAATAATCCTAGATACAATATTATTTATGTTGGGTATATTTACTTTGCCCCATGAAGACACATTTAAAGATGCCCATTTGTCCAATCCAAAATTATATCAGCAATTAGCTTGTTAAAATGTATAATGAAATAAAGTGAAAATGTCTTAGATGGGTCAGAATGTTTGTAGGTGAGTCAGAAGTACAGTGTTGGCCATTAATAGTATTAAATATATTTGGAGCATTCATACATGTTCCTAGATGCTTTGTGGATAGCTTATTCTGGGCACAGTTGCCATCTGTAGTTCTGAGAGAGCCTGGTGTTGCCAGTGCATCCTCTGGCAAGAAAGATAAATTCAGCACTGTTAACAGATGGCATGATGGATATAAATAACCCTTCTGGATCATTCCTTGTATGACTAGATCAAACTTTTCAGGAAGGTAATCCTCCAAAATTATTATTCATGAGTCAGATATACTTTTGGATTCGTGAAAATACCTTTTTCCCAGGTCACTCTGAAGAATAGTATCTTTCACAGCTTCTCTTCTTGAACTGATGATCTAATCTTGAAAATATAAAATAGCATATGAGCTGATGCCATACACATATGATATGGTCAAGAATGTGATCAGTGTGAGATTTTATTTGTCAGATTTTTGTGTGAGTTTAATTTGAAGTCATTCTGACTTGTGATGCCAAATTTACCATCTTAATTTTTCCCCACTGTAAACATATATATTCTCTTCATTAATGTTAGTCATTTACTCAGACTAGTGGCATATTTTCATATGTCATAGCTCTGAAGGTTGTGTAATAATATAAAGCCGTGCATTAAGCTCTTGGCAGACCAAACAATGACTTCTTCCTCTCTGTGCTAGTAAACTGGAATTTCTGTCCAGGCATATGGTGAATGATAAATGCTGATTGAATCAGTTTCATTAAGCTGAGGCTGTCTGTGTAGAAGAATAATGCTGTTGTTTGCATTAACTCGTGACTATAGAAAGCACTAGTTTAGTAAGTACAAAAAAATGAAAGTATCATTTGGGTGTTACAGAAGTAAACATGTGACAAATCTACTATACACAAACACCATTTTAAAAGCTAACTTAATTGCATCTTAACTCTTCTGTTTGTCCCCCTGCCCCACCCTGCACTACCATAGGAAATCTCCAGGTGTGATTGTAGGAATATGAACATTCAGTGCCTGTCTTGGCTTTCAAGCTAAAGTAAACTGATCAGTTTCCAGAATTTTTTTTTTGCTAATATGTTACTCACTGTAGATTCTAAGGTCCAAGCAGCCTAATATTATCTTGGCCTTTCAGTTCAGTGCATAAACTAGGGTTGCCAGCTCCCTGTTGGGAAATTCCTGGAGACTTTGGGGGCTGAGCCTTGGGGAGGGTGGGGTTTGGGGAGGGGAGGAACCTCATCAGGATGTAATGCCATAGAGTTCACCCTTCAAAGAAGCCATTTTCTATAGGGGAGCTGATCTCTGTGGGCTGGATATCAGTTCTAAGTCCAGGAGATCTCCATGTCCCACCTGCAGGCTAGCAACTCTAGTGTTAACTTCAATTGTGACCTAGACTAGTATTTGTTGCTTTGAACTAGTTAGTTCTGAATTGCAATTTTCACCTTGTTGTTAAATGTGATTTCTAGAGTTCAGGTACACACACAGACATATGATCACAAATACACACTGCCTTTCTAGCACTTATCCTTTTTGTGGACCATGTTGGCCAGCTTTGGACTATGAGGCAGAGCATCTCTTCTTTGCAGACAGTCTGAAATCAGGCTTACCTAGAGTGTTCTGTGCCTGTAAGTGGGCTCTTGCAGAATTCTGGTTTCAGTAATGCTGCTTCTTTCAGGAATGGTATGGCTAGTAGAAAAGAGCAGGAGTCCAATAGCACCTTAAAGACTAACAAAGCTTGTGGCAGGCTATGAATTTTCGTGAGTCACTGCTTACTTCTTCAGATACTTCTTCAAAAAGCTCATACCCTGCCACAAATTTTGTTAGTTTTTAAGGTGAACTGGACTCCTGCTCTTGTCTACTGCTACAGACTAACACAGCTACCCATCTTGATGTATCGGCATGGCTAGTGTTCTCTGTTTCAGCAATAAAAGACCCAAGAAAAGGTCAAGGGTTGGTATTTTGGAGTCCTCAGGTGATTCAAATCCTGTCAGTGAAAGCCGTAACCCACACGCTTGACTACTCATGTTTACAAGAAAAACGTTGCCCCATCGTGAATCTAGATTCAGAGTTCAAAAGTACTGTTCTGTATTTGTAACAAATACTTAGTATGTGAAGCTGTATAAAAGATGCGTGTAGTTAACAATAGCCTGTCAGCTGAAAAAACAAGGAATTATTCTGAAGGAAGCTTGCATTAAGAGAACATCCTCCAAGTAAATTACTCAAAAATATTAACTTGCTATAACTAAAGGATATGAGAGTATTTGTGATTCAGATATTTTTTGAAAGTACCTCTTCTTTTCAGGAAGAAAATGGAACACTTTGGGCCATACTGCTCAAAAATGTAGGAGATTCTGATGCAGTGGCTGAAAAAAAACGTACTGTAGCATAAATATCCGAATACTGTTTGAAAAAATACATGGTCATTGGGCTCATGACTCCCTTGGAAGTGTGAAATATTTTGTGTCCTGTATAACCTCTTGGCCTATATAATTATTGTACTTTTCTACAGAAAATGTTTATAATACATGGATATTTTGAACTGTATTCTACTTTCACTGTCCTCTGAACAAACCCCAAGACCACTGGTATACCTTTATTCTGCACCGTAAACCTAATGGAAATAATGGACCATCCATTAAAGTAACTGATTAGTGTTCCATGGATATATACTACATACACAGCTCTGCTGTCATTACTTTAACATTGCTAAAGTAGTTGAATTATACCCTTTTTAAAAAAGCCTTTAAGGGTACAAATGAATAGTTTTCCACTGTTTTCTTAAATTAGGTCTGTTGGTGATGGTTGTACTGCTAGTATGATGGGTTGCATGTTTAACCTGCCTTGTGGAGCCTCTTGACCGAAAAGCAGCATACACATATTTGAAATACTTAATAAAGATCAGACAAGCCTACCATATGCTATAAGAAGCGAAGTCCTTGTAAAGTTGATACTGCTTATCATGTACTCAGTAGAACATATCTGCAGTCAGTGCAAGACAATCATACTGAACAAAAAAAAATCTGAGAATTTGAATCAACAGCCTTTTGTTAATTTCTATAGGGGGAAAAAAGCCTGATTTCAGTAAGGCGACTATGAATAGCATTGATATTAGGATAGCATACTTTAAACAAGATGTGGCTCTGAACTGAAATGCATTATTTATAACTAGCTGATATAAACATGTCAAGACTCCTTTCTTTTTAAGGCTAGAGAGAGGAGTGCACCATTCTTAAAGTCTGCAGTTTTTCAGTTGCTGCTTAGAACAATGTTAATACCTTGCTTATTTTGTCTAAATACAGTTTGCCTTGTGCTGTGATCTTAGGAGATGTAAATGTGCTGTCAAAAAGAAATCTCATTAGTGTGGTATTCATTGGTGGCTTTATAAAACACACTTGTCTTTTTTAGGTCCTGCTGGTAAGCAGCAGCCGGTATCCAGATCAGTGGATTGTTCCAGGCGGAGGAATGGAGCCAGAAGAAGAACCAGGTGGTGCTGCGGTCAGAGAAGTCTATGAAGAGGTAGACCATCTGAGATGAGCACTGGTGCCCCCTGCTGAGGTTTTGATTGGTGACTTTTACAGGGTTGGTTCACATTGGGAAGTTGCTGTGGTGCAGTGATCGGAATGTCAGACTGGGACCGGGAGGCCCAAGTTAAGAGTCCTGCACTCTATCACTGGGTGTCCTTTGGCTCCGTTATACCATCTCTCTCAGCTTAATCTACTTGACAGTGTTGCTGTAAAGAAAAATGGTAGAAGGAAGGAACCCTGTATGCTATTCTGATCTTGGAAGGAATTGGGGATAAAAATGCAATAGATAAGAACTCTAAAATATGGTTTAGTGCTACGTGAACAAGCCTCTAGTTCATTCACTTCTGCCTCCCTTTGTATATCACTATTCACTTCTTTGTCCCTGAATTGTTTATATATAGTGGAAAACTATCACTTCCCCCAAAACAAAAGCAAAGAGCAGATGATTTTGAGGCCTTTTCCTGTTTTTTTCACATAGCACCCAACCACGGCTTGACATTGGTCTGACTCAAACCATAGAGAGAACAATGTATGTAATAGCTACCAGTTCTTAATACAAAAGGGGTATAGTGCCTGCTTGTGGGGAGGGTGGTCTAAAAGTCTAATATAAAAAATAAGTAAAACAAGAAGCAGGATCTGCTATACTCGCCGGGGGTGGGTGGGGGGAGTGTTCCTAAAGGCTTCAGCTTCACATTGAGGAGGAAGCAGCTGCAGGTAAGTCTTCTTCCCCCCTCATCCCCCAGCACCAGTGGCGAGGCCTCAGTGGCTCTCAGCTGCTGGACCACCACAGAGTTCCCAGAGCGTTCTCTGTGCATGCACAGGGAACGCTTTTACTTAGGGGGATTTGAATATCCCCCGTATAGTTTTTTTTAAAATTTTAAGATTTTTCTGCACACCTGGGGAGTCCCCCAAGTGTGCAAGAAAATCTCTCTGCCCCCTAGGTGCCCCCGATGTGCGGATTTAGATATCCGCACGCAGGGGGCGCCTTGGCTATTAGATATATAGGTTATGCATAGCATGAAGCTGCTGTTGTCAGTCTTCCCTTTCTCCAGAACTTACTTCCCAGCAGTAGCAGTACTTGGTCAGCTTTTTGTGAGACTTGGGACAAGTGGAGTGGTTGCTATTTACCACAGGCTGATGGTTGGTAGCAGTACCCTGCTTTGTGCTGCTTTGGTGTTCATGAGATGTTGGCTGTAAGGCCTGATAATAGCTTGTCAAAAGATACTGTATTTGCTCATTTACATTAGACGCTTATCTCTGATTAAACTATCAGTACTCAAGGCCAGAAAACTGCTTTGGAATATTAAATTCATATACAGTATTCACTCTTTTTGTTGCAGGACCAGACTTGTATATGGGTTCTACCTTGCCATTACCTGAGATTTTCAGGATATGCTGTTTAATGCTAATATCATGCTTGTTGATTGTTTTAAATGTCTAGATCTTTGGATGCTCTTAAAACTAGCTTTGTTCTCCAAGTGTTCTGGAATGGAGCCTATAAGGTGCAAGGTGTTCACTGGTGAATTTTTCCCTGCCTTCCTTCTCTCCCAGCAGATCTAAGATCACTGAAATGCCCCAGTTTCATGAGCACTTTGGGGAGCATGTCAGAGCTGCAGTGGGGTGGGGAGAGGCATTAAGTTATGAATGTTTTATAGTGTGGTTGTTAAACTGAAGGTACAACACAGCTGCTTGTCAGCGTGGGAAAGATTGTTGAACAGGTGGTGGCACAGCATTTCCAGAAATACGTGGATGAAACATCTGGCCTTGATCTTTTTATGCCTTGGTTTGGGACAGAGATGGCTTCAGTCGCATTTGGGGTCTATTGGTGTTGCTAGATTTGTCAGCAGCCTTTGATACTATGGACCATGTGATACTGCTGAGGTGCCTGGAAGGTGAGGTGGGTCTGGGCTGAGCAGTGTTGAGATGGCTCCGATCTATACTGTTCACAAAAGGCTGAAATGGGACATGCTGGTGGGGAGCACCACAAGGCTCTGTTATCTCCTGTGCTTAATATCTGTAAGGCCCTGAATGAGGTAATCCAAAGTTTTAAAGTAGGTTGTCATTAATATGCCAATGACATCTGAATGTATATTACTCTGAATAAGCCACCTGTTGCTGTTGTCTCTGTCTTGGCCCAGTGCTCAGCTAAATTGATTCCAGGTAAAACACAGCTGATGCTGGCTGGATGGGTCAGTGCTTTAAATGAGATGGTTCTCCCTGTCAGTGGTGTGCAGCTTTCAGGGGAAAACTTAGTTAAAAGCTTGGAAGTCTTGCTGGATCCTAGTTTCTTGTTGGAGAAACAGGTGCCACTGACAATGGAAAATGCTTTTTCCAGCTACTCCTAATTAGGAAGCTAATTTGCAGGTGTCTAATCTGGCCATGTTGATTCATGCATCAGTAACTTCAAGGATAGGTTTTTGGGGTTTTGTAATGCTCTGTACATGAGGCTGCCCTTGAAGATGATGTGGAAGCTGCAGCTGGTGTAAAATGCATCAGCTTATCTATTACTTGGAGCTAACCAACAGGACCCTTTAACTCCTATTCTGAGGTCCCTTCACTGCCTGCTGATTAAGTTCAAGTGCTGACCTGGAGCCTACATACTTGAAGACCTGCCTCTCCCTGCATATTTCCATGTTGCACTTCTGCTCTTCCCACCATGGTCTATTATTAGTTCCTCCATTGTGTAAGGCTTTTTCAGTGGTTTCTGGCGAAGTAGCAAAACAGGTGTTTCCAAGAACTTTTGAAACAGTCTGAATCTAGACAAAGGAGGAATACCCTGCTGATTGGGACAGGTTTTAGTTTTGTTATTAATTCATGTTAATGTTTTAGTAAATTGTTTTGTATTTTTATATTGTTACCTGCCTTGGGTCCTTTGACGCCTGGTACAAAGGTGGGCACATAAGTATTTTTAATAAATTGCCACAGGGTAGAGAAAAGAAATCTGATTGTCTTTTTATTCTTACAGGCTGGAGTGAAGGGAAAACTAGGCAGATTGCTGGGAATATTTGAGGTGAGCTTTTCTTCATAAGTCTTAGTTTTGTACTCTGAAGTTTAAGGTTCTTTTCTATGTGCAAGAAAGCTAGTTTGAGCAAAGGTTCAGGAATATTGTTACATTAATGTAAAAACAATGTACAAATATGAGACAGGGATAGGTGTATGTAGTTCTGTGATTGCTAATGACATACACATTGCTAGACACAATTGTGCCCTGTCTGTTGTTGTGATGGCTGCACTTATTAAAAGCCTAGAAGTGCTGTACAAACAGCTGAAGGACTGTGAAGGATTAATTCTTCACAGAAACAGCCTTGAGTGACAGACTGCTCCAAGGAACTGATTGGATAGTAAGTAGAGAAAGACTTATGAACTGGATGTTGAGGAGAATTCAGTCTAATTCCAGCCCTAGCTGAGAAAAGTCGAGAACTGACAATTTCAGAATTCAGCCCTGACTGAGAGCAGTTAACAGAGATAGATGAACTGGGGGAAAGTTGGCGAGGAAGTTTGGGAAGTAGGCGAAGATTCCCATTCAGACCAAAGAAAGGAGAAAGATCTTCTAGTGAGAGGAGAATTTCCTTACCCAGTCAAACAGTGAGTTAGCTCTTAAGAGTGCAGAGATCCCTGGTCTGGTGTAGTTAGAAACTGCCTTTGAAGAGTCAGTTAAAAACTCAAGATGAGTATTGGTGTTTCAAGAGAAGGGGGTTTGGGTACTGGAAAGAGTGTACCAGCCTTCTGGAAACCAAAAGAGTTAGAGAATACTCAAAGTGTACTGGAATGTTTGGGAAAACACTGGAACAAAAGCCTCTCAACAGAAAGATTTAAGTCAGTATGAAAAGCTTAAGAAACTCTCATTAGCTTGAAACGTAAGAACTAAAGTCTGTGCATGTACTGATCTTACTTTGGAAATTTTCAACCCCTGATTTCAACTTTCCCCTCTATATTAAATAAAATATTTTGTTAATTTTGAATTTCAAAACATTTCAAGTGCTATTTTCAGTGATTTAAGTTAAAGGGTGATTCCTGACCCTTCTCTCAGGTTCCTGTGCTGAGCCAGTAGTAAAATACCGTACTGAAACAGGGTGGGACAGCCAGAGTTCTTCAGGAAAGAAGAAAACAGATAACTAGGGCTGCTCTGTCAGAAAGGGAAGAAAAATGGAGGGAAAATCTTGCCTCTAAGGGAGGGAAGTTGACGGGGGCAGTCATAGTTGTCTTTGAACAAAATGAGTAATTTACTATAATACAGGGGGGGGGGGGCCGTGATATTTGCGGGGGGGAGAAGCTGACAGCTGCTCCTCCTTCCTCCACCCCCTTCCCCCCCCTTCCTCCGCCCCCTCCCCCCCAGAGACTCCCGGCAGGCCTTCTTCCCCTTCTTTCCTTCCCTCCCTCCCGCTGTTGTTTCCTCGTCGAGTGGACTCCTCCCCCGTTCCCGGGACCCAGGAGTGCCGGGGATGGACTTAGAGGGCGAGCGGCAGAGGAGAAGGGCGTGAGTCCGGCCGGCGAGAGTGGCGCCTCCAGCCAAGCTGCCGTGAAGCTCTGCGGGTCCCACAGACCTTCCCCATGGACCTGCGGATCAGACAGCACCTCGCCAAACCTGGCCCCGACACTGCCTTGCTGGCCCTGAAGCAGACGCAGCAACTGCAGCACCAGCTTCTCCTGGCTAATTTGCACCAGCAGCAAGTAGAGCAGCTCACTTACCATCACCTGCGGGTACTGATGGAGCCGCCTCCCACCCCCCCAGACCCTGTCCCCCGTGCACTCCACGGCGGTGTGGGTGGGCTTCGGGCGAGCCTCTCTCTCTTCCCTCCTGCCGTCCTTGAAAACGGCGGTAGCGAGACCCGCCGCACCCCGAGCCTCTTCCCCTCCCTCCCCCTGCCCTCTTCAACGGCAGCGGCGAGGGCCACCGCACGCCAACCCCCCCCACAGCTAAAGCGTTTTCTGCGCGTGCACAGAGAACGCTTTTACTTTCGAGGAGATTTAAATATTTCCCGAAAAGTTTTTTTTACTTTTAGGATTTTTCTGCAGGCCGGGGGGGGGGGGTCACCTCCCACCTGCAGAACCCCCCCTCTGCCCCCCAGGTGCCCCCCCGCACGGAATTAGGTATCCGCACGCGGGGGGGGGCACTTGGCTATTAGATATATAGATATATAAGTTGTGATAGGGTTATGTATATGCAGTTCTCCAGAAAACACAGAGTGCCTGCATTGTGGAGCAAGAACTTAACATGTGAATGAATGCATGAGACCATGGATTGATCGAACCAGCTTTTTCATTTGTCAAAAAGGGAGAATGGGGTCCCCACCATGAAAGCTATGCTGGTGATTATGGGACCTGCATGGACAAGAGATGGGGATTGTAGTAAGAAGTAGAATTGTGCAGGATTGAGTGAAAGAGCTGGCTGGATTCAACCCTGCCGGGATTGCTAATGACATACACATTGCTAGACACAATTGAGCCCTGTTGTCTTTAAACAAAATGAGTAGTTTAATATAATCTTAGGAGACGTAAGAGTTATTTCTGTATACATATGGACAGCACTGCACTTTAGGCTGATTCATTGGACATGCAAGTGTAATTAAAATGTGTGTGTTTTTTCCTTTTTCTCCGTACTGAAGCAGAATCAAGACCGGAAGCATAGAACTTATGTTTATGTTCTTACAGTGACTGAAATCCTGGAAGACTGGGAAGATTCAGTTAATATAGGCAAGACTTTTTTCCTCATGTGCTTATTTATAATGCTTCATGTAGGAACAGCTCTATTTTTTGTAAATCTTTCATGTAACTGGTATCAAACATGCAACATCCTGCTGCTAAGATTATATAGATTTAATGTTTTACAGACATAACTGAGAACAACTAAAACCAGATTATTTTAACACTAATACAGTTCGCTTGAAAGCACTGAAAAGTGGTTTGAAGAAAGAGGTCTTTTTTATGTTTAATTTGTTCACTGCCTTCTAGTGTCTCCATCTTTTGAAGACATTCTAAATTGCAAATTCGTTGGAAAAAATTTGGTATGAATTTTCCCTGGGAGTCACCTTCCATTTTCCATCTCTTTCTTGCCTTCCCCACTTCCCTGGGGAATTTCAGCAGGAGTAATGGTACAAGAAGATAAAATCTGGGACTGGGTATAAACCTACCCATGCCAGGAAATGAAGGAAGAGGACAAACTGATAGGAAACAGGATGGTTTACTTTTAAAACTTGAACAAGAATTACATTTATTTGAAAAGGAAGCAGAAATTGAGGTAAACACAAATAATGTAGAGAAATAGGGTGGCAGCCGTGGCAGTTTTTAAACAGTACATTCTAGGAAAAGATTTTTCCTCTTATATTGTTGTTAAACATTACAGTTACTCCACAGAGCACCCAGCTGTAATTCCATCACTCTTTCAGTTCTAGGTTCCTTGTCCTTTCTTCCACCAGACCTCCAGCTCCTAATTGTCAAGATCTTAACCGACTGCTGGTCCCTAGTCCATAACTCCTACTGGGTTGATTAAGCCCCAATCTGATTGGTTCCTGTGTTGGAGTAATTTATAACTGTTCTTCCTTCTGTATTTTGAGTAAAGTACTGTACTGATATTCAGAAAGGACATATTAATGAACCAGTAAGTATTAAGAGGTGAAGCAGCAGAACAGACAGTAAATAAGGACATCTTACTTGTTCATGAGCAAAGGAGCATATGGATAAGTTGATCAGCATATTTATTTGTGAATTATTAACATCCTGCATGAAAAGTAGACACCAGTTTGTCACTGATAGTCTGTCACACTGAACCACTCAGTGAATGGTAGAGACTAGACACCTTTATTTATAGCTCCAAATGTTCAAGATTCAGCACCTCAGACCAGCTCAGGAATTTCTGGAACCCAGCTGAGGATCATGGCTGCTTTTACTGTCCTTGCTTTTCATGATTTTGCTTGCCACATTTGGCCCACCTCTGCAGTATTAGATAACTGTAGTATGTACAAAAAATAACTCAAGGAATTGCAGTAAATACTATTCATCAAATTTCAGTGTGCAAACTAGCCATCCTTAGAAACTTATTTTGTGTGTTTTTTTCCCACAGGCAGGAAAAGAGAGTGGTTTAAAGTTGAGGATGCTATCAAGGTCCTTCAGTGTCACAAGCCGGTCCACGCAGAGTACTTGGAAAAACTGAAATTAGGGTGTTCACCAACCAATGGAAATTCTGTGGTCTCTTCCCATCCTGGTAACAGTTCTCTTTATGTCACTTCTACACAGACTTCTGGGCTGCCCTCTACTGTAAGATAAAATCTGAATTACTTTCTTGTATACCATCACAAGGAGAAATGTCTTTTGGTGGTAATGTGCTATGTGTATACTCATCAAAACCCTAAGGATGAATACTTTGTATGTTCAGGCCTGTTTTTGTTTTTTAGCAGTTTGTAATATTTAATAAGCCAAAGCCATACAGGGAATTAAAGATGCCTTCAATGGCCCTTTAAAGTAAAATAGAGTTAAAAATATAGTTATCTTAAATACCTGGTAAAAATAAGAGTGAACTTGTAATTTGGCTTTTTGAGTATAGCTTAATTTTTCTTGTAAATTTCCTGAATATCAAACCATTAGTTTGAGGAAACTTTAGTATAGTCAGTATTTTTTCCCTACATCAACATAGTTAGCTGGAGGAGTAAAGAGGCAGTGGAAATCAACAGCAAGTGCCTTCTTCTATTTCAGGAAGCTTCCTCCTCCCCAGTATTTCACATGAAGATCCTAACCACAGCAGTGCCAGGTGGACTTGTCTTTGCCAAAGACTTCATACTGCTCTTGCTGACAACATTTAGCCAAACAGCCAGATTGCTGAGGTGCATACACACCAACCCCTGTTAAAATCTGCTTGTCCTCCTCTTGCTCAAGTCAGTGTTGGCGTTCTTGGCTGTTTCAGTAGCAGGAGATCCAACCCTGCTTTCTTTTTTTAATTGTGTGAATCAGATCAGTATTGTGAAGATAACTGCTTGAGCATTAAGAAAAAGGGGAGAGTACATACTTAAATTATTCCTGGCCCTATTTTAATCTCCGCTACTAAAAACAGGGACATGCAGATTCTTTAAACTTAAGACTCTGAAACCATTTACACTAAACTTCCCTGTTTCTCTAAAGTCAGAACTGTGGCTGAGGTAAAGAAACTACCTCTATCATGAAGACTGTCTCTTCTCATTGTTTCTATGTAAGATAAACCCACTGTAAATAATCCAACTGGTGTAAAGTGAAAAGTAAATGTAATGTAAATACTGTGTTGCGCACAAAACTAGGTTATCACCTAGGGCTCTAGTGTCTTAGCACCTACGTAACAGGCAGAAAGTTAAAACAGCCAAGGTTTTTTTCATATCACTGTCATCGTCGAAGGAATTTCTTCTGAAAACAGTTGGTAAAGGCACAGAAGCCCTTTTTGGAGCTGAAGGTGGCAACCCTACACATCCTTCAACATTGTTTAAAATGCTGCTATAAATTAATCCATGTGCTGTTACAATTTTTAAGGAAAATAATGGTGTCATTAGCTTTCCCTCTAGAAAAACTGGGAATATAAATATTGTGCCATATATAAATGCATTTGAACAAGGAACATCAGTCATGAGTATTACTATTAAGAGCCAAAATTCAAAGTTGACTTGAATATCTGCCACAGACTAGAACTGCCATTTGCATTTGAAGAAGCACTGTCACCTGGAACAGCAGGCCATTTTCAGCTGTTGTGCTTAAAGGGTGTTCTCCATATTCCGCTTCCTGTAAATTAAAAGAATGCTAATAGCATCGACCACTGGCAGACCCGTCAGTGTAAAATCTCACACTAATCAGTTTGGGGAAATTTCTGATTCACAATAAGTATACATTTTTTCCTGAAAGGAGAACTTCAGCATTCTCAGTTGGCACTTTAGTACCGGATTCCCACGTATTAGTCATTTATCTCTAAAGACTTCAAAACTGATCACATGGAAAGAAAATGAGAAATGCCATTGGTTCATTACATTAAAGCAATTTGATTGGATTTATGGTTCTTTCTGCTTTCATCTCTAGTTTAACTTTTGAAATGAACTGCTTTCATCTCTAGTTTTACTTTTGAAATTTAAACAACCCAATCTTGTAGGAGCTGCATATTGGTACTGCATGATTATTTTGGTTTCTAACACTATTCTGTAAAAATGTACAGCTGTCAATGCTAACCAAATCAGAGGTGATGGCTTATAAATATTCCAGCCTGCTGTGCCACATACAGTTAAATATTTTGGTGTACAGACCTTTTCAGTCTATGCAATTTACAATGAACCCTTACTGAAACTGACTTGCAAAATCTGTCTTGCAACATGATAACACTGGAATGACAAAGATCCACTAAGCTTCTAGCTACCTTTGTTACACTTAATTAATAGACATTGCCAAATCTAGTCATTTAGAGGGACAGGCTGTGCAACATGCTTGTCAAAGATGACAGCTATGACGTTTTCTGCCAAAATTAAACCATACTTATATTGTTCCAATGAGAGGATCAGATTTGACAAATAAATGGAGGGATTTGAGAATAGATTGTGAGGTGTTTTTTGTGGCACTAGGAATGTGGACTTAAATTTCTTCTAAGTGGCCTTGGAATCTGTGCCTGGCTTTACATGCATAGGGATTTATTTGGATCATATTCCACATGCTAATCCATGTTTAAGATTTAGATTAAGATTAAGATTGTGAGGTCATTACCAGGCAAATATAGACTCGTTATAGTGGAAGCATGTTACTGTGAACGGTTAAACTTGGGAACATGCCATTAAACTACTGCAAGAGTATTTATGTAAGTGATAGATGCTATTAAAAGTGAAGCAGTCATCCTGGAGGGCAGCTGAAAACTAAACAAGATTATTGTTAATATGTTGGAAATAATTGCTCAACATGCTTCTGAGAAGTAAAAAAAACTGAAGGAAAAACTACCATTTAAGTTGTAAACATTTTGAACTGTGTGCATGGCTTTCTTTTAAGACTGGTGTAAGAATTTTGACTTTTTATATCTGAAATGAACTTCCAAAATAAAAATTGAAACAACCTATAGCTGTGGGTACTTCATATAGCACCTCTTCCTGAATCTAGGTGATCTGGAAAGTGATTCTTGATCTTCTGCATTCACCCATTAATGGTTTTAACATCTGAGCACAAGTATTTGATGCCCTTTTCCATGCAATGTTATAAAGCAATGGTCCCAGGACACTAGTTTAAGAAGTTTCTGGAAAGCTTATTAAAAGCCATGGTTGTACTTATTCAGCCTTTCTGCCATCTAGGCATTTCTAGGAACCTAGCATGCAACTTTATTTTTAAGCCTGTACACAGGAATTATTATTATTTCATTTCTGTACCACCCATAGCTGAAGCTCTCTGGGCAGTTTACAACAAGTATAAAACCATAAAATAAATTAGATAAATTAATCTTTTAATGTTTTAAGATAACATGAAAAACATTAAAAACAATAGACTGGACCCAAGAAGACCTAACCCAAGTAAAAGGGACGTACCTGGCTAATCGTATCAGGTCTGTGCATGACCAGGGAGGTCTTTAAAGGTCTCTGCAAAGAGGGTTGTCTTAACCTGGTGCTGGAAAGATGGCAAATTTGGTGCCAGGATGGCCACAACAGGGAGGTTGTTCCAAAGATGGGGGGCCACCACCGAACAGGCCCTCCCCCTAGTTGCCACCCTCCAAGCCTCTCAAGGGATTGGCACCCAGAGGAAGGCCCCAATGGTTGAGTGTAGTGTCTGGGTAGATTGGGGTTGGGAGAGGCGATCTGACAGATATCGTGGTCTCAAGCCATGTAGGGCTTAGGTTAAGACCAGCCCCTTGAATTGAGATCGGAAGCATACAGGCAGCCAATGCAGGTGGGCCAAAACTGGTCTTATATATTCAGACCTCTGGGTCCCAGTTATTAATCTAGCTGCCGCATTCTGCACCAGCTACAGTTTCTGGACCATCTTCAAGGGCAGCCCCACATTGAGTGTGTTGCTATAATCTGATCTGAAGAATACCAGAGCATGAATACCAGAGCATGAAGCCAGGCTATCCTTGTCCAGACAGGGGTGCAACTGGGTCACCAGCTGAAGGTGGTAGAAAGCACTCTGAGCCAGCAATGCCACCTGAGCCTCAAGTGAGAGAGATGGATCAAGGAGCACCCCCAGGCTGCAAACCTGCTCCTTCAGGGGGACTATGACCCTGTCTAGAACATGTTGAACACCCCGTATCCAGTCAAAGGAATCACTCACCAACAGCATCTCAGTCTTGTCTAGACTGAGTTTCAGTTTGTTAGTCCTCATCCAGTCCATTATTGTAGCCAGACACCAGTTTAGCACGTCCACAGCCTTACCTACCGACAATGAAAAGGAGAAATAGAGCTGCATGTCATGGCAACACCCTCCAAAACTCTGGATGACCCTACTCAGCGGTTTCATGTAGATGTTGAATAGCATGGGGGACAGAACAAACCCTTGAGAAAGTCCATGCTGGAGAATCCATGGGGCTGAACGATGTTCCCCAAGCACCACCTTCTGGAGACAGCCCTCTAAGTAGGAGCAAAACCATTGCAGTACAGTGTCCCCCACTCCCATCTTTGCCACTCCAGAAGGATGCCACAGTTGATGGTATTGAAAGCTGCCGAGAAGTTCAGCAGTATCAACAGGGTCGCACCCCCCCCCTTCTCCCTCCCGGCATAGGTCATCATACAGGGTGATAGAGGCTGTTTCCATGCCAAAACCAGGCCTGAACCCTGATTGAAATGGATCCAGATAATCAGTTTCATCCAAGATTGCCTGGAGTTGATTGGCACCACCCTCTCTAGAGCCTTGCCCAGGAAAGGAATATTTGCTACTGGCCTGTAGTTGCTCAAATTTTCTGGGTCAAGGGTTTCTTGAGAAGTGGCCTCATCATTGCCCCTTTAAGGCAGGATGTGACCACTCCCTCTCACAAAGAGACATTGATAACCTTCCTGGCCCAGCCAGTTATTCCTCCCTTACTGGCTTTTATAAGTCAGAAGGGACAAGGATCTAGTTCAGCGGTGCTTGCATGTCCCTGTCCAAGAACCTTGTCCATCCTTGAGCTGTACCAACTGAAACTCATCTAATAAAACTGAACTGGACTGTGCTCTGGGTAGCTCCACCAATTCAACTGTGAAACTCTGGAGTCCAAGTACTGATGAATGCAACAATTTTTTTTCCTGGATAGGCCGGGCAAGTAGATTACAGTAGGCCAGACATGGTTCCAAGGTGTCCCTGGGACCAGAATGTAATAAGCTCCAGATGACCTTGAAAAGTTCCACTGGACAGCAAAGAGCCGATTGAATAGAGGCAGTGAGGTATTGTTTCTTTGTGGACCTCACAGCCTCAAAATACACCCTATTCGTAGGCACATACCAGGTTCTTATTACATTCACTGGAAGTCCTCCTCCAACTGCATTCCAGCCATCTCCTAAGTTGTTTCATCGCTCTCAACCCTGGGGTATACTATGGAGCTGTATTAGCTCTACAACAGAGAGGGGGCTTAGGAGTGATTATGTTAATTGCCCGGGACATTTCTGTATTCCACAGAGTGGCCAGGGCTTTCAACAGGAGCACCTACCATGTCAACTGGAAAAAAACCCCAGAGTCCTCCGGAAACCATCTGGATCCATTCACCTCTGGGGATGGACCACCTTAATGGGTCCCCAACCCTTGTAGAGGGGAAAAGCTGCTGTAAGTCTAAATCTCAACAGGCGGTGGTCTGACCATGATAAAGGGACGAAGTCAAAGTCCCTCAGACTCCAAGCACCATCCTCACATCCAGCTGAGAAGACCAAGTCTGGAGTACGCCCCACCATATGCACTGGGCTAATGACATGTTGGGACAGTCCCATGGTTGTCATGGCAACCATGAAATCTTGAGCCACCCCGGATACAGTGCCCTCTGTGAATGTTGAAGTCTCCCCAGGACCAACAGCCTGGGGGACACCAACATCACATCCAAGACCACCTCCGTCAGCTTAGATAGGGAAACTGATGGGTTGCAGGGTGGGCAGTACACCACCAGAATCCCCAGTCTGTCCTGCTGGCCCAGCACAAGATGCAAACATTCCAGACCAGTTGTCGGACGGACAGGGCACCTGAAGAGAGAGATGGAATTCCTATAGACCACGGCAAACCCCCCCCCCCCCATGTCTACCCAGATGCTGAACCAAGTACCTGGAACTGCAGGCCAGATACAGGCACTCAGCCCTGATGGACTGTACTGGGGATTAAAGGGATACAGAGTTGAAGAGGGGGAAGTCTTTAAGAACTGCTTCAGAATTCTTTTGGAATTGCAAGGCATGAACACAGTAGCTTTGAGTAGGAGCATAGCCAGTGGTAGCAAGTAATGTGACTTTTATTAACACCCCAACCTGCGTGGAATACTCTAGTACCAGCAAACTTTTTGTGTACTGCCCTGTGCAAGGGGGGGTGGAAATCTTTCAACACTATGATGGCATTACCTGAACAAAGCTGTATCTGTGCCCTTTGGTGCTGTCTTCCATCTGTTTTCTGCATAGATTGCTAGTGGAAGGAACTTCTATTCATCTTCCTTATGCTGAATTAAACATGAATGGCACAAGGAAGCTTCATAATGAGGATCTCCTACTTTAGAGCTGAGCCCAGGATGGGTAGGAATGAATTACATTAAGAAACATCTGTATGTATTCGCCTGTTGGGGCAAGCAGCTTGGGGGGGATCACGTCTCTTGACCCAATTATCCCATCACTATGGGAGGATACATGACCAGTAATTCTTGAGTTAATACCTTTCTACATAAAGTAATTTCGGACCTATTGTATATTGTCATGGAAGTGTTGGAAGAAACTCAGGAACTAGTCCCACATTCTTAGCAAGGATGAAATTTTCTGTGTATAAGGCAGCCCAGGTACTTGGAAACACTATTGCTCATTGGTACTTCCTAAGGGTTACCACACACTTTCACAGGTGAGGAAGTTCATGTAACATTGATTCCTCTGCCTAGGTGGGCAATAAAAATGTAAAGCTGTCCATTTATCCTGACATGTATCACATATTGTCTTACCGCTATTGCTGTGAGAGTTATTGACCTTAAACCACCAACCAGTGTTTTGGATACTTCACTTTAACATTTATCATTGACATTTGCCACATATAATCTTTGTGGGATTGTGATGATACCTCCCCACTGGGAAGCCTGTAAGGTCAACACCAAGTTTAGAACTGGTACTGGTTGTTCAAGAAGTATGATGCCATCTTATTGAGATTGAAGACTGAAAATAATAACACCCGTGATCTCTCTGGCTACTGCAATCTTATAGCAATTGCCTCTAACACCATATTTAAGGGGAAAGTGAGTTTGAATTGTGAAGACTAAACATTTTATGGTGTTTGGAAAAATATTTTCCTGCTAAAAGAATTACATTTCTAATTACATAGCTAATTTCTTATAGCAGTAAAAACAAGGTTTTATGAAACCCACAGTACATCTTCTAATGATTCTTCCATTTACTAGAATTTTTATATTACACTAAGAAATTGCTTCTTTCCTCAGTGGGTTCTACCATTTTATAAAGCACAGCCTATGGCAATTATTTAATACTTAATGGTTCCCCTTTTCTTCTGCTCATTGTATAACTCTTCAGACAATCTAGAGTAATCACACTGTACTCAGGTTCAGCTAGTCCTCATAAGTGGGTTAATATAAGCATTTAGACATGATTATGCAAAGGTAACATTACACAAGTCACTGTTGGTTGTAAAGCATAATCTGAAGGTATCAAATCTGTAATAGAGATTGAGTAGTGAAATACTAGTGAAGTGGTATGTAATTCTTTGCAGGACACTTTAATTTACATAAATATTTATAATTTATCTCAGTGATTCTTATTGTAGGGTGGGCTAAAAATGTACTAAATGGATAATAAATACCGTATGTTTGATCTTTGTTATCCCTGTATCTCAGATGGGGCAGGGTGGCTTAAGACCCCCTTGTAAGTCCAGGGCTGAGCCTTCTTTAACTAAGGATTTTTCAACTTTCAGTCTTGTACAAGCCCTGAAACTACACATTACCACATACCAAGGTCGTAGCACTGTAATTGAGTTTATACATGGTCACTATGACTGCTTCATGATAACAGTGGCTTTGTGCCCAGGTATTTCTACTGTCATAAGGGGCAAAGAACTCTGATTCCTGCTATGTTTCCAGCCTAACCACATCACAAGGTGTTCTGGAAATCCCCCCCCCCCCCCCCCCCCCCGTTTTCAGGAGCATGGTGGACAGCAGGAGGTTGCAGTCCTCTGCATCCAAGCCAACATATGAGTTGTGTGAAGAAAAAAATCATGCTAAGTTAAATCATAGCTCAAATGGAAAGGATATGAACAAAGCTATATCTGTTTTAAAACAGATCAAATTTCTGTAACCTGTGAAAATAAAGTATAATTTTTTGTATGGATCGTGATCAGTTCAGAACACTGAAGCTCTAAATTTTAAATTTATAAAAAAAAACCTCAAATGGTTCAATAGCCTTAATGTGTGTTTTATTCAGATGCTTTTTTGTTAGGTTAGGTGCCTGTTGTCAGGTAAACTAATGAAAAATCTCAGGCTTGTGGAAACATGATGCTGATGCTTAAGAGTATGATTTTTTAAAAAAACGTTTCTATGCTTTACTTTTGTTATATTTTACAGCCTTTATGTTTGAAGAATTTTTAAAAAGTGTAGTTTGATTGTATTTTGCTGGAATTTTGAGGACAAATTAACAAAAAAATACCAATTCCCTATATATTGTGATTCATGTTACTGCCACAGGTGAGCAATTAGAATACGGTAAATAGTAATTTAATTTTAAATAATCATGTGGTGGTTTCCTTAATCTTGCCTAGTATCCAAACATGCTACATGCAAAAATTCAGTGTGATAATATATTATAAACAAGTGGGAACCCGCAAGGACTTGCGGGAGGCATCTCATTTCCCCCTTCCCCACTATTTTTTCTTTCCCTTTCCTGAAAGCCCCCATAGCCTCTCCCCTTTTCCTGATTCCTTTTCCCTTCCCACTCCAACAGCCAGCCTACATTTATCTGCCCCTTTGTTTTCAGGTTTCCCCCTCCCCCTAGCAGCCTCTACTCAGGAAAACTATGGTCCAGTTGTGTGGTGCTGGCCACTCAGCCACATCCACTTGCATGGTAGGGAACCCTCAAGAACTTGTGGAGGGCTACCTTTCCCTTGTATCCCTCTCCCCACACTATTTCCTCTTTGCATCCTCCTGTCAACCCCAGTATGCTCTACCCTTTCCCTGCCTTGTTCTTTCTTTCTCAGACATTCACCAACCTACCTTTTGACTGCCTCCCATCTTTAGCTATATTACTTTACTTCATTTATACCCCACATTTCTCCAAAGTGGAGACTAAAGCAGTTTACATTTTCTCCTCCCCTCTTTTTTCTCCTCACAACAACCCTGAGGTAGGTTAGGCAGAAAGTACGTGACTGGTCCCAAGTCATCCAGTGTGGTTCCACAGCAAGATGGGGATTCAAACTGGGGTCTACCGGCCCTACTCTGGCTTTCATTGGGTGGCTGCTGTTGAAGAGCAGCAAGCAGCCTAGCCCAGGTGACTCCACTCTCCATGCTCAAGCAGGGGAACTGATCTATGCCATCTGGAGACCAGTTGTAATTCCAGGTGATTGCCACCTGCTGCCTGGAGGTTGGCAATACTAGTTTCCCAGGAGGAAATGGCTGCTTTGGAGGGTGGAGTTTGTGGCATTGCATCCCATAATGGTCCTTCCCCTTCTCAAATACCTCCCTCCCCGGACTCCACCTCCCAAATCTCTAAGAATTTCATAACCTCTGGTTGACAACCGTATCCTTCCCATTCCACAGCTGGAGGGGGGGGGTAAGCTTAAGGAACGTCCAAATCTGGAGCTGGCAACCCTAGTTAGACCTGGCCCTAATAAGTCCTCCCTCAAAGGTCAAAATAGGCATGAAAAGGGCCCTGCCTCTTCCCCCTGCCTTTAACTCTGAGAAACCCAGCTTGGAAAAGTGGTTGCCTAGCAACAGCCACTGAAGAAATCTGTTGCTTAAAGCTACAGGCACTCCTTTTATCATTTTTTTGCTTTTCTAAACTTCCCAATGTGGTGGGGGTTTTAAAAAATTTCACGTTTTTTCGCAAACCTGGGGCCCTTTTCAGGTTTATAGAAAGATCTATCTTGCTCCTTCACAGCTCCAATCACCAGATTTAAAGTTCACTATTAGACTTCACTATTAGAATATAGGATTACTGGCTACTATAAATGAATTGGCAGATTAGTTGCTGCTACAGAAATGAGAGAAATGGTACTGCTACCTGCAGCTTGTAAAAATTAATCTGTAAATTGTCCAGGGCCACATAATAAAGGCTCTGTACACAGATGCAGAAATACCTCAAATACGAAAAACCTCAAATCTGCTGGCACAGTTGTACCACATGTTCTTCTGGGAACAAAAGTTTATCCCCTGAAAAGAAAATTTATTCCTAAAGCTTTCTGTGATGTATGTATAGTTTCCATGCTAAGTATGCATGGTAAAACAAAATTTAGCTGAAATCCAGATTATGGTGGGCAATTCTTATGGTGAGCTGTTCTTCATTTGTATGGTACTGCAGATTTCCATATACAAGGAACTGGCTAAAAATTTAAGAACAGGAGCAAGACAGATGTTGTAGTCCAAGGCTGGATCGTAGCCATTCTATAGTGGGAAAATACCTTCTAGTTTCTTGCTCTTGCCCAGTATGGCAGGTGGCAAAAGCCTTTCATGTAAACTTGTGCTTCCCCACACCTCTAATTTATGGACAGCAGCCATGACTCCTGCTGTAGCCTCCTCCCTAACCTGTAGAAATGACAGAAGGAAATCAACTTTAAAAACCAAGCCATTTCCCTACTGGCACTTCCTAAGGCTGTTTACTTCAGTTCTGGCTTTGGCTGCTACCAGGCAATAAGCATTACACCAATGAAATATCTCCTTAGTATACAGTACAAGCAGAAAATTAAAAATTAAAATCCCCATATGTAACCTGAAGAGCCTTGAGCTCTGCTGGTCGTCCCTGGCCCAAGGAAGGTCCAGGTAGCCTTGACCAAGGCCAGGGCTTTTTCTGCCCTGACCCCAGCCTGGTGGAACACGCACCCATCTTGAGATCAGGGCTCTGTGGGACTTTACAGAGTCTGTAAAATGGAGCTGTTCTGCCAGGCCTTTGGGTGAGGTGGCGGGCATCCAATGTAAACTGGCCTCCCCTGCTGAAGCTTACCACCTCTATGTGGCCCAGATTAAGATCGCAGAGACCAAATGGTGCCAACCTGGAAATTATGTGCAGAGATAAATGTGACCTGTTCTAATCTATGTTATTTTAAACTGTTTTTAGTTATTCAGGAATATTTTTTTATGTGTTTTAGAGCCTACTTGTGATCCGCCCTGAGTCTGCTTGCGGGGAGGGTGGAATATAAATTGAAATAAATAAATAAAAATAAAATACTGGATAGCTATATTTTAGAAATCTAACGAAACTGTGACGGCCATTTTCTGGTATTTATATGACGAATCGTGTGTTTGGAGACTTATTGCAGCAATAGGATCAGAAATGAAAACCTCTTTATTGGGCAAGACCTCTTTATTGAATAAGTGCTACGCTGGGTCCAGCACAATCCAATCACCAAAGGACCCTTTAGGCCATTACTCAGTGTGTTTGGTAAAGATCTCATCCTTAAGATCTCATTTTATATTTCCTTCTAACTGGAAGAACTGGAGCATTTGTTTCCCTAAAAGTACACAAAGTATACTGAGAGACCAACAGGTCTTACTAGAATGGGGGACTTACTTAAAATGAGAAGCTCAATGTGTAATGAATAATCACTCTTCCTTTTATTTCAGTGTCATAACATTACAGTCAGAAGATGTTAAACAGAACCTATCAGGCATTTCAAAATAACCCTAAAACAGCAGGAATGTACATTAAGCTTACATACACATAATTTGTGATTCAAGTCACCCATGAGATGTTTTACAGGAACCATGATGTGTTGGAAATACTCTTCCTTGAAAAGCATACAACTAACATTTGTTTTAGGCCATAATCATACTTAACATTCAGTTCACTCATCAGTTAAACCATCTATCCATGCAAACCATGGATGTGTGTGCCATTGGGGAATCTTCATTCCTTTCAAGAACCTTACTACAAACAGAAGGATTATATAATGTTTAATAAAGATAAGTGGTTACTGCAAACTTGGTTTTAATTTAAATGTAGGGATCATAAATAAACCAGTATAAAACAGATAGATTCAGACATGTTAATTTATCAGCACCAAGGAGAGGAAACACACCTGTATTGTAATTCAGTAAAGGATCTCTGCCTACACTTACTAAAGTAAATGCATTTCTCTTTTATTACAACCTACTTTTTAGAGATTATGGAATAAGATTTGGATATTTGTATGATACAGCATTCCTTCTAGAACTCAGTGGAACTTTTTCAAAGTAAATGGGCTGCAAACTGCAGTTATAAGTAAATCAGTTTTACAGGCTGGGCTTGCTAAAGGGGCACACACAGTCAGTAATTCCATAACTACACAGGTAAGATTCAGGCATCTTCAATAACTTGACAGTTGTATTCCTACATTCAAATGGGCAACTTTGATTTGCAGTGCTTGCAGTCAGGATCAAACTACAGAAGATGTAGCAGACTCATAGTCATGACTTCCCACTTTAACACGAGGTAACTGCAGTAGCGTACTTTGGGGGGGGGAATAATCCCCTCCTCCAGCATTTCCCCAATTTAAATCATGCACACACACTCAACTGTTTGCCCCATGGGGGAAAACTTAAAGGTACCCATATCCAATTTGCCTCCCCCATAGTCTTGCAGTTACTATTATGTTGTTTTTTTTAAAGTATGATCATTTCGTGTCGTTTGACCCTTCATTAAGATCAAGAGCTTCAGATGCGAGTCAAGAATTCACACACTTCCAAGAACTTGTGCTTGGAAGTCATCTTTGTGATCACAATCACCATTTAGCATAACAGAGATGGACATTTATGGAGAGTCCTCGCTTAACCGATGCCCCCACAAAATACATTCCCTAGTTTAGAATGACGTTTTCAGGTCTGGAACAAAAGCTATTTAAAAGACACACTCAGGTTTTCATAAAGCAGCTAATGAGAGAAAAACTCTTGGAAATGTGAGTGTGCATACCTCAGCAGAACATACCATAGAAGATTAACTTTTAGTATGGCCAGACTGGAAGTTTAAAATCCCAATTCAGACAGTTATTTCATACACATATATTTACCCACATGCAAGATAAAGAGACACACAATGCAATTAAATACATTTAAGTCTAAATTATTTCAAGAGGGGAAATTTCAGCATGTGCTGAAAGTAATCCTCTGCACATTTACATGGGAGTAAGATTCCTCTGAACTCAGGTTTGTTTCTACACAAATATCTCTAGGGCACAACTGTGACTTTCCCACTGAACTCAGTGCTTTGACTGACTTATTCCCTAGGTCTAAAAACTAAGCAACATTCAATCAGTACAGCCTTCACGTATTTCAGACTTCAACATGCTGCTATGTAAAACATTTTCTTTTTAGAGGAAAGCTTTAACAGCATTTCTTTCTAGAAATATATTCCATCTGTCCCAGAAGTTACAAAACACAGGAATTCTTCTGTAGTATGGGGAAGAAAAAGTGTAGTCCCCTTAGTAGAAATACTATTCATGTCAGAAAAAAATACTAACATATCAGCGAGTTTCAAAGTACACAATACAAGATCACCAGGTACGTGAGTATCCAAGTCAAAGATATTAAAGCTGCAATCCTGAGCATGCTTAGTACAGAATAACTCCTGTTGAACTGAGTGGCACCTGCTTCCAAGTAAGCATGCTTAGGATCATGCTGCAATGCAAGTAAGGTGTCTTCATGTTCATTCAGGGATTCACACAAAAACTTCAATGCTTGTAAAGTCTGAGAGCACATATCATTATAGCTCTGCTTATTACAGCAGTGTGCCATTTCTCAGTGACGAAAAAGGGACCAACTGCTAGGTAAGATGCAGTCCAACAAAATCTGAAAACTGGCTGTAAACGGTTTTTGAAATGGTCCCTGTCTTGCAAAGCAGATCATCATTAGGCTTTTTTCATGCTATCGTGCAGTCAACTTGAGGGACAATACCATCACTAAAAGCACTTTGTCTGTTGAAAATGGTATTTTAATAGATATTCTTTATCTTACATAAGAGCACAATACATACACCACATCCTATAGAAACCCCAGATACTGCTAGAATAGGTATGATGGAGAGAGAATTTGGATTTCAGTACCATCCCCTCTGAACTGCAAAACAAACATTCCCCATGGCAAGCCGGCATTATACTGGCCACACTGAAAGCACAGAGATCAGAAGGTGGTCAAGGCAAAGGAGTAGGGTCAGAACAGCAAGTTTTAGAAAAACAAAGGAAGTTGAAGAAGGGTCAAAATAGGCTCCTATGAGATATATACATTTTTATGCAGGGGTTAAAAGAAAAAAGTGAGTGAGCTGTATCTAATAAAAGAAAAACTGATCCAGAAAATAACTTAAAGGTTTGCAGGTAAAGCCAAAGTTTTAAAAGGCTAGCTGCAAATGCCTTAGCAGTCAGTTACCTGGACTGTAACATCTCAATTTATGCAGAGGACTGATTTTTTTTTTAAAGCAAGTTCTCTAAATGTGTAGTCTGATACCAGATAATAGTTAGCACAAGACAGACAAGTTTTACATACACCCAAAAATGCTGTTTGTTTTGCTAGCTTCCTGCTTCAGTGGTACTTAATATTGCAAGTACATACACATCAATGATGTATCTAACCTAGATGGACTCTGACAAGCGATCACGTTTACCAGAGGCTTTTTAAAAAACACAAAAACAAAAATATGAATACAATAATGTGGTATGGCCTATTAATACAAGTCAGCAAAAAAATCCCAATATTTTACTACACCTGTTAGGCTGGTGAAAATGAAAGGTTCCAATCCAACTTCATTTAAAAAAATACGATTGTCACAAGTGAAAAAAGAACACAGCAAAACAAACTGTACAAAGGCAAAGTAGAATAACAAAATATTTTACTAAAACATAAGATTTACAGAAGATTTTCCAGACAAGCCATACAAAATGGTCACAAGCTTTTCCTTGAAGGGAGGGTTTTTACACTTGACAGCAGAATCACAATATTATTAGTGATGGTGATGCATGTTTAATGTTCCCATTTTTGTTCAAACAATCAAGCTTGTCCATCTACAGCGTCTAAGTTAGACTTGGCTAGAGGGCAAATTCTAGAGTATAACTGGTTAGCTGCTTTAACCAATGCAATTAGCATCACCATAAAAAAAGGGAGAAAGGGCCCACACAATTAGAAAAAAAATCCCTGCAGCTAACCCTGACTACTTTCATTCACAGTGCTTACACTTAAACCATGATGGGGGGAAAAAACTTATTAAAAGCAGAGATGTGCTACTGCTTTTAAACAATTTTCACAACAATCCCGATGATATTTCTAGCCTCTGCTCATGCGGAACAGGAGTGAATTAGGACAACACACAGATTTGCTAGTGCGCATTTAAATCACCAAAAAACTGATGTCTGGGTTTTTATTCTGTAATGTTTTCTAAGACTGTGTCCATTAAATGCAAACAAAAAAGGAAGAGGTCTTGGCAGAACAGGAAAAAGTGATGCACACTGTTTCAGAGCACATTTTAAATATTATTCATGGCATATAGCCTAGTCCATGCTCTGGCTGTAAAAAAAAGAAAGAAAGAAATATGTATTAGCAAATAAATAATCTCAGTTAATGTGTATCAATATTCTCTGATACCCCATATTTTTTTCCACTGAAGACTCATTGGTGTGTTGTTAAAGACTAGTATTTAATTACCATTCCTGCGGACATCATACAAAGGTGTAAGGGGTTTTTTTGCACCTTGATCTTTTAGCAAAAACACTTACAGCAGAATTACATTGATAGATGCGATCAAGCCATGATAAGCTGAGTGTTGTTTGTGGCCAGGGATCCCCAATGTGGCACCCACTGATGTGTATCCTGGTGCCCACTTGTGTCTTCCCCCAAACATCTCTTTCCTAAAGCAATCTTGTATTTTCTCTACCTCATTTGAGCAGTATCTGCTTCAGAAGACCCCTGGAAGTATCACTCTGGGTCTGCACGGAGCACCCATTTGGAAAACCGACTTCATGGTTTGCTTACAACCACCCAACATATTGAACCCTCCAAGTTATTTTATGATTGGGCCCCATCTCCCAAGGCAGCCATTCTGCAGTGGACTCCAACAGCCTATCACGATATTCCAAAAGTGCCGACAGGATCAGCACATTTGGGGACCCCCATTATGACACATCAGCTGTAATGGATAGATCTGTAGCATGTATAGTACTTACAGGAGACAAGTTACAACTCTGTTGCCTTACAGTTTTATAATCCTCCTCTAAAATTTAGCTGACTTAAGACTTACTGAACTATTATTAACTGTGTGAGCCTTGCAAGACTGCTGGGAGGTTAAGTGTCTTACATCAGAAATTACAGCTCCAAGATTGCAAATGTTGCCATGGAGACCTGCTCAACTGCTACATTTCCTCATTTGAGCAAAAGGCCAGTAACACTTGCACCGAAACTAGCTCTTGATCCTTCAAGCACAATCCGCGCTTCAAAAGGTGCAGGCATTTCTAAAATCCAGGCATGGTTATCAAAATCCCAAAAGATCAAATGAATCCCATATCTAAAATATATCCATTGTATTTATGTATGAATTCTGGGGAGTCTACAGAAATTTCTAATTGTGTTCCTAAGCCTATTTGGGGAACTACGAGTTTCATATATTGAATCAGTAAAATGCACAATAAAGAATACACCACCTGTTTCTATGGCTTGGGCTTCATTGGTCTTCCACTGCTCAGCTACATCATTTGCTAGTGGATCATCTGGGTTGGGAGCACTTAACAAAGCCTGGATTGATAGCAGAACTGTACGGATCTGCAAAGCTGGAGACCATTTGTCTGAGAAGAGAAAAGTTAGGGTACTAAAGCAACAGTTTTAATATAGAACGTTTCCCTTGAATAGATGACTACAGTATGAAACAACCTTTTAAATATCTTTGTAGCTTTCAAAGTATGGAAGAGAAAATGTATCACTCTGACGATTCCAAATACTTACCTTTCAAAATATCTAAACATATTCTTCCCAATTTGTCTACGTTAGGATGATAAATTTTGGTCATGAAACGTACTTTCGGGGCTGCCATTGGGTATTCTTCTGGAAGGAATAGTTCAAGTTTAAACGTCCCACCCTCGAAGGGGGAATCCTGTGGACCTGCAATGACCACATGAAAATAACGTGCATTGCTTTCATCTGGTTCTGCCTTTATTCCAGGAACAGGTTCTGCCAGCAAGCGCTGGGTTTCCTGAAAGGAGAAGAAAAAAGCAATTTAATACAAGCATACTCTGCGACTCCTCGCTGACAAGAACCATCTTCAAATTGTTCTCATTCCAGGACATGTTCCTAACTCCACATAAAACTTCCTAGTAGGTGAATACTTTAAGACATCAATAAACATAGAAGTCTAGGAGCAAAGAACGGTCTTTTCCAACAACTCTTGCTGTCCAAGATACTGGGTGCTGGACTTGGGACTTTCTGCATGCAAAACAGGAACTCTGTACCTGAGTCACAGTCCCTTGCTGTAAAAGAACAATTTGAGAAACAAGATTTAGATTGCCCAAGCACTAGTAAAAGAAAGTGAAATAATGTCAAGTAATCTTTCCATGCAGTTTCAGGAGTTTGATATTTCAAGGCCAATATGTCAGTTCATATTCTGGATATAGCTGTTTAATTCTTTTCCAAACTATTCACAATGAAAGATACAATCAGTTACTTTAAAAGCACTCAAATATAAACCAAGACTGCTTTCTCTGTTTGTGTGGATCTTCCACAAAAGATGTGTGGATGCCATTTTTAAAGCAAATGCTTAGCATGGAGTGATGCTACATATTGAATGCACCCTTATCAGGGATGTGCAAACAGGGTGCCCAACACACAGGACTGAATAGTGCCATGCTGCTAGTTAAAGCTTCCATAAATCTCTGCAGAAGAGATAATACTTCAAATACTGATGTGATAATATGCACTAAGCCACCCCTTGTGTACAGTCTAGGGAGGATCACAGAGCTCAGTGAGACCTCAACACAGCTTATCGTGCAGAGAATCACAGCCCATGTTTGATATGCAAATGAAGAATTCACTGTTACTATCAAATTTAATTTAACATCCATATTTTTGCTATTCCTTAGTTCCACTGTTTTCTGAGCTGGTCTCTAAAAAAAAACATGGCTTGATTTAATGTCTGCATTATAACGCCAAGGCATTAAACTTGCTTTTTCACTATGATGTTGACAATTTTCATTTTGAACCTCTTTCCCCCCACAATGCCCCTTACCATTTTCCAAACCAATGAAAAAAATGAAGATATAGTTGAGGAACTTTCAGCTCTCCATACAGAGCTAGGATCCACAGCTTAGACATGGTTAAGGGCCTTCTGCTAGCCCAGTGGAATTTCTGGCTTCTCTAGACAGCTGACTCTCATACTTCAACACAAACTGTTTTGGAAAGTCCCCTCTTAAAAGCAGTTCACCCTGAAGCACAGGAGACAGATATTAGAGGTAACCAAGTCTATGTTGTTCCTTTGGGTTCATGGACCAAATTTCTTGATTATTTGGATCTTCATCTGGATTAATTTATTGTTAGAATAAACCTAATGATATTTTTATCTTCTTATTTTTTCAATTTCATCAATACAATAATATATACAGTTTAATTAAAAGATATTATAACACATTCCAGGTTGTCAAAGAAGATACGAGACTAAGCAAGTACTTAATCCAGTTTCCAAACACACAAGCTTAACCAAAGCCTCAAGAATTTCCAGAAACATTACATCTCCAACCCTTACTCTAAACAGCTTCTCGTCTGCATCTATGCATCAAGACATTTCTCTTCTTTGCTTCTTAATTACTTTGCATACCCACTTTCACCACAAAAACTTTTCTAGCCTGCCACAGACTAACTTCCCACTCATTATCAGCTATCACTCCCTTCCCACTCTCTTAAGTCCTATCTAGCTTGAACTGCTAAGCAAAAATATTGTCATTTGGTATTCCACACAGTACCAAGCAGTGTACTAGTGTTAAAAGCAATCTTTATCAAATTCAGGAAGTGCCAGAATGAAGAAGATACGTTTAGTTTTCCTGCCAATCATTTTCTCTGCTTTGCTCACTGCTTGTTAAGGCATATGATCCCCTCTTTCCATGCCTCTGCGTAACTTTTAAAGGAGAGAGAGCTATTATTAGAGCTCAGCTACTAGTCAAAAAAGTTTAAAGAACTTGAGATTACCAAACACCTGTCATACATGTGAAGAAACGGTTGCAGATCTTATTCCCTGTCACCTGTTTGTTTGCTCAGTCACTACTAAGCAATTTTACTCCTCCTTGCCACTTCAGTCTGAATCACAGGCTCATCTATTGACACACCTTAGAAGTTACAGAACAGTTTCCTGTCACTGGTTCTTTACTGATTCCTCCCAATTCATGCAAGAAAAACTGCTGGAGATGGCACTTTCCCATAACCATTCTGGTACTTATATTGGAGGCAGTGTTCATGTTTATTTGCTTGTATTAAATTATGGAGGACATACAGAGTTAATAAGCTATCCTCTGATTAAGGACAAAACAGGAAACTTAGATAGTTACAGTTGTCTCCGTATACTAATATACTTCAGGTACGTGGAACACAGAGAATGGCAGGTGATCAGTACACTGACAGAATGTAACAATCCTGTCTTGTGGCTTCGGTGGAGGCTGTGAAAGTGTCAGGATTTAAAACCAGCCAAGTTAAATAAGGAAAACAGTGCTTTCAAATCAGCACATCCAAAAAGCGGAGTTTAATGTTTTTGCCACTTTTCTGAGACAGAAATGAACACTGACAGTAATGCTGACTGCACATCACAGGCCAGAATAAATTACATTTCATTTGCCACTGCAAGCAAATTAAGCATGTTCCAGTATTTAAGGATTAGTTACACACATTTTATGATGTTTGGAGCAAGATGGGGGAGGGAGAATGAATGCCTGCAAACTATTTGTAGAGTATATTTTATCCCACTTTTCTCCCCAATGGGGGCTCAAAGCAGCTTACCAAAAATACACTTTTAAACAAATTCACACAACAAACAGAAGATGAAAGGTAGACAAGACATCCTGAGTTAGTGTCCAGCAGATTAAACCATCTGGCCAAGGCCACAAGTTGAGAGCCAAGAGCCCTACAGCTCTTGTCCTTCAGCTCACCCCCAAGGGCTCACCCCCTCAGACCTGCCCAGGCTACAGATACTGCAGTGCCACTATTGAAGCAGAACAAACAGCTGGTATTACCATGACAGCATCAGCAAGAGTCCACAGAGATGCACGCAGCAAATGGAAATGGATGAAAGCAGCAAGCATTTTCAGAGGTAAATCCATAAAGATTGCACCATTTTAGAATCACCACATCAAGGCTACTCTTCTGTGCGATCTTCATAGAGATACCAAGAAATAAACTGAACTCTGAAATTAACTATAACCATGAACTGTATATTAAATGAATAAATACTTCAAAACTATAAAGTGTATTGTGTCATTTGATAACATACATGAACTTTAAATGTATTTAAATGACCATATTTGAACTACTAATTTCTACCAAAAAGAACACGTTATAACCATTCAAAACTATACTATAAGATGCAGTAGTACCACTTAACACGAAAGTATGTTTTAAAGTTCAATGAATACAGTTAAATGTCCAACAATTCCAACTGGGTAGAACTCTTCCCAAAGTTTCAAACTTCCAGCCAAAATTTTCTAGGGTCCAGGTTGGATATCAAGCAAAACTAACTGGGTGAAACACCCTCCCAGAGTTCCAACCAAGATTATCCAGGGTCTGGCTAACAAGCAGCCGGCTAACAACCTTGTTTTGATGTCAATTCCTTAATTCCTTGTCAAATTATTCCACATTAAAGCAGTTTCTTTGGATTTTGAACTCTGAAAGTTTGAAGGCTTATCTGCCGCACTTTAAAGGGGAATAATTCAACAAGGAATTGAGGTTCTAGCGCAGATGTAATTATGTCCGAGAATATGTTCCAAGAATGTGAGGCTGTTCTGACTTTTAAAAAGAAAGATATTGAAATGAGCTTGTTAGCTGGCCACTCAAACTTCAAAACATACTTTCATGTTAAGTGGTGCTATGGCATCTTATAGTATAGTTTTGAATGATTATACGTATAAGATGTTCTTTTCTGTAGAGATTAGTAGTTCAAAGATCATTGTTTGAAAACATTTAAAGTTCATGTATGTTATCAAATGACACAATACACTTTGTAATTTTGATTTAGTCATTTAATATACAGTTCGTGGTTGTAGTTAATTTCACGGTTCAGTTTGTTTCTTGGTATTGCCATAACTGTGAGTCTCTCCTATTCATAGAGATGACATTGAAAAGCATTAGCCCAGATGGAAGGGAGTCAAAGGCAATTCTGCAAGGAGGCTGTGTCGCTGCTATGCCAGCTGTGTTAAAGACACAGGAAAACAGAGGAAGAGGCAGAGAGCTCTCTTTTTATGACATGATGCAAGTTAGCCAAAGGAGGATGAATGGAACTTCTAATGGAACTACACACCTTCACCTTCTTCCTAAAGGCCTGCTTCAGCACTGGAGAAATCCAGTATATTTTAGACATTTAGCAATCTCCATTGTAAATACATTGGCCACTCAGTTATACAGAATGTATAACCAAAGGTGTCAGATCTGGTGAGGTGATCTTGGGATCAGTTCATTAGGCAGGAGGCCGAACAACCCAATCTCCATAGTCATACGGTAACACACTAGTTCCTACCCATTATCTCTGTAGAATTAAATGTGTTATGATAGCCACTGACAGTTAAGCTCTACAAGTTCCAACCACCTGTCTGTACCAGTGGTAGCCATCACCAATTGTTCTATTAATACTGCAAGGCAAAATATTGGGTATCCAAATAAAAACTGGAATATAAATCCAACAAATAAGTGCTCCAAATATTACCTTCATTTACTCTATCCCACTTCCTCACCAACAAGGGCCCAAAATGGCATACAAAAATACCACAGTACAGACAAGTTATTTAAAGACACAGAAATGCAATGTAAATGACCAAAACAAACAAGAAGTAACCCTAAAGACATCCTAGTCTGGTCCTTGGTCCCCCGGACTCACTTACTCAGACCTAGAGGTTGCGAACAATGGGCTAAGAGACAAGGGCCTTGGTAAGGTCCCTCAGCTCTTGCCTTTCAGCCTGCAACTCTTGCCATACCTCAACTACACAAGCGAAGAACTAGGGAGAAACAAACTCAGGCCAGACCTTACTCAGCTACTGCTAGTTAATTCCCCACCTTTCTCCCAAAAGAAGAAATAGGGACATCACATCATGCATAACTCACAGTGGAGTGATGCAATCATTGACATGAGGCCACAGTCATAAGAGAAAGGGGTCAATGGGAGAGGCAGCACTACCCTGATGGGAACCTCCACGCTTCGTCTCTATACAAAGAGGTGGCAGAAGGATCCTCTGGTTTTTCCATCCTGCCCTCAAATGTGTATACAAATTCAAGGCCATCATGACTTAATGCAGGAGTGTCAAACGTAAGGCCCGCCTCTTATGTGGCCTGCAAGCAACTGGCACAAGGGAGGGAACAGGCGACTGCGGGGGGGGAGGGGGGGTGTGAGTGGGCGGACCTTCTCTGATTGTGGTTTCAGCAGGGCAGAACAATCTCATTCCCAGGCTGCAGTCAAGCAGCATGGGAGAATCTGCCCAGAGCTGCACTGCTGGCTCTCCAGTCCACCTATGTGCGTTTTCCTTTGCACCCTGCTCCCAGCCCATGGGGCCTTGCACTGAAGATGCAACAACTCGGAGCTTATCGGCTGCTGTCCTTTACCTAGCATTACACTTTATGGCACAAATGGCCTGGCCCGACAAAGTGGCATTTATATCAGATCCGGCATTTGTAACAAATGAGTTCGGCACCTCTGACTTAATGTCTGTAAAATGGTACAGAGTGACTACTCTATGGCTTTGTTCAACTGTGTGCCTCCACCATTAGGCAATTCCTGCAACTCCAGATTCTCAACCCACTGTAATTTCTAGGCCATCCATTAAAGGGCCAACACTGTGGTTCTGCATTGCATACAAAATAGGGCACAAGAGGTAGGACATTCCTTGAAGAGTGTAAACACTATTCTCAAAATGCACGTCTAACGCTGTGTAGTCACAAGGGTATCACAGAGCCGGATCAAGACGGTGTGCTGAATACCTGATAAACTTCGTACAGAAGCTGCAGCAGCTCTTCAAAACTGACAGATTAAATCGGAAGTTTCGGTCAATCCCCTTTCCTGCCACAGATCCCCACTCATGTCATCCTCCAGGCTCCCCTATTGCCCAGGAACAGCATTTAATGGGGATCAGGGGGCTGCAGAGGGGGGCGAAGAGGCAGAAATATTCCATTCTGCCTTTGGAAAATTTAGTCTGGTTCCAACCCAAGGTCTCAACTTCATATCCATCCCATTCTGCCTTCACTCACTAGCCCGCCTTTTTTGTTGTTGTTGTCACATGCCCCTTGGTAAAAGTTCTTTGCCACATGCCAATGGAGTGCGGGGGCTGGTTCTTGTTTCACATCCAACCAAAACATAAAGCATTCACTGTCCATCAGTGAATGATACAAAGACTTTGCACTGGACACTCAATGAGAGTTTTGCACTTCTGAGATTCGCATGTGTTCTTTCCCTCCTTGTGACCACCATGCATGGGTAGAAGAAGCTCCAGTCTTCCACTCCCTCATGTCTTTTTCACTTATTCTAACAACCCTGTGGATTTTGCAGAGCCAAAAGCATCTCCATAGGAAACAGTATTGGGAGGGAGAAGGCTGAAGCCACTTCTAACGATGCACCACAGCTGCAGGGAGAAAAGGGCATGGGTGAGTCTGGGAGGCAAAATAGTCCCATTGAGCATCTGATGCAAATTCCTCACATCAGCCACCAAACACAAGGACCTTGAAACACATGATGTGGCTCAGAGAGGAAAACATTTGTAGTCTTTGTTCAGCTTTGAGGAGGGGCTATAGCTCAGTGGTAGAACATCTGCTTTACACACAGGAGGTCCCAAGTTCTATCCCTGGGTAAGGTAGTTGGTGTATTTTTTGATAATTCATCTTACACTGTTTTTTCAGACCAAGAAAGATTCTGCCAAATTTTATGTTCACTGTTTTCTGATTTTTCTATATCTTTCAATATCACTTTCTCAAAAGTAAAAATATTCAGATTGTTGACATAGGGGGTGTAGCTAGATTTGCATTTAAAACTTTTATCAATAGTATTAGTTGAGGAAAACTCTCTTAATTTAATCAACCTAGTTAATTTAAAGAGATCTCTTCTAGTTTGGAAAGCATTGTACTTGGAGGTGGGAACAAATGATAACCCCCTATGAAGATTTATGTGGCAAAACAGAACCCAATTAATGGGGATGTTTAGAGCTCACTGAAGATCATTTTTCTAAATGAGCAGTACCCTGGAGCTCATTTTATGTGACTTGTATAATCTTCATGTTTCTATACCTCCTATGTGTATAGGGAGTTTTGAATAGTGTCACATATTATGTATGGCACTATTACCTTGGATTTGTGTGGTTTTCACATGAAAATTATATATACATATTATATTTATGCATGGTTATACATTTGTTCATGCTCTGTAGAGGTCTTTACTGCATTGTTTCTTCCTTGTTTACTTTTGCATTGGGACCTCTCCACCCTTGTTTTTCTAGAGAGCTGCTGTTGTTGTCAGAGCAGCCAACAGTGACCTTGAGAGAACAATGGCTGACTCAGTATAAATTCAGGTGGGTAGCCATGTTGGTCTGAATCAGCAGAACCAAGTTTGAGTCCAGGAGCACCTTTAAGATCAACAATAAGGACCAGAACAAAACTCTGTTGGTCTTAATGGCGTCACTTTGTTCCACTGACTCAGTATAAGGCAGCTTCATATTTATTCCTGCTCGTTTCTTTAAATTCATACCTACAATATCCAAACAGAGGAAAGCAAAGACTCCATATGCTGGAACTGTAGGGTTTTTTTAAAGGTTTTCTACAATGGCATGGATGGTTATCAACACTAACTTTGCTAAAATCATTTGGAAGAAGAAAAACTGTAACCTCTCAAAAGGACTTGGCAACTTGTCAGTTATCTCTAGGTACCAAGATCCAGATTTTAGACTCCAGGGATTTATTTCAGCCTTGTTTTGGTAAAGATCCAAATCTGCTCAAGAGCTTAGGTTTTTCTACAGTTTGACACAAGTACAAAAAGATATAAAATTTGCTACCAGAAATGAAAATCTGAATTTGGTACAAAAATATTTGATATTAGGTCATAACTGACTATCAAAAAGAATATCTACTTTCATTTTCAGTTTAAAAAGTATACAAACAATGTTTGGTGAAATCTCAAAAACAAGAGGGGAAAAGTTGAAAGCCCCTCTAGTCTAAGCCTTGGTTTCCGTATACTGCACAGCACCTTTGTGTGAAGGCTGCAGTCCTGGTCACAATTGACAGTGATGAGTATAAAACATTACACATTAAGAAGTATAAGGATTTATTATGTATATATTGCTTTAAACCTTTTCCAAGGCTTGGAAAACTGGCAAAGGATTACCTGATCATTCCAGGATAGTCTGTAACTACAAAGTGTGTGTTTTCTAATGCTGGCATCACAGTTAGTCACTTGTGCAAAAGACTGACTTCAGAGCATGTTAATATGTTAATTTTTCATAAGAACGATCAGTCACACAGCTGATAGGTAAGAGCTTATGTGTGCTAAATAGACTGAGTTTGTTAAACATTTTAAAATGAAAACTGTTGACAAAATTGCTGTTTTAAAGCTGAGATAAATAAAACAGTCACTCATTCAACTGTCTTATAATAATATTTAGGACAGTATTCTACATTTAAAGATTACCAGCACAATCCTAAAATAGATTTTTTTTAAAAATTCAGCAAGCCTTACATTCTAGAAATGATATTTAGGATTTATTCCAACATACACACTTCTGTAATTCTTTAAAGTGCCACTGGACTTCTGTTGAATTTTGTCCCATAGCCTACCACAGCTAGCCATTTGGAATTATATTTATGGTTGTAACACTAGTTAAAATTTCAGCAGGAGAACCTGGTGTAGTCTACTGTTTAAGAGAATGAGCTGAGAGCCAAAAAGTACCAGTTCAGAGCCCACTGCAGCCATAAATTCACTCCAAAGCCTCAGGCAAATCACACTCTCACCCTCAGCCACCAACTGCAATACAGGGGCAACAACAGCCTATACATAACAGGGGTGGCCAAACTGTGGCTCGGGAGCCACATTGTGGCTCTTTCACACATATTGTGTGGCTCCCGGCAGGGTGGCTTGGGGAAGCGAAGGCATTCTTTTTCTCCCTCCCTCCTTCCTTTTCCTTCCTCTCTCTCTCTTTCTTTCCACCTCTTTCATTCTTTCTTTCTACCTCTCACTCTCTTTCTGTCTCTCTCTTAGACAAATAAATATCATTAGCAAATGAGTAAATATCATTGGACAAATAAATATCAGTATCAGGATCTGTTTTTACCCCTTTTGTTTTTATTTTTGGCAATCTCCTTTAATTTTAATAAAAAAGCAAATTTGCATATTTCAATAAAAAGATGCAGGTAATGTTTGTTCATGTCTTGTGGCTCTCAAACATCTGACGTTTATTCTATGCGGCTCTTAAAATGAGCAAGTTTGGCCACCCCTGGCCTATACCATGAGGCTATTGTTACCGGGATAATGTAAGCAGGCTGAATACTGAAAGCACTATATCATGCTACTCCGTACAGCTAGAGAAAACTTTAGTACAAGGGAAGTTTTATTACAAGAGCTGAGCATACAGGCTTAGTCCAACAAATCTTCCCCACAAGAGCAAGAGGAATCCAAAGCAACTGACTGAAAACAGTCATTGTAGAAAACCATGGAACAATTAAATCAAGATGTTATCATGTGAATCATATACGGTAAGCAACCAAAATACACTGTAGTCTGAGAACTCAGAATTATACATTAAGACCACACTTGTAAATGTCAACTGCAGCAAGCTAGTATAGACCTTAACAGCTACTCTCCTTAGCAGGCTGTCCTGAGGAAGGTCATCTTGAGCTGGCAAGTTTATTTCTGCAGGGGCATCTTTCCAGAATGGAACACTTTCTGAATCAGGGACATCATGGAACTCAGCTATAAGCAACCAGTAGTTGCAAGGTGTCATGTGTGTGTGTCCCACTGCCCCCACTGGTGGACCTCCTGAGGGCACCTGGTGTTTTTGGCCACTGTGTGACAGAGTGTTGGACTCAATGGGCCACTGGCCTGATCCAACATTGGCTTCTCTTATGTTCTTATGTGTGTGTGTAAGACTAACATCAAGACACTCACACCCCAACTAACAGTTCTATTCCCCATGTCTTTATTAGGGATGGGCATGAACTGCATTTTTGTGGTTTACTTAGTGACTGAATCATGAACTAATATGCTGGTTCATGAACTGGACTGGTTCATATGCCATTTAAAACCCCAGCTTTCTGCTCCCTGAAGCTTTTTGCCGGGACCAGAAAGCAGGGGATTCCAGCAGTTGGGCAGAGGGGACCACCATTCAGCTGTTTGGTTTAAATGGCTCCAAAAAACCAAGGAAAGCAGAGGTTTCCAAACAGCTGAGCAGTGGGGACCAGAAAGCAGGGTTTAAATGGCTCAGAGCCATTTAAATCAAACAGCTTAGTCTGTTCCCTGTGGCTTTTCACAAGGGGCAGAAAGCAATGGTTCAAATAGCCCCAAGCTCAGCTGTTGTTCATGAAGAGCAGAAAGCAGGGGTTTCTGCATCAAATTCACCGAAGTTCAAGGCGATTCTTCAGTTTATGAACAAGACTTTGCAAATCACAAACTGTCCAAAAATTGTGATGAACTTTAGTTCATCTGGTTTGTGCTCCTCCCTAGTCTTTATATTTACTATAGAATTTGGTGAAGCTTCTTTAGTCTGTGAAAAGCCAAAAATTGAACTGCACATATCAGCAACTAGCTTTAACTAAAATGGTGATCAATTTTAACCATAGACTAGTTTGGCTAAACAGAAAGAGACAGTACACGGTTCTGAAATTCATATTTTTAAATATCCACACTACACAGGACTATAAATCAATATGATACACACACAGAAACAAAGTTCTCTGATTTCTTTTACACTGATACGTTGATGGACACTTTCAGCTGGCACAGAAGACGAATTCAGCCAACAGGGTAGCATCCAAGAACAAAAAATACCCCTTAAAAAAAATTCAACCCACTCCTCGCGAAAGAAAGAGTATGTACCGGGTAAACGGCGTGAGCGGACTTCCTTATGCAAGGGGTTCCTGAGTCACGGCAGAAATTAGGAAAAGCCTCTCTAACCCCGTCGCAGGAGGAGAAGGGAGGAAGGCGCTGCACTACTCTAGAGTAGGTAGGCCAACAGTTCTTCTCTCACTCCGAAAGAAGGGAGCAGCTTCCTAAGCCGCAGTGATGGAAGGCTACTGAGAGGCCGCTTCTCCACGAGATTTCGTTTGTCGCTTCGACCCGCCTGCAGGGACGGCCGCCAGGTCGCGAACACACCCGCCCAGCGAGAGAGAGCGCGCCCTGTCACCGTCGCCGCCGCCGCCTCCCCCCGTCTCCTCTCTCTCTCCCGGCCGCGAGTCGAGGGGCGCCGGGACAGAGCCAGCGCGGTGGGGCTCGTGCAGAGGAGAGAGGCTCAGAACCCAGGCCCGGAAGGGGCCTTCTCGCCCATTCATTCACGGCAAGGCAATGGTTCGGAGGCGCCGCCGCCGCCGCCGCCGTCCTCAGTTCCTCCCGCCGGCCGCGCCCGCCCGCCACAAATGGCGGTAGCTGCCATCTCCAGCCACCCTCTCCCTCCGCGCGCGCTGCAGCCGCGAAGAAGGGAAGCCGCCTGAAGCCGCCGCCAGTCCCGCTCACCGGAAGCGCAGCGCTTCCTCCCTCCCTCCCCGGGCCTTTGCGCAGGGCTGGCGCGGCTTAGCCAGCAGGCCCGTCTCCGCCGACCAAGGGGAAGGAGAGAAGGAAGGGGACAGGAGGCGCAAGGGGGGAAGCGGATACCTTGATGATCCTGCGGGGCAGCCCGGCCATCTTGTCTTATCGGGATTCAGGCTCCGCTGGGTCTCGGCTCCGTTCGGGCTTACGCACTACCGGAAGAAGTCCGCGCTTCACTTCCTGCGACGTCACTCGGAGTGTTTCCCAATGCGCGATGGAAACTGTAGTTCGCTTTAGGCCTGCAAAGGAGGGCTGGGAGGGACGCGAGCATGCTGCAGTTTTAAAGTCCGCTAAAGGCTACCTGGAGAGCACCCCGTTACCTACAGTGTGCTTGACACAGGCTCATCGTGGCCCCCACCTTCTCTATCACATCTGTATTCCATTCTTTCTCGAAGGAGCCTCTGTGGTTCTCCCTTCTTGCACTTCATCCTCATAGCAAAACTGTGAGGCCAGTTGGGTTGGCTGAAAAATGACTGGCTAAAGGGCACCAATGAGATTCATGGCTGAGTGAAAACATGCCTTAACATCTCCAGAGCAGTGCTACTTCAAGTGTCTCTTCAGTCTGAGCAGAACTAAGGGAAAGTGATCCCCAAGGCAGTTCATTTGGATGGCTCATTTGCATATTTTAGAAAGATAGTAAAATTATTTTATAGAAAAGCCTATATGGTGTTGGAAATAGGCTGATGTTTAGGTGCATTAAAAACTGTGGCCTGTTCTGCTGACATAAGTATAGCAATCAGTTTAAGGCTGCCTGGAGTTTCCCCAGAATTACAAATGATCTCCAGATTACAGAGATCAGTTTCCCTGGAGAAAATGGCAACTTTGTAGGGTGAACTCTATAGGCATCTCATTCCTGCTGAGCTCCCTCCCCTCCCCACATTTAGGGTTGCCAGTCCCCAGTTGGGGGCGGGGATCCCCCGGTGTTGTGGGCTGCTGCCTGCCGCTGGTCAGCAGGAGGACGCCCCCCCCCCCCCCTTACATCAATGTGGAGCAACATACCTACATCACCCGGAAGTGACATAGGCATGTCAATGATGTCGGGGGCAACACTCTGGTTTTTGGGTAAAAAACTATGGTTTGTGGGCGATTTGCCCAAAAACCAGAGCATCACCCCCAACATGCTACGTCTCTTCTGAATGACAGACATAGCACACTCAAATTTAGTTGCATTTCTTAGAACTCCACCTGCAATACTCATTATCACCTTTATTATCTTTTTAGTCAATTTCTTAATCTATAAGTAAGTGTGCAGGCCTTCATCAAGATCTGCTGATTCTAATTGAACTATTCTTTGTTTTGGGTTTTTAATCCAGTCCACAATCTATACCAGCCCTGCAGCTTGGTAATATAATTTTAGGTAGAGAAATAATTAAGTAGAAGGTGATATGAAAATTTGATCTCAATATGAGACCCCAGAGAGTCACTCCAGTCAGAATGGACAATACTGTATTGCATAGACCAGTGATCTGACTCAACATAAGGCAACTTTGTATTTGTGTGTACAGAATCTGGAGAATAACCAGCCCAAACTTTAAGGAGCCCACCGATGGCCATCAGGCAGAAGGGACTCATTAAATGTATGCTTGAGATCTGTGTATCATATGAGAGGCATAAATCATAAATATACCTATATAAATAAAGTGGCCTTTTCTGTGCTTTTATGTTCTAATTTTTTACTTGTTATTAGTCTGATTATCCTCTTACAGCCTCCTATGGCCTCTTCCTGACTGAACTCTCTCTTCAAATGTCTGTTCAGTCTCAGAGGACCTTTTTCAGGAGCAGCTCCATCACTGTGGAATGCTCTCTCTAAGGAGGTGCAGAGGAACCCTATGCTGTCCACCTTCCATAACCACAGTAGATATAACATAGACATACTGTGATAGATTACCTTTTTCCCTCTGACTTTCAAGAGCTCCAGGAAAGTGGAGTTCTACAGGTGTGTCTCTTTACCATGCTCCGCTCCTTGCACTTGTTAAATTTTAGCCATCACACAGCAATTAAAGGCAGTCAAAAACCAGTAACTCTGGTCCCTGCATCTAGTCACTTGTGAACATATTTTCTTTGCAGATACTCTTGTTTAGCCATCTGTATAGACGTATCATTCTACCAGCAACAACATCCTTCCCTGTTACAAGTAACCACTTTACTCTAAATCCAATTGATTATTCCTAGTTTTTCTATGAATTGTGATTTTAGATTTCCTAATTTGGTGTAGTGCCAGCTTGCTATAGTGGTTAGGAATGTGGACTCTAATCTGGGAGAACTGGGTTTGATTCCCCACTCCTCCACATGCAACTGCTGATGTGACCTTGGGTCTGTCACAAGTTCTTTCAGAGCTGTTCTCTCAAGAGCAGTTCTCTCAGAGCTCTCTCAGCCCCACCTATCTCACAGGGTGTCTGTTGTGGGGAGGGGAAAGATTAGTAGATTATAAACCTCTGTAATGATTTCATGTTTTGGTGTGTGTGTTCCTTTAAATGCTGAGTGTGACTGCAGTACTGTAGGGGGGTGATAGGGGGACAAGTGTGATTTGATTGGCTGATGACTGAGAGTGTGTGTGTGTCTAAGAAAACTTCTGTATGTGTCTTGGGAGAGAGACAAGTGTGTGAAGTTTAGTCTGTGTGGGACTATGGGATTTGAGTATTTCCCTGAGTAAATAAGACCACCAGTTTAGTCTGTGTGACTAAAAGAATTGATTCTATTCTGTGTGAATAAAACAAAGAGACTAGCCTGTGTGGCTATTTATATAAGAGAGAGAGAAATAAGCCTGTCAGAGTGGATTTTGGAGATTGAGAGACTGTTTGTAGCACCAAGCATTACCAGTTATATTTACAAATTCCTTTCTTCAGCAACTGTTCAAAATAACCAGAAACTTATTTTCTTCTTTATTAAATAAATCAATTTTTGTTTAAACATATCCCAGGAATCAGTACAGTACTTCCTCAGGGCCACATAGACCTCTGAAGTGCCCAGACTCTAGATCATACTACCAAAAGAGGGAGATTTGGAATTTTAAATTCCTGGTGGCAGCAAGAAACTACCAAGTTTATATACAAAGAGAGTGTTTAAAAATAAAACCATTTCCCCCAACAGCCAGAACCTCACAGCCGCTGTGAGACTCCTTCGGGTAGTGACGGGCAGGGTATCTTCCTCTTCTAATTAGTTTCTCAGTTCCTAGAAGTGGATTCAGTTTAAAGCTGCAACTGTAACATAATCCCTTGCCATTCTCACACACTATGTGAAATTATTTGCCCATCTCCTTTCCAAGTACAAATTCTCCTTGCCTTGACTACTTTTGGATGATTTCTGCAAAATCTTCTTTAATGATATCAACAGTAACCCACCTCCAGCATTTGAAAATGGAGCTTCCTCAGAAACCAAGATCACTGTGGCATATTTTTAGGATTGTGAACTTTTTCCTGCTCCCTTCCTCTCCCATGCAGCCAGAAACACAGAAATGTTATAGGTGAACCTGCAAATGTCCATACGAGGAAAACTGCCAGGCTACTCTTAAATTCAAATGAAGCGTATCCCAGGTAACTTTTATGTAAGCCTAAATTTTATAAACACACACTTTTTTATTATTACATGCATGCATTTGCATTTATTGACTTATATCCCACTTTTCTCCCCAGTTGGGACTCAAAGTGGCTTTTAGAACACCATTCTCCCCTCCTCCATTTTCTCACAACAACAACGCTTTGAGCTAGGCCAGGCTGAGATTTTGTGATGGGCCCAAATCACCAAGCAAGCTTCCATGGCAGAAGTGAGGATCCAAACTATATCACACTACACATGCCCTAAATTGGACTTTGCTCCAGATCTTCAGCATGTGCATGGGCCTTTAACAATTGAATAAAAGGGTAAATTTCCCAGAGCAAGGGGCATTGCAAGGGGGGGGGGGGGGGGATTGTCCAGCTTTTGCCCTGACTAGAGAGTTGTCAATTAAAAAACAGATCTGCAGTGATTAGCAGGTGTCTAGGCTTCTAATTTGCATTTTTGCCTGGAGATCTGTTGTAGTAGCAGATCTCCAGCCACCACCTGGAGGCTGATAATCCTAGATCTTCCCTGTCTTGCTGTAATCCCAAACTGAAGCATACATGTTTAGGATTGCACTGTGAGTATAAATTCACCATCTGCCTACTAGGCAGAAAAAGCAAATAAACAACCATTCCTCGTGGATCATTTGTTTCCCTGAAGGCTTGAAGTAGTCTTCCTGAGTCTAATCGCTGCCTGACGCACAAGACGTTATCCGCCGCTCCCCATCCCTGTGCTAGACAAAGCTATACCAGTTGTATGCGTCAGACTGCGTAGATGGTCCCTGCACTAAGACCCGCCAAAGGATCAGACTATATCACTCTAGGAAAGAAAGACTAGAGACTCTCTTCTTAAGAGTTCTTAGGTGGACTACATTTCCCAGCATCCTCCAGGCACAGCCGGACGTTGACTTTTTGCCGCAAAGGAAAGCATTGAGGTCTTCTTTGGGGACAAGATGGCTGGATAGTTAGCTCAGTTTATTCAGGTACCGGCTCCCTTCTATTTTTTACCTTTCCCGTAGGGTTGTCGTCTGTCCACCTCCGGCCAATTTTAGTGACCTGAGCTGGGGTCTGAGAAGATAGGAAAAGGATAGGGCGCAAGCGACCAGCACCCACCCCTCCCTCCCGTGCAGAGCCCGCCGTTTGGCAATGGGAAGACCCTTCGCCTACCCCAGAAAGTGGCGCCCTGCTCCTGGAAGTCCTTGGGGCGGATTGCTGAAGCGCTGCTTCCTGTTCAGGCCCACTTATCTGGAATATGCTGTCTTGGCCTAGCAGAGTGTGGGGTGTTGCCACGACTCATGGGACTGCTGCCATGGGGGAGGGCTGTCTCCTAGCGTACGGGGTTTCGAAGACAGCCAGTGTGATATCATGGTCCCCAGAGCCAGAAATTTTGCGTTGGTGGGGCATGGGGAAGTTTTATGGGGTAGCAGGTCCCAGCTGGACTAGGACTGGGACAACTCGAGTTCAGATTCCTACTCATCTTTGCCACTCGCCAGATCATCTTGAGTTGAGTCCGTTGCTCTCTCTCAGCATGCGCAGCTTCAAAGAGCTGTTTTGAGGATAAAACCGCATATGCGGTTCTTATCTCGTCAGAGGAAAGTTGAGATAAAAATGGATAAGCAGTGACCCTTTACAAAAGGAAACTCTAAAACATAATGTGCTGCTTGTGGCAATGCAGCGCTTGGAATGCAGTGGCCAAATTGGTTGGTGTCTTTAAGTGGCATTGTAATTGAGCAACAAAGAAATGCCTTTAAGGCTCCAGCTAAAAACTCATTGAGCAGGCACTGTGTCAAAGTGACACACCCAGTCTTAAAAGAAATTTGGAACCTTTGGCTGAGTGACTTTATAAAGAAGCTGTGTTCACTTTAATGGTAATAGAAATACTGTGTCATCTGTAGATCGAGAGTGGTTTTGTGCTGCTGTGGGTAAAGTGTTGATATACTAGGAAAGAGCATTCTTGTTTGCAGATAGGGCCTGGTTGGAATCTGATGCTGGCAGGGCACATGAACATACTCATGTGTTGCTGCATGCACCCATCAGCTGCCATAAGGGATGCTGGCCACTGCACAGTCAGTCCTGCCAATATAATGTCCACCTGGACCACAGATGCTAGTATTGCATGGGTAATAGCTAGAAGGCCCAGTTGAAATGAGGTGGGTACATCTTTCTGTTCTATTGTTGTCATGTTTAAATTGAGCCTTATCTATACTGAAAGCAAGTGTGAAGAATAGTTAGATTTATACCCAGCCCTTCACTCAGAATCTCTGAGTGGCTTACAATCTCCTTCCCTTCCTCTCCCCACAACAGATACCCTGTGAGGTAGGTGGGGCTGAGAGAGCTCTTTCAAGAACTGCTCTTGAGAGAACAGCTCTGAAAGAACTTATGACTGACCCAAGGTCACACCAGCAGCTGCATATGGAGGCATGGGGAATCAAACTCAGTTCTACAGATTAGAGTCCATGGCTCTTAATCACTACACCAAACTGGCCCTCAGTATAAGGCCCATTGATTATGACACTGAGGCATGGTAATTATATTCTCATTTCCCATATTGAAACCTTTTAATTTGTGGTTAAGGAAAAATTATTTTAAAGATTCTTGAATTCCCCAAATATAGTTACGATAGCATTGTAAATGAGCTCACGCATTTAAAGAAAAATAGTCCACCTATTCAGGTATGGCATAGTAAATAACTTGTGCCACATCAGCAGCCTGAAAAAACATTTAGCCTGCCTTATAAAAAGCCTTCCTACATCTTCACCTGGATACAATTCTTACTGCCAGAGGCAAGTAACTGATTGGTTTTTACAAGCCTGGGTTGTTACATGTAGGCTGGGATCTGCAGCCTACATAGCTTTTTATGACATTCTGATTAATTGAAACAAAGGCGGAGGCCTCTGTATCATCCTTGGCATGAAAATCATACATTGTTAGCTGTGAAAAGCCAAGACCAAAAAGAGTATTTTTTAACTTCTCTTGTATTTTGGTCTGAGGGAAGGGGTTAGAGCACATTTTCAAAAACTTTTTATAGCAATAATGGAGAGGTAACTTTAAAAAACTCATTTGCAATACTATTATAATAATTACATCTCTGACACCATTGCATCCACTGTGCTATGCTGTGAAACATTTCCAAAGTGGTAAGGAATTTGCTATAATGTCTGCTGTAGGCTGATTGAAGGAAATCCTCAGGAGCTTTCTGTAGAATTTGCTAAGCATTTTGCAGGTCAGGTTGTTCTGATTCACTCTGACTTGGCCATCACATTGGTTGTAGTACATGCCAGGTGTTTTTCTAGAGCTATTGCCTCCACGAATGTTGATTTTTGTAGCCTGATGGGCCCTTGGAAAGGTGGCACCTGCCACTTGTATGCTTGGTGGCTGAGAGGAATCCAGGGGTTGGGTCTAGAAGGTGGTGAATGCCTTGTTATGAGAAGAAATGGCCCTGGCTGCCTTGAACAAAGAAGACAGGGAGACCACTCCTGAAAAAAAACTTTGCTTGACCTGGTTGGTTTAGCTATCAGCCATTTTGTTTATCTCTTATTTTGTGGCACAGTTTTCCAAACATTTCTGGATGACATGGACTATTCTGGAGTAATGCACTAACAAACTGTTGACTTCCAACAGTGGTGAAACCTGGACTGAACTTCACAGCTCCCCTCCAAACGATTTCTTGAAGGGCCACTGGTTTTATCAGCTAGTATGGCTGCAGCATCCAGAAGGGCTGTGTTTACTACTATGAGAACATGTTTCAAAGCATTCACTAGGCAATCTCTGGCATTTGGTAAGCATTCTTTTATTAGATTTGAGCAATGTGCTTTTTGTTTTGGCAACGAGGGTGGGTCTGGATATCACAGAGGTGCTCCCAAAAGTCCCAAGCAGCCGAGTATCCTGTGGCAAATAGGGCTCCCTGATTTCTCTTCTCATACAATGGGGGCCTTACACTGTCAATAGAGTAAGCTGGTGCCACAGTGGCAGGGGGAGGACTCCACAACTTAGGCAGCTTGGCTTAGTCAGGAACATCTCTTGACCACAGGTGAACTCACTGGGTTAGCATTGCTACAGTCAAGGCAAGTCAGTTGCCCTCAGCTTGGCCAAGAAGAAGAATGCCTTTCCCTTCCTGTTCGTGTCCAGCTGCTAACATCAGTGAAAGAAAGGCACTTCTCTCAGTTTTGCAACCATCAGTTGTAAATGCTTGAGCACTATGTATGAGAGCAGGATCAACAGTTGTAGAAGGATAAGCTGGTGGTGGTGATGTGTTGGAGAAGGACCAGCTGAAGCCTTCCTCTCCATCTCTGCTGCCCTGAGTTCAAAGAACTATCAGTGAGAGCTGCTGAAAGGATTCCTCCAGCTGCTCACATGTTTCTGGAGCCTTGCTAAATCCTCTTCATGAGGCTTTATGGAGCAGTCTCTCTGCCTCCCCCTGCCCACCATGGGAGAACAATTGAAACAAGAGATGGTAGATGATGGGGGTTTGATTTGTTTGTTTGTTTTTGCCAGCAACTTCCAGCTCATGTGGTAGCCCAGTATCAAACACTTGGGTCAAAAAGCAGTTCTTAACTGTCCTTCAGGGTAAGGACACAGAGTCTCCTCTCCCACCAATGATCTCTGTGCATTCTGTTTGCCTTTCTTTCAGAATACAATGGAAAGGGTAGCTGGCTTTGAGAAGGGAGATAATGCTTCAGAGTGGACGTGTACACTAGTCCCTCAGTTAGATGACGATCATTTGATAATACTCATTGTATTGAAAGCAAGTACACATAATACTCTGCTGTGTTTATACAGTGTCCACTTTACTCAGCTCTTGTTCCCCCCTCCCAGACTCAGCCGTGTATTGTTCTTGCAACAAATCTACATATTCAGCTCTTCCGGATGACTACAATTGGTATGTATTGCATCAGAATGGCTTAACTCAACGTTCTGTTCAAATGTCTGCCAAATAGCAAGGGTGACACTAGAATAGCTGTTATTGTATGGGCTCTTTTAATTTGTGCCTGCCCTGTGTCTCATCTTTTGGCCCTGCCTATGGTAATCCACCTGCAAACATTTGCTACTTTTGAATATATGTATTGACATTGAATATTATTATTATTTACTTTATTTATACCCCACCTTTCTCCCCAGTGGGGACCCAGAGCAGCTCACATTGTTCTCCTCTCCTCCATTTTGCCCTACTCTCACTACTCATGGGATTCATATATACATTCCAATTTATTTGAAATATTTGTATCCCACTTCTTAGACAAACAGATCATAAGTCTTATGGATACTTTTCCATCTGTCTTTGTTGCTCTTGAATCAGAAAATCTACATGCTCATTACTTGATAAACTTACTAAAATGTATTTATCCAGTAGATCTATGAAAGTGTCATTCAGAGGAGTAGAACATTTTCTTTTTTTCTTTTTAGCAAAGTGGAACTTGCTGTGACATCAGATGGAAAGACCATAGTTTGCTATCACCCTTCAGTGGACATTCCATATGAACACACAAGAGTATGTGAAATCTTACCTAGAAAATGTACTTTGTCTCAGTTTAGTTTTCCAAATACATTATTGGGAGTTAGCCTTTTGCATGGAGTTATAAAAGGAACCAAATGGGCTTGTGCTAGAAAATAACTGTACGTTTATTTTTTTTCAGTTTGGCAAAAAAAAGATAGCTGATAACCATGATAGAGGACTGTGAAATTGGGCACAGTGTAATAAGGGCATAGAACTTTCTTCCTTTCTCAAATACAAGAACTCAGGGAAATCAGTTGGCAGTAGATTTAGAAAAATTAACTATTTCACACCATGAATTCATTGCCATCAGATTTGGGTGGCCACTGATATAGATAGCATGAAAAGGAGCTTAGACAGATTCAGGGAGGAAAAGAAAACTATCTGTAGCTGTTAGCCGCTGAATACCAATTGATGGGGGCAAAATGGTAGGCATCCTGGAAACATCAGGTTTTTCACTGTTGATGCTGGAATAGATGGACTTTTGATTTTATCCAGCAGAGACTTTCATGTATTTTTAATGCTTCTTTGCATTTGCCATCTGTCCAGGTCCCCACGTGGTAAGATTTTTGGAGTGTGTATGTGTGTATTTGTATATAATTGCTTTGCAATCGGGTTTAAATGCCTGCAAATTTGCTAATCATGGTAGCCATGAGTGCAGAGATTAATGGCTTTTCAAAGAACAATAGTAGACTTCTTTGATAATATTTAGGGTGTTGTTGTTTTTTGACAGCCCATTCCACAGCTAGATCCAGTGGATTTTAAGGAAGAAACACATGATCAGGTGCTGAAATCTAAGTTGGAAATGAAAAATCTTGAGAACAAGCAAGGTCCTACAATTGAGGAACTTAGTAAAATGTTTTATACAACAAAACATCGCTGGTATCCAGTGGGGCAGTAAGTGCTTTCTTAAGACATTACGTGGGAAACAGTGTTGGGGAGACAATTCAATATATCAAGTGTAATACTTTTATCAGTACAATTAATAAATGCTTTACAAGAGGGGTTCTCAAGCTTACATTGCATCTTCCGGGGTGGTCTTGACTGAACGTGAGTGACCAGGGATAAGTTGGATTGTTTAGAAGTTCTTTTTTGTGCAGCAGAAATACAGGCTTCTCATACTTTACTGTTATAGTGATGTGGTGGAAAGGGCCATCAAGCCGCAGCAAATTTATGGCAATCCCATAGGATTTTCAAGGCAAGAAATGTTCAGAGGTAGTTTGCCATTGCCTGCCTCTGTGTAGTGACTCTAGTCTCCAATCCAACTACTAACTAGGGCTGACCCTGGTTTTTTTGACATCTGATGAGACTGTGCTAGCCTGGGCCATCCAGGTCAGAGCATCATAGTGATACACACAACAGAATTTCTACTGTTTTGGTTCACATGACAACCCCAATAAGGATTTTAATCTGGTGCAGTTTAAGACTGAATGATTCTGGTTTTGGTAGTGATGTTGTAAATAAATGTAACAAATGAGGTACCTTTCTGGGAAAATCTCAAGATGCCCTTGACCGAAGAAGAATTGTTTTTCCCAGACAGACAAATGGTTCAAGTGGGGCAAGGCAGTGTGATGCTAATGAACTGGTTTGTGTAGTTCATGTGGGAGACAACAGAAAATACTTTAATTCTGCTTAAAGTTTCTGAATTATTGGAATAGGTGAGAAGCATATGTAGAACACTCGAAATATATAGAATATACAAAAAAACCATGCACAATAAATTGTTGTACAAAGTTTCAAATTTAAAAAATCTAAACTGTAGTATTTTAAACTGAAATGCTTAACATCTGGCAAAATATCAAGATGTTTTCATGTTAATGTTTTTTCTTCTTTTTTTCTTCAAGGTACCATACTAGACGCATGAAAACCAATACTCCCAAAGATAGGTGAACAGGAGAGTGTGTCTTGCTTTATCTTTCCTGTCACTGAAGAAAGTTCCTGAACAGATGGGATACATGTATATGGTCATTAAAACATTTTTCTATCCAAAACCTTGCCATATGACTTAATTCTTTGCAGAATGTTGATTGATTTGTCTTGATGCCTAATTTAGAACACAACAATTTGGGCAAACAGGTTGCAGACTGATTAAAATAGATCTCTAGGAAAACACGGGCAAATCTTGCAGCTGACAGAATAGTTGTGTTAAAACTGGAGCTGAAATTCAAGGCATCTTTGCAGTGAGATGTGAGCAGGAGCCAGAGGTCAAGAAGGAAATGCACAGCAAACAGAACTGGATGCCTCAGACTTCCTAGGAGACTGAAATTAAATAAGTGACACACAGATGACCTTGAAGAGGAGTGTGAAGAAAAATGTAAGCTGCTACTGCCAGTCAGGATTTCAGGCAGTGCCCTGCACTGTTCACCTTGTGTCGTCTACTAGAGAAGCCACATTTCCAAGAATTTACTTGTGGTTTTTACTGGTGAGCAGAGCTGTCCCCAAATGGGGACTGTAGAAAAGGTTTTGTGAGAGTAGATAATGCTGCTGAAATACATGGTGAGCTGATTGTAGCTTAGCTGGCAATGGAGGGGGGTGGCTGTCCCCTGTGACAGGCTTATTTTAGAAGATTCTGTTTCAGATACAGTATGCACGGGCTACTGAAAGAGTTATGTCATGAATTAGCTTGAAATGACTTTCCAAGCTGAGCATACCCACTCCTTCCCTGCAACCCCGCCATAACCACTCTATCGTTGGAAAAGTCGGTGGTTCTCCTGTGTGTATTACATCATGGCTGCCCCTCCTGTGGCATTCCTTTTCACAGTAAGGCAGCAGCTGTTCTAAACGTGGGGCTCAGATTAACTTTGTGTGCCCTGTTCCCTTTTACTGTTAGAGGCAAGTGTTAAGTTCACATAGGAAAGCCCTGCTGCTAGTTTGGGTACAAGAAATGTTTAATAATATAGTGACGGTATAAGCAATTTATTAAAAACAACTTACAATTTGTATAAGAAAGTTTAAGTCCAGTGGCACCTTGAACACCAGCACAGTTTAAACCTGGGTATAAGCTTTCATGTGCATGCACACTTCTTCAGATACACTGAAACAGACATCCTCAAGCCTTACATATAAGTAGAGAGAGGTCTTTATAAGATCTGTACAAACCCCTAGAGGATCACTGTTGGTAAAGTGTGAGTACTACCAACATGCACCCTAGCATGTCACTTGAAACGAAAGAAAAAACATCCTTGATTAATTTTTGAAAATCACAAGATTATCTTATGTTCTTAGATGGCGATCATCATTATCAGTGGAACCTCCTTCCATGGAATAATCTCAGACCATGGTTTCTGCTTACCAGACAAATAATTGACAACCTTGCTAACCACTCAGTCTGAGAACAGACAGTGGGTTGGATTGTGCAGTTTCATTTGCTAAAGATAATATAAACTGTATTGAGGGTGGGGGTTACAGCTAGGAAGTCAACAATCCCCTCAAATGTGCTTGAGTAGATCTTTGGATTCAAGCCAGTTTTCCTGGTCCACAAAAATAAGAATCAATAGGGTACACACACATACAAGAATGGGAGTAGACCAACATACACATGAACCTGCCTGAATCAGACCATTAGTCCATTAAGGTAAATATCTGTCTGGCAGCAGATCTCCAGGATCTCAGATCTCAATGTGATAAATATTCTTTTACATCGCTTTACATAATTTACAATACTTCTATAGTGTGTTTAACAAAGGAGTCTGTACCATAGGCCCGTGTGCTTCTAGCTGTTTGCCCATTTTAGCAGTTACTTGGTTTTGAAAAGGAGAATCAAATGGATTCAATACTTTGAGGAGACATCAAGTTTCAAAATAATACCTTCTTACTATTGTGAAGCTGTTTAAAATTGTTAATATTTTCAGGGAGAAAGCAAAACTAATTTTAGTTAGGAAAAGATTCAAACAACAAAAAATAATTTCATATTTCTAATGGGAACATCAAATAATTGTATTTGTTTTTCAACACGTGACTCTCATAGTTTCTGAAGGAGTTCCTGACAACATTTCCAGACCTGGGAGCCACTGAGCTAAAAATGCTTAACATCCATGATGTCAAGAGCAGGAGTGGGGGTAGCAAACCAAGAGAGCCAAGGGCAGGCAATGCAAGCTGCGCACAAGGAAGTATACCATTGCAAGCAACAAGCCATGGAAGAATCCTCCCCCATGAGCTCAACTTGTCCTCCTGCTGCCCCTCTGTGTATGTGCAAAGAAACAGAAACTGCTCTGCCCTTGATCTCTGCTAGCAGCAAGTCCTTCCACAAAGCAGCAAATATGTGGCAACTCTAGAGGGCTCTGCGGTCCTGACCAATAGGCTGAAGACCACAGCCCAATATGACACAAAGGGATTCCAGTCATTTGTATGTGCCAGGCTTGTGATGAATGTTGGAGCAAACTCCATACTCTTATGGTCAAAGTGAAGACAGATGAACAGATGCATTCTAGAAGGTAAGGTGAATGTTTAAGCAACTTTTGAAAATGTTGTGGCCATTGTATCATTGTGTGAACCACCAGGGGGCACTGCTGTACAAGCAAAGCACTGACTTTGGTTGCATAAAACCATGAGCAATTTGGAAAACATACTTTTAAAAAAGGTTTGGGATGTTGGTATTTGTGAGCAAGCAAAGCAAATCAAGCTGGTTGACCTTAATGAAGGTAAGGTATAAGCTATATATTATTGATCTATTAAATGAACAAAGTTTGAGTCCAGTGGCACCTTTAAGACCAACAAAGTTTTATTCAAGATATAGGCTTTCATGTGCAAGCACAGTGTACTGGAAGACATGTCCTTGCACACAAAAGTCTATACCTTGAATAAAGCATTGTTTGTCTTAAAAGTGCCACTGGACTCAAACTTTGTTCTCCTGCTTCAGACCAACACAGCTACCCACCTGAACTGATCTATTAAATGTTTTTCATCACATGTTAAGTATATTGATTTGGGGCTGTAAAAGAAAGCAGGAAGGTTAGGCTTGAACAGGGAGGTGGATTTCTTGAGAGCAGTAACTGCACTGTGTACCTTCTACAGATATACATAGTAGAAGTAACAGTGAGCAGCACAGGAGGGGATCAGTGTTTTTGCATAAGTTGCCCGCAATTGTAAATTACATCCCCCAATGTTTTGAATGTTTTATTGAATATTCAGCCCAAGTTCTCAATTAAACTCCAGAATACAATGCCACAGGGGGAAAAAATCAATATTAATACCGTTTTCACTTTTTCAGGGGGAAAAATACCTTATTGGGCTGAAAACTTTTTTTTAAAGCACACATTAAGAACTAATTAACTGATTTGGTGGTCTTTCATACCTCTAAATGTTTAAGTAAGATGTAGTCAAAATGTGTTGGCTTAAAAAAACACAACCCAGAACTACAAGCTATTAGCTATGGTTGCTGCTGCATATATTAACATAGCTACTAGAATTTATACCTAAATTTACAAAAACAATCTCTCTGTTAAAATAAGAATAAATTGGGCATGAATTGAGAATTTGGTTTATGATGGCTGTCCATTGTTGCACCAAGGAATACAGCTTGTTTGCATTTCGTTCTTCCTCTTGCATATTATTTCCTTGGCATCTTACAGCTACTGAGGGGTGGGAAGGGGAGACAGCCCATGCATAGGATTCTTGTACCTTAATCTGTGTTCAGTTGCAAGGAAGTCCCAGTGACACTTGCTTTCTAGTTACAGGTGTTATGACGGAACCCTGCTGCTTATTTTACTGTGAGGCAGATTTTCCCTTTGTATATCGCCCAGAGCAAGCTGGGATAGGGTGATTAATAAATCAAATAAATAATTATTTTTAAAAACTTAGTTCCCTGTTGTGACTGAGCAGCCTCTAATAGCGTGTAAATGAATGTGGTTTATAAAAGATTTTTCTGTGGTAAAGCAGGAGCCTTTTTATTAATCTCTTCATTAAAAATGGCATTTAAGACGTAAAGTTCAATCTGAACAGTTTTATTTAACAGGCATGGCTGGGTTAAGGATAGGCAGGGGATTAGAAAGCTGAGGTAAATTTTGTTGTATTTACAGGTTATAATATTTTTAACAGACTACAGGGTATTGTTGGTGTTTATTTTCATAAACGCTCGGTTCTTAACAGTGAGATATTTGTCTTAAGAGATTTCTTCGCAGCAATAATGTGTCTTCATATAGATTCATTTAATTAACTTAGTTTCCAGGAGGCAAGCACTTTCTTCCTGTACTTATTTCCCTCCCTGTGAGATTATAGTGTTCCTTTTGACTCTAAACGTGTCTAATACCATGAACTTGTTCACAAACCAGGGGTCCTTTCAGAGATGAACCCACTGAATAACTGAGTAGGAAATATTCTCCATTTCCCAGAAGCAATATTCATTTTCTACTTGGCTAGACTGGCAGTTTCAACCTACTGACCAATCTCTTCTGCCAAATCTGATCCTCAGTTCTTGACACTGTGAATAAATGGTTTTCAGCTTGACTGACACTTAAGACTAAACGTTCCTATTTTGAACTTTTCCTCAGATTTTATGGTTATACAGTAAGGGGCAAAGAGTTGTGTCCCTACACTTTCCAAGTGACTTTGTCTGATTCCCTCTTAACAGACACCCCAACTCCAACTGTCTGGCTACTGACACACCAGACACAAAAAGGCAAAACACACTTTTTTTCAGCATTCAGTCACTCTTAAAGATCAGTGTATGTGATTGCTGTTGCCACTTTTAAAATTTGCATTGTACATGACTCAGCACTGCTCCTCTACTGATCAGATATACTAAAAATGACATAAGCAAACTCTGAAAAGGAAGTCATAATAGCTAAGTGTGGATGGGCTATACCGTAACTTGGTAACACATAACCCTGTTGATCTGAAGAACATGCTGTATGTTGAACAGTTTGACTACATCTGTTATCCAGCCCTTCTCGGTATTCTTGCCAGTACCGGGGGGGGGGGGGGCGGGGGGGGGGGGAGAGAGATGTTATCCCACTTTCCTCTCTCTACAAACTGTAAAGCAAGACAGAGAAAGTGAGTGGCTGGCCCAAGATGGGTGGGACATGTAACTGATCACAGATCTGAACCATTCCTCCTTGGTTTGTATTGCAGCTGACATGTTAAATTTCACTTTTGTAAACACAAGCCAGACATTGAAGCACCAGTGCTGCTCCAGACACACATTTCTCAGAGTGTATTTTGGATGAAAGTCATCAACTGGCCTTGTGCTGAGAAAAACAGTGTTTTGCAGATTTCTTCCTCAGTTTGTGTAGAAGTATGGCATCGGAACAATAGTGCAAGGTTGCTGGTCTTTGGGATGAGATGAGGAAGCTTCATGCCCACATAGCAGTCCAGCACAATTGCCCTGTATGCTTGACAGCTGAGCAAAAAGCTGCCCATTCCTGAGTCTGAGCTGAACATTGCAAGCAAGGGCATACTTGTCCTTCTCCCTGTCCAAGTTGTATGGGAGACTTGGGGGTGCATCCCCCACTGTAATTTCACCTCTACTCCATTCCAGGAAACTATAAGCAGCTAGCAGCTATGTTATCCCCCACCCCACCCCATCTTTTAGACAACCTTGTTATGCTAATTGAGTGCCCGGGGTTGTGGGAGTAGCATGGACTAACAGCCATGTGGATAAAGGGGCTGCATCAAAGAGGGAGAAAACTGCCCCTCCTCCACAAGCACAAGCTCCACTGACTCAAGAGGGGGGAGACAGGACCACCAGGTCTGCTGTTTACCATATATAGCCTGCAACACTTGTCTAGATAAAGTTATAATGGTCTCAGTTTATGCTAGATAAAAATTTCCCCTTGAGAAACACAAGAATTTTATTTCTGAGTTCAGATAGGCTGTTAATGAAAAATGTGTGTGCTACACAAAAACAATGCTATGTAAACCTTGTGCCTGTGGGATTAGAAAACAAAAGCAAGATTGTGGATTTTATATTTAAAGTCCAAAAAATAAATGAATATCCATTTAGACTAACTTAAAAGCTGCTTGTATCATGTTACAACTGAACAGGAACATTACCTGATCTGTTCGAATTTGTGCTAAAAAAAAAACATGAAAGAAAACCCATTATTTAATACCTCTGTATTCTTGATGGCTCAGAGGTTAGGACGCTGAGCTGCAGACCAGAAGGTCGGTAGCTCGGCAGTTCGAGACCCGAGTGCTGCGTGATGGAGTGAGCTCCCGTCTCTGATCCCAGCTCCTGCCAACCTAGAAGTTCAAAAGCAAGACACTGCAAGTAGATAAATAGGTACCACTTCGGTGGGAAGGTAACAGCATTCTGTACGCCTTGGCATTTAGTCACGCCGGCCACATGGCCATGAAAAAGTCTTCGGACAGCACTGGCTCTTCGGCTTGGAAACGGAGATGAGCACCGCACCCCTAGCACCGGATTCAACTGACTTTCAAGCAAGGGAAACCTTTACCTATTCCTGAATGATATCAACAAACCATAGGCTTAAAATTAAAAAAAAATGTTAAACAAAAAACCATAGCCAACCCTTCTGTGGCTAGTTGTTCCCAAACCTAGGGATTTCCATGAGGTTAGAGGTACTTTACTCTGCATAGGATTGGGCTGTAATCCCATCTACAATTACTTGAGAGTAAGTTCCATTAATTCAGAGCGATTTGTCACTCAGCTGACAGGCACAGGCTGACTCTACACATTAAAAAAAAAAACCTATGTCAGTCCTTTAATAGGAAATTAATATATAAAAACAGAAACCAATCAGTCCTCTTGAGCAAAACATATTTCCAACTTTAATACATTCAGAACATAAATCTCATGATCTTTGAAGGACTGAAAAATAAAGCAATCAGCCATTGTTCCTTCTCCGACTTGCAAGCAGTCTAGCAGAAGCCATAATAGGTTTCCTTCAAAATCTTGTTCTCTGAAGCGTATCTAAAATTATTTCCTGTAATCTGCATGAGGCTTACACTTGATATACCTGTTTATCAAGTTTGAAGCTAGATTGTTTGCAAATAGGCATAACAGCATAGATCAGATCCATGCAATAATTAGCAAGCAGATGGATTTAGGAAATGGACTGTACAAAAATATACTACATAGGGAAAAAAGTTTATATAACAGCTCTTTTATATAAGGGAGCAGGCTTGTAAAATATACCTATTTTACCTAGCATGGTCTAACTGCACAAATGAACTGCAATTATACACTGTCCCTGTTACAAAAGGGATGTAACAAGACACTCTTCTTTCTAGCAATTGTCACAGTCCCAAACTTTAAACAGCTGCCGTCCCCTTTCTTTATGTAACTTGGAAAGGAAGAACAGAATCTACAAAGCCTAATAAATAGATACCAGTAATGAATCCTGGCTGTGAGTTTCATCTGACAGTTCCCGGTAAATTATTCCAGAGGACAAGACTGAGTTTGTTACACTGCAAGCCTCAAATGTGGGTTGGGGTGGTAGACAACTTTAAACAACTATAACATTTTGTTAAGGAATAAGGTGTGTGTGTGTGTGTGTGTGTGCGTGTGTGTGTGTGAAATAAAAGCAGAAAACTTTGTTTCTTAAAACAGACCCTATTTTTACATTTACAGACTTCCAAAGGAAGATACATAATCCACCCTTTCCCCTGTGCAGCAGTGTGGGAGGGGTAAAAGGGGAGAGATGTGGATAGCCCTACCACAGAATTGCTCTCAGTAACAGAGCAGGCAGGCGAGACACTCTGATATAAAGCAACAGGCCCGTAGCCAGGATTTTTTTATTCAGAGGGTCTTTAAATAAGTAGGGGGGGCCCGGCACACATTCCCAAATCTGGGAGCACTCCATAGAAGCCCCTGGTCTCTCATGCAAGCCACCAAGGGAGAGGCATAGCAGAGGGTTGAGTCTCCCACAAAGCCTGAATCAGCACTGTCCGCCCAGCTCGGCAAACAGTCGGGGGCATGGCCGGTAAGTCGGGGGGCCCAGCCTCGAGATGCCCCACTGTAGCTACAAGCCTGCTCAGCAAGCACATTCCTATATATCTGAAGTGGGCTGTCTAAAGGGCCTGAAATAGAAGAATGAGACATAAGAGGACATAAAAGCCACAGTGATTGGAAGCCCCAAAACCGGCCATATGCAAAGTTTTTCAAACAAGTGCAGTTTGCTGATACTACAACTATCTCCAGTAGCGGCACAAGTCCATACTCAGGTGACAACTCCTGGCCTGGCAAGGAAACTGTTTGAGCTGAGTAGGATGTGACCCACACAAGGGGACCAACAATTCCCCTCAGTTTTCCTCACAAGTAGATTGAAGCCACCCCCACAGTGACCCTATGGGGATCTTTGAATCTTATCTTTCTCCCCCAGCTTTGATCACTGGAAGGTAGATTTGGCTTCCAAGGAAGTTATCTCAGAGCTCAATCTCTATTTCAAAGATCAATTTGTCATGGGGAAAGGAAAGAGAACTACTTTGTTATAGAACAGGCCCTTTTGCTGGCCTTCCTTCTACTGCAATTCCTTCTTGGTTTCCACCTACTTACATTCCTTTACAATGCCATTTAAAAGATACTGAACAAAAGGTGCCCTTTCCAATCCCTACCTAGAAAGAGGGCGGGATCACCTAACACAATACTATGAAAGGGAGAGAAGAAACTCCTCAGCTGGGTGATCACTATAGAGATAGAAAAGGTTAGTCAAACAGAGCCTGAGCTGGTTTTTAAAAAAGGAAGATACCCTTGGCTATGAATGCCGAAGGTACCTCTTTGCAGCTTGGAATCTGTGTGATGAAAGTCCTCTATATTTTTGCATTTGAAAATACAATGGAATGAAAACCAGTTCAATTTTATACAATTGCATTGGGATTCTACCTTCTGGTTTTAGGTGGGGTAGTATCTCTAGAGAGGGATGGTGTCTGGTTTTTATTCTCATGCAATATTACCTCTGGTTGATAGAGTCAGATTAAATACACTGGGTTCCATGCTCAGCTCAGGATGTAACCCAACCCTGGCAAATAATACTTTTAACTGTCTTCCTGTCACAATCCTGACTTGCAGCAATGCTGTGTATTGTTGTGTGCAGCAGAATTATTTTCATGTTTCAGTCTTGCTATAAAAGAGTTATAAGCAAAGTAAAAACACAACAGGCCCAGAGATCAAATACAGCTTGTTGACCCGTTATGTGCAAGAAGACAATGATAAGGTATTGATTTAGACAATATACAGCTGGCAACAATATGATGAAAAGGGGGGGGGGTGACAATCTATTTTTGACAACTTTACCGCTACCAGTATTATTATCTACATTAATAATTCTGAGCAACACAGCATAAATAAAAAAATAAACTGTGACTGAAAATCAGCACAGTATAAATTTGCTGTGTAGCCCTGATGTTTGTTCCTGATCACGTTTATTTTAAATTTAAATAAAACAAAATCTGCTGGAAAGGCTAGACTGAATCTACCTGTGCTAACTTCAAATGGAAGGCCTGGGACAGAAATCTGTGTAACATGCTCTGGTTTCTGCACTTTATTCTTCACCCCAAGCGGTGAAAACAAGACAGAAGACAGACTGAGATGCTTCCTTCTTTCTTTCTCTCTCCCCCGCCCCCCCCCCCCCAATAGCATTTTACACCAGCAGAGAAATGCCTGCCCTAGATCTGCATGGGAGTTTCCATGTAACACCTGCTGGGATTCAAGTCCCTGGGGCTGCGTTGGCTCAAGCTGGAGAAGGAGTGGCTGTTTACCTACATCCTGAATTCTAAGAATTACTCATTCTGCCTGAATTCTGAGAATTCCATTCATTTAAAAACAAGAACATTTTCCTCTAGGATCCACAGATATCCAAAAAAGTCTCATGTGTGCTTAAAGCAAATTTTAAAAGAACGCACAGTTTATTTTCCCCCAAAGTTAAGGGTTGTTGTTTTGGGGGGGCAATTTCACAATTTAAATGCTTGCTTTGGTTTTTTTTTAAAAAAATCATTTGGGATAACCTTTAATGTAAGATCCACATGTTTGTTTACAATCATCATAAGAAGCCAGCAAAGTGTGTTACTAGTAGTATCCTATCAGCAGGAGACTTATTTTACAAGCAGGGGAACTGAGGTTATGAGGATGCCGCTTACTCGGGAAGACCCAGGAGTTTTCAGCCCATGTCTGCACAACTCACATGCAAACACTGCACCAGTTTCCCCAAATTTAATTATTTTTAACCTATTTTAACTTCCTAGATCTTCCCTGCCCCGCCTAGAAACCTCACTTGGTACATCCACCTGGCTACCTACTCACTATACCATTTCTTTTCACCTACTCACTCAGACACACCCAATGCAACAACACACGCCCTCCACCTAGATCCTGCAGATCCCTGTACACCTTCCTTCACCCCCTCACCAGTTCCCACAGTCTATCATTTGTCCTGCAAGATTTCCTGTCTAAAAGTGCAATTCTCAATCCTCTTCAGTTATAGTCATGATTCACACTTTAAGAAACCCATTACCAACACTATATCAGAAAAAGTGTTGCACTCATGTCCCCAAGTGGTGTTAGGGTTGCCAGCTCCAGCCTGAGAAGTTCCTGGAGATTTGGGGGTGGCGCCTTTGGAGGGCAGAGTTTGGGGAGCAGAGGAAACTGAGTGGGGAGGTTGGATATCTTCTAAAGCTGCCATTTACTCCAGAGGAAATAATCTCTGTAGCCTGGAGATCAGTTGTAATTCCCCACCTGGATGCTGGTAACCCTAAAGTGGGGAAACAACAAAACAACAGAATATTGTGCTGCCTTGAGACTAAGTCCACTCTGTTTTAGTAAAACTGAAAAACACTGAATTTATTGCCAATAAACTTGGCATAGTTTTCAGGAATGAGTGAAAGACAATCACAGCATTTCAAGAAGAATCTGAAAACATCTGCAATTATGCAGCAGACATTATGCATCCTGCCCTTGCTCCAAGATCTCAAGGAAGCATTACAAATCTGTGAAATACTCTCATTTTGTTCCTCCACAAGCCTGTGAAACAAGTCAGGCTAAAAGAAAGAGACTTTCCTAAGAACAGGTGGGAAGAGGCCGTGGCTCACTGGTAGAGCAACTGCTTTGCACACGAGCTATTCACAACACCGAACTGGCTTCAAAAAGGATTCCTATCATATTTCCCATAGCATCACATGAAATACTACATTGAGCCTTCGTTTTCATAATGAACTGGGACAAGCGTTAATCCCCAATACAAGAAGAAAAGGTACATTTTACTAAGAGAGCTCTAAACCTGTTATTTGCAAATCTGTGACTCACTGCTAGGGCTTCAGTCCAACTTTCCTCTCCCCAGATTCTTTCTATTTTTGCAACGTTTGATGTTACCTTGCATAATAAAATACTTAATAGCCCAGGAATAGACCAAAAGTGTACTGGCCCCAGAAGCTTAAAAAAAGCCATTTCATATTAGAAAGGTTGAAATGCTTAAAAGTACTTATAGCTTTAGAGAGGGTTGGGGGGGGGGGTTACACACAAAAAGAAACTCTTACATTTTGTTTTAATTCTTTCAAGAATGAATTACTCGTGAAAGCAAAGGATGATACTGAATGACACCAGGCCCAAACTCACAGCGCTCCAAGAGCTTACAGTGTGGGGCTGGACCCATTCTGGGTGCATGAAGTTCTAGCATGGAAGAGGATCCTGAGGCAGGTGGAGCCCACTGCCTCAAGGAAGATACACTATAACCACAACAAGAGTTAAGGGAAGGGGATCCTGCAGAGGCTTCCTCCCCCATCGCCAGCAGCTGAGTTAGGCATCGTAGTCACCACCTGCCCTTTGGAGAGATCTCTTGGCCCAAGCAGAAAAGCTATTGTCTTCCCACAAACACATGGGTATACATCTACACATGCAACCACTGCCTTCCATCCAGAGTATTCCTACCAGGTTAGAGGGTGCCAGAAGTTAGAGTGAGGGTGAGGTGGAGATCAAAAGGTAATACTGCACTATGTTAAAACTCTAGTCTTGGTCACAAGGATATCACAGTTATAGTGCTGCCACTCAATCCTTCTAAATCCTAAAGTACTGACAAAAACGTGCATGATCTGCATAATATAGAGTACTGCAAAAATCCATAATATGGGTTTGATCACTAATTAAATTTCAGAGACAGTACTGTTTCTTACAAATTCCTGTACAATTTTATAAGTATTTGTCATTTGAAGTATTAATCCTCCATTTAATGCTATAATCATTTTCTCAGCCAGTAGCTGGAGCAGTTCATCAAAACTGAATATAGACAAAGACTATAGCCAGCCATGTCAATCTGCAGAAAAGTTCCAAACACAAAACTCATGTGAGATCTTTCATTAAGCCCACCCCCACTCAAAATCACAGAATGGTGAGCATCCAAGACAGTTCAGTACAAAAAAAGCGACGGGGGAAGAAAACACGGGAGTTGAGAACATTGAGGAAGTAGTCCCTATTGTCTATGGCTTCCAGCCTTCTGTGATATTTTGGTTGGTCTTAATAAAAGGCTATTACATAAGCTTTGCTTTTAAACAAAAACAAAGAATTATGAGGAAACCAGTTTTGCAGCAGCATGAATCTCAAGATGCAGTTTATATCTGAAAGTCATTAATACACACAATGGACACAAGCATAACTTTAATATGACAAATCTTTAATAATGATTGTTTTGTCTCAGAATTACATTGCAGAGTTCTTTAAGGATGAATCAGAAGGTTGGACAGAAAACTAAAAGCCTTTGCAGCTAGATCACATCAAATGCAATCTGTTCCAGAAACCGATTTGTTCCCATTGTTTTGATCCAGAGTTATGAAGCTTTATTTAATAGCAAAACACATTTCCTTTTTTAAAAAAATAATGCATGCTATCCCATTTTGTCCTTAACTTGAAAGTGACTATCACTGCCAGGGTTTTAATACTGCCATAAAACCAAACCAGAAGCTGTTGCCATTTAATGTACCACCTTTTTTAAACAAACAAACAAAAAACAAGACACCTTTGTCAGTTTGCAGGAACCCCCTTTCCCAGTCCACACACATTATGTAGTGGGTGCATTTCCTCAGAAAATTAACACAATGCTTTCTGTTTGTGTGCACCTGTAAAAGAGCCCACATGATTGTGTATTATGTCCTCTTTTTACACTGGTTACAAGGTAAACTTATTTCGTTCAGAGAAAGGAGGTGGATGATACAATCAGACAGCAATCCTAAGCAAGACTACTCTGAAGTCCATTTTAGTCGATGGGGTTTAACCCCAGGAAAGTGTTGCTAGATTGCAACCTCAGTTTCCTGTTACCCACACCTACCTTTACTTGAAAGTTCCCACTTATTCAACACAATTTATTCCAAGCAAAAACGTGCATAACATGCAGCTCTGACCACTGCAAGCTGTTACCAGTTTCCCCCAATATACGCCGTTTCCCAGAATAATCAGGTATACCAAAAAGTGCTTTAGTTCACTCAGCCCCCCCCCCAAACCTCAGTTTCACGCTGAACTATCCAAACAATCATATGCAGCAAATCTCATCTGGAGGGCAGAGCGAGAGAGATAACAAGCCAGAATGTATCCTGGGCAAGAATCGTCCGCGTGTACCGGCGTGCCACCACGTCATACGTTGCTTTTTCTGGAAGGAACGCTCTTCACACAGACCCGATTGTCGATCAGTATCTTGCACGCACCAGATGCACATAGACAGATCTGGCACGTTCAAGATGTACGCACACACCCCGGGAAGATAACCCCGCCAACAAGATAAGAAGCGCAGGTGTGTGCACGACGAACACGTGTGGCGACCTGCATCTTGGTTGTGTCTGTTGCGTCCTCCCAAGTGGAAACCAGGTCACACGACTACAGTCGGACTGAGCCCCAGCACACGACGCACTCCCCCCGGCTTTCCCGCGACCCCTACAGCGCAGCCCTCCCTGCCCCCAAGCACACAACGGACCCGGCGCTCCTTCACAGCGGCGGCCTCCAAGCAGAAGCCCGGGCGGGCGGGCGGGCAGGCTGGGCGAGGCCGCTCCCCGGAGAGAGGCTGACATCTCGTTTTCGGAAAGGAAGGCGGCAAACGGGCCGGCCAGGCTGCTATTGAGGACGGCGGCCGTTTCTTTTGCAACCGCCCCAGGTCCCGCCACCCCTCTTGCGAAAAGGAGAGAAGGGGGGGGGGGCACCCAGCAACAAGAGCCACCCGGGGCGGGCGGGCGGGCGGGGGAGAGAGGCGCGGCTGCCAGGCCCAGGCCCCAGTTCTAGCCGAGGCGCTGCCGCACCGGAGCGTCACGTGACGCGGTTCCTGGAAAGTTCTTGGAAAGCGGCCTCGGCGTTTCTCGCAGACAGAGGAGGCGGCGGCGGCGGCGGCCAGCCTCGGCCCCCCCCCCCCCCCCTTTTGACGTTTCTAGCTCCAGAAACATCCTCCTCCCGCCCACAGAATAATGGGTCGCCTGTGGCGAACAAGCAACAACTGCGGGGTTCAGTCCTGCAGCGGCTTCAGTGCAAAGCGGAACAAAGCGGGCTACGCCAGTGCACGCGGCGGTCGCCCGTCGCCCCCGCCCCTTCGGCTGCATGTCGGCGCCTCCTGGCTGTGTTAGTTCGGCGCCACCGCGTCATATATTTCCTGCCCTCGCTAGTAACCGAATAATAAACCTGAGCTCGCCTTCCCTGCTGAGAGCAGAGCAGAGCAGAGCGCAAGGCGGGCGGGCTGCTGCTTCGCGGCGGCAGTAGCTTCCTGCATCCTCCGACTTTGCAGCCCAGCCCGGCTTGGCCTCTCCTGCCTCTTTGCAATCCATCACAGCCAGCGCCTCGCCGCACGCCCCCCCCCCCCCCCCAATACACAGAGCTCCCCCTCCTCCCAGTCACTCCGAGCCCCCGGGGGAGGCGAAGGTAAGCGGGGCGGCTGATGCGCACGGCTCCCTGCGCGCCCGGGGCCGCCCACCGCGTGTTTCCTCGACAGCCGCCCGCCCGCCTGGAAACCGCTGTCCCTTGCAGGCAGCCAATGGGCTGGAGCTGCCGGGCCCAGGTGGCGGGCGGGCGGGCAGCGCCTCCCCACTTCCTCCGGGCTGCCTTCGCCTCCGACGCTCCTTCGCGAGGCGCTGGCGGGGTTGGGGGGCAGGAGACGGAAATTCTTCCCCGGGGCACCGAGCAGGGATTGGCGCCGTCGGTGGGGGATGCCCCGCCAGTAACGCCGGCGGCGCGGCCAGGAGCGACTAGCCGCCTCCGCCTCCTTCCCCCTCTTGGCTTGCAGGTCGCTGCTCCTGCTGCTGCGGGCGGGATCTCGATGGACTGGGACGGCGGCCAGGGCCTGCGCTGAGGGCAAGGTGCTCCTGGCTCCCCCGTCTCTGCCCCCAAATGACCCTTCGCCAAGAGGCCGAATCCTCCGATGGCACCACCGACCGGGCTGGAGGGGCTGCGGCGGAGCCCGCCGAGGCGGACCGCCTGGACGCTGCCATGCGGGAGCTGAGACGCTCAGGTAAGCCCGCGCCGGGTGGCCCCGGACCGGGGGAAGGGGAAGCTCTCCGGGTCGCTTCTTCCCTGCCCTTCGAGCGCAGGCAGGAGGAGCTGGCTTCCACGGCCCCGGGCTCGGAGCGGCTGTTCGTTGCCGGCGGCCACCCGAGAGGGACTGACTGGTGCTTGACGGGAAAACTCTCTTGCAGAAGCGGAGTCCCGAGAAGCGGCGGCGGAGGAGGAGGAAGCCTTGTGCGCGGGTGTGAAGCGGGACGAGAAGGGTGGCCGCCGCTCCAGGGTCGCCCTGGGAAGGGGAGGGAAGGGGGGGGGGGCTGCTGTGCCCGGGCGGAGGAGCGGGACCAGAATGCCCCGCGGAACTCAGACAATTCCCCCTCTCTCGCCACCACCTGCCTTCGCCTTCCCGCTGGCGCCGCGCGGAGCTGCTGGCTGTTAGACCCGGGCACCTTCGTGCCTCCTTTTGCCTGCGAGGGGCTCCCGAGGGACTTCAGGGTCTCGGCGCTACAATTCTTGAGCTAAAAGAATGGACGGAAAGAGACACAAAGCCGATCCGTGCGCTTTGTGAAAACGAACGAGAATCAGACGCGCCGGGCGGGTAAACTTACATGGTTGACTTACAACAACTTGGAAATAGCGCCTGGTTTAGGAACTTCAGGTGTTGGGGAGGGGGGGGGGGGGATTATGTTGTTGCTTGTAAACTGGGGTGGCATGAAATGATTCTAGTCTAAATCAAACAGTGGGAAACTTCAGCCCGGCTTCTGAGGGGGTTCGAGAATTGCGGAAGCCTTTCCAGGAGAACAGAGCGGTGTTTTGGGAACCGTTTAATTTTTTCCCAGGCGAGCGCGCCGAAGGGATGCCTTGCTTTGGGGGGGGGGGGGGGGGGGGTAATTAGTTCAGTACTTGGTATCACATGCTACGTTTTCCCCGAAAGAGACTTCGCTAGAATTTTACTGCTTTATGGTGGGGATTGAATTGAGTGAGCTTCAGGAACAAAATAGGTCTACTTTTAACTAGAAAGGCACAATGTCTTCTGTTAAATGGTAAAATGTGTTACAGTTGTACGAGAAAATGTGGTCATTTTAAACATTTAAACTTGTTGCAGGAAAGTAAATGTTCCTCCTTGGTTTACTGTGACTTGTTTTCTGTTAAATCAGCAAAGCAGCAGTATCCTTTTGGGCTGTAATTACATTGTCTGTAGCATCTGAAGAAGTTCTGTCTCATGGAAGTTCATAACTGGAATAAAATGTAGTTTAACTTTTTCATTGTGTCAGTTTGACTAATGTTTTGTTTTGCTGCTCTAGATGAACACAGCTACCCCTCTGTAATTACTTCTGCATTTCTCTGTAAAGCTTCACTAAAGCGGTTTTGTTTGAGATAATTTCAAGACTCAGAGCTCTGCTGGAATACTTTGTGATTAAAGTCTGCTTTTGCAGGTGCTACTGAAAATAAGAAACGTTTCAGTACAGGATGGGTTTTCACATATATAGCATTTTTACAGTTCCACAGAATATAATGGGACTTGCTCCCAAATGGCTGTTTATTTAGGACCTGGGTCTTAATTTGTGAGTCACTGTGTTTCTGTCTTCAGAGAGGTCACTTTTATTCTCATTTTAAATAAAATGATTCAGCAAGGCTTTGAACTCAACTCTGGGGTCTCATAATGGCTCACACCAAAAAAATTTCAGTGCAACCAAGTTTGCACTACTTTTTCTGATAGAATCTACCCTACATTAAAAAGAATTGTTAAGATCCTTGAATAACTTTTGTTTTCCTCTCTGTATCAGGATGGTACTGGGGTAACATGAGTGTTGCCGAAGCCAAGGAGAGATTACAAGATACTTCTGAAGGGACTTTCTTGGTCAGAGACAGCTCGCACTCAGAGTATCTGCTTACTATTTCGGTAAAAACATCAGCAGGACCGACCAACCTACGTATAGAATTTCAAGACGGGAAATTCAGACTGGATTCTATCATCTGTGTTCGATCAAGGCTCCGGCAGTTCAACAGTGTGGTCCACCTGATTGAATACTATGTCCTTATGTGCCAGGACAGAAGTACTGCCACTGAGATGCCTTGCAATGGAACAGTCCATCTTTATTTGAATAAACCCCTCTACCATTCGGCTCCCTCTCTGCAGCACCACTGTAGAATAGCTATTAACAGGTACACTAAAGAGATCCAGGAACTTCCTTTACCAACAAGACTAAAGGAATACTTGAAAGATTATCAATATCAGGTATAAGTACATCTTCTACTCTGCCACCAGAAAACCTATTTTATGATTTTGGTGAAAGCCCTGCGCATTCTGCGGCATGAATGTGTCATGTAAGTTGCTGTCAAAATGATAATTATGATAGTCTGCGGAAGGGGGGAAAAACACGTAACGTTCCACAATCAAAGCACAAGTTCACAGTAATGTTGATGTTTCTTCAGAATGAGTGGTCTCTCAGCCAGTTGAGAAAACCATGCCTGGAAAGACATACTACAGGAAAGTAAGCTGCAGCAGAGGGAAATATTTATCACCTCTTTTGTTCTTAAAATAGGTCCTCCTGCCCTTTGCTCCCCACTTAATATGTTCTTGAGTCAAACCTGCCACAGTCATGTTTAGTTGGGACTTGACAAGCTGAAATAGTTTTATGTTCTCAGTACCAGCAGAAGATCTTTGTGTATTAAGGCTCAGTTGAAATGTTTTGCTAGTAGTGTGGCTGCCCTTGAAAATCACTTCTGTGTGGTTGTGGTGATGGCAGCAAAAGGTCTTTCCACTCATTTTTGGTGATGTCATAGGCATTTTCTAATGAGTCCATAAGACTTGTGCAGTTGTATTCTGTGGAGGAATTACAAAACCAACCACTACAGTAGCAGGAGGGAGAATGCATGTTTTTCTAGTGGCTAGACAGTGTACTTTGTTTGAACACTTGGAAAGTACATTATCTGTGTGTAAATTCAGTGTTCTTTAGTTTTACTAAAACAGGTGGGAGTAGACATCTGGATTCTGTGCAGCACAACAGACCACAGATCTTAGAACATGAGTCTGCAGGTAGTACAAATACTAGCATAGGAGAGGTCAGTGATGGTTGATAGGGAGTGGGCTGACTGCTAGATTTTAGATCTGTTTGGTGCTTTCTATGTAGTTTTTCTCATTTTTTATTTCAATTTGTTCACCAGATTTATAACTTGCCCATTTTTCTATATGGTATAACATCATACCACCTTAAAGGATGTTCTTTATTTCACAATATTGTTGCACCAGAGTCTATTTTTGAAAATTTTATCAAGCAACCCTGTCTGCTTGTAAGTACTATCCGTATTTACTCAGAAGACAGTGTGTTTGCTGTCCTATTAGACAATCCATGTGGCTGACTCCTAAGCAGATATGTTTAGGATCAAGTTGTGAGACATCTAAATACATTGAACTGGAGAATGAACAAGCTTTGCTCTCTTTGCATTGAGGCTTGATGATCTCCCTTCTGTGCATAGCCCTCTACTACATATAGTAATCCAGTAAAAGAAATCTTGTTCCAAAAAAAAATTCAGAACTGGGTTGCAGAAAGAAGCACTTAACTATCTTTTATGAAGGCCCAGTGGGTCTCGTGTACATTTGGATGATATATCAACATTTTTAGCCTGTGTACCAAAAGTGTCCTCTTTGTTCTAGGTCCAAATTATTGCCTGTAATAGGTATCCCTTGAATGAGGCTTTATAAATTCCTAGACTGCAGTTTTGCAGTAGCGGTTACCATTCCATGCCTGAACGTGGATAGGGGCAATTATAACTACTTTCTACAGTGTAGAATTTATTTCCCTGTTTCCTTGAAATGCAAGTCAGTTTGCCTGTTTTAAAGATTGTGTGTTCACAGCTGTAGCTGTCTGATTTCAGATTGTATTCAATAAAGTGGATGTAATTGCAGAAGCTGTAGTTCCTTAATGGTACTTTGATGTGCTCAGAGGCACTTTGTAGAATTAAAGCAACATTTTTCTTAATTTTACCACCCCCTCCTTTCATTTTGTTTGAGAAAGACCTGGATAGTGGTAAATTATTGGTAAAAACTGAAATTATTGTATGGCATTGTGTGTGGAATAGCCAGGAGATCCCAGAGGGTTTGGCTGCCAAAGCTGTATTATTGGTAAAGGTTAGTGTTATTACATCACCTAATAGTCAAACCATAATGTTCGTTGCAATTTATTTACAAAGTACTTTGCAAGTCATGTTGATCTTCACAACAGCATTGAAGTTTAAATGTATCATATATGCTCTTAAATTCATAAATGAAATACCTTCATAAACTAATGACATTTGAATGTTGAACCCACTACGACTTTGCTATGGGACGGCAGTATTAGTATCCTGAGATTTTATTTGTTCCTTTTTTATGCTTGTAGAGATAAATCTGAATATGAGACGGCAACAAAAGTCTTCAGAGTTAAATAAATTGCACAGTATTTTACCTCTCTCCCAAACTTCTGTATATGTGCAAAGGTTAGAAGTCACATTGCACATTCTCGTCCGCACACACAGTGATTATGAGTATGGCCAGCAGCAGTTTCTGTTATGCACTGTCAATAATAAATCACAAAGGCAATCAAGGAAGTTGTTCTTGGCCATATTTGTGATCACTCGGTTGATGCATTATATTTGGCAAGACCATATCCAGGTCTTTATGGTCTCTCGGGAAAACAGGATCAGTGAGAACCTTTGAACGTCTCTCAGGGACACATTGGTTTGTCAGTATGGACAGCAATCCAAATAAGCCATAGAATTAATGTATTCTGGAGTTCACTGCCCCAGTGAACAGGACTAGGAGCCACTGTCACTTCTTCTTGGAGCTGACTGGATGGGACGTAGGTGTGCCACTTAGCAGAATGTTCAAATGCCAAACATTGATTGCTGTTAGCATTTACCTACACAAGTGCATACACAAATGTACCTCTTGGGAATGTGCACAACTTGTAAGAGCCAGATCTTGTAATTTGTTACTGTCGCATATTTAAAATTTGGACTATTTTCTATGTTTTTAAGTTCCAGAAGTAATTTTATAAACTGTTGTTTAAAGTAAGCAAGCAGGTGTCAGTGTACATGTCCATGTAATAGCACTATTCAAGCTCATATCTAAAAGCTTGGGCTGTAATCACAGTGTGACTTGCAGAGTTTAGTAAAGGGCTCTGTTCCAGCATAGATAACTTTTTAATTGTGTCAAGGGGGGTGGTGCAAAAACCAAAGCACGTTAAGCCCTCTAGTGATGGGAGAGCTTGGATATACTGGATTACTACACACATTCACATGCAATTGTGTCCCATGCTACTTTATTATTAAAAATTGTATTAAAAATTGGTTTGTAGAAACAAGCAGTATAGTGGCATGCATGGGTTTACTAGTTCAGCAATCTTCCTCATTTGAGTGAGCATCTATGGTAACAGCACCCTAGAGTAGCAGAAACTGCATCACTTTTTCTCTTGTTCCCCAGTGGGGTGGAAGGAAGAATAGACTCAAGAGAAAAGGCCACTGAAAGGGGAAAGAGTTGAAAAAACATGCCATTGTAGCCAAAGGATTATGCCTCATGCTCCTCGCTGGCTCTTCTCCAACAAGAGTTGGAACACTCAGCATTTTCCTTGGTGAAGCCCACTCCTGTCAGGAGTTTTATTTCCCTGTTGACTTGGCTCCACGATGACCAGAGAATGTAACTCATATTTGTCCAAACTACACAGAGAAGCTGCAGTGAGAAACTGAATAAATTATGTGTTTCTAAAAAAACAAACATGGACTCTTATTTCACTTTTTGTAGACTTGGAAACTGATCTATTGCCAATTGAAAACTAATCCTAACCAAACATTAATTGTAGTCATACCAGTTTGTTTTGTTTTTAAAGGACAGCAACACATTTTGGCTTAAGCTGTCAACTAGAAAACTTATTTAATGCTACTTATTAACTATGTTTTCTTTAACAAAGCTATGTCTATATATAATGGGTTAAACTGTTTCAGTTTTGTAGTGCAATATAGAAGATAACTGTGACCACTCTTCAAAGTCTGGCATCAACACCACTAGTTAACCCGTGTTCACAAGGGAGTAGCATTTCTGAACCGTTTGCTGGCTGGGGTTCCTATCTTCCAGTCTAAATTATGTAATGTGGAGGTGAATCCAACTGATTACAGTGGGACCTTCTCCATTATAATATATTTAAAATAGAAGCCCTCTCCTAGAGGTTGTAGACTGTTTTATTTAGGTCATAAGACTTCCTGTGTAAATAGCACTACTTCCATGGGAGTAGCATGTCCGTTATCCTGAAGCTGTTCAGTATGCCTGAGTGCCAACAGGCATATGAATGTTAATGGTTTTTATTTACTGTTATCTGGATTTCATATTTCAGTAAGCTGCTTTGAGAGCTTTAGTAGAAAAGCAACTAATAAAATAAACAAAAGTCGTTTCCCGAATCCTTAAAAGCATTAGACAACCATGTGAAAGTGAAATGTGATTTGATAATAGGTCATTTCCATTTGTATTCCCTTTGTAAAATTATAATCTTTGCTCATCTATCTTTGCAACAATCTTCTCAGTTCAATCCTGACCATGGTATCAGGCAGGACCAGAGCTTTTTTTGTGGCACTACACACTGCTATGGTGTACTGGCCCCTCTTTTGTCTGGGGCTTGGCTATCTTTTTGTGATGGGGCCAGGCAAGGCTGACAGATCAGAACCCATGGATACAGATCCGTCAACCCAGCCTGGCCCCAGAGCAAAAAGATGGCTAGGTCCTGGCTGAACGGATTGGCCCGGCCCAGCCCGGAGCAGCCCTTGGTCTCAGGTAAGAGGTGTCTTGGTTGGTTGGTTATTTGTTTCAAACATTTCTTGGCTGCCTTTCTACCTTTATAGGGCCCCCAAGGCCAAAAACCTCAAGTACTGGAACTTTTTTTTAAAAAACTACAAAAAAGCAGTGTGCAGGATGCCTGAGGGAGCATCTTGTGCTCCTAGATCACTTTGTGAGTCAGTAGCTAAATTGGAATTTGAGTCCAGGGGTAATGTCAGCCTTCCCTCTGGTGCCTATTAAGAATCCTGTATTGTCAGTTCATTCCATTCCATAGTTGCTGCGTACTACTTACTTCCTTATTGGCAGATCTTCAGACTCTTTGTAGATTCAGATGGTTTGAAGAAGTATCATGTATTTCATTTGAAATCAAAGTTGCGTATGCTGATACCCACACAGCTGAGAATATCTACCCCATCTGTTTGGCTTTCTTAGATATCACTAACTACATATTAAAAACTCTCAGTTCTGTGGTGCTAGCTTATTTCAGTTCAGTACAGGCAATATTTCTCCAGAGTAATGAAATGGCTTTCCTTCCAAACTGATTAGCTGTTCTTTCTTTTCTGTCCCTCTGGCTGTAAATCTGGTGTCACAGGTGTCGTAGCACTGGAATAGTGGTAGACCCATCTGCCTGTTGCTCTTAAGACCCACTGTTAAGGTTGCATGAAAACGCAGTGGAAACGCAGTGACTGTTGTTGGCTCAAAAACCTCAGGAGAATTTCATTTCTAGTTCTATTTCTTGAAACCAAGACAGAGATTTCAACTGGAATATCTGGACCCATGATGAAATTATCTGTAGTTAAGTAATTAAGTCTCTGTAATTAACCAGCTCCCTGTAGTTGCTGCATATTTGCATTGCAAAATTTGCTGTGAAGTGCATTGCAGCATGGAATGTGGGATTTTCAAGAATAATGGGCAGCCAACAAACTTCCAAATTTTAAACAGGCCTTGGAGCAAAAAGTAATATTGCAGCATTTTAAAAAGCTGTTTGGCACAAGAAAGTGTTAAGGAAACTGTAGAGAATAAAGAATGAGGATTTCTTTAGAGTAGAAAAATAAAGTTTTGGAACCTTCCAAGCCAAACATGCAAAGCAGACTCAGTGAAAGTGTTCATGTATTTTTTTGTTTATTTTATTTATTGGATGAATATCCTGTTTCTTGACCATAATGATTTCAAGTTTCAAATTGCGAGTTTCAGAAAGGCCTGCCATCAATTTTAGAGTAATACTGCTTTACTGGAATTCTAATTCCAATTCTGCTGTTTAAGAACTTCACAACAAAATGAATGGTTCTCTAAGAATCAGGGCCATGTAAAGGATAGGAGTTTCCATAGCTCCTTAAAATACTTTTCTGACAGACCATAAGACACCAAGCAGACTAAAGGTCCAGCATTTGGTTACTCATAGTGATTAACTAAAAGTCTTCAGGAAGCATACAAACAGAAAATGGAGGTCTGGTGAAACAAACTCTGCAGGTACCTCCTCGTTCTATCATGGAAAGTGCTGAATTTACTCATTTGATCCAGGTCCTAACTGAAAAGATCCTATTGAGCCCCCTTTCCTGGCTTTATCCCAACAATCCAATACAATAGGATTTGGTTTCACTGGCAGTGCTAGATATGAGTGGCAGAGATGGTTGTCTAGTTATTTGGAACCAAGCACTCTATTTTTGTCTTTCCAAAAGACTGTTCTTCCAGATAAGAACCATCCTTCAACTCACTATGGATGTATTCTGGGAACTGGGAAACCTTGCAATCTCATTTATTAGAATCATTCTGTTCTGGGAAGGCGTCTCCCAGCCTTCTCTTTGTACATTGGTAAGCATGAGCCAAAGTAGGCTTTTCTGTGGATAAAGACAAGCTACCCTAACTTCAATTTCAGGGGGGAAAAGAAAAGAGTAACGTCTATATGGTGGCAAAATTTAAACCTGTATAGTTGAACAAAAATTGGCTTAACTTCTGAAAAAAGAAAATAAATTGGCAAAAACAGATCCCTCTCTCCTTCAGTCTAAAATCACTCCCTGTGATGGTAAATTAAGAGATAGGCAGAATAACAGTATCCAAATTTCTGTTTCAGGCTATGCTTAGGGCCATCCTCAACCTCTTTAACTGTTCTTCTCCCTGTAACCCCACAAATAATTATTTTCCACAATCATCTACTTCCTCACAAAGATCATTTTAAAAATGCCAGACCCCTCCTACCTTACTAAATAGAAAATTACTACCTTCTAGGAGCTACCCTTACACTTCATGGGTTATATACTGTTCATGATGTCACAGAAAAAGTACTTTTATTCTGATATCTACCTCATTAAATGTTTGAATTGTCATCCTGCTCATCTGCAACTGTTTGCTTGCTTGGGAAGTTAGGTTTAACAGCCTCTGGGCATGCACAGAGTGTAAAATAAACATTTACTTCACAAGGCTGTAACCTTAGACACCTGGGGTGGTTTGTGGGTTTTGTTGTTTTTAAACCACAAGTAGTAATAGTTTTTTCCTGCTGTTGTCCCTAGCAACTAATTTCAGATATGTACTATCTCTAAATATTGAGGTTTTATCTTGCCATCATGGATAATTATAATCAAAGAATTTGTCTAGTTTCCTCTTAAAGTCAGCAATCCTGTATCCTGTGGTAGTAAATTCCATAAATTAATTATATGCCTCATGGGGATTGGGGGGACGGGGACACTTCGTTTTGTTTGTCCTAAATCTAGTTGTCATCAGTTTCATTGCATATCCCTGAGTCCTACTGTTATGGTGAAGGCAGAAAAGGTTTTCTAGGACTATGTAGAAATTTTAATTGAAATTTGCATGCAACAAACATCAGTGATTGGATTCCAGTAGCACGCGCATCTTCATGGCTTTGTTAAGAAGACAGTGAGCAAAATGTAGTCCAGATGGTAGCAGATCTATTTACCTATTCAGGCAAGGCAACATAATCGGGGCATGCCCATGTTTTTCTATCTGTGCCACAGTTCCTGTATCCACTAGTTCCAAGGATCTCTCTAAAATTGTTCCACTTCATCAAGTAAACGTATTCAGCTACAGCAAGAGCTTAACATGACTCACAGACGTGACATTGACACATTTCTGACATGTGATACACTTGTTTAGAAGCAAACTCTGATGAGTCATAAAAGGAAAACATTTTCAATCCCACTGAGGCTCAGTTATGCCATTTATTAAATGCTACCTTTTCCAATGGAAGATAATACAAATGGAAAGATAAAGAACCAGAAACATTTGTGAACCCATGAAACAGACACTAGGAAGCCCTGGGGCAATTTTTCATGTGTTTCTATGGTGTGCAAACTGGATAGAGTCTGATTTCATCCCACTGTTTTCAGTTGCCATCCCCGGCACTTCCAATACTTTCAACTAACATTTAATTGTCATGTAATTAGATCTGCAATATTTACAATGAAATACTATGGTTGTTGGGTCAGAAGCAAGCCCCACTTTATCCAATGGGGCTTACACCTAGATAAGTATCTGCAGACTTGCAGTGCAAGCTGACAGTTTGGTAGAAATAATGGATCAAGAACTTTTGAAGGGCTAAAAAACGGGCCTCCATTTAATCAGTCAGCAAAATGTTTACTAAAAAAATATTTTCAAAATATTTGTATTGAAATCATTTCTATGTTGCCTTCTTACCCAAGTCAGTGTCCCCAAGGTGGCAAACGTTTCAAACATTAACTGTCTAAAATACACACGCACGCACACACACACACACACACACACACACAAAATATTTTAAACTATTAAATAAAACATATAAACATATATGCACACAAACTGGGAGGAGGGATAATAAGAGTTAGTGAAGGAAACCCAAACAAAACATAAAAAGTCTTTACCCATTGCTGGAAGACAATGATAAAGGGAGAATCTCATTGGGGAGGGAGTTGCAGAGTTTCAGCCCCTGAAACAGGAAGGCCCTTTCTCGGTTTGCCACACAAGTATCTTCAGATGGCAGGGGTACCCAAAGCAGGGCCTTTGAACATAACCATATATGTCCTTATGAAAGGTGAAGGTATCAACCACCATATCAGATGAGGCATGCCCCTTCTAGAGCCTCTTAAGCAGTTGACAGGAAATAGCAGGAGACTAGAAGGTGTTTGTGACAGGAAGTTCAGAATTTGTTTTCAGAGTCTGAAAAGCGAGACATGGCAGTTAGATGAAGACAGCAAAACTAAGAACTATTTCCTATTAGTAAGTCTCTTGGAATAAAATGGGACTATTGAGATTCCCACCAAATCTATTTGCTTAAGCACTTCTACCTAGGGGTAGCTTTTACATATAACAACGTAGTACAAGTGTAAGTTAAGGTACTGTGTAGAAAGCATATCTTTCTGACACACCAAATAATAAAAACAGAAACACAGATTAAATCAAGATGGGTAATGATGTTAGTCTGTCTGTAGCAGTAGAAAGGAGCAAGAGTCCAGTAGCACCTTAAAAGACTAACAACATCTGTGGCAGGCAGTGTTCCCTCTTAGCTGAGGTAGTGTGAGCTAGCTCACAGTTTTTTAGCCTCTGACTCACACATTTTTGTCATAGTTTAGGAAGGATGGCTCCAGAGCAAACTAATTTATGCAGTAGCCAAATCACCTGCTCACAACTTTAATGCCAGTAGCTCACAAAGTAGAGTTTTTGCTCACAATACTTCATAGCTTAGAGGGAGAATTGGTGGCAGGATATGAATTTTTGTGAGTCACTGCTTACTTCTGTAGATCAAATGGCAGTTTAAACTTTTATACTTAAGTAGTCAATTATGTATACAGTTTTGCTCTGGCATAAGACTTTGAAAGCCTATGATCTTACAGGCATAGTTTTACATTTTTAATGTATAATTAAGGTCTAACTATGTTATGATTTTAATTGCAAAGACTGGTCCTGCTCTCACTGTAGTCAAGGGCAACTGAACATGCATCACACCTGGTGATCTCAGACCACCAGCGTCAAATATGCATCCAGACAGTTCAGTTGAGTCTGGATAAGTATTACACCCATGGTAGCAGGTCTCTCTTACTGGAGCCGGAAGGTTATCTGGATTATTCAAAGACACTGTCACCTATCATGGTAATAGAGATATATTACAACTATGGCCCTCTTACTCAGTTAATTGTATGAGATTTAAATTAGTTTTCTTGGTCTATTGATTACTCAGTTACATCTGCATATGCCTGTTCATGGCTAAAGTAAAAGTTGAAAAAGCCTAAAATGAGTATGTTTCAGCAGGCACCATCTTAAACATTTCCTTCAATGTACAGGAGAAGGTAGAATGCACTTTCTAAGATAGCACCTTTCATCTGCAGCTTTAATAACTAATATTACAATTTATTTTTATGTAGATATTTATACACTCTTTTCCCCCCAGTGCAGATCCAAAGTGGATTACATCACTCTCTGTTCCTTCATTTTGTCCTCACAATAACCCTGTGAGGTAGGTTAGGCTGAGAGAGACTGGCCCAAGATCACACAGTGAGTTTCCATGGCAGGGTGGGGATCCAAACCTGGGTCCTAGTCTGACACTCTAACCTCTACACCATGCTGAACATTTTAACACTTTTAACGTGTTTCTTAAACTGTCATGGCTAATTAATTGGGTGCATGGTTTTAGTCAATCAGTTTTAATAATTAAATTAATGTTGCTGTCTTGACTGCAATAAAAACTAAAAAGTTTTCGAATCCAGTGTTCCCTCTAAGCTGAGTTAGTGTAAGCTAGCTCACTGTTTAGCCTCCAGATCACATATTTTTGTCTTAGCTCAGGAAGGATGGGTCCACAGCAAACTAATATATGCAGTAGCCAAATTGCTCACTCACAACTCTAAAGCCAGTAGCTCACAAAGTAGAATTTTGCTCATAAGACTCCATAGCTTAGAGGGAGCATTGGTGGATCCAGTAGAACAATCTGTGGGAGGAATAGGTAGAATGGATCTTTCTCTGCCTCCCTTTCTGCCAGCAGACTTTTGTGCATCCCAGAAATCATCTCTGATGGCCGGGCAACTTTTTGTGAGCAGAATTCATGGAGCTGCAGGGAGGATGAATAACTGGTCAGGATCAGCTCCATTTCCCTTTTTGCTAATGCAAGCCACAGGGATGTTCTTAAAGATCCATCTGCAGTCCAAAACTTTTTGGGATAAGCAGCAAGGGAAAGGGAGGGGGGCACTCTACCAATGCCTTCCACAAATGTTTCCACTGGATCCAACCATTAGAACAGTAACTGAAAATTATTAGAACAAAGTTTGAGTCCAGTGGCACCTTTAAGACCAACAAAGTTTTATTCAAGGTATGAGCTTTTATGTGCGCAAACATATCTTGAATAAAACTTTGTTGGTTTTAAAGGTGCCACTAGAGTCAAACGTCGTCCAGCTGCTTCAGACCAACATGGCTACCCAACTGAAAATTATTAATTTGAAAACAGAGTACAAGGATAGTAGAAGAGTTGTGGAAATGTGATAGGAAGGAGAATCAAAAAGGGGTAATGGTGTGTGTGGGGGGGAAACTGTGTGGAATTAAAGGAAGGGAGAATGAGTGTGATGCAAAAAGAGGTCTCCAGGTGAGTGTCATTGCCTCTAGGCTGTCTGTTATTTACATAGAAAGCTTTTTAAATTTACTCTGGTAACAGTCAGGTCATTCATGCATCCTATTAAGATGTTAGTACACTACAGAAACTTGACAAATGTCCAAGACTGAGGTGGCATGGACAGACACTTGCTCACTTTCAGGCAGGCTGTGATCATACAGCTTAAACTACCCACTATGCGATAATGTATTCAAGTTGTTGCCCATCCTGACCCCCTGGGATACGACAGGGAAGAAGAGCAGGCCTTCATTTGGACACAGGACATTAGACTTGGACTGTAGAAATCCCTATTTACTGGGTAGCCTTGGTTGTAAATTGCTCTCTCATAGGGTTGTTTTGAAAACAATATGGAATGATCCCTGGTATGCAATCTTGAATTCCATGGAGGAAGACTGGGATATAAATGTGATACATAGAAGTTTAAATAGAGAGAAGAGAAAAGATTGAATTTATACCCTGCCCTTCACTCAGAGTCTCGGAACAGCTTACAATCTCCTTTCCCTTCCCCTCCCCACAACAGACACCCTGTAAGGTAGGTGGGGCTGAGAGAGTTCCTTCAAGGACTGCTCTTGAGAGAACAGCTCTGAGAGAACTTGTGACTGACCCAAGGTCACACCAGCAGCTGCATATGGAGGAGCGGGGAATCAAACCCAGTTCTCCCAGATTAGAGTCCGTGCTCCTAACCACTACACCAAGCAATATTTGGCTCTGGAAAATGTTCATCATTGAAAGAAGGCAGTCCAAGAGCCTCTAAAAGAGGCCATTATCAGACATATGCTGAAGAAGCCATCCTTGGATTCCATCGATATCAGGTTATTATCCAGTACTCCACATATGAGGAATTTATCCCTTTCAATATGGCTTTAGAAGAAATTTGAGCCAGGAACAAACTAGCTGAGATTCGCTTCTGTTGATACTCTTCTCAGCAGCTTTCAGGACTACTGATCATTGCATCCTTCTAGATCAGCTGGCAGGCTGGGCATGTAGGAGCCACAGTTTTGCAATGGTTCCAAAAGGAAGTAAGTGCTGGGAGACTGTTTTTCAACCTGGGTTGCCAATCCCATGAGGTGGGGCCTGGAGTTCTCCCAGAATTACAACTGATCTCCAGATGGCAAAGATCAGTTCCCTGGGACCACAATACAGCTTCAGAGGGTGGACTCTATCCGCTCCCTATACTCTGTCCTCCGGAATGTTTACCTCCAAATCTCCAGGAATTTCCCAACCAGGAACTGGCAACCCTAACCCTCCCCCATAACCTGCTTGGTACTGCAACATTTTCTTTTTTGTCTCATGTGCTGATAAATATGAACAAGAGACTGCTGGGAGAGTAACAGGAGAAAATGGAAGGTGATCCATTTTCACTAACTGCATTGGCACAATATTACATGAATTGTGGGGGAAAGTATGCAATTCACTTTCCATACAGGTAAAGAGCGATCTAGCAGCATTATTTAACATAGGTGCTTCCCAAGACCCAAGTGTCATTTCTTTGCACCTAATACAAAGTTGTATTGTCTCAAAAGAAAAAAAATCTGAAGACATAAATAGAACCCATGCTAAGGTACAATTCCCTGGATTTGTTTTGACCAGACTCAGTAAATTGTATCCATTTGTCCCCCCAGGTTTGAGCCCCCACACTCGCCCAATAGCTGTCGTGATTACGGTGTTCCTCTCAAAATTTCAATTGCAACTCCAGCTGCTTTCACTATTTGTTATAGGAGAAACGGGAATGCACTAAAACAAATTAGAAGAATGCCCTTTGAGAACAGTGGAGCTGCTGAATAATCTGGCTAGTTTACCTTCAAATGCAGACTGCATTTTTGGATGGAAGTCTATTCCTTCGGCTAAAGCAAAATAGCTATTTATTTCTATTACTCTAATTGCTTAGAGAAATATTAATGGGAATATTGATCTCTCTCAGGTATACATTATATTTTAAATTGTTGTTAATAAACTGTACAGGAAGAACTCATTCTGTTGTTTGTACAATTCTGTGATAGTTTATAACGTGCAAAAGAGATACATTTCTCCTCCACCCCTTGAAATTTCTTGAATTCTTTGGCAGTTGGAGACAACAGTGAGCCCACAAGGATTTCCTGTGGGGCGGGGTAGGTAGCAAAGCAGCACTGAAGTGATTGCTGGGGGGTGGGAATGGTGGCAGTGGGAGCTTCCTGTCAGAGCCACTGGCAGGGTGAGGGATGGAGTGGGATGGGGGAGGCCCCCAACCTGAAGTGTACAACCTGAAGGAAGTGAGAGGTTAAACCTTTCCTCACCAGGCTGGGCTGCATTCACACAGAGATTGTCTGCACACAGAGTTGCTGGTCTCTAGGTGGGACTGGAATTCTGTCAGAATTACAACTGATCTCCAGACCACAGAGATCAGTTTCCCTGGAGAAAATGACCAGTGTGGAGGGGTACTGTATGTAGGGTTGCCAGGTCTGGGTTGGAAAATACCTGGAGACTTTGGGGGTGGATCCAGGAGAGGGTGGGGTTTGAGGAAGGGAGAGGCCTCAGCATGGTACAATGCCATCAAGTCCACCGTTCAAAGCAGCCATTTTCTCCAGGGGAGTTGATCTCTGTCAGCTGGAGATCAGTTGTAAAAGCGGGAGATCCCCAGGCCCCACCTGGAGGATGGCAACCCTAACTGTATGTCACCACATATCTGCTAACACATATCTCACACATCATCAGATATCTCCCTTCTCTCACCAAACTCAGCCGTGCCTGGGCTCCACGCCCATATATCTCCAGAAATTTCCCAGCCTGGAGCCATCCCGGACACAAGAACTGTCATTCCACACTGGGATCTGTCATTCCTGTCCCAGAACACTTATGCTACTCTTAGGGACTGTTGTTCCACTCTGGAGGCTGTCATTCCAGTCACAGAACGCTTACATAACTCCAAGGGACACGTGTGTGTGTGTGTGTGTGTGTGTGTGTGTGTGTACGCACGCGCGCACATACACAGACACACACTATAATTCCAGACCCAGAGCACTGATACCATCCTCAGGACCCTCATTACAGTATGGGGGCTCTTATTCCTGGCCCACAGCTGGTTTCTTCAAATCTGTTCTGCATTTTCTTTGCAACTTTTGTGTGCTGTAATGTATTTCAGTGGAACCCATACAAGTAAATTGGCATTCTTGACTCCCATTATATCCAATGGGCCCTCAGGTATCTCCCATTGTTCCTAATGGACATTCTTGTCATTCTCTTTAGTTCATCCCAGAAAAACCTGCAATGCAATGCATAGAACGACTGGTTGGGCTAATAAAAAATTATATTTCAAATTACCAAAACAAATGCAAACGCCGGTTATTTTCATTTAACAACCATTCGGCTGTGCAATGTGTGCATTGCAGCAGCTAGGTAGATCAAACTTTGTCCTTTTCCTTCTCGATGGTGAGTTCACTGCCCACAAGAAAGATGGCTACTGGCACGGTACAAAATACTCTTACATTGCTGTCTATTGAAGTTTTGCCCTTAACAAATACGGAAGCAATGCACTTCCTGTTCCGAGAGTTTGCCTTCCAGAAAGATGGTGATTCAAGTTCGGTAAATGAGCACCTGCTCTTAATTTTGTAAGTACTTTACGGAAAGCGAAAGTTTCAATTTCTTCCTTAAGACTATGCGATTATGCATTTTCGTTTGGAAACTGCCTGAGTGCTCCGTTTCCCAAAGCCTTTTATAATGTTTCATTTTTTTTCTGAAGATTTTCCTTGCAAGCTTTCTACTATTTTATCACCATTCTTTTAAGGGTTTGTTTTTAATCCAGGACAGCTTTATGGATGAAGGTAAAGTATGTCATTTTGCATAATCCAGTTCACAGACTTAAAAAAAATGTAGATAGTGTGGCTGCTGCAGTGTATTTATTTGTAGCCATATACAGACATATCGAACGTTATACAGTGTTTATAAATGCTGAAACCTTGCTTCCTCATCAAAAATGATCTTAAATACTTTTTTAAAAAATTACACCTCTTAGGATAAAATTTTAACTTGGCTGAGTGTTGGAGATTAATTCAGTGAACTAGTGGGTGGGACTCTTATATATGTAATATTTATGTAGTATAGGTGACTTTGACAGCTTTTTTCATTCCTGCAATGCTGTGAGATGACTCCCTGTCCCTGCATCTCTCCAAGTTACTTCTGCTTCTCAGCTGTTAAATGCATAGAAATTTGGAAAAACATTCTTGTACTGTGTCTGCTCATCTTGCTGATAAAGGGCAATGAAGCCCCCCCATGTCTTTTCTGTTTGGATGTGGCTTATAGATGGTACCCTGAAGAGATTACTTGCCAGTTTTAAAGATGATGAGAAAAAGAAAAAGAAGTGAGCTTTTAAAGATGTTCAACAGAAACCTTTAAACAGAATCTTGAATGTGCTTGCTCAGATTTTTGTGAACTGTCACTAAAGGTAGCCCCCAGAAGATTTATTGCAGTAGTCCAGTTTATACAGGAAAATTATGAGAAATGGGTCCACGGAAAAAAGATTGTGGTCTCTTAAGTGACCTGGCTACCAGTGTAACCTGTAATCTATTATCATTTCACTGCTGCAAGTGTAAGTGAATAGGATTGGAAGGAAGACTCTATTAGTGGAAGTAATCCCTGTTCCCTGTGTAAATTTGGGACCTCTTTGTTATGAACAGGAAGAGCTACTTAGAAATGTTCTGATAACTGTTGGATAGAGCTATTGCTGCTTCACTGTTGGCTCATCATAATCAACAATATGAAAGGCAACAAAATGATCTAATAGAATGTGAATCCATGTATGGATCTCTAGATATAGCTTGCTGGTTGAAGAACCTAGATGTCCTGCTCAGGTTAAAGACTGGGCTGAGGGCAATTCAATAGGCAGAGGGTTTTAGATGTACTTGCAGTTGGAGAGCTGCCACCCTCAAAGAAATTTTCCTAGAAAAAAAGAAAACAGGATAACAACCTTTAATGCCATAATCTGTGACAAAGTAGTCTTACTTTCAAAAACACTGGCAGGGATTTGATAATCATAAAGCTGAAACTGTCTGATTTTCTGCCTCCTGTATGAGTCACTGTTTGGTATAGCAATGGACCCAACTTCTCCCAGTGGACTTTTACCAGCCAAGACAGGCATGGGATCATTTTGATATTTATACAGTCCTTTAAAAAAAACTTTTACAGTGGTGAACCTCGTGAACTGAAACTGTTCAATTATATAGATCAGATATCATCATTTGCTTGTTTGAAAGCTTGCATACTTTGCCAATAGGAGTCAATCTGAGAAGGCATCTATTCTGTCTCAAAATAAGGGACACCAACTGCCATACAGCAAAGTGAAAGATAAAGCTATTCATTTATGGCTAATTGTGGAGCAGTGCATTATTCCTATTATCACAAAAGCTGGAAAATCTCCATAGGTGACCACAGTTCCTTATTGCGTTCTTCACACATACATGTTTTGGAGGGTGTGCATGTAGAGTCATCACAGAATAAAACTTAAATGGTCTCAAATGGTCTTTGGTATAACAAAATACAATCTATGGTATGTATCGGGTATCTCTGGTATGCAGTGACAAAATGTGAAAATGTTACAGGGCAATTCATGAAGGCTCTTCCAGAGAAACAAACCAGCTTCAGTCTTCAAAAGTTTATTTTCAGATCTAAATTAAGCAGCCGATGTCTGTTCTCAGTTTCCATCCCCAATGATCTCTTAGGGGCCTCAGTTGACAATTCTCAGTTTAGGGACTGAATTTACAATTCAGATGGGTTGATAGACCAATCTTCAATTCTAAAATCTAAGGCAGCCCCTTGATACAAATCAATTAAATTTGACCATTCTAGATCTAATTATTTAGTTAATATTTCCAATTACAATCTTAGCGTGTCCTTTACTGCTCTGAGTTTTCAAACCATGCAAACAGCTCTTCTGGCCGGTTGTTATTTTCATACTTCATCAGAACACTGCATCTGCATTTATGGATTGCCCACAATTGAGAATCTTCCTCATTATATTTTATCTTGTCTGCTATACAGTGCAATCAGAGATAAATTTTTGGCTGGAATCTTATCTGCCTTAAATGCATACTCTAAAAATGCATACTCTAAAAATAAGAAGACTGTGTTTCTGTTATGAGATAATGATTCTTATGTATCTTACAGAGTTTCTCTGTTTGCCCCTGCAGCCAAGAAGATCAGAGCTAGGGCAGCATTGAACAGTGTAGCTCCATGAATTTTTGGTTGAATCAGTCTATTTTATTTTACTAACTAATTTAAATTAATTTTAACATCTGAAATTAAAAGTTTTATTTGTTAATGTATTTATGGTTTTGTAAAATTGTAATGGTCAATGGCTAAATACAATAAAATTTTACTACTACTAAAAAATATTGTTGAATCATGCTCTCAGTTGTGAAATACAAAGATGAAGAGCTTTAGCTTCTTCTCAAACATGCTTTGTCTCTTCTTTCTCAGGATGGATGCCAGAGACAAACAAGTTCTTCGCTCCCTGCGCCTGGAGCTGTGTGCGGAACTTCTGGTAGAAGGCCTTGTCATTCAGTATCTTTACCAAGAAGGAATTATAACAGAGAACCACATACAAGAAATAAGATCCCAAGTCACCAACCACAGGAAAACTATGATGCTTCTTGACATTCTGCCTACAAGAGGGCCTAAGGCATTTGAGACCTTTCTAGAGTCCTTACAAGAGTTTCCATGGGTGAGAGACAAACTTGAGGCAAAGCGTAATGAAGTTATGCTAGCTGGGCCTGCAGGTAAGCTCAAAGTGTTAGTGGCTTGGGAACCTGTTTCTTGCTGATGAGCAGTGTGTTTGTGGGTCTAGTTCTTACTGAAGTAGTAAAGCAATGTCTCATTAATACAATATCAACTTGCAAACAGGAGTCGATATGACTGAAAGCTCCTTCTCACAAAAATACCCTGGTTTTCCATATGCAGGGTATTTCTCAGAGATAAGATTGAATCATGTGAACTTCTGCCTGTAGCTGGAAATGCTTCCCAGGTAGACGTTTACTACCTAAGTAAGAATCAGTCCATAGCCAGCCTAATTTTTGGGCACAAATGGTAGTGGTGTTAAAAGCAGACAGTGGTGGTTCAAAGGCTACAGTTCCTAGTAAACAACTTGCTTCAGAGCAGGTATTGAGGCTAGTGTGTCTGCAGATAATGAATAGGTTAAGTATCCATTGGTACACTATAAGAAACTGTCTGGTAATAGCCTCAATGGCATGGTTTATCTTCAGGCAACTGTAGCTCTGGAGATAGCTTTGCTGCAAGGTGTAACCACATGATTGGCTCATCCTGTTCAGCTTCCCTCTTTGGATAAGATTCTTGTATATAGATGTTACAAGAGTAGTGTGGGATAAACTTATGGGGAAATGGCAGCTCTGTTGCTTCAGTAAGGTAAGGTAAGAAAGGCCCCAAGAGCTGTTCAAAGTAGGGTAGTAAAGATAGCAAGCCAAAAGCAGGTGTAAAAATGAGCTGGTATATTCTGCATGCCCAGGTAGGGAAAGAGGAGGCTTTTACATGCATTTGTGAGCATATGCTTGATCTAATGTAGAACCATAGATAAATTATTTGCATTGAAGATTTAAAATACTGAAACTTAATGGCAGTCCCTGTAGATGAATTATAGCAAAGCTGTTTCTCCTGTAGCAGATCTAATGCTAATTTAGTTAATAGAAAGGAGACGAGATAGACAGACACACACACACACACACACACACTCCTAAGCCGGCTCCGGCTGGGTGGGTGGGTTAGAAATGAAATCAATCAATAAATAAAGCAAAGTCATAGCAAGTAATCTCTGGTGAAACATAAGGGGTTAAGTAGCTAAACCTGAAATATCTTGACTTCAGGATCTGATGCATTCTGTCAGGAAAGTTAGCTGTCTTTTATAGATTAATTCACTAAGCATTCTAAAATAAGAACAGCAACAAAAATCCCTGTCTGTTGAATTACAGGCTTTTCACACAATTACTCAGTACAAAGCAAAAAAGACCACCACCCCCGCCCCACCCAATGAAAGCAAAGAAAAGATTGGCAAGATGAATGCACAAAAAAAAGGGGTGAGAATGAGAGCCAGAAGTCACTTGAGAAGGGAGGAAATGAAGATCCAGATGAGCTGTCCACTTCAGTGAAAAAACAAGGGAGTCTTAGAAAATGAGAGACTAAGGATGCTTTCAGATGTGGGAGAGATGAGGATCCAGAAGAAAAAGCAGTTAAAACTAAAATAGGAAAACTTTGGAGGAGAGGAGGAGAGAAAGATGCAAGCGGAGAGATGAAAACCTTGTGTCTTAGGAAATTACAAGGAAGGGAGTATAAAAAAGGACCAGGAAGACCCAGGATAGAAGGGGAAGGGGGCTTATGAGAGTAAACAAAGATAAATTGAAGCCATCCATGTGATTGCATGAGAAATGAGGAGAGCTTTCATTGTGCCCCCCCCCCCCAAATCATGAAGAAAAGTGGATGAGTTCAAACCACAAGGATTATTCTGTCACCTCTTGTAAATTCTCTTCCATTTTTCCTCTTCACCAGCTCCACCCAACCGGGCCACATTAGAAGTTCATTGAAGCCCACGTCCAGTTTTTGAGGCCCAAACCATGTTAACCAGTAATTTTTATTAATATTTATGAACATTGTTAATTGTTTAAATCAAAATCTATATCAATTAATGAAAATCCTTCATGTGCTCAATTTTGCAGTTATAAACTGAGAGGATATATCACATTTTGGTCTGATGGGGATGAGCATAAAAATAAGTCAGTAAATGTATCAAAGGGTCTAAATTTGAGGCCACCTTTGACCTTGAGGCCCCTGGATTGGCCCTGCCACCCACTCACTGGAGACTCTCTGATGTTTTCTACTTTACTCTTTCCTCTCAAGGACAGCAGTGGGTAGCCAGGCTCCCTGAAGGGGATATCAAGGATTGGTGGGGCTGCCTAGACAGTTTGGTGTAGTGGTTACGTGCGCGGACTCTAATCTGGGAGAACCAGGTTTGATTCCCCACTCCTCCACTTGCACCTGGCTGGATGACCTTGGGCAAGCCATAGCTCTGTACCAGCTGTTCTCTCAAGGGCTGGTGTCTCAGAGCTCTCTCAGCCCCAACTACCTCACAGGGTGTCTGTTGTGGGGAGGGGAGGGGAAAGGAGTTTGTAAGCTGCTCTGAGACTACAAGTGAAGGGTGGGGTATAAATCCAGTCTCTTCTTCTTCTTCTTCTTCTTCCATTTCCCTCAGCTCTTGTTGGGACACCTAGGAATTTGCTGGCTACCTCAGTGTTGCCCCAGTAAACAGTCTGCAACCTGTGCATTCCTGCTATTGGTCATAGCTGCACGTAGCTTTACTGCTCCTTCCTAATCAGCTGGATGACAAAACAAAAACAGAAGTCTCATAGTAGTAAGCTTAAACCATCCACATTTGGTTAGAGTGTTTGTTTACTCATTCACATTAAGCTTTTGGCTCTGGAATGTGTTAATCAATTTGTTGCCAAATATTTGTGTAGTTTAGAAAAAGGCCATGATTAGATAAGAACTTTTATTTGGCCACATGAAACTGGATAGTTCCCAAGGAAGGGTTTAACTCAGTCTTGCCTCTGTGGTGGCTAGAGCAAAATGAGCCGTGTTTGTTTATCTGCTGCCAATAAATTTTAGAATCAAAGGAAACCTATTCAATGCTATAATTTTTCAACATAAATAAAGAATAAAGAAATACAATTGCTGTCCAGTTATTGTGCTATTGGTCAGTCAAAGTGCTGGAGATATTCAAACTGATGGTGCTGGTGGTGGTGATGAGATTCTCTGGAATATGGGTCCCATTTCAAGAGAAATATCTTCTTCTGAACCAATATCTAGCCTTGTAAAGAATACAATATATAAACGTTGCTTTTTTCCCACCATAGAGAACAATGGAGGGAATGGGGGCAACCTGTTTGGGGGCCTGTAGAATTGGACCCCCTGGCCCAATCTTCTTGAAACTTGGTGGGTATTTGGGGGAGAGGCTCCAGCAGCTACCCTGTAATTTTAGAGCCTTTCCCTCAAACTCCCTCCCCTCCAGCCATTTTTTAAGCCACTGCTGAATTTCGGCAGCAATTCAGCAGTGGGCAGAATCAGATCAGAGAATCTGATTCGGCCCGTGGCTGCCCTAGTGCCCACTCCTGGGCTGGCGGAGCGCCGCTCCACCTCTCTCTGGCCCCAAATGACCCCTGCTGAAAATTAAGATTATTTGTGGCCTTCACATGATTGTGGAGATCAAGTTGCTGGGCCAATAATGTCTTGGTCTCTGTACACAATCTTCTGTAGTACTGCACTTTTTTTTGCAAAGAATGGAGAAGCAAAGTCATTCATCTGGGGAACGCTCCTACATGTTAATGTTAGATCCAGGCACAGAAAGGAGTCAGATTAAAGTGTCACAAAAAATCCCTGAAGCTGTAGGATATATATGTTGCTGTGTTTCAAAACCTATTAGAACAGAAGAGGCCTGCTGGATCCGTCCGAAGAGCCATCTCATCCAACATCCTGTTCCCAATAGTAGCTAGCTGGGAAACGCTGAGGCCACTTGCCTTTCCTGTGGTTTGGCTCTAAGTAATTGGTTAATGCTACAGATACGTTGCCTTTGAACCTAGTGACACCATTTAGTTAGTCTGATTAAAAGCCATTAGTAGACCAATCCACCATGAATCCCTTTTTAAAAACTGTGTATATGAATGGAAGAATAAAACTTAACTGGCTATCTCAATTCCTTAATGTACTCTTGCATGAAATGAGCTGTCGGAGACTGAGGGGGAGGCACAGTTGATGAAACAGCTTCGTGGTAAGGTTCAGTATTGTCTTATGCTAGGGAATGCCCAGTGTTTTCTCTTTAAATTGTTTTCCTGGAAAACAGGAGCAGACTGCTGTGTGGCATGCACAGCTGCAGGGAGATATTACATGGCCAACACTGTTCAGCTGCAAAAAAACAGGGTACTGCTGCTAATTGACTTGTACATAGAATCTAACTGTATCTGTGCCAGGATGTCTCAAACTTTGGCCAAAGGCTTTTTCAGATGATATGCACACCCCTTGATCTTTTTTTTTCTTGTAGTGTTCCGTTGACTGTACTGCTGTTCCAGCCCTGGTTTACATAATCTGTTGGCAAGTAAAGGAAAGCTGTTGTGCTGGCCTCATGCTCTGCTTTTCGCAGTCTGGGGAAAAAATGGGGCATTCACTCTTTTGGAGAAGAATACAGGAAAGATCTAAACTTGTCTAGAACACCCCGCACAGCATGGCCCCGCCAGCCACGGCCCCCCCCCCCAACTGCCTGACCGGCCCACCTGTGCCTGGCCCCTGGGTGAGCCCACCAGCCCCACCAGACAACTTACAAGGTGGCAGGAGACAGTGATGGCTGAGATGAGGCAGCGGTGGTAGGCAGAAGCAATGCATCCAGCACCCCTTGCCCTGTCTGGTTCACCCTTACCAAGCTGGGGCTGGAAGACGAGGTAGAGGCATTTCTGGTAACACTTGAGTGCACCACTGAGGCGGCCCAGTGGCCATGCACTCAGTGGTCCTTTATCCTAGGGCCCTACCACACCAGGGAGGCCCAGCCAGCTCTAAAGGCATTAGAGAAGACTGAAGTGGCAGACTATACAAAATTGAAAGTGGCCATCTTAGATGGATACAAGAACACCCCCAATACCAGAAATTTTGCTCCCTTACATACAGCTGACTGGTTGGCCCCAGGCTCTAATTGGTGCTCTAAGGGATGCTGCCACCTGCTGGTGTCCCAGCCACTGGGAGCTGTGTGTGCAGCATCTTGGAGCAGCAGCAACAGCATAGAGGCAATTCCCACCCCCTGCGGCCGGAGGAGCGAAGGCACTCGCTCTTCTCCACCACACACCTATTGGTCTGGCCACTGGTCTCCCATTCTGAGGCCTCTGAGGGGCGTGACCCAACATCAGGTGGAAGGCGGCCTTCCCTCCCAGGGGGTGGGGCAGATGGGGTGTGACAAAATTTAAAAGCCAACACACACACAAAGGAAAGAAACTGTGAAATGGTGGTGAGGGGATAATATTGTTAACTAGCTTTTCTCCCCACCCCTTGTTTTAAGGGTCTGTGAGCAGTCAGTGTTTGAGTGTAATAGACGAGGTGGTGCTTAGATTAAAACAGACTAAATTAATAGTGGTAGTGTTGCAAGGGAAGAATTTGTCACTTATCAGCATTGCTGGCATTGTCTAGGTATCTGTCATTTGTGCAAAGATGTTCCACGCAGAGTTTACTGCTGTAGTGGCAACACTAGCTCGTTTGGGAAGGGAGTGGGAATCCACCTCTCCTGGGACAGAAGTACTACATCTTATGTTTGGTGGTGATGTACTATCCCTGAAGGGCTTTCTTAGGGCAGAATGACTAAATTCCCTGCAGCAATGATGCGTATGGTTGTCCAAACAAGAAAAAGTGGTGGAGGGGGAAAACGGATGGATATGCAAACCTTGATTTTAAGTCATTGATCTTCCCCCCAGCTACACACAGGTATTTTTGTTGCAACAATATATTTTTTTAAAGATGCCAGGCTTAAATGGTACAGGAATTTTTTTATTTGTCCAACCCATACTAAGTTTGCTTTTTTCCTTTGTAATTTGTTTTGTAAGATATATGTTATGCTCATGTAGCAACAGACACTAAATGAATTTCTCCCTTCAGAAAACGGTTTAAAAAAATAACTTGGGAAAACTTACATAAACATTTTTTAAAATCTTATTTGATTTTCCACTGTATCCTCCTGTATCCTTATTGTATCTTCTACAGTTTTCCTCTTATTATTTCTGTACATTAATACACCTTCATGTCTGGATAAACAAGAGAAGACCTGTGAGTAGGGTTGCTAACCTCCAGGTAGAGCCTGGAGATCTCCTGGAATGACAATTGACCTCCAGACTACATTGATCATTTCCCCAACTTTGGACGGTGGACTGTGTGGCATTGCACCCCAGTGAAGCCCCTTCCCTCCACATTTTCCAATCCAAAGTTGGCAGCCCTGTGAGCCATTTTAATATCCTTTTGGACCCTAAGTGTCTACACTTACCCTATAAATGTAAAAACTATTGTTGTGCCAAGTATTAACAACATCACAATAGGATTACTTCCTGAGAGGAACATTATTTCGAATACAAGCAATCCTGTCAAAAGGCATAGTAGACTGGAAGCCTGTTTATAGTATTTACAATTCTTATGAAATGTTGTATTTGTTGGCAGGAAAAAGCAGTTCTTTCTAGGAACAGCAAGCTGTTGCACTGTGTGTTTCCTTGAAGTGGAAAATGTATGCTGTAGAAGGGAACTGCATTTTCCTATGGAATATTTTCCTATTTTATTCCCCCCCCCCCCCCCCATGTTTTACACCTGATTCCAAAGCATATTTATGTGGAACGGATGCCTGATTCTTGGAAATCACAGCCACAAAGCAAAACTTGTCTGGTTTGTACCACTTCAGAATGCAGAAGGGGCCTCCCCTGACTGAATGTTCCATCATGCAAAAAAAAAAAAAAAAAGATAGTGATTCCTAAATAGAACAGATGTTCCAGAGCCTTTCCTTTCCTCCAACATGCAGTTTTTCTGTGGGTTGTTTGTCTGCTTATGTTGATGATGGAGTGTTCTAGTAATAATGAATGCCTCCCTGCAGTCCAGGCACAGGGTGACTACCACCTTGCCGGCTGTTTCTGAGAACGATGTGTTGTCTGAGTGTTTTGTATATGAATATATTCTTCAGATAGTTGTGCTGTATCTGTTGTTTGTTTGCCTGAAAGCATTTATCTTCAAATGTTACTTTTCATAGGGAATATGATCTTCCTGTTCAGCATCTGTAAGACTTTTTAGTTTACAAATTAAAACTACATTTGCTTCCCATTTTATAGCTTATTCTATTGGAGGGAAGAAGAAATTGTGATTCGAAGGAAGTTATCAGAAGTGGTTAGAATTAGGTTGTTTTTGTAACTGGACATGATTCAGCCAAAGGTTTTAAGTTTCCAGTAAGCAAATTAAATACCCTCAATAGAAAACTTTAAGCTAGTAGGGGCTACTCTTTAAATTGCAGCTGTGTTTTAACCCTGTAATTTCTGCTTATTGGAGGAGGGCATTTCTCAAAAGATTTGTCCTTTTATTGCTTAATAGACTCCTTCCTTCTGTGATCAATTGCTGGGGGAAGCTGATTTTTTCTTTCTTTCTGTGGCTGGGCTCTTATTTACTCCTAGATCCTTGACCGGAGTATTCTAATAAGGCAGTGGACATATTGACTCAGTGTTTACGCATGGTGTAATAAAGCAGCATGTTATGCACACAGACATCCTCCCCCACTCTTTATGTGTAAATGTGAATTGTTCTAATGATGTTCTATTCAATTGAAGGCCATTAATTCGTCTAGCATTTATGCTATACTTGTAATGCCTTTTGTGTTGCCTTGGAAGTTTGGCCAACCTTTTCTTTGGGAGGAGTTGTATGTTGTAAACAGAAAAAATCTTTTTTTGGGGGGGTGGCAATAAAAGGTTTTTACTATAGCATTTGGTCTTTGGGGGCATATATGAGCAGATCACAAAGCATTTGTTCTAACACTTGTTAGCCAAATTGCTTTGATGTGTTATTAATATGGGGAATTATGATTATTAATTAGCAACTGGCACTAAAGGGAGCAAAGCCTTTGTATACAGGAGTCCCGCCTTTTCCAGTAATACCAGAAATAAACACAGAAACCAACTCTTTAGAGAAATGGATTCTTTACTAAAGGATATTCCAAATATTCAATAAAACACAATCACACGTGCACTTATTTAGGCCTAGGAAAATTAGAGAGAAAGGGATAGTGACATTCACATGAGCAGGTGAAATCGTTGGTGGGTGATACGTACCTGATCCTGGAGAGATGAAGCGATCCACAGGAAAAATAAAGGAGACTATAAGGGATTAAGGGTCGTATTCTGTACCAGTAGAACACTTGGTTAGATTCAGGCAGCGCTACACCTAGCAAGTCAGCGAGATAGGGCAGAGTTTAGGTCTAGAGAGGAGGGAGGGGGAGAGAGAGAGAGAGAACACATGGCCAGGCTGCCTCTTTTATACTATTTTGGGTTAGTATTATAACTTATGGGTTAGTGTGTATTTACTAATCACATCCCTCTAGTCCGTCCCCCTCTGATCCGTCCCCCTAGAGGTTTCCTTAAAAAACCTGGTTGCAGGAGGATAGGGCTTAAGGGTTGAGCAATGTTGCTTCTAATTACTTTAACAGTGGCACCTTTGGAGAACAATAGCTGAGTCCGGGGTATTGTCTTTTGATGGCTCTAGCTGATGAGCTGATGGGTATAGCTGGGTTGTGGCAGTCAGCTATTGCTAGTCAGCAAGCAGTCCTTTTGTTATGCCTAAGAGCCTACATGCAGTCTCTGGTGAAGGTGGTGGTGGGGTTTGCCTACATGTTAAAGGAAAGGTCTGCTTATGAAGTCTCTTCAGGATTTTAAGTCACTTTTGCAGAATATGGCATTCCTCTATAGCAAATGGTTGCTGGCTTCTGTGTGCTTTCTGTGGCTAAGGTGCTTGGTTCTCTTTCTGCTGTGCTGCAGGTGAGATAGGGCAGGTAACTCATGGATTCCTTACTTTGGGTTCCCCAGGTGCCCCACAAGCTGCGGGGCACCCAGGGAAGCCGAATCTGAGAAGGAGCTGTGCTGTCAGGGGTGTGGCCTAATAGTCTAATGAGTTTCTGCTGTTGGGTGTGGCCTATTATGCTAATGCATTCCTGCTGGGCTTTTCCTACAAAAAACCCCCTGGTCCCTGTATATTCCATTTCCCTTAGCACACTAATTGCACTGTCCAGTTATTACAGAGTTCATAAGTCCAAAGGAGCGCTGTAAGGGCCTTGTAGGGCAACACACTGCACAACTGATGGGAACGCACCACTCATTCAAAACTGTAGATGGGAGTTTGAATAATGTCAGGCTTTATGTGATTGTCCGTTGGGCCTTAGCTGTGCTTTGGAGTCAGAAGTGAAGGTTCATATTAAGGACAGCTGATATATTTTGCTGTGAAAGCTAATACTGTAATTCTGAAGTGGTAATTAGGATTTACTAACTTATCTTGGATATGAGGACCACAAGACATTCCCACTTCAAGGAATCCCCACTTCATTTCCTCCATTAACCCAAGCCTTTTGAGAAAAAATACCCTAGGTCCATTTTCCATGACAAAATATTCTCAAATCAAAATAGTTGGAAAATCTTTTACATTTCAACAGCTTCCTTATTTTGCATGATGTTCTGTTGATATGCACTGGTTTTCCTTAGCTAGGAAATTTAGTTTGGGCAAAGAATCTATGATCAGTGCAATGCACAGTGTCTAATAGCCTAGCCCTGCAAGCAAATCCACAGAAGTTGCTAGCTGACAAAAATTCTTCTGTCATCCATTGGCTTAAAAAAGCAGTGCATGCTCCACTTGTACATGTTTTTTTTTTAACTATTGAGTATATTTGTAATTTATTTTGCACTGGGGTCTAATGGAAGGAGGGGAGAAGAATAAACTCTAGAATTAGCCCAGCATTTCTTAGTGTGATCACCTAGAAATTATGGACAGTGAAATCCACTGAGGTTCATTATTAAAAGGGTTTAATTCTGCATCAGATTGCTGTGTTAGTCAACAAAGGGAGCAATCCGAAGCAGATCTACTGAAAAGCAGTCCCACTATAGTCAATGGGGTTTATTCCCAGGAAAGTGTTCTTAGAATCTACCTGGAAAGTGGCTATTTAAAAAGTTCAGAATAGCCAGCTACATCAGTGTTTGCTGTTCACTTTAAGCAGCCAGTTAGCTGGGAGCTCAGTGTGCTTTCTTCTACATCCTTCAAATATTTTGCAAAGGAAAGTTAGGAAGGATCTAATGTTACCTATGAACAAAGGGGAGGAGTAGTGGGTGGTAGTGTTTATAGTAGAGTGAGTTTGATGAAGGGGTGGACAGGTCAGTTTGACCAAAACATCTCATGATATAAGAGATAACAAGTACAAAGCCACACACAGTGTGCCATAGTCGGCCCTGACCTCTGATCTCGGTGACTTCTCTGGATCATTGGTGACGTAGAGAAACTATGGCTCTTGGATTCAGTGAACATTGGCCCAGAGCCTTCAATCTAGCCTTTGGATAGTGCTGGTGAGTTGCTTGGAAATACAAATTGAGTTAATGTATTCTTCTGACAATACCAGCAGAACCTTTTGATCAAATCATTTATTAAGAGTTTATCTCAGAATAGAGTATGTACCTTGTAACTTTTCCATAAATCCTTGTTTCCTGAACCGACATACTCCTAATTTTCACCCAGATAGTTGTCCACGAGGTAATAAATTCATGCCAAAATCTAATTTGACTTCCATCATCTGTGACCTTTGAGGGAAGAGAGCTGCAGTTAATTGCTGCCAGAGTGCTTGTTTTGTATTCTCTTTCTTCACTGGGCTTGTCCAGATAGCTGTTGAATATGTAGTACAGAGATAATGATACCTCTTTTCCAAGAAAAAAAAAATCACAGCCACTACCCTTTCCAACAGTTTGGAAAGCAGCAGGTAAGACTGAAAGGTTTTGACTAATAATAACAATCCTTAATTTTTAATCCTTTAATTGTTGATTCTTCAGACAGTTTGAAGTGATCTGAAGAACTTACTGCCTACAGATACTACTAATATTTAACCTTTTAGGAGCACCAGGAATGCTAAGTCCAGTACTGTCTGGGGTTTCTTTCATGGAACTGAATGTTTTGCTTCATAGTAGCCAGTATTTATTTCCAGCTATTTTTGAATTGCCTGTTGGCTCGTGTCCATCAGCTGCTGCTGCTGTTATTTATGTTTGCTTCCCCAATATTGAATGGAGATCTGCTCTTTCTCTTAGCAAGAAGAAAATAATACATTTTGAGAGCAATCCTAAGCAGGTCTACTCAGTATTCTACCCAGGTCTATTCAGTAGGGCTTACTCCCAAGAAAATGCTCTTCGGATTGCATAGTTTAATTGGGGGAGGGATAATATCTTGGGAAATCAGTCCAAGATGTTTTGCCATCCCAAGTGGCTGCACTACCCAGTCTAAGTGGGTGCTCACAAGATACCTTCTGTTGCAGAGGTCTGTATGCCACTTCTTTGATGTCCTAAATGTGTTACCTGCTTCAAGTGACTATGTGGGTTTTTTGTGCAGGATGATACTCCTTTCCTACTGGAGACTCCAGTAGAGATCAACAAGGCAGTAGCATTCTGAATATTGCTTTTGGCATAAGTGTTATGATGTGATTATATTTAGAGCAATTATTAGACCACTGCATTAAAAGAAATCAAAATTAAATCCAGATCTCCTTTTGCTTGTATAAATATGAGGATTGCCATAGAATTTATAGCCCTGCAAGAAGAACTAGCAGGCATTTCCCTTCCACTCACATTTCTAGGCTGCCTGAATTGCTAATAGAAAAGTGCTTAGTGGGACTACCTAGTATATTGTGCTTCTAAATTCTGCTACCTATAGTTAGAGTCCTACGATGAAAATAAACACAAAGTTTTTATATTATACTCATGTTTTGTACTGTCAGACCCAATCTCTGGAGATTAGCTACTTGTGCTGATTCACTGCTCCAGACACCAATAATTTTGTTCAGCATCCCCTCAGAGGGTCTTCCCCCCAGTGAGCTCATCTGGTTTATTCCCACTATCTGGCTATTCATCCCAGCAATCCTTGTTCTCCAGCGTCCTTACCCGTCATGTAGGCTACATGGTTTGTAACATACCAATAGTGATCAGGTAAAGCTGTGGACCTAAAAGAGCCTGCCCCTTCCCAGACCACACTTGTGCAGGCATTGCAGGACCCTCTCAGCCCTCTCCAAGGGTGAGTCTCAATCTGAAAGACAATTTAGGTCAGTCAGGAATAAGGCTGGGCATAAATCCTTATGAACCAAACCCCATATAAAAAGACAGCTGTGAAACAATCTAGACATTAATTGAACAGTGTCAGGTATGGGATTCTAAAAGCAAATCGGATGAACGGGGTTGCCAGTTCTCTTGGAACAGCATTGCTGCTGAGCTTTTTGAATCCCCCTGTATAAATCTATGGTGTGGCCTCATTTGGAATACTGTGTACAGTTCTGGTCACTATACCTCAAAAAAGATATTATAGCATTGGAAAAGGTGCAGAAAAGGGCAACTAAAATGATTAAGGGGATGGAACACCTTCCCTATGAAAAAAGGTTAAAGAGGTTGGCATCCCAACGACACCAGAATCTGTATTATTAAATCATTGGGAGCTTGAATCTATGACCAGAACAGACGCTGAATTGATAGCTTTGTTGTTAATCGCAGCTAAGACTCTTTTAGCACAATGCTGGAAATCAACAAAAATCCCAACTTTGAGGCAATGGTTTTTGAAAATTTGGGATCTAATTGTTCATGATAAAATTGCAAGTCAACTATGGACAGTAGCAAACTCAACTCCAAAATCTAATTTTTTGGAAAAATTGTATTCTTTTTTTTATTATATTGAGTCTGAAAAGAATGACACGAATGTACTCCCTGACAAATATACAAACTTTGTTTTTTATTAGTTTATAAAAGGATTAATGTTAAAACAGAAAGTAAGTAGGAAAGTTGCCATGTTATAGTTATTGTTAAATGTTTGCTTGTATCGGTTGGTTTGAGTTTTATGTTACAGTTGTTTCGTTGTAATGTATGTTGTTAAAAAAATAAAAATTAATAAAATATAGTTATAAAGCGGTTAGGGCTTTTTAGCTTGGAGAAATGATGACTGAGGGATGACATGATAGAGGTTTACAAAATTATGTATGGGAATAAAGAAGGTAGAGAAAGAAGTACTTTTCTCCCTTTCTCACAATATAAGAACTCATGGGCACTCAATGAAATTAATGAGCAGTAGGCTTAGAACATAAAAAGAAGTACTTCTTCACCCAAAGAGTGATTGACACATGGAATTCACTCCCACAGGAGATGGTGGCGGCTACAAGCATAGACAGCTTTAAAAGAGGATTAGATAAACATCAGTGGCTATTAGTCACATGGAACACTATGTCTGGGGCAGTGATGCTTTGTATTCTTGATGCTTGAGGGGCAACAGTGGGAGGGCTTCTGGAGTTCTGGCCCCGCCAGTGGACTTCCTGATGGCACCTTGGTTTTGCCCACTGTGTGACACCAAGTCTTGGACTAGATGTGCCTGATCCAACATGGCTTCTCTTATGTTCTTATGAAGCTGCACTGACTCCAGAGCCACAGGTCAAACTGTCCCTATCACTGTATGCTCATGATAGATACAACAGTGCTAGTTAAACACCTGTCTTTCATGCAGCTTCCAATGGTACAGGAGCCAGACTAGACTGTTTGCCATGCAGCAGCAAAGCAGCTTGGTGCAGACTGGTCACTACAACTGCAGGACATGCTGTAGGCTCAGCCAAGGGTTGGCATGTATTATTTATTTATTTATTATATTTATATCTTGCCTTGCCAGCGAACCAGCTCAGTGAATGGGGTCTCTTTGTGATCTCTACCCAGTTGGAGGGCTGCCTGGAAGGAGTCAACACAGGCACTAGGACAGTTATAAGTCACATTCAGCAGAGGCAGCGAACAGTATGTGGGTTCTGCCACTCTGCACATGATGTGGCTACAAATCTGAGATACTGTTCAAGTGCCACTATCTGCCCCACCCATCACCCTTGGTATTTACCACATTTTAGGAGTCACCTGTTGGGGGAAATAATGTCATCATTGGGACAAAATTCACCCATCCCTTATAGGAAGTTTCACTGGAATTCTGTCTGCAGTTTCTGTTCAGGCTGGTCTGTGGGCTCTGTCTCTGCAAGTGTTTGTCCACCAGTAAATATGGTTGGTATAGAATGACTGCTGTGTGGCTTTTGCTCCCTTTTCCCCATACTTGTATAAGAAAAGCCTGCTGTCAAGTCACAGCTGACTCGTGATGACCTCATGGGGTTTTCAAGACAAGAAGTAGTTTGCTCTTGCCTTCCTCTGCATAGCAGCCACAGAGCCAGTTTGGTGTAGTGGTTAAGTGCACGGACTCTAATCTGGGAGAACCAGGTTTGATTCCCCACTCCTCCACTTGCACTTGGCTGGATGACCTTGGGCAAGCCATAGCTCTGTACCAGCTGTTCTCTCAAGGACAGCCTGGGAAAGAGTTCTCTCAGCCCCACCTACCTCACAGGGTGTCTGTTGTGGGGAGGGGAAGGGAAAGGAGTTTGTAAGCCGCTCTGAGATTCCAAGTGAGTGAAGGGCGGGGTATAAATCCAATCTCTTCTCTTCTTCTTCTTCTTCTTCCTTGGTGGCCTCCCATCCAAGTACCAGCTCTGCTTAGCTTCCAAGCTCTGACAAGATCAAACTTATCTGACCTGTTAGTGCTGCTGTGTTCATCATTATCATCATTAGCATGATGTCCCATTGATATCACAGTGATGTTCTGCTAGCAAGCCACAGGGAGAGGGCCGCTTTCTACATGAACATGCTTGATATGCTTCGTGTTTAAGATACTGATAGCAACCATTGAGGGAGAAAAGGCTCTTAAACCAATACACAGTAGGAACATGTTGGAGGGCAGGGGTCCCCTCCCTCCCTTACCAATGTGATATTCAGTGCCACTGAATCATCATGTGAAGAAGTAGAGCAGCAGTGTCAAATATAAGGCCCATGGGCGAGAATTGGCCCATCCAGGGCTTTTATGTGGTCCGCGAGCAACTGGTGCAAGAGAGGGAACAGGAGACTGCTCAGGGGGGAGTGGGCAGAGCCACTCCAATTGTGGCTTTAGCACGTCAGAACAACCTTGTCTGTGACAGTCAGGCAGCATGGGAACATCTGCCCGGTGCTGCACCACTGGCTCTCCAGTCCGTCCATACAGGTTTTCCTTTGCATCCCCCCTCCCAACCCATGGGGCTTTGTGGTGAGGGTACAACATCTCAGACCTTGCCAGCTGCTGTCCTTTATACAGTTTCTATCTCCAGTACCTAGCATTACATTTTATGGCACACATGGCCCGGCCCAACAAAGTGACATTTATGTCAGATCCAGCCCTCGTAACAAATGAGGATCCAGATGGCTGTTTGGGCCCTGAAGTTTGAGAACCTGTAAGTGTTCTGAGAGGACCAGGATTGTTAATGTGCTATTCCATTTGCACTTGTGCTTTACTGTTTGTGTGAAGTGCTCCCTTTTTTTGTGCAAGCTTCCATTTCTGTAAAGTGTATTTCTCCAAAGTCACCCTGTATATTTGTTTGTTTATTACATTTGTTTAGAGGTATGGCAGGAGGCAAGAAGTTTTTTTTAAGCCACATTTAATTTAGTGCTAGTGTTTCTGCTTAACAGTATGCCAATGCCGGGAGTGGGAAGTAGGATGAGGGAGCGTAGGATGCCCACCAAGTTCAGCTCTGCTCCTGGCAGCCCCCAAATACCCATTTCTGTCCCCTGTGCTGACACAGGGTGTACACTGTTATGGTGTTGCTGAGGTGTTATGCTGGACTGTGCTTCCTAGTTGCATAGGCTTGGTAAATATGCACAACGTTGTGGAAAGCCTAGCCTTTTGATACTTCTGGTTCTTTGTTTATGTTGCACTGTACCTTCTATTATCAAATAATTTGTAGTTATATTGACTAATCAAGAATCATGTTTTGGGCTCCTTTCCCATCATAATTCATTGTACAGGCCACTGCGTTCAGTAGAGTTTTACTTACATACAAACGTGCATAGAATTTCAGCCTCAGACCACTGGTGTGGTGCATTCAGGAATGGCTGGCTGTGACTGAGAGTGCTTTGAGGCCCCTACAAGATTTGTTTTGCTTGGTGGGTCTCCTCCCTTGGTTTTAGTCAATACAAGGTCCTTCTGCTGCAATCCTCTTATTAAGCAGTGGGGGGTGCTGTCCCTCAAAGGGAAGATCCTTGGGGACGTCAAACAAAATGATTGGCTTCGGCCTACCCCTGCCAAAGTGTTCAGGGTGTGACCTATAGATACAAGGCTGCTGTGAGGAAGCAAAAACACCTGTTTGGGACCCTCTCTATATATGTGGTGTCCCCAGATCAGTAGGATGATTACTGGAGTTCTTAAATTGAAGCCTAGGACAGTAAATGTCAGGGATCATTTCGAGCAGGAGCTCGGGGGAGCTCAGCTCCAGGAGTTGGTGCCAGTCCCCCCCCCCCCCCCGGCGGGGGAATGCCTGCTTGTGTCATGGCTGCAGCAAAATGACCCCATCCCCTGGAAAGGTCCTCTGACCAGCCACCACTGAAGCTATCCTCCCAGAATAGGGGTATTTCTGAGGCTTGGATTAGTAGCTGTCCCCTCTCTGCTAGCTCTTTCTTTCTTTCTTTCTTTCTTTCTTTCTTTCTTTCTTTCTCTCTCTCTCTCTCTCTCTCTCTCTCTCTCTCTCTCTCTCTTTCTTGCCTTTTGACATACTTCCGGTGATGTCAGGTGGTACAGCATATGCAAATAAGTTATGCTAATGAGTTATGCTAATGAGCTCCTGCACCTCTTTTTCTACGAAATGACCCCTGGTAAATGTATAAAGAGGGGGGGTACAATGTAACGAAGCAGTTTGTTTAGAAGAAGAAAACTGAAATTTGAGTTGTTTTTTAATTCAGAGAAGCCTGTTGATGAAAATTACTGTGAGGCAATATTTACTTACAGCTGCCTTCAGTCTCCTCTGGATAAATAGAGAATTCATGTTTTTCCCATGCGCTGTCTGATTTCAGATCTTTCCGAGCAATGTTTTAAATTCTGAAAACTTGTCTTCAAGTTGAATTTAAAAGGTATATAAAATTAGAATTCAGATCAGCATGGGCATGTTATTTCTGTCCTCACTTTGAAGCGCAGTTCTCACATGGGGATCCCTTCCCCCCTTAGCTTTGTTATTCCCCCATCACAACTACCAGGCCTAGTAGCAAGACTTCCTGCCCCTGCCACCAGTGAGCCCAGTGCAGCTCCTGGCTTCCCCTGCTGGGCCCACTGAGGCTTTCTTCCCCCGCCCACCACCACCAGCAAGCCCTGCGTAGGTCCTGCTGGACCCCCGTAGGTCTCCCTGCCCCCACCATCATTGCTGCTGCCATCCAACGAGGCGTAGGGTTGCCAGGTCCCTAGGGTTGGCAGCTCTGGGTTGGGAAATACCTGGAGAGTTTGTGGGTAGAGCCTGGGGAGGGTGGAACCTCAGCAGTGTATAATGCCACAGAGTCCACTCTCCAAAGCAGCCATTTTCTCTAGGGGAACTGATCTTGCTTGTCTGGAGATCAAATGTAATAGGGGATCTCCAGGCACCACATGGAGGTTGGCAACCTTACAGGCCCCCTGGCCTCTGGGGGGCAGGGGTAGAGTTGTTAGCTCAAGGGTGGGAAACTACTGGATACAGGGACCTCTGTGGGGTACAATGCCATAGAGTCCACCCTCCAAAGCATCCATTTTCTCCAGTGGAGCTGATCTCTGTTGTCCGGAGATGAGCTGTAAAGGTTCTTTAAAGGGTTTTTTTGTGAGCGGAGCTGCAGCCAGTGACAGCCCCTCCCTGCTGAAAGATTTAAAGGGCCCTCCAGCTGATTGGCAGGCCATGTGTTCCCCTTCGATCAGCCCTTTAAATCTCTGCAGGAGGGGAGGGAGACAGGTGGCCGTGGCTTGAGGGCAGGGCTTGGGGGCATCCCCGCCCACCCTGGAATGCCCCCCCAATCCCCCTGTCAGAGCAATGAGGGAACCTGGCAACCCTACCCAGACCCCACCTGGCATTCTTAAGAAGGTGGTACGTGCAGACAATGCTTTTAGTTTGGTGGGGATTTAAATCCCCAAGTGTATTTTTTTATGCTTTCAGATTTTTCTGCAAACTTGGGAAGTCCACCAAGTTTGCTGAGCTGTGTTCTGTTAGCCTGGGCCTGATACACAGATTTAAATATTTGCAGACTAGATATATGATAGATCCAGATCTGTGGATTTTTTACTTGCTGGCTCTCAACCAGTTTGAACATTTTATTATTTATAATTTTTTTAATAAAATAATATGTTATTATTTATTTAAATAACAACAACATGCCTTTTTCTACATAAGGTACAAACTACCTTATTTTGTGATATTTTCTTCAATAGAAGGGACAGTAAATTGTAAAACAACCCCAAAGAGGACCCAACATTTTGACCAAGCCAATAAGAATCGTTTTGTATTTTCAGTTGTCTCAAGCCAAAGATTTTAAATTTTATGCAAATTGTTTATTTAATATTTGTCAAATTTGGCCTCTAAAGCTGATAAAGAGAACAGTGTTTCTGTTTTTTAAGAGCACAGTGCTCTCGTGGGCAAAACTTTAAACTGATTTCAAGCTTGAAAAGATGAAGTTAAATTACACTCATCTTTTTGTGTATGAGAACCTAAACTAAGAGCAAGGGCTTTAAAAAATAATCCTAGTGCTGCAATAGATTTCTGCAAGGAGGACAAAATAGATGACAGAGCTCAGTCCAATACTGAGGTATATGGAGCTTCTGAAGAAGCTACCGTATTTTTTGCTCCATAAGACTCACTTTTTCTCCCAAAAAAAGTGGGGGGGAAGTGTGTGCGTCTTAAACCCCCCTCACCTTTCCCGAGCCATGGCACCGAGTAGAGCTAGGTGCGTCTTATGGTCAGGTGCGTCTTATGGAGCAAAAAATACGGTATATAGAGCCACTAGTGAAAGAATAGGGAAACAGGAAGTAAGATATCTAGACTGAATCTTGTATACAAATAAATCTCTGTATATGTTAATCTTGTCTTCTCAATAGTTTTAATGCTTGGGCATTTTCATTCCTTGCCTTTAAAAGGCAAGATACTTGATTACAAAATAGCTGCTCATGTTATCTATTGAAATTTTTGGCTCTGAAGTAGATGCAAGCCCTGTCCGTGCATTCACTGAATGCATGAAGAGCAGGAATGAACACAAGCATTCTAGTGCCGCCCTTCACATAATCACCAGGTTGTGATCATGGCCACCTACACATGGTGAAAGAGTCTATGCATATGCTCTCTTCCCACAGTCAAGATCATTCAGAAAACAGCAGAACACAATCACAGGGATGGAGCACTTGCCTGGTCACTTTTCCCCCTCTGGGTAGAGGTCCTGTGCTCTTGAACCAGTGATTGCGTGGAGGTGGGGCCAGCGCACTCATGCCTGCATTCTGCACGTTCAGTCAGCCTGCAGAGGGCTTCAGAGTTAAGATGGTAACACTGTTGGTCAACAGAAAAATCTCTGAACAACTCAAGCAGTACTCTTTATTAAGTCCAACCAAAATATCACAGAATAGTATGCTAGGCTATTGAATTCTCCAAAGCTCTTCATTGGGCTGGAAGCATCCTGGGTGCAAGGGATGCTCAATCCTGGTCTCCCATTTCCCACTGCTGCGGCCAGCAAGAGAAAAATAATCTTAAAGAATCATTGTCAGATGATGGTATGACATCACTTCTGGGGAAAACCCAGAAGTGATGCCAGTCCTCTGTAGGAATCTCCAGTTTCTGGCAATTCCTAGAGAAGCATGACATCACTTCCAGGTTTCCCCAAAAGTGATGGTATGGCAGCCCCCCCCCCCCGCCGCCACATGTCTCTACCACCACCCTGGTCTTCCACTGGTTGCAGCCCTAACAAAAGTAGTGAGTGTTTCAAGCCATTATCTTAAGGCCTCTTGTTGGCATCTTGGGCCGACTGTGCTGTACAGTTGATTAGATTAGGTAGTGCTGGATGGCACTGGTGTCAGCTTTATGGGAAGAACAAGAAAAAATTGCAACCTCCCTTTGAAAATATCAGAACAAGTAGTTCATTAAATGGCTGTCTAACACCCATGAAAGAGTTAAAATGTGTTGGCGGCTATGTTAAAAAAACTAGAATTTAATTTAATTGAAACATCAGTGAAAAGTCAATGGAAGTCAGGCTGAGTAATACTATCTTGTCAGTAGGCAGCCAAAAAGCCCTTGAGTACTGTCTACGGAATTAAGTTTTGTGTCTGAGAAATACCTTCCTTACCTGAGTCCAATCAGGTGCTTTGTGAAGTAGCTCAGAGCTTATGAAATCAAGCATCAATACAGTCTCTAAATGTTTCTAGAAAAGTATAATCAGAATCATTCCATACTGATTCATTCAGCTGCTCTGCCATAGCTTGCTCACTCCAGCAGCTACTAGATATACTGTTGTTAATTCTGAAATATTTAAATTGTGCTTGTCTTGAAATGAACAGAGTCTTGTAAGCTTGTGTCATTACTTCTTTTTAATAGCAGCTCTGACTCCAGCATAAAGTTGGGCAGAGTTAGAAACTTTTATACACTCAAACTCATTTTTTTCACAGAACTTATTTCTTTGCATAATCAGTGCTATCTTTTCCCTTTTCCCTTTTATTATTAAAATTATTATTATTATTATTATTATTATTAAAAAAGCATATTGTAATATTTAACGCAAGAAAGTTTAAAAAGTATCAAGCAGTTTTTTAAAAACATGCTTCAGGAATATTTACAACTAGGAATAAGGCCCATTGTGGAAATAAATACAATGGGCTCTAGAAAGAGATTCTGGGAGAGTGCCAAGGACTTGGGCACTCAGCATCAATTTGCTGTGGCAACCTCAGCAGGGTACAATAACACAGAGTCCACCATTTTCTCCAGGGGAACTGATCTCTGCTACCTGAAGAACAGTTGTAATTCTGAGTGATCTCCTGCCATCACCTGGTGATTGGCAACAGTGGTTCCCCAAGAGGGAATACCTGGTTTGGAAGGCAGAGTCTATGGCATTGTACCTGTCTGAGGCCCCACCCCTCCTCAAACCTCACCCTTGCCAGGCTCCGCCCCTCAAATATCCAGGAATTCCCCACTTGGAGTTGGCAATCCTATCTCCTTCCCAGCCAAGCATCAACCTACCTTCATTTCCCCCTCACTGTTCAGCTTTCTATCTCCCCCCCACACCTGCAGCCTCTACCGTGCTCTGAAGCCCTGACTGCCACATCACATTGGCTGTTGGGGTGGGGGGTGCATCTCAGCAAGGTATAAGGACACAGAGTCCACCATTTTACCCAGGGGAACTGATCGATGCCATCTGGAGAGCAATTGTAATTCTGAGTGATCTCCAGCCCTCACCTGGAGATTGGCAACAGTGGTTCCCCAAGAGGGAGTAGCTGGTTTGGAGGGCATTGAAGCCCTGACTGCCACATCACCTTCTTTTCCCTGTTTTCCCACACTTTTTGGCCTTGGGGCAGCTGGAAACTGTGGGCCAGCTGATGAGGAAGCCCCATTCAACCCAGTGAGTGATACACCTGCAGGCCCCTCTCTGGAACTACAGCTCAATTGAACCTTATGGGGGAACATTTTACCACAGACAGCAGCCATCTTACAAACACAGGTAGCTGCCATTTCGTTACACCTACCAACAGCCACTGAGGTAACAGTTAGTCCCACACAGGAGGGAAGCAGGAGAAGCGTCTTCATCTAGAGAGAAAGCCATCTGCCAGAAATTCTGATGGCACAGTGGCTGAAGTAGTGGGCGGGGAAGAGGAGCAGACTCAGCACCCAGCCAATGGCACGCGAATACTCACAGCCAGTGGATAGGGACAGCTTCTGAGTGACACATCAGGGAGCCAGCTAATTTTGGAGCATGTGGAATGTTCAGGAGAGTCCATGGTGAATACATTATTATATATAACCAGAGGATTGTCATGCTCCAAACTAACCCCTGTATCACAAAAAACATTTTTAAAAATGGTTCTGTTGTCACAGCTGGTGGAATTGTGCTCTTATTCTAGATCTAGATTCAAGCATTGCTTGAAATAATGTTTTAAGAGGTTATTAATGCTGTTGCTAATCATGACATAAACAGTTATTAGTTATAGGTTGCCACACTTTGGTTTCTATTGCTAAAATGTTCAAGAGTGCTTTTATTCTGAATGTCAAATTCAGATTACTTGCAGAAGGTAAACAAAGAAAAGGGATAACATACCTAATTCTCCTGGAACATTATATATAATCACTAGGAATATCTAATTAAAATACCTAATTATCAGACATTACAGTGTTGTTTCTGATAATATGACTGAAATTCTGATGCTAAAACTGAAATTGCATCTCTGCTTAATTCTGTTAGAATTAAATCATCTGTTGAAATGATTTTTAAAAAAACTGAGTTCTAGTACAGAGTAAGGATGCTGTCCCTTGTCGTGCAGTGTCTCTTCAAGCATAAATAGATAAGTGGAGCATTGTACACAAAGAAACACGGAAGAGCAAGAAACTTGAAACAATGTTTACATATTCCAGAGTTTAGTCAAACCTTTTCTTTTTTTGATCAATTATTTTTTCGAAACACACCTTTAGTTTTTCAGGCACCCAGACACACTCACACTCAGAGAGGTATAAACATATATACTCATGCACGTAGGCACATTATTTTGTTTTGGTTTTTGGATGTAATTAAACAATTTAAGAGCAAATGTATGACTACCACCAAAAAATTTTTTAAGGGATTATATTTAAAAAAAATTTAAATGGGAAATCAATTTTAACTTTACAGTGCAATTCTAAACAGAATTACACTACTGTCTTCAGTGTGTTTAGGGTGGCATTGTTAATCAGTTTACAGTGCAATATAGGAGAACACTTTCCTGGGAGTAAGCCCCATTCAGTAGAGCTCTTTAAGATTGCTTGGCTAGCCACCAACTGTTTAAATAGCTGCATCTCAAAAGCCAGCAAAAAGGACTGTGAAACTATGCCCTCTTACTGGGAAGTAAATCTCATTGAATGCAGCGGAATGTATTTCAGAGTAAACATGTGCAGGGTTAGGCTGTTCTGTTTATTAATGGAAGTGTTTGAGAATATACTGATGTGAAAAGCACAAACTTGCCATCCCTATAGACACAGTTTTGTTAAAGTACAGTCAATATTTGTGTTAATATTTGCAGATACCACAAAACTGTTCCTTGTGATGAAGAGTTAGATAAGTATAAAACCCTCAAGTTCAAGGGGCAGAAGCTGCCTTAATGAAGAATAGCTTCAAAGGTTTTTCACTAACGATTAAATTCCGGGAAAGGTGCTGCGTCCCCACTAAGAATTGCTGCTTTTCTTTTTCTAAGAAGTCTTGATGTCTTCAGGAATGTTGCTGAAGCTTTGTTTGAAACAGTTACATGGAAGATGTGGTTACAATCCAGAATCTTTGACTCCTTGATTTTGGTGGTTCTGATCGTTATTTTTCTCCTCCACCTCCTCCTCCCCCCTTCCCCCCCCCCCCCTTTCTCTGTTTCTGGTTTTAACCTTTTAAATTGATTGTTGAAACTCATACTGAACAGTGAAATTGATACCATCTGCTATTTTCTCTCTCCTTCCAGATGGAGGCTTTGGGGGCTGTTGGGGACACCTGCAAATCAAACGGGTAGTAATAGTCCCCATGTCGATTCTAGGTAGTCCAAACAGCAGGATCACTGTAGGCAGCACAGTCCAGAATTGTAATTCTTGCACAAGAGTACCATGCCAGGTAGTACCCCTGCAAGAGGAGGACGTGGTATTTAAGCAAGCCATATATGTACTAACTGAAGCTGTGTACTATGAACTAGCACATAGGTAGTTGTAGCCTTTAGGCTGGTAAAATGCAGCAGGTCTGTCTCAAGAGTTTAGTTGCAGCATTTTGCTAGTGTGTTTAAAATTTTGAAAATCTTCAATATTTTGGGTTTGGGGAGTAAGATTTTAAATTATACCCAAAATGTGCTCACTTCACACCAGTCTGTGGGGCAACGTCTCCCCCACACCACCACGATTACACTCATGCATGATGACCCTCAAATGAGATTGATGGTATTTCACATGCTGTTTTAGTTCACTTTAAAAAATTATCCTCACCTTTAAGAAAAAATTAAAAAATGATCCTTAACTAGAAACAGCTATAAAGTTGCAATGTGACAATACATTGAAGAGCAACAACAAGAGAAGCAAGCGTTACTTAAGCAGCCAAACAATAACCAAAAACAAGAATAAAAGCTGCATTCCTGAGAGTGAGACTCCTTGACAAAAGTGGAACTTACTTCTGAGTAGACCTGCTTACGATTGCTGCCATATGCAGAAGTGTTGCTGTTGTCAAATCCACCCAAATGGTCATTGAAAGAAAGTTTTCTTTAGGGAGCCTTCTAAAACACCCAAGGGAAGGATCCAAATGTACAGCCCAGATGGGGGTATTCCAGAGTTGCAGTACTACCACTCATATCATTGCCAACCTCCAGGTGGAGCCTGCAGTTGTCCTGGAGTTACAACTGATCTCTGGTCTACAGAGATCAGTTCCCCTGGAGGAAATGGCAGCTTTGGAGGGTGGACTCTATGGCATTATACTTTGCTGAAGTTCCTCCCCAAACCCTGCCCCCCAGGTTCCACCTCCAAATCTCTAGGAATGTTCGAACCCTAAGAAGGCCCTGTCACCTGTATTTTCCTGCTAAACCTTTGATGGCAGCAGGACAAACAGGTAGGTTGGTGCTAGAGAAGACATTGTGTGGAACATGCACATAGCTACAGTACTTAGAAGCAAGCCCTGCTGATTTCCAAGGGACTCGTGTAAATGTGGCCAGTCTCAGTTGTTAATTACTGGATGGTGTGATCTTCATAAGCTTACCCCAAGACAGCAGTGTTGGATAAAAGTGATTTTTAAGGGGCCATCATAGTTGTTAATGAAAAATAAAATTCTTCTGCGGCAGCCAGTCCTGTAGTGTAATTCAATCTGTTCAATAGTGAGGGGTTTTTTCCCAAGAAATCAGGAAATAGTAAAGGGCATGGCTTTCAAAGCTCTCCTGTCTAGTTTGCAAAAGCCTTGTGTTAATTTAATGCTTCTAAGGAACCCTCCCCCACCCCTTTCTTAGAATTCCGTCTCTAAGAAATCCAGCCTGCCGCAGAACTGTGAAGCAGTTTAGTTTACAACAGATAACTCAGAAGTAACTCACTGCTTTGCAAAAACTGGGAGCAACAAAAAAAAACGTGTCTATGGGGTTGCCCTTTCTGTCTTCCACATACAAAGAATGAGTTTCCTTTGCAAAGTGATTCTTTAAAGGTAGATATGAATGAATGGGAGCCTGCAGTTAGAAAATGTGTGAGGCTTCGGCATCACTACAGCAGTTCAGAAAAATGTAAAGAGATGAAACCTAGAAGCATTAAATCTTAGCTTTAATTACACCTTTCCAATTAAATCTGGGCCCAGACTACAAAGTGAAGTGCCTAATAATAAACTACCTTGCAAGTTCACCTGCCTCCTCCTGCTCCCTGCCTACATTCCCTACAAATCCATTGTCCTGTTGCACCCCTAGTTCTGCAGACTTGTCTCCATTCCTCTTCATCAGTAATTATGGGCGGGTAGTTATGGGAACTTTTTATTTGTGTCTTGTTTATTCTGACGGACAAGTATACCCACTTCTATGCACAGTTAATCTGTGAAATATTTGATAGCGTTTTCTTCACTCGTTTACAGAATATCTGTTTTCAAATAGTTGTGAATGTGTGTTTTATTTAGATCAATGCACTTATTTCATTTATATCCTGCCTTTCCCCAGTGTGGACCCCAAACAGCTTACATCATTCATCTCTCCTCCATGTTAGCCTCACAAACAGTTCTGTGAGGTAGACTGGGCTTGAGTGACTGTGTGAATGACCCAAGGTCACCGAGCAACCCCCCATGGCAGAATGGGGATTCAAACCTGGATCTCCCAGACCATAGTCCAACACTTTAACTACTACACAACAGGGGCTGTCTCAGATAATTACATTATCTGACCTGCTTCATTATCTTTCAATGAAGACAGAAATACATCCATTCCAGTAACTTACTGAAGAAGTTTCCTTCCAAAGGTTGGCCTTTAGATTCTTATGGTTATTTGGACCATCATATTCTTTGGACAGTGAAATTACAGTACAATGACAGTGTACACTATGGGTAAACAGTGCCAGGTAAACCATGCCCTTTCCTACAAAAATTGTCCTGAACTCTTCCCCTAACCTAGAAGGGAGCATTAAACAATCTTCACATATTTATATGTACAAAGGTAAATAGATATCACTGAGATTCTGAACAGTTACTCTCAAGTAAGTGTGTCTAGGATTCGGAAGTTTGCATTTCACATACAAGGACTGGCTAGTCTTATCAAATTGTCATTGTGGCCATTGCTTTTTGTTTTGCTGTTGTTCATCTCTTGGGATCATCTCATTTTTACTGCCTTCTAAGGATCCTAGAACTGAGAACATTCTTGCTTACAGTTTTAGAGAGGGATAGTTTACATTAATTTTAGGGGATTTCAAAAATAATTTTGAGCAATGTATTGTATAATGTGTTGTTTGTGTAAGTTTAATGTAATTGTGACCGGTATAACCAAACGTTTTGGTGGGTTTTCATAAATGCAACCCATGCACCAATTTGTATAATAGCTTTCTTGACTTTAATAGGATTACTTTAGAGCAAGTGCCTGTAGCTGTCCACCTTCTAACAACAGGGCTATTCCACCTACTTGTACTTATAAAACAAAATACACAATATATTTAATTAAAAACCTTTCTGCGAAATAGCATGAACAAGATATTGCCTTTTTCCTGTTTCCTGTCTCCAGATTATATTAGTGATGTATGTGGAAACCCTCAGGGATATAACTTTAAAAAATCTATTCTTACAGAACCAGTTTACAAATCTTTGTGGGAAATCTGGTTTCCAATCAGGAATTCAGTTAGATCAATGTATATTTCTATCCCTCACTGCATTCAAGCCCAAATCTGGCTTTTGTGAAGTTCACTACCAAGCTAAGTTTTTGTTCTGTGGACTGAGTAATAATACAGAAGTCCATTTAATTACTGCTTTCTTCTGCTGACTAACTTCTACTGTTTTCTCTGAACATTTTTTAGTTCTTCTGTTCTTCCTTTAAGGCTAGGACTTGAGACTGTGGGAACACTTCCAGGTTCAGAGCTTCAGTGTTCTAATCCAGGGAAGATCCTCCACCAAAACCATAGATGGTCTTAACACCTGGCAGCATTCAGCTTTTTTCTTCCCACCCACTCCAGACAGTAATTTGCTTGGTGCTGGCACTGTTCCTTTTTCCTGAGAATTCTTCCAGTAAAATGGGCAGCAAACAAGGCATTCTACAAAAATGAAATGGTGTCTGGGTATTGTTGGTGACTGTACAATACTCAGCCTGACTATACTGCATCCTGGTGGCACACTGGCTAGGTTGTGGAGTGTGCTATGAGCTCACAGAGAAGAATCCTGGTGGAACATCTCCATATTGCAGGCCCTGTGGAATTGTATTAGATCCCACAATACCTGGCTCTCATGTGGGAGTGTGTTCTGCCAGGCTGGTGCCAGGGCCGAGAAAGCCCTGGCTCTGATTGAGACTAAGCGGACCTTCTTTGGGCCAGGGATCACCAGCAGATCTTGGTCCATCAAGCAAAGAGCTCTTTGGGGGAAGTAATGAGAAGAGATGGTCCCACAGAGATGTTGGTCCCAGACCACATAGGGCTTTAAAGGTTAAAACCAAAACTTTGAACTTAATCTGGTATTCAACTGGGAGCCAGCACAGCTGGCAGAGCACCAGATGAATATGTTCTCTATGTGGTGTTCTGGTGAGAATATGTGCCGCTGCATTCTGGACCAGCTGAAGCTTCCAGGTCAGTCTCAAGGGTAGCCCTGTATAAAGCGAGTTACAGTAATCCAATCTGGAGGTGACCATTGTGTGGATCACTGTGGCTAAATCATGGAGGGAGAGATAGGGGGCCAGTTGCCTGACCTGACAAAGATGGTAAAAAGCAGATCTGGCTGCATTTGTGACTTTGGCCTCCATTGATAATGAGGCATCCAAGATAACACCCAGACTCTTCACAGTTGGTGTTCATGTCATTGATGCCCTGTCAAGAGTTGGGAGTTGGATCTCTAATCCACACACACCAGCTCAGGCATAAGACTTCCATCTCTGATGGATTTAATTTCAGACAACTTGTTTTAACCAGCCATCCACAGCCTCCAAACCCATGGCCAGATTATCTGGGGCAGTATCTGGCTGGCTATCCATCAACAGATACATCTGGGTGTCATCAGCATACTGGTGACAACCCAGCCCAAAACTCCGGACCATCTGGGCGAGAGGGCAGGTGTAGATGTTGAATAGCATAGGAGAGAGGATCGCCCCTTGAGCGACACCACACACCAAAGGGTAACACGGTGATTCCCTTTCCCCAAGCACCACTTTCTGTCCCCAACTGTGGAGAAATTAGACAGATTTTGGAAGCTAAGCAGGGTTGGCCCTGGTTAGTTCTTGGATGGGAGACCACCAAGGAATTCCAGGGTCACTACGCAAAGGAAGGCAGTGGCAAACTACCTCTGAGTGTATGTTGCCTTGAAAACCCTACAGGGTCACCATACTTTGGCTGTGACTTGATGGCAGTTTACACACACTTTTCACACACACACACACAATCAGACCTTGAGGGGATCCTTGCTCTGTTGTATACCTTTAGTCTTGACTGTCTTGCTCAGGGGGTGGCAGTGGTTCAGTGGTTGGGCATCTGCTTTGCATGCAGAAGGTCTTAAATTCAGTCCCTGGCATTATCAGTTAAAATGACCATGTAGTAATGACAAGACCCTTGTTATTCTTACTGCATAAGTAATTGGGAAACCTGGTTTCTAGTATTCCAGACTTCAAGGCCTGTTCATTTTTTTCACACTTGGTTTGGTGCCCCATCATTCTGTCACAGATGCCTAAAACAGAGTGTGGTGCTCTGAGGCCAGGTCTGAACATGGTTCTCTTGCTGGGTTTTAGAACCTAAGTCTGCAGCTCCTGTCTAGAACAGGAGCGATAGCTGGTGAATGAGAGGATTCTTTCCTACTCTTGACTGTTTTTGGTGTGACAATGGGTTCAGCTTGAGAGATGGACTCAGTTGCTCAGAGTATGTATCTAATATATGCATGCACAGGCTGCATATGGTAATAACATGTGAGTATATAGTGCTGTATTTAAAATAGTAGCAGGAAGACCAATTGTTTGGAAATCCCAGCCAGGGTTCAGTTTAATTTCCCAATTGTCCTCTTCCCTTATTCAGTTCTTCTTAGATGCTTTCTGAGTAAGACTTGTTCTCTTGGAGCCCATCCAGCACAAAAACTCGCTCTCAGTTTTGCTGTGCCAAGCTTGTGCCAAGTCTGTCAGATTAACGTGAAGGTGGGACCAAAAGAGAAAACTGCCAACAGCCTGGCACACATGCACTCACTAGGCATGTCATAGCTTGTCAAAAGAAACAGGTTAATTAAATTATAACACTGTTCATATATCCTGGTTCTAATTTTGGCACTTCAAAGCTTGCTTATGGATTTTCACAACCCAATCATATGTATATTTACATGGAAGGCAGTGCCACTGAGTTTAACAGGACCCTTCTAAATCTAACACACAGGAATGTATCCTTCACTTTATTCGTTAATGCAAATTAATTGTGCAATCTTGTATTAAGAATAATACATAATACTGATCGCGAGAACAGCTTTAGTTGTTAGAGAGTTGCCTGGTTTTATATATATTTTACTCCATTTTACCCAGATTTTTATAACTCTGTATCTTAATGTGTTATGGTTATGTTGGCTCGATGCCGTAATAAATGTACTGTACTCCCTGGTAGAATAGAGGGAAATGGCTAAATGTGGCCCTTGTTGACAAGGGCTGGCACTGATCAGGTGTTTAGGCTCTTCTTACTCTCAAGACATTGCTCTTCAAAGTCCCTACGTTCTTGTCCCTCTCATAGGCGTAGACTACAGGGGGGCTTGAGGGCTCGAGCCACCCCCGAAATTTCCCGGGGGGACTCAGCCATCCCCGGGAAAATGCAGCGCCTGCCGCCGTGCCTCCCCGGGCCCTTCCGAGGCCCGGCCCCCGCTGCTGGAGAGGGAGAGGGAAGGGGTGGCGGGGGGGGAGAGGCATTGGCAACAGCAGCTGGCGGGCCTCGGAAGGGCCCGGGGCGGCACGGCGGTTTCTGGGGCGGGAGAACATCGCCCCCCCCCCCCCGGAATTTCCAAAAGTCTATGCCCCTGGTCCCTCTGGATTGGCCCACAGTGAGACCAAATGACTGCTGGGGGTGGTATCAGGAGACACTGCAGGTTCCATAATGTTGGGGGCATAAAACATACTGTTTATGCTAAGGGGATGTCTTGCATGGTGGTTTGCTGGGATGACTATGGCCATTGCCACTGAGAACTGGTAAAGGTGGAGGGGTGAGGCTTTGGTGCCTTTGCTGGAAAAATTCAGGAAGTGGCAGTGGAGGCACTATGCAGTCATTCAACTACTACTTAGCAAATTGCAAACCACGATGCCAGCAAATGACGTCACCACCTGTGGCATGCCATTTAGTAGCTCTTCAGCAACCCTGTGTTTGTGTGCACAAGTGGACCGGGAAGTGAAAGCAACCGTAGAGCAAGTTCAGTTGAGTGGCCCCATGTGGTGTTAGAAGCCAGTTTTTAGCTCATCCATTACACTCTTCCCCCAAACCGGCAGCAGTGCAGGAGATGAGGAGGAAAGTATGTGTGTTTTGTTTCCAGTGGTCATCCCAATATGTTGTGTGTCCCTTCCCATCATTTTTAGTCCTCTCACCCCCAAATTAGGCAAAACCTGTGAAAATTAGAGCTTCAGACATTTAAATATGACCAGCAACTACATGCTCTACTGCCTTCCAGAGTGGTTAGAAGCGTCTGTCCCTGCATGCTTTGAGGGCTGAGGCCATTGCCATAGAATTAGATGCCAACAGGGATCAGGGGCTTGATGGCCTTCAGGAAGGCCATCCCTTTTAGGAGAGCCTTCTGTTAATTTGGTGCTGCATATGGGAGGTGTGTTGATAGTCTGGTTATAAATTGTTGTTTTGATTTGTTGTTATATACCATTGCTGATTTTGTTGGCCTGTATCCTATTGTTCTGTTCAAAGTTTGAAGTCTTTCTCCAACTTAAGGGGCTCCTCCATCACAGGAAGGCTTAGGCTGAAAGAAGCCTTCAGATTTGCGGAGTGGAATGACAGGACATAAGCCATCCTGAGACAGGGAGAGAGGCAAATGATAAAGGAACCTAGAAGTAAATAATCAAGGCGCTAAATCAGTTTTAGCCTTGTACCTTCAAATGGGTTCTGACCCTCCCCCCCCAAAAAAAGAACCCCCCAGAAATCTTGAAACCCCTGGGGCTATTGGCTGGGTAAATCCACAGGCAAAAGTAGCTCTCAGATGGTGAAAAGAAACAATATAATTACCAATGAGCCATCTCTTAGAGTAGTGTTATGTTGACGCAGCAACAGAGGATATGTTTGTCCTCTTATAAAGTATTGTTGGAGGGGAGAATGTGGACATATTGCATAGTATTGCATATTTATCCCATCCTTCCTCTGAGGAGCTCAGGGTAGTCCATATGGGGTTTCCTTTTCTGTTTTATTCTCACAACAATCCTGTGAGGTGGGTTAAGGTGACTAAGTTGACCTAGTAAGCTTGAAGTGAGGACTTGATCCCTTGTCTCCTGAGTCAAAATTCTCTATCTAGCCACTAGGGTTGCCAGCCTCCAGGAATTTCTGCTGATTCCCAGAAGACAGGGATCAGTACCCTTGTAGAAAATAGCTACTTTGGAGAGTTGACTCCATATGGCATTACACCCTGCTGAGGTCCCTCTCCTCCCCAATCCCTCCCCTTCCCAGGCTCCACCCCCAAAATGCAGGAATTTTCCCAGCTCAGGGTGGCAACCCTATTCACCACTACTTCAAAGTTCCTTTCATCTGGGGGGGGCGGGGATGGACACCCCTTGGAAAGTTTTTTCTCACCCTGAGCTGTCGGCAGTATGTAAGTTTCTTCCCATCCACTAGAGATGGGCACAAACCTAAAAATTCCAATTTGGTTTGAAGCAGTCCCTGAACCAAACACTGAACCAAGACAAAAATGCCCCGAACCAGCCAGCTTGTTTCCCTCTTTCTTCTGGCCACGGCTTACCATGGGTTTGATGGCTGGCAGCCATTTAGACCTAATGGCTGACGAGTGGACCCACCCTGCTGTTAGGTTTAAACGACTGGCAGCCATTCTGCCGGTTGGTTTTGTTTCCCCCGCTTCCAAGAGAGAGGAAGTAAAACTGACCAATGAAATAGTTGGCAGCCATTTCAGCCCAACAGCAGGGCAGGTACACCCGTCAGCTGTTAGAAGGGGGGGGCAGCAAAACCAACCAGTGAAATGGCTCACAGCCATTGTCAGCTGCGGACCCACACCGCTCAGCTATTAGGTTTAAATGGCCCAAGCAGCTGAACTGGACATCCCCAAACATCGGTTTAGGGGCTCCGAACTGGGTCAAGTTCATGCTGAATTTTGGCTTGTGAACCAGTTCATGCCCATCCCTACCATCCACTATAACAGTGGAAATTCTAGAACATAGTTTGAGTCAAGTGGCGCCTTTAAGACCAACAAAGTTTTATTCAAGGTATGAGCTTTCGTGTGCATGAACACTTCCTCAGATGTTGTATGCTAATTTACTGCTCAACTTCTGCCTATATGTACAGACTGGCAAGTTCCATTTCACTGTATCTGAGGAAGTGTGTCATCACGTCGGGGACATAGCTCAGGGGCGCTCTGGTTTTTGGGCAAATTCTATGATAAAATTGAGCTTAAACCATAGGGTTTGCCTAAATATCAGAGCATCCCCCGATGCAATGCCATCATTTCCGGGTGATGTCATCGCATCAAATGTCTCTGTTTAGGGGCGGTATTTCCCAGTAGCCAGTTGGTCTATAGTGGGGAGAAGCCCCCGAAACCAGGGATCCCCCGCTGGGACCTGGAGGCTGGCAGCCCTACTCCAGTGCACTGCATGAAGGTGGAACAAAGTAATAATTTGCTTTTCCTTTAAGCCCGTGCAATTATGTAACATTTGGATTATTGTGTCTTTGTCGTGCATTCCTGTAACTGCAGCTTTCTGACATTAAACTGAAGCTCCTACCAATGTCTGATTCTTTTTCTTTTCAGGACATGCCTTTTGATTTTAACCTTTTACCTGGAAGTGAATGCTATTTTGCACCCTGTGAAATTGTTACCCACATCCTCTCTTCTGCACCTTGACAAGGTTCCTATCTGGTGGCCCACTGACAAGTATACAACTGCTGGTTGCTAATCGCTCCTTTGTAAGGCCAAGATGACAATCCATGGTTAGTAAGCAATGTGTGGCTTCGTGGATGGTCATATGTGGTTCTTTTTTCACTGCAGGGGAAGGGAGAAAAAAGCAGAGGGAGAAGCATTTTAATGTTTCTTAGCTGAGTGTTGTCTTTGGGGACCCTGTTGCTCAGCCCAGCATTGCTATGCCATTATAGTGTATGTATATATGTGTATTAAAAATGCAATATGCCATTTGCAGCCGTATCCTGCAAACTGGATATACTTTATTTATGTGAGTGGTCAGTTTCATTTGCATTAACTGCTGCCAGTTACTGGATGGTTTTGCCCTGAGTTGTTGCACTCCAGTGGGCCCGTTGCAGTCCAGGTCTTGGTGCCCAGGAAGTGCCACTTTGCCAGATGCTGGGAACAAGCTACAGCTGGAGGAATCTGACCATGCCTTCCTTGTGGCTTCTCACAGTTGGCAGTCAGAGGGCTGGACTAGATGGACTACCTATCATTTTTATCCTGCCCTTTCTCCAGGGATCTCAGAGTGACATACATGTTTTCCTCTCTTCCATTTTCTCTTCACAACCCCCCTGGTGGCTGAGGCTGACAGAAAGTGGATGGCACAAGATCACCCAGAGAGCTTTATGGAGATTTGAACCCTAGTCTCTCTAGACCTGAGTTCAACACCCTTTACCACCACACCACAGTTCTCTCTGGATCTGCTCCTTCCTGTTGTCTAAGGAAGCAGTATGTTTTAAAAAAGCCTGAATGGAACAGTTTACTGTAAACTGTGAGACTGACTTAATGTCCTGTAGTAAATGGTAGTTATTTTACCATTGCCAGAATGAAATGGCTGTAACAGCAATTCAAAGTCCATTAGCTTAACAGCTGCAGTGTTACTGTCTGCTAATGTGTTTCTTCTTTAAGAATATCCCTAATTAGAATTTCAAATTGGCCCATGGGCTTGCTTCTCCTTACAATCAACCCCTCTCCTTACAATTAACTATTCTATCAATAATGTTTTGGGAGATCTTATGGGGAAGCAGAGCTTAAAAGTTTATTTCAAGGGGAGGTCCATGGGGGCAGTCAGCAGTTCGAGACCCAAGTGCTGCAAGACGGAGTGAGACGCTGAACTGCAGACCGGAAGGCTGATAGCTCGGCAGTTCAAGATCTTAGTGCTGTGTGATGGAGTGAGCTCCCGTCTCTGGTCCCAGCTCCTGCTAACCTAGCAGTTCGAAAACAAGAAATTGCAAGTAGATAAATAGGTACCGCTTCGGTGGGAAGGTAACAGCATTCCGTGCGCCTCAGCATCTAGTCATGCCAGCCACATGACCACGGAAACATCTTTGGAGAGCACTGGCTCTTTGGTTTGGAAACAGAGATGAGCACCACATCCCTAGAGCCAGATTCGACTGGCTTTTGAGCAAGGGAAACCTTTACCTTTACCTAGCCCCAGACCTGAGCACGCTGCAGAATGTGTAGTGCTGGGGGTGAGAAGCTCCTCTTTAAGGAAGAATTGAGGGCTCACATTTAATTTCTTAGGAGAGAGATGCTAGGACTTTAATTAGTGCACGCCATCACTTTGTGAGCTCTGCTGCTTAATTCTGAACTTGTGGGAAGCAGAGAGGCTATAGATGCTTAGTATGAATTGAAAGGCACATGGCACAGATTCAGATGCATGCTTTAACTGAGTGTGTGTGTGTGTGTGTGTGTGTGTGTGTATGTGTCAAAGTTGCTCAGTGGTGAGGTGAAAACACTGTCTGTTGCACATTCACTGTGTTCTTTATTTTTCTTGCCATGAATTCACTGACTTTTCTTGGGATAATAAACAGAAAGGCCAGTAGCACCTTAAAGGCTAACAATGTTATTTCAGCATGAGCTTTTGTAAGTCAGATCTCACCTCCTCAGAAGCAGACAGCTCACGCTTGACTAAATGTTGCTCATCCCTAAGGTGCCACTAGACTTCTTTATTACTTTCCTACAATAGACTAACAGGGCTACCCCTTGGGGTAATCACCTATTGCAAGTCTTAATGTCCTCTCTGTGCAGAGGATAATGAAATACTTGAATTGCTTTGTAGTCTGTGGCTCATTCTGTTGTACTGGTCTTTTGGAGCCATTTTCCTGCTTGTATTTTTGCTTGTGGGCCACGGTGGCTCAGTGGTTAAGACACTGAGTTGCAGACCGGAAAGTTGGTAGCTTGGTAGTTTGAGATCTGAGTGCCACATGATGTAGTGAGCTCTGGCCCCAGCTCCTGCCAACCTAGCAGTTCAAAAGCAAGAAATTGCAAGTAGATAAATAGGTACCACTTCAGTGGGAAGGTAACAGCATTCTGTGCACCTTGGTGTTTAGTCATGCTGGCGACGTGGCCACAGAGAAAGTTTTCAGACAGTGCTGGTTCTTCAGCTTGGAAACGGAGCTGAGCGCCACCCTCTAGAGTCAGATTTGACGGGCTTTCAAGCAAGATTCGATGGGCTTTCAAGCAAGATTCGACTGGCTTTATTTTTGCTTGTAGCATATTTTGAGTCCGGATTTAATTGGCTCCAGCACTGCCCTGCAGGCATGGCCCTGTCCTAGGCCCACCTATTTATGAATAGGATCATTCCTATTTCCATCTGTGAAGTATGGCATGGTTTCTGACTCTGACCTTATTCTCCCATTGCAAATAGGCTATGCCTGAATCAGAAACCCAAAGATAATCGGGGAAACTGTTCAGTAAGAGTTATGCAACAGTGGAATCAGCTGCCTAGGGAGGTGGGGAGCTCCCCCTCACTGGCAGTCTTTAAGCAGTGGCTGGACGAACCCTTGTGAGGGATGCTCTAGACTGATCCTGCATTGAGCAGGGGGTTGGACTAGATGGCCTGTATGGCTCCTTCCAACTCTGTGATTCTATGATTCTATGGAATATGCCCTCTGAGAAGCTGCTTGGTTTTCACAGAGCCTGGTCAATTCCAAGCAACAGTGTCTTTGGTTATGCCTCTTCTGTTCTGTATAGCAATATTTATAGGAAAATGGGGGGAGGGGCTTCTTGCAATGGATTAATGAAACCAACTTTTATGTGAAAGCAGATCTCCACAAACAAATAATTATTCTGAAGGCTGGCTCAGTATGAACCCACTAATCTTTATCAGTGCTTAAAATAGATTTCAGAGCAGTCCTTTGTTTATGCAGTCAGCTGTACCTAGTATTAATCATCTCATGACCTGATCTTTCTTTCTCTTTCTGTTGGTCTTTCTTTCTTTCTTGTCTGTCTTTCTGCATTTCTCCAAAGAGTGACTTGGGTGTGCAAAACACAGTCAGCTCTTATGTAGCTGATTTCAGATGCTGCTTTACCTAGTTTTTTTTTTTTTAGATCATCATATCTATTGTTTTCCTTCAACATCTCCATTGTGGAGTGGGATTGCACTTACTTTATGCCTTGTTATAGATTCCTATTTTGGAGATACACAGCCTGTCATTTTTGCTGGTGTGGGGACCAGTTGTGGGTTTCCAAGATGGATTTCTCACAATGTAGGAAGTGTTTTAGCAAGATTAAATCCTGCTAAAAGGAGATGAAAGCTGCTACTCTCTCAGAGTCTATTATATTATCTCTGTATTATAGCAAACTAGGAATAAGGCCCATTGTGAAAATAAAAACAATGGGCTCTAGAAAGAGGCTCTGTGAGAGTGCCAAGGACTTGGGCAATCAGTGTCAATTTGCTGTAGCAACCTCAGCCAGGTATAAGGACACAGAGTCCACCATTTTCTCCAGGGGAACTGATCTCTGCCATGTGGAGAACAGTTGTAATTCTGAGTGATCTCCAGCCCTCACCTGGAGATTGGCAACAGTGGTTCCCCAAAGGGAATGGCTGGTTTGAAGGGCAGAATCTATGGCATTGTACCTGTCTGAGGCCACACCCCTCCTCAAACCTCACCCTTGCCAGCCTTCATCCCTCAAATCTCCAGGAATTTCCCCCCTGGAGTTGGCAACCCTATCTCCTTTCCAGCCAAGCATCAACAGACCTTTATTTTCCCCTCACTGTTCAGCTTTCTATCTCCCCTCCTCCTGCAGCCTCTATCGTGCTCTGAAGCCCTGACTGCCATGTCACATTGGCTATCATGGCGGGGGAGGGCATCTCAGCAGGGTATAAGGGCACAATGAGTTTTCTCCTGAAGGCCAAAACAGGTGTGGAAAGGGCCCTTGACTGACAGAAACCACGCTAGGTTGACCAGCAGCAGGCACCAAGGGGAAAGTAGGGTTCCCAGCTCTGAGTAGGGAAATACCTGGAGATTTGGGGGGGGGGGGGGGGTGGCTTCGGTGGAGGGCAGCGTGGGGATGTGTGTGGAAGGACTCAGCAGGAATTTCCCAACCTGGAGCTGGCAATGGACTGGCCACAATAAGTTCCTCACAAAGGCATAGGAAGGGGTTTGTTTCTTTGTCTTTTTACTGACAGAACCAGGCTTGGTTGCTTACCAACAGCCACTGAGGGAAAAGTTAGAATGCTTTGGCCACTGGCCTTTATGGCATTCTGTTCAGCTGAGGCCTTTCCTCTCCCCTCCCCAGACTCTGGCTTCCTTACCTGGAGCTGGCAACCCTATGAGTTCCTCACAACAGCTGATGAGGGAAAACTTTGCCCCCCCACCCCCCCACAGAGCTGAGCAAGAGAAGTGTCTTCATTGTGAGACACAGTGCTTCTGACAGAAAACAGTGGCTAAAAGGGGAGTGGGCAGGGAAGAGGAGCAGAGCCAGCACCCAGCCAATGGCATGCAAGTACTCTTGAGTGGCGACTGATGGGCCAATGGCTGAGGGAGAGCATTTTACAGCCAATTAGATCACATGGAATGTTACCACCCCATCTGGCTTTTATATAATAGGGACAGAAGCTGCATTAATGGCTATTTAGTTCTGTCACAGCATACAAAGGGACATTAAATAGTCTTTGAACAAGAGCATTCAAAAATTACACAAAGGATTTTTTTTTCATTTGCACAAGTATTAATCATCATTTCTGTTGGGTACAAAATTTGGACAAAGTAGTAGAATATTGTCTTCTCTGTCTAGGAACATTTACAATAAAAGAGAAATTCTTTTATCAGCATAATATACAATACTATTTTACTGGTCAAATATTTCTCCAGCATAAGAAATTGTCTTGTCATATACAGTAGGTTTGATATAGATTTCTTCCTGCAGAAATATATTATACTTTTGTCCCACTGAAGTATATGTGTATGCGCTCCCATAATTTCCCCCTGTATTAGTTACATTCCTTTTAATATCATTGTACTGTTCCGTCATTACTGTGGAAATCAAAAAACTTTAGAGGAAACATTTTTTTTAACCTAGCCTAATTCCCATGGTTTTTACAACAGTGTTACTAGCCGTATGAAACTATAAAAACTGAAAGAATTATGTCAGAGCCAAAGTGTGGAATCCCTATCTAGAGGCGTTTGTCATCTCATAAAAAGGCATGAGCAGAAACATCAGAGAAACAGCTTTCCTGGAAACAGAGCTAATGGTGAGCGGTTGCTATGACGGCCGTGCTTCGAGGAACATATGGCCTTTTAGGAATCACTGGAGACATTCCCGCTGCGCTCCACTAATAAACAGTTGCTACAGTATGAGCATAACCTCAGCAAGCCAGCTGCTTTTGTGCTCATGGGCCATTGCTTATGGAAATCCTGCCTTAGTCACAAGCGGGAAGCTAGATGTAAAAAGCACAGAAATAGGCATAAGGATTTTTTTCCCCCAGGCAGAACTATTTTTATGGAACTAAATTTACTTGGCGAATTTCATTCTCTACTCTGTTTCTAGCAGTACTCTTATACCGGACAAACCTTAGGGAACCTCTGCACTGCCACTAAATAATTGCTTTTTGTTTGTACCGTGCAGCTCCCTGAAGCAGAATTTAGGACTTAAAGATTCCACTGTGTTGGATGTAGGAACAGAGTATTGCTTCTTCTGGAGACCATTGCTCTAGCAACAGGGCAGCTTTTAGGCCCCTGGAACTAATGCGTGATGTTGCACATGTGGGGGGGGGGGGGGGACAGCATGGCTTCAAGGCCGGTGTGTCCTTCTCTTCCACTCCATATTCATCCATGTGTTTATATTTGGTGCTGAAAGAGAAGAACCAGAAAAGGCTGTGATAACTGTTTTAAAAGCAGCTGCCTTCTTCTAAAGCACTCTTCGGAGTCTCCACATACAATCTGCTCTGAATGGTGCAGCCATCTGCTTTGCTTTGATTGTACTTGTCAAGGGGGAGAGGGGGTGGCCCTGCTGTGCCTCAGCATTCTTTTGATGCTGAATAGGAAGTTGTACTTTGATTATAGTATTGTGCTGCATTGATGGGGACTGTGGTCATGATACTAGAGCATGCCCTTCACAATGAGGTTGGGTTTCTTTTTTTTCCTTTCTTTTCTTTTTTTAGAGCTATTTTTTCAGCATTCGTATTCAGTTATAATTGGCACTTAATAAATAGTATTTATCTCCTGTTTTGACAGTATTTCCAATACAACAGAAGGGAAGGACCAGTTCCAGATTACTGAATCTTAAAATCTAAATGAAATTTCAGTTTACCAATTTCATACCTTGTATTAGTTATTAATCTTTTGAAAGACTTACTGTTTCTGAGCTTGGTGAGAGTAATAGCAGTGGAACTTCATTAGTCTGCACATTCTCTTGGAGGCCTCTGGGATTTATTTTCTTCATGCTGGAGATCTTAAATCGCAAGTGAGGATGGAGCATTTTGGTGGTTTCTTGATAACTGAGTTTCTCTACCACCACATATCAGTAGGAAAAGTACATCAGATAACTGAAAAACAACCACCAAGTGCTTCATAGGGCCTCTATGTGCAGAGGCACAAAAATGACCCCTTTTTGCAGGGCTGCGAAAGAATTTCATGGACTTTAGTTTTCCCCATGTCCCAGTTCAGGTACCTGATTTCTTCAGCACCATATCATAGGATATGATATGGTGTCCCTGGTGGTTCTCTAAACCAGTGTTTTCTAAACTTTCCCTCTGGTAGTAAGAGCTTCAAGTTGCAATAGATGTGCTATAATTTTCCATAGTAATGTATTTGTACTTTCCCCCTCTAGGGAATGAAATACCAGGAATTTCGCAATGCATTTTGAAGAATCTACCAACCGATCAGCAGTTGAGCAAACTTGCTAGAAGACTTGGGCCTGAATGGGAAGACATTGTATTGTATTTAGGCTTGGCACACAATGACATTTACTATTGTAAAGCCAATCATCCGTACAATGTCCAATCACAGATTGTGAGTGCGTTTATTTCATGGAGACAACGTTTTGGAGACAGAGCTACTATTGAAAGTCTGTGTGCTGCTTTGAAAGTGGGAGAAGTTGACTATTCTGTGATCCAAGAGATGATTCAGTGACCTTGGATCAAATCAAGGTTCTACGTTCCCATTTTCATCATGAAATTAGTAATAAAAATAAATCCAGCAAATTCATTGAACTGTTTATCAGGTTAAAATGGTGGGGGGAAACCAGATGTCCTTCAGTCTCTTAAAAAATTGAATATTCTGTTGCCTATGCCTGCAGTACTGTAGATACACAGGAGTAAGTTCTGTTGTGACCAGAAGGATAGTTTTTCAGTGGTGATAACCTGATTTATAAAATGCTGTCTTCAGTGATGTGTGCTGATAATCTCTTTTCAGTGTCACATTAAAAACTGTTAAATGCTTGTTTTTTTGCTACTGCGTGTACATTTTTTGGTTGATGTTTGATCCACATGTTTCTGCTTGGGTTTCCTGTTGGATAATATAAAATCTACAAACATAGATTCTGTCAGATTCTGCTGACATTTGGTAGGTGTGGGCATTTGAAGATTCAGGAACTGATGGGCAACATGGAACTTCTGGTTTCTGTAACATTTTTGATGCAGTCAGCAGTTGCAGACTTTAGAAGCAACACACACATATAATTACAGTTTTTTTATGTCTTGGGGAGTAGGACATAGCTGTGATAGCCTGTTACTGCAAAACTAAAATTAATGTGGCACCTTTAAAAAGTATGAATGAATGCTATGCTAAAATAAACATATGTTACTCTTTAAGGTGCTACACTAGACTCTGGTTTTTTCCCCCACAATGGTTTGTTCTTGAATTGTAAAGAAGAAGTAGAGCTAGCATGGTATTCTGGCCAGTGTGTCTGGCTACAATCAGTAGAACAAGCTGCAGGGGAAACTATAATCTTATTAGATTTTATATTTAAAGTACCCATTTCATAGATGCCTGTCCAGACCTCTCTGCCTTAGGCTGGAAGGGTGTTATGTATGGATACTTAGTGGAATCCACTTCAGATTGTTTGAAGATTAGAGAAGGCAAAGAAAGCTCATTTTATGTAGCAACTGCCATCAGTCCTTCTTCTGGGGGAAATAATTTTGTTTTCCATCCTGAATCAGGAAGAAAACGTTTCCTGATTCATTTGTTGCTGCAGCAGGAGAGGAGCTGCTTCCCAATGGCTTCTTCCAATACTACTCCAGTAATATCTGGGAGGTATTGCATGGTGGGCAGTGTGAATAATATTTCATAATTGCTTGTACACGAAGCTGGTGCTCAATGCAGTCTACAAATATACCCCATTGACTATAAAATTATGTACAAACCCCAACATTACATATACAGTCACTCTTGGAGGTTATGAATAGCATATCCCAGTCTACTGATTTCAATGGACTAAGGGCCAGATTAGACAAGATGGCATTTCTCCCCCCCCCACCACCATTGACTGTATAGGGTTGCCCTTCAGTATGGCCACTCCTCTGGAATCTCTAAGTGTGGTGAGACAACGTAGCCATTTAAGTATGTCTACCAGTTCAAATCTCAGCTGAGCAATAACCTCACAGGGCAGCTTTACAAGCCGTTCATGCTGTCCCTTATCTCTAATATGAAGATGAAGCCCACCTATCCTACTAATTTGTTCTCAGCATTACAAACATACTGTATGTATTTATACATAGGATAGGCCTAAGATTTAATATTACTACTTCTGTTCTTAACAGTGTTATATTTCTTTCAGGTGGCGTCTGACCTTGGGATCAGCATGCTCTGAGCCAGGGCAGCTGCCAGGGCCCAGAGTTACTGTTGGGGCCTCCTGCCAGTGCCACTGATCCCCATGCAACACCTCCCCTGCCACCTTCATGTTCTTCCCCATCTGTGACCAGTGGCGCTGCTCCTAGTGGTCAAGGCGGCAACACTCCCAGCTGCTTCCACCAACCAGTGCAGTCAGGGAAATGGTGTGCAGGCGGTGCAGGCAACTGAGCATAGGCGATGGGAGGACTTGCAAGCAGAGGGATGCAACTGCAGATGGGGAAAATGCAAGTGGGGGAGACATCAGAGGGACAGATGGTAGTGGGCAGAAAGGGGTCCCTGGGCACCATCTAGCCCCCCCCCCCCCATCTAGCCCCACACACACCTGGAACCGGCCCTGGGTAGGATAGACAATTTTATCCTCCCACCAACCCTGTGGGAATAAAATAAGGGCCAGTCCTGATACTGAGAGAATGGGGGGGGGCGGTTTTTTGCATGAAAATGCTACCAATATACAAATAAAAATGTTACTTCAGGACAGTTCATTAAACACATTTTGATTCCAGATTTGTGGACAAGTGACAAAGCTTACTAAATAGATTAATTATAAATGTTAGATACTTCACAACCTTGCAAATCATATTCACTAACATGAAAAACACTGAATAGCAGTGGCAGTTCTGTTTCATGCTCCCCTTAAATTCTTTTTGTCATGTTGGAACAGGGCTCTGCTCTTTATTACTCTATTTAAAAAATTGTCCTAAAGGGAAAACAGTAAGCTTCAGCAACTGTTGCTAATGAGCTCCATTTGATGCTTTTGAAATTAATTAGAGTTGTGTCAGGTTACATTAACAAGGGCTTGTTATAACTAGGGTTCTTAAGTCAGGTTTGCTTCCCTAGGCAAAATATTTGAGAACTCTGAGAAAGCGAAAGAGACTTTTTCCTACTTAAGAGGTTTGCAAGAACATTCTATGACTTTCTAATCCTGAAAGGTCAAGTTACTCACTCACAAAAACCAAGAGGACAGTACAAGTACAAACAGAACCAGTAAATATGCAAGAACATGTTTTCTAAAAAGTGTTTGTACTTTTTGTTGTTTATCCAATTAATTATGAATAGTAAAATCTGCAACTTTAATGCCATAAAAGAATCTGTTTTTCCTTCTGATAAGCTGGGTCTTATCAGAATACTTTTTAACTCTGTGCACTTACTGCTATAGATGTTCATTCTTTTCAGTTATTCACTCATAACAAACCTTACACGTTTAGTGCAATTCAGGTACGGCCTATAAGAGAACACAAGAACATTAGAGAAGCCATATTGGATCAGGCCAATTACCCATCTAGTCCAACACTCTGTGTCACACAATGGCAAAACCCAGGTGCCATCAAGAGGTCCACCAATGGGCCAGAACTCCAGAAACTCTCCCACTGTTGCCCCCCAAGCACCAAAAATACCAAACTTCATTGCCGCAGACAGTGTTCACTCTATAGCCACAGATGAACCTCTGTTCCTTATGTTTTTCCAATCCTCTCTTGAAGCTCCATATATATATATCCAATCCCTGTTGAGGACACTTTCATATTTGTAAACCATCATGCATATTTGCCTGTTGTATTTCATTTTGCTAGTAGCCTCAAGAAGTCTGCTGTTGAACATACAGTAGACATTATTTTGCAAAGCAGAATCAATATTATACCTTTAGTCTTCATTCAATGCATTTTTGTTGTTCCACAATCTATCACATTGTGCTAAACTGCTTATTTTCTTATTACAATCTAAACCAAGTCTTTGCATTTCAAAACATGCTACCTGCTACCCATCACCTTATTTACAACTTCATTTTTAAGGGGCTGTGAAGGGTTAAAAGGACTTGATTCCTTGTACATGGATGCTTCTCTCTTTAATATGCTTCCTCCCATTTCAAAATTATTTTAATACTTGCTTTTAAGCATTATGTGTCAAATGCAGCACATGGTGACCATGCTCTGCATTAATCAGACAAAGTATTGTGGGTTTCACACTTGTTAGTGGCGTAACGCTGCTAAACATTTCTGTTGAATTTCTTGTTTCCCACTTTTGGAGGATCGCATGACTGCTCCTGCTTCTTATAGCTGGAGATTTGGGGAGTGAGTGGTACAGCTCTCCATGCACACTCTCCTCCTTAACCTTCCAAGAACCAGAGTTGTATGCCCTTCTGGGTAATAAAGATTTCTCTGAAAACATTTAAGATGCCCAGGGGACCCCATACAGGACAAGGCAGTGTAATTGCCAGCCCTTTTCTTCCTGGAGCTTGGCAGTCACTTGGGGCTCTATTGCCGTCATTTGTTACGTATTCAGACCCGTTGGCATCCATAGGTGTGTAGGCAGGCCATTCTTGCTGGTGCCACAGGCAGTGCTTAATTGCTAATTTAAGAGGTGCTGGGTTCAATCCTGCCTAAAACCCACCTCTTTTGACTTAGAAGCTCTCTTCCTTAACCCCCCAAATGCAGCTGAGAAACAACATCAGGGCAAGACACTCAGCACTACTTACTATTTCACATATTTCTGCTATTGAAGCAGATTACCAGGCTAAGCCCTAAGCTTTCAAGCAAACCTTGAATATCTCTGACATGCCATAACGATGAAATATGCTACCAATTGAACTGTAGGTGCATTTTCAGCAAAAAGCAAGGGCCTGCAGGAAACACTACAGTATCACCTGGGCACAGAAGGCAGCAGGAAAGTGTTGCCATTACGGAAGCACAGTAATGGGTCATATGCTGTCCTTTAGCATATAGAGCCATCACAATATATTACAAATCACTTGAGTCTAGTACTTCTGTTTAAAAGGTGCTTGGGAACCATCAACAGAAATCAGAGAAAATCTCAGTACAAAAATACAGTAGTTACTGTAAATGTTAAGAGAGCAAAGCCAAGAAGAAGTTAAATTGGCATGCTGCCTGATGCATCACTGCTATTTATAATATAAGTCATGGGATGGCCCAAGACTGGGGCAGGTTTAGCCTATATCACCAATTGCTGAGGTGCTTACAATCTTTATTGTGTGTTATATCACCTGTTGTTGCATCCACAGGGCGAGGATTCTCAGTCATCTGTTCACTGCCACTGCAAATGGAGTGTCCACGTGGGAGTTTTATATGCACTTTTCTCCACCTGCCATTTCCCCTGCATTTTTCCCCTACTGTGCTACTGGGTGGCACTTTCTGTTTGTTTTGTTTTGGTTTTGAGGGCTTTTTAAACAAAATCAGTATTGTTCTCTAGACATTGATGATATTTTTTAAGCTGTCAAAAAATCCTCTACCAGTGTGGTGGGGGAATTGGTGGCTACAAGAAGGTAATGGAAGGAAAATGGCATCATAGGGGCAGGAACTTTGAAAATGTGAACTTTCCCATCTAGATGGCATGCACTTGAACTGTGTTATGTCCACAAAAATTGGAGCAAGGCTGGGAGAAGCCTGGAACTGGACAATCTGAGCATGACTTCATGTGGATACTCCAAAAATACAGTCAAATTTGTAAGCCAAGGAGGAGAAAAGCCTCCATGTGTATGCAGCCAAAGTCTACTGATAATTCAGACCCTTTGACAGTCATGAAGACATTTGCTCTGAATTTGGTCACAGTGGCTCTAGATTGCTTGCATAGCCAGTGGCTATAACTCCCGAAGTGCTGCATCTCAGAAGTCTCCATTACACATAACTGCTAGACTCTGTCCCTCATCATCTTTATCACAATGGGGTTGGGTTGTTATGTTCTAACACACTCAAACCCTGTTGATCAGGGCTTTTTGCAGCTCTAAAAACAGAAGAATCCCCTTCCTGCATGAGCTTGCGGGATCCAGTTACAGTCTGGAAAGAAATTCCAGTGTTCGTGCTGTCATGCGGTGCTCCAATCACCACAGCTACAGCACTGAGATGGGACTGATTGAGAACCTTGAATTGAAATTTGTTTTATTTATTACTCTTTTGAAAACTTTGCAAAATATCAGTGTTTGTAATGAAGAAGCCATTGTGCTGGCCATTTCAGGCATCTGTCCCACTTTGTTTGAATTCTTAGATGATCAGGGCACGGTGTGAATATTTTGGTGTACTGTGTGCATCACTGTTGGTTTCTTTGGCCACTCTGTGCAGTGAATTTAGGAATCTCGGCCACTGGTTGGATAAATCCAAAGGAAGATGTGGTGGAGCCTAAATAAGGCAATTTCTGAACACGTGAAAGACTCCAGTTGCTGTACTGTGTGATGTGACATGGCAGTTAAATATCAACTGATCATGAGATATGAAGAAAATAGATGTAGGGAAGGAGAAAATGTTTAAGCAATTATTAACTCGATATGATTAAAAAATTACACATTACAAAGGCATACGGGACAGATTCGAAAAACCTAAGTTTGCTTAAAGGTAGCAACTGGATTTTGCAATACTGCATATACCCAATCAGAATGCTGCTTCTATTGCCATCATTGCCAACTCCTGCTGGAAATGTGTTGTTGCTGCTGTTTGTTATTGTGCAATATTATGAAACAAGTAATAGAGATGGTGCCGCCTATTAACTCCCTCGGGGAGCCCATTCCATAGAGTGGGAGCTATAGCTAGAAAAGCCTGCATTCTGGTTGGAGAGCCAGGTTGGTGTAGTGTTTAAGAGCCACAGACTCTAACCTGAAGAACCGGGTTTGATTCCCCACTCCTCCACATAAAGCCAGCTGGGTGACCTTGGGTCAGTCACAGTTTTCTCAAGAGCAGTTCTCTCAGAGCTTCCTCAGCCCCACCTAATTCACAGGGGGGTTGTAGTGGGGAGAGGAAGGAAAGGAGATTGTAAGCCACTTTGAGACTCCAAGTGAAGGGTGGGGTAAAAATCCAACTCCTCTTCCTCCTCCTCCTCTTCTTCTTCTTTCTCTTCCCCTAAGCTGGGAAACAAGCTGGTGGCCTGAGAACAGCAGTTGGCACATCAGGACATCATATGGGAAGAGACAGTCCTTTAGATACTTGGGTCCAAAGCCATGAAGGGCTTTAAAAGCCATAATCAGCACCTTCAATTGAGTTTAAAGGAAGATAGAAGAACGGTACCACTTTGTGTTCTGAATCAAGGTCCAGGCACAGTGGGAAGCAGGAGAAAATTGGGTAATTTAAGGAGACCTTTCAACCAGTGAGGAGTGAAATAAAAGACAGAAATGAAAGAAATAAAAAGCTACCTTTGAAAGTGAGGGTGACAGAGAAAGATCTGTGGACTAATGCATGCTTTCAGAGGTAAAAAGGGGATTATTTTTGCAGTGAGATTTAAGGCAAGCAAGTGCTGGATGATCAGCTCAAAAAAAGCTGAGTAGTCAAGGGTGTGTGTGTCTAACTGTGGATTCTGATGAATAAGGGATGTTGCCAAAGGAACTGAGAGAAAGGGTTGAATTGTCATAATGTTGTACAGGAAAATGTGCCATGATTTGACACTTCTGTAGAACTATAGAGGGCCAAGAAGGAGAAGGAAGACAAACTCATAAGCTTTGCAAATGGTTGGCAGGATAAATGACAATGATAATCAAAATAAAAGTAATTAGGGATAATTACAGGGTAACTGTGGAATTAAAATATGAATAATTATGAGAAAGGAAGCTTGAGAGGCCAAGCATTACAATAGTAGCAAAAACAGCAGAGTCTAGCGGCACTATAAAGATTAACGGATTTATTGTGGCTCAGGCTTTGGTGGACTAAATCTCACTTCATTAAAATCATGAAGTAAAATATCCCCAGTCAAGACAGTAGTCAGAACTGGGCCAGTGATTAAACTACCCATGTGAATACATACATACATATATATTTAAAAGCCTTGTAATTTATGACGCCTGGAAGCTTGTTTTCAGGTGAATTTCTGGTTTTAAAAACTGCCTTTAGCTGCTATAGCTGTGAGCATGAACAGGTGCCTAAGGAGGCTAAGGAGTAGTTTAAAGTAGGGGTGGTTACCTTCATCCCGTGAGCTGAAACCTCCATGGTCAAGCCACTTCCCCACCCCCTGCCAATTAACAGGGAAAGATCCAGCCTTACCTAGAAATGTTGCAGCTGCACCTACTGAGGAAGTTGGCTAGGGCCATGTCTTGCGTTGGCATATTATACATCCTGGGCACAAGGAAACAAATTCAAGACAGTGGGGTCAAAGGACCATTAAATGCTTTAATGGAAGCTCAACTGTATACAAGAACAGGACAACAGCCATTCACCAGCATAGTAACTGGTGATAACACAATCCTCCTAGATTTACAAAGTTAACTTATTACCTCAAGAATGAGAGAATTTCTTGGTCTTAATTAATCAATGATGTCACCAAAGTCACGACTTCATACATCTAATGAAGTTGGCTCTAGTCCGCAGAAACGTAGTTTATATGTGTATTTGCTTGCTTGTTTATATCTAGGGTTACCATCCCCCAGGTCCAAGCAGGGGATCCCCCATTTTCAGGGGCTTCTCCCCACCATGGACCAGCTGGTTGATGGGGGAAAACCCATCCCTAAACAGGGACATCACCATGCAATGTCCCTGACATGATGATGTCACCCAGAGGTTATTTCATCGAGTTGGGGATGTGGCATGGGGACACTCTGGTGTTTGGGTTAAACTCTATGGTTTGAGGGTGAATTTACTATAGAGTTTTGCCCAAAACAACATGGCTCCCGGTGTCACTGACACAATGATGTCACTTCCGGGTGACAGCCCCATTCACCCTCAGAAAGCCCCCCCCCCCAATCCCCCTGCCAGATCAATAAGGGGACCTGGCAACTGTATTTATATCTTAAGTAAAGTAAGGGTAAAGGTTTCCCTTTCTTGAAAGCCAGTCAAATCCGACTCTAGGGAGTGGTGCTCATTTCCAAGCCAAAAAGCCAGCGCTGTCTGAAGACTTTTCCATGGTCATGTGGTTGGCATGACTAAACGCCGAGGTGCATAGAACGCTGTTACCTTCCCACCAAAGCGGTACCTATTTATCTACTTGCAAATTCTTGCTTTCAAAATGCAAGGTTGGCAGAAGCTGGGACCAGAGACGGGAGCTCACACCATCACATGGCACCAGGGTCTTGAACTGCTGAGCTACCGACCTTCAGGTCTGCAGCTCAGCATCTTAACCTCCTACCTTTCTGTTTAAAAAGAACACCCAGGATGGCTGGCAAATATAAAACATCCTGTCAATATCAAATTGTCAATAAAGTAGTATTAGGTTGAGGGTACTTTTGAGGACATGAACACTGAGGGGGTGTGGCTGAGCAGGTAGGTGGAAAAACTCTGCCCTTGACAGAAACTTCTCCCCAGGCAGAAGGTACTGGAGCTCTTGGTGTTTTTAGTGCAGCAAACTAACCCTGCTCACTATACTTCTCAAAGTAATGTGTGCACGTGAGGGAGGACTTGCCCCACTGACTCCCCCTCCTACAGGCTCTATGAGGAAATTGCCATCATCCAAGCTCTGCCCTATTTACCTGTCCACAGCAGGAGGCCTCTGTGCATGTGTGTGGAATATGTGTGGTTTTTCTCCCACCACACTTCCTCCTGTTCACTATTCAACCTGTCCCAGCCAGGAGGTTTTAGCTTACGTGCGGAAGGCACAAAGGTGAGACTCTCTGAATGGAGTCCAACCTCTTAAAAGAGAACAGTCTTTTACTATAACACACCATTAGCTTCTAGATCACAAGTACATAGGGAAAGTGTATCACAGCACTACAGGACTATGGCAGAACTAAAAACATAAATGAAACACATGAGGCTCATCTAAACTTTACCGTCACCTTGGCATTAATTTGGCATCTGCTCCTGGGATCAATAAGAGCCTGCTAGCACCTTGAAAAAAGGTGCTCAAGACAGACTCCACTCTGTTCCCCCTTCTTCCCAATCCTGGCTGAAGTACATCTGAGAACCCTTCCAGCCACAGCTGGGTGGGTTTCCCTCTGCCTTATCTCAAGGTTGTCAGTGTGATCCCACATGGACCACGCTGCCCCCTTCTCTCCAGTCTGCTTAGGGTGCACATCTCAAATCTTTCTGGCCCAACTCAGGTCATCCAAATAGCCATCCATCTTGCCCTTTCCTGGCAGTTGGGCAAATGCTTATCACCATGCAGGAAACTCATTTCTTACTCAGCTGACAATTTAAGCTGTTTATAGTCTCCTCGTTTCCTAAGAAAGAATGTTCCTCCCTACAATTGGGAGTTTTAGTCAAGTGTTTTAGTCAAGGCAGCTTACACCTCTCAATCACAACAGGGATTTTTAAAAAAAGCTTTGGGAAGTGGGGCATGCTTTGACCACATGATGCACACATTTTCTCAAGTTTTCCCTCTTGGTTGTTTAATATCCTTCCCCAGCCACCCCTTCATAGGGTTCCCTAAACTGCCATAGTCTCATTTGGGTTGACCCTCCACTGCTGTGTAATTCTCCTTTTCTGCCTATGACTTTTAAAAGGGGATTTACATTTACATTATGAATATTTTGATTTATACTTATTTTGATTTCCAATACAATAAATGGCTTCTGAAAAATCTGGGCTAGCATTCCACCCTGTCCTGTTTGCATAGTGGAAAGATTTCAGACTTACTACTGCAGCAAAGGGAGGCAATTCATAGTACACGTGGCCTTGACATTCTGCATTCTTTTGCAGGCTTGTTGCATGCTTTTACCGTAGGTGGTTTATTGAGCTTTCTGGATTTCAGGAAATTGTGTACAATCATTTTCCAAGAGCAAAGCTGGATCAGTTCCAGGGTATCTGCCTAGCAGCAGACTAGAATTCAAGGGCACACCTGCAGACATTCATGTTTTATTTTCCACCAAAATGTAATGCATTGTGTGTGTGTGTGTGTGGGGGGAATTATTTTGATTTGGCTCTTCCCCCCCCCCCAGACAAATGTGTTGCTCCATTTCAATATCCACACTGTAAACATTTATGAACACTCACTTTGGTCCTCAGTATTTGTTATGATTGGTGCTAAATACAGATAAGATTCATCCAGTCCATCCAAGCCCAATGCAATGATGGGGTCTTCTGACTAGAGAAGATGAGGTCTGAAGCCTTCACTGATTGGTTCACTCACCTAAGGTGTCCTCTTACATTTCTGGGTCTTTCTATGGGTTTGAACACCCTACATTTTTAGGAGTTTTTCAGTTCAGTATGCTGAGTAGTCTGGAATATGCTGTTAGTATGCTGAGTAGACAGCTTCTTGCCACTCTTCGTACATGGCATGTAGTTTGGCCCTAAGAAGAACATCAGGACAACCAGGTGAGGTTGCTTAGCAGCGGAAAAGATTGCTCCATGACTCTAAACCTTAGTGAGCTCCATGCTGCCACCTAGGGGGTTAAGGTGGGCCCCAGATCTGAAGAGGCTGAAGATAATTGGCTTAGGGTAAATGAAGATGATTTTCAGGAAGGAAGCCTAAACTCTGCCTCATATCAAAAAGCTATCTGAAAGTGGCTTCAGTTAATGGTTTGAAGGACACAAAGTGAGACTCCATCCTGAGAAGCCTTGGAGATATTCCAACCAGTGTGGTGTAGTTGACCTTGGAGACCTGGGGCTTTTCCATATTCTCATTTTACTTGCTGGTAAATTCCTGTTTCTTGTGGGGGAGGGTAGTCTGTTCTGCACATGTTTTGCTCCCTCTAGTGGTCAATTCAATATCACACAGGTTTATTTCCAGCATATCTCCCTGCAGATTTAAACTGCTGTTTGTGTTGGAAATAAATAAACCTGTGTGATATTGTATCAGCCACTGGAAGGAGCAAAACACATGCAGAACAGAAAAAATACCCCAAAGAAACAGGAACTTACCAGCAAGTAACATGAGAATGCAGAAAAGCCCCTGTATTTGAATCCCTACTCTGCCATGAAAGATTGCTGGATGACCTTGGGCCAGTCACACACTCTCAGCCTAACCTACATTACATGATTGTTGTGAGAATAAAATGGAGGTGAGGAGAACAAAGTAAGCTGCTTTGGGTCCCCATTGGGGAGAAAGGCAGGATATAAATTAAGTAAATAATTAAATAAATTCCAGGTGATGGTGCATGTCTCCTGCCTCTTTCGATACAATCTCTTATACTGACAAAAGCAAACTTTGATGTTAGTAAATAGGACACCCTAATCCATGTTTACATGTACAGAATGAACAGGGCTCTTTTTCAGCAGGAACGCACCGGAACGCCATTCTGGCTGGCATCCAAGCCTGCCCCGCCCCCTCCCTGCCAGGCCTGAGCTGTTTACACTTAAAGGAAAAGTTCCTGCAGAGAGCCAGCAGGAAAAAGCCCCACCCAGTGCTTTCCCTTTAAATACAGAAAGCCAGCAGGAGAAAGCCCCGCCCAGAGATTAAGCACAGGGCTAGGCTCTTTGCACTGAAAGGCCTGGCTCTGCATTTGGCTTGCCGACATCGCGTCGCTCTCCCTGCTCCAGTAAGTGCCTCCCCCATCTCTTTTCCTTCTCTCTCTCTCCCCCACCTTTCTTTCTTTCTTTCTTTCTTTCTTTCTTTCTTTCTGTCTCTCTCTCTCTCTGTCCCTACCTTTCTTTCATTCTTTCTCTCTCTCCCTCCCCCTTCCTTTCTCTCTCTCCCCTCCACCTTCCTTCCTTCCTTTCTCTCTCTCATCTATCTGTCTGTCTTTCTCTCTCTCTCTGTTCCCACCTTTCTTTCATTCTTTCTCTCTCTCCCTCCCCCTTCCTTTCTCTCTCTCTTTCTCTCCTCCACCTTCCTTCCTTCCTCTCTCTCATCTATCTGTCTGTCTGTCTTTCTTTCTCTCTCTCTCTCTGTCCCCACCTACCTACCTTCCTTCCTTCCTCTCTCTCTCTCTCCCCCCTCCCCCTTCCTTTCTCTCTCTCTCTTCCACCTTCCTTCCTCTCTCTCCCCTATCTATCTATCTATCTATCTATCTATCTATCTATCTATCTATCTATCTATCTATCTATCTATCTATCTCTTTCCTTCCTTCCTTCCTTCCTTCCTTCTTTTTCTCTCTCTCCCCTACATTTCTTTCTTTCTTTCTTTCTTTCTTTCTTTCTTTCTTTCTTTCTTTCTTTCTTTCCCTCTCTCTCTCTCTCTCTCTCTCCCACCTCTCTCTCTCTCTCTCTTTCTTTTTTTCTGTTTCATTTTGTTCTTTGTGTTTTTATTTTAACAATTATTGAAAAAGAAGGGGATATAAAAAAGCAGAGAGCCCAGGAAATGCTGCTTTTGACAATAACTTACGCATCTCTTTCGTTTTCTCATGGCATCTTCTGCTTAAGAAAAGTACGTTTGAAGCCTGAGTTCATTGTTGTGTCTTGTTGGGAATGGCTTGCAAATATATGTGTGTCTAAAGTCTGTATTAAAGTGGTTTGGTGCTTACTGCCATGCAAGAGAAAACATCTGAAAAAGTAGCTTCATTTTTGTGTGTGTTGGCAGAACACTTGACTGTTGCATGGGGGACTTTGGGGGACATCTGCAGAGAAACAGAGATGTAACTAAAAATGAGCATGGTCAGCAGCACTTTGGAGAGTGCCTGTTTTGTGAAATTTAAAAAGTGGGCAGAGTTTCTGATGAAGATGATTGTCCCTCTTCTCCTGCCACTGGGCTGACATCTGCCTTTAATGGGCCAGCAAAGTTGATGTTCTTAAACCTCCTAATAAGAGAGATTTCTGCTTCTGAGGAGTTGACTTCCAGCGATTGGTGATCTTGTGATGGTAGTGATACTTTGATGTGATAAAGACCACTTGTTCACAGGATAATTTTACCTGTGGGACAGACTCTGCATGGTAACCAATCCACTGGTACATAATTGCTTGTAAAAGTATTACAGTGTAATAATTCAGGTGGGTAGCCATGTTGGTCTGAAGCAGCAGAACAAAGTTCGAGTCCGAAGTTTCATCCAAGGTATAAGCTTTTGTGTGCATGCACACTTCTTCCATCTGAAGAAGTGTGGGTGGCACATAAAATCTTATACCTTGAATAAAATTTTGTAACTTGAATAAAATAGTCCACAAACTACTCCCGTCCAGGGCATTCACAAACCTAGAAGAAGGAGATTGGATTTATACCCTGCCCTTCAATACCCAAGGGAGTCTCAGAGTGTCTTACAAACTCCTTTCCCTTCCCCTCCCCTCCCCACAACAGACACCCTGTGAGGTAGGTGGGGCTGAGAGAGCTCTGAGACAACAGCTGGTACAGAGCTATGGCTTGCCCAAGGTCATCCAGCAGGTGCAAGGAGGGGAGTGAGGAATCAAACCCAGTTCTCCCAGATTAGAGTCCGCGCACTTAACCACTACACCAAACTGGCTCCTAGCATTGTTCTGCCAGTGAACTAGGGTTGCCAACTCCAGGTTGAGGAAATCCCTGGCGATTTGGGAGTGGAGGGTGCAGTTTAGGGGAAGGAGGGACCTAAGCAAGGCATAATGCCATGGACTCTACTTTTCAAAGCAGCCATTGACCTGATCTCTGTAGTTTGGAGCTCAGTTGTAATTCCAGGAGATCTCCAGACCCCAACTGTAGGTTGGCAAGCCTAAAAAATCATATTCAGTGTACTAGTTCTGCAGGAAGGCACGCTGATTTCCATGGGAACCTAACCTTTAGGAATTGATTCCAATCCAGTGTGGGAATAATTGTTGGACATAAGATTCGGGCAAGATTTTGTATAGAAAGGACAGAAAATAATGTTTTTATTGGTTTTGTCAAAACTGTTTTGACAACAAGGTAAACAGAATAAGAAGCACAAAGTGGATGTGGCTGGATTACCACACTTCTGGTAACATCAGGTCTGGCCTAATATGTTAATGAGCTGTCCTGTCAGGGGTGTGGCCTAAAATGCTAATGAGGTGTGGCTAATATGCTAATTCTACAAAAAGAGCCCTCATGAGCACACACACACACACACACACACACAGAGTACTTGATTGTTCCTGGATTAATAACACTAGTGTTAAAGTGAGCATCTCTATTTTTGCCATAAGTCTTTAAAATAAAGCAAGTTAATGAATTAAAATAAAAACTGTACAATCAAACTGCTTGGTTAATCAGTGGCATTGAATAATAGCATTGTTTGGAGTCAGCAGATGGTGTATTTCTGCAGCAGACAGTCAGGCTTTTCACATTTACAGCCAGAGTCAACATTAATAATGAACACAGATTTCTGTGTTTTCGGTTCCTCAGTAGTTCTTACTTCATTCAGTAAAGTTCTTAAGTAAAGTTCGGTTTAGTACCCACTAGTTTGCACAGTAGATTAACCTTTCTGAATGTCTTTTTAATTCTGCAAAAGAAATAGCCATTCAAGTCCTGGTATGTGGCCTCTCCATACCTGCTTAAAAGCCAAGCCATTAAAAAGCCACTAAAAACAAGCTGATGCCACTCAAACAAGCCAGGGCATAATAACAACAGCATAAAATACACACTGATCATCTTAAAATGCTGTAGATAATATGGCCAGACCATTTAAAAGATAAAACATTACAAACTGAGGTAAAAAGGAATTCTCAAGCCTGGCACCAGGGGGGGGAAGTCAGATGGGGCCAGACATACTTCTTCCTGTATGCGCTGGTCATCTGAAATGGACCCACACCCAGCTGGGAACTACAGAACACCCAAACCATGTGTGTTGACAGGGCTCATTTTGTAGCAGGAGCTCCTTTGCATACTAGGCCACACACCCCTAATGTAGCCAATCCTCCAAGAGCATATAGAGCTCTTCTTGCAGGGGCTACTGTAAGCTCTTGGAGGATTGGCTACATCAGGGGTGTGTGGCCTAATATGCAGAGGAGCTCCTGCTACGAAATGAGCCCTGTGTGTTGACATGACTTGGGGACATCCCCTGGAAAGCTGTAATGTGTAGTCAGGCCCTCTGAGTTCATACGGAGGCCCCCATCATCTTCCTGGGCACAAAGAGATGTGCTATGCTGTTGTTAAGAATTGCCTCAATCGTTTTTATACAGCTTAGTGTGCCTGCCAGCAATGAAACTTTTTGGAAGAAACTGGAAGCTTTAACCTGGGGGTGGGGGAGATGGGCTTTCCAGGGCTAACAGCAAGCTCACAGGAGCTCAGTTTTTGTAGAGAAAAAAGGATCAGCCTTCCACCCTTCTTCAGTATCACTTCTGGGATTCAAATCAGCCTCTCCCTTCCACCCCAGCTTCACCCCAGATCTGTGCAGTCCACCCCTCAGAGCCTTAGAAACACGATTTCAACAAGGACAAGGACACCAAGCTGTCTCCTGTATGTCATCTAGAAACAGTCAACAAGCATTTTATTTATTTATTTTTAGTTTAGAATATTTCCGTGCTGCCTCTTCAGAGTCCTGCTCAAGGCAGCTTAGAATTAGAAACCACCGTATAAAATACAAGTAATTAAAAATATAAGCCATCAAACGTAAGCAACATAAAAACTGTCCATAAAACAGAGCAGCCACTAAAAAGCTGATAAGATAACCCCCTAATTAAAAGCCCGGGTAAAAATGTGTTTTAGCTTGGCACCAAAAAGGAAGTAAAATAGGTGCCAAGCCAGCCTCAAGGTGAAGGGCATTCTAAAGGCAAAGTGCCACCACAGAAAATGCCCTGTCTCAGGTTGCCACCTGCCTCACCTCTGAAAGCAGGGCACAGAGAGTAGGACTTGAGAGGCAGATCTTAATTGGTAGGCTGGATAGTACGGAAGGAGACTGTCTTTCAAACACTTCTGAGATGTTAAGGCACCTTTTCCCCCCTTGGTAGATGAGAAGGTGACACGTCCTTTGCACCTGGGAACGAAAAGAGGTCCTGCCTCAGGTTAACAACTGAAGTGATACAGCTGCTCCAGAATGTTCTTTGAATGCTTAAGAATATTCCTTCCTATTTTGTTTTTGATTTGTTTTTTTTCAAGGGGGAAACAAGGTGGTTAGCAGAATACAGTCCAGTGTCATGATCCTAAGTAAGTGTGCTTAGCACTTAGAGGCTGGTCTTCAATTAGTAGTGAGAGACTAGTGGCAACTGTAGTGCAGTAGTGGTTGTGCCAGCCAGAAAGGAAATGGGAATTTAAGAATGCTGACTGGCATGGGCTGATTCCTGCAGACCTTCTGTTGAGTAAAATCTGCTATGTGGGAGAACCTGGGGGAATAGAGTTGGTGAGTATTGTGTGTAAGGAGGAACAAGATCTGTTTAGTTGTGTCAGTCAACACTCTCTTCCAGAAGATGACCTATTGAACATTTCCAGGAATAGCTGTGCCAAGCCTGTCAACTGCTTTCTTGGAAACACACTCAAGAAAAATGGCTTCAGGCCAACAGCAATGTACAGAAATCCCGGACTGGATCAAGAGCTATAGTTAGATGGGGGAGACGGATGCCTTTCACAGCTGCTGTTTCAGAATGCAGAGCTGTAAACTTTATAGGGATTATTGGATTTATTGGCAGTAAGTATTTTTAAAATCCTTTTCACAGAAAGTTCATAATAACTGCTGATTAGCAGTAGTGAGGAAGTAATAGTAGAAATGAAATGTCATAACTATCTTTGCATCTGTTTAATTCTATTTAATGTGCCTTATTTGCTATGTATTAGAGACATTTTTGGCATGGGCATATGAAATGAAAAGGGGTTAAATTGTTTCAAGATCTGGAATGCTGAGGTGTTTGCTCACAGTATGGTGTCCTATGTGAAATCAAGACATATTTAGGTTTTGAGTAAATATGGAAAAGTAGGAGATCAACAGAATAATTCCAAACAGAGTTATATATCCTTCTAAACCAACTGGGGACATATTTAACATTACTGTGGAGGGGGGAGTTAGGGAGATTCTCTGGGGTTGTACCCCTCACCCAAGGGTTTCTCTCTGACAAATGTCAGACCATTCAGTTCACTTTTACTGTGCAGAGCAGGTTCAGGGAGGCATACTGTTGGCTCAAACAACAAGCCACAATGGGGGGGGGGGTGTCTTTTTCTTTTTTTATAAAAAAATGAGTTGTAAAAGAGGGCTGCTGAATACTGAAGCCCCTGTACAAGGTTTTTTGCCCCACCAGGCCCCAATACTAGAAATTGGCCAGGAAGGCAGAAAAATGTTGACAGCATCAAAAGAAAGTGTGTTTGGGGAGGATAGGTTTGGCTACATACTTTATTTGGGGGTAAAAATAAACTCACCCCAACCACCTTTCTTTACCCCTGAATAGAATGTTGCCTTCCATACAGGACTAAGAGGAGGTCTGGGTCATGAAAATGTTGTTAAGGGAAAGGGTGCGGCTGTATGCTTTTATATGAAATTAAAAGTACATTGAGTCAGATCTCAGAAATTTGATCCGCATCACTGATCTCTCAAAGTACAGAAAAATCATTCCCAGATCTTTCCTTTTTATTGATCCCTCAAGTCTCTGCTTTGGCCATGCCTTTGGGGGGGGGGGGGGGGGCGCTAGCCCTCTGTAGCAGTGCTTCTAGCATACCTCTACCTGTATCTTGCTCCATCCAGGTAGCAACTTTTTCCTAGTTCCTAGGTACAAGCTTGCGTGTGAGCATTTGCAAATGGAGTAACATGTTCATAATTTTTTTAAAAACCTGTATTTTCAGTGTGAGATGAGTTGAATGGGAGGACCGGATCGCCCTATAACTCTAGGGTTCTATTACACTGTTAACTTCAAAAAAGCTAAACAGAAGTCTGATTCATGTCATAGATAAGCAGGAGCCATCTAGTTTGACATTTTCTTATCTCATGAAGCATCTTGGAAAAAGGACCAAAAATGTCAGGTGCACTCAAATCCTTTGTCAGATGCAACCGTGACTACCTGACTCAAAATTCCTTGGGAATCAAACACAATCATTGCAAATTTTTTGTATCTATTGGCGGGCTTTCTTTTCATTTACAGAACTCCCTTCTTTTTTGTGTGTGTAAATCGTGTGCATGTTCCAGGTGTTGATGGTTAAAGGCATGGCCCAAGGCAAGGGAAATCTCCATTTCAGTGGTTGCTGTGTGGCTAAATAATCAGGGCTCATCATATGTAAGCTGCGTTCAAGCAAAAGATTTTCCATGTACTAACACTACCAAGTAACATGATAATCAGGTGCAAAGCAGCTGATAGTAAATTTGTATGACTGGCATTTGGTAGTATTACCCCATTGTTAGTAATGTCTTAAAGGGTATGTTTTTTGCCATATAGATGTGATTGAGATTTGCAGAGTCTAATACTTGGGTCCATACAGTTTTTGAGCCTGTGGGCACCTCCTGAATTCTGACACAGGATGGTGGTTGTGACCACAAAATGGCTGCAGCAGGAGGCAGAACTACACACAGAGGAAGCCCAAGTGCAGGGGAGAAGAAGGATAATTTTTAACAATACACTGGGACCAATTTCCCACAAGGCACTGCCCCGGCGTTGTTCCTCCGTTTTCCCCAATTCCGAGCTTGAATTTCCCACTATTTGCTGTGGGGCGCATTTTGACCTGCGGCTTTGTGCCATTTTCCCTGTGGCTTCAGTGATCCTGTTTTTTTGAGGATCACTGAAGCTGCGGGGAAAATCGGGCAGAGCCGCAGGTCAAAATGTGCCCCACAGCAAATAGTGGGAAATTCAAGCATAGAATCGGGGCAAACAGAGGAAAGACACCGGGGCAGCGCCAAATGGGAAATCGGTCTGGGGAAAGAGGAATAAGGTAAGAAAACCAATACCGTAGTGTCAGCAGCCAATCAGGTCTCCAGTGGCCAATCAGAAGCCCTCCTGAGCAAGAGACCCTCTTGGTCACACTCATTTTCTAAAAACATTTGATGTGCACCAGGAAAGGTGTTGGTGGGTACCATGTTGAGGTCCTTGCTGCTCTGTACAACACAAGTTAACATGCACAGCCATCAGCTACATGTAGGAAAGTGCATGCACATTGGTTTTGCCATGCACAAATGTCTCTAGCAAAACATTTTCTGTCTCATTTTCACATGGCTAAAAACCAGGGGTCCGTTGGAGCGGGAGCGCACAGGAGCGCAGCTCCGGGAGTGAGGAGCCCAGGGGGCGGGCACATGACCAAGCCCTGCCCCCTCCTCGGCTTCCCCGAACAGTGCAGAGGCACAGCGCCCCGGGGAAAGCCCTGCTAGGGTCTTTATTGTTTTTAATGTTTTGTTTTAATATTGATAATTTTATCATTGTTCCTTTTATGACTGTGTGCTGCTTTTCCAGAGACTTGCTCAAGGTGGCATATAAATTTTCTAAGTATACCATTTTTTTATCTGGTCACATGACACATTAGTACTGGAGAAATTTCACCAACCCTTCAGCAACTTCCACCCCATCAGTTTGGTGTAGTGGTCAGGAGTTGGACTCTAATCTGGGAGAACCAGGTTTGATTCCCCACTCTTCCACATGCAGCTGCTGGTGTGACCTTGGGCCAGTCACAAGTTCTCTCAGAGCTGTTCTCTCATGAGCAGTTCTCAAAAGACCTCTCTCAGCCCCACCTACCTCACAGGTGTCTTGTTGTGGGGAGGGGAAGGGAAAGGGATGGGTGGTGCACATGTCCTGGGTATCTCAAGTCTACTTGAAACCTGGTGGTTTCAAGGGAGCAGGAAGAGAATGAGGGTGTGTTCTTTACGCTTATTTTTACTGCACAAAGTATTGGATGGGGAAGGGAATGGAGGAAGAGCAGGTCAGTTTCACTCACCTGTGGAGTGGAGCCTGAGGGGTGGGTGTTGCCTTCTGATACACTTCCGGTATGTTAGGGGGTATGGCATATGCAAATGAGTTATGCAAATGAGTTATGCTAATGAGCTCCTGCACCTCTTTTTCTACGAACTGACCCCTGCTAAAAACACACATATGTGTGTTTATAATAATGGCATATACAAGCAACCTCTGACCCAAGAGTAATATCTATTTAGGAAATTCCTCTTGTATGAAGCAGTCCTTAGCTGCTTTTTTTGTTTATTTGCTTTTAGCACACAGCAAGAACTGAGAAACAGCATAGTGGTTAAACTAGGGCTGAGGTCATCCAGGTTCAGATCTTGCTTGCCATGAAACTTGTTGGGTGGCCTTGTGCCAGTCATTCTCTGTCAGCATAACTTACTTCACTGGAGAATTCAAATGGCCCAGGAACAAGCCCAGGTGAGTAGCCCTGTGCTGGTTGAAACCAGTGCCACAGGGCACACCTGGCTCAGACTTGGCCAGCAAAAATAACAATGGCTTACTAATTGCCTGCTCCAGCACCATTAATGGAAAGAGGAGATAACAAGTGAGTAGGCACTGCTGAGTAGATAAGAACTCAGTGGCTACTGAGGCACCCACAGAACAGCTTGGGTTGGATCTGTGTGCTCTGGCCTGCCAGCAGCCCTCCAAGACACTGGCTTACCAGGAACTAGGGTTGCCAGCTCCCAGTTGGGAAATATCTGGAGATTTTGAGGGTGGAGCCTGAGGAGGATGAGGTTTGGGGAGGGGAGGGGCTTCAATGGGATGTAATGACATGCAGTCCACCTTCTAAAGGGGCAATTTTCTCTAGGTGAAATCTCTGTCATCTAGAGATCAATTGTAATAGCAAGAGATCTCCAGCCACCACCTGGAGGCTGGCAACCCTACCAGGAGCATTCTCTGTAAATTTATGTCCTTATTTACTTTATCTATAGCTTGCCTTTCTCAGTGAGACTCAAGGCAGAATACTGCATATAAAACAGAACAATTAGACAGCATAAAACAACCAATAAACAATGCAGTAGGACTAAGATTACAGAATTAGAGAACAACAAGAAGTGTCTATCTCAAGTCTACCAACAGAGTGGAAAGGGGTGGGTAGACCTGTTCTCCAGAGGCCAGGTCTACCAATATAGCAGAAAGGGCTGGGTAGACCTGTTCTCCGGAGGCCAGGTCTACCAATAGAGTGGAAAGGAATGGGTAAACCTGGCCTCCGGAGGTCTACCCACTGATTTCTCTCCCCCTGCTAACAGTTGTCCCGGCGAGGCCCACGCGCCTCAGAGGCACGGGGCCCGCCGATCTCTCCCCCCTGCCAGCTCTTCCCCCCACCCCTCCACCAGTGATGGTGAGGCCCGGCAGCTTCCAGCTGTGGGCCTCGCCAGCTCTTCCCCCCGCCAGCTCTTCTCCCCCACCCGCCAATGATGGTGAGGCCAGTGGCTTCTAGCCATGGGGGCCTCCAGCTCTTCCCCCCTCAGTGACGGTGAGGCCCGGCAAGGGCTTCTCCACCACCTGCCACTGCTGCCAGCAGCAGCAGCAGATCCGCGAGGTAAGTGCATTCCCTGCGCATGTGCAGGGAACGCGATTTTACTTTTGGGGAGATTTAAATATCCCCCCCCCCAGTTTTTTTTACTTTTTAGATTTTTCTGCACATGGGGGGAGTCCCCCAAGTGTGCAGGAAAATCTCCCTGCCCCCCAAGTGCCCTCCCCGTGCAGATTTAGATATCCGCACGGGGGTGGCCACTTGGGAATTAGATATATAGATGTGGCTGACAAACTATCTAAGGTTGCAGTCACATGTGCCAGAAAAAAACAGGAGAGAAAGCAAGGCTATTTCCTCCGGAGGAATTTGACCCACAGTTGCACTATCACACCGCCCTTTGAAGCTGTGGGCACAGTCTGTCAGTGTGTGATCAGACGCAACTGTGGGTGAGTCGGGGGGGGGGGGTTGTGCTGTTTGTTTTCCGTGCACTTAAATGAGGAATCAATGAATCGCACCTCTGTACTGAGGGCTCCCTATGGAGTTTGCGATGATGCACATACTGTGAAGGGGGAGACAATGGCATGGAGTCAGGATGGCCTGATTAGACCATCCCAGTGCCATGAGAGCACGCTGGAGCGACCAGACATGAGAAAGTCAATCCGTGGCCTCTTGCAACCCATTTCCTACCAGGTGTTCCCTGGTATCTTTTAACTCCACTTCTGCGGTGGAGCAGGATGGGTTGCCGACGGCTGCAGAGCACTTCCCAGATGTTGTCTGATCAAACTCTTTAAATCTGCCCAGCATTCATGCCTATGTCAGGTCTAATTGTGCATATGATTGCAGGCTAAGGCAAAGTATACTACAAGCAATACAGAAAGTGGATTACAAGATAAAAGACAATGTAGTAAAAGCAAGGGGGCTAGTCTGTCCCTGCCACACTGGATTTTGTGAGGATAAAATGGAGGAAGGACAAACCATTAGCTTCTGGGAAGAAGGGCAGGATAAAAAGGTAATAATGAGTAAGCAAGCTCTGATACACTCTTGACCAGGTTCCCTTAATGACAGCCAATCTGTAAGTCCCATGGCAGGGCCATTGGCAATATTTTTTTTTCCTGCATGTGAAACTTTTTCTCTTCCTGAATCATGTAATTTTCTGAAGTTCTTATTTATAGTACCACAGATTAATGAGCCTGTACTCTTTAAAAAAAAAACCTTTAGATTTGTCCTCTACATTGATCAGAACATAATTTCATATACAGCCATATTCACAATTTGTGGAACAAATGGTAATTGGGTAGCAGGTTACTCTAGTGATTATTCATTTTCCATAGCTGAATTTTCCTTTTTGTGAGCCCTAATGTGATTTTAAGTTTTTTTTAAAAAAAACTGCACTGGCTTTCAGAAAAATTATACAATCATATTGTGCTCAAAATATCTCATAAGCATCTGTCTGAGGACAATCTAAGGATAAACGAGGTGGATTTTAGAAAATGTGCATGGAACTGAAAAACAACAAAATAACCTAATGGGAAAAACACTTCAGGCTTTGGCACTTCTTATATGATTTATTGTTATATAGTATCTTGTAACCTTCTAATGTCTACTAAAGTTTGGACTTGGACCAACAGGCACATATGATAAAATCTAAGACTACCTTATACATTGCAGTACTCAGTGATTGTTCTGAGCAGTCATTCTGTTTCAGTCATAAACATACTGTTAGAACAGATTAAAGGAAGTGCTTCTTAATCTAAAGAGTGATTAACACGTGGAGTTCACTGCCACAGGAGGTGGTGGAGGCTACAAGCATGGACAGCTTCAAGAGGGACTTAGATAAACATATGGAGCAGAGGTCCATCAGTGGCTATTAGCCACAAAGTATAGATAGGAACTCTCAGTGTGGGGCAAGTGATGCTCTGTATTCTTGGTGCTTGACGAGGGGGGGGGGCAACAATGGGTGGGTTTCTAGTGACCTGCCCCCACTGCTGGACCTTCTGAGGGCACCTGGTCTTTTTGGCCACTGTGTGACAGAGTGTTGGACAGGATGGGCCACTGGCCTGATCCAACATTGGCTTCTTTTATGTTCTTACGTTCTTATACAGATGCAATAATGTACTGAGGAAAGTTTCTTATGGACCCTGTGCTAAGTCTGTATCTTCCCTCCTGTCAACAAAGAACATCATCATCAATATATCCAAAGCTCCATTGGGGCCAGGGCGTGCCGGGGTGCCGCTCTGGGAGAGAGGAGCCTGGGGGCGGGCACATAACCAAGCCCCGCCCTCTGGCAGAGCTGGAGGAAAGCCTCCCCCCCCCGCAGCTCGCTCTCCCCGGCCCATGCTTCGGCATAGCAACCCTGACATTCCTTGGTGGTCTCCTATCCAAATACAAACCAGGGCCAGCCCTGCTCTTTAACAATACAAAAAGACACAGGAACCAAATTTGAAGCAAGGAGCAAAAGCCAGTGAGGCTGCCTCTCTGAATCCCCCAGCCTCAGTGAGGATCAGCTGAGTTCAGCCTTCCATCCCTGGCCTCTGGCAAGGTGCTGGTCCTTGTTCATTTTGGTATTGCAAGTGAAAATTGACCTGATGCTGTGCTGATCCTGGAAGATGGATCAGGGCTGTGGCTGAATATATTTGCACTTTTAAAAAATGACCAAATCTATTCTTTGTAAGACTGTGGAATACCCAGGCAACTCTCTGATGGAAATGATCAGTGACCACTGACTGATGTGAAAAAGGTGTAACAGCTTGTTATACTGAGCTTTCATGTTGAATTAATTAATTTGACAACCCAGATGATAGCAAAGTCCCAAGGCAGCAGACTTTAGAAACTTTGAACTATCATCTTAATTTCTATTGAAGTTTTTCTTTTATAGGTCCAGTGATTAACAACACATGTTTGTAGCTCTAGGATCTGGGCAGGGATAAGAAGCTGTTTATTTTTAATCTGGCCACAGTCAGCAATACATACAGCATCCACTGAAGATTGGGGGCACCCAATGAAACTGTTGGGAAATAAGTTCAGGACAGACAAATGCAAATACTTCTTTAATCAATAAATAAAATGTGGAATTCACTGCCAGGGCCAGTGGGAGTAGTGATGGCCACAAGCATAGATAGCTTCCAAAGATCCATCCACAGATCCATCAATGGCTACCAGCCATGGTGACTGAAGGGAGCCTCCATTTACAGACATAGGTGTAAACTATAGAGGGGCTCAAGGGCTCAGGCCACCCCGAAATTTCCGGGGGGGGACTGAGCCCCCCCCAGCGAAACAAAGCGCCTGCCACCGCCTCTCCCCCCACCTCCCCAGGCCCTTCTTTCTTCCCCCCCGGCTCCCCTGTACCCACTCCTCCCTCCCTCCTTCCCTCTCCCTCCTGGGGCTCCGGGCAAATGCCCAATGTGATAGCGTCACCCGGAAGTGACGCCATCACACTGGGCATGTTGCTGGGGCGACATTCTAGCAATCGCCCCGAAACTCTATGGCACCATATGGCACTATAGAGTTTCGGGGCGATTGCCAGAGCATCGCCCCGGCAACATGCCCAGCGTGATGGCGTCACTTCCAGGTGACGCTATCACGTTGGGCATTCGCCCGAAGCCCCAGGAGGGAGAAGGAAGGAGGGAGGAGTGGCCAGGTGGGGGGGGAGAGGTGGTGGCGGCGGCATTGTTTTGGAGTGTGTGCGTGCTTTGCACATGCACGAGCCCCCCCCCCCCCCGGATTTCAAAACCTGACGCCCCTGTCTACAGATGCAGCAAACCTCTGAAGACAAGTTCTGGAAGGCTGCAACAGGGGATGGCATTGGCCTCTATGCCCTGTCTGCTTGGCCCTGCAAGGTAACTGCTTGGCTGCTGCGTGAAACAGTATGTTGGACCAGGTGGACCATTGGTCTGATGCAGAGGCTCTTCTTATGTTCTTAAAATGCAAGTGACAAACTGGGGAGTACCAAATGAATTAATCCATTGATTGCGAGTAGAACTGATATCACGCTGAAATGGAGATTCCAGGGCTAATCTGAAAAATATAACATAGACATACTTGGATCATCTTGAGGCTTCATTTTAAAAGGCACTTTTTGCCTCTGGAAATCACTGGAATTGTCAAACATTTGTTTCAATATTTTTCTTGTTGCAAAAAAAGTGAGAGTTTCTTGAGAGATGGGTGGAAGGAATAGGAGTGAGTTTTTCTCCATTATTTTAGCTCTCTGTTTCAACAGGACAGCTCCACACTGGGAAGAACTAAATGAAAACACTGTGGGCTTACCACTGAGCATCAAAGATGCTCAATGTGACTCACAGTGCTTATGGGATGGCTGACAGCTCCCACTTGAAAAGTCTTTCAGCATGGTGGAAAAATAATTGAATACACAGAAGTAGACAGCGTTTACATTCCTAATCTTTCACTTGGCTTTCCATACATTGTTCACACAGCCTGTGGTTGGATAAATATCTAAAAATAACTCTAGATATTACTTGGCATGTTTCTTAGTCTAGTAAGAAAGAAATCAAAGGGAAGTCATTGGTAGACTTGTCAAGCTGTGATAGGTTATATTTTTTTAATCTCATGCAGAAGAATAAGGTTATATTTTTTTAATCTCATGCAGAAGAATACTGAAATATCTAGGCAATTTTGAAATGTTAATCATCCTTATTTGTATTCCTTGGTTTACAGCAAGCAAAAGAGAACATCTGTCTGTCAAGTAGCAATTCATGTTTCTTTCTGAAAGGAAGATATGATAATTATCAAAATGTACAGAAAAAGGGGTTGGGTGGATGTGTGTGCTGCTAAACTGCTTTCATCAAATGTCAGTTGCTTCCTTGTAAGCTCATTTACCCCAGTCCAGCTGGCAACTGATTCATCAGGCTCTAGAAATACAGTTCTCCAAAATGTGGGTTAGGCCTTCCCAAGGAGATGTGACCATGACCAATTGCCAGCGAGTTAGAGTTTTCCTTATTAATTTGCTATGTGTGCCTTCAAGTTTGTACAACTATTTGGATGTGACACCTCAGCTGAAAAGATGCTAAGGTCTAACTATAAGTTACATTGTCCTCACCTCTTCCCAGGGTCCACCACAAGAACTATTCAATAGGGCATGCCTTTCAAGTTCCATGCTCAGAACTTTATTCCAGAAGCCCATGTGTATCGCTAAGGGGCAATGGGTTTTTTTCTTCTTCTGAGGGCTATGGCGGCAATCAACACACAAATGTTAAAGGAAAACAGATTTTATTAAGTACTTAAGTGGTCTACAAAAAACCCACACACATCTACCTAAGAATCAATGCAAGAAAATAATGTGCTCACATCCCTTCAGTTGTCAGGAACCCCTGGATAACACAATGGACAGACCCCCATGAGACAGGCCAGCAGCATACCATTTTTCCACAGTTTCAGTCTGTGTAGAAGTTCCAATCTCAGGGCTATTCCCGAGGTTTTATACACTATCTTAAGAGTCATTAATATATAACTGACTTTGACAGGAGTGATGCATCTCAGAGTCTCCCAAGGCCAACTGATTTAGCTGTGGTATGTTGTAAGCAACCAGTATAGATAACTGTGCTGCCTTCCCACTGCTCCCTTTTCCCTGTACCAGGTGCATAAGTTATAAGCAACATACTCCCTAGTTCAGTACATCAATTAAAGCTACATGCAAAGTAGAGACAAGTGTTAGGTTCTGGTCACACACAGTAAATAATCCACTTTCAATCCATTTTCAGTGCACTTTTGAGTTTCGAATTGGATTTTGCCAGTTCACACAGTAAAAATCCACTTGGAAAGTGCATTGAAAGTGGATTGAAAGTGGATTATTTAGTGTGTGTGACTGCAGCCTTAGGGTCTGTGAGGCAACTCAGGCACAAACAGAGAAATTGTGGCACATCACCTATCACCTTACAACGACAATGATCTTCCACAATTTCACTACAACATGTCACTCCCTGAGCCTCCAGATGCTCCTAGGGCATATGCAGTCAGAGGTACATGGAGACTCCATCTTAGATCAAGCAAGAAAATCACAGTAGGAATTACATACAATAAAGCATCATCTAATGATGAGACAGTGCAAGTGAGAAAGTGTCACACCCCTCATCAAGGGCTTATCTTGTGACCTTCCAAGATAACCTCACATTCAGACCAAATTAAGACCAGTACTTGGGGGGGGGGGGATAACTCTGCATTCCTCCCTACACAAGGAATATCCAAGTCATCAATCAACAGGAAAAATCCATATCCTGCCCCACTAGAGTATATCCCACCATTGAGAGAAAAGTTGGATAGAGATTAATAAATTAAACAGAAAACCTTGTTTCTGCCAGTAGCAGAAAGAGGTGCAGATTTTGAGGATAAGCCGGCCACTTTTGGGGACTTGGCATTTTAGATGCAGTTACCCCACTAACCGCCTTACACTGCCACAGGGCTGTCCCTCCACCATCATGATTCTTGGTGATGTTTCCTCTCCAGGATCAGGCAATGTGTGAATCAGTTCCTCTCTTTCCCCTGAATCCCCCTCTCTCCATCTGCTTTCAGCCAGGTTCCCCATTAGCCTGGTTTTGGTTTCCTGTTCATTCTCCATCTCAGTCCTCTCTCTCCTAAAGCTCTGCCTCCAAGTTCTTTCTCCCATTCTCTGCCAGCAGCATACACCTCTCCTACCTTTCTCACCTAACAGCTTCCCGGTCATCATGCTACTACTTCTGTCCTCCTCCATTTAGCCTTTCTCAGCTAGGCTCTAAGTTCCCTGTCTACATCCCTTTGACCTTTCCACTTTCAGCCCAGTCTTTCTTTTACCAGTGCCCCCGCCAGCCTCCACTGCAACCATTTCTCCCTCCTTTTCTCTGTTTAGACACATTGTATATACATCCATGGGTCGATTCCACTTGGACTATCCATGGGTGGATGCTTGTATCTAAATAGGATGTCTTCTACTAGGAATTAATTGCTACATTTGCCAGTTTTGTGTGCTTTTATGTTATTTCATTGTCTTGATATCTTCCTTCCTTTTTTTAGCTATTACTGTAGTCAATCAAGATTGACCTACATAATTTGAAACTCTTCAGCATGTGCGTGTTCTTCCCCACAAGTATCACCCCAAGTACATGCTTGTGTATAGCAGACATAGGATCCCACATCAGGATCAGGAGATACACATGTAAAGATCGTACCTCTGCATCCACCTTGCTTCTGCTAGATTAACACATCCATGTCCAATTTGGTTTGCAACTATGATACTGTTTTCCCAACCTGAAATGGCTTCTAGGGATCTGTTATTTGCTACACTGGGGAAACTTACATGTACTGATGACTACAGATTGTCTCCACCAAAACAGCCAACCACTATTTCGTGCATGACTCTTTTTGTGCAGATATGCCAAAGATCCATATGGTTCTGCCTTTGTTTGCCCTGAGGTGGGGTCTATACTGATAGCAATAATGGTAAAAATGGGAATTATTACTGCCAGCTTAAATGACAGTCTATGAATTTTGGAAAGTTGCCTAAGGTTATTTGGAGTTAGTTATAGCTACTGCTAATCTTTGATCAACATCTTTGGTTTTCAGTTAGTTAAATGCAAAAACTGGAAAAAAAAATCTTTAACTGAACAGAGCCTCAAAGATTTGTCTGTTTAGTACAAGACCTTAGTTGCATTCAAAGCTCCCAAGAGCCAAATCTGATACATGTGCACACATTTTTAAAAATCATCTCAGTGCTGATCATCAGATTCTCAATTATGTGGAAAGAACAGCTTAATAGAGTATCCTGGACTTTCTGGAGACTTCATCATTGAGAACTTAATTCACTATATTCTGATTCTAAAAAATTACCTGGTAATGGGTGGAGCCAGGGATAGAGTCTGATAGGTGGGTTTTCTGGTTAGCAGCTGGAGCCAGGTCCAGGAATTGACTGATGAGTAGCAAGTGTTTGGTGAGCTAAAGAGCTGAGCTTGGTGAGTTTCTAATGGGTCACTAGATATTTTACCAGATTTAAAAGTTCTGACTCATGTTACCTGGTTTATTCAGTAAAATATCCAATTCTGAAACCAAGGTAGAAATACCAAATTAGGAGGTATAATACCTGATGGTTGACATCCTGATCTGAATGACTCAACACTTTCAGTTGCCAAGGTGAAGATATATTTATCTCAATTACTTAGAAAGATGCCAGTGTAGAGTATATATTGGAAATTAGCTTGTTTGCTTGCTAAGCAAAGTAAATATATAACACATAAGGTAATGCTGGACTTGAAGGACTAGAAGAGTACCTTGCCAGACTTGTTTGATCAGAGGAACGGGGCGGGGGGGGGGGAACAGCTCCCACAAGGGCTCTATAATGGTACCTCCAGACTTCTGAATAACCTATTGTTTGACTCCAGCCCAAATCCCTACACCCCTGCAATATTATAAGGATGCTGACATTTACAATGCCCTGCCTGAAAAGGCTCCAGTGGATGGTGAAACTGTAGACACAGGAAAGCCCAGTGCAATCAATTACCTGATGAACAAAACAACCCTGACCTTTAAAGCTGACAAAAACAGTAATCTTGGCATTCAATTTGTCATCTTGCCATAATGGAACCAAAGTACTTATCCAGAAAGCTGAAGAGGAGGGACATCACTGGCATGTCACAGTGCTCTGTTTACAAACAAGCATGATATTTTGTTTTCACTGGGAGATCTCCAGTCTTTTCTTCTATGCCTACATGCTTCTTTGGAGGCCACCCGCCATTCAGAATTTTGAGGAGAGATGCATTTACACAGCACTACTGTATCCATATCTTCTAATTTTAGGTGTGAATGAACTGGCAGTAGTGAGTCATCGAAATCGTGTTTGGAGTGACATTTGTTTCTCACCAACACGTGTGTGTAGATTAAAAATATTCTGTGGTAAAGCAGAATACAGAGGAGTGTCCTCCAGAGTGATACTAGCTTTGCTCAGCAGGCAAGATTCCTCAGTCAAATTAAACTCGGATGTTTGCTAGCTAGAAGAATTAACTTGCCACATAAGCCTAGTTGGAGAATTTTACAACTCTAGGGGGAGGGATAGGTTTATCCTGTATTGCATTATACCTTTACAGATTAGGAACTGTGGTGACTATGGAATGGATTAGGAAATCATTCTCCATTAGCAGAGATTTCCCAACAAATGCTGTAATATCTCAGTCCTTGTGTTCTGGGGTGGAATGTTTATTTCAAAAACTAATTCCAGGGTGCATGGTCTCAGGGAGCCTATGCTCAAATTAAACCATCTTCCTCTGCAGTATCTTAAGAGCTTTCTCCCAAGAATTGCATTAGCATGTTTTTCATTCAATATATGCACCACTCTGGCTTGTGAAAATATTAATTTATTGATTTACTTCTCTCTTTCCCATGCTCAGTTGACTTCACTCATCTCAGTGATGGCACCACATAGTCAGATCTGGTTGGCCACACAGCATCATCCTGTTCACTGGGTGACTGGATGACATTAACCATCCAGAAAGAGAGAAAGCCAGTGACTGCAATGAAAAAGGCCAATGCTATGCTGGGGGTTATTAGGAAGGGAATTGAAAACAAATCAGCCAGTATCTAAATGCCCCTGTATAAATCGATGGTGCGACCTCATTTGGAGTACTGTATACAGTTCTGGTCGCCACACCTCAAAAAAGATTAGCATTGGAAAAAGGGCAGAAAAGGGCAACTAGAATGATTAAAGGGTTGAAACACTTTCCCTATGAAGAAAGGCTGAAGCGCTTGGGGCTCTTTAGCTTGGAGAAACGACGGCTGAGGGGTGACATGATCGAGGTTTATAAGATTATGCATGGGATAGAGCAGGTAGAGAAAGAAGTACTTTTCTCCCTTTCTCACAATACAAGAACTCGTGGCCACTCCATGAAATTGCTGAGCAGTCGGGTTGGGGGGGGGAACAATGGGAGGGCTTCCTGCCCCCATTGCTGGACCTTCTGAGGGCACCTGGTGCTTTTTGGCCACTGTGTGACAGAGTGTTGGACTGGATGGGCCACTGGCCTGATCCAACGTTGGCTTCTCTTATGTTCTTATGTAGTGTGGAGTTGCGGTTGGAGTATAAGATAAGGATCTGGAAGACCCAGGTTCAATTTCTACACTGCCATAGAAGCTTACTGGGTAACCTTAGGCCAGTCACACACTCTCAGCCTCATTCACCTCACAGGATCATTGTGAAGATAAAACAGAGGAGAGAATGATATGAGCCACTCTGGGCCCTCAATGGGGACTTAAATGAAGTTATCAATCTATAAATAAATGAACCATATAACTATTCCAGGAGGCATTATTTTTCAATCTCATTTATTCTAATCTCATTTATTTTAATTTATGTTCTAAACGCAATTAAATAGTTAGCATCATCTTCTTCACTGTGTGATCCCTGACTGATTTAGTCCTATATCATTAGTCCTGTCCCCAGGCCTGTAGCCATGGGTGGGGGGAGGGATGACAAGGGCAATACCCCACCCAAAAGCACCCTGCCCCACCAAACAGCTTTGAAAGCCACCCCCTCACTGGTCATACCAAGTGCGGGTGGTCTGCCCTTGGTGTAAATCATTAGAGGTGGAGGGCTCCGGGAGCATGTGGTGCCAGTGGCAAAAAACCAGACAAGTGCCAGCCAGCCACAGCAGAGCAGCAGAGTGCACGCTGGTGCAAGCATCGCAACCCAGGTCTTCCTCCGTGGTTTCCCATCCAAGAACTAACCATGGCTGATGCTGCTTAACTTCCAAGCTCTGACAAGCTCAGGCTACTCTGGGCTATTCAGGTTGCTCACTTTGGATTATGAAGCCCCTTAATTTAAGAAATGAGTTCCACTATTCATTCAGTGTGTGCTGCAGTGGTGGTAGTAGTACAAGAACAGTTTGCACTTGCACATTAATAACCTGTTAAGTGCATGTTAATAACATGTGAATAGCATATGGAACACACTGAATTACTACAGTACAGAACCACAGTACAGTATTTGTACAGTACAGTACAGTATTTGCATCCCAATTGTCTTGTCTCGTTTTGGGTTATATTAAAAACTGTTAGACAGGGGCCTCTAGTGCCTCAATAAGTTAATTGGGTGTACCCTACTTGGAGACCTAGTCTGGATGGCCCAGGCTAGCCCAAGCTTATCAAATCTCAGAAACTAAGCAGGGTTAGCCCTGGTTGGTAGTTGGATGGGAGACCACCGAGGAACCCTAGGGCTGCTACACAGATGGCGAACCAACTCTGAATGTTTCTTGCCTTGAAAACACTATGGGGTGGCCTCCCCTCCCCAAACCCCACCCTCTCCTGGATCCACCCCCAAAGTCTCCAGGTATTTTCCAACCGAGAGCTGGAAACCCTACTGTAAGGATGGAGCAGCTTTAAGAGTGTGAAGAGAACAGACAGGGAAATATGCTAGCAAGATACGTGTAAAAGCAGAGTGGGTTTGATCTGGAGCCACTCTTGCCAAGCATCTCTGTATCCTGGAAGATGTAAGAAGTGGCAAGCCAGGGTTAAGCCAGGATCCCCTTTTGTACATCATGGGAACCATTGTGATTAATAAAACAAATTCAAACACTGGCTTCAGATTCAGGTTTACTAACTTCAGGTTTACTAACTTCAGATTCAGGTTTACTAACTAACTGTAGTTAGACAGAAGGCCTAAATTCAGACAATCAGCTAACTATGGTTAGTATAAAGTTAGTATAAAGATAGATTCAGGCTCATCTGAACCAGCAGAACAAAATTTAAGTCCAGTGGCACCTTTAAGACCAACAAAGTTTTATTCAAGGAATATGCTTTCCTGTGCATGCACACTTCTTCAGATAAAACTCTGTCTCACTGTATCTTAAGAAGCATGCACGTACACGAAAGCTTATGCCTTGAAAAAAACTTTCTTGGTCGTAAAGGTGCCACTGGACTCAAACGTTGTTCTATGGGTAGTATAAATAAATCACGGTTTCACATGACATCTGAACAGAACCTCTGATTTCACATAATAATAAATTCTGAGAAGCCTGTAAGTTCAGTCTTGATCTTAATGGTTAAGTAAGATTTGTATACAGCATTCAGCTTTTAACATTCAAAACAAATGTCCCTACAATTTGAGCTCCTAGCTGGATATGGTCTTCAGCGTGAGAGAAAAAAATAATTATAATCAGGGGTCCTTTCGTAAAAAAAGAGGTGCAGGAGCTCATTAGCATAACTTATTTGCATATGCCACACCCCCTGACGTCACCGGAAGTGTCAGAAGGCCAAACATCCCTGACGTCATCGGCAGTGTGTCAGAAGGCAAGAAGGGAGGGAGGGGAAAGGAAGGAAAGGAACAGGAAAGAAGGTAGGTAGGTAGGTGGGGGAGAGAGAGAGAAGAAAGGAAGGAAGGAGGGAGGGAGGGGGGAAGGAAGGAAGAAAGAAAGGAACAGTAAGGTAGGTAGGTAGGTGGGGGAGAGAGAGAAGGAAGGAAGGGACAGGAAGGTAGGTAGGTAGGTGGGGGAGAGAGAGAAGGAAGGAAGGAACAGGAAGGTAGGTAGGTGGGGGAGAGAGAGAGAAGAAAGGAAGGGAGAGAGGAAGGAAGGGACAGAAAGGTAGGTAGGTGGGGGGAGAAGGAAGGAAGGAAGGAAAGAAGGGGGAAAGGAAGGAACAGGAAGGTAGGTAGGTGGGGGAGAGAGAGAGAGAAGAAAGGAAGGGAGACAGGAAGGAAGGGGGAAAGGAAGGAACAGGAAGGTAGGTAGGTGGGGAGAGAGAGAGAGAGAAGGAAGGAAGGAAGGGGGGGCGCTTCTCCCCCCCCACTGGGGCCAGAGTTTCCCTTCCTCCCCCCTCTTGCTTGGGCCCCAGGGGCCTTACGCCTCTGGGGCCCGGCTTCTCCCTCCCTTGCGCCCCCCTGGGGCCCGGGAGCAGTGAGTGGGGGAGGGAGGGAAGGAGGAGGCTTCTCCAGGAGCTTCTCCGGGAGCAGTGAGGGGGGAGGAGGGGGCTGGTGCCGGGGGGAGGGAGCAGGGAGGAGGCTTCTCAGGGAGCAGTGAGGGGGGGAGGAGGGGGCTGGTGCCGGGGGCGCTCGCCGCGGCCCCAGGAGTTTGAGAGCGGGGGAGGCTGGTCCTGGGGCCAGCGGCGCTCGTCGCGGCTCTAGGCATTTGAGGGCGGGGAGGGCGAGGGGAGGCTGCTGCTGGGGCCGGCGGCACTCGCCGCGGCCCCAGGCTTTTAAGGGCGGGGGGAGGGTGGGGAGGGTGAGGGGAGGCTGCTGCTGGGGCCAGCGGCACTCGCCGCGGCCTCAGGCTTTGGAGGGCAGGGGGAGGGCGGGGAGGGCGAGGGGAGGCTGCTGCTGGGGCCGGCGGCGCTCGCCACGGCCCCCGGCTTTTAAGGGCGGGGGAGGGTGGGGAGGGTGAGGGGAGGCTGCTGCTGGGGCCAGCGGCGCTCGCCGCGGCCTCGGGCTTTGGAGGGCAGGGGGAGGGCGCGGAGGGCAAGGGGAGGCTGCTGCTGGGGCCGGCGGCGCTTGCCACGGCCCCGGGCTTTGGAGGGCGGGGAGGGCGAGGGGAGGCTGCTGCTGGGGCCGGCGGCGCTCACCGCGGCCCCGGGCTTTGGAGGGCGGGGGGAGGGTGGGGAGGGCGAGGGGAGGCTGCTGCTGGGGCTGGCGGCGCTCGCCGCGGCCCCGGGCTTTGGAGGGCGAGGGGAGGCTGCTGCTGGGGCCGGCGGCGCTCGCCGCGGCCCCAGTCTTTTAAGGGCGGGGGGAGGGTGGGGAGGGTGAGGGGAGGCTGCTGCTGGGGCCGGCGGCGCTCGCCGCGGCCCCGGGCTTTGGAGGGCGAGGGGAGGCTGCTGCTGGGGCCGGCGGCGCTCGCCGCGGCCCCGGGCTTTGGAGGGCGAGGGGAGGCTGCTGCTGGGGCCGGCGGCGCTCGCCGCGGCCCCAGGCTTTTAAGGGCGGGGGGAGGGTGGGGAGGGTGAGGGGAGGGAAGGAGGAGGCTTGTGCCGGTCGGCGGTGGCCTGCCGCTGCCGGGAGGAGTGAGTGGGGGGCGGGGCTTTGTTAAGTCCCCGCCCCCCGCCCTCCTCTCTCCCGGAGCGACGCTCCGGCGCGCCCCGGCCCCAACGGAGCCCTGATTATAATAGATACAAACAAAATATTTTACTGGTGCCACTGCAGTCAAACAACATTGAAGGTTGTTGATGGTGGGAGGTGCTCTAGGGACAACAGTCAGAGTGCGCAAGTTTCACATATAATTACAAAACATGGATGGTTTTTCACAGTATGGGCAGTAAATAAGGCAATGTGCTCAAAAGCATAATTCTAGGAAGAAGCACTTGAGCAGCCCATGTTCATCTGTAGTTTTAAGAGAGAAAGAGAAACCTGTTACAGAGAAGGAAACATGCTATCGTTACAGTTTTCAGACCTATTTTTGAGAAACAACAGACTGTCTCTATAGAAACATTAAGCCCCACAACAAAATTCTTGGAAATTGAAGATCTGACAGTATCTTAGCTTCTGGACTCAAGCTGGCCTGTTTCATAAAATCACAAATATTTCATTAATTGTACATGAAGCTTTTGACAAGAACACGAAGAGAATGGACTAAGCCAACAAGAGATTATTCATAAAATAAGTGTTTGGAGAGAGGGAAAGGAACATATGTAAATTCTACGTTTAATTTGCAACATTCAGGTTCCTGTTCTTAGAACTGAAGGGATGGGTGTTCACTTACTTTCAACGTTGCTGACTTCCTGTGTGACTTTGGCAAAATCAGTTTGTTTCTTTGTGCTTCTTTTTTCTTCTACTGGAAAGCAGAGGGAGACGAGCATTTCTTTTCTCACATGAAGAAAAATTGGGTATTAATGACTCCCTCCTTTTTGTTTTGTCTTGTTCCTGAACTACTTTTTGTTAGCTGTACCAGCATGTTTTACCAGCATGAAATCTTGCCCAGAAATTGCAGAGAAGTTTGCTGTTGAGAGAATATTCTGCATTTCATAATGCTATCTATTTAGCCCCTTTATCCCACCTTTAACCAAGGAGCTCAGAATATATACATTGATCTGCCTTCCTCCATTTGACCCTCTCAACAACAATCTGGGGATACACACACAAGTGAAGAAATAACTTGATGAAATAATGAATGGCCATTCTGCTGGTATTGCAATGCATGCTAGGATAGCACCCATATGTTTGCAGGGAAAGTTCAGAAAAGAGGAACCAGAATTGAATGATCATCCATGGGTTGCCAGGTGGTGGCTGGAGAACTCCCAGAATTACAACTGGTCCCCAGCTTACAGAGATCAGTTCTCTTAGAGAAAAGATCTGCTTTGGAGGGTGGACTCTATGGCATTGTACCCTGCTGAGGTCCCTCCCCAAACCCTGACCTCCACAACCTCCACCCCAAAAATCTCCAGGTATTTCCCAGCCCAGAGCTGGCAACCCTATCCACAAGATCTATCTTGGTTTTACAAACTGCACAGGCTTTGCATTTACCTGCAAACTAGCTTGGATGTTGTGCTGAGAAATAACTGAGGTGCTAAGCCTCAGAGTACCAAATGAGCACAAATGTGGCTTGCTTCTTGTGCCCCTATGCCCATCTTGCGCTTCCTTTCTCCTTTTTCCTTTCTTGCATTTATGACTCCAGAGTCCTAGACTGGAACAAACTCCCATTCCCTGGGACATATGCTTGCAGGTTCCAGGATGAACCAGGGTTTGCTTACTCCTCCACAAAACCACAGCTAAATCCTTGCATAATTTTGGTTTGTAGGGTGTGAACAAATTTTCATTCCTCTGGGCACCAGCATTCACATGTCATGGGTAGAAGAGAAGAATAAAAGATATTGGATTTATACCCTGCCATTCACTACCCAAAGGAGTCTCAGAGTGGCTTACAATCTCCTTTCCCGTCCCCTCCCCACAACAGGCACCCTGTGAGCAGTGTTCCCTCTAAGCTGAGTTACTGTGAGCTAGCTCGCAGTTTTTTAGCCTCCATCTCACACATTTTTGTCTTAGGTCAGGAAGGATGGCTCCAGAGCAAACTAATTTATGCAGTAGCCAAATCGCTTGCTCACAACTTTAATGCTAGTAGCTCACAAAGTAGAATTTTTGCTCACAAGATTCCACAGCTTAGAGGGAGCATTGCCTGTGAGGTAGGTGGGGCTGAGAGAGCTCCTTCGAGGAATGCTCTTGAGAGAAAAGCTCTGAGAGAACTGTAACTGACCAAAGGTCACATGTGAAGGAGTGGGGAATCAAACTCGGTTCTCCCAGATTAGAGTCCACACTCCTAACTACTACACCAAACTGAGTAGTTAGGGGTGCCAAGCTCCAGGTGGGGCCAAGAGATGGCCAGCTTTTACAACTGATCTCCAGACAACAGAGATCAGTTCCCCTGGAGAAAATGGTTCCTTTGGAGAGTAGGCTCTATAGCATTATACCATGCTGAGGTCCCTTCTCTCCTCAAACCCCACCTTTCCCAGCCTCCACCCCCAAAATCTCCAGGTATTTCCCAACCCACAGCTGGCAACCCTATGGGTAACTGAACTTTCCAATCCTTATTACACAGAAGGAATAGGACGAAAGGAGGGAGCAAGGGGAGTGTGCAAGAAATAAGCTGTGAACATGCGTAGTGCAGCAGGCAATAAGTTTAAAGTGTTTGCCTGAGAAGCACAGAGCACAAATGTACAGTGATTTGGATGTACAGCTCTGATCCAAGTGATTCTAGGGATCACTTTTATCCTACGTGGGATGGATCCAGGGAAGCTGTTTCAAGCGACCCATCCAGGATACCCCTCGTTGCCAGAAAAGAAAGACACGTAGTGGTATTTCACATTTTTCAAATGCAAAAGGCTCACGCAGACATGTTTTTCCCTCCAGCAGCTCTTTTGAGGTGCAGAGACTGGAACCTCCTACAGACTCAGGCTGTGGTCACATGGCACCCCAATTGCAATTTCCTCCTGCTGGACTTTAAATCCAGGATTTTTTCATTCCGGTTGGGATGATCACACATCCCAGCCCGGCGGTGGTGGCTGGGGGAGGCAAAGTGAGGGCCACCCGCACGCCCGCACACAGCTGCCTTCCTCCAAATGCCGCATGGAGGAACTGGCTGGCTGGCTGGCTCGCCCTGCACTCCGCTCCGGGCCCTGAGCCCCACCAATCGCCGCCTGATGGAAAATAGGGAAAAATAGGGAGAAGCACGCCCGGGGGGGGGGGTGCCAGGTGGCGGTAGCCAGTGGGGCTCAGGGCCTGGAGCAGAGCGCAGGGCGTTTTGAGGATCCAGGGCCACCAGGCGCTTGAGTGCCCATGCCCTCAAGAGAAAGAAGGGGGGAGGAAACCCCAGAAGAACGATCAGACAGCCCTTATCGCAATCATTGCGAGAAAGGGCTGTCCAGGTCCGTAAAATTGTGCGTTTAAAGCGCAGGAAGCTGGAAAACACTTGATTTTCCGGGGGTCGGAAAACGCGCTAGGGTCCCGGGAGTGAGCCCGTTTTGGTGAGGGAGGGGGATCAGCTGGTCTGATCATCAAATTTAAATCCAGGAGGGAACAGCAGTGAATCCCAATTTAAAGACCGTGTGACTGCAGCCTCAGAGCGTGGGGTTCATTCTGATTGATTTTTCCTTTTAATGTTAGAAGCAGGGCTATTTTTGGGCAGGAACGCACAGGAACGGAGTTCCGGCTGGCTTCTGAGGTGGCCATGCTTACAGCCTCCCCCCCCCCACCTGGTTCCCCAGGTGCCTCACAAACCGCGGGATGCGTGGGGAAGCCAAGCTGGGATGCGTGGGGAAGCCAAGCCGATCCAGGGAGGGAAGGCAGTTTAAACTGCCTCCCCTCCTTGGGTTCCCCAGGTGCCCTGCAGCTGCGGGGCACCTGGGGAAGGCGATCCAAAAACTGCCTTCCTTCCCTTGGGTCCCCATGGACCCCGCAAGCTGCAGAGCACCTGGGGAAGCCGATCCTGGGAGGGAGCTTCACTGTCAGGGGTGTGGCCTATTATGCTAATGAGTTCCTGCTGGGCTTTTTCTGCAAAAAAAGCCCTGGTTAGAAGAAATGGTGGGAGATCTGATCATAAGATTTCCTTCTAATGTGTAGTTGGGCCACAAATTCTCCCAAAATCTAGAGCTCCATGCATATTGAAATTTCCTATACCTCTTCTAAAAAGACTGTGTGGGCTACATATATACTATCACACTGTAGACCACGAATGCAGTCAGTTTAAAGTTCTACTTTGTTCCCATTCTCTGTGCAATATTTCAGTTGCACATGAACAATCCAGTCCTCATTTCTTTTCTTTTTTTCATAGGAAACATACCTCCAACCTCATGGAAACTACAGGAATGCTACATTCATGGGCAGATTGGCCATTTAGGCCACTGGGAAGAGTCATGATGGGCTGATGGCCTGGGGTGGCCCCCCCACTGGGTCCACTGCTAGTGCCACCCCCATTCAAAGACAGGGGCAGGTGGGAGCTGGAGATACAGGGAAGGAGGGCTCATCATGCAATGGGCATACCCTCCCGCCCACACCCCTAGCCTGGCCCCACCATGCATCCTCCTGGCCCATTCCTACCTGGCTGGGCCTGATTGTGGTGACAGATGGGATGGGCCTGCCTAGCCCAGCTTAGCCATGGCAAGGGACAGCTCAGCCCAGCTGTGGAAAGGGGTGGGACATGCCCACCTGCCCATTTCCAGCCTGGCCAAGCTGCAACAAGTGAGGGGATGCTCCTTCCCAGACCACCTTCTCTTGGTCTTGCTGCACGGACAGGATACGTCCCACCTGCCCAGCCCTGCTGGGTGCTTCCTGCTCAGGTCTATATTATAATCAGGTCTATTATAGGGCTGTAACAGCAACCTCAAAGAATGCTGTGAACACAGAAGTCTTTTCAGATTTTTCTATAAGAAAAAAAGTGTTGCTCAAACATTAAGAAAAGCCCATACAAAGAAGAAGAAGAAGAAGAGATTGGATTTATACCCCGCCCTCCACTCCCCAAGGGAGTCTCAGAGCGGCTTACAAACTCCTTTTCCCTTCCCCTCCCCACAACAGACACCCTGTGAGGTAGGTGGGGCTGAGAGAACTCTTTCCCAAGCTGTCCTTGAGGGAACAGCTGGTACAGAGCTATGGCTTGCCCAAGGTCATCCAGCCAGGTGCAAGGGGAGGAGTGAGGAATCAAACCCTGTTCTCCCAGATTAGAGTCCGCGCACTTAACCACTACACCATACTGGCTCTCTTTCATCTCATGGAAGAGAACTGGCATGAAACTCTGGATTGGGGCCTCAAGTTTCTTACCTACTATGTTTCACAGGCCCAGAGCCCATGCTGCTTAAATGTAAATATTTCCTGTTGTAAGATATTGTTTTCAACCCTTTGCCGTCCTAGTCGTATTTTTCATTGCTACATGGCATGTTTGATTACCTTGTCCTATTAATTCCTGATTTGAATTAAAAAATTGCTTGCAGATCCATTGTGCATTTTCTAAATTACGTCCTAGAGCAACCACTACCAAGCTCTGACAAATTCTAAGATGGGAAACTTCCCAGAAAAAAGACACAAAACCAGTTGTCTGGAACATGACTAGTGAGATGAAAATCAAATGGTATGGACTGGTACTAAAAGCAGAAGCTTGTCCATATTTTACTCAGAAGCCACTGTGTTGACTGGGACTTGCCCCATGTACATGCTTACACAGAACTGAAACATTAGGCTGAGTTGCAACAGTCAATTTAATGTTAAAATATGTGTGAACTCAGCTGATTGCCACATATGCTTTAAACCTCTCCCCTTCCTCTAATGTGGTACACAGTGAAGAAAATAATTCCCTTTACCAACAAGTGCTTGCACATGGGTGAGCCGGACTTAATTCCACATAGCCTTCTTCATGATTCTAAGCTTAGATTAATTAGGGGTTGGATTCCTGGTTTGGAGGTGGATGGGTGGACTAACGCCAGTAGATCTGAGCGCCTGCATTTGTATGTCACAGACAGCCACAATTAGTTTCTAACAGAGACTCCATTACTGCATTTATTTGAGAAGGGAGTGGGAGTGGGAAGAGCAAGGCATGCACACTTCTACTCTCTGCCAACAAGCCAGGTTCATGTGCCTTCCAGCTGCAGTTAAATTTGCCATCTGAATACAGTTAAATTTTGCTAATATGGACAGACAACAGTAAGGGACAAATCATGAAAAGTCTTCCCTGCTGCATATATACACAACAATCTACAGAACATTCATTCAGAAATATGTCCCACTAAACAATAATTGTTATTTTGTCCTAAGGAGTCTGACTTTCAGGAAAGTATCAGAATTTATTTCTCAAACCTGAATCACTGGTGACACCTTATGGCCAAGTCACTGAAGTGAAACATAACTGAAATGTCCAGATTAGAGTGAACGTCAGGGCTCTGCTGCATTAGACCACTGGTCTACCCAGGGCTGTATCCACAGCAGCTCACCAGATAGCCTGGAAGGCCCATAGGAAGGCAGGGGTACTGAGGCCAAAGCCTCCCCCTCTTTCTTACTGGAGTATTCTTCAGGGATATTTTGCTTCTGAAAACAAAAGTACTGTTCAGCCAGCCAGGCTAGTATCTTCCATGAATTTGAAACTGTCTCATTATTTTAAAGCCACATAAGCCAAATCCTATTGCAATATGTACAACACATTAATTAGTGTGAATATTTTTTTTAGTCCTGAATCTATTGCCAATTAATTCATTAGGTACACTGAAGTTTAATATTTTTGGAGCGTATTTTATCTACTTTCTCCAGACCATGCATGGTTTTATAACTCTTAATCACATCATCATCCCCCCCAATTACATTTTTCCTAAACTGAAAAGCTCCAAACTTTTTCTTGTCCACCCTCTTGATCATATTAGTTGCCTTTTTCTGCACCTGTATGGAGTAATCAGAACTGTACGCAACATTTCAAATACAGATGTACCATAGTTCAATGCTAGCTGTTTAACTTTCAGTCCCTCTCCTAATAAACTCTAACACAGAGTTTGTCTTTAACTGAGTAAATATTTTCATTGAGCTATAGACCAGATTTCTTCCCTGGTCAGTTATCTCTGGTTCAGACTTCATTACTGAAAGTACATATATAATGTGCTACCAGCTCACGTTGCCTCTGCTTGCCCAATGGATTTTTGTGGCTCAATTCTGCCTTAGAAACCTGAGGACAAGGCAAGGCTACCTTCTGGTGCCCCCCCCCCCCCCATTTTCAAACATTAATGTATTTTAACCTCTGAGCCACCCCAGCCCCTGTATTTCTCAGGGCATATACCCAATTACACATGCACAAGCTGCACGTATCCCCTTACACAAAAATGTTTAAGCACCGAGGCATGCATTGTTAGAAGCATGGACAGCTTCAAGAGGGAATTAGATAAACATATGGAGCAGAGGTCCATCAGTGGCTACTAGCCACAAGCAGTGTTCCCTCTAAGCTGAGTTAGTGTGAGATAGCTGACACTTTTTTAGCCTCCAGCTCACACATTGTTGTCTTAGCTCAGGAAGGATGTTCCAGAGCAAACTAGTTTATGCAGTCGCCAAATCACTCACTCACAACTTTAATGCCAGTAGCTCACAACATAGAATTTCTGCTCACTCCACAGCTTAGAGGGAACATTGGCCACAAGGTATAGATAGGAACTCTCAGTCTGGGGCAAGTGATGCTCTGTATTCTTGGTGCTTGGGGGGGCAACAGTGGGAGGGCTTCTAGTGTCCTGGCCCCACTGATGGACCTCCTGATGACTGAACGCCCAGGAGGAGAGCAATGGAAGAGGCCCACCGTCATTTCATTTAACACTTCGATTCTGTGGAAGGACTGCTGCTTCTGCTTTCAGAACATCTTCCTCCCTTCAGACTGTTTCGTAAAGCAGATGCAGGCCTGTGGCAGCGCAATCCCATCTGCCTGACTCTAGAACAACTGCTGGGGGGGGGGAATGTTTGAGCTGTGAGTCTGCCCACACCAGAGAATCAGCTCCCCCCTGCCACCGCCGCTGCCCAAGTGGGAGGGGAAAGGAGTGAGGAAGGAAAGTTGAGCAGACCTCGGGACTGGGGAGGAGCCGAAGGACCACACGATCCATGGCTGGAGGAGCATTCTCTGTGCAGGGGGGGGTGAGTCCTCAGTGGGGCTGTGCACTGTACTCAAACCCCCCCCCCCCCCCGCTGGGACTATGCAATCCTGTGCACTGTACTCACCCCTCAACTGCCGCCATTTTTTGGCAGGGCTCAGCGGGGAGCCTGTTTGGCCGTCCAGGATTTGCCACCTGGTTCACAAGGCAGCCCAGTTTGCTCTGCTGGCGGGGGGGGGGGGGGAGAGGGAAGGAACCTCAGCGGCATGGGGCAGTTGTTGTTGGCAGTTAAGGAGGGCACAGTCACTTTTCTTAAAGGGGTGGAGGGGGGAGTCGGACGGGAGGCCAATTCAGCTCTCATCTCCAGGGGGCGCCCCAGGCAGAAGTCTAGTTTGCCTAGTGAGCGGGTTGGCCCTGCCTGAGGACGCTGGGTCTATGATTATTTGCCCAAACACTTTACAAAATATCCACTCACAAAAAGTTTTCAAAAGGGTGAAGAAGGTCTCAAGACAGATTTCAATACATCATTGCACATATAAGATGTAACATGATAGCTATTTGAAAACTCAGCCTCAGATTTATGAGGCAAACCATTTGTGTGAATTCCCCCCCTCCCTGGTTTGGGAAATTTTTACCATGCTAACACAAGCTAGAGCCACTATAAAAGCATTAAGTAACCACTTCCTTTAAAATACCACATCCACCCACACACCTGCTACTATTAATTCTGGGAGAGGCAAAAGAGCCAAGAGGCAGTGTTAGTGATTCTGAGGCCCCAATAAGAACTTGAATATGGGATCCCAAATCACTCTGGGGAGGCACCCTTTGCCCCACCTCCTCCTAAGAAATTAAGAAAAAGCCAACCCCCCCCCCCCGACTGCCTGCTCAGCCTGCCATGAAGGGCTTGGCAAGGCAGAGTGCCTATCTTGTGGTTCAGGTCTTGGCCAAATGGATGCCTTCATCCCACACATTTCAGGGCTTGTGCAGCAAGGGGCTTGTGCTGGCACTTCCTTCCCATGTAGTACAGGGTTTCAGCAGGCATCTCCTTCCTGCAGGGCTCAGGTTGGCAACTCACAGTCCAATGCTGTCCAGCTGATTGCCCCCTCCTGCTGAGTGTCAGGCAGCTGGCTGCCACCTGAGCAAAGCTGATGCCACTGTGACTCTGCAGTGGTGGGAGCATCATAAGAAGAGCCCTCATGGATCAAGCCAATAGCCTATCTAGTCCAGCATCCTGTCTCACACAGAGGCCAGCCAGCTCCTCTAGAGAGCCAGCAACAGGGCACAGAGGTTGAGGCCTTCCCTTATGTTGCCTCCTGGCTCTGGGATTCAAAGGCTGACTGCCTCTGAACGTGGAGGTTCTCTTTAGTCACCATGGCTAGTAGCCACTGATACACCTATCCTCCATGAATCTGTCTAATCCCCTTTTAAAGCCATCTATGCTGGTGGCCATCAATGCTTCCTCTGGCAACAAATTCCACATTTTAATCACTTGGTGTGTAAAGTATTTCCTTTTGCCCATTCATAATCTGCTGCTCATTAGCTTCATTAGATGGCCTTGAGTTCTTGTATTTTGAGAGAGCGGGAAATTTTCTTTGTCAACTCTCTCTACCCCATGCATAATTTTATAAACCTCCGTCATGTTTCCCCTTACTTGTCTCCTCTCTAGACAGAGAAGTCCCAGACTCTTCAGCCTTTCCTCATAGGGAAGGTGCTCCAGTCCCCTAATCATCTTGGCTGCCCTCCTCTGTCCCTTTTCCAGCTCTGCAATGTCCTTTTGGAGATTTGGTGACCAGAACTGTACACAGTATTCCAAATAAGGACACATGATTGATCTATACAGGGGCATTATAATATTGGGCATTTTATTTTCAATCTCTTTCCTAATCATCCCTAACATAGAGTTTGCCTTTTTCACTGCTGCAACACACGGCGTTGAGCTATCCACTATGACCCCCAAATCTTTTTCCCTCTCAGTCTCAGCAAGTTCAGACTTCATTAGCTTGTACTTGAAGTTGGGATTTTTTGTTCCAGTTTGTGCATCTCATTACACTTACCATCACTGAACTTCATTGGCCACATCATCACAAACTCATTCAGTTTGTGGGGATCCTACTGAAGCTCTCCACAGTCATCCTTGGTTTTCTCCATCCTAAATAATTTTGTGTTATCTGCAAACTTGGTTGCTTTTAAGTATTGAGCAGGAGGCGATGAATCCAAACAAACAGGCTTTTATTCAGTGACATTGTTCAGCTCAAAAGACAGCTCTATGAGAGCAGCACTTTCATTTATACTGTTCCAACACGTAACCTTCAACAATGTCCTAATAATTCTGTCTTTGATTATAGTTTTTACTAATTTGCCATCAGGGCAGCAGTGGGATGGAGGCACCAGGCTGCAGGGTGATGGGTGGCCCTGGGCTATTTGTAATGGACAAGCTAAAATGAGGGCCTCTGACTTAGATACTTGGAGGGGGGGGGTTGGCAGTTGACAATTTTTGCAGCTTGTTTTTATGCTCACAACTGGTTGTGATTTTTTAATTTTTATTATGGCTAAAGCCTAAAAAAGTTGGAAGTGTCCTGAGCCTCTGCCCTGAGTCCTAGCAGAAAAAGAGCAGGGCCGTAGCCTTGGGGGGCATTTGGGGGTGATACCCCCCACAGATGAGCCCCTGCCCACCTCAGGATGATGCCAGACCCACCCACCCACCCTGGTTTGCCACGATCCTTACCCTTGCTTGCCACAGCCTCACCATCTCTTCCTGCTGCGGCCAAGTAAGTGGGGAAGGAGAAGGACAGCCTCGCCAGCTACAGTTGAAAGCAGAAAGCAGCAGGAAGACCCGGCAAGGCCATGCAGCAATTGCTTGCCAGGGGAAGGAGCTGTTTCATATTGCCACTGAGGGGCAACCTTGCTGGGTCTGAGAAGCCTGCTGCAGATCATGGCACCTGCCGGGGGGGGGGAGGGGAGTGCTGCACTCATTCACCTCCCCCTCACCTTGCCTGTGTTTGCTTCACCTTGCCCACTGGGCTCTCCTTTTCCCTCTCATACTCGAGCATGGACAAGCCTGAGGCAGAGGAGACTGGCATGCAGGGCAGCGGGCTGCATGGGCGAGGAGAATGGTGGAGGAGGCACTCAGGCAGGAGAGAATGGCCCACCTCAGTGCCAATCATTGGGTCACTTCCTGGTGATGTCACAAGTGACGTCAATGGATCGGGGGCACGTGTACCCCCACTCCCTCACTGAAAAACTTCTGGAAAAGAAAAAGTCAGTTAACATGTTAAAAAAAAAGAGAGAGAGGGTGTTCTTAATAAATAAATAAATAACGGCATGTGCGGCCCAGGAGAGCTAAATGGTGTCCTATCCCATGTCTTCCTTTCTCTGGTGCTTGAATATATCTCCTAATACAAACTGGCTTTAATTCCATTACTATTCCAGAGGGCATTTGGTGGAAGGTTATTATTATTATTTATTGTATGGCAGAGTTACACACAGGGAGCATATAATAGTATAAAATATGTAACCAAGTTGATACAATGGGTATGCAGACCGATAGGGCAATTCCCATAAATACTAAATTTTCTATCCACTCAATCACAACTGCGGAAAGTTCAAAGAACTCTGTCACATCACCCTGGATCTCTGTCATATCACCCTGGAAAGCACAACACTCACATTCCTGTGACAGATGGAAAATAGTTTGGTGGGCTGCACCATAAACACATTTGGGTCCTGGTATTTTGCCCCACTTAAACAACAGGTCTGCACAACTACCAAAGCCTGCTTGTATTCTATTTGCCATCTTCCATACTTTTTGTGGCAAGTCAAATCCTGTGGGCCTCTCGTTGGTGTTTATTAAGTTATGAATATTGGGTGGAACTGATTGCATCCATGTTCACAACCATTCATTCCCTAGATTGAAATTTTGTGATTGCAGGATTTGTGCAGATGTTATTGCTGGGTGTCAGGATCTTAGTCTGGCTAGGCCCGCATCAGCCATGGCTTTGTGGATGGGCAACTCTCTGTTTTCAAGGAGCTTTCTATATTCACAACAAAGAGCATCTTTTCTTCGTAGATGCAGGGGAGCAACGTGGCACAATGTGGGTAGCCAATAGGTCAGAGTGGGTTTAATACATCCACTGATGATTCTCATTTTGTATTGAGTTGGACATCAAGTTTGTGGACATGGAAGCTGATGAGCCACACTGAAGTACCATATTCTGCATACACCAACACCAAAGCTAAGTGTCTGTTGTAGCAGACAAACCCTAAGTTGTACCACATAATTTTTGGAGAATGTTGTTTTGCATGTGTATTTTCACTGATACATTGGTAATATGATGTTTATAGCTTGAGGGTGGAGGGTGAACAGTTTTGACAAATTTTGGTGCATTTAAGGTGGGTGGGTGGGCTTTTTAGTGTGGGTATGTGTTGTTTTTTAATTATGACTTTTGAACTGTGGATTGGTTTTAACTTGTTACTGAACACTTATAAGGTTTGGGGGTCCTTGCGGTTTTTGCTTCTTAGTTAACTGCACTGATGTATGATCCCACTCTGAATGTGAATTTTTTGCTCATGCCTGAAAAAATCAATAAAAACAGGAAATGAGGCAGTGATGGGCAACGTGTGAAAAGACATGGCTATTTTTATATTAATGAAAATAAACATCTTTATATTTTTCAGCCTTCTTGCTTTAGCTAAGCAACTTTTGCAACTCTTCCCAGAAAAGAGGAAGTAAAAAATAGAGCAAAGAGAAAAGCATTAAGTTTGTCATAGCCTGAGTGAAATATACTGGGTTCAGACGCGTAGAATGATCAGCTCATAGTTTATCAGTGATTACAGCAAGGAGAAAAGAAGACTGACTATCCCTAGCTGAAGCCCAGTATTTATCCCTGAAAAGGATTACACCCCAAATACACCCCACTCCCAATGATAGGCTGTTTACACTCTATTGTTTCCTGATTGGTTTCCTCTAGGATCCCTGTCTCCCTACTGGCCAATTCTAGGATCCTAGCGATCTATTGTTGTGTGTCCCAAGCTAAGTCCTTTTGCAAGTCAGTTCAGGCTCAATACATAACACTGAGGAATAGATCTGCTAGCTCCAGAGGTGAAAGGTCAGGGCTAGTCATTCTTTATAGCTTTTATAGGTGCATTTCACTAACTTGTGAAGTGATAGTGGTCATAATCTTTTAATCAAGGTCCATGGCCAGAAGTAAGGTTGCCAGCCTGTGGGTGGGGCCTGGATAGGGCTGCCAAGTCCCCCGGTAGGGCGGGGGAAACACCGATTTTTCATGCTTCCCCCCCCCCCCCCCGCTTTTTCAAAACTGGCCACCGGGGGGAGGCAATGGCTGCCAACAGGAGGGGAACGTCGGAGCCTGCCGGGCCCTCTCCCTTCCAGGCCTCTTAAAGGGAAATGTCTGAAGAGCCTGCAGTGAAAAGCCTCACCAGACATTTCCCCTTTAAGAGTTAGCAAGAGAGCCCCGCCCAGAGATTAACGAGGGACTAAGCTCTTACTGAAGGGCCTGCTTTTGCATGCGGCTGGTGTAAGATTGAAAGGTTGCTGCTGCTGGGCCTGGGGTAAGTCCATCTGCCAGCTCTTTTCCTTCTCTCTCTCTCCCCCTCCCCCTTTCTTTCTTTTTTCTGTCTCTCTCTCTCTCTCTGTCCCCATCCAGCAGAGGTCTATCAGTGGCTATTATTAGCCACAAGGTCTAAATGGAAGTAAGTGCCTGTGCCAGCTCTTTTCCTTCTCTCTCTCTCCTTCTTTCTTTTTTCTGTCTGTCTGTCTGTCTGTCTGTCTCTCTCTGTCCCCATCCAGCAGAGGTCTGTCAGTGGCTATTATTAGCCACAAGGTCTAAATGGAACACTTTGTCTGGGGCAGTGATGCTCTGCATTCTTGGTGCTTGGGGGGGCAACAGTGGGAGGGCTTCTGGAGTTCTGGCCCCGCTGCTGGACCTCCTGAGGGCACCTGGTATTTTTGGCCACTGTTGTGACACAGAGTGTTGTACTGGATGGGCTGTACTGGATGGGCCGATCCACTGTGGCTTCTCTCCTGTTCTTATGATATGAAAATCATATTCTGCCGAGATGAGGAAGGATTCAGTAGGGCCGTTGCTCAGTGATAGAGCATCTGCTTGACATGCAGGAGGTATCAGCCTCTTCAGCTAAAAAAGGATCAGGTAATAGGTGACATTAAAGATCTCAGCCTGAGACCCTGGAGAGCCACTACCAGTCTGAGTAGTCAGTACTGACCTTGATGGACCAATGGCCTGATTCAGTATTAGGAAACTTCATGAGTTCATGTGGAAGCATGTGGAAGCAACATCACAGGATGTGACTTCACAAAATGATGTCACTTCCTTTCTCCTGGCTCCACCCCCAAAGTCTCCTGGCTCCACCCCCAAAGTCCCCAGATATTTCCCAAGTTGGACTTGGCAGCCCTAGGCCTGGAGATTTTCTGGAATGACAACTGATCACCAGATTACAGAGTTCAGTTACCTTGGGAAAAATGGCAGCTTTGGAGATGGGACTCTATGGCATTTTACCTTGATGAAGGCCTTCCCAAACCCCACTCTTTACATCTCTCAGAATTCTCTAACCTGGAGATGGCAGCCCTAGCCAGAAATGCTATGATGAGACCTAGGAGTGAGTTGCACTATGAAGCAAGCTGAAAAATGACATAAAGAAACTATATTTCTTTGAGATGTGGTGTTGGAGGAGAGTTTTACAGATACCGTAGACTGCCAAAAAGACAAATAAGTGGGTTCTAGACCAAATCAAGCATGAACTTTCCTTTGAAAATAAAATAGCTAAACCAAGACTATTGTACTTTGGTCACATTAGGAGAAGACAAGAAGAAACAATAATAATGCTAGGAAAAGTTGAAGGCAGCAGGTGAAGAGGAAGACCCAACATGAGATGAATTGACTCAATATAAGAAGCTACAGCCCTCAGTTTGCAAGACCTGAGAATGGTTGCTAATGATAGGGCATTTTGGAGAATGTTAATTCATAGGGTCGCCATAACTTGGAAGTGACTTGACAGCACTTCTCTCTCTCTCTCTCTCTCTCTCTCTCTCTCACACACACACACACACACACACACACACACACACACACACACACACAAGCAAGTACATGGGAAGGGGTAGTTGCTTGGTCTCTATCAACCCAAACCCTGATACTCTCAGATAAGGTTGCCAGGCACAGTCTCTCAGGACTCATAATTTCAAAGTATACTTTAAAATGCCTGTGTTCTTTAACCAATAATTAAAAAAAACTCAAGGCAAAAAAGAGATGATCACATTTTATTTCATATCACTTGTGCCACTTACTTACCTGCTACCAAAATTTATACATTTCTTGTACATACTCACTTCCCAGATCTACAGGTTTTATTTTCTTCTTCTTAATAAATATTAAGGGTGTTTTATAGTCAAACACTAATAAACCTCTTTGATGTCTCACTGATTATGAACATTGATATATCTAATTGACTAAACACGTGCCTGACACTCATTGAAATAAATGGAATTTACAATCACTTGACCTTTCTCTGGTGTACAGAATCATCCAGCTAGCCACTGCTGGAAACCGAATGCTGGACTAAATGCATTTACTGCCGTAAAGTTCTAGATCCTGTAAGTCCTGGCCCTTTCTCAAGTGCAAATGAGGCACGGGATACAGGCAGGCTGGGGTTGGTCTCCTGCAGCCAGTGGGAGGTAGGGTGGAGACTGATAAAACAGATTGCTGCTCCTACCAGGCAGGCATTGTAAACTGGCCTCTTTGGGGTGGTTTTTGAGATATTTTGTGGTTGTCCTTTTACGGTGTTGTGACAGGCAATCTGAATAACTGCTTCTGAGCAGAGCATGCATCGAACTTCCTCCTTCTGAGTTGACAGAACATCAGAACTGCAAAGAGATACTGGTTACTAAAAATCCTTGCAACTGCTTCTGTTTCAGTTATAGCTTGCGTATTAGTCTGATTTTACTTATATCAGAAAACTTCTACAAACAATATAGCAGATCAAAAATGGATTGTTTGGGGTTAAACGGATGCCCGTTCCAACTGGAAAGCCTTTACAGATTACAGATAGAAAACTGAATATGGACACATTTCTTTTAATTAGAAAGTATATCGTTAATTAAAGCATATAGCCTATTAAATAATTCATTAAATAATTATCTTTTGGCAGGTTCTTCTGTAGATTTATAAAATAAAAGAGTTGTTCAGGAAAAACAGTAAGATAAGAATACTTCTTTTGTAAAAATGCATTGCTTTTTTGTAGGAACTTTCAAGAGTTAATCCGTAGTATTTCAGGACTTCTATAGCTAAATTCCAGTTTGGGTGGTTGTAGGAAGACAGGAGGCAACTATTCCTCTTTATGGATTTCTCTATTCTAAATAAAATGTGTTAATTTGCATTGATTTTGTAAAAAAAAAATCAAATATTTTAATAATTGTTTTTAAAGTATCACTGCACAGGGTGGTTGTGGAAGAGACTAGAGTGATGTAAGGTGCTTTAGGTTCTCACTGGGGTGAAAGGTATGGCACAAATGAAGTAAACACAATAAATAAAAATATATATTCTAACCTGGGTATGAGACAAAAATGACCTTGGTTGCCCTACCTGATGACCTACAGCAGTTGGCTAAAAGGGGGTGCAATTTTCCTGGATATTGTATTCATTATCCTGGACTCCTGGTGGTTTCCACTGTCATAAGAGTGTCCTTGAGGGCTGCCTGACAAGGATAAAAGGTATTATTGTTATGGCTCAATTCCTTTCATTCACACAGATCTAAGAAAGTGGTGCTGGGAAAGTGGTGCTGCCTCTTGACCTATGGAGTTCCATGGGCCTCTATTGTATTATCTATGCTATTTGGCAACGACATCAAACCACAAGGGCTTCTTCAAGATCATTGACCTTGCACAATGAAGACATGTTTGTGGCACAGGAAGCAAGCGCCACAGCGGAAGAAAGCCTCTACAGTGGTGAGAAAGGGGAATGATGTCAGATGGTGAACCAGAGCCTGGTTTCAGTGAAAGTCTGAGGACAAACAAACTGAAATGTAATCCAGATAAGATGGCTAAAAAGTAAACCCAATCCAGGAACAGGTATACAACCTGTTTTGGATAGGATAGTATTTTGTCTTAAATACCAGGTTTACAGTCTTCTGTAGTCCTTTTGGATTCATCACTGTTTTTCAACAAAACAGGCTGACAGAAGTTCTTTCAGTCAGCTTTGGATAGCTTGCCAATTAACTATTATATCTTGGTGACATCCAGAATGATTACTGTAACATACTGTACATGGACCTACCCTTGAAGATGGTTTGGAAACTTCAACTGGGCTTGGAGATTGACCAGTAAGCACTTACAATGGACACCTACACTGTCACAGGTGCAATTGGCAGGTGCCTCTGTCTGGAATCTTTCAACAGGAATCCCCAAGTTGTGGAACTCCTTCCATTATTAAGAAATATATATTTATTTTTATTTACACACAAAAAACAAATAACAACAAAACAAAATCATATGATAAGGGTTGAATTCCCCCCCCCATACCTTTTGAAATGGCCTCCACAGTAGGGCTGCCAATTCTCCCCGGGGGGTGGGGATTCCCCCGCTAAATGGGTCCCCAATCCGCTGGTTGGGATCTGGCCGGCGGGGGGAACCCCACCCCCAAAGTGGCTCGATCAGGCCGACGTGCCCGGCATGATGATGTCACCTAGAAGTGACATCATTACACTGGGCACGTCGCCAGGCAACGCTCTAGCAATTGCCCTGAAAAGTCTATGGTACCATAGAGTTTTAGGGCGATTACCAGAGCGTTGCCCCAGCAACGTGCCCAGCATGATGCCGTCTATTCCAGGTGATGTCATGATGGTGTGCGCACGATTCATGCGCGCCCGGGACTCCTGGAGAGGGACTGGGACTCCCTCACTGTTATGAAGGTAAGACTTGGCAACCCTACTCCACAGGGATCTATTCCAGGCCCCATCGCATGGATAGCGAGAGAGGAAGAGGCTGAGATGAAGGGGGGGAGGAAGCAAAAAGCAGGACTGGATCTAGGATTGGGAAAGATTCCCCCTGCAGTATGAATGGCTAAATGGTTTGGAACCAGGCCTGGGACTAGGATTGCCTGTTTTGGGTTGAGAAATTTCTGGAGATTCTGTGGTGAATTTTGAGGAATGCAGCGTTTGGGGAGGAGAGGCCTCTGCTGGATATAATGCCACAGAGTCCACCCATTTTCTCCAGGAGGACAGATCTCTGTTGTCTGGAGTTCAGTTGCAATTTTGGGAGATCTCCAGGTCCCACCTTGAGGCTGGCAAACCTAGGCCCTCTGGGTGACTTGAGACCACCTGACTTGTGTGATTCAAATAGGCCTGGCAGCTTGCTACTGCTCAACAGCAGCCACCCTATGAAAGTCAGTGTAGTATAATGGTCAGAGCTTCAGAGTAAGGTTTGTGACACCCAGGTTTAGATCCCCATCTTGCTGTGGAAGCTCACTGGGAGATTTTGGTCCAGTCACATATTTTCAGCCTAACCTACCTCATCGGGTTGTTGTGTGGATAAAAAGGAGAAAACAATGTCAACTGCTTTAGTCCACTGTGAAGAAAGACCATAGTTTTCCTCAGTAGAAGCTGCAAAGGGGAAAGGAGACGGAAAGCTGACAACAGGAGTCATTTCGTAGAAAAAGAGGTGCAGGAGCTCATTAGCATAACTCATTTGCATATGCCACAACCCCTAACATACCGGAACTGTGTCAGAAGGCAACACCCACCCCTCAGGCTCCACTCCACAAGTGAGTGAAACTGACCTGCTCTTCCTCTGTTCCCTTCCCCATCCAGTACTTTGTGCAATAAAAATAAGTGTAAAGAACACTCCCTCATTCTCTTCCTGGTCCCTTGAAACCACCAGGTTTCAAGTAGACTTGAGATACCCAGGACATGTGCACCACCCATCCCTTTCCCTTCCCCTCCCCACAACAAGACACCCTGTGAGGTAGGTGGGGCTGAGAGAGGTCTTTTCAGAACTGCTCATGAGAGAACAGCTCTGAGAGAACTTGTGACTGGCCCAAGGTCACACCAGCAGCTGCATGTGGAGGAGTGGGGAATCAAACCCGGTTCTCCCAGTTTAGAGTCCAACTCCTGACCACTACACCAAACTGATGGGGTGGAAGCTGCTGAAGGGTTGGTGAAATTTCTTCAGTACTTCTGTGCCATGTGCCCAGATAAAAAATGGTATACTAAGAAAATTTATATGCCACCTTGAGCAAGTCTCTGGAAAAGCAGCACACAGTCATAAATGGAACAATGATAAAATTATCAATATTAAAACAAAACATTAAAAACAATAAAGACCCTAGCAGTGCTTTCCCCGGGGCGCTGCGCCTCTGCACTGCTCGGGGAAGCCGAAGGGGGGGGCGGAGCTTGGTCATGTGCCCACCCCCTGGGCTCCTCACTCCCGGAGCTGCGCTCCTGTGCACTCCTGCTCCAATGGACCCCTGCTTATTTTTATTGCACAAAGTATTGGATGGGGAAGGGAACAGAGGAAGAGCAGGTCAGTTTCACTCACCTGTGGAGTGGAGCCTGAGGGGTGGGTGTTGCCTTCTGACACAGTTCCGGTATGTTAGGGGGTGTTGCATATGCAAATGAGTTATGCTAATGAGCTCCTGCACCTCTTTTTCTACGAAATGACCCCTGGAGATAACAAACACCCAATGTTAAGCTTCCTTAACAGCTTCCTTAACAGCTTCCATTACTTTGTTTTTAAAGTAAAGATTGGTTTTAAACCCAAAAGGATTTTGAGAGACCCTAAGGTTAAATTTATTTTTGTGGAAGGTACATTTGGAGTTTCTTCAGTATTTACCCTTGCATCACTATATTTCCCAAATAAAGGCCAATTAGACTTTGCTCACAAGATTTTTAGGAAATTGGAAAGGTTTTCCTCCTCTAAAAAAATAATATTTTATTTATTTATTTATTTATTTATTTATTTATTTATTCTTCAAATTTATATCCCGCCCTCCCTGCAAATGGGCTCAGGGCAGCTAACAAGGGCACAAAGGCCAGTTAAATACATAAATACATTAAAACAGTAAAATTCGCTAAAACAATTCCAATAGATAAAATACATTACAAACAAGCTTCCAGTATCAGTAGTTCAGAATGGCTACCTAGTGGGAGGTCCATGGCCCCATGCCCCTTGGCCCGGGCTACACTTGGGCCAGCTACACCACTGATATCATGTGTGATGGGTGATATCCCTCGTGGCAGCTCCTATTCAAAGGCCTGGCGGAAGAGCTCCGTCTTGCAGGCCCTGCAGAACTGCATTAGGTCCCGCAGGGCCCTGATCTCCTCTGGGAGCTCATTCCACCAGACAGGAGCCGCCACTGAAAAAGCCCTGGCCCTGGTTCTGGCAAGTTTGATGTCCCTGGGGCCTGGGACACAAAGTCGATGGTATGACTCCGACCGCAGTGCCTGCTGGGGTCTATACGGAGAGAGGCGGTCCCTTAGGTATGTCGGACCCTGGCCATATAGGGCTTTATAGGTAAGAACCAGCACCTTGAAGCGAACTCGGTATGCTATTGGCAGCCAGTGCAGCGCTGCCAGCACAGGCCTGATATGGTCCCGCATTGTGAGACCCATCAATAGCCTGGCCGTGGCATTCTGCACCAGCTGCAGCTTCTGAGTTAGCACCAAAGGCAGCCCCATGTAGAGAGTGTTACAGTAGTCCAACCTCGAGGTGACCATTGCATGGATCACTGTGGCCAGGTCATCACGGTCGAGGTAGGGAACCAACTGCCGCGCCAGCTGAAGATGGTAAAAGGCCAGCTTGGCAGTGGCTGCTACCTGGGCCTCCATTGACAAGGAGGGATCCAGGAGCACTCCCAGACACCTAACCCGCAACGCAGGCACCAACGGCGCTCCATCAAAGCTCAGGAGTGGGACCCCCCGCCCCAAACCGCAGCGGCATAGGACCTCCGTCTTCACCGGGTTCAGTTTCAACCTGCTCAACCTGAGCCAATCAGCCATGGCGTGCAATACCCAGTCTAGATCTAATAGGGGGAGACATGAACTTTAATTTGCAAGGAATATCCCCAATGTTACTTTGTAATTGTCATGGGTTCAGTAAGAAACTGAAGGGGGGGGATGTACTCCCACACTCCATAAGGCTTATGGTCTTCTCAAGATAATTGAGCTATATGGTTTATGTGAACTATGGGCAGAATTTCATTCAACTGATACCTTGCATTCTTTCTATTCCCCAGCTTATGGTACTTTCCAAAGACTCAGTGGGATTCTTCTAAGGAGGCTTTACACTGAATTAATAAAATGTCGATTGGATTGATAAAAAAACTGTCACAGCAGTTACTGATTTGAGACAGACTAGTCCAAAACATACTTGGCAATTTAATCCAATTTTATTGACGGAGGACAATTGCAAGTGGAACTTCTTCCATTTGGAGGTATATTTGTTCCCTTTATCACTGCCTTTCTGTTTGTTCCCCTTATCACTGCAATAACTTATTGTTTTATTTTTATTTATTTTTATTTACTTTATAGTCTGCCTTTCTTACAGGGATTCAAGGCAGATTACACATAGTGGATCAGTACAATCAACAAAATGGGACATTCAATAACTAATGCATTAGGACTGGGGTGGGCAAACTGTGGCTCGGGAGCCACATGCGGCTCTTTCACATATATTATGTGGCTCCGGCAGGGCAGCTGAGGAAGCTAAATATCATTAGCAAACAAATATCATTGGACAAAGTAATATCATTATCAATATCTGCTTTTACCCCTTTTTGTTATTCTTTTTGGCAGTCTCATTTAATGTTAATAAAAAGCAAATTTGATAATTTTCCAATAAAAGCAGGTCATATTTGTTCATGTCTTGTGGCTCTCAAACATCTGATGTTTATTCTATGTGGCTCTTACGGTAAGCAAGTTTGGCCACCCCGTTCTGGGTGGCTCTTACGCTGAGCAAGTTTGCCTACCCCTGCATTAGGATATGAGAAGTCCAGAACCACCAGAAAGAACTGAAGCACAGCATAAGTATTAATATGACACATCAAGAGGTACAGAAATGACAGAAGACGATTCTACTTACAATCAGCTATACACAGAAACATTTTCAGAGTGTTTTTATAGACTGGTTTAAATGCACTGAGGTCCTATAGAGACTTTTGGGATTCTTGCTATTTTCTGTACTATCTGTACTCTGTGACTTAACTTTTTTTCTTGCTCCTAAATAATTTTTAAATATATTTTGGTCTATTGCATTTGACCCATCTATTGTAGTGTGAATAGTCATTTGACTGCTTGCTGCTTTTAGAACTTTCTAGTACTTTAACAATTAGGTTTTTTAATGCAAATTGTATTCTATACATTTATTATACGCTACTTTATTTGTTAGCTATTCCTTGAAATAAAAGAGAAGTATAGAAACCAGCTAACTTAATACAAATATTACAGCATATGAGTCTTTGTGTTGCAAGAGTCCTTTTTGTTATTATTAACAATTTGGTATCTTTAACTGAACAGCTTGTTATCAGTTCTCTAAAATCTTTTATCTGAGGATGTTGTTGTACCCAGTTAAACTCTTGCATGGAGGTGTTAAGACAACTTCCAGAACACAGTAACAGATTTAATAGTACTGACAGAAAAACAGAAGCCCAAGAAGGCAGAGAGTAGTAAGCTTATAACTGTTTCTTATATTACTTTTTTTCTCCAAGGAGATCAGGACCCCTCCCCCCCCCAGGTATTTTATAATGTATGAAAGTATTTTCCATCTCAGGACACCTGCTACAGACAGACAGGGGCTAAAGTGTAAAAGAGCCATCAGTTTGCAGTGTGAAATGTGATTTGCTACATAGGCAATCCATTCCTTTCAAACTGTTGGAACTTTAAAAATGAATCATCCATGTCACATACCATTGTATTTCCTTTGTGAATGAGTTCTTGAGAAATAATATAAAGATGGTTTATCTGGTTTGGGGAAAGGGGATATAAAAACTGCATTGCTGAGAGCAGAGAAGGGTTGGTAACAGTTTACTTGCAGTTTTAAAAGGAAAAAAATGATTCTATTAATGCCGGGTGGAGGGTAGAAAAGGAAGGAGGGGAAGGAAGTTCTCTAACATTTTCAGTTTGAATATGTCAAATGTTAAAATGTATGTCGTGGACTGATCAACGAAGAAATACTCCTCCACAAGCCCTTTCCAAAACGATTTCTGAAGAAAACATTCTTGCTCATTATGTCTCACATTTCACTTTTGTAAACTGCTACTTCACAGTGGAATTCCAGTTTACCCAATTTTGTAGCCAATGGAAGACAGAGATCTATTCCAGTAACATATTTCAGATAGCTTTGTCTTTATTTTATTTCCATGATGGGTTAAAGATTCAGCAGATTACAGGGACTTTTTGCTGAGCGTGCATTACTTTGTTCCATTTTAATGCTTGCTTACAAAATAAAAACAGAACAAAATGTAGGCAATGCAACAGGTGGTTTCCTTATTCCGTTTAAAATGTTTTTAAGAAGTGAGAATTCATTTTTAAAACTCTTGGAGGAAAAGGGAGAAATATGAGATTAAATGTGGGAATTTTATTTCAGATTTAGGCTACAATCTTGAGCACATACATGAGAATAAATTCCATTATTTCAAGTAGTTGTAGATAATATTGGGAGTACAGCTGCAAGCATAAATTCCAGTAAAGTGAACTTTGCATGCAGAAGTTCTTTTTCAATCCCTGACATCTCCAGTTAAAAGATTTTGGGTAGCAGGCATCGGGAGATTCTCCATTGATAGTAATGGTAATGACCAGCAGAGATGCTACCAGTTAGAGCAGACAATACTGAGCTAGATGCATCAGTAGTCTAACTCAGCTAGACTGAGGATAGTTTCATATGTTCATTTATTTCTAAGCAAAGACAGATTTTCTGTACAGTAATGCACATATCAGTAGCCCTTCTATGCAGAAAACACCTATTACTGGCCAGCAAGTACGTGTACAGATCATCAGATATGGATTGGGGAGACCTTGGTTCAAACTCCTGCTTATTCATGAAGTTTAATTGGTGACCTTGATCCAGTCAATATCTCTCAGTGTAACCTACTTCCCAGGGTGGACATGAAAATAAAATGAGAGAGCCTATACAGGAAGCAACATCACTACGAGATACCAACTGCAATTTAATCTTTATCTGCTGAAAAATAGCAAGTCAGCAACTGTTTCACAATAATGTCTATGTGGAAATATTCATACAGATAGCCACACCGTGTACACTCACCCTGAATACAGTTTTAACTCCCAGCTTTGTGACTGGTTATATTTATGCAATTTCAACATAAATTGTCCATGTTTATTCAGTGTAAGCAATAGGCAACAACAACCCCAAATGAATTTTATACAGGTTGATCTTATAAAAATACTTCATGAACTTTGTCCACAATCTGTTCAAAGCATCAATCAATGCTCAGAAAAGGGGAATACCATAATTACTTTCCATCATTCCTAATCCCACCCAAGAGGCTTTTTGTGATATCAGAGTAGACAATGACATTTATCCTGCTACTCCAGTAAGCAAAGTGTGAAGCAACAGTGGCACTTCTTTTGAAAGAAGACCCACTGAAACTAGATGAAGTCTCCTTAAGCTGGACAAACTTCCTACAGTCTATGGCAGGATGCACGAGGTTGCGATCACACACTCCTTTAGATCTGACATAGGTGCAAATGCCTGATGGATCTAAACGGAGCGATCAGACAGCAACATCTGGGAAGTGTCCTGCAGTCATCAGCAACCCGTGCTGTTCCACCATGGAAGCGGAGTTAAAAGACACCAGAGAAAGTCCGGTGTTATCTGGATAAGACGGGCCACGGCTGGACTTTCCTGTCTGATTGCTCAAGCACATTCTCATGCCACTGGGATGGTCTGATCAGGCCATCCCGACTCGGTGCTGTGTTTCCCCTCCTTCACAGTATGCACATCATCACATACTCCATAGGGGGCCCTCAGTGCAGAGGTGTGATTCCTTGATTGCTCGTTTATTCTCAAGGGAAACAAACGGCAAAAAAAAAGACTCACCCACAGCTGTGCCTGATCACACAGTGACAGGCTGCACCCACAGCTTCAAAGGGCTGAGTGATCTCACAATTGCATGTCAAATTCCTCCAGAGGAAATAGCCTCTCTTCCCCTGCGCTTAAACTGGCTTGTGTGACCACAGCCTGAGAATGCCAACCATCTGTCTGGTGGTGGTTTACACTCCAACAGGGGAATCTCAAGAAATCCCCCTCCCCCCCAAAAAAGAATGATTTATATATTTGTGCTAATAAAATACAGGATTTTCACTGATTATTTCTAAGGTTTTTCAGTTTTTGAAGTTTCAACAGATATTGTCCAAGAGGGGAAGAAAAACCAGACTGCTATACACTTAGGTCTCCCATTCATGTTCAATAGTGCCACCACATAACTTTTCCTAGCGGGTTTTGTGCACTCTTTCCCACCCTTCTTGAGTACCAACAACTGGTCCCTCAGAAGTCATCACGGAGATAAGTCTGTTTGGAGGGAGTGTGTAGGAAAGTGGGACTTTTCTAAGTATTTTGGAATCATGGTGGCCTTTTAATAGAGCTGCTGTTTCTCCACAGCTGTATTGTCCTCTCTTTAGCAGAAGGAAAAAAATAGATCTGCATGGTGGAACTGCAGGTTACTTTTTAAAAGAGCTGTATTTAGTGCATTCGAACAGCCAAATGCAAGCACTGATATCTGGCAGAGCAGTGTGGGCGGGGTGGGAACAAAATAGAGCACAGGAGACAGGAAAGGGCCCTGGGTAAGGAGAGGGGGGAAAAAGGGAAGGAAATACATCCAGATTGCCAGTTGTGATGCAGAAGATGTTTCCTGAGGAGAACACACCAGACATCCAGAAGTGAGGAGTGCTCACCAGGACTCAACAGAACCTCTCAGCAGGTATAGTTTGTTAGGACACAGGACTCTGAAAAAAAACTCTTGTCTTAAATTCTTCATCAAAACCGTTTTAACAGGCATGTAGAATTGGGAGATGGGGTAGACTGAGAGATAGCTCTTTTTTTAGCATTTGATTATATGGATTTTGGTAGACCAGAGGTATGCCCTACTAGTTATACATGGGTGGGAGGCTACAGTTTGGCTTCTTATGGCTGATAAAATTGAGAACAGAGGGTGTGATTCAGAGGATCGATAAAGGTAGATTTTAATCAAAAGAGATTGAATACAACCCCTTCTTATTTGCAGCACTAATGACATGGGACTACTACAGAAAAAAACTTTTACCAGCTCACTCAAGAGTCTCCTCCTTCCTGAACCAAACATGGTTCCCCTCTGGAAGAAAAGAAACGTCCCCACTAGACTGGAGAAGTGTAGGAATATCACACATAATAGACCTTTTGGACAAAGGAAGCTCCAGGGCTCCGTTGGGGCCGGAGCGCGTCGGAGCGCCGCTCCGGGAGAGAGGGGGCGGGCCCCACCCCCAGCAGAAAGCCTCCCCCGTTCAACCCCTCCCTCCCCCAGTCACCGTCCCCGGGGCCGCGGCTGGTTGCCGGCCCCGTCTGAGAACCCGGCCCTGCCTGAGAGCCCCCTCCCTCGCCCAGTCGTCTTCCCCGGGGCTCCGGCTGGCCGCCGGCCCCGGCCCAGAGCCCCCTCCCTCGCCCAGTCATCTTCCCCGGGGCCGCGGCTGACCGCCGGCCCCGGCCCAGAGTCCCCTCCCTCGCCCAGTTGTCTTCCTTCCTTCCTTTCTTTCTTCCCCCCTCCCTCCCTTTCTTTCTTTCTCTTTCTTTCTTCTCTCTCCCCCCACCTACCTACCAACCTTCCTTTTCCTTCCTTTTCCCCTTCCTTCCCCTCTCCCTTCCTCCCTCCCTCCTTCCTTCCTTCCTTTCTTCTCTCTCCCTCCCCCAACTACCTACCTACCTTACTGTTCCTTTCTTTCTTCCTTCCCCCCTTTCTTCCTTCCCCCCTCCCTCCCTCCCTTCCTTCCTTCCTTCCTTTTTCTTTCTTTCTTTCTCTTTCTTTCTTTCTTTCTTTCTTCTCTCTCTCTCTACCCCACCTACCTACCTACCTTCCTTCCTGTTCCTTTCCCTCCTTCCCCCTCCCTCCCTCCCTCCCTCCCTTCCTTCTTGCCTTCTGATACACTGCCCATGACGTCAGGGATGTGTGGCCTTTTGACACTTCCGGTGATGTCAGGGGGTGTGGCATATGCAAATGAGTTATGCTAATGAGCTCCTGCACCTCTTTTTTTACGAAAGGACCCCTGGGAAACTCTATCACGAAAGCAGACCTAGAGAAAAAAACAGAGACTGAAATACCTTGGTTTAGCTATCTCCAAATACTGCACCTTTTACATGATCTCAAATAATGCCCTTGACAGCATTCGAACAACTATTAGCACACCCTCTTAATAACAACAAAGGGCCTCATCTCAAAACTATATAAAATCTTGCTATCTACATCATTGTCTAAACACAACAACTATAAACTATTATGGCAAACGGAATTCGAGAATCACATAGACTCTGAAGCCTGGGACAACATTTGGAGCTCTCCAAACTTTACATCTAAAATCTTTTCCATAAGTTTTAATACCTTTAAAGTAGTGCACTACTGGTACATGACCCCTGCCAGGCTGCACAGGTTAAAGGCAGAAAACAACAAGCACTGCTGGAAACGCTGTGGCATGGTAGGCGACTTCTTACACTGCTGGTGGCTTTGCCCAGCCATCCATTCCTTTTGGATTCAAATCATTTCACAAATCAACACCATCGCTGGAGTCCACTTACCTGACCATCCAGAAGTCCTCTTGCTTGATGCCTGGTCCAAACTTACAGAAAACAGAACAACAGCTATTACAATTGCTACCTTATTGGCAATTGCAAGAATCTCGATCGCACAACATTGGAAAGATAAAGATGTTCCATCTTTAGATACCTGGAAAAACAAAAATCTGGGAGCACTTTCTGTTAGGGAAAATCACTTTGCAGAATATAGCTCTTAATACAAATAATAGTGTGTGTTCATTTCAAGCTGTTTGGTCTCCTATTGTTGATTACCTATCTCGAGACGGTTTCATACCTACCAACAGATATTACCAAAACCTTATATTTTTGAAACTTTAGTATAAGACTCTACTATACTACTGTATTATAATTGCTTTAGTTGACGTTCAATGTTTTATGTCAGTTACTTGCACTCAGACAGCAAAAGTTTTGTTATCAATGTACAACTTATTTAATCTTTTGTTATCAATGTACAACTTATTTAACCTTGTAATAAATATTTTTAATAAAAAATTAAAAAATCAAAAGAGATTAGTTAAAATAGCACAAATAATATTGTTTCATATACACATGCATAAACATCTAGTTATTAAGATAAGTGTGAGAGCATACCATTACAGAAATGCAGAGGTTTTAATTCATATTACCAAAGCCAAATGATTATGAACAGCCTGTCCTAAGGCAAACATAGATTGCTGGAAGGGTGCTGGAAACCACTGATACAAATCAGTCCATCCTTAGGCAAAGCCAAAATGATGTACTTGTTAGAACATGGTATCCATGGGTGCCATGGCATCCACTAGTATATTTACTGGTGCCCACTTCCTTCTTCTTCAAAGCAAAGAACCAGTCATGGCTTTTTTCCCACTTCATTGGAGCTTCAGAAGACTCCCAAGGAATCAGTTTGCGTTTGCAGTTATCTCCATTTTAGAAGGAAGTTTGGCTTAAAACTCCCCAGCATTCTGTGACTGACTCCACAGCACTCTGTGTTGTCAGTTTTGCACCACATGTCAGCCATTTTGTGGTGGTGCCCACTTCCAGTTCTCACCATCCAAAGTGCCCACAGGTTTAAAAAGGTTGAGAACCTCTAGGTTAAAGTATCAAACTTACATCTGGAAAACCCAGGTTTGAATGCTCATTTGCTGCTCATTGGTCTCTTTGTGAAATGTGACTTCTTCGTGGGCTGCTTCCTTTTATAGCCGTACCTAAACCCAGCATAGGGCAATTTCCCATTACTGTCAGAGTTGCTTACTAACTCACTACTCTTTTCCCATGCTCTATGGAATTATTTTTATATGGTTCTGTGGCTTTTCTTAGCTGAATATTCTGCAACATAAAATCCAGACAGGAATTTAGCTTCAGGTTAGGGAAAGCTGGTCCCCATGAGCTATATGAAGTAACTAAATTTTCCAGACAAAAAGTGGCAATCAGTAGACAAAGTTTCACCATTACTAGAATTAAGTTTGAGTCCAGTGGCACCTTTAAGATCAACAACATTTAATTAAACTTTGTTGGTCTTAGAGGTGCCACCTGTCTAGAGTCAAACTTTGTTCTATTGTTTCAGACCATCACAGCTACCCACCTGAATCCATTAACAGAATTATTCACGTTGTTGGGTAAGAACATTCAAATAGTTCAAAAGATGTTTTGATATACTCACTGTATGAGCATATGTTAACATTTCATATGTTTATTTCCTTAGTGCTGATGCTTTTTAAAATTTAAAAAAAAAGAAAGAAAGAAAAGATTCAATAGGCAAATGTGGGAATGCCAAGAATTCTTGGTACAATATTAAGAAAATTGTTCCATGTCCTAGTACAAGTGGTGTTAAAAAAATAAGGTTCTGTAATGAAGCACAGTGAGGTAGAATGAAGGAAAGGAAGAGTTTGATAGACTGTTGAGAAGTCATGGTCTGAGGGAGGCTTCTATTGCTATTTATTTAGATAATTTATAACCTCCCTTTTTCTCCCTGGTAAGAGTTAAAGCAACAATTTAAACAAGTGACCTAGAAGCAAATCAAAATGCAAATAAGAGTGAAACCCTGGACAGATTAGGAATCCACTGGTGGCGGCGGCGGCAGTGGGGGGGGGGGGCTACCCCAGCAATGTCCACTTGGCTATGGCCCTTTCAGAGACACCCCAAAAGACTCTAATCCCTGGCCACACCCAACTTTTGTATGCAGAGGGGGAGGAGCCAGAAGCTCTGTTGAGGTGATGTGCAGTATGCCAGATGTTCCCCAATAAATAACCCCATCCTTTTTTCTGTCATAAAAAAACACATTGAACTCGAGGCTATCAGGACTACAAGGACCCACCACAGCTAGCAGAAATTGGTCAGGCTAAGTTTTTACGGACCGGCCAAACTAGAAGCAGAGGAAGTCCCCTGATAAAGGGATGTTGCTTGAAGGTTTGAGGCCAGCAACCACAAGAAGCCTACACCTTCCCGCTGTACGGGGGGAGGAGACCCATCCCCTTCCATCCCCTCATCAAAGCATCTATCCCGTAAATCTAGTGGTTGCTGACCGCCCCTTCCCGCCTCATAATATCTAGGCTCAGGGTCGGTGCCAGGTTTTTTCTCACCCTAGGCAAGGCTAACTACTTGCGCTCCTCCCCCCACTGCTAACCAATTATCAAAAAAAGATGAATTCTAGGGAAAATTAAAAACACAAAACTTGACCCTGCTAATTTTTAAAAAAATTGTGCGGGCTTGGGCAAGCAGGGTGCGAGGCAAAACTGAAGGGAGCTGCTGCAGCTGCAGTTGCTGTGACTTTCTGGAGGAGAAAAAGCATGGGAGAGCTGGGGCTGGTGAGTGAGTGAGTGAGTGAGTGTGAGAGCCTGTGGCCAGCTGGAGGGGCGCTGATTGTCTGTTTCTGTACTCCCCTGAGGTCTGCGCCCTAGGCGCTTGCCTAACTTGGTCTAATGGTAGCACCGGCCGGTCTGGGCTGTGGTCACACCAGCCTTTAAATTTGGGAGGGCTCCTGGATTTAAAGCGACCAGGGTTTTTTATTTCAGGTTGGGATGTTTACACATCCCAACCCCAGTGGGTGGCAGAGGTGAGCAATGGTGGAGGCTTGCAGTGGCAGCGGTGGAGGAGGCTGGCAGCGGCGGAGGCTTGTGGTGGCAGCAGCAGTGGCCGGGGGCACCCTTCCCCGAGTCCTCCCCTGGCCACCTGGTGAGGTTTTTTTCCTCTCCTTTTTGCAAAAGGGGGGGGGGGGAACCGGAGGGACAATCTGGACAGCCCTCTCTCACAATCATTGGGAGAGAGGGCTGTCCAGATCGGCTCAATGTGGGTTCCTCGCGTGACCACCAGGAAAATACTTGGGCCACGGTCACACTGCCCTTTAAATCCAGGAGCCCTCCTGGATTTAAAGGAACCGGGGTTTTTATTTACACATCCCAACCCCAGCGGCAGCGGCTGACAAGGGCGGAGGAGGTGGTGGGCAGTGGAGGAGGAGGCGGTGGGCGACGACGGAGGCAGTAGTGGGTGGTGGCAGAAGAGGCAGGTGGCGGCAGGCGGAGGAGGAAGGCAGCCGCGATGGTGGAGGAGGCGGGCAGCGGAGGAGGAGGTAGCTGGAGGTGCGGCGGCCAGGGAAGGCACCCTTCCCCGAGCCCCACCAGCTGCCTGGTAAGTTTTGGGGTGTGTTTTCCCCCCTTTTGCACTTGGGCGCTTGAGTGCCCAAGCGCCCAAGTGCAAAAACAGCCCTCTCTCGCAATGATTGTGAGAAAGGGCTGTCCAGATGGGCTCAATTGCGGGTTCCTCTTGCGACCACTGGGAAACGCAGGAGGAACTGACAATTGAGCCTGCTTCAGCAGTGGGATTTGTCCCGGCTGTTGTGGACGGTCCCTTTAAATGTGCGAGGAAACAGCAGTTCCTCCCGCTTTAAAGGGCCAGAAGCAGGGAGCACGTGCAGCTTGACTGCCCAGGCGCCCCCAGGAGAGGCGAAAACCGGAGGGAGGCAAAGGATCTTTGTCGCAGAGGGTAGCGGGGACAGGGGGCGGGTAGCCAGCTTTTGCACCAAAGAGCAGAGTGACGGAGAGGCTTCCTACTTCTGGGGAAAAGGGAACTTCCACCCCCGCCACCAAGCTTGGTGAGGCACGAAGGAAACCGCAGAGCGCGGCGCGAGCGGGCAGAGCAGAGACCGGCGGAGAGCGGTTCCGCCTCCTGCACATCGATGGGGGGCAGCTGCCCAGCAGCTGAAGCTCACCACCAGGCAGCCGGAGCGCGGAGCTAGGCGGGCATGGCAGGTCGGGGGCGGCGAAGGGCGAAGGCGCAGGCGGGAGGGGGCCCCTGCTGGGCGCTGCCCGCGCCGCTGCTGCTGGTGGCGTTGGCTGCGGCGGGGGCGGCGCGCCAACCGCTCTCCTTCCCTCACCCCATCGACAACCTGGCCGTGAGCGGGGGGCTCCTGCTGGTGGCCAGCGGCCCTTGCGTGTACCTCCTGGGGGAGAGGACGCTGGCGCCCGCCGCCGCCCGGCCCCCGCTGAGCCGGCTCTACTGCGTGAACCGCACCGACGCGGTCAACAAGATCCTGCTGCCCTACGCCGAAGAGGAGGGCGGCCGCCTGATCACCTGTTGGACCCAGCCCGACGGCATCTGCTACCGGGGCAGCCTCCGCGGGCCCTACCCCAAGGGGGCCATGCCGCCCGAGAACAAGATTATGGACCAGTTCATTAGCTGCTCGCCGACGGACTCCTCGGTCGGGAAGATGTTTTACCGCAGCCCGGACTGGTTCCTGGTGGTGGTGGCCACCGCTTTGAAAGTTGCCCGGGACAACTGCACGAACGAGGACACCGACAACCTCTATATCTTGGGAGAAAATGAGACCCGGGTGGGAGAGAAGAACAGGTTGGACGTGCCCAAAGACCACTACTTCATGGATATCTTTCTGTGGGGGGGACACCTCTTCTTCCCTTGCTATCATTTCAGCGACCGCAGCATCGCGCCCAAAATGCTCGTCATCCCCCAAGTCTACCAGAAGTTGCAGTACAGCCAGACGGCCTTGCAGTGTGCCAATAAATCCCGGATCCTCTCCTCCAGCCAGCTCAGCCTTCCCGAAGACCGGTCGTTCTGGATAGGGATCTTCACCTCAAAGGAGGAGCCAACAACTCCCACCTCCACCGCCCTTTGCCTCTTCGACCTGAAGCAGGTGCTAAACGACGCCAAAGATTGCCACTTTTCTCCCGAGTTCTCCCGAGAACCCCCTAATTGTGTGAGTAATCTCGGCGGTTTATTACAAATGTAAGGGTCGCCTTGTTGGGTCAGACCAAAACACTTGTAGTTAAGCAACCAGCCAGATGTTTTGACAGTTCGTTTTAGCAGTGCAATCCTAAACAGAGTCACATCTTCTAAACCTCTTGAGAGCAAGGGGTTTAGAAGGTTATAAGGCTGTTCGGGATTGTACTGTTAATGTATCAAACGCTTTGCATTGATTTTAGCTTTTTAAGGCTGTCCTGGAAATTAGGCCACAGTTTACAGCATGAAGAGGAGTCTGACACACATTGATTATGTTGTCTAAAAAAGTCTAGGTGATTTGGGCTGTATGAGAGCCCAATGATTTTCCCCAAATGCCTCCAAAGCACTGTACTTTCATTCTAGTACTACCACCATATGTTTATCTGAAGGGTTGGGGGAAGACTCCAGCTTTCATGGATCATACACATTCTAATGATTTTGTTCATATTTCCAGTGTTATGCATTCTAACTCCCATGACAACACAGCAGCCACAAATTTAACTTTTTCAGCACTGTGGCAGTGAAAAAATACCAGACATGTGGAGTTCATTTAAATTGGCCTGTCAAGGTCTCAAAGTGGTGAATTATAATAATGAAGTGATATTATAAAATCATATTAAAATACCAGGACATGCAATAGTGTCATATTAAATTCAGACACTTTTAATGCCACATACAGTTTGGTGTTGTTCAATTGCACAGTCGAGTCGGACTCTTCATGACCCCATGGACCTCATCATGCCAGGCCCTCCTCTCTTCCATGTGCTCCGGAGTTTGCTTAATGTCATGTTTGTTGCATCGATAACACTGTCTAACCATCTCATCCTTTGCCGTCTCCTTCTTCTTTGACCTTCAACCTTTTCCCGCATCAGGGTCTTCTCCAGTACCCTTCTCATTTGGTGAGTGCTCCCTTCTCGTTTGGTGGCCAAAGTATTTGAGCTTCAGCTTCAGTATCTGGCCTTCCAGGGAACAGTCAGGGTTGATTTCTTTTAGGATTCACTGATTTGATCTCCTTGCAGTCCAAGGGACTCTCAAGAGTCTTCTCCGGCACCATAATTCAAACGCATCTATTCTTCGGCACTCAGCCTTCCTTATAGTCCAACTCTTGCAGCCATACATTACTACTGGGAATACAATTGCTTTGACCATATGGATTTTTGTTGGGAGGATGATGTCTCTACTTTTTGTTATGCTGTCTAGGTTTGCCATCACTTTCCTCCCAAGGAGCAGGCGTCTTTTAATTTCATGGCTGCAGTCGCTGTTTAATTGCATGGCTACAGTTTCGTAGAAATTAAATATTTATTTATTTATTTCAACCATTGCTGTTTTACCAGTGGATACTAAAACATGCTCAGTATTATTCCTTTAGTTATTTAGATAATTATGCCATGCATTTCTCCCCAATGGGGACTCAAAGCCTTTTGCAACATTGTCCTCCTCCATTTTATTTTCACAACAACAATCCTGTGGAGTAGACTGTGATCCCATCAAAAACAGGCTTGTCCCCTTATCCCATGCTGGTAGCTCTAACCATCATCAGCACTTCCATTTGATGTGGTATAAGTTCAGTGGTACTGTCAGAGGCAGACTTTGGGGTCCTGGATCTCAAGCTCAGAAGGGCACCCTGCAAAAGCAGGCCATGGCTTTGTATTTCAGGTGTGCATTTCCATCTAAATGGGGCTCCCATAAAACTCTTATGTCCCAATTAAAATCATCTAACTACAAGACTGAGTGGGCTTCAGTTTACTCATCCTCATCTTGCCCATTACTGACTTTAGGCAGCTGTTCATGGAAGATCAGGCTACCCCTGATGCTGAGGAATTGGAGAAATAAAATTCAGTGTCATCAGCATACCACCACACTTTTAATTCCGGAATGTTCTTACTCAGTAATGTGATGCAAATGATAAAGAGAATGGAATACAAAATGGAACCCAGTGGAACTGTGTAGGATAATTCTCATGGAAAATAGGGGTAGTCTTCCAACACTACTTCCTGGAACTATATGGTATGAAATAAACTTCTGTAAAACAGAATCCCTAATTCACCACCCCTGCAAGTTATTCAGAAGTATTCTATGGTTAATGGAATAGCTGAAAACTACTGAGATACTGATTAGAGTCAACGGGTTCACGTTTCCCTGATTCTTCTCCCACTATGAATTGTTTATTAAACTCACCAAAATGGTTTCTGTCCTGGTCAAATCAGATGGATCTGGATTTCATCTCAAAGTGATTAAAGCTGATACGCCACTTTCCATTTGAGTACTTTGGCCAGGGAATTGGACTCAGTTATTTAAGTTTATGGCATCAGGAGACTGCTTTTTAAAACAGAGGTCTTGTGATGTATTCTTTGAAGGTTGGACTTGCACAGTTGATCTTTGGCAAACTTGTACTGGATGGTTTTCTGGCTCTTTGCAGTTAAGAACATAAGAACATAAGAGAAGCCAATGTTGAATCAGGCCAGTGGCCCATCCAGTCCAACACTCTGTTACACAGTGGCCAAAAACACCAGGTGCCCTCAGAAGGTCCAGCAGTGGGGGCAGGACACTAGTAGCCCTCCCATTGTTGCGCCCCCCAAGAATACAGAGCATTGCTTGCCCCAGACTGAGAGTTCCTATCTATACTTTGTGGCTAATAGCCACAAAGCCACCTCTGCTCCATATGTTTATCTAATTTCCTCTTGAAGCCGTCCATGCTTGTAGCTGCCACCACATCCTATGGCAGTGAATTCCACATGTTAATCTCTCTTTGGCTGAAGAAGTACTTCCTTTTATCTGTTCTAACCCGACTGCTCAGCAATTTCATGGAGTGCCCACGAGTTCTTGTATTGTGAGAAAGGGAGAAAAGTACTTCTTTCTCTACCTGCTCTATCCCATGCATAATCTTATAAATTTCAGTCATGTCACCCCTCAGCTGTCGTTTCTCCAAGCTAAAGAGCCCCAAGTGCATCAACCTTTCTTCATAGGGAAAGTGTTCCAACGCATTAATCATTCTAGTTGCCCTTTTCTGCACTTTTTCCAATGCTATAATATCTTTTTTGAGGTGCGGCAACCAGAACTGTACACAGTACTCCAAATGAGGTCACACCATCGACTTATACAGGGGCATTATGATACTGGCTGATTTGTTTTCCGTTCCCTTCCTAATAACCCCCAGCATAGCGTTGGCCTTTTTCATTGCAGTCGCACATTGTCTCGACATTTTCATTGAGTTATCTACTACAACTCCAAGATCTCTCACTTGGTCAATCTCCACCAGTTTGGACCCCATCAACGTGCATTTATAGTTAGGATTTTTGACTCCAGTGTTCATCACTTTGCACTTGGCCACACTAAACCCCATTTGCCACATTGATGCCCACTCGCCCATCCTCGACAGATCCCTTTGGAGTGCCTCACAATCCTCCCTGGTTCTCACCACCCTGAACAACTTTGTGTCATCTGCAAATTTAGCCACTTCACTGCTTACTCCCAACTCCAAATCATTAATAAACAAGTTAAAAAGCATCGGACTGATCCCTGCGGTATCCCAATGCTTACCTCCTTCCACTGAGAAAATTGCCCATTTATACTCACTCTCTGTTTCCTTTTATTTCCTTTTAAAATAAATGTTTCCTTTTATTTCCTGTTTCCTTTTCCCAGTTTTGTCATGCTAAGAACTCTACAGCTTAAGTTAGTTTGAACTAAAAGTTAAGTCTATAATGGGGGGATTGATGTGCAAGAGAAATGTTTGGGGGATAACTTAATCAAGTTATGATTTCATTATACTACTGTCAAAGAACATCATTTCCAGTTTTTTTCATTATTTTAGACTGATGTACCAATAAAATTGGTAAATTTGATCTGTGCACACTTTGCTTTCTCAGATGTCTCTTTCACGTATGCCCATACATACACATAGCTGCATGTTCATTTGTCTTACACATGCATAGAAAAAGAGAAGATAGCTGTTGGAATTTTTCTTGATTGTTTGTGATTGTATTTGCATCTCTGAAAATGGTAACCGTGTGGTACTGATGTACTGTATCTGTTCCTCTCTGTTGGACAGGTGATTGGACAGGTGATTGTACTATAATTAGTACTGAGCTAAATTGTTTTGGTTCAAGAGACGAAGAGCATTTAAAAAACAGTGCTTCTTTGCCCCTCACATTCAACAGAATTATGTTGACTGCCCAATAACTTTCAGAATTTTATCTTCCTTTGCTGTCCATGATGCGACACCATTTTACTTTTCCCCCACATAGCATAGCTTGAGACATGTTTACTGTGTTTTGATAGCAGATCACTAGGAAATATGGTAAAACTCATAAGGTGATTATTCCCATTGAAAATCACAGGACTGTCAAAAAGGCTTATCTCGGCCTGGTAGCGAATTTGTATTCATAACTGTTTGCAGGGCACCTGATCCCTGGCTATGTGACAGTTTTTCTGACCTTGTTGCAATGGATTCCCTGGTATTCCTCCACTGAGATATGGAAGTGCCCTATTTTAATATTTGCACATGATATATCAGGGATGGTGATGGGTACCTCCCGCAATTTGTATGCCTGTGATATGGGTATTATTTCAAATAGACTCTGCTAATGATTCCATTGCTAAAGCAAACAGCAAGGGTGACAAAGGACATCCTTGCCTAGTACTTCTGGACAAAGTAATTACATCTGATGAATGGTTGTGAACTTTTATCTTAACTGTAGGATGGGCATATATTGCTTTTATGGCATTCAAAAATTTAATACCAAAGCCCATTTGTTGTAATAATATTTTCAGATATGAAATCTCCAAGGAATCAAATTCCTTTTGAATGTCCAAGGTAACAGAATGAATTCCTGCCTATAAACTTTACAATAATATATGACATTTAAAATTTGCCAGATATTATCAGATAGATTTTTTTGTGGGATAAACTCTGTTTGATTTGTATTAATGCAATTAGAAATAACCTTTTGTAATCTGTTAGCCAGAATTTTTGTAAAGATCTTAGCATTGGTATTCAAAAGTGAAATAGGTCTGTAAGAACTCGGAATAGAGCTATCTTTATTTCCTTTCGTAATAAGTATAATATCTGCTTCTTCCCAAGTTTTTGGCATTCCCCCACCCGAATCTAGTATGCTATTGCATGTTGCTGCTATGTGATCCACTAATTCCCATTTTAAAACTTTATAAAATTCATTTGAAAAGCTGTCGCTGCCTTGGGTTGAATTCATTTTGAGGGTTTTTATTGTTTATAATACCTCTTGAATTAAAATTGAGTTGTCCATTAAGGACTTGCGACTTTCTGTTATTGCTTTAGCAAAATGCATCTGTTTTAGCAAAACGTGTTTGTTTTAAATATTCCTTGGTGGAATATGCTGATGACCTAGTGGTTTATCTTGCAAATCCATAACACTCTATAATTAATTTACAAGTTACCATCTTGAATTTTAGTAGACTCTCTGGACTGTGTATTGGTCCTCAAAAATCTGATATTTATGCTATATACCTGTCTACAGAAACTTCATCTATAAAAAGTAAATTTTCATATAATTGGATTATGGACAAATGAAGATATCTGAAAACGTATATTTCAAGAGATTTTTCACAATTTTTACATTATAATTTTGATAAACTATATAATGAAATAAAAGCTTCCATCAAAAAATGGGAAGCCTTACATTTATCTTGGCCAGATAGAATATATTTAATAAAAAGTTTTATAACCACCAAATTTCTTTTTTTTGTTTTGAACAATACCTGTATATATTTTTTTAAAAATAGATCAGTGGCAGCGAACACTGAATAAATTTATGTTGGCCAAAATGAAACCAAGAATTAGCTTCCAAGTTATTCGGCGACCAGAAGATCATGGAGGCTTAAACCTTCCAGATATGATTTTATATTATAAGATATGTAATGTAGCAAATGTGTTCAGAGCAGTTACCACCAATTCAAAAAATGAATGAACAAATAGAACAGTATTTTTCTAATCCAGATTCTTTACTCAAGACTTATTGGACAACACATAATAACAGACAAAATACAATGAAACAGAATAATTTTCTGGAATCATCCTTAAAAATTTGGGATGATTCTAGGAAAAAACTCTTCACTGAAATTTCACTGTTTTTTCCATTTACCAGCCAGGATTGGTTCCTTCCAGGGAAGCAGGATAAAAGTTTTCAGAAATGGGGACACCCAAAATTACTTCACTAGTGTGATATAACTGATAAATGAACAATTCTAGAAAGACATACTTACCTCCAATTTAAACACATGGTAGAATGTCCTCAGTTGGTTGAGACACTTTCCAAGACTTTGACCAATTTTGAACTTAAAAAAAAAAGATTCGGTATCAAAAGGATTCACAGGCCGAGGACAGACTGGCAATGTAAAGCGGGGCAGGCACACTTCGGAAATGTAAGAAAGGAGCACGTTCAGACATGCGCATCTGTCCGTCGGCTCCGTTTCGTACTTACCCGTCTCCCAGTCGCTTTCCATCCGCTTTACCAGGACACCGGGTAAAACCGGTGTTCAGGGGCCGTCCTCCGCATGCCTCCCGCTTCCAAACAGTGTGAACTGGAAGAAGTGGGAGGCATCCGGAGGTGGCAGTGTGAACGTGCCGCACAAAGTTATGCGCATATGCGCATGTGTGCATGTGCGCAACACATCAAAGGAAAATAAAAAAGCGCAACGGCACACACAAGCCGCGCGAGCTGGCTCCGCGGCAGTCTGAACGCTCCGTATCGGCACCACTGCGCATTGCTCTGGCCAGTATGAACGGCCAGCTCCGTGGTGTTTTTCCCCCGCACCAGTTCCCTCCGCTTTGCCTCTGCTTTAGATTGCCAGTCTGTCCTCGGCCACAGATATATCAGATCATGGTTCAGTCAGAGAGTAAATAGATTACAAATTATCAGTCTCGATGGAGAATAGAGTGTCAAAATGATTTAGAACAGGATGATTGGAAGCAGATTTGAAACTCTCCGAGCTCTCGCTCTGTTGTTTTTAATATAAAATTCCAATGATTTAAAATGCAATCAAGATGGTATCTTACGCCAAGTCAAAATAAACAAAAATTACAATCCAAATTGTTAGAAAAATTGTGATAACCAGGCACATTTTATCCATTGTTGGTGGACTTGTGAAGTAATACAGTTGCACTGGAAATATATTGTTCAACAAATTAAGCAAATAACAAATTATAATCTACCTTTAATACCAGAACTGTCTCTACTTGATTTTTGGAAGTAACCTTTAAAGGATAAAAGTATTATCAATTACTGTTGAAATTAATATCAATATTGTTAGCTATAGCCAGAATTACATTGGCAGCTATGTGGAAAGATAAGAAAATACCTACAATTGAACAATAGCAAAAAAGATATACCCAAAAATACATTGTATCAAGATACTTCTTTAACAGACTTCTGGTTTATTTGTAGGTAATCAATAGATACGAAAATGTTATTTTGGTGACTGTCTAGAGGTTGTATGTTATTTTGCATATTTAGTTTTAAAAATAAAGTTATTTTTATATATATATATATATAAAAAGGGATGGTGATGGCAAATGTGTGTTTATTATGGTACAGAGAAAGAAGTCATGCCTCACTATAGCTTGTGGTGATTCATCTGGAATTTGCACATATTGCATTTGTAGGATATACATAAAACATTTTTCATTTTTTTGTTAATGTGGATTGTATGAAGTGATGGCCACGATTTGACAGACAATAATATTTAAAATAATACTTTCTCAGAACTTTACAAAAGGATTCTTTTGCATTTTTATGCCTTCTGTTAAAATGTTAGACCTTATTATCATTGTGTTTTATTAGAAAGAAGTAAGTCATAATAATAAATGATAAAATGAAAAATGTGCCAGGCTACACATTAAGATCTTCCTCTGTGAAGGATTTAAAAGATGAATGGCTATAACTGTTCTTGAAGCAAAATAATATTGTGCTCTAGTGTTAATAATATGGGGCTCTAGTGTTATCTAAATGTTTTTCAAGGCAGAACGGTATACATCTGACAAGCTACACCAGCAGGAATTTTGGATGAAGACTGATGGCAATGCATAATCCTTACTATGTAATCCTGTAATCTTCCTTTTTATGTCAGGTTCCTAGGCCTTTTTATTTGTTATTTAGTACATTTATATTTTGCCCTGTCTCCAAGAAAATTGGAGCAGCATATGTTGCTACTCCATTTCTGCATCACAACAACCCTGTGAGATAGGTTAGTCAGGCCCAAGTTTATCTAGCAGGTTTCCATAACAGACTGAACAGACTGGGCATTCAAATCTGGAGCTTCCAGATCTTCAACTGTCGCCCTGCCTGCACCACACTGACTCTCAATAGTTATACAATTTGCAAAAATTCTCAGTAGGTGAATCTTTTCCTAGCAAGGACATGTAGTGATGATAAAAAAATTAATTGACAAAATTCTGCTATTGATAAAACTGTTGAAAGGCACTGAAATGTAAACTTTTTTTAGCAGACCTGTGTTTAAACAGACATTGCCTACACTTAAATTGATACAACCCAAATAAACTTGCTGAAGATTAGGCTGCCAAGTCAGCCCGGGGTGGGGGGGATCCCCTGCTACAGGGGTTCCCGATCTGCCGGCCAGCATTCGGCCGGTGGGGGGAACCCCACCCCTGAAGTCGTCCAGCCAGGATGACTTCCCCCACATAATGATGTCACCCGGAAGTTACATCAGCACGTTGGGGGCGTTGCCAGAGCAACGCTCTGGCAATCGCCCCAAAACTCTATGATACGATAGAGTTTTGGGGTGGTTGCCAGAGCATCGCCCTGGCAACGCCCCAACGTGCTGACGTCACTTCCGGTGATGTCGGTGGGAAAGCTCCCGGCTGGAGGAGGACTCCCCCCCCACCGGTGAGTTCTAAAGACTTGGCAACCCTACTGAAGATTTATAGTACTGCTTCAGTGTGTTACTGAAAGGTTATGCTCTTTCTATGTTTTGATGATATTTCAGTCAATATTTGTGGAAATGATGGATTAAGACAAAATCTTTTTCAAAAAGGCAGAGTGCTATATGCTGTCTCTCTCTTTCATGTTTTTGTGGATGTTGGAATTACTGGAGGACTGTGAAGTGTGATAAGTAAAAACCCCTCAACATATAATTTAAATGTAGTTCAGTGCTGGATCAAGATTAGCTGTAGTTATGAAAGGAAGGAACATCCTGTGATTGCCCTTGAGTGTGTTGTTTGGTTAGTTACAGGAGGATAAGTGAAAATATTATAAATTATGATAAAAATGCCAGGTGCTAAAAGGGGAGGGGGAAAATAGAGGGGAGAGAATGTTGTAAGCTACTTTGGGTCCCCTTTGTGGTGAAAAGTGGAGTATAAATGAAGTAAATAAAAGTTCAAAAAATGTGTTTGTTAGTGATATCAATATACAGCAGTGTTGTATGAAGGTAATCCGGTATTCAGTTATATCTGTGAGCACTATGTTTTCAGAAACTTGCCAAAAATGGAGTGTAGAGATAAAAGAAGATGCTTTATGCACTGAGACAGATCTCCTTATGCCAAGTTAGAGAAGGCTTTGCTTCTGCTTCCTCTTCTAATCTAATGTTGTCCACACAATGACATCACCCAGAATTAGGGTTGCGAGTCTTCAGGAGGGGCCTGAAGATCTCCCAGAATTAGACCTCATTTCTGGGTGACAAAGATCAGTTCCTCTGGAGAAAATGGCTAGTTGGGGGAGTGGACTCTGTGGTGTTTTACCACACTGAAATCTTGCCCCTCCCCCAATCCCTCCCACCTCAGGATGCACCCCAAATCCCCAGTATTTCCTAACCTAGAGTTGGTAACCCTACCCAGAATATGTAGGGTTTCCTCTTCCCAATTCCTGAGGCTGCCATGGGTAGAGCTTGTCCTGGCCCAAGACATGAAGAGGTTCTTAGAGGCACAGAACATCACACATCTACACTAGGCACACTGGGCTTCCTTGTTGTTGTTGTTTTGACCACAGTTCCTGATGTTACTTCTTCGGCAAAGATCCTGCTGTGTTTGTAAGAGGCTTACAGGGCAGCACAGGGCTTTGTAACCAGAGCAAAGAGGTATAATGTCAGATGAAAAAATAGATGATTTTTACAAGATCATATTTGATTACCTGAGACAAAAATATTCTATAAAGCATGCAGTGAAGCCTAAAAATATTACTTGTATACTTGGTTCAGCTATAATAATAATTCCCAAACATGATTTGGCATTTTGTAGTAGAATTTGGGGAAAGCCTCGAGTTCAAGTGTTCCCCCCTCCCTTTTTTGATGCTCCAATTCTCTTCCTTCCTCTTTCTGTTCTAGTTTGCCTCCATGATCAAACTGTCCTTCATGAATAAACAAAACTGACCAGTTTATGTTGCTCAAGCTCTTTTTTTGCCTCCTCTGAAGGTGGAACTATACCATCTGTTTAGTTGATGGCTTTTTTAAAAAACTGTTTTTTCCCCTTTTCTGAAAGCAGCTGCTGCAGGGAAAGCCAAACTTTTAAGCTGTTTCCTCTGTGCTATTTTCCCACTGAAAAAAGACACCTCTGAACAAATTTTGGCCCAAATGTCCAAGTATTGCTTACTGTAGGGAAGCATTTTTAGTTTTTCTACTTTAATAATATCTAGTATACCACATTTTATTTTCTGTACAATGGGAAACAAAACAGGGAGACTGAAGGACTTTATTGTCACATAAACTGCCCATCCTATTTGTCAGTATCACATGATTATAGTATTCCTGTCTTGTATAGAGGTGACTGTGAAACATTATACAGGCTGGGTTGACAACTTGAAATATGTAGATTCTGAGTATTCCAACATTTAGGCCACCACCAACCTAAACTAGGATTGCCATCCTCCAGGTGGGGCCTGGGGATCCCCCGCTTTTACAACTGATCTCCAGCTGACAGAGATCAGCTTCCCTGGAGAAAATGGCTGCTTTGAAGGGTAGACTCTATGGCATTGTACCATGCTGAGGCTTCTCTTCTCCCCAAACCCCACCTTCTCCTGGCTCCACCCCCAAAGTCCCCAGGTATTTTCCAACCTGGACTTGGCAACCCTAACCTAAACAGAAACTAGCAATACATCGGTGCCACTTTATGCAACTTGTGTACTTAGTACCTAATGCTAATTATTCACTTACTAAAAGTACTTAGCTATTGAGTAGCAAAACATTGTAGCACGTGTTAAGTTTGGCCATAAAATAAAGAGCATTTGAATCCTGAAAAATAAAACAATGCAGCTAAACCTTAAGGGGCCTTTCAGTGCAGTCCTAAGCAGAGTTATATATTTTTAAATTCACTGCAGCCAGCGGATTTAGAAGTGCCTAACTCTGTTTAGGGTTGCCCTTTAATTTTTGTGCTGCTGCACAAGGCTCTATGAAACTGCAAGATGATACTTGTCTGAAGGTACCAAGAACACAGCAGTGTACTCTTCATGGGCTTGTCTTTGAAGAAGTTTGGAAATGTCAATTAGTGTAACTGCATCAGCAGACTGAGATCATATGATTGTAGTGGCTTCCTGTTTGTTTCTGGTTTCAGTTCGAAATACGTGTTATTATATTTAAAGGTCTTAGGACCAGAATACTCACAGGACTGCGAGCTACTGAGGAGCTAAGATTATTTCCTGAAGCCTGCTCCATTCACCCCCACTTTTGATTGTAAAATGGGTACTGAAAAAAGATGCCTACTCAGTTGTGGTTCCCCAACTATTTCTTCAGAATTTCTTCAGATTGTACAATACTGCTGTTTTTTCTTTTGTCTAAGTCATGCTGTAGCATAGAAGTTATTGATGATAGGAATTATACAGTTTCCTAAATTTACGTTGCAACTCTTCCCTTTTTTTAAAATATACCAGTAATTTTTTGTTACAAGTAATTGAAATTGTTTTCCCTTTGTTAACTTCTTTCATATATTTATAACCTGCAACACTTAAACTTCCAGCTTCTTTTGAACTAGATTAAACAGACCCAATTTATTACATTCATAATCGGTATAAATGGTGACCTAAGAGCATGACATTGTGGTGGAATGGATATATATAGCTGCAACTCATGATCAGAGAGAACTATGTTAATAAGGCATGGTTGTTATCGGTGTGAATGCTTACAGTGTTCCTGAGAGTAAATGGCTGTGCATTTTCTGAACATCCCCCCCTTCTCCTGATTCATGTTTAGCATTAGAACTAAATGTTTTTATTTGTAAGAGCATGCACCATTTTTTTCTTATATATTGGACATCAGTTTTTACTGCTGAACTCAAAAAATAATCTGTGAATGACTTATTGTATGTATGTATGTGAGACAAGAGACTAGTTAAATATCTAAGCTTTGCTATAATGCATTATGTTGAAGCCCTGCTTGAAATGGATGATGCATCCCAGATTTGTACTTTAGACTCTAGTGGTGCTCCCAGAAGCTAGCGACATTTTCTTGAAAATAACACTTTGCACACATGATTGAATTACATACTATTTTTCTTGTGTGTTTGATTTTTCAGAACAACACAACACACCCAGTCAACAAGTCACCTTTTCTGAATCACTCTAATTTAGTATCAGTTTATGCCACCGTGATTCTAAAAACACCTGTTTTGTTTTTGGGAACAGGAGATGGACAGTTACTGAAGGTACGTGGATTATGGTTTGTTTTAAGAATTGTTGTTCAGTCATTACATATACTCTTTCTCTTATTTTACATGTTAGGTATGCATATACATGGGTTTTGTACCATAACAGCAACAGCAAGTGGATGGGAACAGCTACCACACACCCTGTCCCCATGCTGCTCACTGCTGCCTTCACCACACTGCACTCTTTCCCTACATTAGGCATTTCCAGAAACACAGGTGTGACAGGGATTGTGCTCGGGTTCAGTGGGTCTTGGAATGCCTCCCCCCCACATTCCCAGCTGAGCTGTGATGTAAGGCTACAGCTCAGTTTGGAAAGGGGGAAAAAAGCCTTTTAAAGGGCCAAAAGGGGGAGGGAAATGTAGAGCTTACCTCTGCTATTTTGAACAGAACTTAGCTCTGCCTTTCTCCCTTATGTAACTGGATAGAACATCTGCCTGCAACCACCCTTTGCACTAGGTCAGATAAGGTTTTCTTTGATCACAATTAAGGGTTAAAGCCCCAGGAAGCCCATGAGTTATGGTCATGTGAGCATGATATCATGTGAATGCTTCCATTTAATTATGGGGCTTCCTGCATTCCAAATGGGGACAAATCCCTGCATGGAAACAGCTTGTGTTCCAGCAATGTGTTTATTCTTGTGATTTAGTTCTTCTTCTTATGAGAAACTGTTATCATTAATATTAAAAAGCCAAGGTCTGTCTACAGTTGCTAAATGAGCATGCAAGGCTTCTGCATGAGCAATCATTTATTTCAGTGGCAAGATGTGGTTCTGTATGTTTGTCCTACACTGAAGTAAAAGTGAAGTCCTTGCATGAAGGGAAACTTCATGTGTATACCAAGCCCTGAATTGGCAGTCATCATCATCATCATCATCATTGCTGGATTAGACTGAAAAGCACCAATGGCCCCAAGACAGACAATGTATCATGGAACATTCATTTATTCCATACCATAGTACTGCATATTCCTTGATAAAATTATGAACAGAAGAAACATTTATAATAAAACCTTTTCTCTTTTTCTGGAATGGGACAAGTGGAATTGCACAGTTTTCTGAATGCAGCTGCACCATGGAACTATAAAAAGGCATTACAACACTGGTCATTATTTTCAATCCCTAATCATGTTTTCCATAGAATTTGCCTTTTTCACTCATGCTTTACTTTTGAGTCACCATTTTCATTGAGCTGTCCATCATGGTCTCGTTCCAGGTCTGCTGCCACACTTCAGACTCCCAAGTCTCAAAAGCTGAACAGTCCGTTAAGACTAGTAGAGATAAAACAAGAATAAGATCTAAGTATGTAACAGTCATAGCTTTGTACTATATTGAACAGAGCAGCATCATGTATGACCTAATTTGTGCTTGGAAAGCTGACGTGGCAGAATGAAAGTAACAAGAACCTTGCTGGGTCACATCAGTGGTTCACTCAACCATAGCAACCTGTAGTCATAGTGTTGGAATATGACTTTAGGTAAAATCCCCACTCTGTCCATGGAAGCTTTGACCTTGGACCTTTCACAATCTGTCAGCCTAATTTAGCTCATGAGGTTGTCATTGTGAGAATCAAGTAGATGAAGCAAGAATAATGCAAAACATTGCTTTAAGTCATGTTAGGGAGAAAAGCACAGTATGAAATTGTGCCTCTAACCCCATAAAGGCTAGAAAAGACAAGAAGTATTGGCAGCAGAGTACATGGAGATAAGAACATAAGAGAAGCCAATGTTGGATCAGGCCAACGGCCCATCCAGTCCAACGCTCTGTCACACAGTGGCGAAAAATACCAGGTGCCATCAGGAGGTCCATCAGTGGGGCAAGGACACTAGAAGCTCTCCCACTGTTGCCCCCCCCCCCCCCAAGCACCAAGAATACAGAGCATCACTTGCCCTATAGTTCCTATCTATACCTTGTGGCTAATAGACACCGATGGATCTCTGATCCATATCTGTATCTAATTCCCTCTTGCAGCCATCCATGATTGTAGCCGCCGCCACCTCCTGTGGCAGTGAATTCCATGTGTTAATCACTCTTTGGGTGAAGAAGTACTTCCTTTTATCTGTTCTAACCGGACTGCTGAGCAATTTCATTCAGTGCCCATGAGTACTTGCAGAGGTCATTTCGAGCAGGAGCTCGGGGTAGTGCAGCTCCGGGAGTTGGTGCCAGCCCCCCCCCCCCCCCCCCGAGGAATGCCTGCTTGTGTCATGGCTGCAGCAAAATTACCCCGTCTCCTGGAAAGGTCCTTGTTCCTCCAACCAGCCTTCTGAAGGCTTCAGCTACCACTGAAGCTATCCTCCCAGAATAGTGGTATTTCTGAGGCTTGGATTAGTAGCTGTCCCCTCTCTGCCAGCTCTTTCTCTCTCTCTCTCTCTCTCTCTCCCCGTTCTTTCTTGTCTTCTGACATACTTCTGGTGATGTCAGGTGGTGTAGCATATGCAAATAAGTTATGCTAATGAGTTATGCTAATAAGCTCCTGCACCTCTTTTTCTACGAAATGACCCCTGAGTACTTGTATTGTGAGAAAGGGAGAAAAGAGATAAATAGATCAAGGAGGGGACTGAGTCCTAAAAGAGTATTTGCAAGCCTGTTATAAATATCTGTATGTGTTATGTTCTTTTAGGTTACCCTTGATGAGAAAATGAGGCCAAGTTGCCCAGACGCTTTATATGAAAATGAGGAAGAAACTGAAGTTTTTTACAAACTTGAATTTGATCCTCTGGATAACAACTTCATCTATCTACCATCTAATAAAAGTGTTAAGTATTGGACCGTGCTGTCAAATGCTCACATGCATTAACTGCTAAAAAGCTAAGTATCAAATTTCACCAGGGCTGAATCCACAGATGGTTTTTCCCCTCTGTGACAGTCATGGTGCTGGTGCTGGTGGTGGTCAAACTGCACTTGCAATGGAGATTTCATGCAGCACAGGGTAACTTGTTTTTTCATCGTCATTAGCACCGGAAGCATATTGCTTTCCACTCCCAAGGTTGTCATGCCACTTTCCTGATTCTCTACCCACCCTTATAAAAAACACGTTGGTAGTACACGGTACTGCTAAAGAATAGTGCAATCCGATATACCTTTTTTAAAAACCCATGCATTCACTCAGTTGCAGTGCTTAACAAGACACTGGTGCCTATTCCCTCCCTACCCCCACTGGTGCTGAGTTCGGGGCCCAGGGTTCCCTCTAAGCTGAGTTAGTGTGAGCTAGCTCACAGTTTTTTAGCCTCTGGCTCACACATTTTTGTCTTAGCTCAGGAAGGATGGCTCCAGAGCAAACTCATTTATGCAGTATCCAAATCACTCGCTCACAACTTCAATGCCAGTAGCTCACAAAGGAGAATTTCTGCTCACAGGACTCCATAGCTTAGAGGGAGCATCCCACCCCTCCATCTTCCTCTATTTAGGCTCCATTTCAGTGCCAGTGACCAAGATGCTTGTGTTGATTACCCCCCCCCCCAAATTTCCGTGGTTTTGTATTGCCATATAGTAGTACCTGCAGTATGACATTGCTTGATCACTACTGCCCCCCCCAAAAAAAAAACCCCTCAGGGGAGAGGAGTTGAAAGCCCTTTTCCCTTTAATTTCAACACAAAGTATACTTTCCCATTTGGACATAAGAAGAAGATCATCCTGACAGCATCATGTTAGGGAACATTTTTTTCCTGGTGTAGCCACAGGGTCTCACTCAGGGCCTGCCCATGATGTGGGACAGGCCAGAGCTGAGGCCTTCAGCAGGCTAGGGAGGGGTTGCCCTCCATCCCCCCAGTGAACTTACTCGATGAGTCAGGTGATGCTTGCAACAACAGGTTTATTTACAGTCCAGCATACATGCGAGGTCCTGCTCAGGGTAGTTGCATCACTCCGCTGACCTGGCCACCTAAGTTTCCTCACCTCCTTTGCTCTGATAAGACTGCCTTATTCACTGTCATGATCTCCCAGAGGATTCACTATCTCACCCTAGCTGCTCAGTGTGGCTGTCCTTAAATCCACCCCCAACACTTGTCTTCTGCTTGGGTAGCATGAGATGGGCCTTGGCCCACGCTGCCCTCTGCATCTTCTCTACCCCAGGGGAATGCCCTCTCCAGACTGAGTGGCCACAAACTCCCAGTAACCAGCCCTGACTTAAATGGTGGCCTTCTGGCCAGAGTCAGACTATAAGTTTGCTGGTCCCAGCTGGGCTCTCTTTTTCAGCTCTTAAAGGCTCCTCGCCTGTCCTTGCCTCCCTTGTGCTTCACCTGGCTTTAAAAGGAGGGGGGCTGGGGGGGTTACGTGTGAGGAAAATGGATTGTTCACGGTTTGTGCAGAACTGGAGGACAGCATCTTGTGGCCATGAAAAAAGAATGCACAAGTCAGGAGGCTGAAACAGGAAAGATCCTCTATGTGGAATTAGCCCTGGCCAGTTCCTTGTTAACTGGTCAAGAAAATCTACTGCAAGGTTTTGCTCCGGAATCCCTTCTGGTAATCTGAGATCCTAAACTCTGCAAATGATTTTTTGGGAAAAAATTAATTGCTCGAAGGAGTGAGCCAGCAGTTCACCATAGAATGGGTCATCAGTTGTATGTGTATGTCATGTAACTCTCTGATTTTCATAAAAGCATGGTTCCAAATTGGGGGGGGGGAGTTGTTGTTTGCTGATGATTTGTAATCATTCCTGTGTTTATCGGGATAGTGGAAATATCATTTGATCTTTTCAAAAGAATGAATAGGAATGTATTAAAACCAATGCTTTCTGTGTTTCAGCTCAGTAGAATACAAGTTGCAAACTGCAGTAAATATATTTCCTGTAAAGAGTGTTTATCTACAATGGACCCATATTGTGGATGGTGCCATTTTAACAAAAGGTATTCTTTTTTCTTTAAGATCAATGAATGTGCTGTATTATCATTAATCATTCATTCTTAATAGCCTGAAGCTATTTTCAGAGTGTTTTTGTATAAAGCCATTTGTGTGTACTTGAGTGCTGTAGTTTGTAACAAGGCAACTCATACTAATGCCAGTATAAATGTTTTCCTAGGCTCTCCCAGGTAAGTTGCCCATGCTTTTTGGCTGGGCCTGCAGGCAGAATTCTGGGGTCCGGTCATTGTGATGCTCTCCTGCACAAGTTCATTGAAATAAATAAGAACTGCACTATGTCCTGTTCCGCATACTGACCTTATACCGGATCTTCTGTGCAGTCAATCTCCAAGTTTTGGCATAGAGCGCTCTGCACCTCTTCCTCTTTTCCATACTATTTCCTGCTTTAAATTCATTTTTTTGTTCGCACTGGATCACAATCCAGTTATTGCTGCCATCAGTTCGCCTTCCCCTTTTAACGAAAAATTGTGCAGGTGCACTTGCAATATTGTGCAGTAGTGCTGAACTGAGATCAATTACCCAACCTGTCACTTGTTAAACCTGCTGTGCTTTTTCCCCCAGGGTGTTCTCACGACAATTTAAAGCCCACCCCTTTAAAAAATGGCCACTACATGGCTACTGATCATGTGTTATCCTGTGCCATTTTGAGTAACATGCTGATAAAAGTCCATTATGGTAAACACAGATAAACACAAGTAAGAGTGATAGGTACAGAAAAATAATGTGTGTGTGGGGGGGGGATCCTGACTGCCAGCTACTAAAAATTACATACCACCCTGGTTGAAGGGGATAGTAAAGGTAGCCCAGGGTGAATGGGATTACAGAAAACAAAGGCGACATGTGGTCAGCCTAACTGCACTCAGGATCCTGTCAACATCAGCAGAGGAGAGCAATACTGAATTACTGTATTGAATTTACAGGCAGGGCAGCTACAAGCAAGTAGGGCAGATAACACAGAAATACACATCAAGATGGATGGTCACAGTTGGGCTAGTAGGGCAATAGAAATGAATCACACTTCTATATAAAATGGAAATCCATTTTTATCTCACATGCATATTTGGATTTATTTCAGGTGCACTTTAAAAGAAGACTGTTCAAATAACTCAGGGAACTGGATAGACATTTCAGAAGGAGCTGATAAATGCCTGAAAATCCACATATCTGGTACTTACAGAGGTGGGGTATGTTATAAATACATTTTATTTTAATTTAATTATTGATGGTGTAAGGTCATTATTCATAGGCATTCTTCTTAGTTGATGGTAGTTAAGTTGCTGAACCTTTTATTGAAGCTATCTTGTCACTTCTGTCTGCTAAATAAATCATAGTTATAGTTTTTTTCCCTTAATGCTTTGTCTTTTTTCCCGATCCTGGGATCTAGCAATACATACACATCCACACAGAGTGAGTATGTGTAGACACAAGCCCTGGGGCATTGGTGTTTCTGTGTCAGTATACCAGGAGTGGCATAGTTGTGAGTCACATGCAAGTGTGGACTTTACAGGCAGGTGATGGAGAGCTTCTTGGGTCAGCCACATTTGCTAAGGTCAGGATGCTGCTGCAGCTATTGCTGTAACATAAGAATTTCTCTGTTGCATTTAAATTGTGCTGCTAGTTGTACTGAAAAATAATCTGTCTTAAATAAGGCAGTGACTTTTGCAGTACCACAGTTTCCCATCTCTTGACTCCAGTACAATTCTGTGCACACTTACCTGGGAGTAAGCCCCACGGGCCAAGCTAGATGATACCTCATCCTCGAGTCCACCATGGGTATGCATTTTAAATGTTTTTTTTAACTCTTCAGAATACTGCAGAATACCTGATCCTGCTGGGTACCGTGGGGAGAAGGATGAAGGGCTCGTCTTGCCCTCCATTATTTTCAAGATCTGTTTTCAGCAGGATTTGGCTTCTGCAGCATTTTGAAATGTTAAAAAGTACTCTAAAATGATGTTGTGTCTTCATGACAGACTCAGTGAAATGATATGATCTAGTTTGGCATAGGATTGCACTGTTTGTTGCTTTTCATTTCTAAATATTCTTATGTACGCAAAGATATGTTTAAAGCACTGATTGGTAGTGGAGAAGGCCTCTGTTCGAGCAAAAGTCTTCTGCAGCAATTTTTTCCTCTAATTTGTGGTGGAATTTGATCCCCTTGGCAGTATAGTGATCTCTCATGGTGGCAGTCTTCCCCTATGACCATTTGCCTCAGAGCATCAGTACAAATACAGACGTATTTAAAAATAGAATGAAATGGAGTTACAGTACAATCCTAAGCAGAGTTGAAGGTAAAGGTTTCCCTTGCTCGAAAGCCAGTCAAATCCGACTCTAAGGGGCGGTGCTTATCTCTGTTTCCAAGCCGTAGAGCCAGCGCTGTCTGAAGACTTTTTCCGAGGTCATGTGGCAGGCCTGACTAAATGCCAAGGCGCATGGAACGCTGTTATCTTCCCACAGAAGTGGTACCTATTTATCTACTTGCAATTTCTTGCTTTCGAACTGCTAGGTTGGCAGGAGCTGAGGCCAGAGACGGGAGCTCACTCCGTCACGTGGCACTAGGGTCTTGAACTACCAAGCTACCAACCTTCCAGTCTGCAGCTCAGTGTCTTAACCTCTGAGTTACTGTGGCCCCTATGTAGAGTTAGTCCAGTTTAATTCCACTGATGTCATTGTTAAACTGACTGAATTCTTTATGGGATTGAGCTATTAATCTTGCTCATCAATATTTGTGGTGATTTTAACTTTATTCTCTTTGAAGTTTCTCCAGTCTGTCTTCCCAGAATTAAAGAAATGTGGTAATCACTCTTGTTTTTAGGTTACTGTGACTTCAGCTGGAAATTTTTCAGGCCTTTCTGAAAGGTATTATAGTTGCAAGGTGATTAATGCACAGACCAACAAAACTCTTTGTGAAAATAAGACTCAAGATATCATAAATTGTTCCTGTTCTCTGCGTTCTGAAGCTGTCAAAGGTAAGTTTATTTAATATTTTACCTATGCCATGTGACACTTTTTCTGTCCTTTGTTATGCCTGATTACTCAAGAGTCTTCATATGCACAATGCATTCAATAAAACGTAAATGCTTATTTTTCCTCTCTAATTCACTGCTGTATATGTACTCTTGGCATCAGAAATGTAAACACTAGTACTGTAAGGACATTTGATATAAGTGTATGTGACGAACTGACCTCCAAAACCAGGATGCGTCATAGGCATAAACTACGGGGGGGCTCGAGGGCTCAGGCCACCCCCGAAATTTTCTGGGGGGGACTGAGCCCCCCCCCCGGCAAAATGGAGCGCCTGCCACCGCCTCTCCCCCCTGCCTCCCCAGGCCCTTCTTAGGCCCACTGGCTGGCTGGCCGCTGCCGCCAGAACCTCTTTCTCCCCCCCCCCGCCCAGCTCCCCTGTACCCACTCCTCCCTCCCTCCTTCCTTCCCTCTCCCTCCTGAGGCTCCGGGCAAATGCTCAATGTGGCACAATAGAGTTTTGGGCAGTTGCCAGAGCGTCGCCTTGGCAACGTGTCCAGTGTGATGGCATCACTTCCGGGTGACACTATCACGTTGGGCATTTGCCCGGAGCCCCGGGAGGGAGACGGAAGGAGGGTGGAGAGCCCATGCAGGGGGGAGAGGTGGCAGTGGTGGCATCATTTCAGAGTGTACACAAGCAAAGTGCATGCATGAGCCCCCCCCCCCCTGGGATTTTAAAACCCAGCACCCCTAGGATGCTTAGTTCATCAGCTGGCCCAGAATGCAGCAGCATGGGTCCTTACAGTGACCTCACGATCAGCACATATTCAACCTGTGCTGTATGAGCTGCACTGGTTACCAGCTGAGCATCGGATCAAGTTCAAGGGTTTGGTGCATACCTTTAAGGTCCTTAATGATCTGGGACCCACATATCTCCAGGACCGCCTCTCCTGGTACACGCCTTGAAGAGCATTGTGCTCAGCTGATAAAAACTTGTTTGTGGTCCCGGCCCGAGAGATATCCAGCTATCCTCGACCAGAACCAAGGCTTTAAGAAAATAAGCTTCAACTATACTCTGTTGCCTGTTCAAAATATTATTATAATTTGTATAAACAACATTCACCTCAGTTTCTCATCCCCTGCCTATTCCTAACCCAACTGTACCTGTCAATACAATCAGTATTCCTGTTTGAATTTTACTTTGCTTCAAGTGCCATTTACAAAGGGAATGATAAGAGGGCTTCTGCTTAGGAGGACGAGGTCTCTGGCCTGGGCAAAAGCCAAATAGCTTCTCTATCACAGGGTGGGACATGCAGAAAGTTATAATTCAATTATTATAGTACTCTACTAAGTGGCTGCTCAGTCAGAATGGGGAACAGCATTTTGGTGGGAAAATCTGCCTCACAGTAAAGAAGAAGTAGGTGTCCATCATAGTGAGCTACCCAAAGCCCTAATGTCAGATCCTCCCCTGCTGGCCAACCATTTTCATATGTGCCCTTCTAGACAAGTGGTTCTCAACATTTAATATCTTATGTGTTGCTGATCAGTCTGTCAAAGTACCTGGGCCTCTCCCTGATAGAAATAAAAAGTCCACTTTTGCTGAGAATTAGAACAAATTTAGAGTCCAGTAGTATCTTGAAGACCAACAAAGGTTTATGCAAGGTATGAGCTTTTGTGTGCAAGGCACACTTTTCAAATACAGTGGACTGGTAAATGAGGTTCCAAACTCATAGATCAGGATTTAACAGCAAATTAACATGTAACATGATGATATTTAAGTTATGCAGAGTGAAAAACTAAATAACAAGGTTATTAGGTCAACAGTTGTAATGCAATAAATATGTCAAAATAGCAGATAAATATCTAAAGGTGTTTTTTCTAATTGTGGAAAGTAACCGAATCTTAATTATCTCTTCTCAGGTGTGGAGGATGCATGGAGGGCACTTAACAGTATATTTTGAGCTAGATGTAATGTTGTCATCAGGCATCCATTTAGTATTCTAAAATACTATTCTGAAAAAGAAATACACTAAAATAGAGAGGATTTATAGTCCTTCTTGTTGAGAATACATATGTGAGGACTGAATGAGTTAGCATATGTAATGGGATAAAAATCCAATATCCCTGTTGAGCCCAGGACTTTGTTAGTCTTAAAGGTGCCACTGGACTCTAAAATTGTTCTACTGCTTCAGACTGACATGGCTGACCATCTGGATCTATCTTTGCTGAGAAGGACATTGATATGTTTACTGGCATTCTGTTATTTATCATTTATGGTAAATTCCAAGGATGCAGTACTATTGTTGGGAGTAAAAGAATTTTCTATGATTTTAAATGATAATACGTGGCAGATAGCATCAGCAGGACACCGAAGACTCTTGCTGGTGGGCAAGGGGAGCAGGGAATTAGAAGAAACTCTATATGTCCCAAGGTTACTATTAGTGGGCCAAAAGATCATGGACAGATAATCTGAGGCAGGTAGGGTTGGCACAAGACAGCACCATTACACTTGCTGGTGGATATGGGGATTGAGGAAGAGTGATTCTTAATAATTGTTATGAATACCCTGCATCCCACCCAGACTACTTCTGCAATCCACTGGTGATGGTGTGTGTATCACCAGTTGAGAATCACTATTCTGGACAAACTCCTCAATAGAAGTAATAAGACAGAAAATTGTCAAACATACACAGGATGTGCCACCTGCACATTTCCTGTAGTCTTTTCTTAATTTACTCTCCCTTCCAAAGGAAGGCAGTGCACCCAGCCGAGGCTTTCACCTTCAGCCAATTTACAAGCATGCTGATAGCACTGGGTACAGTTACCAACTTTCTTTTCTGGCAGGGCTCTTGTTTGTTCTCTTAAGTGCGGCTTGACAGATAGAAATTTGTCAGCTAATTTTTTTCCTGGCATTGAAATACAATGAGAAGATGTTTTGCTGTTGATGTTTGGAATGTCAAGCAGCTATTACAGGCATAGAAATTTTTCCAGGAAAAAGAACTGGCATCTCTACTAGGGAGTTAGGGAGTAAACAGAACCGACAGGGCCTTGTGCTATATCCACACTGATCTGGTTCTTCACTGTACCTCTTCTGGAACTATGCAATGGTAATTTTCTCCCCAGTCCTTAGCTTTTACAACTGCCCTTTTTTGGGTGAAGCAGAAAGGGCTTGTGTGTTTTGTTATATCCATTAATAAATAATTTGTGTTAAGATGCTTTATTATGCATTGTAATTTTAATAGTTTATTGTAAATTTTACTAATGCTTGTCCTGAATAAATAATTCTCTTGTAGATCTCCTGAGTAGGAGGAAGGAGGTTTCTTTGTTCTTCAGAAGAGCTTTAAGCCAGAAAAATAATCAGAAAGCCCTTTCTGCTTTCAGTTTAGAGACGCAATTACTAGGATTTTGATCAAACCTATTAATATTGATGAAGGAAATCCTAAGGACTGCCCCCTTCCCTTATTCTCCCTTATAATATTTATGTATTTATTTATTTAATTACATTTATATCCCGCCCTCCCCACATAGCAGGCTCAAGGTGGGTTCCAGACAAACCAATCTGCACACAATGCAGATTAACAATTAAAATTAGGAACATATAAATCAATTAAAATTAAAACATATAAACAATATAGTATTGGATATACAATATGCCTCGACAGATTATGTTAATACTGGCAGTACAGAATCTGGGGTCGCTCGGGGGGAGGCCATATCAGATGGCTGCCCGCTGCCTCAACTAAAGGCCTGGTGGAAGAGCTCTGTCTTACAGGCCCTGTGGAACTGTAACAGGTCCCACAGGGCCCTGATCTCATAAGGGAGCTCATTCCACCAAGTTGAGGCAACAATAGAATAATAACAGGCTGAAGAATCAGTGAGCTTCCTTTTGCCTGCCAGTTTTCCTTTGCAACATTTCCTCTAGCTATAGCTGCCCCCCCTCTCCCGCAGCTTGCTTGGAGACTGGAAATATGGCTGAGGGAAAATAGTCTGGGTAGGAGGAAACATTGTGGCTAACACTTCTCTCCTGCCTGTTGATTACCCTCCTGCAAATCTACCCAACTTCTGCATTACCTTTGACCAGCACATGCATGCTTGCTGATGTAATAGTTACTTTTGCCTTCCCTCTGATTTCTTTCTTTTCAAACTAACAATGGAGGAGAGGTTGGGGGGGGGGGAATATCACACTAGCAGACTTTCCATGTTGTGTCAGAATAGTTCTACTCTATGTTAAGGAGAAAGTTACTGTCTGCATAGTCTAGGGAAGTCACTATAGAGATGTACAGTTGGATGGTAACGGATCAAAACCTGTAGCAAACATAAGTTGTTCTTTTTTAATCATTTTTGTAACTTGAGTGTGGTATATTGGTTAGAGGGATTTGGATCTGGGAGACCCATGTGGAAACTAGCCAACTGACCTTGGGCCAGTCACTGTCTTGGAGCCTAGCCTACCCCAATGGTTAGTTATTATGAGGATTGTGTGGTGGATAATGTTGTAAACTCCTTGAGTCTCTTAGGAGAAGAGTGGTGAATAGGGTTGCCATCCTCCAGGTGGGGCCTGGGGATCCCCTGCTTTTACAACTGATCTCCAGCTGACAGAGATCAGTTCCCCTGGAGAAAATGGCTGCTTTGAAGGGTGGCCTCTATGGCATAGTACCATGCTGAGGCCCCTCCCCTCCCCAAACCCCGCCCTCTCCCGGCTCCACCCCCAAAGTCCCCAGGTATTTTCCAACCTGGACTTGGCAACCCTAGTGGTGGACAAATAAAAATATAATCAGTGAGCACAATGAGAAAACTAATGACTGTTGGTAATATTTAGAACCTTTTGGATCTGGCTGTTAATGTGCCACATGCCGATCTGGCTTAGAGTTGAAGAAGGCCAGAGGGAAGGGTTGAGTAAGGAGAGTACACGTCGGCAGCTGTATAGTACAGGTCACTGATAATGTTAACATCCAGAGACAATAGGTACCCTCCATTCTTGCCACTTTTAAGTCTGTCTTTGAAAAGTGCTGTTTACATGAGTTGCTGACTTGAGGGGACATCAATGATTTGATTGTATAAAAACAAGCCTTTAAAAAAAGGAGAGCAAGAGCCACAAGTGGTGCTGTGTGCGAAGGAAGAGAAAAACTGATGCAGTTAAGAAGCCAAGCCGCCCCTGGCCTGGACGGCCCAGGCAAGCCCTCTCAGATCTCGGAAGCTAAGCAGTGTCGACTCTGGCAAGTACTTGGATGGGAGACCTCCTTGGAATACCAGCAGTTGGGAGGCAGGGACAGGCTTTATTCAGCCACCTCTCTGAATATCCTCCAGGCCCCCAGTACAGGTCAGTCACCAGAGGTCGCCATGACTTCCAGGTGCACACACACACACACACACACACACACACACACACAAAGAAGCCAAGCTACATCAAAAAGTTGGTATGGGAAAGCCCTAATTGTAGTTTCTTATTCTCACCTCTCCTTTCTGAAGGGAAGCAAGTAGACTGTGTAAAGACATGTCAGGTCTGAAGAGTTTCTCTTATTTCCTGTGTTGTATCTTGTGGTTGGACTTTAACAGTAGTAAGCCACTTTGGAAGCCAGTCTTAGCTAAAAACTGGAGAATAACTATAATGAATGAATAAATAATAAAAAGAAAATACTTATATGGTCATTTTTGTGTAATTGGTTCTAGGTTTAAAGCAGTAATTCTCTGAATTAATAGGCTGTATATTGACATATTTCTTAAACATATTTCTTAAATATCCTTTTTTCTGGTCCTTTACAGTTCAAGTATTGCTCATTTATGGCTCTCAGAATTTATCAGAAGTATTTGAAATTAACAACTGCTCTTTACTGAAAACGTAAGATGTATTTACCAATGTGTTTTGTGTGGGTTTATAAAGAGGGATGTGGCATTGTAAAGCTTCCTCCATGTGGTGCATGTTGTGAGTTTAACTATCTACTGTTATCACAGAGGTTTGTAGCCATATGTCAAAAGGTACTGATTGGTTAGGGCAAAAACACACAAGACTGGGTAGTGAATCCTCATTGCCCAGGGTAACAAGCCACCACCGACTCCTCTGGCCAACAGTTCAACTGAGAGACTAAGGGACCAGGTCTCTTGACTTACCGGGTGTTAATCAAGAAGCCAGCCCTGCAAGGTTGGACTCTTGCAAGTTGAGTTCCAAAAACAATTATTTTGGTAGCTATAGCCCAAAGTAGGCCAAGATACTGGGTTTAGATTGAAGCCCCCAAACCCAGATTACACCACAGAATTACAATTAATGAGGTTTATTAAAAGAAATGTGCAAAAGTATATGAATTTAGGAACTGTGCAAAAATAATAAAATCTAAGTAACTAATTTAAGATACTAGATAGGCTTTCCAGTCCTCTGACCCAGCTGTTACCTGACCAGATTGAAACACAGAATCCAGGTAAAGTTTCAAAGGCCAAAATCCAACAGGCAGGTTTCCCAGCCATGCAAGGCCCAGCCTAGTCAAAAATATGACCCAGTAGGAATAATGAATGATCAACTGGCCTGGTTGACCAGTTAGGTGTGTTTCTAAGACACATGACCATGCACTTCTGCAGCTAGTACATGCCCACAATCAAGCAAGCATTCACCCCAACCCAGGGTTTCTTGCGCTAATGAGATGGAATGCAAGTGCAAAACTCCTCCTGGTCTCTGGCCTTGAAGCTCCCATGATCTCATTTGCATCTGTGTTCATCTCATCCTTATCTCCCTGAACTGCAAGTCATCATGATATTCATTTCCCAGAGAGGGCCTTTTGTAACTTACTAGGCCTAAAAGCCTGAACCAAAGACTTTGAAAGGCCAAGAAATGGCTATAGAAAAGCCATATGCAGTCCATCAAATATTGTTTCGCTGGAGTATGGTTTGACAGTAGGGTTGCCAGACCCCCCAGCCCAGATTTTTTGGGCTTCAACCCGCCACTGGCCAACTGGCCAGCAGGGGAAGCCCCACACCCAAGCCCCGCCCCCAAGCCTCAGGCAGCCCTCTCCCTTCTCTCGAGATTTAAAGGGCCCTCCAGCTGACAGCTGGAAGGCCCTTTAAATTTTGTAGAGGAGGGAGAGGGGCGGCTGTGGGTCATGCGCCTGAATGTTCGGATGTGCAGGGCCAGAAGCACTTAAAGGGACTCCTTTAAGTGCTTCTGGCTGGCAAGGACCGGCCCCATGCGCCTGAAAGTGGCTGCCCCTCTTCACCCCCTCTTGCAAGATTTAAAGGGCCCTCCACCTGATCGGCGGGCCCTTTAAATCTTACAAGAGGTTAGGGAGAGGGGTAGCCACTGGGAATTGTTCTTGGGGGCGGGGCTTGGAGTGGGGACATCCCCAATGTGACATCATCATATTGAGGATGCCCTGCCCCCTCTGGGAATGCCCTCCAAAGTTCCCCGTCGGGGACAAAGAGGGACCTGGCAACCCTGTTTGACAGACTGTTCTCTTCACTAAGGTTACAGAAGTGGTACAAAAAGGGACACTCTGCCCTCAGCTGGTTATTGTTAAATAGATACACACACTTTGCTGAAGGCTCAAGGTGATTTGCCACATTTTCAACTGAAATAAAAACAAGAAACAATAAAACCAACAGTATAAGAAAGATAGATGCCAAAAGGAAAATAAAAACAAAAGCTTACAGACCGCAATAACTCTCCATTTAAGCTCCAGCTTAAAAAAAAAATGAATTAAGAGTATTTGGTCTTCAACTGCAGTCTAATGAGCATTAATCCATACAATGGTCACCTCCAGAATAGACTTTTGTAATTTGCTCTATGTGGGTTTACCCTTGTGCCTGACCTGGAAGCTCCAACTGATCTAGAATGCAGCCATGTGGGTCCTTACGTGGACCCCTTGGATAGCACATATCCAACCTGTGCTGCGCGAGCTGCACTGGCTTGCAGTGGACCACTGGATCAGGTTCAAGGTTTTGGTTTTGACCTTCAAGGCCCTTAGTGATCAGGGACCCACATACCTTTGGGACTGCCTCTCTCAGTACACCCCCAGAAGCATGTTACACTCTGGGAATAAGAACTTTCTGGTGGTCCCCGGCCCAAGAGAGATCTGGCAGTCCTCAGCTAGGGCCAGGGCTTTTTTGGCCCTGCCCCCTGCCTAGTAGAACTCTGCCAGAGAATATCCATGCCCTGTGGGATTTACTACTTTTCTGAAGGGCTTGTAAGGCAGAGATGTTCCACTAGGCATTCGGTTGAGGACAGCAGTGGAACAGTATAAAATATGGCATCCTCATGCACACCCCACCCTCTGCAATTCCCTCCCCCACAGGCGACCTGTGGAAAGTAAAATCTCTCTTCCGCCATCTTGGGAAGTATATTGTTTTATTTGCTGATATATTGTAGGTATTTTAAACTTGGTTTAAACTTGTGTTATTTATTGTACTTGCTGTGTTGTAAGCTGTCCTGAGCCCTGCTTCCAGGGAAACACAGCCTAATAAACAGAAGGGGCTGAGTGAAACTTACAATTAAACAAGTTCAGAATTTTGGGGCCACTGCTGAAAATGCTGCGTCACGTGTTTTCACCCAGCATACCTCAGGTGACAGAGGCAAACACAAGAGAGGACTTTTTTGTGCACTTGACTTGACTTCTCGGGGGGAGGGTCAATCCACAAACACTGGTAGGGTTGCCAGCCTCCAGGTTGTGGCTGGAGATCTCCCAGGATTACAACTGATCTCTAGGTGACAGAGATCAGTTCACCTGGAGAAAATGACAGCTTCAGAAGGTGAACTCAGTGGCATTCTACCCTATTAAGTAACTTCCTTCCCCAAACCCCGCCTTCATCAGGCTCCACCCCCCCAATCTCCAGGTATTTCCCAACCTGGAGCTGGCAACCCTAAACATTTGAACTGTGTTGGGCGCGGTTATTCCACATATCTGCCCTCCCTCTGCATTTTCACAGTTGTGGAGTCAGTTTATTTTCTTCCACACATGCCTTAAATAATCAGTATTTTCAAGGGCGGCTGCCGTTGTCATTAGTGGCATAATTGGTGGTGTCACAGAACCCTCCTTTTTATTTTTTGCTCATATTGATATCATTTTTAAAATGCTCATATTTAAAATTTGCTCATATTGATATGCATTTTTAAAATAAATATGGCACTGAAATATTGATATATTGCTGATATAATGAAATATGCCTTTTTTATTTATATCTCCATGGGGGAAGAGGTTAGTGACTTACTTTTTTTTAGTGGAAGTTAGAAATTCAGAGAACCTGTTTGACCTATTATTACTGCAATATATTAATATATCACTATTTTAGTGCTTTTTTAAAAAAAAATTAAAAATGAAACCACTTGTCTTTAGGGGAGGAGCGAGAAGAGGGAGTGGTTTGACAATGACAACAGTCCAGTCATTAAAAAGTGGGCCTGAGGTGGGTGGGAGTTAGAGGGACAAATAAAACCAAGAGAAAGATTATACACAAGGGAAAAGGCAACTCAAAAATGGTTCCAGAAAAATGTAGGGGTAAAAGTGGTCTCAAAAGAAACAGCAAAAAAAGAAGTGAAAACTATAGGCAAAAAAAATGCATGCAGAAATCAGGGGATAAACTGAAGCAGAATGGTGCCAGAACTGATGGAAAAAACCAAAAAAAGCCCAGAGTTTCTGGCAAAGCTCTTAAACTCTAGTGAGATCATATGGAAGAAAGAAGTCTGATATTTTTTGACTGAGAACATTTAGGGTTTTAAAGGTTAAAACATGCACTTTGTGTCCAAAAACCTAATTAATGTTTTGTAGCAAGTAGGCACCTATGAATCTAGCATCAATCCATAGATCTGTGCCTCCCCCAGGTTTTAGATTATCCCCCTGATAACCCATGCAATTGTGTAAATTCATTTTTAATATATTTCTAGATGCTCAGAATGTGGACACTCTGGCTGCACCTGGGATGCCAGGGAACAAATATGTGTCTCCTCTGACGTGACTTGCCAACGAAATGTAAGATCCTGCTTTTTGTGGAATTAAAAGCACTACACACAACTTTTTGTTTGATGAACAGTTTTTTTTTAGGTGATCTGACATAAGTCAATATTTCTACTTTTTCAGATTACTTGTGGTGGGCTTATCAATGCTTTGGATGACAAATATTCTGCACAAATATTACAGGTCAGCTAATGTTCTGAAATTGATATGAATTATACAAGGATTGTAGGAAAAGACACACCCCTGTCTCTGTTGTCCTAAGTAACCACTTTGCCTTATCCATTCCATTAAGAAGGGGAGAGTAAGAAAGCACAGCTAGAAGGACACTGGGCAGGCTTCAAAAGTGTGGGGGGTGTTTTTTACCATTTTTCTTTGCCATTCGCCCCAGGTCACCCTTGGGTTTGTTTGTTTGTACCTGCTGCTTCCCTTGAGCACATTCCCTTTCCCTGTAGCCCTGGCCTCCACCATCATTCTCCACTATTATTTCTGCTCATAAACATAAGATCTAAAGAGTTTCTTCCTTACCCTAGTATTGGCAGATTGTGGCTGTCCTGCACCATGTAAGAAGAAGAATGTTTGTAAGGAAAACTGTTATAAAACTTTTGTTTATGCTGATAATGTATTGATTCTAGAGGGCTGCTCATGGTGCAAGAATCCTTATGGTCACATGTGGTCCAGACTGCTTCCTCATTTATCTCAGTTAAGAGATATGATTCACATGTGCATTCCTTTGTGCTCAGGCTTGTTGAGTGATCTTGGGCTAGTTATTCTCTTGCAGTTTAACCTACCTGACAGGATTGTTGTGAGGAGAGAATGGGGGAAGGAAGAACCATGTATGCTGCATTTAGCTCTTTGGAGGAAGGACAGGATAAAAATTTACTTGTAAATAATAACATAAGTATTAGTTAATTCCAGGGGTCCTTTTGTAGAAAAAGAGGTGCAGGAGCTCATTAGCACAACTCATTAGCATACTTATTTGCATATGCCACACCCCCTGACATCACCAGAAGTGTGTCAGAAGGCAACACCCACTGCTCAGGCTCCACCCCAAAAATCTCCAGGTATTTCTGGTTCAGACCAATTGCCTATAGCCCAGTTTCCTGTTTTCAACAGTGGCTAGTCAGATGCCACAGAGAAGCATGAAAACAGGGCCGTCAGATGGCCTCACCTGCTGACCACTCCTCAGCAGCTGTCAATCAATGGAATGCTGCCTCTGAACTGGCTATTGTGATGACAGACCTACCCTCTATAAATCTGTCCAACCCCCCATTCAAATCTATCTAAACCAGCAGCCATCACTGCACCTTGTGGCACTGAGTTCCATGAGTCAGCTATCCTTCACAAGAGAAAGCTCTCTGCTCATACCACCATCATGCTTAAATATGAACATAAGAGGAGCCATGTTGGATCAGGACAGTGGCCCATCCAGTCCAACACTCTGTGTCACACAGTGGCCAAAACCTATCAGGAGGTCCACCAGGAGGGCCAGAACTCTAGAAGCCCTCCCACAAGAATTCAGAGCATCACTGCCTTAGACATAAGAATGTAAGAGAAGCCATGTTGGATCAGGCCAATGGCCCATCCAGTCTAACACTCTGTGTCACACAGTGGCCAAAATCCAGGTATGATCAGCAGGTCCACCAGCAGGGCCAAAACTCTAGAAGTCCTCCCACTGTTGCCCCCCCCCCAGCACCACAGATACAGAGCATCACTGCCCCAGACAGAGTGCTCCATCTGTACCTTGTGGCTAATAGCCACTGATGGACCTCTGCTCCATATGTTTATCCAATCCTCTCCTGAAGCTATCTACGCTTGTAGCCACCACCACTTCCTGCAGCAGCAGAAGGAAGCTTTGACTCTTAAAAGCTTATAGCCCAAAAAAACTTGTTGGTCTCTAACACATTATGGGGCTCAAGACTAACAAATTTCATCCTGATATGACAAAATTAAAACCTGATACTGCTCCAAAAAAAAATTAGGTAACAATCTCAGGCAAGCTACCCCCCAGGGCTGCATCAAGCAAGGGGAGGCAAGATGGAACCAAGTCTCCTGGAGTCTCAGCCACCACTGAGGTGTTCATGCCAGTGTTCCCTCTAAGCTGAGTTAGTGTGAGCTAGCTCACAGTTTTATACCCTTTGGCTCACACGTTTTTGTCTCAGCTCAGGAAGGATGCCTCCAGAGCAGCAGCCAAATTGCTGGCTCACAACTTTAATGCCAGTAGCTCACAAAGTGAATTTTTGCTCACAAGACTCCACAGCTTAGAGGGAGCACAGGATGGGAAAAGTGAGCGGGGGGGGGGGAGGCTTTCCTCAGGAAGGATGCCTCCAGAGCAAACTAATTTATCCAGCAGCCAAATTGCTGGCTCACAACTGTAATGCCAGTAGCTCACAAAGTGAATTTTTGCTCACAAGACTCCACAGGTTAGAGGGAACGCAGGTTATGTGCCCACCCCCCATGCTCCTCTCTCCCGGAGCGGCGCCCCGGTGTGCCCCGGCCCCAACGGACCTCTGGTTAAGTCTCTTTATTAACTTTATTTATGCTTTGCCTTTCTCCCAGTGGTGACCCAAAGCAGATTACATCATTCTTGTCTTCTCCACTTTATCCTCACAGCAACAATCCTGTGAGGTAGATTAGGCTGTGTTAGCCTGACTGCTCTTTTTATTAGTAATATTTGGGGGAATATTAGCTCTTAGCAATTTGCAGCAGGCGTTGCGGATCTCCACTTGTGTCTACAGAGGCTGCGTTTCACTGAGGCTTCCCAGGAACTGACACATGACTCGAGTTAAGAGTTATAAAGATAAGTTGTTTACTATATAAAGAATAAAAGATTCACAGGCAATAATACACAATCATACACACACTTACACAGATCTAAGAAATTAGGTAGAATTACAGAGACGTTTGCATGAGCAGGAGAATTGATGGTGTCCGTCGAGGGTGATATTTACCTCTATAGGAATCTAGCAAAGTCCATCTGGAAAAAGGGGGGAAGATGTCTTCGGACAAAGGACAAGGGATCGTGGTTCTGAACCAGCAAACCCATGTGGCGGGCCCAAGTGGTGCACCCAAGGGTCCGGGAGGGAGGATGGAGAGACAAACAAGGGAGAGGAGGAAAATCTGAATCGTGACTCTTTGGAATCTGTATTTATTGGGGGGTGTTACCGGGAGGTTAGCAAGGTCTGAGACCTTCCCAGGAACACCTATAGATGGTCCATTCTCTGTCCCTGGCCACTAAGAGGGTCCTATGGGAGTGGTCAATATTTAGATCTACCTGATGGTCAGGACAGGATGTTGATATCAGCTGCATCTGGCATGGTCTTCTAGATGAAAGCGGGCCCTGGGCGGCAGAACTGGTCCATCAGGAAGCATCCCGCTGTTTTCGCACCCTCGTGGGAAGTCCTTTGATGTGCCAAATGGAGGGGGGACTTGTAGTAGGGGGTTTAAGCCTGTGTACATGTATGGAGTTTGTACCTTCATGGAGTTAGTGGTTTGTATCTTTAGCTAAAAAGCTTCACGTGGCTTTGCATGTGTGTGTCTTTGTCTTTGTGACAACTCCAGGCTGGAGGTGGTAACCTCAGAAAATGGTGCTTTAAACCTTTGTTGGAAGCATCTGCTATCATTTTCCCACTGGTCACCTTGTGCACTATTTTAACTCACATACCTGGCGGCATAGTCCATTCACTGCTCTTATAGATCACCAGAAAAGTCCAAAAGAATGTTGCTCTGGCTTACAGCTGAGAGTTTGTGTGTGACTGGCCCAAGGTTACCCAGCAAGCTTCAGTGGCTGAGTGGGTATTCAAGCCTGTGATTCCCAGATCTTTGGTCAACATTCTAACCACTATACCAAACTGGCCCTGCTACACAGTGTTTCAAAATTTTCTGGTATTTATTTAGTTTTATTCATTACTGTTCTATCCTGCCTTTCTTTCAAGAACTTCAGGACAACAGGTATTGTCTTATTAGTATCTAAATGTAAACCAGCACTTGAATAAGAAGCAGCAGCAGTGATACAAAACAATAAACAGTTAAGAAGTTTAAGGAGAAAAATATAAAGTATATGCCAGAAACTGCCTATTGCCAAAAAGAGAAAAGAAAACATCTTCACCAGATTTCTAAACTGTTAGACTGGACAGCAGGTGAACAGCTGCTGGGAGAGAATTCCACACACAAGGTACCACAACAGGAAAAGATTTTATTTTATTTGATTTATTAAACTTCTGTTCCGCCCTCCCGGCCAAGCCCTGAATCAGGTAGCCATTCTCTTTCCATCAAAAGGGATTTCTGTCTCCCCTGTGGATCCTTGTAGGTCCCCTTGTTATATTTATATATTAAATTAATGGCTATATTTACATGTGAATAAGTGCATATTATATGTTTCAAAGGGCTTCTCAAGGAACTGGATCCTTTGTATGTATTTTTAGGTATTCAAATTGGACTCCTTACCATAGCTTCTAGTTGACTTAAGACATTGCTGAACATATCTGTTTCCTTGTTCTCTTCCTCTCACTCTCAAATTCAGATTACCTTCTTATGGTAATCTTAATGGTCATTTCAGCATTTGAGGGTGCTGAGGCTGTTAGCATGAGCTTCCTTATTGCTACTTGAAGGACAGTACCCCAGACAATCTAGGGCCAAAGTTGGCATAGGGTGAGCTTAGCCTTCTTTCTGTGCAAGACCAACAAGCCTGAACACGTCTCTCGGACTGTCACTCTGACTCCTTCTGCCATCAAGCTCCAATACAGCCAACACGTAGCTGTCCTTGTATTAGGACAACTTCTTGATTTCAGCATCTCAAAAGATGACAACTTGTCTCAGTTCCAGCATTCCGGAACCTGCATGCATGTATTGTATTTCACACCTGCACCTCTGGACTTCGCCCCTATTACTAGGACCATCCCGGACATGGTTCATTGTTCCCATTGTTCCTGTGATAGCCCAGCCATTAACAGAGCCAAGACTGTACAATTTCCCCATGCTTTGCTAACAAAGGTTTCCCTTCCCAACCTGGGACTGTTCTTTGTCTAATACCCCTTCTGAGCCATTACCAGTTATCCCGGTCCATTCAGGACCATTTCCCTATTATGCTCACTGCCCCGAAAGCACAATTTTCCTGTTCCTGGGCTCCCAACCCAGCCATCTTTGGTTCAGTCTCCTGGGATGCATACCGGCTGGCTCCCCCATCTCTCTTGGGTCTTCACAGACATGCTTGCTGGCCAAGCCATTTGCTCTTCATCGCAGACTCTCCTCATCACCCCATCAACGTTTCATCCCCTTTTATCTCTGATCTCTCAAGGTCATCTCAACTCTTTCTTTCCTAGTTCTTGTGTGTGCTTGTGTGAGTGTGTGTGATATTTTTACTTCATTACATTGAATGTATTAGGGTATTTTCTTAAGAAATTTCAAAGAAGATATTTCCTGTCTGTCGTCTGTGCTGCTCCGAATGGGTCCTGACTCTGGTATAGCTGGAAGTCGGTCCTTAGTTTGCGCACCCAGGGTCTCTCAGCTAAATTCTTCCTTAACAAATACAGAGACCCGATGTTGCGGTTAACAAAGTTGTTAAAGCATTGAGATCAGTTTTCATGTTATGAGAAGTGAGAAATCAGAAAGTGAGAAATCAGTAAATGGTGCTATGTGTTACTATCTCTGAATGGAACAGTCATCATACCACTTGCTTGGAGTTTTAACATGTAAATTGTCCCTCAGAACTTAAATTGTTCTTGGATAATATATTTCCATTGTTGCTATGTCATACCTAAGTGATTTGAGCTGGCTGTGCCTCCAAGCTTTGAATATTTATCCATTCACCCAATCGTTAAATATCTTTGAATATCAACCCAGACTTCAGAACTTGAAATTCTCATTGATTTTTCTTAGAAGTACAAAAAAAGTACATTCCTGACTTGCCCAATGAACTAAATAAGATTTAAAAATGTTTAAAATCAGGTGGCTCATTCCCAGATTTCTCCTGAACATTGTGCCAGATTTAATCTTGTTTATTTCTATGATAACATTAAATGTCAGCTGTAATTGTACATGTTTCAACATGTTTCATCCTCTTTATAAACAACAAAATAAACATTCCAGTTTTTGTAGAAACATGATTTCCTGCTGAATTTGCACATCTAATTATTTTGGCCTTTTCCCCATCCCCTGAACATCCCACACGCGGGCACCCTGTGCTGTATCTCAGACTGCATAGAAAATCACTTCATTCTCAACAATGATTTGGTATATTTGATATATGGCATGGCTTAACATTTGTACAGTGCTTTGGAGTGTGCAAACTGGGCCACTATCATATCTTGTTGGAATCATTACAGCAAACCTACAGGATAGGTCAGTATTATTCCCATTTGCAGAGCTGAGGCTGAGATGTTTGCTTAAGGCCACTTATGGGCTTTCTGCATTGTTATTGCATCAGTTCTGGCCTCCTGCTGTTTGATTTAACCCTTGTCTTCCACATGTTTCCTAGAGCCAGTATCTTTTGCCTCACATTTTCCCTGGGGGTTCCCCCCTGGTTCTTTCAGGATCACTTGCTCTGATCTTTTCCTAGCAATCAAAATTGAATTGTGTTTTTTTGCATGTGTTTCCTTCACTTTTGTTGGTTCCCCCAACTTCCTGCTGATTTTCCAGACTGGACCATGACTATGGGAGAAGCCCACCTTGTATTGTCTCTCCTGCACCTCAGAAATGAGAAAGTTTTATCCCTTGTCTTGGCAAAATTTGAAGTATTATTATTTTTAAACACTCAGGCATAGGAATGATCATTGCTGTTTCAGTGTGCTTGCAGCAATTGTTACCTTTTTCTTTTATTTTGCCATAGCCGCTTGCTTCCTTGCACTTCAGAAGGCACTCGTTTATCTTTCCTGCTACTCAGCCTTTGTCTTTGTGCTTGGGTCTCTTGATTTGCCCCCATTTCCCCCCCAAAAAAGAAGAAAACTTTCTCCTTGTGTAGGCAAACTGATTTTTTACTTAAACCCCCCCTCCCCCAGATATCCTGTGCCCTCATCCATTTGCTGTGGGGTTTGTTTGTTTTGAGAATTTGACCTTTTTCAGGATTTGGGGATATCTGTTATTACTTTCATTTTTTTGGTCTGCTAGAGATGTTTACATGGCTAAACATTTAAGTACTGGCTGCTTGAAAACAATTTATTAAATGGGGGAACAATTGACTCTTCTCTGTTTGCCTGCTGATTGTCAACAGAATATCTTTTTAAAACCAGTGTTCAACTCCAAATGTCCAAATTTTGGGGTGAACCTTTGAATGGAAGGCATTTTTCCACTGGGACAATAGGAGTATTCTCATACATGTACATGCCAAGCCTCTCTTCTAGTGCATGCGCTACAAAAAGAAAAGGGGGGTGGATGATAATAGTACCCTCGCTCAAAAATTCTGATTTTTTAAAAGCACATCTGTAAGAAAATAAACTGATGTAACAACTGGAAAACTGTGGAGAGAGAGAAGATGTGCGAACCCCCCATGTACAATACAATGGTGAATTGACTGCTAAGAAAAGCAGGAATAAGTTGTGTGAGCAGAAAATCTCTTAGTGAGTTCATGGCATAGGAAAGATTCTGATCAGGGACTGATTCACAACTCAGTCTGTTAGTCATTGCACTGCACCCGGCTGTCAGCCACATCAGAGACCAACCTGTTTGTCATATATTATAAAAGTAGAGCATTGTCAGAGGATGATTGCTTATATCCCATTGGAGGATAAGCAATTGAAAGGATGCCTGATTGGATGGTGGATGTTACTAGATCTGATGCTGTTGTTTAAGAGACTATGGGGATAGATTTGGCATCAAGCCACGCAATCCTCTACAGATTTTCACTCTTCTAAACCCATGGACTTCAGTGGTGAGTAGCTGCATTAAACTAGGAGTCTGTCTACAAGTGAGGAAAGGCTGAAACCTATAAGAGATAAGAATTTTAGCATCATTTCAGGATAGAATTTAAATTATTTATGATACATTGTAAAAATTTTAGCTGAGAGCTGTAGCTGACAACTGGCGTTCTATCACTTTCTCTTTGAGGGTCTTCTTCTGGTAGAGGACCAGTCTAGCATTTTCAATGTGTTTCTTTATGTTATTCAGTGGTTAATGTAGATTTAAGAATGTATGATATGAATCCTTCAGGTTTATGACCATGTTGAAGGAACTGAAACAAAAAAATTGTATCAGAAGTAGGCTGATTGTGCAGTGAATTCTGGAAGATGGTTGGAAAAGACTTCACTGCTTATAGAAAAGGAAGGTTATAAATCCATGCTTGTGTTTTTAAATTTAATTCCAATACACGGATATTTCAATATAGTTTTACTTTGTTTTTCATAGCCCATGACCATTACTTCGATTGAACCCACACAGATATCAACGTTAGGCAAAAGTGAATTATTGGTCAGAGGAAAAAATTTTACAGCATCAAATATTTTGATGGAGATAAGGGGAACTAGTAGCTGCAAGACAGATAAGTGAGTTACAAATAATATCAATTGTTTTGTCTTTAAAATGTACACATGTCTATAATATATTCAGTGATTAGCCCTACAGCCAAGAAAATATTTGAAATTATTATTAGAGTATGGTGGAAAAGAAACTGTCTTCCAATGGAGTGGTTTGGCCTCTTTTATTCATAGTGCCCTAAAACCTGGAGCTGCTTCTGTTGCTTTTACTTTTTGCTTGGTCCAAAAGCTGAACAAAAAATCTGTGGAGTAGTATTACTGGCAATATATTTATGCCCAGCCTACATGTGATATTTATATGTGGGTGAGCATAGTTCAGAAAATGACCCTAAGAATTACTATACAAAATGATATTATGTGCCAAAGTGACTGCTATTTTCATAAGATCAAATGTAATGTCTCAAAGTTTAAGCCACCTACAGGAAATAAAAACAGAAACAAGCACTCTCAATTGAAAAGAGGGAAGAAACTACATTCCCTATTAGCCTCATGCCTAAATAAGGATTCTAGGACTGGGAGATGTTGCCTGCCACAACCAGGGAGCTGCTGCAAAAGCCAAAAGGAGCTGTCCCCTCACACCATTGTAGAGGGACATTGAACTGGGCCATGCATCGTTAAATCCATCTTCAGTTGCTTGCTGCATAAAAAAATCTAGACCCCAGAGCATCTAAACAGGCTTCCTTTGGCCTGCATACTGGCTTAGCAGAGGAGACCTAATGGTGACATTTTGGAAAGTAATATCTCTGGAGATCTCATTCCTTTAGAATCCCAGGTATATGCGTATCAAGCCCTGGGTTGAGTTTGGAGTCCAGTAGTACAGGAGGCCATTAAAAAGGACAGAGGAGTGCAGTTATTTCAAAAGTCTTCATGTGGTTCCTACAAGTAGTGTTGTAAGCACAAGAAGAGAATGGTTTCCAGCTCAGACTCTGCATTCAAGTCTTACTTCAAAACTATCAATTGCCCCTTCCTGAGTGCTGTGATTGTGATCAGGCAGACTCAATGGGGTCCATTCTTCCCAGTTTCTAGAGAACAATGTCATGACATGCTTTCATTGGAGGTCCAGATTTTAGCCAGAAAAGAGATTTAAAATATTGAATCACCTTTCCATAGGAGGGGAATCCTGGTGACACTTCAAAGGTTCAGAGGTCTTTCAGGTTGAAGACTATAGTTAAAGGCTATGGTGACCTCTCTCAGTCTGAATGGAAAAAGTGGTTCCAGAGTGTCAAGACAAGACCTTCCTGCTTTCTCGGAAAGCCACTGAAACAGTGCTATCCACATCTTTCAGCTCTCTCTAGCATAATCCTCAGGTCCAGCCTTCTACAATCCTGTTTATCTGATATTACCATAATATTTTATCATAAAACAAACTGAGAGAGCCGTAATACTATTTACATAATCCAATGTGAATGTTCAAAAATTTATGTGGGGAAGTGTTCTAGGGCAATAAAGTCTAGAATCCTTGAACACTTTTAAAGAATAAAAATTTTTTAAAGAATAAAAAAATCAAAAAAATTTTTGACGGACCTTTGACCCAGCACTGGCACGAAAAAGGACATGCCCCTGAAAGCTTAAGGTACTGTGTTATTTATCAGTATAAACCACATAAATATAATACTGAGGATATTGACTGTATTTTATTACAAAAAGAGGCACAGTTTATACTTAAACTTCATTCTGTTGCACCAACTGGTCTTAATGTAAGTTTGGATTTGTCTTCATTTATCTAACTCCAGAAACTGGATAGCTTACATGTGGTATTAGTTTAAGAGAGCCTAAAAATATATCAACCAACAAGAAACTTGTGTTGATATTTTGTTTGGAAGCAGAAAGAATCAGACAGCTGAACTGAGAGTATTTACCTTTGAGAATGGCCTGGCAGGAAGTCTTATCTCCGGTGTTAAGTGAATGACCATTTTCTCCAGGGGAGCTGATCTCTATCAGCTGGAGATCAGTTGAAAAAGCAGGAGATCCCCAGGCCCCACCTGGAGGCTGGCAATCCTAAGAGCCACCAATACAATAGGCAAAGATAAGTTCTTTGACTCAGGGGAAACTATGAAGTGCTGGTGGCAAACTGCACAGTAGTTTGTGTGCTTTTCTTGTAAGCTTTGTCTGAAGCTGTAACTTTCCATTAAGTTAACGTTGTCTGACGCTGTAACTTTCCATTAAGTTAACGTTGTCTGAAGCTGTAACTTTCCATGGTGATGTGAGTGCACAAATTAGTATTTTAAATAAGCAGCAACAGAGTTGTTAGATTTATGATTCCTTTATTTTAAGGGATGTTCTTATTCTTCTCCCAGCATTCCTGTCACTAAAGTGGTAAATGACACACTCATGAAATTCTGTTTACCGCCAAGTCGCAAAGAAGCCAAGAGTGTATGCATAAAGGCAGATGGGTTTAAATGTTCACCTCCTGTGCCACTATATTATGTATCTCTCCCAGCATGTTCTAGGATATTTCCAAATATCTCCTGGTTAAGGTAATCTTTGAATTATTTTGTTTTTTATCAAAAAGTAGTAAATGGTATCTGAATGTTCAATAGTTTCAAACTACTTTGACTTAATACTGCAAACTGGGGTAGTTTAATTAACTTCAGTGGATCTGTCAGCTTTTATAGGTCAGGTTTCCAGATTGTATAGGAAAGGATTCACGAAGAAGGAATAAACAACTTAGAAATGCTTTCCCCAAATTAAGTTTTCCTACTCCAGATTTCTGTGCCTTTTGAAGGGCTTGCGTAAGTCTATTTTCCCATTTTTCCCCCTTTAACTGATGCCATGGCTTTCAAAATTCTGAGGGAAATGACAATAGTAACTTTATTAACAGGTTGTGTGTGGGGCATCTTTTAAAGTTTTTAAAACCATTTTTGACATATCTTGGAAGTGCCTCAAGTATACAGAAGTCCTGATAATGTCTGCAGGTGGGTCCCTGTACCACAGTTGTGACAGGTGATCCATTTTGAAGTTTCCCTGTGACAAATGAAGTAGTGGGAGAGTCTTTCAATGCCAAAATTCTGTAAGCTCTCCAAATTTGAACTGCCAGTTCCCCATCTTCATCTTTTAGGGAGGGAGGGGTGACTCATAGTGCCATCCTAAAAAGGACTACACCCTTCTAAATCCATTTATGTCAATTGGGATAGAAGAGTAAAACTTTGCTTAGGATGGCACTGTTAGTTGCTCTAAATATTCTGTGCCTGAAAGAACATGGTTATTCATTATCAGGCAACTTATTGTAAACTGCTATAGGGAACTTGATTTTCTTGCTTATATAAATGGCATAAGCCACTTACTTTTACTGTTACAATTTGTAGTAACAAGTGGATAATCCACAAGATGCCTTCTGTGTGCAGGGTGTGTGTGTGTGTGTGTGTGTGTGTGTGTGTGTGCGCACGTGCAATCTGGGGACCGAAAAGAAACGGTTGATCAAATGTGGTTCTCCCAGATATGCAGAACATTCTCCCTACACCTTTGGTTCTGGCTCCATTACGTGCATTTCCCTGTTCACAATGGACTTCAAAATCGTAGATGACTGAGGAAGTCCTGTGAAATTGAATGATACTGGGCTGTTTATGTCATCTGAGGTGTTAATTATCCCATTCAATTGACATTACCACGGTGCCTTTTTTTTGTTTAAAAAAGTGCCAGAACTTACCTGCTGGGGCATCGGGTCATGCCCCCACCAGTTAGTGGGCTCCTCCCTAACCCCTCCCTACCTCTCCACTGTCTGAGGACCCTACTCTGGTCCATCTGCTGCCTAATACATCTCCCTCCTCAGGTTCTCTCCTGAGGCCAGTTTGCCAAGGGAGCAGTCTGACTACTCAGGTGCAGTTTGGCCTATCCTTTCTTGGGCCCTTCATTCCTGCATTATACCTGCCACTGATGTCAATGGATGCAGTGGGATGCTAGATTGGATGTCTTAGGCAGGTGTGGGCCTCAAGTCCACCTGCTGCCTTCTCTGACAGCCTCTGGACTCTGGCCCTTACCTCCTCAACCTCCACCAACAAAAAAAGGTGCTGCTATAGCCAGTGCACGCTGGCACAAAAAGGTTCTGCATTTTCATTTGCTAGGGATGCCAGCTCTCTGTTGAGAAACACCTGGAGATTTTGGGGGTGGAGCCTGAGGGAGGTGGGGTTTGGGGAGGGGAGGGAGTTCAGCAGGGTATAATGCCATAGAGTCCACCCTCCAAAGCAGCCATTTTCACCAGGGGAACTGGTCTCTGTCATCTGGAGATCAGTTGTCATAGCGAGGTCCTACCTAGAGATTGGCAAACCCATCGTTTATTCATATTAGAAGTATTTCAGAAACAAGTTTTTTTTAAAAAACAAACAAACATTCACTGTCATGTGAAAAATGAAGAATGGACAATCTGTTTATAAATAAAATGGAGAAAAGAGGAGAAAAGTGGGGTATAATTGAAGTAAATAAATAATTATTCAATTTATCTAGATTTCCAATTAGAAACTAAGAAGAAGAAGCCACAGTTTATGCTTATTTGGTTGGTAAAGTAAAATAATACTAAATAGATCACAATTATTTTTTTCTCTTGTTATATTTATGATACTTATGACCTATCTAGAGCTTCTTTTAAAAAAGGTAAGGCTAAAGCTTGTGAAACAGGGATTTGGTCTATTTCCCTTAAAAACTGGCAGAATTTGTTGTTTGGTGAGAAAAACCTGATGCCAAAGTTAGAACACTTGACAGGAACTCCCCATACAAGCAGATCCTGGCTGGTATAAAACTATATAAATGTCATATGGAGAAGACACAATAAACCTGGCAGGCATTTGTAATTAATTTATTTTATTTCTTTTTCATTTGTGGTTGGCTAGGATTACTCTGGCTGATTGTTTATACTAAAATGGTACATCTTAGGTTTTTATTCTCAACTAGAAAGGTTTTTATCCTCAACTAGAAAGGATTTGTTTCTGAGGGTAAATGATCTTTGATTTGGAAATGCCAGTCTTTGTAAATCAAATAATCTTGCAGGTTTAATTCACTGGTATTGATAGTGCTTCCCTCTGCACACACACAGAAATTTTGCTTAAGATCTGTCAAACAGTATTTTCCCCAAACCTGTGATTGGAGGTAAATGTTCATGCAATTGTAGTAAGTCCAAAATCTTCCATATGTATATTCTGTGGAAATCTGTTGTAGAAAACTTGTATTTTGTAATGTCTGTGTATTTTACACCCTTAGAATTCAAAAGTCTGGTAATTCAGTTTGTATATCACCTGTAGAAAGTGTATTTTCCTGCTTTTTTGGAAGCTCATTAAAATTTATATATGTTATCCTCTTCTCTATAAGCATCAGGAAATATCATTTTGGCTGCTGGCTGCTCATTCCTTTATTCATGTAATGGGACAGATACACATACAGATGTGTGACCTCATGCATGCAGTGTTTTAGACTTCTGACATTACTGAATAAAGCCAAGATGGGCCAGTAAGAAAACCCAGTACAGAAAGGTAACATTTTAAGCTTTTCTAACTCCTTGTATTTCTTTGTTGCAGTGGAGGTCGCAGTATAACCATACATGGGAAAAATCTAAACGTGACAGATAGAGTGATTATTTCAGATGAACACAACCAAACTTTGCATGTGAGTATTATGCTCTTCCTGTCTCCCTCCCCCCAACCTGCATGGGTTTAAATGGCATAGAACTGATGCTGTAATGACATTGCAGTATCCAGACAAATTGAAGGTCCTCATAAGGAATATTTTTACAGTTTGATGAGCAAATAGTTGCCAATTTAAATAGTTTAGGACATTGCTTAGAATACTGTATATATTACAGTTCTGTGAATTGCCATAAAAGTAAACAGGAAACTTCCTTACTCAGAAGTGTTGTAATTCTTGGCTTCTGCAACATGAACCATTTGTACCTCTTCTTCCGTAGATACAAGCAGTGGTGTGCTGGTAAATGTTTAACAGCTGGCTCCCCTAAAGTATGCATATATAGACACGTACTTAACTTTATTATCAATTTTACTGATATAAAGGATGTCTAGATTACAGATTACAGTATCAATCTTCCTCCAGTGCAAAGACTCCACTCCCTGGAAAGGTTAAGCCAGCTACCCTTGGAGCATGGCTGCCACTACAAAACATCTGTCATGCTGAACTGCAAAGATGGACTTACAAGAGAGGGGAGAGAACTTGGTGGGTGACCCTAGAGAGCAATGCTGCCTTCTAAACTGTGGAGTCTTGTGAGCAAAAATTCCACTTTGTGAGCTACTAGCATTAAATTTATGAGCAGGTGATTTGGCCAGTGCATAAATTAGTTTGCTCTGTAGCCATCCTTCCTAAGCTAAGACAAAAATGTGTGAGCTGGAGGCTAAAAAACTGAGCTAGCTCACACTAACTCAGCTTAGAGGGAACACTGCCTGCTATAGCAGGCAGCAAGATGATACAGGCTAGGGAGTGGGGGAGAAAAGAAGGTCCTAAAGGTCACTGCAAAACACGGAAGAGCTTGGTGATATTGTCTAACAAACGTATCAGATTTAACAAAACACAATATTCTTCCCTGGAATGAAGCCTTCCTAAAACTGCTCTTCTGAGCCCAGGAAGAATCAGACAGAATCCTCGAAGGGGAGCAAGGAAAAGAATTAACTTTCCTTTCCACCACACAGGGTAAGGTGATAGGAAAGAACAGGAAATGAAACACAGGTCTATGCAAAGGCAACAAGTAGCTCATTCACACAGCGGTCCAAAGAAAAGGTAGAAAGTTGAAGAGAAATCCCACATACTACCCCGGCCTTTCATTTATTATTATTTATTTATTTATTTCGACTTTTATCCCGCCTAGCCAGCAAAGCTGGCTCTAGGCGGCTAACAACATAAAATCGAGAACATACAGAGGTTAAAATAAGCAATATATAAAATTTAAAATCACATTAAAATACAGCTAAACAATGAAATCAAACAGATGGCAGCGAATACTAAACCAACACCAAAGACAGCATCCTACTTATTTCCGGCCAGGTGGCTTCCACCACAGATGTTCTAGGGTGACTCACCAGCCACCTACTGAGGGCCATTCCCTCCGGCAGCGGCTCCAAAAGCCTGGCGGAAGAGCTCCACTTTGCAGGCCCTGCGGAACTGCAAAAGGTCCCGCAGGGCCCTGATGTTCTCCGGGAGCTCATTCCACCAGTGGGGAGCCGCAACCGAGAAGGCCCTATTTCTAGTGGTTGCCAACCTGGCCTCCCTCAGGCCCGGAAGGGTCAGGCGATGTTGAGTGCCTGACCGCAGTGCTCTCTGGGGTGTATATGGGGAAAGGTGGTCCCTTAGGTAGGCAGGTCCCAGACCATATAGGGCTTTAAAGGTTAAAACCAGCACTCTGAACCGGATCCGGTACACTATAGGCAGCTAGTGCAGCGCTCTCAGCACAGGCTGGATGTGGTCCCTCACCGAGAGGCCCATCAGCAGCCTGGCTGCGACACCAGGTCCATCGCCGGCCCAGAGGCTGCATCATCAGCATGGATGTTGGTCACACAGGACTATAAGTCGAGGGTGCTCCAACGCCCAGCCCGACATGGCCTCAGCCAGAGATGGCAGGCTGACGGGTGGTGCATTGGGCAGGCAGTACACCACCCAAATAGCCAAACTCTCCCCAGTATCCCACACCAGGCCAGAGCACTCTATGCCCGCACGTTTAAGCGGCAGGAGCGCTCTGTAGGAGTAAGCCATAAATAATGTATGTTCTCATAAATAATGTACGTTCTCCCTCTTTTTATTTCTGCACACTCTTACCCCTCACAGAAGAATTTAACCCATCATCCATTATTCCAGCACTAATCACGCTACAGCTACTGCCTACCATGACCAGAGAGGACAAGGTGGAGGGGGATGGGGGGGAGTAGTGCTAAATGAACTGCGCCTGTGTGCCAGGGCACTCAAAATGGTGATGGCAGCAGTGGCCCTCCTCTTAAAGGGGCCCAGCTCCTATTCCAAGTGGTTTCCCATGGAGTTTGAAGTGAATTCTGCTTTTTTCAAGGAGACATATTGCCAATACATATTGCTCAGGACTGCAGCCCAAATATATTACATATTTTCTTGGGTTCTCTAGAGCATATTCCCAAGTGGGCATGTTCTGTAAGGAATGGAAGGAGGTGGATCAAATGAGTTTGCTGATGATTTTAAAATCTGGGTTTTGTGAGCAAGGCTAAGAAGGTCTACTCAAAAGTGAGTCCCATTTTATTTAATGGGACTTACTCCCTGGAGTTTTCTAGACTTACTGCCTTTATGACCTGATTTTAGTCCTCTTCACTGATATTTGGTTGGAGCCATTCTAGATCTCCTGATAAGTTTTCAACTGACTTGCAAAATTCCTGAAAATTTAACAGTCGGCTCTCATGAGCTGGTACAAGTTGGCTCCAGCACACCACTGGATACAAGCACACTTGTCAATGTTACAGTGCTTCTGCTAAAGTAGTAAGTGGCCTCATTCACAAGAATGGCTCTGTCAACCTCAGTAAGTAAAGAGACATCCTAAACAGCTCTAGTCAGAAGTCCCATTTTATTCAGTGGGGCTTACTCTTAGGAAAGTGTTTTTAGGATTGCAGCCTACATGTTTAAAATAGGTTACAGTAATCCATCCCAATATACCCTTAGGTGTTATGCTGATTACATGAGTCAATAGAATGAGGAAGTCACGACATTGCCCAGTTGCAACAGATGGCTCAGTTAGATTGTGCAGTGCAAGCAAGACCCACCATTGTAGTGGGTAGGTCAGAAGTGCCAGGAAAAAAGGTGAGATGGCAAATAGCATGGCTGGCAGTGACCAATGTCTGCATTTTAAACCCTCCTTAGACACAGTAGCCCTAGGTTCTTGGTAATAACATTTGGTAATTTTAAAAAATAGGATTGTAAACAGTGGGCTACATAAAATTAAGGATGTAGCTAAAATTTCCTTCCTCCAGTTTTTTCCTAGGAATGGGAGGGAGGGAGAAATATATATACAGGTCCACAGGGAGCCTATCCCACAAAGTGCAAGCTGTTACTTGAAAAAGATCACATTCTGCTAGATGCCAAATGGCAACCTTGGAGTATAACTGGAAGATGGCAACTAGAGGATCATAATTAGCTCATGGGGACATACAGAGAGAGATGGTTCTTCAGATATGCACTTCCTAGGCCTTGGAGGGCTTTTAAGATTGTAACCAGCACTTTGAATTTAACTAGGAAACAAACTAGTAACCAGTGCAGCTGTTTTAAAATGGGGGAGGTTTGTACCCATCAGCTAGCCTCTGACAATTATTGGAATGTCTTATTCTGAACTATCTGAGAAGACTGCATTCCTGCTTTCAGATAGTGATGCTTCTCTATCCTACAGAGTTTCCTTATTTGCTTTAGCAGCATCTAAGATTAAATCTAAGGGTCAGGCTACCTGATGGTGATCAAACCTGTCCTATCTTTCTTTTATTACTGACTAGTAGTTAATTTTAACCTCGATATTAATGGTGCTTTTAACTTTTTATGATTGCTCTGCTGTATTTTTGTATATTGTAATGGCCAACAGCTTAATACAATAAACCTATTGAGTTGTTGAACCAGGTGCAGCTAATAGAGAGCAGTCTTGTCTGCTGCCCCAAATGGCTTGTTCAAAGAGCGAGGCTGGTCCGTGGTCACTCCCAAACTCTTAAACTGCTCTGCAAATGTCAACTCTACTCTGGCCAAAACAGGTAGACCTTGTTCCTACAAAGCATTAGCTTTTCCAATCAGCATTACCTCTGTCTTGTCTGAATTCATCCAGCATGTTCTGACTTAGCCATTTGACCATTTTAAATACTATGTTAAATTCCACTGACATCACCCTACGAAGCCTAACTGCATGGGATTGCAAGCAGAGCGATAGTAGTTGTATTTTAGAAATGACTGTTGTTTAAACTCTTTCTGTGCTTTGTTGTTTTCTCACCTCTGTTCCATTTTGTTGTTTTGTTTTTAGAAATTTTTATGTTCCAAAGGTAGTACATGTGATTTTCAGTCTCCAGGGTTTGCATCGAAGGAAGAGACTACTTATCTTAAACTAGAAGTAGAGAAGGAACGTATAAATTGCAAAACTTTACAGTATGATCCTGATCCTAAATTTATTCACTACGAACTCACAACAGATATGGAACCTGAGCTGGAGTTAAAAATACATGTAAGAATGGGGGGGGGGGGTTAGTCAGTTTTAAACATTGATGGATGGGTTTTGTTTGCTTATTGCATTTTGCTGCATGTTTTATGTTTTTTTCTATTTATCATTTCTTTCCAGAAAGAAAATGATAAGTTAAATATTTCAGTAAATGAAATTGATGTTGTTATGAATTATGACAGTGTTGTGAATATAACTTTCACTGTTCAAAATATTACTACAACTGAAAGTCGTAGTACTATACACAGCAGAGGCAAATTGGAAAAGAAAGGAAAGTTTGATATGTCCAAGGTGAAAGTTTGGGTGAGTTAAAACTTATTAACACTTTTGTAATCATAAGAGCTTCATTAATTGCTCATAAATGTTGCTCTGAAGTTGTAGAGCTGTTCTGTAATGAAGTGACCATTCCATAATCTGAATGTGTCCCGGGTATCATGTTCTGGAAACAGTCCATATCATTCTAATAAAGTAGATTAAATGTATCTAACCTCAGTCTTGTGGTCTAATTTCAGATTGCAATAAGAAATAAAATGTTTATGTTCCAGAGGTAGTACATGTGATTTTTTTAAAGTCCACTGTTTTTTAAAAGGATTACTAAAGTAGCAGGCAGTTAAGTCTCTCAAAGCAGGGTAGTGTTTTATCTGAGCAGATAAATGTTTAGTTATTCTATAGCCACAATTGTACAATTTCTGGAAAATAATATTCAGTTTGCATGTGTATGCAGAACAATGATGGGTGCTCAGCCATTATGCAACAGCAGACCCAGGTTTGTTTTGTGGTGTTGTGTGGGTACTATGGAAGGGTACAAACCAGAAAATTCTGGTTCAGTTTGGGGTGTGCCCGAACCAAACCCTGAACCAGGTCAAAAATGCCTGAACCAGCTGGTTCGGGCCAACTTTCTCCCAGGTGCGGCAAAGCCATTTTGCTCCCCGCATGCTTTGAAGTGGGGGAAAACTAAATGGGCAGGTTTAATGCCTCACAGCCATTTGAACCTAACAGCTGACAGGCGGGCTTGCCCAGCTATTAGGTTTAAATGGCTGTGAGCCATTAAACCTGTCTGTTTTGCTTCCCCCCACCCTGCTTGGAAGCAGGGTGAAGTGAAAGGGATTGCTGAAATGGCTTGCATCCATTTCAGCCTAACAGCAAGGCTAGTGCGCCCGTCAGCTGTTAGGCTGAAATAGATGCAAGCCATTTCAGCGATCCCTGTCCCTCCCCCCTTGCTTCTCACCACAACCCACACAAACCTCTGGAAAAAAAATCAGAGGGTCATGGAAGGGTCATGGAGGCGAGCTCGCACAAACCTTGGTTTTGTCTAGTAGAGCTCACATGACCTGGGTGGTTTTAGCCTGAAATTAGGGTTGTGGACAGGTTTGTGCCCATCCCTATGTTCAGCTAACAGCAGAACTTTCTTATGGTGCAAGGATAGTTGGGGCAAGAGAAATTGCTCTAGAGAAACATGCTACTTCTAGCAAATAAAGGATTTACTGATAGTGTTCATAGGGTACAAGCCTAAGATTACAAGTTACACTCGAAGTAAAATGAAAAGCAACTTACAGAACCACAGTTATGCTGATCCTTGTGACAAAATTTTGTCAAAATTATTTTGAATAAATATTAAATCTTACATGAAATATGAGGATTTTTTTAGCAGACAGGAATATTATAATCTGAATTGTTAATGTGTTGTTGAGTCTAAAATTGCTGTTGGTGAATATCAGGTCAATCTAAATCATCATCCTAGATTTTATTGTGGATGATAGAGCTAACTTTGTATGTATCAGCACAACCTGGCCATATGAATGAAGGGGCTTAACCTTTTCCAACTATGCCTGGCCAGTAGATAGGATCAGTCTAGACTTGGTGGTTAGGAAGGATTAGTTGTTGTCTGTTCCAATACTCTGTTCCTCTCCAGGTGTTTTGTCTAGTAGAGCTCACATTTCTACCTTGTCTTGGGTACCTGACACCAATGAGGGATTCTCTTTGTGTAGTATCTGACCCACTGCCTGACAGTCTCCCTGCTTGTGCTGTCAGAGGTGGTCTTGGACCTAGTGTTGAGGTCCCAAAGGTTTTAGTACATAGCGGATTTAACGTGCTATATTATCCTTGCCAGTGAGGCTCAGGACTTCATGGACACCATGAACCTGTCCCAAAACATTGTGGTTCCCATGCTTGTTGTTGGTCATAAACTTGGTTTTGTTTTCTGCAAGGGACAAATGTCTGATAGCCATTTCTGTAATTCTTTGTCATGGTCATTATATGTGTACAAGGATTCAGAACCTTTGCTATGAAAAATGGTCTGTTCCTGGAGGTTGAAGGCCCTCATAGAGTATTTCCTGTTAACATAACTGATGCACCTGTTAAAGCTCTTCACCTACTAGAGTTCATTCTACTCCTTGGTTTCCTGAGAAATTAGGGGCAGTGGAAACAGACAGCTTTAGTATACATGGAGAAAAGTTGGGATGAGTATGACTAAAAAGAGGCAAGAGTAACAGCATACTTTCTTCTCTGTTACAATAGCATTTGTGTGAAGGCATCCAACTAAGCTATTCTGAATTGTAAAAAAAATCTACATCTTTAGGATTTAAGTGTGATCAGTTTAGAAGCATACTGTGACATTTGCAAGGCAGCTGCAGATATAGTTGCTTATATGCATTTTGACTTGGATGCTATATGGAGGAAATTTTCAGAAAGTTGCTGGAGTTCACCCTAAGCACAGTTGCTTGGAAGAATTTCTGTTTTAAGGACTAAAGATCTTAGACAGCATTCGGACAGGTGCAGCCTACCACCTCTGTGCTCAATTTCCCCCCATCTTGGCTTATAATGTCTTGCTGAGGAGAGTGGCCATTCGAGTCCAGTAATTAGTTAATGGTTCTTTGTGGTATAATGGTTAAAGAGTATAAAAGAATGGTATGTTGTGCAATAGAAATGTATTGTTTGTTCCACACATAGTTTGTGAGTTCAGATTATGGTTTTCTTCACAAAGTACTTCAATATCCCAAGTTAGGTACCATCATGGGGAGGTGCAAGTCATTACTAGACTCATCTGAGAGCTATAGCTCTGCACCAGCTGCCTTGGAGACTTGTGGCGTGTTCCAGCTGCCAGCAGAAACCTTCTAAAGAGTCTGATTAAAGGTTGTGATTTTAAATCAGTAGGTTCAGTCCTAAAGGTTGCTTTAAAAGCAGATGCTACTTTGGAATTGTTTTAAAAGCAGGTGCTACTTTGGTTGGAAGTACTGTTGAACCCACAACTAATTTCATTCATTCACTAGATTCTAAAATCCCTAATTTTTTGCCTATTCTGATCATAGCATATGTGATTATGACTCTTTTGATGGAATCAGTCTTGAAACCCTTTTTGAAGAAACCTTACTAGACCTGGATGATTTTAACAACCATAAGCTGAGCACAGATACCTTATTTTTGATCAGGGTGCTTGGGGATGCGTTAGTTGCACAACTCCCAATGTTGTTGGATAAGATAGATGATCTATTTCAGATTCCTGACTCACCTTCAGTACTGAATCTGCCTTGATTGCCCTGATAAATGATCTGTGGTTGGTGATAGATGGAGAATTCAGCACAGCGTGATTTCCTGAACTTCTCAGGGCTTTCAGTGTCACCGGCCCTGGTATTTTTCTGAAGATTCTGTCAGGGATGAGTTTTGGAAGCACTGTGCTCCAGTGGTTTGGTTCGTGTCTAAGACCACTATTAAATGGTGGTGGGACACTGCTGCATGGTGACTCGGCATTTATGCTGGGCGATCCCAGAAGGATCCACGTTGTCTCCCAATTATATTTGAACCCACTGGATGTGATCACCTGGGATTTGGAATGAGGCGTCATGCTCAAATCTACTTTTCTTTTTCAGTAGTCAGATGTGGCAATGAATGTACTGAGTTGGTGTTTATAATCATGTTAAATAGACCAGTGTCCAGACTGAAGAAAGGATGGTGACTCACATAGTCTGATTAATCTTTAGGGATCAGAACTTCAAATTGATGCTTTAGAGTTTTGAATGTGAAAGTATTACAACTTCCCTAAATACTTTTCTCTTATCAAGCTCCCTCCAGTTTCTCTGCAGTGGTTTCTGCACAGAAGTATTGTTTGTCTTTTGGTGGTATCTTCCAGGGCTCAGAAAGGGGATTGGCACAGTAAACTAGCCATGTTTGCCAAAGAAACCTCCCCCCACCAGAGAGTTCCCAGTTCCACTGAGAGAGAGCCAGTCAGGGATGGGACTTTCCATTACACATTCTGGCTGTGTGCAGGAGCTGGAGAGAAGAGTGAGCTTTCCAGGGTCAGATCTCGAACAGCCACCTACCACATTCAGCTTTCTGTTTTACTGTTTTACTGTTTTTAAAACTAGCTTTCTAATAAAAGAACAAACTCCCCCCCCCCCCCCCCAAGTACAAGGGCTTTAGCTGCCAAAACTGATTTTAATGTTTAGATCTGTGTTTCATTTTTTAAAAGAATGAGGAAACCCTGGGATTTTCAAGAAACTGGAAACTAAACTGATAGATATAGATGATGGTTAAAGCAAGTTCTGAAAACAAATAATAAAGGGTGGATTTAAGTAATGCTAAAAGCTGCTTTAAACATGGGGATCATTGGTTAAAGGCGAAGATTCTAAGCATACTTTCCAGCAGGGTCAATTTAGTTTAACTCTAGTGAATTTCAATCAGAGTTGTGTCCCAGAGCTGGGAAATTTGTGGCAATTTGTGGGTGGAGTCTGGGGACGGAAAGGACCTCAGTGGGAGCACCTGCTAATGGCTGCCATTTTCTCCAGGGAAAGTGATAGCTGTTGTCCGGAGGTTGTAATTACGAAAGCTCTCCAGGCTCCACTGGGATGTTGGCTACCTTAATTTTAAACATCAAAGGGGGGGGATCAGGTTTTCTGTTATCTATTAAGATGTTTTCTAAATAAAAGCACAAACTAATTCATTATAATCATAAAATAGGGCTGCTAGGCCTCCTGCCAGCCACCCTCTTTGCCTACCACTGATCCACATGGCAGCAGGAGAAAAATAACAATAATAAGATATTGGTTGTGTCACTACATTGCTTCTGGGGAAAACCCAGAAGTGGCATAGGGTAGCTGTAAGAATCGACAGAAAGCCTGGGGTAAAACCACAGAGTTTCTGATGATTCCTAGAGCTACCCCACTTCATTTCTGGAACATCCCCGTGTCCCTGGCTCCGACCCTTCTGCCTAGATCTGGGAAAAACTTTTAAAATAAAAATCAAAAGTTTCATATTTTTTTTAAAAAAAGAACAACTTTCTATTCTTACCTGCCTGTAGTACAGAATCTAGGGCAAAATAGTAATAACTTCTCCTAGGGTCCATCCTGGCAACTGACGGGGGGGCTTACTGGGAGCAGAAGTGAGGCTCTGCTAACATGCAGTGCCATGCCTACATTACTGCCCACATGACCTGGAAGTGACATTATCGCATCAGCGATGTTGGGGTAACACTCTGGTATTTGGACAAAAGCTCTATGGTAAATTTGGCTTCCACCATAGAGTTTTTGCCCAAACACCAGAGCATCACCCCGACATGATGACATCACTTCCAGGTCACATGGGTAGTAATATAGGCATGTTGCAGCATGTCAGCTGGATCTCCCTCTTTTTCAGGGTAAGTTCTTTTACCGACCAACTAATCAGTGGCTGGCACTGGGAGACCCCTGCCTCCACTAAGGGGTCTGGCAACCCTAAATGCTTCTCCTCATTTCTTTCTGGCTGAAGAGGTGTCTGAAAAGAAAGATGAATTTTGAGGCACAGAAAAACTTCCACTGAAATTGAAAAAAACTAATTTCGAATGCTAGTCTGTGAAGATCCGAAAGGCAGAGGCCGATTCTGCATAAGTGCTTTGCTTCCCTTTCCTCCCAGGTTTAATTGGTCTGAATCAGTGTGCGCGTTTCCGCATTACATGAATCTGACCCGGGTTGATACCAGTTCTTCATTTCAGCATCTGTCCTTGCCCTGAATCTTGAGCCCCCGCCCATCTCCCCCCTTTTTTAAATGTAGGCAGAGTTGCATTATGACATCATGACGCAACAAATCCCTGATTGGCCATCTGAGCTTCCAAGCCCGCGAAAATCATCCGTGTAAGAAAAAAAAACCTTGCGCCAGAGTTGGAGGGGAAATGGAGGGTGGGAAAGGGATGGGAAATGGAGGGGGAACATGCAACACTAACACATGTAACCCCTGCAAAAATTGTGTCCACACCACCCGCAATACATTGGCCCCGCAAAAATGTTAACCACACAACAATGGATCAATGTCGTGTCGTGTTGTTGTAATGCAACGGGGGGGAAGCTCGCACTGTGCCTCAAAGCCATCAATACATATTTTTATAGTGGCATGACTCAGGCACGACTTTTGTGCAAAAGATGCAACACAGAAATGTGCAGACATCAACAACAAAAGAACATTTTAAAAAAGACATTTAAATGCCAGTCAGCAGTGGATCAATGTCGTGTTGTGTTGTTGTAATGCAACAAAGCGGGGAACAAAAAAAAACCCTGCTCGTGCCAGGGTGGGAAAGGGGAGGGAAAGAAGCAGAGGGGCGTTAAAGGGGTGAAGTAAGAAACCCCGATTTCAGAGTTCCCCACTTGAATGCCCTGACTTCACTCCCGTGGCAAAAAAACCCCTGAAAATCCCGGAAACGGAAGATGCGGGGGAAACGATGATTACACTCGGGCCAACTGCAGACCCGGAGCAACAAGTGGGGAACTGTTGCTCTGCCCCAGATTTTATCGGGGATTGATGCCGGGGCAACAATTAGTGCGGAATCGGCCAGAGTGCAGCAGTTTCCTTTGTCTTAAAAAGCACTTTGAAATAGTTAAAACCCAACCTCTACCCTATTCCTCCTATTTTGTGGGGGAAACAAATTTGACAATCAGCCAGAAGTGTTACCCAAATAGGTGGTCTCCTAATTAAAAGAGGGAAATTAGCTTAAAGAAGACAAGCAAGAGAGGGTAACTGGGATTTCCACTAATGTTTATGGGGATTTTTCTCTCGAGAGAACTCTTGAAATAAGCCAGTCAGATGTTCAACTAGTAAAATTCTTTATTAAAAGGGAAAATGACAGAGCAAAAACACACACAAAAAACTCACTTAAAAACACACAAGCTGACTAAGAGGAAATTAAAGGGAGGAGAGGGAGAAAGCAGTTTCAGGGAAGGCAATAGTTACAAGTCCTGAAGAGCGAGGTCCACAGAGACAGCAGTGAAATGACTAGCATTTCACGGAGAGGATGAGGAGGCCCACATGCATGTGGGGGTGTGAGGTATAGCACCCAGGCCACACATACAAACCCTGCTATGAAGCAGCGTGTTTGCAATTATAGGGGAAATGTTCCCTGGAACGGTCTGACATGTTTGCCCCCAAAACAATACCTTGATTGGTTTTTCAGAGTTGGACAGTAATTTGGGCAAAACCTTGATGGGTTTACCTGAGGTGAACTACTGTTGTCAATGTTTCTTGATGATCCTCTGAGTACCGGATGGGAAAACTACCAGGTTTTGTGAATAGTGTTAAGTATTGCATAATTAAGGTAAATGGGAGAAGGGAAGAGAGGTTGGACAATTGTCAAGATTGGTACAATGTGAGGCAATAGTTTCTTGGGAGACTCATTTTTCCTAAATTATGCATCTCCCTAGGGTGGGGAAAGAGTTGTTAGCCAGCCAGCCACTTCTGACTCACCTTCAAAAATATTTTCCCAGGCTTGTCACTGCCTTGTCTTTGGCTGGCAACATTTTGGGCAGACTGTGTCTTTTATTTATGATTTTTGAGATGATATTATATAGTGTTTATGCCTCTTTCTGTCTATGTGCTAAACTGCCCCTCTGTGGGAGGAGGAGTCTGCTAACAGAAGGTAACATTTGGCCCTGCCAGTGGAAAGCTGGCCAGTTGGCAACCCAGACTGGGAGAGATGGGATGGGGTGAGATAGGTGAACATGTGTCTGCACTCTTTTTGCACAGTCTGTGAATAGGCCTAAAGCTTCAGTTCAAAAACCAGCCCCCTCTTAGGAGATTATCTTCTATGTAAACTTCCCAAGGCAGAAATGCCTGACAAATCAATAGTGGTGTTTACACTTTCTGAATTAACATTAAATAGAAAAAATATAATTTTGTCCTACATCCTTTTATGTCCATAGGCCAGTTTGTTTATAAATAGACCATCATTTGATACAAATATATTTCATTAGCTCTTTTTTACTTACTCAGTGTCTTGTTTATTCATTAGGTGAAAGTAGGAAACCGTGAGCATATAGTTCCAAACGAATCACCCAACTATTCGTTTCTGTTCATTCTTTTGTTCATCCCTGTAGTAATTGGGGGTAAGTAAGATCTTTTTACTCCTATAAAAACATGTAAATGAAAGCTTAATTACCTCTTTCTGCTTGTTTGTTCTTCATGCTTCAGGCAGGCTATCAAATTGTTGTTTGATGCTTTGTACTGTACAATTATTTTAAAATGGTACTGGTTGATTATGGAGTTGGTTTGTGTGTCTAAATGCCATTACTCTTTCACGTTAGACTCTCTGGTGAAGCTGTATATGTCTGCTTTCAAGTCTGATGTAGTTAAGTGTGGAGAGATTATTTGAGTGGTGTCTGCAGAAATGCCAAGAGGGGAAAAGTTAGCATGAAGGTGCATTACTACTACTGCTCAATCTAATTTAAGACTGACAGTGTGCTTAACATACAAGTGCAGATGAGTTCTAGTTGGGGCTGTGACCTGTAGCTCCAATTAAATTTTAAAGGACAAAGTAAATACTGAGATACATTCAAGAGTGAAGAAAATGGCCTCTCACTACTGGCACCGTGGCAACCAGTAGTCAGAGTATTCCTGTAGAATGGTTCCCCTGACTTTAGCCATTCACTTTCAAGCATTAGGGTGACATTCACTCTCAAGGAAAAAGTAAAGGTTTCAAGTGCATTAAATGTCTTTTAGAAAGTAGAACAAATTTGAGCAGCCTGTCCTATGTAGCTGCCTGTCTGAGTTGATTGGAGACATATTATTGTAGAATCTAATGATTGGTTCTATGGCTTTTTTATAAAATGAATGTAAAAATATACTTCACACATACACACATATTTGCATATTTTGTATTAATTTTTTTATTTTTTCCCCAGTTGCAGTCTTTGTCACTCAAAGAAAATCTAAGCAATTAAACCGCAAACTGAGTGAACATCTGGAACTATTGGAATGTGAACTTCGCAAAGAGATACGTGATGGTGGGTTTCACTGGTTGTTTTTGTGTGTGTGGAAGGGTAGATTGAGTCCTAGATGTGTTTTCATTTTTAGAGTCTCTGCTTTACTTGAGAACATGCATTATTTTATTTGCAAAGCTGCATTAGTTATAAATAATGCTCCCTATAAGCTGTGGAGTCTTGTGAGCAAAAATTCTACTTTGTGAGCTACTGGCATTAAAGTTGTGAGCGAGCTAACACTAACTCAGCTTAGAGGGAACACTGGTTATAAAATATAGGTTTTTTACATCAGTATCAGCAGATAGTGTGGTAGAATAAGTGTTGGCAGCCAGTGAGAGGAAACAAATGGTGGTAATCAACTGCCATTGCTGAGTGGTGGCTCCAGACCTCATGCACAGCCAGACATTGTGCCACAGTGCCTGTTGATGGGCCAGAAGTGCTCAGTGTGTGAGCTGGCCACAACATCATATCTTCTGCTGAGAGCTACCATGTTCCTGTATGTTGCCATTTCCACTCCTTGTTTTTCCTCCTGCTGGTAAGCAATGTCTTCTGATAGATGTTATGGCAGCCCTTCCCCTCTTGGTTGCCATTCAGGCCACCAAGGAACAGTATGCAATGATTTGCTTCAGGAAAACTGGATATAAAAAGCACATGTAATCAATATTTTACGTTCCATAAAAATTGGGTACAAAGATAATGCATACTCTCTCTAACAACTACTTTCCAGAATCATATTGAAAGCTGTAATTAACATAATGTTACATTATCCAAACCAACGCTCCAGGAAATCTTTTGTTTGTTACAGGATTTGCTGAACTACAGATGGAAAAATTGGATGTGGTTGATAGTTTTGAAACAATCCCCTTCCTTGACTATACGCACTTTGTTCTTAGAGCTTTTTTCCCAGAGGTAAGCGACTCCATGAGGGGGCGTTGTTTGTTATAATCCTTTTTCTGTAAGGGAAATGGCCCAAGTTCCTAGTTTATAGTGGGCTTTCACACAATTAATGACACTAATACTATGAGGAGAAATGCTTAAAGGGACTAAAACTAGTTGATTTCAGATTAGTAAAACTTATTGTTCTAGGCTCATATATAATATTCTCAGGTTATCTCCACTGAGTACCCTGTAGCAGAAAAAGAAGATGTAGTCACTGTACTTCCTGTCTTGCATCTAGGATGAGCCACTGCCCAAGAAACTGAAGAGGCAGCTTGGGATGCCATATTAGTGGCATCAGCCACATAAGAGGAAGTGACAAGCATGGCTTGCAGTGTTCATTGCCTCCCAGACCCGCCTTTGCCATTCATGTTAAAAGCAGGCTGCAGAGGTGTTGAATTTGGAGTAATGGACCCTGCTGGGGTGGCACAGAAAGGAATGTGGCAAAATGGGTTGAGCTGGCCTTGTCTGCCTCTCACCACCTCACACACACCTTCCTCATTAAAGGAGGGTTAGACAGATTCGGTTGCTACTGGTCAAGATGGTTAAAGGGCAGCCTCCATATTCAGAGACAGCAGACCTCTGAATGCTAGTGCTATAAAGCAACCAACGTTAGAGGGAGACCTTGGCTTCTGTGCCCTGTTTGATGGCCTTCAAGGGCAACTGGTTGGCTGCTGTGTGGAATAGGAAGCTGTAGGAGTGTGAGTCTTCTGTGCTATCAGCAAATGATCAGTCCTTTGTTGATTAAAACATAGTCCTTTATTCAAATACTGGTACAGGTCTCGATGTTTGTTAGTGATACCATACACAGAGAGCAGGGGACTATTATACCTGCAAACATGAAAGTATAAACATTGATCACCAATCAGCATTCAGTAAAAATGCGGGAAGGCAGATTCACCTTTTGTCACCCAGGGGTGAGAGAACATAAAAATTCCCAGCTCGAACTGTGTGACCCAGAAGTGCCAGGTCCCCGGCAAAACAGGCTGGAAGAAACAATAAAATAATTCTCAAGGCTACATTTAGCAGATAGCACTCTTAGCAAAGGGGGAGGAAGTACAAGGGAGTGAAAAAAGAGATAACTTTGTACTATGTGACACCCTGATATGTGGGAACCCGAGTTCCCGCCTGAAATGTAACATTGAGCAGACAAGTAATCTACACCAAAAGGAGTGGCAATAAAGCATCTGGTCAGACGCTCACTACAAAGAAACCGAAAGTAAGCAATAGAGCAATTTTACAGAGATACATCAATGTCAGATTCAATCAATAAGAAACATTGTAGAAACATTATAAAAAGACCCCTTATGCGAAGCAGAATCTGACAAGGAGATGGACCACTGGGCTGAGCCAGTAGGACATCTCTTATGTTAAGTTCTTACGTTATATTTCCCTCTATTTTCCTTGGCCTGCCAAGTGTTTGTGTCTCAGCTGGCCTTGCATCTGACCTCAGAATCTTCCTAGAGAAAAAAAGGTTTGTAAAGATGGACTGTAGAAGGAGAAGGGACAGAGTTCTGCAATTGCCATCATCTGCCCTGTACTCTGAATTGTATACCCACCTGCTTTAGATGTGATCGGGGAAGAGCCATATTGTTTCCATCCTGTGCATAAAATTTAGCAATGTGAATAAAGCTAGATTCGCACAATGATTCTTCTAGGTTTTTGCTAACATAGTTTGGGTTTAAAAAAAAAGCAAAGCTCCATGTAGCCGCACACATAGCTCACAGTATAATGGATCTTCGTTTAATAAATTGTTTGGTCATTCTTTAGAGCTTGTTGTATTGCACTGTATACTGTTCAGAAGGCCATATTACTGTGTGACAACCCACTAAAAAGTCAATGCATTGTCTTAACATTACACAAGAAAATTTTGTGTAAATTCATGTTAACACTGCTTAAAATTGAAATCTGAATGTTGTGGCCCAGTTTATGCTAAAGTCTTCCAATGAAAAATCATCTGCTTCATATGTATTGTTGCTGTTTTGAATGCTTACTATAATCTGATTTGTTCTTCATACAGAATACATGCAGCTTGTCCATTCTAATAAAGTCCAGAATCTTTACTGCTTTTTCAGTTTTTTTGCAAATTTATAATAACACTGTTTGTGCAACATTTAGAAGTTTCTAGCAGTGACACGTCTACTTACCTTTAATTTTAGTCTGGAAACTTGGCATCTCTCTTCATTGAAGACACTAATCAACCACTTGTAAGTATTTATTTTTAATTTCAGGTCTCATACAACTTGTTTAGCAGAGTGGGACACACTGATAGTAGCATTTTTATAATCTAATTTTATTGTAATATTTATATTGAACCTTGCATTGCTTGTGTAGAGAATGCAGCAGATATATTACATAAATTAAAATAAATTATGACCAGAAAGTTCAGCTGATTTTCATACATAACATACATAGAATTCATTTTTCATTTTGATGAACATGACAGGTGGCAAAATATAGGTGATGCAGTAATAGTACAGTATTCTCATTTTAATGTTGATGCCTTCCAATGTGCGGAATGTAAGGCAATGTCAGAGTTCATCCTGTATCTTTCGCCTATTGTGTCTATCCCTCTACCTGCCCATTTTTATTTTGTCTTTTTGTCAAATAAATAAAGCATATATTTGTGACAATTATTGTAATGACATACAGGTTATAAATCTGAATGAATGACCATGGGGAGTCTGAATAAGAATGAGTATATATATATCTGTAAATCCTTGATATCAGGGAGATAAGCAGGGTTCTAAAGTTTTGGGCCAACTTTTCTTGATAACTGTGTTGAGGCCTTCATTCCTATTATACCATCAATTTCAGGTAAGAAAAACTGTGTAGAGAAATTTTACAGAATCTTACTAGCAAGAACTGGTCAAATAAGACAGATTATTTTATCTTCCCTGTCTTAGCATATGAATACAATACTATTTATTCTGATATTTACTGTTGTAATTGAGAAAAAATGTGTACCATGTTAGAAATACCCTAGAAGTAATGCATTTTTACTATTACAGAGCAGAAATCCACACTGTAAGGACACAAGTATTACAGCTTTGTCCGCATTAATCTGTAACAAGAATTTTCTTGTTGCTCTGATCCACACTCTTGAAAAGCAGAAAACCTTCTCTGTGAAAGACAGGTATGGCATATAAGTTACTTTCTGCAACCTATAGATTTTTAAAGCATGCTTTTAACACACAAATGCCAGATTTCACGTACAATATGTTTTCCCCAGAACTATTTTCCTCTTTCTTCACTATCTCATACTGAGACGCACTCAAAATCAATTTTAATTAAGTACAATCATAGGCAGGTAATGCAGCTGTTTCTTAATAGAGTTTATTGCATAGGCATAATTGCAGAAGTAAATCAAAATGGACAGAAATGTCTTGGAAACTTGGAAACTGTTTTTGTAGAATGAAATTCTCACACCACGTAGTGTGCATGGATTTTGTTTTATGTGCACTGATGGATATTTAGTCCATTAGTGGGCAAATGGACATGGAGTTATTCATGAGTACTATAGCTAGCTGGAAATGTTGGTTTAGATCCAATGAAATGCCAACATGTGTGGAAGGTGGAAATGTCTCCAGTTTCCTCCCACCCACTAGCTGGAAGTGCATACTCTTCTGAAGGATCCCTGAAACATGACAATGGCTGGAGTGAGAAAAAACAGGATAGCTCTGTTCATGAGCAAATGCCACTTATTGTTCATTGAATACAAGCCTCTGGAGTCAACTTTGTACTGAAGCCAGCAGCACAGAAGCAATGCAAGGAAGGGCAGGACAGTGGGTAGCTTGCTTCTGTCCAGCACTTGCTTTTAGTAGTACTAGTGTGGTATCTATGTTCATTTTATTACTGGAGAAGCAAGTTAATGCAGCTGCAAAAAGCCTTTCTTCTAACTCAACCTAGCCCAAAAGATGGCCCTTTACCTTGATACAGCTGATTTGGCCACCTGGATCCATGCCACAGTAACTACAGTTTGGTGTAGTGGTAAGGAGTGTGGACTTTAATCTGGGAGAACCGGGTTTGACCTCACTCTTCCACATGCAGTTGCTGGCATGACCTTGGGTCAGTCACAGTTCTCTCGGAACTGTTCTGGAAGGAGCAGTTCTTGAAAGAGCTCTCTCAGCCCCAGCTACCTCACAGGGTGTCTGCTGTGGGGAGGGGAAGGGAAAGGAGATTGTAAACCACTCTGGGACTGCTTCTTCTATCAAGGCTAGACTACTGTAATGCGCTGTACATTGGTCTCCCCTCAAAATCAGTTCAGAAACTCCACCTGGAGCAGAATGCCATGGCTCGACTATTATCAAGAGCTAGATGGAGCGTGCATATTACTCCCATCCTGCAGGCACTTCACTGGCTGCCCGTCAGTTACCGAGCTCAATTTAAGGTGTTAGCTATTGCATGCAAAGCCCTTCATGGCCTTGAATCCTCATATCTGTGAGACTATCTCCTCTCCTGTGCTCTGCCACAACAGCTTCGCTCACCAGAGCAGGGTCTTCTGCAGGTGCCAAGCTACAAATGGGCAAAATCTACAACTGTCCGTACATGTGTCTTCTCCGTTGTGGCCCCCACCTGAGGGAAAGTCCTCCCTGAGGAAGTCAGGAAGGCTCCCACTCTCCTTGCTTTCCACAAATTATGCAAAACTGAATTAGTCAAGAGGGCTTTTCTATGCAAGGAATGGAGTCACACTGTACTAAATGTTTCACAAAGTTTCTTGTATCAGTTATTAGGGCCTGCATATAGCTTGCTGAATCTAGGATCCTACTATGTATTTTTCATCACTTAATATTTCATGTTAGTACTTATACTTTGCTTCAGTTCTGTTTTTAAACTTCTGGTTGGTTCTACAACACTAATTCCTATTGCATTGTTCACTGAATGTCCCATCCTGTCAATTGTATTGACTCACTGTGTTGTAATCTGCCCTGAGTCCGAGTGAGACCTAAATAAATTTTAAAAATCATGGGGTGACCAAAAACCATGAAATATCAAGGGAGCTCTTTCTACACAATCTCAGGTCAGAGTCTTGTTTTCCTCGGAGAAAATTTCTGAAAGTTACACCCTTGTCTGTCTTGAAACAATTTCAGTTCTTGAATTTACTCTTTTGTGATCTGTCAAACCCTTTGCATCCTTGAAGCTTATACAGAATACTGGCAAACTGATTATTGGTTTATATAGACAAATCATATTGCTTCTGCCCAGGGGTCATTTTGAGCAGGAGCTTGGGGGAGCACAGCTCCAGGAGTTGGTGCCAGCCCCCTCCCTCACGGGGGAATACTTGCTTGTGTCATGGCTGCAGCAAAATGACCCCATCCCCTGGAAAGGTCTTTGTTCCTCCGACCAGCCTTCTGAAGGCTTCAGCCACCACTGAAGCTATCCTCCCAGAATAGTGGTATTTCTGAGGCTTAGATTAGTAGCTGTCCCCTCTCTGCCAGCTCTTTCTTGCTTGCTTGCTTGCTTGCTTTTCTCTCTCTCTCTCTCTCTCATTTCTTTCTTGCCTTCTGACATACTTCCGGTGATGTCAGGTGGTGTAACATATGCAAATAAGTTATGCTAATGAGTTATGCTAATGAGCTCCTGCATCTCTTTTTCTACAAAATGACCCCTGCATCTGCCCTATGGTCTTTGTTTTGGCTATCTATAGAATGGTAGTAAGGGTTTCTAACTGTGGTGTTGGGGCTCTTCTCAAGGCCATAAATAGCACAAGCCCTAGCTTTATTTGCCATGGGGATTGTCTGTACCCAGACAGTACCTGCCATTTAGTTATTCCACCATTCTGTCTTTTAATGGTAAGCGTTTGTGTCTTTTTCGTGGCAGCTTCCAAAGTTCATCCATTCCCAATGTCGTTTTTTATTTTTTTATTGAATTTTATAAAGCATATTTAGTATCAGCAGGTAAAGTATGGGTGTGGCAAAGTAAAAGTCAAATTAGTATTACTACTTAAAATAAATTTAGGTTAAAAGACATTTTAGCTTGTAGTAAAACCCCACAGTCCTCTCTTTTTTGCCATCAAACTTAACTGTGCTCTTTATAAACAGGTGCCGGTTTGCATCTTTTTTGACAATTGCATTACAAACAAACCTAGTCTACTTAACCCGTATTCTAGAAGTTTTGATGAGGGACTTGATGGAACAGTCTAGCAATATACAACCCAAGCTTATGCTAAGGCGTACGGAATCGGTAGTGGAAAAGCTGCTGACAAATTGGATGTCTGTTTGCCTGTCAGCTTTTCTTCGGGCAAGTATTGCATCTTTTTACTATTTAATACAGTAGATGGGACATCCGTTTATTTCCATGCACAAATCTGAAACTACCATTTGATGGTCATTTGTATCCATTTGTTATCTAGTCATCCCTTCAGAGTTTGGGAAGCTTGATGCACTCATAGTCTCAAGTTGGGGCTTTCCCATTTAGCTCTGTGAGGAAGTCAATCTTTTTGCACACTCTTTTGAATTAATGAAAGGGACAGGAACTCCACATCTTGGGACATGGTCGTTTAATGCCAAAGAAGAATTGGTATGTAAGGTGAAGAATGTGAAAAGGAATGAGTTGCCATTCTGTAGTGTATCTGTGGAATGTATTGTTTTAGATGCTTTTACATGTTTCCAACAGAAAGCACATCTAGGTAGGAAAAAGTATATAGGTTATGACTTTATGATAATTTCTCATGTGTATATTACACTAAACAAACACATACTTCCTTGGTTACTGTGGTTAGTGGTGGCTTCAAGGGCACATATACTATGTTTTTTCTGAAATATAAAAAATAAATATGCAGTTTATATCACGGTTTCATTCACTGCTTGAAAGTATATGTTACTTGAAGGTGGTCATGACCCAGGACAAGCAATGAATAGACATGTTGATGTTCTTGTTGTTTCTCTTTAATGTTGTTCTTGTTGTGTCTCTTGACCATGCCCTCAACTGGGTGGCCCAGACTAGCCCAAGCTTATCAGATCTGGAAAGCTAAATAGGGTTGGCCCTGCCTAGTATTTGGATGAGAGACCACCAAGAAATTCTAGGGTCTCTAGGCAGAAGTAGGCAGTGGCAAACCACCTATGTTCATCTCTTCTCTTGAAAACCCTACATGGTGACCACAAGTTAGCTGTGACTTGATGGAACTTTACATACACACACACACACACACAACTTGAGCACAAACATTTACTAATGCAAAAGGAAATGCAAAGAATGATAATAAAACTAGGAACAGATAAGTAAAAAATAAGGTGTATGTTTTGTTTCTTAGGAAACTGTTGGAGAACCATTCTATTTGCTTGTAACAACACTCAGTCAAAGGATAATTAAAGGTCCTGTAGATGTAATAACATGTAAGGCGTTGTACACACTGAATGAAGACTGGTTACTATGGCAAGTAACTGAATTCAGCACGGTGGTATGTTTTTATTACATGTCCTACAAATACAACAAACAAACTTGGAATGTGATAATTTGTTTGTTATAATGCAGGCTCTGTGCACTCTGTGCCCAAAGCCAAAGTTTCTTTTGCAAAAAAAGCATTTTGCAACAATTAAATTTGCATATTTTTGCTTAGTTTGAATAATTTATTCTGCTTTTCATAAAGAATGGCAAGGAGGCATGCAGGACACAAACGTTGTACCCAAAGAGCTGAAAATGTTATTGAGTCCCATGTAGGAACATTAGGAGCTAGTCTAAGCAGGTATACTCAGAAGTAAGTTCAATTTTATTCATTGGCGCTGACTACCAGGAAAGCATTGCTAGGAATGCAGCCATTGTTCAGGATTTTCAAGCCTTTCACTTCAACCATAAATTTTATTTATTTATTTATTATTCTACTTGTACCCTGCCGTCCCTGCAAAGCATTCAGTAGTATTCATTCTCCCATCCGCCTGGCCCCTGCCTCTGCAGAACAGTATAAGTTGGAAGGGATCAACACAGGGTTCAATAGAGCCCTCTTTTCTCCCTCTCCCTGCCATGAGTGCCCTTGAATGGTGCTGTTGCATAGCAGCCATTTCAGCAAGATACCTCAGTGTCCCTCTCCTCATCAGGGCATGGCCTGTGAGTTTCTTGTGCTCTCTGTAAATTTGATGCAATATTAGCCATTCATTTACTTAGCTTACTTGAAATAGTAAGATGGAGATCAGAAGACTGAGAATATTTTTAAAGGTGAAATAGGAAACAAGCCCCCACAATGTCCTGTAGATAACATATCTCCTTTTTCACATAAGGGGATGCTTCCTCTTTTAGTGTTCTCTTTCCAGTGAATCACAGCTACAGTCTTGAAGTTTATACCAAAAAAGGTCATTAAAACACTCATTAGATCATCTCAATAAATGGTAAAAAAGGTCAGTAAATTTTTTAAATTGCCAATCTATGAAAAACAAATTTCATATATATTGAAATAAATACCCTCATATTACAACTGTGTATTGCATATGGCATTTAAAAAGTTTTGGTATCACAGTCTAAGTGAATGGTCAGGCTGAGATGTATGCTTTTTCCACTCCCCCCTCTTCTAATTGTATCATAAGCCATTTAATATTGTTTCCTCAGAATATTTTTTTCAGAAATGGCTGAACCAATTCTGATATGAAATGAGAAATGAGATTTGAGTCCAGTGGCACCTTAAAAGACCAACAAGATGTCCAGGGTATATATGCTTTCAAGAGTGAAAGCTCCCTTTGTCAGATACCAATGTATGAATATATATGAATATGTACTTACATGGAAACAATAGAAATCTGCCTCACATGTGCTAGACGTACTCTAAAGTACTTTCCATGGCCCTGTTAGTAAATTGTAATCAGCAGTGGTACTACTCAGAGCCCCACATGTACTGTCTGCATGTGTAGATTTTGTGAAGAGCAGCCCTTCCTGTTAAAAGTGAAATGGCAAGCCTTTCTGATGTAGGGATTTCCATGTGTGCATCTGTGATGGATGGGCAGAGGTTCTCCCCATTCTGTCTGACAGTCACCAATCCCCTGTGTATCTGTTTGCTGTATGTACAGAGCAGGTAACATCTAATCAGGGCTCACGGATGTCCGAGGAAGTTAGATTGGGGAGGAGAAATTGGTTACACTGTCAATTCAGATCAGATAGGTTCTGAACTTTTAAAGCAAGATGGATTTGATTTAAATCAAATTGAGTCTACATAAAGACTCACTGTTGCTGGTATAATTTTAATATTTACAACCAGATGAAGGTTTCATTTTCAGAATAACAATTTTTCAGATTAATTTTAGAGTTATATAAAATTACTGATTTGGTGATATTATTAGAAACATCATAGATAATTATGAAATTATTGCAAGGTGAACTATCTCCAGTTTAATAGGTTAATTGTTCATATTTAGACAACTTTTCTGCTGTACTTTATTGGAAGGAGAAAATAATCATTATCTTAATAACAATTTAAATAGTTTTATTTAACTAAAACAGTAACATTGTAGCATATATAGTCTTGTATTTGCTTAAACATCCATGTTTGTTAACTGATGTGGTTAAACAAAGTATCTTTTTTTTAAAAAAGAACTTAGACTATCAGCCTGGTCAACACATGAAAAACTTAAAATACTGTCTTCTGAAGCTCACTCGTCTTCATCTTCTTCGTTTTTGTATTTTTCATATGTGGGTGTGGGTGTATGAGTGTGTGTGCATCTGGAATTCATGGTCGACCTCTGGTGACTGACCCCTACTGGGGGCCTGGAGGTTGCTGAATAAAGCCTGCCCCACCTCCCAACTGCTGGTATTCCAAGGAGGTTTCCCATCCAAGTACTTGCCAGAGTCGATCCTGCTTAGCTTTCAAGATCTGATGAGATCAGGCTTGCCTGGGCTATCCAGGTCAAGGCTTCATTTTCATCTTGTTTGTTCATAGTTTGGTAAAGAAGAACAAGCTTTCCTGCTTTATCAGGTCCCAAACAATTTTTCCGTTTAGAATGAATGAGCCCAAAAGAAGAGAATATTCTTTCTACGCCAGCAGAAAAAGCTACTGCTGTTAAAAGTGAAATCATTACTTCAACAGTCTCTAAATGCAAGTGTTTAAGTGACTTCCACCGGTTTACAGGTGTGACTTCCTTTAAAACATCATCAGCAAACATATATTTCTTGAATAGTTCCCTCTTAGCTCTGAAATTTATTGTAGTTGGCAGTACAGATGGATGATTGCTGGATACCCATATCATAGTTATCTCCTCATCCTCCACACTTAAGGTTTGACCCTGGTACTGGATATTGACAATATTTGCAAGAAAATGAGCTGGAGACAGTGCTTGTCCCATTCATTTTTTTAATGCTGTCAGTGTGTGTAGTTCTGTTTTTAAGTGCTCACCCAGTTCCCTCCAAATTTCAACGGTATCAGCAATAAAACAGCTATTTTCTGTATTTTGTTTAAGGTTTCAGAAATGGGTTTCAGGGTGCTCAGCATATGTTCAACAGTGCCATCTATTTTCTCTCCATTTTGTTCACAAACTGTCATCAGAGTAGGCTAGTTCTTGATATACTGCTCAAAACAGTCCTCTACAGAGTTCTACCTAATGTCTTGTGGGAGTGTTAGGTTGGTTCCACCCATTCTTTCCAGAGCTGCTGCAGCAAAATGATTGTTATGGAACTATTTAGCAATTTCAACAACATTAGTCTATTTTTTGGAACACTGAAGTCTCTGGCTAGGATGTGCAGCAAATAAGCATTGCAACCATATGTTATTAGTTTTGTATTCCCTTCCTGTTCTTCTAAGTTTCTTCTCATCTTGGATATATTTGGAGCATTGTCTGTGACCAAACTATAAACTAGACATTTGAATTTTTTATTACAACTTTTGCTGCCACTTCTTGTAAGTATTCTGCTGTGTGTGCATGTCCTGACATATTGATTATTTCTATGAGGAAGACATTCCCTTCTTCTGTTGTTACACAAGATAATTGTGGACATTACTCCACACATCAAGACTTAGGTTAACTATTTTACTCACTAGAGCTGTTGCACGTTTCTCCGTTTCTCTGTCATCCACTTTATTCACTTTATCCAGCAGTTTCCCTGCAACATCTGCTCGCTGGGTGGACTGTAGCCTGGTCTCAGTGACTGAACCATTTTAATAAAGTGTGGGTTTTCAATCAGATGGAAAGAAGAGTTTGTCACATAAACGAACTGGGCAATTTTCCCATCAATTAACTCTTTTTCTTATTTGCTGGTTTTTATCACAAACTTATCTATGGTGGTTCCTGGATGGTCAGCTTTTTTCTTTCTTTTAGGGGATATACTATAGATATGTGATGTTTATGATGTGACTGAAACTCTTTCCTGGACAGATAACTCTGAAACTGTAGAACAGGAGGATGGTGATCTCGAAGGTGGATAGTTTCCAGAATCCTTTATGATGATGATGGATTCCCCTAAACAAAAAAGTCAATGCTGTTATTTTATAATTTAAACCATCTTGCTTAGTTAGTATCACTTTCTGCATTCACTGCCACTCAGTACTTCCCAAAAAAGGAATATTTGCTTGTTGCCACTTTCTATTTCTTCATAACAACTGTATCAAAATGACAGTAACATGCAGTAATACTAATAATAAATATAAAGGCAGTATTTAAGAAATACGATGAAATCAAAACATTTACCAACCTGAAGATTCTGCCTGTTCAAACATGTTCCTTTTGTTGTCTTTGTCATAGCACTTTCATGACGTTTCATTTGGGCTACCGGGCCTTGCATTTCTTTGTTGCAGTGTTTGTATTTTGCAAGCATGCCTGCCTTACCCATAGGTAGAGGAACTTCATTAAAATATTCCCAAACTGGGTCTCTTTTACAGCCCGCTGCCATTCTCATCCAGGGAAAGAATAATATGATAAACCTCAGGTTATACACACAAAGATCCAAAGACTTGTGGAGTATTCTGCCCCAAAAGTTTCACTTTCATTTTTACTGCTTGCCCCTCCCTCCTCACACTTAGCTTCTTGATCAGATCTATTCCACTCCCAATAGGGTTGCCAGCCTCCAGGTGGGGCCTGGAGATCTCCTGCTTTTACAACTGATCTCCAGCTGACAGAGATCAGCTCCCCTAGAGAAAACGGCTGCTCTGAAGGGTGGACTCTATGGCATTGTACCATGCAGAGGCCCCTTTCCTCCCCAAACCCCACCCTCTTCTGGATCCACCCCCGAAGTCTCCAGTATTTTCCAACCCAGACCTGGCAACCCTAACTCCCAACAATCTTCTATGCATTTAATTTTTTAAAACTCAGCACATAAGAGGTAAGGGGTTGATTCTGTGTACATAGATTTGCAAAGGAACAGTAGGATTAAAGTCTTTTTCTCAACTCTGTATGTTTATTTTATAACATTTTTGCTGGGAAGAAGAGGCATGTGACACAAATTCACAGTTTTGAGAACTGTAAAACCAAACATCTGTGATAATACCTTCTAGATAGAAAAACTGCCTAAAAATCTTACAGAAACCTCTGGAAGAGCATGTCATTGTGAATGGATTAATGGAATTCATTTACCAAAAAATTTAAACATTGCATGAATATACAGCTTCATGTTACCTAATTAAAAATTAATCCTTATTTCATGATGAATAACCTCTGGACATAGAAAACTATCTTTAGATTTTTTTCTCAAAAATCATTTTATTAAAAAACCCCAATTTTTAAACAATTCAATTTAAATTTTAAAAATCAAATTTAATTTTTTTTAAAAAAAACATTGATTTTTATCTGCTCTGTTTCAAAGAGAGACTGAAGGGATCCAGTTGCAGAATCTGGTTTGTGTGTAAGCAGGTTAAACCAGTGAATGTGTGAAGGTAGAGTTTGTGTCTCCAGAGTGTTAAGTGGGAGAGAACCTTTCTTAGAAGACTATATAAGTCTCAGAGTCTGACTTTTGTGGGAAAGCAGGCTAGTATAGTAAATGCTTTAGGAAGAGACTGTGGTGGTCTCTGGACTCAGTTTCTGAGGGAAACTGGATGAAAATTTGTAGTGTCTGAGAGGAGCTCATATTTACCCTGTGAGACTGCTGAAAGTGAGGAACGGCCTGTCTTTATCCCGGGAATAAAAGTATGGCTGTTAACTGTTCTGTGTATCTCAGGATTAACATCTGAAACTTTATAAATCAATATGCCTAGGAAAAGTTGTGTGATCTATAAATACTTTTAAGCCTCATGACTGAACCTCATTATTTCTCCTATCCCTAGTAGTCGATAGCAGCTCCCCCCCCCCCCCCCCCGTTTTCCTGATATCTTATAACTGTACTTAGAAGGCTGAATGGGTTCAGCATGTTAGTAGAAGTCTGGGGTAAAGACCCCATACTGACTTACCTCAGGCCATCCATAGCTATGAGATTTGAACTTTGCCATCTCTTGACTCAAGTTCAACACGTTTGCCGTGTATACCATGAATAAACATTGTGTGAGACAGTCTGAAAATCATATATGGATTTTCTCTGATACCACAAATGACTCCTAGAATGGATCCTAATGTTTCACATAATTTATGTATTCCAGTCTGATTTCAATTTTCAAGCTAACTTGGAACAATTTTTTTGCTTCTTCAGTCATTAAATGTTGTATTTGAAAACCCTCTGGAGAGTGAAGACACCACTCAGAATATCCAGGTTAATGTTCTGGATTGTGACACCATAGGACAGGCTAAAGAGAAGATCCTACACACCTTTCGAAACAAAAATGGATCTCTTTATGGTCTCCAGCTCAATGAAATGGGCCTTGGTAAGGCAGTGTTACTATAATTTCATAGTGTGTGTGTGTGTGTGTGTGAGAGAGAGAGAGAGAGAGAGAGAGAGAGTTTCCTGCTTAGGGTTAGTTTACATCTTATGCTAAATATGGTTTGAGATATATGACTAAGCCTAAAGCTCATGACTTCTCTTCTTCCTCCCCCTCCTTCCTTGCCTTGTGTGCTGTGATTTCATTCGTTAGTTTCTATTTAACACAAACTACAATTTGCTGTTACATCCGACCTAGAAAACTATAGTTTGTGTCTTCAAACTGTTCTTGGAATTGTGGAGAACTGGCGTCATTTATCAGTTTAGATGTAACAGCAAGCAGTGAACACAAAGGAGAAGGGAAGGTGAAGAGGCAGTGAATGAAATGGAAGCTCAGACATGGAACCCCAAGCCATGGTTGCACATGAACTCTTAGTTAGGCATTTCTTTTTCTTTATCTGTTAGCAAAGCTTTTCAGTTACGTGAATTCAGAACTGTCAAAAAAGAAGAAAAACTGTTTGTTAATGGATTAACAATGAGATATATCAAGCATACAGATATACTAAAGCCAGTTTTGTTGTGTAAAAGTAGTTTACTTTACTTGGGCTTAGACTGGAGGAACTCTGGAATGACTTGATTTCAGTGGGCTTAGACTAAAATAATTCTGCATACGTTCCCCAGCCAATGCCTAAGCACCACAAGAGGCAGGCAGCTTAGATTGCCTGGCTTCACTGCTAAACCAAAGGAACCTGTAATACCTGCACCAGCTCAGAAATCCCCACGCCATATGACATTGCACTCTGTAAAGTGGTATACTTCATCTGGTCTGGGAAGACCACTTCACTCCTGGGTGCTCAATGCTCAATTACCCCAACCTGTGGGCTAAAATAAGGCCCAAAGTGCCTTGGAGAGATGTACTCCATCCAGTCTTCAAAGACATCTTGCTTAGGGGAGAAGTCCTGGACATTCAATCAGCCCCACTCCATAGGCTAAAATAAGGCTCAGAGTGCCTTGAAGAAGTGTATTCCATCTGGTCTGGAAAAACCACCTCACATCTGGTAAAGTCCCAGGTGGTCAATCACCCAACAGCTTGGACTACAACAAGGGCCCAGAGTGCCTTTAAGTGGTGTACACCATCTGCTCTTTTAAAGACTGCTTTACTGTGGGAACTTCCTGGGTGCTCAATTACCCCATCATATGGTATCCACTGTAGGCATTCTTCCAGGTCATCTTGGGCTCTGCAACACAGGGAAAAAACACTCCAGCTATGGAGGACTAGAACATCTGAATAGCCATGGTGTGCAGCAACCTCAGCAATGGTTGGTACCACTGTTCCCTCTAAGCTGAGTTAGTGTGAGCTAGCTCACAGTTTTTTAGCCTCCAGCTCACACTTTTTTGTCTCAGCTCAGGAAGGATGGCTCCAGAGCAAACTAATTTATGCAGCAGCCGAATCGCTCGCTCACAACTTTAATGCCAGTAGCTCACAAAGTAGAATTTTTGCTCACAAGACTCCACAGCTTAGAGGGAGCATTGGTTGGTACCAGATGTTCTGAGCATACCCCTTTGGCCCAGCTGGATGATTTCCAGTGTTTAGAGCTGCTGAATGCCTCCTCTTCTGCCTGCTGCTCTCAATCTGAGTTGTGTATCAGAGAAGAAGCCTGCAGCCCACAGTGTGCCCTCTCCAGGCACAAATGATGCTCTAGCTCATGATCTGAGCTATACTTAGAGCAACTGACAACAGCCCCATCATCAGCTCTGGCACTGGAGCTCTTCATAAAGTCTTGATATGGGTCAGAAAATTGTAGTAAAGTGATGTAGTGGCAATGGAACAGAATATTTTTTCAGGCAACTCGCAAAGTTCACTCACTGTGCAATCTAAGCATTTATTCCCTTCAGTAATTTCAGTGGATTTTGGAGAGCATAACTCTGTTTAGGATTGTACTATTTATCTCTATGATGTGCGGCCTTCTAATCTGCTGTTTTGTGGCGTTCTCTGAGGAGACTGATCACGCTCGACTTTAGTGTTCTGACCAGCTCCCTCCTCACTCTTCGTCTCTTCGGGGTTTGTTTTAAATTGCTTTATACGTAAGTTGAGGACTATTTCTAGATATCTTTGTCCTTGTTTTTAAGAGTCAGGCACTCAGGCTTTTTGGTTCAAAACACAACAGTACTTTATTTTCAGAACCAAACAGGGGATGGAGGATGTATATACAGTGGACACTTTGTTTCTGTATAGGCTGGCACTTTTGGCTTAGATGATACTTAGGCAGTAGGCTATACTGTTTGCTGTTTCCTTAACCGTACATAAGCTCACTCAACACCTTCCTCGGTACACTCTCCTGTCCTGCTTAGGGGTTAGCCTTTTGGCTTTGGTTTCCTGGCCCTTACATCCCAACTGGCCACCCATCTGTCCAGACTCTGCCAGTCTTTGCCTCAGCCCTCCCTTAACCTCCTATCTCAGGTTCCTCAGGAGTGATGTATTTTAGGTTTGTGACCGCTTATGTGTTCTGATTTTACTAGTCTGTTCACTGTCCCGTGAACCAGACTATCCAGCACCCAGTTATCCACTTTAACTGGTATTTTTGGCTGCTCACACAGAGCTACATAGAGACACTCAGAATCCTCACAGAGCTACCAAGAGACTGTTCCCTTACAGACTCTCACTCTCAGCTCTCTCTCCAACTGTCAGACCCAAACTGTCAGTTTTGCCCATTATGTGTCAGTCACTGAGTGTTCCGAGCCAAGTGGCCCCCTCCTCACTGAGTCATGTGACTCAGCAGTGTTCCTTGTTGACAGGCTGCTGGTCCCAGATCTTTAATTCCGTCACAATCTCTGTAGACAAATCTAACAGCTTATACTGTTTTGGACTGTAATCAACAGGCAAAAGACCAAGATAGGTCTTTTAGAGTATGCTTCTATTCGGGATACACTGAAGCCCACAACGGGCTTACCATGCAACAACTCTGGATAGGATTGCACTGTTAGTGTGATATGATTACACTGCTTTCTTTGCTAAGCATGGAATAGGTTCATCTTGTAGCTTTTGTTTGTTTGTTTGGCAGCCCTTCAGTCAGATACACAAACAAGAGAACTTCTAGACGTAGATGCTTCCTCTGAAATTCTGGAAAATGGAATTACCAAGTTGAACACCATAAGCCATTATGGGGTAAGAACAAAGATACTAAGAATGTTATTTCTAACAAAAATCTTGCATGTGAAAGAATGTTAGACAGGCACAAATTAAGAGTCTCAGTGCGTGGATGAGACAATGGTATAGGGAGGAAGGGTTTAAGTTTGTTAGGCACTAGGGTGCTTTTTGAGACAAGCAGGACCTGTACAAAAGAGACATCCTCCATGAAATATGCTGGGTTTAGACGTGTGCAGTGATCAGCTCATGCTTTATTAGTGATTCAGCTTAACTCTAAGACAAAAATCAGAAGTACCGAAGCCCTGCTTAAATCCGTGCGCAAAACCACACCCAACATACACCCACTCCCCGTGATAGGCTGTTTACATCATGCTGCTGTTCTATAGGTCCTATCAGGATCCTGACTATCCATTGTCTAGTGTCCCCAAGATAGCTCCTGCTTCAGTACATAACACTCCACTTATCCCATGAAGGAACCAGGCTGTTGGTGGTTAAAATGACAAAGGTGGTAGAGCAGTTTTTAAACTAAATCTTGGGGGAAAACTGACAGATGAAATGTCTTTGGTTTGGGATGGCTCATCTCTAAGAGATGAAGGGGAAGCTGTTACTGTTCTAGGGGGAAATGGATCAGGACTGGCCACTGACAGTGTGACAAACAATATTGACTGACTGACAAGGTCTATAGGCCACAGGAGGAAGGTTGCAGGCCTAGTATGTCTGGGGAATTATAGATGTTTATAAGCAAATGCTAGAAGTGTCCAAGGTAAAATGGGGGAGCTGGAATGCTTAGTATCAGAAGAGAACATAGACATTGTGTGGATTTCAGAAACTGGAATGCAGTGATTCCTGGATATATATTATATAGGAAGGATAGGGAGGGAAGGGTCAGAGATGGAGTGGCTCTGTGTCAGAGAGGGTAAACAGTCCAGTAAAATTGAGAATGTAAGAGAAATAGATTTGCTTACAAAAATGCTACAGGTGGAAATTATATGCCCAGAAGGCAGCTTAACTCTGGGAGCTCGTTATTACCCACCAGATTAAAGGTTAGAGGATGATTTAAAAACAGCAAAAGAATTAAAGCAGCTAGATTAAATAACTGTGTCATAATAGGTGATTTTAAACTACCCACATATTGATTGGGTTAATATGTATTCAAGTCAGGAGAAAGAGATTGGATGTCTAGATACTCTCAGTGACTGTGCCAAGGAGCAGATGGTCACAGTGTTAGCCCCTGGACACCCTCTTCTGCTGAAGGTATAGTTTGGTTTCTGAAAGGAGTAAGTTCAAGCACCCTTCATTTTAATAGCACCCCAAAATCACACGTTCTAGGCACTACCTGGTCTGACCCAACCCAAAATGGTTCTGGTGTCACAAAACATGTATACCAGCAAACACAGGCCAAACATGTCTGTGCAGGGATTCTGGAAGGTGTAAAGTCATGCATTTGTCATCCACTGTGAAACCATGCACAAAGGCAATAATGAGTCTCCATGAAAAGACATTGTTTACTTAAACTAATCATTTCCCACCTGGCCTGACCTTCCCTGAACTATCTCTCCTTATATATAATTCATTAGTAGGGCTGCCAAGTCCCCCGCTAGGGCGGGGGAAACACTGATTTTTAGTCCTTCCCTCCCACTTTTCCAAAGTTGGCCACGGGGGGACAAAATGGCTGCCTTAAAAGGGAAATGTCTGCAGAGAGCCTGCCCTGCAGTAAAAAGCCTCGCCAGACATTTCCCCTTTAAGAAGTCAGCAAGAGAGCTTCTTCCACAGCAAGAGAGGTCCGCCCAGAGATTAAGGAGGGACTGAAGGAGCTGCTTTTGCATGTGGCTGGCAAGGTGAGTTTCTCTTCCAGCTCTTTTCATTCTCTCTCCCTCTTTCTTTTTTCTGTCTGTCTGTCTGTCTGTCTGTCTCTCTCTCTCTCTGTCCCCATCCAGCAGAGGTCTATCAGTGGCTATTATAGCCACAAGGTCTAAATGGAAGTAAGTGCCTCTGCCAGTTTTTTTCCCTTCTCTCTCTCCCTTTCTTTTTTCTGTCTGTCTGTCTCTCTCTGTCCCCATCCAGCAGAGGTCTATCAGTGGCTATTATAGCCACAAGGTCTAAATGGAAGTAAGTGCCTCTGCCAGTTTTTTCCCCTTCTCTCTCTCCCTTTCTTTTTTCTGTCTGTCTGTCTGTCTCTCTCTCTCTCTGTCCCCATCCAGCAGAGGTCTATCAGTGGCTATTATAGCCACAAGGTCTAAATGGAAGTAAGTGCCTCTGCCAGTTTTTTTCCCTTCTCTCTCTCCCTTTCTTTTTTCTGTCTGTCTGTCTGTCTCTCTCTCTGTCCCCATCCAGCAGCGGTCTATCAGTGGCTATTATTAGCCACAAGGTCTAAATGGAACCCTTTGTCTGGGGCAGTGAGGCTCTGAATTCTTGGTGCTTGGGGGGCAACAGTGGGAGGGCTTCTGGAGTTCTGGCCCCGCTGCTGGACCTCCTGAGGGCACCTGGTATTTTTGGCCACTGTTGTGACACAGAGTGTTGTACTGGATGGGCTGTACTGGATGGGCTGATCCACTGTGGCTTCTCTCCTGTTCTTATGATATGAAAATCATATTTAGCACTTGTGTAGCACTTAGTGCTTCATATTCTGCCGAGATGAGGAAGGATTCAGTAGGGCTGTTGCTCAGTGATAGAGCATCTGCTTGACATGCAGGAGGTATCAGCTTCTTCAGCTAAAAAAGGATCAGGTAATAGGTGACATTAAAGATCTCAGCCTGAGACCCTGGAGAGCCACTACCAGTCTGAGTAGTCAATACTAACCTTGATGGACCAATGGCCTGATTCAGTATTAGGAAACTTCATGAGTTCATGTGTCAGCATGTGGAAGCAACATCACAGGATGTGACATCACAAAATGATGTCACTTCCTTTCTCCTGGCTCCACCCCCAAAGTCTCCTGGCTCCACCCCCAAAGTCCCCAGATATTTCCCAAGTTGGACTTGGCAGCCCTATTCATTAGTGGGGCGGCACTTTCTGAACATTCCACATGCTCCTAAATCAGTTGGCTCCATGATGTGTCACTCAGAAACTGTCCCTGTCCACTGGCTGCATTGCCTGAGCCTCACCTCCAACATTCTAAACAGTTTGCAGTTCCTCTCCCCCCCATAGCCAGTCAGAACACAGAGGTTGTTTGCATATGTGGCCTAATTGGCCTTTGCTTCTAACATTCTAAACAGTTTGCTGTTGCTGTTGGGAGTAATTGAATGTGTCCTGAGGTAAAATCTATATCTCAGTCTTCCCTTAAATGGTCACTGGAGTTGCCAATCTCCCTTTGGGGCCTGGAGATCTCCCAGAAATCACGGTGTTCCCCAGCCACAGCACAACATTTCCCCTACAGAAAATTTCCCAGCTATTACAACTGATCTCCAGATTAACTAGATCAGTTCTCCTGGAGACAATGGCTGCTTAGGGAAGTGGACTCTATGGCATTATATCCTGCTGAGGTCCCTCCTCACCCCAAACCCTGCCCTCCCCAGGCTCTACCCCTCAAATCTACAGGTCTTTTCCAACCCAGAGTTGGCAACCCTGTAACTGGCTATGGAACTGCTTTCCAGACCCATGGAACCCAGAAGACATAGCACAGGAGGAGGTGGTTTTCTAATTTAGCTGCCACTGCATAATCCCAAATCAACATAAATCAGGGGTGGAGGGAACCATACCTGTTACCATGTGGCTGTCCTCCAATACTACCCACTTGGGGCAGCAAAATGACTTGAGCCATGCTTTATAACTAAGCAGAAGGAAATAAACATGGCTTGCCTCCCTCTATTTTCCCCTTCCCCCTGCCACCCCACCAGCCACAGCAGGGACACTCACCTGGAGCTTCCTTCTAGAGCCTGTTGTATTTCTTCCCACAATGGGCCTTACCTCTAGTTTACCATAATTATGAAACCACTTAACACCTTTCAGCCATCCGCAGCAGCTTCCCTTTCCAAAAACAGAGGGTCATCAAGCAACCATTAGCTACATTCATGCAAAATATCACGAGTTTCCGCAGGTCTTTGTCTACTCCTGGGAATGATGTTCAATCTTTCCCCAACACAATGTTTTACCTCTAGCTAATCCCATCAGTTTCAGGGGGCAGTCATGTCACCATACCCTCAGGTAGCAATTTGCCCTATAACTGGACATGCTCTGCCCCATGCACTCTGTGTGTGTGTGTGTGTGTTGGAAACTCACTCTACATCACATCCCTAGACATGTTTGGGTTCCTTCTGTCTTCACTTCCTGAAGTGCTGGTTTGTTTCACAGCCTTTTCTCCATGTACCTCTGCTCTTTTGGACTGGTAACAATAACTTTCCCTGAAAAAACCCTCCTATATTCCCATTTCTACCTGCATTTCTATTAGCTTGTGTGTGTGTGTTTACCTTGTGCTTTTACTTCTGTACGTGTGCAATTTGTTGGTATTTTCCTCTTTCAATAAAAAAAACCTTTTCTTGGTTAAACCACTTCCTGGTTTATTTCTGAGAGTTTCTCCAAGGGAAATATCCCTGTAAAAGCTGGTAGAGATTTTACAGTTACCCCCTCTCACAAACTTCTGTCTGTCTTGCTAATTCCTCTAATTAAAAGGAGACATCTCCTTTGGGTGACAACAGAATGTACCAAGAAGGGGTTAACCTGGACTTGGTCCTAAGTGATGCTCAAGACCTGGTGAAAGACGTAAATGTGATAGCACCAGTTGGGAACAGTGACCATAATGCTATTAAGTGTAGCGTTTACGTGAACAGGGAGTTGCCCAAAAAGACCAACATAACCTCATTTAACTTTAGAAGGGGTAACTTCTCTCAAATGAGGAGGATTATGAAGACGAAACTGAAAGGAAAGATGAGGAGGGTCATAACGCTTTGGGAAACTTGGAGATGATCCTGGAAGCTCAGAGAAAATGTATACTGCAGGTTAGGAAAGTTACATGTAGGTATTAAAAAGGCCTGCTTGGTTAATGAACAAAGTAATTGAAACAATAAAAGGTAAGAAGGATACCTTTAAGTGGTGGAAGGCTAGTCCAAGTGAGTTAAATAAAAGGGAGGACAGGCTTTGGCAAATAAAATGCAATCTGGTGATCAGACAGGCAAAAATGAACTATCAGGAACATATTGCAAAAAACATAAATACCAACACTAAAAAGTCCTTTAAATACCTTAGAAGGAGAAAACCAGCCAGGGAGGCAGTGGGGCCTTTGGATGACCAAGGAATAAAAGGATTACTGTAGAATGATAGGAAAATGGCAGAGAAGCTAAATGCATTTTTTGCCTCTGTCTTCACTGTGGAAGATGGGAGATGCTTGCCTACTCCAGAAACACCGATTTCAGGAGAGGTGTTGCAAGTCTTGAGTTGAATTGAGGTGATGAGTGAGGAGGTCCTATGTCTGATGGACAAATTGAAAACTGGCAAATCACCAGGCCCAGATGGCATAAATCCAACAATTCTGAAAGAACTCAAATGTGAACTTGTAGATCTCCTGACAAAAATATGCAATCTATCACTAAAATCTGCCTCCATCCCCAAGGACTGGAAGGTATTAACATAAACCCCATTTTTTAAAAAAAGGTTCCAAAGGAGATCTGGGAAATTACAGGCCAGTCAGTCTAACCTCTATACTGGGTAAGTTGGTGGAATCCAATATTAAAGATAGAATTAGTAGGCACATAGTTGAACAAAAGCTATTGAGGAATAATCAGCACAGATTTTGTAAGGGAAGATCTCATCTCACTAACCTTTTAGAGTTCTTTGAGGGGGCGAACAAACATGGACAAGGGTGACCCAGTAGAATTTGTTTACCTAGACTTCCAGAAAGCTTTTGATAAAGTTCTTCATCAAAGGCTCCTAAGTAAACTGGATTTTGCTGACTGAAACTCCAAAAGTGTAATGTGATCCTAGAAAACATCCAGGGGGTGGTTACACTTCCCAAATAGATTATGGCTGGTAAGGGAGGGTTAACTCTTCCCCTGTGCATTTTCCTCTCAAAATAACCCTCTTGAGCTTCTTTGAGCCCCAGTAAGAAAAAAGGCAGGTACAGATACTATGCCTTCCCCCTTCCTTAGAACAGGTGTGAGGAATGGGAGTCATATACCACTGTTGTCTGAGGAAATGACATGGGGAAATAGCTATCCCCCAGTGTTGTACTCTGATCCATATTTCTCCCCTCCTGATAGCTGCTTCTTGGGTCCAAACTTCATATCTGGAGTTCCTGTTATGTCATTCCAGTGTCCCACATAATTTGGATGCTTATCTCTTCTGAACTACTAATTGCTGCTGCTTCACACAAAAATACACCCCCATCCTGTCCGTGAAGAGCGACATATCCAAGCTCTGATGAGGTTTCCGTCTATGAGGTTTATGTTTGACAGGAGACTATCTCCTTTCATTAACTCCCATTGGTGAAATAAAAACCAATCATTCTGGGGCATTAGCCTAGCAAAGGAACAGTCAGCCAGCCGTCATAACAATATGTTATGTCTTCCTCTCCCAAGAGCACTCTATAATGGCAATGTTCTCTTGGCAGAAAGAAACCCCCTTCTACAAAGTGGATCAGTGAACAAACTGGTTTCTGTCTGGGCTGGCTGCCAGACTCTAAAAGTGATTTCTGTGTTGTTTTGGCAGATATCCTATCCTAGGGCTGTCATTCCAGTAATTAAAGAGCAAAGTATGCTTGTACTTTCAAAACACACATGGTATTCAACAGGATTATCTTTGAAGTAATTCTTTGACAGCAATAGTCTGACTCACCAGGATTAGGAGAATGTTTATACTTTTAACAACAAAACAAATGTAGATAGGAGACGAGAGAACACACTCTTGGATATTTCTAGGAAACTAGGGATCCTTGTAAAATAGATTACATTACTTTGCAGATTTGAAAGTGAAGCAAGCATCAGAATCATTAACTCATTTTTATTCCTTTTAACCATCCCTGTCCCCTCATCCCCATCCCAAATGAAAAACTTAGAAGAAAAAATAATCTCCTGAATAATGCTGTGTATCTGTTGCTGTGGGTGGGGGGACAGATGTCCAGGATGAGAACAATATTTGATGTGACATGAGTATACAAAATAGTGCAAGGGAATGAGTAATGTCCTCCAAAGAAAGGTTAAAATTGGGAGGAAGGAAAGGCAATGTGGCAGGGTTGCAGAGTTTAAATCAATCTGAAGGGTCACTTTACATTTTAATTAGAGGCTATTAATCCCAGATGGCCAGCTGTCTCATCAGCTGTAGAACCACATTTTTGTGACACTTTTAATTCACTGTTTCCTTTTAGCCTTGTTTCTGATAACCTCCTTTTTCTATTTGCACCTTATGGTCTTGTCTTCTTTGCACTGTCACAGATTTCTCTGCACCCATATCCAGTGGTGTACCTAGCTTATTTGGCTCCCAGGCCAGAAAGTTTTTTAAAACCCCTCTCCTCTCTATTTTTTTTTTGCCATCAAAAAACTTATGGTGACCCCATAGGGCAGTAGTGTACCTAGCATGTTTGACACCTGGAGCAGATCATTTTTTAACACCCCACACAACAAAAATTTTCAGTAATAAACATGAAATAAATGCAATTTAGAGGCTATTACAAGAATGCCCTGTGAACACCTCTGTTTTGCACATTTTGCAAAATGATAGTACTGTGGGATCCTTCCTGATGTCCTTGATAAACAGATTTGTCTTATTCGTACTTGCCACTGTTAATGTAAACTTAGGGTGCGATCACACGGACGTTTATTGCGGGCCTCGCGGCTGTTCCCCATCGCAATTAAAGGGGCTGACTAGACGGCCGCATCTGTCTCCCGTCTCGAAGCCGCCCCCCCCCCCCCCGCACTCGAGCCCGCTTTTCCAACCACCAGGAAAAACAAGTACCTTCCGTTTGAGCCATCGCGCTTGAAAGAGCAGCGCGGGAGAACCCAGGTTTAAATGCCCGTGTGATCGCACCCAGCCTGTGTATATCTAAAAAAAAAAAAAAAGGAATATGTAAATTGACCCTGAGGAAGTCTTGGATTCAGGCAAGCTCAGTGGGATACCCTGATGGCTCAAGAAAGATGTTTTACTGCCTGAGATGGCTGTTGGTGCTGCTGTCTCCACCAGAGATGATCCTTCTTTCTTTTCCATTTCCTCAGCCCTCTTTAAAAACAGTGTGACAATTCACAGGTATTTCTGAACTCTCTCATGAGATTACTTTGTGATAATTCAGCCAACATTTTGGTTGCCCTGGCAACAAGCATCCATAAAAAGAAGGCCGCACTCTTCTTGAATGTGTGCTTGCTGAACCCTTTTTCAAGAGGCTAAGAAGGGTTGTTTCCTCTGGCTGCTAGTTGGAGGTGGCTGGTAGACTGGCAGCAACAGGTCGCTATCAGTAGGAGGCTGGTTGGTGGGTGAGATGGGAGTTTGCTGCTCCCCAGAATCTGCTGCCTTGAGTGAAACTCCGTAAAAAACTGGCCCTGGTGGTGAGGCAGGTTGCAAGAGGCTGAAAAAAATGAGACCAGTTCTCTTATGAGCCTTTGAATCCAAGAAGAGGAAAAGCAATTGAGATCATAATGCAGGAGTTTCGACACTGTTGAAGAACATGTGCAAACCAGAGATTTTCCATAAGAAAATGCCTTGGAATTATCCGAGCAGGCTGCAAATAATTAAAACGGCTATGCAGGCCTGCATTTAGGTCCTCACTTTTCAAAACTTCCGAAGTACTATTTAAAGTTTGTTGTATTGCAACCATTCAGTTTGTCTGAAAGCTGGTTTTTCCAAATGCTTTGATGGTAAAAACTATAAGAATTAATGTGTTGTTTTCCTACAAGAATTTTTAAAAGTATAAGAATTGTTTTGCTGGATCAAGCACTCTGTTTCAACCATGGTCAGCTAGATTTTAGTTTCTGTTTACATGACTTCACAGCACATATTTTTATTCTCTAATAACAAAGAAACAATGTATGTGAAACACAAGGACTCTGCACTTCTCATAGAACTTTATCTTTTAACAAACAATTCCATTTCACTTTCAGATTTTAGATGGCACATCTGTTAAGGTCTTTAAGAGGACAAGTCTCTTACCAGGTATTAAAAGCAAGGAATACTGTTTTATGTTTACAGTTGTAAATAATTAGGGTTGCCACCCTCCAGGTACTGGTTGGAGATCTCCTGAAATTAAAACTGCTTGCCAGGTGACATAGATCAATTCACCTGAAGAAAACGGCCACTTTGGAAGGTGAACTCTTTGACATTATACCCCATTGAAGTCCCACCCCTCCCCAAACCCTGTCATCCTCACACTCTACCCTCAGAACCTCAAGTATTCCCCAACTTGGAGCTGGCAACCTTACTTGTAATGGTGTATAGAGAATTTAGTTTGTAGATGTTAGTTTGCATTTTCTGCAGTTCAGAGCTGTACTATCTGCAAATATGAATGCTCTGTTTAGCTACTGTATCTAAATGCTGCATCTCATAGACATGGAGCAAGGGAACACCTGTGTGGTGGATGGGGCTGGCTTAAGAAGAAGACAAAAATCCAGAGGCACCTTCAAGAATAATAACATTTATTTCTATATGAGCTTTTGTGATTCATGCTAATTTCTTCATATATCTATCATCTGCCATCTCTATAACATGTCAGTTGCACCAGCAAACCAACGGAGAACAACCAGTGTTTTTGATGATTGATCCCTTGGTTTGTTTCTGTAGACACCCCGATTTGTGGAAGGGGAATACTAGATCTGGGTAACTTGAATAGGAATATTATTGAATATAGCCTCCTGTCCAGTCACCAGTCTTCATTCCTTTACTATGCATGCTTCATTTAAGTCTTTTTTTTCTCCTCCTTTGACAAATTGCTCAGATGTGGAGTACTCCTGTGAAGACTATTGCCATCTGGTAAGTCAGCTGCACTTAATTATATCTAACTTCAGTCATTTGTTTAACCTCTGCTGCTTCATCAGTATCTATGTAAATCTTTCTTATAGATATTACCAAATTCTGAAGCTGCCAAAGATGCGCACAGTGCAAAACATAAAGGAAAACAAAAGTTTAAAGTGAAGGAAATGTATCTCACCAAACTCCTCTCTACCAAGGTAACTCTTGGGTTTTATTTCAGACTAGATGAGAGAAAGTAGAAAGGAAGCTTCACAGATAGAAGCTGCAACTCAGCACATGGTTACAGTATGATTCCATCGAAGACTAATATGACTTCAGTACCCAGAACCATCCAAAAGATTGTGGCCATCTGCACCTATACAATTAATCCTTGTTGGAATGGTACTTCCCATGCAGCTCCAATAGGAGTGAGATTCCTTACTCCAGTTAATGAGTAGGCGCACAAATAGCTGCCTATCTGTTGACGTTCCAGTTTTGCATGGACCTGTATTGATGTTGCAAATCACATTACTGTAGATGTACAAGATTCTTTATCTATGTTAGGTGGGAATGTGGCAGTACCAAAGATTACTGGAAAGTTGTGATATACGCAATTCAAGAAATAACAAAGTACATTTTGCTGTATGTGGCAATGTAAGAAGCTCTGAATGCTGAGGGGGGGTCATTCAATGTATTTTTTTTGTATGTATTCAGCTTTTGGGTGTTGGGAATATACTCTTATTGTGCAACTTGCCTGTGATAGACTGAGCTGATTAAGGAAATGAAGGGTTGTCTGCATCTCAAGAAATCTTTATCTGTGAGCATGTAATAAAGGTTACTTTATCTCTTCTTCTCAGGTTACAATTCACTCAGTTGTTGAAAAGCTCTTTAGGAGCATTTGGACTTTGCCCAACAATAAAGCCCCAGTTGCTGTCAAATATTTTTTTGATTTTTTGGATACTCAGGCTGAAAATAAAAAAATTACAGATCCTGATGTGGTTCATATATGGAAAACCAACAGGTATGTTGCTGTACCATAAGCTAAGCAAAAACAGCTCACATCTAAAATAAAGTCTGTGTTATACTGTTTGTTTGTTTGTTTAAAACATCTCCAGGCTGCCTTTCCACCCAAATAGGGTCTCCAAGACAGATATTACTCTATGTACATTATTCTACTACTATTCTATGTATAGAATTATTAGTCTGAAATACTTCTCTGAGGTGGGAAATGGGAAATTTTTGTTAGTGTGGTTTCACCAACTGACAAATAAGTAGCTAAGACTTGCATCAATGTGTGGCTTGCATCAGAGGAAACATGCATCAAATTCATGTGTTATCAGTTACAGTGTTATAATATGGCTGATTATAGAAACTGGTTTATTTTGCAGTTTTCTTCTTATTTGTTTTTGTGACGTGACAATTTTTGTTATTTGATAAAACTGATGAATACTTATGCTGCAGGTTATGTTATTTTAATTTGTTGTGCTTTATTACTTTGTAGTTTTATTATTAAGGGAATTGTTTTTATGACTATTTATGTAAACTGCTTTGGATATCTTTGTTTATGAGAAGTAGTGTATGAATCTATTTGCTTAAAAAAAAAAGATTGAATTGCACTATCAAAAGCCCAGGCTACTTGCCCCACTGCTTGCAAGTGTCATAGGAGCTGAAACATATTAAGAGGGGGTTCTTTTTGCAAGTACGTTTCTGTATTTCAGCATTTTTGTAATCTTATTTCTGAATATTTTTTGTGACTATAAAGGCAGAATACTTTGGAATTCTGCTAGTCTTCAAACTCTTCAGACAACATATTGCTTACTCAAGCTGTTAATGATTTGGCTGTATTTATTTAATAATTTGTTTACTTAAATTATGCTCCACTTGTATCCTCGACTGGGGCTGAAACTGATCAAACTCACAGTGCCTCTCTGATGAATCTGGGGAACCAGGTTGGATTTGAGATATAAACCTTCCCCTCAGTTGCAAGGTGTTCTTAGGGTAGGAAGTGTAAAGGCTTTGGGTTGCTGCTGTCAAGTAAGTTTTATATTGAGCATGAAAAAATGCAGAGATCACTGAAGCAGGAGGTTTAACAACAGTATTTATTTATGTACAGGTTATGTGATGACTTCTCTTTAAAGCCTAAACTCTTATCTTCTTGCAGAGGTAGGGTTAAACAATTCTTCCACACTACCAGGTAGAGCTACACATGAAATTGTCAGCTCTCTTGCTGAGACAATTTCCCCTCTCCTGTATGCAGTCTCTCTCCAGCAGCCCTTAACCCTTCCTCTGGAAGGAGATCATATACTCCTATAGGCATTGATATAAAGGGTTTTTTAAAGTTTCACTTCTCTTTGCTTTTTTCTTGATGCTGGGTAATGGTATTGCTTTCCAGTCACCTAAAAAAAAAATCCAGGAATATAATCTGTAGACTAACCTATAGGTGTTTTCCTTGTCTCTGACTAGTCTTCCTCTTCGCTTTTGGGTGAATATATTGAAGAACCCCCAATTCGTCTTTGACATTAAGAAAACTCCACATATTGATGGTTGTTTATCTGTCATTGCTCAAGCATTCATGGATGCCTTTTCTCTGTCAGAGCAGCAACTAGGAAAGGTAATATTTCACTCTTATATGATAGCTTTCCTTAGATCATGGCCCAACTAGTTTCAGAGGGTACCTGTGTTGGCCTGCACTAGAAGAGCTAGGTTCGAGTCCAGTAGCATCTTAGATAGCAACAAGATTTTTTTGGTGTGTATGTGTGTGTGTGTATAAGCTTTCAAGAGTCAAAGCTCTGACAAAGGGAGCTTTAGGGCGCGATCATACACACCCATTTGCGATGCGAGTGGGACGATTCCCTGCTGGCTCAAAGTGGTGCGATCACACCAGCACATCTGGGAAGTACCCCACAACTGTCGTCAACTGTCGCAAGCCGTTTTGAGCCAGCGGGGAATTGGTGTAAAAAGCTACCAGTGAAAAGGCAGTATCAAATGGTTTGCGACGGCCCGGAGCCGGACTTTCCCTGTGTGATCGCGCCAGCACAAACGTGTGGCGTCGAGGATCAGGCTTTTTCTCCCCCCCCCCCCGGTATTTGCATCATTGGATGACCCCCAGGGCGGAGAGGCAATTCATCAGTCCCTTGTTTAAGCGAGTAAGCGAATCAAAAACAGCCGGGGGGGGGGACCCAACTCGCCTGCAGTTGCGTGTGATCACGCAGCAATGGTTTGCCCTCACAGTACCACGGACCTGTGTGATCATGCAAATGTGGCACAAATTGCACCAGCACAAATTTGTGTCGATTCTCGTCCGGATTATCTTGCTCATGTGGCTGCGACCTTAGAGTGCTACTGGACTTAAATCTAGCTTTTCCAAACTGGGTGTTCTGAAGTAGCTCTTCAGTTGAAGTCTGTGGTTTTACTCCATTTCGTTCTTGCATAACCTGAATATCTAATTCCAGTGCAAAGATAGGCCCTTACCTAGCAAGTATAATCTGCACCCAGAATCCGTTTCCCTATGGAGGGACCCTTGCTGGATCAGGCCCATGCATGCAAAAGTATATGGATAGATTTTTCAGAAAGCCCACACCCAGCACCTATGGTTGTGTGTAGAAGGGATCGTTGAATTGGGTCACCTAACTGATGGTTGATAGTCAGCTGTTTGAGGTACAGTGGAGGTACAGAGAAGTGAACACATTTCCTCTTTTCCTGTGTCATACGAAAGGTGCATCAGCCATGTGATTGACATACAATTGTGTGGAGACATTTCCAGCAATGTATGGGCAACCTGACTGAGTTCTGTCCTTGTTTCCTACTTTTTAAGGTACATTGATGATAAGAGGAAACCACGCAGGTGGCTCATAAGCTGTGGTCTAGATATTACTGGTGATACACCAGGCACTTTAGGCACTTTAGGCTAGTTCACAAGAGCAGGATGCAGAGAGGGCAGAAAAGAAAAGTTCTGAGAAGGCAGAGGTTAGTTTGAAGTTTTCTCTGCAGTTGCTTGCACTAATGATAAGGCATGTTTAAAATGTGTTTAAAATTGAGAGTTACAGTTTGAGGTGCACACTGTTTTTAAGTTGAAATGCTTAAAAACTGAACTGGAAACAAATCAGCTTGCCTGTTGCAGTGCATCTGGCTGTAGCTGAAGCTTCAAAGAAACCCCAGTTTTGCATATCTGGAGGTTAAAGCTTTCCACGTGTCTTGTAAGAGGCTGAACTATAGGAGTTGATCTTGATGATGTCTGGACTGAGAAACTGCAACATGGCACCCAGCAAGTGCAAGCCTAGCCACACCTAGCTGCTAACAAGCAACCCTTTGCCCTGACCTTTCATTTTGGGGGGTTGCTGTACACTTGTGCTGCACAACCTCTGACCCACCCACAAACTTCTGAGCCCAGCAGCCACATCTTGGCAGGCAGTTTACACTCTGCCTGTTTCTGGCTTCGCAGACGAGTGACAAACAGAAGAAGGTTATCAAGGTCTTGGGAAGCTGGGCATATCACATCCTGTCTTCCATGAAGTACAATTCAAACATTGCTCTGCTAATGTCAATGCTTCATCACTAGAAAGAGTAACAGTCCAGTAGCACCTTAAAGACTAACAAAATTTGTAGCAGGGTATGAGCTTTCATGAGTCAGTGCTCACTTCTCCGTATATCTACTGGACTCTTACCTTTTTCTGCGGCTACACACAGACTACACAGCTACCCATCTTGATCTAAAGCATCATCAGTGCTCATTATAAATGTATGAGTTTGTTCATTTCTTTTGCTGCAAGGTTATATAACCATTTGTCAAATTCTATAATGCTTGTTGCCTTTTTTTTTAAGGAAGCACCAACAAATAAACTTCTTTATGCTAAGGATATTCCACTTTATAAAGAAGAGGTTAAAACTTTCTATAAAGCAATAAGGGAGTTGCCTTCATTGTCCACTTCAGAGCTAGAAGAATTTTTAATTCAGGAATCAAAGGTATAATTCAACTATTTGTACTGGAAATTATTTTTGATATGGTTGAAATGAGGTCCCTGGTTTTGTGGTCTGCCTCATGTCATTCCTTGTACGCTGCCCCGTAGTGGTTTCAAAAAGAAGTATTTCAGTGGCACCCAGTATGCACAACTGTTGGTATCTCCCGGCTACTGATCAATGCCTATTATTTTCATTTGTTTATTTACTGCATTTCTGTGCCACCTCTCCACAGAAACTGCCCAAGGCAGCTTACAAAATAAAATATAGTAAAAACAGTAATGCACCTTAAAAATGTTAATTAAAACTCAGAATACTTTCCATTTTCCTTCACCCTGGATGTTATTTATTAATATAAAATTCAAATAATAGCTACGACTCAGAAATAAAATTTACCAGACCCCCCCTTTTTTCCTCCAGAAGCATGAAAATGAATTTAAAGAAGATGCGGCATTGACTGAGATTTACAGATACATAGCAAAATACTTTGATGAAGTAAGTTATTGTTCTACTCTGTCTTTCTATAGTTAGCCTTGGTAGACATAATAGGAATGCTCTGATACCTGTTTTGTATTATGCTTTTAGTGGTGAAGCCTCAGATCAGCTGATCTGGTGGGTGGTACAGATTGTTCACAAACATTCCAGCTGCTCATGCAATAAAGTCATCAGAATGGTTGCAGTATTCAGTTCACATGTATATACAGTTGGCTCTGGGCCAAAATTAACCTTTTCACTAGGTTCCAAAGCTACAATTATTGTCAGTTGCTGCTCTGAGTCCTTAAAATTTGTTATGGCCAATTGACCAGCAGTACAAAAATAAAATAGTACAATCACAAGCCCCATCTACTTTAAAACCGTAATCAAGTCCTTAAAACCTTTGTACAGGGTGTCTCTTCATTTCTTATAACTGGGTTTTATCTTCATGCATGTTTTGACAAACAGGTATTGAGGATCATATTACTAGAGGAGCAGTGTGCAAGGTATTGAAAGTAAGATTTCCAGTATCAAAATACCTTTGTTTAGATGGTGTAATTGCATTTGGACTACTGACACTGTGTATAACGTTGACAGAGTAATCAACACAGCGATGGCGCACTACCTGATTAAAGTGCAGATAAAGGTTTATTAAGGGACAAACATACTTGCTAGAAAAGAGGAGACACAGAGATAGGGTCCTAACTACATCTCTAGCTGAGAGAGAGAAAGTAGACAGTAAAGAAAAAGCAGGATATTGCCCTAAGACAGGGGTGGGCAAATTGCAGCTCACGGGCCACATGCGGCCCGCCACAGAGTTTTTTGCGGCCCACCAAGACAGTCGGCCACGTGGTTTCAGTCAGGCCTCCATTGGGCCTGGAGTGCAGAGAAGCGGCGCTCCGGGAGTGAAGTGTCCAGGGGGCGGGCACATTACCAAGCCCCACCCCCTGCTCCCAGCAGCCCTGTTGGCAACGAGGAGGCAGAAGAAGGAAGGTAAGTTACCTTCCCTCCCCCATCCTCCTCTTCCCAGGGCTGCAGCGCTCCGGGGAAGCCCTGCCCGCTCCCACCCTCGCCTTCCCCGGGCTGCGCCAAAGCGCAGCGCTCCAGGGAAGCCCTGCACACTCCCAATCATTTTAAAAGGTGCGGCCCTCCACTAGCCTCCGCTCCCAAAAAGTGGCCCCCGAGCCAAAACAATTGCCCATCCCTGCCCTAAGAGTAGCAATCTGGAAAAAGACAATGAATGACACTTAAAAGGAGAGAAGAAGAAGAAGAAGAAGAGATTGGATTTATACCCTGCCCTTCACTACCTAAGGGAGTCTCAGAGAGACTTACAAACTCCTTTCACTTCCCCTCCCCACAACAGACACCCTGTGAGGTAAGTGGGGCTGAGAGAGCTCTGACAGAAACGGCTCTTTTTCAAGAATAGCTGTGCCAGAACTATGGCTTGCCCAAGGTCATTCAGCAAGTGTAAGTGGAGGAGTGGGGAATCAAACCCGGTTCTTCCAGATTAGAGTCCGCACACTTAACCATTACACCAAAGTGGCTCTGAAGAGAAGGTGCTGACTTCACCATATCTAATTTTCTTCTTGCTGCCCCTTCAGGGTCTTCTCTTCTTTTTTGTACACCAGACATTGTCTATTCCACTGGTTCCCAAAGTGGGCAATACCACCTCCTCAGGGGCACTGGAACAATCCAGGTGCAGATCTACAAACTGTATCTTTTTGTCCTCTTCTTGAAGGTAGATGTCCAGGGGGGGTGCTGAGTAATTTTTTTCTGAAAAGGGGGCAGTAGGCCAAATAAGTTTGAAAACCTATGGTCTATTCCAACATAATTCTGGTCACCTCAATTAAAGAGGATAGAGATAGAAAGAACACAGAAGAGGGAAACTAAAATGCTCCCTCTTCTAGAATAAGAAAAAACTTGGAGCACTTAATGAAGTGGTTGGAGTGTAGATACAGGATAGGGACAAGGGAGTAGTTCTTCAAACAATGCATTATTACCTTATGGAATTCACTAGGGCAGGATATAGGGATTGCCACCAGCATAGACCAGGTGGAAGTGTGATGCTAGTGAGGTGAAAGAACTCACCTGTGGGACTTAGGAGGGCCTCTGGGTATGGTTTAAACTTTGCAACAATCTATACAGAGCAGCTGTACATTCTTAGGCAGCATGGGAGCACAATATCTACAAGAACTACAGACCTATACCCACGCAGGAACTAGGGGATTTAAAAAAGTAAACCCATTAATGGTGAATTCAATTCAGGGACTATGAGACCCACAAGAAACTTGCAGGGTGGTTATCCCATTCCTCACACCTTTGCCTCCTCCCTTCTCCCCCTACCTCTCTCACACTCTTTCTCCCTTCTGCCTCCCCTTTCTTACTCTCTCTCTCTCTCTTCCATGTACGTTACTTCCTCTCTCTTTCTGACCTGTCATCATTCTCTTTTTCTGCCTCCCACCTCAAATCCCAACCTTCCCAGGCTCCACCTCTCAAATGTCCAGGAATTTCCCAACCTGGAGTTGGCAACCTTATTTCTTTCCCACCCAACAGCCAAGCTACCTTTATCTTTCTTCAGCTTTCCATCTCCACCCCCTTCCCTCGCAGCCTCTACCTAGGAAAATTACAGTCTTCTCCACAGTGGGGACTAAAGCAGCTTACGGTATTATTTCCTTCTTGTTGTCTGCACAACAACCCTGTGAGGTTGGTTAGGCTGAAAGTATGTGACTGGTCCAAAATCTCCCAGTCAGTTTCCACCACAAGATGGGGATCTGAACCTGGGTCTCGCAGATCCCAATCTGAAGCTCTAACTGTTACATCACAATGGCTTTCATAGGGTGGCTGTTGATGAACAGTAGCAAAGCAGCTGGGCCTAATTAAGTCATGCAAATCAGGTGGTATCAAGTCACACAGAGGGTGCTGCCTGGGGATGCCAGCCTCCAGGTGGGACCTGGGGATCCCCTGGAGTTACTGCTCATCTCCAGACTACAGAGATAAGTTTCCATGGAGACAAATGGATGCTTTGGAGGGGGGAGTTTATGGCATTGTACCTCACTGAGGTCCCTGTCCTCCCCAGGTTTCACCCCCAAATCTCCAGGAGTTTCCCAGCCTGGATCTGGATCTGGTGGCCAGGGGTGGTACTTGGCAATCCTAGACTGCTGCCAGTGAAAACCTTGCTTTTTACTGACAGAAACAGAACCTCCCCCCCCCCCCCAAAAAAAAACATTCTAATCTCCTCACAGTTGATGCCTGGAGCTGATGCCATTTCAAAAGGTATTGGGGGGAATTCAGCAGTCCCTGAAGTTTTTCTTTTCTTTTCTGATTTTTCTGCAGCTTGAAGAAGGGGCCTGACTATGTAGGAAAAGCTGTTGGGGGAGAGTGAGCTCTCTTTTGGCAGATATAAGTATCCGCACAGAAAAAAACCCTCTCGGAATTAGAATATAGACAAGTGGAGACCCACAAGAAATTTGCGGGATGGCTATCCCATTCCTCACACCTTTGCTTCCTCCCTTCTTCCCCTACCTCTCTCAAACTCTTTCTCCCTTCTGCCCCCCCTTTCTTACTCTCTCTCTCTCTCCTCCATGTATGTTACTTCCGCTCTCTTTCTGACCCGTCATCATTCTCTTTGTTTTTCTGCCTCCCCATTCCTCTCGGAAAAAACTCTCTGAATTAGTATATAGATTCTTCTCTAAATTTCAGCATGGGCAAACGTTATTGCCACTAATGTTGCATTCATTCATATATCCAGATTTCAAGCTCTCGATGTCACAGTAAAGACCTTCTAGTGAACCCCAAAATCTAGGCCGCTTTCCACTGTCCCATGGTTTTCAGTTTCAGTGCACTTCTCTGAATTTCTTTTGTGTGTACATAGATGACAGTGGAAGGGCTCTTCAGATTAAGCTCTTAATGTGCAGTCTGAAGCATCTTCAACTGTGTAATTCAGTATCACCAATGTAATTGGAGACTTTTGATAGGTATACATTTCTGCCCAGTCCTTGGTATGCCAGCAAAGTGTACAGCTTCCACACACTTCGTTTATAACCCTGGAAGCCCATTGCTGCAGTCATCATAGCATGTAATATACGTTTGGACTTCATTTTTCCAAAACACTGGGAGATTTTAATCGAGTTTTCTGTCTTTTGCAGAAATATAGTTCATTCTGTGAATGAGGATTTTTTGAAAAATTATGTGTGTGTGGGTGTGTGTATAAAGTACTGAAGTCGGAGACGCTCATAGTGAAATCAGTTTATGAAGTTTATTGAGTGGAGAAGATGTCATGTTTGCTGAGGTCCAGGGGCCTGCTTATATTCGCACTAAAACCGCTAGGTTTCCCGTGTTTGTGCGCTATAGGACCCTCATCGGATCCTAAGCGCACAATTTGTGGGGATTAAGATCCAGTCGGGCTATTGTCTGCCAGATCGAAGCTCAGGTATCTAGCCCGACCATGTGCATTTCGACGACCATGTGGTGGTCGCCATTAAAGACATTACAGTGTACCTGGAAATCATGGCAACCTCTAGTGACTGACCCCTACTGGGGGCCTGGAGGATATTCAGAGAGGCTGTATTCAGAGAGGTGGCTGAATGAGGCCTGCCCCCTCCTCTCGCCTCTGGTATTTCAAGGTCTCCCATCCAAGTACTTGCCAGAGTCGACCCTTGCTTAGCTTCTGCGATCTAATGAGATTGGGCTTGCCTGGCCTATTCAGGTCGGGGTGAGAAGGATTTATTTTTTAAAGATGCAGAAATAGCCTGGTGTTAGAAGGGATTGTTTACTGAGCTAGATCCTTTTCCTGGTGTTTTCAGGATTGAAAGAATGTGTTATTTTTTTCAAGCACACATTTCTTTGTTTCCATAGATACTGAATAAATTGGAAAAAGAACAAGGACTGGAAGAAGCACGGAATCAGCTCCTGAATATAAGAGCTTTGGCTGATGAAAAGAAAAAATGCAAATGGGAAGTAGATGAGCTTAATAATCCATGACTATGATAGAAAGAATTTTTAAAATTGTTACTTTAATTCAGCAAAACGTCAAATTATTGGCTGCAGTCCAGTTCTAGCCTGTCTAGTTGCACATAGCAGCTAATGATTCCAGATGGGAAAAATGTAACTCAAGGTGCAGCAGAAGGTTCATCTGCAGCAGCTCAGACGGCTCAGAGAAGCACTGAATTGAAGCTGTAGACACGCATGCAAATGAACATTGGCACAGACAAATCCTACTGCACATGGATCTGCCTTGTGGATTGATCAAAACTGGCAGCATTTTAGACAGTATGTACAACTTTTATCATGCCACGTATTGTTTCTATATGTGTGTGTGTGTGTGTGTGTGTGTGTGTGTGTGTGTGTGTGTGTTTCCAACAAAAGTCCTAAAGCTACAAACCTTTTGTAAAACCGTCGGTTTCCATTTTATTTACCAAGTGGTACTATTTGTCAAAATAGCCTGTGTATTCATTGAGCTATGGCTGTCCAGTGTGGGCCTTAAAAGTTCTTCTCAGTTATTTCTACATAAGCACAAATATGTTTCTGCTGCCCATGGCCTGTACTTTAAAGATCTGTGAACCAGTGCAAGTGAGGACCAAGATGACATCATCTGGACATATGTAATTGGCCAGGGCAGCAGCAATGTATCTAGAGCAAGGCAGACAGGGAAGGAAGAAGTACCATGCATTCCTATGGGTTTCTTTATATCCCATTGTCCAAGAGCCCTTCTTCCCTGTCCTTTCTAACAGATAAAGGCCAGATGATGAAAACTCAGCTGAGGTAAAGGCTACTTAGCACTATAGAGAGATCATAACAATAATATGGAAATATGTGACATTACCATGTGCTTCTTTCCTGGCCTGTCACCTTGAGATCTGTACTGCTCAGGTTCTCTGCCTCCTTTTCAGTAAGGCTACAGAATCATGCAGATCTAGGCTCCTGTACATCCACTGCTGCACACTGATTGGAGTAGGCATTAGAGGAGCCACAGATATTCCTGGAATGACCCTCCCCCATGACTAACATCAGCAAAGGCAAAGAAAGGGCTGGCCTGCCTTTTTCAAGTGCTGCTGTAAGACAGACAAGGATTTCTTTCTTCTAGAAAGAGAGAGGTGGTGCTCCTGTCTGTCCACTAAACAATACTCTTGTACAAAAATGTTATCAAATTTCAACAGAAAACTGCATACAGATAGGAAAATCCCCACATAAGACACCAGTTTACATATGCAACATGTAACTCGATATTAAACTTTATTCTTTAACTCACTTCTTCCGGCAACTGTTCAGCTGCTTAGTTCTCTGGTAAGAATCAACTCATCATTGACTCTACTATGCAGAGTCAGCCGTACAGTCCTTTTTTTCTGTAACGGAAATCAGTTTGTTGGAGTGGCACATTGCTGAAAAATGTATCCAGCCAAGCATATAAAATAGCAACCATCTATTACACCCAGGTAGGAGACCGCCTGGTAGCAGGAAGAAACATGGCTGCTGCTAATGTTATTGCTCCAGGTAGATGCATGCCTGTGTTGCCAGCAGTGGAAATGAATGGTGTGTGATGGTTACTGACTACCTTTTGAATGCCTCTTTTATTAATAAATGTAAAACGAACCAATTAGGAAAAGCAGGGGGGGTATTTTTTCTCCCTCTTAGTGTGAAAAAGTAGAAGTATTTTTTAATGAACTGACAAGTTAATGGATAGATTGGCACATGTACAGTTCCTGATGGACATTTTGTTTCATGGGGGCATCAGCAGCAAAAAAAGATAAACCCTGCCCACACCCAAGCTAAGCAAATGCCATGAAAGAGGATGTGCTGGCTGACTGTTGACTTGTACAATTTTTATATCTCAGATGGGGGTTTTAGGCACAGCCACTTAGAAGAAATGCATGGTGACTGCAGAGTGGCAGTTGAGCCGATTGTTCCATAGTCCTAAGCAGACCAAGAAACCGTAGTTGCATACGGTGCACCACTCAGCTCTCACAAAATATACCACGCCTGAGAAAAAGTTTGACTCTTGAGTCCAGCACAATTAGTTCTGCAAGTGTCACCTGTGGTTTCAGATAAATATCTTTATAAGTGAATTAGAGGTGGCACAATACTGATCCTCCCACATAACAACTGTACCACATCAAAAACATACATAAAATCTGGTCTTCTGAGCTAAGGATTGATTTAAGTAAGGAAGAAGAAAGCTTATTATTTTAAACTTTTCATTTCCTGGCTAAGACCCAACAGTTAACAGTAGAAAAGTGTCCAGTAGCACCTTAAAGACCAACAAAAATATCTAAAGAAGTGAGGAGTGACTCACAAAAGCTTATACCCTACCACAAATATTGTTAGTCTTTAAGGTGCTACTGGACTCTAACTCTTTTCTACTGCTACAGACAGACTGACACAGCCATCTTCATCTATCCCCAAGATGATTAGACATGTTGGACTGCAACTATTGTGTTGTAAAGAACTGAAACTTTTAACAGATTTGCATAACAATAATTAAAAATAGCCATGCTTCTTTTCTCAAATCTTTCAACTTATTAACTCTACTTAAACCACTGTTGGCCACATATCGTATTGTACAATGATTGGCTGATTTGATATTTACAGAGTATTGCATAACTCAAAGAAACTAAATAATGCTGTATTTGTGACAATCAATGGATGAAGCCATGTAGCACTGTAATTGTAGATGCATAAAACAATCCATGTTCATAGATAAATAGCTCACATGGGTACAATACATATTAAGTGTACTGTAAAAAGAATTCCTAACCTGTGCAATTTAAAGAATTCTGTAAGAAATGTAAATGCAAATGGTAAGTATATTGAATATTTATGTAAGATGTTTTATTTCAAATAAAATTTATTTGAGGTTTAGTTAGCTAATTTGTATTTTTGTTCATTTTATGATTTTGTTTAACATATATTTCAAGTTTCTAAGATAAGCCCAAGACAGCAAAAGATGTCAAAAGAATTTCTTTACAATGGTAAAGACTTTGAGCAACATGTATTGACTTAAGAGTATTCCAGATATGCTGTGAGTTGAGAAATTACCATTGTAGAATCAGCCAGACCTAGTAGGAGTACTTTATTTGCTTATGAAGATATTCTACATGTTGGTCCACGCCTGATGAAGACTATTGGAAACGAATGTACCTGCCGGATGTTTCGTTGTTGATGACTTTGGACCTCCATCAATTATAGTATTAAATTGGGTATATTTTTTGCTATTAGTGTATTTATATGCTTTATTAGGAGAGTATGTTGTTTCAGTTATGTCCTGTATGTAAATCACAGTCCTTGAAAAAGATTGTATTCAATACAGGTAAATTACTAGTCCTGTGGGACTAGTGATTGTGAAACTGACAAGGTGCTATATGAATGTCTGAACATAGTGTAAACCTGCACTTTGATGTATTGTTTGGGTGAAACCTATGTTTGGTAATACTTGACACCAATATTTATATAACAGGATAGAAAATTTTTTAAAAATATAATGGATAGGGCAAGAGTTGTAGCTGCCTAACAAAGTTACGTAAGGGCAGGCTTCCAGGAGAATTATCCCCCTGTATCGAACAAGATACCCCAAGATCAGTGCTACCCTGGAGAAACTCCAAGACTTCAAGAACTGAAACAGAAGAAAAGCAGGCTTAGTTGCTCTGTTACAACCTGACAACCTGAAAGAATATTTAGAACTTCAGAAAATATCCCAGTTTTTTAGTCCCTTTTGGCCTCCATGTACAGTTAATAGAACAGTTGTGGCACAATGGCTGCTAAATTGGGTTAGTTTGGGTTAGGAGAATGTCCTCGAATTCTGTAGCATCCATCACCCAGTGTAACTCACCACGCACTTTGGTTTGTTTCCTCCAGATTTTGGTGAAGACTTGTGAGCAGTAGAAAGGGGTGGCCAGGTGTGCGGGGGGGAGCCAGCCCAGGTTCCTTGGGCTCTCTAGTTTTGGAGATATTTATAGTGTTTCTTTGACTGTTTATGAGGCAAGCAGCAGCCAAATGTAAGATTGGTTCTAGCAGATGTTAGAACTTTAGACTAAGAACAGTAAGGCTCAGTGCAGAAAGACTTCCCTGCTCATCTGGCCTAGCCAGGACTCTTCAACCTTTTTTGAGCCTGAGGGCACTTCTGAAATTTTGAGAGAAGGTGGTGAGAGTCCAGGGTTGCTAGGTCTCCCCTGGCCACCAGCAGGGGATGGGAGGTAGGGTTGCCAGATCAAGGTTGGGAAACTCCTGGAGATTTGGGGATGGAGCCTGGGACCTCAGTGGGGTAGAATGCCACAGAGTCCACCCTCCAAAGCATCCATGTTCTCCATGGGAACTGATCTCTGTAGTCTGGATATAAATTGTAATTCTGGGGGATCCCCAGATCCCACCTAGAGGCTGGCATTGCTATGACTACCACCCCAAAATCGCTGCCATAGAAGTGGAAACCAAACCCCAAATGGCTGCCACAATAGCTGGAACCAAATGGAATACCCTCCCTCCTCATACCTGGGAAGAAGGAAAGCCTGAAGTTGGAATGGAACCACACACTGACTAAGGAAAGTCTAAGTACTTACCAGTCGTTCTTATCCTCCAGTGCAAAACCCTTTCATTTAAATAAGGGCAACCAATAAGAAGCCTTATCTTACAGTGGCCCCATCCACTTTCTGAAATGCTTGGTGGGTGCCAGGGGATGCATTCATAGGTAACATGGCGCCCACAGGCACCTTGTAGAGGAACCCTGGCCCAGCCTGTAGCAAAGAAATAATGATTTTAAGCCATGGAGACTGGAATCTACGTCCATGTGTGGTGAAGAAAGATGGGTCCTAAGGAGGAAGTGGCCCTTAGATCAGCCCCTGGACTTTATCCAAAGTACCTCCATAATCATTGCCTTGAAGGCCACAACTCTAGCCATGAGATGGTTAGCAGTAAGATCACTCCACTGGATCACTGGAAGGAAGATCACTGGAAAGTCACACACAGGGAAAATTCAACCTGGACAGTATTTATTTATTCATTTACTTATTATTCAAATTTATATTCTGCCTTCTCTGCAAGTGGGTTCAAGGTGGATCACAACACAATATCAGAAACATCAAATATTTCAGACATATAAAATATAAACAATTAAGACAATTTAAAACAACATAAATTAAAACAGAGAACACTATTTATCCTCATACAGAGGTTTCCAGCTGGTGCCATTGGTCTCTCAAACTTCTTAACCTGGGCCATATGAGAAGGTAGCTTCAGCTTCAGCGGGGGAGAGCAAGATTTTATTGAATGCCCAGCACTTCAGCCAAAGGCCTGGCAGAACAGTTCCATTTTGCAGGCCCTACGGAATGGTTACAATTCCTGCAGGGCCCAGATCTCAGGCAGGAACATGTTGCACCAGGCTAGGGCCAGGGCAGAAAATACCCTGGACCTTGTCGAGGCTAAGCAGACGTCCCTTGGGCCAGGGATCACCAGCAGGTCTTGATTTGCAGAGCGCAAAGCTCTCCAGGGCACATATGGGGAGAGGCAGTCCCTCAGGTATGTCAGTCCCAGGCTGTGCAGGGCTTTAAAGGCTAATACCAATACCTTAAAGCAGATCCAGGACTCAACTGGTAGCCAGTGCAGTTGGCATAGCGCCAGCAGGCATGCCACCACATTTTGCACTAGCTGGAGTTTCCAGGTCAGCCACAAGGGCAAGCCCGCATAAAGTGAGTTACAGTAATCAAGTCTGGAAGTGACCATTGCATGGGTCACTGTAGCCAAGTCCTGGGGGGAGAGGTAGGGAATCAGTTGCTGGATCTGCCAAAGGTGATAAAAGGCAGATCTGGCCACTGTGGTAACCTGGGCCTCCGTAGAAAGTGAGGCATCCAGGATCACCTCCAAGCTCCTCACCTTCTGGGACAGCACATCCTGCACCATCCAGGGTGAGTAGCCTGATTCCCAATTCAACTCCCCCCCCCCCCCCGACTCAAGTACAGGACCTCCGTCTTGGTTGGATTAAATTTCAACTGGCTCTGCTGTAACCATCCAACCCGGCCTCCAATGCACATAATCTGTAGATGCCATAGAATCCATACTAGTTCCACTGCTTATGTTTATCAATTGAGAAAACTAGTCTCCAGAGTTGTCACTCACAGAAGGTCCCACTATTGGGACCCTCAGGTGAATTGTCAAGTTCCTTCTGCTGGGATATGAGCTCCTATAGAGCTGGAGAGCTTTTGTTTGTTTATGTTTTTGGTGGGTTTTGGAAAGACCTACTACATGAAGAGCAGGCGTGCAATACCTCTGCCCTGTCTTGCATGCATACTAAGACCACCACCAAGACAGTGAGGTGAAGTCACTTGATGTTCCTCTTTACAGTAGACCTCATGGAACCTATATTTCATAATCGATCTGTGCAGTCCCACATGGCCGCCTGTCCCTTGAGCAGGCTCAGGATAAACCCCACCTTAGTCTTATCATCTGGAAAATCCCTTGGTCGTAGCCCAATATAAAGCTGATACTGAGCCAACAACATAGGCATCTCCTCCACGTTACCAGAAAATTTATCTGGTGGGCTCACAGGGCATCTGGGGTGCAGGACTACCTGAGCTGGGAGGAATGGCAGCTGGACCTGCTGTTGGAGATAATTGATTAACTTGCTCTTACAGTGTCTGATTTGGGGCCACCAGGGCTGCTGCTGCCTCAGCTTCCATCCTTATATTTGAGGTGGAAGCAACATGTCGCAATCAAAGGCAAGCCTGGTATTTACCAAACACAAGCCCCTGGAGTACACTCACAGTTATACTCAAGTATATTATGCAATTAGAAGACGTGGCTTGAATAGCCAAGTGTATGTGTCGGATGCATCTTAGTATTTTGCTGGATTTCCTGATGTTTGTGCTTTTATGTCAATAATATCATGTTCAGGGCAGATCCTGATGTCTTTTACTCTACCCAAGGTTTCCAGGAGACACGTATGCAAACATAGCAATTCAAGGCTAGAGATAAGAATAAGGTCAACAAACCGGTACAGAGTCAGAAAGCCTAAGGTTCTGTCCAGAAGACACAAATGCAAACACAGCAATTCAAGGCTAGAGATAAGAGTAAGGTCAACAAACTGGTACAGAGTCAGAAAGCCTAAGGTTCTGTCCAGAGGTCTGGGGAAACAGGGAAGTCTGGAGTTTAGGGTCAAGGCTTAGGATTCCAGGCAGAAGACAGTATCTGGGTTCCTAACTGAAAAGCGAACACAAGTTAGCAGAACAGAATTCAAGGCAGTAAGGCAAGGCAGAAGTCTGTTTGTTAAGTAATCAGCTTACAGAGGGATGGCAAGCAGAGTTGCTTCCACACCAAACTTTGGTCAGCATCTTCCTTTTATCAATGTAATGAGCTGACTCATCTCTGAAGCACAGGTGTCACTTCTCACTGACTTGTGACTTTTGCTCCTGTAACAACTCTGCTTCAGAAACTAGTGCTGACTGCCATTGGGCAATTAGCTGGACCCTCCTGAGCTGTCAAACCTTCCCAATGTCTCCTACGCTCAGCTGGTTTAAGAGATATAGGCAGTGACTGGCGCTCTGACCTTTGTCCCATTTATTTTCTCTCTACCCTTGTTGCCTGATGTGTCTTTTGCTTGCTCTGCCTCTAAATCCAGCTGTTCAGGTGGGCATTCCATCAGCCTGACTCTTCTGTTTCCTCATCCTCAGAGGAGGAGGTAGCCAGCTGGCTCACAACACCTGCCAACACTTCACCTCCAAGGCTAGAGAGAATAGGGCATCTAAGTTAAAGGCAGCATTGTGGGAGAAAGCTCTCAAAGCTTTGGATCACTTGTTCAAATCAAAGCTTCAGACTGCTCATCCAAATTACCCGTTGCAACATCCACAGAATCAACATGGTCAGCTCCGCCTCCCGGATCCTTTTAGCAGTGGGTCTGATCAGGATCCCGATCCCCTCCAACTCAGTGTGTTTCATCTGAACCACCTGCTAAGAAGGTGAAAAACAAATATAAAGAGAAAAGAAAATTTGTATCTCAAAGGCAGGCCCACCCCAACACTCCAGGAGAAACCTAGAACTCCATCTCCATGGCCAAGATCCCCTCTGGTATCCATCTCGGATGGGGAAGTGGAAGTGAGCCTACCTGCAGGTCAAGTTCCACATGATTCCAAACCAGAATAGTTCCATGGTTGCAATCTCAGCCACTTATGTGATGGCTTTCAATATCTATATATAATGTCTCCAGGTTATCTGGAAGAATGGGGTGACAATTTCCATTGACCCAGAGATATGAACCTTTACTCCTACCATTGTCAGGCTGCTTTGCACCTACTGTCAGCAACAATGTCCTGCAGACTTTGCTCTCCCATACCTGCAGGGAGGAGAGAGGAGGTGGCTGCTGATTCGGATGGATCTGACATGACTTCAGATCTGAGTCCAGATGAAAGAGTGGGGGAGCCTTTTCTGACTTCTCCCACAAAAGATCTATGCATGTACGGCACAGTCTATGCACATGGCACAGTCTCTAGAGATTGAAGTCATCACTTCAGAACATAAGCCGAAGGACAAGATTTTGAGTCGGCTCTTTTCAGACCTCCCCAGTATTATTTCTTTTCCAGTGCAGGAGGGTCTTGAAGATACTATACAAGAATTATGGCAAAAGCCCGCATCACTTCAACCCACGTCCAGAAGGATGGAACATTTCTATAAAAAATTTTAAGAGCCTTTAAATTATTTAAATTAAATAATCTTTAGTTTAGCCAGTTTGGTGTAGTGGTTATGAGCGTGGACTGTAATCTGAGAATACTGGGTTTGATTCCCCTTTCCTCTACATGCAGCTGCTGGAGTGACATTGGGTCAGCCACAGTTCTCAAAGAGCTCTCAGCCCCACCTCCCTCACAGGGGGTCTGTTGTGGGATGAAGAAGGGAAAGGAGATTGTAAACCACTCTGAGACTCCAAGTGAAGGGCAGGGTAGTAATCCAATTTCCTCTACTTATGGAAGAAATGTAACCTAAGGGCTATCAGTCTTACCACTCCACCTCAACAGACCAAGAGGGTTGGAAGTTGGATGAAAGTTATATTCTTCCTCTGCTTTGGGATTTAAAATCTCCATGAGACAATTATGGCCCGATGCCAACTCTTTCTGTGGGAGAGAATCTTACCTTTCTGGGAGCTTCTGCCTGAAGACAAGTAGCCTTTGGCTAAAAAGTTTTGCATGCTGAGGCAATCAAACTCTCAAAGCAACAAATCAATGCTGGCTGACATTCCACAGATTCTGCAGCCTAAGCCATGTTAAGTTCCATTTTCCTTAGACGCCATACTTGGTTGAGATCAACTGTACTACCTATAGAGACCAAGCAGAAGATCGAGGACTCACTGCTATACTGTTTTCCACCAGGACTGATGAAATTCTGCCCTTAATAAAGAAGAACGAACAGTTACATCATTGGGCATCTCTCAGCCTGCTCCTTCCCAATTTAAGCAGAATCCATTTGTACAACAGCCCTGACAGCCTTACCAAAGGGATTACTGTTATGCCAACCTTCCAGGGTCATAGTATCCTACAACAAAACCATTTACTCACCAGCAGGGTTATCATAAGCGCAAGAGATCCAGCCAACCTAGGTCAACACAACAACCACCCCCTTCTAGGGAGGCAGCCTTATCACGAAACTCCTGACTAGAGGAGGTCCCTGTCCCTGTTAAATTTGGTGGCAGACTAGTTCAATTTTATGCTACCTGGGAGGCTATCACCTCCAATGAGTGGGTTGTAGCCATAGTCAGGTCAGGTTATAGATTAGAGTTCAGCTCAATTCCCCTATGTTCCTTACCTTTGGAAGTATCTAACCAGGCAGCACCAAATCTGTCTCAAGCACTGAAGGTTCTGATTGAAAAGGGTGCCATTGAGGAAGTATCAGGGTCACCTAAAGGTTTTGTCTCCCAAAGGTTTTTAGTAGATAAGAAAGATGGGTGAACAAGGCCCATTTTGGACTTCAGAGATCTGAATGTCTTTCTCCACATTTCCAAGTTTCAGATGGTTTCCCTCAGTTTTACAGTGATTAAAGTTTAACTGTTGGTTCATCTGTCCAAGAGATTCCTTAAAGGATTATGTAATCTCTGCCCGCCTAGGAACCCACTGGTTTTTCATTGGTCTCTTTCACTTGTTTTGGCACAATTGATGTGCAAGCCCTTTGAACCACTTGCCACATGTTCCTTGGCTGAGCTCTCCATGAAAGTATGCTCCTTAGTAGCTGTTACATCAGCCAGAAAGGTTAGTGAATTTTTAGTAGATAAAAAGGGTGGGTGAACAAGGCCCATTTTGGACCTCAGAGATTTGAATGTCTTTCTCCACATTTCCAAGTTTTGGATAGTTTCCCTCAGTTTTACAGTGATTAAAGTTTAACTGTTGGTTCATTGTTACTGATTTTAAGGAAGCTTATTTTCGCATTTCTATCCATCCGCAACACCACAAGTACCATTATGAGGGATTTCCCACACAGGGAAAGCAGTCAGACTATGAGAAGCAACTCCACATTAATCTCTTAGAGTTATGGGCTCTTAGAGTTATGGGCTCTTGTCATGCCCTTAGCCATTTCTCAGATATCCTTCAGAACCAATTTTGCTCCAAATGGACAATACAGTCATAATGTTTTGCTTAAACAAGCAGGGGGGTACAGGTTCCAGAAGCTTATGCCAAGAAGCCACTTTGATTTGGTCCATGGTCCTGAAACTCAGGCCGTCCATATCCTGGGATCTGTAAACACAGAGGCAGACAAATTGAGCAGAGACGAGACGCTATCTCTACAAATGATCCATAAGGGCCTTGTAACCGGAACCGGTTTTACCCGGGGGGGGGGGTGTCCCAGAAATAAATCTCTTTGCAACGAGAGAGTACGTGAAGGCTGAAAGGTTCTGCTGTTAGCAGTCAGACCTCTCCTCCCACAGAAGGAGCAGTTTAGTACACGGAGAAAGAGGTAAATGCCCTTCACTTAGTATCACCTCCAAAAATCATAAATATGAGACACTGCCTGGCCCAAAATGAAACAAAAATGGAGTCCGGTCAGAGACAAGCCTGGGAAAATGTTTTTGGAAGGTGAAATCACAATGGTTGGCTTGCCAACAACCCTCTCCCCAGCATACTTCAGACCAAAGGGGCTCCCAGGAATCTATTACCTCAACTTGAATGAATCATCACATGCCCAGCCTCGCTTCCCCTTTACCCATTTACCCTAATTATGCAACCATTAACAGTATTCTCCTAATCTGATAGCTTTCCCATCCAACAATCATCGGGTTATAAAGATACATTTACATCTTTATTCCACCTCAGGAAGAACCCATCAAGGTTCCTCTAAAGCATTGTCCATCTCCAGAAAGCCAATCAAGTTATTGTTTTTGGGACAAACAGGTCAGCATAGCCCCAGGGAACCTTTTTCCTATATCAAGTACACCTAGCTCTTGGATCCTTCATACACCCCCACTTGCGTGGAGCCCTCCTTCTTTCCATGAAACATTAGCTGCTTAATTGCTGTCTCCGTGGATCTCGCTCTCCAAGACTGTTAATGACTCCCTTCCCCAAATTGCTTTCTCCCTGCTCCTCCCTTTTTATCTTCCTCTTACTTAGCTTGTACGTTCCCCATGTGTTTTGTGTGTTATTCTTTTTCAATAAAAACATATCTGGGTGAACATCCGCCTAATTTATTTTCAAGGGTTCTCTAAGGGGAAAATCCCCATAAACATTGATGGAGATCCCAAGTTACCCTCTCCTGCTCTGTCTCCTTTAAGCTAATTCCCCCAATTAAATAGAAGACTGGCTCTTTGGGTCATATTGCTTGTAAGCAGGGAAGGTCATAAGTTTCCTAGGGGATGTGTTCCAAATTTGCTGGTAGGGAGTGCTTTTTTATGCATTCCTTCCATTCCTACTTCTTATCAGGATGATAGAAAAAGCCAGAAGAGAAGGATCCAGTATGATTTTGCTGGCTCCATTTTGGCCTCGCCAAATATGGTTCCATATCCTTATGGAGATCTCCTGGGGGTTATATCTTCCCCTGCCCAAACAACCAGTCTTGATCAGCATCAGCCAGGTGTTACACTACAACCTAAACTGCCTAAATTTGATGGCTTGGATGCTTGGGACAGAGTTCCAAGGCAGTTTTCTCTTCGGTATGGGTATAGAAAAATTTCCCCAGGCTCTGCCTTGTTACAGGTCATACTCGAATACTTACGACACATGAGAAATAAGGATTTAGTTTTCTCTTCTTTAAAGGTCCACCTGGCTGCTAGATCTTGTTAACATAAGGAAGTAGAGGGAAAATCAGTTTTCTCCCATCACCTGTCCAAGAGATTCCTTAAAGGGTTATGTAATCTCTGCCTGCCTAGGGACCTGCTGGTTCCTCATTGATCTCTTTCACTTGTTTTGACACAATTGATGTGTAAGCCCTTTGAACCACTTGCTACATGTTCCTTGGCCGAGCTCTCCATGAAAGTATGCTCCTTAGTAGCTGTTACATCAGCCAGAAGGGTTAGTGAATTAGCAGCCTCTCAGTTGGATCCCCCGTTCTTAAAGATATATCCTGAGTATTTCTTCATCCTAGCATCAGTTTTCTCCCAGAAGTAGTCTCCAAATTTCACTTATGCCAAGATACAATCTTTCCTGTTTTCTTTCCCACACCAAGCTCTGAGAAATTAGAACAGCTTTATTATTTTAAAGTACCCTGGAATTCCGCCGGGATAGAGAACTATTCCTATGTTTTTCCAGGGAAGAAATAAGGGGAGGAGGGCTTCCTCACAAACTTTATCCAGGTGGATTGTATCTACCATTAGAAAATGTTATAGTTTAGCTAAACTACCCTGTTCCTTTAACATTCATGCACATTCTACGAAAGCCGTAAACTCTTCTGCAGCTTTTTTTGATGGACTGCTGTTATCAGAGATTTGCTGCATAGTTGCCAGCAGACTCTTTGGCGTGCCACTATGCATTGGATTTGCAGGCATGATGGGAAGTTCAAATTGGAAACGCTGTCTTGTACTCACTGTTCAAGTGAAGAGAGCATGCTCCACCACCAAGTAGCTTACCAGAATCCCCATGTGGGACTGCACAGAACAATTATGAAAACAGGGTTGCACATACCTGTAACTGTTGTTTGAGTATCTTCACATACCCTCCCTCCTGCCCTGCTGCATGTTCTGGCTTTGGCGGCGCTAGAGGTACTGAGGGTGGGGGCACTGCTGCACAGGAGCACATGGTCCCTGGGCAGGAACAAGTTCTGGCTCTAGTGTGCCGTGTAGCTTTTAGCTATAAAACCTCTCTGATGGCAGGCCTCATGCACAGTTCCTATTTGTCCTCCTCATGTGCAGGCCCCATGTGTACCTGCACAGAAGATACTAGATGAACAACAGTTACAGGTAAGTGCAACCCTGTTTTCCTAGCCCCGCTGTCTTGACCAACTGCCCTGACATTAGCTCAGTGGATCCTAGATGTAGAAAGGCTGAAGACCACTGATATAGAAGATAGACCTAGGGTGGCCAAGTTGAATTTACTGTTTATCGGGGGGAGTCCTGTCCCTGTCCAGGAGTCACCTGGAAGTGACATCAATGCATTGGGCACATTGGGGGCGGGACCTGTATAATTCAAGGGAAAACCATAGTTTTCCCTCGAATGATAGAGCATCTACCCTGAAACGTGCCCAACGCATCACCTCCAGGTGACGTCATCACGCCGGGCACATCTCCACAGCCCAGCAATTTAGGGGTAGGGTTCCCCCTGGCAGCTCAATGTGGGCCGCCGGGAAGCAAGCCAATCAAACGGGGGTTTCCCCGCCCCCCTGGGGGACTTGGCAACCCTAGATAGACCAGAGAATGGAACATTTATTTACACCCTACATTTCCTCTTGGCTCAAGGTGGGTTTGGCTGTAAAATATTCTCTCTGGTAAAACTATGGTTAGAAATCGGACCCTCCAAACAGGAGGTGCCTGTTAGTATATTTCAATTCTCTTGGGCCTGCGGTTAGTCCATTGAATTAGTGAACAGCTTTGCCAGGGCTATCTAGACTACAGCAGGAAGGGACAGCTCTACCCTTAGCTGTCACCCAACAGCAGAGTCTCCACCTAAACAGGGAATGAGGCTCTGACTCAGACTAATGCCCATTATATTTACCAGAAAGGAAATTATTGGAAAAGACCCAAATTGCAGTTTTGGATATTCCCTTTGTGACAGAAAAACAAAATATAGATTGTATTAGGTGAATGGAAGGCACCCTGGATATAGAAAATCCAATCTCCAACCCCACTGTTGTAGCTAAATGAAAACACAATAGCCAGGAAATAGATTTTAGAAAAATATAACTAGGCCCACAATACTTGAGTGGGGGGAAGGATTCACCCCTCCCCCCACTTTGTTGCCAGGTCCGTGCCTGGTGCAACTCCCCAGCCTAAGCCTCTGCCACCAGAGGGCCCAGCGTGACTCCCAGGCTGCGCTGCTGCTGGTGACATGCCCGGCAAGACTCCCAGGCTGCGCTGCTGCTGGACTCAGCATGGAGCCCTGGTCTACACCACTGCCAGACCCAGTGCGGCTCCCAGCACTGCTGCTGACTGCTGGAGGTAAGTGCATTCTCTGTGTAAGTGCCACTTTAACCGGGAGAGGGATTTAACCCCCCCCCCCATTTGGTTTTTTTGAAATTTTCACATTTTTCTGCAAACTTGATGAGTTTCCTGTTTGCTGGGAAAATCTGTTTTGGGTCCATGTGGCCCTGGGACCACATGTTGCTAATAGTATATAGACAGATTTTATCACTGTTAACAAAAAATGTTTCTTTGCACCACATACAAATATCTCTGTAAAGAGATAAAAACAAATATTCATACATCATTTTTGATAGTTGAAGAATTTATTTTTTCTCAGTATCCCATAATATCATCCCATAATATCATAATAAAGTGCAAATAATCTCTCTCAATATCCCATAATGTCATGTTAAAGCGCAAATAATCAAGTATATTATATAAAGTTAGTGATCCCAAAATTCCACCTGCTTTTGTAGTCTGTATGGACAAAGTTGATGCCCACTTCCAAATCACAGTAATCTATTGATGAAAAACAGAGATATAAAACAAAAAGGAGGATTTTACAAGGAATTTTTTGCATAAAAAAGGTTGACAAATGTTAGAAAAAGTTTTAGTACAAAATATAACCTGATATAAGGTTATTATCCTTATAACCTGAAATTAGAAGATATTTTCTTCAACAGTTATTTTTTATTTGCATTACTGTATGGCTGAAATTCACTTTAATTCAAACTGTTACAAAACAACAAAGAATATACTTAGATCTTTCATCTGGTTCAAGGCACACTGAAATGTGAATGCTTTTGGCAAGGGATAATGTGTATCTAATGCTTAAAAAATTAGTTTTGGAGCATATTTAGAGTCCCCAGCTAGTAGATTATCCTCTTCAACATGCTTTTTTCTATCACTGTTAAGAGTCCAAACTTGCTACTGATCTAACTCGTTCGGTAGAGGCACCAAGTGCTTGCAGCTGTTTTCTCTGTGTAGTTTCCAGCTCTTCCAGGCGTTTGCGAAGCAGGGAAAGTTCTGTTTGATGCTGTTCCTCCTTGAAATTAAGAGGCAAACCGAAGGAGGAAAGGACATTTAGTTTATAGCTATATTTGCTATGAACAATACTTTTATGATGAGGAAGGTTGTAGAGATGTCATCTGTGAAAAGGCAATATATTCTTATGCGTTTGTCTTTTTTGCTCTTGTGTTGTGTAGTAGAAGCAGGAAATATGTGCTTAAGTATATTAGTATATTGAAAAATACCAAAGACCAACTTAAAAAGATATTGTGGCCTGGAGGACTGCATCCTGCATTGGTCAGCTAGGAGTGCTTAAGCGCAAAAGTTCAGATTCATATAAATTCTATCTTAAGAGGTAAAGGAAATTAATGTGGAAATCTGCTAGACTGCTAGATGAGCACTCCCAAGAAGGCTTTGTGTTTCGATTTCCGGAACAGCAGTTCTCCAAGCCAGGGCTGGGCAGAGGGTCACTCAGGACTGGTCAGTCATTCTCCAAGCAATTCAGTGTAGCCCCCTGCCCCTCCTCCAGTGCTGCCGTAAGGACTTTCCTATGCTTCCCTTTAAAGCTACTGCAAAAGTTTCTCTCCCCTTTTTCTTTTGCATTGAAGGAAGCACACACACCTTTGTTCTGGATGCTCCACCCACCAATCTACTGTTTTGTGACTGATAGCCACCAAGGTTCTTAAAAAAATAAAGAAGCTCCCAGAAACTCTTTGCCCTCTCCTGCTGTAAGCCACAACAAAACTGCTTTGGAAGGCAGTTTAGAATAGGACAAAGGGCTCAAAGTAAAACAAAAGAAAACAAAGCAAAACCTTAATCTACGTATGTTCAAGATTCCAAGCTCTTGAGCATAACCTAAAACAGGAACATCACGGACTGCGCACATTTGTCCTGTACGGCGGCAGCAGCACTGGCTTCCAGTGGAGCACCGAGTCAAGTTCAAGGTTTTGGTTCTGATCTTTAAGGCCTTGAACAGTCTGGGACCAACATATTTGCGGGACCACCTCTTCCGCTACACCCCCATGAGAGCATTATACTCTTCACAGAACTTGCTGGTGATCCCCAGCCCTAGAGAGATCCGGCTGTCCTTGACCGGGGTCAGGGCTTTTTTGGCCCTGGCCCCAACCTGGTGGAACTCTCTGCCAAATAACATCAGGGCCCTGAGAGATCTAATGCCATTCCGCAGGGCCTGTGAGACAGAGATGTTTCGCCAGGCATTCAGTTGAGGACAGCAATGGTTAACATCATGGCTGGGACCCTACCTGGATCCTTATTCCTTATAGAACTTACTCCCCCCTGAACGTGTGAAGCACTCACATCCCAGATATGGTAGGAAGCTACAAAATTTCACCACTTGCTTTTAATTACTGTAAGCTGTGGGACATGGTTTTTATGTTTTTAGAACTTTTGTACATCGCTTAGAGCCCCACAGTTGTGGGGATAGGCAATTAATAAATGGAAATAAAAAATAGCTCTTTGGTTTTTGAATCTATCACTGAAATTCCTAACCTAATGTAAACTACTCTGTGTGTGTCTGTGTCTGTGTGCTTGCAATTTATCTACTTTCTGGTATCCAAAACTTTCAGAAAACCCATTCATGGCAGCTTTTAAAATATCCTGTCCCTTTCCCTTTTATTAATGCTTATCTGATTGCCATTGCCCTGTAAAATGATCCTTTGGGGATTTTTTTTGTAATGAGCCACCCAGCTGGAGATGAGAGAAGGATACCTCAGGTCCAGGAACAATGGTTGAAGACAATAAACTGATGGGATTCAGGGTTGGGATGTTGGGAAACAGAATTAACTGGCGGAATTCATTATGCCTGCGCTGCAAATCTTTTAGTCTTTTCTGAAGGCGAATGTGTTCTTCAAAAGGAACATTCTGTCTGAAATAAACAGGAAAAGATGCTACATTAGCTTTCCAAGCACAAGACTTTAAAATGGCATGTTCTTCAGATGTGAAGAAGCAACTAACATCTCTAATCAGGCAGCACTATTGTTTTACCACGTTGGCAGTCATCATATTGCTGAACCATACTGCAATCTGAACAATATCTAAAATTACCTATTTAACACCTGTTTTTCAATTTCCAGTTCTTCTTTCTTGGCTTCTAAGATCTCTATCTTCTCCAGCAGTTTCTTTCGCTTATTGTCATGAAGTGTCTTTCTCTGTAAATAATAAATCTGTATATTTAGGGATACCATTATTGATTGACATATGCAGTATTGCACTTCCTCCCCCATTAGTCTTAAGCTGAAATCTGACTCAAAATGATCACATTAAGCACATAGACAAGGGAAGAACGTTAATATAATATTGAGCAACTAATCCTATAATTTAGAAAATACGGCATAAAGACACATTAGAAAAATATGGAGGGAGAACTATATACCTTTGTCGTGATAAACAAGAAGGGTTTATTTTTGCTATATCACATACATTCTTTGCAAAGGCAAAAAGAACACAACAGAAATAAAGCAGCAAGTGCACTTTGGGGGACAGAACCATCAAGAGGAACAGGAATCCTTCATTTCCTTTTCTGTGCAGTTTGACTTCCTCGGAATGCAGGATGAGGCAAAGCAGGTGGCTACAACTCTGCAGAATTCTAAAAATAACTGGGTTGTAAGAATCTTTGTGCGGGGAAAAAACAGTCATATATAAAATGTACAATTGGCTCTGGCATATATTAGTTCATTCTTGGCCCCCTTAATAATACACAATCCAAAATTAAGTTTGCGTTAAAGTTTGATTGAAATTTCAACACACACTGTTCCACTAAAACTTTATCTACAAGTATGAACTTGATTTTTAATAAAGAGTCTGAATGAGTAAACAAGGACTATTATATAGGATATATTTAATTCTGATATATGAAGGGAGGGACTATCAGTAGTTTAAAATGCAAACATCACTTACAATTAACGTTTTCAGGAGCGCAGTGGAACTATACCTGTAGAGCATCTGAGGAGTCCACTACAAACACTGGTTCAAAAGACATTTTGTTTTAAAATTCTTTGCAAATGGTATTATATTCCCATCAGGATTAAGAAAATGCTTGGTACTGGAAATGATTAATGTTAGAGATGCAATTCATCTCCTGGGTCTTTTGTTCCTCTCTGTTATTATTGCATGAAGGCTCAAACTTATTAATAAGGTGCTTATATTATCAGTGCTATTATTATCCACTGGGGCCCAGCTTGGTAATTTGAAGAGTTATGGAAGGATATTATAGTCATTTCATAGATAATTTGTTGACAAGTGCCAAGCTTCTCATTACTAAGTATTGGAAGCAAGATCACGAACCTTTAATGGACACCTGGAAAAGAAAGATCTGGAATATTATGGCAATAAGTACATTAACTTCTCATAAACTACTTAGGTATGGGAAAATATTCATATGAATTATTTAGAAAACAATAGCATTGTTTTATTGGAACAGAGTTACACTGAATGAATACGTTAGACAAGAAATCCTATTTATGATTTAGTGTAACAAAATATTATTTTGAAACTGGAAGCCTGCATTGGAATTTTATTTGAGTACTGTTTCTGTGTCTTTATCATATTTTTGTAAATGTATAAAACAATTTAAAACATTTAACATCTTAAGACAGACTTTATCTTTTAGGCATTTAATATCCAAACATGTTCATTATTAACAGTTAATAATATTATGTCTGATAAATTAGTATAGCAACCGGGCCATCCTAAGCATTGAAGTTGGTGGGCTTAAAAGGGCATAACTCTGCTTAGGATGGCACTGTCAGTCTGCTACAAATCAGAACCAGAATGCAGAAACATAATTCACCCAGGATAAAACTCTTCCTGCAAAAAATATGTTGTAACATGCCTTTTTCTGAGCAACTGCAGCCCTGTGTAATTTCTCTTTCATCTGGTCATATGTTTCTTCTGCCTTTGTGATGCGCTGAATGAGTTTATGTTTTTCTTCCAACCATTCCACACGTTTGTCTTCAAAATTCCTAAGGGGAAAAAATAAGCAAATTTTGCCTTGCAAACCTAACCTAGTTAGCAGGTTCCCTCTACATAGTTAATCACCATAGACATCCTTGCCAGTCCTCTTTCTCTCTAAGGATATGGCACATGAAGCAAGGCAAGCGCACATGTGCAACCTACAGGGCAAATTTCTTACAGCCGCTTATTACTAATTATTAAGATATTTTATTCTTCAAGGCAGCTATCAATTCAAGGCAGCTATCAATAATGAGATAATCAAAATGAAACTATCAAAATATAACTTAGTAATTATGATCATATCCATAACAAACTAGAAAGACCAAACAGCTGACGAAAAAAATTAAAGCAGACATCAGGAGCCAGTGTGGTGTAGTAGTTAAGAATGTCAGATGAGTATCTGTGATATCCCAGTTCAAATCCTCTTCTGTGCCATGGAAACTTGCTGGGTGACCTTGGGCCACTCACACCCTCTCAGCCTAACCTACCTCACAGAGTTATGGTGAAGATAAAATGGAGGAGAGGAGAATGATGTAAGCTACTTTGGGTCCACTGGAGAGAAAGATAGGGTTGGGTACAATGAATTAAAAAAAATAATTACAGAGTTCATTAATTCCAGATGACTCCCTTAAAAATGTTATGCCCACAAAACTGTTACCTTGTAAGAGAATGCACAAGAAGCCCCTCCTTTTTTTTTTTTGATGGCATACCTGGGGAGAAACCTAGTCTTACATTTTAACTGTAGTTCAATCTAGATAGCATTCCAGAGGCTGAAAAGGCTCTTGCTCAAGTAGTGATGTATAAGGAGCAGAGGTTCAGTTGACAACCTGAGCAAACAGGTAAGTGAATGTGGACTGAAACAGTCCTCCAGCTAAACTGTGATAGTATTGAGCAATGGGGGCAGGCCATCGGAAAGGAGCAGAATTCCAAGGGTTAGAGGAGCAATTCCCAGGCTGTGATGGGGCGTCCGAGTAAGCCCCAATAAATAAAAATCATATAATTAAACATTTCCATAATCCCACAGACAGAGCTACATGTTACATTGCTGCGTGATTCACCTCTGGCCTCATCTCCTTCCAGCCAGCCAATATTGTGGTGAGGAATCCTGCCATGTCTCTCCGTTTATGGATTCATTATTCTGCCTCTGCCTGAGTCATCGCTATGTGCCCCCAAAATGAAGTTAGAAAAAGCATGCCTTCATTACACATGGGGAAGCATTGTGCTAATGCACCAAGAGCAGGATTTAAATTCCAGTAACTTTTGGCATCCACTTGCATGCAGCAATTATGGCAACAAATCTGAAGAGAAAAGGCTTCATGTACTCCGAAATTCTACTGGAGGCACATTGGCTATGAAACATTCATTTAAGATCTGCAGCATATAGGAATGGTGTCAGGCAGTGTTCCCTCTAAGCCTCTGGCTCACACATTTTTGTCTTAGAGAGCCAGTTTGGTGTAGTGGTTAAGTGCGCGGACTCTAATCTGGGAGAACCGGGTTTGATTCCCCACTCCTCCACTGGCACCTGGCTGGATGACCTTGGGCAAGTCATAGCTCTGTACCAGCTGTTCCCTCAAGGACAGCTTGGGAAAGAGTTCTCTCAGCCCCACCTACCTCACAGGGTGTCTGTTGTGGGGAGGGGAAGGGAAAGGAGTTTGTAAGCCGCTCTGAGACTCTTAAGTGAGTGAAGGGCGGGATATAAATCCAATCTCTTCTTCTTCTTCTTAGCTCAGGAAGGATGGCTTCAGAGCAATCTAATTTATACAGTAGCCTAATCTCTGGCTCACAATGTTAATGCCAGTAGCTCACAAAGTAGAATGTTTGCTCACAAGACTCCACAGCTTAGAGGAAGCATTGGTGTCAGGGCATCAGCTTCCCTGGGCAGAAGCCAGCACTTCAAAAGGCTCACCCCTCTACTGCTGAAACCCTTTGTGGCTCCTTTTCCTGCCTTGTCCTCACTTGTTCTCTCATCTGCCCGCACATTTAGATGGGCCACAAAGAGGAGGGGCTGCCACAGGGGTCCATCAGAGATAGTATTGCGTCAGGACTCTCCAAAACTTGGAGCCTGCACTGGCAGCAAATAAAAAACCCTTAGATGTTTAATCTGTAGTCTCAGGAGAAAGAACCATTAGGAGAAAAGATCCAAATAAAAGCCCCATTTTTCCCTGCCCCCCACATGGCTTAGAAAATGAAATAACTCTCCAAATGCAACACATCTCCAAATGTAGCACATCAACTCTTGCCAAGCAGTGGAGTAATTAGGCCCAGACTCCCTGGAACTAGATGCATTAAGGGCTAGTAGCAAGTTCCAAGGGATCAGATTCATTAAAAAAACAAAAAACACTTTAAGATGTGAAAGAATATCCAGCTGAAGCAATGTGCTCATCAACTTTTTCTTACATCTCAAGTTCCTCATATGCAGAAGTGGGTTGCCTGCATACAATAATATTTCTTCCAAAGCACTAGGAAAGTTTTCAAATAAATCAATAAGAATTAAGTGAACTCTTGACCTCCAAAAATAACAACTTGTCAAGGGCACTTAAGAACTGGCTATAAATACTTAATCAAACTATCATCTTGAAACTGCTGAGCTTGACAAATCCCAAAGACTTACTATAGAAACTGATGACTGAGTCACACATTCATGTACAATGACCCCGAAAAAGACAAGATAAGCAACCACTAGAAAATATTTTGCTAGAGACAAAATGTGTGCTGTGTGTGGTATCTGATAATCCATGACAGCCACCTCAGACGCATGAATATAATCACTTGAAGTTGCATCATCAAATGAAGAAACATGCTCTCCCACCTTAGAAGAGTGGGAATTTTAGAGATACATTAACAGTACACTGATTCTTGTGCTGTGGTAGCAGGTGTTACTGAAGCAACTTTCTGCACAACCAATCAGATCTCCAATGGCCAATCAAAAGCCCTGCCAGGCAAAGCCCCACCTACTTTCTAAAAACATCTGGGCACCAAACGAAGTGTCAGCAGGTTTCATGGCACCCTGCAGCACCATTTGGGAACCCCTAGTGTGTGTATTTTCAAATTACAGCTATCAGATATGAAACCTAGTAACTATTTAAATCATATTTAAAAGCTACTGCAACAGAGAAAATTCATATTACAGTCAGCTGATAATCAAAGTTCATTTTTCACAGTATTGCTTTCTCGTGGTAAGAGGTACATGTTCAGACACGGCTTGACAAATCTCAAAGGTCACCAAGGGTGCCTAGTAATTTCACTGTGGTATTTTCAGCAATGATTTTATTGCAGTCTCTCCCAGCAATACTTAATGGAAGTACAAAGGGATGGATCCAGCCAGTTTTTTCACTGGTGAGAAAGGAAGGAAGGATTTCCTTTAACTACCATAAAGGCTATGTCCTGCATGGACAAAAGCAACGGGGGGCAGTAATAAGGAGGAGAAGTGGCTGAGATTGAGTGATAGAACTGGCTGCAACCACCCAAAAGCTTATTATTTGGCATCAGAAAGTTTTGTTCTACGATATCACAGAATATCATCAGGCAGACTGGTTAACTTGTACTAACTATTGGGCTTGCTCCTCTAAACTGGAATATCTGTTTTGGGCTCGTTTGGAAGCTTTTTCTCTGGTCCCCCTCTTTAAGTGGAATGCATTAGGGTCCAGCTATGCTACGGTGAAGGGATAACAGTGTGATAAGCTGCTCTGAGTCCCAATTAGGGAGAAAAGCAGGATATATTTTTATAATTAACATATTTTATTGGTTTTTTCAAAATCTAACAACTAATCTACAACTACAAAAGAAAAAAACTAAACTAACCTAAAGTATACAAGGACAGATTTGCTAAATAAAGTTTCAGAGTTAAATCTTTCCCAGTAATACAAAACAGATATTGTTTGATTATTATCATAGCTTAATAATGTGCTGATACATCAGCACTTCAATCAAATAATAAAAACAGTATATAAGTAAATGTTGCTAGGGCTCCACATTTTCTAGATCTTCTAATTTTTTTCCTCTTCTGCCTCTCTTGGGAATAGTCTCTTGGACCCTGGATTGTTTGGGGATGGCTGCCCCTATCTCAGAGATAGATTCTTCGCTTGTCTCGCTGGAACTTGTTGATTCCAGACTCCCTGTATCATGTTCGCTGGTCTCTCCTTCTTCTTTCTCCTCTGTTGTCTTGGTTTCCTTCTCTGGATTTTGTTGTAAGTCCAAGAAAGCCTTTGCCTTAAGAAGAGAGTCAATCTTTTCTTTCTTATCTTTGGATTTAAACATTAGGCCTTCAGGGAATATCCACCTGTAAGAAACAGATTTTTTTTCTGCAGGAATACAGTTAAGTTCTTACAGGGTCTTCTTCTTTTCTTAACTTCAAATGGAACATCTTTTAAGACTCTAACATTTTTGTCCATGATTTTCAAGACAGACCCATTTGTGGCCTTGAGCACCACATCTCTTGTTGTTCTTTTGGCGCATCTAACTACTATCTCCCCAGGCAGATTAATTTTTTTTAATGAATTCAGGATATACCCTATAGGTATATCATTTTTCAAAAAATCCTCTTTTAAATCCGTCACAGGAGACAATGCTTAACTCATAAGCTCTTTGAGATCCTCACTTTCCTGCTCAGGTACACCTTGAAATCTTAGGGCATAAGCTGATTTTTCCATTTGAGGTCTTAAGAGTTGATCTTTTTCAGATTTCCTTTCTTTTTCCACTTTTTGCAGTCTTTCATCCATGTTTTTGGTCTTAATGTCAATTTTCTTTACATCTTTGGCAATCTTCTCCGATTGTATATTGGTATGCTTAAGTTGCTGTTGTACTGCATCCAGTTTTTTATTCATGTCTGTCATTTGTTCCATCAGAGGGCGCAATGCTGTTGCCAACGTTAGAGAAGTTTGGAGTAGAATCTGGTCTTGTGACTGGAAGTACTGATCTTGTAGTTCTTGGTGATTGTTTTGATCTCATCGCCATTTTCTCAGTCAGACTCATGTTTACATTCCAGGAAAACTTTTAAAACATTGAGGGAAGCCCGTGGACAGAAATGCTTAGGATAAGTATGCTTTTTATTTGATTGAGGTAAGAAAGCATTCTGTGCCCAGTCCCGAAAATTGTTTTCTTAGTTTGCTTGTTTTCAGCCGGGGTGTGTGTGTGTTTGAGTTCCCTCCCCCTCCTGTGCTGTAAATAGGGCTTTGGGCAAAAGGTTCTTTTCAGCCAGCCACCATTAACTCACTGCTTTTTACAATTTGTAAATTGCTTTATGGGGGTCATTTAGTCACTTGACTCCTTGCTCGCTGTTTCAGGTGCCGTTTCTATGTTCCATTGATGGATCGGCCACAGTGGGACCATCGGGGTATAGGAAGCCTCGATCTGTTGGCAATCTGCCTCCAGAGCAGCTACCTCCATGCCCCCTGGCTAGGAGTCCTCTAGAAGGACTCCGGGGGGGGGATCCAGATCAACTGGATCCCCTCCCAGCCGGGGCATTATGGGCCGACTCCCTTGGAGCTGCAAGGAGCCATGCATCAAAACTGCCAAACCAGAAGCATCTATTTTTTATAATTAAAATAAGGTTAAGATTAGGTATTGTTGGACAGTATTTAAAAAAACTGGACATTAAAATACAGAACTCTGAAGGACATTAAAATATAAAACTCTGAAGAAAAAAGCCGGCCTCCTGCATTAAGATATAATGTGTACCTCTCCGCATCTAACTGAGCCCTCTCTGCTTGACTTCTTGCATTTTGACATTCATTTTTTAATCTTTCCAGCATTTCCTTGAGTTTCTGATTGGAATCCAGCAAGTCATTCTCTGACTGCGAAAGTGAAGCCACACGGAGCTGCAAATCTTGGATGTGCTGCCAAAAAAAAAAAAATCCTTAAGAGATTAATTCTGTATTACTTGTCAGAATTCTAGAGGTCAAGCCAGATGTGTCCAGTCATGGTATTGTTGCCAGGCTTGTGAGTTCACAAAACAGCTGGTTGGCTACTGCTGGAAACAGAATGCTGGACATTAGGTTTCTCATCTAATCCAGCAGAGCTCTTTTCCATTATCTGTTCTTATCTATTTTTTAAAACTGGCAAGCCCAAATGGAAACGCATGAACACAAATTTCCCTTAAATCTGTTGGTTTCTGAATTAAAACTGAGTGGTCTAATGCTTTATCACAAAAATACAAAAGAACATGTCATCAAACACTCACCTGCTTAAGATTAGCATTGCCGCTTCTCTCTTTTTCTAGCTCTTCAGAATTAATAACTTGCTGTTGAAGCTTTAGCCTACAAAAGTAACACAATGTAGTATCTTATATATATATATATATATTTAAAAAATAAAACAATCCATGTGAGGTTGATACGTTGAAATTTAAAATCTAAGAGACAGTGGCATAAAGAACTGAGGAATAACAACAAAAGGTGGCCCGGTCCAATATTAATCCTCCACCATGGATCTAAAAGAAATAACAGGTTCCCAAGGTATGCTTTACTAAAGATGATTGCTACTGATACTTCTTGGGAGGTGCAGGAGATGGAGAGTCACATCGGAGCATAAATACAGAGCATCCTAGCATTTGTTGAACACTAACAAGGGGGTAACTATATAGGTAGTGATCTTTTTAAATGATAGTATAAGGATACCTTGTCAGCTATTTGAAATTTAATAAAGATACAAAAGATTTAGCATAATTAAAAAGTATACACCACATAAATGAAAAGATCTGACCAAATCAGACATAGAAGCCTGGACATAAGAGTTAGTGAACATGGCAGCCAAGCAGGGTATACAACTCAGGTCTCAAAAGGAGAGAAATAAATACATATGGGGAAATCTTGTATAAAAAGGAAGTACTGACTGGCAGTACTGATTACCATCTTTATTTCATATCTCTGCCCCCCCCAACTATTTAGTTTGCTTCTGTCATTTGTACTGGTTTTGCTAATCTGAACTACAAGGAAAGGTGAGGTATAAATGTATTAATTAATTTGATTTGTTCTTTTTCTACATGTAGATAATTATGAATGGGTGTCAGCATGTGGTTGGATATACAAAAGGTTCACTACAAGAGCTAAAGTCCTTAATAGAAGGGAACTTTATAGCAGGTAGAAATTGTAAAGACAATGTTGAATGGAATGCTAGAGAATTAAATGGAGATGAAGAAACAGGCATCTGCAACAACTTCTTATTGATTTACATGCTTATATTAAAATTAAAAATCCAATATAGCCATTTTAAAAATACTATGAATAAACTGCCACTGAAACTTGAAAGACCTAATTGATGAAGTTTCATCAGTTAGGTCTTTCAGGTTTCAGTACTGCATAACTGAACATATGGAGACATTTCAAGAACAAATAGAAACATGCTGATGCTGGCAGAGAGACAGTTACAAAATAAGAAATTTCCATCTGTATACATTCATGTATGAACTCATTTTTGAAGGAAAGAGATACTTTTTCTGCTCAACTTACACACAAGCTGCTAGGTGTTATGGTCCACATTTATGTTCTATGCATATTTGTGCAGCATGGAATGCCATGTTCCATAAAATATGAAAAATGGATATGCCTAGTTACCATTACAATCACTTCATATTACCTAAGGTTCTGAATTTCCCTTCTGTTGGACTCTTCTGTCAACTGCAGAGCTGATATTTTCTTTTCATATTGATCCTTTTCCAGTTGTCTCTCAGAGTCTTGCTCCATTTTGTTTTTCTCCATTTCTGCCAATTTGGTTTCAAGTTCTAGTCTGAAACATTATGCAATATTTATTAGCTGTGAAAAGCAGCAATAATTTTTATTTCTTTATCTTAATCATTTTATTTCTTTACTTAAATCATCAATAGTCCAGCCCTGCCAACCACCCTATGAAAGCTAGGGATATGCATTCAGATATTTAATTAATCAAAATCCAAAACTACTTTTGGTAAGCAAACTGAATTGAACAGACCAAAATTTAACAACAGATTTTCAGAAATCTTTGGATTTTGCAATTATTGCAGCTGCCTGGCTTGGAAACTGGCCTGGCTGCTTGCTTTTAAGAGTTACCAGAAATCAGTTATGTGAAGGGATGTTTACCAATCAGCAGAACTACATGGGTCCTGCCACCAAAGTGGTTTACACTGGTAGGTCTGCCTTTCCAAAGTGTTTGCAATGATTGCATTATTGGCTTACTGAACTGGAGAGGGTTGCAATTCCACATAAGCGGTGGCTCCTGTTTGCTCATGTTCTTGGGTACTGAGACAAATGTTTTGCCTGCCTGTTGTGTATGCAGCATTGCAGATGTTTCAGAGAGGGGAAACATACAGCTGAATGCTACACTTGTCCTTTTGCCCTCAGCAATGCCGCCACTAGGGTGATAGATAACATGTTTTATTTGCATTCTAGGGAGGAAGGTGAGTCTGCTCAAGTATCTGTAGAACACAGTGAGACCACAACACCTCAGTGGGTATAATTCCATTCAGCTACAAAAACAAACCAGTTAGTGTTATGGTGATCTTTAGGCGAAATGTCAAAACTCACACATCTACCTCAAAGGCAGAAGGGGCCTTTGTAGTTCTGTAAGGAGTTCACTCACCCAATCCCATTCTCTACTTGCTCAGAGCAGAGATGGCACTATGTTTCCAACAAATAAGATGCCTGCCTGATGAGCTGTATTATATAATTATGACTTGCACTTACTCTGCCATGTTTCCCACTTTCTTGGCCAGTCTTGCCAAATGCCTCCATCTGCAAACTCTGCATCTACCTGTAATTTGGCAGGGAGGACCCCTTGGGAAAGGAATACATTCTCCACATATTTCATACAAGTGGGATTGCAGAAAAAAGTTACATGTTGAAATATGATCTTCATTGAAGTGAAAAAGCTTAACAACTGTAAAAAATACTGTGAACATCCCTAAATGCTATACTACCAAAAGCTTCTTGGAAGGGAGAGAGACTAGTTTCAGAAAGTTTAGGCTGTACGGCCAATAACTGTAAAGCACTTTCAAAACTCAAAAGTGCAGTAGAAATAATAATTACCAAGGCTTTATAGCTGAGACACAATGCACAGTATACAGTAATTGGGAAGGAGTCTGTTAATGCTCTCAGTTTTTAACTCTGTATATGGGCTGGACAACAAAATGCACAAATGCACTTACTTTTCCTCCTGAAATACTGCAAGCTTCTGGAAGCCTTCTTCCTTTGCTGCTTGTACTTTTCGTACTAACTCACGATCCTTTTCCATTAAAAGCACTTTATGCCGCTCTAATGTTGTCTTCAGTATTTCGTTATCTGACCGTAACTCTGGTTTTATATATTTAAAGTTAGTATCCAGCATTGCTAGTGCCATCTGTTATTTAAAGTGTTACTTCTTCACACTCAAGAATCACTTTTAGCCGAGTTCAGTACTCCCTTGTTTGTTGCCTTACTAGATGCCTCCCACTGCCCATTTAGGCTATGAACTGGGAACTCTTTATTCATCTGAAATTTAACTAGGAAGGTCCCTTGTGAACAGGATACATTCCCTGAGAAATGTATCCCTACTTGAGAAAGTTAATTTAAAAGAAATTCCACACAAATGTAAGAAGACTCTTTGGCTTGAATCCTATGACACAGTTCCCCTGCAGTGGAAAACCTCCACAGCGGCCAGAGAGAAGCAGAAGGGCAACAGTGTCATAGGATCCAAGCCTTTATCTGCATTCAGGAAACTATGTCTGTCACAAACACGAACAGGTTTAATCCTGGGGGTATGTGCTCCCTTCTTGGCCATCTCTTCTCATGCACAGTACCACAGTTGAAATTTATTTATTTACTCAACTTATATCCCGCTCTCCCCGCCGAAGCAAGCTCAGGGCTGGATACTTTAACAAGTTGGGGCTTGTTTCATGCTTCTTATTAGTGATTTAATGGGGGCAAGGAAAGAAACAAAACTCAGTTTGTAAAGGCACCCAGATCTGGATGTCACCACAAACTGGATTGAAAACTTCCTTAAAACAGGAAGTCGAATTGCAGTTTGGCCCAAGAAAGGAGTGCCTGAGAATTAACCACATTCATCTTGCCACAAACAACAGCTCCTTTCTTCCTGACATCTGAAGAGACTCTTTATTTCCCACTGATCTAACTGAGAAAGGTAAGCACAACTTTTTCCTATGGAAACCAATGAGATTTAGAATTGCTTAACTTTGGCTGGGGTGAGCCCTATTTGTAATGAGTATTTAACTGTTTACCCCAGTTTACAATTAGTGGGAGTAAGGTACTGACAGATGATTATGGGACTGTAATTCTTATTTCCAAGAAAAATCTCACAAATATTCCTGTGATTAAAACTGCTATAATATGCCTGTTATTAAAGACAGATCAAATAAAAAAAATTAAAATAAAATATTCACAAGTCAGATAGAGGTATGATGGTGAAAAAGTACCCCTCAAATAAATGAATCACAAATAACTATATTCATTTAGCCAATTTACATTTGTCCATGTTAGCATATAATAGTGAGGACCACTTGTCACTGACATTAATCTTTGTTAATTTTCTCCTTTCAATATAAAAAAGATGTCCAGTGAAATAATGGAAACAGTCCTTTCCCCTGCTGCATAGCAGTGCTTCTTGGGTTATAGCTATAGTTATCGTAAGATAAAATAATGGTTGTAACAAAGTTTTACCATCTATTTCAGTCTGAAGCTTGTTTCTTCCTCTTTCTATCTCACTCCTGGTTCGTGCAGCTTCCAGTTTGATGTTTGTTATTTCTAACTTGTTCGAATGCTTAACTTCTTCAGCCTACAGAACAGAATAGAAATTGTTAGCAGATTTTAGTTTCTATCGTAGTATTTTCCAGAAACGGTTAGAGGCAGTGCTTTCAAGCAGTTTACAATCTCCTTGAGATGGCTTCCTGAAATTTTATAATGTGAAATAATCAATATGACTTGTGAAACACTAAAACAAAACAAAAACCCAACCTATATATTTTGTTTATTTATTACACTTATATGCCACGCTAGAAACTTTATAAAACATGTAGCTATCATAGTTCAACACTGATCAAAAGCACTCTTTTGGTGGTACTTTTATATCAGAATGCTGATGTGATGTTCTGTGGAACAAGAAACTAAGATCCATAGCTCACTGAGAGCATTTCTAGAACCCAGTTTTATCTACAGGTTCCAGAGCCCTGTAATCAACGGTGGACTGTCCCCTCCCATGCAAGAACTGCTGTAGATGTTCTACACAATAAGAACTGTGTATATCTGCTCGATGAAATGATATGGCTGCTGTTGCCTACTTTTGAGCAAATTATCCCTAGTTTCTGGGGTAGGACAGCCTAGTAATTGATACACACAAAGTCTACACATGATGCTATACAACATGGGTATGAGCCAGATCTATACATATAACAGTAGGCCATGTTCACATGATTTGCTCAGACCTCACATAGAATATACCTTTGTGTGTCAGTTGATCCTAGGTATTTTTAATATCCAAATCAATTGTATCTTATCTTAGGCTGCATTCAAATATCACTTTGACATTCCACTGACATATGCACAAACCTGTCTTGCTGCTGTGTTTACCCATGCAGCTCACTCCTCCCTCCCTTTCTCATGCAGAGAATCCTGGCTAGAAATTATCTCTGATTATCCATATTATATAAATTTAGATTTGGGTTAATTGGAATCAGCTCCCCTCCCCAGAACTGGGATTCTAAACCAGTGTTAAATCCAGGTTTAAAGTCCTGATCTGTAGGGACAAAAATGATTCCAGTTAACGCAGGTACTCATATTTGTACGTCCTTCTCTACCAGTCTAGAACAGTTCAAATACATCTTTCTGCTTGCATCATAAAACACTGTCATTTTCCAGTGGAAGACAAGCATTGCCTGAACTAAAAACTTCTATGGTCTAACCTGTTCTAGCGCAGGAATTATGGCAGCAATGAGAATTATGTAACTAAAGAAAACTTCTCATCATCATGGCAATGTCAAATGTAATCACAGCTTGCCAGTGTGCAAAAGATACAGAAAGAATTACATGGTACCCTAATCAGTGCATTGTGAATTCTGACTTTTTTGGCAAAGATGTACTGTTTGCAGTATAGCTTAATAAGCTTATAATAAACCATTTATGCACTGAAGTCAGCTCACTTCTCTGTCATCATTGCATCTGTGCAATGCCATCTGGAGGAGCTTCTCTGGGTTGTAAAGGGGCTCTCATCCCAGATCCCTGAGGATGTAGACCAGGAAAACATACAGGCCTGCCGTGACTCTTTTGCGATGCATTTTGCAGATAAAAATGCTCGCATTTGCCATGACCTATATGGCCCAGTTGTGACAGTTCAGTCTCAGGGTGCCATTGGATTGCAGTTTGGTCCTAGATGTATGGATGACTTTCATTTGGCGAGACCTGATGAAGTAAACAAACTGTTTAGAAGTGTGTGGTACGCCATATATAGGCTTGACCCTTGCATTTCATGGATGTTGGTATCAAGCCAAGCAGGGTTGGTCAAGTGCGTCCAGAATGAAATAAATGCCTCTCTATGGCAGGGTATAGGTTAAACAGCCTTGAAACAGGCAGACTCCTACTGAAGAACATATCCCTAGACCCCACTGACATCAACGAATACCACCCACTATCTCCCTATCCTTGCATTACTTTCTCTTAGCCATACTGGAATAGAGATGGGAGTTTGGATATTTGTTTTTCCTAGTTCAAAGCAGTTCATCTATTTTGTCAACTTTATTCATTTTGTGCTTGCTATTGAACATTCTCACAATGTTTGGAGACGACTGTTTGAATCTACACATTTATCACAGGACTGTTCTAAACTAGGGGGCCCAACCTTGATGAACCTGTGGGCACATTTCAAATTCTGGCAAAGGTAGCAGGCATCACTACAAGAGTGGAAGGTTATTACTAAACTTCAGAATATCCCATGTCAAGCCTTCCATCTATGAGGAAAGCAGCTATTTCCAAATGGGCAGACCCACTTTTAGGGTCTCGTGAAGCACCTATTGTTCCAATGAGTAACTAGTTCTTTACTTTGGGGAAGACGCAAGTGTACACCAGGAAATGCATTGGTGGCTCCATGGGTTCTGTATTAGGAAATCACCTTTTTAAACATTCACTAGCATTGCCATTATAGATGAAATACTTAAGAACAGAGACATAAATTTTGCTTTGAAAGGCAGCCTTTTAAACTATTAAAAACTATTGTTTAAAGATTAATTAAAATAGAGGGGGGATGGACCCTGCGAATCCTCTCAGTTCTCCTTCGGTTCTTAACAACAGACTCCCCTGCTCATCACTAGCTTTCTTGTTTAAACATTTATAGAACTATAAAGGGTAAATGAATTCTTATAATTTACATTTAATTATTTACGCCCCTATTCAAGCATATAGTCTTTTTTTCCTATTCTTGTTAATTTGATCTTTCATTTCAGTAGCAGACTCCTGTTGCCACATGGCCTTGTCATATCAGATGAAGATTAGAATGTAACTGAGAGAATTTTACAAAGAACAAAGATTAGATTACCAAGGTTTGCCAGAGAGTGTACAAATAATAAATCTCTGATCTCCATTTGTCCAGTCTCCAGCTGTGATTATTAACTCTTTGCTAGGTGTAGGAATTGAATTGTTTTCTAACAACAATGTACAGGCTACACAAATATTTTAGGCGTACTTGTAAATCCACTTCAAAATAAATGAGGCTTCCTTGAATGGCATTCAGGATGTGAGTATTAATAATACTGTCCCTGTTAGGCCCCAGCTATGTTATATTAACTAATCCTATTTATTTCTTAGTTGGTCAGTGCTTTAGTTCCTCTTTGTTCAGTAACTGATCTGACCTTACAGTTATCAGATTTGGCTTGCCTCCCTCTGTGTTAATACAATTATTTTCTTTTTTGTCTGTCATTTTTTCTATTGAGGGAACTGACAATATTTTTGGCCAGGGGAAAAAAAATCCAGTTCTAGCATATGAAATCTGGAAACCAATTTTACACTTATGTCAATAAATACTGCAAATTCATGAAATAGGCACCTGGGATTTCCCAGATCTGGTTGTTGATGATCAGTGATTATCTCTACACTAGCAAACCCCCACATGGCTCCACTAGACAAAGAGGCAATTTCAGTCTTGGCACTTTGAAACAGATTGCCGCTTACCTTCTCAGTAACATTTGAGCATCTCTCTTGTCCAACCCTTGGGCTTCTCATAACTCTAAAAATTCTTGCTTCTATTTGCATTTTTCTACTAATAGCTAGGGTTGCCAACTCCATTTGAGAAATTGCTGGAGAACTGAGGGGTGGACCCTAGGGAGGATAGGGTTTGTGGAGGGGAGAGAACTCAATAGGGTATAATGCCATAGAGTCCACCATCTAGAGCTGCCATTTTCTCCAGGGGAAATGATCTTTGCAGCGTGAAGATCAATTATAATTCTGGAGGATTTCACAGGCCCATATGAGGGTCAGCAGCCCTACTAATTGTCCTTATTCTCTTCTCACTTATTTCCTGCCTTTCAACAACTCTAAACAACCTCCAGTAGTCTTTTGTGATTGTTTTTTTTCTTTTCTTTCCTAGAATTCAGCTTCACTTAGCTGAGCAGCTGGGCTGTATCATTTTAGATTGCAATTAAGGCCCATGTGACTAAATGATCTGCTATACATATACTTTCCCTTTGATTAGAAACCTAGAAATGTCAGGGAAAACGCTAAACTAGAAGCAATCACCCAGACAACTAGCTTTCTATTTATGGGGAAAGTTTTGTATCTGAAAACATTCAATTCTATGAACTACACTCTGTAGTGATACACTCAGGTTTACTAACTCAGTGAGAAATATGCCTCTGAACAGACAGCACTGAGATAGATTGCCAATGGTTGATCTGAGTATAAGGCAGTTTCCCTAATGGCTATTAAATGTGAATTCTGTAAGTCATTGCTGCCTTAAGCATTTGGGCCAGAGAATAAAATATTAGGGATGCTTTTCAAGCACAGTAAGAATACAGCTTCTCAAGCACTGAATTACAAGAAAAGAAAAAGAGAATGGAGACAGTTTGTCTCCAAAGAGACATTTAGCAATAATGTTTCCTGTAAGAGCTCTGAAAATACAGCCTATAAACCATAAAAACACACTTACTTTAGTAGTCAAAGCACTGATCTCCCGTTCTGCTTTATGAAGTTTGCTGGTTAAGACTGTATTTTGCTCATTACTCAGCAGCAGTTCTTTTTCAACACGCTCAAGCTGCAGTTTAACTGACTGTTTCTCTGCCTTCAAATTAAGAAAATCAAGTTTTAAATTGCTGTATGGAAGAGACTTCTGGATCCTATTCCTAAAGCTTTTTATGCAGAAGGAGTTTCCACTGATATTACAGGAATTTACTTTCAGATGCACACGCAGGATTGCATCTGCAATATATTTCTAGCTCTCAAATGTGGTTGGAAAGTTTTGGTACTATCAAAACGTAAGCTACACCTGTACACTGCTTTGTAATATGGACTTAATTTCTCATGAAACATCTAGTAGAGTTTAGGCACTACATTATAAAATAGCAAACTGATTATTAAATAGAATATTAATTGTACATCAAAAGTCACATTGTAGTTTAAGATTAGAATTAACATATATAATTATATTTTTCTAAAGGCATTTGTGTCATTTCTAGAACAGGGGTGTCAAACATGCGGTTCGGGGGCTGGATTAGGCCCCCGGAGGGCTTCTATCAGACCCGCACTGGATCAGGCTCACAAAGGCCATCTCCTGCTTCCAGTTTTGTTGCTGCTGTTGCATCATAGCTTGCTTCACCAGACTCTCTCAATTGCTCAGCCATTTCATGTTTTCCCCTGGGTCCTAGACTCAGAACTCTGAGCATGAGATTTCTGTGGTGAATGTCAATAAATCAAAAGTAGGATTGCAGTTTACAGGTACACACCTGAACAGCATACTCAAGATTGCAACAGCATAGACATTTTGATGCAATAATTCAGAACAACAGGTGTCAGTTACCAGATACTATTAAATAAACAAAATATTGCAAGAGTGCTAATGTTTTAAGCATGTTTTTATTTTAAGTAAAAATCTTTGTGTTTGTGTCCTTTATAAAGTTTATATCTCCGCTACCTGGCATTACATTTTATGACACACATGGTCCGGCCCAGCAAGGTCTCATTTATGTCAGTTCCGGCCCTCATAACAAATGAGTTTGACACCCCTGTTCTAGAATCACAATATCTTTGTTCCCTCTGTATTAAATCACTTCTAACATTTCTCACCCCCAAAACAGTAATTATTGACAACATCATGACTTAACAGGTTATGTAAGTAAATAGTCCATTCACAAATGTAAGTCCATTTCCATTCACATTTCCAGTACTCCTTTGCAAGAAAACAGTTTTATTGGAGACAGAGTCAGGTGGAAGTCACGTCTTTGATAGCTTAATACAAGTTTGGAGCTGTGACCAAATTCTACGTACACCCCGCACACAGAAAAGGAAGACAATGAGAACGCCTTACCTCCAAGGATCTTATCGCAGCCTGCATCTCAGCTAACTGACGTACTTGTATCCTTTGTACATTTTCCGCTTGCATACCAGAATTTTCTCTCTGGGCTCTGAGTTCTGTTGCTTCAGCTTCTAACCCCTTTAATTTCTGGACTAGCTGGGCCTTTTCTCTTAGCAGTGCTTCCACTCGTTTGTTGTCTCTTGAAGGATCAACACTAAGAAGCTGGTTATGCAGGTCTTCTTTATCTTTCTCCAGTCTTGCTACCTATTGGTAGTTGAACAGACCAATGCTATGGGCACAGTCTAGTCAGGAATCCTGTTTCTTACATGACACACAGAACAGGAGGTCTGGACGGCAGTGTCAGGAGGAATCACGGATCTCCATTCCTTGTAGTTACTTCCCACACTGCCTGAAGGCTCACCAATACACTCATATGGGCAGGAGGGAAAAGGAACCCTCAGCATGCAGAAACTATACTAGTATTCAGACTGAATCAGGACCTACATGTTTATATTGACATAAACATCACATTATTAAGCTCGCTAATCAAGTAGTGAAGCTATTAGTTGATACACCAAGAATATTAGTGAAATGCATAAAATTTGAAGTAGTATCTGTACTAATGGCTCCTTCTGTTGGGGAATCTAAAGACAGAGCTAGGAAGTGGTCTCTTCCCCATTTCAGACAGAGGAGACGCATCAATACTTCTTTAAAAAACCCTAGTGATTATTTCCACTTTATTATGAACAGCAGTGAAACAAGGAAATTATTCATTTACATTATTTATTTATTTATAGACTTATACATACATTATTTATTTATTTATAGACTTATGGGTCACAGGGCACAAGGTGGTAGACAACATCCAATAAAACAACCTTAAATAAAGATAAACCCTACTTACAAAAACATTACATTACTATCTATAAAGTAGTATCCTAGCTCAGGCACCAGAATAAAACACAATCATTTGGTACCCGACAACCAACACCCCAGACTGTTGCAAAAAAACCCCCAACCAAACTGTTAATAGGTGGTAGAAAACTGGTTTCGACTGTCCTCAACAGAAAGCCTGGCGGAACAACTCCATCTTACAGGCCCTACGGAATCTAGAAAAAATCCCAGAGCCTGGGTGTCAACAGGGAGGGGCCACTATAGAAAAAGCTCTTACCCTCCTTGAGGACAGTCGAGTCACCTGGGGGCCGGGCACCACCAGCAGAACACTTGCTTGCTTATTTGGGAGTAAGCTCTATTGAACACAGAGAGACTCACTTCCAAACAAACATACATTGGATTGTACTGTAAACTGTCTATGCACATGAAATTCTGCCTGTTTCATAAAAAGCCAAAACATATGGCCTGAATTTTTTTGGTTTATTTTCTTTCTTACCTCAGATTCATATTTTAATTTTTTTTCTTCTAAAATGCGGCCATGCTCTTCTTTCTGATGTTCAAATTCTGATTTGAGAAAAGTATGTTCATAACGAAGTTTGTTATATTCTGTTCTATATTTTTCTACTTCCTAAATTGAAAAGAACAAATGTGTGACTGAACTGAATCAACCTGAATCAAGAACAGGCACATGCACACACAAAAAGGCAAATAATATTTACTGGGTGCAAATGGAACATGAATTATATTGTGTTGTAGATGGGGGTTAATGACATTTTAGGCTATATTTGCAAAAGCATTATCTGGTAAAGGATCACTTCCTTAGGTAAGGGATCTCTTTGTCTTTTAACTCGTTGAAGGTGGGATCCTAGCTCCAGCCCTTGTGTCAACTACATTAACACAGCAGCTGATGGGAACAAGAAAAAAGACTTAAAAGGCAACAGATCAGTTATCTAATAACTGCAAGATATCACTTAGAACACTTCATTCAGTTTAAAGGAACAGGAGTTCACTGGTACATTAAAGACTATCCAAATTTTATTCCAGCATAAGCTTTCATGGACTACAGCCCCTTTTGTCAAATGCAATCCAGTGGGTCCTTACTAGGCGATCCCAATTTTTTTTGTATTTCCGGTGTCAAGAGATCTATCCAATAAGGAGTTACTGCATTACATCTAGTCCATGCAAACAAATACCATTTGGTTAGTGTTTAAGATGGCACTAGAGTCCCATTTATTTTTGCTGCAAAAGACTAACTAACTAACACTGCTACTCCTCTGAAATTATTGTTCAGTATGGGGGCCACATTTTATGCACAGCATACTGAAGAATTAAAAAAGGATTTTGAAGAGAGCTATGAAGGCACATAAGGAATATTAAAGGCATGAGACTTGACAATTTTAAAGTGTTTAAAATGCTGTAAGAAAGAAGACTGTAAGAGAGAAAGAGAATTCATCATGCCCATCACAGCCAGCCACAGAAAGAAAATGTTTAACTAAAATCTAAGAAAATTTCATGTTCTATTTGTTCCATTGTTAGGAATTCAGCAAACTAAGGGTGTGATCATACGCACCCATTTGCGACGCGAGAAGGACGATTCCCGGCCGGCTCAAAGTGGCGCGATCACACAAGCACATCTGGGAAGTGTTCCACAGCCATCGTCAAACTGTCGCAAGCCGCTTTGAGCCGGTGGGGAATTGGCGTAAAAAGCTACTGGTGACAAGGCAGTCTCAAATGGTTTGCGCCAGCCCACAACTGGCCTTTCCCTGTGTAATCGCACCAGCGCAAACATGTGGCCTTGGGGAGCGGGCTTTTGGGGGGGGCGTTTCCCCCCGTCCCGGTATGTGCATCATCGGATGACCCCCTGGGTGGAGAGGCAATTCATCGATCCCTTGTTTCAGCAAATAGGTGCATTGAAAACGGCTGGGAACCCCCCCCCCCCCCCAAACTCATCCGCAGTCGCGTGTGATCACACAGCGGCAGTTTCCCCTTGCAGGTCCATGGACCTGTGTGATCCCGCAACTGCGGCACAAATTGCGCCAGCACAAATTTGCGTCACTTCCCATCCGGCTTATCTCGCTCGTGTGGCTGCAACCTAAGAATCTTCCTGTTTTGATACTTTCAAGAAATAATTCAGTTAGCAAAGTGGAAGAGTGCCTTAACACAGCTGCAAAAAATGCTTTCTTCCATCTTCATCTAACCCAGAGAATGGCTTGACCCAGCCCATCAGGCCATGTGGCTTCATGCCACAGAAACATTGTGGCTAGACTATTGTACACGGGTCTTGCCCTTTAAAACAGCTAAGAAACTACAGCTGGTACAAAATGTTGCAGGTAAATTATTATTGGTAGCTAGGCAGATTATGCACATTACATCCATTCTGCAGTTGCTCTCTCCTTCAAAGCTCTTCATTGCTTAAGACCCACATATCTGCTGGACCGCCATTCCAAACTGGCTCCCCTGCAACAGCTTCATTCATCTGAGCAAAGAAGGTGCTACCTTGCAAATGGATAGGGATGCCAGCTGCCTGTACCCAAGCATTTTCTGGCAGAACATCCTGTCTGGCAAGGTCAGAGAGGCCCCTGTACTCCTTTCATTCTACAGGATGTGTAAAATGGAATTATTCAAATGGCATTTTTATATAAAATACATAAAGTTGTAATTAATGCTGGTGGAACTGAAAACAGGATTCACTTCTAATTCTGTAATCCAGTTTTATTACATTGTCTGTTCCATGTTATATAACATTTAATTACATTGCTCTCTAGTCCTATAACTCCTGTGTTACTGTCTGTTTTATACTGTGTTTCTAGTGCAATGTTATCTAATTCTGTTTACAATTATTATGGAGTAACTGTTGGTTATATCATTACACTGTTCTTACTGCATTGTTATTAGTTGCAATTCACCATGAGCCTCAGTGAAAAGATGGACTATGAATAAAAAAATAAGGGTTGGATAAACAGCTGTCATTTTATTCAGAAGTTTGTTTATTCTTACCTCATCCAGCTTCCGAAAGCGTTCTCTGATAGGTGTTTCTAAATCATGCTGTATTTGTGCTTTCAGTAATTCCAGTTTCTGTGGAGTTATTACCTAAGTATCAATAGAAAACAAAAAAATATAGAGGATTTCATCAGCCAACTCCTGTATCAGACTACATACTAGAAAATAAGGAAAAAATTTCCTGTATTCTTTAAATGGTGCAGGGTTTGCAGGTACCATCTCTCAGTGTTTTTCCCACCTTGTTCCATGACAATAAATGGAAAAACTCCATTAGTACCCAACTTTTCTGCATTCTTTCCTAAAGTACAGGGGAAAACAGAAGATACAGGACTAGCTGGTCAACTCATATAAACCAACAAGGTTACTCTTACTTGGCCTTCTTGATAAACTGATTAAACCAAACTAAACTACTTATCAGAATTGCAGCTAAAATTGGTGATATGCATCTAAGATAAATTTCAGATGGTGGTGATGGGGACTGCTGCTCAGCCCCTTGACCAACTGGGGTCCCACAAGATTCTGTCTTGTCCCTTATGCTTTTTAACAGAGTTTCAAAACATCTTGTGATGTGGGAGTCTGCTGTTCATAGGGAGGGGTGAGAATAATACATTCTTTAGGTCAAGCGCAACCCCCTCGTGTAAACCTGAGATACTTTTTTTTTAATATAGGCCACTTTATTACAATCATTCAGGCACAGACAAAAGTGAAAACAGATGCTCTAGCTAAATGAAAATCAAGTACTATAAGACAATGAGATTATGATGACCTCACCTGCATCTTTAATTCCTCTACTTCTCTAGTTTTATCCAATAATTCCTCTCGGAAATCAGCAAGCAGAACCTGAAATTTGTCGTGAACAGTTTGCTTTTCATGAAGCAGCTGCTTGAGCTCGTTTTGTGATCTTATATATTCATTCTGCAGCCTAGAAAGATGTATTTTTTATTTTATGTTATACTGTAACATTTCTATCTTTAGATGAGCAATCTGTTAAGAATTTCATAAAAATACCAAGACACAACAACAGTTCAGAGGTACCAAGAATGATACTTCAATACCGTGCACATTCTCAAATGTACTAAATAAAGTTATCATATCAAACATTTGAAGAACTCATCATCCCAAAGGCTTATGGCAAACACAAACCTACAGCAGTGTGGTGTTTTATGTGGCATGTTACTTATGCAGAGTGGCTTGCCACAGAAACCCAGTGGCTTTCATCACGCAAGTATAACTTGCAAAAAAAGATAAAAGGATTGCAGGAACACTGTTTTAATAGTTCAGAATAACTGCAGCTAATTTGCTTGTAAGAAACAGGTTTTCATTACTGAAAGTGTATATGTACCTAAATAGCATAGAAACTCTCAGAAAAAATACCAGCCATTTACTCTTTTGACTCTTGATTTTGCTTTCTCCCCCACGCAACAGATAAAGAAAGGAAGCAAAGTAAATACCTTGTATGTTCTTCTTTTAGAGTTTGGTAATTGGTTTTATGATGCTCACATCGCATTCTTTCATCAATTAATAATTTTTGCAGTTCTACTTGTGAGTTAACAAGATCACCATGCCCACCCGCTGGAGCAACGAAGTTTGGCAATGCATCCATTGTGATGAAATACTAAGGAGATGACAATCAGGTCAAAATGCTGTCAGCCCAAGCCTGCCATCGTCACAGAGGCTGTTCTCTCCCCTGATGGCATCCCAAGAGGCCAAATTACCTATACAAACATAAAAGCACCTAATTAGTAGTCAATGCATTGGTGGTTTAAAAGATTTTTTATTACTACAAGGTACATTACAGAAGACATGGGTCTTTGCTAAAGTAAGTTTCTTTGCTAACATATATATTTGGTTTCTTAAATATAATTTCATTTACAAATTATAGTTCTATTAAAGTATCTTTACTTGAGTAAGAAACATAATGTCCCACAGCTTAAGCTTTGCTACATTCTTGGCAATCCCTCTGGGTGCTATAGATGTTCCACAGAACAGTGTTTACTCTGAAGTATCACGTGGAAGTCAAACTTTCCTACATTCTCAGCTGAAAACACATTCTTTGTAAATACAGATGCACAACAGCCATAACATTCAACTCTACCTCTGTTGGCTTTATTGCTGAAATATTCCCGGACATTATTAGTTTTAGCAGTGGTAAGACTGCCACAGTTGACTGCATTTTATACAACTAATTGTTTTTCCTTTACATAAGCATGTCTAAGCTTGCCTACAGCAAGACAAAATAAAGGAAAAAAATTAAAAGGGTAAGTCTCAGGTGTCAGAATAAGGTAGACTACAAATCAAAATAATATGGTGTCCCAGTCTTGCAGCATGCCAAACTGTGCAGGGAAATTTTGGACATAAAGACATAAAGATTTTGTGACACAAAGATTGTAGAAATAGAAGTCTAAGTTCAACGACACCTTTAAGACCAACAGAGTTTATTCAAGGTGAGCTTCTGTATGTTGGTCTTAAAGGTGCAACTGGACTCAAACTTTGTTCTGCTGCTTCAGACCAACACAGCTACCCACCAGATTGTAGAAATAGTTATGAGAGATGTATTATGTAAAAACATTTTTATTTACATTTATTTATTTATTTAGATTTCTGGACTACCCTTCCCTGCTTATGTGGCGCTCAGGGCAGTTAAAACAAAAATTCAATACATTATAAAGCCAAATAAATTAGAAAACCAATTAGATTAATTACATTACATTAGAAATACATTAGAAAATCAATTAGATTGTATATGGTTTTACGGTGTATATGGTTTTACAGTACCGGTTACCGATTTTTGTAAGCTGCCCTGAGCCTGTTCACGGGAGGGCGGGGTATAAATAAAATAAATAAATAAACAATAAACAATGAAAATTCTATATTAACATTCAAACATGAATATTTGAAGACCTTTTGAGTACAAGATGGCATAGCTATCATTCAGTTTTGGGGGGAGGAAGGGGAGGGTGCTGGGCAGATGTGAAGAACTGTTGCTGGCCTCAACCAAAGGCGGAACATCTCTGCCTTACATGCCCTGAGAAACTTTAATAAGTCAGACAGGGCACGGATGTCATTCGGCAGAGAGTTCCACCAGGCTGGGGCCAGGACCCTGGTTAAGGCCAGCCAGATATCTTTGGGGCTGGGAACCACCAGAAGATTCTTATCTGCTGATCTTAATGCCCTTCGGGGGACATAAGCATTTAGTGATCCTTAATTAACATTGTTGTATTTTGCTACTAAATATTTTTATTGGTTTAAAATTATTAATTTTCCTTTCAATAATAAATAATAAATATTGTCAGCAGCTTTGATTTGTTAATGTCCTGAACTGGATAGCTCAAATTAGCCTAATTTTGTCAGATCTTGGAAGCTACGTAGGATCAGCCCTGGTCAGTATTTGGATGGGAAACTGCCAAAGATGGGAAACTGCCAAAAAATACAAGAGGCACAATGGCAAACCACCTCTGAACGTCTCGCCTTGAAAACCCTATGGGGTCACCAAAAGTTGGCTGCAACTTGACAGCAAAAAAACCAAAAACTATATTGAAATTACAATTTGGATTATACTGACATCTTGTGGTAAAGCTTCCAAATGTTTAAAATTTTGTATGAGATCATTTCTCTAGAGTTACACAAGATCAAAAGTTGCCAACTAATTAGTTTAAGATGTCCTATAACTGGTCTACTTTAGCCAGCATACCTTAACAGTAAGAGTGAAGGTAGTGGATCGTTCCTTACATATGAATCCCTATGACAGCTTTCTAGAGAGGCACTGCACCCTGCTCTTTCTCATGGGGAGTGAAGGCACAAAATATCACATTCTCTGTTACATCACCGGTTTTGGACCACATGCCTTAAGGAGGCTTGCTTTGCTCAAGTCATTACTGAGTTTTGGGAAAGCAGAGAAAACTAGGTGTCCTGCCAAAGGCTTTTGTGGATTTCAAACGTGCTGCTGTTAGGAAGGATGGGGCTTTTATTTTCAGATTTTGACTACAGTCCACTTCATCAGATAAGTGACAACAGAGAAGTCATAAAACAGCGGCTTCAAACGGCACTGACGCCCAAGAGAAAAACCATCCCATCCCCGTGCAAAGCACACAATGCTAAGGTATGTCATCGTCTGAGGCTGCAATGACGCTTCGCCCTCTGACCGCGCTGTTACATCCCGCCGCCCCTCCCGCCCATAGCCGCTTGACGTGTATCGGCCAAGGGAGGGGGCTTCAGGCTGACCGAGCGTCCTCGGAACGACAAAAGCGCGTGCCGCGATAACCACCGTGAGTCTCTCGAAGGCCGTCTTAGCTTTTGCTCTTAGGCAGGAGCCGTGCGTGGAGACAGCGACTCGGGCGGATGAGGCCAAACCCAACTGATCCCGGAAGACTCGGCAGGCAACCGCCAAGCTGCAAGGAACCAAGCGCGGCCGGAGCGCTCGGCGCAGGAGGGGAGCAGGGGGAGCCCCGATCCTCAGCGGGACGTTCTGGGCTCTTCGACAACGCGCAGCCCCGCACACTCGCTCCGCTCACCTACCAGCAACGACACCAACTGTCAGCCGTTTAAAAATGGCGCCTCCGCCCCGTTCGCCCCGCCTCTTCGCTTTTGCGGCCTTGAGCCCTCTCGGGACCCGTCTGCCTTTCTACTTTCCAAGCGGCGGGCAGTGACCCACCGGAGAAGATTTTCGCCAGGCCCTGGAGCATCACGGGAACGCGGAAGCTGGGTCACGGCTGTGTCGAACAGAAAGTGTGGCGCGAAGCGGCGAGAGGGTGCTCCTGGAAAGAAGCTGCTCGCAGAACAGCGCCCTTCTGTATGTTCGTGCTGGGAAGGAAATCTTGTTGAATTGAATGGGGTTTACACTCCAGTAAATGTGCAGGGGAGGGCAGCCGCCGTTGATTTTATAGAGACAAAAACACAACGATTCGAGGTATAAATATACGACCATTGGTGGCTGCCATCCAGTGTCTACTATTTGGGAGTAAATTCTTCGGCGGGACCTGCCTCCAAGCACGACAGTGTATGTACGTTGTGCCCTCTAGGACTGTGCTATGTTTACATTGAGAGAATGGTCATTTTATTACCATCTATAACAAAAGGAATGACAGGATTGCCCACTGGAAACAATGGGAGAGGATTGAAGGCCCATTGGAAATAACAGGAGTCAGGAATCCCAATTGACTTGAATGGGCTCCACTAAAATACATTGCAGCCCCAAAAAAGTTGCAAAGAAAATGTGGAATGGCTTTTCCATTAAGGTCTCTGGGCCCAGTTAGACTACAGCCCCACTGCAGCTGATCCATACTGACTTGGGGGGACTTCTTCCTGCTACCCTCGGTGGGTACTGTTACTACTTAACGCTCATAGATGATTTTTCGTGTATTGTATCTTATGCTGAGTGCTCTGGGACTGGATTGACAACCCCTGGAGTGGAATGACGGCTCCTGGGAGTGGAATCACAAACCATAGAGTGAAATTAAATTCTTCACACCACCAGTCATTTTGTTTCTGCACCCACCATGCTGTGTCAGAATTACAAAGGTGCCTGCAAGCTCAAAACGGTTGGGGACTCCTGAGCTAGAGTATGGGATGGGATTTTTCACAGAGAGACTATGCAGAAGTGCTCTGCATCAGTGGTCAGCAGAGTGGGCAAAAGTCTGCAAGGAACTCAGGAAGGGTGTGACATGTAATGGGAGCATGGAGGTCAGGAAGGCTGCAGAACTGGACACTGGATCTGGAAGGGGGACAAGGACCAGATTTATACTTGAAAACAGAGGAGGTGGCCAACATCAGCCTCATCAATTTGTAGGGAAACTGAGGAACTGAGAGGCAGAATAATTATTGAGGCTGATTCGGCGATAAGTACACACCTTCCAGAAATATTAACTAATATGTAAAGTATTTAATTCCACCCTACGGTTTGTGATTCCAGTTACAGAGCACTGACTCCATTCCCAGGAGCTGTCATTCTACTTCGGGGGGCTATCATTCCAGTCCCAGAGTACCGATCCTGTTCCTAGGGACCATCATTCCACTCTGGGGACTGCCGTTCCAGCCCCAGAACACAGTTTCTCTTCCTGGGGACTGTCACTCTACTCTGGAGACTGTAATTCTGGTCCCAGAGCACTGTTTCTGTCCCTAGAGACTGTCATTCCAGTCCTAGAGCAGTCTTATCTGGGCCCAGAGACCTTAATGGAAAATGCATTCTGCATTTTCTTTGCAGGTTTTTTTTCCCCCCATCATAAGAGTATTTCAATGAAAGTCATGCAAGTCAACTGGGATTCCTGGCTCCCGTTATCTCCAGTGGGCCTTCAAACCTCTCCCATTGTTTCCAATGGGCAGTCCTGTCATTCCTTTTAGTACAACCCAAGACAGGATGGACTTGTTTTCCTTACAATACTTGTTCACTTCTGCTAGCTGCAGGATTCTAGTTTCGGTGGTTTTACACAAACTACCAATTGATCCAATGTATCTGTTCTGTAAGATTTCCTATATTCAATGGGCCTTATTCAAAATGAAGTCCTTATAGGTAAAATACCTGGTAGATAAAATCCAGTCAACTGTCTTTTAAAGGGACAGGACATTTTCTCCAGTTAAAAACCTCAGCCATGGAGATAATTGAGGACAGATCCAGAACATCTGGGTGATTTTATTGTTTAAAACCCAGTGATAACAGTTTTGGTCTGATCCAGGAAGACAGTTTTTGCAGTACTTATTGGTTCTAGGAGTAGTATTTTAACTGGGTAAACGAAAATAATTTTCAAACAATTTCATTTATTAAAAAATGCAGTTTTGGTGTGAAGTGATGGTTGGGTAACAATAGCAAGATAAAACTTTAAAGGGGATTGGCACTTTACAATTATTTAGACTATTTGAGCCATTCTCTAATTTAAAGTTGTCAAGAAAACAAGGATGTGGATATTTTTCAGCCTGCAACAAAACTTTTTGAATCTCTTGAAAGAATACCTACCATTCACTAGTTTTATACTAGATGGGATACAGATTTGCAGTTAAAATTGTTATCCTTAGAGGGAGCTGTAACTACATATATGGAAAAGGTTAAGCATTGTTATAATGATTTCTTAAACATTATACAATCAACAAAATGGCTGCCACCATTATAATTATAATAAAAACTTAAACTCACCTGGGTTTCCATATAGCATGCCCAGGGGTCATTTCGAGCAGGAGCTCGGGGGAGCACAGCTCCGGGAGTTGGTGCCAGCCCCCCCCCCCCCGGTGGGGGAATGTCTGCTTGTGTCAGGGCTGCAGCAAAATGACCCCATCCCCTGGAAAGGTCCTCCAACCAGCCTTCTGAAGGCTTTAGCCACCACTGAAGCTATCCTCCCAGAATACTGGTATTTCTGAGGCTTAGATTAGTAGCTGTCCCCTCTCTGCCAGCTCGTTCTCTTTCTTTCTCTCTTTCTCTCTTTCTTTCTCTCCCTCTCTCCTTTCTTTCTTGCCTTCTGACATACTTCCGGTGATGTCAGGTGGTGTAGCATATGCAAATGAGTTATGCTAATGAGTTATGCTAATGAGCTCTTGCACCTCTTTTTCTACGAAATGACCCCTGAGCATGCCAAACTGTTTTCAGAACTAAGGCAGAATCTCTAGGCTGAAATCGTGTGCATACTTTTAACACCTAGAAATTCCCACACACACTTTACAAGCTATGGCATGGGTGGCCAAACTGCAGCTCGGGAGCCACATGCAGCTCTTTCACACATATTGTGTGGTTCCTGGCAGGGTGACTGGGGAAGCAAAGGGGAGGCATGCCTTCTCAATTGGTCTTCCCTTCCCCAGCCAGTGTTCCCCGCCTTGGGTAGGCTGGGGGGGGGCAGACAAAGAAAGCAACTTTAAATGTGTTTTCAAAGCCCCCCCCTTGCCTGCAAGTATCATTGGATAAATATCATTATCAATATCTGTTTTTACCCCTTTTGTTTTTATTTTTGGCAGTCTCATTTAACGTTAATAAGCAAATTCGCATGTTTATCAATAAAAGCATGTGTAATATTTGTTCATGTCTTGCGGCTCTCAAACATCTGACGTTTATTCTGTGTGGCTCTTATGTTAAGCAAGTTTGGCTACCCTTGAGCTATGCTTTTCCAGCTTTGTCACCATATTGTCTTCCAGCTAGAGTATGAATATATACTCCTCTCTGCACATACTTTGCTATGCAACTACTGTAGCTGGTGCACATATATGGATTTTAAAACAAAAATTCTCAAAGTGCGAGGGATTCTTAATGTATTGGAAAATGGGGGGGCCCAAGTGCTGACATGGAAGAAAGTTCTCTAATGTTTTCTGTACTACCTTCCCACTTTCACTGAAGGCAGCAAAGGTTTTTGTGCAAAATCAGGTCTTCCTGCCATATCTTTTCTTTTACCCTTTTACCTGTTAATAGTGAGATTCACTTACGTACAGAGAGAAATTAAAGTGCTTTTTTAAAGAAAAAAATAATTCCCAAATGTGTACAATAGCCCATTAATACATTGAAGTTTTCTCAATGGGACAATAAGCAGTTCCCCAGAGCCATTCAGTTTGGTGGATACAAGACTTCAGCCTTCTCTCCCTGCCCAGTGCAGTCCCAATCCAAATCAAGGACATGCACACCTGCAAATTAAGTTGTGAGCATGAAACATCAAGTAAACCTCTTGCTGATAGGACCAGGGCAGAAATATGTAGGTCATACAAGAACGTTGTAGCATGTGAACTGGCTCTTTAGTCCACATTTGATTCCTTTCCCCATAGCTTTCAGATATTTGGGTTTCGATATCATGATGCTTTTTCTTGAACAAAACATTTCTTTGTGACTTCCTCTGGACCTAGATCCAGTCCTTCATATCATCTTTAAACATTAGTGTTAAGCTATGAAAAGGATGGATTATCCTGACAAAATAGGGACTGCTGCATGTGAAGCAGTGGTTTGAATAAAGAATAAAGGTAGGTTTAGTGACTGTGTAGTATACTTGTGTGCATGCTTATTCATAAAGTCACACATAGAAAGATAAGAACATAATAGAAACCAATGTTGGATCAGGCCAGTGGCCCATCTAGTCTGATGCTGTCACACAGTGGCCAAAAATACCAGGTGCCATTAGGAGGCCCACCAGTGGGGCCAGGACACTAGAAGCCCTCCCACTGTCCCCCCCCCCCCCAAGCACCAAGAATACAGAGTATCCCTTTCCCCAGACCAAGAGTTCCTATCTATACCTTGTGGCTAATAGCCACTGATGGACCTCTGATCCATGTTTATACAATTCCATCTTGAAGCTGTCCATGCTTGTAGCCACCACTACCTCCAGTGGCAGTGAATTCCATGTGTTAATCACTCTTTGGGTTAAGAACTACTTCCTTTTATCTGTTCTAACACGACTGCTCAGCAATTTCATCGAGTGCCCATTGTAGTTTGAGAAAGGGAGAAAAGTACTTTTTTCTCTACCTGCTCTAACCCATGCATAATCTTGTAAACCTCTGTCATGTCCCCCTCAGTTGTCATTTCTCCAAGCTATTGGGTCCCCCTTGTCCACATGTTTGTTCACACCCTCAAAGAACACTAACAGGTCAGTGAGACAAGTTCTTCCCTCACAGAACTCATGCTGAGTCTTCCTCGATAGTTTTTGATCATCAATGTGCCGACTAATTTTTTCCTTAACAGGTTCCACCAACTTACCTGGTATTGATGTCAGACTGACTGGCCTGTAATTTCCCAGATCTTCTCTGGAACCCTTTTTAAAGTTGGGGTGACACTAGCTCAGTGTGACTTATTCCTTCTGCAAGTGTGCCTAACTTCCTTGGCAATATAAGAGCCTCTCTTCTATTACAGTGTATGTGTCTCATTTTGGACAGTCTCAATACCAATATAAAGCAGCCTTATGAACAGCAAATCTTGGCCACTCACAGGGTACACAGAATAAACTGAATGTAAATACCAAGGAAATTTAAAAACGTTTATTTTTAAAAAGTCAAGGACTCCTTGAGGCCATCATGATCTATGAAATATACAGAACACAATAAAGAATGCTAATACACTCATTATTTACACAGTGCCACACAAAATGACAGTGGTATGGTTACACAACTATGTTACATTGAGACAAATTTCCATTCAGTGTAGATAGACTGTTAGACTTTTAAATAGACTCTTTTTTCCACATTGGCCTTATCTTATGAAAACAAGGAAGGGAAGGACAAATTGGAATACAACTTAATCCACCAAACATATGCAATAAATTAAAAAATTTACAAGACAGCCAACCAACCCCCATGCAAACAGTATGTACAGTGTTTTCAAATTCACACTGGGAATCAGGCTCTAAATTAGTATGGGGACTGATGTGCCACAACAGATTCCCACATGTAATTCAGGAATTTGCAATGTTCTTCCTGAAATATATTAACTTGTTCTAATATAAAGTTAACTTAAATGTAAACAACACACATTCTACTTTGCACAGCCTCCATCCTATAGTCACATCTTATTTAACACCAAATATCGGCACAGTGCTGTAGATTATTCTTAGCATTAGCTTCCCTTTATAGAACAATCTTATATAATATATAAATTCTGGGTTGGATCCAAAACTGACAGAAGATGAGAACTTTCACTGATTTTCCCCTCCCACTGCAGAGTCCCACATCACACCCTGCTCTCTTCTGGGCTGGGGGGGGCAGATTCTTCACCCTTGTAGGCAGTGAGTCAGGATTTCAGAGGGAGAAGAGCTATGGAAAGTTCCCCATTCTGCAAGTGGAGCTCCACTCGAGGTACTCTAAATCCAACCCACAGTATTTAGAATGTGTGCATGTTTTATGTCTCAAACTTATAAACTTCAGTAGTGAAGCAGCAAGAACTAGTATAATTGAGAATCTTATACAAGAGAGAAGCACCATTGAGTTCCATAACTAAGACAAAGCATAAGGCAAAGTTATGTGAATGAAAATTCAAACATTCAGCTACACCTCATGGAATAATTTTGATGTGGAAAACTTATGTAACGGTTTCAAGACTGAATTGTTTGTTTCAACTCCATGCTAATTCACACATTACCTCATTTACCTATACATACAAAACCATTGTGTAGATGTAACCCATGTCTGTAAACACAACAGACCTTCGAAGCTGATTCAAGACAGTTTAATGGGGGGAAATCATAATACATTCCAAATTAGCATACTTTTTGTAAGTTGACAGAAAGGTTTTGTCTTCAGTTTGATTCCTCAGTTAAGTTGATTTCTGTGAACATCAGTCTCACACACGGTCCAGAGAGCTGGGACTGGTGGTAGTTGCTTGTTGCATGTACATACAGTGACAAACATGCATTTACTGCTACAGTAGGTGTGTAAAAGCTAACAAGAACCCTGTAGTACCCCTAAGACAACCAGTTTTATATTGTTAGACTTTGAAGTATCAGAAGAAACCTTTTTGTTCTTGCTGCAACAGACTAACGTGGCTAGCCCTCTGGAATGACATGGAAAGATATATACCCTACAGTTCTAAGAGATATCCAGGTGATTTCAAAGTATGAAAACTTGATTGGAACAAACTGGGCCCTTGTACCAGTTGTAGTAAATGTAGTATACTGGGCAAATCCATAGCGGCGTTACATTTATGATGCTTCTAACTTTATATTTTTGGGAAATAACTCTCTGCTTTTTAAAAACAAAGTTTCTAATTCACAAACTAGTAAAAGTGTTAAATACAACCACGTATGTGCTATTGGCACCATTAGCAACTTCTTGCGAATGTATTTAGGATGAATTGCAAGTCAAAATGCTTGGCTTTGAACCAAATTCATTCCCATTTAAATCAACTGGAATAAATTAGTTTAACTGCAATTAACTCTGGCCTGTCAATTTGACTGAATTCTGTGCATAATACAAGTTCTAAAATCTGATCACACCCCTCTAACAATATTAATATCATGGACGCTTCATTAATCTAGGCCTTTTATTAGCAAATTATTGAGTATAATCTGATATCCCTGGAGTTAGATTTTTTTTTAGCATGAAGGAAGGGACACATTTTCTGTGCAATGTTACACTTGCTGAAGTATGATCTGCAGTTTCCAATAATGTTGTTTTGGGGGGATGATAGGGATGCGTACTTAATCCAGTAAAATTAAGGTCTTCCCCCACTGGCCATCCAAAAAGCCTGAGTAAGTCACATTGCTTGAAGTCTCTTGACCCTCTCAAGAAACTGCTAATGGGACATCAGAATTGTTTGAGGGTATTAGGAGCTACAGTGCTATTCATGCAGATTCCATGGTTCTCAACTTCCAACCAAGCCAGTTTTGACTTTTTGCAGTGTCTCTTACAATCTGTCACTAGGCACGGAATCCTCTATTCCTTCAAAATATACAAGTTGTACACCTGTAAACCTGGTAGTGGATTAGTGATGGCCATGCCGTCACCTTTAGTTGCTTTGAGGGTTGTCTCTCTTCAGTGGCTTTTGTCATACTTTCTCCTCACATTAAACAGCTAGCATTCTCTCAGTTTGTCCCTACATTTGGAATTCTCACATCAAAGAAATGTCTAAGTGGAGAAACATACATTTGTTAAAATATACAGAATTCAGACATTCTGGTTTCAATAAAGTGCAGCTGGAGCAGTTGGTTGTTTTTACATGGGAACTTGGGCTCCCCCCCCCCCTGCATGTTTTTGGAATATGTAGTATCATTTAAACATGGGCTAATTCTGCGTATCCCCAGTAAATACCTTGCACCTGATATGACAATATACCTATTCATTTATATTGATGATTTTGATTGCTTACAAACGAGAATGTGTTTAACATGCTATCCCTATTCAACAGTACAGACTTTCATTATGAATAGTGTCTCTTTAGATCCCATACTAATTGCATTAACACTGGATAAAGAAATAGTGGTAAACTGAGAGCCTTTGGAGAGGTATTGGAGATTAATATCTTCTAAGCATGGAAAAAGCTAAAACGTGATCAGGTTTGACAGATGTTGAAGTGACATCAGAACACTTTCAGTTAGCTATTAGTGCCAAACAAGGGTGGGACCAAGGACAGAAGATATCAATTAACTCTAAGGTTTCAAGTAAATGAAGATAATTCTTATGTAACATTTGCTATCCATGAGACAGCTTTTGGAATTATTCTCATGAATGTGTGAAAGGAGGAATATCTTCCTGGAATGTGTCATCTGAAACTTCAAGGCCCTAAAAAGAATTTCAGTTCATTTCAGCAGGTTTTGTGAAGGCTGCAGCACAAGCCTAACTGAAATGAATTTATGGTTTTCAGCAGAAGTACTTGGTGAATTGCACCTTAAATTAGGAAAAGATGGTATAGGTTTAATTTGTTTTGTTTCTGAAGAGAGAGCTACAAACACTTGGGCTCCACATTTTGTAATTTCTCTCTCTGAATACCTGAAATAAAATATAGGCCCGCCTGCTATACTACACTGGGAGAATATAAACAAATCCCTATTCTCAGCAGTGCATCAAATGCTAAGAAAGTTAGTGTTGCACTTGAAGGGGTAAGTTTCTTAACAAGTTACTGAGCTAGGATTCGAATTAGGAATTTTAATAGAACTATCAGTACTTCAGAAAAATAATTTTTACAGTGGAAAATTGCCCTGTGCAAGCAGAGAAACATTTGTAAATGTGAAACAGTTTTTGAGAGAGGAGTTGGAAAATCTTAACAGTGGTAACTTCCAATGCTGTTTAGATTATTAAAGATGGAAAGCACTCTTTTAACTGAAGGAAAAACCAAGATGTTCTCAAGCTGCGTCACAGAGTCTGCTAATCAAAACAAGGGAAATCCTCTGAAGGGAAGGGATATGTAGGTTCTGGACTAAATCCATGGAAAACAAATGAATTCCTTTACACTGAACAGGCTTCACAGGAGACAGTGGAGGGGAATTGCACATTTGTCCTCAAGCAACAGGACACAATCCATTGCTATTAATAATTTCTGCTTAAGAAGGGAACTTTGACAACAAAATTAATCAAGGCAGAACATACATTTAAGATGTACTCGTAGATCACAATTAAAAGAACTAAAAGGATACAAATTCCTAATGTAGCCATTATGAATGACCTGCTAATTGTGACAAAGCCTTTTTGAAACAAGAATTTAAAAACAGCAGAAAATGACTAAGGTTAAAACAGTAAAAGATACAATTTAACACCAGACACTCCTTGTTTAATTTCCTTTCAGATACTTCTGAACTCTTTACTTCCCTTGCAAAGCATTCTGTTTATAAAAATTCAGCGAAGGGATAGTATAACCTTAATGGCAATTTAGTTTGTATGCCGTGCTTGACAGTTATGTGGATGTTCTGCAGAGTTTCACAGGGCTGAACTAGCAGCTAAATGTTTTAAAACAGATAACTCTTAAATCCACTGTTCTCTGGATTACCAAAAAATAAACAGTTAACAATGCTTGACATTGTGGAGTTAGGGTGATTGTTATCAAGTTCAGCTCCATTAAAAAAATTATATTGCACATATTAAACATCTTTTAAAAGTGCAAACAGTACCAGTCTTTACATCATGAAGATGCACATCCTCATAATGTACTAACCACCTAAGCGTATCAGCCTTCTGGATTTTGGTCTTTCCCAGGAGGGCATTTGGATGATTACTAGGGTTGCACTGCTCATTTCCCAGCAAGCCAATTTCTAATAGAATGAATGTACTTTTAGTTAGAACAAATGTGTTTGTAAAGCATCCTGGGGAAAGAGTGCAAGAATTAACATTCCCTTTCCAGCTGCTGTCTTCCTCCACTTTCTCCCCAAGCCTCTCTCACACCAGTTCTGGGAATTCCACATACATTAAGTAAAAATTGTCTGGGAAAGCCACTTGAGGGAAGGGGAGAAACAGTAGGGGAAGAGGCAAGCATTCCCCCCACCCCACTACTTCTGTGCTCCAAGATGCCAAATTCCTTACTGCTTAAAAGGAAAGAATCACATTGTCAATTTTTTGTTAGCAACATTTGCTTGGAGTATTTAGTTATACCTGAAGTCCAGGCTGGTGTCAGCATACCCTGAAGTGGGGGAGCTGTCAGGGCCCAGGGCTTCTGGTGGGGCCCACTACTAGATTCCCCCCCCCCACCTACTTCCTGTGTGTCTCCTACCCCCACTGGCTTTGTTTGCATGCCCTCTGCAAACAGTGAGGGTAGTTGTGAAAACAGGCGGTGGGAGTGGGCAAAGGCAGGTGGGGGGCATAAGGGAGGAAGGGAGGTGTGACTGGGGGGTTGATGTTGAGCAAAGAGGGCCTTGGACAATTTCTGCCTAGGGCCCCTGAAACCTAGAACCAGCCCTGCCTGAAGTTGCTGCATAGTTGTGATACTTAGACTACCAAGTGCACTTTACCTGAGAATGGAGGATGCTGTACCATCATGAACACCTAACTGGATGGTTTCTGTGATGTTGCTGCCAGGTGCTTCATTAATTTAGGTGTGTTGTTTTGAATATCAACTTCAAAAACAGAGTTTCTGTTTATTTTTCTGCACATTCCTCTGCTCTGATACCTAAAAACAGGTTTCCCACAATATTTTTAAAGTAATTTTTTTCCAGCTGTCCCTGGCAGCAGAGCTTCTCTTTACCCTTCCACTGTGGACAAGGTTCTTGCTATAGCCGTACCAGTCATCTACAGCATTACTTCCACCACAGAAGCTGTTCATCTGGAAGTGCCCTAAACACAACCCACCAGGAATTTCTCATGCAAACGTCATTGAAATAAATGGGAAATGTTTAACAGGATAGCAGTACGTTGGCTGAATAAGATTTAGGGAAATCAACACACATAAATGGTGTTAGAATTGTTCCCTACCCACCATTAAGAATTAAATAAGCAGATGCCCTTTGATCTTTAAAGAAAACTTACATCCCAACAGAAACACTAATATAATATTCCACCTTATTATTCCTAGCCAGATTTATTCAACTATCTTGTACAAGTGGATTTTTTATATGAAGTTTTAGTTTAATACAAACTTCACAGTGATAGCGGTGTTATTGTAGACTGAAACACACTGGTTTGAGAATACCACCCTGATATAGCCAGAGGTTGGTAGGAGAGCAACAGCAGTCAGCATCAGAGAAATGCTAACAAATAAGTTGGTTGATCAGTAGATGGAAAGGAGGAAAGGTTAGAAAGCGTAAAAGGCATTAAGTATAAAATGAACTAACAAAATGGTTGTAAGTTTTAAACTGGTTGTACTACCTCGCTCATTTTGTTCTGTCTGTATGTGTGCCATTGCCCACCCTTGAGCCCTTTTTAGGCATTACATCTGACTGTGATTCTCCTGATAAGGGTGAGTACCATTTTGTCTGAAAGAACAATGCATGCATTTTCAGCCTTGGTATATGCATCCCAGAAACAAGAACAGGATTCTGGTATGTATGTTCCAAAGCTGGAATATATGTACATTGCCTCTTTCATACAAAATGGCATATATTGGGAAGATCATATGTTGGACATTCTCCCTGTACGTACAGTCAAAAACAACACTAGAAAGGGGCTTTGGTCATATGGATTCTGGTCCCCAACCCTACAGAACTACCATTTTTCCTATTATGCATTTCTGTCAAAATGGTGCTCCTTTTAGACTTCAGAGTTTTCCCCAAAAGGCATAGAAACTCCTTTATGAACAACAGGTTCAACAGATCATTAATTCAACACATGAGACAGCCATTTATATATTTTAAGTTCATTTAAAAAATCAATAAGTTGTAAGGCAAAAACTCTCTAGAAACAGTTAAGCAAGAATAACATGATTCTTGGACGAGCATCAACAATATGCCAAAGAGATACCAAACTCCATCACGGATTCTGCTTATTAGATGCTGGTCACTGGGAAATACAGGAAGCATAAGCTAGTCTTTCCCAAGGTGTTTTCAACTCATGTTATAATTTGCATATGTTCCATAAAGGGGAGAGAAGCTGACTGTTATTTAAAAGACGAAATGATATAGATTGCCACATATTAGTACACAACTCTTTCAGCAAGGATTGTTGTTACTTAGGTTCTTCTACACTCCTCCTAGTACAGTTGATTGGATTAAGGCAAAAAAGATTTACACGTGTAACCAATTTATAACAGATTCAGCTCATTCCATGCAGCGTAACTGATCGCCAGCCAGAGTGTGATCTTATATATTTATATCAAAAAGGGAAATCCTTCATCCAGTCAGCACAGTTACATTGCAAAATTAAAGATTTGGCAGTTTGTTTTTTAATATTAAAAATAGAAAGGCTCTGGATGTGTAGATTCATCTTGGTATGATCATCTTTTCTATGGCACAGATAATGTGATCCCAGTTTTTGCATAAAATTGCAAGGATAGTCACTGCAAAAAAGGTGCAGAGAATATGGAAACGGCTCCTCATCATAGGAGCAATAAACTTTGCTATGGTGGAAACACACACTAGGATGACAGTCATAAAGGCCAAGACTACGTTTATACACTTCCCAAGCAGCACTTTGGCATTAACAGTTTCTGACTGCAGGGCTTGCTGTTCCTGTTGATGGAGCTCCAGTTTTGAAACACGTGTCTGGCAAGATTCCAAGGCTTCCTATTGACACAAGGGGGAGGGGAATGAAGAACAGGATCAAGAACTACCACTCTTATACACAAAGAATTTCTACATGATTAGGAGATATTCCAATGTACAAGAATCAGTCTCCCTCACTGGTCATATTTTTAAAATTAATTACAGTAGTTTGATTCAAAATATACCAGAAATCACTGTAATTCTTCTAGAAAGATTAAAATGAACAAAAACAAACATTTATGATTTGTATCATGACCTCTAGTTACTGACTGATGAAAATCTGAATCTGTATAGTACTTCTGATTCCTTATGTTGTTCACTGTCATAGCAGCCATGTGAGAAAGATTAAATATTTTCCATGAAGAAAGGCGTTAGAGGGCCAGTTCTTGTATTTACAGGAGCAGCGTGATGGGCCCTCCTTGAATTCATCTCAAGCTACCACCATTAGTTTAGAACTGTTGGTGCAAGCTTTGGATGATAAAGAAGAAGAGATTGGATTTATACCCCACCCTTAACTACCCAAAGGAGTCTCAGAGTGGTTTACAATCTACTTTCCCTTCCCCTCCCCACAATAGACATCCCGTGAGGTAGGGGTAGGGGCTGAGAGAGCTCTCTTGAGAACTGTCCTTGAGAGAACAGCTCTGAAAGAATTTATGACTGACCCAGCAGCTGCATGTAGAGGAGTAGGGAATCAAACTCGGTTCTCCCAGATTAGAACCCGTGCTATTAACCACTACACCAAATTGGCTCTCAAACTGGATATGGGATATTCTCTCTCTATAGATAGATACAAAAGTTACATTTTATTCCTACTGGAAAAACTCAAGAGCAGAGGTGTTGAACTCATTTATTATGAGGGGAAACAGACAAGAAAACTGGCTTGCTTATGTCCCTCAGAGTTTAAATTATCCTGGAAAGAAAATATTTGGATCAGGGAGAAATTTGCTGTTTGTTCATCTTTCCCCTCCCCAATTACTTGCATGCCTCCAACTAATATCTCATCCAGAAAGTTGTTCAGGAGAATACATAAATACAGAGAAATTGGATTTTTTTAAAAAATGGGGGGCAGTACTTGCAGCTCAAAGGAGAATAAATTATGCTTAATAATAACACTCAGTTCTATCACACATTTTATTTATTTATTTATTCATTCATTCAATTTGTATCCCGCCCTCCCCGGGATTATAACAGAGGTGTCAAACTCATTTGTTACGAGGGCTGGATCTGACACAAATGTCACTTTGTCGGGCCAGGCCATGTATGCCATAAAATGTAACACAAGGTACCGGGGATATAAACTTTATAAAGATGATCTCAGATGCCAAATGGCAATAGCAGGCATGATTGGATTAGGTGTGATATGTAGAGGGGCAGTAGGCATGGAGCTATCAGCATTGGTAATGAGACAGGGAACCTAGGTCTCAGTTTGGTTCAGGAGGATTCAGTCCAAGAGGGTGCAAAGAATAAATGGAAATAAGTTTGAAGAAGTGAGCAGTGACTCACAAAATCACATACCCTACCACAAATTTTAGTAGTCTTTAAGGTGCTACTGGACTCTTATTCCTTGTACTCCTATTAGAAACCACAACATTCAAAAAACAGTGGGGGAACATTTTAACCTTCCAGGACATTCAGTTGCTGACCTAAAAGTACGGTAGCAGTTCTCTTACAAAGGAATCTCACTGGGAGATTAAAAAGAGAGACTGCTGAATTGCAACTGATCATGAAGCTCAAGACAATGCATCCTCCTGAACTGAAATGAGACCTAGGTTTCTTCTCTCATTACCAATGCCTGCTATTGTCATTTGGCATCTGAAATCGCTTTACTCTCCAAGATATAAGGACAGATGGACTCACATTCAAGCAGTATTTGAAGAAGTGAGCAGTGACTCATGAAAGCTCATTCCCTGCCACAAATTTTGTTAGTTGTTAAGGTGCATCTGGACTTTTGCTCCCTTCCGCTAATAAATATTGCAAGCTGTGCGGTTAGATTCCCCCCCATCTGTTAGACCTGGAAAGGGGATCTCTCCAAGTGCCATGGGACTCCACCTCTCTCTGCCTGCCTGCTTTCTCTTTTTCCCTCCCCCTCCCTCCCTCCCGCTCTCTGAAGAAAGCTTATACCTGGAATAAAACTCTGTTGGTCCTAAAGGTGCCACAGAACCCTGTCTTTCACTCTCTCTGGCATGCTCTCTCTGGCTCTTTCCCTCTCCCTCTCTTCTTTCCACTCTCTGAAGAAGCACATAAAAGCTTATACCTGGAATAAAATGTTGTTGGTCTTAAAGGCACCATGGTTCGTTCTCTCTCTCTCTCTCTCTCTCTCTCTCTCACATGACCTTGCTGGGTCTTTCACTCCCCCTCACTTCCTCCCCAAAGGAGGGAAGGGAGATTTGGCTTTCTCTCCCCAGGAAGCTGGAGAGAGCTGGGCAAAAGTGAGCTGTGATGCAGGAAGCAGGAGGGAGCCAGTTGCTTGCGGGCCCGATACAAGCCCTGCAAGGGCCAGTTCTGGTCCACGGGCCATATGTTTGACACCCCTGCTCAAGAGAATAGGAAACATGCCCTGACCTGGATAGCCCAGGCAAGACTGATCTTGTCCGATCTCAGAAGCTAAGCAGGGCTGACACTGGCTAGTATTTGGAAGGGAGACCTCCAAGGAATACCAGGGTTGTGTTGCAGAGGGAGGTGACAGCAAGCCATCTCTGAATGTCCCTTGCCTCCAAGCCCCACTAGGGGTCACCAAAAGTCAGCTTGACTTGATAGCAAAATTTAAAAAAAATAAAGAGAGAATAGGAAACATGAGGCCTTTGGCTTTCTTTTCACACTTTTTCCCTCCAATTTAACATAATTTAATTGGGGTTTTCTATGCCACTTTTCTCCCCCAAAAGACCCTAAAGCAGTTTAAAGACACTTCCAATACACATAAGCCGATTTAAGCCATACCATTTAAATAAAACAACAGCATCCTGGGTGGTTCCTGATTTGCTAGACTGGCAAATGCAGGGCAAAAGCTGCTCTTCAATTTAAACCCAGTTCTATCAGCTCCCAGGTCTAATGCTCTGTTCCATGGCCACAGTTAACTATTAGTCTTTCAATAACAAGAGGGATCAATTATTTAAATTTTAAAACTGATACCTGGACATCTCGTGACCGCTCGTAGGCCTGGTATGCTACCTTTTCTTCAATACTAGCTAGCTCTTGTTTCAAGTTGGCTGTTTCATGCTGATGGAGGTCCGTTAGATCATTCAGTTGGTCTTCTAATCGTTCATATCTTCACAACAACAACAAAAGATTTTTTTTAAAAAACCAGCTTTTTTTGTGAAACCGTATTAAAATGTATAAACTCCAGATATACTCTAATTTATTTCCTTGACTGCACACCAAATTCTGGGAACATGTAAACACACGGGGCTGCCTCACACAGTAACACAGTATCTGGCATGTCTGCTTCTACCAATACAGGGAGATAGGGAGCTATATCCAATTGCTCTTGAACATGCAAGCAGAAACATGTATATGCTACCTATGGGTATGTGTAATTTATTTCTGTGAACCTATTTTTAAAAGGGAGAGATGTGAAACAGCTCCAAGTACTTGAGTTTAGACAAAACGCTCGCTGTCCACTGGGGGTCACTTCCAGATAGCTAGTGAACAATTTTGTCCAAAAGCCAGAATCACACTAGTATAGCACACCATCACACTGCAGTTAGAAGACTATAGGGTAAGATTCACAACATCAACCTACATGAAATGGTACATCATGAACTTGTCACTAGCTTTGACCTCTTTCCTTTGCTGTCCTTTCCTGACCATTCCTTGCTTCTCTGATTACACACAGGCTCAATTAAGCCTTTGTTTATGCCCAAAACATCTTGAATTGGGACCTGTAAAGTCAGGCAGATAATTATTAAAGGGATATGATCAAAAACACCTCAGCTTATCCTTCCCTTTGTGGAATTAATGTCACCCTCATGACCATCTATCTAATTTACCTGTCCAAAGTAATTTCAGCAAAAGAAAATTATATACCTGTATCTTTCCTCCTGCAGTGTTTGAGAAATAAAGCCATAGTCTCTTTTGAACTGCACTTTTAAATTCTCTATATCCTCTTGTAACTGGGCTTGTGCTTCCTTTATTTCTTGCAGCTCTTCCAAGATCATAGAAAGTTTTCCATGGCTGACCAGAGCATTTGTCCCACCATGGCCAAAGGACTGATTTCCATTACTATCTGCAGACCCAGATGTTCCACTTGAGCATTCATCATCACTTGCATATTTTGGCTTGGCCACGATGGTGGCACTGCCACCATAGGCCCTAGAAGTAGTTTCAGGCCTGAAGTCATCCAAGCTGCTCTTCAGGTGAGCAATATTGTCAGCACTACCAAACTTGTTTCGGATCAAGTTTGCAAACTCTCTCGATTTGCTGAATACAAACACCGGTGGTGTTAAGGAGACACCTGGAACACCCGTCTTACTGTCATTACTCTGGCCCGTAGTACGAGATTTTCCATGAGTGTCCTTTAAAGAGTGCTGAATTTCCTTTAAACTGTCTTTGGAAGTATCCTTGGTACTTTTGGAGGAACCATTTTGTTCAATGTCCTTGAGCTTTCTGTGATATTGTTCCAATTTCTTTTGCAGTTGGGCAATGGAGTGGGCAGACTTTTGGTTCTTCTTTTCAAAGACTTGTTTAATTCGCCCAGCTTGCTGTTTGTCTGCACTGTTCACCAGTTTTAAATATTCTGCTACATTCCCATCCCGAGCTGTCTGTTCTATTTTGATTTGCTCTGTAACTTTCAGAATCTTTTGTTTCAAGCTGTCTGCACTGAGTTTTACTTTTTGGAATTCAAACACACCATCGGGTACTTCAAAGTTGAGGTTGGTGTCTGAACCCCCACGCCGAATGTTAAGAGGCAAGCTGAGAGTATTCATGTCATGTCTTTCCACCTATAAAGAAGATTGAAATTCAAAATGGGTAAGAGGTTTTCTTTACACACAAAGTTGATTTCTATTAAGTGATTCATAAATAATTCTAAGCAGAATTTAATTTATGACCACAAAGTGTGATTAATCTTGTGGTAAATATTAGGCTGATGCAGAAACTGGAGATGAAGGAGTATTTTGCTCATTAAGCTGTGTGGCATATCGGTGGTATAAATGTGCTCAGTTAACTAGAGATGTAACACATTACTTCACTTGACATAGTAAATAGTTGAAATCTAAGCAATGTATCATTGCCATAGTCCTCAGAACTACTTACATTCAGTTAAAGTATAGCTTCATTTACACAAAACAATGTTACAGATGAACATAATCTTTTTTACATTTGCTGAACAAACTTATGACAGTCTAATTTCCCTAACAACACTGTATTGATTTCAATATGTAACTACTTCAAGCTATCAGATAAAGTACATATTTTAATTGAGACCTGATACAACATCCCCCGCCCCTTCCATGACCTTTCATTCTCTAACTCAGCTTCAGGATATTCAGTCCAGTACTACATCACTTTCTTTAACACCAAACCATTGTGCTAAATCTTATTCTCTGGCTACCTGCTACTAGCTCAGACACCCGTCCCCAACATTCTGACTTTCTAATTCATTCAATAAATTTTAAGGAAATTTCACTTCAGTCAATTTGACTCCTTGCAAAATTGTTCACTAGCAATCTTCTATAAAAATCCCTCAATTCCTGAGTCAATCGTAGATGATCTTAGGATGCATACCAGTTTGTTTAAACAGGAGTAACTTTTCTTCTCTTGTAGGGCTAAGTTCAGCTTCCCTCTACTAATGTTTCCAATAGACCTACTTTCCAGAATCTCCACCACTGACTGATTCTGCGGTCTTGTTGCCAATACCCAAGCTTCAGGAAGCTATCTACATTTCCCCCCTACATCTTACAGTACTGCTTTTACATTTAAGCAAACTTGTTGCTAAAAATAGACTTTTAAAAAATACTGCAACACTGCTCTGCAGGGGGAAGAGGAGGTTCATTACAATAACCAACGGCCAGTTACTACTGTGCAGCTTTTGCTGTAAACTACAAGAACTGATTGTCTCAGAGCCCAAGCCCAGAGCTTAATTTGATAAATTAAGAGATAAAATAAAGAGAAGTGTATTTTCCACATGCATTTCTCTTGCAATTCTTTTTTTTATAAACATAGGCAATAAAAGTGTTACCAGCAAAGCAGCATGACTTCTGAGAAATATAAGATTTTATTTGCCACTATATCTTGGCACACAAAAAGGAAAGCCTCCCATTTTCAAAATCACAAAAGATATCCAAAGGTTTCCAGATCTGATGCAAATATAATTATATTTTAATACTAGCCTGGTCTTTTAAATGTAATATGTCCGAAGTAATATTTGATTTACATGCAAGTTATAACCTATTAGATACTTTTAGGGTTGCCGGGTCTGGGTTGGAAAATACCTGGAGACTTTGGGGGTGGATCCAGGAGAGCATGGGGTTTGGGGAGGGGAGGGGCCTCAGCATGGTGCAATGCCATAGAGTCCACCCTTCAAAGCAGCCATTTTCTCCAGGGGAGCTGATCATAAAAGCAGGGGATCTCCAGGCCCCTGGAGGCTTGCAACCCTAGATACTTTGCACATTGCACCTGATAAGAATTGCCACATGATGTAATAAATGGAGACAAAAATTATTAACCTGATACTGTGTCTGAAGAAGTCTGCTTGCACATGAAAGCTTATACCATGAATAAAACTTTGTTGAACTTAAAGGTGCCACTGGACTCGAACTTTGTTCTGCTACTTCAGACCAACACGATTACTCCACCTGTTAATTATGGCTGTACAGATTCTTGATAATTGAAGATGGTTTACCTAACCAAGTGGAAATTCACAAAGATGTTTATACAATATTTCTGTTTGTGCACAGGCATATGAATACCAGTCCACGTTATTTTTTAGGATATGCTTATATCTCATCTGCATCATGGTCATCCTAGCAACCAAGAGATATATACACCATCATGCTCAAGTTACAGTAGCTGTTTTTAACCCTTTCACCATAATAGGCTGAATACAGCCAGTGACTGATCAGTGTGGCGCGACGCTTCCGTCAAAACTTCTGCTTTTGAAGTTGGAACTCACAAGCTATGTGTTACATGCAAATGCTAAATTAGAACCCCACTATTGAATGTGGGTTTTTTTTAATTTTAAAAACTAACTTCAGGAAGGGGATGATTGAAAGCTGGAGTGGTAGAAGGGATACACAGAAGTATAACCCTTTCTGCAGTCATCGTCCAGGCTGTTTCCCACGCAGCAGATCATCACTTTCTGTTTCAATCTGCTTTCAGATGAGTTTCTCTAGCTGTGCTTATTTTAATTTGGTTTCTGATGGAGGTTATGATTTAACTTAGGCTGATATGACCCTGATGTCTGTCCTATGATGGGGTCCCCCACTTTTCTGAGCCTGTGGGCAGCTTTGGAATTCAGAGACAATGTGGTGGGCACAGCCCCAAATGGCTGCCACAGGAGGCAGAGTCCACCACCAAATAGCTGCTGCAGCTTACCTTCAGTCACATAGTAAAGATCCTTGTGTTGTGGTGGCAGCTGGTGCCAAATTATGTTTTTAAAAACCCACACAATCAGATCTCAAGTGGCCAATCAGCAGCCTTGCTCAGCAAAAGCCTCACCTGGCCCTGCCCACTTTTAGAAACATTTGGCAGGTGCCAGTGGATGCCATGGTGCCCATGGCCACCATGCTGGAGATGCCTGCCCTATGATTTCTTTCTGGGTTTTTTTGTGTGAAAATTCTACACTAAGTTTACTATCAATGAACTTCTGTGGGGTTTATTGCATATTTTAACTTGATGTACCTTGAACACTACAGAAGGGTAGAGTATAAATATTGTAAATATAGTGAAGTATACATCATGTGGTTTTGTTGTGCCAGAAGACAACAAATACTGTTTCCTTTCTAGAGCAAATATGTATATGGATGGCGGTTTCCAAGTATAGCTCTCCATAATTATGCCTCATGTCAAATACCACAGATGACATTCTGCTGGAATACTTTACTAAGAACCTGCTTTCCCTTCTTCCTTCCCAGACTCTTGGATGACCAGACTGATAATATCCCCCAAAGAATGCAGAATTATTAGTGTAGTCAAAGGTAATGCTGGCATGGGTTTTAAGACTTGGCCTGGGTATTAGGACTTGAGATGAATTGCTAAGTGCTACAGAAATAACGGAAACATTCCTTAAGCTAAATTCAATCCCCAGTGAAACAAATCCATTTCAGTGCTATTTGAAGTCAGGAAATGAGCATCTAATAAAAGTTTTAAAAAACCTTTTAAGGTACACATGTAATATATGACTGAACTTTAAACAGCATGGGAAGAATCTAGTATCCAGTATGGCATAACTTTTTCAAACTGTTGTACATTTTTAGATATCAATTGTTGATTAATTTGCATGCTTATTCAGCATACTGACACCAACCTAATACCTGTTACTCAATATCTGAACAAACACACTGGAAGTGTACAACTAATCTGATATGAGTCCTAGAAGTTTGAGCTATAGTAATTAAAAATACACCCCTGACTACACTCCCATGAATCAATTACAGAAGACAGACTGTCCTCAGATATTCAATATTTAAGTTCTCTTGCACACTTTATTTCTGTGCCTTCTGTTATACAGTACTGTATAAGGTTGCAAGAGAGCAAAATCTTCTGTGGCCACACATTTCCTAAAAAATACAACCTGACGCAAACTCACATGAATATAAATCAGCATACCATGTTTATACAAAACCCAACAGTGTTCATCAGACCAAAACTGGCTCTCACTGAAGCCCACATCAATGTTTATTTCCTTTAGTTTAAAAATATTCTAAAAATATATTCTAGTTGGGCATGGATATGATTAGAGGATCCTCTGACCCTCCTGCTCCTCTCCCTTGCACAGAACTCGTGGGACCTCTTCTCCTCATAAAAGTAAATTATTCCCTAAAGTCTGTGATTTCCTATGACGCTATAAAAATTGTACAAAAGGCAAGCAGGAAATTGTACAAAAGGCAAGCAGGTCAAAGTTGAAAAAGCATACCGTTATCAAGTTAGCTAGTGTGACAGCTTCATGCTTAGGATGCAAAAGCTATATTTTATTAAGGATTTTTGCCCCCTGTGCCAACAAACAAGAGCCAGTAAAAACTATGGTTAAAGCTTGAGCTGAGTGAATATATCTTTGCCTTTAAGAAGGAAACTCTTTTTTAAAAAAATATAGCTGAGATGGAAAAGGATGAAACATCCAACCATTTGAAAAGGAAATGAAAATCTTATTGTGCTTGTGAAATAGTTAGGAAACATCTTGGTTGGTTCCAATTTTTAATGGAGAGTGAAGAGACCCAGCATTTGGAGAATCTGTTATCTATGGACATTAGACGCTGGACATTATCAATATGGCTGGATGATACCAAAATGAAATATATCAGGCACCTCATAAAGGTGGATCTTGACGTTTTCCTTCACTCAGAAGATGGATGCTGAGAAGCTGGAACTCAGGGCAAAATGTCATGAGGAGGGGTTGCAATGAGGATGGAGAACAGAACAAAACTACTCTTAATTCCTCCGTCACACAGAATGAGCGCAGCAGAGCAGAAGGCAATTTTTGTCCCATTTCCTTCTGGCACACAGCATTTCCTTAAGAAGTCCCCCTGCTCTCTCACTATTAGTTTCCAGAATCTGATACCAGGAGAAGCTCTGTTTTGTATTTTTTTAGCTTGTGTGTATTCCATACACACATAGGGAGGTACATGTGCAAAGAGATACACTACATCTATTTTTAGTAATACTTTTTCAGTACAAAGCTAAATAGCATCTCTGCATAGATAGGAAGTGTGAGCACATATATGTAAAAGTGCTTCCAATTGTGACTGCATTATTTCAGATTCTAAAGTCAGAAAATTATAACATATCAGTTGTCTCCACCATTTGTTGAATGTATAAATGGTTCTATTACACGCAGCACTCAAATAAATAATTTGCTTATCAGTAGAAGCCTATCTACCTCTTTTCTTCCCATTATTCTGTACAGAGAGGAATCCTTCAAATGCAAATTTTGAGTGTAGAAGAGGCTGGCCTGTAAGGAAATGCTATTAAACAAAAGGAATAAAACTGCAATACTGATCATCTAAATTATTAAAACCTGCACATGTGAATCATATGCAAAAGGCAGAGTATTAATTTTCAGTACACTAAAAACCTTAACTTTTTTATTGAGACTGAAAATAAAATATAAGCAAGGGTCCAATGCAATGCTCCCTCTAAGCTGTGGAGTCTTGTGAGCAAAAATTCTACTTTGTGAGCTAGTGGCATTAAAGTTCTGAGCAAGTGATTTGGCTACTGCATAAATTAGTTTGCTCTGGAGCCATCCTTCCTGAGCTAAGACAAAAATGTGTGAGCTGGAGGCTAAAAAACTATGAGCTAGCTCACACTAACTCAGCTTAGAGGGAACACTGGTTCAAAGGTAGATTTGTTATGGACTTAAATTATACAACCATTCTGCTCACCTAGAAAGACAAAAACAAAAATAACAAAAACTGGGCTAATGCAGATAAGGGTGCAACTGTAGATATGCTATATCCCACTGGAATTGTCTGTTGATTCCAGTGGGATTGAAGAGCATATGGTTGCATTCAGACAGTCATGACAAGTTGCAGTTCATCTTTAATCAGGGACAAACACAGCTTATTACTGATTTCACTCCTTTTTCAAGCAGAGCTTGATGAAAACTTTCCACTTTTCTATGTTGTCCAAATGCAGCCACCTGCATTGGAGTTGGTTTGTTATTTTGCTCCCTCAAAAGAGGGATTTTGAACTATGATTAAACTGAGGTTTGGAATCCCACTGTCTAAACAAGCTCCAGTTCACAAAGGGACCTGCATTGGGACATCATGGTACATTGGAGCTTAGTCAAACTGAAAATATTTTATATCAAAGTCCATGGGAAATGGATGAAGATGGGTAGCCGTGTTAGTCTGTCTGTAGCAGTAGAAAAGAGCAAGAGTCCAGTAGCACCTTGAAGACTAACAAAATTTGTAACAGGCTATGAGCTTTCATGAGTCACTGCTCACTTCTTCAGATACCTGAAGAAGGGAGCAGTGACTCACAAAAGCTCATACCCTGCCACAAACTTTGTTAGTCTTTAAAGTGTCACTGGACTCTTGCTCTTTTCTACTGCATGGAAAATGGAAGAGAGAGATGGAAGGAGTAAGGGTAACATGCAAACATAACAGTCAGTTTGTGCCCAACTGCAGTTTAATTGTTGCTTCCAGAGGTGTCTCAGTACAGCCCATATCTTTTTCTTGGCCCATATATTTTCCTTTTCCTTTACTTAAGTCTCAGATAGACATACCAATATTTGTGCAGGACTACTTATATTTTTGCCAATTATAGCAATATAGATTCAATCCAAAGCAGAATGTATAGTGTACACACACTATGCATATTACACATAATATGCATTCTGGTGATGATCCACGCAGAATAGCTCATTTACAGTGAGGCAGAGGATCAAGCCAGGTCACAAAGAACATTTCATCCTAAACTAATCTTTGGTGTGATGTTGATGCAGCTTCTGAGAGCTGTAGAGGGGAGAACAGCACTTGCAGTCAGTATTTTAAGTCAAGGGTTAGCAAATTAGATTTAAAGATAAGAGGCAGCTCCAGATGTGCTGTAATACCTTGGGCAGCATGCAGTCTGTTGTTAATGTTCACAGTGCTAGAAATGTCGAAGTGATAATTATTTTTTTTGTCCTATAGTAAGCTAGGTCTGGATACAAAAAGCATATTGTAAAAGAGCAGATCAACAAACCCAGAATGGTACCTAGACCCAGGCTACTACAAGACAAACCCCAGGAAAGCAAGAACAGAACTCTGCTGGGTGTCACAGCTCACAGTTTAAACCACTCCAATGCATCATCAATGACCTAGAGACTCTCCTGGATAAAGATGTTTCTCTTTCACAGGCCTGGGTGGGGTGGGATGGCAGGCCTTTCCTCGCCTAGAGAGAGACTCCCTACTTAAAACTGCTTCTTACCAACACCAATGGATGATCCAACAGAGACACAAACCCAGGAACCAAACCCTGCAACTGTTAGCAGTCAGACCCCTTCTCCCACAGAGGGGCAGTTTATAGGTCAAAAATCCCGAAACACCTCTCTTAATATTACCACAATATCTTAGTGCAGGGCACTGCTTGGGCCAAAATGGACCAAAATGGATGCCAACCAGGCATCAGCCTGGGAAAACAATTTCAAAATGTGAGTCAGGGCACCTGACTGGCTACTACCCTCTCCTTGCTCTGGAGAGATGCATGACTTTAGAACAAAGGGTCACCTAGGGCCTACTGATTCACTCAGCATAATCCCATCAACACCCTAGCCCAGACTTAAGTAACACTTAAGTCTGTTCATCTTCCCAAATTGCCCTTCCCATCCAGTGCTTTTGGAGCCATCAAGCCTCTCACATATCCTTTGTCTACCTCCAGTAAAATCATTAAGTCCTTGTTCTTGTTCTCTGGCAAGCTCGTGAACCCCTCATGGTATGTTTAGCTCTGTAACTATGGCAACCTGCTACCCAGCAGTGTGTGTGTGCCTTTGGATCTCTCCACACACCCTGACTTGTCTGTGGGTCTACTTTCTTGTTCCCTTCCTGAAACACTGGCTCTTTTGCTCTTCAGCTTGCTGCTTCTGTGGACCTTGGCAGGGTAGGTAATTATCACCCTTCCTTAAAAAGCTTTCCCCTTCCTACCTGCCCATCTTAGTTAGCTCTTGTATCGGTCTTGTGTTTGTCTATTATGTGCATTTTGGTTTTACTCTTTTCCTTTTTAATAAAAAACCCTTTCCAGTTGAACATCTGCCTGATTTATTTGAGAGTTCTCAAATAAGTGAAGAAAACCTGGTATACAGAGGTGGAGAATCCCAGTTACCCACCTCTCTCTCTGTCTTCTTTAGCTAATTTCCCCAGCTGAAGTGTAGACTGCCTACTCTGGATAACACAACAGACCTAACTTTGTCTCCACGTATGTTCAGGTATACGATTACAGGATCTATTATTGGCTATACTATCTTGGGCTCATTTGCTTGCACATCATCCAATTTAATATATGCCGTAATGTGCTATTAGTGCCCTTCTGCTATCTATATTGGACAAATGTGTCAGTCCCTAAGTAAGAAAATCAACACAAATCTAACATAAGGGACTGCAATACTCAAAAATCAGTAACCAAGCATTTAAATCTTCCTGGACATACCGTTTCTTCCAGATTTAGAAGTCACTGTTCTACACAAAAATTTTAAAAGGAATATATAATGCGAAAGGTCTGAATTAGAACTCAACAAGAAACTTAACACCTTTGGTCATCTTGGGTTAAATATCCAGATTCTTCACTCATTAAAATTTCTAATAACCAAAAGGCTCATCCTTTAAATAACTCCAACAGACTTGTTCTTAAAATTTTGTACCATACTATAACCCTTTACTGAAGTTGGTTTGTTTTCTCATGCTTGAAACTGCTTCTTCACTGCATGTGGGAAAGGCCAGAGCCTCTGACCTTTCCTATCATTCATTCGTTAAACTACCCAAGCGTTCCAAGTCCCCACATAAAGAATATCAACAGTTATACTAGGCCTGTCTTTGCTCAACTCCTTACCCCTCGCTTTCTGTAAATTTCTGTAAAACTGAGGTAAAGGAGCTTCTGCCTCCTATTGTATCTGAAGAAGTGAGCTCTGTCTCACAAAAGCTAATCTTTCCTATTATATAAAGCCGTTTTAAGATTCCAAGGGGCAAGATTCCATGGGGCGCCAAAATCAGTAGGCTGGACGGACTGCCACTCAAAAGGGGGGCCCTGGCCACTGGCTGCATTCTCTCCCTGCTTTGCCTCAGTCCCACCCACAGAGCCACCGGTCAGCATCCTGGCCTCAGTCTGGAGGGAGCCAGCGAAGGGGAAGGATCCACTCTTCTCCTCCTCGCACTGCCAGGTGGGTCTAACTGTCCCCTCCATGGCCTGCTTCTGTCAGTGAAAAGACTTTCACCATAACCCCCCCACACACACATTGCTAGCATGCCCAGAATAAACTGTCAGAATAAACTGTCAGAAACAGGGGGCATTACACACAGCACTCCGTAGCGCTTCAGGACCGGTACAAAGAACTGAAGAACGCTTGGGAGGAGGTTTCAAGGTAAACCGGCTCAGGAACACTTGCCCAGTGGGAGAGGCACATTTCTGTGTGAAAGGGCCAATATGTTCTGTTAGGGAACCGGCACTAATATGGTCCCCTCAGTACCCGTTGCTGGGCAACCAAGCTTGCTTCTCTGAAAGCCCCTTTCCACACCTACGTTGGGCTCTGGGAGAAAACTCATTGGGGCCAGCTGAACAGATTGCCATAGAGGCCACCCTCCAAAGCAGTCATTATCTCTGGGCGGGAGGGGAATCTGTTGACTGGAGTTCAGTTGCGATACCTGGTGATCTTCAGGCTCCACCTGGAGGTTGGTACCCTAGGCGTAGCAGTAAGCACTTCAGGGCAGGATCTGCTAGACCCAGGTTCCTGCTGAGTGGGTAATTTGGGGCCAGTCACAGACTTTAAGCCTAACCTACCTCACAGGGTTGTTGTGCAAGTCAAAAGGGGGAGAGGAGAATGATGTCAGCTGCTTCGGTCCCCATTGCAGAGAAAGACTACTTTTCCACCAGGGGAAGTATGGTTGTCAATCTCCAGGCGAGGGCTGGAGATCACTCAGAATTACAAGTGCACTCCAGATGGCAGAGATCAGTTCCCCTGGAGAAAATGATGGACTCTATGTCCTTATACCCTGCTGAGATGGACTCCTTATGAAAGCCAATGTGACACAGCAGTCAGGGCTTCAGAGCACAGTGGAGGCTGCAGGGGGAGGGGGGTGGAGATGGACAGTTGAAGAGTGAGGTTGATGTTGGCTGGAAAGGAGATAGGGTTGCCAACTCCAGGTGGAAAATTCCTGGAGATTTGAGGGATGGAGCCTGGAGATGGTGAGGTTTGAGGAGGGGTGGGACCTCAGACAGATACAATGCCATTGACTCCACCCTCCAAGCTAGCGAGTCCCTCATGGGGAACCATTGTTGCTAATCTCCAGGTGAGGACTGGAGATCACTCAGAATTACAACTGTTTTCTAGGGGGGAGGGGGGAGGAGATAGAAAGCTGAAGCCAGGGGGGCAGATAACAATACATTGACAGTTGGCTGGGAAGTAGGGTTGCCATCTCCAGGTTGGGAAATTCCTGGAGATTTGAGCGGTGGACACTAGAAAGGGTGAGGTTTCAGCAGGGGTGGGACCTCAGACAGGTTCAATGCTATAGACTCCACTCTTCAAACCACCCATTCTCTCATGGGGAACCATTGTTGCCAATCTCCAGGGGAGGGATGAGGATCATGCTGAATTACAACTGCTCTTCAGATGGTAGAGATCTTCCCCTGGAGAAAATGGTGGACTCTGTCATTATACCCTGCTGAGGTCGCCACAGCAAATTGACACTGAGTGCCCAAGGCTGGGGCACTCTCCCAGAGCCTCTTTCGAAAGCCCATTGTATTTATTTCCACAGCGGGCCTTATTCCTAGTTTTGGAATAAATGGAATAAATAAAAGTTGGAATAAACCTTTAAGGTGACACTGGACTTCCAAATTGTTTAGCTCTTTCATTATAATCTATGGTACTATGTGTAAGTAAATCTATTTTTGTTATACACAAAAGTGTTATGCTTTATACTTTATGTGAAGTAATGCATTTTTTTCTGGGAGGCTTGAAATGAGCCAGACTTTGAACCAGGGTCTCCCAGATCCTGGCCGAACACTACACCATATTGGCTCTCAATCCTTAAAATGTGAATACCAGACAGAGAATTCCCTACCTGTCACTGCTGTTACCAGAGTAAGAAACAGCACAGACCCAGATGAGAGAGCAGAACAGGGAAGAACCAGGGATGACATACATTGGACAAACAAACCTAGACTTTACTATACCTCAATTTTAACACTTTGGGGGGCTTTTCCCAGTTCATAAACAGGTCATGCCATCATTTAATGTGCAATTAATGCATATTTGTTATCCATCTATGGCACAGAGTCATGATTTTCTACTAGATTCTACTGTAGAAAGATTGCAACTCCTAGTGGCTGAAGAATACTATGGAACTGGAAACAAAAGTTATACATCTCCTACACAGAGCTCATTTATTTTTTATTGTGACTGCTATGTAGAATATGATCGTGCAAGTGTTACGGGTCCAGGTCCCAATTTAATATTGCCTGTGACAAGTGTGATTTGCAACACAATCTTTCTCCCCAATGTTCACACTAGATTTTATTCTTTGAAAAGTATGCAGTCACCAGTGTACAATGTCAGCATTTATTTAGCCACTTTTTTTATAAAATTGTGCAACATAAGCAAGAATAACTTTTATAGCAATGTCCAACTATATTATAAACATTTGTACATTATTTTATCACTAGTCCACTGTAGAGAACACCTAGCTATATTTTTTCAGGGTTGGGTACAAAAAACAGCTTACTACCATTGAGTAATACTATCTCCAAAGAAGTAAAACACACACACTTCAGAAGATGATGCTTCGCTGCTGCTATTTTAGATGCTTTTTTAGTATTACACAGAAGCTAATTATATGGAAAGTAACAGCATTAGCTTTTGCTCTGTTCTAACAAGACTCCACTTAATACAAACAGCACCACCAGGCAGCATTCAAAATGTTCGGCTTAACCTAACAGAATGCACTAAAATGCACAAGCCCATTGATGAATTAAAAAATGAACTTTATGGTTGTGGCTTTAACCACCAGCAGATGGGGCTGCTGCTTCATGTGTTGCTTCAGGAGGTGAACAGCAAAAGTAATGAGGCAGTAGGAGACCCTGGGGTATAATACGTGGTCTCTGTTTAATCTGATACAGCCTGTGATGGTTATGCCCTTCTCAATCTTTTTACTTTGATTGGCAACCTTGCAATAAAACCCTCTCACTTTTCAATCACTGGTAAATCAACAACGCCTGAAGACACGACAGTGACTTCCGAGCACAATTTCAGGTTCTCACACTAGACATTTTGTAGTGTTCTCTTGTGCATCAGAAAGGTATTCACCCAAGATGACTGCTAGACCACATCCACACAACATATATTATATGTTGTCTCTCTTAAATTTCCTTATTTATCCCCAGTAATTTATATGCAATTACAATACATGCATATACTTTCTTGCCCTGCAAATGTATGGCCTAGGTTTTGTGTCTGTGCGTGTGTGCGCGTGCACACAAGTGTAATGAAGGCCCATGGCAACCCGTTCACTACTGGATTTCCCCTGGTGTCTTTTAACTCTGCTTCTGCGGCGGAGCAAAAGGGGTTGCTGAAGGCTGTGGGGCACTTCCCAGATGTTGTTGTCTGATCGCTCCCTTTAAATCCACCCAGCATTCGTGCCTATGCCGGGTCTAATTGTGCGTATGATCGCAGCCTAAGTCTAAAAAATTCTCCTTGCATGTAGAATAAGAGTTGCACAGTCAAGAGAGAGCTAGATAGAACCTCTCCTACCACATCCTGGCAAGGAGCTTTCTACATGAGAGGTGATTTTAAAATGGTATCTTCTTCACTCTACCACTTTACTATCTCATATGCAGCCCAGGCCTAAATTCTACTGAAATGAGTGGGACAAGTTAGTCATTAGTATTTTTTATTTTATTTTGCTTTATTTACTGTCTGCCTTTCTCAATGAGATTCAAATTGTAAAACAATGTGATAAAGACCAGCATAAGTAACAGTGCAAAAGAACTGGATTAAACAATTAAATTAAGACACATAAAATATCCAGTGAACAATGCAGTATGGGGGGGAGGAGTAAAAAAACCGCCTTATAATTTTTCACAATTAAAATTAAATTCCTGTTCCCTAAGTGTCCCTCTGTGCCCACTTCTGTTTTACCACCTCTATTCCATTTCTAAAAAGAAAACTTATTCCAACGAGACATTTACCACAACAAAATCTTTATGGATTATGACTGTTTATTTAAGAATTTAGACAAACATTATACCTAGAATATACTGTAACAGGATGCTAAAAATTATAATGTTACCAATATATCAAATTGCAGACAACTAATTACGGTATGTGTGAAAAGCCAATAACTGAAGGTTCTGCAATCCAGGGAACCTTGGCAGAATAATTTGGCTCCTCCCCCATACCCGAACAATTGTGCAGACCTGCTGCAACTAGCAAACTGCTGGAGTTTTGTTTTGCTGTTAAGAACCCATCATGCTGCACTAAAATTGGTGGTATTGAGATGGCAGTTGTCAGGAGGAGAAGGCAGCAGCCATGATGAGCTGGGGTAGAAAGAAGACACAAAGGCAATGGGGAACAGCTGGCACTGGGAGTAAGGAGGAAAGCAGGATTTCCCATTAGCCACAGTTCCTTGCAAATTCCTTATATTTATTTGTGTATTCTATAGATACACAAATAAATATAATAAATATAATCTACAAGAAAAAATATTGTAGCCAATACATTTCTATAAAACGTATTTGCCCTATATGGCCTGGGACCTATTTACCTAAGGGACCACCTCTCTCTGTATGTACCCCAGCGAGCACTACGATCGGGCTCCCAGAACCGCCTGGTCCTCCTAGGGCCCAAGGAGGCCCGGTTGGTGGCAACAGGGCCTTCTCAGTGGCACCCCTGCACTGGTGGCATGAGCTTGCAGATAACATCAGGGCCCTGCAGGACCTTTCACAGTTCCACAGGGCCTGCAAGACAGAGCTCTTCCACCAGGCTTTCAAGTAGGGGCCGCCTTGACTCCATGGCCCTGGCCTGACCATCGAAGACCGCCAATTAGGACCATCAGCGTCAACTGGAAGCTAGATGCGTCTAGAAGCCTGCTGATGCCGCTCGGAGAAGGGCACTGAAGTTTCACCATGCTGGACTGAAATTTTAAAGTTTATGATGTATCTTTTTATTCAGAGGCTGGTTTTATTGAATTTTATTGTATAGTAACTGCATTGTTAGCCGCCCTGAGCCTGCCAAGAGGCAGGGAGGGCAGGATAGAAATTTAAATAATAAATAAATAAATAAATACATTTTTAAAATGCCAAACTGTCATATTCTGTGTACTATGATAAGATAAATGATAAATAAACTTGAAGCTGGAGTGATCTCAGGAATTCTACATTAACTGACAATCACAGTAAGCACAAAGTATTTACTTTCTTTACCTATTTTACAGTATTTAATTATGTAAGCATCAAGTTCAATACAGATTCATAGAGGGCCTGGATAAGGGCCCCAACCATCCACGGGATTTGTGAGCAGGACTTTTCCACCTCTATCTACTGCATCTGGCCACTTCATTTTGTCCCCGGAGGGGGGTGTCAAATCAATACAACCTCAGGAATCTCATATGGAGGAAAGTGGGTGTATGTAATGGGGGGGGGGGGGGGAACAGTGAAAATCACTGCTCCCTCTTCCACAAATGGAAATACTTTTTCAGCAAAGGAACTGTATTGTTGGAAACACCCCAGTATCTCAAATACATATATTTCTCATAAACAATGTTGCCATTCATTTTCCATTAAGTTAATTAAAAAGTGAAGTCATCTGTGATAGGTTCCAAAAAATCCACATGTAATAAAACTTCTTTGGTTTTAATATAGAACATTAAATTTAACCATGCTCTGTGCCTAAAAAACTACTTAGGTCTATAATTTAACCACAGGGCCCTCAGTTTCTTGTTCTAGAAACAGCTACCAATTTAGCTGGGCTCACACAGTTTTAATACACACTCTACACTTTTTTTCAACAGGAGTTCTCAAACTTTCTCCTAATTAGTCTTCCAAAACCAAGGAAACTTCCTTGACACCACATCCACAATATCAACAATGGGAAGATTAATAGTTTATAGCTGGCAGCATCTGAGTGCAGAAAGATGAAAAATAAAAGGGAGTCCTAGGAAAGCAAACACCCATTTAAAGGAGTAAAGCTTTACATATTTGTAACTTTTACTGAATACAGTCAGCCAGAACAGCTTCAGTCGCCGCCAACTCACTGGTCTCCCGGAAGAAGCTACCTGCTTTCTCTAGAGAAATTCTAAGAATAGTTCAGAATTAAATACCTAATCAGAAAGTGCCAAAAACAGATATGGCACCTACCTGCCCCTTCCCCAGAATAAAACTGCTCCTGAACAGGTTAGTAATATTGCTAAAGAAAGACAGACTGAGCAAAACATGATATCAAATATGTAAAACATTGATCAAAAGTTATATACAAATGGACTGATTTAAATTTCACTGTCTGACAGAGGACTATAAACAATAATGGGATTGAAAGAGTAAAAATGAAGAAGTATCCCCAAAATGATAGGAAGCCAATGACACTGATTGATTATATATTCAAGGGTAACAAAAAGCAAATATTTCTTCATATAATGCGCAATTAACTATGGTTATTGAAGCACTATAAACCAAGAATAGAGATTTCCCAATGATCCTAAGGCCCGAACATCAGGTAGAGAAGAAAGCCTTTATTTTTATGACATCAGTCTCGGCAATGGTAATCCATTAAAGCTACCGAGCCCAGATTTTACTGAGGCTTGGTGTTTTATACCAGGGGGTGGGGATGCACAGAAAGGAAGGGGACAGTGTCATACAGCATCATATTTGTTAACAAATCATACGATATAACTCCGCCTAACTAGCTGCTCAAGTGTTAGGAATGTTTCTATCTAAATGTTGCTAATTGCTTGCCGTTCCCATGGTTCTTTAGCCCAGCCTAAGAGCAATAATGTTGCACACTAAACAATGTAAGACTGTTAGCTAGATGTTGTTAGTGTTCCACGTAACAGCAAAGAATCTTGTTTCATTGACCTTGCGTTTCAAAGCTTCTAACTTACTAAGCAATATGCAGAGTTCTATTCAGCATAATTATTGATTAATTTTTCTTATTGCCTCATTATCTCCATCATACTTTATCTGTGAGTGTCCCAGGGACACAGAGAGACAATTTTGGATATCAGTCTAGAAAAGGAATAATTGCATTCTGAAATTATTATGTGGACCAATCTTCCAACAAGTTGATGAGTTAAAGGAATGACACTGCATCTATACTACGAATAACTATTTTGAAGAGAGAATTTTGACAGGTGCATCTTCACCCCAGCGTGACAGCTACACCTGCCAAAATTCTCTGCTCAAAACAAACATTAGGTACAGGACACTGCCATATTTTACCCTCTGGTGAGCCAAATAGGTTTACTATTTTAAGATTCCAGACTCCAGATTCTAGCCATAGGCTCTGTCTCCACACCACTCCTGAGCTGTTCTTCTGCTTTAGCAAAAACCACAGATGCAAACATGCATTAGCAATAAGTTGCAATTTGTACCAACAAATAAAATTAAACTAAAAACCGTCTGATATTTTAAAAACTAAATCAAATTTTACAAGAGAAAGAATGAACAGTTTAGACAATTGGCTGGTTGACATTTTACAGTCTTTGCAATAATTTAATGGGAAGTGCCTAGGAATTCTAAGTCTCATATTTAGTCCTCTCAGTAGGCAGATTAAATGTTATGTTCCCCATTAAAACCTCATTTTAGGGGGGAAAAAACGGCTTCTATGCAATGATCTGAATGACTGATTAGGCCCTTTCCCATTTTCGCACAGCAAGTTAATTGACCATGCAAATTGTTCTTCACTCAGAATTTTTTTCAAGCTGCCCTTAATAAAGAATTATGCAGATTTTAAGAATGAACCTGTTGCTAGATTTTTCAAAGATCAAAATACTTAATACAATTTTGAACCCAGCCAATTCTTTTTAATGTTACTGGTTAAAAAGATCAGAGCAGATTCCTAATTTTAACTACTACTGAACATTTACAACAACAGCTATAAAAGAGTACCTTTTCTATCAAACTCCAGAGTATCTGACAAAGCAAGGAAGTTTCCCTCTAAAATGAGTCTCTTGTCAAATCCCTGACATCAGTGAGGCATCAGTTTAAGCAAAACCATTGTGATAAATTAAATCACAGTCATCAGACTGTACAAACATATAAGAACAAGAACAACAAACTTGCACAAGCAGTTATGATAATCGGATTTAGACCCAATACATAAAGCTATGCTAGTCAGGAAGTAAGTTGAAAGTACATGCCGCACCACCTCATAAGACACCTAGAAGGCTACAAACCAAAATGCAGGCACAGTCACTTTTGCTTGCTATTAGCAAATACTATATATCCATCATGCAGTCCACATACTATATTATGTTTGCCTTGGCTTTCATACATCCCTCAGTCCTACTCTTTCTTCAGCCATCAACAATTGCTGGTTACTGCCAGCCCTAGAAAAGGTCAAACTGAAGTTGCATAGTTAGGATGGCAATAATAGCTTGGGAGATATAAATATTACTGAGCTCTCATGAGTTATGAATAAACAGCTTGCCAGCTAATGGTGCTTCTTTTGAGTAGTCAGTGTAGTTTTTTCACACCCCAGTATGACCATGCAGCACAAATATCTCACCCTGGCTGAAGTCACGTTCCATCTGCTTCCTCCATCCTTGCCAATAGATAAATTGTGATGTGTGTCTTCCAGCCCAGAGAGGTGTGGTTACTAAGCAGCTATTAATGCAATATTGGTATGGTTGCCAGTTCTGGGTTAGCAAATACCTGGAGATTTTGGGGGTGGAGCCTGGGAAATGTGCGGTTTGGGGTCAGGAAGGATCTCAGCTGGGGACAATGCCACAGAATCCACCTTCCAAAACAGCCATTTTCTCCAGGAGAACTGATCTTTATCATCTAGAGATCTGTTGTAACAGTGGGAGATCTCTATGACCCAAACTAGAAATTGGCAACCCTAACTGCTGGTTATTATGAGATTCATCACTATATTCTTGTCCCACTTTTCAGTCTTAAGGTGGATTGTGCTTCATTTTGAATACTCATGGGATGTACCTTTTTGTACAATTTGAGCATTTATGCATGCATATTCTTAAGTTATTCTTTTTTTAAGTACAACTTCTTGTACAATAAACCAAAATATCAAATTATACAAACAGGAACCCCGATGAAGAAATCTTGGCTGGCACAAGCAAGATGACGAATCTGTTACTAGTTAGCTTGTATCACCAAGCAATAGAGGAAGGTAACGACAATTACACGGCCTAAATAAATATTTTCCTAAATTACACATGCATTATCCTGACTACAATCTCAAACTTTTTGAAATTCTCCTAAATCCATCTCTCCTAAACTCTCAGAGCTAAGACAGACTTAATGCATTCCAAGAATTATTTTGGGAGAAGAGACTGTGTGTTCAAACTACTTTCACTTCTCTTACAATCGTCTGTTCACTTCTCTTCACTCTTAACTCTACCTTCCAGGGTACTACAGGACTTGAATTTTGTTCTACTACTACAGACTAACACAGCTACCCATCTGAAATTGTAATGTGCTAAGAAATAATTTACACAAACATGTGCATCTCTGCATGAATGCAGCATTAGGCAGCATCCATGCGAAAGATCAAAGGAAGGGAGGTGTCCTTGCAACCAGAAATATGCAAAGGTAAAGTAAGGTGCATTCGTTATTAAGCCTTATTGTGATCAATGCAATTTATTTAGTGGCTAGCTAGGCACACATTACAGCCTCTTCATGCAATATACGTACAGAAGAGATGTGTCTCCAAATGTGATTGTGCAAAGGAGCCATTATCTATTACCATTACCAGAAACAAACTTTCATCTCACCTTAAGTAGTCATATATGGTTACAAATTCAGCTGTGACTCATTAAGTGGTGAGAAATTTAAGAAATGTACGTGGCCATAGTCTGTCTAGGAAAATTGTTCAATCATCATGTTGGATGTTAATAACAAAAAGAGGGGGGGGGACTGAGGAAAAAATGCATCAGGTCACATGATCTTGAAGCCTTGTCCTGTAAACATCCTGTGTTGAGAAGCTAAACAGGCATGCAGATTTAAAATGGTGCTGGTTCCAGATTGCACCCTGAACTTACCCCAGGGCTGGATCCAAGCTTACATACATGAAACAAGCTTATGGAAGAGGACAGTTCCCACCTTCCACTAGTAGCACACTCTACCGCCCCCCCCCCCCCCAGAAAAAGCGGCTGCTGAACACCAAGAGAATGGATTATTCTTCTACAAGTCTGAGAACGGATTATTCTCCTGTAAATGATTTTAAGATATATATCCCATGGCCTAGCACGATTACTCAGTTGTAATAATAAGGAGAAATCTGCCTGTGGATATAGGATGCCTTCACCACACCTGATACCTCACATAGGTTTCCCTTGCTCGAAAGCCAGTCGAATCTGACTCTAGGGAGGCGGTGCTCATCTCCGTTTCCAAGCCGAAGAGCCAAAGCTGTCCAAAGACATCTCTGTGGTCATGTGGCTGGCATGACTAGACACCGAGGTGCATGCAATGCTGTTACCTTCCCACTGAAGCAGTACCTACTTATCTAATTGCACTTTCTTGCTTTCGAACTGCTAGGTTGGCAGGAGCTGGGACCAGAGATGGGAGCTCACTCCATCACACAGCACTCAGGTCTCGAACTGCCAACCTTCCAGTCTGCAGTTCAGTGTCTTAACCACTGAGCCACCACGGTCCCTTGATACCTCACATACTGAGGACTATATGTCTAGCAATGTTGTTTTTCTTCAGAGCTGCATGAAGAGCAGGCTTTTCATGGACAGCTTCCCAGTGCACCAGGTGCTCCACCCAGATATTACCATAAATGGCTACACTGAAATAAGCCATTGCCAAGTTCTGAAGGGTGACCAAGACATGGTTTACTAACTTCAGAAATATGACCGCCTAAATGCAGCCCCAAAGTATGACTTTGGATTGGAACAATGCCCACCTCTCTCCTGGACAAGTGACAAGATTTACCAACAGCCCTTCACTGTACCCAGATAGTAGTACAATGTCTGCCTTTAAGCATGCAATTAGCCTGCAATCTGGAAATTTGATTCCCATTCTGAGAATCAGTAAAGAGCTTCTGAGTCCTTTTTAATATCAGGAGTAGGTTTGCCAGCCTCCAGGTGGGGCCTGGAGATCTCCCACTTTTACAACTGCTCTCCAGCTGACAGAAATCAGCTCCCCTGGAGAAAATGGCTGCCTTGAAGGGTGGACTCTATGGCGTTGTACTATGCTGAGGCCCCTCCCCTCCCCAAACCCCATGCTCCTGGATCGACCCCCAAAGTCTCCAGGTATTTTCCAACCCAGACCTGGAAACCCTAATCAGGACCAATGCCACTCAAGTGGATAGATACAATTGTATCAGCAGCACTTTTTTTAGGTCATTCAAAACACAATGGTTCCTAATCATTTTTTTCTTTGCTGGTCTGAATTGGGTGAGTTAATAAGGTACCACACAGTCCACTGCAGAGTTGTTTCACCCTAAATCCACTAAGTCAGCTTAGACTGGAGTAACTCTGCAGAGGATTTTTCTGTTGGTCTCCCACTGTCTGGACAAGGATCCTATGTTTTACACAATGAAGTATGCATAAAAGTGTACTCTAGAAGTTTTATTGATACAAGTGGAATCACACATAATTCCATGGAAATATATCAGTCCTTCAATGTAGATTATCTATAAGTGCTTTGGGAGCAATTTGTTCAAAGTTGTGCTGTTTTTTTTTAAGGCAGAACATTGGGTCTACAGGTTATTTTGGCTCTGTTCTAAAGACAGAGTGTTGGACTGGATGGGCCACTGGCCTGATCCAACATTGGCTTCTCTTATGTTCTTATGTTAGCCACAAGTACAGCACCTAGTGTATGTTCTAAGAGTCCCCTTCTGTCTACTGAGGGGGTTCAGTGCAGAATTGACACCTTCCCCCCACACCATCTGTTCAGCAGACATGAAGAAAGACCTGAAACGCCTAACATTCATGTAGACTTCTGTATTGGTCAAGGTGATATATGTTTCTCCCTATTATCCACTTCCTCACAGCAACCAGCTCAAATTATACCATATGTCAGGGGTGTGTTCCAACAGTGTTCATTCAAATGACTAAAAATACAGCCTGAAGTATGTTGTACAGTCTGATCATTTGTTCTAACAAGTTTTGTCACACAATTACTCAAGAACCTGCAGGTGTTTCAAGACCTGTCTTTCAAGTTCTTTGCTAATGCTTTTTGGAAAAGCAGACTAGTTCAAGTTCTCTTAACTACTGGCCTATAAATTGTCATTTTAATTTTTTAAACTTAGGTACATAGTGACAATTCAAATACTGAGCAAGTATGAAGTGGGACAAAACAGACACCCTATGGTACTTGAACTGCTCAGTTTCTGTTTAGGATTGCATAGTTATAGTCCAATCCTATCCACTGAACTCAAGTAAATGAGCATAGGTCTGCAGCCTTATAGTGATACAACACAGAAGCAACATTTAAATTAGACTGGTTCATGGAAACAGGAGAATTGTTTTCATTGTATCCTCTTTCTATTTTTTCGGGGGGAAAGGTATAATGATGAGAATCAAAGCAAATAAAGTTGTGCCCACTTCTAAAGCACTAAATCTCATGTCTCGCTTTAACAAATGAAAATATTTGGGCCATACAAATGAATAGAGGTTTAATTTGTATATGCAAAGAGTGAATTCATTTTTCAAAGAAGAGGACAAAGAGTGAGAGCAACATCATCTGTCTGAACACTGCTTATAAGGGCAATCCAGCATCTGAACAATTAAATTCTGTGGCATCAATGCCTGTTCCTTCCCCCCTACATACTTTTGCTGCTGCTTTCTAATTCAGAAGTCAAACTCCCAGCCCTCCTCCAAGAAAAAGCCTTCTGTACTCTGTCTGGCTCTTTGTCTCATGTTGGATCCTAATGTCTGAGCCTCTTTTTAAGTTTGCCAGTGAAATATACGGCATTTGCCTCCCAACATAACTAGCAAAAACAAAGCCTTCAGGGGGTAGTTGTGCCATAGCAGGTGGATAAGAAAGAAACAAGTTTAGAAGCTTACAGGGCAGCCATGCTGTACGCAGGCTTGCAAGCTGCCAAAAGTCATCCAAAAGGTTTGGTAGAGAAAAAGCAGGATGGGGCAGCTAAAATATAAAAGAACTGAAATAACTTTTTCTAGATCCTTCTAACATAACTTACATGCCATTTAGGGAAGAACAATGGTCATCCATAATTTTCTTTAGATCGTGTATCCCTTTAGCTTCCATAGTCATCACTTCTAAGTTTATAAACAACTTGTTTCTTGAGGTAATACATCTCTTATACAAAAGCATGCTATAAATGGGAATAGTCCATTTTTAAAAGGTTTATCTTGTACCACTTACCCATATGGCAGTCTAATTGAAAGTTTTTATGTAACAAGATCATCCATCTGGCTAGAAATGAAATGGAAATGACAGTTATCTGTCTGATCTCCAATAAGCTTTTCTTTTCTCCCAGTTCTCTTAATCTGCAGAACCATGCACGCGCACACGCCATAATGTAAGTTCCTCTGAATAAAGTGAGATTGATTTCCAAGTAGACATGCACAGGATTGCATCACAAGTCTATTCAGTTAAACTAACAAAGCCCCTAGAAATGGACAGAGTAATATAGAAAACTCCTGATTTGGGAATATCTTTTCACAAAATCACATTTAAAAACATCTTTCAAACAGGACAAAATTCAGAACTGTTCACAGCTATTACAGATTCAGGTGGGTAGCTATGTTGGTCTGAAGCAACAGAACAAAGTTTGAGTCCAGTGGCACCTTTAAAACCCAACAAAGTTTAATTCTGAGTATAAGCTTGCACACAAAAGCTTATACCCAGAATTAAATTTTGTGGTCTTAAAGGTGCCACTGGACTCAAACTTTGTTCTACAGCTGTTGCACGTAACTGATACATAACTGTTCTACCTCCAGATAAAATGTATCATATTCCAACACCTAAGAAAGTAACAATGAAGATGTGTAATAGCCTACCTGTTCTGGAAGGCCCACTATTTAAATTGAAGGACTGCTATGGCATGCTGCTATGGAAAAGTGGCATGTTTTAAAGGTTTCTGATCTTATGGAATTGTGAATGGCTATTTTGGTCACCAGGTGGGAGGCAAGTCCCAGTAACCACAGGGTCTGACAGCAGGGGCTCTCAGGTCACAGCTCAATAACACAATCACAGGCAAAATCAGAAGGCAGCCCAAGGTCAGGTTACATATACCAAAAGCAAAGTCAGAAGCAGTCCAAGGGTCAGGTAACAAGAACCGATACAAAGAAGGTCAGGCAACCAGTGGAGTAGCCAGCAAGACCAATTGATCCCACACTGGCTGCAGAGGCAGCTTCCCTACAGATGTCACTGGTTCCCACATTAGGCAGCTTCCCTGCAAATTGGCTCAGCTCCTCTACTCATAAGCGGTACTGGGGCCCAGATCCTGGGGCCCAGGTCTATGATGACTAATCAGTTTGCCAATTTGGTGTAATGGTTAAGAGTGCAGACTCTAATCAGGAGAACTGGGTTTGATTCTACAGTCCTCCACCTGCAGCTACTGGAGGACCCTGGGTCAGTCACAGTTCTCCCAGAGCTGTTCTCTCAAGAGCACTTCTCTCAGAGCTTTCTCAGCCCCACCTACCTCACAGGGTATCTGTTGTGGGGAGAGGAAAGGAAGGGGATCGTAAGCTGCTCTGAGACTCCAAGTGAAGGGCGGGGTATAAATACGCCTCCTCCTCCTCCTCCTCTTCCTTCTGCCTCCTCCAGTAGAGGAGAGTCTGCCTAGTTGCGCCTAGTCCATGCCTCGGCCCTAGCGCTTCACCACTGCTGTTCCTGGGGTGCTTTGGGAGACTGTGGAGTGCCCTGCTGGCTTGGGGATCAGTGCTGGCTCAGGATCCCTTCAGGAAGCCTACCACTCACTAAGGGAATCCATACCCCTAATATAGTTAGGTTTTATTTAAAAACTAATCTTGAATGGCCTAAATTTAGCCATGATTGCTCAAAAGAGGTATACTTCAGATTACAGTCTCTGTTAGCAGACCAAAGTGAGCCATAATGCACCTACCCACTTCCCACCCTGGTGATATTCTGGTGTGCAATTATGCATGTGGTTTTCTTTTAGGCATCTTCCATTTTTTTAATTATGTTTACATTTGACATTGCTTGAGAAGATAAGTAAAAAGTAGGTCATAAAAGATACAATAGATACATTCTAGAGCTACAAAAATTGCTCCTAGGCATTCATTACAACAGAGCTCTACATCCCAATGGTAAGAATTTTTCATAAGATGTTCTTGTCACTAGCTGAATAATCTGTTTCCATCTGCTTTTAATATGGAACAAAGGGCTAATTCAGACTAGTACACTAAAATCCCTCTTTCATATCTGCCGAGCTTTGCCCTTCAGAAATATCATGTTACATGTTTTTTAAAAATGAAGATGACAACAAACAAAGGTCACAAAGATTATTCAGGGTTGCAGAAAAAGACTGATGTGTGTACCAGCAGGATGAAAATTGAAATATGCAAATGTATGCACAGTGATATGGAAACATCTCAATATTTAATGTCTTTATATATCAAGGGCAGCTGGTAGTTTTATTGATAGTATCAAGGGCTTATTTGAAGAAGTTTGGAAGAATGACACCTCTCTAAAAGTTTTACATTCCATCTCAATAGTTACTAAGCAGATGGCTACCTCTGTCCTATGACTGCACTGAGCAAAGTCTGAAGCATTCCTCCAATTAAGTGCTTCTTTTGTTGAAGGAAGATCCACTTATGTTGAAGGAAGGCTCCTAGAAGGATGGTTGGATCCACTCCACTGACTTGTATGTCATAACATAAATAAGAAAATTTGTATCACATTTTCTCAAATGCTAAAAGAGAAGATATGCCTAATTAATAATTATTATCATATGGCATTGTGTGTAGAATAGCCAGGAGATCCTGGGATTGTCTGGCAGCCACAAGTTCTAGCTCTTAGTGTTATGCTATTGACAAGCTAGACTTGTTTTTAGGGGCTGAGAGAGCTCTGAAAGAACTGTGACTGGCCCAAGGTCACCCAGCTGGCTTCATGTTGGCTTATTTGAGAAGTAACATGGTATTCCTGAACAGCATTTCTGAAAAGTCATTTCAACAAATGGCAGCTTTAATTATGTGCCCCAGAACTATAACTAGTACACGTATTCATATTATTCAGGTATGGCAAAAGGAAAAGAAACTCTCTTGCCTGGTTTAAAATTACTGCAAAAACACTTGACTATCCTGTATGAATTTAGTCACCTAATATATATCTGTCTAGTCAGTCTACTAGTCATCATCCATAAAGAAAACATTTACCTCTAGAAAAAATAACATTGAAACATTTGGCCTAAACATTTGTAAACTGTCATTTGGACTTCTGACTGTCACAGAAGACATTCTGCCTACCTTCACATTTTGAAGAGATATAACTCTAATTGGTTCATTCACATGGGATAAAAAATATCCCTTAAAACACAATTAGACTGTACTTGCCGTATACATGGTTAAGTCAAATGTCCCAGGATGACCCTATTACTTGCAGAAAATAGTTCTGGGGAAACTAGTCCCCCACTTCCCTCAAATTCCTGAACCTCACCATAGCTAGTACATGCATCAAGGACTGAATGTAAAAAGAGAGGGAATAAGATGGCCTGTCACTAGAAGCCTAATCAACAGTTTTCATGACCTGTTTAGGGACCTGCCAGTGCTTCAGACTCCTACCGTGCTGACCGCAATTTTACATATGAAACTGTTCCTAGTTCTTCTTGGAGGTAGGGCCAAGGAAAGTAGACATGAAAATAACAGGTTTACTGTGCCATGAAGTGTAACTATTCAGTGTTGCACAAATACATGTCCTTTAAAGATGGCTTAGTTTGAGTAAGAGCATATCCTTTAGCTCTTTTGACTGAGCACTTCAAGTATATGCACATCCTATACTGGCTGTGGGTGAATTTCTCCACATGGGTTCTCTGCTCACAGCCACCACAGATTTTATCACTTAAGCTAGATCACAGGAAGTTTTCCTTTGAAGTGGCTCAAATGAGAAAGCCCTGGAACCCTACAAATCATGCTCAAATGAAGCAACATGTTGCATGGATACTCAAAAATGAGCAGTGGCATCCTGCCGTCCTCATGAGGAAAATTCCCATGTGGAAGCTGCCTCTGTAACACTGCCCCAGAACTTCTCACCCCATCATGAAGTGGGAAGCATATGACAATATTGTTCATGGCTCAACTGAGAAACAACCAGTGCAACTGTTTCCAAAGAATCACACATTTTAATGCGGTATCATTAGCTTAGATCAGGGGTGTCGAGCTCATTTGTTATGAGGGCCAGATTTGACATAAATTGGACTTTGTCGGGCTGGGCCATGTGTGTCATAAAATGTAATGCCAGGTAGCAGAGATATCTGTATATCTAATAGCCAAGGTCCCCTCTGCATGCGGATACTTATTTCCATGGATCTGGGTCACATGGAGGGTAAGCAGATCTTCCAGCAAACTGGGGTAGGGAGGAAAGCTGACATAGAAGGGTTGAAAAGAGAAGGGGACGTGAGGGAAAATGAGTAGATATGGGGTGCATGCAGAAAGAAAGAGGAGGGTACTTTGACAATAAAGGGGGGGAGAGGGGAAGAAAGATAGGGGAATGCCCCCTCCCCACACATTCCTTGTGAGGTAGGGCCACAACACATTATGCAACATTTTCTTCCAGGTCCCCTCTTTTAAACTTTATAAAGGACACAGACAAACCCTATTAAAGACATTATAGCAGCTATTCCACTGCAGCCCCACTTTAGGAGGATGTGTGTGTTAAAACAAATATTTCTCTGCAAAACTGAAGTTCCTTCAGTTTCTTGAGCTCTATATTTTAACTGTGGTTAATCCCTGTGCTCTCTTATCAGTTTGCCAGTTTGGTGTAGTGGTTAAGTGCACAGACTCTAATCTGGGAGAACTGGGTTTGATTCCCCACTGCTCCACTTGCAGCTGCTGCATGACCTTGGGCAAGCCACAGTCCTGTCAGAGCTGTCCTTGAAAAAGCAGTTTCTGTCAGAGCTCTCTCAGCCTCACCTACCTCACAGGGTGTCTGTTGTGGGAAGGGGAAGGAAAAGGAGATCGTAATGTGCTCTGAGACTCCGAGTGAAGGGCAGGGTATAAATTCAATCTCTTCTTCTTCTCTCTGCTCAGACGCAACCCTGCTATCTGCCTTCTGCTCTCAGAAGCAGCTCTGCACTCTGCTCTTTATACTCCAAGCCAGCACAAGCTCAGAACAGCAAGGATGGGCAGGGGAGGGGGGAGAGAAGGAAGCCCCACGCTCAGGCCGGATGAAAGGCATGGGCGGGCTGATTCCAGCCAGCGGGCCATAGATTTGACACCCCTGGCTTAGATAATTAGAAAGCTGAATCAGGTTTTAGGTATTGGAGACAGCTGAAATATGGTGCTACAATCCCCCATTCATCCTCTCTTATGTGAATTCTCTCCCCATAAGAAAATCAGATTCTGTATAACAAACATTTAATGCCAGCCCATGTTAAAACAAAATAACACTTGCCTCTAAATTCACTCTGAGAACTCTGATTAAACCACACTATTCCTAGGAAGACACACTGATTGGTGAGACACCTGATTTGACATGTGCTTTATAAAGCAGTAGCTCTTTCCAAGGCATAAATATAGATAGTTCAGGACCCAAATCCAGGTAGCTCAATCAGTTGTGTTACTATGTCTTGTATCATACACTAGCTTATTCTGAGGATAACCTTTGAGTCCAGTGGCACCTTTAAGACCGACAAAAGTTTTATTCAAGATATAAGCTTTTGTGTGCAAGCACACTTGTATTGTGCAAGCACTTATACCTTGAATAAAACTTTGTTGGTCTTAAAGGTGCCACTGGACTCAAACTTTGTTCTGCTGCTTCAGACCAACATGGCTACCCACATGAAATTATTCTGAGGATGTCAGCCCTCTAATAACTCTGATTCTTGTGGTCTATGCACTTGAAGTCTCCCTGCCTCTGCTCTATCTGTCTTTGTATGTCTCCTTCCATGAAGGGTGACCTTAAGAAGCTTAGGACAGGAGTCTATATATGCCCCATTTATTTCCCTATTCTGACATTTTGTTCTGGTTCTTCCTGAAAACTAAAGATATAAATATGTTTGTTTGTTTTTAGCACAAGTGTATAGTAATCAGAAGATTGTTCAAAAGCAAGCACCTTATCTACCCAGATTAACTCAATGAATGGTCAGAAATTCAATCTGCCACTTGGCAGACAGCAGATCTCTAACAGACTATCATGTGTTCCTCCATATGCCCACTTGTATTACAGTTCAGCTGTAGCCACACATTTTCCTGAAATGTGTCACTGGGGTCTAACAACTTACATGTATTAGTCAGAAGCCAAGCAACCCATACCAACAGCACTAGTGTCTGGATGGTGTCAACTCAGTCTTGAAAAAGGATCACCAAGGCCTTATAATTCTTTAATCAGTACATTCTGTTTCAGGATGATTCATCCTTCAACTGAGCAAACATAGTAGCAGGTGTAGATATGCTCCAAGTCTCAAAATGAGTAACTTGATGATATTAAAACAATGTATAATTTTATTAAAATGGCAGCAGACAACCTGCATGAATGTTTACTGTTCTTAGTCATGTTCCCATCTCTGATTACATCTCTGATTTCTACATTATCCAAAATATTTCTGAGGAAAAATAAATAGTAGAAATAAAAAATACAATTTTTTTCTTCACATGCAAATCACAAAATGAAATTCTCTGCCTATTCTACTTATTTAAAAATACCCACAAACGGTAGTTTTAGGAAATCTCTTCCCATTTCTAGAGATCATCAAAGTTCTTGATTTAAAATTACAATAGAAACCCACTTGGGAATGAAGGAAGTCCCTGGATTACTGCTTCAAAATCGCATGAACTAGTAGCTCTTCTACATGCCATCTATTTATTTTATTCTTCTCTCTGATAAAGCTTTCATAATATGTAAACCAATTTTAACCACCCAGTGACTAGATCTTAGGTCAAAATAGGATGCCCCCAAAATACCAGCTTAATGTGCTGTGAAAGGGGTAAATATTAATTGGCCAGCACATATACAATAGGGGAGATATCTTTATTTATTTATTTATTAAATTTATACCCCACCTCCACCCAAAAAAATGGGCTCAGGGTGGCTCACAACATAAGAACAACAATAATAAAACAGTAAAACAATAAATAACAATAGCAGGAAAAATCAGATTCCATGCCTTATAAAATGATCATTCCAGAAGACTCCAGTGCCTAGATGATATCCAAAACAGTGAGGTACTGGGAAAAGGTCATGGACAGTGTTGTCAACAGGATTTGGGGGGGGGGGTCTGTTAAGCAGTTAAGAGATGAGGAATTGACTGTGGGATATTGCTTTACCCGATCTCTTCATCAGTCAGGCATGAATGTTCCCCTCCTGCCTCACTAATGGTTAAATGTTGACGCCACATCAGCATTCACCACAGTAAAAGCAAACTAGATTTTGTGCTCCTGTTTTAGCCAGCATCTCAAATCCTGGCTACCCTTACCAATACCTACCAATGCATTCAAAACACGGGAAACATCAAACCTGTTATGGATTCCTATGAATAGGACATGAACAAGCGCCCGATCTGGGTACCTAAAGGGAATCGGAAGTGTTGGGCTTTACCCTGAAATGAACTCTGTGGCTGTCCTCAAGTTAAAACAAACTCTCTCAGACTAGGTACATAAGAACATAAGAAGAGCCCTACTGGATCAGATCAATAGTCTATCTAGTCCAGCATCCTATCTCACACAGTGGCCAACCAGTACCTCTGGATAGCCAACAACAGGGCATAGAGGCCGAGGCCTTCACTTTCAGCCTTGAAATACATTCTTCAGTCTATGCTGCCTCCCTTCTCTTAAATATGCAACAAAATAGCAAATTCTTTCCATGCACCACACTCAGGAAAATGCAATGAGGCCCTAGTTGCCATAGTTGCCTGTGCTCCATCCAATAAGTGGTGTATATATAAGCACCCTATTGACGTTTATTGGCAGGTAATGGTTGTGGGGAATTAAAAACAAACTGTGAGAGAAAAGGGGTTTTTGGTGTGTGTTTTTTGAGGGAGAGGATACAGAATCTATTGCAAGCATCATGTATGACATTGGGCAGAAAAAGAGATATTTAGGTGGTTTGGCTTCTTCGTGCAGATGGTACTTAAAACTCAGCAGCAGGAAGCATCCCCAGTAACATAAAAGCCAAGGTTTTGTGTCACATTTTGTCTGAACCTCAGGCTTACTTCCACATGAAGAACATAAGAACAGTCCTGCTGGATCAGTCCAGTGGTCCATCTTGTCCAGCACCCCACCTCACATAGTGGCCAACCAGTTCCTCTGGAGGTCCAACAACAGGGCATAGAGACCGAGGCCTTCCTCTGATGTTGCCTCCTTTACTGCCTCTGAACAGGGAGGTTTCCTTTAGTCACCAGATTCTCTTTAGTCACCATGACTAGTAGCCACTGATAGACGTATGCCTGTGGCCATCACTTCATCCTCTGGCAGCCAATTCCACATTTTAATCACTCATTGTGTAAAGAAGTATTTCCTTTTGCTGTCCTGTTCAATGCCAGTATTTTGAATGCACCACTGCAATTTATACATTTGGACATAATATATCCACACATATGCTCAAAGTCATGTTTTTTCAAACTGTCCAAATAAACTTCCATACTATCAGAATCTCAATCTGTAACAACTCACATTAATTTACAGAGACATAAATTACATACAAAATCTGCCAACAGATGATAACCATTACCAAGAGAAAATATGAATTACAAATCTGGGATAATATAAACAAATACCAGTAATCTTTCCATTTCAACATAACACTTTTTCTTCAGATATTGCTTCAAGCATCAGTTTTTTAAAATGACTCTACAGTTTTCCTAAGACTCTTAGTCAAAAATGTGCGGATGATCCAAAACTGGTAGAACCTGTATATGTACAAGATATACCTAGGTAGATTCTCTCCATGCAATCCATGCCCTTTATTTCATATATAACACAGGCTCTGTGCAAAACACCCAATGCACAGACATTGCAAACAGTATCAGCACACACAATTTCCTCCCCCTTCACCTGATTATCCAATCAGTATTAGTCATCAGCACTGGACTGTTGGTGGGGAGGGAGCTGAGAAGTTAGATAATGCAGCAGAATGGGCTGAGAAACAGAAGGCTGTGCCATCAAAGCAAAGCTAGAGTTGCTTGGCAAGCTCTTTGGCCAATAAAGACAAAAACTGATTCTGAGAACAGTCAAATCATGGAACACGTTAAGTAATAATAAATAAAAGTGCATGTTCAGAAAGTTTTTTTCTCATCACCAAGCCTGCTTCCAGGCAGTTATGAACATGGACATGGCTGATACGGCAAATGATGCACCGTTTCTCAGATAACACTATAGCTCCTTCTCAATTCTTCAATATCACCATTATTATTTATGTTTTCAATAATATGCTTTGCAGCTGTAAAAGCAGAGGCATATTTATTGTCACTCAATTTGTGTGTTAAGGCACAGAATTTTGCCACCAGAAAGGAATAGAGACAGTTACAGGAAATCCAAAGTACAATTTGAGTAATCAGTTACCCAGCAAGTTTAATAACAGTAGAAACTGTAATCAGATACCTCCTGCAGTAAGTTTATCTTGTGACTTCTGATTTGTCTTTCTAGTACTTAAAGCACAAAACAAGCCATATACTCATATTAACTGTTATGATAAAAGGGCAGCAAGAAATCAGGTTTTCACCAAATTAAGGCTTTTATTCTAAGCAGAATAATTTAAAACTGTCTTTTGTACTAAATGCAAAAAAAAAGTTGGCATTACTACGGAATAACAAAAGTAAGCAGCAGCTCCACAATTACATCAGAGGTGAAAGGAAGACATGTAAAATACCTGAACAAAGTTTTATTCATGGTATAAGCTTTTGTGTACAGATACACTTACACTTGATCTTAGCCAAAAGGCTGAAACAATTACCTCTGGTGATACTTGCTTTTGCTTTGCCAGCCAATGAAGTCTTCTGGTGCTAACATGGTCTTGTGCTGTGCTGTGTGCCTTTAGCTGGCTGCCTGGTCTTTAAAATAGTTCAAATTATGCTTTGCTTTCTGGAACTTTCTGCAAATACACTTCATTAGATTCTTGCTCACTCACAAAAGCTTATACCTGAATAAAACTTTGCGGGTCTTAAAGGTGCCACTGGACTCAAACTTTATTCTGAATGGAAAATATCTATTGGCCAAGGCTACTGAAGAAAGAAAAATAAATAGACAGTAAGTTAAAGGTTCAGCAAATGAATCAGACTGTGTGGTAGTTTAAGAAAAATTTGTATGTAACGGACTGCACTTTAAAAGCAGGTTTCATCATGCAGCTAAATCAGAGAGTCGGGAAGTAAAGAGTTAACTTTTCCCTGGAATGGAGAGCTTGAGTGACAGGCTGCTTCTCTTTTTTGATTGGCCAGCGCCAGCTGAGGAAAATATATGATCAGCTGTGTGCTGAGGAGAGAGTCAGTTCAGTTCAGAGCTGTTCTGTCACATAGAATCATTCTGAAGACAGTTGGTTTCTGACAGAATTTGGAGTCAGTAGTGTGTCTCACAGGAAAAGTCAGACAGATTCACCTGCTGAGTGAAGGAAAAAGACTCCTTACCTTAACTCTGCTGTATCTCAATTCTTAGAAGGAATCTAACATAAGAATTCAAAGTCTCAGTGTCTGCGTAAGCTGAAGTACGTTTTACACAGACACCAGAGAACTGGGAGAGAGTTCTGGCAACATTGTGTGGAAACCCCCTTTCAAGCCAAAAAAAGAAATAGGGTTAATTCTTCTGAGGAGAAGATTAATTTCTACCCAGTGTCAAAGAGGGTTTAGCTCTGAGGAGGACCCTGGTCTGTTGTAAAGAGAAACATCTCAGGAAATAGAAATAAACTGTAATTTAATAAAGGAGTAAATTAGGTTCACAAAGACAGTGACCAACTCCAGGAAATCTGAACTGCCTTAGGAAACTCTCTGAAGAAACATTGTTGCTGTAACTAAAATGCTAAGTAAAAAACCTCTTACTTAAGAACTAAGAATACCTGAAAATAAGATATAACATCATCATTTTGCCTGTTTAAAGAAGTGAATTCTGTACCATCTACAACTTTTATCTCAGCAATCCCCATCCCTCCCTATTGAATAAACTTGTTCTTCCGTTTTACTGTTAATCCGTCTTCAGTGCCATTTCAAAAAGGAAATAAGAGGGTTCCTGATTTCCACAGAAAATTCCTTGGGCTAAAAGCTGAATTATATTCTGTAGACAGGGTGGAACAGAAACTATTTTATAATCCACATTCATTTACACACCACTAGGGGCTTCTCAGTCACAGCAGGGAACTAAAAAGAATTTTGGCGGGAAAATCTGCCTCAGAGTGGGGAAAGTGACAGGGGTCCGTCACACTGTACAATGGAGGAAACTACCCACAAAGTTTCTTTTTGTAAGGGCCAAACAGATGAGCACTCAGCAAGAGTTTAAAGCCTAGGATACTACGACACTGCATGAAGTTGGATTACTTAAATTTCCTTCTAACACTATGACTAATTCCCAGGAAAGTACCAGGAAAGAAAAAAACCTTCTTGCCTAGCAAAGTCTCAAATTGCTTACAACTTAACAGATAAAACTCTGAGTCTGAACTCTTAATCTGAACAATGGAAATAAACAAAAACTGCACTGCACACATGTTAAAAAGCTCCCTCTAGCCAATGTATTTCCCAAGTATATCTTGATGTAACAACTGCTGTTCATACAAAGCCTCTCTCCACATGAACTGAAAAAAATTCCATTCTAGCTATCTTGCACTGTCGTCGACTTTTCACTATTTGACTGGCGCATTAATTTCAAACAGAGGTGGCATCAGATCTGGTAATTTCTGCTAATCAATGAAATTTTTAAAATGCTTTATTTAAAACCATACTAAAATGCATGGTTCAGAATTTTCAATCCACCAGAACTGCCTGGAGGTTTCTCCTGTAATACCCTGGGGTAGAGACTGGGTTACAAAAAGCAACAAGGGAAACAAAACTTGCTACCTACTAATGCCAGAATTGCTTCTAACCTAAACTTTAGTGTTGAGTAACAAGTCAATGTCTACTCTAAAAAGTGAACCTGACAGTTTCTTTAACACAGCAATGCTGTGAACACTCCACATAGAGACAACAGCAATGACAAGTGAGCAAATTAATGCTTCTTAGTTGTGTGTGTCAAGAAACTGGCCTTATTTAGGCATTTCTTGGCCTTTCAAAGTTTGATTCAGCCTTTGGGACCTAGTTAAGTTACAGAAGACTCCTCTCTGGGAAGTTAATGTCACAATGACTTGCAGTTTCCAGAGAAAGATAAGGGGTGAGATGGAGTCAAACACAAGTGCAAGTTAGATCGTGGCCTGAGAGCTTCAAGGCCAGAGGCCCAAGAGAGACCCAATTTCCATCTCATTAGCACAAGGAACCCTGGGCATGGGAAAGTTGCTTGATTATAAATACGTGTCAGCTGCAGAAGTACATGCTCACATGTCTTAGTAACATACCTAATTGGCCAAGCAAAATCAAGTCAGCTGCCAGCAGCAAGACTATTCATTCTAGTTTGGGTTTTCTGCAGCCACTCATGGACCTCTGCTCCACATGTTTATCCAATCCACTCTTGAAGTGGTCTATGTTTGTAGCTGCCACCACTTCCTGCAGCAGTGAATTCCATGTGTTAATTACTCTTTGGGTGAAGTACTTCCTTTTATTGGTTCTAAGCCTACTACTCATTAATTTCATTGAGCACCCACGAGTTCTTGTATTGTGAGAAAGGGAGAAAAGTAGTTTTTTCTCTACCTTCTCTATCTCATACATCATTTTGTAAACATCTGTAATGTCACTCCTCACTCATTGTTTCTCCGAGCTAAAAAGTCCCAACCTCTTTAATCCTTCTTCATAGGAAAGGTGTTCCATCCCCTTATTAATTTCAGTTGCCCATTTCTGCACCTTTTCCAAAGCTATATCTTTTTTGAAGTGTGGTGATCAGAACTGTACATAGTATTACAAATGAGGCCGCACCAAAGATTTATACAGGGGCATTATGATACTAGCTGATTTGTTTTCAGTCCCCTTCCTAATAATACCCCCAGCATAGCATTTGCCTTTTTATTGCAATTGTACACTGAGTCAACAACTAGTGAGTTATTTACCACAACTCCAAAATCTCTCTCCTGGTCAGTTACCACCAGTTCAGACCCCATTCGTGTATATTTACAGGGTTTTTTTGGCTCCAATGTATTGCGATCATCCTCCATCACTTGACAGAATATCAGGATGGACTTGAGTCCCTCGACCCAGGCTTCCCAGTGCTGGGGCTGTGCCGGGTCAAACGGAGGGACAAGTCCTCCATTCACCAGCTTGTTGGAAGCTATGTGGAGAGAGAGGTACCTTTATTCATAGCTGGTGGGAATGCACGGAAGTACATAGGTTTTAAACCCAGCTATTAGAACAAATCAAAGAATACACAGGATTTGATAGCCCAAACATCCCAGAAGCAGTCCTTCTCAGTCTGTGGGAGAGTAAAACAACTCATAAGGCTCATAGAGAACTCATAATGACAATGCTGACAGCTGCCAAAGCTGTTCTAGCTTAATGGTGAAATAAAGAATCCCTCCCCAGCATACAACAATGGCATACCAAACCTTGGGAGTATTGCATGTTAAATAAGATTTCAACTAACATGCTTAACCACAGAAATGGTGTCGTGGAACAGCCTGCTTTAGCTGAAGATCACTCAGCTGATGCTGATAAAATCCCTGTCACCACCTCTGAGACTCAACCAGCTGATGCTGTCAATGACCCTGAGACAGCGGAGGCAAGTCCTAGTACCCCAGCTGCTGCGGACAGCATGTACTCCAGCCCCATGAGCACTGGGAACAAGGAAGAGGCAACCCCAAGAGGCAGCGCCTCAACAACCCAAAATCTTGGGGAGACTTCACAGGCTGCCTCGTCTCCCCTTTCCCCGGAGCCAGGGGAATGCAGGAGTAGACAGGCACGCTTAGAGCTCCTCAAGAGGAGGCAGAGCGCATGCCTCACTGCCCAGCAACTGCCAAATCAAGAGGAACCTGAGTTAATGAGCCAAATGGATGGCCCTCTCGCAAGCAACAAGACCCAGCTGTGAGACGCCAATGAAGGACAAGGCTTCAGATAGGAGCAACTTGTCACCTTTCTGGAGACATGTGACCATACCATCCAGACCTGTTCCTGTCTGCAACTCCTGAACCTTTGGCTTCAACCCCAGACCTGCTTGACTACGCCTCTTGGACCTGCTCAGATTCTGCTTCTTGGACCCTCGGCGGGCTTCCCTTGCATATGACTCTTGGACTGAAGTCTTGACTTTGCGCTTCTGGTTAGTGATTTTGTCTCATCCCCACAGTTTTGGCTGAGTCTGCTCTGACCCAGGACAAATAGTACAAATCAAACAGTTTTAATGGAGAAATGGTACTCATTATTAATCAATTTCTGGACTGACTTACCTGATTATAGCTTGACATTTTAGAATAGCTACCTCTGCTTTTCTCCATCTGCTTCCTTTTTCTCCTAATTACCTTGTTTTGTGTATTATACATATTTTATATATTATATAGAACTGTGTTGAAATTGTACTTCTATTAATATTGTGTATTTTTCCTAAAGAATATCCATCATATATTTCTAAGGTTTAACATATTGTAACCTCAGATCAAGCTATATATCTATGTTACTGCTATTTGTTATCTGTTAATTTAAAGTCTTATATTTTAGTAAAATATATAATTTTTAAAAAATCATGGAAAAACTCCACAACTGAGTGCGGACCTATCCTTCCCAGTCTGGATCTGGAAGATTAACAAATGTCATGTGCTATGGGAAGAGCCTCACCTTCTCTATTTGAATATAGACTGGGTTACACTTAGGACTTTCAGCCTATATGAAGATCATGCAGTTGTTTCACCAGAGGCCAGTTACAGAAAACAGGAAGTGCAATAAAGGATACTCATGCCACTATTGAAAGACTCCACCCTGAATAGTCAGTATGACATCAGAAGAGTACAATCTAATGCTTCCCAGCAGCTCCTTTTCTGGACAACGTGGCAGCTTTATTTAAAGTGCAGTCCCCTACAGATTCATGCCAGTCTAAACTCACTGACATTAACAGGCTTAGACTTAAGTAACTCTGCATATGATTCCACTGCCTGAGATTTGAAGACCAAAGAAAGAGGAAAAGAAAAATGTAAAGGGACCCTTCCTCTGAATAGGAAAAAAACTCAGCAAATATTGCAGCCAGTCAATTAATATTTATCGAAATTTCAGATCTATGATAGTAATGTTAGTGACAGTGGCACTGCTACTGAGTTTAGCTAGATTAGTAGTTAAACAAGTGTCACCCATGGTACCTGATAATGGAAAGATATAGTGGAAAATAAAGTATTTTCAGGTATCTGGTACAGGTACAACCTAGTAGTATGCTCTTCATGCAACATGGTGTGTGAATTCATGGTATAATGTAGCCTGGGTTTGCATCAAGGCAGGCACAATACATCTATTTCTGTCCATTAACTATATGTACCAGCCTCACCAGCTAATCCCTATCTAAAAGTACATTAGGAATTTACAGCTAAAAATGTCTGCTGTCAGCCTAAGAAGCCATTAAATATCATAAAAGGGCCTTTCAGTTGCCTTGTCTGTTCTCCAAGCACAGCTCAACAGACTGTTTACTATTCCCTCCTCTCCCATAGAACTCTAGTAATTAAAATATAAATTACAATACATGACCTTGTCACATATGCTTTTTAGTATGGTTAAAATTATAATTGTAATCCCATAGGTACACTTTGTAGCATAAATATTTGGACACTGCTCATCTTTGTTGCAATGAATTGTTGAAATCCTAGAAAGATTTTGACTGGCTTTCCTAAGACCCATTGAGGGACCTTAACCACAGCATTTTTGAAAGGCTGGCAAGCAGCTATGGACAGCCCTAGTAAGCATACAACAGGACTCCAGTGGCACCTTAAACAACAACAGCACTTACTCTCGAATAAAAACTCCCAGAGCACTGAGTTAGGTACTGGGAGCCCTCAGTTCTCTGCACTGAGAATTGAATGGTTAATTAGAGATGACATGACTTCTCTCTGACTCTAATTCTGGGTTTAGGAACTAATCCAGGACCACTGTTTCTTTAGGAAAGGTGTACAGATAAGATTTAATTTCCCCTTAGAATATATCCCCAGGGAAGTTAGACTGTCACCTCCTAAAGGCCTTCGTTAGCTGCATAAACCCCAACTGTAGAAGGGACTAGAAATATTTAATTTAGCATTGTCAGCTTGAGGCTGGCAGCAACTGGTAGAAGGGCTCCTCACCAGTGATGTGCTGAAGTCACCAACAATGCACTAATGCCACTTCCAGTGGGACTGGAAGTTACATCAGCATGCTGCCAGTGATACTTGATCAGTTGCCCAAAACTCTATGAGTTAACCATGGAATTCTGATTGAATGCTAGAGCACTGATATCACTTACAGCTGCACACAAAGTGACACTATTGTGTTGGTTCATTGGAAATCGCCCCCCATTACACTGCCATTTTTTCTCCCACTGCCCAGCTGAGCGGGAAGGGCCCATTGTGGGCAGGAGATGCCTTGCCCCTAGTGGAAAAATGGCAACTGTATTCAATAAAATTCTGTGGTAGTGAGTGACATTAACCACCAGAGTGGTGAAAGCGCAAAGACACAGAACCCAGAATTAGGAATATTCTGTTAAATTACAAAGCAAGGTAACTCTTGGAAAAGCAACATCTTGTTAAAGTCAGCAGTCAGATCATCCAGCCAGCAAATAATGCACAGGCTACTTATACCATCATCTCATCCATGCATTGAGACATCTAATTTGTGCCCGTCTAGCTAGCCCTGTGCATGGGACAGGCAGCACTCCTGAGAAGGCTACCTGGAGATCCTGTCCTTGAGTCTCCTGCCAAGCAGTCTACATTTTTCCTCGAGGACCATACAGCTACATTTCCCCACATCGTTGGTGCCAACATGTACCATGACCACTGGCTCCTCCCCAGCACTGCCTACCAGCCTATCTAGACCACATGTAATGTCCACTACCTTTGCACCAAACAGGCAAGTCACCATGTGGTTAGTACGCAGGTTTGCAACCCATCAATCTACACGCCTAAGGATCAAATCACCAACTACCAAGAACTCCCCTCCTTCCCTGCCCAGGGCAGGGATGGTCCCTTTGCACCAGGGGTTCCTTCTGTTGAAGGGGTCCCTTCTGGGGGAACAGTCTCCCTTTCTTCAACATAATGCCCTGTTTCCCCTTGACCCTCATGCTCTCTGACAGCAGCAGGGCTGCCATTTGCGGAATGGGACACATCTAACAAGTCTGAGAGTTTTTTCTGTGTGTCTGACTGTTTCTGCTTCTCTAGGTAAGCCACCTTGGCCTTGAGGGTGCAAACTCATTCCCTGAAAACCAGGAGCTCCTTGCACCAAGCACATAGCCATGATTTCTGTCCAGCTGGCAGACAGTCATATATATTGCACTCCATGCAATATACTGGATATACCCCAACTTCCTGATGACATTCTACTTCCATAATTACTTTTTTTAAAATATCCCCTTTTTAATAAATTTCGTATTTGTGCAGATTTGTTTGTGGAAAGTGGGCTTACCCTTTTAGGGATGTGGAGAGGCTAATGCCCTGGCTTCCTCACCCCGCTGCTGAACTCCCATGTCTGCTAAACCTGCCTGTTTATTCCCTTGTACCAGACACTTGGTCACTGGAGCTGGGGCACTTTGGCATTGGAGCGGGACCTGCTACCTCACAGAGCTGTAGCTTTAACAAACACATGTCCTGAGTGGCCATTGCTTAGTAACCACAACCATATGGACAGGCTTCAAGGCTTGATTTCTATCATTAAAATGCATAAGGGGAGCATAAGGCTAGCTGCAACCATCAGGCTACTTCCAACAATGTGACTTGTATAGTTCACCCAGGCCCAGCTACTCAGCAGTGTTCAAAAGCAGCCACCACATGAAAGCCAGTGTGGTGTAGCAGTTAGAATTCAGACTAGGATCTGGGAGACCAAGGTTCAAGTCCCTACTGTTAAAGACGTCAATTTTCTAATAAAACCTCTGATCCCTTAAGTATATCTATGCTTGCAAGCTCCTTTATCTTTGTCCGCGTATCTGCAGGTCTGTTTCCCTTAATTTCAAACCTAGGCAAGGTTGGGAGTCCCTGTCCTTACACGCTCCTCCACCTTCAGTTCCAAAACCTCTAATCTGCCAGGCACTTCAAAGAACATGTGAACTGGTGCTTCCCAACCTGACTGCAAGGAGTTCCCCTTTGCTCTGTTTGAGAAACTAACAGTGCAGTCCTAAAAAGAATGAGCCCTTCTAAGTCCTTTCAAGTCAATAGTTATGGATTGCCCACTAAGTATACAATGTCTCCATATAATCAAGGAATTTGGTGAAGGGAAAGAAAACCCACCCCTTGATCACAGAAGTCCACAAATGGCAACAAATAACATATGAACTGGGTCTATGAACCAAAAATGCTAGAGCTGGTAGCAATAATTGGATTTATACTACTTTTGCCATATCTATTGGTCTTAATGAGATTGTGGTGGTGAGGACCCAGGGACAACTAAAGAGGAAGCTGGTGCTGTGGCCAATGAGCTGGCAGCTCTGGTGGTAAAGGTTACTTTGGACAAGTCAACGCCCCCTCAGGAGGAGCAGGCTTTGTCTAGCTCAGCTCAGGTGCTATTGGGATCCCCCCATAGCCTACAGCAGGAGCTAGGGAGGGAGGGTTTTAAAAGGCATGGCCTGGAGGACCTGGATTAGGGGGGAGCCAGAAATTTTGGGGAAGGCAGGAGTGATGTGAGTTTCTGGCCCCTGGTCAGGATGCTACTCTGTAACCCAGCAAGTGATAGTAAATGATGCAGTTAGTCTGTACTTGTCTCACAGGTCGTTTGTGGGGTGGGCCATGGATAAATGACCACCTCCCAACATGCTACTCTCTTTGGCACTCACAGAGACTCTTAGTGAGAACCATTTTTATTTAACACCAACTTTAAAAACATCTGCCAAGCAGAAAAAAAGCAACTAAAAAGAATGCACTGTCAAAATTTACCTTCGGGATTCTATTTGTCTACAGTTCAAGAGATCACATGAATTATTATAGAGACCAAGAATCCATTAACACAGGGTGTTGTGGGTGGGGGACGCTGTCCCTCCAGTGATCATGCCAGATTTCTTTTAACTTAAAATATCAAGTTGATTTGACTCTATACAAAATTCAGCATTCTCAATAAATGAGTATCTCCGGACGCAAGCCCATATAAATGCTAGGTTGACAGTATGCCAACAATCAAAATCCCAGCAAATTGTTTTATTTTAAGACATTCAATTAAGCAAAAACAATTTAAACACACAATCTCATGATTTAATGAAATTGGAGGATCAGAAAGCAAGACTAGAAGTGCAATCCTAAATAGTATTATACCCTTCTAAGCCAAAGGAAGTAAATAGATTCAGAGTGCTGTATAACCCTGTTTAGGATCACACTGTGTGATTTTGTACAGGAAGATTACTTCCTTTCCCTCCCCAGATAAATAATCCAACTGCTTCAAGCTGTGAAGTTCATTTATTTTGTAGCACTAAATATCTCATCTTCGAATGAGAAAAAAGAACAAATATTTCTGCTGAAAGCCAAAACTAGCAAGGACAAATTACAACACAAATAATTAGAAACTACTTCCTTTGTTTTTACTGGGCAACAATAACTTTACTCAGAGAACGTTGGCAGAAACTTGTCCACAGCCTAGCTAAAACTTTTGCCATTTCTAGTAGTCAATCCCATGGAGTAAATGCTGAGCTTGTGATGCTTGTGGAAACAATCTGTTCACTTATATATGAATTTAATGCAGCCCTGATTATGGTTTTTCTGCTGGTTACATGACTTTTTTTGTCAAAGACTTCTGTATATGAAAAAGTGTATGTTCACAATCATATTTGTTTTAAATGTTTCACACAAAAAACCATGGTCCGATATGGCTGCCCACTAAATTTACATACTGGGAAATAAATCTGTAGCCCTGTACATCATTCTTCATCTATAATGGCCCACGTGCAAAGTACATGCTTATTCCCAAGTGGAAGTAATATACAATTTATTTTAAAAAACATTATATGTAAATCAGTCTTCTGTATCTGAAGGAATACAGCAAGACTACTGTACACAATAAAACCATTTTGAGTTTGTCCCTAATTATTACAGGGTTCCCTCAAAGCCAGCGTCCCCTCTAAGCTGTGCACATGAGCAGCTGCTCATTAACACAGGAAGCCCTGCTCAGCAGCAATCTGGAGCCCCACAGGGTCTTGCACTGCCTATAGCCCATTTTAAGATCACAGCAGTTATATTCTGCTCAGGATGTGAACTGCTGTGATTGGTAGGGGGGGAGTTAGAGGGAATATTGCCTCTGGCACCCCCGCCCCCACTATGTATTGTGCACATTCTTCTTAGAAGCAAGTTATTTATGTTATTTATAATTTGTCTTTCTCACTTGGACTCAAGGTGGATTACATAGAGTGAGCCAATACAATAGATGGATGGAACGTTCAACAAACAATGCAGTAGGATTCGGGGTGTAGAACTAACCAGAAATCTAAAAACAGAACTGAAGCAAAACATAAGTATCAACATAACACATTAAATGATGCAAAATTCCATAGTAGGATCCTAGTTTCAACAAGCTATATGCAGTAGTATAGACCACGGTCCCTAATAATTTTTCTAAATTATTTCTAAAGTTATGTACTGAATTAGGATTGATTTTCTGCTGATATCACTTGCTCCAGATCTTCTCTTTGAACCCATTTTACTGTGAAACTTTCACATTACCTATCCCATGTGTAAGCCATGAGTCACAGTACACTTGAGATAATCCAAGAGTGAGTGCCTAGATTGTTTTTTGTTCTTGCCATGCTTACATTTACTTTCTACTTCTGAAGTATTCATTTCAACATCCAACTGCATTTTTGGCCTTGCACAATTTCAATTTTGTCAAAGGAACTGAAAGTCAAAGGTACAGGCTTTAAAACAGACTGTAAGCAAACAGTGCAAAATAGATATTGCAAAAGAACCAGCATTAAAAAATAACAAGAAGCCCTGTGAGAGGCATTTATTTTGAAGTAGTCTGTACCAAATATCGATAAGTCTGTATGAAAGCTCTTGTGAAGGGATCCTGCACACCTCTAGTTCTAGTTCCTGGAAAAAACCAATTACTCTCTTCAAGTACTGTCGTACAATTGTCACTTGCCTTAACATGGGAAAGGTTGCAATACAAGGTTGCATTGGTGGAAGCCACTTCACCAATCTCACTCCTATCCACCTGTGCTATTTTCAAATCTGGCAGGTTAGTGGACCATTGCCCACAACCCTCTCCTTTTCTACTTTCTGGCCAGCATTGCAAGCCTCCAACTTTTTTTTTTTTAAAGAGTGGTTCCATCCTACCGTGACAAGGCTACATCATCCAGGAGCAAAGCTAACCCTGTCTCCTTTCATAATGGAGGCAGCAAAGATTCCAAAATAGTGATACTCCACCTATATGCTTGCACAAGAAAGCTTATACCCTGAATTAAACTTTGCTGGTCTTAAAGGTGCCACTGGGTTCAAACTTTGTTCCACCTATATGTGTAAGTGTTGTGATTAATTGTACCCCTTCAGGTCTCTCTTGCAATTTCAGCTCTTGTATGAGAGGTGGGGGGGGGGGGCATTCAGCCACCCTTCAACATTCCAAACTGCCCCCCTAAAGCTTCCAAGAAAAAAAGAGTGAGGTAGTGCTAGCCACTTCTGCTTAGTTCAGGGGTCAGGTTCAAGTCTCCCTGTCCTTGAGCCAAAGGCACCCTAAACATCTGTGTGCAGCAGCTCCAGGCCAGGCGCCAGGGTTTGAAGTCCACCCAGCACACAGGCAGAGATGCCAGCTCCATCCGAACCAAGTGCCGGAATTCCCAGCGGCTGTTTCGCTGGCCAGGCGAGTTGCAACCTGACACTTGACACATCACAGAGGCACGCACTGGAGCCGTGTTTGGATGCTGCTAAGTGAAAACTGCCTCTAGAAACACCCTCAGGAGAGGAAACGCAGCACTCTCCCAGAAACGAAACATCCGCAAACACCCGACCCACCCCAAAGGGGTCGGGCGGAGGGGGTTTGAACCCAGCATTAGGCGGGCAGGTGGGGAGTTTTGCTGCCCTGATTTTTGCCTGGAAAGGTTAGCGCCAACCAGGTGCAGTCCTGGATGCCGCGGAGAAGGGCTGAGAAGTTGGACGTAGGGAGGGCGGGACGGTAGGGGATTACCCGAGTCTTGAAGCGCCGGTGCCTCTCCGGGTCGGAATAGGTCCTGTCCACAGCGAGCGCGGTATCACTGCCAGGCATGATCGCTGCCTTCCTCCCTGCGCTCTTCGCCACAGCGCTGTTTTGGGGGAGCACCCGGGAGAAGAGACGCCTGCCCCGGAGTTTGGTGTCGCCGGCGCTGGCTGTAGGGCGGGACCGAGGCTGAAGCGGCGTGCCAGAAGGCGGGCACGCCCACCAGCGGTGGCGGAGCACAACAGACGCCCTTAACCCTTCCGCAGTCTCGCAGCGCCCCTTCCTGAAAAGCGCCGGGGAGGAAGCGCGTCCAGACACTGAAAACAGGAACCTGCGGCTGGCGTGCCAAGGAGGGATCTCTTTCCGACAGCGGCTCTCTCCAAATGCAAACGGGAGGAAGGCGGTTTCCATGCCCCCCCCCCCCCCCGGCTCTCCCCACACATACTCCGTGTGTTGCGGTCCTATGCTCCCCCTCCCCCTTTGCAACCGGTTCCGAGGAATCCCCCCCCTGCCCCCCCAAAAAAGAGATGACGGTCACAGTGAAGTTGAGCATTATTGTTCTGAGAAGTGGAAGCGTCTGGTCTAATGCAAGGAATCAGAGGAAACGACCCAAAACACATGACAGGAAACCGAAACAAGATAGCAGCAGGCATTTTTATCCGCACTTCTTTTCGGCTGAAATGGAAACTGGAGCATGATGATAAGCAGCCCCCTTCCTTTACCACGGCCGCCCCACGTCGGGATTTGCAGTCAGACGTCAGGGACCGGGTCGGACTGGCCATTAAGGCCACCTGAGGCAGTCCGGGTGGCCCAGTGGCCGCGGGGAGGTCCTCCACTAGAGCAGCCGCTAGACCCAGGTCAGCCCCACCTCAAGATAAGCCTCAAGGGCAGGCCAGTCCCACCTCATCTGGGACCACCCCATAGCAGCAGCTGCGGCCACCCCTTCCTCCTCTGCGGCCATTGGCAGGGAGTCGGCTGGCCCTTTTCAAGGTCAGTCATGAAGACCACTACAGTGGATGTATCCCAGTCCTGATGAACAACCCAAGATCAGGAGTAAAAGAATTATTGTCACACTACTCGAGAACAGTGATCATGCTGCTGTCAAATTCAACATATATGTAAGTGGAAATTTGCCCAGAAAATCTAACAGGTCACATTTCATGAGATGACAGCTTATAAATGGAAGCTTACTTACCCTGACAAGATGGAGGTGTTACTGGTGGACAGGATGACTGACCCAGGTATAGATTTATCTGTTCTGGCTAGGGTTGCATCCCCCCCCCCCCCTAAATGGCTAGGTTCAGAGTTTGGGGGTACTGCTGGGATGAGCAGGCGGCAGCTATGGCCAGAATCATCTTTCATCTGCTTTGGTTGTTTATTTATTTATTTATTGAGATTTATATCCCGCCTAGCCAGCATGAGCGTGGTTGGTGAGCTAGGTGTCACCTTTGCTGCATAAAAAACAGCCTGCCCCAGTGGTGCATGTGCCCTGCTAACATCTAGATTAGAACAATGCACTGTGTATGGGGCTCTGCTTGAAGAGTGTCTGGAAGCTACAACTGGTGCAGTTGTTATTGGCAGACCCATTAGCCTATCACAGGAACAGTGATGTAAAGAATCATTAAAGACAGAAGCATTAAGTATATGGAAGAGTAAGCCTTGCCAATAAAAATAAGCATGGTTTCTGCAAAGGTAGTCCTGTTTTTTTACCAATCTTAGTGCCAGGACCATTCAATGAAACTTATTACTGGTAGATTCAAGATGAATGAAAGTACTTCCTAATGTAATGTTTAATGACTGAACTCGAGATCACAGATGCGATCGTTTTTTAAAAGGAGTGGATAACCATATAAAATATGTCTTGTATAATTCTTTTTAAAAGCCATCTAAGACAGTGGACCTATCACCACTATGAAAATCATTAGCTACATATAATCAGGCTTAATTTTCTTCAGGGGTAAAACAAAAATATGTTTTCTGGATTCATTCTACAGTGGTATTTTTAGTACACCAAAAATAGTTCATGGGCAATGAATGCCTTAAGGTGACAGATGAGTTTATATGCTTTGTAGGGAAAAAAAACATTAATCACACTGATCAATCTAAATCCCTAATTTTCTTTTCCCTTTTCTTCCATGCATTACTGGAGGATAATACAAGATAGATTTTCTGTTTTTCTCAAAGACTGCTGAACTGTGTGTATCAATTATTGTTCATGAAATTGAAAAGTATTGTGCACGGCAGAAATCATGCAGGCATTTCTGCCCTCCTGCATCCACTTTTTCTCCTCCTTTTCTTAAAGACATAAATGAATCTATAAGTACCTCAGATATCATTTAAGTCCTTATACATACTAAACAGAGAACAATGCAGTGATTGTCTGATGTCATCATGACAGTATAAAGTAACATCAGTTGAAAAGCAATTTAAAAGCTTGGTTGACCCATTGTTTCAATACCAAAATTCACAAAGTTCTTAGAAGTGGCACAGTTTTGCATTGCAGTCTAAATGGCCTCAAGGAAATCTACTGAGTACTGAAAAGGGGCCTAAAATTTCCAGTTGTGCAAAAAGATAGTTGAGTTCTAATTCCCAAATTTGCCTTTGCAAATCTGTTTATAAAATGTTTATTTGTGCCAGAGCAGTAGGGCCAGTCCTAGATATGAGCCTGGTTCTCCCCCCCACCCTCCACCATGCTGCCTCCTTAACCAAGGAGATGAACTGACCAGACAGCATGCCTTCTATGGTTGCTAAGCAACCTCATCCAGCTCACTAGGGGTGAGAGGGCACCAGAATGGTAGTTTATCCAGGCATTTCTGAGGTGACAGGACTGACCACATCACATTCCTGTACAGTATGTTTGACGTAGGGACTGGTGCATTTTTACAGCACCAACAAAATGCATGTTGCTAGTTCACCACAGATATTAATATTTACTTAGCACCAACAGTCTTCTGGCTCACTGTGCCAAGGATGAAAAGGGCATAGTGCCTGCTCAGAAGGGATCCCAGCTACAAGGACTGATGAAACAAGATACTAGAGACTGAAAGTAAATAGTGATTAATGGGAGAATCAACAGGGAGTTATTGTGAGACTGGTGTGCTTCAGAAAAAGGTTTTGTTAAAAGAAGTGCTAAAACAGAGACTTGGAGGATGAAAGAGAAGCAGTGTGAAGTCCTGAGAATGTGTGGAATAGGGCAAGAGACAATAGCAGGGGGCCTAGGACACCAACACAAAGGGAGGACTAGCAACAAAGCGTAAGAAACATAAAACGGCACACAAGGAGATATTTGTATAATATTTATATCCTTGCCTTATTTCCTTAGACTGGGTTGAAGTGCTTTAAAATTAAAACCTAGAAGCTTGTGTAGAATGCCTCAAGGAGCCAGTTTTAAAGGTCCCAGGAGACATCACAGTTTATTTTTCATCCCAGCCTTCTGCCAAGGAGTTCATGATAGCATAGATTATCCCCTGCTCTACTGTACTCACAACAGCCCTGTAAATTAGATTAGGCTTTTCCTGGTTTCCAAATCACAGCCATAATAGGGCAGGATTGTTTAGCAACAGCATTTTGAATGGGTTAAAGAAATAGCAGAAAGGATGAACTTCAGTGCAACTAAAATATGAACATATTTCCCTCCTTCCTCCAAAATCTGCTCACAGATACACTAACGCAAACTTCTAAACTAGATTCAGGTAGTTGAAGGTGGCACTGATATAAGGAAATTCAGGTCTATAAGCAACATTTTATTTATTTATTTATTTGTTCATTTATTTATAACCCACCCTCCTTCTTTAACCTTGATATATATATGCTAGATTTATACAGAATTGTTGCTCTTGAAAATATATGAAAAACATTTAGCCAGATTCATTGTAATGGCCTCTGAACATCACTTGAAAATTAACACACACAATCAAGGTTACTGTGTGCCTCAAGCAGTAAGCAGAACCAAACAAGGTGCTCTACACAAATTTGTTTTCAAGCTACAAACAACAGCACTCATGAGGTATGCTTTATCAGTGCACCTGCAAATGCCCAAAGGATTTAGTTCCGGTCTTTGAATATTCCCATAATTGTTTGTGTTGTTTACTAATCATTGTGTGCATATGAAGCACTACAGTCAAAGACTAATTGTATAGCATAAAACATGAAATAAGCTGCATTTTCCAGTAACTATATTTTGTGTAGCTTGCTGCTATATAATTGACAGACACCCACATGGAACGTAGAAACTTCAGCCTAACTGTCACAAAGGGGAGATGAAGAGGTAAAGCTGTACCAGAAACATGTTACAAATGCTTCCCAACCAGTATCTCGTTTTCTTTGCATAAGGAATTTTAGTATGGAGGAACAGACAAACATTTATACTGTAAGCTGCCTTGAGTTCCACAAGGGAGAAAGGTAGTTAATAACTGTTTTAAATAAATAAATATCAGGATGACATGACAGAGGACTATGCCATTATGTATGGTATTAAGAAAGGACAGAGACAAACTTTTCTCCTTCTTCCATAATACTAGGGCTTGGGTCCAGGTGTGCAGCTATGTTGGTCTGAAGCAGCAGAATGAAATTTGAGTCCAGTGGCACCTTCAAGACCAACTTTGTTCTACGAGGACTTGGGGTCCCTCTATGAAATTGGTTGGGAATATGTATAAGCAGGGCTATTTTGGGGCAGGAACGCACAGGAACGGAGTTCTGGCTGGCTCCTGAGTTGGCCACACCCAGCAGGAACTCATTCGCATAATAGGCCACACCCAACAGCAGGAACTCATTAGGATTGGCTACATTAGGGGTATGTGGCCTAACATGCAAATTAATTCCTGCTACAAAAAAAGCCCTGGGTTTTGACACAAACAAGGTAAACAGAATAAGAAGCAAAAGGTGGGTGTGGCTGGATGACCACTCTTCTGGTAACATGGGGGGTGTGGCCTAATATGTTAATAAGCTGTGCTGCCAGTGGTGTGGCCTAATATGCTAATGAGTTTTTGCTGTTGGGTGTGGCCTATTATGCTAACGAGTTCCTGCTGGGCTTTTTCTACAAAAAAAGCCCTGGATACAAGACAGGGGAAGTACTACTTCACATAATAGGGGACTTTTGGGAAACACTGCCACAGGTTGTGCTGATGGCTACTGGCTTAAATGGGTTTAAAAAGAGGTTGAATAGACAGCTCTAAGCTTCATTGGAAAGGATGTAGAATAATTGGTTGTTACACACCCTGCTGGTAGTAATGTGACAAAATGCATCCATTCTGGCTAAACGTCAAGAAAATTACTGGTTGTACAATAGCACCAGATTCAGTTTTGTTTCTAAATAATTTTGATATTGAAACTATTCCAATGATCTGCCTGGAATTATTTTTGATATCAGCCAGGTGGAAAAAGACCACGATTCCCACACTCAAGCAGCTATATAACAAAACATGGTAAGATCTCATCTTGATTGAAGATAGTTGGTAGCCTATCATATGCCACACATTTTCACAGTAGGTAGATCATTTTTCTGAACTTTGTAGAAAACTCTGGCAGCCAGATCTGTAAACGTTCTATGAAAGATAAGTCTATTTTCATCTGTTTACAAGACACTAGATTACTTTTAATGTTTTCAACCCATTTACTGATATACCACAAATGTTCTGTCTTCTGTTTCAAATTTTAATTCTACTGTTATATTGTTATTTGTAAGTTTTGTTTTGTTAGTGTTTCCTCTTTGTAACGTAACTGAAAAATTACTAAAAATATAGTTTTAAAAATGAGATTGCACAAAATTATAGATGATGGGTCTGTTACTAGCTATTAGCCATGACAGTGAAATGGCAGAGGCATATGATTGTCAGATTTTATTTATTTTTATTCCCTGCCTCTCCTCCTAGTTCAAGGTGGCTTATAATAATAGTTAAATTTTTCAGTTAAAACCAGAATAAAATAACAAAGCCCAAATCTCTTCCTGCTGCCCTTCAAATCCCCTCAGAAGCCCTGGCAAAAACAAGCAGGCCATGCAGTGCCTCCTGAAGATCTCCAAGGAGGGCCCCCCAACACAGAGCTCCTCAGGGAGCTCCTTCCACAGAGCTGGAGCCAAAGAAGAAGAAGAAGAAGAAGAAGAAGAAGAAGAAGATGATGATGATATTGAATTTATACCCACCCGTCACTCAGAGTTTCAGAGCAGTTTACAAACTCCTTTACCTTCCCCTCCCCACAACAGACACCCTGTGCAGTAGGTGGGGCTGAGAGAGCTCTTTTGAGAGCTGCTCTTTCAAGGACAATTCCTGTCAGAACTATGGCTTGCCCAAGGTCATCCAGCAGGTGCAAGTGGAGGAGTGGGGAATCAAACCCAGTTCTCCCAGATTAGAGTCCGCGCACTTAACCACTACACCAAACTGGAAAAGGGTCAAGCTCTGGTTGATGCCTGATGGGCCACCCTAAGTGGTGGGTTAGCCAACAGATGGCTGGCTGATGACCACAGTTGGTGCATAGGGACATATGGAAGGAGACGATGCTTCAAATAAGTGGGGGTCCAAGTCATAAAAGGTCATAATCAGCAGATGCTGGGGAACTGTTAGGAGGTTACTGCTGTCATCTGTGGACCCAGTATGTGGGTTTCTTGATGTTATCCAACTAGCCATTTGCAGAAATTGGATGCTAGTATAGATGGCTCACTGGTCTGATGCTTATGTTCATTCAAACATGTCAGCTTCCTACAGCCTCTTGTTTCACAGTCTAGTTTGCTACTTCATTTGCCATGAAAATAGGGCCACTGAAGGAGGATGGGCTCTTTTTTAAAGGCATGTAAGACTTCTGCTTATCACCCAAATTCATCAGAAATGCATACTTTATACCTTTCAACACCCACCATGGTAAGTCCATGCCACATGTTTAAATATGTAGGCACTCTCTTTTAATCTTTTAATTTCAAATAATGACTATGTATTTGATCAGTTCCAATTTAAAGTTCTTTCTCATAATATGTACAAAGACAATCCCATGCACTGGATTTAGCCAGTAACCCAGCCTTACGCAAAATCCTCTTTGAGCAAGTTGTGTGGCAGAATTACTTAAATGACATTTTCTAACGCTTTAACTGAAATCACACCAAAAGTAGACCTGTGGGTACCAACATTGGTTATTTAGATCGTCTTACAGCCAATGGAATATTCTTCAGTCATAGGGAAGGGTTAACCATGTAATCGAACCCATGTCCTTATACTGAACAAAGCAATATTTTCATTTACCTCATATGTCTTTGAGGTCATAGATCTGTTTTCTTTACAGACACCACTGCCAAATAATTTTTAGGCAATGCAAAGCATTTTTCACAAGTCATGAATTCTGCTACAGATGATATTTATGTAATGCTTATATGCCATCTTTCATCGCACACAACTACAGTCATGAAGCAACAGTTCAGAAATATAGGCACACAAGAGGCAGGGACCCGCAATACTTGCGGGGCGGGAAGGATGCCTAAAGGCTGCAGCCCCAGGTAAGTCCTCTCCCCCCCCCCTGGTGATTCCCCTCCCCGCTCCAAGGCCCGAGCGGCTGATGGCCTACCAATAGAGTGGCAAGGGCTGGGTGGACCTGGCCTCCGGAGACTGGTCTACCTGCCCCTTTCCGCTCTATTGGTAGACCTGGCCTCCAGAGAACAGGTCTATCCAGCCCTTGCCACTCAATTGGTAGACCTGGCCTCTGGATAACAGATCTACCTGCCCTAGACCACTACATTGGTAGATCTGTTCTCCAGAGGTCTACCCGCCGATTTCTCTCTCCCCCACCCCCGGTTGTCCCGGTGAGGCCCGCGCACCTTAGAGGAGCGGGGCCCACCAATTTCTCTCCCCCACCAGCTCTTCCCCCCATCCCTCACCCCCCGCCAGTGATGGCGCCCGCCAGCTCTCCCCCCCCCCCCAGCGATGGTAAGGCCAGGCAAGGCTTCTCCACCCGCCCCCGCCGCCAGCAGCAGCAGCCACGGAGCTGAGGTAAGTGCGTTCCCTGCACATGTACAGGGAACGCTTTTTTACTTTTCAGATTTTTCTGAAATCTCCCTGCCCCCAAGTGCCCCCCCCCCACAGATTTAGATATGCGCACGGGGGTGGCCACTTGGGAATTAGATATATAGATGTAACAGAAATACATACAGATTTGGTGTATCTAACTGTAAGAAAATATTAGGGCTAAAAGCTTTTAGCAGATGTTTTGTATATTGCAAGCAACACAAACATGTTTTTAATGTAAATTTGTAAAAAAAATGCAGTTTGCATACAAAAGAGACAATCTAGATTAGTGACTTAGACCACAGAGACTCCTGTGCCATGATAAACCATTGTCACAAGTAATTTGCTAGGTTCTTGATAAGGTTGCAAATCAGAATGGTTTTGACATGTCAGTCAAGTCTGTTTCACTTCCCCAGTTTGAAAATTACCTGTTTTTTGCTTTAGGTTTTTGTCATGATCTGTAAAATGGGGACACCAATGCTTCTCTCAATTCATAGCCTATGGCTATTAAGTGCTTGGTCTACAGCTAAATATTATTAAATCCATTTTTGTCATTGACAGAGGAAACAGTTCAGACTTTATCTGTCCAATCTCATAACAGCAAATGTGCGGGAAATTACAAAGAGGAGACTGTCTGTGCTTTCTTCATTTCCCAGTACTTGATGAACTGGAGGCATTAAGGTATCAAAGTAACCATCCAAATGATATTTGGCCTGCCATGTAATAACAATCATTCGCAGAAACCATCAGTGCTAGCTCTAAATCAGCCAGCAAATGAGCCATGACTGTGTGATACAGGACATGTTGTCTTTCACAAGAACTCTATCAATGAACACTCCATGTTTTTGTCATCCGTCCCTAATCACTCCAAATGAAATATTCCAGCTGCTCAGGCACAATCTGTTACTTCTTTACACGGTTACCATGAAAATACACCAGGAGTTTTGATACCATTACAAGCCCTTGCTCAGGTAGTTAAGATGGCCTAGAATTCTGGATGGAAACCAGTCTTTTAGCCAGTGTTACCAATATGGCTATTTTATTCTTTTTTACCAGGTTTTTTTAAATAAACCTTGAATCCATCTCTGAGATAGGTAGGTAAAAATGCAGTAAACTAAATAAACAAAGCCAGCCAGCCTAACGTCTGTACTTGAGTAATTACTGACAAAACTGTTGCAGTCTCTTCTGTAATCACTAACACTAACCACATCTCAGACAAGGCTTTGCCCATTGTTCTGTAATGCATTTGAACAACTGGATTATGTTTACTCTCCTCAGATACATATAAAAAGGAAACGTTTTCAGGACAGCAAAGAAGTCCTTCTATCCATATTTCTTGCTGTGCCATGCAGGCTAGCCATAGCTTTGGCTCGTATGCTTTGCATAGGGGAAGAGCCATGCCACAGTGGCAAAGCACCAGTTTTGCATCCAGAAACTCCCAGGTTCAGTCCCTGGCATGTCACATTAAACGATGACTCTTTCTCAGACCTGGAAAACCACTGCCAAGGTTGGCTATGCTAAGTTCAACTGGTGGCCTTGCTTGGTATAAGGCAGCACCATATGTCTTTACCTGATTGCTTTGTTAGCATAGTTATTGGTTAGGGAATTTCCACTGATGCAATAAACATTGCTCACTTGGTAAACAGCATATTCAACAGGGCTGGTCTAAGCAGGATGAAATGGTAAAGTGAAAATCACCTGAAGCTGTTGAGTACTGTGTTTAGAAATAACAGTATCATCCATTATTAGCAAACTTAAACTTTCAGCCACAAATCTGACACAAAACTACCACATAGTGTGTGGATATAAAGCCTATTCATCAACTGAATCCAGAGTGATACCAAGCTATCCAGTAGTCCCTAAGTTTATCCAGATAACTTTTAGTAAAGCCAGGATTTCATCCAATTCATTTGGAATATACTCATGGAATTTTATGTGTATTGTACAGATTGTAGATCTCAGTAAGTGAAATCAGGTAAATACACTCTATGTACATTTCTAAACACTTGTCTGATTCCATTTTCAGTGAAATGAATGGAGAATAAGCAAAGAAATATTTTTACACAGCCCAGTGAGACAACCAATTATAATCATTATGAAAAACTATTTATATTACTAAGTGTAACAATTTAAAATGGGTTGAGGAGGAAGAGGAGATTGGATTTATGTCCTTGCCCTTCACTTGGAGTCTCAGAGTGGCTTACAGTCTCCTTCCCTTCCTCTCCCCACAACAGGCACCCTGTGAGGTAGGTGGGGCTGAGAGAGCTCTGAGAGAAGTGCTCTTGGGAGAACAGCTCTGAGAGAACTTGTGACTAACACAAGGTCACACCAGCAGCTGCACATGGAGGAGTGGAGAATCAAACCCGGTTCTCCCAGATTAGAGTCCGTACTCTTAACCACTACACCAAACTGGCTCTCAGTAAGCACAAAGGGTTGGAGCACCAGGACTGTGGCCATCAACCCTGTGCCTACCAGTGACTACTCCATCCATGTCTTCCATAAGGCCTTCAAGATATGTGCATGTGTAGAGTCTTGCATGAGTATTTCTAAAAATGTATAATCCTTAACAGAGACACACCACACACACGCTTAAGAGCAGGAGATAAAGATTATGTATCTGACCAATAATACATGTAGTTCATCTAGAAATTACAGCAATCTGTAATTAAATCTGTACATCTAAAAATTACAGCAATTATTTGGAAGCTGGCAACATGGTAGGTAGCTACAAGTTCACTGTCTCACCACATATTTACATCATGCAGTTTGTAAACAACCAGACTACTGTGAGCAAGATCCTGCCCCTAGAACAAAGTTTTCCCTGTTTGTAGCCAAAAGAGACTCCATCTAGAATGATATAGATGTAATACAGGAGCTGTAGCTGAAAGGGAAATCCATTAAGATTAGGAAAACCCTGTGCTTTTATTAGCAGGTGCATTCTATGCACACAAAAGATCTTTACATAGTCCTAAAGATTAAACATTCTATCATTAGTTACAATGCCCTATTATTCAAATATATCAGATGAAACATTAGCCTTTCAGTAAATGTGTGCATAACACCTTTTATAAGCTACTTCCCCTGAAAATCCTGCTTTAAAATTACAGAAACACAATTCTGTGACTATGTGATCTGGGCAGGTTAATAGGATATTAATGATGCATTAAATTCTCTTGTGTAATGGCTCTTTCAAAAGGAATAATTGGAATGATTATTTGCTGCATGGTCCTACTCCTAAGTACTTACATTTCTTGAACAGTCAGTGCTCCGATGCATTATGGGGGTCTATTTATATCTCATGTCACAAAAGCTACGATTGGGTGTTTACTATATTTAATGTGTGTCAAGTTTCCAATCATGGCTGTTTTCCTTGCCCATGCATTAAAAAAAAAATTAAATGGAAAACAGAAGTTAGCATTTCAGGCTCTGTACATTGTGTTTAAATGAACAGGGGGCATCTTCTGTAATGAGCCACTGATTCTCACAGGTGCAGAGTCCCTGTCCCATTTTTCAGTTAGTGAATTGGGCCTAGAGGCTGCTCTATACTGTACTTTTATATGTATGAAGGAACTGCTGTAATGCTACATTTTTGCAATTTCTTAATTTTCAGCAGAACCTACTGATTTCCCATGAGAAGTCTGGTTCCTGCAGCATTAATGAGTTGCAGAATTGTAGAGAAGCCCAACATGGCCTATTTCCTGTTACACTCTAATAATTCAGAAGTAATTTACTACTTTATTTCAGGTAGAAAACATTATTAAAAAGCAATAAATGAATCAAGTCCATGTTTGTTAATGTTTACAGTATACAACATTGCCTCTCTCTCATGTCTACATGAATACCTTTAAAATGTTTACAAGTATCTTAGCATGTACTGAAATTTGCAATGGAAAGTATACTGGATTTCTATTTTCTACAATGCTTGCTGTTTTTCAGCTTAGAACTGGTAGAGCTACTACTGGAATAATTACACTTCAGGTCTTCTACACAAAAACATTTCTTTCTTTGTATCTCATAATACCCAACAAATTCAGTATTCTAAAGGGTTTAATCCAGTCTGATTATCTTTTTATGATTTAAAAGTTGACCTATTAGAAGTCATCAACACCAACTTATTAAGATATTTTTCAACCATTATAATAACACACACTGGGATTCCAACAGCATCAAACAACAGGTGCATATGCTATGCATAATCCTCCCAATATGAGCAGTCACCAGGTTGTGTGAACAAAATCAGCGCATATATGTACTATGGATATATAGCCTTGATATGCATGAATGAAAACCCTGAAAAATCCAGTGGCCAGTTTGAAGCTGTACATGTTGCTCCAGTTCATACAGCATAATGACCACACATACCAGTAGGAGCATGGGTAGTGTACACTCCCATTATATCTAGTACAAGTTATTGTAACATCTTGTGGGGGACGGAGAAACCATAGTAATTTCCCTAAATAAACTGAGTTCTGGTTCTTGATAATGTATTGTTCAGACAAAAAAACAAGAATCACATCATTAGCTTTTTTTAGAATTAAACAATACAACCGTATCTTAAAATTTGCTACAATAGTATCCCCTGAAATAATCCGACATTTCTACCTGCTGCTGAGACTATTGATCTTTTATGTGTATGGAATACAGAGCTGAGAACCACTGTAGCATAGGATCTGAGGGACCCTGGTTCAAATCCTCACTACATCATAAAGATCACTGGGTGATCTTTTGGGCAGGTCATTCTCTCTCATCCTAACCTACCTCACAAGGTTGTTGTGAGGCTATAATGACAAAAGGAGCATTGTGTACTCTTCCCTGAACTCCCTGGAGGAAAGGCAGAATTTACAAGATAGAAAACTAGTATACAATGCTTTGTCTGGATTTAGGATCGATAGCTTAACCTGATTTAGAAATGCTGACCAGGCCAATACAACTAAATATATAGCTTTGACCTTGCTTATGCAATAAATGCATTTCCTCACTCTGTAATGGCTAATGAGATTATAGCACAGAAAGAAACGTAATGCCCATGTGAAACTGGATAAAAGTCACTCTGCAGCTCAAATGCTGAAAAAGCAAAGCCATGAAAAAACAGCACTTTCTGTTGACATAAACTGTGACTTGCTATACTGTAAGAAACTGAATCATAGTTTCATTTCTAGGGAAAAAAAACTTCTGGTAATAAAGTACTGAAGTAGTGTACTTAGGGAAACCCCCAAAAGATTCACATGTAAAGCTTTACATACAAGCGTTTGTTGGACAATGAGGTCATCCTGCTAATGGTTTGTAGAGTGCAAATGAGGTTTCAGTAGCAGAACTGCAGAGCAACTCCACTGATTAAGCTAAGAAAAAGCCCTCGTGCATACATTTCATAATAGGTATGGTATCAAAATCGTGCACACATGTAAGACTTCTGACCTCAAATAAGCATAACTGCACAAAGGATTACACTGGATCAGTAATATTTTGCAAAGCATATTTCTCTATAGAAAACAGACAGCAATTATTGCTGTCTGCACTATTTTCATTTTAGAAAAAATCCATGTGAGCCATCTTTTTGATAACTAGAGGAACAGCATTTGACCTAGAAAGACCCAGCTTTAAACAGAGCTCTGGAATGAACAGAAGACATTTCACTGCCTGTGTATGTGTGTGTTGGTGTAATACAAAGAAATGAGAATAATAAGTATACACACTTTGAAGAGTTTAAAGTACTATACACATGGTACGCTATAGCAAAAATTGAAAATTTTAATGAAATTATAGAACAAGTAAAGCTAAGCATTATTTATAAATATGTATTATGAAACACAGAACGATCCATCTTGGCTGATTCAATGGCATGAAAATCATAGCAAACTTAAGTCTGAATAATGATGGTTCTCATTTGTCCCTGTAATGCCATCATAACAAGAGGGCACAAATAAGTTATAATCCACAGACATACATACAAATTGCAATACAATATTAGACTACAGAATCCACCATACCAGATAAGGAAGTAGTTATGATTGGTTACCACAAAGGATTATTTTCTAGTTTTCTTGTCAGGAAATATTTATTTTGCCATGATTGATAATGTATCATTACCATTACCATCAACAACATATGTCAGTGCAAGATTCTTACATTTCAATCAAACATTAATGTAGATGTAAGTACAGAATTAATCTCCAAGCATTTGGAAGTTGCATTTTAATACTTCAATATAGTTAGGAGTTTAAACCAGAATACATATCTCTCTGCATTGATATACACTCAAATATTAGATACATAAATAATAGAATTGCTTATGTTTTTTTTAAAAAAATTCCTCTGTTTTAGAGCCATCTTAAGAGTGCTATTGCAGATCTTTCTTATATTCATTAACTAAGGTAGTGGCTGCTACAGTATCATACCGTTTAAAAATGTAACTGACTGTCTACTTACAAACTGTAGTTTTCCCAGATTTTAAATTCAGTTTATACTGAAATGATCATTCATCTACAGATCTCTGGTGTCAACCAAGACCATTCCCTGACTGTTTTCTTTGTTAATTTCCTATTGTTCATTTTGCTGAATAGACATGTCATGAGTGAGAGATGTGGGCCAGTGAAGACTGTGAAGGAAATTCCTAGATCTTCTTTGTGGTCTCTGTGCATCACAACTCTGGGATATAGTGCGCCTGCGCTGACCCCGATCGGTATCTTCTAAAGTGAAAGGGATTTTCGCACCCTCTCCCCAGTCATGTGCAGGGCTCCAGTGTGCACAACAATCCCACCAGTTCTCTTCTGACTGCCGAGCTGGTAGGACCCTCCTTCTCTTCTTCTTTTTTTCCTTTTCCTCATGGATTTTTTCCTAAGTGAAAGACTTTTATTGACTCGGATAGAACTGACTTTGAGTACTGTGCCTCGGCAGGTTACTTTCCCCACCCTGCCTCCAGCCTATGGCCAAATGGTGGGGCTTCTTCAAACAGTGCCTAAAGTGCAGCAGCAAAATTGCCCCTCCCCCCGATAGACACTCGCTTTGCCTTTTGTGCCTCGGGGAAGCGCACTGGGTGGACTCCTGTGCCCATTGTGCCAAGTTCTCAAAGCAGACAAGGAAGAATCAAGCCGCGAGATTCTGCATCACTTTATTAGAACAGGCTCTTTCTCCGATGGCGTCTTTGCAAGAGACGTCCGGCCATGCCTCGCTGTCAACCCCAGCTTCGGGATCAATGACTGCGCTATCTCTAGCCGCTTCGTGCACACTCTACCAGGGCCGTAGCTACTTTTACAGCCTTCCTAAGAGGGACGCCTTTGGGAGACATCTATAATGCAGCTACTTGGGCCTCCCCTCACATGTTTGTGAGGCACTACGCCTTCCATGTCCGTCTTCACCAATGTTCCGCAGTGGGGCGAGCTGTGTTTCAGGCGGTGCAAGTTTAAGACTTCCAGTTCCCTCTTCCAGGTATATGTGTGGGGGGTTTTCTCACTTGTTGATCTCGCAGAGGTGTGATGCACAGAGACCACGAAGAAGATATACAGGTTGCTTACCTGTAACTGAGGATCTTCGAGTGGTCATCTGTGCATTCACACCACCCGCCCTCCTTCCCCTCTGCTGTCAGTCTTTCTTTTCTTGCTCAGAGACTGATGGCAGCGGTCAGAAGGAACTGGCGGGATTGTTGTGCCCCTCCCTTAGTCATGTGCACTGGAGCCCTGCACGTGATTGGGGAGAGGGTGCGAAAATCCCTTTCGCTTTAGAAGATACTGATCGGGGTCGACACAGGTGCACTATATCCCAGAGGTGCGAATGCACAGATGACCACTCAAAGATCCCCAGTTGCAGGCAAGCAACCTGTATTTTCTTCAAGGAGAGGGAGGAAGCTGTTAGAAGTAGTAACTGATATATTAAGGTCGCAATCAGACAGATCTTTAGATTTGACCCAGGCACAAGTGCCTGGCAGATTTAAAGGGAACGTTCAGACAGCGACATCTGGGAAAGATGCTGCTTCTGTTGAGCCCTGCCACTGAGCCGTACTTTAAAGATACCGGTGAAAGTCCGGGCTAATGCTTGTGGACTTTCCCCCATCTGATCATTCCAGTGCACAATCAGCCCATCGGGATGGTGTGACTCCAAACCATCCCGAACAGCCACCATTGAAAAAATTCTTAGCGATAGGCGCATAAATGCATAAATGTGTGATAGCCGCACATTCTGGACAATTTCATGTTTCTGAATTTTATGAACTTTGTTAATTGAAATGGTACCTAGAGGAAGGTACAACTGGCAATGTGTTAACTATTCAAGTCCACACATGCGCAGAAAAACAAGTACACTGTGAGGTGCATATGCACATGTGCAAACTGAATGTGCAGGAAAACACGTACACTGTGAGGCACATATGCACATCTGCAAACAGAATTTTTAAAAACCTGACTACGCAGCTCCTTCAGGTGGACACCGTCTAGACAATCCACCACGGAGTCCGCGTATGGTAAGGCGATTCACAGGAGAGCTGTCTGGTCGTGCAACACTGGATAAAAAAGATCGGATCAAATTAGAGCTGGGCCAATGATGGGATTAGCTGCCTGTCTGAATGCACCCTCAGAGGCATATTTGTATTTATATCTCATTGTGCCTTTTTGGGTCCTTTTATATTATTTTTATTTTATCTTTATGTGCTCAAGTTGGTCACCATATCCCCAGTGTAATCTTCTACAAATTTATGTTAAGTAACATCTATGTGATTAAAGAAATTAAAACTTAAGTGTATTTGTGCAGCTGTGGCTTACTGCAGATTCACACGTGGCATTTCTTCATATTATCCTGTTCCAGGGACACTTGGGAATGGTTGGATAAGGAAAAGAATGTCTAAATATGCCTTATGTTACAAAGGCACCAGATAATTGCAACTCCTAGGCAACAGGTTTCATCTGAACGTTGCTTTGACTACAAACTATACACATGATTACCTTGAACATTTTTCTGTATAGGATTGTGCACAAATTGTACTGGAAACTATTGGCATACAACAAAACAAAAAAATATAAACAAGAGGAACTAGCAGTGCTTAAATTGAATCAAGGAAGTGGAGAACTGCTAAGGACCCGCAGATCATAATACAATTCTTTGAGGCAAGGAAAAATCTTCCCTACCTACCTCATAGCTTGTCATAAACAGAAAACAGAAACAATAAAACACCATGTCTGTTCACAATAGGACAAAATTATACATTATTTCAGCAAGAAACCACTGTAACAGAGACACACTACCATTATGGAGCCAGATATGATCTGTTATAAGTGGAATGTCTTGGGGAGGGGAGACTTTCCAAGTTACAGCCTTTAAACCAAGTTAATGTAAGACAGCCAGTGAGGTGTAGTTTTCAGAGTACTGGACTAGGATCTGGGAGGGCCAGGTTCAAATCCATGCAAGCTCACTGGGTGATCTTGTGCCAGTGACATTGTCTCAGCCTAACCCACCCCACCAGTTGTTGTGAGGATAAAATGGAGGAGGGGAAAATGATGTTGTAAACTGCTTTGGGGTCCCATTTGGAAGAAAAGCATGTTATATGTAGATACATTAATGTCTGGAAGAAAACAGATTTAGGTTGTATTTTCAGAGAACTGGCACGGTATAGTGATTAGAACTTTATTTATACTTTATATTGATACATTTAAAGTCTACCTTTCTAGCTTTATTGTGATTGCTATATTATGGTTTTGATGTTGTTTTTATGGTGGTTTTTATGTTGGTTGTGATGTCGGTTTTAATGTTGGTTTTGGCATTTGCTAAGGCTTTGCGCCAATGCAATAAAATTTACAAACTGACAGTGATTAGAACATCAGACTAGGAACTAGGAGATCCAGGTCTGAATCCCCACCCTATTATGGAAACTTGCTGAGGTAACTTTGGACCAATCACACAGGCTCAGCCTAATGGACCACACAGGATTATTGTGAGGATAAAATGGAAGGAGAGTGTTGTAAGCCATTTTGTAGACAAAGGTAGAGTATGAATGAAGTTAAATAAGTATATATAACAGCAAGCAAATTTCTCCATGATTATTATTGTGTCTATCACTATCACTATTATTAAAACACTGTGTTTTAAATTAATAGCTCAATAGTAAACATATTATCTGATTCTGTTCACCTTTTGTGTGTGAGAGCAATCCTAAATTGGTGTAATCAAAAGTAATTCACATTTTATTCATTGGGAATTAATTCCAGGAAAGTAATTTTAGGATTGCAATTTAAGAACATTATGAAGCAATATACTTAGTTGCCAGATTATGTATAGATGCAAAGATACAACACTTATCAAGGTTACACAGATCCTGTTTCACTCCCAAATAGAGTTCACGTTGAGCACAACAGCTGGATATTTCCATGACCACACCTTTTTAAAACATCAGTTGAAAATTCCCCTAAACAGGCCCATAGCTTGGCGGGGCAATGCCCCCTCCTAAATCTGCTATGCCCTGACCCAAGGCAAGCCGCAGGAGAGATGCAGCACGTGATTGGGGCCACCGGGTGACCACAGGCAACCTTGGCAGGTGTTGGTGTTGGTGAGGAGCTCCTGCTGGCTCCAGTCCTGCTCATCCTGACTTCTTTCTTTGCAAAATCCCTCCCATTTCCAACTAAGATATAAGGGCTCGTAGATCTTCATTCCTACTTGTATCTGATGAAGGGTGCTCTGACTCTTAAAAGCTCATACGCCCTAAAAATCTTATTGGTTTCTAAGATACTACTGGAGTGGAATCTAGCTGAATTAAACAGCATTGTTGACATTATAGCAACATTATTCTGCAGTCTCTATACTATATACATTGTTCACAGATATTTTGAGTGAGCATAAGTTAATACACTGATGGAATGAAATCGCTGCTCCAAGATAGTACATAGCAGTACTTTTGTTGTTAGTTTATGGGAAGCAGTTTACAGTGCAGGATTTCCTCCCTTTGTATGCATATTTAAAATTGTACAGTGTGTATCTTTATTTTCCTCTCCTACTTCCATTTATTATCTTTGCTATTTTACCTTCTGAATTTACAGAATCTCAAATAGTTCATACTTACTTGGTGCAATGAACTTTTGCCAATAAGGTCTTTGGGCACCACAGAAAAGGGCTAAATAATCCTGTCACAAAGGAAATTTACAAAATTGGTCAGGGAAGAAAATCTAGAGAAACAGCAGGATGCATTTTATAGTCATATTACCACTTAGGGATCAGTTTGGTCTGCTTCATTTCTCCTGAATATATTTTACCACCCTCAGCTGAATTCAACAAGCATGTCCCTTTCTGGGAGACAGATGTGTTATGTAGAGAAGGCCACAGACTGATGAATTAAAGTTTGTCACAAATTTTGGCCGGTTCATGAAGCAATGTTCATGGACTGACGAACCACCATGAACTTCCATGAATTTTGGTGAAGTCCATGGAGGTTCATGAAGAGCAGAAAGTAAGGGTAAACTCTTCACAAAAAACAGCTGTTTGGAAACCCCTGCTTTCTGCTGTTTGGACAACCCTGCTTTCTGGTCCCTGAGGCTTTTCACAGGAAGCAGAAAACAGGGTTTAAATGACTCTGAGCCATTTAAACCAAACAGCTTAATGGTAGTCCCTGCCGTTCCGCTGCTTGGAAACCCGTTTTCTTCTCCCCATGAAAAAAAAGTTGTGGAGAGAAGAAAGCAGGGGTTGTAACTTTAAATGACTCACAAACCGATACGAACAGGTCAGTTTGTGAACCAACTTCCTCCAAAAATGCAGTTTATGCTCAGCCCTGATGTTGCCATTCTCATACTGACTGGTTTCTCCAAATTCAAGAAATTGTAAGGTGCTAAATAAGGTGTTCAGCAAAAACCATTCAGGTTCTAGACAGCTACGGCCGAGTCATTCAGGACATGAGTTCTGCTTCCTTCCCTTGAACACTCTCAGGAGCAATGGGAGCTTTCTTCTAAAAAAAAACCCCTTCACAGTTCATTTAGGGTTGCCAGGTCTTGCTTGGAAAATACCTGGGGACTTTGGGGGTGGAGTCAGGAGAGGGTGGGATTTGGGGAGGGGAGGGGAGGGGCCTCAGCATGGTACAATGCCATAGAGTCTACCTCCAAAGCAGCCATTTTCTCCAGGGGAGCTGATCTCTGTCAGATGGGGATCAGTTGTAAAAGCGGGAGATCCCCAGGCCCCACCTGGAGGCTGGCAACCCTAAGTTCAATTGTGTACCTAATCAACAGATAGCCCTACCGAATGCCTAAGCTCCACACACAGATGAATGAATAGCAAGAATTTAAAACAAGCACTACTGAGCTAGAGACCTTCAGCAACTGGAGATGAAGGAGCTACGGATTCCACTTCCTTGGTCCAAGACTGTATACACCTGTTTACTTCTTCCTAATTACTGTTTCATTACAAAAGTCATAAACAGCAAGCCACCACACACTAAAAGGGAAGCCTAAGGTACACTACCTGAATTTCATGATTTTACTACAGCCAGAAATTTGGCCAGATACGAAGTTACTTGTTTGTCTTCATCTCTTAATAACCAAGAAGATTTAGCTTCTATAAACACAAATGAAGATTCAATTCAGCTCTCAAATCTAAACATTCAAGGCAGTCCAAAAGAATATGATCTACAGAGACATTTCAGTTACTACCAGATCCACAGAATCTATTAGACTATGAAATACCATCAAACCTTCCTAATAACACAGCTGATGGATACACCTGCTTAAGAAGAGAACTGTCAGGTATAGATAGCATCCTCTTCATCTGGATGGCCATGTGCTTTTCTTCAGACTGGTCCTCAGACTGCCATGAGGCAAAAGTCCTCTGACCAGTTTGCCTCAGAATCATTGTCCAAGGCATTTGGAGTCTGGGTCATCACACGCACGCACACACACGATTTCTAGATCAGACTACTGCAGGGCACTTTGCCTGGGACTGTCCTTGAAGCTAGTCCAGAAATGTCACTTCATCCCAAATGCAGTTCATAATTCTAGCTAGTGCCAGGCACTTGGACCACCTAATACAGCACTGGAAGTGTTTCACTGGTTGCTGATTCATTTATAGGCTGAAATGAAAGAACTACCTTTTGCCTTGGAGAGGTATTTGATATTGTCTCCCACGAGACTGCTGAAGAACTTAACAATGCCAAATAGAAAGCTTGAAGAGTTACAGAAACAAGTCAAGTGGGCAAACATAGTTAACTTGGTCTAGCAAAGTATTCACTGTGTGTGCACCTACATGTGTGCACATGAATAACACAGAGAGTGTTTGTAGACAGATTTTCAGAAATTGGGGAAACATACTCGTGTATGTGTCACTAAAGAACGTGTGTTCTCTGTTGACAAAGACTGCCAGCTACATCTTAAGTGTGCAGCCCAGTTTGGATTTGGGTCTGTTAATAACTACATTTAAAAAACAACAACACCATCTTTATAGATCCAATTAATAATAGGACTTGATTGGGAGTTTCCCAAATTGCTCTTGAAAACTATGCAAAATATTGAGTTATTGAAAAATGCAGCAGCTTATTCTTTGACTATGCCATGTCATTAGGTGGACACTGTACTAGATACAGCATCTACAATAGCTTTCCACAGCCCTGTGTAATTAAAGTTTTACCTCATGAAGCTAAAGGCCTAAATAGATTGGGCTCCACATAACTATGATGTTGTCTCCTTCTTTATGTGCCAGTATGACCTTTCCAGTCATGGCTTTATTCTCCAAACAGCAAATTTGAATGGGAAGGGCATCTTCCCAGAAACTTCTTTTCTCAGGTGCCACTGGGGATAACTGGAGCAGTGTAACCTGTATAATTATTCTAGGCAAGGGTGTAACCTCCACTATACTCCCCACGTTGCACAGAGTCATGTATAGCTCACTAGTTCAATACACTAAACTATTATTATGAATAATTAAATGGGTGTTACATACTGTAAGTATGCCGAAGTAAAAATGTGCTAATGAATTCTAACTTTAAAACTCTATAAAATCGATTTGTTGGCAAATTTTGTATTCAATACAGAAAGAATATTCCTTATTCATGAGTTACTACTATTTTTGCCAGCCATGGAGACCAAACACTAGTACTTTTGATTTTGGTGGATCTGTGACCTTTGTTGAAAGTTAAACCTGCCTATTCTAGTTGAAAGCCAAATCTATCTTACTTTTCATAGAACTGCCCCTCAACCCCCCCCCCCCACACACACAATTATAGCTTACATTCTGGTCACACTGGACAAAAATATATCTTCCCGCATCCCTTCTTATGTATTAGCATTTGGGGCATACCCAACTGTATGATAGGATAAGACAATGCAAGCCAAACTTCTGGCCTGCCTACTATACTACAAGATAGTCCAAGTACATGTACTTTAAACATTCCCTCTGCCCATGTGGGAGGTGGGAGTCCCCATGTTGGGTGGTGTTAATTCTGTGGAAAAGATCGATGTGGTTGGGGCCCATATATGGGGTTAACAGATCAAGCCGGGGGGGGGGGGATCAGACTAGGAGCCGACTGAGCCTTGGAGATATGCCAGTATAAGGAGCATTTATGCCAGCAGAGGGCACAAGAAGCAATGTGCAGTATGTTTGCACTGGCACAGCTGCACCACGGCCGCACACTGATGGAGTAATGACATAAACCCTCACACCAGTGAAAAAGTGTGCATGCCAAGGGGCATGATGGCAGCTAGTCAGCTCCCTAAGCACTTTCAGCATGGGAAAGCCCCCCAGAACAGGTGCAATTTTGCCAGCAAAAATAGCGGCACAGCCCATAGACATCCATGGTAAATCCCTGTTCACTCCTCCCTACTCGGCTGTGGCCATGTCCTTGGGAATCCAAGCAGCTCAGGATACTAACACACCCAATCAGCACCCCCCCATGCCATCCCTGCCCCTCCCTAGAACCCAATGATGACCTGCACTGCTCTACAAATGGTTCCAGGAAGTCGCCCAATAACTTTAGAGGTAGGATGCGTGGTAAGGGGTGTTTTCTGACAGCTCCCTGCTGTGGGGACTTAGAGCAAGCACATATGCAACTCGGTAGTGGGCACAACAGAGACAGGGCACCTGGTACCACTGGGCAAGCACATGAGGGGAAGAGACCACCAGGAGAGCAAAGTCCACACTCTGTGGCTGACCTCTCTGACTTCAGGCCCCGCAGGTACTGCAGCTCATCTGCTGGGATCCCAAAGGGCAGTGACACATGAACAGGGAAGCAAGAAACCCTTCCCCCAACCCCCTTCCCCAACTTGGCCAACACCAGTAGTAACATGCCAGACTGGGCAAGGCATATGTTGCTCCTGAACCTGGCAGCTGGGAGGCCAGTTGCACTCCCCTGTGTGGACATGGCCCCAGGGCACTGAGGAGGGGGCCAAGGGTAGCAACACTGCAAACAGGCATGTGCCACACCTGTTGGCAGCACCTGTTGGCAGCATGGACAAATCACATTAGCAGGTGGGAATCCCTTCCAACCCGAGTGCCAAAAGTTCCCATTTGATGGCCAAACTCTTCCCTTGCAGGTGCAGAATGCCCTGTTATTGATGACAGAGTGTGTCTCCAGATACACAGAGGTTCTGACAGAATGCTGGATCAGGTGTTGATGATCTGAATTCTGCCTCCCACCAGGTTCCCCTGGCAGCACTGGAGTGCCAGACAGCGTGTCCATGACTGCCAAATGCCCTAGAAGCTGCCAATGAGGAACATTGGTGGTTGCTTGGTCATGTCTTTCCCTGCACGCAGATGCCAATCCAACAGGGAGAGCCATCGCCCCATCAGTGGAACTGAAACCCTGTCATATGCCTTACCTACACCAGAAGCCGGGCCTTGGGAGCACACGGAGACATCCAGCCTCCCTATGGATGTGGGGGGGGGGTCTGGATATCAATGTTGCGATCCCAGCCTTACCACAATGTAGTCCCAAGTTCCCTCTAATAAAACTCATCCACTGTGCCCATCCCAGGTGTTGGTGATTGTTTTGGACCATTAGCGTGCAAGGGGGTTGCAGCGCAAGCCAGACAGTCCTCATAGACCAAACCCTGGTGGGGGGCCCATCCTGACAATGATGCTGCCACAGCAGCGCACAGAGATGGGTAGAGAGGAAGGCTATGAGAGAGGCCGCTGTCCCCCCAGCCAAAACCACAGACCACACACCCAAAAGCCACCTAAAAGCCACAGGGCCACCCCATCAACCATCACAAATCAGTCAGGGGGGTACCCCAGGGGAGATGGACCAGCTTGGCAGTAAGTGCAGACACAAATGCCATGGGTGCCATGGGTGCCCATGGGTGCCATGGGTGCACACTAATATATCCACCCTGGAGGAGGTTGCTGGGCTCATGGGACCAGTGTGGGTTGATGATCCGTACAGGAACCATCACACTAACAATGATATATGCAGCTGAATGGATATGGTCAATTTCAGAGGGCATTTTCCTACAGAGGCCTGCTTGGCCCATCTGGATCCCAGCAGTCTCAGGTATATTTGCCTATGCAAATGAGAGGCTTGGAAGGCATATTACGACATCTACCAGGCAACCTCGACTGCCATGAGCAAAAACAAAGTGCACAACGGTTGAAGGTGCCACAGAGGAGGCAAGGACTAAGCAAAACCAGTCAAGGCAGGTGCTGTCCGAAATACAGATGGTCCTGATGAGTTCCTGGTACCCTTGGGTATGGCGTCTCCTTTATCTTCCCTGTGCCACCCACATGTAAAGCGCAAGCAGCAAGTGGATACAGCGTACTCCGAGCATTGGAGGTAAGGGCACAAAGGGACACCATCCCATACGCGCTTGGCCTGGCCCTACAGTAAAAGGAACAGTGATCACAAAGTTGCTGGGCAGTCAGAGCTGCACTCATCTGTGTGACTGCCACTCTCCTCATCCCAGAGGCTACTTACCCCACCTGAGCGCCTTATTGCACACCCCCCCTCCCGGTCGCAGCCACCTCCTGGCAGGTGATAAGCATAGGGAGCAGGGCAGGGATTTCCTCATGGTGGGATGGCCCACCTCCATCTTCAGGTGTGTGTGGGTGGCATAGCTGCTGGAACATCTGGTGGTGGGGACAGCCATCGCCCGATGAACTGGATTGAGGCCAAGAAAGTTCTGCTGTACGGATTGGTGGTGGAGCATGTGAGCATTGCCCTTGCCCCTGCTAAGAGCAGCTCTGCCACCTCCCACCGCTGTGCCTTCTGGTGCATGGCTGCAGAATGCGTGTCAGCCCTGGACCATGCTGTCCAGATGGAAATGTCAACTCTGACATGCTAGAACGATTCCTTCCGCCGTAGTCAGAAGTGTGTGCAAGCCCTCATGGCCAAAGCTGTCCCTTATGAGTGGGTGGTGGAGGAAGGTCTGCCAGGAGCAGAGTTCATCATGTGGCCACTGATATTTCCAGTCGTAGTGGGTGACCATGGCATCAAGGTTCTGTGTGGTCAGTGCCACGGTCTCCACTGACACCTGCTCCCTGTTTTGGGGACCACATCCTGCCAGTCGCTGCTTCCCATTGGTCCCCCATTGTCCTGACCAATCTCCCTCCACTCCACGGGCAACTTGCAGGGTGGCAATGCTTCTGTGGACCCATGTGGACCCATCCTCCAAAGGTTGCGAGGAGGACCCAGGATGCAGTAGCAGCCAGAATAGCCAGGTAACAACACCCGGCCCCATCAGGGAGGGTGACTATGTCATCGTCATGCCCCCATTTCTGCAGCCAGGGTACTCTCATGACACCCCCCACGACCCATCGGGAAGGTCCCTGCCCCCCTGCATATATTGATGAGGCATTGGTGGGGAGGGGAATCAAGGTGGCTGGGCTCCCAGGCCAGGAGCTGAAAGAAGTGAGGTGGCATTGGAAGGGCTGGGTGCCAGGGCACCGTGGCCACCTGAGAGCTCCCATGGACTGACTGCAATGTTTCCTCCCTGTGCCCAGGTGCCTACTCCCTCACGCCAACTGCCGATGTCATTTACAGACTACACACCCTGATCCCAAGGAAGTGGATGTCAATGGCATCCTCCATGGTACTGTGATTGCTTGGCATCCCAGGATCCCTGGCCCCTATGCCTGAGGGGGAGTCAACACAGACAGATGGACTCGATGTCTTTGGATACCATTGGCTTTGCTCTGGTGGAAGGGAGGGCATGGCACCCTGGCCCAGGTGTGATGGCTGACAGGTGACAGGGGCTTGAAACAGGTCTCTTTAAGGGGGGGTCTGGAAGGGGAGTAGTGTGACTCCTCTGAGCCTCCCCTCTCTGCCCCATAGCAGTGATGGATGCTTGGCTCTGCCTCCTTGACTCATGGTTCCCACTGGTCCTGCCTGCTCTCTCTATCATTCCGCCCCTGCCTTGCAACAATGCCGGACTGGGACACTGAGTCAGAGTCGCCATGGACTCCGCCGCAGTAGCAGCCAGCAACACTCTTAGGGCACCATTTTTCCCATTCGGCCACTGTGTAACTATCCCCTTTGGGAGGTGACTGGCAGTGCCACAGCACAGGCACAGCTCAGGATTGCTCTTCCCATAATTTAAATGTTCCTACCAGTCATGCAAGATCTGTTTACAGGGAAGTGGCTGAAAGAACATCTAAATGGCACCTGACTTGAAGCAGAAATCTTATTCCATTAATACATACTGATCTCTAGGCTAGAAAGATTACTATGACTATTCTACTAGATTAGAAAGATTAGTGTGACTATTCGTACTATTGCTGCTCCTAATTGATAGAAAAATTGTATCAAAAGCTCAGTAACTGGAAACAAGAAAAATTTACGTAGCAGAAGCATAAATTAGGTTTGGTTTTTAGCATAGCTGAGGAACGATTTGACATGTAGAAAGAGGAGGTGGTTGCTATAACATCAAAATAATGCTTATTACTTTTTCCCTCTTTATCTGTGAGACCTATGAATTTGCACATTTGCATCATCAAAAATATAATATAGATGCTACAATAGCAGCTATGAAATTTACAACTGAGTAACCTGGATGGCTCATCTACATTACTGCCTGGTCTTCACTTTAAAATCATTTAGTCGTTATAAGAGATCCCCCTTTAAAAAATTATGTGCCTAGACTGTTACAGAGCAGTCAGCTTAATAATTTTCATGTGTCCAATATCTTTGATAACCTTTCCCGTTTATTCAAGAGCTGCTGGGTCTTCCAGTATCTTACAAAAGCTACCCTCATGACTGTCAGCATATTTAATATCACTTCTCTATATGGGATTTGCACTAAATAAATGCAATATGAGAGAAAAACTTCAGGGCTCATTTGAAGCTCAGTACCCCAAATATCAGATATTACCTTTCAGACCGCTTCCCAATAAATCTCCGCTCCACAGCATCACCACCATGTATGATTTAAAAATCCACATTTTTTTCAGAATGAAAGCAACATTCACAGCCTGATTTACAACTAATTTTAGAATGTCCCTGTGGTGATAAGTGCCACTGACTTACCATTTTGAAACAATTTTCTCTTAATTGCATATTCACTGAGAATAAGGCACCTTCCTAAACTCAGCTCAGAACTTTATATCATTTCTTATGTAATTTGCATTTACTGTATTCCAGATCAATCAGCAGATAATGTCTTTGAGTAAGATTTCTGATTTTCCAATAAAACTTGTTCAAATTTAGTAAGATCTATCCTTATTCTATTATTCCTTAGCTTCCAGAAGACAAAATTCTTAATTTGCAGATAGCTAAATACCAATGCAGATTACATCATAAGGGATAAACTCATTACCACTAACTAAATCCCTACAGTGACCAAAACCTCTCTTCTCCCATTTCCAAAAGCACCTAACTCCACATTCTGGGTAAACCCTTTACCTTTGAATACTGAAGAAAGGTGGTAGGGGCTAGTCACTTACTCTGTTTGCCCTATATGTTTAGCATGCCATTAATAACCACATTATCGTATCTGTAATTTTTTTCTTTTCAGTATTTTCCAACCATAAAAAGGCATATAGAGGGTTTTTAAAAAAAAAAATAAAACTTTGGTCCATTGTGAGAAAACCTTATTCCAGAGAGACAAAGTTTCTAAAGGTTCTCATTTTACTAACTTTACCAGCTTAATCTTTCCTGAGGAGAACCTGTGGATTCTGTTTGAATGTCTACATCAGGTAAAGTTCCCAACCCCCAGGGTCCCAGCAGGGTTTCCTCTGCTTTTAGGGGCCTGGATTCACCACCGGTCAGCTGGCCAGCGGGAAAAACCCCACCCCCAAACAGGGACACCACTGCGTGATGTCCCCAATGCAGGACATCACCCAGAAGTGAAATCATTGCATCACTGACATGGGGGGGGGGGGTTTGACACTCTAGTTTTTGGGCAAACTCTATGGGTTTGAAGGGAAAAAAACCCTAGCATTTTGCTCAAATACTATAGTGTCACCCCTGATGTTGGTGACGTGATGACGGCACTTCCGGGTAACTTCATCATGCCACACACATGAAACATTCCAGAGAGGACCCGTGAACCCTTCGCCGTCAGCCAGGTAGGACCTGGCAACCCTAAAGTCAGGGATCCCCAATGTGGTGCCATTGTGGGATGGGGCCAGGTGGGCTCCTGCCCAGTAGTGACAGCTGCCACTACAGTGTTGGGTTTTATTCTCTCTGAATCTTTTTTCCTAGTGTATTTTTAATATTTACCTTTCTTATCTCCTTCATTTGGGCTCCCCAGGTGGCCATTTTGAGGTTGTTGTGACCATCATCCTGTGTCAGAATTCAAAATGTGACTGCTGGCTTGAAAAGGTTGGGGACCCTTGCTCTAGGTGCTCAAAGACAAAATCTCCTTCACTTACATGTCTGTGTGACAACGTGGTAGCAAAAGCTTTTACTAGTTTTTTAAAAAGATGATCAGCATGAGACCCAATATCTGCATTATCAAACTAAAACAGTGGTACCCCGCTAAGTTGCTCTAAATCTGGATGCCCAAATGACAGTTTTAGGGTGCGGTCACACGGTTGTTTTGATTGGGATTCACTGCTGTTCCCTCTCACATTTAAATTAGCTGATCAGACAGGCCAATCCGCCTCCCGCCCCAAAGCAGGATCACTCATGCAATCCTCCCAGTTCTTGTCATGAGTGCCTCTGGGGATCTGCCTTCTGCGGATCTAAGTGAGGTGGAGGATCAGCTCCCAGCTCCAGAGGAGGCTCCACCTGAGCCAGATGAGGCTCAAGCAAGCACCTCCCAGGCTTTTGCCCCAGCACCAGCAGCAGCTGAGCCACAGCTAAGTTCAAGCCCACCTGATTCACCTCCTCGGGTGGAACGTCTGAGATTCCGATGCAGGAAAGACTTAGCTGTGAGAAGGAAAGAGGCACCCCTGCGTGGTCACAGATTACTAAGCACTGAGTTTTAGTAGGACCGGGACCTCACTGCCAGCTGCTAACTAGCACAGGAAGTGGCTGGGTATTTAGGCACAGCACAGAGACTACCAACTTGTCCTAACAACAAGTCTTCTTGGCTAAGCTCTGCACTCATTCGGCTTGTGACTTGACCTGTTTCTGGAACCTCTGGCTTTTGACTCTGGATCTGCTTGACTTCAGCTCTGTTGAACTCCTTGGACTGATTTACTTGTGAGTTTTCCCGCTTTGACCCTGGCTTGGACTGACTCTGCTTCTGGCTCAGTGTTTCGGACTTGGCAATTGGTTCCTGCTTTGATTTGACCTCAGACTGTCCCGGACTTCTGCTTGACTCCTGGCCTGTTGGCATCCAGCCCGTGACAGTTCTCTTCTGTGTTTTCCTGCACCGAGAAAATCAAGTACTTTCCTGATACTTGTGCTTTGAATCCGCAATTTTGCCAATGTGGACTGCCATTAGGGTCGTCTGAGGGTTTTTTTCCAGCTTCCGCTTTTGAGCGCATGAGCAATAATTCAATTCTACATTTAAACATTCAAGTGCACATACCCGCGCCCTTCGGATTCACCTGTTATTTGCAAGGCATGTCCTCCCTTGTTGGCTTCATCTTTCCCCTCCTTGCAGTCTGCTCTCCCTTCTCTCCAGTCTCCAAGAATGAGAGAGAAGTGAGAACTGAGAGGAAGCGCCCGCCTGCATTTGTGTGTGTGTGTGCTTGGGCTTCTCCCCTCCCCTTCGAAAATGGAGACTGACAACAAATGTGATAGAGCCTCTAGGAAGGAGGCATTATTTCTCCAGTGTTTGTATTAGAGGCGGGGAGGGGGAGGAGGATGACTGAGGCACGAGAGAAGCTTCCTTCTACCCCACCACCTCTTTGCAACTCCTGCCTTTGATGTCTTATTTGTGTGCGTGGCCAAGTGGGGGCGGAGAGTCAGCTGTGCTCATGTGCACATGGACAAAGCAATTTAAAAAAATCTTGCGGCTATCTGGATGGTGCCAGGAGCCTCATTCCGTGATTCAGGCAGTTGGGGGAGGGATGTTGTGGTCATCCCAACCCCCCCCCCCAATATTCCCGGATCAAATTTATTGCAGGAATAAATCACGAGAAACTTGACCACGGCCTTAGTCCCTTGAATTTCTGTATTGCCTCACCATCGGTAATGGTTTTCCACACTCACTCTCAGTTGACAGTATTGCTTCTGCTGGAATTGGAGCTGGTGTGACATACACAGGGTCAGTCCAGTGTTTTGAAGACCAGCCATCCTCTCCAGCAACTAGTGATCACAGCAAGGGACCGGTGAAGACAGACCCATAATAGAATGATGACTTCAGCTGAAAGAATCTACGTAGCAAAAGGCAGAATAAGCAGCAGTTTCTGCTTCTCAGTTCCTAATTCTCTCTGTTTTTAACAACCTGCCAATAAGAGCAGCCAATCTTTTAAGTCTAGGTAGCTGGGTTCAAGAGTCTGTCTTCTCAGCATTCCGATTTCAGTGCCTTTTACCACATAGTAATACCATCTAAATATAACTTCATATCTGCTCCTAAAGCAAGCTGCAAGTATTACCAAACTAATTCTGACCTTAAGGTTTTTTTAGGTGTCCTTTCAGTTGGCTCTGCAGTTATCATTTCTGCAATCACCATATGAGGCCCTGGCTGTATTTGAAGTAGTCAATTTGCTGACAGTTTGCACCTATAATTAAATCCACATGGATTAACAGCACTCTGCCTGATCATAACTTTTGAACTCTCAACCCTTACAAAGCAGATAAGATTTTACAAATCCTTTAAACAATAAGACATTATGCTATGACTAGGGTACAAGTTCTGCACTGAGATGTGGCGGTTATAAGAAGGTTAAAAGCATTAAAGCAGAACCATCATTTCCTATGGAGTACACAAACTCCCCCCCCCCCCCCCATCTTACTGAGCTCTGGTCAAACATGCTTTTTAAGCTAACAAAAATTGCAAAATCTGTTTTACTCAAGCTATGACACAAATAGCATGCCATGCACAACACCTTCATTATACTACCATTATCTGTTCTAAAGGCTGTCACCAGTCATGCACTTGTTGTAGTTTGCCCTGCTATTGCCTGTAATTAGTTACCTAATTACTGGAGAAATATAGGCATGCCTTATAGAGGTCCTTACTCTAATGAGTGGAAAAGGAAGCTCCTTCACAACATCTGATAAAGGCATACAGAGATTGCATAAAGGAAATTGATTTTTCATCCCAGGATGAAGGACAGAGCAAATGTCACCATTAAGTCAGAGTTTGATTGAACTGCTTGGGTAGAGACAGACTAACTTTAAACTTTCCAAGCAAATGTACACACTGAACTATTTTTATTTAATCCTAGCAAATTCTTCCCAACTCATCAGTCTGTAATTTTAACTTGATGGATAACTGAAAAAGGAATATACCAGGATATAGAGATGTAAACCACAGGTCTAGAGAATTATATTACTTTTGTAATCCACAAAAATAAATATGTGTTGCAGGGAGGAGGCATTATTGATTCAATTAACAGGAGTTTATCACTGCTGTATCAGAAGCAAATATGATCCAGTTTAGTTTATTGGACTGTACTCAGTTCAACTGACTAGAGTGCATACTATCAGGGTCTGTCCCTTAATGTTAACCTCATTTTGTAAATCATATTTTTCCTCATACAATTTATAGTACATAGGAATATAATATCATCAATCAATAGGCCAATATAACTTTTATTATTAAAAATGGCTTCTAAACCCTTAAATCTTGACATTTTACTCTTTCAAATAGCAACTCTTCTTTTAAGGACATCTGTAATCCTGCAGGGAGCCAGTGCGGTGAAGTGGTTAGGAGTGTCAGACTAGTATCTGGGTGACCTTGGGCCAGGCACACACTCTCAGCCTAACCTACCTCACAAGGCTGTTGTAAAAATAAAACAGAGGAAAGAAGAATGATGTAAGCCACGTTTGGTTCCTGTTAAGGAGAAAGGTGGGGTATAAACAAATTAAATAAAAGTTCAATGGGACTTTTTATTCAGTGCAAAAGTATTTTCTTAATGTGGTTGTAACATAGTAGGTAAGCTTTCTGAAACCCTTTTGAACTGCTCAGACAAAAGTGAATTGGTAAAGTGGGTCAGACCAAAACAAGTGCAAGCAAATGCAAAGCATAATCTTGATAGGAAAGAATTATTTCCCTTGTGCTCATCAGGATGAAGTAGGTTCTGTCCCATTTTAGACAATGGTACTTTTATAGCCATAGAGAGATAATGTAAAAGAAAAACAAGGTGACCTACTCTACAGTAATAATTATCTTCCTACCTTATTCCAGCAAGACAGGTAAATATGTATGATTGGACCTGCTTTGTAGATAAAGAAACTGTTCAAGGGCTATACTTTTAACAACTAGCCTCTAATTTTGAGTACTAAGCACTAATTGTGTAACGGGAAAAACAGACTGATTGTTTATAAGGCTGCATCTAGGACTGTGTTCGTGCCCCTTGACTGTAACTGAGAGTTGAATTTTCCAAACAAAGCAAATGTTTATGAGTGGAAAAGGCACTTTCTAACCACCACTCTGACCAGCTAATATTTCCTCAAATGAGATTAAGCGATGCAGTGCTGGCCAACAAAGTTTTCAATAAAGCAGCTTGAACAGCTGCGCAAGTTGTGTTGTCTCCCTGTTTTGTTGCTAGAAAACAAGCACTGGGAATGAAGCCTGCCTAGATTCCTGCATCTTATGAACTTTGTTCCCTAATCCTAGATGTACTGTAGCTAAATATGATGAGCCACTGGTAGAAAGACTTTCTGCACAAGAACTCTCCTTCATGTTCCAGAATAGTACAAGGTCTTGTAGTCGCATCTGGTCCCTTCACATTTATTTTTCTGATTATTATCATTTTTCCTTTGTTCACTGGCCTTTTCTTTGCTTTCTGGGGGGGAGATATCTTTCTTGCAGATTTTAAAACCATATTACATATGCCTCCCCATTTTCTTGCATACCCCGTTCTGATACAGCAGACATAGAAAGTTTCAGGTTGTCCACAGATAACGCATTCCATGTGCAAAAAGTTTCATGCTCATGTAACAATGGCCACTAAAATTATTAACAAGTCTACTTTCCCATCAGATTGTATACTAAAAGCAGATGTAGAAAGTTTCAGGCGATACAGATACCACTCTCCATGTGCGCAAAGCTGGGTTGTCAACTGCCTAGAGAAAAAAATGGTCTGTCCCTTTAACAGAGAGTTGATGGAACGTTATTTAACAGGTGATGTTATTTACTTTCAAGCTAAAAAAAGCTTTAACTGCCCATTTCCACACATTAAGCCTCTATAAAAGGGACAGGACTTATTTCTGCGGACAGCTGTAACAATGCTGGTACAAGGAAGGTACAGGGCGCAAGGTCCCCTGTTTCAGTGGGAGACCTCCCACTCTGCTCACCTGGGCTACCTACTGCTGCTGCTCTGTGGAGCAGCAGGAGCAAAATGGGGGGAGGGAAATTGGCTCTTCACCTTCAGGATGAACCAAGAATTGACCTCACCACATTGGGGTGATGTTCCAAGATTCACTTGAAACTCTATGATGAGCCCATAGAATTTTAGATGACTCCTAGAACATCACCAACACAGTGATAATACTGCCAGGTTCTTGCTGGAAGTGATGTTGTGGTGTTAGCACAATGCAGATAGTTGTCTCTGCCCCCCAGAATCTCCAACTGGTTGCCAGCTCTCAGCCAGCAAACCTATTTGTAAATTATTCCTGAGACTACTGTCAGCCCATTTGATTGTACTCTGAAAGCTTGGCTATGCATTATGCCCAACACATGAGAGCCTGTTAGGAATCCTCCACTGATAGAATAAGGTGGAATAGACAAAACTCACAAATGCAGGGAAGGAGGAGATGGCCAACTTTTTTCACCATTTGTCTTTTGTGCTTTCCCTTTCCCTGTTTTCTTCCTGAAATTAGCTGTTAAGGAGAGGAATAAACAGAGATTAATAACAAATAGGGAAAGTCAGCATGCAGCTGTTTTCCTTCATGTGTGTTTGTGATCCACTCAAGTTTTCTCTACCTGTATGCTGGAAAGCCTTTAGAATTCTCGACACAGAGAGCCTGGCTGCTTTCACATGGTGAGAGATTGGATTTATACCCTGCCCTTCACTTGGAGTCTCAGAGCGGCTTACAATCTCCTTCCCTTCCTCTCCCCACAACAGACACACTGTGAGGTAGGTGAGGTTGAGAGAACTCTGAGAGAACTGTGACTGATCCAGGGTCACTCCAGCAGCTGCATGTGGAGGAGTGGGGAATCAAATCCAGTTCTCCAGATTAGAGTCTGCCGCTCTTAACCACTACACCAAACTACACCAGATCAGATGGAAGATACTGTTTTAAAAGCTCCTGCACATTAAAAAAGAACCTCTGCACTGCAAACAGAAAACTAGTACAGCCGGAAAGCAGCAAGGGCAGACAGGAAAATTTAAATGGCCAGGAAGGTGGTAACTCTGCAAGGATCACTCCGCTCAGACCCATCAACCGTGCTGACGACAAGCATCACTTCTCCCACTGCCTTCTCCTGCACAGTCACAATCTGGCAGCAGTGCAGGAAGTAGCTAATGGTGATAATTGTTCACTGATCATTGTTGCTCCTGAAGGGTTTGACCAAGCAACTCCTTCCAGTGTTGGTGGAGCCTCTTAGACTTGACTCTGCTTGCTCCTGGTAGCCAGCAGCACTCCAAGGCAACAGCCCACCAGGAACTCTCCCAGTAAGTTCAATGGCCAGTCCACCCTTTGGAAACTATTTGTATAACTGTCTGTTCTCTATTTGCAGGGAGTTTTTTGTACAGGGAAAATATGATCACCCAGTTACAGTATGGAGTAGCACAGTCAATTTCTCTACCTCAGCATTCTACCACCACTCCTGACTAGATCACAAAACTTCAGAGAAAGTTTCTGCCATGATACATGATGAATGTTGCTGATTGAATTTTTATTTTCTAAGTAACACAATTTATAGAAAGGCACACTCTGTAGCATTATAAAACAACCCCTACACTGCTTTTATGTTTTCTGTGCCATAATGGCAGTAGACAGTGCCATCAAGTCACAGACGACTTATAGCGACCTTGAAGGGTTTTCAAGTGCTTTGCCATTGCCTGCCTTGGTTGTCTCCCATCCAAATACTAACCAGGGCCAACTCTGCTTAGTTTCCTTGATCTGACAAGATTGGGCTAGCCTGGGCCATCCAGGTCAGGGCTTCATGACATAAACCTGTATATTAATTTTTGATGCTTATATTGAGGCAGTTTTTTAGTCTTAACTGTTATAGTTCCAGCTTAAACAATAAATATTATTTCTTGTTTGGTTATCTTGACCTTATCCGAAATCACAGCCCCTCTGCATAGCTAAAAGCCATTAGGAAACAAATTTAAATTTTATTGAGAATAAAAAATACAGCAATTTAAAAATGCCAGCCAATCAAAACTACAGTGCCAGGAACATGAAAACGAAGGCAAATCAGATACATGTAAGCTCCAAAGATCCTCTGAAGGTGAGAGCATCCAAAGCAGAATTTCTGATGATGATCAGAACTGACAAGAAGATTCCTGTGGTCGAAGGCAGATTTTCATACATATATTTATATAACTAGAGAGAGAGAGAGTCCCAAACTATTTATGACTTTAAAGGTTAGCAGCAGCACTTTGAATTATGAATGGAAACAGACTGGACATCACTGAAGATCTCTGAGCACAGGATAAATTGTTCACTGCTGCAAGACCCAGGTCACAACTTGGCCACCATACTGTGGACCGGCTTAAGTTTTACAAAGATTTTTCAAAGGCAACTGTAATGCATTACAGAATGTAGCTGTGATGTGTACCATGGATCTCTGTAGCAAGATCATCTTTCTTCTAAGAGCAAAGGGGGAAAAGAGGCTCCAAGCTATGGCAACATCTTGTGTATCAATGACCCACCCATTACCTAACAACCACCCAAAATTGTTCTCTGCTGTTCAGGGAAGTGCCACCACATTAAGCACTGGTTAAATGCCATGTTCATGGCCCAATAACCTACTTTTATCAGTACCAATGCCTTGACTAGCTTCAGCCTTAATTTATTACTCCATCCCTCCTATTATCAACTCCAAATGCCTACTGATAATCTCTGCTCTATTCCTGGGATCAGATGAAAAGGAGAAAAGAGTTGGATGTTATCCATATATTGATGACACCTCATCACAAATCTCTGGATAGCTTCTCCAATGGGTTTCACGCATATGTTAATTAACAAGAAAAAGAATATAGAGCCCTGCAGAACTTCACAACATGAACCAGGTATGGTAATGGTCACTGATGTAGACAAGATTCAACAGATTTACAGAGAATAGGCCAAAAGCGCTCAGTGTGGAGTCTAACGTCACTCAAAACAAAAAGACTAGTGATTTCCAACATCTGAGATCACTTCTATCAACTCAGGTAGAGAATCTGTTAGGCTAACATCAAAACCTGGATTTACTATCATTCAATTCAAAACTTAACTCTACTCGACAGAGCACCTGCAGAGGTAGAAAGTTCCAGAAGATCACAGCAACCCCATTTCCCTGACTGTCAAGATTATATTAGTGTTACACCAATAACAGATTGAAATAAAGTAACCCCACACATCTAACCCACTATGTCTCAGTTATGTAAGCCAAGTGGGATCCTTCATCCAGGTTCAAATCCTGGATGACAGCTGGTTTTTTGCACCGACATGGCATTCAGCAACAGCACATTAATTTGGAAATTAGAGTTTCATTGGCTGAGAACAGGCCTAGACAGAGAGATGCCTTAACTTTGCCCCTTAACTGTCTCTGTCTGACTTCCATTATGATCTTTCCACTGCTATAAATGGTGATAACTGGTTGATCCTTCCTTCCCACTGTTGCCATGCAGCCGCTTTATACAGCATTTCTAAAGACTATTAACTACGACTCCAAAGCTAGACTGTGAAGCAAATGTGCAATGGACAGAACTCATCCAAAACAAAAGGATGTTCTCCATGATGGGATTGACAAGCTGTCACGTCCTCCAGCTGCCCATCAAGATAACACAGCTGCCAAACATCTGATCGTTAAGACCAACTACCAGCCAAGCTACGAGAATATCACTCTTCTTTTCTCTCTTTTGTCTCTACCCTTCCCCCTGAGAGATGTTACTATTTAGTCAAACAATTATTTCAATTGCCCAACAATCCCTTTTTCCTGACCCATTAACAGTTGAATTTTTCCAGTACTTCCCGGGGACTATGTGACTAGCAACACATCAGTCTAAGGTTATTTTTAGGATATAAAAGGAGAGCACCACCCCATTGCTCGCTCTCTTGCTTCTTACCTTCCTACCCTCACTGTATCTTGCTCACTCCATTCTTATTGCTGTTTGGAACCTTCCACGTGTGTTGCTGGCCAACTCATGGTCCCCTTCCCATATTTTCATCCCCTTTTCGCTGCAGATTCCACTTGCCATGTCAGACAGGTAATGTATCGCCCTACCAACGATACCTCGCAACTGTCTCTGAGCCTTTCTATCTGAATTCCTAGATCTGTATTGGTTGTATGTATGTTTGATTTTTGTTGTATGTGTGAGAATCTTTTAGTAAAGAAATCACTGCTTTGACAATCTAGCCTCAGCATCTATTTCTGGGCTCTGGATAAAACAGACTCCTGTATACACAGGTTATTGGTCCCATAATTAAGCCTATTACCATTTAATATTCATATTCCCCACTCTTATTAAGAAATAAAAGGCAATTTGGCTAACACCACAACTCTGTCCTTTATTGCACACACAAAATACTAAATGTAGGAAGAACAAAAGTATACAGTTTTTGTAATATATAGGGTTTGCAATGTGTTCTCCTATAATCCTGTATGAGATAAATGGAGGCTGTAGGACAGGGTGCCCTTAAACTGAATAGACAGAGCCAGTGTGATGTAATGGTTAGTGCATTAGACTAGGATCTATGAGACCCAGGGTCAAATCCCCACGCTGTCATGGAAGGTTGCTGGGCGACCTTGGGCCGGTCACACACTTTCAGTTTAACCTGTTGGGAGAATAAATCGGAGGACAGGAATACCCCCATTGGAGAGAAAAGTGGAATATATATATGAAGTAAATAAATAAATAATGTTATTTATAATATAAATTATTCTGAGCCTTTCCAAGAAAACAATATCATCCAGTGTTCCAAAAGCTCTGCAGAATTAGACACAGACACTTCAGCCAAAAATCAAACATGATTTTTCAATCATTCCGGAATCATCTGTTGCTCAAAAACACTTTATGTAGCACATGTAAACCTGTCCATGTCATTCTTCGTCTTATTTCAGTCTTGATCAAACCAGGACTTTTTGCAGTATCTGTTATGAAATTTCTGGGATTAGATATATTAAAAGACAGCAACAACTATGCAGCAATTTTTGATGTCAAAAAGTTACTTCAAGTAAATATATAAAAGGAATTCTAGCAGATGCCACTTGGCGATGAATACATAAAGATGTTTGAATACAGCTGTTTCTTTTTCACTAAAAACTAATGGGAGGATTTTCAAGAAAACAGTTGTGGAAGACTGTTAGGGCTTTATGTTTTAATTACAGAAATAAATGGCTGCAAAATAAAATAAAAGTTACTGCTGCGCCTGGAACTCCTCCTTGTGTATGAAAGGCACAATTTAAAAAATAGTCTATTCTTCATCTCACAGTTATTGCAATAATATATCATATAAACTACCACCCAGTAAGTTCTATGCAGGTTAAAGAATATTTCCTAATAAAAAGATATGTACTTGAAGAAAAAAATTGGAATAATATGAATGGGGAAATTAACAAAAAATCATATTAAAGAAAAATGCTTTAATAATGAGTTGTTTTTTTTAAAAAAATCATTTTTTTCTCCTAAGAGAAGGAAAAGAGAAATTTTTCCTCATTAAAAATACAGTAAAGAGAACTATTTCAGTGAGCTTCAAAAGGGAGATGTCAGTGTGAAATTACTGAAGTAGAAGAATTCATCAGTAGGTACAACACAATCCCTGTTCTCAGAAAAATCAGGAGACTATTCCATATCCTTTGGGACTGCCAACATATATTTACAATTCCAACATATATTTGAAGAACCCCCACAGATGGGGTTGAGGGTTAGAAAGGAGAGATGGAATAAGTATCTCTTTTTTTGTAGAGAGAAGAAAATGGAGCTAGATAGAAGGGAGAAGTTCACCGACTGGAGCAAGGAGAAACACGTCCTGTTCGCATGGCAGTCAGAAGAGAACTGGTGGGATCTCTGTGCCCCGCCCTGAGCATGCAGAGTTGAGTTCCTGGGCATGCGCAGGGGAGAGGGTGCGAAAATCCCTTTCCAGAGCTTAGAAGTCACTGCTCGAGGTCGGCACAGGCGCCTGGAGTCCCAAGGGTGTGATGCACAGAGACCACGAAGAAGATCTTCTGTTTTGTTTTGTTTCCAGAAATGTAACAAGCTCTCATTTTGTATGTGGAAACTGTCATGGCAAACTTAAGTCCATTTAAAATAAAAATAAAAATGTGAATATAGTTACTTTTACAAGTTGATAAAGCCCAGTTACTTGCTTAACTTTCTGTAGGGTGAAACCACACAGGTCAATAATGAAGTAGAATAAATACACAGCACAATTATGAATGCTGTTTTTCTTCTTACTTATTCTTTGTCTCAAGGAGGAAGAGAATAATAATTTACAGGAAAGCATCCTTAGAAAAACTTGCTAGTTAAGAGACCACAATAACTGGGAACAATTTCCTGTTAAACTTTGATCAAAATATGGTATATTCATTATGGTGTTGAAAGGTCATTCAGTAACATGCCTGCATTTCAGATACAGATTAACTACACAATGTTTTCCTTACTACATTTTAGTCATTATGCATACTGTGCCTCATTTGAAAATGTTTAAACACTACTTGCCTTTTTTCATTTCTTTCTTTCCCACACATAGACTATCCTTGATCAAAAATATAAAGCTTAGTATTTGCTTGTTTACAACAGCCATATAATTCATGGGAACCATATCCATTTGAACTGGTTACTATAGCAATACTTTAGAGATAACCAGTTCCTTTTAACATCTGTCTGACACCCACATGTGTGAAGAACAGTTTGCATTCCAACTACATGGAAGAACTGGGACATTTAGGGAGAAATTATTTAAGTTCCTTTTTGTCTTTATTAGTACCAGAGTACATTAAAAAAATCTATGACTTTAAGAAATTTATCATAAAAATGCAAACATCTGTAAAAGATATTACCAGTTAAAAATAATGCAAACATCTGGATCCCTTAAAACTGAATGCATGAATCTCTTATGAATAGCTGCTTTTCTCTGTAAAGGAAAACCTGGGTGGAAAACAACTTTGAACAGTACAATAGTTCATGCAGTTATATTATGGCTTGATACAAATGCCAAGGACTGATAAGTACCACAGGTATCTTCCTCCATACAGGTCACTTTTACTCAAGTTTTATGGTTAGGAATTACTTGATCTGTACATATCAAAGAGCATGGACTTTACCTTCTACCTTGTAAAGAACAGTGATCTGATCAGTAACTACCACCAGCCCTTGTTTTTAGCTAAGATTATTTAGTTTTTGTGGGGTGGGACGCAGCAGTTACGAAACGCAGAAGCAGACTAATACAGAAAAGGACACTGTAAAAACTAGCAAAAATCTTCTAGCACTGATTCCAACAGTGCATGTCTACAAAAAAATCTGTCATATATAGTGGTGGCAAGTGACACCCTATTTGAAGTCATCAGTAGTGTTTTCTAAAATAAGCAATGTATTGCATATAATATTATAAAATGGGGGGGGGGGGGAAACAAATATTTAAGAAACTCAGAATGTATTCTCCAGAGTTACATTGTCTGTTCACTTTTTAAATAATATATTTTAATCACAGCAAGCAATCAGAATCCAATTTAGCAAATATCTAATAAATGAAAACTTGATCACTCAGTTAAATCCCCAAGGGAAAAAAAGGCCATTCACATGAACCTGATTTCAGTCAATCCACTCTGACCATGACAGTCCTTTCCATGCTTGTGAGCTTTTAAATATTTCCCTTATTAGTTACTATGATCATTAGGCTCACAGGTTCTATTATCAATATATGATTTTGAATCTGTGATAGCATCCTGCAGTCACAAGGACTATACAGTGGAGACTAACAGTCTGTATAAATGTATTCAAGTTTTTTTAAACTTGCATCTTTTCAACTAAGTTAAGTGTCCAGGCACGTGTTGCATTTCTCTAAGATCCCAATTACCTGGTTAGAGGCTTTATCATCTTCCTAACTTGTTGTTTTTGTCTCTGTAAGTGATTAGTCCAATTTTTGTAAACTTTACTAAATAAAGAAAGATACATGCTAATACCAAAATGCTATCATTCACAGCAAATTCCAAATCATCTCAAGGTGATAACTATCATTCTTTCTTTTCATTTTGCATAAACAATGTTCAAGCAGCCGAAACATATTGAAATTTCTCTCTTGACTAATGAAAAAAGTCAACTCAGAGACAAACAAGAATCAACACTGGTGAGATCTGAAAACTTACAACATTCTAAAAGATAATTATAGTCAGTATTTTCACCTACTTACCCTCAGGTCTACATAAGTCTGCTGGTCACTTTTTATTCCATCTTCTTTCATAGACACTGAATTTGCCATTTACCTGATCTAAAAAGTATTTAAGGATGTTGTGCTTGTTATTGAGGCTATAGCTGTAAACCAAACTGAGCCAAAGACTTGTGCAAAAACACACATTATAACACTCAAAATAGAGCCTACTTTCCTCAAGTAGAGAAGTTCATAAATAACATTTCTGGTTGATGGTCAAGTCGGCTGGGCTGCTTCAAGCTGCAGCAGTATCTATTAAATGTACCTCGTCTGTTGGTTGACTTAGTCAGAGTGTTGCTATGTAATAAAAAGGTGTGGTGAAACATCTTTCCAGCTCTGAATCATGCTGGTTAACCTGGATAAGTTTTTTTCAAGTCAATCTAAGGGTTATTTTGCCACCCCCCTCATATGTACACAGCACCTATCTATAAAAGCAGTACTGGAAAGGCTGGTTTTTGCAGGCACTACAAAGACATTTTATACTCTGTTAGAGATGTGCTTCTATGGACGTTATCCCACTTTCTATGAAGAACTGTCATCATACATACTTAAGCATGTAGGAGTTATAATCAATACAGGCCTCTTTGGATGCTTCCAAAAGCTTCTACTTTCCACCAGTGTTGCCAGATTATTCAGAATTCGTCTCAGGAGCTCAAAATTCTTGCTTTTGAACTTTTGCATAGAGCAGAAAGGAAGTAGTTTAAAACCTCCTGCACCTCTTCCTTTTTCAGTACAAGCACATGTCAAACATATGCATTTATCCAGGAGTCATTTTGTAGAAAAAGGGGTGCAGGAGCTCATTAGCATAAATCATTAGCATGTACTACACCACCAGTTTGGTGTAGTGGTTAAGTGCGCGGACTCTAATCTGGGAGAACCGGGTTTGATTCCTCACTCCTCCACTTGCACCTGCTGGATGACCTTGGGCAAGCCATAGCTCTGTACCAGCTGTTCCCTCAAGGAGGGAAGGGAAAGGAGTTTGTAAGCCGCTCTGGTTCTCTCTTGGGGAGTGGAGGGCGGGGTATAAATTCAATCTCTTCTTCTCTTCTTCTTCACCTGACATCACTGGAAGTATGTCAGAAGGCAAGAAAGAAAGAAAGGAGAGAGAGAGAGAGAGAGAGAGAGAGAGAGAGAGAGAGAAAGAAAGAAAGAAAGAAAGAAAGAAAGAAAGAAAGAAAGAAAGAAAGAAAGCTGGCAGAGAGGGAACAACTACTAATCCAAGCCTCAGAAATACCACTATTCTGGAAGGGCAGCTTCAGTGGTGGCTGAAGCCTTCAGAAGGCTGGTCGGAGGGACAAGGACCTTTCCAGGGGACGGGGTCATTTTGCTGCAGCCATGACACAAGCAGGCATTCCCCCGTGGGGGGGGGGGGCTGGCACCAACTCCTGGAGCTGAGCTCCCCCGAGCTCCTGCTCGAAATGACCCCTGCATTTATCCAAATGTTTATCTTGCTTTATTTCCATCACGGAACTAAGGAGGCATAAATAGGCTTCGCAAGATGCCTTCACTTAGTGTGGTACACTGGTCATAGTGCCTGACTGGGATCTGAAAGACCCAGATCTGAATCTGCATTCTGTCACGGAAGCCTGCTGGGTGGCCCAGGGCCAGGCAAACACTCGGCCTGACCTACTTCACAGGATTGTTGTGAGGATGAAACAGAGGAGGGGAGAACAACAAATTCATTATTTTATTTACAAGATTTATGTCCTACCTTTCTGCACTCACAAGGGCCACCAAGGCAGTGAACAATTTAAATTATACATGATGAAATCACAATTTTAAAGCCATTAACCACTCCAAACCATACATCATTAAATAGGGTTACAAACCTCCAGGTGGTGGCTGGAGATCTCCTGGGACTGCAAATGAACTCCAGATGACAGAGATTGGTTCACCTGGAGAAAATGGCTACTTTGGACTCTATGGCATTTTACCACACTGAAGTCCCTCCTCTCCCCAAGCCCCACCCCCCTCAGGCTCCACCCCCAAAATTTCTAGGTATTTCCCAGCCTGGAGCCGGCCACAATATCATTAAAACAATTAAAAACAGAGTTAAAATACATACAAAACATATTAACAGCAATTAAAACACTGGTTAGGAAGGAGGGATCACTGAGAGAATGCCAAATGAAACAAAGGAATTCTTTATGCACTGGTGGAAGACAGCAACATAAGGGGACAGACAAATCTCCCAGGGGAGAGAGTTCCAGAACTTTGATGCCACGACTAAGAAGGCTCTCTCTCGGGGTTCACCACCTGCCTAATCTCAGAATGTGGGAGGAACCGACGCAAGGCCTCTGATGAGCGTAGTGGTCAAGAAGGTTCATAAGAGAGTAGGTGGCCCTTCAAGTATGTCAGTCCCAAACCCATATAAGGCTTTGAAGGTCAAGACCAGCAACTGAAATTGTGTCCAGAAACAAATTGGGAGCCAGCATAGATGGGCCAAGACTAGAGTGATATGGTCCCTACCACCTACTCCAGTCAACATCCTGTCTGCAGAATTCTGTACCAACTGAAGTTTCCGAACACTTTTATAACAAGGCATGCACCACAGGGGCCAGATATTTTCTTTCTAGGAAAGGCCTCAGCTGACTAACCAGTAGAAGCTAGTATAAGGCGCAGTGTAAGTAGTTTTGGGTCCCCACTGGGGAGAAAAGTTGGGTATAAATAAATGAAGAAAATAAATAAAATTCAGACCCAGACCTACTTCTCTTCAGGTTACTGTGGCATGCACATTTAGCCATACCTAGGCATCTATGTATCAGCCTGTCCTTGACACTAAAAGCAGGGTACCCTTTTCAGCTCTGTACGCCTTATCCATAAATCACACAGCCTTTTCTACTCCCATCCCCAGCACCACAGTTTGAATTCTACACAAAGAAGTAACATTCTTCCCCATACTTGGCTGTTACATATTGCTACTGCTAGGGAGTGGTTACACCCTCAGAACTGTTTTACTTTTTAGCTGGTGTTGCAATAGCAAAAAGCAGACACACACAAAAACTACTTTACAGTATATTCTGTTATTAACCATTCTGACTGATATTTTTCTAACTACACTATGAACAACTATAGTGCTGCCCAAGTGAGCATCACTGAATTCACATATATAAGTGTAAGAAGGATCTCATACATCAGACAAGTCCTTAACCTTGTGCATGGGTGAGATCCCTGGCAACACTACTTCCTACATACCACTAGGGGGCAGAGAGCTCTTTTAGCTTTCAACGAACCATAAATTGTGGAATTTTTTAATGTATTATATTAGTCATTGATTTATATGTGAACGTACTTGTAAACTATAAAATAAAATAAATTGTTTATGGAACAAGCCATAAGTTCTGCATATATTTTACAACCCTAACAAGGTGATAACCTATTAGAACTACAAAATCTTTTTGACTTTGCTCAGCGAAAGGGCACAAAATGCCTAGGCATCATCTCATGTTGAAATGCTATAAGTAAACAAACTACAGCAGCAAAAAGCTTGACCTTTTGCTTTGGTTCAGGAATTAGCAAGAGATAGTCCATCAAAAAAATGGCATTGTATGTTTGTTGCTAGCAACAGCTTCATCTCATGACTGTATACATGCATTGCACAATTTACAGAAACTGATATAAAAATATGGTTTATAGTTTATGAAGATGTTTGACAGCTATTTCATCTACTAATTCAATTGAAACCCAAACCATCAGCCTTTGGCTGGAGCACCACTTTGTGCCAGTTGGGGAATACGGGACAGAAGGAAATGGGAAGACCAGCAGCTGCTCAGCTTGGAATCTACTTGCTGATAATGCTGCTTGGCCAATATAGCCTGCATGCTAGATGGCCAACCCAGCATCTATTTGCATAGGAGTGGGACAGTAAGGTGCAACGGAATGGTCTCTAGCTTTCAATCTGTGTGTGGGCTATAAATAAGGAAAGACCTAATCCAGGCAAAGGCACAGTCTGCAGTTTGCCTTTCCTCTACTCACTTGTCATTTTTAGCTGGATCATGGCTGTTAACCTCTTTTGCTATAGACTTCAGTTGAGAGGGACTGCAAAGGAGTTTCAGAATGCTACCTAATTGGAGACCTGACCTGGATAGGCCAGGATAGTCTAATCTCATCAGATCTCTGAAGCTAAGCAGGGTCAGCACTGGCTAGTGTTTGGATGGGAGACCACCAAGGAATACAAGGGTCAAGATGTGGAGGTGGGCAACGGCAAACTACCTCTGAATGTCCCTTGCCTTGAAAACCCTACACAGTCGCACTAAGTCAGTTGTGACTTGATGAAACTTTCCTCCACCACCTAGCTTGAGTGTATGAGTAAGGAATTCCTATCATAGGTATACAGTGCTGATTGAAAGGATTTTGTTCTTTCCATTCTTACCATCACAACTGGTACTTGAGCATCAAACAAGGGCCACAGTCAAGGCTAAGCAAGGGTATATTATTGTGGGGAGATAGGGCCCTGGTTTTGATTTTCCAAGCAGAACAGGGCTGTTTTGGTCTACACCACCTATTTTGCTGATCTGGCATTTGCTTTTGCCAAGGACAAAATCCTGGTCTGAAAAAATTTAGGATCCCAAATCCTGCTCATCCCAAAATCTCATCACTACCCATTTTTTTTAGCCCTAGATACATCAGTGTTAACTGTGGGTTTACTGTGGAATAGAGTAACACCAGCATATTATAAAGATATGCCAGCATATGGAATTTATTTAGAACTGTAGACCTCTACAACTAGTTTAAATGGATCTCAGGATTGATCTGTAAATGTGTTAAAGTTAGCAAAGTAGTTTGATGGTTTTTCCATAAAGGATAAAAAAATTGGCATGTGACTCCATAAAGTGAGTAAAGAAACTGACATATTACATTTATTGCATATCCCCTAGCTCAGGAGTGGGCAAACTTGCTCAGCGTAAGAGCCACCTAGAACAGGGGTGGCCAAACTTGCTTAACGTAAGAGCTGCATAGAATAAACATCAGATGTTTGAGAGCCACAAGACATGAACAAATATTACCTGCTTTTATTGAAAAATAAGGAAATTTGCTTTTTACTAACATTAAATGAGACTGCCAAAAATAATAACAAAAGGGGTAAAAGCGGATATTGATAATGATATTAATTTGTCCAATTATATTTGTTTGCTAATGACATTTAGCTTCCTCAGCCGCCCTGCTGGGAGCCACATAATATATGTGAGAGCCGCATGTGGCTCCCGAGCCACAGTTTGCCCACTCCTGCCCTAGTTCATTAGTAATTTTTCTGTTCCTGTTCTGTTCTTCCATGTGTTAAAGTCTGCTATTTTCTAAATTAATTTTAGTTGTATACTAAGAGAGACACTTCTATTGAGCAACCAGTCTTTAACGTGTTCTGGCTAAGGATGAGGCTCTAATGGACAATTGCTTTCCCTAAGCTCCTCATTTATATGCTGCTAAATATCTACTGCATTTCTAACTCTGGTAATTAATGCCTGAATTCCAAATCACTTTTAAGAGGCAAGCATTTGAAATCTATATCACTCTTACAAGGTCTTGGATTATGAATGCCATTTTTTATTCAAATGAAAAGCTGCTTGGCTTAAACAATGAAGCTGCCAAGAAATCAGAACAAAAATATTGACTGAACTGATTTTTGTAGATCTGTTTTCCCCCTCAACTTCTTTTCTATAACAAATGAAGGGAGAAACGACTTCAGGATATGAACAGATTGCTTTCAGTTTGAGGAATACTTGTACAAGTATGCATCATGTCAAGCAAAAATGTTCTCTGCCTGCTGGTCTTTTGGTTATTCATTTATAAAGGAGACCAGTACTTCAGTGTCAAAATAGATTAACTTCTGTTGTGATAACTACAGATGAAATCTTTCAGTGGCACTCCATACCTATCTGCTCCATACCTATCTGCTTCAGCATACTTTACTATCAGCTTCCTATTCATGCCCAACCTAGAGTTAAACCATGTGTTGTCGTATCAGCTTACTACATTCTGGGTTCTCCTTGAGTTACTGTTTGCAAGTTAATTATCACTAAGGAACATCAAGAAATTTGCATCTTCCCTTTTGAGTTTTACTTGCAGTACTATTTATGAAATAAGGCACAGACAGTTCTGAGAGCTATGTCCTTAATACCTGGTGTGGTTTGCTTTAGCTTTCTGTGGACCAGCAGCTGACCCAGGTTTTCAAGAATGCCCTTCTGTAAAGGTCAGCAGGAACACACAGCTGTGATCACTTCCAAGTTAGTCAGAACCAATGCTCCCTCTAAGCTGTGGAGTCTTGTGAGCAAAAATTCTACTTTGTGAGCTACTGGCATTAAAGTTGTGAATGAGCAATTTGGCTGTTGCATAGATTAGTTTGCTCTGGAGCCATCCTTCCTGAGCCAAGACAAAAAGGGGTGAGGCGGAGGCTAAAAAACTGTGAGCTAGCTCACACTAACTCAGCTTGGAGGGAACACTGGTCAGAACCCTTTGATTGTTCTGGGCTGCTGGAAAAAACTCCACAATATGTCCTTCCCTGTGGAGTAAGCGTTCTAGCCTTGCCTCCTCTCCTCTTTTTTGCTACCATTATTATTATTATTAGCCAGGCATAGAAATGCACATTTGTTACCCATTTAGTATTTCAAACCCCTCTATCCTGATTGTCCTCAGTTCAATGGCTGAGGACAAACTACTGTTCTGCTGTGCTACAAGAGCGCGGCAGAACAAGGCGGGGGGGAACTGCCCCGCAATGCGACGTTCAGACGCCGCTGCAAGGAAGCTGCCCACAGCGTCCACACTGCGGGCGGCTTCTGGCAGCGGCAGAATGCTGCGCGGCTCCACCCGCGCGCATTCACACCCGCCGGAAGTTGGTGGAACACGCGCGCAGCCACCGGGACACCACTTGGAAGTGGTGCCCGGCTGCTGCAGGAGGAGCGCGCCGCCGGACGAGGTACGTCCGGGATGCCTCCACGGGGCAGATGCGGTAGTCTGGACGCCCACTCTGCCTCTGCTTTTAAAGCGGAGGCAGAGCGAGCCAGACTGCCAGTCTGTCCTCAGCCAATGTTTATAATGTAATATAAGTCCCTTAGCAATAGTAAGGGTACGGAGTGTCCATTTCCACTGACCATCAGTTAGCCTCCAGGAGATAGGCAAATAGTTTAAAAGTGCATAAGCATCCTCAAAATTGTTATGGGTAACTATTTATTCTCCAAAAGACCAAATAACAGTGGTCCCCAAAGTGAGTGGAACCACTGGGATTACCTGGGGGGGGGCACTATAAGGCATGGGGGTGGCAGGGGAGGGGCTGGAGGTGGGCCCCTTTGACCACATTGTTCATTTATTCCTAACTGACCAGAATAAAGCCTAGAGCTAAATACCTTCCTTGCTTCATCTTTAATGCTGTTATTGCATTTAAAGTCACTTCCTTTGGTCACGTGAATTTGTATTTATGCTTTTGAGTTGTCACAAGATAGCCAGTTATTGGTAATAGCTATTGATTTTCCTATGAATTAGTAACCATATATCTGTGGTAGATAAAGATTTGTGTATGTTTGCTAAGTAGCTATATATAAATATTTTATGCTATAAATTTCCTTCATCGTTGTTTTCATTAAAAAGAGTGTGTAACTATATTCTTTGCTGTATATTAATTTGCTTTATACAAGTCTAGATCAGAGCATTTGTGTGTGTGTAGCTTCCCATGTGGAGGACAGGGTAGGCAGGAAGGGCTGGGCCAGCTGTGGGCCCAGAGCCCATGCAAGAGGCCCTTGTCTGCTCCCTCCCTTGGCTGAACAGCAGGCAGCACCCCTGGTCTGAGGCCAATGGCCTGGAACCTGCTCCCTCTGTCTGCCATACCGGCCAAGCTGGCATCCAATGACGTCAAGTCCTCTGCATCCATTGGCTCCCTCTCTGGTGGGGACCATGACAGTCACCAAAGAGAACTTCGATGCCATAGGCAGCCAAAATTATGGGGGATCAATAGCCACGTGATGGCCTCAGCTCCCCACACACCCTCCTCCACCGCCTTCTCATAAGGGATACCTGTTGCCATGAGGGCACGAACATGCTTTCCAAGTGGGACCGAATGAATCCTTCCACAGCTTCAGGGTGGACATTTCCATCTGGACAGCATGTCCCAGGACCGACACCTATTCCACTGTCATGCACCAGAAGGCACTGTGCCAGGAGGTCATGGAGCTACTCCTGGCAGTGGCTAGAGCAAAGCTCACATGCTCAGCCACCAAGCCATACAGCAGCACCTTCTCAGCCTCTATACTGCAGAACTCGGGGTGGGGGTGAAACGAGAAAGATTACTTCAGTGAGTTTGGCAGTGAGCTTGCAACAAAGCTACAAGAGCATCTTATAGGACACTTATGAAATCCTAAGAGGTGGGGGCTGAAGAAATTCTTCTCAGCCTCCACCGTGTCCACTAGCTCATGCCCAACACAATTGTTTAGAGTAATTAGGTCTTTGAAATTCCTTCCGGAGGGGAACCAAAATAGTAGGAATTCGACTATTAGCTCTAAGGCATTTATGAGCAATTTGCAGACAAAATCCTGTCGCTACGCCAGTGTTGATGTGGTATGTTCACTGGGGACCCCTTGGCCACCTTTGAATTCAGTTTTTGATACCTTCAGCCTGCTTTCCTCTGCTGATGTTGACAGGATCCTTGGTGCTGTTAGGCCGACCACGTGCCTCCTAGATCCATGTCCCTCATGGCTTGTGAAAGCCAGTGAGAGGATATGGGGCCCACTAATGGACATTGTCAATCTGTTCCTGGGAACATGGGTCTATCCAGAGGGTCTCAAGGAGGCCGTGGTTGTACCATTCTTTAAAAAGCCAACTTTGGATCCTTCTGATCCTGCCAATTACTGCCCAGTTTCGAATTTGTCATTTCTGGGTAAGGTAATCGAGCAAGCGGTAGCCAAGCAGCTCTAGGGTTTCCTGAATGACACATCAGCACTGGATCCATTCCAGTTCAGCTCCCACCCCAGCCATGGGGCAGAGACGGTGCTGGTCATCCTGACAGATGATCTCTGCAAACAGCTGGATTGAAGTGGACTGATGCTGTTGTTGATGATAGATCTCACAGCAGCATTCGACATGGTTAATTATGACCTTTTGTCCCACTGCCAATGTAGGAACTCGTGGGGTGGCCCTTCAATGGCTTACCTCATTTCTCCATGGTCAGGGACAGAGGGTATTTCTGGGAGAGATGTGTGGAGTCCCACAGGGGGCACTTCTCTCTCCAATGTTGTTCAACGTCTATATGCATTCCCTCACCCAGCTGGCACAGAGTTTTCGGCTTGGGAGTCATCAGTATACTGATGACACCCGGCTATTTCTGTTATTGGACAGCCACTCAGATGCTGCTCTGCAAAATTTGGCTGTGGGTCTGGAGGCCATGGTGGGCGATAAAAAAAAGAGCAGGCTGAGACTGAATCCTACCAAGATGGAGGTTCTGTGGCTGGAGGGGGGGCATAGTCTTCCCCATGGGGCACCATTGACACTGGCACAGTCCTTCAAGAGTGTGGGCATGATCTTGGATGCCTCCTTGATTATGGAAGCCCTGGTGGTGCATATTGCCAAGCTAGCATTTTTTCATCTGTACTGAGCTCAGCAACTGGCCTCCCTCTTGTAGCACCCTGACCTAGACACAGTAATCAACACAATGGTCACCTTCAGGCTAGACTACTGCAATTTGCTCTATGCTGGCTTGCCCTTGAGGCTGACCTGGGAGCTTCAGCTGATCCAGAATGCAGTGGTGTGGGTCCTGACAGGAATGTCATGGACAGCACATATACAGCTTGTGCTGTGCCAGCTGCACTGGCTTCCAGTAGAATTCTGAGTCAAGTTCAAGGTTGTGGTGTTGACCTTTATGGCCTTGAGCGATCAGGGACCAACATATCTGCGAGACCATCTCCTCTGGTATGTCCCCAGGAGTGTTAAGCTCTTCAGATAGCAATTGGCTGGTGGTCCCCAGCCCAAAGATGTCTGGCTGTCCTTGACCAGGGCCAGGGCTTTTCAGTCCTAGTCCTGACCTGGTGGAACTCTCTGCCAAATACCACCAGGGCCCTACAGGATCTCATGCAATTTCACAGGGCCTATAAGGCAGAGATGTTTCGTCAGGTGTTTGGTTGACAACAGCAACAGTTTCCACTCTAGCTGGCACCCTCTTCTGCTCTCCAGATCAGTCATCTCTCCTCTTCCCCTGCCTACGAAGTACCTGCACAGTCTGGAATGGGAAGTGATTTCAGTTTGCCAGCTGGAGTTTTAACTTTATTTATTGGTAGTGTTGTATTTTAAATGTAGAGTCTTTATGTTTTTATTTACTGTTGTACATCACCCAGAGCCCTGTAGTAGCAGGGATGGGCAATTTAAAAAATCTAGACGACAACAAAGAAGAAGAAGCAGCAACAGCTTGGTGATGTCATCTGGAGATTTGAGCTGGGTTGTCACCAATATGCAAATAACTGTCAGCTGTATCTTGCACTTCCAGCTGATCCAAAGGAAGATGCTGATATGCTGAACCAGTGCCTGGAGGCAGTGGACACAGGTTTATCCATTAAAGGTTAATCCCAACAAGCAATGCTCCTTCTAAATTGTGGAGTCCTTTGAGCAAAAATTCTACTTTATGAGCTACTGGCATTCAGGGGTGTAGACTTTTTAAATCCGGGGGGGGGCTCTCTCGTGCGCGCGCTCGGGACCATGTCCCCGCCGCTCTCCCCCCCTGCCCTAGGGAGCCGCCGCCGCCGCTTCCCTCCCCTGGGCCGTGCCTGCCCGGCCGCCCGCCACGCTCCCCGCCCCCCTCCCTCCCTCTCCCCGCTCACCTCGGATTGCTGCTGCTGCTGCCTGCAGCCGGGGGCCGGCGCGTCGCCCTTGCGGGCCCCTGGCTCCCGCTCCGCCTCGCGCGCCGAAATTTCCCGGGGGGGGGGGGCTCAGCCACCCCCGGCAAAATGGAGGGCCCGCTGGTGGCCAGTCAGCCGGCCGTCGCTGCCTCTCTCTCCCCCCCCCCGCCCTAGGGAGGCAGGAGGGCAGGCCGGGGGTGGGGGGGAAGGAGAGGCAGCGACGGCCGGCTGACTGGCCACCGGCAGGTGCTCCATTTTGCCGGGGGTGGCTGAGGAAACACTGCCAACAAGGCAGAAGTGCTATTAACAAGCAGAAGGTATGACATAAGATGTAAGGTGTAACCCATTCTGGATGCGGTTGCACTCCCCTTGAAGGTACAAGTCTATAAAACCTGGGGGTACTCATGGACCTAGGCCTACTGCAGGATACACAAGTGGCAACTGTGGCTAGGAGTGCCTTTTACCAGCTTCAACTAGCTAGCCAGCTGCAGACAGAAAAGATCTGGGCAGAAAAGATCTGGCCACTGCAGTGCATGCCCATTTACATCTAGATTAGATTACTGCAGTGCAATCTGTGCAAGGGTACCCTTGAGAAGTGTTTGAAACTCCAACTGGCACAGAATGCTGCACCCAGGATGTTGACTGGAGTGGGTCATAGGGACCATATAATTTCAGTTTTGGCCCATCTACACTTACTCCCAATTTGTTTCTGGGCACAATTCAAAGTACTATAATGGTTTGGGACAAAACATACCTGAAACATTCCCTACTCCTTTATGAACCTACCCAACCACTAGGGTCATCTTATGAGGCCATATTTCAGGTGCACCTTCTAAGATTAGATGGGTGGCAAATCCAGGAGAGGCACCAAAACTCAGGAACTCTTCTCTAGTGTGATTCATCTGTCTCATTCAGTTGCCATCTTCTGCGAGCAGACTTTTTTTGTTTCATTTGCTATTCCCTCTGGGAACCCTCCTTCCTGCCCATTGTCTTCTTTTCACTGTTGTTTTTATGCTTTTGTATGTATATTAACTGTGGTTTTAATTATGTATTTTGTGGGTTTAATGTCTAAGATGTGATTTTATTATCTGTGTTTCAATTTGTTAGCTACCTTGATGCTTGAGAGCAGCAGACTCTAATCTGGAGAACCAGGTTCAATTCCACACTCCTCCACATGAAGCCAGCTGGGTGACAATGGATCACTCACAGCTGTCTCAGAGCTGTTTCAGCCCCAAAAATGTCTACCTCGCCATCTAGTGGTGCGTAATGCTAAAAAGAGCTAGTACCTCAGGCAGCCAATCTTATGATCTCCTGGCTATACCAAACACAACGCCATATGATAATTAATTAATTACCTACCTTGATGGCCTTTATGAGGGAAAAAAGGCAAGGTATAGATTTTGTAAAATAAAATATATTCCACCTGGGGGGGAATCCCATGTCCATCCATCTTGTTCTGCACAGTTATGTCTTCATCTTGTTCTGCACACTTAAAAAAATGGATTGCAAACCTTGTTTGCAGAGCCCAAAACACATTCTTTAATTCTCACACTTAGAAGAACATTCAAAACTTTCACCTTAATGTCGTGCTCTGAGGTTATTACATCATTAAACCTAATTCATATTTTATTTTAATAGTTAAATCACCTCTACTAGGGAGGACTAAAGATTGTAAAGTAGGTTGCATATAGTATCCCCAGTTCTTTGGATCAGGACCCTTCTGAATGTTAATTTGTAAAATATTGTGCGTTTATATATGAAATCATACTAGATTCAGATCAGGACAGAAACTATAGTAAAAAAAAATTAAGCCACCAACATTATAAATAACCGCACAGAAGTTTCAGATCACTATCATACTCTACTGCTAACAGTGACATTATTATTTTATATCTTGGCTGTTCTCAAAGTTGAATTGTGCTGTGAGCAATATGGGATCCCAAAATAGAGATAAAATAAAAGGAACACAATGGTAATACTGTAATACATGTTCTGACAGGCAGCTGCACTACTGAGTGGGTTAGAACTCAGAAGTAAAAGCAGATTTGTAGATGGTACAGTTACAAGATGTACTTGACAAGATCAAATATGCTGTCATACCATGTCACGTTAGTGGTACCATCTTGCTCTAGATGACGCTATGGTGATGTGAACTCACACTGACTTTATAAAACCCTATTGATTTCAAAGCAGCTGCCAAATAACTGTGCTGAAGATCACAGCCAAGGTCAGTATCCTCAAAGTGTTAGTAAAAATCACAATTCCATTAACTATTAGTACAGCTGGTCAGAGAGCATTCATATTATACCATATACCACCCATGTGCTTGGATTCCTAAAAAAAATGTGTTGCACAGAAAAGAATGGATTTATTGTGGCATAAACTTTCATGGACCAGAAGCCATTTCATCACATGCGTACTAGATTATCCAGTGATTTTAAAAACTGAATTTCTACTAAGGTGTTGTGTTCATATTTCATGTGTTCATAAAATACCTTCTCACAATTTCAGCTGCAAAAAATTGGAGCTGCTTCTGAGAAGCTAAGAGGGAAAGACTGAACCTACAACACTGTACACTTTAGCTTAATACAGCTTTTGGCTACAAAATGGGAACTCGACATATCACAAGAGGCTTTATAGAGCATCATGCTCAAGTCACAAGGCCATTTTTCACAAAGATGATAATGTTAGCAGATGCAGTTACAGCTGCTGGGTGCCTATTTGTTTGTTAGGTTAGCAGCCCAGAATGGTTTGCGAATAGTTTACCCACTACATGTGTTGTTGTTAGGAGCATTTACTCATCAGATCTTGGAGGCAAATATGCAGGTGGAGCAACAGTTGAAGGCACTTCTGGAAGGGATTCAGAGAATGGCAGAGCTGGGAATTTGATGTGACTTAGTGTATCTGTTAAGGGCTGCGGTGGCTCAAGTGGTTAAGACACTGAACTGCAGACTGGAAGGTCAAGACTCAAGTGCTGCATGACGGAGTGAGCTCCCATCTCTGGCCCCAGCTGTAAGCTGCAAGGCGCTGTTTTAGCGGACTTATGTATGATAATTTCATAAGTGTAAGATCATGGACAATAATGATAAGTGTATGAGAGGACTTGTGTTGCTGAGTGTACAACAGATGCCAACTGCATACAAACGCCATCCTATGCCAGGAGACAACAGTCCAGCAGAAACCATTATTCCAGTTCCCAGAAGCCTCTCTGAAGTACAGAAGCCAGTTTGTGACTCTGGTTCATCCCTGAGTGCAAAGAGATGTCCAAACATTGTCAAATCCAAGTCTCCACATATCATGCTCCTTCCCCCCACCCCCCAACAGACATTGTTGCAGCTAAATAAAGGCTTAATTGCCCCTCACACCGACTATGGAAGCAGTTAACGGACAATTGACTTGGCCAGGCCAAGAGGTTAATCCCTCTTGGGTAGAACAATGGCCTCACCTATGAGTCATCTTTCCTCCAGACCAGGTGTCTCTAGATGTGATTAGGTCATCCTTAAACATTGTCCACTCCCATCCTATACCCTATTGGTTAGAACTTTAGAGGCGGATCAGCACAGAGGAGGTCACTTGGCAAGCCAGCCCCCAGCGACGCCCTCCCTTAAGAGCAGTCTCCCAAGCTCCAGACAGTCAGATCTCACTTCTCTTGCTATCTCCTTCCCAATCTCCCTCTTGGACCCTTGTGTGCATGCTAGGGCCCGCCATGAGCTTCTGCTGGTTCAGATCATGTGATCCTCCCCCCCCCTTTTCAAATACTCTCTATTCTTCTAGCAGGATGGAAACCAGGCTTCTGGAAGGCAAATATTTCCCTCTACAGGATACCATCCCTTTCCTGCTAATGCAACCATCTCTTTAATTCTATCTTACTTCTTAGACCTGTATGATTGAATGTATGATTTTTGCAACATCTGAATGATTCACTTTTATTATTATTACTCTTTTTAACTTCATTTGAGTCTCTGTGTCTTTTTTGGGGGGAGGTCTGAGAGAGGCCCAGCCTCTGTATACAAAGGTGCTAGGTCCATTAATGCCTACTGCTGATTATTAAGAGCTAATATTCCCCCAGTTTTGATTCATGCCAGCCACATGAGCACCGCATCCCTAGAGTCATATTCGACTGGCTTCAGAGCGTTGGCCTAGGACCTGGAAAATTGTGAAGCCATAAAGCTCAGCCAAATGTACCTCACAGCATCATTGTGATGTTAAAATGGTGGGGGAGAGACCAGGAACACTACAGTGACCTCCTTGAAGAAAGAGTAGGATAGAAGTACATAGATATGTAACTATTGTGTTCAGGCATCTAGCATATCTTCTCTGTCTTGCTTTACATCCCTATCTAAATTTTCATTTAAAGTTAAAGTGCGACCTCTCCCTCAACGCTTCTGTACTGCAAGACAAATATACTTAAAACAGAAGAAGTTCTAATTTGAACAGAAGTAGTTAGTAAGATGTTTGGAAACCACACATCAAATTACTGTCATGCAGGGCTGAATTTACAAATCATAATGTTTTGGGCAGTGTATAGAAGAGTAGAAATAGTGCTCACAATTAAGAGGAGATAATTAAATGTATAGAAAGTAGTAAGTCCTGAAGTCTATCTTCAACAGCACTACGTATATTAAGTCTGTGGCACCTTAAAAGACCAAAAAAAATTATTCTAGCTTGCATCTAATGAATATCTGTTAAAAAGCCACTAAACTTCCAAATCTAGAAATCCAGACTCTGTTAAATCTAATAATCCAGAATAGGGAGTCCTGTAGTCTCTTCTTCACCATTTGAGATCAGGGTGGGCAGAGACAGCACGTGCCAGCACAGCAGCACAACTAGCTCAGTGTTACAACTGTACATGCTACCATTTTAGCTTTATCAGTTACCCAAACATTTTAGTAGTGGACAAGGGGTCATTTTATAAAAAAAGAGGTGCAGGAGCTCATTAGCATAACTCATTAGCATAACTTATTTGCATATGCTACACCACCTGACATCACCGGAAGTATGTCAGAAGGAAGAAAGGAAGGAAGCAAGCAAGCTGGCAGAGAGGGGACAGCTACTAATCCAAGCCTCAAAAATACCACTATTCTGAGAGGATAGCTTCAGTGGTGGCTGAAGCCTTTAGAAGGCTGGTCGGTGGAACAAGGACCTTTCCAGGGGACGGGGTCATTTTGCTGCAGCCATGACACAAGCAGGCATTCCCTTGTGGTGTGGGGGCCTGGCACCAACTCCCGGAGCTGCAGTTCCCCAAGCTCCTGCTTGAAATGACCCCTGGTAGTGGTTAACTTAACTCCTCCAAGTGTGCAAATTGCCTTAAACGGCCATTCTCCTCTTTGCCTGCAGTATTCTCTTTTTGCCACTAGATGGCTGCAACAGATATTGTCCTAAAGCTTTAAGGGTAGACAGACTCTACTTCCATACATACGCTATATGAATATGTGTAAAATTAGTCTTTAAGGCTCTCTCACCAAAAGAAAATGAAACACATTAAGCTATACTCATAATAATAACACTCAGAGAAGTGAGGAATACATCACTTATACAATGGCAGTAGATAAGATTTCTTCATAGAACTGCTGCAATGCGTTTTCAAATAGCAAGAACCACCTGCATTCTGAGGGCAGCTTTACACAGAGCTTGTGTATGCAGTTATACATGTGGAGAGGAACAGAGCATCAACTCCTCTGCTTTTCCCTGGTAACAAGTAAGCCTCTTCGAGAATTTTTTTCAGAATATACTCAGTCATATCCAGAGGCCTCAGTACATATTAACATGCTAAAGGTTATATGCTCTTGAATCAGAGCATACAAGCACATGGCATGCCTGCTCCTGAGTTTCACCACATATATAATCTTCAACCTTGGTTTGGGCCATGTGTGAATTAGCACTATGTGTGCTTTTAACAGACAGTGAGATTTATGCCTAAAAAGGAATTAATTAAAATGAATGTGCCATTAAACTGATTGACGGAAGTGGCTTTATTATTAGTTACCTACTAATATTTTAAGCAGACCTCTAGAGGAGAAAGTTTCAGGAAATTACTGCCTATTTCTTACTATATTGCTATAGCTATTTCCTTTTTCACAAAGATGTACAGAACTACAATTAAAAGTATTAACATTCCTACTGAAGATTAATAATTCATAAAGGCCAGATTGTTCTCTCCACAATCAGACACCACCAAAGAGATCTGAAATATTCCTGCTGGCTATAGTCACATCCTGCAGAATAAATCCTTTATTTCAGCACATAAAAGAATTCAGGCTGAATTCTTACTGCAGCAAACCCTTAGCCTCAAGCAGTGGAAATACAACTGGAAATAGTGAGAATAAAGTTGCAGACTACAAATAAATGTCACTTTTTAACTAGAGTCATATGCACCACGAAAGTCTTACAATGTAAAAGCTAGCACATTCCTTACATCATACTTCACCATGTTATTTGTATATCTGAATAGTTTTCAAACTCTAAAAAGGTTAAATCAGGTAAACACATCATTACATGCCCACTTACAAGCCATTACATCAGTCAGTGTGTGAACTGGTATTGCAACAAAGAAAGCCAGGTTTCATGTAAGCAATGACATTTTTAGAGGAAGCCAGTACTCCTTTTATGACCTGAAAAATGAATAAAACTTACAGAAAGGGGTCCAGGTACTGAGATTTTATTTTCCTTCCCATTACACCTTTAACATTTACACTGGTATCACAAGCAGAGAGGCAAGCAAATCGCATCATACCAATAATGGTTCATTGACTAATTTTTACACCCTTCTTTCTCCTTAAAAAGGCAATTTCCAAGACAGCATACAAATTTTATGTAAGAAGCCACAATAAATTAAATTATACTAATTAAACTAAAATGGCAGCAAGACTGAATAAAATAGAAAGGTGATTAATGCCAATTTCCAACCTGAGGCAGGTAACTAAGCCTTCAAGTTTAGAGATCAGAGAACTAGGTCCAAGTTCAAACTGCCACTGTGTGATTTTCAGCCAATCACTTTCTCTAGTCAGAACTACCTTGCACAGTTGTTATGAGGATAAATGGATGGAGCCAATGTCTGCAGATTTACAAAATAAAAACATAAGCCCATGTTAATACAAAAGCAACATAAAAAACAAAAGCAGCAGTAATGAAAACAAGTGCAAAAGGACCAGGATAATAAAAATACCACCAATCAATCCAAAAATACAAATAATTTTAAAACAAAAACCAACAGTAGAAAACAGAAGCAGTTGGAGTCAGCCCTTCCGAAGTCTTCATTAATCCCTAGAAGGACAAGAACAGAAGAGAGCAAATGAATTCCAAAGCTTGGGAACCACTGCTCCAAAGTCACTTTCCCATACTAGAGGCCTTTTGGACAGGTCTTTTGTGACTGTAGCAGTGTTTTCCCACAGGAGGAAAGGTGAATTTGAATGGTTACATCACAGCTGGCTTCCTTAAATTCAGCCACATGATCAATTGCTTTCTATAGGAATTGATCATATAGCACCTGCTGTCTTCAACACGGATGCCATGGCAAATTAGAGATTCTGCATAATGAACATTAAGTACAATTAGCTCTTCACATTGAAAAGCGGGCAGATGTAAAATGGCTGTCATGTAGCTACTTGTTCTCTGTGTTTGTCCTGACTTAAAAGTCAACAGCCTCCAGGAAAACTTCTGAACCCGAGTACTGAATGTTTGATCCAGCATGCATGCCAGACAGTGGATCCATTTAAAGTGTATTCTTAAAAAACTTTTTTTCAGTAAAGAGGTATTAAATGCATTGTTAAGTGAACATACTGATCAGGGAACCTGTCTCAAAATTTCATTCCTTACTTATATATACAGACAACAAAGGTGACAAAACATATTCCTTCCATGACAAAAGTATTTTCTTGCTTCCCAGGAGAGTCACTTTGATAATAACCATAACTGCTTCTGTGAAATAAAACCAGAATCTTTCTTTTTTCTACAGTACATCAATTTTCAAAAAACGTGCAGTACATGACACCATGACATGGTAACAGACAGTTCTGTACTGGTGATCAATTTTACACATGGTTCTGAGGCTATTACAAGGTGATGTGAATGACGAATACATATGCAGTGGCAACCTACACTTCACTGAAGAAAGCTAAAAATAGACAATTTATACAAAAGACCAAATGGGTGCTGATGTAATGTATTTTTAAAATGTACTTGGAAATAGTGATAGTGATTGCTTGAACACTGACCAAGTGGCTCACATCCTGTTTGCTGGTCACAAACAACAGTTGGTTTTTATATCCCATTTTTCTCTATCTTGAGGAGTCTCCAAGTGGCTTACAATCACCTTTCCCTTCCTCTCCCCACAACGGGCACCTTGTGAGGTAGGTGGGACTGAGGAGTTCTGAGAGAACTGTGAATGGCCCAAGGTCACCCAGCAGGCTTCATGTGGAGGAGGAGTGGGAATCAAACCCGTTTCTCCAGATTACTGTCTGCCACTGTCAACCACTACACCATGCTAGCTCTCAGCAAGAAGTTGGGTTTTTTGATGATCAGTTTGACTGTTTGTTGATCCATCTCTGGCTGTTTGGCAGGTTTCTTCACTGTATTTCTTCCTAACCACACAGTACAGCCCAAATGGCTTTTCACACACACACTCATGTAGCCCAACTGAGTTCTACTACCCCTCATCCTTGCTGTGCAACTGCTCTGCTCAACAGGCATTGTTTAAACAGACAATTATATCAGTTACAAGACATATAATTAAGTCATAAATAAATGCTGTTGTTTTAATAAAATCCTACTCTTCAGAGTTTGTCTAAGTAGTCTCTAGTGATGCTAATAGCTGTCAATCAGTTTGATCAGCAATGTCTTTGTGCACACAAAGTTTTGTAAAAACCCAATGCAAACCTGTTTGGCAGGCATTCATGGCTGTTCAACAACTAACTGAACAGGCTAGGTGACAGGCTCACACCTGACCAACACCTTTAAACACCGTAAGTCTGACTGTCGAATAAAGTTGTAGCAAAATGTACAGTACTTGGAAACAAATCCAACTATCCTTATTCAGACCCCATGGAAGCTAAGCTGTGTGTGTGTGTGAAGTGCTGTCAAGTTGCAGCCAACTTATGGTAACCCCATAGGGTTTTCAAGGCAAGAGACAAACAGAGGTGGTTTGCCATTGGCTGCCCCTGCGTAGCAACTGTGGACTTCCTAGGTGAGCCCCATCCAAGTACTAACCAGAACCGACCCTGCTTAACTTCCAAGATGTGATGAAACTGGGCCAGCCTGGACCATCCAGGTGAGGGCAAAATTAAACTAGACTACTATTTTGCAGAATATAAGTATTTTATGGGAAATAAATACAACATCATGCAGTCCATTGTCTGAGGTAAATACATTATTGATTAATAAAAATCACATTTATATCTTGCGATTTCATTCAGCAGCTCAATGTTGCTTATATGGGACTATCCCATTTTATCCTCACAAAGATCTAGGCTAAGAAATCCTGACGTGCCTAAGGATATGCACCCAGTAAGCTTCAACAGTGAGTAGAAACTTCCAACATTCAAATCTAACCTTTATCTACTATAACAGAGGTAAGCAACTCCCAAGAGCACACCAGGCTACTGTGCTTAGCACTCAGTGCCAGATCTTCTTCACACAAGGATCCCAGGCACTGGAGGCGTTCCGAAGCCAGCTATGCAGAAGAAAGTAATAGGCATGGCTTTATGCCCACCACTGCCTCCCAGACCAGCACAGTGGGCAGCCATATCCAAGGTGAATCTCTGAGATGAGGAAAGCACCCCTGCAGCTCCAGGAGTGTCTGGTACATTGTATGTAATCAGTATTTCTCTTCTTTTGTAACTCCTGAAATGGTTTATTAACATAACCATTTTCACAGAGAAAAACCAAGGCACTAGAAAAAGTAAATAATGTGTTGAATGGTACACAAGTTGTCTTAAAAGCACAAATGTGTGGACTAGCACAACATACAAAAATGGGGGACCACTGAAAAAAATTTCTCCAGGACAAAGGAACCACTTGCATAGAGTGTCGCTATATCACCAGCAAGCTGGATGGTGCAGAGATGGTGCCAGGCGTATAGCTGCAGCAATTTTTGAGTCTACAGACATTATGGGCTTGGCACTGAAAATTCACCACAGAAAGACTGACTGAGGCAGCTCCAAGGTCTGTAATAAGAAATTTAATCAGTAAATGTTTTAATGCTTGTTCACTTCACTTCTTGACACTGTGGGAGTTTTTGCTCTGATAGTACAATGTCCACAGGTATAATCCTTTGTCTGAAACTAATGCAGCCAGTTAATACGAACAAGTCAGCAGGTGAGGCTGTGTATAGAAGACTGTTATGCCCACAGCAGGGATCTTCCCCAACAATAAAGATGTCTCATAGGGATATCTAAAATCTGCAGAGTTTAACAGTACTGAAAACCTCTATTTTTTACTACTACATTGATAATCTTATACCTTTGAAGTTAAGGTTATTCTGCTTAAATCTTTCTCCTTAAATAATACATTTGCAGTGTCTTTAGAAGATACTACACTTAAACATGTCTGGTGCAATTATAAAAATACTAGGTTTGACAAATCCTATAATTGCACAAGCATGCAACAGGATCTTCTCCACTTCTTCCAGTTAACCCCCCTGTACCCTGAAAACATGGCACTGAGGTGCAGCAAGGAAGGGGAATTTGGGCAAAACTGCCTTGCGCAAGCACAGCAAGGGATCCCTTATCCTCAGGAAAACTTGGGGGCTACTTGAGAAAAGGAGAGATCAGGAAGTTTCCATTTCACAAGCTCCTTCTACTCAGTCAACACATAAATATTGAGTTTTAATGTAGAATCAAAGTAGGGTGCCAGTCTGGTGTAGTGGTTAAGTGCGTGGGCTCTAATCTGGGAGAACCAGCTTTGATTCCCCTCTCCTCCACTCACAGCTGCCGGATGACCTTGGGCAAGCCATAGTTCTGGTAGAGGTGTCCTTGAAAAAGAGTAGTTTCTTCAGAGCTCTCTCAGCCCCACCTACCTCACAGGATGTCTGTTGTGGGGAGGGGAGGGGAAGGGAAAGGAGTTTGTAAGCTGCTCTGAGTCTCCGAGTGAAGGGTGGGGTATAAATCCAATCCCCCCCTGGCTGCCAGCAAGGGGTGGGGTCACCAGCTCCAGGTTGGGGAACTCCTGGAAGATCTGGGAGTGGAGCCTGGGTACGACAAGGATCTCAGTAGGGCACAATGCCATTGGGTCCACCCTCCAAAGCATCCATTTTCTTCAGAGAAACTGAACCGTGTAGTCTGGAGATGAGCTATAATTCCAGGGGGACCCCCAGGTTTCACCTGAAGACTGGCATCCCTAAATCAAGGCCAGAGCATGTGTGTAGGTTCATATAAGGCTCCCTTACACTTGCTGGATTGTGTAAGAAGTTTTTCTATGCATTTCCATTGCTATTTTGTTTAAATCAAGTTTTTGCTTGAGGACTGTTTAAGGCCTTCAATGTCTTGTCTCTCCTCAAGAATGCCTTACCTAAACTCAAAGTCAGTCTTTAAAACCCAGTCAACATAGTTCCTCTTTAACATTCTGCTCCTTTATTATAAAGTATTCAGCTAGGCCAGCATCTTTAATTTATGTTCTAAAGGAGCAGGTTTGAAACTGAAGGAATAGTTGACCTAACTCAAGAACTTGCTTAGTTTTTAAGCGCTAGTTGGAAACAATATATTACAATCATGCATTTTGTGATCTGTGGCACAAGTGTGGCAGATAATAATGATGCAGTACTACCTAGTAGAAGGCAATGCCGAGTGAAATGAAGAGTAAAATGAAGCTTGCACTACATTAACATTTTACACAAATATAGCACAGGGAATTAAATATCAGTGTTAAATGCATGTGGCTACATCCTTTGCTCTTGTGTGACATCCACAGATTGATCTGCCCGGTTATAATTTTTCCCTAGGGTAAAGGTAAAGGATTCCCTTGCTCGAAAGCCTGTCAAATCCAACTCTAAGGGGTGGCACTCATCTCCTTTTCCAAATTGAAGAGCCAGCGCTGTCCGAAGATTTCTCCATGGTCATGTGGCTGGCATGACTAAATGCCAAGGTGCACAGAACGCTGTTTTCCCCCCCAAACACCATAATTTTTATAGTTAATGCATGCCCACTTTTTCCTGCCATGTTTGTCACTGAAGGAAGCCCCAGCACTGCAAGAAAAGCACCAAAGTTATCACACTGGAGAAAATATAGCATGGTAGTAGTTATAACTCTTAAAGGAAATACATTTGCACAAATCTATATAAAATAATTATTTCAACTACAACTTTTGTTTGCAAATTCAAACTGAATTAATTCAAGAAATGTTATGTTGGTGAGCTTTGATAATCAGAAGCATTATAAAACCACAAGAATGCACTCCATCATTCAGATTACTAATCACTGTCCACTATATTCCTGACTTACTGTTTGCACAGGTGCAATCTGCAAACAAAGAACTTTACAATTATTACAAGAAAGAGGTACCCTAGTGTGCATTTTCAAGAACTATGACTGGATTAATTAAATTCAACTGTATTTCCTGCTTAAGATGACATCTTTTGTATGTCTTACAAGAAAAAAAAATTAAAACAGTATACCCAGTTTGCTATTTGAAATGGAAAGGTGGGGTGTGATTCTGCCAGTAGATAAAATCACTGACTAACAGTACAAAATCCCAAATGAAATGGTAGCCTTTGAATCATCTTTCAATGAGATCAGCTTGCAAAGCAGTGCTCCAATCTGCCATTTCTCATGCCAAGAACTATGTTCCTCATAATGGTTGTCTGGCTGGAAGGATCACAACAAGAAAGACTTTAATATACTAGTTTTTGAGATACTGACAGAACAAACCTACTTCTGAAATTCTAATCAGAATTCTAGATACCACCAGTGTCCAGGTATAAACCTGTTGTTTCCAATGGTTCTTATCATACTGAGAAAACCAGAGGTACAAATAGACAAATGCAATCATTAAAAGCTTCACAGATTTTAAGGAAGTATTCGCTTGCTTCCATCTGATTAGACGTTGAATTGTGTTGGCATAACAATCAATATAATTAATGTTTCATTATAGGATACAGAGTTAAAATGTTTACCCTGTACCACATCACTCATTATACAACAGGATCTGAACAGCTATACACCTAAACTGCTGTCAGGGTCCTCAGAAACTGATTTTTCAGCTTTTCTAAACTTTAATATCTTAATTTATCACTGTTTGCAATAGAACGGTTATGCTGTTTCTTTAGCAGAATGCTGTTAGCAGCACTGTTCTCTACAACCCTTTTCACAAATATAAATGGAGACATTCATTTTTAGATTATTTATCCTGGGATTAGTTTTCATGTTTGCTTTGCCGCCCAATGTAGTACCATCACAGAAGAACCTCAGAGAGATTTATGGAATGGTGTAATCAGGTAACTTTATTCTGGCTTCAAGTACGTTGGTAGCTAGGTTCCATAAGTGGCTACACAATTATCCTCCTCCTGGTTATTCATCTTTCCCAACAAAGGGTTAAGGGAGCTCCAGGCATAAGCATTAGCCCCAAGCCTTATATTGCCAGGTATTGCTAGTCCAGGAATACTGCACATAACAGGCCGAAAGTGAGCTTCACTAGAGACCAAGAGCTGCTGGGGAAGGGGGCGGCGACAATGTTTGTTGCTGTAGGAAGTCCCCAGTGACCAAAGGGATGTAGATGAGTTTGCTCTTTGTTTATATTGTGGATTGTTTCCCCCTTAATTAAGCCACTTTGTCTTGCAAAGATATCTTGCCTCTGTGGACTTCTTTGACTATCCAAATCCCTTAAAGAATCGTTGCTTCAGGTAAAAACAGCCTCTGGCAAAACAAGGTATTTTTGTAGTATGATGTTTGTTTTATATTTTAAACACTGCTGTTCCACTGTCTATCCCAAATGGTCCTAAAGCAGTTTACAGATTATTAAAACTACTAGTATAAAACAATCACATATTAAAATGTTTATCAACTACGAACAGAAAATCTAAATATATCTTGAGCAGAACGGAAATGTAGCACACTGCCGTCTGAATGCCTGTGGAGAGGGAATTCCATAATTAGCCTCCACACACACACTGTGGTGACACACAAAACAGAACTTCAGATTATGATTGCAGTAACTGGGCAGATTCATACCAGTTATTATAAAGGTTCTTTAATTGGCAATTTTCATCAGCTGAAATAAAGAAAACCCTATGTTGCTCTAGCTTAAATGTTGCTATCTAAATTCAATTTTTGTGTAAAGTACAGTTGCTGCAAAATACATACCTCTGTGTGTTAATATTCGATTTACCTTCCCCTAATCCCAAACCCTCAGTTGTTAATAATCTCAATTCAATATTTTGAAGCTAAAAATAAATTTTCCTTCAGAGGGTTTTCTGGCATAGGCACATGAATCTGTTTATCAGTAGCAAGATAAGACTGTGAGGAGCTTAACAACAAAAAAGCAATAGGTAAATATAACATTGAGCTGCTGAGAGATATCAGACCCATTGATTTGTACAGATGAAGAGAAATGTTATCCCCAGCAGGGATATACCCTGAAGAACTCCACAATACTAAACAAACAAACAGAAATTATACAACTCCTTTCAGCTAAAAGGTGCAGACAAGGGCCAGGAGGCTTACTGTTCAAGGGCAATCTGATGAATAAATCTGTTTATCTGTAATGAAACCAGTCATAGTTACATTAAAGACAGCTGAAGATCTTTCATACCCCTTGGCTCTAAGGAGAAGGAACCTTACAAGAAAAACTGCTTTTCTATCACTAGCCCTTTGGCCATCATCCTAGAAGATGACGATGATATTAAATAACAAGATTAGAACTGTAGTAAAATGAAAGAGCCCAGGAGGGCACCTTTATAATGAAAAATGATTGTAGTTAATTGCAGTGATTATTGCAAGTATCACCTGCTTTTACTGCATTTTCTTATACTTTTTAAGTCACCTTCTGTATTGTTTATATTGCCATAGTTTGTTGTTCTTCCACATAGAATGGCATTATAAATATTTCAGTGACTCTCTCCTTAACATCTGAAAATTTGCCTTGCTGTTTTTCTTCCATGCTTTTTCCCAAGCCTGACATCAAATCTGCACTAAAACCAGGGGTCATTTGGGGCCGGGAGCTAGGTGGAGCAGAGCTCCACCAGCCCGGAGTGGGCACTAGGGCAGCCACAGGCCGAATCAGATTCTCTGATCTGATTCAGCCTGCCACCAAATTGCCTCTGAAATTTGGCAGTGGCTTTAAAAGCAGCTGGAGGGGAGGGGGTTTGAGAGAAAGGCTCCAAACTTGCAGGGTAGCTGCTGGAGCCTCTCCCCAAAATACCCACCAAGTTTCAAGAAGATTGGACCAGGGGGTCAAATTCTACGGGCCCCCAAACAGGTTGCCCCCATTCCCTCCATTGTTCTCTATGGTGGGAAAAAGTAAGGTTCGGTCATAGCCAACAGCTGGGGAGAGGTCATTGGTGTTATATCCCCAGCCACTGATCAGCTGACTAGCAGGGGGACTTATCAGGAGAAAAAGAAAGGCCCAGGCCTTGTCACCAGCAGTGTATAGGAAGTGACATCATCACACCAGCAACATCCGGGTGATGTTCTGGTATTTGGACAAAAATTCTATTGTAGAAGCAGGTTTTATCAAAGACTGTTTGCCCAAATACCAAGGTGTTGCCTGGATAGCACTGGTAAGATGATGTCATTTCCCGTGCATTAACAGCAACAAGGCCTGGTCTTTGTCTTTCTCTTGGTAAGCCCTCCATCCCCTGCCAGTTGTCAGAAGAGACCTGGCAACCCTGTTGTATGCTCATTCCCTAGCCATGTTTCCTTCACCCTTTTGGGAAGAATGCAAAGAACTGAATGGGAAGGTACACATTTTCAAATGACCCACTTACATTGGGATCATTTTTCTTCCATTAGCCCCCTCATGGCCACCATTTCCCTTGAGATACCACTATAAGGTATTTAAAAAAAACAGATTCATAACTTCTTGTAGTGATATAATGCCCAGTCTTTTCCCATATGCTATTCAATTTCTCTGTGAAGTCCTTAATAAAAATAATTCTTTGTTTTAGAATAGTGTGCCATCAATATGCTCATGACTCCCAGCTCTGTGTTTCTTTATCCAAATTGCCTGGTAACACAGTAGAGACTCTGAACCAATGTCTGATGGCTGTAGTTAAATAGCTAGGGGTAAACAAGCTGAAACTGACACCAGACAAAACAGAAGTAATGTTACAGTTGCCAGGTCTCACCTTTGCTGTGGGGGGGGGGGGCTCCTGACTCCTCACTGGGACTCTTCTGCCACCTGCGCAAAGCACGTGTGGCATGATGACATCACCGGTACTGACACTGGTAGTGGGATGCTGCTGTTCGGGAGTGGGGCTTTTCCCACCAGCCAGCTGGTAGATTGGGGGCCCCGAAATCAGGAGATCCCTTGGCCCTCACCAGGGGGATGGCAACCCTAAGTAATGTTTAGTCAGAAGGCTGAAGTCCTGAAGGACACAGTGCTCCCCATTTTTGATAGGGTCCAACAGCCTAGGTATAATGCTTTACCCACCTTTATTGCTGGAGAAGTAGGCTGATGCAGCTGCAAAAAAAAAAAAAGGCATTGTACTAACTCCACTCCAAAGGTGTCCTCCTATCCTGACTCTGCTGACCTGGTTATGTGGATCCATGCTACGGTTACCTCAAGGCTAGATTATTGTAACACATTTTATATGTGTCTGCCCTTAGAGAAAACTCGGAAACTACGACTGGTACAGAACAGCATAGCCCCAGTAATATCAGGTGCCTAGTGGAATCTGCATATCATTGCTTTTCTGCAGACACTCTATTGGTTACCAATCAGTTATCAGGTTCAATTCAAGATGCTAGCTATCATCTACATTACCGTAAAAGGCACTGGACCCACACACCTGCAGGAACACCTCTCCTGCTATGTTCCACTGTGACACCTCTACTCTTCTGAGCAAAGTCTTCTGAAGGTGCTACCCTGCAAATAGGTAAAATAATTGCCCATTCATGCATATTCTCTGTGAGGGCTCCCACCCTGTGGAATGGTCTAGGACTTTTAATAAAGCCCACAAGCTTCTATCATTTCACATAATGTACAAAGCAGAATTGTTCAGGAGGGCATTCTTGTAGAAGAAGCAAAGCTGTGGTATAATAGTTCAGCTCAGGAGATGAGTTATTAGAGATAAAATGTTTCCCAGGCTGATTGTCTTGTGGTTGTAAACAGGTTTGCATGTATTGTTCCGGCTTTCCTCCATCCCATTCTACAACCCCATCCCATCAATATTATTTTGTCTTACTAGGGATCTTTGCTGTTAGATTCAAATGTTATCATATTTTGTTATCCAATTACTGACTGGATGATAATTTATTATTATTATACTTGTAATCCACCTTGGGTCCCAGTGTGAAAAACGGATACATTTTTTTTAAACCACCTTTTTTGCTGTTAAGTCGCAGCCAACTTTTGGTGACCCTGCCAGGTTTTCAGGGCAAGGGACATTCAGAAGTGGTTTGCCATTGCCATTGCCCTGGTGGCCTCCCATTCAAGCACTGACCAGGGCTGACCCTGTTAAGCTCCTGAAAGCTATCCTGGGCAAATGATCCATATTTGTAAAGGCCCTCCAAAATCACACAGAGGACAGAATGAATGCAAGTAAAATGGTGGCCAAGAGAGAGAAGTGTACAGAAAACTCCTGTGTGCAAGCTCTACTGCCCAATGTGCCTACCTCTGCATTTGCAGTGATGAATACAAATCAGAGAATCCAAAACTGGCTGCTCTAAACAGAAGGTATTTTCTCACATAGGGAGAGACTATATTAGCTATAAAAGGGTGACCAACTGATACCATTAAATCTACTTCAGGTTTTTGTCTAACAGCTATCAGCAGAGTACATCAATGTTGTTAAAGTCCTAGCGATTTGCAATAATCCTGACAGTGAAACACCACCACTCTTCCATCCCAAGTGATTAAAGTGTGCTACCATACCACTTTGTAATGCATAGAATTGGGGGGGGGGGTATTTATTCAAATGTAGGAAGGAAACACTTTCCCCTCCAGCATGTATTTTGAGGCAGCATAATCAACCATGAGCGTGGAACTACTCCAAGGAACAGTACAAGATCGAAAGACATGGAGCGAGCTGGCCCACAGAATTGCCAAGAATTAACTGAATGGCTAACAAAAACAATCATGCCAAAGGATGCTATCATGCGAGCACTTGTACATTTGAATCCTTTTATATTAAACCAGGCCCAGAGTCATGCCTGCTCCCTTGAATCCTAGTGGTCTACTGGTTGCTAGGCAGTCAAGTAATTGGTGCCTCTCTTCCCACTTCCATTAAATGGCTGCCAGTCCTAGGTATTCAGTATTCGAGGAACTGAAACAAACATATCTTCTCACCAAAGTATGTTCTGTTGCAAATCATGTCTATCCCAAATCAGAGAATGTACAAAGTGATTCTGGCTCATGAACTGTTATTTGATGACACAACTGTTTTTACACTGCTAGAAAGAGTTTTAGCAGCTGTTCTATTATTCTGCAAATAATTTAAATCATTTATCTTCAGCCTAGAAGTTTAACTATATTACGTGATTACTTAGCAATGAGAAATTGTCAAGAACAATGCATGAGCTCTTCAGGCTATTATGAGTATTGCTTGCATCCACAACAGAATGTGATAAACTGAACAAGCGGTTAGGTGGGTTTTGCACAATCAGATTATTTGTGTACTCCAGGAAAGAGCAAAACAAGTTTCTATTTTTAAATGAAGATTAAGATTTTTATTCCAGTTTACTTAAGTTTTATTTCATTCCCCACTACAACAAAAACTAAATTTGTGTTTATCTACATTTCCTTACCTGCATCACCTGCAGTATTATGTTCCATCTTTTTTCCCTCCCTACTGCCAAATTTCAGATTGTCAAACTTCTTCCCGTTTATGTTGCAAAATACTTCCTTAAAATTTTACACAGTACCATCAATACAATTATGTTAATACCATTAGAGGGAAAGGATGATAACCAGGCTGGGTTTGGTAGAGTCACAAAAAGTGAACATCATAGTCTATGCATTATGTTTGTTGAGGAACAGCATGAGTATGTGTATCACATGTGCAGTGGGAGTTTTAGTACCTCCTAGATGCACACTAGCTCTTTCCTGTTCGCAACCAGAGCAGGCAGGGAGAAAGAGCTTTAAACTCCCCCCCCCCCTTTCACTTCACTGAGTGCCTCCCTGTAAAAAATCGTGTTACTTACTTTACTACCGGTAAGGTTCTCAATAAGAGCAAATAGCAGCTCCCTGAGGCTCTTTTGGGGATACAAAAAGAGAAGGGGTACCATGAGTCTAAAGTCCTTTCCTCCACCTCCAGTAGTCACAAACAGAAAATAGCTGTTGTGTGTCTCTGAGGCAAAAATACCCTCCCATTAAGAAATCAAGAAAAGCCATGCTAGATCAGGCCAAAGGCTAATCCAGTCCAACACTCTGTGTCACACAATGGCGAAAACCCAGGTGCCATCAGGAGGTCTACCAGCAGGGCCAGAACTCTAGAAGCCCTCCCACTGTTGCTCCCTAAGCACCAAGCATCACTACCCCAGACATCTGTTTCTTGTGGCTAATAGCCACTGATGGACCTCTGCTCCCCTATTGAAGCGGTCTATGCTTAAACCACCACCATTTCCTGAGGCAATGAATTCCATGTGTTAATTACTCTTTGGGTGAAGAAGTACTTCCTTTTACCTGTTCTAAGTCTACTGCTCATTAATTTCATTGAATGCCCATGAGTTCTTGTATTGTGAGAGAGGGAGAAAAGCACATCTTTCTCTATCTGGCAATACCAGATTAGCATTACAGAGAGCAGTTCCATGCACAATGAGTAACTGGTGGCCTGCTTTGTGAAACTGTATAACATCCTTTAGTACTTTGTAACAACTTAGAATGAATGTAGAAGCTGACTGAAGAACTCAGATATACTGAACTTGATGTTTTACAATATTATGATATTCTGGAAGAAGATATCCGAAACAAATATAATAATCCAGAGACTTCATTGAATGAATGAAAACTGGACACAAACAGTTTTTTGTATTATACATTGTATCTTTATTTGCTTAATGAAAACCTTCTAGATTGTATTAGCGTTGTTGTACACAGCTGTTTTCTGTCTTCATTCCCTTGGCTGACTGAGTGATCCTTTGATATATTGTCCTCCCTAGCTCTATCAGTCTGTCTAAACCACGTGTAATGTCCGTTACCCTGGCACCAGGCAGGCAAGTCACCATGCAGTCAGTAAGCGGGTTTGCAACCCATCTATTTACATGCCTAAGGATCAAATCACCAACTACCAAGAGCCCTCCTCCCTGCCTGCCCAGGGATGGTTCCATGGTGCGAAAGAATACCTGTTTACCAACTGTAGAGGGGGTCCCTTCTGAGGGAACATTCCCCCTTTCTTCAGCACACTGTTCTGTTTCCCTTTGACTCTCTTGCTCCCTGACAGTGGTGGGGCTGCCATTCTTGGGTCAAATTTACATCTGACTTTCCTGCTAGAATCATTCTGGTTTCAAAAAAACCTGTCTATACCTGTTTCTAGTTTCAAACCATACTTGTTCTAGTTTATAAATTATTGTTTACATTCGTTATGTGTCCTCCTGTAGTCAAGCTAGCATTATACTGCTTTAAACAAATGCTGTTGCTTAGTACTCTTCAGACCCCCTGGAGTGAAATTTGAAACCACTGTGAAATGAGCTTGGGAAAAGACAGCAGTCAAACTACTTCAGAGGGGAGGTGTAAATTGGGCCCAAGTGGTATCTAACAAGTCCCCAAGAGTCTTACCTATGTGCCTATCTACTCCTCCAGGTCAGCCACCTTGGCCTCAAGGGTGCAAACTCATGCCCTGAGAACCAGGAGCTCCTTGCACTGAGTACACACCCATGACTTCTGTCCAGCTAGCAGATAGTCATACATGTTGCACTCAGTGCAATGCACTGGATAGCCTCCCCAACCCCCTGCTGGCATTCTACTTTCATAATTGCTTCCCCCCACTTTTTAGGTATGAGGAGAGATTAGGGCCATCTTCCTTACCCCACTGCTGAACTTACACGTCTGCTAAACTCGCCTGTTTATTTCCTTGTTCAAGACACTTTGTCACTGAAGCTGACACTTTGACATTGGCGGTGGGCCTGCTACCTTGCAAAGCTGGGGCCTGCTCATAGGAATCCTAAATAGCTTGGGCCAAAACTCCACCCCCACTCACACTGATTGGGAACTAACCAATAAAGGAATCAATCTCTGGTTGATTAACAATAGGTACAGAGAATACATTGAAAATGTGATGCCAATACTCCCCAACAAACATGAGGACTTTGTAATGCATAGCTGGGGCCTTAGGAAGCCATTGTGAATGGCTCTATAAGTGTCCCTGCTATATGACTTGAGCAAACAAATTGCAGAAGAGCATATTCACAATGGATCTAAGAAATATGATACAGCAAAGGGTAGCAGATGGTCTGAAGGTGCTACCTTAAGTGTAGTTACACCATTCTAAGTTCATTGAAGTCACATTACATAGGACCCAGTCTAATCAGTTAATACAGTTGCATTCTCATTACAAAGTTTCTCAGTGAGCTTTTTAATTAATGAGCAGCCATGAAAACCTTAGGTTCCTTTAACTGTCATTAATGGTGGCCATTAAAGCTCGAATCAATTCCAAATCTCAGCTTTGCCATTTATTTTAATGTGATGAGGCCTGAAGTTATTTGAGCAGTTCATTCTGTTCTTTCATCCTCATCAGCACACTGGCAAGCCATATGCCTTCTGTTTGTGGCCAGAACTTAAGAGATGAAAATGAAAGTTCTTCCCAAAAGTTTCCAAGTTTCAGTGAGGTTTCTACAATGTTATGCCTTCTGAATTATGCATGAGAATCAATTCTCCCATGAACAGAATGGAAGAGAAAACTGCTAGGGCTGCTACATTTGCTCAATTAAACATCTTTTGATCAAATAAACCAATGACATTAATCAACAGTAGATTTTTTTTCAGTGTTATTATTATTACTGCAAGTATTTATGAATCCAAAAGCAACAGGGGACAAGGGCTTGGATCCAGAAGGTATCTGAAGTTATTGATCTTTGCTGCATCTTTCTTCGACCAGAAGTCCCCTCTGACCCCAGGAAAGTTGATTTCTGGGATCGCAGGACCTGCATAGATTACCAACTGAGCAGATCAGAGGGTGGGCTTCTATGAAGAGGTAGGACAAAATCACACTCCTGCCTCTTGCACCAATGGACTTTGCAGTTGCAGAGCTTGTGCTTTGCGCTCTGGTACCTGCAGAAGGGGGAACATTTCCCCCATTTCCCTGCTTCAGTGCAGCTTTCCCACAGCCTGTTTGTTTCGAGTTGACATGGCTCCCACAGCCCCAGGAATCACATAAGGGACTGCAGCAAAGATCCATAACCCTTCTACCAGCAAATTACCAGATACAATGCATTTCCCCTATTTTAAGAAAATTTTTTGCAGGCCTGAGGCGCCTCCAAATTTGTTGAAAATCTTGTTTTTGCGTAAATGGCCCTGATCCACAGATTTAAGTATCCACAGATCAGGGCACTGTTAGCTATTAGAATACATGTAGAATACATGTTAGAATACATGTATTTAGTCAAGTGACAGCCCCGCGAACCATCATGCAGGACTCATGGCAACACCCATCTTGGATAAACCAAAATAGTAATAAGGACAAACTACAAGAGATATTACTCAATTTTTTCCCTCCCAGACTGCATCTAGTTGAGACCTCTCAAGAATCACTGTTGTATAATGGTTAGCCTAGATGAGAGAAAATAGGTCTGGATTGAAATTCCTAACCATGTTGCTCATTAGGTGACCTTGGGCCAGCTAGTGTGTATCTCTCTCTCGCACTCTCTCGTGCACGCACACTCTCTAATTACCTCACAGGTTGAGGTGAGAATAAATCACAAAGGGAGAGAAGGATATAAATGTGCTAGGTAGCTCGCTTGAATATTAAACCAAAATCACCATGAACAGTCAATAGTTCATAAAACCAGGTTTGTTTTTGATTGTTATTAGATTGTCTAAGGGCCGGACAAGGGCACAGCACTGAAACAAAATTCATGGGGGGGGGGGTTGTTTTCATTTACTATTCAGATTTACTATCCTGATTATGGAATTTTGGGATACAGGCTGGACTGGTGGTAAACTAAGGTGACAGCCAATGCCTGCCTATGTCAAGTTACTCAGGCCTAATTCCATTGACTGGAGTACCCGTGCATAGGACTGCACAGCAAAATACTTTTTATATTCAGCCTTCTGTAGTATAATTCCATCAAGTATGTTCAATAAAAAGATTATGCGTTCTGTGCATTCTCTGTATGCCTTTCAATTAGCTAAACAAAATGAGAGCTTTGGTTTAACCTGTTTGGCATTTGTCTGTTTGTAAAAAGGTAGGTCTGTGGAGCACAGACATAATAGAATGAAACTGAGTGCTTCTCGGAACAACAGCAGAGTAGAAGTATTTAAAACAACTAGTTTAAAACTTTAACTAGTTTAAAGTTTAACTAGTTTGGAACACACTTTGAGGTCACAATTCTATGTTTTATATTCAAAGACACCAGCTTGACCTCCAGACAATACAAAGCACCGTATTCCCTTTGAATACTGAGGCAAAAAAATCTAAGTTGTTATCCATGTTCAGGACAATAGTCTGTATTTCAATTAAGAATCCCAGGGGGTCAGCAAAGATGTAGAATTCAGCACGAATTCTTGCTTGAAGAACTGAGACATCAAATAAAGTCAGTGTGTACATCCAGCGCACTCCTCTTCAAGTATAAATCTCATACATTGTGTTTTCCTTGGGTACAATTTATACCACAAAGCAAGTTAACAAACTACACTGAAATATGGAATGCACAGTTATAACATAATTCTCAGATCCAAGTTCAAACACGACTGTTTTCAAAGAATGAAAGAAAATGGAAAATATACTGGTAATAGAATATATGCTTGGACACTCATGTTACAGTTAGATTTCATGGTCCAACCCAATCTCAATCTCTTACCAATCTTCAAAACTCACATGCACCACAGGGTTTCTCAGACCTTATGGTTTACTAATTAAGTAAATGTGAGGGAGTGCTGCACTAACACCAAGTGAGGTCTGACAAATTCTGGGCAATCACTGCTCCAGGCTGTTCTCTCAAGTGATTTGGTCTTATATCATAAGGACATGCAAAATGCCCAGAATATGTTTGACAGGAACAATGACCACAAACTGAAGAGGATAAATGGGATTTTGAAAGATGGATGAGAAAGAAAAAAAATTACAAGGGGAATAAGAGCTGCACAATTAAGGACACAATGGCAACATGTCAAACAAATGACAAAAACAGGCTGCTCTGCTACAAGTCAGGTTTTACTCCTGGCTGATCTTACAAGAAATATTAATGCCATGGGTCTCAGCAGCAGCAGACTGACAAATAAGAAGTCCAGCACAGCTGCTACAATGGACATGTCCCACCTCTCATCCCAGCAACTCACCTGGGACCCCTGCAGCTCTGATGCTGGAACACATGATGGTTTAATGATTTTGCCTGACTGTGTCAAGGTTATCCCCAGCAGCAGAGGAAGCTTAGCAGGAAAAGTTTCCTTGCCAGAAGCAATTTTGCCCAATTACACTCCATGCTGTGTGTACAGCCTATTGTCTATGAGACTCTCTTGATCCCTAGCATCAACTTTCCAGGAGTCACAGGGATGCTGGGAAGAGGTGGGAACGAATTATGGCCACCTTCAGTTCACAGGTTTAGGTGGCCACAATTTCTAGGAAGAGAAACCACAGCTTTCTCCCTATGGAACCCTACCAATCCAGAGCAGGATCTCCCCAGAGATACTGGAACCATTGAAAGGCGGATACATAGTTATGGGCACAGAACCTGGAAAAAAATGGCATTCCCAGGAAGTAACTTAGTACAAGCCACCATTGCCTCAGGTTCATAAACCCAGCCACCTTGATGTTTAAGAAGACTATTCTGCTAAACCAACCTCATAAACAGGTTCATCATTCCTATGACATCTTGCTGCTATTGGAACCTGGGGTCAGCAATCACCCGGTGTCTTCCTCCTGCAGATTACTCCTGCATGCACACAAGTGAAGATGAGCCCCTCTCCCCTTTTTGATTTCATCACACCCGCCTAGCTAACTCCCTCAGTATCACTGCAGTTAAGCCATGAACATTGTCTGTAGCTGAATGATACAGCTACCTTGTTAAATGTTAAGCAGCTTTGGGTCTGGTTAATAAGCAGATGGAAGGCTGCTTACAAAGCTAAGAGAAAAAGGCAGAACGTTTTAACGCACATCTGTTTTATACTAAGGGCCTGGTCTGAAGACAGAAAAATTCAACAACCCTGCTAAGGCTAAGCATGTCCTTTGAAGCCGTGGGTATGGGTTTTTCTTCCTTTAGCAAAACAATTTTGGGAAAATTAAAATATATACAGCAGTTTCTTAAACAAACATATACCTTACTCCCTTAACATTAAATTGTACTATTTAGCTTATTTCTCAATTTCAAAATTCTTGTTTTAATGAAAAATGCATGATGTCTCAGAACTAAATTGTCCACTAATCCCAAAGAGTTAAAAAAAAAATCACTGCCACTTACTTCCCCATGCAGCCTGTCTCTACCAGATCAATGGGCTTAACCATTAAAAACAGACATTTAGAGCCATGTCTATAGTGATTACAATGAATCCATTCTATTATTGATAGCTGCCTCAGGCAGGTCTCTGGATAGGTAGCATATAAATTTTCCAAATAAATAACCTCGGAGTACCTCAAATTCTGTGCTATTTCATTACAACTTTTTGTTGGACTAAAAAAAAAGCAGCTGACCCTCTGGGAAGAGATGCTTTTAAGTAGCTGGTTGTCAGCTTGCATAGTTACTTCAGATTTGGACCTTCCATACTATTTAGACTTTCAACATCTGGTCTCAGTGTCCTATTTAAAATGCTAACAGCTACACAAACAAATGCAGAATGTGAGGCAAGTCCCTAGCACCAGTAAGAATGCCAGAAAATTGTCCTATCACAATATTACTAGAACATCAGATTATGCTGCACTGACCTGTTGGAAGATTTATGGACTATCACAGCAAGTCTTAATATCAGGTTATGAAGAAAGGCATTTTCTCCTTGGAGGCTAGCAAGGAACACAGCCTCCACTTTGTGCTTTAAAAGTTTTTTCCCCACTCTGGGCAAAAAACAGGCAAGAGAAGGAGGAAATCTGAGCAATTGCTTTCCAGCTTACCTTTTACATATGCTAACAGAACTAGCCAGAGAGATATGGGTAAGTCAAGCAGGGAACACAGATTTCAAGGACTTTAGATTAGCAAGGCTCCAGGGAAATCTCCAGGAAGAAGCTCTAGGAAACACCTCTTTGATCTGGCCAGGTCAGTGGGAGGGGAAACAGATATGATAAAAGCTCCTTGCCGCAGGGAGGATAGGGAGGATGTCTCTTTTCTTCTTTGGGTGCAGAGTTCGCGAACTCGGACAGACCTCTCCACTGGGAAGGCAGCCATTAACCGTGTACCCACCTAGAAGGCACTGGAGGGATGAGAATGAAAGATTTGTAACTTCCTAAGCTTAAGGAGCCTGTCCTATTTTAACATCTGATAGGGCATGTATAGTGAAAGGAACAGAGGATCTGTGTTTTACCAATTTCTTTTGGTCTGTGCTAAAGGTATGCTTGTAAACATTTTCCTTTTAATAAATACTTTATAACTTTGGATGCTGGCTATGGTTCTCTGTACCACATATACCTCCACCATCTCGGAACTCTATTTTAAAAGAAACATTAGGTGGAGGTAGGCAGGCAGTTGGCAAGTGGCCATTCCTCCACAGGCATGCAAGGTAGCAATCTGTCCCCGTGGTGACCTGGCGCTGGCAGCAGGAGACACAGAGGCAAGACCTCAGAGCTTGGAAAGGAAGCTGAGACTCCTGACCCACCTAGTGGGCAGTCCCTTACAAAGGTCAAGTAGTGGTGGTGAGCTACCCAAGAGTGGAAGAAAAGCCTCTCCAAGGTTGTGAGAAAACCTTGGAAGGCAGGGTGGAATAGGGCCTGCAAGCCAGAGCAGGCACATTCCACCACATAGGCCGTTAGGGAGGCCTGGGGGGAGGGAGGGAGGGAGGGAGGCAGGCAGGCAGGCAGGCAGGCAGGAAGGAAGGAAGTTGATCCTTGGTGTAATAGCTTATCTGCTCCCTTTTAGTATTTCTCTGGTCTGGAGACAAGGAAAATAACTCTACACAGCCTCTCACCAATAAAGGTACATCAATCTCCAATTCTGACATATTTGTTTCTTTGCTATGTTTTCCCCAGGAGTTGAACCCAAATAGATGATAGCCATAAAACTAAGCTTGTTATTCTTTTAATCTGTTAAAAACATCTTCATTATTCTGCATGCTAATTTACTGCTCACCCTCTTTATGTATGGCTGTTGTTTCTATTTCATCGTATCTGAAGAAGTGTGTGTGCACACAAAAGCTCATATCTTGAATAAAACTTTGTTGGTCTCAAAGGTGCCGTGGGACTTTAACTTTGTTCTGATACTTCAGACCAACATACCTGCCCATCTGGATTTATCCCTTTTAGAATTTGTAACTGAAAGAAACAAGACATTGTAGTGGCTTTCCATTAACAAAAACTTGTTCTGTTCTGTTCAGTTTTGCAATCTGCCCTCTCACCATCCTTTTTATAATTCTCTGTGTTCTTTTTTCTTACAACATACACAAGTATGCACATTAATATTCAATGTAACATTTTTAATTACCCAATTATCCACAGAATACAACCAAAACCAAATAACCAAAACCAGATTTAATTGCTTCCAAGATTTCTAGTAAAAGCTGCTACTTATGGTTTCAAATTACAAATCTTTTATGAGGGGAAGAGGTATTTGAGATTTCCATATATCTCATTATTCAGCTAAGGAAAGAGAACCAGTTACAAGACAAGATTACAAGACAAGAACAGTAGCTTCCACCACTTCTTATCTGTCACCAGACTCTTGGAGGGATTAGTCCGTACACTTTCCCTATGAAGAAAGGTTGAAGTGTTTGAGGCTCTTTAGCTTGGAGAAACGATGGCTGAGGAGTGACATGATCGAGGTTTATAAGATTATGCATGGGATAGAGCAGGTAGAGAAAGAAGTACTTTTCTCCCTTTCTCACAATACAAGAACTCGTGGGCACTCCATGAAATTGCTGAGCAGTCCGGTTAGAACAGATAAAAGGAAGTACTTCTTCACCCAAAGAGTGATTAACATGTGGAATTCACTGCCACAGGCGGTGGTGGCAGCTACAAGCATAGACGGCTTCAAGAGGGAATTAGATAAGCATATGGAGCAGAGGTCCATCAGTGGCTATTAGCCACAAAGTATAGATAGGAACTCTCAGTCTGGGGCAAGTGATGCTCTGTATTCTTGGTGCTTGGGAGGGCAACAGTGGGAGGGCTTCTAGTGTCCTGGCCCCACTGGTGGACCTCCTGATGGCACCTGGTGTTTTTGGCCACTGTGAGACAAGAGTGTTGGACTGGATGGGCCACTGGCCTGATCCAACATTGGCTTCTCTTATGTTCACTGTCCCTCCAGGTGGCCGTCAGGCCTTTGCCCATGAAATCCCTAAACACCCCCCCTTTAGGAATATGACCATTTTTTAACTATTTCTCATCACCATTTCACTATATAATGTCTTAAACCTCTAGACAATCAAAACTGAAAATCTTGGCTGTATGTTTAATCAATAACATGAGTAATGAACTAACAAATTCTGGAAGTGTGTAAATGCAAAATGATAAATGGAAAGAATATGCTACTACTGCAAATGGAAGGCTGTGATCCTGCTAACAAGCGCATAAATATACATAACTAAACAGAGTGGTTCGTACTCAAACACATTGATGAAAACGTTCTTATTCTATTCTATATTGTTTATATTGTATTTTCTTATAATACTAAATAAATAGTGTAGACTAGAGTAAGAACACTAAATAAATAGTGTAGACTAGAGTAAGAATGCTTACTAGAGTAAGCATTAATGTGTGTTTGACTGATTAAAATGCCCACTTTTTCAAATATCCTGATCTTGCAAACAGAAGAGTCACTCCCGTGTGTTTATATAGTATTAAAGAATCTGTCAGAACTTTCACTAGAGTGTAAAAGACAAGTAGATTTGTGAATGCCTTATTCTGAACACTGCAAGTACTGCTCAGTGGGGGAGATACACAATTATTTTTGTATCACAATTTTTTGACAATAAATTGCTAAGAGTAAAGGGCTTTGGCATATTATTTTTGTATCACAATTTTTTGACAATAAATTGCTAAGAGTAAAGGGCTTTGGCATATTACAGTTTGCTATCGTGGAAAGTTTTCCTGTAGCTGCCCATGCTACATACATACCCTACTTTTTCCTTCTACCACAGAAGAAAAACTAAGACCAATCACATACAGGTGTTCTCTAAAGGATGAAATTACTGATACTGCAGCAAACCCAAACACATTTGGAGAGAAAGAGAGAGAGAGAGACCGGTAATTCCATCCAAACAGCAGGGTTCCCATGCCTGCTGAGACACTAGACTAACACTGCCTTAATACAAAATGTCACATTTCAACCTGAGCTCTCTTAATGTATTTATGGGGCGATGCAATTAACTGTGTGAGAATAACTGTGAAAAACCGAGCCTCTTTATCCTGTGAGCTGCTATAGCTACCAAAGCTTTTCAGTAATTACTGCATCTAACAGAACACAAAGAATGACACAGAGGGAGGGGAGAGGAACATAGTAAATTAATGTATGACACACATAATTTACTTGGCTACACCACTGTGTTTTTGCATGAATAAGAAAATCAGAACAAAAATTTGTAAGATTCCATTTAATTGAAGTATTACAATGCTGTAATACTTGCTTATACTTGTACAGTATGTACAATGTAGCTTGAAATGCTTAAATGGTTAAAGAAAAGCCACCTTCTAGAAGTGATAACCTGATAAAATTATCAAGTTATTTAATTTACCACACACACACACACACAAAAGATCAACTCATTTCTGTTGTAAACATTACTGCAAACAAATGTGTTAATTACTTCTTAACTTCCTACGGTTCTCCCTACAGGAAATAAAGATTACATAACATTTAAGCCAATTTCAGACCCTAGTTCCTGTTTCTGCAAGACAGATATTGCAAAGACTATACTGTCTTTGCAAGTCTATACTGAGCAAAGACCAAGGAAAGGGAGTTCCACATATAATTTGAGTACTTCTGTCACACAAGATTCATAGAAATTAAGTTATTATAGCTTATGCAGCTGGTATTTTCATCTTCCTTCAAATAAACATAAGGCACAACACATGTGGTTATCCTACTGTATCATCAGAACCAGCAGTGCAACAAGTTAAGGTGAGGCAAGGCAACCTAATGAACTTCATGGCCAAATGACTATTTGGACTCTGTTCTTCCCAGCCCAAGGTCCCAAAGGTGTCAAACTCATTTGTTACAAGAGCCAGATTTAACATAAATGTCACTTAAGTCACGCTGTGCCATAAAATGCCAGGTACCAGAGATATAAGCTTTATAAAGAATACATGTAAACCCAATTAACAATATTATTTCTTACTTAAAACAAACATGCTTAAAACATTAACACTCTTACTTACAGTATCTCCCTGATGCTCACTCTCCCACTTCCACTGCCCATTATACATTAGCCCTGGAACAGTATACAGGGACATAATGCCCAGCCTCTGTTACCTGGCAGTAAAGGTAATCAGTTGTTCGTGAGCTGGATAAGAGCCCTGGACAGGCCGGTTCTGGGCCATACGTTTGACACCCCTGCTGTACTCGTTCTCCAGCATCCCTCTCAGGTGATACAGAACTAAAGTTTTGTGGATTTTTGGCTTCAGACACCATGGTTAGACAAAATATTTTTAGTTAAGCTAATAATTTTAAATATTATAGGAAGTCTAATGACTTTGCTTAAAAAAATAGTCACATGCAATAGAAATGTATAGCATTTATTGACTACGATCTATAAAGAGAGACAATACCACAGTTTCGTATTATCAAGCTCCACAGGAAATCCATTCAGTCTTTCTAATTTCTGCGTTTACTTATGCCACCTTCTTCTTAATTCTAATGTATACCCATGTTTTCATATTAAATTAATACATTGCTTTTTCTTGTACAATTGTGTACCTTTTCAGGGGGTTATTTAGATTTTTTTCCCAAGTAGTAGAAATAATAAATGTCAATTGCATCCTGCAGGTTTTAAACAGCAATTTAAGGCAACAATATGTATTGAACTTGTCACACAATGACAAAAAGTTATTGATTAGTCTGTTCTGCTGTATATGACAGCAACTCCCCAGCTAAATTCCACTACCAGATGTTAGAACATAAGTGCAGCCTTCATGGCTCAGACCAAGAATTCATTTATTTCCCTATGTCTTTATCCTATCTTTCCTCCATCGATCTCAGTTCAACAAACATGGTTCTTCCTTCCTCTGTTTTATCCTCACACATCCTGAGGAGCTAGATTTTCAGATCATGACTGGCCAACTGCTATACAATAGTGGCTCTCTGTTTCAGCATTCTGTTTCCACCAGTGGCCAAAAGATAAGCCTAGAAAAATGACAAGTCATGAAGACACACAAAGCATTAACAGTGCTTCCCATTGCATTCCCCAGCATTTGACATTCAGAAATTTACTGCCTCCAAACATGACAACTCCATATTGCTAGCCTGGCTAATAGCTGCCATGTTATTAGATCTTGGTGGATCTTGTGTGCTATGCTGTATTATTAGTATGTCCTTAGCATGTTTAGTGTTCAGGGCACACACACTCACATAAACAATTTATGTAGGAAGTAGCAGTGCCAGCTATGACGCTCCCATCTGCTTCCCTCCTCCTGAGGCAAGATTTTCCCTCTGTTTTTCTTTCCCTTTCTGATTGAACTGCCTTAGGTATCTGTTTTCTTCTTTCCTGAAGAACTCTGGCTATCCTGCCCTGCCAAAGGATGATATTTTGGTTGATGGCTCAGCCTCAGACGGAATGTTTGAGAGCCTCCTTTAACTTAAATTAAAGTTTGGTGGAGAGTGGAGAGCCAGTTTGGTGTAGTGGTTAAGTGCGCGGACTCTAATCTGGGAGAACCGGGTTTGATTCCCCACTCCTCCACTTGCACCTGGCTGGATGACCTTGGGCAAGCCATAGCTCTGTATCCGCTGTTCCCTCAAGGACAGCTTGGGAAAGAGCTCTCTCAGCCCCACCTACCTCACAGGGTGTCTGTTGTGGGGAGGGGAAGGGGAAAGGAGTTTGTAAGCCGCTCTGAGACTCTTAAGTGAGTGAAGGGCGGGATATAAATCCAATCTCTTCTTCTTCTTCTTCTAAATGGCACAAGGCATTTTGAAATTCCAATTAACAAAATATTTTTATTCAATATAGAGGGGAAAGGTCAGGTGAAATCAGGGGTAAAAAAAAATATAGAACTCTGGAGTAAATCAGTTATATGCACAGACTGCAAATACTTTTCATATGCTTTTCAGGCTATTGAGTGTTTTATAAGTTTTTCCCTGTCACTTCCCAGGATCCTGAAAATAAGAGGCTTTTGTTCCAGTGTTTCCCAAAACTCCAGTACACTTCTTTGAGCAATCAGTGAAATAGCTATGTTCTTCATACAGATCCCTGGGAAATTATTTACTGTTTACTGCATCTAAAAAAGATCCCATCTACACCAACCTTGTATTTCCTATTATTTAACCAGCTGCTAACTAAAACAAGGATTCAGCCTATTGTCCTGTAAATGTTAAGTTTACCCACAGCATTTAGTGAGGGACTGACAAAAGCTTTAAGTTCAGGTATGCATATTTATTCAAATCACCCATCTGAAATTGCTGATGACATTCAGAAATTACAAGTCAGTAAGGCAGGACTTCACTTTGCAGATTTAATTCTCCTTTGATCATTTTTTCCCCTATCAGTTTATTTGGTACAGGAGTTATGCTGAAGAAGAACATGCTGTTGAGTTGCAACCAACTCAAGGCTACCCCTTCCACAGGTTGTTTCAGATGAGTAGAGGTGGTTTTCCTGCCTTCCTCCACAAGCAACTGCAGTCTTCATTGGAGGTCTCCCATCCAAATACTGGACATCCCTTGCTTACCTTCCAAGCCCTGATGAGTTTGGGGCAAACTGAGCTAAATTGGGTTGCTGAACTTACACTGACAGGGTAATAATTCAAAATTATGGAATTCCCTCCCCAAGTAGACTTATCTGCCCCACCTCTACCATTGTCTTCTGCAAGCGGATGAAAAAAAATCTGTTTTGTTTGGTGTTCCCTCTCTCTTTCCTGTTTCTGTATATTTGTTTTTTATATTTATATATATACTAGGAATAAGGCCCGTTGTGGAAATAAATATAACGGGCTCCAGAAACGGGCTCTGGGAGAGTGCCCCGGTCTTGGGCACTCAGTGTCAATTTGCTGTGGTGACCTCAGCAGGGTATAATGACACAGAGTCCACCATTTTCTTCAGGGGGAGATCTCTGCCATCTGAAGAGCAGTTGTAATTCAGCGTGATCTCCATTTCTCCCCTGGAGATTGGCAACAATGGTTCCCCATGAGGGACTCGCTAGCTTGGTGGGTGGAGTATATGGCATTGTACGTGTCTGAAGTCCCACTCCTCCTCAAACCTCAACTGTCTCCAGGCTCCATCCCTCAAATCTCCAGGCCTCAAGTTGGCAACCTTATCTCCTTCCCAGCCAATCATCAACCTCACTCTTCAAGTTTCCATTCCCCCCCCCCCACACAGCCTCCACTGTGCTCTGAAGCCCTGACTGCTATGTCACATTGGCTGTCATAAAGGGTCCATCTCAGGAGGGTATAAGGAAGTAGAGTCCACCATTTTCTCCAGGGTACCTGATCTCTGCCATCTGGAGAGCACTTTTAATTCTGAGTGATTTCCAGCCCTCGCCTGGAGATTGGCAACCATACTTCCCCTGGAGGAAAAGTAGTCTTTCTCTGCAATGGGAACCGAAGCAGCTGACATCATTCTCCTCTCCCCCTTTTTGACTTGCACAACAATCCTGTGACGTAGGTTAGGCTTAACTGGCCCGAAATCATCCACTCAGCAAGAACCTGAGTCTAGCAGATCCTGCTCTGAAGCACTGACTGCTACGCCTAGGGTAGCCAACCTCCAGGTGGAGCCTGAAGATCACCAGGTATTACAATTGAACTCCAGACAACAGATCTTCCCCCATTTCTTGGAGAAAATGACTGCTTTGGAGGGTGGCCTCCATGGCATTCTGTTCAGCTGGCCCCAATGAGTTTTCTTCCAAAGGCCAACATAGGTGTGGAAAGGGGCTTTCAGAGAAGCAAGCTTGGTTGCCTAGCAACGGGCTCTGAGGGGAAAGTTGTTGGCTCTGATGATGAAATAGGGTTCCCAACCTCCAGGTGGGGCCTGGGGATCTCTTGCTTTTACAATGGATCTCCAGCTGACAGAGATCAGCTCCCCTGGAGAAAATGGCTGTTTTCGAGGGTGGACTCTATGGCATTGTACCATGCTGAGGCCCCTCCCCTCCCCAAACCCCACCCTCTCCTGGATCCACCCCCAAAGTCTCCAGGGATTTTCCAACCCAGACCTGGCAACCCTGTGATGGAAATACCTGAAGATTTGGGGGGTGGATCCTGTGGAGGGCAGCATTTGGGGGGGGATGGAAGGACTCAGCAAGCTATGATGCCATAAGGTCTACCCTCCAAAGCAGCAATTTTCTCCAGGGGAACTGATCGCTGTCATTGTAACAGCGGGAGATCTCCAGGTTCCACCTGGAGATTGGCAACCCTAGGGGGGAAGTCAGCCACACAGCAGGGGGTTGAAGGGAATGGTTTGATGGTTGCTGGCCCACTTCATTAGCCAGCCAGCCATGGTCGAGCTAAGCAGGAGAAAGAGCCTGAGGAATTTCACACAGCCAATATGTTCTGTTTCAGGAACAATTCACTAACGGTGTCTGTCAGGTATTTTACACAGAACCGTATTACTGCCAGTTCCATAACAGAACATATTGGCCCTTTCACACAGAAATGTGCCTCTCCCGTTGGGGAAGCGTTCCTGAGCCGGTTTACCTTGAAACCTCCTCCCAAGTGTTCTTCAGTTCTTTGTACCGATCCTGAAGCGCTACGGGGTGCTGTGTGAAATGCCCCGTTTCTGACAGTTTATTCTGGGCACGCTAGCAGTGTGGGGGGGTTATGCTGATAGCCCATTGTCTTTTCACTGACAGAAGTAGGCCACTGAGGGGACAGTTAGACCCACCTGGCAGTGGGTGGAGGAGAAGAGTGGCCCCAGCACCCAGTCGGTCCTTCCCCTTCACTGGCTCCCTCCAGACTGAGGCCGAGATGCTGGCTGGTGGCTCTGTGGGCGGGACTGAGGCAAAGCAGGGAGAGAATGCAGCCAGTGGCCAGGGTGGCAGTCCGTCCAGCCAACTGATTTTGGCACCCCTTGGAATCTTTTGAGTGGCAGTCCGTCCAGCCAACTGATTTTGGCACCCCTTGGAATCTTGCCCCATGGAATCTTGAAAACAGCTTTATATAATAGGAAAGATATCTATATAAGATTAAGCATTTGAATCTTTATATATATATATATATATATATATATATATATGATTCAAATGCTTAATATATATATTAAACAGATTCAAATGTTTTTGATTGTTCAGTTTGGGAGCAGATCAAAGGGGGAGAGGAGAATGATATATGCTGCTTTGGTCCCTACTGTGGAGAAAAACTGTACTTTTCCTCCTGAGGAACCACTGTTGCCAGTCTCCAGGTGAGGACTGGAGATCACTCAGAATTACAACTGTTCTCCAGATGGCAGAGATCAGTTCCCCTGGAGAAAATGGTAGGCTCTGTCATTATACCCTGCTGAAGTGACCAGTGTGTCAGCCAGAGCAACATAGCTGTTAGTGCTTCAGAGCAGGGTCTGCCAGACCCAGGATCTCCCTGTGGAAGCTGAGTGGGTGATTTCAGACAACTCACTTTCAGCCTAACCTACCTCACAGGGTTGTTCTACAGATCCACAGGGAGAGAGAATGATATGAGCTGATTTGGTCCCCACTGTGGAGAAAGACTGTACTCTTCCTAGATAAAGGCTATAGGAAGTGGGGAGGAGATGGAAAGGTGAAGTTAGAGGGGCAGATGAAGGTAGGTTGATGGTTGGCTGGGAAGGAGAAAGGGTTGTCACCTCCAGGTTGGAAAATTCCTGGAGATTTGAGGGGTGGAGCCTGGAGAGGGTGGGGTTTGAGGAGGTGTGAGACCTCAGAAAAGTACAATACCATAGACTCCACCCTCCAAATCAGCCATTTCCTCCTGTGGAACCATTGTTGCCAATCTCCAGATCAGGGCTGAAGATCACTCAGAATTACAACTGCTCTTCAGATGGCAAAGATCAGTTCCCCTGGAGAAAATGGTGGACTGTGTCGTTATACCCTGCTGAGGTCACCACAGTAAACTGACGCTGAGTGCCCAAGGCCCGGGCACCCGCCCAGAGCCTATTTCTAGAGCCCACTGTATTTATTTCCACAACGGGCCTTATTCTTAGTCTCCATATGTGCATAATAAAATACAGCTTATATCAAAATTTGTGAGATCCAGCACATAAGTATGTTTTGGAAAACTGCTTGGCCCACTGTCAGCAATTCAGTCATTCTAATGTCATGTGATCATAAAGGCTCCCACCCTCCTGTTATTATACAAACTTTGTAAAACTGAATTGTTCAGGAGCACATTTATGTAAAAGTAGTAGGGATGTTATATTATAACAACACTGTCCGGGAAATTGCTTTTATAAAAGGAATAGGATGCTGGTATGCGTAGTACGGATTGGGAGGGAAGGCAGTATGAAATAGCCCAGTCTTGTCAGATCTCAGAAACTAAACAGGGTTGATACTTGGAAGAGAGACCACCAGGGGTCCTTTCGTAAAAAAAGAGGTGCAGGAGCTCATTAGCATAACTCATTTGCATATGCCACACCCCCTGACGTCACCGGAAGTGTCAAAAGGCCACACATCCCTGACGTCATGGGCAGTGTGTCAGAAGGCAAGAAGGGAGGGAGGGAGGGAGGGAGGGGGAAGGAAGGAAGGAAAGAAACAGGAAGGAAGGTAGGTAGGTAGGTGGGGGAGAGAAAAGAAAGAAAGAAAAGGAGGGAGGGAGGGGGGAAGGAAGAAAGAAAGGGAGGAAGGAGGGAGGGAGGAAGGGGAAGGAAGGAAGAAAGAAAGGAACAATGAGGTAGGTAGGTAGTTGGGAGAGAGAGAGAAGAAAGGAAGGAAGGAAGGGGGGAGAGAGGGAGGAAGGGGGGATGGAAGGAACAGGAAGGTAGGTAGGTAGTTGGGGGGAGAGAGAGAGAAGAAAGGAAGGAAGGAAAGAGGGAGAGAGGGAGGAAGGGGGGAAGGAAGGAACAGGAAGGTAGGTAGGTAGTTGGGGGGAAAGAGAAGAAAGGAAGGAAGGGGCAGAGAGGGAGGACGCGGGGAAGGAAGGAACAGGAAGGTAGGTAGGTAGTTGGGGGGAAAGAGAAGAAAGGAAGGAAGGGGCAGAGAGGGAGGAAGCGGGGAAGGAAGGAACAGGAAGGTAGGTAGGTAGTTGGGGAGGGAGAGAGAAGAAAGGAAGGAAGGAAGGGGGGAGAGAGGGAGGAAGGGGGAAGGAAGGAACAGGAAGGTAGGTAGGTAGGTGGGGGGAGAGAGGGAAGGAAGGAAGGGAGGGAGGGGCGCTTCTCCCCCCACTGGGGCTGGCGTTTCCCTCCCCCCCTTGCTTGGGCCTGAGTGGCGTTAAGCCACTCAGGCCCGGCTTCTCCCTCCCTTGGGCCTGGGGAAGGGGCCAGCAGCCAGCCGCGGCCCCGGGGATGGTGACTGGGGGAGGGAGGGCTTTTTTCCCGGGGCCAGCGGCCAGCCGCGGCCCCGGGGAAGGCGACTGGGGGAGGGAGGGGGTGAACGGGGGAGGCTTTCTACCGGTTGGCGGGGCTTTGTTATGTGCCCGCCCCCTGGCCCCTTCTCTCCCGGAGCGGCGCTCCGGCGCGCTCTGGCCCCAACGGAGCCCTGGAGACCACCAAGGAATACTGCAGAGGAAGGCACTGGCAAACCACCTCTGCTCCTCACTTGCCTTGAAAGCCCCTTGCTTGGGGTCACCATATGGTGGTTGTGACCTGATGGCACTTTACACACACAGTACCATTTTCTGCACTGTTTTAAAATCTTATGACTAAGATGCTGTGCTTATTTTCAGAGTGCAGCAGCCCTACTTATTAGATGTCTGTTGATTGTCTTGATTTACAGTTGTGCCATCTGCTTCAAATTTCAAAGGGAATGGCAGACTGTAAAGAAAGACAGAACTGAACCAGGAGAGTCACATTTAAACCCTGAGAAAGTTCCTGTACCTCATATCACAAGCATTGCTGATCCCCCCCCCCTTTAGATAATTGTGGACACTCTTCTAAAAGCACGACAGTATTCTGAAATCAACATGGCTGACAAATGTATTAGAAGTTTTTAAAAATCTATTTCATGGAGAAAACCTGAGAACAACAGAATGAAGAGACTAAAAAGATTATTTAGAATTTGAAAGAGAAAGTTACTAAAGCAGTCGGAATACAAAAAGTCCCCTAGAGGATTCTTCTAGTCAGTAAGCACCAGAATGAAAAATAAAGCAATAATAAGCAAATCTAGAGGGAGCAGTGTTTCTGCTAGTATGCTCAGCCCAATTAGAGGAGAGGAAGGTTTCTGCAGAGTCAGGTATTTTCAGCACAGTTTCTCTGAACACTGTCATGAAGATGTCTGTTAAGAAGAGTTTGACCCTGGGGAAGGCGGACTGTGGACAGTGTGACTTTTTCAAGCACAGACTGCCCACTGCAAGAGCACCCAGAAAACCAGGTGGCATTTTCTCTTTACATGCTCCAGAATTTAACACCCAACAGCCATAATGGTTTAACTCCCATAAATTAGTGCTTAAAAATTAAAATAGAGACAAACAGACCAACTAATCTGCATTTAGTCAATGCATACATGGATCAAATATTTTTTTAAAAAAATGACTCATTTCAAAGCTCACTCATGGCAGTTATGGGAACAACTATTATCTTTTGTTAGACCCCCCCTCCGGAGAAAGAGATAAGGTGTTCTTGTGTCACCACTACCTGTAGTCAGTGCTTTTGTTTTGTTTAAAAGGTGCTGGTACTCATATATAAGGCAGCATAGGTTTCCACCAATGCACCGCCCTCAGGACTTGGGGAAGCCCCCCCCCCCCAAGATACCAGTACTCAGTACCACTGAATACCACCATTAAAAAAGCCCTGCCTGTAGTCATTGTGGAAGTAAACAGCTGAATCTCTACTTATCTGCTACCCCATCTCAGCAGCCTTTCCTTCACCTCTGATACTTTCCCTCCTCTATTTAAAGTCATTATTTATGGCAAGCATCGGCTTTACACAGAATGAGCAATGACAAGCTGCGTTATCTAATAAAATCTCTTCCTGCCTGAGGTATTACAGCAGCAAAATAATTCATAGCTACACAACAAACAACAGATGTAAATCTAATTGGCACACATGAACAATTCCTAAAGATAGTTCAAGGCTGTTTCTCTTGTTCATCGGTCCAGCTAAGGCAAAAGCAAGTTGCCTATATCAAGGTAGCTGTTGTCTATACCTCTACTCTGTTTTAGCGTAATGTGGAAGACGTATCATGCTAGCTTGCTTTAAGCTCTAAAACTGTAGTCCTTCCTTATATTTAAGCTTCAAAGAAACCATAAACAATAACATGTGCAACCGGGTTGACTCACAGACTGCAACTAACACCACTTTAAGTGCATGCATCCATGGCAACTAAATTCTAAATGCTAATCATGAAACAAGGCTTCAGTTGCAAACAGGAAAGTTTCACCACCCCAAGATTCCAATCTTTAACACACACTTGCAGGATTGGGTACTTGGTGGAAAGGCATCATTAAACCCTTAGTACAAGCTAACTGCAGACAATTTTAATCTGTTTTCAGCCAGTGTGGCAGTTCTACAGATCTGTCAGTTCCTGCTGATTTCAAAGTGTTTCTATTATATTTATGATTATTCAGATTGCTGTGATTTTCTATCCAGTTTGCATTGGTGTGGCCTCAGAGCTGCAAGGTCAATATAGGTTTAATTATATACCATAACCATTTCATGTAAAACAATGGGCACTACAATTTAAGAAGGATACAGACAAGCTGGAACGTGTCCAGAGGAGGGCAACAAAGATGGTGAGGCCACACCATTGCAAGACTGCAAGAGCAAGTCTTATGAGGAAATGTATGTTTAGCCTGGGTATGTTTAGCCTGGAGAGGAGACGACTGGGAGGTGATATGACAACCATCTTCAGATACTTGAAGGGCTGTCATGTAGAGGATTGTACGGAGTTGTTTTCTGTTACCCCAAAAGGTCGGACCAGAACCAATGGGTTGAGATTAAACCAGAAGAGTTTTCAGCTAAACATTACGAAAAACTTCCTGACAGAGTGGTTCCTCAGTGGAACAGGGTTCCTCGTTTGGTGGGCTCTCCCTCTTTGGAGGTTTTCAAACAGAGGCTAGATGGCCACCTGACAGCAATGCTGATTCTGTGAACTTAGGCAAATCATGAGAGGGAGGGCAGGAAGGGTTGCCTCAGTGCTTAGTTCTTGTGGCCCTTTCTTACACGTCCAGGGAAATGCTGATTGCCACTTTGGGGTCAGGAAGCAATTTTTCTCCAGGCCAGTTTGGCTGGAGATCCTGGAGTGTTTTTTGTTATCTTCTAGGTGTGGAACAGCAGTCACTGGGGGTGTAGGGGGGTATTTGTGAATTTCCTGCATTGTGCACGGGTCGGACTAGATGATCTTGGAGGTCCCTTCCAACTCTATGATTCTATTGAATGGGTTTAGATAATGCCCAGATTAAGCCAATGGTAATAAGGTGAATAAATAAAGCTGGCCCAAATACCAAACATTACGGTAGGATTCATTTTTTGCTAGTTGTTACCACAAGGGGTTGCCAGCCTCCAGGTGGGGCCTGGAGTTCTCCCAGAATTACAACAAATCTCCAGCCTACAGGGATCAGTTTCCCAGAAGGAAATGGCAGCTTCACAAGGTGGTCTCTATGGTATTACCATAGATTCTAGGTGAAAGCTCTCCCCCAGTTCCCCCCATCACAGGAACTGTAGGGTTGCCAGCTCCAGGCTGGGAAACACCTAGAGATTTACGGGGTGGAGCCTGAGAAGGGCAGGGTTTGGGGAGGTATGAAACCCAACAATTATTGCCTTGACCTGGATAGCAGAGGCAAGCCCTAGATCTCGGAGGCTAAGCAGGGTTGACTCTGGCAAGTTCTTGGATGGGAGATCTCCTTGAAATACCAGCAGTCGAGAGGTGGGGGCAGGCTTTATTCAGCCACCTCTCGGAATATCCTCCAGGCCCCCAGTAAGGGTCAGTCACCAGAGGTCGCCATGACTTCAGGTGCACACACATTTGCACACATGCACATATAAAAAATAGAAAAACAAAAAACCCCAGCAGTCATTAGTGCTTAACAATGAAACAGAATACTCAGCAACATATAGCATACCGGATTCAGCCTACAGCATACCGGATTTGGTTCAAGGTGCTGGTTCTTACCTTTAAAGCCCTTTATGGCCAAGGACCTGCATACCTGAGGGACCGCCTTTCCCCATATGTCCGCCAGAGAGCACTGCAATCGGGGACCCAGAACCGGCTGGTCCTCCCAAACATCAAGGAGGCCAGGCTGGTAACAACAAGGGTGAGGGCTTTCTCAATGGCGGGTCCACTCTGGTGGAATGAGCTCCCAGAGGAGATCAGGATCCTGCGGGACCTGTTACAGTTCCACAGGCTCTCTTCCACCAGGCTTTTGTGGCCGCCATTGTTACCACCGCTACCACTACTACAGTCAATGTCACTACTGACAGTTGATAGGTTGCGATGTCTGAGCCCGACCATGCTGGGTCCCCTTCCCCCTTTCCCTCTCTCCAACTATAGCCCAACCTGAGTACCGTGGACAACTGACGGAAATTGGGAAGCTGACTGTATGCCTGAGGAATTAAGTACTAGCACTTTATATATGTTATATTTATGGTTTTAAATTTGTGTATTACTTGATTTTATATTGTATCTGATACTGTCTTCTTGTACTGTATTATACTGTTGTTAAGCTGCCCTGAGCCGGCTATACTGGAAGGGTGGGGCAAAAGTTTAACAAACAGAGTACAAGACTGATTACTCCAGCAGACATTGTAAACTCATACAGTAAGAGTGCCTTATGTAGACACATGCATAGACAAATCTATATCGCAAATTTTTCTGCCAGACAAAACAAAATTGCCTGGAGTATCAGTATCCTGACAGAACTGTGAGCGCTTTACCAATATCCCTTCAAGACTACAACAGCAGACTGGATTATAAGCACTTTCAAGTGATAACTGGAACAAGCCTATGCAGGTTTACGCCTGTCTAAGTCCACTGAAACCAGTAGTGGCTTGCATCCTAAGCCTTCTTTCCTCTTGCAACCCTTTGCCCATTGCAGAGGAAGCTCTCCATTGCACACCACATTCATCTAGTGCTAGGCACTTTGGGATCACTGAAAGACATTTGTCTTGTGTGAGTGGATGCACCTAACATTGAAGGAATATACTCCAAGGCAGAGGATGGCTTCTACAACAGAAAAGGACCCTGCAAGCAGAAGCAAGGTTTAGGATCCAGTGGGCTTAGATTGGAGTAACCTACTTAATGTTCACATGCCTGCCTTCTCAAATTTTTCCACTCCAGTTTTTCCCAGACCTTGTACTTCTAAAAGGATCCTCTTCCACCACTTGAAGTTAATCCTCATTTAGTTTTTGTGTGTACTCAATACAGACTCCCAGCAGTCTAATGACAAACTTTATTTTTTGCCATCAAGTCACAGCCTGTAGGGGTTTCAAGGCAAGAGCAATTCTGAAATGGTTTGCCATGGCCTGACACTGAATAGCAACCCTGATATTCCTTGGTGGTTTCCCATAAAAATACTGACCAGGGCTGACTTTGCCTGGCTTCTGAGATCTTACGAGATTGGGTTTACTTGGGCTACTCAGATCATGGCCGTGACAAACCTACACCGCTCTTACTGACCTTCTGGGTATCCCAACCCCACTACTTAAAATTTTCTTACTTCAAAGATTTTAGGAAAAAAATCTGCCATGTACTACTTCAGATATTTCAGTTTTGGGGTTTCTTGTCTTGGGGACACACACATGCACTAACTTAGTCACTGAACAGCAGTTAATTTTACAGTTCTGGAATCACAGCAACTGATGATTTTTGCATACACCCCAATTATTCTCTAACTGGGCTCAGATGAGAATGACCACAGATAACTGACAGAATGAAAAACAGACTGCCAAAGGGCACCACAATAAGCCGCACTGGTCAAATTAAAGTCGTGAAGAGAGGGGAAAATAACTAAGTTGTCCTGAACACTTTTCTTGAGCTCTCAAGTCCAAGGGGGGAGGGGGGGGGGAATCCTGCCTATGTATTTAGCACTTCCAAGTTGGTGCATCATCCTCATCATCCTTTAGTTATGTTTGAAGAACACATACAAGTTCAATAGATGCCAAAATTTGGTCAAAAAGATTACCAAAACCAATGCCCACCAAGTCCACCATGAGCCCATTATTTTGAGTCCATTTCTTTCAGAAAATGCCCAGCTGGGCAGATATGATGAACAATACAGTCCTGTGGTAGGACACCCAAGCATCACAGAACAGAAACCACCTCCTTGCAGCTCTCCAGAACTTGGGGGACATCCCTCTTCCAGGCCCCAGCTCAGAATGCCATAGGACAGCAATTCTGTTTCTTTCTTTCTTTTTTTTAGGACAGAGTACTTATCTGGTAATTGCTATCAATTTTTTAAACATTTTACAGTGAAAAAGTCTAACCATCTGAGAAGTTATGTTTTCTTTTAAAAAGCTGGTTTGGGGGTTGCAAGTTTCACTTACAATTTATAATATAATCAAGGAAAGAAGTCGCTTCCTTCCCTCCCACCAGAACATATGAACTAACTCCACATAATTTTCAGGCAATGGCTAAACATCCACAAAGAAAATATGTAGTGCTGATGTGGGTTTTGGGGGGGGGGGGGGGGGAGACACACGAATTATGAGAAGATATCCAAACCAAAAGCAAGCAACCCACCACACTTACTACATTAGCCCCCAGGAGTAACTGATAGGGGTGGGGGGGAGAACTCCTCAAAGAACAGGCTAGGGGGACTAGATATATGGACTATCATATTTGGTCCCCAACAAAGCAGCATATACCAGCGTTTAAAAAACTCGGAGCGCCATCATTAGGCTAAGGGTCCCTTTCCCCACTGTTTTAGCCCAATTTGTGTCTTGTCCTAAGCAATTACCCAGAAAATTTTTTAAAAAAACAAACAGGCAAAGCGAAGGATAGCACACCAACAAGCGGCTTCCTACTAAGAAGGGGGCAAACACCTGGGGCCCAATCCAGACAGGCAACCCTCCACCGCTGTAAGAAGCAGCTGTCCAAGAAACATCGCCGGGTTTAATCCAGGGAAGCAGCGCACTCTAACGGCCACACCTGGCCAGGACGCCCAGGGAAGCCGCACCGCCTCGGGCGCGCACACTAGAACTGCGCTGGGTGTGCTGCGGGCATCTCTCTAGGCTGGGCAGGAGCCGAGCTGCCCTTCGAGACTCGCGACGCCCTGGCCCTTTAAGCGGGCCCCACCACCAACCCCCGGCGAGCGGCCTGCAGGCCAACCGAAGAGCGCTCTTCCCAAGGGGGGTGTCACAACAGGGGCTTTTTCCCGTCTCGTCTGTTTCCAATCCGGCCTAGCGCGTCCTCCGCCTCCTCGCCTGGAACAAGTTTGTGCGCGGGTGTGTTTAAACGTGTCCTCCCCCCCCCCCCCCCATTCCTTTGGTGACAAGTGCTGCGCGGAGCCGGTCCCTTCCCGGCGTCCCCTCCCGCGCCTCAACCGAGAGAGGCGCCCACATGCTGCTTCCTTCCCACCCTGGAGCGCGCCAAATCCAAGTTAAAATCCCGGGGGGGGGAGAGAGAGAGAGAAGAGCCGCTGCTCGCCGGGCCGGGACCTGCCTTACCTTCCGCAGCATGTTGGGCAAGCCGCGGCTGGGACTCCTGGCGCCGGCCGGCTGCTGCTCCTCCTCCCGCTCGTTCCGAGGCCATTCACCGGCACCTTTCTTGCTGGGCGATTTGGCCAGCCCCAGAAGCGCGCATTTCATGCCCGACGAGGCAGCGGCTGCCAGCCCCGAGGAGCCCTCGCTCGCACATGCGTGCGGCACGCACAGGGTAGATCCCCCGAGAGCCAGGGTGCCTCCGGTAAGGTTTGCAGCAAACCAGCCGTTCCGACGCGCGCCTGGCGACCAGCCTGACAGGCAGCCGCGGGCAGGGGAAGGGGGACGCGGCCACGCGACCAGGCAGCTGCCGGCCTCAGCAGAAGCCCACCGGGGAGGCAAGCGCCCTCGCGCTCCCTCACCACCGCCGCCCGCCCCCTTCCTCCGCAGCGCACGAGCTCCACGCGCGCCCAGGCAGGCGAACTTGAGGGTGCCGAAACCGGCGAGCGCGCAGAGAGGCGAAGTGGAGTGGCGAAGCAGGAGTGGGGCGGGCGGGCTTTTTACCGCGGGCGGGGAGGGGCTTCGCTGGGGGCCTGGCGAGCGATCGCCCACCCCTCCCGCCCCAAGCCACAGCGCCGGAATGTGGGCTTTGGGGCGTGAGCCCCTCTGCTCGGCGAGCGAAGGGCTAGTTTGTTGGCGGATCCTGGGCACGCGCAGTGGACTGTCACGCTTGACGCTCGTGCTTCGGTGGGTGGAAAAGGCCGTGGCGACCTGGATGCTGCTGCGTCCCAGGAGCCTCCCCCACCCCGCCTTCCCCGGATTGGTAACATCAGATACCGCAAGCGAGCCTCAAACGTCCTTTAACCTTCTGAACAGCATGTAATACATCCAGTCTTCCCATTATCTCTTCATGTATAGCGGAACTGTAGGACCATAATGAGGCTCCGTTTCCTGAGCTTAGCTTACAAATCGTTGTCTTTTATCCGGGAACCTGTTTTTCCCCACCCTGCCCTGGAAGCTTGCTGGGGGGCCTTGAGCCAGTCATGCAATCTCTGCCTAACCTACCTCATGGGATTGGTGTGAGAATAAATGGACCACGGCTTTGACTTCCTAGTGGGAGAAAGTCGAAGGTAAATAAGTAATCAACAGCAGGCAGCTGTACCTTTTCCCCCTGCTAGGTTAAGCAGGTAGAAGTCATATATTGTTTGGGTGAGTAACTGGCATAAACCTTGACTCTGAGAATGTAACTCACACATTTTCAGGTGTGCATATGCTAAAAATTACCTAGGACAGCATAGATAGTATAGAAAATATAAAATATTTACATTTGTTAATTAAAAGACAAATGTTATCTGGTCCCTTCTGCACTGTCTGTCAAAACTGATTGCTCATAAGCCCCATTACAGGTGAGCACAGGCAATCAGCTCTCCCTACTGAAAGCTTAGCTCAGTAATATCTGCTGAAGAGCATGGATATTATTTCCCATGGATGTTGTTGTTCTGCCCACAGTTACTGACTAGTTCTGTTGCTCTGTAGGGAAAATATTCATTCTGCTGGTGCTTCCATGAACTACCACAGTGTTCTGGTTCCATTTCATGGTTTGTTTCTTTGGGGTTTTTTGTTTGTTTGCAGAAGTGCATGATTCAATTTGTTGCCATAAAGTTAAAAGGAAACTTACAAAGGGTGTCACATAAAACAATGTGTTAATTGGTTTCAAAATAAATATATTTCTAAACATTTTCTTTTTGACATTCTTTGTCTTAACTGTATTTTTTATAGATTTTTTTCTGGGTGGTTTCTGCTAGAGTTCAAATATATTTAGTCTTGTGTTAATTAGAGGGGTTGGTTTAATTTTTATCCAGTCACTAGAACAGCACCTTTGTATACATTAATGCTTAAATATATTTATGTTTGTATTAATAAAGAGTACACTGTGGGTTGAACACAAGTTTTTGCAAGTGGTGTGTGTGTGTGTGTATATATATACTGCCTTTCATTCCCCACCCCCAGCCTCTGTTGACCTCAACAAAGCCCCTATTAGAAAGAAGCCCTCTGGAACAGTGAGGAGGGGGATAATCAACAGAAAGCAGCCTCCCTCAGTTCCTGCACAAACTTATCACACTCTGTTTTCACCTCCCTAGGCTTCAGTGTAATGAAGGGGAAATACATACATAATTTGGAAAAAAGTATTCTAATGTGCATCTATTTTTACCCCTGCAGTTTCTGAAGTCACATTATAATTCCATTATATATGTGCATGAAGGCACCAAATTATGAATTAGCAGAGGGACAAAATTAAATATAAAAACAGCAGTGTGTGTATATAATGCTATTATTTCCCTGTTAGAACTGTGATACCTATTATTTAAAATGTGTAATTATTCAAGCATATACCAGGCTGTGCACATTAATGCTGTTCGTTTAAAAAATGAGGAAATGAAAACAGCCCCTTTTTATGAACTATATACAATACAAAAGCAGCACTAGCTCATGTATGGAAATCATCTCTCCAAAGACCCCAAACTGCAGTATTGCACATATTTGAGACCTGCCAGGGTCAAATAGTGGGTTGGCTTCTTCATAGGGCACACATTTTTTTTTACCTTACAAGTGTGTTAGTACAAGACATCCATTGACCCTTCCAACAAGACTAAGGATACAATTCTAAGCAGGTCTGCTTAGAAGTAAATCCCATTTTATTTAATGAGGCTTACTCCCAGGAATGTGTGTTTAGGACTACGACCTGAAAGAGCAGTCCTACTCAGGTCTATTAAATGGGTCTGAGTCCACTCTCTGAAGCAACCATTTTCTCTAGGGGCACATGTCTCCGTGTGTCAACTGTGGTCATCGGGGAAGCGATCTGTTGGCTATCCCACAACTTAAGAGTGTGCATCTGGTATTGACCAGAGCCCAGAACTTTTCCATTGTGGCTCCAGCTCTGTGGTGTGGGCTCCCTGAAGAGGGGAGAGGGGCTCCATCCTTGGAGATCTTCAGGAGGCTCTACAAGGCCTCCTGATTACCTGGCTTTTCAGGGGAGTTTGAATGACAACAGTCTTTTAAGGGGGAGGGATTTGGGACTTGCTATTTTATATGTTTGGTTTTAGCCAGGGATGTTTTCAGTATTATTGTAAGCTGCCTTGAACCAAGAGGAAAGGTGGTGTATAAATGCTTTAATAAATAAATAAATCTCTGTGGTCTGGAGATCAACTGTAATGCCAGCCCCCAACTGGAAGTTGGCAACTCTAGCTTAATGGGATGGGCTAAGAATCCTGTGCTGCACCAAGGGCCTTGTGCTAATGCAAGACAGATGTGTAAGCAGAATAAAGTTTGAGATACTCTAAAGACTAATACATTTATTATGACATAAGCAATGGTCCGTAACCATTTTGAGCCTGTGAGCACCTTTGGAATTCTGACATATGATGGTGGGCGCAGCCACAAAATGGCAGAAAGAACCACGAAACATCAAGAGAGTGAGGTCATGCATAATTCTAATTGTAACTCTTCAATGTTTTTTTTTTTAAATGAACATTGTTTTAAAAATATTTTTTGCATACTCACAGTTTACCCTCAGTTACATAGTGCTATGGTTGTAGCTGCTGCCAATCGGATCCTCAGTGGCCACTCAGAAGCCCTGCTGGACAGAATTCCCATCTGTCCCCACCCACCCTCTAAAAACACTTGACCACCACCATGAAAACTGTCAAAAGGTGCCAGTAAGCTTTCCAGAGTCAGAACTTCCATGCCTCTCCCTGATCTATAGACGGCTTTCAGCTGAATGCAACACTTCAGTGTTTCTGACAAAGTGCACTCTGGCTCGTCCTGTGATGAACCTGCCAAGTCTTGAAGATGCTGCAATATTCTCTTATTTGAAAATAGGATGCTACACTGTAATCAGTTTAGATGATGAGCACTGTTTATTTGCATAACTGGTAAGGGAAATACAAAACAACAATTAAGGTGTCATTCAGAAGTCAGGATGCATTTTTATACTTTCTTGGTTCCACAATGCAGACCATTATGAGCCGTGGGTAGCTGGATGAAGCATTTCACATTATTGAAGCAATTTTCTAGCACTTCAGTCTTTCTGCAGTCCATCATGTTGCTTTCATGACAGCAACATAATGCTTCTGACCTTTCAAAAAACATTGGGTGATGGGGTGGTACACAATAAATACTGAGTCACTACTCATTTTTTACAGGGGATTCAGATATCTTTTCTCAAGGTGTCTCTTCTGTTGTGATAGTATATTTTCCAAGCCTTTGGACCTCAGTAACTTGCCTTGAGGAAAATGCTTTTCTTCCCCCATATATCCACTGCTATTTACAATGCTATATCAAATGTAAGTATAACTAAAGGAACCTATTGAAGAGTAATAGAATTTACCAGTGAGGACTGACATTTTGTGAACTTTAATTATTTTGCTTTTTTAGAGTATAATTACTCTGTTGGAGTATCACTCAAACTGGAGTGCCCACTTTGGCCTATAAAAAAATGGTGAACACTAGCAGCCCCCACTCCACCCCCATTCTCCTGCAGCACTGACCCGCTGTGTCATTTCACTTAAAAATAAACACAGAGAGAGAGAGAGACCAGGCTATTGTCCTTAATTATTCCATTATTCTGTTGATGGGAGAAACTAGCACTGCATTAAGCTAGTAAACAAGTAAACACTATATAATGAAATTTAAGCACATTGAAATTCAGTGGGCTAGCTAGGCACACGCTTACTGCTCCCCCAGTGATATTGATGGCATTTTTAAAATCACAACTTTTATTAGCTCATACCCAAAACAATGTTTTGGTCAGCTGGAGAAAATCCAGGGGCGTAGAGTTTTGTAAATTCCGGGGGGGGGGGGCTCTTTAGCGCACACGCGAAGAGTGCGTGCTTGCTGGGGTGATGTCCCCCCCCCCACTGGGAAACCTCCGCGCCTCCCCGGGCCCTTCTGAGGCCCACCAGCCACTGCTGCCGGAGCCTCTCTCTCCCCCCTCCACTCCTTCCCTCTCCTTTCACTGGGAAAAGAGGGAGGGAGAGGGAAGGATGGAAGAGTGGCCAGGCCGGGGGGGGGGGGGAGAGGCACCAGCAGCAGCAGCTGCCAGCCTCGGAAGGGCCCTGGGAGGCGCGGCGGCAGGCACTACATTTCCCCAGGGGGGGGCTCAGTCCCCCCTGGGAAACTTCGGGGGAGGCTCGAGCCCTCAAGCCCCCCCGTAGTCTGCGCCTATGGGAAAATCTACCATGCAGAAAGAGGATATTATATGTCCCATAATAGAACTTATCTTGGTTATTGAGCAAGATACCACCCATCGGTAGGCTTGCCAAGAGACCTGGAGAAAAGTTTCCTGTTCTAAAAGCTGAAGCTTTTCATGGCATCCCATTAAGCCTCTTAAAGGGTCTGGGCATTTTTTTCTCCAGCCCTATTCATTGGTGGTAATGCATAAGATGTGGCCCAGTTCCTTCCTAGCTGGCTTTGCTCTCTCTTTATTTCCCATGTTGCTGACCCCTGAGATCACTGTCATTGACCACTGCCATATTTTAACTCCACTAGCTGTTGCTACACCCATTTTCTTCAGTGATAGTCCTCTGATGTCTGTTTGCCTGTTGGGAATAGGATCACCAAATGCATAATGAAAAAATTTGCTTTGTTTTGTTTCCCTCACACCTTAGGAAATGTGCAGCTGCTTCAGTTGCTGTCACGTATTCCCAGACAATAATTGCTAAGGTCATAATTCTCTTTGGATCTTTGCTTCCAGGACTGTTATACATGGCAGCATCCTTGGTTACTGGGCATAACAATTAAGTATGAGATAAGGCTGAGGATAGACTGTCCATATCAGAAGAGCAATGCTCCAGCCCCACCCCACTGAAACAGAGCAAAGCTATGGTATTCCTCTGTTCAGTTCTTAAGAGTTGAATTGTAACTGGCTTTGAAACAAATGTGGTCAACTGTACCTTGCAACAATCCACAAAACTAAGTCCATATACTCACCAAAAAACTTTGATTTGAGGGGTAGCTAGCTAGCATTCCAACAGCACTGTAGTTAGTGTACTAATATACCTCTTCTATGTTACTTGACATCCATTTAACTAGAATGCAGGAATATATAACTGCAAACTGGTGTAACCACTACATGAAAGGACCCATGAAACCTTGGGGGGGGGGGGGAATCCCCTGCTTGCTTACTCAACTGGCCACTTGCTAGATAGGCTGCCCACCTGCAGCTCCGCCACCTCCACCTGCCTCTGTGGCTCACACTGTGGCCGCTCCCCCTCACTGCCACCTTCAGCAGCATTTTTCATGTGGAGGAGAGGGTGGCACCAGCAAATCACGCTCCTCCTTGCCTGCCCACAGTGCTGGTGGCAGGGAGGGCAACATGGGGATAAAAAATATCACTTAGTATTGGCTGCAGATAAAACTGATAAAGAGGAAGGTAGAGGGACCAATTTAAAAGTTGGCAGCCTTAGAAAAGTTACCGATTTGGCAAATTGGAGGAAATAGGCTCAGTTCCCGGTAAGGAGGACACTGGTCAAAAGGCAAAGCTCACCTCCTGTCCAGCAACAAGACATAGAGCAGTAAAATGGGAGAGTGAGGATAGATTAGAACATATGCAAAGCTCACCTCCTGTCCAGCAACAAGACATAGAGCAGTAAAATGGGAGAGTGAGGCTAGATTAGAACCTATGCATCTCCTACTTGGGAACAGTTATCTAACCACTCAGCCAATAAGTGAAGCATACTATATAGACTATATACCAGGGATGGCTAAACTGTGGCTCGGGAGCCACATGCGGCTCTTTCACACATATTGTGTGGCTCCTGGCAGGGCAGCTGGGGAAGCAAAGGGGAGGCATACTTTTTCTCCCTCCCTCCCTCACATCTATTTGCTTCGTTTCCCTCTCTTTCTGTTTCTTTCCACCTCTTTCATTCTTTCTTTCCATCTCTCTCTTTTCCTCTCATAGACAAATCAATATCATTATCAAACAAATAAATATCATGATCAAATCTATTTTTACCCCCTTTGTTGTTGCTTTTTGGCAGTCTCATTTAATGTTAATAAAAGGGGCATTTGCATATTTTTTTCAATAAAAATGTGTAATATTTTTTCCTGTCTTGCAGCTCTCAAACATCTGACGTTTGTTATATGTGGTTCTTACATTGAGCAAGTTTGGCCACCCCTGCTATATACTGTGCATTTCCCAGCAGTCTTGACATGCATGCCAATCACAGAGAGCAGAGCAGGGAAATCTGAGGAGACAGGCATGGCACAATGGGAAGGCACACAGATAAGTATACCCAAGGCTCGCGGTTCAAGTCCCACATTGAGAGTCTGAGGCATTCCAGCTGGACCCTCATGTACATCTGAAGTTTTTCACCATCAATCATCTTCATGAGGGATGTGCTGCTGACAGGGATTGGTTTCCCCATATCCATCATGTTGCCAAGTGAGCCACAAGGCATCTCCCCACCCCCCGCAACTTGAGGGGATTACTACCACTGCCCACTCTTACTTGACCTTTGTGTTCCCTCCCTCCCTCCTTACCTAAGCTTTGTGCAAGTTGCATGGCAGCAGTGATGTGGGGAAGACTGCAACTTGGAGACCCTTCCCCTACCTCCTGCATCCTAGAGACCCTTCCCCTCCATCTTGCAAGAGCATACATGTGCATCCCTTGGACCACTCCCTCCTGGCATGAACTGCATTTTATTTAAACATGTAAAGCACACCTTTCTCAAACACAAGGAAGCTAAAAAGACAGCAAAAGCTGCAAAGACACAAAAACACCGTAATGGTGCAGATGAATTTGCTGCCAAGTCACAAGCAACTCACGGCAATCCCATCAACGGGGTGTTCCAGGCAACAAACAAGCAGAAGTGGTTTGCCATTGCCTTCCTCCACATAGCAATCCCAGTCTTCCTTGGTGGTCTCCCATCCAAGTAGTAACTGGCAAATCCTGCTTAGTTTCAAACTCTGATAAACTCAGGTTAAGCTGGGCTATTCAGGCTGCTTAAAATTACCTGAAAACACAGTCAAAAACTGATTTCCTTCCACCAAATGCTCTCTGGAATAAAACTGCTTCACATCTTTTTAAATATAGCCCACAAAGGTGCCTTCTACACTCTTTGGTAAAGCACTCCTCAAGAATGTTGCCATGTGGACAGTCCTAGGAGAGGGTACTCCCTGACAAGTGTAACTGCAGATAGGTGATGTTTTTCAACATGCGGTGAAAGGCTTTAAAAGCTTTCAAGGTGACAACTAACACTTTGAACTGGACTTGGAAGCAAACAGGTAAACCACAGTGGCTGATGCAACACTGGAGTTATGTGTTCCAAGACAGGAGTCTCACCACCACATCTTGTACCAGTTGCAACTTCCAATATATCTTCAAAGACAGCTACATATACAGCTCATTGCAGTAGTCAAATATTGAAATTACAGCAGTGTGGCTCAGCTTGGCTAGATCATCAAGAGTCTAAGTAAGGGGTCCATTTACAAGCCAGATGTGGCTAAAAGAAGGCTCTCTCACCTAGCCTGAGTTCAAGGAAACCCCAAAGCTTTTGACTGAAAACAGCTGAGTTAATGAATAAGGAGAGGTGGGAAACAATCCTGATCTGCCAAAACCAGGGCTATTTTGGGGCAGGAACGCACAGGAATGGAGTTCCGGCTGGCTGAGTTCGCCACACCTACAACCAAAACTTCTGGAATGCATGGCTACAGAGCACTCTGCCCCCCCATCCAAAGGCGTAGACTTTCCAATTTCCTAGGGGGCGGGCTGGGGCTTGGCCAAAGACATCACAGTCCATTGTCTCCGGTGGAGGCTCAGCACCTCCTGGAAAAGCTCCCCAGCCCCCCTGAACTTGACGCCCATGCACCTTACACACAAGAGAGAAAGGCGGCATGTTAAAATGCCCTCTTTCCCTCTGGGGAGCCCCTGGGATTTCCTTGTTAATTTCACTCCCTGCCAGTCAACTGAGAATGAAATTGACAAGGAAAAGCCTCTCTCTGCCATCCCTTCTCTAGCTGACATGTCACAGCTGGAAAAGGGCAGGCAGGCAGGGAACCCAGGCACATTGAAAATGCCTTTCTTTCCCTCCCCGATCTGGGGGAAGAGGCAAGCTTCCGTGCCTGCCCTGTGCTTTCCCAGCCCCACTGCCTAATATGCTAATGAGCTGCTCTGTCAGGGGTGTGGCCTAATATGCTAATGAGTGTCTGTTGTTGGGTGTTATGCTAATGAGTTCCTGCTGGGTTTTTTCTACAAAAAAAGCCCTGGCCAAAACCCAGCCCAACAGACACAACTGGAAAGCAACCCATACAGCATCAGGAAAACCAGAACCAAGCCAGGTGAACATGGTTGTCAACTCCCTCGTTTTGAGAAGACTCCTGCACCTTGGAAGCTGCAATGACAGAGTCAGGATAAAAACTGCCCCGATCACTGCACGTCCATGAAAAGGAAAGCTGTGCCAACCAAACAACTGTTTGAACAGCTTGGGGTGACGCAGGGAGCTAGGCTGGAACACATAAATTGGCATACATCAGTCCCTGCAGCTGTTGGTCATGATGTAGACTTGGCATTTGGTTGGAAAAGTTTTTCCTGGTCCATTGCCCAGCCCACTGCCCAGTCATCCTGTTGGCTGCTGCTCAGAGACTGAGGAGACCTAAGGGCAATGACAGGCAGCAAAAACCAAGTGGCCACCAGAATTCTGCAGGTCTATAATTCCCCCACCTCCCTTGAAGGGGATCACTACACGGCAAGCTGCTTCTGTTGGGGGACAGAGCATAAGCATTCAGCCAACACTTCACCATCCCTTGTGCAAGTTGCAGTGGAAATATGTCTGCACTATCTGCTAGGGCTGCTCCATGGGGCACTAATTCTGCAAGGCAATGGGCATGTTTGCACATCTGTAGGGTAGCTTGTAGTCACTCCACACTGCAGTTGTGCTTCCTGTATTCCCAAATGGCAGTGGTGAGGGAACAGCAACATGGTAGCTTCTGACAGTGTGGTCCTGGAGTTCCTGCATTTCTGCCTGATTTCCCTCCCTGCATTTCCAGCACAGTGTACACTTACTGCTAGCCAGTTTGGTGTAGTGGTTAAGTGCGCAGACTCTAACCTGGGAGAACCAGGTTTGATTCCCCAGTCCTCCACATGCAGCTGCTAGCGTGCCCTTGGGGCTGTCACAAGTTGTCTCAGAGCTGTTCTCTCATGAGCAGTTCTCGAAAGAGCTCTCTTCGCCCCACCTACCTCACAGGGTGTCTCTTATGGGAAGGGATAGGAGATTGTAAACTGCTCTGAGACTACGAGTGAAGGGCAGAGACTATGAGTGAAGGGCGGGGTATAAATCCAATCGCCTACTCTTCTTCTTCCTCCACTTGCAGCTGCTGGATGACCTTGGGCAAGCCATAGTTCTGTCAGAGCTGTTCTTGAAAAAGAGCTATTTCTGTCAGAGCTCTCTCAGCCCCACCTATCTCACAGGGTGTCTGTTATGGGGAGGGGAAGGGAAAGGAGTTTGTAAGCTGCTCTGAGACTCCAAGTGAAGGGCGGGGTATAAACCCAATCTCTTCTCTCCTCCTCCTCTTCTTCAGCTGTTGGGGGGTGGGGTCAAATAGCTGAGGCAACACACAAGGTAAAAACAGGTTGAAATGGTTGCAGCAGTCTCAGGTGGGGGTTGGGACCTCTGCTCTTGCTTACCTGTGTAGGGTGTGGTGTCCTTGTACCATCAGGTGAGGGGAGCAGGATCTAGGGTTTGACTATTTGACATACTTATACCAAAAAGATGCTGTTAACTTGCAGTATATTAAGGGTCAATTTATTTTCAGCAGATTCACTTCATGGGTGTAGTATGAATAAAAGCTACCTATTTTCTTAGTAACAAAATCTCCAGCAATATGGATGTTTTACTTATTATGGTGTCTTCAGTCAAGCTTTGTATAGCTTTTAAGTACAGCCATACAAGAGACGGCCACACTTGAAACCACTTTCCCTTCTCCAAGCCTCACAGCAGCAAAAGTGTTGTCATGGCAACCAAGCCTTCTTTTGCTCCAATCACTTCACTCTGTAACATAAAATAGGATGACAATACTACAACATGTACAGCCCACCAAACTATAGGGGGACCCCCTCCACAGAGTGGAAACTAAAATTTACTGCATGAGGTATGGGGATAACTTTTCTACTAGACGACTAAAAGGATACTATCAATATCCCTGTTACATTCCAGTGTGTCATTGTGTGTATAAAATCATGATGTTGTTGCACAAATAAATTCCCAAGCCAAAAAAATTAAAGTCACAATGAGGAGGAAAGTTCGTTTGGTATTTATTGCAAGAAATACCTGGAAAACAGGCCAAATTAGCCTTTCAAAAATTGACTGCTTTCTGAGCAATATCAGGAAGTACATGAAGTTTTATACCTAGAATGACATACGTAGAAAGATAATGTGCAGAGACCATAATTGGTCACAAAGGTACTGAGCATAATCCAAGCAATCTTTTATTCACTGGTCAGTTACAGAAAAAGGTATGACTACATAATATCTTAAATGTTTATTTAACCTAACTTTAATAATAATAATCAAGGATTCTTCATACCCAAACAAAAGTTGTTGTTTTCTGATTTGAAACTAGAAGCCCTTTTTGACCCAGACACTGCAGAGTTTTACCCCAAACAACTAAAACCACGAACTCTATACTTCAGGCAACTATATTCATTAAAAAACAGCCAAATAGATATTTCATTAAAAAAAACCCATGAAAAAAAGAAAAAGCATGCTGTTTCTTGTCTGCTAGCATCAGCTAGAAAGTCACTCTAACCTACAAAGGTTACTTTGGGTGAGGAAACCTTACTATTCAATAGTATAAATCCTAATAAATCCTAATAAAATCTAAATATAAAAATCCATAAAAACCCAGAAAAATATAAGAATATTAATAATTTGAATTTTTAAAATCATTATGTATTCCCATCCATGCTACAATGTTAAGCCATTTGCTTTTGATAAGGGCAAACAACCCCCCCAAAAAAACATCTATTGCAAAGCAGCAATCCTTAAAATCATAACAATTCATAGGATTTTGTATCTTATCAAGTAACAAAATTTAAAAATGTAGGATTTCCTAATCAAAGAGAAAACAGAGTTGCACTTAACCTGTAATCATTGTACATCAATGTCTTCTGTGCAGACACACATTGGAGCTGCACATGCGCAAGCCAGTCTCATTCATAGGAATTTTTAGCTTCCCTAGGAATGGCAGGGGAGAACCCCTCCACCCTGAAGCAACACAAAGGCTTTCCCCACTCAAACCATCATGTGCTCCGGAGGCACACTCCCTCTTCTCCCTCAGTTCCTGCTTGTTCAACATGAACTCTCAAATCAGCAGAAAGAATAGGAACAGAATAAAGAAAAGAGCTCTCAGTGGGGCAGGAGAGAGGGCATATGTGTCTACACAGAAGATGTCGATGAACAACAGTTACAGATATGTGCAACCCTGTTTTCTTCTTCCATCTTCAGTGCAGCCTCATATTGGGATTCTAGCGAGCTACTCACTAGTAGAAGATGGGGTGAAACTCTCAATGGAACAATGATTGTACAGCCTTTCCCACATCAGCATCTTTTCTTGACTGTAGATGTAGCACATAATGCTTCACGGAGGTGTCCTCAGCTGACCATGTTGTAGCTTTGTAGATATCGATGAGAGGGACTCTGCAATGAAAGGCAGATGTGGAACCCAAGGCCCTGGCAGAGTGGGCATGAACCTCCAGCAGACAGTTTTCCTGAAGCTTCATAACAAGAACAGATTGCTGCCACCAACCAACAAGAGAATGACTGTGGTGAAGCAGCCCTGCCCTTCTTAGGACCTGAATAATATACAAATAAAGACTTAGAGATTTTGAAAGACTTGGTTCTATCAGTTTAGTACAACAAGGCCCTCCTAACACCCAATGTGTACAGGGTGCTCTCAGCCTTGGTCGAGGGGGAAGGAAAGAATACTGGTAACACTACTTCCTGGGCCAAATGAAACTTAGAAAGCACCTTGCGCAAAATTTCTATACTGGGATGTAGAATCACTTTCTAATTGAATACCTTCAGGAATGTGGGGTCTATGCGAAGGGCGACCAACTCACCCACTTGGTGGATGTAACTACCACTGAGACTGTAACTTTCCTTGTCAACAATGCCAAGGGACATGCGGCCAAACAATGCCAAGGGACATGCGGTTCAAATGCCACCCCCCCCCATGATTTTAGATAGGGCCAGCAAGAGGGACTTCTGCAGCATAATAGCTGGGGTAGGAGGAAAAACACTGACAACTCCCTGTGAACTAGGGAAAGCAAATACTCGAATACTCGAAGAGAAGAAGAGAGAGAAGCGATTGGATTTATATCCCACCCTTCACTCACTTAAGAGTCTCAGAGCGGCTTACAAACTCCTTTACCTTCCCCTCCCCTCCCCTCCCCTCCCCTCCCCTCCCCACAATAGACACCCTGTGAGGTAGGTGGGGCTGAGAGAGCTCTTTCCCAAGCTGTCCTTGAGAGAACAGCTGGTACAGGGCTATGGCTTGCCCAAGGTCATCCAGCCAGGTGCAAGTGGAGGAGTGGGGAATCAAACCCGGCTCTCCCAGATTAGAGTCCGCGCACTTAACCACTACACCAAACTGGCTCTGAAGGGGCAAGTATTGGGTGAAACCCCCCTTGTAGACACCAAGCCTCAAACTGAGACCATTTCCTGGAACAGGAGTACCTCATGGAAGGCTTCCAGGCCTGTATTAAAATAACCTGAACATCAAGAGAAAAGTTCAGATCTGAGAGCACACCCTCCAAGCAGTGAGATGAAGCCTCTCAACCTCATAGTGCAACAGCAGACCCCATGTCAGCAGATCCCTTGCCCGGGGGAGTGGTGATCTGCCCCCGCCTTGCAGAACAGTTCTGTGAACCAAATCTGGCTGGGCCAAAGTGGAGCTATTAAGATGCAGTCTGTTCCCTCTGATATCAGTTTCCTCAGGACTCTCTGGAAAGGGGGGAAATGTGTAAAACAAACATCTCGCCCAGGGGATCTGGAAAGCATCCCATATTGAAGCTGGGTCATTGCCTGCCAGTAAGCAAAAAAAGGGGTTTTTATTCAACTCATTGGCTGCAAAAAGGACCACCTGAGGATAACCCCACAGCTCAAAAACTGCCTGGAGGTATTTGCCCTCAACTGGCCATTTGTTGTTGGATACAAAAACCCTGCTGAGCCTGTCGGCTGCAAAATTTCAATCTCCCGCTATATGGATCGGCCCTGAGGGATATATGGTGTTAAATTGCCACCTCCCATACCGCTGTGGCCTCTAAACACAACACTCTCACTCCTGTCCCACCCTGTTTCTTCAGACAGAACAGAGTCATCGTGTTGTCCATTTGGACCACCACCCTCTTGTCCCGCAATATATCTGCAAAGGACATAATGGCGAAATGCAGTGCATAAAATTCTAAGAAGTTTATGAAGAGTCTGCTCTGAAAAACATACCAACACCCTTGCACAGAGAGACTCCCACAGTGTACACCCCACCTTTCCAGGGAAGCATCCATAGTAAGGGTGGTCTGGGGAACCCAAAAGCCAAATGGAAAGGTTATTGGTATAGCCCACCAGCAGAGGGATCTGACTGCGAATCTGGGGTATGACAGGTGGTGGCCAGGAGTATGTTTAGAGGGGTCAAAGCATCTAAGAAACCAATTCTGTAACAACCTCCTGTGGAGCCTGGCATAATGGGTGACCGCAATGGTAGAGGCCATGAAGCCCAGAAGATGCTGGATAGCTCTAGCAAGTTGGATCAGGAGGTCCCTGAACAGGACCATAATCAGCCAGTCATCCAAGTGTGGGAAGACTGCATAACTCTGTGTCCTCAAGTAAACCACAACTACTGCCATGCACTCTTGGCACTGTAGCAAAGCTGAAGGGAAGGGCAAAATACTGAAAAATTTCTGAGCCATACCGGAAATGATGGCGTTTGCAGTAAGAGGGGTGGACAGAGCTATGGAAACAGGCATCCTTGAGGTCCAAAATTACCAACCAAGAATTTATTGGAAGAAACTGAATAACAGATGTGAGGGAAACCATTCTGAACTTGGCAATATACAAAAACCTGTTCAACTTGCATAGGCCAAGGATGGGCTGGCAGTCCCTATTGTTTTTGTCTACTAAGAAAAAATTGGGAGAAAAAACCTTGAAGAGTGTTCAGAGTCTGCAGCCAATGCAGAATGCTGAGGATAGACTGCAGAACAGGCTAGCTATCAGGAACATGTGACACCCAATTTTACAACAACCTTGGCTACTGATTCATCTCCAAACCCAATTCAAGGTGTTAGTTTTGATCTTTAAAGGCCTACATGGCTTGGGACTAGATTATGTGAAGGATCATCTTCTCCCAATATGTTCTTGCCTGGGAATTAAGATCACAGGGAGAAGACCTCCTTACTGTACCATCAATCAAAGCAGCTCATTTAGAGGGTACAGGGCCTTTTCAATGGCATCCCCACAATGATCAGACCACCTCCTTGGAAATGCAATCTTAAGCCAGATCCCACACAGCTTTCCCTAGGGGTACATGGGAGAGAATACTAACCTAGCTGACCAGGAAAAAAGGGTGCTTTCTCTTGCACATTATGACTTGGCTCTCAGGCTGCCACCCTTGTAGGATACACTGTCTTGCTATTTTAGCACATTAGTGAATTTTCTGTAGACGGTGCATATGTGAGTGAAAAAGAAACCTTTCAGGCATGGTCAAAATTCACAATGTGCTAGGAGTTCCAGGCTAGTCAGCTAGCCAGACCTCTACCTCTAGTTAGTTTGACTGTAGCTTCAATGTATTAACCAAGCTGAACATATGTCTATTAGACTTAAACAGATAGGCTTTCTCCTCTCTGAAAGTTCTCTCTTTCACAGGCCCGAGTCTTAAGTGACAATAAAAAAGAAAAGTGTGCAGAGTAACTAACAGGAATTATCAGGCTGCATGTTCTTCTGTTTTTCCACATACACTCTCCAGTCTTAAAAGTTTAGTTCATTAACATGAAACATGTGACAGACGTTTGCACATTATGTTTATACAAAGCTGCAGTTGTGCAAATGTCCACCAACAGGCTGCAGGGCTAATGGACACAGCTGTGAGATCTATAAGGCAGTCAAATTAAATTGTTAAGTATAGCAGGCAACCAACTAAGAAGCCTAATGGTAAAAAGAAGCCTGGTAATTGATAGAATAGACACCCTATTGTCCAGCTGCCTGTTTCAATTACTTGTAATGTGTGATCTAATCATAATACCTGGAATCAGGGGTCATTTCCAGGGGTAGAAAAAGAGGTGCAGGAGCTCATTAGCATACATATTAGCATAATTCATTAGCATATGCCACACCCCCTGACATCACCGGAAGTGTGTCAGAAGGCAAGAAAAAATGGGGGGGCATCTTGAAAAGCCTCCCCTCCCCTTCCCCAGCTGGCCAGCCGAATGTCAGTTTCAGCCCCATTATACCCTATGGGCCATTGAAGTCAATGGCAAAAACTCATAGGGTATATGAGGGGCTGGAGGAGAAGGGGTTTGAGGCAGAGGCTCCAAACTTGTAGGGTAGCTGCTGGGGCCTCCTCTGAAATACCCACCATGTTTCAAGAAGATTGGACCACGGGGTCCAATTCTACGGGCCCCCAAACAGGTTGCCCCATCCCCTCCATTGTTCTCTATGGCGGAAAAAAACCTTACTTTTTCCCACCATAGAGAACAATGGAGGGGATGGGGCAACCTGTTTGGGGGCCTATAGAATTGGACCCCCTAGGCCAATCGTCTTGAAACTTGGTGGGTATTTGGGGGAGAGGCTCCAGCAGCTACCCTGCAAGTTTGGAGCCTCTCCCTCAAACCCTCTCCTCTCCAGCTGCTTTTTAAGTCGCCACCAAATTTCGATGGCAATTCGGCGGCGGGCCGAATCAGATCAGAGAATCTGATTCAGCCCATGGCTGCCCTAGTGCCCACTCCTGAGCTGGCGGAGCTCTGCTCCACCTAGCTCCGGCCCCAAATGGCCCCTGCCTGGAATAGGGTTTAGTAGTCTGGACCCTTCAATTTTAGCACTTTTTCACTTTCTAATAGTATGTAGCACAAGCTTGACACTATTCCTTATGGGTTTTTGAGGCTTCTGTTGATCCTTAGAGATGTAAAGTGCTTTTGATAATGATAAGATCCAATAGAGAGTATGAACTATACTCTCTGATGAAGGAACAAAAAGCTTGAGACTACCTGGGATCTGCATTAGTAGTTCAGTTCAAAGAGTTTGAGGATTGCCACACCTATGTGGACATATTGTGGAGTTCTAAGCTTTGCCACGTTTATTTCGGCACATGGTGGATGTTCCATGGCTTTTGAAAATATTGGTCTGGTTCAAGGTCTACATCTTTATTGACATCATTTTTTAAAGGACCTTGTTTTTTTTCCCTTTGGTGACTTTGTAAATATATACCCCAGTTTTGTACCCGTGGGCTTTCTATCTTGCGATTGGTTTATGTAATTGCATATTTTTCAGTGTGTAAGTATGAAACAACAGATAATTGGATATTAGAGTACTTATGAATGTTTAATAATATTTTAAAATACAAAATACTTTTGATAAAAATTCTTAAACTTGGTATTCAAATATTTATTGTTAGAAATCATACAGCATTAAGTTTGGGCTATTAGATTTGATTATCTTGATTAGATTTGATAATTAGATTTTAATTAATTGTGGGAATTCTCAGCTGTCCATACAGGGCTATGTATTCTGCTTAATTTTTTTCTAATTTTAATAAATGTTTTCTTTTATTAAAGTGCTTAATTAAAAAAGGGCAATTAATGTTTCTCAACAGATCTCACCTCGACATGCGTCATTACCATGTGTGACATTTGGAAAAAAGCTAGAAGGAAATCATGCAATTCAAGCCTGAGCTGCTCTTCTGTTGAATTAGTACTGTTTCAATCCTACTGTTCTCCAGTCTTCAATTGCTCCCCTATGTTGACCACCCAAGTTGAGGCTTCTCTTCAAGAATCATCATAATGTATATTTCTCTGTAATAGGAATGCAGCTATCCAGTTTGTGCAAGGTAAAAATAGCACTTAGCACTACAGCAAAATTAATTAAAAAATTATTTTCATAATTCTGTATGTTTGAGTTGAAGCTGAACCAACTGAGACTGGCTGTGGAGAGAGCCATGCAATGATACATTTTTTTATTTGCATTCAGAATTCACAATAATCTGGTGTTCCTCCCCACCATTAAAAATAAGAATTTATGGGTGTGTAATTATATCAAAGCAAGACTTTGATATAATTGTTTCACTTCAATTGCTAGTGAAGGTTTTCATATTATCCCCACTTTTAGAGCTGTAGCTACATGATATTTTTCACCTGTACAGAAACCAACCTCACCATCCCTCTTACAGTGTAATTTAGCATTTTCTTTCTTCTACCTTCCATTATGGGATTTAGAGAAGTTTGAAATATCATGCTTTATTTATCTAATTGGTGTAAGACACTTTAAGTGTTTTATAAGACTAGAGATGCAGGATATTTGCTTCCCAAATTCCCAGTAAATAATGTGTCAGCCAAAAAAATGTATATCTTCTTATCTACTATAGTAAAATACCTTTCTTTCATTCTACTAAAAAGGTCATCATATGTCATCATTGTACCTTTTTCCAGTGCCTGTTTTCAATCAGATCAGATATCAATTTTGTTAAAATTAAGAGATCATGACATAGAAGGTTAAAGTACAAAATCAATTTTTACACAGACATTTTGTTTAATGCTGTACCTTCTTAAAATAGTACCTGATTACAATGTAGGGCATTTTTAAGTCACCAGCTGCATTTGGAATGGCAGTTACAATTGTTTCCAGCTGTTAATTTGGGGGCTGGTGGAAAAACTGAACATAAGTACTAACTGTTTGGCTTTTTATGTTAGCAAAGCAACTTTGATTGCATTAATAATTTCTATTTCCTCTAAATTCCTTTTTTGAAACAGTTGACAACACCCGAATTTTAAGTCAAACAGTGTTTTGTTTTCAAGCCATCTATCAGATACTTTTCAATTGACAGAGCTTTGTATTATAATATTCCTCAAAAAATTATTAAACTTAATTGCTCATAAGCTTGCACCTAGAAGCATGATGACTGTTAGAGAAATTTAAAAGAATGACATCTTAGAATTCCCTGCAGCAAGATGCATGTTCCTGATGCATGTAATCAGCAGCCTGATTTCTGAAATTCTAGCATGCTGCAGCAGGTAGTAAGGCCAAGAGTCACTATTCTTATATAAGCCCTGTTCACGTTACAGTGAAGGCACATACATCCTGCATGTATGTCTGTACATTTGTTTGTAACAGAAAGCCAATGCACAATTACTTTTCAAATGAATTTGGGGACCAGTACCTGGATTAATGTGCAGTTCCAATCACATGCTCAGCTGTACACGCATTGAATGTAACGTGAGAATTACTCAAGGTTTGTATAAAGAACAAAAAACTGTACACAGATTGACCATGCATTCACTGTAACTTGTGAACAGGTCTACAGTCTTCCACATAACCTATCAAGGTCCTAAGACTAGTGGCATAATTATGTGGCCCTATCTGCGTGAGATGGAGATTAGCTGAAACAGAAGGCAAGTCTGGTAGGTATTTATACTGTTTAATGTGAAAAATAAACTACAGACATAAAGTTGGAACCTAAATTTCATTAAATGCAGAGATTTCTGCTAATGGAAGGCAGCCACTGGCAGAATGCAGTTATATGATCCAACTCATAATTCTTATCAATACCACATTCAATTTGTAGAAAAGGTGCCAATGTTCAGGACTTGCAGAGTAACTCTTGTGACAAATGGTTATCAGATATCTATACTGAAAGTAGAAGAATTTTTTCCAGCCCTGTTCACGTTAAACGTTTACCATATATCAATGCACACTTATGACTCCCCTGAAGGAGAGCTGCCTGATAATCAGCAAAGAATCACTGTACTGAACATTACAAGCTTGGAGAAAGATCAGTTTATACATCCAAGTATTCCTCTTTTCTCTCATTAGCAAACTGACATTCTCTCATTTTGAGAGCTGGAACTGCTCCTTTATCACACAAGGATGCAATAGCAAAACAAATGAAATATATATATATATATTAGAAGCAGCACCATTTCAGTGAGGAAGAGTCTGTACTGCATAGTCCCATCCCTACTGGGAAAGAAATAGGCATGCTCTGAGCAGAACAAGATAGAAATAGGGTATAGTGGCTGCCACGCCAGTTTGCGGCAAGGCAAGATGCAGTACAGGTGTTTTTTACACCAGCGGTCCTCAAGAGTTTAGCAACCTAAAGGCCCGCTTCTGGATTTAACGTTTTTTCCCTCTCCCCCACAAGTCTTCCAGTGTTTACTCACCAGTGACTGCCACATACCACACAGCCCCTTTTGAAGGTGTGCATGGCAAGCTATGAATCCCTGTGAAGGCCTCTTTCCTCTTGTGTTCTCAAAACAGTAAGAACCACATGAGTTGTGCTTTTTAAAAAAGCATTGATGATGTTGTCTGTACATGGTCTAAAAGTTCAGGTCTCAGAGAACAGCTGATTCTATAAGGCCACAACTCCAAAGGCCTTGATCCATGTTCTAATCAATCAGAGGCCAACTAGACAAGGGTGGTAAGGGACATGGAAAATTTTAGAAATGCTCACAGAAGTTAAAACAAAAAACCAGCATCCCGCCAAACCTGAAACTGCAATATTAAATAGAAAACCACTTTTTTGTATATTGTGTGTGTGTGTGTGTGCCTAGAAATCATGGTTGGCTTCTGGCGACCCCTAGTGCGGCTTGGACATTTCAGGGAGGTGGCTTACTATTGCCTACCTCTGCATCCCAGCCCTGGTATTCCTTGGAGGTTTCCCTTCCAAGTACTTGGGGTCAGCCCTGCTTAGCCCTGCAAGGGTTAGCCCTGCTTAGCTTCCAAGATCTGACAAGATTGGGCTTGCCTGGACTGTCCAAGTCAGGGCTGGAAAACCGCTCTTTATATTTAGTACAGTGCATACATAGACTTGACATGCCCATCTGCTTCCAAAATGCCAAAGGTCATAAACCATTTTCTCACAAATTAATGTTTAAGCAATTACTCCTGGTTAATCTGTCCTCAGCACTAGTTGCAGATGTCTTCTCCAACCTTGGGGAATGAGCATGTTATCTGGATACAAACTGCCCACAAGTAGCAGTAACAAAATGCCTTCCCACTCTCCTTCAGGCTACATGGAAACAAAATCCAAGGAAAAACTTCTTACCTGTGTATGTCAGATGCTAGATTTTGTACTGAACATACATATTAAACAGCCAGCTACTAACCTCACCAAGAAGCATGAGATACAGAAATCACATTTAGAGTCCAGTGACACCTGTAAGGCCAACAAAAGTTTATTCAGGGCAGACTTCACACAAAAGCTCATGCTTTAATAAACTTTTGTTGGCCTTAAAGGTGCCACTGGACTCTAAATTTGTTCTACTGCTTCAGACCAACATGGCCGACCACCTGGAAGAACCATATAAAAATCAAGTCACAGGTGAAGGGCTGGTTCGGCTATTCAGTCTTCTAGTAACGACTTACATGTAGTTGGGAATGGGCGCAGATCTCATGTCCCCACACTGCATGTAGCTCTGACTGGTAAAGGAAATATCTGAACAGATCCTTGTTTTTACAGCAGCTCAAGCTGCAATCATATCCATGCTTGAAAGAAAATTCCACTGAAATAAATGGAGACTGCAAGTAAACATGTACTGGGGTCAGGCCAACAGACAGTTATAATGTAATACTTATTTAGATCTTTATACCCTGCTTTTCTCTTCTCAATGGGCACCCAAAGCAGCTTACAACATGGCTCTCACCTCATCCATTTTATCACAAATATATTTAGATACTTAAAATGTTTTGGGAGAACCAATTATTTAACAAAAAGGCAGCATAGCGGGCATCATTCAGATGCAGAAATGCACTGAACTGATTTCAAGATTAAGCAGTAAGAAGTTAATCTAGATACGACACTGATTAATTTTAATGCAAGTCTACTACTCCTGTTGATGGCATGACATTCAGCGTGTGCTGAGATCTTATTGGTTTCACATTAGCGTGTGCTGAGATCTTACTAGTTTCACTGAATACCCAAGAAAAACTGACCATTTCATGTTTTCCCTCTTGTACATTAAATGTTGAATTGCAGTGACAATCAGCTCTACTGGATGTTTGTTGTAGTACAAAACATTCATATGTTCTCAAAAGATCATGTCAAAGAGGCACGATCAGAAGCATGAGTAACTGCTTTCTTGAAACAAGACTGCATTGTTATTCTAAAAATCTGTATACTCACAAGAGCAATATGAAATCAGCGTGTTCATCCCACGCTGCCATATGTTTGGAAATATTAATATTAGAACACTACAAGCTGCTGAGAAACTTCTACAAAAAGATACTTCAGAAATCTTTATTACCTGATGATGATCACCTGCCATCCATTGGTCATTTATTTATAAATACTTCTGTTCTCGACAAAATTTTTGTTACAGACTTTTATTTAAATATAAGTAAGATACAGTTCACACTATATACCTAACAACTGGCAAATCAGCAAGTTCTTTTCCATTCATTTGCTAGATGCAGACGGTGGAATCCACTCCTGTATCTTCTTACGGGTGGTAGAATATGGCACATACTGTCCAGGAGTGCCACTTAAATTGAATTTATGGTTATCCCAAATGAATTTACGAGCCACTGGTGGATGTGTAGTTGGGGGGTCATCTGTCATGCAGTGAAGCCAGCGATGCCTTAAAAAAGAAAGATACATTACCGCTAATACAAACAATTTCCTAATAGTACTTTTAAACCACACAGTTAAGCAGTATTAACCCCACAGACACACATGTTCAAAAGCTAACCACATTAAATGGGCAAAAGTTATATTACACAAATTAAAAATAGTTAAAGTCTGAACAGTTTAAAAGTTGGCTTTACAGAGCCTTCCCTTCAGTCCCAAGTATTCAAAAGAAGAGATATATTATGCATCTTAAAATAATATTCTGTTAAAAACAAATGGGTGCCACACAAAAAGCTGGTATTACAAGAATACTCTCCTATCCAATGAAGATCGGAGTATCCCTGTTCTGCACTGTACAAAATGGCAATACAGGAAAAACTCTTCAGGCTGAATCCCTGGGTAATGTTTGCAATGCTGGATCAGCTTTAGTCAGTTTTTGTCTACTCTGACAAGGACATCATGTAGTTCAGAGGTGCTACCTTACTTGCGGGTAGCCCCAACAGCAGGGCACCCCACTTCTGACCTGAACCAGAGACCCACAAAGTCAGGCCAAAGAGGACGTTCTTGACCTGAGCCACAGAGCTGGCCAAAGCTCTGCAAAAAAGGTTTCAATTTCAGGTTGCATAAGGCAGCCCTTGAAGCAATCTCTCTCCCCCCCCCCCCCCCAATCCAGCAAAGGTATGTATATGAAACAATCGCAAGTTCTACCAGGTAAAGTGGTAAAGTATTTGCATTTCCATAGCTATTCAGTAGGCATTTGGCAAACTGCTCCACGGTTTCCAAAACCCTCATGTAGACCCTTTTGTGTGACACCTATTCCTATGTCTCCACACCTGTCCTTCCTGCCTCCTCCTTCAGGATACCGAGAAACTATTCAAACATTAATTTCATCAATGATCCTTCCTGACACCGATCAGAGACCCATTTCCACCTTTTGTCTAAGCCTGGGAACCTATTCAACCTAACCCCGGTTGGATCATCAGTGGTCATCAAACCCATTCAGCCAGCTTCGGTAGGACTACCAACAGGCATCAATCCCACATAATTCCTATAAAAATAGAGCACATGCCCTGCCTCAATGTGCACTCTGAGGGCACCTATTTTGAGTACCCCCCCCCCAAGTCCTTTCTTTGGGCCTCCTCCTCCATAGCATGGAATGCTGGCTGTTTGCACTGTCCTTCACAGACCTCTGCACATCTGGACAAGTAATATAACCCCTGTAACTGCTCCTAAACATCGCTATCATCACCTCTTTATTTCCTAGTTCTTGATTGCTTACTTTATTTTTGATTGTTTTAGTGTGACTGTAATCAGGGAATTCTTTAATAAAACCATTTAACTTACTCTTCAAATCTGGAATCTTCCTACTGAACTGGACCTTGGTATATATGGTGTGTGGTTCCTGTGCCCATCTGGCCTCCTCTGTCTCAAAACTAATTTTCCCCCAACAACGAGACAGGCCACTGGTGGTAACTGGATATTGGTGCTATCAGGTTTGAAAGAATTAACACTTGTTTATTGGTAGCTGACTCCCAGCTTACAATAGGGGACTACATATTTCATTACTTGCAAAAAGCCCTTTTCCAATAGTTTTCTAAAAGAATACAGTGGCATTTAACAATACAGCAGAAAATTAACCCAAATGTTTCTAGGGCTATGGGAAGACAGCTTGTGCACATTTCACATTATACAGAAATAATTTCTTTTCTTTTCTTTTCGTTAAAAATTTTATTGGTTGAAGACAAAGCATGGCGGTAAGTTACAGTACACAACAATGTAACTTTTCGTACACCAAACTAGAGCAGTTCTGTTTGACATTTAACTTTGGTATTTTAACAGCAGGGTTACTGTCTACTTTCTACTCTGAGTTACCTTAAAAAGTAATATTACCAGGAGCAAAGGTCCTTTTTTAATCCCTTAAAAGGGCATTATACATTATAGAGACACCATTGCTTTCCCACTAATAAAACAAAACTTTAAATTCAGGCATAGTCAGACACTCTCAATCCATCTTATCTGAATCTTTTTTATCCATACAGGGTACCATTTATCAAGAGGATTGGAAAAGTTGCTGGCATCACACTCCTTGCTAGTTAGCACTGAAATTTTTTCTAAACAAGACGAAGTCCCAGTTTTTGCCTCCACATTTGAATTGTGGGGGGAGTTTCTGCTTTCCAAACTTGTGCAGTTACTACCTTGGCTGATTTACAAATAATTTCTACTGCTCTACAAGAGTCCTGTATACACTCTCTATACATACACAGCCACCTTCTGCAAGGTGATACAGCTAGAAGTCAGCACTTGCTCTCTCACCATCTTTGACAGTCCACTATTACTCACACAATGTGCTTTCCATCAATTTTTTAAAGAAAGTCAAATGTCATTTACAAGTTATTTCATAGCAGTCCTAGTTACTTCAGTGGGACTGTTCCACAGAAAGCACTTTGTAGATTTAAATGTATAACCACAATTCAAGGAACTGTATGATTAGCTGTCTATACCAGCAGCTCCTTAAGACTTTTATTCTTCAGTAGCGACCCATGCCAAACTGTGTGCACCATTCCAATGACCAGTATAACTCATATTTCCAGTTACACTTAGGTCCCTTCCGTATGTAGATTTAAAAATCATTGTGCAAATTAAGCTCTTGTTAAAAATCAAGTTTGTTTTTCTCTACATGTGGCAACTGGCAACCTTTCCTTTCCTGATTCTGCATTTTAGAATTCGGCAGAAGACCCTGCAGACTGCATTTCTAGATGTATGCAGATTAAGAAAGTTACAACTCTGCTATACAATACTGGAAGGTTCCTCTATCATGTTCCCCTTTACTCATCTCTCTTCTAAACTGCAAAGTCAGATTTTCTTCAGATTCTTCAGCCTTTCCTCATAGGAAAGGTGCTCCAACCCCCTAATCATCTTGGTTGCCCTCCTCTGTACTTTTTCCAGTCCTGTGATGACCTTTTTGAGATATGGTGACCAGAATTGTATACAGTATTCCAAATGAGGCCACACCATAGATCAATATAGGAGCACTACAATATTGGCCATTTTATTCTCAGCTCCCTTCCTAATCATCCCTAACATAGAGTTTGCCTTTTTCACCGCTGCAGCACACTGGGTTGACACTTTCATTAACCTATCAACTACAACCCCAAGATCTTTTTCCCTCTCAGTCTCAGCAAGTTCAGACCCCATCAGCCTATACTTGAAGGTGGGATTTTGGTTTAAAAGGGACCTCAGAAAAAATGTAGGAAAACAGCTGTTGGGGGGGGGAATCTGTTTCCTCCCCACTGATCAGCTGTGTTTTGCGGCTGTCCCTCCCCCCCCCCCGTTTTTTTTTTTCATTTCAGGTCTACTGGGCCTGAAAAAAAATCAGGATTTCAAAAAAATCCCAGATCTGAATATTTTGCTGGTATTGGGATTTGGGATCCAAGTATATAATGCCTATTGGGTCACGGCTATCTACATGTTTGTTCACTTTCTTGAAGTACTCCAAAAGGTTGGTAAGGCAGGACTTCCCTTTGCAGAAGTTATGCTGATTTTCCCTCAGCAGACTTTGTCTCTCTATATGCCTAACAATTCTATCTTTGATTACAGTTTCTACTAATTTGCCTAGGAAAGAAGTTAGCTTAACTGGCCTGTAATTTCCTGGTTCCTTTCTGGATCCCTTTTTAAAAATTGGTGTAACATTTGCTGCTCTCCAATCTTCAGGTACAGTGGCTGAATTTAGCTATAGGTTACATATATGGGTTAGCAGATCAACTATCTCACATCTGAACTCTCAGATGTACACCATCAGGATCTGGAGGCTTATCGGTTTTTAATTTCCCCAACAGATCGAAATTCATGTCTAGTCACCTCAGTTTGGCTCAGTTCTTCAGACTCCCATCCTGAAAATAGGAGCTGTGGCATGGGTACATGCCCCACACTTTCCATAGCAAAAAAGTAATTAAGCTTCTCTACTACCGCCCCATCTTCCTTTAGCAATCCCTTTATTCCTTTGTCATCCAAAGGCCCCACTACAGAGGGGGCAAATTTGCTGACAAAGAAGCAGAAAGACAATATCACCTTCTCAAGCCCCCCCCCCCCCCCCCCACTAATCGTCCATGAAGGTCCCCAAGCCCCAAAATCAACTTTCCCAGAGTCAAACAGGGCTGCTAGGAGTAGGTGAATGTGGGAAAGATCCCTGATTCTTGTTTTCATGGATCACAGGGTTTAACCACAAATACAAAATAGGAAAGGAGTAGCAAGAATACTGTTTATGAATACAACAAAACAATTCCTCTACCATGACATAAGGATTATATGTAGAAAAAGATTGCTCTTTTCTGTATTCGTAGAATAGTTCTTTATTGAGGCTTACAAGCCATACAAACACAAAACAATCAATAATTAATACTCCAAAAAATCCCAATTACAATATTCATCCCAATCCAAAACCACAAATTAAAATTTTAAAACCTTAACATTTACACATGAGATGTTAATTTGGCATGAATTTTCATAGCAGGAAAAAAAAAACCTTGGCAACAGAGACCATAATTTTTTGGTTGACCTCTGCCAGTAACATTTTAAGCTTTCTCTGCTCTGAGGACTCTTTTTTATTGCCCAGTAACAGTTCCAGAAAATCTATGCATGCTTGACTGTAAAATCTTATCAGAACAGGGACAAAATCTAAGACTGAAGGGAATATTTCAATATCTCTCAAACAGTGCTGAGAGAAGCACAATAAATCTTGCCAATGTAAATGCACAGCGATATTTTGGAACAGATAATATTGATAATACACATGTAAAAGGTATATTTGTATTTTAAGGTATTTTTAAAAAAAAATTAAAAAATTAAAATGTGTTTACAGGGAGCCAAGAAACTGTTTAATTACATGACACATGGGTGTAAGAAGGGAATTCATGTTTATTTTCCATAAGGTTTTTTTTTTTTAATTCAAGGTGCTTTGCATAGATTGGGAAGCAACACTGTGGCTACATCACTATTTTGGAATTAGCATGCTGCCTCTTTGTTAAAGCGCAACAGAAAATAGTCAGCCATCTATTCAGCATTAGCAAGTCTGACACATTAACTGGCATGGTTAAGTGGGATGGTAGAGGAAGGAAAAAAACAACAGTCTGACTCTAAAACAAGGCAGGAGAGAGGCTCTGTTCCATTCACTCAAACCCACACTCTTCTTAGTGTTGACATCTGTACGCCACATTGACAGAAGTATTTATACCGTTTATGACAGTGAATCTTGAATTATATGTAAATTACGGCAACACCAGTTTACTAACAGAAGAACGGAGTCTTCTGAAGAACAGTAGAAGTCACCTTTAATATAACCTCAAACTGCTTTACAAGCCTAGGACTTTAGCGGCACACAACAGGCTCTTGCACTGGGAGTCAATAAGGCCCCGACACTGAAGAAGGAACTATTATCCCTGCTAATCTACCATTAGAAATGAGCTTTAGTACAGTAAGGATACTGCAAGGGCATTTTAGGGGCAGGGAGGGAGCAGAAATGGAAGCAGGGGCCACCATAGTCCAAGGTTATGATGAGATTACACAGCGTAATGATGCTGCATGTTGGCATCTGTAGATAAGGGTGACAACAGCCAAAAAAAGCAAATGGGAACAAAACCAAGTGCCGTATTTTTCGCTCCATAAGACACACTTTTTCTCCCAAAAAAAGTGGGGGGAAAGTGTGTGCATATTATGGAGCGAATACTGCCTGGGGAGAAACCCCCCCTCTCCCCCGCTCACCTTTCCCAAGCCGCGGCATGGCCGCCGGCCCAGAAAGACCCCCCCCCACACCCTTCCCGGGCCACGGCGCGGTGCACGCAGATGGGGAACTGAGCTCACTGCCCGGCAGCTCGAGGGGAGGGGAGGCGAAAGCGCCCGCGTCACAGCAGAGCAGAGGCGAGCGGCGGGGCGGGAGGCAGCAGAGACCTGCGGGAAAACACGCACGCACGCAGCGGCAGGGCTGCCTCCTCCTCCTCGCGGGCTTTGGGCCGCTGGGAAACTCCGGCGCAGACTACCGAGAACGCAGGCAGAGGAGGGGCTGCATAACCTGGACGACGGGCTTTCCTTTTTTGAAACTCGGCAGGGACTGGAGATGGGGAATGCAGGTTTCAGGAGACCCGAAACTCACTGCTTTTTGTGCAAGCCCCTCTCTCCGCCTAGAACGCAAGAGAACCCTCCCCTCCCTCCCCCGCTCACCTTTCCCGAGCCGCGGCACCGAGTGGAGCTAGGTGCGTCTTATGGAGCGAAAAATACGGTAACTTCCATTTTGTGCTGCTGCAGAAAGGGGGAGCTGCAAATTCACACTCCACAACTGGAAGCCCTTGTACCCGCTGAAACGCAGTGTTGGATCCAACTCATTAGCTAGACTATTCAGTAACTGGAGAAATTATTGTGTGTCAAAACAGAAGACTGCTACAGGGTGTGCAAAATCAAAGCACAAGTTCAGGCTATGTCATACACAAGCATTGTGAACTCTACACAAGTGTAGCTTGCCATACACCTCAAAATGCAATCCTGTCTAATTTGAACATGGACACTGGTACCAGAGCTTGCAATAAACCCAGATGATAACTTTGCTGCCACAAACACCCAGACAACACAATCACTGGATCCAACAACATCAACTACACCGTCTCAGGCTTATTCACTTGCTCATCTTCTAACATAGTATATGCCATTAAATGTCAACAATGCCCTTCAGTTCTCTATACAGGGCAAACAGGTCAAACCCTACACCAAAGGATAAATGGACACATCTCTGTTATCAAGAATCACAAAACTGAGAAACCTGTAGAACACTTCAACCTCCCAGGTCACTCAATGGGGGGACCTCAAAGTAGATGTTTTACTGCAAAGGAATTTCAGAAACAGACTGGAATGGGAGATTGCTTAATTACAAGTTACTACAACACTCAGGACAATGGAACCCCCAGGGCTTAACAGAGATATCGGATTCTTATATCACTATACATGCTAAGTCACTCAGTTTTAAAAGGTGCCACTGGACTCAACCTTAGTTCTCACATCTGCTGTTAATTCTTATTATCTGTATATTAATCTGCTGCTATTCACAGACCTTACCAACTGCATTATTCCAATCTTAGCTCTACTTATGCATCTTGACTCTAATTAGTCCTTTTTGGCAACTACCCGCAGTCATATGTAACGCTTAAGGAAATCTGTTTCACTGTATCTGAGGAAGTGTGCATCTATACATGCTAAGTCTCAGTTCTCACTTATATCCAGAATTGAACTTTGCTGGTCTTGGAGTGGCCACCAGTCTCAAAGTTCTCACATTTGTTGTTAACTTGGGAGTACTATGTACTCATTTGGAGTAGTACGCAATGCTCCGTCTAAGCTGCGGAGTCTTGTGAGTAAAAATTCTATTTTGTGAGCTACTAGCATTAAAGTTGTGAGCAAGCAATTTGGCTACTGCATAAATTAGTTTGCTCTGGAGCTATCCTTCCTGAGTGAAGACAAAAAATGTGTGAGCTGGAGGCTAAAAAACTGTGAGCTAGCTCACACTAACTCAGCTTAGAGGGAATATTGCTGTGTACAGTTCTGGTCGCCACACCTCAAAAAAGATATTATAGCATTGGAAAAAATGCAGAAAAGGGCAACTAGAATGATAAAAAGGTTGGAACACTTTCTCTATGAAGAAAGGTTGAAGCGCTTAGGGCTCTTTAGCTTGGAGAAACGACGGCTGAGTGGTGACATGACTGAGGTTTATAAGTTTATGCATGGGATAGAGCAGGTAGAGAAAGAAGTACTTTTCTCCCTTTCTCACAATATAAGAACTCATGGGCACCCCATGAAATTGCTGAGCAGTTAGGTTAGAACAGATAAAAGGAAGTACTTCTTCACCCAAAGAGTGATTAACATGTGGAATTCACTGCCACAGGAGGTGGTGGCGGCTACAAGCATGGATGGCTTCAAGAGGAAATTTGATAAACATATGGAGCAGAGGTCCATCAGTGGCAATTAGCCACAAAGAATAGATAAGAACTCTCAGTCTGGGGCAAGTGATGCTCTGTATTCTTGGTACTTGGGGGGGGGGGGCAATAGTGGGAGGGCTTCTAGTGTCCCGGCCCCACTTCTGGACCTCCTGAGGACACCTGGTGTTTTTGACCACTGTGTGACAGAGTGTTGGACTGGATGGACCACTGGCTTTATCCACCATTGGCTTCTCTTATGTTCTTGTATTTGTACACTAATTTGCTGTCATTCACAGGTCTTAACAACTGCTTTAATCCAATCTCAGCTATACTTATCATCCATTTACTTATGCATCTTGACTCTAACTAGCCCTTCATGGCAACTAACCCCCCACCCCACCCTCTCTCTACCTATATGTAAGGCTTGAGGAAAACTGTTTCAATGTATGTGATAAAATGTGCAGGCACACAAAAGCTTATACCCAGAATTAAACTTTGTTGGGCTCAAAGGGTACTACTGGACTTAAACTTTGTTCTATTGCTTCTGACCAATACAGCTACCCACCTGAACCCAAGAACTGCTACTGGTCTTCTTCCTGGTTTTTGGTGTTTGGCATTACGTCATGTTTTCATGATTTTATTGATTTATATATACTTTATTTAAAATGTTTTTGATGTTGAAATGTTTAATGTTTGCTGTCTTGGAGAACCTATTTGGGTAGAAAGGCAGCACAGAAATATTTCAAATAAAATAAACAAACATTTGTTAGTAATAAGAGCTGACATCAATTCTTCCTTCTCTCACTGCAGCATCTAATTACAGGGGAGAACCTGAGAATAACATCACATTGCCATAGAACAAAGTTTGAGTCCAGCGGCACCTTTAAGACCAACAAAGTTTAATTCTGGGTATAAGCTTTTGTATACATTTGATGAGATCTGCATGCACACAAAATTAATCTTTGTTGATCTTACCCAGAATTAAACTTTGTTGGTCAAGGTGCCACTGGACTCAAACTTTGTTCTATTGCTTCAGAATAACAGGGCTACCCACCTGAATCTATCACATTGCCATTTTTCCCCCACCCCTTTGTTACTGATTACTAACATATCATCATATGTTCTCCCTAACTAAGAGACACAGTAAAATACAGCAAGAGAAGACTAGGTGATAAACTAAACACACAGCTTTCATTTTGAGCAGCAAAGATGCATTTACCATAATATTTAGTTGGACTCTGGCCTTGCCCCACCCCAAAAAGGAGACACCTCTCAGACATAACTTCAGTGGCTGACCTATAGCAAGTTACTAGCAGAAGATTAGAGCATCATGAAAATGTTTAAAGGTTCTCATTTTCTTGCTTTCATCTGGAGCTAATGCTCCAGTCTATTAATGGTTTCACAAATGCATAATACACAAATAAAGAAATGCAAGTAGTTAATTTACCACTCAGGTGGCACCATGCTTCCGTCCACTTCCCAGAACGTATTTTTGCCATTCATTTCCTCAGTATACACAACCCATCTGTGACGACCTTAAACATAAAGGTAAATACAATTAATCTTTACATGGTATTTAGCTGTACAAAATACATTTCAATAAACTAACACAACCTTCAATAATTACTAATAGGGAATTCTGCAACCCGTATAATCAAGGTTTTCATAAAGTCAGAATTCAGGGCTAAGAATATATTTATTTGCATTATTTGTTTAGCTTTCAAAATGCTGGTTTCAGCTTTTGACAAAAGTCTGATATAGAACAAAAAGCAGGGTAACAAAGGCAGTGAAATGAATAATATATAGTCTACTATAATATTTCTACACAAAGGCAATGCACATGTGGATGAAAGAATATTGCCTGTTCTCAAGTTGTTACCAGCATTAACAAACACTGGCTGCAGTCACACACACAAAATAATCCACTTTCAATGCACTTTCCAACTGGATGCTGCCAGTTCACACAGTTAAAATCCAGTTCGGAAGTGCATTGAAAGTGGATTATTTAATGTGTGTGACCACAGCCACTATTTCTGAGCATGTGATGTGGGAAAGAAGATTTTCCCAAATGAAAGTTGTTACAGGAAACTTTCCACCCTACACATGTAAATATTGTCTGTCTATAGTTGTCAGGGTTGTTGTACTGCAAATCAATCATGTTAGATGTACTAAATGTATCATATGAACCATTGACAAATCCCAGTGCTTGTACCTTGCATATCTACCTCCCTTTGCTAACATTATTTAAATATTTAAATTATTTATTTAAATAGGTAAATTTGCCAATTCAAATTTTCTCAGAAAACTCACTACTGTTCTGAGCCCCAATTTCAATATTACTAAAAACACCAAATACATATCTTAAGCACTAAGGTAATGTTTTTCTTTGGATTGTCTTTGAATTATAATCAGTATTTTTATTGGCTTATGACTGGCTTCCACATCATTGTACATTATCAGCCCTAACAGTATTTACCAGTCAAGTACATTACAGGCAGCTAACAGTTCAAAATCACCTCTAGAAGTCTAGAAATGTATAATGCATTGTGCATTTTTAGCTGTACATGCCCAGGCATTTAAATTCTCATTTAAAATTTCCAACAATGTGCGATCAAAAAACAAACAAAACAGCTATTGCAGTGATTGCAGTGTTATGCAATTACTCCAGTTTATGTCTATTAGATCAATGGGCTTAGATAAAATCGTGCTCATGTTACGGTGACAGCACTAACGTCCTGCATATACATGTATATATCTGCTTTTAAGAAAGAGGAATCGCATGTGCACTTTACTAATGTCGCTGGGGGGGCTGTACGTGGATTAATGGGAGAGATCAATCACATGTTCAGCTGTAGGTTTGATGAAAGTAACAGGAGTATTGTGAAATGCACATATAAATCAAAAACCCCTTTACAGTATTCTCCCACACAATCCCCGACAGCTTTTTTCTCTCTTTCCTACTGCTAGGGCTTGGTCACAGTAAATAATCCAAATCTTAGGTGACTGGGAAAATGGCATTTACTTTACTAGAATATCTTTTCAAATAAATTCATTGGCTACAACTGCTACAGTAAAAAGAAGATGGAAAGCATCCCTCTTACTACCCAATCAAAAATTCTGAAACCCAGTCACTTTTTTCATATTCCTATACGCCAGAAAAAGGGCAGTAAACTACTATGTGTAAGAGCAAAATCCCAAGTACCTGGTACAACAGCACTTCAGAGGGTCCTCTTATCACTCTCAGAGCCTTAGTTCTTTCGGGAAGTTTAAACAGGGAGCTCAACTCAACATAAATGATAAAAAACCTGTTTTTCTTTTGACAAAGATGAATTAACTTATTTACTAGAATAGTTTAATTACTCAGGTGCGTGCACTCACCAAAGAAGTACCTGTTGTCTTCATAATATTTGTTTCCATATTTGTCAGTGCCTACTAATGCACCAGTCTTCAGATCATTGACCCTGCAAATTCCCAACAGAAAAACAATATCAACTGTTTTATCAGACCACATACCACAGAAAACGAAGTCGTATCCTAATCGTCACAGAAATCAATAGTTATACACAAATTTAACAACTGGCTATTAAACACTTTCCACTGACAACCCAATCCTAAACAATATTATTCTCACAGTAATTACTTTCCACTATGTATGTTAAATCGGTAATTCATAATTACTCAAACGTTTTGCAAAAGAACCCTTGTCGAAACATCAGTGAATACAAAGTCAAACGTTAGAACAGCTTTTAACTTCAAACAAGCACATTTCTAGCCAAAGGTGACAGGAAGGCAGAGTACTTTCTCCCCGTCTTCTGTTAGTTATAAACTCGACAAACACTAGCCTTCAGGCTTCGAACTAGAAGCGGCAACGGAACCACTCCGTCGCATACTTCTTCAAAGGGGACGGGTATCTATGGTCGTCAGGCTAAAAGCCTTCGATCGACTAATGGATGCTGGACGGCCACATCTCCTCCCTCCCCAGGCCGCAACCGAGCTGCCAAGGCAGAAGAGCGCGCGCGGAGGAGAACCCCTTTACCTGAAGAACTGTACCACAGCCCCGCGAAGGCCACCATGACCCCAAAGCTGTTGCCACGCCCTCTTGGCCACCTGAACATACTCCGCCATTTCCTCCGAGGGAGTCGCGGGTCGTCGCTTTGACTTTGCGCCGGCAAACAGCCGACTGCGCAGCTGCAGCTCTCGGCTCCTGCTTCATTGGCCCACGTGGTGCTCCTATGCAAATTCACGCACGAAAGAGCGCTGCGGAAACGGTTTGAAAGCCTGTGACCCTTTAAAGTCGATAGTGGTCCTTAAGTAATTAGGTGTTGAATTTTAATGATGGGGGGAGAGGTATACGGCAGCCTTTTAATTAATGGAAGAATGTAAAGGGAGCCATGGGGGGAGACCAAATATGCGGGTTGCTACATAGAATGCAGTGTTATGCAATTACTCCAGTTTATGTCTATTAGATCAATGGGCTTAGATAAAATCGTGCTCATGTTACGGTGATAGCACTAACGTCCTGCATATACATGTATATATCTGCTTTTAAGAAAGAGGAATCGCATGTGCACTTTACTAATGTCGCTGGGGGGGCTGTACGTGGATTAATGGGAGAGATCAATCACATGTTCAGCTGTAGGTTTGATGAAAGTAACAGGAGTATTGTGAAATGCACATATAAATCAAAATCAAGTATGTAACTTTGTATAGGATTGCTCTGTTACTGAACTGGCCATTAAGGATCAAATAGCTGCCATCTGTATAAACCAGGGTTACATAACTATAAATACTGTTTGTTTACTTATTTTTAGACTCATGCCCCTCCCCTCCCCTGGGTTACATGGGTCGGGGCAGCTCACAACATCAATAAAACAATCTTTGAGTAAAGGTAAAAACATACTTACAAAAATAATTACATTACAGTCTATAAAATAGCACCCTAGTTTAGCCATCAGAATAAAAATATAACCATTTGGCATGCAACAACCAGCACCCAGATTGTTGTAAAAAAACAAAAGAAACAAGCAGCACTACTGATAAGATAGTGGGAAACTGGCCTCGACCTCAACAGAAAGCCTGGTGGAACAACTTTGTCTTGCAGGCACTACAGAATCTAGAAAGATCCTGCGGGACCCAGATGTCATCTGGCAGAGTTCCACCAGGCAGAGGCCGCTATAGAAAAAGCACTTGCCCTTGTGGAGGACAGTCAAGCCACCTGTGGGCTGGGCACCACCAGCAGACTCTGTGTTCTTGGGGGGGGGACATATAGGGAGAGGTGGTCCTGTAGGTATGAAGGTCCCAGACCACTTAAGGGCTTTAAAGGTGAGAACCAGCACTTTTACCTTGATTCGGAAACAACTTCTAGAGGTACCTTTTGCTAACTTAAGAAGGCTGGCTCACTACATTAATGCCCGAAAATATTTTGTGTTCCTTTCAGTCAGAACTCCTTTCTGTCAAAACTGTGCTTCACACACTGCAGGTTCTCTGCCAGTGCCTTTTCTTTTCACCATCTCCAAGACTCTCAGTAAGCATCCTTTTCTCTTTCCACAGGCTCCATTCTCTTGCACATTCTCTCTGCATCACCACGGGTTTCCATCCTATCTCGGGATGCATTCACACTGATGCTATGAAACAGCAGCAAAGTACTTCATTCCTCTATTGTCCACAATGCCAACTCAGTTTATGCTTTTCATACATCAGTAACATAGTACAGAAGTGCTCTATGCTTAAGGTAGAGAAGTCCTTTGGAGTACAGGTACTAAAACACTCTTAGTTATCCCGTCTTCTTCTGCTTCCCCATGCAGAGGCCTTTCGACAGCCTCATGTCTGTGACCTGTTCTCCCTTTCTTTCAGAATTCATAACACTGTGCTCACATTATAAGTTAGCCTTTTTAGCATAATGCACAAGGCTGTCAGTTCACAGCCCCATCTCAGTTACTTCATCTCCCTACCTCTGCATGTCTCTCTGTTATCCCAACATTATTGGGGTGTTTGCAACCCAATAATGTTTTGCTGTTTCCAGACTATTAATCTCTTCAAGTTTGACAGCTGCACCAGACAAAACTTTCCCCAGCACTTTAGTAAAACACAGTCTCAGAGACAAATAGGTAGCTGGCTGCTATAGGATAGGAAAAAATTGAACCAGCTCTTAGAAAAGAGGACCAAGGAGGAAGTCTGGGAAATGATGTAGTAGTGGTCTTCCACACAGCTTCCTGTTTTTGATGGATTTGAGGTTTTGTTTCTGCAAGGAAACTGAGAAGTGTGCAGACCATTGGTATCTGGAGTATTTCCACAAAGCCAAAAATTATTAAGGATGGCACTTAACTGGCCCATATTGTGCAGGAATGGCACTGGGTTTTGCTGCTTGTGCTCAGTCACATTAGAGCGTTAATGGAGTATGTTAGGTGGAAACACTGGTGTACTGCTCTAAAATTGCATTCTCAAAGAAGAAAATTGGTATCTTTGAATTTAAAGAGAAAGGAGCACTTGGTAAATTACAAGCTATAAACCATGATAGAGAAGTGAAATCTCCATGTTCACAGAAATAATACTGCTGTTGGCAGGCAAAGAATATAGGTTGACCATCCATTTGCCTTGTGAACTTTCCAAGCAGTTTGGTAAGGAATAAATATATTCCAGGAAACACAGAATGCTAAACTGTTCTTGTTCTTAAAAGAAGAAAAAGGGAGGAGGGAACTGGACAGCTCAAGCCCTAACACCACATAACATTCTGGAGGGGAAGATTTGGATTGGGGGAAGTGGAAATCTCCAAATAGTCTAGCCCAATTTCCCATAATTTCTCTGTCAAATCTTGATTACCAAACAAAATTGAGTATTTAAAACACTTATCTCCCATAAATAGGAAATACTATTTCTGACCTTGACAGTGCAATCCAAAAAATACTTTACTAGGAGTAAGACTCATTGAGTAGACCTGCTTTTAAAGCACTGTAAATCTGATTTTACTAGCCTTAGTCAAAGAGATGTTAACTACTGGCCTTTATATTTTTATATGGATGGCTACTACTTCCCAGAATCCAAAGCAAACAGTAGTCTTCTTTAAATTTCAACAAGACTCTTCAAGGATCCTGACCATGCTCCCCACTCTTGGAACATGAGGGCAGGTGGGGGGGTTAAGTGTCCACTATCCCATTCTCCCTAAAAGGCTCAACAACTGCTGGGGAGAAGTAGTCTGGGATAACTGGATAAATGGCTCTTCTTCCAATTCCAAAACTTTGTACTTTTTAGGACAGAAGATGGAGATTTCACTTATTAGTTCTTTCATTAGCAGGTCACCAACATGTTGCTGTTTGGCTGATTTTAGTGAGGAGTGTGACTCTGAATTCCTTCTCTTCCTCATATTTAAACTCTGCAATTAATCTCTATAATCTGCTTCTCTGGGAGATTTTTGGCACACTGACACACATATAAACCAGTGTGTAATTTACCAATGTAACTAAGGTGGTCCAGCTGGTGTTCAAAGTACAAAGATGCAGATAGTCCAATTAATCCAAATATCCAGGAATCCAAGGCAGATAAAATAGTTTAATCAGTTTAACATGTAATTTAAAAAAGTAAAAAAACACAGATCAACTAGATGAGGCTACTCATTTGTTGCCATCTTCGAGGTTGCTGCTACCTACTGAGATCTGCTAATTGTTCTACTTCAGATGCAGAAAAAAGGGCCTTAAAATAGTGGCTTAGGTCTTTTTTTGTCCCTCTCTGTTTTTGAACCTTCAAGCATGATAATGAGTTCTGGAAAACCCCAAAGCTTGCCTAGTGTGTCATGTATGGCTGCCCAAATCTTTAAAAATTCTTAATGTACTGTACACAACAAAACAAATATTTGGAAGATAAATAAATTCAACAAACAACGTTTAAGAATCTACCACAAAATATAAAGTTTCCCTGCAACCTTTGCTGAGCCTCTATTGACCTTTGAGAGGGTCTAATTAAATTAATTTTTTTATCATAAGTTGTATTTGGATTTGTGTTGAACAATGTCATGTATAATAAATGTTGGTACAGTAAAAAATGGAACATATTCTGCTACAGTAATTGTAGCAATTTATGTGGTACTTTTCAGAGCAGAATATTAAGTTTAATTTATTTTTAAAATTTGAATATATATGTAATTGCATGCAGACAAAAAAATGACAAAATTAAATGGTTAATAATATCGCATAGTTAGAAAGCTGAAGCAGCAAAGTGAATGCATCTGATCCAAAATATTATCATTCATTCTGTATTAAAATCTGAATTATAAACAGTTCCAAGTCTTTGTATGTACAGGATCACATGAAAGTTTTTTTAAATGGATTAATATAACTGCATTCTATAATAAAAAGTTACAATTTATTTTTAAAAATACAGCCAAAATAGAATTTACACTTCTTTTGATTTCAAGACATTTACAGTAATTTTTATACAATGGCAAGACAGTCATTGGGACATTTTCACTGCTTATGCTACAAGTGAACCACAAATAAAATTTATACAAAAAGTGGAATGGAATGAAGAAGCGATTGATTTCCAGGAACACCAGAGTGGAAATAGGAATAACAAATATATTGAGCCCATTAGAGAAATGTACAATGCAGTAGACATTTTAGAAGGATTTAAAACAGCTCAAATTGTAACTACAAGAAACACCTGGTAATATAGAATCAAGAAAATATAATACAACTCTATGTGCGTATATGTTGTTGCACAGATACACACATATTTTGGGGGGAAATGCAACTCTTCACTTCATTATTATTAGGGGAGATTTTCTATTAAATCTGTTTAGGAAAACCTGATGCAAATATTCCTGTCTTTCAAATTGCAAAAAGCCCTTTTCACAGGCTAGTAATAATTTATCAGTTAGAGGCAGTTGTGTTAGTATCATCAAATGTAAAACAAGGAAAGTTATAAAATAACTACATGGGCAATCCTCAATAACAGTAAATTAATATTTCATGTTGGTGCTTGGTTAACTTATATGGTGATTAAAAACAACTTTTAATTATCAAAACTGCTTTGGGGGGGAAATTCATAGACTGAAGGTGTTCAGCAGCAAACATAAAATTTGTAATGAGGATTCTGTGATGATTACTGTTCAGGAAAACAGAATTCACATAAATTCCATAATTGGTTTATTTCTTGGTTTTTAATTTTAAATAGCACTCCCGAAAAATTCTGACCATTCCTCCCCTCTTCTTATAAGAACTGCATTGGTTGAGAATTTATCTACACCTTGTAGATGGGTCAAGAATGACAGAGAAGATACAGTAAAGGTGGTATATTGCTGTGTGATGGCTCAAACACTTGGGTTAAAGGGAACCTCCTACAGTAGTCAGTTTGATTCTTAATTGGGTGTAGGGGCATCTGACTGAAATGAACAGACTTGGCACTGATAAACTATATAGTATATAGCAGAACTTAGATAATAGTACACAATAAAAATTTGATGACATTAAAGGATCTGTAATACTTTCTAAATCATAAGATCAGCAGGTAACTGAACATGACAACTACTGGTTTCCAACATTAACCCAAATAATATAGGAATTACTTTGGGGGCTAACAATGTCAAACCAATTTTATAGCCCTCCTGTGATTTCCCTCCAATACTTTAAAAATGCCCAGTTCGAGTTGTTGAACAAAAATTTAAGTTCTGCTCGAAGCAGCTGAAAGATAGCCAAAAATTCTTATGCTATCACATGAGAAAATTAGTTGGCGTGCTCAGGATTTCAGCCTTGCATCAAAAACTGTCAAAAGTGAATTTGTAGAAACAAGATAGCGAAAACACAACATTGGGAGGAAAGTTAATTTATTTTTTTCTAAAACATCAAGCTGAAATGTCTTGGTGAAGTTACTCACGTATCAAAGACTAAGTTTTGTACATTTGTCTGGTGTCATTACTGTCAGTGTTCCAGATACAGCTAAACTACAAAAATAGGATGAACTATTCTTGATTTTCATTAGATTCTAAGTAATCTACAAGTTCTTGAAAACCAGATAAAAAGCAAGTCATCCTGAATCACCTCAAACTATTCTGTTGTGTTTCTCAAACGTACAAGAAGAGAGAAAGTTGCACCTTCTTTTATTTTTCTTCTTGCAACTGCACAGGAAAGCTTCTTTTGTTATCTCTCGGAGATAAATGTACATTTACATCACCATGATTGCCATGGTATAGAATCCGTGGTTCAACATTTATACAGCATGACCAATTATTTGGGAGTTGTAATCTGCAGTCTCCATTCTTAGAATATATGGTATGATGCTGTCTATTTGAACATTTCCAATAAGTCCTGCGAAAAACAATTCTTCTGTGATAGCAGCACTCATCAGTCTCAGGGCAGGCAATCTGAGAAGTAACCGAGACAGTCTGGAAGATAGATTTGACAAAAGGGTGGCACAATTTTACATGCAAAATAAATCTGATTGTTTATTGGTATTTAATTAGTAAAAAAAACAAAAGTAAAAAGTTTTTCAGCTATAAATTACTAAGTGTTAAATATTATTCACATCTTTGGCTGTGTAATGTTAATAAGCTTTTTTGTGTATTTAGATTTGTTATTATAAAGTGAGGATACATTTGGTTAGCCAATCAAGTAAAATTTTTCAGATGTTGTACAAGAAATGTTATTACTATGCTGTAGAGTTCAGCCAAGATTTATTGATATACAAATCCCATGGATAGGCTTTAGCAGCTGGTCATCCATATTCTGGGCAGGAAGGGCCAGAGACAAGCAACGAGAAACTATAGTCCTTGTTACTGTTACATTTGGCTAGCATATATTTGCACCAGCATTTGCATCTTATATGGGCCAGATGCCACATGAGCGTAAAAATACAAGAACTGTTTGCTGGATCAGGCCAAAGAGCCTTCTACAGGTTCAGCACGATCTCCAACAGTGGGCAGCCAAACATAAAGCACAGCATAACAGAGACAGGATCATATGCATGGGATATAAAGGAAATCCACCCCCTTTCTATCATGCTAAAGCAATTGCCCTTTTGTACAATGGCAGAAGGTTAAAGCATGCCCAGATTAGCAGGAGAGTTATGGTTTGGTGCCTGTTCAGAGGTTGTTTGGCATAGAGAAAACTCAACCAAGTACGGATGCTGACATTATGAACACCCCTCAGGGAATCAAAGCAACAAAATAATGTCTGATCTAAGTTGTACTGTGTGATTTTAAACACTGTATCTTCCTCTCTCAGAAAAAGAACTGGGCTATTCTATCACAGCAACAGGGAGATATTGGTGTTCACATAAATGCAGTATGGCCTGGATCGAACCTCTTTTCTGTGCAGTAACAGCACTTTTTACTGGCTTGACCTTTGTGGTATGAAGCATTTTAACAGCCCCCAGCCCATCAATATGTGCAAAGGTACCATTTGGGCTGTCATGCCAACGGGTGCCAGGCACTCAATACTTGAAATTCTTACATCAGAGCAACGGCTTATATAAAATCAGGCCATTAATTTCATTTCTGTAGGAATGATTCTGCTACTTTAGGATTATCCACTGAAAGTAAAAGGCAAGTCTTGGAATGTGACACCAAGTGCACAAAAGGGATATTATCCTTTAGATTTTACACTATAAACACTGAAGAAAATCTTCTCCACACTATAAAAAAATGCATGCCTAAAGTTACACAATTCTGAGAAAAAACAACACATTTTTAATGTCAAGACATATGTATCGAGGTTACATACCTGTAGGTATCATCTGGATATACTATTGTTACATAATCTTGAAACTCCTTATATGCTTTTTCTTGAAATTTTTCAATCTGTAGCACATTTTCTAAGCCTGGATGATCTAAAACAAGTCTATTGTTAGATACGCTTTGATTACAGGACACACACAAAAATTGGCAACAAACCAAAACACCATAAGATGCAGCCTCTAACCATACCAACTGCAAATAGATTCTGTTATTTTCATTGTGCAGGACCTGCTGAGAACTAGGGCTAGAAAATTCAAGCAATGTAACTAGGAACAATGAAGTGTTACTTAAGAACACTTAAAACTTGTTGTGTGTGTGTGTGCACGTGTGTGCACATTAAATATGTAAAATACAGCTTCCATTAAAACATAATAAAAGAACTGGATAGTGCCACACCGCTCTTCAGGCAAGTCTGGCCAGGAAGAAGTGGCTTCCATCAGGCCATCTCCCTTGCTCTCCACTCCGTCCCCTCCTCCTTCTCTACCTTTCTTAGCCCCTTCTCTTTCTCTTTGCCTGTCTGTCCCTTCCTCTTCATGCCTTCTTTCCCTTCCTGCCTCCTGGATACCGCCCTCGCCAGTTCCTCATCTCCTTCTGTCCACCCATTTCTAATTCCAGGTGGGCTGTGCCCAGATGGTTTCACTGACATTGCTCTATAACCACGCTTTAATTTAATTTCTATTTTTTTATTTTTTTTAATCAATAAAAGTTGGCAAGTGTTTCCTTAACCAGAGAGTTTGCTTTAGCAGAAATAGATTTGATTTGGCCTTCAATAATACCGTCAGGGCCCGTCCCTTCCCCCAAACATTACTTTTATAATCCTAGCCACCAACCCACAAGTTTCAGCTCAATTATCTGTTCTGAGCTGTGTGTCATTGTTCTGACCATCCCAATACAGAAATATATAAAATCTGTGACCATTTCATACAGAAATATATAAACTCAAAAGAATGGTCTTTTTCACAAAATAGACTGGAAAGTAAAACCACAAGGGCATTATTTGATTAATTTTCTTGACATTATTTTATTTGGACTGACCAGATAAAAGAGATTACATAGGTTTAATGCATTACTATTTAGATGTATGATTATTTACACCAGTTTCTGGCTCAGGTGTACAATACAGCAAAATACACAACAAGTACTTTACTGTTGAAATATTATCTCAACCGCTATAGCAACTACTAGGCAAAATGTTGTCTCCCTGAAGTTTTATATGCCACTAACCTGATTCTGGATTATCTGCCAACTAGGGGGACTAACAGAGCAATCCGGAGGGGGCGGGATTGATCCCTATGCTGGCATAATTTGGAGTTATGTCAGCATAAGGGCAATTTATGCTGGGGTAGGGCCCAGTGCCCGCAGAGCTAGGAGCATCTATCTCCTGGGGTGGGGTGGATGCAGGTGACCTGCACCATGGAAGGATCAGTCATCCGTGCAGATCTGCAGTCCCATCCATGACCCCCCCCCCCCCCCCCGGTTATGCTTGCAGAAGTTACACCTCAGCTGTCTGGCCAGAGCTGAAACTGACGCACAGCCTACCTGTCTCACCTGGTAGAAATTCCTAGCTATGTAGTCACTGTTGTCCCTTCCCCTTTTCAGAGGATCCTAAGCAATGTGAAAAACAGAGTGGCTGACAGAGCCAGGCCACCTCATGGCCACAGCCACAGGGGCCCAGGTGCAAACATCCCCCATGGCAGCAACCTCACCGACCCCTCTGGATGCCGGAGGCCGCCATGCATCATCAGACTTGACTGAGCCCCATACCTGGCCAGGTGTGCCCAAGGGCAGCACTGAGTTCAATCCATACTGGCAAGCAGACCACACTGTCCGTTCCAACAACACCCAAATGGGGACATGTGCTGGGGGAGGGGTGTCTAGCCCTCCTTTAGGGGGGAAGCCCATACAGGGCCCATGGCACCCCCACACATCATGGTGGGGTTCAGGGGTCATGGATGGGCCTTCAGCTAGTCCATCATTCCCCATCCGGGATGAGGAGAGTAGAGGCCCCCCAATGACTGGGGTGGCCATCAGGATGCCTCTGCCACCAGATGCATGCCTGCATACACTCCTGCTTGAGATAGCCCCTAAGATCCTGCCTTGCAGAAGCCCCCGGTGACGGGCCCTGTTCCCTGGCCCACGGACCCTCCACATCGGCCCTACCAAGAGGAAGCAGGAGGCACTGCCACACTGTGATGTTATGGAGCATGGTGCACACTGTGAACAGCTTCACCACTACCAGAGGCTGCATAGCCCTGCAGCCCCCTGTGTGGTGGAGGTATAAGAACTGTATCTTCAACTGGCCAAATGCCCACTCAATGACCATGCATGTTTGTCAGTGAGCTAGCCAAGGACTGTGACATCTCAAGCACCCCTGCAACAACCCTCTGGAAGGATCCACACAGCTTCTTGCAATTGTGGGGAACCAGGTTTATTTTAAACAGTAAACTTTCCCCTCAGTTGCAGTTCTTAGAGCAGCAAGTGTAAAGGCTTTGGGTTTGCTGTGGTGAGATAAGTTTTGTGGTGAGTAAGTAGTACATGCAGATCACTGAGGCAGGAGTTATATGTAAATAACAAAGATTTATTTATTTTCAGGTTGGTTTTAATGAACAGATCAACAGCACGGGTCTCCAGGTGGTCAAAGGAGACACCTGGCTGAGACACGTACACTTAATTTAAGCCAGTTATGTCTTCCGACTATGGTTTGAATTCTCTTTACTGCTAATAGGTACAAAAAGGCTTTCCCCAACTAACCACTAGGTTGGATCCTCTTGCACACAAAGGATGCTACTCACACCAGCCTGCCCTTTCCCCAGAGTCAGACTAAATGGTACAAGTTCTGCTCATTACCAGAGACAGGCCTCACAGCTGGATACTCTGTCTTCTCCCACAGGTAAAGCTAAACCACTCTGCCATGCTACCAGACAGAGTTACCCTTCCAACTGTCTGCTCTTTTACTGAGGCAGATCTAAAAACTACCACTGTTCTCTCCTGAGACAGACCTGAACTAACCCCTGCTGTGCTCACCTCCAACATTCCAACCCCCCTCTGAATGGTGACTGGATGCAGCAGCACTCCAGTAGGCTCAGCTGAGTAACTGGTTTTCCCTTCAGGGGTAGAAGTGTGTCCTGTCGATTACACTACTACTACTCAAAGGTCAAAGCAACTGCAGTCCTTCAAAATCTCAACACTAATTTAGAGATCAGAAATTCTGACAATTTGGAGCTTTTCTTTTAAAGCCTTGTGATTTCTGAAAATTAGGAAAACAAAAAGTTTTCCCTGCACCAATGAAAACTTAAACACCTCACACACAGTTCTGAGATCCTATATTGTGCTGAAAGGGCCATATGAGTTAGGCCTTATGTGCCTGCTCCTGTGAAGCTTTTTCAGCGAGGTTCAGTAACATGAGTAATATGCAAACTAAGTTTAACACCCGCAGAAAGTGCAAGCTTTATTAAAAATTGCACACACAGTCTATTTATTTTAAGCAGTCGAGAGGTTTACCCAGAATGTCAGCCATGCAAGAATTTATGTAAAAGGTGATTTTTCAGATACTGACTATCAGAATAAGATCAAATGCTGTAGTTTTTACATACCAGGGCTGAAGAGGACAATTGCTTTCAGGTAAGCATATTCATAACCATCCAGACAAAGCTTTACCATGCTGTTGCAGAACTCCTGCAGTTTGAAGATATGTTCCATCACAAGCTTTCCTCTCTCTGCCGACAGCTTATCTGGTTAATATAAATCAATTCAAATGTAATGAGGATTCTCTTATTGGTTGCTTAATTGGTTTTAACCAATGCATGTCTTCAATAAAAATTGATTTAAAGTTTAATTTAAGCTACGGCTGAATTGTTTAAGTCTTTAAAAACTAGTTAACTGCAATTTTATAATGCTTGCTGTACAGGCAGTTTTAAATGCTTATTGTTGGGCATTTAAGCAGAAGATATAAAAAGGAAATACAAATAATTTGTACATTCATCCTGACAAATTTAAGTAATTTGCAATTATACACAAGGCTTAAGCTATGTGCTTCAGCATGTTATAAAAAAAATTACATGACACCTAAATGGATAATACCTTAAATGTATTTTCTGAGCCCAAGCCGCTATCCATTGCTCTCAAAATTTGTTGTGTACACTTAATTTTACTGTTCTTCCTCAGTTTCATCTCTTTTAAGATACTGTGGCACAAAGACAGCAGTTGAGGCCAGACAAGGGCCAAGCTTCTGGCAGCAGTTGCTCCAGGACTGGGCGGGGCACCACTTGGGAAAGCAGCAGCAGCCTGATCACCCCCCAAAGGAGTTCGGCTGAGTCTCCCCACCACCACCAAGCAGCTGATGAGCAGAGCAGCTGAGGCAGGAGGTTTGCCACCCCAGGGCATTTGCTGAGGGCACAATGAGCAGAAAGGGTTTCTGACTAGCCCTTTGCAAACCTAGCTGGGGTGAGCCAAGGCAAGGAAGCAGGTAAGAAATTAACAAGGCTCAGAGAAGGGAGCAACCGTAGTGGGCTTGGCCACAGGGATAAAAAGGGAGATGTCAAAAGAGACAGGGGAGGAAAGGAAAACAACCTGTCTGGGAAAGGCAGAGAAGAGAGGAAGAGGAACCTAAAAGGAGAGCTATGGCCTTGGGCAACATAAGACAGCCAGACCTGTATAGCCCTGGTGAAACTGATGTCTGGCAGAGGCACACCTCATCTTTTGGTTTTAAAGGGCTAAAGCAAGCAGGTGAAGGGCACTGTATGCATGTGGATGCCTCTGTGGACTATGCTCACTGCAGAAGGAGCACCACTGAATCTGGGTGAGTCTCTGCTGACCATGAAAGACACTAATGATGTCCTGCTGCCCCCGGGCGGGGCCACAGATATCTCTTAGAATGTAAGCTTTCAGGGAAGGCCACATTTTAAAAATAATTTTGTAAACCACCTGATTATATTATGCAAGAGAGAGTCAGGCAAAGAATGTCAAAAGCTATCACCTACACTATATCCACACAATTTCTTCGGAAGTATACACTGCCTTGGCACTATGTGGCAGAATGGAGATTTGTAAGTTTTATAAATTAGCCTAAAACTGGAGAGATGCATATTTAGAGATCATCTTATCAACTTGATATTATTTATATATCACTACTAACTAAGCCTTTAACAGTGAACAATGATAATAAGCAAAATTAAGGCCTTTCATACAAATTCTGAGGCTTGTAAACATGCATTTTACCTTGCTGTAAGCTGTTATGAAGGTGATTAACAAATGCAGCTAATATAGTTGCTATATTCATCACTTGTGAACATTGTGCAAGACCAAGAGTAAAGAGTTCATTCCAGCAGGATTTCACTAATGATATGCTGTTGTCTTGCCTATGAATAACAAACAAAATTATATTAATAAAAACTTATTGAACTTATTACACTTTTGAGTTCAACAGTTAAAATATGCTCATAAGAATTTTTTTCACCAGGAAAAAATTACATTCTTGGCATATACATATACAGTATTAAATGCATGTCCATTCTGAAAATTCCCCAGTTAGAGGAGAAGCCTGTACATGCAGGGATCTGAATGTTTAGTTAACATGTCTATTTAACACAACTGCCATTTTTGACTCTGCTGACATTTCTTTGTAAATGTTTGAAACATAATGGAACGAAGCACGTTGAGTTTAAAAATAAAAATACAGCTACATTTTTCTTCAGGGTTTCTGTGGGATTTTAAAGAGGATTAAACTATGTTTTCTGATTGAAAAAAATACCCAATAGGAAAATTGCGCAGAGCTTTTGAAATGCTTTCTTGTAGTGCAGTTTCTCTGTTGTGACTCTCATTGTACCACTGGGTGCAGAGAACCTGCAAATATCAGATATGGAGGATTGATGCAAGATGCCTTTCATTACATCTTTTGTTGTTGTTGCTGTTCTTAAAACATACTGAACCAAATCTAAGGTCAATATAAATGTGGGAATTTGAACACAAATCTGAGTCCTAGTTTGGCTTACAATAATAATACTATCATGACTTGCTTGAATACTAGGATATTCTCTCATTTTTGGCTTCTACTGAATACTAGGAAAGGCAAGCTTATTTTGTTGAAAGAAACAACACTCATTTTGTCTTTTTGCCACTACTGACAAATTTATAAACAGTAAGATGTTTCGGAACACAATGTTTCGGAAACATGCACATTTTCTTAAGTACATAACATGCTTGCATGTATGGAGTGCAGAAACAACATAGAATGTACACAACATGAAACAGCTCAGTCGAAATATTTTGCATTGCAAGGATACTTCCATTACTAAGAGGAATGTATTTCTGAAACTTTAATCGTATTAAATAAAACTTTTCAATACTCACCCTAGAGCTTGAAAGGAAGGAATGGACCGTGCCCAGTGCATAGATAAAAACAGCAGTCTAGAAGCTGATTCACAAATATAATGAACATTCAGGTATTCAGGCATAGGAGAAGGCATGGTGAGCTGCCACAAAAGAGTTGCATTTAGATATTAATCATCTTGTGTCTCAAATAAATTATATTCTATTAGCAATTTAATATTAAACTTTGCAAATAAAATGACAATAGTTTTTGTGTTATAATATAAAAGATACAAGACTGAAAAACTGCAAGACTCTTTCATTTACTACAATTCATCTTTATAGATAACTTGCAAACTAAAATATAATTTAAATTCTATTTCTTCAACAAAGGATTACTTCTTGGACCCCAAGATTGTCCTCTGATCAGGGAAAGCCTGATACAAAAGGGCAGGCAAAGTAAACAAGCAAAACTCAGTTAACAAGACAAACAGGTCTTGATTAAGAATGGATATGTTCATCTGGATTAGCTAGTTTGAATTATAAAAATCTCTGAGAAATGAGGTTGCGAAGGTGCACAGAAACAATGTCTGCTATTTAAATAGACCTTTGCTTGAGTATCCCCACTATGTGGTCTTCTTCCCATAATTAGTAACAACTGCCAGAATTGTTGAGTGCCTAGTTATTTCTAATTAAATCACTTTCTCCCTCAGTTACACTGTTGCATTTTTCTACAACCACTGCACATCCTTATCATTATTCTACCCAAAGCTTCCTATCATAGCATCTTCTACATTCCTATGATCGCCTCGCTTCCTCTAACCCAAATCTAAAGTAGTCTCTTTCTCCTGAAGTCTTTCTTCTCAGCAGGCAACTTATTTTATAACAGTATATGATCTACCCAGCAATGCACAAACAACAATAATAGAGTAAGAACAGTGGTCTCTGATTTGATTTGTGATATATGAAAGCAGTTGCCACATAAAAATAATGAAGGGTGAATGATAAGGCCGAATGCTAGGATTTGCTTTGGAAAATTCATAGACATCCTACAGTGAAGTATTCACATTATGGCATCTCATTCTGCAGTTCACTAAATCAGTCCCCAAAGCCACCATGCTACCTAGTTTTATGAAGTGTAAGGTATGATACCTTTATTATTACTTATCTGTTGTGTCTGTATTTTTTTCTAATTTATATTGAATTCTTGTTTTACAATCAGTTTATGCTAGTGCTTTGGAATGGTTTTGACAGACAGCAGGATTTAGGTTTCTCACAAGAAACACTCTACTACTCAAGTAGCAGTCTGCATACATATTTGCTGACATCTGTTTGAGATAACAATTAAACATCAGTAACAATAAACAATCATTAGTCCTGAAAAATTCACATCATTGAGATTTTAAAAGCATCTATATAGAGGTTAAATGCTGTAATAATTAAAGTACCCTGAAAGCTACATGGGCATCGCTGAGAAGTGGGCCCTCTATTTCAACAATATTCATGCTTGCTTCTTCACCAACGAGACGTGCACTGGCTTCCATGCTTTCTGCAGAGCTCTGGCATGATGCACTCTCTCCAGGATTCAGTGCTTTTGCAAGAGTATCAAATGCCCTGAAACAAGAAACAAACAAGACAACTGAGAAAACACTGAAGTTGAGTAGGCACACAAGAGAAAGAGAGCAAAACTGAATTTTTATTATTTGAACACAGAGGTTGGTGGTGTTCTTATTTTGCACAAGAGAGCTAGTTACAGGTCCGAAAACTACCCAGAAACCAAATTAAGAATGGGGATAGATTGTGATTCCTAAGAATGTCTTATCCTGAAGCACTGGTACAAATATAAAGACAAGACCCTAAGAACATAATCCCCCCTTTCTTAAGCACACAAAGGTTGGGGGCCATGGACAAAAAATATCACCAGTATACTGATCATTATCATACTTCATAGCTTCTTTTAAAATATCATGATAAAAGAACAATTAATGTATGCCAAGAATTCTTCATCCCTCAGTCAGCTTTAGAAAAGGAAATGTATCATCATCATCTTATCAACACTCTTGATAAATGCAGTGGAAAAAAATTCAGCTGCAGTTACAGTGGTATTGAGAACATTCCTAATTATATGCATGTGGATGCCAAACATTTTATCAATGCTGCTGTGAAATGGTTTCAAGAATAAGTGCCTTCTGTAAATTTGACTTAAGGGAGTAGTTTTAAATATTAGTAAAATTTCTTGATAACTGATTTAAGTTCTATCCCCGGCTTGCTATTTGCTAGCCAGGAACAGAAATACAGTGCAATTCCACATGAGTGCACATGGAGTTTGTAATCTCCATCCTGTCTGAGGTGGAAGGTCATCAGATCTGTTGGTAAGAATCCACATCCTTGCACAGCAAACAGCTGTGCATGTTTAACTACATGCATGGTTTGAAAGCCAGGGTGTAGTAGTGGTTAAATGAGTCAGCTTAGGATCTGGGAGACTCAGGTTCAAATCTCCATTTTCCCACGTTTGTCCTCAGACCACCTACAGTTTTCAGATTCTACCGTTCCTTACCTTGAAACATCAGTATTTGCATGTTCATCTTGCTGCAGTTCAGACAATGATGCATCTCCATTGCTTAAACTTTCTATCACAGATAGGTCAGGACTACTTTGAGACATTTCTTTGGATTTGCTTAGACTTGCTAATGATGTTACCACATTTGCCAGCGTACTTAAATCTCCTTGACATGTCTCAACCTAAAAAAACAAAGGTGCAAATTTTCAACTTTCTTTTACATGAAGTAGTTTTGTGGAACCTACAGCACATAATTAAAGAAGAAACATAGCCACAAGCACTGTTTAATGTAACAGTGTTACGTATAATCTTCTCATACATGTATTGATTTGATGGTTTTTACATAGAAAAATGTACAAGAAGCTATCAGAGTACTGCAAATAACTGATTAAAATGTCTTCATCTGCCCACACATCTTCTTTTAACTCATCCTGATGAAATTACATGAATTATATAAATGAATTAAAAAGGCATTACTGGAAAAATAAACAGTGGTAGCAGTCAAGTCTGCTCAGAATGACAACAGGTAGGAGAGGGCTAAATAACTGAACTAAGCTAGTATGGAAAATCTTAACACTAGTCAGGTGCCCATGGTAAATGGCAGAGATGTATGAGTGTGAAGTATACGAAATCTTCTTCTAAGCTCAGTTTATCTCCCTGCAGTCTGTCCCTTTTGCTGCTGAAATCAAACTACCCTCCCCTCTGTGTTTTCTATGTGACTGGGCCAGATCAGCGTTCCAATATAAAAGTCTGTTGCCAACCTGCCCAGCTGACACCATATGCGGTTAAAAGTGAAAGCAAAAATATAACTTAATCAGCTACTATTAAAAAACTGCAGTCAGGTCACTCTTGTGACAGCAGCTGAAGTAACCTCTGCAGGCACGAAGCCAAAGAGTGAGACTGTCAGTCAAGAAGCAAGAAAGGGACCATGAGGTGCAGAGTTTGGAGTCACTGCACAGGAAGTGCTTGTTTCACAGAAGACTGCAGACAGGAAGAGGAAATTCTATGAGCAGGGAAAGGCAGTGACCAGTCATTGGAGAACAGAACAAAACAAGAAGCTAATGAAGCAGTGTAAGGTTGATGGGGTCACAATTTGACGGTTGGGGTACAAGGCTCTAGCATAATTCCCACTGGAGCCTGTTAGAAGGGCCAGCTGTGGGCAGCCACTCAAAAAAGCCATATGTGTGAGCTGTACCCAGGCTATTTCTAAGCCAAGGCTTATGAGTGGATAAATAGGGACAGTAATTTAGAGAGAGATATCAAAAGCATGGCATACAGTTGCTTGTCCAGAAGCTGCCAGTATTGGATGCAAGGAAAGTATGATAGCTTCAGGGATAAAGCCAATATGAACTCATTAAGCCAAACAGCCCTGATTGCCAGGGCTCTGATCAACCAGCTTTGCCTTCATTTCCCCCACTCTCTTTCACTTAATGGGAGAGCTGCCAAATGGATCATCTAGAATGATTCCCAGAAGTTTTCAGAGGGACTTTGATTCAGGCATCCCCACTTCCACTTACTTTGATATCAAGTATGTAGTGGAATGTTAATGCACCTCTCCTTGTCATGATTCAATATAGCTGCAGTCACAGAAAACCCCACTGGCTTTATTTCAAGGACAGTATTCCACACATAACCACTGTACATGATGCACTATACATTGGTCTCCCCACAAAATCAGTTCAAAAACTCCAATTGGTGTAGAGCACAACAGTTCAGCTATTATCAGGAACTAGACAGAGCATCGCATATTACTCTCATTCTACAGTCACTCCACTGGCTGCCCATCAGGCTCAGTTTGAAGTACTGGCCATCACAAAACCCTCCATGGCTTTGAATCCTCATATCTGTGAGACCGTCTCTCCCCCTGAGCTCTGCCACAACAGCTTCGCTCACCAGAGCAGGGTCTTCTGCAGGTGCCAGCCTATAAATGGGCAAAATCTACCAACTGTCCATACGAGTGTTCCCTCTAAGCTGAGTTGGTGTGAGCTAGCTCACAGTTTCTTAGCCTCCGGCTCACACATTTTTTACCAAACTCAGGAAGGATGGCTCCAAAGCAAACTGATTTATGCAGTAGCCAAATCGCTCACTCACAACTTTAATGCCAGTAGCTCACCAAGTAGAATTTTTGCTCACAAGACTCCACAGCTTAGAGGGAGCACTGGTCCATACACGTGTCTTCTCCGTTGTGGCCCCCACCTGAGGGAAAGGCCTGCCTGAGGAAGTCAGGAAGGCTCCCACTCTCCAGGCTTTCCACAAAATACGCAAAACTGAATTATTCAAGAGGGCTTTTCTATACAGGCAATAGAATTACATTGGACTAAATGATTCACAAAGTTACTTGGATAAATTATTATGGTCTATACTACTGTGTTTAGCTTGCTGAAACTAGGATCCTATTACGTAATTTTTGCATCATTTAATATGTCATGTTAATACTTATGCTTTGCTTCAGTTCTGTTTTTAGATTTCTGTTTGGTTCTACAACCCGGATCCTATTGTGTTGTTTACTGAATGTCCTGTCCTTTTGACTCACTCTGTGTAATCTGCTGTGAGTCCAAGTGAGAAAGATGGACTACAAATAACGTAACTAAATAAAAATAAAATAAACATTATACCTTATCTGGAGTCATCAGCACTGCAGGCTCATTCTTTATACCAGACTGATGAATGTTCACAAACATTCCGGACTCCAACATTCCTGTTGACCTAAAATAAAAAGAAACATATTTTTGCTTATTCCTTCAAGAAAAATTACAGAGCTATCTAATCCCAGGTAGTACTGCATACCTTGCTGTTTCGCTGTCTGTGACAAAGGTTGGAGTTGCTGTTAACGGGCTGCGCAAATCTTTCCGGATGTAAATCTTTTCTGTCGAAGCTGCACAATTTGAAGATTTTTCTCGTGATACTTCAACAGGTTTCCTCTCACACTGAACAGCTACAAAAGGGTGTGGAGCTATCAGTAATAATCCAAAATTCACACACAATTAGCTACGAAGCTATATGCTATTTTCTAGAAAACTATCTTGATTTTCAGTTGCTACTGGAAAACATTTTTTTGTTTCAAAAAGGAGTGACAATAAACCTAACAAGTTTGTTTTCTGGCCAGCAATAATGCTAATGATCTTTAAAATATGGTATGCACATCTTCAGCTTTTCCCTCTGTGCATGAATTCCTCTTGGTGACTTTAACTATGGTTAATCTGTCTCCCTGTTACCCAGAATAGGAAGCTACCTAGTAACCCTGTGAAGGAATCTTAATTAGCATTAACAATGGTTAATGTTGGCTCACTGTAACACTTAATTATAGTTGAAGTGAAAAAGATGAATATGAAAGCATGATAAGGGAAGGCTGAGCAACTTGTAATTTTCTATTTCACAACCCAGTCCTGGTCACATAGCCATGGTTAAAAGATTGCCAGTGTTACGTCTCTTTGTCCTTCCAATAGTTTAAATATCGGACAAAAAATCTCAGTTGTCTGTAAGCTCATATGCCAAAGAACTGCTGCATTCCTTCTAAGGAACCTGTTTGGGGGATGATTCTACAAGGTTTTCCAGGATGTAAACTGAATTCATATAAAGAATATGATATCCCAGGATTCTCTGGAAACCACTGTCCTATAAGAAAATTTAACTTTTGATTTATCTACTTATTCTATTACCAATCTGCAAGAGCTCCTTCTCAATCATATAAATACCATATCAAATGTCAACACAGTACAACAGCTGTTTAACGAATATGAAAAACTCTTTCAGTGTAGAAGGAAGTCTTTTTTAAAATAATTCTTTATTAATTTTCATCAAATCTAGCATCTAAACATCTATTATGGAAAATGATGCAACACTCCGCCCCCCTTTCCCAAACTCATATAAAACTCAGCCTGATGAAGAGTTCTGAGAAACTACACGTCATCAGGTTGGTCATACTAAAAGGTGTTATGTGGATTGTTTTCTTTGTTTTTGGATTTTACTTTTGGACTGTTCTTGCACTATTACATTACTATTGGCTCCAGACCACATCAAAAAAAAATTCTGACCAAGAGAGAAAGGTACATATTTGAACAATTATTCAAGGGAGGTGTACCCAACCATGGCAGCAAGTTATCTAGAATGAGGCCTCTAATTTACATCTCTGCCTTAGGTCACAGATAATGATTACAAAACCATCTCACCTTGGTCTAAGTTACGAAATGACTATATTATTGTAATGTCTGGAGCCACTTTCTGTAACAATATTGTTTGAACACTGAGGAAGGCCAACTGGCCAAAAAGCATTTGGTCAGGATCAATAATGGTCTATCTTTGAGATTAATGTGTAATTTTATTCTGAACTGACACTATTATTTGGCCTATATTTGTTTTTATTGAATTTATAATAAATACATGTATATTTTTGTATAATTGGTAATATTTATGTTTCAAGTTTACACACAAAATTATTGGGACCTTATATTCTGATTTCCTTAACCTTTTGGTTCTCAGTTCAGGAACTTATTGCAGCACACCCAGACACTTCTTATATCCTTAACAGCTCTAAAGTCTTACAGTATAAGGCATCCATTCTCATACTTGCACAGAAGTGTGCTTTAAAAATGGGCGTGTTAACTATCAGAAGTGAAGGAAGGTAGCCCTGACCTGGACAGCCCAGGCAAGACTGATTTTGTCAGCTCTCAGAAGCTAAGCAGGGCTGACTCTGGCAAGTACTTGGAAGGGCAACCTCCAAGAAATAACAGAGGCGGGATGCAGAGACAGGCTAATTCAAGCCACTTCTCTTCAAAAACGTCCAAGCCCCCAGTAGGGGTCACCAAAAGTCAACCATGCCTTCCAAGCATGCGTGCATGCGCATACACAAACACAAGAAGTGAAGGAGGGTAGATTTATTTAAAGGAAAGCTGGAGAAAGGCCTAAGAGCTCTGGTGCTATGAAAGCTTCTTCCAGAACCTTACTCTCCTTTGCAGGACAAAATAATGAACTGACTAAGCAGCAGTATCCTCCCACTATACCATAGGAGACAGAAAGTTGAAGATAAGCCCTGCATCCAGAAGGAAGGAATCACCAATCAGTCAGGAAACCCTCTCCCTTCTGAGTAAGAATGGCTGTTCCTGAAGTAATTTAAGCAGGACAACTAGGGTTGCCAGCCTCCAGGTGGGGCCTGGGGATCTTCCGCTTTTACAACTGATCTCCAGCTGACAGAGATCAGCTCCCCTGGAGAAAATGGCTGATTTGAAGGGTGGACTCTATGGCATTGTACCATGCTGAGGCCCCTCCCCTCCCCAAACCCCACCCTCTCCTGGCTCCACCCCCAAAGTCCCCAGGTATTTTCCAACTGGACTTGGCAACCCTAAGGACAACACAAATCTACTGAGTTTTTCAACAGCTGTCCCCTTCCCCCAAGCAACTTTGCATAATGCTCATACTTACAATCTTGCTTCATTCCAAAAGCAATACATCTCTGTAGCCTACAGTACTGACATCTGTTTCTGTGGTGTTTGTTAATCACACAGTCTTTTGCCCCTCGGCATGAATACACTAAATTCTTTCGTATGCTTCTTTTAAAGAATCCTTTGCATCCTTCACACGTTACTGCTCCATAATGGCGTCCTGATTGCATAACAAAAAAATACAGCAATTATAACATAGCTGCTGTGTTTTGTTAGAACAAATGCACCACTCAACTAAATTCTAAACAAAAGAAAGTGCACAGTTCTTAAAACTATTACTGAAATCAAAGCTTTATAGCGTCAATCAACTAGCTTTTGATGCTTAAAATAAAACAAATGCCTTTATTATTTAGTAAGTGCTATACCATTGTGTGATGACATCTTCTCTACCTAAAACAAAGTTACCATGTTAACAAGTAGTAGGCTGAGAATGGAACACCTGCTGGGCCAATAAGATTAACCAGTAAATTTACAGGTACAAACAAATATACTAGCCTAGTGCAAGTGGGTGAGAAGAAGAAGAGAAGAGAAGAGATTGGATTTATATCCCGCCCTTCACTCCCCAAGGGAGTCTCAGAGCCGCTTACAAAAACTCCTTTCCCTTCCCCTCCCCACAACAGACACCCTGTGAGGTAGGTGGGGCTGAGAGAGCTCTTTCCCAAGCTGTCCTTGAGGGAACAGCTGGTACAGAGCTATAGCTTGCCCAAGGTCATCCAGCCAGGTGCAAGTGGAGGAGTGGGGAATCAAACCCGGTTCTCCCAGATTAGAGTCCGCGCACTTAACCACTACACCAAACTGAGTCAATCCTGTTGTCAGGCAACACTTACTAGGTTTCCCCTAGGTTTGCAGGAAAATTATTCCATATCTGTACATGATCCCATTGTCTAGATTTCTTGATTTGCATTCTAGGGCCATGTTTGGAATGAGATACACTGTACTGTTTAATCGAGCAAACTGCCTTGAGTCTCAGTGAGAAAGTTGGACCTTAAATGAAGCAAAATAAAAAATAGATAATAAACTTCCCCACACCTTTGCATATATCAGAAAGGAAGCAAATATCAAGCTTTATTCCTTTCAATACAGGTTGTCAGCACTGTTGAGCAGAAAATTTAAATGAAGCTTTGTGGTAAAAAAAACCAGGTGGTTTATAGCGCTACCATAAGCAGAGTCACACCTTTCTAAGTCTATTGAAGTCAACAGCTTAGACAGGGGTAACTATGCTTATGACTACACTGTTATTGTATTTAGCTTGCTAGCTAGCAGCATCCCTCCATACAAGACAAACTGAAAAGATCATGCTTTCCCGTACCAGCTGTCTCCTCCAGTCACTAAGTACCTATGTAAACATATCATACATTGTGTGTAGAGACCAAGACAAGCAGGGGTCAGACTGAACTACAGGATTTGTAGACTATGAACAGATTCCAGGGCCTACATACTTTGGGTTTTATGCAAGTAGGAGCTTGAAGGTGCCCAGCCGAAGGGGCGGGGGTGTGGGGGTGGGGAGGAGACAAGCTAGCATGATTCCAGTTACCCATAATATACTGTCTTGAGTAGATGGATAGGGATTTCAGTATCAGCTTTATGGGAGCATAACATATTATGCTGGAAGGAACATTTTTACTTTCTATTACCTATTTATGTACACTAAAAGACGTTTCACTGAAAATATACTGCAAGGCTTTCCAACAGCTTATGTATTTTATATCTCACACATCATAAATGTGTTAAGAACTCTAGGTTTCATATTAATGTCCATATAGTTACTGCAACATTTGATCAAAATGTCCCAATTTAAAAGACCTAAAACATTCCTATGGGGCAGTAAACAATACTGAAGGCAGCAACAGAGGCACAATGCAGGACCATGAATGTATACACTTCTATTTCCTGACTTCCTCCATAATTATTATTACCAACAAATTTCTGATTCCTCACTTTGATTTGAAAAGCACATCACATTACACTTATGGGTCACCCTTAGACTATTATGTACTGTGTTTAGTTCACCTTCCTGTGCTTAAGATTAGAAGAGTATGATTTTTTCAAAAGGAAATAATTACAAAATAGTCTTACTCGACACAACCAGAAAATACAGTGAGTTGAACTATCAGGACTTAAGTTATGTATGCTGGATGGGAACGCAAGAGAGGTAATAACATATTTGTATACTTTTGGTTCCATGAGTTTTCATGGACATTTTTTCATATTCATTATTAATATTAAACTAGATCTTAAGACTTGCTTAAGACATAAATGGTCGCACATGGAGAGACACAGAGCAATCTTAAGCATATCTACTCATATCTATTCAATGGGGCTTACTAACACTGCTAGTAAGGCACCACTGCTTCACCACAAGTTCTGGCAATATAGCAGCTTTCCAGGGATGTTATACAGATGTTCAGAGTGTGAGTATAAGCCTGGCAACACAAATGGTGGCCTAATTATTTACAGCACACATGGAAGCTTTAGATTTTTCACTGTTTCTCTTTCATTCACAGGCTTGCTCACAGCAACTGCTTTCTCATTTGTTATACTGCAGTTGTCATGGCCCTTCTTTTTAAAAAGTTTCCTTAAAAATGGTAAAATTTTTATAGTTCAGAAACGCACAATATGAAAACATATAAGAAAGGGGAAAGCATGAGAAAAAGAAACAGTGCACCAGTTTTAAGTACAACATCAAAGATAAACAAGGAACCCATCAAAAAGATACATAATTTAAAAAAATAAAATGCTTTCTATTTTAGAGGCTGAGAAGCAGACTTTTAAAGACTCCCTTCGTCTTCCACTTGCCAAAGTTCTTCTTTCCAGCTTTCACTTATGGAGATATAAATATGGTGTATAGCTAGTAAGCACCAGCCATTTATGTTCATTTAAGTAAGCGTTCACTTGTCATCAGTGTCCAATAAGTTGTGTGGTTTGAAGAAGCCTAGAAAGATAGTCATCTGTTCCCTTGACACTAAACCCCAAAATCTGTTTGCTTCTTTTCTTATGCTTTTTTTCTTATAAGTTCAGCCTGACTTATTTTTTCATTTATATCCATTTTACACAATGGAGAAAATACAGATCTAAGAGATGTATGACCTTGGAAACTATGCTCTAAAAGAGGAAAAAAACATAGGTACAAAAACATACTAGTGGAAATGAGAAATCAAAATGACAGTGCAAGTTCACAATTCTTATGATGAGATAAAATACAAATCAAAAGGGAAAAATGATGTCGGATATTCATAGCAGTAATAATTACAATGTTGGGCTAATCTTAATTGAATGACATAAGCAAAAAGTTGCTTATTAAACCTTCCAAAAATTAATTTGGGGGTAATGGAAAGATGCATGGTGTCCTAATTTAAAAACGCATTTATTTTCAATACTTGGTGGCATTATTTTTCAATACAAGTGAAAAATAACACAAAATTAATTTTCAAAGTAGTACAAAGTTATTTACCTGATGCCTTATCTCCACAAACCACACAGAGATCAAATACTTTGTTTAGGGTTTGCTCTGTGGAAGAATTATCTTTTAAAATCTGGGAAAAAGAAAAAAAGAGAGTTATTGTAATCCAGCTCTCACTTTCACCAGCTGCTTCTCCTAAATAAAGGCTTACTAACTAATGCCTGATGCACTACAATACAGCTATCTGAAACATATTTCCTCCCAAAAAAGTTTGATTATACATTTGGCAATAAAAAATATCAGGAAATGTCAAACTAACCTGGAAATAGATATACTGAGAAGAAAAAACTTTAAATAGAATATACAGACAGAGTTTCAGTTACTTTGACATCTCTAGCATTGCTTTGGCTTCCCATATGTATTGTTACCATAGTTCATTGACTTGTGCGCTGAACTTTATGTCTATTTCTATGAATTTCTATTTACCATAAATATCTATTTCCTATGTAAAAAATGCAGCATTTCAGGCAGAAAATTTAAGATCTAAAATATTTAGGTTGCTTTCCAAAACAATGTTGTCCTGATGTGCTTTTTCTGATTTTGTATTTTTTTAAGGACACAAGAACTTAATTATATGAGGTTCATACAGTTCACCAACAAAGGTGGAATCCCTAAAATTCAATACTAAAGACTAAGGCATAGTACGACAACTGGGGAAGAGACCCTTAGTAACACAGTCACCTGCACTTAGAATTTTTACTACAGAATTGCTGTGTGGCTGAAACTGGAGGGAAGCAGGCAAATCATGTACACTGCTATGAACTTCCTGGAGAAAAGGTGGAAAAAATAAAGGAACTCCCTCATTTTGTGAAACTTAGGGTGCGATCACACGCACCCATTTGCCACGCAAGAGGCATGATTCACCGGCGGATCAAACCAGCGTGATCACACCAGCACATCTGGGAAGTGTCCCACAACTGTCGTCAAACTGTCGCAAGCTGTTTTGATCCAGCGGGGAACTGGAGTAAAAAACTAGTAGTGAAAATGTGGTATCAAACGGTTTGCTGCGGGCCAGAGCCAGACTTTCCCTGTGTGATCACTCCAGCATGGAAGTGTGACATCGCGGATAGCGTGATCACACACCATCCCGACGCCACGCTGTTGTTTTTTCCCCCTTCTCCATGTGCGCATCATCAAAAGCCCTTAGGGTGGGGAAGCGATTCATCAATCCCCCGTTTAAGCGCCTCAGAAACCAACCACAAAACCCCCCAACTCACCCGTGGTTGCATCTGATCACGCAGCGGCAAGTTGCCCCAGCAGGTCCACAGACCTGTGTGATTGCGCAACTGTGGGGCAAATTGCTCCAGGGCAAAAAAGCCTCGCTTCCCCTCCAGATTATCTCGCTCGTGTGGAAGGGACCTTGGTTTTATAACATTGTTCTCTGAAGAATGCATCCTTCCTCCCTCAAGTTATGAAGCAAACGTGCGCTTCAATATTTTGGTTTAAAAACTGGAAACAGGTTATCTCCCTTCACCAACATAACATGGTTATCAGGCCACAACACACAGACAGATCAGTACTAGCATGACTAAAAAGTCATCTTTACAAGTCCTAATAATAGAAGTCACTGTACCTGAATGTGTTGTGCAGATATATCTGGAGATGTAAAAAAAAGCTGGTTGACTCCTGCAGCATCTGGAGTTGCTAGGAAAACTTTTCCTGGAGTGGCATCTTGCCTGGCAAGGATCACTTTGCTCGGCGTAGAACCATCATGATTTGTTAAAATGAACTGTTTGCCTGTTGCAGTCTGATCAAGTGCTGTAACAATCTGAATCTTCTGTCCTGTCTGCTGATCTGTGACAATCTGGTAACATATTTTATCTCAAGTTATTACAAGTTAAGGATGGAAAACAATCAACTATTGCAAAAGAAACTTGATATCCAACACATTTCACCTTCTAAAAAGCAACCTGATATTTTATTTGTCGAGCGCTCTTTTAAAAAGTACATACACGTGTTTATAGAAACTTCAAGTATATGGGTGGAATTTCTCCAGCTGTGGCAAGAAACAGACCTGCAAGATTATTCCTATTAAAAATAATTTAGCAAGGTTTTATCTGCTTCAGGATTTTGTTGAATATTCACAAAATAATCCACAGTTAGATTTGCCAGGTCTCAAAGTTCACCAGAAGTTTCTGGGTTTTAGCTTCCTTCTAAGGGTCTCCAGGAAATGGAATTAATTGTCAAGGCAACAAACCAGAATCTGAGGGGCAAGACTGTATATATACAAACAAACTTTGGCTCCCACGGTCTGAGACCTGGCAAGCTCACTCATAATATCAGGAGGCACAACTACATGAAACAGCTTTGCTGTCATGCTGGGAATGGGAGCACAGAAGGAAGTAGGGAAAACTATTATTTCAATACAGTACTAACAAGGCATTACTTAAAGCTAGAGCTCCTGCTAATTGATGTTGACATCCAAGAATAAATGAAGGCAAAGGAACAACTGTGTTGGTCTCTCTTTTCTTGGTAGCATGTTCAGACCTCAAAATAAATGTTTCATAAATTGCTCTGAACCACAGCATGAAAGCTTGAGTGGTGTATACAGTTTCATAATAAATAATGTTTAACATATAGTTTCACAGTATTCAATGTGCTTGATATCATTTAAATTAAATTATTAAACTCATGGTTTTTACATTAATCCATTGAAGGCATAGGAAAATGAAATCTGCATAATAGCCAAGCTGTTAGGTCACTGCCCTCAGACAGTGGAAGAGTTATCCAAAGGAGTACCTAAGAAAGAACTACTTCATTTGCCACTGAATAGACTAAAAGAGCATAGCACCCCCTATGGGTATCATGATGTTCTTTTCTACAAATTAAATTGTCAAAATACTTTGGAATCCAATGTACCTGTATGCGCTGGGGTAAGGTGAGACCTGTATCTGCAGGGACAATCTGAATTCTTTGTGCTGACCCATCCATTAGTGTTTGTGTGACAGATCCTTGGGAATGTGCTATCTAGAAGGGGGAAAAAAGGGGGGAAAAACAACCCCACACAAACTCTTTAACTGAACAAAATTTGACCAATTTCAACTATACCTTTGTTCTACAGAACAAACTAATTTGCTAAAGGGGAGGGCTAAGCATCTAACAGAAATTATTTCTCCTTAGAAGAACTATAAGCATTACGCATTCATTGTAGATACTTCTTATGGCATAATTTCCATGTACCCTAGCACAGATTCACTGCAATGATAACACTATATGGTCAATCAAACAAATAAGCATTAGGACTGACATAATACTTTCCAGTAACTCACCCTTCCCCACAAGTGATTCCAGTGTCTGGATACCTAAAAAATACAACTTATTGCTTGCAAGTAGACAAAACACGACTTTAAAGAATCAAGTCAGATGATACTGTACATTGTGTCCACAGTATCCAGACACTGGAGTTACTTCTTTCTAAGAACAATCCTTGGAAGGACTCTGCCTGAAGGACAGCTGTTATTTTTTCCGTATCTGAGCACCATAAAATAAAATATCACATACTAGAGCTTCCCAATCCTTCAGAACACAATTTGCATATTATATTTAGAATTTGCAAGGAACAGCTATTATTGCTCCTATTTCCCAATACTGAAAAGAACATGTAATGTTTTATTGGGTTACTATAACTTTCTACCAAATTCTATATTTATCATTTGAATTCTTGGGTATCCTTGTAGAAAACCTTAGATTTTCATGATGATGAACTAAGTATGTCAAGAATAGATTATGTATTCAAAACTACAAAGAATTACAAGAGAGATTTTTATATTGCACTTTCAAATGTTATATATCACTTCTTATTATTTATTTATAAGGTGTCCTCAAAATAACTACCTCTCCCATTTGCTGCTCAATAATCTGATGGGCGAGTTCCTCAATAGTTGCCATAATCTTCAGTCACTAATATTTCCTGTTAAAAAGAGGTTGATATTTCTAAATTCTGTAGTGTCTATAAGAAAGAAAAACAGAGCAAAAAATAATGATAATAGTTTCTCTGATGAGGCAGTAATAGAACTCAAACATAAGCCTTAAAAACTGTGCAGTTAACCCATTCACAAGTAGCCGCATCACATTACAACCAAGGTAGCTCACCGTGGCGACTGGTAAGCAAATAATAATAAACATTTTTATGATAAACAGAAACCTTTTTATTTTAGAAAATGCTTTCACAGTATCAACAGACCTAGCAGTCTCACTATAGCCAGATACACAAATAACAAAATAAATATGATGTCCTTACTGCGGAATCACATTTTTAGATCATTCATAACTTCCTAACATCTTAACAATGTGTACTTCTCTTTGGCATAGTTAAAGCTTCCACTGACAAACTGTAGCTCCTCTTCTTTCTCCAGCTATTCATCCAAAACATTTTTTTTAATTTCCTAATTTGCCACAGGCAAAAAGTAGGAAACCCATTCACTATATAGCTCTTTATATAGTTGCAGGGGGATGGGCACTCTCTTTATAAGGTGATTACTAGATACACTCAACCCCTTTCAATGTATATTAATCAGAAGGTAGCAGCTCCTAGGTGCTGTCTTACGACACACTGCTTGCCATCCCCAGACATGTATGTGGGGCAGTAGTGGTGCATATGATTTGCCACCAGCCCCTGGAGATAGTCTTCCATCTCTTTATTATTCCATCCACCCACACCCACACAAAAAGTAAAACTAGTAGTTTACCAGGATTTCCTGGGACACAGAGTACAAGACTCCACATAAGACTACGGAGCAATATTTCTTAGTGTCACAGAAAACAATCTCATGCATAAGATCCTGCCTGCTTATTCACCACTCATTCATTGCTACTGTTGGGGCAATATCACAGGAAGGCAAATGCTCCATTGTGAATGCTGTCTGTATAAGCTTTGACTGCTGGCTGCAGGAAACTGCAGACTTCACCCTTTCTTTTGAACAGATCAGGTTTAAAAAGACCTTCATTATACAAATGCTGACAAATTTCCCAAGCTTTATCTGATAAATATTAGAAGTTTATAAGCAAAATTTACTTATAGATTATAAGTGAAACAAATGCTCATAAATTTTCCTGTGGATAACCTTTATACTTTACAGCCAACACTCTTTCTACAGACTTTCCCAAAATAGTCAGTAAATTTTCTTCTGACAAAGGTTATGACTGCAATTATTTTCATTGTAAAGCCTCAAGATAACAACCATTGTGTAATTTTTATTTAATATCAATTTTAGCAGATATAATCTTCCACTGCTTTCTGAAAAGGATAATCAATTCATGCTTTAACATACAAGAATATTTAAAAATCATGACAGAAATATTTATTATCTGTTACAGCTAACCTCAACAACATTAGCATTTCATACAATCAAAAGTATGTAACTATTTTTAATTTTGCTGAAAATTGTAATCTAGCCATTTTTTGTTCATCAATCACAATACATTTTACATCCTCAACCTATTTCAGCTACATTAAATCTAGTTTCATATTTATATAAAATATCTTATACTTTGAATTTTCTCTGTGGCTTATTTAATTAAGGATATTGAATTGACTGGACAACGAAGGTTTGAATATATCCTAAAATTTAATATATTCCATTATTTTATCCTTTCTTTTCTTTATCAGTGTGGGACTTGTACTATGGGGTTCCCCAAGGCCCAGTCTTATTCCCCATGCTATTTAATCTCTATGCTAAGGAGAAAGAAATCATTCATGGTTTTGGAGTTGGGTGTCATCAATAAGATGATGACACCCAACTCTGTATTTTTCCATCCAAACCACCCAGCACTGATGTAGAGGAAACGAGACAGCACCTGGCTGCTATGGCTCAACAGTTAAACACGGGCTCAACAAATCCCAGGTGCTAGGGAATCATGGTGTCCAGGAATTTCATTGTGGTGCCTAGCATTTTCATCAGTCCCTTATTGTAAGTGCCTCTTGGTGATTCTAAGTATAAAGCTTATTTAGGTGAGGGTTTTTTTTGTTGTGATGACAACTAGGATCACCCCATATTTATTTATACACTACAATACTTTTCTTATAGCTTTTAAAATGACAAGAAACAGAAGAGTTTAGGATTAAGTTTTATGATAGCAATAATAAAAAAGTATGGTCATTAAAATATAAACCTGAAAGCTGAAAAATAAGCCTGACTCCTAAATTTTTGGGGTGGTTCCTAAAGTTACAGAAAATTTGTCAAGGCCTGGGTTAAAGGTGAATAAGCTAATCCTGAATCCTAACACAACAGAGGTGATGCTGGTTGGGAAGGCTAAGATCTCGGAAGGTATCATGCTTCCCATGTTTGATGGGGTTCAGCTGACCTATGCAGACTCAATTAAAAGTCTAAGGGACATACTAGATCCAGTACTATTGCTGGAGAAACTAGTTCCTCTAACCATCTTCATTTATCCCAGAAGACAGCTCTCTTCCTTGACCAGGCTGATCTGGGCATGTGAATCCATGTGACAATAACCTCAGGGCAGGACTACTGTAATGGACACTACATGGGTCTAGCTTCAAAGACAACCTGGAAACTCCAGCTGGTACAAATGCCACAGCTCAATTATTGAGAACTAGGCAGAGTATGCATATTACACCCGTTCTGCAGTCATTTCACTGGTTACCAGTTAGTTCCCAAGTTCAATTCAAGGTATGCTACTATCACTTTCAAAGACCTTCATGGCCTAGAAGCTACATATAAAAAAGACTGTATCTCAAGCTATGCTCCAGTGCGACAGCTGTGTTCATGTAAAGTCTACTGAAGGTGCCACGCTGCAACTGGGTAACAGCAACAGCTGCTGCTACCCAAGCATTCTCTACTTTGATTCCCATTTTGTGGAATGGCCTGCATGAAGAATTCAGGAAGACTCCAGCACTTGTATCACTCTGCAGAACGTATAACACAGAATTGTTCCGGAGGATGCTTTTACAAAGGGTGTAATTTATAAAACCGTTTATTGCATGCATGTCTTACTTCAGCATGTTTCCTACTTTCTGTAATCCAGCTTTTGCATTTCTTATGCTAGATATTATACTGTTTATATTACATTATGTAATCCACTCTCATTATAATATTTATTATGTCTTATACTGTTCCTACGGTACTGTAATGTTCTGTAATTCATGTTGAGTCCCAGTGAGAAAGATGGACTATAAATGAAGTAAATAAATGAAAAGGAACTAGGAGTTGATTATCCTCTCTAAATGTACCATAAAACGTTCACACAGAACTTACTGTTCATTGCAGACAAGTTTAGCAATGATGTTGCAACCTGGAAGGTCTTTATTACCTTGTAAATCTCTCTGTCTCTGCGCCACACAAGTCAGTTGTGCTGAAAAAGAATCACAGGCATCAGGGGGGAAAGGAAACAGCATAACTCTGGACAGATACAACAAAGGACAGAAGCTTGAGGTAAACACCCAAGTATTTTTGACTATCCAGCCCCCACCGGTCCAATATACAATACATATCCCGTACCCAGATTTTGATAGGCAAAGCTAGCACTGGAGTTGTCCTACTTTACTGCAACTCCATTTATTTCTGTGAAGTGTTTTTAGCATTGTGGTCTTAGTGTCATTCTTTCTTAGACAGTAAGCCCCACTGTTACCCAGGGACAGCTAAGAAGTATAGTATGTTTTGGAATCTAGTGCATGTCTGTACAAGTGAGAAATCTGTGGAGGTACAGAAGCCACAGTATCTCCACAGCAAATGAGGTGAACTGACCACTCACAGAAATCCTCCACGAAACTCTCAAGTCCATGGAACAGAGTCAAGACCTAGAGTCCACACATTTTGATATAGCTTATTAGCCAACCACTGGGTTAGATCTGCTTGTTCCAGAACTGTGGATTTCTACCACTTTCCCTTATCCCCAGCAGTCCCTTCTGATTTTAGTAAAATGGATTCCTAGAAATGTGGAACCCGCATGGAGTAACAGCCACGTGGGTCATTGAGCTACAGTAACAAAAGGAACGGCGGCAAAATGCCTCCTCTTCCATCATTGGAGCTGCACAGATAGAAGTAGGAGAAGGAAGTGATTTTGCCTTCTTCCCCTGCCTCATTGCAGCCCACTGCCCTGTAACCCCAGGGAAGAGGGGAAAGTGAGGAAGATCTATGTCTGTCAGCACTTCCACTGATAGACTGCTTGATCCAAGCCATTCATGACCCTCAACCTCCCTTGAGTCCCTTGGCAAATACAACTCAGGCGTAGGCTGTCACAGGGTTAGTCTGTCTCTTTGTGCTGGGTTTCAGAGAAGGCAGAAGAAATGTGATAAATGCTGCTGCTTTCCTTCTACAGTCATAGGGAGGAAAGAAATCTTTTTGTTCATTTCTCACTAGATATATGAGAAGGAGAAAACTCACTCAAACAGGAAAACCTTAAAGAGGTGAAAATTTGCTGGGCATGTGGGAGGGGAAAACTGTCACTTTGTCCAGCTTACAGACCCCTAGTAAAGTGCCCCGCAGCCAAAATGCATGGAATATATGGAGTCCTATATACTCAGAGTACCAAATGTCAATATCCACAAAGCTATTAATTTTAAGTAAAGTGAAACCACTAGAAGTTCTATGGCCACTCAGGAGTTGGTAAGGGTGCAATTTTGCTTTTTTAAGAAATCCTAACCCAGTTAAGATCAGATTTATGGTAACATTCTGCTTACCCAAGTTATTGATGTTACATTCCATTTCTTGCATGCATAATTATTTTCTGAATGCTCCTGTGATAAGATATAAATACAGATAATTGTAATTTCAAATATTTTATTGTTAAAAAAATTATAGAATGAATATAAATTTCCAATTTTCCATTCTTGAAAGAATTAATAAAATAACAATCATAAAGATTTCCAGAACAATATTTAATGTTTAGTGGGTGCCTTTAAAAAAACAAATTACTCTTATTAATTCATATTTATACTGTTATTTTAAATATTATGCATGTTTATGAATAAAATAACACATTTGTACAAGCAATAAATACATCTAACATATTTTGCAAATACATACATTCAGGAAATTTTGTATTGGTTTAGTGTAGACATTATCCAGCTAATGCTTGCATATTTCAGTAGCAACATCTGGCTATGGAAAGTCCAATGTGAGACACTGTATCCTAACACAAGACCATACAGTTCATGAGCGAACCAAATGCCTTCTTCATGTATTGAACTTTTGGCCTTCGCTGTACCCAGTGTAAATGGGTTTCATAGCCCATCCATACAATTTATATTTATTTACTTCAGGATTTATTATCACCATCATCAACAACAACAACATTTATGTCCTGCTTTTCTGTCCTACAAGGGCCACCAAGGTGACTAATAATTTAAAACATAAAAGATACATTATAAAACCATTAAAATCAATTGCCCACCCAAACATACATCATTAAAACAATTTTTAAAGGGGTAAACGAGACTTGAAATACATATGAACATAAAAACAGGAAGGAGGGATCACTGATAGAATGCCAAATGAAACAAAAAAGTCTTCACTCACTGGCAGAAGATGGCAACAGGATGGGACAAAGTTCCAGAGCTTTAATGCCATGAATGAAAAGGCCCTTTTTCCAGTTGCCACCCACCTAGTCTCAGAAGATGGGAGCAACCAAACCAGGGCCTCCAAAGATGACCATAATGGTCAGGTGGATTCATGAGGGATTAGGTGGTCCTTCAGGTATGTTGGTCCCAAACCACAGAGGGCTTTGAAGGTCAAGACCAACACCTTGAATTGTGCCCAGAAACAAACTGGAATCCAGTGAGAAAGGCCGAGACTGGAGTGATATGGTCTCTACAACCCATTCCAGTCAACATCCTGGCTGAAACATTTTGTACCAATTGAAGTTTCTGAACACTTTTCAAGGTCAGTCCCATGTAGAACACATCACGGTAATCTAATCTAGATGTAACCAGGGCATGCACCAGTGGCCAGTTCTTTTCTGTCCAGGAAAGTCTACAGCTGGCTAATAAGTCCTGTTCCTTCAAGGGGACTGCAACCCAATCCAAAACAGGTGATATCTTAAATTCAGGGTAGGCCTTCCACACACCAGAAGTACTTCTGTCTTGTCAGGATTAAGCTTCAGTTTATCAGCCTGCATCCACTTGAAAACTGCCTCCAGCTGCTGGTTTAGGATTTCTAAACCCTGCCTGAAATCAGCTAAAGTGCAAGATAGATCTGAATGACATCTGCATACTGGTGACAACAACCTAGCACAAATCTCAAAATTACCTCTCCCAACAGTTCCATGTACATGTTAAAGAGCGCAGGGGACAAGATGGAACTTCGCAGAACCCTACAGGCCCAAGGCCAAGGGGCTAAACAGCAATCCCCCCAGCATCACTTTCTGAAACCTACCCACTGTGTAGGACTGGAACCACCACAGCATGGTACCTCCCAATCCCAGTCCAGATAGGCTATCCAGAAGGATACCATGACTGATTGTATCAAATGATGCTGAGAGATCCAGGAGGAAACACAGTTGCATTCTTTCTGTCCATATCCCGGTACAAGTCATCCACCAGGGCAATCAAGGCTGTTTGAGTCCCATAACTAAGTCTAAACCCAGACTGAAAGGGGTCTAAACAATTTGCCTCATCCAGGACAGCTTGGAGTTGCCCAGCGACCACCTGTTCAATCACCTTGCTCAAGAATGGAACATTTGAGACTGACTGATAACGGAGATCTCCTGGATCAAGGGTAGGCTTCTTTAAAAGTGGACCCACCACAGCCTGTTTCAAGGCTAGGGTGACCAGCCCGTCTCTTATGGAAGCACTAACTACCTCTTGAACCCAGTAAGCTCTCCAGGAAGGGCAAAGGTCATAACAAGCAGGTGGTAGCTCTCAATCGTCCAAATATCCTGTCTACATCCTCAGACTGAACAAACTAAAAAGTATCCCAAACAACTGGACAAGGCAGCACCATCCAATCCTGTTACTGCTAATGTAGAATTCAATGTAGATTTTATCTGTAAATCACTGAGCAAAACAGTCACAGCAGGCCACGGAGCTGTCCACCTCCTTCTGCAAGCCAGATCAAAACTGGCCTCTGGCCATCCAGAACAGCTCTGCTGACCTACACTGTGCAGAACTAAGTGATGGGAAAGTGTTGTTTCTTTGCCGCCATCACTGCCACAGAGTATGCTTTTAAATGACCTTTTTGCCTGTGTCTTATCAGATTTGGCCCATGTCTCCCTCCACTGTCACTGTAGTCGTCTCCTTTTTCTTTTCATCATTGGCAGCCCCTCTATACCAAGGAGTTACCTGGGCTCTAACAGCTAAGAGAGGGTGCCTGGGAGCGATTATGTCAACTGCCTGGTTCATTTCCTCATTCCAGAGATCAACCAGGACATCAACAGGAGCACCAACCATATCAACAGGGCTATCAGAAAGGCATTTGCATCCATCTGGCTCCAGGGGCAGATCATCTTCATTTATTTATTTATTTATTTAGATTCTTGACCGCCCCTCCCCACTTACACGGGGCTCAGAGTGGTTTACGACAAAATAAATCAATACATTATAAAACCAATTAGAACCATAAAAAATTAATATCAAAAACCTTCAAACAAATATTTGAAAACATTTTAAGAACAAGATGGCATATCTAGCATTCAGTTTGAGGGAGGACGGGGAGAGTGCTGGGCAGATGTAAGGAACCATTGCTGGCCTCAACCAGAGGCCTGGTGGAACATCTCTGCCTTACGTGCCCTGGAAAACTTTAATAGATCAGATAGGGCACGGATGTCATTCTGCAGAGTTCCACCAGGCTGGGGCCAGGACCCTGGTTAAGGCCAACCGGATATCTTTGGGGCCGGGAACCACCAGAAGATTCTTCTCTGCTGATCTTAATGTCCCACAGGTATGTAGGTCCATGACTGTTAAGGGCTTTAAAGGTAAGCTCCAAAAAATTGAATCTGATCTGGTGCTCCAGCAGCAACCAATACAATTCATGCAGTACTGGATGGATATGTGCCCTCTGTGGGGTCCCCGTAAGGACCCGTGCAGCCGCATTTTGTACCAGTTGGAGCTTCTGGGTCAGTTTCACAGATAGCCCTTAGTAGATCTCCCACCCCTGCAAAGTCTTGCTATCCCTGTACATCTAAACCCAAGCAGGTAGTGATCTGTCACTAACAAAGGAATCACTGTCAATTCTTCTACCCTGAGATCACATTCCTCCTGCTTGGAACAAAATTTATACCTCGCCTCTCCCTCCAGTGGGGACCCAAAGCAGCTTACATGGTTCTCCTCTCCCCCATTTTATCCTTACAAATCCATGAGGTACACTGACACACAGTTAGAGGTCCCAGTCACCCAACAAGCTTCCATGGTAGAGTGGGTCTCCCAGAGTGCAGACTGACAGTCTAACCAGTATACCACACTAGAGCTGGTATAACAGTGTTATACCACTCCAGCAATCATAGGAGAAGATGCTCATGGCAGGAGACAGCTGTTTCATGCACTCAGCCTTGCGCAGGATTATGCTGTGTACAGGGGTGGGAGAGGAAAGTGTTTAAGTATTACACATACCTGGGGATAAAAATATCTGACACATGAAGCAGCTCTCCATGACAAACAGTATTCTATATACAATACTTCCTACCAAGTTCTAAATTTTCACTGAGTTTGCAGTGTTTTAACCAACTCCTTAAGGCTGGCAGTATCCGCTAGTTAAAATGGTTGTCCCCTCACATGTACATGTTCCAGATAACCCAGGTATATCAGATATTCAAATTTCATCTGCCAAAAAGACATTGTAGAATGTGCAAATAAATATGTTTCCTGTCATTTTGGGGATTTCTGTTCACTAAGCAGGAAATACTAGAGAGGATAAATCTTTATAGGCAGGATTCATCTGACAAATTCCATAAACAGTGTGGGCTAAATAAATAGCTGTTGAAGATTTAAATGATGCCAGTCAGCCACCAAAATCAAAAGTAAGAAACATTTCAAAACAAATTGGAAATCAAGAACTACAAACTACGGAAAACAGTAAAAGTTTTATAAAATCCACTAGTACCTATGGGAACAGTGAAGGGGGAGGGAATGCCAAGACCAATTTAGCCTGGTACTTGAAACTAAGGAGATTAGACATCAAGTAGACAGACAAGGAGAGGAGGCCATCATGGAAGAGATCCTGTCAGAAGGCTGGAGTATACAGCAAAAGACTGTTGTTGCGCAGCCATATATGAGAATAAAGGTTCAGCATGCCTGTAGTGGGATCTCCTCAGTAAAGAAGGTGAGGAAATTCCCTCCACCTTTAAACAGTCCTTGATCTCAAATCTATATACTGTTAGCCACCCATGGCCACCATCTGCAGACAGCTCAGTTGGGGCCACCCAGAAGCTAAACATATGTTTCTGCAAACTCAGGGAACCCCCTAGGTTTGCAGGAAAATCTGAAGATTAAAAAAAAAATACACAGGGGGGTTAAAATTTCCCAAAAAGTAAAATAGTGTTCTCTGTGCAAGTGCAGCAAACTTACCTACCTCAAGCATTTGTTGCAAAAGACTGGGAGCTGCACCAGGGCCAGCAGCAGCACAGCCTAGAAACCACATTGAGCCTCTGGCCGGCAATGGCTGTACAGCCCAGGAGTCACGCTGAGCCCAGAGGCGGGGACTGCACAGCCCAGAGCCACACCAGCCCAGCAAGGAAATGGGGAGAAGGGAATTCTCCCCTACAATTCTCACAGACCTAGCCACAGCAGAGGATGCTGGCAGCCACTGCAGGGCCAAGATCAGAAGAGGAGGACTTCAGCAGCCACTCCAAGTCTGAACATAGCAGTAACTGCCACCACCAACAGCTATGAGCACAAGGGCAGCAGTGGATGCCAGCTGACGGGGTATTTTTGGTGGTGGGACCTGGAGCTTCACTGGCTCAGCAATGGGGGGGTGGGATATGGGATCCCCCTCCCTCATGAGTCTCCTGGGCACCCCACTTGTTACTATTAAATAGCAAGTTCATAAAACAATACTTTAAACTTTAATGGTGCAATATTTTAAGCAACATAATTACTTTAGGGTAGTTATACCTCAATTTTCAGGCTCCTAAAATTGATGAAAATCAAAATGTCTGCAGAGACAGAACTTAATATTGAAGTAGTATTACTTAATGGTCAATAGAACAAATGCAGAGTCCAATGGCACCTTTAAGACCAACAAAGGTTTATTCAAGGTATGAGCTTTTGTGTGCAAGGCAATAATCCAATTATCAAAAATTAGAGCATTTAAGAATAAAGAATACCCTTTGCAAAATTACAAAGCAAAACATTTCCCAAAAAAATTAAAAGAGGGGGCCAATATAATAAAAAATTTTAAACTGTGACTCCAGTTTCCACAAACGAAGCATGAGGGCAAAGTACCCTTATCTCACACCCAAAAAGGGATCATCCTCTTTGAGACTACACCTTTGGCAGTGACAATGGCCAAGACACACTGCCCACAATGGGACAAGGGAAACAACTACCCAAGAAACAAACCACCAAGCAGTGCTGGATGTCTATGCCCCATGAGCTGGCTTCCTTCATCCAGGCAGAGATAAAATTGGACAGCAGCTCAGCTCTTCTCAGCAGTGGCAAATGGAAGGCATGGGGATGGGGGTGGTCAACATTACAAAACAATATCCTGAGTTTCTCCCAACTGATGCTGTCACAATTACTTTTTAAGCATTCCTATTGTGCTCCTCCCCAAGAGTTGTGGCAGCCACAAGAGGAACAAACCATCACAAAATGCAACACAAATCACAGGCCAACAGTGCTAAATGTTTGTCACTCAGATGGCTATGTTTTCCCGAAAGGGGCAATCATGATACTCCCACCTGGAAAGTAGGTGTTTACATTTCAACTGAACATTTCCAGATGCAAAGTTCTTCTATGTTTTCCAGCATGCATGCTTTCTGTGTATCCCAGTATTCAACATGGGTGCAGAAAAAAAACCCATGCAAGACAATACTAGGCACAAAATTGTAGGGTTTTGTTCTGAAGAACAAATCTCTAATCCTTACTGTGTCAAAATTATACATGAACGGCAATGCTGAAGTCTTAGGAGCTTATTGCAATGTTTTAATAAGATTTCCAGTGATTTAGATTAACGTTCCCACTGACTAATAAAAATTATGTAAAGGAGATTCCCACAAATTCATACAAGGAAGTTTTCACTTTCATTGACTAATTTAGAATTGAGAAGAAATTCTACTCTAAGAGTAACTAAAGTCCTAAATGGTTGAGGTTCTGTTATCTCTCTCTGAGAGAGTCTGTCCAATAAACAAGGCAATATGCTGAAGTTCCACTCTAGAACAATTTGGGTTTGGGCCTTCTAGGTCAGAGTGCTCCATGTTCAAATGATCCAGTCCCCAAAGAAGCTTTGTTAAACTCTTCTTCCACATAGATTGGTGATTTTTACATTGACATTTATACTGCATAACTTTTAATTTAATCAGAAGAGTGACTTTGTTTGCCAAAATGCATTCCTATATAATTGTTTAATAAATAATTCTGCTGCCAATGTGTAATTTCAAACTAACACCGTTTCTTTGCTGGGGAAAAAAGGCCTGTCTAAATTATGGAGTTACTTCCTGGGCCCTTTACATTAAGAACCAGTCCACTGTTTGTCCTGCTTAAATGTGATTTCAGAGCAGGACAGATGTCTGACAGTTGGTTTCTCCTTAAGGCCCCCATGCCAAATCTAGCCTTGTTTTGCTTTACTGTTAGAAATACTGCAGGAACTTTCAGATTATTTTGCACCTATGTGACATGAATAGTACACCAAATCACTGCAGATATAGGATGATGGGAGAGTAAATGATTTCAGCTACCTCCATGCATATGGTCCCCACTGCCTTAAGCTTCCAGCTATTTCAAGTCAGGTATTTTTGAGGGCTGGCATCTCCTGACCAACTGCAGCTGCTCATTCTTCTAACCCCTCCCCTTCTAGTAGTTAAACAGGACTCCATATGGAAGTTACTCCTGATATGGAAAGCACAGTCAAAAATCATCTGAACCTCCAAACCCTATTTGTAGGCTTTCTGCAGCTCATAAGTAGTAAAGGACACCTGAAATTGGAAGAACAACTTACATATGACCTGTTATAAAACTACTTGTGACATACTATTCAGGACACAGTACTTTCACATCAGTTTCACTGTAGGGTTGCCAACACTGTTGGAGAAAGATGCCTTGTCTCTTTAATACAGACTTAACGAGTAGAAATGGGCAGGTGAAGTTTTTCATAGCAAGGAGATAAACAATATCTCATTACACCTACATACAACAACAGGTTTTCTCCAGGTCTTTGGCAACCCTAATTTTATTTTAAGGCATGTACAGTAACCTTACTGGCAACCTGGTTCTCCAGACAAGTTCAATCTGGAGGTAAGCAAAGTCATGAAACAGTAGGGTGTACAGCTTCTCTATCTGTGAGCACAGAGGGAGAAAGGAAAATGTGCCTATCAGATATGGATAAGCTCTGATTAGGGCCTGTATCAGATACGGAAGTAATGAAGTACATAGGTAGCCAAAGCACTATGCCAGATAAATATTTAGGAAGGGAGCAGTCAATTTAGAAACCTACTCACATCAATGAATCTTGAGCTTAATTTAAGTTTGAGACTGTGCTGTACAAATACAGCAAAGACCCTAACACTACAGCTAAGCACAGATCATGCATCAATAAAGCAGTATGACTTTCAGATCCAACTCACATCAATGAGTCTTGAGCTAAATTTAAGTTTGCGATTATGTTGTACATATAATCACAGCAATGTTACAAATAAAAATCCAAATATAAGACTTCTAAATGCATTGTTTATTGAATGTCCCATTTTGTTGACTGTATTGACTCACTATGCATAATCTGCCTTGAGTCTCGGTGAGAAATTAGGTAAATAAATACAATACACATTACAATAAAATGAAACAGAGAACACCTTTATTATAACAACCACAAATGAATCTTTTCCTTTTACATATAGATATCCATAATTGGAGAAGAAACTCAAAGACAAGACAGCAAACCACTGATAAGAAACAATGTCTGCGGCAGAATATGGATAAGCAGACCCCACCCCCATCTGCAGCAGAATGTGGATAGTGTAACAGGTGAAGTACACAATATGGAAAACAAACTAGCAAAAAAAAAGAAAGAAATTTTCAGAATTTCTGTTTGGAATTCTATAATACAGTATTTAGAACTATTATTTCTATATTAGTGCATTTGTAGACAGGTTTTTGCTGGCAGAATGTGGATAAGTAGCATCCCCCCCAAATGTTCAATCTGAGTTTTATTTACAATGCAATGGACTAGATATTTCACTGCAAATATGTAGTGATGTATGTGTAGGTTATTGTCTTGGTGACTGAGCACATGATTCTGGAAATCTTTAATTTTATAGTTTAAATGCAATGGTACTTTGAACTTGCAAAGAAACTTGTTACCAACAAGTCTGAAACAAGTATGTTGAATGTGTTACCCTCTTTGGGATGAGACTATAGTTCAGTAAAACAATCTCTAGCTTAGAAATAATTATGCTTGAAACCCTTGAAAGCCCATTTCAACTGGCTATATAGCACCAGTCTAAAAGATTGATTGGTCTAATAATTCACGTACCAATATATTTGATAGAATTCCTGCTGGTCAGGAGTAGCAACCTTACACCTGCCATAGGTAATAGCAGCATAAAAAAAACCCTCCACAAGTGGAGGAAAACCTCTTTGTCCCTAAATTTCATTGTTTCTAGCTTTAATCTACAGGAGTAGCTGTTAAACAACAGCAGCCACACAATATTAGACAACTTGGTTCCTCAAGCTAGTTAAACTCACAGTTCAGTCCTAAGAACACATTTCTGGGAGTAAGCACCATTGACCAAACCAAGACGATTACACTCTACAGTGATGTAAAAGGAATCCATACAAATGTGAAATAATACACTCATTGCTCATAGAAGAAAATCAGCAAAAGAGAATTTTTACTGTATGCCTTCTCATTTAAATCACAGGCATTACCATTACAAAACATTATAACCCTAATCAGGACATCCAGTTTTTATATGTACATATATACAAGACAGTTGCAATCTTTCTAAAATGCTCACATGCAGAGCAAACTGGCAAAATCTAAAGTTTCATCAAAATAAGCAGGGGGAGAGGGAGAGAAGCACAGTCCCATAAACCATATTTAATAGCAAGTTGTGGACAAAATTTGATCAGTCAGTTAATTAACTGCACAACCTGAAAAATACAAAGTGCAAGTAGGAAGAAAAAATTAAACATCACATTCTTCGAAGACAGATAATAAGTGTGCCCTTTGCTTTCACTATCTTACAGAATATCACATCTCAGGGATGTGGTACAGACAGAATCAAGACAGGACCAAGAGCCTTCCCTGATCTGTCAAACAGAAGGTGGGTAGCCAGACAGCACATAGCAGAGCCCACGCTTTTACACAGAAGGCAGATCCAAATAACATGAATTTCAGACAACACCAACACACAAAAATGCACAGGAAGAAGGGAGACAGGGGAGAATTTAAGAACATAAATGAAGCCAATGTTGGATCAGGCCGATGGCCCATCCATTTACCCCCCTTGCAAATCAAAGGAGATTACGTGGGTGGTTACTATTGTCATAAGTAAAAAATTTAAAATTACAAGTTGATTCTGGAGTAGACGACTCGCATGATGGAATGCCCCTTCACCAAGAATTATGCCTACACTAAGAAAGCGAGTATGAGGAGAAACTAGACTTCCCGCTCCTCGTGCAATAGTAGACGTTGGGGAGGTTTTTTCCCACCGCGCACACTGGAATATTCGACCATGTCAGCTCCCACTCGAGGCGACCACACGGCCACAGGTTTAGGGCTCCATCAGCGGCGCGACGTCTATGCTTAAGCCAGAACCAGGTCGCGTCGTTACCGCGGTGATGATGAGGCCGAGAGCGCGGCCCAGTGAGCCTGCTGTCACTCGCTCACACAAAATGGCTGCGGCGGTTGCCGAGAGCGGGGCGCCCCTAGACAAGGCGACTGAGGCCTGAGGGCCGGGCGACGCGGCCCCCACTCCACCGCCATCACGCATCCGCGCGGCAGCGAGGGCGAGGCCTGCAAGGAGAAGCAGGCCCGGGGGCGCGGCCAGGATCCGGGGAGGGGAGAGAGAAGCCTTTCCTGTGGGTGAAAGGTCAGGGGGGCGGCGGCAGTAGGAGCTGCGGCTGCCGCCACATGGGGAACGTCGCCCCTCGTCCTCCGCAAGAACACGGAATACGCCCAAGAGGCCGTGGGACATGCAGGCACCACCAACCGAGGCCTCAGCAGCCCGGGAAGGCCTCACACGAAGCCAGGAAAGGAGCAAGAAGTACTTCGGTCACCGCCTCCCCCCCTCAATCACCGCCTCCCTCCAGTTCTCCTACCTGACAGGCGCAACAGCTTTCTGAGGGGAGGGGGGTTATTTGTCAGCGGCGGCTCCGGATCTTCGGGGAGGGGGGGGTCAGAGTTCGTGACCCCGCCCCTTACGTTCGGTGCTGTCCCGTCTCGCGTGGCGTTCGCCTCCCCCCTCCCCTTTCGTCCGCAGTCGCCACCACCGCTACCAGCACAGCTGCGCTTGCGCACAGTGGGCCCCTCACAGCGGAGGCGGGGCGAATGTCACCTTCGTGCAGACGGGTAAAGGCGGGGGGGGGGGCGGGGAGGCGTGAAAGAGAGACGCGCTGGGCTCCTGATCGTCAAAGCGGTTCAGCCTTCTCGGGAGGAAGGGCGGGGGCGGGGGCGGGGGCGGGGATATTAAAAGCTTTTTTGAACGTATCCGAGGAAGTTTCCATAGAATGCCCGCTCGAAACGAGGCAAAGGACGTATAAGATTCCAGCGGTATGATTCTACGAGAGGTAGCGTTCGTCTGTTGAACGGAATCACAAGCTGTCTTCCCTTCTCGTCTTTGGAGTTGCCACCTCCAGGTTGGGAAATCGCTGGAGACCGAAGAGCGGGGCAGAACCTGAGGAGGGTGGGATTTAGGGGAGCGGAATGACCCAAGCCGGGTCTAATGCCACAGCGTCCACCTAAGCCAGGCATTTTCTCCAGGGACAGTGATCGCTGTAGTCTGGGGATCAATTGTAATCCCAGATCTCCAGGTGTTACCTGGAAGTTGTCAACAGTGAGGCTGATTCCTTCCCTACATTCAAGCATTCCCCCTCTCCCCTTCTCAAAAAGCCAGCCCTGACCTTTTCATTACTTTTCGATACTCCCTGATCTCGCTTCTACTTGCTTCCATCTCCTACAGCCACTTCTCCACTTTACCTTCAAAGCTGCCCCAGGCCTTGCCTCCCTTACCTCCCTTCTAAAACACATCCCTGCCATGAGCATTGCTCCTTCAGTTGTATCATCCTCATCCCTCTGAATGTCTCCTGCTCCCCGAAGTGACTACCAAGCCCTTGTGGTTCCTTACTCCTGGGACTGCTTCTCAGAACACCTGGACACCAATCACTCACTCCCTTCAGCTCTCTTCAAATACCCACATTTTCTAGAAAAGACATTTGCATCTCTTAGGCTTTGTTTTAGTAGGGAAGGGGGCAAAGTGAATATAAAAGAAACGCACACTCTTCCTGTTCATCTTTGGCTGCAGCCCATCTTTTTTTCTCTCATTGCACAATTTATTTCTAACTGCCTTAGGATAAGAATTTGTAGATAACAGTCTGCAAAATAGTAAGAAGTCCAGTAGCACCTTTAAGACAGACTTTACTGTAGCGTAAGCTTTCGAGAAACACAGCTGTCTTCATCAGATGCCTCTGACGAAGAGAACTGTTTTTGTCGAAAATTTATACTACAATAAAGTTTGCTAGTCTTAAAGGTGCTACTGGACTTCTTCCTATTTTGCTGCAACAGATAACATGGCTAACTCTTCTGGGTCTGTCTGCAAATAGTAATGGAAGCTGAAATGATACACTGAGGATGTTAATTATGGGAGAGATTGAATACAGCTGCAGTTGAACAGATTTGTGAGATTTGATGTTCACAGATTGGCCTTTGCCTTGTACAGTTGGTGGCCATGGAGAAGTTACTTTTGTCCATTTGATCCAGTATTCGGTTGTCAACAGTGGCCGAGAAATTGTCTCTGGAAAATTTATAAACAGGACACAAAAGCAATGAACTTACTGATGCCTGCATTTTAGGGAATTCCTATACATACTACTAAAGGACATAAACTAAAAAGGGCTCCATTTGATACTGATGAGAGCCAGTATACCTCCTGCTGAAAAGTAAGTCCATTTTCTCAACAAAAAAAATTTGAAAAGAATATTAATGCAGTTGGACGATGTCCAGTGCAAATTGCTGAATTTAATGAAAGGCATTCGTTAAGCGTCCTCTGATTTCAGTGTCAGCATTATTCCTGTGCCTGACTCTTCCTAATTCTCTGAGACTGGAATGCTTAAGCTCGATCAGATGAGACTCACTGTTTCTAAAGTGATTTCTGTCATAATTTACAGCACTTCTGTTGTTGCTGTATTTTAAATACAAACTTCTGAGCTCCAGCAAATGTTAATTAGCAGCCCAACTCAGCTAGATGACAAGAAGCAAGTTTCCTCTGGAAAGAAATGGATGGTTAAGAAAATGAGGAACCTGATTTACCACATGGCAAAGTCTGCACAAATCCATAGTTTGCACAAAATTAACCTAACTCTGGATTTAAATGTTTCAGGGGAAAGCAGCATGTGCATATTTTGCCTGTTTTAATTTTAAAGATGTATTGTTTACTGAATTCAAGAGAGATGGTGCTTGTAACATTCAATTACTCACTTGAGGAAGGTTGTTTAAAAAGTTAATTGGATAAACACTTAGGTTTTTATAATTGTTGACAACTGCTCTAGTTTGCAACATAAAAATGTTCTACTATTCCACTTGAAATTAGACAAGTACAGTCTTGGAGCACCCAGAATAAAAACACTTGGAAAATTGGAGGACAGTAGGTCGGCAGTTCGAGACCCAAGTGCTGCGTGATGGAGTGAGCTCCCGTCTTTGGCCCCAGCTCCTGCCACCCTAGCAGTTCGAAAGCAAGAAACTGCAAGTAGATAAACAGGTACCGCTTTGTTGGGAAGCTAACAGCATTCTATGCGCTTCGGTGTTTAGTCATGCCAGCCACATGACCACGGAGGTCTTCGGACAGTGTTGGTTCGTCAGCTTGGAAATGGAGATGAGCACCGCCCCCTAGAGTTGGATTTGACTGGCTTTCAAGCAAGGGAAACCTTTACCTTTACTATTTGCATGGAACAAAAAATGTTAACTATTCTTAACTTCTGTGCCTACTTTACCCTTCAGCAGACTGCTGGAGCAGTGTAAGGATATGAATTAAACAGGTGAGAGACGTTTTCATCTATTCAGTTACAATTCTGAAGTAGTGGTTGAATGTTCTTTCTAAATTGGTCACATTAAGGATTTGCTTGACAAGGAACAGCACACTAAAACTCAGCATCTTCACATGTTAATAACTTCCCTAAAACAAAACAATTGAAAATTATACAGATTGTAGTCCGGCAGCATACCTACCATCCATATGTACAGCGTGGCTCCCAATTGTTCTCTTTCCATATAAATTGTAACCCTACTTACCAGACCTCTTTTGTAACATGTCAAAGTGGTTCCTGATTTAGCACAAGAAGTTTCTAGTAGGAGAGAGGGAAGACTCAGAATTCTTGCAGAGGCCTAAAGGAGCTCTCTGGATTACAGCCACATTTTTGTTATTTTTGTCTTTAAATCAGTGATTCTCATTACTGAACTGCTTCTTCTCAAAGCCCTTGACAGCCAGTTTGGTGTAGTGGTTAAGAGCAGCGGACTCTTATATGGAGAACCGGGTTTGACTCCCCACTCCTCCTCATGAAGACAGCTGGGTGACCTTGGGTCAGTCACAGTTCTCTCAGAGCTCTCAGCCCTACCTACCTCACAGGGTGTCTGTTGTGGGGAGAGGAAGGGAAGGTGATTGTAAGCCGCTGGGAGACTACTTTGAGTAGTGAAAGGCGGGATATTAAACTAACTTCTAAATTAAGCTTTGCCAACTTATACAACCTCATTATTAATCTATTCACCAATTAAATACACTAACTTCTATTTCTGTTTTGAAAGAGAGTACTTTTGTTTTAAAGAACACAGTGAAACAACTCTTTGTGCTTTTCTTTCCTATTAAGTGTGGAATGTATTCCACATAAAGGAAACTGGTAAGTACATCCATGTTTCAATGTAAAAAAATCTCATTTATTCAATTTCATATATAAAATAACCAAGTAAGTTGCTTACATCTGTTCAAATAATTACAGTTTCTGTTTCAGCCTGTCCCCTCGAGGTTCCTCTTCGGTGCCAAGTGTTTTGAAGAAGGTACAAGAGATCTGAAATAGGTGCTCATGTCACCAGAGTGAATTTTTGCACAGTTAATTCATTTTAGTGGGGCATGTACAGAAAATTGCCATGTGGTTTATGCTCTAAAAGTTTAACTATCACATGAAACAGAACATTTATTCCTTATTTGACTCTGGGCACCCCCAACTTGGTTTATTTCACAGCAAGGGCGATATCAAAACTGTCATTAGTTTTCTTCTTGGAAAAGCTTCCCTCTGGCTACTGGTTAGGGACTCCATTTCATTTGGAGTATGCTGATCCACAAGAGGTACATTGATCTTGGTACATTATATGAGGCTCAGGTTGGTACTACAGATAACTTTGTAGAAAAAGCAATTCTGGGATGAAGATAGAAATATTTCAGGTGGGCCACATTACAAAAGTATAACTATTTCTGTTATGTCAGAAAGAAATAATAACACTTTTTCTTAACTCAACTTTAAAAATCAGTGATTCTGTATGTCTCTGGGGAAAACTCTGATACTTAAATAAAAACTAGCACTTTCAAGAACTTCACTGGTGTCTTGTTTTCATCCTCATAAAACAATATTGCCAGCCAACTAGAAGTTTAATAGTGCAGGAAAAATGAACTATACAATTCGCTGTGAGCATTGACAGATTTTGTTTATCAGACTATACAGAGAGTGCTTTAATTCAGTGGGACATTTAAGTGCAGGTCAGACATTTCAAGTACTTGTTCCTCAGTTTTCAGCTGGGAATATTCAAATAGCTTGCATAGACCTAAATAGACATCTAACAATAGAACAGGAAGTAGCAGCATAAAACACAGAGCTTTCCCCACAAAATCCAGTCAGTATATTTAAATAAATACATTTCCAAAGAGAAAGAGCCGTTTTTGAATTTCATGCTCATCTTTGGCAGCAAGACAGTTCTCTCAGTGATGCTTTTGATCTGGCTTGCATCTGACAGGGAAAAACATAATTAGAGAATTGTCTTCTCCCTGGCTAGGCTGAGGCCATTTAGAGAAAAGAATTTCCACTACTGTAACTGCACTTGAAGGTGTACAGTAAACAAATGTTTCATTGCTCGCAATTTGGGGAAAATTCAGCTACAGTCTGGTTTTGACAAGATACTCAGCACATCGCTAGACCTACTAAAAACCTCCGTGACAGAACTTTTTTTTTATCCAGGTGGTAAACAAAAATAATAAAGGCTATTAAAGGTCAGCCAAAACTTTCCAGTTATCGGTTATTGCCCTGTTATATATGTCAAGAAGCAATAAGACTAAAGAACAGTATAGCCTTTAAATAATTTACAAAAAAGAACTAGCAGACTGAGAGTTGAAAAACACAGAGGAATCCTATTGTCAATGCCCACTGATATTTTAGGCTTAAGTACAATAATTATTAGCTGAATATTTAAACACTTTTCAATGTTCTAAATAAACGTTTTCCTGACTTACTCCTACATTATTGTAGAAAGAGTTCATTTATTGTGTACAAAAAAAATTATACAAAAGCACCAAACTACCAATAATTGCACTAAAACCAATTATGTAACTATTCTCACAGGTTAAGTGACATTTTGCTACAGATAAAAATACAGTTAAAATAACATATTGCAGTGTGAAGTACATCAAACTGAACAGGAAGCTAGAAATCATGATCTGCCTAGTTAATGTCATTACCCTAAAACACTGCTGTTTTGACATGGTAATTCCAGTTTCAGTTCCTGTTGTACAATAGGAAAGTTTAAAGATGATTTACTCACCATATGTTACATTATGCATATAAACCTATTAGCTTCAATAGGAATGTATATTAAGGAAAACACACTCATGCTGAATTTATTGCCTTCTTGCATGATCTTATTCATGCTTTAAAAGTGTAAATTGCATACTGATTTTAAAATATTTTTGGAGTTTACTAGATCTCTTGTGCAATGTTCAAGGAAGGCAGAATGATTTCTCCCCCTTCTTTTAAATAAGAGAGTCATGCTAAGAAACTCTCCTATTTCTACCGTATGGATCCTTACATTTCTAAGTCCAGGTTTTTGTAACACAGGATACCTAACTTTAAAAAAGCACAAGCCACTTCTTGCTGGTATATTTCTTTTTTCCTTCAACAAGGATCCAGTAATATAATCACAATCATATAGCTATTGAATAACTGCTTCAGAACGAAATGTTTACACACTGAAGTAAACAAGACTAGTCTGGCTTATATGCACATATGCAAGTTTTGTGGGTCTCTGAGTATGTGCATAAGTAGTTCTGGTAACTTTTCTGTTTTGCATCGACAAGGATCATGTTGCATTTCAGTCAAATGACTATTGAACTATCACTAACACAAGAGGCGGCCTAAGAACCTGCTGGAAGACCTTGCTCCTCTAACTTCCAAGAGCAGCAGCTCTGAAACTGTGCTGACAATAATGCTGCAACAGACAGAAGACAAATCGTTCCTTATAGCTTTCTGACAAAACCCTATTCTTAAGGTCATGGACACTTTGGAATTCAACAGTGAATTTCAGAAATGATTCTGACCATTAAGTAAAACAGTGGCAGAGTTTAATAAATAACATTTTCTGTATCACAAAAAAGACAAGTATACACATTTTCTCAACACGTATTTTGACTAAACAAAAGAGGCAATGTCTCCTAAATCTGATAAACAATCTTTCGATTGATACTTGGAGAATTCTATCACTCTCTGTTTAAAAAAGAACTGTAGTATTTCACATCATCATTTAACAACAAAGGGCACCACGAGCCATGCTACAATACTGTTGCTTCTTGAAAAGCTTCTATCCACCTGTTGGAAAAGGAAACATTAATTAGGAGCAAACAGTACAGTGTGTTCAACATATGCATAATTGATAGATACAATTTCATTGAAATGCTGTATTATTCAAGTCAGTTTGTCATGAATACCATTCAGATTTTCACTGATTTTTAGGAATGTACAAGGTGTCTTAAGGTTACTATAAAGTTCAAGTCCAGTGGCACCTTTTAAGACCAACGAAGTTTTATTCAAGGTATAAGCTCCTCTCCAGTGTGAGGTGAGGAGATAAATGGAGCATAATGGCAGGGTCTCAGTTAATTATTCTAAGCATTCCACAATTAAGAAGGGTACATCTGCCCATCAATCTCCAATTTTGATGTATTTATTTCCTTCACTATTAAACCCAAACAAATGGTAACCATATGAACTAAGCTTGTTATTCCTGTTTGGTTCTTGAATCTGTTAAACATCTTCATTATGCTGTATGCTAATTTGCTTCTTACCCGCTACCTATATGTATGGACTGGTAACTTCCATTTCAATGCATAACTATACCACTATAATACAAAACTTAAATCAGTGTCTGCAGAATATTCTTGAGTTTCCTAGTCATATACATTAAATCAATACAGTGGCCACTTACTTTTGTGTTGAATGGGTGTCATCTGCTTTGAATATATAGAATAAAGTATTTTTGTGCAACAAATGGAACACTTTGGACTCTGCATTTTCATCTCTGACTTCAGCAACTGTAAATCCCAGTAAAGGCTGACTTTCCAAAGCAGCTACATCCTAATTTTACAAAGAAATCCGGAATGAGACATGGCTTATTTTTATAAATTCAACTTTCTCTTGATTCACAGACATTTGAAAAATAAGCAGAAGTCTCAATGGTATACAATGTGTATGCAGCATCTTCACAATTGAAAGATGATGGTGTCAAATCCTTCATTTTATTCTGGGTTTTTTTTTCATTTTTGGTTTAACACTCCTCTCTGTTGTGCAATCCCACCATAGAGAACACTACACTTTTTGGTGTTCAGATGGCTTATCAACATCTTGTTCAGACACACAGCCACTGCATAGTAGGTTAACTCTTAAAAAGGCTAACCCCAACAATTAGCACTAATAAAGCATTAACAAGGTTTCCCCACAAGATAAAGACAGACTAGATACAGGCACCAGAAAACAGCAACTGTCCCTGGTAAGTCAGGACAGTTGGAACCTATGAAGTTACTTAGCGGGGACTTTGGGTCCAATTCTAACATCCCACCCACTCCCTGCAATTAAATACATAATTCTCTCTCTTAGGTTTTGATTTCTTACCTCACTAGCAGCGTATGTGTACAGCACCTTATTTTTTATCACAAACCACAGGTGTTTCCAGGGTTTCTTGCTGCCCTTTGATCGATGTAAATAGCCACTCATTGAAGAGTCTTCTGTATTCGCGGATACCTAAGTTCAAAACAAAACACACTGCTGTAAGAATGCATGAGGATGTAGCACAATCTGTCCAATCACAGGGAACTGTCAGGCAATAGTAGGCTTTATATTTTTGCTAGAAAGAGAAAGAAGCAGGTCACAACCAGCTCATGGGTTTTCAAGGCAAGAGATAAGCAGAGGTGGTTTGCCACTGCCCTACTCTGCACAGCAAACCCAGTCTTTCTTGGAGGGTGTATAGGACATGAAAATTAGTGCAACATTTACCTACAGAGAAAGCACTCAACTTCACAGTAAGTCATGTGACAATGGCGCTTAGTGCTGCCACCTTCCAATTCAGTTGTAATATTTTTAGCACATCTCAAAGTGAAAAAGTGTGAGCTCTAGTTTCAATGCAATACTAAAAAGGCATGCCAGAACCTCATTGCATACTAGGTGCTAGTACCAGGTGGCCAGCAGGTCTTTAGTTCCCCTGCTGACACTTGCTCTCCCACCCTCCTAGCTGTTTCAAGAAGCTATGAGAGAGAGGAGAGAAAAGGATTCTCAGCACCTCAGAGAATGGAGAAAGAAAAACCAACAGTATTCACAAGGAAAGGGGGGGGATCCATTTCTAGCTGGTGTAGTTCAATGAATGTTTTCCCATCTGGCAGGAAAAGAAACTTAAAAACATAATTACGTGCCACCTCAGCAAAGACACTGTTGTGGGCCAGGGACTTGAAGGGGAGAATGAAGCTGAATCTAACAGCAGCTTTGATGGGGATTTAGACCAGAAAGGTGTCAAACACACTCTTCTCCCAGCACTACTGCTTCAAATGTGTTTGAAGCTTCCACCCAACCAGCTGCATTAAAGTAAAATTTAAAAAGTGCAAAGTATCATTGTTAAAGAATTTTACACGTCTCTTGAAAATTTGAGATTCTTATAATGGTTCCTAAACTGTGAGCCTATGTTGACTTGCAAAGTTGTGAAGATGTCATATTCCTCCTTAACCCACCCACCCCGTAAATCTGTTCTCTGACCTCCTGATCTCTAAGCAGCCTTATCTCGGTCAGGTCCCATCTTTATCTTTCAGGAGAAAGTGTAAAAGGGTTGTTTTCTTTATGTTTTTCTTAGGAATACAGAATGTACTCTAAATGGAGGGTACAGTGAATTATGCTTCAGAACAGAATTGTTGAATCTTTCTTTTAAAATACCAGACCCTGATCTTTTTTCTGTTTTATCCTATAAACGAAGAACTCTGAATCTTATTCAGTGTGCTAGCATGATCTGTGCTTGCTAGCATCAGGATGATCATTCTTAATAAAGTGGCCTGCTTTGTTAACAAAAAAGCCTTGAGTGGGTCTTTTCTCTCCTAGATTGAACTCAGAGAAAGAGGTGTGTGTGTGTTGAACTAGCAGTTTTTAAAACTCTCCTAACAATCATATCCATCCATAGATCATCCTGCATAACATGCATTTTGGTCTGGAGGTAGTAGTGGGCGGTGGTGGTGGTAAGTGTCATCAAGTCACAGCTGACTAATATCAAACTGGTGGGATTTCCAAAGCAAGAGATGTTCAGAGGTGGTTTTGCCTTAGCCTGCCTCTGCGTCACAACCCTGGTATTCCTTGGTGGTCTCCCATCCAAATACTAGCCAGGGCAGACCCTGCTTAGCTTCCAAAATCTGATGAGATGGAGCTAGCCTGCACTATCCAGGTCAGGGCATGCTGGGCAATACTTGGGCAAATTGGGGGTTTCAAATGGAGAGCACAGTTCAATAAAAGAAATGACAAGGTCACCTGATTGAGTGCAAGAAAGTTATATTCTACTTAATACTTTCTAGATAGCCCACAGGAAAAAATTTAAAACTATGTAGAAAGTGGCATTAAAATATACCTAAAAATCTTATTCAAGCTTTAAACTGTTTGGTGTGAATAAACCTGGTGTTGCAAGAATAAAGACATCATTTCAGCAGACATGGTTACAAGCTTAGTACAACTAAGAGGTTTTTAAAAAAACATTCAGCAGAAAAATCTACATCATACTTGCACTTTTCTGGAAAGCGATGTTTATAACATGAAAGAATTTGCAAATTGTGCCAAACAGTACACCGAACTCCTCTGTGACAATGTTCTATCTGGATAGTGTGTTGAAAGTACTGCACGTAACATCCTCCTCAAGATACATTAAAAATTCAAATAGAACTGCAGGGGGTGCTAAAACACTTTGCACAGCGACCACCAATTATACAACCAATTAAATTAGTACTTTCAGTATCTGAAAAAGCTTGTGCTTTTCCGATCCACACTCCACCCCACCCCCAACCCGCTGTTGAGAGCTAGTCAGGATTCTAGAAAAGTTTTAGTTCTGTTTCTGCCAAGAGTTAACCACAAGACTAGAAACACGGGCAGCATAAATACTGAACTGGAAAAGCTGCACATCAGATCAGTACACAGGTACTTTTTTATACTTTCTACCTGCTTAAAAGAACAAATATCTAATTTAGGGATTACATGAGCAGATGTCCACATAAACAACTTTATGAATATCTCCTTTTAACTGTACCTTCTCCTCCTCCCACTCTCAAAATATACAGGAGAACAGTGGCCTCTTTAAAACAGGATTTTATTCTAGCGTTAAACTTTTATTTTATTTATTTATTTATTTTATTTCTTAAATTTATATCCCGCTCTCCCCACCGGAGGCAGGCTTAGAGCGGCTCACATCATTTTTAAAATAACATATCAACATTAAAATCATACATCAAACATTAAAATACACTCCATACAAAATTGGCGGCAGAATAAAATCAACCCACAGGTGGGTCCGAGAAGCATTCCCAGACCTGCTATTGTAAACTGCAGACCTGCTATCGTAAACTGTTATATCCGTCTAAGTCCATTGATTTCCATGAGTCCAGACGGGTGTGTCTCTGGATAGGCTGGCCCTGGACAGCCTGCTTCATCCAGTGCAAGTAGCGGGTCTTCACTAGGTAGACGCTAGCACACACTACATTAGGGTTTCACTACAAAAGCAGGCCTCCCAGCTTCATAAGAACATAAGAAGAGCCCTGCTGGATCAGAGCAATAGTCCTTGTAGTATAGCATCCTGTCTCATATAGTGGCCAACCAGTTTCTCTGGATGGCCAACAACAGGGAAAGGCCTTCCCTGATGTTGTCTCCAGGTTCTCAGAGGATTGGTGCCTCTGAATATGGAGGTTCCCCTCAGTCACCATGGCTAGTAGCCACTGAGATTTATCCTCCATGAATCTATTTACTCTCCTTTAAATCTGTATATTCCTGGGCCATCACTACATCCTCTGGCAGCAAATTCCACATTTTAATCACTCTCTGTAGAGTAATATTTCCTTTTGTCCCCTCCTGAACCTACTGCCCATCAGCTTCATTGGATTTTGGGAGAGGGAGACAAATTTCTCTTTGTCAACTCTCTTCACTCCATGTATACTTTTATAAAACTCGATCATGTCCCCCCTTAGTCATTTCTTTTCTAAATTGGAAAGTCTCAGCCTTTCCTTGTAGGGAAGGTGCTCCAACCCCTGAATCATCTTGGTTGCCTTCTTCTGTAACTTTTTCCAGCTCTGCAATGTCCTTCTTGAGATATGGTGATCAGAACTGTACACAGTACTCCAAATGAGGCTGCACCATAGATCTATTCAGGGGCATTACAATATCAGCTGTTTTATTCTCAGTCCTTTTTCTAATAATCCATAACATAAGGTTTGCCTTTTTCACTGCTGCACCATACTGGGTTGACATTTTCATTGAGCTATCCAGGACGACCCCAAGATCTTTTCCCCTCTCATTCTCAGCAAGTTCAGACCCGATTATTCTATTCTCGAAGTTGGGACTTTTTGGTCCCAGAGTGTATCACCTTTCGCTTACCAACATTGAACTCCATTTGTCAGATTGTCACCCACTCACCCAGTTTGTATAGGTCCTCTTGGAGCTCTTCAAAGTCAGCCTTGGTTTTCACCATTCTGTGTCATCTGCAAACCTGGCCGCTATTCTTAGTTACCCCTAGATCATTTATGAATGAATTAAATAGCCCCCGTACCAATCCTTGTGGGACTCCACTGCTTACTTCCCTCCATTGTGAGAACTATCCACTTATTCCTACTCTCTGCTTCCTGTCATTTAACCAGTTTAACCTTACTCATTGCCAGTTGGTGCCTTGGGCACTGGTGGGAGGAAATGGGGGGAGGGAGAATGCACATGGCATGCTTACATCACTTCTGGTAAAAAAAACCTGAAGCAATGTAGTGGACACTGCAGCAGTTTGCAAAAGCTCTATAGTTTTACCAGAAGTGACATAAGCACACCAGCAGCACATCAGCATTTCCTCCCAAGGGACAGCAGCTGTGGCCTGGCAACACTACATGCATTTGATGAAGTGGGGCTCTAAGTTCACAAAAGTTTATGGTAGAAAGAAAATCTAGATAATCTTTAAGGTGCCACATGATTCCAGTTCATCTGGTGGGGTAAAAATGAAGTAAATAAACAAAACAGAAGACAGATAGGTCATGTGTTTCTGCAGCTGCAACTATCTGCAACAGCTGTCAGAACTGGCACTGATGAAAGCCAAAGAAGGGATTTAGTACATGTGGTCCCTCATAAAGAGACTAACGTGTGAATTGGCTGTAAGCATAAGAAATTCATTCTGCCATGCTACCCATGTTTCAGTCAATAACCAAGTGTAAAAAACAGGATGCAAATAATATATGGTTTATAAAATAGTGGACCTTGGCCTGCTCAGCCTAACCGACCTCATGGCTGGGGTGGGGAAAAGAAACAATTGTTTATGTGGGTCTAAGCTTCTGGGAAGAAAGAAGGAATAAAAATGTGACCGAAAAATGGGGATAGCAGAGGCATTCAAGTGTCAAGGGTTGCACCAAGAGTAACATAATTATAAGTACTGCTTCCACACCCAGTCTTTGGTTCAATCATGCCAATGCTAAAAGAAATTTCAAACTATCATAATTGGCTCATCATAAATATTTTTAAAATTTACTGGAAGTAGTTTAATAAAGGCTGGCAGTAAACCTTTTGCTACTAGACACACACAACCAAATGCTAATAATGCATCATACATACTTCCTTAAGGGCTGCTGGGATCTTTTTCTGTTTTCTTCCAGATGGAATACTGTGCAACACTGTAGACAAGGCACTGGACGGAGATCTGTGGTTTACTGGGGACCCGTTTTTAGAAGGAGTGCATAGATTGTCTAAAATTGATAGTTTTAAAATATTATTTTTAATTATTTCAACATTTCTGTCCCACCCTCTTTCAAAGCAACTTGCAACAGTAAACAGCAAATAGAATAGTTAGTACTATTGTTGTGCTTCAGTCAAAGCTAAGTTTTATACTTTGTTTACAAATCATGTTTTAACACTAAGAGGTGACACAAAAGTCACTATCTGTACATGGGTGAATAATTATATTGCAGCAAATGCAATGGAAGCTGGACTGAGATTGTTACAGTAAGATGGACTACAACTTCCACATGTTTTGCATCACCTACAAGCACACATCTTTTACTTCAACCTGTATTTGTCTATTCATAGTTTTTGTAGAATTCTTTCCTATCTGGAAATAGGAGAGGAGCATTATGCCCCTATATACACACTTTCTGAGGGTTAAACATCCAGTTCAATGACTTCGAAGGACCTCAAAAGCTTGTACGTTGCTTTGTAATATTTGTAATATTTTTTTTAAGGTATTATGTTGTTCTTGGAATCTGTCAACTGCACAAGCAGCTGCCTGTGTAACTTCTTGCAAAAGAACATAATTCAAAGGAACATAATTGAAAAGCATAATTCAAATGAACTGATATATGTATGAAAATGCATTTTCAAAACAGCAAGTCGGAAGTTATGTTACTATTATACTCTCAGTCTTCAATCTGAAATGTGTATTTTCACAATGTTGATGACATACAACTTTAAAATCCAGATTTGTTTTTGCTGTTTAATTTGTATTATACTTTTCTGTAGCACAGAGTTCATGGTGGACTACAGAGAGTTCTCAGGTGGTCTCCCAACCAGGCACCAACCAGCCCCATAACCATAATCCAGATTGTACATTATAAAGGAATGCATTCTCTTTGAGGAATTCTGTTCTGGTCTTCAATCAACTATGCCAGTGCAAGTCCCACTGAACTGAACTGTGTCATGACCTGGGAAACAGCAGGCCCTGAACAGAAGTTTAAGGCAAACAAATAAATACAGGAGAATTAAAAACAGACCTGGGCAAATCTTACTGTGCTTCTGCAGCTCTTTAAAGCAAAGATCACATACTCTTGCAGGCTGATTTTTCATATAGTCTAATCCATGCTTATTTGACGAACAAGCTTGGCAGATTATCTGGGGGAAAAGAATCCTGTGAAATATATATACTCACACACAAGCCTATACTTATCTTTCAAGTTTATGTTTTAAGCATACTCAGAGATATCCCTCAAAATAATCAAGAGCACTTTCTTAGGAGTGCTATCTTACCCAGAACTGATTTATTTTGGATCAGTTTATGCAGGGCTGCTGAGAGGCGCCATGGGCCCCCAAGGCAAAGATTCCACTTGGAACCCCCATATGACCCTGATCCAAACCAAATATCATAATAAAACAAATCACTTGGCGCGCTGATACCATGAATCTGCAGTAATAAACTAATTGGCCTGTATGTCCATTTGTTTATTATTTTACGTATACCCCGCCTTTCTCCCCAATGGGGACCCAAAGCGGCTTACATCATTCTCGTCCACTTTATCCTCACAACAACCCTGTCAGGTAAGTTAGGCTAACAGTGTGTGACTGGCCCAAGATCACCATCCAAGCTTGCACTGCAGTGGGGATTTGAACCTGGGTTTCCCAGATCCTAGTCCTACACTTTAACCACTACACCACACTGGCAGGGATGTCAAAGAATAAAGCTGGAAGACTCAAAATTGGCCACCAGCTTTAGGATGATTGTGGGAGTTTTACAGCCAAAATGGAAAGATATAGGAAAATCCTGGCATGGGTGAGGCAAACCACCACCACCCCGTGCTATTTGCAATAGAAGCTAAGGGTCTTTGTTTGTGGTAGGTATAACTCAAAAGGTAACACTAAATGTTTGAAAACTGGCCACTAACCCTAGAACGATGGGAAGGTGCAGTGCCAAAAATGAAGGGAACACCCTGAACCAGGTTATCTTCACAAAAGGCAACACATAATAAGAGAGCTTTTAAGCAACCTGTCATGTGTCTCTAATTCTCAGATCTCCACCCGCCATGGAAGGTTGCTGGGTTACTTAGTCTCAGCCAGACTTAATTCACAGGGTTGTTGTGAGGATACAATGGAGGATAGGAGAACAATGCAGCTTAGGGTCTCCACTGGGGAGAAAGACTCAGTATGGTATTTGTTTAAAACATAATTTTTAAATGATATTAAAAAGTTACATAGTTTGTCATATAGCAAAGTAGTCTTTACAAAGGGCTATTTGATCTTCCACCAACAGTATAATATCGATAACAACCCAGTGCCTGAACTGGGAGTTCTATGTTCTATTCCACATGTATAACCACTAAAACAGATTAATGTTCCACTACCATGCAAGTAAAGGGTGGAAGAGAGAGGAAGCATCCTTTTACTACTTTGTTAGATCATGGGAGTTGAGGGAGTATAAACTCCTCTCTCTCTCTTCTGTTCATAATATCAACAAAGGTTTGTTACTGTACTACTCCAAGAAGATAGGGATGAGGACTTGAGACCAGGAGTTAAAATTAAAGAGGGGAAGGGCATAAAAAAATAGGTGGAGGGAGAGAGAAACTGAATAAGAAAAGTGTGGAAAACAGGGAGAGGAATTAAAGAAAAGAGAGGGAAAGGTTGTTTATCTTACTTCCACACCCTAACTACCGCTTTGCAATATCTGGCTGAGCTGGATGGAAAGACAGGAAGAGAGAAGGGCTATGGTGTTAGTGGGCTCCAGTCTGCCAATTCTTGTAGCAGCCATCAGTGTGCTGTCTTGTCTTGCACCAGTACTGGCTTGATTGATGATCATGTTAGCATGATCTGTTTGGTAAATTGCTTCACTCTTGGAGAAAGGCAAGAATAGCTGATCAGGCTCCCCTAGTGGCTGCAGCCAGAACTGCAAACTGAAAGCTGTTCAGCTGGATGCAGCATGACACTTCAATGGCCCTCCAGCTGACTTCCCCCTCCACGAATTTTGTCCCACAAGTCCCTCTCTGTCCGTGGCCCTGAATTATGTAAAAAAGGTTCTTGAATACCTCTGTTTATGCTGGAGTTCCAAAAAGTTGGGAAAATGAAGAGATAATATGTGTGAGTAGTAAAAAAACAACTGACTTTACAAGAGCTTAACTCTAAAGTTCTAATGTATTGATAGGGCAAGAGCAAAATCCATCCTAGAGGAGCAGATAACACTTTAGGGCACAATCAGGGATTGGATTATTTTCATTTAGTTTGACTACAGAAGATAAGACTTCCAACAAACTTCTCACCAAGGTAACATTTTGCTTATCAGCTGAGCAAACCAAATCACATATCATGAGGCTACAGCAGCTGGTGATACCAACCAGACAAACGGCTCTGGCTTATTCTTTCTACCTTCTTTTTTCTGCTTTATTTTTCTCCAAGTCCTTTCCTTTTTTCCACTGCTAAGCTGAAGCTTCAATATTCTTGAGGTTTAGATACCAAAAGGGAGGAGTGAATAAGGAACAAACTCATGAAAAAATTCCATGATGTTTTTAGTTAGGCAGTAAGATCTATGACCCAGATAAGAATCATTCCTAGAAACACCAATCTGCCGTAAATCCAGGGGTCCTTTAGTAAAAAAAGAGGTGCAGGAGCTCATTAGCATAACTTATTTGCATATGCCACACCCCCTGACGTCACCGGAAGTGTCAGAAGGTCACACACCCCTGACATCACTGGAAGTGTGTCAGAAGGCAATACCCACGCTCAGGCGCCACCCCAAAAATCTCCAAGGTATTTCCCAACTCAGAGCTGGCAAGCCTATCTAATGGCAAAGGAAGGAAGGAAGGAAGAAGGAGGGAGGAAAGGAGAAGGAAGGAAGGAAAGGAACAGGAAAGAAGGAAGGAAGGTAGGTGGGGGGAGACAGAGAGAGAAGGAAGGAAGGAAGGAAGGAAGGAAGGAAGGAAGGAAAGAAAGAAAGAAAGAAAAAAAGAAAGGAAGGAAGAAGGAAAGAAAGAGGTAGGTAGGTAGGGGGAGAGAAGAGAGGAAGAAAGGAAGGCAGGTAGGCAGACAGACAGACAAAGGTAGGTAGGTGGGGGGGGAGAGAGAGAAGGAAGACAGACAGACAGAGGTAGGTAGGTAGGTAGGTGGGAGAGAGAGAGAAGGAAGGAAGACAGACAGAGGAAGGTAGGTAGGTAGGTAGGGGGAAAGAGAGAGAAGGAAGGAAGACAGACAGACAGAGGAAGGTAGGTAGGTAGGTAGGTAGGTGGGAGAGAGAGAGAAGGAAGGCAGACAGAGAGGAAGGTAGGTTGGTAGGTAGGTATGTAGGTGGGGGAGAGAGAGAGAAGGAAGGAAGAAAAGAAGGAACAGGAAGGTAGGTAGGTAGGGGGGAGAGAGAGAGAAGGAAGGAAGGAAGGAAGGAAGGAAGCAACAGGAAGGTAAGTAGGTGGGGGGAGAGAGAGAGAAGGAAGGAAGACAGGCAGACAAGGTGTTTCCCTCCCCCCCCCTTGCTTGGGCCCCAGTGGCTTAAAGCCACTCAGGCCCAGATCTTCCCTTACTACCTCCCCCCCCCACGACCCAGGAATGGTGAGGAGGGGGAGGGCTGGGGGCTTGTCCCTGGCCCAGCACCTTGCTGCGGGCCAGGGAGGGAGATGGGGTGGGTGGGCTTGCTGGGGGCTTCTCCCAGGCCCGGCGGCATGCCCGCTGGCCAGGGAGGGAGATGGGGTGGGTGGGCGGGCTGGGGGCTTCTCCCTGGCCCGGTGGCGTGCCCGCTGGCCAGGGAGGGAGATGGGGTGGGTGGGCGGAAGCCTTCTTCCTGGCCCGGCGCGAGCTGCCGGCCAGGGAGGGAGATCGGGGGGGGGGGCCTGGAGGCTGCTTCCTGGCCTGGCGGCACGCCGGGCCAAGAAGGGGGGACGAGGCGGCAGGGCAGACTCGCGAGCGCCGAGGAGGCCGCGACGGGCCGGGGAAAGCGAGCTGGGGGGTGGGGCTTGATTATGTGCCCGCCCCCCCCCCGCCGACTCTCTCCCGGAGCGTCGCTCCGGTGCGCCCCGGCCCCAACGGAGCCCTGCGTAAATCATATCAAACAATTCGTATCTGTTCTTTTTAATCTTGGGTTTTTATGCAAGTTTAAATGAATACTATAAACATCACCTTGAACACTCTTGGAAAACGTGTTTAGAAAGTTTTAAAAAGAAAATCAGTAGTAGAAAATAAGAAGCCTTCAGCAGAGATTTCTTCCTCACTCCTCTTACCTTACATTGCAGTGATATTTACTACAGTAGCAGATCTTTATTACATGGCTATAGGCTGCCTGGCACAGTTTGCCAGCTGCAGAGTGAATACGGCTGTACCGGACTACAGTCATTTTGCAAACAGCAGAGCTTTGTTAACAGGCTCCAGGAACAGCCAAATCCAATCTGCTGATTGAGAGAGATGCAAGATCAGCTGTAAAAGTTTCCCAACCTTTCCACATGCTCTACAGTGGTGCCTTCTCCATGTCAGTGTGAACTCACTAGTACAGATCATACACATGGTAGCTCTCGTATCAGGAATCCAGATGGGAGCCTTTGACCCTAAAGGACTGTCTTCCTCGTCTTTTTCTGGGTCTGCCTAAGGAAGGAAGAAAAGGTACAAAAAACATGACAATATCTTCAGCAGTCAAGTTCCAATCATTTATCCAAGTAAGTATGTGAAGCCATTTTGTACTATGCAGCCTTATTAACTGTGCAGAAAAGCCTTCCTGAATAGTTCAGTTTTGCATAGTTTGTGTAAGGCCATGAGAGCAGGCAGACCATTCCACAAGATGAGAGACACAATACAGAAAGCATGTGTATGGGCAATTGTTGATTTTGCCCATTTGCAGGTTGGCACCTGCAGTAACCCCTGCTTACATGAGCAGAATTCTGGCAGAACATAAAGAGCTAGGTGGTCCTGTAAATAAGAGGGACTGAGACCACAAAAGGCTTTATATGTGATACTGAGCTTGGTAACAAATGGTCAATTAATGAGGGGTTTGCAGAATGGAAATAATAAGCACGCTCCGTCTAGCTCCCGCTAATAATCGAGCTCTGGCATTCTGGACCAGTTAGAGTTCCCACATTGATTCTAAGGGGAGACCAATGTACCATGCATTAAAGAAGTCTAGTCTCAAAGTTACTATGGTGTGGATCCAGGTGGTCATCATGACAAGTGCCATTTTACAATATGGGGCCATTTTACTGGCTAGGCTGAGTCAGAAGAAAGCCTTTTTTGCAGCTGCATTAATTTGCTTCTCCACTAGTAAAGTGGATCCAGTACAACCCCAAGCCTTTTAACTGAGTCAGCAAGGGTCTGCTGAACTTCACTGAAAGTGGGGAGAAAAATGTCCTTCAAGTCCCAACTAGCATTACTCCTGTCTTTTCAGGGTTTAATTTTAATTTGTTGACTTTTAGCCAGTTAACCACTGTGGCCAGGCATCAATTCAGGACCTCTACCGCATCACCAGAAGATTTGGATAAGGATATACAGAACTAAGTACCATCAGCATATTGACAACCAGCCCCAAACCTACAAATGGTTTGTCCTATGGGCTTTACATAGAGATTAAAAAGCATGGGGGATAGAATTGCACCCTGTGGAAACCCACAAGATAAGTCCCACACCGATGACAACTGGTTTCCAATAGCAACCCTTAGAGTCTGATCCAACCTACCTCTTCCAGACTTTTGCTAGGGTTAAAGGTGATTCTTTTCTTTGTATATTCTTCAATTGACCTTGAGATGGCTTCTAACCATTCATCTCTTTCTGATGCAGAACTGTTGGGTCAAATAAATACCATGCTTAAACTCCTAAACAGCACTTTTGCTCACAAACACAACTCAAAAGCTTTCTCCCCACTGCTTTTGTCTCAACATTTAACTGAGGCAATAAACAGTACTTTTTTGTGCTTAAGGAAATAGATGTGTGCCTGAGACTTACCTGGCTGAAAGAATGAAAGATCGCTGCACGCTTTCTATGTTCAGTTCATTCTGGTAAGCTTCATGTGTGGGCTTTCTAACCTGACAAAGCATCAGAGCAATTCAATTGAATTTAGCTTGTTCAAAAAAAAAAAGTGTTGTGTCAACTTGTCATGTCACAAGGAGCAGCAAACGTAAAACAGACTCACACCATACCTTCAGAAGTTAGAAACTACAAGAGAGAGGAAATGGGCAACCAAAAGCAAAAAGTGGCTTGTAATCCAGCATGTTTCACTAATGAAACAATGCAAATAGCAAGCCTGTTCAACATTACTTGTCCTTCAAATACCTACACAGTGCCTTATGGCTCTTTCTTTCTCCAGTATCATGTCTCCTAAAAGGCTTAGGCCTGATGTAAACAAATGGTGGGAAAGGAATTCACTTGGGGGACTTTGTACCTAGGCTGCAAACCTATGAAAAGCAGCTGCATGTGACCGATTAGCACACCAGCACAACAACCCTCTGGATTACAGACCTCTAGCTTGCCAGCTAAACAGGCACAGCAGCTTTACACGTGTTGCAGCCCTGGTTACATGAGACACTGGCTAAATGCAAAAATCCACAGGTCCTTCTTCAGCAATATGTGTATGATCCTCAGGGCAGCGAACTTTGCTTATTTTGCTTACATTTCTCTATAAAGTACTGACTGCAGTATCCTTATATTTGAAGAGACATTTCCTGTCTTATGAGCATTAAGTACTCCATTAACACGAACTAATTATTAGTGGCACTGACTATGATGAAGGCCATGGGAGAATTACTTATATGTACATTAGCACACTTTAATATTGTTACAGTTGTGTTTGGTGCAGGAGTCCAAGATATGAGTTACAAAACATGACAGAGCAAAAATGTCATTAACTCACTTTCATTCCAGCCAGCGACAGCATGTTGTTGAGTTTGTACATTCCAGACTGAACAGGAGTAGTGTATAGCAGAGCATCATTAAACTACAATATAAGTTTTTTAAAAATGTAGCTGAAATTAGATTGCTTTCATCTTATAGAAAAGGTGTACATATCACATACCAATTAGAAAGATCATCTTCTACCTACACAGGGATCAGTACAGAGGGACACTTTGCCTCCCACCATGCTGTGGAAGTGCTGGGCACACTACCATGCATGGAGGCAGACAAGACCAATCAAAGTTCTCTACTCCTCTCTTGGGGGCAACGTGGAGCCTATTCATCCTCCAGCCTCTACATGCAGACTGCTTACCATACAAATTTCAGTAAACTCCACGCATGGAGTAAAGCAAGTAAGACGGGCCAACATCCATTGGAATGATATTAATTTAACTGTTTCTCCAACTCCCAGAACTTCCAATCACCTACAACCATTTCACAGGTAGAACTTAACATACAAGCAGGGCTTAATTCAACAAGGAGGGATGTAAAAACCAAAGCAGGACACACGTATGTTAAACTGAAACTTGGGCAACATAACTTGAAGTGGGAACGAAAGAGGTGATTAGAGTATTTTACAGTCTCTCTGAGGCCTTCTGCAAGTCTCTCACACTCTGTCTGCTGCAGCTTGGCTGGCTCTCAGTGGTGGTGGTGGTGATGCTACTGCTCTTGGGGCTTTTAGGTGTTGCTCTGGATCTCTGAAAACTGCAGCTTTCTCCAGGCTCCTTCTCAGACTTCAATGTTCTCTGCATTGGTACTGGGATGGCTTCTCTCTCCCTTTCCACCTCAGAACCCCCTATTTTTTTCCCCTCAGAACCTTCCTTTTAGCAAAAGTAATCTCATTTATGCTGGCAGTATGAAGCTTAATCAATAACTCAATTAACCTGCCAATTTGATTTTAAAAGCCATGCGCTTTTGTAGTATATTCCCAACTTCTTGGCAATGAACAAAGCAAAGATTTTGTATATATTTACTTTCTTTGCTATAAAATCTAAATGCATAATATATGTCTAGTCAAAATTTTAACATATCTGAAAAAAGCAGTCTACCTTGAATTCTGACCATAACTACCTTAAAAAAATAATTACACGAGGACTCCCAACTGGCTGGGATACTCTAAATGCTCAGATGGAAGATGAACTCAATAAGTTAAATTAAAAACAGTAGCATGAAATAGCTGCCAAGTAAGTTAACCAAAATAAGTTGCTAGTTGTCAATACTTGTAGTGGGACTGGCTGCATAGCTAGGACATTAGCCTAGCCTGTGAAAAACATTTGTGGCATACCTTACCAAAAAAAACATTCGTGGTTGCATGATCTTCCTTGAAAGCTTCATCAATGTTCCTTCTTTCAAAAAGATCTGGAAATCCAAGAAAATAAATAAAGTCAGCTTTTGAGTGCACAAACTCTCTCAAAAAGAGGAGGGGGAGTTCCTGCCTTTAAAGCTGTTGAAACGCTAGCCAAAAGCAAAATAAAAACAACAGGACAGCAAAGGGCAGGAGGAGGGGCTGAAAGGGAGGTGAAACTGTCACTATAACTGCTAAGTGTGTATGGCCAGGGGACTGGTGCTGCAGGCCACAAAAGGAAGCTACACATTTTGGGGTGTCACATGGAGTATCAATGGATATGTGGTGGGAAGAGGTTAAACTGAACTGTCACAAACTGGGTCACCTCAGCCAGCTACCAGGGGTGGGGGTGGCAAACACAAGGCTGGGGTGGTCCATGGACCATTTCAGGAGACTGCTGTAGTGACACAGGGCTCCACTTTCTTCCCCTCCTACCATTTCCCTTTGAAGAGCTCAGTTACCTCCACAACTGAAGACGGTTTGTAATGTGAAGCCAAGAAAAACTGAAATGTTGTCCCTCTCTTGCACAGCTATAGCCCACAGAGGGACCTAAATGATAACATGCAATTTTCTGATTTTTTTGTAGTCTCCTTTCATAACTTACCCTTCCTGGCTGTACAATCTCATGGTGACCATTTAAACTGTACTGTATTTGCATAAGCTTCTGAAAGTTATCCTAGAGGGAGGAAGCATGAATAAAATTACTGTAAACAAATGGAAATATGAGAATTTTCACAGATATATGGGGGCGGAGGGAGAAAGACATGCAATTCTTTCCAAGCGCTGGAGAGCCACAATTATTGCTCAAACTGGCTTCAGGATTGCTCCACTTAAAAAAAAATAGTTCATTGTCTTTCACATTCTACAGAATGAATCACCAGAAGCCAATTTCCTGAAGTGCAGATGGCAAGAGGATACAGGTCTTTAGGCTGAGAATTATAGGCATGGTTCCAAATACAGAAAACTTGTAAGTTCACTTTCACCCTGAATTAAACTAGGTACATTTCTCCCTCATTCCCTCCTTAGCACTCATGGGATTTCACACTCTGGAAACTCAGCAGCTGGAAAGGAGGGTGGGGTGTGTGTCGCAAAAAGCTATTGAGTGAATGCTGGGGACAGTTTTCATCCAGGTGCTGCATTTCTGCAAATCTGTGAATGCTGAGCTTTCAGATAAAACAGGTATCAAACATGTCTGTGTTCAAAACGTCTGCATAACAGGGACAGATTGTAACGGGATATATAGTAACACTACTACCATTATTTTAACATACTTTGTCCTTAAATTACAGTTTTAAATTTGTATGTGCTTCCACAGTTGATATACTTACTCCCTGTTTCATAATGTCATTTGCATGGTTGGCCACTTCTATGACAACAGCGAGAGCATCTTAAAAGGAAAAAAAATGGTTGTATAAGCTAGATAATTAGTATTGAAACACAAGCTGATTACATTAAGAAGCATATTATGGAGTAACACTCAAATAACACTTCAGGGAAGTGAAGGTTTATTATTATCACAATTAGTTCTGAGGTTTCAACTCTTCAATTCTTTCAACTCTGGGGTAAAAAAGTTAAGCCTACCTTATTCTACTCATGGCAACTGGCTGCCCTCAGGCCTCACTGGGTCCAATGAAGGCTTCCCGCCTGGCCAAACTCAATATACTCTTTCAGTCTGCTCCACATTTTCTGAGAACTTACCTGTACAGCTACTGTCAAGTTTCAAAGCCCACTTCATGCACCAGTTGTGAATCCTTTCTGCTTTCCAACGCAGACCGGAAACACTACTTAATGCTGGTGTAGTAGCTATACAAGCACTCAACTGGCTCCTTCCTGAAGTTTCTTCCTTCTTCCACCCAAATGCAGCACTGCAGTATAGTGGTAGCTGGAATTCAATTTATTTTTATCACACTCTCTTCTGCCATGAAGCTCAGAGTTTAATACGTGGTTACCCATTTTATCCTAACAATAACTGCGTGAGTTATGATTAGTCTGAAAGACAGTGAGTGGCCCAAAGTCATCATCACATTATCTTCAGGGCAGAGGGGAGATTTGGACCAACTGAATGCAGACAGGGCTCTACCAGGTCATGGTCAAACCTTCTCAGTTATTTAAACACAAATCTTGAATTACAGAATTTATGAAGCATTGGAGCTGCTTTCTGTTTAACTGCTAACTTTTTCAAAATAACGTTTTTGTTGGGCTCTGCCCAATGACCTGCCCACACTGCCCAGGCTCTGGACTCTGCCCTTTTTCCACTGCAAAGGCCCCTCTGCATCCACCAGACCAAAATATTTATTTCAAGAGTTTGCAACACTGCATAATATTGCTACAGCCAGAAAGGCTATCATGGGGCACAAGCAGATGTTTTCTGGACAAAAGTCTGTATAACTATTTATGTAAACCAATAATTGGGCTAATAAAATTAACTGAATCATTATTAATCAATACAAATTGAACTTATACATTTCTAAATTGATGGTGTTTCACTAGCAAATAACTATAAAATGCAATTACCCTGAGTATCTTTGAAGTCAGCTGAATCTTCTAAAAGGTTCTTTAAGTAATCTGGGGAAAGAAAAGTATTAAGGGGAGAATGAGGATGAAACAACCACAATATATTGTCATGAATACCTATATACTCTACAAGAAACATTTGGCCGCATGCTTAATTTTCAAATCATGAAGAAAAGGTCAGTAGCAATCTGAATACATGTGAAGCTGTCTTGTGCACCAAGGTCAGTACTGTTTATTTTGCCTGTTATCAGCTCCCCAGGGTTACAGGTGGAGGTCTTGTCACGTCACCTACTACCTGATCCTTTCATCTGAAGATGCTGAGAACTGAACCTAGGACCTTCTGCATACAAAACAGAGTCCAGTGGCACCTTTAAGACCAACAAAGGTTTATTCAAGGTACAAGCTTTTGATTGCATGCACACTTTGTCAAATACATTGGAAAGGAAGCTGGATTTCAAACTTATAGATACAAACTGAACAGCAAATTAACATGTAAATGATGCAGATGCTTTAGACCAACATGGCTGACCACCTGCATCTGCCCACAAAGCAGATATTCTACCACTAAACCACAGCCTCTTCCCTAATCTGAACAGAACAAAGCATATATTATACTAAATTTTCCATTTCTCACAACAAGTCTTCATAAAAAAGCAAAACATGGAATAAATTACGCTACACATGAAAAGAAAAATCTACACAATCGTAATTGCTGCCCTTGTGCAAGTGGGGAAATACTGTTTCATTAAAATTATTGGAAAGTGTCCCATAAGCCATTTGACTGACAATTTTTGTATAACATAAATTAAATAAATTCTGTATAGGGGAATTACTGTAAAATAATTAAATGTTCAGCCCAATCAAAACTTTGGTTCCCACAAGAGGAGAAAAGAACATGCTTGTTTCCTATTGTGCTGTCAGTGTAGTATGATGCCTAAAAACATGTTCTAGTTATGTGGCTGTGTTGATCATGGAGCTGCTTCATAAAGAATAAAATAATGACAGTTTTGGTCACTAGATGGCCCAGTCAAACCACAAATCCATTCAGCTCTTTAGAAAGGGCTTAAATGCACATGCTTAACAGTCATTAAGAATCTAGCTGAAAACTACTAAAAAATAGCAGGACTTGAAACACAGATAGGAGAATCAGGAGACCAGAGTAGAACTGGGACAAATAGACAGAACACAGAGCCTGTAACTCTCATTACAGAAAATCATATACAAAATTGTTCTCCTCCAAATATTAAACAAAATAAAAGGTAGAAGTAGTGGCAGACTATGGTATTTTATGTTCATGCCAATTTTACATATAGGAATTGTGCTGACTGCTATGATTTACTGCTGGTTCTCAGAGTTTACAGCACAGTGTTAACTTCTACACTGACAAAACTAAAAATGATGAAGTAGAAACCTTAAATTCTCACATTCAAGCAAGGGTACAATTTCAAGTTTTCACACACAATACACAACCTTTATTGGCATACAATTTCAAGTTTTAACGGAAGGGCAACATGATGGGATATATGACGTGTTCTGCAGGGATATGTTGTAGCCAAAACAACAAAGCACCTTAGGGCATCTTAAAAACTAATAAACTGGCTGCTGATTAAGCCTTTATGGCAAGATGCATGAACTCGCTGAGACCAAGTAAAGTCCTGGGTAGGGCCAAGAGATGAATGAAAAACGGGAAGAATTATAGGTATTTTAGCTTTGTTTCAGCAGGCGAGAACACAAGAATTTTTAGACTGATTTGGAAACTAATATGTTATTTCTTATTTCTTTTTCAGCTTCTGTTGGTATGGTAGTTAACAGTTTATAACTTTTAGGGATGAGGAGGAAATCAATGAACTAATTAACATATTCTAATACTGCTATTTCCAATAAATAATTAATAATTTACAGAGTGCTTCTATCATTTAATAGTGAATGATCAGTGATGATTCACAGCCAGTTCTCAAAACTAAAATGAAAAGTGAAAGGAAAGGGATTGAAAACACAACAGCTGATATTAGGATGCCCCTGTATAGATCTATGCTGCAGCCTCATTTGAAATATCGTGCAGTTCTGGTCACTAAATCTCAAAAAAGACATTGAAGACTTAGAAAAAGTACAGAGGAGGGCCACCCAAATGATTAAGGGGTTGGAGCACCTTTCCTGAGAGAAAAGGCTGAACAGCCTGGGACTTTTCATTTTAGAAAAGAGACAACTAAGGGGGGATATGATAGAGATTTATAAAATTATTAATGGGGCAGAGAAAGAGGATAGAGAGAACTTTTTTTCTCTCTCCCCAAATACTAGAACTGACTTTCACCTTCCAGAACTAAGTTGCTTGGTCTTAAACAGGGCATTTTTCAGTACAATCATTCCAAACATCAAGATTTCTTAACTCTGAATAAAACTTGTAGTTTAAAACAGAAGAATGAACACCTACTTCTAATTATGTCCTTTCAACCCCAAGGAGAAAGTCTGTGTTTACAACAATCTTCCTTGAATTAAGAATTAAAGAGCTAAATATACATGACATAATCCTGCATCTAATTATGCATATGGAAATCCCAATAATTTAAGCAGAATAACAAGTGTATCTAGAAAGATACAGCATATTCCCATAATACCTATTTTAATCAAGAAATTATTAGATGTAGTCACCAAAAGAGTATGTCTCCATAGAACATCAAGGGTTGCCAACCTCTAGGTGAGGCCTGGAGTTCTCCCAGAATTACAAGTGATCTCCAGACAACAGAGATCAGTTATTCTGGGGAAAAAATGGCTGCTTTGGAGGATGGGCTCTATGGCATTATACCAGCTAAGATCCCTCCCCTTGCCCAACCCATCCTTTCCAGGCTCCCCCCCAAAATCTCCAAGAATATCTCAACCCAGAGTTGGCAACCCTAGATGGAAAGAGTGGTATGTTTTTTAGGGTTGCCAGGTCCCCTAGTCGATCTGGTGGGGGGATTTAGGGGGCATTCCAGGGGTGGACAGGGATGTAGTGCGACAATTCATCCCCAAACCATAGAGTTTTGCCCAAAAAACAGAGTGTTCCTGTACGATGTCACCAGCATCATTTCTGGGTGATGTCATTATGCCGGGGACATTGCATGGTGACTTCCCTGTTTAGGGGGCGAGGTTTCCCCACCAGCCATTTGGTCCGCGGCAGGGAGAAGCCTCTGAAAACAGGATCCCTGCTCAGACTTGGGAGCTGGCAGCATGTGTATTTGCCACACACAAATCCTCAGAAATAGAAATTATTATTATATTTCTGTAAATTACTCCTGGAAGAAGCTCAGTTCAGCAATTAGTGTGTACAGATCTATCCTAATAAAATTATTTATTTATTTTTATTTAATTCAATTTTTAAACCACCTTCCCCCATGGGACAGGATTTAGGGCAGTGTACCTCAAACATCTTTACATAATTGTAATCAGACATTCAAAATCACAAATACAGCAGTAAATACCAATAAGATGGCAATGTACATTGAGGAAATTATTTTGGCTTATTCTTAAAAGTTAAAAAAATGGATTTCTCTGTTTCTATCTGGATTTATTTTCTTTCAAAAAGACCCTGATTAGGAATTAGAACACATGGATTGGTCTTTATATCTTGGAGAATGGAGTGATTTCAGATGCCAAATTATAACAGTACACATTGGTAATGAGACTGGAAAATTAGGTCTCAATTCAGTCCAGGAGGATGCATTGTCTTGAGCTTGATTACCAATCACAATTCAGCAGTCCCTCCTTCTAATCCCCTTTGAAATTCCTTTGTAAGAGCACTGCTACTCTTAGGTCAGCAACTGAATGGTGTGGTTTCTAATGTTAGACTTATGTTCATTTATTCTTTGCATCCTCCTGGACTGAATCCTTTTGGATGGAATTGAGACCTAGGTTTCCCATCTCATTACAAACACTGGTATCTCCACGCATATCACACCTAATCCAATCAAGCCTGCTATTGCCATTCACCTGCTATTGCCAATCAACATGTGAAATCACCTTTATAAAGTTTATATCCCTGGTACCTCATGGTACATTTTATAGCATGCATGGCCCGGCCCAACAAAGTGACATTTATGTCAGATCCGGCCCTCATTACAAATGAATTTGACACTTCTGGTTTAGGACCTTGAAGGTTAATATCATAACCTTGAAACTGTTCTGGTACTTCACCGGAAGCACAACTTTTTGTTTATTCATGTTTTGGGGAGCTGTTTCACTAAAATAGTTCCAATTATTTATTTATTTATTATTTCAGATTTATTCCCCGCAAGCAGGCTCCAAGACCCATTAAACAACAGCTGCCATGGTGGGAAGTTATGAAATGTATTCCTTCTACATGTCATTCTATGGTCTCTTAAACTTTTCTGAAGACCCACAACATCAAAACCAACATTTGCAGCTCTTGACTTGCTAATAAACTTAGATGCTTTGAAATTCTACTAGCCCAAGGATTCTTAACCACCAAGAGTCCATTTAGTTATCAGAGCTTATTGCCATTGATAGATCTATTCATTATGATCTTGCTTAATCGTTTTCAAGTCCTTTAGTTATCTGCTGTGTATGTTTCTATCATAGTCTAGATCTTCAAACAGTGCAAGAGAGGCACATGTTGCATCTGCTTCCATGCTCTAAGGTGTTCCTTCTGATGCTCCTTAGATCTGGCCTTTGGTAGAGGAAGGAGGTGAAGAAGTCTACCATCTACAGTGTCTTATGCAGTGGTACCTATATTATTCTACCATGTACTGTTGTCAGTTATTCAGATCTTGCTAGAAATAATGGTTACAGATCTACACAAGAGTTTTAGAGGGTAGCCCTGTTGGTCTACAGTACACCTAAGATTTGAGTTCAGTAGCTCCTTAGACAACAACATTTTGGGGGTATGTGCTTTCACGAGTCAAATCTCCCTTTATCAGATATCTGATGAAGGTAGCTTGATGCTTGAAAACTCATACCCTGAAAATCTTGTTAGTCTAAGGTGCTACTGGGCTCAAATCGAACAGATCCACAGAAGGATCACTCCTCCTGATTTTTATAGCCACCTAAACAAAATGCTAATACTATCTTGAGAAACAGAGGAATTAAATATACGTATAATTATTCCAAAATAATCAGATGTTTTGATTATTTTAAAATATTTCTGGACCACTTCTCCAGAAGTGGGGAGACAGTTTAAAATATGCATGTAGCATAAACAGATCAATAAGCGCCAAATACATTACTGAACGCTTATAAAATCTGCACAACTGAACGCTTATAAAATCACATACCCTTCATACACAGATATCTAAAGGTTTTTCTAAGCAAACGTCCTTACCGGCTTGATGACAAACTGGCAGGGAGGGAACAGTTTTTCGCTTCTGTTGGTAGCCTGTTCCAGGACAGAGCAATCACTGATAAAGCCCCAGAATAGGCCACTACTGACTATCTCCTTGTGGGAGAAGAATAATCTGTATAATGAATTAATATCTATATCCCTATATATTTAAAACAGGTGTCAAAATTTGGGAGGAAGAAGCATATTACTGTTCATTTACCGTTGTTAAAATAAAGAAGGAAGAGGAGTAGGAACACACAATATATATATATATATTAAAAAAACCTCTAGCTAACTTCAGACATGTGGCCAGAATTATAGAATATTCATGGTATAAGCATCTGGTATAAGACAAATATTTGTATTATATCAGCTTGCAGACCCTCCCTCTCTTTGAAATCAATACTGTTCTATACCAAACAACACAACCAGGCCAAACAGCTGTGGAAACATAGTACAACATCACAGGCATGATGCTTATCACCTAACGTTTACCTAACAGAAAGTGAAGTAGAATCAACAGCATATTTCCTTTGCATATTTTACCAGCCCTAGGAGTAGGAGCCAGAAGAATTTCTAGCTGCAAGAGTAAATTTTACCACAAATCTGAACTCCAGTAAATAACAAGCTGTGACTACTGCAAGGACGAAACAGTTTTTAGCTTGCCAAGTTTACTCTTACCTGTCAAAAGCAGCCTATACTGAGGGATCCTCTGAACTGGCTTGAGCAAATAGTGTTTGAGTGCCAAGCTAGCACAACGGGGGCTCATCTGAAATACAAAAATACCCCAATGTTCTTAAAAAGAAAGCCAACATTCTTTTGAACAGGCCTAAGCGCAATGACATGTTAAACCATTCACTCTTGCTACTGTGCACTGGAGAGGTAAAAACATTGTACAACCACCAGGAAACCACAGGCTGGCTCCTATTTAGTAGCCTTCCTTAACTCAAGGAGCAAGCCTAAGCAGGTCTACTCAGATGTAAATGTCATGTTCTTCAATAGGGTTTACTTCCATGAAAGTGTCCATGGGATTGCAGCCACACTTCACTTGAATTTACATAGCAAGTTAGCAAACTAGGCCATTAACAACTTCACTGTTCTGATGACTCCCACCCACCTGTACCACTCCCCATATAAGTATGCTTGCTTATAGCTCTGGGCCACATGCTAGGCAGACAGGCAGCTGCAAAGCATTACAAAACACAACATTTTTCTGCCTAATAAATCCCAGGTGGCATGCCTCCAAGTCCATTTACACTCATAACTCTATATTAAGTAAACTAGGCAAGTCCTAATAAGAATACATAGAGGCAGAATGCTTTGGATTTGCATTCTGGCAGGAGATTTAATCCCAAAGGACTTGATAATGGGGAAAAATGATCTCTTCAGTTCACTTTTATTTTCTTCACATCTGTTGCACATTATTCCTGTGGGTTTATAACTCACCTTTGTTTCAAAGGAGCACCTAAGACGATGAAGAGTACTGGTCACCTTCCAACAAATAGTCATAAATGATAAACTTGGTCATTGTGCACTTGATACATATAAAGATATGCAGTTGTCACCCAGCTGTACCTGATGTAATCCTGCTTGCTAGATCTAGGGACATACCTGCTAAAACTTCCATGAAAAATATTGACTTTTCGTCCCAATAACAGCTTTCCACATCAGTTTCATTAAAATGCATGGGAACAGAAGCTGCTCACTAATGTCTTAATAGTTTTGATTCTGAGTTAAACTATTGTTTTAAACTGATCTTGCATCAGTTTTCAAAGATATTAAGAAAGCTGCAAGAGTCATACTGGAGATTTTCACATTAGGTTTTAAAAAACAATTTGTTTTCGTATCTGCCTCCATCCTGGAAGCTTAAGTAAGATTACCAAATGTGAATAAACTTACATATTTCTATTTTGATTTATCTATATATCTAATTCCCAAGTGCCCCCCCGCGTGCGGATACTTAAATCCGTGTGGGGAGGCACTTGGAGGGCAGAGGGGGGGTTCTGCAGGTGGGGGGTAACCCCCCCGCTTGCAGAAAAATCTGAAATCTATCAAAAACTTTTCGGGGGATCTTTAAATCTCCCGAAAAGTAAAAGAGCGTCCCCTGCGCATGCACGGGGAACGCTCTTGGAACGGCAGCGGCCTGGCAAGAGTCGCCAAGGCCAGCCGACAGCCCGCGGAGGAGGGGGAAGGGGGCAAGCGGCGGGCCCAGCAAGAGGCGCCGAGGCCCGCCGGGAGTCTCGGGGGGGGAAGGGGGCGAGTGGGGGGCCGGCGAGAGCCACCAAGGCCCGCCGGGAGTCTCGGGGGGAGAAGGGGGCGAGTGGGGGGCCGGCAAGAGCCACCGAGGCCTGCCTGGAGTCTCGGGGGGGAAGGGGGCGAGTGGCGAGCCCAGTGAGAGCCGCCGAAGCCCGCCGGGAGTCTCTGGGGAGGGGAGGGGGCAGAGGAAGGGGGGAAGGGGGCGGAGGAAGGAGGAGCAGCTGTCAGCTTCTCCCCCCCGCGAATATCGCAGGCCCCCCCTTGTTTTTTTCTATTTGTTATCAAAGCACAGCAGTTTTTGCAAATGATAAACTCAGTAACCAAAATACACGGTAAAATCTTTTTAGCACACACACAGGCTTGAACTTTGTCGTAAACCTCCACTGAGGGACAGGATTTCCATAAGCACAATGGGTCTTCCTCACCTCAAAATGTTGCTCCTGGGAGACAAGGTACCCCACAGAATTAACAGGTGGGGAAGGAGATCTCCCTGTGTGGGGGGAGGGGGAAATCAACAAAATGTTCCATTCACAGGTTCCGAGAAAAGCTCACTCTTATATTGGTCCTTTGAAAAGTGAATAATTCATAGTGATTTGCTTTAGTTCAAGTTTTGGTTTTAGAGTTTCCTCCTTTTCACCACTGTATTTCTCATACTTGTAAGCCACAAGGAGCAACAGGAAAAATAAAAATAAATACAAGATTTTGCTTTTGGACTTAGGCATGATACCAAAATATAAGATATACATGTAAAGTATCAGATGTGAAGTACACACTTTTTTTTTTTTTGCTACTTGTCCCTTTAAAATTAATATGATCTTCTACCCAGGATGGATGAGACCCATTTGCTTACATTTTGTAACAAGTGAAAAATATGCAATCATATATAGTAGACAAATATTGTACTCTGACATTGTACCCATGTACAAATCATTGCATAAACCAACCCTTAGAAAGCGCTAATTTTGTAAAGCAAGACGACAAAAAATTACCTCAAAATCTCGAACAATAGCAGCAAAACTGGGGTTCTTCTTGCATTGTTCATCTAGGAGGGCTACATTCTTATCAAATTCTTTGATGTAAGTTGAATACATCTTTAAGTAAGGTCCTTTTTTTACAAAAATATCCGCAATTCTCTGGTGGTCAGCCCTAGAATTTCATACAATGAATAATTAAAACTTGCACCTGCAGAATGCAGCAGGGGTAGGTAAGCATATTTCCCTCCACTTCTCTCTATTACTAGCAAGCCTCCTGGCCTAGGGATGCCAGCCTCCAGGTGGGACCTCGAGATCCTTCAGAATTACAGTTCATTTCCAGACAACAGAGATCAGTTCCCCTGGAGAAAATGGTTGCTTTGGAGGGTGGACTCTATGGCATTGTATTGCACTGAGGTCCCTTTCCTCTCTAGGCTCCATCCTCAAATCACCAGGAGCTTCCCAAACTGGATCAGGCCACCCTACCACCCTCTACTAGCCAGGGAGGACCTGGCAATCCTATTCCTGCCCCACAAGGGGGAGGTTCATTGTACAGCTCTGTAGCTGGAAAAACAGGCATCCTCCAAATTCCCATTTCCAGTCCCTGGATAGGACTGCCTTTGGAGCCAAAGGATAGGAGATCCTCTTCAGCCCAAAACCCAGCTAAAAGCCTTCTGCCTGGCTGAAAAGAAGTAAGCAGCAGCATATTTATGCCTCTTCACCAAACAGCTGAAGTCTTCTGTCTCTGTGCGCATATCTGCTAATCTCTACATTTGATAGCAATAACTGTCACTCCACAGCAGCATTTAGAGTTTGGGGGAGAAACCTTTATTTTTATTTTTTTGATGCCATGATTTCTGGGCAAATATGATGGATCCCTACCCTTTAGTAGAGTTTCTCTTCTGTGCTCCCTGCCTGCCCTTAGTGTCTATACACTTTACTGGATGGGAGTCTATAAACAGATGATATCCTGATCGCTGTAAATCATCTGCTATGTTTATGTAGTAAAATTACTTTTAACTATTCATTCCCAAGGAAAGTAGAATTATTGTTATTTAATATGCTCCAAAGTTAGTTGCTTAACAGTTATTCTGTTTGTTGAGAAGGGTCCATTTGTACTTAGCAAAACTTGTAATAGTTGGTTTCACCGGAGCGAGAACCTTGTGGAATCTTTGGCAGGTTTCCTTCAACCTTCCTATCCCTGCTTGCTAGACAGCCAAAAACAACAACAACCCCAGGGAAGGAAAGTTCCTGTTGGGCTGTCACCCTGAAGGGCAACTTTAATTTAGTCAGGGTCAAGTAGTCAAGTGGTCAGGGCCAAGGAGAGCTGAGAAAGCCCCTATGTTATTGCTAAGTCCTAAGGGGATGCTCAGCTCAAATCTGGCCAGTGGCAACAACAATAACAGACACAGGCTCCTCCTGCAGTACTTGTGGTCCATTTTAACATCCCAATCTGCCCCTGGCCAACAAATAAGAGCATTCAGGCTCATCCAACTATGAATGAAACAGTGTTAAAGTATGAAGGAGGCAGGGAAGGGACTTGGCCTCTCTGAACCGTTATTTGCTCAAGTTTGTTCAACAGCCAATCTCATTGTAGACTACAAGTGAAAAAGCATAGGCACTTGCATATATACCCACCTCTGATAAAAAAAATTCTGATTGTGTAATATGGTCATTTGTAATCCACCAAATGCTTGTATTTAGAACTAACTTTGCAGTAAAAAAGAGCATACGTAAGTAGAATGCTCATTAATTTTAGGACTGACATCCCACTTTGACAAAATAAGTGAAAATGAATAAATGTACCAGTGAGCCAGCCGTTCTTCTAGTTCTCTCAAGAGGTCCCGATTAAGCTCATACAGCTGAGGTAGGTAGTACAGGATCTGATTCAGGATCCTGTCTTCAATTACTGGCTTTCCAAGTTGTCTGGAAGCTTGCGCCACTGAATCCCGGAAATCCTATGACAATACAAAAGGGAAACAAAAAAGCCCTCTGAAAAATGGCCTCCAAGAAACAATGCAGAGTATAGTACTTCCCTGATACACATGCCACAAACCCACTTGGCCAATTTCCACAGGACTGGGCACAGTCTAAAATTAAGCAGATGCCTGAGCTTTGGAAAAAGGAAGTTCACTGAAGAATGGTTTCACACTTATTTACTACTACTGCTGCTGCTGCTGAATAAGCAGATGGCAGCTGTGACCAAGAGTGCCTTATACCAACTTCAACTGGTTAATTAGCTGCAGTCTTCCCTGGGCAGAAAAGATCTGACCGTAGGGTTGCCAGCTCTGTGTTGGAGCCTGGGGTGGGTTGGGTTTGGGGAGGGACCTTTGCAGGGTATAATGCAGGGGTGGTCAAATTTGCTTAATGTAAGAGCCACATAGAGTAAATGTAAGATGTTTGAGAGCCGCATGATATGAACAAACATTACAGGTTTTTATTGAAAAATATGCAAATTTGCTTTTTATTAACATTAAATAAGACTGCCAAAAATAAATACAAAAGGGGTAAAAACAGATATTGATAACTATATTTTATTTGTCCAATGATATTTGTGGGCTGGGGGGGGCTTTGAGAATGCATTTAAAGTTAAAGTTGCTTTCTTCCTCTGCTCCCCCCTGCCTCAAGCCTACCCAAGAAGGGGAATACTGACCGGGGAAGAGAAGACCGATTGGGGAGGCATGCCTCCCCTTTGCTCCCCCAGCTGCCCTGCCAAAAGCCACAGAATATGTGTGAAAGATCCGCATGTGGCTCCCGAGCCACAGTTTGGCCACCCCTGGTATAATGTCATAGAGTCCACACTCCAAAGCAGCCATTTTCTCCAGGGGAACTGATTTTGGTCAGTAATAGTGGGAGATCTCGGGGTGCCACCTGGAGGTTGGCAACTCTATCTGGCCACTGTGGTGCATGTTCGAGTTACATCTAGATTAGATTACTGCAATTCACTCTATGTGGGGGCTGCAACTGAAAAGCACTTGGACACTTCAATTGGTACAGAAAGCTGCAGCCAGGATGTTGACTGGAGTGGGTTGTTGGGACCATATCATTCCAGTCTTGGCCCATCTACACTGGTTCCCAATTGGCTTTCAGGCACAATTCAAGGTGCTGGTCTTGACCTTCAAAGCCCTATACATTTGGGGCCAACATATCTGAAGGACCACCTACGCCCTTATGAATCCACCCAACCACTATGGTAATCTTCGGAGGACCTCCATCGGGGCCCTCTGCTTTCTGAGATTAGGTGGGTGGATGGCTTTCTTGATAATGGCAACAAAACTCTGGAACTCTCTCTTCAGGGAGATTAGTCTGCCCACTTCTGTTGCTTCCTTCTGCCAGCAGCTGAAGACTTCTTTGTTTGATTTGGCATTCTCTCCACGATCCTTCCTTCCTGACCAATGTTTTAATGTCTTTGTAGATATTTTAGGTTTAAAGATGTATGTTTTTGAGGGGGGCAGTTGGTTTTAAATGCTTTCAAAATGTGATTATGCCTATTTTAAGCTGTTATCTACCTGGTAGCGTTTGTGAAGGCAGAAAGGCAGGATATAAGTTTTGTAAATAAAATAAATAATATCTGACTGGATACTATGTGCTTTACTTATTTGTCTGCCTGGAAAAGACTGGTTGGTAAGATAGGATTTATTTTTCTGTTTTATCAAATTAAGCCTAGAGTTCTATTGCTACTTTGAATCAGTACTGATGTCTCTACTGGAGTGATGAGGACAAAAACCACAGCACTCTCCATCTCCATCTGAATTCACCATACTATAGTTTTTAATCACCCATGTTTGGTACAAAAATAGTTGAAATAGCATACTGGAGGAAGTGCTGGGAGCTAAATATAACTAAATTCTTTAAAAGTTACCTGCGCTGTGTCTGGAAGCTGCTATTCTGAGTAGATGATTTAACATTCACATGGATAATTTGTTTCGGATACTTCATGCCACCCTCCCTCCCACACACACACATACAACATAGGAGGAAATGTGCATATGCAAAAAAAATTGCACACGTGACAGACAACTCATCCAATCTTGGCTGTCTCCAACACATACCTATATCAACACACATATTGACAAACAAATGTGTACTCCTCCAACTAGATCACAAGGCCCTTGATAATATATGCCCATGTGTGCACCAAGCCTGACTGAGGAGAGCAAAAAGGCCCCCATGCTTCACTCCACAGAATATACAAAACAATCATGCTCAAAAAGGAATTCTAAAAAAGAGATTAGAATTGCAGTAAAATGGAACAGCTCAGGAGGGCATTTTTACGATGGAACAGGACTGTAGTCCACAGCAATGATTATTGGAAGTATCACCGGTCTTTTACTGTATTGTCTATTATTGTTGTTGTTGTTGTTATTTTTTATTTATTTATTTGACTTATATCCTGCCCTCTCTGCAAAGCAGTCTCAGGGCGGCTGTAATCCACTTTGTAATCCACTTTGTGTATTGTTTATAGCATATCTTGCATTAAATAGTTTTGTCTGTCACATTGCTCACTAACAATGTGATCCTATTGCATTATTAATTGGTTGTCTTATGCACTCTGAATGCACTGATTTATCCTGGAATCCGCCTTAAGTCTCAGTGAGAAAGGCAAACTATAAAGTAAATAAATATATAAATGTGCAAGTCAAAATCCAGTGATCAGCATGCACAGAGGCATTAACACTGTTCTTCCCCTCTTATATTCACATATCTGTAGATAGTCCTGGGGCAGAAAAGAGGAAGTGCATCTCTGTACCCCACTTTCCCCAGGCCAAAGGTCAGAGCAGGTAGTGCTTCTTTTGTCTTTGCTCCAACAAGACCCCTGGCTACTTATATTTAGTCCCTAGGTAAATAAGCTGGTTTTGTGTCACTCAAGGATGATGAAAAATTGCATCAGCCGCACAGATAGGAGACACAGCAGTTTTGTCTATGCAGTATGGGTTCCTATGCTAACCCCTCTCCCATACACAGAGAAAGCTCATACTGGTCCACATTTTCCTACTTTCAAGATTGGGTGACTTGAAGCCGAAAAAGGAGGGGGCTTTTAACACTAGAGACTAGCTGTGCTGGATTTCAGTGAACACAGATGGCCTCATTCAGATAGAAATGCTGTTTTATATTTTGTGAACCAACTGGTGACACAAAGTTTAGCTTACATCCTGGTGTTTTGTGACCTTAAAATGTTGACTTCATATACCCAAAACTAAAGTCAAGGAGTGACTATGGTTAATAAAACCCAGATGGAACACAGTAGTTCTGCAGAGGCACTTAGGCAAAATACAACATGCTGAACATAAGAACACTTAGAAATATATGGGGGGGGTGACTGTGGTGGGAATTTGTGCACTCTTAACTTGCACAAGCCAGATCAACATTTATGCCCCAGTTCTGAATATACTTATTCATAAGTACATAAGCAGTTAAAGAATAGAATGTTGAGCTCTTTGGCTTAAGCCTTACAACAATTCTTTCTTCTCTTCCTTGGCAGACATACCTCCCTCCCCCAAATGAAAACAAAAACCTGCAGTTGCTGCATGCCATGTGAAACAACAGAAGTTCAGTCTGAACAAGTACAGACCTAGTACAGCATGGGCTTTTGCTCAAAACAGGGTAAAATCAATTTATAATGCAAGTAGGTGGACAGAGAATTTATTTGCGTTTTAAGCTGCAATTGAGGGCAGACAGCATGAAACCACAGAGGCTTATGACAATAAGCGGACTGTCACATTGATAAAATCTGCTAAAGACTCAAAGACAAAGAGTTCTGGAAAAGGCCATATTGTGTTTTTATTATTACATATCTGGACTCTGGAGTGCCCTCGTCTTCCCTGACAGAGGTCCAGTGCCTTACATGCCTCATGCAGCAGTATAATACAGCTGCATGTCCATGCTAGAAAAAGTCACACTTGTTGAGCACGTCAGTTTAAAGGCACAGAACACAGACACACAAAAGCACACAACAGAAGACTCCGGCCCCTTTCAGGCAGCCTTTGTGATCTGCTTTAGTAGTAGGTCGCTAATGAATTTTTTGTGTCAGTTCAGACACAACCATTTCAGCAACCAGCTGTTAATGGATTTTATTTACCTGTTCATACAAAGCCGCTTGTGTCCTGTTGGCAAAGCGGGATTGAGCCGTTTTTGAGGGAAACTGTTTTCTTCCATTTTCACCTATTTGTTGCACTTCTGAATCGCTGTGGTGTGCTGTCTAAAATGTCCATAGCATTTCCTACAATCCCACTCCCCCCCCCATGTTTTTTACTGTGCGATCTTTCTTGCCCTTCCCCTCCCCAAACATTCTAAGTTGAGTGCTTTCGTGCTAAACCAATATAGCACTTCAGTGTTACAGGAGCACCACTGAGATGCCTTGATTCCACTGAGAGACTATATTGGTTTAGCACTACAGCACTCAGCTTAGAACATTTGGGGGGGAAAGGGTAAGGCAGAAAAGGCCACACAGTTTGAAATGGCCATAATACTTCAGAGATGGCTCATTAATGGGATGAAGTTTGCTGTATGAAACCCCTGTCCCTGAATTGCTTTACTCTGAACCAGGCCAACAATGGATAACATCCAGTTTAGAACAGTCATGTGAAAGGGACCTCCATTTTATTTCACGCTTCCAGTGTTAAGACCTTTTTGATTTCAGTCATTTGATTTATTTACTTCATTTATAGAGTGCCTTTCCCACCTTGACTCAAGGCTAGCAAAGGAAGACTGGCTGCTCTCCAGTTAAGCTCTTGATTCAGAGACATAGTAGAGTTTTCTATTTCTGTTCTCCATCAGCCCTAGCACTGCTAACAGGCCTAGAGAAAACTGTCATGTTTCTTTAATGGAGATTATATATGATGCTGTCTACTAGGTATTGCCACACTATGAAAAGCTTCAGCTGCCCATTTCCATATATTAAGCCTCTATTAAAGGGACAGGAGATTTTTCCTCCAGGTCTGTCAGGAATCCAAATCAACAAATGCACACAGGAAAAAGCACACACACATACATATACACACATATATGAATGAAATTGCTTAGCTGGGTAAGAGGAAATTCTGGATGCAACTTGTATTGGCATTAAGAAGAACTTTTAAAGACTGTACTTAACAAAAAGTATATTTCACCGGCAATTACTTCAGAAGATAATTATTTCCTTGCTTTAAGTGATAAAAGTACACCTGGTGAACTCTAGTATCCATAGCTTCATCACATCAAATACTAATATTCACATATGGCTTTCAGGTGAGTCCCAGGAAAGGCTCAATTACTCTAATAAATGTTAATGGTGTACAGGTGCCTCATTCTTGAATTACTGACTAGCAAGGTACAATTTCAGGTAATGCCTATTTAAATAATTATCTCTTCTAAGACACATTAGAACTATTTTGGAGTCAGATACAGCCTCTCTTCTCTATAAGGGTACTTTTTATCAAAGAAAATTTGTGTATACACAAAGATACCAGACATCCTATGGTCTGCCCAGACAGACACATCTTTCTCCATCCTGTAAAAGTCCTTCCTAATGCCCGCAATCAGAAGCAGCCTTATAATTTTAGAGAAATCAACCATTATCAGCAGTATCCAGATTACACTGGAGTTCATTTACCCCAGAAAAGCACTTTCAGTCTAGAACAAAGTTTTGAAGGAACTGGTTTATGGCTCACTTTGCAAGTCTAACAGACCTGTTTCACCCATTCAGGTCTATACGTGTACACATGAAGTACCGCATGGCAAGAATTTCTGCCAGTAAGGCAGGTGGGTAAGATAGGCAACAAGCAATTTGAAAGGGAGACAAAGAAGAAAGTTGGAAAAGACTGTGGAAAGTACATGGAACAGAATAAAGGTCTATAAGGCTGGAAACAGATGTAATGGATACAGGCCTGTTAATAGCCTATAGAAAAAAATGCAAGGTTTTTAGTTTATAACAGTAGTCTGCTTAATACCTTCCAATATTCACATTATCCGAACACCAGTAAAACTGGGGCTATGCAAGAAGCCATACACATAAATGTACACCCCCACTCTACAATTCCTAAAGCTGCCATAGAATTTGGGTTTTAGAGTCTTTGTGTTGATCTACATTTGAATAAGGTCAAACTTTAGTAATACAGGCAACGAAACTGAGAAGCCCTCATCCAACAAGGCAGCCCCCAGCCTTCGAACTTTGGTTGGCAAAGAAACAGCAAAACCTGAACAGTCAGATTCAAACCTGGCTGTTCAACAAGCCAAACTTCACATACTTTTTGCAACACTTGAAAACAAAACCAGTGGAAAACTGTTCCTTTAAAGCCTACCTAAACAGGAACACACCCAAGTATCATTTTTCCCTTACTCGGATGGTCTTCAAAGTACACAGATCTAAGCCCACGCTTTCTAAGGAAAGGCAATGCAGGTAACAAGGGTGAAAATATCATCACAGCATGAAGCTGTAACAAGACTCATTCGTGTACAGCAACAAAAAGTAATTTCTTTTAGTGCCTTACAAGAGCAGTTTCTAAAAGGTGTCCTTGCCCACCTCAGTTACTTCAATTTATGTCACCAAGCAACATTTCAGTCATATACAGCTGACAGGGAATGTTATTTTCTTTCCCAGCACAACGGAACATTAATGGTGACAGCCACAATCAAATTAAATCTGTGTTATACCAGCTTTCCATTTCCTTAGTTTGTGAAGGTTCACCTGTGTACACAGTGAAGAATCAGGTGAAAAACAAATCACAAAAGGGCCCCGCTTGCTCTACCACATTCTGACCTAGCTTGAAATGTACATGAATTCCTGACTCCCAGCTCCATGCTTAATTCCAGTGTTTCTCTCTCTCTATTAATATTGATCTAGGCCCAGACACTATTTGGTCCCAAAATAATTTTTCAGTTAAGAAAGCCCAATACATTTAGTCTGAAGCTTCCACCAAGCAAAATAATATTTCCCTTCCATTTCAGCAGGAAAATTCAAACACTTCAAACATTACTCTCTCTGTATATTATAAATAGTTCCAGCTCTTCAGAGCATTTTATAGCTGCTTCATTAGGTTATTCATCTGCTTTTACCAGAGAACACTAATCACCTTTTTTAATACAATTTCTGTAAGAAGTTGTTTACAAATAATTTCTCAGCCAAACACATGAACAGAATACTTACAATATGCAAAAGCTTCAGCACGTCTACAAACCTGTTACAAAATTAAAATTAAAATACGTGTTACTTCAACTACAATTAAAAAATACATATACAGATGACTGAATTCAAAGAAGGTACTTACACTTTTTCTGAGCTCATGATTTCTTTAGCAATATGGTGCACCTTTGTTTTTTTCCCTGCTGCTTTAGCCTGCAAACAAAATTAAACTTCACAGAATGAAAACACAGACAAGTGTATTTTTAAATAGTTTTGAGTCTTATTCATAAACTCTGTTACAATGATATTTCATACAGTTCTAACATCCATTTGTATTCCAAAGTTCAAAATGCAAGTAGACGCATGCTTAGACTATAATTAGGCAGAGTTCCATTTAAATACTAATGTTGAGTTAATTGCCAGTTGCCTTCATTCCTACCTACTTGGGAAAGCAGCGGAGCCTGCCTTAAAAATGGCATCTGTCATCTGTTGAAAGAAATGGAGTTAGGATAATGTTATATGTTGGTTCTCCAATTATGGCTCAATAAGGAGAACACAGACATTCCTTCTTTGGTTTCTAAAAGCTGATTGGAAGCAGAGACAAACACCACTGACTTGACCAAAGGCAGCTTTGTCAGATAGGACACTGTGGGATATAAACCTTCAAATTATTTTCTTGCATTTCATTTTTGCTTTTCAATAAGCACAAGGAAATCTTACATCCTTCCTTTTAATCAAACGGAAGAAATACTTACTATTTAGACTGTAGTGTCAGAAAATCGCTAAGTCTAAGATGTTTGTTAGACCAAGCCGGGGGGGGGGGGGGGGGGGGGAGACCCGAAAGAAACTAAATAGTTAACCATTTATACATGGTTTTGTTTTCCTCCACAGCTGCAGATACTTTTTGCAAATGTTGAGGAAGAAGCAGATTGTTATTAAATTTGATCCACCCCCCACCCCCCCAAACAGCAGGGTTAGCTAAAGCAAGGGGGAAAGAAAGGCCTTTCCCATGAATGCATGTAGGTGAACAGAAGTGAAACACAATGGGCTTTATAGCAAAGACATAACTTGTCCCCTTTAGCTTTCTAGGGGTGTTCTATAAAAGCTAGTAGAAAGGGGAAAAAATCCTTTGATAATAGAAAACAGAGGCTAGGTACAAAAGGAGGGATATGCAATTCAAGGAAGGACTCTTTCCATGAGTGTAAAATGACCTTGAACAGATTTGATTAATTACCAGTTCAAACAGGCAGCTGTCAAAGAAAGGGCCACTATACTCAGAGAAGATGTGAGTGGTGACTAGTGAAAGTGCTTTATCAGTATTGGCACCATACCTGTGGAATGCCCTCCCCTTGCAGCTTTCCTGGTACCTACCCTACTTGTTTAGGCACCAGGCCAAAACATTTCTTTTTACCCAGGCTGTTAACTTGGGGGCTAATGTTTCACATTGTTTTTACAATCTATTTCTAGCAGTGGTCTGTTTAAGAGGGTGTTTTTTTAGGGGTGGGGGGGAGGCTGCTAGATGTTTTATGCTCTGTGATTGTTTTTTTAACGTTTTTATCTTGTTCCATTTTGTACGCCACCTTAAACAGGTTTTCAAAGAGGCAGCATATAAATGCTTAAAACAAGTTCAGTCAATATTATGGGATATTTGCATGACTTATGAAGCTTTTACAGGATGAGAACCAGAAAGCAACCAAGCAAGACTGGGCCAAGAGAAAAAGCAAAAAATGGTTAAGAAGACTCAAAGAAGCAGCTAAGATAGCACAGTGGGGGGGTGGGGGCTCTTTTTTGAAACAATCTGTTTTTAAAATTCTCATTTTCAGACTGATAATCAGATAAGATACTTTTCCAACACTTTCCATCACTAAGGTAGGAATTTAATTCACACTTCGCAGGTCAAAATCCAACTCCCTATTGTGGAATGCACATGCTTTCATTAGAAGAGACCAAGTGATTAATTCTGTATCAGTTCAGTTTATTGGTATGCAAACACAGACCAACGGACCTTTCAAAAACATGAGATTCCTCATTAACAAGGGATTTAAAATGAAAGCCACAGAAATACAGGAAATGCATTCTACATTGTATACAACAGACACATTCTGAAAGAAGGAATGGCCTTTTAAATAAGGGACACCTGGCAGCACTGGTCACCACCACACACATTCTATACACAAGTAACAGGCTGTGTTTGAATTCCCGATTCAACTGAAATTTCACAAAACAGAAAACAGGCTGTGTTGAATTCCCGATTCAACTGAAATTTCACAAAACAGAAAACAGAAGACATTACTGGCTCCAGCAGAAGGATGACCTCTTGTGAAATTCCCAGAATATATAAATCCTAAAGAAAAAATACCTCACCTTCAGGGAAAAAATTAAGGATTTTGAAACTCAGCAAATGGACAATAGAGTCCTACCTGATTATTTTCTTGTGTATCGAGATCTCCTTTGCTAGAGTCTGAATTGCTGTCATCGTCTTCATCTGAACTGTTGACATCTCTTGATATCATCTCTTCATCAGAGTGAACATCTCTGAGCACCAAATCAGAATCATCAGGATCCTCTGATGAAGGCCTAGAAAACATTCACTCACTTTGACTTCATTCTGAAGGAGAAATGCACCACTGCTCTTACAGAAACATAGTTCATTGTTAAATTTATTCTGAGCTCTGTAACATTATTCCAAGGGAGAAAGGGGACGCAATTTCCGGGGGGGGGGGGGGACGACAACGACACATATAGCTGTACCTAGGTTCACCAATATCAGGGTGAAGCCTGGAGTTCTCTTGGAATTACCACTTATCTCTAGATTACAGAAATCAGTTCCCTTGGAGGAAATGGAGGCTTTGGAGAGCAGACTTTCTGTAACCATATCCCCCCCCCGCCCCAGCTGCCTCCCCAAACTCGGGTCTCACCAGGCATTATTGCCCCGAATCTCCTGGCATTTCCCTAGCGAACTATTTTCCTAGCGAACTAGTTATGACTATTAGCAATACCAGTCAGTTATCTTACAAACCAGACAATTCTGTGAGTTTCTTCATAACACTCAGTTGCCATAAAATGCCAAAATCAGTCTTCATGATTATTCAAGACAAAGATATTTTCATTAGCACTGTGGTATTTCCTGAGATGCAGCAATTTCTCAATTCCAAATGCTAATTTTTATGCTGTCATCAAAAAGCACCTTGGTACTATAAATTTAAGAATTAAGATAAATTCCTCAAAACACAAAGCAGTTTTAACACAGAGATATGTAGATAGGCTGTATCCAGACAAATAGAGCTCTGCTTGTGGAATGGAAACCCGCCCCCCTGCAGCCCACTGTGCCCCTTGTACTGCTGCTCCTGGGTTCAGGGGACTCCAGGAACATTGTAACGGTACAGGGAAGTAAGAAAACAGAAGTCGCACACCGCCTCCACCGGCAAAAGTATTTTGCCAGTGGAAAATCACCACTGGATACAACTTACTTAATGCATATTATTATATACAAGAGGCAGGACTTGCAATATTCACAGGGGGGAGAGAAGGAGCTCCACGTCGAGGAGGAATCACCCGCCAGGCCACGGATTCCCCACCCCACCCCCAGCACCGGCGGCGAGAGAGAGCGAGGAGCGCGCTGTCCCCTCAGATCCTCCCAGCGCTTCCTTGCCCGCAGCTCCCACTCGTAACCTGGTGCACCTGTGGGAACAGTCGGAGGGGGGGATCCTTCTTCCCAGCTGGCCGCAGCCATCTCCAGCCCCTCAGTGGTGAAGAGAGCCTTCTGGAGAATAGGAAGGACCCACCCGGGCTTAGCCTGCTGCTCCTCCATGCCTTTCTGAGAGGAAGTCACGGTGCCGCGCAGAGGCTGCCGCTCCCAAGCCCCTCTCGAAGAGCCCCAGCAGAAGCCAGGTGGGTGGGCTTGCTCCTCTTCCCCTTGGACTCATGCAGCAGGCAGTTCAGGTAAGGTGGCTGCTTGGTAGGAGAAGGGAGAAAGGGAGAGGTGCACCTGTGCCTGCAGGCCAATTCCCCCCTGGCACCGGCGGCAAGGCCTGAGCAGCTCTCAGCCACCAGGCCCGCCAAGCTCTTTCCCCCTGCCAATGACAGCGAGGCCCACGCAGCTCCAAGCCACTGGACCCAAGCTCTCTCCCCGCGACAGAAAGGCCCGCCAAGGCTTCTCCACCCACCCCAGCCAGCAGCTGCCACAGATCCCAGAAGTAAGTGCATTCCCTGCACATGCACAGGGAACACTTTTTTACTTTGGGGGGGATTTAAATATCCCCCCTATAGTTTTTTAAACTTTTAAGATTTTTCTGCACATGTGGGGGTGTGCACGAAATCTTTCTGCCCCCCAAGTGCCCCCTCTACACGGATTTAGATATCCGCATGGAGGGGGCAACTTGGCTATTAGTATATAGATACACAGAAGTCAATAATAGAACCAGCTAAAGCCTACAAACATAAGAATCTCTAACACTTGCTGTAATTGTTAAGAGGTTTTTCTTCTGGGGCACAATATGCTATCAGTTTTTATTAGACACCGCTACCTTGCTATAAACACTGAGCAGGCACACTGACCTTGTGAACAGGCTTCCTCCAGACATTCACCATCCTATACACAAGGTTATAGAACACATACAACGCTTAGGAACAAATTTACCAAGTATTTTGGAGAAAGAAAACACAGTATTGTATGAAGTAATTTATTGTCATATTGAATGGGCTATAACTCATTGCCAGTGTATATTTACGTAGGATACCAAACAGAATTGCGAAAATCAGCTAGGCTACACTGATAGTATCAGCAAAAACTGCTTTCCTAGTCCTGTTCAGTCTAAAGCTAGTCTGAGCTATGAAAACACAAAGGGTAGCTCCAGGGTCCTTTTAAACCTAACAAACCATAATGCACCTCCCGCAATATCATGTTTATAAAATGATTCTGACAAACGGAAGTAACAGCCTGGCTACAGTTCTTAGAGACAAAGCACCTGACAAAGCTTACGTACTTCTGAACCAGTATAAAACTTACCATGATAATGCTGTCATGTATCTATCTTGGAAAAGGCCCAATCCCAGAAAGAAACTTCTGGCTGCAGCAAGGGACAAGGCCGCACCCTCTTGCAAGGAGGCTTGTAACAAAAGGAAACTAAAAATTATCTTTGCCAAGGCGTTGGAAAACTGAGAAGCAGTTCCAGATGCTGCATCCCCCCCTCTGCCCCTACAAAAAGGGGCACACAGCAGACAGGATTCAAAGGAGTTGGCCAACAGCCAGTATGGACAAGGGTTCCATTGAATCTATGCCTGAGATCTGGATACATAGATCATAAATATAAAGTTGCCTTGTTTGGGAGATGTTTTTGTGCCTTAACTTTTACTTGTGACTTGGGGAAATGCCTAAGCATAATATTGCATTCTTGGTGGGCAGTAGTGGATCAACAATTAAGAACCACTTCTTGAGGGCATGTCACTCAGGTCCCAAGAAATAAGTAACTGGGTACCCACGTAAAGAGAGGAGCACAAATCATCATAGCAATCTGTCCAGCTTAAGGAGGCATTCAGACACAACCTCAGGAACTGACTGAAGATGCATGTCTTTATCCCATAGCAAAAACTTAGGAGCGTAGCTTAAAAATCTTTCATGGGTTTACCTCTCCACAGCACTATCACACCAGTAGCACAGCTATGTCTTGCCTAGAAGCTGCTGCCAATTGAACAGGGCTGACATCAAGGCTTGGGACTGCTGGGCCTCTGTCAAACTCTATAACCAGCAATGGACCAAAATTTCACTACAGATGCTTAGCCTGCCCACCCCTACTATAAATGAGAGACTGCTCCAGAGGATGCCACCGGAGCCTCTGGAGCAATCTCCCATTTTCTGCCAGAAGTTGTACTTGGAGACAGCAGAGCATGGCTCTGCACTTTGCTGTCCTCCCCTGGCTGCTGTCTGACCAGGCAAGAGGGGATCAGTAGAGGACTTTTGTCACACGGCCCCTATGAAAAATAATCTCACATTTGCATCGGAGCATGCGGGTTGCAGGAAACAGCACAGCGCTCAAGCTCCTTTAAGCCCCATCAATGCTGCCAAGTGGGAAATACATGCTCTGCTCCCTCCTCCATGTGCTTGAGGAGGCAAGCACAGTGCGGGGAGGGGAGACACTGGAGAGCATCTTGCACAGGGCACCCCAAAACCTGAAGGCCCTGCAACTGAACCTGTCCAACAATTTTAACCTTCTCTATATGGATCATTTAACAATTCAGTATAAGATCTGCAACTAAATGTTCTTCTATACGCCAGTGTTTATGAGAAACCCTTTCCTCGTGTCAACGTATCCCAGTTATAAACACGCTGTCTCAAAAATGTTAATTGTGCAACGGAAATCCGGGTTACATTTACAATTTTGGACTCTCTTTTTTTAATGTCAAGGATTGCTACACTAAGCTTTTTGTGGAAGAGAAACTTCTGCATTAGCAGTCATGTGAAACAAGTCACCAGTAAGTCACTGTGTTCATTCTTTGAGTAAGAATACCCTGTCAGATCATGTGAGCCAGCTGCCTCTTGGACACGCAGTGACATTTCTGGTTTGCTATGCTTAGGAATTTGAACATCTTTGATAATGCATCAGGTCAACAAGCGGAACAACAACAGTATTGTTCTATATCCTGCTTTAACATTAGCTCACCTTAAGCTTATGGCAGGTAACAAAAATGAAAAACATCTACTGCATTATACAGTGCTTTTATTTTGTAACTCACCTCAAGTCTCAGCAAGGAAGGCAGGCTATAAAGCAAATAAATAAAAACTGTTCCCCAAACACTGAAGACTTTACCTGTTAGTACTTATTTTGTACTAGTAGCTCCATTATTTCTCTCTTGCAAAATCCAAATATTTCTTCCAAGCCTGGCTCTAGGCTTGGGGGCGGGGCATGCATAAGAACAGAGGCCCCTCCAGTGGGGCTCTAAGTGCACAGATGTCTCTTGTGCATGCATGGACACACCCTCATGGATAAGGAAGTAGAGCGTAACTCTTTCACATTCACTTAAGCCCTGTTGGCACCAGTAAAGGGGGGGGTAACAGAGTTGCACCATTCCCTCCAGTAAGATATTAATCTGGCAGACTACCTCTGAGGCCTCCATGATGATCTTCCATATCCAATAGAAAAACAGCCAGGGATGAAGTAAAGTATGGCAATCTCATCTTTCTTTATGCAAACTGCATTAAAATGAGAATCAAATGAGAATGAAAGCTGCATCCTGCGTCTCCTCCCCCAGTAACACTACCACAGGAAATTGAAACTTTCCTCAGAGACCTCTGAGGTCTTGTACAGACCTCTCCCATTTCTGGTGGGAGCAGATGGACCATCCTTATCCAATTGGTAGTATGCTCTCTCTTGGCCTTGAGATCCTGACCTTGATGCTAGCACCCCCAATTTCTTCCCTCATCTGTCAGTGGTATACAGGTACTTGTAACTATGACCATTTCATGTGATTCAGAGAAGCAAATACAAGAGAAGCCCTAACATAAAGGCACCCCCAAGTTTAATCATATGAATTTACAGAGGATTGATGGCACATCTAATTAGGGCTGCCAAGTCCAACTTGGGAAATATCTGGGGACTTTGGGGGTGGAGCCAGGAGACTTTGGGGGTGGAGCCAGGAGAAAGGAAGTGACATCATTTTGTGATGTCACATCCTGTGATGTTGCTTCCACATGCTTCCACATGAACTCATGAAGTTTCCTAATACTGAATCAGGCCATTGGTCCATCAAGGTCAGTATTGACTACTCAGACTGGTAGTGGCTCTCCAGGGTCTCAGGCTGAGATCTTTAATGTCACTTATTACCTGATCCTTTTTTAGCTGAAGAGGCTGATACCTCCTGCATGTCAAGCAGATGCTCTATCACTGAGCAATGGCCCTACTGAATCCTTCCTCATCTTGGCAGAATATGAAGCCCTAAGTGCTACACAAGTGCTAAATATGATTTTCATATCATAAGAACAGGAGAGAAGCCACAGTGGATTGGCCCATCCAGTACAGCCCATCCAGTACAACACTCTGTGTCACAACAGTGGCCAAAAATACCAGGTGCCCTCAGGAGGTCCAGCAGTGGGGCCAGAACTCCAGAAGCCCTCCCACTGTTGCCCCCCAAGCACCAAGAATTCAGAGCATCACTGCCCCAGACAAAGGGTTCCATTTAGACCTTGTAGCTAATAATAGCCACTGATAGACCTCTGCTGGATGGGGACAGAGAGAGAGAGAGAGAGACAGACAGACAGACAGACAGACAGCTTTTTCACTTACTCTTGCCCAATTCCCAGGCTTTATTTCTGGCCCTTGTTTCACCCAGCTCTTGTCCAGGTAAGTCCCATAACTTCTCCCCCCCCCCAGCATAGGCTTTTTGGTGGCTAAAGAGGACCTTTGTCCTCCCCTTTTCGCCAGCAGAAAAGCTAGTTGGATCCATCCCTAACTTAAAATACCGGTTACTTGATGTACAAATGCTTTTAAAAATGCAGATTTTTACTGCCGGAGGGCGGGGGGACACGGTTGAAAGAAACAGAAAATTGGCATAAAAATGAGGAATCCCAACTTTTATTTGCAGAAGGGAAATGAGGATTGGGGGGACCCAAACAGCCACGACAAGACATTTTAAACAATCCCACTCCCAGACCTTCTACAGGCAACCTCTCCTTGTGATGTTTACCTCTTTGGAAGTGACAGTTTATTCCTTTGACAAAACCACAGTGGACAGACAGACAGAAAAAAGAAAGAGGGGGAGGGGGAGAGACAGAGAAGGAAAAGAGCTCGCAGACCCCAGCAGCTTACCCCAGCAGTTTACTCAGCAGCAACCTTGCACGCAAGCCCTTCAGTAGAAAGAGCTTAGTCCCTCCTTAATCTCTGGGCGGGGCTCTCTTGCTCGATCAGCTCTTAAAGGGGAAATTTCCCTTTTAAGAAGTTCAAGAGGCCAGGGCAGGCTCCGAGGTTCCCCTGCTGGCAGCCATTTTGTCCCCCCAGTGGCCAATTTTGGAAAAGCGGGGGAAAGCTTTAAAAATCGGTGTTTCCCCCGCTCTACCGGGGGACTTGGCAGCCCTACATCTAATAGTAAATTGTACTATTAAGTACTCATAAGAGCGAGCAATATGATGCTCATACTTGGGGAAGGCAGTGCTAATTCCAACTGTCTTTCCAATTTATACAGGAAAGGGTGATGACAAGCTTAACAAAGGCCAGCTTTAACATCCAAGTTATGCATGTTTATTTGAAAGCAAGTCTCTGTGAATTCCATTGGACTTCCTCCTAAGTGTTTCGGATTGCAGCCAAAACCTACAGTGGAGGCAAAATAGAATCCCTTACCCTTAGTATCTTCCCTTAAACTGTGTGATAAAGAATTAACAGATTTATTCTAACCAAGCCCAACAAATAAAAGCGGAAATATAGTCTCTGAATACTCCTTGCCAATATATATTCTCAAGATCATAGTGTTTGAGGAAACTTTCTGGCTAAGCTCCTGAGCAAGTAATTAGCTCTTAGTTTCAAAGTTCCACTCATGGACAATAATATGAAAATGAACTTTAAGCACAGTGACAATCAATTCTTCTCTAATGAAGTCTGCCCAAACACAAGAATCCAGCAAACATTCCCTTCAGGAAGCTTCGGGGAAGATCTTCAGGGAGAATTTAGATTTCATAAATCTACTCAGTGATACTGCCTAGCCCTCAGAGGTTTCCTGTGATCAGCCAATAGGTACGACGGTGATTTGTAATTTTAAAATCTAACTACTGGGAAAGAATCTGAAAAAAAAATGTATTCATTTCTAAAAATAATCTCACCATCCCCTTATCTAGTAAAAATGACCATCAGGTATATCCAAGACACATTGTCTAACAGTGCAAAATACAATGTCCACCAAAATAGGAATGTGCTGCCCCAGTGTATATAGGGCTTTGCATACACATGTGCTCTGAAATCAAAACTCTGGGAGCTGGGGAAAGCCTCTCAGAAGTACAGAGAAAGAGGCTGTTCATTTTACTCCCACCCCCCAAGTACCTGTCAAAACCTTCTAAATCTTAGAGAAACTCAAACACCAGTTAGAACTATGTAAATTCATTCATATATATATATATTATTACAAGCCTTGAAACTAGTTCCCTTAGTACAAAAGGAGGTATCCTAAAATGGGGGTAAGCAATGCATGCTGAACAGAGGCATGCTAGACCATTTCCCCCAGCATGTAGTGCTGATTCTTCACTCAAGGAACCAAGGTAAGCACTAGAGGTGCCAGATGTGCCCCCTGGGATTCACCTTGTTCTCAGTGCACCTGGTCTAATACATCATAGACTGTTCCTTCCTTTGTTTGCTGGCTCACCAATATCTTCACACTGCATTATTTGGCACTTGGGCCAAAAAGACTGCTACTGCACCCTAGAATGTATTACATCTGTTGAACAGAAATTGATTTTTCATCTCTAACAATGAAGCTCAAAGTACTTTTATAATGTAGCCTCCCTCCTACAAATGCTTCTGGGATTTCCAGACCTACTCAAATCACACAAGGAATTCAGATATGTGGGGCACCAACACCTTTTGAGGATTGGTGAGTCTGTGCACAGTCCAAGATGCCTAGCCCATTCGTTGGGTTTCTGCAACACAACAGTAGAGTTCTGTGTAATGTATCCCTCCAAGACCCAGCAACATCAGGTTCTTTGAGTCAAACCCTGTAGTGTAGCCATTTTGGGCAGAAATCTTGCTGGGGCTGCAACCTCAACAGGAAAAAGCAATTATTGTTCAAAAGCAATACTTGACACAGTTTGACTCTTTTCCGTTAGGGGGATTAACTCAGCAGAGTAAGACACAAAATGTAGCCTAGAAGTTTCCAAACCATTTTCAAAGGCAGCCCCATGTAGAGCACATTACAGTAATTTAACCTGGATGTGACCAGAGCATGGATCACCGTGGCCAGATCATACTTTTTGAGAAAAACCTGAGGCTGGTAAACCAGTCATAACTTATAGAAGGTGCTACATGCCATGGAGGAGACCGGAGCCTCCAACTGTAGGCCAGGATCCCTTGTCTTCAGAGGCCACGAGAGATAAGTCCTTCTCAGAGGTCACTCCTCAGGTATGGAATGCCCTGCCACCATCTCTAGATGCTTTTTAGCTGCAAATCTTAAAAAAAAAATTTTTAGCAGACTTTTGATTGATAAGTATATGGTTGTTTCCCCTTCCATTTGTTTTCTAGTTGTACTACGGTTTCAGTTGGTTGCTGTTTTAAGATGCTACTGCTGTTTCTAGCTGTTGAAACTGATTTGGTTCATTTGTTTTAAAATTTATTGTTTATTGATTAAAGGTTGGTTTTATAATTGAGCTGCTTATGACATGAACTGCTGTGGACACATGACCATGCAGAGGTAGTATGCAAGTGTATTAAATAAATGAACAGTCAGTTAGGTGAACTGTGCAGTCTATTTAAACCCAACTCATAGCTAAATATGAGCTCTTTAACCCTCATTGTACAAATACTATGACAGCACCTCCCAATCAGAATGCTAAAAGTCCTACATGTCATGCAAGTTTGCTTTACAACAATAATGTCAGGGAGAAGTCTGGCTAGATCCTCTCTCCCCAAGAACTTATTTTCATGTGCTGGGTTTTGGGTTTTTTAGAAAAACAAAAGCAGAAACAGTTCAAGCTGAACAGACTAGAAAGAGTTTTAATGTAGGATGACTTGCTTGTCTAGAAAGATTCCTACTTGCACTAGTTACTCATAGCTATGGTTCACTAATTCCTTCTGTGTTTATTATACAAGAATACAACTGTATTCGTACAGTTCCATTCTTACCACCCCCTTCTCCCCCTTGTTTTATAATATCCTTTTCTAAAAGCTGATTATACAAGCTATTAAAAAACTAGTCCTTCTAAATTTACTTAGAATTTCACTGTGGGGCACAGGGAAGAGACATTTCAAACTGATTTGTATTTCCGGAGGTGGCAAGTGCTGAGAATAACATACAGGAAAAGGCTGTTATCCTGTCACACAAATAAACCTTTCATCCATTCTGATTTTATACACCTTTCTGAACCTAGAATTGCTAGGCATGGCATGGCTATTGGCAGATGTGGTGAGTTGGATACTTACCGGAAGGAGGGGTGTTCCAATCTTCATCATCAAATGATGATGGCACCTCTGAGTCATGTCAGAAGTGACATCATCATGCACTGACAAATACTGTCCCCCCCCCCCCAATTCTGGAGGGTTGCTTCTGTCCACCAAACAGATGAGCATCGGCAGGCATCAGAAAAAATTACTGGGAAGCCTATTCATATCACTGTACTGCTATTACAAGAAGATTCATGTTGGAAAATAGAAGAAGAGAAGAGATTGGATTTATACCCCGCCCTTCACTACCCAAGGGAGTCTCAGAGCGGCTTACAAACTCCTTTCCCTTCCCTTTCCCACAACAGACATCCTGTGAGGTAGGTGGGGCTGAGAGAGCTCTGACAGAAACTGCTCTTTTTCAAGAACAGCTGTGCCAGAACTATGGCTTGCCCAAGGTCATCCAGCAGGTGCAAGTGGAGGAGTGGGGAATCAAACCCAGTTCTCCCAGATAAGAGTCCGTGCACTTAACCACTACACACACACAAAAAAAAGTTCCAGTCCTTCTTACAGTAAATTTTGGTGTAACCTCATATATTGCACTGAAAAACATCCCCATATTATACTTCTTATTTGCTGCTTTCACACATGCTGAATAATGCACTTTCAATCCACTTTCAGTGCACTCTGCAAATGGGTTTTTACTGTGTGAAACAGCAAAACCCACTTACAAATGATCACTAAAGTGCTTTGATACTGGATTGGAAGTGCATTATTCAGCACACTTTTACAGCAGCTGGTCATTCCATGGGAGCAACTCAGTTATTTACTACATGAAACATGACCATGAACTGGACAGAATGAAGAGAATCAAGAAAGGGGAATGGTTGCCTTTTCTTTCTCTAAGACAATGTAATAAAACTAGAGATGTAAACCAAATAAACATTCTAAGTTATTAATCATTTGGCATTTAATTGATTTATTAGATTAAAATATATTTGCATACTATTACCACCTAACTGTAGGTATCCCTGAGGACATTGTTTCCCATAACACGCAAGATAATTGATCAAAAATGCCATTACTTGCTAGAATGAACCATGACTGATACTTTATTTTGCAATAGTTTGGGAATCTGGATGAATCAATTGACAATTTTTAAATTAATACTAGAGTTGCTTAAACTACCAATTCACTCAATGAAATCTTGTAGGACTGTATTTTAAATGATAGATTTCCAAAAAGGATGGTGTGATGGACAGTAAATGGTTAATGCTGTGACCCAGTCTGAGAACCTTGAGTGACAGAGGATGCAAATAGAATTCTTCAGTTGAAAGAGTTAGTTAGGAGTGGCAGTTGACAGTTAAGAATTGACAGTGAACTGGGAAGGAAGGCTTAAGGGAGTGAGAGGATCAAGAAGGACCCCATTCAAGCCTGAGCGAAATATCTCCTAGAAAAAGTGAGTGATCCCTATCCAGTACAAGGGAAATAGCTCCTAAAAGAATGGGGTGATCCTTAGCCTGAGGATAAGGAAGAAAACTGGAATTTGTTTGAAAGTCCCTGCCCAACAACTTAAGTGTCTCTTAGACAAAGAAGCGTATGCTTGTTTATTAAGCAGAGACTGCCAAGAAATAGCTCTCCTCAAGTTTTAACAGAAACAGTTACTTGTTTGTGACAAATTATCCAGGGTTTATTTGTATACAAAGTTACCTTATTCCTGTTGTCTCTTCACCCCATAAGTCCTTCCCCTGATTCCAACCTGACTTCCCCCCCTCAAAGTTAAATAAAACAGTTCATTATTTTTGAACTACCATCAGCCTCTCATGTGCCATTTTCAAAACAGGGCATAAGAAGAATTTTAGTCTCTCCTCTAAGTTCCCTAGCTTGCGTCAGCATATATCTAAACACTTTCAAGTGAGTGGATGGAACAGCCAGAGGAAAAAACAAAGAAAGAAAAGGAAAAGGGGGCTACTCAGCTAGAAAGAAGATAAAAGGAAACCCTGTGAGTGAGGGAGAAATTGTCACAGATGGGCTTAGAAGGAGGGAACTCTTGTTCAGCTGCACTGTAAATTATTAACGAGGATTAAGAGGATAGTTTACACTGAGTTTTATGACATATCCACACATATATTGAGAGATCACTTCAGACATTTTTAGTTCATTACTCTCTCCATTAAAAATGCTTGAAGGCGATCACATAAAATACAAATTGCTAAGGTGTTTTAAAATATGATTAAACAACCAATATAAACATCATTTAGAAGGTTATTTTAGAAAAAAATCGCATTAGTTGAAATAATTCCAGGAGAAAACAGGATCTAAATTCAAACAGGACGACACAAGGGTCTTTGCCAGATAGACCCCCCCCCCCAAAAAAGCCATACCCACTCACCAACCTGGCACCTAATTTAAAAAGATTTGTACCAGATGATCCACTTTAGGGAAGACAGTCCACAATTGAAGGTTTCATAGAAAGGTCTTATCCCTAGACTTCAGTCACTGTCTCTGAAACGGGCATCAAAAAAAGAGCCTCTGTTGCAGATCTTAATGGGCAAGGAGATTTTATGGGAATAAGCTGTATTTTGTTATACTTTGGGGGGGAAACCTTGGTTGATGCTTCTTTACATTCATGCCTTCTTTTCTTCCCTCCTGAAAAATATGGGTTATTCAAATTCTCAAGAGGAAAAACTGACTTCAGTTGGAGAGACTAAAAGGACAGATGCTCAGCTAGCACCACTGCTGCCCAGCAAAAGTAAACAAAAAGAAGGAAAGCTGAGGAGGACTCGGGTTAACTAATATCCTTTTTCTCTCTTAAGAAATGCCCAAGAATAAACAATTCCAAAGACACTTAAAAAACAAAGCTTGTCAGTCTCTGGGCTGAACTTTGTGCAAACAAATTAAAATAAATATGGGATAGTTTGAAAATCTTTCTACTGAAAAAGGTATACATTAAAAGCACCTCCTTCACTGGAAAAGTCCAGCCAGAGTAGGAGAAAAGATACTTGGGGGCTTGCTTGACTCAGATGGTTGGGGGGGGGGGGGGATGAAGGGAACAACAAATTCACAACAAAACTTGTCCTTGGGATGGGTAGAAGATGCATGTCAGCCTTGCTTTAACTGAAATGTTTCACACTAAAATGCTTCTTCCCTGGCTGTTTATCCTTCTTGCTCAATTTTAAACTAATTTTTCCACAGCACTATTTATCCACAGTTCACACATGCAAGAAACTCTGTCCTCTCCAAATCTTGGTCCTTTTTATTGATCCCTCCTCCATTATTTTCTAGCACAACCCTTGAATATGCCTCTTACTTGATTTCTGCAAGTGCCCTACCTGTGTAACCAGTATTCTGCTATGAAGGCTGAGCACAGTTTGCACTAGGTGGCAAACCAATGACTTCACAAACACACTAGTGTTTCAAACAAGCTCATAAAGTGCAGATGCACCTACTCATCTTCAAGCATCTGGGAATCTAGGGTATGGCAGGACATATCATTCACATTTACAAATGTTATGTGGAAATACCAACTGTTACATATGCTGGGTTTGCCCCATAAAGCCACCCAGGTTTTTGAGGACCAATTTCATCAGCCTTCCTTTTCCAAAAGATCTTAATAGACTTACTGAGAATGACTTAGTAGAATTAAGTGCTGGAGTACAGCAAGCACAATATTAGGTCAAAGCCAATATTTGTTCATAGAGATGTTTAAAGCTACAGAGACAAAAGTTAGCTCTTACACAACAAGTCAAAAGTATCTCTGACACAGCAAACTTCAATATATGTAATGCTCCTTTAAACAAGTTTGCAACAGAAACATGTACATCCTGAATGTTAACATTTACATCATACATCTTACTCTATGTACACAATATCAAAGAAATAGAAAGAACATTGAGGTGTGTCTACACACTGGACGCATATGGAGATTCAAACGTAACAAGTTTTGCTAGGTTCCTTGCTAATGATATATATATGCAAACTCATGGGAAATCAGTGCTAACACAGTTCAAGGATTATTGCACAGTGCTTGAAAGCCTGGACATAGAGATGGTATCTGAGCCTGAAAAACAACTCCATTTATACAAGCACCATGACAAATATTTAAAAGTTTCTATGATAACAAAGTTCTTGTATTCATCATGTCATATATTCTCTGGATCAAAGAACTGTCCTTTGTGTTCCTTGACTGAATAGATGGATATAACATTATTAGGAGACCTAGAAAGATAAACCAGTAGTTTAAGTGAGGCTTTCAAGTCTGAACATCATCATGGCCATGGCCAGCAATAGAACGCATACTTTATGTGAACGTCTAGCTTTCAGCCACTGGCATCCCTACTTGGGTGCTGGAAAAGACCATTAACTGCCTAAAAGCCAAGATCTGCTGCTGGTCAGACAGTGCACAGGTAGATGGCCACAATGGTCTGACTTGGCATAAAGTAACTTTGCATGTTCACCGGACATCATATTTCCACCTTTCCTGCAGGATCATATTATCCCAAGTCACTCAGAGCTGGTTTCACAGGACACCAGTTAATACATTACTGAATTCTATTTTGTTCCATTCAGAAACTTATAATTTCTTCTGTTTTCCGTAATAATTATACAACACAGCTATTACAAATGAACAGAACAACAACCTGCAAAATAATTAGTACATACATTACTAGTTCAAAAATCTGAATTTTTATTTTAGAAGTAGCCATATGAAATAGGGTTGCAGCAGGAGTACTTACTGATGGCAGGGGCTCTTGCTGGTGCTGTAATTATGTCACCAGTGACACACTGGTGTGACCTCACCTACTGCTGGAAGTGACATCAGCATGTTGCTGGGGGACATTCTGACATTTGGGCAAAACGTTATGGTTTAACCCAAGGGTGTCGAACTCATTTGTTATGAGGGCCGGATCTGACATAAATGAAACTTTGTCAGGCCAGGCCATGTGTATCATAAAATGTAATGCCAGGTAGGGGAGATATTCCATTGAAGCCCCACATTAGGAGGAGGTGTGTGTTAAAACTAATATTCCTCTGCAAAACTGGAGTTCCTTGAGCTCTATATTTTAACTGTGGTTGGTCCCAAACCTCCCGCCCTTAAAAGATCCCTGCCTAAAATCAAAACGTGGGAAAATAGTGGGGTTTGGCAGTACAATTTAAAAAAAAAAACAAGAAGAAGAAGCATAAGGATCACAGCAGAAGGATGCCCCAGGGGCCCCTACCTGTGAGGAGGAGGCTGGAGGCTGGGAGCAGTGACAGGGAGGCAGAAAGGAATGCACCCATAAGTCAAACAAGCTGGGAAGTTTGGCAGCCCCGCCCTCTGCTCCCTGCACTCAGAGGCAGATCAAGCTCAGAAGGGTGAATATGAGCAAGGGAGGGGGGAGAGAAGAGAGCCCCACTCACAGGCTGGATTAAAGGCAGGCCAGTTCTGGCCCGTGGGCCATAGGTTTGACATCCCTGGTTTAACCTGTGTCCTTTGGCAACATGCTGACATCACTTCCAGGTGCACAGGGAGTGGTGTCAGCATGTCAGGACACCATTAAATTTCCTTCCATAACCCCTCCCCCCCCCCTCGCCAGCTGAACAGTGGTGGGAAAGCCCCTGCTGGTGGCAGGGGATCCCTACCCCAGAGGGAGAATGGCAGCCCTAATACAAAATTACATTAATCCAACAGCAAAAAACCTTAGTTCTACCCATTACTTTTTCTAGTCAGATGTGCCGACATACAATACAGAACATATAATAAGACCATATTATATAATAGGTTCAAACTTTAAGATATTTCTGAAACAGAGAGATTCTAATTTTACACCATCCAAATATCATTTGGAGAAGCTGAATTGGTTCCTAAAACAGGACATGTTCCATAGTGGTTATCCAAATTCTGTGTGTGTCCCCAACCCCAATATATTACCTGATAAGCTTTGAATAGTTCCTTGTGGCTTCATATAGTTCTTCCACCTCATATATGTTAGCATCATGGTCTTCAATACTGCTAGAATTCTGCCACTCAAAACATGCATTTTTCTCAGTAGATGCAAAAGGCAAGTTTTCATAGTCTGGGATTTCCTCATAATGGCTCACATTTTCATATTCTGGTGTGAGGTCATGTGAAAAAGAATTCAAGTGCTCTTGCAATGTGGAGGGTTGTTCATCTAAAGACTGTGGTCTCTGACTGGCTGACAGTTCGTTCTGACTCCCTGATCTTTGCTTTCCCTTTTGTGAGGACAGGCTGCATTTTTCTAGAGAATGTGCCTTTGAGGGTTTAGTTTTTCTTCCACTGGTTGCACAAGTTATATTCCAGTTTTTGCCACGTCCTTCCCTGCTAGAAAAAGTAACAGCAGTATTGTCTGTAGACTGGCTGCCTTTGGCCAAAAACCTCTGGAAGTCACTTTTTATTATACAAACAGATAATTTCATGTTTAGGAATTTCTTTAATGAATTTTTCTTTTGAGTTTCTCTTTGTGGCTTGTTTATTCTGTCGATATCCACAGAGGACAAAGATTTGGCTCGAGGTTTTGTCACAACACTTGAAAGCTCTTTGCTTTTGGAACTCTTGGTGTTTTTTAAGGCTTCTGGATTGCCTGAGAATGGAAGGATAGGGTGAGGTAATTTCCAGACAGGCCTCTCCAAAGATGATTTTGGAGTATCACAGGATAGCAATGTACTTTGTTCTTTGGCAGATAAATGTCTTATTCGCTGTCCTTCCAGAGGGGTCTCCAATGATGTTTCTTCACTGAGAAGATAAGTCCTTTTCTCTACAAACTCATCTGATGCAGCCTTTTTCAACAGCCCAGCTGCAGGAAGGCTATGCCTTTGTGGTTTTTTAGGAATGATTTTTGGTGAACTCTCACCTTCTAAATTTGCATCTTTATCTTCTTTTCTTTGTGCAGAATCAAGGCTATTAAAGGCAGGCAAATGCTGATTACAAGACAGTTTTAATTGCTTAGGCAAGCTCATAGAAAGATTGTTACACCTTATAAAGCTAGCCTTGTTATTGCTAGCAGTCACTATACCATCACTGTCCACTATAGTTTTGGCAGAATATACAGTGTTATGGTCTAAAGAATGTTTGACATTTTCTTCCAGGTGAGAGGTTTCATTTAGAACCTGAGGCAAGAGGTTTTGCGGGATCAGTTCTTTCGAATCAGAATATTCCTTTGCTGGGTACATTTTCTCAGCAGTAGAAGTAATAATATCAGATTCATCAGCTTTGGGAATTATTTCTTGATTGTTGTAGGAAACACTTTGAACAAGAACATTAATTTTGGCTGTTTTTCTAATATCAAACTCAGAAAGCCCAACAGAATCACACTTGGAAGTATCTAGTCTTTTTATTCCCTCAGCTGGGAGATCTATACCATCTTGTCGAACAAGGCATGGAACACGTAGCTTTCTTGGTTTTGGAACTGGGAGAGCTTTAGTTGATGGAATTACATCTGTCCCAAAGGAAGGAAGAGATACATCACCTCCTTTTATGTAGGTATCTGGACACAAATCACCAGTATCCACTTTTTCTACAGGAGTTTCTGAAATTTCAGGTGTAATTTTACTTATGTTTGTAGTGGTATCTGAACTGACCGTAATTGCTTCCAAACTAGATGACGATTGGATGAGGTCTTTCAATTCTATTTTAATGCCATTATTTTCAAGTTTATTCAAGGGTTTCTGCCTCAAATGGCCATTACTGGGGGAAATGCTATGTGCCAGAACACCTCTGAGTTTTTCTTCTGTAAAATTAGCCTTTAAGACTACCCAATTTTTATTTTTAACTTTTTCATTATGGCAATCAAGTAGTGTTCTAGGTTTCAGAGATGATGCTGTTTTTTCACCTATATCAAGATTCTCTAGGTTTTCCAATTGTTCAAGAATGGTAGAATTTTTACATGTATTCTTCCCATATTTATGAATACATTCAAAATTGCAGGAACACACTGATATAATATAAGCAGTATTGTCACTTGGAGCTCCATTTTTGTAATTCAAATCAACTAAGTATTCTGAAGAGTCGTCTTGGCCTGTTTCAAAACTATTGGAATTTTTTGTTAAAGATGATGGTGCAGTTTTAACATCAGGAAAAGATGAACACTTGAGAACCTTTGGCTTTGGTGCTATTGCTGGTTTTGCTTTCTTTGTGGGTTGTAAGAAATCTGCAAGAACAACATCTGGCTTGGGTGCAACAGGTGGCGGCACTAGTTTGTGTCCTACCACAAATTTTGGTTTTGGGGCCACTGGTGGCTTCTTAATTTCTAGAAGGGTAGGGAGAGAGAGCAAAGAAAGAAAATAATTTGGTCATTATGATTTTAATTACCTTACTCTAAATAACAGAAATACATGGTAAAACAGAAGTCCAGTAGTACCTTAAAGACTCATAAAATTTATTCCAACATAAGCTTTTGTGAGTCAGAGCGCACGTCATTAGATGTACATTCTTAAGCACTTTTTTGACTTCAAGCGACAAGCAACAGATGGGTGGGTGTGAGGAGATGTTACGAACAGAGGCTAATCATATAAATCAACCTATACAGAGTGGGTGAGTACCAGGGCTCATTTCGCAGCAGGAGCTCTTTTGCATATTAGGCCACACACCCCTAATGTAGCCAATCCTCCAAGAGCTTACAGAGCTCTTCTTACAGGGGCTACTGTAAGCTCTTGGAGGACTGGCTACATCAGGGGTGTGTGATCTAATATGCAAAGGAGCTCCTGCTACAAAATGAGCCCTGGTGAGTACCACTCCTAACAGTAGAAGATAGTGTTGGATAAACATAAAATCTAATCAAGGAAGGCACAGTGTGAAGATAGATAAGCAGAACTAACTAATAAATGCAAAGGGTGGGTCATGTTCCCTCATTCACTATTACCTATAGTGAATGAGGGAACAAAACCCTGGGAGACTTTACTCCTGTCTCCCAGAACTGAATCTCTTGATTATTTTGATAGAACAGTCTAACATGGTTACTCCTCTAGAATTACAAGACTATCCACATATGCCCCTCTGAGCTCCATGTAGGAAGGGAAGAATAAAGGTGTAATAAATAAAACTTTGTAACGCAGTTACGAATGAAATTTAATTTTTAACTATATGCTTAAAGCATCAAGAATTTCAGTTAAGGAGAAAATATAATTACAATGAATGTAGCACTAGAGGTATAAATTATGTTAAAATTAGAAGTAAAAGATCAGAATCAAAGATTCAACATGACTTGATACATGTTTTAAGTTGACCCAAATTTGACTACGTGAAGCTGCATTATACTGAATCGAACATCAGTCCCTCCAGGTCAGTACTGTCTATTGAGACTGGCAGCAGCTCTCCGGGATTTCCAGTAGAGGTCCTTCGTATCAACTACCACCGATCCCTTTAACTAGAGATAATGGAGCTTGAACCTGGGACCTTCTGTATGCCAAGCAGATGTTCTACCATTGAGCCACAGCCCCTCTCCTGCATGGCTCAGATCCCAAAATAATTTCTATTCAGTATGAAGCCAGAGTTGTCTGAGCAACACAGAGGAACTCTCCATTAAGGGATATTCCCCAGTAAGGACTTACCCCCGGTAAGGATTTACCCCAGCACTCTGAACACCCAAAGTTCTCAAAATGGGCAAAGCAACTGATAAAAATATCAGAACAGATATGAATGCACAAAAATCAATCTAAAAATACCTTATGCCTCCTCAGGCAGGGTATTCTCCCTTTTGCCCAAGTTCAGGCTCCCACAAAAGCTCTCTGGAATAACTGTTTTGCAGCCTAGCTGGCAAGGTAGAAGCCTCCCAACTACTTCTGGGAGGCTGTTCAGAGGCATGGGGCAATCACTGAAAATGCTCTAGATTTTACACTTGCCAAACATGCCTCAGACAAGGTAGGTACAGTACACCCTCCTTGAAACTGCTGCGTGGGGAATGTACATAGAGACATGGTCCTTCAAGTATGTGGGCTCCAAGTCATGAAGAGTTTTAAAGGTTAAAAGCATCAACACCCTGAATTGGACCTGGAAACTAATCAAGCAGGCAATGAAAAGACTTAGAATAGGAGTGATGTGGTCCCGCTAACTAGCCCAAGATAACCAACATGCTGTCAAATTTTGCACCACCTGAAGTTTCTTTTTTCCCTTTTTAAAAAATGTATTACGAAATTTAACCATAACTTATCAACCACATCATAACATAATTACATTATATAAACATTTACATACACAGACTAAAACCTAGATATGCATTACATATATTAGAAATAGATGTAAAACAAAATAAAATCCAGATATTTTGAGGATATTTTATATTCCACAGAGGGATTATTATGTACGTACTCTATAAGAGGATACCACTTTTCCATAAAATTATTTTTATAACCTGGAGTCTCCATCAACAATATTTGTGTGGCTATTTTATCCTGAATAACTATATCCCACACTTTCTAGAATCACACTTTAAGTGAGGGCATTTTCCTAGATTTCCATAATTGAGCTAATAAAGATTTACCAGCAACTAACAGGAGAGAAATGAGATCCCTATGCGAAGAAAAAGTGAGTGGTCAGGCCAAAAATTTAATAGAATGGATTCCGGGGTTAAAGGAACATCACTGCCTACTATTTCTGAAATTTTAGACGCAATTAAAATCCAGTATTTATGGACTTTAGGGCAAGACCACCAACAATGCAAAAAGGTTCCCACTTCTCCACAACCCTTCCAGCAATCTGAGTTAGACTGAAATTTACTTCTGAAAACCTTTACCGGTGTTAAGTACCACCTCACAAATATTTTAAATTGCAGTAAGCTTATATTAATTTAATGGGAAATACATTTGAAGTCCATAACTGAGTCCACTGTTCTTCACTAATTTGAAGGGTACTTTCCTTCTGCCACACCTTTTGTTGATACAAGGGTTGTGCCCAAGTTTTTTTCATTAATTATCCTATAAATTATGGAAATGACTCCTTTAATGTTCATTTCACCCTTTTTCAATAACTGTTCAAATTGGTTTGTTTATTTTTACAAACCAATGGGATAATTTGGTGCAAGGCATGGTACAACTGTTGATATTGGAACCATGGGATTTGAATTTGATGTTTCAAAGTAAATTGATATATGGTTCCTAGATTTCTATTGATCTCCAAGTCAACTAATCTATAAAAATGTTTACCCCTCCAATTCTGGAAATCCCTAATAGATCTTCCTGGGACAAACCAACTTTGTCCCAGGAATGCCATCACTGGGGATGTAAATGGAACTAAGACTCCCCTAACTTTATCCCATAGCTTTAGAGTATGGGCCAAATATGGATTCCTACTGGGTTGCCATAATCTGTTTTTACCTTTGTTCCATATAGCTTCATGTAATAATGAATTTACTAAAGAGGAACGTTCTATTCGGACCCAGGCAACTTCTTGAGTTGGGATAGCATAAAGAAGTATGTATTTTAACTGAGCTGAAAAATAATATACAGACAAATTAGGAAGACCCAGACCTCCCAGTGACTTAGGCTTTAACAAAAGTTGAAAAGAAATCCTAGGTTTCTTTTTGTTCCAACGGAATGAAACAAACATTCTTTGCCATTTCTTAAAAGAATTTGTTTCCACAGGTACTGGTAAATTTTGAAATAAAAACAAAAACTTGGGAAATAAAAAGGACTTTATGAAATCAACTTTTTTCATTAACGAGAATGAAAGTTTAGACCATTCATAGAACAAAGATTTCATCTCCTCCTGCAGTGATACATAGTTGCATACAGAGCTCCGTTGGGGCCGGGGTGCGCCGGGGCACCGCTCCGGGAGAGAGGAGGCCAGGGGAGGGCACATAACCAAGCCCCGCCCTCCAGCTCGCTTTCCCTGGCCCGCGCTTCAGCGCAGAGCCGGAGGAAAGCCTCCCCCCTGCTCACCCTTCCCAGGCCGCGGCAGGCCACCAACCTGGGGAGAAGCCCCCATCCCTCCCCCCTCTCGCTTTTCCCAGGCCGCGGCAGGCTGCTGGCCCGGGGAGAAGCCCCCATCCCTCCCTCCTCTCGCTCAGCCCCCATCCCTCCCCCCCTTGCTCTTTCCAGGCTGTGGCAGGCTGCCAGCCCGGGGAGAAGCCCCCATCCCTCCCCCCTCTCGCTCAGCCCCCATCCCTCCCCCCTCTCGCTCTTCCCAGGCTGCGGCAGGCTGCCGGCCCGGGGAGAAGCCCCCATCCCTCCCCGCTCACCATTCCCGGGCGGGAGGAGGGAGGGAAAAGCTGGGCCCCAGTGCCCAAGCAAGAGGGAGGGAAACACCGGGCCAAGTGGCTGACAGCCACTTGGCCGGGGAGGTGGGTGGGAGAGAAGCACCTTGTCTGTCTGTTTGTTTGTTTGTTTGTTTGTTTCTTTCTTTCTTTCTCTCTCTCTCTCTTTCTTCCTTCCTTCTCTCTCTACCCCCACCCACCTACCTACCTTCCTTCCTGTTCCTTTCCTTCCCCCCTCCCTCCCTTTTTTTCCTTTTCTCTTTCCCCCACCTACCTACCTACCTTCCTGTTCCTTCCTTCCATTTTCTTCTCTCTCTCTCTCCCCTAACAACAACAACAGAAATGCATTGCCTTTATCCACCTGAATATGAATAGCTTTTGTAATCATTCAACAATTATCAGGCAGCATGGTTCTCTTGATGTATGGACCAAACAAGTTCAGACATGGCAATCTTTCATCCTCTACTAGAAAAGCATTTGCCTTCCAGCCCACTCTTTTCCTGTCAAAGAAGTGACATAAATCATAGTGTCTAGAGCAGCCTGGGAAACTTTCCAAAATGAACACTCTTTAATGCATACACATAGCTTCCTTCCCAATTATCTGTCCTATTCAGCGTCTGCAAAACTCCAAGCTGGGCAAGGCAAAAGTGGGGAGGGAGCAAGACGAAGTCTACAGCTTGCAGGAGCAGGACTTCAACTGTTTAAAATAGCAAGAAAGTCTGAAATAGAAACCTTTATACCCAAGAGCTTCCTTGGCTGATGTCACTGGATTCCCTGCTTCCCCTATTGCAGCCACAACTGAGTGGTGACACGCAGGCATGCCAGTTCAAATCTGATTCTGGATTCACATGCTGACAATGGCTGCCTTCACACTCAGTTTTGGGCACCTCAATTTAAGGATATAGACAAGCTGGAACCTATCCAGAAGAGGGCAATGAAGATGGGGAGGGGTCTGGAGACCAAGTCCTATGAGGAAAGGTTGAAGGAGCTGGGTATGTTTAGCCTGGAGAGGAGACAACAGAGATGATATAATCATCTTCAAGTACTTGAAGGGCTGTCATACAGAGGATGGTATGGAGTTGTTTTCTGTTGCCCTAGAAGGCTGCACCAGAACCAACAGATTGAAATTAAATCAGAAGAGTTTTTGGCTAAACAGCAGGAAGAACTTTCTGACAGTTAGAGGGGTTCCTCAGTGAAACAGGCTTCCTCAGTTGGTGGTAGGCTCTCCTCCTTTGGAGGTTTCCAAACAGAAGCTAGATGGCCATCTGACAGCAATGCTGATTTTGTGAACTTAAGCAGTTCATGAGATGGAGGGCAGGAAGGGTTGCCTCAGTGCTTAGTTCTTGTGGCCCTTTCTTACATGCCCAGGGAAATGCTGGTCGCCACTCTGGGGTCAGGAAGCAATTTTTCTTCAGGCCAGTTTGGCTGGAGATCCCAGAAGGGTCTTTTTGTCATCTTCTGGGCATGGAATAGGGGTCACTGGGGGTGGGGGGGAGGTTTTTGTGAATTTCCTACATTGTGCAGGGGGTTGGACTAGATGACCCTGAAGGTCCCTTCCAACTCTATGATTCTATTTTTAGAAAAAGGAATAAACTCACTCAGAGTTTCACTGTTTAGGAAGTCATCTATACAAAGCTGCTTCAGCACCCACTAGAAATGGCCACAGTAACTAACTACTACTGAAAGCAAAGGCCTCCGAAGGAGATTTACAGCTGTAGCAGTTTACAAAAGGTTTTTAGACTCTTATCTGCAAGCAAGGCAATTGGTCTTAAGCTTTTAAAATTATGCAGTTCTTACTTCAAAAATAGCCTTACTCTATGATTCTATGATTAGTCTCTCACAGGAAAGCAAGCCTTTGGGGGGGGGGGGGGGCGTTTTGCAACTGCACTCTTACAGATTGCAACACAAAACACCTGCTTGCCTTTACAGAAGTCTATATGACATCAAACTTCAGTGGTGAGAGAGAGAGCAACAAGCTCCCTGTGCTGTCTGGCTGCTTTGCTGCTCGCCCACTGCCACTATCGGGCATCCCCTTCTTTAAATCTTTTTTTTAAAAATTATTTTAATAATTTTGTGATATCACAAGCGATGTTATGGTTCTGCTGGTGCCTGTCATGAACTTCTAAACATTTTTTTGAGAATTTTGTTTCCACAAAGAGGCTCTGGAACACCGTTCTGGTGCATGCCGCCAAGAAAAAAAGCCCTGGTGGTCACCATACATATTTCAGCAGTATGCATAAACTCTGCTACTGCACTTACCAAACTATTTTACCTTTAAACTATATTACCTTCAAGAGCAAACTGGAAAGTCGCTGTATCTTTTCAGTAAATATTCATACCTAAAACAATCCAACAAACAATGACCACCCTATGCACCAGCCAACCTTCATATTTCAAAGAAAAATGGGCCTCTTCCACCCAATCCTATTTTGCAGAAACCTGCATTCTTGTAGCAAACTTCAGTGCTCTACTGTCTCAAGGAGAGCTGCAGACCAATATCCATTCACCCAATTTTCCACTGAGCCATAGGCTTAGAATGCAGCTGTGGGTAAACCATGGTCTCCTTATCTTGGTTCTCCAGCAATTAAATAGAATAATCTCCAATGATCTCACAGCTCAATACATTGCTTTTTGTAGAAATCCCTTCAGATTTGAGCAGCCTCAGACAATTCCATTTAATCCAGGTCTAAACTTGCCTTTCACTTTATTTATATTACAAAGCTCACTTCCCACACACAGCTTTATTTAGCATGAATCACACTCAGCCTGGGTTTCATATGCCCAACCCATCTTCCCATCAGAGCACTTCAGATACCTCTTCACAGTCAGAGTATATTGTCAAATTCTGCTTCAGTCACTCCTCAGATGCAAATGTGCCCATGAGTTTTTACAAAGTAAGAGCACCTGTTTATAAACAAAGAGAACCCCCATGAATGCCTGCCTCAGTCGCCTCAGTGTTGTGTCCTCTATCTCTGGACTTCGACATTTCTTACCCATTGTGATGCAATAGTAAGCAGATGCTTCTTCTTTTATTCTTTAGCATAAGCTTGTTACCTCCTTTAGACTCCCATTAAAAATGTATCCTTCTCCCTGTAACAGCACAACTCTGAGTAGTTCTTCAATAGGTGTTTTGTATCAACAGAACACACACTGCGTAAAAATACATACAATTATTCTACATTCCCACAGACCTATGCTAAGATCCCTGTGAACTTTTTTCTTCTATGTTGCATGCTGTGCAGTGGATGTGATTCCCTCCCAAGTTTTTAAATATAAAATACAAAAGGAAATTACTCACAACATCCCGGAAGATTATGACAATCATTCGGGGGGGGGGGGGGGGATTACCAAGCACTGTTTTAGAAAATAGCCTAATTGCATCTGAAATCTAAAAGGGAAACAGTAATAAAAAAGTTTATCTTACTTCATTTCATGCTGAGAACAAAAACAAGAACTAAGAATAACATGGATACAAGAGAGACAAACAGCCCAGGTAGTGCTGGCCCTAACCTGGATAGCCCAGGATATCCTGGTCATCAGATTTCAGAAGCTAAGCAGGGTTGGCCTTGGCTAGTATTTGGATGGGAGGCCACCAAGGAAATCTAGGGTCACTACACAGAGTAGGGTTGCTAGCTCTGGGTTGGGAAACTCCTGGAGAATTTGGGGGTGGAGCCTAGATAGGGTGGAGTTTGGGGAGGGGAAGGAGATCGGCAAGGTATAATGCCATAGAGTCCACACTCCAAAGCAGCTATTTTATCCAAGAGAACTGATTTCTAATGCCTGGAGATCAGCTGTAATAGCAGGAGATCTTCAGGTGCCACCTGGAGGATGGCAACCCTAATACAGAGGCTGGCAATGGCAAACCACCTCTGAATGTTTCGTGCCTAAGAAACCCCATGGGGTTGCCATAAGTCAGCTGTGACTTGATGGCCAAAAAAAGAGAGTTATACTGACAGAGGATGACACAGGATGTTTTAATGGATCAGGAGGCCACTAAGAGCTGTAAGCCTATTCTAACTTTTAAAATAAATTGCAAGAGCAAGATTTTTTTTGTTTACTTTCTTTTCCAGTACAGAATCCCATTTATCATCACTGTTCTTTTGAGTTCCTGATTTTATAATACCAATTAATACAATTTTATTTTTACAAAATCAATTGAAAAGCTGAATGATATTTATAATTATCAGCACCATATTTCTGCCATTCTTTGTATATAAGCACATTATTGCATAGGGCAGTCTTCAGTTTCTATCTGGATTCTAAACATATTTCATTTAGCTGTGGATCCATCTTATTAACATGAAATGGTGCCAAAAAAAAAATCACACCTTCCCATCCACACAGTGTGTAGAGCAGAGGTTCCCAAACTTATTTGGCCTACCGTCCCCTTTTCAGAAAAAAAAATTACTCAGAGCCCCCCTGGAAATCTACCTTCAAGAAGTGGACAGATTTGTACATAGTAAAGAAAGATGTTGTTGTAAATAAGACACTTTGAAGCTCAAAATCATAAAAGTATGAAGGACTTGCACACGAGACAAGTGAGTTGGAAGGAGAACAACCCAAGTCTGCCCAACATGAGCAGTGGTGGTTTATTTCAAGCCTGCTGACATTCTTGCAACACACTTACAGACAGCTACGTCAGCATTCAATACACAGTACAGTAAGACAATCATTATAAGGATTTTAACATGAGGAGATAGTCTGTTATTTGCCAAAGGGATTTGCCAGTAGCCAAAGGGATTTGCCATTGTTCATTGTGTAGCAAAGAGGGGGGAGAAGCATGGACTTTGACCCGGCTAGCATCCCAGTCTCAGATCTTCCCTACATAAGTATTTTACAAAATCAACCATAGTTAGCATTTGCATACACAGAGAAAATTAAGATAACGATTGGCTGTGGAGACCCCTCTCCACCTCCCTCCCTGATTCCAGGGAAGACCAGGAGAAGGCAGGAAAAGGCTGCTTTAAACAGGTCCTGGACTCTTCTTTCTTTATGCTTCCATCACCCCCTTATTTTTATTCAACACCCCCCAATTGCAATCAAGGCTCCTACCGCCCACCTGGATCGTTCCAGCACCCCCCCCCCCCAGGGGGCAGTACTGCCCACTTTGGGAACTAGGGGTGTAGAGTTATGTTCACTGCTATCTTTCCAAGAAGATCCTACCAAAACAGATTTGAGAAAGATCACAGCAAACCAATGGAAAATCCAGAAAGCAATTGATTTGGAGAACACCACTCTGCAAATGCTCCCCAAAAACCCACTCTAGTTTGGATGTCAAACAGGAGCAAAAGCTCCATATATAAGCAGGCTATGTCCCAAGTAAATACACAGACTGAGCTGGCTACTTGGGATCAAAGTGCCACTGAATTTAGGACGAGTGACTTCCAAGTAAACAAACACAGCATCAACCCTTTACACAACGTTGTCTTAGAATATATGTAAACAGTATCTAATCCCCTGTAACAGTTAACATTTTGCTCATGTCTTCAGACCATGTGTCAATCAGTAAACACGCAAGCAAACTTACAGTATGATATGTTTATATGTGTTTGTTTTTGGGCACCAAAGAAGAGCCTACTGCATCAGACCAGCAGTCCATATAGTCTAGCATACTACTGCACACAGAAGCCAAGCAGATGGCCTGGAGGCCAAGACCTTCCCCTGCTGCTGCCATCCCAGCATTGGCATTTAGAGGTTTTCTGCCTCTGGATATGGGGACACAATTCCAGGTACCGGCTCTGACCTTTAAGGTCCTGAATGGCTTGTGGCAGGTGGTATGTGAAGACCTGCCTCCTCCCAAACTGTCCAGCCCACTTCCTGGAGAGGAAGGGGAAGAGCAAGAGCTTACTTTGCCCACTTCCCTCAACTGCACTGAAGAGATACAAAGCACCTTTAAGACCAGCAAAGTTTTATTCAAGGTATGAGGTTTTTGCCTTTAGAGAAAGAGAGAGAGAGAGAGAGAGAGAGAGAGAGAGAGAGAGAGAGAGAGAGAGAGAGAGAGAGAGAGAGAGAGAAAGAAAGAAAGAAAGAAAGAAAGAAAGAAAGAAAGAAAGAAAGAAAGAGGGAGGGAGGGAGGGAGGGAGGGAGGGAGGGAGGGAGGGAGGGAAGAGATTGGATTTATACCTCGCCCTTCACTACCCAAGGGAGTCTCAGAGCAGCTTACAAACTCCTTTCCCTTCCCTTTCCCACAACAGACATCCTGTGAGGTAGGTGGGGCTGAGAGAGCTCTGACAGAAACTGCTCTTTTTCAAGAACAGCTGTGCCAGAACTATGGCTTGCCCAAGGTCATCCAGCAGGTGCAAGTGGAGGAGTGGGGAATCAAACCCAGTTCTCCCAGATTAGAGTCCGCGCACTTAACCACTACACCAAACTGGGAGGGAGGGAGAGAGAGAGATTGTTTTGTTGGGCTCATTATGCCAGGGCTCTCCTGGACACAACTGGGATCCCCTCCTCTTTTTCCACTGTATTCACTTATAAGGATTGATCCTGGGACCCTCCACTTAAAAGGATCAAGTAGTTGATAATGTGAAAGATGTCAGCCTGGGACCCAGGACAGACAGTCAGAGCAGACAATACTGACCCTGATGGACCAATGCTCTGATTCAGTATAAGGCAGTTTCATGTCCAAAACCAAAATGTCAGGAGTAAAACTCCATATATCAGCAGAAGAAAAATGAAGCAGACCTCTACTAGGAGATGGATTATACAACTATCATATGCTTTTTGGAATAAAAATAAGTGTCTGGGAGACCAGAAGTTAGGGGAAAGTCATATTTCCTGAGGCGAGGAATTCTAGAGGCTGAAAACTAAAGTCAAAAAGAGCCTCTGAAACATGCTCACCAATTTCTCCTCAGTTAACATGGAACAAGCAATAGCGGCTGATTTTAGGTCACAGGCAAACTCACATGGGTTGGAGATAGCCCCTCATATATCCTGGTCCTGTGCTGTTTAAAACTTCAAAAGCCAATTTAAACTGAATCCAGTAGCAAATCAGCAACCAATGCAGTAGACATAGAACTGGTTAAATATCCTCTCCTCAGAAAACTTCCTGTTAAAAAATGCCTAGCTGCAGCATTTTGTGATGAAGTTTCCAAGCATTCCTCAGCACCAGATATAGCTTGCTGAAGTAGCTGAGTGAAGATATACTAAGGAAAATTTAACGGTGGCCAGAACCACCTTCCCAGGAACAGCTATGCCAGGTAAATCAGTCTAATCTGGTAAATCACAGTCCTGGCTACTTCTGCAAACCAGGTCTTCAAGCAGCAGAGCTGGATCCCAAAGTACTATCAGACTTCAAATCCTTGTCCTTCAGGGAAAGTACATCCCTATTCAAAACAGGCTGTGAATTTAAACCATGGTTCAGCTCTATCTCCAACCAATACAACACTCATTTTGTCAGGATTCCATTCCAGTTTGGTTTCCCCTCAACCATTAGTTTGCACACTGCCTCCAATTTAATGCTGCCTTCACTTACCTACAATTAGATGGAGAAGAAAGGAAGTTCTTTTGGTGACCCTGTATCCCAAAAATCCAGATACAGCATAGCAGTCCCATGTTTCCTGTGCTATTTGACACTGACAATGTGGGGCTTTGCAGAACCTTCCACGAACCAGCAGAGCACCAGTCTCCCAGTACCTTCTTCTGGAATGGTGCACAAGGAAAAACAGGAGCCAGTACACGGCAGTGCCTCCAATCCCATCTTAGCTGGGCAGTTCAGAAGAATATAAAGGTTAATGGAATCAAAAGCTGCAGAGATGCCATCATGGTAGGGCATTCTGGAGCTATCAGACCCCACTGTCTGGGTTATTCCCTTAATTCAAAGCTCAATCAATGGTTTGAGAAGGCAACTAGCCATGTTAGGTGGAAACAAGCTCCCACAGACTGCCTGGAAATCAACTGGACCTATCATATTGACAGGATGGAATGTTTCAATGAGCACCTACCAACCCTCGCAGTGGTTCTAGACCTCCAAACCTTACCAGTGGTCTGGCAATGATAATGTCAACTTTATCCCATTCGAACAGAACACCAAATCTAACATATGTCCCTCCTTATACATTGGCATTGAGTATTGATTGGTAATTGACACAGCTCCATGGCTGCCACTATGGCCATTAAATCCTGAGTTGCTGAAGACAAGGCAGCCTGAGAATGGATGTTAGTCCACCAGGGACAAAAACCAAGCCCAGCTTTCAGCTGCCATGTCTCCTCTACTGTGTCAGAGTTAAGCATGGTGCAACGTTCTGTCTACAATGATGATGGTGAGGTTCAAAAAGAGACACCATCTGAGACTGCTGCCCCTTGACCTCTAGTTCTGCCTGCCATTCTCTTATGGTTTAAAATGTCTGTTTCAGTTTTATGTCTGTTCTTTAAAGCTACTGTAATACAGCTAATCAGCATGATACATCCAGTATTTTTAATTCAATGAAGATCACCATTAGTCCACAGATGGGCAGACAACAATATGGACAATGTGTCTGTACAAGATTAAAAAAACCCACAACCATGCAAATTTTCTAATTTTAAACCCAAAATTTATTAAATATAGCTAAAGTGAATTACAGCACAATCCTAAAGACAGTTACACACTTCTGGCTTACTGACTTCCAGTAAATGTAGAAGGGTGTAACTCAGGGCAGGATTGCACTACTAGTGACAGAAAAGTGGGTTGTCTCATTTAACCATGGTCTGGGATAGAGGGTGGTGCTGAAAGATAGGGTCTCTCCTCGACACCCCGTGGTAGGCGGGGTCCATCACAGGGCTATCCTCTCCCCAATGTTATTTAACTTCTCTATGTGTCTTCTTGCCCAGCTGGTGCGGAGTTATGGGCTGGGGTGCCATCAGTAGGCTGATAAAACCCAGCTCTATCTGCTGATGGACAGCCACCTGGACACTGCCCCAGGAAATCTGGCCGTGGGTTTGGAGGCTACAATGAGGTGGTTGAAGAAGAGTCGGTTGAGACTGAATCCAGCAAAAACAGAAGTTCTTTAACACCGGTGCGGAGAGTTAAGAGCTTGGGTGTGTTACTGAACACATCCTTATCAGTGGAGGCCCAGATAACAAATGTTGCCTGACTGGCGTTTTTCCCACTAGGCCGGATCAGGCAACTGGCCCCCTAACTGTCTCTCCCTGACCTAGCCACAGTAATCCACACAAAAGTCACCTCCAGGCTTGACTACCATAACTCGCTCTATGCAGGGCTACCCTTGAGACTGATCTGGAAGTTACAACTGTCCCAGAATGCAATGACCTGGGTCCTTACAGGGACACCCTCAACAGCACATATTTAACCTGTACTACACCAGCTGCACTGGCTCCAGATTGAGTACTGGGTTAGGTTAAGGTTCTGATCTTGACCTTTAATGCCCTAAATAGACAGGGACCAATGTACCTGCAGGACCACCTCTCCTGGTATGTCCCCCAGAGAGTGCTGCACACAGGAGAACAAAATCTGCTGCAAATCCCTGGCCCAAAGAGCATCCAGCTGTCCTCAACCAGAGCCAGGGCTTTTTCGGCTTTGGCTCTGACTTGGTGGAACTCTCTGCCAAATGATATCAGGGTCCTGCAGGACTTGTTACAGTTCTGCAGGGCCCGCAAGGCAGAGATGTTCCACCAAGCATATGGTTGAGGACAGCAACAGTTTTTAACAGCAATCGGTGTCATTATTTTGCCTTCTCACTCTTCCTCCCTCTGGTAATGGGGGCTAGAAATTTATGTAATGTGGTGCCATATAGATTTCATGACATTACACAACTTCTGCACATTAGTAGATTGTATTTTAATATATTCTTTGTTTTAAACTGTTGTACATTGCCCTGAGCCCGCCCTGCAGGGAGGGCAGTATAAAAGCCTAACAAATAAATAAATAAAATACGTTATGCCTTCTGTTACTGAGTAACAGTTATGTAATCTTGAGTAAGACTGAGTATACTTTCAGGAAAGAAAATATCACAGTCAAAATAGTAGTTAAGGCTACATAATGCAACAAGAGGCAGCCATAAAGTATTTACTTTGTACTAAAGCACAAATATTTAGGACTGCTTTCCACACAAGAGGGGACCATTCTCAAAAGCAAGATTAAACTTTTTCAGTTCTGCTCACCACCTCCCCCAAAACAAATGCAGGCTTCTCCTGTGTGTTACAAGAACTTAATGGCAGTTTACAAAGTCCAGAGCTCAGTCCAATGGTAAAACTATGTGTCACCAAAAGGACAACAGATAAGACCAGCCACATTCCTGCAAAAACCCAGTCACCAGAGTATTTTAAATACCATCACACATGATAACACTGGGCACAGAATACCACACTGGGGGGGGGGGGGGGGGGATGTGTGATATGAAGGACAAAACATGGCTCAGTAAAAAAAGACTGCTGGAGCTGTATGTCCCTAATTCCCTTAGAGGTATGCTTTTTATGTCAACTGGAGTGTTACATGTTTGTTTGTTTGTTTGCTTCATGACTTTTCCCCATATTGTTCCTGGAATGTGTTATTCTTTCACTCATCTAGACAACAAGCGACCAACATTAACATACATACACTCAATCTGGATAAAAGATATATATACTGCAGGGTGGTGTGGAAACAGCAGCAACCAACCCTTTTAACATGAAAATAAATTCTTCAGACTGTTCCAGACATTTTCCAGCATAAAGTCCACACTGTATATTTATATATTTTTTATTTTATTTATTTTTCACATTTATATCCCGCCCTCCCCGCAAGCGGGCTCATACCTGCAGTACATCACTAAATGTAGAACTAAGCCTGCCTCCTTCCACATAGCCATGTTTTAGGTTCAGCTTCATGTTTACTTCATAGCCATGCCAGTGTCATGTGCTGTAAATGGCCCCAGTCTCAATGAGAAAGGCAGACTACAAATGAAGTAAACAAACAGATCCCAGGAATTAACATCCATCTACCAATAATACTTAGCGTTAATATATAACATTGAAGTGATACATGGCCTTATAGTGTATACTGACGGATTTTGATGCTTCACTAATGGCAATTTGATATTGTAAATAATGTTTTTCAGTCATTCAAACTGTTGCCAGGAAATAGGAAATCGCTAAAACTGACACCTTTTGTTAGGCCAGTCTGTTGGAGTAGCCTGAACACATTAACTGATACTCTCATACAAATATAGCTGTCTAGCATAATTTTAGTCTGGCTGAAATCATAAGTGCAATTGTATGGACATTATACTGAAGACAAGTAAAACTTTTCAGGATCAGGGTGTTATTTAGTTACTTGTAATTCTGTACAGTGTAATGCCAAATCTGAACATGAGAAATAGCTCAGAATGAAGGTATCAAAATAAAAGCATATTAATAAGTAAACCTCATAAGTGATTGAACAAAGTAAAAACTGGGTTTTCACAGACAGACGCAAACAGCACTATTCAAAAACATAGCGCATACAGCACAGTATATTATAATCTGAAATTAAGCTAATTTTGTTGTCCTTGATTTAGGCCCTGGGATTAAAATAATATAGGTTTTCTTTTTTAAGGTGCCACAGGATAGTTAGCATCACACTTTAGTAAAAAGCATGCCAAAATGTGAGGAACCCAAAAAAGAAAATCTCTACTGAGAAAAGTTCTATATCACTCGCCACAGCCAATTTTGCACAAAACCTGAAAGTCCATTTTCCCTGAAGCACTTCCACAGAATACCAGAGCTGCTCTCTATCACATCACATCCTACTTCATTTAACAGTTGGTAGTGACTTTACTCACAGTGATTACCCTTTTTACAGGATCCTCTTTTAAACCATTCCCTCTTTGCAACATCCTCCCCCTCCCTTTCTGTTAAGCATCTATTTAATGGATAGCTGAATCTCATGAAGCACTGAATCACAAAAGCTTATACTGCAATAAATTTTGGTAGTCTCCTGCTTTATAACACATTCCGTTTAAACCAAAAGTTTGTTGTATATTCTTTCAACAGCAATGGCGGATCCAATAAAAATATCTGTCTTACCTATTTGTGAGCCTCTAGTTTTCTGTGCTTTATAAAACAAATGAAGTTTACAGCAAAATATGATTTACTAGAAGCGGAACATAAAGGTACAAGTAACAACAAAAATCGGTACACTTCTTGCCCCGGGGAAACAAAAAAGGTCCTCAAATGAGTCCAATATCACTTTACAGGTATCATCTTATGGGACGCCCACTCCACTGCTGTTTGATAAAGGAAGGAAGGAAGGAGAGGGGCTTTTCCTCCCTTCATAACAGATGCCGTGCAGGAGTCGGTTCTAATTCCATCCAGATCAGGCAGGAAACTGGGGGCTTTGTTTAGTACCTTAACCAAATAATAGCTGCGCACAGAAGCGCGCACACACGGCAAGAACTCTTCGTTTCACCCTGTAACTATACCTTACAAGGGAATTCAGCCGGGGGGGGGGGGGCTCTCAAAAACACCGTCGATGAGGACAAGAAACTTGAGGGCGAAACTGGAAAAGAGACTTCGCGGTTCTCAAAAAGACCTGAAGGCGTTTGTCCGCTTCCAGAAATTAGATTTACCCACCTATGTGCTTGGAGATCGGGGGCGGGGAGGGAGAAGTTTACACAAGAGCAGGATCAAACAAGAGACTAAGAGCTCTGAGCAAGGCGAACAGTGAGCGATCCCTCGAAGGAAGGAAGACCCCCCAAAAAAAACATACTCGCTTCTCGGAGCTTTCAAGAAGAAAAACTAAGTTAGAGAGGGGAGGAAAAGAAGCCACTTCCTTCTATTGTGTATTCAGCCAGCTGAGGCTGAACTGCCCCGTCCTGCTGTTACACCTTAAACCAGCTGCATGAACAGAAAGGCAGGAGAGGAAAGTTCCCAGCAACTTCCCTCGGGCACTCACCGGCTGAATTCATGGTACCTCCCCTCCCATGCGCCTTTTCTTCCTGCTAAGACATGGAGGCTCCTCTCAGGTTGGCTGCCGAGAAGAAAAATACCCCGGTAGCTGCCGAAAAGCGCAGGTTGCGCCTTCGGCTCCCATGTAACATTCCCGTTGCTCAGAACGCGACCGACTGGCTGAGCGAGCCTGAACAGGCGAGAGCGCTAGTCAAACCCCGGCGAGTCCAGCCAGCTGCGCCACAGGGCCCCCTACAGGCCGAGAGCCTCAAGCATAGACTAAAAGAAAGAGACTCAGGGCCGCTGACTCCCCCCTCCGCAACGAACCTCCAATCGGCATTGAAGTGTCCACCCCGGTTTAGTTGCCCGCCTCCTTTCGTGCGGAGCCTTCTGGAAGTAGTAGTTTTCGTGTGTTGGCGGTTGAGCCGTACGGAGGGATTGTAGCGCGGGGGCTCGGCAGACTCGGTTTCCCAGAGTGCCTGAAGAGAGTGGCACGGATGGCGGAGAAGGATGACACCCGAGTTTGACGACGAAGTGGTGTTTGAGGTGGGTGTGTGTGGCGGGGGGAAAGGGCTTGGCTCTTTTGCTCGTAGCCTCCGGCGACAGAACTGGGTGGGGCAGCCGGTGGGCTGACCAGGTGGTGCTCGGGTGAGGGCCGCGGTGGCAGTGCGTGCATGCGCTTGCGCGTGGGGGGGGGGGATGTTAGAGAGCCTGAGGCGTCCCAGGCTTGAAATCTCACCCCTCAAAGAACGGGGTCTTAGTAGTGGCAGTGGGGGAGGTAAACAGTAAGACAAAAGGGCTGGCTGGAAGGAGGGAAAGACGGTCTGTCCCAAATTCTTGGCGGTTGTTCTCCTCCAATTTAAATTAAGTAAACCTTTGTGGCCCTGACAGCAAGTTTAATTCTCAAGGGTTTAACCTTTACTGTTGGTGTGGAAGGAACTGAGGGTTGGGCTGATCCGTTAGAAAAATAAAATCCAGAAACAACAACAGTGTAATATTTTAGGACCGATTGAAATGTAAATCAAGGAGCCAGGTTTCAAGGTCCCCAGAGCTTTCTTCAAGTTGGATGTCCAGTTTTTAAAAGGGGGAGGGGGGGGATCTTTCAGGTCATAATATGAAAGACTCATAATCTGTAGGCTTCTTTTAAAAACGCGAATAGCCTGAAAAACAGCTCCAGGGAGCTCAAAATCTTGCTTGCTAGTTTGTGATTTTTCATTGGATTTAATAAAGGCTTTTTCACTACTGTTGAGTGTGAATTATGAAAACCTACTGTATGCGTCTCTTCTTGGAGAGGCACTTTTTCTGATTTGTGACAATCTTATTTTAAAAGTTACTGTCTTCATAAATTTAGCCACGTACAAAGATGAGAAACTGGATTCCAACGAAATAAGATTTTTTGTTGCTTGATGTGCTTGTGTTAAGAGATCCCTTGGGTTCTCCTTTCCCATACAGATGATAGGGGTGGCATATATAGTGATTTGTTCAATGCGCCTTACTCCATCAAGCTGTAACACATTCCAAAATCACATGGTCAGATTTCTTGCAAGAATACTAAAAATGTATGGTGTTTTTTAAAATGGCTGTTTACTTAGAAGCATACACATTGAACATGGGGAACAGGTATGTACCAAAGCAGTGTCAGTCCCATAAAACCAGCAGCATAGTCTTGGACCTTCCCCAGCTCTGTCCTGCAAGTATTAAAAAATACCTATTCCTTCGCCAGCTTTCTTTAAAGCTACCAAAGTATTTCCTTGGTTCTCACCCCCAAGCAGCTGGAGTACACCATGCCTCAAGTCCATTTAGCAGTTGCCTTACACAAGGAAATAATGCACAATCCTTGAAATGATTTTGGTTGTCCAAAGACAGTGCTTATAGTAATCCATTTTAATTCATTATTTCCATCCACTAAGTTTTTAGTCATATGTAAAAATGTTTCAGTATGGCTATGGGGACAAGCAATTCATGTGACATATTACAATGGTCCTAGTATGGGAATAACTTGGTATTATGAGATTTCCCATGGTAGGAAACCATAACAGAACTTCAACAATGTTATCATGTTGTTCAGTCTGCATTTGGTCAGAAAGTTTTAACCGTATTAGTCCTTGGATATGGGTCTTGAAGGTACATACAGTCTTACAGAAGCTACTGGAAGACCCAGGTTTGAATCCCCACTACACCATGGAAATTTGTTGGGTAATCTTGGGCCAGTCATACACTGTCAGCCTTTACATACCTCATAGAATTCTTATGAAGATAAAATGGAAGAGAGGAGGATAATGTAAGCTGCTTTGGGTCCCGACTGAGGAGAAAGGTGTGTTTATAAATGAAGTAAGTAAATTAACACATACTGGCCTGGTTGGTGCCTGAGGGGAGCTGTCTTGGTACTTTGAATTCCATGATGGTGAAAAAAAATCTAATAACAGTTTCAATATTTATTTTAATAATCCAGTCCTTTGCTCTAGCCAAGATGTCCCTTATGCATTCCTGCTTGTATCATGCAAGCTAGTTGGTATCTGATCCTCTGGCATGCTTAGTGGTCATGGTATCAGTTACTCTGTGTGGTACTTTTGGCCACATGATATCTAAATGCAAAATAAATACATACATTACTCCTGGTCATTGTTTCTAGGAGTTAGTACGTGTGTCATCTTCTCACATTGCACCTGTTTTCCTTGGATGTGGGATTTGTCTTAGGCTTTCTGCAGTTCAGTTCCATACTCCTGGACAGGGAGCAATCCTTCTGACTCTGTTACTTCTGTCATAAGCAGAAGACCGCTCTGTTGCTGTTTTATCTAGCTCAGATGTTCTTTGATATCCATGGTCTATGGGCCAAAATTCAGGTCGAAAGTGGATGCATGTAACTAAAGTGAAAATGTATTTTAATGTAACAAGCATTCGTTCATGCTTGGTATTTATAGCTTCAAAATAAGAATAATAGATGGCCAAGGAATAATACAGTGGAAATATAGTTTCTACCTGATCCAGACTGCTTCACATTATCCCACTGATTTCAGTTGGACTTGCTTCTAGATAAATTGCAGTGTTGCTGTTGTTTGGAGCTTAAGATTTACAGAGTTATGTGTATATACTATGCAAAGAACTGTTTGTATTACCTAAGTGGCTTAAATTCAAATCATTGGCTCAGTTCAGACTTTACAGCCAAACTGGAGTTAGTCTATCAGGAATATGCTGTGGGTCTATATGTTGTTGTTGTTTTTTGTTTCAAAGTAGATTTTGATGGGCCATAGTTTGCCCAGTTTAGATTTTTTGGAAAACTGAGATTACCACCCACATCAGTAAGTGGAATGAAACTCGGCAAGAGGAAAAGAGAAGTGTGTGAGCTCAGCGCAGATAGACAAACTAAAGCATGACACTGGCATATGAACTGGGTACTTATCTAAATGCTGGTCTGGAACATTATAATTGACAGAACTCCACTGAAGTACAAATAATAGTGTCTTGAAATTTTTGCAAGATTACAAATAATTCTTACAAATTATGATGTAAACTGAATAGTAGATATATAGTATTGGCATACTTATTTGAGTTTTTTTTCTATTTAGTGTTGTCAGTTTTCTGAAAGTCAGAATGCGTTAAATTTCACAATGGGATTTGTTCCTTGGTAAACGTGTATTTTTGTGCCCTTTTGCCATGAAATTGCTATGATTTTGTAGCAAAAAAGGCACAAAAATGCACATTTTAACATATTAGCAAATTTCAGTATCCTTTCTAAAGCAGCAAAATAATAGGCTACGGATTAATAGCAAATGAATTTTTTTTTTAAATCGTGCTACTTGTTTGTGTAAGGGTCTCATTAGATTTAAGTGTTTCTTTACTGCAGCCACAACCATTTTTCTTTGCTATCATTTATTAATGAAGCATGTGCTGTTACTAGAAACATTGTTTGAGTAACATTTTTTTAAGTTGTTCATTGAATATATATTAGGGGTAATGGAAGCATTCGGAAGTAAACGGAATACCTGAGCCACTAGAGGCATTTATTCATTCATTCATTTTTAGTGAAGAATCCAGATGACATTGTTGACTGCTTATTGCATTCCAGAGATTTCTGTCATATGATTTTGTAGTACTTTTTTAAAAAAATGCAGCTGTAGTACTGGGTTATGTGTTATGTTTATTCCATTGAAAGTAGTCTCTAATAAGCCACATTCTGATTGGTAAGAATTCTGAATCTTTACCAGAAACAAGCAGAGATGGTTGGAAAGGATCTTGGGTAAAGGCACAAAAACCAGAGCCACTGGCCATCATTCTTTTAATGCTTGCTTATTTTCTCTCTCCTTTACAACTAAATGTCCCTATGCTTCCCCTCCCCAAACTTTTAGGGACAAACAAGAAATGTAGGCGAGCAGGAAAGTGACTCCTTCCTTGTGTGTTTACCTCCTGTCCTTTCCATTCCTCTCTATCTGTCTACAGAGGAACTTCAGAATTCTCAGCTTCAGTATCTGACTTCAGTATTTGACATATCTATTGTTGAGGTGATGGATGCCCTGTGATCAAGCTGTTAAATACCCCTGCTGCTTTCCTTCTCTCTTGTTTTCCACCAGTAAGCCCCTTAAAATAAATTTTATGCCTTACAAGTGTATATGAGTAGGTGTATGAGAAATTTAAGTGTGAAAAGTATGTTAGTCTGGAATATTTTTTCTGTTCTAGTGAAATGCCAAGGGATCATATACTATATGATTAAATTAAGAAAGAAATTGATAATCAAATAAAATGGCCCTAAAATATCATATTTAGCTTGTATGGTTTTGTGATCTGGCTGTGAGGAGGATTTTGAAAGTCAGCCTGTATTGATTTTGAAAACACTGTGTTTTGAGTTAAGCACAAACAAGCTAGTTTTGACATTAAGAAAATCACAGATCATGTACATTTCTGGAACTGCTCCTCTGTACTCATATGAGATGAGATTTGTGAGTAATTTACTGGATGATAAGGAGGCCAAGATGATTATGAGCCCAGGGAATATGACTAAGACCTTTCAGATCCAGTTGCTGTGAAAGCCTTTGCAATGGGGTTTTATATAATATTGATGCACATTATTTCTCTTAAGGAGTAGCTTCCTAAAAGCCTTTAAGAATTCATCAGCTGATTCTCTGTTCCTCCTGTCATACAGTAGCAAGAGAAATTGCAAAGTTCTGCTGATTTGCTGGCTGTGTCTGCTGCTGATGCTAGGAAAATGCCACTGTACAGGAGCACAGGTGTTGTTTCCCTGCTTGATACAGTATACTTTTAATTTTTTGCTTCAGTCACCCTGGAGAGACAAGTAGAAAAAAATGGGGAGGTGGGAGAAATCCTTTCAGATGCACTGGGGGAGTATCTGAGAGAGAGGTGGAATCACATTTTCCAGGAGACAAGGACTATACTGCCTGTAAGTTTTAATTTTTTTAAGCATATACTTTGTTTTGGTTTCAGCCTCTGACTGAGTTCATATCAACATTCATCATTTCTCAAGGATGGAGTGTTTTAATACAGTAGTTTAAAGCTGCTGTTGGGAGTTGTAATCTTTAGTTTACCTGTTTCTAATTGACAATCTTTAGCTTTGCAGTGGTTTAAAGCAAGGGTATTATGGTATGTTAATCTGTAGATTCTTTTTTTTAAAATTGTACTGCTTCTTTAGTTAATGTAATCAAAAATTAGATCTACCAAAGGTACTGAGATGGGAAAGGGAGGAAATGTGAGAGACCTGGTGAAGAAACCCTTAGTCATTTCCTCTATAATGCATCAGCAGAAGTTCCTTAGGTGTGGCCTTGATTTTGGAAGCTGCAGTAATGTACTGGGAAACTGTTCACATTTATTGTAATAAGTAAACTGTATTTAAATCTTAATATTTTTCAGTAATTACCTATTTTGCTGCAGAAAGTTTTGTGTTTGCTATTTATCATGTTAAAAGTTTATTGTGCATCATAGATTTGACACACACACACACACACACACCCCCGGGCTAGGTAAGGAGCATTTGATCTTTTCAACAGATTAGCCGACTAGACTCTAGTACGGTAGATCTGTAACCTGTATAGCACTATGTAACTGCAAATGTGAAAACAAGCCTAGAACTGCTGTTACTATCATCATAGTTTTTTTCACTGTACACTGTGTTATAGTAGTAAATGAAATATTAATATTATACAGCAAGTAGGTTATGCAGGAGAATGTAATGATCAGTTCCAAGGCTGTGTTATACATTATATGAGGCTTGGAGGCTTTGATAGAAGAGAATGGGGACAAAATAGTAAAGTTATCCTTCATCTTACAGAGCTGGTCAAGCTTTCTGAGGGTGTCTTCCCACCACCAAGTTTGGAAGGTTTTATGCCAGCACGTATAATGTCATCTCTTTGGGAGAACTCAAGTGGTGGCCAGTAAAAAGCCCCTGCCTTCAACTGTCAGAAGTCTGAGCCGCATATCCAGTAGGTCAGAAAACTACTCAGGGATTTTCACCTAGCTGTTAACCCTACTACCAGATTATAACTTTACAAGCCAGGTAGTCAGAGGTCTCCTTAGACCTGAAGCTCCTAACCTGAGCAGTCTCTAGGAGCAGCTAACCAAAGCTGAGGGGTTTGTTTGGATTGTTTATTTTGAGAGTTGTAGACACAATAAGCTGCGGTGGCTCAGAGGTTAAGACGCTGAGCTGCAGACCGGAAGGTTGGTAGCTTGGCAGTTCGAGACCCAAGTGCCGTGTGACAGAGTGAGCTCCCATCTCTGGCCCCAGCTCCTGCCAACCTAGCAGTTCGATAGCAAGAAATTGTAAGTAGATAAATAGGTACTGTTTCGTTAGGAAGGTAACAGCGTTCCATGCACCTGGCGTTCAGTCATGCTGGCCACATGACCACTGAAAAGTTTTCAGACAGTGCTGGCCCTTCGGCTTGGGAACAGAGATGACCACTGCCCCCTAGAGTCGTATTCGACTGGCTTTTGAGCATGGGAAACCTTTACCTTTACACACAATAATCTGCTATTGTAAACATTCCTGTTTTCTGTTTCTGACTGGAAATCTGAAACCAGGGACTTCGTTGTTGTATTTAGATTAGTGACTTCTGCTCCTGCCTTGCTGTCCCTTTAGGCTTGTTTGGTTGCAGTACTGTGCTGGTGAGATGAGTCAGAATTTTTACTTTCAGCAGCTCCTAAAGGTAGAGAAACCCTCTTGGGGTCCAAACTAGGTAATCTTGTGCCCCCTTGGGCCATCGTATTTCAGCCTTTAAGCTCTTTTGCTCATTTCCTTCATGCTAGTTGCATACAGTCCATCAGTATTCCTATCCCAAGGTCCAGTATGATATTTTGCTCTGGCTCCATTTATGGCTATTTTCCAGCTCTGCCCCTGCATCAACCACTGTCTTCTTCAGGCATCTACTTTTCAGCCAACTGTCCATTTTCTCACCTCCTCCAGCCACTTACCATTACCCTTGGCTAGTCTCTCTGCCCACTCATCAGTCCCATTTCTTCCTTCTGCCTGCCAGTGGCATTCATCCTGTCTTAGAACTTTATTTTTTTATAACCTCTGCTTAGCTTAATGTCCTGTCTCCTTTTCTGTTCCTTGGTCACCTGTTTCCTTTACACAGTGCTCACTGAAATTCTTTTTCAGTCCCTTGCCTGTTCTGCCGTATTCATTTGAGCTCCCTGCTCTGTAGTTTCAGTGTTCCTGAAACCTCTTCCCATTCAGTTTTTCAGTCTCCACACCGATCATATTACCTCTGTGTAGTTCTTTACTCATGGCATTTGTACTGCAAATATTCCCATAGCTCAATTTCCTGAGAACTGAAATGTTTGTGAACATTCCACCATATTATACCTGGCTGGCCAGTTGTTCCCTAAGGCTTCACAATAAAGTTCTGCAGTCTATTACAGTCAGATTAATCCAATTGTTATAAGTCCAAATGAAAAGCAATATTCCAGTGTGCTGCTGTGACACCCAGTGCAGTAAGCAGACACAGCATATTTTTTTCTTATCTTGCTACTACATTCTCAAGTGGTAGCAAGCTATTTTAAAATTACACCAAATAACAATAGGACCAACAGTGTGCAAAACAAACAAACCCCTAGGTATGTATTTGATACTACAACAAAGCAAAACTGTATACATACTGGCTGGTACTGGATGGGAGGGCCCCTTATTGTTGGCTGTACTTATGATCTTGTGGAATTGTCCAGACTCCTGTGGGCCTATATGGCGTTACTCAGAGGCGTCGACTTTTAGAATCCCGGGGAGGGGGGGCTCTTGTGTGCACGCGCGCATGCCGGGACCATGTCCCCACCGCCTCTCTCCCCCCTGGGCCTGTCCTGTCCTGTCCACTCCTGCCTGTGTGGGGCCAGCTGGGCAAATGCACCATAGAGTTTCAGGGCGATTGCCAGAGCGTTGCCCCAGCAACGTGCCCAGTGTGCTGCTGTCACTTCCGGGTGATGCCAGCACGCTGGGCATTTGCCCAGCTGGCCCCACGGAGGCAGGAGTGGCCAGGCCAGGCCCGTGGGGGAGAGGCAGCGGCTGCCGGCCGGCCGGCCAGTGGGCTGGCGTGCGAGCAGGCAGGCAGGCAAGTGAGTGGGTGGGCCTGGTGGATGCTCTGTTTTGCCGGGGGATGCTGAGCCCCCCCCCGGGAAATTTCAGGGGGGCTCGAGCCCCCCGTAGTTGACGCCTATGGTGTTACTGGCTCCTTAGCCCGAGGGTGTTGCCAGCTGAGCTACCCATATTTTGTCTCAGACCCAGTTTATACTGTGGCCTTAAACTGGTTTAGTAATGATTCTCATAACTCAGGAAGCTTTGGAATGGCAATTTGAAAGAAGGTGGTATGTTTAACAGAATTTTCAGTACTTTCATCGAGCTGCTACCAGGTTGTGGTGCACAAATATGTTCTTGCCTTGTCACTAGTGAGTATAATTGTAAGTCTGATGAGAGCCTCTACCCTGTTCCCAGACATACTTTTTCTATTGCTTTCCAGATGCCTCAGTTTGTAGCTGAGACTGAAGTGTATTTCCTTTGGATTTTGAAAAAAAAAAAAGGTAGTGAGGAAATTCTTCCCACTCCATTTACAGCAGATCTCTAGCCACCACCTGGAAATTGGCAACCCTATTTGCCAGAAAACCCAAACTAACAGAAAAACAGCTGATTGATATGTTCTGGCTGCTACAAAAGACACAGGAGCAGGGCTAAACGATCTAGTTAGTAAACCTACAAGCCAGGAGGTTTGGAAGCCATAGAGATGATAAAAATCTGGGATTGCTGCATCCAAACCTAGGGATTCTGTTTGTTTTAGATATGGGTAGAAGAGGATATTCTACTAAGTATGAGAAGCCACACTGGATAACAAATTATTTTATAAATTACAGTGGCTAAGAAATTGAGCTACATACAGTGCAGAAAGTTCCAGGTTCAAAGCTTTTCTGTCATAAAATCAGCAGATGGCCTTACTCCAACCCCCAGCCTCAGGCAAGGCCATGCAGAGTACGACATTTAAATACATAAATACATTCATTGTGAATCAGATTGTCAAGGCAGACCTTGTTTTGTGTAAGCCACTTCAAAAGCTTCTTTAGGTCACAAATTCCAGGGAGAGTGCTATTTCCTTGCTTCCAGACTCCCTCTGGGTGATGTTTAATAAATGGAAGATTAGAAAGAATCAGGACAACTGAGCTCAGATATACCCATGCAGAGTGCTCTGAGAACTTGAAGGTGTTTTCTGAACAGTGCAACAGAAGCTTAATTGGAGAGTTTCAGTCTAACTGGAATATCTTGAGATACTCTCTATAGTGAAACAAGGGGATCAGGAGTTTGCTTGTGATGGATCCCTTTACCTATCCTAAATCATGCTTTTGTCACTGACATACCTCTGGCCATTTAGTATTACTGCTGATGTGATTTCTTGACATTACTTCCTAATAAATGCAGGAAGCATTTGTGTGCACATAGAGTTGGATACAGGCAGCCTTTCCAGTAGTGAAAGGGAAAGAGTGATCCCTTTTGACCACCCAGGAAGACTATGGTAAGGACTATGGGACCTGCATGAACAAAAGCCTATGGAGGGATGGAGCAGTAGTAAGGAGGGGAATTGGGGTGAGATTGAGTAAAAAAGCTGACTGAACCCAACTGGACGTTTTAAAAAGAGCCTATTAACTGTTTGTTTGTTTTTTAGAATTCACCACTTTATCAATACCTACAGGACTTGGGACACACTGACTTTGAAATATGTTCACCATTGTTGCAAAAGCCAGAAGAATGTTCATCCGAAAAGGAGCAAAAAGAGCTGGATACGAGTGCTATTCTCAGGGTAAGCACTGAGTTTTGCAATTCAAATGCTGTATAACTTCTCAGTTTAAAAATTCAGCATCCTCCCCTTTCTATATAACAATGTGTGTGTCAGTAGCATTACTTTCATAGTGTGCACATTAATGAAACTGTAAATGGCAGTTGGTATGGAGGAGCAGTCCTACTTTTGGGCCCTTAGTGTCAGTTGTCCAGAATTCTTGCTCTTGGGGACAACTAAAATGAGGTGATGGGTGGGTAGGTTTGCCAGCCCCCAGGTGGGAGTGGGGGATCTTCTGATTTCATGGGCTCCAACCCACCACCGGCTTGCTGGCTGACAGGGGGAAGGCCCACCTCCAACAGCCATAGCTGGGTGCGATGTCCCTGGCATGATGACGTCAAACAGAAGTGACATCATCATGCCGGGGGGGGGGGATGCTCTGGTATTTTGGGCAAAACTCTATGGTAACCATAGAGTTTTGCCCAACATACCAGATTGTTGCCACACAACTTACCTGGCATGATGATGTCACTTCCATATGACCTCATCATGCCAGGGATGTCATGCGTGACGATGTCGCTCCCCCCCACACACACTCCCAGGAAACTTCCTCCCACCCCCGCTGGCAGAAGAATAAGATCTGGCAACCCTATGGGTGGGACTTCCTTTTCTGTGCTGTTACATCCAAATCTGTATATCCCTACAGTTGGGGAAACCAATATTTTGACCCCAGTTAGCCATTTCGTATAATGTGAATGTTGGTTTCTATTTCTTTCTGTTATGGAAACAGCCAGGGATTGCTTAAAGAGATAAATCTGTATGGACTTCCTATAACTTTCTAGGGTCTGCTGTGATTTATTGCAGAAGTCAAAATACAGTTAGCTACAGGTCTTTTTCTGTAGAAAAAGCCCAGCAGGAACGCATTAGCATATTAGGCCACACCCCTGACAGTGCAGCTCCCTCCCAGGATTGGCTTCCCCAGGTGCCCCGCGGCTTGCAAGGCACCTGGGGGGGGGGGGGAGGCTGTAGGCATGGCCAACTCAGAAGCTAGCTGGAACTCCGTTCCTGTGAGTTCCTGCCCAAAAATAGCTCTGGTTAGCTATATGAATATCTTACATCTTTCTGACATGGTGAATCAACATTATCATTGGTGTTTTAATATTCAATTATTTGCCACTTCAGGGTAGATATGCAAATATCTAAAATAAATTACAACTTTTTCATGTTTTTAACATGAATTAATCTACTAAATTCTGTTTAGTTGTTCAAAATGATCTGTCTGCAGGCAAATATCCTTTATTTCTCAGGCATGAGAAATGTACTTAGTTGGTAAGATTACAAAAGAATGGCATGTTATATGAATGTTTTTTATTTGGCTCAAGATCATAATGTAATCATTTGTAGTTGAATGCTCCCTAACTGCACTGTTCTAGGGGAAGTGCATCTCTTTTCCTGGTTAGAAGGAAAATCAGGAGGCTGTTGTGACCCATTTCTTTTGCCAGTGATAAATCTCTACTTTTTTTATATACACGCATCTGGGCCTGAATAAGGTGTGCTAAAGCCTTTAATAACTGAGTTCACTCACTTCCAAGCAGTCTAGAATGTATTCAGAGAATACTAATTTTAGCACCCAAATGTCAGTGAATTGCTGAAAGATTCAAGCAGATTAACTCCCTTTATTGACTTTTTTTGCCTCATCATAAATATGTTTTTACCTCATCATAAATATGCACCACTCCAGATCAGCCTTTAAACCATTAGAAGGTTTAGTTTTGAATGTTAAAGAAGAAATGTTTAAGAAGAATAAATACCTCCAAGAAAAAATAAAAACAATTCAGAGGAACTGTTAAAGCTAGTAAATGCCAGTAATCAGTAGACACTTGGGAAAGAAACTTCATTTTTTAACATAAGGACTTCAAATGGAAGACTGTCTAAACTGCATTGTTCCGGCAGAAGGTACATATTTTCCAAACATCAATTGGCACCAAATGTTCATGCCTGTGTGTGTGTGGAAACTGTGTGTTGTATCTGCTTATTGCAATTCATGCATCTCCTGAGCTGAACTTGCACTGCATTCATCTCTGTGGCAGATTGGGACAAAAACAGAGTCAGCATAGGCACCAATTCATTAAGTTGCCATTATAGGGCAACTACAACATACCCTCTGGAAATGACGTGAATTGACTTCGTTCTGGAAATTCATCTGCTTTATGATTTCCCCTTAGCAACTGGTTGGAGCACGCTCAGTGCAGTTATTTTCTGCCTACCTCTTTCTTCTCCACAGTGGAGAATTCTGTTTTCACTGGACATAGAATCATAGAGTAGGAAGGGATCTCTAGGGTCATCTAGTCCAACCCCCTGCACAATGCAGGAAATTCACAAACACCTCCCTCCCCCCACTCCAGCTATATGCTAAACCAGATCCTGGAGGAGAAGGAGGTTTCTTTACATACTTCCTTGTCCATGACACTACAAGCTGGAGACCTTTCCAATGCCCCAACGGTAGGAAAATGAAAAACATTTTGACAAAACTTGATCTGCATATTAATATAGGCCAGCAACAATTGCTAATTTAAAAGCAGTTAGAAAAAGAGTAAGGAAAATAATAAAAGTAGAGGTTTTTAAAAAATGTAAATATGAAACAGTCTGATGTGCATTGTCTTGTCAGAACTTTTATTTGGTGCCTGGTTCTGCAGGGTGTTTGCGGTTGCGTATGTTTATGGGAAGCACAAACACAGAGTCCTTGTTCCAGTAGAAACAGATGGCTGTGTTGCAGCTGCAGGAGAGACTTCCACTATGGACATTTCTTCACTAGTGGTTAAGAATTAAGATTTTAATTTGCTTGCTTGGTGCCTCTGACTAAGCATGCGTAGAGCTCATGTTATCTTTTGGAGTTAAAATGATTTTTTTCTATCCTCTGCTTGGAAATTAGTTTACAAGTACCTGGAATTAAACAGCATGCTTTTTTATCATGTTGATCCTTCCTTCCTTCCTTCCTTCCTTCCTTCCTTCCTTCCTTCCTTCCTCTCCCTCTCTCTTTCTTTTTCTCTCCCCTTCTCCTTTCCTTTCCTTTCCTTTCGAGAGCCAGCATGATGTAGAGGTTAAGAGTTGCAAACTCTAATCTGGGAAACTGGTTTGATTCGTCACTTCTCCTCATGAAGCCTGCTGGGTGACTTTGAGCCAGTCACAGTTCTCTCAGTACTCTCTGACTCATTTACCTAACAAATTGCCTGTTGTGGGGAGAGGAAGGGAAGGCAATTGTAAGCCACTTTGAGACTTCTTAGGGTAGAGAAAAGCAGGATATAAAAAAACCAACTCTTCTTCTGTGTTACATATGTATTCTAGTGTTACTCTGTAGAAGTCATGCTGTGGCTGAGGACAGATTTGTATTCTGCCGCGCCTCCATGGCGTGGCAGAATAAGGCAGGGGGAATTGCCGTTCAGACTGCGGGCGGCTTCCTACGGCGTCGTGCGAATGCCGCGCGGCTCCCCCTCCCGGCATGCATTCACACCGGCCTGAGGCGGGTGGAACGCGCGCCGCAGCAGCCGGAGCACCACTTTTAAGTGGTGCTCGGCTGCTGCAGGAGGAGCGTGGCGCCGGACGCGATGCGTCCGGGCTGCCTCCTCGGGGCAGATGCGGCCGTCTGAACAGCTGCTCTGCCTCCGCTTTTGAAGCGGAGGCAGAGCGGCCCAGACTGCCAGTCTGTCCTCGGCCTAAGTATGCAAGGTTCCCCTGATGTCTTCTTGTCCAGCTGCTGATCAAGCTCAGTCTTGTTAAAGTTCACTAAAGTTACTATATCATGTCCCTTCAGCCCATGCTGCCATATTTTGCCTCTATATTTAAATGAAATTTGTGTATATTTTCCTCTTAAATAACTTTGTTGGAAAACGGCTATTTTTAGTTCTTCTGCTTCTGAGCCCCCCCCCCCCCCAACACAGGACTAAAATTGCTCAAGGCCCATGACTCATAGTCATTGTACTAAAAAGGTCCCCAACTTCAAGTTTCCTTCATTACATAATGTGTGGCAAGGACAAAACTGCTGGACAAAACTGCTGGACAGTAAGGACCCTACCTAATTCTCCTGTGCCACTGCCCCTTGGCTGATAAGTATCATTTTATTCTTTTATCAAGTTATCAAGTTTGAGCTCTAAGACTGGGGAAAGCCTGGGTGTTGGGAAAGGTGATGGTGGGAGGAGTGGCTACTTGCAAGGGAGAACTTGCGGGAGGAAAAGGAGTTATGTGGCCGCCCTCTTGCCAGTCATTTCCTGCACATGCTCCTCTCCTCCCATGACTGCCTTTGCATTAACTGACAGGCATACATTTATGAAATGCATGTTTACAGGTATAATGTCTATTCTTGCTCTAAGCAGGATAACTTTGGGGCAAGCCTTCTTCATTAGAATCTTCGATTCTGCCCTAGATTTGAAAGTGATTGTCAATCAAGGAACATTGCCTGCTTTTGAATTCACTTTCTGATAGAAGTTTTTCTGTGGTAATTGCAGTTCTAGCTTCATTGTATGTTATGGTATCCAGGGCTGTTAAAAAAAGAAAAGGTACTGGAACTCTCAAGAGGGAAATGAAGTTTTCAATCTGTATACTGAAAACTCATGAACTTTTAAACATTTTAAAAAGAATTTTGTCAAAGAGGTTCCAGAACTCCGTTCCGGTGCGTTCCCCCAGAAAAAAAGCCCTGTGGTATCCACCCTGACAGAGGCTTTGCAACTATTCGCCATGGTTTTGCAGTTCTGCTTAGCACACCATACTTGAGGAACTTCCAGTGGTAATGATCACAAAGAAAAATATATTTAGCATGCTCTCTGCAGTGAACTAGAGGGTGATAATACCAAAATTAGAACTGAAACATAGTTCCTGTATTTATAAGGAGACCCAGCAGGCTACTTACTTTTCATCCTGTACTACCGGTTATTACAGTAAAAATATTCCTAACTGCTTATTTCCAAAGGATCTGTATTTTGTAATAAGACATATTTTTCTTAAAAATTATTCTTACAGTACTTGCCAGAATTATATCCTTCTAAGAGCACTGATTTCAAACTGACCTGAAAGGGTATAATTCTGTTTACGATTGCACTGTCAGTTCAGTAATGACTATTTAGTATATGATGGCATTTATGAGATAGCTAGAGATTCTCTACTTAGGTCAGTATAAAACATGTGTTAATGTATTACCTGACATTAAGGAAGAATAACACTTTATTCAGGTCAAATTTCCCATCAGGTTACAGTCCCTTATCATTTTTGGATGACAGAAACAGTCTGCTAAATTCGTTTTTGATGTAAAATTGTCCAAAATGTGGTAATACCAGTGTACAGATGGTTCTGATGTTTGAATAACTTCTTCTACCTCCTAGGGGCCAGTTTGCAAATGGTGGCATCACTCAGTCATTTTGTGACTATGCAGAACCATCTCTGGATTCCCAAATGGGAAGGTATTCAAGGCAGTATGGCCTGGTGCATGAGTACATATGAGAAGTAGCTTTTTTTAAGCTGCCAATAACATTCCCAGAGGAAACAAAGCCTGATGACATTCCAAGGCACATTAATAACGTAATTGGTAGCTCAACACTACTGGTGTAGTTTAGAACACTGCATTGTCATATTTGGTATTTTCAGGCTTTTTTTTAACCTAGTGTTTATGCCAGTTCAGTGTTTCATTTATAGCCCAAATGGAATAAGGTTTGTATAAGCAGTTTGTTCAAATGAATTGTATAACAGATTTGAAGGTACAGGGGGGTAAGTATATAGATCAGACATATGCTTCAATAAGCCATGTTTCTGTTCTATGGCTGTGATCCAAAATAACTACTTTTAGGCATATATGCCTGTGGATTTTTAAAGCTAATCAGGTTCCCGAGCTATACCCCAACTCATCTCTATTTCAAAAGGGGATTTTTGTGAAACATGATCACTGAACTGGTTTCATAGTTCTTTGATCCACGTTTCTTATTCCAGTTTATCCAGAATGGAGCCATTTAATTTAATTTTTTTACTTGCACTTCTGACTTGCGCTACTGAATCATTTGGTACCCTATCTTCCCTTGAGTTGGCCATTGTAGTTTATTACTTATTTTAGCTGTTAATCCCAGAGGCCTCAGACAAAGGAGGTTTATGGTACAGTTATCTGTAACAAGCCATGTCCTCATGATATCTGGTTATTCAGTGAGAAGACGCATGCTGCAAACTACTCAAGTTTTCTTAAACACCTTAATTATATCCAAGAATGTTCATTGCTGAAGTCAGTCTACTAGGCTGGATGAAGCCTTTGTTTATTCCACTGCAATCCTTATGTTCTTAAAATAGACTGCTGCTTGTCACTGCCCTTTGGAAACAATGCTGTCTGCTTTGCATAAAAGAAAATTAAAACGGTAGCTGCACAGGATCATATTCTTCTGGCTAAGGCCATGTTTCTGTTCTTCTCAATCAGAAATGCAGGTTAGAGCTAGCAATATGCCACTTTTTAATGTACTTTTCAATTGCAACTAACTTTTCTTAAACCTGCTAAGTATCAACTACTATTAAATAATCTTGCCCTAAATTTAGCATCATGGCTCTGTTTTTGTTTGTTAACAAGAATGGCTACACAGAATTTAAACCTGATAAAGGTAATTTTAGTAAAATGTGCAGATTTGTATCATCACTGCCTTTCATTTTATGCTTGTTAAAATTTCAAAGGTATTTTAATGCTTTCTCTCGGATTTCTGTGAGCCATTTAATTAGTCCATAGTTGTCCTATGGCAATAGACAATTTTGTGGAGAAGCTGGCACAAACTTGCCACTTTTGCAGATCCAAAATCAGTCTGTATGCGTACAGTGAAAAAGTCCTTGTCGTGCATGAAAAGTTTTCTAAGGTAGCTTATCAGGCATAATCTTTAAAGTTAAATTAGACTAGAAGGAATAAATCTTTTTCTAATATTTTTACAGTAATTGCTTTACTTACAAGCTACAATCACTTGCTTTCTAATTCTTTATAGCAAGACATCCTGTCAAAACTAGCTGAGAGATTTAAAAGCTGGCTTACTTTTTTACCATATAAGAAAAAAGATGATATACTCTACCAAATGGTAAGCATACTTTATTTCACCCCTTGCTTCTTCTCAAACATCTCCCATTTCCCACCAGTAATCTTTTATTACGTTTCTTAATAAAACTATTCCTTAATTTAAAAAAAATTGTTCTACAAAGTGTATAGTTGACTAAAGTGTGTTGTGTGTTGTGTGTGTTATGGTTGTATGCTTTCAACATAAATACTTTCTAAGTAGGTTAAAATAAGTAGGTTAAAAGTACATAAAATACCATCAAGAAGCTGGATCCAGGCAACATGGAGGGGTATATACCTCCCAATGATTTTGTCAGTTGTGGTTGAAATGTGTCCCCCCTTTTTTTTGCTTGGCTTTTGTAATGTCATCCACACAGTAGGAGTGCATGCCTGAATGTCAGAGTTTACAACAATTTTGTCTTTCCTTATCTACTCCTGTAGCAGCGCCAAATCGATGCTTAGGCACACAGCAACAGCAATTGAGTTTGTGTTGCAAAGAGGGGTTGGAGGTAGATGAGAGATGGAGTGCTGCTTCCAAGAGCTGCTGACTAAGGGAGTTCTCTTATGTTTAAATGTACCTAACGGGAATTATACATGGAGGCACCATAGCTGAATACTAGAGCACATGCTTTCATGCATCATGTTCTATGTTCAGTTCAGCTGTCTTCCTCCTGCTCCAAACCCCATCTAATTTCAGGGATTATTTAATTGAGTGCTATCGTAATTTATGGTGCTTTGCCTGGTAGCATTTGCCAGTCCTCAAACCATAGCTAATATGTTAGGAAACTTTTAGATAGATAATACAGATAACTTTTAGATCATGGTAGCACAATTGTCCTTTGGAAAATGCTTATGTATGTTGAATGTGCTCAGCTGATACTGTTTCCCTCATCTCTTCATGTTAAGGATGTTGGTTTTCGATCAGAGGTTCTCTGCACGATCCTGCAACAGGAAGTTCTGCTGCAGGAGGATGTTGAACTGATTGAGCTACTTGACCCCAGTATCCTGTCTGCAGGACAGCCCAAGCAACAGGAACATGGACATCTTCCAACACTCCACTCCCTAGCAACTCCTAATATTTGGTATTGACATGAGCCATGTGCTTCCTATGTGCTTGAGTTACATACACTGTTGGACAAAGTGGCATGGTCTTTTCATATGTGGTCTCCCAATCCATGGAAATGTTCTCTTTTTATCTTATTATTTTTAATGTTTTCCCTGCCCTTTCCAGTGAATTCAGTGACATTGGCTTCCCTTGCACGCATTCCTTGCTAGCTTCCCAGCTCTGTGTTTTATATTAATTTGCACAGTATGCTGCAGGACTACATTTTCCTCTTTGGCTTTTTGGAAGACTGCTGTGAGAAATGGGTGAGGATTACCCATAAACACATGAATCCATTTTAGCACAATTAATACTGGGCCTTTGGGGGGGGGTCAGTACATAATTAAAGCAGGATCACAATGAGCTTCATGTTGACCTTTTTCAATATGTCCACGTTAAATTAGATAGACTATATCAACACAACCTCTGTGATTTGGAGTAATGCAGTTTCCTGAGGATTATGTGAAACCATATGGTAGGGTGCACATTCCAAAATGAATGTAATGGGTTTTGGTCCCATGTCTTATATTGGTCATTGGTGATATGAGATGATTGAACTACCCTGACATTTTTCTTCTATGAATCCTTTTTTCAGGAAACGTGTTCTGGAACCACATGAACATGCCCACTGCACCATCTTTTTCTTTGACCTGCCCATTTTGGAGGCTAAGAAAAATCATGAACAGTGCTGTACAAAAATCTGGCAAACCAGTTTGGTCTTGCCTTGGGGATGGATGACTACACAAATTTGAGGTGTCTCTGGAAAAATACTTCATTCTTTGTGTCTCTCTTTTTGGTGATTCTGTCCTTCCTTTCCTGTTATTGGGATCATAGATGAAACATTATTGTAAAGACCAATTTTTTTAGATGCAGCCTTTAAAAAAACTTGGTAGTGTTCAGGTTAAATGAGTCAGACTAGAAAAACAAAACTATCATTATTGTAGGGTTTGGTTACACTAAAGAAACATGCCCTTTTCTACTGTCCCTTGAACCTGGAAAAATATTACCTTCCCACCCTTTTTTTGCTGAACAATCACTCTTCAGGTCATATATTTGAAGCAATAACCAAACGGGTATATTTTCTGTCCATTACTGCAAAATCCAAGCAGTTTGACACTTCATAGCTCTATAAGCCATTTGGTTAACAGTGTTCATGCTTGTTAATACAGCTATAAGCTGTTGTTAGTTAACAAGAACCTTAATTGTTTGTAAGAAGGACCATTTGATTTGGTGTGACTGCCAGTTAAAGAAATATGCCCATTTACTTGGATATAATTAATTACTTAATGAACAGTTCACTAATAAAATAAACATTATTTAATGTTTATTTAATGACTTGATAATATTTTTAATCTTACCATGTGAAATCAGTTCTTTTACATATTAACTATGCATATTCTGACTTACTGGAATGTCAACAGTATTATAATTAATTTTGCAGCTTTAATGATTAGTTAACTACAAAAATATGTAGCTCATGTTGGTCTATTTGTTTTGCAGGGATATCTCACTATCGCTTGCCTTCATCAGCACACTAATTATGCTTCCTTCTTGGTGCAATGGTTCCCTGGGACTGGTATGGGGGATAGGCATGTTTGTTTACACATTTGTGCGGATTTTGGACACTTTGAGGACAGCTAAACTACAAATGTCTCTGAGAAAATGCCAACTGCAGCTAGAAGATACAGTGCTTAATTGCCGAGCTTTCACTAATCTTGTGAGGAAAGCTTTACGACTCGTTCAAGAAACAGAAGTCATTTCCCGAGGATTCACTCTGTGAGTCTAAATTTTAGGTTATTTTATGCGTTGATTTAGAGACACCTGTGGGATATTAGATGAATGTACAGTCAAGAAATTTTAGTTTTAAATGTTCAAAAATTGTACAATATATGTTTATCATAACACTTGAATATTTGGTACTGACATATACCAGATTTGTGGAGGACATGGCAGGCAACAAGGGCATGAGCAGGATTTAGGTGTTTTGCTTGTCATGTACCTTTGACACATTCTTCCAGGGATGTCTGTGAAAGAGACAGCAGCCTAGTTGATTGTTCCTGATATTTGCAGGAGGAAGGAAGAAGAGCTTCATAAGCCTGTTCAAAAAGTAACCCTTCAAGCCAATTCTAGCTTAATTTTTTTGTACTTGGGTTCCTCAACCATAAAGGTTGTATGAATTTGTTTTTTCCTGTATATTCATTTGCATTATTCAGATCCATATTTTCTGCCTATTTATTTATTACATGGTGAGGCTATATAATTTTGTATAAGATTACATGGTGAGATTTTTTTGTTAACTACTGTCTTTAGGATATTATGTAGTTTATGGAAAATCTGCCCCCTCCCTCATAGTTGACAATCCAGAAGTTGAATATTCAACATAATTGCCAACTCATTTTTTTTCAGAAGTTTAGGGGACTGCTTTGTTTCTGACTGCCTGATGGCAAATTACATAAATGATTGAAGTGGGTTGTAAAAATCAGTATAGTTGTATATGCTCTGTTCTGCCCTCTTCAAATATTTCTTACAATATATTTCACACAGTTAGTAGAATGGAAAAGACAAAGAGTTAATAGAATGGAAAAGGCAAAGAACTGTTAAAATTATCCACATTTGAGTTGCTTAAACATTGCCATATACACAGAACACTTTGATCTCTACTTGCAGAGCATATGCTTTTAGTAGAAAGTTACTGGGAAGCTTGCAAATGCAAGCTGTAACATGCAAAACTAAAACTGTATCCATTTTACAAACAGCAAATTTCCTAACCATGAACGATGAGAAGTCTGAGTTAAGCTTTTTTGGCAAAATATCGTACTCTCTTTTAGAGTGTTTAGGCATGTTGGAAGGCTGTTCGGGTCTATTCCTGATGAGACAGCATACAATTAAGAGTAGTTAATTTTATAGTTAAAGCTGTTTTTGAAAAACAGCTTAGTGTTAGTTGTAGGTTGGGCAAAACCCAAAGTAACTTGAGCAGATAAACTTGTTGCGAATAGAACTGTCTTAACTCTTCAACTATGAATGTTTGTAGATTTTAAATTCACTGCTTCTATACTCCTTAAAAACAATTTCATTATGGTTAAAATAGCTTTTTCTTTGCTGGTACAATAACATTACTGTGGTGGTTAACCTTGTGTTCTGCTACTAATTTCTAGAATTCTTCAGTATCTTGAAAGAAATATGCTTGAGATGCCATTTTATTTTCAGTAGTAGCTTGATTTCCTGTTAATAAATTTTTGGCTAGAAATCTATTTAAAATATAGCCTTTTATTAACACAGTAAAACTTAAGTAATGCTTACTTGAGGACCTTTCAAAGTTTACATGTTCCAAACCACTGGTGTTTTTTTTGGGGGGGGGGGGGGCAGACTGAACAGGCAATAACAATAAAGGTCTGTTTTCAGCATTCTGCTTTGTTTTATCTTGATTCTTGCCCACGGCTATATTATCAGGTGATGATCCATAGTGAAGGGAGTTAGTGCACTTGGCACCTTAGGTGAATGGAGGTGGCATAGAAAGTTATGGGTCTGGGCAAGATTTTGTGCTAGTGTTGCATTCTGTCTATGATGTAATGTCTCCTTTATAACTATCCTTAATCTTCTCAACACCCCAGACAAAATGTGGGTCCAGAAGCAGCAATGCTTACCACTTCAAAAACACTGAAATAGTTTCCATTTCTTGAGGGTCCCACCTAGCTCCATGTGAACTTGAGTGCCCATCATTGGTGGAATTATTTCACAGATGGCATATTATTGCACTCTGTACCAACTGTGGCTTTCAGACAGTCTTGGGCATGTTATTTTAGTACATCTATATCTGTGCTCATTCCTACACTGTGCATTAAAACGCTTGTCCCTCCCCCCAATGTCAGGTGCAAACTGGTATACCTAAAGAACTACCTATCCCTTTTTTTTTTTGAGCCACAGGCCAGCAGTTTTTTCTTGTGCTCTACCGACTTATCCCCGAACTCTTGACCATGATCAGTAGAAATCTCTTGTTGAGTATATAGAGAAGAACACCATAACTTTATGCTTACCTGACTCACCACTCTTGCTTTTGCCACCTTCTTCAAAGTGGAAGCCATTTCTGTTCAGGACCATGAAATTGGGACTGAAGTTTTTATAGGATTATAGAGAAGCATATTCATTGTTGTAAATTATATATAAAAATTTACAAACAGTTCAAAGATGCATCTTTTTAAATGGTTTTTCTTTAATATTATTTATAGCGGGCTTCTCATTTGGATTTTTTCTCCCTTAGCACTAATTTACTACTGCTGTTGCTCTGTTGGGAGTAGGGCCTTTCCTACTGAATTTTTAAACTATTAATGGAGTATATTGTTTGTGTCTGAATGATGGCTTGCTTGTATTGTTTTCCATTTGCATAAAGGTATTTTATAAAGAAAAAAATTAAGCTAATAGTATTGTAATTTTGATAATTCTGTAGGACATCTGTACAGTTGTATCACATTTTACTTTTCAAGTTTGCTTGACAGGGTCAGTGCTGCTTGCCCATTTAATAAAGCTGGACAGCATCCTTGTCAGCATCTTATTGGTCTTCGGAAAGCTGTATATCGATCCGTAAGAGCCAATTTCAGAGCTTCAAGACTAGCTACCTTGTACATGCTGAAACAATATCCTTTCTCAAATAGGTTAGATAGAAAAATGAGAAATTGCTGAACTGGTCCTTAATTCATTTTGTTTTTAACTTTTGAGTTCACTGTGTCAATGTGGCTATGACATTAATATCTTACACATTTAGAGACTTGGTTCTGTTTATTTGATTATATTTTTCCTTGATTGTCTCTAAGAAGCCTAGGGTGGCACATGTGGTTTTTCCCTGAAACGTTACATTCAGTAATCCCTGTGAGATAGGTTAGGCCGATAGATTGTCACTGGTTTATGGTTACCCAATGATTGCATAGCTAAGTGGGAGTTTAAACTGAATCTTCCAAATCCAGCACTCTGTCAGCTATACCATACAGTTATATCACAAGAGGTGACTTCTGGGACTATAAGAATTTAGTGAAGAATCTGTTTTTTCCCCTGAACCCAGCCCACTTGCATTTTTTTACACCATTCCTTCTCCCACTGTTTTTGCCAACCCCACCCTTCTCTCTGTTTCCAAGTCATCATTTCCTCTTTTTATCTGTATATGGCCAAATCTTAGGTATGTTTGGTCAGATCTGCTTACAGCCCAATCCTGGGCATGCATAATCAGAAGCAATGGAGCTTGTTACCTGTTCCATGTGCATAGGACTGCATGCAGCCTTACCGTGCAGTTGAAGTCCAGCAAACTCAATGGGCTTAGAAGGGAGTGACTCAGCTTTACAACTCTGCTGTTAGTCACTTAAATTCTCTTTATGTCCTTGTCCTAGCTCTTCCAATTTTTTTCTGACCATCCATTTTTCCTGTCTGTGAAGCTGTTCTCAGGTAGTCTGTCCTTTTCTTCCTCTAGTCATAAGGCATCAAGCTTGAATACAGCTTATACTTAACAGTGCTTAAGGAAAGGGAGTAAACAGGAAAGATTACCCAAAGGCAGATTTCTGCTGCATTAAAATGCAAAGAGGGAGAAAGAATTCTTTGGAAGACGGTGTTTGACCTGGTTAGATTCAGTAAGAACATAAGAGAAGCCAATGTTGGATCAGGCCAATGGTCCATCCAGTCCAACACTCAGTCATACAGTGGCCAAAAATACCAGGTGCCAACAGGAGGTCCATCAGTGGGGCCAGGACACTAGAAGCCCTCCCACTGCTTCCCCCCCCCAAGCACCAAGAATACAGTGCATCACTTGCCCCAGACTGAGGGATCCTATCTATACCTTGTGGCTAATAGCCACTGATGGACCTCCGCTCAGAAGATGTTCTCTCTTTTCTGTATTTGGCTGTAGTTTTTGTCCCTGTCTTCCTTAGGAATAAGGGTGTTTAGCAGGGCAGTAATCACTTTGTACCAATTTGGCAGTTGCCTGTTTTGGATGTCTAGCTATATAATGGTATGAAGTCCTTTTGTCTCTTTGCTCCTTCAAATGCCCTGCTTTTTTATATGCCACAGAACTTTCTTTTAAAAGTTACTCTCTTCAGTTGATGAAATTTTAATGAAACAGATGGCATTTAATTTTGGACAATGCAAACTCATTGACTGTGGCACGTACTGAATTAGTGGGTTGCAGTATTTTAGCTAGCTAGAAACAGAAACACAGGGTCTTTAAATGGGCTTTATATGAAAACCTTGACATGGATATTGGGAGGGAGAGACACTTGGTATCATTGAAAGAACTCCCTTGATACTTGGAAGAAATTTGTTTTGGGATTCTGAAGAACAAAATCTGGATTGCACAGAAATTTTGAGTTTTGTGACCTAGATATGTAATTAACAAATAACCAAGGCATTGAGTAATACAAAAAAAATTTCATTTGCAGAAGAAGCTTATCAGGACTTCATATTCATTTGAAAATAGTACATTGTTACTTTGCTAAAATCATTCAAGCTGAGCAAGTTGTCCTTTTTAAACCCCGATAGATGGTCCACTTGGTTTAATACTTATAATTAGTATGAGGTCTAATTTGCTTTTTATTTGTGCTTTTTATATGCTTTTTGTCACTTTGCAATTATTTATAATTTGTTGGTTGTGTCCTTTTAAATATGGAAGTAAAGAAATGTTGGCTACTGCTTATTCACAAATGCTCACAGCTTCAGTTTTGTTTGTAATATTAGTTTGACCTATTGATAAACACAGCAAGCAGCGGCCGATAAAGACATGCCTGTTTCTGTGAATTTTCTGTGCTGTGAATTTTTTTTAGAAAGGTAGCCTGTTGTTGGTTTTCCCTTGTGCGTCTCCATGTTTCACGTAATACAAATGCTTTATTGTTAATGCCTTAACCCCAGCTAAACCTACCCACTGAATTCTGAGAGTGACAATGTGACAAACTACATCTGTGTGGTGCCTTTTAAGGAACTTGGCCTGGGACTGAGTGAAGAGCAAGTATCTGAAGAAGAAGCTCACAATTTCACAGACGGCTTCAGCCTGCCCGCACTGAAGGTAACCTCACATTTTAGTCTTGGCAGCAGCCTATTGTTGTTGTTTTTGGTGGTCTTTAGAATAATTAAATAGAAGTGAGCCTCAATAAAAAATGAAAAACAGTCGAAAGTTCATTAAATTCTCTGGAACATTTTAACTAATTGTAGAAAGGAAGCTTTGGGAGTTTGTTATCACCCACCAGATCAAAAGTTAGAGGATGATTTAAAAACAGCAAAAGAATTAAGGAAAGCAGCTAAATGGAATAACTGTGTCATAATAGGTGATTTTAACTATCCACACACTGATTGAGTCAATATGTGTTCAAGTCAGGAGAAAGAGAATGGGTTTCTAGATACTCTCAGTGACTGTGCCATGGAGCAAATGGTCACAGAACCTAACAAGAGGGAGGTGATCCTGGACTTGGTCCTAAGTAATACACATTACATGGTGAGAGATGTAAACGTGATAGCACTGGTTGGGAACAGTGACCATGAAGCTATTAAGTTTAGCATTTATGTAAATAGGAAGTTGCCCCAAAAGACCAAAACAACCACATTTAACTTTAGAAAAGGTAACTTCTCTCAAATGAGGGGGCTTGTGAAGAAGAAATTGAAAGAAAAGGTAAGGAAGGTTAAATCCCATTGGGAAGCATGGAGGCTATTTAAAACTACAATCCTGGAAGCTCAGGTATGAGGAGGTGTTTTAAAAAGGCCTGTATAGTTAACGAGCAAAGTAATGGAAGCGGTAAAAGGTAAGAAGGATTCCTTTAAGTGGTGGAAGGCTAGTCCATGTGAGGTAAATAAAAGGGACCATGGGCTTTGGCAAATAAAATGCAAGTCAGTGATCAGACAGACAAAAAGGAAGATATTGCAAAAAATATAAAGACCGACAATAAAAAATTCTTCAAATACATTAGAAGCAGAAAACCAGCCAGGGAGGCAGTGGGTCCCTTGGATGACCAAGGGGTAAAAGGATTACTATAGAATGATAGGGAAGTGGCAAGGAAGCTGAATGCATTTTTTGCCTCTGTCTTCACTGTGGAAGAGGGAGGTGCTTGACCACTCCAGAACCGCCGATTTCAGGAGGGGTGTCAAAAGACTTGAGTCAGATTGAGATGACAAGAGAGGAGGTCCTACAACTGATGGACAAATTAGAAACTGACAGATCACCAGGCCCAGATGGCATATGTCCAAGAGTTCTGAAAGAACTCCAATGTGAACTTGTGGATCTCCTGACAAAAATACACAGCCTATCACTAAAATCTGTTGTCATTCCTGAGGTGTGAAAGGTAACTAATGTAACTCCCATCTTTAAAAAATATTCCTGAGGAGACCTGTGAAATTACAGGCCGGTCAGTCTAACATCGATACCGGGTAAGTTGGTGGGATCCGTTATCAAAGATGGAATTCATAGGCACATTGATGAACAAAAGCTATTGAGGAAACAGAGAGTGAGTATAAATGGGTAGTTTTCACAGTGGAAGGTGGTAAGCAGTGGGGTACCACAGGGCTCAGTACTAGGTCTGGTGCTTTTTAACTTGTTCATTAATGAACAACTAAAATTATTAAGGGGATGGGATACCTTCCCTATGAAGAAAGTTCAAAGAAGTTAGCTTGGAGAAATGATGATTGAGGGGTGACATGATAGACATGATAGATTTACAAAATTATGTAAGGAATAGTCAAGGTAAAGAAAGAAGTACTTTTCTCCCTTTCTCACCATGCAAGAACTTGCGGGCATTCAATGAAATTAATGATTAGTAGGCTTGGAACAGATAAAAGGAAGTACTTCTTCACCTAAAGAGTAATCAACATGTGGAACTCACTGCCGCAGGAAGTGGTGGCACCTACAAGCATAGACCGCTTTAAGATGGCATCAGGTAAACATATAGAGCAGAGGTCCATTAGTGGCAGGGGCAGAGATGCTCTGTATTCTTAGTGCTTGGGGGGTAACTGTGGGAGGGCTTCTGAAGTTCTGGTCCCACTGGTGAACTTCCAGATGGCACCTGGGTTGTGGCCACTGTGTGAGACATAGTGTTGAACTGGATGGGCCGTTGACCTGATTCAGCATGACTTTTCTTGCTCTTAGTAATCTTTGTCCAAAATCAAAGCTTTCATTTTGTAGGCTAATTTTTATTTTTGTAAGTTCACTTTATCCAATAGGGTTAGGATGTATTACAGTAATTATATATTGATGAGATGGAATTCTGTCCCCAAAAGGCATTGGTACTGCCTCTGAAACATGCATTTAGATAAGAGTATTAAAATAGTAGTTCTTATGGGAAAAGTCATTCCGGTCTCTGCCAAGCTTAACCCAGAATTATTTATGTTTATTTAGAAAAAGAAATGGCTGTTTTCCCCATCGTTTATAATGGTCCCTTTTTTTCTGCCAGTGAGAAAGCATATTGTGTGACAAAGTAGGAAAATGAAAAAAATGGTTATCTTTTTAAACAACATAGATTATAATGGCTTGTTTCTGTGATTTTAGGTTTTGTTTCAGCTTTGGGTAGGGCAAAGTTCTGAATTCTTCAGGCGGCTGGTTCTTCTGATGTCTCCTTCCAATGCTTCCCCTAAGAATCTGATTACGCTGGAACGTTTGCCTCTGTGTGTATTTTCTGATGTGACTCAAGGCCTGCCTCATGCTCATGCCGCCTGCTTAGAAGAACTCAAACGAAGCTATGAGTTTTATCGGTACTTTGAAACCCATCATCAATCTGGTTCTGATCGTTTAATCAAAACCAACCAGAAGTCAAGAGAGCTAAACCATCTTCATACCGCAGTGCGTAGTTTGCAGCTCCATCTAAAGGCCTTACTGAATGAGTAAGTTGATCTCTGTGAGAGAACATCCCGCTAGTAGTCTAATTATTGTTGTAGTTGTTGCTTAAAAATCTATACTGTTTTCTTTTAAATACATTTTATGTTTATTTCTAGTGGCCAATAGTGCTGTAACTTCCCCCCAAAACTTACTTAACCAAAAATGTAATTATGTTCAGTAAAGTGGAAAAAGTTGCAAATTAGAAATTGCTGTACCTGTACAGAACTTGAGCATAAAATAACACATTGCGTTTTTAAAAAACATGTGTGACAGGGTCAATATGTGGAACTGATCTCAGAATCGTAAGGGGATCTGATATGGTGCAGTCCTATGTAGATACTCCAGAGTAATACACTTGGAATCAATGGACTTAGACTGGAGTTACTCTGCATAGGATTGTACTGACAGTTAAGTACTATTAGAAAAGTGCAAGAGTCCAGTAGCACCTTAAAGACTAACAAAATTTATTTAACAAAATTTAACAAAATAAAAAGTGTGAGCTTTTGTGAGTCACTGCTCATTTCTTCAGATGACTACTATGTATGTAAAAGCAGGGGCCACAGTAGTGTGGATAAGTCTGTTAATACTTGTGAAAACGATCAGTTAAAATCAATGCGTTTAAGCATGCATATGTCTTTTGTGTGTGTGCTTAATTTGGTAATCAGATGATTATTTTCCTGTGTTTACTAATATTAGTCAGTTTTTATTTCCAAAATAAATGTTTGTAGAGCCGATATGTTAGTGAGAGGAAAGGGGGAGTCTTCTATTTGGATTATTTTGCTTTGCTGAGACTACATTTAAAAAGCCTGAACATTGGTGTGTGTGCCTGTTCTTTTTTCCTGTTCAGTTGTACAGATACTACTTCTCATTATTTTTCAGAGGTACTATTCAAAGCAGAAATCCCGTTCTATTCCCCTCCTATTCATTCAGTCACTCAGCAAAAATAAAACTAAGGACACTAATTTATATCCAGCATTAGTCTGTCTAGTTCTTCTTTGTTACTTATGTGGAACTAGTCTAGAATTTCAGAAAGGGTGCCACATCTGAAGCTTGAATTATGTAACCAACAATGCAATCTTGATTAGTGTTAAACCATTCTAAGTCAGTTTGTTTTAATGGAATTAGTATGGTATACTACTGTTTAGGATTGCACTGTAAATTATATTTCACCTTTTAGACTCTGCCCAGTATCTTGTGGTATGTTGACATTGCACATACCCCCCCCCCCCAAAGCTAGACACAGTGATATTCTGCGGTAAATATTATCCTAACCTATTACAATTTTATGTGTCCTCTGAACAACAGAAGGGGTAATTGATATCCAGATTGCTCATCCCTGTAGATTAAATAATATATGGAGTTATTAACTATAGCTGGAAGATGTTCACTACCTTGTTAGCTGGTCTTCCAGCAGTGGCCTGAGAAGTAAGCGTTGAGGGTGCCTCCTCTTCCTCATTGCTGTCTTTGATGCAGCCTGTCAGGAGCACCTGGGAACTTCTCATTGTCCTTCATTTTGGCACCTTTTGAAGGTGCCACAGAAAGCCATGCATGCCTCCATGTCATTTCTGGCTTTTCACAGGGGAAGAAGTTCTTGTGAGAGATTGGGAGCCATTTTGACTGTTATCTCAGTCTCTTCCTCACTCTACCTCCCAAGCTGTTCTGGGATACTGCCAGTCAGCTGAGGAGGCAGTGGTATGTATATTTTAAATTATGTCAGAAAACGATATGGTTACGCCTCTTGTATGAACAAGGCAAAGAACAGGACAAATTGTCAAATTGTAAAATACTATGTGGAAGAAGTATAAATTATCAAGGAAATTCACAAAATGTTTGATTAAGAAGTTAATAAGATGTTAACTTTTCTTTTTTGTCCAGAGTAATAATTCTGGAAGATGAACTTGAAAAAATTGTTAGTTCCAAGGAAAGCCAAGAACAGTCTTTAGAAGCCTACCAAGTTGTAGAACAAAAACTAAAGCTGATTCAGCCTCACATGCAAGCTAGCAACAGTTGCTGGGAAGAAGCCCTTTCTCAGGTGGAAAAAATGGTTCGAAGAAATCTTGATAAAAAAGGTATGTTTTTATAACATGATTAACAAGCAGTTGAAAAAATCCTTTTAAAAAATGGGGAGATCCCATTTTTGCAGCCAGTTGACCCCATATTTGCAGCCAAATTCCTGCAGGGTGGAGGTAAGGGGTATTTACTCTGCCTTTGCTATTAGGTGGCACCAAGATTCAAAGAAAAAGGTAAATGCAGACATTCTTGGCTTCATGGAATGTTTCCACATGATCAGATATTATCAAATAATAGAGAGCTGCCTGGTAGCAGACTTAGTGGCCATATTCTTATTTACCTCGAGTTGATTAAATATTGTGGGGAAGTTTGCTTATATTGTAATCAGTTCATCTTGGTCTGTTGTGCCACAGCCTGGCAGCTGCAGATACTATATTTCACATACTCATCTCATTTTAGTATTATAGTGATCATCTGGTTTTCTACAGTATAATAATATAGTCCATTAATCAAGATTATTTGAATTGTATACAAGAGACTATACAGTATTATTTCTGTCATAAGAACATAAGATCCCAGCTGGATCAGACCAGTAGTCCATCTGGTCCAGCATCCTGTCACTCACAGTGGCCAACAACAGGACAGAGGCTGAGAGGCCTTCCCTGATGTTGCTTCCTGGCTCTGAGATTCAGAGGATTAGTCCTCTGAATGTGGAGGTTCCCCTCAGTCACCATGGCTAGTAGCCATTGAGAGACTTATCCTCTAATCCCTTTTTCAAGCTGTGGCCATCACTATATCTAAGGGACTGCCTCTTCCCATATACTCCTCAAAGAGCATTACGCTCTAAAGATCAACACCTCCTGGTGGTCCCTGGCCCAAGGAATGTCTATTTTGCCTTGACCAAGGCCAGGGCTTTTTCTGTCCTGGCCCCAGCCTGGTGAATCATGCTTGCCATTGAGATCAGGGCCCTGCAAGACGGAGCTGTTCCGCCAGGCCTTTGGCTGAGGCAGCGGGCAGCTACATATGGCCTCCCTGAGGTTGCTGTCACCCACCCACCTACTGACAACTGGCCTTTATTTCATCTGCCCCATCGGGTCAGAATCTTTATAGCCAGTTGACTTTTATCTTACATTGTACCCATCAATTTTAATGTCTATACGGTGTTTTTAAACTGCAATTGTATTTATTATAATGATGTTACCCACCCTGAACCTGTCTGTGGGATGGGCAGAATATAAAAACAAATAATAAATAAATATATCCTCTGGCAGTGAATTCCAAAGTTTAATCACTCTCTGTGTAAAGTAGTATTTCCTTTTGTCCCTCTTGAACCTACTGCCCATCAGCTTCATTGGATGCCCTCGAGTTTCAGTATTTTGGGAGAGGGAGACAAATTTCTCTTTGTCAACTCTCTTCACCCCATGCATAATTTTATAAACCTCTATCATGTCCCCCCTTAGTCATTTCTTTTCTGAACTGGAAAGTCTCAGACTCTTCAACCTTTCCTCATAGGGAAGGTGCTCCAACCCCCAAATCATCTTGGTTGCCCTCCTCTGTACTTTTTCCAGCTCTGCAGTGTCCTTTTTGAGATACAGTAACCAAAACTGTATACAGTATTTCAAATGAGGCTGCGCCATAGATCTATTCAGGGGCATTACAATATCGGCTGTTTTATTCTCAGTCCCTTTTCTAATAATCCATAACATAAGGTTTGCCTTTTTCACTGCTGCACCACACTGGGTTGACGTTTTCATTGAGCTATCCAGGATGACCCCAGGATCTTTTCCCCTCTCATTCTCAGCAAGTTCAGACCCAATTAGTCTATACTCAAAGTTGGGACTTTTTGGTCCCAGAGTGCATCACCTTTTGCTTACCAGCATTAAAATCCATTTGTCAGATTGTCACCCACTCAGCCCAATTTGTGGAGGTTCTCTTGGAGCTCTTCACAGTCAGCCTTGGTTTTGACCTGAATAATTTTGTGTCATCTGCTAACTCGGCCACTATACTACTCACCCCTAGTTCCAGATAATTCATGAATAAATTAAATAGTACCAGCCCCAGTACCAATCCTTGTGGGACTTCACTGCTTACTTTATTGTGAGAACTGTCCATTGATCCTACTCTCTGTTTCCTGTCATTTAACCAGTTTTTAATCCATAAGAGAATCCATCCTCTTATCCCATGACTGCTAAGTTTACTCAGGAGTTTTTGGTGAGGTATCCTTGTCAAAAGCCTTTTGAAAGTCCAGATATATAAGGTCTACCAGGTCACCATTGTCTACGTGCTTGTTCACTTTCTCAAAGAACTCCACAGGGTTGGTGAGGCAGGACTTTCCCTTTGCAGAAGCCATGCTGATTTTTCCTCAGCAGACTTGTCCCTCTACATGCCTAACAATTCCATCTTTGATTACAGTTTCTACTAATTTGCCTAGGACAGGCATTAGGCTGACTGGCCTTTAATTTCCTGGTTCCCTTCTGGATCCCTTTTTAAAAATTCATGTTACATTTGCTGCTCTCCAGTCTTCTGGTACAGCAGTTGAATTTAGTGATAGTTTACATATCACTAGTAGTAGAGAATTAATAGATCAGCTGTCTCACCTCTTCAGTTCCTTAGGAACTCGGGTGTGTACCATTGGGGCCATCAGGTTCTGGAGACTTAACAATTTTTGATTCCTCAGTAGATCTAGAACCATCTCTGCTCACCTCAATGTGGCTCAGTTCTCCAGACTCCCTTCCTGAAAATAGGAGCTGGGGCACAGGTACATGCCCCCCACTTTCCATAGTGAACACAGAAGAAAAAAGTAATTGAGCTTCTCTTCCATCTCCTCACCTTTCTTTAGCAATCCCTTTATTCCATTGTCATCCTTGAAAAATAGCTTGGAATCTCATGCAAATTGTATTTTCTCCAGACATAGTACATTGTCATGACTCACCAACTCCCACCCCCAATGTATATACTTTGAGACCTGGGAAAGTTGAGATCTACCTACCAATTGTAGCTGGTTGTATAATACTTTATTCTATAGCTAGTTATGTAGGTGCCTTTACAGTATCTGATGCCTTCCCCATGCCCTCTTTACTGCTTAAATATTACACCTCTTGTCATTATGTGAACAGAACTGTATTAAAAATTTCCAAATTGTGCATCTGATAAAAGCTGCTCTTGCTTCTTGAAATCTCATGCAACAATACATTTGTATAAACTTGTCAAAGGACTCTGCTGTCAGATTGTTCTGCTTTTGGGATTACTCTTTAGGCTTTATTGAACAACTGCATGTTACATTTAAATATAAGTACATATTCACTGTAATATTTATTAATGGTGTTAGTTTTTCAAAAGCCTTGACATACATTATAGTAATGTTACCAGTGTTAATATTGATACAGTAAAATGTTTTCTCACTGGCATCACTGAGGAACTGAGGCACTTGTTGTTGTTGTTATTTATTTGATTTATTAATCACCCCATCCTAGTTTGTGACAGGATCTGGGCAATATACAACAGAGGCATAAAGCCATAAAATGAATATACAAAACATTTAAACATTCAAAAAAAAAAGTAAAAACAATTAAAAAAAACAAATTAAAAAGTCACAGATGGCGTCCTTAAACATTTCATCCCAGTTCTGGACTGTCTGGCCACTTTCTGGGTGGGGGAGAGGGAACAGAAGATCAGAATTAAGGGGAGGAGGAGGATGCCAGCCATGATGTCCTCAACCAAAACCTGGCAGGACATCTCTGCCCTTCCCATCCCTGTGGAATTGCATAAGATCCCACAGGGCCCTGGTAGTATTAGGTAGAGAGTTCCACCAGGTTCAGGATCAGGACCGAAAAGGCCCTGGCCCTGGTAGAGGACAGCCGGACACTTTCGGGGCCAGGGATCACCAGCAGGTCATTATCTGCAGAGCATAAAGCTCTCCCCATACCTTTGCAAGTTAACCAAGCTTTTACTGAAGCCATGGCTGGACTCACTACTTGTTCTCCAGAGTGCGTGAGCAGCCCTGGTGGGCTCCCAGAATGGGTGCTGCCTGCTTGACAGAAGTGCAAGCAAGTGGTGCCCACTGCCAGAATGCACCTTATGGCTTCATATCACTGATTGGCTGTGCATGTGAGAGTCTAATAGATTGCAATCCACAACAAGTAGTTCTTAACCAGAAAGTCCTTTATGGATCTGACAGTCATCTACACGTCCTGAGTTAGTAATGCTGAGCAGAGGAAACTCAGGACAATTATACTGTATTCAAAAGAGTAGTGCTAGGTAATACCACCCATCAAGACAAAAGGAAAATTGCGCCCAAATAAACTGGTCAGTTGTTCTCAGGCAAAAAGCGGGGGAAAGTTACAGTTTGCACCTGGAAGGCAAAAGCGGCTGAGAGCGGAGCACTCAAGGTTAGGGAGGCGCTGGAAGCGATAAGCCAGAACAGGCATGGGAACAAAGGAGACATTCCAGAGACAGGCCTAGAAGGGGAAGGCGTACCACCTCCTGCCTGGGGGATGACAGCATTAGATGGCAGTGCAGTGGGTGGCAAGGGGGTGGGGAGCAAAGGGGGATTCCCAGCCATGGGCACCATCCACTTGTCAGCAGTGTGAACAGGCAGCATGAATGACTTAGGTGTCAGAGCCTTATACACACATGTTTTTCTTACCTAAAATTAAAGGATTGGTTCCTTCTTAAGGCATTCATCCTGGGAATTGTCCATAGCCAGCTATTGCATCCCTGGCAGTTCATTCTTTCTTCATTTGAAGTGTGTGAGTAACAGAGCATAGAATCCCAATTTAAATTCAGAAAACTGAAGCTTACATATGTGTAAATAACTTGCACAGCAGTCAGGCAAGTAAGAGTGCAAAGAATGACAGCATATGTTTGATCATGTAATGTCACTTCAGTAAGAAAACCAGAGTAATTCTGGTTTTATGCATATTAATACTTGCAAGTGAGTGGCACTGATTGAACTGATTTCCTAGTAACTGTGCATGTGATTGCAGCCTTAGAAGTCACAGAATAGTTATTGTGAGGCTTAGTCTCAAGGATATTCGTACCAGTGCCGCACACCAGCATAAGCTTACTTTGTTGAAATAATATGTCATGAATGAGCTCTGATGAGGAGGCAGCACAGAATGGAGTAGGAGATCTTCCAAGTCAGAAACACACTTGAGAGTCTGAGGATAGAGATGTTTGACAGATGAATACAGGAACACTCCTATCTGCAGTCTGTCATTTTGCATATGAATGGGGAAGAGAAAGTTGAACACAAAATACAGCATTTGAACAAAGAGCCTGAAAACTTCAGCAGCCAGGAGCCCACATTCTGCCCCCACCCTTTTAGAGTGTCATTTGACCAGGCAATTTATTTACCAGGCTGAAAAGTATCATGGTGTGCAGGCAAGTACTTTGAGGAAGACAGCAATTAAAGAATTTTAGGCCCACATGTTAAATTTTATCTGTGTTAATTGGGGCTCATAGTGTATTAAGTCAGTTTTAAATAGATATAGTACAATTATATCTCTTTGAAGTATATTCTAACATGAACTAAATCTAATTGATGTATCCTAATTCAGAGCACTTTTGCTACCCGCAGTGGCCGTTTGACAGGTTTTAATACAAATTTGACTCCTTTTTATCCTTTCTTCTAGACAAACCTGAAGTGTCAGGTGAGAACAAGCATCGCACCATGATACCTTCACTACAGCCTGCTGTACACATAGAGGACAAAGACCCAATCCCTGAAGAACAGGTAAAATCTGTTGTTTTAAAAAAAAATCCTACTAGTAGTAGTAATAGTAGTAATAGTAAAATGTAAGGTCTGAATAAATAATGTCTAAAGTTAATGCAAGTAGCCTTGTTGTGTTGTAGAACAAAATATTTACAATACATTCTCGGATCAGTTTTTCCACTTCAAGATATTATGCTTTGTGAAATTGTCCTAATAATAGGCCTCTGCTTGGCATGCTGGTTTTCTGTGTGCAAGGAACTTTTGGTATGAAGAGGAGGACATTGGTCTACAATGTCCTGAAGTAATGCAGGTTGAGGAGTAGATCACACACTTTTCTGTTCATGTAACATTATTTTCACAGCATGATTGAAGGGTGTGTTTGAAAGGACTGCACTTTTGTAACTGTCCAATATCAGTTTAGTGATTCTTATATCTTTCCCCCCCTTCTGCAGAAACTTTCGTCAATAAAATATGCACTCCCCTGCCCCCTCTCTGTAGTTTCTGGAGTGCAAAGGGAATGGGTGTCTCAAGTCTTCTTTAAGAAAGGCAAACAATAAATGCTGTTAAATAAATGTGGAATTACATTTGGATTTAGCTCACTTTTTGTCATTCATTGTCTCTAAGCAGAATACACTTTTCCTTTGTGGAAGGACAATCCAACCCATTGTTAATTATTAGCACTTTACATATGCAGAATAGCTGGAACTCTGAGCCGTAAGATACGCAGTTTCTCAAGGGGGAACTTTAGACGTGTTTGAATGAAGCTTATAAAAATGTACATCAATTATGATGACAATCATTGGTGATCAGAAATATCACCATCTTGTAGGGCTTGGGTAGTAAGCAGATCCAACAGGATGTTTGTTGCCTTTTTCCTCAGGAACTTGAAGCATATGTTGATGATACAGATGTAGACAGCGAGTATAAGAGAGATGACTTTTATTACTTTTCCCTGGAAGATAGAGAGAGACAAAAGCGTGAAAGAGAGGAATCCAAGAGAGTGCTGCAGGAACTAAAATCTGTGTTGGGATTTAAAGCTTCAGAGGCAGAAAGGCAGAAATGGAAGCAACTCCTATTTAGTGATCATGGTAAGCATTATTTTTGTTAGCTTGGGAAAATCTTTATATATCTGTCTTTTGGCACTAGTTTTGTTTGCTATCACCAGATATGATTTGTAATTGTGCTGGTGATATACCGAATAAACAACACTGACTGACTGACACCAGATGTAATGCTTTAGGACACCTGTGGTCCTAGGTTGACATGCTTAATAGAGTTTTTCTTCCACTAAGAGGAAGAGATGAGATTTTTGTGCCCTAAAGGTATGTTCGGAACTAACTATTTGTCATAAGTACTGATGTATTGTAAATAAATTCATGTGTTTTACAGTTGCAAGAGATTTGACAGGTTAGTTATTTAGTTGTGTATAATTCTTATTTAAAACACTTTATGGCCAGCTTGAGGCTTGCCATTTTCAATTTTCTGATTTTGGTTTCTGTGTTTTGTACAATATATTTTGGAAAATACAATGTGAAAGGAAAACAAAAGAGGAAGTTTAGAACAGTAAGAACAAAATCCAAACTGCAAATTGAGAAGACTTTTCTAGATTAAAGCTACAGCATTAACCCTAGATGTGGGGAAAGCTCACTGGATACTGTTCAACTGTTGTTATAAGAACTTGGGGCCTACTTTTAGCATCCGGTATTCCTGCATCCATAAATAAAACTGACAGTTATATTTGGATTAGCAGCTTTTCTGATAGCAGTGAAGACTTTGCTATTCCTTGTCATTATGTTCTTCTTTCCTCTCCTCCACTGATTCTCCTAAAGAAAAAATTAATAAGCAAAATGATCCATCTTCTCAACCTGCAAAATCAAAGAAACATGGGTATTCAAATATTAACAGTGTTCTAAGGGTCACTTCTGCTTATTATAAGTATCTAAACAAAAGCTAAATAAATAGATTAAACTTTATTCGTAATAAAACTCACTATCTGAATGGAAACCTATTTAACTTGTGTCTGATATTTTGTACATTAAGAAATAGATTACAAGATGCTACCAATGCTCCCTTTAAGCTGTGGAGTCCTGTGAGCAAAAATTCTACTTTGTGAGCAACTGGCATTAAAGTTGTGAGCGAGCAGTTTGGCTACTGCATAAATTAGTTTGCTCTGGAGCCATCCTTCCCCAGCGAAGACAAAAATCTGTGAGCCAGAGGCTAAAAAACTGTGAGCTAGCTCGCACTAACTCAACTTAGAGGGAACAGTGCCTGTGACCTTCCAGTTATCTTATAGGTAATTAGAATGTGAAGGAAAGCAGTTCAAATGTATGGTATAATAATAATAACTAGTTTTATTTTAATTTCCATATTGCAATACTGTCACTTTATCACATTCTGTATTGCTTTCTTTATATGCTTTATATATTTAAAAAGGCAGATAGGGTGTTATCTAACACATCCAGCATTCTGTGCAGAAAGTACAAATTTTATATACTTTAAAACCTATAGCTCAGTCATGATGTAATAGGTTATGTTGAGTTGTGTGAGCTGTCATTTCATTCACACACACCCTTTTTTTAAAGCTGCAGTGAAATCCTTGCCTACTGCAGACCTAGAAGAACCTATAAATATTTTGGTATTGCCTAAGAATTCAGACTCTGGCAAGCAGGACTGCAGCAGAAAAGAGGGTAACGCAGAAGAGACAGTCTCCAATCCAAAATCTCATGCCACTAATGATGAGGAAGGCAGGACGGAATACTTGTCTGATGGGCCTGGAGTGAGGAAAGAAGACATTACTGCTAATAGTGACTCATCAGTGTTTGGAAAAAGAACATGTTACCAGTGCAATGGAGAGGGAGAAGGATCCGAGCCATCTGGGGTGGGTGGTGTGAATGTGCTGCCGCCACCTGAGAGAGATGTGGTAAAATCCTCCGTGAAACAAAGGCTGGCACAGCTCCATATATCAACAGATTTCAGTTTCACATCAGGTCTAGCAGCACAAGTTGCTGCCCGGTCACTTACATTTACAACCATGCAAGAACAGACGTTTGGAGAGGAGGAGGAGGAGGAGGAGGAGGAAATACAGGAGAGTGAAGACGTGTTTGTAAAACACAACAAAAGTGAAGTAAAGGACTGTGGAAATGAAGGTTTATAGATTGTACCTGAACCTTGCCTGTTTGAATATTACAGAAGGCTAGTGGGAAAACTGAAGCAGCACAGGCAAAGAGATTCATAGTTTGAAAATACCGAAAGGCAAAGATGAGATACTACTTGTGCTTTTTAAAATTGTGATATCAATTTGACTTTACTAGTCTTTGGTAATATATACACATGCAAGTATAAACCAGGCTCAAGGTATGTAGTATGGTTCTTACATGTGTCATGGATGACTATGTGAAATTTCTTTTAATACTTTATTTATTTATATAACAAGGCTTTTCTTCCAAACAGGAAGAGCAAATTGTCTTTGTCACTTCCCAAGTACTTACTTTAATAGGAATAGTAACTGTAAAACTACTTGAAATTGTTCTTTTACAAGAATATAAATTATATCATGTATGTCTCCCTATCAGCTTAACTTCAACTGTAATTTCTGTTTGGTGTCAGTAATAGGGGCTTTTGTTGTTCATGCTGGTTCACCAGCCTCTCAGCCTAAGAAAAGGAATGTTTTTACATTTTGAAAAAGGAAAGCCATAAAAGATATGTCTTGGAATACTAGTCTGCACTAATATGGGGCTGCTGGCAAAGGGTTATAAAGTAGCGGTGGGGGGGATTATGCATATCATCTTAACTTCTAGACAAAAATATTTTGATTCCTTACTGTATATGCAGTGGTTTCTCCATGCACAAAACTCTCCTAACTTTGTCTCTTGTGATTACCAGTAAACCCTTTAGCAGGTAAAAGAAGATAAATAGATTTCTAACAGATCCGTCCATTTGTTTCCATTAATGTCCTTCAGTGGATTAAAAAGATATTGTTTCTTCAGGACAAGTAACTGGTACTTAGTGACCTTTCAGTTTCAGTTTTTACTTTGTTTTTGTGTTGGGTAACTCAGATTCTTGTTCTGTTGTTTAGTTTTCAGTCTGGGCTACAAATCAGTTTTCATATCTTTCGCTTTTACATCTCTCCCTCCCTCATTAAAGAGCAGTGGCTTCAGTTGATTCTTCTGGGAGCTAAAGGTAGTGCCCAAAGGGTGCAGCATTTCTTGCTGCAGCATGTGAAATGGTGCTTTTACATTAATCATTTATTTTAAGTATTTGTATCTTGGCCTCAACCAAATTTCTTTTGGGGATGGTTTACAAAGAAATTCCAGTATACAAAATCTTACTGCAGTTGCCTTCAGCTTGTGCCCTTTGGGTTATGAGTTCAGGACAACCTTTCCCTATGCCAAAGGAGCTTGCAGGAAACCTAGCAAATACTTTAAGGGAGACAATCGGTTCTGTGTTTAGAGGTACCAGAAATCAAATGAAAAATTAAATAAACATGAAACTCACAATGAACTGAAGACTGGACGCTTCCAAGAGTTAACATTTATTTGTTTGGTTAAATTTCTTTCTGAAATTGTGGCTGCCTTAGCCAATTCCTGAAGGCCATTTAGGGCATATGTAAATCCTTCTTACCTTGAAAGCGTGCATGGAAAGGTGCACTATATGGAATGTTCTCTTACAATGAAGAACTGAAAATTTTCATGCTTTAACTTACCATACTAGTAATATGTATATCATAATCTGATGCATCAGTGTCAAGCAGCAGGACTGAGCAAGGTCTTAATGTATTTGGGGTTAGTTATGGGTAAGACAAATCTTGCACTGACATCCTGAGAGGATAACTCAAGTTAATCCAATGCATATAGACACCAGAGGGGGAAAGTGCTTTTAAAATAGCAGATCTGAGGAAAGAAACACATAATGCAAGGATTATTGAGACAGTTCAGATTTGTGTCTGGCAGCCAGCCACAATGTCCTGGGCATACCAGGTGCTTGTTGGTTGCCATTTTTTCCCTTCCCTACTCCAGATAGGGCCTCCAAATGGGATTTATCCAGCACCAGAGGGACACCTTTGATAGGGTCCAACTAGTAAAACGGGTATATCCTTCAGTGTAATAGCAGCGTAGCCATATATTTCATTATTTTCCTTTATTTTAAAATTGGCAGGTGGATACTCTCAGAATCTTCTGATGGAGGTATTTCTGCTGAATTATGCATTCCTGTTTGCAAATACAATAACAGAATGAAAAGCTATAGCCTAATACCAAAGGCTGTATGAAGTGGAGACAGTTCTCCATTTTAAAATCAGTTTTCACTAGAGCTGATTTGTCTCAATAATAAGCAATGTCAGCAACTACCAAGCTCTCCAATGGTATTAAATAAATACATCAAATGGGCTCATGATAAATTGTGCTTAGTTCTCTTTAAGCCAGTTTGCATATTAGAAGCGCCTGTCTACCACCATCCACAGGGCCTCATGGTAAACCTCATCTATTCCAGCATTTGTTGCAAGAATCCCAGGAGGCACTAGATGATCTGTCCAAAATGTATTAAATCTATTATTAATATTAATTTTCCAAAGCAGATGGTAGTCTGTGTCATGCCCACATTTGGTATAAGCAACTTTGCTGCTTTTCCCTGAAGTTTAGCATAGGTCAGAAGAGCTATTGGTAGTGATTAAGTTTTCTCCACATCTAACACTTATAGTATTCTTGAGCTTTTTGAATGATCTCTGCCCTATCAGGTAAATTATGTGGGTTTCATTCTGGAGTAAAATTAACCATATGACCTATGTTTGTAGAAGTAAACTAGGAATACATCGCTAATAAAACATGAAACATTTTGTGTTAAATGTTGGGGAAAGTGAAAAATTTTATATCAAAAATTTATATCAGAATAGGGAAATGTTTCTTAGATCTCTGAGCCTCCAGTCCTTGTACATGAAAGGTATGTTTACTGGCCTCTCTGGAGGCTTTAGCTGAATTTCAAGGGAAGCATGTAACAGCCATTTTTAATTAGCTGCATTGTCAATACATGTCAACTATGTCTGACGCTTTTTAAAAAATATAGTATTTATTTAGATGCAGTAGCTAGCACAAAGAATGAACATGTACTTTGATTAAAAGTGATAGGATATTGTTAATAAATACCAGTCGCGGTGGCTCAGAGGTTAAGATGCTGAATTGCGGATCAGAAGGTCAGTAGTTTGGCAGTTCGGGACCCTAGTGCCATGTGACGTAGTGAGCTCATATCTCTGGTCCCAGCTCTCGCCAACTTAACAGTTCGAAAGCAAGAAATTGCAAGTAGATAAATAAGTACCACTTCAGTGGGAAGTTAACAGCGTTCCGTGTACCTTGGCATTTATTCACGCCGGCCACATGACCACAGAAAAATCTTCAGACAACGCTGGCTCTTTGGCTTGGAAATGGAGATGAGCACCACCCCCTAGAGTCGGATTCGACTGGCTTTGAGCAAGGGAAACCTTTACCATTTTCCTTTTTAGTTCTAGTATCTTCACCTTTTGATTTTGAAGGAGAGGCCCTATTACTCAATAGCTGCCTTAGACTTCCAGCACACTATATTAAGGAGCAAAACTTGGGGATCTCTTTTAAAAGTTGTAGATTATGCACCTCAGGTTTATTAACTTTTATGTTTAATACTTAATGGATAAAAATGTGGGTTGGTTGTATGATCAGTGAGCAGAAGTAATGCATGAATAATTAATATATTCTAGCTGTTATAAAATGACTTACAACATCAAAGAATCTGTCCCTTGATTAATCACAGCAACCATACAGTTGGGCAGTCACTTCATTTATTTTATTTATATATTCTATGAATTGCCAGTTCCCTACAATGTAAGGCTCTAGGCGATGTACAACCATTCAAAACAAAATTAAAAACAAAAATCGGCTACATTATCTCAGATGGTGTCAAACATTCTTTTGTTACTCTTCTCTGGACTGCGCCACTGTCTCGCAGGCAGGTGAAGAGAGGGCCGCAGTGAAGATGGAGGAAAGAAAAAGAGAGGAGGAGGGTGCCGGCTATGATGGAACCATTGCTGTCCTCAACCAAAAGGCTGGCAGAACATATCTGCCTTACAGGGCCCTGGGGGTATTTGGCAGAGAGTTCCACCAGGTTGGAGCCAGGACCAGAAAAGCCCTGGCTCTGGGTGAGGACATCCGGATATCTTTAGGGCCAGGGACCACCAGTTGATTATTCTCAGCAGAGCTTAATGCTCTCCCAGGGACATGCCAGAGGAAGCGGTCCAAAGATACACAGGCCCCAGACTGCTCAAGGCCTTAAAAGTCAACACCAAAACCTTGAACTTGACTCAGTATTCTACTGGGAGCCATTGTAGCTGGTGCAGTATAGCTTGTATATGTGCCATCCATGGCGTTTCCATCAGGACTTGAGCTGCTGCATTCTGGATCAGCTGAAGCTTCCGGGTCAGTCTTAAGGGCAGGTCAGCATAGAGCAAGTTACAGTGGCCTAGCCTGGAGGTGACCGTTGCATGGATTACATTGGCCAGGTCGGGGCACAACAGAAAAGGGGCTAATTGCCAGGCTTGGCGTAGATGGAAAAATGCCGACCTGGCAATATTTGTGACCTGCACCTCCGTAGGTAAGGAGGCATCTGGAGTCACACCCAAACTCCTGACTGAGGGCGCCGGTACCAGTGACATCCCATCAAGAGTGGGAAGTCTGTGCCCCAACTCCAAAACCCCCCACAGCCACAGAACCTCCATCTTTACCGGATTCAGTCTCAGCCTACTCTTTTTTAGCCACCCCACCATGGCCTCCAAACCCTTGGCCAGTTTGTCAGGGGTGGTATCCGGGTGGCCATCCAGTAGCAGATAGAGCTGGGTGTTGTCATCATCCTGTTGACACCCCAACCTGAAACTCCACAGCAGTTGGGCGAGGGGATACATATAGATGTTAAATAACATCAGAGAGAGGACTGCTTGCTGGGGACCCCACACATCAGGGGATACACATGGGATACCCTCTCCCCTAGCACCACCCACTGTCCTCGACCACGGAGATATGAGGTAAACCATTGTCAGCCATCCCACAGACTCCCACGTCAGCAAGGCAGTGAGTCAGAAGATTGTAATCGACTGTTGAATGCCTCTGTGAGAGCCAGTTTGGTGTACTGGTTAGGAGCACAGACTCTAATCTGGGAGAACCAGGTTTGATTCCACACTCCTCCACATGCAGCTGCTGGTGTGACCTTGTGTCAGTCATAAGTTCTTTCAGAGTTGTTGTCTCAAGGGCAGTTCTTGAGAAAGTTCTCTCAACCCCACCTACCTCACAGCGTGTCTTTTGTGGGAAGGGGAAGGGATTTTAAGCTGCTCTGAGATTCCTTTGGGTGGTGAAGGGCGGGGTATAAATCCAGTCTCTTCTCTCTCTTCATCTAACAACAATAGCAATGCCGACCCACTTCAATCCAACTGACAACGGAGATCATCTGTCAGGGCAACCAACACCATCTCTGTCCCATGGCCAGGGCAGAAGCCGCACTGGAATGGATCCAGTGCCGATGTGTCATCCAGAAAATTCTAGAGTTGTTCAGCCACCGCTCTCTCAATTACAGTAGTAGGGCAACTAATATAGACATGGTCAGTTGGATGTGCTTTTGGGAAGACAGATCATGAGTTTTTTCAGACAATGGGAAAACTTTAGAGTTTTTGAAGCCATTGAAAATTGTTTTTCCCACTTAGGTTTGCAAAACAGGAAAACAATCCCCCCCAATGTTATACAAAATTGCAATATGATTGCTATGTTCTTACTAGCCCAACCTTGTGTACTACTCAACAACTATTGCATGTATTGAACTGCATTTTCTTGCGGTCTTCTGAAAGGATTCACTGAAAGGAAATGGGCAAATACTACTGCTGCCTTCTCCTTGCTGCAGCTGTGGTTTTGTGTGGTTTTCATTCCACACAGGTTCCCCCAAACCACCAGCTTCACCTTTTCTGTGCTCACTGCAGTTACCAGGGAAAGGGGGAGGAAGTAAAAGCAATCCTCTGCCAGCATCTTCCCTACTGCTACAGAACATCCAATTTTAACTTGGCACATGAAACTGTATTGTTTGGTGTAGACTTTGGACCAATCTGCATCTAGCTTTTGTTCTGACAGTGCAATAGATGGAGTTGTATCCCAAAATATCTGAATTAGTTTTTGCCAGTTAGTAAAATAAGAATAATGTAAAAGTTTAAAAAAGAAACCACTAACATTGTAGTCAGCAAGTGAAAAGCTTTAACTCCGGATTTATAACAGAATGTAGACCTGCATTATCAGGCAAAACTAGAAGGAACTTGTGTTTTGTTTTTTAAAAAGCTCACAAAATAAACATATCTACATGGGGCTGTGCTCTGAATTCCCAGCTTCTTTTATTTTTGAAAAAATACTTATCTGAATGCTCTATGCACACATGTAATTTAGGAATTTCCCATTATAAAAAATAAGGCACTACTTGATCTCCCCTCCCTTCCCAGCTTTCCCAACCCAGCTGTGAATCCTATCCCACTCTTACACCCTGAAATTTCTCTGGAGAGAAAAATGTAGGCACAGTAATTAAATCAGCAGAGGGACTCCTGGTGTGATCATAAGCAAAACACTTTTCCCTGGCTAGGTGATGGAGTGCCATGTTATAGATATATGGCTTTTAATATTTCCTTGCATGCCTCCATGTATAACTACTGTAAACTGCAGACGGGAGGCAGTAATCTGGCATTAACAGCTCAATTACGTTTTCAAACATAGCTAATTCCCATGTGGTTAAAAAAAAAAATTAGCCTGCCAAACTGCTCTTCTTTTTAAAGGCACATGATTGTGACTAGGGATGGGCATGAACCTGGAAAATGGAGATTCATCCTTGTTTGTGGGTCGCATGAACCTTCACAGATTTCTCCATTTAACAAACCAGTTCGTTTTGTGAGTTTCGTGATGTGGTAGGGGGATTTTCCCTCCCTCCTTTCTGCTGGCAGTGGCTCCCCAAGACCAGTAGAATGGAAGGGGGTAAGAGCTCCCTTACTGGGAAATCTTCCCTCCCTCATTTCTGCTGCCAGTGGCTCTTTGACTTCCAAGCGTTCCCTATAAATGGTTTTTGCAAGCGGCACCATACACAAGTGAAGTTCAAGTGGTGATTTCTCCACTTCCAGGTGAATTCGCTGCTTGGACTTCACTTGTGTGCGGCTTGCAAAGCAATTTCAATGGAACGTTTGGAAGCCGGGGGGGGGGGGGGGGAGCAAAAGGAATTGCTGAAATGGCTTACATCTACTTCTGCCTAACAGCTGATGGGTGCACCAGCCCCATTGTTAGGTTGAAATGAATGCAAGTCATTTCAGCTATCCCTCTCGCTCCCACCACAAATCTCTGAAAACCACATGGAGGGCTGTGGAAGGGTCAAGGATAGGGATGGGCATGAACTTCGGTTTGTGAACCTCAAACCAGCTGTGTTTATCATGAAAATAGGTTTGTGATGAGGTTTGTGCTCATCCCTAATTGTAACTACACATGGATACCATGTGGTACAAATCTAGTGTGTGCAAGTACTACTATTAATATAAGTATTCAATGTGACATCACTAGGCTCCACCCCATGACATTAGGTCCTATCCAATGAGTCTCAGCATTTAGGATGATGGGAACCTGGCAACCTCCCCTTCAGTGTACTCATTCTCCTTCACCATAATATTTTTGGCTACAGGCTTGCATCTTCATAATATAATTAAGTAGCAGAAATATATTGGAACACAGGGACAGGGTTGGAGATGGGCAAGAATTATTTGCATTATTTGATATTTGGACATTTTAATTGTATATTTATAAACTGATGCTACCTGCTCTGAGCAGGTCTTCAGGAAAGTGGAGTATAAATTAAATAAATAGTGATAACCTCTCCTTCAATTCAAGTTCAAATTCTTGTCTGAGAAACTGCAACTCTTGTCTGCAAACTCTTGTCTGAGATCACACAGCTAAGAGTCAGATTCTGAACGTCCTTTCCCCCTTCCTCAATTGGTGCTTATACTCAGGCACGTGTACATTCACTGGATTTGCAGTTTCGGTCATCTCTGTACATAGGAGAAGCAAGGGCAGGTGGAGAAAAGAAAAACAATCAGGTCTCCTGTCAAACTCAAGCCTTGATCATCTCTTCTCTCCCTCCCCCCGCCCCCCCCCCCCCCCCCCGGTATCCCTTTCTTGCCCATATTCTAGCAGGATTTTTCTCATATTTATGCATCAGAGAGGTTAGGGCAAGCAACGGAAAGGGAGGCAATCAGATTTCTTGCTGGAAAGAAAAGCCCCCGTTTCCCGTGCATAGTGCTTAGACGAGGGGAAAAATGCTTTAGAGTTATCAGAAGAGCTCTTAAGTAAGTGTTAGTTGTAATGTCTTTGTAATGCTCAAGTGCAGCAACCTGAGTTTCAAGCTAGAAGTAATGTTTAGCAGCATCTCTATTTGCTGGACCTGCATACAAAATAAGATACCATGAACCTCTGTTCAATCATTTGATTTTAATCCAGTCCATCTCACCACGAGCATCATAGACTTCAGAAAAACAGAAGGTTTCTGCATTAATAGAAATCAACTTTCTAACTTTGCATATCAGTTTGTTCTTTATGTTATTTTCAAGCATACGTTTTCACTTGCTAGAGAAGATGGAAAAATCTGAGGCAAGCAAAAGCAGTCAGTAAAAGGCTGTTGTGTACAAAGGCCTTTCCATCTTGTTACAGGAGCAAATGAGATTGAGAGACTCCCAGACTGGGCCAGAAATCCATAAATGTTATGTATTCTGCAACATTTCAAAGTAGCTTTTTAAAGTCCGGTCCTAGTTCTGGTACACAGGTACCCCTTTAGGTCAAACCAGTCTTCAGATTTGTAGTTGTCTTGTTGAACAAATGTGGTTGCACAGCTTCATACTCAGAGGGCAGCTGCCCTATAGCTCACTAGGTCAAGGAGGCCTCCCCACCCAGTTCATTTCTTATTGGAATACTTGATTTTTCCAGGCCTTGGGAAACAATGTCATATTAACATCTCCCGACTGTTGGTCATCATTGGACAGCAGTTGGCTGACCCTGTGCTGCTGCTCGAGGCCTTGGAGTGGCTGTTTAGCAGGTCAGAGCAAGTGCTAAGAAATGCTGCCCCCTCCCCGGCAATGGTTCACTAAAATGCCATCAGAGAGTTCTGTCTTTTTGGTGGGCTGGGAGCTCTGAAAGCATAAGGTACATGAACATGCCAGGGATCTCATGATTGACATTGGTTATGAACATAAACTTCCACTCTTGCTTCTCAGATCAAATTTCAATTTTTATTTTTCTAGCCTTAAACAACATATTTCATTTAAATTTTGTCATTGTTTATTTCTTATCCTTGCCAGTTACTTCACATAATGACCTAGAAAATGATTTGTAGGGTCAGTTTGCTCTGTATGTTGAATCTGACTGGTAACATTCTTTGGAAGAAGAGGTTGGATTTATACACTGCCCTTCACTTGGAGTCTCAGAGCGGCTCACAATCTCCTTCCTTCCTCTCCCCACAACAGACAGCCTATGAGGTAGGTGGGGCTGAGTGAGAGAACTGCTCTTGAGAGAATAGCTATGTGATAACTGTGACTGATCCAAGGTCACCCAGCCGCTGCATGTGGAGAAATGGGGAATTAAACTCGGTTCTCCAAATTAGAGTCCACCGCTCCAAACCACTACACCAAACTGGCAATTTAAAAACAAACCCACTTTTCTTCCAGGACTCTGGTTTATTTTTTTAAAAAATCTGCTAATTCTTCTGTCAAGTTTTTTAAAACATAAGATTTTATTTCTGTATTCGTTTTTGCCTTGAGGGTCAGTTAACAAGGATGTTGCTAATACTTCCTGGCTGAAGGCAAGAATCTTCAAACAATTTCCATCCTGTAGAGGTTAGTGAATCTTTGTGATTTTGCTTTGGGAACTGGCCGTTTTTCTCACCTTTTTAGCTTCTCCATAGCCTGTAAGTTCTTGGCCATCCACAAATATATTTTCAGAATCAATAGAATTAATAGAATCGGAGTACTTACAAATGCTCAAAGGATTTCACTTGGATTATTTCAGTAAATTTTACAGCAGCCCTGTATAGAAGGGTAGTAGGATGACTATAAAGGTAAAGGTTTCCCTTGCTCGAAAGTCAGTTGAATCCGACTCTAGGGGGCAGTGCTCATCTCTGTTTCTTTTTTTAAAAAGTATTTTTATTGATTTTCTACAACTACAAACACTGCTAAAACTGCTACACTAACTAAAAACCTACACTACCCTAAGGTATACAGAAGTCAAATTTCTATACTGATATAAAATCCTTGCTTCAAAATTCAAGAAGATATTAAAATATTCAGGCTTCCGAATTGCTAAGAACTACATATCTCAAAACTTTAAAAAAATACATGAATGGTTGAAATTCAAAATGGGATACAATAAGCATATATGACTTTTAACATATCCCATTTTATTTTCCCTAATGTCTTCTGTTTTTCTTCTTTCCTCCCTGGGATTTTGCCACAGGCACTCCCAAGGCTTCATCCAACACTACTTCTTCTGAGCTTTTATTTCCAGATGTATCTGAGCTTTTCAGTCCATAAATGCTCTCTTGATGTTCTAAAGAGTTCTCTGAGGAAGCTTTATCTTTTCCTTCTTCGCAATTATCCAAGAATTTCTTTGCTTTCACAGCCGAGTCAATCTTCTGCTTTTTGTCTTTTTAGTTGAAAACCAGGCCTTCTGGGGTGAGCCACCGGGACATGATGCCCTCTGTTTGTAGAAACACAGTTAGATTTTTATAGGGTTTTCTCTTCTTCCTGATATCAAATGGAATGTCCGTTGAAACTTTAATATCTCCTTCTTGGATCTTCAGGGCATTTCTATTTGTGGCCTTGTTGATTTCTTTGAGAACCTCACCATAACTTCTCCAGGCAGATTTTTCTTCTTTACAAATTCAGGATATGTCCTGTAGACCATATCCATATCTCTTTGTAGTTGATCCACTTGTAAATCTGTCATTGGAGCTAAGGCATCACTCAGGATCTTTTTAAGATTTTCACCTTTTTGTTCAGCAATACCCTGAAATCTCAAAAAAAAAAGACCTTTCCATCTGAAGCCTCAATAAATTATCTTTGTCAGAAATCCTCTCTTTTCCCATCCCATCCAGTCTTAAATCAGTCTTCTCTGCTTTGGTTTTAGCCTCTGCCAATGTTTTTGCTATCTGATCAGACCTCATGCTTGCATCTGCCACTTGCTTTTGCAAATTGTCCAGCTTAGAGTTAACAGCATTCAGTTGGTCCATCAGAGGGCACAAAGCTATTGCCAATGCTGCAGTCAGGTCTGTACTGGTCTCAGCCTTTGTAGCTGGAAGTATTGGTGCAGCTTTAGGAGAAGGTCTAGGTTTTCCCGCCATCTTATTTCCCTGTCCAGTCATTGTTTTTTGTTTACAGTTAGAAAAGTTCCCAGAAGTTAGTTAAAAGTCACTCTTTTCCACTTTCTGGTAGTTAGTTTAGTCCCATTTAGTCTCCAGCCATTCAGCAAACACACAGATTCTCTGTTGTGCTGTTTAAGCAGGAAGAAGGGGGGATTTAAACTTTAAATCCCCTTCACTTTGAGTTCCCATCAGAGAATCTTCATGGAGATCAGCCACTTACAGTTTCACCATGCGTTTCAGGTAAGTGATTCTTTTCTTGATGCTCATCTTGCTTCTGCAGCCGTCCGGTGTGCATTTCGGAGTGCCCGAAGGCACCATGGCGGCAAAACCTTTAGAGACAAAGGGAAGCCTCGATACTTGGGTCACCACCCCGGGAGAGGATATCCCTCGTGTCTCAGGAACCCCCTACAAGGGCTCCTGGGGGGTCCAAAACCAGTTCGGAACCCCTTCTTGCCGCCGGGACCAGGTTGCGCCTCCCAGAGCTATGGAAGGTTGCGCCCGCCATTGAAAACGCCAAAACTGGAACTCTCGTCTCTGTTTCCCAGCCAAAAAGCCAGCGCCATCCAAAGACATTTCCATGGTTATGTGGCCGGCATGATTAGATGCCGAGGTGCACAGAACTCTGTTACCTTCCCACCAAAGTGGTACCTGTTTATCTACTTGTAATTTCTTGCTTTCAAACTACTAGGTTGGCAAGAGCAGTGACTATACCTGTGAACTAAAAGATAAGTTTGCTGTCTTAAAAACTGAGAATTCATTTAATCTGATTACTTCATATATGCTAAACAATGCAAATTAATACAGGAATACTGTCCTTTTAATAATTTATTTAAGCTTCATCAAATTCATATTTCTGTTGAAGCCACTGCAATAATCAGTGTGAATAAAGGCCCATATGGTACACTAAGACATATTTTGTACAGGTTTTTTTGTTTGCTTGCTTGCTGGAATACACCTCACAGCTAAATTTGTTTTATATGATACTGTTCTGTTGTATATAACTCTCACAGAAGGTCCTTATATTCTTCCATTTCAGCCTGAGGAAAAATCCCTCTTAAATCTAACAGTCTGTTGCTTGATACTGGCTTATGCTTACATTTGTTCCTTCACCTTTAGCAATCAGTGCCTGTGTTACCCTAAAAGACCTGTATCTCTCCGTTATGGAACGAGATATTTTTAGTCCAGTTCACTGTAAAATGGAAGGGGGCAAATAGATCTGCTTTATCAGCACTGCAGTTTTGCTCTTTTAATACAGATGCTTGTTTATAACTTTACTTTCCTCTGAAGATGAATTTCTTGTTACATTATTTTGGCAGTAGCTAGTTTCTGCAGTATACAGTACTGGCTCACTGTCGCAAGCACTTTACTAATGAACTCTGGTTACTCCCGTCCATATACCTGAAATAAGAATATGTATTTTTCCCCTTAAGTAGTAGCTCCCTGGGACACCTTTAGTGATTCACTTAATGGCCCTGCAGTAGTCAAGGAGGGGGGCTGTTAGTAATGCTTCTGCCAAGAGAGTATTTAGCTCCAAGTTAGTGGGCACCAGCTGAGGAAGCTGAAGGAGAATATTGGTAACGTGGGCAGAAAGATATATAGAAGAAGAAGAAGAGATTAGATTTATACCCCGCCCTTCACTCACTTGGAGTCTCAGAGCGGCTTACAAACTCCTTTCCCTTCCCCTCCCCACAACAGACACCCTGTGAGGTAGGTGGGGCTGAGAGAACTCTTTCCCAAGCTGTCCTTGAGGGAACAGCCGGTATAGAGCTATGGCTTGCCCAAGGTCATCCAGCCAGGTGCAAGTGGAGGAGTGGGGAATTAAACCCAGTTCTCCCAGATTAGAGTCCGCGCACTTAACCACTACACCAAACTGGCTCCCATATAAAGAATGGTTTTGCCTCAGATGGCTTGTTGCAAAATTATATTATCCCAGACACACAGTGTAAGTTTTGGAAGGTACAAAAGAGACTTTTCCTTCTGAACTCAGTATTGCAGACTGTGTACAGACAGATCTTTTCTACAGAACAAAAGACCAAAGCCCCCACAGTATCACCTTGACGTCTTTGAAAATTTGCCATCTGTGTAGCTTCACTTTGGGGGCTTTCATGATCTCTGCAGGTACCTAGAAATGGTACCCAGGAACAGAGTTTAGGGTCTAGTTATGTCAGTTATGGTGTTGGAAGTAGAATAGTTTATTTTAATCAGGGAATAGATGTTTGGCATCGAAAGCAAACCACTGGAGCATTTTAATTAACTCTTTGCTTGACTTGCTGTTGGTGAGTTTGTTGCCTTTTGCAGGTAGTTTTGAATGTTTGTCTGATATATTCTCACAGTTTTTACAGACAAATACAAATATTCTTTGACTGAGGCATTATATTACCAGTCTGCGCTGTCATTCTTTCCTATGTAAAGAATCATACTTGTGTCCTGAATTAACAAGAATGTACTTATACATATGAAGATTTGAGATTGTAATTTTTGAACTTCTCTTTGTGTAATAAAACTTCTTTCTGAATTTCTCTATTCTTTAGATGCTCAACTTATTAAACTCTGTACTTTTATACTGACTTCCTGATTTTCTCCTTTCTCTCATTAAAAGGTATATTTCCTCCATCTCTCTGCTGTATTTGTCATACCGATTTTTGAACCTGATACTGATTCACTCCTTTGATTACATCTTTTTACTCCACAATATTTTAAACTACACTCATAACTGGGATCTGGCTCAGTATGCTAATGTAGGTTCAAATCTTGACACCATGCTGGAGTTTGCATTGGAAAAATAGGGATAAATCTACTCTTTAAGCCTTTAACTAGTGAAGTATGAACATGATAGGTGATCAGATTACATGAGACAGCAGCCAGTTTGCTTTCTCACTGGAATATGCTCCAGTTCCAGTTTATTTCAAATGTTTTCTAGCAGATAATTAAGGGCAGTCTTTAGCAAGAGCACAGAGCAGGTTTTACATGACTTTAACCTATAGTGAATAGTGCCATAACACTAATTATTTAAATATTCATGGATAAGACAGAAAACATTAAGACCTTGAGAATGGGAGGTTTGTAACAATTTTCTAAGTCTAAATGTCAACCGTCTGTCAGACAAACTATTGAATGACAAGCAATATTACAATGGCATTTCTAACTAAAAGAGCTCTAATGGTTACCTTTTCTACCAAGGCAGTGTCTTTCACAGGTGGTTGGATATACAGACATATCCTTCATCCAGATACGAATAAGCCTCTGACATCCACAGGTTTGTCCGTGTTTTCCCCTGATATTTAAGACTTCCTAGTTTGACAACAGAGGACAGGAGGGCCTGGCGTGATGTGGCCCATGGGGTCGCAAAGTGTCGGACTCGACTGTGTTTGTCATGACAACAAAAGTTTGTCATGACATTTGCTTCTGGCAGACCAGAACTGCAGTCTGTTCTTGTGCCTGATAAACCATGATTCTGAATCATGAATAAATGCCTTGAATATGATGATGAACTCAGGTTGCTCCAGAGCCAGGAAATCTCCAGTGACTGAGCTGTGGCAGGGAAAGGGGGGTGAGAGGAAGAGGTAGCATGCATGTATGCCAGAAGGTTTTAGAGGCTTGTTCTAGTAAATGACTAACCATGGTCTGTTCCTCACATCTGAACTGAGTGACAGGAAGGATAAATAAAAGAGCCTGTATCTCTGGCTTCTTGGAGCTTAGTTGCTTCTGTGCCTTGTAACTTTTGAAATTCTATCCATTTTTGTACTGGAGACCTAGTTTCACAGAAGTCTCTCCCAGTTATGGAATTTTATTTTCTCCTTTACTCTAGAATTCAGAACTCCAACCATTTCATACAGCTGAAAGCTCTCTGTAGGAGATGTGGGGGGGGGGGGGGGGGACCTGATTTGAAGGTGTGTAATCCATGATCTCACCGTGGGGCCATGGTGGCTCAGAGGTGGCTCAGAGGTTAAGCTGCTGAGCTGCAGATTGGAAAGTCAGTAGCTCGGCAGTTCAAGACCCTAGTGCCATGTGACGGAGTGAGCTTCCATCTCTGGCCCCAGCTCCTGCCAACCTAGCAGTTTGAAAGCAATAAATTGCAAGTAGATAAATAGGTACCACTTTGATGGGAAGGTAACAGTGTTCTTTGCACCTTGGCATTTAGTCATGCCAGCTACATGACTACAGAAAAGTCTTCAGACAGCGCTGGCTCTTTGGCTTGGAAATGGAGATGAGCACTGCCCCCTAGAGTCAGATTCGACTGGCTTTCGAGCAAGGGAAACCTTTACCTTTACCCAGTTTGTGATCTCACCCCCAGAAGCGTCAGCTGCACGTCTGGTGAAATAGAAGGATAATTCACACATATTACAAAGTCCTAATGTCTCCCATTTGTCCACACCATTCCTTTCGATCAGGCATGCACGGGAAGTTCCGTGCTCAGAACTTCCCAGGCATGTGTGGGCTAGGTTCAGATCAGGATGGCTGCACATGGGGAGAGGAGGCTTAAGTCTCCATATGCTGGTTTCCCAATAGGAAACAGTAACAGGGACCCACTATATGCCCTGTTGGGAAAAATTACTGTACAAATGGGCTACATGTAAGTTCCCCCAATGAGACATATAGCAGCTCCCCAAGGTTGTTTCTAGTTGGAAAAATGGTATGTAGGGAAGCTTAAGCCTTTTCTTCCCATGTGTTGTGGTCTCAAAGTAAGTTGGACCCACATATGCCTGGGAATAAAGTCCCAAGCATAGAAATCCCAAAGCACATACCATCAAAAGGACTGTGGTGGACATGAGATAGGTACAAACACTTTAGCACTACTATATGGGTAGCTGTATGTCCCTTCCCCAGCAACTAGCTGTGGGAGGGTGATTATGATTAGGAAAAGGGTTAATTCCCCTTTCACCCACATGGTTGCAGTTATGATAATCACAGATATGCCCATTCACTGTTGTGTGCACAGCAATGTTTTACACAGCAAATGCTTAAATCCTAGAATCCATACAAGTGTGCATGTATCTGGAAACCTTCATGTGGAAGGTGAAGCAGCCCTAAGTGAAAGGGGATGAAAAGGATTTCCTCCTTTCCTCTTCTATTAGCTTTGAAAAAGATCACGATGGTGATATGATATGATATGATGGACCATTTTTTCCAGGGCTCACATTTATTCTCTAAGCCTTGGGCTGTCTGTCTGTCTGTGTAAGTATTAAGAAAGCAGTTCCTTTGAAGATGGTATGACATGGCCATAACCACAAGAGACTGTTCTGTTTCCAGTTTCTTCTGAAGGCCTCACTAACTGTAGGTATTTACACTATGCTGAAAGGGGTAAGGTTGTCCCAGAAAAGGTAATTACATTTTAAGAAACTTATTAACCTAATCACACAGTATCATTATGATTTATTCTTTTTTTACTTAACGAAATACTTCAACGACAAGGCAGCAGACAAATGAAAATGATTTCAGTATACTTGCAGAAAAACAGTGGAGCCTGGAAAAGACAGCTTTGACCTTACAAAGGCTTTATGAAATAAATATACCTTCAAGGCAGTGCAGGGTCAGATAAAGGTGGGGGGGCAGATAAAGGTAGGTTGGCTGGTGGGTGGGAAGGAGTGAAGGTAGCAAGACAAGTGGAAAGGCTATGGGGCTTTCAGGGAAGGAACAGAGGAAATAGGGAAGGGGAAATTGAGATGTCCCTGCCAAGACCCTGCAGGTCCCCCAACTTGTAAAGTATAATACCTGAATCTATAATCAGTGGGTAAACGGTATCTGTTAGCCGAATTGCTTTAATTTACGCTGAGCAACTGACAAAATACCGGGTTCTTTGCCAACTATACCAGGGTCCCACCCCTCCCGGGAGTTCTCAAGGAAAGAGGCACGTGAGGCAGATAGCAAGTTCAATGCCATTTACTGGGTAATGTTCAAGCACACCAAAAACAGATTCACACACACATACACACAGGCCTAAGGAAATAAAGACAGAAATAGCACTGTCGCATTAGCAGGAGTTTCGTTAATGGGTGATACTTTACCTGTCCTGAAGAGGAGTTGTCCACTTGAAGGAAGAATTGGATGGGGAGAGAAAAATAGAAAAATGGGACACGTGGCTCGAACCGGGAAGACCACGTGGTTCTCTCTGTTCCGGAATCGAGAGATTTAAAGATGGAGGCAAGGGTATTGGTATAGGAAGCTGGGCATAAGGGCCAGCAAAGCAGATAGGGGACGATGGCTCAAGAGATCGATTGCCTCTGTGCAGGCTCTTTTATTAGGTGGTCTTGGGGGGACGGGCAGTGCTAACCACATCCCACTAACACACCTACTAGGCGGTCTGTCCCTTTCTGACCCTACCATAGGTTAAAGGTAAACAAAAGGAGGAGGGCCTGGGAGTGGACAATATTGTGAAACTGAAACTAAACAGGAACTTGACACCTGGGCAAAGTCCGATGACTCACTGGGGACACTGCATTGTCTTTTAATGGCCCTAGCCTGCTGGCTGATGGCCCGACCATTAGTTGCCAGGTAACCATGTTAGCATAATCCGTCCAGGTATGTTGGAGGGGGCAGGGGTTGACCAGTGAAAGAAACCTCATGGCAGAAGGAGTCTTTGTCTCTGTCTTTGTGAACTATCGAGGGTGCCAGCCTCCTGGCATGTACTGGAGCTCCCCCAGCAAAGGAGAATGCACGTAGTCCTTCCAACACTAGCAACCCAAGTTCAAGCTTATGAATCTTAAAATCCATAAGAGCACTAGCAGTGCCTTGCTGGCCAACATATCCTCTATTGTAGTTACTCCTGGTTTGTTCAATTTGTTTTTGAAGGTCTTTAAGATTTAAAAAAAATGGAGAGGAAAACCCACCTTTCAAAGAAAATGAGGATGTTATTGGCAGAAATTATAACCAATAGGCATGTTAATCTCAAGACATACAGAGGCCTCAAACTTAATCTTGCCTGGTTGCCATATTGTCAATTTTAAACTGGACAAAAGGTGATACTAAAAGGCATACAATACTCTTGCACAGGGTCAGCACATGTAATCTCCCTCATGTGTGTTCGGAACTGAGAATGGAACTTCAGATAACACTATTTTACTCAACAGTGGTAGCTTCCACACAGGGCTTTTCCCTCCATTCCCTCCATTACAGGAGAGCCAGTTCAGTATAGTGGTTAAGTGCGCGGACTCTAATCTGGGAGAACTGGGTTTGATTCCCCACTCTTCCACTTGCACCTGCTGGATGACCTTGGGCAAGCCATAGCTCTGTACCAGCTGTTCTCTCAAGGACAGTTGTCTCAGATCTCTCTCAGCCCCACCTACCTCACAGGGTGTCTGTTGTGGGGAGGGGAAGGGAAAGGAATTTGTAAGCCACTCTGAGACTCCACGTGAGTGAAGGATAGAAATCCAATCTCTTTTCTTCTTCTTCTCTGAAGAAGGAGCCAGAGAGACTACTTTTCACCTTCCTGGGCTATGATGGCACAGCAGTGTGACCAAAGTGGTTGTCTGAAGTAGCCATTTGGCAGGGGGCATCATGGGAAAAGAAGGGACAGGCATAGCTAGCTCCTGGTATTACCTCGCCACTTGCCCAGCCCCAGAGGGCTGCAGAATTAAATAAGTTTAGGATTGGAAAGTAAATATGTAAATGTAGCTTTGGCTTTACTGTGTATGATATACTTAAATTATGGTCTCCAGTGATAGAAACATTATTTCCATCCAATCCTCATATGACTGTCTACAGTTGGACTGGCATACTGGTTGCACAAACAGAAATGATAGTAATTGAAACACCATACATTTCTCTTTTACAGGAATTACTTGCTCAGCTATGTAGAGCAAATGTACTTCCAGTCTGGTTTGAGCTGGGGACAAACTAACTCCCGAAATACGCAAAATAACTAAAACATTGCTGAAGAAGTGGCTGCAATGATTCAAAATGGAAGGAAGATTTCATTCTCTAACTTGAATAGTTGTCTAGATATAGATGAACAGGGGCCCTCTGCTGGACAAATTTAGAATTTACAGTTCCATATAGTCAAAGCCCTTTGGTACAACTGCTTTTGTTCCAATTCCTTGAAAGATTTACATTGGGAATGCTTACCTATCATGCAAATTAAATAAACAGAATCCCACTTGTTGCCTACAGCTTCCAACAAAAACCACCTCAATATATTCTCCAGCCTTCCTGGACAACAACACTTTCTTTCACAGGGCTTGGATGGTAGTGCTGCCCTCTCTTACAGACAACTCCCTAACCTAAAACAGCTACTTAGAAACAATACAGGACTACCTAACAGGGACACAGGCCCTGAAACAAGCCTAGATGTCAACTCTGTCCTCATAACACCAGCAGTACTAGTGTAAGGCCTAATAATGAACTAACTAGCATTACAAAGACTAGTTCCCATTTTAGTACTGCCCTGACCTATCCAGCCTAGGCTAGCCCAATCTTGTCACATCTCAGAAGCCAAGCAGGGTTGGTCCTGGATAATATCTGGATGGGAGGCCACCAAAAAATACCAAGGTCATGACGCAGAGGCAGGCAATGGCAAACCACCTCTGAATGTCTCATCTTGAAAAGCCCACAAGTTTGCCATAAGTCAGCTGTGACTTGATGGCAAAAAATCATGGAATCATAGAATCATAGAATGTTAGAGTTGGAAGGGACCTTGCAGGTCATCTAGTCCAACCCCCTGCACTCTGCAGGAGCACAGCCGAAAGACAGCCCTACAATATACCCAAAAGATGGTTGTCCAGCCTTTGCTTGAAAATGTCCAGCGAAGGAGCATCCACTACCTCCCAAGGCAGTCTGTTCCACTACTCAACCACTCTGTTAGGAAGTTCCTCCTGATATTTAACCGTACCATTAGGACCTCATTCATTTGCTCATCCTCCAGTGTAACAGATGAAATTACAAGATAATCATCCCCTTCTGTAGTTCACAGATGGCAAATGTGCCAGTCTCAAAACGCCAAATGGACACAAATGTGACAAAAAAGGGCAACATTCTGAAAACAGCAGAGACCATTCAAATGAGTCTGAGGGGTGTTTCAGTGATTATTTTAGAATGCAGTGGGGGGGGGGGGGAAGGAAGGAAGTCAAACTCTGCTGACAGAAACCTCTTCCATTAGTGGAAATTTATTCCCTGTGTCTTTAACTGAACAGTGAGCTGTGAAAGAAGAGTTGCAACCCACCAAAATCACACCAGAGGTAATGTTGTACCATTTTGCCAATAATGTACCACAGTGGTCTGTAAACTCATCTGCAGAGCTGATGTCATATTTCAGCAGGTGAAAAGAGTCCCGGTGACCCTACAGTAACAAAGGAAGGGTCATTATAGGTATATGTCAGCAATCTTATTTTATCAATCGTCAGAGCACAATGTTCCCATTGAACAAGTTCACATTAAAGGAATTGGATTACTCTGCTCTTTGCTGCTTAGACTGGCAATTGTCCCAAGCACATTTAGCTCAGTGAGGGAATTCCTAATCATCAGATTGTCCCGCAGGTGCATTCTTCCTTTCAAAACAACAGAGAGTCATTCCTACTTGTTTGTATCTAGACCAAAGAGGAAATCTCAGCATTTATGCTCAGAACAGTTTCCTTCATCTGGATCTCTTAATAGTTTATATCCCAAACCTAAACAAATTACATCGAAGTAAGTTTCATGAAACAAAAATCAAGTGCCAGCTACTGCATTTCTTTGTACTTGTTAAGAGACATAAAATTCCTATCTAGCTTAACGGTTTTGCACAAACTCTTGAGGATCTCAGTGTGTGGTCAAAAAGTCATATGTATTCTAAACGTGTCAGTATAAATGCAGCCCACTTTACAATTTGGTGCAAATGCACAGTAAAATGACATTAGTATATTGAAGAAGCCTTTCTTCTGCCTTTCACTAATATACCAAAGGAGCTCCTGTTGCACCCAGTTTAAGGAAAGCCCCTATCTGACTAGTGACCCACACAAAAGACAAAATCAATATGCTGACAAATGGAGAAGCTCCACTATAAACTTGGATTAAATACTGAGAATCTGGATAGAATGAAATCAGAAACAAAGTTTGTTGAGGGGAACACTATACCGTGGGGAACAAAGTTTATTAACAAATTAATAGAGAATTAACAAAATCAAGCAATCAACATAATATTAAGCATACAGTGATGACAGCCAAAATGGCATGTCCATGTTAACAGCCAAATCTTCCAAGCATCCACACACACTGTATGGCATGTTCCACTCAAGATCCTAAGGCCAAAGACCTAAGGAGAGGGACTGCATGGCCTGCTTCTACCTCATCTGCTAGTTTTTTGTCTTTTGAGATGCTGAGAGCCAGACAACCTGTTTCTTGACATCTCATGATTAGCAGACAGAAGCTTGTTCTAGGGTTTCAATCACAGGGTTAGAGAAAATAGGAAGCCAAAATGTTGGCAACATGGTGGTCGGGCCACCAACACCAGAAAGACTCTCCTCTGTACAGGGCATATTCCTATTCTTGCTCATTGCCTTGTAGAGCTGGTCTAGATGCTTATCTGAGCTTGAATCATAATCTATCACTCTCAGTGAAGATGTCACACAAACCACAGTGATTTGTTCTGGAGAAGTCACCTGGTTGTTAACAATATGACTATACTCCAGGTCTATAACATAAGGAATCTGATGATTGCTACACTGGTATATCTTTCCTTCATATCCCAGCATTGTTCTTTGAAAGACAACAGGACATGCAGTATATGATGAACACTATGAGTTTTTAGTGCCATGAGAATAAAGCAATGTAAGGAAGCACAGATAAAAGTTGGAAAGTTTTACTAGAAATGTTTTCCTGAATAGTGAAACCTACACCTGCCTGATCTTCTAAAGAAAATCTCTCTGCTTTCCAGCTGAGTCAAAAAGGCAATGTCTACATGATCTTTTCCTCTTTCCTTTGTTTCCCTCTCACATGCACACACAACCTAACCATTATGGTTCCAAGCTGCTCTTCTCTCTCAGGAACTTCCCAAGCTCATCTTCCCCTAGCTTCAGTAATTAGACTCTTTTCTCCCTGTGTGAAAAAAACTTCCATTGTGCAAAAACTTCCATCCAAATGGAGGCCCCTTGGTTTAGAATCAGACTTGGAAGGAATAAACAACACCCAGTTTGCCAAACAGCCTGCATTTAGACATCACATTGAACTGATGTTTGATGACACCAAGAAGTTTCGAATAAAGCTCCATAGGAGTCGGAAGGAGCAAGGAGAGATTATGAGCATGGCAACAAGTTGTGTTTGAGCTCGATCTCAGCTTGTTGTGATGTCTGAATGTTCCATTACATTCTTGTTACATGAAGTGGATCCAATTGTCTTATTTCAATTACCCATCCAAGATATAAGTGCTGTACAATTATTTGAACAGGTGTTTAAGACAATAGGGTAGGAAATGGGGAAGAGCCTGCTAGCTGGCAAGGAGCAGCTGAGTAGCACTGAGCTGACTTCATCCACCTCTTGTCTCACTAGTCTGGGAATACCCAGAGATACCAGCCCCGAGTTCCACAGGTCTGGGCATGCCCAGGAGTGCCTGAGGATCGCAGACTTGATCTGTCAGGAGAGAAAGGAAGACCTGCTAAGTATTCCCCTTCCCCTTCTCTTGTTTATTGCTATCATATTTTCTGTTTTTGTATTGTAGGCAGCTTTGGGAAGAAAAGTGGGACACAAAATAAAAATAAAATAGTAAGGCATATATTCTGTACACTAGTGGGAATGTTAGTTCTCATCAACTCAAGGTTTTGAACTGCAACAAAGTCTTCAATGAAAGAATCTGGCAGCTGCAATCATAATTTTTAAGAGACAGAACTAGTATGATAATATTTTGTTACTTTCATTTTGAAAAAGTCAATTAAAGAATTATTCCACACAAATTTATTAAAATTAACTTTATAGTTCCAGAAAAACGGAAGTCATATGAAGCTCTCAGTTTTGAACAAAGTATGGAATGTTATCTTTGCCCGCATAATCTAAATTCAGCACGACACTGAGCTTTTTCTCTCAGCTACAGAGTCATTTGGTGGATAAACATACATTAAATTCTTTTGCTTTTACCTGAAAGCTGCAGATGACGCTGTGTGTATTTGGTTGCAAACAGGAGCAGATCAGAACTGACACAGGTGTTCTGACACAGAGGCCCTGGTGTCCTCTCTCCTTGCACAGCACCATCCCAACCCAAACTGGGCCCACGTGTGCCTGGGAAGCACAGAACTCCCACATCTTCCAGATTCAGGGAAGGACCCAGAAAAGAGTACCATTTGGAAAAGGCAATTTGCAGTGAAGAAGGGATGAGAGGAGAGTCTGAGGTAAACGCAGCTATAGAAACCTGCAGGTGGGGGTTGTGGGAGAAAGGGCATGGTGGGAAAATTTCAAGAGAAACTAGCTGGCATCCTTTCTCATTCCACCCAATTTCCCCTGCAAACTGCCTCCTCCTAATGGTGCTTTGCAAGGGAGAAGTAGTTACCATTATGCACAGGAGTACTGCAATATTTAATTTGGACTTTTAATGGATCAGTTAATACACACACATACAAACTGATCTGGATAGCCAGGCTAGCCTGATCTAGGGTTCCCAAGTCCCCCCGGGGGGCGGGGAAACCCCTGCTCAAGCGGCCTGCTTTCTGCCAGCCCAGATTGGGCCGCCAGGGGGAACCCTGCCCCCAAATTGCCAGGCTGCGAAGAAGTGCCTGGCGCAATGACATCACCTGGAGGTGACATCATTGTGTCGGGCACGTTTCAGGGAGGACGCTCTATAATCTGAGGGAAAATTCTATGGTTTTCCCTTGAATTAGAGAGGTTCCGCCCCAACATGCCCGACATGATGACGCCACTTCCAGGTGATGTCATTGTGGCGTGCGCACCAGAAGAATCCCCCCCCCCCTGCTGAACAGCAGGTAAGACTTGGCAACCCTAACCTGATCCCATCAGATCTGGGAAGCAAAGCATGGTTGACCCTGATGGGAGACCACCAAGGAATACCACTTCGGAATGTCTCTTGCCTTGAAAACCCTACAGAATCACCAACTTAAGCCTACTGTGATTTGACAGCAAAAAAGAATTATAGATAGCTATAGCTCATTTAATATCAGGCTGCAATATGTGTAAACCAAACTCCCTCCAATCAAATGGCTTACAAAATAAAAATGTATTTAGAAGTATTAACATCCTCCTCCAATATTTATGCTGCTAGATTAAGGGCTGACCTAAAGCTATCCGGTAATATTCCGTCTGGTTTTCTAGGATGTTCTTGATTTTCCACTGAAGAATTTTTTTAGTGGGTTTCTCTGTGTGTGTGTGTACGCGCGTGCTTGCACGCCTGGAAATCATGGTGGCAACCCCTAGCAGGGTTTGGACATTTTCAGAGAGGTGGCTTGATTGCCTTCCTCTGAGTCCCAAGCCCTGATATTCCTTGGAGGTCTCCCTTCCAATTACTTGCCAGGGTCGGCCCTGCTTAGCTTCCAAGATCTGATGAGATTTGCCTTGCCTGGGCTATGCAGGTCAGGATCAGCGTTCCCTCTAAGCTGAGTTAGTGTGAGCTAGCTCACCGTTTTTTAGCCTCCAGCTCATACATTTTTGTCTCAGCTCAGGAAGGATGGCTCCAGAGCAAACTAATTTATGCTGTAGCCAAAATGCTCACTCACAACTTTAATGCCAGTAGCTCACAAAGTAGAATTTTTGCTCACAGCTTAAAGGGAACATTGGTCAGGATAGCTGTAGAATTTTTATTTCTCTGGTAGTTCTGAAGTGTTTAGATCCTCTCCTAAAATTCCACGTATTTTTATCATCTTTGGTTATTTTAGCTGCATTTTCAAAAGACAAGCAACACACATTACAAATGTTTTCTAATAAAATACTTACCCACAGAGTTTCTCCCTTGCCATGAGCTCATGAAAAATAAGGGTGGATTAACACCCCCATTTTATCACACATTCCCCCGACACTGCTGTACCTGATCTATGCTTAAACCCTCATTATCATTTGGCTGTGTACCCAGGGCCAAATTGCTTTACTGAAAGAGATTGTCTGTTGGAATTTATTATCAGTAGATATTGATTTTTATTAAAATAATTAAAATATTATTGTATTAAAATAGCGAGACTGGCATATAATCAAAATTAAAATCATATTCTTCAGTAGTTACACAAGACTAAAACAAGTCAACAAGTAAAACAACAGCATTAGCGTTTGGATATCTCAGTTTTGCAGAACTTTCTAAGAGATAGTGGAAGTCCTACACTAAAACCCATGGCAGTGGTTGTAGCTCATTATTACAGTCCATATTAATATCTGTCTCTTTTCCTCATATTTAAGCAAATGATGATGGTTGTCCCTTCTCCAAATGTCTGGAGTTTCTAATAATCCATTTGCCTCAGGCAGTTACAATTATACCTGTTACTTTCTCTCCTATAACACAGCAGTAGTGGAATTAATTACTGTAATCAATGTTTTGCCATGTTTAAGGCATTCTTGGGCACATTCAGTGCAAAGGAAGCAACTTTATTGCTGTATGGACACTTTGCATGTTCCTTTGCTAAGAGACGAATATGTGAAGGAACAGGGTGTCTGTCGCTGAGAAACTCATCCATATCTCTTAACACCAAAAGGCAGCTGGTTGTTGGTTTTTGTCTTAGAGATATGGCTTCAAAGTAAAGCTGCTTGAACTGAGTTTTCAGTGCTAAGGAAGTCTCTAGAATTTCTGTCTGAAGAATGAAGGATAGCTATCCTGTTCTCTGTTAGTGGTCTTTTAAAAAAAATGTTCTATTTTGCTGCATCCACTTTTCAGGGTGTCTGACTAAATTACAAAAAATATAAAGCCAATAGCTGATGAGTCTCATAATTAATTGGCTGATGAGTCTCATAATTAATAATGGTTTACACTAAGAGAGGTCATGGATTAGAATGCTAATGAAGAAAATTATATGTATAGCTAATGGCTATAGTTGTTACTCTGATGAACTGCCCAGGGTGTGTGTGTGTGATGGTGATGGTTCTTTTTCTCTTATTTTCTGGGTGTTCCAAGCATTATTTTTATAATCATCTGAATATTCTGTAGCTGAAATTTCATCATGCTGTAAGTATTGTGAATGAAGCACATGGGAATGTGTGTTAAGTGCTATCAAGTTGCTTCCAATTTATGGTAATGCTATGAATTAATGACCTCCAAAACATTGAATTGTTAACAGGCTTGCTCAGGTCTTGCAAACTGAGGGCTGTGGCTTCTTTTATTGAATCAGTGCATTTCATGTTGGACATATGCACAGACTGAAAGATAGAAGGAAGTTCCCATTACAGTTCAAGAACCACTTCAGTTAAGCAACAGAATACACAAGCACATGGAAAATGTTGTTCTTTCATCAGTGTGATGATATAAACTCTAATTGCTAAGGGGATCTGTATTTCCATGCCAAAACATCAAGAAAGAAAATATATAACAGGGGTCATTTTGTAGAAAAAGAGGCACAGAAGCTCATTAGCAAAACGCATTAGCATAACTTATTTGCATATGCCACACCCCCTGACATCATCGCAAGTGTGTCAGAAGGCAACACCTACCACTCAGGCTTCATCCCAAAAATCTCCAGGTATTTCCCAACTCAGAGCTGGCGAGCCAGCTTTACACTTTGACTAAAGACACTTTAGGTTTCCTTTGCTCTTGCAGGGAAGCTTCCCTACAACAAGCATGAAAATACAGATCAAGTTAGTATGCTTTTGCCTTTTTCCACAGCGCATCACCATATGTGCCTGCTCCTGTGCTTGTTACTCCCGGAACAGTGTTTCTGTGTGTTCCTGCTCGAAATGACCCCTGGTTGTACATATTATAATATAGATGTGACTTTGGTATTTTAATACTAGGTAGGGAAGGAACAGGATTATTTTAGTAGACAGTGGTCAAACACTGTAAAAGAAGAAGAACCTCAGTACCTAGCAACATACACAAAGGAGTGCAGGGCTGCATTATTATTGCCATTACTTATATTTCATTAGTTATTTCTATTACTTGTATTTCTTTCTTTTAGAAAGCACAGAGTGTTTGAAAGTGCTGTAAAGGAAGAGCAGTATCTAGTAAGTCTGAAAGAATCTTTGTTAGATTCCCCCCCCCCCCTTCCTCCTGACATGATGATAAATCGGCGGCGGCTGTGTAGCAATAAACCACTTTATATGGTTTCACTGTGAACTTGTCTTTAATTAGCCAAATTGCTGACAATAAGACAAAAAACCCCACCAGATGCTATAAAAGAGGAGAATGTCTGGTTTTGTTTTCCTTTTGATCAGGGGAAAACACCCACATTTCTTCCCTGATCCACATTAATAAAATCTGTAGGCCCTCACCCTTAAAAAAACCCATGGAATACCCACAAATGGGGCTAACATGTACAGAAACATTCCCATAAAGTTGGGATAGAACTGAACAAGCAGGTCAGTTCCAGCCTCAGCTGCCCTTCCTCACTACTCAGTACCTGTGCTCCATTCACATGGTACGAAGTCCGTGTGTTCCCCACGTGGACCTTATACAGACATGTCCTGGGAGTTCCTTGCTGGAAACTAAATTCCCAGTTGCACATGAGTGTGATTCAACTTGTAACCACAGCACACAAGGGGCTTCAGCTCTTCCCCTATGCCGTTTTCTCAGACTAAAATGGGCCTGCAGAGCCATTAGTTACTTCCCATTGCAGAAACTTATATAGTGGTTCTCCAGGGTCATTTCAGATTGGGAAAATGTCTAAGAGGGGGAGGCTGAAACTCCTTGCATGTCACAGCCCAATCCACAGTGAGCCCCTGCATCCTCAGGAACTGAGTTCCTAGCACAGAGCTCAAGAGTCATGTCTGACCCAAAGTCTTTGTGAAAGTCACATGGACCTTGTGATGCTTTTTGATCCACTTTCCTTATTTTCACCTGTGTTCCTTCACTGTCAGGCCCCTAACCCTTGGCAACTACTTTCAGCAAACTACCTTTCCTTGGCGTCTGACTCATCCACAGGAGGCTTGCCTTCTTTCCTTCTCATTCATTCTTAGTTATATCTCATAATAATGAAATGGCTGGAATGAATACTGAAACCTGGAGCTTTTCCACACTTCTTATTTTTGTGCCAGTACTATGTTGCGTTTTTTTCTCTTTTTCTGCACTTGTTTTGCTCCCTCTAGTGGTCCTTTGATATTTTGTCTCTGTATCTCCAGTTTATTTCCCTGCACTTTTAAAGTGCTCGGGAATAAGCCAGTGATACAGTGATGAAATATCAAAGCGACCACTAGAGGGAGCAAAACACATGCAGAAAAGGGGGGGGGGAGATGCAATACAGGCACACAAGTGACAAAATAACACATGAAAAAAAGCCTATGGACATAAACATGACTAGAAGCCAAGTGGGCATGTGAGCAGCAGCTGCAGTTTCCTAACAAACTTCAAACCATTTTCCTTATACTTAGTCAATGCTCTTTCTGGCTTTTAGCCCCTTTGATCCTGTCCATTACCCCCATCTTCCTTCTCCATATCTTAGGCCTCTGCCCGCTCCCCATTTCCTTACCCCCGTTTTCTCCAGTGTTCCTAACCTCCTCAGCTGATCTTGTTCAAGCTCCTCTTCTCTCAGCCCTCATTTCCTTGAAGCCTCCTTTTCTCAGCCGCCCTCTTTTCTCCACCTCACATGACCACAGTCCCTGACAACATCTGCTGCCTCTGCTCCTGCACTTAGCCCTGGTTCCCTTTCCTGCTTCCTTTCAGGACCATTCTTATGGCCCTAACGAAAAGGATTATCCTTGGAGCATTACGGATTGGTCCCTTGCTCCCCCCCCCAGCCCTTTCTGAGCCCAGAAAAATTTATTTCCAGGGATATGGGACTTGCATACTTAATAGCCATGGGGGCTGGGGCTACAGTAAGAAGGAAGAGGATGAAATCAACCCTCCTTTCTCTTCCATCAATGCAGCTGCATTGACAGAAGAGGGAGGATAGGGTAATTCTCCCTCCTCGACCCACATGGTTACCAGTCCCTGAGAAAGGACTGCCAGGGGAGGGGAGAGGGGAAATATTTGCATCCTTCTACTGCTGAACTGCTGGATCCAACCCCTTGGTTACCCTATGTCTGCTACACATGGCAATCATTGCCCTCTATGGTTGCTTGCTTTCCTACTTTGTTCAAATTAATTTCCAGTTTCTATGTACTAATTTCTGATGGCGTATTAATCCTTTCTCTCCCCAAAAGGCTCAAACTCCAGGCATGTAGATGAGATACCATCACAACTCAGAGACTCAGTGGAACCCAGGTTCAAATCTCTTCTGCCATGAAGCTCTCTCGGTGATTGCAGGCTACTCACTTTCAGCCCAGCCTTCATCTCAGGGTAAGGGAGAACAACGTATGCCACTCTGAGCTAATAGTAGGAAGGGCATGATAAAACATGAATGAGGGAAGGCAAAGAACATTTCAGCACCTCTCCCCATAGCACATGCCAGAACACCCTCTTTGTTACTTAGCAACAGTTGCTTAGCAGCACTGGGAAGGAGACAGGTGTTGTCATAAAGACAATAAAGCCTGCACAGCCAAGAAGGTCTCTCTCTTTCTCTTCTGCACTTTTCAGTGCTGCAGGGATTGAGGTCAGGGAAACTTCGGGAGGAAAGGTCCTACCACCCTCAGACAACACCGTACCTTCCCCTCACTCTCAGCAAAAGACCAAATTACTTTTTATGTTTTGACTGGATTATCTGCCATGTTGTTTTTTTTTAACCTGCTGTGCATTTCTGGAGCAGGTGTGTGCGTGTGATCTGGCCCACAGCACCGGCTAAATAAAAAGTTAACTGCTCCACAAATTGTTTTCTCCTTGAAACTGTCCTTCTGCACCCTGTCTCTGAGCTGCAAATAGCCCTGGTGGTAGTGGGGGAACACACCAGAAAGTGTTATTGCAGCCAAAGCCAGGAAGAATTTTCAATCATGAAAGAGTTAAACTACCCTTTGCCAAGTGCTACAGCCTGTATGTGAATCATACCCACAACTATCATGGCTTCTTGTTAAGGAGGGGTGGGGGGGACACACACACATTTGGAGACCCAATTATTGATCCCCAGCACAACATTAAATTCAGCCCCAAGCGCTGGTGAAGCAATTCATGAACAAAAAGGAGGCAGGCAAATGTGTTACAGCAGGCATATGAAACATTGCTATTATAATGGCACCCTAGATCCCAATGCAAATAGCTACAGCTCTTGCACAATTGCATTTGCTTTTCTGTTGGATTTGCCAGGACAAGTTCCTAGACCATTGTGCAAGGAGAAATGAAAATTGCATTATCTGAAGAAATATTTTGCTTACAGTTTTACAGCATATAAAAATTAGCTAGAGAGACAGTATTATTTCAGTGTCTAAATAAATAAGAAGACAAGACGAGCCCTGCTGGATCAGAACAATGGTCCATCTAGTCCAGCATCCTGTCTCACACAGTGGCCAACCAGTTCCTCCAGACAGCCAACAACAGGGCATAGAGGCCGAGGCCTTCCCCTGATGTTGCCACCTGGCTCTGGGATTCAGAGGTTTTTAGTGCCTCTGGATGTGGAGGTTCCCCTCAGTCACCACGGCTAGTAGCCATTGATGGACTTATCTTCCATGTATCTGCCTAATCCCCTTTTCAAGCTGTTTATTCCCGTGGCCATCACTACATTATCTGGCAGCAAATTCCACATATTAATCTGTGTACTGTTTCCTTTTGTCCCTCCTGAACCTACTGCCCATCAGTTTCATTAGATGCCCCCGAGTTCTAGTATTTTGGGAGACAGAGAAAAATGTCTCTTTCTCAACTCTCTTCACCCCATGCATAATGTTATAAAACTTTATCATGTCCCCCTTAGCCATCTCTTTTCTAAACTGAAGCGTCCCAGACTCTTCAGCCTTTACTCATAGGGAAGGTGCTCCAACCCCCAAATCAAATACCGATCCTTGTGGGACTCCACTGCAGGATAGACAGTGGGAAGAAAACTGGTAGAAAAAAATGAGTTGCAGCAGTCCAGGAATAACAGTACATTTTCTGCTTTAATACTGATAGCTGCTTACTGGGATGTGGGACAGTATCGTATAGCCTGATCTCATCAGATCGCAGAAGCTAGGCTGGGTCGGTACTTGGCTGGGAGACTTTGATACTGGATGCTACTGCTACCCATTGCCAATAGCCAATGTCCCACCCCCTTCTAGGCACATGGATGTCATATAGGTGCTGCCACCTGGAGCAGGAGGACAGAGGAGCAAGAGTGCGCTGCTGCTGCCTCTGGCAGTCACCCATCTTCCCAGCAGAGCGACAAGAGAGCACCCGCAGCCAGCAAAGAGCAGCAATCAACTCTGGCATCAGTGTCCATTCCAGGCAAACGTATGAGAAAGAGAAGCCAATCATCAGGAGGATGTGCTTTATCCACTACCAGCCATCTGTCCTTAGATGACAGGTCGGGGGGGGGGGGGAGGGCTGCTGCTGCCTTTTATGGAAGAATGGCAAGATATCAAAGAGAGATCCTGGAAACAGAACCCTTGACACAGCCCAGGAGAGGAGTAGAACGGCAGTAGAAGGCGCTTTCTAGAGTTCAGTATTGAGCCCTCCTGGGACACTGGACCTTGAGACCGAAGTTTATTTATTTATTTTATTAATTAGATTTTTTTAGTTGCCACTCACCCAAAGGGTCTCTTGGCAACTTACAACATTAAAACCAATAAAGTATAAAAAATTTTTAAAAAATAACAAATATAAAATATTAGCATTAAAATATTAAAATACGTGGCTTAACGTAGCCCAAACACGTGGTTACCCTCCAAAAGCCAACCAAAATAATTCAGCTTTGCATGCCCTGCAGAAACTAAACCAGTCCGGCAAGGCGTTCCGCAGGGCAGGGGCCACAACTGAGAAGGTTGCCTAACTTAATGAATACTGCAATGGACAAGGTGTCAGTAGGATGAATCCTTGCCTGTTATTAAAGGCTGATGAAAACTCAACACTTTTCCCAGGAAAAAGTGACAGCTCTGCCTAGGTAATTGCAAAGGGATTACTTGGAAGAAATAGGATTAGGTCATTGCTATTTCTTTAGTCCCTGATCAGCAATGGAGCTGCAGTGTCGATGCTTAAAATCTGCACTGCATCAAGACTGCTACCCAGAGGAAGCTTCCTTCTGTGTTACCTTCCTATTTACATGTGCTACTTTAAAACACCAAGGAATACACATAGTGAGCTGCTACACATGAATCTCTTGCAGAACATATTTCCATTTAGATTCCTCCGGGTGGCCTGACTTCAGACTGCTTGCTACACAGTACTATTGTGCATGAGAATCTCAAGGGGGGGGGGGGGGGGATAGATCAGTCTCAGGAAGAGGCTCATCTTATATATCGAAGAAAAGAATGTACCACCTCCTGCATATCTGGGAAAGATGAAAACACTCCTGTGTGAGCAGAAGATTCTGAGGTGCCCTCTCAGTTCACAAGGGGAGGGATTCATGCTGGAATCAACACAAGAACCTGGACTTGTGTGCTTGATTCAGCACAGTAAGTTCCCCTTGGACTGCAGGTGTTCAAGTGTATGCCTCTTCTACATATATCATAATGGGGCCTGCCTTTGCAAGTGTAATTCTTCTGGAATATGTCTTCCTACCTGTTAGGAAAAGAAACACTGGCATAAGATCAAGTCAAGTCATTAAATATATTGGTGTCCATCCCGCTGGCAGGCAAATAATAATACGTATTAAGCAGACAGCAGTGCTCAGGGGGGAAAGCAAGCAAAACAGTGAAGGAGATTGCAGTATTTAATTGAATAGATTATGGGCCTTTGCAGTGGCTTAAAAATAGTACATTTTAATCCTTATTTACTGCTGCTGCTTTTAGGATACCTTTTTTGAAACAAGGTTATCGGAGGTGACCAAATAGGCAGCCCAGATCCCAAAAAGCAAGTGATCATCATTGGTGGGTGCTTAAGTCCTGTGTACGTACACATCTTGCGTTGAGAAAGACCCCAGGATCCTCAGGTTCATATGGATGTTGCACAAGCGCTGACTGATACTACTGCACCAGCATCAGCATGATGGGTGACATCACAGTGAGAATGCAGGGCAGGAGCCCACTGGGAACATGGCCCCTTGTTGCAACTGCATTGCTCCCTAAGGGCTTATGAGCTGCACTGTATGTGGGAATGGCAGAACAGGATTCCACACTCTTTTAAAAACAACAACACCCCTTTGTGCATGTTATAACTGGGCACATGATAAAGTCATGATGCTTTGGTACATCTTGACAGTATGGGATGCTGCAATAGGTGTAGCAGTGCAGGCCTCTGCTGGCTGTATTACAACTATCATAGTTGGATAGGATTCACATGCCAGATACACTTTGACCTGTCGTCATTTTGAAATGTGACAGGAAGAATCAGCGTAAACACACCTTCCTTCCAAACCACCTAAGCATTGTATGTTTCAGGAATTAAGGGCAGAAGCAGAGCCGAGCAGCTGTGACTTCCTTTGCCTTCACCACCATCGCTCATTCGCAGTAATGTGTTGTTTCATGGTGGGAGGAAGAAAGTCAATTCCCAGCTTCCCATTCTTGATTAAGCAGAAATTAATTCTACTGTGAGCAAGCTCAGGTAGGTAGTTTTCCTTCACTGTAAAAGAAGCTCAAGAATTCACAACCTTTGGAATTAAAATATGTGTTATAAAACTGTGTTAAAAAAAGTTTTTTAAAAATAAAAATCATACCTATATAATTATTGGGTCATTAAGTCTTCCCACTCCAGGCTATTTCCACTGGCGTGGCATTTCTCCATCTCTCTTAGTCACTATTCACTGCTATGTTGTTACGGCAGAAACCAAAAGCCAGTTTTTCATGGTATCATTTAGTAAAACATAATAAGTAACCCAAACACTTTACTTTGATCTTAGCAGCTACTTAACGTAATAAGTTACATGTACATCACCTTATCATTTTTTCACACAGTATACAACTCAGGTGTGCATGATGGATGTAACTGAATTATCCAGCCTTGGAGATAAACAAGTCATAGACCTATTTCATAATGGAACAATTATTTTACAATTTCGAAATGGGTAGGTGCATGAAAGTTGCAAGTAGCGAGGATTCCTGTAAGTCTTTATTTTAGAGCACAATTTGCAGAGACCAGCCATATATCCCATTATGCAGTTACCTGCTGCAAAACCCCAAACGGTGGTGTTATTTTTTATGGCTGTGATTCACAAGTCACTTATGGTAGAGTATTTATAGTAGGCTAATTCATGCAAAAGATCCCAAACTTATTGGAACTGTGAGAGCCAGGACTGTGCTTGCTGCTGCACTGTCTGAGTTGAAAGTGTTGAAAAAGATGAGAGCTAAGGGTGTTTGTTTAAAACTTTCCACAGCACAAGATTCTGTTTCTCCCCACTCTGTTTAATGGAAAGTTCTTTATAACTGGAATGCTGCCCTGCACACTTCCACAGGTTAGTCCATAAATCACACCACTTTCCTTTCCCGTACTTCTCATTCATTAAAACCAACTCAGCAACAACTTTGTTCCAAATACTTTTGCTGAAGCAGCACAAGTGATATCTGGAAATCTACAAGGGATGTATCTACTGAGGGATAAACAATATAGGCTATCTACAAAAAAGAACCGACCGTGATTCCACAAAGAAAAGCATATGCCTATCTCAAGAACTGTGTTATCAGTGATTCCACTCATATCACATAGTCTGATCCCTTAAACCACTACGTAAACAAAATAAGACTCTTACGAAAGAGTGTAACAACTGGTGTTGTCAACACAGCACTGACGCCTGTTCTGTTGTGCAGCGTGGTGATGCAGCCAAATAATCAAACAGGAATAACCAGATTGATCAGTGCCATGACGCCATGAACAGCCACCTCCACTAGACGGGATATAGAGGCACTGAGTTAGAATGGATATTGGCACAGAATTGCCAGAACCAGGGCTACTTCAAGGTTTTTGTGCCCTGCCCTAGGTGTGGTGAAAGGATCTCTACATGAACAGAAGGTTCTGTATAAACAGAAGGTTTCCCAGGGACGTATCTGGGGAAAGTGTATTGTGTAGTCAAGCCCCCAGGTCCAATCAGTTCACTCTGGTAGACAATCAGGCTGCAAGCAGCATGAGGTTTCCTGTGCTATCTCCAGCACTGCAAATGCCCTCCCTGTGCTGCTGGTATCATACATTGAAACATTTCTTCCTACCTGTTCGGAAAGTAAATGCTGCCATGTCCAAAAGGAGTAAAAGTTCCAAGTAAAGCTTGATCAGGGAAATCGTTAAAGATGTTGGTGTACATGCTTCCACGAGGAAGAGCTGATTGACTCTGGCAGATTGCAAAGTGGCCAGGTTTCCCTTGCTCAGAAGCCAGTCGAATCCAACTCTAGGGGGTGGTGCTCATCTCCGTTTCCAAGCCGAAGAGCCAGCACTGTCCAAAGACCTTTCCGTGGCCATGTGGCCGGCATGACTAAATGCTGAGGCGCATGGCACGCTGTTACCTTCCCACCGAAGCAGTACCTACTTATCTAATTGCAATACCTTGCTTTCGAACTGCTAGGCTGGCAGGAGCTGGGGCCAGAGATGGGAGCTCACTCCATCACACAGCACTCAGGTCTCAAATTGCTGAGCTACCCACCTTCCTGTTTGCAACTCAGCGTCTTAACCTCTGAGCCATAAGTAAACAGTCAAGGTGTCTCTAGCATTTGTCTGAGATGGCTAGGGCCCTTTCCACTTTTAAAAAGAATGCATTTTTATCTCAGTACTAAAGTGGGAACAAGTCTTTGTAGCACTACTAGAGGAGGGGAAATTTTGTAGCAGAACAGATAATTCGATTACAAAGGGATCTTTGGTTTGGTGCAATTTTTCTCCCTAGTAAAGAAAGTATATTTGCATTCTCTCTCTGGAAATCAATCAATCAATCAATCAAGGAAAAGGCATTAAAAAAATCATGGAGAAGGCAAACATGGGTAGTCATGTGGATTTTGTTAAGTATCTTGACAGCTGTGCATCTGGGACTACTCAGATTGTAAAACATTAAGAAAAATAATTTAAAAACACACAACACAACCACAGAAACTACAAGTATGACGCAGATCAGCAGATATTCCAGAAGCAGGTCTGTAAGATCCACATGAAACCATCATTTAAGCAATACAACTAGCAGAACCTCCTTCTTGTCCCCCCAGAATAAACTATGGAGAACTGAATTAAACAAACTAAGCAAACAAGTCAGTATGGGGGTGGATAAAAAAACAGTAGCTGTTGTGATGAAGCGGTCAATTACTCATCCTTTGGACTTCTTATCTATCCTGCATTTGACTGCAGTTCAGCTTGGCAGAGTGCTGTTTCACAGAGTTTGCTATCTGTACTTTTAAAGGCTGCCAAATTTTTACCAGCCCCTGTGCTTGTCCAGCAACAACCTATTCTGAGCTAAAATGGCTGGCCTCAGGCTATGTCCACCTCCATATACAGAGGCAGCACACCTCTGAATACCAGTAGTGAAAGATAGCACCTGGGGCAGACCTTGACCTCTGTGTCCTGTTAGTCGGCCACTGGGTGAAACTAGATGGACCACTAGTCTGGTCCTACAGGACTCTTCTTATGTTCTTATCCTTTTGGCAAGAGGATTTTTGTCTGCATATTCTAATAGGTTGTTCTTTCAGAAATATCATCATATTTTGTAAACTTGGTAAATAGTTACTAGACCCCCTTAGGTCCAGTAATTCCAAGATGAGAGATGAAAAATCCTATCAGCTTTTAAAATCAGCTGCAGATAAATTCTGGAGTTCTGATGTTCAGGTGAATAAGGAATAAAAATGGTTTGACCACAAAAGTTGCACACTATTTTAAAATCTTTTTTAAAAAAATCCAAGGTAAATCCACTTACCTGTTCCAGCCTTACTTGCATACAGTTTTATATTGTCTTTTGGAAACAAAAAAAGGGGGGGGGGAGATAAACCAATGGGTAACATCTTAAAATGTTAAAATGATCTAAGACTTCACTATTTAATTCTGAAGCTTTGCTCTTCATCTAGCCATAGAAACTATTCCTTCACTTTCTGCTAAATGGAACTTTAAGAATACTTTTTATAAGCTCAAAGGATATTAAATGAAAGATGATCCAGTCTGTAGTGTAGTTTTTCTTTAAAGAACAGCTCAGCCTGGTTGATCACTGACATGTGAAGTTTTTCATCCAGCACCCCAGAAGAGAAGGTCCATCCTCTGATGTTTTTCAGAAAGGTTTCTTTCCTAACATCTCCATAGCGATGGAGGCTTCTCACAGGCTTCTCACGGGCTTCTCCTGAATCTTTCAGTTTAGACAGCTAATTGGTTCTGTTTGGAAGAGTGGTACCTTCCTGGTATTACTTCCTACCATTTTCGCCACACAAATCTAAGAACAATAAATCTAATAACAATAGAATTAGAGCTTAAGCGTGTGGTACAACACAGCACTTACGTATTTAGCCCATCTATAAAATTTGAATAACCAGCTAGTCACAGGTTCTTCAAAGCAGCAATCTTCTAATCAACTTAGTAAAAAACAGTTTAGTTGAACCATCAACCCAAATGTCAGTTTTAAGCAAGAAAATATTCCAGAAGCTTGTAATTCTAAACATTAAGGAGAGGAAATCTAAGGAGAATCCCTGATTGCAAGCCAACATTCCTTACATCTTAAATTGTGAAACAAGATAGCTCTGAGGACAGCTTTTTGCTGACCAGGCTAAGCATAAGTATTCAATAACACTAAGTCAAGTGCCTGAGTGCTGGCAGAGAAACTTGGCTACAGTCAGCACAGCAAATTCCAAAATGAGGCTCAGGGTTTCAGTGCCAGATTTGTGTGCCAGCAGGGGTGATAAAACACTGAAAAGAAAACATGCTTTTCTCTCTGGGAATTGACTGATTTCCATGGGTTTTGCCTACAAAATCATATTTTAAATGAAAATACATCTATTTAATAAGAAGAAAACTGCATAAACAGCTCGCAATAGTACAGTGCAGACATTTGATCCAACAGCAACAAGCTTGATCAAATTATAGAAGAGGGCAATACAGGTGATAATTTAAGGCTTCTAAAGCTAATTATTCTTTCTTAAACTAAAAATTAATGTTTTGGGAGGGAGCCTACACTGGGGATAATTTATTCCCAAAACATCATCTGTTGAGGTTTATATATTTTTTTTATCTTTTTCCCTGTTAAATACTGAATATCATATTTATTGTCTGAACATCCCCCCCCCTCCGGTGGAATCACATTTCTATGATCTGGCTCGGACACTCAGTGTTCTCTATGTGACTGACCAAAGGAGATGTGGGAGTTGCTGTCTCATGCCATACCATAGATTACAATAGGTACATCTGGGGCCTATACAGGTAGTGGCTGTGATTTGTGCAATTATTTGGGGGGGGGGGGGCAGCAGCTACACATACGGAAACACTGGTTCACATAACTGATGTATACTGTTGATGCCTTCCTTGATCTCCACTCAGCTGGGATTCTGCCAGCCCAGAGACCCAGCAGCACATTCCCATGGGCAGAGGCTCACTGGCTGTCTGACCAGGAATTATTCTAGTAATTCAACATATCTCAAACAATTCTGATTATTTGTTTTTTTTAAACAGTGAAATTTAACGTTCACTTAACCACTAGGCAAGCAAGCGCCCCAGAAAAATCCATTCTAATACATTTGGATCTTATCCTGTTGTAGTTTCTTCACTGCAAAGACAGAGGATTCGTTCCATACTGGATCTCTGGGATTAGAGTCAGGACGCTGAAGGACCCAGCCTTCATGACAAAATGACAACTCAAAATGAGTCATCAGAAATGTTAGAGGAAAAAAAAAAATCTTAAATTCCTGTTAAATCCCAAGTCATCAGTCTGCACAGCATACAATGTACTGTGCTGTTTGATGGAATATTTTAAGTGTTAAGACTGCCAGTATAATAGAATGGACAGTGAGACAAACTGAAGAGTAGCAGACATTGAATTTTAGCCACAGACCAATCAGGCTGCTTTGGGGAAATCACCTTCTCTCTTTGCAGGTCTGCATTTATAAACAGGAACAATGGTGAAATACTTTACAGAGCTAAATCAACAAGCACTAACTAAATAAATAAGGCAATGATATTTAATGTTTAAAAATAATTTCCTAATTCTGAGCACCAAAACCAGAAGTTTTGTTGCACTGTAATCTGGAAAGGAACGCATATCTTCAGCTCCTGAATTAGGTTGACTATGTAATTCTTATGTTCACTTATATCTGGTATGGTGGGAATGTGTATATCCTGACCCGGATAGCCCAGGGAAGGCCAGTCTCATCAGATCTTGGAAGCTAAGCAGGGCTGGCCCTGGCTAGTACTCGGATGGGAGACCACCAAGGAATACCAGGGTCAGGATGTGGAGACAGGCAACTGCAAAACATCTCTTGCCTTGCAAATCCTATTGGGTTGCCATAAGTCAGGTGGGACTTGACAGCATTTTACACCACCCCCAGGAGTGCATATACATATGTGTGTTTCTCTTTCTTTCTCAAACAAATTTAAAAAAATTACTTTATGGACCAAAAATCAGAAAATAAATCAGTAAATCTCAATAAATTGTTACATTACCAGAGCATGCCCTTTGGGATATTGAAGGCACAGTGAATTATTTATAGTTATACACAGAAAATGCATCATTCCTTGATAGAAGGAAAAGCTGTATTTAACATATTCATTTTAATTCTCCATGAATTCAACACACCAGAACCAATAGCCTAAAACAATCACACTCAGCTTTGCCTGATAATAGGGTTGCCTGGTCTGGGTTGGAAAATACCTTGAGACTTTGGGGGTGGATCCAGGAGAAGGCAGGGTTTGGGGAGGGGAGGGCCCTCAGCATGGTACAATGCCATGGAGTCCACCCTTCAAGGCAGCCATTTTCTCCAGGGGAACTGATCTCTGTCAGCTGGAGATCCATTGTAAAAGTGGAAGATCTCCAGGCCCCACCTGGAGGCTGGCAATCCTACCTGATAAATGTCTCCCACTTAACTTTACTTGATTAATCTACCCATTATTCTGATTAAATACAGAGAGCACAAGAGAGAACCTGTATACCATACCTCTTCCCTCACATAGTTTCAACACCAGTTAGAAGCTGATTACCACAGGTGACTTATTGGCATGTTGTTGTAAGACTGCAACTGAACAGAAAAGAAGCAGAAACTGTTAAGGAGCACTCTGCTCTGCTAGTACTGTTGACTATACTTGCATACAAAGAGTCAATAAATAGAATAAGGTACTTCTGTGCTTTTTCATTATTTAATAAAAAGTGTGCTGGATATGGATTAATGCTTCTGGCTGAACACAATGCAACTGCACTCACCTTGAAATATGAAAGAGAAACTGCTTTAATAAAGGGCTTGAAATATTGGCTAGTTCCTCTGCAGTTTTTAATCCAAAATACTTATACAGCTACAAGGCCATTTTCTTATGTTTTTCAGCAACTACCCTCTATTACAAGCAATTTTTTACCTCCTCTAGTGACCCCACTCTGCGATTAAGACAGATTTTACTGCTGACATTTTCTCTTGCCAGCCAAGAAGTGTTGAAAATATAAGAACTAAGTGGGAGACTTGCAAGGACTCAGAGGAAGGGAAATCTCATCCCCCCCTCACTGGCCTACCTCACCATGCCATTTCTGCTTCCCATCTCCCCCGCTCCTTCCCTTCCATCCACCTATACTTTCCTTCTTGTCCCCCTACCACAACTGCCTCTTTCATTCCAGTCTCTTCAAGGACTCCTTCTCTCCCCCACACAGTTCCTATATAGCCTATCTCACCTCCAATCGCTTAGTATGGTCTTCTGCACACCCTGGTGGGGACCACACAATGTTGGGCGTCATTTTAGGTTGCCTTTTCCCCTGTGATGTCTATATGCAGCACAACAGTCACTTTTTACTTTGCTGAGTTTTTTATCCTGCTGCTTTTAGCTTCCAGATTTTTCTGTAAATATGGGGGTTTATAGAAACATTTACCCAATCCCTGAATACCCCCATTGTGTGGATGTTTTGACATGAACATTAGGGCAACAGTTCAGATATAGTCAGGGGTCCGTTGGAGCCGGTGTGCAGCGGAGCACCACTCCGGCAGTGAAGAGGCTGGGGGGCGGACACATGACGAAGCCCCGCCCCCAGCAGGGTCACCGCTGCGTTCTCCAGGCCCGGCGCTGGATGCCGGGCCTGGGAGACAACTTTGGGGGCTGCCTTCGCCTCCCCACTATGTCTCCCAGGCCCAATCCCCCCCTGGGGAGAAGCTCCCCATCCCTCCCCCCCCGCTCACTGTTCCCCGGCCACAGCAGGCTGCCGGCCCCAGGAAAAGCCCCCATCCCTCCCCCCGCTCACCTTTCCCGGGCCGCGGCAGGCTGCCGGCCCCGGGAAAAGCCCCCATCCCTCCCCTCTGCTCACTGTTCCTGGGCTGCGGCAGGCCGCCAGCCTGGGAAAAGCCCCCATCCCTCCCCCCCACTCACTGTTCCCAGGCTGCAGCAGGCTGCCGGCCTGGGAAAAGCCCCCATCTCACCCACCCCTGCTCACCTTTCCTGGGCCATGGGGGGGGCAGGAGGAAGGGAGAAGCCGGGCCCAAGTGGCATTAAGCCACTCGGGCCCAAGCAAGAGCGGGGGGGGGAGGGAGGGAAACACCGGCCCCAGGGACTGACAGCCACTCGGCCCCAGTAAGGGGTGGAGAAGATCCTAGTCTTTCTTCCTTCCTTCTCTTTCTCCCCCCCACCTACCTACCTTCCTGTTCCTTCCTTCCCCCCTCCCTTTTATTCTCTCTCTCCCCCACCTACCTACCTACCTTCCTGTTCTTTTCTTCCTTCCTTCCTTCTCCCCCCCCTCCCTCCCTTTCTTTCTTTCTATGCCATCAGATAGGCTTGCCAGCTCTGAGTTGGGAAATACCTTGGAGATTTTTGGGGTGGAGCCTGAGCGGTGGGTATTGCCTTCTGACACACTTTCGGTGACGTCAGGGGTGTGTGGCCTTCTGACACTTCCAGTAACATCAGGGGGTGTGGCATATGCAAATAAGTTATGCTAATGAGCTCCTGCACCTCTTTTTTACGAAAGGACCCCTGGATATAGTTAACACATGACAAGTGGGGGGCCCATGAGATGCCCAGGTGAAAGATATGTTTGCCCTCCCAGCCCCGTTTCTCGTTTCTTCCCACCATTGCCGTTTTCTCTCCCTTTTTCACCACAGATTCAAACTGCAAACATGGCACAAGGGGAAGTGGTGTTTAAGCCTGTCTGTCTACCCCCACCCCATGATGTAAAATAGCCAAGCAGAGCTTTAAACATGTCACTTTAAAAATGGTCTTGCATACACGAATGTGAGGATATTGGCCCTGTTATAACAACCTGACTTGTGACACTACAGCAATAATATAAGAGAACCTCCTTACTCCTGTTTCCTGGAAGTCTGTTTAATCCAGTTTCACAGTTCTTGTTTCCTTTCACAACAGTAGTAGAAATGACAACACTTATTCTACACTGGCTTTTAACATTTTCATCTATTTTGTAGTCAGTGTGTAGAGATGCAGATGACAACTTGGTGTACTCCTCTGCTGTTTGCCTTAGCTCTAATTTTACTTTGTTATATAAAAGTCCTTGCCAAGATTTCTTGTGCTGCCCCAGCAGGGTATATTGAAAAGCAGAGCAAGAAGTTTGTATTAGTGCAGGAAAAATAAGTCCTCTACCTTTAAAGTAATGCATGATAGGAATTGTAGTTCATTAACTCCTTAGGTCAGATGTTCTAAGATAGCCTTCCATATTGGTTAGACATAGGTTCCTTTCCAATAGCTAGCAAACTCGCCAAACTACCTTATTAGCATCTTCCATTCTTTGTTAGAGCTCACTAGCGGCAACAAAGATGGACAGAATCATCTCTTTTCACCAAGTCATACAAATGGACTCTTATCACTAAAGATGAACTCTCTCACTCATTCAGAAGCTGGATCATAAGTTAATGATCTTGAATGCATGAGGAGCCAAATAAAATTATTTGAACCTAGCAGACTTCCATTGATCACTTACTTGCAATGGGGCTCAGGTTCCTGCTAGCCTCAGAGCAGGAATATTAATTGTTATAGCCAGGGGTAATTTCGTAGAAAAAGAGGTGCAGGAGCTCATTAGCATAACTTATTTGCATACACCACACCCCCTGACATCACCAGGAGTATGTCAGAACGCAAGAAAGAAAGGAGAGAGAGAGAGAGAGAGGAAGGAAGGGAGAAAGACAGACAGACAGAAAGAGCTGGCAGAGAGGGGACAGCTACTAATCCAAGCCTCAGAAATACCACTATTCTGGGAGGATAGCTTCAGTGGTGGCTGAAGCCTTCAGAAGGCTGGTCAGAGGAAAAAGGACCTTTCCAGGGGACGGGGTCATTTTGCTGCAGCCATGACACAAGCAGGCATTCCCCCGCGCGGGGGGGGGGGGCCTGGCACCAACTCCTGGAGCTGAGCTCCCCCGAGCTCCTGCTCAAAATGACCCCTGGTTATAGCAGGCACCTTCAACAAGCTTTTTCCAGCTGTAGCTCACAACACTTAAAATTCCCTGAGATAAAATAAATTTAGACTAGGAAAAATAGTTCAGCATTTATTCCAGTTCGCACAATATTGTGGGACCTACACCTTTATATTCATTTAACAAGGTTGATGGTAGGATTTCCTCTCTAAGGGAGAGCGGAGCAAGATGTCCTCACAGTCTAAGCGGAGAAGGACAATATACTTGCGGAAAAACTAGATCATTCTTTGCTGTATTCTTTTTCAACAAAGTGTTTCCTTTAGTGTGTTTTTCTACACATCCAAGATTCCTGTATCTGGACAAAAAATGTACATTTCAATTTAAAACACATTATAACAGCATTTCTGCCTTCACAATAAATCTGCGGGGACAAAGAGAACTTGTCTATACATACAAAAAGCTTCAGACATATCTTTATATATTTACAGATTTACTTCTTAATTCATTACTTGAACAGAAGGGCTTAGGTGGATATGGAGCAGGGGAAAAGCCAGGGCCATAACTAGCTGGGGGTGCACAGGACAATGCCTCCTCCCAAATTTCCAATGCCCCCCGAATCTGAGAGTCTGCCCCACTATTTTGCTGCCACACCACAATGAAGCGCAGTTTCTGCCTTCTCTCTTCACCAGCAGTAGCTGCTGCATGGCCACAACAGAGCAGCTCCTCCTCCTTCCAAGTAGCTGGTAGGCAGCCATGCATCATCATCAGAGCAACTCCACCTTGCTTCCTGTTTCTGGGGCGACCAGCAACGACCATGAGGCCTGTGCACCTCATGGTTGGTTGGGTGTGTGGTTGGCAGGAAGGAGGAGGAAGAGGAGGGGGGCCAGGTGGGGAAGCGGGGAGCTGCTGTCCAGGATCGATCAACTGCTCTCCCCAAAACTGTGACATCCCTGCCCACATCCTCCTTGCCTGGGCGGTTTCACTTCGGGGCTGAAAGAGTTTGTCAGAAGAGAGAGGCAACTGTGTGGTGGAGGAGCCTGAGGAAAGCCAGTATGGTGTAGTGATTAGTATTGAGCTAGGTATAGGGAGATCTGGACTAGAAGGCCCATTCAGGGTGACCATGAGCTAAACACCTTCCTCAGGCTAACCTACCTTGTAGGGCTAAATTGAGAAGGTAAGAACCACCTATGCCATGGTGAGGAAGAGCTGAATAAAAACAGTGTATAGATAACTGGAGGCACTTGCCTCCTGCTGGAATCAACTTCTATATCCTATTCATCTTTACAAAAGCATTTTTTTAAAAGTCTGAAACCATTTTTAATTTGCAGTTTGCCTTTAACACTCTTGCCATCTGAGCTGTATAGCCAATAATTCTACATGAGAATGTCAAGAGGTTAATAACTGTTTCTACTATCTATGATAGTTTAATAAATCAACTGAGTGCCAGAAAATTACTTGCATGACTCATTTCAATAATAATTAGTTTGTTTTATTAGCATGCCAAAGTTGCAAGCTGCTCCCCTCAAGTGACTGTGAGCAGTGAGGCAGCAAAGCACACTTTAGACAAGGCAAGCACACTCATAAGCATGGTAATGGGAGCAGAAACAAAGGCCATCAGTTATATTTTAAAACCGGTGAGGAAAACGAGCCAGCCCTCCTAAACTCTCTCAAAATATTTATTTACTGACAACTGTATGCTGGTCACTTTATAAAGCTCAGATAGGAAGTGATTTTTGGAGGCTCAGTCTATTTCACATAAGCAAAGAAAAGGAGGAGGGAGTAATCTGGGCTTGACAAAGGCATTGTGAGTGGTAAGAATGGTGCAGAGTGCATAGATAGGTTGAGACTAAATAATTCTGTAAAGGCTTTGCTTGAGAAGGATTTTGAAGGAGAAAGCTTTACTTGGAAGTAGGTCCTATTCTTCTTACTAAAATACAACCTTTAAATAGGTTGTGGCTAAAGGTACTGTTGGTTACTTATGCACAGAGCACAGGCTGCTGATGTGCCATTTTAAAAAAAAAACTGGCCAAAATGCTGTAATTATCAGTGTGTATGAATGCTACATAACACCAGTGCAGGTAGAAATGGTTGTATCCTACTAAATAAAAATGGAGGGGAATTAAGAAAAATATGGATCCTTGTTCCAGAGTTTCAGTCATTTTCCTCAATAAAGTTTTGTGCCTATAGGGGTTGAGGACAGACTGGCAGTCTGGAGTGGGATGAATCTGGAGGCAAAAGCTGCGGGGGAAAAATCCCCCGGGGCTGGCTGTCCACATTGGCCAGGGTATTGTGCAAGGATGCCGTTACGGAGTGTTCAGATTGCTGCGGAGTGGCCCCAGGTGGGCCGGCCTCCGCAGCTCGTGATAGGGCTGTTTCGGCAATTTGCGCATGTGCGCATGCACTCATGTGCGCATGAGCACTCATGCGCAAACTGGCAAAATGCCGCGTTTGCACTGCCGCCTCCGCTTGCCTCCCGCCTTCTTCCGGTTCACACTGCCTGAAAGTGGGAGGCAAGTGCAAGACGGCCTCCAGACACCGGTTTCTCCCGGTGTCCTTCTAAAGCGCAAGAAAACTGGCTTCAAAGCGGGTAAGTGCGGAAGGGAGCCGAGGGACAGCTGCGCGTGTCTGAACAGGTTCCCTTCCCCCGCTTCCCATGCGGACCTATCCCGGGGCAGATTGCCAGTCTGTCCTTAGCCAGGGATAAATATTATTATTTCAAAGTTAAACTAGAACATCAATAAAAAATATATGACTGATAAAATGCTTATATTTTTGTGAGCTACAATTTATGCTGATAGTGCTTTACTAGCAAATTCCTAAGGCTCATAAGCTGTTTTTCTCACACTCCATAAAGGAAGCCCACCAAAGTTTTAACAGTTTCTGGGTCACAATCTTTATTGTTGATTTATTACGTTCAGTGGATTGCTCTACAATTGATCCAATGACATGAATATTAAGACTAAAATTAGTTTAATTATATCTAATTATTATATATTTATATATTAATAAAGTTAATTACAGGATTTTTGTCTCTTCAATAACCAATACTTTTGAAAAGCATATTTTTATAATTCCTGCAAGATAGTTAATCAACAGTTAATCCTTCCAGAGTGTTTGTTAATAATATCAGTTTGCAAAAGCTTGTAAAAAAGTTCATAGTCTGCATTCTAAATTCTCTATTTTCAGACTTGATAGGAAAAGTACTCTCGTTATGTTTAACAATATTGCCTTGATGACATATTTCACATAATAATATTAGTTATATTTGCCAGATATGATTAATATGATTAATACTGCTTTCTTCCCTGCCCATTCACAGGGAGGATGGGATATAAATGGAATAAATAAATAAATAATACAGATCTCAAATGATCTTCTTTCTGTGACTGGAAGTTGATAATTATATTTACAAACACACATATAAATTAAATGGAACAACAAAAGAACCACAACATTCTTAAACTGAACCAATACAACTTCTTATTCTAACTCTTTTGCAGGCTTTTACAAATAATTCCCTTTCTTACTCCGTTACTACCAGCCTCTTAAGAGAAGACTTCATAAAGACTCTAGATTTCCCTTGTTAACTTAATCTGTAGACTAAAGAAATATACCCTTCTCTCAAAAAACACTTTCTACAGACAACTCACTTGATCAATAACAGGGCATAAATGGAATAAATAAATAAATAATAAACAAAACTCATCCTCTTTAGAAAGAGAAAAGGAGTTGTTTTCTTTGTATTGGCTGTCTGTCAGTGTAATGCTTAAAGCCCTGTTGCTTAGTTACCAGATGGTGTGGGTTATACTCAAACACACTCCCTTTCTCCAGCTTTTTCCAGGCTTTTAACAGCGATCTTAAAAACAATTCAGTGCAGTTCATTCAATGCAGTTTACCTTACACACACAGAAATCAATGGATATGTGTGCTTAGTTCTGCTCTGAACTGAACCCAATTATTTAAAAATATATTTCACTGAAGCTAAGCTTTCAACTTAGTCTTTGTGGCTTATCAGAATCAAACTACTGGTGTCCCATTCTGAGAACTTTAATGAAATAGAAAGAAGGGAAAACATTGCTCCAATGTATTTAGGGCTTGGGTAGGCCAGCCCAGCACCCTAATTCACATTCTATTTTTTCTGCTTTAAGGGTAACCTTTATTATCAAACACCTATTTCCCCAAAATACCTATTTCCCCAAAATCATAACATTTACTTGAAAATGGCACTCAGTATTAGTAGTAGCAGTAGTAGTATGGGAAAAAAATCACCTTACAAACAGCCTAATGTAGAAAGATGGCAGAGGTTTTTTTATATCATTTCCTCCCTTCACGCTAACAAGGACTGAAATCTACCCCAACTACATTTTAAAAGCCTGTTGAACACAGTTGCTCAGTAAAAAACAAATTGGCTCCTTTCTTTCAGTATTCTGACTACTGATTGCAAAAGATATGGGATGGTTCAGAAAACCCCCCGAAAGCACGTTATTCTGTCTCAATAAAGGAGGCAGGATTTCTGTACTTCCTTCCCGAGTCAGTTACAGCAGGAGTTTTGCTCCAGTTGGACATGAATGCATTGTATTCCTCGCTGGATTTATTTTCCTTGGCAGGAGAGTGGAGGCATTAATTTTCTTGGCTTGAGAATACATTGGTAGGTATAGACCTTTTTATCCTGGATTCAGAACAGCTTGGTAGGCACTTGGCACCATTTTTCTTTAATTTTATTAAAATTAAATTATGTGGTATTACAATTATTTCATAACTTATATAACTCTCCTGATCCAGCTCTAATCAAAAAGTCTTGTGGATGACTAGTGGTCCTCACAGGGATGCATATCCCCAGCATATCCCCATTTGCACCTACAGATGCTATCAGCCAATATTTGTTCCTGAATAGGTGCAACATATATATAGAAGAAGAAGAAGAGAAGAGATTGGATTTATATCCCACCCTTCACTCCCCAAGGGAGTCTCAGAGCGGCTTACAAACTCCTTTCCCTTCCCCTCCCCACAACAGACACCCTGTGAGGTAGGTGGGGCTGAGAGAGCTCTTTCCCAAGCTGTCCTTGAGGGAACAGCTGGTACAGAGCTATGGCTTGCCCAGGGTCATCCAGCCAGGTGCAAGTGGAGGAGTGGGGAATCAAACCTGGTTCTCTCAGATTAGAGTCCACGCACTTAACCACTACACCAAACTGGCTCATATAGCACTAGCATTGAGCAGAAAATAAAATTATAAAAAAATAATGCCTTACTTAGCGTTATTCTTCTGTTGTTTAATTACTGCCCCCATAAATTTTGCCAGAGAGAGAGTAACAAAATCATTTATATTTGATAGTAACACCGTCACCTGTGCCCTCATACTGTCATGCCTCAGTGGCCATTTCCTTATTTCTAAGTAAAGGCGTAATTGAACTAGCCCTCACCTATACATATATAAATAAAATACTTAGGTCATCAAAACTTTGCTTTAACTAATAATATCTTTTCCCTCTCCTCTTCATATTCTGGCTGAAATCCTGGTGGATCCTTATAACTTGCTTAGCAGACAAGAGGCTGGATTGCTAGTGCCATGTTCAGGAAAATCTTTGACCTACAATAAGATTTCTTTTTCCAGCAACACTGAAATAGGAACTTTTGTTCATGGGCATACATTTGAGCATTTCTTTCCTGTCAGAATGTTAGATTCACATTTAGGTAAAACAAACATTGGAGTGCTGGACTAAGACCTAGGACAATCAGGCTGGAATCTCCAGTCTGCAATGGAAGCTCTCTGGGAAGGGGTGACCAGCTTTAGAGGGAGACCTCCCACCTCATGGGCAAGGGCACCCACTCAATTGTTACATCTCCCCTTGGCTGCCTGCCTTGTGCTGGCAACCCTATAATTGAGGGATTTGGGGGGGGGAAGGCGCCTGTGGGGCGCAGCTAATTAAAGTTAATTATATTAATTCAATTTGGGGGCAGCCTGCTTTGAAGCGTAAACTCTTTACAATGCTACCCACCCTCCCAAGCTCCATCTCCACACCCCCAGGAATTTCCTTAGGTGAATCTGGCAAATCCAAAGAAGAATCCAACACGAGTCTCTCTAAATGCTTCCTGAGCTAGTATGCTGCATGTACAGCTTTACTACTAGGGTCTGTCGTTTTTTTTTAAACCGACTGCATAAAACAGCCCTGAGAAGAGAACACAAGCAAACCGAAGCTTCGCGCTTTCCGTGCTCCCTTTCTCGCGCGCTTTTCTTCGCCGCACGTGCTCGCTGCTGCCCCTCCCCCCTCCTTCCCGGCGTCCAGTCCTTCGCCTTTCCCAGCATGCCTTGTGTTACGCCATAGAGTAGCTCGGGCTCGAGCGGCAGTGCTCCCTTCCTCGGTCCGCCTGCCCGTGGCAGTCGTGGGAGTGACGGCGGGCGCTGCAACATGGCGGGCGTGGAGCAAGGAGGCAGCCCCGCGGAGGAGAACCAGCACCTGAATGGAGAGCTGCTTTTGGATCCCGACGAGAGGGAAGGCGCTGTAGGGCCCGGCACTGACGAAGGAGCGAAGAAGAAGCGCAAGAAGAAGAAGAAGGGCAAAGGAGCCGGCGCGGGTACGGGCGCAGGGGGGAGGAGAGGCCGCGGCAAGGCGCCCGGCCCGAGGGGAGCCGCGCAGAAGGAGTGGGCGCTGAGCAGGGGGAAAGGTGGGGAGGAGTCGGGGGCGTGCGGGCGGAGGGGGTCTAGGCTGGACGGGCGTTTATCCCACTCGCTGGCGTGAAAATGCCTTCGTTGGTTCTGAAGGGCTTCTTCGGGAACATCAGGATGGGCAGTGACCGAAGTTGGGGGGAATTCGGGAAATGGGGGGAGGGTGGTGGGAGTGGGAAGTGGTAATCCTTGAGGCAGCTGAACTAGAATGTAGGGCATTTGTCGGGGCGAGGGGAAAGAATATTTTCCTGGGGCTTCTTGGTTGGGGGGCTGTGGTGCCGCTGTCATTGGGCGGGGGCTTAAGCTTGGTAAATAAATTAATACTTTTTGATTGTTGTGTGAGCAGGGCGTAGGCTGTCTTGCATTTCGGGTTCGCTGTTATTCACAGTTGTTATATAGGGAAGAAGTTCTTAAAATGGGGTATATGATGCGGTCGGTTAGGAAGAAATCACCATAGGACTACGTACATGTTTTTGTTAATTGTTGTTTTCGTGAAGGTGTAAGAGTGGAAGGCGGTTAAAAAGTAAAAGATAGTTTATTATATAAGGTGGTGGATACATTTATATCATAAGTACTCTGCATCTGTGCTAAGGGACATGGAAGAGATTGATTTGTGAGGCTGTTTGAAATATTTTATTTATTTCATGAGTTTGGGTAGCCTCAGGAACTGAGAAAAAATGAGTAGTTAAGAACATTATTAGATGTACCTTGTCTTTTTCTTGATATAACTTTTGCATTGGTACATTGTGGAGTGCATATCTGAGGTCTTTAGAGATAAGCAGTAAATACAGTGGAAAATCTTTGTGTTTGTGTGTTAGTACCATGATTTCTTGAACCACCTGCTTATTTTGCAAACAGGACAACAGGAAACAGAAAGAGAGTTGGATGCGACTCTTGATGAAGCTACAAAACAATTGGATAAACAATCACTGGAAGAAAAGGAAAAAGATGAGGAGGATGAAGGCAAGTATACTTCACTTCTTTCCCATATTATTGGAATTGGAACAAAATCGCCTAATGTTGCTGTAGTTTTGTGTGGTTGTTTGGAAAGGGTTGTAATTGCTTTAATTAACAGACCTTTTATTTGTAGTAGTCCATCTGATTTCAAAAGATTCTTTGGGTAGCAGCTTTAGAAACAATAAAGCAATATTATGCTTCTGTGAAGGAGTGTCACACCATACATGAATGATTCTCAATATTTTTACTCATAAGAACCATACATGATAGTTTAGGGCTGAGAATGAGACAGGTAATAAGTGTCATGTTGAAAATGGGTGTTTGAATCCAGGTTAGTTACATTATATATTGAATTTCTTACTTAAGAATAGGGTTTCCAACGATCTGTCCCTTTAATAGAGGCTTAATGTTTGAAAATAAGCAGTTGAAGTAAATAACATCACCTGGTAAATAACATCCCATTAAGCCTCTATTAAAGAGGCAGGGCAGTTTTTTTGCAGGCTGTTAGCAACTCTATTAGGAACAGCAGTAGAGAGTCAAATTAGTATTGATCATAATATATGATGATCTAGCTAATCCAGTTACTGAGTCTATTTTATTAGCATTCATAATTCTGCATCAGTCATTATCTGAAACACATGTTTAAAAGTTACAACTATTAATATTCAGAAAGAACTCTTTACAAGCTGAGTGCAAACCGTGTGTCTCTTTTGCTCTTTAGAAATAATATAGGAGTACCTGAAATACAAGTTACCTTTCTTTAGCTATGATCACTTTTAGATTGTTTTGTTAGTAGGGATTAAAATAGCAAACCTTTAAATGACTAAACAATAAGTATGTAAGAAAAGAGTCACTGGAAAAGACAATACTAGAAAAAGTTGAAAGCAGCAGGAAAAGAGGAAGACTCAATCTATGAGATGGACTGACTCAGCAAAGCAGGCAACAGCCCTTAGGTCTGAGCAAGGCTGTTGATGATGGCATGTTTTGGAGGACATTGATTCATAGGGTTGCCGAGAGTCAGAGGTGACTTGACAGCACTTCACACACACACACACACACATTTATCTTTTATGCATTGCTTTAAATGTTTAAACAGCCAATTAAGTATCTTGCTGTCTTTCTTGCCTTTGTGAGAAACCAGAGGGAAAGACATAGAAAAGGGGCATGCTCAGAATGAGAGAATGAGCTCAGGAACAATCATCATAGGCAAATGTAGGTAAACAGAAGGAGATGCTCCAGTTCATAGTTTGGGCTGCTGAGTGCCTGTGTTCCTGGTTGTTTGCCTGCAGGAAGTACTCATCAGGCTCTATACCTCACTGCTGCTCCTTGCACCTGCTGTGCAAGAAAATGTGTGTGGATTTTCTTTTATTTCTTTCCTTCCAGTCCATTGTTGAATCTAAGACAGGCTAGTTCAGAAGTCAATTCCTCCCATGAAATGGTGCACAGGATTGTGCTGACTAAGAGTGAGACCAGTAAATGAATTCAAGTCAGACTGTGCATTTAAAAAAAACACAACTGCAAAATAACAACTTCTGAGACTGATGTGCTTCATAGGTCATTGCATTAATTGACAAAAACAAGAGCCTTTTTCTTGGTTCCCAATATTATGTGACAGAGAGATTTATAGTCTGTTTAAGGATGATTACCTAGAAATGTCCCTCTTAGTCAAATGGAATTTACTTCCTACCTAGAAATGTCCCTCTTAGTCAAATGGAATTTACTTCCTATGTGTCTTAATGAGAAAGGGTGGAAATAACTATGGCAGAATGATGGGATGTTTACAGCAGTTTTCAAGGACATGGCAGCCCAAATAGTTTGGCTTGCTGGTTGGCCAATTCACCAGCAGTACTGCAGGGGGAATAAGTGAATAGCAAGAGCCACAGAACTGAGTTTGCCAGAGTCTGCAGTGGTTAGCTGAAAGTATTCCAAATCTGTGGATGAATAAGCCAGAACTTTTCGGGGATGGGGGTGGACTATACACAGCCAAGGGCAAAACTAATGTGATACAGTTTTCATTCACTAAGATGAGAGTGTTCAGAAGCACTGATGGTTTAAAGAACAAATGATCTTGTATCAGAATGTGCCAAGATAGACTGAAATATTGGGTTCTTTAGAATACATTTTTTAAGATTGCAAAACAAAAATGTTTACTGTTTCAACTCCTTACTTCAGTTAAAAAATAATTACATTCACACTGTAGTGGTTTGTCTTAGTAAGAATCCTGTATCACCTACACAGATCTTTCTGTTGCCCCAGTGAACTTGCCTTAATCTTTTCAGGATGCATGGATTGAGAAGGGAAGAGAGAAACAGGTGTATGGTCAGAACAACTAGTGGCAGTATTGAACAATTTATTGTGGTGGAAAGTGCCGTAAGGTTACAGCCAACTCCATAGGGTTTTCAAGACAAGAGATGATTGCTATTGTCTGCCTCTGTGTAGCTTCCATGGACTTGCTTGGTGGTCTTCCATCCAAGTACAAACCAAGGCAGCCCTAATGTAGATCTAGTAATTACATTACATGTAGTTTTCATCTAGCTTCATGTCAGAATAGTGCATTCTAGTCCATACTACTTAAGTTCCTACAAAGATATAAGAACCATTTTAGTTTCAATTTTACTTTAGTTCTACTGGCATGCCCTGGTACTTGAACGCAGGCCACCTAGACTTGGAAAGTGGACATTTTGCTTTTGTGTGTGTGTATATAATTAATATATTAAAATAATTTTAATATATTTATATTTTAAAAACTTAATTGTTTAGTAATGCATTTTTAAACCTGATGGATGTAGCTTAAAGTCCCTGAGTTTATATTAATGTGCAATGGCAGCCCAGTGATGGGGATTGCTTTTCAGTTCCCCTGCTACCAAGCTGTGACTTGCTTCTTATTCTGCTGTATGGACATCGAAAAGCTTCTTGATGGCATGGAAACTTTGTAAAGCCTAGAGGGAGGATAGCTATCCAGCCAGTCCACCTGACTTGCTGCCCTTTTGCACAGAGTGTGCCTGCAAGCAGTGAGAAGGAGAAGGAGCAACAACAGACAAATAAAGTTTGGGGACAGGTAGTCAGAAGCTTACTGTGGCTAGAGTGAGCCTAATATGCTTATGCCTGGGCTGGTTTGACCACCTCACTGAAATCCAGACAATTCTTGGGGATCTTGTCTGGAACAAGTTTGAGAAATGTCACACACTGTACAAATTAGGAGGCAGACCATATACGTTCACACTGCCAATTCAAACTTCATGGAAAATTATCTTTTGCAACTGAGTCCAGTATGTGACATTTCTCAAACATGTGGCCAAAATTAAGCCTGCATACACACACAGCTAAATCCAGAAACCAGTGGGCTCATAACCACTGTGCAGAACCACTATGGCCTCATTGAAACTGGTAGGATTTCCAAGGAAATTAGGGTTGTGGAACTCAACTTTTCCTTAAATTGTCATATACAAGGGCCTCTTAGTGATTTGTAAGACAAAGAAACATTTCTTTGTGTATCTGAAGGTTCAGGATCCTTAGTTACTACTTTGAGTGGTATCAGCCATGGTTTTGTGTGTAACACAGGTGGGACTCAGCCTTCCCAGAGGCCACACAGTGGCACTTCAGTAACAGTACTGTTCACATTTCATGCTGTAGGCCCATAGCACCACATTCCAGAAGAATATTTTCTTCAGAAAGTGAGCAGGACAGCATCAAAACTTATAGGTCTTCTCAGCACAGTTTGGTGTGATATAGTTACACAGTGTCAGCAAGATAGCACTACAGGTGTGAAGTATCTACCTCATCCAGTTAGCCTGCTTCTGCAAGAAAGCCCTGTAAAGTGTGATGCTCTTACAGCATGCTGTTTGGGCGAGGTTGGTCAGGCTGCCATGATGTAGCTCTGGGTGTAGCTGTTAGCCAATCCAGTGGTGACCCCATTTTTCTTTTATAACACTAGAATGATGCCTAGCTGTACTAGGGCTGCTGCCTTATTCTTTGTTTGTGTTTTGTCTTCTGTAGATGGAGAAGGTGATGGTGATGGTGCAGCAGGAAAGAAAAAGAAGAAGAAAAAAAAGAAGAAAGGACGTAGGTGTTGGCTGCATTTGAATTGTGTGGTCTTTATTTGTGTGCTTTTAGTAAGGATTACCCAGAATTAAACTTCGTTTGTCTTAATGGAGCCACTGGACTCAAACTTCGTTCTGTTGCTGTATACCATCTAGTCCAATATTGTCTAATTGGATAAGCAGCAGGGAGTGATTTTTACATATCTTCCCCAGCATTTTAAAAAGGGGAAGGAGAAGTATTTACGAAGTATTTTCCAAAAATCGTCCCAAGCCAATTGCCTTGTGCATAGAGTACCAAACAGAGACAAGAAAACACAAACCATTAGCAGTTGTCAGTCTTTCTAGCTAGTGGGGTGGGTTCATATGTGCTTGCTCTCCTACTACAGAGGCCCTTCTTATTGCAAGGAGTTAAAACTCCCAGTAGCTGTGGGTTGGGTCAAGTGGAGTGTCCAGTATTTTGCTCATTATATATACTCAGTTGTATTGACTCATTGTGTTGTAATCCTCCTTGAGTCCAAGTAAGAAAGGCAGACTATAAATAATGTAAATAAATAATAGCATTTACTCTCATCTTCTCCCTTAAAGATTTAATATGGAGTTGTGTGGAGCAGACTGGAAGTTAAATTTTAGTGCCTGAGTACAGACTTTTTTTTTAAGGGTCCAGTGCTTGCCTTGTTATTAGGGTTTATCCCAGGAAATGGGAGCTGTTGGCATATTATGCACAGATATTGTGGCTATTTGTTGCATGCAAAAGGCAGGTCTTTATGATAAATGCAGCTCCTCTTGGTGATTGTAAAAGGCACTCCAAGAATTGGAGAACCTCCTGGCATGTTTTCTGTTTTGGGTGTTTGAGCTCGACAGGAGGCATGGCTTCTTTCTTTACTTTGCTTTAAAAGTGATAGAACCAGATGTTGCAGTATAAGAGAACTAAATTCTGCATTTCACCTAACAGCTAAAGTCCAGACAGATCCTCCATCTATTCCAATATGCGAATTGTTTCCCAGTGCGGTATTTCCAAAAGGTGAAGAGTGTGAGTATCCACCAACACAAGATGGGTATGTATCCTGTTTGAAGTTTTAAAATGCACAGAGCAAAAGACTGCTAACATATCTTCATATAGATATTGCAGTATACTGCAGTGTTCTCTCTTGTTGATGCCACAAATTTTGATTAGTGTATCAGGCATAAGGAACAAATCCTGGTTTCTCTGTAAACCTTTGTCTCCTTTTTGTGGGTCTCCTGGCAGGAAGGTCATCCTCTTATATTGCTGTCTCTTTGGCTAAATGGCTGAGAAGGGAACGCTACTCAGCAAACTCTGGGTTGTGAGTTCAGGCATAGCAGCAAATGGCCATTAGTACAATCTCTGGTTAACAAAGAAACAAAAACTCTAATTATAAGTCCTTGTTTGCCAGCATTTAGACATCACAAGTAAAGTTTGCTCAAAACCACAGTTCAGAAACTGCAGTTCATCATGTTACCTGAATACAGAGGGTTGAATTTTTGCAGGATCAGCTAAAAGAAATATTCACAAATATTTTCCTAGTATTCTACCTCCACCCCCCGCCCCCACGAGCCATGCGCTTTTTATATTTTACAGCTTTCCATTCCTTTAAAAACAAGCCTTGCAGTACAGTGTTCTTTTAAATTCAGTGCATCTAAGAGAACTCTCCATATTTTGATATGTTCCTGCCCAGGAATTAAGATTGTGGGGATTTGCCTTCCTGACTCCCGCCAATTAAAGATGTTCATTTGGTGGGTGAGGGAGGGAGGGGGGCTTTTTTTCATGACAGCCAAACAATTATGGAACCACCTCAGCAGGGAGGTGCACCTGGCTCCCTCATTGTCAGTCTTCAGGAGGCAGTTGAAGACCGTTTTAATTAGGACTGCATTTTTTACTTAGTTTTTATTATTGGCAGCAGTGCTCCTGCTAGGCTGTGGAGTCTTGTGAGCAAAAATTCTACTTTGTGAGCTACTGGCATTAAGGTTGTGGGTGAGTGATTTGGCTACTGCATAAATTAGTTTGCTCTGGAGCCATCCTTCCTGGGCTAAGACAAAAATGTGTGAGCTGGAGACTAAAAAACTGTGAGCTAGCTCACACTAACTCAGCTTAGAGGGAACATTGATTGGCAGTCCTATTTGGAGTTTTTAAACTGTGACTTGAATGGTTTTTATAATTGTTTTTATCATGTTGGCATACTGGTTTGTACTTGATAATTTTTCTTGCGTACAGGATAGGTATGGATTTCAGGGTCAGTTTTTTACGTTCCACAAACTCTGGGTTTGCCAGCAAAATATACTTGAGTGTTGGAAGGCCTAAGACCTCTGCCTGTATTTTGCTTGCAAAAGCTGACTCATGCATGTGTATGTATGACACAGTCCATGTGTGTTGTATTTGAGGTCTTGGAAGTCAAGTAGTAACCTGAGAAGCAGGCCCTCAAGCGCTTTCACTTCAGCTGTTCCATCCGTTTTTTCACAGGCTCTCAGAATCATTCAGTGTTCCCTCTAAGCTGAGTTAGTGTGAGCTAGCTCACAGTTTTTTAGCCTCCAGCTCACACATTTTTCTCTTAGCTCAGGAAGGATGGCTGCAGAACAAGCTAATTTATGGAGTAGCCAAATCACTTGCTCACAACTTTAATGCCAGGAGCTCATAGAGTAGAATTTTTGCTCACAAGACTCCACAGCTTAGAGGGAGCATTAGGATCTATCCTTTGTGGCTTTTACAGCGTTGCCCTGGCCTTACACACTGGAACCCATCTTTTATTTAACACACTTGCCAAACTCACCATAGTAGTTTAAAAAGTAGTTAGGAGATTCTGTGATGGCACTTTGAGAATAAATTAAGAGCAAGTATTAATAACAAGTGCATTCTTTTAAGATTATTTCTTGGTATTTGTGTGTGTGTGTGTGTGTGTGTGTGTTAGCATCTGGAAGTCACATTGACTTCTGGTGACTGACCCCTACTGGGGGCCCGGAGGATATTCAGAGAGGTGGCTGAATAAAGCCTGCCTGTCCTCCCGATTTGGTATTTCAAGGAAGTCTCCCATCCAAGTACTAACCACAGTCAACTCTGCTTAGCTTCCGAGATCAATAAGTGCATTCTTGACACTTCTTGGTTAAATAAAGTTGCAGAACTTAAGTGACTGTGTGTAACTCGTAAAGATATTTTTTTTCTTTTGTATTTTTCTGTGTGTGTGCCCATGTCTGGAAATCATGGGGACCATTGGTGACTCCTGTTGGGGCATGGAGGACATTCAGAGATAGCCTGCCTCTGGCCCTGGTATTCTCTGGAGGTCTTCCATCCAAATGCTTGCTGGGGCCCCGCTTAGCTTCCGAGATCTGACAAGATCAGGCTTGCCTGGGCTATCCAGGTCAGGGCAATTTGTAAGGATATTTCTGATGACTAAAAAATATACTTTAAAACATTTTTTATGGCACATGGAAGATTAACTTCTTGCTTGCTTTTTAGTCATCTAAGTTCTGATTACATGCTGTGGTGACATCTGCCTGACTTTGCTTGTATATTAAAGGCGAACTGCTGCTTGGAGAACCACAAGTGATGAAAAGAGAGCACTAGATCAAGCGAATGAGGAAGTCTGGAATGATTTCAGAGAGGCTGCTGAAGCACACAGACAAGTGAGGAAATATGTTAGAAGTTGGATCAAACCTGGAATGACAATGATAGAAATCTGGTGAGAATAAACTATTTTATTGAAGGACAATATAACAGGACAGTTTTAGGGGAATTCTTCAAGAGTTAAATCTTTGTGGGATTGATTGAATGTGCTGTTTCAGTGCACCAGTCTGGTCCTCTGCCAGTCCTTGAGGCCATTGGAAGTGATTGTGGAGTCAGCAGAGATCGCAGTGCTTGAACATAGCTGTCTTTTTCTCATTTTAAACAAGAATCCATTTTGTATTTATATTGTTTCATTTTTCATAACTGCTTGTATGGGCGACAAAACTAAGGTATCAAGTAGCAGTCGTAATATTGCTGCTGGTTGCTTAACAAGATATGACATTTCCGTAAGTACTTTCCTGATCAGCAAATGGTAGTAAGAATATTGGCTTGGATCCTATGAAATGACCATAGTAGTGCTTACACGCTGTCCTGCTTCCCCCTTTCATCAGCAGCTGCCTAAGACCTCCGAAAAGCTAATGCTGAAGATTGCAGAACTTGTATAAACAAAAGCATGTAGCCTGGGGACAGCTAGACAGGCACCACTGTTGTGCTTGTGGGATTTCTTGTTGAAACACTGCTGAGACCGTTGGAACACTGCTGTTGGAAGGGGAGGATGGTTTTTTCCCATTCTTGTCTTCCCATTGCAGCACCTGCACTCTGAGTTTTTATCCATGCCAGTCCTGCCACTTCCAGAGTTGATGTTCTTGAGGTCTCAGGGCTATTGGGGAAAGGGGGAAAGAACTACATTGCAAGCATCCCTACGCTTGCAGTTGTACTGAGACTGTTGTCTGTACTCAGTGTAGCAAAAGAAAAAAAAAATGAAATTGGCTTGTAAAATACTGTTAAAAGCTCTTTCACATTTGCCCTTCCTAGTGAAAAATTAGAAGATTGTTCCCGGAAGTTGATCAAGGAGAATGGCCTAAATGCTGGGCTTGCATTTCCCACAGGATGTTCCCTCAATAACTGTGCAGCCCACTACACTCCCAATGCTGGAGATCCAACTGTATTGCAGTATGATGATATCTGCAAGATAGATTTTGGCACCCATGTCAGTGGTAAGTGTCTCCTTGCTTGTCCTGCAGTTGGGCAGCTTGTTGTGGAGGTGGGCAGCTGGGTTGATAGCAAATTATTTACTTCTGTCTTATTTCAGGTCGAATCATTGACTGTGCTTTTACTGTCACATTCAATCCAAAATATGACAGACTGTTAGAAGCAGTAAAAGATGCAACTAATACTGGAATAAAGGTATATCATCAAGGAAACTGTAAATCAGTTATTATCTATGTACTTTGTGAGAAATAATTTTTTCCCCTTTAATTTCAACCTTCTTCTTTATGTGTAATAGTGTGCTGGGATAGATGTTCGTCTTTGTGATGTTGGAGAGGCCATCCAAGAAGTTATGGAATCTTATGAAGTTGAAATTGATGGCAAAACATATCAAGGTGAATTTCCTACATGTGATTAACCCAAATGTATTTGTTTGTGTTGTGTGTTAATTTAAGATATATTGATACAGCTATTTATGACAGCTGATTACAATTGTCAGTCCCAATGAAGATATTGTGAAAACAGTTCCCCAAATGATTGTTTTTTAAAATTAAGTATAATTTTAAAAAATTATATTCCAGATTCTAAGTTTGAATTTTATTAATTACAACAGAAATGTTGTTTAAATGTTATTTAAATGTATTTTATAATGTTTTGCATTATTTTATATAACAGTGAAACCAATTCGCAATCTGAATGGACACTCTATTGGACAGTATAGGATACATGCAGGTAAAACAGTGCCCATTGTGAAGGGAGGAGAAGCAACAAGGATGGAAGTAAGTGCATTATTCTTACTGCTTCATCTTGTGTATGTTCACTTACTAGTGAGTCCCACTGAGTTCACTGGCACTTACTCCAAAGAAATGATACATGTGATTGTAGCCTTTTGGTAATAAAAATATCAAACACACTTTTAATGGAAATAAATCTTAGCTTTTTTTAAAAAGGTATCAGTGTAAACAATTTTCTGTACTATACTACTGTACTTTTTTTCTCCCCACCCCAACCCTGTTGAATACTTGTGAACTGTAAACACGGCCTGTGTATGTAAAGCTTACTTAAAAAAAAAAAAAAACAATTCCCCATGTAGGTTGTGGTCTTCAATTTAATTGAAATCAATTAAATTTATCCAGATTATTAATAAATCATTTTGTGTGGTATTATGAGTGTAAGCTAAATGTTCAAGATGCCACTGCCCCTCTTGCTAATGTGATCCTAGTACAGAACATGACTTCAGTCAACCAGGCATGAGCCATTGGCCCACAAGAATGTTCTGAAGCTGCCGTAAGCCACTCACAATGCCAGGGCATTGGATCAGACTATTAAAAGTGATTGTATACAGTATAAGATCACCCTGGCAAAGCTTGGGAATCTTTGATTTAGAGGTATTGACTATGTTCATTGTATATTTTGCATCTGTGCTATTCATATCTCTGCTACGTATGATCTTGCACTTTTATAGTTGAGAAATTCTAAGTGAGGTAATGTTTGTAGCAAAACAGTTTTATGACACCTGCCACAAAATCAATCAAGTATTGTGGCTTAACATTTGTGGACCTGATTGCATGATTTCAGATGTAAATAACATTTGAGGGTAATCATACAATCTGTTTATCTGTTTTACTTTAGGAGGGAGAAGTATATGCTATAGAAACATTTGGTAGCACAGGAAAAGGTGTTGTTCATGATGATATGGAATGTTCTCATTATATGAAGAACTTTGATGTTGGACATGTGCCAATAAGGTTAGTTCTGCTTTTACTACATACTTGAATTATTTAGAACTCAGAATAGTAAATATTGAACATAAAACAGCCAGCATGACCTTAATGGATGGTTCTGATTGCCCCATCTCAAAGTAGTTGTCATAGAGCTTGAGAAAGGCACAGAAAATTGCAGCCAAAATTATTAGAGTTGAACTTTTCCTACGCAGCTATAACATAATCTGAAATTTTGGAAGGATTTAAGAATTAGAGATTAGATCTCAGTGTCTGTTAGTTGTGATAGTGAAGTCTCCGTGTTCAGTAACAGTTGCTCAGGATGTCAGTGTTGCATTTGTCCCAAAGCCTGACTGACCACTATGTGAAACAAGATGTTGTCCTGGCTGGGCTGATATGTTTTTAACTAGATAATGTTTGTACAGAACACTCGAGGTGTAAATGTAAACAATAATCCATTAACATCATGAGGGTACTTTTAAGTTTTTAACTCCCTATGAGTGATCAACTTATTTACTTGATTTACATTCTACATTTCTCCCCAGTGGGGGCTCAGAGCAGTTTATATTGTTCACTTCTTCATTTTATGCTCACAACAGCCCTGTGAGGTATGCTATTTGAGTGCATAGCAAGTTTCCATGGGACAGCTGGGATTCAAACTGAAGTCTCCCAGTTTCTAGTCTGACACTCTAGCCATTGGGCCACACTGGCTCTTGATAAAATTACATGATGTGGATGCTTTGTCTTCACAGTCACATAAGAATTTTACATTGTTGGAACTTCCTAAACAGGCTTACCCCAAGTCAAATATTATCTTAAGCAGTTTATGAATCCCATTCTGTAAATCCTTGTATTTGATACCTTTCTGTGTGGTAGGCCCGGTTAAGAGAGAGTGGCCAGTGAGCTTCATGGCAGAGCAGGAGTTTGAAACTGGGCCTCCCTTTCAAACAGTCCCAGCTTCTCAGAGTTCTGCTAGGTCTTAACTGCTACTGGGCCTCTCCCTGTGCAGACAGATTGATTTCACTGGGCTGCTTTTCCAGGAGGAATGCCCTTATCATTGGGGAGGGATATGATAGAACTAGCGATTGAAGCTACTGATAGAGGTGAGAATGGAGGACTAATTTCTGGATCAGCATTCTCATCCTTTCAACTGAGTTCTAGCAAGTCTCAACAGATGCTGTGGTATTTGAAGGTTCATTATATAAAACAGCAGCAAGCAAAAATGAAAGACTGCACTTCAGTGATGGGTTTTAATTAAATGTAGTACATTTGAAACTTGTATTCAGGGTCTTTTGAAATGCTAAGTGTGATTACTTTCTCTAGTTTCTTGTTGTGTTTTACAATTTAGAGAAGAAATGTCATCTTAAAAGTTCAGAGTTCAGTTAAACTTTCATCTCTACCATTATGGTTTATTTTATTATTCTGAAGCTTTTCAAGTTTTATTTGTAAATAGTGACACTACAATGTAAATAGCTTCTCTTCCCTGAATTCTTTCTTAATGGTTGTCTTAATTTCAGAAGCAAATGTTTCTTTTGCCCCAGCCTTTCTTCCTGCTAATTCAATGTACTCTTTGTTCTAGGCTTCCAAGAGCAAAACACTTGCTGAATGTTATCAATGAAAATTTTGGCACTCTTGCCTTCTGCCGCAGATGGCTAGATCGTCTGGGAGAAAGTAAATACCTAATGGCGCTGAAGAACCTGTGTGACTTGGGCATAGTGGATCCATACCCTCCTCTATGTGATATTAAAGGCTCATACACAGCACAGTTTGAGCATACCATATTATTGCGCCCAACATGCAAAGAAGTTGTCAGCAGAGGAGATGACTATTAATTTCAAGGCCATTACCTCACCTGTGTACTCTAGGCTCTGTTGGGAGACACTTTGCCAGAATAAATTTGCAGTCTGTTTTAACAGTGGACAAAATGTGATCTTTCCATGTTCAGAAAGAAAGGAATTTAATCAAATGTAACTAACCAAGGAAAAACAGCTTTTGGGGCCTTTAGAATATTTCAAAAGTTCTATTTTTTTCTTTTTGGGAAAATATGCTATAAAATGCAACTTTTAGTTTGGAATGAGTTATACATATTGTTTGGAACATGTTTGAAAAAAGGCTTTTCAAATATTTATATTACCATATTCCTACCTGAATGCTTTGAATGACTTCACCTGATTTCTGCAACTAAGTTGTCTCTGGTATTGCCTTTTAAAATTCCTGGAATCCATTTTGTAAAATAAATAAATAAATACAGATTTTCAGATCTAAAGCCAAACTTGCTTTTAAAACTGTTACAACCCTAGGTAACCACTGTAAAATACTGTTTTGAAAATGTTCCTGTTGTATCTACTTTCACTAGAAGTTAACACAAGGATTGATCCATATTTCTGATGTCTTGTCTTCCTTTGATTCATGAATCCATTACCTTTCTGAGAGGTACACTGTGGCCTAGACTACTTAGGCTGATCTTTATAAGCTGTTACACAAATAGGTTATGTAGCAGGGTGAAAGTGGTGGAAAACAGATTAGCACAAACCACAATGTTACATTTAAGCCAGTGTAACAGTTTGTGAATATCAAAACTGTTGGTATTTCTTCACTACATTAAAAAAAAACTTGATAAATTCAGTTCTGTACCCACCTATTATTAGTAAAGTTGAAACTAGGCAAAATATTTCCTGAGCTATATGCTGTGCAAACAAGTGAGCAGAAAACAACATAGCAGTAACTGATACTATTTTAATAAACAGTATAAGTATTCTTAGGATGTGTTCTGATGGAGGTGTATTGTATAAGCTGTATATCTTTTTTTATACTGCAGATGACATTTGTGTAAAGACTGGTTCTGGATTTTTCCTGTTTGCAATTCACAAAACATGGCCTGGAAATCGACAATGTAATAAATTTTGAGCTTCGACCAATAGGAACTAAGGTATTTTGGGGGTCTAGATTACTTTTTCCATTAAATTCAGCAGCTTACATAATTAGATGTCCAAATTCTTTTAATATCTCTTATTTAATCCTAAAGCTAGATATAATTTTAGGTAGTTTCCACACTAATGCTTGATGGGTACAGAATATAGCTTTATCAAGCCTTTAGTAATAGAATTAGTAAGAGGTATAATAAAATTAAACAAGGCAGAGTAGCCTTCCTTTAAAGTTGTTCAAAACCAGAAAGTATCTCAAAATATGTCACCACTAGTATGCAAAAATGTAAACACTTAGAAGTTTGATTCTATTTAGCCTTTAGACCAGGGGTGTCAAACATACGGCCTGTGAGCAACTGGCTTTCTGCTGCTTCCTGCTTTGCAGAGGAAATAAAGAAATCCACGGCTCCTCCCTCTCTCCTCTGAGGAGGGGGAAGGATAGAGCCAGGAAGAAATGGAGTCCCATGTATCTTTTAAGAAGACATTTTATTCCAGCTATAAGCTTGTGTGTGTGTGTGTGAGCAGACTTCAAGGGGGGAGGGGAGAAAGTCCTGTGTTTAAGAACGTTTCTGTTCCAGATCTAAGCTTTTGTGTGCAAGAGCACTTCTACAGAGAAAGGGAGTGCCATGGCACTTGGAGAGATCTCCCTTTCCATTTTTAACAGATTGGGGGGGGGGGGGGCTAACAGCACAATTGCATTATTACTGGAAGGGAGCAAGAGTCCAGTAGTACCTTAAGGATTAACAAAATTTGTAGCAAGCCATGAGCTTTTATGATACAGCTAGAATGTGAGTCACCTATCTTTATCTTGGAGAGTCCTTTAGGGCAATTGGCGATGGCTGTGCATTTATCTTGGGGAAGGAATAATCTGATAATTATAAACAGCTATTTGCCTCCCCTAAGCAAAAAATCTGAGTTAGAGGAAACCTGGATATCCTTAGAAAACTATGTAAGGGCCCTAATGCTGGAGCACCCGGAGGCCATGGTCTTGCTGGGTGGTGACCTGAATGCCCGCTTGGGATCAAATGATGCTCTTCTGGTATCCAAATTCAAGCTGTCGATCAGTTTACCAGGTGAATCTCTAGGGTCTCTGATTCAAGAGAGAGTGTTTAAAGATCAGAAAGCAAACTATGCAGGGGCCTGCCTTTTTAACTTTGCCTTTAGGTTGGGACTCTATATTTTAAATGGGTCTACTATCAATGATTCCCCTGGTGAATTTACTTTTATGGCAGGTACTAAAGTGAGCACAATTCATTATATTCTGACTTGCAGATCTCTAGTTTCCCTGATGGAGAAATTTCAAGTACTTCCATACTTGGAGGGTGATCATTTCCCACTATTTTTACGGGTTTCTCTTGATCCTGAAGGCCTCCATCTGACTTCCAGATACCCTATCATGGTTCAGCCTACTGAGGGGGTCGGCGGTAGAGTGAGATGGTCTTATACCTTAGGTCAACGTTTAAAAGAACTTTTAAAATCAAGCAGTATGATGAACCTATGTCAAGAATTAGGGTACTCGACGGCAGTTCAAGACCCTAAGGAAGTACATGAAACTTTTATACATTTAGATCCCATATCCATTTATGAAAATGTTACACAAAAGTTAAATTCTTATCTGGTTTATCCATATAATGAAAAGCCCCAGAGATCCTATAACCGCTCCAAGCCTTGGTTTAATCAAAGATGTGTAACAGCAAAAAATCTTTTAAAATGGAGATACCAGCAATATCGGATTTCAGAGGTTCAGGCAAAGGGAGAAGCCCTAATAAATTTGCAGTTACAAAAAAAAGACTATAAACTACTGATACAATGCTGTAAGAAAGAATACTACAGAGAACTTTGGGGAAAACTGATTATAGCTGCAAAAGATAAAAACCCTTCCCTTTTCTGGAAATTAATTACAGGTAGGCTCTCAGAGCCGAAATTCCCAATATCTTCCTGTATACCATCAGATAAATGGGTCTCTTTTTTTACAGAATTGTACAAGGATGATACTCAGTCTTGCCCTCAAATAGCATTAGAGAATACTCATAAATGGCCTCCTGTAACCCCAGGAGAGATAAAATCATACATAGACCAATTAAAAAATGCTAAAGCCCCTGGTTATGATGGTATTCCACCTGAATTTCTGAAAGAAAATGAGTGGTGGGACTCTTTTTTGGCTCCCCTTTTTACATTTATCAATGAGTCAGGCCGTATGCCAAATTCATGGGGAATGGCTATAGTGGTCCCGTTTTACAAAAAAGGTAATAGGGAGGATCCATCAAATTACAGGCCAATTAGTCTACTGAATATTATAAGTAAGATATATGCTAAGCATCTCCTGGTCAAACTTTTGGACTGGTTTGTACAAGAAAATATTATAACAAGAACAGGCGGGCTTCAGGCTAGGAAGATCTACAATTGATCAGTGCTTAATTCTTCAACATCTAATTGAGAAATACTCATCTAACAGAGTAACTTCCCTTTATGCAGCCTTTGTTGACTTTAAATCTGCATTTGACTCCATATCCAGAAGGCGACTTTGGGACAAATTATCGGATTCATTTATTGATAGACGACTCCTATACCTTATTCGGTCACTACATGAACAAACTTATTTGAGGGTCAGATGTAGTAGACAACGACATCTTACTGAACCCATTCAGACCTTCAGAAGTGTCAGGCAGGGTTGTCTGTTAGCACCAGCCTTGTTCATTTTTTATATAAACAGCTTAGCTAGCTGGCTTAATACCCCAGAACTCCATCCTCCTAGACTTGCCAATAGGACAGTACCAGTGTTATTATATGCTGACGACACAGTGCTACTCGCCAGAACCCCTGTAGGCTTGAGGAGGGCTCTTGGAAAAATCTCCACATTCGGTGAGACAGAGTTCCTTACAATTATCAGAAAACCAAGATAGTTGCTTTTGGACATAGACCAAAAATTTGGTCCTGGTCGAAAAATGGCCATCGCATCGAGCAAGTTAACAACTTTAAATATCTTGGGGTAGTCCTGCAGGCCAAGGGTTCTAGACTTCAACATAGCAAATATGCTGCGGACAAAGGAGAAAGATCTGCAAACGGTATCGCAAAATTTTATCACTCTCAAGGGAGGTCATATGTTCCTGCAGCCCTTAAATTATACAAAGCCAAGATGCTAGCTCAGTTGCTATATGGTTCATTCTTGGGGCCAGCCAGTTCCTGCTTCGCACCCCTTGAAAGAGTTCAGTCTAAGTTTCTAAGAACTATCTTACAGGTTCCTAGATGTGTGTCAAATGCAAGGGTAAGACTGGAGACAGGTTGCCTAAAGGTTGAAGCTTGGGTCGGTATTTTATCAATATATATCTGGCTAAAGGGGTATCTCAACCCACAAGGTTTATTCCCCCTGATACTCTGCGACGATTTTCAATCAAATTGGTTCAAGTCTGTTCAGAGTTATTTATTGAAAATACGTCTTTCTCCTCAGGTGCTTTTATCTATGGGAATAGACCAAGCAAAAACTCTAGTCAAGCAGAGAATCAAGGATATAGAACGCCAAAATGATCTTTCCAGCATACAAAACATTACGATGCGGGCAACTATTAATAATATTGTGGGTCCAGCCAAGTATTTAACATCTCTTGAAGTAAAAGGGTTTAGAAGAGCCTTCACCTTGGCTAGGTGCTCTGTCCTCCCTTCTGCAGTACTTGAAGGAAAATACAAAGATATTCCCTTCACGGAAAGGCTTTGTACTTGTTCATTAAGGGAGATTGAGACATCAGAGCACATGTTCTTCAGATGTCCGTATTATAAAGTAGCGCGTAATAAAATCACTATGCTGACTGATCAATTGCTGGGCCTCTCCGAAAAAGACAGACTCGAGTGTCTCCTATCTGATAGAAACTCTAAGATTACCCATCAAGTAGCTAGTTTCTGTATGGAGATAATGAGATCACGTAAACTCTATGGTAGTTAGTTTAGTAACAGTAGCTCGTTATTGGAATAACTTCTAATTTCTCTTTAATGCCTTACTGATACGTTTAAAGTCTGGAAATACTGTACGACTGTTCTAAGGTATGGGTAAGCATTAGACGGAAGAGTAGGATGAATTTTAACAATTTTAACCAGCATAATAGTCCATGTCTATAGTTATAATATGTATCTAATTTTAACATTTACTTGGGATATGTTTTATTGGCCAAGTTCCATCTTATAAGTTCCCCATATTGTGTAAACTATGGAATTGTTTTATGTATTTTCTGGTCAAATGATCGTAGCAATAAAGAATATCTTGGAGAGTGAAGTGATTTCAGACACCAAATGACAGTAGCAGGCATTGGTAATGAGAGAAGAAACCTAGGTCTCAATTCAGTCCAGGAGCATACATTATCAGTTGCAATTCAGCAGTCTGTTTCTAATCTCCCTTTCAAATTCCTTTGTAAGGAAATTGCTACTCTTAGGTCAGCAACTGAATGTCCTTGAAGGTTAAAATGTTCCCTCACTGTTTTTTAAATGTTGTGGTTTCTAATAGCAATAAAAAGAGTAAGAGTCCAGTAGCATCTTAAAGACTAACAAGATTTGTGGCAGAGCATGCGTTTTCGTGAGTCACTGTTCACTTCTTCAGACTTATTTCCATTTACTCTTTGCATCCTCCTGGACTGGATCCTCCTGTACCAAACTGAGACCTAAGTTTCCTGTCTCATTACCAGTGCTGATACTTCCACACCTACTATCCTTTGGTGTATCATACCTAATCCTATTGCCATTTGGCATCTGAAAATATAATTATCTCCAGTACCTTGAATTACATTTTATGACATACATGGCCTGAGAAAGTGACATTTATGTCAGATCCAGCCCTCATAACAAAAGAGTTTGACACCTCTGCTTCATGCAGTTCTCCCCTCATCGGTTTTACACTTGCAACAACCCGAGTGGGGTTAGAATGAATGCATGCCTGGCCCAAAGACATCCTGTACTCCTCTTTGTACCCAACTCATAACGTTAAAAATATTTTCACGTTCTCAGACTAGACATCCATGTGTGGCTTACAAGAGAGATAAGACTGAACACTACTTCAGTGAGCTGAACCGAAGAAAATCTAAAATGGAAAATATGATTGGTAGCTCAGCTCATGGCTTTAGGTAAAGAAGTCTTGCGAAACCTGCTTTAACATTGCCATAACGCTTTCCCAACTGGAAGTAAAGATAGTCCAAATTATTACATTTCAAGTTTGGCATTTTATAAGCAGCCTTGCTACTTTAATGACCTTGCCTATTCTAGTAGACTATGCTTACTTTCTGTTTAACCCTTTGTTTTTACATAAATCTTTGTAGACATCTTGCTATGAATCTTTTGTACCAGTTAGATATGTGTGCTTAAAATAAGTGATCAAAAAGGGGAGTTGGGGGAAACTGGCTCAGACTTGTAGAGTGCCTTTTGATTGCATAAGATTCCTTTGCCCTTGCTTTAGCCTGTTTGACCCCTTTTCTGTATTTCTTCCTTACTGAGGTAAGTAGCTGGCCATATAACCATTTAAATTGCTGCAAGCTGTCCAATAAGTGTTTCAAAAGGGAAGGAGAAAAATAGTGTCTTCTCTAAGCTGGAATCACAGTGTTGGGAGGGATCTCCAGGGTCATCTAGTCCAACCCACAATGCAGGAAATTCACAAATACCTCCCCCCTCCACACCCCCAGTGACCCCTGTTCCATGCCCAGAAGATGACAAAAAACCTCCAGGATCCCCAGCCAAATTGGCTTGGAGAAAATTTGCTTCCTGACCACAAAGTGATGATCAGCATTTCCTTGGGTGTGTAAGAAAGGGCCACAAGAACTAAGCACTGATGCAGGGTTCCCTTTAAGTTGCACTAGGGGGTGCTGGTATATTCAGAGGCCAGCTCGGAATTTACCCTCTGCTCAGACTAAGGCATTTTCCCATCCATTGTTTCCAATGGATGGGGGCATCTCCCTCTGGGGCCCACAGAATCAGACCCCCCCCCCTTGTTCAATCCTCCTGAAACTTGGGGATGTTCCCAAGGAGAGGCACCAGCAGCCACGCTGCAAATCTGGTGCATCCACCTCAAAAACCAGCCCCCCAGCCACCCTCAGATTGACCCTCTGTTTAGCTATTTTACATGCTTCCTAAACAAGCAGCATAACAACTTTCAAGTTTATTTAACTACTATAGGTATAGTAGTGGTCAACCAATCTCAAAAAAGAGTATCAGAACCTAAGACATCTAAAGTAATTGGTCCCCTTTTGAATCCACTGGAGAAAAGGTAGAAAGATCATGCTTTTTACCAAAAAAGTTAAGGGGGGGAGATACAATTATCTTTGAAGTAAAATGGAAGTTTACCTAATTGACTTTCTTTGCTTATCAGTTACTTCACTTACTGTGCAGCTTACTTGGGGGATTCATTACCACAGCAATCCTTCATCCATTAACAGAAGTATTTTCTAACCCCGCTTGAAAAATTCTATGAATGGACAAAGCATAGTACATTAGTAATTACCGGCCAAGAAATAACTAGACGGATGCAGCAAGATCACTCGCAGGATTTTATACATCAGTCAAGTTTTGATAAATATCCCTTTATCAACTAGAACCATGTGTTCAAAAGATGGCCTAGGGAAAATGAAAGGAGATGGCTAACATGAGTGAGATTCCTGCAGTCAAAAGGCAATAGAGAAGTTTTGTATAAAATACACACACTTTTTTTTTTAATAAAAACCAGAATTACACAAAGTTGCTCACTGAAATTCTTCACCTATGCTTTCTACAACAAAAGATTACCAAAATATAAAAATGCTGAAAAACAGCTTGAGGTAAGATTTCAATATTCAAATTGCAATTTTCTTTCAAAAATAGCTCTATCAAAATTCTAGTCACTTTGAAGTTACCTACTCTCACTATGAAGTACTAATTTATACTACACTCTTCCCAAAATGAGTGCTCAGATTAGCTAATATAAAAAAAAGTATCAACACATACATTGTTTCACAGGACAAAATGAAGTACAATATTGTACTTGCATGTCTCAATATATGTACAACTCAAGACCTATACACAGTAAAATTAGTTCCAGATTAGCTGTTACCATCTCAGCTGGAACAATTAACCTCACTGTTCAGTTGTCTTCCAGGTGGTAAGCTAAGACATGAGGTTCTACATTGTCCATTTGCCTGAGTAACTCGTTGAGTATAAAACAAGATATAGGCCTGGGCTTTGCATACGTCTTCCATTGTGCACATGTCGAGCTTGGAATCATTGCAGTGTACCCAGAATCCTGAAACAGAATAATGGAAAATTATTGCTTTTAATTTTTCTTATTAAACACCTTAAGATCTACTAACAAAGAAACAAATATTATTATTTACAGAGAAAGAGCTTTATCTCAAACTAGAATAGAAAAAAACTACAAGAATGATTTGCAATGTCCAGATCAGACACTGAATTCTAAGCTGAAGAAAGGCTATAAGATGACACACATTACAAGTGTTTGGAGATTCTACATACAGTGTTAAAAAGTCATTTCAGAAAATTACTATAATTTAAATTCATACCTCCTTCTGAATTATAGCAATAAGCTGTGTAGTGGCCAGAGCCAAATCCTTTCCCATGGTGCATCACAACAGCAGACAAGTCATAGATAAAACAATCCGGTGCAAGGGACTTCAGACATTCTCTGCAGCAATATGGTTCCATGTTTAGCATCTGATCAAAGCTAACATGTACACCAATCTTCTCCCGATGATTACGTCCTGACCATCTTAAGGAGGAAAATGTAAAAAGTTACATTAAATAAAACATAATACATTACATGAAAGGCTGAAAAGCTTTGCTGTGGATTAAATCTTGGGCATAGGTGATGTCTGGGTTCATGCATCTGCTTCATTTGTGACAGCCAATGTGCTTCCCAGAAAGCGGAGTGACTGTCACAGTGGAACAAGACTAAACTGCCCACCATATTAATTTCCCATGCCTCACTGTGGAACCTCATATGACAGCCTGCTGAAATGCCCTAGTTCAAGATTTGCCTTCAATCAACACCCTTCCTTTCACAGCAAGTCTGGCTGGTTGGTTTAAACCTATTTGTGAAACTAAGTCTCTGCCCATTGTTTCTGGAGCTCGACTCTCCTCTTCTAGAAAGTTATACAGAAAGGAAAGGGTCATTAGTTGTGGCTTTTATCATCACTGATCTGCAGTAAACAGGAAAAAACAAACACTTGTGGAATTCCTCCTTTTGTCCAACTCCTTGTTCTCTTGCTGTGATCCCCCCCCATTTTAGTCCACAATCTACTGCTAGAGTTCCTCTGCTTGTCTATTCCCTTGCTGCCAAAAGCCCAACTGCTCCTGTCACTACACCTTATGTGTAATTTTGCCTCAGCCTGCCTGTCTCCTTGCCCTCCACTTCTTCATTCCCATGTGCCTCCCACACATTTCTTCAGATTCCTGATTTTCTGTTCATTGTTTACTATCAAACTTTAGTTAGCTATGTTGACTAGACCACCTGAAGATTACAGCCTAGGACCCTGATTAACTTTCTCACTGCATCCCTTGTTAGTAACTTTTCCCCCAGGCCTCCATCACTTTCATCTAAACTTTCCTCGTATCTCTGCATGCAACTCACCAAGCTATTATGCCCCCTTTCTTACAGTTACCCTACTTATGAACCTTTTGGAACCTTCCATTTGCCCCCTATTGTTTCTTCTGTTAGAACCTGACAGGCTTTTCAACAAAACTTACAGAAGGTGGAACATTAATACTGATGACACCTTTGTTCCTCCAGAAACCAAAATGCTCAAGAACACTCCATAAAATCCATAGCAGCTCAATCACTACCAGAAATTTCACCACAATATATTTAATATACTGTAGCACAGAAAGTGGACAAAAGGGTCCCTTTAACCAATGCCTGAAGAGCACATATGCTGGAATCTCAAGAAGCAGGGTTTACAGACCACTTAGGTATATAGTTCTTGGGGAGGGGGGGGGGAATGAGCTAGGATTCCTTGAGAGATGGCTGCCAGCCCCTATTCTATTTATACACATATCCATGGTATAGTTTACTACATTACCTGAACCGCTTAAGGTGTAGTCGCAGAACTTGAGGTAGTCGACATACCATAAGCTGCTTTTGTGCTTCTGTAAGTATAACTGGCTTGGAAGAAAACTTTCTTCGTTTTGCTGAAGAAAGAGGGAAAAAAACCCCTCTATTTACATACTCAATAGACCAAGTCCTGCACTAAAATGTACACAATTTGGGTAACACACTTCAAAACTGACTCTATTGGTCTGCAAAGGAATTCATGAAAATACACAGCTAAGTTAAACAGAATCCATTTCTTGAGCTATCCTGCAAGTATTGTTTTGACTCACAAAGTATTCAGAATAGAACTATATAATTTATGTAGTTGACCACTGCTGAATATGCCAGACCACCAATGGTTATAGCAGGGGATGTAACACAATACTGCTAGCTGAACTGATTTAATCATTATACACTTATATGCTAAAAGTTGCTCAAATCATATTTCCTTTGTACAAAATGGTCATAAAGGAGTTTAAAGCTGCATCATCTTTTTATTCTTATTGATGAATGTCCACAAGAAAATGTATTTTTCTGATTTTTTTAAAGAAAGTACACAGAGGGTATCAATATCAGCTCTGACTCTGGCCTGGTAGAACATTCTCCCAAGTGAGATCAGGGCCCTGAGGGACTTGCTACAGTTCCGCAGGGCCTGTACAATGGAGCTATTTCACCAGGCCTATTGTTGAGTTGGCGGGTGTCTAATTACACTGGCCTCCCCTACTCTGTTTAGCACCGTCCTGCTCCATACTACGGGTTGTGGCTTCTACCCACTTACCTAGTACCTAGTTCATTTTGGGCACACATACACATAGTTCTTCTCGGGAGCTCTTATTATTTTTGCCTGATCGCCATTACCTGATATTTGTATAGGTCTTAATATTGTTTAATTATGTTTTAATCATTTTAAATTGTTCTATTTATAATCGTAACTGAGCCCTGCAGTGTAGGGGGAGGGAGGGGTAAAAATCCAATTAAATAAATATTCTTAATTGATGCTAGTTTACATTTTATATGGAGAACAGATGCATGAGTACATACTGCCTTTACTCACTGTTGCACTGATCACAAGCGTATATCTTTCCTTCCAAGGCTTCTGTCTCTGTAAACTTGGCCAACATTTCTGTCAACAAACAGGGATACTGACAGGTCGTCTCTTTCCCATTGCAGTGGTATCTTTCTGGAAATTCCAGTGACAGGTCCCAGAAAGGTTCAATAGTATTTGACTTATTGTCACAAACAAGACATGTAACCTGTAAAGACAAACCATTGCTTAAATTGGAAGCAGCAGCAGCACTTTTATTTTTTGTTTGTTTACAGAAAAGTCAGCTAAGGTGGGATGGAGATATGAGAATTGTTTATAAAATTATGCTGATAAGTGAAGAAGGTGGTTAGAGAGAACTTTGCTTCCCTCTCCCATGGGCACCTAAACTTGTGGACACACACAAAAACTGATTCAGGACATTAAAAAATAAGGCCAAGACTGATGGTGCAAAATCAAGTAAAATATATTTTATTACTCAGTTAAATTTCCAAAAATTCCCTACATGTTTCACCAACAGGCTTCATCAGGGGAATCTGTAATATATAATGACAACACTGTGTTTACATTAGTATAGTAAAAATTATATAACTAAGATTTTGTATTAAAGTTCAAATCCAGTACCTAAAATATCAGTCACATACAAAACCCGCTAGAACTTATTCTGCTCTTGAGACTGCATGAGGAAGAGAAACTCCTTGTAAAGAAGAGAGAGAAGACTGTCCAGCACCCAACAGGTTTGGGCTGAAAATTAAAGAATTCTTTGCATACTCCAGACACTGACACCTAAAGGGTTAAATATGTCTTTAGAATTGCTTCAGATTCTGTAAAAAAAAAAAGAGATTATGTCAACTGGGTATCAGAATATAGTAAAGTTCTTCCAGTGACAATTAGCTACTGATCTTTTTTACTCTTTTTGAAGAACTGACTGCAAGACAAACAGGTTTGTAACATTCATTTAGGCAGATAAAAAAGAATTCTTTAATTTTGAGCAGATTCCCCTGATGAAGCATTGTGGTATGTACTTTTGTCACCTGAATGCCAAATGGGTTGCACTGCCTGCTCAGGAATAAATCCATATCTGATCAGTTCTACTGTACCACTGCTGCAACTGCTTCACAGAGATCACTCCATAAGATAGAATGTTTTAATGTCAGCAGTGTCGGATGTTTATCTGGTGCTCTAGACAGGAAGACTAAAGTAAACGTGTAGGAATCACCATGCCGGGAATACTGGGGGCACTCTGATAAACAGCTGTACTTGCAAAAGACTGACAAAATTCACAAGTGTTTTACTCTAGAGCAGAGTCAATGAAAGTGCTCTGTGTTAACTGATTAGTGAATGAAGTTAACTGAGCTATTAGTAGCTGTATCCACCTTCTTAAAAGAAATGTAACATGGTGATAGGATGTTGGTTAAATAAAATTATTGTAGTTAAGATGATGTGGCAACATATCAAACCCTGTTGGTTTTAAAAGAAGGGCTTTTACTGGGTAGGTAGAAAAGTTACAGCAGCTGCAGACATGTATGTTCCAAGCACGCATTATACAAACCTCCCACAGAAATTCAAGTCTGCTTTGACCTGAAAACCCCGCTCCTGTTCCAGATCTCAGTTTCTTCTCATGTGTGTCTCAAATCACAGCAGGCTGCACTAGACTAGCTGTATTAAACCATTTGCTCATTGAAGAAAAAGGCCCAGACTGCTTCAGATGATATTAATTTACCACTGTATGTGTTCACTTACGACTAAGTATTCTGATAGAACATGTCACACACAGTATTCATTATTCTTCAGGTGAAAAGATACTATAATGTCTTCTACATTCCCTTGTCTAACTTTCTAATTTCCCTTCAAGTCTGCAAGAAGTTACCGCAGCCACATTCAGACCAGCTTCTTTTGTATTTAAGAATTGTTGGGTACATAACTCTGACCCGTTCTTAATAAACGTTTTCTAAGAGCTTGTAAGTTGCTATAATTATTGATTTGCTGAACCCATGAGGCGAACATAATTTATCATCATGATTGCATGCCGTTCCATTGATGTAATGACATTAAAATCTTAATCTGGTGTTAGTACTGAAGTTGCATACACCAACTATAGTTCTTACAGCCCTGGCTACGTAAGACAGTCATTTTTTAAGTTCTCTTACTGGAATATCAACAGTAACTACAGTAAGTTTGCTCCAGATAAGTGCAGAGTACTTGACAGGAGTCCAAGTCAGCTTATTTATGTATGGGTACCTGCTTCTGAGCATAAGAAGTAGTGCAGGTTAACAGTATGTAACAGTAATAGAATAGAAAGATGCCTATTTTGAGAACTGTATGTTTGCAGCCATTATAACATGAAAACTGAAATTCTCAGAATACTGTTATATCAGCTAAGAAAATACTCTTAGAAACTGAAACCTTTAATTGGTGCACTTGGGCTGCAGTTAAGGGTTTATCTTTTAAAACCTCTGTACAAGACAGTTTCATGTGTTCCTATATTTACCTTTCCCCAAGTTAAAATGAAGGTAAAATAAATCAGACCTGAAAGCTTGCTTGTTAGAGGGGTCCTGATATGTCTCTATAGCTGTAAGTAATTTTGATAGACATTCCTACACTTACATACCTTATATTTCACATTTCAATTATTTCTGCCTAAATACATTTATAATTATTTATTGCAATATTTTTGTTATGAATACACACAACATACCTGACTTAAAAGCTGTCCTTGAAAAATGGTGTTGACCACATTCAAAACCTGCTTAATGAGCTTCCTTTGAGAAGTGGGAATAAAAGCTGGGCATTTTGTCCCAGCTGTCTCCAATTCCTGCTGTACTTTATCCAAAAGTTCACAGAGAAATTCCTGAGCATCTTGTTGGGCATAACCACGGAAGGCTGGTATGAGTCTCCACACAGAATGGAGCATGGCAAAAGGAGAGACCAAAGCCCACTTGCCAGACCACATGACTTGAAACAATGTATGTAGTTCATGACAAAGTGAAATGTACTTTGAACTTGGCTCCTTAGGTTGAATAAGTTCCATATTTCTACTATTTGATGCTCCACCACTTAAGCCTGAAGACACACTACATCGCCTCGTTGAAGATGTCTTTGCCTTCACTTGGCTTTTGTTCACATGAAAAACAGAGCCAGCAGATGGAGGATGCTGCTTAAAGGATGACCTTGTTTTCCCACTTGCTGCAGCTGCTAACAATTCTTGAGTCTGGTTCAAATCAAGTTTTAAAAAACATTCCCGAAATATGAGCAAATGACTCAACACCTGAAGAATAGAGTTCATATAGCATGTATTTCCCAAGTTCCTTAATCCTGTTACACCAGGAGTCACTGTAGGCCTTCGTTTAACTGGAGAGTCATTAATTTTTTTCAATCTTACTTCTTCTGAGGTAGCTGTTACTTTCAGCTCTATAGCAGAGTCCAAATTTTGGGACATTTTTAGTGCACACAGAGATACATCTGAAGATTCTCTACCTTGATTTTGCAAGCGAAAGCTCTTCCTTGGGGGCATTTTTTCCATCTCTTCTTTCAACTGGCGCTTTCGCTCTTCTCTTCTTTTCCTAGCGTTGATCCTTCTTTCTTCTGCCGCTTCTCTTAGCTTCTCTTCCTCTAAAATCCTTTTGCCACTTGGTGTCTGTTCAAACCAAGATCTAAACACTTTCCCCATTAATGCATGCCTCCTATGCCACAGAGCTGTGAACATACGGTCTTGATTATGAAGCAAAGCTTGAGCATTATTATGGGAAAGATAATCACTTGTGCCCATTGATCGCAAAGTCCTGCCACTACGAGTAGTACAGTCATAGTTTTGACTCTTGATTGCACTTAATGTACTTCGCAAGAGTTTTAAGTCACCAGTTGCATTATCATTAAGAACATAGTCATCACAAAGGTAGCAGAAAACATACAGCTCATTAACTTCCAATGCCACAGGATGATTGCTTTCCTGAAAGTGCTTTAGTGCATGTTCTTCAATGTATCTTCCACAAGCCACATGTGAGCAGCTGAGACAGGCCCATACAGATTCTGTAGTATTGCATACCATGCAATGCCATTTGTGAGGGTTCACGATGGAATGGTCCTGAGCAAGCCGCAGCCGCCCTACATGCTTACACTTATCCATTGTCAATATTGCAATGTTGACGAAATACTACAGAAATGCATCATCCAAACAGTCCCCCCAGTGTTTGCATTTTGACCTGCAAGTGAGAATAACAATTAGTGCTGCATACACTGCCTGAAACTGCAAGCATTTGCTCATACAATTATGCTCATTTAAAAATAAATTCAATCTGGGTTACTTAAATCAGGTGTTTGAGGAAACTGTTAAATTAAAAAGAACCCTGCTCAAGAACATGGTATTTATATCTTGAAACATGCTTATATACCACCGCTTCATTTTTAGCCTACTAAAACCCCAGTTTTTGTAACAGCAGAGTACAAGGTAAGTGGAAGAAGGGAAGACCCTGCTAACTGGCTAGCAGCAGCTCAGTAAGATCAGGCTGAGTTAGTTTCTCCTTTGCTCACAGATACTTGTAATTTGGGCTTATACTGATTCACAAGCCTGTGGACACTCTTAGCCTACGAGAGCTGTGGCCTAGAGCTGGCAGAAGATCTGCTAGCACAGAGAAGGAGAGGAGAACCTGCTCTGTATTCAAAAGCCTCCCCTCCTTTTTTTTCTTTCCTTCTTTCTTTCTCGACACTTTGGGTCCCCACTGGGGAGAAAAGTGACAGATTAAATAACATAAAACAAATAAGATCACATGCAAACACCCTCCCCCATGAGACCTATTGCTGGGACAATACCATTACCTACCCTGCTGTCCTTGATAAAAGGACAAGAGCATCATGTAATAAACCTTTTCCAACTCCGGGAATTATGAAAATGCAAGTAACATGGCCCCAAGGACCTCATGCAGGATTCTAATGGTAAGGGCAGCTCCATATACCTAGCACAGCCAAAATGTTTCACTGACAAAAGCGTGTGGGGTAACAGAAACTTGAGAGACAAGTAGAACATACCTAGGGGGCTCTAAAATGCTTGCACCACACAGAAGCCACTGCAGCACTATAATCTGAGCTACTACCATTATGAGAACTGCACCCATTACGACAACTGTCCACGCAAGCAAGCAAGAAGTGGGGAAGAAACTATCCAGTTGTTTTAATACAAATGTTCTTTTCTCAGAAGCTAAAGATCCAGAATGTGAAGAACTGAACGGGATGTAAAAAGCAAGGCAGTCAGGAGAGATTATCATCATTTAGTATTTTTTAAAAACAACAGGAGTTTTCTCCTTTAGTATAAGTTTTTTTAGAAGTAAGAAATGTAGTGAAACAGGTTATTAATATTATAAATCTAAAGGACAGCATAAATAAGTTCAAAATTAAGGAAAGTAGTAGCTGTTCACTATTTCAACCTATACATATTTGAAGTTATCAAATTAAGACAGACTTCTGTTTAAGGACCTGTTAGTCATCTAATTCCTGAACATGGTCTACTGAGAAGTTATACAACTGGGGCACAACACTGTTGTGCCAGCACATCACCACAAACTATGGTGCTATAAACTGAGCCCTGGATATTATCCCAGTGTAAGAACATAAGCTAACACAACTGTAATGGAAATGAACAAGGTAACTTAATACAGAACACATATATAGTTACATTAAAAGAAGCCACCGTTTTCCCCTGCACCTATACATATCTAGCAAATTCCAATTATACAAGGGCAATACGGTTATAACATGTAAGAATAATATGTATCCAGAATAGTTTAATGCAAAGTTTTGAGCTTTTATGTTTACCTGAAACTTACATTAAATACTTTCTTAGTGAAATATGTTGGAAATTTTATTAATAATTTATCTGTTTATTAATATATTAGGAAGTGTTTTAAAAATTCAAGCTATATAATTGAACTAAATTGATACAGACATTTCAACACTGTAACATTTCTGACATCTGCAGACTCTAGAAAAATTAAAATGTTTATATATTTTAGACTCTTTCAAAGAAGTTAAAATTAATAGATGCATATTCTGCAGCAAAGTAATTCCCATTCTTTAACCAAAATATATTTGAGCAGGGTAATACGCCAGCCAAAGTATTAGGATGGCAAAGTAGTAGTAATACAGGTACAATTCCTCAAACATGGCCAGAAGACAATATTCATAAGGCTGAAAAACACCCAGGAAAACTAGTACTGTATCAACCACCTCTTTACTGTAGTTCTAATTAATGAGAAAGACAACCAGACACGTCTGAGAGATATGCTTTAACAGAAGGAGTAATTAATTGTATTGCTCTCTGTCCAAAGCAAAGTATCTCAGCTGCATTTTATTTTGTCAATGCAAAGAAGATACAGAATCAAAGGGAACTTTTTAAAGGAACAGTCAGCAAAGTTTGGTTTTGGAGGGTATTTTAGGAAGCTGGATTGACTTGATATATAGTACTCCCCTGCCAGGATTATGGTGAATGGCTGTGTTTCAAAGTCTCATTTCAGCATGGATTTGGGTGTATTTATGTATTTAAATATTGGTAAATTAGGAGCGATCTAGGGGAACATAAAAGTACCGCTATTAAGAATGAAACAAATAAGATAATGTATTAGGAAGAGGATTTCTAATCTGATTAGAGACTTTCCATAATTTTATAGGAGTTTTAATGGATTTTAGAATACTACCTGGCTATAGAGTATGAATATATCTGAGCTTTTGGGAATCTAGGACAGGACCAACTAAGAAAGAACATAGAAAAATCAACTGGTTCTAGATGGTGGAGATATCTGATCTCTCTACCATCTAGAACCAGGAGATATCAGATATCTAGGGAATTCAGTAAACTGTCTGACAGAGAATAACCTGCACGTCTCTATTATTAAAATTAACATCCTTCCTAAAGCTGCATTCATGTTCCTTACAACATCATTAGCTATGCCAACAAAATCAGAATAAAACCTGAGCCATTTTTTTAATGTTTGGAATTATAAATTCCCCACATAAAGAGTAAAGTAATGCAAGAGGGTTCAGTGTACGGGGGACTTGCATTCCCAGATAGAAAGAGCTATTATCACACTATGAGGAGGTTGGGAGCTCTTCCATGTGGTACACTTCCAAGACACTCCAGAAACACTGCAACATGGACAAAACCCAGCTCTTGTTCAGAGCTGCAATGGGGTGGCAAGAATCACTCCTGTAGTAATGCTGCATTCTGCAGGTGTTCAGGATAGAGAAGACATAACTGGTGACAAGGGGGGGGGGCAATACCTCAGCAAGCCCAGAAATTTTATGGACTTCTTATTATGTTATGTATTCTTCCTGGTTGAGAGATGGAAGCAGAGGACAGACTGTTGTTCTGCCACACCTCCGCGGCGTGGCAGAACAAGGCGGGGGGAATTGCTGCCGCAAGGAAGCCGCCCACAGCGTCCAGACTGCGGGCGGCTTCAAGCAGTGGCATGCGAACGTCGCATGGCTCCCCCGGCTGGTGCGCGTTCTTCACACCTGCCGGAAGCGGGTAGAGTGCACACGCAGCAGCCGGGAACCACTTTTAAGTGGTGCCCGGCTGCTGCGGGAGGAGCGTTGCGCCAGACGCATTGTGTCCGGCCCGCCTCCTCCAGGCAGATGTGGTAGTCTGGACTGCCGCTCTGTCTCCGCTTTTAAAGCGGAGGCAGAGTGGGCCAGACTGCCAGTCTGTCCTCAGCCGGAGTCAACACTATTTGCAGCCAAGCCGGGTTATGTAGTCCTCATCTAAGACTCCCTTTGCAGATGTGTTTCATTAAACTCAGACCTCTTCCAATTATGTTCACAGCTGGAAACCAGAATTTTTAGAACAAAAGGGACAAGCAGGTGAGAAGAGCTGAATGAGTCCCACTACTTATCTCTCCCCACCCAGCCATACTGTATTCCCCTTGCAGATGCTATTTTGAAGTTGGGCTCACTTTCTGTATCAGACCTCAGATTTGGGGTGGGAAGAACAAATCCAGGACAGAGGATTCAGGGGAAAATGGGGAGATTCTCATGCACACATCATTAGTGTGCCCCCATTTCTCTGAAAATCAGACCTATCTGTGCACTAAAAGGGCAAGTCTTCTGCCATTACATGTAGCTTGTGCCTTGAACGCTGGAAGTGTAAAATCTGTTTGTGTTTTTACTGCAGAGATAGTGGCGATGGAACTCAGAGACCTATAGTGTTGCAGACAAAAGAGACCAAGCACAATTAGATTACAAACAGAAATAAAGTGAGCAAGAGCTTACTTATAAATGGCCTGGGATAAGAGCTGAGCAGCAAGGCAGTCAAACTTGAGGATGACACGAAGTGATTCAGGATTTCAGTGACTGACTCAAGAAGTTTAAATAGCCAGAAAATATGTTGTTGAATAAACAATAAAATGGCAAAGGACATTAATTACAAGTCAAGATAAACACAAAGTGATGAACAATGGTGCAAATTCTAAATGAATAAATACAACCACTCTGCTGGGATCTACACTAACTGACCAGTAACAAGATCTTAGGTTTGTAGTGGATAGTCATTCAATGCCAGACAATGTACAGTAAAAGCAAAAAAGGCAAATTCCATGATGGAAATTATTAGGAAAGCGGTTGAAATTAAAATGGCTAGTATCACAATGTCTTTGTATAAAAATCTTTGGTGCAGCCATATTTGAAATGCCACATAACACCATCTCAAAAAGGAGAGCTGGAAAAACTGAAGAAAAATGCAACCAAATGGATCATCAAGAGATTAATTTTCCTTAAGAGGAAAGTTTAAGTGTTTAGCTATCTATTTTGTTAAGTCCCAAAGGGAAGAGGAGCAGGAGAAGACATGATATATGACATGGCAGAGAATTACAAAATTACGGTATGGATCCCCTTCTCATACTTGAAACTTGGAATGACCCACTGAAAATTACTGAAAGGCTCAGACAGAAGCAAGTATTTCTCAAAATGCATAAACATGGAATTCACTGGTACAAAATGAGATAGTGGCTACTTGCTTGGGGTGGAAAGGCTTATCAATGGAGGAGTAAAGACAAGATAGCTGAAGATATCTCTTAGTTTTAGACAAGGACAAACAACTGGGAACAGTTGCCCACATCTTCTTTGTAAGCTTCTCAAAGGCATATAACTCTTCTCTTTTGGAAAGAAGCTGCTGGACTAGCTTAGCCTTCAGCCTAAATAAGGTTAAGACGGATGCAGAAGAAACTGTGGAGCATTAAAAGAACAAGAGAGGGGGTAGCTGAGAGATGAGGGTACTGAAAGATTGTGTGTACTATTACGCACAGAGAGTGTGGAAAAGCACATGCTATTAAGTTTAGTGAGAAAAGGTGGTTAATGGAGAATGGATTTAAAAAATAATTGATAATAGTGTGACAAAATGCTAATACCCTTTATTAATCATGAAATCTTCTCTTAGTAGAAATTATTGAAATAAGTAAAATCTTAATATGCAATTGACTGTAAAACATAGCTGGCAATAAAACAGGCACCAAATTCAGTACTGTACTAGACAGCAGTCAAAGGCTCCTCTCCAGTAGCACTTGTTAGTATTTCTTTTTCAAACAGTACTTTTTTAGCACAATTCATAATGTGACAATACTGAAGTGGTCAGACTGCACAGCTAACACATACTAGATGTAACCTACAGTTCAATCCACTTCATGTTTCTTTTTTTAAACATTTTTATTATTTTCTCAAAAAAGGTGGAATACAGAAGGGAAGAAAGCATAAGGGGAAAATATAAATTCGTCAGGTTTGTCAGATATTATGAGTTGTTACGTACAACAAGTAAAATCATGTGTATTCACTGTATGTTTCTTTTGAAATAAGTCTCATGTTATGAAAGTGTTCTTAGGAATGGAACCCTAATTTCTTTTCTTTATTACTTTTTGTTATCATCACTGGGGAGCTAGTGGGGTGTAGTGGTCAGAGTGTCAGACTAAGACCTGAGAGATGGAAGCTTGATGAAACGCCCCTGAGCCAGTCACTCTCTCTCAGCCAAACCTACCTCACAGGTTGTTGTTGTGAGGATAAAATGGGAAAACTATGTCAGAAGCTGCTTTGGGTTCCCATTAGGGAGAAAAGTGGGTATAAGTAAGTCACACACATATACCTATACTCATGCAGAACGGGAAGCAGCTTTGTTTTTATTTATAGTGGTTCCTTATTTTAAATTTTAAAAAGACTAGAAGTCTCTCTATGGCCACTGTAGGTTCTTTTCTCTTTCAGTAGCTGTCCAAACCAGGGAGGAAGCAAACACATATTTCTGTTTTCATCCTGTCATTATTACAAAGTCAGAGATTCTTACATAGTTCTCCAGTGAACTAAGGGCCAAACTACACAAAATGTTGGAGATCCATCATTGGGTCTTCCATTTATTTAAGTTTACTTTCATAGCACTAATTGAATCAGAGCAACAGATCCAAACTGGGGAGAAAAGTGGGGTATAAATGAAGTAAACAAGCATAACCATTCAGTAAGAGACATTTTAAGGGGTTTCAATCTTTTAAACCCAATTTTATTTGAAGATAGGAGGCTTTTCAGAATTCCAGAAAAAATGGAATAGCTGTTTTTAATATATACTGTGTTGCTTTATTATAATTCACATTTATTGTTCCTTGATTATCTGTTAGCAAATCTGCTAACTCACAATGTCTCATAGATTTTCTCTCCCCAATACCTTTTGAAATTCCTTCAATGAGATTTATCCAGAGGCCCTAAGGAAGGGAAACTCAAAAGAGTCTGTGCCTCATTACCAGTTACTTAAACACAACAAAAGAATTCAAGTGTGGGGCCTAAACACTGCACTTGACTGCTTATTCCAAGAACTCTGATTTATAAAGCAATATGCCTACAGAATATTTACTTGGAAATAAGCTGAAATGAACACAGTAAACATACAGGCTGCAAACACCTCAGAATTCAGCACAAACAAGAGATGTTTCCTGTACTCCCATTGGTCACTGGCTCCTGATTGTGGGGGGAAAACAGATGTCAATAAAATTTATCTCTAGGAATCCTGCTGAGGATAACAGCCTTCAGGTGCATACTCAAGATCACTTCACACAGTTTTGGTGATCCTTTTGTCACTCACAATCAGGAGAGTAATGGCATATAAAATGATGGGGTTCTCCCATCATTTTCAGTGTTATGTTTATTATTCAACTGATCTTTTGTTAAAACTCACTCACAACACAGTAAAGCATGCTTTCACATTCAGCCTGATGAAGTCCTCTAGAAAACTCCAAAGCTTGCACACTGTACTGTTATTTTGGTTGGTCTTCAGAAAAGGCATAACATGTTTTGGTTTCTGTAAACCAACATAGCTACCTACTTTTCAAAAAATGAAATTAGTCTGTTCACCTAAAAGTCTGTTCAGTCATCTAAATCAGGAAGTATTTATTCTAGATCAGTTAATGAAAAGCAAACAGAGGTGATCTTACATTCTGTATCAACTTTCCAAGTAATAAAATGCATATTGCTGGGGGCGGGGACATGGATTCACGGGAAGTGCCAATGTTACATGAGTTATGATTCACGATATCCTCTGTTTTCAGAAATCTCTTATTTCAATTACAACAAGCGCTTCATTTGCAAGTCAGGTATCTCTGAAACGCAAATCCTAAACCGACCAAAAACATCTTCCGATTTGCCGAACAACGTCCCAGAAAGATGATCGTGGAACAGCCATCCCTTTCCACAAGGTTTTACGGCCTCCTCTCCCCTCCACCTCCACCCACCTCAAAAACAAAACATGTAGTCACCTGGAACGGCTTTTAACCTTCCGAGGCCGACAATGCACCGAGACTGCCTCCCCTCCGCATGGGCTTCTTTCCCACCCCTTCAACTACTTGCAAGGATGGAAGAAGACGAGACGCCTCGGAGGCCCGCCCACCCTACCGCAAGACAGGAAGAAAATAACCCAGCAGCACCCCAATAGCCGGGCTCCCACATTCGCCATAGGGACGCCTCGGAGCGGGTTTCCTGGTCGTGAACGCCGCAACAGGAGCAGCCTTGGCTTTTCCCCGTGGCGGCTAACGGGAGAGAGGCTTCCCAAAGCGAGCGTAGGAGAAGTTCCCTCCCCTCTCCGGCTCCCTCGGAGAGGCGCCAAAACCGAACTCGGGCGCTAGAACTTCCCCGAGTGACGGGGAGAGCGGAGGGCAGTAACAGGCGGAACAGAATGGGTCTCTCTCTCTTTCTTCCTTTTCCTTCACCTCCTCCCCACAATCGGTAGGTGCCGCCCCCCGGAACTTCTGCACCTCAGTCAGGATGGCCGTGTGGCCCACCTCTCACCCGCCTGGCCTGAGGCATGCCGCGGGGGCGAGGGGCGGGAAGCCCGTTTAGCTCTTCAATACCTCACGCAGCCATCGTCCCCGAAGCCGCCGCTCACCAGCCGCCGCCATCTTGTGCGCCGCGCGCTTCAGCTTCGCAAGTCACCGCCCCCTTGAAGCGTCAGCGCCGCTGCTCCTCTGCCCTCCCTCAGGCTCACACACACGGAACGCACCCGCCGTGGGGATTCCTCGAGTGCTGCGCGGGGTGATGCTCATCTTGGGCTCCTCGCTGCTGCGAGGCCAAGTCAAGGGGCTGCTCGTGCACTCCCTTCCACCTTGTCATTTCTGTCTCTGCAGAGCCCCCGGGGTTCCCTCAGCAAGTCCGCGTCTGGCTTCTCATTGACCCAAGGCGATGAAATCTGAAGCCGAGAAACCGCCTTTCCCTAGCTTGAGGTTGAGCGCCCAAAGACCAACAAGCGCCTCAGCAGCACGCAGCTCAGCTGCATCCCTGTTAAGCGCGAGCTTACCTAGAAGCAGGAGCCCCTGTGCAGTTCGTGCAGCGCCCCTTTTACGAATGGTGCTTGTTACTGTGGGGAATAGGCGAAGTGGGAAGGGGCGGGGGAGGCGGGTCTCAATAGATGGTGGACACGGGCAATGGTTCCGCAGCCGTGCTCACGCGCTGTGTCCCCAAATGTTTAGGGTCCTCTTCACCTCTGATTTGTTTATTCTGCGTCTACATAATATATGAATAATCGATGAAAAGACTGACATTCATCAGACATGTTTCAACAAGTAGTATTTCCGTATTGCTTTCAAGGGGAGGGGCGGGGTTTGCCGGCAAATCTCAATTGATTTATGGCGACCCGTAGGGTTTTCAAGGCAAGAGACAGGTGGTTTGCCATTGCCTGCCTAGCAACCCTGGTATTCCTTGGTGGTCTCCCATCCAAATAGTGATGGGGCAACTGAGATAGGGCTATCCAAGGCAGGGCCAGCTAGCAGAGTACAAACTGAGGTTAGATTTGAGCCAAGGAGTTCCTGGCATAAAGCTGGGGCTCTTAAGCCACTATTTCTTTAATCTCATTTATTATTTACAGAAGTTGCTTAAATTGTGCCATACACACAAATGAATAAAAGAAACAAGTCTGCATATGCAATGTAGTTCAAGGCACTACTGAATGAAACCAAGGGTCCAGCTACTCCTGTACTGTTTCCACAGCTCAGAACAGCTCTTGAAAACATGAGCAAAGAGTGGAAGGTGGAGCAGTCTTTGTGTCGTAGTTACAGTAGTTCTCCACCTTTTTTGAAGTGGAATTTGCTTCTAAGTTTATGTAATTTATTTAAGTGTAACTTTATTACACTCTTCAGAACCTTAAATCTCTGTGAAAAACGAGAATAGAAGTACATAAAGTTATTTCTTTTGATGACTGACTTGCAAAGTAATGCACTATATTCCTGCTGTATATTCTTTAACACTAATTTATAAATTTATAAATATATAGCTTTACTAACAGTTATAACCATTTTCCAGATTATGCAGAGAGAAACGCAGATTTCACATCAAGCTCATTCTATTCTTTCCTTGCCATGGAAACCAACTGTGAGAGACTTGAAACCTTCTTTTGGTCCTGACTCAGTTTAAGAATTACTGCATTGCTGTCACCCCAAAGAAAAAAGTTATATTCTGTATGTTCAATACAGATTGGATGGACAAGTAATTGTTAAGGAATGTATTCCCCACTTCTGTCCCTTGTATTCTTTTGCCCTCAGCAACATGAAGGTTCCGTTTAACTGTAGTAACTGATGTCCTCTATTGTTAAGGAATAATCAAAGTAATAATTTCAGGAAATACTATAATAAAGGGCAAAAAATTACCAAAACCAATTGGCAATGTGGAATTTAAATTTTAAATATAGTACTTTGATAATAATTGCCATTGATGTACATTCACTCATGGATTTTGTTGCTGCCTTTTTTTTTTACTGAAGTCTTAGCTAATGCTAAGATGCCTCTAAAACTCAGTAAAGGGATAAGATTTAAGAGACGTCACTAATGAAGAACAGGCAGCAACTGCAGTCATTAATAGTGTTATGCTTTTCTAAAACTATTGAGTTCAAGGAATTTAAGATGCTGTAACTCTCTTTAGGATTGCATTGTAAAAGGCTGAGATTTGTATCTAGACAATCTCTGTTCAGATCTCATTTTTCTATGAAGCTACTCCCTCTTAGGTCTCAGTCCTGCCCACATGCAATATACAGATAATAATACTTATCTACTATACAATGTTGTAAGGATTGCAACAAAATGAAGTATGTAAACTGGAGCACTATGTTCCAGTATGAGCCCTGCCCTCATGCTGTTTACGTGTACTTCCCTGTCAGTTGATCCTGTATATAAAGCTTGGTTGTCTGGGGCTGTGGCCACACGGCCCTTTAAATCTGGGAGCCCTCCCGGACTTAAAGGGGCCGTGGGCTTTTAGTTAGGGTTGGGATGTCCAACCCCTGGCAGAGGAGGTGGCAGCAGCGTGGGCAGACGTAGGAGTCCCGGAGGAGGAGGAGGCGGCAGCAGCAGAAGCGTGCAGCGTTGGCGTGTGGTGGCGTGCAGCAGTGGCGGAGGTGACTGGTGGCGGCTTTTTGCTGCAGAGGCGGCTGGCACCCTTCCCCGAGCCCCACCAGCTGCATGGTAAGTTTGGGAGCCCCACCCCTTTTTCACTTGGGCGCTAAGCGCCCAAGTGAAAAAGGGGGGGGGGGAAATGGAGGCAGGACGACCTGGACAGCCCTCTCTCGCAATGATTGCGAGAGAGGGATGTCCAGATCAGCCCAGCGTGGGTTCAAAGCATGACTCCCGGAAAAATAGTTGATTTTCCCAGGGTCAGGAAAAGCGCTTTGAATCCACGTTGGAGCCTGCTTCGGCGCGGGACTAGCCGCGGACGGTGTGATCCATCCCTTTAAATGCAGGAGGAAACAGCACTTCCTCCCGCATTAAAGGGCTGTGTGACCTCGGCCTGGGTCTCTGAAGTGGGATGACTGAGGAAGATGTTGCTCCTCAAAAGTAATTCCTTTTCCATTTAACCTACGGCTATCAGTAAAAAATAAACATCACAATATAATAATAAATATAATTAGTGTATTTTATGTATTTATTTACATCATTTATAGTCTGCCTTTCTCTTTTGGACTCAAGGCTAGTTACACAGAGTGAGTCAATATAATCCACTGGATAAAACATTCAGTAAATAATACTTCAGAGCGGCAGGCTCTAATCTGGAGAACCGAGTTTGATTCCCCACTCCTCCGCATGCAGCCAGCTGGATGACCTTGAGTCAGTCAGAGCTTTCTCAGCCCCACCTACCTCATAGGGTGTCTGTTGTGGGGAGAGGAAGGGAAGGAGATTGTAAGCTGCTCTTAGACTCTGAGTGAAGGGTGGGTTACAAACCAACTCTTCTTCAATAGGATTAGGGTTGTAAAACCAATCAGAAATCTAAAAATAGAACTAAAGCAAAGCATAAGTATTAACATGACACATTAATTGATGAAAAATTAATATAATAGGATTGTAAAAGAGAGCAAAAGTCCAGTAACAAGTTAAAGACTAACAAAATTGGTGGCAGGGTATGAAGCTGCTCACTTCTTCAGATACAGCTGGACTCTTGTGCTTTTCCACTGCTACAGAGAAATTAATATGGCTACCCATCTTCCTAACTGGATCCTAGTTTCAGCAAGCTAAACACAGTAGTATAAACCACAGTCCCTAATAATTTTTCCAAGTGACTGTGAATCATTTAGTACAGTGCAGCTCTATTGCCTGCATGGAAAAGCCCTCTTGAATAATTCTGTTTTGCATAATTTGCTGAAAGCCAGGATAGTCAGAGCCTTCTTGACCTCCACAAGGTGGGAGCCACAATGGAGAAGGCAAGTGTATAGGCAATTGTTGATTTTGCTCATTTGCAGGTTAGCACCTGCCGAAAACTGCTAGGATGAGTGAAGCTGTCATGGTGGTGCGTAGGGGGAGAGGCAGTCTTGCAGATATGAGGGTCCAAGGCCTTGAAGGGCTTTGTATGTGATGGCCAAATACCTTAAATGGTAGAGTAATATGTGTGCTCCATCGAGCTCCCAATAATAGATGAGCCATGGCATTCTGCACCAACTGGAGTTTCTGGATTGATTTTGAAGGGAGACCAGTGTACAGTGCATTACAGTCGTTTAGTCTTCATGTTACTGTGGCATGGATCCAGGTGGCCAGATCAGCCATATCAAGGTAAGAGACTATCGATTGGACTAGGCTGAGTTAGGAGAAAGCATTTTTTGCAGCTGCATTAACTTGTTTCTCTGGCGATAACATTGGGGTAGTGCATGGCATTCAAAGCGCTAAATAAAACAATTTAAAAGAAAAGCAAAACATTTAATAAATTGTGTGGCAGCTGCCTTGAGGAAGAGGCAAGCTTGCGTTTGCCATCTTTGCTTTACAGTCTAAGTTGTTGAGAGCTGCAGTGTTACACTGGAACCACACTTAGAATTGAAACCAAGACACCATAAAATGTGGAGATGGGGGTAAGCATGTTTCTTGCAATATTGGTGTAATAAACACCAGTGCCAGAAAGAAAGCAAAAAAAAAAATCCTTTGTACTATATTTTTAGAAGTATTTAATTTCAAGTGGGTAGTCATGTTGGTCTGAAGCAGCAGAACAAAGTCCACCTTTAAGACCAGCAAAGATTTATTTATTTATTTGAATAAAGCTGTGTTATTCTTAAAGGTGCCGCTGGACTCAAACTTTGTCTGAGTATTTAATTGTATTTCTAGAAGTCCAAGCTTAATTTGAAACTCAGAGTTACAGTAACCACTTATTCCTGATTACACTTTGCATTGGAGAGAATTCCTCAGTTAAAACAAGGACTTAAATCATGTGCTGACTGACCACAGGCATTATATTCCTTCTGGGTACAATGGGGCTTAAAGGTAAAGGTAAAGGTTTCCCTTGCTCGAAACCTAGTCGAATCCAGCTCTAGGAGACAGTGCTCATCTCCGTTTCCAAGCCGAACAGCTAGCATTGTCCAAAGATGTTTCCATGATCATGTGGCCAGCATGACTAAATGCTGAGAAGCACGGAACACAGTTACCTTCCCACCAAAGTGGTACCTATTTATCTACTTTCTTGCTTTTGAACTGCTAGGTTAGCAGTTGGCTTGCTCTCAAGTAATTGTACATAAAGCTAAATTTGGGACATACCTAATGACTCCGGCCTAGTCTGGATTTACTAGTTACAACAGGATACTTTGAAATTCTCCTGTGAAAGCTTTGAATATTTTTGTGATCAGTTAATATATGACCCCTGAGAAACATCCTCCTACTATAAAATGTTTGATGTTTTAAGCAGAAAATCAATTAAAATATTCCTAAGCGATTAATAGCACAGTTCTTATCCTATAGAACTCATGAGCAAAATTGCTATTCATGTTCATAGCTCCCAGACATTGGAATGTTTGCTGTGCTGCTCAAAAGGAAGTCAAATTGATTTGAATGAGACGTACTTCCTGTTAAGTTTGTTTAGAATTGTAACCTATTAATTTAAGTGTTCTCCAGATTAGAAAACAGAATTTGAATTCATCAGATTGTTAACTAAACTCTCACTAAGCCTGACTGGTCTCCCGGCCTTTTCTGGCTAGGAATGCAGGAGGAGGAGGAGGCCACCACCCATTCAAATGCTGATTTGGATGGAACCTGCCTAATGGCTGTTCCTCCTTGCTCAGCTGTTTTACTGTTTAACTCCGATTTGTTCTTTTCCAACAGACCTTTTGACAATTAATTTTTATCTTTGCTTTTAGTATGTATTAACATCAAGTACAGATTCATTAAATTTTGCCATGTAATGTTAATAGTTTGTTTAGAAGAGGTTTTCTGATAAAGCAAACTCACCTAGAGATTACATGTTTATAAGGTACTGCTTAATGTCAGAACAAAGTTTGAATCCAGTGGCACCTTTAAGACCAACCAAGTTTTATTCAAAGTATAAGCTTTTGTGCGCAAGCTCACTTTGTCAGACACAAAGTGTGCTTGCTCACGAAAGCTTATACTTTGAATAAAACTTGGTTGGTTTTGAAGGTGCCACTGGACTTAAACGTTGTTCTGTTGCTTCAGACCAACACAGCCACCCCACCTGAATCCTGCTTAAATGTTAATGTTTCTTCTTTGAGCTCATGATTGCCCAGTCTTTGTTATGCTATTTTTCTCACACAAATTTGCAGCCTGTCATATAAATTACATTAATTATAACTGTAGGGAACAAACCAGAGACAGATTCTAATGCAATAGGAATGTTTCCATTGTATTTTTCTATTGTTCTTTAGGTATATATAATGTGATCTGAAGTCTTATTTAAAAACTAAGGAATTATCTTATTGCAGCACTATGTCATATATATAAATTAAACCCTGATGTAGCTGTTGTTACTACAGAAAAGTTTGCAGAGCTGACAAGGCTAGGTGAAATATAATGGTAAGCAATATTTGTTTAGTATTATGTTTCTTTTTTTAAAAAAGCTATTCTGTTCTCTGTGCATATCAGGGATTGAAAGAGAGGGTTCCTCATAAGTCGTATTGGTGACACTGGGATACAGGGAGCAGTCATAAGTAGGTCTACTCAGAAAGTAAGGTCCATGTCATTCAGTGGAGCTTATTCCCAGGAAAGAGCCCTTAAGATTGAAGCCGTATTTTCTCCAGAGTAAAATGTGGAGTGGTGTCTAATGTAGGGTTACCAATCTCCAGGTAGTGGCTGGAGATCTCCTACTAATTACAGCTGATCTCCAGGCTACAGAGATCAGTTTACATAGAAAAAATGGCCACTTTGGAAGGTGGATTCTATGGTATTATTCTCCACTGCAGTCCCTCCCATCCCCAAACCCCACCCTCCTCAGGCTCCACCCCCAAATTCAGAGCTAGCAACTCTATGTATATGCTTTGATAGAATCCTTTCTGATTACATTACCTACAGATTCCAAAAAGGTGAGGTTATCACATGACAGAATTGGAGATTAATCAGACAGAATTAAGACGACAGAATTGGAGATTAATCTCACTGCACATCTGTGTCCAGAATATCAGTCATCTGGAGACAAGCAGGAGTTGGGAATCCTGCTTCTCTATTGCAAGTGTGAGGAGCCATCCATCATTTGTCTGCCTACAAGCAAAGTGTAACACAGCCTTGGTGATGGAGTCTGGACACAATATGCTGAAGATCTTAGAAGGGAATCTGAGGAGTAGAATCCCACCCAGAATGTTGGGAATTGAATATTTTTAGCAGTATTTCTACTTTATTGTAGAGGAATTGTGCTGTTGTAACAATGCTTTTTTTTTTTTTTTGCAATGTGCAGATGCTTCATTGAACGACAGTTCCCAATTTTAAAGAGCTAACAGAACAGCTAATAGGACTGATTTATTTCATATACCTATAGTAGAAGAAACATTGTTTTCTTGGAAAATGAAAGGGAGATTTTTTCTAGCTATTGTCTGCATACAGTTATCTGGAGCCCTACATAAACCTGGAGCCTTTAGGCTTTAAAGTCCCAGTTCCCAGAGTAATTGAAGGGGAAAAAATCAATGAGTTTAATATGACACTGAGCAATATGTTGGTGCCAGAAAATATAATACAGACAAGGTGATACCTCTGTTGTTAATTAGAATAGAATAAGTATCAGATGCTCGGCCGGAACACATGAACTCTCTTATGCCCCCTACCCCAAACACCATTATTAGTGTGGAGCACACCAGAAAGACCAGCACATGCAAAGCTTTTCGTTTGGTTCCTCAGACAGTAGGATATCCTTTATAGTCATGATCTCTGCCCCCATCCCTCCTGCATGCCTCCCTAGTGACTTGTGGGGGGCAGTACTATCAAAACAAGACTTTGTGTGGCACAGTTTTCAAGCAGGTGTGTGAAGCCTGGGGACTGTGCTTTTATTTCTTAATGACTGTCAGGGTCTTGTCAGGGAGCCAGTTTGGTGTAGTGGTTAAGTACGCAGACTCTAATCTGGGAGAACCGGGTTTGATTCCCCACTCCTTCCCACTCCTCCCCTTGCGCCTGCTGGATGACCTTGGGCAAGCCATAGCTCTGTACCAGCTGTTCTCTCAAGGACAGTTGTCTCCGATCTCTCTCAGCCCCACCTACCTCACAGGGTGTCTGTTGTGGGGAGGGGAAGGGAAAGGAGTTTGTAAGCCGCTCTGAGATTCCAAGTGAGTGAAGGGCGGGATATAAATCCAATCTCTTCTTTTCTTCTTCTTGTCAGGGTGGACTGTATTTGTTTCAGTTAGTTTGCTAAAAGAGGAAAAACTGGAAGCTTCCTAAGTTATCTTTGGTGTAAATGTTGTGTAGGAATGGACTGCAAGTCTGCTGTAATATTGTGCATTCATCATTGATGTAGCTGTAGCATATAGAATTTTGCAAGGTGCTTGTACAACCTTATTTTGTTCCATGTTACAACAATAATATCCCTGCTATTAATTTTTGTCATGCTTTTTTACATACATAGAGCTCGGTTTTACAGATGAGGGACATCAGCTGAGGCACAGTGACTTGCTCAAGGCTACACAATAATAGAATCCTGCCAGCATTTTTCTTAAGGAACAGCATCCCCACGAGGGGACAATTTGCAGGCGAAAAGTGGTGAAACCTTTCCCTACTCATTGCTTCTTTGTTATAAATCATCCACCAGCTAAAAAAAGGTGACTGAAACGGAAAAGCAGCAGTTGTAGGAAGACTAGGCACCCCTTACTGTTTCATCTTCCAATGCCTCCCCCTAGTTAAAAAGCCATCATACTTTTATTATGTAGGTTTTCATGCTTGGTAGCATGTTGTTAGGTCTTCAGGCAAAAGCAGAACTGATCGAATACAGCTCACACACATTAAAGTCCATTCATTTATCCATTAAATCATTGACAAGGCTTAAGCTTTTTACTATTTACTATTTACTATTGCCACCACTGCACCAAACAGCTCCACAAATGGCGACCATAAGGGGGGTTTGCTGAGAGCAGGCATGCAGAGCAGCAATTTGCCAACAAAGGGGTGGGATCAAGAAAGGAGGAGGAGGGCCGGCACATGGATTGGGAGGTAACTGGGCTGTCTCATGTGTGCCACTCTGGGTGAAAGACCTCCCAGCCTTGGAAGCAAGTGGAGGTGCAAAGGGGGAAAGGGGCACTGATGTTGCTGCCACATGTATGAACAGTAGCAGAGCCGGGAGGCAAAGTGAGTGTAGGGGCGGGTGGGGAATGGCAACCTCCCTTCTCTGCCCCAACCTGTTCTCAACCTGTGAGGGGAAGGGGTCATGAGAGGACAAAAAGCACCCTCTGGAGGTTTCAGGAACAGCCTCTCCATCAGGCCTTCCCCTCAGCCCTACTGTTTCTGTGGGAAACGCAGGAGGGGTGAGAGAACTGGGGGTAGGAGGATCTGGGAGAGTCAGGTTCAGAGCCAGGACTCAGTTGTCTGGATCACCTGGAGCTCAGGGCCGGCCCCAGGATTTTTTGCACACTAGGCAAGGATAACTTCCCCGCCCCCGCTTGGCCTGCCCCTTGGCTCTTTCTGCCTTTCATTTGTGGAACTGAGCTCCAGATGTTTTTTTTTTAATCAGCCTTAAATTTATAAAGTTACTTTAAGATCAGGAAAATTGGTGTGTGCTTCTAAACCCTGTCCTTCTAAGCCAGTTTGGTACAGTGGAAGAGTGGTGGACTCTAATCTGAGAACCAGGTTTGATTCCCCACTCCTCCGTAAGCATCCTTGGTCATTTTCTCTCATGAGGAATAGTTTAATCAATACTGCATGGGACCTTCTGCATGCAAAGCAGAGGCTCTTCCCCTGAGCCACAGGGCTGAGGAGCGCTGCCGCTGCTACCTGTCAAGCACGCTGGAGTTTCGTGCTGTCTTGCTGAGTCTCTGTCTCTCACTTTCAATCTCTCCACTGCCCCATTTGCCAGCTGCTCCCCTAGGCGGCCGCCTAGTTGGCCTAGTGATAGAGCCGGCCCTGCTGGAGCTGGTCGCTCAGTCTGGCCCACTTCACAGGGTTGGGGGGATTGGGTGGTGGAGGGGGGAGTCTGGTGTGTTTCCTCAAGATCCTCTTGAACAAGGGAAGAGAAGAAACAAAGATGGATTGTAACTATGCTCAGCTGGTGAGGCTGGGCAAATGGGGGGGGGGTGCTGAAAAACTATCTTATTTACTTGCAAGGATGGTGACTCATCTCCTAAAAGTACTATACATACAAAAAGTAACTAATTAGTATGGCAATGTAAGGTATCTCCCCTTTTATGGTATCCCTTGGAAAAAGACATAGTCTTGCATATGATTAAATACATTTATAGGGGCCTTTGTGTGTTCCCCAGTAAATCAATTGCTTTCACTGGTAGGAATCAATTGTTTTTGTTTGTATTTTGAGTAAAAAATAATCATTAATTGTGTTTGCCTGTGTCCTTTATAAAGTTTATGTCTCCAGTATCTGGTGTTACATTTTATGGCACACATGGCCCACCCTGACAAATGTCAGATCTGGCCCTCGTAACAAATGAGTTCAACACCTCTGCTCTAACTACTGCACCACACTTGCCTCTATTTTTGTTAGAACATAAGAACATAAGAGAAGCCATGCTAGATCAAGTCAATGACCCATCCAGTCCAACACTCTGTGTCACACAGTAGCCAAAACCCAGGTGCCATCAGGAAATCCACCAGCAGGGCCAGTTGCTTTGGAAGGAGATATACTTCACCTACAAGTCATTAATGACTCATTTTGAAGCACAGAACATCTTTATAAAATGTAGAGTGAAGTGTGCCAAAATCTGTAGAAATGCACATAGAAATTACCAGGTTTTCAGAAATTTCTTATCCCATTATCTCTTATGTTTGCACACTGTTGGTAATAGCTTTGGTTATGTTGATTCATCTTCTAGATATACCAACACATTTAGTAACAACATTTTCATGCTCATGTGATATTTTGGGTTACTAGAGTTCTGTTAATTTTGGCACCCCTATCTCTTCATTTTTAGAAGCAATTCTGGGGTTCCAGGTGAAGCTATAAAGAAGGCTGAAGACCTATTATCTGAGTAATGTATAATCTCTTTGACAGGTGAGCTGTGCCCTCAGACTGGGAGCTTAGGTTCTCTTCCCATAGGATGAGGGTTTGCTGTTTATGACTTATGTTGTAAAAAACAGTAAGAAGTAAAGTAAATCTTGGGCTCCACTCCCAAGGGAGTTCTCTTTGACCTTCACATGATGCCGGTTGCAACCCTTCCCAGGCCTTCTTACCCATGCCACCTTCACAGTAAGCACCCCTTGCAGGCAGAGAGCTCATCTCTCTGGGCCGTGTAGGGTGTAAAATCCGGGCCTGCTGCGGGTCACCCCCTCATCACCCAGCCCAGGACATGGGAAAGGACGGGGTCCGGGGCGAGCAGCGCGCAACATTGGCCACCTGGATAGGGGCTTCTGGCAGCTCCTCCACCTGGAGCATGTGGTGCGTTGGAGCTGGGTCCACATCAATGGAGGGCAACGGAAGGTGGCTGAGGGCGTCGGCATGGCCCATGGCCTTTCCTGGATGGTGTTGCAGGATGTAGTCATAGCCTGCGAGGAAGATTGACCACCGGAGGACCATCGGGGAGAACACCTGCAGCGTCTGAGGCTGAGGAGAGGGGCGATGGTTTGTAACAATGGTGAAGAGCCTGCTGTAGACAAAGTTGTGAAACTTCTTCACCCCGGCCACGATTGCCAACCCCTCCTGGTTGATTTGAGTGTTGTTATGCTCTGCTGCCAACAATGTCCATGAGTAGTAGGCCACAGGCACCTCCCGCCCATCTGGGAGTTGGTGCATGAGGATGGCGCCCATTCCATAGGGAGAGGCATCACAGGCCAAAACCACTGGCAGAGTCTCATCAAAGTGCACCAATACACCATTGGAGATTAGGAGCGCCTTGACCCCCTTGAATGCAGCGGCCTGGCGGTGGCCCCACATCCAGGGGGCCTGCTTGTCTAGCAGACAGTGCAGGGGCTTGGCCACTGCCGCCTTGTGGGGAAGGAAGGCATGGTAAAAGTTCAAGAGGCTGAGGAATGCCTGCAGCTCCGCCTGGACTTGGGTGGAGGAGCTTCAACAATGGCCTTGATCTTGTCCCGGGCTGGATGGAGTCCGTCCACATCGACAGTGAAACCTAAAAAGTCAATGGACGGGACACCGAGGAGGCACTTCTCCAGCTTCACTTTGAGACCGGCCTCATTGAAACAGTGGAGAACTGCACGTAAGTGGGAGGCGAAGTCATCTGGTGTGGCCGTGGCAATCAGCACATCATCGAAGAATGGTGTGACATCTGGGATCCCTTTCAAAAAAGAGTCCATTAGATGTTGGAAAAGTCCAGGAGTGACCCTCACCCCAAACTGCAGCCTCTCAACTTTAAAGGCTTCCCTGTGAGTGACAATGGTTTGTGTGGCTGCGGCGGCCTCGTCTACGGGGAGCTGTTGGTACGCTTGGGTGAGATCTAGTTTCCCAAAGATCTTTGCCCCTGCCAATGTAGCCAACACGTGGCTCACGACCAGGTAGGCATGGTCCTGGAGGGCCTTGTTTAGAGTACATTTGTAGTCTGTGCAGATGCAGACATCCCTGTTGGGCTTCATGAGGGTGACGATGGGGGTTTCCCAGGCGGCATGAGAAATGGGTTCCAGGACTCCTTGGGCCACAAGGTGGTCCAGTTCCATGTCTATCTTGTAGTGCATGGCGAAGGGGACCTTCTGGCACCGTATGCAGATGGGCACCACCTTGGGGTCAAGTTGCAGGGACACCGGGGGACCTGTGTACCAGCCCAGAGTTCCATCTAAGATGGACAGGAACTTGTTGCAAACTTCACTAAAGTCCTGCCCCGTGCAGCTGTGGATTCCCTTGATCGAGATCCCCAAGGGGCTGAATCAGGCACGCTCCAGCAGGTTGCATAGGTTGCCTTTGACCACCAATAAGTCCAAGTGGTCATGAAAGCCCTTGTGCTGGACCCTGAAACTACCCATGCCCCATTTTGGCACCCGGTTGCACTGAAAGTCCAATATGGTAACGGGCGCGGGGCGCAGGCAGGGGCCCCCATGTGGACACAGTCTTTTAAGGGTCTTCTCCAATATTATGGAGAAGGCAGACCCAGAGTCCAATTCCATAGTGCAAGGGGACCCCTCGATTTTCACCCAGATGTGGATTTTCGGGGTGGAGGAGTGGCTGGGAAGCTGCAGTACCTGTTCTGATGCCAACATGTAGAGGTCTTCGGAGGCTGTGTCCTCCTCGTGGTGTGTGGTGGCCCGGCGGCACTTGGGTGGCTGCGATGTTGGGGCTCAAGACTCCCTTGAACTATGTGATGTGTTCTGATTGGCCGCAGCTTCTGCAGGTGGCGTCCTAAAAGTGACACGTTTTTCGGCCATGTGGGTCCCCGCAGCTGGCACACTCAAGATGGGGCAACTCCGTAGTGGGGTTGGTATGGCCCACTGCCTCTGAATTCCTCCACCTGGTGGTTTGCTGTGTCTTGGTGGACCTCTTCTCCATCCTGTTCACCGTGGTCGAGCCCAGTCAGATGTGCGGTGGCTGAACAGGGGCTGGACATTGAGCCAGGCATCATTGGGTGCGATCTCTCAGAGGCTGTGGTGAGGGCGAAGCCGAGAGTGCATTTCTCGTCCTCCAAGATGTGCCTTCAAAGCTTCTCATCCTGGAGGCCGCAGATGAGCTGGTTCTGGAGGGCCTTCTCCAAGAATGTCCCAAATTCGCACTTGCAGTGAGCCTTCAGAGTTCCGCCAGATAAGTGGTGATGGACTCCCTGGGTTGCTGTAGCCTGTACTGGAAGGCCACGTGGCGAGCGATCTCAGAGGGCTGAGGGACGAAGTGGTCCTGGAGCACCTTGATGATCGCGTTGATGATCGCGTTGAACATGGCTTTGGAGAGCTTGATCGGAGCGAGTCGGTTCTGGGCCAACTCGACTGTCGCAGTGCCACAGGAACTGATGAGGAGGCCCCTCTTGCGATCCTCCTCCATGACCTGGTAGAATACCAGGATGGACTTGAGTCCCTCGACCCAGGCTTTCCAGTGCTGGGGCTGTGCCAGGTCGAATAGAGGGAGAGTCCTGCTCCCGGAGCAACTGCCATCATGCTGCACAGTACTTGCAATGTAGAAGCGTTTCCTCAGTTGCCTTCAGTGCTTATGGATGGAGCAGCGGTGGAGGTCCCCATCTTTCTTAGGGTTGTGGCAGCCTGGCTTGCTCAGCGGGATCCCACCGTCATCGCCAGTATTGTGTACTGGGTTCGTTGCATGAAGAGTCCAGACTATGACATAGCAATAAACGTTCTTTATTGGAGTACACACCTAGCATGCAATACTGGCCGAGATGGCCAACTATATACAGTCCCTAGGACACATCCTAAAGTCCTATTGGAGGATTTGAATTTCCTGCTAGAGTTCTTATTGGAGGACTAGTGGTGGTCTAGGATCCTTGACTCCTATTGTTTCCTAGAGTCAAGCTCAGGCAGTATGCCGCTGGTGCCCTGTGGCGGTCAACAGACATAACGTCAAGGCTACTACTGAGAAACTTCTAGAGCTAGCTTTCAGGCATGAAAAAGTCTTCCCTCAGAAATGCAGCCTCAGACTGTGCATCCCTGATGGGAGGAAGTCCTGACACAATCCTTTTTTGTTTACCTCAGCAGTAGCAGCTTTTGAGATTGTCTCTCAGAGTTCTCCTCTCTTGAGATAGTATTTTTGCTTTGTTCTTCTATATTATTATCCTCCTCCTCCTCCTCCAAATGCTTTTAGTTAGTTCATGTTCTTTTTCCTAGTGTACATAATGGTAGCGTAGGTTTTTTTGGCTTTGTGGGTGCTAGGCACCCATGGTGCTGCCAGTTTAAGCACTGTGGATTGATTGTGGGGTGGAAGGATTCCCTCAATGGGTGGTTATGCTAGCTACATTGGAGGCATATAGTAGAAATATAGGGTTTAAATATTGTAGATAGTTAAATTTCCAGTGCCAAATGATAAAATAGTACTCAGCATGCAAATACTCCAGAATTTTTAAGGTATATTAGGATATAGCACAGGAAATATAAGCAATGGACTGAATTTTGCAGACTATTAGTTATACTGGTTTGAAAATTTACAATTGTAAGCTTTTTGTCCTTACATATAAATGATTGAAAGTGATCTTCTTGAATTAAGCTATACATGAGACCCCACTATAGTATAATTCACTGAAGTTTACCAGAGGATGTTATTGAAAAGATTTTAGTTATATGGTAATATTTAATCATAGGCTTTGCCTGTGTTTACTCAGCTAAACAAACAACAGAATAACATGATTTATAGGATAACAGGTTTGTATTTGTTTTTTGCTGGAACCTCAATAATAGCAATCAGCTTGAGTGTTTCAAATTTCAGCATTAAAGTAAAGGAAGAGTTTTTCACAGTTGTCAGCCCTGATATACATTGTACTGATACACTTAGAGTGCAGTACATTACACAGACATTATATTTTGGAATTAACTCAACCCACCTGTTGTGGAATTGGCAAAATAATATATATCATGAAGAAAGCCTAATATGTTGCAACTATAACATTTAAACATTTGCAAACAGGTATCTCTTGGAACAAGTCCTCCTGAAAGCTGGGGCTGCCTTTCTCATGCTGTGAATTGTTGGTGTGGAGGGGTAATCCTGATTAACTTGGGCTGCTTGCACATGTTTTTCTGGGTCTTTAGTTGGAACCATCTTGAAGAATATTACCAGTGCAAACTGTATTTCACAAGATAGACTAGCCTCAAAAAGTAATGATGAAACAGAAATCAAAATTTAAACCTCCTGAACAACAACAGAAATTATGAAAACAAATCCCAGCTCTTAATATTTAAAATAGTTTCTGGGAGCAGAGTCTAGCTTTCTTGGTACTGGTACAGAATACTGGATCTGTAGACCTTTGAAGCCTACTTCTATTGTGTATAGTTTATTCGTGTTATTATTTTAGCCATACAACAAACCTGTCTGTAAGGCAGGCCAGGTTGAGACAGTGACTTGCCCAAGGGAGTTCAAGAGTTTAGCCGAACCATTCTGTGAGGTAGGAGACCCTGAGGATATTTTCACATGTGAAATTTGTCAGCTCTTTGTTAAATCAATAATGAAAGCTTTAGCAGGGAGATACAGTGGACTTCTCTTGCATTAACAGTATCATTAGTGATGAGAGCTGGTGTAGTATAGAGTCTGAGGGAATCAGCAAACCCCATTCAGCTCTTACCTCTGCCATTAACTATTAGGTGTCCTATTAGGCAAGTTGCAGCGAGACCCTAAGCACTGAAAGAGAGCAATCCTAAACAAGTTCTATTCAGAATCCTTCTTATCTAATGGCTTGTGTCCAGGAAAGTATTCTATGGATAGCACTGCCTTCATCTCCACTCCCATCTGCTAGATGGGGTAGAAATAATTACCAGTATTACAGCTGTATTGTAAGGATTACAATAATAATATATATGGTGCTTTGAACATTAGAAGTGCTTTATAAATGCTTAGTATTATTAACAGAGCTCATGTGAAACACACAAAAAGTAAAGGAGGCTCAGTTGTATTGCCTGTAGAAACCTTTGGTGACTTGCCAAAATCTGCTTAATGAGTTTCACAATTGAGCAAGGATGTGAACCTGCCAGTCTAGCCAAAAATATAAAACTGGTTAATTAATTTAGCCTCTGAAGTCCTTACCATAGTTTATTTTAATTATAGTGCAATTTAAAGCAGCATGACATCATTTTAAGGGCACTGAAGTCAATGGATTGAGAAGAGTGCAGCTCTGTTTGTGATTGCATTGTTAGTAAGTCTGTGATTTGCTATTTGAACAAAACAGTAAATGCAAATCTCCTTTGGAAATGTTTCCAAGACTCTGCCAAAAACATTGATATTTACTCATAGATTCACAGAAGAGAAATTGTTGGAAAATAGTCTCTCTCAGAATGCAGATGTCTCTCATTGACAGCCAATTCTATTGTCCCAGTTACCTCTGTACACAGGACCCTAGAGCAGGGGTGGGCAAATTGCGGCCCGCGGGCCACATGCGGCCCGCCACAGAGTTTTTTGCGGCCCGCCAAGACAGTCGGCCAGATCAACAAGAGTAAATATAGATGCTCTTTGGCAGACATTAACTTGCAGGCTGTGATGAGAATCTCAACAAGCAATCTCTCTCCTGATTTCAAAAAAAATGTAGAAAAGTGTGATAGGGTACATTTGTCTCATTAAACTGATTCTAAAATTAAATGCTCTTGCAGCTATAGATGATATGAAATTAGCACAATAAATAAATTGCATAAAACCACCACTATTTTATTTAATTTATATTTATTGATTTTTATGATACAATTTATACCTTTTCTGAAGTGCAAAGTTAACTAATGAATGCAATCATTTTAAAAGGTGCAGCCCTCCGCTAACCTCTGCTCCCACAAAGTGGCCCTGAGCCAAAACAATTGCCCACCCCTGCCCTAGAGTCACATACTCATTTGATTGGGGTAAGAATGGTATTCCAATGCCTTTAGTTTTCTAGCAGTTGATTCTAGCATTAGACATGACTGTATACTTTTAGATTACAAGGCAAAATGAACAACCTTTGGAACAAATCTAAAACCATTAATCGTACACGACAGTCGTTTTGAAACAAAAGAGACCAATTATATGTATGCCCTCTAAGGCAGATAATCATGTTTCCAGCTGATGGAGTTTATTGGATCATCTAACAACACCTTGTTCAGCATAATAAGCTACCTTTTGTCTTTCTTGGAACTTTTAATGGGTTGGACTTCTGTCTTCTGAATCCATGTCCTACCCTACTGCTTCTGTTTGAAAATGTACATCCCTAAGTAAAAATTACCTGTGGCTTGCCAGAATGGCTCTTTAACTATTGTTCAGAGTCATATTTCAGCTACAGCTGTGTATTTAAATGCAGCTGTGCAGTGGCTCAAGTGGTTAAAATGCTGAACTGCAGACCAGAAGGTCGGTGTGAGAGTCCTGCAGAGTCAGTCAGCAACAAGTGTCCTTAAACAGTAATACTTTATTGAGAAAGGTCTGCTATGGTCATCTACACGTCTTGTGTTGGTAATGGCGGGCACTAAGATACTCAGTACAGTTAAACAGAATTCAAGAGCAGTCGGGCAGTGTAATGTAACCAATCAACATATCAAGAAAAAGGCACTTAAAATACTGGCAATAAAATACAAGGAAGACGTGGGAAGCATTCTAGCCAGACAGGAGAAAAGATATATGGTGCCAGCCCCCCCCCCCCCCCCCGCGGGGGAATGCCTGCTTGTGTCATCGCTGCAGCAAAATGACCCCGTCCCCTGGAAAGGTCCATGTTCCTCTGACCAGCCCTCTGAAGGCTTCAGCCACCACTGAAGCTATCCTCCCAGAATAGTGGATTAGTAGCTGTCCCCTCTCTGCTAGCTTTCTTTCTTTCTTTCTTTCTTTCTTTCTTTCTTTCTTTCTTTCTTTCTCTCTCTCTCTCTCTCTCTCTCTCTCTCTCTCTCTCTCTCTCTCTCTCGTGTGCGCGCCTTCTGACATACTTCCGGTGATGCCCGAGGGTGTGGCATATGCAAATAAGTTATGCTAATTAGTTATGCTAATGAGTTCCTGCATCTCATTTTTTACGAAATGACCCCTGAACATAACATTCCAAATTACTGACATAGGAAGTCCACTCATCCTACCTCCCGGGCGGGGGATGGCAGCATTAGCTGACATTCAGTAGTTCAGCAGTTTGAGACCCGAGTGCCGCATGACGGAGTGAGCGCCCCACCTCTGGTCCCAGCTCCTGCTAACCTACCAGTTCGAAAGCAAGAAATTGCAAGTAGATAAATAGGTACTGCTTCGGTGGGAAGGTAACAGCATTCCGTGCACCTTGGTGTCTCGTCATGCCGGCCACATGACCATGGAAATGTCTTTGGACAGCGCTGGCTCTTCAGCTTGGAAACGGAGCTGAGCACCACATCCCTAGAGTCAGATTCAACTGGCTTTCGAGCAAGGAAAGCTTTACCTTTTACCAGGTACAAATCTCAGGTGAACAGTGATCGGATTGTAAGGACTGTCAAGGATGTTGAAGATATTGTAATGTGATGAGCTGATATATTTGGGTGTCCTAACCATACAACAGCAGCGGGCCTGACTTCAGTTATATTCAAAATGGCTATCTTTTAAAAAATCAGAACACCTATGATTCATCCGTGTCTCTAAATTTACAAAAAAAAGAATATTCAGGATAACAATCAATGATCACAGGAAAGAGTTGTTTTGCTAGCTTAATTTAATCCAGCGTTCTTTGTAATAATATTTGTAACCACTAAGCCCTTGGTAGTCCACTAGGGAACAGCTTGCAATCTGTTCTATTTCTGCCATACAGCACATCACTCTACCTGAAATAGTTTTACAAAATGCTTTTATTCCTTGATAAAACATTTAGCCAGTAGATGGCACTTCAGGATAACTTCTCAGAACTTCTGCTTGCTGGCTGATTGGTCAAGTGTGTTAAATGCAAGTTCTCTTGAAAATGTCATCTTATTTTCCAATATATTAGAGCTAGGTTCAAATGCTAATTTTATATAGTATAATAATCATCTGGCTTTCATGTATTAGATGAAAAGGCTGATTTTCATAGATCTTTCAACCAAACTGTGCATGCTATAATTCCCACAACATGCACATATTAACATTTTTCATTACTAAGGTTTTTCTGAAAACGTTATATTTTTTATTGTTTGATTGGTTTAAAAATTATCACATTTCTACTTTAGTATGACTTCCAGCAGCTTAAGTTTAATACAGGAGTCATTATAGCAATGTTGTGAGCTAGCAGGTTTAGAGGTAAATGACTTGTCTGAAGCTATCAAGGGGGGAACTTCACAGATGGGCAGGAATTTGAATCCATAACTTTTTGCTGTACTACATCAACCTGACTCGCTTTATGATGACTTTCAGAGGCAATTGTTATTACAATAAATGGAATGAGATCTACCAACATTGTTTGAGAGGTTTGAGGATATCAATGCTTTTTATCTCTTTTTTCATCATCGTTACCTATTTTGCTAGAAATAATATTTGAGGCATTTGCTACTTGTTCAGATATTAATTTTACTTTTGTAATATATTCCCAGTATAATGGACAGAGCTAATAAACTGAAACAATCAAAGGTGCCAAAATTCAAAGCAGTGCCTTACTAAGCTAGGATAGAAAACCATAGTCTGTAATTTAGGAGCAATTATATATCAATGTCATTACCAGACCAATGTACCATTGGAGTAGTTAATATGTTGTTCCACCAGCCCTAGGCAGTTTAATAACGATCCTATTCTTGTCTAGTTGGCACAGCTCATAGGCATCAACTACCGGGGGGGGGGGGGCTCGAGGGCTCAAGCCACCCCCGAAATTTCCCGGGGGGGCTCAATGGAGCGCCCGCCATTGCATGTCCCCAGGCCCTTCCTAGGGCAGCTGCCGCCTTTCTCTCTCTCTCCCCAACCCCCCGCCCTGGCTGCCTCCGTCCCTCCCTCCATCCAGGGGCCAGCTAAGCAAATGCCCAGCTGGCCCCTGAACGGATGAAGGGAGGGATGGAAGCAGGAGTGGCCAGGCTGGGGGGGGGGAGGCAGTGGCGGCAGGGACATGGTCCCGGCGCTTTGCGTGTGCGCATGAGCCCCCACCCCCCCTGCGGATTTTAAAACTCAGTGCTCCTGGCACAGCTCCAAGGTAGGATTGCATTATTAACATGGTTTATTTCCTGTCTCTGAGAAACTCTGCAAACTGTAGCTTTGTGAGGAACTTCTGGATGATTGGTAATCAGGGGGTCATTTAGTAGAAAAAGAGGTGCAGGAGCTTATTAGCATAACTCATTAACATAACTTATTTGCATATGCCACACCCCCTGACATCACCAGAAGTGTGTCAGAAGGCAACACCCACTGCTCAGGCTCCACCCCAAAAATCTCCAGGTATTTCCCAACTCAGAGCTGGCGAGCCAGCTTTACACTTTGACTAAAGACACTTTAGGTTCCCTTTGCTCTTGCAGGGGGCTACCCTACAACAAGCATGAAAATACAGATCAAGTTAGTATGCTTTTGCTTTTTTCCACAGCACATCACCATATGTGTCTGCTCCTGGGCTTGTTACTCCCAGAATAGTGTTCCTGCGCATTCCTGCTTGAAATGATCCCTGTTGGTAATGAAGAATTATCAGCACCTAACCCTAACCAGGGGCTGTGGTGACTCAGTGGTTAAGATACTGAACTGCAAATTGGAAGATTGGTAGTTTGGCAGTTTGATACCCAAGTGCTGCGTGACAGAGTGAGCTCCTGTCTCTGGCCCCAGCTCCTGCCAACCTAGCAGTTCAAAACCAAGAAATTTCAAGTAGATAAACAGGTACTGCTTCAGTGGGAAGGTAACAGCGTTCCGTGCGCCTCGGCATCTAGTCATGCTGGCCACATGACCACAGAAACGTCTTCAGACAGCGCTGGCTCTTTGGTGTGGAAATGGAGATGAGCACCACCCCCTAGAGTCGAATTCGACTGGCTTTCGACCAAGGGAAACCTTTACCTTTAACCCTAACTATGCTAAAACCAGGATTCTGATGGAATACCTAAAGGAGGAAAAAATAACCCAGTATTGGGAAGGGTGGGGTACAATGAAGGTCGTAGGCTGTCTTTTAAGTCAATGGGAGTTGTTTGTCTTCTGAAAGGAATAATAAAGTTAATGTTTGCATGCATCCTCAGCCCTGTGATTGTACCAGTGAATGTGTGAATATGGTCACAGGCTGATGAACTGCAGTTTCTTGAAGAGAAGAGCAGCAACGTGAGACAAGCTGTGTGTAACATTCAGACTCTGGAACTGGTATTCTCTCAAAAGACAGAGGGTGAAGAGTACTCTGTTTTCAGGCTATGAGCCACTCCTTCAACAGTCATCTGTAGTTACTGTTGGAAGAGTTGCATCCTTGCAAACATTATGACTTACACAATGCTGCCTTTGTTACTGAAGCCTGATGCTGAATAAGTAGCATTTGGTGAAGCACTGTGCACATCTGGTGTATAAAGGTAAACAGCTGGGTTTGGCACAGAATATCACCAGAAATCTTTGGGGAGTTTTGGTTTGGGCACAGCTTTGACTTCTTTTGTACTTCAGAGCAACTTAGTGATAGAATTATGGATGATTTACAGTGCCATCCTAATCAAAATTAACCCTTCTAAGCCTATTAACATCAGTGCATTTAGAAGGGTATAACTCTTCCTAGGATTGCACTGCTAGTAAGTTAAAATCCCTTGATTTTAATCCCTTCATTTTTGTTGCCTTGGCTTTGTAGGTTTACTGTGGCTTAGTCTCAGTGCCAGATCAAATACCTGTTTTTTCCTCTTTAGTAGAGATAGCCTACTAAAAATTTCCTGGTTTTCTTACTCTTGTTTAGAAATATACTGTGAAATAAAATAGAAATATTATCACAACTGTTACCCATTTATTTAAACTGTGACATAACAACCACAGTCCACCTCTAGTCACCTCTAGTCTAAGGTTATTTATTCATGGTTAATTTCACTAAAATGTAAATGCGGATGAACATTTGAATGTAAATGCCATTGAAAGTAATACAGTTCAGGTGGATGGAATCCATACTTTGTTACACATTTGGATGTATATCCAATTTATATCATAGTTCCTGATCTAGCAAGAAAGATGCATGCTGATATGTGCTTATGGATCTTTTTAAATGGCTTGTCTTTAAACAAAGGAATAGACTTTGTTAGATTTTTGTTCTATTTATTACTTAACAATGTATACTCTTCTTATCTACTAGGACACTTAAAATGGCACTTACATAAAACTAGTACATAAGCTAAACAATAAAACCATCAATATATGCTGCTATGACTTCTACAGCTTGTTTGAAGATTCTGTTTGGTTTTATCTAAATACCCTGAAGCTTGTTAAATAGTAGCCAGATTGAATCTTATTTAATCTACCAGTGCATCCTGACCATCTTTTTTTGATGATCCTGTTTTGTTTCACAGTTTCAGCACTAAACATTGTGTTTCCTGTATACATGGGCTTCATTCTCTCAGAACTGTGTACTACATTTTTCCTGAAATAATATTTAATTTGCACAGTTAATAAGGCATGCCAATATCCCACTCCACAAAACAGGCAACACACTATGCGGCAAGTTCAGGTCTTGCATATTAGTACACGTGGTGTGGAAATCTGAAGATGTAGATGTAGCCTAAATCTGTACTGTCCTCTAGTTTTTGCAATGTTTTAGCAATGTTGCTTATTGATCCTCATGGTTAATTGTTGCTAGTTGTGCAATCCCAGTGTGATTGGTTTTTGACTGAAGGCAGAAAAGTTAGCCAAAAACCTGGAGCAATGATGTTTTCTGTTTGATGTTGCTTTTAGAATGGCAATTCACCATTATTTTCCTAATTGTCTATTGCTTCTTCTCTTCAATTGTCCTATTGCAGACACTGAATTTTTCCTTCCACCCAGTGCCTTCAGCATTGATTTGGATGGATGACTGAGGCTAGCTCCATCTCATCTGATGCTGGAAACTAGCAGAGTTGGCCCTGGTTAGTACTTGAATGAGAGACCACCAAGGAATTCCAGGGAAGCTATGCAGAGGAAGACAATTGAAGAGAAGCAGCAGTAGACAAATGGGGCCAATTCCTCCTTCTGGTCCTATTCTCACCTCTTGCTAGTGCAGTAGTAGGTTAGCCCACTTGAGAAGAGATCAGTCTGGACCAGCTGGGCACTCTTCTACCTACAGTCCCTGAAGGTAGGAAGCAGGAGGATCCTTCAGTCTTCAGTTAAGGAGGGAATAGTCACCCATCTTCAGTTTTGTCTTCTGGCCACCTCTATGAGCACATGCTAGGAAGAGAGCTCTTGTTAGTATTGTTTTGACTAGCACTATTTAATGTTAGGTTGTTCATAAAACAGCTATAATCCTGGGAGTCAACCCAACCTGTACTGCCAGTACCCAGCTGGGGGAGGCTGCAGGCTCTGTTTTAGCTAACCTCCTGTTGGGTTACTCAGTGCAGTGTCAAGATGGGGGGGGGGCAGGGAAGCAAAATTACTTTTGTCTATAAGAACTGCTTCTTGCTCACCACCAAACATTTGGTGATTGTGCAGAGAGTAGGAATTCAATTGGTGTACCATCCAACCAACTGTCTAACAGACTCCCTGCATGAGTTCACAGCAGTCAGATGTTTATTTCTAGGGGATTTCAATACTAATGCAAGGGCTACCTAGTCAGAAGTAGTTCAAGACTTCATGTCTTCCATGGTTGCCATAATCCCTGCACCCTTAGCAGTTCATACACTTGATTTTGCTGTTCCAAATTAACAACACAGTTAAACACAAGTGGTCTGTGGTTGGTGGAACCCCTGCTGATTGACTTGTAATAGACAGATCATTCTGTGATAAGTACTGGAATTATCAGTCTTACTATATGCCATTCTTTGAAGAATGGAGAATCAATTCAAGTGATCCTCTCTAGGAATCTTCTGGATCCATAGGGATTTTTGTTGGCTTTTGAAAATTCCAGCTGACTTGGCAGGATATTCTTTCAATGCCTTTGTTGACTTTTGGAATGTTGAATTAACATGACTATTCCTAGGTGCTCTATGCCACTGACAAGAATTGACAGCTTCTTGGTTTTCAAGGATATCAGCCACTTGGGGAAATACTTGTTCTAAAAGAAGTCACACTCTGTCTTAAGAAATAAGTTTGGAATTTGGAAGCATTCTTGACTCAGCATTGCTGCTGTATTTTTGGTATGAATATAAACCTAGATTTTAGGAATTCAAAGACTGTTCAGCATTTTTGCAATAGTTGCTGAAATTATTAATACAATCTTTTAATGTTAAGCTAAATAACTTCTGAGCTTATTTACTACTGTGCAGCTACAAATAACTTTTTGTCATATAGTTCTTGCCACTTAAAACAAGTTTCAACTTGCAGTTGTATGTGAAGTGTATGTAAATAACCTGAAGGCATTGTCCTTGAAGGAGAAATTCCACTCGCTTGGCATAATGTGTTAACATTTCTAGAATACATTGAAAATATTTAATGCCTTATGTACTGGGTGATTTCATCAATGATCAAGAAACAAAGGGAACAGGGAAGAATTAAATATTTACTTTAATAAAATGAATACACATTTAAATAATAACTGTATTAACATGAGGACTTTAAAACTTAAGAGAACTATATTTACATAGTAATTTTTGTAAAATACTTGGTTTATATTTTGTAAAACTCATTATATCTATAACTTATCTCTTACCATTGAGAACCAATAGAGCAAGGTAAAGCAGCTTCCACAGGACCTATGGGATATATTCCATAGGGCAGGAAGGGAGAAAGGAGTGCTGTCTGCTCCTGTTTCACTAGGTCTGTTAATGCAAATCCTTCCCTGAATGGAGCAGTGGCAAGACCTCACATTGAAATTACTGTTTGCCACCAGCGGAGATGCTGTGGGTCCTGGTTGTATCAGAAAGCACAGCTGAGAGTCAGAACATGGCAGTCAGTCTTGGTGGATTGATGCAAGCAGTTCTTGGCAACACATATTATTGGTCCATCCAAGGCCGAAGACAGACTGGCAATCTGCCGCGCCTCTGTGGTGCAGCAGAATGAGGCGGGGGAATTGCCCCCACCACGCGGCGTTCGCACACCGCCGCAAGGAGATGCCTGCAGCGTCCAGACTGCAGGCGGCTTCTGGCGTTGGCATCCGAATGCCGCGTGGCTTCCCTGGTTGGGAAGCCAGAAGCGGGTGGAATGCGCGCTGCAGCAGCCGGGACACGTCTTTTAAGTGGTGCCCGGCTGCTGCGGGAGGAGCGCGGCGCCAGACGCATTGCGTCCAGGCCGCCTCCTCTGGGCAGATGTAGCAGTCTGAACGGCCGTTCTGCCTCCGCTTTTAAAGTGGAGGCAGAGCGGGCCAGACTGCCAGTCTGTCCTCGGCCCAAGTCTCTAATCCCAAATCAGGCTACCAAGACCCAACATGGGCTATAGGAGGAACACAGCTGGCTGCCAAAAGGTTGTTTTATGTATGGTCTTAAATGTAGTGTGAAATTATTTAGTTACTGTTGTGTTTGTTTAGAATATGAAGCAGTAATAGCTTAAAAAGGGCTCTGGTATCCTAAAGCTCCAATTCCTATTGGCTGATTAATAAAGACTCCCATTGGTCCTGAAGCCAATGTAGATACTCAATCACTGAGCCCTGCTTGGGTCCAATAGTATTGCTTGTATATAGTTACATTGTTGAAAGTTATGTATTGGAACAGTATAAATGAAAGTGCTGCTCTCATAGAGCTGTCTTTTGAGCTGAACAATGTCACTGAATAAAAGCCTGTTTGTTTGAATTCATCGCCTCCTGCTCAATACTTAAAAGTTACATCAGGATTTAGTATATTAGCAACATGCACATTCATGTAAAGAAAAGTTACATAAGGACACCGTTTTGAAATAATGTCTCTTTATGGAAAACACATAACAACAGAAGTGTGAAGGAAAGGAAGACTGGTATGCATTTATATGTGGACATATTTTGAAATAATGTAAGTGTGTGTGTGTGTGTGTGTGTGAGAGAGAGAGAGAGAGAGAGAGAGAGGTGTGGTGTGTTCAGGGACCCAAATAATATGCTTTCCCCCATCCTAACTACTTCAGTGGCTGTTGCTGATATGATAAACCTGTGTCAGGACCGTACATCTTTAGACTACTTCCAGTATGACTCATGTTGTGGAATGAAGCCTTCTCAAAAAGATTCCTCCATGTAGAAAACTAGCATTTCAAGATAAAGGCTTGGGCAGAACCCTGCCAATGCCTTTCTATATTAAGTAACTTCGCATGTGTGTGTGTGTGTGTGTGTGGGTGTGTGTGTGTAATTTAATGATGTGAGCCCCCACCAGCAGACTGAATAGTGCAGTGAAGGTACCACTTGAAAACTAAATGCTTTTTGCACTAGAGTTCTGTTTTGAATACTGTATTTATATTTCAAACTGCTGAATGTTTGCACCATTCCCACCCCCCCCAGCCTCTTTCAAAACTGCAAATCTTATGGACTGCTTCTTTAGTATCATCAGGCAGAAGGGAAACATGGCTATAAAACCATTGACTTGAGCAGGGGTCCTTTTGTAAAAAAAAAAAAAGGTGCAGGAGCTCATTAGCATAACTTATTTGCATATACCACACCCCCTGACATCACCGGAAGTGTCAAAAGGCCACACATCTCTGACGTCATTGGCAGTGTGTCAGAAGGCAAGGAGGGAGGGAGGGAGGGGGAAGGAAGGAAGGAATGGAACAGGAAGGAAAGGAACAGGAACAGGAAGGAAGGTAGGTAGGTAGGTGGGGGAGAGAGAGAGAAGAAAGGAAGGAAGGAAGGAAGGAGGGAGGAAGAAAGGAGGGAGGAAGGGGGGAAGGAAGAAATAAAGAAAGAAAGGAATAGTAAGGTGTGGAGGTAGGTGGGGGGGAGAGAGAGAGAAGGAAGGAAGGGAGGGAGGGAGAGGGGAAGGAAGGGGGAAAGGAAGGAACAGGAAGGTAGGTAGGTAGGTGGGGGAGAGAGAGAGAGAAGGAAGGAAGGAAGGAAGGGGAGAGAGGAAGGAAGGAAGGGAGGGAGGGAGAGGGGAAGGAAGGGGAAAGGAAGGAACAGGAAGTTAGGTAGGTAGGTGGGGGGAGAGAGAGAGATAAGGAAGGAAGGAAGGAAGGAAGGAGAGAGGGAGGAAGGAAGGAAGGAAGGAAGGAAGGAAGGAAGGAAGGAAGGAAGGAAGGAAGGAAGAGAGGGAGGGAGAGAGGGAGAGGGGAAGGAAGGGGGAAAGGAAGGAACAGGAAGGTAGGTAGGTAGGTGGGGGGGAGAGAGAGAGAAGGAAGGAAGGAAGGGGGAGAGAGGGAGGAAGGAAGGAAGGGAGGGAGGGAGAGAGGGAGAGGGGAAGGAAGGGGGAAAAGAAGGAACAGGTAGGTAGGTAGGTAGATGGGGGGAGAGAGAAGGAAGGAAGGGGCGCTTCTCCCCCCCACTGGGGCCAGCGTTTCCCTCCCTCCCCCCTGCTCTTGCTTGGGCCTGAGTGGCTTCACGCCAATTGGCCCAGCTTCTCCCTCCCTTGTGCCCCCCTCCCGCGGCCCCGGGAACAGTGAGCAGGGGGGAGGGAGGGGGCTTCTTCCTGGGGCTGGCAGGGCCTGCCGCGGCCCCGGGAACAGTGAGTGGGGGAGGGTGGGGGCTTCTTCCCGGGGCCGGCAGCGCTTGCCGCAGCCCCAGGAACAGTGAGTGGGGGGAGGGAGGGGGCTTCTTCCCGGGGCCGGCGGCGCTTGCCGCGGCCGGGAAGGGTGAGCGGGGGGGTGGGGCTTTGATATGTGCCCGCCCCTCGGCCTCCTCTCTCCCGGAGCGGTGCCCCGACACGCCCCGGCCCCAACGGAGCCCTGGACTTGAGTATTATCTTTCATTGCCTGAAAGTTTCAGCTGTAAATCTTCTGAAAAGCTGATGGTATGAGGCACCACTCCCTCGGTCTGCAAGGCCTCAGAACTGGGATGGAAGGCATGCCACCATTTGGTTCCTTCATCTCCTGAGCAGCCTGGAGGCATTCTGTCTATACCTCTCCAGCCTTGGCTTCTGGCCTCCCTTTTATCCCCCTCATTGTGGGTGGCTCTAGTTTCTCCTTCAGCCAATGGCCCTCACCTGTACTGGGTCACCCTGGCTTCTCCTTCAGCCAACAGGTTTTATGTGTGCTGGGCCAATCCCTCATGTTAAGCAAGTCTTGCTCTGGCCTTCCCTGTTTTACCATCACTCCTGCCTTTAGAAGGTTGTGTTGCAGCTTCCCTGGTCCCTTGCCTGTTGTTACCCAGCTAGTTGGTGTGACTTCCCCCACCTTGTGCCCCTGTGGCTGGTAAGTAGTGAAGCAGAGCCAGGGCCGATGCACAGCTGTGTCTTCCCAGGATCGAGGGGCATTGAAGCATCTAGGGTTGCCAAGCCATGTCTGGCAACTGGTGAGAGTCTGAGGGGTAGGGACATGGGGGGTGCTCTTGGTGACAGTGTGATGTCAGAAAGCCCAGAAGTGGCATCAATCCTTTCTAGGAATTGCTAGACACTCTATGGAAAATCCCAGAAATGATACCACACCGTCACCAATAGCTATTTTTCTTCTCTCTCCATCTGCTGGAGTGCTGGTAGGCACTGATAGCTGGGAGAGGGAGATTTCTCACCCCATCAGACATATGGCAACCCTAGCATCATCCTAGCACCCAGTGGAGATGGTGGTGATGTCTGGCAAACTGGTAAGTTTGTGGCTAGGGCTGGACAGATGGGAACTTTTTCACCCTACAGAACCTTGGTCACTGTCGTGATCCTGCCAAATGATAAGGAGAATTTTTGACCACTGAGGTGCAAATGTGTGATAGCTAGTATAGTTAAAGTGCATTGTGGGCTCTTATATTACCATTGTTTTCTGCTAGTGAATTTCTTGGGGGAGGGGGTATGTGGCTGACCCTTCTGTGTGACAAAATAGAATAACCATTGGTTTGATGTGTTAGCCTGACTGCTCTTTTATGTTATTAACATTTGGGGAATATTAGCTCTTATCAATATGCAGCAGGCTTGCGGGACCTTCACCAGTGTATACAGAGGCGGCACTAACCGATACTTCTGAGGAACTGACACAGACTCAATTTAAAAGATGTAAGATAGTTTGTTTGCTAAAATATAATAAAAGGTTGTACAAGACACTGCTGTTCTGTCATTCATACATGCATACAGTACTAGGAAGTTAGATAGAAGTTATAGAGACGTGTGCATGAGCAGGTAATTGATGGTTTCCGTCGAGGGTGATATTTACCTCTATAGAAGCAGTGGAATCCGGCTGGAAAACGGGGATGAGAAGTCCTTGGGAAGGAGATAAGGGATCATGGCTCTGAACCAGCATAAGACCACGTGGCGGACCCCAGTGGTGCACCCAGGGGTCCGTGAGGGAGGGAAGGAGCCAGGGCAGGAACTGGAACTAGACTAAGACTGGCACTCTTGAAATCTTGGGGAGCAGCTTTTATTGGGAGGGGGTACCTGGGAGGATGGCCCGATATGGTGCCATCCCTAGAAAAACCTATAGAAGGTCCGTTTGCTATCTCTAGCCACTGAGGGGGTGCTAAAGGAGTGGTCAGATTCAAATCTATCTGATGGTCAGGGCAGGATGTTGCTACCAGCAGGATCTGGCACCAATCTTCTGGATCACAGAAACGCTGGCCATGGGAACCGATCTTCAGAAAGCATCCCGGTGTCTTCGCACCCAGGTGTGAAGTCCTTTGATGTAGCAAATGGAGATGAAGGCTGGCAGGAGGGGGCACAAGCAGGCATACGTGCAAAGAGTGTATATCTGTATGGAGTTGCTGGTGCAAGTCTGTAACCTCATGGCTTTGTGTGAGAGAGTGTCTTTGTTCTCTGTGTCAACCTCCCGACTGGAGGTGGCAACCTCAGAAAATGGTACTCTGGTCCTATAGTGTAGGCATCTATTCCCACCTTCCCACTGGTCACCTAGTGTACTCTCATGTCCCACATAACTGATAGCATAGTCCATATGCTGCCCCTATAAATCAGAAAAGTCCATAAGGATGCTGCCCAGCCTTACAGATGCAACAACAAATTATTATATTAATAACTTTCTGTATTTAGTTCCTTCTTTTCCTTTGCACTGGACAAGGCAAATATAACACTGAACAAGTTCCTGTATTTTATTTGCATGTTTTAAAAAGCCACTTATCATGTTTATCTTGAAGAATTTTCTGTCCAGGAACTCAAAATTTAAGAGCGATTTCAATCATTTCGTTTTTGAACTCTGCTGCCATAAATATAGGGCTGCTTCATTTGCATCCATTTTACTCAGTGAGTTTTGTGTTAATTTGAATGAAATACATTTGCAGTGTGTAAATAGTCGACTCAAAGCACCAGTTCAGTTCGCATGAATAGGCCTTTTAAGCTTCTCTGCCCTTTCTGCCCTCTGGTTGAATAGATAAATAAAGAAAAGGCCTTATTATTTTTGTGGAGATTTAATTTAAAGATCTTTTCTAAATCAGCGGAGCTTTCATACTTGTATCCTATCACTTACTGCTGCTTAAGTTGCTTGGCAGAACTCTAAATAACTGGCTGAAAGAGCACAAGTATTTTGTGAGTATGTTAGTAGACTGTCTGTTATGTCCCAACAACAGCAGGGTCTTTCTCAGACATACAGGAAATCTTGCTGCTGATGCGATGAAGCCTCCTGATGGGCATAATTAGATGGATGGAGCTTTTATCCTCTGACTTTTTCCCTTTGGTGGTATAAACCCCAGAGAAAGGGTGGATAATCTGTGAAACATTCCCACAGGAGTAAAACGATTCTCTGGAAAGTTCCATTTTAAATATTCTATCTGGATAAGCTATATAGTCATTCAGAACTAGCCCCCTCATATCAGAAATGTGAACTGAGTCTGAAAATGTTAAAATTATTGTTAAAATTATTGACATGGGAATTATCTAAGGACACAGAGAAGGTAAAATGTCACTGCAGTGTTAATACAGGGCTCACTTTCCAGGTTGACCTATTTAAGTGAATAAAATAATTCGTTATGTGTACGATTTAAGTTATAATTATTCACTTTTTTATATCAGCTTAACTGTTGATTTTGATAGAAATCAGAAATTTTAAAAATTGTTTGAAGTTGTAACTTAGAAGATCTCAAACCATGTATCACAGTCTGTTTTCTGTTATACTGCTGTGGTTGTGATCAGCTAGTGCTATGGTGGTTCAATATGATATTTTCTTTCATTATAGACAACTGAATGCAAGCTGCTATTTATTTTTTGACAGCCCTGTAAATAATTCCTACAGTTTGCAGAAAATACCTTGTATATGATGACCTTTAGAACTTAAAATGAACTTGAAACTTGAAGTCAAAAATGGAATTTTGATGAAAAATGTGAAATGCTCAGTAATAATAACATGGCTGTGGAAAAGTATTTTTTAAAAAAAATCTAGTATCTAGAAGTAGTAACTGTTGCCACGATAACCAGATTGTTGTCAGGGCCTGGATACAGTGCTCATTATCACTTTTGCACTACTAGGTGCCTGTGTGCCTTTTGACATGATTTCAGAGAATAGATGATTGCCTGCTCCTCAGACCATGCCCATCTATGCCTCTCCCACCATCTGGGACAGGTGGCAACCAGCGATGGGACTTCTTGGTAGAAGTAGCTGTCCTGCTGTCATTTGAACAATAACCTTTCTTTTTATTCAGCCTTTTGATCGAAGTTTTATCCTGTCCTTTTAGTTCCTTCTTTTTCTTGTATGGTCTGTCCCACATAGTGATTGTTATGACTCATGTTGAGGTAGCTTTCTCCTGCTTTTCTATATTTTGTGTGTTTTCGGTGCTACTTATATTCTGTATTTGAGCTGTTTTTATGCTGTTTTATACTGTTTCATGCTGCTTTTACTGGGTGCTGATTTTACGGTTTCATAATTATGGTGGTTGCATTGCTGTAGGGTTAGTGTTCTTTTAGTATGTTTTAATTGGTTTTTCCTTTTTATTGTTGGACACCACCTGCAGGTCTTTTAATAAGTGGCATGTAAATCTTATAAATAAATAAAACAAGTAAATAGTCCAGCCACAGATCAAGGTGAGCCAGCACGTTAAGTACCTTCTGTCAGGAAGCAGTTTACTTGCTTCCAAGTGACTATATTTTTAGTGGTCAAACTATATACCAAACCTAGGGAGGAAATATTTTTAGCTGAAGACTACCCACACATATAAATGTTAATTTTGAATGTGAAACTATCATTTTTGGGCCTTTGATATAAGGCAAACTTCATAAAGTTACTTTGCATTTTTGTTATATTTCATGTCTGTTGGAACATTTTGAATTTCAGTCCTACCTTTAATGATTCTCAGGAATTTTTTGTTCTGGTTCCCCAACCCTTTAGATATTTTTTTAAAAATCAAAACTTAGAACGTTATATGTGCTTTCTTAGTGCTTCTTTGCACTCTTACATTCTTTAGGTCCTAAATCAGTCAGGACAAAGTGTAAGACTACGGAACACAGTGCAGTATGTCTTCTCTGCAACTGTCAATAATAATTCCAGAAAACATCCCTTTACTTACAAAACCGCCTGAGTCTTGTTTACTTTTTGGAAGAGCTGCAAAACATTCCTTTTTGGGCTAGCATCCTGTAGTCGGAACTGGTCATGTGTAAGGCAACTTTAACGAGTTCAAAATGTTTAGGTAACATTATTCTGTTTTAAATAGTAATCGTTAGCAAAGGTGTCCTAGCATGGGGTTGAAATGAGAGCTAAGAATTTTTGCCCTTAGTTCATTATTCTTGTTTCCTCATTATGAAGCTCTATGGCAGGAGACCTGCATAGTTTAGGAGAGAAATGACACTTGCATACTTAAAACAGATTTATAGCTAGTCTGTTTGGTCAACTGAAGAAGAAAAAAATATAGCAGGTGATAAAAATGTCAAGGTCATCATGTTCGTGGAAGCTTTCTGACTAGTCAGGAATTTTTATTCATTCTTTAAATGCAAATTCTGAAGTGCTGTGAACACGTTCCATACCTCCCGCAGAGGACCAGGTGGAAAATTACAGTTAGCTTTGCACAGCCAAAATACAGTACTGAGCAGGAGAAGCCAAATTCTTCTCTCACATTGAGGCAAATTGATCCCCAAAGGGATTTAGGCCCCCCAAAGTAGGACTTTTTTGGTTTCCAGGGTGCTGTAGGAATGTTTGCAATTCGTGGTTGGCAAACGCACAGAAAAAATAGGTCTGTGTCTGAATCAGAGAGATGCTGTGTGCCTCTGAGTTCCATTGACGTCTATGAGATTTTATAGTTGCTAAGGTCCAGCTAGACATGGTAGTTGCAGATCAGTTTGATTATCAGATTTAGCTTAGTTTGACATTATCAAATTTAGCTTAGTTTGAGAACAGAAAGTTGTAATTTTTAATATCGATATTATAATAGCCAGGTTGTTAAGCTTTTTTTCATTCTCTCCCCATGTTTACTTTCCCAAGAATGCTGACAATAGTTCACTATTAGTATACTTCTGTTCAGACCTGTTAGCTGCTATGTTGTAAGGAGCTGCCTTATGCTACCAATCAGCATGTCTGTTTTGACTGGCTGCAGGTCCGACTCCTGAGATCTCAGGCAAAGTTTTTTCCCAGCTCGGCAGTCTAAAGTAGAGATGGCTGGGTTTGAACCCCGAAGGCCTTATACATACAAACTATGGGTTGGATCAAAAGTTCATGTTCCTGTACTTCTGTCAACTATAAATTGTATAAAATTGTGTTGCTTGGAGTTGCTACACTGTCCAGAAGCAGCTAAAAAATTGAGAGAACTTGGGCAATTTAAAAGGAAAAGGCAATAATCTCAGAATTTCATTTGTTATGTATACACCAATTTAAGGGCGGAATTTGATCGATACTTTTTAATTGAAAGCTAGTCTGAACTTTATTCAACACCTCTTCCATTGCAAAAGAGCACATTTTAGCTTACTTGCAAATTGTCCCCATTATACATTTTTGGTAGTGGCAGTATTCATCAGTAACACTTATGTCCAAAAGTATAATTTTTCCACAGATGAAGAAAGACCCCAATTATGCACAACATAGAACATTTAATAAATTGTAATTCTGATTAAATAAGTTAAACAACAGGCCCCTTACTCTAATGTGTTGGTAGCACCAATAAAAACTGTCATTAATCAGTAGCATTTATATCCTGAAGTATAATTTTTACTATTGATGAAGGAAGGCCCTGAATATCCACAGCACAGAAGGTTTAATAAAATGTAATTCTAATTAAATATCTTCAGGAGTGCCCTTAGGGGAAAGTAATATGCTTATTACAAAGTACTCAGATGTGTTTTTCTGGGTATTAATGTTTGAAGATTGTTTTTTAGTTTAATGTAGAGAAAATGATTTACTGAAGTGAATTCCTTGGCATGAATGCTTTCCTCCTAAGAGTTATAGGACAACCATCCAGTTCATTTCCTGGACTAGAACAAAAGTGAATTATCCTTGGTGTACCTCCAGCACTAGTTATTACACAGTGTTCATGCAATAGGCACTTGTGGGATAAATCAGCCTCTGGTCAATGCTTAGTAGACAGGTAGTTACTGGAGTTTTAAAAACCATAGCTAGAGCTAGCAAAATCTGTTGTCTTTAGGAAGCTATTCCCTGACGCTGAACTGGAACTGTGCTAACTTGCTCCCTTCATCAATGCTTGGTTCAAGTGACACCTCCCAGACCCTCCCTGGCAATCGAGGAGAGAACAGGAAGGCAGGAAGGGCTCCACCCAGATTAAAGCCCAGTGCATTACCTCACAGGTGCTGCTGCTCAAGTCCAACATCAGCAGACTTTAAACAGTGGAAGCAGTGCAAAGGAAGATGAAGGGAGAAGTACTGGAGCTTTGCTAACATGCTCTCCCCAAATGATGCTTCTGAGATCCTCTGTGTTTCTTATTCTTTTTCTTCCTCCCTTTTATTGTGATTGATATGCTTCTGCAGCTTTAATTCATAAGCTGTTTGATCTTTATAATGAGATTTGAAGCTGTTCTACATTTAGTGTTAAAAAGGCTTCTTTCATGTTGCTAGTTTAGTATTTCTCTAGTTAAGTTCCTGTTAACTGAATATTGATTTGTAAGGTATTAGTGGTTATTGGTGGTAGTAGTCTGAGGTCGTGATCAGATGGGCAGTTCAATCTGCTGTTGCCCGCCTCTAATAGAGCCAGATTATTTTGTTACAGAGAATCCTGACCAGACTCACCCCTTTTAGCACTCTTTAAAGCGATTTAACTGGCCGTGGAGTGATCAAACAGCACCAAGCATAGAGTCAGCCTGTCAGTCATTTTTTTAAGAAGTTTGTCCTAGGAGCATGCCCACAAGCAGGAATTAGCCTGCTGGGAAATGTAGTTCATGGGGCTGTCAGCCATTACTTTTTAAAGTTTTCCCCTGAGCATGCGCACAAGTGCTTGCTGAGAATGCTGGGATATGGAGTTCAGTGCTGTCCTCCCTGTAATCTTTTCAATTTACCCTTTCCCCAAAGGACAGAAAAAAAGCTGAAGAACAGAGGCGTTTTTCTTTTGAGAGTTTTTAAAAAGAAAGAAAGTTTTGAGCAGCTCCGGGGGGGGAGGGGCGGGAAGAAGTACAAATGTGCAGTTATGCAATCATTGCTAACTAGTTTTTAAAAAATGGCTGCCTGATGTCTTGGGTGCACAAGAGTGCGACCAGACAGCAAGAAATCCATTTTAGAACCAGCTCAGACCAACAGGACTGGACTTTCTCAGGTATCAAAGAAACTTGCAGCAGGCTGGGGGGGGGGGGGGGGGGACTCAGACCACTGGGGCACGACAGACAAATGTTGCTGTCTGATCGTGCACTTTAAATCCATAAGGGACCAGCAAGGGCAATGGATCAAATTGCTCATGTGAATGCAACCTTAATAAGCTTTATATAGTTGTTGTAGGTCAGCTGTAGGGTTTGTAGTTACTGAATATCTTAGGATAAGTTATACTGTTGAGTAAGCAGGAACTGTATAAATTTTGTTCACTGGCTAAAATGCTGAAAAAGAACCCCCTATTTCACTAGATGAGGACTCTCCACCAAACTTGCCATCTCCTCTTGAAAGTATTAGAGAGCTACTCGCAGCTGAATTTTAGTCATGTGAGACAAAAGATGTGAAGAAACTGTTTCGACACTTGACAATAAGGTTACAGCACTAGATAAGAGACTGGAATATAATGAAAAAGGCACTGAAGTTATACTGCTCATCCTTGCTGAATTAAAAGAACAGAAGGGTACAATAGATTAAATCAGAGGTTTTTTTGTAGAAAAAGCCCAGCAGGAACTCATTAGCATAATAGGCCACACCAAGCAGCAGAAACTCATTAGTATATTAGGTCACATCCCCGACAGCACAGCTCCCTCCCAGGATTGGCTTTCCCAGGTGCCCCGCAGCTTGTGGGGCGCATGGGGAATCCAAGGGAAGGAAGAAATTTTCTGGATCGGCTTCCCCAGGAACCCTGCAGCTGAAGGGTGCCTGGGGAACCCAAGGTGGGGGGAGGCAGTTTAAACTGCCTTCCCTCCCTGGATCGGCTTGGCTTCCCCAGGTGGCCCATGACTTGCGAGGTGCTTGGGGAACCCAAGGGGGGGGGAGGCTGTAGGCGTGGCCAACTTGGAAGCCAGCCAGAACTCTGTTCCTGTGCGTTCCGGCCCAAAAATAGCCCTGGATTAAATAAAAACAAATAGAAATTTTTAGAAACAAAATCAACAATTAATGAAGCTATAATGTATAGGAATGATGATAAAATAATTAAATTGGAGGATAGACTGGAGGAGCTGGATAACGGGAGCAGAAGGCTCTCATTAAAATTAAGAGGGATCGAAAAAAAGTGAAGGGGGAGAATTTGCATTTATTCCTAGATCTCTTCTCAGGGATTTTAGGTTCAACATTTCCTGGTGAGGTTAAAATCACACCTGTGTAGGATTAAGCCAGTAAAGTTGCTTTAGTATTGATGCAAGATGGCCTCACCAGATTTAAATTTTGGCTTCAACATGGTGCATATAGATATAATTTCTCTGTCCTTCTCCAAATGCAAGTCATACATTAGAGCAACTAATTAAGGTATATAAACATTTTAATAAAATATATTCCCACCCCAAAACCGGGCTTAAAACCTGGTTTAAAACTGAAATGAATCAAATTTTCATACTTGCAACTGGCCATCAACTACCCACTCAATCCCTTTGCCCAAGAAATGGTAGACTGAAATATTAATCTACACTGATAAATAAGGAAAAAATCAGTTCAGAAAATTATTTATGTTTTTTTCAGTTGCCATTCAGGAAACTTCCTGTGCCCCATACAGTTAAGGATAAATCCAGCACTCAAACATAGGCTTCACTTTGACCATGTTAGTGGTTTCCTTGTCTGCATATACTGTATGTAATAACTGTACTATGGCTGCGATCACACTCACACTAAATAATCCACTTTCAATGCACTTTCCAATTGGATTTTGCTATATGAACTGGCAAAATCCAGTTGGAAAGTGCATTGAAAGTGGATTGAATGTGGATTATTTAGTGTGTATGATTGCCGCCTATATTTATTCCTTCAATATACACATTTTAAAGAAATTTTAATTCTTAAAATGTATGTGTTTCAATAATGTTGTTTTTCTTTTGAATAGTTCTGTAGAGAAAGAGACAAATTTATTTCCTGATTTCCTAAATGGAGGAGAACACCTTTCCCACTTATAGCTTGTTCTGTCCTTGCACAGAATGTGAGAAATATGATGTTGGCTACTTGTGTTTATAATATATTTTGATTTCTTTTCACTGGAATGTATTGGGGATTTCATAGAGTTATTTTTGTTCTGTGAAAAAATAGATGAATATTTCTGAGATGCTATGACTTGAAAGATGCTATGACTTAAACAGAATAGCTTCGATAGCCCTTTTTTCCCACTTCCTTTACTCCTTCCTGCTCCTAGGCTACCTTTATCTGCCCCCCTGTCTTCAGCTTCCCCTCCTTCCCTACTACTGGCAGCCTCTTCCAGGGAAAAGTCTAGCAGAGCTGCATGGCAGCCAGCAGTAGACTGGGCTGCACAATGGCCAGGCCCAGTTGGGATCATGTGATCAAGCACACGTGGGGGCTGAGGAAGGGGCAACCAGGAACCCCCTGTGGCTGTTTTTGGTGGCATAAATGGCAGTTTGGGGGGGTAGCCTGAAGCCCCTCCTCTACACTTGTAGGAGCTACACCAAGTGTGCTAGGAGCCACACCAAGTGGCAGAGTGCTTTCAAAAGGGAGGTCTCCATATTGGGATTGCCAACCTCCAGATGGGGCCTGGAGATCTCCTGCTATTACAACTGATCTCCAGACAACAGAGATCAGTTCCCCTGAAGAAAATTGCTGATTTGGAGGTGGAGTCTATAGCATTATACCCTATTGAAGTCCCTCCCCTCCCCAGACCCTGGCCTCCACAGGCTCCACCCCCCAAATCTCCAGCTGTTTCCCCATCCAGAGCTGGCAAGCCTACCCCATATGTATATGTAGCTCTGAGGCATGTCAGGGGAGGCCCAACACTCCTTGTATCATTCATTTGTATCATTTAGATAAGCCCCATGTCTTTCCACTCCTCACTGGCCTTCTGTTCCTGTCTCTGCTAAAACTTCACTAATATATGCAGAGCAATAGAAGATCAGCTACTCCATTTCCACTCACATTTCTACTCAATGGCTAAGATACATTCTGTGAAGTTCTGTGCAAAGTGGGAGTCCTTTTCATTTTATTTATTTACCTTTCTCACTGAGACTCAAGTCAGATTTAATAATGTAAATCAATGCAGTCTTATAAGCATTTAATAAGCATTGCAATAGGACTAAGAACTGCAGAAAATTGAAAACAGAGCTGTCATGTGAACAAAGCACAAGCATTAAACATGGCATATTAAACAATGCAGAACATGGTATTACACTGATAGAAACAGAGTGCCTTTTCCCTGGCCAAACTGTTATGATGTAGTCTTACTTCATTTTTAAAAATGCCCTTCTGGATGGTTCAGTTTACATAGTTTGTGAAATGCCAGGAACATGGGAGCCTTTCTCACCTCCTCAGGCAGGCCATTCCGCAGGGTGGGGGCCACTACAAAGAAGGCCTGTGTATGGGCAGTTTTTGAACTTGTCCATCTTCAGAGTGGCAAGATCCTCCCTTTAAAAAATGTTGGGGGGGCCAGATCTGCAGCAAGGTATTCTCTTCTCCCCCCCCCCCAATCTAACTAGATTTCATATAGGAGAGTTAAACTGGCTGAAAAAAATCTATTCATGATCTCATCTTCCAGTCCAGGGAATATTGAAACATCTTTTTAAAAAATAAGCCACTTTCACCATTTCTATTAATCATTATCTGTGACACAAAAACTAAAAATATATACTGTATATTTATCCCAGAGTTACTTATACCCAGGCTGGCTCTCTGTTTAGACCCTGGAGTGGCACCAGATGTTTTGTTATTTTCAACAACACAGTCATGTCCCTGGAAATTCCTCTTGGAAGTAGTAAGACAGCCTTGTACATTTAATTTTCCATTCCATTCTAGGTCTTTGCCAGAATTTTTAAAAAAGTAATCCATATTTAGGATTTGAGATTAGAGATGGAAACAAATATGCCTCTAAATACCAGTTCTGGGGACCAAAGAGTAGGAAAAGCCTTCATGTTTGTGTGGTTCCTAGGAGCGCAAGGCTGGCCATGGACACAGGATGCTGGGCTAAGGAGACTCTTGATCATCTAACCCAGTGGGGCTTGTTCATGTTCTCAGTGGATGAGTCAGGGGGGCAGTGATCCTTGCTGGAGTTTTAAGGAATGGTTTACATGTCCATCAGAGAGTGAGGAATGGAGCAAGGTAAATAGGTCATGAAAGTGTCAGATGGCAATTAATTGGGCTGCATGGAAAAGGCTTTTTGCATAATGTTGAGGGGGAAAGTTCAAGCCATCAGCTACTTAGTGTGCATAACTCTAATGCTTTCCCACAGAGCCAATTTCTACTGGAAAAGCATAGAGTCTGCCACTGCTTATGGGAAGTATATTGCAGGGATAGTGCTTAATAAGGACAGCCCATCAGGGACCTATGACTGTCATGGTCCCTGGCTTATTCGGGAACAGAAAGATGAGGGCAAGAAATACCAACAATGTGCCGTAAATTGAAGGTAAAGAAGGTATTTAGAAAACTGACTCTAAGAAGTGGGATCAACTTGAGATGGGAAGGTAACACAGCTGGACTTGGGATGCTACAGGTCTGTGTACTGAGATACTTAATATTTGACTCCTAAAAATGGGCCAGCAAAGAGGTATTTTTATATGTAACCTTTTGCTCCAAACCATCAGATTATGTTGTTATTTCAACATTCCTTGAAGTCTTTCCATATATAGAATACTTCCAGAAATAATCTTCCTGGTTGTTTTCCCCCTCCCCAATGTCTGTCTTCCCTCAGATTAGTGAGGCATATTTGTAAATATTTTCTTGCTCAGCTGTGGGAAAGTAGTTGTGAGCTACTTTGACCTTTGTACAAGGTTAGATTTAAGAACTCACTGTTACTGAAAAAAATCAACAAAAATATACAGAAACCCTGGGGACCTGCAACTTTAGTGGCTTATCAGTAAACTATCTCTTCAGTGTGCTAGGAAGCGGTTGCTAGACATTTGGGGGGGGGGGTTATAACACTCCACTGCTGATACGGAAGAAACTGTCTTAACTAAAAATATACACTATATATTTGTTCCAAAGCTGCTGTGTTTACTTATGCCCAGCCTGGCTCTCTGTTTAGACAGTTTGGTAGTACCAGATGTTTTGTTATTTCCAACAACACATGTCCCTGAAAATAGCTCTGGGAAGTAATGACATTAAAAGACAACCTTGTGCATATATTTCCGACGGGATCCGCTCCTCTGTGTTGTGCATAATGTATTAGAAAGATGAAAGAGCTTCCTACTGGAGACCCGTTAATAGCTCTCTTCTTCAGTTCCAGTGACAAAAAGAGTTTTAACCTCATGATTAATGATATTCTTGACTTAGAATGGTTTATTTGGGTCTGTAAATATGTAGCCATATGTGACCTCTTATTCATTCCTGGAATTAATTCTAGGGTCACAAAAAGAATATGGTCCATAACATTATGTACTCTGTAAGTCCTCAGCTACAGAAAAGCATCCAGTGGTTCTGAGAGAGGAGGAACAGTGCGGAGCAATCCCTTAGAGTCTTTTGTGCTATTGATCCTGTGCAGAATCAACCCCAGCGACCTTCAGTGTGGGAGAGTTACAACTTGGACCCTTGCGGCTTCTGTTGCAGCCAGTACTTCTGAGATGCTTCAGAGAATCAAGGGACAGTGTTTAGAGATATGTTGTCAAAGGCTTTCATGGCCGGACTTCATTAGTTGTTGTAGATTATCCGGGCTGTATGGCCATGGTCTTGACATTGTAGTTCCTGAAACGTCAGGTACCAGTGTTTGGAGAGTTAGTGCTCCTTATGTATTTCCAATATGTAGATGAACATGAATGTTTTGGATAATTTCTATGGCTCACTTTAGCAAGTTTCTTCCTCTCATGGTGGAACTACAGTATTGTGAATGATGTCTGGCATTCTTGCTTCAGCTCTGGAAAGCTGGGCATAAAGAACAGTGGGCTCACTGGTAATGATACTTCTGTAAGTAAGGCAGATTTTAAACTTGAAAATCCCTTTTTCACATAAGTACCCAAAGCACTGTTCTGTGAGAGCTTCATGTCAATCAACCTGATAATACCTTTTTTCAGAGTGAAGTGGAATTGATAAAACTTTCACACCACAAAGAGAAGGAAATTAATAGTGTAGCTTTCAAATGGAAAAGTTCATACAATGGAGAAACATTCACTAAAGAGAGCTTTACAGCTTCTGTTGTTGTACATGGGGTACACTGTAGGGCCTTCAAACAGTGTTTAAAATAAGGTCACACAATGTTGGCAGGGAGAGAGGCAAGGAACCACTGTCCCTGTCACTATGAAAAAGGGATTAATAATACTTATGTGACTGCATTCCATAGTAGGAATAAGCGTATTACCAAAAGTGTGTCTAGGGAAGAATCATTTTTCTTTGTGACAAAATATCGCAGTGTTAGTCCTACATTTTTGTCTGTCAGAAATCTTAAGAATTACAACTATTGGAAGCATTAAGCTAGAATGTAAAATATAAAATGCAAATGATTTGAGATCATAATATATAGTATATTTATTATATACATAAGATATGAAAAACAAAATTTAAAAACAGTATCATTTTGTGAATCCACAGGACCACAAAAGACAACACAGCAGAAACCTGGACAAGTATGACTTTTTAAAAAAATGCTTTGCAATTTGTTTTTATAAGTATAAACAGACTATATTTGTGGCTGTTTTTAAAATGTGTTAATAGAGAAGTGTATAATCTAGTGAAGAAAATGGTTAAAAAATCATGATACATCCCACAAACTAACTTCATTGTGGAAATGTATGTTTTCAAGTTGGCATAGAACAAAGCACATTTTAGCCCATCCTGTTTACTCAGAAGTAAGGCCTCACTGCTGGACCTCCTGATGGCACCTGGTATTTTTGGCCACTGCGTGACAGAGTGTTGAACTGGATGGGCCATTGGCCTGATCCAAAATTGGCTTCTCTTATGTTCTTATGTTCCCTTAGTTGAATGGGATTTACCTCCAAGTAAGTGGGCATCAGATTGCAATCTTTCCTGTTCAGGTTCAAATATAATAGAATCAAGACCAAGTTCAGCATGAATTATGAACTACATCCATCATATTTCAAGTGGAAGAGCTTTTATCAAGTTTCTTTTTAATTTTAAGAGCTCCTTTTTTGCAGTTTATACAGTCATTTTATAGCTTTATAGATTTAAGCTATTAGTCTGAAGTAGGGACTTCAGTGCAAATATATTAGTTTTTCAAGATGTATTCTTAACTTTTTTGATTCACTGTTGCCAGATGTAAAAAAAAATAATTCTACTAGTCTTGGACTGTTTCTTTTCCAATAGAATTTTTCCTGTGCCATTTTAGAATTTTTGCACTATAAAGGGGCAGGCAATAAAGTGCTTTTAAACAATAAAATACTTACATGTGTTAATGCCTCATAACTTGTTTCCATTCACACCTTGTGGAATCAGTCATTTTTATCACCAAAGGTCTGATGACAGGATTTTCATTTATGATGGCTCAAACATAGAATTAAACACTGCTGGTTGCAACAAATTCCCATTGGTTCAGAGTGGAAAATCTGACCTAGCATTTTCAAAGTACCTGGAACAAAAGTCCTATAAATTTTTTTAAAGAATGTTCTGCAGAGCTCTGTTGAATAAAGACATAAGTCCTAATCAGATATTGTAGTATTTCCCAGTTTACTAAATGTATTTTCTATTGGATTTTCCCACTGTTAAATGATAAGTTTCCATACATGTGTTACCCCGAGAAATCTGTAGTAAATGTAATCATATTCATGCTCTTAGTTTTAATATACCAATGCAAAGCAAAAGCATTTCATTGGTTCTCTTTAGGATTTGTAAGTGATGGCAGTCCATCAATAGCACATAGGCATCCTTCCAAAGAAGTACACAAGAATGAGGTTTGGATTCTCAAATCACTTTCTTGGTGCCAGTTCAGTCCCACATATTTCAGCAGGACTTATACCAACAGAGCTTTTTTGTAAAGTTGGGGCACTAAGTCAATATTGACAATGAAAATTTAATTTAAAACTTAAACTTTTGGCTGTAAGGACACTTTCTGTGGCATTAATGGGACTTACTTCCAAGCAGACTGTCCCAATGCAGAGAAATTTGTGAGTGCATCTTCGTTTACAGAGACCCCTTTCCCCATCAAACAGATGACTGGTAGGAAGGTAGAATGGGTGGAGGAGCTTTAGAAGTGCAGCTACACTGCCTGCTGCTGCACTCCCTGTTTACAGGCTCAGAGCTTCTCTTGCACATTCAACTAGGGGTCTGCTGGATGAGGCTCCCCCTCTTGGGTGGGAGCTTCACACACAGATTCCATTCCCTCTCCTTTATTGAAACCAGTATGTTTAGGATCAGGGTGCAATGCTGTCAGTTGGAATACCTCTCGACACATTTGGCACTGTTCCCTTACAATCCAGTTTTAATTTCAGAGGTTTTTCTATCCATGAAGTTTACATTTTGTGCATAAATAAATAGCCTGTTTGGCACTTTCAGCTGCAGTCTTTGAAAATCTCAAAGACTTTTTTCCCAAGAGCTGGTTTCCACTGCTGGACAAAACTTTTCATGTTGACAATCAATCTGCTTGCTTGGACATCTTCATATCCAGCTACAAGGTATGTCAAACCTGTAAATAAACAGGTATTTTGAGATTAAGATTTAAATAATACCTACCCAAGATTTAATCATAAGGAAAAATAGTTTCAGGAATTTTTAGTATTTTTCAGTGCAATCCTGTAGGGTTGCCAGGTCCTTTTCGCTCCCTGGCAGGGGGCTGGGAGGAAGATCTGCGGGAGAGTGGGGGCAGAGCGACATCCCCAGCGTGATGACATCACACAGAAGTGATGTCATCACACTGGGGACACCACACAGTGACACTAGTATTTTGGGCAAAACTCTATGGTTACCATCAATACTCCCTGTAAGCTGTGGAGTCTTGTGAGCAAAAATTCTACTTTGTGAGCTACTGGCATTAAAGTTGTGAGCAAGCAATTTGGCTACTGCCATCCTTCCTGAGCTAAGACAATAAGGTGTGAGCTGGAGGCTAAAAAACTGTGAGCTAGCTCATACTAACTCAGCTTAGAGGGAACACTAGTTACCATAGAGTTTTGCCCCGAACATTAGAGCATCACCATGCACTGTCTCCAGCATGATGACATCACTTCCATGTGCCGGGTGTTGGGGGCAGGGCTTTCCCCCGCCAGTCAGCTGGCCAGCAGTGGATTGGAGCCCACCAAATCAGGGGATTCCCTGCTCACACCTGGGGGTTGGAAACCTAATCCTGTGCCAAGTTACTCCAGTTATGGTTGCCAAACCCCAAGTCCCAGCAGAGGTCCTCCCTCTTTGGGGGGCTCTGATCTGTTGTCAGCCAGCTGGCTGGTGTGGAAAACCCCACCCCCAAACAGTGATGTTGCTGTGCAACATCCCCGTCACAATGATGTCACTCAGAAGTGATGTCATTGCGTCGCTAATGTTGGGGGTGACACTCTAGTTTTTGGGCAAACTCTATGGTGGTTTTCCCATGTACAAAAAATACTTTAGTTCTCAAGAGCCTCCAAAAACATCACTAGAAATTTACAATAATGTAGATACAATTATTGCAGGCACGTGGAACAAGAGAACTCCAAAGTTATTCATTTCAAAAAATCATTTTATAGAGTAAATAAACCCATTATTCACTCTATAAAATAATGTAGAGATACAATAAAAAGATAAATGTTAACTTTTCCCCTCTTTTTTTGACATATCCCCCTGAGGAAGCTCAACAAGAAATGCGTAGGGGTTATTATCATATTGGAATTATATTATCTTCCCATTGCACCCTTGTTTTTTCTTCATTTCTTTGCTCCAGTTGGTGTGGTCCTTCTTTTTCTTCTTCATTTATTTAAGTAGATTCAGTCCACATGCAGGTTGCAGTTGAAAAGAGAGAGAAATCGGTAAACTTTATAGTTTTGAAGGCAAAACCCCCATAGTGTTCTGCCCAAAACCTAGAGCATCACCTCCAACATTCGCGATGCAATGATGTCACTTTTGGGTGATGTCATTGTGCTGCATGCGGGAGCCCCCTGCTGGATGCAAGGTAGGACTTGGCAAACCTAAGGAAAGTTTATTCATTTATATTTATAGCTCACTTTTCTCTTCAATAGAACCTAAAGTAGCTTACAACATTGTTCTTCCTTCCATCTTTTTATCTTCACAGCAACAACCTTGTGAAGTAGGTTATGCTGAGAGAGATCGACTGACCCAAGATCACCCAGGAAGCTTCATAGCACACTGGGAATCTCAATCTGGTTCTCCCAGATCCAAGTCCCACACATTAACACACCATGCTGGCTCTCTTCCTATAGGGATATAGGCATAGTGGGAGAATGGGAGGCAGAACATGAATAAATCGTTTAGGAATAACAAGGATAAAAATACGGCATGTTCTCTATTTGGCCTTTACACTTTAACAGCATTGCTGTTAGCAAAATATTCTCACAGCTGAATCAACATTCTCATTGCAAATGTAATTTTCAAGGGACTCTATTTGTAATATCTCCCTAGAAGCACACCACATTGCAACAAGGGAGAGATGTCGTATTAGCTCATTAGTTGCAGTTTGCCGTAAATATGTATGGCGGCTGTTTCTGAGGGTATAAAAATAAAAGTAGACTGGAATGTTTTATCCTGAATTCCTGGAAACCTTGCTTTTTTGTTTGCCAGTTGTGAGGAACACTTTGTTCTTTGATAATGTGAAGAGCTGCTATAAGGAAGTATTTTATTGTTATTATTTATTACATTTGTATGTACAAGTGGCGAACCTGCAAGGACTTGCATTTTCCCCTGTATTCCCCTCCCCACACTATTTCCTCCTTCTGTCCTCCTGGCAGCCCCCATATCCTCTCCCTTTTCTGTGCTTCCTTCTTTCCTTCCCACTCAACAAGCAACCTTTCTTTTGCTTGCCCTCGCACTCTTAAACTCTATTTTTACTTACTTTATTTATACCCCACCTTTCTCCTCAGTGGGGACCCAAGGCAGCTTACATTGTTCTCCTTTATTTCATCCCCACAGCAACCCTGTGAGGGACATTAGGCTGAGAGAGAGTGACGGGCCCAAGGTCACCCAGCAAGCTTCCATGGCAGACTGGGGATTTCAACCTCAGTCTCCCAGGTCCTTATCTGACACTAGTGCCTGGCCTAGCCAAGTCACACAAGTTGTGTGGAGGCTTCCTCTGGGCCTAGGTGAGTTGGTTGGCATCAAGCCATAGCCACTGCTGCACCTGGGTGAATTGTGCAAACTGCATGGTACCAAACTGCCCAGTAGTTGTTGCTTGACTTGGCCTTGATGAGTCCTCCCTCCATAGTAGGAAGAAGGGAGCAGGGGTGGACTGGGAGACCAAAATAACCCTGGAAAAGGTCTGCAACTCTAATCTATGAGGACTCTAATCTGGGAGAACCAGGTTTGATTCCCCACTCCTCCACTTGCAGCTGCTGGATGAGCTTGGGCAAACCATAGTTCTGTCAGAGCTGTTCTCAAAAGAGCAGTTCTCAAAAGACCTCTCTCAGCCCCACCTACATCACAGGGTATCTGTTGTGAGGAGGGGAAGGGAAAGAAGTTTGTAAGTCACTCTGAGACTCGGAGCGAACTGTAGGGTATAAAGCCAATCTCCTCCTCTTCTTTGTCATAGTCTTTATTAGTGAGTTTTAAATTATAAACCAGAAAATTTTGTTGGTCTAGAAGATGCTAGTGGACTCAAATTTTACCACCGCAGACTAACATGGCTACCTACCTGTAACTATATAAAGGCAGTCATTTCATCTGGCATTCACACCTAATTAAATTAAATTTCATTGTCTGATTTCATTATTTGTAAATTAAATTATGCAAGGAAGAGTGGTAAGGGATTTTTTTAAAATCAAAAAGAAATCAGCATCGCATAGACACACTTCATAATAAATACCCACCAGGGTTGAGTATTGGGCAAGTACATCCTCTGTTGGTCCACGATTCTGGATAAAGAATCCTCTTCCCTCGAAATATCTTTAGCTTTGTAGATTTCAATACTTTTTTGATCTTCACATTGACCTCAGCATGAGAGCCTTTATCATGAGCTGATAAAATCTTTGCCTTCAGCACTGTGAAAAACAATGTCAACATACATCATCTGCTTTCATTCTAATGTGGTGATGCACATTAATGTTGGGTACCATTGATTCATACACTACACACAAGGCCTATTTGCACTTTGTGGGTGATTGTAATTGTCTTTTATGGCACACTATATATTTGACTTGTTGAAAAGAAAACAGACCTTGATTTAGTTGAACAGAAACAGTGCCAGACCTTCTGCTTGATAAGCTTGTTCAGCCTTTGCCAAAGACAGGGTGCAGGGAGATGCTCAGTGACCTGATTTTGAAGAAATACTGAGCACACAGCTCAGTTTCTTCCCACTAAAGTTATTGGGAACTGGTGCTGCTTACTCATCATTTTAAACGTTTATACAAATTTGCAAACTACAACAATGCTGTCATGTAGTCTGGCCACCGCCTCTCATTATAAAACACATATATTTTGGCAGGGAGAGGTAATTATTTTAAATCCGTCTGATCATTCTCAGTTTGGTTGGTTCATGGAAATTCCTAGACAAAAAGTTCTGGGGGGATTTCCCCCCCCCCCACCTTAAATCATGCATGGATGGATTTCAACGGACAGAGGCCTGTTGCCAACACAATGCAGATAGTACAATAAGGACTTTATACTGGAGATATATAGAAAAATATCTAACAGGAAAATCAAATGCTGCTTGGCTCTGTCAGGCTATTATTTATAAAATACATCAAAATATTGGAAGAGGCATTCTGTAGGGAAACTTGTACAGAGTAGACAAATATGCAGGCAGCTGTAATTGGTCCAACAGGAAAACACCAAAATATCATGGTATAATACTTTTATTAGGATCATTACAGGGTAGGCAGTAAGGTTTTTAATGCATGAGAACTTGCCTTCAGGCAGAGTATTAAGCCAAAAAGAGGAAGGGGGGGTGGACAGAGAGATGTGGCTGGGCATGATGAAAAACACAAGGCTATGATTGCCATAGCCTTAAAATAGAATGGAGAAAGTGTTAGTCTTAATTTGATTAGGCTGTGTTCAGTGCAAAAAATTTCAAGTTACACCAACTTTTTGGAATAAAGAAGCAATATTTAGATCTATCTCTAGCCCTAAACAGACCACAAGGGTCCTTTTAAAGACAGAGAACAGAAGTAAAGACAGAATGCTGTAGTATACTAACAAAGCTGGAGATTAATTTTCGCTGGTACACCAAGTCTAGAGTCAACAGAAGCAAACTGCCTCTGGGGGAAACATGCTTGCTGACCACCAGCAACACTATCCAGTTGGTATAGAAAAGTCTCTTCAATAGGTATGTAGGCTCTTATTCATTGATTACATTTATATCCCAACTTTCTTTCATGGAATTCAGAGGGATGTACACAGGGACCCCAAGAGGTCTCTGATCCAAGTGCTGACTGGACCCATACCTGCTTAGCTTTAGCAAGGTTGCTGTATCATGTTGGGGTTCCCAATCCTGTTGAACCTGTGGACATGTTTGGAATTTTGATAATAGGTAGTAAGCATCATAACAAAATGGTTATAACAGGAGAGGCAACTCACAAAATGACTGCCATAGTGTCTGAGTCCAATCACAAAATGTGAGGAGGTTCCAAAACTACTATCCTCCTATGACTGAAGCAGCTGTATCCACATGGATATTCCCTGGGGATGTATAGGCAATGCCTCCCCTCCTGTGAATCAGACAGAAACTAGGTTTGGCTGTTTGCTTTGGAGCTGAGATGCTTTGGGGAAGAAACAAGTAGGTGCCAGGAAACCCTGGCAGGTATAGGGATCACTGCCACATCCTTTTATAATTCATGCTGGGGACAAAGTCCTGAACCTGCTTACAGTGTACTTTAGGATTCCGGATCTCATTCTTATCTGTTTCTCCAAGGGCAGAAGTTTAGCAAGGGGTGTGAGAAGTCTTCAGATGAATTTTTGGCTTGTGCCAGAGTGGAGGAGAAGAGCCATGTGACCTCCCTCATACAAGGTGCTCAGCTGAGAGACATATAGTCCTTCTACTTGAAATGTGTTGGAGAGGCTCTTGGGAAGGAAGTCAAGCTTGTCTTTCTAGCTAACTCAAAATAGATGTCCAGAAAAGAGGTCCACATACCGAAATGCCTCTTGCCAGTTCCCAGAGGTACAGCAAAGAGGTACTCACTTTGGATGCACCACAGCTGCACTGCAAATTTCAAGCTTAGGTGGTAAATGAAATAGTCAAGTTCCTTTCATACATCTCCACAGTAAAGTAACTTGTCCTTTGAGTTTTAGAGTTGAAAGAGGTCATGTAGTCTGTCTAATCCAAACTCCTACTCAGAGCAGGAAATCCAAAAGCTGCAACAGATAGCTGGCTGTCCAACCTCTGCTTCAAGACCTCTAGGGAGGTCTTTGCATTGTAGTTGCCATTCCAAGCTCCTGTTTAAACTATGGGTAAATTTTCCAACATTCTCCTACATGATAATCACATTTGAACTGGGCTGGTTGGAAGAAACAAAGTTTTCTTTGTACAAATGCTCACTGGATGGAATAAATGTAAATCGTGTTTCAAAATGTGTCTTAATTTTGAAGGATAAATGATGTTACCATCACAGGAAATAACTGTAATACTCTGAAGTCCAAAACCAGAAGTTAATGAAATACAGCCTTTTGAACTTTTTGTAAGTCAAATTTAGTCAAGAGACATGTTATTACCTACTGAATGTTAAGTTCTTGTGTGGCATGTAGCAGGTGCAGCCATTTTTGAAAGGCTGTGAAATAGAGTGCTGAACAAAACATTAATTCTGACACAGCTTATTTAGTATAGCCAGATTTTTTAACTGGATAAGGTGCAGTATGATTCTCTCACTATTTGTTTTAGCAAAACTGTTTAACACTCCTGCCTCTGTGTATTCTTGACAGTTAGGAGATTTAAGAAGTCAAATGCCTTTATATCAGTCCTTGATGTGTAGGCTGCATACACTCATTACCTCATTTTCTGTGCATCATGAAGAGCTTGGAAAATATCCCAACAAACTCTTATTACAATTGATTACCTGTGTCTGTTGAGCAATATTCCAGCAGACACAGGTTTGTCTTGCTACTTTTTTCCTGTTAGGGCTCCTATGTTTTCAGCAGCTTTTGGACTGGGGAAAATTCAACAGGGAATTCTTATTATCAGGAAACACAACCCTGCATCCTGCATTTTGTACACAAATGTTCTGAAAAAATGGTTCTGAGTGTGTTCTTTCTTGGGAGTGAATAAGAACCGAAGTAAACTGAGATCTCATCTCAAACAGTAGATGAGCTGGTAAAGCCTATTTTGTTGGGGTGTGCAGCAAAAAAACAACGGTATTTTTTCAGATTTGGATATACTGGAGACCAAAAAATTCAGTATTTCTAGTTTACTGGGTTCCAAATACCAGTATAGTATTCAGATCCGGTCCCCTCCCTAGGTTTCCAAAAAAATTTGGCTCAATTTTTCCCTATGGGGAATATTTCCAGGGGCCTTGGAGAGTGTTTTTAAAGGTACCATCACACAAATAACAGAGGAGCTGCTGATGCCGTTCCTTTAAATAACTCCCAAATTTCAAGTCAATTGGATCAAGGGGTCCAATTCTATGGGGCCCTGAACAGGGTACCCCCAGCTGTCCTCCATTTTTCCTATTGGGGGGGAACCCACAAAAATGTAAAACCCGATAATCTCCCACCATAGGGAGGTGATTGCAAGCTCTTGTATTTCCAGTTAATCTTGAATATTTCTGGATTTTTCAGGACCCATCCCTAAAAATTCCAGATATATTTGAGAAACCTGATTATGTTAAAAAAATACAAAAAAAATTTCAAAGGTATTTTTGGATATATATTCAGCTCAATTATATCCAAGCGCATATCTCTAATATCTTGAGCAGTACCAACCACTTCAAATTGTCTTCAAATGGAAGCTTACAATGACTGAATTCTCCACTCTAAAAAAAAGAAAACTAGTTGTCAGGAAGGAGGATTCTTGCCTGACAAGTCATAATCAGGGAATTATTTGTTGGAGAAACATTAAATCATTTGAACCTGCAATTTAAAGATATACAACACAAAAGGAGACTTACTATCTTTTTTTTGGGGGGGGTATTTTTGCATGTAGGTGTGTGCCTGTGCCTGGAAGTCATGGACCGATTTCTCACCAGGTGCTGCTTCACCATCGGTCTTCCCTTGTGCCAATTGCATGCTTCAATTTCTCACTATTTGCTGCGAGGCGCATTTTGACCCACAGCTTCACACGATTTCCCCCGTGGCATCAGTGAACCTGTTTTTTGAGGATCACTGAAGCTGTGAAGGAAATCAGAGGAAATTGGGCGAAGCCGCGGGTCAAAATGCACCCCATGGCAAACAGTGAGAAATTGAAGCACACAATCGGGGCAAAGGGAAGACCGACAGCGAAGCAGCACCTGGTGTGAAATTGGCCATGGTGACCTCTGGCAACTCCGAATGGGGCACGGAGGACATTCAGAGAAATGGCTCGATAGCCTGCCTCTGCGTGTCCCAGCCCTGGTATTCTTTGGAGGTCTCCCATCCAAATACTTGCCAGGGTTGACCCTGCTTAGCTTCCAAGATCAGACGAGATTGGGCTAGCCTGGGCCATCCAGGTCAGGGTGAGTTTTACTATCTTAATAGTTGTTTCTGAAGGCCAGGTTTGCCCAGAAGTCAGGCTTTATGGGATTTAATAAGAAGACACCAGTGTCATTAGATTCAGAAAACCCTGGGCTACCCTTCTCTGCATTTCCCCGCCAACTCTTTCCATGATAGTTTTACATAAGTGCTTTTTCTTAATATTGGTACAACCATACTCCACACCAGGTCTTTAATCATATTAGGTCAGGAGTCCCCAATATAGTGCTCATGGGTACCATGGTGGTTTCCTTGCCCAGTCCTTGGCTCAGAAGGCTTGCATGCAGTGGGAGCTCAGCATGTCTCTGCCGCTGTGGACCAGCACCCAGGGAGCCTCCACCTCAACCATGCCACTCGGTCTACCCCTCGCTTCCTCCTGGGAAGGCTCAGTGCGCTCCACCTCATGCCAGGCCATAAGGCTGGCCGAGCCCTTGGCGGGCAGTGATAACTGGCACAGGGGCTGGTCAGCTGCAAGCAGAGCCCTTGGCTGAGAAGGGAAGCGCGCTCCCTCTCACATGCAGGCAAACTTAAACCCTGCATGGAGGACAGAGGTCTGGGAGTGCACAAGTCCTGGCCTGGTATTGCTTGGGCTGCCAGCCTCCAGGCTGTTCTTCCTCTTCCCCACCATCTCCTCCTTCTCCTCTACCTCCACCTCACACTGCTGGCCTCAGCAGCTGCAGACCAGTGCGCAGGTAACAGCATGGGGAGGAGAGGAGAGGAAAGCCCACCTCAGTTAACAGAGAGACACTTTCAAGGCTGAGGGAAGGGAGAATACAGTGGAGGGGAGACACAGCCATGCTCAGCGATCCTGCTCGATGAGACAGTTTGTGCTGCTGGGAGAAAGAGGGCAGGCAGTGGCAGGAGAGGAGAGGAGGAAGCGTGCCAAAAATAAAAAATGAGTAGTTGGGGGGGCTGAACTGGATGGGAAGTCAGGGGGCCTTAGGAGTAAGTCGGGGGGTGATCCCCCAGGGACCTCATTGTAGCTATGGACCTGCCACCAAGTGTTTTTAGAAACTGGGTGGGGCTAAGTGGGACTTTTGCCCAGTAGAACTTCTGATTTACCACTGGATATCTAGTTGGCCATGCAGATTAAAATAACATTGTTTCAGTGGCACCTCCCTCCACAATGTTTGTTTTATTCTCTCTCGTTCATCTCTCTGTCCCAGCATAGTTTTGAATTAACCTCTTCTCTCCTGCACTTGGGCTTCTTTTGTGTGTGTGGCTCCGCCTCTTGCAGCAGCCATTTTGTAATTGTGCCCATCATTTTTTTGACAGAATTTCAAATGTGCCTTCAGGTTCAGAAAAGTTGGGGGTGGGGCCCTGTATCAGGGAGTAGGTTCGTTGACAACTATTGCCTAATATACTTTCATTAACTGTTCACAATAGGTCATGTGGAGAATTTATTTTTTAAACCAACTTACCATATGTATATTTCATGCCACAGAAGATCTTGGAATTCCCTAAAACTTGGTCTTTACACTCACATTTTCCTGTGGAAACATGAGGAAAAAACATTTCTTGCTTTGAGCTGTCATCTGATAAGCTCTTCAAACAATCAATATTATCTCATGTGATGATGGGAAATATAAGATATGTGGTTGTCTCTGTCTACCTGTTGATTGGGAGGAAATTAAATACTTCCAGTACAGAGATTTGATTTTGGGCAATACAATCTTTCACGAAAAGCTGGATTATGTTTATTTGGAATGATATATTGAAGTGAATGGATGGTGAGAACAGTCACCCACCAGCCAAACTACCTTTACCTCCCCCCCGCCCCCGTCTTCAGCTTTTCCTTCCCTGGCAGCCTCTCTCTGAGAAAACTCTGGCCAGCTTGCACAGTGCCACTGGAATGAAGCACAGTTGCATGGTGGGGAAACTGCAAGGACTTGTGAGGAGATACATTACTATCCCCTATATTCCCTCTTCACATTATTTCCTCTTTCCCTCCTCCTGCAGCCCCAGTGTCCTCACATTTACTCTCTTCTTCTGTCCTACCCACCCACCCACTAACCTCCTTTTTATCTGCCCCCATCTTCAGCTATATTTATTACTTATTTACTTCACTCAGGGTTCTTTTTCAGCAGGTACGCACCAGAACGCTGTTCCGGCTGGCATCCGAGCCCGCCCCGCCCCCTCCCTACCTGACCTGAGCTGTTTACACTTAAAGGGAAAGTTCCTGAAGACAGCCGGCAGGAAAAAGCCCCACCGGGCGCTTTCCCTTTAAAAGCAGAAACCCAACAGGAGACAGCCCCGCCCAGAGATTAAGCATGGGGCTAGGCTCTTTGCTCTGAAATGCCTGGCTCTGCATTTGGCTTGCCGATGTCGCGTCACTCTCCCTGCTCCGGTAAGTGCCTCCCCCATCGCTTTTCCTTCTCTCTCTCTCTCTCCCCATACCTTTCTTTCTTGCTTGCTCTCTCTCTCTCTCTGTCCCCACCTTCCTTCCTTCCTTCCTTCCTTCCTTCCTTCCTTCCTTCCTCCCTCTCTCTCCCCCTTCCTTTTTCTCTCTCTCTTTCCTTCCTTCCTCTCTTTCTTTCTCTCTTTCTTCTTTCCTTCCTTCCTCCCTCTCCTCTGTCTGTCTGTCTATCTGTCTTTCTGTCTTTCTCTCTCTCTCTCCCCCTTCCTTTCTCTCTCTCTCTCCTCCACCTTCCTTCCTTTCTCTCACTCCCCTATCTTTCTATCTCTCTCTCTTTCTCTCTCTCCCCCCCACCTATCTTTCTTTCTCTCTCCCCACCTATATTTCTTTCTTTCTTTCTTTCTTTTTGTTTTGTTTTGTTCTTTGTGTTTTTATAAAAAAAAATTATTGAAAAGGGGGGGATGTAAAAAAGCAGAGAGCCCAGGAAATGCTGCTTTTGATAATATGTTTAAGTTTTGAGAATCTCTTTAGTTTTCTCATGGCATCTTCTGCTTAAGAAAATTAAGTTTGAAGCCTGAGTTCATTGTTGTGTCTTGTTGGGAATGGCTTGCAAATATATGTATGTCTAAAGTCTGTATTAAAGTGGTTTGGTGCTTACTGCCATGCAAGAGAAAACATCTGAAAAAGTAGCTTCATTGTTGTGTGTGTTGGCAGAACACTTGACTGTTGCATGGGGAACTTTGTGGGACATCTGCAGAGAAACAGAGTTGTGACTAAAAATAAGAATGGTCAGCAGCACTTTGGAGATTGCCTGTTTTGTGAAATTTAAAAAGTGGGCAGAGTTTCTGATGAAGATGATTGTCCCTCTTCTCCTGCCACTGGGCTGACATCTGCCTTTAATGGGCCAGCAAAGTTGATGTTCTTAAACCACCTAATAAGAGAGATTTCTGCTTCTGAGGAGTTGACTTCCAGCGATTGTTGATCTTGTGATGGTAGTGATACTTTTATGTGGTAAAGACCACCTGTTCACAGGATAATTTTACCTGTGGGACAGACTCTGCATGGTAACCACTCCACTGGTACATAACTGCTTGTAAAAAGTATTATAGTGTAATAATTCAGGTGGGTAGCTGTGTTGGTCTGAAGCAGCAGAACAAAGTTGGAGTCCAAAGTTTCATCCAAGGTATAAGCTTTTGTGTGCATGCACACTTCTTCCATCTGAAGAAGTGTGGGTGGCACATGAAATCTTATACCTTGAATAAAATTTTGTACCTTGAATAAAATAGTCCACAAACTACTCCCGTCCAGTGCATCCACAAACCTAGAAGAAGAAGAGATTGGATTTATACCCCGCTCTTCACTACCCAAGGGAGTCTCAGAGCGTCTTACAAACTCCTTTGCCTTCCCCTCCCCACAACAGACACCCTGTGAGGTAGGTGGGGCTGAGAGAGCTCTGAGACAACAGTTGGTACAGAGCTATGGCTTGCCCAAGGTCATCCAGCAGGTGTAAGGGGGGGAGTGGAGAATCAGACCCGGTTCTCCCAGATTAGAGTCTGCGCACTTAACCACTACACCAAACTGGCTTTTAGCGTTGTTCTGCCAGTGAACTAGGGTTGTCAACTCCAGGTTGAGGAAATCCCTGGAGACTTGGAAGTGGAGGGTGGGGTTTAGGGGAAGGAGGGACCTAAGCAAGGCATAATGCCATGGACTCTACTTTCCAAAGCAGCCATTGACCTGATCTCTGTAGTTTGGACCTAAGTTGTAATTCCAGGAGATCTCCAGACCCCACCTGTAGGTTGGCAACCCTAAAAAATCATATTCAGCGTACTAGTTCTGCAGGAAGGCAACCTGATTTCCATGGGAATTTAACCTTTAGGAATTGATTCCAATCCAGTGTGGGAATAATTGTTGGACATAAGATATTGGTTCAGGCAAGGTTTTGTATAGATGGGACAGAAAATAATGTTTTTATTGGTTTTGTCAAAACTGTTTTGACAACAAGGTAAACAGAATAAGAAGCAAAAGGTGGATGTGGCTGGATGACCACACTTCTGGTAACATCAGGTGTGGCCTAATATGTTAATGAGCTGTGCTGTCAGGGGTGTGGCCTAATATGCTAATGAGTTCCTGCTGGGCTTTTTCTACAAAAAGAGCCCTGACTTCACTTATATCCCACTTTTCTCCACAATGGGGACCAAAATCAGTTTACATCATTCTCCTCTCCTCCGTTTTATCCTCACAGCAGATTGAGGGTGTGTGACTGGCCAAAGTCACCCAGTGAGTTTCCCCAGCAGAGTGGGGATTCAGATCTGGGTCTCCCAGATCCTAGTCTGAAACTCTAACTACTGCATCATGCTGGTTTTCATGGGATGGCTGTTGTTCAACAGTAGTGAGCAGCTGGGTCTGGGTGAGTCATCTAAGTTACACAGGAGCTAGTCGCTTGGTGGCTGCTGCCAGGCCTGGCCCAATGAGTCCTTTCTAAAAGGCCAAAACAGTCCTTAAAAGGGGCCCTGCCCTGTCCCCTCCCCCACCTTTTCCTGACAGAAACCAAAGCTTGAAGGCTGGCAATATTGTTGTAGTTGTCTAGCAAAGGCCACTGAGGGCATCTGTTTCTTAAAGCTACTGGCACTCCTATCATCATTTGGGGGAGTTGTACCACCCATTTTTTTAAGTTTACAGATTTTTATGCACACGTATCTCAGGTTTGCAGAAAGCTTTTTCATGTGTATTCATGGCCCCAATTTCTGGATTTTAAGTAATAATTGGACCACGTTGAGAATTAGATATATTGATTTGGATTAGACCTTATTGTCATCTGACTCGATTTTCTTGGCACGATGATGTGAGTTGCTGGGTCTTCTGGTCTTCCCTTATCCCCCTTTCTTCTGTTTGTACTCCACACATGCACTTAGTACAGTATCATATGTTTCTGAGATAGACAGTTGCCTACTTAAAGTTGTTCTTTGAGTGGCCATTTGTCCATTCACACTTATGGTTTCTGCATCTGTGCAGAAACTGATCACGGAAATTTCTAGAGATACAAAAAGGCACAAAACCCCTCCCCCTTCAGTGCAGAGATACAGTGGGTACGCCCAAAGGGAAAGAACTCCTTTTAAAAGACTTTTGTTTTTAAAACTGATGGTTAGACCCTTATTGGGAAGTGAGTCCCATTAAATTTAATGAAGCCTGGGATGCAAAGAATCTAGCATAAAATCAATACAATATTTACTCAAATGAAAAACTAGTTTTACCCTCCAAGTATGCCATAAAAAAGAGTAATCTAACATGCACATATAAATTACAATTATTTCCAGTAATAAAAATTGTTTTGTGTATAACATGGGATGGGTGTCTTACATTCTGGGTTGTCTTCCTTTTGAGTAAATACAGTAAGTTCTTAACTTTTTTATTTTTGATGTAATAAATGTTAAATTTAACCTTTTTAAAATCAGTGTTTTAAAAACTCCCCTTATTTTTTTCTTTGCACATTATCTCTCAGATCCAAAGCAATATGTTGTGTACTGAGAGCTTTGAGTGAACACTCATCCTTGCAGCTACATTCAGATTGGCCTCCCTTGCCGAGCCAGCCAATCAGGTAACATCAGCTTGAATGGTGCACGTGCAAACAAAGGCTCCAAGTGCCTAATTGCCTATTGGTGTATTTGTATTTTGTGGGTGTGTTTTGGGGCTGGGGTTGGTGTATATAGTTGTGGCTTGCCGCCTGTGTTGTTGTGTTATGTTCCTAAATAAAAAGAACTATGCTGAAATCACGATAGCCTCTTGAAGCCATTACTTAACACAATATGTTTCTTGTTACTGTAAATCTTCTTATTCAGTCTTACCTGAATGCCGAAGAGCAGAATACCCTTGTTCGTCTTCCCATTCCCATGCTGGTTCACTTCCATTGTTAGCAGAATAAAAACCAGGGATTTCATGGTACCAGCTGATATCTGCATTGCTGAAATGAAAGGAATGTACTGAAATTCTTTTCAGAAAATCATTTCAAATTTGTTAAAGCAAATTTGTGTTTTAATTTCCTATGCTTAGTGAACGGCCAGAATCTATATATAGGTCACATGAAGCTACTACCATTTCTCATTTCAGAATTTCTTTGCAGTGGAAACAACAGTATTTTAAGTGAGCAAAAAGTAGGAATGGAAGTATATGTAGACCCATTCTCTGAAGGCATATAGTTCAACTACTTCATATTAGATTTATAAGAATAAAAGTTATTAACGCTTATTACTTGTACAGTAATTATATTAATAAACATAGAACAAAATAATAATGCTATAAAATTTATCATCTGATGCAAGTCTGTATGGTAGAAGTTGTATTAATTGTGGAAATACTATGATATGTGTAACTTCAGTCTATTTGAGGTATGGAATGCACAAGATCTATTAAAGGATCTATTTGTACAGTCTTGTCTAGGCAGGCACAGAGTATGGCTACTGGTAGCTTTTCCTTATATGGTTTGTTCTTCTTTGGCTTCTCAGAGGTTGCAACTTGACCTTGTTCCCAAATAAGTCTGTGAAATTTTGCCATCAAATCTTCAGATCTTCCTTCTCTATTGTCTATGCAGTCAGACTGCATTGACCAGCTGAACTTTTTAGTCCAAAAATGCCGGGAGCTCTTTTCAGACTATATAGACAGGGCTGGCGATACCATAGAGGTGAACTAAGGCTACTGCCTAGAGCGCCAGGCTTCAGAGGGCACCAGCTGGCCAAGTGGCAATAGGTCCCGCAGGCTGCGCCCCCACCCGCCGCTCCCCTCCTCCCCACCCTGAAACTTGATGGCACTGCTGCCACAGCTGCACAACAATCCCTGGGTGCCCCCACGTGCCGGGCACTGGAGCCGGGCCAGGGGAGCTGCCACCCGCCGGCCCTCTTTCTTTCTCCGCCCTCACCGCCGCTGGGCTGCTCGTGCTGGACTCCCTTGCTTTTCCCGCTGGCGGGGAAGCACCTCCTGCTGCATGTGCCCTTCCCCTTCCCCTCATGTGCCTCTGGTGGTGGGGCTTGCCCGTCTGCTGCCGCTACCAGAGAGGTCCCGCCAGGGAGACACACATGGGCATGCTCACGCGGGGACCACTGGCAAAGCAGCTGGGTGAAGGGGCTGGGCAGTCCTTGGATACCCAGGGGTGGGGCTGGGTGGCCATGAGCGCAACCACCGTCACTTCGCTGGGTGCAACTGCCCCTCCCTCCAGACAGAGAGAAGGAAAAGAAGAAGCAGAAGTGGCTTCCCAGGGAGCATTCTGCCTGCTGCTGCCACTGCCACCGCCTTCTCTCCTCCCCTCCCCTCCACAGCTGTGCTGAGCTGAGTTGGGTCATTCTTAGTGAGTGCTGCCGGGGCATGGCTGAGCTGAGCCGTTGTTTGCAGCAGCACGAAGGCAAAGGGAGCAGGTGAGGGCGCCAGGTGGCGTGAGAAAGCAAATGTAGGGGAGGGACGGAGGTGAGCCATGACTTTTTGCTTGGGGGGGGGAGAAGGAAGGAAGGGTGGAAGGGGCCCAGCCTGTGCTGCAGCCTCACTCTCCTTAGAAGGCCCTCCCAGATGGCTTTCTCGCCCCTCCAACTGGCCACAGGCTTTCAGTTAAGAAGTTTTAACTTAAAAACATGCTTAAAACATTAGCACTGGCAATGTTTTGTTCATTTAACTGACACCACTTGCTCTGAATAATTGCATCAAAATGTCTGTGCTGTTGCAATCTTGAGTATATTGTTCAAGAGTGCATCTGTAAGCTGCAAACCTACTTTTGATTTATTGACATTTACTACAGAAATCTCATGCTCAGAATTCTGAGCCAAGGCCCAGAGGAAAACATGAAATGGCTGAGCATTGCAACCTTCTGTACATAAGTTGCTTCATGTGCTGGTCAAGAACATGAGAAAGCACCATGACACGGGCTGAGGGCCATGTGTTTGTCTATGTGGTCAGTATCAACCTACTATATGGGAAGTCTAAGTCCAAAATCCCCAAAAGGGTGACAGGATAGAGGTTTACAAGATTATGCATGGCTGGGATAAGCAGGTAGAGAAAGAAGTATTTTTCTCCCTTTCTCACAATACAAGAACTCATGGGCACTCCATGAAATTGTTGAGCAGTCGGGTTAGAATGGATAAAAGGAAGTATTTCTTCCCCCAAAGAGTGATGAACACATGGAATTCACTGCCACAGGAGGTGGTGGTGGCTACAAGCATGGACGGCTTCAAGAGGGAATTAGATAAACATATGGAGCTGAGGTCCATCAGTGGCTATGAGCCACAAAGTATAGATAGGAACTCTCGATCTGGGGCAAGGGATGCTCTGTATTCTTGGTGCTTGGGGGGGGGGTGCTTGGTGCGTGGGAGGGCTTCTAGTGAGCTGGCCCCACTGATGGACCTCCTGATGGCACCTGGTATTTTTGGCCACTGTGTGACACAGAGTGTTGGACTGAATGGGCCATTGGCCTGATCCAACATTGGCTTCTCTTACGTTCTTAGCATGTGCACATTTCTTCACATACATTGAAACAGATTTCCTCAAATATTACCTGCAGGTAGGGGGAGTTAGTTGTAAAAAGAGATTATTCGAGTCAAGATAAATAAGTAACTGAGCAATAAAAACAGCAAGACTGGAATAACAATACAGTAGGATGTGTAAATTGCAGTTCTCTGCATAGGACAAACAGTTCAAACCCTACACCAAAGGGTAAATGGGCATAAATCTGACATCAATAATCGCAAAACTGAGAAAACTGTACGAGAACTACTGCTTTAAAGAGACTATTTGGTTTGGCAGTTATATCAGTTGGACACACTGAAGCATCAGCACTTGACCTGAAGGAACTGGTGACAAGATGTGCAAAGGAAAAGGCGCACAAAATGAGTTTTTGATGTGCCTGAAATGGAAACATTCAAGAGCCTTAATTTTTGACATCACAATTCACAGGATTATTCAAAATCATCAGTGAGCTGTGTGCTAAAACTGTTTTCTGTTTGAGAAAGAAAACCAATTTTACTTATTCTCACAATTTTTTAAAAAATTAGCAAAGCCATGTTTTGTGCTTTTAATTTTCCCTAGAATTCAATTGTTTTTGAAAATGGGGTGGGGGGATGGGGGCGCAAGTAGTTAGCCTTGCCTAGGGCGCCAAAAGCCTGGCACCGGCCCTGTATATAGAGCAAGTTATCATTTCTGAAAAGAGGTACCTGGGAAACATTACTGAAATATAACTATTTTCACATAAATGCAGGCTTAAGAAATTCAAACAAAATTACTGCAATTGCTCATAAATCAATTTTTAAAGTTAATATTTAGTAGTATAATTGCTATTTCCAAAAATATGTTTGTGAATCATTGTTTCCCATTTGTAGGCTAGGATATCTACTCCATATTTTTAGTTTGTTCACAGCTTTGGATGTTGCCCAGAAGCACAAAAAACCCCATAAAATACACAAGCAACTTGCACATCTTTTCCCCATCTTGATCCTTTCCCCATATTTCTGATAAAGCTAAAAGTAGCAAACCTTGCATTTCCTCTGCAGAACAATACGTGTGAATTTTTAGATCTAATGTATGCACCTCCCCTTTAGGGAGATCAATACTTCAGAGTATACACAAAGGCATAAAAAGTCAGTCAAGTCATTGGAATATTTTAATTTGTAGTGAGTCCGTATCAAGATTGATGTCATGGTTGGCACCATCCAACCGGGTATTCAGGTCTCAATAGGTCCCGCACAATCATTGTAAAACAGTCATTTTTTTATTAGTTTAATGAATAATGTTCCAGTCAAGTGAGGTTATTCTTTCTGTTCTCATCCCTATAATAATGCAAGGGTTAAATATACATTCCTGGGCTACAAAACTGAAACATCAGCAGCCTATTTTATTCTAGTAACATTTCTACATCTGTGACTGCTTTGTTTCTTTATCCTTTTCATCACCACTGTTTCAGACACTTCAGTGCAGATGAATTTCCTTTCCTCACGGTAGCTGCTTACAGGAAAGGTCATTTGTCCACTCACCTGCTGATGCATTCACCATTCAGTGGGTCACAACTTCCTGCACAATCACATGGTCGGCAGCCATAATATCCAAAGCCCCAGTACCCAACCATGCACCTATCACATTGAGGACCAGCCACACCGGGTTTGCAGGGACAATCACCATTGCTGGGATCACAGAAGGTGCTGTTGCTAAAGGGAAGCACTGCCGATCCAACTGGGTGGCAGGAGCACACTGCAATAGTAAAGAAGACACAGGATATTACAGCCTCTGGAGAGGAAAAGTGCCGAGACTAGATTATGATAGCAATATAGAGATTTGTTTTCACCAAACCCTACTGCTACATGTTAGATTGATACTTAAGTACTAAGGGTATTTCTAATGTTTATAATGGTAGATGAATTTTACTTGCATGACCATCAAGATCTGCCTTGATGTACATGTTGCTCAAAATCATATGGTTGCTTCACGCAACAATTTTTCAATGCCTTCTGATATAACATTCCCTCCTAGCTGTATCTGAAGAATTGAGCTGTGACTCACGAAAGCTCCTACCCTGCCACAAATTTTGGTTTCTCCAAATACGAAAGGCATTATTAAGCTAAGATTCTCTTCCCATGCTGAATGCAGCAAAACTGGCCCACTCACAGTCAAGACAGGGGTCCCTGCTTACTCAAGAGATTCCCTGCGTATCCAGAAAAATACGACATTGCACGTTTACTAAAAAGGGGAAAACAAAAAGCAACCTAGAGCAGCCAAAAGACTCAAAATATTCAGAAGAGACAGAATGCTGAGAGCTGATATTAAGTAGTTAAAGGGAGAGGGGGAAGTGGGGAGGAGAGCTTGGAGAATCCTGGATGAGGAGATTTGGAGGGATGTGGTTGGAGTTCCGAGTTGTCCCACTAGCTGTGGTTCCTAACAAGCCCCTAGTTTGTCCTTAAAATTACAAGAAGAACTGCTGTGGAAATGCCTCGAGTAATGTTAACAGAGTTATAGAAAGAAGTGAAGGGAAGTTTTGGTTATTTTAGGCTGCAATCTTAAGGGTTGTTTCCTGGGAGTAAGCCCCACTGAATAACATGAGACTTGTTTTCGAAAAAACCTGTTTAGGATTGTTCTTGGTAGAACACCTCAAATGCAATATAACTGAGATGGCAGATTATAATAAATTGTATACAATTTTGTATTGTAACAATCAATGGCCATATGCAATAAATCAATCTTACAATCTTAATAAGTTGTTATGAATCCTCAGCAGACTGTTGCTGTACATGAGTCTCTGAACTTGCAAGTTGAAATGAAATTATTTTAATCTGATGGCTGGGACAACTGGTTCAGTTTTAGAATGCAAGATTCAGACATGTGTGTATGAAGTAGGGGCATCTTAATAATTTAACCAGTTAGAGAGCCTGTTTTCTTAGCTCCAATTACATTGTAGCAAAGTTTTTGAAACCCTGGAGGTAAAAAGAGGAATGTATGTAACCTTCGAGCAGATTCCATGTTAAATAGCAGAATGCCCTGTTTTATCTAGTGCACACCCACTCCTGAGCAAATATTACACACTGTTAACTTGAGAGTGTGCTTAATGTAGCCTAAGGACTATGTTTTAACAGCTCCTTCATTTGCCTTGACCTTGGAGGGGTTCCCCCCCCCCCCCCCCATTTTCATTGCTCTTCAATAGTTGAGCAATAATGTTGACTTGAGCTGGTAACTGCAGCAGAAATCCACTGTTTGCCATATATGAATATGAGGTTATCAGACATGTCTTATCAACACAAATGAAGCATGTTTTTTTTTCCTGTTGAGATTGTAAACAAACTTTATGTTCAGCTGGAGCTATCCACAAGTAAGTGAAAAGCTGAACTATTTCATGCAGCAAACATGTATCTCCTCTACTGGCACTACCGTTTGTCACTCTCTGACTCCATTATTGTGGACTTCTCACAGCAGCTGAACTTAAAACTGGAACAGTTGCGCAGGAATAATTTTTATTATGGCTTAAGGCAAAAGCTTTGCTTTGTATCAATACATCTTGGAGCAAAGGTAAACAGCTCAGAAAGAAGTCAGCAACTTTGTGCATGGCTCTCTGTTGTATGGAATGCATTTATAACTTATATAAAACTGTCTGCATATAATGTGATTTCCAGCAGTTTACTAGTGCCGGCTTTCTCTCTACTTAGAGTCTCTACTTAATTGCAGAGTTATAAGGGCAAAGCTGTAGGCTGCACATTTCCACTTAAATCTCTGCAACAAAAGGGGCTGGGAAATGTATATTTCTTTTAAATGAAAGCTGAGAATTGGGAAATCATTATAATGCTATAGCAATGTAGTTATTTCCAATTTCTTTAAACCTCATCTGTGGCAGGGGTAGGTGGCAGCCACAGCAAACTGAGGCAAGGAAAGTGCAGAGGAAACTACACTGTAGATGTTCTGTTCCCCACTATGAATGTCTGTGCACTCACAGCAGCAACAAGAGCCTCACAGACCGATTTCCCATAGCTGCTGCTCTGCCCCTGCTCTTCCCTTTGCCCCGATCATGTCAATTTCCCACTATTTGCTGTGTGGCTGCATTTTGCCCCGCAGCTTTGCCAGATTTCCCCTGCGTCTACTCAACCCTCAAAAAACAGGATTGAGTAGACATGGGGGAAATTGGGCGAAGCTGCGGGGCAACATGTGGCTGTGCAGCAAATAGTGGGAAATTGACACGATCGGGGCAAAGGGAAGAGCAGGGGCAGAGCAGCGGCTGTGGGAAATCGGTCACAGAGAATTGTCCCTTGGTGAAACAAATAGTCCCATCTTTTTGTGTACTAGTGGCCCTTTCTGTTCTTCCAGTCATTTCATCCCATCTTGCCACCAATGCCAGAAACAGGCAGACAGATGCAGAAGAATTCTGTGCCTTCTATACGGAAGTAGATGAGTGAATTTCAATAGGGGCAGCTTTTCTCTTCTCCCATGAGTAGCTGCATCTATTAAAAACTCTTCTATAAAACAATCAAAGATGTAGGAACTTTCTCCTGCTTTCAAGCTGTTATTCCAGCCCCAGAACATCTCTGCTACTCCCAGGGGCCCTAATTTCACTCTAGGGGCTGTCATTCTAGCCTCAGAACATTTCCGCTACTCCCAGGGGGCATCATTCCACTTGCAGAACACTCAGGCCCAATTTATACCTTCCCTCTGAAGTAGTTTGGCTGCAACCATTTCACACTGGTTTCAAATTTCACTCCCTGGTCTGAAGACTACAAAGCAACAGGATCTGTTTAAAGCAGTAAAATGCTAGCTTGACCACAGGAGGGCAATTAACAAATGTAAATAGTTTTTTTAAAAACTAGAACAAGTATGGTTTGAAACTAGAAACAGATATAGATGGGGGTTTTTTGAAACTAGAATGATTCCAGTGGGAAAGTCAGATGTATATTTGACCTTAAGCTACTTCCAGGGATTGGCATTGCACTGGGGAGGTGGGGCTGTCATTCCAGTCCAGAAGCACTAACTCTGTTTCTGGGGATTGTCTTTCCAATCTGAGACCAGTTATTTCAATCCAAAAGCAATTTATCTAGGCCCAGAGACATTAATTGAAAAGGCACTCTTCATTTTCATTGCAACTATTTTGTGCTGTAATACATTTCAGTGGGGCCCATGCAAGTCAAATGGCTTCCTGGAACCAGTTATCTCCAATGAGCCTTCAGGCCTCTCCCATTGTTTTCAATGGGGAATCCTGTTATTCCTTTTAGTACATCCCTCTGCTGGGCCCTAGTATATTGTACTGGTTCTGCTGGGCTTGCAACCATCCCTTGCTTGGAGTGTGATTCTGTGATAGACATCAGTTCTATTGAGCTGGCATTGCATCTCTTTGATTGCACTGGCACCAGGGACGTAGAGTTTTAAAATCCGGGGGGGGGGGTGCATGCTGGGACCATGTGCCTGCCGCTGCCGCCTCCTTCCCTCCCTCCATCTGCCCAGGCACCATAGAGTTCAGGGCGACTGCCAGTGCATCACCCTGGCAACGTGCCCAGCATGATGGCGTCACTTCCAGGTGACGCCAGCATGCTGGGCATTTGCCCAGCTGGCCCCTGGGTGGACGAAGGGAGGGACGGAGGCAGGAGTGGCCAGGCTGGGGGGGAGAGGCGGTGGCAGCCAGCTGGCTGGGCAGGACTAGGAAGGGCCCAGGGAGGCGCAGTAGGGAGGCGCGGCAGCGGGCGCTCTGTTTTGCTGGGGAGGCTCAGTCCCCCCCGGGAAATTTCGGGGGTGGCTCGAGCCCCCTCGTAGTTGACGCCTATGACTGGTACTGCTAGGCAATCTGTACATTGCACTGGTTTTGCTGGGCTTGCAAAAATGCCCCCCCTTCAGTTTTCATTGCAGAGGTTCTCTAGTTTGACCTTAGCCCTGTTGGGTTTGCACTGCCACTGGATCTGCTGGGCTTGCAAAAATGCCCCCCACCTTCAGTGTCTACTGCAGAGAGTCTTGGGAACTTTGATTCTGTTCTGTTGGGCTTCTTTATTTTATTTATTTATTTATTTAATTAAATTTCTAGGCCGCTCTCCCCGCATAGCAGGCTATTCTATTGCCCTTACTCTTTTTTTTGCTGTTTTCCCCTCCATTGGAAACATGGAGGATGGGAGCACCTTCTTTGGGGGGTGCCATAACTTGGACCCCATGAACCCAATCCTCATAAAACATGGAGGGTGTGTAGAAGAGAACCAGCCAGAGTTCTTCTGTGACTCTGGTGTCTCTGGTGTCTTCTGTGACTCTGGTTGCACATATCCATTCTACACACTCCTGAACCTCCTGAACCTGTGCCTCATTCCCCCAAAAGCACTTTCCTGGGGTCACCATCTTTGGGGGGGGGGTGTCGTAACTCAGACCCCATAAATCCAATCCTCACCAAACTCGCCATCCAGACCATCTGCACCTGTGGATGCTGTTGGGATAGGTGAAGTAGCGCCATCTAGTGGGAAGCATACTGTATAAAGTTTGTATGATATATGTTTTTAAACTGTATTTTATGGTTTTAATGTTTATGATATGTTGTTAGCCGCCCTGAGCCTGCCGAGAGGCGGGAAGGGCGGGATATAAGCCAAATAAATAAATAAATAAATAAATAAACTTGGAGGGCAGGTAGAGAGTCAGCTGGTGATTCCTTGTGAGTTTGGTGCCTCTAGTATACTGAGGGGGGTGTTCTACTGCATCACAAATTCAACTTGTTTGTCTAGCAGCGAAAAGTTCATGACGGTCTGTGGTTTGTGAACTGCACACACCACAAACCATGAACCAAACTGCAATTTCCGGGATCATGCCCATCCCTAGCAGGAATTTTAACAGCTGATGTTTCTGAGCATTTTTACCCATACACATGCCTGCCACTGGAAGTAGGTGTCTCCTGCCCTTTGGAACCTTTGGCCAAGGCCAACCCTAGGCACAGGTTGCAGCAATAATCTGAAGCTATGCTTTGGTTTTTTAGAAGTGAATGTGGAACAGTTATGTAGCTATCCCAATATTTATAGCCATCATTATGTCAGTTTTTTAAAAATCCACTACTCATTCCATCCGCAGATGTCTGCTTCTTGCCAAGATGGTGAACTTTTCAATCTGGTTCTCAGCAGTCCCTTAGGAACTGGTGACAGCGATGACATTTACAGAGAGCTAATTCTACGAAATAAAATTCAACTGGCCAACCATTTTTTATAGGTTAGAATTTTCTCACTTAAATTCCTGGGCTGTAGTCCAGAGAGGAGAATAATGGGTGCAGAAGCGATAGCATATCCATAACTTGTACACAGCTTGTTTGGTTTGTTTCTTTTTCAGCAGTTTCCCCTCTGCCTCAATCTAATTTTTAAAATACCACACATTTGTGTTAGTTTTTTCGGGGGGGGAGGGGGGATCTGCTACAAGCTAAATGGAGTGAAAATTCAGGTATGCATGGATAATGGAGTGCATGCACAGTCTTAAAAGAAACACCGAGACTATATGATTATATAAATTTTCCTGTCTTTCATTGCTAATATGTCTTTGTGAATTTTCATTTGTAAATCTGGTGTCCTAAGGAAACTGTCCAATGAAATATTAACATTAGGGTGTTAATATTTACCACTACAATAAGTAAATTACTGATAGAATGATGTGGTCTTGAGGTACATACCCCACATTCAAAAATAGATACTGGCTTACATTTGCAGGTGTCTGGGGCAGAGAAAGGCCTTCTGAAGTCTCGATAGTAGCCTGGCTTACAATGCTGGCAGTGCTGGCCTTCTGTATTGTGCTGACAATTATCACAGACTCCGCCACTTTGGTTCCCTGATGCCAGCCACGTGTCCATGTCAAAGTGGCAAATGTCAGAATGCCCATTGCACTTACAGGCTGAAACACAGCCAAGATGAACAGGAAAGACAAATTTAAAAGATGCTGTGGGTTTTGGGGAAAAAATAATTGAAGTGTTGAAAACAATTACACATGGTGATAGCTGAGTAATAATGAAACCAAATACACAAGGCAACTTGTATATGTTTCTAAAATTAACAAACTAATAAAAAAATGTGGCGAGTATTAATGTTTCTGTAGAATAAAAAACTTATAAGAAGATATTCTGAAAGACTGTTACAAAGATTCACAGTACATTGCAAAGAAGTTAAATCATATCAAATAAACTGGATTTATTTTTACAGTATGCACGGTGCAGAGTAAATGTCCCTTTTCTTGAAATGAAAAATAAAAAATAAAACTATGTCAATGAGCTGTAAAATGTATTTAAGTGTTGCATGAAAAATATCTGAAATAGATGGTTCTGGATTCTAAAAGGAGGCCAAGTAAATAGCATATTAATGGTAAAATTTCTGTGTAACCTAGCTCCTTTGCAAAAATAATGGTTCAAATGAGATACAGGTCATAATTAGGTTGGTTTTGTCTTCCTGATTTATTTTACACAGTTATTTGCCATTTGAATTTTTAAAATATAACAAGGAAGCATGCAGAAAGAAATTAGGTTCATCCTGATAGCTTAAATGCACTTCCATCAAGTTGATACTTACATCTGCATTCATTTGGGGCTCCTGTTTTGCCATTTGCAGCTTGCCAGGGCTGATCATTGTAGAGTGGAGCACAATGCTGACAATGAATTCCTGCAGTATTGTGTTTACACATACACCTTCCGTGGACCTAACAAATGGAAGCAAACTATGACTACAATATGCCAGCACAGCACCTACACTAATTTTCCACATGCCATATGCTAATCTGTGCAAAGGGATTTGTTGCTTCCTTTTAGTCTCTAATAACTTGAGAGCCAGTGTGGTGTAGTGATTAGTGTATTGGGACAGCATCTGGGAGACCCTGGTTCAGATCCCCACTCTGCCAGGGAAGCTTGCTGGGTGACCCTGGGCCCATCTCACAGGGCTGTCACAAGAACAATGTAAACTGCTTTGAGTTCCCATTTGGAAGAGAACCCTCTGCAGTTCCCCATACTCTGCTCTAGGCACCTTACTAGGTGCATGGTCAGGGCAAGAGTGAAGATCCTATGTGTGCAGCACGGGAACTGTCCAGAAACAGGCTCTTGCTTTAGTTCCTGGTCAGAAAACATGCACTTCAGGGTATACTGAACCTTAATTCTTATGTTTTCCATCTCTCCAGTAAACAGTATTTCTTTAGGATGCTCTTATGAAGTAAGTATTCTGAAAGGCTGTTAAATACTGGGTTCTGGATGCATTGCAGTGATCAGTTCTAGTTTATTTAGTGATTTCAGGAACATTACAAGGGCTGGCTGCCCTGTTTATAAAGCATGCAAAGACCACACCCTCACACACCCCACTTCCACTATTTACATAATACTACATCTCTGTTGGCCCACTCCTGAATCCAGGTAAACTGTTGTTCTAGGATAACAAGCTCAACCCTGGTAGCTCAGGGATGACTCATGCTCAGTACACAACACAGGCCAAAATAAAGAAATGGCAATCTTCTTGATGGAAGCAACTTGGAATGGTATTCCACTGTGTACATTGTTTGAAATGTGTACATTGTATTGGGAAGCATTGTGGTACAGCACCATTTTAATTGGCTTGACTATGATCAAATGTCTATGGCAGGTGCACACGGAATGTATTTTGGTAATCTGATGTTTCAATAATCGGACATTTGGAGACTGATTATCCTACATATCAAAAGTCATATGGGAGACAAAGCAGCTCTTTTCAACTGCAGATAATTGCTTGTTCACAAGATGTAGTTTGAAGTGTCACAACCATCTGTGGTGTATACAGGAGAGCTGGAATATTTAATAGTCTACAGATGGATACATGGCACTCATCAAGATCTCAAAATGTTGTTTTGGACATAAAATAATTGCTTTGGGGGGGGAATAGAAATGCATACAGTTCTTTGGAATTGAAAATTGAACTGCGTATTCAATGGAGCAGAGAATGTATCCTAGTGCATGACTGTACAACGTCTAGTAAAGTAAAACTCAACATCTAGTAGAATAAAGCTTAAAATATCAATAAACATTATGAGCAGTTACTTGGTAAAACTGGTACAGAGAAAAGGGAGCTCGGTAGAATCCAGGCTTAGTGCAACAGAAGTCCCTGATTAAAATATCCCCTCATACATAAATTCACTTTCTCTGAGCCCCATATCTGTAACACGGAGATAATAACTGTGGTTTGTTTAACAGGGCAGTTGTAAGGTTTACGGAAATAAAACAGCTCCTTTGAGGTCCCCCACTGAGTGTCCTGGAAAGTTGTTTTCCTACAGGTTTCTCAGTCTTGTGATTCTTGATGTCAGATATGTATTCATTTATCCTTTGGTGTAGGGTTTGACCTATTTGTCCCATGTAGAGAACTGAAGGGCATTGTTGGCATTTAATGGCATACATAATGCTGGACGATGAACAAATGAATAAGCCTGAGATTGTGTGGTTGATGTTGTTAGGTTTAGTGATTGAGCTGTATGTTGCAGCAAAGTTGGCATCTAGGTTTATTGCAAGCTCTGGTACCAGTGTCCATGTTCAAATTAGATATTGTATTACTGTAGATGAGAATTTGTTTGAGATTTGGGGGCTGTCTGTGTGCAAGAAAAGGTCTCCCCCCAGTACTTGCAAAAGAGAACTGTCTTTATCAAGTAGAGGTAGTAAGTCACTGAGAAACTTGTAGGAGAACCCATCAACCTTTCAGGACACTCAATGTTTTATTGCAAAGGACCTTCAGAGAGAGATAGGAATGGAAGGGTGCTGAATTACAAATTATTACAGCACTCAGGACAATGGAACCCCCAGGACTTAACAGAGATATCAGCTTCTTTTTTCACTTATAGCCAGAAATCAAACCTTGCTGGTCTTAAAGGTGCCACTGGACTCAAACTTAGTTGTATTTATTGCTCAGTCACTTAGGCATCTTGACTCAGAATTATAGAATCATAGAGTTGCAAGGGACCTCCAGGGTCATCTAGCCCAACCTCCTGCACAATGCAGGAAAATCAAAAAATACCTCTGCCTCTATACCCCCAATGACTGCTGTTCCATGCCCAGAAGATGACAAAAAAACTCCAGGATCTCCAGCCAAACTGGCCTCTAGAAAAATTGCTTCCTGACCCCAAAGTGGCGATCAGCATTTCCCTGAGCGTATAAGAAAGGGCCACGAGAACTTAGCACTGAGGCAACCCTTCCTGCCCTCCCTCTCATGATCTGTCTAAGTTCACACAATCAGCATTGCTGTCAGGTGGCCATCTAGCCTCTGTCTGAAAACCTCCAAAGAAGGAGGGCCTACCACCGCCCTCGGAAGCCTGTTCCACTGAGGAACCACTCTAACTGTCAGGAAGTTCTTCCTAATCTTTAGTCGAAAACTCTTCTGATTTAATTTCAACCTGTTGGTTCTGATCCAACCTTCTGGGGCAACAGGAAACAATTCCATACCACCCTATATATGGCAGCCTTTCAAGTACAATATGGTTGCAATGGGACTGTTTATTTAGAAAATTGCTAGGCTGCCTTTCCAATCTAAAGTACATAAAGAGACACCACCTTCCCGCCCTGCAGTGTTTACAACAGAGGTCCCCAACCTAATTAGCTCTTCCTGGCAACTAAACCTCTCCATGTATATGTAATATTTGTACTTTAATGTACACAATTTTTTCTAAATTAAATCACCTGTCATGTCCATTTTGTGTTTTGATAGCTTTATTAGCCTCTCCCAAATTTAAACCTGTTTTCAGATAGTAGAATGTTATACTACGTAGTGACAACAGGACCCTGTGAGGATTTACCATTACTGCATACTATTTGGATCAACATTAGTTTATTCTTTTAACTTATCTGCAACTGCCTTTAACATTCCATGTCTCTTTGAGGGCGCTGAGCACACTGTGCATATCAGACTGGAAGGAAGGAGGGGGGAGAATTGCTTCTTTAATTTGCCAAGTAGTATTTTTCTGAGGACCTTGAGAGTCCCCGAATATGCAGAAATTTCTGCCTTGTGAGGGGTCACATTTCACTGCCTGAATGACAGGCACTCCATCATCAAATTTCCTATTATAAGGAGCGATGATAAAATGCCACTCATGAGTTGCCTTATTAGACACTGTTAAGTTACTGAATTTGGAGGGTCAAATTGGTTTCTGTTATTGTCCCATTTTATATATTAAATAGCATTTACAATGAATTGTTTTTGAGTGTCATTTAGGCAAGTTTTCCTACTAAAACAGGTCTCATATTTTGTCCTGGGAAGTAAACTATAATTTTTCTAGGAGTGTCTTGCTTATAAGGCAAAAATAAAAAAAATGGAATAGCTCCATGTCAATGTGTCCATTTTTATGGGAACTCCAGAGAAAACAGCTCTTACCAAGAAAGTGTGAGCAGCCATAAAGCAATGCCAGATCATATAAAGGGTGAGATACTCTTATCAGGTTTAAACTAGCTGCTGTTAGAATACCTTAGGAGGAACTTTACTGGACATATTCCTTGCTCTTATATTTACAATGGATTTTAAAGAAGCATTGAACCTGTTTGCTCAGACTAAATTACCAGCGAGATTATCATGTGATGATCTTTATAGTGTGGAATCTTTCAGTCTCACTGCTCACCATATTTAGCACCCAGAAAAAATCCCTCCCCAAGCAAGATAGGGCTCTGTAATCCTAGGGCCTTTTTGCCTTTTCCTGCAGCATCTGCTCTGGCTCTGTTGCTTGAAGCTATTTGTTCTTCAGAAACCTTTCTCACTTGTACAGTATAGTCACCATTGGCTTTCTGGGGAGTTGGCAAATATGTGGGCTTTTGATCCCTTCTAGTTTAGTGATTCTATGATCACAGCTCAAGTGTTGTGGCTTGTCGTATATAAAATACCAAAAAAGGAAATATTGGTGACATGGATCTGAGTCTGTTCTAATAGTGGAGGACCAAACAATGGGTAAAGAAATAACAAAAGGTCCAACATTATCCTTTTAACTAATATCTTTCCCAGGCATGTTGTTGCCAAAATAATCTTTTGATTGTTTTCCTGATGTATTGCAGAAAAAGTAAAAGCATACTAACTTGATCTGTATTTTCATGCTTGTTGTAGGGCAGCTTCCCTGCAAGAGCAAAGGAAACCTAAAGTGTCTTTAGTCAAAGTATAAAGCTGGCTTGCCAGCTCTGAGTTGGGAAATAACTGGAGATTTTTGGGGTGGAGCTTGAGCAGTGGGTGTTGCCTTCTGACACACTTCCGGTGATGTCAGGGGGTATGACATATGCAAATGAGTTATGCTAACGAATTATGCTAATGAGCTCCTGCACCTCTTTTTCTACGAAATGACCCCTGTACACATGTATTATGATCCTATATTTTATGGCTATTTCCATTTAATATTCATAATCCCCCAATTTCCATTTAATATTCATAATTCCCCAATTACTAATTAATTAAGGCAAATTGGCTAACAGAGGAAGGGCAGAATAAAAATGCAATAAAGGAATAAAAATGCAGTCAAGGAGTAGGATTTATGAGGATAATAAATGAACTTTGTTCACCTTGCCATTCCTTGTTTCAGGAACTCAGGAGTTACTTTTACTATTTTTTCCCCTTGGAATCCTACTTTCCAGGTTTTTCTATGATCCTGCAGTGTGCTTTCTTCAAAGTAGAATATGTGAAACATCCTGGGAAATGTAGAATATGTGTTCCCCAGTTAAAATAAGCAGAACTTAGAAATTGGTTTTAGTAGCTTATTGGTACTAGTTTATTATTCAAATGCTTCATTTTTTTATCTTTATATATGATGGCAGCGTTGATAATTTTATTCTGGTCTTAATCCTTTGTATGTTTTTTAAAAGTTTTTTTTAACAAACAAGTGATGCCATTCATGTTTTATTGAAGCCAGTGACAAAATTACTGTTGATTTTTAAAAGTCTGAATTCTCAATAAAAAGAAATACTTGGTGCTTACTGGTGAGCCATGTTTGTGTTGACCATGTATGTTAGTGCTGACCATACAATATGGCTGTCAGGCTTTACAATTCACCTACAAGCAATAAGAAAACAGCTGTGGAGAATAAAGAAACTGGAAAATCAAAATCAGTGTGGAGGTTTCTATTGTGTAGAGTGAGATTTTGTACTGGAGTGTTTGTCATTTACATGGCCTTGGTTTGACTTTCAATTCAGATACACAATGTGTGTCTGAATACTGAATTGCAGTAACTGTAAAATGAGAGTGTTTTCTAGCCATTTCCATTCATCCTTATTCCTTTTAGGCATTGCTGTTTTGAATCTTTGTGGGGGATTGCTGAACAGACACATTTCCCAGGATGTTTCACTGTTTGCAAACTGACCCAAGCAAGTTCATTTAACCAGAATCTTTTGTCACACTGTTCTTCTTTCTGTCATTAACTCTTTCCATTTTACTTCACTTGACCACTTTGACAACCCCTGCATAATGTCACTCATTATGCTATACAATTCGCACACAGAGTTACAAAAGATGACTTGTGTAAGATAAATGAGTGACTAATTTTCACACACAAACAGTAACTTACTAGGGTATGTTTCCTTCCACTGTCTTTGTGTTCTTGAAATAATATAGTCAATTACTTCTTTTCAACTTGCTTGTGTTTGTGTGTGTGTGTGTGAGAGAGAGAGAGAGAGAGAGACAGAGAGAGACAGAGAGAGACAGAGAGAGGAGAGAGAGAGAGACAGAGAGATACTTCATAATGTGTGTTCCTCAGTGTAGAGAAATAACTAGACACTTGCAGTCAAGGTTACCTGCTTCTCTCTCTCTCTCTCTTGGTTTCTATTTAATTGCAGAATGTTTTCAATTCCTTGTCACAACAAAGTGTCAAATGATGGTAAATGTTTTAGGAACACTCAGAGAAGAAAGCCTTCATAACCTAAATAAGCAAAGATATAGTATAAGAGGGAACTGTAAATCAAACAGCGGTCTTTCATTAAAGCTAGCACTTTATGTTATGTTTTTATAATTATATTGTTGTGATTTTATTCAATTTTTCTGTTTTAGGTGTTCAGTACATTCTATGTAAACTGCCCTGAGCATGCCCCGGCAGGGAGGGCGGGGTATAAATTAATTAGTTCAATTAATTAATTAAAAGGCCTAGCAAAAGCTGCTATAGCAGGTAAACATTTTCTACAGGAAAACTGTACAAAATATAGGTTGTGTGCTTGCATTTTGGACAAATAATAAATATGTTTTAATCAACTGATTAAATATATACTGATTAACTATATACTGATCAACTATGTTAAATTCCATACCACTTTTCCATTAAACTGTTCTGCATGTTCTTGTCCTATTTAAAAGCAAATTATTGGTTTAATTAGTTAAACGGCCATTCACCAACATACAAGTAAAATGATCTGGGTCCCTTATGTTCTATCCATGTAATTTGTATAGCCTCAAACTTTGCCATGCTTCAGTAACCCTAAACACAGCATTGCACTTGAGTTTGGCTTGAGCTGGATCAGCAGTTATCACTGTTTTGGTGTCTATTCTTTCTGTTGCAGTTCCTGTGAAATGTGAATGGTGAGAGCGTCTTTTACAGAGCACAGTGTTTCTTGGCATAATGAAGAAACACTGTCTGAAACAGAACTCTAATTTCCACTAATAACCATGTGTTAGAGACTACAGAGCTGCCATGCTAATGGTAAAGCTCTTCCACAGAGCAAGGAGCAGTCTTCTTCATGCAAAAAGAACTCTTGGAACACTGTATCTGCTTGGGGGAGAGGGGATGGTGATTTCTGCCAATGCCTCCCTCTCACTGCACACCCCCACTTTGCCTCCTGTTGTTCCTGAAGAACAAAATATCAGAGGAATCAGTGGGCCACAGCAGGAGGGGGAAGCAGGAAAGTATCACTCTGTGAAGTCAGCAGAGGGTTGGATACACATCCCTGCCATCAGTGTGGAAGAGTTTTTTTTGCATCAGTAGAAGGTTCCTTACACTGGAGGAAATTGCCTTTGGATCTAGCCTCATGAGTTTGTCTATCATCCATCGAGTTGTTACAGACTTTCATATCTGCATATTTCAAACATGTAGCTTGGTAAAGTTTACTAGAGAAGAAGCATGCTGTCTTTTCATGTTGGGTGTTATAGTTTAACTTTGATTAGGTGTTTTCCAGCACAGAGCTGAGCTGTAACAGACCTTCTTGCCAATTAGAACTGTGTGTCATATATTTCTCCTTAAAGCCAACTTTTCTATTAACCATTCCAAATTCTTTTTATAAGATACACCTTTGTATGTCAACCGCCCTGAGCCTGCCTCAGCGAGGAGGGTGGGATATAAATCGAATTAAACAAACAAACAAACAAACAAATAAATATGCAGGGCCTCTAAACTGATTCTGTGTTTTTATTATTTATTTATTCTGATGCTGTTGTTGATGTGAAATGAAAGCAGAACATTTTCACCTTGCATTGATAATGAATCTTGATAAGACTATGCAATGGCCATTGCATCCCCCCCTGCAAATAAAGTAGGGAGGAGAGGGCGGGGTTTGACCATGGTTGGTGGGAAGGGACAGCCAACCAAAATTGAAGCTGCATGCCTGATATGTGCTGTTGGGGTGGCCCAAGGAAAGAACATATATGGGCCAGCCTCAGTTAGAAAATGCTGAAGCCTGGTAGAACACTTCTTCAGCCTAACTGTACTATACAGTCTAGTGGACGTTTGAATTAGGTTTTATCGAACAGTTGTGCCTTACAAACACATTTGGTAAGCAGGTGCATAAAACATTTGTGAATCACATTTACTAGATGTCCTTTTATTGTTTATTTACCTGGAAAAAAATTATGGACCCACCTTTGACATGTGGGCAGGCTCCATTCTAACTTTTATTATAAAAGCCTTTTATTATACTGTGTCACATTGTGTAAGATGGATAACCATGGAGTAGACAGTCACTGGATAATGCTTCCCATTATCCAGTGACTGTCTGTTCCATGTTTATCCATCTTTAGGTATAAAAACAAAACTGTAATAAATTTACAGTGCAATCTTAATACTGGGCTTAGACTGGTATACCTCTGCATAGGATTGCAGTGCTAGTCTTGTATGTAGCTTCAACCAGTCGATAGCTTGCTCTGTGTTTACTGCAGGGGTCCGTTGGGGCCGGAGCGAGGCGGAGCAAAGCTCCGCCAGCTCAAGACTGGCCAGTAGGGCAGCCACGGGCTGAATCAGATTCTCTAATCTGATTCAGCTCACTGCCGAATTGCCGCCGAATTTCGGTGGCAACTTTAAAAGTTACTGGAGGGGAGGGGGTTTGAGGGAGAGGCTCCAAACTTGCAGGGTAGCTGCTGGGGCCTCTCCTCGAAATACCCACCAAGTTTCAAGAAGATTGGACCAGGGGGTCCAATTCTACGGGCCCCCAAACAGGTTGCCCCCATTCCCTCCATTGTTCTCTATGGTAAGAAAAAAGTTAACATTTTTTCCCACCATAGAGAACAATGGAGGGGATGGGACAATCTGTTTGAGGGCCCATAGAATTCGACCCCGTGGTCCAATCTTCTTGAAACTTAGTGGGTATTTCGAGGAGAGGCCCCAGCAGCTACCCTGCAAGTTTGGAGCCTCTCCCTCAAACCCCCTTTCCTCCAGCCCCTCATATACCCTATGAGTTTTTGCCATTGATTTCAATGGCCCATAGGAGATAATGGGGCTGAAACTGACATTCCCTTTCTGACACACTTCTGGTGATGTCAGGAGATGTGGCATATGCTAATGAGTTATGCTAATGAGTTCCTGCACCTCTTTTTCTACGAAAGGACCCCTGGTTTACTGTATTTATACTAAAGTCCAAAGTGCAGTTTATATACTAGTGCATGATGTACCAGTAGCCTTGCAGCCCATCTAGATTAGGAAAGTCATTTCCAGTGGAGGGAATCAGGTGTGCAGAAAATGACCAGCAGAGGGAATGCTTAACTTTCTCCCTCTTCCAAATCATCTTTTCCTTCTGCAGGATTTTAAATATGTGAAAATACATGGGCGCGATCATACGCACCCATTTGCGACACAAGAAAGACAATTCCCCGCCGGCTCAAAGTGGCGTGATCACATCTGGGCGTGAGCACATCTGGGAAGCGTCCTGCAGCCAGTGTCAAAGTGTCACAAACCGCTTTGAGTCAGTGGGGAATCGGCTTATTTAGCTACCAGTGAAAAGGCAGTCTCAAATGGTTTGCGACGGCCCAGAACTGACCTTTCCTGGTGTGATCGCGCCAGCGCAAACAAGTGGCTTTGGGGAGCGGGCTTTTTGGTTTTTTACCCTCCCATCCCGGTATGCACATCATCGGATGACCCCGAGGGTGGAGAGGCAAGTCATCGATCCCTTGTAGAAGCAGATAAGCGCACTGAAAATGGCCGGGGGGGGGGGAACCAACTCGCCCGCGGCTGTGTGTGATCACACAGCGGCAGTTCGCCCTCACAGGTCCATGGACCTGTGTGATCCCGCAAAAGCGGCGCAAATTGCGCCGGCACAAATTTGTGTCACTTCCCATCCGGCTTATCTCACTCGTGTGGACGGGGCCCATATGTATCATGTAGTTTGAGCCTAAGGCTACTTGCCTGAGCTGGTATTTATATTTGTCCTGTAACTGCTACCAAACTCAACCATCCTGAAACCTGATGACCACTAATATGCTTCTGAATACCCAAGCATAAGAACAAAATATCTGGACAATTTACTTTTAAGAAAAAAATCATTAATCAGCTAAAAAAAAATCATACTGTTACTTGCTAAGCATTTCACAGAAAGGTGTTTTCTTTTACTTACAGAATAGCTAAAACTTTGAAGCAGGATGAAGCGGGACCTTTTGCAGTTCCACAGGGCCTGCAAGACGGAGCTCTTCCGCCAGGCTTTTGGGGCCGCCGCTGGGGGAAATGGCCACCCATAGGTGGCCAGAGAAGTACACAGGCCCGGAATAACAGAGAGTGGTAGCTTCCTGGCTGGGGGGAGCTGTTGTTGCCTTGGTAATGGTACTTTAAATTATTGCCAACTATATTTGGAATTTGCCGCCAACTGAAATTAAATTATACTGTATTTTATGCCGCCAGTTGAAATTGAAAGTGAAATTTTATTGTATTTTAGAGTATTAATTTATTGTTGTACTGTTTTAATGTTGTGAGCCGCCTAGAGCCACTATGTTGGTTAGGCGGGATATAAATTTAAATTAATAATAAATAAATAAATAAATAAATAAATAAATAAATAAATAAATAAATAAATAAATGTGTAACAGGTTGATTTTATGATGTATGACATGCAGAAGAACTATGCATTTATTTCATGTTATAGTGTCGCAGTTGTTATGACATAATCTTGATATATAAATTGGTAACGTCCCAGGCAATTTAAGGCATATTTAGAAAGCGGAAGCCACATAAGGAAGCAAGGTTCCACAAATTTTGCTGGATCCTGCAGCTTCTGTTTAAAAGATTATACTTCTAGCACATTTTACAAGTGTGGACTACATTGGTTGATGCTGGCATTAGACTTCACATTAAACTAGTCCAGGTCTTTCTTGCCTAATTAGGTACATTTTCTAGATTATCCTCAAATTACGACAAATCTCATACTGTTTATTGCCCCATAATCGGGAACATCATAAATCCAAAAGAGCATTACAAGCTTCTCTTACTGCAGGGTACTAATGCCCAGCAGAAAACAGCAGGCTCGGCAATGTTTCTCATTTCTGCAAGGTTGATCTGGCTACCCTGGATGTTAGGAGCAGCTCACCTAACATACACTTACCACATGGAAGACTCCTGCGCCTTTGACGGGCCTGAATCCCTTGATGGGCACACACTGGTCCGCATGGCCATTACAGAAGCAACTCCCCTTTACAATGAAATCATAAGCAGCGTAGTAGGTTAACTGTGGAAATTTTGCATTCAAGTCATTGCTATGACAAGGGCAAGACTGTTGTTTAAGCAGCTGTACTCGAAGGTTAGTGATCTTCAGCTGTGCCTGAGCTTCCGGACTGTAAGGGTCTTCAGAAGAAAAGGGTGGAGACAGAGCTCGGTATATGACCTGTTAAAAAAGAAGGCTCAATAAGTACATAAGGGTCATTTTACACCTCCCCTCTAAAGTAGTTTGACTGCTGTCTTTTCCTGTGCTGATTTCACAGTGGTGTGAAATTTCACTCCAGGGGGTCTAAGTGCACTAATCAACAGCAATTGTTTAAAGCAGAATCAAGCCGGTTGAATACTAGCTTGACCACAGGAGGGCAATTAGTAGATGTGGACATTTCAGTAGCAGCACGGTTTCACACCGCACAGAGGTGTGGGCAGGTTTTTTTGGAACTAGAATGATTCCAGCGGGAAAGTCAGATGTAAAAACAGCCTAACATAAGAAAGAGTGATACAAGAAAACATTTGCAGGGGGCTGCTGCCATCATCATGTAACACCAGACACCATAACTGCAGCAAGGTCTGAATAGCTCAGTTACTGAAGAGACTGTAACTTTGGGAAATCATAAGGGCATGGCAAGGATTTTAGAATCTGATTCCACTTGGGATGGGCTGTTAAATGTTGTTGAGGAAGCACCTCTGAATAAAACATGTGACAGCCAGCATGTGTCTGACTAGGATCTGGGAGAACCACATCTGAATCCCCACTCTGCCACAGAAGCTTTTTGGATGACCTTGGGACAGTCATTCTATCTCTCAGTCTAACTTCTCTGACAGGTTCTTGATGTAAGAATTTAAAAGAAGAGGGGGTTGCCAACCTCCAGGTGGAGACTGGAACCCCCATAGAATTACAACTGATCTCCAGAGATCAGTTTCCCCAGAGAAAATGGCTGCTTTGGCGAGTGGATTAAACCCCATCCTTCCCAGGCTCCACCTCTAAAATCTCCAGAAATTTCCTAACCTGGACCTGGCAACCCTAGTTGTAAGCTGCTTCAGGTTCCCACCAGGGAGGAAAGTGGGGTATAAAAATAAAAGAATAGGAGGAAAGAAGTGGTATGCTGGCTAATAAGATTCCTACTTCATGCTTTGTTTCAGATTTCCATAATCCTCATCCTATTTCACTGCAAAGTCATCGGGTTGATTGCACCAATTTACACTGTGTAATCTGCCTCTAAACAAAACAGAAGTCCAGTGGCACCTTAAAGAATAACAACACCTATTCCAATATGAACTTTTGTGGAACAGAGTCCACTTCACATACTATAGGTAAAAACTTTCTCCTATTGTATCTAAAGAAGAGAGCTCAGTCTCACAGTCTTTATTGACAATCGGCACCTGATGCTCCAAGTGAGGGCAGATCCAACTGAACATGCATCTACTGCATATAAAATTTTGCAATGAAATTTATTGTAAAACCTGGAAAGACTTCATAATTTGGTCTAAATGAGACCATTTTGCTGTTTCTGTTCTTACTGCACAGTATCATAATGCCTCTGTATAAATCGATGGTATGACCTTGTTTGGAATACTGTGTACAGACCTCAGAAAGGATATTATAGCACTGGAAAAAGTGCAGAAAAGGGCAACTAGAATGATAAAAGGATTGGAACACTTTCCCTAAGAAGAAAGGTTGACGCGCTTGGGGCTCTTTAGCTTGGAGAAAGGATGACTGAGGGGTGACATGATAGAGATTTACAAGATTATGCATGGGATAGAGAAGGAAGAGAAAGAAGTACTTTTCTGCCTTTCTCACAATACAAGAATTTGTGGGAACTCAATTAAATTGCTGAGCAGTCCGGTTAGAACAGATAAAAGGAAGTACTTCTTCACCCAAAGAGTGATTAACACATAGAATTCACTGCCACAAGAGGTGGTGGTGGCTACAAGCATGGACAGCTTCAAGAGGGAATTGGATAACCATATGGAGCAGAGGTCCATCAGTGGCTATTAGCCACAAGGTATAGATAGGAACTCTTGGTCTGGGGCAAGTGATGCTCTGTATTCTTGGTTCTTGGGGGGCAGGAACAGTGAGAGAGCTTCCAGTGTCCTGGCCCCACTGGTGGATCTCCTGATAGCACCTGGTATTTTTGGCCACTGTGTGACAGAGTGTTGGACTGGATGAGCCATTGGCCTGATCCAGCATTAGCTTCTCTTATGTTCTTATGGGACTTTTTGTCTTTCAAATACACCTGGAATTTCTGACAGATAACATCCAAAGTTCATCATAATGGCAATAGCTCTAGGAATACTAACAGGTCTCCATGGCAGAGTAGGAATTTGAACCTCGGTCTCCCAGATCCTAGTGTGACAATTTTAACGGCTGTATCATACTGGCTATCTTCAGATGTTACAAATAGTTACCCAAAGCAATTCTGAAAATAAGAGAGGGAAAGACTTCTGGTTAGATGACATTACTCCAGGTGAACTTGAGTCCAGCACTATTTTGGTGACAGCTTTAAGTAAGTTTATGAGTCCAACATTTCTAATTTCAGAATTTAAGGGATTTGGTTCTTATTTCTATGCAAGCTCAATATATCTACTAAAACTATAAGTCACTGCAGTGCCATATTCACAACATGAGTTCACAGGAAAAATAATTTATATATAGATATTGCATCAGTTAACGAACAAACTAGGATAGGGAAACTTCTAGATATATGAAGATAGATCAAGCAGGGTAGCTGTGTTAGTCTGTCTGTAGCAGTAAAAAAGAGCAAGAGTCCAGGAGCACCTTAAAGACTTATAAAATTTGAGCAGTGACTCAGGAAAGCTCATACCCTGCCACAGATTTTGTTAGCTTTAAGGTGCTTACTGTTCTGCTTCCAGATACATGCTTAGCATAGTACAGAAAATTTACATTCAATAGTCAACTCTGCAGAAAACAGAGATAGATTGCCCATGTTTAGCTCTTATTTTCTCAGCTGCTACCACAAAGTCAGACAATAAATAACAGATCTTTTCAAAATTCATTAATACAGTGATTCCACTAAGGAGGCCAAAGAGAAATCTCTCTCTTTGGGATCCTTATAGGGTTGCCAGCCCCCTGGTGGGAGCAGTGGATCCCCCAGTTTCATGGGCTCTAGCCCACCTCCAGGAAACCCTGCCGTCAACAGCCATGGCTGGATGCAATATCCCCAGCGTGATGACATCACACGGAAGTGACGTCATCACGCTGGGGATGTTGTGCAGCAATACTCTGGTGTTTGGGGCAAAATACCAGAGCATCACTGCACAATGTCCCTGGCGTGATGATGTCACTTCCATGTGATGTCATCACTCTGGGGATGTTGTGCACGGTGACATTGCCCCACCCCACTCCCCACTGGCAGAAGAAAAGGACCTGGCAACCTTAGATCCTTACATAAAGGGCACTGTAAGATACAATGGATTGCATTCTCAACTGGCCCTTGATCACAGCCACATAGACATTTGTTTTATATGCCATCCAGATATTTTACTGGCATTGTCTGATGCCTTTCCTTACTGGACAACATGTGAGTTCTTACTTTCATGCATGTTTCTTACTTTCACGCATGTGGAGCCAAACACAAACTGTCAGAGAGTGTAGTTAAACATAACTCTAATAGAAAATCTTCAACCTTTCAGGCTGAAGTTTTGTTTAACAGGAGGCCTTTTAAAATGACCATTTTTTCAAAACGCATACTCAGTTTACCTTCAGTCAGGCAGTGAAGATGCTTGTGTTGTGGTACCAGCTACTGCCAAAGCAACATTTTTTAAAATTTGCACAGCCAACAAGTTTTTCAATGGCCAAGCAAAAGCCCCCATCTTACTCTGCCCACTTTCTAAAAACACTTGGCAGGCCCCATGGCATCCACAGGCACCACGTTGGGGAACCCCTGTTTTAAAGTAAGAGATCTGACATCTGTACAAAGCCTTGATAATGTGACCTTTTTCAAAAGCCTTCCCTCTTATTAAATTCATTGCTTGGGGGCCACAGATGAATGATGTTGACTTCAAGGTCATCAAGTCCAACCCACTGCATTTTCTCATCTCCTACATTTGTTTTAGCCGGATTCCTCTCCTGGCCCAAGACCTGGCTCCTTTCCAGAACTGCCAGACTTCGCTTAGACTGGGGCAGTTGAGTTTGGGAAGAATTGTGAGGGAACAGAAAGGGAGTTGGAGAATTTACATTTCAGAGCTGAATGGAAGCAGCATGCTTTGTGCACTTTGTCAACATGCCAGCTGTGGTAGTGGCCAGTGTGCTGGAGACAACCACAACTAGATGTCTCAGGGCCTGCGTCCAAGGCACTACGAAGCACCCGTGGGTTTTAGAAGAGGAAAGTAAAAAAAAAGTAAGAAAATTACACATCAAATATTCCTTCCTAGGTGTCTAATGAAATTAGACACCTCTGATATAGATTGGCAACATCTTCGGTATGTTGCTTTTTCTTTAAAGGACAATTAGCCGGGAAGCAGAAGGAAAGTTAGGCTGGAAAAGGCAGCAAGACAGAGCTCATGCATTGTGTACCCAAAGTCAAAATGTTGAGCCTTTGATGGGGAATCTAAATAATTAGTAACACATTTTAAAAGCCCTTGGTTTCTCTTTCTATCACACACAAAACCTTTAATACCTATCCAGGGGAGAGGGAATCTCTGTCAGGCAGGTCTGAACACAAACCCAAAGAAATCACATTACTGGGAATTGTGTACTTCCTTAGGCTTTTTCAGTTTATACCTATTTAAATGCTGTACAGTCCTGACCACAATGACTTTTTAGTGGCTTTATGAACACAAGATGCCTTCAGATATGAAAGAAAATTGCTTGGATGGCATCCAAGTTTTAGACATTTGTTTCCTTTTTGCAGAGGATGATGGAAAATACAGGCTGAGAATTTCCCAATAAAACCCAGCACTATAGCTTCCTTTGATAAAAGATAAACAAAAATAGCATCATAATTTTCTTTGTTCTCTCACTTTTATCAGATTTTCAGGGGAGAGATTGTAGAGAAATGAATGAATACTGGGCAGACAATAGCTTTTTAGTGTTCTTGCCTGCCTGCAGCTTTTCAGTCAAACACATTGTTAGTACTTGACATAAATACCGAATGTATAGTTATGGGGCAAAGATCATTTGCTGTCCAGTGCTTTGGTTGCTTAGTCTTCTAGATTAAAATCCATTTGACCCGCTTCTTGGACTCACCTGATCATAATGAACTGCAATCCTGAAAAATCCTTAAGTCTTGCCACCCCACTTGATATAGGATGAGATAAATTCTGCAACTGTAAATAGTTGCTACATTTATGTCTTGTGTCACATCTGAGGAATGTATCCAAAGACATAGTATGGCAGTAGAAGTAGGACATAGGCTATGCCCAGGATGCCTTTTCACTTTGCCATTTCTCTTTCAGTTATGGTTGTTAGCTTAGAGCTTGGTGGTTTGCACTGCAGAATCGGGATGTTTTTTATGGAACAAAGGCCACATGAGGTTTGTTGCTTTAAAAAAGAAATTAGAAATCCTTTATTATGAAGGAATTCCATAGTGAATATGAAAGGTAGAATAAAAGGTTCTAGCTATCTAGGATGGAGAGAGATTGGAGAAAGCACATGGTTAAGGGAAGAAGAAAGGAAGAGGTTAGTTGGAGGGAAGGAACTCCATAAGAGTAGCATTCTGGGTACACAAAGGGACAGCAGCAGAGCAGACTAAGTGAAGGATGTAGGAAGTGACCTATCTAGCCTTGGTAGCTCTACTGCTTCTCTGAAGCACTGGTATGGTCTGTACAAAGAAACATTACAGAGGTCTCCACTTCCAGTAGCAGTGACATCCATGGCTCTCTGACCGATTTCCCACAGCTGCTGCTCTGCCCCCACTCTTCTCTTTGCCTCAATCATAAGTGTCAATTTCCTACAATTTGCTGCGTGGCTGCATTTTGCCCCGCAGCTTCGCCCGATCTCCACCGCGTCTACTCAATCCTATTTTTTGAGGATCAGGCAGATGTGGTGGAAATCAGGCGAAGCTGCGGGGCAAAATGTGGCTGTGGAGCAAAAAGTGGGAAATCAACACTTACAATTGGGGCAAAGTAAAGAGCAGGGGCGGAGCAGCGTCTGTGGGAAATTGGTCTCATAGTGCAGAGCTTAAGCATATAAAGCTTTATTCATCACCTTATATCCCTAGGAGGAAAAGCCTCACCTCCTTAACTTCGTTTCGACACAGGTATAGGGCTGGGGGGGGGAATAGTAACACAAGACCACTGTTAATAGCCCAGCCTCCTCCTAGGCCCTGTATAGCATTGCCACCAGTGCTCAAATGACAGGGAAGCAGAACTCTGTCCCACACACTTCATGCTGCCCCCTTTAGCTAGTGATTTTGGAAAGTTACAAAAAAGACCCAAGCTTCCCTAACTCTGTTCAAGGGTGAAGTCAGCAGGGTGGGGCTTATGAATTTCATTTAGCCTTTCCCACATATATCAAGCAATGGTTATATACTTCCTTATGCTGGAACTCCTGAATGTCTTTAACACAGCATAGAGATGTACAGTAGTGAATTAGAAGAGCCACACATTCCTGTCAATCATAAAACTTTCAAAGGTGAAAGTGTATGACAAAACAAAAGCAAGCATAGTTCTATATGATCTGTTCCCAGCCCCATCTTGTTCTTAGGCCTGTCATTCTCCAGTTACATGACACTATGGTCTCCCCCCCCCCCCCCATCCCATAGTTTGTTCCTTCTGACTACATCTTGTAACGTTTCCTCCAGCCGCCTTGTTTCCCATCTAGCATCCCATGCGGTCCGGAACACTTGTTCGCCCTTGTCTGTGAAAAGGTTTGTCACTATGGTTTGGCTGAACTTGATAATGCAATGGGAGTCTGTGCTTTTAACCAGAATTATTTTTTAATGTTCTTTAATAGCTTTAGAAGTTTTCTCAGTGGGAGCTTACTGTAAGGAGATAGGTTCCTCATTCTGTTTCTGAAGGCAGAGCATAAACATAGGGAAAATTTTACTGGGGGGGGAAACAATCTGCTAGTCTATTACTACTAACAAGTCAACTGTGGCATTTCAGAAAATTAATAGGAAATTTCCTTTCCCAGTTCAAGAGATAGTATGTATGGGGAAGGATCAGGGATGGGGATAAGATTCAAGTTTGTACCAGGTCCAAATAAATAATGCTTGGGCATAATCAGTTCAAGAACCCATCAGAACTTGGAGGAAATGTCATCCTCCAGCTGGCAGGTGTGCGTATGTGCGTAGAAGCAGCAGCAGCTCCTGCACACTTGATTCATGGAACTCACAATGTCATTCGCAACCGAGTCAATTAGCTTGCCTGCCTTGGGCCACAACTATCTAGGCATGCCTATTTCATACTTAAGAGTACTGTCATCAACGTTGGACATTTTTACAAGTGATGGTTTTTGTAGTTCCTACATTTGTACATTGAACTGGGGGAAAAAACACAAAACCAAACTGATCAATATGCATATGGCTTTTCTTTAGCCTTTTGTTTCAGATCAATCTTATTTATGCAAGATATCTCCCAGATAGTTGCAAGGCAGGCGATGATAAACTAAATATTACTTTTGGAGGCTTAATGAGAGCAGCTGGCAAGGCAGAGCATCACTGTGCATGCAGCTTAACGCTGTTAAAAACAAAGGAATAGATCATTAATCACCTGCTGCTCACAGGACAGCAGAAGGTTTTGTTTTTAAGCATAATTTCTAAGGCCCAATTTACACCTCCCCTCTGAAATAGTTTGACTGCTGTCTTTTCCTACACTCATTTCACGCTGGTTTCAAATTTAACTCCCTGGGTCTGAAGAGTATAAAAGCAACAGGATCTGTTTAAAGCAGTATAATGCTAGCTTGACCACAGGAGGGCAATTAACGAATGTAAACAGTAATTTTTAAACTAGAACAAGTATGGTTTGAAACTAGAAACAGGTATAGATGGGTTTTTTTGAAACTAGAATGATTCCAGCGGGAAAGTCAGATGTAGATTTGACCTAAGAAGACTCTGAACACCAATAAATAGTAATAAGAGTCTATACGAGCAGCGTTAAAGTCGCATTTCAGCAGCAGTTTCCTTAAATAGTTACAACTGTTTTGGGCTTACCCTACCAGTTTCTGTGGGGATCAATCCAGGGTAAGTGATGCTCAAAGCTGGAGTTAACAGGGAGAAATTGAGATTTTGTTTGTATGCATAGAAATTACTAACTGCAGTACAATTTTTTCACAAACATTCCAGCAAGAACTTCAACACCGCAACAATTTAACAAAACTAAATATTCTAGGCTGAAAAAGACCAGCACAAGAAACAAAACAAAAATTTGCTTTCTATTCTTCCATAGTCCATCAAATCTAAAATGTGTATGATAGTGTTATTGTACCTCTTGACTGTTCTTGCAGTGGGTTTTGAGTCCAGAACAGCAGAATTGATTAATGAGTTAAAAATGTTCAGGCTAGGCAGTGAGAACAAAAGGCCTGCAAAAAAAACAAACCAAAGTCCCTTTGTTTCAAGGTTTGGGAATCAATTATCTATTATATACACAAATGTGTCCTTCAGTGATGCCATTAGGGCCCCTGTCCCTTCCAGTGCTGCTGGTGGCCCAGGTGCATGCTGCCTGGGCATTTCAAAGCAAATTAAAATTGACCATTGTCTTGCAAAATCTGTATGGGAAAACAGAAAGCCTCCTCGGGAGGCTTAAAATGCACCTACTGTTCTGAAGTTGTGTTCCTATTGTACTGAATTCTGCTTTCTACTCTACTTTTTTGCATCGTTTCCATTTTATACGTGTGCAGAGAATATACTTGATTTTGATCTGAGTAAGAGCTTTGAGTAGATGAAGCAGAGAACAGGCAAAACAATCTCAGTGCTCACACCTAAAAGATCAACTATTTGCGACTAACCCTACATTTCTATTCTCTGCATGCAACTCTATCCATTAAATGCATTGTTTTCTTATAGAAAGTACCCACAGTGCTGATGAGTTTATGACCTTTATTATTCTTATTTGAACAGCACAAGCATAATATTTTATTGGGCCAACTCAGCTCTATTTTTAGTGGGATGTAAAAGTTAAAAGCAATTACTCCCGGGTAAGTGTTATGGGAACTTGCAGCTGGCAATTTCATTGATTTGAAGAAACTGTAAACTGAGGAGGGCGGGGGGTAAAACATATGTATGCCCATGGGGAACATTTCCATAATGTGAAGGCTTCCCCTGTAGTCACGGCTTTCAACTTTTATTTAAGAATCTGCAGTGGAATAATAAAATATACAGTACATCTTGCCATCGCAGTGGGAAAACATTGTGGGATCTGTCCAGGCCAAGGACTCCTGGCTTCAAAGGGTGGAGGGAGGCTGCTCTCAGACCCAGCCCACACAGCGGACCCAGAACCCTCGATTCATATTCACACCCGTTTTGCTCAGCTAGCTCTTAGTGTCAGTGTAATCCATGTTATTTTCTCTTTAACATGTTATTTTATTTCTGTCAAAAGATTTAGCGTTTAGGACCTAGGAAGCAAAAGGTCACAGAGCACGGGCAGTTAGTAAAGTTGCTCCTGTATTGCCCACTGCAAGAGCTCCACCCCCTCAGTCAGTCTGGCTGGCAGCGGGAGAGAGAAGACCTAGAGCAGGGATGGCCAAACTGTGGCTCGGGAGCCACATGTGGCTCTTTCACACACATTGTGAGGCTCCTAGCAGGGTGGCTGGGGAAGCGAAGGGGAGGCATGACTCCCCAATAGGTCTTCCCTTCCCCAGCCAGTGTTCCCCTCCCTGGGTAGGCTTGAGGTGGGGGGGGGGAGCAGAGATAGAAAGCAACTTTAAATGCATTCTCAAAGCCCTCCCCTCAAGCCTACGAATATCACTGGACAAATAAATATCAGTATCTGTTTTTACCTCTTTTTATTTTTGGCAGTCTCATTTAATGTTAATAAAAAGCAAATTTGCATATTTTTCAATAAAAACATATTGTAATATTTGTTCACATCTTGTGGCTCTCAAACATCTGACATTTATTCTATGTGGCTCTTACGTTAAGCAAGTTTGACCACCCCCTGACCTAAAGCTTGACTGAGAGAACTGCTAATTCTTAATATAACAGGGATATTGGTTTCTTGTCTCACTACATATGCTAGTGTCATTCAGTCCTTACATCGGTATTCTCATCAATCCCCTAGAAGGGCTATATGTCCTCTTTATTTTATTTTATATTTGGAATAGTGGACTGGAAGAGTAGATTGTAATGTAGTGAATAGTAGAATGTAATTTGGAATGGTAGATGGGAAAGTATTTCTCTGGTTTGGGGACAGAGGAGAGACACTGCACAGTTAATTGCACCACCTCAAAGAAAAGGGTGCTGTACTGTTGTGTCCACACTTGAGAGGAGATGGATGGAGTGTGATAGCACTCTCAGCACTCCACAATTAAGGATACATTTGTCCCTCAATCTCCAATTATATTTATTTCCTTTGCTATGTTTTTCCCTGGAATTAAACCCAAACAAATGCTGACCATATAAACTAGGCTTGTTAATCCAGTTTGGTCCTTGCATCTGCTAAAAACTTTTATTATACTATACGCTAATTTTCTGCTCACCCTCTACCAATATGTATGGACTGGTAACTGAGTCATAGGGGTGCTTCGTGTCAGGCAGAATCCTCTATAGCTCAAAAACAACTAGAAATATTATTTATTTTGTTTGGCTGGTAGAGCCCAGACACCTTATTTGACAAGCAATGCAAAGTAATACAACTTAGATCTGTTTGGTCTACAATTGGAAAGGATGTGCATGTGAGAGAGATCAGGGTCGTCAACCGCAGGCAAACCTGAACCATGGACTATCCAGGAACTACTCACTGTCACTGATCCACTGCATCAGCATACATGTATTTGTGGTCACCCATTTGTGGTGAATTTTGCAAAAGTGAGGCTCTCTCAGAAAACATCCTCCAAGCCTTCCCCACCCAAATATGGGGCACACAGAAGAGGTGATGAGCCAGTTTCAACGAACGGCAGCATAGTTGAGTGTAGTATGTAGTTTTAGGCCTTTTAAATTTGAAATGCACTGTTACTACAAATGCATCCTGAATATTTTGCTAATATAAGTAAAACAGTGCTAAAAACACCTGTAAACCTTTCCCATGCTACAATTAAAAATTATTTTCAAGTATCAAAGATTTATTTGAGATGCTTAGCATATGTGTGTATGTTAAGTGCATACCCTTTAAACCCTAAACTGCATAAAAATATAAACTTGTGTATAGCATGCCTTTTGTAAAAGGAGGCATCTTGTCAGAAACTGTAAATGATTAACAAGACACAGGAAGTTTATTAAGCTTTAAGTGGGCCAGTGTTGCTTAGAGTCCTCCTCTACTATACAGTATCTTTGTCTGGCTATCAGATGAAGTGGATTCTGGGTGACAGATGCGTCTCCCTTTGCAGTGGAAAGCGTTACTGGCGTTTATAAAGCTCTTTGTGCACTTCAGCTTTCATTTCATATGAGTGCAAAAACTACAGAGTTAGAAATCATGAGACGCAGAGTATTTACAGATAAATTGTTAAATAGTTGCCATAATGGTTACATTTGATGGAAATCAGGAAGTATACTTTTAATTGTTTGCTGAGATTATGTGTTTTTGTCCATTAAGGCAGATCTCTGCTCAGCCCAGTAGGACAAAAGACACCACTCCAACTGTTGCCACTTGTGTCTTGCTAAGGCTTTCTCTGCTTTTTTGTAATGTTTAAAAAGCAAATATTATGAGAGGTAATGGACTTTTATTCATGGGAGCTATAAGAACATAAGAACATAAGAGAAGCCAATGTTGGATCAGGCCAGTGGCCCATCCAGTCCAACACTCTGTCACACAGAGGCCAAAAACACCAGGTACCCTCAGAAGGTCCAGCAGATTACAGAGCAATACTTGCCCCAGACTGAGAGTTCCTATCTATACTTTGTGGCTAATAGCCACTGATGGAGCTCTGCTCCATATGTTTATCTAATCCCCTCTTGAAGCCGTCCATGCTTGTAGCCGCCACCACCTCCTGTGACAGTGAATTCCACGTGTTAATCACTCTTTGGGTGAAGAAGTACTTCCTTTTATCTGTTCTAACCCGACTGCTCAGCAATTTCATGGAGTGCCAATGAGTTCTTGTATTGTGAGAAAGGGAGAAAAGTACTTCTTTCTCTACCTGCTCTATCCCATGCATAATCTCTGTTCAGGACCCAACTTTTGTTCCCATCACCTGACCCAGAAATCCCCTGTTCACTAGCTCGTGAGGTTGTACTGCTTGATTCTTATAGAAGAGTGGTGTGTGGGGGGTGATGAGATGTTCCTTTCTTTTTTTCACATACTGTTCCTATAGATGTGCATCAATCACCAAAATGGCAGATACAGCTAACAGTAGCAACCTATGCAAGGCAAACCATGAAAGTCCATCAGTCTCCCAAAACAACCACTTCTTAAAGTATGTTAGTCAAGCAAAGATGTTTGCGTTCATATGGGTGGCTCTTTAGAATAGCACTTTATTGAGACACAACCTATTTTGCCCCTGTCATTCCCATCTCTGCACTTTGCCCTACATGGTTGGATGGTGGCCACAGCAGTCCTAAATTTGAGTGCAAAGCAAAACTTTCCCCCTCTGTCCAAGAACTGGTTCTCTTTTATCATGTGACCATCCTTGCTTGCAGAGTTGCACCATGTTTAGTGAAGACAGCTGTTTATAGAGTCACAAGTCAATTCAGCATTGTGCAAAGCTAATGCTAAACCAAGTTTTGTGAATCTGATATTAAAAATGTCATATTCGTCAATTTTATATTATTTGTTCTCCCTCTGAGGTGGAGGACATCTGCATGGGTTATTCCCACCGTGCTAACAGGGAGGCAGGAAGTAGTTTTTCCCCTTCCTGTTGGCGCCTCTGGAATATCCCATCCTTAGTTCTATTCCTGCCTCTACAGGGAGTAGCAGCTAGTCCAGCGAGCTTAGCTAGTCAGCTTCTCTAAATCAGTGCCAGATCTTTCCTTTTTCCTTCTTCTGTTCTGCCTTGCACCTCTACCTCTTGCCCTCCTCCTTTTTCTCTCCTCCTTCCTTTCCGCTCCTGTGGAGCGAAGTTCCAAGGGGTCTCCGACCTGAAGAGGAGGTCCATTTGCCGCTATGGCGGCGAAGAAAGCCCCAGAGGCATTTTCCTCGGGAGACGAGGATGAAACGCACGCTGCGGCAGCGGCGCGACACGAAACTGGAGCCGATCTGCCTTCGCGGCATGATCGCGGACTCCCGGCAGCTGTGGCTGGCCCGGCGGCGGCCCTGCGCAGCCAGAAGCGCCACTGGCAGCCCGAAGAAGAGGAGCCCGCCATTTTTCCCTCCCGCGTGCGGAGTGGCGGCGGCGGCAGCCATTTTGAGGGCCCGGACTTGAGCCTCGGTTCCCTCCAAGGAGCCACCCCGGGGATGTTGAACACGACGGAGGGTCAGGCAAGTACCTCCCTGATGCCCCCGGGAGAGGGTGATCCAGCCACATTGAGGGGTAAGCTCCCAGATCAAGGGATTACCCTCAGATCAGCGGATCTTATGGCCATGATCTCACAGACGGTTCAGCAGCAGTTAGCCTTGCTCAACCCCAGACCACAGGTCCCATCTCAGGGGATTACCCAGCAGGGTCACCACTTACCCCCCCCCCACTGGGCTGGTCAACCCAAGGGACTAAGAGGGCTTCCTCTCCAGGCCACCAGAAACATCTTAGAGATGCAAGTGGAGAGGATGTGGTCTCCAATGCCTCTTCTATTGAGGATAGAGAAGAGGGTGAATTTCTATCTGAAGATGAGGGGGAGGAACTAAAGCTTCCAGAGCAGCCCAATCGCTTCTTCAAAGCGGAAGACTACCAATTCTTTTTGGCCAAAGCCATTAAAGCACTTGATTTGCACGATTTGCCCCCTTCTGAGTATCAAAAAGCTAAAGCTAAATTTAAGTCCAAGTCAGGCGGCAACAGGGAGTTTTTTCCCCCTGAGGAGTACACTGAGAAGGTTTTTCCTTTTCCGGAGTATTTTGAACACCAGCTTAGGTCGGGTTGGGACAAACCTGTTGCCAACAGACAGTTTCCTGTGTTTGCTAAAAAGTTATATGCTCTTCCTAATTATGCAGAAGAATTGTTGCAGGTATCCCCAGTGGATGGTGCTGTAGCGGCATTGCAGACATCTGGCCTGGTATCCGAAGATGGCTTGGGCGTCATCAGGGACTAGACGGACAAGAAGGTTGAGGCTACACTCAGAAGGATCCATGAGGCTGTAGCCATGATGGTAAGAGCAGCAGCCACGGCGTCTATTGCCTCCAGAGCGGCCATTGTCTGGATGTGCAAATTAATCCAGCTCATCCCAGAAGATAGTCGTGCTCTCCTGGAGGGTGCCTCGAGAGTTCTCAAGTCTAACTCTTTCACAGCTGATGCAACTCTGGATATCATTTCCTTCGCATCCAAGGCTACCGCCTCCACCGCAGTGGCCCGGCGTCTTCTTTGGCTGAGAGCTTGGCAGGCCGACGCCCTGTCCAAGTCGATTATCACTGCCTATCCTTTTCAAGGCGACCGTTTATTCGGAGAGGCCCTAGACAACATCCTGGTGGAAACCAGGGATAAGAAAAAAGCCATGCCCAGGTCCTTGAGACGCTCGGATTGACGGCCTTCTCAGTCCTTTCGTTCTCAACATACCTTGCCCAGATACCGCCAGGACAACAGGCGCTCATCTTGGGAGGCGCCCAAACACTTCAACAAGCGTGGATCCTTCCCGTCCAAGTTCCACAAGCCGCCCTTCAACAGAGGAGATAGAGACATCAAGCCCAAGCAGGCATGACGGTCCCCCTATCCCTGTGGGAGCTCGACTTCTACACTTCACCCAATCTTGGTCAAGGTCTCAAGCGGATGCTTGGGCCATGGAGGTCGTATCCAAGGGATATGCGATAGAGTTTCGGCAGTCGCCCCCAGAAAGATTCCTGAAATCACCTGTGAGCAAATCAGGGAACAAGAGACCCATTATTCAAGCTGCGGTACAACACCTGCTCGACATTCGTGCCATAGAACCGGTTCCAGTGGAACAGAGGGGACGGGGTGTCTACTCCATATTGTTCTTAGTCCCCAAGAAAAATGGAGAATGGAGAGCGATATTGGATCTCAAGTTCCTGAATCGTTTCATCAGGCTGAGGCATTTCCGCATGGAGACCCTGAAGGCTATAACCGACTCTCTGTAGCCCAACGAATTTCTGACCTCAATAGACCTCACAGAGGCATACCTCCATGTGCCCATTCACCCGACGCACAAACGGTTTCTCCGCTTCTGCATCTGCAATCAGCATTACCAGTACAGGGCCCTTCCCTTCGGTCTCTCCACCGCACCTCGCCTCTTTTCCAAGTTACTGGTCAATCCGGTCGTCTACCTGCGGAACCAAGGGGTCCATGTCCATCCCTACTTGGACGATCTGCTGGTCCGAGCCAGTACGCAGGCGGAGTCCATTCACCATACCCAGAAGACTATCCAGTGTCTTCAGGACCACGGTTTTCTAATAAACTACAAAAAGAGTTCCCTGACACCTACGCAGCGCATCGAACACCTAGGGGCGCTCATAGACACGTCTTGCAATACCCTGTTTCTTCCGATACCCAAAGCTCAGAAAATAAGGGATTCGGCCCTGCGCATCTACAACAGCAGATCCTCCACCCTCATGAGTCTCGCCAGCCTCTTGGGAGCCATGATTGCCAGCATCGACATGCTTCAATGGGCGCGCCTACATGCCAGACCCCTTCAGGGTTTTCTGCGGCCCCACCAGTTTTCCATCATGGAGAAGAAGCAGATCAGTCTCACGGTGCCTCTTTCAGTCAAGATGAGTCTCCGTTGGTGGACAAGGCTAAACAATCTCCTATCCGGCAAGGAATACTACGTCCGTCACTCCCAGGAGTTGTTTACCGATGCCAGCCTCCTAGGTTGGGGAGCGACACTGGACGGCTCTCCGGTGCAGGGGACCTGGTCACTGACCAAACAGAGGTCACCCATCAATCTCTTGGAGCTCCGGGCTATACATCTTGCCCTCCTCCACTTCACTCCCAGACTGAGACAGCAGCATGTTCTGGTGCGAACAGACAATATTGCAGCCAAAGCACACCTGAACAAGCAGGGCAGATCTCGGTCGTCACTTCTGCACAAGGAGTCTGTGAGAATCCTCCACTGGGCGGAGGGGACAGTGAAATCTCTGAGAGCCGAACACATCAAGGGTGTCGAAAACGTCCAGGCAGACTGGCTCAGCAGGAGGACCATTCAAGAGGGAGAATGGACTCTTCACCCAAGGCTCTTCGATCTTATACAACACCGGTTCGGCCAACCGTTAGTGGATCTGTTTGCATCCCCAGACAACCGCAAGCTACCGAGATTCTTCAGCCGCTATCACCATCAGGAGGCGGAAGCGACGGACGCTCTCACGTCAACATGGCCTCCCGGACTACTTTACGCCTTCCCGCCGTTCGTCGTGATCTCCAGAATGGTTCGCAGAATCCGGGAACTTCAAGCAGAGGTAATCCTCGTGACCCCGGGTTGGGCCCGTCGTCCATGGTTCTCAGCTCTCAAGAAGATGGCGATCTTACCACCCTTGGTGCTTCCAGTGTCCCCAGACATGTTGACACAGGGCCCGATTTGGCATCCAGACCCAGCTTGGCTGTGCTTGACCGTGTGGAGATTGAGCGGGGCAATTTAGCGGCCTCAGGTTACTCTCCGCAAGTTCTAGACACCATTCTCTCGTCCAGAAGACAGTCTACAGTTCGCATTTACAACTCCACCTGGAAGGCGTTCGTAAGGTGGTGTCGACGCAAGAAAGTCAATCCGTTATCTCCATCGGCAGCATCCATTTTAGCCTTTCTACAGGATGGTTTGGAGATGGGTCTGAAGGCGGCGACCCTCTGTAGACAGATAGCGGCCTTATCTACTGTCGTGCCTTCCCTGGAAGGTTTCAAGCTCAACAAACATCCTCACATCCAGCTGTTCTTACAGGGGGCGTTAGTTAAGTCTCCCCCTCAGGTCCACCGATTTCCCACTTGGCGGCTAAACACCGTTTTAAATGCTCTCACCAAGTCACCTTTCGAGCCTCTCCGAGAAGTGGGAAACAGATGGTTGAGGATGAAGGTTTTGTTTCTGGTTGCCATCACATCTGCCAGAAGAGTTTCTGAACTCGGAGCTCTGTCAGTTAAGTCGTCCTTATGTATTTTCCATAAAGACAAGGTGATTTTACGCACTGACCCAACCTTCCAGCCGAAAGTATCGTCGTCCTTTCACCGTTCACAGGAACTGGGAACGAATTTGGCATACATTAGACGTCAAGCGGGCACTTAAGATTTACATCGCCAGAACAGAGACCTGGAGGAAATCAGAGTCTCTCTTTATCAACATCTCTCATCCTCGCAAAGGAGAAAAGATGTCTAAATCCAACATCAGCTCGGTCCTAAAATCGTGTATTGCAGAGGCGTACCGGGCTTCAGGTCTAGACATTCCCATTGGCATCACCGCACACTCTCTCAGGAGTGCGGCCACAAATGCAGCTTTCGCCAATCGAGCTTCAGTAGAAGAAGTATGTAAGGTGGCCACTTGGTCTTCCATTTCGACATTCGTGCGACATTACAAGATCAACACTGTTGCATCGGCCGATGCAGCCTTCGGGAGAAGAATCCTACAGCACGTCGTGTCCTTAGAAGAAGATGACGACCCACCCGACTGAAGGGACACTGCTCGGGGAGGTCCCATGCAGATGTCCTCCACCTCAGAGGGAGAATGGACATTGGTACTCACCGTGAAGGGTCCTTCTCCTCTGAGGTTAGGAGGACATCTGGGCCCTCCCTTTGTCATCTTCTTACTTTCTGTGCTGCTTTTTTCTTCTCCTTTCATTCTTGTTTGCACACAAGTGCTTGTTAACTAGTTCAAGTTATCGTTCTATGTGTTTTAGTTGTTTTCATAGAGCAAGGCAAGTTAGACGGCACTACAGACACAGCTTTCGGAGTCCCAGAACTAAGGATGGGATATTCCGGAGGCGCCAACAGGAAGGGGAAAAAACTACTTCCTGCCTCCCTGTTAGCACGGTGGGAATAACCCATGCAGATGTCCTCCTAACCTCAAAGGAGAAGGACCCTTCACGGTGAGTACCAATGTCCGTTCTAGTATATGCTACTAGTAACCTGCACACTCCTCAACTGATACTGTGTACTGTTCCGTTTGTGAAGGTACTGCTATGTTTGTAGCACTGTTTAAAGTGATTAGGCTGCCTGTTCCTTCTCCAGCATTAGGACAGGCCTCTCCATGGTATCTGCAACAATATCCAATGGAATTTTCCCCTCATAGCAATGCTGTAATCCACTCCCGTCCGCCACATTTATGCAGGGGTGAAATGTAGCCCTACTGATGTTATATCAGAGATGATGGTAGCAGAGCATTAAAACTTATTTTAAAAACTGACACTATCTCTCCTGCTCCACAAGACACTTCTTGATCAAATTAGCACAGCAATACAGAGGCAGATGTTTTGACTGCTGCCTTTTCCTACTGCAGGTCCAGCACACAGCCACCATGCCTTTCAGTCTGGATCTCAGGCTGGTGTTTGTTTACATGAAGATGATATGGATCTCTCTCTCCCAGGGTGCCACTGGCCCTCTGACTTACCGGGAAAGTTCCCAAAGGGCTGCTGCCACCCTGGAGGGCTGCTGATAGGAAGGAGAAAACTGAGTCAAAGTAGTGTTGGCAGCCCTGCAGTGGCCACTCAGCAGCAATGACAGGTCAAGCCGACACCTGTCATCATCACTGGTAGCTGAGTGTTCCTGTGGGTCTGTCAGTGCTGCATGGGGGGGGGGGGGATTCCTTGGCTTGCTCCCAAGGCATTTCAATGCCCCAGTCTGCCTGTGTGTTTGCCATACAGAGGAAGGCTCTTGATGCAGATAGTGTTACTGCATTTTCCTGTGCACATTTAACAGCTGTGTGAGAGGCAGAAATTCAACAAATGTTGAAATATGACATAGAATCACAGGCAATATGCACTTATTTAATTTCTACCCACTATGCAGCTGTTAAAGACACAAATCTTTTGTTGGGGGGGGGAAGTTAGCAATGCTAGATGAAAACAGATGGACGCAATGCAATTTTCTGAACAAAATCCAACATCCATTTATGTCTTCACTTTTATTTATTTAACCCCCTTATCCTGAGAATTTAAAGTTGGGAATAATAGTTTAATAAAACTATAATGCATTTTTCATATGTTGAATTAATATTTCATTAAGGAGAAAAAATCCCCAAACTGCTTTGTTTTACAATCTCCTTTCTTTTAACTCTCTTGGGAATACAAGATCAAGCATATATAAATGCAGTCTTTGTTTCTTTGCCACAAATCTTTGTAGATAGAGACAAGATACCCACATTTAAAAGCAAAATCTTCATTTCAATGAGCTCTTTAATCATGAGCTTTTCTTTTCAAAGAAGCCACACTGTATAGCATGGGAAAAGCAATAAACGATGTTATCCTGAACTATGGAGAAGCCTTTTGGTTCATCAGCAAGAAAGATGATATTTAAATTCTCTCCCCTCAGGCAAGTTTCCTCCTTCCCTGAAGATTTATGTCCTTGGATTTGGCATGCCTTCACTACTTGTTGATGTATGTCAGATCAACAAAGCTTGAACTTCATCCCAAAACTAAGCCAAAGAGAGAGGGAAAGCAAGAGCAAGTGAGCTGCAGAAGCAAAGTCATTAGAAAAACTGGCTGACTCCCCAGGACAAGCCCTACTTCTGTGTGTAACACACACCAGCAAAGGCCTGCAGCTTTAAAAATGCATGGCTGGTTGATTCCATGTCACCTTAAAATCTAACTTGTTGTAGGAGTTTTCAGAGGCCAAAGCCCACTTATAAAATATTTGTATAATATGTTGTCCATATTTTGTTATTTGTGGAGACGTCAGGTATACCTTCTAAGAAGGTTATTAGTATGCACATTTTTGCACATGCTTCAGGGTTTGCCTTCTCACCCAGATTTCCATTTGAACTGGGGGACATCTTGACTCTAGTTCATGCATGTAAATACAAAATGCCTTCCCTTCTATCTTTGTTCACTATAACCTCCAATCCATAATTCTGGTTGAATGCATTAAGTTAGAGCTGTTCTGCTAATTACAACCAGGTCTAAATAAATTATTATAGGTGCAAGAAATGTAGGGATGTGTAATTGTCCTTGGCACCTGAAATGGTGGCATTTCAGTTATTCAAAATGCCAAGGAGGCATGGAGGCCATGCAGACAAGCCTCCTGCAAGCACTTCTCTTCCCCCACTGTTAAGTTTTGGGGCAAGGGGCTGTTATTTTTATTATTCTTTTGGGGAAATAACTCATATTAGCTGAGTCTATTTCAAATCCATTTGGAAGAGTTCATCATCATAACCCCAATGGGTGAATCTTCAAATGGTGAGATCACAATCTTCTGTGCTACTGCTAGAAGTATGGTTGCCAGGTTCCTTGGAGCAGCGGGCAGAGGACAGGGGGGTACACTTACTGGGAGCAGGGAGGAACCCCAGAAATTAATACAATGTGCTTATGTGACCCGAAAGTGTTGTGGGCATGTCAAGGGGTGACACTCCAGTTTGGGGGCAAAAATGTAAGGTAAAATTAGTTTCTACCGTAGAGTTTTGCCCCAAAACCAGAGTGTCACCCTCTGACATCCCCAATGTGCCTACATCACTTCCGAGTCACATAGGCATGTCACGTTAATTTCCAGCATTCCTCCCTTTTGGGAGAGGTAATTCCCCCTGCTGGCCAGCTGGTCGGTGGTGGAGAGGTGGGGACTGAAAGCGGAAGACTCCCATTCCCACCAGGGGCTCTGGTATCCCTAGCTAGAACTGACTCTGTACTGATATTGTTTGATGGAAGGAACAATGGTATAAACTGTGTTCCTGTGAAGTTAAGCAGATATAGAACTTTCCCCTATGACTGCTGTTCACCTTAGATGCATTCGTGAACAAAAGAGAAAGAGAATGGCTCTCCATCACCACAATAGGTCAAATGATCCACCTCTTGTCCATGTATGGCCTCCCCAGAACAGCATCAGCAAGAAAGAGGGGCAATCTCAACTGTTAAGTGTCCATGTGCAAAAACAGCAGTCAGTATGGGCTATTCATAAGTTGATTAGATCTTGAGACCTATGCAAGATTAGGTCAAAGGCTCTCTCAAAATGAGATGAGGTGTTGCAAGAATTTCGTTTGCAGGTCAATGATCATGCCAATAAGCGTGGCATTCTTTCTGGCAACTGAATCAGTTCCCAAGCAACATGTCTGTGATGAGATGCAGAACCAATAGCCTGGTTTCCTGTGTCCATTAAACATTCAAGGCACTTTCCATGAGAGTAAACCTATTATTCCAAGCATCTTGGCTGAAGACCCAGTTTGGATACTTGAGTTGCGCCTACCTGGGTTTCTCTGGTTCAATGCAATGTAGCATTCATTCTCTTGCTTTTTCAAACTGTGTGGCATCATTGTTGGCTTGTACATACCAACCTTTGTCTAAAATGGGCCACTTTCAATAACATGGGGGTCTATCATTTTGTTGGTAAAAGAGACTGTGATCTGTTTATTACAAAGATACGCACATGCCAGATAGTCAGAAGAGATGGAAGCTTAAATCTTCTTTCAGTCAGCCTTAAATACATGAAGCTATTCTTCACTGAGTTTGAACAGTGGTCCATCTAGCAGCTGTTTCCAAAGGACTCAGAATTCTTCCCCAACTTTGGTACATGAGAAATTTTAACTGTCATCAGTGAGGGAGGCAATTCAGCAGCCTGGTACCTTCCTATCATGCCTGGCTGCAGCTTCAGCTGAGAATTCCCCTCCTCCCACCAACCACTACGAGCAAAGGAGAAGAGGCAGCAGCCAGGTGCCCTTCCTTGATGTAGGTAAGATATCCAGTTTAAGCTTACCTTTTGCTAAGATAAAACACTATCTGGATCAGACGGCTGCATGGTGCTCTGACTCTGATCAAACTTACATGAAAATAATTTCCACTGAAGTCATGTATGAATAAAATTACTATGTTCAGAATGCCAAACAGGAGAATTTAAAAACTGGCAAAGACAATGAGTTACACACTCCCAGTGAGGACTGGGCAACAATATGACTATATTTATTTATCTTTTTAAATAGAAGTTGTCCTGACTGGCTTGCAGTACCTCTACTATTATTCAGTTTCACTATAACATCTTATACCATTTTTTTTAACTGCCAAGTCACAGCCACTTTATAGCAATCATGTAGGGTTTCAAAAAGCGAGACATTCGGGGGTGGTTTGCCATTGCCTGTCTCTGCATAGCAACCTTGGTATTCCTTGGAGGTTTCCCATCCAAATATTGGCCAGGGCTGACCCTGATTAGCTTCTAAAATGTGACAAGATTGGGCTAGCCTGGGCTATACAGGTCAGGGCATATCCTTTTTATCACTCATTATTTGAAGTTCAGCTTTTTTCAGGTCAGTGCAGTTTTTCTTACTCCCATATAAAATATGGCAGCTTCCAAGATGATGATGATGATGATATTGTTGCTTCTGGAGATCTCTTACATTGTTTCAGGCTGAAACTGTATGACTGAACTTGATCTGCATTCTGTTATCCTCCAAAACACTTTAGGCATCCCCTATCTGGCATGGAAAAAATATCCTGTCAGAAGCTTTAGTTTTGCTGTTATACCACACCAGAAAATCAGCTACTCTCTTAAAGTAATAGTTCTCTTGAAGTAAATATCATTACAGCAGTGTAATAGTTCTATTTGCTACATCTCCCCAACACAAGCCTCTTTGTCTAGTTGTCAGGATCAAAAGTCTTTTTACAGAAATGGCCAGAGGCAGGAAATTAACAAGGCATAATTTAGATTAACCATGGTCTCCTGACAAGCTCATAACCAAGCAAACTAATTGCTACCAGGATGCATTGATCAATATACAGTGAAGTAAAGCACCTAAGCAGTTTGAAAAGACAGAAAACGATACACATTAAAAATACTGAATTTGCTGAAAACTTACTATTTTATATTGAAAAAGTACAGGTCAGACATTAGAAATCTATGAAGAATTAACGTACAAATATATAATTAGTCCAGATAAAAATGAACAATATGTCCTCATTATTAATGCACAGAGCATATGGCTAAAATAGTGATTCTCTTTTGAAGTAGGACTGATTTCTGAACTTATTGTACATTTGGGGACCAATTTCTAAACTTACTGTAATTTTGAGGACCTACTTGCAAAGTTACTCCATGCTTCTTCCTCACTTCCCCCCCCCTCAAATGCAGGAATTTCACTTTAGTTAACACTGAGTGAAGTTTATATTTTATGTATTTCATGGCGATTGTGCACAAGGTAGAGGTCTGACCTGTCCTCCTTGGTTATGCTGCTTCCTGCCTACCTCACAGGGTGCCTGTTGTGGGGAGGGGAAGGGAAAGGAATTTGTAAGCCGCTCTGAGACTCCAAGTGAGGGAAGGGCGGGATATAAATCCAATCTCTTCTTCTTCTTCTTCTTCTTCTCTTTTAAAGGATTTCCTGTGGGCAGGGCAGGCCTAGGTTCCTTTAAAGCCCCTGCTGGGCGTGAGTAACAGAAATGGTTTAATTCCTGGCCAAGGCCTTGCCTTCCTGCACCTTTCCTTCCTATGATACCTTAGAGGGCCTCTCCTATGGCCTGGGTTGGCTTGAGAAGGGTAGGGATGCTGCCAGCCTTACCTATGGAGAGAGCCAGTTTGGTGTTTGTGGTTAAGAATGGTAGACTCTAATCTGGAGAACTGGATTTGATTCCCCGCTCGCCACATGAAGCCAGCTGGGTGACTTTGGGTCAGTCACAGTTCTTCCAGAGCTCTCTCAGCCCCTAAAAACAACTCTAGCTTGCACCTGCATAAGGCTAAGAAGGTAGAACTTGCAGCTGCCAGACAATCTTAGGATCTCCTGGCTATTCTACACACAATGGCATACAATAATTATTAATTATTACCTATGGGTGTGGCTTGGCTGTAGAGAAAGGTCCTCACCTGTTCTTGGGCAGGGCTTTCACTGGGGGCAGCTGTGGTTGCTTCAGCCTTCTGTGGAGCCTGTGCCACCCATCCAGGACTCGACTCTCTACCAGGACAGGTACAAACTGAAGGATGCAGGAAAATGGCATATCCTCTGCACTCTGACACCCAAAGGGATTGCTCCTCTGTTGCTTCATAGTGAGGCTGCATGAGACCTCTTTTAAGCCATGCTGTGCCTTTTTAACTTGCCTATCTCCTTCATGCTTGCTTATATAATTCCTCCTGTTCCAGTATGGCAGGAAACAGAAGGGGAGGGGATAAGAAGTTGTAAAAAAGAGAGAGATGCTGAAGGAATGCAAATTCCAGTAAGAACAAGCGTACTAGTGATTATGCCTGTGTGCAGTCTTCACAAGGTGCCTTTGATGAGCTGCGCTAAAGAATCACTGGGGACAAATTCCTACACACCTCAATAATACCATTTTAAAATACTGAAAGTTCCTGCAACTTTTGTGAATTAAGCTACAGATTCTAGAGCATTATGAATATCCATTTCAACAGCACCATGATTTGATTCAACATTGTTGATCAACTTCTTTGTATACAAAATGAGACAAAATTTCTCTTAAGAGGATGCTGGATAATAAAGGACCTAATGCTATTTTTCTTGCTAAAATCAAATTACGGTAGTTAAATTAATCTCTCTTTTGCATAAGTATTCGATTAGATTAAATATGGTTCTGTTATATGTGCCACATGAGGATTTCAAAGAACACTGAAATGTGTTTAGGTACCTGCACCTGGCTGGATGACCTTGGGCAAGCCATCGCTCTGTACCAGCTGTTTCCTCAAGGACAGCTTGGGAAAGAGCTCTCTCAGCCCCACCTACCTCACAGGGTGCCTGTTGTGGGGAGGGGAAGGGAAAAGGAGTTTGTAAGCCGCTCTGAGACTCCCTTGGGGAGTGGAGGGCGGGGTATAAATCCAATCTCTTCTTCTCTTCTTCTTCTATTAATATTCCTTTTTCAGATGTGTAAAAGGAGATGCAAATATGAAGTCTCCAGGGCTCATATGTAAGGTCTAATTCTGGACTGGTTTGTCCCCAAGTGAAGTATTCAAGCCTATGATGCCTTTAGTGCTTTGGTTCCAGGCCCCCTTTACTTTATCCTCCCCGTGATTCTCTTTGTTCTTAACTTTACACCTGTGACCCGTGTTTTGAGCCTAGAAGTATATTTGAAACCACATAATTATAACCAGGAAAAAATGGGTACGCAAAAATGCAGCAGAAAATTGTGCCTCATTGTTATTGCCTTAAACTTGAAAATCAGCCTCAGTTGTGGATTTTTATTTAGTGCTTGAACTAATAGTTGGACCATTTAATTCATCATCACATTTAATATTTATTTTTTAACACTTGCCACTTGTGATACAGAAATACCACTGCATACGACCATTTTAAAGATAAATACTCTGTGATAACTACACAGTTTAAACTGCTGTTTTAACTGAAATGATGGTTGGAAATTAGACACTACTACAAGAGACAGGACCTGCAGGACCCGCAACGGGAGGGAGAAGGAGCAAATGTAAGGCCCCGGGCCCACCAATCTCTCCACCCACCCCCAGTTGCCCCAGCAAGGCCCATGCAGTGCAGAGCCGTGGGGCCCGCCAGCTCTCCCCTGCCAGCTCTTCCCCTGCCCCACACCCCCTGCCAGTGACAGTGAGGCCCCGCAGCTGGAAGCCACGGGGCCCGCCAGCTCTTCCCCCTGCCAGCTCTCCCCCCCGCCAGCTCTTCCCCCTGCCCCCCTGCGACAGCAAGGCCTGGCAAGGCTTCTCCACCCGCCCCCACCACCAGCAGCAGCAGCAGCAGCAGCCACAGATCGGAGAGGTAAGTGCGTTCCCTGCACATGCGCAGGGAACGCTTTTTTACTTCTGGGGGGATTTAAATATCCCCCCAAAAGTTTTTTTTACTTTTCATATTTTTCTGCATACGGCGGGAGTCCCCCAAGTGTGCAGGAAAATCTTCCTGCCCCCCAAGTGCCCCCCCAGCGCAGATTTGGATATCTGCACGGAGGGGGCAACTTGGCTATTAGATGTATAGATAAATAAGCCTTCCATAGTTCAAAACAACTCATTAACCTCTGGTGTTACCAATGTGGGAATACATGTTGGTTTGGGCAGTTAAGAGTAATTGCTGGAGTGTAGGATGCTGCAATAAATTAAATAGCATGTTTGCAAAATGTGTAGTCCCGCCATCTGGTCACCAGAAAATTTTGGCTATTACTTTGCAAATAAATAGAAACTGCGTTAATAGGCAGCCAACATTAATATGCTATCTGCCTAATCTCCAAGACCCTGTATTATGCACACGTTAATAACAAGAAATAATGTTGAAATGTTTACAACTGTTGCTAAACTGTTAGCATGATCATACACTCGACATACCCATCTGGGCAAGATAGTACTGCTCTTAAATTTGCATATGCTGGTGCAGAAATAAAACAAACCACTTGTCAGAATTTGGTGCCAAATACTATGGAGCATACTCAGTTGTTGCTACATCGGCAGAGCACAACATTGTACCGAAACTGTACTGATATTTCTTCATCTGGATTTTGCCAACACAGAGGGTTAAATGGCCAGAATAGACGTACAGGAAAAGAAAAGGAAGCTGATTTCGATAATGTGTGAATTCAGAGGTGTCTCTCACATCTAAACATAGTGTAATGTTATGCCTACAAAACACATGGCATAACTTTACGCATTCCAATTAAAGTAAACAGAAAGCCCCATACAATTGGCTCCCCACTTTATCCCTCCCTGCCTCCACAGGTACAATACAAGACAGAATGGTGACACTCGAAAACCACTTGAGCATAGCTCTACAATAATGTAAACCCTGTTAGGGAAGGCAGATGCGATTTATCAAGATGCTCTTCATGGGATTACATTACGCTGCTCTTGGGCTGCCAGGTCCCTCCAGGCAGCTGGCAGGGGATGGAGTGTGGGCTTACTGGGAGCAGGGAATCTCACCCAATGTTTCAGCAATGTGCCCATGTGACTTCCAATGTGACCCGGAAGTAATGTAGACATGTTGGAGTGACACTCTGGTTTGGGGGCAAAAACCCGAGCGTTGCCCCGATGTGCCTACGTCACTTCCGGGTCATGTTGAAGTCATGTAGGCCTGTCGCTAAAACCTTGGGAGGTCCTTTTTTTGTGTGGTAAGCAGGGCTATTTTTGGGCAGGAACGCACAGGAACGGAGTCCCAGCTGGCTTCTGAGTTGGCCACACCTACAGCCTCCCCCCCCTTCAGGTTCCCCAGGTGCCTTGCAAGCTGCGGGGCACCTGGGGAAGCCCGATCCAGAAACTGCCTTCCTTCTTTCAGGTTCCCCATACGCCCCACAAGCCACAGGGACCTGGGGAAGCCAATCCTGGGAAAGAACTGCACTGTCAGAGGGTGTGGCCTAATATGCTAATGAGTTCCTGCTGGGCTTTTTCTACAAAAAAAGCCCTGGTGGTAAGTCCTCCCACCGGCCAGCTGATCAGTGGTAAAGAGGTGGGGCCTGGGGGTAGTGGACCCCAGCTCCCTCCAGGGGGGGGAGGTCTGGCATCTCTACCCTGCTCTGATGTCTATTGAAAGAAACACACAAATGGAGATTTTGCTAACGGGGCACACAGGAAGCCCACTGAATGAACACTGCACACTGGTATTCAAAATTTCACAACGGGTAACAAACAAACAAAGAATATGAATGACACCTGTCTTCTCATAACTGTACAGCCACCATGTGGAGTTTCAGTTTCATAAGTGCAACTGGGCTGCAAGAACAAAGCCCCCCTCCAGATAATCACAAGAGGAAAGGGCTCACTAGGGAGGGGAAGACTGTGCCTGGAGGCAGGAGCTTTCACCTTCCCATCCCTAAAGGCAGATGTGTGTACAAAGCACTGAAACACCCATGGCGCCTCCAGCTCTTCTCTTTGTAACATGGGGAAACTGGATATGGACTTAACAACCATTCTTAATGAAAGATTGTAGTTATATGCCCCATAGAGAGGAACAAAGTAACTGTGCTCTATGACAAACTACTGATCACAAACCTCCACAGGCATGTAAGCTCCCAGCATGCACTTGAGAACACAGCCAACACAGCTAACTCCTAAAACTCTGTTCCAGTCATATCCACCGCTAGCTAAACATCTGTGGACTATTAATCACTGTGGGATCAAAGCTGTGACCCATGGAACAAACAGTAAATGCAGACACTATTTTAGTGCAATGTCCTTCATCAAATGGATGATATTGTCTTGATGACTTCATTGTCTTCCTGAAAAGTAAAGCTCAAAACATAGACATCAGGGAGTCTACCAGTGGAAGATTATGGAGTGGTTAGGTTATAGAGAATGGAAGAACACCTGAATGACAGCTCACTTTCCCAAGCACTTAACCACCAATTTCTAGGGTTGCCAGCCTCCAGGTGGTGGCTGGAGATCTGCTATTACAACTGATCTCCAGGTGACAAAGATCAGTTCATCTGGAGAAAATGGCTAATTTGGCAGGTGGACTCAATGGTATTATACCCCATTGAAGTCTCTCCCATCCACAAACCCCACCCTTCTCATGCTTCCCCCACAAAATCTCCAGGTATTTCCCAACCTAGAGCTGGCAACCCTACATGTTTCTCTTCTCTCATGCAGTCTTCCAAAAAGCGTAGAGGCAAGCATATTCTCTCTCTTGGGCCATGCAGGCCAACAACAAGACCTGCAGCAACAGCAGTGACCACTGAGAAATCAGCTGTGGTCACCATGGAAGCCTGTGGCAATTTTCAAAGCAGCAGGCCAGCTGCCACAAAAGTTGAGCTCTTCCAGGACTGGGGACTGAGGCATGTCAAGGTTATCAGAAGCTATATAAGCTCCCTCAGACAAAGGCCAAGAAGGTTGGGTTAGTCCCTCTCTTCATGCCAGAGACCCAGAGACCCAAGGAAAAGAAGAGACCAAGAGGAGGAGGACTTGGTGAGAAGGAACCCCCCCCCCTTACCTGAAGAAGGTCTCAAGAAGGGGGAGGGATCAGTGAGCCATGTGCCCTTAGAGTGATGGAATGTATTATTTGGTCATCCATTTAAAACAATTTTATGCTACCTTTCTACGCAATAAAGGTACCAAGGCAAGTTCACCCCATCTCCCCCGCACTACAGTAACTCTAAGGCTCAATCATAATGTGGTGTATGGGTTGCCCTTGAAAACAACTTAGAAACTTCAACTGGAGCAAAATACAGGAGCCCATCTGTGGTTCCCTGTAGGGAGGATATTACATCTATTCTGAGCTCGTTTCACTGGTTAGCCACTGATTCCAGATCCAACTCAGGGTGATGGTCTTACTTCTGAAATCCTTCACAGCCTGGGACCTATATACTTAAAGGACTGCCTCTCCAGGTATATATGCCTATGGCAAATTCACTCTGCCCAGCAGTGCCTTTTGTCTTCTGTCTGTAGCCAGGATGCATTCGGCGTCTTCCCAGGCCTAGGCTTTTTCAGGCTGCCTCTCTGCTCTGGAATGATGATCTGTGACAGATGTCCATCTTGCTTGCCTTCTTCAGGAGAGTCTGCAAGGCTGTACTGCACTGAGGGACACCTGGCAAGGGGTCAGCAATTCTATTTATTGTTTTAAAGGTGTTTTAGGGATTTTTAATTGCAATTATTGAGTATCTTCTTACCCACCTTGAGTTCCAGCGGTGCTGGAAGGATCAAATTAATCAATACCTACGAATACTGTTCATAGAGGCTACTGCCTGAATGGAGTGACTGGGCCATGTGCATGTCTGTCTTGTTAAAAGCACTGTCCTGTCACAAGTGGGGTGGACGTGTCTCTTCCTAGCCTTTCTTCTGAGAGATTATAACCAAATTTTAAACCTTGTAGGCTAAGCCTGCACTTTTCAATCAGTCTGCATAGGACCTCTTCACCACGTTATGTGGCTGGTACCATCCCAGTGAGAAATCCTGCTGCCTCCCTCTTTTCTATCCCAAGGTGTCTAACTTGTTTAACTTGTAGCCCTGAACTTCTTTTAGGTAACTGTATCTGCAACATTAAGATCAGGTTGATCTCTCTGACCTAAGCCAGGATAGGGCTGACTCTCCATCCAAATTTATGTAGCCTTTTGCATGGATCTGACTGTACATAACAAGGTAAGGAGAAGCGAGATGGCAGATGCTGCCTTCACCCAGTCTATGCATGGAAGATTGTAACAGAGTCCATGCATTAGAGTATGTGTGTAGGACTTTCTCCATACAGATGGAAGCCTTGGCTTCCTACGCATGTGGAGAGAACCTTATGCCTGAACAGTTTTATGCTCATAGCTTCTGTGCAAAGTAACTGGAGGAGACTTGGAGTAAAAATAAACTTTTTAAAAAACAAGTAATGTAGACTCACCAAGTTATTCCCACCTTTCATTTCAGAAAAGGCTCTCAACCAATGCATCTTCCATTTCATCTGCTTTAATCATTGTAAGATTGTTGCTGCATCAAGACCAAACTACTAATAAACCAGGAGATCTGTGACTGACTTTAAAAAAGACAAGTTCAGGAGGCAAAAGAAACCGCTATTTCCATTTAACTATTTTCCACCGTGCCATTTTTAAAAATTTAAATTGAGCTGCATTTTGCTCTTCAGAGGAAAAATAGTTATCAGTATCATATCTGTATAATGCCTCTTTTGTCCACTGAGCTGGGATTATTTAAATCTCAGCATAGCTGCCTATATCTATTGCTAGACAGAGACGTACAATGGAGTATGGTATAGACAGGAGACCCCAGAAGGGACATGGCATAACTGGACCAGCTAGGACACCGTAGATCTGACATATACGACTTCGCAGTTGTGCCCACTTGCCAAGGTTTGTTTGTTTCTCTAGTTGATTCATGAAGCAAGAAAAGCAGTCTGCTTGTCTACAGATAATTTTCTTCTTGTTCATTAACATAAAGGCAAATGGGCACCATTAGTACAGAGCTGTAATAAAATCCACAACAAACTATGCTCTCTTAAGCATCCACAAACACAAAAAGAAAAGGGCACATTGTTCCAAATAAAGGAGTACTGTATGCTAAAATGTAACATGCAAATAAGGCTTCAGCAGCTAGTTACTCTCTAGTTATGACAACAGCAAAGTACAACATAATAAAATATGGGAGAACTATTAAGTAATAGAAAATTAAGATATAATTATAGTGCCGTAACATTTCTTAAACCTAAAATAAATTTAAAACGTGGTGTTGCTCTTACTGTACCAAAGGTAGATGCTAAAGTAAATCTAAATCAAGCCAGCTTTTAGTTAATTGTAGGTCTTTGATATTTTAATTAACTTACCTCTCCTCCAGTGCAAGGGAAGTGACTGGAGTATCTAGAAGTGCAAATAGCTCCTTTCTTGATTACATCATCCTCCAGCCCAAACACTGCTGAGCAGTTAGTGGAAAAGTATTTGTAAGGTTTCCATGTTTTCCCAAAATCCTGAGATCTCTCCAAGACCATCGCTGCTGGTCTTGGTGCCTTGAATACCATAATTAAATGAGTGAAATAAAACTCAGCTTCCAAGTTCAGTTGGATCTTCTCATGCTGTACCCCCTGTGCTGATTGCCACCATGTGTGTGGCAAATGGAAAGAAGAGTCAACCATGGCAGAGGGAGGGTGAGCCAGATGGGCATGCATCGAGTTGCATTTGTTGCACTTGGGCCATTTGCATATGAGGTCTACATTCTCACTGTAGGAACAGTAAAACTCTGTGGTGTTTTCCCCACATTTTGTATTTGTCCACAATTTACGTCCATGCCCTAAATTTCCCATTCGAGGATTGCATGCTGTCTCGCAGTGGGACCCATCTCCAACAACACTGCTCAGTCCTAAATAAGAAAAATGTTTTAATAATTAAAACAGAGTTAATGAAAATCATGCTCCATAAACTAATATCCAGACACAGTGTTCAATCCCTAATGAAAGGTCTGGCTTTGTAATAGCTTCTAAACAAGAAACCAAGATAAATTTTGACTTAACCAGAATGCGTAGAGAAAGGAGATGTGTTTTGGACAAGTTAGTAGCTGATGCCAACTAGGCTGCCTTCACCCATTGTCTAGTGATCCACTGCAAGTATACAATACTGAAAAGGCAAAAGTTAGTCCCATTAATACCTCCTCTCATATCTGACAATGGCCCATCCTGTTCATCAGTAGAATGGATGCCTGCAATATTGAAAGGGTCTTCTCATTCCATTACTATTCAGTATCTGTACAGTGTTTTCAAGTGTTCAGCAGCACTGTAAGGTAGGTGAGTAGCATCATTCCTGCATTGCAGATGGATTATGGAGGCCCCCTAGTGAGTTCATGGAAGAGTCAATATTAGATTGCCAGTTTGGTGTAGTGGTTAAGGGTGTGGACTCTAATCTGGGAGAACCGGGTTTGATTCCTCACTCCTCCACTTGCACCTGCTGGATGACCTTGGGCAAGCCATAGCTCTGTACCAGCTGTTCCCTCAAGGACAGCTTGGGAAAGAGCTCTCTCAGCCCCACCTACCTCACAGGGTGTCTGTTGTGGGGAGGGGAAGGGAAAGGAGTTTGTAAGCCACTCTGAGAGTCTAAGTGAGTGAAGGGTGGGATATAAATCCAACCTCTTCATCTTCTTCTTCTAGATTCTCAGCTCAGTCTCTTAGCCACAATGCGATGTCAGCTCTTGAACTTATTGTTTTTAATGTGATGCCCAAGTTAGGATGGAAGCTAAAAGGTTTTTTAAAAAAAGGAGATGATACAAAAATATTTTTCTATTGTATTAAGCATTTGTATATGCTTTAGCAGGCAAGATCATGGAATAGCCCACACAGCTAATATTAAAATGTAAACACACCAGAGCACAATGTTTTGTTCTAACATGTATATGTTAGCAAAAAGCTACTCAAAATTTCTGATACCACAAGTCATCTGTACATCCAGTTTGCATCCATGCAAGTAATGAGAGACAACCTGACAAATCACATACAGTGTCTTGCGGGTATAAATGTGCCTCACACAGTGCTGGTCCTAGGAAACGTGGATTTCAAACGAAGTTACTCACTCTTCAGATTATTTGGGATTAAACATCATGTTGAAGACTCATAAGAACATAAGAAGAGCCTGCTGGACCAGACCAGTGGTCCATGTAGTCCAGCATCCTGTTTCACAAACTGCGCAACCAGTTGGCTTGGAGAACTGAACAAATGACATAGTGACTGAAGCCCTCCCCTGCTGCCACCTCCAGTCTGGTATTCATAGATTTGCTGCATCTGGATATGGAGACTCAAGAAAGGTGTTTGTCAACCAAACCATGTGATTTGTTTGACTAACCCAGGCTCAGCTGCTTGATACTGTTCAACAGCAGCCGCCCCACAAAAGCCAGTGTGGTGTAGTCATTAAAGTTTTCAACTAAGATCTGGAAGATCCAGGTTCAAATTCCTATTTGCCGCTTGCTGGGTGACCTTGGGCCAGTTATATGCTTCAGCCTAACCTATTTTGTGATTGTTGTGGATTGTTGTGAGGATAAAATAGAGGGAAGAAAAATGTATAGATAAAATAGAGGGAAGAAAAATGTACACCACCTATTGTGTGGAAAGGTGGGGTATAAGTAAATCATAAATATAGCTGAAGACAGGAGGCAGATAAAAGTTGCTTGGCTGGTAAATGACAAGGAGAGAAGGACGCAGGGAAAGGTGAGATGGCCAGGAGGAGGGAACAGGATTGCCAGTTCTCCCCTGGCCACTGGCAGGGGTTGCCAGCTTCAGATTGGGAAGTTCCTGGAGATTTAGGGGTGGAGCATGGGGAGGACACAGACCTCAGTAGGATACAATGCGCTACAGTCCACCCTCCAAAGCACAGATGTTCTCCAGGAGAACTGATCTGTATAATCTGGAGATGAGCTGTAATTCCAGGGGATCCCCAGGCCCCATTTGGAGGCTGGCATCCCTTGGAGGGAAAGAATAAATAGTCTGGGGAGGGAATACAGGGGGACATGAGATGCCCCCCACAAGTCCTTGCAAGTTCCTCACCACACAACTGGGACCAGCCAGGTGGCTGGTGCCATGCAACCAGGCTCAGCAAAATGGCCAGCTCTGTGCAACTGGACCCAGCCTGATTGGCCAGCACCACAGAATTGGACCATAGTTTTCCCAGGCAGAGGCTGACGGGGAGGGGAGGGAAAGTGGGGCAGATAAAGCTAGGTTGGTTGGTAGCTGAGAAGACAAGGAAGGAGGAAAAGAGGAGAGGCTATGGGGACTTTCAGGGAAAGGAAAAAGTGGGGGAGGGAAACATGATACTGCCCTGCAACTTCTTGCGAGTCCCCAGCTTGCATTTTCAAATGCTCAGCAGCTGTAGAGAATGAAATGACAGGCTGTGCACAGTGTGGTTCTTTAAGTGTTTATGCACAATCATGGTGTCTCAGAGTTTATACATATGAGCAAGGATGCATGCATTCCTTGCTCAGCTATTGAGCAGCTAGGCTGCATCCACACAGGGGGTGGGGGGCAGAGAGTGACTACATGCCCTTGCCACAGCAGTAGCAACAAGCAGAGTGGGAACAGGGGCATCAGCTTCTCCTCTTTTTCCCACAGCGCCTTCACAAAATGATTTCTCTGCATCTGCCCTTGGCCCTGAAACCCTCATCCAATTTCCCACACTGTCCCCTTCTCTATGGAACCACACTGTAATGCTACAGTGCAGCTCAACCATTTACAATGCAAAAGAGGTGTGCTGCCTCTCACCAATTTGAATGTGTTTAGTTCTGCCTCCTCTGCATACTAACAATGGAGTGTCTATGCACCCACTGCCACAGATTCCCCTTTCAACCAGATTAAAACAGGGTTATTTTAATATCAAATATTACAGATCATGCTCAGATATTTGGATTCCCTTCTTTACTGCGGGGTGGTGGCAGCTTCCTGCTTTCCATGTGGGAAATAATCCACATGTGGAAACTTCACAAACCATGGAGCCTTAGAGGTCATGCACTGAGACAAAAGATGCATCCATGGATCAGTGTGGCCAAACTGGTCAGGCACTTGACCCCCTACCTGGACCACAACAACTTGTCCACAGTGATCCATGCAATGGTCACCTCGGGACTAGACTACTGTAACACTCTCTACATGGGGCTGCCCTTATCGCAAATCCGGAAGCTGCAGCTAGTGTAGAATGCTGCGGCCAGGCTGCTGATAGGAGCACATCTGGCCTGTGCTAAGGACACTGCATTGGCTGCCAATAGCATACTGAATTTGCTTCAAGGTTCTGGTACTTACCTTTAAAGCCCTATATGGCCAGAGTCCGGGATACCTGAGGGACTGCCTTTCCCCACATATATCCCAGAGAGCACTACGGTCTGCATCCTACAATCGGCTGACCCTCCCTGACCCTAAGGACACCAGGCTTGCTGTTACCAGGGCCAGGGCATTCTCAGTGGCGGCTCTACAGTGGTGGAATGAGCTCCCAGAAGTGATCAGAGCCCTGCGGGACCTATTACAGTTACACAGGGCCTGCAAGATGGAGCTCTTCCACCAGGCCTTTGATTAGGAGCTGCCCCCATTACACCATCAATGAACTGTGGCCTGACTGCAGAAATTTGTGAAACTTCAGGCCATCTTGGAAATAAGAACATCAATGGCACCATTATTAGTATGTTTGAATTTTTATGATGTTTTATTGGTTTTAAATTGTTATTAACTATTTATGTACTTTGTAAAGGTATTTTAAGCATGTGAGCCGTCCTGAGCCTGCTTGCAGGGAGGGTGGGGTATAAATACAATAATTAATTAATGAATTAATTAATAAAATACAAAAACTGAACAGCTAGGAAGGAGATGAACTCTGAAGAATTACAACTCCAGCAACTCACACTAAGAATTTTTTTTCAAAGGGATAATATGGACAGTGATTTACCATGGAAAAGGAACCACAAAATAAAGTGTGTTTGAGAATATGAATATACAAGGCCTGTTGAAATAAATGTGTATAAAAGGATAAAAGTATGTTTTAGGTTGAAGGGTGAAATGAGCCCATCTAGCTGAAATACTTTTTTTTTTGCCATCAAGTTGCAGCCAATTTATGATGACCTCGTAGGGTTTTCTAGGCAAGCAACACTCAGGTGGTTTGCCACTGCCTGCCTTTGCATAGCAACCTTGGTATTCCTTAGTGGTTTCCCATCCAAATATTCACCAGGGGCAACCTTGCTTAGCAGCCAGGATCTGACAAGATCGGGCTAGCATGGGCTATCAAGGTTAGGGTACTCAAACGCATAGAGTACACTTATTCCAACAAAAACAAACAAATGTAACTGTAAATGTCACCTCATAACATATAGGCCTTTTCAAAGTACGGTACAAACATTAACTAATCTGAACAGATCTTTTGAGAAGGGTTATTATCATGTGTTTTATTAGGTATGTTTATCATGGATTGGCTTTAATTTATATGCTGGTTGCTCTCTTAAGATTCTTCAGTTGCATTACGCAACATAGTCAAGATGCCTGCTAAAAAACCCCGATGAATGTTTACTGCAACAGCTTCATTTAGTATGTTTCAGAGCAAATCCTTTTAAAAATCTGGAACACAAAAAAAGGCCTTTTTGAAACACACATGAAACATTTAATTGTTATCATTATATTTTATAAGCAAGAAATTTCTGTATATTTTGTGAGTGTGAACCTGTACTGCACAGTGTGTGATTTGAGGCAGATTTCAGCTTTCTGAGAACCCCAGGTTTTGTTTTTGAAACCAAATATCTAGCCCCTCCAGTGGAGAAAGTTTGAAATTGTGCACTTTCGATCTACCACACAAGCCTGATCTTAATATTTTGGAATCCCAAAGATTAGCATCTTTCTCAGCTTTGTAGAAAGAAAGTAGGAATGGAAGCAGGGGCTTTTCTAATGTGATTTCAAGCCTTTAGAACCTCTTCACCACAGAGGCTTGCCTGGGGTCAAATTTACAATCTTTTAAATAGCTGGTGAACAATGTTTTTAAATTTACTGAAGCTTTAATGGTTGCCTTATAGACCTTTTCACTGGATTGTTTTGCGCCCTATCAGATTGATTGTTTTATTGTTGTTTTATTGACCATAATGTTGGTTCTAGCAATCTGTGTACTTGGCCGGTTGATTGTTGGTTTGTATTGTGGTTGTCATTTATAATTGTAGTATTTTACACTTATCAGCCACAAGAATATTCAAGGCATTTTCCATTCTTAGAAAGGTATTCTTCCTTTCCTTTTCTCTCTTATTTAATATTTATGGCTAACTGCACACTAGCTCCCAGCCTATGCTATACATGCCACAGAACAAAAATTGTAGTAATGGACAAGAGTGCACAAGGTAGAGCATGACTCACCACTAAAACATTTGGGGTAAATCATAAGCTTCCCACTGAAGCATTTTTTCCAGCCAAAATATACCTGCCTTTGTAGTTTTCATGAACAATGTTATAAATTCCATCAATGGTATTCATATTAAGGTAATAAAGAAGTTCGCTTTAAAAATTTTAAAAGTTGAAAACATTCCAACTATAAACATTATTTTTATATAACCTGAAACTCTTATCTAATAACCTGCAAAGCATTTTGAAATGTCACTGAATTTACCAGTTCCCCAAAGCCATTAATATGAACATTATCTTTCAGCCTTGGATTTTCTTCCTTTAGACCCACTAGCATTAAGGAGTGTATTCTTTCGTCAGAAGGGCAACAGTGCAGACAGGGGTGTCAGTCCAGTCCAGGTGCTTATCTCCGTATGGATCTTTAAGTCCTTTTACTTGGTTAATACACTGGTAGCAGTCAAGATCTGATTGTACTGTTTTTATCTTGCATATCCTTTTTTCTCTAGCTGATTGATTGCTACATTGTATATTAGGTGTTTGCAACTTGGTGTTGCTTTGTTAGCTGCTATAAGTCTAAGGAAATAAGGTGGGATATAAATATTTTCAGTAAGCAAATAAATGCATAAAAGTCAGAAAGAATGTAGGTGTCCAGCTTTCCCCTCAGGTTCAGGAGGACAGGAATGCTCCCTTGCCATTAGGTTTTTAAATGGTCTATACAGTTAGCTTAAAAAATAAATCTCCCAGTAATCCCATGTACACACTTTAGGCACTTACCTTAAATAACTCATTATACCGAACTAAATATTATTCAACCTCTCTTGGGTTGAATGAAATACAAGATGTAAGCCGGTTATTTCAATGGCATACTGGAAGGGAATTACAAAGGTGCTGATCCCTCTGTCCGCCCTGAGTCTTCATGAAAACGGTGGGCAATAATAAGTAAATTAATAAATATTTGGTGCCCTTACACTTTCGTTCTCATGACTTGTGCTATACGTGAGCAAAACTGCTTTCTCCGTGAGCCTGCTGCCTGAGGCTGCAACTCACGGGGCGAAAGCGGTGTCTTCTCTCACCCTTCTCCACGTTGACTCCCTCGCCCTGGACTTGATTTGTGCTTCGGAAGTCACCCAAGAACCCGCAGTTGAGCCAATGCAAAGGTCATTTTTATATTTCACGGACACCCCGCCGCCGCCGCCGCCGCCGCGCGCGCCTTTCTCGCCCGTGGGGGACCCACAGCAGCTTGCCCCGCCCCCTCTCCTCCACTGTGCCCCGGCAACAACAGCCCTGCCAGGTTGGCTCGTCGTCTGAGTTTCCCCCGGGGTGGAGGGGGTCTCCCTCTGGACCAGGCAGCCGGCGGCGCTTCCTCCCCACCAGGCTACCAGGTCGCTTGGATGCCCGGCTTGCCCGGTTCCCACCCCGCTCCCGGCCGGGCGAGAAAGGAAGGATGCCTGCGGAGGAGAGCGAGCGAGCGAGCGAGCGAGGAGGCGCGTCCAACCCACCTGCAGCCGCCGCCGCCGAGCAGCCCAGCCACGCGAGGAGGAGCAGCAGCAGCAGCCGCCGCCGCCGCCGCCAGAGCGGGCTCCCCATGGCGGCGCCCCTGGGCAAGGGGCATGGATGGAGCCCCCGCGCGGGCAACCTCCCACTTAAGGACGGCGGGGACTCGCCGCTGGCGCCACCCGCCCCCGCGGCGCGCGAGGAGGAGGAGGAGGAGGACCCGCGCCGCCGAGCCCCGAGGCTGGCATCGCCGCCGCCCCTTCTCCTTGCAGCCAGTCGCTGCCGCCGAGGCGCCGCCCTCCTCCGGCTCCGGTCAGGTGCTGCCGCGGGAAGAGGCGCCGCCGCTCCCGGCTTGTCTCCTAGTCCCCCCGCCGGTGACAGTCCTGAGTGAGGAGGGCGTGGCGGCGACGGCGGCGGCAGCTCGCAGTACTGCAGCGGCAGCCGGAGGAGGAGGAAGAACCGCTCCCACCCCACCCCACCGAGGGAGACAGAGGCGGCGGGGAAGCGGGAGCGCCTTTCGTTCCTTCCCGCCCGGCCCCGCCCCGCGCCACCCTCCTATCTCCCTCCGCGTGAACCCGCCTCCTGCCCCCGAGGAGGGGGACGAGGGCGGCCGGAGGGTAACGGGGGGGGGGGGGGCTTGTCCCGCAGCAGCAGCAACCTGCCGCCTGGCTCGCCGCGCCCGCCCCTCGCCTCACAACATTCCTCAAAACCACTGACTTATTCCCGCTGTCACTTCGCGGCACGCGAAGGTGCCTCAGCCTGACAGACAGAGAGCCAGCCAAGGGGGAGGAAGGGTGCTCTGCGGCTGCTCCCCCTTCTCTCTCACCCTGCCTCCTCCCCTGCCATCTTCTCCCCTTCCTGCCACCCTCCCACCCCTGGGCCCCGCCACTGACAGAGCTCTCCACCTGGCAGGGGCCTGTCACCAGGGGGACATCTTCTCTGTAGGCACCTGTGGCCCAAGCCCCCCCACAGCCTCTGCTCCTCTGCCTGAGATGTCCTCCCCTCTCCCCTTCCAGCTGTCTCCCAGATTCTGTCCCTCACTCCCCCTACAACAGTAATCCCAGCTGCCTTATCCTCTCACCCATGGCTCTGTCACCTATATTTGCATTCCTGTCCACCCTCCAAGCATCTCCTCTGATCTCTTGTCACAACTGCTTCAGGCATGACTTGTTCTGTCTCTCCCGGTTCACCACAAGTGTTGTTACAGAAATATCTGACAATTATGTATAAGAAACCAAATCACTCCAGTCATTTTCTTTGCACAGTTCCAGTGGTGTTAAGCATCTTCCTAAACGGTTTTGACATGGTCGATTTTTTTTCCATGTTCCGAACCATACTCTGGAACAAAGGAAACAAACAGATCTGGGGGCATTCTGGGGGGACTTCAGGGTCATTCATGGTTCCATTTAATGCCTGGGTCTACTGACCTCATTTTTAAAATCATATTTATCCTTTTATCTTTCTCCAAACAGTTACGTTAGTAATAGTTACATAACTCCAGTGTTGTTCTAGGCCAGGGGTGGGCAAACTTGCTCAGCGTAAGAGCCACCTAGAACAGGGGTGGCCAAACTTGCTTAACATAAGAGCCGCATAGAATAAACATCAGATGTTTGAGAGCCAAGACATGAACAAATATTACCTGTTTTTATTGGAAAATAAGGAAATTTGCTTTTTATTAACATTAAATGAGACTGCCAAAAATAATAACAAAAGGGGTAAAAGCAGATATTGATAATGATATTAATTTGTCCAATGATATTTGTTTGCTAATGATATTTAGCTTCCCCAGCCGCCCTGCCAGGAGCCACATAATATATGTGAAAGAGCTGCATGCGGCTCCTGAGCCACAGTTTACCCACCCCTATTCTAGGCCATAATTTAGCTCTCTTCCCATTCATCTTTTCCTAACTCAAAAACCATTTTATGAGCACACAAAATGACTGACATGTAGAAACCACATGGTGGCCATTAGCATGCAGTGTTTCTCTACATAGGTCTCAAGATTTTATCCATTCTAACAAACACAAATTTACCTCCAGAGGGTTTGCTATGAGGTAGAGAACATTTCCCAAATCAAGCCTTGAGCTGATGCACACAAACAGCTTATCAGAAAGAGACAGTAACCATGAAGAGTGATCTAAAACACCCTCCGTGTGTTTGTCATGTTTGGTGTTTCCAGAATGAAATGATCATACAGGATCATGGCAGTTCGAGCTTCTGCAGATGTGTTGCCTTCAGGTGACTGAAGAGACAGAGCTGATTTCCAGGGAATAAAAGCCATTGAAGGCCAATTATCGTTTGTGCCTGAAATTAACAGTTCTCAAAATGTGTGAAATGGTACAGTATTAAAATTAAAATGACAGTTATGAAGATTGACATTTTCCCTCCACTGGTATCAACATGAAAACTGCACACATTTTGAACACCTGAAGCTGCTGCTTACTGAATCAGACTATTGGTCCATAAAGGTCAGTATTTTCTACTCTGACTGGTAGCAGCTCTCTGGGTTCTTAGATAGATGTCTTTCACACAACCTACTACCTACTACTACTTCTATTTTTTTTTTACTGGAGATGCTGGAGATTGAAACACGGAACCTTCAGCATGCCAGCAAATGTTCAGTCACTGAGCCAAAGCCCCTCCACTGAAAACATGCGGCACACTAAGCAATTTATATTTGCATATCCAACGTTTTATTTGCATGTATTCTAGCTCTAAAGTGACTGCAAGAGTGTAAACTGCTAGTGTGACTGACTGCCACTTTCTGTGAAAAGGAAGTTTTTATGAGCACACAAAATGACTGACATGTGGAAGCCACATGGTTTAAAACATTTTAAAAGTACCAGCTCGGTGACTTCATACAGAAGAGCCAGGCTTCTTGCAGATATGATAGTCCTCAGTACATGACCAGGACTGGCAAAAACAGTAGCTAATAAGAATGAGATTTGATAACAAAAAGTTCCTGTCCAGACTCAGGCATATACTGTTACTTGCTTTGGTGTCTAAAGAAATTGATAGTAAAGGAAGAAAATGAACGGTTTTCACCATATTATGCACATTTGCTCTGAAAATACCATGCTAGCTGCTTTTCCTGTTACAGAAATGGAGGTAAACAAGTTAGAGCAAATGTTAAATTATTATAATCATATAGATGATAAGGTTATGAGAGGGCGCAACTCATAAGCACAAAATTGTTATAACTGTCTCTAATCACAGTGACGGTTTCGAAAGCTATTTTAACCCAAGTGCCAAAGATAGCAACCACATCAACGAAGGCACCAATTGTGTCTCTAGAGTCCAGGTCCCAAAGAGAAAGGGGGAAAAAATCTGAAAATCATCTAGCGCTGTAAAAAATTGCATAATTGTGCAGTGCTTTTACAGTAATTCATAATAAATATTCATGTCCTCCTGCTCTATAATTGTGCTCTGTTGAGAACAGACATGTCAAGATTTAAGGTAAATTAAACATGTGAGATAATTATACATGTCCTAAAGCTTTTATCCCATGATGAACAGATTTTCCTTTAGCATTTAAGTTCATTTAGGTGGTGCAGAAAAAAGCAAGAGGCATTCAGCATTTGAGGATTATATTTCTGAAAACAGAACTGCATATTGTTTTGTCTAAATGATAGGCTTTTCCAGATGCACAGCTTACCCCAGATTTTCAGAGTAGTCGAGGTGTGAAGCTTGAATTTGGATTCTGTGCTTGTGTTTTGCACCATTCTTTTTCCTTCAGATTTTTTTCTTTCAAGCCATTGAATTGTGGTGTATTCACTCTATAGATATAATATAAAAACCGTACTTCTCTTAAATGGGGTGGGGACGTCACTTGTGATGTGGTTCTGGATGGTGGCAAAAGGGTTTTTTTTGTATTTTGCACAAGCACTGTAGTACAGCTGCACAGTAGCGCCAACTAATCCCCCCTCATGTAAACTCACACGGTTTTGTATTTGCGCATGCACTCTTGTGTGCTAATGTGCAATGTGTGCACAGTCAAGACATCATTCTATGTTTGTAGTTGAAACCCCTGCTCAGTCCCTGAATCTGTTTTCAAGGAGATCAAAAACATGAAAGGAACATTTAATGTGGCATCTGAAGTGAGGCCTTTCATACATCATGCCTTATTAATTTCCCCCACCCCAAATATTTTCCTGCCCTGCTGCAGGAAATGACAAAGTGAGTGATTGTGAAAAATAACTTCCATGACTATACTCAAATTTCCATGCAAATAGCTAATGGCATATTCTGCCTGTGTCTTTGTCTTTTCAAAACTGTAGGCTTCTCCCCCTCTGATTGATTAGTTCAAGAAAGAATGGGAAACATTTTAGACTGACCTTGAATCAGGGTACAGTTTGACACATTAGCTCTAATCCCTAGTCCTTGTCCAGATATTTTTTGGTATGCATATCACTTAAACCTCCATTTAAAATAATAGAATTAGGCTCCATAAATCAAACAATGATTATTCCACTCAGAACACAGAGTGGAATAATCATTGCTTGATTTATGGAGCCTAATTATGTTTTGCTTATTTCTTATAGATAATTACAGTTTAAAAGTAAACAATGGAAGTAATTCTAAATGTTTGAATTGGCTTCTGTAGCAGTCAAATAGTTAATTGTATATAGCCATTGGCCACTACAAGTTGAGAAGCCACAAAATACTGTAGCAAAATATCTGATCATTAATTTTTTTCTCATTGAAAAAGATAACTCATGGAAACCCATGTGAGTGAAAAATGTGGAGTGTTTGTTTCTTTCCAAGAGTTACTGATAATACTCACTCTTACTTGGTTTATTTTGATACCACCAGATCATCTTGAACAGTATTAATAAAAACAATAAAACTCCCACATAAAATACCAAGACCAACAAAAAGGACTTATATTTGCCATTAATATCCAACATTCCAAAATTCTTGCACACTTTCAATCAAGGGTTAGTTAAAGACTTAACCACCTGCTTTCATATTGCCATTGTACAATTTTTTGTTACATTTCAAATTACAAGAACTCGTGGCACTCCATGAAATTGCTGAGTAGTCGGGTTAGAACAGATAAAAGGAAGTACTTCTTCCCCCAAAGAGTGATTAACACATGGAATTCACTGCCACAGAAGGTGGCGGCAGCTACAAGTATGGACGGCTTCAAGAGGGAATTAGATAAACATATGGAGCAGAGGTCCATCAGTGGCTATTAGCCATAAGGTATAGATAGGAACTCTCAGTCTGCGGCAAGTGATGCTCTGTATTCTTGGTGCTTGGGGGGGGGGGGCAACAGTGGGAGGGCTTTCTGCCCCCACTGCTTGACCTTCTGAGGGCATCTGGTGCTTTTGGCCACTGTGTGACAAGAGTGTTGGACTGGATGGCCCAGTGGCCTGATCCAACATTGGCTTCTCTTATGTTCTTATGGTGGCTTGTTAAATTAGCATACAAAATAGTAAAGTGTTTTTAACAGAAAAAATGACAAGCTTGGTTTTTGGCTGAACAAATTTAGAGTCTAGTGGCACCTTTAAGACCAACAAAAGTTTATTCAAGGTAACCTTAGCTTGTTATTTAGCTCTGACTTTGCATATCTTAAACATCATCGTGTTACATGTTAATTTGCTGTTCAGTCCCTGTCTATAAGTTTGAACCTTACCTAACATTCCAATGTATTTGAAAAAGTGTGCCTTGCACACAAATGCCCATACCTTGAATAAACCTTTGTTGGTCTTAAAGGTGCCACTGGACTCTAAATTTGTTCTACTACTTCAGACCAAGGGGCCGTGGTGGCTCACTGGTTAAAATGCTGAACTGCAGACCGGAAGATCAGTAGTTCAAGACCCGAGTGCTGCAGGACAGAGTGAGCTCCCATCTCTGGTCCCAGCTCCTGCCAACCTAGCAGTTTGAAAGCAAGAAATTGCAAGTAGATAAATAGGTACTGTTTCGGTGGGAAGGTAACAATGTTCCATGTGCCTCAGCATTTAGTCATGCCAACCCTATGACCACAGAAACGTCTTTGGACAGTACTGGCTTGGAAACGGAGATGAGCACCACCCTCTAGAGTCAGATTCGACTGGCTTTTGAGCAAGGGAAACCTCTACCTTTACCTTTACTTCAGACCAACATGGCTGACCACCTGGATCTATCTTCTTGGTTTCTGGTTATCATCTGTGTGGGTTCAATTGGGGGGGGGGGCAACATAGGTAATAAATATGTCAGAACTGGAGATTGATGTACCCTAAATTGTGATAATTCAGTCATTCGATCCCATCCATCTCCTTTCTAGCATGGAGGCAAATTTTAAAGCATTTTGGCTGAGTAGAGTATTTTTCTTGTCCCCAGAATAGAGAATTACATTTAAATCTACCTTTCCAAATTACATTACATATTCAATTATATTCTTAACTGTTAAGAGTAGTAAACTGAGATTTATCTGTTAAAAAAACACTTCACTATTTTGCATGTCTGACGAAGTGTGCATGCACACAAAAGCTCACACCTTGAGTAAAACTGGGTGTTCTCTGGGGAGCAAACAGGAGCACCAATAGGGATTAGAATATGTCCACCTATGGTTGCTTTCACAGATAGATTATCCTCTGTGTGGACAGTAAGGTGTCCCTGCTGTTTGTGGAAGCATCCATACAGCATTGTGCCCCTTGCAAGCATGACTTAGGGTTCCTGGGCCTCTGCCCTTTGACCCACATCCAAGGAAAATGTCTCCTGATCTAGCTCTTTGGAGAAAGTGTTGAGTGGCTGTGGGCAGGACATCCAGTGGATATTCAGCCCACAGCTAGTATTGGGAGGGGATGCAGCATAAGTCTACCTTCACAATAGTAGAGCTAAGATCCATGTTCCTTCTCCCTTCTACACATTACAGGTCTTTTCTACCACTAAGCTGACAAATTAATTCCTCTTTACTCTCTTTCTAGCAAAACAAGCCAATATTAATTAACCTTCTCATGTAAGATATGTCTAGGTAGTCAGCCAGGTTGGAGTTACAAGCCACATAGCATAGAAATCATATGGTAGCTTTTCCAGTGTTTTTTCTGCAGTTATGTTGTAAATAGGAGTATGGCCTGTAATGGGAAGAAATACAACAGGCTCTAGAAAGAGGCTCCAGGTGAGTGTCCTGGCTATGGCTGGTGAGGCAGCGGAAAGAAGGGGAAAATAGAGGGAGGCAAGCCATATTTATTTCCTTCTGCTTAGTTATAAGGCAGGACTGTCTTAAGTCCTTTTGCTGCCCCAAATGGGTAGTATGGGAGGAGAGCCGCATGGAACAGGTATGGTTCCCTCCACCCCTGACTTATGTTGATTTGGGGATATGCAGTGGCAGCTAAGGTAGAAAAGCACCTCCTCCTCTGCCATGTCTTCTGGGTTCCAAGGATCTGGAAAGCAGTTCCACAGCCAGTTACAGGGTTGCCAACTCTGGGTTGGGAAATACTTGTAGATTTAAGGGGTAGAGCCTGATGAGGGCAGGGTTTGGGGTGTGGAGGGACCTAAGCAGGATATAATGCCATAGAATCCACTGCCTAAAAGCAGCCATTTTCTCCAGGAGAACTGATCTTGGAGATATCCAGGTGTTGCCTGGAGGCTGGCAATACTAATGGGAGGGCCAGGTTTGTTGAAGGACTTCAGTGAGATATAATGCCATAGAGCTTATTCTCCAAAGCAACCATTTTCTCCATGGGGACTAATATTTGTAGTCTGCAGATCAATTGTAATTTAGAGAGATGTCCGGGCCTTCCCTCTCCCCCCAACCCCTTTCAGTTCCAAAGCTGCTTCCCATTTAATACTTTAATTGATTAACAGTTTAGCTGACTCACTGCTAATACCCCACAGCCTCTTGGGACTCCCAGTCTGGAGGTTGTAGTTCTAATTCCCTTTGATATGGCTACAGTAAGTCCAGCTGAGAACTACAACTCCCAAAGTGTAATGTGTCAAAAGTGGGGGTGTAAGAATGGAGAGGCCAGCTGGAGAGGTCAAAAGGACACCAAGGCAGCTTTCCCAGTGGAAGAGTAAGTGAATTGTTGCCAGCATGGCTTTCCTTTTTTATATATAGAATGATGAATGTTCTATGAAACTTGGCTTTGTAGATAGGTTCAGCAAACATTCAGATGCATTTAGACCACTTTTCTCTCACCTTTCCTCCAAAGAGATCAAGGTGTCATACATGGTTCTATTCCTCTTTGTCCCACCAAACACTTTACACAGCTAATAATGCTATCCTGAGTAGAGTTACACACTGTGTTGGATCCAGACTAGACATTTACACTGGCAGTATGACTTCTGCTCATGGAGCCCTGTTTTCCTATCTCTACCACAGCAGTCCAAAATACCCCCTGAAATCTTGTTCTTGGGAGAGAAGGGACCCCCAGGAATGAGACTGGGGAGGGGCATTTAAGGTCCTGTGGAAGGGTTAATCTGGAGGGAAGGTTGGTATATGGATGAGTTCTCATTACAATGCAAAATAGGACATGATGGCTTTTTGGTTTCTTCCTTCCTTGTGATTCTGATCAACTAGACAGATTATTGCTAGAACAAAGACACAGACTGTATATTTGTATCGAGAATGATCTAGAAAGTCCTCACACTTTTTCACTCCCTCTACCTAGCATATAATGTAGATATTAAAATCGTCCTGGTTTAGAACAAACTGCAGTTTGTTGTGACACCTGAATCAGTTGAATGCTGTTCTTTGGGGAAAAGGACAAGTCACAGCTTATCATTTTGACCAATGTGTATGTCACAACAAATTGAAGTTTGTTCTAACCCAAGAAGTCTTAATTCTCTATACAAGTGGTGGTGTTGGGATACATGAACCTGAGGTAGGGATGCCAGCTTCCAGGTGGGACCTGGGGATTGCCAGAATTACAGCTCGTCTCCAGACCTCAGAGATCAGTTCACCTGGAGCAAATGGATATTTGGAGAGTGGACTCTGTGGCATTGTATTGTACCCCACTGAGGTCACTGTCCTCCCTAGACTCCAGGCATTTCCCAACCTGGATCTGGCAATGCCCCCCATCCCCCATCAGAGGTCAGAGGAGACCAGGCAACCCTAACCTGAGGGCCTCCTGCATAATCCTCATAATAAACAAAGTTGGTTTGTTATGTCTGCATATAGCCACTGGTACCCCACTTAGTATTTGACAGATTGCTAGAATCTTCCAGTTTTGAATGAGATGAGCACTTTGGCTTTTGAAACATGAGACGAATTTAAACATCTTAAAGACTAACAAAATATATTCCAGCATAAGCTTTTGGAGTCTAGAGCCCACTTTGTTAGGTGCATGCAGTGGGTCCTTATCAGGAAGGTGTATATGAGCTTATTAAGAAAATAAACACCAGGATCAAGAGACTATGAAATGCAGGAAATACAGGGTGCAATATAGTTATTGAAAATTCAGGTGTAATCAAGGTTTCACTAAGATAGTTAACATTTGTAATGACTCTGGGATAATTAAATATATTTTAATATGTAGTTAAAAGAAGTTAGCCCAATGGTCTTAACTTTGGCTAAAATTTAACCCAGGAGCTTAACTTTGGCTAAATTTTACCTAATTTTAGAAACAACCAGAATACTTGATCTACTTTCTATTAAGTCAGTTTGAATTATAATCATATTTTTGTCATAAAGGGATTCAAAACATGTTGTGAAGCCTCCCCATGCCAAGGGCCACATCACTGTTGTCAAGGTCAGGTCCACACCCAAGAAACATCAAGTATGCCCTTTTATTTGTGACAGTGAAATATCTGGGTCCTGAATGACGGATTCTTAATTCAGTAGTCACACTGAGCCAGTGAAAAATTTCTAAGACAACTTCATTTGGACATGCCCAAAGAATCCTTCCCCACTTCAAAAGTTATAAATGCATTCTTCTCAGACCTTCCCCATGAGACCTTACATTTATACTTCAGTTTCTGTCATCTTTTCATCGCTTCCATTCCACCAGTTACATAGCATGGCAACTCAATGCATCCAGTCATCTGCAGAAGTTTGCCAGTGTAGCCAGTAGTATACTGAACATGTCTAAGAATATTTTCCCACATTCTTGGGGTCTATCTACTGATAAGAGCTGTCTGAAACTTCTTCTGAAGCTTCCAGCTATTCTGCCAGTTCCTAGGGCACAAAAGTTCAAGAAAGGGGAGCAAGCAGCATTATAAAATGGTGTTAATCATGCTAAAGGATAATTTCCCCTTCGGTTGCTTAGTTCAGTCCCAGTCACCAGTTTCTGAGGTTAAGTCACCCTGCAGCATCTATATATCTAATAGCCAAGTGCCCCTGTGTGTGCGGATATCTAAATCCGCACATTGGGGGCACTTGGGAGGCAGAGAGGTTTTCCTGTGTACTTGGGGGACTCCCCAGGTGTGCAGAAAAATCCTAAAAGTTTAAAAAAACGATACGGGGATATTTAAATCCTTCCAAAAGTAAAAGAGATACGGGGATATTTAAATCCTCCCAAAACACAAAACAATGCCTTGCCTCCGCTGTGGGGGGAGGGAGAGGGCTTGGCGGGCCTGGTGGTTGGAGCCGCATGGGCCTCACTGTTGCTGGCGGGGGGGAAGAGCTTGGTTGGCCTGGCAGTTGGGAGCTGCGTGGGCCTCACTGTCGCTGGCAGGGGGGAGAGCTTGGTGGACCTGGCGGCTGGAAGCCACACGGGCCTTGCCATCACTGGCAGGGGGGGAGAGCTGGGCAGGGGAGAAGGCTCACCTGTGGCAGCTTCCTCCTCTGCATGGAGCTCCCCCCCCCCGTGAATATTGCAGATCCCCCCTTCTTGTCATCTCTATTTGCTTTCACTCAGATTCTTAACCCCACCCACCTCACAGGGTGCTTGTTGTGGGGAGAGGAATGGAAGGCAATTGTAAGCCACTTGGAGATGCCTGAGGGCAGAGAAAAGCAGGGTATAAAACCCTTCTTTTTCTTCTGAATGTCCTGTCCTTCCTCCTATCTGCCCCTCCCTTGCAGACCCACAGGGTGCCTCCTTCTGCCCTGTTGCAGCGCTGTTGGCATGCTTATGGCAGCACCCCTATTCCACCCCTTCTCTCCCCCCCCCAGGCTGGGGAGCCCAGGGATGTGACAAATGTGAACAATGAAGTTTATTTTTTAACTACGAGACTGATCAAAGATCACTTTTTATTTATTGGCATGCTTGTTATAGTTTAACAATAAGACTTTGCATGGGGTTCAATTATTCAGACACTTTTGAATTCTTGAAGTAGTGTCATGTGTTTCAGTTTCTTTCTGCCAATGTCTTTCTTATTTTCTCCTCTGAACTTGGAACTCAGTTCTACATTAGGCTTTAAGAACGGCACAGTGGTAACATACCTTCCTAGTACTAGAGCCATAGAGAATTGCTCTGGTACCCTAATCTTCAGGGCTTTGCGGTGCTTGATTTTAATGAGAGAGATTTCTTTTCCAAATAAGATGTCAGTGATCTGATTTATCAGTGAAACTGGACGGCACTTTCATTTGCAGCGCACTCCTATGCAGAATCACTCCTGTCTAAACTCATAGGAATCAATAAGCTTAGACTGGAGTAACTGCATAGGATCACACTTTTGATGTTTTACCGTTTAAGACTTCTATATTCAAACTCTTTTGGATCTGAAGTAAGAAATTAATCCTCCTTTTACAAACCAAAATTTTTGAGAATCAAAAACACCAAGGGTTGGAGTGCAAAAATTCAACTTGGGCTAGCACTTTTGAGCAAGTGGAACTGGAAGAAAAAGACCCTGATCACTGCTTGCCCCCGCTTGTGTTTCTCCTTGCTTGAGATCTTGTGCAACCACAATAATATATAGGAAGAAAAGCACTAGGTGTTGTACAAGATCTTACACAAGTAGAACTGCATTAAGTCTGTTAATCTTTCCACTTGCACATCTCTGGATCCAAGCCTAAGCTTTTTGGGCAAAACCATATCTGCAACAAATCTGTCTTGGAGTGAAGTAGTCATGGGGCAGCTTAGTCATATATACATCATCTTGCCAAGTGGTAAAGAGGATTTTAGAACTAGGTGCAATATGCAGTAAAATTTGTGGTGAAACAACCTTTATGGTTTCTAAATCTGTGCCATGCACTCCCTTCTTATTTGCATAAGGACCTCAGGCTTTTCCTTTCCCAATAAATCAGTCCCTGCTTAATTTGTGAAACTTTCCCCTTCCCTCAAAGCTTTTGTTTTGTTTTATCTTGTCATAAAGGACTGTAAATTGACTAAGAACCATAAAATAAACAGAGACCACACCACCCTTATTCATCACGTATATGGAGAGCTTGGTTTTGTGGTCTTTCATGTGTGAGCTAACTACAGGAAAAAAATGATTAAAGGCTATCACTTCTTCCTCAGAAAAGTGAATAAAGAATAGAGCTTGTCAGGGGATAGGGATTTAACCCCTTCCCCAAATGGGTGGCTGCTCTGATCCAGAGAAGAACATCACAGAGAGGGAGGCTGATAAAACCTGGGTGCCTCGCCAGCTGATTGGTGGCTCTGGTAGGGGTGGGGCCATCCCATGGCCTCTGAAAGGGGAATGCTCAAAGTCTTGCCAGAGCTCTTGTGAGAGGTTAGAAAACGCTATGAGGTAAGCAGGACAGACGACACACTGTATGTAGAAGGCCTGACTGCTCAGTCCAAGCTGTGTTGGTGGGGAGTCGGCAAAAGGAGGAGGAGCTGGGAGCTGTAAAGCCCCTCCCCTTCTGAACCAAGGCCAGAGGGCAAGGCAGACACAAACCAAGGCCTTGACCTTTGTCAGAGAGGAGGAGCAGGTTCACCTGCAACAGCCCCCTCAGTAAGTAACCCAGTCCCTTCTTAGATACTTTGAGAACCTTGCAAATTAAGGAGCAAACAGCAAAACAGAAATGTGTGAACGTCAACCATGAGTTTTTCTAGCCAAATATTTTCATGCTGGACTGCCATGGTGGATTTAATATATAACTGGAAGTCAACTGATGTTAGTGTTGTAACCATGACACTAGTTAGTTAATCTAGTGTTGTAACCAAGACAATAATAATATCTGTGTATACTCAGGGGAAAAAAATCAGTAATGAGAGATGACATGGAATTAGAAAATAATCCACACATTCTTCGGGGCCATGATATGCTGTGTTCTTCTTTCTGTAATATACTCAATTATGTAAAGATGCTGGGTGTTGGAGCCCCTGTGCATTTTTAAAAAAAGAGCAGCAGCAGCAGCAGCAGGGCTTTACTGAGAACAGAGGAACAAGAACCATGTTGAACCATTTCCCTATTCACTAAAAGAGTTTTATGCTATTGCCACTGAAGCTAATTTTTGATCCCAGTGCTAATATCTCTGTGAAGCAAAAATAACTGGCCAAATAACAAACAAAAACAGCACGAACAATATGCTAAACTGAAAAAAAAACCCTTCATTAAAATATTTAGGAACTGTTCACCATTGTCCATTAGTGAGAGAAAGTGACATCTAGTGTCAGTTAGGGGAGTGAACAAGACAACCTTCTGATAAAAACAGTGAAAATGAAAATACCTTGAATTATCTCAAGGATTTTAAGGCCACTTCCGCATTCTGATTTTCATCACTCATTTGTCCCTGTTGCTTCAGGGTTCCCCCCCTCCCCAATGTGTTTTGCTCCCTCGAGTAGTTCCAGAGGGAGCAAAACACATGTGGAAGGGGGGGGGGGGAAGCAATAGGGACAAACAAGCGACAAAAATGACAGTGTGGAAGTGGCCTAAAACAAAATCTTAAAATTAGTACTTAAAATTAATACTTCAGATGAATCAAAAGGCCTTTGTGACACTAGCCCAACAGTACCCACGTGCTGCATTTGCCACCAGTTTGTCAGATTTCATTCACACACTAGCAGGTATACCCACATAGTGCTTGTCTGTGGTTTCTTTAGTTACACCATACTGTAAAATATTTCACGTACCTCTCACTGGACGTCCTTACTAAATTATTTTTATTAATTAAAATGTTTATAGGCTGCTTAAATCAAAGCACAACCCCAACCAGAATATTAACAACAGTATACTAACAATCCTAAGTAGGTCTACTCAGAATTAAGTCTGACTGTACTCATTTGGACTTGCTTCCAGGAAAGCATTCTTCGAACTGCAGCCTACATGTCAGAGGGCTATGGGCAATTGTGAGGTTCATTCACTAAGTTTTCATTGTGGTTGTTCAAGAATCTTTGTCTTATATATTAACAAACCATCATAGATAATAAACCAAAATATCCAATGTACATTATTCTGTATGTTAAAAATTATAGTTATCTAGCCATGATCTGTTGCAATAATCAATACGTCAATTCCATTTCTGAAAGAGATTTCTCTCCTTTCTTTAAATCTAATCTTTATTTTACAACAGTTCCTTTTTTTAAAAAATGCTGTATTACTGTGAAGTATGTAAGAAATGGAGTTTAGAGCAGAGCAGACATATTACACAGCAGAATCTTTTCATGGACTATGAGTTCAAAGTCTAAATAGCTTCACTGGTATGATATTTGAGTTATCCAAGATAAAATGTTGTAAATCTTTTACGAGAACTGGAGAGAGGAGGTGGATATAAATGTGTTGTAGACTAGAACAGATTGGAAGGATCTTAACAATTACTAGACAGTTTGGTGTAGTGGTTAAGGACAGCAGACTCTAACCTGGAGAACCGGGTTTGATTCCCCACTCCTCCACATGCAGCCGGCTGGGTGACCTTGGATCAGCCACAGTTCTGTCAGAGCTGTTCTCTCATGAGTAGTTCTGTCAGAGCTCTCTCAGCCCCACCTGCCTCACAAGGTGTCTGTTGCAGGGAGGGGAAGGGAAAGGAGTTTGTAAGCCACTCTGAGACTCTGAGTAGAGGGCAAGGTATAAATCTAACTCCTCCTGATATACCCTTTGGGCTGAAGAACATGTCCAGCTACAAAGTAGAAGCAGCAACATTTGGCTGTTTCTCATAATGACCTTTGTGTTTCTGTCTCCATGCAAAGTGGTAGCATGAGCAGTACATGATGTGCCATGATTTTCTATGTAGATTTAGATTTGCTTTATTAGAGGTCCTGAACAAGTAACCACACTAATCTCCCCCACACACACATACCTTTTCATCAAGCAGGCAATGTTGGAGCCAACTCCAAATTCATAAGTGCTTCACTTGCTCTGCAAGACAAAATTGTAGTCTTAAGCAGCCTGGTTACTTATCCCTAAGTATCATTACAGTGAAGTAGTCTTGATGACCTCAGTGACTTTCTTCCAGCTAATTCAGAATCCCTGGTCTGTAGAGAAATCCCAAACTCTGGAAAAATGGGGGGGGGGGGTGTTACAGGAACCCCAAACAGAATCATTTGTGCTTGCACAGACAACATTAAGGCAAAAGAGATCTTGCAACCCCCAAAAAACTTTCCTAGGATAGATGGAGGTGGTGAAGGTGGCCACCAGTGGCCACGAAGAAATGGCTGGCAAGGGACAGGCAAGAAGGGCCGGCCAACTGGTGTGTGTGTGTGGGGGGGGGGGGGAAGCTAGTGGAAGAAGGCAGATGGTGCTAGAAACCATGGCCAGCCAGAGGAAAAGCTGGACAGACAACAAGGCAGTGGTTGTTGGGAGAAGGAGCAGTGCTGCTTTGCCTTCCCTTCTCCAGGATCCAGGCATTGCTGTTTCACCCCAACAGGGAGATAACGTTAACAAGTGGCTGTGCTTGGCGGAGGAGGAAGAGGTGGTGGGAGCAGTGATGATGTTGCTGTTTCCTTCCTTCCTTCCTTCCTTCCTTCCTCCCTTCCCTTCCTCCCTTCCCTTCCCTTCCCTTTCCACCCAGCCCCCATCCCTGAACAGGAGGGAAGGCAGGCAAGTGGATGCACACTTGGATGTACAATTGTATTTAATGAGTGCAAGGTCACATTGGCCCATTAAGGTTGCTTTCCATGCTAGAGAAGGCAAGAATGTGCTGCTAGACTACATTCAGAAGTACCTTTCATGGATAAAAGGACCAAGGCCCTGTTTAAGCAGGTTGTCTGGAGGCAGCAGACACCATAAACACATTTTTTCGACGAGGGTGGTAACCCACAGAAGCTTTAGGCAACGAATTTAAGTGCCAGCCTACTTTGCGTCCAGGCATGTTCAGCTTCATTTCAGAATGTGGGTAAATAGAATGGTTTTGGAAGGGCTGAACTCTAAAATAAGTTATTCAGTACAGTATTTCGTATAACTCTGCCCAAACAAAAACATGTTGGAAAGTGTCTCTTCATTTTTAATGAAAAACAAGGACAATTTTTCCTTGAATTTCCAGTCAGTCCATAAACAGGGTTTCTAGCAAAGATTGCCAGCAATGTCGTGAAAAGTATGAAAAAAACGTCAGGAGCAATCAAGAGGAAATTAAGCATGTTTACTGGGCAGACTAGTCCTACACATGCTTACTTGGAAACAAATCTCACTCAGTTCAATCAGACTTAATTTAAAACACATTTCACTTTCTTGTGATCATATATTCAGAATAAATTATAGTCACTGAAAGTTTAAGTTTGATAAGGTTGCAGATATTGCTAAATGATTCATTTTTGCAGTTTTCAAGACCTGATTTTACAAGACTGCAGTCCTAAACATTTTTATAGGGCAAGTAAGGCCCACTAAACATAATGGGATTTATATCTGAGGAGTACTCATGTTTAGGATTGTGCTGTAATGTACCAAATTGTGAAAAAAAGTAATATGAAGATTTGCTTGAAGGCTACAAACTCTTGGGCAGGATTTTAGAACAGTAATCAAATCTGCATAGAGCTGCATTGTGTCGGACGTTGACTAAATAACAGAGCTGTTTGCTGATCCTGGGATAGTTGCTTGTACTGGGTCTTTTGACAGGTTTTATGTTTGGAAAAGAATACCATTGTGGGGGGATCTTAGAAGAGCCCCAACTACCATTTGAAGTCAAGGAATTGCACACAATACATTACTACTGTTGCTTTCAGTCATAACCTTTTGTTATTAATTACCCTCCGAGTCCACACAGTTTGTTAACTGAAACAGTCATTCGGGTCATTTTAAATAGTGCCTCAGAACAAAGAATTTCTATTGGCATATACTTTGAATAAAGAATGCCAAGAATTCCTTTGCTGTCTCTGATGGCTATAGCTTCTTTCGTTCCCTGCCAATTTTGCTGGTGGTGTGAGGATGGGATTTAGCCCAGGGGCAATTGGAACAGCTACCCTGGAGGGAGGTTTGCTTTTGATCCTTTTGAATGGGAGGTGCAACACCTGCCTGATTTATGGGGTTTGAGGGAGCTGCCTGGCAATTGCCCTCCTTTTGGCACTAACAATTTGTACAGTTTTGAACTTTTAGAAAACAATAAAGACACATTAATGTTAAGGACATATGAATATTAGTGTTACATATTAATATTAAGGTCACAACTGCTACCAGTATTAATCCACTGTTTATTCGTGAGCAGCAGAGGTCTATATTCTGCATTCATAGCTGGGCTTCCAGATCTCCTTGCAGCTTCTGGTCTAGCCAGGTTATTCACCCCCCCCCCCCCCCCCGGCTGAGAAATCATGTGCTATGGCAAAGTCTGCTGGAAGGCCACACTGTTTGTTCTTGGAAGGTCTGCTTCTCAGGGGTAGACTGGCCATTCAACTTACAGGGCAAGTTCCTGTTGGGTCACCATCAGCAGCCAGGAGAAAGCATACTAAAGACCCTGTAGCTCTGCTGGTAGCTGCAGGGGCCACTCAACTCAGCCCCAGACAGAGGTGCTTCCAGTACATGCTGGCTCACTCCTTGCCTTCTCCTGAGCCACAGTGGTGACAGTGCAGGACAAGGTAACAGGAGAACCAGCACCCAGTATAGACATGGCTGGCCAGATCTGAGCCGAGTGGCCCCTGCCAGGCACTAGTTTGTAGCACTGCAGGGGCCACTCAGCCTGAGCCATTTTAGTCTGCCCTGTCTGGTTCTGCATTCACCATGGCTCAGTCACGCTGGTTGCTGCAGCCCCAGATGTGGAGCCCACCCAGGAGAACCACCATGCCTGGAAAGCCCTAGTGAGGGAACAGTGATTTTTAGGGCTCATTCTGTAGCAGGAACTCCTTTGCATATTAGGCCACACACCCCTAATGTAGCCAATCCTCCAAGGGCTTACAGAGGTCTTCTTACAGGGGCTACTATAAGCTCTTGGAGGATTGGCTACATCAGGGGGTTATGGCCTAATATGCAAAGGAGCTCCAGCTATGAAATGAGCCCTAGATATTATGCTGATCCCTGTTTATCTTCTATTGGGTCATCCTGCAGCATTCTGTAACACCATCTCTGCCTCTTCACCCCTTCCTGCCCTCCAGGGCTTCCCTTCTTTTATCAAAAAATGAAAGCGTTTCAGGGCGGTGTGAAAAAAATTATCTCAAAAGAATACAAAGCAATTAAATAATACAGCAGGCACTAAAGCACTACAGACCATTTTCTTCAGAGCAATTATTAACATGCTTTACTCTGTGCTTTAAGGCATGAATCCAAATGTCAAATAATTGTAGCGACTCAGGAATGTGCAACAATTATGCGGTGTTTTCATGTGTTGAAGAGTGAATTTGGCACATCAGCACAGTGCTGCATTGATAGTCGAAGAACTTCTAAGGTCAGGCAGCCTGGCAAGTGACTGAAGAAACAAAACGATGCGACTTTTGAAGCTTTATGTGAAGTCAGAGCATGGATCCTCTTCGATCAGTATTGTCTATTCCGAAAGACAGATTCAGGTGGGGTAGCTGTGTTGGTCTGAAGCAGCAGAACAAAGTTTGAATCCGGTGGCACCTTTAAGACCAACAAAGTTTTATTCAGTGTATAAGCTTTTGTGTGCAAACACACTTCTTCAGTTCTCCTGGATCTTTCCCAGCACCTGATATCCTCTAAGTGGAGATAACAGGGATTGAACCTGGGACCTCTTGCATACAAAGTATGTGCTCTCCCACTGAGCCACATCCTCTTTCCTGTGCCTCACTCTTAAATCTAGTTTTGGAATGCATTTCTAAGAACAGATACTCCATGTCTAGCTGTTAGTACTGGCTTCAGCAGACATGCATTTTTACAAGAAGTACTTAATCATCTTTCTCCCTTCAGAACATGCAGAAATGAAAATTGAATGTTTTTCATTTTCTGGCTAGTGAGCAAGATGTTTAGAACTGGATGTTTCCCACCATTTCCCGGAGCATCATGGAAGATCAAAGAAGAAATGGTAAGATACCTCCAGTATAGGGCTGGAAAGCTCCAGGTGTGGGCTGGAGTTCTCCCAGAATTTCAGCTGATCTCCAGACTACCGAGATTTATTCTCTTGGAAAAAATGGCAGCTTTACAGAGTGGGATCTGTGACATCACATCCCTTGAGCTCCTTCCCTTCCCCAAACTCTTACCTCACCAGGTTCCATTCCCAAATCTCCAAAAATTTTCCAGCTTGGAGCTGACTCAGGGCTTCTTTACACATTAGAAAGTCCTCATTTTTGTTGGGTGAGGACACAAGGACTTTGAATCAGATGTCTATTGAAAGTTTTCTGATTCCCAGACTTATGTGTTTCCTTTTCTCCCTGTGACTGGGGCACATGGACAGAAATGGCTACAACCTTCCCCTCTGTGCTGTTTTCTCTTCTTTAAAGAACTCTTTGGGGCACTGTTGGCTCCACTGCAAAATGTCTGTGCAGCCACATAACTTCCAGGTGGCAGGAAATCACATAATACAGTCAGACAGCATCAGAGTCTTTTGGTGTGAAGAAGTGGCACTAGAGTTAGGATCTCAGTGGTTGGGAGGGAAGCCCCATACTGCAAGCACATGTAGAATATTGGAGGGCTGACTGGTGGACTGGAAGGTGCTCAGGCCAGGCTATGGCAGGGCATAGAAAGAGAAGGCAAAGAAGACGGCAGGGGTAGGGCGTGGGGTGGCCATAGTAGGGGTGGTAGATGGAAGTGAGAGGAAAAGAGGGTGGGCAAGGATAAGATTGTCTATGCTAAAATGTTTTCCTTCTTTCTTTCTTTTTTAAAAAAGCTCTCTATTTTAAATTTTGCAAAATATTCTTCAGAATAAGTTGACAAAAGATAAACTACATTCCCCAGTCAGAATCTGAGATGTTCCAGTACAGCAAGATATTCAGAAGTGCAGCTCTGCTGCTGTGATATAACCTTGCTCTCTTGCTGTCCTTCTCCGCGGGGGCGCAAAGAGCAGCTGAAGATGTGGCACCAACACACAACAGCAGTGAAAACCTATGGCCTCTCTCCTGGGGCCTGTGACCCAGCGGGACCCACATGAGAGCTGAGGACCAAGGCTTTAGGAGATTTTGATGAGCTAATATTAAGAGGGGTCATTTAACCTCCTCTACATTCTTATCAAAGCTAAAATAGATGAACCCTATTTCTAATATCAATCCAACTACTAGCCCTTTGCTGTTGCAACTAGGGTTTCCAGCTCCAGGTTGGGAAATACCTGGAGATTTTGTGGTTGGAGTCTGAGGAAGGTAGGGTTTGGGGAGGGGAGGGACCTCAATGGATTATACTGCCATGGAGTCCACCTTCCAAAGCAGCCATTTTCTCCACGCGAACTGATCTCTCCAGCCAGTTTGGTGTAGTGATTAAGAGTGGCAGACTCTAATCTGGAGAACCGGGTTTGATTCCCTCCTCCTCCACGTGCAACCAGCTAGGTAAACTTGGGTCATTCACAGTTCTCTCAAAGCTCTCAGCCCCACCTACCTCACAGGGTGTCTGTTGTGGTGGGAGGAAGGGAAGGAGCTTGTAAACTGCGCTGAGACTCCGAGTGAAGGGCGGGGTATAAATCCAATCTCTTCTTTCCTCTTCTTCTTCTTCTAGTTGCAACTATACTTTAAAGCAGGGTCAGACCTGGTTAATACTTGGATGGGAGACCATCAAGGAGGTCCAGGGTTGCTGCACATAGGCAGGTAATGTCAAACCGCCTCTGAACATCTCTTGCCTTCAAAACCCTACAGGGTTGCCATAAGTCAGCTATGACTTGATGGCAAAAAAAAAAAGTGCCTGTATATAGCCCCTTATGAAGGAGGAGGAACAAGAGACATTCAAGAGCAGAAGAAAGCCAGCATTTGCCATTATGGCAGAGGTTTTGGAAGGGAGTAAATCAAGAACTGCAGTGTCAATAGACCTGATTTATAACAGATCTCATAACTGAGAGAATATGCTTGACAGAATTCATTTAATATCACATGACATCCTGAAAATTAATTTATTTAATTCAAATAATTTATATTTTTTACTTCAGTAAAACCTCAACAGTTTGAAAAAAAATCCCTGTTGTATCAAAAAGTTTTTTAAAAATCTTTCACAGGTTTACTAGTTTGTTAAAAATGTACCATAGTACACTCATAGATGCTTATGCTTTTATTGTTTTGTTTTATCTAGTTGTGTAAGCCTCCTCAAGCAGATACCTCAAACAGGATAGGTGGCACATAAATGTGTAAACAAGCAAACAAAACTTAGGACTGATGTAAACATGATTCTGGGAGGTATAAAAGCATGTGCTGTTTGGGCCTCAGTGCTGGCACAGCCTCTCCTTTAAACTTGGCTGCAGCACCTTTGAAATGAAAAGCTGAGCAAGCAGGAAGTTGCCCTGGAGGAAACTTTGCTCTCCCCCCCCCCGCCCCCACCCCCTGTCACATTTAAATCAGGCCTTAGAAGCCATGGGAGGCTAGACACATCATCATCAATCCTCCCTCTAAGATGTAGTCTTGTGAGCAAAAATTCTACTTTGTGAGCTACTGGCATTAAAGTTGTGAGTGAGTGATTTGGCTACTGCATGAATGCGTTTGCTCTGGAGCCATCCTTCCTGAACTAAGAGGAAAATGTGTGAGCTGAAAACTAAAAAACTGTAGGCTAGCTCACACTAACTCAGCTTAGAGGGAACACTGATCATCATGCCGCTGCTCTTGCTTCTGTGTAATGTGCACACAAGACTTTATTAAATGGAACACACACTCAGTCCTGTGCATTATTATTTATTAGACAGATTTATTCAGTTTAGGTCTAATTCACATTAAAACCATTCCTGGAATGGAACACTTCAGTCTGCAGGTGGGGATTGGCATGGATTAATGTTTTGCAATGGGAAAAGACCCTGAACATATTAAATTACGATATCGGAGAGAAGGCTAAGCTAGAATTCTCCTTGATTTCTAGGTTGCTCTGTGTAAACAAACAAAATAAGGGGAATAATGTGATCTCCTACCAGCAGTCAAAGTGGAACAGTTTTTACCGCCTCCTCTGGAAAGTGACCCCAGTATAAGAACTATGCAGTAGTAGCCAGAGTGATTGTTGTTTATGGCCAACGATCATCAATTCTTGGCAGATAGATGCTGATGCCTATGAACCGGAATAGTACAGTCTGCATGGAACACACTGTACCTTGTAAAGTTAGCTACTGCTTGATAACCCGCAGGTGTACTTTGCACTGTACTCTAGAAGAAAGCAGGAATCAAGCCCATGTTCTCCAGCACATCTTTCATGGAAATTTAATGCAGGCTTAAGATCACAAAGAAGATGCCTTCTTTGTCCCTTCCCCACCCAATATATTAGAGTTTGATCCCAAATATGTTGACATTGGTGGGAATTTTTTTCTTTAACATCAATGGGCATTTCTTTTAGGTTATTTACTTATAGATTTACCTGCATTCCTAATTTGCCATGGTATACTTTCCATTCTTTTTCATATGCCCTATTGATGGTGGAAACTGCCATCAAGTTGCAGCTGACTTGTTATGGCAACCCTTGTTATGGTTGTTATGGCAACCTTGCCTTTTCAAGGCAAGAGATGAACAGAGGTGGTTTGCCATTGCCTGTCTCTGTGTAGTAAGCCTGGACTTCCTTGGTGGTCTCCCATCCAAGTGCTAATCAGGACCAACCCTGCTTAGCTTCTGAGATCTAACAAGGTCGAGCTAGTATGGCCCATCCAGGTCAGTGCATGCATTATCACCATACCCAGTTACTTTAGTATCACAATGTGTGTAATTGAGGCTGCAGGTTTCATGGAATCCTCATAACACCAAGCCCACTCTTTATAATGGATGGTGAAGAGACCAAAAAGTAACTTAAATGTCCTTCACCTCTCTTCAGAGGAACGGAGGGTCATGTGTGTTAGTCACATGTTATGCGGTGCGTCTAGTTCTTCTATGTGGATGTTATATTTAAGCAGATAAAAACCATCTGCATGAGACAGCCGTGTCGTCCTTTCAAAATGACAAGCCCCATCATTTCACCCTATCTTCACCCTACACATTCCACTAAATTTCTCAGGCTAAATTTATCCCTTTTGAAACCCTGATGACAACTCTCTGTTCATCTCATATATCTCCAGATGTTTTGTGATCTCATCTCTTGTGAATGTTATTAAGAATTTTGCTTACAATCAAGATTACAATCCTTTTAACAGGATACGCCTATTAAATGACTAGATGATTCCTAATTTTTTTCTTTTTTGATCACCATGATTACGTTTTCTTCCTTCCTTTCATTTCCTTCTTGGAAACACTAAATAAGAAAGGCATATAAAATTGTCCGTCTTGCTGAGTATTCTATCTCTGCATACTATCTGGAGCCAAATGGCTGAGAACATCTATGGATAATGAATGCTATGGAACGAAGAGCCCAAAGGGACATTCCAGTTAATCGCTTAATTCAGATGCTGCTTTGTGCGTTGAGTTATGAGATATAAACATCCATTATTAAATGGGTACTTAACTGAGATGTTTTCAATGCTTATTTAGATTATTTCTTATTTTAGTTAGAAAATACTGTTGTTGCAAAACTTAACCTTCCAGGATATGGCAACTATAGATGGAAATGATCCTTCTGTTAATGTTATGAAATGAAAGTATATTTCCCATTGCACATGCTTTGCTTATGTCTCATTAGAAAATATCAGTTCTTACAGGAACTCAAGACTGTGCAAGTCTGAAGGCTGTTGCCTTTCCAGATGCTTGGCATTTTCCCAGACAGACCCCTATTGAGGCAAATTAATAATATCATTTGCAAGGTAATATCACCTTCTGCATTCCCTGTTGCTCTCTCTGCCTCCCTCCCTCCCTCCCTCTCTCTCTCTCTCTCTCTCTCTCTCTCACACGCACCAACTTTTTTCTTGAGCATACAAATAGGGCTGCCCAGGGGTCATTTTGTAGAAAAAGAAGTGCAGGAGCTCATTAGCATACCTATTAGCATAACTCATTAGCATATGCCACACCCCCTGACATCTCCGGAAGTGTGTCAGAAAGGGAAGCAAAAGGGGGGGGGCATCTTCAAAAGCCTCCCCTTCCCTTCCCCAGCTGGCCTGCCAAGGCGGGCAGGAGGGGGAGCGAAGCGAGAGGGGCCCCATAGAATACAATGGAAAGATCGTGCCACTGCCATGCGACTCTAAACAGAAGGGGTTTAAATTTTAAACCCCTTCTCGCTTCGCTTCCTCCACAGGCCCACTGGGAGCTGGGGGAGGGGCTTGCCACCACTGCCATTTGTGCCCACTAGAGGTGTGCAAATAAATTTTTTTTTGGCCTGATTCAGATCGGGCCAAATCAGGCTGCATCTGTTCCAGCTGCCAAATGACCCCCGCATGTCAGTTTTGGCAATACAAGCCCATTCGCCGGCCGAATGTCCGTTTCAGCCCCATTATACCCCATGGACCATTGAAGTCAATGGCAAAAACTCATAGAGTATAGGAGGGGCTGAAGAAGAGGGGGTTTGAGGGAAAGGCTCCAAACTTGCAGGGTAGCTGCTGGGGCCTCTCCCCGAAATACCCACCAAGTTTCAAGAAAATTGGAACACGAGGTCCATTTCTACGGACCCCCAAACAGGTTGCCCCATCCCCTCCATTGTTCTCTATGGTGGGAAAAAACATTACTTTTTCCCACCATAGAGAACAATGGAGGGAATGGGGGCAACATGTTTGGGGGACCATAGAATTGGACCCCCTAGTCCAATCTTCTTGAAACTTGGTGGGTATTTGGGGGAGAGTCTCCAGCAGCTACCCTGTAAGTTTGGAGTCTCTCCCTCAAATCCCCTCCCCTCCAGCCACTTATAAAGCCACCACCAAATTTCAGCGGCAATTCAGCGGCCAGCCTAATCAGATCAGTGAGTCTGATTAGGCCCGTGGCTGCCCTAGTGCCCACTCCTGGGCTGGCAGAGTGCTGCTCTGCCTCACTTCAACCCCAAATGACCCTGAGGCTGCCAACCTCCAGGTGGCACCTGGAGATCTCCCACTATTACAATTGATCTCCAGAAGAAGAGTTGATTTTTATACCCCCCCTTTTCTCTACCCCAAGGTGCCTCAAAGCATCTTACAATTGCCTTCCCTTTCTCTCTTCACAGCAGTCACCTTGTGAGGTAGGTGGGTTTGTGAGAGTTCTGAGAGAATTGTGACTGGCCCAAGGTAACTTGGCAGGCTTCATGTGGAGGAGTGGGGAATCAAACCTGGTTCTCCAGATTATAGTCCACCACTATTAACCACTACACTACACTGGCTCTCTAAAAAGGGTAGGCAAGCAAGTGATGCAGTTGCTCCTAGTAGCATCAATCAGTCCATTGCCCAGTGGTAACAGTGTGTGCATTGGATGCTGTAGGTCCCAGGTACAGTTCCTGGCATCTTCAGGTAAAAAGCATCAGGTAGCAAGTGACATGAAAGACTTCCATCTAAGACCCTGGAGAGCACTTGCCAGAGTAAAGGGCATTTACCTTGATAGACCAATGTCTGACTCAGCATACGGCACCTTCATGTGTCCAGTTGCTGCATGCTGTGAGTGGGTGGGAGAAGAAGGAAAGCTGGGAGGGAAGGGAGGAGGGAGGCAGGTGTCCCATGTGATGGCAACTAGCCAAAAGACCCCCAAAGCTTAGAGCTGCCCTGAAGTAGGTAGAGCAAGTGACCACATAGTTGCATGGAACCAGTCAGTTCTGCAGATGAGGATGTGTGGCTTGCCCATCCCTCAATATCTTCCCAATCCTTTTTCTAGCTGGTGTGACTGTGAACCACATGTATACAAGCCAAATGGAAGCTGATTATTCCTGGCAGCTTCTTTTTTCCTACTGCAGGAGCAGCTATGATCCCTTGAAAGTGATTTTGCTAAGTTTCAATGGTCAGTGGCCATTGAAACGGCTGTTTATTTTTTGTTATATTACAGATAGGATTATTCAGATTCTTAATCGAAAGCCTATTGAACTCAGGGGAAAAAATCTTTATATTGACTTTAGCAAACTCTGATGTGTGTTGCTGATCATGTGACACTGTTTTTAAAGACTGGGGTTTAGCAAACTAAAATGTGAGGGTGACAAGAGAGGGTTTTTGTCACACACACCCCGACTCCCATCACGCTTTAGTAAGAAACAACCACTATTCATAACACTTTCCAAGAAAACCACCAGTGTTCCTCCCAGTCTGCCAGTTGGCAGCACCATTGGAATTAGGTCCCTTTGACAGATCTTAAGCTTTGGAGGGGGAAGGAATGTCCTCTTGATATAATAATATCAGGCCAGGCAGAGCGCCCTTCTTGTGTAATCCAGTTTGAGCACAAATAAGACTTTATGGCTGTACCATTATTTCCAAGTGAAAGTGTCTACGTTTGGCTTAGCCAAGAAAGTTATCCTGATTGACACGTTTATAAATGGGTCGTTTGGAATTGTGTATTATGGATTCAAAGACCAATTCAATCCACCTGGTGTTTGGGAAGGAAGGTCCTGGGAATCAGCGTACCAAAGGGGCCCTCTCCACCTCCATTGCCCCTGCCGCCATAGAAACAGAAGCAGCTGGCTTTAGGAGATCAGGCCATACTTTCCATTTCCCATAGTTCCTTGTCAGTACAAGCAGCCATCATCCTTCATCGTATCCATTCAGGATTCTTTGGATGGTAGAAGCCTGGATTCCACATCCTCAGTGCCATCATGAAGATGATAGTCTGTAAAGCTGTTGGGTTGGAACAGGCCTGCAAAACGTGAGCCAGCTGAACACAATCTGCAATACTCCAATCCTAAACAAAGTAACACACCTTTCTAAACCCACTAGCTTCAGTGGACCTTACTGCTGCCTGAGAGATGCTAAACAATCCTTGTGTTTTTGCATTTAACATATATGCTGTCAAACGAGATAATTAGTAAGCTCTTGGTAGGCTGTTGTGTGGCCTTGGTAGGTCACTAGTTGTCCAGGCCTGCTTTGTATTCTGTCAACTGTTGTGATATTGTGCAGTTCTGTAACACTGTAGGATATGTGTTTGTGTCTGATGATATGTAAGTCTCCCCCTCCTTAAGAGCAAAGCAGCTTTATTCTCAACAACTTAAAGATAACATCTCCTTTCCAATTCTTCAGGTCCCCCGCTCCCCTTGGCATAAATGCCTGCACATTTGTAATTAGAATAACAAATCAGCAGCTACATGCAGTTGGGCTGTCTAACGGTAGTAGATACTGTGGCAGTTTAGAAATTAATTGCCTGTTCTGTGACCTGAGTTGTCCTAGGCAACCACCTACAAAAGTTAGGAATGCAGTAAGCCAGTTTGGATGAATGGATGGAAAAAGCCGTTGATTCTGACTTCTCTCAGTGCAGCTGCCGCTGTGATTATATGATGACTGCAAAAACTAGTAGAGGAAGCACAGATTATGCCACGGCTACTGAGTATGACTCTCCATCCAACAGCCAATAAGCCTCTTCCTCCTTTTAACCTAACTCACATCACTGTGGCATTTCTTCACTGACTTGCTGGAACCAGACTTTTTTGGCTTTTGGCTACCTAGGTTGCAGGCTCTCAAAATTCTTGTGTTGTTTCCCACAGTTCTGTCACTCTCGTGGAGCTCAGTGTGATTTGCCCCCATTTGATCTTCACAAAAACTCTATGAGGTTTGGTAGGCCCTCCACTATAACTATCATACCTACTGGGCTGACTTTTTTTACCTGATTGACAATCCGGGTTTTAATAAACAAATTTTATTGGCTTGGGTTTGTTTGCTTGTTTCACTAAAATCACCTAGCTAAAGCCTGGTATGTTCTTCTTCGACTAGAGAGTCAAAATTTAAGTGGTGTCAAGTAGGGCATTGACAGATGTGGCCCTGACCCACCTGTGCCCGGACTTTCCAGTCCAATGTTTTTGTAGGGAGGGATACCAGCTTCATAGAGAAAAATACCCTGTTTAATGGGATGGCATTTACCAGGTGATGTTAATTACCTCCATGCCATGAAAAGCTTCAATAACACATTACGCTGTTATTGAAGGGACAGGCCATTTTTCTCCAGCAACCCTCTTTGATTTCCTCAGGGAAAGAGTGGTCTAAAATGTATATGGCAAGACTCTGAGTGGTAAAGAATCTTCTATAGCCTACAGTCTTGCCATATTCCATCAGTCATGGTTTTTTATCCCTCTGAGGAATTTGGGGGGTAGCATACAAGGTAATCCCCTCCCTCATTTTATCTTAAGAGGTAGGTTAGGCTGAGGGATAACTGGCCCACAGGCATCCACACAGCTTCCTAACTGAGTGGGGATTTGCATCTTGGTGTCTCTGATCCCAGTACTACATTCTATCCACTACATTATACCACATCTCTTATCGATTAAATCTATTTAAAATTGGGCTTGATGGGTTCATTTTAATACAGTGTAATTTGGTAAGCCAATTTGATCAACTAGGTAGAGCAGAATAATATAACTGCTTAACCGTTAAAGAGTGCCATCCTGTCTGCTTTCATCAAATATTGTAGAAACATCAGAATTCATGAGTTGCCAGGTGTGTAATGTTCGTATGCAAGAACATTAGCCATTTCTCAGTGTCCCTATCTGGAATTAGCTGCAAGATGTTTACTGATAGTACTAGATCTGACAGGCATTATGTCAACGGAATGAGACCCTGCTTGCAAAAACCTGAGTTTCGCTTTGCAGTATTTAGCAAATAAATCTAATTGCTTTTCTAATTCACAGCTGGTCAGAAGCCAAGCTGTTAATTCATTGGAAGTCCATAAATACTGTGAAAGTATGCCTTTGCAAATACTGGAAACATTATTTGAGTCATATTCATTTTGACATGCAAAGGTGTGTGTGAATTTTCTTCTGCAGTTTTGATCACATCCTGAACCTCTGTCCTGAGTTGATGTGATCATAGAATTAAACCAGTACATTAAGTTGATTTTACTCAGGCTTCTTTCAAGTTAAAGTCAGATTTTCTGGAAAGGTTCATGAACCTCTACATTATAGCAGCAACAGAGCACAGCAAATGTCGTGAGGTTTGAGATTTCATAACTAGTTTTTTTCTGACTTCCCTCTACGCATTCCGTGCTGGAATTTAAAAGATCATCATCTGAACTCCTTCCATCCACCCTGACCAGTGCATTTCTTTACTTGCAAACCATTTTTTGAAGACACCAATTTGCAATGCACCTTTAAGCAGTGACACTCTTTGAAGCCTATTAACATCCTCTGCCCGGATGGGGGAGGGCTGGGATCCCTAAGAAGTAGTTAAGGCTAGTCAACCCCAATCAAAGAGCATGCATTTTTTTGAGCAACAAGAAGATGGGACATGGTTGATAAGCAGTCAATAATTAGCTGCTATAAGCTGATCTGTGGGCAGTGGGGTGATATCTCACAGCTTGATTGCCATGGTCTAATGTTCCTTGGCAAATGGTGAAAAAGTCAACCTGAAATCCTGATTCTGCTATCTCAATGGTCTTGCACAATTTATAACCGCAGTTTGACCTCCCTGTTGTGAGGTTAAACATGCCAGGGCCACCCCTACCTCCCCGCCTCTTGCAGGAAGGGTAGGGTCAATATGCAGGCTGGCTTGTGGGTGAAACCAGGACACGTTTTCACCTGCCTTATGTGTCCCTGGAATGTTTAAGACTTCCTGGAGTTGTGGTAGCAGATTGGCCGGGAGAGAATCCTGGAAACCACCCCCTTCTAGTCTCATCTCACCCACAAACTCACTCAGCAGCCTTAGACAAGTCAGTCCCCCTTCCCGATTTACAACCCAAGGGTAAATACTGGATTACTTTAGAGGGCTATTGTAGTGCTTTGAATAAGGAAAGTACTATATGAGTGCTAAGTGACATTTCACTGATTTATTTCAGTTAGATTTTAATGCTTCGTGTTTCAAGGGGTACTAGGTGAGCTGGTAAACTGGAGCATCCTGGCCTCTTTGTGTATGTGTCAACTGCTGTCAAGTCACAGCCAGTTGATGGCAACCCCAAGGAAGGGGCTTTCAAGGCGAGTGAGAAGCAGAGATGGTTTGTTGTTGCCTTCCTCGGCAGAGTCTACCTTGGTGGTCTCCCTTCCGAGTGCTGACCCTGCTTAGCTTTCTAGTAGGGCTGCCAAGTCAGCCCGGGGGGTGGGGGATCCCCCGCTAAAGGGGTTCCCAATCCGCCGGCCAGCATTTGGCCGGCGGGGGGAACCCCACCCCCGAAGTCGTCCAACGAGGACAATTTATATTGGCAACGCCCCCAACGTGCTGACGTCACTTCCGGTGACGTCACTGGGCATGCGCGCCTCGCGTGCGCACCAGGACAAACTCCCGGCTGGAGGAGGACTCCCCCCCGCCAGTGAGTCCCTCAGACTTGGCAACCCTAATTTCTAGATCCAGGGAGACTGAGCTATACCATGCTGCCTTCCCGCTCCCTGGCCTCTTTGGTGGCAGCTCATCGGAGAATTCTGAGGGTGTCTTGTCTCAGGATCAAACAATGCAACAACAACAACAGCCCCAAATGAAGAACTCCTTTGCAGCCCAGTGCAATTGAACTGGTATGAGTTTTCAGATATTCAGCACGTGATCTGCTCCCACTGATTTATTTGTTTCATTACATTGCAATGATTAGCCTCTCTAGAATCCTTTCTTGGCTCCCCATCTCCTCCTTGCCCCCTTCCCTTGCATAGAGAGAACAGGCTACAGTCTGGGCTATTTCGACTTACAGTGTCAATCAAGGATATGACATCAAGTCAAAGAGACTGGTAATATTTTTTGTGTCAGTCACCAGAGGCAGGGCTGGCAGTATGAAAAGATCTTGATGCTGGAACTGCTGGAAGACATGATACTGAGGCATGTGCAAGAAGAGAGCCAACGTTCTGCTAGCGGCATGATTTCAGCCCACCACACTGGATACCAGAGGGGAAGGCACGGCCAATAGTACAATTTTTATATTCCTACATCTTCCCACATTTTATCTTCTATACTTTTCTAATGGTATACAGTTCTATACGATCACTCTCAGTCACAATATTAGATGCAACACACGGACTGTGTATACCATTGTCAACCATTGATTGTGATAAATAAAGATACCTCCCAGGATTCAAAATTGGAGTTTCAAGCTTGAAAATTTACAGTTCAGCATCATTTTCAAGCAGAGCAATCCAGGGCAGGAAAACTTGGTGAGCACCTGTTGGTGAAGGGAGTTTGCCTAAACCAGCCACCCGCTTATCGGCTGTATGGCCAAAGGCATGGGGAAGGCACTCCTTTAGCCCTGGAGGGCATTAAACTGAACTCTAGCTGCTATATGGCATGCGGCCCAGCACTTTCTGGCACCATTCTGTGCAAAAAATAAATCAGTGTGATGCCAGAAAATGTTGTTCTTGCCACTCGCATTTGCTTTAATGACAGGCCCCCATGTGGAAAAATCCCTTTTGCAACAAGAGGCCATCATGTGGTTCCGGGAAGACTACAAGGACAAAAAAGGGTTGCCAGACCTCCTGGTGGAGGCAGGGGTCCCCCACTGCCAGGCCCCACCTCCCTACCACCAATCATCAGGCCAGTGGGGCGGTGGGCTTCCCTGAAAAAGAGGGAGTGTGCAGTGACTTGTCTATGTCACTGCCCATGTGACCCAGAAGTGAGGTCATCCATGTAGGCAGTGATGTGGACCCATCACTGTACGTCGGATGGGCCTCCCTGCTGCTTCTGGTAAGTCCCCCCTCCCGTTCCCTGCCAGTGGGACCTGGCAATCCAACCTCCCATGCTCTCTTTATTTGTTATTGAGAGGTATACTGCCTCTGAACTTGGGGGGGGGGATTAATCCTGTGGCCCCACTGTGCTTGGCAGCTTACACCCCCGGCTAGTGCCAGTGAACTACACTGTAGTTGTAATAGTCATAGTAGTATTGGCTATAATAACAATAACCCTAGAAACCAAGGCTAACAGAACAGAGCTGACAACCATACCCCTACAGCCCCTACAGCCCCCTTCAATTTTCTTCTTTTCTCTAACAAAGTTCTTTAACACAATTCCAGTGGTTCAGCATACAGATTGTAGACTGTATTACCACAGCTAACAGGAATTAAAAATCTGGGCGAAAAGTGTTTGCATTCTAAATGATTATTCCACCACAATGTGTGTTAGATTTGGGTTTGTCCTCAATAATCTCCCCAATGATACTGTTTTTGCAGCCATGCTTTTAATCTCCCTTGGCACGAACTCTGCTCTTGAGCAATTCCTGTGATTTGAAGCCAGCTTTGAGTTTCGGTTGAGAAAACATTGATGCGAAAGTGGAGTTTCCAAATTCCTTCGGCACACTGCTGATGTTCTTCTTCCTCTCTGACAGTACAACAATAACATTTGATTTCTCATACAAATGGCTTTGTTTTCCTCAGCGCATACTTTCAGTGCCAATTAATTAATGTCAAAATACGAAAAAACAATATTTTCTCAAAAACAAAGAAAATAGCTTTAGCTGATAATTGAAGTGTTTTCTGTCTCTTCATATTCCATGGCATTTTTAGAGTTCTATGTTTTAAAGGGCTTCCCTTTAGAACGCCTGCATAATTTCTGCTTTTGTTAGTGGTGCATACAAATGAAGTTTTTCCAACCACAGAAAGATTAAGTACAAAGCTCGCTCTCAGGGTCCCCCCCCCTTGTGAGAAAGCATTTAAAATCACATTATTTAGTACATTTTACATTTATTTTATGGAGGAAGGAGAAATCACTAATGTGAGAAAGAAGAAACCATGCGTTTTACATTATCCATACACAGCCTGGTACAGAAATAACTTTCAAGAAATAGTACAAATCATGTTTCAGCATTTATACCAGCAAAAGGACAAGTGGCTTTTACCCTTCAAATCTTTTTTAATTTATTCAGATAAGTAAACCGCGACATACATGTGCAATTGATAATAAACATTAATATACACATCGAAAATGAACATTAAAAAGTCATTGAGAAGTCCCTATGAATAGTCAGCTTAGAATTCTTTTATTTTTAAAAAAATGGTTTTTGTTTTTCATCTCAGTACCACTTCAGCTTTTCAGGCTCTTCAGCCAGCAATTCTGTGTGTGTACAAAAAGGAAAGCGGGATGCTTTGAGCCCTAACCCCCGCCCCAAATAATTCATGTCGCAGAAGACCTGACTAATGCAACTAATTCCAATAGCACCCTTCAGCTGCTGTGTCAGTAGGGCGCGCATGCTCCTGCCCTCTCTGGTGGTGGAAGAGTGGCACATGAGAGGAGTGTGAAGGCTGATGTTAAAAAAAAACCCAACACCAGGTGACCTGGTGGTTATGGACAGCATTTGACTTCATGGCCCGTGCTAAGAACTGGTAGTACATGTTCACTGCCATCCTAAGCAGATTTACATCTTTCAAAGTGCATAGATGACAATAGGCTTAGAAGGCTGTAATCCTCTTTGGGATGGCACTGCACCTGTATTTCTTTTCTGAGCGAACCTGTTGCCCATCAGGACATGGTATAGTGGCTTCTCTGAATTTCGCAGAATAATTATATTATTTGATCTGTATCAATAGACAACCCCTGGTGATGACACTTGAAACCCGTAAAATTGTAAAAACAGCCAAAGAGGGAACCAAATTCATGGCCAATGCTTTCTTTGCGAAAGTCCATGTAAACCTCCATGTCACAGACCAGCACTCTGTTCCAGGAGCACTACAGCTGCACAAGCCAAAGGGAAGTGGCTGCTGCAGGGACTGCCCCCATACCAACATTGCAGTGGCTGCATTCAGGTATTTGCTTCTGAGCCCAATTCTAAAGTACTAAATGACCCAGGACCTGGGTACTTAAACCACCTCACCTCACATGAACCTGCCTGTGTGAGATGAAGCTTTTGGTGGCCCTGCTCCAAATGCTTACATTAGCTAAAGTGAAATTGGCATAGGGTTGCCAGACACTGCCCCCCCCCCCGGTGAGGGAAGGGATTCCTCACTTCCAGGCCCTGCCCTCCAGCCACCAGTCAGCTGGCCAGTGGAGGAGACTTACCAGTAGAAAGAGAAAAGCCTAGGCCACATTGGCAGCATCACACAGGAAGTGACATCATTATGCCAGCAACTTCCAAGTGATACTTTGGTCTTTGGGCAAAAACTCTATGGTAGAAGCCAGTTTTACCATAGAATTTTTGCCCAAATACCAGAGTGTCACCCAGAAGTCGCTGGTATGATGGTGTCACTTCCTGTGTGACACCAGCAATGTAGCCTGGGTCTTTTTCTCCTGGTAAGTCCTCCCAGGCTCCCACTTGCTGGCATGTAGGCAGGACAGGGCTTTTTCACCTGTAACAGTCAGAATGGGGAATTCTTTGCCCCATGAAATCCATTAGACCCTGCCCCCCCCCCCCCCCTTCTGACCTTCATCAACTTTTTTTTAATTCCACGGGGTGTTTTTCTTCCTTGACTTAATGTTTGAATCAGTACTCTTGGTTTTATTTCCTTGCTGACTGTGATTTTTATTGGTCAGGTTATTACTGTTATTTTTGTTGATTCTTTTTCACTGGGTCTGAGCTTTCTATCAGTTTTAATTGTTTTTCCCTTCTGTTTATTGCTATTTTATTTTATTGTATTTAGTTTACTGCTGGCTGTTTGATTCTGTTTCTCTTTAGGTTTCTGTTTAAGTTTTTGTTATTTCCATTGTGTGACTTTTTAAAAATGTAAGCCACCTTGAGTATTATTCATATGAGCAAAGTGGAATATTTGTTTTCAAAATAATTAAAAGTATTTCAATTACAGCGTTTCCTGTCCAGAAATCTTCCTTGGGCATTGCAACACTCAGAGACAACCATTTTCTGCCATCTGGTGGTTAAACATACACATGGCGTCCATATGCTAAGAATATACATTGCTAAAATGAAAATAATCCTGAAATTTCAAGCATCAGAAAATTTCCCAATTGTTCCTAAAAATGATTCTGATTGGAATTTGGCATGCTGTATCAAAAACTCGGAGGAAGAAATCTGAGCCATTTTGATATTGCTGAGTGGTCTTGGCCAAGTGTGGGGAGTGGGGCTTGGGGGAGAAAATTCTAGGAGCACAAGTCACTGGAGGATCTGTGGTTTGGGGAAGTCACATGATTTGTTTTCACAAGGTGTTTGAGTTAGAGCCGGTGATATGAGGGAAGCTCAGAAAAATCTTATTTGGGGGGTCTATGACATCTCTTAGTAGGTGTGGGTTTATTGGTGTACACTCGTGTTATGGGCCAGACTCACAAGCCACTTATTTGAAAAGAATTATATGGTTGGAAGGCACATGAGTAAGCAACCCTTCCGAAGGTAAGTAGTCATTAATCTAGACACCAGCCTGGTAAAAGACCTCTTGAGGAAAAAGGTGTGATACAAATGTAATGTAGATGTCTTGAGTGAAAAAGATGGCAGACATTTAGAAATAAACTTCAAACAAGTGGGGGGCCCCACAAAACTCCCCCAGGGGAGGGGTCCCATCCATCACTGTCCTGCACAACTCCAAGCCTCACCACTCACCACTTTGAGTATGGTACTGTGAGAATATTAAATATTGTGAAAACATAGCCCACCTTGAAAATGGTATTGTGAATTAAAATACGCTGAGACTGCTTTCCAGGTTTTTTTAATTTGCTCTGGCAGCATTTCCTGGGATGTATGCGTTATATAAGATGTATTGTACAATGTTTCAGAATGTTTTTGTATTTTTATAGTGATATCCTTCAAGTTACTGTTCCAACTTGATAAAGCCATGTAGGTGAAATGTGGAAGCTGGCAATCCCATAGTTCTTTTGGAACCGTTCCAAGTGTTCTTCTTTTGGAACTGTTGGAGTAGCTATCTTCTGGAAGCTCATTTCCCCCCTTTTACACTGTGAAGCATATTGCTCATTAGGAGGGATTGAGCACTTTGGAGTGTTTTGGACTTCGTGAGCCATATACAGAATTTATGTTAAACCATTTATGCCCTGATTATAAATTATGTATCGTATGAATAATTTTGCATAGGATTCGTAAACTGTACAAATGGTTTATTTGTCTATATATGAATAATTTAATTATTATTATTTATTGATTTTTGAAATTGGTATTGATGCCACACACAGTTAATGGCCTGACCCAGAGGAGCTCCTGGCATAGTCAATGTTTTATTTAATTTGCGGGGGATTTAAATCCCCCAGTGCATTTTTAAACATTTCTAATTTTTCTGCAAACCTGAGGTTTTCCCAAGTTTGCAGAAAAATCTGAGCTTGCCTTGGCAGGGAGGATGGGGTATAAGTTAAAATAAATAAGTAAGTAAGTAAATAAATAAATAAATGTGGCCCTTATCCACAGATTTAGATATCCGCAGATGGGGGTCACACTTGAGAAACAGATATATACATAAATAATTTAAGGCCCGTTCTTCATGGTAATTAACTGTGTTAACTGACACTATTACGGCCAAAGAGATAAAATGTCAGCATCACAACACCTGTCTTTTGAGGCACTGGCCTCACATGTCCTTTCCAATCCCTATGTAGCACATCAGACTTTTTGATGGAGTGGAGTGGAGGAAGAGGAAAGGTACAGGATCTCTTCATAAAAATGTAAAGATTGTCTTGACTTGGATTAGAGCAAACATCTAGCCAACCAAGCTTTCTGCTGGCTGGATGCCTCCAGAAAGAATGTAAGCAGGGCATGATGGTGGCAAACACACCTTGTTGTTTCCTCCAGTAAGTGGTATACTGAACACGGAGGTTCTTTCATTACATTCAACCTTTTTAAAAAAGCAATTAAGGCTAATGTTTATCATCTTGTGGTAATGAGCCTTGATGTCATTCCATGTGTGTTTGTGGCACAGGAAGGGGCGCAGACTTCTCAATTCCCCAGGGGGAAGGGGGCCAACCTAGAGAAGAGATGGGGCCAAACCTGCAAAGAGGGTGGTACCAAAGGCCAAAAAGAGTTTAAAAATAAATTATGTAATACAGATCTTTATTACATAAATTAATAATAAATGTACTACAGCTAACTAAAGTACCGATACAATTGCAGTCTATACAAAGACTCCTAGGATTATTCAACACTGAATGTCTTTCATCTAATTGGTGCTCTCTTGAGGAACTCATTAAGATTCATATTCTGAGAGATCTGTTTACATCCATGTAGAAAACCAAGTGATTAAGCCTGTCATGCTTACCTACAGAAAAGCCTTTATTCTATAAAGGCATGAGAATGACCATTCTTTCAAACAGAACAAACGATCAACACAGCTACCCACCTGAATAATTCTTTCTAATGTACACAATGAAACAGGTATAGTGAAGTCTCTTTTCACCAGCATTCTGTTAGCTGTCGCAAATGGTTTTCTTGTTTCCCTCTTAGATCAATAACATCCTGAAGAGCTGAAAGATTCAGTTGTGAGCCACTTTGAGAAGGCTTCGGAGGGGCAACATGCCTATTTTCTAGATAAATAAAAAACTACTGGTCTGATACTTATACAATACAGACCTTTGCCCATGTACATTTTCCATGTATGTCTGATCACATTTAAAGGCAAATGCAGTATCACAGTCCATTCATGCATCAATGCACCCATCTAGTAGTTCAATTGCTCTGTGCTGATGTTCAGCACATTAATGGGTCATCTCATCCCACAAGGTAAGTGCATTTAAAAAGCCCTCTAAACATTCCACAAAATGTGGTGGTAGAATTCTGAATTTCAGATGACTAGGGAGGCATCATATTTTTTTCAGTGTCCCTAGGGTTGTTAACTTCTGGGTGGAGCCTGGAATTACAACGGATCTCTAGGCTACAGAAATCAATTCCCCTGGAGGAAATTGCAGCTTTGGAGGATGGACTCTATGGCATCACATTCCTGCTGAGCTCCTTCCATTCCCCAAGCTCCACCCTCCTGAGACTTCATCCCCAAATCTCCTGGAATTTCCCAGTCCAGAGCTGGCAACTCTATCTCTCCCATGTAAAAACTTTTGGGGGGGTGGCTGCAGTGTTATAGAATGTCTTTCCTAAGATGATGTGAAAGGTCTCTATCCTTCCCAAAGTTGTGCAGAGCAAAAACTATTTTTAGATGAACGTGTTGCAGTTAATTATTAGCAAGGTATTGTTCTGAGGGCAAGCTGTGTTTTTTGCATCTTCTGAAAAAAAATATTGTTTTGTCTAGTTTTTATTGTTGTTATTTGTGAGTCAGATTCTTTTGTAAGCTGCCATGAGCTGCTGTGGTTGGTTGGAAAAGCTGCATATAAATATTTTATTAAATTGCAGCTTTTAATTATAATACTATGCACTGGGGGTGGGGTGTTTAACAGCAGCAACTCCCTATTCTAGATTTGCTTGAAAGAGTTTGTAGAAGCATACCCCTTTTCATTTGTGGTGATCCCGTGAAAAAGATCTCAGGCATCACGACGGGAAAACAATTTGCCTGTGGTCTCCAGAGACATCTTCCTTTACTGCAACAAAGGCTGTCCAGGGTTAGTAAGTGATCACACCTTTTAAGGCTCGTTTTACAGAGAGACTGACTTTTTGAAGATGAAATTCAGAAGTTCCGTTTTTTAGGTGCCAAGAGAGAGTCACACATTGCAAAATAATCCAAGTATTGTTTCTTTTGTGTTCACTGATCTCTCTATTTCCTTGTGTATAACAACGATTATAATTTTCGTCGTTCAACCGACATCCTCTCTTCAGAGCGTTAGCCTACGAGAAGCGCCTGACCAGCATTAGGCACCTCAGGTCTAAGAAACAACAAACCAACCTCTAGCTATTCCTTGGGCGCAATACACGTTTCCAACGGTCACACAGCCAGCGAGAGCCCTGCCTTTCCTTTGAGTAATTCTCCAATCAGAGCTCTGCTTTCCAATTGGCGCTTCCAGCAGGGATGATAGAATAGGCTTTTTCTAAATGACTAGAGCGGCCCTAAGAAAAGCGATTCCACCGAGGTGAAAGGTTAGCGGGGGATTGGCTGCGGTCTGGCGGAAGTTGATGGGCTAACGTCACTTCCTGGCCTTTTCCTTTGGACCTCTGGCGGGCACACGTGCTGCCCGGCGGGTAATTTTTGTTGTCGCGGCTGCCGCCTCCTGGGTCGGGTTGCCATGGTGAGTTGGGGTGTGGGGTCAGAGGGGTGCCGGGTGGGGGGCGCGGTGTCTGGGCGGGGGGCGCTGAGGTAGGGTGCCTCCGCCTGCGGCTCACGCGTTCTTGTCCGGTCCCGCCCCGTGCAGAGTTTGCCTCTCAATCCAAAGCCCTTCCTCAACGGGCTGACGGGGAAGCCTGTGATGGTGAAGCTGAAGTGGGGGATGGAATACAAGGGCTACCTTGTCTCTGTCGACGGCTACATGAACATGCAGGTAAGAGGAGAGGAGAGGAGAGGGCTTACGACCGAATACGGTAGTGTAAGTAAATGCCGCTCTTTAAAGGCCGGTGCTTAACGTTCAAAGGCTGCTGGGCTTTGTCTCTTGTCGAGTTTGGCATGCGGTGGTCACTATGCATGCACCCGGCACATTATTGTCAAGCCCGCCCTCCAAGGATCTCAGGGCAATGCGTATGGTTATTTTTTTTACCCAATTTTATTCTCACAACAATCCTGTGAGGTAGGCTAAAAGAATGACTAAACCAGCATCCATGCAGATAGTTTCTGAACTGTAGCTTGAACCCAGCCTTTTTCAGTCCTCAATATTAACACTCTAAGCAATACACCCCAACCCCCAAAACCATCCTTCACCTCCTGATCTGTGCATGTGGGACCCCTGTTAAAGGGACAGGAGTAGGCCAGACTGTTGTCCCTCCCAGCTGTGCATTTTGCTGTGTACTCCCTGTTCTCAATGGAAACATTTGAGTGTGAAGGGAGCTATTTGTAAAGTAGTGAGCATATTGTTGACACTGTTCTGACAGTTTCTTTAAAATGCTGAAAATGGTCTCTAATGTCCAGCTATTTGCAAAGCAAAGAAAGATGAGGACCGTATCGGTGTTTCATTCCATTCATATTCATAAAACTTGCATATAATTTCAACCTTGGTATTTGTCTCTAAAATTGTCAGACCTTTGTTTGACATAACTTATTGACCACAGTACTGGAATTCAAATATACACACACAGTTATGGCAATTAGTATGCATTTGTTTATGGAATATCCCTTTATTCTGGGAATGTAAAGCTTCTGACATAAATTATATATTTTGCTTCCAAGTATCTGAGAAGGATATGCTGTGAGCTCCTTTCCATTTTTGTGTTTCAAGGGAGTTTCAAGCTTGTAGTTAAAAAGTTATATCCAACAAAGATCTGACAGTTTCAAATACTTGAACTGAAGTATTTGATTGGGGGGGGGGTGTAAAATCAAGTATGATTTAAGTGCCTGAACAAAAATCAAAACTTTATGGGAAAACTGGTTTTTATTGGAACAATGCTTATAAAAATTCAAAGACAATGTAGATGTACTTCCCTTACATTGTTTACATTTAAGGAGAAAAATACAAAGGAACTAAAAAATGTTGACATGCTAATTTTAGTCCTGCCAAAGACATGTGTGTGATATGCCATGGTTGTCTACTCATCTACTTCAACAGATATTAATTCTCATCTGCAGATGTCACTAGGGCACTGCATGACTTGTTTTACTTGATCGTTCCATATCATATGTGGTCAGATCATCTGAGTACCCCTTCCACAATGGAAGATGAGGCACATCAATAAGAAATTTCGTTTTGGGTTTGATTTGACCTGCATAGCCAATCAGTTGAATGCATAACTTCATTTTCTAAATGCTTGATATTTAGATGTATTTGTTGTTTACTGCTTTGCAGCATACTTGCTCACGAAACTCCTAGGGATAATCACCTGAAAAACATTATAAAACTGCTGAGCTTACCTTCTGTTGCACTGGCAATGGTATCCATTTGTGGTTATCAGTTTTATGAAGCAATTAATCTTTAAAATGGGAAAAAACATTCCTGTTGCATCTGCCCACCATGGTGTATATTGTCCCCTACCCTTCAGCAGAGAATTTTTAGGGGGATGCTGGTGAAAGGGAAAGACAGGAAATAATCTGCCTCTTCTTTCTATATGATTCAGCCCAATATTAGCAATTCTCAATATGTTATGTGCTTTTTAAGTAAGAAAATATTTAGTGTTTAAATTTATACTTGATTTTAAAGACATTTTGTACAAGAAACTTATTTTTATGTGAACACATGTAATCTTCCTTAATTTTTGTTCTGTTTTCCTTGTTAAAGCTTGCAAATACGGAAGAATATATCGATGGTGCTTTATCTGGACACCTTGGTGAAGTTCTGATAAGGTATATATATTAGCATGTAGCAACTGTATTCTGAAGCAGATATTTACACTGTGCTAAAATCCTCCAGCTACAGTATTTGGTATAAAACCATCTGACTTTTTTGCACTACTTTAAATACAAAGCTTTAGGACTAGAATAATACCAAATCTCAAAATAATCTGGGAAATTGGTATAAAATGCTGTTTTATTATTTCTCTTCTTGTGTAATAGTACTTCTGTGATTGCAATTGGAAATTGTTTACACTAAATAAAGAAGAATATATACAATGAACAGAGGTAACATTTATTAGTAGTACTAATAAATTAAATATAGCTGCAAACGCAGAATATTTGTATTTATTTTATACTTACAAACAAATTGACATTAAAGGAAATAGTAGGATATGTAAATTAGTTTTATAAATATAAACCAAACATATTTATGCTAATTGTATCAAAAAACAATTTCTGTTTTGATTTGCAGGTGTAATAATGTCCTTTATATAAGGGGTGTGGAGGAGGAGGAGGAAGATGGAGAAATGAGAGAATAAACTATTCTTTGGAAACATTTTTTAAAGGTGTTCAAGTCTTTTTTAAAAAAGTTACAATATATGTCATGTTTGGGTTCTATAAGTACATTTGTAAACGAGCCTGCATACTGTATCTGGTAGTTAGAATAAGTTAAATATTTTTGTTGAAGGAAAATGTTCACTATGAAATAAAGATTCCATTTGACTGTTCTAAAAGTTAATATGTTTATGTTAGGTTAAGCATTTTTAATTTTAAAAGCAAACAGGATCAGATTTCCCCCATCACAGTTTACTTACTATATCTGCTGAACTGAGCTACAAGCACCATTGCAACATCAGGACCTATCTCTAAAAGGAATTTCATGTGATGAAGTTCAACTGAAATAGTAGTCATCTTCAGTTCTTGTAGTGTCATTTACAACTTGCTCCTTTCCATGTTTAGTCTCTGGAGGTTGTGAGCGATATACCAGTTTTCTACCCATCTGAAAATGAAGGAAAGTATAAACACAAGCCTTGTTAAATTAACTTCTGAATTCTAATATTCTTCCAAAATCTGTTATATTGACCTGCAGTAGTTACATGGATTCATGGGATCATGCAGGGCATTACAACATTTTCTGAAAGTATAACCATAACTGTTCACTGAAGTGCAAGTTTCGTTGAGTTCAGTGGGACTGACTCCCTGGTGAGTTTAGCACTGCAACCTCAAGTTCATCTTGTTTACATACAGAGATCATCATTTTGTTTGGCAAGAACAGCTTCTAACAAAACTAGCTTGTGGTGTCATTGAATACCACTTGCAGGTAGAGTTTCAAATTATTTTGGTTCAGATAGAGCTGTGTCTAAAATTGCTTCAGTGTGGTTTTACTTTAGGCTACTAAACGTTAGTAACTGGGCACACCCTAATTTATTCAAGTTATATTTTGTCTGTGATGACTTGCATTTCATTCATATTTGATAAAGTGTTAGCATTCTTATCCAAAATGTCGGCAAGATACCTGCCTTTGAACTTGAACTCTGAGGGCTAGAGTCAGTCCCGTTAGTGAAGAACTACTGGGAACAACATGGGATATAATCTGGAGGTTGCAGCAAAAAAGGGATAATACACAGAATCTACTTTCCATCCCTTTGCCTTTTGCATATACATAAAGCCTGGGTAGGGGAAGAGAATTCTGATGATTTTCCTCCTCCTCGGTGCAGCCCCATTCCCAAGTCCCACAATGTTCTGAGGGTCCCCCAACTCTCAGATGAGCATTTTTGTGGGACAGAGAGGCTGCAGAAGAAAATGCCTTTTACAAACTTGTTTTGCTCATGGAAAGATTAAATCCAACACAAAGTAATTGCAACCATCAGTATGTCCATAAGGAAGCTCTCTGTTTAATGTATTTTGTGTTGGCAGGGTGCTTGAGTTTAAGGTGTTAAAAGATTTCAGTAAACAGAGTGGCTTAGCACTACAGCACTGTGACCCAAAGCCCCCCATCTCTACCAGGCTGTTCTCAGGATCTGCTATATTAGATTACAAGCTTCCAGCCCACTTGCCAATTTCTAGCTCCTATAGAAAAGCATACAGAATCTGGGACGAGCCCAGTGCTTTAACATGCTTTCAAATACTGTTTTTATTCATTATTATTTATATGATTCATTATTATTTATGTTATTTATAGTTCACGTTTCTCACTTGGACTCAAGGCGGATTAAAACACTATCAGTGCAATCAGTAAGATGGGCCATTCAAAGAACAATGCAATAGAAATTAGGCTTATAGAACCAACAAGAAGTCTAAAAACAAACTACCTCAAGTCAGCCCATTGAGGGCTAAGAAACACAACATAAATGTTAAACCAGTTTTTGTTGTCTTCACTTACACTGTAATATTTGTTTTGAGTGCTGCCAGAAAAAGGACTATATCTTTATTGGCTAATAGGGACTATCTCTCCTTAAATATAAAGCTGTTTTCAAGTGGCAAGATTCCATGGGGCGCCAAAATCAGTTGGCTGCAAGGACTGCCACTCAAAAGGGGTCCCTGGCCACTGGTTGCATTCCCTCGCTGTGTTGCCTCAGTCCCGCCCACAGAGCCACCAGCCAGCATTTCAGCCTCAGTCTGAAGGGAGCCAGCGAAGGGGACAGACTGTGTGCTGGGCTCACTCTTCTCCGCCTGACAGAAGCAGGCCACTGAGGGGACAGCCAGGTGGGTCTAACTGTTCCCTCAGTGGCCTGCTTCTGTCAGTGAAAAGACAATGGTGTTTCTGCATAACCCCCTCCCCCGCCCACTGCCAGCTTGCCCACTTTCCTGTCAGAATAAACTGTGAAAAAGTCTCTCTCTTGCTTAGCTCCGCCATGACTGGCTGGCTAATGAGGTGGGCCAGCGACCATCAAACCATTCTCTTCAACCCCCTGCTGTGTGGCTGACTTTTCCCCTAGGGTTGTCACCTCTAGGTGGGACTTGGAGATCTCCCGCTGTTACAATTGATCTCCAGATGACAGAGATTAGTTCCCCTGGAGAAAATGGCTGCTGAGTCCTTCCATCCCCCCCCCCCCCACAAATGCTGCCTTCCACAGGATCCACCCCCCCCCCCCAAATCTCCAGGTATTTCCCTAATCAGAGCAAGCTTGGTTGCCAGGCTGGCAGTGGGCGGGGGAGGGGGTTATGCTGAAAGTCCATTGTCTTTTTACTGACAGAAGCAAGCCACTGAGGGACAGTTAGACCCACCTGGCAGTAGGCAGAGGAGAAGAGTTGCCAATCTCCAGGTGAGGGCTGGAGATCACTCAGAATTACAAGTGCTCTCCAGATGGCAGAGATCAGTTCCCTTGGAGAAAATGGGGGACTCTATGTCCTTATACCTTGCTGAGATGGCCTCCCTATGACATCCAGTGTGACATAACAGGGCTTCAGAACACAGTAGAGGCTGCAGGCGGGGGAGGGGATGGAAAGCTGAAGAGTGAAGGGGAAAATAAAGGTAGGTTGATAACTGGTTGGGAAGGAGATAGAGCTGCCAACTCCAGGTGGGACCTGGAGATCTCCCACTGTTACAATTGATCTCCAGATGACAGAGATCAGTTCCCCTGGAGAAAATGACTGGGGGTGGGGTGGGGAAGATCTATTGTCTGGAGTTCAGTTGTGATACCTGGCAATCTTCAGGCTCCACCTGGAGGTTGGCAACCCTAGGCATAACAGTCAGCGCTTCAGAGCAGGATCTGCTAGATCCAGGTTCTTGCTTAATGGGTGATTTTGGGCCAGTCACGGACTTTAAGCCTAACCTACCTCACAGGGTTGTTGTGCAAGTCAAAAGGGGGAGAGGAGAATGATGTCAGCTGCTTTGGTCCCCATTGCAGAGAAAGACTACTTCTCCAGGGGAACTATGGTTATCAATCTCCAGGCAAGGGCTGGAGATCACTCAGAATTACAAGTGCTGTCCTGATGGCAGAGATCAGTTCCCCTGGAGAAAATGGTGGACTGTGTCCTTATACCCTGCTGAGATGCTCCCCCCCCCCCATTACAGCCAATGTGACAGCAGCCAGGGCTTCAGAGCACAGTGGAGGCTGCTGGGGGGGGAATGGAAAGTTAAAGAGTGAAGTTGATGATTGGCTGGGAAGGAGATAGGGTTGCCAGCTCCAGGTGGAAAATTCCTGGAGATTTGATGGATGGAGCCTGGAGACGGTGAGGTTGGAGGAGGGGTGGGACCTCAGACAGGTACAATGCCATAGACTCCACCATCCAAGCCAATCAGTCCCTCTTGGGGAACTGTTGTTGCCAATCTCCAGGTGGGAGCTGGGGATCACTCATAATTACAACTGCTCTGGAGATGGAAAGCTGAAGCCAGGGGGCAGATAATGATACATTGATAATTGGCTGGGAGGGAGATAGGGTTGCCAGCTCCAGGTTGGGAAATTCCTGGAGATTTGAGGGGTGGACCCTGGAGAGGGTGAGGTTTCAGCAGGGGTGGGACCTCAGACAGGTTCAGTGCCATAGACTCCACCCTCCAAACCACCTCTTTCCTCATCGGGAACTGTTGTTGCCAATCTCCAGGTGAGGGATGGAGATCACGCTGAACTACAACTGCTCTTCAGATGGCAGAGATCTTCCCCTGAAGAAACTGGTGGACTCTGTGACATTGTACCCTGCTGAGGTCACCACAGCAAATTGACACTGAGTGCCCAAGACCCTGGCACTCTCCCAGAGCCTCTTTATAGAGCCCGTTGTATTTATTTCCACAATGGGCCTTGTTCCTAGTTTTAAATAAAACAGCAGGTAGAAAAGAACCTTCAAGCTCAGGGTGGGGTGGGAAAAGTGATCCTTGGCACCATAAGCACTTAACAAGTTCGTGATATTATTTGATTTTTCCTCTATAAATAATGTTGGAAGACATGTAAGAGAATTCCATCCAAATTGTCAGCTGCCTTGGCAATGTATTATGAGCAAGATACAGGACACCCCACTTGACTGAACCCACAGCTATTGGGAACTTGTAACTCCTTGCAATAAGAAGGGCCTCTGTAGTAGGAGAGCAAGCACATATGAACCCACCAACTAGCTAGAGGAGAGACAGCTGCTAAGGGTTTGTGTTTTCTTGTCTGTGGTACTCTATGCACAAGGTATTTCTCCCCTTTTTAAAATGCTTAAGAGTTAACAGAAGAGGAGCCTCAGCTCAGTGGGACAGCATATTTTGCATGCAGAAGGGCCCAAGTTTAGCTGTGAGCAAGCATTTCCCCTTAAAAGTATCTCCCATGGCAGAGCTAGGAAAGATATTTGAGAATCACTCCCTGCTGCTAATCCGATTTGAGAATACTGGACTAGATGGTCCAATTGTCTGACTTGGTATACAGCAGTTTCACATATTGCTTCTTATGTAATCCTTAGGAAAGGACAGAAATAAACACCACACAATGCAAATGTGTTTTCTGTTAAATTACTGGAGCCAGCAAGTGACATCACTCTTAGATTTGGGGGGGGGGGGGCTGAGTTATTCTTTACTGGTTACCTGGTTTGGGTTTTTTGTTCAGTAGATTTGGGTTTGACAAGCTGCTGAATGTGTTATGTTTCTTGTCTGTAGGGACTCTGGGGTAAATTTGTTTCCACTAAGTTTTGAGCATATAATTCTACTGCGTTTGTTCCAGTTAGAGAAAGAGTACAAGTTACACAAACAGCTACTTGCATAAATCTTATTAGAAAGAGTGAGAAATCCCATACATATTTCTGCCCTCTTCAGTAAAAGTGGTGCTCCTTCGTGGGTCTACTTCTCATCTGAAGGGAAGATATTCTACATATTTTAGCTAAATCCTCATGAAGCACAATTATAACTTATTTTAATCAGCATTTGAATGAATTCTGGATGATAAATCAGACTCAAGATACAACTAGTTTTTCTCTGCTGATGTATACTAGACCATTATCATGCAGTGCCTCAGGCAAGATGGTCCAAGAAGATGGTCAAAGAACAGCAAACACAGCTAAAGGTGTTAAGATGCAAGGCTGTGTTATTACAGTGGAAGATCATGCATGCATAATATCTGGCATATGATGTGACTATGTAAATAGTGTGCATTAGTCAACTGGATTTACATCTGCAAAAATATGTGCAGGGCCACAGCTACATTGGGCTGGGGGTGGGGTTAAGAATGGATAGCTAAATATCTTTTAAATTCACCACAACTAACCCTTTTCTTTGGAGCTGCAATTGCTCTTTTCAGAGCAAGCTTCACTCTTTCTTCCTGAGCTTTCTTCAGTTCTTCCAATTTCTCTTCACGTAATCTTGGAAGAATTAAACACAAAACAGTTTGGACAATTAGGATACATTATTTATTTATTTGATTTATACCCCACCCTTCCTACTAAAGCAGGCTCAGAGAGGGTTATATAAAATTTTAAACAGATAAAAACTATATAAACAGACATATAAAACCTGTCATAAAGTGCTAGCAGGTGATTTTGTTAACGATGGCAAGACATTACAGCAGTCAATCATAATGAGTGCAGTCGGCATTGGTGTTAGGACTGTCTCAGTCTGGTATATGCCAGCGAAACACAGGCTGTTAGTGGTGGCATTAGGGCACAGGGTCTAAGCTTATTAGGTGTGGCTCCTTAATCAAATTCCTGGTGGAAGAGCTCCGTCTTGCAGGCCCTGCAGAACTGTAAAAGGTCCCGCAGGGCCCTAGTGTCTTCCAGCTCGTTCCACCAGTGCGGAGTCACCACTGAGAAGGCCCTGGCCCTAGTCGAAGTGAGCCTGGACATCTTTGGGACCTGGGAGATCCAGGTGGTTGAGACCCTAAACGCAGTGCTCTCTGGGGAACATATGGGGAAATGCGGTCCCTCAGGTATGTAGGCCCCTGACCATAAAGGGCTTTAAAGATAAGAACTAGCACCTTGAAGCGAATTCAGTACGTTATAAGCAGCCACTGCAGTGCTTTTAGTGCAGGCTGGATGTGCTCTCACATGGGGAGGCCCAACAGCAGCCTGGCTGCAGCATTCTCCACCAGTTAAAGATTCCAGATTTGGGACAAGGGCAGCCCCATGTAGAGAGCATTACCATAGCCTAATCGAGGTGACTGTCACGTGGATCACTGTTGCCAAGTTGTGTTCGAGGAAGGGAACCAACTGCCTGATCAGCCAAAGGTGAGCAAAGGCTGACTTAGCAGTGGCTGCTACCTAGGCCTCCATCGTTAGGGAGGCATCCAGGAGCACTTCCAGACTCCTGACCTCCAGGGCTGGCACCAGCGGTGCCCCATTGAAGGTCAGGAGTGGGATCCCTAGCCCCAGACTGCCCCAACTCAGGCACAGGACCTCCCGTCTTCATCGGATTCAATTTCAGTCAGCTCAGTCTAAGCCAACCAGCCACAGTTTGTAACTCCAGGTCCAGAACTTCCAGTCTAGAGTCAGACTGGCCACCCAACAGCAGAAAGAGCTGGGTATCATCCGCATATGGGTGATGTCCCACCCCATGCCTCCAGGCAATCTGGGCAAGGGGGAGCATGTAGATGTTAAATAATATCAGGGAAAGTACCGCCCCTTGGGCCACTCCACAAACCAGTGGGTGCCTTCGGGACAGCTGATGCCCCACTGCCACCCTTTGTCCCTGATCCTGGAGAAACGAGGAAAGCCACTACAAGGCAGACCCCTGAATCCCAGGCAAGGTAGTGGATCAGTAGCTGATGATCAACTATGCTGAACGCCGCCGACAAGTCTGACAACAGCAACACTGCTGAACCACGGAGGTCATCCGTGAGGGTGACCACTGCAGTGTTCCCTCTAACGTTAGTGTGAGCTAGCTGACAGTTTTTTAGCCTCCAGCTCACACATTTTTGTCTCAGCTCAGGAAGGATGGCTCCAGAACAAACTAATTTCTGTAGTAGCCAAACTGCTCGCTCACAACTTTAATGCCAGTAGCTCACAAAGTAGAATTTTTGCTCACAAGACTCCACAGCTTAGAGGGAGCATTGGCGACCAGTGCCGGCTCCTTCCCATGGCCTGTGCGAAAGCCGGACTGGAAGGGATCTAATGTGGAAGTGTCATCCATAAAACTGTATTACCTGAAGAAAACTTGGTTTTGCCATCTCCCACACTTTATCTGGTGACTTTGTATTTTACTGTGATTAGACTGTGGCACTTAGGGACAGAGTATCAAGAAATATCTAGAAATGTTATGCATTCTTGCAGAAAGGTAGCATAAGAGTAGATTTTAAACTCTAAAACTCATAAAATCATCAGAATAGTAATTTATAAAGAATCTGTAATTGACCACATAAAATACTCATTGAAGTGGTAACCTACCTATCTACTCTGCAAATCCCAGTGTGGTCCAGAAATAATGGCGGTACTCTAGAGATCTAGATTTAAATCATGACAATATATGTCTGAAAGACTTTATTACTTACTGGTTGTTCACTTACCTCTGTCGTCTTTCTTTCAGCCTAAGCTTTTCATTGGCTGCAATAACATCAAGGTATTCATCTGGAATTGCATCCAACATCTCGCACACTTGTGAAACTCTAATTTCTATTATTTTCAGCATTTGAAAGGTAGTCAGGCTGGATACTTCGGTTTCTTCATCACAAACTTTGTATACTTCTGCTACTTTTTTATTAAGTGTATCCAAAATTTTATCCTTATGATTAAAAAATAATGTTTATAAGGTACAGCAAATGGTGATGTTGTTAAACAAATTCATACCAAAGCCCACAATAAACTGTTAGGATATATGCTAGAAAAGGAAACATCCAGTTTCCAAATATGACACTTTTATAGTTGCATGATTATATTCTCCCTACACTTTTTAAGCAAATTCATGGATGGTTTCCTAAAGTTCACAAGGCAGACTGTTACAGATTCATTCTACAAATGATAACACAATATACGGTTGAAGGTTAAAGAGAAATAAATCTAATAATGGTACAAATGTATATTTATTTAATAAGCCAGTGCGTTTTGGCCTCTCAAAAAGCTTTTTTTCAGGAGAAAAGTTCATGGCAGCAGAGTCTTTTTTGCAATAATATAAGTGGTTCTTTTGGACATTCTGCATTGTCTGTTAGCTACCTGCCATGTAAAAAAGTAAAGCACTTCACAGATGTAAGGCTTCTTATGCACTAGTGTGATTATGTAGCTCCTGCAGAAAGTCCTCTGATATTATATACAGTGCCAGTAAGATAATGAGACAGTCCTGCAAGAACTCCATACTGGTACCACTGCAAAGGATTCTTCACTATATTTTTCTTTTGAAAAGTTTGAAATGCCTAAGGCTATTGAATATACTTTACTTGTTCACCCTGTGACCCATTGGTACAATCTTCTTGACCTACTTACTATAGTGTAAAATAATTTTAAAAGACATGTTTGGACCCCAGGTACATATGTAAAGCAGCAAAGAATGATGCAACAAGAGAACTGCCAGAAGTTTTCTATGCACATTAGGAGATCTAGTAGCCCACTGATGATTGAAAGGCAATTTCTGTATCTTAGTCTAGCTTCAGTTACCTTTATTTCAAGAATATTTTTATACAAAACTTACAAATCTGAATATTTGCAATTCTGAAAACTATGATTTGTGGCATTTGAATATAGTTGGTGAAGTAGATACTGGGATTGTTGGTGCAGAACTTTATCTGCTGATACCCTAGGATTGCGGGACATGCACAAAATGCTGCTTAATTCAAAATTAGCCTTTTTTCCACTACATAATTTTAAGATTAAAAGCATATTAATTGATACCTAAATGTGATTATGTCCATTTCCACTGCAGCAAATGGGTGTGAGCTTAGATCTGTGATACCACATCTCAGAAGTAGAGGGTTGTGTACTTAAAACAGAGCCAACTAAGATATAGCCCCTTAAGAGTTTGTGTAAAATCGGGTGTTCCTAATATCGTTACACCATCACCATTTCCCCCTCACTCTTTAGCCTATAGATGCTAAATCTAAGGACACCTCTAGGGGCTGGTTCCCTTGAGCCATCTTCCCCAGCTATGCCTTTTCTCATGTCAATTCCCCCGCTCCCATAATAGTGCTTGAACAACAGTAAATTCTTCACTCTTAGGTATCAAATACAGAGCTCCGTTGGGGCCGGGGCGTGCTGGGGCGCCACTCTGGGAGAGAGGAGGCTGGGGGGCGGGCACATAACCAAGCCCCACTGCCCAGCTCACTTTCCCTGTCCCGCACTTCGGCGCGGAGCTGGAGGAAAGCCTCCCCCCCAGCTCGCTCTCCCCAGACCGCGCTTCGGCGCAGTGCTGGAGGAAAGCCTCCCCCCGCTCACCCTTCCCAGGCCATGGCAGGCTGCCAGCCCGGGGAGAAGCCCCCATCCCTCCCCCCTCTTGCTCTTCCCGGGCCACGGCAGGCCGCCGGTCCAGGGAGAAGCCCCCATCCTTCCCCGCTCACCATTCCTGGGCGGTAGGGAGGGAAGGAAAAGCTGGACCCCAGTGCCCAAGCAAGGGGGGGGGGAAGGGAGGGAAACACCGGGCTGAGTGGCTGAAAGCCACTCGGCCCGGGGGGGGGGAGAAGCGCCTTGTCTGTCTCTTTCTCTTTCTTCTCTCTCTCCCCCCCACCTACCTACCTACCTTCCTTCCTATTCCTTTCCTTCCTTCCCCCCTCCCTCCCTTTCTTTCTTTCCTTCTCTCTCTCCCCCCCTCCCTGTTCCTTCCTTCCTTTCTTTTTCTTCTCTCTCTCCCTCACCTACCTACCTACCTTCCTGTTCCTTCCTTCCTTCCTTTTCTTCTCTCTCTCCCCCACCTACCTACCTACCTTCCTGTTCCTTCCTTCCTTTTCTTCTCTCTCTCCCCCACCTACCTATCTACCTTCCTGTTCCTTCCTTCCTTCCTTTCTTCTCTCTCCCCCCACCTACCTTCCTTTCTGTTCCTTTCCTTCCTTCCCCCCTCCCTCCCTTCCTTTCCTTCTTTCTTTCTTCTGAAACACTTCCAGTGACGTCAGGGGTGTGTGGTTTTCTGACACTTCTGGTGACGTCAGGGGGTGTGGCATATGCAAATAAGTTATGCTAATGAGCTCCTGCACCTCTTTTTTTATGAAAGGACCCCTGATCAAATAGATAAAGGCTTGGGACCAGAATAACATTTCCACAGGTGCAATGACTTCTGCATGCAGAGTGTGATTTCCTCTTCTGTGGCAGGAACAGGATGGGGGATGGCATTTTGGGCTGTGGAGATGGGGGAGGTGGGGGAATGCTGAGTCCTAGCCCCTGCAAAAAAATGTTAGTCTGGATCCAGCTCTGAAATTGTCATGCCCCTACCTAAGATATTAGTGTTGGCTAAAAAAAAAAAAGGGAGACCTATTTTATTGTTTACACAGCAAAAAGTTACCATGGTTACTGGATTATACTGTCCAGCACAAAATATTTTGGCTTTTAATGCCAGTTCATCGCTTTTTTCTTCTTCTTTCATGCAAGCAGCTATAACAGCATTTTTTTCATCCATTATGCTTTTTATTTTTTGTTCCCTGCAAAAAGAAAAAAGTGCTCAGAAGTTATAAAAACAGGTTTCATAATTCTATGTGATATAACTCACAGTGGCGATATTTTTGGAGGCTCTTTAACTTTACAGGCAGCTTGCTTTAAGTATGGTAAGGATCTTCTGTACCCTGCAGACAAATTGGTTGAAAAGGGATTTCCTTGTTAAGCAGGAACTGTAGTCATGTGGAGGCTATGCATGAAAGAGCTTGTGCAGGCATAACTGTATCTGGTTAACACTTGGAGAGAAGCAAGTGATTACTTTCATAAGCAGATTGACAGCAAAATGACTTAGAGAAGCATGTGTTGATAAGAAAAAGTTTTCCTAATCATGGGATAGGGGAAGTTACCTTCCATGAGTCCCCTCTTCCACTGTTAAACTGCTTAGCTGAACAAGGTGGGAATAAGTTTGATTGAATGAAATAGGAATTAATTCTGCATAGCTCTATTCAGGATTATTCTCCAACAGCATCATTCTAAGTGCCTGATGGCTGTAGCGTGCCTATGTCTGTGGAGCACTGCTTATACACATTCTATGATCAGTCCGCAGAGTGGAAAGGAAGGTTAAGCACCATTCTGCAAGGCCCAGACTTCAGAGTGAGTACATCACCCTCATAACCCCCAGCAACACCCACCAACCAAACAGCTGCTTCCCACTGACAACCCCTGAGTGGTACACATGGGCACAGCCAACCACTGCCTGCTGCATTGGGGAAGAAACAACTGCTGACTGCAATTCCCCAAGATGCCAGTGGTAGAAGCAGCAGGAACCTGGAGTGAACTCACTACAGAAAGCTTTGCAGATGTGGGGTTGAGTCCGTACCTGTCACTGAGTTCCCCTTTGCCAGGAAGGGGGAAAACAGACAACTGAGGCAGCAACAAGGGAATACACAATACACCTTCAACAAAGATAACCCCATCCACTCCAGTAGCTCACCAGGAAACAGCACCCTTGTGGCAAACAGGAGAGAAAAGTATGATTCCCAGGAAAAGGGACAGCGGCCAGAGGGTAAAAACCCACCTTTTGCCCAGCAAATGGGCCAAGTGACAGAACATGAGGGAGAAGCCAGACTCAGACCCCACATCTCCTACACAGGGGAGCAGCTCCTGAACCACATAGGGCATTAGGCTGCAGCCATATTGTGCCAGGCAGGGAACATTGCAAAGGCAGGCATGGTCTGGCAGAAAAGTACTGGGATAGCATGGCCAAGGCCCCCAGTCCAATTCCCACAGAGAACTTTGAGACAATCCAGTTGCATATAGCTGAAGTTCCTCTCCTCAAACAGTACCGTGGGTGATGGTCTGCACATGCTGCTTGGCTGCCACACATCCACCATTTTGACTAACAAGCCCCTACATATAATTTCCCTCCCAATCTCAAGGTCTCAACACCACTGTCATTGTTTGCCCCAGCAATGTTTGCACCTCATAGGCAAACTGCATGGCTTATCTGATGCCAGCAGTGATGTACAGAGTGGGTGATCTGGATCCACTCCTCTTGAAGGAGCCCCCCAGTGTCCCCCCCCAGACTGCAATAGGGTGGCTAGGTCTCCATTATAGTAGGAGACCTCCCACACTGCAGCTCCAGTTTCCCACTGGGGGAAAAAATAGCATCAGCACAACACTCCAGGATTCCACCCAAACTCTATGGTAAAAACCATAGAGTCTGGGGGCAATTCCAGAGCATTGCACTTGATGCCATGATGGCACTTTCAGGTTTGTGCCAGAAGTGACAGCATTGCCATGCCACCTATTTGCATACCTCCAGCCCCTAAACCTCCTGCTGGGTGGCAGTGCTCACCTGGCAACACTAGACTATCCCCTTGCCCCTTCCATGTGTGGCCTGCATGCTGAAGATGGCTGATGTTAAGAATGGGCACCAGACAAGCTTCTTGCAGGAGAACATTTCACCTGGGGTGCTGCCACTCAAAAAGCTTTGTCTCTGGTTGCCACCCTTTCATCTTCATGGAAGGTGGTTACACAGAGCAAAAGCTAAAAATTAGATCTTAGGCCCAGTTTACACCTTCCCTCTGAAGTAGTTTGCTGTCTTTTCCTACACTCATTTCACGCTGGTTTCAAATTTCACTCCCTGGGTCTGAAGAGTACTAAGCAACAGGATCTGTTTAAAGCAGTATAATGCTAGCTTGACCACAAGAGGGCAATTATCGAATGTAAACAGTAATTTTTAAACTAGAACAAATATGGTTTAAAACTAGAAATAGGTATAGACGGGTTTTGTTGAAACTAGAATGATTCCAGCGGGAAAGTCAGATGTAGATTTGACCTTAAACTGACAGGCAGACTGGTGTAGGAGAAGGCAGTCCTTCAGATATTCCAGCCCTAAGCCACTTAAGAGTTTTTAAGGTAATAAACAACAGTAGTCAGTGCTGTTCTTTCAGTACACATGTGATTTGGTCTCTTATTTCCCACTCTTGACAATAACTGAGCCACCGCACCTTTGTCCCAACTGAAACTCCAATTGGTACAAAGTCTTCATAGACTGCATAATGTGCACTGTATTTCTCTAATCTAACCTGTATAAGAACTTAGATTGCTGCAGCAAAATTATACTTCTTAAGAAACTATTGAAGCTGCTATAACAGAGGAAAACCAAGCTATCAACTAATGGTCAGATAAAGTAACACCCTTAAGTTCTGCACCTGCTCCTTCCAGGGGACAATAACCCCATCCAGAACAGAATGACTTCTCCCATGATTAGTTCTATCACCAGCAAATAGTGACTCAGCCTTAGCCGGATGGAGCTTCAGTTTATTGGTACTCATCCATTACCTTCTCCAGACCCCTCCTTCTGCTACAGTTAAGCTCTGATCCTTTTAACATCAAGTTCTGTCCTCTTTATGTAACATAAATAAAACTTCTCTAAGCAGAGATGATGTTACTTCTCTGTTCTGTACACTGGCTATCACACTCTTGACCCTTTGCTTAAATACTCCTACATATTGGCCATTTGGTATCCAAATGTCTTGCAAAGTAAATGTGTACCATATTGGCACCTTTATCTGTGGAGCAAATAACTTCTGGAGGGCAAAGGAGCTTAATTCCCCTCCTCTAATGCCACAGCTCTAATCCAAGCAGGGTGCTTTGTTGCTAGGTACTCTTTTTAAAAATCCACAGATGGATACCTGCTGTCCTCACTATTTGTTTAACCCTATATAAGGGGAGGAAAAGCAGAGGATGCAGACTTTCAGCACTTGCCCTTTCACCTTGCCTTGTTTTAGATAACTTACATTTGCTCTCTAATAATTCTTTCCCTCTGTCGACAGTCTTCCAGTGTTCCAACTAAGTCCTGGATGTTTTGAAATAGTGTAAGATTTTGTTCCTCAAGAAATCTGAACATCTGAAGTAACTCTTCTGGGTCTTTGAAATATATCTCTGGCTCCTTATGCAGAAGAAAGAATCCTATCAACATGGCTGCAGTTCTGTTAAGAGATAGTACTTGAAAAAAATCTAAAACTCAAAATTCATGCTAGGATGTGGGTGAATGTTTTCAGGATTGCATTGCATTAGACACTCTGGGGTTGCGGTTACACGTGCGAGATAAAGTGGAGGGGAAGAGAGGCTATTTTCTCTGGTGGAAGTTGACCTGCAGTTGCGCGATCACACAGTCTTTTGAAGCTCTGGACACAGCCCACCACTGTGCGATCAGGTGCAACCGTGGGTGAGTTGGGGGGGGTGTTGCCGTTTGTTTCCAATGCACGAGGGATCGATGATTTGCACCTCAGCCCTGAGGGCTCCCTATGGATTATGCGATGATGTGCATACTGAGAAGGGGGGGAAATAACGGCATGGCGTTGGGATGGCCTCATCAGACCATCCCAACATCATGAGAGCACGCTGGAGCGATCAGACAGGGGCAAGTCCACCCAAGGTCTGTAGCAAGCAGTTTACAACCGAACTTTCCCCAGTGCCTGTTTACTCCACTTCTGCAGTGGAGCAACATGGATTGCTGCTGGCTGCGGGATGCTTCCCAGATGTTCATGTCTGATCACACACTTTAAATCCGCTTGACATTCATGCCTATGTTGGAGCTAATTGTGCGTATGAACACAGCCTGGGTTGCACTTGCCTTGCAAATCCCTTTACAAGCAAAAATATTTATCAGCCAAATAAATGGCAGTTCACGTATTATTCAGAAGATGAATTTCTTTATTGTATCTTCTGGAAATGTTGTAAGGTGTGTGTGGCAGAAAGTTGTCTGAAGACACAGACAGATAAGCACTGGTAAACTGGCTAAGTCTCCTTGCCATTAACTGCAGTTAATTCCCCTTATTTTACAGCAATCACCGTGACAAATAATAATAATAGTAGTAGTAGTTGTAGTAATATGACATTGTGTGCAGTATAGCCAGGAGATCTGAAGATTGTCTGGCAGCCTTAAGTTCTCTTTGTTGAGCTAGACTTATTTTTTTGGGTTGAGAGGGCTCTGAGAGCTGTGACTGACCCAAGGTCACCCAGCTAGCTTCATGTGGAGGAGTGCGGAATCAAACCCGGTTCTCCAGATCAGAGTCCACTGCTCTTAACCACTATACCACACTGGCTCTCTGTCATAACAAAGATGAGCAACGATGAGAGCAGGAATTGAGCTTTTGTTTTACCAATTAGTTTAGATTTTCTGGAAATTCAACAAAATGTACCTCATCATTGCTAATGTTTTCTTCAAATACTATGATTTATTTTTAGCCTGAAAGCAGTGGGTCTGTAAAACATACCCTTTTATTCAAGTTTCATGGTGCCAAATGCACATATTGTTGATAAAGAGTGTGCATCCTCTGTCCCAACCCAGTACAAGGAAATAATAGTATTAGATATTCTTCCTCCACATTTTTTTTCTACCCATAATTCCCAGAAGTGCACCAAGATTGGGTGTACATTTTAATTGGAGTTTAGGTACCATGTAAAAACAAAATTGGCATTAGCAAAGAAAAAAAGCACTCGAGTTTCTTAGGCTGATTGTAGGGAAGTTGCTGAAGAGCAGATGCTTCCTGTTTTCCCCAACAGTACGAAGACCTCTGAAAATCTGATGCTAAGGTCACAGGATCCACATGGCCCACAAGTTTTGGTGCAGAGGGTCTGTAAATGTATCATCATTGAATTAAGAGCAAAAATACCTTCTTTTTATATAGCTATAACTAATATAATTTCAAAAAATATAATTACCATATCATTTGGTAAGTCTTCCAAGTTAAAGTCCTCATCTGAAGAAACAGTTTTTTCACTTTCAGAGCTATTAAAGCAGGCAATAATTTAACTCAGATTTACATCTCAACTCTAAACAAATTAATGCTTCATGTCAAAGGACAACAAATATTTTTTGTAAAGCAGTGCCTAACACTTTAGCTACAAGAAACTGCATAAATAAATATTACTGGTCAAGCTCTGGAAGAATTTTAATGTGGTCTGCTTTTCTAGACACAAATATAGTAACTTTAGTTCTTCTATACTTCAGTAAAGCTGATAATGCACACTGCAGACCTTCATGGTTGCTAATTTCTTAGCAAATTCCACAGCTTGAAAGCAAGAGCCAGAAGCCATAGGACTAACTCTTTCTGAGTTGCGACTGACTGATTTTGCAGCTTCCAGCTGTCTGAGCTATTTCTACCTCTGTAAAAATGTAGATGGGCAAGCTACAGTCCTTCATGGTCTCTCATTTCTCCATTACTAACACCGTTCACTGGAGTTGCAAATATAACCCATTATTTTTGGTCATCATTTATTTGGGTTTAGCTCAACCTATTTTTAAAAATAGTTAAATTGAACTAACACATACTCTTGATCAAGAAATTAAGCTCCGTACTGTACCTTAATACAGATCTTCTCCTTTCTAGCAAGGATGGTCTTCGGCTCATCTCTACTTTTGATCCACTTCTAAAAAACCTATAGTCAGTTACTTTGAACATTGAAATTGAAATAAAAAAACAGAGGCATCATATGATACCATAATTCAGCAAACAGGATAGAATCCTATGATTCTGCACAAGAAATAAGATCTTCACTGTGTGAGACTGATGGTCTCTCTTTGGAATTTTAGATGACAGGTGAATATGAGGTGCCAGCTGACAGGGAAGCAGCTTCTTTCTTTTTCTCCCCACCCACTGTGAGTTAGATCATACAAGGCTAAGCGCTTGAAGATGCAGACTTTACCCAGTACCTAGTTCCCCAGCAGCCCTGTTTGAGGAGTGAAAAGCTGAGGCCAGGGCTAAGCAGACATGCATGGACAAAGTCACATGAACTCAGATAATGGCAATGAATGAGGGACAGCAGGTTTTAAGTATTGAGCAGGAGGCGATGAATCCAAACAAACAGGCTTTTATTCAGTGACATTGTTCAGCTCAAAAAACAGCTCTATGAGAGCAGCACTTTCATTTATACTGTTCCAAAGCATAACTTTCAACAATGTAACTATATACAAGCAATACTATTGGACCCAAGCAGGGCTCAGCAATTGGGTATCTAGATTGGCTTTAGGACCAATGGGAGTCTTTATTAATCAGCCAATAGGAATTGGAGCTTTAGGATACCAGAGCCCTTTTCAAGCTATTACTGCTTCATATTCTAAACACAAACACAACAGCAGGCTTCTCCTGGGATGTATGGCAGCTGTGCTAGAAGGAAACTGTAGGACTGCCAGTGAAATCCTATGCAGAGTTTCTCTGGAAAAATTCTGCATGGGACTGCAGTGAGCATTATTGATTTATATGGGTTAGTATCAGGAACAGACCAAAAGATCATGTTCTCTTCTGCACTGCCTGGAAAGGGGTGTGATTACATTCAAGGCAGGAGAAACATGCATACTGAAATATTGATAATAGGCACCAGTGAAGTGGGGAGATCCAAACAGTAATGAAGAGACGTGTGTGATTTCAGTGACAGGGTTCTGCTATTTCATAAGGTAAAAGAAGCCAAAACTCCACTAGGCATGTTCATCCTTTTTTTGGTATACCCTCAGCCTATCAAGACTGTATACATTTACTGCAAAGGAACTTTATTGGGATTTATTTCCTGGCTTAGACCTTCCTGGTCATATCAAACAGATGCTGCAGAGACCACTTGTAGTTGAAGCCCATCCTTTGCTCCATTATAGCAAAAACCTTTCAGCTAGAACTTTTGGTACAGGCATGAGTCTGGTATGACTGCGTTCTACTAAACGGCCACTCTCTCCTTACCTGAGCTTACTGAAACTTTCCTTTTTTGGTCCTGATCAGAAATGCTGAATGAGTATTTTTTATTTAACACATTCTTTCCATATGGACTTTCTGGAGCAGGTATGCCTTTGCCTAAAGATACAATTCAAACAACATAAATGGCTAGATCCAGTTCAAAATTTATGCTTGTGCTAGAGCTCTTGCACAAGTGGGAATACAAGAAAATACTGTGACCAACTGGAATGCGTCCAGGAAGCTTACAAGATAGACAAAAATGCAATAGCTCTCCAATTTCTGCCCCAGCAACTGATATTCGGTGTCCTGATGCCTCAGAACCTAGTGACTCCCTTTAGCAATCATGTCTAACATCTATGAATAGGCCTACCCTCAAAATTTGTCCAGCCCCCTTTTAAAGTCAAACTAGTGGCTGTTAACACAGCTTGGGAGGGACAATGAATTACTAAGGAATGTGTGAAATATTTTCCTTCGTATGTCCTAAACCTACCATTAAACAAGTTCAAATATCCACATCTGTTAAAGTGTATATAGCATCATGGTTTTAGACAAAATATCTCCAATCTACCAGAATATTAAGATTAAAATGTTAACATAGTACAATATATTATGATACTACTACTGATCAGTTTGCCCAGGTATCCTTAGATTCTTTTATCATGGAAGTGGGAAAGCAATTCTTGCTTTGTTCATAGTACATGAAACATTATGTTTCTCCTTAGTCATCTTTTCCCCAACTAAAGAGCATCAAATGTTAGCCTTTTCCTGCAAGTAAATACTTCAGTCTCTTCATCATCATCTCATTTTCTGTATATTTTACAGTAGTATAATATCTTTTCTGATGTGGTGTGGCTAGAATTGTACTCAATATTTTAAATAAGTCTGTACTAATTTTTTTTTTGCAATCAAGTCACGGTTTTCAAGGCAAAGGATGATCAGAGGTGGTTTGCCATTGTCTACCTCCATGCCATGACCCTGGTATTCCTTGTAGGTCTCCCATCCAAACACCAGCTAGGGCTGATCCTACTTAGCTTCTGAGAGCTGATGAAATCAGACCCGCCTGGGCTATCCAGGTCAGAATTTTAAATATGGCTGTATTATAGATTTACATAAAGATATTACAATCCCATTTTATTTTCTCTCTCGTTCCTAATAATTCCTAACACAATACTTGCCTTTGTAGAATAGTTATTTAGAAATTTTTTATGTCTTCTCCCCAAGGCAGCTTACAAAATAAAAGAACATAACATTGAAAGGTATTAAAATTTTAAAAATCCATTCCAGCACAAAAATGAAGGCCATAAAAAACAGACCACCTGCAGCTTAAAGCAACAGTTTCCAGCAGGGCTTTTTTGGTAGAAAAAGTCCAGCAGGAATCCATTAGCATAATAGGCCACACACAACAGTAGAAATGCATTAGCATATTAGGCCACACCCCTGGCAGCACAGCTCATTAGCATATTAGGTGGGGGTTGGGAAAGCACAGGGCAGGCATGGAAATATGCCTCTTCCCCCCCCCGAGCTTCTCCGTCCCACTTCAGCATCACCTTTCTAGTCTACACCTTCCCCTCTGAACCAGACAGCCGGGGAAAGGCGCTGCTGAAAGATCCCTGGCACTTCAGCATTGCCTTTTTAGTCTCCTACCCCCCACACCAGACGACTATTGCGGAGAGACTTGGGGAAGTGCGGGGGGCATGGTTAAATGCCTTTCTCTCCCCCCCCCCCCCCAGATCAGGGAGGGAAAGAAAGGCATTTTCAATGTGCCTGGGTTCCCTGCCTGCCCTTTTCCAGCTGTGACATGTCAACTAGAGAAGGGAAGGCAGAGAGAGGCTTTTCCTTGTCAATTTCACTCTCAGCTGACTGGCCAGGAGTGAAATTGACAAGGATATCCCTAGGGCTCCCCAGTGGGAAAGAAGGCATTTTAACATGCCACCTTTCCCTCTTGTGTGTAACCTGGGGAGGGCAGTGTGTTCTGTAGCCACGCATGCCAGAGGTTTTGGTTGTAGACGTGGCCAGCCAGAACTCCGTTCCTGAGCGTTCCTGCCCCAAAATAGCCCTGGTTTCCAGACTAAAATAATTTAATTAATTAATTAATTAAAATAATTAATAATTGTGTGCCACTGAGTAGCAACCAACTCAAGGTAAGCCCATGGCCCTGGGGGTTTTCAAGGGCAGAGACAAACGGAGGTGGTTTGTCATTGCCTTCTTTCGCATAGCAACCAGAGTCTTCCTTGGTGGTCTTCCATGCAAGTACTAACTGTGGCCAGCCCTACTTTGCTTCCAAACTCTGACAAGATTGGGCTATTCAGGCTGCTCAAGACTAAAATAGTATTTTAAAAAATCAATGTAATTAAAAGCCTGAGAGAACAGAAATGTTTTGGCTTGGAGCCTAAAAGAAAGCAACAAAAGCACCAGGCAAGCTTCAAGGAGAAGAGCATTCCATAAGCGGGGGGCCACTACTAGGAAAGCCCTATCTCTGGTTGCTACCCACCTTGCCTCTGAAGGCAGGGGCACAAAGAGCAGGCCTTGCGAGGCAGATCTTAACTGGTAGGCTGGACAATATGGGAGGAGGTGGTAGCTTCACACAGTCACTAGACTATAGCCAGATCTCAGAAACTAAGCAGGAGAACATTTCACTTGAGGTGCTGCCACTCAATTGTATCTGTAACTGTACTGTTACAGATATTCAATCATGGTATCTTGAAGAATTATGGTATCTCACTACATAGGAGTGAGGCCAGGGCATTTTGTACTCATATGAAACTATATGTCCACTATCTTTATTTTAATAGGAAATTATCAGTGCAATCATAAACAAAGTTCTAAGTTCACTGAAGTCAATGGGCTTGGAAGGGTCTAACTATGCTCAGGGTGGCACCATGTATTATTGATCATGAAGCAAATACAGGGCTGCAGTGCAAACTAGTTCTATGGACTGTGTTTAAAAAAGGATACTTACTTAATCTGCGGTATAATACATAAGAGGGCTGTGATCTTAGACCAGGCTTTTCATGACCAGGAGCAAAAAATGAAAGTCTTGACATTCTTTTCTTCTCTGGTTTCCTTTTCCCCCTTTTTTCCAGTTGCTTTTCTTGCCACTCTTGGGGAGAAATGCTCATCAAAAAATTTTCATAAGATAAATACTGCCTCAGAACTTCTTCAGAGTTTGCAATGTCACTGCAAATGTTAAAAGTTAATAGCTGACAATTTGGGTATTTTAACATGATTCACTCCTACTGATGACCATTCCTCACATCATTCTATGTGACAATAGACTTGATGATCTCTGCAAATTAGTAGGCCAGTGAAATGGGGCCAGCCACAAATACTAGTTTGTGTATACTTGAAGGAACTTTCCTGTTATTGAGAAAGTATTCATTTGTAGGTTTAAAAAAATAAAACAAAACGGTGTGACAAGAGCCAAGCATGCTCTTTGCCCTCTAAGAGTTAAAGAATGTTGACTGCAACTGATTGTCAGTAGGAAAAAAGAAAAACAGGAGAAAGGAGTGGCTTCATCAGGGCAGTCTAAAAGCATACAGTATCCATGATGTGGGGGCTATTTAACAAGTTGCACTGAGCAGTGGTCAGGACCATCAGGTAGGTGGAATCTACCTGCTGGGTCAGAAGCCCTCCAGAGGCACCATTTGGGCTGCTATTTGGAAGGACCTGCCGCTCCCGCAAATGCCCAGAGACCTAGGTTACTATGCCTTCTGACTTTTTAGTTCTAATGCTGAAAAGACTAGGAGGATAACAAGGAGAAATCACTCATCGGTGGAGAAGATTCCTTCAGGGCTCTGATTCTTGGCTTGTTTCTACCTCCTGATGCTTGGCTTACATTTCCAGTCCCTGGTGCTTTTGGTCTGCTGCCCCAGCCTCAACACTAGTGAAGTCATAATTCTGTCTTCCTCTCTTAAGGTCACTTGCTTGTGATGTTACAGGCTACAGCTGGGGAGGGGTTAAAATTGGGGTCCCAGCTCTGTATGAGCTCAAGACCATCACAAGGGACCACTGTACAAGAAGAGTGAAGCTAAAACTAAAGATATTACTCTGGTTGAGCATGAAGAAGTACAAGAACTGGTATAAAATTTTTCAGAGCGAGGCATCAACTTTTTCATTGACAGCTATTTTCTTTCTGATTATGGGTTCTTTGAATCCAGCCCACTGAGTCCAAAAATACATCAACTGCAGTTTTTCTTGTTTGTTTAATAAATATTGTTGCTTTTTCTCAGCAGGATAATACTGGCATGATGAAAATCAATTTGAGAAATCACATTCCCCCTATGAACTTAGAAATTTTATAAACTACTTTTCCAGAAACTCACTTGTGGCAGCTTACAAGGTAAAAACAATGGCTGCATCCCATTTGGAGACAGACGTGATGACAGAGAACTAACATTTGGCCCTCTCTTCTGTAGATGGAGGCACAGAGAACAGGGCTTTGGAAGAGGTTCTAAGGTAGTGGTCTGGGCAAAAAACAAAGCTAAATCACAATAGAAGCAAAGCAAAAAGCTCACCTTTTAATTGAGAACACCTCATTCATTGCTGCATTCACCTCAGTTGTCACTTCCAGCTTAGATTTTGCTTCCTGAGTTGCTCTAAAATAACACATTTGTTATTAACTCTGTTTTTCTAGGTATGTGTGTGCAGGGAAAGAAAGCATAGATGTACTTTCTGTTCCACTGAAAAACAGGTGTATTATGACACTGGAAGGGGGGGGGGGGTACACAGCCTTCTTCTTCCTCCCTTCTGCCCCCACCCTATTCATTTTCCAAAGCAAAAGGTTCAGAAGCTTATGGAAACTTGTATACTTCCACTATATGACTATTAATCAGGCAGCCAGAATGCCTTCTTAAAATTCTCTCATTAAAAAGTCCCATCATTACGACAGCATCAAAGGTGTTTTCCACAGGGGGACAAGCTTGTGTGATTTCCTCATTGCTGATGCAGCTGCTGATGCAACACAGTAGCACTGGAGCTTTCACATGGTGAGTTTCCCTATAGCTTCCCTGCCCCCCTGCCCAGGCTTTTCAGTTGTTGGTTTTTTTAAAAAATCAGCCATTTCATAAATAATGTTATAGCAATCACACAATAATGTTATAGCAATCTATTTTGTTATATGAGACATTCAGACTCCTAGATGCAGCAGAACACTATATTTATGTTATAAACTTGCATGAGGGACCTAACATTCCCTAGTGCCTGGACGACTGTTATATTTACTTCATCTCATTATGCTCTATTCTGAATTAATGTTGTTCTTGTTTGCTTTTTTAAAAGGAAGCCAACTCTTGCATATTAATTTACCTCAGTTATCAATCCACACTTGGGAGAGTTTACATCTATGCTCATGTTCTGCCCATTTTTTATTTGCCACTGGGAACCCCACTGCAGCAGAGCAGGTGGGAAATTCCTGTGTGTGAACAGGTGGCTAGCCTCCAAGAAGCCTATTATGAGGATGACTAAAGCTCCTTCTACACAGTGCCATGGTCCAATCTGGAGTGGGAACAGCACACACAAGGAACAGAGGAAAATATGCAACTCCAAGTCCTTTCCACACTTGGATCTCATCCCTGGTTTTATCAGAATTCAACTCATGACACAATACCTTGCATTTATTCCTGGTTATAACAGCATCCATTTATCCTGGGACAAGTGTAGGGCAAAACCAGAGAGACCTCAAAGTAATGTGGAAACAAAAAATACCCCGATATAATTACAGGGGTGAACTCACGTGTAGGATAGAATGTAAGGGAAATTCCGCACTAGACCTTAAATCCTGGTTCAACCCTGTCCCTGAACTTACATTCAACACTACACTCGAGTTCACCCCTGTAATTATATCGGGGTATTTTTTGCTTCCACATTACATTGAGGTCTCCACGGTTTCGCCCCACACTTGTCCCGGGATAAACGGATGCTGTTATAACCAGGGATAAATGCAAGGTATTGTGTTGTGAGTTGAACTCTAATAAAACCAGGGATGAGATCCAAGTGTGGAAAGGACCTAAGTTCGGGGACAGGGTTGAACCAGGATATAAGGTCTAGTGCAGAAAGGAACACTGTGATGGAGTTCAAAGCCCGGGTCTGGAGTCTCCATTCTGTGAACTCTGTTTCATGAAAATCAACCCCATTATGTAGGTATCATGTCTGTGAGTGCTGTATACATAGTGAATCACAATGACAATAACAGAAATTGTAACCATGTCTAACATTTTAAGAGCATCTACAGAACTTCTATCATTCTCTCTGAGAAACTCCTCAAATGCAAGTGTATCTTCTTCCAGTTTCGTTTCAGCAATTTTGGCCCTTCGCTCTTCTTTTGCTGCCAGTTTCTCCAGCTTTGTCATGGTGCATTGTTTCACTTTTACTCTGTACTGAGAAAAAAACCCATTTTTTAAACAATCATATATAAAATGATATTAATATTCAAGTGAGCTAGTAAGTCAGGCTATGAGAGGGCAGATAATTTATCTCCTGGGTCACTGGATCAGGGACTTGATGATAACTGATCATTCTTATCTCAGCCTTAGCAGTGGTGCCAAAAATCCTGTTTTCTTTCATAAAATGGAGTGCTAGTGCTTGCTACATTTTAGTCATAGTGCCTGCGTATTAAGAATCAGAATAATACAGAGAAGTTTACAAATGCATACCCTGCCTATCACAAATGTGTCACTCAAGGAGGTACTCCTCGAGCAACAAGTTAGCCTTGATCCAGCACAAGGGCTCTCATGTACACAAAGAACTGTTTCACAGGTGCAGCCATAGGCGTCAGCTACGGGGGGGCTTGGGGGCTGGGGCCACCCCTGAAATTTCCCGGGGGGGGACTGAGCCCCCCCGGTGAAACGGGGTGCCCGCCCACTGCCGCAGATCCTCGCCGCCGAGAACCTCCCCCCCGACTCCCTTGCACTCCCTCCCTCCCGGGGGCCATCACGGCAATGTGCCCAGCGTAATGGCGTCACCCGGTAATGACATCATCACGCCAGGCACGTTGACGGGCGACGCTCTAGCAATTGCCCCAAAACTCTATGGCACGGATCGAGCCGGGGGAAGGGGGGACAGAGGGACAGCCTGTGGGGGGGAGAACCGGTGGGCCCAGTGAGCACCGTGGGGGGAGCAGCGGCCTGTGGCGGGCCCAGCGAGCACCACCAAGGCCTGCCGAAGACCACGGGGGAGGGTGAGAAGCAACGGGCCTGGCAAGCGCCGCCGAGGCCCAGGGGAACAGCGGGTCCAGTGAGCGCTGCCGAGGCCTGCCAGAGACCGGGGGAAGGGAAGGAGCAGGGGGGCAGACGGGAGCCAGGGGAACAGGCCCGGGGGGGAGAGATCACCAGCCTCAGCTCCTTCTCCCCCCTGCGAGTATTGCGGGGGGGCCCCTTGTACAAATATAAATGCTACACTGATTAAAATACTCACACAAATTACACACAGCTGCTTTCTATTTGGCATTTCAAAAGGAACACACAAGCACTTGCATATCACTATGAAAACTTTCACAATCTATGTCAGGTTCCTCCTCTTTGCACCTGCAGATAGCCCCTCACCTACTGGTAGCTTGGATTCACCACACTGTTTACGTGGATGGGATGATTTCTGAATGTGAAGCACAATCTTTCCCCCACCACCACTGCAGCTCAAAATGCCTCCCAAAATTGTTCATAAATACTCTAATACAAGCCATTGTCTTCAAAAGACTCTTAAGTGTATGTACAAAGACCAAAGATTTTTCCTAATTTTTTTTAACCCAACATGAGACCAACTTACCTCACCCCCTCCTGCAGCTCTGAAGATTTTCCTGAGTACCTGATCAGGGATCCACTACTCTTCTCCCCTTACTACATTCTGGAGCTCAGTAAAACTGCAGATGGGTCACAGACTTTACAGACAAGAATTCTTTTGTAGCTGTAGCTACACCTGCTGCTTTTATTGTTTTACCATTATGCCCTTTCATGGCTGGAGCAGGCAACTTTTAAACCTCAGTACAAAGTATGAATGTGGAATGTTGATACATTCACTTGCTGCAGGACAAGCCACATGATGCAAACTCTGTTTTATGTATCTCTCTGCAAGTTCTGTTGGGACCCAAAATTGACACCCCTATCCTACTACAAAGTACTTAGATAGTACTGTCACAGATTTAGGACTACTACTTTTCCATTCATTAAAAAATAACAGTTAAAAGCAGGGCTTTTTTTTTGTAGAAAAAGCCCAGCAGGAACCAATTAGCATAATAGGCCACACCCAACAGCAGAAACTCATCAGCATATTAGGCCATACCCCTGACAGTGCTGGTCATTAGCATATTAGGTGGGGCGCTGGGAAAGCACAGGGCAGACATGGAAGCTTGCCTCTTTCCCCCCCGAGCTTCTGCCCCAATTCAGCATCGCCCTTTCTAGTCTACCCCACTTTCGAACCAGACTGCCAGGGAAAGGCGCTGCTGAAGGGAAAGGAAAAGAAAGGGAGGGAAAGAAAGGCATTTTCAATGTGCCTGGGTTCCCTTACTGATCTTCTTGCACCTGGAGAAGATCAGGAGGAGAAACCCAGGCACATCTGCATGCCTGCCCTCTTTCCCCAGCCTGCCTGCCATGGCGGACAGGTTGGGGAAAGGAAGGCAGGCATGCACACATGCTATTGTGGAGAGACTCAGGGAAGTGCGGGGGGGATGGTTAAATGGCTTTCTCTCCCTCCCCGAGATCGGGCAGGGAAAGAAAGGCATTTTCAACGTGCCTGGGTTCCCTGCCTCCCCTTTTCCAGCTGTGACATGTCAGCTAGAGAAGGGAAGGCAGAGAGAGGCTTTTCCTTGTCAATTTCACTCTCAGCTGACTGGTGGGGAGTGAAATTGACAAGAAAATCCCCATGGGCTCCCCAGAGGGAAAGGCGGCATTTTAACATGCCGTCTTCCTCTCTTGTGTGTAATGTGGGGAGGGTGTGGCCAACTCAGGAGCCAGCCAAAACTCCGTTCCTGTGTGTTCCTGCCCCAAAATAGCCCCGGTTAAAAGAACTAAAGCTTACCTCCAACAGAAACAACTCCTTCTGTTCATTGATGTAATCTACTATAGACTGCTTATCACTTTGACAACCTTCAAGAAAATTAGAATTGTGTCATTTCTTAAATCTCTGAAGTTTGTAGGTTTAAAGAAATTATACTTACATTCAAGGAATTACATGACTGACAATAAACACTCTGGAAAGACAAATTTTTCCCAGAGACTGACTAAATAGGATCTCTTATATACTGGCTTAATCTAGACCATATTAAACAGTTATTAAGAAATCTTAATTATGATTCAGGACAATATCTGAATTGAAAAATCATGTTTGTACTTAGCTGGAAAACCAAAACCAAAAATAATGGCCTGTGAGTTTACAGTACATGGTTCACTGATTTATTTTTATTTAAAACATTTATATTCCACCTTATTTCAGACAATGAACAAAGCTGTGAGGACATAAATAGCAGTTGAATTAACTATATTAAACAGACTAATATGCACAAATTACAAATTTTAAAGCATTCAGATATAACACATACAAGAATTAAAACACACAGAACCAGCAAACGCACAGCAAAATCTGTTGGAACAATTCACCTGCCACCAAATGCTCTCTGACTGCCTTACATGCCTACCTAAATGGAGCAAGTGAATATGCTCTCCTCACCCATTCCAGTAGGCCATTCCAAAGGCCCACAATGGAAAAGGCCCATGATCTTGCTGAAGCCATACGGACAATCCTAAAGAGGAGGCTGTCTGAAGTATGTTACTGACACATGTACCAAATGTACTTTGGTAACTATGAGAGCCCTATGCCATGAAGGGCTTTAAAGGTAACAACCAGCACTCTGAATTGGGTCCAGAAGCAAATAGGAGTACTGCAGTTATGTGTTCTGAGCAGGTCAGCAGGATCTAGATAAAGGGCCAGTTTACAAGTTGGATGCAACGGAAAGAAGGCACTCCTACCAACAGCACCTACCTGTTTATCCATGAATGAGTCTGAGTCCAGGAGCACCCCCCACCAAGATCTTAATTTGATCTACTACAGAATGCTTAACCCCATCTAAATCTGGTAAATCAACACCACCCAAACATTCTGCCTTCCCAGCCAACATCAACTCTTGTCTGCATTAAGCTTTTAATCTGTTTACCCTCGGCCATTTGACCAGTCTTGAGACAATGCCTCCACAGCTGCCTCCAGAGGCTTGGGATAGTAAGATAGAAATCAGCATGTCATCAGCATGTTGGTAAGATCCCATCTCCAGGTCTCCCTATGATCTTGGCCAGTGGTCTTACATAAGAGATTATAGAGTGTTAGGGATAAAATGGACCCTTGAGGCACCCCACACATCAGGTCCCAATTACCTGACTCTGCTTCTCCTATGGTAACTCTTTGTTTCCTGCCAACAAAAAATAAGCCAAACCAGAGGAGGGCAGTCTCTTTTAGCTCAAACTGATTGCAGCTGATCCACCAAAACATTGTAGATGACTGTATCAAATGCTGCTGATAGGTCTAACAGTCTCAGCAGTGATGTATTATCCTTATCTAACTGTAAGTGGAGATAATCAACCAAGACCAACAGGGCTATTTCAGTCCCAGATTCTGACTTAAAGCCAGACAGAAACAGGCCAAGGACAGATGTTTTATCCAGAAATACAGCTAGTCTGGCACAACCTGCTAAATTATCCTGCCCAGAAAGAGAAGACTGGACACAGGTCAAAAATTGCACACATCCCTCTTATTCAAAGATGACTTCACAAGAAGGGACCTAAGCACAGCTTCCTTGTAAGACAGACAAATTAATAATCTTCCCAAAGTCTTTAGCTCCTTTTCTCAGCAGGGTTTTAATAGCCAGGAGGGCAATGATCCAGTATGCAAGAAGTGGACTTCAGAACTCCAAGAACTCTGTCAACATTGAGGGAAACCAACTTGAAGTTATCCATGGATCTCTGACAAGAGGTCACCACTGATATCCCCAGCACAGGATCTACAGCTAAACTGGCATCTAAGTCAGACCAGATGAGAGAGATTTTACCAGCAAAGAAAGGAGCAAAATTATCTCAGCTAATTTCCAAATCAGAGTCAGGAGAGTGAGACATTATGGCCCTGGACCACCCTAAATAATTTTGCTGGACAAGATTAATCCAGTACAACGATAGGGGCAAAGAAAACCTTCTTTGCCACAATCACTGCCATCTCATAGACCTCAAAATTTATTTATTTATTTATTGTTTGCATTTATATCCTGCCCATCCCGCGAGCAGGCTCAGGGCAGGTAACATCATTTGAATAAATACAATTTCAATTTAAAACATTAAACATTAAAACACAATAAAACATTATAACAATTAAAACAATGGGTACAGCTTGAAACCACGTCCGATGGCTATAAAATTCTGGCCTAATAAAGGCCAATTGTCAGTGGTCAGTAGACAGGTGACAGATGGGTGACAGCAACCTCAGGGAGGCCATATATAGGCACCCGCTGCCTCAACCAAAGGCCTGGCAGAACAGTTCTGTCTTGCTGGCCCTGCAGAACTGAAGAAGATCCTGCAGGGCCCTGGTCTCAGTAGGGAGCATGTTCCACCAGACTGGGGTCAGGAGAGAAAAAATGGGCTCCACAGAGTGTTTTTTGATTTGGCACAAGTTTTTTTGTTTTTTAACCAACAGTGCTCTAGCTATCTTCCCATCCATTTGAACTAACTCATGTGATATTATTATTATTATTATTGCCCCATCCCAGCTTACGCCGGGCTCTGGGTGATGTACAAGACATAATGTCATAAAATATACCAAACATTAAAATTCTGTGTATAACTTTATAAAAATTACAGTACAGATAAAACAATCCAAGATGAATTGATAAACTACAATTGCAGATGTTGTTTTGTCTTTGGAAGCTGCAAGACTCAAAGACAGGAGTGCTGGGCAGCCAGGAAATGAAGGCAGACAAGCAACTCTAACCTGTTTTCCTGATTATCTGGAAGCTCAAAGCATATGTGGGGTTCTCAGCTATGGTTAGCACAAGCCACGGTTCAGCACAATGGTTGAACTGAACCAGTGATATATTTAATGAGGAAATGTTCTCATTTCAGAAGATATGACAGATTACTGCAAACCATGTGTCTTCTTTTGAATTTAAATTTATATCTTAACTCCCATCCAAAGCTATATAGCATTTCAACCAGTGAGGGCTAAGAGATCCTACTGCTATTCAGTGTGCAGACTTTAGCACAAAGGTTCTCTGACTGATCATTCTGTAACTGAACATACTTACACTGTGCAAAAGCAAGAGCCCAGTTTAGACTGGGAATTTTTTCTACTGTTTCTGTGTCTCTTTCAACACCATATTCCAGTTGTCGTATAGCTGTTCGAGACCTTGCTCTTGATGAAATGGTACTCTTTTCATGCACCTTCAAACGATGTTGAGCTGATCTAACCTGAAATTGAAGTGCATGTTTAGGATCTAGGTCTTAGCTTCTTTTTCCTCTAATCAAATTTAGGCTTCAAATTTATGGAACATGTAGGGGAGCAACACTTAACTTTTTAAACACACACACATTTAAATTCTACTCAAGTAATCACTTTAGTAGGTGCCAGTTTGGTGTAGTGGTTAAGTGCGTGGACTCTAATCTGGGAGAATCGGGTTTGATTCCTCACTCCTCCACATGCAGTTGCTGGGTGACCATGGGCAAGCCATAGTTCTGTCCCAGCTGTTCTCTCAAGGACAGGTCTCTCAGAGCTCTCTCAGCCCCACCTACCTCACAGTGTCTGTTGTGGGGACGGGAAGGGAAAGGAGTTTGTAAGCCACTCTGAGACTCCTTCGGATAGTGAAGGGCGGGGTATAAATCCAACCTCCTCCTCCTCTACCTTTAGTAGATAGTCATTTTAGTAGGTACTCTCCAGTATCATCTTAGAAAACCATAGTTCCTTTGGTACAAGCAATAAAATGAACATACTTCCCACAGTTATGCTATTTTTAAGAATGGCCTGACTACCATTTACCTAGATAGTAGTCAAAAGGTAACATTTACCTAGATGGAGTGGGGCTGGCTTTTTCAGAGCAGGTTAAGACCTTGGGAGGGGGTGGTCATGGATGCTGCCTTGCTGTTTGAAAAACATACTGGCAAGGTGGTCAAGAGTGTCTTCTATCACCTGCATCTAATTCACCCACTTTCCCATTACCTAGACTCAGCTGATCTGGCCACACTGATCTGTGCTTCTGTAACCTCACAGTTGGGATTACTGCAATGCACTCTACATACAGCTGCCCTTGAAGACAACCCGGAAACTACAACTGGTCCAGAATGCGGTGACCCAACTGTTGTCAGGGGCTAGCCACCAGGGACATATGTTGGATGTTTTGAAACAGCTATATTGGCTGCCAGTCTGTTTCTGAGTTCAATTCAAGGTGCTGGCTTTGACCTTTAAAGCCCTTCATTACCTACAACCCACATATTTGAAGGACCATCGCTTTCCATATGTCTCTGTGTGCCAACTGCAGTCTTCAGACAGCCATTTGTTAGCTATTCCACTGGTCCATCTGGCATAGACTAGAGCCCGGCCTTTTCCATCGTGGCTGTAGCTCTGTGGAATAAACTCTATGCAGTGGTAAGATCCGGCCCTCATAACAAATGAGTTCAACACCCCTGTTCTAAGTAATGAATTTATTTTATTTCATTCAATTCATTAATAGCCTATCCCCACAAACTGTGGGGCTCTAGGCGATGTTCAAGAGTTCTAAAAACATTAAAGACATAAAAACAAGTCCAATAATATAATTAAAAGCAGGTGGCAAAATTTTGTAGCTTCCTACCATATCTGGTATGTGAGCACTTCACATGTTCAGGGGGAATAAGTTCTATAAGGAACAAAGGTCCAGGAGGGTACGTAGGGTGTCAACCGTGATGTTAACCATTGCTGTCCTCAACCAAATGCCTTATGGGCATTTGCACAAGATCCTGCAGGGCCCTGATGTTATTTGGCAGAGTGTTTCACCAAGTTGGGGCCAGGGCCGAAAAAGCCCTGGTCCTGGTCGAGGACAGCCAGATCTCTCTGGGGCCAGGGATCACCAGCAGGTTGTTCTGTGAAGAGCATAATGCTCTCCCAGGGGTATATCTCTCAACAAACCCTTCATCACTTAGAAAAACTTCAGTGGATAACTCTACAGATGGCATGATAACAAAACCTTCTTGGCTGTATTAAAGCCACAACATAATCTTTCAAATGTGATCTACATGGTTTGATTGGGTTCAGCTTGAAACTCCCACCACCTGTGTTCTAGCCATCTTCTCTGTTAGAAGGAAGAAGAGGTTATTTAGGAGCCACAAGTTTCACTCACTATTCTGAATATTTGTGGTATATTTTATCCAAAGTAGATAATAATTGCACTGAGGACATGTTTTCTAAAGTGATGTATGTTCAACATAAGCATGCAATCAACAGATATTTTGGGGAGAAATTATTGTGTGTTATTGCACTAGTAATTGTTTGGAAGTATACTCTCTGAAAAAATTTCACTAATCTGCTTGTTTTGTTGAATGAATTTTTTAACTGACTTAAAAGGATTTAATCAAACTATGAACAAAATTATGTTAATATATGTATCATTGTTATGTATTGAGCCTGAACTTACTTGCAAAAGGACTTAGCTTGGGACGCATAACAATAGATTGCTAGAATCCTAGAATGGGCCCGTAGGGAGACAGGGATCCTAGAGGAAACCAGTCGGGGAAACAATAGAGTGTAAATAGCCCATCGCTGGGAGTGGGGTGTATCCTTTTCAGGCATAAATACCGGGCTTCAGCCATGGATAGCCAGTCTTCTTTTCTCCTTGCTGTAATCACTAATAAACTATGAGCTGATCATTCTACGCGTCTGAACCCAGTATATTTCAATCATGATCAGTAATAGTTGACAAATAGATAGCTGCACATACCTTTTCTTTTTCTGTACACTCTACATCTCTATAAAGATAGATTTCACTGTCCAGATGTCTAAATGGACTTGATGGTTTACTATCTTAAAATAAAGTTTAAAAAATATATTACTGTCTAATAGCATTTAAGATTCAGCCAAAAAAAGCAGTTCTAGATGGCTACAAAACTATGATCCAGAAAACTTTTAAATGGCAGGCTTCATCTTAAAATTATTTGTCAAGTTTGAAGTGACACACATGAATTTCATCAGCTTAAGTGAGTTTTTTCCCTTCTTTAAACAGTATAGGTGTAAAAACACAAACAAAGTCTTGGGATTCGGAAAAGCCTGCTAAACCAGACATCCTTATATTGATAGCTCCCAGGGACCAAAAGTCCATGGTAAGCCTTGAAGCTATCTTTTTTTCTGGAAAAAGGAGCTATCTTCAGTACAAAGAAATGCAGCTGAACGGCCTGAAAAAGGCTATAATCACCCCCTTCTTATGTTAGAAAAGGGAGAGGTCTCCAATCTCTGAGAGGCACACACCATCCCACTACAGAAACATCTAGCCATAATCTAGACCAGGGCTCACCAACCTTTTAGTGCCTATGGACATCTCTGGAATTTTGACATAGGATGATGGGTACAACCACAAAATGGCTGTTGTAAGCAGGGATACCAATGACATGGGAAGCTGAGGTACACAGAGAGAGAAGCTCAAGTGCAGGGAAGAGAGGTAATTTTCAAAAAAATACAATAAGAAAGAGGAGTGAGAAAGAGAATATAACCAACAGTGTGGTGACAGCTGTTGCTGAAACAATGTCGTTTTAATCTGCTCAGTCAGCTCTCCAATCAGAAGCCCTGTTGGGCAGAAGCCACATCTGATCCCACTCACTTTCTAAAAACACTTGGTTGGCACCACAGTGAGGGTAAGTGCAATTTCAGTTGATTCCCCTTTGAGCTACAGCCCCCTCCCAGTACCACATGGCAAACTGCTTGAGAGGGTCCCTTGATCCTTACAACCAGCTCTGTGGTATGCACTAGAAACTGCTGGAAAAGGGGAAAAGCAAGAAAGATAAAGGGTTGGGGTGGCTCAGAGGTTAAGTCACTGAAGCTGCAGTTCGGAAGGTTTGTAGCTCGGCAGTTTGAGACCCTAGTGCTGTGTGACAGAGTGAGCTCCTGTCTCTGTCCCCAGCTCCTGCCAACCTAGCAGTTTGAAAGCAAGAAATTACAAGTAGATAAGTACCGCTTTGGTGGGAAGGCAACAGTGTTCCGTGCACCTTGGCATCTAGTCATGCTGGCCACATGACCATGGAAATGTCTTTGGACAGCACTGGCTCTTTGGCTTGGAAACGGAGATAAGCACCACCCCCTGGAGACGGATTCGACTAGCTTTTGAACAAGGGAAACCTTCACCTTTTTAGGAAAGATATACTTCTACAAATCTACACTCTTTGTGGAAGCTTGGACCCAACCCATAGTTCCCCTCCCCCCACACACCCTGAAGTAGTAAAGCACTATTTGCTGTCACGACTATGCCATTGTGAAAATGTTAAAAATGGCTTGTGGACTCTGTTACACTTAGACATCCCTTTAATAACTTCTGCAGTTGCTCTATGAAGATTACAGTTAGCAGCTGCTTCACCAAACTGGAAGACTAGGAAATTAGCCAACCTACAGGGTGCCAAAAAACAAAATGGTGACCTCTGACTGAGCTACATAAATACACTGGTAAGACAACTACTGCTGTCCTCTTCAAAGGAGGCACACAGAAGCTGCTTAGCAGCACAGCTCCACTGTGTGATGTCCCCTGCATTACAAAGGACAAGACAAAAGAGTCTTCTGATCTGCATGAGCTGCCCAAAGGTTTTGACTGAGGCTGCATTTGCACTGCAGCAATCACTCAAAATGAGATTACCCTACATGGACAAGGCAATCCAGCTGCAAATTATTGCTGCAGGAAGGAAAAAGAATAGTTTTAATTCATCAGAGTCAACAGAAAAACTTGCCTGACCCTATGTTTCCCACAATATGCTTCAAGGATCTCTAAGAGAATTCTCTTCATCTTTATATTAAGCTACAGCCTAGCCCTCTGCCCCTCTAAGTCCTGGGAGGCGGGAGCTAACAGTTTGGTACACAATTCTACAGTAGTATTCTGTGTATATGAATGAACAATGTACCGCTGTCATCTCCAATCAAATAGGCTTTCTTTTTTGAAACACCCCCCAAACCCCTCCGCCATAGCTGTGATCAGACATGACAGTGGGGAGAGCACTCATACAGCTGTCAACAATGGCTCAATCACACCCCTGTTAACTCTGAAGAAAACACTGTGTTACTAGTCTAATCTCCTACCCCTTGGTCTTGCTGCCACATCCAGTCAGAAGCTCTCCCCACCATGACCACAGCTATGGCTATATTAGGCCCTGGGCCCTACAACTGTCAAATTATCCTGGAGAACAGAGAAGGATCTGTCAGTCTCAGAAAGTTCAGCTTCACTGATTTTTCTAGGTTGTACTAATCATGGGTACTATAGTTCCACAATATTTCCCGGCTAAGATGTAGCACATGTATATGGAGGCATCCAGAGAAGCTGAGACATTCTATAGCCTCATGGCTCAGACCATGCTTTCTCCACATTTGGACAGCTTACCAAGGTACGGTATGTTTTAATCAATGTTCAGTTAAGCCAATTACAACTATAGAATTCAGTACTGCTTCCCACTCCCCATTCTGTGGCAGGTTCCAAACATGGACTTTCTTGACTTTGGCAGCACACATCATTTACATTTGCTAAGATTATATAAAAACATATGTTTACCACTATTATTTTCTGATCCCAAACATGGAGAATAAGACTGTGATACATATGTTGCCATCTCCACACTGTAAAACTCTCCGTGGATCTAGCAAAACAGAGAAAGAAAAACAATAACAAGAAAAATTAAAATAACTGTTAAGTTCTAAAAATCCAACATGCACCTAAATAACTTCTTGAGCCAAGAAAAATTTGGGCATTTTGTAGATTAAGCAGTAACATTCACAGCTGCACAAGTCTTCTCAGTGTGTAAAATTTGGGTTTATAATGCATACCTGGAGTTGCAGATAAATGGAAAAACCAGACATGAGTTGTTTTTTTACATTTTTAATGTTACATGTATCTTTCCTGTGTTTTGAAAATATGTCTGTGGAAATATGTTTTGGCCTGGCACCTAAATGACAACAAGGTAGGAGGCAGGCAAGCCCCAAAGGCAAAGTTTTTGTTGTTGTTGTTGTTCAGTCACGCAGTCGAATCCAACTCTTCACAACCCCATAAACCATATCATGCCAGGCACTCCTGTCCTCCGCCATCCACCGGAGCTTGTCCAATTCCATGCCTGTTGCATCAATAACACTGTCTAACCATCTCATCCTTTGCTGTCCCCTTCTTCTTTGACCTTCAGTCTTTCCCAGCATCAGGGTCTTCTCCAGTGAGTGCTCCCTTCTCATTTGGTGGCCAAAGTACCTGAGCTTCAGCTTCAGTTCCCTTCCAGGGAACAGTCAGATTTGATTTCCTTTAGGATCGACTGATCTGATCTCCTTGCAGTCCAAGGGACTCTCAAGAGTCTTTTCCAGCACCATAATTCGAAAGCATCTATTCTTCAGCGCTCGGCCCTCCTTATGGTCCAACTCTTGCAGCCATACATTACTACTGGGAATACCATGGCTTTGACTATACGGACGTTTGTTGGCAGGGTGATGTCTCTACGTTTTATTATGCTGTCTAGGTTTGCTATAGCTTTCCTCCCAAAAATCTTTTAATTTCATGGCTGCAGTCACTATCTGCAGTGATCTTGGATCCTGGGAATGTGAAGTCTGTCACTGCTTCCATTACTTCCCCTTCTATTTGCCAAGGAGTGATGGGGCCAAATGCCATGATCTTAGTTTTTTTGATGTTGAGTTTCAAGCTAACTTTTGTGCTCTCCTCTTTCATCCTCAACAAGAGACTCTTTAGGTCCTCTTCACTTTCTGCCATTAGAGTAGTATCCTCTGCATATCTGAGGTAGTCAGTCAGTCAGTCAGTCATTTTATTGCTCATAGACCAATAGATCGTAAGCAAATATACAAAATGTAGTACATGCAATGGAATACAACATACATTATAATTTACAATTTATAGTTTCACAGAGTTATGCAATTTAGTTTACTGAATACACATTAACTACCTAGAAAGGGCAGAGTCAATTCATTTAATACCACCCAAGGTTATAGATAAAAACTGCCAGTACCAGCATCACATTTGGATCAGTATCAGCTAAGAGATTAGCTACAAGTTCCTGATTAGTAGCAGGACTCCATTTTTGAATGTACACTGAGATCCATCTGTCGTGAGCCATTTTGTATTTCTTACAATCAATGAAAAAATGCCAAATTGTGTCAAAATCGCCTAAATTATAATTGGAAAGTCCCTAGAAATCTACCCGCTAGTTCCCTTAGGGGCAAAACATTTAATCTTGCCTTGGAAAACAATATTCTATATTTGGGGACCGTCAAAAATTTACAATAAGAGGGCAAAGATTCCAGAATTGGAAGACCTAAATAGTACAAGGAACAGACCCTTCGAGCTCGGCAACTTGTACTCCATTTATCCAAGTGTAACACACTAGATTTATATTGCTTCCGTGCAGAAGGATAGTCAATTTGATTGAAACATTCAGAGGAAAATCCTAAGCATTGTAATTTGCCATCAACCATTTGCAGCCATGAACTTCGAAACCTGTCCTTAGCTAAGAGATGCAGATAACATCCCTCTGGGGAACAGAGTATTTTTAGCCTGAGGAAAAAGTTGCCATCCAAGCCTTGGCTTCTAAAGGCTGTTCAGCAAATTCCATACGAATAGCTGGACCAGAAACACATAAGGGGAAATTTGACACAGAACAAAGAAAAGAGATTGAACAAGAATCAAACTTGTAATTAACCCTAGTAATAAATAAAGAAGCCCCATAGAGTAACTGGGAAACCACTTTTGCATGACAAGCACGAATGACAGCAGGCAAAAAGTTACTGTCTGTAGTTTGACATTTTTTTAAAAGGGCAGATGAATGTATTGATTCCAGCTTTTTAGCGGCAGTAATGTGAGCCTTCCAGGACAGGTTATAAGAGAAAAGCATGCCCAAGTAGCGGAAGGTATTAACCTGTTCAATCGGCTGGCCATTAGAGTAGTATCACCTGCATATCTTAGGTTGATTATGTTTTTCCCAGCAATCTTAATTCCAGTTTGTGATTCATCCAGGCCGGAATTTCACATGATGTACTCTGCATATAAATTAAATAAACAGGGTGACAATATATACCCTTGTTATACTCCTTTTCCTATTCTAAACCAATCAGTTGTTCCATGTCCAGTTCTAACTGTCGCTTCTTGACCCTTATACAGGTTTCCCAGAAGACATGTGAGGTGGTCTGGTACTCCCATCTCTGTAAGGACTTGCCACAGTTTGTTGTGATCCACACGATCAAAGGCTTTAGCATAGTCAATGAAGCAGAAGTAGATGTTTTTCTGGTACTCCCTTGCTTTCTCCATAATCCAGTGAATGTTGGCAATTTGATCTCTAGTTCCTCTATCACTTCGAAACCCAGCTTGTACTTCTGGCAGTTCTCTACCCACGTAGTGCTGAAGCCTAGCTTGTAGGATCTTGAGCATGAACTTGCTAGTGTGTGAAATGAGTGCAATTGTGCAATAGCTTGAACATTTCTTGGCACTGCCCTTCTTTGGGATTGGAATGTAAACTGACCTTTTCCAATCCTATAGCCACTGTTGTGTTTTCCAAATTTGCTGGTATGTGGAGTGCAGCACCTTAACAGCATCATCTTTTAGGACTTTGAATAGCTCAGCTGGGATACCGTCATCTCAGCTAGCTTTGTTGTTAGTGATGCTTTCTAAGGCCCACTTAACTTTGCATTCCAGGATGTCTGGCTCGAGGTCAGTGATCACACCATTGTGGTCGTCAAGGTCATTGAGATCCTTCTTATATAATTCTTCTGTGTATTTTTGCCACCTCTTCCTAATCTCTTCTGCTTCTGTTAGGTCCCTACCATTTTTGTTCTTTATCATGGCCAGCTTTGCACGAAACATTCCCTTGATTTCTCCAATTTTCCTGAAGAGATCTCTAGTCTTTCCCATTCTATTGTTTTCCTCTATTACTTTGCATTGTTCATTCAGGAAGGCACCTTATCTCTCCTTGCTGTTCTCTGGAAATTTGCATTCAGTTGGGTAAATCTTTCCTTTTCAGCTTTCCTTTTGCTTTCCTTCTTTCCTCAGCTATTTGTAAAGCCTCATCAGACAGCCACTTCACTTTCTTGGATTTCTTTGTCTTTCATCACCATTTACCTCACCTCTGCAGGCTCGGGCACAGAAAACAGAGTTCAAGAAGAGGATCTTAACTGGCTAGAGGGACAGTATGCGAGGAGGAGGTCCTTCAAGTACTCGCAGCCCCAAGCCATTTAGGGCCTTAAAGATTAGAAGCAGCCTTCTGTGTTATGCTGAGAAACAGATGGGCAGTTTGTAAAGGACTGCACAGAGGTAATATGATCTCAGCATTTTAAACTAACTGAAATGTCTGGACAGTTTTTAAAGGCAGCTCCATGTAAAATACATTACAGTAATCTAGCCTGGATATAATCAGAGCATGGATCACTGTGGCCAGATGATGCTTTACAAGGAATGGCCACAGCTGCATATCAGTACTCTCAGCAGCACTTCTAAGGTATGTGTCTGATTCTTCAAAGGGAGTGCAGCACCCAGGAGCCCAAGCTCACTCCTCAGCAGTGTTCCCTCTAAGCTGAGTTAGTGTGAGCTAGCTCACAGTTTTTTAGCCTCTGGTTCACACATTTTTGTCTTAGCTCAGGAAGGATGGCTCCAGAGCAAACTAATTTAGGCAGTGGTCAAATCGCTCGCTCACAACTTTAATGCCAGCAGCTCACTAAGTAGAATTTTTGCTCACAAGACTCCACAGCTTAGAGGGAGCATTGCTTCTCAGTCTTGTCTGGACTGAGCTTCATCCAACCCAGGGCATTATTTGGGTGCAAACAGATTCACACAGTCATAAAAGGACTAGCAGCATATCTGATACTGAATTAAATTGGTAGTATTTACAATACCATGTCCTGTAATATATTATCATATACAGTATATAGAGTGTATTAATTGTGGACAAAATTAGTCACATTTAAACAATAAATATATTCTTGAAAATGTATTGCTCTAGGTGCTTACAAATTTTTTTTTATTACTAGTGAATACAACCTCATTTTAAAAAGCATATCACTTGTTCCAAAGGAAATATTCTATAGGTTTTTTTCTTACCCCAAAAATTCTATTTTTTTTTAATTGCCTTGGAATGAAACTGGAATATAACCTTTTACAACTACGATAAAGTCAACAAAAATTAACTGAACAGCACCTTTCCCAACAGCTGCTCTAGTCCCTAGAACAGGCGATGCCTTGAGCATGTACAGAACTCCTTTTCCTCCCGCCTGGGTCAACGGAGCCAATTTCCACAAACGACAACCATCAAAAAGTTTCCCGAGAACCCTGAGCTGAACGAGACAACGTCTATCGCTTTAGGCATCTCGCAAAGACCCTCCCCTTACAGCCAACGCAGAAGTCGCCTCGGAGTCTGCTGCCCAGATCCAGTCCGGTCGATATTTTTCGCCTCCGGCTCTCCCTACCTGAGAAAGGTGCTCGGGCGACTGGCAAGAGTTGCAAAAGGCATGCGGATGCCTCCGGGGCAACGGCGCCTCCTCAGGTACTGGCGGCTTACTCCAAGGAGACAGTTGAGGGCAGCCGCCGGCCGACGCGAGCTCCAGGGCACGAGAACAGGGAACAAAAATCCGCTCCCCCGCGCGCCCTCTTTGCCGCGTGAGCCCCCTTCTTCTCCGCTGTCTTTGTCTACGCATGCGCCCGTCTTGGCCGCCGCGTGGATGGCCCTGCTTGCCGGGTCTTCTGCATTGCGCGCTCTGCTCTGAAGAACCCTTGAGGGAGGCGGGTCGATGTGCAGCTTGGTCTTCTGAATATTTGTGCCGAAACAGGTCTCTGAGGGAAAGGCTTGCTTCTCGATCCCCTGTGTTTATTGAGAAGGCCTGCTAAGTAAGCATGTCGAGGGATTGTAGCCTAAATACCCTGGACTCAGTCGCGCCTAACTGTGGGATGCCTGTTACGTATTCCTGGGTAGAAGTGGGGAGAGTGAGGGTTTTTATGCTGCGAGTTTTACAAGAGATCCACAAGTTGTTGGGTATATTACACTGCTGTAACCATTCACCTCCTGACCAAGACTCCCTCTAAGCTGTGGAGTCTTGTGAGCAAAAATTCTACCTTGTGAGCTCCTGGCATTAAAGTTGCAAGCAAGCAATTTGGCTGCTACATAAATTAGTTTGCTCTGGAGCCATCCTTCCTGAGCTAAGACAAAAATGTGTGAGCCGGAGGCTAAAAAACTGTGAGCTAGTTCACACTAACTCATCTTAGAGGGAGCATTGATATTTCCTGTCTGGATAGGGGCTGTAGTTATAATTGATTAAGCATAATTAATAATTATGCGCTTACGATCTTGAGGTTTGTAGAACATGGGAAAATGTTATCCTCCTGAGTATAAATAGAAGCTGATGCCTGCTCAGCTCTTTCCTCCCTGTGACATGTTAGAAAACAAATGCCGGTCATATTTATGGAAGAACCATGTTTAACAGATCATTTTGGCTTGAAATTGGTAGGCAGCTTGCCAAGCATAGAGAAGGATGTATTTTACTTTAGTGAGGAATATAAACACCACTGCAGACTGGCTTTGATGCTCTACCCCAAGAACACTAGGGAAATGAATATAAGTTTGTATAAGAATTATCATAGCAATCTCTTAGAGAAAATTATTGGTTTCTCCCCCTGTATAGAAGGGAAGGCATATATGGTCAAACCATTTCAAGAAGACAGTGTATTTTAACGCATCCCTTTCTGTGTTTCATAATAAAATGTTACTTGTGTTCTGGTTTAAAAATAGATGCACAATCCTGAAAGCAGTTCTTCAGTCATACTGAAGTTCTGTCTCATCCAGCATCCTGTCTCCAGTGGTTGCCAGCCAGATATATTGGAAAAGCCACAAACAGGAAATGAAGACAATGTCCTGCTATTGCCCAGGCAACTAACTCTTCTGTGGCATATTACATGGAAGCCTGATTTATATATTTATGTTTTCATCCCATCCTTCCTCCAGAGAGCTCAAGGCAGCATTCTTCCCTCCTCCATTCCGTCCTGATAACCATCTCATGAGGTAGATTACCTGATAGAGAACAGTTAGCCCAAGGTCACCCAGTTAGCTTAATGGCAAGTGAGGTTTTAAACCATGCAGCGTCCAATGCTTTAACCACCATGAACACTAGAGAAATATACTTTGAAAATAATAGACTTACTTTCTGCCATGAATTTGTCTAATCCCCTTTTAAAGTTGTATAAACCAGTGGCTACTGCTACATTATCTGGCAGCAGATTTCATTAATTAGTTAGGTGTTGTGTGAAGAAGTGCTTCCTTTTGTCTGTACAGAATCTACTGTGGATCAGCTTCAGAAATTACCCCTCATTCTAGTGTTTATGGGAGCATGCAAAGTAAATCCCACAAACTTCAATAAGATTCAATACTCTAACTGTTTTTACATTTGCTTAGATTATCAGTATTTTGGCAAGACATACTTGCGCCTTGGCAGTACTGCTCAGAGCTGCCATGGGTCCCTGACAGTAATTCCCTTCAGGCCTTCTCCCACACAGCACAAAACTCAAATACTATGTTTAACTGCATGGCTTGTCCCCAGGAAAATGAGGACCTCTTGAATTTTGTCCCTCTCTCTGAGGGCCCCTGCTCCTAGCCAAAGTAAAGTTACCAAAGTAAAGTACAATCCCCACACACACACACCTCAGCCCCCTTTCAGGAGGAGGAATAAATCCTTTGTAAGCACTGGGATTCGCTTCTTTAATTCTTAAATACCATAATTCATGGAGAACAAGGGATGCATCCTCTCTTTGTGCAACTTGATCCCGTGCATACTCACAATCAGTAATTGACCCTGCTGGGTCTCAGTGGGGCTGGCTTCTGAGGAAGTGTGCCTAGGACTGCGGTCTTAGGTTTCACAGACACAGCATGCCCCATTGTGCAGCGGGTCCTCTTTTTTACGCATTGATCTGGGGAGTTTACAAGGGAAAATAAAACAGTAATAAATGTTATGTTTGTCCTGGGTGAATGCAGCCAACCGAGAGAGAGACTCTGCCTTGGCAAAGGCTCAGCCGCTCTCCCCTCCCTGCTGAAGCCCAGAGTGTTGCTGCTGGGTTTGTTTAGGTCTCTCCTGCTTGTTGTATCTGGGAAGCGACATGGCTGGCCAGTATGAACTCCTCCTCGAAGGCGCCCAGCAGCTGGTGCTCGTCTGTACCAAAGGCGAGAAGTATCTCCTAGAGTCTGGCATGCAAAATCTGGCAGTATTAGAAAACGCCAGTGTGGTGATTGGCAAGTAAGTGTGTTTCCCGGATGGGGCAGCTGCTTAGGATTTGGTCTTTCTGGGGAAAGCGGACCATCCAGCACGATCTACCTAACGGATTATTTCTCTTTCCACATTCATGTAGCTTCAGTTACAAGAGAATAAAGGATGCTGGTACTTGAAAAGTAAATAAAAATGCTGATCCTTTTTACTGTAAGAACTGTCAGGGGTTAAACTTGTTTTTTTTTTTTAATGATTCATGTTGTTATAACTAGTTGTTAGTTATTACTGCCCGTCACATTTGAGATGACTGTTTTGGTGTGTGTGTGTTTTTTAACAGAGATGGCTACATAAAGGCAGCAGGAGATGCCAGTGCCATTCGCAAGCAATTTTCAGGAGTGCCTTTTGAAAAGATAATTGATTGTTCAGGCAAATGCATCTTACCAGGTTGGTGTATATGTCATTGTTTCCTGTACCAAACAGAAAGATGCTGTGTTTTCATAGGCAGAAATTCTGTATTTCAGTTAGTCAATCATTATTTGAGCTATTTGCCCTTGGAGTTCAATATAAATGTAACAGCTCATCCCAGTTACAGGGCAGAAGTATGGAGAGAGCAGAAGGGGAAGGGAGATTCTGAGGGAAGGATGTATTCATTGATTTTGATTTTGTACAACATCATGTAAGACGGTGCCACATGTGTTCATTCCACTAGGCATGATTTTCATTGGGGATGACCTTGTGTGACTTAAGGGTATCAGATGCCTAAACTGGCATTCATAATTTGAAAGCAGGGCTGCTGCCTATTTGTTTGGAGACTCAGTCTGGTGTAGTGGTTGGCATGATGGACTTAGGGTCATTTTACACCTCCCCTCTAAAGTAGTTTGACTGCTGTCTTTTCCTGTGCTGATTTCACAGTGGTGTGAAATTTCACTCCAGGGGGTCTAAGTGCACTAATCAACAGCAATTGTTTAAAGCAGAATAAAGCCGGTTGAATACTAGCTTGACCACAGGAGGGCAATTAGTAGATGTGGACATTTCAGTAGCAGCACGGTTTCACACCGCACAGAGGTGTGGGCAGGTTTTTTTGGAACTAGAATGATTCCAGCGGGAAAGTCAGATGTAAAAACAGCCTTAGACTCGAGTTCAAATCCCTGCTCAGCCCCAAAGGTTACTGGATGATCTGTTGTTACCCTAAGCCATTTATTTCAAATGTTTTGACTGCTTTTGTAGAAAGGGTGGGATATAAATAAATAAATAATATTTCCGCATCTAACCAAGTTTGTTGCAAAGACAAAAGAAGAGAAACTGTTAGGCGGATGGGCTGGTTTAAAAATAAATAATGATGGATGGCTCCATTCTTACCAGCAGCAAGACAGGCAGAAATTAAGCATCTTCTGCTAAAGTTTATGTTTGTGGATCATGTGCTGGGCAAGTATAAAGATGTACCCAGACATCTTAAGGAAACTGAAGGACACAAGTTTTCTTAAGACAAGGGAGCAATTTCTGTCAATTTCCTGTTCCCACTGCAGATTCCCACTAGGCTTGTCCTCTGACCCCTCAGGGAAAAATTGGGGAGAGACTGATCGGGCTGCAGCTGGAAGGGCACTTAAGTTTTCTTAAATATATGGATGGATATGGGCCAACGTGTCAGGAGTTCCAGCTATGGAGCTCTGGCATCTTGTGAAGTAAGAGGGTTTTGCATCTGTGCAGCTTAGCATTTTTTAATTTATAATATTTAAATTCTATGTTCCTTGGTCACAAATCGCAAGGCAGTGTGCATGGTTTGTGCAGTAGGTCTTAACTAACTAGACCAAGAAGACCCTCTGAGCTGCAGCAAGGTCGCTGCCTCCTATGCCTACAAACCATATCCTGTATACCAAGCTGAAGGGTACCTAGTAGGCTTATCCATCAGGCTTAGCTGAAGTGGGTGAACACAGCCTTTCAAAGGCAGTTGACATTTAATTCCTACCCAGTCCTGTACAGATAAGCATGTCCATCAAAGTGGCAAGACTAAGCAAGTTCAGTTTGCACAGTTTAAAATAATAAATAGAAGCCCGCAGCCTTCTTTCAGTTTCTTCCTTAATATAACTGAATGACTATGGAATGATAGGGAATTTATTGTTAGTTTGAGAGTCCTACTGTTTTGTTTTCTAGAGGAAAAGTTTGTTTTTAAAATAACTATTCAATGTCATACCTACGCTGTGCATTTTGCTGAGGTTTTTTAAAACAATGTTTTCACTAGGTCTTGTGGATGCACACACCCATCCAGTTTGGGCTGGTGACAGGGTTCATGAATTTGCTATGAAGGTAAATTTGCATGAGAACCAACTTTTAAAAAATTACATTTTTGCATGTGGCCACCTTGCTTTTCTCCAAGCTAATGATTCTGTAATGTCACATCTTGTGAGAAGCCATTAACACAGTGTACAATAGTAGAGCACATGGACAATGTCAGGTCCCCGGCAGTTGGGAAAGCAGGAGGAAGAGGCTTTATGTCAAATAATTTAGTAGATGTTTGTTAGCAAAGGAAAAAAAAGAAAACTAATTAATTCCTAGGTACTTAGGCTATGGATCTCTGATGAAGGGAGCTTTGACTCCTGAAAACTTCATACCCTGAAAATCTTGTTGGCCTCCAAGGTGCGACTGGACTCGAGTCAAGTTTGGGATAGGTGTCCCCTAACAGAATTCAGAGCACCTAGAGGTGTGTGTGTATATGGGAAGTTCCAGGGAGTGGAAAACATCTGAGGCAGGTGAAACTTTACTCTTCCCACCAGTGACAGTGTTTGGCACTGCGGCCGTTGCTGCCCTGGCATGAGAGCCTGAGAACAGGGAGAGATAAAGTTGCAGGGATACTGGTAGAGGGTCCCTGTGCTTGCCATCTGTAACATGGAGGTGTAGTCCTCACATTTTCTGAACTTTGGGAAGATTTCCTGCCTTGCCTGGAGGAGCTATTGTTGATATAATATCCGGCAAGTGTGCAAGTACTTGGCTTTAAGACACATGGCTGGTGTTGACTGGGGACCTCAGATGGTAGACCATCTTTAGAAGGGGCTCCCTGACTTCAGAAAGTTTGAGACACGTTGAATCAACTCACTCTCTGACAGAGATTTTAGAAAGGCTTAACTGTAACCAAATTTTAGCCCCAGAATTTTATTTCAGGTGTCAGCCCTCAGTCCTGGATCATAAGAAGTAATAAAAGATGTCATCTGAGCATGTACAGAATATACATTGTGCACCACTGAGTAATTACAGGCCATAATCACAGCTTTGGGTTTAGGATTTTCTCTCTTAGCTTCACAGCTCTCTTTAGATGTTAACCACTGGTCTAATAGTAACTTAAGTCAAGCTGTTAACGTCACACTTTTAGGGATACAACCACTGAAGATTTAGTATGTATCTGTAGTGAAGCACATCACAAAAACACACTGCATACTTTCTACATGCACTGAAATAAATAAACTATGGAATTCAGATGACCAGATATCCTTTGTAAAAGGTAAAGGTTCCCCGTGCTCAAAAGCCAGTTGAATCCTACTCTAGAGAGCGGTACTCATATCCGTTTCCAAGCCAAAGAGCCAGCACTGTCCAAAGACATTTCCGTGGTCATGTGGCCAGCATGACTAAACGCTGACGCGCATGGAACGCTGTTACCTTCCCACTGAAGCGGTACCTATTTATCTGCTTGCAGTTTCTTGCTTTCGAACTGCTAGGTTGGCAGGAGCTGGGGTCAGAGATGGGAGCTCACTCTGTCACGCGGCACTCAGGTCTCAAACTGCCGATCTACCGACCTTCTGGTTTGCAGCTCAGCGTCTTATCCTCTGAGCCACCACAGCCCTTACGTTTCCTTTGAGTAAACACTAAATGCTAAAAGATGTGTTCATTTTGTAAAAGTTGGCAACTATGACTTTGCAATGTTTTATGATTTGTTGGTCCATTAACTATATCATTTAACTTCTGTATTTCTTGTTTTGTGAGGAAAATAAGGCCGAAGTGTGAGCCACATGGAACAAAGCCCATCGTTCCCCCTTTTCCCCGAGGCATTGGACAAGGGAGAAGGGACATTTGTAATTGTGTGTAGTTGCAACATAAGGTGATTTTTGCCCAGTGATATGTCTTTATCAGATTATTTTGTTTCTAAGTTGGCAGGAGCTTCCTATATGGATATACATCAAGCTGGAGGAGGAATACATTTCACAGTGGAGCACACTCGTAAGACTTCTGAAGATGAGCTCCTCCAGCGTTTCAAAGAGCGGCTGCTCCGCATGCTCAGAGGCGGCACCACTTTGGTTGAATGTAAAAGTGGATATGGTTTAAATCTAGAAACGGAAATTAAGATGCTCAGAGTGATTGAAAGGGCCAGGCAGGAACTGAACATTGGTATATCTTCTACCTACTGCGGAGCTCATTCTGTTCCCAAGTAATATATATATTCTTCCTTGTCATTTAAGCGTCATACTATAACACACTATTATGTCTCTGATTTACACATAAGAATTAATTGTTTGATTGAGTAATTCTTCATTATTTATAAAAAGAATCTGTGGGAAGTTGAGAGGCAAAGTGTGAAATATTTCTCCGTTATGGCTTATGGGTGATTATAGCTTATGTTCTTCAGAATCAGAATGCTGATCACTTACAAATCAGGTATTCCAAGAGACAGTCTCTGTTCCAGCAGCTACTGGTGTTCATGGTTCAGCAAGATCAGTGGAAGAAACAGATACCGGTGTTCCAACCCCCACTTCTTAGTTTAGATTTTCCAATTAAATATAAAGTATTTAAATCCCATTGGCTTTCAGTTGCTATCAGAATGATGTTTAAAAATTCTATAACAGTGACTTCAGGCATGGTGAAGGATATGCAAGAACAGAACTGCCTGTGTACCATCTAGGAGAGAGACACAAGTTCTGATTTCAGTATGATGGATGATGGATGTTTGCTATTTTCTTTGCATCCTTGTCATGTCTGAAGCTTCTGCCTTAATCCAGCTAAGTTATGAAAAGTAGAAAGAAGATCTCAGTTAAGTTTTTTGTAGAGAGGATAGAAAGAAATTTTCAGTCTGATCCAGCAGTTTTTTACAGGTAGGAAAAAATTTTATGTATACAGAGAACTTGTTGGAGTGAATTGTACCCATTTCAATAGTGGAAGCAGATCTACAATTTCATTGGCTGTGGACGAGGACACTGCTTTATATTTTTATTCTGCTTTTGAGACAGAAAATACATAGTACTGTTGCTCAGAAATGAACCATGGGTCTTGCCATTAAGGTCATAAAGTAAAGACCAGACATTTGTTTAAAAGTCAAGTGCAGGGCCCCAGTTCTGATCAAGCCCACAGTGGAAGGGGATGTGAGTTTAAGCCTTCCCCCCTGCACCATTTTCCCAGTCTGAAACTGTTCTTCACCATTACTTGTCTCTTTGTCACGGTGTTGCAAATAGTGGTTCTGTGGGGCCAATCAGGTGAAGAAAACAGTCTGGGGTTAAGAAAGAAGAAATGCTAAGTGTGCTATTCATGGAACTCCCACATCTATTTTATTTATTAATTTTATTTTATTTTATTTGTTTGATTTATACCCCACCCTCCCCGCCGAAGCAGGCTCAGGGTGGCTGCGAAACTACTAAACCACATTTAGGCCCCGATCACACAGAGAAGTAGCGGCGTGATAGGCACGAATGTTGGGCAGATTTTACTGGCGCGATCACAAGGGGACATCTGGCAAGCGTCCTGCACCTGTCACCAGCCCGTTTCTTTCCGCTGAAGAAGCACAGTTAAAAATGACCAGCAAAAGTCCACTATCAAAGTGGTTTGCGATGACCCGCAGACAAAGGTTCCCATGTGATCGCTCCAGTGCGCTCCTGCTCCGTCACCGAAGCGCACCAAAAACTCACACCGCCAGAAAAAACACCAGTTCACCGCCGTCACATCTGATTGTGTAGTGGCGGGTCAAATTGCAATGGCTCAAATAGCCTCCCCTCCCCATCGCGTTATCTGGCACGTGTGACCGGGGCCTTAGTGTGGTTTTGGCTCTATGTGTCAAACTAGGCAGGGTATTGGAAGATCTGTGAATGACTCTTCTACTGAATTTTTAGTTACTGTGGATGATTCTAATTCAGATTGGGGCTGTGATATGGGAAAATGGGGATTTAATCCATTTGCAGAATCCCAACCTCCTCCCTGATGCCTGTATGGCTTCCCTACTGAGCAAATCTCCACGCTATTGCCCTAATCCAAAAGTTTTTATAACTTTAAAAAGCAGACTAGTTTGGACATCAAAGACAAGATACAGACAGGATGGGGAGCTGAGGGAAAAGGTAAGCAGAATACATTTGTAGTATAGTAGATGGTATAGTTCCTTTCAAGTATAGCTGCCTGCCTGGCCCTAATTGAGCAGAAAATTGAGACATAAATGTTATGAATAAATAAATATGGGGGAAATAGAAATATTAGCAAATATCAAGATTGTGTTACACTGTTCACTTAAGGTAAAATCCTGAATATGTAAAATGTGATTGATCTTGTTGGGTTTTGTTTTGTTTTTGTATGACAGGGACAAAAATGCCCTTGAAGCCACTGATGACATTATCAATGTCCACCTTCCCAAACTGAAGGAACTTGACCTTCATGGTGAAATACATGTTGACAATATAGATGTTTTCTGTGAGAAGGGTGTCTTTGATCTAAATTCTACCCGAAAAATTCTTCAGGCGGGCAAAGATATAGGGTTACAGATTAACTTCCATGGAGATGAACTCCACCCAATGAAATGTGCAGAGGTATTTCTTTAATAAAGCAAAAACAAAAAGCTAGTTTGGTTTTGAATCCTGGATTCTCAGACAACCCCACAGCCCTGAAATACTAAAACACACTAGTACATTTATGCAATGAACTACAGAACTGTAACAAGTAATATGAAAGGGAGATAAGTTAGAAAGCTGGACTTTCGGACCTTTGCTGATAGCTTTTCATGTTCCATTCAAACATTGACTTTGCTTATCTCTTCCCAGTGAGATAAAATTAAAAAAGACATCTGGTAGAAATCGTGGTAGCATTAGTGGAGATGCCTGTTTTGTGCTGTTTGTGTGCCATTAATATCCTGTAAATAGTACACAGTCTTTTGTAATTATAATACAATAGATGTCCTGTTGCAGTGTTTTTGGAGATGTGATTTTTGTTTATAATTGCTCCCTTTTATAATATTTGTAAGTACGATATACAGTTCAGTCAAGCCAAGGAAATCCATTTTGTCCATTCAATCTATTGTTTCACTTTTCTTCCTGGTAATTGTCCATGCATTATTAAGAAACAAGGGGGGACTGCAAGGAACTAATGGAAGGAAGGGGATTGCTGGAGGCTGTGTGCCGCTGCCCTGTTTGCTTGGCCACCCGCTTTGCAACTCCTCCCTAGCGTTCCTGCTTCCAGCACCACTGCCTTGGCAGTGGAAAGGGAGTGGGGGGGGGGGACAGTGATGGCTCCCACTCCTCCCCTTTCTTGCCTGCCCATCTGCAGATTTATCACCTCCACAAGGGTGGTGAGTGGCTCTTGCACTGCCTGCCGCCTTGTCTTCTTCCCCTACCCATCTGCACGGTGTTGGGGGGGGGGCTGCTCCTCTCTGCCCCCTCCTCCACCTGCATGCCTGCATCTTTACTGCACAGTGTTGGGGCGGGGGAGTGGTAGTGGCTTCCATTGTGCCCACTTGCATCCTTCTCCCCCACCCACCTGTTGAATCAAAGCCTCAGTGTTGGGGTGTCATGACTCCCATTATTCCTTCCCTGCCCATCTGCCTGCTGTGGTGGTCAGGACACAGTTGTCTGCGTTTGTGCAGGCAACTGTTTTCCATTTTGCAGTTTATTGTTACCTTCCTTTTTTAAAAGGTTTGTTTTTGACCTACAAAGCTGGAGGGCTCCCTTGGTTTGTAGAAACATCTCCCTTCTCTGTACATGGTCTAATCCACAGATTTAAGTATCCACAGATGAGGCCGTGCTGAGAATTATATATACTGATAACCCTAAGCAAGCATGCAAATAGAGGGGAAATTCTGTGTAGCTGTTCTGTCATAATTTCAATATCCCACATAAGAGACTATGTTTATCATTCTTCCTGTAACCTATTGCTGTTCCAGTTCTACAGTCAATTATCTGTATAGGTCATGATTTTTAAAATACCTATTTTAATTCTGTTTCTTGAACAGTAATCAGTCCTCTCCCCCAGTCTTCCCCAGCTCTAAATCCAGTTGGTCATGCATAGCAATATCCTAGGTACTTCATATAGATTGTACCAATATTAATTAATGGTACTAATGTATAATTAATAACACTAATCCATGAAGCATAAAAACTTTCTTGTAGGGTCAGCTTCAAAAATGTATAATTATCTCTTCTAAAAAGCAAAGTGATTGGAAGGAGACCAAACTGCATGGACATTTGATAGAAGCTAGATGTCACTTTGCCTTTAAAAATGTTCTCTGTTGGTAACTTTTCAGTACAATCTGTTTTGCCATCTCTTTAGCTTGGAGCGGACCTAGGAGCCCAGGCTATAAGTCATCTGGAAGAAGTTAGTGATGAAGGTATTACTGCAATGGCCCGAGCAAAGTGTGCAGCTGTCCTGTTACCAACCACAGCCTACATACTGAGGTAGACTCTAAATGGTCTCATTGCCACTGTAGCTCTGTTCAGACAACAAATCTGTATTCCATGAGTGCACATATGAAAAAGCAGGTTCAGTCCTGCTGGCCTTGCCCCCTCCCATCTTTCCATATGCCACCAAACCTCCAAATTCAATGCCATCAAATCTCCAAATGCAGCCTACACGTTTACAGGTTGCAGGCATGAGCTGTACCCTGCAGAAATACAAGGTATAGATTATGTGGGTAGAACCTAGACAAAAAAGTGCAGTTGGGGGCTGTGTCCATGACCCCATAGCTGTATCTACGTATCTAGTGAATTCAAAAGTATTCAAATTAAAATAACTTTTTTTTTTAATGTGATGACTTGTGGACAAATGCTTATAGGGTATTTTGAGATGGTACACTGACCAAACAATTAGTGTGGTTCTCTGAAGTGCTGGTGTTTTATAACCTTGAAAACCAACAGTGCAAGGCAGAAGCATGGAGCAGCAGCAGAAGAAGAGATTGAATTTATACCCCACCCTTCACTTCTAGTCTCAGAGCGGCTTACAAACTCCTTTTCCGTTCCCCTCCCCACAACAGATACCCTATGAGGTAGGTGGGGCTGAGAGAGCTCTCAGAGAACTGTCCCTGAGAGAACAGCCAGTATAGAGCTATGGCTTGCCCAAGGTCATCCAGCAAGTGCAAGTGGAGGAGTGGGGAATCAAACCCGGTTCTCCCAGACTAGAGTCCGTGCACTTAACCAGTACACCAAACTGGCAGAAGGTTTAGATTACCATTCTTCCTACTGTCATGTAGCGCTAGTGCAAGTGGCATGAAAAATACCTTTAAAACATTGTGAATATAATTGGCATTTAATAGATGAAAAAGTGATTTTTAAAAATAATTATAGTACCCCCAAATCTGTAGCGTGGCCATTCTGACACTAGAAAGCAGTGAGCATAGCCTTTCTGAGAGCGTGTGGTGTATCCCCTCTTTGGTTCATAGGTGCAGGAGGGAGCAGTGCTGGCATAAAACATAGCAGAGGGCCCCTTTCCTTTACCACACAGTGCAGCCGGACCCTTTCTGTGATTGTGCAAAGGCCTGGATCCTGTATTAGTTTCCTTTCAAGAAAGCAAAGGGACATTGTATAAACCTCTAGGCTGGAGACAAACTGGCAGTCTGCCGCGCCTCTGCAGCGCGGCAGAATGGGGTGGGGGAATTTCCCCCGCGGTGCGGCGTTCACACGCTGCCGGGAGCTTCCTGGAGCGGCGGGCAAACGCCCCTGCCCGCGTGCGTTCACACCCGCTCTGGTGGGTGGAACGCGCGCGTGGGGCGCGCCGCAGCAGCCGAGCACCACTTTGAAGTGGTGCTCGGCTGCTGCGGAAGGAGCGTGGCACCGGACGCGATGCGTCTGGGCCGCCTCCTGGGGGCAGATGCGGCCAAGACGGCCAATCTGTCCTCAGCCCTAGCCTCCATGCAGTCAGGCACCCATGCAGCATACCAGATTGCTGGAGGATATCTGTATGATAGAGGAGGAATTATTATGGTGCTTGTCTATCACAGTATTACAACATCTACTGAACAATGAACAACAGCATTGTCTCATTCCGTTGCTTTCTGTGGGATTTAATTACCAATAACTTTTGCCAGATTGTAGCTTCAGACTTTAACTTACTTCTGTGTTTTTAATGGTTTCAGAACCTTATTGAGGCTACAGCTTTTACAAATCTAAATTGTTTTTTGGAGCGATTGTCTTGCCCTGTTGCGCTTGGCAGTGTCTTCAACCCTAATGCTTATTGTTGTTCAGTAATAAGATGTTTCTTTAGTGACTATTATTAGATGCAAAATTATTTTCCAGAATATGCAGCCATCTCAAAACTAGCATATAGACAGAGCTACAGCTTCTCTGTACACGTTCGTGTGTAATGTGTTTTAAAGTGTGATATGTTTTATAGTGCAGTTTGAATGGTTATGATTCCTTTTCTTTTCAGACTAAAACAGCCTCAAGCTAGAAACATGTTAAAAGAAGGAGTAATTGTTGCTCTTGGCAGTGACTTCAACCCTAATGCTTATTGTTGTTCAATGGTAAGCTGTTTCTTTAGTGACCATTTTTGGACACATATTGGTAGCCGTATTGGTCTGACGCATATTGGTCTGAAGCAACAGAACAAAGTTTGAGTCTAGTGGCACCTTTTAAGATCGACAAAGTTTAATTCTGGTTATAAGCTTTTGTGCCAGAATTAAACTCTGTTGGTTTTAAAGGTGCCACTGGACTCGAACTTTGTTCTATTTATTAGATGCAAAATTATTCACATGACTGTTCTGTGAAACTGGACACAGTATACCCTCTTGCTTCTTTGGGAATGGACAAAGATTCTTTCTTTGCTTTCTGTGCTTTTATGCCATGTGAATTTCATTATGTGGAGCTGTTAAGCAGGGTGTTTATTGATACAGATGAACCTTTCATTTCTTGTGGATGCATTTAAATTCATTGTCAGGTGGCAGGACCCTTCCCAAACTTGCTGGCTGGAAGGTGGAGCAGTGACAGCAATGGAAAGCCCCCCTTTGTCTTCCACATCAGCTGCCAGCCAAGACAGTGCTCCTGCACTGGCAGCCAGGCTGTGCTCTGTTGGGATGGCACTAGGCTGTTCTTGCTTTGTCTGGAATGAGGCTTGCCTGGTGCCACCCTCAGCCACAGCTCAACCATGGTGGCCCAGTGGGAGGTGGGGTTGCAGGCAGGCCGTAGGGCTGGCTTCTGAGGAAAGACGCAAGCTAGTGGGCATCTGGTGGGGACTATAAGCAGTTAGCAGGGCTGGTCCCTGGCGTAGAGGCAGCCCTGCAAACAGGTGGTGGGGAAAGGCATCTGGCATAAGACCAGATGGATGGGGCCCGGAGAAACCTGCCCGGGCCATTGAGAGCTTTCCTCCAATCCCCAGGACTTTGAGGTCACGTGGTGGAGGACAAGGAGGCTAACAACAGCCCTGGTGTTGCAACCACCTCTCATCACTGAGGCCTACTGGACCCACTGGCAGTAGAGCCGCTGCGATGGAAGGGCAAGCGGCATTCATTTAGTCCAGAAATAATTTCTGCTCTAGTGAAGCTTTCAGGTAGCTCAGCAATACTTGGGATTCTACTTTTGTTCACTGTAATGTGTACAGGACTTACTAGGGGACAGATGATGTGCTGTTAGTATTATCCATCTGTGTGGTAACTTCAGATTTTGCTTTCCATCTTTTCTTAGCCCATAGTAATGCATCTGGCCTGTGTAAACATGAAGATGTCCATGAAAGAAGCTTTAGCAGCTGCGACCATCAATGCTGCTTATGCTCTTGGGAAATCAGACACTCAGGGCTCCATAGAAGTTGACAAACAAGGAGATCTCCTTATCATTAACTCGTCAAGGTAAGAATGTATATTGCTGTTTGAGGTTTAACCACTATATATAGATAACTATGTAAACAGAAACGAAAATTCCACCCTCCAGGTTATTTATGTGTCTGCACAGAAGAGTGTTCAGGACAGCTCATAATACATAAAATCTTCTAAAATATAAAGCTGCAGTGCATGGTAGCAAATAGAATGAAAGTGTGAAGACAGCAGTAATAAAAATTAAACAGTACCAAATGAAACAACCCTGTAACCACCAGAGTCTTGAATGAACATGGCATATTTTGCACAATACCAAAAAGATGGTTTCAGAGATGGTTTCAGTCAATAAGCCTTGCTCAGACACAACCTCTCTCCACTTTGACCCCCTCTCACTGGCACAAATTTATAGAAAAGTGCTTCTGAATGAAGTATAGTTGATTTTATTGCATCTCAGACCAGCTGAGGCATTTCACTCCCTAATAAGAAAAGAGGCAACTCCTTATCATAACTGTTTTTGACTGGCAATTTCCAGACCCCACTACAACTATGACCTGATGTCATGAGCTGTTTGGGAACTGTGGGAAAGACAACTTTGTTGCATACCTCATATAGTGTTAAACTTAATATCCTTCCTGATGTCTGTACAGATACAAAATATTAGGCATTAACAGCACTATTTTCGTTAGTGGCTGAACACTCTTTTTAAAAAACCACATTATAAAACTTACTGCTGCAGGTAAATATTAGTCAATTATATTATACATATGTGTAGCTCTTTTAAATGTTGAGGCAACAGATTAGCAAACCAGGCCTACTCATCTGCTTTTCCAGTGGTTACACAGACCACTTGGACCACTGTGGATGGTGTGGAATCCAACATGAGACAAGCACCTGCTGGACTGCTGCTCCATTCCTGGCTTCACTATGAGCAGTTGCCAGTCTTGGCTTGCAGGTGCCTTCTAGGGTTGTCATTGCCAACTATTACAATTAAAAATTCTGGTCTTTGACTGAGGCTTTGGAAGCCCTCTAAGTGAGAGAGCTGGATCCAGAACAAGGCTGGAGCTGGAGGTCAGGAGTTTGGCAGGGGATCCGGTTGAGTCCAAAAGTGAAGCCCAACACAGTACTTTTTAATACAGCCTATGCTTTCCTGTGTGTATGCAGAGTGCCATCAAGTCGCAGCTGACTTATGACACCCCCAGCAAGGGGCTTTCAAGGCAAGTGAGAAGCAGAGGTGGTTTTCCATTTCCTTCCTCTGCAGAGTCTTTCTTGGTGGTGCTCCTTCCAAGTACCAACCCCTACTTAGCTTCCTTGATCTGATAAGATTGGGCTATACCAGTGCCACCTTGCCTCCCCTTGCTTTTGTAGCAACTAGTTATAAACAAACTCCAAATCCTTCTAGACTGTTTTTTCCCTCTAATTGTCCTATTTTTTCGTAGTGCTGCTAACCCCTAAATTGCCCATAGCACCTTAGTAGAATTGTCTGCAGATCTGCGTATAACAGTAAGTGTAGTGCCCAGCTCTGGAGACAGAGGAGTGGTACAAAAGGAAGACGAAAGGCAGTGAGAAACTCTGTATCACTAACTATTGCTGAAGCTAGGCCCTTCTGCTAAAGCAAAGGCATACATAGTCACTGCTGGACTACATGTTCAGAAAGATCTCATTGCCAGTGGGATGGGGAGAGATTGAATGCTTCCATGTTTCAGGAGTTCCCTGCCCATAGAAAACTAGAATGTTAAAGAGAGGAAGATGAGATAAAGGTTATAAATCAAGATTTAAGAGGAGGAGCTGTGGCTCACATGTAAACACATTTCCATGCAGAAGGTCCCAGGTTCAATTGTTAGCACCTCCAGTTAAAGGATCTCCAATAGCACAGATCATGGGGGAGATCCTTTGCATGAGGGCCTGGCAAATGGCTATGAGTCAGGACAGACAATACTGGCCTTGATAAAGCATCTTCATATGCTCCATATGGGATACTTTCTCCCTGATACGCTAGCTTTTTATAATATAATATAAAATTTTTAAAAAGCTTTTAATCAAGTTTTTAAGTATGTAGTCCTCGGTTTGCATTCTGCATGCTTTTTATTGACCGTGTGGATTGACTGTCATGCTTTGGTTTTGTTCTTTATGTAAATGTAAAATTACACTCTGAATTATGTTTTAGGTGGGAGCATTTGATATACCAGTTTGGAGGCCATCAAGAACTGATTGAGTATGTGATTGTGAAAGGAAAAGTTGTCTATAAAAACAGCAACATTCTGGATTACTAGGGACTTGCTGTATGTCTGGTTACAGCTAAGCGATATTGACATTTTTCTGATTATAAAATATCAAGAGAGGCTTGTATTTGTATTTGACAGATGTTTAATACTTACTTGGTGGCCCGGCACTGTATTACCAATGCTTAGTCTGGATAATTCACCTGTCTTCCAAAATGAAAAGTTAGCCTGTCTGACAAAATGTCACTAGCCCAGGGGTGCGCAAACTGTGGCTCGGGAGCCGCATGCGGCTCTTTCACATATATTATGTGGCTCCTGGCAGGGCGGCTGGGGAAGCTAAATATCATTATCAGACAAATATCACTGGACAAATTAATATCATTATCAATATCTGCTTTTACCCCTTTTGTTATTATTTTTGGCAGTCTCATTTAATGTTAATAAAAAGCAAATTTGCTTATTTTCCAATAAAAGCAGGTAATATTTGTTCATGTCTTGTGGCTCTCAAACATCTGATGTTTCTATGTGGCTCTTACGTTAAGCAAATTTGGCCACCCCTGTTCTAGGTGGCTCTTACGCTGAACAAGTTTTGCCCATCCCTGCACTAGCCCATTTGTGGATCGAGCTGGTAGAACTTTGAGAGCACAAACAGAACAACCAACTGGCCACACCTCTCACCTCTCCATTGCCTAGTGAGACAAGCTGCAGACAAGAGTGGCTGCTCTTCTTTGTATTTGTATTCGTGAAGGCCATGAGGCCATGTTCTCCTTCTGTCTGATATCAAATAAACCCGTATGTATATCTAAAGCTGGCTCTGGTTTTGTATACTGATGTAGGTAAGTGTACATCTTCCTGGGAAGAAATCAACAATAGCTATATCACAGAGCATCAAATATTCTTAGGGTTGCCAGCTGTGGCTTGAGAAATGCCTGGAAATTTGGGGATAGAGCCTGCAGAGGGACCTCAGCAGCCATTTTCTCTAGGAAAACTGATCTTTGGAGAGCACTTGTAAAAGAAGGAAGTCTCCAGGCCCCACCTGGAGGTTGGCAACCCTGCATATTTTCAAGTATTTTGCAACACAAAATTTGCCAGCAGTTTTTGGACAGTATAGGAGAGGGTACAATGGCTGGAATTCAAAGAACTGCAAAACAAAATTCTGGGATAACTGGGATAACTACACCACACTGGCAGCCTCTCCATGGGAAAAGCCTGGCCAAGCTACAAAAGTAATTCAGGTGATCTGTGTAACGGCCACTGCTGGGCCAAGCCAAGTAACGTAAGTTGTTTGGAGGCTGTTGCTGTGCCCAGGTAAGTTGTGTGGCATCAGGTCATAGCCACAACCGAACCAGGTGAGTTGATCAAACTGCATGGTGGTAGCAAGTTGCCAGTGGTTGCTGCTGAGCCCAGCCCCACTGAGTCACCTGTCCAGGGCAGGAGTGGGGAAAGCAGGGGTAGACTGAAAGACCAAAGTACCCCTCCCCTCTCCCCTGCACTTTAGAGGAAGAAGGAGTTGGTTTTTATACCCTGCTATCCTCTACCCAAAGGAGTCTCAAAGCAGCTTACAATCGCCTTCCTTACCTTGTGTGCTGTGATTGGTCCACCCAGCAGGCTTCATGTGAAGGAGTGGGGAATTTAGCCCGGTTCTCTAGATTAGTCCACCATTCTTAACCACTACACCACACTGGCTTCTGAGAGAAACCAAGATTTGAAGGTTGGCAATGTTGATGCGGTTATCTAGTGCAGTGTTTTTCAACCTTTTTCGAGCTAAGGCACATTTCTTTCACTGAAAAAATCCCGCGGCACACCTGACAATATCTCACGGCACAGTGGTTGAAAAACACTGAAATACAAGATAAATGGGTCATTAGTTGCCTCAGCTCAAGTATTAACTATGACAGTATTACAAATACACGTAATAGCCACTCAACTTGAAATCGTAAGTTACAGATCCAAAGTGTAATGGCTCCTTCCCATAACATTGACCTGAGTTTCAGAAGAAATATAATGTGGATGTATTTTAATACTGCGATTCTGCTAAAGTTTTTCAAATAGAGAGTTTAAACTCTTACTCTTATGTGAATGGCATTCCGCTGACCATAAGTGATTTGAAGAGAAACACAGTACACCCATTCTTCGCTGAGGGACAGTTACTGATTTGAACCCCACCCTGACAGAAACAGCTAGCTGTTACCATCAAACATATTCATGTTTACTGGAATGTCTTGGTGCAAATCACCCCCCCCCCACACACACACACACACAACCCAGGAGCCAGGCACTGGAAGAAACCAGCTTACTCTGCTGGAGGAGTGAATGCCCTTGGTACCGATTGTTCCTGTCCTCTGTATTAACATCCACAGGTCTAGCATGACTCTGATTCAGCACGAGTCCTCCTCATTCATTTAAAACCATCTGCCGTGTGCGAGCCTGCCTCCGGCCCCCACGAACTGGATGCCGCTCGAGTCCGCCGCCTCGCCCTGCTCATTCTCCCAACACGCAGGCGGGCATAAGCCAACTGCCGCCGCCGACACACGGCTTGGAGGCAGCCAACATCAGCGCCAGGGCCAGAGACGGAAAAAGAGCAACCGTGAAGCGGCACCCGCGGAGGCCCACCTCCACCTTCCGGGCTGAGAGGCCACGCAGAAGAAGACAGCCCTCACCTGGAAAGGCTCAGCTGCCCCCTCTGAGGCTCGGGGGGGCGGCGCAGATGAGCCAGGGCGTTGGCTCCATCGCGGCCAAGCGGAGGCTGCGACGGCGGGGCCCATGGGGGGCGCCGTGCATCTCCTGAGGAGGACCCCCCTTCTCCTCCTCCTCCTCCCCCCCCCAGCCACTCACCGCTTTCATGGCCGCGGCCATGTCGTCGTATCTCTCCGCCTGCTCGGCCAGGTGGGCTCGCTGCAGCAGCTGTTCCGGGTCGCTCATGGCTGCTGCCTCCGTCGTGGCGCTGGCAGATCGGGTGGGCGAACAGACAGAGCCCCTCGGCACTCTCCCTCCCTCCCTCCCTCGAGTCCTTGCAAGGCCAAGGGGAGCTGCGTCTCAACGGCGGCTCCCTCCTACCTCAGGCCGGCCACAGAGCGTGCGAGCGGAATCAGCGAGAGCGCACCACTGTTCTTTCTCACATGCGTAAACGCGTGCCGGAAGGTCAGCCCGGAAGGCACATTTCTTTCATTGAAAAAATCCCGCAGCACACCTGACAGTGTCTCGCGGCACACCAGCGTGCCATGGCACAGTGGTTGAAAAACACTGATCTAGTGTAAGGCTGGGCAGCATCCTTATGGACTTTTCTGATTTATAGGGGCAGCGTATGGACTATGCCATCAGTTATGTGAGACATGAGAGTACACTAGGTGACCAGTGGGAAGATGGGAATAGATGCCTACACTATAGGACCAGAGTACCATTTTCTGAGGTTGCCACCTCCAGGCGGGAGGTTGACACAGAGAACAAAGACACTCTCTCACACAAAGCCATGAGGTTACAGACTTACACCAGCAACTCCATACAGATATACACTCCTTGCACATATGCCTGCTTGTGCCCCCTCCCGCCAGCCTTCATCTCCATTTGCTACATCAAAGGACTTCACACCTGGGTGCAAAGACACTGGGGTGCTTCCTGAAGATCGGCTCCCATGGCCAGCGGTCCTGTGATCCAGAAGATCGGCGCCAGATCCCGCTGGCAGCGACATTCTGCCCTGATCATCAGATAGATTTGAATATTGACCACTCCTTTAGCACCCCCTTAGTGGCTAGAGATAGCAAATGGACCTTCTATAGGTTTTTCTAGGGATGGCACCATATCGGGCCATCCTCCCAGGTACCCCCTCCCAATAAAAGCTGCTCCCCAAGATTTCAAGAGTGCCAGTCTTAGTCTAGTTCCAGTTCCTGCCCTGGCTCCTTCCCTCCCTCACAGACCCCTGGGTGCACCACTGGGGTCTGCCACGTGGTCTTCTGCCAGTTCAGAGCCACGATCCCTTATCTCCTTCCCAAGGACTTCTCATCCTCGTCTTCCAGCCAGATTCCACTGCTTCTATAGAGGTAAATATCACCCTCGACAGAAACCATCAATTACCTGCTCATGCACACGTCTCTATAACTTCTATCTAACTTCCTAGTACTGTATGCATGTATGAATGACAGAACAGCAGTGTCTTGTACAACCTTTTATTATATTTTAGTAAACAAACTATCTTACACCTTTTAAATTGAGTCCGTGTCAGTTCCTCAGAAGTATCAGTTAGTGCTGCCTCTGTATACACTGGTGAAGGTCCCATAAGCCTGCTGCATATTGATAAGAGCTAATATTCCCCAAATATTAATAACATAAAAGAGCAGTCAGGCTAACACTAGCAACCCCACAGTGGTCACAGAGATTTCATTTCTTAAAAGTATAGGCTATTATTTTGAGGGAGTTCCCCCTGCCCATGTGTTTTGGGGCTTTTTTCAGGTTTGTAGAAAGATCTGTCTTGTCTGTTCATGCTCCAATCTCTGGATTTAGATATCCACAGGTAGGGTCATGTTGAGAATTTGTTAAACTGACAATGATGCTACCTGTATGTTGTGATTGTGTGTTCCTGCTTGAGAGGCAGAATTGCGGTGTGTGTGGACATGAGAGAGAGAGAGAGAGAGAGAGAGAGAGAAGAGTGCTGCTTGAGACTTCATGTCCATTAAGTCTTTCTTTATTGTCTGTAAAATTCATTAATAATTCCTACATACATAATATAATCCATATTGTAACTTCAATTGTAATGTGCAGTTTGGCTCATTTTCTGAAGTGATTGTTGTGCATGTGTTTTGAGAGCGGTACCATGAATTAATTTGATTTGCACCTTGCAAATATGGGCTGCCAGGATTGTTGTAAGCTACACTGTGTCAGGTTTACCCTCTTGCCCATTAGTGTAATATGAGTAACACATGGGGACTGCTCTGGGTTACACTGAATGCCTAGTGTGCTCCTCAAATGCTTGGACAAACGATATAATAAAAACAGGGATTATAGGTTAAATGCTCTCCTTACAGGGCTAAATATGTCTAAAGTAATGTCAAGATTACTGAGACAGTATATGATAAGTGCTTTCAAAATTCACAGGTGCTGTTTAAAAGCTGTTATAAAGCCATACCAAAATTATATTGCCCTCCTACCTTTCAAAGGCTCAAGCAATTAAGTGAATTTATCTTTCAAAAAAAGTTTTTGCAATTAAAAATACCCTTTTTAAAAAGAGCAGAAATAGCACTCTTACCCTCAAAGTAAAGATTTCCACTTTAACTTCCATGCTACGACTACACATTGTACAGTTTCCCACATTGCACCCACAACCTTTGGCTTTACACACACATTTTCTCTTCGTCTTTCAGCTCCAGTCTTTGTCCTCTCTAGGCTGCAGAAACCTTGAGGTCACTGGTATATCAGTTTTCCATAAAATACATGCTTTTAAAGTTGAAAACTTTATTGTTGATAACCAAATTTCCATGTTAAATTCCATAGCACAGTCCTATGCATGTTTAACAAAACTTGGTTGGCTGTGGTTGTCAATTATAAACAGGGGTCATTTCATAGAAAAAGAGGTGCAGGAGCTCATTAGCATAACTCATTAGCATAACTTATTTGCATATGCTACACCACCTGACATAACTAGAAGTATGTCAGAAGGTAAGAAATAAAGAAGAGAAAGAGAGAAAGAAAGAGCTGGCAGAGAGGGGACCTCTACTAATCCAAGCCTCAGAAATACCACTATTCTGGGAGGATAGCTTCAGTGGTGGCTGAAGCCTTCAGCAGGCTGCTCGGAGGGACAAGGACCTTTCCAGGGGACAGGGTCATTTTGCTGCAGCCATGACACAAGCAGGCATTCCCCCGCGGGGAGGGGGGGCTGGCACCAACTCCCGGAGCTGCGCTCCCCCGAGCTCCTGCTCAAAATGACCCCTGATTATAAATCTTTTAATTCTAGCAGCCAACCTCTTAAACAGTGAAGGGCACAATTTTGTGCATCTTTAATAAGCCCTAAAAGGTAAAGCCAGAAAAGTAAGTATTCAAGTATTATCAACACATGAGACTTGCTTATTTGCCCTGCTTGTAAATTGGATAGATATACTTTAAACAGAGCCAGCCTTTGCTAAAGCAGTTCTATGCATACTTTGTCTGTTCACCCTTTCTCTTGGTGATTTGAGAGTTGCTCCACTGCCCATTTGTCTCTGGTCCTATGACCCTCTCTACATCCTCTATTAACCCCACATGTAGCCTGACCCTACTAATGTGCACCATGTTCTCAAACCCAAATGAAAACTTTTAGTGAAAGAAGGGGGTCAGTGTGCCTTATGCCCATGGTGTCCTGCTTTATAGTTTCACCAGCCTGCGGGGGAAGTAGATCAGGGGCTAAAGACCAAGGAAAAGTGTGAATACATGTAGGCTTAGCTGAAAGAGAGTACAATATGGGAAACTACAGAATATGTTTACTGCTTATACAACATGAAATATAAGGCAGACTTTTAATTCCCCTCCTTTTTGGTTCATGAATCTATTTGTAAGCACCTTAATTCTCCTTAGAAACCAATTATTCCATAATTCTAAAATGGTGGCTGTAGACCATGAGCTGATACATCGTACATCAAATCATTCTGATTCACTATGATGGTGGTGGTGGTGATGATGTGAAGTGCCTTCACGTGCTAAGGAAAAAGCAGTGGGGGATCCTGGCCTGTGCTCCGGAGGGTGCTCAATCCTGTATTTTTCAATGTACGGTTCAGCAACTTCCCAAACCTAGATGCAAAAGAAGGGACTAAAGTCAGGAGCAAAGACTGACTTTGAACCTCAGCTAAATATTAGCAGATAATAAACAAGAGCATAACGATTGGTGTGCCTAAATGGTACAAAGTTGTTAAAACTACAATATGTAGTTTTGGATGACAGCTTTATGGCTATTATTTTGGATGCTGAATGGCTTGTTTTAATACTGATAATTCTTATATTTTTTATTATTTTATTGTATAGTGTTTATTTTGAGAGACCCCTTGAGCAGGTCTCTGGATAAATGTTCTAAATAAATTAATAATAGATATAATGAAATAAAGTACATATGACTGCTAGAAGTAGACGTTGTAGGCGTGTCAAGAATGAGCACTGATGTACACTCAGGATCCATCCATCCCCTGTATCCCTCATTTGCATACAACCACCTCCCATATCCTCTTATGAAATTCTAGTCTGTACCCCCACCAATTCCTGCATCTGCCAGGCAGCATGAGAACAATTTTTCTCTCTGCCAGAAGCTGGAAACAAGGTGTGGGGGATTCCCTGCCCCTGCTGAGGGACTGGCAATGCTATCCTAAGTCCCTCACATGCTGCGGGCAGAGATTTGAGTAAATTCCTCAAAAGCTGCGCTTTGAACTAGAAAACGATTGGTAAACGAATAAGCTAGATGGGTGGTGTCTTGTGTGTGCATTTTTAACCCTGAAAGATCGAAGCCATGGCTTTTGATTCCTTTGTTATCAAGCTTGTTGGGTCACCTGCCTCAAAAATATAAATTTTGTGACCCATAAGAACACAAGAGAACATAAGAGAAGCCATGTTGGATCAGGCCAGTGGCCCATCCAGTCCAACACTCTGTGTTACAGAGTGGCCAACACCCAGATGTCATCAGGAGCTTCGCCAGTGGGACCAGAACTCCAGAAGCCCTCCCACTGTAGCCCCCCAAGCACCAAGAATCAGAGCATCACTGCCCCAGACATAGTGTTCCATTTATACCTGTGGCTAATTGCCTCTGGTGGACTTCTGCATATGTTTATCCAATCCCCTCTTGAAGCTATGCTTGTAGCTGCCACCACTTCCTGTGGCATCTCTCACCATATGATAACCACTTATTATTTTTTGCCTGAAGCCTTCACATGAATGGAGCTATATTTGTGGTGCTAAACAAATGCCCTAAAGATTTGTCCAGCCCGTTTCCCTATGCACCTGGAGAATGAATAAAAGGACCATATACAAGATTTTTTTTCATAGAATCTGACAGTATCTGAGGGTAAGAATTCCATTCTGTAACAAGTAGCTAAAGCAACAAAGGGGCTTAGATGTCATCAGTTGCTAGTGCCAATACTTGCCTTCTGATCCACAAGAAGTCTGTGAGCTGCTGCAATGTCTGGGGCCATGAAGCGGTCTCTTAACCATGGCCTGAAAGCAGACAAATTGAACAACTCCTAAATTTGGTAGTAGGAGAGGTTAATGTTTGGCCAATGTTCTGAAAACTTATAATCTTTGAGGAAGCATTTGTTTGACATACTTGACAACAGAGCGCACAAGGTCATAGACTTTCTCCAATGGGGTTGTAGTTTTCAGGGGGCGTAGAAACTCAATGCCCTGACAGGCTGCAAGAAGTTCTACAGCCAACACTAGAGAACAAAAACAGTGGGAAAGATAGTGGTAAACTCTACATATCTAGAGGCAGTCCAAGTGTTACAAAGAACATACAGAAATGATATTAATGGGGCAATACATACAGTCATATTGGCATTTTAAGAACGTTTATTGCATAGTTACATACGTAGTCTGACAAGTGAAATGAATGCTTTGGTTTTTATCCTGCTGGACGTTATGAAAACAACTTAAATCTGCTCAGAAAGGTGCTACGTTAATATTTTGTTTCTTCAAATATATCTGAACATGATCTGAAATAAATGCAAAAACTCATATGCTGCATCTCAGAACAGGCAATTGTGATGCTAGTGTGGGGGATGAGTTATATATCTAAAGCAGAAAAATAAACTTACTTCTTTTGATTTCTTTAAACTTTGGATGAATCTTAGTCCCTAAATTACAGTTTAGCGTGAGGGCAAACTAACACAATTCTTTAAGGCCGCGGTCACACAGTCCTTTAAAGCAGGAGTCACAGCTGTTACCTCCCGGATTTAAATAGACTGATCAGACTGGCCGCGCCTACTCCTGCGCCAAAGCAGGCTCACTCCCGGGATTCTAGCGTGTTTTCTGACCCCAGGAAAATCAACTAGGCTGTGGTCACACAGCACCCTAATCACAAATTTCTTCCGCTGGACTTTAAATGTGGGATGTTTTCTTTCGGGTTGGGATGATCACACATTCCAACCCGGTGCTGGTGGTAGCTGGGGGCTGCAAGGCGAGGGCCACCCTCATGCCCGCACATGGCTGCCTTCCCCGAACACTGCATGGAGAAACTGGCTGGCTGGCCAGCTGGCTGGCCCTGCACTCTGCTCCGGCCCTGAGCCCTGCCGGCCGCTGCCTGATGGAAAAGCAGGGAGAAGTTGGGAGAAGCATGCGAGGGGGGGGGTGCCAGGTGGCAGTGGTCGGCAGGGCTCGGGGCCCGGAGTGGAGCGTGGGGCGTTTCAAGGAATGTGGGCAGCCAGGTGCTTGAGTGCCCATGCGCCCAAGTGAAAGAAAGGGGGAAACCCGAAGGACGATTAGATGGCCCTTCTCACAATCATTGCGAGAGAGGCCTGTCCAGATCGGCAAAATCGTGGTTAAAAGAGCAACTTCTAGGAAAGTAGCTGATTTTCCCACGGTTGGAAAACATGCTAGATACCCAGGAGTGAGCCCGCTTCGGTGTGGGAGTAGGTGCAGCCGGTCTGATCAGTCTATTTAAATCCAGGAGGTAACAGCGGTGACTCCCACTTTAAAGGACCATATGACCGCAACCCTACTTTCCCAGAAGTTGTGCTTTGAACCCATGATTTTGCCAATCTGGACAGCCCTCTCTTGCAATGATTGCTAGAAGGGCTGTCTAATCGTCCTTCGGGGTTCCCCCCCCTTTCTTTCATGTGGGCGCATGGGCACTCAAGTGCCTGGCTGCCCGCGTTCCTCAAAATGCCCTACGTTCCGCTCCCGGCCCCGAGCCCTGCCAGCCGCCACCTGGCATGCTTCTTCCGACTTCTCCCTGCTTTTCCATTAGTCGGCGGCCGGCACGGCTTGAGGCCAGAGCAGAGTGCCAGCCGGCCAGTTCCTCTGTGCAGTGTCCAGGGAAGGCAGCCATACGCGGACGTGTGGGTGGCTTTCGCCTTGCCTCCCCCAGCAGCCGGCGCTGGGTTGGGATGTGTGATTATCCCAACCCGAAAGAAAACATCCAAAGTCATAGTTTCAGGACCTTTGTACTGAATAAACAAATACTCAATAAATTAATAAATAAATAGAATCTCTTAAACAGTTTGTGGTTCAAAGCCTCTTTGTCATTTTGATTTTTCAACCTGTTTGCATGATGAATATCATGAATAATACAAGTAAATTCCATGGAACTTACACCCAAGCAAGAGAACTATTTATATCTTTGTTTGGTGATTTTTAAAAGTCCTACCTTTCCTCCAAGGAGCTCAGGGTGGCATACATGCTTCTTCCCTCACACTTTACCTTGTTCAACATTCTCGATGACTTTTAGTGCTTTTCTTGCGGCCCATCCTCCCATGGATACGTGGTCCTCGGTGGCAGCACTGGTTGAAAGAGAATCCACAGAAGAGGGGTGGCACAAGGCTTTGTTCTCAGAAACTGCAAAAGTTCAATATGAATAAGTGGTGCTCTCCAAGGCAAGCATAAACGATGGGAGCAAGCCTAAGCAGGTCTCCTCAGAAGTAAGTCCCTTTATATTCAGTGGAGCCTCCTTCCAGAAAAGTGTTCTTAGGACTGCAGCCATGGAAATAAGGGCCCATATTAAACAATAATCATGCAGTGAACATAAGAACATAAGAGAAGCCAATGCTGGATCAGGCCAATGGCCCACCCAGTCCAACACTCTGTCACACAGTGGCCAAAAATACCAGGTGCCATCAGGAGTTCCATCAGTGGGGCCAGGACACTAGAAGCCCTGCCCCCCCCCAAAGCACCAATAATACAGTGCATCACTTGCACTGGAACAAGGAATCTTGAAACCTGATTGTCATAATATTCTGTAATCTACAAAATATAACAATATTTGTCACAAATATAACTTCATATCCAAAACACTCAGCAGGCTTTGACCATATTTAACTGTCACAATAATTTTTGATGTTTTTGATGTTTGGTTACATTCTGGTTTAGCGAATGGATCTTTGACTGTTGAAAGAATACACCATGAAAATCTTGTTATTTACATGTTACCTCTGGTTTAGTGTTACATCCGAATGATGGATCAGCACCAAACTGGGGTGCTGTTGCATGCTAAACTGGGGGCGTTTTCGCACTGGCTTTTTCCCGGGGCTCACCCCGGAGCTAGCTTCTAAACTATGTCCGATTCTAAACTATGTCTTGAACTTGTCTTGTAACCTCTAGCTAGTAATAAATGGGGTTTCTAATGAAGTCTGAAGGCCCTCACATCCTGCCCAACCCCAGCTCTGCTGTCTCAGCGGCAGTGACAACAGCAGACTAACCAATCCCAGCCTAACAGTGGTGGTAGCTTCCTGAGTCCCTGCTGCTGCCATTTAGGCAACAAATCTGGGCTTATGTAGGATGGGTACTGCTGCTGCTGTGGCAAACTTGCAGAGCTGCACCAAGACCGGCAATACAGTTTGGGTAGGGTTGCCAGCCTCCAGGTGGGGCCTGGAGATCTCCCACTTTTACAACTGATCTCCAGCTGACAGAGATCAGCTCCCCTAGAGAAAATGGCTGCTTTGAAGGGTGGACTCTATGGCATTGTACCATGCTGAGGCCCCTCCCCTCCCCAAACCCTGCCCTCTCCCGGCTCCACCCCCAAAGTCCCCAGGTATTTTCCAAGCAAGACCTGGAAACCCTAAGTTTGGGCCCAGCAGTGGAGGCCAACACCAGGCCTGGCCTCTACTTCCTGACCCTGCACAACTCTTGGGCTCTGCTACCAGGCCATGTGCAGCTCTTGGCCTCTGCCACCTGGGCTCTACACAGCTCTTCAGCTTCACCTCTGGACCCATCCTCCACTTTGGGATGCCACCCTCCAGGCAGAACCTGGGGATCTCCTAGGGTTGCCAAGTCTGGGTGGGAAAATACCTGGAGACTTTGGGGGTGGAGCAAGGAGAGGGTGGGGTTTGGGGACGGGGGAGCTCTGCATGGTAGAATGTCATAGAGTCCACCCTACAGAGCATCCCAATGCCAAATCTGCAGATTATATGTCCAAAGATGGACCTAGACTTAAATATTAGAATTTTAAATAATGATATTCTAATGACAATTAAAAAAATTTAAAACTTCCTGTGGTGGGTGAGGGGGATGGCTGCTATGGGTACAATCTCAGGGGAAATCATTGCTACGTGGATGGGGAAAATTCACATTTTCCCAGTCACACAGTAGCCATCTAGGCTATATTGTGATCCTTCCCAAAACTTCAGAGCAAACCAGGTTTGAGAAAGATCCGAAATCCCAGGAGGTGCACAAATGCACCACAATGCTGTGGAGAAGCAGGGGAAAATATCTATATATTAATATATATTGGCGGGGAGGGCAGGGTATAAACTGAATAAATAAATTAAAACACATCGTTCTAACAATAGGTTGACCAATTTAAAAAAGGGAAGTCTCTAGCTTCTTCTGTCACAGAGATAGAAGGGAAAAGGCATATCTTTGTGAGGAAAGAGACTGAAGGCTTACTTCTTAAAGAAATGAAAGCTGAAAATTCAGAGAATCTACTTAAACTATTATTACAACGGTATATTGATATATAGTTATTTTAGTGCATTTTAAGAATGCAGGCATAATATTGATATAAGCATGCAAAAAACAAAACAAAACCCAAAAAGAGGGGGATGCTGTAACAGTCCTGATGACAACAGCACCCTCCCTTGAAAATCCTGATTAGTTAAGGCATGTGTGGAAAACAATAAATGGACTCCACAACTGAGAAAAGGCAGAGGGAGGGCAGAAGGACCATGTCCAAACCACTTCCAATGCTTGTGAATCGACTGCCAATAAAAGGAGGAGTATGTGGAAAAGCCCAAAGCAATAGTAAGTGGACTGCATCTGTAATGATACTTTGCCTGGGACAGCATCTGGAGATTCTGCTTGGAGGTGGGAAAGGAGACAAGGCAGCAGACAAACTGGGATTTGCAAACAAACTCTGGGGCTGTTATACAGATGTGCCAGACTAAACCACATATCATCATGAATGTAGCTGTTTAAACGACAGTTTGTTCCACGATCCCTGGTTCCACAATCCCAGTCTGAATGCATACTTTTTATAACTGGAATAGCTTGAGTATATAGAACAAGACCTCTTAATCTCTTTCTTACACATTGTTCTACCACATGTTACATGTTTGAAGAAAGAAAACCTATCCTATGAGCAGAAGAGGGAAGGTGGGGGGGAATAGTCTTTGAATTCTGTCCTTGTAAACAAAAAAAGAGATGACATATATTCAGCTACTTGTGTGGTCCATGACCAGGGGCGTTGACTTTCTAAATCCCCGGGGGGGGCAGGGGCTCTCTCGCGCACGGGACCATGTCTCTGCCGCTCCCTCCCCCCCGGCCCAGGGAGGCAGACCCGCGGCGGCAGCCAGCTGGCCGGGACTGCCGCCCGCGCGAAGCGCGCGGGCGTCTATGTCCCCGCCGCCTCTCTCCCCCCCCCCCCCGCCTCAGGGAGGCAGGGCAGGCCGGGGGTGAAGGAGAGGCGGCGACGGCCGGCTGGGCGAGCATTTTGCCGGGGGTGGCTGAGCCCCCCCCGGGAAATTTCGGGGGAGGCTCGAGCCCTCGAGCCCCCCCGTAGTTGACGCCCACGTCCATGACAGTTTTACAGAAATGCGAAAATAAAACCCTAGCAATGATACAGTGCACAGGTATAGTAATAGTCATGTTACCTGAAGTGAATAAGCAAGAAGAAGGTCAGAGGACTGAAATATATTCTGATCACTCCTTCTAGGCACCGCCTTTGACTACTCACCCAGGGATGCTGCGGTACAGTGTGCAATCATGAATCCCGAGTTCAGACCTCCTTCTGTCACTAAAAACGGTGGCAGCTCACTGAGGGATGGGTTGCACAGACGTTCAATTCTCCTTTCACTGATTGCAGCAAGTTCGTGGACTCCGATTGCAAGATAGTCCAGAGCCTGCAAGACAAGTTCTTCTTGATTTAAACTTTCAAATCCTAAAGTTTCAGGAGGTAAGCTAACCTTTTCTTGTAAAATGTTCAATTACCTTTGCAGGGTATTCACCATGGAAATTTCCTCCAGAAATGGTTTCCTTCCTTTCAGCAAAAACCATCTTTTGAGACAAGTTAAGGCTTAACTGTGAAGAAGCAGCCTTTGAAAACAAAGCCTATGATCAAAGCCAAAAGACTGGGAAGAACGGATTCATCAATGCATTGTGGAATTAAATTTCCTACCTTACAGGAGGAACACCTTTCATGCAGGAACTCTCCCCCTAAGCAGCTCTTCTATCCGGAGAGCTTTGTGGAAATGATTAAAACCCCTACATGAAACTAACTCCAGCCCATCCAATCTGTACAAATTTCATGGCAGCCATGCCGATCCATTTACCTGAGTCCTGCTAGGCCAGATAAGAATGTGAGGAGAGTGAAAAGATGTCCAGAGTTGGGAGTTTTCTACAAAGGCCCATGAAGTTTGGTGGTGGCTTCTTTTTTATATTCAAGACATATGAAACCCCTCAATTTACATGATAGCTAGACTGGGCAAAACATTTTAGTCAGCTTATTAGCTGGCACAAGCTGAACAAGAGAATCGTGAAAAACTCTGTGTAACAAGGGACCCCGTGTTATTGAACCACATCTGCACTTGAGAGCCATTTTGGTGTAGCAGTTAAGAACAGCAGGACTCTAATCTGCAGAACCAGCTTTGATTCCCCACTCCTCCGCATGAAGCCAGCTGGGTGACCTTAGGTCAGTCACAGTTCTCTCAAAGCTCTCTCAGCCCCACCTACCTCACTGGATGTCTGTTGTGGGGAGAGAAAGGGAAGGTGACTGTAAGCCACTCTGAGACTCCTTCGGATAGTGAAGGGTGGGGTATAAAACTTCTTCTTCTCTAAACTGCAGAATTAGTAGCTCAAAAACTCCTGTGTAAATCCCTCCAATACCTATCTGGTTTGTCAAAAGTCATATATGTTGGTGAGTTCTGGAATTGTTTCAGGGACTTTTGTCCTGGTGACAGAAGCATATGAGTTGCAAGTAGTTGATTTATGCCTTGAGCATATTTCTGATGGCCTCACCAGGACTCTGGAAGGCAGTGGCTGTACCGAGATCTCCTACAGCACACCCTTCTCAACCCACTGACTTCAATGGACTTGTGCATGTGCATTTTAAATGCTGCCAAGTCAATTCCGACTTATGGGGAGATTGAATCTTGGACCTTCTTCAGGCAAAGCAGAAACACCCCAAGTGGTTCAAGATAGGCTTTGTCTTTGTTCAGAAGGATAATAAAAGGCTCATACATTACTTACATGTACTTATTTTCTCTACACATGGTCAAATGTCATGTTTTATGGTCACCCTCTAAATAATTAATTTAATCTAGAGTTCATTAACTGGTATAAAATCTGTTACAAGTATTACTTTTTAAGTCCAATTGTCCTTTTTTTTTTGCTTTTAATAAAAACAGAAGAACTACCTAGTGACCAGAAGAAACATTTATCTCTCTCTGTCTCTCACACAGAGAGAGAGAGAGCTATTGAGGACAGACAGTAGACAAAATGCAAGCCATCTAGGTGGCCCTGATAGGGCAGGAAAGCAGGATATAAACATTGTAAATAAATAAGACAAATTTCCTTGAGCCACAGAATCATAAAAAAGATACAGGATTGTCTGTTGCACTGTTGATTTCTATTTTGATTATTTCCTTTACGAAAGCGATTGTGTCATTCACAACACCATGAACCTATAAGAAATGCCAAGTATTAACTGTATTTCATACCTACTGGTTAAATTACTATTTTAATTTAAGCAAGTTTACATCAAAGGGGTATTCTGCTCCAAGGCTTCCTACCTCTGTCAAACATATCTTTACCTTTTAAGAAACTTATCTTGATTCACAGTTTGTATAAAGTATACAAAGTGTTTCTTGTTTTGTCTACACACACACATGCTACAGGGATCCAAGATCCAACCCAGACAGCACCCAGTCATAAGTACCAGAAATGCTCAAGTTTGAACACACTTCTATCCAACGTTTTGGTCCCAGCAGAAGCCACCTGACCAGATGCTGACTCTACTGTCAGGATTTGATTTCCCAGGGGAGGAGTAGCAAGGAGAGAGAATAATTCAGCATCAGTGGTATATATATGGCAGAGAGGTCGGGAACAGGATTGTCACTGGCTTAGGGAGAGCTTTCAGATTCTATGTAACTATTTGCATGAACTAAGTCATTATTTGGGCTTGGGTGCATACCAGTCAGCAATGGAAAGGCTTTGCTTGTGTCAGCTGGACACAAGCAGGGAAAACAATGGGGTGGAGAGTGACCTATGGCTCATCTGCTCTGAAAATCTACCCTTAATGGGCAGGCAGTGCCAGCCAGCCAACAAGTTACGTTGTATTGACTAGCAGTCAGGCAAGGCAAAAGAGAGAGGATGGGAACTGAGTCAAGACAACCATGCTTTGCTTACCCAGTATTAGGCAACATATTCTGATTCACATGATAAGAAAACCAGATGTGTTCTGGGGAGGGGGTCCTATTTTAAAACAAATATTGTGCAAAGCTATAGGCCCCATCCTTCATGTTACTCTAATGCTTTCAGCTTCTTCCACCTAGCTATGTGCTCATATAAGAAATCAGAATGGAAAGAAATGTCCCTGAAAATTGACCTCAACCAGGTAAGATGGGAGGGGATACGGTTTAAGTCCTCTTATCCACCCATTGTGTTTTTATAAAACACTAGGCACTCCTCCACTCACTACTTTCCTGGGAAAGTGGGGGGGGGGGGACCTTGCTCGTTGCCAATTCATATCTCCCTGTTCCTGCAGTGAGAATTTTAATTTCCAATTTAATGGGGATGCTTTCTAAAATCTGCCTGAAATTTAGGAAAGAAGATATCTTCAATGGACACAGTCCCAAAGAATTTCTTCCTAATTGGGGAAAAATTATAAAGTCAACATCTTGAAACATGTTTCCTATTTAAACAGCTAATGGACTGAAGACCAGCTTGTATGAACCCAACTCAAGTTTTTGAAAGGAGAAATGGCCCGACAATAAACCTGACTTTGTTTTTGTATCCCTGATCCAAAACTAATCCTATATTCCCATGCCATGTGCATACTTTATACATGCTGTCAACAAAAGACAGGTATTAATCTAACATATTACAGGTTCCTTCAGTATAAGAACTTGCAGAAGCTATATTAGTGATGTGTGTAGTAGCCTTTAGATTTTGTGAAATAGCCAGTTTCTGCATATTATAATACACAGGGAGGAAAGTGCTATGTGTTGCACAAGATCTTGTGCAAACAGAACTGCAGTAAGTCCATTTATGATTCTGGTTGCCCATCGCTGGATCCAAGCCATTACCATTATATGCAAATATAACTGTGCATAGACTTCAGTTGGCCCCTCTTAGCCCATGTGACAAACAGAAATTATCAATTATCATGCAGAAGGCCTGATTGCTTTATCATACATCTGACTCATCATATTTTCTTTGCAGTGGGGCAGCAAATTGCTGCTTAATACATGTCAGGCTTGTACACTTAACACATGTATTTGGTTGTGTTGAACAACCACCATTACAGCAGTGGATATGGGAATCAATGTATCCTGACTGTACATGTATGAAAGTTTATGACTGCCTTTACCTGAGGACAGCAACGTAATGTGTATGCATCTTGTACTCTTTCACAAAATCGATGAGATTCTACAAAACAGAACCAAATATACTTGTTTTGAAACAGCAAGTGTACTGGTTTAATACTAAGCCTCTGTGGTACCAAGTCAAAGACAGATTTTCTGCACTGTCAAAGTCAAATATGGTGGGTACCAGTGTTCCCTCTAAGCTGAGTTAGTGTGAGCTAACTCACAGTTTTTTAGCCGCCAGCTCATACATTTTTGTCTCAGCTCAGGAAGGATGGCTCCAGAGCAAACTAGTTTATGCAGTAGCCAAATCACTCGCTCACAATTTTAATGCCAGTAGCTCACAAATTAGAATTTTTGCTCACAAGACTCCACAGCTTAAAGGGAGCTTTGGTGGGTACCCAAGTTTTGCACTCAGAATCATAATTACAAACCAGGCCATAGAGTGTGGATTGATAGAGCCACAAACAGAGCTAGGGACAGATAGGGGAGATTAACAAACATGAAGGAAGCCCCAGGTTTGCAGAAAAATCTGAAATCTAAATAAACAAAGGAACAAGAAACATTGAGGGATTAAACCTCTCCCAAATAACAGAAACAACATTTGTAGATTTTAAAAAGAATGCCCACAGAACTCTCAAATGACATTTTGAAGGTTGCTAGGCAACCACAACAATATTGCTGAGTCTTCAAAGTCTTGGTTTCTGTAAAGCAAGATCATGGTGGGTCAGAGGTAGATTTGGAGGCCTAAATAGCCCTGGAAAGGATCCTATCTTCCTTTTCTGCTATGTTTTCTGATGGAAAAGGACTTTTTATTTTATTTTAGTAGATTTATATCCTGCACTGTCCACATGGCAGGCCCAGGGTGGGTTCCAAACATACAGGTCTGCAAATAATGCAGATTTACAATTTTAAAAATGTATGCATCAATGCAAGAACCATTAAACTCACTAAACTCACTAAACTCACTAAAACACTAAGCATACAATGTGTCTCAACAGATGATGGTCCCCCAGGGAGAAGGTGTCAGGAGGAGGAAAGGAGGGAAAGCTGAAGACAAGGGGCAGATGAAAGTAGAATGGCTGGAGGGTAGGAAGGAGAGAAGGAAGCAGGATAAAGGGAAAGGCTATGGGGGCATCTAGGGAAGGGAAAGAGAAGATAGTGGAGGGGGTGGTATACAGGGGGGAATGAGTTGCCCCCCACAAGTCCTTGCAGAAATAAGAATCTTGGTAAATCTGTCACAAGTTCTTTTCTATGCAGTATGCTTAAGTATGATTTGTCAATATGTTGTTCACCTGCTATTCCAGAGGGATGATGGTCTGAATTTAAAAGTGACCTGAATCGAAAAGCCACCTCATTCTGCCCAGGATGTGGTCGCAGTGCATGAATATCTGTTTAAGACAAAAAGAATCCAAATACAACACTTTGGCTATTCCCTCTCTGTAAATTAAGGGCATTTTCACAAGGAACACTTACATGCTTAATTTTTAAAAAAGGACAATTGGGAATAATAGAAATTGTGGGGGGAATTATTTCAAATGACACTCAAGCAAAATGCAGCTCTTTATGCAAATTACTTGGTGCAAATGCATGTTTACTGCACAGAAGCATAGCACTAAAGCTCTCCTACAGTTCAACTGACAAGAGCTATAAAAGCGGTGTATCTAAGAATCTGAACATATTTGCATGAACAGTATGATATCACCATAAAAATGGCATATATGCAAAAATCAAAACCCAAACTGAAAGCAGTCTGTGAAGGAACAGACTCACTTTGAGTTCCCAGGGGTCTGGAAAATCCCACATCTATCTCATTTATTCAATGCCACCAGCCCTTTCCCTCACTGGGGTGGGGGGTCCCAAATCAAACTGAATAGTCACCAACAAATCAGAGAGTATCTCCCCTGGATGGATTTGCACATCAAACACTCTATACCCTCTCTTTGGAGGGGCTTCTATGACATGAATACTATGTAACCCAGTGGTTTAATTACCGGGGTGGATTCTAGGGTGGAGACATTTCTCCACATAGATCAGTTTCTCAGATTGGGGTTCAGGGACACTGGGGGTCCTCAAGCTCTTCTCCTGCCCATCTGGCTAATGTGAAAACAGCTCTCAGTTTTCTAGGAATGGAGGCTGGGCTTCTCCCGCTTCACTTTTAAAGAGTGGGAACATATAGTTGCCGCCACCTGCTGTCACCTAGATTTCAGATCACCTTGAGCACTAGCCATAAAATACACTGATTGGTTTCTGAGAATCAACAGCTCAGCCCCAGGAGCTCTAATTGGTTGAGCACCCTACCATCCCCCTCTTTGTGTTTTCCCAGCAGCAGTGAGAGCGGCTGTGAAAAGAGTAAATAATATTTCCTCAGGTATCCTCATCACTTTGAGGAGAGGGAGAGGAAGTGGGAGCTCTTTATAAAGCCATTGTGTAAGTCAGTTGATTTTTCTTTGCATTCAGCTTCCTGCCCTTCTCAGGCCTTGTTTCCTATCACTATCAATCAACTCCCCTTGGCTTTGCTGCTCTACTGACCCCTTCTTTAGACTGCGCTCTCTCACCCCTATCATCTGTTCCCTTGGCGCTTCCAGACTGAGTAATGGTGCCAGGCCGTTAGAGTGGCAGCTTCTAGTTCCCGTCCTTTGTTGAAGCTCACTGGGTGACCTTGGGCCAGATAGTCTTTCTTTCTCAGCCTAACCAACTCCATCAGATTACTGTGAGGCTAAAATGGTGGCTGGAAGAACAACATACACCATCTTGAGATCCTTGGAAGAAGGGTGGGAGATAAATGCCTAAATAAATTTAAATAAATTGGGGTTTTTTAATTGTATCTAAATTAGAGAATGCATAAATGATACAGTACAAAGCTAGTACTACCATCACATTAGCAACAAACAAACAAACAAAAAAGGTTGCTCATCTGTATTGCCTAGTACCCTTAGAAAATTCAGTACCAACCGGAGTCAAATGCTCTTGTCGTGCCCTTCAGAACTTCAAGTGTGAGAGCAGCCACTATGTCAGCTTGTCTGGCAATTGCAGCAGCCCTTTCAACTGCTTCACATCCTAGTGAGGTAATCATTTGTGTCCCATTGATAAGAGCAAGGCCCTGCAAGGAAACAGCAAGCATTTATTTTATTCAGTGATTTTGTCTGTAGAGAGGTACATGAATTCCTTGATTCAAATAACACACTATGTATTCAGAATCACACATTCAAACACGGCTTTTCACTCATGGGGACAGTCCTCTTATCTTTTCACAGGCAGCGGCAGATTGGGGACCTTAAATAGTCCAGGAGCAAGCCTTGTGCTGCAGTAGCTACTCAGCTCAGCACTGGCCAGTGTTTTTAACAATGGGTATTGGTTCAGCTGTTGCTAGGGTTGCTAGGTCGCTGTAGAATTTCCCCCGCGTCTTCTCGATCTTAAAAAAAAAAGTTTGAGAAGACACAGGGGAAATTGGGAGGAGATGCAGGTCAAAGTGCAGCCACACAGCAAAGAATGTGAAATTCACCAATACAACCCAGGGAAACAGAAGAGCAAGGGCAGTACAGCTGCTTGTGGGTAATCAATCCCTGTATTTTTACCGAAAAAGAACAGCTCAAAATTACTGTTCCTAAGCTGATTGTTAGCCTTTGGATGGAGTGGACTGGCCACAATTTATAGGGAACGGCCCAGTAGGTCACTTCCCTGGAGAGCTACTGCCAGGTAGGAGAAAGCAAAACCAAACCTCAGTAGCTCTGCCACAGCTGTAGGTGTCACTCAGAGTGTCTGTGTGTCACTCAGCAGTATGAGGAAAACAGTAGGGTTGCCAGGCCATGGTAGGGGTGGGGTATCCACCACCTGCAGTCCCTCTTTCCCCACTGCCCCTGTGGTAGGGTTGCCAACCTCCAGGTGGGGCCTGGGGATCCCCTGCTTTTACAACTGATCTCCAGCTGACAGAGATCAGTTCCCCTGGAGAAAATGGCTGCTTTGAAGGGTGGCCTCTATGGCATTGTACCATGCTGAGGCCTGGCCCCTCCCCAAACCCCGCCCTCTCCCGGCTCCACCCCCAAAGTCCCCAGGTATTTTCCAACCCGGACTTGGCAACCCTACCCTGTGGGCACAAGCGGGAGAGGTTTTTTTTAAATGGCCAGTGGGCCAATAGCATGATGTCTTGTCACACCTCACTAGGAGTTGCCAGAAATTCTACAGTAAAACCACAGAGTTTTTACCAATTCCCAGAGAAGACTGATGTCACATCTGGGTTTCCCCTGGAAGTAATGTCACACTGTCCCCAACAGCCGCTCCTCATGTCTCTGTCCCTGGAGTCCCCTGCTGGTTGTTAGGCTAGACCTAGCAACCCTAGCAACAGCTGATCCAATACCCATTGTTAAAAACACTGGCCAGTGCTGAGCTGAGTAGCTGCTGTAGCACAGGGCTTGCTCCTGGACTATTTAAGGTCCCCAATCTGCTGCTGCCTGTGAAAAGATAAGAGGACTGTCCCCATGAGTGAAAAGCCGTGTTTGAATGTGTGATTCTGAATACATAGTGTGTTATTTGAATCAAGGAATTCAAAATGCAGCCACACAGCAAAGAGTGTGAAATTGACCAATACAACCAGGGGAAATGGAAAAAGGAGGGCAGCACAGTTGCTTGTGGGGAATCAGTCAGGGTTATTTGGGTTAATAGAGGAAAAAATAACATAAATCAATTCATACATAGTTTGAGCTACTGTGTCACTCACTGAAAGGGATATAAAACATTCCCTGTCCAAAGCTTAACTCAGCTATTTTCTCACGGTGTTTCAACCTCTCATTAGTAATGTGTGCATAATTATCCAGGCCTTCCTTACCAGATTATTGCCAGCTTTCATGAAGTAATGGAATGAAGAACACTTAATTTTAAAGGCTCACCAATGTAAAAAGGCCCTTTGGGGACCAGTGTGTAAAATCCATTAGAAATAGTCAGACATTCAATACATGCAAGATAATTTTTAAGTATTGAGCAGGAGGCGATGAATTCAAACAAACAGGCTTTTATTCAGTGACATTGTTCAGCTCAAAAGACAGCTCTATGAGAGCAGCACTTTCATTTATGCTGTTCCAACACATAACTTTCAACAGTGTAACTATATACAAGCAATCATATTGGACCCAAGCAGGGCTCAGTGACTGGGTATCTAGATTGGCTTCAGGACCAATGGGAGTCTTTATTAATCAGCCAATAGGAATTGGAGCTTTAGGATACCAGAGCCCTTTTCAAGCTATTACTGCTTCATATTCTAAACAAACACAACAATAATCTTTATCTAGAAAGGACATGTAAGGACTAAAAAACCCCTCAAACCAATGACATCTGTCAAGAGAGGAATTTGTTAACATGTGATATGACATGTTATCATGAATACATCATGATAGGGTTGGTAGCTCTGGGTTGGGAAATTCCTGGAGATTTAGCATGAAAGCTGGGTAAGGTATACATCATAGAGTCCACCCTCAAAAGTAGCCATTTTCTCCAGGGGCATTGATCTCTAGAGTCTAGAGGTCCATTGTAGATCTTCAGGCCCAGCTTGGAGGTTGACAATCCTATATCATGAATATATCAAACTCTGGTATGGATCTGTTAAAGAATCTCATTGTCGTATCAAGTGCTAAGGCCTACTGGGTCTGTGCTAGGAATAAGTTACAAAAATGCATTATCTTATGTACTATAATTAGAATGGCTCTGGGGGGCTAATTAGAATTGCTTTCTGCCTCATTTTACTTTAGTCAGAGGTTTGAGGAATTGTGTGGGATTTTTAAAATAAATCAACATTTCAATAAGCAATTATTCATAATTTTCCTTCCTACCTGTTCTCAGAATTAAGGTAATACTGGTAAGTGATCTGTAATTGATAGTTTAACCTTTAAACAATCAGCTGTGGGAGGCTGACTACATTTAGATCTTGGCCACAGTGCTGGGACAAGGCATGTTATTAACTTTTTCTCTACAATATTTCCCTGATTCCACTGTCCTCAAGAAGCTACCTATGTCTCCTTATCATTCATATCCTGGAAGGCAAATATCTTTCCACAAGTGGACTTAAAGATAGTAAACTCATTCATGTGCCCAACTGCCAATTAGTCAAACAAGAATCACAGCATTTTATTACCTCCTTTGGCCTCAAGTTAATTGGTTTCAGTCCATGGGCTTCCAGAACCTGTAAAGCAGGATAGATGATGCAAATTATTATTAACACTTTGATTTAAAATGAGGCGATAGAGCTTCACCTCAGCTTAGGGTTGCCAGCATCCAGGTGGGGCCTGGAGATGCCCTGCTCTTACAACTGATCTCCAGCTGACAGAGATCAGCTCCCCTGGAGAAAATGGCTGCTTTGAAGCGTGTACTCTATGGCACTGTACCATGCTGAGGCCCCTACCCTCCCCAAACCCCGCCGTCTCCTGGATCCACCCCCAAAGTATCCAGGTATTTTCCAACCCAGACCTGGCAACTCTGCCTCAGCTACATTTCACATTGCTGGTTTTAAAGCTACTGGTTTAATGAGCACCCTGAGACTCCTTTGGGTAGTGAAGGGTGGGGTACAAATCCAATTTCTTCTCTTCTTCTTCCTATTATACCAACAAAACTTCTGCATTTCATGTGCACAGAGCCCTTTCAGTGGGTATGAGCTCACTAGCTAGGAGACCGTACTTATGGAACAGGATGAGCTTTTTAGAAAGCCTCTGTCAGAAGCAGCAAAATTAAATTTCAGAAGCAGCAAAATTAAAAACTAACCCACTTCAAAATGTAACTATCAAGATTTCCCCGAGTGAACATGATCAGCACTTGCACATTTAATATTATTTGTTTAAATCATTTTTGCTTCACTTTTCTGAACATAATTTCCAACTGTTAAAAAATGATTGTGCAAAAATAGTAGGGAGAAGCCACAATACAAGGAATACAGCATGAGTACTCACTGAATATAGGCCCCCTGGTTGGGACTTACAATCCTAGCATGTCATATAATTATGATGACATATAGCAATAGCTCAAATGGCTCAGCTTAGCCTCAGCCTATCCAGACTTGGAAGCTAAGCAGGGGTAGCCATAGTCAGTACTTGGGTGGGAGACTGCCAAGGAAAACCATGCTTGCTATCAAGTGTCTCATTATTTACTACCCTAAAGTAGTAGTAGTATAGTCAGTAGGGAAGTACAGTTGTTTTAATTTTGTAGTGTTTTTGTAGTTTGTAGTAGATAAAACCAATACAAAATTTACTAAAAAAAAGTGTCTCATTATTTAAAACATAGTGTGTAGATTCAGGGAAATTATACATGGTAAGCCAAACAGTAAACCAAAAATGATTTGCAGAGCAAAATCATTCTTACGTATTTTGCATCAGCCCATCCACTCTTTGGGGACCACATCTTTCCTTCTCCTATTAGCCCCAGTGCAAGATGGGCAAGAGGAGCTAAGTCTCCACTGGCTCCAACGGTCCCCTGCTCAGGGATGTAGGGCAGGCAGGATGCTTAGAAAAACGAAAAACCGGGCTTTAGTCAGGAGTTCTGGTTTCTTGAGGAATACATACCATCATTTGCTCCACTACTCCAAATTTACTTCTTTAGCAAACCCCATCCCATCTGTGCTATTGACCATTGCTCCCAGATAACAGTTTCAATTAATGGAGCTGTTTCCACCAAATAATTCTCCCTTGTTATAACTTGATTATAAAATTATAACTTGAGAAAGATTTGTGCTACTTATTTGAGTCAGGAAGGGGTAGTATGTTTTGAGCTGAGACAAAATGAGAGTTCCATTTTGCATAACCTTCCATTTTGCATAACCTCTGTACATAATTCATTTTGTACTACCATATAAACAGCCCAAACGTTCACCCCTTTTCACAAAGGAGAGACTGGATTGTGGATTGCTTCTTTTAGAGCAGCAGCTGCCACTTCAAAAGAGGTAATCCAAAACTGGATCCCTTTTTCCTTTGAAAGTGTTTGGCCAAAAGACAGGAAGGCATGTAACAGATTGTTGAAACAGCCACTTTGAAAGATCTGCAAGATTTCTTGCCAAAGGACTTGGGAAAATTTGTTGCTGACCCCTCCCCTCCTTTAAAGGAGCAGTTGCTGCTTCAGAAGAGTGCACAATGAAATCCTTCATCATTTCTTTACAAAATGCCTCTCCATAAGAGTCTTGTCATGTCCAAAATGGTGGCATTTGTGCTGACAATTGAACCCCATGAGAATCCAGTGCAGAATGGATCATATTACCATTAAATACATCAATTGTTTGCTGAAGAGTTTCTAGTGAAATCCCGCTGTATCCTTTGGCTAGGACATTGATCCGTAGAGCTAAAAGCATACGAGATCTCTCAGGGATCAAAGGCTTCCCAACACCTACAATGAAAAACATCCAGTTCAGGGTTATTAGTGTTGCCTTTAACAATTGTATATAAAAATAGCTTGAAATGAATTTTTCATTACCTGCAGAATGTGACCGAATTAAATTCACTTGAAGCTCCCTCGGAGAGCAAAAACAGATAATTAGAGCGAATAATACACAGAATTTAAGATAATTTTCAAAATTTGAGCAAATAAAAGGGAAAAAACTATTTACTTTGAGGAAAGCAATTAAATTAAAGAAAAACCACTATACATTTTTGGCCATGTCACCTATCGACATTTTATAGACATTAAAAGGAAGCAGAGGAGACATACTGTAGTTTGCACTTTGAAATACGGATCCGTGCAAACTTTCCAAAACCTGTAGTGATTCCATAGACAGGATCTAAAAAGACAAAAATAACATGCTTTACTTTTTTAAAAACCAAGAATCTGAACAGCCATTGTGCTTACATAAAAAATGGATTCCCATCTTCCATCTTACCTTTTGCATCTTCTACAATATTTCTAATAACATCACTTGACTCTCTGACCTTAATTTCAGCTTCAGGAGTAAGCTGGAAATAAAATTGCCCTTATTTACTTTTCTATTTCAATAATACAGATAATTATAATTAGAACTTATCCAGATACTCACCTTGATCTTGTAGAGCCCCTTTCCTAAACTGACCAGCTTCTCTGTGGTCAGACTGTTCCCATCTAAATAAACATACTGTAGAAAACAACTTTATTAGATCAAGGCATATGAACTGTGTAATTGTGCCAGCTTTGATGCATGGAAATTAAAGGGATGTCTCTCAACAATCAATGTTATTGCAAATGGGAAAGCACTTTAAGAACTCTTTTAACAGACCCATCATAGTGAAATGCTGAATTTCAGTTTATTAATTCAGTGAATTCAGTTTACGGACAGTACAAAACTGATAATGTTAGAAAATTGAAGATGTTGTTACTATTTTACATTATCATTAATCCATACCTCTTCTGGTTCTCGATATTTACTATATCTGCAACAACACATAGGAAAACATATGCCACATGCTGATTCACATTTGGTTCATTACTCTTGTGTACACATTGAAGATCTGGTGCTGGTGCTGGTTTTAACCCTTAAAGCCCTGTATAGCCAGGGGCCTGCCTACCTAAGGGACCACCTTTCCCCATATATACCCCAGAGAGCACTGCGGTCAGGCACCCAACATCACCTGATGGCCACCAGGACCAGGGCCTTCTTGGTGGCGGCTCCTTACTGGTGGAACAAGCTCCCAGATGACATAAGGGCCCTGCAGGATCTTTTGCAGTTCTGCAGGGCCTGTAGAGTGGACCTCTTCCGCCAGGCCTTTAATTAGCAGCCACCACCAAGGGGAAGGGGCCACTGGAAAGTGCCAAGTTAAGTCCTTGGCCGGGTAATCAACTGGTACAACCTCCTGGCCTTGGGCCTGGTAATATGCTGTGCTCTGCATTGGAAGTAATGTTGGCCGCCAAACTCTTGTGGTTTTCTGTTGTTGATGTACGTTTTATGCTGAAATTTTATGATAATTTATTGTTGTGTTTTTATAACTTTTGTGAGCCGCCTTGAGCCGGTATACCCTGGCTAGGCGGGATATAAATCCAAATAATAAATAAATAATGAATAAGATCTATGAGAAATTGTGTGTGTATGGGGGAAAACTTTTTTGGGGGGGGGGGGAACTCAGAAGGGGGTTGTTTTTAAGCTTTCCTTCCCCATGTGGTATTACAAGGAAGAACTTCATAAATGTGTAATAATCTTCTGGCCCTAATCAGTGCCCCATTTTAGAATACAACAAATTCTTAGGAATATCCACCCTTTTCAGCTGGAAGAGGCCTTTAGAGGCACAATAGATTAAGAGGAGAAGGGCTTTCCCTTAGCATCTTTTGGCTTCAAAGTGGTCAGCACCTTTAAAACTAATAATGTCCTGGGCTGGTGAGTCAGGTTGGGGAATGAACACCTCATGATACACCGCTTCAGACTCAGTCTCTCTTGCAGGATTCCATAAGTGGTCAGGAAGTCTTCCTATTTTTACCCATTCTCTGTTTTCTTTAAATGATGCTCAACTGCTCTCACCATCCCACAGCTCCCTAAAGGTAAAGAAATCTGCTAAGTCTTCATCTTCCATGTTTGTGTCATGTCTTTACATGCTAATGTTTTTTGTGCATATTTGGGAATCCCCTGAGTATGCAGAAACATGTATTCTGTCTTTGAATGGCCTCGTTTTTACTTCACAAAATAAAAAATGCAATAAATAAGCAAAATAATAAGAAAGAATAAAAAGAGGAAGCAAAAAATAAGAAAAAACATTTTTAGTAAGGATACAGATAAACTCCTTCTGGCTGTGATGGAATGAAGTCTGGAGAACTTACATCTCCTTGTATTACTAGAAGAAAGGAAAACAAGCTCCATGAAAACTGACTGTCTATTCTTTTGCTGCGAGCGTAATCAACGAAAAAACTGTAAGGGGGCAGAGTGTATTAGGATATTGATGGGCTTCTGTAGGGGTAGGGGCTCTTGACCCAAGCTTTAGAGTTCCATGTCAAGCAAACAGGCATATCAGGTTACAGACAGGAGGAGCCTGTAAACATGAGATTAGACAGATGTTTTTGATGAAGAGATACTGTTCCAAACTATCCATGGTTATATCCAGGCAAAGTAAAACAAAAGTCCAATAGCACCTGAAAGACTAACATTTATTTATTTATTTATTTATTATTTAATTTGTATCCTGCCCTCCCTGCAGATGGGCTCAGGGCAGCTCACATCATTGGTACACAATAACCATTAAAACCACATTAAAACATTTAAAACAATTCAGATATAAATAAGATCACAAAATCATAAGGTGCTAGAATAATTCCTTAATTACTTAAGATGGCGTACAAAGAATGCTTATAAACAGACAGTTTTCCCGGCAAATGACTACTTCCCTATATAGTGGGTGTCAAAGCACATCATTTTATTTATTTACTTATTTACTTACTTCATTTATACCCCCCACCTTTCTTCCCAGGGGGGACCCAAAGAAGCTCACATCATTTCCTCTCCTCCAAACTATCTTCACAATAACCCTGTGAGTTAGGTTAGGGTGAGATTGTGCAACTGGTACAGGGTCATCCAGCAAGCTTCCATGGCAGAGTGAAGTTTCAAACCTGGGTATCCCCAGATCCTAATCCAACACTCTTTCCAGTACACCATACTGGCTCTCTTGTGGGTGTCCATTACATTTTTATCCCATCCTGCCTTCAAGTACCTCAGAGTAGCATATATGTTAATTAGGTTAGGCTGAGAGACAGACAATGGCTGGCCCAAGGTTACCTAGTAAGTTTCATGTCTGAATGGAGACCAGAACCTGCGTCTCCCCAGTTGTAGTCCAATACTCTAACCACTATACCGCACATTCCCTTTTTGCTTAAAGTTAAGTGTGCTGCCTCTTCCATCTGACAAGAGTCCAAGATGTACAAATGTGTGTCCATTTCACAGTTAAGCGAAGTTTTTGCATGTTTGGCCATCATTGATATTCTATAGTTCTGTTTTTCTCAGCAGTCACTGACAATGTTTCACAGTCGGAATAAGGTTTATTATACACATGAAGAATTCCTCACATCTCCAACCTCTTCACTCCTCTTTACAATCTCTCTTCACTTCTCCTCCTATCACGTTGTTTTTAACAGCAGCTACAAGTATGTGACATTTCCTTCAGCCCTATATGTTATTGAATTATTATCTCACAATCAAAATGTTGTCAAGTAGTTTCTACTTAACAAAAGTGAAAAACAACTCTCTACTTTAGAGTATGTATAATTAGTGCAATCCTGAGCAGAGTTATGCCCTTCTAAGTCCCTTGAAACCAAATTGCTTAGAAGGGTGTGATTCTGTTTAGGATTGTACTGTAAAGCTTAGCAGTGGGAAAAGAAGGGAACAGAGAGGCAAATAGTAAAATACAATGACACTCATATTATGATCACAGATGGTGCATTCAAACTCTGGGACATTGAGGTTAATGCGCCATAGAAAGTAGTAGACAGTTTGCATCAAAAACATATTTGGATCAGTGTAAACCTTTCATTTATTCTACAAACATGGAAAATACTAATATTGCTCTTGGTATCTTTTGTGAAAATGAATTTCTGTTTTTGTGCTTTAAGAAATATCTGTGGTTGAAATATCACACAGTTAAAACACATTCAAGTCCCATATATCTTTATGGGATTCACATTAATCTTTCACCACAAAATGTTTCACATAATTCCTGCCATTTTGTTATGTTTTTATTTGCTACTTCTAAAGATGTGCAAGGACAGTGATTTTCACACCAGGCGTCTGCAGCTTACTTACCAACTTCTACAAATTCATTGTCTTCTAGAGCAACCTCCAGTTTATCATCGTGATCCAGCAATCCAAGTCCTTTGCAACGGCGGACATAAAATTCCACTTCTTCCACAGATGCAAACCCACCATTATCAGGCTTGTTTTTCATATAACGCCTCACAGCTTCTTTGCCCAGCCACCTCACAGTGTTTGTACCATTCTGGCAAGGCACAGCGAGCCATTCCCCTCGGACATGTACTGTGTACCTTGGCATACTTGTCGTTTATCTAGAGCTGACTCTACTCTAGAGTATTAGGCTGGGCACCAGTTACAGTCTGCATCACCTGACTGACTTCCAGTCTCCCAATCAGAAAACACCAAACGGGCAGCCACCCTCTGCGGCTGTCTTGCTCTGCAGATCAATCAGCATGTGTATTTAGCCAAGAATCTAATCAAAAATACCCACAACAAACTTCTCCAATAAGGAAAGCAATGGGCAAACAGAAATTAAAAAACAGCCACATGAAAACTGCAGTCCTTTTTATTATTATGTTTAAAAATTATACATTGGAGAGGGAAAAATCTGCTGAGTTTAGGGTTGCCAGCTCTGGCCTGTGAAATTCCTGGAGATGTGGGGTGATGCCTGTGGAATTTGGGGAGGGATTTCACCTATGGTAAATCACAGAGTTTGCCCTCTGAAGTTTTCATTTTCTCCAAGGGAACTGACCTCTCTAGTCTGGAGCTTAGTTGTACTTAACTTCTCTAAGATCTCTAGGCCCCATCTGGAGGATGGCAACCATTCTGGGGTGTGTGACTGTGTACAGATTTGTACAAGATAGGAACTTACTCGCATAAAAACACCTAATGGTGAAGGCAGTTTCAAATAAATTCTTTGGGAGATACCTGTAGTTTAAAGGCATCAGTGTGGGGGCTTAGCCACAGGCCTTTGCAGGAAAGTGATCACTTATCAAATAAAACTTCTAAGTATTTGCAGTTTTGATAGCAAGACTAGGCCTGTGGCCCTTTAAGGATACTCTGGATTTTCCCCTTCCATTTCTTTAAAAAAAGGAAATATCTAGCCATTTTACCTACAGAATTGTAAAGGAGAAATGCAAGCCATACTTTACCCAGTGGCTTCTCAAAGGATGAGAGAGCTGAGACAGCAGTGGAGCTTATTTCTGTCCCAAATCAAGCCATTACAGGCCAACTACATTCTTACATGTTATTTTCCAGGGTTTTATCCCCTCACCCCTTTCCTTCTTTTTCATTTGCTTTCTGCTTTAACCTCTATCATTAGTCATTTCAAGTCTTCACTGGGAGATTCTATACTGGCTTTTCCCTCCGTTGTTACACCAAACCCATGTTGGAACAGAAATTCCCACTTTATGTCAGAACCAACAAGAAAGCACCACAGGAAAAACAAACAAACATCTGAGCTGGAGTGAACCAAATTCTTTTTTAACTTGCCTCGGTGGTATTAGCAGAATGATTGATAATGGAGCCAAGGAATAGAAAAGCTTGAACAATTTCGATTTCTTCATCATCCACTTTAAAGTTGTGTAATTCCCCAGTAGTAAGGTTGCCAGGTCTCCATGAAAACCATGGATGGTTTTGAAAGAAAAGGGTTTGCTACAACATGATTGTTTTGATGTATAACCTATACTCTGGACAAGAGGCTACTGTTAGCACGGAACATAGAGATGGTTTCCAATTGGAACAAGTGTCAAACAAGGATGTATTTTATCCCCTCTGTCTGTTCAATCTATATGCAGAATACATCATAAGGAAAACTGATTCAATTTAGATGAAGATGGGACGGAACAGGTATGGGGCAATTCTGCATTGGCTTTTTCCTGTTGTTTTACCAAACCCACCTTGGAACAGAAATTCTCCTCTTCATTGCATGCTGCTGTCACTTTCTTTGATCACTGAATTTTAGACTGCATGCCAATGCAGAATCAGCCATGAACAATTTAAGATATGCAGCTTATACCACAGTATTGGCAGAAAACAGTGGCTGATTCTGCATTGGCTTTTCCTTCCATTGTTTTACCAAACCCACATTGGAACAGAAAAGGTGCTGCTCAAAACCACATTCATATCCCCGGGGCAACACTGTACTGACTGCAAAGTAACCCCTGAACAGTCATAAATCTATGCAGGAGTTACCATAAGACCCAATGATCAAAGAAAGTGAAAGCGGCATGCAGTCTAGAGGGTACCATAAAATCCAATGATCAGAGACAGCAGCGTGCAATGCAGAGCGAAGTTTCTGTTCCAACATGGGTTTGGCATAACAGAGGGAACCCACCCTGAGCCTGCTGAGTGGGGAAGGCGAGATACAAGTCCAATACAAGAAATAAACTGAAGTTCAGTCCAGACTGAGGCGCTGCTGTCAATGACAAAACTGCTCAAGGATTGAGGAATCAATCTTTCCTGGAGAGAGTTTGCCCTCCCCATGAAAGTTTGTAGCTTGGGGCTGCTGCCTGATCCTGGCCTTGGTTGGAGGCTCAGCACTCCTCCACGGTATGCAGCATTGTTTTCAGCTCCAGACTGTTCTAGAAAAGCATGACCCGGGGGGGATCTATGCTACAATTACATTCAAGCTAAATTACTATAATGGACTCTGTGAGGATGCCTTTGAACACTGTCTAGAAATTTCTGTTAGTCCAAAATGCTGCAACCAGGCTACCTACCGTCAGGGTCAGGATACAGGAGTCTCATCATACCCTGGTGCTGAATACAAATGGCTGCCCGTTTGATTCTCATCACAGTTCAAAGTGCTGGTTCTTACCTTCTGTTATGGTATTTTTTCTCTTTATTCTTCTTAACATATGTAAGTGCAGCGACTCTCATATCCCTGATCACTTACTGACTTCTACAAACTCATTGTTCACTCTCTTGCACATCCTCCAATATATCATCTAGATTTGGCAGTTCCAAATCCTCCACTCTCACACAAGCTTATGATGGGACATCCTGTCCATAGAACCTCAACAGATCTACTTCAGTTAGTTTTACAAAGAGGATAGTTACTACTCCAGGCATTTGAAGACAAGGATTCAGCACACTCTTATGCACATTTTTACCTGGGATTCCCCCCCCCCCTCCTTCAACCACTTTCTGCTGTGTTTTTAAAGGGTGCACGTGACTTGCCTTTAATTTTATTATTTTTTAATTAATGTTTTATTATTTCAGTTGTCCTGTGAGTGCTGTTGAAAGGGCAGGGGAATTCCCAAAAAGAAAAGTCAGAAAGAGAAGGATCTGGCTCAAAATGTACCTGGGAGTATGAGTTCACATCCAATAGCTGAGCTGGATCTCTTACCCAATCCTGACTTTCCCCCGTTCTAAGAACCTAGTGCCCAGATGAAGTGGCTGTTACATTATGGAGGCCGGTGTTATGGGTAAAGTTCCTTTTTCCATGACTCTGTGCTCTAGTCTAATAGTAGCTGTGCTATAATGGACTCTCCAGAGTCAAACTCAGCAAGTATATGCTTTAGCTGTATGTGATAGAAAATCTTATGTTCTAAATTTCAGGTAATAAAATTTCTTTAACCTCTTCCTTTTATCAGTTCTATTAGTGGGCTTATATACTACAACCCTCTGACAACCTAACTGCTTACATCCTCCATACAGGCTAGTTTTAATGAGAAATATGCCACAGTTCAAAGAAGGGCAGTTCGGGGTAGTGACAGCTAGTAATTTTAGTGATTGAGATTTTCCAGGCAATAGTTTAAGGATAGGAAAACCTCCCTTATAAATACAGCTGACATAAAAGAATAATTCTTTTGAACCCTTAAACTATGCTAACTTGTTTGTTCCATATTATTCATCCATCTTGAGCACATGCATAGAGACACTCCCCTCATTAACAGAAAAACACACTGAAAAACAAGAACAATAAAGATGTTTATCCAAAAGATTTACATTTCTAAGCAAAGCCAAAGCAGCTGCCAAGAGGGAGAAAATGTACTAATGACTGCCATTCTCACCAGACCCACCAAACTAGATCTAAACACTAGCAAGAACAGCCTAGTCTCTCAAGATTCTAAGTTATTATGGCAACTTGTTATTGCTTATGAAGTCACTGTGTTCATAATCTATGTGGACCTGACCTAAAAAATTACATACTAAATTCATTCTCTGGTATTAAGGGTACCATATGATGTAATGAAATCCTATCCAAAGGTATTATTTGTATGATCTGTGAACCTAGAGGTCAATGGAGAATGTAGGTCATGAAGAAACTATCAAAACATAACCTTTAGATTACAGCAACCTAAACAAGCGTCATTTGGGTAGCAAGACTGAGCTAAGCATGGATTTACCTGGCACTGAAACATTTGTGAGTATATCTGAATTCAGGCAATGTGTTTAGTAGATTTTTCTAGCAAGCTGCGTCCAAGAGAAATGCATGTAGTCAGAAATTTTAACTAGTTTATAGTCCCATATGAAAAGTTGTACAGGAAATCTTCTGCATGTGCAACAGGAGGTTCAGGGCATGTAGTTCAAACATTGAAGTGAATGACACCCAAGTATTACATTAAGACTTTCATCAAAGACAAGGAATTGATTGATATACAGCCTTAATATGGCTTACAGTTCCCAGCAGGGCTCATTTCATAGCAGGAGCTCCTTTGCATATTAGGCCACACCCCTGATGTAGCCAATCCTCCAAGAGCTTACAGTAGCACCTGTAAGAAGAGCTCTGTAAGCTCTAGGATTGGCTACATTAGGGGTATATGGCCTAATATGCAAAGGAGCTCCTGCTACGAAATGAGCCCTTGTTCCCAGCAATGCCCACAAAAGAAGGCTATACGAGCAGAAACTTCACAATTAGAGGAAGCCAGCCATAACTGCCAAATGAACATTCTGGCCTCTGCCTACATCCTCCAAACAGGTGGTACAGATTAATTTCTTAACTTCTGTTAAGTGAAAGACATGCTGCCTATTTCTCTGCAAGGGAAAGAAGACTGAGCAAGGCATTCACAAGTAATTATTCAGAAATACCATCTTGGACAGTTTCCAACCAGCCCTATGGGAAAATTGCTCACAGCACCTTTTTTATCAGCAGGACATGTTGTTAATCTGCAAGTTAGTTTTGCACAGTGTTAAGTTGTACAAGTTTAATTGTACTTATGGAAATGCAAGGTGATCAAAAAGATTTATTTCTTCAAATAAGCAGTACAGGTAGCAAAATGGTACACTGTGGGTTGCACTGGCAAATACCAAGTCAAAATATTTTTTAAAGTTTCCAGGTTTCTTTAAATTTTAGAGGCAGCACAAGACTGAAGTTGTACAGCAACAGTATAAAAACCTTATTTTTTTTTCAGCTTCAGAACAGAAATCTGGGTTAGTAATCAAACATGCAAGTTATGATTGGGGGAGGTGGGGACAGAAGAGATCCAGCAGGAGTCAGGCCTCAGAACCCTGCAAAGGTTATGCTGTTTGTCCAGCCACTTTCAAGTCTCTGGCAACCAACATCGCAGTCACTGGGTGCATTCTGGCTCGATGCTGCTGGAAAGCACTGACAGCTTGATCACGTGACTGGTCGAATTGGTAGAGGTCCCTGCAACAAATTCCATAACACAAAACTGATTAAAGTCTGGGTTAAATGTTTTCAGTTTAGTGCTAAAGATTATATTGGCAAACTGTCATTTTTAGGACTGTGTGCATTCTGCATGAAGAACCCATAACTGTACTCAACCATGACTGTAAAAGATATTCATATCTGAAAGACAGCATAATATATTTGGTGGCCAGTTATTTTAAGACTTTGGGTGGGAGCTGGGCATAAGGAGGGGACACATATAACAGGGAATCAACAAAGGGAAGATACAGTGAGGTCAGTGGTCGGGAGGAAGCAAAAAATCTAACTGGAAGCCCTTGTGGCCCCAACACTAGCAACATTGTCACCTGCTGACCTAAAGGGACAGAAAATGGTTATGTAGCACCACTTAAACACTCTCCCCTCCCAAGCTTAGAATTTCACATTTTACTTTATATAGAATTTAGTATGTGAAAAAAGAGGTTGTAACATCCCCAGGAAAGAGAACTTCCATACTGATTTGCAGCTGTGTACAGTCAGAAAGAGGACAACTGGGGAAAATACTGTGATCAAGCACATGCCACATTTGCAGATCATCTTGTTATAAAACAAGTCACTATGGCAGCTGCATTGTTATCATTCTGCCACCTCCAAGATGGGAAACTTGTATCTCTCTGTGACATACGGTTCAAAGCACCCACTCATTTCACTATGACAAAGCAAGGTTAACATGGTAAGTTTTGTCTATACATGAAAGCTCCAGCCCTGATGAAATTTTTGGAGTGTCAAGGAGGAAGGTAATCTGATTATTTTGCAAAACCTTGAGAGTAAAGAGGCACTGTACCCTTATTTATTGTACCCATATCTAGAATTAAGGGCATCCAGTAGCAAGCCATGTTTCCCTAGATCAGGGGTGGCCAACCTGTGGCTCGGGAGCCGTATGCGGCTCTTTCACACATATTATGTGGCTCCTGGCAGGGCAGCTGGGGAAGCTAAATATCATTAGGAAACAAATATCATTGGACAAATAAATACCATTATCAATATCTGCTTTTACCCCTTTTATTATTATTTTTGGCAGTCACATTTAATGTTGACAAGAGGCAAATCTGCATATTTCCCAATAAAAACACGTAATGTTTGTTCATGTCGTGCGGCTCTCAAACATCTGATGTTTATTCTATGTGGCTCTTACATTAAGCAAGTTTGGCCACCCCTGCCCTAGATTTTAGAAAAGTCTCTCATTTGGAAACTATATGCCTTCCTTACTTAAACAAGGGGCGAGTAAACTTCATTCTGCCTTGTTCTGTGGCCATCTTCAGAGCTAGAGGAATGGCATCTTCCCATTTGGCTTGGATGCAGACGCGCAGCCACCTGAAAAATAAGGTTTAGAAATTCAACGGTATAATATATTTGTTTCACTTACACAAACATTTCAGAATTACACACTGGATCCAAGACTCCTCCCCTGGCAGAATGAATCCGATCCCTACGTTTTTAGATTTTACTAACCTGAATCTAATTTCAGAGTTGTTCACCGCATTAAAGTTGTAAACTTCCTGCATTCGTCTTACGTGGCTCAGTGGAAGAGGATTCTAAAAAAGAAAAGGGGATCCAGGGGATGAAGAAAGGAGACTCAAGAGAGTGACCAACTCTAAATGACTGTGCTAGCCTTAAACATTTCACACCTAGAAGCTAGAAGTCACTATCACACCCACTCTACTGGAGTTACTTGCTTTTGAAGTAAGAAAGATGGAGGTTGGAAACAGCAAAATAACACTCGCTCTTGACAAAATGCTGTATCATGGACATGGCCAGGAATAGCTGGTGTTGACTAAAAGAATTATAAAATGCTTCTGCAGATCAAAAGGAGGGCTGGTGTGGTCTCTTAGTTAAAGATGCCGAACAGGGAGTCCAGAAAACCAGAATAAAATGGCCTGGCAGAGGGGCAAAGAACAAAAGAGTAACAGAATAATATCACATCTAGAAGATTAGAAATTGTATAATATCAACTGATATGTCTGGGCCCAGGTGCAAGAAGCATCTGAGAATGGCACAAATATCCAGCTGAATACAGAAAGGAAGATAGAATTCAAAGATGGAATGTGTTGGTTGGGATCCAAAAGATGTATGAAAAACTTACTTTTGATATTCTTTATTATGATAAAACTTACAGTGTTTCTATAACAGTTTTTATATATTTAAAGGCTTTAAGAATCAAATAGTTTTTATATATAGTTATTTTGATATAGTTTTTAATATATTTAAAGATGATATTTGAATATAGATAATTCTGTATGGTGCATGAAGTTAAGATAATTAGGTAGCCAAGAATCCAAGCATTGACAGGTGGGACAGCTAGCTATTGCTGGAAGATGCTTCTGAAAGCCTATATGTGGGAAGCTGAATTGATCTGAAGGGTCTTTTTTGAAGAGTCTCCTTGCCTGTAATCCACTCACTTTGGTAAGAAAAAAAATGACAAGCTCAAATAATTGCTCTCCTTTAATGATCTCTGTAAAAATCAATGGATTATATTATTTTAAGTTAGTCTGTGGTAAAAGTTTAAATAATTATGTTTTAATAGAAAGATTAGGAGAGAAGAAGAGATTGGATTTATTCCCCGCCCGTCACTACCCAAGGGAGTCTCAGAGCGGCGTACAAACTCCTTTCCCTTCCCCTCCCCACAACAGACACCCTGTGAGGTAAGTGGGGCTGAGAGAGCTCTGAGACAACTGTCCTTGAGAGAGCAGCTGGCACAGAGCTATGGCTTGCCCAAGGTCATCCAGCAGGTGCAAGTGGAGGAGTGGGGAATCAAACCTGGTTCTCCCAGATTAGAGTCCGCACACTTAACCCCTACACCAAACTGGTTCTCCATTAAAATGGAGGCATGATTCTTTAATAATATTTTTACTTGTGTACTATACCCAAAATAAAATAAAAAACGTCACTGGGGTGTACCTCTTTCCAGGAGATTAATGATCAGACAAAAGGAAAGCTAGCTAGATATCCAGGGCTTCTTAAGTGCATGCCTATCTCTGAACCAGACCTCAACAGAGAGTCACCTGGAACAGCTAGAACTACCTAAGAACATAAGAGAAGCCAATGTTGGATCAGGCCAATGGCCACACAGTGGCCAAAAATACCAGGTGCCATCAGGAGGTCCACCAGTGGGGCCAGGACACTAGAAGCCCTCCTACTGTTTCCCCCCCCCCAGCACCAAGAATACAGTGTATCACTTGCCCCAGACTGGGAGTTCCTATCTATACCTTGTGGCTAACAGCCACTGATGGACCTCTGCTCCATATGTTTATCTAATTCCCTCTTGAAGCCGTCCGTGCTTGTAGCCACCACCACTTCCTGTGACAGTGAATTCCATGTGTTAATCACTCCTTGGGTGAAAAAAGTAGATTTTAACTAGATTTTGTTAAACTGCACAAGGATATTATCTAAGGCAGCAAGACGTCACACTATTTTCAGCACTAGAAAGAAAAATTAAAAACACTGCTATCACTGAGAAACACATGGCAATAATCTAATCTTCATTCTACAAACAGCAGCAAAGGAAGGAAAAAAAGATGATGGCCAGTTCTTCTGTTATAATTTTGAGTGATACAGGTATACATGCAATAAAATCAAAGAGATGCCAGGTATTTTACATTTTAAGTGCTGGACCAGCCACCCTAATGTGTGGCAAGGAGTAGTGTAATTTGAAAAATTACAGACCCATGTTTTTTCCGCTACTTTCTTAAGACAGACACCTCCCCCTCCTTACCTCCAGCAACAGTAGTGCAAGGAATTCAATACGTTGGTGGGACGACATTTGTTCTGTATCAGCTGAGCTGAAGGAGCTGAGGTCATTTTCACTGGCCTAGAACACACAACAGGCAATAATTTGAAACACTGGTCTGAGAAATTCCAGACAGGATGCCTAATATAGATCCTGTTTCCAAACACTATCAGTTCTATACAAATTCAATACACTAGAAAAATGCACTTAGAAATGAAGTTACAGGAACAGTAGGCATGATCCATGGTGCCATATGATCAAAAGTTTCCAGTTCCCTTCTACGGCAGGAGGTTCTTGTCCATGGGCATTCACAGTGTCCATACTGGGAGTTGTCCCCTTGCTCTAGAAAGACTTTGAACAGATTCAAGTTTTGTACAATATAGTACCAAGACCAGAAATTTAGGCAGTGTAAATACACCTGAGTTGGAACTGAACACCAGTTTGTTTTCCTACCCTTTATGCTACTCACTCCTGGTTCCAGAAGAGAACATAGACAGAGATGTGTGTACACACCTGTGTGGGGACACACTGTTATGAGCAAAGAATGCATCGTTTTCATCACTGTATAAAAATAAGTACAAATCACCTTGCCAGTTTCTCTATCACTTCTTCAAATATCAAGTGGTAAAAGAAAAGGGTGAAATACTTGAAAATAACACATTGCAAGTACTATATAGTAACTATATTTTCTATTAAAAATGGAAGCTTGTCTTATGTATCTCATTACATTTTACAACTGTGTATCAACAAATACACATTTAAGAAAATACAAAAATTTAACATTTACCATTTATTTAAAATATATTTTAGCTGCCTTTCTACCTTTTAGAACTCAAGGTGGCTTACAATGTAAACAAAACAATAACCATAAAAGTCTATAAGAACACAATTTAAAGTAACAATTTAAGTCAACCAATATACAGAAAAAGTAAATTAATCAAATGCTGTCCTAAATAAAACTATCTTCAACTGCCTTTTAAAGATCACAAGGGAGGGGGCCACTCATGTACCCACCAGATGAACTTTTTTCATTAATGATACAATCAGGAGGACGCCTCCCTGTGATCTTAATTACTGGGCAGGAACATATGGGAGAAGAAGATCCTTCAGATACCCCAAGTCATTTACATGAATAGGTTTCCATTCTTCAGGTGAAATGTTAAGCCTGGCTGGCTTCATTGCATATCCACTGAATATTAACTCACTTTTATCCATCTTTGGCTCAAGGCTACACAAGCATTTGATAGAGTCATATCATACCTGATGAAGATAGAGAAAATTAGCAGTGTTTTCCTTATAATAGTGGAAGTTTATACACAAACTGTACATCCTATTTCACACCCACACCTATATTCTATTTTGACCAACTTCTAAACAGAACATAACGATGGACTTCTTTCAAATTCTTTGCTGATTTCTTGCAGTGAAATTATTGTCTGCTGTGATGATTTCATTGTATGACAGAAAATTGATAATAGAGTTTTAAAAAAATTGTTACGAACAACAAATGGAGCAAAAAATGAAACTCAACAGGAAGGCACACGTCGAGCTAAATTACACGCAGTACTAGAGTCCTGTGACTTGAGCCCCAGATATATTGTTTGGCCCTGAAGAAAACAGCCATGAGGGGGAGACATGGTAGATCAGAGATGCAGCACAGGGAAGAGATGGCACATAAAGGAGGAGGGAGTCAGTTCCTCTCGTTCCCCCGCATGCTGTTTCCCAATCAAAAATGGCCTACCAAGCTGTACTAGTCTCTTGCAGGGAGACAACACAGGCGCCCTACAGGTCCAGTCTTTTCTTCCCTACTGGACTTAGAGAAGTCAAGAAGGCCCTTTCAACAGTGGATGTTTCACTAGAATGGGACCGGAATTACTCCTGCCCTCTTCCCCAGAGTAGCAGCCCTAATCCATATTTGCTGTCTTCTGACTTCTCTTTAAGGGCCAAGTAACATTCTGCAGTTCCAAGAACAAACTGTAGCACTGGATTTGTAGCATCCCATTTGTTTGGTTCTTAGAAACTAAAGTGTTTTGAAATTGTCTTGGAAATGTGAAGAGGGAAAGATATCACAAGGGAAGAGCACACACTTACTGTGGTTTTACTGGTGGCATGCCAGGGGTGTTCAGCCATGCATTCCAGTCCACTGTATCAAGAATGTCAACCTAGAAAAAGCAAATATAGAAAGGAAACCATTCACACAAGACCTCAGGACTTCCTTGAAATTTGGTAAAATTTGTCTGCCTTTGAATTAAGGTAAAATTAATTTTGGCTACAGGCCATATCAAAAGATTTATATCAGTTTATTTGAATAATTGTAATTGTGAAAATTGAGGTTTCATCTGTTCTTTTGTCTTTGGGGGGGGGGAATGTTTCACTCAATATAAAATACTATTCCTGCTTCAGCCAGGCAGACCCTTAGTATACACTATTTTGTCACAGCAATACGGATTCTCATCCCAAATTGTGTTATTCAGAGCAACGTATCAGGCTTAATGTCACTTTGCTATATTCAACACACAAATACCAAAAAGGCTCAACTGAAAGCTATGAAGACTTGGCCCAATGAATTAATCAGCAAAATGGCTATTCAAGACAGACAACACTGAGTGTTTTTCAGAGACTGAGCTTTCAAGTTAGCATTTTATTACGATGAACATGGATCAGCTTCAGTTAATCACAAGCTGAATATACAACTTGGGGTCTCTCAGATGGATGGTTCTTTGCAACGCACTGTTGTCATGTGGCAGGGGTGGAGGAAGTCAGTTACATACAAGACTGAACTCACATTGACACGTGCTTTGCACAATGGACTTCTGCTAGAGTATAAATATGATCAGTTCAGAACTATAAAATTGCATTTTCACAATGTTAATTCTCTCAATAAAGCCTTGTTCTTGTTCTGAACAATGTATACTGTTTGCATGCCTGAAATCTGTTCACCTGTACAGTTAGGTCTCTTTCTATGAAGCTTGAACCCGCAGAGATTCCAGTCTGGATTTTCTACTCTGAAGAAAGACCAGTCACCAACACAACATGCAGTTTTCTGATATTCGACACACTGCAAGCATGATCCAATAGAGCCTGATTTGAGCCTATGTTTCATAATTCCCTAGGTTCTCTCCCACAGCATTATCAGTTGAAAGAAATGTATTAAAATGGCTGAGAACCCTCCAACCATCCTGGAGTAGCTTCTGTGAGTCCATAAATACAGTAGTGGGCTAGAAGGGCCACTGGTCTGACACTCACAGGGCTCTTCATGTGCTCTTTCTCCCCTTTAACAGTGTTTTATTTTCAACCATTTATAGCCACAGAATCTTAAGCTGCAAGAGTAGCACTCAACCTTGTCCTTGAAATAGGAGTACAGGAAATTCTTCCAGTCATCAGTCGTTATACTCTTGTACGCAAACTGCTGGATGTAAGCCCTCAAGAAGCCAATGAAGATATCTAGGAGCAAATAAAGCATTACAGCTAATAGCTGTAGAGGGCTGTTATGGGGAAAATAAAAAGGAAAAGCACTTTTTTAAAAAAAGTCTCTTTGTTAATACCTGGTCCTCCAAGGAGTTGCTCAAGATGAAGTAGTAAAGCAGAACCTTTCTCATACGGAACTGAAGAATATGCAACATCAGGGTCTACTTCTTTCAGGTTAGGGATCAGATTAGTCAAAGGATTTGTTCCTCCAAGTGTATTTATCTAGAACATACACAGTTATGAAGACTGAATCATAAGGAAATAAACATTTTACAATGCTATATGCATGACATAAAAGACAAACCAAGTTTAATCCACTAACAGAGGTCAGCATATGTCATTACCCACCCCTCACCAGCCACAACATTAGCCAGCTACTTCTTAACTACAGTTTTCTTCATTCATCCACTCCACTTTTGCTCCTCTGTGATAGATGTTATTTTCCTCCTGAAATTTGCATTCAAATACAAACATGATGGACTGTATTACTACATCCCCCCTTTTTTTAGAATTCAATATGAAGTTCAGTCAGAAAAGAACAAGTTTCAGGTCTGTCTGAGTGTGCTGGATATCACAACAACACAAAAAAGAGAAAAATACCAAACAAAAAAAGATAGGATAAACCAAAAATGGCTGAGGGCATGAGGAAACAGAAAAAAGCAGTATGATGCAATACATCAATGAACAAATTCACTTATGTGGAGAAAACACGTCCCCAGTAATATGTAAACAAATAAAAATCAGGAAACTGTTTTGCTACTGTTTTTTTCTGCTCAGCATGAAGTACAGTCACCAAAAAGAGAGAACTGATATAACGCTTGTATAACTGATAACCTGCTTAACTCTTCCCACTAATTCACAACGCAAAGCGTTTCTTTAAAAAATGTTAACAAGTGTCTAGAAGATAGCAAGTTTGCTCAGGAGTGTTTTCCCTCCTGCGCAATCTTAGAGACCTTGGGTTGAATCCCCACTAAATTTTCCATCACTGGAATGCAACTTTGCTACCCCTTGGACTGACCTCTGCAAACTATTGCTCCTTTTGGATAGGGGACTATGACAGAACCTGGTCACTTCTCAACTCACCGGCAGATTTTCCCACCAAAACCTTTTTGTTTCCCTCAGTGACTGTGTGGCCCCCAAATAGCATGTATTCCTTTTCTTTGACTTAAATGACTGAACTGTCCCACCCTGATACAGATATTTGTTCAGGCGTATGACCCAGCAGAGGAACCCGAGGGAAATGCAGGAGCTGTCTTGTTTTTAAATGCTTTTTAAATGGCACTTGAGGCACAGCAATTTTAAAAACAGAATAAAGATTTGACTTAACTGGCAGGAAAATATATATACATATGTATCAGAGAAGTTAAAGATTAGAAACTCTGAGGTAAAACTTTTTCCTATGTACAGAACTGAAATCTTAAAATATACAAGAGAGTACATTGTTGAAGGCTTTCACAGCCGAGTTCATTAGTTGTTGTAGATTTCTGGGCTGTATGGCTGTGGTCTTGGCACTGCAGTACCTGACGTTTCGCCAGCAGCTGTGCCAGTCACATCTGCTGTTGAAATGTCAGGTACTACAATGCCAAGACCACGGCCACACAGCCCAGAAAATCTACAACAACTAATACAAGATAGTATTATTGCTCCTTTCAGAGGTTTCTAGTTCTTTTTAGTGAGAGGTACTTTTCTTAGTATACTTCAGCAATAACACAAGATTTTAATAGTGGCTAGAGTGAATGAGTTGTTAAGCAGTATCTCCAGACTCAAAGATTCTTTTCCCTCCAGAACGGCTGATGTTAAACTTGCTCTAAGCTGATGCTGGGCAATCAGGGGGCATGAAGAGCAGCCAATCACAGAAGCTCTCCACTCCAGGGCAGATTAACTCCTGAACTCCCAGTCTCTCGGAAATAGCTGCATTTTAAAACCTGCTTTTCTGTGCAATCCATCACAGAGACCCTGAAGATCAACTTGAGGGGGGATCTCCAGCAGGAAGGGGGAATTGATAGAAATTGCCAAGTTAGTGTGGATCCAAGCCCTCAAAAAGAATATTGCACGAGAGAGAGAGCGTCTAAGCGACTAAGACCATACCACTAAGAGAGTCTTAGAACAAGGTGTTGCCCAAAGAAAGCAGAAGTCTTTATGAGCTTCACTAGAACTGATGAAATGGCTTTACAACCTGTGCTAAATTAGAAGTGTCAAATACAAAGGTATCTTTCAAAACATTTTGAAAATATACACTGCTTGTCAACTATATGTACCTGTTAATCATCAGAGATCTTCTCTTAAGCAGGTTTACTCAGAATGTTCCTTTTTCTGTTTGTGTATATAATGTAATAAGTAAATAGTGGCTTATCTTCAAATTATTAACTATGTACTACTATTATAAGAATCATGTTTTGTTACCTAAATTGAAGACAGTTTAAAACCAGAATACATCTAACTGTGGTTATTTTAATGCATTGAAATAACTTCTTCATATATCTGTTGTCAGGGACTTCTGCTTAATGTGTGTGGGGGGGGGGGTTGACAGTTCTCCCTTTTCTTTACTAATAGACATTCCCTGTAAACATGATTTTAGGCAGAGTCAAATTATTCTTTGGATAAACAGAAGCACTTACAGTATTTTGTAATTCCCTCCAGCCTCCCAGAGCCTGGAACTGCCTGAACTGTTCACCAAACAGCCGACCGCCAATCCGGCGCTCCAGGTAAACAGTGTGTCCTTCATTTAGCCTGAAACAGCAAATAAATTGATTTGATAACTTGCCTGAGAGTCTCTGGAGGCAAGATCCCCCCCCCCATTATTTAAGACATTTGTATTTCACCTACCAAAAATGCTCCCACGTTTTGTTCGTTATCAAATTCCCTGTCCAGCTATGAGAAATTTCATGAGCAATAACCTAAAAAGCACAAAAACATCAGAAGGTTATTTTGGTCTCCCTTTCATTCACAGACACACACACAGCAGTGGGAAGGAGGGTGCTAATTGGGCAGCAAAAGCCCCCACAACTGTTTCAGCATTTGTGAAGAGACATTCTGAAGAACATATTGCTCAATTCCAACACAAGAGGTAGGAAATTTTGTAATTAAATTATGTTTTTTAATTGATGGTATATACCATTTTAGAAAACTGATCATTTGCCCTATTTCAGACTCTCTATACAATTCCTTAACTTATTTCAACCTTATTTGTCTATACTATGTGCCAGCAGAATGTCCAAAGTGAAAGGTTTAAAAATACCTAAATTTTGTGTTACTATACGCTCTATTGCCTACAAAGTATTAGCATATTATGTCATCTGAATGTTTTAATTCCATGTGACTAGCCAAACATTTTAAGCATAGGATTCTTAAAAAGCTAAGCACCTGTGCAAAAAAAATAATAATACTGCAGTAACTTCTCCCTTGCATGACTGGTGCAGCATCTAGGGAGGAGAAATACAGCATACCTGCTGTCAAGTGACATTTCCTTGTCTGTGATCAAATGGGCAGTTTTTCTAACCACAGAGGAGGATAAGTGATGTCCTCTCTCTTTCCAGAGACAGCACACCTCTTGCAAACAGACCACTCATGCAAGCCATTATCTTGTTGTTTTCCCTACCAAATTAGAATGCATGAGCTTTTACTGTGCCTGTTCCGGGTTTTTAAAAAAAACAAAACAAAACACATATACCTAGATCTAGTTTTAGTAGGGTCTAGTTCCAAGTAAAGCTGGTTTGGTAAAAACATCTTAAATAAAGAGCCATGCATTCAGTTGCCAAATCATCTGCTAGGAAGGCACAGTATTCCCTTTCTAAAGGTCTGAACATTGCAGAGAACTTAGAGAGCCAGAGATCCTTGCAATGCCCGGCTCAGAAGATCTACCATGCCTGTCTCAAGGCCTTCTACAATACATAGAAAACCAAGTAAAGGTGCAAGAACACCTATAAACTAATAGCCAAGTCAACCAAATATTTGGATACTTAAATCCAGTGACTAAAGCTGTGAATGGGCAAGACTGATATTTCCACAAACCTGAAAAGGCACCAGGTTAGTAGAAAAATGTGAAATCTAAAAAATAGAATAAAATATGTTTTTTTTAAAAAAACAACACAGCAACCCAAAATGATAAAAGGAGTGCCTGTAGATTTAGGCAACGAATTCTCCTGGTGACCGCTGATAGGAAACCATAGTATTCCAAGCTAGTTTTCTATAAGAAGACAAGGGGAGAGGGGTGGGCCCTTTCCAGGCCTAATTCGGCCTTTGAGGGAGAACTCATAAGGACGAGGCCTGACTATGGTTGAAAACTCCAGGTTGGGAAACTTCTGAAGGTTTTGTGGTGAAGTCTGAGGAGGACAGGGTTTGGGGATGGAAAAGACCACAGCTGGATAAAATGCCACAGAGTCCACCATCCAGAGCAGCCATTTTCTTCAGGGGGCAGATCTCTGTTGTCTGGAGTTCAGTTATAATTCTGGGGGATCTCCAGGTCCCACCTGGAAGTTAGCAACCCTTATCCTGGAAGCAACTTCTGGGTTACTTGATACTACCTGCCTTGCATGACTCTAGGCCTGGCTACTAGCTAATGTTAAGAAGAATTGGTTTTTATACCTTGCTTTTCTACACCTTAAGGAGTTTCAAAGCAGCTTACAAATGCCTTCCCTTCCTGAGAGAACTGTGACTGGCCCAAGGTCACCTAGCAGGTTTCATGTGGAGGAATGGGGAATCAAACCCAGTTCTTCAAATTAGAATCCATCACTCTATGACAGCCAGTGTGGTGTAGTGGTTAGAGCTTCAGAGTAGGGTCAGGGAGATGCAGGTCCAAATCTCCATCTTGTTGTGGGAGCTCACTGGGTGATTCTGTACCAGACACATACTTTCAACCTAACCTGCCTTACAAGGTTGCTGTGTGAATAAAAAGGAGTAGAGAATAATATAAGCTGCTTTGGTCTCCACGATGTAGAAAGGTGGATATTATAAATGAAGTAAATGAATAATAAATACAGCTGAAGATGAGAGGCAGAGAAAAGATAGGTTGGTGAATGGCTGAGAAGGAGACAATGAGGCAAGGAAAGGGGAGAGGATATGGGGGTTGCCAGGAGGAGGGGAAGAGAAAATAGTGTGAGGATACAGGGGAAAGTGAGGTGCTACCACACAAGTTCTTGAAGGTTCCCTACCATGCAAGAGTGCATGGCTCAGTGGCTGGCACCACACAACTGGGCCAGTTTTCTTAGCTAGAGGTTCCCATGGGGGGGGGGGGGGGGAAGCTTAAGGAAGAAGGGCAGATAAAGGTAGGTTGGCTGTTGGGTGGGAAGGAGATAGGGTTGCCAACTCCAGGATAGGAAATTCCTAGAGATTGGGGGGGATGAAGCCTGTGGAAGGTGGGGTTTGAGGAGGGGAGGTTAGAGGTGTATAATGGCATAGATTCCACCCTCCAAAGTGGCCATTTCCTCCATGGGAACTAGGGTTTCCAACCTCCAGGTGGGGACTGGAGATCACCCAGAATAACAGCAGCTCTCCACATGACAGAGATCAGTTCCCTTGGAGCAAATGGCTGCTTTGCAGGGTGTACTCTATGGCATTATACCCTACTGAGGCTGCTTCCCTCTCCAAACCTCGCCTCTCAAGGCTCCACCCCCAAATCTCCAGGAACTTCCCAACCTGGAACTGGTGTTTTTTTAAATATAATTTTTTTAACTTTTTAAATCTTAAAAATTGATTGTTGAATTTTATGTGTTGTTTTACTGTCACAACAGTATATGTGACCTTGTAAGTTGCCCTAAGCTTGCTCATGGGGAGGGTGGGATATAAAACAAAGAAATAAAATAAAAATAAAATAAATAAACACAAGGGGGGAGACTAATCTCTATAGTTGGGAACCATAGAGAGAAGGGGACCAGCTATGGGAGCTTTCAAGAATGGGGAGGGAGAAATCAGGTGTCTCCACTCAAGTCCTCACAGGTTTCCACTTGGGTTTTTTTTTTAAATGACTCAACGCAAGTTTTAGAGAAAACAATACAAAGCTGAGTCCTTCTCACAGCATCTTTCTTCTCCAGCATCTGGTGCAATGTTACTTCTAAGGAAAAGGGGAACCAGCAGACCATTGCACAGAAATAATGTACCTCTTTCCAAAGAAATAATGCACCTCTTTCCAAAGTCCTTGTGAGATTTAGGCTCACAGTAGCCAAAAATAACTGGTTATTAAACCAAGCTTTAAGCCAAGTTTGGAAACCCTGATTTCAAAACTGCATTTCCCCCAGTTTTGGAAGCAATTCCTGCACACAGTTTTGGAGTTGACTGCCCAGACTTCCAACAACCTTTGGTACAGCCGGCTTTAAAAATCAGATGAAGTAATATTTTTAAAAGAGAGGAACCACCCATAAGTGTTCTTTCTTTTGCCCAGATTATTATTTTACAGTGATTTGCACTACTTGCAGATCTCTTAAATTTAAGAGGAAAACATAAAAGACTATCTACTGCATGCCATTTACATTTTAAGCCTGCTGTCGGAGTCTTGTCTTCTGATATGACTAGTTTTGCACCTAACTTTTAAGGTATTTAAACTTTGATTTTACCCAGCATATGCAGCACCTTCAGTTTCACCAGATAAATAGCCACTTACGTTGGATAGTGATCTGTCACCAGCCTACAAAAGATAAACAAATGACAGCAGTTTAGACACTTAATTTAAATAAAGAAATAGTTTATACCCCAACTTTCCCACTGTCAATTGTATCTCAAAGTATTTACAAAACCCAGTGAAGCTGACACTATAAACATGTTTTAACTCTACCATGAAGTTGGCAGTACAGAACACTGCTTCAATTTAATTACCATAAAAACCTCCTTAGACAAAAAGGCCTTACAGTTCCTATAGCACTGTGTCAAAAAGGGTGCCTATCTGATATCTTCTGGGAGATTCTTTCCTGGTACAGTTACTACAGATGTGAAAGATTGCCCTCGGGTTGTGACAGATAATGGTCTTCAGGGGAGAGGTCTCCTAAGATCTAAGTCAGCACACAGGCTTATACTAGGAGAAATAGTCCTTCAGGTACGTAAATCTCAGGCCAGGAAGCACTTCATAGGTTACTTTCTAAATTAAAGCCAACTTCACATACCATACAACAGAGGACCACTTACATAACTGTTTTTCAAGTTGGGGAAAGGTAAGGTCAGCTTTAAGATCTTCACCAAACACAAGGCACTATACAAGGCTTAACTGGGTTCAAAGTAATACCTGAAGAAAATTATGCTATGTAATCTACAAACATGACTGTGCGGTCCTGCTTATTGGGGAGACCATATCATTTTTAAGATTCACTCTGTGTACAAGAACTTAGTAGATTTCTGCTGCCACCAGGAATTAAAAATTCCAAATCTCTCTATTTTGGTAGAATGACCCAGTGTCTGGGCACTTCAGAGGACTATGTGGCCCTGAGGAAGGACTGTTCTGATTTCTGAGATATGTTTAAACAAATAATGATTTATTTATAAAAGAACAAAATAGGTTTCTGGGTATTTTTGAATGTTCTTGAAGAAAGAAAATATAACTGACAAAGCTTGGCATCACACACAGTCTCTCAAACACCAAAACTCAACTCTTGACAGGCTTAGCTCTCTCTCTCAATTAGCCACACAGGCTAAACTTCCTTGTTCAGATATAGCCACACAGGCTGAACTCTCTTGCTCATATATAGCCACACAGGCTAAACTCTCTTGTTCATATATCTCCACAACACTCCACACTCTTCTCTTCAAGAACACAGAATCACCTCAGAGACATCTCTTCTCCCACACTTTCAGTCATCAGCCAATCACATCACACTTGTCTCCTCTTAGCACTCTCCTTACATTACTGCAGTCAAACTAAACATTTAAAGAAACACACACCAAAACATGAAATCATTACAATGACATTTACCAGTAATGTTGGAGTCACAAAAGTAAGGCAGGGATTCTCCATACCACCATATGGAAATGATGGCGGCAAAACTAGCAAGTCATATTGTCCCCACACATAAGGTCCTGCAAGGTCTTCCGCTATTTTCAACATGGTCTCAGTCTGAAATAAAAAAGAATCTGGTTTCTAATGTTCAAGCATGATATTACTATTTAAGGTATCAAAAACAAACAAACAAAAACTAACTGCCAAGCATATAAATTTATCATGCCTTGCTTCAGATAGGATCTTGGAACATTGTTCTTTTTTTATTCAGATCTTACAACCATCAGGAGGAGGGGATGACAGCTGTTAACTTATTACTCTACAAAACGGAGGGACTCAGTGGTAGAGTGTGTGCTTTGTATGCAAAAGATCCCAGGTTCAACCCCCCAGCATCTCCAGTTAAAGGGATCAGCTAATGTGAAAGATCTCTACATGAGACCAGGGAGAGCTACTGCCAGTCAGAGTGGACGCTACTGACTGTAACAGGCCAATGGTCTGACTCATCATAAGGTTGATTTGTGTGTTCAAAAAATCTACAAGTTTTCACCAACCTCTGCAAATTCATATGCTGATTTTTCCACCAGCTCCTTTTCAGCCCATACCAAGGTTCTTGGGCCAATCTCTCTGAAGAATAAAGTTTAGTTAGGAAACAAAGAAACAAATCTTTGGTTTGGTGACTTTTCATCTCACAGAATGTAACATTAAATAAAGTTACAAATTTAAAACATTGCTGTGCCATTCGGGGTCTGCAAGGTGGTGACCATTAAAATACTTCAAACATTAAAAATATATACACAATATTTGTAAAAACACCAATCTCTGAATATCTGAATAGATGGCATACAGGGTGGATGCAAAAGCATTACCAGGTGAGTCAGGTCAGGTGATGGGTACCATATTGTGATAGGGAACAAACCACACAATGACCCCAGACTTCTGCTCTTGCCAGCAAGTTCTACCTACCAGCCTCAAATCATGATTAGGCATTGTGTGTGTACCAACAATATGGCCATTAGAATAACAGCATCAATTTAAATACCTTCTGCAACTCAGCAACTGGGCCATTACTGCAAAAGCACCTTGTCCAAAATAAACACAACAATATGTACAAACTGTGAACAACTTCCCCTTCTCCCAGTAGCTTGGCAGCAATGTTTGGATAACAGTGAGGAAAAGAGAAGTGAAAGAGCCTATTATCAACTTCTGGACACTTGCTGACCAAATAGCCAGCATTCTATATTTTGGGTAGTCAGAAGTTCAGTACAACAGGAGAAAATCCATCAGTCTATTAGGATTATTCTAACAGCTAGCACTGCACAGCAGATGAAATGTTTGGTATGGCTGCAAGGCATCTGGGTTCAGATTCCTTCTCAGCCATCTGACGAACAGAGCTGTGTTTCCTGAAATTATGCTACAATAAAGTTTGTTAGTCTTAAAGGTGCTACTGTTACTTTTTGTTACTTCTCAGCCATGAATCTCATAGGACAACTGTTTCCCAATTCATATAAGGAAGACACATGTTGCAACCCACTCTTGAGCCCTTGGGAGAGGACAGAATAACAATCTTATGAAGTAGGATCTCAAAACTAAGTATTTTCTAGATGCTACAAACTGTTAATTTCTGAAGATACAGCTAGTCACACCCACCTGCTTTCCAAAGCACCAACAACTAAAGCAATCAAATAACAGGGTATTGGAACCTAACCAAAGGAAGAGAAACAAACTTATTAAAACAGAGCTATAAGTCATATTTCTATTTGCTGACAAAGTCATCCAAGGATGCACGCATCTGGAATCGGGTATAATGGAGGAAGCGAGGCTATGGTTAGTGGTGATTCTGTATTGTATTTAGTATTTTTCCCCCAAGGGCACTGTCAAGGTTAATATTGCTAGATTCCTCTGCTCCTCCATGGATAAAGGCACTGGAAAAGACATGACCTTTCTATGGGTTTTCCAAGCAATTTCTGTGCTCTCTGAGTTATGATAAAGCCAAGGTTTTGGTCAAACAGAGGGTTTAATGATACTGCAAGTCAATACAATTTGAATAGAATAGGGAGAGGGAGACTTTGTCTGAAACCTACCACGAGGGCAACCCCTATACCTTACTTTTCCCACCTATCAAATCAAGAGTATAGGAGAGTGTTCACGCGAATGCGCTGTCACTCACTTCCCTCAGCTGTCCTTGAAGAAAAGTATAAAAAGATACTATATGAAGAAAGGATTTGCCCCTGTTATAACGAAGGCACAGAATCGCTAGACCATGTCCTGTTCAACTGTAAGGTGTATAACAGTTTCCATTAATCCTTTCCTCTGCCTAAGTCATTACCTTTAAACAGCAGACAGAGATGGTGCCTTCTGAGGAGCTTTCTTTCAGATAGGCACCATAACCTTACTTACCAGGTGGCTAAATTGGGCTGGCTTGCTGCAAGGCATAGGAAAGCTGTAATCGCTCATGTAGTGGATTGTTGAGATTTCAATTATTTTAGCAGACATTGTAGAATTCTACTGTATCTTGAATGATTTTATCATGAGGCATTGCTCAAATTGTATTGTGAATGATTTTATTATTGTTGTATTGCCCCAATGAGGCATTTTATTGTCTGTGATTTATGTTCTGGTCATAGACCGTGAATAAAACCTTCTATATTTTCTAAATTCTGTGAAAGACCTTAGTGTACTAAATGTGTGAACAATCGTACCGGCTGGCTGAAACGATATATCTTCCTAGTGCTATCTTCTGGATCAGGCTTTTCTCCGTCTCTTTCAGCACTCATAAGAGCCACCAGCTCATTTGGAACAGACACCTAAACCAAGAACAAAAATATGTGACTACTGTTGGGAGTAAATGTTGAACTATTCAGCACCTCACATGAGATTATACCTTAGAATGCCAATCCCATAGCACCTCAGTTTACACACCTCACCAAAAATTTTCCTCCTACTATTTTGTATTACTAGTAATTATAAGCTTAGGCCCAGTAATTAGGTAAGCTACTCTGATACCTGCAGATCAGTGGTATTACTGGATGCAAGGTCCCTCATCTCTCCCTGATGATCAGCTCCTATCCTGGCAGAATATAGGTCGACATTAAAAGGAATTCATGAATAGAACAGCCAATAGATAGCTTTTTGCCCATGTTGTCATCTTGCAAGTGCTTTTCCTTTTAAATATTTTGTCCCTTTTTTTCTAATAAGCTCAAGAACTCGGGCAACCAGCTATGCAAAGCAGCTTAAGCAGAGAAACCATACTGTACATTAGCAGCTTAAAATTAGTAAAACCAGAGCTTTCTCTGTGGAATGCCCTCCCCAAGGACATAAGGATAGTTCCTATTTAAGTTTAAATTGTTCGTTGCATTCTGATTGTAATGTGCCTTGAGCCACAGTCACTGGTAGGAAAAGCAGGATATAAATGTTTCACTACATAATCTTTTTAGTGTCATTACACATTATAATATGTGGGTCAGGATTAATGTTTCCCATATTAAACAGCAGAATTGAAACATCTTGTATGAGCAAATGCTTAGAACAAAATAGCTGAATAAATTTATCAGTAACATAAAAATGCTGTGATTTCCTGAATAGCACACATTTCCTAGTGAAACATGGGATTTTTTGGCACAACTCTCCATAATATACAATGTATTACACTCTCTCCCTTCCCCTCTCTCTCTCTATGAATGATGCATTATTAGGCAGTTATTTCAGTTAGTTGTTTAACTGTGTGAGATCTAGAGCTATTGTTCTCTGCTGATGTGTGAATATGACCAGTTTAGAACCATAATTTATATTTCCTGGTTCCTTCTCCTAATGCAACCTCCTAATGGACCTCATTGCCTGTCTGAAATCTGCATGAATTTCCATGGAGCTAGAGCCCTAGAGATGTGGACTAGGAAGCTCAAACTCAAGGACTGCCACCAAGCAACATATTACTGTACAGGTGTCTGATTGCAGATATTTCAAAGAGAACACAAACTTGGGTAAAATTGCTGACTACAGAAATATGGGCTTTTCCATGCTATACCACATTAGAACTTCCACATTCTGCAGAACTAAGTGATGAAACTGCATACTTTGCAACTCTTTAGTTCCACTTCATCTCCCTTTTTATAGTACTTACCACACTACATTTAAGTGTCAGGATGGGTCTGGTCTCTGTTTCTCATACCATGCAGTAACTAAGATGCAAATCTAGGGAGGACAGGCACCCTGCCTTGTAGAAGACATTATGGTTGATAATCTCCTGGCCTTTTCCTGTACCCTTGTAGGATCCTTAATTATATCTTTTTAATATTTGCTAAGGCCCAAACAAGTGTCTGGAGGCTACTGAAAATGCTACCAGGCTGAGATGGTTACATACTTTATGCAACACAAGCTGAACTATTTTCAATGGAACATACACTTTTTACCCATCTTACACAATGAACAGTCTCATGGCCAAAAGGACTTTTAGGTTATGGGACCTTGGGGTGCACACTTTAGGCAGAGAAAATTCAGTTTTTGTGTACTGGAAAACCAAGAATTCAAGTGCCATCTACATAGTAATTCTCTTGTCAGGACAGCCCTGATAAATCTGGCCAGATTCATTACACGTGACTGTGCTCTTCTATTGTAATGTCCTATTTAATCAACCTACTTTAGTCAGATATGGGGAATAAACCTGAGCATTTTCGAAGTTCAGAACAATCTTCTTCTGGTTTCACTAGTGCGTTTAGGTCAGGGTAGAGATCTCTTGGCACACATGGTAAAGAGTAACACATCAGATCATTTTGCTTGGCTCACAGGGCCAGGTTTCCACCGAAGGGACCAAGGCAAACTCCTGAGGCTCTAGCAATGCTGCTGGGTGCTCAGCTTGCTCTCTGTGTGTCTGACCAAGTTCAGCCCTTGCCTCTTTCCCCCATTCCTTTTCATCAGTCTGCATGCTAACATCTCCTCAGGCAGAGGCAGTTGTTTTTTTTAAGCACCTTAGTTAAAAAGATTGCTCACCTCTGGCTTAGGCATTAAAGCATAGGAAGCCATCTTAAAAACATTACACTCCCCAAGTATAGCTACCGAACTTTTAGGTCAAACTATCATGGTTTCTATAAACACCTCTTTACTTTGCAAAGTCAGAAATAAGAGTGGCTCAAGCATATCAACATGCTTCCTTAACCATAGTGTAATACAGAAGGATCCTGTGGATCCAGGAGAAGCAATGTCTATCCCCCTCCCACACACACTAAAACTGCATTTTGTTTTGTTTTTAGAGAAAGGCATCCTTCAGATACAGCAGAATAAGCCAATTGGAACTGGAATAGTTTACATTTGCACCCAAGTTCCAAGACTGTAAAAAGTGAATAGTATAATTTGGTATCTTCTGGGCAACATCAGGGGAAGACCTTGGCCTCTGTCCTTTTTGGCAGTCAGTGTATGAAATAGGATGCTGGATTAGATGGACCATTGGGCTGACCAACAGGCCTTCTCTTACCAGCTGAGTTCAGCTAAATATGTTCCAACTGTAAGCAAGTACACACATGCATGCTTGAATGTGCACCAACAATATTTGCAGTGCTTCACTAAGAACCTGCACATTGAGTTCTGTACATGAAAGATGTACCCAACTTTTGATTATATCTACCTCTGCATAATATGTTAATTTCACTGAAGGAGTATCTTGGCAGGGAAGAACAGCTCTACAATGATGAGCCTGAAGAGGGAAAAATGCACAAAATCAGAGCTTGCTGACCTTACAGAAGAATTTTGCAATAAACCACAAGAAGCAGTTCCTAGTACTGAAATAGATTAGTCATCACCAGATGTATAAAACTGCAGCTGTAGCAATTCAGAGATGCTCACAGGCCAGATCTAAATACTTGTCCAACTTTATTAGGTTCTCTCCTCTTCAGTAAGCCCTGCTGCCCAACTTGCAAGTATAGAAGACAATTTGAAATTCAGCAGGAGGAGAGGCTGCTCCACTACCATGCAAAACTAACAGGTCCGCTCTAAGGTAGCCTACAATCACATTTTGCACACTCATTGTCTCCCTCATATGAAGAGTAGGTTTTCATACCCCATTTTTCTCTACCCTCAAGAGTCTGAAAGTGGCTTACAATTGCCTTCCCTTCCTCTCTCCTTAACAATCACCTTGTGAGGTAGGTAAGGCTAAGAGAGTTCTGGGAGAACTGTGACTGGCCCAAAGTCATCCAGCAGGATTCATGTGGAAAAGTGGAGAATCAAACCTGGTTCTCCACATTAGAGCAGCAAAGCATAAACCAGAGTCTTATAAAAATAACCTTCGAAAATGCACTTTCCAGGGATTATTTAGACTGAGGATGAAGGGATAGATATGAGAAACAGCAGGAGGGGAAGGACAACTCCAATTTATTTAGGAGATTCACAGGGAACCTCTCCAGAAACCTGCTTGAGGCAATGATACACAGGGGTGGATCCTACCCCTTCACTGAGCAAAGTCTGACGCCTTCTTCTAGCCTAAGGAGCTTTCCTCCAACAGAAGACCCACTTAAGTTGGAGGAAGGCTCCAAACTTTGCTTAATGGAATGACAGGATCTACTCCACTATTATATACCCTGAAAGTCTTGTTGGTCTCTAAGGTGCTACTGGACTTGAACCTAGCCCTTCTCCTGCACACCAGCATGACTATATCTCCATTACTACTGGAAGTCTTCTGAATGCAAACTCTATTTGACAGACTTTTTAAAAACATCTAAATTAGCTGTAACACTAAATATAATACAAAGAGCAATTCTTCAAAAATGCAAAAAGCACAACAAGGTTAGTAATAGGGGTGTGCAAAAAAAAATCAGTATTTTTGGGTTTGGGTATATTGAACCCAAAAAATATTGGTATTTTTTGATATTCCCAAATTTCAATTTTGGTATGGTATTCAGATTCAGGATTTTTCAAAAATCCTGCATTTTTTCAGCCCCATTATACTTTATCAAGACCATTATAGTCAATGGTCCACATAGGGTATAATGGGAAATTGATCCGGGTTTTTTGAGGTAGAGGCACCAAATCTACAGCACAGTTGCTGCTGCCGCTACTTCAACACCCACACACACACACGTTTCAAAAAATTGGACCAGGGGTCTAATTCTATGGGCCCACAAAGAAGGCACCCTCATCCTTCATTGATTTCTCCAAGCCATGAGTGAACTCTGAAGGTGTTTAAAGGGCTCACATTCCCTTTAAACACCCTTTAACATCAACTATCTGGCAGTTTTGAAAAATCCCAAATATTTCAGATAGCCAAAAAATACCCCAAATCTATATCAAGCTGAACGAAGACCCAAAGAAATACCAATAAGGTATTTTCTGGCTATTTTTTGGCTCCGATATAGCCAAATGCACACTCCTAGTATGTAACATTAACTCTCATTTATGAAATGTTAAGTCTTATAGCCAAAGATGAATCCTGGCCTATAAGATCAGCAGTTGTCAAGCATCTCTCCTATCCCATATGCAAGCCACATACAGATCTCGCACTCATTTGCACTTAAGATGCAGTTTAATTGAGCAGTTTCCCTTGTCCATCAAGAGTGCCTTAGGTGAAAGGAAATTTTCTCCTTTAGGGCTCTTCTGTCCCCATAAAGCCATAAGAAAAGGCAATGGCAGACCAAATCAAGACAAGGTGACTATACACTCTCCATAGCTGCTTCCCTAGCTGTGGATTTAATAGTGATACACTATCTGTAGTACCAAAATTATTAGTGGTGATTCACAATCTTGCTATATTTCAGACCTATTAGCACATAATTTAGGTGTCATGTTACTTTTGACCTTTAGTAACAGAATTATTGCCTTTTATCTATCACAGTTAGCACTCCAAGACAAAAAAAAAGCTTAGATGTATAATGTTGTCATCTTTTCATTTGCAATGCAGTCCACATTAGGATATAAAAGCCAAATGACCTCCTCTTCTTGAGTATCAGGTTTACAACTCTTTCAAAATAAGAACAACGTATGTCATTTCATGAAATGATGTGCCCAGGGGTCGGTTGGGGAAGAAGTTAACAACATAACATAATGAGAAGTTAACAACTTGAAGAAAATGCAGCTCATGATAGAAAAGGACAACACAACCTGCTCACCTGACACTGGCTGAAGAGAAATGGATGTCTTCTTCCAGATGTTTGCTCTGGAGCAAGCCACTGGAGTGCTGAGGACTTTGGAGAAGTTTCAAATGAGATATCTACGACCACATCTTGCCCCCTGCAAAAAAATGGAATACTCAGTTTTAATTGATAGGTTTATATTGGTATGTATTTGAGAAATATTTTGGCTTCAGTGAGTTAAAACCATTGCTTTAAAAAAATTATGAAGATTTTGTTTACCAGTCTTATAAATCAATAAAACACAAACAAAACTTTATCCACAATACCATAAACAGACAAGCTTATATAGCTTTCATATTTCAAAGTGACACATTCAACAGGACAATCGTATACACCTCAACATTTCCTCTTAAGCACTCTTCCAGTCTGAATTAGTTTCAATATATAAAAAATAGCTGCAAAGTCTTACATTTTCCTGAATATTTCTGCTTTCATCCCGCATCTGTTTGATTACCATTACTTTATTCATTCACATGATAAAACAGGCTTTACAAACTCAAACTACTGGGCTCATCCAATGTCGTGCCAAAACTATTCAAACAGCTACCAGTAATTTCATAACCAAATTCTTAATCCCTAGTTTCAGCTGTCTGGGAAGCAGTTCGAGCAGGGCAATCTTAGAACTGCAGGTAATTTTTCATTTGTAATTTCTTATGGTATTTTAAACACACTCTGCTAATATTCTTTTTCTAGTGGACACTGCCAACATATGTAGGATGGGAAATGAGCAAACTTTACTTGTGTATCTCCAACACCCCTTAGAAGGGACCTCTTCCATTTTAGTTACTCTATCCAGTGTTAGGTACTTAGTTTATAGGTTGTCCTTGGATGTGCGGCAGCCACCACAGCCCACAGTGGGAAACAACACTAGCTGCCTGAAAGCTTCTATGGTAATCAAGCCTGCCTGCTGGCATCAGAAAGTGAGTTCCACGATATTTTGTGACAACAAAAAAAGTAATAATGAAGGCTTCTTTGGGCTGTCAGTCAACAGGAATAAGCTTGACAGAATGATCCTGTACCTCAGTCTGCATATTTAAAGTGCCCTGAAGTCACTGCCAACTTATGATGACCCAAGCAAGTGAGAAGCAGAAGTGGTTTGCCATTGCCTTCCTCTGCAGAGTCTTCCCTGGTGATCTCCTTTCCAAGTAGTGACCCTGCTTAGCTTCTGAGATTTGACAAGACCGAGCTATATCATACTGCCTTCCCTCTCACCTCGATCTACAAATGCTTAAATGCCACTTAGAAAGTCCCCCCCACACATCTCTTCCGGCAATCATTGCCCACCGAAAGGGGACAACCCTTTTATAATCTAAGCTATGCTTTAAAAAAAACCTGCATCTTGCAAAATGCAATAATTCTACAGGCACCAAGCATTAAGAAGGTGAAAACTTTATTAGAACTAGATTGCTTTTACTGATCGTCGTATATTGACATATTTTATTGACTTGCCTTATCTTGTTTTTTGGATTGTTTTATGTTTTTACTGCTACAATTTTTTAAATTGCTGTTTGCTTTGTTGTGTTTCACTGTTTAGTCACGACCTGCCTTGAGCAATTCTGGAGAGATGGCATAGACATTTTCTAAATAAAAAGAGGGGGGGGACCTTGCCCAGCTTCTGTCTGAAGAAAACAGCAACTAATAAGAACTAGAACGGAATATTAAATGAATCAAAGCAACTCCTTTGCTGTTAAGGCACTGTCGCAGAATTTATACATAACCCATATACTTTCCCAGGGGAACACCAACAACTTCAGTTACTTACAATATAACCATGAGGGTTATTTTTAAAAAAGCATTTGAAACAAAATTTGTTCAAGAAAGGCTTGCAACATGATATTAGTTTTGAATTGGAGGCAACATTAGTCAGATGGGTTACTATCATTCAGTTACATTTCTTTTAAGTTGAAAATGTTTCTAATTAAAGCTTGAGCCCTGATCCTTTTCTTTTTATAGTCATGTGACAGAAGTAAAGAGACTAAGTAGATCTGGCACTCCCTAAAGAAAAGGCTACACACACAGAGCAAATTGAACTGTTACAGCTTCTGCATTTAGGTTGGGATGACCTTTTTAAGAAGGCTTTTTGTACAGGCTGGTAGAAAAACAGACCTCCTATAAAACCTGTTTTTAATTCTGATTGGTTATTTAATTGTTTTATGAATTATCATCTCCGTAAACCACCTTGGTCCATCAAAAGGCAGGACAGAAATAATAATTAACACACCACAAAATAAAAGAGCAGATCACTGAGCATCAGCCAACCAAAAATGACACCAGCAGTCACATGTCAGACCAAAGGTTCATTGAGGCTCAACAACAAAGTGCTTGCCTTTTTCCACTGCATTATTTTTTAGGTACTCGATAACATGAGTGATACACCAAGGACTATACAGAATCTTTTGCCCCAGTTTTATGCTGATATTTTCAACAATGGTATAATATCATATGCTAAGACATTACAGCAGCATAACTGTTAGGCTACCTAATGCTAAGAATTTATAAGCCAGTTCAGTAACTTTTAGTATCAGGCCATTAACAAAGCAGTTTGAAAAATAAAGGAGAAGTGAACGTATTAACAGACATACTTCCCCAGCTCAAAAGGTAGCGTGATTTCCATTGGTGTTCCTTTGAAGCTATGACGTTCCCCAAGAGCAAATGCTGCCTCCTGTCCATTGACAAGTATTTTGTGTATTGTTAGATCCTTTGTGTCCAAAATCTGTAAATAAGGTATAAATTAGCCATTTATACATATGGTCCAAACATCCATTAACAGTGAATCAAACAGGAGCAGAAGAACCTTACAAGCATACAACTGGTCACAAGGGCTTAATAAAAAAACAGAATAATACAAAAATATTGAGCATCTGGTACAAAGATAAAAACATAAGAGAAGCCAATGTTAGATTAAGCCAGTGGCTCATCCAGTCCAACACTCTGTCACACAGTGGCCAAAAACACCAGGTACCCTCAGGAGGTCCACCAGTGGGGCCAGGAGGACACTAGAAGTCCTCCCAGTGTTGCCCCCCCCCCAAGAATACAGAGCATCACTTGCCCCAGACTGAGAGTTCCTATCTATACTTTGTGGCTAATAGCCACTGATGGACCTCTGCTCCATATGTTTATCTAATTTCCTCTTGAAGCCGTCCATGCTTATAGCCGCCACCACCTCCTGTGGCAGTGAATTCCATGTGTTAATCACTCTTTGGGTGAAGAAGTACTTCCTTTTATCTGTTCTAACCCGTCTGCTCAGCAATTTCATTGAGTGCCCATGAGTTCTTGTATTGTGAGAAAGGGAGAAAAGTACTTTTTTCTCTACCTGCTCTATTCCATGCATAATCTTATAAACCTTGATAAAAGTTAATTACTGGAATTGGACTACACAGGTGTTTAGAAGGTTAAACCTTTATTCAGCCACAAAGATATCACTGCACAAAACCAGATGCTTTTTACCTTGTAGTTACAAATAAGAGATATTCTTGCACAAAACAGTTGATGGAGCAAAGGATTTCACAGCGTTATTTGGCTCAGTTATAAAATACTCTTGTATCCAAAATATTTTGGAAGAATCTACCCTAAATCAGAGGGTTTTTAACACTAAGGCAGCAATGAGCAAAACTCCCTGAGGATCACAGAATAATAGAGAGGGTAAGTAACCCTTATGGAAGGCATCCCAGAAACTGACAACATGAAACTGGTTCACAAGCCAGATTTCCGTGCAGAACGAAGGTTGGACTTAATCTTTGTCAATAGTTTGGAACTAGGTTTAGGCAGAATTAGAACGGCAGAAATAGCTTCCACATCAGACTTCCATACCATCAACCCCATACCACTTCACACAGACCACAATCTTACAAATTATACCCCCTGCATCTCATTGTCTTCTAACCCTGAGATTTACAAGTATTCGCTCTCGCTCTCTCAGTGTACGCGAGTCTCTGCCTTCATGCATGGGATGCTATGGACTCTTAGCCAAAAGAGCTGATGCAATAATAAATACTCCGCAGTCTCCTTTTCATTCCCCCCCCCCCCACCCACCCACTGAAACTCAAAACGCCTGGACTTTTGCTTCCACAAGTAAAGATACGATATCAGTGAGTATCAAAGGCCAACGCTGAGGAAGGAGCCTGAAAGGCAAGCAAGTCAGTGCATTCATAACTTTCGAAAAGCCAGCGACATGACGAGCGCCTTCGGTAAAACAGCGCCCTGTCTACTTGGAAAAGGAAAAACGGAGAAGACATTCTCGAAGACCAGCGCTTCAGCACCCAAGCCAAGCCAGAGAGGCCCCCGGGGGAAGAATCAGGAGCAGGGCCGAGGGGGGAAGGCGAAGCGAGGATCGCAGCCTGCGCGGGGCGCACCTTCTGCCTGCTCACTGGGAACCGCCCCTCCCTCCCCGGCTCCCCTCAGGCCGACCACCCCCACCCTCCGGGCCCTGCTGGGGGGACGGACGGGGAATATTTGGCATCCCCCTCCTCCACGAGGAGGGCCCGAAGCGCCCACCATGCCCTGCAAAAGGAAAGGGCGGCAGCGTTACCAAGCAACGGAGGTTGTCGCGCTCAGCCCGCACGGTCAGGGCCGCGGTCCCCCGCAGAGAGCGGCTCTCGAAGTCCACGCGGCAGCGCAGGTAAAGATGGTGGGTGCGGCACGAGTCCGGAGAAGCGAACGAGCTGGGATCTGACTCGGCCATGATTCCGCTCCAGACTCGTACTCCTCAGCCAACTCTGCGCGTAGTAATTAACAGTCGCCGGCCAGCCGGCCGCCCCATGCCGGGGTGCTGCTCAAGGGGGGCCTCTGGGAAAGGTAGTTCTTGCAAAGGAAACAGCCTGCTGCAGTGTGAAAACTGGACCACTACTCCCATGATGCACCACGAGAAAGGCTCCTGTTGGGATTGGTTGAATAGCGTATGAACTGATAAACTGTGACCAATGGTCGAAGAAAAGATTAAAGGCTGTAAAATAAAGCTTTTTTTCTAAGTGAATCCTCGTTAGTATAGTGGTGAGTATCCCCGCCTGTCACGCGGGAGACCGGGGTTCGATTCCCCGACGGGGAGAACTAGCTGTTTTTTCTTCGAGGTCCTCTGTTTTTTTAAAAAACAAACGATTTACCTTAGCCTTTGAGTACTTGCCACCCATTTAGAGAATCACCATTTCAGGTTTACAGTTTCACTGTTCGCAGTGATACACACCTTCATAAGGATGATAGGCAAATGAATGGGGGTGCACTTGTCAGCTCACCATTACCTTCAGTTTCTGGGAGGTTCAAATCAAGGGCAGCCCTAAGAATTACAATTTCTGTTTTAAATGCCATGTTCCTTTTCCTTTCGAAGTCAGATGCTGATCCAAACACTAATGTTACTTCGAGGTCAAATAAGATGAAATGGAGATTACTGATCTCCCAAATATCTTTTAAAGCTATATTTCAGATTTCGAGTCAGACCTTGTTCTAAGCAGAGGACTTTGAGAGCAAAAAAAGGGTGGGCGTCTGTCAGTTTTTGTCATTACCCTGATTCTGGTAATGAATGATTGCCTAGTTTTATGGGGTTGATTAAAGATAGTTTAGGGGGCCTAAACCTAGAATCTCCCTTCTCCTTTTCAGCAAATTATTGGTGTACAGATTATGCACAGTATAATATGTGTAGCATAGCCATTGCTGCACAAATAGATTTTTTTAGTCACAGCCATACTGTTTTATTTGTGTTATGTCAGCAGTGCATTCTTTTCATTGGGAATAATTTTGATCCTATTGAAATCAACTGAAGGAGCAGACACCTACTTCTTCCTGAGGTCTGCAGGTAATAGGATTGCCATCTCTGGGTTGGTAAATACCTGGAGATTTGGGGGGTGGAGCCTGGGAAGGGCCAGGTTTGAGAAGGGAAGGCAGGGCCTAAAGTCCACCCTCCAAAGCAGTCATTTTCTCCAAGGGAATTGATCTTGGTCAACTGGAGATCAATTATAATAGTGGGAGATCCCCAGGTGCCACCTGGAGATTGGCAACCCAAAACAGAAGCCTGTTCCTCATGAGCACTCTAAAGTCATTCAAAGGTATGTTTGTTTAAGGTAGTGACTGCCATAAAGTAAGACGTGGGCCTTGATTTTCCATTGCAAAAAGTTTGCAAAAGCAAAGTAAACTTCTTATGGAAAGCATTCTAACTCCTTAGCAGCTGCTTAATATTTGCTTTCTCAAGAGTTAATTGTTCAGTCATGGTGTTGAAATCCCTGTGATTAGTCTGCTCATCTTAAAACCAGTATTTTTAGTTCTTTGGCTTTGGACTGCAGTTCTTCAAGGTTATCCTAACTTATCCCTCCTTCGCATGAAAACTTATCATGACCATATCACATGAAAGCATATCATATCAGAGACTTTGCATTTCTCTTTAATTTTAAATTTGATGTCACTCTCCTCAAATTGTCAAGAGTACTGTAGCTCCGGGACTTGAGTTGGAGCCAAAGAATGCTTGTGGTTTTGGTTTCCCTGTCTCTTTCAGAATGAAAGCCAGCAATGATAATTCCTCTCAGGGAGAATGGTTGTACAAAGTAATACAAGCAAAGCTCTGCTTATGGAATGGACTTCCCACTCCCCCCTGCTTTTATATTCCACTGCCAACGCCAACCCTTTGGGCTAAGGGGAATTCCCCTCCCCCACAAAAAATGGTCTTGAGGTGAGGTTGCAGTGGGAGTGGGAATCTGTAAACATTGCCCTCTTCTCTTTTGGAGTAAGGGACTAAGATCTGTCAGCTCAAAAGAAATTATTGTTCCCATAAGCTTTGTGCAAGTATATTTTTTTCAAAATTGTGTCCACATTTAATTAACTGTTCAATGTTCCCTTCTCCCTCACTCCTGCCCCTTGAAAATTTCAGCAAAATTATTCACTTGTCAGTAAAGGCATCTACTTTCCAGCAGAATGCACTTTTGTTGCTTGTTTTTGCTCAGTGTCTCCAAATCTCAGCTATGCTTTTGAGGTAATATTTATTTATTCACTTATGCACTTCAACCCCCTGGTGGTGAGTAAGGGTCTCTGCAGGGAGCCAATGCAAAAAGGCTACCTGGTGGTTCCTGCTGTGACTCCCAAAAGCTGATGTTGAAATAAATATTGTTAGGGGCCTCTGGACTTTTGTTTTATTTTGCAGTCCTAAGGATACTTTTGCCCTGACTGGGATAGCCCAGGCTAGTCTGATCTTGTCAGATCTCAGAAAATAAGCCGAGTGGGCCCAGGCTAGTATGTGGCTGGGAAACCACCAATGGAGTCTAAACCTGCTGTGCAGAAGCAGGGAAAATGGCAAACCACCTCTGAACATCTCCTGCCTTGAAAACCCTATGGAGTTGCCATAAGTGGGCTGTGATTTGATGGCAAGACAGAATACATTCCTGGTATCCAGCTCCACTGATTAACATGGAACTTACTTCTGAGTAGACTTGCTTATGATTGTTCTCTGATAAATGAAGTTTAACAGTAACAGACAGCAAAAGCCTTCTAGTCTCCTTACAAGCCCTGACTCTGAAACATCTGCTTAACCTTATGGGCAGGGTTTTGTTTTTTTGCAAAAGAGGTGCCAGAACTCTGAAGAGGGAAATGAAGTTTTCAGTCTGTATACTGAAAACTCATGAACTTTTAAACATTTTAAAAAGAATTTTGTCAAAGAGGTTCCAGAACTTTGTTCCAGTCCATTCACTCAGAAAAAAAGCCCTGCTTATGGGTGATACACCATTGCTAGCTGTCCCCTCCAACAACAACTGGCACCATCAAAATTTACTACTGTGTGATAGGTGGGTGGAGCCTGCACAGGCCATTGCTATGTGCTGGGGTCTTCAGATTATTAATACTGACAAACTGCTGGCTTACAGCAGCTAAAATAGTCACCTTATGAAATGCAAGTTAACTCCTCCTGTTAGTGAGCAGTTGAAGAATATGAGGGATATGATGATCATGTTTAATCAAACTGGCAAAAACAGTTAGAAATACTTGGGGGATAACTCATTGTGCTTATTCATTATTGGAAGAGCAGATAAAGAAAAAAATGATCCAGTGCAATGCTTGTGTAGGAAGGAGGGCTAAGAGTAAAATAAATTCTAAGATATTGATAAAAATGAACAAACATGGAACACAGAACATAGACAAGACAATTATTAATAATCCTCATTTTTATCAGGATTTTATATATAGCTATGTCCAACATATTACAACTCAGTGGCCAACAAGATTCTTTTTTAGTTCTTTTTATTCTCTTTAAATCACACATTATATGGTCTCTTCATAAGAAATGCATTTAAAATAACCTTTTGGAGAAAGGACGGACATTAATGCATTCATTTTCTTCCAGTGAGTTGCAAAACTCATAAAATCAGTGAGAAGTGAATGACAGGAAGTCAAACAAAAATGGAGGTCTTTATTGCCAGAAATATTAAAGGCAGAGTCTTCAGACCATGGAAAACAAGGATTCCCTTCTCTCACTACAGGCCCTAAGAAGGAATTTCTCCATTGCTATAGACTTAGAGCCCGCTCTGTTTGTGTGCTAGTCTTCCAAGACTAAATACCTTCTTATGATGGAAGCAGCAGACAATAAGAACTCAGTCAGGGTGACTTGGAAAGTGTGGTAATCATTGTTACTTAGGCTAGAATTTTGGAACCATATGGCAAAACTATTAGAACTCAACATTAATAATAAATTAAGCTTTTAGTATCCCTGGAAAGATCATTAGTATACAATTCTTCTTTTCCAGTCAGATTCATGTCAAGTCCACTTATCTATATTTAAAGTGAGTAACTTGTGGGTTACTGCATGACCTGTAGAACTTCTTGCCATATTTTATGTCTAACTACATCAACTGAAAAGCAACAAAAGTCTTTACATCTTCTTTATAACTTGCACCAGTAGAGGAGTAGTGGGTGGTGCCAGAGAAGAAGAGGTAAAAGGCCTTGTCCAAAGTGAGAGATGGTTCACTCCTAGGGAGAAGAGCTGGTGTGAGGCTGCAGTAGATGGAGGGATCCCTCATTCAGAGTTTGAGGCAGATACCTAGAGAAGCCGAGGCACAGTATGGTCAGACACATTAGGGTTTCTTATTTTGGCGGTTTACCTTCTTTTACTGTGCTCAATTTTCCTACATGTTACTAAATTGCAGTTGTTGTTGTTAAATCTTTTTAATAAAAATAGTTTGTTAGTCTGCCTGGATCCTCACACCTCATTCAGTCACTTATAAGGAGGAACCACCTGGGAAAAGAGTGTATAAGGAAGTAGGGTCAGGCCCATAGGTAGGATTTCTTAAATTGGGGGGGGCATTTAAGTAAGTCGGGGGGGGGCTGAAATTAAAATTTAAAAGGGTGTTTTTTAAAGCCCTGGAAACCAAGCACCAAAGAGCTTGCCCCTATTGGTGCTCCGGCTGGGCATCCAGGCGCAGGTAGAAGATGAGGAAGAGGTGCCCCAGCCCACCCCGGCCAGCCCCACTTTGCCTGCTGGCCTACCTGCCTGGCGCCGCTTTCTTATAGGGTTCCAGCCTCCAGGTGGGGCCTGGGGATCTCCTGCTTTTGCAACTGATCTCCAGCTGACAGAGATCAGCTCCCCTGGAGAAAATGGTTGCTTTGAAGGGTAGCCTCTATGCATTGTACCTTGCTGAGGCCCCTCCCCAAACCCTGCCTTCTCCTGGCTCCACCCCCAAAGTCCCCAGGTATTTTCCAACCTGGACTTGGCAACCCTACTTCATCACCTGGGAGTCCCGGATGGCCCAGAGAGTCAAGGAAGCTGGCCTATTGTGCTGGCTCAGCTGGTACCATGGTTACACACTGGAAACTGGAAATGCAGTCTGAAATCAGGTTAAACAACAAAGCCAAAGGTCAGAGAGCCAGGGAAATCAGTCCAGGGTTGCAGAAGTCAGGAACAAAGAGCGGTTATTACACACCAGAAACAGGTCTGAACATGCAAAGTTGCTACCGTGCTGAGGCAGGTGTGTGGAGTGTTTATGAGCAAGTTCTCCCTTCCCTGGGAGTCAAGTCTGCGAAGACTTACAGCTCCTCCCATTGCCTTTGCACGAGCTGCAGTCTGGCACTCCTTCTCTCCTGCATAGTCAGCCTCTGACGTGCCCTATGTCTGGGGCACTCAGGAGAACTAAGTGGAGAGTCTGGCCTCGGGGTGTCTTCAACTGTGGGTGCTGGGCCAGGCTCAGGATCCGTCTCTTCTTCTGGCTGCACCTCCTGTGCAGCTGCTGGGGGCTGTTCCTCCTCAGGTGCTGTTGAGGGTTCTCCTGGGCTGACTCCAGAGGAGGCTGGGTTGCTCCCTGTCTCTTCCTCAGCTGAGGAGTAGTCAGCCTCAGCAGAACCAGTACCCACAACACCTATATAGGAAGTTGTGGGGCCTTGGTAGGAAGTCAGGGCTTTGGGAGGCCCCACCATAGCTACGGGTCTGGGTAGGGTGGGTGCCCTGGGCCCTCCCGAGGAGACCCTACCAAAGTGGTGACACCCATTAGAGACAGCTTTTCTAGCCATTGCCCACAACATCCCCCAGAAGGCATGGCCTCCAGGAGACCCAAAAAAAGGACAACAGTAATGTCTAAATTACATGTTACTTTTAACACATCCCACAGGGATTTTCAGCAGGATACCAGCTGTGAGTAGTCTGTGGGAGTTCTAAATCACTGTAAGGTCCTGATTTGGACCACAGCACAACGGGAGAAGGGGCTTCTGCCTTCCTCCAAGTCATTTTCCTGACCTGCAACAGTTCCATGTCAGGGAATATCAATATTGTTTCAGGTCCAGTATACTCAAATTAAAAAAAAAGTCATCCCTCCCCCCCCCCCTAATCTTGGAGGTTTGCACACTGTGAGATTCAGCTATTGAGGGAAATAGTGTCGTCAGTAGGCGACACTAGGATTTCCTCATCCCTTGTAGGGAGTTCCACTGGAAAGCTGTCTGCAGTTATTGTTGGGGCTGTTCCACCGGACTCTGATCTGCAAGGTAAAAAGGGTGGAGTGTTTCACCAGCAGTAGCAATGATTGAAGTAACTGGTAGTTCTTCTGAAATGTGGTTATATTCCCTGTTTCTCCATCATGTGTAACAGAGTTACACTGGTGTCACACTGCGCATACATTGCAGTGATATTATGTTGACATATCTTCAGGGAGGGATCTTTTCCGTATTGTGTGCAACTACCCTGTAGGAGACACTCCATGCCATCCCAGGAGTTAAGCCCCACTGAACAGACTTGAGTAGGATTCTGAGCCTAGGTGCCTCTCTGTGTAAGCCACTGCTAGAAATTGCTGATAGATGAAGAGTTGTTGAGCCAATACAGAGCAGGTTATACCAGTGTGGGGTTTAGTTGCCATCTTAAGCAATTTACAGTTGACATTAGGATTGCAGTGTTAATGACTTTAATAGCTGTTCTTTTCACTGCCTCTCTCCCAGAGATAAGCACCACTCAGGAAATACTTGCAGCTGACCCAGAGGAGCTGGGAACTATTTTGGCAAAATCTGCTTACTCATTACAGGCATTTCCACACCCACATGCAAACCAAGATAGCAAACAAGCACACTCTCTCATATGGAACAGGAAGCAGTTTCTCTTTTCCAGCTGCAACAAGAACAAAAATATTGCAATGGTATCTTAGAGCTGCATTCAGATGCCACAAATAAACCTGGATGTGATGAGAATGTGCTGTAAGTTGTTGGGCTCAGGAGCTGCTCAAAGGGTGGGTTGCAGATCAAGATGGGTAGCTGTGTTAGGGTGCGATCACACAGGCATTTAAACCCAGGTTCTCCCGCGCTGCTCTTTCAAGCGCGATAGGTACTTGTTTTTCCTGGTGGTTGGAAAAGCGGGCTCGAGTGCGGGGGGGTGGGGGGGCGGCTTCGAGAGGGGAGACAGATGCGGCCCGTCTAGTCAGCCCCTTTAATTGCGATGGGGAACACGCAATAAACGTCCGTGTGATCGCACCCTTCGTCTGTCTGTAGCAGTGAAAAAGAGCAAGAGTCCAGTGACACTTTAAAGACTAACAAAATATGTGGCAGGGCATGAGCTTTCATGAGTCACTGCTCACTTCTTCAGATACAGCGAGAATGGGAGTTCATCTGTCCTATTTATTGGGAAGTGGAGAGATTTCAGATGCTGAATAACATTGCCCTCTCCGAACAGGCTCAGGGCAGTGTATATTAGCAGGCAAATGACAATAGCGGGTGAATGACAATAACAGGCATGATTGGATTTAGGTGAGATATGCAGAGGGGTAATAGGTGTGGAGAAATCAGCATTGGTAATGAGACAGGAAACCCAGGTCTCAATTCAATCCAGGAGGATGCATTGTCTTGAGCTTCATTATCAGTTGTAATTCAGCAGTCTCTCTTTCTAATCTCCCTTTGAAATTCCTTTGTAAGAGGACTGCTACTTTTAGGTCAGCAACTGAATGTCCTGGAAGGTTAAAATATTCCCCCACTGATTTTTAATGTTGTGGTTCCTAATGTCAGACTTATGTCCATTAATTCTTTGTCAAAGGGACTGGCCTGTTTGTCCAATATAGAGGGTGGAAGGGCATTGCTCACACGTGATGGCATAAATCACATTAGAGGATGAGCAGCAGGATGGTATGGCTGATATTGCTGGGTCCACTGATGGTAGGGTTGCCAAGTGTGTAATACTTACCGGCGGGGGGAGTCCCCCATCTGCCAGGAGCTTCCTCGGCGTGTGTGCTTTGCGCGCGCGCCCGGCGACATCACCAGAAGTGACGTCAGCACGTTGGGGGCTCTGGCAACACCCCCAACGTGATGACGTCACTTCCGGGTGACGTCATTACGTTTGAGAAGTCGTCCTGGCTGGACGACTTCGGGGGCGGGGATCCCCCTGCCAGCCGAATGCTGGCCGGCGGATCGGGAACCCCTGTAGCGGGGGATTCCCCGCCTCCCGGGCTGACTTGGCAGCCCTAACTGATGGTGTTGATAGGATCTATATGAGAGCAAAGTTGGCATCTTGGTTTCTTGCAGGCCTTAGTACCAGAGTCTATGTTACTATTAAGTAGTTTGTCATTGCGGGTGAGAAGTTGTTTTAGGGCAATTCTGCACTGGCTTTTCCCTCAGTTGTTTTACCAAAGGTTTAGCTTAAAACCCCGGGACAACACCGTACTGACTAAGAAGTCACACCTATAGGGCCATAAATCTATGCAGAAGGTACCATAAAATCTGATGATCAAAGAAATTGAAAGCAGCATGCAATGCAGAGGGGAATTTCTGTTCCATTGTGGGTTTGGTAAAACAACTGAGGGAAAAGCCAATGCAGAATCGCCCTTAGGTTAGCAGGCTATCTGTAAGCAAGAAAAGGTCGCCCCCCAGTGCCTGTGTAAGGAAAGTGGCAATATCCAGCATGGGTTGTAGGTTATTAATAATGCATTGAACTGGCTGTGAGCTGTAGGTGACCACCAGTGGTGTTCTGTTCTCATTTTCTTTGGGCTTGTCTTGTAGCAAGCTGTCCTTGGGTATCATTCTGGCTTTTCCAGTTGTCTTTCTCACCATCTCAGGAGGATGTCATAGTTGCAAAAATGCCTGTTGCAGATCCTTCAGTGAGCATCTCTGTCTGAGTGGTTGAAGTAGCCACGACTATAGCCTAGGGCTTGGCTATACGCAATGGATTGTTTGATGTGGTTGGAGTGTGGCTGGAGACATGCAGATATGTTTGCTGATCTGTTGGCTGCTAGTATAATGGGGTACTTAAGTGTCCCTCATGTATCTATACTGTGGGGTCCAGGAAGTTTATTTCTTGTGTACAGTAATTCATAGTTAGATTGATGATGGGGTAGAATAGCGGGTTGCAGTGGGGATTCTCATTGCCCCACGGAGTACCGCTGAATGGGAAAGAGGATGTGATATCCTTATTCAAGCAGGATGATGGAATGGGGTTGGGGTTAGAGTGTCAGACTAGGACCTGGGTCAAGTGAGTTTGAATCCTCACTGTATCATAGAAGCTCACTAGACGACATCGGGCCTGCCACATCCTCTCAGCCTAACCTACCTCACAGGGTTGTTATTAGATCAAGATGGGCAGCCATGTTAGTCTGTCTGTAGCAGTAGAAAAGACTAGAAAAAAGACTGGGGGGAAAAGGCCTCTGTTCCAAAGTACCTTCATGTACAGTACTGACAGTGCCATCCTAAGCAGTTACACCCTCCTAAATTTAGGATTGCCAGGTCCTCCCTGGCCACCAGTGGGGGGTAGGGTTGCCAGTTCCAAGTTGGGGAACTCTTGGAGACCTGGAGGTGGAGCTTGGGGAGGACTGGAACCTTGATGGAGTAGAATGCTATAGAGTCCTCCAAAGACTCCCATTTTCTCCAGGGGAACTGATCTCTGTAGTCTGGAGATGAGCTGTAATTCCAGGAGATCCCCAGGTCCCACCTGGAAGGTGGCATCCCTACAAATCCATTAATATCAGTGGGTTTAGAAGGGTCTAACAGTTTAGAATTGTATTTCAAACATATATTTCTGGGAAGAAATAATCCTAAGGCTTCTGTCTAGCCAAATTGTAATTTGTGTTCTGATTTTTTTGCTGTATATATTTCATTGTATATATATTTTTGCTGTATATATTCATTCTCTATTAAGCCTTACTACACAGACATATCAAAAACATAAGACATAGTACAGATTATATTTGTATATGTATTTATTAAACTGCCTTCCTGGAGCAACATTAATTATCATGAACATTGGCGCTGTTGAAAGACCCTGAATGGAGTAACACACTTAAGTGCTACTATAATACAATGTGCATACTTTCCAGCATCTGAAATATGGTTCAGGAAGTAAGCTGACTGGCAGGCAGACATTTAATTGCTACAGTGGAGCTGTTGTGCCAGACAGACTTCATACCACCTTCCTGTCAGAACATACCTTGAAGAAAAGCTAAAGTAACAACTCTGATTAAGGGGGAAGGGAAACCCTACTCCATTTTGACAAAATTGCATATGTATTCCAGAAATGTTCCACAAGCCAGAAAAGGTGGGATCCATTTAATCAGATATAATCTGTTTGCTTTATGAGACTTCATTAAAGAAGTTAGGGTTTTTTTTGCCACAGGTAGCACTGTATTGTAGAAGTAATACACTGTACATATAAAACACTCAAGAATATTCACCCAATTAGATGACTTAAATGGCTAAGCATTCTAACACCTCTTTTTAGAGAAAATAAATTGGCTCCAGCAGTGGAACAGCTCATTTGCCTTTTAAGTGTAAGCCTTGAGTGGTGTTTTAAAATATGTGTTTTAAAATATTCATTAAAAAAATTAATAGTAGAAATCAGTGACACAAATTTTGGAACATTCACATCTAACTTTAAAACTAATATTTTTAAAAGACTGCCTCTTCTTTTCTTATTTTGATCTCCAAGAGCATGCTCTAGATTAGAATATCATCTACACATCAAGTACACATAAATAAAAGCAGGCAAGTCTTCGGTGGTTACCTCATAGCATTGAAGTGCTCTTTGCATTACCTGAAGTCTTCTTGGTTAATCTTTTCCTCTTTTTTTAAAGATCACTTTCAATTTTTGTGACTTGCAGGTGCTGAGATATGGCCTGTCACCTGTATGCTCACTGAACCCTTGACCCCTTTGGCTTCTAACCTGCCTTTGGAAGTTAGGTGGGTGTCTGATGGCAACCAAGCCCTTTCTATTATTATAACCTGCCTTTGGAACTCCATTTTGAGGTATGTTAATCTGTCAACCATCTTTCTCATATTTAAGTGGACTAAATATTTACTTGAGCTTTTGGTATTAAAGACTTTTTGTTTGGGGCATTTTGATGCTGTAGGCTCTTATTTATTTTTCTGTCTTTTTTGCTGTTGCTGTTATTGTTTTTAATATATATGTTTAATGTGTTGCTAGCCAGTGCTCCCATTGTGGCAGAAAGGTGACATTTACAGTTTGAAAATAAATGAACATAAATAAAGGGAGAAAAGAGAAAGCCATACTAAGGGTGTGACAAGGAGAGAGAGGGGTGTTGGACGTGGGATATCCCACGCAGACACTTGTGGCAGAGTAACAACAAACAAATTGGTGAGCCAGTTCCCGTGATTTCCCTCAGCTCATCCTCTTTTCAGATGATCTTCCATATGACTCAGTCTTTGTTTATACCTTTCAAATGTGTACCAACATTTTAAAATAACAGTGATACAAATAGTGACAATGGACAGTTTCAGAGTATGCTCTAGAGACAATATGAAACTTCCTGGTTTGCCGACTGCTACAAAGTAATTTTAAATATCTGTGCACCTTACTGTATCAATGCTATTAGTCTGAATTTGAAGATCTGTTGCTCCATACCATCAGGATAGGGTGGATTAAAACTGGGGAAATGATAGTTAAAGGAGTCATAAGGCCTTGCAGAGGGACTCAACAAATGTATCCACAACAAAAGCTGGTTGCCCTAAAAAGCAGCATAACTGATCTTGTAATTCCAAACAAGAGAATCATGCTCATACCAACAAATTGCATTTAATATATTGCACCTCAGATCAAAATGTATTAGCCCCATGAAGTAGATTACTGTTACACAAGAGACTGGTCTGGTCTGGTCTGGATGGACCCTGTGTTGGATAGATAATACGTTTTGGGTCCCAGAGAAAGTGCTACTGAATATATATAATGATATAACTAATTATCTCAGATTATTTCACATCATCAATACTTCTATATTTTCAGCATGTGAGAACGGAACTATGAATAAAAGATTCCCATTGTTTACATTTTCTTTTGTGCGTCTCTGTTTGGAACTTCACGTACATGCTTGTTTAGCTAAGCTATGCATGCATATGGACAGGGCAGGCACCCCTCCCTAAGGAAGCTATGACAGAAGGTCTGTGCAAATGTGCTTCCTCTTCCTTTTACTCCCCAACTTTAAGGTCAGAGAATCTGGAAAATCCTCCTCCACCCTGTGATTTGATCTGATGACTGCAATAGTGCCACTGTTCCTGTAGCCCCCTCCACTCCACTTCCCTTCTCCACCCTTTCCTTTCCTAGCTTAGTTATTAACTCTTTAAAGTCTGCAGAATGGCTTGTGTCATTTCTCAGGGATGAAATAAAAGGTAAAAAACCGGATAAGGGAAGCCACATTGCTACAGTTATCATGAGTTCAAATGACTCCTGAAAAAAAGTTTCCTTCACCCTAGATTAAAGGCTAAGGTCACATCTCTGATCCATATGCTACATTTTCTCCTTTTCTATTTCATATGCACAGTCACAGAGACATGTGGAATGCATTTAACTTATGCCATGGTAACTAAGATTTAACTTATGCCACAGCGACTAAAGGGAACCTCCACATTCGGAGGCAGTAAACCTCTGAATCCCAGTGCCAGGAGGCAACATCAAAGGAAAGCCTTGACCTCTATGCCCTGTTGTTGTACCTCCAGTGGAACTGGTTGGCTACTGCGTGAGACAGGATGCTGGACTAGAATGGACCACTGGTCTGATCCAGCAGGCCCTCCCATGTTATAATTCTTTCACACATTTGATGGATAGATTGGAAATTGAAGTGACATGCAAGGGCTGTCTTTTAACAAAATGAGGAACTCCTGAGCCACCTCTCTCTCATGTATACAAATATTATCTTTGGCGGGTGATGTTTTCAGCTCCTTAAGGAAACACAGTGATCTGTAAAAGGCCAAGATAATAATCAAGGAGTATGTATTTATAACCTGTTCTTCAGCCAAGACTGACTCCAAAAGTGGCTTACAATCTACCACAAAGATACATGAGGAAGATCCCCCCCCCCCCATTACTTGGAGAGTTTCTCCCAAGTCAGCAGAGTGGCCTGGTTCTCCTGCATTCATCTTCTGCACAGGGCCAGCTACAATAATGTGAGATAAAGAGCCAAGAGGAAAGGCAGGTTACAAATATTTTGATTAATAAATAAGTGACACTAAAGTCTCAAAAACATGTTCACTCTGTTTCTTATGCTGTACTAACTATTGGTAATGTCATGGTAAGGGAACAGCCCTGGTAATTCTGAGCTGTTCAGTGCACAAGAATAAGGCCACCCTCTCCACATGGATGGTTATGTTGGCTAGAACCACAATCTGGACATTATTTCTAAAGGTGAATTTAGCACTTGTTAATAATGTAGAGATCTGAACAACTGGGACTCCAAAACCAAGGGGGATGGAATCACTGGGTCTATTCCATATATGTTGTATTTCTCCCAATAAACATAATTGAAATTGAGAATACATAGACTTTAACCAATAGCTAATCTTTAGGAAGAAGTTCTCCCTACAGAAACGAGTCCAAACTATTTCCCTAAAGCAGGGGTTCGAGGGTGGTAGAATAATATTAACAACTGTTTTCCTTCTATGCCATAGTTGCTTCCATGGTTTGACTTGCACAGAAGACGAATCTGCCAGCTACTTGGCATCTATTGCCGCCACTGGGAACTATTACAAGCAAATCAATTGTGCCTCCTTGACAACCATCTTTTGCAGCTGAGGATCCAAAAGAGCCATATTGGTCTATCTTACTATTCATTCCAAAGAAAGGACCACGTGCAGTTGGGCTTTTGTTGTCACTGTTTGGCTCTAAATGAGCAGAGGCTCTGAGTACCAAATACAGGAAGCAGATGGTTATTTCTTGGTCCAAAAGCTCTGGGAACCGCTGGAGCACCAGATGAGTGCAAGCAGGGACTGCAGTCAAAATGGACAGAGACAGGAGAGGGAGCTCTTACCACATTCGTCAGGAGAGAAGTTGTATGAGGGTGTCCTGCTTACACTATAGAAAGCTACAGTCAGGAGAGAAAAGCCACAGCTCTTCCCTCCTCTCACTAAAGCCAAGAGAATTCTACTTTGCCTCTCAAAACTGCCTCTCTACCTTCTCTCTCGTGAGTTTGTTGAGAAGGCTGTTTTGAGATGCCTTGTAGAAGTGAGGTCCATTTTTGTCGCTCTTTCTCCTGCCATAGTTGCGCCCCCAACTGTTTTTCATTCCCTTCGTTCCCTTCCTCCTAATTTCTGTGATTTTCCAAATCTATGGCTTACTGCCATTATGCATTGCCCATGTCTTACTCTGAATCATTGGCTGTCAAGAAGACGTGTCACCACATGTCTGAATGCAAGTGAACGGGGAGGACAGCTGAGACCTGGTTTAAGGGCTGATAGTCAAAGAACCTGCAGCAGCTCAGGAACCAGGAGCTGCTGCAGAGGTAACAGTGGCAAGAGAGACAACAGCAGCATTACAATTGACACCTGGAAGACCAGGTGCACAGCAGCAAAAGGGTTCCATATGGCAGGTTTCTTCTGGAGTAAGCAAAGAGTTCAGTCAAAGTAAGTCTGGCTGGTGATAATTTTCTCAGCTTCCCTGGTTAGAAGGATATTTGTAGATCTGTCTGTCTGTCTGTCTATTCTTCTTCATCATCATCATCTGTCATCATCATCATCTATCTATTATGTTTGGCTTATAACCTTCCCTCCCCTGCACAGCAGGGCTCAGGGCAGGTAACAACAAATAGCAACAACAACAGTAAAACAGTAAATAGTTTAATCATTACATATTAAAACCCAATTTATGACAGCAGTTAAAACTAGTCAATCAGATGGGAGCCAAAGTTTAACACAGCTTGGTGCATCCTCTCTCAGAAGAGATTATACTTCATGTGGGTCCGTGGATGTTAGAATGATAGTACAGCAGATGGACAACAAAAGAACGGAGCAGGGGGAGGCCAAGGTAGATAGAATTGCCACTGCCTCAACCAAAGGCCTGGCAGAACATCTCTGTTTTGCAGGCCCTGAGGAACTGTATTAGGTCCTGCAGGGCCCAGATCTCACTTGGGGGAGCGTTCCACCAGGCCGGTGCCAGAGCCAAGACCGCAGAGGGCATCATATGAGGCATGGCTTCAAGTTCTTGCTTTTATTTTGCTGCTGGATGAAAGGTGAACTTTGCTTTCTTGTCAGCTTCTCTCTCAGTGGGGTTTTAGTCCCCTCGCTTCTCTTGCTCTCATGGGTGCTTTTATTCAGTTAACTATTGGTGGGTGAGTTGCCTTCTTTTAATGTGCAGCTGTGTGTTCTCTTGTTGCTGTCCTGGGATGTCATACTTTTTGCCTGGCAAAAAGCAAATCTTCAGGGCATTATTCTTGCCCTGGGACCTGAACCCTTGTGAGGGAGAAGGTCCGGTTTTCCTCTACCAAATGAGCTGCAGAGATGTCTGTTACATGGTTGAAATGGCCATACTTCCTTCCCTTTGTGCCTGCTTACCAAAGTAAAACATGTTTGAACTAGGGTTGCCAGGTACCCCCAGGCCATTGGCAGGGAATGGGGGGTAGAGTTGCCAGATCCAGGTTGGGAAACTCCTGGAGATTTGAGGGTGGAGCTTGGGGAGGATAGGGACCTCAGTGGGGTACAATACCATAGACAGGGTTGCCAGGTCCATCTCAGGAAATATCTGGGGAATTTGGAGCAGGGGCGTAGACTTTTGGAAATTCCGGGGGGGGCTCTTTAGCGCGTGCGCTTTGCACACGCGCTCGCTGGGGCGATGTTCTCCCCCCCCGGGAAACCACCGCACCTCCCCAGGCCCTTCTGAGACCCGCAAGCCACTGCTGCCAGTGCCTCCCCCCCCCCGGCCACCACTTCCCTCTCCCTCCCTCTTTTCCGGGCGAAATGCCCGGCATGGGGATGTCACCCAGAAGTGACGCCATTACACTGGGCACGTTGCCAGGGCGATGCTCTGGCAATTGCCCTGAAACTCTATGGTGCCATCACTCCTGGAAGTGATGCCACCACACCGGACATTTCGCCCGGAAAAGAGGAAGGGAGAGGGAAGGACGGAGGAGTGGCCAGGCCCGGGGGGGGAGAGAGAGAGGCACCGGCAGCAGTGGCGGCCGGGCCTTGGAAGGGCCTGGGGAGGCACATCGGCAGGCACTCCGTTTTGCCAGGGGTGGCTGCACCCCCCCGGGAAATTTTGGGGGTGGCTCGAGCCCTCGAGCCCCCCCACCCGTAGTCTATATCTATGCTTTGGGGGTGGAGCCAGCCTGCGATGTCACTTCCAGGTCCACCCCCCCCCCCCATATCCAGAAGGTTCCTGTGATTCCATGGTAGGAGCTTGTGCTTCTAACACACTGGTTGTTCTCAACACATTCTCCACCCAAGCCACACACACTGGTACCATTTAGAGTTGCCAGATAAGGCTGACAAGCTGACAGGGGACTTTCCGGGAGCCTCCAGGAGAGGGAATGAAGAAGCATTATTGAACTCCAAAGGGAGTTCTGGCCATCACATTTAAAGGGACTGTGTTCCTTTTAAATGCCTTCTCTCCTTTGGAAATAATGGACCTTCTTTTGGGGCTCATAGAATTGGACCCCGGTCCAATCTTTTTGAAACTTGGGGTTTTTTTGAGGGGAGGCACCAGATGCTATGCTGAAAATTTGGTGCCTTTACTTCAAAAAACAGCCCCCCCCCAAGCCATAGATACCCACGGATTGATTCTCCATTATACTCTAAGGGGAGCGATCTCCATAGGGTATAATGGAGTGCCCAGTAGACATTCCCCCCTTTCTGATAACCCTGTAGCAGGGGGAGGGCTTCCAAACCAGGGGATCCCCTGCTCCCAGCTGAGGATTGGCAACCCTAGCCATAGAGCCCACCCTCCAAAGCATCCATTTTCTTCAAGGGAACTGATCTTTTTAGTCTGGAGATGAGCTGTAATTCTGGGGGATGACAAGTTCCACCTGGAGGGTGTCATCCCTAGAGGGGATTTGAGCTCCCATCCTTGGAGGTCTCAGGAGGACACCTGATGGGCTTGACTCATTGCCCCATACAGTGGAAAGTGTTGTGTTGCCTTTATCCTGGGGGTCAGGTGACATCAGGGAGGTGTGTTGGTACTGGTGCTCACTGGTTGACTGCTTCCATGCATGACTAAACTGCTCTTTGATTGGTGAGTGTCAACTGTGTTGCTATGGCCTCTAGCACAATTGATGGTGTCTAGCACCAATTTTCCTAAAGTGCTAGTGCTGAGGTTGCATATGTACTTTCAATCTGCCATTATTAAGTTTAAAAGGACTTCTGTGATCCTAGCCTTCCCCAGTATTGTTCTAATTGACTAAAGTTGCAATCCTTGGAAGCCCTATTGAACTTTCAGAGTTCCATGTAAACATGCATATAATTGAGCTATATTAATAATTCAGAGCCAGTAGCAGGACTTGGTGATATTTTTGTTGCTACTTTTTCAGACTATGAATCCACTTTTGGAGAAAAAAAGATGGTTCCTCTAGAAGCTGTTGAAAGTGGGTCTTCCTCCTGTCTAGACTGAAAACAGTTTGTGTTCTATCAATGTTTGCGGTCTGCAATTTTAAAAGAAATTTTAAAAATCTTGCAAGTCGGTCTCCTTTGTCTGCCAAGGGTTTCACTGCACTGTGTTTCCAGGCAGCGGATGCTGCACCAGAGTGTCTGACCCACAGAGTAAGTGCTTTCTAACATTAGCACTGGGCAATGCAAGCAACATGAAGATGCCTATGTAATTATACCCTTCCATGCAGTACCATTTATTCCAGGAACAAAGTGTCAAGGAACTCGGTTAGAGAAAGCTAGACATGATTGGGTCCTGGAACAAATGTTTTAGAAATGGTCCCATGAGCATTTATAAAAATATGCAGGTCCTGCAATTCTCTGCTGCATACAAAGTCTTAAACTGTGTTCATGTTACAGTCAGTGATGAAAAGCACTAAGATGTGTGTAAACAATGTCACTATTTTCTATTTCCTGGCCTGACTTCTAAAGGTTTGTTAAGCATGTTGAATTTGGTTGAATTTTCCTGAGTTTTGGGCCGGTTTTGATTTAGTACAAGTAGCTGCTGTTTTTAAAATGTGCGTTTTTCTGAGAGGACAACTGTTTCAGTTTGAATTTTGCATTGTTGCATAGGCGTTAACTATGGGGGGGCTCAAGCCACTCCCGAAATTTCCTGGGGGGGACTGAGCCTCCCCCGGCAAAATGGAGCACCCACTGCCGCGCCTCCCCGCCGTGCCTCCCCAGACCCTTCCTAGGCCCGCCTGCCACCGCCTCTCCCTCCCCCCACCTGGCCACTCCTGCCTCCTTCCCTCTCCCTCCCTCCCTCCTTCCCTCCCTCCCTCTGTCTGGAGGCCAGCTGGGCAAATGCCCAGTGTGATGGCGTCACCTGGAAGTGACACTATCACGCTGGGCACGTTGCTGGGGCGACGCTCTAGCAATTGCCCCGAAACTCTATGGCACTTCTGGGTGACGCCATCACACTGGGCATTTGCCCAGCTGGCCCCTGGACGGAGGGAGGCAGGCAGGAGTGGCCAGGCGGGGGGGAGTGGCGGTGGGGACATGGTTCCAGCATGCACGTGCGCTTTGTGCGCATGCACGCAAGAGCCCCCCCCCCCCGGGATTTTAAAACTCAGCACCTCTGCATTGTTGTATTTTGGTGTAGTGGTTGAGAGCGGTGGACTCTAATCTGGAAAAACAGGTTTGATTCCCTGTTCCTCCACATGAAGCCAGCTGGGTGATCTTGGGTCAGTCACAGTTCTCTCAGAGCTCTCTCAGCCTCACCTGTTTTCTGTTGCCCCAGAAGGCCAGACCAGAACCAACGGGTTAAAATTAAATCAGAAGAGTTTTTGGCTAAACATTAGGAAGAACTTCCTGATAGAGCGGTTCCTCAGTGGAACAGGCTTCCTCAGGAAGTGGTGGGCTCTCCTTTGGAGATTTTCAAACAGAGGCTAGATGGCCATCTGACAGCAATGTGGATTCTGTGAACTTAGGCAGATCATGAGAGGGAGGGCAGGAAGGGTTGCCTCAGTACTTAGTTCTCGTGGCCCTTTCTTACACACCCAGGGAAATGCTGATTGCCACTTTGGGGTCAGGAAGCAATTTTTCTTCAGGCCAGTTGGGCCAGGGATCCTGGAGGTTTTTTGTCGTCTTCTGGGCATGGAACAGCATCACTGCGGGTGTGGAGGGGGAGGTATTTGTGGACTTCCTGCATTGTCCTGGGGATTGGGCTAGGTGACCCTGGAGGTCCCTTCCAACTCTATGATTCAATGATCCTATACCTCACAGGGTGCCTGTTGAGGGGAGAGGAAGGGAAGGCAATTGTATGCCACTCTGAGACTCTTTCAGGTAGTGAAGAGCAGGGTATAAAACCAACTCTTCTCTTCTTCTTTATCTATTATAGTTTATTTTTTTCTGTTCCCATCTAAGTAAAATGCAGTTAAAGGGGGCACTTTAAGAGGATCATGGACACCTTCTAGGGAAAGAATACTAGCCTCTGTATATTTTCTGTCACACTACTGGCCTTCCTTCCTGTATTTATTTCTTTACCTTCTCCCCCCAATGGGGACCCAAAACAGCTTATATTGTTCTCCTCTCCTCCATTTTATCCTCACAACTCTGTGGGGGTAGGTTAGGCTGAGAGTGTTTGACTTTGCCTCAAGGTCACCCAGCAAGCTGTGGGGCTCTGAGCCTGGGGCTCCCTGTCCAACACTCTAACCTGGCCAGATTCAAGCTTGCTATTCTGTTCTGCCATGCTGACTGCCTTCCTTGGGATGCCCTGCCTCTTGCTCTGCTCCTCTAAACTGCATGTTTAGAATACAAAAAGTTACCACTCTGTAAGCTGCTTGCCTTTCTTGGTGCGTCAAGTGTGACCTTATGTCTGCCCTGTAATGCTTCTCTCTTTCTGACGACACCAGCTAATGTCTGACCTTGCCCACCCTGCAAGTGAAAAACTTAATTTCCTATAAATTTTGTGTCTTTTCCCATATAACATTAAAATGTAGTAGACAGAATCATCTGGAAAAGCGGGTGGCCATGGTGGCCAGGGTACCTTTCACAAGCTGAAGCTGGTGACCCAGCTGTAGCCTTTTCTGTGGGAAAAAAATCTTGTCATGGTGGTTCCTGCCCTAGTAATATCTAGGTTAGACTACAGCAATGCACTTTTATGTGGAGATGCCTTTAGAGAGTGTCTAGAAGCTACAATTGGTGCAGAACGCTTGCAGCTAGAGTTCTGGCTGAAGTGGGTCATAGGAACCATATCACTCTAGTATAGTTTCACCCACAATGGCTTGCAGTCTGTTTCTGGGTACAACTCAAGACACTGGTGTTGAACTTCAAAGTTGCTCGAAAACAACTTTCCCAGGGACTCTCGATCCAGAATGACTACTTGGCCAAGGTGATTGACAATGCCAAGGGTGATTGTATGCTTATGCACACATAGCTACCTGACTTTTTAAAAAGGAGGTAGAAATGGAAGGAAGGTTCAGACTTCCCAAAAGGCTTGACTTTGCAAGAGGGGAGTTCAGACAGCCAGAAACACGGAGTGGAAGTGCTGACATCCCTAAATATCAGACTTTCCCTGGTGCCTGATTGCTTCCAAAGTGAGGCAAAGCGGGGTGCCAACGACTGGGGCATGAAAGGCAGATGTTGTTGTCTGATTGGGCTCTTTAAATCTGCAAAGGTGATGCAACTATATCGGTACGATCTGCTCGTGTGACCGCAGTCTCAGTGTTGTTTCTCTGTCATATTTTGCCTACCTTCCTCTTTGTCCTTCAAGTAAAAAAGGACACCATTTCCAAATGATTCCTTAAGCCTTCGTTGACTGTTATTTTTGTTACATATGCTAGCTGGGAATTAACTAATTCTGTAGTACTTGCATAAAAGCAAACAACAAGAAATATGATATGGCTCCTTTATAACAGAGTCCAAAAAGAAACAGATGTGAGTGTCACAGAAAGGTGCATTTTAAACAAAAGCAAGCCTGAAATGGAAGAGTCCTCCTGGGTCAGAGACCATCAAGAAAACACCATGCTGAAAGTACAAGTTCCAGCAGAATTAGCAACAGTCAAGGTGGGATGCTGGGCAGACTACACACATTCTGCAGCTTGGTGTCTGACCTGTATTCAGCCCTGCTTTTACATTGATACATTTATCAATGTTGATCGATACATCAATGTAAGTCTGTTAGCTAGCACTTTGTATTCTTTGCTTCAGTCTTGGGTGATCCTGGCCATGCATGCTCAATCATTCACCAGTTTGTTTGCATCAGAACAGCTCAAATGCCAAACAACAACAACAAAAAGATTGTTGCATACACATGATTCAAAGAGAGCAATCGTAAGCATGTCTACTCAGAATTAAGTCCAATTTTGTTATAGGAGGTTTACTCATAAGAAAGTGTCCTTAGGACCGTACTGTTAATGCTGCTTTGTTGCACTTGTTCCCCCATTACCACTTGATGCCACCTCCAAATAAAAAGGGATATTATTAGAAGCCAAAAAAAATTTTTTTAGTTGAGACTTACTACTTTGGTGGCTCAGTGTGACTTATGACATCTTTGTTTGGTGTCTATGTGTGCTGAGCTAATTGGATTCAGATTAGTTCATGCATGCCTGTTCTTTCACAGTCCCATGGGAATTGTAGTTTTCCTGTGTATCAAAAAAAAATGTAAAAGCACTTTTACATGACTAAAAGACATGTACCAATGTTGACCACTAAAAGGAAAGGCAGCAAAACTGTTCATATCAGGGATAAATTCATACATTTATTTAAACATTTACTCTGTGTAGTCCACCTTTCTCACTGAGTATCCAATGTCAGTCATTTAGTAAATGAATCCAACTTAGCAGGCGCAAAGGACAGGTCTGCTGCAAATGATTCTGTGCCCAAGGATCTTGTTTTAATGACCTGGCCATGACCCCAGGAGATATTTACCTTCTTCTCTGGTGATCAAGGAGATTTTGCTCACCAGATGTGCAGGTGCCAAAGTGGATGCAAGGACCAACATAAAAATTACAAATGTAGTTTATTTGCAAAGGAATTAACTTGCCATGATCCTGTAGCACAGCGGCTACTGCACAGTCACAAAACAGCTTGACAGCACATTCAAAGACAACATCAAACAACAGCAAGGCAATCTAGCAAAGGGGACTTGACTCACATATAAATGAGGAGTTCAATCAAGGTAAGTTTGGCTGGCGATTGTGTTTGCGCTGAAAGAATCCCTGATCCTGACAAAGAAGCCTCTTACCAATGAATACTGAACATCTGGAGACTGTAAAAATCCAGTAAAAAAAGAAAGAAAAATAGGGTTCCCTCAGAAAACACATGCTGTAAAAATAAACAGACCACATTTTAAATTAGTTATGAGATTGCCTTTTGGTCATAAACATATTTTGTTTAAAACGGAGTGATACATAGCTATGCTTGTTAGCTGATGATACAGGTATTAAGGTTAGGTGATACATATGAGAAACATCAATGACAGCAGGGCTGCAGGAAAATTGTGATAACATGAAGTCACGGCTTTGAACTCTGATACAATTATTTTAGTATGAGTGTATAGAATAATCACATGCAAACCCAGACATACAGTTAACATTGATTTGCACATGAAGTATTGGAGACGGGAGGCTGGTAGCAGTGAAATCAGCATGGTAGTTTATTGCTGGTCAGATGGAACACAAAAAACCCTGGGCTCAGAGCCCTGTTTTATGCTGGCCGGAGGCACACCTCCAACCTTGCCCAGATGTCCTGATAAGACCTTAAGATCATGGTTACATTGCATAGGTCCCCAGGGGAAACCTTGGTACATGATTGGTGACCGTTTAGGATCTGGCCGGCTATTGTTCTGCCTGCTGAAGCTCAGGTAGATTCAGGCCATGTGCGAATGACCATGTGGCGGTTGCCATTACCTGAGCACATGGTCACCATGATAGTAATACACAACACTACCTTAAGGAGTCTCAGAGGGGCTTAGGATCACCTTCCCTTCCCCTCTCCCCAACAGTAACCATGTGAGGTAAGTGGGGCTGAGAGACTTCTGAGAGAACTGTGACTAGCCCAAAGTCACCCAGCAGGCTTCATGTAGAGGAGTGAGTGGGGAATCAAACCTGCTTCTCTAGATTAGAGTTCGCCACTCTCAACCACTATACTACACTGGCTCTTGTGTGAACTTAACAGTTGTGTGTGAACTTTCCTTCCTGGCACGTAAACTCTAGATGTTTATATGACTTTATTGTGAATTGTTTAAATATTTGATACACACCTTACTTTAATGCTGCTTTAATTTGAAAGTTTTTCTGTCTGCCACCTTGAGGGCCCTTTTTGGCTGGAAAAGTGGCATGGAAATGTTTTAAATAAACTAAATAAAACTCATAGAGTTACTCTCATAGAAAGACTCCAGCCCAACTAAGGGTCCTACTATAGCATAATTATACAGGAAGGTGCTGTGCAGTCCTCACATGGCTTGCTTTTTAAAAAAACATTGCAGTTCAAAATGGGTAGTTTATGCTCCTTTATCATAAAGCAGGAAAGCAGTGTTAGTATACCCAGCTGCTGGAGAATTTAGAGTACTGGTATACTGGTTATCATTAAGAATTGAATACTGTACTGTGAAAGAATATATGAGAAGGAAAGCATGGGAGTGACAGATTCTGTGCTCTGTGTGTGCTTTACTTTGTATATTTTATGCTTCAGTTACGAGTGTGTCCCCAGAATACAAGTGTGTCGCCAGAATATGGACCAGCCTAGCTCCTGCAGTGTTCTGTAATCAGCCCCATCTGGCCTAATTACTCATTGAGCTTTTGAGGAAGCTTTGGATATTCCACTTTGCTTAAAACGAAAACACTCCTGTGCATGAAAATATATGACATACATGAAAACCGCATGTGGATTTTCACATGCCATATCTACATACGTCCCTTTCATTGGGTTCACATACTGGGGCCTTTCAAGCAGCAGTAGCAAGCAATCTAGGAGAGGCTTTAACAAATTTGTCCCGCACAAAAGTGCTTTCCATCTAAGGAAATCAAATGGAGTGGCAGATCTTCGAGTAGTACAGATCTGAGGCATCTGTAGTTCTGAACTATGCTGGTGAAATTCTGTCCAAAGGCTGCCTAAGATTTAGTCCTAGTGAATTCATCATTCTTACTTCTGAATAAATATGCATGAGATCAGGATTTATCGGTTGAATGGGATGAAAAAAGATCTATTTCTTAGCAGCAATGGAAGAAGTTTCTTATTGGTGTCTTCCAGGGGTCCTTTGGTAGAAAAAGAGGTGCAGGGGCTCATTAGCATAACTCACTAGCATAACTCATTAGCATATGCCACGTCCCCTGACATCACCAGAAGTGTGTCAGAAAGGGAATGTCAGTTTCAGCCCCATTATACCCTATGGGCCATTGAAATCAATGGCAAAAACTCATAGGGTATATGAGGAGCTGGAGGAAAGGGGGTTTAAGAAAGAGGCTCCAAACTTGCAGGGTGGCTGCTGGGGCCTCTCCTCGAAATACCCACCAAGTTTCAAGAAGATTGGACCAGGGGATCCAATTCTACGGGCCCCCAAACAGGTTGTCTTATCCCCTCCATTGTTCTCTATGGTGGGAAAAAATGTTAACTTTTTTCCTACCACAGAGAACAATGGAGGGAATGGGGGCAACCTGTTTGGGGGCCCGTAGAATTGGACCCCCTGGTCCAATCTTCTTGAAACTTGGTGGGTATTTCGAGAAGAGGCCCCAGCAGCTACCCTGCAAGTTTGGAGCCTCTCCCTCAAACCCCCTCCCCTCCAGTGGCTTTTAAAGTTGCCACCGAATTTCGGCGGCAATTCGGCAGCAGGCTGAATCAGATTAGAGAATCTGATTTGGCCCGTGGCTGCCCTAGTGGCCACTCTTGAGCTGGGGGAGCTTTGCTCTGCCTCGCTCCGGCCCCAGTGGACCCCTGGTGTCTTCTCTCTTGAGGAGCTCAGAGCAGACAATGGGAGATACTCCTTCAGCTGCTTTCTCAAGTTCTCAATGTACTAGCCCAGATTCGCTTACTTTCACCTATCTCCTGGCCTTGTCAATGTGAGAACGTTTCCTAGTCTAAGAATTTTATTTATTTAATTTCTAAGCCGCTCTCCCCGCGTTCGCAGGCTCAAAGCGGCGTACAAGACAAGGTGTACAATATTTGTAGGTTATATTTGTTGTGATGGACATTTAGCCTCCATGTTTAAGATTGCCAGCTATGGGTTAGGAAACATCTGGAGAGTTTAGGGGTGCAGCCTGAGGAGGGCGGCATTTGGGAAGGGGAGGGACTTCAGTGGGGTGTAATGCCGTACAGTTCACCTTCCAAAACAGTCATTTTCTCCAGGTGAACTGATCTATGGTGCCTGGAGATCAGTTGTAATCCCAGATTTCCAGCCACCAGCTGGAGGTTGGCAAACCTATGGATCATGTTGTTGGCATTAGTCTCTAGCCCTTGACCTCTGACCAGTCTACCTGTTCTGCTAAGTACAGAAAGGTCTGGCAAGCTTTCATCTAGGAGTCCTGGAGGCTAGAACTAAAAAGGAACGTTGGGCAGGGGAAAAGGTGTGAGCAGATCCCTTATAACAGGGGTGGCCAACCTTGCTTAACGTAAGAGCCACATAGAATAAACGTAAGAGCCACATAGAGATGTCTGAGAGCCGCAAGACAGAAACAAATATCACACACACGTTTTTATTTTTAAAAATATGCAAATTTGCTTTTTATTAACGTTAAATGGGACTGCCAAAAATAAAAACAAACGAGGAAAACCACTTATAAGAAAGAGAGAGAGAGAAACTAGGAAAGCAAATAGATGGGAGGGAGGAGGGAAGGAAGGAAGGAAGGGAGAAAGAGAGAAAAAGCATGCCTCCCCTTTGCTTCCCCAGCCGCCCTGCCAGGAGCCGCACAATATGTGTGAAAGAGCCGCATGTGGCTCCCGAGCCACAGGTTGGCCACCCCTGCCTTATAAGATTGAATTTTAGCAACAAAGAAAAGTACATGAATAGGCTAGCTCAGTTGCAGAAAAATACAGTCTAGCACAATGAAGAGATTCACAAATGATCCAACCAAGCACTACCAGGTGGCTCTGCAACTCTTATTCTATGTGTTCAATCCAATCAACTCCTTTTGTTTTATTATTGCCTTTTAAGTTTGTGCATCAACCCCTCCCCCTTTTCTTAAGCCAGGTGATAAAACCTAAACTTGCAGTTCCTTTAGAATAGGGCTAAGAGTCAGTGGAAGAACTTTTCTCTTATGTTGGTGTTGTGTTTGTTTAGAATATGAAGCAGTAATAGCTTGAAAAGGGCTCTGGTATCCTAAAACTCCAATTCCTATTGGCTGATTAATAAAGATTCCCATCGGTCCTGAAGCCAATCTAGATACCCAATCACTGAGTCCTGCTTGGGTCCAATAGTATTGCTTGTATATAGTTACATTGTTGAAAGTTATGTCTTGGAACAGTATAAATGAAAGTGCTGCTCTCATAGAGCTGTCTTTTGAGCTGAACAGAGTCACTGAATAAAAGCCTGTTTGTTTGAATTCATCGCCTCCTGCTCAATACTTAAAACTTGGCTAGCCCAGAGTGAATATGGACCCAAGTGAGAAGCAGGCCTCATTCATATAGATGTATGTCTTGTGTATACATGTTTCTTGAGCACACACAGTTAACATTTTACTGGTTGTTGTTTTTGTACAGTGATGGGGGAGAGAATAGTACCATGTAGCTGGCATGAAAGAATCATGCACTTGTTAACTGGAATTAGATATACCACCACAAAATTGAGTGGTAGTGTGCAAACTGTCATCTTGTGATGAATCATTCAGGCTTCTGTGAACTAATAATGTAAACTGGTCTTCACCATGGCCTTAAGATATCTGTCATGGGATTCAGGAGTAAAATTGCAGAATGACAGTTAGTCCAGTTGGCCAGTGGCAAATCTCCATTGGAGTTCATTAATATCGCTCTGGTGTCAGACAGGTAGCCCTCCCCCCTTCTTCCAACCCCCTTTTCCTGTTAATTCAATTGAAACAATGAAGAGAAAAAGCTTACCCACCCTCTTCTCATGTGCCCAGGACTTGCACTTTTGATAAGACCTTGAAAGATAAGTAACTTGGAAATAGATTTTAAGCAAATCTTGACAATGAAATTTTCATACAGAAGAGGAAAGATGCGTGATTGCAAATTCATTTAGCTTCCCCTATTTCTGAATACAGAAAATAGATAGATGCAAACTAATAAACTAACATTTTTATTAGGAACATTGCATTCTTAACATTTCTACAAGGAAAAGGATATCCGTGCAGGAAGGAGAAAGGTGGAGTACTGCCTATGTAGCATTTCTTGTTCAGCATTGTACAATCCTTTGCAGGGACACGGGAAGAGGATACGGAAGCTTCAACAGGAAGAAGGAGAAAAGTTCAAACATCAACAGTGGCCAAAAATTATGAACAGTTCATTAGATTTCCTCTTGCTTCAAGTGTAAGCCACTACAATAAAAATAATATGTGAATGTGGGGGACCAAAGCAGGGACCAAAAGAAATGTAAGGTATACTGAGAACAGTATTATAAAGCTAAAACACTCATTGCTTTTCTTTACATGAATTCTGTAAAAATCCAAGTAAATTTAAAACAGCATGCTGGGTATAGGACAGGCTTCTTAGTTTCTACCTACCCCATGATCATTCACGATCTGTAACAGCACAGTATTATGTGTTTACTCAGAACTGAGTTCAATGTCCTATTCCCAGATAAGTGCATCAAGGATTGCAGGCTAATTTTCTTTCTTAATCAGATTTGGTCCCCCCGCATTACTATGGGAAAATTAGTAATTTTTTGGGGGGAGGGTAGAAGTTAATCTCAGCTAGAAATAAAAGGAAGATGCATATTAACTTTCTTAATGGTTAACATTCAGAATTAAGCTGAGCCAACAGAAATCAATTCTTGGAAGAATACTACACAGTTTGTGAGCCAAACTAAATTCACCATCCAGGTATAGTCACTTTTCAAAATGTACTATGTCTATAGTCCACATTTCTTGATGAGACTCAAGGTGGATTACACAATTAAAATCAATGCAATAAGAACAGTGTAATACATACAACCAGTATGCGATTCAATGTGACTATAAAATTAGATAAAAACATTAGATAAAATTAGATAAAAACTAAAAACAGTATAATACAGACAATAAAGCAGGATTACAAAATGGGAGAACAATGCAGTGAAACAATGTATTACATATAATAAACAAAGTAATAAAACTGGATTACAAAATTAGAGAATAATGCAGTAAAACAGTATAATATATATAATGAACAATGCAATGAAACTACCTTGAATTCTACATACATTATTTACAACCCCATTCCCTTTATAAAAATGCAGTACTGAGAGGCAGCATCGGGCTAGGAAGGGCTTGGCCTCTATGCCCTGTTTGTTGGCCCTCCAGGGTAACTGCTTGGCATCTGTGTGAAACAGCTGCATGGGGTTGCTGGCTATGTCTCAGCAAATGATAGGTGCTTTTGAGAGCAGTGCCTGGAGTGGGTAAGTTTAGAGAGGAGTAAGTCACTTTGGGCTGATGCTCTAGGGATTGCCCCTCATCTTTATTGCAGGGTTCCCTAACATGGTGCCCATGAGTTACATGGAGCCCAGTAGTGCTTCCCTTGGCACCCACCAAGTTTGTCATAAAGCACGCAGGGACATTGTCAGGCAGAGCTTGTTATTGACTATCCTCATTTAAGAGAAAGGGCTTTCCAGTGGAGGATCAGGATGACTGTTTTTTTCCTCAGTCATTGTATGATTCCTCCCAACCACCCCCGGGCATCCTTTTCCCCAGGAGGAGTGAGGTATTACATTTGGCTCTGTCTCCTTTGGTAGCCATTTGGGGTTGGCTATGCCTCCTGAGGCAGTCATTTTGGGGTGGTGCTCACCACCCCCTCTCAAAGTTCCAATGGTGACTGCAGGAATAAAAAGGTTGGGGACCCCTCCTGTATGGTAAAGATGATAAAGACCTGGAGAAATGTTTACAGTATTTCTATTGAGGCCATTTTCTGGCCATTTTTCTCCTCCTCCTCAGTTTCTCAAGGGCAGGGGATTGGGGCTGAGGGTATTTATTTTATTTATTTTTCATATTTATAGCCTGCCTGTCCCAGGAGCAGGCTCAGGGCTGCTAACAGCATATTGACAATACAATAAATATAATTATTGTATAATTAATACTAATATTATTAGTATTATATATACTAATATAACACAATACTACAACATTAAAATTGGTGGTCACAGCCCAAAGTCAGAAATTGAGTGATTGGGAGAGGTTCCCTGGCCCATTGGTACATTTTAGTATAGCCAGGTATTATTGGATGGGAGACTGGAGACAGACACCTCAGGGAGACCATACATGGATGCCTGCCATCTCAGCCAAAGGCCTGGTGGAACTGCTCCATCTTACAGGCCAAGCAGAATTGTAGAAGATCCCACAGGGCCCTGATCTCAACAGGGAGCATGTAAGGCTTTAAACCAACACCTTGAAGTGAATCCGGAACTCAACTGTTAACCAATGCAGTCGGTGGAGCTGCATTTTTTACCAGCTGTAATTTCTGGGTCAGCCTCAAGGGTAAGCCCTCTTAGAGCGAATTTCAGTAATCCAGCATGGAAGTGACCATTGCATGGGTCACTGTAGCTAAATCCTGGGGAGAGAGATAGGGTCTCAGCAGGCGCAGCCTAATCTGCCTAAGATGGACAAAAGGCAGACCTGGTGACTGCGGTAACCTGGGCCTCCATGGAAAGTGAGGCATTTAGTGTTACTCCCAGGCTCCTCACTTTCTGGGCCAGTACCAAAGGCGTCCCTTTCAGAGTAGGGAGACTGATACCCACATCCCTCCTACCCAACTCGGGTACAGGACTTCCATCTTTGATGGATTGCGCTTCAGTCAGCTCTGCCATAACCATCCAGCCACAGACTCCAAAGCCTCGGCCAGATCACCAGGGTCGTCCAGTAACAGATAGAGCTGGGTGTCATCTGCATATTACTGGCCACCCAGTCCATACCTCTGGACTAACTGGGCAAGGGGGTGCATGTAGATGTTAAATAACATTGGTGAGAGGATCACCTCCTGTGGCACACCACATTCCAGTAGGTATTGCAAGGAGACCTTCTCACCAAGTGCCACCCTCTGTCCCTGACCATGGAGAAAGGAAGAAAACAATTGCAAGGCAGTACCCCTAACTACGATGTTGGCGAGGGGGTGAGTCGACAGATTATAGCTGACTGTGTTGAATGCTACCGTTAGATCTAATAGCAACAGCAGTACTGACCTGCCCTGATCAAGATGCCTATGGAGGTCATCTGTGAGGGCGACCAAAGCCGTCTCCATCCTATGGCCGGGGCGGAAGCCAGGCTGAAAAGGATCAAGGATGGAAGCATCATCCAGGAAAGCCTGGAGTTGTTCGGCCACCACTCTCTCAACTACCTTACCCAGGAACGGTAAGTTCAACATGGGGCGGTAGTTGTCCAGGAACAGAGGGGCCAGTGATTTTTTTTCAAGAGCAGACAAACTGCCGCTTCCTTCAAGGCCTCTGGGAAAGTCCCAGTAAAGAGGTACAAGTTGATAATTTCCCCCAGAGGGACCTGAATGCCCTCCCCACAAGCTTTCACTAGCCAAAAGGGACCATCAGGCAAGGAGGCAGGTAGTAAGTCACTGTTGTCAAGACCCTGCCAACTTCCTCCTGGGAGAGTCAGCTGAAGTGGTCCAGTGTCGGACCTGAAGATAGACAAGGGGCTTCTGGTTCCCTTACTGTCTCAGTTGTGGCCAGGAGGTCCTGGTGGAACGTCATGATCTTATCTGCGAAATAGCTCACAAATGCCTCACAGCCAGTAGCTAATTCCCTTCCATTTGGTCTGCCCTGTGGCAGAATTGTGATAGACCAAATAATTCTAAATAATTCGGCCAGGCACGAGCTCAAAGACACAATGGAGGCCGCAAAGAAATCTTTCTTTGCAGCCTTCAGAGCCATCTCATAGGCTTTCATAAGTGTCCTATAAGATGTTCATGATGCTTCATCATGAGCACGCCACTACCTTAACTCTAGCCGTCTTAGCTCTCGCCAGCCCCGTAGCTAGGGATTTTTTGTGTGAGTGGGCTTGGGGGGGGGGGGCACCAGCTAATTAAATTGGGGGGCAGCATCCCCCCCCAGCAAGGGAAGCCCTACCCTCTGGAGCGTCTGGCTCCCTCCCTCCCTGAGGAGCCCCAGTGCCCCTTCCCATGTCACTGCTCCAGGGGCAGCCTGACCTCCACCCTCAGCTCCCTCCCAGGGCCAGGAGAGGTGAGTGTGACATGGCTTGGCTGGCCATGAAAGGGCGGCATGTGGGCGCAATGGCACAGGGGCACAGCCAGGCATGTCTGGCCAGGGCCAGACAATGTGCCTCCTTGCCTTGCCTGGCTCGGCTTACCTGCTGCTGGCAGGCCAGGCAGCAAGCATTTCTTAGCCCAGCCTCACCGCCTCTGCTGCTTCTTGTGCCACCACTGCTACTTGTGCCCTCTCCTTTTCCCACTGACAGGCAATCAAGGGGGAGGGAGAGCCAGGGCTCAGGGAGGGAGGTCCATAAAAAAAACAGTAGGGGGCCAGGCCCCATGGGCCCTGCGGTAGCTATGGGGCTGGCTCTCACATCATCCTCCACAGCCCCATGGTATACCAAAGTGCTGCTTTGGTACAAGGGCATAAAGGGTGCCAGGGGAGGGGGAATCTCGATGACTTCAGAGAGCCGGTGTTCCCATTCCTCCACCAGCTCATCTAATGAGCCACCAGGGGTATCAGGTCCTACAGAGCTTCCTGAAGCTGATCAGGGTCCATTTGGCTCCACGGGCCTAAACAGGCAGGTGTGGCATGCTCAGCCAGACCTTCAGAGCATAGTGGTTGGACCATGGAACTACTTCCATAGCTATCAAATCCATATAAATCCCCATCCCAAAAATCAAATCCAGCATGTGGCCTGTTTGATGTGCGGGAGTTGATATAAACCCGGAGTGTCCTAGTGCCTCCATGGATGACACTAGGTCCCTGACCTGAGAAGACGCTGCATTGTCAGCATGGACGTTGAAGTCACCCAGGAGGACCAAGATCCTAGGATACTCCAATGCCCAACCTGATACAGCATCTAACAGGTCAGACAGGGTATCTGCTGGTGCATTAGGCAGTTGGTACACCAGCCAGATAGCCAAACTCTCCTCGACATGACATGCTAGGCCAACATTTATTTATTTATTTATCAGTATAAAACAGTTTAAAACATTTTAAAACAACAGTGTTTTACCCAGGTCTCAGTCACCCACCCAGGTCTCAGTCACACAAACCAGGTCTATCCGTGACTCCACAAGATAATTATGGAGTACATCAGTCTTATTATTGATAGAACTGGCATTGAATACACCGGCACTGAATAACACCAGTGTTGAAGATGGGTTATTCTTCCTAGCCCCACGACCAACGTCTTTGGGATGGGATGTAGGTGGGTAGAGTTTTGCCTGCCATGGTGCAAGTGCAGAACAGATGTAATATTTATACTGTGTCTCACTCCCAATAGTGACTGAATGGTAGTGTTTTGTATCAGCTAGATTTTCTGAGTTGTCTTCAAGGGCAGGCACATGCAGAGCATATTACAACAATCTAGCATTGAGGTCTACCATAGTGTGGATCCACACAGCTTGATCAACTGAGTCAAGATAATCTCTTGTTTTTGCTTGACTCAGATCAATCTTTTATTTTTACTTACTGCAAAAATGATGAGGGTGGTTATAAAATGTAAATAATCTAACAGGTCCCAGTCCTTAGTAGGTGGGCTATGGTTCGGTTGGTGGGCTATGAGCAGACCTGCAATAATACAGCCCATGTCTGAGTCTCATTGTTGTCAATCAGGAACAGACCACACCATCAGAGAGCAAATTCAAATCCAGATTTTTACATGAATGGCCCAAACAGTTGCTAGTTGACTCTCTTGTAACAGCCTCATAAACCATTGCTTAACTCTTTGGAAACCATTTGCCACTCCTCTTTCTTACTTGCATTTGTTTCCTTCCTGGGGCAAAAAGCAGCCCTGGGGCAGGTGATTTTGTTCAGGAAAAAGTTACAGGGTGAGAGGGCTGCACATCTGTCAGAGCCCCTGATGGCTGCTATTTGGTTTAAAAAAGAATGCAAATTCAATCACCAATCTACCTTGTAACATGTAATTTATCAGTTAATTTATCAGATCAGAAAATCTATCCATTTAATTTAAGATGTTTGTCAACTTTAATGGAGCTTACAATATCAATCCTCGAGCTAAAGATCAGAGAACATATATATTCTCTGGTCTTTAGCTGGAGGATTGCTATCTTAAGCTCCGTTAAAGTTAACATTGCGCTGATGCACCACTGCTCTGATCTTGCAGGGGTTTTCTTATTTTCTTAATTTTGTTTCACACCTTCAGCAAAATGATACGAGTATCAGAACTTTCCTGACCTTGTCAGGCAGGCCATTCTACAAAAAAGTGTTGGTTGTGGGCAGCTGTGATCTTACCCATTTGCAAGGTGGCCGTTTTAGAAAGCTTTGCTCAGATGCGTGATGCTGCTGCTGCTGCAGAGCATAATGGGAGGGACAGTCCTATAGATACCTGGGCCCTAAGTGTGTTCAAAGACTCCAGTTAATATAAAAGAAACAGTTGCATGGGTGCTGCGATCATTATACAGAATTAGAATATGGGAAGAGAAAAACACGAAAAGGGAAATATGGTGGAAAAGTTAGCGGTGGTTTTAAGAGGTTAATCCTCCAGTCCCATAGGTCATCTTTCCTTACATTCCTTCCCTTTTTTTCCTTGTTGGAAAGGATAGGTTAGATTAGGGTATTAATGTTGCTAATGTTCTTAACGTTATCAGCGTTATTAAAGCTATTAATGGTGTTGATGTAATTAATGTTATCAATATTATCATTAATAATATTAATGCTATTAATATTATTAATGTTACTAAAGTGGTTAATCTTGTTATTATTGAATTATGGAATTAGAAAAGTGGTGCATCGTAAGACTTTGATGTTGGATTTGTAATCATTTGTTTGTGTTGTATTTTATATTTTGTATTGTGAATGTTGAAAGTTGAAATGTTGAAAAAAAATAGTTTGTATGTTGAAAAGGTTTTTTGAAAAAAACCTCTGCTTTCCTTTAAAAAACTCTATTTTCCTAGGCTATAATGTAGGGTTGTCAACCTCCAGGTGTGGCCTGGAGATATCCCGGAATTGCAACTGATCTCCAGATCACAGAGATCAGTTCCCCTGGAGAAAACGGCTGTTTTGGAGGATGGACTGAATGGCGTTATACCTCTTTGATGCGCCTCCCCTCCCCACTACTCTATGGCCCACCCCCAAATCTCCAGGAATTTTCCATGAAGGGATTTGTACATGGTAGCAAGTTCCTTGAACTAAACCTAGAAATTAGCTGATAGTTGATTATATATATAATTGAGATTACTGGATTCTCTGGGAAGGTTCTGTAATATTTGATGTTTAAAGAACCAAGTGAATCCACAACACTTTCACTGAAATGCACACTCTGTACAGACAGAAAATGCATCTACCAGACAGTGATAGGCAAGTGAAAGACCAGTAATTATTAGGGTGGAAAGATGAGGAACCCCATCTTTGTCATGTTCAGTTTTGAGACACTGGGAAGACAGAGATGTGGGAGAAGCTGAATGGTTTTGTGCAGCTGTACCTATGCACATGTATGAGTGCACTGGGGGAGTATAGAGTGGCAATTAGAAAACAACGACCACAAAATTATTTCCCCCTTAACTGGAAGTTGTGCTGGCCCCAATCTAGAGCTGCTTACAGGATATCCTGTTCCAGCACAACATATGAGAAATAGGCTTGCTGCAGGGGCCACTGCTTTGCTACTTGCTTGCAATTTTTGTTGGTAATAAGTGTGACAGCCCACGGCTGCTCCCACCAGGACTCATGTGTGTGCTACACAGCCAGGCAGAGAATGAACAACAAAACCAGCAAAAAGAATTCCAGTAAAGTCTCTTGAAATGGTGGGCCAGTGTTTGAGAGAAAGTGCCTTTCCTGGTTTTCAAATTTTTAAAAAATGTAGTTGCTGGATGAGCATGCAGTCTCTGAAGCTGCACAGCGGTGCCACAACTACTAAGATGTTTTAAGAAAGGGAGGAAAGGGAGTCTTTAAAAATGCTCATTTACAAAATGATGTAGGAATGGAGTGGGCAATGTCTCTCTTTTCACATGGCATCACTGTCAGTGCTCCTCAGTTGTCGGATGGGTGCATGGGACTCTGGCTTTAGGAAGGTGGCGGCTGGTGTGGTAGCCCTCCACCCCAGAAATGCATCCACTTTCCCCCTCACTCAACAGTCCTTGCCCCCTCTGACCCAAACCATGGCTCGATATCTGCATTCTCTGGAGCCCTTGGTGAGCCCTGAAGAGCTGGAGCAGTCAAAGCAGCTGGTGGCTGAATTTGGGGGTCCTGGAGAAGGGGAGAGAATTGGATCATAGATTGGTGGGTCCAGTAGACCTACTTGGAAAGCTGACTCCCCCTGGCCGTTCACTCCAGCCCAGCTGTGGTGCTGCCCAAGCAAGATTTTAATGACTGGAAAGTCCAGCTGAGGAGACTGGAAGTGACTGTGGAGGATATAATCAGTGAAGGCTTCTATTGAGGGGGCCTAATCTAATTTAATTGTGTTTTTATACTGTTGGAACCCGCCCTGAGCCCCTCAAGGGGAGGGCGGGATATAAATCCAAATAAACATAAACATAACAAACATTTATTTTTTTTAATGCCTTTTTGAACTCAAATTATCTGACCCGGAAGTCATACCCCATAATATCAGATAAGGGTAGACCCTGCATCTGGTATTGCCAACACTGGGCATGAGCCAAGAGACATACCCCCAATAAGTTATGTGATATTTCAAGTGATGCCAAACCAGTGTTAATAATTTCACAATAACAAGAATTGTAATTATTTAATAATTTCCAATCTATATATGTGGTGTCCGAACTGTTTCAAAACCCCTTGTTTTCACTGTCAGCAACTAATTTTCCTCAAGGTCCTCTCGGAAGGTCACCACAGAAGCCAGTCCCATCAAAGCTCATACCTTTTTCTTCCAACTCATGGGAAGGCAGGTAATAACTTTCAGGGGTGGATTCGGCCAAAGGACTGGTTCTTTCTTTATATTCCTTGTATTACCACACATCAAGGTACAGAATTATGTTCACAGTCCTGTACACTTTGCAGACTTCATTGCGTCAATATGATTTCATCAGCCTGTGCGCAGCATTGCGTCCCTAAGCTTCTGTGCTGGGGTTCTGGGCCAAGAAATGGCTTGATTTTTTATTTCCCTGGGGTCTTGGCTCTGAACTTGCGCAGTTGTTGCATTTAACAGAATGTGTTTGAATCCTGATTGAAGTCAGTAAGAATCTCAGTGGGACTCTTCCAATGGCCATAGTGTCTGAGGGGGAATTAATGGCCAGAGACCTCTGGGAGTCACTAGACAGAAGCCTCATCCAGACCTCTTCCTGTGTACTTTTTAGATTCAATGACATATGGAAAGTACATACTATATATTTTTAGAAAATTAGGCTAGCAGCAATATTGATTCTTATCTAGTGCAATATGATACATGTATCCATGTGGCTTTCTGTGGTTTTAAACTATTATTACAGAATTATTTTAAACAGATCTAACAAGCAGATATGTGTAGGGGCAAACTCTACATGCCTGTTTTACTCAAGTCCACAGAACTGTGAAATTATTCTTGCTGGGGGTGGGGGGACCATTCTTTCGCAGAACCACCTTATGCTTTAAAGTAGCTGCTGCTGCTGCTGAGCCAAGTTTGTTGCTCTTATTTGAAGCTCCTCCCCGGGGGGTGCAGAACAGGAAGAGGTGGAGGTCCGAAGGAGCTGCTGGAGTTCCTTGGTGTGTGTCTGAGCGAGGTTACCGTTACCATTTTACTATGTGTGCGTGTCTTATATTACAGCAATGCTGCACACCAGTGGCCAGAGAGAGGGGAGAAGGGAGGAAAAGCCTGTTTACACAGACTGCAAACCGCCTGGGGAATAATGCAGGAAAGGAAGTGAGCCGGCTCTCTGTCTGACTGCTCCAACTTCCTGCTCTCTCTCTCTTTCGCGCACACACACACACACACGCCAACCGAGGGGGGGGGAAAAGAGAGAGAAAGAAACAAGGGGGAGAAAAATCAGGATCTCATTACAAGAGCGACGCAGCGCTTTCGAAGACTGTCAGCATGGAAAGCCTGGGGATTTTACTCAGTTCCCTTTAAAACGGCACGGAAAGGTTGGGAAAGCCCCCCAGAGTCTGGGTACGTAGCTCTAAAGTGGAACAGAGTTGGGACTGGCGGCAGAAAAAGGGCGAGGGGGGGAGACAGGTGGGAGCTGGAGAGAGCGGGGAAAGTGCGCGGTGCTGGACGGCTGTCTGCTCCAGGCGGCTCTGTCGTTCCCTTTCTTGATAAGGGACGAAAGGGATGCCAAGGAGAGATCCCTACCTCGTTGCGGGGAGGTGTCGGGGGAGGGGTGTCCTGTCCATGGAGTGAGTGGCAGCGGGAGCCCCGTCGGAGTTTGCTGCGGGGCTGAAGAAGTGCCATCTGGCAGCGGGGGCTGGGAGTGATGCGTGGGAGAGCAAAAGCGCTTGGGGGGGGGGGGGGGAGAAAGAAGGAAAGGAGGGCCACTGCCTGGCCTGGAGCACCGGGAGGGGGGCTGGCGAGACGGTGGCCCCGGGTGGATGAGAGGCGACGCGGTGGGGATCCGGGAAGCAGCCGCCAGCTACTGCGGAGGGAGGGGGGGGAGCGTGTGTGGGAACGTAGAGGAGTCGTAACCTGCATTTGATCAAAAGGGGAAGGCAAGGTGGGGGTCCCCCGTGGGGGGGGGGGGAAGAGTGGTGTGGGGAGAAAAGGCGAGCATGGTGTGTCCCTGAATGGGACTCTGGGATATTCTTTTGTGGGGAATAGGCTGGGTCGGACTCCTGAATGGAGAGACGGGGAGGACCGCCTTGTATTTGGGGGAGCACATTGGGACCATCGCTTTTGTGAAGTGGGGCAGCCTGTGACAGGCTGGGGGGAGGTAGAAGGGGACCCTCCACTTCGGTCTGAATGAGCTACGTCGCGATAAAGGGTCCCGCATTTTGCCTCATGGATGCGCGCGCCTCCGTGTGTGCCCCTAGCCTGGGGGAGTGCCCCCTCGCAGACAGCCACATGGGTCGTTTTATTGCAACAATGAATGTGGCTCTCTGCAGGCGGGGCGGGGAGAGGACGACGACTCCTCCGGGTTGTAGTGTAGGGGAACGCGAAGAGTTTGCTGAGGGGTCGTGCAAATTGTTAAGGGCTGGAAGAAGGGGAAGAAACGGCCGAGGGGGCTTTGGAGGAAGGGGGGCAGCGTTGGGAGAGTTTCTGGCTTGTCTGGAAACAGCAAGACTAATTGCCATGCGCTTCCGGTTTGAAACTGGCAGCAGACAACATCTTGAAAATGAGTCACTGCAGCTCACAAAGAAACTCTGTGGTTTTCTCCTTCTCAGGTTTATGTATTTGCTCTTTTACAGTTTCCTTTGTAGTCTTCAGAGAAGGGGGAGAAAGAGTTTCCCCTCACTCTCACCCTTTACCTTCCCCACCTCCCCCTTCTTCTCCCCAGACCATTTTTATACTTTACACCATCAGCTCAGAAAGAGAGCAGAGAAGAAAAAAACCCAAAAACGGGAGAGTTGTTTTTGGATCTGACTTTGCTGAAGGTTAGAGGGACTCTGATGCTGCAGAAGGAAAAAGTTCCTTGAATTTTCCATTGGCTTCAGGAAGAGAGCCCATTTAGTCATGGCTAAGTAATGTCTGCACACACCAACTAATCTCATTAGGAGTTTCCGTTTCCTAACACAGGAGGGTTTTGTGAAGCCCTCTCAGCTTTTCTACCTCTACTGTTGCTAGCAAGACAAGCTACATCTTTATTTAGTTGAGGGGTGGGACCAAGTTAATTTAATGCAGCATCTTTTTGGTCATGCGTCTTGAGTGACTTTCAGTGACAACTACAGAGCACAAAGGTTTCACTTTAATTTTCTTAACATAATGACATTTACTCTTTGTTTTTGTAAACTGCTTGTTTTAGAACTTTTGAGGTACAAATAGTTGATAATTTCATATTTCCTCATGAGGAAATAACTGAAATGGTGAAAGACCTCAAGGATGAATGGCTAGCTATGCTGGATCTCATTCTTTCCCCTTTCTTCTGCTTTAGTACATAGATTACAAAATGCTTACCAGAAACAAATACACTTAATTGCATTTAGCCAGATTATTCATTTTTAACAGATGTGCAGAGTTTTGTGTAATTAATAATGTTATGTATTGACCATGCGGTCGCCATGTGCTCTCTTCATTGCGACCGCATGGCCAGAGCACATGGCCAGAGCATGGCCAGAGCACATGGCCAAGAAACTACCTGAGCTTCAGCCAGGTAGAACAAAGGCCAGGTGGATTCAAACCGGCCACCAATCCTGTACCTAGGTTTCTCCCAGGGAACCTATGAAATGTAAATAGACTTCTAATAGCCTATCAGGCCAGTTGGGTGAGGTCAGGGGATTGTCCCTGACCAGCATAAAAGGAGGGCTTGGAGCCCTGGGTTGTATGCTTCATCCGGACCAGCAATAAAGATCTAGCTGTTTCACTATTCCATGGACTCCCGACTCCAATACTTATCAGTGGCGACGAGGATGGGATCCCGATGAGCGACTCTCCAGCAGACCACAGCAGCACAGCGAGCTCCGTCCCGCCGGCCGCAGGCATCTCCGAGCTCCAGCGCTCCAACGCCTCGCCGCAAGCCGCTCTGAGCCCAATCCTCCGGCACTAGCCAGCGCCAAGCCTCAGCGCTCCCCGGCACCGCCGCAAGACACGAGGACATCGCTCAAACAGCCGCCGCCGCTCCTGCTCTGGTAAATATGGCAAACGCTCCGGGACCAATTACCCCTTTCAATACGTCTCGCCCCGAGACGTGGGAGTCCTGGCTCAAGACGCTGGGTTGTGCCTTTAAGGTCCGCGGAATCACAGATGCGGACCTGAAGAGTGCCTGGCTCTTGAGTTCCGGAGGGGTGGAGGTCATGCGGGTGGCCCAGAACCTACTAGCCCCGCAAGACCCCACCGAGGTGTCTTACGACGTGCTCACCAAGACCCTCGGCGATTACTTCGCCCCGAAGCCATCAAAACTGGCCAGGCGCTGGGAGTTCATACAGCGCCAGCAGCAGCCGGGGGAGTCAGCCGCCACTTTCCTGGCTGAACTCCGTCGACTAGCCGTGGGCTGCGAATTCCGCCACATGGATGACCACGTGGAGACCGCCTTCATGGGAGGGGTCCGGGAAGCCAAGCTCCGCCGGCGCCTCATTGCAATGCCGGAGCCAACCTTGGAGAAGATGCTCAAAACTGCGGCAGCCTTCGAGACAACGCAAAAGGACAAGGCAGCCACCAAAGTCCACCAGGCGGCTCCTCCCGAACCCGACTCAAGCGAAGAAGAGGACGTCCACCGGATGCAACCACGCTCGAAGAAGGGTGAGCCCGGCGTCCCCAGGCCCAAGGGCCGGCGCCCAGCATCTGTCTCTGTTCCCTCTCCTGCTTCCCTCAACAGGCAGGCCCCAACGTGCGCCAGCTGTGGGGACCCCCACGACAGACGGACATGCCGCTTCCGTGATGCCATCTGCCACGCCTGCGGGAAAGCAGGACATCTCGCCCGGGCCTGCCGCCTGAGGAACAGCCACCGTGCCCCAGCAGCGAACTTCGAAGAAGTGGGTAGTGTCGTTCCCACGGCCACGGTAATGAACTTGCCTCAGCCCATCCCGGGCGCAATTTCCGTGTCTCTCCGAATAGAGGGAGTTCCTTGCTCCATGGAACTGGACTCAGGGTCAGCATATTCAATTGTGTCCGCAGCTACGTTCCGCCGCCTCTGCCCGAAGGGGGCACGCTGGCTGCGGCTGCCGGCTGGGTTGGTCCTCCGGGACTTCCAGAAAAACCCAGTGGCTATTAAGGGGCTAGCCAGGGTCCGGGTCCAGTACCATGCCTTTAATGGCCTGCTGGACCTTCTCGTGGTGGAGCGCAATCTAACCAGTCTCCTAGGTCGCGCCTGGTTCAAGCCGCTCGGAGTGCAGTGGACCGGAATACACCGCATGGGCTCTACTGACTTCTCATCCATCTGCGAGGAATTTCCCGCCGTTTTCGATGGCTCATTGGGCTGCTACAAAGGACCCCCGGTTTCCTTCGACCTGGACCCGGCAGTCCGGCCCATCCGCGTGGCCGTCCGCCGGCCACCACTCGCCTTCCAGCCCAAAGTGGAGGCAGAGTTGGAAAAGCTCGTGGCACAAGGGGTGCTCGAGCCGGTCTCCCACGCCAAGTGGGAGACTCCCATTGTGACCCCCCTCAAAGCTAACGGGGAAGTCCGCATCTGCGCGGATTACAAATGTACAATTAATAAGGCATTACAGGACCACGCGTACCCGGTACCGGTGGTCAGCCATGTTCTGGCCTCCCTCGCGGGTGCCAAAATATTTGGAAAATTAGACTTGGCCCAAGCCTATCAGCAGCTTCCCGTAGACGAAGCAACGGCCGAGGCACAAACGATTGTGACTCACAAGGGAGCGTTCAAGGTAAAACGCCTCCAATTTGGGGTCAGCGTAGCACCCGGAATCTTTCAAAATCTAATGGATTCTCTCCTAAAAGATGTTCCAGGAGTGAAGCCGTTCTTCGACGACGTCCTCATCGCCGCCCCGGACGCCGACACGTTCGCAGCTCGCCTCCGGATGGTGCTGCAAAGGTTCCAGGATGCGGGTCTCAAGGTTCGAAAAGACAAGTGCACCCTGGGAGTCTCCTCGGTGACCTTCTTGGGGTTCCAAGTCACCGCAGACGGCATTCACCCTACAAAGGAGAAGGTAGTGGCAATTACAGGTGCACCCCGCCCGTCCTCAAAGGCGGAACTCCAGGCGTTCTTGGGACTTGTGAACTTCTACCACGCCTTCCTTCCGCACAAGGCGGCGGTCGCTGAACCCCTGCATCGTCTCCTGGACAAGGGAGCGGCTTGGGCCTGGGGTCCCAAGCATGATGCAGCCTTCCGGGCCGTCAAAGACTTATTAATTTCAAATGCGGTCTTAGCGCATTTCGATGAGAGGCTCCCTGTCATCCTGGCCTGCGACGCATCCCCCTACGGCGTTGGGGCGGTCTTGGGACACCGGCTACCCAACGGAAAGGAGGTACCGGTTGCCTACTACTCCAGGACCCTGTCGTCGGCAGAACGGAACTACGCCCAGATCGACAAGGAGGCCCTAGCAATCGTAGCTGGCGTCAGGAAATTTCACGACTATCTCTACGGACGGTCGTTCACCGTGGCCACAGATCACAAGCCGCTGCTGGGTCTCCTTGCCCCCCACAGGCAGACCCCTCACATGCTGTCCCCGCGGGTCCTGCGGTGGTCAATTTTTTTGTCAGGCTACTCCTACGAATTGGTACATCGCCCGGGGAAGGCGATGGGTCATGCAGACGCCCTCAGCCGTCTTCCCCTCCCGTCCTGCGACCCTGATCCGGCTCCCGCTTTCCACGTCGCGCTCCTAGAGGATCTACCGGAGCGCCCCGTACAGGTATCAGATGTGGCCCGTCGCACGCGGCGGGATCGCATCCTTTCCCGTGTCTCGGACTGGGTGGGAAGGGGGTGGCCGGAAAAACCGGGACCAGATTTTGCTGCTTTCACGGCACGCAGGCACGAACTATCGGCCCACAAGGGATGCCTGCTATGGGGATCTCGAGTGGTGATCCCCGGGCCCCTGCGGCCCCGAGTGCTAGAGGCCCTCCACGAGGCTCACCCGGGAATTGTGCGCATGAAAGCTCTGGCCCGGAGTTACGTATGGTGGCCAGGCCTGGACAAAGACATTGAGGGGCGGGTCCAGAAGTGTACCAAATGCCAGGAGTCACGGCCAGATCCGCCACACGCTCCTGTCCGATCCTGGGAATCTACTAACAAGCCCTGGTCCCGCCTGCACCTAGACTTCGCGGGACCGGTCCAGGGCCGGTTGTTTCTTATCGTTGTTGACAGCTACAGCAAGTGGCTTGAGGTAGTGCCGGTAGCTTCGACCTCCACCAACGCTGCCTTAAGAAGTCTCTGGCCGATCTTCGCGACACACGGAATGCCAGAAACTCTCGTGACCGACAACGGGACCGCCTTCACCTCCGGCGAGTTTCAACGGTTTGTGGAAGCCTGCGGTCTGCGCCACATCCGCTCCGCTCCGTTCCACCCCGCAACCAATGGCCAGGCCGAGCGCATGGTGAGGACAACGAAGGACGCGTTAAAGAAGATGGAGCATGGCGACTGGGAAGAGCAGCTGTACAAGTTCCTGTTCTGCCAACGGAACACACCCCACTCAGGGACCGGGCGCCGGCCAGCCGAACTTCTGATGGGAAGACGACTGGGAACCGTCTTGGACCGCCTACATCCCGACCGAGCAATCGAGGGGAACCCAACAATGGAGGACCGGCCAGCTGCCCGAGGATTCGCTCCCGAAGACCCCGTATACGCAAAGAACTTCGCGCGGGGTCCAACATGGCTCCCCGCGAGGATCGTCCGAGTCACAGGGCCTTATTCCTATGAGGTCCTTACGGAAGATGGCGTAGTCTGGAAACGGCACATTGACCAGATTCGACGCCGTACCCAGAACCACGATGATACCCAGGCCCCCGAACTCCCTGCACCAACAGACCGTGACATCGACACGACTCCAGAAGCAGCGCCAGACCCTGATCCGGAGACTGCAGAGATGCCGCTCCTGCCCGCGGACGAAGCAGTCGCACCATCCACACCTGAACAACCCCCGAGCAGACAGGCCCCGCCAGCAGAACAACTACCCACACCGCAACCTGCCGACACTAGCAACACACCCCGCCTTACAACCCCCCGGCGCTCTGGACGTGAGCGCAGACGCCCGGACTATCTCAAAGACTATGTGTGCAGAGGGGTTCTGGACTATGGGGGGAGGGGTGTTATGTATTGACCATGCGGTCGCCATGTGCTCTCTTCATTGCGACCGCATGGCCAGAGCACATGGCCAGAGCATGGCCAGAGCACATGGCCAAGAAACTACCTGAGCTTCAGCCAGGTAGAACAAAGGCCAGGTGGATTCAAACCGGCCACCAATCCTGTACCTAGGTTTCTCCCAGGGAACCTATGAAATGTAAATAGACTTCTAATAGCCTATCAGGCCAGTTGGGTGAGGTCAGGGGATTGTCCCTGACCAGCATAAAAGGAGGGCTTGGAGCCCTGGGTTGTATGCTTCATCCGGACCAGCAATAAAGATCTAGCTGTTTCACTATTCCATGGACTCCCGACTCCAATACTTATCAAATAATGATCTCATTTACATTTAAACTTATACTTGCTTGTAGCTACTGAAGAAAGTTTGTATTGGAATATTTTTCCTGCCTTAAAAGCCAGTGACTGGAAGCACCTCTGGTCCAAGACAAAACACATATTGCACATTCCCAGGTGTCCGCATCAACTTTTCAGATTGCAAGCAGTGCAATTCTAAGCAGTTTTACCTGTCTGAATCCATGCAAAAAACTGGGTTTAGAAGGGTGTAATTCTGCTTAGGATGGCACTGAAGGTGACCATACGTCTGGAAACTTTTCTAGCTGGAGTTGCATCATTGCTCAAAAACCCTGTCCAGAATTAAGCCCTTTTGGGCTATATCATCACTCCATCTGCTTTTTCACACACACTAAATAATGAACTTTCAGTCCACTTTCAATGCACTTTGCAACTGGATTTTACTGTGTGAAATGGCAAAGTCCACTTGCAAACAGTTGATGAAGTGGATTGAAACTGTGTTATTTAGCATGTGTGTGTATGTATTTTAATATGTACTGGTAGGTTGAACTTTTACTGCAATGTTGTTGCCTGCCCTAAATCTCCAGCGGAGGCAAGTAGCAATAGTCCTGGGCCTGGCCTTTCTCCTGGAGTTCCAGCTAGTTGCAGTGGCTGGGAGCACTTTTTTCCCTGTGAGAGGAACTTTCATCAGTGCCTTTGTGACCTTACAGATTGACTGTTGTAATATGTTGTATAGAGGGCTGCCTGTGAAGAAATTTTGGAAGTTAAACTTTTGGAAAATAAGACGGTTTATATTCTTTCAGTAACTGGCTCTTCAGCATCTGTGCTAGGATTTAGTCTGCTTTAAGTAGCAATTAAAAATGCTTTTTTAGACAAGTTCTTTGGAACTTAAGCATTAAGGAGCGCCTCTGTCTTCTTCGATCTGTGGAAGTGGTCCTGATGAAGTGCTGCTGGTCATGAAAGTTTAGTCAGTGGTGGAATGGAACTGGGACTTTTTACAGTAATGATCCCGAAACACTGGAGCATTCTGCCAAAGACAGAATGCAGGCCATGTCTAAGATTTTGAATCTGCACTGACCAAATAAAATTTATATAGTCAAATCAAACTGATATATCAATGTCATAATTTATTGGTGATGTGTCGTTTTGCTCAGATTCAGAATTTAGGATGAGTTGCATGAAGAGATTACAATTTATTGTTGAGCTTCTGCTTTCATTTCCTTGCTACTTTCCTCTCCTCTTCTGTATGGTTATTGTGGAATATAGAAATTAAAATGGTGGAAATGGAAATATAAGAATGTGTACCTCAAAACAAGAGTTGGCTCTGGTTTTTCTGCAGTATGTGAGCCTGACTTTTCCAAACTTCTCATTGCACAGCAGCCGGGTACATTGGCTCCAGATTCCAACTCCGATGTAATTTCTAGTTTTCCCCTTCCATATGTCTCTTTCTTAAAAATTGTTTTGGAGTGCCACTTGTCAAGTTAGGCATTAAAATTCATTTGGTGCATTATGTTTATGAAAGCGATCTGTTTATAAGTCAATTCTCTACGAATTGAGAGAACTGATTTCTCATAAACTGTGTCCTGGAGAGAATATTGTACAATAGTCAAAACACTGTGAATGCACTTCTTCAGTGCTCCCCATTCTGTTTTTATGTATGCTGTATATACCCTAATTCACAGATCATCTAGACGGTTGATCTTACAGAGCTTGGGAAAGCATGAGCTTTATTGGGAGATTATAGTTTGGGGCTCTAAGGCTTGTTCATGTCAGTGCTGGGGTTTCTCTGAGATACCGGTGGTTAGTTCTTGGAATTTGAACGCTTGTCTACATTATGACCACAATCCAAAGTTTGGATACATACGGGAAGCTTCAAGTAGCTCCTTTTTGTGCTCTCAGTAGTCCAGAGTACATGAAGTAAGTTACTTGAATTTGGTTTAGACTGTGGTTGATGTGCATTGCCTACAACAAAAACATCTAGAAATCAGTATCAGCAGCTTGGGAAGTTGCAATCATGCTGCAGACACTACAAATTTAGTATGAAATGTTTGGAAACATCACTCTTATATAAATGCAATTTTAACATATGTGGGCCCATATCTTTATGACCACTCTGCTTTTCTTCTTCCTACCTGATGTAAATTGCCTGGTTTCAAAGGTTTCTCAGGTGACTTTTGTGTGCGTAGCTGTGCAGGCCTGTGACATAGGATTGTGCAGTTTCTCTGCCTTTGTTTATTTGTGCCTTAACAATAATTTCAGAAGAACAATTTTGATCCTTATGCATGAATTCTTCGTACCTCAAATCTGAACACTGGCAAAAGCTTCTGCTAGAAGCATACATATGATCAAGCAGCATATTAGTAGCAGTCATTTTATAACTGTTAAGTGAAAGGAATATACTTATTGTGAACAGAAGTGTTTGCATACCATAAAACTAACGAAACATTATCATACCCAAATGGGTTTTGAAAAAGCACCTAATGACTGAGAAGTTGAAAGGAATTTTTTCTCTCTGGCGACTTGAAATAGAAAGGGTGGGGCTATCCTAACTCTTGTTCTGAGAGAGCTCACATTACAAACCAGTTCACATTATATACTTCTTATTTATTTATTTATTTATTTCATACGACTTATATCCCGCCCTCCCTGCCAATGGCGAGCTCAGGGCGGCTAACAACACATAAATAATACATACAATATCAATTAAAACTCATTAAACTTACATCACAAGATCAGCGGCATACAATTACAATTTTCTTCATAGGTGTATCTGAACAGCACTCAGATGTAATCCTTCTATACATTCCCACAGGCTGGCAAATAAAATAAAATTGGGCCAGGGCCAAGATGTATACATTAGGCAGCCCCTACTTAAAAGCCTGGTGGAAGAGCTCCATCTTGCAGGCCCTGCGGAACTGTAACAAATCCCGCAGGGCCCTGATGTTCTCTGGGAGCTCATTCCACCAGTATGGGGCCGCCACTGAAAAAGCCCTGGCCCTTGTACCCTGGCCTTTGGTCACCACAAGGACTTTTGATTGGACATGGGCTGGGCATTGTCCAGTGGGAACTTAATTGTCAGGAGTCTGTGGACCTGATTCAGATCAGAACAGTGGTGTGCAGGGAGAAGAAGCTTCAGTGCCTCTCGCACTGTTTTCTCAACCTGAAATGGTTATTTATTTAATTTGTACCCCATCTTCGCTGCAAGCAGGCTCTTTGTGGTCTTTGTGGAACATTTGTATGTACTGATGGTCTGTATAAAGTCCCCAGTGGGGCAAATAGTAGCTCCCTGGGCTGTTTCAGATCGGGAAAATGGTGCAGGAGGAAGGGAGAAGCCCCCTCTCCCTGTGTGCCGTAGTCTTGACCTGAATCAAGTTCACACACACCTGGGAATTAAGTTCCTGTTGGGAAACTCCCAGAACATGTCTGCCAAAAGTCTCCGTAGTGGCTATGAGGACTTATAACATGTGAATCCAGTCCTCAGTCTTACTAAGTAGAGGTAGATGGAGAGCAGGAGAGCCCCCCTTCATGAATAATTGGTGCGCTTTTGTGGAAAGGGAACATTTTTAATGACTGACGGTATATCATCTTTTGCCAGTGCCTAAACTCCAGTATTGATACCATGCCTCTGATTTTCAGGAGTGGTAATCTGACTAGTGTGTATTAGAAGGGGTTATAATCAGGGAAATTTACACTTTGTTCAAAATTAGAATTTTGTGTCGAACCTTCCTGTTTACATTATGCAAATCAAGTATATTTGCATATTTCCATACTATAACTCTGTTGGAATAGGCAACAAGCGACGTAGTTCATTGGTGAACTCTCAACTACTGGAAAGCCTACTGAACCTTTCTCTGGCTTTGGAAATTTCACAGTATACATTTTATAGCCTGTCTTTGTAGCTACAAAGGCTAGACTTTTAAAAATTAGAGTGGAGGTTCTCAGAATACTGAATTTTAAAGCCAATAATCATGTGATTTCTCCCCCCCCTTCTTGCACAGAATTTCGGAATAGGTAAAGTCCCAGTTATAGCTTCCCAAATTACCATCAAGGCTGTTCCCATACTATTGGTGTTGGTTGGTGGTGACATAAGAAAGACATCACTAAAAAAATTGGAAGCACTTTTTTTGTACACTTTTTAAATTCAAAGTTTGTTGCAGCAGCTAAAACTGGAGAGGATCAGAAGAAAGTTGTGCTTTGAAAAAAGATACTGTGTAACTCCTGAATTTCCTGTACAATTAATAAAACAGTTTTCTGTACACCTTTGCTGTCTGGATAAGATAGTGCATCTGTTCATATGCAGAATGCCTGCTTCTCTCCAACTGTAGTTATAGCTACTCTATACAAATTTGGAATTTGAAATTCTTGATCAGAACTCATGACTTCTGGAAATCTGGGAGCCTCAAAGCCTTTCATACATTAAATATTTAAAGCTGGATTATTAATGCATACTTAACTGGGACTAAATCCCATTGATCTCAGTGAGTTTACTTCCAAGAATATATTCTTAGGATCTGGCTCCAAATATAGGTTATATAAAGGATACCAATTCCTCTTCAGGAGAAATGGAAGTAAATTGCTGCTATTTTCAAACTACTCCACAGATGCTATCCATATAATTTGTAAAATGTTCTGATCTGGCACACATCTTTTCTGACTAGTAGGTCATTATTATCTACAGGTAAACAACTAGATTTTCAGTCAAGGAGTTTGACATATTTCATCTCACATTCCATTTTCTTATTTTGTATTTATTGCCACTATGCCTAAAGTACTGTACCACTGAAAAAAGTATATGCTTGGTTCATTGTATTGTTACTGGTATTTCTGTCAATTTAACACCTGAAAAAAAATCAACTTCAAAGGTTTCTGAATTTTTGGGGGGAAAACAAGAACCAGATTTTGAACACATTTCTGTTTATGATTAGAAAGGTCCTAACAGCTTGATCCAGAGCTGCTGGGCCACCACCCATATGTTCAGCATGGACATACCTACGGATACCAGTCATTAAATATACAGTATGTGAGCATATCAGTGACATAATGGTGGCTGTGTTGTGACCTGCACATGTGCTTAGGACCAGGTTATGTGAGTTAGGAAGCTGTAACAGAGGTAAAAGAGCATTTGAAAATGACTGTTTTATAAAGTGGATGAATTACAAGGAAGCAATTATATTAATTTCTTGGATTACATAGACAACTGGAGCCCTCTGTTAGTAATATGGTTAGCAGTAGTATACAGTAGTAGCCCTAACATGGATGGGCCAGGCTAACCTGATTTTGTCAGATCTTGGAAGATAAGCAGGATCGGCCCTGGTTAGTATTTGGATAGGAGACCACCAAGAAAGCCTATGAAGTGGCTGTCAAGGCTGTGAAAAAAGCTTTCTACGCAGCCGAGATAGCGTCTGTGAGTTCCCACCCAGCCCAATTATTTAGGACAATTCGGTCATTAATGACTCTGCCAACAGGCACACTAAACAATAGAGAATTGGATATTGGCTGTGAAGCTTTTGAGAACTTCTTCGCAGATAAAGTCTTGTCGCTCTGCTGGGACCTCCCTGCCATAGTTGAAACAGTAGCAGAACTTGAGGCTCCGAGCACATCTTCTCGTCACATTTTGGATTATTTCAATCCACTCTGTCTGGAGGAGGTTGACACTTTGCTCTCACTGGTCCGCCCAGCCACCTGCAGACTCGATCCATGCCCATCATGGCTAATTAAAGCGAGCCATGAAGGGGTACGAGGGGCACTCAGGGAGATCATCAATACATCCCTTACAAAGGGGGGGTTCCCTAGTGCCCTGAAGGAGACTGTGGTATGCCTCCTCCTAAAAAAGCCATCATTGGATCCAGCCGAATTGGCCAACTATTGGCTGGTATCTAACTTACCCTATTTGGGTAAGTTAATTGAGAAGGCAGTGGCGGACCAGTTACAGAGCTTTTTGGATGACACCTCTGTATTAGATCCATTCCAGTCCGGTTTCCGACCAGGCCACGGGACAGAGAGTGTGCTGGTCGCCCTCACAGACGACCTCCAGAGGCATCTGGATCAAGGCGCCATGGCGGTGCTGATGTTGTTGGACCTGTCAGCTGTGTTCGACACAGTTGACCATCAGCTACTAGCCCACCGCTTCACCGACTGTGCTGGTCGCCCTCACAGACGACCTCCAGAGGCATCTGGATCGAGGCGGCATGGCGGTGCTGATGTTGTTGGACCTGTCAGCTGCGTTCGACACAGTCGACCATCAGCTACTAGCCCACCGCTTCGCCGATATGGGGATTCAGGGGTTGGCCTTACAGTGGCTTTCCTCTTTTCTCCAAGACTGGGGACAGAGGGTGGCGGTTGGGGAACAGCTCTCCCAAAGGCACCCGCTGGTTTGCGGAGTGCCGCAGGGAGCAGTACTTTCCCCAGTGTTGTTCAACATCTACATGTGCCCCCTCGCCCAGATTGCCCGGAGGCATGGGCTGGGTTGCCATCAGTATGCTGATGATACCCAGCTCTATCTGTTGTTGGGTGATCAGTCGGACTCTAGTCCAGGTGATCTGGACCTGGCGTTGCAAGCCGTGGCTGGTTGGCTCAGGTAGAGCCGACTGAAATTGAATCTGACGAAGACGGAGGTCCTGTGCCTGAGTCAAAGTGGACCAGGGGTAGGGATCCCTCTACCAGCCTTTGATGGGGTGCTGTTGGTACCAGTGTCGGAAGTGAGGAGTTTGGGAGTGCTCCTGGACCCCTCGTTGATAATGGAGGCCCAGGTAGCAGCCGCTGCAAGGTCAGCCTTTTATCATTTATGGTTGATCAAGCAGTTGGTTCTCTTCCTTGAATGCAACGAACTGGCTACGGTGATCCATGCTTTGGTCACCTCAAGATTGGACTACTGTAACGCTCTCTACATGGGGCTGCCCTTGGCCCAAATCCGGAAGCTACAGCTGGTGCAGAATGCGGCGGCGCGGCTGTTGTTGGATCTCCCTGTACGGGAGCACATTCAGCCTGCCTTAAAAGCACTGCTCTGGCTGCCTATAGCACTCCGCATAAGGTTCAAGGTGCTGGTGCTTACCTATAAAGCCCTATATGGCCTAGGACCTATCTATCTGAGGGACTGCCTCTCCCCATATGTTCCCCAGCGGGCGCTTCAATTGGGATCCCAGAATCGCCTGGTTCTCCCAGGGCTGAAGGAGGCCCGGCTGGTGGCTGCAAGGGCCAGGGCCTTTTCAGTGGTGGCCCCACACTGGTGGAACGAGCTCCCAGATAACATCAGAGCCCTGCAGGACTTATTACAATTCCGCAGGGCCTGCAAGACAGAGCTCTTCCGCCAGGCTTTTAAGTAGGGGCTGCCCAATAGTTACATCTTTGGCCCTGGCCCGACTGAGAATCTGCCAGCCTGAATGTTCTTCCACCGTCTGGGTTGCTTGACATCTAAAGACGCTACTCTGATAAAGATGATATGCCATCTTGTAATGGGGTATGATGGTTGCTAATTTTATGTTTTAACTGTTTTAATGCTATTGTATATTTATTACATGTTGGTTGCCACCTGAGCCTGCCGGAAGGTGGGGAGGGCGGGATATAAATCAATCAATCAAACAAACAAATAAATAAGAAAGTCTAGGGTTGCAATGTAGAGGCAGGCAATAGCAAACCACCTCTAAATGCCTCTTGCCTTGAAAACCCTATGGGGTTGCCATAAGTCAGCTGTGACTTGATGAGGGAAAAGCGTGTACATTCAGTTCATTCTATGTGTGGAAGACTTCAGAGGCATGAAGAATGTTGGCTTGTAGTCTGAAAGTGCACATTTGTATTCTGATGGCAAATATGCAGAAGCCTGTTGTACAATTGTTTGTGAGGTATGGCATTTGTAGAAAAAGTCACTAAGAAAAAATATCCTATGACATTTTCAGCTGCCTGATAATGATACTTGCTTTCAAATTAATAAGTTAATTGATCCATGTTTTTTAACTACTGTATGCTAAATATATCTTAGAAATCAGAGATGGAAACTAACTTTTCATTTTCCCCTTGAAACACAGGAGAGGAGGCACAAGCCTAGCCTGTGTATTTGGTGGCTGGAAGCCAAAAGCCCCATGTGCAAGTGCAATATCTTTTGTGCACATGCCAGGACTTTCTCTTCTGAGTATAACTCATGGAACTATTGGGGGCAGTCCTGAACGTCTTCCTGGTTTGGGGAGTGCCTGGTCATTACAAGGGGACTTTCAGTGCTGTCTTAAATGGAGTTACACCCTTCTAAATTGATTGCAATCAATGGGCTTAGAAGGATTAACCCTGTTTAAGATTGCACTATGTGTTCAGAAAAACCTCTGAAGCACCACTTTGCATGTGGAAGCTCTCCCATATTTTGGTCATGGATATAAACATATGCAGCTTCAATCTGGTATCTTGAGTACCATATTGAAGAACAGGGCTGTTTCTCTCCATTATGCTCTGCTTATGAGCTATCGAAGATTCATGTTGGAAACACTGCTGTACAATATGCTTCGATCTGCCAGTTCTGTTTTTATGTTTTTACTGGTTCCCCACAACAAAACATTTAATTGTGGATTTGTGGTTTAGAAAGTTCAATGAAGTCGTCTTTAATGACAATTTTATAACTTCCAACAAAACAGTTATAGAAATGCCTGGTGGAACCTGTAACAATTTAACTCCTTTAAAGATTAAATATAAGTTCATTTGGAGCAGTGAAATCAAGGCTCTGTATTGGCCTGTAGTAAAATTGTTTTATGCCTTGGTGCCATAATCAGTGAAGGCCAGGAGATATTTTCTTACTTTCATTTGTTGTGTTTTTATTAGATCCCCATTGGGTTAATTTGTAATGGGAGTAATCTAGGATAAATTTTAAATGAATCATGTCATAATCAGCATGTATATTTACACCTTTCACATCCCTAAATACTGACTCATGTGGGTGGGTATTTATTTTTTCTCAGCATGTTGAGTAAGGCCACTGCTTGGCTTCCAGTAAGTTATATGTTAGCCTTGGACACTTTGGTGCCATTTGTAATCACTGCCAGTGCTGGTTACAACAGGCCACAGTGGCATGTTTGCTTTAAAAAGCATGCTTTTCTGTGCCAACTCTTGGTTTGTTATATAGCTTTCTGTGGCTTGCTGTTTTGGTATTTTACACAATGGTGGTATCATATAGACTCTTAAGTGATTTTACATGTTTGTTTGATTTGAAGCTGCTTGCTTAATGAATCAGCTAGTATTCTGGATACTTTTTGAATGCTCTTGAAAGACAAGAACGTATCTGTTCTCAAGAATTTTATTGAATTATGTATGACTTAAGAATTAGTCATGATTTAGACCAGAATATCAAGATGCAGGAACAGGAAGTCAGGCTCAATAAGAATCAAAATAAAACCCCTGAGGAAGAAAGTAGCTAAAATGTATACAGTTTAGTTTGTACAGGGCCTTGCTTGGAAACAGGACTACATTTTGACATTTCTCACAGAACATGTTTATGGGTTTAGCATTTTTTAATAATGCTAGAACCTGTCTAGGAGGAGGCCCAGTGTGGATATATGCAGCCCATCAAGAATCCGAGATTGTTAGACCAGTTATATCAGAAACAAAACTGTTCCATCTGTTCTCAAGAAATCAACTCCATTTTACATAATGGAAGTAGGACTGCTCTGCTCTGAAGGTTGACTTACATGGTTCAGCAGTATGCATCCTTTTCCACAGAGACAAAATACACAATTCATGTGACATAAGTTGGGTCAGGGAAGTCTGACCTGACTTGTAGTGATATGTATGTGTGGGAGAACTGACTCTGAAAGTGTTCTGTTGCTCCATTGGCTCAGGAGTGCTGTGAGGGGGGAGGGGCTGCAGGCTTCTGGGGGAGGGAAGCTTGAAGCCCCTCCTCCCACCCTTGCAGTGCTCCTGAACTTAACGGAGCAATGAAACACTTTGACGTCCAGTTCCCCACATCATACGTATGACTAATGCACATATTATTTTGGCCCTAATTATTGCTGAAACACAGTCTGATGCTCAGCACAGTCCAGGTGGATGCAAGTTGTCTCAGGGTTAAACTACCCATTTGTGTTTTTGAAGAGCTGGGTCTCAACTTGGGTTCCCTACAGCCATACAACTGCTGCAGGGACTGGCTTTAAAAAATAAAGGAAAAGCCAAAGGGGCTTGACATGGAACGCTGGGGGTGGAAGGGCTCCTGCCTCTTCCCCCCAAGCTGCTCTTTTGTGCGGCAGCAGCCTGGAGGGAGTCCTCCATTTTTGCTGCCCATCATAGAACCCGGGGAACCTGGAACCAACTCTTCAAAAACACGAATGGGTAATTTGACCCTCAATATTCTGCTGTGAAGAAACAAAAAGGGAAATGGAAGACCCTCCAATGAACTAGAAAGAAAGCAGCTAAATTCCGGTTATGTTGGAGCATTTTTTGCTAGTTTTTCAGGTCAGACATCAGAATTCCCAAGAAACTGATAGAGAAGTAAACCAGTGCAGCCCTTGATGGTATTCCCTTGATTTTGCTAATAAAAATTCAGTTACTTTTGTTTCGGCACTATATATTTTGGGCAACCAGAATTATCAGTATGTTGGCTGAAGAGTCTGAGGCTTCTCAGTTTTGAAAGAAGTTAACTAAGGGTTAAAAATTTATAAAATTATGCATGGGGCAGAGAAAGTGGATAGGAAGAGGTTTCCCCCCCTCTCATAATACTAGAATTTGGGAGTACCCAATGAAGTTGATGATAGGTTCAGCAGAGACAAAAGGAAATACTCCTTTACTCCATGAGTAATTAAACTGTTGAATTCACTGCCAGTGGATGTAGTGAAGGTCCCAAGTATGGATGGCTATTAGAGGAAATTCATGGAGGATAAGTCCATCACTGTCTAATAGCCATTGTGATTAAGGCCTTGGGTCTTGTGTCTTGTTTGTTGGCCCTCCATGGTTGTGGATTGGCTGCTGCATATAACAGGATGCTGGGCTAGATGGACCACTGTTCTGATCCAGCAGGGCTCTTCTTATGTTATTATTGGAATGATGAGTGTCTGACTGTTTATCTGACCCTGTGAGCCCCTGTGCTGAGGTAAGGAAGGAGGTCATGCTAAGAAAGAGATGTAAATACAGATATTTATGAAATATTTTATATTTTTAATAAAATATTTAATAAAATATTTAATATTTTTCCCTTTAAAAATTTAACCCAGTGGTTTTGTACTGTATGCTAGAACATCTGCAAAACAGACTCCTGATTCGGTCTGTGTTTCTCCTAAATGTTATGGTGAGAGTATGACACTCTACTGTCCGTATATCAGAAGGCTGTTCAGTGCATGTTAGAGTGGATTTGCCTTAAGTACAGAGTGTATGGTTGTTTTTATTTATTTTGTCCAATTTATATCACGCCCTTCCTGTGAGCGGGCTCAGGCTGGGTAACATCAACTATGTTAAACTAGTTTGAAACTAAAAAGCATTTTATTTTGCACCATGTGCACAGATGCACATGCATAGGATATCTCACATAGTGCTTGTGCGCACACAAGAACAAATGCAAGGTAGAGGTCATTTCTAGATGCTTCTTGTAGTATGGTAGTAATAACACATCACTGAACAGCTGTGTGTTCTGTGGAAATAATCCTTTCACATTTATGCTTGTATGCGTTAAGGAGGGTAGGAATATACAGACTTTGACACAATAAGCACATTTGTTAATCTATCCTACCTCTTATGTTTCTAGAAAAAAGTTATTTTTTAACTTTTATTACAGGGTAGTAAATCAACAGTGCCATCCTATATAGAATTATACTGTTCTAAACCAATTACCTTCAATGGTCTTAGACGGCTGTAACTCAGTTTAGGTTTACGCTGTTAATTTACTAGCTGGGCATATTTAGGGCTGGGTTTAATTTGAGGCCTGGATGTGGGCTTCTAGATAATATGCACATGTTCAAAGAATTCATGGTTCTTAAACTGTCTGTAGAACTTTCCCAGGAAACTGTATGGCAGTGCCTTCATAAGGCTTTCTTCCAGTTAAGAAAAGTGTTGTTTAGAGAGTAAAAATGTATTTGTAATACTTCAGTCTTGTAAAATTCAGTCAATTCAGTTGGAATTCTTTCCAGGAAGCTGCATATTTGTTTTGGTTAAATTCTAAGCTTTGGGGGGGTGGGGGGGTTGCATTTTTTTAAAAAACACTAAACATAAGGGTATGTGAAGAAGTGTGCATGTGCATGAAAGCTTATATCCAGAATTAAACTTTACTGGTCTTAAAGGTGTTACTGGACTCAAGCTTTGTTCTGTTGCTTCAGACCAACATGGCTACTTGAATCTGTGTCATGGATTGTATCCCTATATCTTAATCCAGATGTGCTAGTGCATTTGCAGAAGCACGGATATACACATGAAATTCTCTGGGAAAAGAAACTGCTCATTCCTGCTGATTTGGGGAAATATGTGAGCAGAATAATATTAGAAAGAATAGAATAGTTCTTGCTTGTACACAGTACTGTGTATTTACCTGTAGTCCCATTGCTGTGGTACTTTTGAATGGACCCCATGAGGCCTGCTTTCTAATATTCTTATGACCTGGGCCTCATCGTGCATGTGTTAACAATTAGCAATGCATTTTTTCAGATCAAAGAGCCACAAACAAGGAAAACAGCAATTAGAGACTTTTAGAATAAAGCATAATGGGTTCATAATACGGTAGGGGAAGGCACATGGAAATTGCTACCCTGATATTCTGTCATTTTGTGGCTCCCAGTTTACATTGCTGTTGGGATGTAGCACAATTCTGTTGTTAATGTAGTACAGGATTTCTGGAGTAGGTCCAGGTCCTGTTGCTTTCTGGCAAATTCCAAGTCTGCTTTGGTAATAAATAAAGGGGGATGTCGTTTTTAGTCCTTCCCCCCACCTTGGGAGTCATGGGGTATAAGAGGAGGTTTAGTGCGGTCTGAGGGTCATGTAGAATGTGCATAAAGATTGCCCTCTGCAGTCCAATGAAGGGGCAGTGTCTTTGCGGATCCCTTGCTGCACTGCAGACTTTCCATCTTGGGATGTGGAGATCACTGGGATTCTACCTACCAGGAACTTCTGTGTTGGGATTGAGGGCATCCTATAAGGTGTGTAATACCTTCTGCGAAGTGAGGGATTGGTTAAAACTACTGCCCCCCCTCCCACTGCAGGGAAATTGGTCTCAGCCAGTAAAGGGTTTCTTTTTGTGTGTGCCCAGAGTAAACTGCAGAAATCATCCCGACCATGCGTTCTAGTTTGGAGTTTGGAAGCCTGGAGTTATTTCATTTTGCTATCTTCCCAAGTTCTGCAGAGTGCAACTGAATGTTTCTGCCCATCTCTTCACAGTGCTTATGAGTGGACAACTTGTAGAACCTGAAAAGAGATTGTGGCTGGTTGACTATAATTTATTTTATGAATGGTCCAGAGATGTGGTCAGTGACATGAAGAAAATACGATGGTATTTCTTGTGACTGTATGACTGGCCTTCTTCTAATTTCTAGCTTAGGTCTTTTAGATAGGAGTAGTTTTATGACAAACTTTGGTATATACTGAATGGCTTTATGGAGTGACTTCATAGAACTTTGATGCATATGTGTGCTAAAATATTCTATTGGAATGGGCTGTCTACACTTGCTTGTAGAGCTTCGGTTGGAGCCAATACTCTAAGTTGTGGAGTCTTGTGAGCAAAAATTCTACTTTGTGAGCTACTGGCATTAAAGTTGTGAGTGAGTGATTTGGCTACTGCATAAATTTGTTTCTTCTGGAGCCATCCTTCCTGAGCTACGACAAAAATGTGTGAGCTGGAGACTAAAAAACTGTGAGCTAGCTCACACTAACTCAGCTTAGAGGGAACACTGGTTGGAGCCAGTGTGCCATAAATGAAATTACTTTGAACAGATCTCTCTCCCTTCCCTCAAAAGCTGTCCTGAAATTGGGGTACTCTAAATGCCAGACTGGGGTTCAAAGCAGGAGGCTGCTGCTCAAAGGCAATAAGCAGAAATCCTCTCTTCATATCTTGTGCAAGCTGTTCTGCAGATGGAACAAGAATTTGCTCCAGAGTGTTGATGGTGATTTCTGATAATTTGCCATTCTTGATGAATTCTTCCCTCCATGACAAATTACACTGTATTTCTGAGGGTCCTGCAACGGTTAGGAGCAGCTTTTCTAGAAGATGTGGGAAGAGGGGGATACATCTGCTTTATCAACTCATTTGGCTCACAGTTCATTAGATCCAGAATTGTATGCTGAACTGCATATTTGTGTTCTTTCTTCTAATGAATTACATGCTCAGAATTATTCCTTTTAATATTAAAGGACAGCTTCTCAGCTCTGCTTAAGTGTGTTGACTGTTTACTGAATTATATAACTTCAAGAGACAGTCACTTTTAAAGAAGTGTGAAAAAAGAAGAATCACAGTGCTTCTGTTTCTAGAATAATTTGGGTAGTAGGATGTATGAGTCTTCCGTGAAGAGAGCTTCATGAGTTACAGAAACCATGTAAGTAAGTCTCTTACAGTGCAATCCTACACAGAGTTACTACAGGAGGCTTAGACTAGAGTTAGTCTGCATAAGATGGGACAGTTATATTCCTCTACATAACATAGATATCTCCCACTACTGTGGAAGCAGAAAAAAATGTGTATCTCAACACCTCACTTTTTCTACATTTGCTAGCAATCTTTTAAAAGTGAATTTGTAAATATTGTTTAGACTGGAAGGCCAACACCGTATCATGTCCCTGTAAGGGTAGTCCTTATAAGCTTGTTCACTGATCCAGCATTTCTAACTTTGTACCCCATTACTTGTTGGTTTCAAGGACCAATGAACAGAACAATGTCTGTTCAGTACTCCTGAAGACAGCAGGAAGTCTCATGAAAAGTTAAGAGCTTCTGCTGACTTGTAGCATACGGACAAGACTCAAGACTGTGGCCTTGAGTCAGAAGTTACTTTTTAAATGTTAGGCCTTTACCTGTTTGTGATGTGTTAAATGAAGAGAGTACTAGTTTAAAAAAGCCAAATATGGAACTGCATAATTTGATTAGGATGCAAACAACTGTGTATGTGTGCACAGTCATATGGTTCTGTATGCCCTCTGTAATTCTCTTTCTGACTGCAGTTCTGTGTGTTGCTTAGAACCAACTTTCTAGAATGACTTTTTGAAGGATATAATATGGGTATAATGGGAAGGAACATTCAGAAGCCCTGGTGCATCCTCTGGAGCTCCTGCACATGTGGAAAATTCCACTTGCAACATTTTGTATTCTACTATTTATATATAAAATATTAGAGAACCAATCAGTCCCTATTTTGGAGTACTTTGTGTTCTGTAACTGATTCAGTGATACAAGGATCTGCTACGTGAGACTCAGTAGGTGTTTGGCAGAGGGGGCTGGTGGAGTATTTTCGCCAATGTTTGAGATTTGTAATAATAGCACTGTTAGCACTAGCTGTTTTGATGCATTAAGATTTTGAGTGAGTGATGCATTAAGATTTTGACTCTTAGGCTGCCTACAAGTTTGAGTCTTGTGTTCTAGCAAAAAAGTGGATATAAATATTCTAAATAAATATAATGGAACTTAAGTTAACCTCTAGGTTTATGGCATTAGTTTAACAAGAATACTGCGGCACTTAATAGCTAACACATTTGTTATATAGGCAAGAGTTTTATGAGGTGCTCTTTATCATCGAAGTATGCTTTCTTCTGTTAAAACTAATTCTTACTGGAATATATTGTAAAAAATCAAGACACCAAAGTTTGAAAGATGAAAACAAAATATGTGCTGAATTGAGGTTAATATAAATTGACAGTCCGCAAGCCAGCTTTATTCACAGCAAATGTCATTCCCGTACCCAAACCACTCCCAGGATCCATACCAAAATTCTACTAATGTGTCACTACTCAAGATTAAGAACTCAAAGCCACATCATTGTTGGGCTCTCTTCTTTTAATCTTTTGACACCAGGCTAACTCATAAAAAGGCCCAAGGATTAGCATAAATAATTTCTTTTGGGAAAAAGATCAGCTTAGAAAAAGAATGCCATCTATAAAATACTAATTTTTGTTGTAAAATTAAAATATGAAGTTTTTAACTTAACGTTTTTAGTATGCCAAAGTACTGTTTTGTTGTAAAAAAACAAAAACCAAGTCTCCTCTTTTGAAACCAATCTACTTCTAAAATGTTCATATGCTTAGGCCACACTGATTCATTTCTTTCTCATGGGGACATAATGTATTTCAGCTGCATCTCTGTAGCAAAAAAAAAAAAGTTGATTACTAGAAAATTGTGATTACTAGAAAATCTGTAGTAACTTTTCTCCCTGTCATTGAAACTCAGAACATGAAGCTTGTCCCATAACCTGGTCAGCATTGTAGCACTGAATATACCAAAGCTGCTTCCGTGCACAAGATGTTCTCTGCCTTAGCTTCCACACTGGAGAAATTTTTTTTTGAGCTTATTGCCCTGTTTCTAGGTTTTGCCCATCCCTAATGTACTTTCCCCCAGACCTGTTTTTGTCTGAATTTTTGGGAAACAGTACAATCTGAGGGCATTAGCCTACATCTTGAAGAAATGGTGTTCATTTTCCTGCCCTCCGAAGGTCTCACCCACTTTTATGCCATTGTCATGCTGTCATTCCCTCACAGAAGACACTTTCCCATAATTTTTTAACCTACCACAAACCTGGATGGTTTTTTAAAAAAATCAACAATTGCTCAAGTGTCATAACAATTTATTGCCACACCTGTTTCAAATTTTAATATAACCATTGGAGCGCATGCGTAAAGAAAAGAACAAAAAAGAGGGGTGACAAGTGACCGTGGCAGACACAATGACCATGCCTCTGGAAGCTTTTGCAAAATCACATGCAGAAGGGAAAATTTGGGGTAGAGGGAAAAAAGGAAAGTGCACACAAAAAATCCCACGTGTGGAAGCTCTGTTGCCAACATCCATGCCTCTGCATGCAGTGAAAGCAATGTGTAGAATCCTTGCTGTGTGGAACCAACCCAGGGTAGAGCTGAAATAGAATTTGTGGCTGAGGGAATTTTATTTTTTATTTATATAACGTATTTGCTTCCTTTTCCAAAAATGCTCAAAATATTACAACCAGATTAAAAACAAACATTTGTAATATCAAAACACCACACTACAATCAGAGGCAGCAAGAACAAAAGTTTTAAAGAGGCAAGTTAAAAACAGTTACAAAACCTTTTTTAATGCCTGGGCAAATACAAAGGTTTTTAACCTGGTGCCTGGAACGTAAAACTGGGAATCCTTGCAGCAAGTTCATTCCATGGCCAAGGGACCAATGCAGAAAATGTTCAATTCTGGTTGTTCTCCATCAGAAGTTGCCCTTCATAAACTTAAAAAGTTTGCTTTTCTAGTACAGAGATGGGGGGGAGTCGAAGGCAGGTTCTCTTAACCTAGATAAAATGCAGATACGTAAGGAGTGTAATAAATATAACTTTGTGAACAAGTAGGAAGTCATATACAAGTAGCAGTTACAATAGTATCTGTTGATCCTAGTAACATCTATGCTTTCCACATTGAAGGAAGGGGATCCATCTCAAGTTTTATGCAAGTCAGCAAAATAATTATCTTTCTGCCACATTGATATAAGAAGTACACAGCAAATATTCATATGGAATGAATAAAGATACAGTACAGGCTGGCTTTGAACCTGGAAGTTGTTCAGTGTGCAACCACGCTCTGTGCCAGTACACCACAGATGCTCACCACATGAGTGGGGCAGGAAATATGAGGAGCCTGTATGTATTTTATTTCCATCCATTGATAGATTTTTTGGAATTGGTATAGATTTATGTGCTTTTTTTTACTAGTTGCCCTTTGAAACATCTGAACAGGTTGTATTTTCAAAGCCACGGTGAACAGGAATTAGCTACACTTCCTTCCTGTGGAAGATGGTTACCCCTGTTTAGCAAGAGCCATCTGTGTACAGAGCCAGGCCTTTATGGGTTGGCTGTCTTGCTGAATGTGACCTGCATGCATAAAAGGATGGATGTAGAGTAGAAATAAATCTAGCACTTTTCAGTAGTGTTTAGGATTATTTTTTGCTGATTTGGGTGTACATGTATGTCCCCTAACTGATGACTGTTTATTTATTCACTTCATTTATACCCAGCCCTTTTCTCCCATGGGGACCCAAAGTACTTACATTGTTCTCCTGCCCTCCATTTTATCCTTGTTAGATAGTGTCATGGGCAGTGGCTAGAAAAGCTCTCTAATGACCGCCACCACTCTGGTATGGGTCTCCTTGGGAGGGCCAGGAGCACCCACCCTACCCCTTTATACACTCCTTTCCCAATGGGTTCCTCCTTATAGGAGCCAGTTTGGTGTAGTGGTTAAGTGCGCGGACTCTAATCTGGGAGAACCGGGTTTGATTCCCCACTCCTCCACTTGCACCTGCTGGATGACCTTGGGCAAGCCATAGCTCTGTACCAGCTGTTCTCTCAAGGACAGTTGTTTCAGAGCTCTCTCAGCCCCACCTACCTCACAGGGTGTCTGTTGTGGGGAGGGGAAGGGAAAGGAGTTTGTAAGCCACTCTGAGACTCCCTTGGGTAGTGAAGGGCGGGGTATAAATCCAATCTCTTCTCTCTTCTTTTCTTCTTATAAGTGACTGAATGAGGCGTGAGGACTCAGGCAGAGTAACAAATTATTTTTATTAAAGAGATTTAACAACTGTAATTCAATAGCATGTAGGAAAATTGAGCTCAGTAAAAGTAGGTAAAGCAGCAAAATAAGAAACCCTAACGCATCTGACCATACTATACCTAGCCTTTTCTAGGTATTTGCCTCAAGCTTTGGTTCTGCATCATCCATCTGCAGCAGCCTCACAACTGCTCTGCTCCCTAGGAGTGAACCATCTCCCACTTTGGACAAAGCCTTTTACCTCTTCTTCCCAGGCACCACCCTGTACTCCTTTACTGGTGTAAGTTTCCCCCCCAGATTCGTTAGCCAATCACAGGGTCCAAAGGGTGACCTGGGAAATGTAGGCCCTGATAGCTACTCTAGTACAGGCTTTCCTGGAGCCACTAGGCCTCCCTAGAGCCTGTAGGCTGTGTTACTATAGGCCTAGAATCATGACAGGTTAGGGTTGCCAGCCTCCAGGTGGGGCCTGGGGATCTTCCACTCTTACAACTGATCTCCAGCTAACAGAGATCAGCTCCCCTGGAGAAAATGGCTGCTTTGAAGGGTGGACTCTATGGCATTGTACCATGCTGAGGCCCCTCTCCTCCCCAAACCCCGCCTTCTCCTGGCTCCACCCCCAAAGTCCCCAGATATTTTCCAACCTGGACTTGGCAACCATATGACAGGTAGGTTAAGCTGAGAGTGTGTGACTGACCCAAGGTTGCCCAGCAGGCTTCCATGAGAGAGTGGGGATTTGACCCAGAGTTTCCCAGATACTAGTCTAGTACAACCTTGCATGGTACAGCCAGCTTTAATATCACCAAACAACTAATGGGCTGGTGAGGGACTAAGAGGCACTGGTAGACACGCTTCAGTGGTATTATCAAAGCTGATAGAACTGACCCCAAACAGGCTAGAGTTCACACTCCCATCAAACATTCACGCACAGTAGTTCACACAACCCATTGCTGAGTTTAAGTATCTCCCCATCAGGAGCTTTATGCTTTATCTCTAAAAGCAGTTCTTAGCATTTTGGAGAATCACATTACATTTACTGCAGTGGAAAGGAGCTCAAAACCATTTACTGCATGTATTTAAATTGCTTGCATTTATCCATCAGGGCAGTTATGCCTCTTTGTCCTTTAAAAATGTGTCTCTGTGTGGGGTGGAACATGAATTAATATTTTGCATTATAAGTATTTCTATATTTTAATCTCTGCATGAACCCTTTTCAAGGATATTCTGGAATTTTAGAAGTATGATTCCTCTTCTTCCCACAATAGTCTTTTCTGGACCTATAACATGATGTAAATAATTCCTGATGGGCTCTTTACCTACAGGATTTCAGTGCAGCTTGAAACCAGTTGCTACCCTGCTCAGTCTGTTGGTATAATAAACCTATTCTGTCTGAACTATTTCGGAACAAATCTTTTCGTTGTTAGTTTGCTGAAGCCATTTTAGAATGTGTGAGTGAGGCAACTGTAAAAACTTTCAAATGTTTCCACTGGGTGGTGCTGAAGGAATTCCTACTTTTTAACTGAGATATGTCTTTCCCAGAAAGACGCCTCTGAAATATAATAGGAGGAAGTCCTGATTTAGATTTTACAGTGTCAACATATTGGGAGTGGGCATAAGGATGCTCTGGCTGGAAATGATGCATTTGCTGGGTATGGAAAACATCACCACTTTTTATGTAAGGTAAAAAAAGTTCTCCAAAATTAATCTTAAATCCCTAGTGAGTATAATCTATTACCAGAGAAAGTTTTGCATCAATACAGACTACACTAATTTAAGTAACCATTACATATTTTCTAATGATTACTTAAATTAACATTTGGATTATCCTTTGCTGAATATTTGACCATGTTTCTAAGCAAACATGTTGATACATTTGTCATCTTTTTTTGGCAGAAATGCTGAATTTTCACCAACCACATCCTATTTATCATCCTTGAAACATCTCAGTTTGGAAATGCAGTTTGAAGCAGGGCTTCATACAGTTGCTTTGTTCTTTTAAAAATATTCCGTGCAGATGTTGAGATAGCATCTGCCACTCCCTTTTACATTTCTTGATCTGGAAATTGTTTCATAAAACATCACTGAAGGAAACATTTACACACTGTCTAATTGAGCTGACATTTCCTAAATTAGAAGTCAAATTGGGAAAAATTGGGAAAATAGCATGACAGAAATGTGGACACAATATAGATATTTCCTCATATAGTTGCACTGGGGCTTTGTTGTGAAAATGGTCAAAGTGGATACACATGGATATAGATGTACTGTAATTATCCTTTACAATATATTAAATGATACCTTCGTATAAAGTCAACTGCCTTATGGTGTCTTAATGACTAACACCTATCAAGGCATAAAGTTGTGCAGAATATGACTTCCTTCTTCCCATGTATGAATGGCTGTCTTCATCTGAGAGAGACACTCATATACACACAGAGAGAGAAGGAAAAAAGAGTGAATAATGGAGTCAGAACTCATGATATATGAAGGCAGCAGTTGTTTTGTGACATTTTAATGCAGAACTGAAGAGATTGCCTTGGGTCCATGCTCTACTCTTTTTTTCATTAACAAAATAGGCTAATTACAATGACAACTACATACCATGATGCAAGTATTTTTTACAAACCATTATTTATTCTAAACTGATGATCCTCAACACCGCAGCTGCACTCCCCAACTTGAGATTGTCAGTCCTCACCCCAGCCCCGATAGCTGGTCTCTCTTTGGAACCAAGCTTCGACACTGAATTCTCCCTGGTGCCATGGCTTGCCATCAAGACTAGGTGTCAACCCAGGCTGTGGTCACACGGTCATTTTGATTGGGTTTCACCGCTGTTCCCTCTTGCATTTAAAATCACTGATCAGACGCCCACATCCGCCTCCTGCTTAACATTTTTTCCCTCCATAGAGAACAATGGAGGGGATGGGACAATCTGTTTGGGGGCCCATAGAATTGGACCCTGTGGTCCAATCTTCTTGAAACGTAGTGGGTATTTCAAGGAGAGGCCCCAGCAGCTACCCTGCAAGTTTGGAGCCTCTCCCTCAAACCCCCTTTCCTCCAGCCCCTCATATACCCTATGAGTTTTTGCCATTGATTTCAATGGCCCATAGGATATAATGGGGCTGAAACTGACATTCCCTTTCTGACACACTTCTGGTGATGTCAGGGGATGTGTCATATGCTAATGAGTTATGCTAATGAGCTCCCGCACCTCTTTTTCTATGAAAGGACCCCTGAATATACTGCAGCTTGGTCCTGCAAACCATCCCCTTTCCTAACACAGGAAATCTTCCTCTTAGTCAAGGGAGCGATTACAAAGCTTGCTCCAAAAGGGTTCTTCTCCAAATACTTTGCCATTGACAAAAAAGGCAAGGGTAAGAGGCCCACCTTAGACCTAAGGTCCCTGAACAAAAATCTAAACATCCTAAAGTTTAGGATGCTGTCTATGCAGGAGATGATATCTCTTATAATGCCCAATGTGTGGTTTGCCATATTAGACTTAAAAGATGCATACTTCCACGTCTTGATACACAAAAAAGTAGGACATTCTTGAGGTTTACCTATTTGGGTGTACCACCTGTGAGTACACAGTGCTCTCCTTTGGGCTCACAACCATGCCTAGATTATGTACCAGATGTGTGGCAGAGGTGATAGCTCACTTGAGGTTGCAGGGTTGTGTGGTATATCCTTACCTAGATGATTGGATCTTCTTTGATGGTTCTCCAGATAGACTAACTGAGAGCTTGAATTTGGCCCCTACACACTATCTGGGAGAAATCCCAACTTTTTCCTGTTCAGTCAATTAATTTTGTTGGGGCTTTGTTAGATTCCCATAAAGGGAATGCATATATGCCCCTCACCAGGGTCAAAATTATGTTAGCACTGTTAAGAAATTTTTGTCTAACAGATCAGTCAGCCAAATCTATACAAAAAGTAGTGGGCTATATCGCTCACTGGTGTATGAGGCCATTGCAAAATTGGTTCATAAGGAATGTCAATAGCTACTCCAACCCTCACTGGAGGAAATTATCTGTCCCAAGAGCCATCATAAGGTCTCTTTTGTGGTGGTCCATATCTGAGAATGTCCTCAGAGGAGTCTCTATATGTATCCAATCCCATGATGTCTGCCTCTTCACGGATGTGTTACTCATGGGTTGGGGGTGCTCACTGTCAGGGATTAAGAGTGGAAGGAACATGAACTAAAAAAGAACCCACCTTTCACATTCACTTGATAGAGCTGAGAGCTGGCAAACTTGCTCTTGCTTCTTTTGCAGAGATCATCAGAGGAGGACATGTTCTGATAGACAACATCACAGCAAAGTTCTACTTGAACAAACAGGGAGGTGTGGGATCCCTCTGACTATGCAGAGAAGCCACACTTATATGGCAATGGGCAGTAAGGCACAGACTCCAGTTAACAGTTGTTCATATAGCAGGTCTAAGCAACACAGTAGCAGACACTTTAAGCAGAGGCACAAGCACAGATAACAGTGGTCCATATCAGACCACTATCTGGCCCTGATCTGCAAAAAATGGGAATACCTGAGGAAAACAAGAAATGCTATCACTTCTGCTCCAGAGCAGCCATGGGCATAGGCTGCATGACATAGGCAGGCATGACATAGGCTCCTTGGGGGATGCCTTCCTGCGGCATTGGTATGACCACCTTTTTTACAGGTTTCACCCTATTGTTATCCTCCACAAGGTAACCCCCCAAATGATGGCAGATCGGTGGTCATGCATCCTCCTAGCTTTTTTCTGGCCCAGGAGGGCATGTTTCCCCACACTATGGAAACTCGCCAAGGAGAGGCACATGATGTTGCCCCCAAAACAAGATCTTTTCCATATAGGGCCTATTTATCACCCTCAGGTAGGGTCATTACAAGACCTTCTCCATGTAGGGTTCATTTATCACCCTCGGGTAGGATCATTACACCTGACCGCCTGGCGAATTCTACAATAGAAGAGTGTTCACAGAAGGTTGAACAGGTTATAATTGTCTCCCACAAATCCTCAACAAGGGGATCATATAAATGGAAAAGATTTGTGCATTGGAGTAATGAATAGGGCTTTGACTCATGGTTGTGTAGTTTAAGTAAAATATTTGATTATTTGCTGGAACTACAAGAATGGGGCCTATTGGTCTCTTCTGTAAAGGTTCACCTGGTCGTCATCTTATTGTTTCATGTCCCAGTCAAGGGTTAATCAATTTTCTCTGGCCCAGAGTCCAAAAAGTTTCCAAAAGGCTTATTTAGTATGTTTCCACCTGTTGTACCGCCAGTTCTGCAATGGAGTTTGTCCTTAGTCCTTGCAAAGTTGATGTATAAACCTTTTGTACCCATGGCCAGTGCTGATTTGTCTTTTGTCTCATACAAAACTACCTTTCTGGTAGTGATTACTTCAGTTAAGAGGGCGAGTGAACTACAGACTGTGACTCCCCCTTTATAAAATTCCACCCAGACAAGGTAGTACTCAGACCTAGTGTAGGGACCCTTCCTAAGGTGGTCTCACAATTCCACTTCAATCAGGACATTACCCTCCCAGTATTTTTCCCATCCCCGACGTCATCATCAGAACAAACACTACACACACTAGATGTGAGAAGGGCACTCCTTTTTGACAAGCAGTTATAGGTGTTACAGGCAATTTTCCTTTGATCAACCCACACCCTCTTCCTAGGGTAAGTGAGCTTGCTATTCTCCCATGTGGGACTGCACAGAAGCCACAAAGATGAAAACAGGGTTGCTCTTACCTGTAACTGCTGTTCATTGAGTGGTCTTCTCTGTAACCGCTGTTCATTGAGTGGGACACATCCCTCCCTCCTTTCCCTGCTGTGGGCTGCCATCGTGCAGGGGCCTCCTCATGGTGGCAAAAGGAACTGAGGGAAGGAGGGCTCGCCCTGCCTCTGTTACGTGACCCTTTGGGCGGGAAAAGGGATCTCTGTAGACGGAGGGGAGGGGGAGCACTCCAGAGCCTAGAACCTTCTTCAGAAAAGGTTGGACGCTCCTCTCCGCAGCTGGCGTGCAATTATGCAGTCCCATGTGTGCCTGCACAGAAGACCACTAGATGAACAGCGGTTACAGGTAAGGGCAACCCTGTTTTACTACTATTTTTAAAGTTGCATTAAAAATAGTGTAACTCAATAGAAACAGATGAGGCATTTTAACAAGTCAAGTTGGCATTTCAGGAGTTAACAGAAACCTACGCTACTTAGCAAAATAAAACCAGAACTGAGATTACAAACAAGGACAGATGTAGAAGGCCAGGTTTCCTCCGGTTCATTTTCCCATTTCCTGCCTGCAGCCTGCAGCAATAGAGGAAGCTAAGTGCTAACGAGAACTAGAAGCTAACAATGCCCTACGTCATTCAGCTCAGAAAACAAAAAAAGAGCTGCTAGACAGTTGAGATCCAGAGCTGATAAATGAATGTCTGTCCGTGCACTAGTATCAGTATGTTCTTCAGGCCATCTGAAAAAGAGAGACACATCTGAAGAGGAAACTTGTATCTGCAAAAAGATCATTTTCCTTACAGAGATTAACAAACATGTACACTGTTAAAGTGGTCGGTTTTTCAAGTAGTCTGATGACAAATAAATTAAGCCCATGTTATTTTAGTGAACATTTAGGCAGATTTATTAGTTATATTTGCATAATTGACAGTCATAAGGCATTCAGTTTATGATGTTTGTATAGGCCTTTCCCCCCCCCAAGACATTTCCCATGTTATGATGTAATGGTAAATCACCTCATGTCATTTGGGGGACTTGAAACCAAGACATCGGTGGGGGAGGTGAAGAAAGTTGTTTGTTGTTGTTTCTGACATAAAATATTTAGCCTTTCAGAAAATGTGAAAGGTGTCGAAATACAAAAATTCATGACATCTAAGGCAGATGTTGAGTCTGTGTGGAAGCAATTAAGCATCTCATAGAAATGAACTACATGTAATTCTTATTTTGGACTTGCGTGGTCTTTTAAGGTCATTTGGATCAAATACCCATGTCTGTTTCTCCTTTTCTTTAGAATTAGATGGTGCAGTGACTATACTCAGCAGGTGCCTGGAGATGGTGATGAGATAGGTAGGCGTTAAGAAATTGATGCTTATTCCAGGTGAAGGTGCATACGGGTTTTACTCAGACTGGTATGGTGGTGTTATGCCTGAATGAGATGGGGTAGTGTCTCCCTTAAAAGATCATGCTTTTGGATTGGACTTAGCTTTGAAGTTTTGTTTCTGCAGAGTTTTGTTGACCCAGTGAACAAGACTAAATTCTGAGAAACAGGAGACAGAAATAACCAATGTTCAGAATTCCACTGTTGAAGTATCTATACAGTCACACAAAATTATCTAATGCTGCTTCTTTTGTAATAAGTATTTGGAACTGAATCTTCATAAAAGATTAAATGTGTTCCAGAAGCCCATTTGATTATTCTGTTCTTAGCAGTTCAGAAAAATAGTTCAAATATATGCCTTTCGGCAGTCTTTCTCTTGGAGTGGCACTGTACTGTAGTGGTTAATTAGGAGATTTGTCTCTTGAGACCTCCACTCTGCCATGAAATTCACGTGGCCCAGTCACTCACACAGCCTAGCTACAGGATTGTTGTGAGTTTAAAATCTGGAGATGTAACTTCTTCAGTCCCCTGAACTCCTTGTGCAGTAGGCAGAATGGTAATACAAATAAACTGTTCTTGTACAATGAAATGGTGGCTTTACACAGTGTGGAAACTAAAAGTTAAAACTGTATTTCAGTTGCATTGCTTGCCAAAATATGTAATTGTTTAATGTGTGCTTAAATGAAAGTACAAACATAATAGATTTTAAGTGATTTTTGCTTTGAAAGAATCTATTAGCAAAATGTCAAATGCACTTCTTTATATAGTAATCCTTAGTTCATATTGAACCAAAAAAATTTTATCTGGAAGCTCTCAAAATATGCCTAAAATATTATGTAATGAAGTGTGTGTTCTGCTTTTACGAGTGCCAAAATATACATATAGTTGAGCCTAAATATACATTTTGCATGAATTTATACAGTCTTCCTCACAAGTCTGGAATGGCTGCCCATGAAGCTAGACCTGGCCAAATAGTATACTGTTAATGCACTGCACAGATGTTCACATGGCACTCACTATTTCTTAGGTTAGAATACTTAAGTGGGATTTTCTCCTTTCTCCCCCCTTTTTTAATATTTTTTTACAACTATTAAAATTATTACATCCTACAAGTTTAACCATACACATGAACAACAAGCAACAGGTGAACAAAACCCAAACAGAAATATATCATATTATGATATGCAGGATTTGCTGGAAGAATATTGTGTTTAGTAAGGTAGCTTATAATCGAGAACCAAACAATGACTACTTTTTTTTTTGGTATTGAGCGGGTGAACTATTACTTATTGAATATGACAGTTTAGATCAGGACTCATTTCATAGCAGGAGCTCCTTTGCATATTAGGCCACACACCCCTAATCTAGCCAATCCTCCAAGAATTTACAGAGCTCTTCTTACAGGGGCTACTGTAAACTCTTGGAGGATTGGCTACATCAGGGGTGTGTGGCCTAATATGCAGAGGAGCTCCTGCTAGAAAAAGAGCCCTGGTTTAGATAATATAAAATAGTCCCAAAGTTTCTTTAACCAGTTTTTCCTAGTTGGGGCTTTTGTTTAAATGGGATTTTCTCAATTTTGAAAGAGACTAATGTTTTCTGTAATAAAACCATTCTATGAAGGATGGAGTCAGGCTTTGATGGTGCTGTGTTGGATTGGCAGTGATGAGCCAGGAAGAATCAGTTGTTCAGAATCTGTTTTTCCAGTGTAACATTCACCCCACGTTGGTTGGAAGTTGATGGTGTTCTGTGTGTAGGTAGTACAGAGCAGGAAAAGTATAGTAAGGTCAGGACGTCTTCTGGTATATAACTCCCTCTAGAATAGTAGTAACCCATCTCACAGGGTAGTTCCTGGAACAAATAAGGAAATGATTATCAAGCACTTTAAAGGTACTTAAAAATGATTCATAGAAGTGAACAAAGTTAGTGGTAGTTTGCACAGGCGTTCTACAAGGTAATTGCTGTGTCTTTAAATCAAATGTATGAAACTCTTCAAGAAGTATATGAATTTTGGTAATCTTTCCCTTACAGTTTGACTTCCATGCCTTTAATCATGTCACACTATTGAACTTACTATTATGTAGTAAGCAAACATAACATTTAAAAAAACTCTAGTTATGAGCCCTTGTATGTTTGCAAAAGAAGGCTGTGGGAGTGACCTAGAGTGCACTAAATTTCTCCGAGCATTTTGCAGAAAAGAAGCTAAAAATTCTTAAACGAAAAGAGTTGCTTATTCACACGCGTGTGCCATCTAGTGGTAGTTCCACAAAACAATCCAGTTAAAGCTTCAGATAGTTTGAAGACACAACTGGAAGAACTTGCGTTTTAGGCAGATGAGAAATCAGATCATTGAATGTGTCTCCCTGGGCACATGGTATTCTTATGTTAAATGCTGATTTTAAGCACTTTTCTGGTAGAAAGGTGGTTTATAAAAAGTGGAAATAGTAATAGTTACTCATTTGTGACTCTCATAAACAGTATCGTTATCAGTAGGCATTAGGCATTAACGAACTGTAGGCTCGCAAGGAGTTCTGGGAGCCAGTTTGGAAATGCCCTCCATCTCTCCCCAGGATACTCTTAAGCTATCAAGGTCTTATTGTGCTACAACAGATTAACATGGCTATACCTCTGAAACAAATAGTGAACCAGAAATGAGACACTGCCAGATCTTGGTTACAAAAAGTGTTACATGGAACAATTATGATATATGAAAGAGAATTATTATGCTATCTTTACTTAGAAATAAATTCCTTTGATGCTTGTGCCACTGTGTGTTTTATTGTTATTTTTTAAAAGTAAAGATCAAGAAGCAGAAACATTAACATACGAGAAAACCTGCATCCAAAGGCAGAACAAATTTAAAATGGTTTTGTTTTTACCAGATGAGTGGGAGGGGGCAGTCAAACAGCTCCATCGAGCTATTTGCAGATTTTAAGCAAAACTTGTATTACATAGTACAACATATAATAAGATTCAGTTCTAAAGTACTGAAGCCAAGATAATCTACAGATGTATTTTTGATTGGATGCAATTTTTGAAGTTTTTTTTTAATCAAAGTGTTTTTTTAACACTAGTGAAGTTCCAAGGAGAAATACCTTAAACATTAGCACAGAGATGCATGTTAAGGGCATTGCTCCAATGACAGTAATAAACAAATAATGATAAAATGTGAGATAAAATTTGCCACAAGCCAACATGGTGGTAAGCTCACATATGTGTGTGCAGCAGTATATAAAGAAGGTGTGCGGTTGGAAATGCTGACAATTTGCAAGCAATCTTTCACTTTTTTCACAAAGTACTTTTTATATGCAAGAGGAACTTTAAAAAGTACAGTTGCAATGTGACAGGAATGCTGCATTATGTGCTTTGTCTCCATGGAGCCAATTAATGGAAAATTTACAGCCTGAAATGAATTAAACCCTCCAGAATTGCATCAGCATGCTGACCGTAGCTAGGGTTGCCTTGTCTGGTTGCCATGTCTGGTTTGGGGAATCCCTGGGGACTTTGGGGGTGGAACCAGGAGAGGGTGGGGTTTGGGGAGGGGAGGGGCCTCAGCATGGTACAATGTCATAGAGTCCCCCCTCCAAAGCAGCCATTTTCTCCAGGGGAGCTGAACTTTGTCAGCTGGGGATCAGTTGAAAAAGCAGGAGATCCCCAGGCCCCACCTGGAGGCTGGTAACCCTAACCGTAGCTGAGACTAAACAATATTCAAGTTAAGGAGTCTCTTCAAGTGTACTCTTTATAATTATAAATATATTGATTATAGTGCATCTGTATTATAGCCTTTTCTGCACCATCAGTGTCAGTTCAACTCATATTTAGATTTATTTTGTAAATATATGACAAAGATCCTACAAGAATGTCCTGGCTAAAATGAACCCATCTCCAGCAAACATGCAGATCATCTTCTCTCTATCTTCCTCCCTCCCTGGCCACCTTTTATTGGTTCTCTGTAGGCATGGAGAGTGCAATCACATTGTGGCAGTTCCTGTTGCAGTTGCTTCTCGACCAGAAACACGAGCACCTGATTTGTTGGACATCCAACGATGGTGAATTCAAGCTACTTAAGGCAGAAGAAGTGGCTAAGCTGTGGGGACTACGAAAAAACAAGACTAACATGAATTACGACAAACTGAGCAGAGCGCTGAGATACTACTATGACAAGGTAAATTTTGTTAAGTGTGGTAACATTTAAGAAAAAAAATAGTCCTTTGAATGAAGATGTTTGGGCTTTGCTATAAAGTTAGTAAATCACTTATTGAAATGTTTCAATTTTTAGGGTCCTTTCCCAAGGGAAATGGAGGTGAAATTTCAGAATTTGGTGACTAGGACATTAGCACTGTTGTTCCATGTAGCATTTCCCCAGTTGAAGCCCACTGAAATCAATTGGCTTAAACTGGAGTAACTCACACAGGATTGCATTGCTAGCAACCGAAACTGGTGTGGTGCCAATCTCCCTCTTGATAGGTACCAGCACTCCCAACAGATAGCATGCTAAGGCCCATCCTTGTTGAAATGGATTGCTGCAGTTGTTCTCCCTTCATACAATGCCCCAGTTGTTTAGTTTAATAATGCATTTGGGGCTGTGTCTGGTTTGTATTGTAACTTATGTTTTATCTGTTTTTATTCTGCTTTAGTTGTGTTCTCTAAGGTGCCTCCAGAGCTTTCTAGGCTGATAATTGCAAAGTATACATTTAAAAATATGGAAGTGAAGGAAGTTGAAAGGTAGTTATCCTAGTCATCTCTTAAAACACTACAATTTAGGTTTATTAAGGAAAAAATAGCAGAGAATATATAATTTATAGTGCAGTCCTAAGCAGAGGTATAGCTTTCTAAGTCCATTGAAGTCTATGGGCTCAGAAGTGTATAACTCTGCTTAGGATTGCAATGTCACTTGTGGAATTCATTGCCACAAGCGTTGGTGATGGTAATTAGATATCTGCAAAAAGAATTAGCAGATTCATGCAGGATAGCCTCACCAACCTACTTGGTATGTATATAAAATTAAAGACTACAAATGCCAATATTTTATTACACCAATAATTACAAATATACCTCGGTGCCTAAAAGTAGTAGGCTGTGGGGCTAGGAAGCAGAACCCCACTCCGACATTGGTGATGTGTAACGCCAGGTCCATAAATAATAAGACCAGAGTCCTCTATGACTTTTTGTCTGAGCAGGATGTGGACCTGGCGTGCGTGACCGAGACCTGGGTGCAGGAGGGCGAGACTGTCTCCCTCTCCCAAATGGCACTGCCTGGGTTTTCAGTCCTTCACCAATCCCAGACTCAGGGGCGGGGGGGGGGGAGGTGTGGCGTTGTTCATCCGGGAGGGTTACTCCTTCAGGGTGTTACCGCCGCGGAATCTTGTGGGCATAGAGTGTGCCGGCTTTGTCTGGAATGCTGGGGAAAGCTTGGCTGTCTGGTTGGTGTACCAACCACCCAACGTACCGGCAGACAGCCTGCCATCCCTGCTGGAGGCCGTATCAGGCTGGGTGCTTGAACACCCTCGGCTATTAGTCTTGGGTGATTTCAACGTCCATGCTGAGGACGCGACCTCCATGCAGGCAATGGACCTGGTGTTGTCCATGGCTGCTCTGGGACTTTCCCAGTTTGTTACGACACCCATACACAGAGCTGGTCACACGCTTGACTTGATTTTTGTGGCGGGGGTTACGGTGGACCGGATTACAGCTACGGCCGTACCATGGTCGGACCACCAGACTCTGAAGGCCTGGGTGAACTTGCCGCTCCAACCCTGTTTGGGTGGTTCGCAATTTTTAGCTCACCCGCGGAGCCTAATGGATCCAGTGCAATTCCAGGAAGCTCTGTGGGATCCAATGGCCCCTGGTGGCTCGTTGGATGAGCAGGTCAAAGACTGGCAACATCGTCTTTCAGCAGCCATCGACGAGATCGCCCCCTGGCGTCCTCTGCGCCCCTGCTCTCGCCTCGCCTCCTGGTATACGGGTGAGCTGAGAGATATGAAGCGGGAACTCAGACGACTAGAGAGACGGTGGCGTTGCGCTCCCGGCGAAGCAACAAGATCATCTTATAGGACATTTATGAAAGCCTATGAGATGGCTGTCAAGGCCGCAAAGAAAGCCTTCTATGCGGCTGAGATAGCGTCGGTGAGTTCCTGCCCAGCCCAGTTATTTAGGACGATTCGGTCACTGACGACTCTGTCGGCGAGCAGACCAAATGATAGAGAATTGGACATTGGCTGTGAGGCTTTTGGGAACTTTTTCACAGATAAAATCTTGTCGCTCTGCTGAGACCTCCCTGCCACAGTTGATACAGTAGCAGAACTTGAGGCTCCAAGCACGTCTTCTGGTCACATTTTGGATTATTTCAGTCCACTTTGTCTGGAAGAGGTTGACTATCTGCTCTCTCTGGTCCGTCCAACCACCTGTGATCTCGATCCGTGCCCATCATGGCTAATTAAAGCAAGCCATGAAGGGGTACGAGGGGCACTTAGGGAGATTATTAACACATCCCTTGCACAAGGGGTGTTCCCTAGTGCTCTAAAGGAGGTGGTGGTACACCCCCTCCTAAAAAAAACATCATCAGATCCAGCTGAATTAGGCAACTATCGACCGGTATCTAACTTACCCTATTTGGGTAAGTTAATCGAGAAGGTGGTGGCGGACCAGTTGCAGGGCTGTTTGGATGACACCTCTGTGTTAGACCCCTTCCAGTCCGGTTTCCAACCAGGCCATGGGACGGAGACAGTGCTGGTCGCCCTTACAGATGACCTCCGGAGGCACCTGGATCGAGGTGGTGCGGCGGTGCTGATGTTGTTGGACCTGTTGGCGGCGTTCGACACGGTCGACCATCAGCTACTTTGCCGCCGCCTCACCGATATTGGGATCCAGGGGTTAGCTTTACAATGGCTTTCCTCTTTTCTCCAAGATCGGGGACAGAGGGTGGCGGAAGGGGAGCAGCTCTCCCAAAGACATCCACTGACTTGTGGTGTCCCACAGGGAGCTGTGCTCTCCCCTATGTTGTTTAACATCTATATGCGCCCCCTTGCCCAGATTGCCCGGAGGTATGGGTTGGGATGTCATCAGTAAGCAGATGACACCCAGCTCTATCTGTTGTTGGGCGGGCAGTCAGACTCCGGCCCGGGAGATCTGGACCTGGCATTGCAAGCCATGGCTGGTTGGCTCAGGCAGAGTCGACTGAAATTGAATCCGACGAAGATGGAGATCCTATGCCTGAGTCGGAGCGGATCAGGGGTAGGGATCCCTCTCCCGGCCTTCGAGGGGGTGCTGTTGGTGCCAGCATCAGAGGTTAGGAGTTTGGGAGTGCTCCTGGACCCCTCGTTAACGATGGAAGCCCAGGTAGCAGCTACTGCGAGGTCAGCCTTTTATCATCTTCGGCTGATCAAATAGTTGGTTCCCTTCCTTTGACATAATGAAATGGCTACAGTGATCCATGCGTTGGTCACCTCAAGATTGGACTACTGTAACGCTCTCTACTTGGGGCTGCCCTTGTGCCAAATCTGGAAGCTGCAGCTGGTGCAGAACGCAGTGGCGCGGCTGTTGATGGGCCTTCCTGTGAGGGAGCACATCCAGCCCGCCCTAAAACTACTGCACTGGCTGCCTATAGCATACTGGATAAGGTTCAAGGTGCTGGTGCTTACTTATAAAGCCCTATATGGCCTGGGGCCTACCTACTTGAAGGACCGCCTCTCTCCATATGTGCCCCAGCAAGCACTCCGGTCCAGATCCCAAAACCGTCTGGTCCTTCCAGGGCCGAAAGAGGCTCGGTTGGCAGTTACAAGGGCCAGGGCCTTTTCTGTGGCGGCCCCGCACTGGTGGAATGAGCTCCCAGATAACTTCAGGGCCCTGCGGGATCTATTACAATTCCGCAGGGCCTGTAAGACGGAGCTCTTCCACCAGGCATTCAAGTAGTGGCCGCCTAATAGGAGATACTTGGCCCTGGCCCGACTATTCGATCTTTTCCGTCAACCTGCTGTGACCATCTACAAGGACCACATCTGGGCTCTGTTAGGATATATTGAGCTGAAGGTATGCCGCCTGTATGGACAAGTTGTTTTATATGTTTTAACGTCTTAGGAATTATTTGTACTGTATTATGTGTTTGTTGTGAGCCGCCCTGAGCTGCCGTTTGGCGGGGAGGGCGAGATATAAATCCCAAAAATAAATAAATAAAGCATTTATTACCAAAGTGAACCTAGAATGTTGCTGATGTTTATTACAATGAGAAGATATGTAACTGTGCTCATGAGATTCTTTACTGATCTAATAGTAGATAAACTGTGGCATTCATACATATCTTGGGATTCTGAAGGGGTTTTTTAAAAGAGAAGGAAAGGAAAGGAAAAGGAGGAACAAAGGGAAGAAAATGACTGAGTTGGTATTGGTAATCAAATTGCATATATTATATACTTTATCAAAACTTGGATTTCTTCTGGGTTTTTTGTGTAGAACATCATCAAGAAGGTTATTGGGCAGAAGTTTGTGTACAAGTTTGTATCATTTCCCGAGATTTTAAAGATGGATCCTCATGCTGTGGAAATCAGCAGAGAGAGCCTTTTGCTGCAGGACAGCGACTGCAAGATACCTCTGGAGAGCAGAGAACACCACAAGCATAACTTGTCAGCCCTGAAAAGCACGAGCCGCAATGAATATATCCATTCAGGCCTGTACTCATCTTTCACCATCAACTCCCTGCAAAACCAGGCAGATTCTCTTAAGCCAATCAAAACAGAAAAGCTGGAGGAGAAACTGGAAGGGACCACTCCTCTGGAAGAAGTCCGAACTGTTATAAGATTTGTGACAAACAAAACAGACAAGCAAGTGATGAGGCCCATAGTGTCACTGCCATCAACATCTGAAGCAGCAGCAGCTTCTGCTTTTCTAGCATCTTCTGTCTCTGCAAAAATATCATCTTTAATGTTGCCCAATACAGCCAGCATTTCTTCAGCTTCACCCTCTTCCTCCCGGTCACCATCTCTGTCACCGCATTCCCCCCTTCCCTCAGAACACAGAAGCCTTTTTCTGGAGTCCAGTTGCCAGGATTCTGATTCTCTTGAGCCACTGAACCTCTCTTCAGGATCCAAGACAAAATCACCTTCTCTTCCCCCAAAGGCTAAGAAACCCAAAGGTTTGGAGATCTCAGCACCTCCGATGGTTCTTTCAAGCACTGACCTTGGCTCCATTGCCCTCAATAGCCCCGCACTTCCTTCAGGATCTTTGACTCCAGCTTTCTTTACTGCCCAGGTAAGACTTGGACACCTTGAATGATGGTTTTGAATTCTTCACATTCTACACCTCCTGGGAGTTGTGAGCTGTGAAATGGTTTTTGGGGTGGTCTGCCCACAGTTCAGTATTATATACACAGCTGGGGTAGATATTAACACCGTTTATTAAAGCTTGTTTCAGGATATCCAGAAACACCAAGAAAAAAACACAAGTAGTTCTTGGGTCAAATCATTGCCACATACACTGTGGGATTCATGGTTGATTTTCAATTGTACCCATTTACAAAGGTGACCTTTTCATTAGCTTTAAAAGAAGATCTCATCAATTTCAGAAGCTTTGAAAATTTATAAAATATTTGCTATGCAGTTCTTTCTGTATCGGCCTGTTGAATACTCATTATATAAAATGGATTTTAGCTGTTCAGAGTTCAGTAAGAAACAACTGAAGTTAGATTTCATTGCTTAAGAAATCTAGTGGCCACATCTTTTGTTCATGCAGGAAGAGCTACATTTGATTCAGTGTTTATGACATCCTTGATAATTTATTTGTCATTAATAGTGTAAAGGTTAAAGAAGAGGATTTCAGAAAACAATCTGAAAATGAGCCATTGCAAAATAAAATGAAACAAATATGGGTGACAGCTGGTTTTCACTGGTTTGTGGATGGTTATGTTTAACCGATTTGGCCACTTTCAAAACAGGCTATATTTTTTGTGGTGACTTGGAGAAATCTGCTCAGGTAAACAGTACTACAGGCTCTTTACTATAATTGTTCAAAACTCATCTTAAACACAGAGGTCATGGATGCTTCCATGACAGGGTCATTCCACTAGACCTTCACATATACCCATGAGTAGTAATAAGATAGTTTGCCCTCATGAGGTCTCCATTACTACTGAATTATTCATAAAGTCTAAATGTTTTTCTTTGTGTAGAAGAAGTTAGTGGCATTGTTAATGAAAACTTATTAAAATGAATGAAAACTGTCCAAGAGGATTGGTGGAAATCGCATTAATAGTTTGCCAGGGTAGATGACTTGTCACTTCCAGCTGTCTGCTAGAAACCCAAACACACATTTCTCCACTACCAGTAAATTGGAATCTATATACTAATAGCCAAGTCAGCTAAATATGAGGATACTTAAATCTGGTGATCTTTCAACAAACTTGGAAAATGCCCCAGGTTTGTGGAAAAATCTGATATCTAAAAAAACACACTGGGGAGGGTTAAAAATAACCAAAATGATAAAAGGTGCACCTGTAACAAACAGAAGCCCTCAGTGGCTGTTGCTAGGCAACCACAGCATTCTAGGTTCAGTTTTTGTTAGTAAAAGGCAAAGGGGGTGGGGGCAGGGGACTCATCAGGCCAGGCCTAGCAGCAACAACCAGGCTGCCTGCTACTATAGCTTGCAGCTGTTCAACAGCATCCACCCTATGAAAGCCAGTGTGGTGTAGCGGTCAGAGCTTCACACAAGGGTCTGGGAGACCCAGGTTCAAATCACCAGTCTGCCATGGAAGCACACTAGGTATGTAAAGCCAGGCACATATTTTTGGCCTAAGCTACCTCACAGGGTTGTAGTGATGATAAAAGGAGAAGAGGAGATAGGGTTGCCAACCATCAGATGATGGCTGGAGATCTTCTGGTACTACAACTGATCTCCAGGTGACAGAGATCAATTCCCCTAGACAAAATGGCTGCTTAGGAACATGGACTCTATGACACTGTACTCTTTCCCAAGTCTGAAGTCCCTCCCCTCTGCAAACCCCATCCTTCTCAGACTCTACCCCCAAAATCTCCAGGAATTTCCCAACTTAGAGCTGGGAGCCATAGGTTAGAATGAGATAAGGTGCCTTGGCCCCCACTGTGGAGAAAGGTGAGATATAAATAAAGACAATAAATAATAAATATAGCTGAAGATGGGAAGCAGGGAAGCAGCAGAGGATATGGGAGTTGCCAGAAGGACGGGAAAAGGAAATAATGTAGGGAGGGGGATACAGGGGAAAGTGACGTCCCCCCCCCCCAAGTCCTTGAGGGTTCCCTACCATGCAAGTGGGCCTGGCCCAGTAGCCAGAGCCACACAACTGGGCCTTAGTTTTCATGGGTCGAGGCTGCAGGGGGGCAGATAAAGGTATGTTGGCTGTTGAGTGGAAAGGAAAGAAGGAAGCAGGAAAATGGGAGATGCTATGGGGACTTTCAGGGAGGGAAAGAGGAAATAGTGGGGGAGGGGGAAATTAGATGCTCCTTGCAAGTCCTTGTGAGTTCCCATTTTTAATGTGTGTATCTGAGAAACTGTAATTTAAAAATATTCATAATAGGAGACTACATAATTGTGGGAATATGCTCCTTGTAATATATTAAGGCAAAGAATGAACAAATTGTATTCACTCTGTGTACCCCAACATGTTTTGTTCAGTGCTTCCTTGGGGATCTGCACCATTTTGAAGCATCAGCTCAGCTGATTGGGAATAACGGTGGGTTTTTTTCTTCATTCTTTGGCTTCATTGGTGCGGCCAGGGCTTTTTCTGTTGGTTAAGTTTGGGTCACTGTCTAGCATCAGATAGGAAATATTATCTTGAGTTAGGGTTAGGTGAGATCCAGCAGTTCCTAAAAGCAGCAAAAAAAGGGACATTCCAATATTTTGTGAGACAGAATATTAGTCGCAAGGGCAAGACGAACTGAATATGGAATACAATGAAATCTCCCCTGCAATACTTTGGATGGGATGGCATTAAGGTGAGCTAAAGCAAATGCCCTAACAAGGTGGGGGGCCATTAGGTGTCTCATGTATAATGGCAGTGTCCAAGGAGGTAAAATACCAAAGAATTAACTTGAAAAGACTCTGTGAGATCAAATCACTGTACTGTTGTAATCCAGGTCTGTAAGGTGGTGCTGGACAAGTGAAAGGGTCTTTGCCTTACCTAGCAAGAAGATGTCTTCAGTTATAAGTCCTCGCTGCCTTAATCTAGCATCTACTGTCTTCATCCATCAAGAATGATAAGTATCTTGTTTAAGAAAGAACAGCAAACCTCTGAAGTAAAAATAATCCTTAGCCTTGGCTTGAAAGGACTGAGTCATGCTCTAGCTTCCAATGACTTTTGGCCAAGTTCAGTTCTGAGAGATACATCTGAGATGCGATGCCTATTATCCTATGGATAAACTGACATGAGGGAAGGTCAGAAGATTCTGCGATTACCGAAATCCAGATAGTGACCCCATATAGTAACGGGTATTATTTTAGAATTGGAAACCTGAATTGCACTGTGGATATATCTTCCTCCTCCTGTAAGGAAGAAGCGGAATACTTCAATAGCAGGCTTAATCTTATTCCGTGCAAACTTGTGCTGGTGAGACCAAGAAAGGTTTGAAAAGTAGACAGTCCCTAGGTAGCAGAAATTCCTGACTCATTCAATATCTGAGTTTGCTATAGTCCATTTGGAAGAACCCACGTTGCCATTATTAGAAAAAACCCCAAGATTTTAGATTTATTAGAGTTTATTTACAACTCCTCATTTAAGCAGTAGTTTGAGAAACATCTCAGAAGTCTCTTCAGGCCAGTCTTCGTGCAGGAGATAAGAACTTAATCATCAGCATACAGCAGCAAGGGTATTTCTTTTGAAGCTAATCTGGGGACATGAAACTCTGGAGAAGAAAGATTTGACACCAGGGCATTTCAATATAAATTGTAAAGAAGGGGTGCAAGCAGACAACCTCTACTGATAGTGAAACCCTCTCAGAGTTGTCCTTTGGTGCCACAGTGGGCTTGGGCAGTTTATTGGTGTATTGGGTCTTGATTAGCCATAGCAGTCTTTTATCAATGGATAGGCCCACTAGTTTCTCCCATAACTTGTTTTGGCTGAATGAATCAAATGCTCCCTTAAGTTCCATAAAGGCCATGTAAAGCTTCCTGCCAGGACTAGCTGTATATTTTTCTGTTAGGTGAAATACAGTTAAGCAGCGATCAATAGTGGAAAAGCCTCTCCTAAAGCCGATTTGTTCCCAGCCCAGACTTTTATTGGTCTCGATCCATTCTACTAAACTTTGGTGCAAAAGGGAAGAATCTAATTTCTCAATGGATGATAGGAGGCCAACAGGCTGATAGTTGGTCAGATCAAGCCTATTGCCCAATTTAAAAACTGGAATGATTATAGAATGCTTCCAAACGGGGGGGATTTTTCCCCTCTGATTTATTTGAGAGAAAACAGATGCTAGAATTCTTCCCCACTACAACAGATTTAGTTTGAGAAGCTCAATCAGGACCTTATCTCGGCCAGGGGTCTCGCTGGCTCTCATTTGACGGATCTTACTGCACACATCTTCCACCAGTACAGGGGCACAATTAGGGAGGTCACCCAGCATTCTGTCCTCTACCCAAGTATTGTTGGAAGAACTAGAGCAAAACAGCTCCTTAAAGTATCTCATCCATCTGGAAGCAGAGATACATGATGGCAAGCTGGATCTCTGTTTCATGGCCATAGAAACAACTTCCCAAAAACTTGATACATCATTGTTAAGGGGGCTCCAACCCTTGTACTTTTTTTCTGTCTTTTTATCCTGAATTAATTTTTTGTACTTTTTTTAGGTCCAGTAATTTCCCTAGAACATATAAAGTATTATCTCTTTTAAATTCCCTATGCAGTTGCTGAATCCTTCTTTTCAGAGTTTTGTGCTCAGAATTGAACCACTTCTTCCTTTTCTGGAGTTCGGACATGTTCATGGGCTTAAGTGGGCACAGGTAGAAAGACTCAAATAAATTAAAGAGATTATATAGTAGCTTCTAATGAGAATGTAACTGGGTAATATCTAAAGATTTCGTCCTTGATTAGAACTGACTTCAGTTGACTCTAGGATACTTCAAATGCTCCCTTCCCGTTGCTGGGGCCAGGAGGCATATTTCATTACCCTGCTGGAGCAATTGCCCTTGTCCATTTATGAGAAGGTGACTCTCAACTTAAGACATCAAAATGAGAGAGACGGGTAAATGATCTCCAACCATAAATTCCTGTACAGAAAGGCTCTTTATCAAGTGTAGAAAGTCAAAAGCCACCAGAAAGTAATAACACTTGCCTCCCTGGCATTAAAAAATGTAAAATCTCCCCTATGATCACTCTCTGTACATCCATTCACTATGGTGAGTCCCTTTAATAAAGAAAAGTTGAAGAGTCTCGGGCTTGCTGTATTAATACAACTGTCCTTTGATGACCCTGAGGTCATCAGAAGGAAAAGGCTATCCTCTGGGCTGAACACTATCCAAGTAGCTAGCAAGGTTTCATTATCACTACCAACTTTGGCATTGAAGTCACCTGCTAAAATAGTCATTGTATCTAGGAAAGACTCCATTAATTGATCATATAAGCCATTTATAGTATTCTAGTTTTCATTCATGGTTGCCCAACTAGCAGCAGAAGATAAAAATCAAAGGGCAGTTATCCAAAGTAACCCAAGACAGCCAATACCAAATCATAAGAAATCAGAACTTTGGTCAAGGTGATGTTTAATGCAGTGGAAATCGAAAAAGCTAGACCGGCCCTGGGTCTCCCTCCCCTAATCCCAAATGAGGCTTTCCTTATAAATGGGATGCAGCTAGGAAGCAACTTCATTTAAGGCCCATGTTTCTTGGAGCAGAATAATGTCATATTGGGGTAAAAATGTGGTGAGCAGTGCTATCCCATCCTGCAGTGTTCCAGCTGGGTATTTTGAGTTGATTTGCCTCAACTGGTCACGAGTTCACACTGTTCAATACCAGGAGCACAAGGAACAGAGCACCCATTTTTGGACCAAATCTGAACACTTGGTTCAAGCGGTAAAAGAGCAAGAGTAGCAGGTTGTTCAAGTGGTACTGGAGCAGAGGTAGTGGATCGTTCAAGCAGACACATCCCTAGCCATGAAGGGAGCAAGCACCCCTAGTAGGTTTTATTCCTAAATAAGGTAGAATTCCACCCACCATTTTTGGTGAGTGTAAGAGGTCTTGTATGATTGGCCCTGATGGGGGCTTTCCTAGTTCAATAGATCTATATTTTTTTAAACAACCAGGAGTCTTGTTTTGTTTTTGTTATAGCACATCACCTGCTCTCCCCTGCTATCTGAGTGCCTGCTTGTAATTAATTGATTTGGCTTGTAGCTGTTGCGTGCACATGATAATATTAACTGCTCTACAACTGGGAGGGCTCCAAACAAATCTGGAAAGCTGTTATCAACTGCATTTTAATCTGTATCCTTCATTGACATAGGGACATGTAACTGTTGCTTAGGTGCCAGGCTGCTATTTCCGCTCTCCATGAACTGGAACTGCTTTTAAAAGAATCATACAAAAGTTTTCCTGCAGTCTAATATGACACAGTATGACAATTACTTCAAAACTGAGTTGATGTGTAAGTTTCAAGGCGTAAGTTCGACTACAGCCTTAGTTAGTGTTGCTGACTTCTAACTGGCCCCTTACCTTGCCCTTTAGCCATTGTTTCATCCGCAGCAGTTAGCAGGTGATGATGTTTGTTGTGAAAGCATCACCTGCTCCTTCCTGTCTGGCAAGGGTCTGGTTTTATTTTTGTTTTAAGTGTAAGAGCAATCTAGGCTGTTTCGTTTCTGGCCAGCCAGCAACCTGGCCTCAGTCAAAGTGAGTGAAAGAGAGAGAGCGACTGCTGGCTTAATTATGTTTGGAGTTTTGCTGGCACCATGGCCTTTTTCAGACTAAATATGAAATGACATGTTTAGGTCAAACGTCTTTCTTTAATCATAAAGTGGTTTCATGGTGTTGAGAATATAAAAGGCTGATTCCTGAAGGACAGAATGAGTGTCTTTGCAGCTGTCTCTTTCCCTTTACTCCAGATGTTCAGTAGGCTTTTAACTCCTCTAGCACTGCATCTCTGGCATCTATGAATACTACCTGTGCCAGAGGCTGGTATGCTAACTATGAAAGGTTCCATTTGTACTGGCTAGCATTGGAGTTTCAATTTGTTTTTAGGAAGAGGCTAGTGGGAGTTGTGGTGGAACGTGCCTGCTCTGGCCTGCAGGCCCTATTCTGCCCTGCCTTCCTAGGTATTTTTCCACACCTGGAGAGGCTTCCACTCTCAGGGTAGCCCACTACCACCACCTGACCATTGTACGGAATTGCTCACTGGGAGGGTCAGGATTCCCAGCTTCCCTTCCCAGTTCTGAGGCCTTGCCTCTGTGTCTCCTGCTGCCCAGCACCTGGCCATCATGGGGACAGTTTACTGCTTTCTGCACCCTTAGAGGAATAGCCACTCACCAACTGCCTGCCCTCTCCCTGGTGCACCTTTTAAAATAGCGTGCCCGAGACAATGGAGGTCTGTGTGGTACAGAGAACCACAACCCGCATCGAAAGTTATTAAGTGTTTATTAAAAAGAAAATGTTTGCAAGCATACTTTTAGCACAGCACCTGATTGAGCAAGGGGACCAAAAGAAATGGGGAAAACACAAATCCTCTGTCCCTCTTGCTATACATGCCCTATCAGATGTTAAAATACAGTACAGGCTCTTTAGCTTTAAGAAGTTACAGATCTCTAGTTTCCATTACCTTACCTTGAAACTTGCTCCAGCTCTTGAGGCAAGCCCATGGCCAAAATGGCTGCCTTCCCAGAAGAGAGGTCTTTGTCCTCTCATGGATGCAGCACCCAAGGAAAGGAGAGCTCCTTCCTGTGGCAAGGAGTTTTTATCCTATCTATTTCCCTATCCGCTGACCCAGCCAGGCCAGGTCACAGAAGCATTTCCTGGAGATCTCCAGGAACTGCCTTCCTGGAGAATATTTAGGATTTCATTCCTTCAAGCCTCTATTTCCTGCTAGGAGAAGGGGAAGCAGTTGCCCCACCCATTACCTTTCCTGCTAGATCTATTTAGCATTTGTATGAAGGTAAGCTGGAAATCAGTACAGCTGCCCCATGCCTGTTCTTTGCCCAAACAGTCTTCAAGGGCATCCCCATGTAGAGCACATTGCATTAATCTAATCTAGATGTTAGCAGGGCATCCATCACAGTGGCAAGGTCTTTTCTGCCCAGGAAGTTGGCTTACCAGTCAAAGCTGCTGAAAGGCACGCCTGGCGACCACTGCCACCTGTTCATCCAATAGGAGGCCTGGGTCCTGGAGTACCCCCAACCTACGAACCTGTTCCTTTAGGGGGCGTGCAATCCGATCCAGAAAAGCAGATAACCCATTTTCTGGATTAGACCTTCCCCCCACCAATAATCTCAATTTTGCCTGTAATGGTGAGATCAAACACATCATGACACAAGCAAAAGTATCAAATCCCAGTCTCATTGTGGTTGGATAAATGGTGATGCTAGTGGAGAGTGCCATCAAGGTGCAGCTGACATATGGCGACCCTGTAGGGTTTTCAAGGCAAGAGGACATTCAGAGGTAGATTGCCATTGCCTTTCTCTTGGGATACTAGCCAGGGCTGACCCTGCTTAGCTTCTGAGATCTGACAAGATAAGAGCTAGCCTGGGCCTCCAAGGTCAGGGCAGTTGGATAAATACTAGCTTCTGATACAGGGGTATGTTCAAACATCCAGCATACAAAGCAGATGTAAAATCACCTCAGGGTTACTGTGTCCTGTCAAAAGTAACTTGGGAACTAACTCACACCTGAGAGAATGATTTAGGGGTCACGGACATTTGCAGAAAGGCTACAGAACTGCAGCTGAGCAGAGGAGGTGAGGAAAATGTTAGACCCCTGCCACTCCAAACTTGTCAGATTTCAACATGATCATTCATTCAAGGCATCCTTCCTTAACATAGATCTTACTGCAACTTCATGATTACTTACAGCCTTTTATGGAGAAGGGATGTGAGATTCTGTGCTTTATGCAGGGAAAGTTTAATAATCTGTAACATTATAAAATCTAATTCTTGATGGGAGTACCTGGATTCCAGCAAGTATTGTGGTGTTCCTTCTCTACGGATTGAAATATTAATAATTGGGATTCAGTTCTGTTCATTGTAAATCCACGTTTGGTTTAGAAAATGCAGTGTGCTCAAATCCGCCCCCCCCTTTTTTTAAAAGAGAGATTCCAGCATCTCACTGATTAGAGCTTAGTTTTGATCATGCCAGACGGCATGAGGTAGAACAGTGAGCCCCAAATAGTGATCAACTCGCTCTGTGACATTAAAAAAGGAAACACAAGTTATTTCGGGAACAAAAGCCTGAGAGTTTGTGGCTCTTTTAAAAATAAATGACCTGACAGTTGCTTTCTGAGCTGTGGGCTGCTTGCTTAGAGAACTTTCAGCTTTATTCATGAGTCATTCAGTTGAAAATAGCAGTCAGTGAGCACAGAAAAGCCATGCAGGGCTAGTTAGATAGACTGAGGCTGCGATCTAGTGCACCCTTGCATGGGAAATAAGCCCACAGTAGGGCTTATTCCCGAATAAATTTGCATAGGGGTGGGTTATGTTGCATGACTGCAGTGCTATGCGCTCTTGCTTGGGAGTAAGTCCCACTGACCCCAGTGAGACTTATTTTTGACACAGGATCAAGTCTCTGGGGTTGTTCTGGCTGGCAGTCTATCTTCTGTTGCATAAAATATGCCAACTGCTCTAGCTCTTCCTCAGAGACTAAATGAGAGAGTCATTTCTGGCATAAAATGTAATATGGGACTTCTTTGCCTTCGTATGATAACCTAAGTGTAAAGATCTAGGGATCTTTGCAAGATCTGTTCTCTCAGCTGCCTCCCCAGATGCAGATAGGGAGGTAGCCATGTGACCAGGAAGGACTGTGGATGCATTCTTTGGGGGCCCAGGATCCCTCCCTGCCTGGCATTTGACATAAATGACCAGAGCTATCGTGGCTGGAAGATAGATGCCTTTGTCTCAGAGCCTGGAAAAATCACTGCCAGTCACAGTGCACAATGCCAGCCTCTTCTTGTCAATCTTACAAATCGGGAGGGACCAAGATGCCCTTCTCAGTTTCTTTTTTGGTCCCCCCACATTCTCAGTGTGAATGGTTTTGGGCCACCCATTTTAATCGCTGCTAGCAATTATTTGTTTTTGTTATGATTTTTACCCATTGCATGTAATTTATCCCTATCATGTAAAATGGTAATTTATTGACACACAAATAATGTTAGAAAGAACGCAAACGTCAAGCTGATTGTCTTTGCCAGCATCAAAATTTGCTGACACGTTTATAGGGTAAGTAAGGGATGAGTGCAATGAGCTAAAGAGGCCTTCAAATACATGTGGCCATGGAACAGAACGACATCACCAAACAAAGTGCCGGTTCTGCCCCCAACGAGCAGCTGACAGCAGGAGGCTGTAAAAGTGGTGACTCAACAAACACACAAATGGAACAGTTACAATCAGGAAAATCCCCTCCTAGTGCTGTGGTGTGTCGTTCTGTAGGGATGCAAGCATCTGTGTTCCCTGGCATTTTTACAGTAAGTCATGTATCATTTCAGATTAAGCCCAGGGATGGCAAGGGGGGAGCTGCAGTCTTTTTAGCATATTTAAGGATTTAGCTTCTCTTTTATTGCACCGAAACTGAGATATCTGGAAGTGCTGGGATCTTCTGACTCATTTGGTGAAGTTGTCATATGATTAAATATCATCAGTAAAGTGCATTCTTTAAGGTCTCAGGTTCAGCCTCTAGGACCAGTTCTATTGATGTCTGGCAAAAAGTGCCAGAGTCATGACCCAAGAGTGACTGTTGAATATGTCCCAATTGTTTCCAGTGTCTTATTTAATCTAGAAGATATAGACTTTTTGAGCCCCAAAACATTTATATTCCAGATTTTTATTCCAGTTTTTAACCTTTAAGATGGCTGCGGATGTGTTTCTGCATATCTCTATCACAGTCACCGTTTTTCTTACCCCTTACCAGCATGTTGCAGTGGTGGAGAGTTGCATTAGACTGGCCCAGAGCCACCAGAGAATCCACTTGCAAACAGTGGTGTGGCCCAATGACTCTGAACAATAGTCAAGACAACTTGAATAATTGCATGGTTATGAAAGACAATTTTCAAATGTTTTAAATTAAGAACATAACGATATTAATCTTCAACCAAAGCTTCAATTTAAAACATTTTGTAATCCAGTTCTGAGGTTAGGAAAAACAAACAGTTTCTGAGCACAGAGTTTTAAAACTACAGTACTGAGCAAATTAAGATGGAACCAAAAGATGGAGTCTTCTGTTTGTCACTCCACATGTATATGTTGAGACATGACTAAGGTGAAAGATGGATGAAAACACATTTGATGTGACTTTTCTTGCAGACCCCAAATGGATTGCTGCTGACCCCAAGTCCACTGCTGTCCAGCATTCACTTCTGGAGCAGCCTCAGTCCTGTCGCTCCTTTGAGTCCTGCCAGGCTGCAAGGACCAAATACCTTGTTTCAGGTAGGTAACTGTACTCTCATGGGTGGTTCTTTTTGGCTTTACCTGAGAGACATATGCCAGGTAACTTGGATTTTCAGGACAGTAGTTTGTACTGCATTAGAAATCTTTATCTCTGGTTTCAAAATCCCATTATAATACATCAGGCAAGAAAACAGTCATACTTGATGAGCAAAAGTGATGCCCCTCCATCTTTCAGAAAATAAGAGATTGTCTCATACTGTTAACAGTGAGACTGTTAACAAAGAGCAAGAATTGTACCCAGTGCAGTGATGGACAGTCAGGGTTTTCCCCAGAGTCAACAGAAGGAGGAAATCCCCATTATACAATCATGTTCCTCCAGCCCTCAGGATCCTTTCTTCCTGCTTAAGCACATCTTCTATTGGAGATTCACGTAACTTTATGGAAGGTTAGGCTGGAAGACTTTAAACTTTGCTTGGTGGAGTGGCATGATACATGCGGCTATGTGTATCACACTGTGTAGTAGTGCACTGGTCAAAGGATGGCTAATTATTAATATCTACTATTCCAAGTGATTCCCAGGAGATGGAGATCAGTTCACCTGGAGAAAATGGCCACTTTGGAAGGTGCACTCTATGGCATTATACCCCATTGAAATCCCTGTCCTCCTCAGGTTCCACCCCCAAACTCTTCAGGTGAGTTTGGCAACCTTAGTACATTGTTGATAGTCCAAGAACATAAATAACTCCCATCCTTACCATAGTTAGTGACAGTGCATGGGCCTTACACAATTAACCACAGTATGATATTTCATTCCAAGTTTGAGGCCAAACAGATTGTACTTCAAAGCTGCCTGCATCACTGCTGCAGAAAGACACAGGGAGACTAAGCTGTCAATGTGCCGTAGTGAAAGCTATGTCAAGGGGAACTTTTCCAGAGATTACCTGTCCCATAGAAAAAGGTCTACAGCAAGCATAGGTTACATAAATACACATGAAGTTGTCTTATATTGAGTCAGTTCGTTGGTCTATCAAGGTCAGTATTATCCATTCTGACTGGCAGAAGCTCAGGGAGAGATCTTTGACATCACCAACAAAACAATCCTCCTTGTATTCTTGTTTTTTTTTTTTACTGGTGATGCCAGGGATTGAATCTGGGACCTTCTGCATGCAGGGCAGATGCTCTGCTAACCCTTGGTCTGTCCCTGACAATGGTCTCTGCGCTCTTATCCTAAAGAGAGAGGGCAGAGATGTTAGTGTAGTCACTAGAGGCTGGTATAGCTTGCTTGGCTGATGCAGAAAAAATCATGCTCACCAGCCTAGTTAACGGATGAGCAGGTAGCTAAACATTAGCAGATTGCTGTCAGGGAGCAAGCAAAGCAAATGTGATTGCAGAAATACTTTTCCCATGAGGGTGATGTAATTTTGGACCACCATGATCCTAAATCATCAAGCATGGTGCCTCTGAATGGTCATGTGTTCTTTGTAGGCTGCCAAGCTGCTTATTAACCAAGCCTCTGTAGCAGCACCATTGGGGCATGTGTTCTTCAAGTATCTTGGTTTGTTTTGTCATGTCTTTTATTCCTTGTTTCAAGGAAGCAGAAAAGACAGATCAAACTTGGGTCAGAGTCCTCCAGTAAAAAGTGTACATGTTGTTTGTTTTTCTCTGCTATATCCATTCAAATGTGGTAGCAACTCCCCCACCCCCAAGATTATGTGTTTGCATGTTGGTGTGCATCACAAACTGAGGAGCAAAACCAGTTTGTGGGTCCCCCCCCTTCCTGCTCAATGAGTGCACACACTCCAATGATGAGAAAAAAAGCAATGAAATTAAATGACACCAGGTAGCAAGGAAGGAAAAAGATTGGAAAATCAAGGTTTGTCCCAATTATATTGCAGTTCTTGCTGAGAATATGACCTTCTACATAACCATCCTAGAGCTCTCTTTCACCTCAAATAAACTTTTTATTTTTAGCGTTTTGCCACTTTGCACACTTGATTAGAGACGACCTGTTAGGATCAGATAGAAGCATCCAAAGACTTGCCCTGTAGTGCAAACCAAGTGCATCCAGCAAATGTTAGTGATAAATAGAAGTGAAAAGGGAATATGGATCTGTCACATCAAGGAGCCTTATTTGACTAATATGTGGTTCAGAGAAAGGTCAAGATGACAAATCTGTTAGTGTAGAGAAAGTGTTCTTCTTAAGAACCGAACAAGAAGTGGCAACAGCAGCTGAACCTGAACCAACTCTCCAAATATTTTACTGAAAATAAAGGCTAGGTGAGGACTGATAGTTCTCTTCCACCAATAGCCTTGCACTTTGAGGGCAAAGCAGAGCCTTCCGTATTTCAGAAGTGTATTTGGGTATTAAAAGAACACATGGGGAAGGGGAAATAATCCAAATGAAGAAGATCCCCTGGCCTTGACCCAGATTTTCCTTTCTGCTCTACCGCAAGTTGTTAGGGTCTTGAGCAGGCCAGTCTCCTCCCCTCCCCCTGCTTAGGTGACCGTCCGCTGCTTTTGACATTCTAAGGGCCCAGAAAATGCTCAGCCGTCCTCGTGCCAGTTTTGGACTGCTCTATCTTTATTTTTTCAAATTTACATTCTAGTATTTTCTTTCATATTTATGGAGTCTCCCTAAATATGAAGAAATCGTGACCTTGCTGCTGGGCCCCACAGAAATCCAAGCTTTGTTTGCCTGATACGGGGTGCCCAGATATTAATAACCCGCAAGATGCAGGCATCATCCAAAAGTTATGGAAGCGGGGAGGGTCTTTGAAGCACAGTGTGAGCTTCCTTCCCATTTTTTGAGGAGTCCAAATCCAGAGTTTTTTCCTTCCCCGTTTCTGTGTGCATATGGCTGAGGTTCTTTTTGTTTTCAGAACAATGTGCCATCTATACCTCCTTTCCCCTGCAGCAGGAAGAAGAGGTACTATGATGAGACAGAAGGGCGGTTTGTGTTTGAGCTGCCACATTGATGCTTTGTTATGTCGTATACACAAGGGCCAAAGCAGATGCTATGTGGCAGTTATTTTGGGGCTGTATCAGCCAAGTTAACATATAAAACAGGGTGGCCTAATTTTTAACATCCAAAGGAATGCATGGTAGGACAGAACAGAATTAGGGATATGCAATTTTTTTTAATCGGTATTTTTTGGTTCGGGTCTATTGGACCTGAAAATTTTTGGTATTTCTGAAAAATCCCAGATCGCAATACCGGTATAGTATTCAGGTCTGGGATTTTTTGGAAATCTGGAATTTTTTCAGGTCCAGTAGACCCAAGAATGATAGTACTATCAGTTTAAAAAAAGATAGCTCAATCCTGGGGCTGGCTTGGCTTCTCCTGCAGCGCGGTTTAAACCATGATGTAGGAGAAGCTGGCCCGAGGGTCTGTGTGCCACGGGGAGGACTCTCCCTGCCGCACACAGATTTGGCTGGGATGACTTCTGCAGCACGGTTTAAACTGCGACACAGGAGAAGCTGGCCCTGGGATCTGTGTGCCATGGGGAGGTCTCTCCCTGCCACAGACCTGGGGTGGCTTCTCCTGCGGTGTGGTTTAAACTGCTGCCCCAAGATGTGCATGCAGCAGGAAGGTCTCTCCCTGCCACACACAGAGAGCCAGTTTGGTGTAGTGGTTAGGAGCACAGACTCTAATCTGGGAGAACCAGGTTTGATTCCCCACTCCTCCACTTGCAGCTGCTGGCATGACCTTGGGTCAGTCACAAGTTCTTTTGGAGCTGTTCTCTCACGAACTGTTCTCAAAAGAGCTCTCTCAGCCCCACCTACCTCACAGGGTGTCTGTCATGGGAAGGGGAAGGAAAAGGAGATTGTAAGCTGCTCTGAGACTCCTTCCGGTAGTGAAGGGCGTGAGGTATAAATCCAGTCGCTTCTCTTCTTCTTCTCCTGCAGCGTGGTTTAAACTGTGATGCAGGAGAAGCTGGCCCCAGGGTCTGCATGCCGTGGGGCGGGCGGTCTCTTTCTGCTGCATGCAGACCTGGCTGGGGTGGCTTCTCCTGCAGCCCGGCTTAAACCAGGTTCCCCAAGAAGCCAGCCCTCAGGCTTTCAACTTTCTGAAATCCTGAATTTTTTGGGTCCAGTAGACCTGAGAAGAAAAATACTGGTAAAAAAAATCAGGCCAGTCAATCCTGGGGATGGCTTGGCTTCTCCTGGTCACTCAGCCTTTACTCTTTGTGCTTGGCTTTCTTGACACACCCCAACCCCTCACCCTTTCCTCCATGGAAGGAAGGATTTACCCCCTTGTGTAGACAAATCTTTTTTTGTTTTGTTTTTAAAATTCCTAATACTAATTACAGGGATCCCCAGTCTTTTTGAGCCTGCAGGCACATTGGGAATTCTGACATGGCATCAGGGCTATTTTTGGGCAGGAACACACAGGAACGGCGTTCCGACTGGCTTCTGAGTTGGACACACCTACAGCCCCCCCCCCGGTTTCCCAGGTGCCTCGAAAACTGTGGGGTGCCTGGGGAAGTCAAGCTGATCCAAGGAGGGAAGGCAGTTTAAACTGCCTCCCCTCCTTGGGTTCCCCAGGCACCCCGCAGCTTGTGATCCAAAAACTGCCTTCCTTCCCTCAGGTTCCCCATGTGCCCTGCAAGCCGTGGGGCACCTGGGGAAGCCAATCCTGGGAGGCAGCTCTGCTGTTGGGGGTGTGGCCTAATATACTAATGAGTTTCTGTGGTTTGGTGTGGCCTGTTATACTAATGAGTTCCTGCTGGGCTTTTTCTACAAAAAAAAGCCCTGCATGGCATGGTTAGTACACCAACAAAATGGCTGCCACAAGACGTGGAGCCAGCTACAAAATGATCGACACAGCTTAACTTGAGTAACACAGCATAGATATGGCAGCTGCTGCCAAAGCACATTTTAAAAAATCTGCGCAACCAGTCAGAAGCCTTGCTGGGCAAAAGGCCTATGTGGCCCCACCTACTTTCTCAAAACACTTGGTGGGTGCCAGAAAAGATGTGGGGAGGGGCACCATGGCACCTGCAGGCACCATGTTGGGGATACCTGCTCCATAAGGTGCGCCTGTGCCTAGATATATTCAGCCTCCTCCCCCACTGTATTTATTTTTTGTAGGAATTTAATTTTTTATGGGTTTGGGGGATATTTGTTACTACTGTCGAGTCTGGTGGGAACTGTTGCAGAGCAGCTCCTGCTGGCCTGCTTCATTGTTCGCAGCCTGCTAGAGACACGTACATGACTGAACATTAAGTACCAGCTGCCTGAAAGCAGTTGATGAGATGGATGGCCAATATGCTCCTTTCTGTTTGCCAGCCGTTTGTTGTCAAGAAAACTTTTAAAAACCAGTGTGCAGCACCAGATGTCCAAATATTGGGATGAACCTTTGAATGGAGGGCATCCCCCCCCCCCCCCCCGGGGACATTGCATATGCCTAGCTCCTCTTCTAGCAGTATAATATATTAATATAGCACATAAGAAAAAGGAAAAAAAGAGATTGGTACTTTAACTACAGCAACCTTCTTCAAAAATCCTGCTTTTTTAAAAGGCACGTCTGTGTGAAAATAAACTAACATGGCAAACTGGAAAAATGTGGAGGAAAGACAAAACAGAAAAAAGGAAGCTGGCACTGTGACACCACCAATGATAACAGCACCCTTGCTCAAAAATCTTGATTTTTAAAGGCATGTCTGTAAGGAAATCAATGAATGGCGCAACTGGGAAAAGGCAGAGGGAGGAAAGATATTCAGAACCCTTGTGCTCAATGTGATTCTCATGCTAGCAGATCGACTGCTAAGAAAAACAGGAATAAGTCGTGTGTCCAGAAAGCCTGTGTGTAAATGTAATAAAATGCCTATTTATAGAGTAGAAAAGAAAAAAAGGACCAGAATTTAGACCTCCTTGTGAACTTGCGTATTCCAGAGGCTCCTTTTTGGCTTCCCCGAAATGGAACTACTTGTGCTCAAATAGTTACGGGTGTTTGGGTGTGTGTGTGGAAAGTGACAAAATCAATTATAAAAGACCAGGTGACGCATACTTCCTGTGGAAGCTCTTCCTTCATGAGGAGGCAGGGAGCTGTTACCGAGGCTTACCCTAGAGAGATTATTTTGGTGCACAGTGTCCTGGAATGGTGAAACCAGTTTTGTCCAGGTTGGCATACAGGTAAAGCAACTTCCATTTCCCAGCAGAAAGAGGAGACAGTTCTGCATTAGTCAGCTTACTTCAATGGTGCAGGGTAACTGGGAGAACCTCTTACGGAATGTAATTAACTAACTCTGCATTTGAAAGCCTGAAACATAATTAGGGCAATGAGAGACTTGTTCAGAGCTGCAGTTACCCTGCAAGAAAGGTCTACACAATAGTAAGGTGGCACAACTGGAAACTGGTATTATCTGTGCACCAAGCATTTATACAGTAATTTGTTTGGTCATTATTTGCCTTATGATTGCACCAAACAACTTCAGGGAAGACCCTTGGACCTTTCAAGTCAGATAGTACGTAAACACTTAACAAAGAGAATTTAAGTCATAGCCAGAACAAGACAGGGCAAGTGGAGAAATCAGCAAACAGGCTGTGGTGTGTCAGAAGATGCCTTATTAGCTAATGAAGGCATGTTGCATAATAGGTGTATATGCTCCAGCTGTAGTTATAGACCAGGGATAATTTTTGTTTTCTGATACCTATCCTGAAGGAGTCACTATTCCTACTTGGATGTAGCAAGAGATTTTTGAGGAGCCTTTTAAAATATTTTGTTAGTGTGACTGCATTTCTTCTAGTTTCAGCCCTGGCTAGCCATCGTCTAGAGCTTAGATCGCATTGTTAGTGCTACATTCAAGCATTTCCATCTGCAGTCGTATCGAGACAGTGCCCATGTAGTGCCCGGACTGCAGTTTTACAGGCTTGGTTGATTTTGAATGACACCCTTTTTGCTTTGTAATCAGTGCAGAACAGGCTATTTTAGGAAACAGTGTACAGTAGGCTGAAAAGACCCTTCCACAGTGCATTTTGGGTTGGGGTGCTCCTGCAGTCTCTGCTTTCATCTATGAAACAGCAGCAGTTTAAGTAGAAAGGTAATTGCCTTGATTTCAGAATGAAAATTTACAGACAGTTGAATTTGTGACACTGTTTTCCCTATAGGACTATATACCTATAAACACTGTCAAACACCTATAATCCCTATAAACACTGACAAAAGTTAAACTGGCAGCATATGCATTTTTGTTGACCCTGGATCCCCCCCCCCATATCTTTCTCCTTGACTGATTATACAGTGAGGTGAGGTTGGGCTATAAATTTTGAAGGGCACCAAGCAGCTTGTGCTTCCTCTATCCTGAAACATCTTTAAAGACAACACAACAATCTACACATGGCCAGTAGGCCTTCCTGAACTCTCACATTTCTTCTGGTGGTGGTGGTGGTGGGGAGAGGCATTGAGGGGATAGTTAGGGTTGGCAGCTCAGAGTGGTGGTAGCCTCAGACAGCTCCCCCCCCTTGTTGAGCTCCCCCTGCCCTTCTTTTCTTCAGGAAATTGTTTTCACCTATGACATTCCAGCAGGGTAGCTGTATCAGTCTGTTGCTGTGAACACCAGAAAGAGATTCATGGCATTGTAAAGACTAAGCTGTGGCATTAACCGATAGACATTTTAAAACCATGTGCCATGGAAGCAATTACAATAAGGGGGCAGTCTTTTTAAAACAAAAGCATAACTTTTAAGAGCCTTTTACGCATCACACAAAATGAGATGGTAAAGCAGGGGTGTCAAACATATGGCCCACGGGACGAATCAAGCCTTTCCCAGGGGTCTTATCTGGCCCGCAAGCAACCTCCTTCCTCCTCCTCCTTACTGATGCTCTGCTCCACAACCGCTGAGCTCCCAGCAATTTTCCTCCCCAACGTCAGCTTCTATACTTCCTTTTATTCTTTCCAGTCATCACCCCCCCTTTCCCCGTCTTTGACTGCCTTCCCAGCTCAACTTCCAACCCAAAATGTGGGCGGCCGATTGGGCAAAGGCTAAGAGGAGAGGAGCCTGAGGGCAGGGAGGCAGAGGACAACCTGGAGCTGTGGAGCTGGTGGTGGTGGGCTGCAGGACAAAATGACATTTATGTCAGACAGCCCTCATAACAAATGAGTTCGACGCCCCTGTGGTAGAGTGACTGAGGTAGAAAAATGCCATGATGTAAACTGTGTTTGTCAAAATATGGAGGGATCTTGGTTACATGGAGCTTTTCGTTTGTTAGAACAAAGTTTGAATCCAGTGGCACCTTTAAGACCAACAAAGTTTTATTCAAGGTATAAGCTTTCATGTGCACGCACACTTCATACAGTGAAACAAGATGTCCTCAACCATTACATATGGGGGGTGGGGGTTAGTTGCCAGGAAGGGCCAATTAGAGTCAAAACAGAGACAGAAACAAAGTTGGAAATTACCAGTCCATAGGTAGAAGGTGTTGTAAAAGATGTTCTTCATCGGTCTATTCCGGTTTTAAAAAATCTGTTCATGTTTTAGAGTATTTTTATCTTGCTTTTTTGCCACAGTGGGGACATGGAGCAGCTTGCAATGTGAAATAAACATTTTTTAAAAAATCAGTTTACAAAAAACATCCCAATTAGTCCTCCAACTGCAGACTTCAAGCAGGCAAGAAACCAAGAGGACATTCCAAGCTGGTGGTGATGGTTCCACTGACATGGTGATGGTTCCAGACACCAGGCTAGGGCCCAAGAGGCTTTGTCTCCTGCCTCTCTGGCCACACCCAAGCTTTAAATTACTTGCTACAAGGGAGGGACAAACACACAGTGCAGCTCTTACTCTGCCGGCTTCGATGTTCTCAATTCCAAGTTTCTTAGCATTCCTTGAAGTTTCCAGATGAAGCTACTCTAATTAATACCTTGAAGATTAGATAGTAACAGGGATTTCTCCATTGCAGTAGTCATACATTTGGCAAAGTGCTCAGTAGAATATTTTTGTGACACATGTGCACCCTTCCTTTTGCAAAATTCCAACGTCAGTTTCTCTTCAGAGGAAATATTTGTGAAATCACTACCCAAAGAAGGCTCAGTTAGAGCTGTAGGTATGCAGTGCTTAATGTGCTTCTCAGACAATAAGGATTTCCCTTTGTTCCTCTTGCAGTTTCCAACTCTGCTAAATGGTCATATCCCAGTGCCAATTCCCAGCTTGGATGGGGCCTCTTCACCAGTGCTTCTTTCTCCAAATGCTCATAAATCCTGATGTCTCAGCAATCAAAGGACTCGCTAACAAACTGGATTTAACACAGCCATTCTGATGGGTTTCATTTTTTTCTGGTGACAGAGGACACAGTGAAAACCCTCTTTTACTATGGTTTGCACTTTTCATTACATGGATGGTCTACTTTTATTGTGTTTATTTAGCATTTTTTAAACAGTGGGTTTTTTGTATAAGAATCTGTTGCGCATTAAAATGAGTTATAATTTTTTATATCCTAGCTCTAAGTGTTGAACACTGTTAATGAAGTACTTTCTTAATAGAGCAAAAACAGTATCTAAAGGATGTGAAACTTTTTAATCTTGTATTTCTGCATATTATGCATATTGTGCTTTTGTAACTATAACCGGCTGTGCCTTCTTTTGCATAATGTTATATAAATGATTTTTTATACTTTCCAGTATTAAGATAAAGGTTGAAAAAGGAACCAAGTATTGGACAGCCCCCCCCCCCCGCTAGTATTTCAGTGTTTTCCCTGCAGTATTCCCCCCTTATATGGTGCAGTGTATTCATGTAACTTTGAATTAAGTACTTTCTAATTATGTAAAGAAGTTTTTTTAATTTCCTTGCTGAATTGAGAGGTCATAAATGTTTTGGCTCGGAAGTATGTTTAAGAATAGGACACCATTGAGATATAGGTGCTTAAATTCTTTGCTGTAAGAAAAGGAACATGGCCTTAAAATATTTACAGTCTTACAATAAGATGATGTAACCTTGCTCAGTACCACTCATTTTCTGTATTAACCATATTGTCAGAAAAAATACTTTAATCTTCATTTTCCTGAATATATCTTGCACTTTCCACATTTCTTCCCCCAGCAAGTGGCTCTAGTTTTGTTTGGCCAAAGCTTTTTTTAAAAAAATCTTAGGCTGTGTTAAGAAAATGTCTCTTTCCCTTATGAGTGCAAGACGCATGTACCATAACATCATGATGTTAACCTGTAAGAAGATACTGCTCTACCCAGAATGCTTTCAGGAGTAATTCTTCCCTGTACTAACCAGAAGTTGAGCGTTCTCATTTGGTAATACCAGGCAGTGGCAAAGAGTTTGTGACATAATTATTGGGTGACATGAGCAAAGGGTTCAGCCTGTGTGCCAAACAGCACAGCAGATGCAGAGCTCCTTTGCTGTACCCCAAAAGCAGAGATGTAGTAGGCTAGAAGTGAGCAGAAGGGGTCCATCCTATAGAGCAGTAAAATTAGGATGACTGCAAACTCTCCCACAGCTGCCCACATGCCCTGTTAAGACCCAGATCACAAAGCATCTTTTAGGACTTGCCGTTACAGAGGAATTATTTTTGTCCATTGCAATCATAAACAGATACATCAATCCCCAAACCACTGATACAGCATACTGAAACTTCTAAAGAAGGCTTAGTCCCTTTGTTTTGTGCAAAAAACCAAAACTACTCTCAATACAACATATACAGCGTGTGTGGTCAAGTACAACCCCAGTGCCGTTTCTTGACACATAATGTCTATTTGCTGCAATCTGGAAGATACAACACATTCACAGCTAGTCTAACTATAGACAATACTTAGATTAAATTAAATATCTTGTGTCACAGTCCCAAAGTTTATTTGAGAATTCATGTAAGACTGCAGTTTAGCTTAATTTAATATTGCAGTCTAGTTCTTTTGTGCTTATTAGAGTAGAAATGACAAACTTTTTGAGTTCTTAGGATTATGAAACTGAAACCAGTTTTGTAAAAGTAGTACAAAAGACTTGATAAAAGCTGCTACCTTCCTTCCCAATTGTTCTGAAATGAAACCCCCACCTTCCAATACCATGATTTCCAGTCTGCCTTTCATTGCAAGCAGCCAGTCATTCTAATCCTGGAGAATGAAGGAGCATGCTAAAAGAACTGGGAGATCCTGAGGCATTAATGAGTTAGGACCAAATATACTCTCTGTGCTTTTTTATGAAATAAGAACTATTTAAAATAAGTAAAGCCCCTGCAATTACAGCAAGAAAACATGGGAGAGAGAGAAGGACAGAATGAATAATTTGTCTCAGTGCTTTTATCATATCAGGAACATCCTGGGCAACAGAAGGGTTTCTGTCTGCTAAAACAAAAACAAAAAAATCTAGAATTTATCAGCTACTGTACAATTATTGTGTAGCAATGGAAATTTTATAGCAAATACAACAATGGCCTGTTAAGTATGGTAGATTACAACATTACACAATATTTGTGCAAAAATCTATAGTCTGTAGGATGGTTTTGGGGAGGCATACATTACATACAGTATCATAATGCTGAAAGTCCTGGACTTTGCCTTTATGTCTTTTTACATTAATGTAAAAAAGTATTGATACATTAATTGCATTAATAGTTACATTAATGAACTTCAGCTAAGTTTCTTCCAATTTATACTGACCAAGATGAATTAAGTCATCTGGGCTGTGTTTCATCTTTCCATTTTCAAGGGTCACTGAAATTTTTCACAAGATTTGCACTAAAGTAAACGTCACATCAAAAGCAGCCTTGAGGCTAGCTTGCAGAAGCATCCCTGGAATTCCTTTCTTTCTTTGAAAACAGCAAAAATGGCTCTCACACACCTATTGTTTCATAATGTTATGAGCACAATTTAAGGTTTTTTTAGGACTAAAGAATGAACATAATGAAATAAGGAACATACAAGTGATCTTACCTCTAATACATTTTCCTTAAATACCAAGAGACACACTACTCAGTCTATTGCCCTTAATGAATGTCTGATGTCTTTTCCTAGTGCCCCAAAATACCACACCTAATCCATTGTCCTTAGCCAACCCTCAACAGCTTATGCAACTGAAGGCTCCCATACTGAACTGGATACAATTCTTCAATAAATTAAAAAAAGCACAACATAATCCCTATAATACCTTTTTTTGGACCAACCAAGATGACACAAATCTTTGTAATGTGGTTGCTCCTGATAAAAAGTATATGGATTGTGTTCTAGGTTTAGGGATTTTTCTTTTCGAACAGGATGGCTGACGACTTGTTTCAATAAATGAAGCTACCAAAGCAGTGAAATGACTGCCCAAACTCACATGGACAGAATTTTTATTAGCAGTAATTTTTTACAAGCATAGTGCCTGGTATGATGGACTGAGCAAGGTATTAACAGCCCAAAGCATCCATTTGGCCACCTATAAACATCCTCCAGAACTAAGAAATCCTTTAATTTTCTTAATTCATTCTTTGCATTTGTAAACATTGGAATATCCAAGTTATTTACTTAACCTACCTCACAGGGCTGTTGTGAGGATCAGTGATATTTGTACAATGCTATAGAAAAAAATTAAAAGATTACTTAAGCGGCACGTAGCATTATTATAGTTAAAACTTTCCTAGCAATAGATGAGAGACCATAAAGCATTGCTTGCAATTAAACAATGTTTAATAAGAGCTTCAAAAATGGAAATCTGTCACTTGGAGGGTTGGGTTGGGGTTTTTTTGCTCCATGTTATAACAACCCTTTGTCCCTTCTCTAGTAGTAATGAACATTTTTATTTCTATATCCATTATGTCTTAGTAGTTCACCAGATTTTTAGAAATTTTTCAGAATCCTATTTTGATACTTTATGTAAAATGATAAATAACTAAGCTGTTAAAGAACCAATTTTTTTAATTCTAAGTTGTTAGCAAGCTTGCCTTAAAGATGTGTACAGGATGCTTAGTAATGTCATTAGGAAGAATCGTCATATTCCTGAAGGTACTCCGAGAAATGGGGCATATGCAACTGCTATGGTACACTAGATAGAAAGAATCTCAGCTTTCACTATAAAAACATTCAGTCCCTTAAACCTGCTAACTTAAATATGAAAATGAAAATATAATCAGAAAGAAAAATGACAAAATTCAAAATTTTGGCTGTTTTCCAGCTCATGTGTTCACACATCAATGTTTTTAAGCTTTCTCAAGAATATAAAGTAGTTTAATAGAAGTGGAACAGAAATTAATGGCAGCTTGTGGCATAGTTCCAATGGGTTTGCCTGTGCTGAGAAGTTAGCCCACCCTGCATTTGCATCTGGTGGCTTCTGTCCCTGCGCAAAAAGTGGCTCTTGGTAACTACAGACTGAATTACTTGTTCTTGTTTTGGATATTAAAAAAGATGGAATATGCTCTATTATTACTGGTGTAAAATAACAAGACACTTAACAGGATACACTGAAGGCAAGAGTAGTGGGATACCTTTATTTGGACCAATGCTAATGCCACAAAGTAGTACTGAGCAAGCTTTTGAGATGCCAGGAACTCCAGTCTAGATGCTCAGTAAAACATAAATAAGGGAACAGGAAGAGAACAATGCATTTTAGGGCATGAAGTACATGGAATTAAACCTTATTTTTTTAAAAAGCCTCTTATTCCCAAAAGAAGTGTCCCCCTTAATCCTGGGAACTGAGAGTGCAGCAAAAGGCTATGATTCCTTCCATGAAGGATTGGAATACAGTAATGCATGTTTGGCAGGCATCTGCCCCAGATGCAGCCACCTTCAGAGCCTGCTGTACAACCAGATGTGCCACATGTGCAAACCAGGTTCCTGCACAGAGACTTTGGTCCCTTGACCAAAATGCTGATCTACAATTCAACAGAAGAATGTTCATCATAAAACATCCAAACACAATGAAGGATTTCCATATAATATTTATACTTTCAGAAGTACAATTTTTAATACAGGTCCATCAGTTAGAAACAACAGCAGTTTGTTAGCTCTACAAGGGCTTCTTTTAACGTAAAACCAGCTTACAAATGCTGAAAAGCAGCAGTGGTCCAAGAAGTCACCATTAGGTGTGAATTTGTCTCTTTCCAGAAAATAAAAATGTTCCCAAATTCAATTTCCTAGAATCATGAAATATTAATAAAACATCCCCAAACATGCCACAATCACTATTCACAAATAAAGTTAAAATGAAACATACAATTTGTTTCACTTAATACTGTTAAATAACAATAATTAAAACTACAAGATTTCCTGAACAGAAATGGTAGGACCCCTGAATATTTTACAGTGAACATCAGGAAAAAAATTAAGTTATCTATGACTATTTTCATGATATACCAGCCAAAGATTTACATAACCATTTCAAAATATACCAATAAAGATTTACAGTCTCTTGAAGATGCACTAAACAAATAGGTTCAGGAAGGTGAACACAAATGCTTAAAAATACTGTTACTATCACCATAAGGTACTTATGATACTCACTGAGATGCATAAGCTTAGTAGTAACATGGACTAGCTCCAATGAACAGGTAACATCTATAAGTTCTCTCTCTAAGTTCTCATGCTTTACAAAGTCTGCAGTACAGAGTGATGTCTTCTCTAGTATGGACTTGTAGTCTTCCAGTGGATTTCCAGTGAATATGTAGTCACAGAACAGCTATGAAAGCACTGCATTAGGGTTAGGAGGAGAAGGAACAGGGCGGGGCTAGAAAGTCAGGCTCCCAAATGCTGGTTTTCAGTCAGACATCAAAAAGAATACCAAGCTTCCAAAACAACGCAGCAGAGAATGTACAGAATTCCTCCTCCCCAAACTGTACAGGTTAGAAAAGGAAGGAAGGGACGGCAACTGCATCAGGAGTCACATGCACGCATTTCTCCCACACGAGCCAAGCCTGATCAAATTCATAAGCCAATCTTCACTTAAGAGACAAGAAACCCAACAGCATGTAACAAAGCAACTATTTCTCACTCATTCAAATCCATCTCTGTACTAAATGCTTTTAAAATGAAGTTTGCAGTTTTTCAGTTACTTGACATCTACTATTAAAGAAGAAACTTAGGGCCACAAACTTAAGAGTGTTAAAGACAGTTTACCTATTTAACAGTCAAGAAAGCTATGTTTACATTCCAGGAAACATTGCAGTAAAAAAAGAGAGGGAGGGAGGGAGGGAGGGAGAATGAACTGCAGCAATAATTCATGAAGAGAAACTGATGCATTCACAGATTATATAAAGCCATTGCAACTTCTGCAGGCATTTCAACTGTTGGTTAACTATACAGACAGTAGTTATTTAGCAGCAATGATTCCGCAATAAATAATGCACTGTTTTTCTCAGTCCTGCACAAAAATGGCAGCTACTGTTACATTAACAGCTGTAACCTACTGGCTCTAATGGCAGAGGAGACCTTAAAACCAACTGTACAAAAATTTGTCACACTGTGACAACAAATATAAAAAACGTTAACCAGCAGGTCTGAAATAAAAAGACTGCTCTGTGAGGAGGACAGTGTAGACATACAGATTTCAAGTCCACCAAGAGAAGAACTGTCTTTCGAGTCCCTGATGGAGGTGTAAGACAGCCCTTGGCTTGAAACTGTGCTGCTCGCCTCAGAAAAGCATGCTTTGCCTTCTGTTCTTCCCATGTCCTAAAAAAGAAGGAAAGCATGAGTTTTGTTAAGGGACATTACAAGATATAGTCCTTGCTTGTGCATGCATCTCAACAGATAGGGATAGTGAACTTTGCTGTTGTGGCATGCGGCACTTGTATACCAATCTGTGGGAATGCACCCAGTGACACAGTGCAAGATGCTACCAATGCATTTTCTTCAGCCTAATCCCTGGTTTCCCTTCAAGCAAAAATACCATGCTTGCAACCTGCTTAAAAAAACATGTCTGAGGAATCTAAGTAATTCCAAGTATTCACCCACCAGGTGTCAGCAGTTCAACCCTTCAACTAGTACGAGCCTGAAAGAAGGGACAATCTTAGAAGCGTACATACCTGTCTCTGGATAAGTGGAATTGCGAAAGCCAGGATCTTTCTGCAGTTGAATCTCTTTCAGAGTGAATATTGACACACCTGAAACAATACAAGGAGTGGGTTTTTACCTAAACCTGCAGTAAAGCAATATGACCAGTACCCCAAACCAGCCTGGACTATGTTTGGGCACAGTTTCAGCTCACCAACCTTCAAAATCTAAATATAAAAATATTCCAACTTCCAACACCTCAAATTTACAGCCCTATCATTTTAAAAGATGCAAGAAATACTACAGTTGATACTTTCAAATAAATCAGTTTCTAAACCTTGGAAGGTTTTATGTTAGAGCAGTAACTATTAATCAGCAACCCAGTCTATCACAGAAAGAGCTCTCTTGGTAATTTACAAGAGGATTGTGTGCACTGTGATCAGTAATTGAAATCTTGTGCTGGGAGAGGAAAAGAGGAAGGAGACCTGATCCAACAGACCATGACTCCGTATGCCCCCGCACATTTTTTACCCTATGTCCTACAAGTACAAAAGGGTTCCAAGTGCTTTCAGGGGCTGTGTTTCTCTCATACACTTTTCTCACTGGATGAAGCCACTCTTAGGGCCAAACTACATGTCATTCTTGTTGAGTCAAGTACGACTTGCTTTCCATACAGCCACACAGTGTCTATGGGGAACAGCATTTTCAAGGTCCAGACAGACCTGATTTGGTTCAGAAGCATGGTGTGGGGGGAAGGGAGAGAAGGGGCTCATGCCCTTCCTTGGTGCTGTTTTCCTGAGCTGAAATGACCCTGTGTAGCTCCAAAATGAAGCAATTAACACCCCTAAAGGATGATCTCCCTCCTCAGCAAAGGAAAGGATCCTCAGAATGGGCACACAGATTGCAGTTCCCAAGTTGACTCCTGGATGATTCCTAGGTAACCACAAAGTTCCCTCCCTGCTTCCTTTAAACTGCTGTGTCAGAGCAGGCTAGGACTCCACGGCAAGCAGAGGCTTGTCCAGCAGTGTATAAATACAGCATGCTGCCATGTGAGCTTGGCCGCTCCCCTCACTCCATCCCTGGTGCAGAGAGGACAACTTGGAGAGCCAGTGTGGGTTAGGATCTGCGAGATCTGGGTTCAAATCCCCACAATGTCACGAAGTTTGCTGGATGCCCTTTTCTCAGCCTCTCCTACCTCACAAGGTTGTTGTGAAGATAAAATGGGGAAGGTAGAACCACCCTATACACTGTCCTGATATCCTTGGAGGAAAAGTAGGATAAAAATACAGCAGGCAGACAGACAGCTTTACTGCTTCTGGTTCGGGAGGCCGTGATTCAAGATGCAATTTACTGTGACATCTGAATGCTGGCATCTGAGTGAACTGGAATCCTCCCCACCCCCAAATTCTAAACTAGGGCTGTGCATTTGGTATATACGAAGCCAAATAAATAAATCGGTATTTTTCGGTTATTTATACAGCCAAATAACAGATCAGAGATCTGTATTCAGCTACCAAAGTAGCTGCCCTCGAATAACAATATTATTCGGCTTTTATTCGGGCTCCACTACTGGTAGAGCCCTGCAGCCCCTGCCACACAGCTCCCTGGTGAAGGGAAGGTATTTAAATTTTAACTACCTCCCCTTCCCTTCCCTCTTGGGCTTGTGCCGCCTCTGTGGCGTGACTCCCTTTGCTGGGGAGTCATGCTGTGGAGGCAGCACGAGCCCCAAAGGGAAGGGGATGTATTTAAAGTTAAAATACCTTCCCTTTGCTGTGGAGATGCCAGCCAACCTGCCTTGGCAGGCCAGCTGAGAAAGGGACGGGGAGGCATGAAACATGACTCCCTGATCTTTCTTTCCTTCCCCAGCCAACTTGCCTTGGTGGGCTGGCTGTGAAATATATTTGGGATTCGGGAATATCGGTATATACCAATATTTTGGGGGTATGGTATATTTGAACCCAAAAAGTACCAGGTTGTTTTTTTTTGTGCACACCCCTATTCTAAACCAGGATTAAGCAGAAGAATCCAAATAGGGTGTAACATAAGAACTTCAGTTCACCTAGATGCCTTCATTCTGATGTCATGGTGAATGTGGTGTTTGATTTAAGCCTTCACAAGCCAGGAAGCTATCCGTAGCCCTCTACGCCTGAGAGCAAGAGGAGTAAAGGCATAACATAACAACATAACAATTGGCTGTTGGACATGACATTTGCACAGGGGCACTGGCTCTTCTCTGCACAGGAAATGTATTGCCATCACGAATTGCATACTCTGAAGAACCCCTAACTGAATGCTGTAGATTGGCAGAGAACAGTCCTAAGAGTAGATTCAGGTGGGTAGCCATGTTGGTCTGAAGCAACAGAACAAAGTTTGATTCCAGTAGCACCTTTAAGACTAACAAAGTTTAATTCTGGATATAAGCTTTCATGTACATACTTTGTTGGTCTTAAAGATGCCACTGGACTCAAGGTGAGTCTAAAGAGTGGCAAGAGTTGCTGAATCAAAGCTTGCACATAATTGGGCTATGAGCTTCTCACAAGGTATTTCTGCTCCCCCCAGATCATTTTCAAGTATTGCTCTGGAATGGCTATTTTTCAACGAACGCTTTGACAAAATGGTGGTGATGGCAAGTGCCATCAAGTTGCAGCTGATTTATGTTGACCTTGTAGGGTTTTTGCAAGGCAAGAGATGTTTAGAGGTGGTTTGCTATTGCCTGCCTCTGCATAGCAAACCCGAGCTTCTTTGTTGGTCTCCCATCCAAATACTAACCAGGGCCAAATCTGCTTAGTTTCTGAGATCTGATGAGATCAGCCTAGCTTGGGTCATCCAGGTCAAGGCAAAAAATAAAACAGAAACAACCAAACAACCCCCCCAACCCACTACCATTTACAATTTCTAGTTACATGTTTCAATATTTCTTAATCTTTGCATCCCAGATTTAATGCAATTGAGACACCACAGGATTCTTGCAGAAGGCAGAATGGCACATGCCTGAAGTCCGCTCCCCCTGCACCAGACCCATTCACAGCAAGCTATGACTCTGCTCTGGCAGCCTTTCAATAATGGCAGCACAGTGGAATGCCTGGTTTTCTGACAGTCAACAAAGCAAGATGACTTGTGATCCTGTCAAATGCCAAACGTTCCCAGATGCAGAAGGCAACTGCAACTTGTAGAGAGTCAGAGCAAAAGTGTCACATGGCTGCATCTAGAAATCTGTGCTGGACTGAAAAGCTGCAGCAAAAAAAGAAAAAGAAAAAAGCAGCAGCAGCTGCCAGAGAGAGGCAAATGCAAAGGAAGGAAAACCACGGTAGGCATCATACAAGTGAACTAAATACAAATTAAGGAAAAAAAGGAGAAAACAAGTATCATCTACCTCAATCCAGAAGGAGAAGGGAAAGAACAGCCTGGCTGACACTGGCAAAGAGAGAATTCCACATGTGGAACAAAATTCCCTCCTGGATTCTGGTGAGGGGCCAAGACCTGTATTTACCTCCCATTAGACTGGCAGGTACATTTTGGGGTTTAGGAAGAAATCAGAAGGAACAACCCAGTCAAGTGAGGCAGGACACCATCGCACTCAATCCCAGGCCCAACAAATGCTGCCTGACCCAGGACAATGCTTACTTTCTGGTAGAGAATGTATCCTTGTTCCAAGGCTTCTAAAATACGCGTGCTTCATAGCCTCCTCTGCTGAAATTCTTTTTTTTGATTCATACTGTTAAACCAAAGGGGGGGGGGGGAAACATTTCAAATATTTTAACCATACTCAGCAGCATTCTTTACATGAATCCAACCCTAAATTCAATTCCTAGCATTTCTGGCTTCAATGATGCTTGGGTTTCAGGGCTGGTAAAGACCATGCTTGAGAGTAGATGGATGAAAAAGCTGTCTTCTCTTTTATGCCTGTCTTGAATGTGCCTTTTCAACGTGACATGAACCCCAAAAGGGTTCTTTACAGGTCAAGTATTCTGCTGCTTAAATGTAAAATTCTTTCTCCTAAGTGCCAACTTCATTTGGCCTTAGATTTTTTGTTGGAATTGCCTTCCTATTTGGAGGTATGTTTATTCTCTGTAAGACCAACAGCATTCTTGGTGATTCCCCTTCAGGTTATGGATCCTGTTTAGTTGGCTTTTACCAAATTTGCAAAGCAGTGAGCTATATCTGGCTGAATCCCAAATGGGATTCAGTAATGTTTTGTATGGGCTTGTCTGTTTGGCAGTAAAGATATTTGAAATTGCTATGGGCTCTTCTATTAAATTATGGGTTTTTAACGGATTTGATTATTTTTTGTAAGCTATGTTGGATATTAAGAGAAGTGGGACACTTAAAAAATAGCTAAATGACACCCAGCTTTCAGGGACATAACATGGCCTACAGCACTGGTACACACTTCGTAAATTAAAGGGAGTCACATTCACAGTTGCTATCGATCATAACAGCCACATTTGTTTCCATCCCTGGCATGAGGCCTACACCATAGAGAGGTTCAGTTTACTTATTCCTCTGGTGGTAATTGTTTCAATATGGCAGCCACCTGCCAACCACCTGCCTTGCTCACTTTTTGAAAGATGGGGCAGGTGCCACGATGGCCAACAGCGCTCAGAAAAGCCAGAAATGACACATCAAAGAGCCACGGAATGAATATCATTGGCCTACAGTCAGCTGCAAGTATGAAAAAACTGTTTGGTTGTCAGGACCTCTTGCATTACAGTCTATTTCTACAGGGTCACCTTTAATGTTTCCATCTTTTATCCTTTCTTGTAATCTTATTGTTGCTACTGTGTCATTTTCTGAGGTTGTTTCAAGAATTTTTACACACCTTCTTACCTCAATATCCAAGATAGTGTCAAAGGTAAACTTGGATAAATGGGGGTAAAGTTACTGGATATGGGACTAAAATCTACCCTAAAGCACAATATACTTCAATAGTAATGCTGCCACCATTTGCTGAGTAATAGGAAAACCCATTCACTATCAGGGTTATTTGTAGAATCCAGCATTTTGGATTAGTATGGCCTCTGTTGCTTTCAACCTCGCTTATAACAACTCTCTTATTAGTGTTTCATCACTGTTGCATATATATCACCTGGAACTGCATTACTCATTGTCAGAAACATTTCCAAGGCATGCTAATTGGGTAAATTAACATTAAGTGAAGTTAATGTGCATTCTACGATATTCGTTTTGATTAGAGTACTCAATTTTTCTTCTTCCGTAAAACAAGACTCTATATGTTCTGTGCCTAACCCTGTCTTCCTTCCACATTCTGTCCCAAGGAAATAAAATAATTTGCTCATGATTATGCAAGTTAACCAAATTTGCATTTAATTGCTTAGAAGTAGAATCAATAATTCATTATAACACTCAAGGTTTTGAGGTGTGTGGAGGGGGAAATGAGGGGGGTGATTGGCCAGGAGCCAAAAATGAGGAATGTTGACTGTGGGTGGTGGGCTGCAAGCGTAGAGACAAGAGATTAGCAATTACAAGGGGCTGCACAGTTTTAGTTCCATCCTCTGTCTTCCCATGTCTCCCAGTAGCTGCACAAGCCACTCGCCTCATATTCTCAGGGTTTTTCCTACAACAGCATGTACCATACAGTTGCTTGAAAAAGAATGCAGTACTCTACACATACCATTCTCATGGCTATGCAGAATATATAACTAAATACAAATTCCCCTAATTAAAGTCATTTATGAGTTCAGTAAAATTACAGGATTTTGTTATAAATGATATTATATATTAGTGAAAAAATGGGAAAAACCTAAGATGGCCACTAAATTCAAGGGCAATGGACCATCTCTCTCCTTGTGCATTTACATGCCCAGCAGTTAGTTTTATAGTCACATCTACCAAGCAAACCATTCAACAATTCACTATCCACCTGAAAAGCTCAACATACACGCATAAAGAGTAGAATGAACAGTTGCTTACTTGAAGAAATTTTACTATTAATTCAATTCCTTCCGAGTCTAGCCTAAAAACAGCACAAAAACAAAGCAAAATATGTTAGTGTTCAATGTTTATGCACATATAAGAACATAAGACAAGCTCTGCTGTATGTTCCACAGGAGGGCCACCAAGAGGGCATAGAGGCTCCAACCTTCCCCTAATGTTGCCTCCTGGCTCTGGGATTCAGAAGTTTAGTGACTCTGAATGTGGAGGGTTCCCCTCAGTCACCATGGCTAGTAGCTACTGATAGACCTTTTCTCCACAAATTCTCCATGAATCTGTCTAATCTCCTTTTAAAGCTGCCTGTGCCTGTAGCAACCACTATGTGTTCTGGCAGCAAAATCCACATTTTAATCACTCGCTGTGTAAAGAAGTATTTCCTTTTGTCTGTCCTGAATCTACTGCCCATCACTATTAATTATTCATAACATTCATTTTCAAAGTAAAATCAAATGATTGCCCCCCGCAATCATATTCCAACACTTCAATACTGGATGCAAGTAATTTTTCTATGTATTTACAAGAAATAGAGCTCCCTGAGTGAGCAACTCTGCTGATAAGGTTATGGGTCTAAAAGAGAGACAAGCACGTGCTTAGACTACATGTCTATCAAGGTCTGCTGAGCAGCCAAAATTCTTTCCATTGGCAGCTGCATCAAAAGGGCTGCCTGTCTCACATGAGGCCACCCTTAGCCTGCTCTTTAACTCCTTGCCTGTACAAGTGCCTCCATTTGCCTGTATAAGGCTAGTATGATGAGTCAAATGACGCAAGAAATATCTGAAAACACAAAATAAATACATACAAGCCTTGTTAAAAGTGTACTGTGAAAAGACATCCTGCAGAGCTGATATATTCAAATGCCTGCCAAGAACTCAGATGACTTTGGCCTCTCTTGCATTGTTATTTTTGTCACTTGTTTGTCCCTTGTGCTTCAGGAGTCCCCCCCCCCTTTTCCACATGTGTTTTGCTCCCTCTGGGACTACTAGAGAGAGCAAAACACATTTTGGGGGGATGGGACCCTGAAGCAGTAGGGGAAAATGAGTGACAAAAATGGCAATGTGGAAGAGGCCAATGACAAATTTGGGGGGCGGGGGCGATGCCCCATTTTACATGATATTGCGAGGCACCACATTTGTTCAGCACATGAAGCATTAATATACTACCAAATGTTGCTGCATCTCCCAGCTTAGTGTAAAACAAGAATACAGAAGAGCTAAATTCAGATGGGTAGCTGTGCTGGTCTGAAGCAGCAGAACAAGGTTTGAGTCCAGTGGTACTTTAAGAGCAACAATGTTTTATACTGGGTATGAGCTTCTGTGTGCATGCAACTTCCTCAGATACCTGAAGATACTTGAAGAAGTGTGCATGCACATAAAAGCTTACATCCAGAATAAAATTGTATAGAAGTGCTAAAGTTAGCCTAAAGATGGCGTACATATTAATCAGAATTTACTTTGTTACACATAGCTAAATCCATTCATGTGGCCTATGGTCATAGTCACAAACAGTTATGACAACAGCAGAAAACTACAGATGAAACTTCCAGTACCTTGGTGCATGGTTGATTAAAGGCTGTGGCTTGTATTTGGGGAAGTTGTAGTTCCTAAACTCATCACTGGATATAATACCTGGCCACGTTTCCTGTGATGGAGTTCCTGAGTTGAAAGATTAAACAAATGATGTCCATGCAAGGGAGGACAAATTAGATAAAAGCATCAAAATCACACAGTATTCGAATCCAAAGCTATCTGAAGAAGAGGCAAGCAAACAATTATATTTACTTAGTGTCTGTAAATTATAGATTATTTTTGTCAATTTATAAAGTAACCATTCTTTATATGGTTCAACAACAGTTCAACAACAGAAGTAACACCCCCTTTATGACTAGATGCATATTGTAATTATAGCAGGATACACATTCATCCTCTTTAAAAGAGCAAGGTAAAGCCTTTAATTTAGATGTAATTTAATTTAGTTGTAAAGTTAGTGCTAAGCATTTTATTTACCTAGAAGTCTGAAAATTAAGTGCAATTCGTCTTCAACAGTTGACCCAGGAAAGAGAGGTCTTCCAGATGCCATTTCAAAAAATATGCATCCAACGCCCCTTTAGAGAAAAAAAAAAGTTAAAAATGTGAGTTGGAACCCAATCCCCTACATAATTCCATTTTAAACATTTAGCTGCTCATGATCATGACAATTTGTACTTATTGCTACTGCTGATAAGAATGAGTTAACAGGCTCTAATATAAACAGGATCCCCATCAGTCTTATGACTGAGATTCCGAGACCCTAAATATGAAGGCCTACAGGAAATTTATCCATTTAAAAAACAAATTATTCAAGTACTTCCTACAACTAAGCTCAAGAGGATTAAAATATCCTTTCCTCCTTTTATTTATGATTTTAAATGTTTTTATGAAGATTACATCATTATAGAGTTTATAAGATCAAATATATATAGTATGCATAATTTAACTGAAAACAAAAAAATAGATGAAGAATAGAGAAAGACATACCACATATCAATTTGCGTAGAATATTCAGAAGATCCCAAAAGCACATCTGGAGGTCTATACCATAATGTGACTACCTCATTGGAGTAGGTCTTTGTAGGGACAGATTTTGCTCTAGCCAAGCCTTTTAAAACAAAGCACAGTATGAATTTTTTGATCTGATAGATTCACACATACTTTCATTTCAGTCCCTACAAAAATTCCATATGGTTCAAAAGGTACTACTGAATTTTTACAAAAAATATAATGCCTGCTCTTACAGAGCGAAGTCTTGCATCAGATTTTGAAACACCAATACTTTCTAGAGTTTAATGCTCTGAATGTGAATGAAGAGCACAAAGCTGGAGACATTCATTCTCCACTACATTTTGTTTCACTTCAGCATGACAGAGTTAATCATATGTCACTCAAAAGATACAATATGAATGTACAATCCACACAGTCACTGAAAGTGCAGTGGGAGGAGACAGAGGAAAGCAGTGTTGTTGAGCCGCAAGGGCCACTACGGAGCATATCCATTCCTTTCTAAAGCTATTGGAGCATGCATGTTCCCAGCCAGAAGCTGCCTGACACTGACATATATTAAAAGAGATGATGGGCCACAAAGATTATCAAAGCCCATTTTGGAGTGCCTACTCCTCCTCTTCAGACTTCTTTGTTCATCATGGCAACTGGGCTGCTATTGGCAGCTGTCACACCTGGCAGAAAAATCATGCTCTTATATTGTGTACTTGTTTAAACTGACAAGTCTGTTCCTGTTTTGAAGACTTAAAGAGCCTTCAGCTGGATGCATTTTTCCCACACAAGCAGCACTCCTGCTGGTAAGAAAGAGCCTATGCTGTGCTCTCCGGAGAATTGCTTTGTAAGAGAACAGCATAAGGCACTGCCCACACTACTTTAACGGAGCATGCACAGAAGGAGTTACTATGAAGAACCTCTGCATTCTCAAACAACGGAAGAGCATGCAGAGTTTTCTGAGGTGAGCATGAAAAGAGTGGCAGACAAGGGAGAAGGTGGAGCAGTCTGTATGAAGTCCTTCACCAGTAGGGTCCTCTACTGGTGAGGGTCTGAAATCAGTTACAGTTCTGGTTCAGGAAAAGGCCAACTGGCCATCGGGAAGTTTGAACACTTTCCTTTCTCCACCTTTTTCTCTCAGTCTTCCCTCTCTTCCTGCTTATTTTTGTACTTTTCTTCAAAAGCTTGTTCTTTGTCAGTCCCTAAAAATTACTGCTTTTAACAAGCATTTCAAGTGTGCTGGAAAATGTATAGAAGTGGTAGATGTGGGTAGGGAGCACAATTTAGTACAGAATACAAATCGAAAGAGCATTATACAAATGCTTCTTAACCAAGAGATTTCAACACTGTTAGCAGAGGGTCTAGAGCACTGAAATATCAAAGAGAGAAAATGCCACAAAATGTTACTGGCACTTCTAGGGATCACTCACTTCCTCATCATTAGGGAGGAAGGAGCTGAGAGCAAAGATACAAAGGATATAAAATCAGAGCTGAGTTAATTTTTTGTTGTTGAAATTTGCACATTCACTGAGAGAGTCTTTTTCTACAGCAAAAAAGGAGGAAATTTCTACTTTTTGTATGAGTTCTGGGTAGTAATCATAACTCACACACTACCTGTCTTCCACAAGATGTTTTGGGAATTGTGCAGACCCTGAGCTACTCAACAACCTTGGATCGAGAGAGTTCTGTAATCCCCAAGCTTCTTTGTCCAACTCTTTGAAAGCTATCCTCCCAATACAAACTAAAGATGCTCAGTCCTGTGTGTTGTGGACATCTGGTTCGTATACATGAAGTTCTATTCTTAATACCTAATAAAATTTACACAAGATTTTTGTTTACAAGTGAATCAACAAAACAAACCATTAGCTCCATACCAAAGTCCGCTAGCTTTAATTCCCCTCTTTCATTAATTAGCAGATTTTGTGGTTTTAGGTCTCGATGTAGCACTTTCCTTCTGTGACAGTATGCCAAACCACGCAGAATCTGGTATAAAAATAGCTATCAAAGACAGAAGAGGGGGGGGAGATTAATTCAAATTAGATTTTCAAAAGTGTTAAATGAACCTATCTTGTGCTCTAAAAGAAATACTTAAATGAATACAAAGGCAAAGTCTACTAAAGTAGTTAGCCATTCTCATGAACCAGATATCCAAATCTTTGATAGTAATTCTATCTATTAGAGAAGTATCAAGTGATTAATTTGAAATAGGTCAATTTCTCTGTGTTCTGTGTTTCCATGCCTCTGCTTACCCTTCCTTGTAATGCAGACATCTATTTGAAATGCAGCCACTTTTTTATACTTCCCACCATGCCGCACAAAGCAGATTGCAGGTTAAGCCAACCATATGAGAGAGAAAACAAAGGGAACCTTTCCAGCTCCACGTATCTTTAATTACATTTGTCATCTCTCCCACCCTGCACGCCCCCTCCCCTGATCATGAGAACTTCCATTGAGATGATTCCTTATTTTCAGTGGGTTTTTTATATGCCTGGCTAACAGCTCAGCAAAAGGAACCACCTGCTGAAGAGTTGAAAAAAGCTCTTCACACAGCAGGTATAATCAAGAAAGGAGCTTCAAGCTTATTACAATTCACCAGCTGACTGAGAAACAAACATACAAAACACCCTGGCAAAGTGCCACATTATTATTATTTTTGGTTGAATTCAACCACAGAATTGCCTGGGAATAAAATGCTTTTGTTGCTTCTCTCAAGGGTTTGCCAATGTATTTTGAAAGCAGTTTGAAAGCTGTTCTTTTTGCAGTGTCTTTAATGGAATCTTGATGGCATCTTTCTTTGCAGCAGTTCCTACATGTCCTGGGAGATGTCAAACCATAAGGTTTGCAATTATTGCATTTATGGATATTCTGTGTAGGTAATCTTTTCCTTTTCCCATCATACAAAGGAAAAATCCCAGTTCTGAATGTAGAACAGCAGCAGCTATTAATCATTTGCAAAGCATTCTTAGAAAATACTCTGCTACTTATGATTCCAAACTTTGTTCTGGTCTCTAGGGATGTGCATATGAACCGGGAAAATGTGGTTCATGTCAGTTCGTGGTCCTGCAAACCCTGTTGAAAGAGACTGTAGTACCTTTAAATGAGGTTTGCAGAAAGCCCAAAAAACAGCTGAGCATGAAGGAGCACTTGCCCACCTCTCAGCTGTTTTTTGGGCTGTCTTGTTTAAAGGGACTGCACAAGACTGCCTAAAACAGGGCTGCTCCCTGCCGCTCAGCTGTTTTTGTGGCTTTCATGAGGAACACAAAGCAGGGGTTTAAAGGGATTCTGAGTCCCTTTTAAATCCCTGCTTTCTGCTCTACTCACAAACTACCATGGACTGCTTTAAAAGTTCATATTAAGTTTGTGAAGGTATACCCACCACAAACTTTAGTTTGTAAACCATAAACAGGGCAAAATTAGTCATGAATTTTGCTTCGTGGTTTGGTTCATGCCCATCCCTACTAAACACCTCAGAGACACGAGCACGGGGTTACTTTGTTTGACTTATATCCCACCCTCCCCACCAAAACAGGCTCAGGACGGCTTAATGTTTTAAGTTCTTAAAACTTAATGTTTTAAGTTCACACCTCTGTTGAACTACATTGGCCTGAGCAAAAGGGATTTGCCCAAACTACCCAAAGAGCTTCAGGCCTGAATCTGCATTTCCCACATCTACATCCATCACTGTAGCCACTGCACCTAGCCCATAAGCAGCTCTGTAAAGTCATTAGAAATATCCACCATATTTAGCATTTGCACAGCACCTTTTCAAAGAGCTTCACATACATTCATTTGTTGAGATCTTTATAAATGTTCTGTAAGGTAGGCCAAAAGATCCATTATAACACACAGGAAACAAGAGATTGAAAAAATTACTCTTCTAAGATGACATGAACATGTTTTAGCAGAGGTTTGGATCCAGGTTCCACTAGCAAAACCCCCCTGCAGACACAGCTTAAAAAAATGTTTTTTTCTCTGCTGCATCTTGATAAACCAATCAATACACCAATGTCAGAGATTAAATTCTCCTATGTAACAATGTTAGATATAAATTTTAAAAAACCTAAAAAACCGTAACAGAACTGTTGCACAAAATGAAGCAACTTCCAAAAGAAAAGACTTAATGACATGATAACATTTATTTATTTAGTGCATTTTAACTGGCCTGTCTTTCAAAGGCCTTAACCTGGATAGCCCAGGCTAGCCTGATCTCAGAAGCTAAGCAGGGTTGGCTCTGGCTAGTATTTGGATGGGAGACCTCCAAGACATACCAGGGTCATGATGCAGAGGCAGGCAATAGAAAACCACCTCTGAATGTCTCTTGCCTTGAAAAACTCTACGGGGTTGACATAAGTTAACTGTGACTTGATAGCACTTTCCACCACCATCTTTCAAGGAGCTCAGTTCTCTTCTCTTCCATTATATCTTAACTAAAGCCTTGAAGCAATCCTGCGACATAGGCTTGAAAGACAGAGTGACTAGTCCAAGGTCTCTCAAGTCATTTGCATGACAAATGGGCATCAGTCCTAGCCCCAAATGCTAACCACTACACCACACCACGTATCATCATTCTGCTATCTGACTCTGGGCTGCTAACAGCAACCTGGGCGCAAAACTGCTGGAATTCTTATGAAAAGCCAGGCCTTGTGCTGCTCCGGCACATTATGTTGTCTACCACATCTACATCATCCGTTGATCAGCCACCCAACGTCCTTGGCATGCTACAGGTAGAAAACACATGGCCTATTCAAAGGTTATGTTGTCTACCACATCTACATCATCAGTTAATTGGCCATACAATGTCCTTGGCTTGCTACATGTAGAAAACACATGGCCTGTTCAAAGGTTATGTTGTCTACCACATCTACATCATCAGTTAATCGGCCACACAAAGTCCTTGGCATGCTACAAGTAGAAAACACATGGCCTGTTCTATTATGTTCTATTGTTTGTATTGCAGTTTTTCCATATTAAATCAAGTGTTTGAAATTCAAAAAACTATATATATGCAAAAACTGTATCAATGTTAACAGGAGTAACTGTGGTTACAAAGCTACAACAATGTTGGCCATTAGTTGAATATGCTGGAAAAAGACCCACCTTTACATTGTGCATACTCATGATGTTCCCACAGTCATCCATATACTGCTTTAGGTCTTTGTCCTGACAAAATAAAAAACATCGGTTAGTGTGGTAAAAAACTGGCTAAGTGTTCATTTAGGTGATTCTTCCAAAGTGCTTATTTCCCTAGAAAGCCACTCCAAGTCAAAGTTTCTTCAATACATCCAAGCTTAGTCGTTTAATTGATTCAAAGGAAAAACATACATGATTAATCAATTAACAAAGCTACAGTGACCCAGCCCCTTGATCTATCAAGATCAATACTGCTTCCTCTGACTGGCAGCGACTCTCCAGGGTCTCAGGCAAAGATCTTTTAGGTCACCTACTACTTGATCCTTTTAACTAGAGATGCCAGGGTTTAAAACTTGAACGCTTTACATAAATTTTACCATGGTCCCTAAAATCTTATTTAAATACTTTTAGAAAATGCTTAAGTTCAGGTTTTGGTGACACTTGGGGGGAAGAAAGCTCCAGAGCTCTGTATCAAGAACTAAGAATGTCTCTTGGTGTACCCTCATCCTTTGAGTTTTGTGCACAGATGAAAAGAATTTTGAGTGCATTCTCAGTAGACCCAAAGAGATGATAATATGTGTGTAGGTTAGAGGAAGGAATTTAGGCTTGAACTGTTTAGTGCTTTGAAAATTAAGCAAACCTTAAATTGGGTTCTTTCCCCAGTGTCTCACCCTCACCAGGGATTGAGTTGCTTCATGCTTTAATCTAGCCTTGAGGACATGAAGACATGAATTACAGGCCTTAGGTCAGACTCAGAAAGGATGGGGCACTGCATTCCATAACAGACGAAGAAGCTAAAAAGTCCTCCTGATAGCTACTACAATCTAAACAATCCAGGACAACAACAGATCCAGAAAGATCCTTAGGTTGCATCATCAAGACTGAATCCATCAGCAGGATTCATAATCCCTTTTTTCCTGTCCTCCCCTGGGTTGCAGGCCCTGTCTGGTAAGAATCAGCCTAAATTCGTATGTCCTGGCCAAAGAGGCTAAAGAAAGAGGAAAAAAGACTTCATTTCAGTTGATCTCTACCTTGCATTTGGTACAAAGACATGATTAACTGTCCACACTTCTCCAATACAGAACAAGGGCTGGCATGCCAATTAAGCATCTGAATTTGAGCATATTAGGTGCATAACTCTTTCTACAGCGCCAGCACTAAAAATAGCTTAGAGCTGTGCTGAAATGACATTATTCTTTTTCCACTTGTAGCATGCAAAAATGTATGGTTGATTAGTTGACTCCTGAAATCCTGAAAATATGGAGTACCAAGGCTTCCTACAGCTGGCCACAGAAAAGGACAAACCTGGGCTAATTTATAGTACAACTCTAACTCTCTCTGTCTATAGCCAGCTACAAGAAAGATGTGCAAATGTGGTTTTCAGAATCATAGTTCACAGCCATTACAAGATAAGACAAACACATTAATACACTGAAGTCAACTGACTTTTTAGCAAGGTACCACATCCCATAAGAAACTGACAGCAGAATACCCACTCCACCTGCCCAGAACCTTTCAATTCATACATATTATAAAACTGAGGTTCCACTTTGGGTTAAACAGTAAACATTTAAACTGAGATGCTTGAGGGTATTTAAAGGAAACAACCTACCAGATACTCGAAGACCAGGGTCAAAGATTTGTCTGTGTGAACAATGTCATGCAGCGTAACAATATTTGCATGTTTTAGGTCTTTCAATAAGGACACTGAAAAAAGAAATGAACAGAAGACAGATCAGTAATAAATGGAAAAACTAGACTGCACATACATTACTGTGCCAAACGGGTAATGGAGTAAAAACAGCTTGGTCTGGAAATAAGTTAATTATTTTACACATCATTAATTTAGTCCAGGAAGAAATATTTTCTTCCTTTTTATTTTCCAGCTGAAATAAAAAGGACCAAAATATTTAATTCTTGCTTGTTTCAATGAGGCCCAAGAGTATTTGACATTCTCTAGATTGTACCCAACGTGCATATATAAGGGGGAGTCTGAAAAGCAGTGGCTCAGGATATGTGTTAAAGCCTGGGGAGGATCAGAAGGTGCAAGTGATGTTAGAACAGAGACTAAGGCAGAAAATGTAGGCTAATTACTCAATTCAGAATAAACGAAGAGGAAAAGAAAATGTGGTTATAACTCATGCAGCTTATTCAGTCAACACTAGAATTTTATGTACTCTGACACTAAGGCTTGTGTGGTCTAAGCAAAGGCCTAGCTCTCACACAGGCAGTTAACCTGTGCCTGGCCTAGAATACTTCAGACTGCAGGTAGGAACTTGTAAGACTCCTTCATATAAGAACAAGGTGCCAAGAGAAGGGTAGTCTAGAACCATTCTGAAACATAACTTGCTATGTGCAGGGAATTATGCTGTTGGGAGAAATATTCAGTCACATGATTCCCAACCTGCAAAGAGAACTAAGACCAAGATCAAAGCAGTTTCTTCACAGTTCATTCGAATATTTAGATTTTCTGGCACACCTAGGTAATAGCCTGTTTTACTGTGGAGAGGTTACGTTCAAGGAGCATCATGTTTCATGTAAAGCAGAGGCGCTCAGTTTGATACCCATCCAAATAAATAAGCAGACTGTTCATGCATACTTCACAGTTTAATATTGTTGGCTGAGAATGTTGTATTACACAAACACCTCAGGATGCAAGATGTTTAAAGGAGAAGAATTACGTGCGGGTAAAGAATCCTCTGCCACAAATATTCAATTTATATAGCTTGATCCAGAGATTTTTTTTCCTCCACTGAATAAGCAGATGTCATGTTTTATGCCTGCTCTTTGGCTAGGTTCAGACATAATGTTTGTTGAACAACCTTGGGGGTTCTCAGGGTCATCTGCTCCCTCCTCTCATTCCGCCATGTCATTAGGTATTTCCAGGAGACTGGTTTGTTCTCTGCTTGCAAAGGTGGATTGCAAACTGAGATTAAAGGCATGGCTTGGGCTCCTGGTTTGGAGAGCAGGGCAAACACAAACTATAAACTACTGAAGTAGACAATAATGGAAGTCTACAGTTTGTCACAAAAGCAGAAATTGCTAATTAGCTGGCTACAACAGCATGTGGCCCAAAGAATTCGCTGGACTCACTCATAGCAAACATGGTTGACTGCTGTAACTGAATCAAGCCTCAATCTCCAGATTTAATTTGAAGTGTAATTAATATCCAGTCTGGTTCAGGGTTTGGTGTATTTCTTAGAACTGTACACAGTCATAATACTAGAATTTAATTTTGTATTTATTAATTAAATTTATACCCCACCCTAACCCCCCAAAATGGGCTCAGGGCGGCTCACAACATAAAATCAACAGGCAACAAAAACAGTAAAACAATAAATAGCAAATCAAACCAAACTCATGCCATGAACTAATTATCCTAGGGAACTCCAGTGTCCGGATGGTATCCAAAAAAAGTAGGGCACTGGAAAAAGGTTGTAAAAAGGTCCTAAACAGCGCCGTGGACAGGACAGGGGGGCCAGAGTGGACTGAACTTAAGATAACATTGCATTCGAAAGGAAAATAAATTGCTCACCTTCCCTAATGGCTGTGCATGGTGCCCCCTCTTCATGCTCTAATCTTATTTCTTTTAAAGCTACCAGGTTTTCTGTCAGCTTACTTCTTCCCTTATATACTGTGGCATAGGTGCCCTGGGCAAAAAGTGAAAATACATATAAGAAAAATTCTATGAGAATTCTGAAGTAACCAAAAGGAAAAAGGCAACATATTATTAATAGAAGTTTTTAAAAAGCTGTAAAGTGAACTGAAGCAAAACAGAAAGATTGTGGCAGCACCTGAAGCTGCTATTGTCCTGCATCTTTGTCAACATGTAGCCATATTTTAAAAAAAGCTCTGGTCACTACTACATGTGTAGTACACTGTCAGTGGCATAACCACGGTTAAGTAATCCTGTGGCCTGGCCCCTGATGAGCTACTCTCTTTACATGTAGCTCCCTTTTAAATGCAGACTCCCACCTCCACAACCTGGCTTAACCATGATTAACTGGCACCAATGTTAACCGTGATTATGGCTAACCAGGGTTCTTGCTTAACCAGGATTTGAAACCTTTTTCAGACAATAGCTTCAAATCCTGGTTAAACTGAGAATCCAGATTAGCAATCACCATGATAAACACAAGCACCATTTTAATGCTTCAGGTACGTGGAACGAATCATCACTCAGCAGGAGAAAAAGGAGTCAGAGTGCGTGACAGAGTGTTGGACTGGATGAGCCAATGGCCTGATCCAACATTGGCTTCTCTTATGTTCTTACGAGTCCACAATCAGGAGCCACTCAATCATTTAACCACAATAAATTAATTTAATCCTAAATACTGGGAATAAGTCCTATACAGTAGTAGACCCATTTAGGATTATATTGCAAGAGCATCATGCGTGTACCAGCACTAACTATGCTCTTTTTACATGCCTAATTTTATGAAAGAAATAACACAGAGAAACAAAGTTTTAGTTTAATATTTTGAATATGCTTCTAGAATTAGAGAGCCAAAAATACCCCTTACAGAAAGTTACATTTTACTTTCAAGCAGCTCACATCTCATTCAGAGAAACAGCACCAGATCATCATCATCATTGCATTTCAGTGCAATGGGATAAATGCAGACTTGTATATCCTATGCATATAAGCCAAACATATTAAGTAATATAACCTTGTCCCAAAGTAATTAAACCTTTTGCTGCTTATGTAATGTTTGATCAGGAGAAACCAAGTCACTTAACAGAATAGAGAACACTCTCTCAGAATCAACTCAGCTGTTGGCTTCTTCATGTATCCATGTATATTTCTATCTGTTGAACAAGCCCCACTGTTAGCATAAAAGACATCACTTGTTCATACCACTTATGCAGAGAGATTTGTATATTGTGCAAGACAGATTATTAGATTTCCAACCTTCATCATCATCCCTTACTTTCAGAACAAAGGATATATTACATTTAAAATTATGAAGGAAAGCCAATAGCTTTAGGGTTAGTTTTGTCCCAAGGTTTTAAACTCTAGTAGGATTCAGGGATCTACTGACTGAAGGATCATGGAACTTTTTATGCTCTCTTCACCCCAGTCATAGTTTCTGACCTCAGGAATGTTTATTCCCAGGATCATGAGACCCATGTGGACTAACAGCCATTCAGGTTGCAAGGTCACAGTGAAGTAGGGGGCAAAATTATTTCTTCCTTCCTTTTCTGTGAGCTGAACTGCACTAACAGAAGAGACAGAAAGGATGATTTTGTACCTTTCCTTCTTCTCCCCAGTGCAGCCCACAAACTTTCCTGGGATTGGACTACTGAAAGAGAGGTGACAAATTGCTGGACCCAACTGTCTGGTTCACAGACATATGGCAGCTGCACTCAGTAATGGCAAATGGTTTGTTTATGATGGCACAAACCTGGCTATGGTTATGAACTTGTGCTCCCTCCATGGCACACAGAGCATAACTGAAGACTTCTTGGTTTCAGAAGACTTCAGCCTAATTCCAATTTCTTGCAATGTCTGAATATGGCAACTTAAATTTTGTTTTCTTACCCAAACCTGGGATTTGGAAATGTTTTGCACATTAAAAATACCAATATAAACATTAATCACATCACAAAAGTATTACTGAGAATTGAAAAAAAATTGGTACACGTACCTCACCAAGCTTTTCCAATTTGATGTAAGTTTCCATTTTCCCAAAACCAATTTCAGACTGTAGCAAAAGCAAAAGGTAAAGGCTTTTAGAAGCACTGTAACACACAAGGTAGCCACAATGACCAAATTATCTCTCTGAAAACCAAAGGGACAACAGTATATCGGTAAGCACACCTAAGTTGAGGAAGCAACCTTTGAAACTAGGGTAGGCTGGCATGGGATTTACAAGGGTGGTTTTTACTAATTTAGTAAAAACTGGAGAGCCAGTTTGGTGTAGTGGTTAAGTGCGCAGACTCTAATCTGGGAGAACCGGGTTTGATTCCCCACTCCTCCACTTGCACCTGCTGGATGACCTTGGGCAAGCCATAGCTCTGTACCAGCTGTTCTCTCAAGGACAGCTTGGGAAAGAGCTCTCTCAGCCCCACCTACCTCACAGGGTGTCTTGTTGTGGGGAGGGGAAGGGAAAGGAGTTTGTAAGCCGCTCTGAGACTCCAACTGAGTGAAGGGCGGGGTATAAACCCAAACTCTTCTTCGTCTTCTTCTTCTAGTAAAAAACCTTTACTTTTCCCCATTGGGGAAAAAATAGTTAATGCCAGTTAATGGTATTACCCCTTCCTGTTTTAAAACTATTCATACAGACCAGATTGCTGCAAGAAGACAAGATAAGTAGCACCATTATGACATACACACTTTGCATGCAAAAGGGCCAGTTTGATCACTAGTTTCTCCAGTTAAAGGAAAGAAGCTATCAGGGCTGGAAAAGACTTCTGCCTGAAACCACAGAGAGCTTTGGTCAGTCAGATTAGATAATATTGGGACAGATGGTCTGATTCTGAATAAGGCAGAAGCTCAGTTTTAGTAACATATTCAAGTTGTGACTGTATAAAGCAATAGATGCATAAATAAAACTTGGTGTTGCGAATATTAAAAAAAAGCTGGCAGAAAAGTAAATTACATAAATTATACACTGAATGTTTATTATTTGCCTCTCTCTATACAGTTCATTTTGTAGGAAAAAAGACACTGAAAAATCTTATGTTCAAACAAAATTTAAACTACTGGGCACTGCAGTACCATCTATCCCATGATCTTCAGAACTGTATTTCAAACACTTAGTATTACCAGTAACCCTGATCCAGCTCTAGTTGATGTCTTATGTAAATATCAAACGACAATTTAATCTAGCAACATAACAGGAATAAGGCTGTACACATTCAAACAGATAACAGAATTCAAAAGCAATACTTTGCAGAGACCCCTAAATTCAGATATGCATTTACATGCGTGGATTCTCCCTATACTGCTAGCTCTGTAGCCACATAGCCTCAAGGGACAGTGCTGTTAGGAAACTGTGGTTTGTCCATTTAAATTAAACAGCAAACCACAATTATTACAAACTGTATTTAACAAATGAGCTACAAGCCCTAGTTTGAAATATTAGTTTGGTGCTAACCAATAGGCTGAAGCTGTTTTTCTGGAATATCTGCATTTAGACATCACAGGTAACCAGGGTTTGCTCTAACCACAGTGTAGCATGGTTTCCGAATATAGTGTTTATCTGACACAATATGTTAGCTACATGCATTTGGTTGTTGGTACCTTAGTACAAATCACCTAAGTAGCAGCTCTTTTTAAAATCCCCCCTTAACCCAGTTAAATCAGTCTAAAATTAGCTTTTCTTAGGAAATTGCTAACCTAGTTCACAAAACTTTATTTTTTAGTTTATTTATTTATATATCTTTAGTGGTCCTAGATACTACTTGCCTAATATGTATATTTTGCCTCTATGTACTACAGTTATACAAAACAGAAGAACGGCATGTCTGACAAAACATTTTTGCCATCTTTAATGGAACGCTTATATAACCACAAGACAAGCAGGGAACCTCCAAGATGTCATGGGGGCATTGATATTTCCCCCTGTATCTCCACACTGTTGCCTCTTCCCCTCCCCACTGCCAGCCTCTACCAACTCCCCATCTCTCCCACCCACCCACCCACCCACCCAATCTACCTTTATCTTCTCTCTCTCCTATTCTCCCACTCACCCAGCCAACCTACCTTTATTTGCTCCCCTGCCTCCTTCTTCCTCCAGGTAGCTTCTCCCCTTTTTGTCACCCAACTAACTACTTTCTGCTTTTCTCTTACCCTTCAGCTTTGGTGTGAGAGCCAGTTTGGTGTGAGAGCCAGTTTGGTGTAGTGGTTAAGTGCGCGGACTCTAATCTGGGAGAACCGGGTTTGATTCCCCACTCCTCCACTTGCACCTGGCTTGGATGACCTTGGGCAAGCCATAGCTCTGTACCAGCTGTTCTGTCAAGGACAGCTTGGGAAAGAGCTCTCTCAGCCCCACCTACCTCACAGGGTGCCTGTTGTGGGGAGGGGAAGGGAAAGGAGTTTGTAAGCTGCTCTGAGACTCCAAGTGAGTGAAGGGCGGGATATAAATCCAACCTCCTCTTCTTCTTCTTCGTCTCTCCTTTCCCTGCTTCTCCCCGCCCCCCGCTGCTTCCATCTTTAACCTTTTTCAATCCCCCAACCCCACCAAGAGAAACCAAGGCTTGAAAGATTTGGCAATATTGTTATGATTGCTTAGCAACTCCCCCCATGGCTGCTGAGATATCAGAATGTAGTCTCATGAGATATCAATGGGCATTCACCTCTTAAAGCTAGGTGTTGTTTTTATTATTTTGGAGGGGTGGGGTAAATGCTCAATGGATTTTTAAAAAGATTTTTCTGCTGACCAAGAACTTCCCTCAGGTTTGTAGCAAAATCCCCCACTTGTCCCTGGACTCATGTGTGGAGTTTTTGAGCCATGCCCTAGGACCAAGCTTGGAATTAGGTATATTTATGTTTATTAGTATTGTTGACTCTAGAAAAATGGAAGGAAGTATAATAAGCGCACTAGAGTTCCATATAATTAACTCCACCTTCCTTGTAGGCTTTCTAGAGATTTTCTGCCCAAACGCAGTCCTAAACTTATGCCACTGGTTGTGTTCCCAGCATAAATCAGTGGGCTTTTCAGTACTCCAGTTGCTGCAGCAGAGAAAGCCTGGACAGAAGAAAATCAAACCTTTCTGACACAAAGCAAGGATATGAGAGCATCAGACTTACTATCTGCCTAGGAGAGGAGAAACTCTTCCCCCCCCCACTCACCTGGGACGAAAACATCCGGTGTTATTAGCCCCGGTTGCTATGTGCACGCTTAGGGGAAAGGATTATTTTCCCTGTAGAAACTGCAGACACTTTAAGAGCAGCTGCAGGAACACCTAAGGACTTGGAGGGGAAGAATACAGACATTCTGTATTATCCTTTCCCCATGTTGCCATCAATCACAAATGCCTTTTTTAAAAAAACCACGTTAGTAGTGTATCTTAGCCAGCTACCTGGAAGACCTGTTACCAGCAGCATCAGCACTTTATCTTCACAACTTATTCTAAAATAATCTTGAATTCCTGTTCCATGACAGAACCCATGGTGAGATCAGTGTCAAGCAAGTGACAGAACAAGATGGGTGGGCTGCCAAAGTACCCGCAAACAGGCTTTATCCCCACCCTTAAAGCTCTATGGCAACAAAAGAGAGCTACAGAAATCATGGAAACCACTGAATCACACAATCAGCACCCTAAAGCCCTACAGAGACATGCACTGGCATTGGCTAGAGGACTGCGTGACTGGGACACATGCATTCTGGCTGGGCACTGAAGCATACATACTGCAAACTTCCTTAACATGCTTTTTAAAACTCTGTATTCCTCAAAATTGGGAACATATTTGCATATTTATTTATTTAGAAAACTTGTGTGCTACCTCTACAGACTTGCTTTGAGGCAGTTCACGCTTAAAACAGTAAACACATTAGTAATAATTTAAAAATCAACATCAATGTAAAAATCACCAATAAAAATGGCAAATAAAAGAAAGCCAAAATATAAAAGTACTTTAAAATAGAGCAGTCTAAAATGATGTTGATAAAACTGTCGATATAATCTCAGAGCCAGCCATAAGACAGCTAAAATAGGACTGAATCCCATAGCTAAAAGAGAAAAGACAATGGTTTCGACCGTGTGCCAACAAGAGAATAAGGTCAATACATTCAAAGGCAAGAAGCTACCACTGCAAAACCCCTGCATCTGGTTGCTAGTCTCCATCTTGCCTCTGAAGTCAGGGGCACAGAAGCAGGGTCTAAAAACAAGATTTTAACTGGCAGGCTGAATAATATGGGAGGAGGAGGTCCATGTACTCTTGCCTCAAGCCATTTAGGGCATTTATAGGCAAGAACTAGAACTTTGACATGTCTGGAAGTAAGTAGATGGGCAGCCAATGTAGATCTTTCTACATGGGGGTGATATGATCCCTGTATCCTGCCTGACAATGACCTGGGTGCCCCATTCTGAACAAATTGAAGTTTCTGAACAGTTTTCAAAGGCAGTTCCGCTTAGACTATATTACAGTAATCTAACCTGGACGTGATCACAGCATGGATCACTGTGGCCAACATGCTTTTTAAGGAAGGGCTGTTAGCTGGTGTATCAGCTGAAACTGACAATGATATGTGCCTGAACTTCTAGCCATGGGCCAGGATCCAGTGGCACCCCCAAGCTACAAACCTGTTCCTTCAAAGGGAGTGCAACCACCTCCAGGAGAGGCTGCAAAAGAAAATTATCTGTACCAAGAAATATATTGTCAGGAGTGGTAATAGCAGAAGAAAGAAAGCTTCTCCAGGTGGAAAGAGCCCAAAGCAGCTCCCAGTGCCTGCCACAGCAGGACCCTGAATGGCTTCTGGTGTCCACTGTGGCCATAGCAGGGTCCCAGGCTGCTGTGGCAGGGCCCTGAGCTGCTCCCAGTGTCTGCCACTGCTGCAGCGGGTGCGGCTCCCAGGATCTACCATACAGGTAAGGAAAGAGCATTCTCTGGGCAAGTGCAGAGAATGTTCCTTTACTTTGGGGGGGGGGAATTCAACCCCCTCCCCTGTGTATTTTTTTATTTTCAGATTTTTCCATAAACCTGAGGAACTCCCCAAGTGTGCAGAAAAATCTCTTTAGCCTCCACGTGACCCTGATCTGCAGATTTAGATATCCACAGATGGTGCCCACGGGTGGCTAATAGTATATAGATTTGACTGAATATATCTTATGTACTCTCAGATATTTTTACTTATTACTTTATTCACCTACTTGAAAAGCCATGGAATCCTACTAAAATAAATGCTCGCCAATACCAGTTAGAATGCATCAATCAGAGCAAATGCCTGGTGAAAATATGCTAACATACTCAAAATTATTTTGGCTACATGGCTTGTTACCAACTGCAGAATATTAAATACTACTCAAGATCACTCTTGTTATTAACTAATTAGAGTCTCCTTTCACTCCCCCCTCTTGCCAAAATCTATGTCTGCCATTAGAATTCATCACATTTGTTTAACCCTAGCACTCATTTAGTACCTCAAACGGCACTAAAAGAAGGAAAATACTTCAGTCTAAAAGGCTCCATTTTATACACCATCATACTCCATGTATTCTATTTCAACCTTCTCAGCCATCTTTTTTTTAAAAATTGACAGTTCCATTAAAAATAGAATGGGGTCTGTTAGACCCACCTAATAAATACAGGAAAATGAAGCACTGAATGATCCAAGAGACCCCAATACACTATAACTATTCTATACTGATACAGGAGATAATATTTTTAGATTCTCATCTCTGGGTGATTCTGAGAGGAAGGCAAAATACAGGAAGCCATTACAGACCAACATACTATACTGCATAGTTGTATCACTACCACTATAAGCAGTGAGCCTTAAAACCAGTTAACAATTTTTACATTAAATTGGGGGCACTGTCAATATAAACATCATTATCTTAATAAAGTATTTTTATAACCATGGGAAGGCTAAAATACTAAGTCATAAATTACGTTTTTCAGGGCTGATGAACTAAAAGGTGCTTCCTGGTGATATATTACTGCAAACCAAACACTGCAGTTGTCATTACATGCAAAACTGGTCAAATGTTCATTCCACTAAGCTATAATTTTAAGGGGAAAGTTTTTAAAGGGAGATAGTGAACTTTGCAATGTAAATGTTATTTTCTTTTTTAAAACATGTCTTGATTTTTTGACAATATCTTTGTTTTGTTTTCTAAGCAAAGTTTGCACCATACATATGTTTTAACTGCCACTCAGCAAGCAAACCTGAAGCCACAATCCCTTGGCACTGGTTGCTTAAACACAACAATACTGCACATCTCCAGAGAAGAGTACAGCAGCCTGAGAGAGAAGTAGTACAACACAGCACATGCATGCCCGCAAACTCACGCACAGCTGCCAGATTTCAACTTCCACAGTATAACAAGGTCTTTAAAAATAGGAAGGGGGGAGTGTGGGGAGAAGGAAGAATCTGTAAGAGCCAGTCCATTGTAAAGGCACATTATATTCATTAGAGGGCACTATTTTTCCTATTATAATTTTAAAAGCTTTAGAGTCAGGATGCTTCTAGTCAAATGGTAAGATTTTCTTGAATATATTGTCTGGAGCAGCCAACAAACACAACATTTGTGTATCTACAGCTATCTTAAAAATCCTAGCTTTTGATTTTGAGTTTAAATTACATTCCTACAGTGGTCACCAGATTATTTTTCCAGCTCCTTCATTTTTCATCTCTCATTTTACCAGAAAACTCTCAAAGTAGTACACAACAAACATCAAAAATAGAAAATTACTATTCAGAAATCCAATGCCTATAGTTAAATTCATTTTTCATTTAAAGTATTTGTACTGCACCTTTGCATCTAAGATAGAACCCCAAGGCATCTTGCTAACAAAACCACCATCCATGACTCCTAACATGTTAAAAACAATTAAAAGAACAAAAAACCTAAAAACAGCAACACCACAGCTAAATCTACCATATCCAAAATGGTCATATTACAACCCCCTCCCCCTCGCTGTCTGGAGTAAGTAAATATTCACCTCTGGCCAAAAGGCAAACATTGAGTGGGACTATGCTGGCCTCCTTAAGGAAGACGTTACACAACAGTGATGTTATTACCCCCCAAAAAACATGTTTCATGTTCCTACTTGCCATGCTTCAGAAAGTGCAAGGACACAGAGCAGGCCTTCTAACATGGTTGTTTAAGTAAGGACATTCTCCTTTTGTATGTCTTTCACATAATCTGGGTTCCAGACCATTTAAGGGTTTCAAGATCTAAACCAGCACTTCAAAGTGGGCTGGAAATACACTGGCAACCAATGACGATAGAGCAAAGCGTGGATGGTTTAGTGCAGAAACACTCTTTCCTCTTAAGACTCAGCAAATATGGCCACATCCTGATCCATACCTTTAATTTCAAGGCTAAACTACTGCAATTTGGGACTCCCTCAAAGCGTGTTTCCAGGATCAATTCAAAGTGCTAGCTCTTACCTTTCAAGCACTTAATGACTTGGAACTAGGGTTGTCAGCATCCAGGTAGTGGCTGGAGATCTCTTGCTATTACAACTGATCTCCAAACAGAGAACAGTTCACCTGGAAAAAATGACTGCTTTGGAAGGTGAGACTCTATAGTATTATACTCCATTGAAGTCTCTCCCTTCCCTAAAACCCCACCCTCCTCAGTCTCCACCTCCAAAATCTCCAAGTATTTTCCAACCTGGAGCGGACAACCCTAATTGGAATCCAGAGACTTGTATGTATTTTCTCTTGCAATACGACCGGTGCACTGTCTTAGATCTTCTCAGAATTTTCTCTTGTTTCTTCCCTTGCCCAAATTTATTAGATCAGCTACAACCCAATGACAAGCAGTTTTATCTATGGCATTATCCATTTGGTACAACCTCCGAGTTGGCATGTTTTCAAAGGCACTGGAAACAGGCCTTTTGACTGTTGCTTTATGAATATTCAGGGCGGGGATGACAAATAGTTATTTATCTGGCTATTTTATTATTGTCGGTATCATTTTAAATGTTTTGCACAGAGTCTATTTCTGTTTCATTTGCTTGAGCAATACTTTCACATACAGTCATACAGCTAGTACTAGGGCATTAAGCAGTGTATGATTCACAGGGGCATATGGGGCATCACAGATTATGAGAAGCTTTGGTATGAGTTTGGAGAAGAAAAACATTGATTTGAGACCAATCATAGGAATTATCTGAAAACCAATGATTTGGCACTATCCAAGATGCAAACAGACAGGGAAAGAAGATGCTGAAAGCTACATCAGATTTACATATGTGGCCTTGAGAGTCACCTAGTCCAGGTGCCCCCTAGGTAAACTTATCAGGCCATGAATGTAACAGTCCTACCCTATTGTCTGTCCTCAGCATCAGGAACTTAAGGTGTTAGAGTTTGGGGGGGTTGGAGGTCATCTACTCTAATTTCTGGCTCAGTGCAAGAATATACAACTACAAAGTCCCCAACAGAGATGGCGCTCCAGGGACCTCCAGCAGAGAACAGTCCACCGTCTCCTGAGACAGTCTGTTCCACTGTTTAACTGCTATTACAGTTAGGAAGATTTCTCTTCTGCAGGCTATAAATGTTCAGCTAACTTTTGACCTTTCCTCACAGGGTTTGGTTTCCAGACCCTTCACCATCCTGGTCAGCCTTCTCTGGGTACACTCTAGTTTGTCGGTGTTCTTCTTAAACTGTGGTGCTCAGAACTGAACACAGTAGATGAGGCCTGACAAATGCATAATACAGAATGGAATTATTACTTCCCTATAATCTGGACAGAACCCTTCTAATGCAGCCCAAGACTGCATTATCTTATTCTAGCAGCCAAAGTTGCACTGCTGGTTCATGTTCAGCTTGTGAAAAACTGTGCAATACAAAGTGTTACAGCCTTCTAAGTCCATTGAAGTCATAGGGCTTAAAAAGGTGCAACTCCCAAGTAGGTTTATACTGTGAAACATCTAGATCCTTTTTCACATGCACTGCTGCCAAACCAGGTCTCCATCACCACATACTAGTATTGGCTCTGATTTTTTTTTGTTCCTAAATGTAAGATCACATTTATCCTACTGAAACTCGTTTTGTTGGCCCTGGCCCAATGTTTTAGCCTGTCAAGATCATTTTGAATCCTAAATCTGCCTTTTCCACTGTCAGCTATCACTCCCAATTTCATGTCATCTGCAAATCTGATAAGAATCCCCTTTATGCTCTCTTTGAAGTTATTTATAAAAATGTTGAACACTACAGGGCTTAGGACTAAGCCCTACTCAAGAGAGATGCTGCTTCCAAGCATGGAGCCTACAATTACTATTAACGCTAAAGGCCTTTGAGAGATTTATCCTTCATGAATTCGTTATGCTCCTGGGGGGAGCATGGATACCTCATGTTACTTACGGGTTTTGGTTTTTTTTAACTTTTTATCAGACCTCAGCTCACTGCCAAACAGCTCTGCTGGGTTATAAAGACAAAAAAATTCTGCACAGGCAGCCTCTATGCACCATTCATAATTTTAGAAACTTCTACCATGTGGTCTCCCAGACAAATAAAAAAATCCCCATTGATAATAAAGGTGGGGTGTAGATGAAGTAAATAAATTTCTGATGGCTTGAATAGCAAATTACAGTTTGTCATTTAAGTAGAAACCAGTCATTATCAGTATGCCAAGGGAGAGAGGAGAGGGGGAGTAAGGTTTTACTCTTTCTCTGAGACCACTTATATGTAAAGGCACCTCTCTCTGTGTTATGCTGCCTCCTTGCGCTCCCTACTTATTTTTGCTGCCACCAAAGGCTCTTGCCTTAGAATTCTTAGTTGGTCCTAAATAATACGGTTGCACCTTGACCAGGATAGCCCAGGCAAGCCTGGTCTCATCAGATCTCAGAAGCTAAGCAGGGTCAACTCTGGCAAGTACTCCCTGGCCCTTCTCCTTGGAGTATCAGCAGTTGGGAGGCGGGGGCAGGTTTTATTCAGCCACCTTTCTGAATATCCTCCAGGCCCTCAGTACGGGTCAGTCACCAGAGGCTGCCATGACTTCCAGGTGCACACACACTCACATATGAAAAATACAAAACAAACAAAACAAAAAAGAACAGGGTTACCCGGTCCCAACAGTGCCCCAGAGAGGAGTGGGAGGGACCTTTCTGGGAGTGGGGAGGAATGCTATGACATGCTGACGTCACCCGGAAATCACCCTCAAACCATAGTTTTGCTCAAAAACTAGTGCGTCTCTTCCACCCCCATGTCACTGACATGCCTACGTCACTTCCAGGTGATGTAGGCTCATTGCTCAGTATTGCTGTTGCGGGGGGGGGGATTTCCTCCTGCTGGCCAGCCGGCAGGAGCCCACAAAATCAGGCAACCTCCCACCCCCAACAAGGGAATGGTAACCCTATTAAAGAACAGGATGGCCTAGTTATAATTGGTAGAATGACAGAATAGTCAGAGTGTGGGGGTGGCTCTGAGGTAAAAGGGGATCTTTTATTCTAAATAAAATATTAGTTTCTCTTAAACATAGAGTATAACAGCATAATGATTTCTGTATGATTAATAATCTTAATGGTTTCAGATAGTACATAAGCATGATGGTTCCAGATAAGTGTACAGTTCTTGTTTCTCCAAAGTTCTTTAAGTAGTCCTAGAGACAAAGGCTTGTTTTCGCACTTGCCTTTCAGGCTAATAATCTCCACACAGAACACAGATTTCTCTCACTCTCCACAGCACCTCATTCAATCTCTCTTCACATCTCACACACACTCAACAGGCTCTCCCACAAAGCCTCTCAGAACAAACCAGTCAACTCTAACCCCTAGGGTACAGCTACCATCCAATCATAACACGCTTTAATCACCCATCCAACCCTCTTCTATCTTACTCTACAGGCTTCCATTTTAGATCACAGCAACCTACAAATAAAACTCCACATTAAAACAGAAATAAAACACACACAAAATATGTTCATAGTGAAAACATCACAGGAAGAGTGCACCCTGAGGATTTCCTCTGATCATTTATGGTGTGGCAAGCCTGCATAGCTACAGCATACTAAAATGAACTTTCCAATGAGGGTTCAACCACACTCAAAGTTCTCTTTCCTAGGTAAATCACAGTCAGTTCAGGAGCTAGGATTTGTCATCTTTCTGTGAATCCTTTTGTCCTGCTATTAAAAATCATTTGAGACGACAGAAGCTGAAAGGAACCTGCTTACTTTTCTGTACATTAACACCATTATCCTTTAGGCCAGATTACTGAGAAAGAGTACTATAACCCTTTAGCGCAGGGGTGTCAAACTCATTTGTTATGAGGGCCAGAACTGACATAAATGGGACTTTGCTAGGCTATGTCATTTGTGTCATAAAATGTAATGCCAGGTAGTGAAGATATAAACTTTATAAAGGACACAGACAAATACAATTAAAGATATTTTTTACTTAAAATACAAGCATACTTAAAACATTAACACTCTTGCAATATTTTGTTTATTTAATAGTCTTTGATAACTGACACTTCTTGCTCTGAATTACTGCATCAAATCAGGTGAAGAGAAAAACCCACATAGGCAGACTGGAGAACCAGCAGTGCAGCACTGGGCTGATGCCCCCATCCCCAGCCTGCTCTCATGGTCAATGCTCTGAGAACCTAGGACACAGGGGAAAACATGAAATGGCTGGGCACTGCAAGCATCTCCCATCCCCCCAGGCCTACTCAGAGTGGCAGTGGCTCTCCAGGTGAGATTTATCAAATTATGCATGGGATAGAGACAGTTGACAAAGAGAAACTTTCCTCCCTCACCCAAAATGCTAGAGAACTTGAGGGCATCCAATGAAGCTGATGGACAGTAGATACAGGACAAACAAAAGGAAAATAAATCTCACATAATTGTTTCACAGATTAATAAAATTAGCAACAAGAGCCACTAATCTGTTATAGACTGCACTTAACAGGTTTCCTAGTTCAGCAGTTTCAGAGAGCTGGGAGGTGAAAAGTTAACTATTCACTGGAATGGAGAGCTTGAGTGACAGTCCACTCCGCAGTCCCCAAAATGGCTAGCACCAGTAAGGAGAACTATATGTTTAGCTGACTTTGGAAAAACCCTGCCGAAGCACTTATTTTTATTTATATTTAAACTTCTATCCCACCCTCCCCCGTAAGCGGGCTCAGGATGGGTTACAATTAAAAAGAGTAGAAATACAACTCCAAAGGTCAAATAAAATCACAGCACAATATCAAGACAACAAACATTTTTAAGATGGTGATTTCCAGAAAGTCCCAGTTGAGTCCGTATGTCAAATGGAACAGGGTTAGGCAGCAGACATTAACATCACCACTTGCAACTTGCTGCTGGGAGAGCTAAACAGAAGGAGCCTGTTTGAGCTTGTTGCAAAGTGATGGGGGAGGGGAGAGGAGATGGTGAGGGAACTTTGCTTGCGAACACCCTGGCCCTTCTCCCATCTGTTACCTTCAGCTGCAAAAGCAGCATTTGCAGCGATTGCTAATCCTCTGGCCACAGCACAGCAAAGGAAAAGTAATAACAAGCCCTAACAACACATTGCAACCGCCAAACCACATGGGTCTAAACTTCAGCCTTCAAAACAGCCACCTCCTTCTGGATCTCACTCTGTGTTTGTTGACAAATCCCCCCTCCCTCTGAAGAAGTGAAATAAAACTTTCTTGGGCTTAAAGGTGCCATGGGACTAACTCTGACTTTGCTCTCTCTGGTGCACTCTCTCTCCCCCTCCTCCTCTCTTTCTCCCCAAAGAAGAAGGAGGGGGGAGAAGACTCAGCCAATGGAGGGAATGGAGGCTTGGCTTTCTATCTCTTCCAAAAGACAGAGAGATCAAGTCTCAAACTAAACAGCAGAGCAGAATACCCCCTCCCTCTGAAGAAGTGTGCCTCCACACAAAAACTTATACCTGAAATAAAACTCTCTCTGATGGGCACGCTCTCTCCCTTCCCCTTCCCTTTCTCCCCAAGGGAGAAGACTCAGCCAATGGAGAGAAGGCTTGGCTTTCTATCTCTCCCGTTTGATTGGGGGAGCCCCATGAAAGCAATCTGCGGTACAGCGGCAGCCCTGGAGAAGGAAGTAGGAGCTAGCCAGTTGCTCACGGCCTGGATACGAGCCTTGCGGGGGCTGGTTCTGGCCTGCAGACCATGTGTTTGACACCCCTGCTTTAGGGAATTATAACCTCAGAAACAGGAACCTGGCAGAGTCATAGCTAATTAATTCAGGTGGATTTCTAAACAGAAATAGCTTCTTGTAACTGACATATGACTCTCTTGCTGCATTTAGCAAGTACTAAAGGCACTATGGATTTATAGTAGGTGATGGGGTGGACATCATTCCAGCAATAAAACCAGAGTAACTACAAATGCTATTCCAAGGGTAAGCATAAGGACAAGGTTAAAATGAAAAATCCAACTCTATTAAAAAGTAGGTCACACATTCATGTTGTATTGCTTATAGGAGTTTTTCTGAACTAAAGTAATTTAAACAAACTTTTGTGCTCCAGACTACAATTCATCAGATGCATAAACTGGTCATACAAGTGGACAGAGTAAAAAAAAGGAGTATTAAAAAGTGCATTTATTTTAACCCTAAGTGAAACCATGTAAGCCAGTCAGGAGGAAGCAGCGCTGCAGGCAGGGCTGGGTGGGGGTAGCCACCATGAGAGCAGACAGTTGGAGGAAGAAGCTCTGCTGGGGCAAACTTGCTGGCAAGTAGGTGACCCAGTGAGCAAGTGAGGGGATGGGATTCTCCCCCCCCCCCACAAGTCTTGTGGATCCCGCACTTGCCAGCCAGCAAGTAGAGAGCACACATTAATGCAAAATCCAGTCAAATTAATGTAAGATACCTTGAGCAGGGGTTTGACCAACTACCAGTGATAATTAATAGACATATCTAGTGTCTATAAAGACTGAAAAAGAAATGTTCCGTAGCCAACATGCCATTCCCAGAATTTGCTGAAATTCATCTCCGTTATCAAATCTGCTAATTATTCCTATTTAGCAACTTCGTGTTGAAAACTCTCTTTCGACTTTTTATTTTTTTAAAGTATGGTGACTTCAAGGTCTGTAATACAAAATGCTGGAAATTCTCCCCCAAAGGTTTCTGTTACCATTTTAAATATCTTATTCGCAACTATACTCTGTAAAAGATGACAAAATTAATGGAAGAAATGTACTGTCAGTAGAGGGCACATAACATGTTGGAAGATATACAAGCCTGACTGATATTTGTTTGATTCTATGGTAGTGTTGTCTGAATACATACGGCACTGGGGTCTGTATCTGTGTTGCGCTAAATACCTGATTCAAATTTTATATATGCACTTGATCTTGCCATACATATTCATGACCAGAGCGAATGGGTCTCCCTAATCAGCTACTATTTCTTGAATTACTGGACCTTTTTGCTGTCACGTTGTAGAACACATACACACAAAATTATTTTTCTCCTCCTGATAGAGCCGATGCACCCAACCATTTTGTATTTCATGAAGCAGGCTCCAGCCCACAAAAGTTTATGCCATGATACTGTTATTCATTCTTAAGGTTATTCATTCTTAAAGTTAACACCTTAAGGATGAATAACTGTATCATGGCATAAAGCCTTTTTACAACAGATTATCATAGTTACCTTTCTGGAACTGTTAAAAATGACTAGAGTACCAACTTACCAATGATGCTCTGCGAGAACGACGACTCATTGGTTGATCAAATGGTGGACTGTTTATCTGAAGCTTTTCAAGATATCCGTCAGGTATCCTGATGTCTGCGGGTAGTGACAGACGTTTGTTCAGGTCCTGAAAATATAAATCATTACTGTTGGAAGGCAGTTTCAAATCTAAAATGGAGGGTTAAATAAACAATTCAGAGTGTTCTATAATTAAAGAGATGAAGTGTGCAAAGAAAGCATGTAATTAAATCTTACACCAAAAGGTGAGGCACCTTGCTAATCAACAAGGTCTCAATACAGGTGACTACAACTCGTTTCCAGTTAGCACTAGTGTGGCAGTTCCTACGTCTCAAATCTCTACATAAAACAAATCTAATCTTGTGCTGTTGCAAACAGTCAAATAAGACAATGCTGCCTTTCCCCTCCACTACCCAGACAAAAAGCTGAATAGACCTCCAAGTGAAAGCAAAAGGTCAGGAGTATAGAATTCCTTCACAATAAATAATAGGAAAATGGCATTTTAAACACTTTCAGATACTACCCATTGATCACCTAGATATCTATCTATTTTCTTTTAATCTGTGCACCTCACAAATTGGTGGTACTTGGGAAACACATGGAACCTATTTTTTTATTTCCTAGCCCCAGAATTTCAGCAATTTTGAAGATGGACTATTTTCTCACTTTAATGTGTCCAGATCCTTCTGCACTGTAATTTTTCAAATTCCCAAACTCTGGCTTGGCTTATTTATTTATTAATTTATTTTGGTGATACTTGATAACTTTACCATTACTTAACTCAACTGGGGAGACGGGTACCCTATCTGATCTTGAGCGACACTCTGAACAAACTGAATGCACGGAAACCTTTATGAAGACATGAATGCTGACTGCAAAATGTAAAGATGATTTCATGTTGTATGTGATGATTGTCCATTTATGAAGAAGCCTTCATAAAACGATAGTATTTAGGGTAGCATATCCCACTGATGGACTACTGCTATCTTTGGAAATATTTGGATGTAACTCATTGGAAGCAAAAGACTACTTGAAAGCAAGAAGCATAAAATATTTTGTATATCTTATCTACAGAAGCACTTTAAAGCTTGTATATTACAACCAAAAATGACAACAGTCTACTGTCTTTAAAGAAGCACTTTATTGATGGCACAGCACTCTTGTTTCTTCTTTTCTCTGAAGATATGAATATTGGACTAAAACGTATATGAAATTTACTGTGGTTTCCATTACAGTGTGATTGGAATGCATATTATATGAGTCTTGACTTATTGATGCAAAAGTATGCTTATACTTATGTATTGAATATCTACAACTACTACAATTACTGCTCTTAGTTCTACAGAAAAACAAACTCTGACTCAACAACCTTGCAATATAAATGTTCACAGCATAAGAATATTGTAAGAGGTATGCTGCTGGATCAGACCGGTGGTCCATCAAGTCCATTATCCTGTTTCACAAAGCAGCCAACCAGTTTCCTGGGATGGCCAACAGACAGGATATTGAGGCCAAGCCTTCCCCTGATGTTGTCTTCTAACACTGCTTTCAGAGGTTTACATCCTCTGGATATGGCGGTTCCTTATAGTCATCATGGCTAATAGCCATAAACCTGTCTGTTCTGCTTTTAAAACTATCTGTGCTGGTGGCCATAAGTATGTGCACCGGCAATGATTTTACAGTCAAATTACTTGTTGAGTGAATTAGTATTTCCCTTTGTCTGTCCTGATTCTACTGTCTAACAGCCTCATCAGGTGCTTTTGACCTCCAGTGTTATGGAAGAAGAAGAAGAAGAAGAAGAAGAAGAAGAAGAAGAAGAAGAAGAAGAAAAGTTGTCTGTCAATTTGAGCTCTTCACAATCCAGTTTGGTTTTCACCATCTTGAATAATTTGGTATCACCCCAAGAATCCGGCCACTGCACTACATTCCCAGTTTCAGTTCACTTATGAACAAATTAAACAGCACTGGTCTCAATACCAACTCCTGTGGGACCCCAAAGGGGTCCATTTATTCCTACCTATCATTTAACTAATGTAACTATATGAGGACCTGGTTTCTATGGCTGAAGACAGACTGGCATTCTGGAGCGGGAGGAAAGTGGGGCCGAAAGTTTCGGGGGAAAACTGCTCCGGGGCTGGCCATTCACACTGGCCAGACTCCTGTGTTAGCATACTGGACCGGAGCGTTCAGACTGCTGCGGAGCGGCCATGGGTGGGCCGGTCTCCGCAGCTCATGGCGGGGCCGTTTCGGCAATATGTGTATGTGCGCCTATGCGCATAGGTGCTTGGCCGCATCAGCAGTCTAGAAATTTAAAATCTCCCCACCTCATGTATTGGGGCATGGGTGCGTATGGGTGTATGAGTGCTCATGCACTCATGCGCATATCTCCGTGATGGCGCGTTCACACCACCGCCTCCGCTTGCCTCCCGCTTCTTCCAGTTCACACTGCACCGAAGTGGGAGGCAAGTGGCAGACGGCCTCTGGACACCAGTTTCTCCCGGTGTCCTTCTAACACGGAAGGGAAGTGGCTGGAAAGCGGGTAAGCACGGAAGGGAGCTGGGGAACAGCTGTGGCTGTTTGAATGGGCTCCCTTCCCCCACTTCATAAGTGGAGCTCTCCTGCTCTGTCTTCAGCCTATGACTAGGTTATACTAAAGAAAAGACAAAAGTGTTAAAATTATGAGGAGGAGGAGGAGACAAATGTTATAAACAAAACAAAACCAAGCCAAAGAATAGGGGGCTTGCCTGCCTCAGTGAGTTCCTAATCAACATCCAGTAATGCCAAGTCTCCTCTAATTCCGGTTTTGTTAAATAAGCCACATATATTGAACTCTGTGCTTTGTGAGATATTCTTATTTTCAGAATGTTTCTGGTGTGTTTGGAAATCAATGATATACACTACTTAGCAGCATACTTCACAGGTACTTATAACATACAAGAAACTAGATGCTGCTGAGACTACAAATATACATATAAATTGAGAAAAGCACAGAAATCTAACATTAAGAAAACATTGTAGCTGGGTGCTCCTATTCCTTTTCCAATTCTTTTCTCAACACAGTGCCACGATACCCACAAGGACTAGAAACTTTCATGTTTAAATAGGTACAATTCTCTTAAAAAAGGATCAAAGGTCCTGAACAAGTGATCTCATATGGTCTACAATTTCAGTGTTCCCCACCTCATATTGATTCATCGCGGAGAGTGCTGTTCTTTTGCAGTTGTGAGAGATAAGGAAAACTGAATTGGACGGAAGGAAGGAAGGAAGGAAGGAAGGAAGGAAGGAAGGAAGGAAGGAAGGAAGGAAGGAAGGAAGGAAGGAAGGAAGAGGCAAGCCTGGTGAATACTAATGGAAGTATCCATACAGGTCAAAATGAAACTGATTTGTGTTCTTCTGTAAATATCAGCCTGAATCAACCATACCACTACCTTTAAGCAGCATCAGGAAGACATCATGTCAGCAACAGCCACAAGCTGCATGCTAATAAATTACAGCCTGTTGCTCACTGAAGATTATTTAATGTGGTGTGTTTGCTCACAATGCTGTCTGCTCTAGCATTTAATTTCCTGATTAGCTGACCCTAAACACCCTACTGAATGGAAGCCATACTCCCTTGACCCCAGAAGATCTTGGTGTGGGGTGGAAAGTACTGTCAAGTCACAGCCAACGTATAGTGATCCCATAGACGTTCCAAGGTGGTTTGCCATTGTCTGCCTCTGTGCGGCAACCCTGAACTTCCTTGGGGGTCTCCCATCCAAATACTAACCAGGGCCAACCCTACTTAGCTTCTGAGATTGGGCTAGCCTGGGCTATCCAGGTCACGGCAATGCCCTATAGCCTCACAAATAAAAACGGTCATTATGTGCAACTACTCAACTGACAAAGAAACCACTATACATGTTCACGTCACAGTTAGAGATCACTACCATTTTAAAAGAAATATGTGATGCTGTATTATATGAGCTTGTTCTCTCAGCCTGTCCCCTTTTCCTTCCTCCTTGATGGTTGTCAGATCAAATTGAGATACACTTTTATAATATGAAAGAGATGGAACACTTGAAACCAACAGGATAAGAAGTTTGAAAAAAAATCTGAAATACAGATACTTTTACAATCTTAGAGAGACAATTATGTTTATAATTTCAATTTCCATTCAGCAAATCATTATAAATTTCTTTGAACTTTTGGGCATTTTAACTAACTGTTTTGCCTTCATGTTTACACAATATGACGGCCCATCTTAACATAAATGCTCCACTCTTCTGTATACACATAAATCTTCATTCAGACAACACAAGTCTGCATTCAGACAAACTGCATTCAGACAAGCTGAGGACAAACATGCATGAACTAGGCTTGTCGAACACAAAGAAGGTGCTTCATATTAAGACCATTGATCAGTCAACGTCAACATTATCTGACAAAGGGAGCTTTGACTCTTGAAAGCTTATATCCTGGAAATCTTGTTGTTCTCTAAGGTGCGCGCTACTGGATTCTAATCTTGCTCTTCTACTGCAGACCAACATGGCTACCCATCTGAAACGAAGGTTTACTATAGTGTTTATTAAGACTGGTACTGGTGCTCCAAGTTTTCAGGTAGAGGTTTTTCATATTACCTGAGCATTTTAACAGAAATGCCAGGGATCAAACTGGCGACCTTATACTTACAAAGCAGACTCTCTACTACATAGCCCTTCCCTGGGCTCATATCACACAGCCTTCTTCCTCCCTTTCTGAGAATACCAGCACTAGTTACCTATGACATACAAAGGCAGGCTCATAGGTTAACCAGAGTTTATTCAGGGTTCCCTCCCATTCCTGTCTCCGTTGTTACTCACTATGCCTGCAATTGCTTTCCAGAACATCTATGTGATGTTAGCTTTTCCACTTCTTTCATATCCCTCCTCCTTAAGACTTGGGCATGATCTATTAGTTTCAGTAAAAGGGATGGAACAAAGCCCAAGTATGAACAGTTGGAATGTATGCATATACGCTCTGTTTATTCCCCTAAGTCAAATTTTAGATTGCAGGCTCCTCAGGATAAGGACCAGGGCAGACTGACATTATATAAATTAATATATAGTTCTAATACTTTCTTTTGCACAAATACAAGAACATCTTTGATCAGTGTCACAGTTCTCTTGCAACAAGTAGTAGACCAGCCCTTCTCTGATATGAAAATGCCAGCAGAAGGATACCCTATGAATGGAACCCATTTTTATAGAACTGAACATTTTGAGCTCCCCCCCATTGCCTTGGTCCAGTAGTCTGAAAGTAAGTATAAACGGTAAAAAATAGAAGAACAAGATGCCCAAATAAAGACATTTAAGCACTAAAACTACTTATCCAAGTGCAAGAGCCAGACAATTTTCAAACATGAATCATACTACACTGTTTGTTGGCTTACTGTATCATCATGCCGTGTCAGGAACACACTTAGTTAATGGGAATGAGTAATGCTTTCCTCATGTAGGAAGTTCATTTTTCTATCAATTTAGAAAGATGACACACACAACAGAATATTTAGTGCCTTGGGTGGCTTATGTCCGTGGAGGATGGAGGCAGTGGTGATTTACCTGACTTCCCCCAATTGCTGCTGCCCCCTGTAAGTATGGTGCATTTTGATTCTGAGTTGCTTCTGGCCCTCAGCAAGAATTTTAGAACAAATAAACTACTTAGGGAAGGGAAAGATCAGGGAAAGCCCTGATCCACCAACATCTTCCACAAGTGCTTCTGTCTGATCTAATCAAATTAATGTTCTTTGAACAAGTACCTTTTGAGGGTTTACAGTGACACAGACTGTCAATATAAATAAAATAACTCACAATATCGCCCTCAGTTTTGTTACAATTTTCTCAAGGTACATTCATACAGAGTCCTATGAATAGAGGAAATCAAGTCATCTTTCCTCCCTTTGTTCATTGTTATGAAAGAGAAAATTTGAAGTCAAGTTTTCTATTGTATGTAGTTTCTGAAGTATTTGGTGGATTAGTCAGCAGTATTAAATAAAATCCTCCACAGTAATAGATAGAATGGCTCTGGGCTTTGATATACCACACTGAATGCCACACTCACCCTTTTTCAAGCATAATCCCAGTTTTTTCAAGCTGCTGACAAATCTTTGCAATTTCATTTTCCAGCACCTAAAGCCCATAGATAGGAAACATGCAACCATTTAAACATACTTGCCAGGCTACTGAGCTCCAAACACTTATTTGAGCATTTTTTCTTCCAATGAAAAGCCAATATTTAGCTCAAAGGTGACCAGATGAGGTCATATTGAACATTCAAAGGGAAAGGCATGATCTAGACAATAATCTAAAGAGCTACTTCAGGCACTCCCAAGAGCCTGGGCAAGCTCAGTGGTATTTTTGACTGTTAGCTCATCCCCATGCCATACTGCAACCTGCTTTTGAGTGCTGCTTCAAAAAGTGGTTTGCCCATATGGCAACAATTCTCTGTAGTTATTCCCTGTAGTTTTCCTGTTGCTGCAGTGGCTGCCAATTCAGCACAGAGCCAATAGGGCTTCCAGATAGTGGGTTTCCCTGCCCCATTCCTTCACAACTGCTATCCCTCCCCCAGAGCCACTGGGGACGTTTTTTAGGTTTTTAAAAATATTGGCAGTTGCTAGATTGCTATAGAGTTGTTACATAAATTATCTATTAGGGTCTCTGAATTCCCAGCTTTCATTTTAAAGAAAATTCTCTAGCCCCTTTCACTGCAGAGACAAGAAAGGAAAGGGTGTATCTCTGAAACAAAAAGGTCTGAGGGTTACTTTTTAAAAATGAAAGCCATTGATTCAGAGGACCTAATACCTGATTATTATAACACTACTAGGAATAAGGCCCATTGTGGAAATAAATATAACGGGCTCTAGAAAGAAGTCCTGGGTGGGTGTCGTGGCCTTGGGCATTCAGCGTGAATTTGCTGTCGCAACCTCAGCAGGGTAGAACGACACAAAGTCACCATTTTCTCCAGGGGAACAGATCTCTGCCATCTGAGTGATCTCCAGCCCTCACCTGGAGATTGGCAACAATGGTTCCCTAGAAGGAAATGGCTGGTTTGGAGGGTGGAGTCTATGGCATTGTATCTGTTTGAGGCCCACCCCTCTTCCAACCCCATTGTCTCCAAGCTTCACCCCTCAAATCTCCAGGAATTTCTCAACCTGGAGTTGGCAACCCTATCTCCTTCCCAGCCAACCATCAACCTACCTTGATCTGTCCCTCTGACTTCAGTTTTCCATCTCCTTCCCCCTCCCTGAAGCCTCTGCCTTGGAAAAGTACAGACCAGAGCGGCTTACATCATTCTCCTATCCCCCTTTCGATCTGCACAACAACCCTGTGAGGTATGTTAGGCTGAAAGTCTGTGACTGGTCTGAAATCACCCAGCCAGCTTCCACAGCAAGAACCTGGGTCTGGCAGATCCTTCTCTGAAGCACTAACTGCTATGCCACACTGGCTGTCCTGGATGGCCACTTCAGCAGGGTATAATGACATAGAGTCCACCATTTCCTCCAATGGAACTGATCTCTGCCATCTGGAGAAAGGCTGTAATTCTGAGTGATGTCCAGTCCTCACCTGGAAATTGGAAATCCAAAACAACATCCGTGACAAACATAACGAAGAGTCAATAAAGATACCTTTTAGAATTTTCTACAGAATTACTACAGTAATTACTACAGTAAATGATTTTGCAAACGTATCTTTATTGACTCTTCGTTATGTTCGTCATGAATGTTGTTTTGGATTTCCACTTCCTCCCATGATATCTCATTTTTGGCCTCACCTGGAAATTGGCAACTATGGCTCCCCAGGAGGAAAAGTACAATCTTTCTCTGCAGTGGGGACCAAAGCTGCTTACATCATTCTCCTCTCCTCCTTTTGATCTGCACAACCCTGTGAGGTAAGTTATGCTAAAAGTCTGTGAGTGGTCTGAAATCACCTGATCAACTTCCACAGCAAGAACCTGGGTCTGGCAGACGCTGCTCTGAAGCACTAACTGGTACACCACAGTGGCTGTCTTAGGGGGGCTGCTGCTGGTGAACTGGAGCAAGCAGCCAGGCCTATTTAAGTCATGCCAGTAAGGTGGCATCAAGTAACCCAGATGGTGCTGCCAGGCCTAAGGTAGCCAACCTCTAGTTGGAGCCTGAAGACTGCCCGGTATCATAATTGAATTCCAGATAACAGATCTCTCTCCCCTGGAGAAAATAACTGCTTAGGCAGGTGGACTGCATGGCATTCTATTCAGCTGAGGCCTCTCCCCTCCCCAAACTCTGGCTTCCGTAGACTCAACCACAAAATATCCAAGAATTTCCCAACCTGGAGCTGGCAACCCTAGTCAGGACTGGCTTTATACTCAGAGACCACGAAGAAGACACAAAGGATATTCTTTATTATACTAATAACTAGGCAAAGATATACAGGTTGCTTACCTGTAATTGGAGATCTTCGAGTGGTCATCTGTGCATTCACACCTCTGGGATTAAGTGCGCCTGCGCCGATCCCGATCGGTAATCTTCAAAGCCTAACGGATTTTCGCGCCAGCTCCCCGGTCACGTGCACGTCCCACTGCGCATGACCCGGGGAGGGGCACGAGGATCCCGCCAATTCCTTCTGACGGCTGCTAACAGCCCCCAGAAAAAAAGGTGAGGGAGACCGAAGCAGAGGGGAAGGAGGGCGGGTGGTGTGAATGCACAGATGACCACTCGAAGATCTCCAATTACAGGTAAGCAACCTGTATATCTTCTTCGTGGTCTCTGTGCATCACACCTCTGGGAGAATAGCGAGCAATAAATACACCACATACCTGGAGGTGGGTGCTGGAGGTCTCACATCTGAGCTGCTTGCAGAACTGCACAGCCCACCACAGTACGCTGATGGACGCGGACATCTAGGGCGTAGTGCTTCACAAACGTGTGAGGGGACACCCACATTGCAGCATTGCAGATGTCTCCCAGGGGAATGCCCTTGAGGAATGCTGTGGAAGTAGCTGCGGCTCGAGTGGAGTGTGCCTGGAGGGACGCCGGTAATGGCCTCTTGGCCAGGAGGTAGGCGAGTTTTATCGTCTCTACTATCCACTTCGAAAGTCTTTGAGACGATAGTTTCTGTCCCTGTCTGGGCAAGGCATAAGAAATGAAGAGAGCTGGAGACTTGCGAAAGGATTTTGTCCGGTGCAAGTAGAAAGACAGGGCTCTCTTGACATCTAAAGTGTGTAGACTACGTTGCGTTGGGTCCTGGGGACCAGGAAAAAATACCGGCAACGTGATATCCGCCCCTATATGAAAGTCCGAGACTATCTTAGGCAGGAAAGCGACATCTGGAGCCAAAGTGACGGCATTATGATGAAACGTGAGGTACGGTGGGTCGCAACGGAGCGCCGAGAGCTCACTCACACGTCGAGTAGACGTGATGGCCACCAAAAACGCAACCTTCCACGACAAAAGTTGAAGGCTGCATGAGGCCATGGGTTCGAAGGGTTTTCCCATCAGCTTAGTGAGAACCAGGGGCAAGTCCCATGCCGGGACTGGTGTCCGCACTGGGGGATAGAGGCGATTCATTCCCTTGAGGAATTGCTTCGTTGTTGGATGGGAAAACACCGAATAGCCATCAATCTTAGGATGATTGACTGAGATGGCTGACAAGTAAACTCGGATAGATGAGTGACACAGTCCCCTGTCTTTACATGACAGGAGAAAACCAAAAACATCTTTAAGCCCGGCGGGGACTGAGGGCCGTCCCACAGACGCCAGGAAGGTTAAAAACTTAGTCCATTTTGACTCATATGAACGCCGAGTTGAGAGTTTGCGTGAGTTCAGTAGAACTTGAGCAATGCGTGATTCTAACCCTAAGTTTGGATCAGCCAAACTGTCAATTTCAGTCTGGGTACATCGTGGTGCAGTACCCGGCCCCCGTGCATCCCGAGGAGGTCTGGGTCCGTCGGGAGGTGGAGATACGTCCCTCGTGAGAGACTGAGGAGCGTGGGGAACCAGGGTTGTCTCGGCCACCATGGGGTGACGAGAATTGCCCACGGTCGCTCTGCCAACAGTTTGTGGACTACTCTCGGTATGAGAGGAATTGGGGGAAATAGGTACAATCGTTTCCCTGTCCACTGGAAGAGGAGACCGTCTCCGAGAGAGGTCGGGTCCGTTCCTGCTCTGGAACAAAATAGGTGGCACTTCTTGTTCTCTCGAGAGGCGAATACATCCACGGATGGATGCCCCCAACGGTCAAAGATCGGAGTCAGGTAGAGGGGGTTCAGTTCCCACTCGTGTAGGGATGCTCCCCCTCTGCTTAGGAAGTCCGCTTGGACGTTGAGTAGTCCTGGGAGATGAGTCGCTACCAGGTGAATATCTAGTGCCTGGCACTCGTCCCAAAGCTCTATCGCTAACCGGCAAAGTCCACGGGAGACCGTCCCACCATGGCGGTTGATGTAAAACATGGTGGTGGTGTTGTCTGTAAGGACAGTCACCATCTTCCCCGACAGGGATTGGCGGAAAGATCTCAGTGCGTAGAGAACTGCCAACAGCTCTAGGAAGTTGATATGGTTGTGTGCCACAGAGGGGTGCCACCTGTCGCCCACACCTACACCGTCCAAATGAGCTCCCCAGACCCATAGGGAGGCGTCCGTAGTGACGGTCGCTGAGGGGGGTGGAAGCCGGAAAGGTGCACCTGAATGTAAATTCTGGGGCACAAGCCACCAATTCAGGGTCTCTAGGACCTGGGTTGATATCTGAAATCGTTTGGAGAGGGAATGGAAGTTGGGGCGGAAACGCCTCAAAAACCAAAGCTGCAGTGGTCTCATCCGCAATTTGGCAAAGGGGATTACTGCTGTTGTCGCGGCCATCAGGCCTAGCAGGCGAAGGATTTGTTTGGCTGTAGCCTCCTTGGTCTCTTGGATAGACAGGAGAAGGGAGACTATATCCGCTGCTCTGTTGGGGGGTAGGAACGCTCTGCATTGCAGGGAGTCCAGGATGGCTCCGATAAACTGAACCCGTCTGGAAGGGGTAAGCATGGACTTTTTGAGGTTTATCGTCAGCCCTAGTGATTCTAGGGTACGAAGGGTAGTAGAGATGTGGCTCTGTAGTTCCGTCGTAGAGGGGGCGACTAGAAGCCAGTCGTCCAGGTAGGGGTAAAGGTGGACACCTTGAAGTCGCAGATGTGCCGCTACTACTGCCATAAGCTTCGTGAAGACACGAGGAGCTGTAGAGAGGCCAAAGGGTAGGGCCTGGAAGTGACGCGGACCGATCGCGAAGCGCAAGTACGGTCTGTGCGACGGGTGGATCGTCACATGAAAGTATGTGTCCTTTAAGTCCAGCGTCACCATCCACGCGTTGGCTTCTAGTAGCGGTAGGATGGTCTGTAGAGTGGTCATACGGAATTTCTTGTAGGTGATGAACGCATTGAGGTTCCACAGATCCAATATGGGACGAAGTCCGCCATCCTTTTTTGGGACCGTGAAGTAGCGGGAGTAGAACCCCCGCTGAAGGTGGTTTGTTGGTACCTGTTCTATGGCATCTTTTGAGAGGAGGGTTTCGACTTCCGACGATAGGGTGTCGGAGGGGTGTGTGGTTACGAAGTACGATTCTTGTGGTATCTGGAAAAATTCTATTCTGTAGCCCTCCGCTACGACCGACAGTGCCCATTTGTCTGTCGTGATACGTTGCCATGCTGGTAGAAAGGGTGATAGACGGGTGGGAAGATCGGAGCGAATGGGGGAGTCAAAGACTCTGCTTGTTCGGTTTGGGTGGCTTAGCCTTGGAAGCGGGAGCAGACGGGAATCGTGGCTTGTGGCCATAGGGTTTCTGTTGATAAGCAGGAGACGACGGTCTCTGCCACTGGGGTTCAGTGGGAGATCTTCGCGGTTGCTGTTTGGACCAAGATCTCTGCCATGTCTTCTGCTTCTGTTGTCTCGATTGTGAGACACCCAAGTTACGAGATGTCTTAATGCTCTTATCTAAATCATGAAGGACTGTGTCCGTTGTGGAGCTGAATAGTCCTTCACCCTCAAAAGGGAGATCTTCCACCAAGGACTTTGTGTCTTGTGGAAGCGAAGTCGACCTCAGCCAGGCGTGGCGGCGAAGGGCGACTGCTGAAGTGAGTGTCTTGGACATGACGTCCGCAGCATGCTTCGATGCGTTAAGCTGGTGCTTTGCTAGCACCATGCCTTCCCTCTGGATCTTCCTAGCAAGGCGTTGCTTATCCTCAGGAAGATGGGCCAGAAGTGGTGTCATCTGCTCCCAGAGGGAGTATTGGTACCTGCTCATGCAGGCTGTGTAGTTTGCCGTTTTTATGCCCAGCGCACCGGCTGAATAAAATCGTCTCCCGAAAGAATCTAATTTCCGTCCCTCTTTGTCCAAGGGGGAGGAATGTCCGCTGCGGCCCCTGGCCGAGGGGGTCACTACAACCGAATTGGGCTTGGGGTGGATGAATAGGAATTCTGCCCCTGGCTCTTGGAGCCTGTACATGTGGTCTAATCTCTTGTTGGAGATTGGAGTTGAGGAGGGGTGGCCCCAGGATTCTTTGGCAGTGCTCAAGAGCACCGAAATTAGTGGCAACGCTACCGCGGTGGATGTATCCATCTGTACGATGTCGAAGATGGCATCGGTAGCGGTGGGGGTTGGCTGGACCGTGGCAAGTGCCAGGGAATGGGCCATTCGTTTGCTAAGCTCTCCATAGGATTTCACGTCCTCGGAGGGAGAGATTGGTAAATTTTCAGCCACATCAGGGGATGGTGACGGCTGGATGGGGGATTCATCATCAGATGATTCGGGAGATTCGGGTATCGAATGGTCGGAACGTTCGGAGGGAGACATAGGGGTCGACGGATCTGGTTGGTAGGGAGGGAGGTCGACGTCGGGCGAAGTAGGTATCGGCGGTTTCGGTATCGGTTTCGGTATCGGAGTCGGAGCCGGGTCTCGGCATCGGGAGACTCTTGACGACGTCGATTGGCGATCCCACTCCACCAGGTACCACTGTGGAGGTGGCGGGTAGGAGGAACCATACAGGTATCGCCATTGACGGACGTCCCATGGCACCGAAGATGGAGGAAGGCGCCAGTCTCACTCACCTTTCGGTGCGGGTCGGGTCCGGTCTCGGGACTGGTGTGAGGGATCTGCGTCAGCTCGATGTCGGGTTCCGAATCTGTGAGCTGGATGGGTCGCGGCATCGGGGAGGCGGGGCTGCCCCGGGGTCGCTCGCGCCCTGGAGGGTCAAGCTGCGGAGACCCGTGCTGGGTCATGTCGGACGCGGGATGCGTCAACGAAGCACCCGAGGTCTTGTGCTTCAGCTTGCCCTTACTCTCTTTGCCCTCCTTACGCTTCTTAGCGGGAGTTCGTGGCAGTGAGAGGGGTCTTTTCGGTGCCGACTTCTCGGTACCGGAGGGGCTTCGCATCGGTGGCGACGTCGGGCCTGTCGGTGCCGATGGGGATGTTACCGAGGCGTCGGCTGCGGACATCTTCGGTGACAACGCTGCTTCCAAGAGAGCCACTCTGAGTCGGGCCGCCCGGTTCTTACGAGTTTGTTTGGAGAACGCGGCGCAACTCGAACAGGAATCGACGTGATGCGACTCGCCTAGGCACAACAAGCAGAGGGAATGCTTGTCTGGGGGAGCGATTTTACTCCCACAATTAAGGCAGCGTTTAAAGAAACCCCACCGCTAGGCCATAGGCTGGGCGGGGAGTAGGGAGAGGAGAATCCGAAAGCGAGTCCAGAAAAACAGTCCGTAGGTCAAGAAAACAAGAAAAATCAGTCCGAAAGGCCTTTCCAATTTGGAAAAACGAAGGTTAGCTACCGACCGGAGCGGAGAGGGGATCCTCACGACGCGGCGGTCAGAAGAGAACTGGCGGGATCCTCGTGCCCCTCCCCGGGTCATGCGCAGTGGGACGTGCACGTGACCGGGGAGCTGGCGCGAAAATCCGTTAGGCTTTGAAGATTACCGATCGGGATCGGCGCAGGCGCACTTAATCCCAGAGGTGTGATGCACAGAGACCACGAAGAAGATCTTGCTTCAAGCTGATCAAATATTTATAAAATGCTGTTCCTCCTGAACATACTCTGCATGGAAGAACAACAATTTTACCACTGCCCATCTGGAACGAATGATATTCGGGTGCAAAACAAAATGCAACACATGAACATTTGAAACGTACCGCTAGCTGTGATGTCATCAACATGGTACCCACATGTTGATTTATTCTGTAAACTTTGATCTTCACATAATAGAACATGGCTGTTTATTAACAACCCATGTTTGTTTGTTCATTTGTACCTACATGCTATTTATAATATCTGCTTTTCATGAATCTACCATCTGTTTTACTTGGTGTGGTTATGTCTCCTATTTATGGCCATATTTTGTAAGTATCAAATCTGACCTGGAGGCACTGTGAATTAAATGATAATAATGGTTTGGCTACCAAATACATAGTAGAGTTGTGGGATGGTTAAATTGGTACTGCAGTCCAAAGCCATGTTACTGCCATAATTTCCAGTCACTTGCGCCCTTATAGCAATTCACCCCTCAAAGACAGAGTTCCACAGCTATTATGTTTAGTACTACCGCTCTTCACCTTTTATTTGGTATACATGAGTTCAAGTAAAAAGTGACATTGTGGCTGGCCTACTACATCCCCTGAGATTGAGAACTTGAGGTCTTCTCACAAGGATTTGTTGGCTTTTGTAGTTTTAGGGTACAAGCAACTTTGGACAATGATAGGGAAAATTTCTCCCTGACAGTGTCTGACACTGGGAGAAGGATGGATTCTGCCCCCCCCCCTTTCAGACAGTACACTCCCTTTCATTTCAGAACTGGAGTATTTCATTTCTGTGATTCCTCTTTCCTTGCTAGGTTCAGTTGCCCCAATAAGAGCCCCTCAAAAGACATTTCTGGGCCTTTTGTTTGAACCCCGGCTGAATTCTAAGGGTTGGCATTGTCTATGGTTTACTCTGCTAACCCCAAGCTACTAAGAGGTGTAGCTGGGACAATGGGCTAGCTAGTATAAGTAATATTTCAGGGCCATATGGTAGTCTTTTTTATATAAACATTTTATTGAATGCTTTCACTGAAATCTACAAAATCCATAATCCAATTGGAAAGATTATTACCATGAACATACAAAAAAGATTCAACATTTGAAACAAATTAACAATGCATATTTAATGATTTCAACCATATATTAAGTTATAACAACTTCAATTTTCTATGTCGACTTAACTTACTTAATTAAGTTCTGAGTGTTACTATACTATACAACATTCGTCTTAACCCACAATTCAGGATACTTAAGGTCTAATTTTCATATTTCTTTGTGAAATAGAGACCATTCGGACGAAATAAACTATTGTTGAGACAGATAGTCTAGGACCGGATACCACTTTCCGGTAAACGATGAATGTAAGGACGATTGAGCATTAAGAGTTTGACAGAATCCATAAGATAATGGGGCCCACAATTTTCTGTACCAAACCTCAATATTTGGTGGTTTTTCATATTTCCAATAAGACGCTGTAACAGTCTTGGCCGCATCCAGCATAATCTCTACAGTGGATTCATGCACTCAGAAATTTAGTTCTTTAGGCCAAGAATTCAAAAATAATGTCTCTGGTTTGAATGGGACAGAAACTGAGGCGACTTCTTTGATTACTGATATTACTTCCAGCCAGAAGTTCTTAATTTTCTCACGCCCCCCCACCAGCAATGTGCAAAATTACCAATTTGCCGGCACCCCTTCCAACAATAGGGAGAATACTCAGAGGAGATATAAGATTATCTATGTGGGGTGGCATACCACCATATGGTAGTCTTGACCATTATTGTCTACGGAAGAAAAGTGAAACTAAATCAAACCAGGCAGATTGAGTGAGGCTCCAAAACTTACACTGCTGTGTAACAATCCTTGTGCTTAAAAAGATAAGTCAAGGGGAAGGAACTGTCCTCTGAAAGGGGATACGCACATTCATTTTAACTTGCCTTCTAAGAAGGAACACAAGAAGTTAACACTTGCCTGCCAACTTTGAAATTTCCTTATGAGTTTTTAAACTAACTGAAAGAATTAGGTAACTTGTTAGAATTATCAATACAGAGACGTCTGGATTTTTATATTAAATTCATATCTACTTCAATAAATGCTGTCTCCATTATGCTGAGAAAAAACTTACTTTTAAAAAGACAGACCAGAAATAAGTTCAAAGTGAAACATTGATTCCAGGGCTCATTAGTAGAGTGCCTTCTTACAGAAAACTAGATTACCTCCATAGAAATCCGCCTGTGTATCCGATTTCTGAGGCAAACACCCGTGGGAGACTGGACTTCATCAGATGATGTTCCTGAAGCTTGATCACTTTCACCATCTGATCCCATTTTCAGATTTTCATGTACAATGTCTAAATTTAAATAATAATAATAATTATTATTATTCAACTTGTCTCTCTTTACTACTCACCTGCAGTCCTGGAACAAACTGAAGTAGTATTCATTATCATTGAGACTCTTCATAACATGATTAGCACATTCCAAAACACAGAATGATGCCAACTTGGCTTAACATTTTAGTCCTAGTTACTGTATTCTATTTCTATTTTAATTAAAGCCAATTCAATTTTCTAGTATTTAAAAACCAAGGCTATTAACATGTTCTTGAGATTGGAGATATGACATTCATCTGTACAAAATCTTAGAAACAATACACACACACACACACAAAACTGACCATTTAAAGGAAACTTCAAAAGAGTTATTTTGCCTAAAAGTGGATAAAGAGGAAATTTCAAGGCAAGGCAATGGGACTTTGAGTGTGATATTTATTAATACTTAAAACATATTTGAAGCAAGCCAGGAAATGCCAGAGATGTTAACATTTATCATTAAATTTTAAGAGCCAACCAACACCACTGATTAATGATCTGATCCATATTTTCATTATTTACCACAATGTTCAGATTGGTCATTTACTTCATTTATATCCTACTTTTCTTCCCAATGGGGATCCAATGAGGCTTACAACATTCTGTCATTCTCATCCTCAGAACAACTTGTGAGGTAAGTCAGGCTGAGTGTGTGTGCCAGCAAGCTTCCATGGCAGAGTGGGAATTAGAACTGTTTCCCCAGATCCTAGCCCAATACTAACCACTACTACACTATACTGGCTCTGGCATTTATGAAAAAGATTAATCTATAGGTACAAGAATCTATAAATCTGTGCTTGTCAGTATCAGAAATGACAGGATATAAATCCATACACAAACGAATATTCAAAGAGAAAAAAGAGAACTGGCTATTCTCCAGTGGTTCAGATAGTGGGGCAGTTCTTTACTCTTGGGATAAGCTCCTCCTCCAGTTTCAGGGTCAGCTTCAGCTTTGATCCAAGTGGGGAGGGGCTTATCCCCTGTAGACTCTCCCAGTTCTTGCAGGCCCTGCTTCTGAGCAGGACGTGCTTCGGCTACGCTAAAAATCACATCGAAAACAGAAGAAGAAAGGAGAGTCGAGCCGCAGTACCAGAGGAGTGCTTTCCTTCGGCAGCATGAAGAAGAGAGCGCTGACAGGCTCTGGGTGGTCCCCAGTGGCTGAGAAGGCATAGCGGCGCTCAGCAGACTCCCGCTGGCCCTGCCTTCTGGCAGAGAGCCTGCCCCTTTGATCTGTTAGGGGTGTGGAGAGTCTGCGGCTGGCGGTGGGGTGCAGCTGTTAATCCGGCTTCCTCCCTGACTGCAGGAAGCCTTTCCTGGCCAGGCGGCTGCATGGATGGGATTTGCAACCCTTCCTTGTCCGAGCCGCAGTAAGTCTCCCCTGCCACTGAGTGGCACAAGGCCCCGAGAAGAGACGAAGGAGGGGGGAAATTCCCTTCTTCGATGGGGAGGGAGAGTGGCCGGGAATGGTATGTGGTACCAGAGCTTCCCTGGGAGCCAGGAAAAGGGGAGGGAAGGAACTCCCTCATCACCCTTCTGACTGCTTAGAGGGAATAACTTGGGTCATTCCTGCAGGAAAAATCTGGGGAGCGATGGAGAAAGCAGAGAGCAGAGTTTGGGTGGGAAAATGGCGGCAGCCGTTTGTGTCCCTAACTGTAAGTCTCTCAGTAGATGCTTTTACTTTCATTTACAGACCAGAGACATGGCTGATAAGAGTGATCAAGCCTGCTCTCAAGACAGGGAAATCTCCTTTAGTGAGATGAGTTTGCCCATACTTTCTGTGTCCCTGTCCACAGAATAGCCCCTGGAGCCACAAGATTTGGACAATAGGGAGACTAACAAGAATGAATTTTTTCTTGGTTTAAAAAGGAAATGAGAAGAGAGGTGAAAGATATTGTTAGAGAGACCCTTCAAGGGTCTGTTCCCTCTGGGTCCTCCTCAGGGAGAGGCCGATTAACTAAGAGGGCCAGGCAACGTCAGGAAGATGACTCTTCCAGTTCCTCCAGATCCCCTCCTAGACCCAAGGAAAAAAAGAGGAATCCATCTCCTAGAGAGCTTAGCCCTCTCATGGGTGGCAGGGAGGCAGAATCGGAGTCCACTGTCTCCTCAGGAAAAGAGGAGGGGGAACTTTCTGAGGAGGAACAAGAGGTGATGCCATCAGTGCAGTCTAGACTCTTCCCTCAAGATCTGTACAACTGGCTTCCATTGAAAGTCTTGAGAACCCTAGACCTCACATCCAAACCTAAGGATGACGCAGAGCAGGACCCAGAGTTTCTGATGGGATCAAGTAAACTGACACCAAAGATTTCTGTCCCACAACCAGGGATTCCACTTCCAGCTTCCTTTTACAATACAATGAAGACTGAATGGGAGCATCCAGCAAAACCTAAAGCTAATCATCAACTTTTTTCTAAGCTTTGGTTGTTGATGCCAGAGGCCACCAAAAGATTGAAACTACTGGTGGTGGATGACCCAGTCACTAACTTGTCTGATACCACATGCAAATCCCCAATGAAACAAATTCTACTATTAAGACAACAAACCTACAGCTGAAAAAACTATCCTTGGAGAATAATATGGAAAAGCAGGCCTATGGCAGATCTTGGGGGAAAAAACACCCTCTTTAATATGTGATCAGTGCAACCTTATTGGACCTTGAGGTGATAGGACACTTCACTCAAGCATCTGCATAAAGATTTTCTCTTTTTTTTAGTTTTGTTAATTTCCCCTTTGCACTCAGTGAATACTCATGGGTTAAGCTCAGACACTCTGGTCAAAACAAATTAGTTTCTCTCCCCTTCTCAATTTTTTTCTAAATTTCAAGCTGAAGAAACTGGCAGAGCAGCCATTTGTCTACTAATGAATGTAGCCCTGGAAGAGAGAGGATAGCCAGGCTATGTGGGCTGAGAGCACAAAGGCAATGGAGACCTCTGAGACTCAAAGTTACCAGAATGTTCTGGTCTTCATCCTTTTCTACCTGGTGAATTTTCAAAAGGAGTGGTTTTGGTGGCTTGTGGGAAGAAGCAACTCTCCATTTTAAAAAGAGGGGCAGCCATTAAAGAGACTTCATGCGGATTCTGAGACACACAGAGACACATGGTATGAAAAGAGGTGACTAGCCAAGTGGAGTAAGATAAAACGGAGATGAACAGAGCCTGAACAACAAGCCTGGAGCTATTAACATAAAAGAAAAAAGTACAGGACTGCATTTATAACTGCTCGATTTTTCCTGTGGCAAATTCTGCAGTCTTTTGCTGTTCAACTGTACACTTTTACTTCATGTATCCAATGAGTGCATATGTACTTCAATAACTTTTTTTACTGAAACTGAAGTTACTTGTGGACAGGGCTTAATGCTTATCTCAGTATTAGAGACAACTATATTTTTATATATATATAAAAAATTTCTACAACTATAAAAAACTACCCCTAACAAAAAAAACCCTATCCCTACCAAAATCAGAGAATATACAATCACAATAAAAATACATATAATAATAAAATACTCCTTAAATCCAGTTGTTTATAAGAAAGTAAACAAACTTTTATAAAAATACTGGCTATGCAAATGCAACTACCTGCGTGTGGTTAAAGTAACTAAAACTTTCCCCTTAACATCATCTACAAATTAAAATTTATTTTCCCCTCCTCCTTCTTCTTTTTGGCCTAGCCATTTCTCTTTGGGCTGCCGGATATTTAGGGGTCGCTGCCCCCTTCGCTGAATCAGAGTCCTCAGAAGTGCTACTACATGAGCTTGACGATCCATCCAAGTCGTGTATGATGCCTTCTTCCTCTGCTGTCTTCTTCTCTTTTGCTATTTTTTGGTAAACATCCAAAACAGTCTCTTTAAGAGATGTAATATTTTCTTTCTTCCCATTGTAACTGAAAACCAAACCTTCTGAATACATCCATTTATAAGGGGTGGAGTTCTTTTGCAGGAACTTTATTAAATTTTTATATTGCCGCCTCCTTTTTCTTATCTCATATGGAATGTCTTTTAGAACCTTAATCTCCACTTCCTTGATTTTCAAAGGTGTCCCATTGGTGATCTTGAGCACCACGTCCCTTGTTGTCCTCTTAGAGAATTTTACCATGATTTCTCCAGGCAGGTTATTTTTCTTCACAAAATCAGAATATGTCCTATAGACAATATCCATATCGCTTTGAAGGTAATCCACTTGCAAACCTGCTACTGGAGCCAAAGCTTCACTGAGGATTTCTTTTAAATTCTCTGTTTTTTGCTCTGGGACACCTTGGAATCGCAGAATATAAAATGCTCGTTGCATTTGTAATCTCAAAAGTTGGTCCTTGTCCTTGTCAGAGGCACGTTCTTTCTCCACCACTTGCATCCTTTGTGACAGCTCTTTTGTTTGGATTTCAACTGCTTTAGATGATTTGATCACTTTCTATCTTACGATTGGATTCTTTAGTCTCTTTTTGAAAAGCATCAATATTTTGATTCATTGCAGTCATCTGGTCCAGTAGAGGGCACAGTGCTGCAGACAACAGACTTGGTAGATCTGTGGTAGCTTCCTGTTTAAGAGCAGGAAGAGAAGGAACTATAGCCTTTGGTGAGGGTTTCCCTCTGGGCACCATTTTTTCTCCCCTGCCAGCCATTGCTCTGGGGGGGGGGGATTTTCTGTTCCAGGAAAGTACTTTTAACAGTCAGTCCTTGAGCACACCTCCTCTGCGCCTAAGCTGCAGGAGCTAAGCCAGCGATCCCGGATCCCTCGCTTTAAAAGTTTTTATAATATCTAGATGGGGGGGAACCTTCCCTCCCCCTCCGCCGCTTTTCTTCAGGACCCCGGGACGCTTAAATGCCCTATTGAGTGGGCATCGCTTACTCACTATTCTCCAAGCCTCCTCCAAAGGTAAGTTTCTTTCATGTTAAATCGCTTGCTTCTCTGCACGCTTATCCGGTAGCTGCTTTGTGTGCCCAAAGGCTCCCCGATGTCAGGACCTGTAGGAACATCGAGATGCCTCAATCCCTCGGCCACCACCATGGGAGAGGCGCCTCTCACGTTCCAGGCTAGGAGCCCACTACAAGGGCTCCGGGGGGGGGGGACCGGATACCTGCTGAATCCCCTCCTGATCGCCAGGGTTGCGGGCTGCATCATGCGGCGCTCCACTGAAGCGCGCCCACCACTAAGCTGCCGAAGACCAGAAATATCAGTATTAGAGACAAATATAGAGAGTGAGATTCCCAAAGTTTTCCCCTCCATGATAGCAGAAATAAGGAAGGAATTCTGAACATGAATGGAGGGGTCTGACTGTAGGCTATCACACTGCAATGCTTCCAGTGGCCTACTGGTGGCAGCAAAGAACAAACCCTGTTTGTGAAAGGGGATGGTTGAGACAGAGCATGAGAGGTGATATCACTGAGGTCTAGCAGCTTGAGAGCATGGCTAGCCACATAACTTCTTCATTTCCCACAGGGGAAAAAAGGGCTTGCAGGGTCATTTTACCACGGATCCAACCAGCTTTTCCACTAGTGAGACCGGAGAGGGTCTTCTTTGACCATGAAAAAGCTATGCTGGGAATTATGGGAAATGCATGGATGAAAGTAATTTCTGACAGGGACTCCAGTAAAGAAGAGTATTGAGACTGAGTGCAAAGGCTGAGAACCAGTTTGGTGTAGTGGTTAGTAGTGCCGACTCTAATCTGGGAGAAACGGGTTTGATTTCCCACTCCACATGCAGCTGCTTGTGTGACCTTGGATCAGTCATACCTTCTTTCCGAGCTATTCTCTCAAGGGAAGTTCTCTAGAGAGCTCTCTCAACCCCACCTACCTCACAGAGTGTCTGTTGTGGAGAGGGGAAGGGGAAGGGATTATAAACCGCTCTGAGACTCCTTTGGATAGTGAAGGGCAGGGTATAAATCCAATCTCTTCTCACTGGATCCAACCTTACATTTATCAGTACAGAGAAATTACACTGTCCTACCCATAAGAACAAAGTTTGAGTCAAGTGGCACTTTTGAGACCAACAACCATTTGACTCAAACTTTGTTCTGCTGCTTTTGACCAACATGGCTACCCACCTGAATCTGTCCTACCCAGCATACACTGATGTTGGTTTGAGTCAGGGGACTCATACCAGTTACTGATTCTTCAGGCTCTGCCCAGTGTTTGACTCAAGATTTAAGACATTTACTATTTGACTTGATTTAAAACACATTAGCTGCACATGTGGAATTTTAAGGACTCATTAATCTTAAAGACTAAAATATCTCAATCCAGAAATAGATGATTATGCAAAGCTTTCTTTAAATGTTCTTCCAAATTAAGAAGTTTACACTATTGGCATTGATATACTTTAACTACTTCCAACTATAGCTAAGACTTTTTCTAGTATCTTACTTAAATCTAAAATAGGCACGAAGTGTTCAAACAGACTTCTAATGCCATAAAATATGCGTGTATACAACATACTCTTATGAGAAATTATTTATGAAAGTGGTTTAAGGATATTACTGCAGTATAACTTGTTGCTCTCAGACCTGTTGACAACAGACTATCCAGACACTCACTCTGGGAGAACACAAAAGATTCATCTGTGAGTAATGGCATCCATTTTGGCAATTAACGTACTAAAGCTTCCAGTTCAGTAGAAGTTGTATAATGACTACTGTTGTTTGCTGAGCTGGATTTTCTTGTGTTTGCAGAAATTTTTATAGTCTTAAATATGATTTTTCTGGTTTTACTTCAAAAGCAAAACAAAAATATATTGACTTTTAATTAATACAAAGCCTTGCATAATAAATGTTAATCAAATTATGCCCAAATTGTTACTCAAACATATCTAATACAGCCATCCAAGTGAACAGTAACAGATGCAGGAAATGAACCATACCAAGTCCAGTACATTCTGCTTATAATACAAAATAGTGCTCTACTCATAGTGAAGATTTATATACCATGAGCTTACTGACACAAAATTACACCTCTGAGAGACCTAATTCTCATTTGCAGCCACAAAGAACAGACAAGCCTGCCAGGTAATTTATCTTCAAAGAAAGAGGAAAAACTGCATTTATGAATATTTAAGAACTGCTCCAAGGCTTCAGTGGCATAAAAGCATACAACTAATACAACCCCCTCCCCATAATAATTGTAAAAATCACCTACAGACTTAGGAAGGGGAAGGGAAAGAACAGTTCTGTTATGAATTCTGTGCAAAAGCTCTTTGAATCTATAATCTCTAGCCTAAATGATCTTAAAGTTGAGAGTCACATTATTCTTTTCTAACTTAAGAAATTGAATCCTATATGTTTTTAACATGGGGAGCCAATAGTGACATTCTGCCTCTATTTTGGATCAATTCAGCCACCATTAAGTCTTATTCCAACAATTAAGTTCAGGAGCGATCCCACATGGGAGATTTTCATTTATAACGGGACAAAAAGGTTACAGTTGGTCACTTACAGAAGCCTTCATTTCTGAATCCATTTGTTGTGCATGTGCTTTTTGCTCATTATTTTTTTACATCTCACTTTTCTCCCTAAAGGAGACCTGAAGTGGCATAGCACATTGTTCTCCTCTCCCCCACCCTGTGTTGAGGAATGGTTCTGACTTGTAGCATGTTGTTTTTAATCTCTCTCAAACATCTGACTCTATTAATAATTTGATGTAACTGCCATCCTATTATAAGAAAGAGTGAAATTAACACACTTGCCAGTCTATCCAGGGGCAAGGACCATTGCACATTAGCTATTCTGCACATGTCCAACAGGCCAAGCTATCAGCTCTGCTGAGAGCTGATTGACTCACTAGCAGGACTCTTATAAAGCAGTGATGAAGTGTCCCATTCTGCTCATATCACACAGAAGGTTTTTATTCCGTAAAAATAGGTCAGTTCAGGGCTGAAAATATTTTAAATACTTAGATGCCAGCCATTCACATGTGAATAATCTTTGGCATCCCTCAGTGTTTACACCAGAACCCTTTGACTTTCAATAAACATAGACAGTTTCATAGACAGTTTCATTCCAAGTCAATTTTGAATTACAGTCTGAAGAAATATTCAATATTCTTAAATTCTGTTTCTATGGCCATATTTGAAACATTTTTACTTTGATGTTAAGGAGCACAAAGAACCAAAGAATTCATATACTCTCTTCGTGAATTGATAATACAAAGATACCAGTGCAGTGTATTACCTAGTCTGCTCCCGTTCCTTGGCATTGCCATGAAAGAGCCAAGGCTGCCACCTATAACGCTGTGCGGTCTTCGTAGGGGTGGTTTTTTGAAGGATCCTGTGTACTGATGAAGGAATGAGTGCATGCTATGAGATGTTGGTGGTCTGCCATTCTTCACAATGGGCTCTACAATTTGCCAGCACCAGCCGATTCATCACACAAGCACGAAATTCAGGAACATGTTAGGAAAGAAAAGAAGAGTTACCATACAGACTGCTTAAAGAAATGAAAATTATGCAAATGAAAAATACAAACTTCAGATGTTTTTTGTGGCATTTAACTGAGATCTACAACATTTAAAAACCAGAGAACAGATAATCATCATCAATACTGAAGCATAATAAAAAAGCATATAACATACAAAACACCTGCCCTAGTTTCTGGAGCTGAATCAAAGAAAGTACAGCATACATACTTTGGAGACAGAAAATGGCATGATGTAGCAACTATGCAACCACCACTAAGTCTCCTACAATGGGGTGCAGCAGTCACTGAGGCACAGGATGAAATCCACTCACCACCATTTCAATATACTTCAGAAAGGTCTGATAAGTGACTCTCTAGACAACTTGGGGGGGTGGGGGTGGGCTCAGATGCTCAGGATCAAACCGCAAGACCATTCTCTAGTTAGGTAGATGGGAAATAATCTTTCTGTGCCTCTTCAATCTTCACTAAATTTAAGCATGCCCCCAATCCAGAGCAAAGGTAGACAGAATAAATATTGACACCATTTGAGATTTGATCATTGATATATGGATTTTATTGATTTTAACATTGTTTTAAATGGTTAGGGGTTCGAACTCTAATCTGGGAGAACCGGGTTTGATCCCCACGCCTCCACATGCAGCTGCTGGTGTGACCTTGGGTAAGTCACGAGTTCTCTCAGAGCTGTTCTCTCACAAGTAGTTCTCGAGAGAGTTCTCTCAGCCCCACCTCACAGGGGGTCTGTTGTGGGGAGGGGAAGGGAAAGGAGATTGTAAACCACTCTGAGACTCCTTTGGGTAGTGAAGGGCAGGGTATAAATCCAATCTCTTCTCTTCTTTTCTTCTTTTTGACAGCTGTACATCACCCAGAGCCTTGTGCTCACAGGGACTGGGCAATTCACAAATCCAATATGTAAATAAATAAAATAGACTGGGGGGAGGGGGGGAGGGAAATCCTATGCCTAACTACCAGAATCCAGCCAGCCCTCAGATCTTTGTATATGTAGCAAATCAACAGTGGCAGAGACAAAGCACGGAATGTGGCAGCAGGCACACAACTTTAGCTTCCTAAAAATTCCAGCATACACTTTTTGGGAACCAGAATCCAGTATCTAGTCCTTTGGCTACAAAGGTATTGTTTGAAATCAAGTGAACAATGCTTCTGAAAAATCTGAGAGTTACAATTTTCAGGGAAGGGGGTACTATAATGTCATTATCCTTTCCATCTCTAGCAAAAGAAGAATTATAGAAAATAGCAAAAATAAGTAACATACTAAGATAATAAATTATGCAATTTTGTATTTTAAATTATTGTAAGCTGCATTGAGGGTTCTTGAACAGGAAGACAGAGTCCAAATTACTTAAGTATGCATGTTTTGTACAGGTTGCAGAATTTAGCTTTTTTTAGTGTACTGTTTAGATTGCCTAGGCACACAGTATTATTGCCACAAGATTGGAGGAGAGCAATGTTAACCCAATTTTCAAAAAAGGGAGGAAGAATGACCCAGGAAACTACAGACCAATCAGTCTGACCTCTGTCCCAGGGAAGATACTAGAGCAGATTTTAAAGGGCTCGATCTGCAAGCATCTAAAGGACAATTTGGTGATTTGGGGAAGTCAGCACAGATTTGTACCCAACATGTCCTGCCAGACCAACCTCTTTTCCTTCTTTGATCAAGTGACGAACTTACTGGATTGAGGGAATGCTGTTGATGTTGTTTACCTGGATTTCAGTAAAGCTTTTGACATGGTTCCCCATGATGTTCTGATGGGTAAACTAGAAGACTTTGGATTGGACTCTGGGATAGTTAGGTGGATAGGGAACTGGTTGAAGAATCGCACTCAAGAGAGTAGTTGTCAATGGCATTTCATCTGAAAGGAGGGAGGTGTCCAGTGGGGTGCCACAGGGCTCGGTTCTGGGCCCAGTACTTTTCAATATTTTTATAAATGATCTGGATGAGGGTGTGGAGGGGCTACTCATTAAATCTGCAGATGACACCAAATTGGGAGGAGCAGCGAACACACCAGAAGATATAGAATTCAATGAGATCTGAACACACCGGAAAAGTGGGCAGATGTGAACAAGATGCAATTTAACAAGGATAAGTGCCACGTTCTGCATCTGGGTAACAAAAATGAGGAACATGCATACTGGATGGAGGATACACTTCTGAATAACAGTGTGTGTGAACAACGTCTTGAGGTATGGGTTGACCAAAAGTTATATATGAGCAGCCAGTGTGATGTTGTGACAAAAAAGGCTAATGTGATCTTGGGATATATCAACAGAGGCAAAACATCCAAATCGCAAGATGTGATAGTCCTGTTGTACAGTGCATTGGTCAGGCCACACCTGGAGTACTGTGTACAGTTCTGGAGGCCTCACTTCAAAAAGGATATGGACAGAATGGAGTGGGTGCAGAGGAGAGCGACGAGGATGATCGAGGGCCTGGAGACCAAGCCCTATGAGGAAAGGCTGAGGGACTTGGGAAAGTTTAGTCTGGCGAAGAGGAGGTTGAGGGGGGACATGATTGTTCTCTTTAAGGATTTTTTTTTTAAAAAATATTATTTTGCATCTACAAACACTAAGACACTACAAACACTAAAACACTACAAACACTAGACTAAAATAAAGCTATACAAGGATCATATAGTAAGATTCATCAATTAGTTTAGGCAAAGGTTTCCTCTAAAATGTGATTAAGATAATGAAGCACAGTAGCTTGGTTTTCTATTATAAGCTGGTATTTAAGTAATTAAATCAAGTGAATACAGTTACAAAATTTTCGAAGCTTTCATATATTAACTAGATTACATTATTTCTTTTTCTTTCCTCTAGATTTCCCTTTTTCAAAGTTCCATTTGACTTTCAGGGGGTTTGGGGCTGCCGCCCCTTTTTCTGATTCAGAGTCCTCTTCTGGGGTACTGCTTGCTATATTTTCCAAGCATTCCATTTCAAGTACGCTGGCTTCTTCTTCTTCCTCTGTTATTTTTCTTTCACTGTACTTTGTTGCTGTTCCAAAAACCACTTTGCTTTTATAACATGTCATTTTTTCCTTTTTCTCTTTGTAGTTGAAGGCAAGACCTTCAGGTGTTATCCATCAGTAAGGGGTAGAGTTTTTCTGTAGAAAATTGGTTAAGCTTTTATACTGTTTCCTCTTTTTTCTTATCTCAAATGGTATATCCTTTAAGACTCTGATTTCTTCGTCTTTGATTTTTAAGGTTGTCCCATTTGTGGCCTTGAGCACCACGTCTCTTGTAGACCTCTTTGAGAATCTCACCAATATCTCCCCAGACAGTTTTTTTTTTTTTTAATAAATTCTGGATATGTTCTGTAGAGCATATTCATATCACTTTGCAGTAGATCCGCTTGTAAACCTGTCATTGGGGCCAACGCTTCACTTAGTAACTGCTTCAGATTCTCATCCTTCTGTTCAGGGACTCCTTGAAATTTCAGAACATAAGCTGATTTTTCCATCTGTAGTCTTAAAAGTTGGTCGTTGTCAGAAGTTCTCTCTTTCTCCACCACTTCAGTCTCTGTTTTATTGCTTTTGTCTTGGCTTCAACCTTTTTCACAGATTTTGCTGTTTCTTCTGTTTTAAAGTTAGTCTCTTTCAGTTGTTTTTGGAATGCTTCAAAGTTACTGTTGAGATTAGTCATCTGATCCAGCAGAGGGTGCAGTGCTGCAGCTAACATGTTAGGAAAGTAAGTGTTTGTTTCCAGTTTAAGAACCAGAAGTGTTGATTTTGTAGTTCCCGGCGAGGGCTTTGTTCTGGTCACCACCTTTTCTCCCCTGCCAGTCATTGTTTACAATTCAGGAAAGTTTAATAAAGTCGAAGGAAGCCTGTTTAAAAAGCCACTTTGGGTGGATCTGTATTTACTCAATTAAATCCCACGAACGCCAGTATTCCTAGCCCTTTAAATCAGTTTTAAAGTTCGCTTAGCATGGGGGAGATGCATTCTCTTTCCCTCCGCCACTTTAAATTGGGGCTTCGGCGTGCTTGGCAGCATATCCACTTTAAAGGATTAAGTCGCACTTCTCTCATGCGCATAACAAGGTAAGGAAATCTTTACTGATTCGCTCGATCTCTTGCTTGCCTGTCCGGTGTGTGCCTCTAGGTGCCATGGTGGTGCCATGGCGGTGGGATTTGCCAGGGCAAAGGAGAGCCTCAATCCCTTGGGGGCTGCCTTGGGATAGGCACCCCTAATGCCCTATGCTGGGAGCCCCTTACGAGGGCTCCAGGGGGAGGGTTCGGAATCGGTACCCCTCCTATCCGCTGGGCTATTGGCTGTCTCTATCAGAGCTCCAATGAGGCGCGCCCATCATTAGAGTCACCAAAACTGGAAGTTCGCTCTCTTTAAGGATTTGAAGGGCTGTCACTTAGAGGAGGGCAGGGAGCTATTCCTGTTGGCAGCAGAGGATAGGACTTGCAATAATGGGTTTAAATTAAGGATGGGAAGGTACCGGCTGGATATTACAAAAAACTTCTTTACAGTCAGAGTTGTGCAACAGTGGAATCAGCTGCCCAAGGAGATAGTGAGCTCCTCCTCACTGGTAGTCTTTAAGCAGTGACTGGACAAAAAAGTAATGTTTTTTCCCACCATAGAGAACAATGGAGGGGATGGGACAACCTGCTTGGGGGCCCATAGAATTGGACCCCCTGGTCCAATCTTCTTGAAACTTGGTGGGTATTTCAAGGAGAGGCCCCAGCAGCTATCCTGCAAGTTTGGAGCCTTTCCCTCAAGCCCCCTTTCCTCCAGCCCCTCATATACCCTATGAGTTTTTGCCATTGATTTCAATGGCCCATAGGGTATAATGGGACTGAAACTGATATTCCCTTTCTGACACACTTCCGGTGATGTCAGGGGATGTGACATATGCTAATGAGTTATGCTAATGAGTTATGCTAATGAGCTCCTGCACCTCTTTTTCTACGAAACGACCCCTGATTATTTCCATATGCTTGTAAAAATCTCAGAATGGTTTTAAACTATATTTAAACTATATTTTAAGAATAATTTAAACATAAGAGAAAACAGTATTGTCAAATTTCATTACAGAAAAGTTGTCCTCTATGGGGTAAGATCAGGCCTCCAGAGAACAGGTCTACCCTCCCCTTGCCACTATATTGGTAGACCTGGCCTCTGGAGAACAGGTCTACTCATCCATTTCCACTATATTGTTAGACCTGGCCTCCAGAGAACAGGTCTACCCACCCCAGTCCACTATATTGGTAAACCTGGCCTCCGACCATCGCCCTGTGCTGAGCCTTAAAAAAAATACCAGTGGGGTGGGGGGTTGAGGGGACTCTTGCAGTCTACTTTGTTTTGTTTTGTGAAATACGACAACCAGCATTACAGGTCAAGTATAACAGAGGTGGAACATTCACTGACAGAACCTCGCCTAACCTAACAAGAAGCTGCTTAAATGTTATCAACCTGTCCCAAACTACTTATTTATTCAAATATTTACACTACACTTTTTCCCCTGTGACTCAAGGCAGCTTATAAATTATACTGAAAAGCATAACAGGAGTGTGCAAAACAAAATCAATTTTTCTGTTCCATTATAGCCTATGCGGACCATTATAGTCAATGGGCCCCCATGGGCTATAATGGATAATCAATTCAGGGGTATCTGGGGCTTGGGGAGGCTGTTTGTTGAGGCAAAGAGGCACCAAATTTGCAGCATAGCTGCTGGTGCTTCCCCTCAAACCCTCCACGCAAAGTTTCAAAAAGATTGAACCAGGGGTCCAATTGTATGAGTCCCAAAAGGATGTGCCCCCGTCCTCCATTGTTTCCAATGGAGGGGAAAAATGCTTTCTCAGTTTACCTGTGGGCTGAAACAAAAATCTGTGCTGCTGGCTAAAATCTTGTGCACCAGCACCCCCTAGCACAATTTAGAGGGAACTTTGGTCCTAAATAAAAACATCTTCAACTGCCTCTAAGGATCAAAAGTGATGGGGTCAGATGTACCTCCCTGGGGAGGTTGTTCCATGATCATGGGGCTACCAGTGAAAAGACTCTCTCTCATGTGCCCACCAGATGAGCTTCTTTGATTGCTGGGACAGTCAAGAAGGTCCCTCCCTGTGATCTTATTTCTCAGGCAGGAATATACAGAGCAGGCAGTCCTTTAAATACCTTGGTTTCAAGCCACATAAGGGTTTAAAGGATAAAACCAACACCTGTATTTGGCCTTGGGAGCAAATGGGTAGCCAGTATAACTGCTGTAGTATTACGGTCACATACTTGGCATACATGACTATGCCTATTAATAAGTACCACCTATAAACCTCACTCCTATCTATATACTATTAGCCACCTGTGGCCCTCATCTGCAGATAGCTAAATCCTTGAATCATGGTCACATGGAGGCCAAGCAGATCTTTCTGCATACCTGGGGAACTCCCTAGGTATGCAGAAAAATTTGAAATATTTTTTAAAAATATATGGGGGTTAAATCGCTCCAAAAGCAAAACAGCATTCTCTGCACAAGCACAGAGAACACACTTATCTTTGACAGTTAGAGGAGACTGGGAACCATGCTGGGTGGCACTGCCTGAGAGCCCTTGGGCCCAGCAGCGATGCAGCCTGGGATCCCAGAGGGGTATACTGCTGGCAGCAGCAGCAAAGCCCCTTGGTCACACTGGGCCCATCGTGAAAGTGACTGGGGAAAGTCTCTGCTGGCTCACTTGGGAGCAGTTCCAGGCAAGCAAGAGACCTCCCCTCCCCACAGCAGCTCTCCAGTGATCCACAGAGAGTTGGGGTGAAACACTGCTGGCTCCCCTGGAGCTGCTCTGGGTAAGCTGCAGAGAGTGGCAATAGGGGAGAAGAGGAGTTTCTGTTCCGGGCAAGCCACAAAAAACTGCCGGGCAGCTCAGGGCTCCACAGTGGGCATGTCAAGAGAGTGGGAGGGGAAAATAGTATTTCCCCTCGGGACTTTTGTGGATCTCCACTTGTTTCTTATCTACTTTATATCTGGAAAAACACACAATAAAAGGGGCAAACATTTACAGTTTTGTCACAGTAAAGTATATGCTAAGTACTTTGAAATTAAGTAAATACGCATTCAACAGTCAGACAGTTTTCAGTCTAAAGGGAGAAGAACCAGCAATGTCAGACACTTTTGTAAATGAAAAATATGGTAACAGTCCTGGATCAACAATAGACCTCCCCTCACCAAAAAAAAAGGTCCAATTTTGGGATGTTTTTGCTGAAGTGGCCATTTTCCAAGATGGCGGATATGGTTACTTTGATATTTAAAATTCACATAGGATGCTCAGCTTGGTGTCAAAGTTTATGTTTTTGAGGATGATAAAGCCAAATATACATTATATTAATTGTAGAGCCATGTTTCCTGTAACCACCACTTTGCAAGATGGCGAATTTTTTTCACATTCCTGTAGGATGGCTCATACTGGTATCAAGCTATATGTTTCCCAAAACTGGAATGCCTATCCATGAAAAATTTAAAGTAATAATGTCTTGAAACACATAGAAACAATAAAATTCTCTGTACACATATTTTTGTAGGAGTGTATTGTGGATCCAGGATTATAACAGTCTTCAACCCTTTCTGACAACGGCTTTAAACATCTAGTTAGTGCTGTTCAGTCCCAGTTCAGTACAGTGGAACATTTTGGACATCCCATGATTTAAACAGAATCTTTCAGTGAACTCCAGATCACTTTTGGATTGAATCTGGGGGAGTTAATCTATTTTAGTTCTGTGGATAATCTAATATGTTGAAGAATTCTACCTTGAAGCCCTGTATGATTTCTATTCTATTCTTGAAGCCCTGTATGATTTCTACCACTTATCTGCAAAGATCTACATCCAGAAACAAAATAAAACTTACATTAATTTAAATAATATTTTGTTTAGAATAAGAAGTTGGATGGTCAGGTACATCCCAGTGGTTTTTGATTAGATAGATAACAAAGATACTTTCTTCAACAGTACTAAAAATACAAATCACTGCATAGCAACAATATATTAATTAGGAATTGATTTAAATTAACTATTTTTCCAACACAAGTGAATGTCACCTCAAGATGAAGATCTACATGGAATGCCTATTATCAATTTCGATTCGTTCTGTTAAGATTTAACTCCCTCCCATTTTATTAAATCAGAAAATTCAAGCATAAATTATATATAAGTTAAGACTCAGCTTTACTACTTCACAATCCAATATTCAAAACCAAGTTTATTTTTAAAAAGCCACACAGTCAGACTGCATCTGAAAAGTTTTACAGTAATTCAAAGGTTTTATTTAACATATTCGTGTGCAGCTTTCTCAAATTTGATCAAAGAGGTCAACTATGATTTGAGGGTGCGAAAACTTTATAAATAATATTTTAGTATTAGCATATTAAATTGCTCTGGTGAATTTTATTGTAAATAAAATTTGTTATTTCAAGTTTTGAATAATCAGGTTATTTTATTTATTCACATTATTTATAGACCGCCTTTCTCACTGGGACTCAAGGCATATTACACAGAGTAAATCAATACAATCAACCAGATGAGACATCCAGTAAATAATCCAATAGAATTTGGGATGTAGAAAGAACCAATCAGAAATCTGAAACAAAGCATAAGTATTAACTTAACATGTGTTAAACAGTGCAAAAATTACATAGTAGGATCCAACTTACAGCAACAGACAGAAAAACTACACACAGCAGTACAGACCCCAGTCCCTAATCCTCTACTCAAGTATCTTTCTGAACTGTTTGTTACAGTACAGCTCTATTACTTGTGCAAAAAGCCCACTTGAATAATTCAGTTTTACATATTTTGTGGAAAGCAAGAAGAGTGGCAGCCTTCACAATCTCATCAGACAGGCCATTCCATAAGATGGGGGCCAAAATGGAGGATATGTGTGTATAGGCAGTTGTTTATCTGGAATGTGCTGGTTGGCAACCGCAGAAGGCCCTGCTCAAATGAGTGAAGGTGTTATGGTAGATCCTAGAGGAAGAGGCAGTTTCACAGCTACGAAGGACCATGAAGCCTTGTATGTGGAAGCTTGTACTTGAACCCAGAATCTGATGGGTAGTCAATGGGGTGAAAGTTTAAATCTATATTTTATGATTTGGCTGTGCAGTAATAAAAATAAATCTTTAATCCATTTTTCATGTTTACATTTGGGAGTTGAATCAAACCTGAACAACAACAGGCTTTATACCCCACCCTTCACTACCCAAAGGAGTCTTGGAGTGCTTTACAATCACCTTCCCTCCCTTTCCTTACAACAGACACCCTGTGAGGTTGGTAGGGTTGAGAGAGCTGTGACTGATCCAAGGTCACCCATCTGGCTGCATGTGGAGGAGAGGGGAATCAAACCCGGTTCTCCAGATTAGAGTCCACTGCTCTTAAACACTACACCAAATTGGCTTTCTAAGTCAAGAGAATGTTTTCAGTCAACTGAAACAATAACATTTCTCAGCTACCTTGAATCTGTACTGCGCCCACACACATAAAACTTCTTTAAAATGTGATTCATTCATTAGAAGGTCATGAAAATCCTTCAGGAGTGGTGGGACATGGCCTTTTTATACTCCAGCCCTAGAAAGGCAGGCCAAAAAGAAGTATTTCCTAAGAAAGAGAGTTAATGAAACATGAAAGAGGCTTAGGTAGTATTTATTGTGATCTGGGAGACAAACTATCTGAACTTTAGTCTCAGTTCCAAATGATAAGGTAAATGGGACTGCTCTTTCAGTGGGAAGTGTCTGACGAACTTAACTTGAACTAAAGATCTTGAAGCTACTCCTCAATACCAATTTTAAGAAGGCATTTTTCGTACTGCAATTTCAAACCAGGCCCTCAGAATACCTGGAGGGATGCGACTGGAAAATACTCATAGAAAAGTATAACTGTATTCAAAGTATTCAGGTACAGTTAACAGATTTGTGCCATTATTAATTATACCATTCTTTGTATTCTAAATGAAGCAAGAAATTTATTCTGCCTCAATAAAGGGAATTATTCTCCATGATAGTTAAGTGGAACCTCCAAGTTCAGAGGCAGTAATACTACAATATGTAAATATCATGTTTAGTATATATGGAAGTAGACTTATCAAAGGCTTTGGCTGATAATTTTAAAAAGCCATTTAATCCAATGTCCCTCATGACACCCTGTGATTCCATATTGTTATTCACTCATCCTACCTTTTATCAATCCTGAAACAACTTCTAATGTACTTCACTGAGAGAGTTCTAGTATTGATAAAAGGAGGGGGAAATTTACATATTATCTCCAACTATTTATAACTTTAGTAACCACTCCGGTGTCCCAATGTATTTTTTTAAACTAAAAACTATCACAAGAATGTATGTCAAGCCTTTGATTTCAGTTGCTGTTATGCATTTTCTCATGTCTCTTCCTCCCCCTATCTACACACTTACCTACATACATACATATAAATTTATAGAGGGGTAGTGGTTCTGGAGGCTGTGGTATTATTACATTAAAACATTATACTGAAAGTATTATTGTTCAAAATTGGTCAGAGTAGAAATAACTGTTATCAACTTTTCAAGCACCTATATATCTAATTCCGAAGGCATCCCCTGCATGCGGATACCTAAATCCATGCGGAGAGGGCACCTGGGAGATTTCCCTACACACGGGGGGCACTCCCCCCATGTGCAGAAAAATCCAAAAAGTTTTTAAAAATATTCAGGGGATATTTAAATCCCCTGAAAAGTTAAAGCAGTCTCTGTGCATGCGCAGAGAATGCTTTGGCTGCTGTTGGGGAGGGGGTGGGAGGCAGCTCGGCGGGCCTCAGGTCTTGCTGCATCACCGTCTCTGGAACGGTGGAGGGGGTGGGAGGCGGCTTGGCGGGCCTCAGGCCTCGCTGCCGTCTGGAACGGGGGAGGGGATGGGCCTTGCCGTGCCGTCGTCCGGTGAACGGGGGAGGGCAGGAATACTCCCCCCTGCGAGTATCACGGGTTCGCCTCTTGTTACATCTAACCCAACATTTTAAGAGACGTTAGAACAGTGATGAACTCTCAAGCAAAACCGAACCCAAGTTTTTAATGTTCCCAGACTCATATTTAGTGAGTTGCTTCTTATGGTGAATTCATTTTATTGCTTTCCCACAGATCCCGCACAAGTTCTAGATGGTGAACCATTCCATATTCTGGAAGCTAGCCAAAAAGGAAAGCGGTCAGCAGATTGTTTCTATGTGTCAAGAAGCTCTTAAGGGCTTTTTCTTGGCAACAGTTCATTACAAGATATTCTGGTAGTCTAAAAGAGGCTGGTGTCTAGCCACAATCTTACTCCATTCACACCAGTTATAAAATATTTCTAAGAGACATTCAAGATGACCCTTGGGAGTCTTAAATTAGACTACAATAACTGTTGGCAGAGAGGGAGGCTGACTAAGTAACATAGATCTCCCTTTTTCATAACAGAGATGATGGTGGTGGAAGCAGTAGAAACAGTTTCTGAAAGAACAGAAATGCCCTTCTCAACGCAGCACGAAATGGTTGCTTAGTAACAAGATCAGGAAGCATTTCATATAGCAAGATGTTCAAACAAACCCTTTGGATGTCAGGGGACAGAGAAACCCTCAAGATACTGATATATTCAACTCCCTTACAGAAGTTGTATAGAGTATCTAGCTGTGTAGGATATGTGTACCTTTAGATCAATTTCACATGAAACAATCATGACAGTAGCATGCCTAAATTACACACTTAACCACAATAAAGTTAAGATTTATAGGATGATTTCAAAGTCAAATGAAAATAGCAAAACTGGTGCTGTCTAGTGTCATAAAAGAAATTGTAAGAATACAATTTACACAGCTTTCTTTCAATTATATGTTCTCGTATCATGTAATCTACCCCATGTAGCATACATGCACAAAAGTTAGGTTTCTCATGTGGGCACAGAATTGTACATTTTCACCTATTTACTTTGTCATGCTTTGTGAGATTTATATCATTATCCTGAAATTCTTTCACAGCCTGCATTTGTTCAGCATTCAATACGAAACATATTACTCTGTAAAAATACTCTGAAGCCTCTATGAAGGGGGGATTATTTTGTAAACATTCTTCTGAGGTATGATTGATTAGTCGAAATAGAATGTGACTCATACTGAATTTAAAGGGGGCAAAGATTAGATAAATACACATGGGAACCTGCAAGGACTTGCGGGGTGGGGGTCTAATTTTCATCTCCCTCACTATTTTCTCTTTCCCATCCCTGAAGGCCCCCCATAGCCTCTCCCCTTCTGCTTCCTTCTCTCCTTCCCAAACAGCCAACCTACTTTTATCTGTCCTTCTGTCTTCAGCTTTCCCTTTCCACGCCCCACCCCCAGGAACTTCTACCTAGGAAAACTATGTCACAGTTGTGCAGTGCCAGCCACTGGGTCAGGCCCACCTGCATGGTAGGGAACCCTCAAGGACCTGTAGGGAGGCACATCACTTTCCCCTCCCCACAATATTTCCTCTTTTTCTCCTTCTGACCACCCTCAGATCCACTCCCCTTTCCCTTCCTTATTCTCTCCTTCTCAGCCATTCACCACCTTGTCTTTTATCTGCCTTCCATCTTCAAGCTATATCCATTATTTATTTAATTTATACCCCAACCTTCTTCACACTGGGGACCAAAGCAGCTTTTATCATTCTCCTCTCATCCTTTTTATCCTCACAACAACCCTGTGAGATAGGTTAGGCTCAAAGTAAGTGATGGGCACAACACCACCTACTGAGCTTCCATGGCAGACCGGTCATTTAAACCTGGGTCTCCCAGACCCTATTCTAAAACTCTAACCACTACATCACACTGGCTTTCATAGGGAGGCTGCTGTTGAACAGTAGCAAGCAGCCAGGCCTAGGTGAGACATGCAGACGGATGGTATCAAGTCACCCAGCATGGCTGCCAGGCCTGGCCCCAATGAGTCCTCCCTCAAAGGCCAAAACAGCCCTGGAAAGGGCCCTGCCCCCCATCCCACCACTGCCCTTTTACTGATAGAAACAGCCTAGAATAAAAAATAAAGAGTAAAAAATAAAAAAAAAAGTTTTAAAAAGAAACAGCCTAGAATGCTGTGGTTCCCTAGTAACGGTCACAGGCCTTCTTTTATCATTTTGGGTTTTTTTAAAACAACAACAACCACCATGTGATTTTTTATTATTATTATTCCAGATTTTTCTGCAAACCTGGGACAGTTTTCAAGTTTGTAGAAAGATCTGTCCTGTCCATTCACAGATCCAGTCAGGGGATCCTCATATTTGGGCAACTTCATTATTAGAATGGGAATCCTCAACGACTTGTGGGAGGCATCTAATTTTCCCCCTCCCTACTAATTCCTCTTTCCCTTTCCTGAAAGCCCCCATAGCCTCTCCCCTTTTCTTGCTTCATTCTCTCCTTCTAGGGTTGGCAACCTGAAGGTCTCTTGGAATCACAAAGGATCTCCCAACTACAGAGTCAGTTCCCCTGTGGGTTGCCAGCTACAAGTTTGGAAACTCCTGAAGATTTGGGGATGGAGTCTTGGGAGGGTGAGGTTTGGGGAGGGAAGTGACCTCAGCAGGGTATAATGTCATAGACTCCACCCTCCAAAGAGCCATTTTCTCCAGAGGAACTGATATCTGTCATTTGGAGAACAGTTGTAATTCTGGGTGATATACAGCCCTAGCCTGGAGATTGGCAACCCTAGTTCCCATGGAAGACATTGCCACTTTGGGCAGTAGAATCTATGTCATTATACTCCTCTGAGGTCCCTCTTCTTCTCAAACCCTACCCTCCAACCCCCTAATCTCTAGGAATTTCATAAACTGGAGTTGGCAATCCTATCTTCTTCTCACTCAACAGCCAACCTACCTTTACTTGCCCCTTGTAAGCTTTCCCCTCCCATGGCAGTCTCTGCCTAGGAAAACTGTGGCCCAGCTGTGTGGTCCTGGCTGCTGCACCACACACACTTGCACAGTAGGGAACCCTCAAACACTTACGGGGTGGCACCTCACTTTCCCCAATATCCCTCTCCCCACTCTATTTACTCTTTCCCTCCTGGCAACCCCCATATCTTCTCCCCTTTTCCTGCCTCATTATCTCCTTCTCAGCCATTCATCAACCCACATTTTATCTGCCTCCCATCTTCAGCTATATTTACTTAATTTATCCCCCCTTTCTCCACAGGGAAGACCAAAGCAACTCACATTATTTTCTTCTCCTCCTTTTTATCTGCTCAACAACCCAGTGTGGTAGATTAGTTTAAAGTATGTGACTGGTCCAAAAACACCCAGTGAGCTTCCACAAGATGGGGATTTGAATCTCGGTCTCCCAGGACTTACTCTAACTGCTACACCACACTGGTTTTCATAGTGTGGCTGATTCTGAACAACAAAAATCAGCCAAGCCTAGCTGAGTCATGGAAGTCAGGTGGGATCAAGTTATACAGAGGCTGCTGCCAGGCTTAGGGTTACCAACTACCAGGTAGAACCTGGAGATCTCCCAGAATTACAACTGCACTCCAGACAACAGAGATCTGTCCCCCCTGGATAAAATGGCTGGTTTGGAGGTGGACTCTGCAGCATTAAATCTGGTTGAAGCCTCTCTCCTCCCCAAACCCTGCCCTCCTCAGACTCCACCACAAAATCTCCAGGAACTTCCCAATCTGGATCTGTCAACCCTAGTCAGGCCTGGCCCTAATGAGTCCTCCCTCAAAGGGCAAAATAGGCCTGGAAAGGGCCTTGCCTCCTCCCCCTGCCTTTTACTCAGAGAAACCCTGTTTGGAATACTGTGATTGTTTAGCAACAGTCACTGAGAGAATCTGTTGTTTAAAGCTACAGGTGCACCTTTTATCATTTCTGGCTTTTTAAAACTCGCCAATGTATTTTTTTAGATTTCACATTTTTCTGCAAACTTGGGGCCCTGTTCAAATTTGTAGAATGATCTGTCTTACCCGTAAAGAGTCCCAATCATTGGATTTAAGTCTCCAAGGACTGGCCGACTTCACTATGAAATGATGAGGGATTATACAAAATGGAGAAGAAAATCTGAATGTTATGGAGTACAACTATTTTATAACAGAATGGATGACTAGATTGTTTGACTAGATTGTTTATGCCAACCTTCCTCCAAAGAGGTCAGAGTATTTATACAGTTCGCCTGTCCGCCATTTTATTTGCACAATAATTCTATGAGGTAGACTGGCTAGAAAGAGAGGCAATTCAGTTAACCAAGGTTTCCTAATGAACCAAGGTTTCCCAGCAATTCAGTGAACCAAGGTTTCCGAGAATGAATTCATCCTACTACTATACAACACTTGTTATTAAATACCCTTGATGGATCAACTGGCAGTAGTATACAGTAGTGGATCCCATTTCCAGACAACTGCAAATCTAGAATCATTTTAAAAATTGTATTAAGATGTTCTATAAAAAGATATGGAAAGTCTCAGGACAAGACTGGCTGCTCCAAAATCCAAATCTGACTGGTGCACTCTCCAGCTCAGAGGCCCTGGAACATAGCAAGGAAAATATACTACTCTGTTGACCAAGCACCAGGAAGGAAACCAGGCTAAAAGTATTCATGAAAGGCCTATTCTGGAGGTTTCATTATGCCTGCCAACTGCAGAAACCTATACACATCCCCATTCCTTTTTGTGCCGGAAGAAAAATGACTTAGCAGTGCTGCATATGTTGCCTGTCCACTGGGTGTGGAGTGTTAACACCCCAGAGATCAATAGCTCAAGTAACTACTGCTGACACACTAATATCAAATACTGGGCAGTGGAGAGCCTAGAGCAAAGGTGTCAAACATACGGCCCACAGGCTGGATCCAGTCCCTGCAGGGCTCCTATCCAGCCCACGAGCAACTGGCTCTCTGTTACTTCCTGCTCCTGCTTTCTGTTCCCTGCACTGCAGCTCCTTTTGTCCAGTCTCTCCTATTTCCTTCTTCGCAGAAGGGAGAAAGAAAGCCAAGCCTCCCATCCCTGGATTGGCTGAGGGCTCCTCCCCCTCCTTCGGGGAGGGAGGGGGAAGGAAAGAGCCAGAGAGAGAGAGAGAAAATTGAGTCCTGTGGCACTTCTAAGACCAACAGGTATTTGTGCGCCTGCACACTTCGGGGGGGGGGGGGAAGATGGAGTCCCGTGGCATTTGGAGAGATCCCTCTTTCCAGTTCTAACAAATCAGAGGGAAGAAACCTAACAGCACAGCTTGCATTCTTTATTAGTGAAAGGGAACAAGAGTCCAGTAGCACCTTAACAACTAACAAAATTTGTGGCAGGGCATTAGCTTTCATGAGTCATTGCTCACTTCAGCGAAAATGTGAGTCCATCTCTCCTTATATCTTGGAGAGAGAAGTGATTTCAGACACCAAATGACAATAGCAGGCATTGGTAATGAGGGGAAAAACCTAGGTCTCAATTCAGTCCAAGAGGATGCATTGTCTTGAGCTTCATGATCAGTTGCAATTCAGCAGTCTCTCTTTTTAATCTCCCTTTGAGATTCCTTTGTAAGAGAACTGCTACTCCTAGGTCAGCAACTGAATGTCCTGGAAGGTTAAAATGTTCCCCCACTGGTTTTTTTAATGTTGTGGTTTCTAATAGCAGTAGAAAGAGTAAGAGTCCAGTAGCACCTTAAAAACTAACAATATGTGCCTTCATGAGTCACTGCTCTCTTCTTCAGACTTATTTCTATTTATTCTTTGCATCCTCCTGGACTGAATCCTTCTGGACAAAATTGAAACCTAGGATTTCTGTCTTGTTACCAGTGTTGATATTTTCATGCTCACTACCCCTCTGCGCATCACACCTAATCCAATCAAGCCTGCTATTGCCATTTGGCATCTGAAATAATCTCTATAAAGTTTATATCTCTGGTACCTCATGATACATATATACCACGAGAACTAGCTCTTCAACTATATACAAAATTATATAATTTCCCTTCTAAAACCCTGATCTGGGTTGGCAAATACAGCCAAGTTTTCTCTCTGTATCTGTAATATGGGGAAAACACAGGATATTCCTTCATTACTGGGTTGCTGCGAAGATTACTGATTTAGGAAGTTATGTGGATCACTTAGAAGTGCCATGTTAAATAACCAAGTGATATGTAGTATGTTCTCTACAGCTAAACAAAGGGAACATATGTAAATATTGTCTTCCCCAATAAATCTTCCTTTATCACAGAATTAACAAACCAGGTCTTTCAAACAATATATTAGTGGCATTCAGCACATGCTAACTGGAGGCCCCCAAATGGGTAAATATATACTTTACACTAAAACAAGTATAAAAAGCAATGTCGTTTACAGCACACGTGATACAGAATCTCATTTCCTGAAGCTAAGTGCCTGCTTGACTAAACATTATCATGCTGTCACCACTTACTGCTTGCTTGTACTAGTCTGTACTCCTCTTCCCCTCCCTGGTTTCTCCTTCCCACACATACTACCACACACACAGAGTGTTCTCTTCCCTTCTGCTTCAGTTTGCATTTTCTTCCCACATGGCTTTAGTTTCTGTATACATGTAGTCCCTTGGAAAACAAAAAATAGAAGCAGAATTCTGTTCCCAAAGGCATGAGTTGACAGCCCAATCCTGACTTTGTAAATGCCTTTTATATGGGAGCAGTAACACACAGCAAGGGAGGGAAATTTAACTTGGCTGCATAATGGCAAACCAAATGTGCTGCTATGAAAGTTAGTATTATTCATTCTGAACTATTTGTAAAGGAAACACTGCATGTGAAGAAAAGAGGATATGCTGAGTACATACATCTAGTCTAAGCAGTAAACTCTTAAACAGCAGAATAATACAGCATGGAAAGTTAGGCCATTTCTGAACTAGCAATTTCTTGGAGGGTGGACTGTGAATGTGACTGACATAGAGCCCAAGCAATCTCTTAATATCTATTTCAATGAATAAAGCAACTTAACTGTTTCTACATATCCTTCCAGCAACTTTTAGCTCACATATAGTTGCATGTGAGAAGTAATTTAAATGAAATTAAGTATCCACAAGCACAGCTCGAGTTTTCACTGATTTTCTCTGCAGATATTCCCATTTTATTTTTTACACAGAACACCAGCTTGCCTCTTAGGTGTGAGAGATGCTACTGAAGAAGCTCCACCATAAGCTTTAGCAGGCCAGGTGAAGTTTTCTTACTTACTTATGTCCTACATCCAATGCTGCATTTATTCTGCAGAAGTTCCAAAAATGTGCTTCTTAGTCTGACTTTTAAAGATTAAAAAACCAAACTGGCCTGCAAAACTTTAAAGTATTTTGGTAATATCTAGTGAAGCTTCTGAAGCTATAACAGCTTGAGGTATATATGATTTCTAGTGTTGGGGAGCAGGACTTAAGCTGTTTTCACAATAGCACTGGGGTATCTAGCCAGTACTCCTGTGTGCCAAGAGTACTCCCACCCCTAATACCCAAGACTTTCTTGGCAAAGAAATCTGAAATACTGAAAACTCTCTAGTACCACAGGGGTATTTTGTTATATTGTGAATATCTTTTCTGTTATAACGGAAGTTTGAGCTCAATCTAATATCATTATTGGAATGTTAGTGTATTTTGTTCTGTTCTTCTATGAACTCACATTTTCTCTTCCTAGACAAAATTGCTCAAAGTTGCTGAAGCTAAGCAAGTATAAGACGAGACTGAACTTTGTAGCTCAACAGGTGAATCTTAACACAGAGTTGCGACATCTATGCCAGTTAACATGAAACTATGCTACACTTATGTACTATTAATGAAGCATTATTTGTAGAATAAGTACAATTGTACTTCTCTGATTTCAAGATCAGTAATGCACTTGAAGCTGAGTCAAAAAATAAATTCTAGCCAGCAAGCATGGCCAACATTTCACCAAAAGTGGTTATGCATTTCAAAATAAAATGAAAAGCTATCTCCAATTTAAAACTTAGCACTTAAACTCCTACATTTAAATTACTAAAAGTCTGCTGTTTTTTATAAACATGTGACAGAATTGTAACAAGCATATTACCGTTATCTTTGCTGCTGTTTTCTTCAATTGTCATTTGTTCGGCAAGTTCAGAAAGTGACTCATCAATGGTTTGGCTCCCACGCAATGTTAGGGAAAGTCTCCTCTTGAACTTTTTCATTCTATCAGCAGTAAGTCTGGCTTAAGAAAGCCTATTAAAATAAGAAAAATGTCAATTTAGGATTTAAGAAAATTATTTCAGCTACAACCAAAGTTCAGTTTTATACAGAAAATATGCTAATTAAGACAGAATTTCTGAAACAAAGGCCTTCAATTTCTATTCCAGACTTTGAGTGGGAACCTGGTAAAAACTTAAAACCTCCCAGTGTATAAAACTCATAAAAGCAAAACAGCAACGAGGAATTCCTAATCTTTAACAAACTTGCAAACTTGAAAGAAGGAGGCAGTGCAGAAGGCAGAAAGGAGCATTCTTTACAGAAAAATGGTAATGTATTTGAGTACTGCCTAGCATAGTACAGATGCTGTGAAAACTGTTCCTTTATAAGGATAGATCCAATCCAAAAAGGAATCCACCAATGTGGACTTCATGTAACCACTGGCCCCAGAGAATGGCTTCCTGCTGATGACTTGTTCTGACTCCAGTACAAAGCAAGAGAGATGTTCCTTCCCCCAAGCACTCTACTCATGCAGAGAACTTGCAGGTGTGAGATACAGACTTTGCCCTTTCTTGACCCTAGGGCACATTCAAAAACCTGGGGGAGGGATGCAGTCAGCTAGGGTTTGTGAGAATCTTTTTGCTGCTTCATATTGCTTTCAAATCTCAGCATGAATTCATGTTCAGTTAAGAGGTCTTATCTAAAGCAGATAAAGCATATAAAGAAATATGATGAGAGAGAGAGAGATAAACAAAGCCTCTTCCTATCATTACTACTTGGCCCAAAGTATGGTTGGAGAATACATGATGCAGCAAACCAGACAAGCCAGATCTGGTCTGGAGGCCTGGATGAGAATCCTTCTCAGAATCCTTTGTAAACTTGCATTGGAATCCCTTGGTTGATGAAAGGCATAATATAAATGCAATATATAGCATAAGAAACTGCAGTTAATCAGCTTCTCTAAATTGAAATTAGCTCACTTAATCAGTTCAAATCCAGGGTTTTCAAGCAGTATGGCCAGAAATAAAGTACCAAAGCAGATCAAGAATTACCATACAAGCTACTTCAGAGATTCTCTGTAACCAAATGAAGAACACTTGCAGTTTAATTTTTTTGAATTGTACTGCTTAACCCAGTCAGTTACAGAAATAATTTATGTGTGGGAATAACTACCCCATCAAAATAATTGAATTTATGGTTTATTCTTTATATAACAGGCATTATTTAAAAAGGATAGTATGTGTGGGTGAGTGTGAGATCTGGCCAGCTCTCTAAGTACAATCAAAGTTTGATTACAAGGGGACCCTCAGAATCAAATCTAGAGATTTACCCTCTGTTACACTCAGTCCCAGTTCTTACAATTAGAGGGGAGATATAGTTGCTGCTCACATGCTATGCAGTAACTCCCAAGCCCTTGAAATCAAGAGGTAGAGGAAGGCCATATCAGTGTTGCCAATCTGGAGGCAAACTTTTCCCATTTGTAAACTCAGTGCTATTTTTTGTTAAATATTAAAAAGAAAAAAAGTGCTGGTTCTCATATGTTTGTTCTGATCCAATAAAAACTCTATGATGCACAGATCTTGAGCAGTGCATAGCTAAAACTCTTAAAAGACTTAGAGAGGCCAACAGATAAGTATAAGATAGAAGAGATTTTGGAGGAGGAATGCCAAAAAACTGAGATGAATAAGTGTAGTGTGCTTGAAAAGCACAGCTTCAATAATCAATTAATTTTACACAACTTCTCACCAAAGCAAATGTTGCAGGAGAACCTAATTCCTGAATAGTATTTAGAATAAAATCAACAGCCAAAAAATTCTCATAAACAGTTTAAAACCAGGTAGACCTATAAGAATCCCCTTTTAAGCACACCAAATAGCCCAGGCTCAAGTGGTTAAGACACTGAACTGCAGATCGGTAGTTCAGCAGTTCGAGACCCGAGTGCTGTATGACAGAGTGAGCTCCTGTCTCTGGTCCCAGCTCCTGCCAACCTAGCAGTTTGAAAGCAAGAAATTGCAAGTAGATAAATAGGTACCGCTTCAGTGGGAAGGTAACAGCGTTCCATCCACCTTGGCATCTAGTCATGCCAGCCACATGACAATGGAAACATCTTTGGACAACGCTGGCTCTTCAGCTTGGAAATGGAGATGAGCACCGCAGCCTTAGAGTCACATTCGACTGGCTTCCGAGCAAGGGAACCCTTTACCCTTTTACTCAACTATAACCTAATAAATAGTTTGAAAGAGCAATGTCAAAAGGTGCTGGTCCTTAGTACAGGTGAGTATTGTTATAAAAAATGCCCAGAACACTAATTTCATTTTTGATATGCATAACATTTAAAAGAAGACCAACAGCTCAATATAAAGCCATGCTGCTGAGACTTTTTCTGCCTGAACACACTACATTTCAAGGGAAAATACAGTAACCTATATATCACACGTAGAAAAAATCCAGAATGACAGTATAAATTATTGCTAGTACAACAATTGTTAATCTAGCAACAGTATAATTGCTTCAGTGGTCTGCAATAACTGATGGGAAGAATGATGCAAAGTTCTGCTTAACAGTAACTTCCAACTCAGAAATGAATTACTGTGGCATTTATCATCATCAACAACTATTTTTAAGCATATTCTGGATTAGAAATTCAAGTATAAAACTAAATGCATGATTTAAGGCGCATGTACTCACTGCCTTTAATCCGATAATAAATATCCTTCATTACATTATAGTATCAATAATTATATTTCATGTCCATGGGTAATATTCAACTTTGCAGCTGCTGGGTGCCAGGCAATATACTCTACCAAAAAAATCCAAATGCCAAAAATACTGGATAGCCGGCTGTCCCTGCTCTAGGAATCACTGCTTTCATGCCACCATCATTGTATCTGCCTCAGGTCATGTTATGAAGGAAAACCTGCTTTGCAGTTGTTCACCTCTTCTGACAACATCCATGCTACACCTAGGCTTCAGCTCTGCAAACTCAAAAAACTCAAAACCCAGCCCACATACAAATCCTGCAGGCTTTCTAGTTGTAGACCACAGCATGAGCTGGATTCGCTGTGGGATGCCGTAACCCTGTTTGCTTCCTGCTGAGGGCTTTTTAATTAGCTCTGCCATCATGTTTTCAGGGTTCTATAGCATCATGAGAAGAGTATGCATGCTCAGTACTTAATAGTGAGTTTCCTCCTGTTTGGGATAAAGGAGTAAAGACAATTTTCTTTGTACTCTGAGGCTCTCTCAGAATACAGAACCCCCCCCCCCCCCCCATGGCTTTGGTTGATGCCACTGCCATGCTTTAGTGATCAGTTGGGACCACCAACTTTACCAAATCTGTAACAATCAGAAAGATTTATGTTGCCAGACCACAATTCAAACTCAAAAATTGTATATTTCTATACTCAACAATCTGCTTTTTTATTTATAATATCTTACCTGTTTGGTCTCAGTCTCTGGGATTAATACAGTCACAACGGATTATACCAAAGTAAACATTAATGGGCTGCCAAGGGGGCAAAGGATTTTTAATACACCAGTGACAAATCAGATCACCGGCCCATCACTTATAGAACACAGCATAACAAAATAATTAAAATTAGTGTGTCTGTAATAATACATGGGGAGAATAATTTGTAAAGGGTAATTGAAAGGCAGATAACATTTATAAAATAGACCAGAAGAGATCAGAATCAGCAACAGAACACTGGTAAACTTGTTACCAGTGAAAGCAGGTACAGCTTCTGCCGATGTCACTGTTGCAAAAGAGTGTGGTGTTCATCCAGTTTAACAGACAGATGCCTTGTAGCAGATCACTAGAGATGTCTGATGCAGCTTATGAGAAACTGCTGGAACACAGTGCCCCCACACTAACACAAGAGCAGCCAAGGTCAATGTATATTTTTGAAAGGCAACCATGTAGCACTGAATGCAAAATTCAGTTTCTCAAATATCTCTGCTCTTGTTTGTTTTGAGAAAGCTTTGAGTTTTTGCTGCTAGAAATACATGCCTGAAAAAATACAGGCAATGATTGTTGAAATCTCAAAATAAGGGGAGGGAGCATAGTCTCTGGAGAATTTCTAGTGCTTGTGCCTTAGTGTTCAGTATCCTATACAGCTCCTTACTTCCCCCTTGCCATTATTAATATGATCAAAAATGCAAAAACATTACTAGCAAGATTATACAGCTCTGCTCAATTGGCAGAATTTATACACCGAAGTAGTTTAATTTTTCTAGGCATAGAAATTTAGTTTTACCAGTTAATCTGTATTTCTTTCTGCAAGAGCTTGGGGGTGGGGGGAGAGAGATTTGCCACCCATTATCCTGTGTCTCCTGCCCTTCTATACATTCTTATGTTAAACTGAAGAACTAACTTCACAGCTTTCCTGCATTTCCCAGGAAGCAACAGCTGTTCAGAAACTAAAGCATACTTAATACATATTGAGAATAGAAAGATTATTTGGGTATTAATCAAGACTCAAAACCCCTCATCTAGCTAATTAAATACTATTGCTTCATTACAGACAATGGAACTTTGGCATGTAAGATGATGCTTGCCTATTAATGACTGGCAACCAGGCTTGTAGCCAGGATTCTTTTTCGGGGGCATTTTATATTTTAGGGGGGCACTTAAATTAAAGTTAATTAAATTACCTGGCTCCAAGCCTGTTTCTAGCCCTTCCTTTCGTTTTTCCCCAGCCTTGCAACCCCAGGCAAGTGTCAAAGGTGCCAGAGGAAAGGGAGGGAGGTTCAAAGCAGCCCGGTGCTGAGGCTGCCCCTCGGAGTCAGAGGAAAGAGGGAAAAGAATGGTGTAATATTTGCTTGACCTGATAAAGGAGGAGGGGAGGTCAGCCGCTCCTAACCTGCGCTGCCAGCACAGCAGCTGCTGTCGCCATTCCCCGGGTTTCCCTGCACCGCCACCTCCTGCTTCACCACCTTCTTTCTCACTCCTGCTGTCCCAGTAAAGGGACCAGAGCCCCACATTGGGAAGACAAGGGCAGCCAGCGCCAGCTCCACCATCTGCAGCAACCGCTTTTGCTTCCATTGGCAGGCAGGCACTTCTGCTCCTCTCCAGAAGCTAGAGGGACAGGAAGGGTGGGCACTCCCCCCATGAGTGAGGAGGAGGGAGGATCATGCAGGAAGGGACAAACGGTGTCAGGGAAGCAAGACTCCAGCATAAGTGGAACGTGGGCATCGGCAGGGCGCTCTTCCCCCAGCAGCAGGGCAATCAGGAGTCAAGAGAAGGCAGGCAGCATGGCAGAATCAATACAGAAAGAAATTATGCTCACAGGATGGGAAGTCGGGGCTGAAGTCAGGGGACCTTGGCAGTAAATTGAGGGGCCAGGCCCAAAGGGGCCACATCGTAGCTACAGGCCTGCTGGCAATTGTTTACATTCAACCAATGTAAGAAAGGCAATCCAAGAAACTGGATACCTCCCCCTTAATTTCTCTTTACTAGTATATACATTTTATTTAACCATAATAGAAATTCTAGCCAATTTGGTGTAGTGGCTAAGAGCGCCAGACTCTAATCTGGAGAAGAACTACTGAGGGACCTTGGGTCAGTCACAAATTCTCTCAGAGCTGTTCTCTCAGAGCTCTCTCAGCTCCACCTACCTCACAGGGTATCTGTTGTGGGGAGAGGAAGGGAAGAAGATTGTAAGCCGCTCTGAGACTCCGAGTGAACAGTGGGGGGGTATAAATCCAATCTCTTCTTCTTCTTCTACATAATTTTTAAAATGTTCTCTGGTTCTTTGGAATCTTAACTTGCCATTATTTGCAATAGTGTGCTTGCTCACTGCCATGAGTAATCACAGGCATATTATGTTCACTCTGCAAACTTTACATTGGCTACCCACCAAAGGGTGGACTGAGTTTAAGATAGAAGAATTACTTTTTTAAAGCTCTGGCTTCAAGACCTCACACTTTGGTGAAAAGGCGCACTCTGAATTCTACATGTTACTTCTAGTGTCCACATGGTAACTTAAATCTGCAGGCTATCTGGTACAAAATTGAACTCCTGAAGAAAAACCTAACATTTAAAGCACAGTCTCCTCTGACATTCACTTACTGTTTTCCACAGTTACTATAAGACTGATACATTTCTAACATGGATGCATTTTTCAGATCACAGAGGCACTTATTATTCCTTTCACCTCTAATTTCAATTACCTTGTTACACAACTTATTTAAGTCTACTTGTGCAGAAATGTATTGTAGTGAATGCTGACACTCATGTGCGAATTCTGACAACCCAAAATGGATTCAGTGAATCTGATTTAGAGAGAGTGTACTGAACACAGAGAGTGACCTAAATGGGATTTCAGACATATGCAAGTGAATGCTGACAATCACATTTAAGCCACTGTCAACATGCATTGTTATAACATTATTTCTGGACACATGAAAGAATACTTGGGATTGTCAGCCTTCATATGTGAATGTCCATATTCACCAAGCTTTGGATACTTACAGCTATACATTACATATATATATGCTACAGGATCCTGTAACTATCCCTGTACTTCTATTTTCATATTTTTAGAAGATCAAGAATGCCTTGCCAGGTGTCTCTTGGAATCCACACAACATTGTTTTGGAATTTACAGTGGGTTCCCAAAATCCACAGAACACCTCAAAAGAACCATCACAACAATCCTAAACACTAAGTTTTAGATATAACATAGTACACTTGGATGCAGTATAAACTCTTTATCTGCTCATTCCTACTGCCCTGACTATAAAAATTTCCATATTTTCCAGCTGCTCTATAGATAAATGTGTTCATTCATATGCAACTCAAAAAATGCAGAGCACTAGCCAAAGAATGAAGGCGTTCTATGCTGGTTTGTCACTGATGTAATCCAACTGTACCATTTACAGAACAGATCAGTACCACTTACATCATCCAGCTCAATGCTATATTTTTATAAATTAGTGGTTTTATTAAAAGCAGCTCACTTAGCAAGGGCACCTCATCTTGCAATTCCATAATTTAATTAGGTTTTTAGCTGAGTCATTCTAAACAAAGTTATACCCTTCTAATTCCATTGAAGTCAATGGGCTCAGGAGGGTATAACTCTACTTCAAAGGGTACTGCAAAACTGCCATAAATTAGAGACACTTCAACAGTATATTTTTAAATCATTTCTAACTTTCACATATGTAACTTTTCAAATTAAACTGTTTTATACAGAATCAGACCATTGGCTTGCCTAGCACTTTATAGTTTGAAAATTCAACATTTTGTGCTGATGCCAGTATAGACAACAATAATGTCCAAACAAAACTTGTATATACAGTACAGATAACTGGGCAAAAGTGTTTACACAAACCAGAGAAGTTGGATAGAGATCACTAAAGACCCAGAATTCTATAATGTATCCTAGTTATCCAGCTAATTATTTTTATCCTGAAATAACCTTATGCCTCAACCATTAGACTTCAGGAGAGAGAGAAAATTGCCCAACAAAATATGAGCAATGTAGAAATCAAGATAATCAAACAGATACCATATTGAATTCCCCTCAAACTATTCTGAGAGAACATGCTCAAATGCTTTAATGACCTGCCAGATGGCTAAGTGCTTATAAGGTGACCACCATCCCATGGCACACCTAATGAGACTAAGAACAAGATGTAAGACCAAGGTCACACAGACAGGCCTATTACATTACTCCTAAATTCCTCACAAATAAAGCAAAAGATAAACAGGGAAAAATATTTTACAGTTTTTAGCTATATAAAAGCAGGCAGCAGAAATTATACTATAAACTGTATGACTGATCATTCACACAGAAATCATGATCACTAAAACTGACATTTGCTGGCTTATGGGAAGCTAAGGGAGGCCAACAAGAAACAAAGCAATCCGTTTATTTACACAGAAGGAACTAGCACACATTTTTTTTTGCAGTGTCAAGCCATCCCAAACAAATACAAGAGCTTAACATTTGTTCATTGTATTTCCTTTGTGCCTAGTACAATGGTACGTGGACATATCATAAATAGCACAAAAGAGTGACTCAATATATAGTGCCCTGAAAATTATTTCTAACAAATCATCTATCTAGTGAATGTTTGTCTTTCCTTTCCTTCAAGGAGCTCCCCATTCCTCATTTTACCCTCACAACAAACCTTTGAAGTAGGTGAAGCTGGCTGAGAGAGGTTCCCAAGGATACCCAGTGAACTTTATGGAATACTGGGGATTTGAACCAAGCCTTAGTCTGATACTCTAGCCAATACATCATGCTGGCTAGTTTCCTATCAAATCCACAAACTACCAGTAGTGCACATCCTCCTATAAAATCAAGATTCAAAACTTCCTGTTGTTTATAATACAAAGGGCCTCACTTTCTTATCACAGCATATAGTATATTTAGGCCTTGGGGACCTGATTGGAGTGAAAAGGCAGCATAACGTTTTAAATAAAATAAAAATACAGCCCTATATGTCTTCTTCTTAGTGTAAAGTATAATGCAATGTGTTCAAAGCTAATTTTTAACACAGAACAAAAAGGCAAGTATATGAATGCTTTAGACTGGGTAAAATAATGGCTCCTACCTTTCCTTCCCCCAAAGGCACATCTCAATTTCCCCTTCTCTAAAATTGCATCCCCTAAACTGGTTATCTCCCTTCTGTTTTTTTAACATATTCAGAATCTGACATTTTGGATTATGAAAGATACAGAATATATCTTAAATTTATACTAGTAAAATGTTAATTATGACAGACACACGGTGTGCTCGGACAAGACACTTGTATATTGCAGGGATCTCAGAGTCAGAGTAGAAGGACATTTTATCTTCACATTAACAGAGTCCTAAGTGCAGCTCTTCATGTTTCCTGATAGGAATTAACGTCACGTATTCATTTACACAGAAGTAATGGGACACTACTGGGACTTCCTGCCCTTGGTGATGTCATTAAGAAACTCACCGTTTCCATGTCACATTCTAGATTGTATTTCTTGGTCACACTAGAGCATGACAGACTGTGGAGAACTGGCTTTTATAGACAAAAAATAAATTAAAGCCTATCAGGTATTTTACGTGGAGGAAAGATTTAGAGTTCCCCTTCTTATTAGTTATTCTTCCACTTGCTCTTGCCACTCTACTTCTCCAGCTTTACTCTCCATCCTCCTCACCATTCTGAAAGCCACTGCAATGAGGGAGGGGAAAGGAACTGAAAGGCCTAGGTCAGGCCTAATTTTCTGAACCAGATCCTTGTCCTCACCTGAGAAGGACAGAAAGAACATTCTATTCCTCTACCTACTCACAGGTTCTACTAGGGATAGCAGAACACCCTAAAATGTAGTAGCAATAGTGCCGGATGAAAGCTTAACCCCCATATCCCTGGAGATCCTTTCAGGAGGATTTCTCTGACCCCATGGATCCCTATCAGGCCATTTACTGTGTCTCAAAGAATTAAATAGAAGATTTGGGGGATTAAGATGTCCATATATAGCCCTGCCATTTGATTTTGTTTCTTAGTGACTCTGGAGTGCAATGGAATGTTGGGGACTGACTGCTATACAAATACATGTTACACCTCTAAGAAAAAGAAACAAATACACCCGCAAAATTGATTACTAACATGCTAGGCTTTAACTTTTAAAGCATGCCTTCTTTCTGTTTCAATCCAAACCCATGATGATTTGTATAATTAAGTTTTCCAACGATGTAGATAGATTCAGGTAGGTAGCCATGTTGGTCTGAAGCAGCAGAACAAAGTTTGAGTCCAGTGGCACCTTTAAGACCAGCAAAGTTTCATTCAAGGTATAAGCTTTCGTATGCAAGCACACTTCTTCAGATACAGTGAAACAGAATTTCCTCAACCATTACATATAGAAAGAGAGAGGATGGGGCGGGGGGGGGGGGTTAGTTGCCAGGAAGGGCCAATTAGAGTCAAGACAGAGACAGAAACAAAAATGGAAAATACCAGTCCATAAATATAAGTGTAATATCTGACAAGAAGACACAGCCATCAAGTTTTCATTACATGTTGGGCAAATCCCCCCCCCCCCCCCCCCGGTCCAGAAGTCCTGTAAGCCACTGCTAACATTTGTGTCAATATTTGTAACTCCTGTGTGTGAGGAACCCAGATGGGACTTGTCCACAGGTAAGGTCAGCATACTCAACTTTGCATACTACAACTCTGTCTTTGCAAGGATAGTTTTATCTTTTGGCTCAAGAGGATCCAGTGAGTCCTCCTTTAACAGTGCTAGGGCCATGTACAAGAAAAGCAGCTTCAGTATAATGGGCCATAAGAAACGCATGTCAGTGTACCATGATGGTTCTCTGAATATACTGAAGTTCTTGATTCATTTTTATTGCCTGAATAACTCAGTTCCTGCAAATACTATGCATATTGGTACTATGAAGTTGTAATGTAGTATGTTCTATGTAGCAACCAGCCTGCCATGTGCTCCCAGGTAATGGCACACGCCGCATGGCCAGAGCACATGGTCAGGCAGAGAGGGGAGCTTGAATCTGGAGGAACAATAGACATTCGGATTGAAAGCCTCCACCAATGTGGGACCTAGGTTCTCCCTGAGGAGCCAATGCAATCAAAGGCTCCTCCAGGGAACTTATGACAAACATGCGCATATGTTAAGCCCCTATCAGGCCTTTTGGTGCGGCCGGAGGAGTGGCTCCAGCCAGCATATAATGAGGGCCCTGGAGCCCTGGAAGCATGCTTGTTCTGACCATCTACTGGGCATGCTGAATCACTCAATAAAGGCTTCATGATTTCACCGTTCCTGGTCTCCTGAGTCCAGTACTCTTCAGAAGTATTCAGTCCAAGTTAAAAATACTGTCTTTGCACTGAGCGCCCAGCAATTACAACAGCATATCAGCCTGGGACACTCACAATGCAATCCTATACAGCACTGCTCCATTCTTAAGGCCATTTAAATCAGTGGGGGTACACACACCCCTACCTCAATCCAGTTGATCTGGTCATGTGGATGCCTGCTATGATTATCTCAAGAACAGACTATTGTAGTGCACTCTATATGCATTTGCCCTTAAAGACAACTCAGAATCTTCAGCTGGTGCAGAATAATCCAGCCCAGTTACTATCAGGCACTAGGCAGAACACACATCACACTCTTTCTGCAGACTACTCCATTGGTTACCAGTTCAATTCAAGGTTCTGGTTATCACCCCCAACGCTCTTCATGGTCTTGGACCTACATATCTGCAGGACTACCTCTCCCATTAAGATCTGCAGTGACAGCTTTGCTCCTCCAAGCAATGCTTGCTAAAGCTGTCACACTGCAAATGGCTAAGTTCAGCAGCTGCCCATTCATGTGCATTCACAGCAGTGGCTCCCACCTTGTAGAACAGCCTGTCTGAAACAGTCAGAAAGGCTCCCAGATCTCTTTCATTCTACAGAATGTGCGAACAGTGATATTCAAGAGGGAATCATAAAAAAGATTACAACTGTAGTAGAATGGAACGGACTAGGATGAAACCTTTATGATGAAAACATGATTGCAGTCCACTGAAATTATTATTGCAGGCATCACCTGCTTTTCCTGCATTGATTTATACATTGTAATCCACTTGCTGTATTGTTTATAGTATACTTTGCCTTAAATTGTTTGTCACATTGTACTGTAATTCTGTAATCCTAGTCCTACTGCATTATTGATTGATGGCTTTGTGCTGCCTAAATGCACTGTTTTCTATCCTGTAATTTGCCATGGTCCTAACCAGGATGGCCCAGGCTTCAGCTCTTGGAAGCTAAGCAGCGTCGGCCCTGGTTAGTTTTTGGATGGCAGACTACCAAGGAAGTCCAGGGTTGCTATGCAAAGCAGGCAACAGTAAACCACCTCTGAATATTTCTTGCCTTGAAATCCCTACAGGGTTTATAGTACGGCTGTTTTGTGGAATTTTATAGGAACTATGTTGTTAGCTGCCCTGAGCCTGCCGAGAGGTGGGGAGGGCGGGATAGAAATTTAAATAATAAAATAATAAATAAATAAAGGGTCACCATAAATCAGCTGCAACTTGAACACACATGAAGTTGCCTTACACTGAATCAGACCATTAGTCCATTAAAGTCAGTATTGTCTTGTCTACTCTGACTGGTAGCAGCTCTCCAGGGTCTCAGGTGGTGGTCTTTCACATCACCTACTATTTGATCCTTGAACTGGAGATGTCAGGGATTGAACGTGGGACTTTCTGTATTCCAAGCAGATACAACAACTCCTGCCATGAGTCTCAGCGAGACAGAGTTACTCTATATAGTTACTCTATATAGCTCTGTATTATTACAAACCTCTTTCCTGAAACCATTGTCATGTTTAATCATGCATTACCTCACGTCTCTATTTTCTTGACATTCAAATCAAATGCAATATACACACACACATAAATGGGGGGCCCATGACACTTGCTGGCGGTAATCCCATTTCCTCCCCCCAATTGCTGTCCGATGTAGCTCCCTGGGAGACCAGTCACAGTGGAAGAGGTATCTGGGTATCCAAGCCCAGAGAGGTTGCCAGTCCCTACCACAGCTGGGCGTGGAGAGGCTGCCGGGCCCTGCTGTGGCTGGGCTCGGAGCATCTGCCAGGCCCCACTGGTGTGGCCAGACCTGCCAGTAGTTCCCAGGCTCTGCTACCATGGCCAGGCCCGCTGGTGGCTTCCGGGCTCTGAAGTGGCTCCTGGAATCCTCTTCTTCTGGTCCCAGGCTGCCGGCATGGTCTGTTTCAGATGGGCCTGTAAGAATTATGAGGGCGATTCCCCTCTCCACTTCCTAACTGGGTCCAGTGTGGCTCCTAGGCTGCGTCTCTACCACCACCAGCAGCAGGCCCTATGTGATTCCCAGGCTCACAGTCTCCTCCAACAAATGCTTGAGGTAAGTGCATTCTCCGTGCAAGCTGTTTTACTTTTTGACAGATTTAAGTCCTCTGTATTTTTTTAAACATTTCAGATTTTTCTGCACTCTCGAGCCTCCAGGTGGCCTCGATCCATGGATTTAGCTATTTGATGTTGGTGGCCACTGGTGACTAATGGTGTGTGTGTGTGTGTGTGTGTGTGTGTGTGTTTTACACTGAATAGCAACATCTTGCAGAAAAGGCACCAAAAAGTTGCAAAAATCAAAAAGTTGTGCTATGTTTAGATCCCAAAATTTTTATAAACTAGCTTATCTTAAAACATTCAGTTAATCAAAAAAGGAAGGAAAGCAAACTTTACTAACCTAATTGTTCACTTTAAAAGAAAACACACCATTAAGAATCACAAAAGCCACCTCTCCAATTTCCTTAAGAAGGCAGATGCAGGGTTCCAAGGCAGCTTCCCAGACCCAAACCTGCAACGTTGCTGTATCTTGCACCTTCCAACCACAGACTGGATATTATTGTGCACTGACAAACTGCAAACAGCAATTTCCTTTTCAGGTGTAGTCTTACAAGGAAAGATCTCCCCAAAAGATTCAGCTTACATGAGGCAATATTAGTATACTTTCTTTTAAGGACAAAGAACTGGTTCAACAACCCACCAAATGCATGTAGTTTAGGATGGTTTCCATGGCAAGAGAAATTTTTTAAAAACACATTACGATATATACCATGCTACATCTGTACTTTCAATATGCGTAATGTTAAAGAGAACTATTTTGTTCACCTACAAACGTGCTTTAAAAAATGTTCCAAGCATACATGCAGTTCCCAAGACACAGAAACACCATTTTCATTAGAACATTTTTAGTCTTCATGCTTACTCAGGAGCTCCAGTGGGCAGTTTCTGGTAAATGAACAGCCCATAACAGAAGCCTTATGACACTTTAAAGAATAAATGTTATTTCAGCATGAGTTTTCAAGGACTAATGCCCTTAATTCTAGCTTGGCAAGGGAAGCAAATAGGTGGCCCAAAATAGGAAAGATCCAAGCACACAACATAAAATGGCTGCCAGGAGTAGGTAGAAGTACATACTGAACCAGCATTAATAAGGCACAAAGATGTGTATTATAAGAAAAATTTAGGAACTAACGAGAGGGGGGATGGGCTAGCGAAAGAGGCACTAAGAAGAACTATTTTTTCTTACTAGCTGTTTTCTCTCGGGTAGAGATGAGAAGGCTTAGGGTGAGGAGAGTCGAAAATGGATCCTTGTCTGCCCTCTCAAGGACTTTCCTCCCCAGTTTTTCCAAAAGACAACATTAAACATTTGCTGTTTTGGAATGAGTAAAATACTTTAAAACTCACTCAAAATTCCATAAATATGCCAAACAGTTCAATTGTATATCCTTAAAATACCAACCCAAACATTTTCTCTATGCTTATTTTTACTACCCATAGATGCAAGCATTGTTGATGTTCTCAAAGAATTTAGCTTTTTCACTAAATTATCCCAGATATTAAAAGCATGATGCCTGGTATACACTGCATTTCCCCCTCTCAAGGAAGAGGAAGGGGAGTCCTCAACCAATGGAGCAGAGGCTAGGCTTTGTCATTCTCCTGAGTTCCGACCGCCACAACTGAGGGAGCCATGACTTGAAAGCAAGCTGCGACTACAGCAGCCACAGGAAGAAAGCAGCCAGACAGAATTTTATCAGCCTGTGCTTAGGAAGCAGCACAGCGCAATCTGCTCTCAGCCAGGAAAGTTTTGACCTTAGTATTAGCTGGCACTTGTTACCCCGGGGGGGGGTCTCAGTCCCCCCCTGGAAAATTTCGGGAGGGCCCCTGCCCCTGAAGATGATGCCTATGCTGCATGATTCTGATCACATATTACAAATGACATGTTGAATTATTCAGCAACAACAGCCGCTGAGTAATCAAAAACAGATGTGGTTATTTCTGAATACTTCAAGTTCCTGACACTTGTTAGACTTAATGACATTAAATGGTACAGTAATAGAAATATGATGCCTTTTGCTAGACTTTGAAAGCACAGTCACTATAAAGGTGGGTACCAACATACACGGCATAGCAAAAGGGTCTGGGGCAGAGTCTGCTATACTTGCAAAGGAAACTTTCCAGTAGATAACTCAGGGCAGGGGGGAACTGGTGCAAATATGATGTTGGCTTTCTGTAAATATGGTGTAGATATAATGTTGGCTTTCTAAAAATATGGTATATAAAAGGCGAGCACAATTTCTCGCCATGCCTTCTCTCTTCTCCAAAGTGAGTTCCATCTCTCTTCCTAAAAGGAACCACAATTTGGCATTACAAGTACATCAAACCATCTTTAACACAAACAGGGATTAAGAGTTGGGAGAAAAGGTCAACAGCCTGAACAGCTATGAACCTGTGTTGAAAGAATATCCCAATACAGTCCTAGCACAACTTCAAGAAGCAAGGATCATCTGAAAATACATGAGACTTAAAAAAAAAAATGTAACCATTTTTATGTCTACATTTTCACAGGATTAACATAGAATGGTCAATATTAGGAAGGAATAACCTTTAACAAAAGATGTACAAACAGGAGGAGGAGATTGGATTTATACCCCACCCTTCACTACCCGAAGGAGTCTCAGAGCGGCTTATAATCTCCTTTCCCTTCCCCTCCCTACAACAGACACCCTGTGAGGTAGGCAGGGCTAAGAGAGCTCTGACAGAAACTGCTCTTTTTCAAGAACAGCTATGCCAGAACTACGTCTTGCCCAAGGTCATCCAGCAGGTTCAAGTGGAGGAGTGGGGAATCAAACTCAGTTCTCCCAGATTAGAATTCACGCAGAGTTACAGAGACAGCATGATCTTGTAACATAGATAATTAGTAGGACTGTTTGGGGAGGTAGAATTTTCCATAGCATTTTCTAAAAATGGTATCCACTTGTCCAACATATTGGAAAAGCCTAAATATGGATTGGTATGAGATATGGAATCCACTATTTTGTCCATCTGAACTATTTCCCAAATCTTAACATACCAGTCATCAATTGTAGGCAAGGTAGGTTTTTTCCAATTCATAGCTAATACCCATTTAGCAGCTAAAAGTAATGTCATTATGTCATTATGAGAGCTTGCCGAATTTCAGGAATCAACGGGGCATCCCACAGGTCAATTAAAACCAGTTCAGGTTTATTGGGAGTCTGATAGTCATTTATTAGGTAGATATGATGGAAAATTTCCCCCCAAAACTGAGCGGCCAACAGGCATTCCAACCAGCAGTGTAATTTGGACCCTATCGCTCCACAACCTTTCCAGCTCTTCAGAGAGGTTTCAGCATTGACACAATGTGGCCAAGAAGGAGTGGCATACCACCGTATCATAATTTCATATGCAAGAAGTTGTATTTGAGAGGTTTGGATCTATATGTAGGGGCTCTCCAAATTCTTTCCATTGTGAATTGTTAATACTGATTTTACAATCTCTTTGCCATGCTAGCTGGCACCATAAGGTCTGTCTAGATTTAATTGCAGTAACAGATTATCTATCCTGGAGAGCAGGCCTTTTTGCTCAGGTAAGTAATGTAGTAACAACTGTTGATAACTGATGCTTCAAAACTACACGTGAATTCATTGAACAAAATTTCTGAAGAGTTAGCCTTGTGCCTTAAGGCAAGTCAAACACCAAAAAAATCAACTCATAGCTAAACAACTCATACTCAGCAGCTAGGGTTGCCAATTCCAGAAGGTGAAATTCTTGGTGATTTGGGGGTGAAGCCTGGGGAGGGCAGGGTTTTGGGGCTGTGAGGAACCTCAGTAGGTCATAGTGCCATAGTCCACCCTCCAAAACAGCAATTTCTTCCAAAGGAACTGATTGCAGGGAGAGCTCCAGACACCACCTGGAGGTTAGCAACCCTATCAGCAGCCAATGTGCTAACCATCTGAGGCTGCGGTCATACATACCAATCAAAGCGGAGGGGAAGAGAGGCTATTTCCTCCAGAGGAATTTGACACGCAGTTACGAGATCAAACATCCCTTTGAAGCTGTGGGCTCAGCCCATCACTGTGTGATCAGACGCAACTGTGGGTGAGTCGGGGTTTTTTTGCCATTTGTTTTCCTTGCACATAAATGAGGAATCGCACCTCCACACTGAGGGCTCCCTATGGAGTATGTGATGATGCACATACTGTGTGGGGGGGGGGGAGAAACACAGCACAGAGTTGGGATGGCATGATCAGACCATCCCAACAGCATGAGAGCATGCTTGAGCGATCTGGCAAGGGAAGTCTGTCTGTGGCCTGTTGGCAAGCATTAGGACTGGACTTTCCCCAGTGTCCTTTAACTCTGCTTCTGTGGCGAAGCAGCATGGGTTGCCAACAACTGTGAGATGCTCCCCAGATGCTGCTGTCTGATTGCTCCTTTTGGATCTGTCAGGCATACACATCTATGTCGGATCTAAAGGAGCGTGCGATCGCAGCCTTAGTTCAGTTCTGGAGTATGAAGACACAGAAGAAACAAAGGCACTTTTAAAGCTGATGGGACACCAAAGCAGACATGAAATGGATGAATATGAAAACATAAGACTCTTACAAACAGGAGACCTGGATGAACTCCCCTGCTGGTCCAATGATCAGAGGCACTGCACTGATCTGATGATCACCAACAGCTTGAGGCTGAAAGCACACGGGATACCATGGGGTTGCCTAGCAACTAATAGTGATAGCCAAGATCTCAAAGGTTGTCATTTTGCTACTTTTAAAAAACTGTTTAGTTTGGGGAGATTATTTTTTAACGTTGCCCCTTTACATTTCCAGATTTTTCTACACACCTGTTGTTTCCCACAGATCTGCAGCATTCTGCACTATGCCTTGATGCTCCCCACTCTGGAAGATTTTGGTTGTGGGTTTTTTTAAGCTCTTAGTGGAGCCTTATTTAGGAATTAGATATATTATTTTATCTAACTGAAATTCACACATGTGAGGTAGAATCCTGAAAGAAATGCAATATTTTAAATTGGGGTTTTATTTAATCTACATAATAAACGGTTAAAGAACAGCAAACTCTACAGACTTGTTTTTTACTATCAAATATTGTAGTGCAAAATTAAGGTTACTTTGTGGTGCAGAATTAAGGTTACTGTAATTTCTACAAGAAGTAGAAATACTCAGTTTTGCATTCCTTGCTTTACAAACATATCTCTTAACTCTTCACCTGACTAAGAATTCTTTGCTACTGAACAGAATTCAACTCAGGCTTGCATATTAAAGTCAGACCCGATGCTCAGCTTGTAAGTATTAAGATTTATAACACTGTTTTGAAATAAAAAAATAGCCTTGTAAAAGCAGGTTAGTAGGTTAACTGTATTTACATGCTACCCTTGTTCACTTTCTGACAGAAGCCTGGAACTTGAAAACAACTAAGACAGAGAATTCTTTATTTATCATGTAAAACAGTATTTCAAAAGGGCAGCCCTGACTGCAGACGGCATTAATGAGGAGATAGTGCTGACGATAGCAGCAAGTTCTTCAGGGGGTTGGTTTCCCTCTCTAGTGCTGCCAGAAGATTCTGTGAAATGAGCAGTGAAAATACTGAATGAAGTATTTATGATTTACACAGCATAAATCATATGTTGATACTCTTGACATGCATTTGTAACAAGGCCAACGTGTATTAAGCAAGCACGGGAAGTGTGCCATGAAAATATTTTACTTCTTACATGAGCTTCTGCATATGTGACGGGAAAGTTGCATAACTTACATTCACCCATGATGTACTTGCCTTCCATTTCAGCTTGCTAATTATTACTTTTGTCTTTTTAGTGTAATTCTAGCAACAGAAGCCTCTGAAACTGCTCCCCCCCCCCTTTCTTTAAGGAGAAGCAAAATGGCTTTTCATTCTTCACAAGTTTTTACAAATCTTAATGGCTTCATAAAAATTCTATGGCATCCTCTCTTTTTTCATTTCTTAACAGATTTGTGGATAGATACATCTGGTTAGCAAAGTATATTAATCTATAAACTAATTAACTGATACTGAAGTTTCTACATAAATACAGTGCGGCTAAGTACTGTCAGCTCACTAAAACTCAGGGGTAACAAATCACAATAGTACTAAATAAATCACAACATAAACAGTGCCACCTGAAGCAGATTTATGCCCTCCTAAGCCCATTGACCTCAATGGATTTAGAAGAGTATAACTCTGCTTAAAATGGTACTGTAATCTACACTGGATTTGTTTACCAAATATTTCCTAGAATAATGGGTGGTATGTCAAATATAATAACTTGTTCAATGATCACAGTTTATTTCATTGAGCATTCATAAATGAGGACTTTGAAATTTTAAATCCAACCATCTTAACTACATTCTCAAATATCTAATCACCACTAAAGGAACTAAAGCTCCTAAGCAACCATCCTTCTGTGTATGTCAAGTTCAAAAACTCTCCCTTGAAAATTCAGAATGTGGCTAAATAACAAAAGCTCTTTTAAAAAATTACTGCATACTGGTGCTGTGCCACAAAACTCAAAATGAACTTAAACAGGGCTCTGTATAACTGGGCACAGATCCCATAGTAAGCCACTAGTCAAATATCTCTACACTGTTTATATTGTACCCAACACTGTTCATAAAGCTTTATTCATTTGTGACCAGGAGTGTTATCTACCACGAACCAAAAGTTTCAGGAATAAGCATCCTATTTTCAGAGTGATTTTCTTACTTTTAATCAGTGTTGCAACCCACCAAGAACAGATTATGGCACTGGCTTGTTTCAGCAGCTCAAGAATGTTGTGCTGCAGTAATTCACAGTTCTGTTGTCATTTCACAGAATACACATTAAGCATCTACCTGTGAAGATGAATGTGGATTAATAAACTCACAAAGGATAATTAATATGCATCTTTCCAAGGCTGTGAAGTCTTCCAAAGAATGGGAGAAATAGGTTTTCACAGACAGCGGTCTTGCTGTCTGTTAATCCCCAACATTCAAACATTCTCTACTTTTCTGCCTTTGTAAATGGACTCCTTTCAAGGCATGATATAAAAGTATATATTAAATTATCACAACTCGGAAACATTAGAAAAACACTCTTCACATTTTACATATGCATATAGTAAAGAGCCAGTTTGGTGTAGTGGTTAAGTGCGCGGACTCTAATCTGGGAGAACCGGGTTTGATTCCCCACTCCTCCACTTGCACCTGGCTGGATGACCTTGGGCAAGCCATAGCTCTGGCTTGGCTGTTCTTGAAAATGAGCAGTTTCTGTCAGAGCTCCCTCAACCCCACCTACCTCACAGGGTGTCTGTTGTGGGGAGGGGAAGGGAAAGGAGTTTGTAAGAGGCTCTGAGACTCCCTTGGGTAGTGAAGAGCGGGGTATAAATCCAATCTCTTCTTCTTCTTCTAGTAACAGGTTAGATCCTCTTCCACATGGGTAAGGCATCTGTGGATCACACAAGGGCTGCTAATATACTTCATGCTAAAACATTGCAACAAGACGCCTTAAACTAAATCCAAATATGTCCTCCACCAGCAGATGCATGACAACCATGCAAACCACTACAGAATTACAACACTACATTAAAACCTTGGGCAAATGTACACGGAAGAATGCTACCAGCAGTGTTCCCTCTAAGCTGAGTTAGTTTGATCTGGCTCACAGTTTTTTAGCCTCCAGCTCACAGATTTTTGTCTTTGCTCAGGAAGGATGGCTCCAGGGCCATCCCAGATGCTGCTGGCAAGGCCAAATTGCTCACTCACAACTTTAATGCCAGTAGCTCACAAAGCAGAACTTTTGCTCTCAAGACTCCACAGCTTAGAGGGAACACTGGCTACCAGCTATTTTCCCTCCATTCATTGCTCTCTGGCTCACATAACCCTACAACAATTAGCAAAAGTAAATATATTTAGTACATGCAGAATTACCAAGTGTACTATTAGGGTCTCTTCAAATGTTATCCTGGCCATGCAGGAGATACTTTTCGAACAGCAGTTCTCACATAGCTGAGGGTAACGTGTTCAGCCTAAGAATTAGTCAAGCCCAACAACAATGCATCCACAGAATGTACAGTAATTCTTTTTTTCCCATTTGCAATTTTTAAACAGCAGCAAGTTGTGTCACATGATTAAATACAGAGCCCCAATCCAAAGCTGCTACTGATGTTCACAGGTACATAACTCACCTATGGATCAGATAAGTAAGAGAGCAAAGGATGGCTGCTTATATATGAGAGCATGAGCCCTGTCACTTCAGTCAAGAATATTAGGTTAACATCCTGGTTCTATGTATATTAAACATCACTGATTTCCATGGAATTTACTTCAGACTGTAGTCTGAGAAGTTACACAACAGAACTACTGGAAGACTTACTATCAAAGATACTGACAACAGGGCTACATATCATAGTAATCTTATTTAGCTGAAGATTCCTAGGATTATGAAGGAGATCTGAGAGTATGTAGCAAACCTTTATTCTTCAACCAGCTATAAAGATTGGCCAGATTAGTGAGAATGAAAAGCCAAACAAAACCAAATTTTCCCAACAAACATGTTTGCATAATGGATAAACAGTGAGAAGGGTACTGCCAAGAAAGGAGCAGTAAATCCTCAGGGTCAAAACCACCCATGGGAGGGAATGAGGAGGAGAAGTTAATGGAAAGTGGTATGCACTAAAGATAGCAGAGATCCCACAACCCCCATGTTTTGAAAATAAAACCAGAAACCTTCCCATACATAAGTACTTGTGTGCGGTCAAGGAAGAATTGGGAAGGGGAACTATGGGCAGAGCAGGCTGGATGAAAAGCAATGATTTAAAAAATCAGATTTTTAAAAATTAAATTGGATTTTGTTTGATAAAGTGCTTTTTGAGGAAAGATCTATCCAAAGATAACTTCCTACTTAAGATACATTTTTAGACTGTTATGATCATGGACCTATAATGGTACAGTCAAAGGCTCTAGGGAGGCCTAATGGCTCCAGGGAAGGCTGTATTGGAGTAGCTAACAGGGCCTACATTTCCCAGGTTCCCTCTGGACCCTGAGATTGGCTAACAGGGGATTTGGAGGGAAAACTTGCACTAGCAGAGGAGTGGAGGGTGGTGCCTGGGAAGAAGGAATAAAAGGCCTTGCCCAAAGTGGGAGGGTGTTCTGTCTCAGAGAGCAGGGCTGGTGAGGCAGCTGCAGAAAGAGGAATCCTTCATCCAAAAGGGGTGAATCCAGGGCTCATTTCGTAGCAGGAGCTCCTTTGCATAATAGGCCACACACCCCTAATGTAGCCAATCCTCCAAGAGCTTACAGAGCTCTTCTTACAGGGGCTATTGTAAGCTTTTGGAGGATTGGCTACATCAGGGGTGTGTGGCCTAATATGCAAAGGAGCTCCTGCTACGAAATGAGCCCTGGGTGATCTGTCAGAGACCAGGTGCCTAGAGAAGGCTAGGACAGTATAGCCAGACATGTTAAGATTTATTATTTTTCTGATTTACCTACCTTTACTGTGCACATCTTTCTACATGTTTTTGACCTACAGTTATTAAATCTCTTTAATGAAGCAGTTTGCTATTCTGCCTGGGTTCTCACTTGATCATATATAAAGGAAAACCTACTGGAAAGTACTGTATAAAGGGGTAGGAAGGGTGCTCTGTCCCCTCCCAAGGAGACCCATACTAGAGTGGTAGCAGCCATTAGAGAACTTTCTGAGCTGCTGCCTGCGACATAGCCCAAGGGTGTTTCATCATGAAATAAGGATTAATTTTTACTTATGCAGTATGAGACTGTATATTCATGCAATGTTTAAAATTTTTTGTAAATGAATTTAATTAATTCATTAGGGCCATAATGTCATGCTTTCCCAGATGTTTCTGTACGATTATTCTGGGTAATTTTTCTGTCTAGAAGATACCATCATAGATTTTTGGTTGATGAATTTGAGTCTTGCAGAGATAACTTGCCTCTTCTTAACAGCAAAAATGTTTTTAAATAAACATACAGTTAAGAGCCCTCAGTCCTATTGGTCGTCTGCAAATCTATACACACAGAATCAACCCCTTATCTCTTAAGTGCTAAGTTTCAAGAAGTTCAATAAATATAAGATAGTTTAGGGTGGAACAGGTCTGGATAAGGAGGACGGTAACAGCTAAGTGTGAGGAGGGAGGGGCAAGCAGTAAAAATCAAAGTGAAACTTTTTTTGAGCAGAATACTGCAGAAATCTTGAGATTTTTGTGAGTGTATCCTCATGGATGTTGAAACAAATACAAGAATATATATGCTATATAATGCTTTAGTTAAATAAACAATTTAAACAGTTATTGTTGTTTATTATTTTTCTCCCTCCAATAAAGTACAGCAGATAAGTTGTCCAAATATGAATGATTAACCTATTAAACTATAGATAATTATGAAATCATTGCAAGGTGAACTATCTATTTCAAGTGGTAAATAATGAAACAACCATTAATTTTCTGATATAATTAAAATTACCTGAAAAGTTATTATACAAAAATGAAATCTTCATTTGGGTTGTAAATATTAAGGCCAGCAAGAATGAACCCTTATGAAGAAACCATGATTTAAATTGAGTCTTACTGATTTAAATCAAATCCACGCTGGGGCAGAGACAGATAGGGAAAGGAAACCAAGCAAAGAAAAAGATGACTGAGAAAGAAAAAGGTAGCACGGACCACACTCTGTTGCTTCCTCATAAACTTCGGCAACCAAAAGAGAATGCCTAGTGCACCCCGTAGCCAGAAATTTTTTCACTTGGAGTGCTAATTAATTAAATTAACGGAGCAGGGGAGGGAGAGGGTCACATGACAGGTCACCTGATCATGCAGACACAGTGGGTATCTACTACTCTCCCTACCCCCATTTGCAGGGGAGGGGAGGCAGAGCTTGCGCCATGATGGCCCTGCTTGTTCATCTGCTATTCCTCTTTTCAGCATATCCATTGAGCCCTGCAGGCTGCCACACAGTGTTGCACTGTGCCAACCACAGCCTCCCCACATGGCAGTGTCTCTCGTGCACCCACTGCCACTGCTTCCCCTCCATCCCTCACTCAGCCCATCCTGGTGGACTGGTTCAGCAAGCTCTCGCTTCTCATGCAGCAGGTTCTGCTGAGTAAGGGCAATCTGAAGTGGTGAGCCGCACAGAAGGGCTTTCCACTACACAACACTGGATATTAGCTCCCAGTCACACAGCAGCCATTCCCCCCAAATGTGGAATCCATGCTTCTAGAATGCAACATTTTCCACAAACAATTGAGAAATGGAATTCAGGTATTTTCTCTCATACAAATGAGAAGATTACTATGGGAAGATGGAATTCCAGAAAGACAGCCTGACGCTTACAGCAAATCAAAGAACCCTGTGGTTTGAAGTAGCCATACTGGTAAAAAAAACATGCAATACCTTTCAGTGGGATCAACCAAAACAAAATAGTGTAGAAGTTTCCAAACTCTACTAGTACTCATCCATTTGGTTTGATGGAACCAGGTGAGAATAAACAAAGATTCAAGCCCTTAGCATCCTCTATGCATCCTGTGTAGCAGGCTAGATAAGACTGGTATAGATTATGTCATGCGAGATAGAGCTAGTATTGAGTTCAACCTGTAGCCTTCTTTGAAGAAGAAAAAGTGGCAGGATCCAACTGAAAAGGCGACCAATTATTTGTTATTTACTTCATTTGTACCCTGCCCTTCTCCCCAATGGGGACCAAAAGCAATTTATATCATTTACAGTCCTCCATTTTATCCTCAGAACAACCCTGTGAGGTAGGTTAGGCTGAGACTATATGACTGGGTCAAGGTCACCCAGCGAATTTCCATGGCAGAGCAGTGATCTGAACCTACCGTAAATCTTCCAGGTTCTAATCTCACATGTAATCACTACACAATGCTGGCTCTCACATCAAACATTTTTCTAGCACCAGATGGAACACATATTAATAAAACTAGAGATTAATTTAGAGGATGCAATGTTCAAAGAAACAATGGAAGCCAAATGGGGTATCTTTACCTAGTGATAGGAGTTAAAAAACCCAATTCACACAGTCTCTTCCCAGATCAACTTCTTGCAGCTGAAAAATCACCTATGTTACAAGTGGGCAAGAGATCATTTCCCCAGATGATGATATTTCACACTACAATATTTAGGGTCATGTGTAGAATTCTATTTGTAGTAAATTCTCTCTCTTTTTTTCTTTTACAATCATTTATTAGTTTTGGATTAATACTAGGCCACTAGGAAATTTCCTGGCACTATGGCACTTGGGATTTATCAACCTGGTTTTAACTATACATACCTCATCTCTTTAAATGCCAGTACTCCCTTTGAATTCAAGGGACAGGTAGGTCGAACAGTCTTATTCCTCATTTTACTTCACCCTGGCCCTGTTTTAATCCCTGCATCTATAGCCAGGCTCGGTTCAAAGGCATTTCATAATAAAATCATTCAGGCTACTGAGAATGTTAAAATGTGAGTTACACCAGTCTTAATTACTTCAGTCAAAACTAAAAATAAAAAGGATGTTAAAGTAGAGTTAACACCACTGAATATTAACAATATGATTAATATAAGTCCAAATAAAAACCTAATGTAAATTACTTCAAGATATTTACAATACATACTATTATTTTGCCAACAAGTGCTCAGGATGTTCTGCTTTTAGCTTACCGAAGATATTCTATAAAGATATTTTATACACTGTTGTTTTCCCTCAAACTCGTTTTCCAAACTCTATTCATAAATGCACAGGAAATACAAGCTTCCTGTTCAGCATGAAAAAAACTTCACACTTGTTGTAAAGTCTTAGAAACTACTGCAGTTTGATGTAAATGCCAGTGCCTAAAACACACTACAGTGTGCCCTCAGACTTCATAAGTTGCAACACCCTCAGTGCAAAGAAATGCTCCTGCAGAAAAAACATCAAAGTGAGGAAAAGCAGTACTGCTTTGTTGATCTAGTGCCTTTTTTTCCAGTTTACACATTAACACACAGAATAGAAGTCCAAGTAAGTAAGATATCAAAAGACACCAAGAGAGGAAAAGTAAAGCCAACCACACTCCTTTGAGACACTGGCTTTGAAAAAAGATATCCTTACTACTGATTCTTAATTTTAGCCATTTCCATTCCCTCTTCACCGCAACAGAGGCAACTTTTCCAGATTATCAATAGTAGTATATATCACCTCTCCATTTTGAAAAGGGGCTGTTAGTCAATCCATCAAAGAATTTTGCCTTACAATCCAACCAGGCTAGACAGATTTGTAATTGGGCTATTATGTACAGATGACAATTAGTGCTGCAGGTAATGTTGTAGTATCATTCTTAATTGATAGAATATCTTCAGCTAGGGTCTATCCTTTGTATAATGGCCAATAAGGTGAACCTTTTGATAGTAGCAAGATGTTGATAGCAGATAAGACTTAGCAGCTACACCAACTATTCAATAGACCAAGACCTTCCTAAAATAACTATTCAGGAGGTTTTGATTCATGCCTCCCCCCTCCAGAATAGCTCATTTTACAAATAAATTTATGTTATGATTCTAAAAAGTTCTAAGAGTATACACAAAAATGTCAGAACATGGCAACTGTGATATGAATTATTAAGAAAACAAATCAAACAGAAACAATGAGTAAACTATTTATTATATTGAGAGTAAATCCACTGAGGAGGTGAAGCAGATAGCACGAGGTGGTAACATCTACACAAGGCCACAGCATGATGCTCCTGATGTAAGCCCACCCATGTCACCTTGGCCTAATACTTTGGGTTTTGAACCCAAAGTGGGTTAAGTCTACATCTAAGTAGGTATGCCCTAACATGACAAGCCCTTCCTAAAAAGTAGCATGATGTAATTTTTTCATGAAATATTTATTTAAAATTTCCTCCCAGAGTCCACAAGGCAGTGAACACAAAAATTAAAACATCTGAGCAATTAAAAAATACATAGAATTCAATTAAAAACATGTAAACAACTCCAGAAGGAGAGCCAGTAACCGTTATTGGGGATAAGCCAACCACAACAACCACATCTGCTGGCAACAGACCCTAGTAGAGAGAGACAGATGAATCTCCCTAGGAAGGGAGTTCCAAAGTGCCATATCCAAGAAGGCCCTTTCCTGGGTTACCACCCATCTAGTTTCAGGAGACAGAGGCAACCAAAGCAGGGCCTCTGAAGATGATCAGAGTGTATGGAAAATACCTCATGACCAGAAAATATAGGGGTATCTCCAGTGTGGTACCATTGGGGCATTCTACTCTGTGCATCATGCACAATTACACAGACAAGCTCACAGTTAGGCCATAATGGTGCAGCCCTAGTTATAGTAAGTATGTCACAACATACTGCATTGCAGATAAAGTTTTCTGCCAATTGCTGAAAGGCCTATAACTAGCAATATAGCCTCATGATACCCAGTATACAGTCTTGTTCCATTCATTAATGTAATGAAAAATGTAAACAGGACTAAAAAGCATTCCTATGAGTGGTGGTGCTAAAGAAATGAATTTGAGTTCTGCCAACTGGCACAAAAATGGACATATTTGCTATATGTGTTGTATTTTAAAAGGGGTTACCCTTCATTTAACCATTATCTATTTGAAATTCCAATGCTGCAATCTCCCTAGTAAAATACAATAATATGTATATAAATTACAATGAGATCAAACTTTCTGAAAGAGGCCTATAACAAAATTTTACTTCAATGTGTGTGTTTTTGTACCTAAACATTTGATATGATGCCCTTACTTGAGTTGTCTGTGAACACTGACAAAATTGAAACAGGATGTATAATAAAAAGTATAAATACATTATTGAGAAAAGAAAAGCAGACACAGACGGAGGTAAAAATTATCATCTTTGATAATTATCTGAAGACCAGGAAACAAGCACTTTAACAGAGCAGCAGAATTCACATCTTGATCCACCTTGTTGAACTCTGGAATAAATTACAAACTCCTGCTGACTCACTGTAGGAGGTGAATCTCATTAACTTTACACACAGCAAAAGTGAAATGAAAAGGAGTGACTCCTTTCCAGAGAGAATATTCAGGTTGAACAATAGCTAGAGAAAAACATTAGAAACTGAGTAGCAGTGAATCAAATAGACAGCTCAATCTCAAATCTAGTTCAGGAAAGGGAAAAAAACCTTGAAAAGCCTGCATGGAATGGGTTAGAAGCAAACTTTGAGAAAAGTGACACTGCATAAAACTCAGTCACCAATACTGAGAATATAACTGTAGAAAGCAGAATAAATTATTTATTACTTGCTTAAGAGAACATATGTGGTACATTGGATACAGTGCCTGGAAGGCTTAGGTTCAAATCCCTGCTCAGACATAAGGCTCAACAGAAAATTTGGAAATTCAGCCTCTCACAACCTAATCTTTCTCTGGAAGGGACCACAGCAATCATAATGTTGGTTCCCCGGGAACTGTGGTTTACAAACCAGGATCCACGTCAGGAACATGCCCTCCCTCTCAGGGTTCCCTCTAAGCTATGCTCATGAGTGGCCTCTCATTAACACAGGAAGCTCCCTCCATTCAGCGGCAATCTGGAGCCATGCAGGGTCTCACACTGTCCACTGAACATTTTAAGATTACAGCAGTTATATTCTGAACTGCTCCACTCACTGGAGGGGGGGAACTAGAGGGACCATTGATCCCTCCCGGAACACTGAAAGAGAAGAGAGCAGCACATTGAAGCTAGTAAGGAAAGAGCAGATGATGATGATGAAGACGGAAGGGCCAAGGTGTCCTCCTGACCTCAGAGGAGAAGGACCCCTCACGGTAAGTCCACTGGCCGCTCTCCCTCTGAGGTGGAGGACATCTCCATGGGACTTCCCAGAGCAGTGTCCCCTATTTGGGTGGGTCTTCATCATCTGCTAGTGTGAGAATGTGCTGAAGAACTCTTCTCCCAAAGGTGGCATCCGCCGAAGCCAGGGAGTCTAGCTTGTAGTGACGCACGAACATCCAAGTGGCTGCTTTGCAGACCTCGTCTACCGATGCCCGGTTTTCAAAGGCGGTATTGGTTGAGGCATTTCGGAAAGTATGAGCCATGATCCCATGGGGGACCTCAACGCCAGAAGCCTTGTATGCTTCCACTATGCATAGCCGCAACACCAGGCTGATGGACGTCGTGGACATTTGTAGTCCAGCTCTAGGAGGGGAGATGTTAATAAACATGGAGTCAGTTTTCTGAAGCGATTTGGTCCAGACGATGTATATCTTTAAGGCTCTTCACACGTCCAGAGTGTGCCACACTACTTCCTTGGGGTGGCGAGGTCTGGGGCAGAATGAGGGCAAATAGATCTCCTGGGCCCTATGGAAGGAAGATACCACCTTGGGTAGGAAGGTGGGGTCGGTCCTAAGTACCACCTTGTTGTTGTGGAAGATGCAGAGGTTGGATTTGATGGAGAGTGCGTGGAGTTCTGAGACTCGCCATGCCGATGTTATTGCCATGAAAAATAAAGTCTTCATACGAAGCCACTACATCCTGACCTCTCAGAGGAGCTTGAAGGGTGGCTTGGCGGGGGCCGATAAGACCGTGTTCAGCCTCCATGTGGGGAACCTGTGAATCTGTGGCGGTGATTTGGCCTTCGCCCCCTGCAGAACCAGTTGCACGTGTGGGTGTTTATTCAGGCGGTAGCCCCCCAAAGGAGGGGTGATGGTAGACAATGCCACGATTTGCCTTCACAGAGTTACAGCCTTGAGGCCAGTATCTAAACCATCCTGCAGGAATGCCAGAATCTGTGCCACCGTAGGGGAGAGTGGGTCATGCTTCTTCCTGTGGCACCACCTCACAAACACCTTCCAGGTGGTATTGTAGATGTGGATGGTGGATTGCTTCCTTGAAGCTAATAAGGTCTCTAGTACTTTGGGCGGATAGCCTGACTGGGACAGTTGTCTCCGCTCAATTTCCAGGCGGTCAAGGATAGCCAGTCCAGCCGGGGGTGCCAGATTGGTCCCTGGATGAGCATGTCCAGGGATAGTGGCAAGGTCAACGGCGGGATGACAGCCATCTCCTGGAGAATGGAGAACCAGGGGCGATGTGCCCACCGAGGCGCGATCAGGATTATCTCCACTTTCTCCTCCCTGATCTTCCGGATTGTTCTTGGAATCAGTGGAAGTGGCGGAAAGGCAAACAAGAGACCACGGGGCCAAGGAGATGTTAGTGCGTCCGTTGCCACTGCTGCTGGGTGAAAGAAACTTGTGAAGAACCTGGGAAGTTGATGGTTCTGTGGCGATGCAAAGAGATCTACTATTGGGAGACCTAGATGTTTCATGACGAAGTGGAAGATATTTGGGTGAAGAGACCACTCCCCCTCGCAGATGGTCTCCCTGCTTAGCCAGTCGGCCTGGATGTTGCTTGTCCCCTTGACATGTTCAGCCAATATTGAGGCTAAATTCTGTTCCACCCAGGACAGGATCTTCATCGCCTCCCGATGTAGTTGGGACAATCGTAACCCTCCCTGGTGATTGAGATACGCCTTGGCTGACACACTGTCAGTCCGAACCAGGACATGCTGTAGATGGATCTCGGGTCCGAAGTGACGCAGGGTGTGGTGGATGGCTCTCAGCTCCAGCACATTGATCGGAAGTCTGGATTCCTCTGTGCTCCACTGACCTTGGGCGGGAGTCTTCTGTAGGATCACTCCCCAGCCTGACAGGCTGGTATCTGTGAAGATCTCTGCAGTCACAGGTTTGTCTGAATCCTCCACCATCGTAGGCTTGCCTTGACCTGCAGCGGAACTCGCAGCATGGTGTGTCTGCGTTTCATGATGTGGCACTGATAGGGCTGCAGGAAACGTTGGAGTTGTCTGGAGTGTAGGCAAGCCCACTGTATGAGATCGATGCATGATATCAAGAGACCTAACAACTTTGCCGGAATCATCAGGGGTGACACCGCACTCTGGGCCACCAAAGAAGCCAACTTCTGGATTTTGGCAGCCTTGGCAGACAGGAGGGAGAGCACATTGCGCCTCGTGTCTATTATGGTACCGAGGTGCCATAATACCGAGGTGTTTGATAGTCTGTGACGGACAGAGTGCGCTCTTGCTCAGATTCACAATGAAGCCATGTTCCCTTAGACAGTGTAGGGTCTGCTCGATGTTCTGAACAGCTGTCGCTCTGTCGCTGCCCCATACTAACAGGTTGTCTAGATACGGATACACGTGTATGCCTCTCCTCCTGAGGTGTACCACCGAACTGATGATCAGCTTTGAAAAAAAGTCTGGGAGCCGTATACAATCCGAAGGGGAGGGCCCGGTACTGGAAGTGGCGTTTCCCCACACAAAACCGTAGAAACCTCTTGTGCCCCGGGTGGATTGGTATGTGGAGGTATGCTTTGGTCAGATCTATAGAGGTGAGAAAGTCGCCAGGCGAGAGGGTCTCAACAATGGAGCATAAGGTCGCCATGCGGAAATGACACAGTCTGATGTAGTTATTGACATATTTGAGGTCCAGGATGGCCCTCCAGTCTCCATTTTTCTTGGACACTAGGAACAAGATGGAGTACACACCCTGGCCGCATTCCTGTGTGGGCACTGGTTTGATGGCTTTTATCTCTAAGAGGTGATGTAGCGCTCTGTCGACCAAAGTCTGCTTGGTAACGGACTTGCTGATGGGGGATATCAGGAATCTCTCTGGTGGGGTGCACCGGAATTCGATTGTGTAGCCCTGTGAGACCATCTTGGTCGCCCAGGCATCCGCTTGAGAGTCCCTCCAGGCCTGGGAGAACTCCAGCAGAACTCCCACTGGGAGAGAGGCATAGTCAGGCTTGCTTTGGTTTGGGGTCCCGATCCCCATGACCTGACCTGTTGAAGGGCCTGTTGAACCGGGGGTTGAAGGATCCCCTTCTGGCAGCTGGTCTAGACTGATTCCAGATGTTCTTCCTCTGGTCTTGACGAAATCTCGGAAGGGCGTGTTGCGTCCGAAAGGAATGGGTCCCTCTGCAGTCCAGGTGTCGAAGGTTCCTCGGCATGGCCTTCTTTTTATCCCGAGTTTCCACAAGAATTCTGTCCAAGGCCTCTCCAAACAGGTGGTCCCCCCAGAAAGGGTAGGCAGTGACTGTCAACTTAGATTGAAGATCTGCTTGCCAAGCTCTCAGCCAAAGAAGCCGCCATGTCACGGTGGTGGCAGCCGTGGCTCTGGAGGCAAAGGTTAGAATGTCCAAGGTGGCGTCAGCAGAGAATGATGCCCCTCTCAGAATGTGTGTAACGCCCTCTAAGAGACCTCTTATGTTTTCGGGTAACATCTGGATCAATTTCCAGATCCAAACGATGGAAGCCCTGGAGGCAATAGATGTGGCTGACGCTGCCCTGACTATAATGGCTATGGCCTTGTGGAGTCTCTTCTGAGTGGCGTCTGCCTTCTTGTCTACTGGATCTCAGATCGTGCCATGACCGTCCTCTGAGACCAGACCTGTGGATTGAAGAGCCGCTACAGGGCCATCCACAGGAGGAGTATGCAGTAACTCATCGGCATAACTGGGAAGGGCGTAGAGTTTCCTGACAAAATTAGGGAACTGTTTGTTAGCTGCAGGCCTGTCCCATGCCACCCTTAGCAGGCGTTTGAAATAGTCAGGGAAGGGAAAAACCTTTTCCACAAACTCCTCTGGTGGAAAGAATTCCCGGTCGCCTCAAGACCTAGACTTGAGTTTGGGCCTGGTGGGTCCCTGGTCATCGGGGGGGGGGGGGGGGGGGGGGGGAGAGAATCCATGATCTTTAAGGCCTTAATGGTCTTGGCTAGAAAGAATTGGTAGTCTTCGGCCTTGAAAAATCTACTGGACTGTTCCGGCATTGGAATTTCCTCTACAATCTGAGATCCAGTAGACAAGAAGGCAGACGCCTACCGACTCCTCATCCTCCCAGTCCCAACTCCGTGGCCGTCTATGGGGCAGTGGAGGGGCCTTCTGTGCAGCCTTAGTGGGACAAGGGCCAGAATGAGGCTGGGAATGGGCTGAGAGGTCCCTGTGCTCTGGGATCCCCGCTCTGGTACAGAGGGTTGAGAGGCCCTCTTGCATGGCCTGGCGGAAGGCCTGCATGAGGTCTGAGGGATTAATTAGGGCCCCAGCATAGCCTGAGGGGAGCGCTGCTTGGGCAGGATTGGGACTTGGAGGTCTTACATGCTCCGTCTGTCCCAGGATCATTCGGCAGAGCGATGGGTCGACCGTCAGAGCTGGTCCCCACTGCCTCAAAATGGCCGTCGCTCGACATTCACCCGGAATTGGCGGGCTCGGCCTCATCCTGTCTCCAGCAGCATTTCTGCACGCGCTGCAGTGGCAGCGGCTCTGCCAGGCTCGTTGGGGTGGCACAAACAAGCCCCAAAGGCAAGTAGGCCCCACAGTTGTGACGCGCTTTGGCCGCGGTCGCAGCAAGCATCCCTTCGTCTCCCGAAGAAAAGGCGTCGGAGTGCTCTGCAGCCATCATCCTCGGGGCTGTTTTCCCGATGGAGCACTCAGGGAGCAGTCTTCTCCGGCGCAGTTGAGCTCCCCCCCCCCCCCCGAAATTCAGAGGGAAGGGAGAGGAGAGGAAGGCAGGCAAAGGGTATTAAGATATAAGGAGAAAAAGTCAGAAAGGTAGAAACAAGAAATGAAAATGCAGATTGTAGTAATAACATACAGACACAGGCAAAGCCTTGTCCCTAGCTGCTACTCCCTAAGAGGAAGGAATAGAAACTGAAGGTGGGGCTATTCCCAAGGCACCAACAGGAAGGAGAAAAAAGTATTTCCTGCCTCCCTAAAGGAACAGTGGGAGATGGAGATGTCCTCCACCTCATGGAGATGTCCTCCACCTCAGAGGGAGAACAGTGTATTCCCCAACACTAGCTCTGCATTATGTAATCCTTGGGCTCCAAACTGAATCAGTGTTAAGGTTACTTTCATACAAGCTCTTGCTCTTTACTGCCCTCCCCCAATCACAGAACATCTAAATTGTGTTTCAGCTAATCTGGGTTTTTCCCAGTTGGAACACTGAAACTCAAAGACATCATGGGAAAATGTGGGACAGAAAATGTGGATTTCCACATCTGCCCACTTACCTAGAGCATATTTTCCCACCATCATTGTTGGTGGGCTTCTGGCAAATCCTAAATACACTTGTGAGATCCTTGCAGGAAACAAATGTAGTAAAAAAATGTTGAAGTATAAATTGGTCTTGGAAAACCCTGTTCCTCTTCCAAGTTCAGTAACTCAAGAGAAGTAGAGACTTCAGAATAGATACTTTCCTTTTATTTGATCTCCACAAATATTAGTATTTATTATTTTTTATTTATAACTACACTCAAATTTAAATAAAAAATATTTCCCACAAGTTATAGCAAGCCCTGACCTCCTCATTTCCCTTTGGCATTTTTAAAAAAGTGATCTCAGATGATACTGCTGTCCATTCTGGTGTTGTGAATTAAAACATATGTTTTGGGGAATATGGAACTGCTTTAATTTTTGCAAAACTATTTAAGACTGCATTAAATATACGACAGGAAGTAATTTGTAGTCAAAACACAGGAGGATACAGTTTACTATTATTACATCTGTTGGTAGCATCATAGTACAATACTGCCTCAACTACTTGAAATTCGTAAGGGTCATATAGAAACAAACACTGCATAAATGCTAAGACTATGATAAAGGATATCATACAACAAAATGGAAAAAAAGCCATGGGGAAATGTTTCAAAGTTTAAGGGTGTGTCCAGGCTAATGAGCTACAAGACGACAGCATTTCAGGGAAATGACAAAGACCTGTCATTTGGGGCCTGAAAAACTGGACCAGACAAAGCAAATGCAAGTATCATCTGAAAATATTTTACTGGTTAATTAAAAAGGCAAAAGCATGAAGTGCTCTATCTAACAATAGCTCATTCTTCTGTGTAGAAAGAAGTAGAAAGAATTATAACTACTTAAATTTATCACAAAACAATTTACAAAGCATCAAGTTATATGCTTCAGACAATCTAAATTAGGAACAGAAAAGTAAATAATGCAAATCCTATCATCAATTTTAAGAAGAGCAAGCTTAAATCTGTGCTTGTTTATAACCAACCTATGTATTAATTCAAGAAAGAGGACCCGTGATACTCGCAAGGGGGGGGAATATTCACCACAGCTCCCCCGCTGAAGTAGCAGGAGCTTTACATGGAGGAGGAAGCAGCAGCAGGTGAGCCCAGCAGGAGGGCCCACTGGGCCCGCAAAGCCTTCTCCCCCCCATTGGCACTGGCAGCAAGGCCTGAGCGGCTCCCAGCTGCTGGGCCTGCCAAACCTTCTCCCCCCGGCAGCAAGGCTTGTACGGCTCCCAGCCACTGGGGCCACCAACCCTTCTTCCCTGCCCCCTCAGCACTGGCAGTGAGGCCTGCATGGCTTCCGGCTGCTGGACCCACCAACCCTTCTCCCCCCCTGGCAACGGTGATGAAGCACAGTTCCCAGTGCATTCTCTGCGCATGCTTCCCTCCTCACCCCTCACCTCCCGGCACTGGTGGCAAGGCCTCAGTGGCTCTGAGCTGCCGATCTTCCGACCCCGGCACCAGTGGTGAGGCCTCAGTGGCCTTCAGCCACCAGGCTGCTGATCTCCCTTCTGGCACCGGCGGTGAGGCCTCAGTGGCTCTGAGCCGCCGATCTTCTCCCCTCCCCCGGCACCAAGACCTCATTGGCTATCAGCTGCCAGGCCACTGCAGAGTTCCCAGAGCGTTCTCTGCACATGCGCAGAGAATGTTCTTATATTTTGGGGGGGGGTTAAGTTTTTTAATAGTTTTTTTTAAGTTTTAAGATTTTTCTGCACACCTGGAGAGTCCCCCAAGTGTACAGGAAAATCTCTCTGCCCCCTAGGTGCCCCCGATATGCAGATTTAGATATCCACATGCAGGGGGCACCTTGGCTATTAGATATATAGATGATACCAGGTTTAAGCTTCACAAGTCACTAACTACATTCAATTTTTTTTCAAAAAAATCCTTCCCACAAGTTATTAATTCTTCGGAATTTGGTTCAGTTAAAGCAGGGGTGTCAAACATAAGGCCCAGGGGTCAGAGCTGGCCTGTCCAGGGCTCTAATCTGGCCTGTGAGCAACTGGTACAACAGAGGGAACAGGAGGCTGCTTGGGTGGGGAGTGGGTAGAGGCACTCTGATTGTGGCTTCAGCACAGCAGAACAAGCTCATCTGCAGCAGTCAAGCAGAACCCCTTGACTTCAGTGGCAATCTCAGTTGGACTTCAGTTCGAAGCTGCTGCAACCACATTCATGCCGGCTTAGGGTTCCAAGGTGAGGTCACATGCCCCTCTGCTTGGCCTGCAGCTCTGGGAATGCGGTCCTGGATGGCCATGAGGAATTGGCATTTGCATTTGGGAGGCACAGAGGATCCTCTGCTGTGGCCTGCTGGCAACCAGCACCACTGCCATATTTGTGCCCCCCCATGTGGCAGCTGTGCTTTGGCCCATGGAGAGCATTCTTCAACAGTTTCCTTCCACTGGGGGCATACTCCTGCCACCAAGCACGCAACTCAGCAGCTAGGCCTCCCTCTCGCATGGAACACACCCAGTGGTCTTTAGCAATAGGCAGCTACTGCCTTGTGGAGGGCAGTGCCAGCAATCTCTGGCTATACTGGTCACTGGGTGACCTGGGGCCTCTGCTGCACATGCAGCCTTATGCACGCAGTACCCATTCCCCCATCAGATGACCTGGTGGCCTTCAGCCTGGGGCGGCTGCAGCTGCATGGGATTGACACAGCTTCCCAATGATCTCTGGCCTGAACCCCAAGGATCGCCCCACCATGGATTGGGCATCTCCAGATTATTGGGCTTTGCTTGGTCTGAGTCCCACCGTGCATATGGCCTCATGCCTGGGCCACCATCCCACCAATTCTGCAGGCGAGGGGGGGTGAGTTAAATGTCTTCCCAGTCCCCTTCCATGGTGGCTCAGGGGCAGGGGGGAGCTCTCAACACCCAGCCCCTTTGTGTTTTTACCCCGGGGCCCAGGCTCACAACATTCATGGCAGGAGCTGGCTGGAGAAGAGGTTTGTCCTCCTCCAGGCAGTGTGGGGGGTATCTGCCCAGCACTGCACCGCTGGCTCTCCAGTCTGCCCATGTGAGTTTTCCTCTGCACCTCCCCTCCCCCCCAGCACTTGGGGCCTTGCAGTGAGGACACACCAACACGGAGCTTACCAGCTGCTGTCCTTTATAAAGTTTGTATCGCCAGTACCTGGCATTACATTTTATGGCACACATGGCCCGGCCCAACAAAGTGACATTTAAGTCAGATCTGGCCCTAACAAATGAGTTTGACATCTCTGATTAAAGCATGAATGCTTTTTCCACATTTACATATTTCTTGTGGTTATGCAGCTTTGATTCCTTTTCCTAGAGAACACACAAAAGGCTACCATGCTGACCTCAAAGGTTAGTAAAAGTTCAGTTTTACATTTTTCTTTTTTGTTAAGTGATTAAATTATCTTAACCTTAGTCTTTAAATTTATTTATATTCATTTATTTACTTAGCTTGCGGCTGGGCGAAAACAAAAAAGTGCTTGCTGTATGAACATTCTGCTTGGGCTCTGTTTTTCAGTTACTACTGCAAACAAATAATAAATTTATCTATGTTTTTAAGCAAGCTGAACACTGTGCCAAAACATTCCCTTTATTGAAAAGAGTTAGAGTCTGAACTCCTTTGGGATCCCATGATACTCTTTGAGAATCAGGTCCAGGTGGCTGCTAAAAAGATCTTTCTTCAGTTATAACAAATAAGAAAAGCTAACCTGATAAACTACAGTTATCTCCAGGCTGGTCAATGTCATTACTGGCATTAAGGAAAGCCTGTAAAATAGTTTTATTTTTAAGGCTGATTATCTATGCAGAGATGGATTATTTGCTTCTTTTCTGTATAGGTTACGACAATGAACTGTAGCTTGCAGGACAATTTCTGTGCACTATGTTGTAGTCACTCCAAGAGAGTATCTCTAAAACAAATAAAATGAAAATCTGTGTGTTCTCTTACATCTGCCCAAAGCTTCCTGTGGCTCAAACCCTCTCTTTATTGTCCTTCATTCTGCTTTATTTGCTTCTTTTACATCCCACCCTTCTCAAGGAGACTCAAGTCAGATTACAAAATTTAAAAAACAATCAAATCAGAAAGCAAGGGCCTATAATAAATAATACAGCAGGATTCATCAACAAAGCCCAAAACCTTTAGAAGTGCATGCAGATACTTGTGGAGGGTGGGTTCCATGTTGAATCTGCAAGTTCTTACAGCAGTACGTAGTATAGCATGCACTGGGCAGTCTTTTACGATGGGTTGGTTTGGTTGACTTTTTTCACTGTGCTTTTTGTTCTTTTTATATACTATATTTTAAATACAATGTTAGCCAATTTAAACTACTAGCGAACATGTTAGATGCCATTAAAAATAAGTCAAAGAACAAATATTCATTACAACACCTGAGACATCATTACAACACATGAAACATGACAAGCAGGCACTGCATCAGTTGACTTTATTAGAAGAAATCCTATTTCCTTATTTAAAATTTCTACACAGTTATAGATGAAAACAGGCCTTGACAAATTTTCATTGTCTTGTCATCCCAAAATTTAGAAGGCAGACATAAAGCCTCTTCCCTCCTTCCAATGTGCTGATGGGGGGTTGGGGTAGGCTTTCCTGTCCATCCCCCCCAATCAGAAGGCGTACCGTAGCTACAGGGTTTAAAGAGGAAGTTGGAAGGTGCACTCTGCTTCAAACAGCATAGAGAGTAAAAGGTTATGAAATAAATTCATCCATCACCAATGGCATATAAACAAGCAAGTTAAGGTGGCATACAAACAAGCAATGACAAGAACTTAATGAACCCTTATTTTATGTCATTAAACCAAACTTTCCGGTGCAAAATGATAAATAATTTTTCTACTTTCATTGAAAACTGCTCTCCAGTAAAACAATTGCTGAAAATACTGGACATCACATTGAAATTTCTAGATACTATGGCAACCTGGCATCTGGGATTTGTCAAAACATACACAAAGTAGTCTCATAGCAAAGCCTAGTACAGTCATAATAAAGGGGAACACTAATCATGGTCCTTTGCCTTAACCCTAGTGAAGATCCCAAATTAAACCATCGCTTAGCTTGTCAAAGTGAGCTTTACGCCAGACAGGGAAAAAATGTTTATAACCTTGAAAGTGGAGATGCTGGAGAGGCTAAGGAACAGTCTTTACCCAGAGCACTGATCTACCTAACCCAGTACTGTCTGCTCTAGCAACAGTTCTGCAAGATCTTAGGCACAGATCTTTCCCTTGGGTCATTTAAAACAGGAGTTGCCAGGAACAGTATGTGGACACTTATGCAAAGAAATCATACATTCTATCAACCACCAACAGTGGATCCCCTCAAGAATCAATTACACAACTTACTACAGATTTGACTTTGCAGAGCAGTAACATTTTCACAGACCATGTGAAAGCTTATCAGCTAAAGGGTTCACTCAGTTTGGTTTTTAGTTGCAGCATAGCTGGCGTTAGTAGCTTAGTATTATGGCCCAAGGAAACCTTATGATGCAAAACATTGGTTTTACTTTCTTTAAGCAATTATGGTCTAGTTTAAAATTCACACATACGTACACCCCAATTAATATGAACAAAGGAAACTGCCATTATTAAGCTATTATTAAGACAGATTTGGGTAAGATTCTAGGTCAGTCACCAATTTAAATAAGTCCCATGTCCTGCTTATAGCTGCTTAAAATCTAAACGTGAACTTCTGCTAGTACATCTTAAACTTTACTCATTAAAAAGTAGCAATATTTACAATATTCAGTGCACTTCACAGGACATTTACAGGAAAAGCACAAAGTAGCCCTCTGTGTCATTTTAAAGTTGCTGGAATATTCTGGTAGAAGCAGCTACCCACTCCTAAGTAAGGCAGCGCATTGTGATAGAGAAAAGTATTTCATTTTAGTCACTCTCCAAATAGACTTTACATAACACAACAGAAAGCGCCACACTAAAATATCAACTGCTAGAGTATCGTTTGAATATTTTTAATTTAACATATTTTAAATGTTTGAAAACTAATTTTCATTCATGATATTATGTTTCCATATTTACAACAAAATTCAACAACAACAAACTTTCCATTATGCCTGCTTTACATAACTCTGCATCTTACTAGAAGAATGTAAACTACACTAGGTTTATCAAAGCACAAAGCGAAATCTTTTCATTCCTACCAGAGCAATTTAATAAGTTTATGCACTACAGAATAGCAATCAACAGTTATTACTAGTCTAGGAGTTTACTGAAACCACTGGAAATAAGTCTTATTTACTATCTAGGTCAGTCATTTACATTTAAAACACATTTGATTTAAGAAACATATTGCAGCTGTCCAAAGACATTAAAGCTACTAACCTATGCACACTTATCTCAGATTAAGCCCCATGGCATTTACTTCCAAGTAAACAAGCATAAGGTACGGCTAATAAAATTTCTACTAATGTTATCAAGAACTTGGCAGAAGGCCGTCAACTACATAGCGCCATAATGACATACTGGGATGCTATTAAGTATACAGTGTTCCTAAGCACAGGGCACAGGCCAAGCCAAAATCCTGTACAGACATCAGTGTGAAAGTCTGGCTACAGTTGTATGAATGCCCATACTAATGCAAAATTCTCAAGGCAACCCCATTACTATACATTTTTACTGTTTAGAATTATAAAGACTAAGATTTAGCTGAAACTATGCAAATGCAGCCTGTTTTGGGGCATGCCAGAGAGAAGTGGCTGAACACCTGCAAGACCAGGGGCAAGTAAAGATAGCAGGCCTTTAGGTGATAAGAGGAAAGAACGAGAACAACCATTCAGTCCTATCAGAGTAATTCAAGTCTAAGCTTATTGGTTTGAAAGACAGGAAGTGACATGAGGTTAAGTAGATGAAGCCAAGGGAAATAGTCAGAAATTTGGGAATGCTGGAGAAAGTCATGTAGGTTCTGGAAATGTCTTATAACGCAGTAGCTTGCAGTGTATTCTAACAATATGTACACGGTTCTGCGTCACGTTCAAAGTTATGTTATCATAGAGTGTACTTTAATATTCCTTCTTTCTTGAAAACTCAGTAAAATTTATTGTAAAAAAAAAGAAGAAGAAAAAAGAAAGTAGACTGGATCCATGTAAATGAAAAGCATGTCAAGGTATTTCATGACATGAGATAGCATCTGATAGGTATGTTTTCAAGAACTGGCAAAACTTTCAGTTTTCCATAAACAATTATTTTTTTGCAGCTCTCTCTCTCTCTCTCTCTCTCTCTCTCTCTCTCTCTCTCTCACACACACACACACACACACACACTAACTAAATGCTCTGAGTCCCCAGCCTGGACAAAGTAGTATATAAACATTTAAATATGCAACTTTGAAAGTCAATTCAATGCTAAATATATAATAAAGAACAACACATGTATACAATAGTCATTCTGAAGTCAGCAATTGATTACTTATAAACTCCGGATACTGAAAGACCTTCATGTAAAACAGAACACAAAAATGGTTTTACCTGAAACCATCAGCTTTGGTAAACATACTGACTATGACATCAAAAAGTTCAACTCTGCCTGCTACTAGAAAGGAAATGTTTGTGAATAGTTATTCCAGTTTAAGCCCATTGAGATAATGGGCTTAGACTGCAGTAACTATGCAGAGGACTGCACTGTAAATCTCTGAGCTTGTGCTGCCTGGATGTCTGCCATTTGTTTCAATAATACTGATGTTCTCTCACATGTCAAACTGCAAAACTTTTCACATTTTTTTTGTTAAAAGGGAAGAGGCATAATGTGACTTTAGGTCAGTCAATATGACAACACTTCTATTTCACCATTTTATTCAATTTTGTCTTGAACAAATTTGGGATGTACACTCAAGGCACGCAACGGAGGCACTCAAGGAAGCAATGGTCCACCCCCTCCTGAAAAAACCATCATTGGACCCGGCTGAATTGGCCAACTATTGGCCGGTGTCCAACTTGCCCTATTTGGAGAAGACGGTGGCAATTCAGTTGCAGAGCTTCCTAGATGACACTTCTGCACTAGACCCGTTTCAGTCTGGCTTCCGGCCAGGTCATGGGACGGAAACGGCACTGGTCGCCCTCACAGATGACCTCCGGCGGCATCTGGATCGGGGTGTATGGCGGTGCTGGTGTTGTTAGATCTGTCGGCCGCGTTCGATACAGTTGACCACCAGCTACTGATCCACTGCCTCACCAACACAGGGATTCAGGGGCTTGCCTTGCAGTGACTTGCCTCGTTTCTCCAAGCTCGGGGACAGAGAGTGGCACTGGGGGATGTCCCGGAGGGGTTAAGCCTCTGTAACCCTGTGAGTTTGGCCCTCTATTGGAGTTTGGGGGGATGTATTTTATCCATGAGGGGGGCTGTAAGAGAGTCCTGGGGCAACTTCTGGGGGGGTGGCAATAATTCTGAGGAGAAAAAAAGGAGACAGAAGACATCTGGGTCCAAGGGCAGAAGGAACCAGGTGACTCTCTTCTCTGCTCTTGGAATCAGTTGGCTTCTGTCTTCCTTTCTTCTCCTCAGAATTATTTTTTCCCCTCAGGACTGTCATAGGGCTCCTCTTCAGGAACAAAATACTCCCCCCCCAACTCACCCAGCAAGCTTCCACTGCAGAGTTGGGATTTGAACCTGGGCCTTTCAGACTTTGACTAAAGACACTTTAGGTTTCCTTCGCTCTTGCAGGGAAGCTACCCTACAACAAGCATGAAAATACAGATCAAGTTAGTATGCTTTTGCTTTTTTCCACAGTGCATCACGTATGTGCCCGCTCCTGGGCTTGTTACTCCCAGAACGGCGTTCCTGTGCGTTCCTGCTCAAAATGACCCCTGAAGAAGATATAATTAGATTCAAGTCCAGTAGCGCCTTAGAGAGAGGAATGCCAGCCTCTGGGGATCTCCTGGAATTACAGATGTCCCGGAGATACCTGTTAGTGCGCAGTGTGTGGCAAGGGGCAGTGCTATCCCCGATGGTGTTTAACATCTACATGCGCCCTCTTGCCCAGATTGCCTGGAGGCATGGGCTGGGTTGTCACCAGTACGCTGATGACACCCAGCTATATCTGTTGATGGGTGGCTGGTCCGGGGCTAACCTAGATGACCTGGAGTGGGCGCTTCAGGACGTGGCGGGCTGGCTCAGGCTGAACCGACTGAAATTGAATCCAACGAAGACAGAGGTCCTGAGTCAGAGCGGATCGGAAGTAGGGATCCCATTGCCAGCCTTTGGGGGGGGCACCATTGGTGCCAGCGCCGAAGGTCTGGAGTTTGGAAGTGCTCCTGGACCCCTCGTTAATGATGGAGGCCCAAGTAGCAGCCACTGCCAAGGCAGCCTTTTACCATCTGCGGCTGATTAGGCAGCTGGTTCCCTTCCTCGAACGCAATGACCTAGTGACAGTGATCCATGCAATGGTCACCTCAAGGCTGGAGTACTGTAACACTCTGTACTTGGCGATGCCCTTGTCTCAGCTCCGGAGGCTGCAGCTAGTGCAGAATGCTGCGGCCAGGCTGTTGATGGGTCTCTCAGTGCGGGACCACATCCAGCCTGTGCTAAGGACACTGCACTGGCTGCCTATAGCGTACTGGATCCTGTTCAAGATGCTGGTTTTAACCTTTAAAGCCCTATATGGTCAGGGGCCTGCCTACCTAAGGGACCGCCTTTCCCCGTACCCCAGAGAGCACTGTGTTCAGGCACCCAACACCCCCTGGCTCTCCTTGGCCTTAAAGAGGCTAGGCTGATGACCACCAGGACCAGGGCCTTCTCAGTGGCGGCTCCCTACCGGTGGAATAAGCTCCCGGATGACATCAGGGCCCTGCGGGACCTTATGCAATTCCACAGGGCCTGCAAAGTGGAGCTCTTCTGCCAGGCTTTCAATTAGGAGCCGCCACTGGGGGGGGAAGGGGGCTCTTGGTTAGCGCCGAAACAATCTACACGCGCAAGCCTGTTGGTCGTGGGCCTGGAAATTGCTGGCTTGTTTTGGAAGTAATATTGCCCGCCATATCTGGAGGATGTCTGTGACTCCTGTTTTAGGTTTTAGCTGTGATTTTACATGTATACCAATTAATGTTGTAAGCCGCCTAGAGCCGGCTCATGCTGGCTAGTCAGGATATACAACCCGAGAGAGAGAGAGAGAGAGAGAGACAGACAGACAGACAGACAGACAGACAGACTTGAAAGTTGATCAGTTTTCCAGTTTGGTGATTAAAGGGTTGTGTTTTCTTATGGATAGTTTGTGATCTTCAACCTTTGTTATTATTCTGCAAAGGTGGACAACAATACAGAGTGAATCTAAGTCATATATCTAAAATGTTATGCAAGAATCATGTTGCAGATAAACTGAATGTAGCACAGCAAGGGGCCAGCATGCTACACTGGATAAAAATGTGTAGCTTTGATATTAGGAAAACATGTTCAAATCCTTACTCAGCCACAAACATCAAGAATTAAGCTAATTATATTCAGGGCCACTTCACAAATTATTCAAAGAAAACCCAAGACTGATATCGAGTGTACATTCAACAAAAAGCCTCAGCCAGCCAGTCACAGGTTCCTAATTAGTATAACTGTACAATATGCACAATTGTTACATAGATGTTACATTTTTCGATGCACACCTGAAAAAATAGACTCAAAGATTCAGAAACTATACAACTCCAAACTGTCTAAAAAAACCAGAACTACAGAAGTAGTAGAAACCCAAATGTTCAGGCTCCATATTTTGATTGTTTTAAAAACTATTTAGCTTGCCACTTTAAGGGAGCAGGTTTTCAACCCAATACTACAGTTGTATGTTCAAATATGAACACCTGCATGTATATTCACACTTTTGCTTCACAATATTGTTATTTTTTTAAATGACAAATATATAAAGACTCTGAAAAAATACATCTGGTTCAATCAACAGTCTTTTCTCATTGCCTCTGGAATACTGGCAAAGGTTAGCTGTCCTAAACAACAGCCAACTGTGTTTTAATCAAGTTTAAAATCCTTTGCTACCCAAATTTTTGCAAGGAAAGAATCAACAGGGATTAAGGCCAGTCAAAGAGCAAAAAGAAGCTAATCCGTCTCTGAGAACACCACAGTGGAACGGTTTCTGCAAGAACTCTTAATGGTGATTCATAGAAGTTCTTGCAGAATGGTCTGTTGTGCTCATACTGATGAATCTAGCGCATTACGGAGCCCAAAGAGGAAGCGGGTGGGACAGAGTTCATAGCGGCTCGGGGTCAGTAAGTGTTCGTATATCCTGTCATTTAAAAAGCACTTGCGGGGGGGGGGGGGGAGGAGGCACGAAAGCTCGAAGAACAGTAGGAAATGCCATGAAAAAAAGGAGGCAGTAGGACAGAGATCAGGAAACAAGCGTCCTTAGCGTTTTCCAAGAGAGTATAGATACCAAACCTTGCTCAGAGGAACTGTAACTACACGGGATCTATCTGTGCAACCCTCAAATTCTGTCCACCAAGGCCTCAACGAGCAGAGCAGGCTATCAAAACAAGCCCTTCACCCCCAGCGGCCTCCCCCCCCCCCACCCGCGTACACAAAGAGGAGAACAATGTTTAATCCTTCCGTGTTATTACAGTCTCCCATCCTGTCTTTATCCGAGCAACCTTTCAGAGGCGACACTGACACCAGAGAGGCGCACACCAGGCGGCCGGTCATCTTATACTCCCCGCCGAGCCTGGAGAGAGGAAATGGGGGAAAGCCCCAGGACTGGAGCTGAGAAGCCAGCTCGCAGCACGGCACGCCTGCCCTCGGCCGGAGTATGCAAATCGGCAGGCGACCCAACCCCGAAGCCACCACCCCCGGGTCCCAGCAACACACACACAGAGGCGCCCGACTCCGTTCCTCGGACGCTGCCTCTCGTCACCTGCCCAGCAGAACCGGGGGGGGGAGAGAGAGAAGGAAGGAGAAAGTCAACCCCAACCATCGACGCTCCACTTTCGTTATCAATAGCGACCTTTCAATAGCTGGGACGGCTCTCTGGGCTCTCGCCGCTCCCTCCCCCGTCACATCAAGAGTGACTCTTCTCTCCTGGAAGAGGAGCCGGTTTCGCCCCCAGTCCAACATCGCCACCCCGCTCGCCTCAAACTCACCGCGCTCCCGAGCCTGCCAGGCGCCTCTGCTGCTGCAGCTCCTGCCTCGGTTGCGTGGTGGGAAAAGGGGCGACTTTTCTACCTCCCTCCCTCCCTCCCACCCACCGACCGAGGCAGGCCCCTGACCCGCACCCACGGGAGACAATGAGGACCTCCCCCCGCCCCCCCGCTCCGCTCACTCACGCGCTCGCTCACCAGCAGGGCCGGGTCTCCGCCACTCCGGGGGAGGTTCTCGCCTTGCCCCCTTCCTCGCCCACGCTGCAGCCGCCTCCGCAGGCGAGCCCCCCGCCCGCCAGTGCCGCCGCCTCCGCCCCACCCGCGGCTTCCTGTTCTACCCTGCGCCGCCGAGAGGAGAAGGGGCGGGAGAGGGAAGGAGGCCTCCGGTCGTTTCCCTTGCCGGCGCCGGAGTCACTTTATCCCCTTCGCCAACATGGCTGCTCCCCGGCCGGCCAGTGGGGCCCGCACAGCGCCGCTCTCCCCGGGCCTCCGCCGCAGGACTTCCTCTGCTTCGACTCCGAATGCTGCTTGACGGTTCAGCCGCCCCACAGTCCCGAGCTCGCCGAAATGGGGGGAAGGGGGGGGGGGGGCAAGCGGCCAGCCCAGCAACAGCAACCGCCGCCGCCGCCGCCGCCGCTGGAGCCAGTGCGACAGCTAGCGGCCGAAGGAGTGGGTGCCGCTCCCGCGCGCGACGAGGACGCCTCCCCCGGCCTTCTCCTGCGCGACTTCGACGCGCGTCCCGGGAAGAGGTCCGGTGATGCTCCCGCGGGACCCCTCGCCCTTCTGGGTGGCGGCTGCAGGGTCGCTCGGCGGGGGAGCCACTTCTCTTCTCCCTATGAGACGGAGACGTTTCGAAAGGCGAGTACGCAAGTGCCATTAAGTTTGCGCAGTACTCTTTTCACGGCATCATTCCAACTGCCCCTCGGGTTCCTACTGGCCTGGTTTGGTGGTTTTTAAATAAATAAATAACTTGTGCTCCTTTTTAAAGTTTATGCTCCTCCTATTCATCTTTTCTTGTTTGTCTAGATGGTAAATATTACTTGGATGAAGTGCAGCTGTTCTTGCATTGCAGCTCAACGTATTCCTACTTCCACAGGGAGGATGAATGTCCGACCCAGCATAATCTGTTAAGCGGTATTGCTTTGGGAAAAAACTTGAATCCTCTGTAGGCCCCACAGTGTAGTAGGTATAGATTGAAAAATGGATGCCACAACAAGAAATTTAAAAGGTGGCTGAACATAATAGTTCCCCCCCCTTTCTGAAAGCCAGTGTGGTGCAGTGGTGACGGAAGAGGATCTGGGAGAATAAGATTTGAATCTCCAGCTCTCTGGAAGCTCTTTTGGTGACCTTGGGCTGGTCACACATCCTCAACCTAATCTGCCTCACAGGATTGTTATGAGGATAAAATGGAGGAGAGGAGAATTATATATCTCACTTTCGGTCCCCACTGGGGAGTAATTGTTATTGTTGTTCTGTCGCACAGTCAAGTCCAACTCTTTGCGACCCCATGGACCACATCATGACAGACACTCCTGTCTTCCATCGTGCTCCGGTGTTTGCTTAATTTCATGTTTGTTACAAAAATGGCACTGTCTAACCATCTCATCCTTTGCCATCCCCTTCTTCTTTTACCTTCAATCTTTCCCAGCATCAGTGTCTTCTCCAGTGAGTGCTCCCTTCTCATTTGGTGGCCAAAGTATTTCAGCTTCAGTATCTGGCTTTCCAGGGAACAGTCAGGGATGATTTCTTTTAGGATTGACTGATTTGATCTCCTTGAAATCCAAAGGACTCTCAGGAGTCTTCCCCAGCACCATAATTCGAAAGCATCTATTCTTCAGCGCTCAGCCTCCCTTACAGTCCAATTCTCGCAGCCATTATCACTACTGGGAATATCATTGCTTTGACCATACGAACTTTTGTTGGCAGGGTGATGTCTCTACTTTTTATTATTCTGTCTTGGTTTTCCATCGCTTTCCTCCTAAGGAGCAGGCGTCTTTTAATTTCATGGCTGCAGTCATCTTGGATCCCAGGAAGATGAAGTCTGTCACTGCTTCTACCACTTCCCCTTCTATTTGCCAAGGAGTGATGGGGCTGGATGTCATGATCTTAGTTTTTTTGATGCTGAGTTTCAAGCCAACTTTTGCACTCTCCTCTTTCATTTTTAGCAAGAGGATCTTTAGGTCCTCTTCACTATCTGTTTAAAGGCCAGTGGGGGAACAGACCATTACAAAATAATGTACACCACATTAGTAAGCCTTCAGCAATACATGACATGCATGTCAGGAGGACAGAGCTGCTTCATGTAAGAACATGTAAGAAGAAATACACACAAATCTAGGGATGGACATGAACTGGTTCATGAGCCAAAATTCGGCATGAGCTTGGCCCGGTTTGGAGATCCCGATTTTCAGGGAAGGCACCTTCCCAGAACATTTACCAGACTTTTGTCCAGTTTGGTTATTCAGCTGAGCAGTGCTTGGAAGCATGGAGAAGTGAAATGGACCAATGAAATGGCTGTCAGCCATTTAAACCTAACAGCAGGGTAGGTCCACCCACCAGCTGTTAGGTTTAAATGGCTGCCAGCCATTAAACCCATTGGTTTTACTCCCCCCCCCCGCCCCTGCTTTGAAGCAGGGAGAAATGAAACAGATGATTCTGGATGATTTCTGTTGTCCCCCCCCCCTCCTCCTAGCCACAGCTTGTCAGTGGACCAAAACTGGCTGGTTCGGTTTGGGGCAGTTTGGGTTTGGTTCGGGACTTACCCCAAACCCCAAGTTGGAATTTTTAGGTTTGTGCCCATCCCTAAACAAATCTACTTTTCATCTATGAAACACTGCAAGGTCTGTAGTTATAAGATTCAGGAAGGGATCTTCAAAACATTCAGGCATTGGAGATAGTCTGTCTCCCTTCCCCGCAGGGCATTTTAACTAGATTAAAATACATGGACAAGCAGTTGAACTGTTTTAAACAAAAATTAGCTGTAGAAGGAGGTGGGTAATTTCCCTCCAGTTGCCAACAGAGGGAAAGAGGTGTGGCACTGTGACAAAAAGAAGAGCCAGGAGACCAATGGGTTAGAGCTTTGCCCCAATGCCCATTTCTTGAGACTGTGCAGCAAAATTAATTGTTATGCATGTATAAAGTCCAGGCTCTTCACAGTCTCAAAACAACTTGGATGAGATTGATCAAAAACTTCCATTCTGGTCATAGTAAGGAAACCCCCTGGTTTGGCTTGCTACATGATGTTTGCCAGTAAGCTAGGAGAGTGAGCATGTCCTTTTTGACCCCCTTGGACTTCTCTCCCATGATATCCTCCCAGTCTGGGCTTGGGAAACACAGTATTATGCTATTTAAAATATTGCTTGAAGGGAATTGCCAACAAAGTGCTGCTAAGGAACTTCTGCCCCATTGGCTTATGAGTTACCGAAAGATTCCATCCTTGCGGTTCTCAGAACTTGGGCCAGGACCCCAAAAGTGTTGTAACTCTCTCACAGGTGGGCTGGGAGATTAGAAGCGTAGACAAGGAACAGGGTGAGCTGGGAGAGGAGGCTCTTGGAAGCTCAATTGTGAATTTAGTCGTCCCCCCCCCCGTAAAATGGCTGTGAAATGGCCTGTTTCTTACTGATGCTAAGCATGAAAAATACTTGCTCAGTATTAGGATACAAGATTCCTATGTTTAATGCTGTGGAGTAGGGAAGTGTGGAGATTTTTAAAATCTATGTTAAGCTGCAGGGAGAGGTCATCCAGAGATTTGGACTAGTTACCATTGTCACCTATATGTGGATGACACTCCAGTCTGTCTCATGCTTCCAGCTGATCCAAGGGAGGCTGTACAAACCCTGAACCAGTGCCCAGAGGCAGTTTTGGGATGGATAAGGGCTAGGGTTGCCACGTCCAGGGTGGGAAATTCCTGAAGATGTGGGGGTGGAGCCTTAAGAGGGTGCAGTTTGGGGAGGAAAAAGAAATAAGTAGGGTATACCATAGAGCTCCTACCCCCAAGCAGCCATTTCCCCCAGGGGAACTGAGCTCTGTTGTCTGGAAATCTGTTGTAATTCTAAGAGATATCTAGGCCACACCTGGAGGTTGGCAAAACAAATGAGGGCAAACAAGCTGAAACTTAATCACAACAAAATGGAGGTGCCACTAGTGGGGGAAGGTCTGATCCAGAAACTGGGATGTGTCCTGTTTTGGATGGAGTTGCACATCCCCTAATAGAGCTGTTCACAGTTTGGGGAGTTCTCCTGGACCCTGACCTCCTGTCGGATAAATAGATGGCAGCAGTGGCTAGGAGTGCCTTTCACCAGCTTCAGCTGGGGAGTCAGCTGTGACCCTTCATGGGCAGGAAAGGTCTTACCACTGTGGTGCATGCCCTGATAACATCAAGTATAGATTATTGCAATGCACTCTGCACAGGGCTGCCCTGGAAGATTGTCCAGAAGCTACACTTCATACAGAGAGCTGCATCCATAACACTGACTGGAGTGGGTTATAGGGACCATATCACTCCAGTCTTGTTCCATTTACTCTGGCTCCCAATTTGCTTCCAGTCCCATTCAATGGGCTTGTTACAGTTAGGGCCAGCATACCGGAAAGACCACCTACTCCTATATGGACCCACCTGACCACTCCAGTCATTTTCAGAGGCCCTGCTTTGGGCTATCTGCAGCTAGACAGGTGGCAACACAAGAAAGGACCTTCTTGGTCATGGCACTGAAACACTGGAATGCCTGCCTCAAGGAGATTTGTCTGTCTCCTATTGTAGTCTTCTGTCAGTGGGTGAAAACTTTTTGTTTTCTTTGGTATTCCATCATATAAGCCCTCCTCCATGTATGTGTGTTTTTATGTGTTTATATTTTATTTGTTTTACATATACGTATATGTATTAGAAATGCATTTTAATGTTTTAATGTTTGAAATTTTTTAATGTTTGCCACCTTTGGGACTCTTCATTGAGTGGAAATGTGGCATAAAATATTTTAAATAAATAAATGGGTCCCATTAAGTAAATAAAGAGGGTACCACTTCAAGAAGTTTAGAACCATTATTGTATCCTATTCTATTTAACACCTATGTGAAACTGTTAGGAGAAATCAGCCATAGATTTTGAGTTCAGTGCCATCCATGTGCTGATGACATGCACCTCTGTCTTGTTTTCATTTAATTCTAGGGTGGCGTTAACATCCTAAATCAGCATCAAGAGTCAATGAAGGATTGGATAAGGGTAAACAAACTGAAATTTAATTCAGACTAAACGGAAGTAGGTTAGGAGTAAATCTGATGCAGGAATTGGTGCTTGACCTGTTCTAGATGGGGTAATACTTCCTCCGAAGGAGCAGGTATGCAGCTTTGGAGAATTTATGGATGCCTCTTTATTGCTGGATAAACAAGTGACTGAAGTGGCCAGGAATGCCCTTTACCAGCTTAGATGGGTATACTGGCTGTCGCCACCCCTGAAGAAAAACAGTCACAGTGACATATGCTTTGGGAAAATTCTGTTTCCGTTACTGTAATGCATTATTTGTGGGGCTGCCCACAGACAGTTCAGAAGCTTCAACTGGCACAAAATGCAGCATCAAAAACTGTACCCGTGCTCCCCTTAATGTGCAGTTGATGCCAGTCCTGCTATATCAGCTGCATTTTCCCTCTCCTTCCTACTGCTTCTGCCTCTTCATCCCTCAATCTCAGGTTCAGACTTGTCTTTCTGTTCACTCCACCTGCTCCAGCTTGCCTCCCTCTACCTATACATAGACTTCTATACCCCTCTTGTCCATTCACTCCTCTTCCTTCCCACACACATAGCAAATGGGAGAGAAGCCAGCAGAAGAAGCCGCCTAGAGCCGGTCTTGCTGGCTAGGCGGGGTATAAAGCCAAATAAATAAATAAGAAAGAAAGAAAGAAAGAAAGCCAAAGCTGGTTCCAGTTTTCCCTCTTCATCTGCTCTTGGCTACATTTTTGCAGGCATTTTGAGTTTCTTTGGCAGCTTAAAATGCTGTCTGTTCTGAGCAGCAGTAGTGTTGCAACATCTGCATATATACACACAGAAGGTTTGTACAAATTAGGGAGTTTTGGGGGGAGGAATTTCTACATGATTTTTCTACAAACCACCTGATTTGTAAAATCCACCTGATTTATAAAAACCCTATATGGTGGCCATGGCTGGCCCTTTTGTACCAATTTGCTTATCCGCGCGAAGTTCAGACCTTGGCTGTTAGATATATAGAAAGCATGTGCATGTGAGCAGGGCTTTTTTTGTAGAAAAAGCCCAGCAGGAACTCATTAGCATATTAGGCCACACCCAACAGCAGAAACTAATTAGCATATTAGGCCACACCCCTGACAGCACAGCTTATTAGCATATTAGGCCACACCCCTGTGTTACCAGAAGAGTGGTCATCCAGCCACACCCACCTTTTGCTTCTTATTCTGGTTACCTTGTTTGTTGTCAAAATCCAGGGCTTTTTTTGTAGCAGGAATTAATTTGCATGTTAGGCCACATACCCCTAATGCAGCCAATCCTAATGAATTTCTGCTGTTGGGTGTGGCCTAGTATGCTAATGAGTTCCTGCTGGGTGTGGCCAACTCAGGAGCCAGCCGGAACTCCATTCCTGTGCGTTCCTGCCCAAAAATAGCCCTGCATGTGAGTATTTGAAGAAGGCAGATGGGAAGGAGGATGAAGTAGGGAGGGGAAGGAGACTCAAGGGCATCTTGCCCCATGTCTCCCAAAACCTGGGGTCAGGACTATTGGGTTCTCTTTGAAAAGAACAAAGATGTCTAACATAGCCATCCTAAGCAGAGTCACATCCTTCTAAGTCCATTAAAGTCAGTGGGCTTAGAAGGGTATAATTTTACTTAAGACGGACCTGCCATCTTTTTAAACCCTGTTTTGGCACATCTTTCTCCCACTACCATTCCTCCCACAGTAGGGATCCATACATTGCCAATGGTGACAATTGCAATTATTCATGCATACAGTCACACATGTTTTACATAATCAAACATTTTACATAATCAAACATTGCAAAGAAAGAGCAGAGATAACCCAACATTTTAAAGTATAACTTTGCATTTAGAAAAAAATATAATATTACCTTGTTGATCTAGTAATGTGCACTTGGATCCCTTTGGTTGCAAGGGATACAGGTCCTTGCCTCTCTGCAACTATTATTTTCATGTTATCATTCGGTCTCTCCACCAGCCCACTCTGTTTACTTCAGTCTGGCGGTAGAATGGGTGGTGTTTCCCAATGCTGGTTTGGGAAATTCTAGAGACTTGGAGAAGTTATTGGGAGGGTCTTCCATGGTACACCATAGAGCCTGTCTTCCAAAGTAGCTGTTTTCTGCAAGGGAACTGAATTCTGTAGTCTGCAGATCAGTTGTAATTCCAGGAGAACTCCAGGCATCATGTGGAAGTTGGTAAGCCTAGGATTGAGAGCTTCAGTATCATGCTTCCACATATAGTTTTGCTGATATTTTACATACCCTCACCTCACACAATGTTTTAATGCATCAACAACATGACAAGAAATTCAGTTAAAGTGGGTACTCAGAAAGTTGAGTATAACAAACGTAAAAGTATAACAAAATATTTATTACACGGTGTTAACAATTAAAAACAAGATAAGAAATGCTAACATCCAACCTATAGAACTTGCACTTAAACTGAACATGAATCAGTTTCTATAGGTTGTATTTTAGCATTTCTTATGTATCTATCTTGTTTTTAATTATTAATTGTTACACCGTGTAATAAATAAATATTGTTATATTTTTGGGTTTGTTATACTCAACCTTCTGAGTACCCACCTTGTAGCCATGGTTCGGTTTCTTCCCCTTTTGTTTTTTCTTCCATGAAATTCAGATAAAATACATCTAAAATATATTTGCTAAAATATGTACATTCCAGTCACTGCCACTAATTAAAATAAAAGGGGAATCTGGAAGATCACTTTCTTCTGACAGACAAATACTGGGGGGTTTGTTCCTTATTTTATCAGATAAAGGTCAGTACTGCTAACAGAGTGTCTTTCACCAGTAAGTATTCCCAAACATTTATGAGAAGTAATAAATGACTGCAAGCAAATTGTCCCAAACTTGTGTGAAAAGAGGGGGGGGATGGGAGACAGTTTGTTATGTCTTACTAGCCTTGTTCACAAGTTACAGTGGATGCATGTGCAAGCCATGTACAATACACCTAAGTTTTTAATATGTGTTTTGTGTAATTCTCATGTTACGTTCGATGTGTGATTTAAACCCCACTTTAATCTAGATACTGGTCCTCAGTTTCATGTCTAAGGTAAACACATGTTGGCTCTTTCTTACAAACATATATGTGTGCCTTCACTGTAACATGTGAACAGGACTACTGCCATTAGGCCTAAGTGCAGTCAAAGCTCATAGTCCGTCTTAAGCTTGCATGGAAATGGGTGGCTTTAGTAAATGGACAAAAATTCAAATGCAAGTTTTAGAAGTTCAAATGTTCTACTTAAAAGTATTATACTAGCAACATTCAAGAGCCAAACTCACACTTATTCATAAAATCTAGGGTCAACAATAATGTGTCTAAACTTTCTCATCTATTTCCTATGTACTTCGATATTTTATTGCTTGTTTTCTTGTATGTAGGGCAATGGTAAAACAAAAGCCTGCCCTTTCTCCAAGTCTGTTAAATGCATTCTCATAAATTTCACTGAAATAAAGAAATAATCATTAGATGTGCTGGCAAAAAGCAGACCACCTTAGAACACGAGGTATAGTTACAGTGCATTGATGCATTTCTTTTTTGCTCTTCAGTCTACTCCTTCTGCTTTTGTATTAAACTCTTGTGTTATCTAGGGATGAGAGGACCGGGGGGGGGGATTTGGGGAGAAAACTTTGTGGAATATTTCATCCCCCTGAAAAATCTCCTCTCATGTTGTATTGTGAAAAAAAAGTGTTTTTACTTTCTTGTGCTCTTGTGTGTGGTTTTTGACTGATAACATATGCTTTACTTACAATAAAATCTATTACTAGGCACAGATTACATGTTACAAAGGCAACATTCAGTTCACAACCCAATGTTTCCCTCCTAACGTTAATGCATGGATGAAGTGGCAGAGGCGGTGGGTGGGAATAGACACTTAGCTCTCACCTACCAAGCCTACCTATGTGGGTACTCTGCATTCATGCCATCTTGGACAGCATGTGTTTGTACTGGTTGAAATAGTCTATAGTGCCTTTTTTGTTGTTATGTTTTAACTTCTGAAAGCTACAGGAGCATCTTTCCTAGCAACAAAGTGTTCACCTCAGTTTTGTACTAGAAAAGTACCCCACCTAGTGGAACGTGGCTGGGGCTCTGTAGTTTTGCCTGCAGAAAGTCCAGGTTCATTCCTTGGTGCTTCTAGTAAAATTATTTCAAGTGATTGCTATTGGGAAAGACCTTTGGCTTCCTGAGTGTCTTGAGAACCACCGGCAGTCACAATTAGACAATACAGAGCAAGTTGGAGGAATGGTCTGACTAGGCATAAACAGGCTTTGTACATTCATAGAATGGAGATGCTTGGAGGCTCCTGGTTTACTTTTACTGCATCCACATGATAATCCATCGATGCAGTTTGGCCTCCTTAAAAACAGCAAAGAAATAGCATTTAGAAAAGTATTGTGTGTACATTTCTGTCTGTGAGGGCAAATAGGCTTTGGAGGGCAATTTAGATTAGGGAAGAATTAAACTTCTCCAATGCTGCTCTCCCAGTCTGTTTAGCACACATTAACCATGGATCTATCTGTTACATTTTTATCCATCCATCATCCAAGGTGCTCAGAGCAGCATATATATTCCTCCCTCCTTCATTTTGTCCTCACAACAACCCCATGAAGTAGGCTTAGACTGAAAGAGGGTAACTTCTACTGGTTCAGGGTCACCTAGTGAGCTTCATGACTGAGTCGGGCTTTGAATCCAGGTCTTCCCAGTACTAACAATTACACTGCCCTTGCAACATTTCACCTATTTGGGCCCTCAGTAATTTTAAGCAGTACCTGAAGGCCTTTTTTTTTTTTTACTTGAATGTTTTCCACCTGATTGCTCTTCATCCTCCATCTAAACCTTTTGGTCTGTGACCAGCCCACCTATTCTGTTCTAAAAATCTGGTCTGGCAGTCCCTAGGTCTTTGCTAAAAGGATTCTGTAGGCCTCAGTTGAAGGTACAAAGGAGGTAAGTTGTACAGAAGAATAGGCGGGAACAGGTAACTTTAAAGTATCTAATTTTAGCCATGAAGAAAGAATGGCTAGTTTACAAACCCAGGAAAGATGAAGCCGGGCACAAAGGGAAAGCCCAGTCAGGTGCAACCAGCTGCAGTGTTGTTATTATTGCCTGAATCAGTGTCCAGCTTCCAGCTCTGTCCCTGGCCTCAGCAATTCCTTCTGGAACTCTAAATCTCTACGCTTGTATAGGTCTGAAGTCTGCTTAGATCATTTGATACCTTAACACTCATAAGCCATCCCAGATGACATCCGCACATTGAAAAGGATAGGCAATGTCCCCCTCCACTCTGCTTTCTGTCCTTTCTCCAAACTGCCACTCTCTAAGGTTCATGTTGTACAAGGTTTTTGTGTAGGCATTGGAACTGTGTCCAGGATTCCAGGCATTTTAGCATTTGGAGCTATAAAATACTTGAATATTATTTTGCCTACATATGTGTGTTCCTGTCCCCCATCCTCCTCCCAGTATCTCAGATTGTTCTGCTAAATTTTCACCTTCCATACCTGCCTCAGAGCCTTGTCCCTTTGTTTTAAAGCACAGAAGTATATGTGCATGTTACTTCAGCAAACACCCAGACATGTATCTCCTTTAAAACAGGAGTGAGAGGCGGTAAAAGAGAAGGATAACAAGGGAGGCTCATGGCTCCTTCACGGCCTTGTTCACACAGGGGTACATTGTATATCCGTGACTTCTCAAGCACGCACAGCAACCTCCTGCCTTCCTTTTGCATTTAGTTGCTTTCCCCCTTTACTAGATTCTCCTGTTAGACTGTAAACTTGTGAACATGGTCGGGCATTAATTTTAATTTTTCCATTTTTATACAGCACTATTTCTTTGAAGTGCTTTCTGAATAATAATAATTACTATTATATAAGCTCTTCTGTCCATTTATGGTGTTGATCATAATGCAGTTGTTTGTTTCCTGTTGTCCGAAGAATTTCAAAGTGACGTTCATATCCCACTCATAACCATAAGCTTCTGCACGTGTCTTGCTATTAATACTTTTGATCCTTTCGTAGAACAATAGGCAGAAAATACAAATTTAAGATAACTGAGAATGCACACACAAGAAAATCTAAGAAAGGAAGAAGGGGAAATAAATTCCAAGAGTGTTTTAACATGATTTTTAGGAAGGAAAAATTCCAGGCATTCCAGAAACGTTATGCTCCTAACTAGAAATCTGAAACAGTTTTCAGATTATTTTCTATTTTAATTATCTGTATTTCCAAATGTGGCAGTTTAATGTACCTGCTGTAGAGAAATTCTCTATAGAAACAGCTGTATCTTAGTAACATGCCAAGAATAGATTGAAGGAGGTGTGTGACACACAGAAATTCAGATTTTGCATACCAAATATTGAAGATTACTATTACACTGGCAGGGCCATTGGGTGATTGAAGTCATTCTGCATATGGTCAAGGTACTTCTGTTTTCCATCTAAGTGCTATTTCATATGTTGAGATCTGTGCTTTGGCACCGTAATAATTTACTGTAAATAAATTATTTTTTTCAACATTAGTTCAGATAAAGTCTTATGTGCGCACACATAAATTCCTATGAGGCTCTGAGGAATGGAGAATCTTCTACACTGCATGACACATCTCCCATAACAAATCCGCCTGTCAACTGATTGCTATCTTATCCCAGTATGCCTGCTTTTATCTTGAAATTGGCCCAAGCTGCAACAATTCAGGGTTATTTCATGATGTCTGTGTAAATGTAACAAAAAGAAAAACTTGTCAGGAAATGCTTACACCTGTGTTTCTGGTAAGTTGTATGCCTTCTCTGTTTGACTATTATTATTATTATTGCCATTCTTGTTACCATTATTCTATATGTATTGGTACAGTGGCTGGCTCCTGCCAATCACAAAGCAGCAAAATCAAACCTCTTAACAGACGAGGCAGGGGAATACATACTGGGAGGACTTCCCAGGTACGCAGAAAAATATGCCATTGGAAATTAACTCAATGGTTAAATAAGAATTCAGTTGAGAGGGAAAAAATCAGGAAATAAAAAACTGTGGCTAATGACTTTTTACACTATAGCTCCTGGGGGTGGAATGAATCTAAGTCACCTTCATTATCCCAAACTTCAAGACACTTTATCCTTGGTGGATGGCAAAGAGACTATTCCTAAATGTTGACATATGAGGGCCAAGCTATATGATACCTCCGACATATTCCAGGTCACAGGTGTGTGGCTGGACTCACAGATAGACATTGGGAAACCCACCTTAAAAAGTGCTTGCTTACTTAATGCTGCGATGGGGGAAGAAAGAGCATCCAGTCTCCCTCCCAGCCTGCCTTCTCCTGTCTCCCATTCTGCTGGCAAAAGTAGGATAGAAGGGAAACTGGAAGCTCCATCTCCTCCCTTGCAGTGGTCTCTCACAGCACTGAGCAAATGAGGACTTTTAAGGTGTGTTCCCCCAGTGCCTGTCTGTGAGTTTGCTCTCACACCAGGGACAAAACATATGTTGGGCATATTAAGTAATTACATTTATATGGTCAGTTCAAATGTATATTAGCCCCTTGTTTAAAAAAATAATACATTTTTATTGATAAAAGAATATTTACATACCAAACTTCAAACTTTACAAAACTTTGAAATACTAATTATTACATCGTTACGTCATTTCGCTGCTAACTCACTAATATTCGCTTTTAAACTGATTTCTCATCAATATCTGAATGTTGTGGGACTTCCAAAAACTATACACTTGGAGAAGTTGCCTAAAAATATTATATGATGTAAAGAACATTTGTACTTGCTACGCAGTTATGCTGTCTGAGTGTCAGAGTGTGTAATGTGTCAGAAGTGAAGCCAAGATTCATAACTAGGATTCTGTGGTAGAAGATTGTTTTCTGTCATATATTGTAGGAAGGGATACCAAGTATGAACAAAACCTGAGAAAGTTGTGTCAGGCGCAAAGGTTGAGGATCTCAGAGTGTCAGTAATTTTGTCCATGATAAACTGTTCCCATACTATTTCTCCATTGGTCCAATGTTGGGGGGGTGGGCATTTTCCAGACTGTTGCTATGGCGATTTTGGCTGCTGTGAGTAAGTACGTTGTTAATTGTTGTAGAGGTTCTTCCCCCTTGGAGGGATCCCTGAGGTGTAGGAGGATAGATTCTGGTTCCATCGTTAGAGATTGTGATGTTATTTTTGTTATTTCTGCAACTACATTTTCCCAGAATTGTCTTATGTGGGGGCAAGTCCACCAGGAACGCAGATAATCACCATTCTCTCCACAGTTTTTCCAGCACAATGGTGAGTTTGTTGATATGATGAAGACGGCTCAGTGTATAATACCAGTGGGTAATTAGCTTGGAAAACTGAAACCTGATCTTAAAAATTCTAGATCTGTTGGCCTTAGAGGCCTAAATCAATTACCAGTGATGATCTGATACCACTTTCCCTAAGTCTTGTTGACATGCAGTTTAAAATGACAGCTTTGAGGTGCTGTACTGAGCTATAAGTATTTTATGTATAGTTGAGAGCAGATGTTTTGAATGTTGTGAGTGGGATTTCAGAAGGACTTCAAATTTTGACAAAGGCCTTTTGAATGCTCCCTCATGCGCTAAGCGGTCTATCAGGCTTCCTAGTTGTTAATATCAGAGCCAAGAAACTGATTTGCCTATCTGTTCTTCAAACTGTATTTTCGGCAGTATTTTACCTTGTTTAGTTAGATCTTGAATGCATGTGAAGCCTGCTGACGTCCCATCTGAGAAGGCTCCCAGTTCTTGACCATGATGAAACCAGTCTTGAAAGGTAAAAGTTGAAAAAGGTGATATAGGAAGTGCCAAATGTTGCTTTAGTTCATCCCATACATTAAGCGTGTGTGTTAAGTATGGGTTATCCAGTGTTCATTTGGGTCTTTGTGATATTGGGCTCCAGAAGACTTCTTGTAGCGACAGAGGTGCTGTATAAGCCTGTTCAATGGACATCTAATTAGCTGAACCTGAGCCATGTATGATCTTGAATGCACTGGCCATGGCAGTTGCTCGATAATACTGTCTCAGGTTAGGTAAGTTAAGACAATCTCTAAGGGTAGGTCTGGATAAAATCTGTCTGTCAAGCCTTGATTTTTTGAATGCCCAGATGAAAGGGGTAAGCATGTTTTGCCAAGTTTTAAGGTCTGCTTCCAAGATTGTAATCGGCAAAGCTCTGAAGAGAAATAAAAAGCTGGGGAAAAATAAAGCTTTGTATAAGGTGTAGTCTATCTGATAGTGTGAGTGTAAGGGCATTCCAGTCTTGTAAGCGTTTCTTGGTGTCTTCATATAGTTTATGGAAGTTGTATGATACCAGATTCCTGAGGTCAAGTGGTATCTGTATTCCAAGATGTCTCCATGCTGAGTGTACCCACAGGAAGGGAAATTTTTGCATCAATGAGACTTTCATATCTGAGGATATAGAGATGGGATAGATTTCTGATTTCTGATTGTTGACACGAAGTCCAGATATTTTCTCAAAGTCAGTTAGGATTTTGCAGATGATTGGTAGGGATTTTTGAGGGTTGGAGACATATAACGTGAAGTCATCTGCATACAGTGTCAGTTTATGTTCTGTGCCATTAACGTTTATCCCTGAAAATCCCTCCGCTTTACGAAGGCTTTCTGCCAGCAGCTTGATTGCCATCGCGAAAATCAAGGGAGAGAGTGGGCAGCCTTGCCGTGTGCCATGTGTTGGATGAAAAAAGTAGGAGTTATGCCCATTGACTCTGATTCTAGTCTTGGATTGTGACAAAAGAAGGTGTAGGACATTCATAAACTTAGGTTCAAATCCCAACTTTTGAAAAAGCGCAGACATGAAGGCCGGTTCCACAGAGTCAAAAGCCTTCTCAAAATCTAGGGCAAGAATCAATGTTTCAGATGCATTTGTTTTCTGAGATGATATGATGTTAAGTGTACGCCGAATGTTGTCTGTCAATTGCCTGGCTGGGATAAATCCTGTTTGATCTGTGTGGACATAATCCCTTATTATAAATTTTAGCCGGTTTGCCAGGATCGAGGTAAAGATTTTTGCGTCATTGTTAATGAGGGCAATTGGGCGATAAGAGGCTGGGTCGGTTTTGTCTTTCTTGTCTTTTGGAAGCACTACTGTGGACAATTCCAACCAGGTGGCAGGTATTTGGCCATCACTGAGCACCTTGTTGCAGACCTCTAGAAGAAGTGGCGATAAATCATTATGGAGTGACTTGTAAAATTCAGCCGGGAAGCCGTCTATGCCAAGTGATTTATTAGTCTTCAGATTCTTAATAGTGTCTTGTAGCTCTTGTGCTGAGATCGGGTTATCCATGAGTGTGGAGTGTGCTTGGGACAAGTGATTTGGTAATTTGTTCAGCTCAAAATACGAAGAGATGCTCTATGCATCGGGATGCTTGGAACTGTATAAATTTTCATAAAACATTGCAAAGGCTTGAGCAATGTCCGTGGGTGTCATGAGGGTCTTACCCAACTGGAGTTTTAGTGAGTCTACTATTAATGTCTTTTCCCTGTCTTTCACTCTCCAGAATAGAAGACGCAGAGGTTTTGGTGATTTCAGCCAGAAGCGTTGTTTGGTGTAGATAAGATTTCGTTGAATTTGTGTAGTGTCCATTGTTTCTAGAATTTTGCGTTCGGATAATAACTTGGTGTAGACCTTCTTGCTGCCCGTACACTTATGTTCCATTTCCAAGGCTGCTATACATTGAGATAATTCCTTTGTGACTGTTTCTCTTTCTTTTTTTAGGTGTGATGTCTGCAAGATTATGGAACCCCGAATCACCGCTTTCATTGTGTTCCACGTGTTAGCCGGCGTCGTGTCAGAGATAAGAATTTCTGCAATACAGCTTTTGATGTCTTTTTCTATTTTATTTCATGTTGATGCTTTGGATAAAATCAGATCTAGTGTTCATTGTCTATCTGGGTAATTGGAGTATGGAGTAGGGTGCAATTTATCCATGCGTGATCTGTGAGGTGGCGTGCGCCAATGTTTGCCGATTGTAATTTTGGAAGAAGTCCCTTTGAAACTAATCAATAATCTATCCTCGAAAAAGTATTATATTTTGCCGAGAAGAAGGAGTAGTCTCTTTCTGTTGTATGAAGCGTCCTCCACATATCACAGAGATTGTGCTCTTCAGGTAATTTGGATAATCTGGTAATTTTATGTTCTGACTGTGAGCCTATAGTTGCTGTGTGAGATTTATCCAACTTTATATCTGCAGCCATATTCAAATCCCCCCCCCCCCAAGATTATTTCACCCTCCTTAAAGGAGTTTAGTTCTGAAAACATCTCTTTCAAAAACATAAGTTGATTTTGGTTTGGTGCATATACATTTGCTAAAGTAAATATTTGGTCCTCAGTTGTCCCTTTTGCGAATAAAAATCTACTGTCTGGGTCCACCTTTGTGCCTTTCACCACAAAATTTAGATTTTTCGATATAAGGATTGCCACCCCACAAGATTTGGATGAAGATGCTTGTAGTTGGATTGGGAATAATGGAAATTTTAGAAATGGAATTGTGGTGGAGTGTGCATGGGTTTCTTGAAAGAATAGAATGGATGAGTGGAGCGATTTCACATGTTTCAACACTTTTTTCTTTTTAATGAAGTTGCCCAGGCCTCTGATATTGACCGAGGTAATCTTTAAGCATGACTATTGTGGGTTCAGGCTTGTGTATGTTTCCTAATTGAATCTTGGGTTGAATGAATGTTATGCAATCTCAGACTTCAAGCTCACTCTAATCTAGTATCAGGGTTTTTACTTTGTTACAGTTGATGCAAAGTATGTATAATCACTAATTGATTTGAATTAATTAGATTTAAGGGTGACAATTCATAAAGCAGCAATCAGAATCAAGTAATTAATTAGATGCTTAAAAACAGATAAAAACACTCTCCTGTCACTCAAAACAGTATAACCAGTTCACTTCACCCCTTCAAAGTAAATAAAAATTCAAAACTGTGTGAAAGATTATTAATGCAAAAATGTGAGTTGAATAATACTTCTGAATCAATTAGATTGATAAGCAACAAGTTAGAACTTAGCAATCAAAACCAAATAATTAATCAGATGTTAAAAACAGATAACAACACTCTTATTTCACTTGAAACCAGTTTAAACAGTCCACACTGCAACCTCAGAATATGAAAAGTTTAAAACTGGGTGAGAGGTTCTGAAGACAAATTTTTTTTTTAATAACAATTCCCCCCCTCCCTTATTCAAACTATGTTGAGTTTCAACACTGTTTGTTAACTTTTGACAGATTGTTCCACTTTAACAGCAAGGTGTGACTCAAGTTAATTGTAATAAAACAAGATTATATATTATCTCTCGCTCTTACAAACACTGAAGAAATCTTCAAAATATCAGCTTCCCCCACTTTAAATTGTTGTAATTAAACAAGAACTGTGTATAGTTGTAGCTTCTTGTAAAACACAGTAACCACTAGATGCCACTCTGTAGCTAAAGATGAAAATAGATCCGCTTCGGAAAGATCTAGCTGAAAATAAAATTATGGTATTTGTTTACCCCAATAATAGGGTGCTGTTCCTCAAGCAGTCTCTAACTGAGCTGGGGCTAAAGAACCAAACACCCCCTCTCCCTCCCCTCCCCACCTAGTAATTGTAATAAAGCTCTTACTAACTTAACCTAAAGACACTATATACTGAATAAACATGAACCTAGAACCTAGAACATTCTATGCAAAGAAATTACTCAAGCACAGCATTGCAGAGTCCTGAGATGATTTCTGGTACTTCGCTTCAAACATAGATGCCTGGATTTATCTCAGTTCATGTACTTGCAACAGCTTCTTCCACTGACATCAGTGAGGCATCATAACGCTGGGATATTTTATGATGTGATTCAGGCGATGTTGGAGATGGGTTCTTTCTTTTATGGGAGCGGCATGTACTCTCTGGCCCATCAAGTAGAAGCAGGGATTCTAAAAGATCCATTCCTGTTTCTTCATCCAAGATTAGGAACTGTGTACCCTTGTATGAAACTAGCATTTTCCCTGAGTCCAGCCATTTATATCTACGGCTGCGGCCACACGGCCCCTTTAATCCGGGAGGGATCCCGGATGTAAAGGGGCCGCATTTTTCCTCCTGCAGGTTGGGATGTTTACACATCCCAACCCCAGTGGCAGTGTCGGCGGCCGCAGCGGCTGCGGGAATTGTGGCTGCGGCTGCTGAAGAGGTGGCCGCGGCGGGAACGGCGGCGGCAGAAGCAGCGGCAGTCGTGGCAACGGCGGCGGTGGCGGCAACAGTGAAAACGCTACGGCGGCGGCTACGGCGGTGGCTGCCGCTGAAGAGGCAGCAGCGGCAGCTGGAAAGGCAGCCGGAACGTCGGCGGAGGAGGCCGCAGCGGCGGCAGAAGCGGCGGTGGCCTGGTAAGTTGGGGGTATTTTTTCCCCCTTTTACACTTGGGCGCATGAGTGGCCATGCGCCCAAGTATAAAAAGGGGGGGAAATGGCGGGGGGCATCTGGACAGCCCTGCTCTCGCAATGCTTGCGAGAGAGGGCTGTCCAGAAGGCTGGAATGCGGGTTCCTCCCACGACTCCCAGGAAAGCACTAGTTTTTCCCGGGGTCGGTAAATGCGGGACCAACCCGCATTGGAGCCCGCTTCACCGCGGGACTCGCTGCAGGCCGTTGTGGATGGCCCCTTTAAATGTGGGAGGAAGTAGCCCTTCCTCCCGCATTAAGGGGCCGTGTGCTCGCAGCCTAATATTAGGGGCTTGAAGGCAAAAGGAGATAGGCTTTAGCACATGCCTTAGAGGTGTCCCAGAGGGAGTGGAGGAGGGCTCCCTCCGGGACACCCCTAAATTTAAGGTTTAAATGTCTGATCTGGGATTCCAGTGTCAAAAGTCTATCTGTGTATGAGGTTTCTCTAGTATAAAGCTCTTTCACATCATCTTTTAGCAGTAAGCCCAGATTAAGGGCGGACTCCACTGTTTGTGACATTTTAGATAAGGAAGTTTGACTAATTTCTAGTTGCTCTCTTACTAGTTGGATCATCCTTTGAAACTGATCGGTAAGTCTGAGCTCCATGTTTTCTAACAAAGCCAGGAGATCTGACAGGAGCTGAGTCATATCAGTAAGTTGTGAAGCTTCCTGTCTTCCCGCCATTTTCGTGGCGCTGTCATTCGGACTCTTATCATTCCTTTTTGTTTCTCTGGGGGAGAAGAAGGTTTGTGCCGATTTTGGAGCCGAGTTCACAATGGTAGTAGGACTCCAGTATTTTTTGCCCATAGTCCGAAGTAGATGTGCCTTTAGGTCATTAGTTATTTGCAGTTGGCTAGGAACAGGAGATGTAGCTCAAGGTCGAAGCGACTGCCATCTTCCTTGGTGTCACCACGCCTGGCCCCTGTTTAAAAACTGAAGGATCAATGGCAATTTTGGCCTAGTAATCTTTGACAAGCCTACCCACAACTTCCCAGACTTTAATGAAGAACAGCAACCTCTTTGAGACATTCATGGTAAGTGCCCTCAGGGAATGGAGCACCAATGGGTGAGTGAAAGATGAGGTGCTGGAAAGATCAGAAGGCAAGAATTGGCAGTTCAACAAAGCACAGAACACAAGTGAAGGACTTTGCACACGAGACACAGGTGGAAGGAGTAGCACCCAGTCTGCCTGAATTTGGCAGCCTGCGTTTATTATAAGCATTTCATTCCACGTCAGCATTCAGTACAAAATCACATTAACACAGGGGAGATAGAGCTTCCTCCTGGCAAACAGCCTTATCAGTAGCTAAGCCCCAAGAGAACAATGTACATTGTGTAGTAGAGGGAGAAGAACAGGATGTTAGCAGACCAGGCTGGTGTGCCAGCCATTTGATCTTTTCAACATCCCACTCTGTTTTGTGTTCTAAAGCAAGGTCTCTGTATCAGACCCCTCATCCAATGTGTCATCAGAGGGACCTGTCCAGAACCGGGTGTGGGGCCCCTGAGAGGTCATCATGGGGTAAGCTGAGAGCTTTGGGCTAGATGACCGGCAAAGCTGACACAGGCTAGGAAGGAATTGTAAAATACAGCAAACCATAATTCCCAATACAGCAAACAACACACAATACTGAATAATCTGGCCTAACCACCCAGTGGGGAGCCAGCTCCAGAGAACTGCCCACCAGGCAGGCAGGATATCTTGTTTGATGGACTCTGCCAGGTCATGCAGATTCTGAATCTGACAATAGACTGCCTTGGAGTTGTCAGTGAGATTGAAGCAACACATACCGTCCAGTTCCTCACAACTATGATGGTGGAGTAAGAGTAAATAGTCAATTGCTGTGCGGTTCTGCAATGTGGCCTAGAGAAGGGGTTTGCTGGCAGCGGACTTGCAGCTCCCCCCAGGGGGAGGGAGAGCAAGCAAAGGCAAAACAGAAGGGTGAGAGTAGAATTTGCAGTTATAACTGCACAAATTGCAGCAAAAAGATTCTCTGCGGTCTGTTCCTTTCCCTGCTCCATCAGGAGGTGCTGTGCTCGGTTGGTGGTCTGCTTGACGGCTCCCCAGGTTATCGGAAGTGCCCGCTGCCAGGGCTGGAATGGGCGCTGAGCTTCTGACAGGCTGACTGTGGTCATCTCGGGCACTGGGTTGAAGTTTGTGATGCTGTGCCACGCCATGACTGGGTTGGACACACTTTGCAGGAACCCAGTGGACCTGTTGGAGACAAAACAGAAGCATACCGTCTCCCCCAGGTTATCAAAGGGACCGGACCCAGCCAGGTTCGATCCGGCAGAGCCCGATACATTACCAAAGGACGGGGCAAAGGTGGACCAGACTGTAAATGTCGGTCAAAAGCAGTTTGTGAGGCATGATCAGCTCCAGAGGTAACATTAAGCTGATTAACAGTGAATAAAACTCGGGCCACGGCCCGTTGGATGTTAGCCAGGTTAGGAAGGAAAGTTCCCGTTTTTATTTGTTTAGCAAGAAAGGTTTTAAAAGTGCGGTTGGCGGGCTCCACAATTGCTTTATCAGTGGAGTTATGTGGTATACCATGTGTGAGAACAATGTCCCATTGCTTGCAAAAGGCAGCAAAGGCAGAAGAAACATAGGCGGGCCCATTGTCCGTTTTTATGCGATGGGGCTGACCCAGGGCTGTAATAGCACTGTAAAGATGAGTGATTACATGATTTGCCATTTCACCCCTCTGAGGGGTTGCATGGATGGCTCCAGAATAGGTGTCAATAGAAACATGGAGGTGTTTCCAGGGGGAGAATTCAGGGACCTGAGTGACATCCATTTGCCACAGGTCACAAGGGCCATGTCCATGGGGGTTGACCCCGGCTTCAGGGACATGGTAGAAACCTGCACAGCTAGGGCAGGCAGCCATGATACTCTGAGCCTCAGAAAGAGAAATATTAAAGGCAGTAGAAAAAGCTCGAGCATTTTGATGAAAACACTGATGGCTCTCTAAAGCGTCAGAGAAAAGTGAGTGCACTGCAGCATCAGCACAGGTGTTGCCCTCCATGAGAGACCCAGGAAGGGACCTGTGACTTCTAATGTGGGCAACAAAAAACTTCTGAGTGCGGCTAGCTAACAAATTCTGCAAAGTGAGAAACAAGCTAAGCAGATTAGAGTCTATGCGCGGAGCCAGGTAAGCTCCTGGAAGGGAAGTAAGCAGCTTCACTACATACAGTGAGTCAGAAATGAGATTAACAGCTTGAAGAAACAGCTGAAAGGCAAGGATTACTGCAGCCAGCTCGGCCCCTTGTGGAGAGGCCTGTATTGCCGTGTACTGGGCTTTCCAATGGCCGTGGAGCTGATAAGCAACGGCTCCCCGGAGTTTCCCCCCATCAGTAAAGACAGTGGGGGCTCCCTTGAGCGGAGAAGGAGATATGACAGAAACAAGGCGATTGCATCAGAGTAAAGCGAGGATCGGGGGGGAAATGATAAGCAGTTTCCCCCACAAAGTCAGCTAGAGCAAGTTGCAGAGAAGGAGACAGTAACAGAGCAGTTTGAAAATCTTGCTTAGAAAAAGGGAAAACGATTTTCACTAAACCTTGTCCAGCCCGCTCTAGAGTGCGCTGACTGCCCTGAATCACCCGGCGGCACTTTGCGGTCGCATTTTCCTTGGCCAATTTCTTCATCAATTCAGCCTGCGCCCCCAAGTTGTCAATTTAGTGCTTTAACGCTTGTTGCAGGTGAATGATAAAATCCGGGTAGGGCTCGGTTGCCTTTTGGCAAATGGAGGAAAAGGATTGCAAGGGAATGCCAGTAGGTAGGACTTTTTGCAATGTGCGAAAAGTGCACTCAGAGGCAACCCAATGGGTGGTCTCAGGCAGAACAATTTGTTGATCTACTGGGGCAAAAAGACCATGTCCATAGAGTTGCTCTGCTGTGTATTGCCCCCCAAAGTTAAGACCCCGGGTGTGACATTGCCGTTGATATTCACTGTCCCAAAAAACATACTGAGCAGGAGTTAAGAGCATTCGTATGGTGGTTTTCCAATCCTCGGGAACTAAGAGATGATTCCTCATGGTGGCCCCTAAGAGACCCTGGACATAGGGTCTGCTAAGGCCCATGTCTCGGATCCCCTTTTGGAGCTCCATCAATAAATTGTAAGGCAGCGGTTTGTACTCCACAATGTTGTGGCCATTGGCATCCTGTTGACCAATGTAATGGACAGGACAGAGACTTAACATCTCAGTGAGGTCTTCCAGATCAGTGTTCCCATGCTCCAGTTCTGCCTCAAGGACCTGGCAGATCATGTTCCCCGGGCGACTGGCTGATCCCCTGGTTGAATTACAAGTGGTGGCTATTGGAGCTGAAGGTTGTCCAGCCGGAGGACTGGGAACAGTGGGCGATGGGGCAGCCATCTGACAGACCAAATAAGGGGGAGGATTGTCAGTTGATTTCATTTTTGCCTGAACAGGGCCATGCATTTCGACAGCATGTCGAGCCTGATGCCAAACACACAGCATATCCACCAATGCCCTCGGGGGAGAATGGAGAGCCTTTCCAATTTTTTCCCATTGGCGGAGTTGTAGGGTTCCCTCAAGGGGGTACTAGGGACACTCTTTTTTGATGAGTTTCAAAAGAGTCTGTACTTGAGACAGAGTTGCGGACCCACCGCACGCCTGTATCAAATACTTAAGTTCCTTCGCATGCTGTTTTTGGGGGAGTGTTAAAGTTCTGCCCATACTCACCAGTTGTAGGGGTCGCAGAGTCCCAGCGATGAGAAGAGTGCACTCAAGGAGCCTATGCCAGGCGCTGGTGAGTTGCGGTGTGACCCTCTCACATGTCTCTGTTCGGGCGCCACATGAAGGACTTTGCACACAAGACATGGGTGGAAGGAGTAGCACCCAGTCTGCCTGAATTTGGCAGCCTGCGTTCATTATAAGCATTTCATTCCACGTCAGCATTCAGCACAAAATCACATTAACACAGGGGAGATAGAGTTTCCTCCTGGCAAACAGCCTTATCAGTAGCTAAGTCCCAAGAGAACAATGTACATTGTGTAGTAGGGGGGAGAAGAACAGGATGTTAGCAGACCTGGCTGGTGTGCCAGCCATTTGATCTTTCCAACACACAAGACTGTCCCAACCCCAGGGTCTTAATTTAGGAAGGAACTCATCTTTAACAAGCCATGACGGGTTTTCAGAATCAGAACAGATATCCAACTATGCACAAAGCCGATGAAAAAGGAAGCAGTGGAGTAGTATTTATTTATTTATTTATTTGGGTTTATATCCCGCCCTTCCCGCCGAAGTGGGCTCAGGGTGGCTTACTGTAAACAAATAAATATAAAATAGCACTCATTTAAAATACTCCTAACACACTGGAACAAAAGTTGATAAAAGTGAGAGCAAAGTTATTTATAAAACAGCGTTGGAAACCATATATTCCACTGATGTTCACACCAGCTCAGATCAGCCAACTTATTATGCGGTGGTAAAGGTAGTAAGCCAGGTCACAGGCTGGGAATGGGGATGGTGAAGCCAGGACACAGAGACACTCCTCGGTGTATAATGCGGCTCCTTAATTGAAAGCCTGGTGGAAGAGCTCCATCTTGCATGCCCTGTGGAACTGTAAAAGGTCCCGCAGGGCCCTGATCTCTTCTGGGAGCTCATTCCACCAGTATGGGGTCACCACTGAGAAGGCCCTGGCCCTGGTTGTCATCAGCTTGACTTCCTTTGGGCCTGGGTGCAAGGAAGTCATAGTGGTTATAGTGGTATCTCAGCGGTCTCCTGCCGTGTCCTTTATTTAAATTCACTTTTAAAATAGTCACTTTAAAATCTGCAAATATACATACCATGTGCATAAAACAAAGAAATGGTCACAAATTTAAAAGTAAGGAGGGCAACACAGAAAAGCCTGTAGGGGAACATTTTAAATTTTTTTCTGGACATTCATTTACAGGAGTCTTGTTTCTGCCTTATTCATATGGGTGATTTTGTACTGAATTTTTGTAAATTATGGCATCACAGATGCATTTGTTTGGTAAATGCATGGCTGAAGTCCCTAAACCAGAATACCAAACAGTTGATCTGCACTCAATTTCTGAGCAATCTACAGCGTTCAGAGTAGCAGCAATCTTCTTCTCACGTCAAACTCATATCCTACAAGTGAGTACAAGTCCCAGAGCACTGAGCCTATTCCCAGGGGCTGTCATTCCACTTTGCAACCTGTTATTTCAGTCCCACAGCACAGATTTTATTGCTGGGGATCATCATTCCACTCTGGGGACTGTCATTCCAGTCCCAGAGTAGCCTATCTGGGCCCAAAGACCTTCATGGAAAAACCATTCCACATTTTCTTTGCAACTTTTTTTGTGCTGCAAAGTATTTCAGTGAAGCCCATGGAAGTCAATTGGCATTCTTGGCTCCCATTATCTCCAATGGGCCTTCAAGCATCTCCTATTCCCTCCATTCAACAATGGCTGACTAAAATATGAGATTATTTTATTTTAAGTAAAATGTCTTATACTATAAATAATTATTCAGAATCCCAATACCAGAATCAGGTGGTATCGGTTTAGTTTCCTATGATAAGTTATTTAATAGGAAAAAATATTCTTCCTAAAAATCCTTTGTACCACGACTTGATATATTTCTAATTGCTTTGGTAAACACAATGTATAACTGTACATTATATTTGTGGTTTTGTTTGTAAAAATGTTAAAAAGTGTTAATTTTTTTTAAAAAGCCTCTCCCATTGTTTCCAATTCATGCAGATTTCCCATTGTTTCCTATTCATGCAGATGGGCTTACCATGTAAAAATGAAATTGAAATTGAAAGAAGAGCTTAGGAGTGGTTGAAGTAGCCCCCTCTCCCCAGAAAAAACAACTGTTCTCAATCAAGAATATATAGACCCAAGTAAAATAAAATAGAGACACACTTTCCCCCCAAATGTAAATTGGAGCTCAACAGAGGCTTTGCAGTCTGACTACACTGCTATGTTGAAAGTGTGTGGAGACAGCCAGGGTTAAGGACTATACTTTCTTCTCCAACAGACAGCTCTGGTCTGTAGTTGGATGGGAGGCCATAAAGGAAGCCCAGAGTTGGTATGCAGAGGCAGGCAATGGAAAACCACCTTTGAATGTCTCTTGCCTTGAAAACCCTACAGGGTTACCATGTGTGGGCTATGGAGCTAGTTTTAAAATTGTGAGCTGACCGGCTTAAAACAAATTATAGAAACTATTTAAATATAATTACACTTAGATAGATAGATAGATAGATAGATAGATAGATAGATAGATAGAAAGAAAGAAAGAAAGAAAGAAAGAAAGAAAGAAAAGGTTAAAGAGGAAAAATAGGCAGTTTAGTCCCATAGGCATCAACTTCAGGGGGGCTGCATCCACTGCGCGGAGATGGGAGAAGGCGCCTTCTTCAACCCGGAGTTGCATGGCGGGAGCCACTTCCCTGTTTGCCTCTCTGCCATGGCAAAGCACAGGGTACGTGTACAATGCAGGGCAAAGGATCGACACAGAAAGTTGGACTCCCCGCCCCCCCCGGGCTGGATCTCCCTCCTGTTCTTAGGTGGGGGCGAGTGAAAGGGCGCCCTGAACTGCTGCATGTGCTTTAAAGCCTACCTTCACTGGTTGCCCCGGGGGAGGCTGAGTCCCTTCTGTAAAATTTCCGTGAGGGCGACCAGTGCTGTCTCTGTCCCATGTCCTGGGTGGAAGCCAGACTGGAAGGGATCTAAAATGGAAGCATCATCCAAATAGCTCTGTAACTGGACTGCCACAGCCCTCTCGATTAACTTGCCCAAATAGGGCAAGTTGGAAACTGGCCAATAGTTAGCCAATTTGGCCGGATCCAAAGATGATATTTTCAAGAGAGGATGAACCATGGCCTCCTTAAATGTCCCACAACAACTGTATGCATTGAATAACTGAGCCACTTTCTGCCATCATAGCCAAAATAGCTGGATGGGGGTAGGCAGTAAGAAAGAACTTTTCTCCTGAACCTTATCACAGTTAGCTAAGCAGCTATTTCTCCTTCATACAGGTTCCATCCTACCCATATAATAGGCTCTGGGAGGGGACTGATGATTCAGTTAGGAAAGCTGATTACAGTGTATAACCCTTTGCTTCCCCAGGGAGGCATAGGTCCATTTTCTCACCAGCACAGTTTGGGAACACAGAGCTTCTGAATTAATGTACTGCAGCAGCCTAAAGCACTTAGCAACAGAAAGTGTGTGGGATGCAATGACAGCAGCATGTGTGTAGCAACCCATTGACATCAAGAGAACTGTGGTGGGGGGGAAACTTTCATTTCTTTCTGTCTATAACTGTGAAGACAAGTTGGACACTACAAGTGACGTTTCCAGTTCAAAGGATGTGGTGTCACCCAACCATTCCTTTGTTAGGTAGCTTATTGGTTAAAAGAATGGGGTAATTCATTGATGTTTCAACAGGAAGCAGTGGTTGGTATAGATGTGCAGGGCTGGGTTTTTTTTCTATTTTGTTTCAAAAGCTTCATTACTCATAATCTTTTTTATGATGTGTCCATTTTCATTATCACATTCTCGTTAGTTCCATGGGAATGCCACCACTTCTCCTCCTCCTCCTCTTCACTGCCTCACCCTACACTGCACTTCCAGTCCTGGCTGCTGCTGCATCGGAATCACAATAGCCAGCCAGCCAACTGGTGGGCTGGAAGAAAACCTCACCATCCCTTGCTCTTCCCTTCAGTGCCTTGGGTGCTGTTTGTGCCATATTAAAGATGCTGTAACGTGCGGCACACTGAGAAATCATAGAATCATAGCGTTGGGAGGGACCTTCAGGGTCATCTAGTCCAACCCCCTGCACAATGCAGGAAATTCACAAATACCTCCCCCCCCCCCAATGACCACTGTTCCACTCCCAGAAGATGGCAAAAAATGCTGTCTCAGAGCAACCAAAGGCTAAATTTCACAAGGAACACTGAGGTATGGTGTTTTGGCCACTGCAGAAACAGCATCCGAGGTCCCATGTAAGAAGATGGGGGGGGTGTTATTTGTCTACCAACCATTGGCTGGCTGGCCACCACAGACCTTGCATTACTGTTGCCTCAGTGACAGCCCCCAGCAAAGCCTGGGCAGGAGGTGGGGACTCCCAAAGGAGGGGGGGAGAAGGAAAGGAATTTCTTGCCCCTTTGGAAGTGGTCCTGTTAAGTTTGTACCAGAATTCTTTAAAATTAAGCTTTCAGTTCTAAAAGTACTCAAATATTTTGTTAATTTTATGCCAGAAATAAATTTAGCAACTCTGTGTAAAAAGGATTACATGTGCCTAAGTGAACAAAATAGCACAATTAATCTCTAATATTAATGGGACACAGGGCTGGTGGCCAAATTGGCCAAGTAATTATCAGCCATGGTGGCTGGGTTTTGGGGCCTCCAGCAGGGTGTGTTGGCCTGTGAGGTGTGTATGGCCCAATATGCACATAGTGGAGTGTGGTTGGATCTTGGCTTCTGCTGCCTTAGTTGGGGAAGGAGGTACTCTGACAATGTGTAGACCAGACTGGGCTGGGGGGGGGGGGGGCAGCTCCAAGGCAGGGGCCAATTGCTAGGCAGGGCTTTAATGGTCATAATATGCAATACCTGGGATGGCTGGCAGAGGAAGAGGGGCTCAACACTCTGTAGCAGGACAAAATAATTGTAACTCTAGTGCCTGTAACTCTAGCCCCATGGTGCCAATAAAGCTGATGTGGAGCCTGGTGTGGTGATTTGCCCCAATGGAAGACCACCCCCTTCCGAGGCTGCTGAGACAAGTTAGCCTGCAGGTGAGCCAGGAAACGCCTACCCTGGGTGACAGGAGGACATGCTCAAAATATCAAAAAAATCTAGTTGCTTCCAAGTGAAAATCAGAGCCAGTGTGGTGTAGTGGTTAAAGTGTCACACTGGGACCTGGGAAACCCAGGTTTGAGTCCCTAGGCTGCCATGGAAGCTTGCTGGATGATCCTGGGACAGTCACATACTCTCAGTCTAACCTACTACGCAAGGTTTGTTGTGAGGATAAAACAGAGGAGAATGATGTAAGCTGCTTTGGTTCCCATTGGGGAGAAAAGCCAGATATAAATAGATAAATAACATTTCATGGCTAACAAAGGAGCTTAGCAAATGGTGATAGATAGCCAATTTGGTAGAACTGGCAACTTAAGAACAGTTAAAAAGAAAACCCTCAAGACATAACCATTGGTTAATAAGGTCCTTTTTACAGACTCTAGGTAGGTCCATGCAAATTGAGTAATGCAGAGGGTATTTTTTTGTGATTAATTTTTAAATTATTTTTGGCCCGTCCGTGACACACACTGTGTAGTCCTTCTGCAACCAATTATGCTTTATCTTAGAAGCTGCTAGAGTGGCCATACCCTCTTTCAAGATGGCAAAGAAAATATCAGGGAAAGTTCTGATATGGTTCTAAAATATGCAGAAAGGTAAGCTGCTACTTTAGCTGTGGCAGTAGAAATTTATGCCATAGTATGTAAACTAAAAGTATAACATTAAGCTTCCAATCAGAGACATTTTTTTTGTCCTTGCTTTAATGGAAAGTTTTCCTGAAAGCATGATGGTCTAATCAGATCATAACAAAGAAGAGGGAGGGAATGATGGAATTTCCAAAGCAGACCTTCAGCCCAGTCATATTAGAGGGGGCTGAGGGGGAGCAGTGTGACTCAGCCCACTCCTCCTTGCCAGAGCTTTTTCTGCAGCCTTATATGTCATGTTCCTCAGGCAATTTGCTTCCTGCTGCCAAAGAAACTTGTGAGCCCTCCTGTGGGAAGCTGCCTGTATATTCATCCACCTTTGTTAGGAACTGCTGTTTGCCTTCCTACTTGTGCCTTTTATAGAATCATACTGTTTTGATATACTTTTTTGGTGATTGTAATGTATTCCTAAATGAAGGTCAAACTTTATTCTGCATTTTATATGGCAAAAGGACATCCTCTATCTGTCTATAGCAAAAAAGATCAAAAACTGCAGCATAATCTATCAATATAAAATTAAGCTCTGATACATCTTTACTATTATTTAAAGGGAACAGGGATTTCACGCTATTCCCAATCTTTATAGAGATGACTGCTATTTCACTGCAGCAGTATTACACAATGTGACTCACAAACCTGAATGCGGTCCAAAAGGGCTCACACATGAACACGCCTTATACTGAATCAGACCATTGGTCCATCAAGGTCAGTATTGTCTACTCAAACTGGCAGCAGTTCTCCAGGCAGAGGTCTTCCACATCACCTACTGCCTTGTCCTTTTAACTGGAGATGCTGGGGACTGAACCTCAGATCTTCTGCATGCCAAGCAGATGTTCTACCACTGAGCCATAGCCTCTCCCCTAAGCCCTCTTTGTTTGCTGCTTGTGTAGAACTGAAAAAACACAGGTGAAGGTGGTGTGCATGTGACTCAGTGTGTGAGTGTCAAGTACCTGGCAGTCCCCAGTACATGACTGCTTACTGGGTTGCAAACTCTGGTCAGGGAAATTCCTGGAGTTCTCTGTGTCCTCCTGGGGAGGGTGGAGTTTGGGAAGGGGCAGGTGCTCAGCGGGGATGTGATGCCAGAGCCCACCCTCCAAAGCTACCATATCTTCCAGGGGAACAATAGTATGGAGATCGATTGTAATTCCAGAAGAACTCCACACCCTACCTGAGCTAGTTTGGCATAGTGCTTAGGAGCACAGATTCTAATCTGGGAGAACTGGGTTTGATTCCCCACTCCTCAACATGCAGCTGCTGGTGTGACCTTGGGTCAGTCACAGTTCGCTCAGAGCTATTCTCTCAAGAGCAGTTCTCAAAAGAGCTCTCTCAGCCCCACCTACCTCACAGGGTGTCTGTTGTGGGGAGGGGAAGGGAAAGGATATTGTAAACTGCTCTGAGACTCCTTTGGGTGGTGAAGGGCGGGATATAAATCCAATCTTGTCTCCTTATTCTTCTACCTTGAGGTTGGTAAGCAATTCATTATATTTGGCTAATTCACTAGCTTTTCTCCCCCCTCCCATTCTCCTATGCATACTAATAGTATAGTGTAACTGAGTGCAGAATTACACTCTTCTAAGCTCACTTCAGGGCTGCAGTGGCTCAGTGGTAAAGATGCTTAACTGCAGACTGGAAGGTCAGTAGTTCAGCAGTTCGAGACCTGAGTGCCACATGACAAAGTGAGCTCCCACCTCTGGTCCCAGCTCCTGCCAACCTAGCAGTTTGAAAGCAAGAAACTGCAAGTAGATAAATAGGTACTCAGGTAAACAGATTAAAATGAAAAACTACATTTTATTAGTCAATTATTTTTGCTTTTAAAACTTAGCAGTAAACAATTATTTCAGAGAACATTGTGTGACACTCAATTTGTTAAACCAGAGGTGTTAGAGTAAGAGTTATTGAAATACAGAAAACTGTACACATAAATTTCAGATATTATTATCATAAATATTTTAATTATGAATACTTTCTAGGCTAATTTATGGAAAGTTTCAATCTACTGTTTTGATACATGCTTCTCCTTTGTCAATCCTTTCTGAAGGGAAATCTGAAGAACAGCATGTTTAGTTCTTTGACTGCCAGGAAATGTTGTCAACCAAGACTCCAGGCCTAATTTCTTCCTTGAACATGGAATAGTTTCGTTGAGCTGAAAATATGCAGTTCAGTGTATACATCAAGTGAGGAAACTCTAAACATGTTATGGGCAAAATACATTAAAATGACTATTTTTTATACAATAAAGTTTATTGAAATTTTAAAATTTTTGTGAACATTACATAAATAGAACCTTTCAAATAGCAAAAGTAACCAACAGGTAGAATAGCAAATGAACCAAATACTATGTTATGTAATAACAATAACAAGAACATATTTAACAGAAAAGCAAGGGACCTAAGGTACCATTTATAAGTCTAGCGTGTAATTATTATACTCAGAAGCAAACATTATAAGTCTACTGGAGTACGACGATAAGCATTACCATAACTACAATCGTCCATTACTTTGGGGATGTCTTGTTGCTTAGTTAAGTATTCCAAGATAGGAAACCATGTGGAAACAAAAGTAGTAGGGGCAGGAATCTTATCAAAATGTGTAAGATTATCCAAGAGTTTAGCCGTGATTTACAAATTCCACAACTTTTTATGCCATTGTGAAAGTGTGGGTGTCATTGTCCTTTTCCTATTTATCTACTTGCAATTTCTTGCTTTCAAACTGCTAGGTTGGCAGAAGCTGGGACCAGGGACGGGCGCTCACTCCGTCACCTTGGCACTCCGGTCTCAAACTGCTGAACTACCAACCTAACCTAACCTTTCCGATCTTTCGTTCAGCGTCTTAACCACTTGAGCCACCACAGCCCCCCAATAAGCTAAATACATACACAATAACTAGGGTTTTTAAAAAGTTGCAGATATTTAATAAGCAACACATGCAATAAATAGTACCTTTGAGTTATAAATATAGCAGCCCTGACCTATGTCTCCTCCTCCACCCAAACAAGTGTATTTACGTAACAGGTACCTTTACACAATAGGAAAGTATTTCCTTTGCCGTGGGTACTGTCCAGTACACATATTACAGTGAATCCAAAACAAATATATATTGTTTTTCTTTGTAAGCAGGTGCAGTCATTTTTTACATTTAAACTCAACGTTTATCCATGTATTTGTCAACGACTGGCTTTTACGCACATGTATTTGCCATACGCAACCCGTCGCCACCCAGGCTCTAGCACGAAGGCACAACAGAGCGCAGGCGCTGGCAAACGGCGCGAGCGAGCTTCTGCTCGCGAGCTCTCGCTGTGTCTGTTGCTCCGTTTCCTAGCAACCGTGAGCGTGCTGCTTCTTGCCGAAGCCACCATGGCCGAGGTTCCTAAGGCCAGGGCTGGGTCCCCTTCTCGGCCTCCCCCACCGCCTGCTATCTTTTATGGGTCGGTGGGCCCGGGGAACCCGGTGGTCGATAGCTTCGAGAAAGACTTGCACAAGTGTCTGAGCTTCTTGCGGCGAAGCCGGGAAGCAGACGACGCCGGTTCTATGTCTCAAGAGCTGCACAGAAGAGGGTAACGCGGGGAAAAGGGGGGGGGGGGGGGGCGTTTCCATTTCCGAAGGCCCCGTCTGCTTCTTATCGGGCGGTTCAGCTCATGCTTTTATTGCTTACACTGGTGGCAGCCGTTATATCAGTCTCAGTGGGCTAAAGCCTCCAGGGTTCAGCATTCCCACACCATTTGTTTATTTTTATGGGGGCAAAACCCGGGGCTTCTTAATATATGTGGTACTGCCGCCTCGCTCATCCCTTGAACACTTGCACCATAGGCAGAAATTCAACCGGTGAAATATTTTCCATTTACATGCTAGGACACTGTTCACAAAACTTCATGCCTCCTCAGTAGTTAGACAAGGGAAACTCTGATGGTTGACTTTCTCCCCATGATGTTGTTAGAGGCACAGGGACGCTGTGGTAGTGGGGTTACCAACATGGCTAAAAGAGAAATGTCCTGCCTTTTAATTGAGGCTTAATGTGTGGAAATGGGTGGATGAAGCTTTTCATGGCATGGAGTTAAATTCACACCACCCAGTACATAACATCCCATTAAATCACTATTAAAAGTACAAGAAATTATTTATCAGGCAGTTGACAACCCCATATGGGAAGTGGCAATCTGAGTTTCTGTACAGGTTTTAGGTTCTTTATTTTATTCGTTTTCTGAGTTCATTAGGCTCATATTGAAACTTTTATCAAATATCCATCAGGAGGATTACCATCAGACCATTTCCTTAGAAATAAAGTCTGGCTACTTCTGGGATTCAAATTCAGCGTCTGCAGCTGTATTTCCCCACTTGCACATGCAAGCCAACATGTTTATCACAAGATGGATTTAAATATTTTTTTAAAACCCACATCTGCATGTTGAAAAGCAAGAAGATTTTAAAGTAATTTTCAACAGCTCTTTTCTTTAAGATTGCATTATGAGCTAAAGGCATTCCTAGCATCCATTGCAAAAGTGCCCAAACTGCCCATGTGGCGTGAATTAACTTGCTGCAAGTGCAAATGGCTGTTGTCACAAGAACTGTTGCGAGAGAAGATGCATATTATGGATATCGTATTGATCTGTTGTGAACCAGGTTATGCAGCCTGTTTGTCAGTTACACCTACCCTCTCTATAAAGGAGGAGTGGGAAATCAAACCCGGTTCACCAGATTAGAGTCTGCTACTCGTAACCACTACACCAAGCTGGCTCTCAGGATGCAGGATACTTTGCTCCAGATGTAGTTCTTGGGATTCCCAATTGTTCTAGTATGGAAAAAATCCCCTCCCATCACATAAACAGTCCTAAAGATCAAAATGGTTGAACAGTTTTAAAAGTTTTTAAAAATCCTGGGAAATGTAAGCATGGTAATTGGAAAATATCAATTATGGAGCTCTGTTTTCTTTTTTGCTTTCAACCATGTGTGGAATGAGTAGTCTGGTTCAGAAGAAGAAGAAGGAAAAGGTGATGATGATGATCATTATTATTTATTAAACTTTTACCCCGCCCTTCCAGCAAAGCTGGCTCAGGGCGGCTCACAGCAGTATAAAATACAACAAAACAATACTATAGATAATATAAGATTTGTAATAAAAATTTAAAAGCATAAATACAATATATAAAGTGCTGGCATTAGTTCCTCAGTGCAGTCAGCAGCTTGGTTCACATCAGATAGACGTAGTACTTGGGTCGGGCTATAGTTAGACAAGAGTGGATGAAAGTAAGGGGGGACCCAGAGAGATCGGGCTCACTGGTCATATCTGTCAAATGTCAGTAGTGACAGTGACAGTGGCGGTGGTACCGGTGGCGGCTCCAAAGCCCTGGTGGAAGAGCTCCGTTTTGCAGGCCTTGTGGAACTGTAACAGGTCCTGCAGGGCCCTGATCTCCTCCAGGAGCTCATTCCACCAGAATGGAGCCGCCACCGAGAAAGCCCTAATCCTCATTGTCACCAGCCTGGACTCCTTGATGTTCGGGAGGACCAGCCTATTCTGGGTCCCTGATCGCAGTGCTCTCTGGGGGACATATGGGGAAAGGCGGTCCCTCAGGTATCCAAGTCCCTTGCCATAAAGGGCTTTAATGGTGAGAACCAGCACCTTGAACCGAATCAGGTATGCCATAGGCAGCCAGTGCAGTGTTCTTAAGGCGGGCTGGATGTGTTCCCGCGCAGGAAGACACAACAACAGCCTCGCCGTTGCATTCTGCACTATCTGCAGCTTCCAGATCTGGGACAAGGGCAGCCCCATGTAGAGGGCATTACAGTAATCCAATCTCGAGGTGACCATCGCATGGATCATTGTTGCCAAGTCATTGCGTTTGAGGAAGGGAACCGACTGCCTAATCAGCCTAAGATGATAAAAGGCCAACTTGGCAGTGGCTGCTACCTGGGCCTCCATTGTTAAAGAGACGTCCAGGAGCACTCCCAACCTCCTGACCCTCTGCGCTGGCACTAATGGCACCCCATCGAAGTCTGGGAATGGGATCCCTACCCCTGGTCCACTCCGACTTAGGCACAGGACCTCCGTCTTCATCGGATTCAATTTCAACCAGCTCAGCCTAAGCCAACCAGCCACAGCTTGCAAAGCCCGGTCAAGATCTTCCGGTTTGGAGTTGGACTGGCTGACCAACATCAGATAGAGCTGGTACCATCTGCGTACAGGTAACAGCCCAGCCCATGGCTTCGGGTAACTCGGGTAAGAGGGCACATATAGATGTTAAATAACATCGGGGACAGTACTGCCCCTTGGGGCACACCGCATTCAAGGGGGTACCTTCGGAACAGCTAGTCCCCAGCACCACTCTCTGTCCCTGATCTTGGAGAAAGGAAGCAAGCCACTGCAAAGCCAGTCCCTGAACTCTGATGTTGGCGAGGCGGCAGATCAGTAACTGGTGGCTGACTATGTTGAATGCGGCTGACGGATCTAACAACAGCAGTACTGCTGTTCTGCCTCGATCCAGGCCAAGATGCTGCTGTTATTAGCTGCTTTGTTTATGTGTTGTATTTATATATTGTGATAACTTTTCATTCCACCCAATCTATAATTCCCAGTATCTTCAATAGCTGTAGGTTTTCTACTCCCTATTCTGTTTTCTACTCAGGGTTATCTTTATGTGATACGGTTTTATATTGACATATCTGTTTCTCCTTCTGTATCTATCACTCCTTGGCTTGTGGCTGTCTGATCTGCTTTACTGCTTTTAATATTTTTCTTCTTCTGATTTTGTTACTTATAGTTCAGTCCAATGGTATTTCTATATTGTATCCAATTAAGATATTTAAATATAATAGAAGATTTGCAGAACAGAATCTATCTTTCAGTATTTCATGCTTCTCTGAAATATAAACTAACAAGAGGTGGGACCCGTGATACTCGCGGGGGGGGGGGGGGAGAAGGTGCTTTATAGAGTGGAGCTAGCAGCCGCAGGTGAGTCTTCTCCCCCACCCCACCCCAGCACCCATGGCGAGGCCTGGGCCCATCAATCCTTCTCCCCCCCCCCCGACGGTGAGGCCTGAGGCTTCTAGCCACCAGGCCCACCGATTCCCCCCCATGGGCACTGGTGAGGCCTGAGCGGCTCTTGCCAGGCCCGCTTCTTCTCCCCTCCATGGGCACCATCAAGGCCTGAGTGGCTCTCACCAGGCCCGCTGCTTCTCTCCCCCTACAGGCACCGATGAGGTCTGAGTGGCTCTCGCCAGGCCTGCCGATTTCCCCCCATCCCCTGGCACTGTCGGCGAGGCCCGAGCGGCTCTCAGCTGCCGGGCTGATTTCCCTCCCCCCCACCCCCCAGCACTGATGGTGAGACCTCAGTACCTCTCAGTACCTCTCAGTACCTCTCACCACAGAGTTCCCAGAGTGTTCCCTGCGCATGCGCAGGGAATGCTCTTTAACTTTTGGGGGGATTTAAATATCCCCCCAAAAGTTTTTTTAAGTTTTCATATTTTTCTGCAAATGTGGGGAGTCCCCCAAGTTTGCAGGAAAATCTCTCTGCCCCCCAAGTGCCCCCTCAGCACGGATTTAGATATCCGCACAGAAGGGGCACCTTGGGAATTAGTATATAGATAAACAAAACAAAACACATTTTAATAACCATATCAAATATATTTCTGATATCTTATAATCAAATAATTTTAGAGGCCCCAAATCAGACTAATTTTGATGGTATTTATAATTTTGGGAATTTCAGGGAATCTTGAAAAAAGATGCCATATCATGTTTCTCCCATTTTTAACTTGATGTGATAAGATTGTTACTATAGTTTGTAACATTATGTTATATTTTTTTATAGAGCAACAACTTTGTTTAATATTTGGAACAAGTACAAACACCGATTTCCAGATTGGTATTACAGAGAAAAACTAGTGAACGTTGGTGATCAGCTCATGGAAATAAAAGTAAGATATGCTCCTGTTGTATTTTATTGTGGGGGGATTCACATATGACACTAATTAAAATTTGAATAATTGCTTACATTTGTTGTTGCTGAAGGTCAAGCATCTGTTGAACTGGGCTCTAATCTACTGGAAATGCACTGTTGCTTTGTTATTAGTGTTGGAATAGGACTGATGAGATCTGGGTTCAGATTCCCATCCTGTTGCGAGACTCACTGGGGTTGCAATTTGTTACACATTTACTTTGGAATACGTGCTATGGAGGTTGTTGAGCATTACCTGAGGTAAAACATGTTTAGAGTTAGTCTGCATGCGATCTTGTCAGTCACTGTCTCTCAGCCTAATCTGCATCTTACTGGAGAGTTGTGAGGATAAACTGGAGGAATGACCATGCCTAGAAGAAGGATGATAGAAATCTAATATATTAATGAATCATCAAAAGTTTATGACACAATAGTTAGTCTAAGATACTACAAAAAAACTTTGCTTCAATAAATTAAAATGGTTTCTTCTCTGGAAGTTATCACATTTTGATAATACAAGACTAAAAGCAGTCTGAAGTCACAAATAAAAATAGTACCAGCAATAGATAGTTTGTGTAATAACAGCTTAATCATATAATTGTTACTTGCTGCTTTTCTTATATTTATGTTATACTTAAGTAATCATTACTGCTATTTGTGTATGACATCTAGTTAACATGTGTAGTAAACAAAGCACTGTACAGAGAATTGCAGTCCTTAGAGTAGCAGCCACCACCACCACCATTGGACAAGTAAGAACAGAAGGGGCTAATGAATAGTTCAAATAAATAAATCTTAATAGGGCTTGGTCAAAGACTACAGGTGTAGAGTGTGTAATAGCTCTCTTTCATCCTGACTCATTTGTATCCTTCTAGTCAGTTTCTTTAACCTAATGAGTCCTGCTATGACATAAGATCTGTTACCTTCAGCCTGCATAGGCACTGTGCCCTTATCCTCTCTTATCTCATGACCACTTCCTGTGCAAGGGCCTTGGACAGCTTTAACTTTCACATATTGCTATTTACTTTCCTCTACACAAGCAGTAATAAAGGTAAGTATGAAGCAGTTTGGAAAAGGAAATCTGTGATAGTTTATGACATAAGATGGCAAATATGGTTTAAGTATCAGAAGATAAACTCTCCCATCCTTATAAAGATCTGGTAGAAGGAGAAAAGAAAACACAGTGTTACATGTATAGTCACATTACTTAAATTAGCATTGTGAAGTCAGTCTTAGTCCATATATCAAGGTTACTAAGGAATTTTTGCTATAAGAAGTTAGTGATAATTTTGGTGATTCAGTAAGTGACATTTTAACTCTTCAGATGGCAACAGAATGGTGGTCAGGCAAGAGATTATTGCAAGAATTTTTGTGCCAATAAATTCCTGTTTGTGAGTAACAAACAAAGTTTATATAATCAAAGCCAGGTCCTGTTTTTGTTTCTTTAAAACCCTGTGCAGTTTTTCACAGTTCATGTATCTTATCCTGTACAGGTGTCTAAATGGCATTTGCAGTTTCAATTACTGTACATGGTTGTTGCTTCCTTTTTAAACACTGCTGTGTATTTGGTTTCCATTTGATCAGGAAGTGGTTGCAGCAGTGCTCTCTGTGCATAATTGTAAAGCAGTTTATTTTGATACAAAAGGAGAAATAGAGAACTGCTAACATTATTATATCCCTCTTTTTACTAGTGCTTTCAAACAAATATTGCACAAGAAATTTCTTCAGAGTATACAGTTTTTCTAATTCTCCTTTTGATATTTCTGATATAGTTGGACAAACAATAAACAATTATAGCTTTTCACTGTCATACCCACAAGTTGCTCGCAGAGCTATTTCTCTACACAGGTCATGCAGGTGGCCTCTTGGTCTGGCATTCACGGCCACCGGAACTGACATTGTATGAGGTGCAGAGTCTTTAAGTATTCGTAGTGCCCAGCCAGTCTATTGCCATGGCCCATAGACAGTATTTTCCCATGGAGGGAGCAGGGCACAAACAATTTGCGTTGGCAATACCAGCAACTGTTCTCCTCCTGCGCCAAGGTGCCCTCTTTTTCGGTTTCCTCCCTTTCATTGGTAAGAGCCACTTTAAAGTTCTTCACCTATGGGTCAGGCTTTAGGGAACTTCCCTCTTTGGTGTGGCTGCGAGCCAGCACAGCCCCTCCCAACTGGGTGGGTGAGAACAGAGAGTCAATCACTTCCTCTGACTGGCATGCTGGGGGAGGCATGAGAGGGCATTAGCCAGAAAGTTTGACTTCCTTGGGAGGTGCTTGAGTATGAACTGAAACTTAGAAAATAATTCCGCCCAGCAGAGCAGCTTGGTGTTCAGGTGCCAGGGTGTGCGCAAAGCCTCCACATTTTTATGGTCAGTCCAAACCTCAAATGGCACCCGAATCGCCTCCAACCCCAAGTAGAAAGGGCCAATTTGATAGCAGTGGCTTCTTTGTCCCAAATTGCCCAACTTCTCTACGCCGATGAAATTTTTCGAGATACATAAGCCAGCAGGTACAATTTACCATCCTCTCCTCTCTGCAGGATTGCTCCCCCCCATAGCCATGTCAGAGGTGTCCACCAGGACCACAAATGGTTTATTTTCGTACGGGTGGTGTAAGATGAGTTTTGAGGTGAACAAAGTTTTAACCAGGTCAAAAGCCTGTTGGCATTCAGATGTCCATTGTAATTTACTACCCGGCTTGTTACACTCTGGTCCTTTCCCCTTCGTTTTCAGCAAGTTTCAACCAAGCATAAGTTTCAACCAAGCAAAATTTCAACCAAGCATAAGTTACAGAGATCCCATGTCTCATCATTATCTCATCATTACATCCAGAATGGTGTATTGGCTGTTCTTGATCAGATGTATTTACTCCTAAATGTTTTATAGCAGATAGTTTATAAAAATGCAAATGCATGTTCAACTCATTGTGTCTGATTCCAGGAATATAAACTGGCACTTGTACAGTGCTATGGGCAGTATCTTCAACAGATCAGTACCATAGACATCGACATGCCTGAATTAGATGTGCATCAATTTCAGTCTAATTTTTTCCCAAATGGAGTTAGAGATAAAACAGCTGCAATTACAGTAAGTATTGACAAAATATATTTTGAACTATTAGATTTGACTTGAGTAGCACTTTACAATAGAATCTGAAGCTGGTCTACTCAGAATCCTCGGATTCTTAGGATTGCACTGCTGGAGACCTACAAGGTTTTTCTGGGTGTAAGCTGTCAAGAGTCAAAGCTTCATCAGATACCAAGGGAAGTATAATTCTTGAAAACTTACTTCCAAAAAATAACTATGTTATTTTGCTGATATTTACTATTTTAGCATTAACCAGTTGTCATTATATGTCCAATAAACATGCTTTACATTGTTGATTTTTATTTAGTTAGAAAATGTGTATGGCAGGTCCCAGAGTAAAACAATGCAATAAAATAATAAAAACAGCCCTATCAGTAATAAACAGCTGTTAAAAAAGGGTATGGTATAAAATAGCATAAATGGTCTAAAAAAATATTCATATAGCAGTCCTAATTCTAGAAACAAATAATGAAAACAGCTAAATATTAAATCGCTTGGTTAATAGTCAGATCTGTTCTTCAAATGCAGAAATTTTCAGTAATTTTCAATTTACTTTGGTAACACTATATGAAGGGCTTGTATTCAGTAGACTTTGGAGCTTCCATGCAAGGATTTTATGCAGTATCAGCACAGCAGCTTTTTAGTTTAGCTGTACATAAACTGGTGTGCAACAACAACAACTACTTTATTCGGCCAACCACCAGTACAAATCGACAATAAAAGCTTTATATTAAGATCATTAGAAAGTAAAATTGGTCTGATCATTTGGCATCAATTAGATAAAATCTGTACATAACATTTCTCTATGAATTCTACAGGCTGTTGAAAAAAATTTGCCGCAACTAATAGTAACCTGTTGATTAACACCCATTAGACAAACTGATGTGTAGTGTTTGCCATAAAGATGTTAATTGCTAGATAAGCTTTATTCCCAACATCATATTTTATAAGTCTTAACATTTCATAAAACAATTGGTTTTGTTAAGTGTGAGATCAGATTTTACTGGCAGTTTCATGCAAGTATGAAAAAGAAATCTACTTATTTGTTCTTCCATTAAATATTCTTTTACACTTCTTACAGTTTCGGTCTCTGCCATACCAAAGATCTTTCATTAATTTTTATTATTTAATGTTATTACAATCATTTTAAAGTTCTGACATTCTGAAATGTTCTGATAACAATTTTAAAATCTATTAAGATCGTCACTCAGTTCCCGCTTCTGTCTAATTCAGCCACATTTCTAGCTTCCCCCGGGAAGATACCTCTTGCCACACCACACATTTCCCTCATTAGGGCCAAGGGCTGTTAATCAGCTCACTCATATAGTTGCAGTGCAGCAAATCTTCCCTTGGAGAGCTTTTAAATGTTACCTGTTATTATTAAAAATTGCAGTTGTCAGGTAATTTGAAAATAAAAAATATCTTTGAGTTTCTACAATAGAAGCTGTGCCTCTGGATCCTTTATGATCAATAAGTAATGAATGAGCAACAGTTGCATGAAAAAGTGCAGTTGCTCAGGGACTGGGAGCAAACTTCATCTTCTACTTTGAAATCAAGATTCTGGGGATACTCGAGTGCAGGGGTGGCCAACCCGCGGCTCTCGAGCCACATGCGGCTCTTTGCCTGGTTTTATGCGGCTCTTAGGGTGTGTCCCAAAGCGAGTCGCCCGGCGGGCATAGAGCCTCCTGGGGACTCACCGAGCGGGGGAGCTGCGGCTGACGCTGGGCTCAGAAGAACTCCTGAAGACGGAGAAGCCAGGCGAGACGAGGGAGACGCAGCCAGGAGGAGCACCGCTAGGACCCTCCCAGCCCCGATTGACTGGCCAGGACCGGAAGACGGGGCTGCAAGGACGCACCAGGCCTGGCCCCGGGAGCAGCGAGGACCCGAAGCTGGCCGGGATAGTGCCTGCCGCACACTTCCCACCAACAGAGGGAGTCCGGGCCAGCTGGAAGACGATCGGCCCCAGCTGCGTGAGGGGGCGGGACACAGGGAGAGGGCTTCAGCACAGGCGGGGAAGCACGAGGGGAAAGACAGAGCACAATGAAAGAAGATTGACAACAGGGAGGAGCAATGGGAGAGGCACAGAAGGGTGGGGTGTGGTGATAAAGGGAAGAAGCTCACAGAGACAATAAATCTGGCTGAGCAGAGGTCTCTCTCTGTGTGTGAGAGGAAGGGATGGGTGGTGTTCAAGTGTGCCCATGTGTATGATGTGGCTCTTTGCTGTAACATAGTAAAAAAAGTGGCTCTTGGTCTCTGACGTGTTGGCCACCCCTGCTCTAGTGAACCTGTGCTCAGATTAAGCACTATATGGAAGAAAAAGGATAGTAAATACTGAGTATTTGGAAAAAGCAGTATCCTAGGAAAGGAAGGACAGGAGATGAACTAGAGAGAAATTAAGGACGAACAAACCAAGAATGAGTGGGGAACATTTCATCCGGGTCTGAGAGAGTCAAGAGCCTGAGTATTGGCAAAAAAGTTGGGCAAGAGAAACAGGCTGATGTGGTGGTTCATAGGAACACTGTTGGCAACTACAGATGAACATACATGTATGAGGGAGAGGGGATCTGGTACCCTTACTGAAGGGAGTCAGAAGGTGGAGGCAGATGCATTAGTAATCGGCAGCCCTTAGTTTAGGTGCTGATTGAAATAATTGGACTACCTGCAAACTGTCGTGTGAGCCATCCCTGAAGAAAAGATGAAGAGACAGGGAAGAAGGGGGGGGGGGGGCTGTTGATTAAACAACTGTGAAATTAAGGAGGTTAGTTAGGGAAGAGGTGTAAAATTTCATGTGCTGATTTGAAGCATTCCTTCACCTTAATGTATTGTAATTCATTTTAGTTCCATGTGTTGCAAGCAAGGAATGTTTGCATGTACAGAATCGTATGTAACAGTGATATGGATCTTCTGAATCAGGAGTCTTTGAAGACATGTTTCACAGTCTTGTCCATATTGCAACTCATCATGCAGATCACTCTGCCACATGAGCATTTGTGTTGGATTGTCTATAATGGTATGTTGCTCCTTTTTCCTCTCCAGATGCACTTTTAAATATAATTTCCACTTTAAGCCACAAAAACGTCTTTGAGTAAATCCTCCAGATTAAGAAGAGCTCTTACTTTTGTGGAGTACCTTCCAACAGTTAGACTAAAACTGATGAAAATTTTAAATTTTGCTAATTTTTGTTACATTTTGTCTTGAACTTTTGCTATAAAGCAAATTATTGCTCAATATGCATACTTCAGTGATAATTTTAATTCAAACAAATGCGTACTGACAATGTGGAAATTTGTTAAATTAAAAACTAATATGAATAAGCATGAAATACTTTTGTGGGGGGACATTTTTCATACATAGGCAGTTTAATTCTTAAAGCTTAGAAATACACTAGGACTACTTGGATCATAAAAAAGTTGGCATGGTTTTATGAGATTGCTCAACCACTTAATATTTATTTATTTATATTGGATTTTTATCCTGCCCTCCCCTGCAATGCAGGGCTCTTGCAAGTGTTGGGCATGTTCCTTATATAAAGGGATGGGCACAAACTGCATTTTTGCGATTCTGTTCGTGGCTAAATCATGAACCCATATTGGGAGGTTGGTTTGCAAACTGACCTGGTTTGTATCAGTTTGTGAGCCATTTCAAGTGTAAACCCCTGCTTTCTGCTCCCTGCAAAAAGCTGCGGGGAGCAGAAAGTAGGAAACCATTTAAACCAAATAGCTGAGTGGTTTGGCTTTTTGCAGGGAGCAGAAAGCAGTGGTTTAAATGGCCTTCTGCTTTCTGCTTCTGCTGCTTTTTGTATATATATGTTTAAGTATACTAAAATAATATATTTGTCCTTGCAGGTACAATTTATATGTATACCATATGTAGACATCTGATGACTGTTGGTCAGTCTGCTAAGGTATGGCAAGATAAATAGATATTTTCAAATTGTGTGTCAAAACAAATTGAAATAGTTTGTCATGAGAGCTAAATTAGTGGCCACTAGATTTTTGGGGGTATAGCCTCTTTAAAAAGAGAGAGAGAGAGAGAGAGAGAGAGTGTCTTGGGCTTAATGTTAGTGAGCAGACCCATATTGTCAGAAAAACAGCTCAGGTCTTCTCCATGGGATTTTTAAAAACCTGTAGTGGTTTCCTTCCTTAAAATCAAAGTTTTGATGAGAAATTTAGAAAGTTTGATGAGAATTTTAGAAAATTTACCTTTCAGATAGGAGTACCTTAAACCCGATTCCCAGCAATGTTTGTCCTCTGCTAAAATGTGCCAAGGAAACCTGAATTCTTTGGCCTGTACACATTATGCAAATTTGCTTTTCTCTTGTTCTGTTATATTCTTAATCTATATATCTAATTCCCAAGTGGCCACCCCCATGCGGATATCTAAATCTGTGGGGGGGCACTTGGGGGGCAGGAAGATTTTCCTACACATGGGGGGAACGCCCCCCATGTGCAGAAAAAGCTGAAAAGTTAAAAACAAAACTTTTGGATAAATATTTAAATTTCCCCAAAAGTAAAAAATGTGCAGGGAATGCACTTACCTCGTGGATCTGCTGCTGCTGGTGAGGGTGGGTGGTGGTGGAGAAGCCCTTGCCGGGCCTCGCCATTGCTGGGGGGGAAGAGCTGGAAGCCGCGCAGGCCTTGCCGTCACTGGGGGGGGGGCAGGGGGAAGAGCTGGTGGGGGGAAAAGCTGGCGAGGCCCGTGGCTGGAAGCTGCCAGGCCTCGCTGTCACTGGGGGGCAGGGGGAAGAGCTGACGGGGGGAGAGAGAGCGGCGGCCCCCGCACCTTTGAGGCGTGTGGGCCTCACCAGGACAACTGGGGACGGGGGGGGGGAGAAATCGGCGGGTAGACCTCTGGAGGCCAGGTCTACCCAGCCCTTTCCACTCTATTGGTTGACCTGGCCTCTGGGGGCCAGGTCTACCCAGCCCTTGCCACTCTATTGGAAGATCTGGCCTCCGGAGAACAGATCTACCCAGCCCTTGCCGCTCTATTGGTAGACCTGTCCTTTGGAGGCCAGGTCTACCAATATAGTGGAAAGGGCAGGGTAGACCTTTCTCTGGAGGCCAGGTCTACCAATAGAGTGGAAAGGGCAGGGTAGACCTTTCTCTGGAGGCCAGGTCTACCAATAGAGTGGAAAGGGTTGGGTAGACGTGTTCTCCAGAGGCCAGGTCTACCAATACAGTGGAAAGGGCAGGGTAGACCTGTTCTCCGGAGGTCAGGTTTACCAATAGAGTGGAAAGGGTTGGGTAGACGTGTTCTCCAGAGGCCAGGTCTACCAATATAGTGGAAAGGGCTGGGTAGACCTTTATCTGGAGGCCAGGTCTACCAATAGAGTGGAAAGGGCTGGGTAGACCTGTTCTCCGAAGGCCAGGTCTACCTGCCCCTTTCCACTCTATGTAGACCTGGCCTCTGGAGAACAGGTCTACCTGCCCCAGTCCACTATATTGGTAGACCTGGTAGACTATATTGGAGTGGAGTGGGGTGGGGGATCACCGTGGGGGGAGAAGACTTACCTGGGGCTGCAGCCTTTAGGAATCCTCCCCCCTGCCACGAGTATCGCGGGTCCCCACCTCTTGTATTTACTATTTAACATAGTTTATTTTAGTTTTGTGAACACTAGGGAGGAGCAAGATGCTATGTAAGGGCAATGTAGGTCCACCCACAACCCCTAGACATCTTGTTTGCTCCTTATTTTCTGAGATTTCAGCTAGCTTTGCCTACATACTTTTCGATATATGTTTGCAGCCATCAGGGATACATTTTTTTTTTTTTTTTTAAAGTAAGTTGAGATTTTGTGTCCACATTTTATGCTTTATCTATACTCCTGCACATCACAGCTTGCATATAGCTCTTGCTTTTGCAGTAGTTCTGTAAACAAATTTTGTATACAACGAGTTTACTCAAGAGTGATTTTCCTTAAATTAGAGTACTAGTCCACTCCTGATTCTAGGGTTTGTTTTTCTCCTTCACCTTCAATATATATAAAAACAAGCATATGTAACTATTGTGCATATAGATAATAAAATCAACTGAGTGACCATGTTACAGACCAGTGGTGGTGAACCTATTGCAAGCGTGCCAGAGGGGGCACTCAGAGCCCTCTCTGTGGGCATGCGCACCATTGCCCCAGCACAGAGTTCGCCAGGGAGTGGGAAGCCGCATGTGCTGGCCGCCGCTGCTGCCGCCATCAGCCAGGGTAAGGTGGGGTGGTGGGGCGGGGACTTACTTGGGGAAGGGGCAGGAGGACACTTGGAGAGTCCTCAAGCCACCCGCCTCCACTGCTTCAAGCTGATGGGGAAACTTTCCCAGTCGGTTTGGAGCGGTGGCGGCAATGGGCAGCTCAAGGACGCTCCTGGGGGGGGGGGGAACTTGCCTGGGGAAGGAGCAGGAGGGCACTCAGAGCGTCCTTGAGCTGCCTGCTGCTGCTCCAAGCCGACGGGGAAACTTTCCCCACCAGCTTGGGGTAGTGGCGGCAACAGGCAGCTCAAGGACGCTCCTGGGGGCTTGCCTGGGGAAAGAGTGGGAGGGTGCTTGAGGCGTCTTCGAGCTGCCTGCTACAGCCACTCCAAGCCGACGGGGAACTTTCCCCATCAGTTTGGAGCAGCGGTGGTGGGTGGCTGGAGGACGCTCCTGCGGGGGGGGGAGCTTGCCTGGGGAAGGGGTGGGAGGGTGCTCGGAGCGTTTGAGCCACCCGCCACTGCCCAGCCCCGATGCTGAGAGGGGGAGTGTACAGCGAGGTGCGCCGCCCAGCCAAGACGAGGATGACAACGTGGGACTCACTTGTGCGTGGGACTCCTTTTATCCATTGGGAATTTGATAAAGGAAGTTTATCTGTTGGTTTCTTTGGACTGAAAAGCAGACTTGACTTCAAACATCTTTCTTTCCCTGGAGAAAAAGTTGTAAGAATGCTCCTTTAGATTAAGTTGCTGCCCTTTCTAGTCGGTTCAAGGTCCTTTCCGAGCTTTCACCCACTGCTGCCTTTCCCAGCTCCCTTGCAGCTCATTTCCCCGTCTCATACCCTTCTCTCTTGCACCATCATCATCTTCTTCATGATCTTGGTGCCTCTTCCCTGCTTGCATCTTCATCTTACTTTTATAGTGTTGCTTAGCCATGCATTTTTATATAGTAAAATCTCAAAAGCTCGTCTGCCATTTTAAATCCATCAGTTTTCAGTTGGGTGAGGGAGCCGATCGCCTACCCTGGGTGGGGGAGGGAAAGGAGAGTGTAAGCCGCTCTGAGACTCCTTTAGGTAGTGAAGGGCAGGGTATAATAGTTTAACCTAGCACCTTATCTTATCTCCGTGTTATTAGTATATATAATAAGGTACATGTTTGTTTGAATTCTGATCTTGGATCGTAATAAATCAAATCAAATCAGGGCAGGGTATAAATCCAATCTCTTCTCTCTCTCCTTCTTCTTGTCATCCCACTGAACTCAATTAAAAACTATTTGTTAGAATATGTGTTTTATGCAGGTGGCCTTGTGTATGGGAACAATGTCCATTGGTCAGTGTTAATGTATGAGGGTTTTTTTTCTAAACAAAACCCTCAGTATTCAGGTTAAATTGCCGTGTTGGCACTTCACGATAAATAAATGGGATTTGGATTGCAGTTTTGGCACTTGGTCTCTAAAAGGTTCGCTATCACTGTTATAGACTAAGTGCGTTACTCAGAAGTAGGCCCACATAATTTGATACTTACTCATTCTTGAGTAAGTTCTTGGTGGACTACCAGCTTGCTCCAGAGCTTTTGTAACATCCCAGTTTGTTCCCTCCTACAGTTTGTTGCCTCCTTAATCTGCAGTTAAGACATGAGGTTGCATACTCGGAGAATGAAGCCTGATTTTTGCAATGAGTAGCTCATGATCTTAGCCACAGTTGGCTCCAGGTCTTGTTTTTACTGACTGTATAGAGCTTCTCCTTCTCTGACTGCAAATTATATAATCAATCTGATTTTGATGTTGCCCATCTGGTGATGTCCATGTGTAGATCGCCTCTTAGGTTGTTGGAAGAGCGTGTTTACTATGACCAGCATGTTCTCTTGACAAAACTCTGTTAGCCTTTGCCTGGCTTCATTTTGTTCTCCAGGGCCAAACTTGTCCGTGATTCCGGTTACCTTCTGACTTCCTACTTTAGCATTCCAGTCTCCTATGATGATAAGGACATCTTTTTTTGGTGTTAGTTCTAGGAGGTGTTTTAGGTCTTCATAGAACTGGTCCACTTCAGCCTCTTCTGTGTGAGTGTTTGAGGCATAGACTTGGATTACTGTGATGTTGAATGGTTTGCCTCGTAAATATAAGCCTTACTAGTTAGTATTTTGTATTATTCATATTGATTAGTGTTTTGATTTTAGAATAACAAACAGTGCAAATAACTATATTTGATAATAAATTTGCAATTTGAATGTAATGTGTCTCATTCTGATATGGATGATTTTTCTACTATATGTATTTAAGTTAAACTGTAGTGCCATCAAGTGGATTTTTAAAATAGTGAAATAGTTATTTGACTTGTAAAGACACAGTTAGTTGAAAACTGTATGCTTAGAAAGTCAGTGATAGGTGGGTTGAAAAAAAAATCCTGGCAAAAAAGGTCCACAAGTTTCTAGGCCATTTGCTTACATATTAGCATTTTAATGTATGTCATACACTGAAAGCGTGACTCTGCAAGAAAATAAAAGGAACAAATTTTCTTAGAGTTTATAAACTCTTCCCTGCTTGGTTACCTGGCTGAGAGTCTTCCCTATCACAGGAGACTAGGCAAGTGGCTGTTTAAAGCCTGTGACATGTTTGTCTGTTTAGTGTCCAATTCAAGTCTGATTTAAATATAATGCTGACTGGGGAAAAACACTGTCCTGCACTGTGCCTCATTTAAGATAGGTGGCTACTTGTACTATACGACATGCGGAAATGCTTTGCACAGGTAGCAGCCCAGTTTAAACAGGACACTGCAAATACAGAGTCCCATGGGAAGTGTTTTTGCCTTAGCCTGCAGCACATTTAAATCAAGATTCAGCACATGAATATCAAATTTATTTATTTTTTAAAAAACAAAGTCAGATTGTATTTCTGTTTGCTTTTGAGTGTAAATAGTATTCTCCTGTAGTATAATTAGTTGAAACTACCATTTTAATATAATCTAATTTTAAATATATAATTATATAATATGAACTAATAAAATTAATATAATCTGTTGTAGAATATGACATTTAATTTAGAGTTGTATTTTCTTTTAACAGGTGCTAGAATATTTACTTTGGGCCTGTGTATGTATGGAGTCATCAGTTCCACTTTTAGCTGTGCATTACTTGACATGGAGAACCACACTTTATGCTGCTGTTTGCCAGTGTTACTATGACTGCCAGTTGGGCATTCACGGAGAGGTAGCAATTTGCAATTGTCAAACATATTTTAATTTGCATTAAAAGTTGTACAAAATTATGGGAAAACAAAATGCTGTTAGGAACTTCTATTAAGGTCTGTGCAAAGACTCTTTCTTCCTTTTGTGTTCTTTGTGCAAAAAAGAAAAATGTTAGTGTAAACTGTCCTTGAGTATCAGCTATTGGTATCAATCTGCTGAATAAAGGATATTGTTAGATTCTGCTGTGATAAGGAACCAGTTGGTCCTTTCCCATATATTTATGGTTGATTGTGTCTATGTTTGGTCACCAGATGATGCCTTTAACCTCACAATGCTCCTTCCTATCCTGTCTCTAGCCTGCCTCTTTTCCAGTTCATTATTCAGTCTCCCTAGTAGGTGCTCCCTCTCCGTTCTTGGTTATCTGTATCAGTTTTAAGTACTTAATCATAGAATAGCCATCTAGATTTTGATTGTCACCACCATTGACTTGACCTACTCCTTCTTAGTTTTGTTGTCTCCTGTTGGACTTCCTGCCTGGAAGGTAACCTTAGGATGGGCATTGGAAATCTGAATGCTTGAGGACAGTTGGACTCAAGTGAAGCCAAGTTGAAATTGGCATACTAGGTCTCTGTGAAGTGATGGGAGTGGTTTGAATGGTCCTCAGCAGGACAAGATACAATTGCAGTAGTGGTACAGCTCCTTAGAGCATTAAGTTTTCCCTGGGGCGGTTCAGTCCAGTTAGGAACAGACGGAGCAGTCTCCATATGGTCAGATACAGGTGAAGTATCTGTTGGCAAACTAGAGCTAGCCTCAGTAGCATCAGGCAAATTACTTAGTAAAGTTTTACCAATAGGTTTAGAAATTTTGGCTCTTGTAGAACGGTCATCAGGGAATAGAGGTTTTATTATAGGATTGCAGAAGATCCTTGTGAGAAAGATCTTAAAATGAGCCAAATGAGACTTTTTACTCCATAAGACCTTAGGAATAAAATCACTTTTAAAAGTTAACAAAAGTCTGTCAATCAAGTTGCATCTTAGTAAAGGGAGGATTGAGATAAGATCAATGGTTAAGTCTTGGTCGGTGCAGCCAAGGAAACTAATGTAGATCTGCGAGAAGACCATCTGCCTCTGTTCCTCGGGTCAGGAAAAATTGATAAAGCAATTTGTCATCTATTCAATTGGCAGACATGCACAGGTTAAATGCCAGTAGAAGCCTGTCTTGGCGCATCCTGACCAATGGGGAGAGCAGTTTGTAGGTTAGTTTGCAGGGAGTCCAAATTCTTTCCCAGCTCTTGCAAAGAGAGAAGAACTATCTGGATAGAATCCTCCATTAATACACTAAAATCGATCAGGAGGTTCCAAATATCATTTGAGACAAGTCCAGTTAAAGGGGCAGGTAGTTGAGATTTCTCCTGAGCACAATTAGAACAAAATAAAATAGTTGGTATTTATGCTTATTATATATATTATGATTGGTTTTATTGTATATTATAAAATATCTGTAAGCTGCCCTGAGCCTGCCTTTGGCGGGGAGGGCGGAATATAAAATAAATAAATAAATAATAGAGGGAGTATCAGCATTCAGATTCTCTTGCTCACTCAGAGGGGCCCTCTTAGGAGACACCATGGGTATTTCACTTGCTGAAGTTCCCCAATAGTCATTTAGCTCATCAGACAAACCACCCTTTGAAACCACCTGTAAGGCAGGATGCAAGAAATTTCTATCAATATCCAAAGGCTGGGGAGCAGCATTTTTTTAAAAAGCCTCAATACGTGGGTGCTTTGCTTGATTAGTCGAGGGGCTCAAGTCTCTAATACATTTCTTCTTGTTTCCCATTGAGGAGTAGCTAAGAAAAAGGAGTTTATTAGCAGATAAACTCAAGCTGAAGGGAGTTGCCCGATATTCACTGGGAGTAACTTCAGAAAGCAAGTCTTCTCACAACAGCATCAGCAAATGCAGGTGTACTCACAGCTCACCAATTGTTAGCAAAAGAACAAAGGCAGGAAAAGCCAACAGAAGGCAATCCAAGGGAATTAAAACAAAGCTACTCCATGTCCACGGCAGCCCGGCGCCATCTTGAAATTACTGCCATTCTTTTTCCTTCCATGCTATACTCTTTTTACACTAAAATAATCCCATATACTCAAGTTATATATTTATTTATTTATTCTGTAGGTATTTGCACGCCGTGGTCTGAGCAAAATTGATGAACTAAAACAAATGGAAAACATGAGTTCTTCATCATTAAATGTGGAAACAAAGCAACTATTCAAAGAAGCCACTGTGAAGGTACAAATACTTTATGAAAAATTGTATATTTAAACAGGTAAATAATATAAACATTTCTACTTTTCCCTCCTCCTCTTTGGGTTAGATGGCCACAATGATCTTCAAAAGATCTGCATTTGAACCCAGAAGAAAGCCAAAAGGGTTTCTTCGACCAAGACTGAAAACTAATTTAAGAGAAGCACAATATGTAAGTTGTGGCATTTTGTGGCAGTTTTTTTATTTGTGTTTAATAGTTGGTTTTATGATTCTGTATAGATACATACAAAATCTTTGAGATGATTTCTGCAGATCCCTACAAATTAATTTTCTTTAGAAATTCTGTTTTGTAAGGACTTGCTTCATATTATGAGTACAATATAAATAGGTTTTCTTTGAAGAACATTAAATATAATAATTTATATAAATTTCTTTGAACACTGACATTTTTACTTACTGCATTGGGGTATTTATAATGGTTTATTTGAAATGTAAGTGATCCTTGATGTTTTATTTTTGCTTTAATTTAGCTGCCATGGCCTCGCACGATCACAGAACGGCTACTTCTGGAACTCTTTGACTGTAATTCATCTCATTTTTTTGCTATCCTGGAAGCTCTGTTTGATAGAAATAGGAGGACACTGATCCTTAGTCCTCCTGTTCCTGATGAATTAGAAATTCGTGATGTGATTTCAGAGCTCTTTTTTGCAGGCATGGACATTGTTTCAGGTAATTGGAAAAATGATATTTTTGGAAGGTCACCTACAGAGAGATGTAAAGTTATAACAATAGTACATACAGAAAACCAAACTTATTCTTTTATTTCTTTTTTTAACCAATATTGGAGGTAATTAACAGAGCAATCCTGTGCAAAGTTACTCCAGCCTAAATACATTCATTCCAGTAGGCTCCAACTAGAATAGGATGGTAGTGTAAGTTTAACTTTGTGATTTATGGCTTGGACCTTAAGTAGCATGAGTGGAACCAAGTTGTCTTTTAAATACTCACAAACTGATCCCTTTAAAATTTGCTGACTGGCCTGTAGTTTCCTGGGTCATCCCTCCTCCCTTTTTTGAAAACAAGAGATAACATCTGCCCTCCTCCAGTTTTGTGGCATATCTCCGGTCCAAGAGATCTGGAAGATGATGGACAAAGGTTCTGCAAGCTCTCTAGAAAGTTCTTTGCGCACTCTTGGGTGCATAGCATCTGGCCTGGGGGATTTGTATTCATTCAATACAGCTAGGTGCTTCTCAGCTACCTCTTTGTCCATGTCAACCAGCAGCCCGGACACTGGGCCTTGCCTACTACCATCTTTAGATGAGCCTGTTCTCTTCTTCAGGGAAAAAACTGAGGCAAATAGGCATTAAGCCTCTCTGCTTTCTCCCTGTCCTTTGTTAGAGTATTCCATTTTCACCCAACAGTGGGCCCATCGCCTCTTCTATCTTGCATTTGCTCTTCACATATCTGAAGATTATCTTGCATTTGCTCCTCACATATCTGAGGAATTTGTAGGCGGAGAACCTGTTCTGTTGGAGGAGCTGCTGCTGGGCCAGTAAATCAGCACCTTAGGATCCACGCCCATATCTGTATCCTTGTTAACAAACTGGAATTCAGCTTTATTTGACTTTTTAAATTATTATTCAGACTGTCTGAGGATGGATTGCATACCAAAAGCTATGACGAAAAGAGGGAAAAATTGCTGTTCCGTTTACATGCATGAATATGCAAAAGCTAGCACTGAAAATTAAGGCCACGTGCAAGACAGTGGAACAATTGCATACATTTCTGCAGAGCCTACTGCATGTAAAAATGCTTGCTGGCTTTGTTGTGTCATATGAGATTCTGCTGCAGGCTGCTTGCATTAGGGAAAAGTTCCCTTGCTAGTGGTGGATCATTACTGTAGGGGAACTATATGCACCCTCTCGCCCAGCTTGTCTGGGGGGGGGCCGGGCTGGGTTTTCACTAATATGCTGATGACACCCAGCTGTATCTGCTGATGGGCAGTTGGCCAGCTACTGCTCCAGCTGTTTTGGCCAGGACTTTGGAGGCTGTGGCTGGCTGATTAAAATAGAGTCAACTGAAATGGAACCCATCAAAGATGGAGGTCCTATGTTTGAGCCATAGAGGGATGAGATTGGGAATCCAACTCCCAACCCTTGATGGGGTGTTATTAATGCCAACACCAATGGTGAGGAGTTTGGGCATTTTTCTGAATGCCTCACTGTCTAAGAAGGCCCAAATCATGAATGTTGCCAGATCAGCTTTTTACCATCTTCAGCTGGTCAGGCAACTCCCCTATCTCTCTCTCCATGCCTTACGTACAGTGATCCATGTAATGGTCACCTCCAGACTGGCTTACTGTAAGTTGCTGTATACAGGGCTGCCCTTGCGTTTGATCCAGAAACTTAAATGCAGCAGTGTGTGTCCTTACTGGGACACCTTTAAGAGTACACATACAGCCTATGCTCTGCCAGTTGCATTGGCTTGCAGTTGAATACCAGATCAAGTTCAAGGTGATGGTATTAACCTCTAAAGCCCTATGCAGTCCGGTACCAACATATCTGTCTCTCCGCATATGTCTCTCAAAGAACTTTATGCTCCACAGATCAACATCTGCTGGTGGTCCCTGGTCCAAAGGAGATCCACTTAGACTTGACCAGAGCCAGAACGTTTTGACTCTGGCTCTGACTTGGTGGAACACTCTCCCAAGTGAGATCAGCCCCTGTGGGATTTGTTGCAATTCCTCAGGACCTGTAAAATGGAGATATTCTGCCAGGCTTATGATTGAGGTGGTGGAGATCCAATTCCATCGGCCTCCCCTGCCCCACTTTTGCACCATCTATGCAGTGCTATCTGTTCATTGTTCTCTGCCACCTGCCCAATACCTGGTTCTATCTATGGGCATACGTACTGAAAGTTTGCTGGGGGCACTACTAACTGTCCTGATTGCCATCTTATGTACTATTCAATGCTGTATAGGTTTTTAAATATTGCACAGATTGTGTTTTAATTGTTTTAATGTATTGTATACATTTACTGTTGTAACCTGCCCTGAGCCCTGCTATGCAGGAAAGGACAGGCTAGAAAGTCAGTTAAATAAATAAATAAATAAATCAGGACCTCCCCCAGCTACTTGGGTTAAATGGAGGCTGCACTCAAATCAGAAAAAAAATGACTAGAATCCTTGGTGGTGGTGATTATTTTCTTACTAGGAATAAGGCCCGTTGTGGAAATAAATACAACGGGCTCTAGAAACAGGCTCTGGGCGGGTGTCCTGGCCTTGGGCACTCAACATCAATTTGCTGTGGTGACCTCAGCAGTGTATAATGACACAGAGTCCACCGTTTTCTCCAGGGGAACTGATCTCTGCCATCTGAAGAGCAGTTTTAATTCTCAGTGATCTCCAGCCCAGCAGTAGTTCCCCAGGAGGAAATGGCTGGTTTGGAGGATGGAGCTTGTGGCATTGTACCTGTCTGAGGACCCACCCCTCCTCCAACCTCACCCTCTCCAGGCTCCACCCCTCAAATCTCCAGTGATTTCCCAACCTGGAATTGGCAACCCTATCTCCTTCCCAGCCAACCATCAACCTACTGTTATCTGCCCCTCTGACTTCAGCTTTCCATTCCTTCCCCCCTCCCTCCTGGAGAGCAGTTGTAATTCTAAGTGATCTCCAGCCCTCACCTGGAGATTGGCAACAATGGTTCCCCTGGAGGAAATGGCTAGTTTGGAGGGTGGAATCTATGGCACTGTACCTTTCTGAGGTCCCACCACTCCTCAAACCTCACTCTCTCCAGGCTCCACCCCTCAAATCTCCAGGAATTTCCCAACCTGGTTGGCAACCCTATCTCCTTCCCAGCCAATTATCAACCTACCTTTATCTGCCCCTCTGACTTCAGCTTTCCATCTTCCTCCCCTCACCTGCAGCCTCTGCCCTGCTCTAAAGCCCTGACTGCTGTGTCACACTGGCTGTCATAGGGGGGCCATCTCAGCAGGGTATAAAGACACAGAATCCACCATTTTCTCCAGGGAAACTGACTGCCATGTGGAGAGCTGTTGTAATTCTGAGTGCTCTCCAGCCCTCACCTGCAGATTGGCAACAGTCGTTCCCCAGGAGAAAAAGTAGTCTTTCTCTGCAGTGGAGATCAAAGCAGCTTACATCATTTCCCTCTCCCCATTTTGATCTGCACAACAACCCTGTGAGGTAGGTTATGCTGAAAATCTGTGAGTGGTCTGAAATCACCCAATCAGCTTCCACAGCAAGAAACTGGGTCTGCAGCCCCTGTTCTGAAGTTCTAACTGCTACGCCACACTGGCTGTGTTATCGCCTGGTATCACAACTGAACTCCAGACAACAGATCTCTCTCTCCCCCTGGAGAAAATAACTGCTTTGGAGGGTGGACTCTATTGCATTCTATTCAGCTGAGGCCTCTCCCCTCTCCAAATCCTGGCTTCCGTAGACTTCAGCACAAAATCTCCAGGAATTTCCCAACCTGGAGCTGGCAACCCTAGTCAGGACTGGCCCCAATGAGTTCCCCACAAAGGCATGGAAGGGGCTTCATTCTTTTCTCTTTTTACTGACAGAACCAAGCTTGGTTGCCTAGCAACAGCCACTGAGGGACAAGTTAGTCCCACAGGAGCCAAGCAGGAGAAGTGTCTTCGTCAGGAGAGACAACCATTTTGGCAGTTATTCTGACAGGGAACAGTGGCTGAGGTGGCAGTGGGTGGGGAAGAGGAGCAGACCCAGTACCGAACCAATGGCATGCAATTACTCTTGAGTGGCGGTTGATGGGCCAGTTGCTGATGGAATGCACAGCACAGCCAATGGGAGAGTTGGAAATGGCCAACATGTTAGGAGAGTTATATATATAAGATGCTTTTCATCCCACACATGCATTTCTAGCTTACTTTGTGGTTGACAATATAGAATGTGTTGTTGTCTTCACTGTGGCTTGAGTTTTAACAATGGGATACATTGAATGGAGAAAGACTAGTGGTTTTGGTAGATATAACTTACAGAACTGCCAGGCCATGGTTTGGAATACAAGAATGAATTTGAGCAAGGTAACTTATTTTAAAATAGCTGTTGAATTGTTATTTGAAAATGCTCTGTTAAGAAACTGATGTGAAAGAAATACATTTCAGTGTTATGTTACTTTTAATGCACTAAAAACTGAACAAATCTAACCGTTTAAATGGAAAGGACTAACAAGTTAGTTCTGTTAAAGGTGGCGTACATGGAATCTCATCCTCTGACCATCCTGGCGTAATAACTGCATCATCATCACTTATGGAGCTAATATTAGCAGGTGAATTGATTGTTTGTATTTGTAAGTCATTTCTTGGGCCATTTTTAAAACAGTCCTGTTTCAAGGGAACCTCTTCCCCAAGATTACGCTGCTCCTTCTAACTTCTTCTGCACAAGGTTTTCTTCATTCATGTTCTTCTGAAATGAATGGCCATTTTATGTAACTACTTTGCTAGACATTTTTTCTTTTTGATTAGACCTTGGGCTGATTGTATAAATTCACTGGTTGTTCCTCTGTGCATGGGGGTAATGAGTCCATGTCTGCTTTCCCCTCCCAGTCCCATTCACTATTTCTGCAGGGGTTATATTGTTATCCTTCAAACATTGTTGTATTTTGTTATTGGCTTACTGTTTGGTTGAATAGTTCTATCTTACTTGTAATGTCTTGAGTCCCTGTGAAAAAGGTGGACTATAAATGCAAATAAACAACTCTGTCCAAATACAGTGTATGTATGTGCCATGCAGTTTATCCAGATTTTATTAGTAGATTGATGAGAGAGCTGTACAGTAGTACATGTTATTTAGAAGTTAAGCCCTCATGCAGATGTTTGGAGGTAGTGGGAGGGGTAGGCAGGAATTGCTCCACACTGCATGCCAAGGAGGGATTAGTGATATTGTCCAGTTTGACCCCGTGCATAGACAGCAATTTTGCATGTTAATTGTAAATCTTCCAATATGGGTGGTGGAAGTATGCAAAAATGGAGCTTGTGCCTCTGAGGTTATTCTAATACCTCACTTGCTGTGAGCATGAGCTATAACTCATTCATTGTTTATTGAAGCTTGAAGTTTTAATGTTGCTATAATTTTATTGCTGTTTTTTGCTGTGTTTTAGTTGTTTATTTGCATTAATAGTCCACCTTTTTCACAGGGACTCAAGACATTACAAATAAGATAGAACTATTCAACCACACTGTAAGCCAGTAACAAAATACGACAACATTGAAGGATAACAGTAGTTGTTAACTATTGTAGGTAAAATATAAAGTAACAAAATAAATAAATTTAGGCTGGAAAAAAGTACCTGACTGTGCAGGAGAGGTGGTTGTTCATAGTACTGCAGCAGCAGCACATCAGCACACTGAGCAGGAAGAGGAAGAGTTGTGTGTTGTACTCTCAAAGAGAGATGTTCTAGAACAACTGGTTGCTTTTTATACCCTCTCCCCCTCCTGCCTCCTTTCTTAAGGCTGTTTTTACATCTGGCTTTCCCGCTGGAATCATTCTAGTTCCAAAAAATCCTGCCCACACCTCTGTGCGGTGTGAAACCGTGCTGCTACTGAAATGTCCACATCTACTAATTGCCCTCCTGTGGTCAAGCTAGTATGCAACCGGCTTCATTCTGCTTTAAACAATTGCTGTTGGGTCATTTTACACCTCCCCTCTAAAGTAGTTTGACTGCTGTCTTTTCCTGTGCTGATTTCACAGTGGTGTGAAATTTCACTCCAGGGGGTCTAAGTGCACTAAGAAACTACAATTGTTTAAAGCAGAATGAAGCCGGTATTATACTACCTTGACCACAGGAGGGCAATTAGTAGATATGGACATTTCAGTGGCAGCACGGTTTCACACCACACAGAAGTATGGGCAGGTTTTTTTGGAACTAGAATGATTCCAGCAGGAAAGTCACATGTAAAATCAGCCGTTGATTAGTACACTCAGACCCCCTGGAGTGAAATTTCACACCACTGTGAAATCAGCACAGGAAAAGACAGCAGTCAAACTACTTTAGAGGGGAGGTGTAAAATGACCCTTAGTCTGTTACTGTGGCCATCACCATAATCTCCCTCAGCATGAACTGACCTTTGCCCTTGAGGAGGATTGCCCTGGAATAGCAGTTTGCTGCCCAGCTTGATACCTCCACTCTGTCATCATAGCATTCCTCCTCCTATCAGATCGCAGGATGCAAAAATGCCTCAGCCTTAAAGACAGATCTATCAAAGAATCCTTCCTCCCCTTCTTTCTTGTCTCTGGCCTCATCCCACCCTGCTGTTTTCTCCCCCATTCCCTTCCTACCACAATCCTCCCTTGTATTGATTGACCTCCCCATCCACTTACGATGTTTGCTAACTGCCTATTATTGAAATGTCTGTTTATTTAGAAGATGTCTGTGCTTCCTCTCCAGAAAACCCTACACAAGGCAGCAGGTTTTTTCATAGAATCATAGAGTTGGAAGGGACCTCCAGGGTCATCTAGTCCAACCCACTGCACAATGCAGAAAATTCTCAAATACCTCCCCTTCCCCACCCCCAGTGACTGCTGTTCCATGCCCAGAAGATGACAAAAACCCTCCAGGATCTCAAGCCAAACTGGCCTGGAGAAAAATTGCTTCCTGACCCCAAAGTGGTGATCAGCATTTCCCTGGGCATGTAAGAAAGGGCCATGAGAACTAAGCACTGCTGCAACCCTTCCTGCCCTCCCTCTCATGATCTGCCCAAGTTCACAGAATCAGCATTGCTATCAGATGTCCATTAGCCTCTGTTTGAAAACCTCCAAAGAAGGAGAGCCCACCACTTCCTGAGGAAGCCTGTTCCACTGAGGAACTGCTCTAACTGTCAGGATGTTCTTCCTAATGTTTAGCCGAAAACTCTTCTGATTTAATTTCAACCTGTTGGTTCTGGTCCGAGCTTCTGGGGCAACAGAAAACAACTCGGTACCATCCTCTATATGACAGCCCTTCAAGTTCTTGAAGATGGTTATTGTATCATGTCTCGGTTGTCTCCTCTCCGGGCTAAACATACCCAGCTCCTTCAACCTTTCCTCATAGGACTTGGTCTCCAGACCCCCCACCATCTTTGTTGCCCTCCTCTGGACATGTTCCAGCTTGTCTATATCCATCTTAAATTGTGGTGCCCAAAATTGAACACAGTACTCTAGCAGTACAGAGCAGAGTAAAGCAATACCATTGTTTCATGTGATCTGGACATTATACTTCTGTTGATACAGCCCAAAATCGCATTTGCCTTTTTAGCATCACACTGCTGACTCATATTCAGTGTATGGTTACTAAGACCTCTAGATTCTCTTTGCATATACTAGTGCCAGACACAGGTAGCATGTCAAAAAGCTACATGTGTCCCCTGAGCCACTGACTGAGTGTCACTGGATTACAATGTTATATGAATTAGTAGATTACCACAATTTAGTTGCTTAAACATTTTATGTTTTGCATTCCTAATTTTTCCACATTTTGGATTATGGCTGTAGGAAAGAATACAGTTAGTGCAGAAGCTACCTTGAGGTTTATCAAGATGGCTTTCAGCTATGAAGAATGGGACGCATTTGATCAAACAGCTGGATTGTTTTTTACTTTTATTAAGGTAACATATAAAAAAAAATTACATTTTTTCCAATAAATTGAAGCCCATATAAAATCTCTATTTCTCTAAATATTTATTAGAGTCAAGATAATTCATTATGGAAGAAGGCAGAAGCAGAACTCAAATTACTTCTTATAATGCAGTCTTTACTATCTCCAAGAAAACCAAGGCATAATTTGTATGTCCAAGAAAATAATATCAAAGATGTAGTTTTTGGTCGAAGTTCACGAAGAAAATCCATTGCATTTCAAGGTGTGTGGTTGTTATACCTATCTGTCAGCTACTGGTTTATATTAGTTAGTGGCTTCATTAAGAGATTTTAGTATAAGATCAGGAGAACATTTTTATAAAGTACTTTCTATGGTTTCTTGTAACTGTAATAAAAAATAACTTGCTGCTTGACATTTCCCCAAATGCGACTTACACCCTTAAATCTACAATATTTGCAAATGCAGCTGTTAGTGTAATGCTGTTGAAATGCTGCTGCATTAGTCCAGGTGGCATTGTACTACTACAGCAATTATTCAGATCTTGTATACTTCCTTTGGTGCTACACTAAATTTTGGATTCACTAAATTTTGGATGGATCTGTTTGTTTATTTCCCATCCAAAGAACACAGCCTGACTGCTATTTAGCAGGGAGGAGAGATGGGGGAATTACTATTTTCTGTATATTTCTTGTAGGCAAGTGATTTCCTTTAATATCACCTGACACTTAAAAATCATGATTTTTGAAGATTTTAAATGGTCACATTTTCTCTGCCACCTTTAAATATTATCAATAGAGAATGCACTTTATTTTCACTACTCTTACTTTGTACGTTGAAATCTCAACTGATGTAGTTTTAAGTTTAATTTAAATTGTATTTTATGAAAATGACTGTTTTAAATCAAAGAATTCCCCCCTTCCCTCTCTGTCAACAAATTACAACTGTACAAGCATCAGGAAAAGCTGGAGAAACTACTGATGACCTTTTTCGGTTGGCAAGGATGCTGTATTCCTGCATCTGTAAAGAGGTATAGTAAAGTTGTGACCATTGTTGTATGAACTATTTGATGTGCATTGTTACAAAAACTAGTATATAAATATTATATCAGTTTTAGATAGTTGATATCTTTCTCTTTTTTAACACTCTAGAAGGCAACATAACTCCTCCAAAGAAAGCAGGCAGTTTAAAAAATAACCCCAACTGCAAGTAGGAGAACAGATGTTAGTACTAAGGAACTAAAGAAAGTACTAAAGAAGCAAGAACTTATTCCCAGAAGTGGTGTAGCAGCAGCAGCAGCTGCTGCTTTTGCTTTGCAGAGAAGGGCACTTGCAGGGTTTAAAGGCCATTTGAGTTTTCTGGAATATGAATTGCCAAAGGAGAAAGATCCTCTGTTTTCTTTTATTAAAAATATGAATTATTTAAGACTAGGAATAAGGCCCATTGTGGAAATAAATACAACAGGCTCTAGAAAGAGGCTCTGGGAGAGTGCCCCGGCCTTGGGCACTCATTGTCAATTTGCTGTGGCAACCTCAGCAGAGTATAATGACACAGAGTCCACCATTTTCTCCAGGGGAAGATCTCTACCATCTGAAGAGTAGTTGTAATTCAGCGTGATCCCCATCCCTTTCTTGGAGATTGGCAACAATGGTTCCCCATGAGGGAATGGGTGGTTTGAAGGGTGGAGTCTATGGCATTGAACCTGTCTGAGGTCCCACCTCTGCTGAAACCTCACCCTCTCCAGGGTCCACCCCTCAAATCTCCAGGAATTTTCCAACCTGGAGATGGCAACCCTACCTCCCAGCCAACTGTCAATGTATTGTTATCTGCCCCCTGGCTTCAGCTTTCTATCTTCTCCCCCCAGAGAACAGTTGTAATTCTGAGTGATCTCCAGTCCCCACCTGGAGATTGGCAACAATGGTTCCCCATGAGGGACTTGCTGGCTTGAAGGGTGGAGTCTATGGCATTGTACCTGTCTGAGGTCCTACCCCTCCTCAAACCTCACCGTCTCCAGGCTCCATCCCTCAGATCTCCAGGAATTTTCCACCTAGAGTTGGCAACCCTATCTCCTTCCCAGCCAACATCAACCTCACTCTTCAACTTTCCATCTCCCCCCTCCTGCAGCCTCCACTGTGCTCTGAAGCCCTGACTGCTATGTCACATTGGCTGTCATGAGGGGTCCATCTCAGCAGGGTATAAGGACATATCCACCATTTTCTCCAGGGGAACTGATCTCTGCCAATGGAGAGCACTTGTAATTCTGAGTGACCTCCAGCCCTCACCTGGAGATTGACAACTATACTTCCCCTGGTGGAAAAGTAGTCTTTCTCTGCAATGGGGACTGAAGCAGCTGATATAATTCTTCTCTCCCCCTTTTGACTTGCACAACAACCCTGTGAGGTAGGTTAGGCTTAGTCTGTGACTGGCCCAAAATTACCCACTCAGCAAGAACCTGGGTCTAGCAGATCCTGCTCTGAAGCGCTCACTGCTATGCCTAGAGTACCCAACCTCCAGGTGGAGCCTGAAGATCACCAGGTATCACAATTGAACTCCAGACAACAGATCCCCCCCAAGAGATAATGACTGCTTTGGAGGGTGGCCTCTATGGCATTCTGTTCAGCTGCCCCAATGAGTTTTTCTCCCAGAGCCCAACATTGGTGTGGAAAGGGGCTTTCAGAGAAGCAAGCCGGTAAACAGAGAAGCAAGCTTGGTTGCCTAGCAATGGGCACTGAGGGGAAAGTTGCAGGCTCTGATGATGGAATAGGGTTCCCAACCTCCAGGTGGGGCCTGGGGATCTCCCGCTTTTACAATGGATCTCCAGCTGACAGAGATCAGGTCCTCTGGAGAAAATGGCTGCTTTGGAGGGTGGACTCTATGGCATTGTACCATGCTGAGGCCCCTCCCCTCCCCAAACCCCACCCTCTCCTGGATCCACCCCCAAAGTCTCCAGAGATTTTCCAACCCAGACCTGGCAACCCTTTGGTGGAAATACCTGAAGATTTGGGGGGTGGATACTATGGAGGGCAGCATTTGTGTGTGTGTGTGTAAGGACTCAGCCGGGTATAATGCCATAGTGTCCACCTTCCAAAGCAGCCATTTTCTCCAGGGGAACTGATCTCTGTCATCTGGAGATCTATTGTAACAGTGGGAGATCTCCAGGTCCCACCTGGAGATTGGCAACCCTAGGGGGAAAGTCAGCCACACAGCAGGGGGTTGAAGGGAATGATTTGATGGTTGCTGGCCCACCACATTAGCCAGCCAGCCATGGTGGAGCTAAGCAGGAGAGAGAGCCTGAGGAATTTCACACAGCCAATATGTTCTATTTCAGGAACTCTTCAATTATGGTTTCTGTCAGGCATTTCACACAGAGCTGTATTAGTTTAGTACCGGTTCCCTAACGGAATATATTGGCCCTTTCACACAGAAACGTGCCTCTCTTGTTGGGGAAGCATTCCTGAGCCGGTTTACCTTGAAACCTTCTCCCAAGCGTTCTTCAGTTCTTGTACTGGTTCTGAAGCGCTACGGGGTGCTGGTGAAATGGTCCCCTGTTTCACAGTTTATTCTGACAGTTTATTCTGGGCACGCTGGCAGTGTGTGGGGGAGGGGGTTATGCTGAAAGTCCATTGTCTTTTCACTGATAGAAACAGGCCACTGAGGGGACAGTTAGACCCACCTGGCAGTGGGCGGAGGAGAAGAGTGGACCCAGCACCCAGTCGGTCCTTCCCCTTCGCTGGCTCCCTCCAGACTGAGGCCGGGACGCTGGCCGGTGGCTCTGTGGGTGGGACTGAGGCAAAGCAGGGAGAGAATGCAGCCAGTGGCCAGGGACCCCCTTTTGAGTGGCAGTCCTTCCAGCCAACTGATTTTGGCATCCCATGGAATCTTGCCACTTGAAAACGGCTTTATTATATAGGAAAGATATTTTATACTACTTTTCTGCCGTACACTTAAAGCCGTTTCCAGATACACAACTAATACCATAAACATTGAAACCAATAGTAGACTCAAACAATTAGCACAGTAGCAGCTCAGTTTCCAAAACGCCTTTAAAATAATTCAGACTTTATTTTTCCTAAAGATAGCCAGAGACAACATTTACCATACTTTTCTAGACAGGCCATTCCAAAGTTGAAACAAAGCTGTGTGCTGAAACTAACCTAAATGCCCTCAGCATTTTTGTAACAAGTGTTCTTGAGGACTTATACCAGGACAAGTGGTCCAGCAAGTATATAGGTCTGGGTGAGGTTAAGCAAAATGAAACATAATTCTGACTTGACAGAAGTTCTCTGGGTTAGTAGAAAGGCAGACCAGGGACTTCAGATCTCCTCTGTTTTGGATGGGGTTATACTCCCCTTGAAAAGCTGAGTTCGCAGCTTGGGAATACTGATTGACACAGCAATCACCTTACAAAGCCAGGTGGCTGCTATGGCTTAGAGTGTGTTTGCCCAGCTCTGGCTGGTGTGTCAACTGCACATGTTCCTGGATCAGTCAGATCTAGCCACAGTATTCCATGCCCTAGTTACATCTAGGTGGAGTATAGCAATGCTGCGGATAGACTGCTGGTTGGAACCAGCTGTCCAGGAGCATATGTCCCCGGTAGTTCAGCAATTACGCTGGCTACTGATCCTCTCCTGAGCTCAATTCAAGATGTTGGTTTTGCCCTTAAAGTCCTACATGGATTGGAACCAGAGTATCTGAAAGACTGTCTTCTATACATTCCTGTCTGAGAATTAACATTGTGAGGAGATGCCCTCCTGGCTGTCCCACCAATTAAAGATGCTCATTTGGTGGGTACACAAGCGAAGAACTTTTCTGTGGCTGCCCCACAGTTGTGGAACAACCTCCCAAGGGAGGTGTTCCTGGCCCCCTCATTGTCAGTCTTCAGGAGGCAGTTGAAGACAATTTTCTTTGGAACTGCTTTTTGATTGATTTAGCTTTCATTATTAGCAGTCCTAATTGGAGTTTTTAAACTGTGACTTTTATTGGTTTTATGAGTATTTTTATAGTATTTTATAGTGTTTTGTTTGTATTGCAAGCCACCTTGAGTTTTGCCAGGGAGAAAAGCTGCTAATAAATGTTTTAAATAAAACAATAAATAAGTTCCAGGCCATTTAAAGGTTAAAACCAGCACCTTGAATTTAATTTGGAAACAAACAGCTACAAATAAAGATGTGTTAAGATCTCAGTAACATAGTTGAATTTGCTAGCTGCTATTAGCAGCTGCATTTTATACTAATTGACGTTTCTGAGTTGTTTTCAGAGCCAGTTGCATGTAGAATGTTATGGTAATCTGATCTTGATGTTATAGTAAGGTGGATCAGCCTAGCTAGACAGGCCATATCCAGTACGGTTTTCGAGCTACATGAAACTGAAGAAGCCTTCCTAGGAATGACATCTATCTGCAAATTTCTCTGGACACTTAATCTAATCTACCAAAGCTGTCAGTGGTGGTAAATTTACCTCTTTCAGTTTCTGGTTGCCAGACAGTGTTTGGTGTAAAAGTGACAACCTTTGGTTGGTTTTGTTATTGTTGTGCTGGCAGTAATCAGAGTTTCCATGGGAGAAGCAGAGTAAGTTAGTTGGGACCTGGTGTGTGTGGTGTACTAAAGGTCCTTTTAAACTTTTGTTTAAAAGAACATCCAGATCTTCAGAGGGGGTTGTCATCAATATGCAGATGACATCTAACTTTATACTTCATTATCTAAGCATCTGGAAGCAGGTGTGACAGTCCTAGGCCAATGTTTTGAGGTTGTAGTCAAGTGCCTGAGGGAAACAAACAAAAGCTTAATCCAGACCTGATAGGAGTGATATTTAGTAGATTAAGTTAAGAGCTTGAGGGTTCTCTTGGACCAAGCTTTGTCAATGGTAAACAGGTTGGTGGTGTTGATAGAAGCACCTTCTTTCAGTTCGTCAAGCTACAGACTCTGCCTGCTTAGCTATGCTGATCCATGCTATCAGACTGGGCTACTGTTACATGCTCTGTTTGGTGTTGCTTTTGAAGATGTCTCAGAAGCTTCATTTCGTACAAAATAGTGGAAAGTCTCTTGTCTGGCATCAACTGCTTGAAATGTATATTGATTCTAGTTCTGCATCAATTCGCTTTTTTGCTTCTGGGCTCAATTCTAAGTGCTGATTATTACCTTCATGGCCTAGAGCCCTCATACTTACCAAACTGCATCTCTCAGTGTACCCTTATGCGCCAGCTATATTCCTCAGACAGACTTGACCTATGACTTTTTTTGTGGTAGAAATAGTCCCTTGGAGGTGGTTTACTAGAGTGGTTGCAGAAAGGAAAGTATTTCCTGTATTCATGAAAGTGAAACCCAATTGTATTTCAGAGGGCATTTGGTGGGGTGTAAACTCCTGCCAACCTAGCAGTTTGAAAGCAAGAAATTGCAAGTAGATAAATAGGTACCACTTTGGTGGGGAGGTAACAGCGTTCCGTGCACCTCGGTGTCTAGTCATGCCGGCCACATGACCACAGAAACGTCTTTGGACAGCGCTGGCTCTTCAGCTTGGAAACGGAGATGAGCACCACATCCCTAAAGTCGTATTCGACTGGCTTTCGAGCAAGGGACACCTTTACCTTTACCTAAACTAAAGGCAGATCTGGCAGTTTTTTCTGTTGTGTGCTTTTATCTTGCTGATGGATTATTACGTTGTTTAAATGTGTTTGTATCTTATTGTTGCCTTGTTAGCTGCTTTGAATCTAAAAAGATAAGGTGGGATATAAATGTTTTAAATAATGAAATTGAAGCTGTTTCAGAGCAAATGGGAAAACCAGTTGAAGGGAGACATTGCCAGTGCCAGTGACATGGGTTCCTGGAGGTGAGCATTGCCGACAAGACAAGTAAATGTGTCAACTACTACTCCAATGGGATGTTCCCATTTCAGACATGCATGGCATGTAAATATATAGGGATAACCACCGTTCTAAAGTAATGCAAGGATCAGGCTTTTAAAAAGGGCAAAATAAAAATTGATGTGTGTATTCTACCATGGCCAATCAATCAATACTTGTTTATGAAACTGTTGAAAAAATGCTTTTTCTCAGGGCCTGCAGCCAGACAGAGAAATGGTAATAGATGCAACAATGTTTTTGTGGCAAAAGTGTAAGACAGGAATTCAGAAGATCCTAGTGAGTGGAAACAACTACTTAAAGACTGCTCGTAAATACCAAACCTCCAAGGTAATCTTTTATTATACATGTATGTTGAGGAGGATAAAGCTGCATGTCATTTGCCTATTTATCACAGCTGTTTGTGATGTTATAAATAGGGATGGGCTTGAACCAGGAAAATGTGGTTCGGTTTGTGATTCATTGCATACTGGGTTTGCAAACCATGAACCGTCTTGAACTTTTAGCCTCCAAACAAACCAGTTTGGTTTATGAAGTTTGTGATGCAGTAGAATGCCCCTCCCCCCAGCATGCCAGACACCAAACCCACGGGAGATCTCTGGCTTACTCTCCTCTAGCTGCCCTCCAAGTTTGGTTTTATAGGGTTTAAATTACAGCCCCCAAAGGAGGTGCCCCCAGGTAAGTGCTTTCTGGGGAAATGACAGGCGCAGGTTCAGGAGGTTCAGGAGTGTATAGAATGGATCCTGTGCAAGCTAGATACATCAAAGTTGCAGGGGATTTCCCTTGGATGGTCCTCTACATGCCTTCCAGGTTCCACCCCCCTGTTGCTTTGAAGTTTGGTTAACATTTAGATTGAGTGGAGACCGTGGGTCTGGAAATGTATCCATTCACAAATCACCACGAACTGCCATGGACTGCTTGAAAGTTTATCCCAGTTGACCTGCCACGAACTTGAGTTTGTGAAACACGAACCAGCCAAAATTCATCACATACTTTAGCCGGTTCATGCCCATCTCTAGTTATAAAATGTTCATTAATACTCTGCCTTCTCAATGGCAATAGTGACAATCTTGCCAAATGAATATTACACATGTGTGTGTGACTGTAACTTTTTACAGGGCCAATGCCTGAGTAGTCAGTTGAGGACTTTGCATCTTTGCGAATGTGAATTTGTTTGCAGTGCAGCTATAGTGGTGACCTTGGATGGGCATGGTATGGATGAGGAGGTTCTGAGAGGAACTGAGGACATGGTTTCCTCATATACTGTGACTGGTGTAGCAGTTTTGTGTCAGCAATTTGGGGCTCCTGAATACTGAGGATTACATTGTTGATGGGAATGTGAGAATCCTGAAGAGGATATTTTCAGGATTTATGGGAATCTCACTATCTGCTGTATCCAATGAGTAACTTTGAAATACATGTGATCCATTCTGGATTGTCAGTCTATGGTGAGCTAGTGAGTTATACCACAAGAATTTGTTTTAGATTGGCAAAAAATATTGGCAAGCAGTTCCTTTCTCTTAGGTGTGTTGTGTAGACAAGAGATTTCCCTCACCACTCTGCACAGATAAACCCCATTGGCTGGGACCTCTAGTTCCTCACTTTTGCCTTCAACTTTGTGGACTCAGTGGCAGTGTAAGCTTTCTTTTCCATTCTTATCTGGTTGTCCTAATTCCCTGTCAAAAGCTTCATTCTCATGTTACAAAAACCTTGTTTCTGCAATTAAGGTTAGTTTATCAGATGTTAACTGACAAATACTGCATTGTGTGTAAGCCTTGATTTGTCTTTCCTCTTTCTCACCTCCCAGAAAGGAGGACATCCTCCCCACTCTGGCAACTGTGTGTTCAGGCAGCTGTGAAGAACATCACTATTCAGTAAACTTTGAATTCAAAAATTACAACAAACCATAGTTAACAAACCAGATGTAAAGCTTGCTATTAAAATCATGGTTTGATGTCACCCAACACGTTTGCTGTGTTGGCTCTTTTACATTTGGACTTTAAATAAACCAGGGGTTTGATCAAATCATAATTTATAAGCCACATTTAATCATGATATTCACCTATTGAATTATGCAGTGAAGTATGGAATCTTTTCCTACAAATTATTCTTGTGTTATTTGGCAAGCAGGTTGTTCATAATCTTTGCACATATATGTGTATTTTGTGATCAAACATTAAAAATGACTTTGTTTTCTCTTTAGTGGGTTCATATACTTTATATTCTTAATGAAGTAATTCACACAACTAATTCTGGGGATGCTAATGCTGTGGTGATGGCTGAAGTTGCCTTACGTTTAACTGAAGTGATGGAGAATACAGCAGACTACACACTCAAATCTGAAAGCCTGTCAGGTATCTGTTTAAGAAGACAGTGGCTTGTAGATGATACTGAGTTATATTTTCATGACATCATCTAGGAACAGTAGAAGAAAGTGTTAATTAAAATATATATTCTTTGCAGTTAACTTGTAGAAAACAAACCATAAGCCAGTATGGCAATATTCATTTTATTGTGTTTGACAGCATGGTGTTCCTTCTGTTTCTTTGTACTTTATCTGTCTTCATGGAAAGCTGTGGCTTTTTGGAATATAATACTTAATGATAGTCCAGTGAGGTATTTAGGACGTAGCTTTCCTTATGAATTTATCATGGTGATCCCATTATATACTTACAGTAATTTCTCTCATTTTTTTGCATATTCTCCTCACTTTGTATGTTCCTCAGATATTCTCAACTCATCCTGAAAGTCTCTTGATTTCCAACCATTTATGTGATGGGAACAAAAATCTCTACCGTCTTCTTCTTCAAAACTCATTGACAATTGGCTAGTTCCCTCCTCAAATGGGAAAATACCCGCTGCCCATATCTACCTCCTCACCCAGTCACATCTGAGAAATGTGAGCTTTGCCAGCTGTCTTAAAATCCCACAAAAACTCCTGCATATGGAGCATGCAAAAGAATTACCCTGGGTATCCACCCAGGATTATGGGTTCAGAAGCTGTGTTCCAATAGATTTTAAAGGTTATTCAAACTAACAAACTAGGAAAAAGTTTGGCTAGCTGCATTAGCTTTCCATTTCATTCCATCTAAGACCCTCTCCTCTAGCCTCACCACCTTCTTGGATTTTCTTCTTTCTTAGTAAATTCTTCCATTTTCTTTGGATCCAGATATGTGTGACACCTGTTTTGGTCAGTGTGTTTGCATAATTTATGCACTGTTATCCTAACAAGGGTTCTGAGGTGAAGAACCACTTGCTGGAGAAACCTTCTTATCAGTTTTCTGCCTCTGAGGATATGGAAAAAGGATGGTGAAGAAGATGACCTTGTTTGGTTCTTCTGGCTGCTTCTGACCCAGAAGTAACTAAGCAAGTGTGTGGGGGAATAGTTTTTCTCATTCTTCCTATTGTTACAGTATTTTATACACTTATCACCTTCCTGTCATTACATACAAAGCAGTTTACAGTTCAAAATAATACCATATGATGTAAAAGGAAAAGGGGACAAAAATGGAACTGGAAAACAAATTCAGGCAGATAACTTTTATAAGTGTTCAGTAATGACCAGATAAACCCGTTGGTGATGGAAATAGTTTGGGGGAGGACTCAAATGGCATTTGGTCCTAGACAGCTAAACTGTCGTTAGAGTTATGTCAACCTTTGACCACCTGTGAAGCAGAAAGTAAAGTAAATGTTTACTGTGTGCGGCCAAAGGCCATTACAAAGTTGGCATAAATAAAACAATCATCAAGATTCCACACAATTAAGACAGATTATAAAATTATAGATTTGAAGTTTCAGACATCACTTTTACATGTATTTTCTTGGCAGCCAAATATATAGGGCTGCCATGCATGTAATGTATTTGATCTTTCATCTGCAAGAAGGAATATTATATTCTCCTAAACTGGGCATACCGTCAGATTGGCTAAGCTGGCTGCAAGAAATTTATGTCTGGGTTCCCAGTATGGAGGACAATGCAGCAAGTGGTGAGGAAGATCCTCAGCCTCTACCACACCATAGACATAAATATGCTGAACAACCTGTTTTCATGGGTAGTGTCCTGTTAACATGGCAAATTGCATGGTTTGAAAGTGAATGACTGTAAAGGCTGATCTTAGGTTGTAAAGTGTAATGGTAATCAAGTAATAGGCTCTGTTGTTATTAGGGATGGACACAAACTGGCTCATGAAAGTTCATGATGAACTTTGGCTGGTTTGTGGTTTGTGAGCCATGTTCATGGACACTGGAACTGCCACGAACTTCCATGAACTTTCATGCAGTTCATGGTTGTTTGTGGCCGTTTGTGAAAAGCAGAAAATGGGTTTAAATGGCTCTGAGCCATTTAAACCCCTGCTTTCTGCTCTTCCAAAAAACAGCTGAGCCACAGGAGCTTCCCACCCCTCAGCTGTTAGATTTAAATGGCTCCATTTAACCTTCTGGTTCTGCTGCCCCCCTGAAGCGACGGGGAGCAGATCCGGAGGGTGTAAATGTCTCAGAGTCAGCAGAAATCTGGGAGTGAAATGCCTCCCAGGGGGCACTTCACTCCCTCCTGTCTGATTGCTGCGGAAACGCCAGGGGCCACCTTACCCCCTCCTGTCTGCTGGCTGTGGCTTTTCCCAGCCAGTGGTAAGTAGGGGGTGAAGTGCCTCCCAGGGGTTGAAGAACCGCCTTTGAATGTCCTGATTTAATGATCATAAATAGCCAGCATGTCATTGATAATTTCGGAGACTTTACATATATTAATTCAAGGGGGGCAGGATTACTGATTATATATTAGCTAATAATAATATATTACAGCTAATGTCAGCCTTCTCTGTGGGTGATCTTATGGGGAGTAATCATCTTCCCTTACTGTTGGAAATTCAGCCTTTAGATTCATTGCTCCCCCTAACTCATCTAATGATCCTTTGATACAGGGAGATGTTAAAATAAAAGTGAAAAGTGAAGATTCTAATTTTTTGCAATAAGGTTAATTTTAACTATTTAGTATTTTTACCATTTTAAAGCATTCTGTAAGTGACGGTCTGCAATGTGACCTCCAAGTCTTATCAAAAGTCAGCCTTACCGTGGCCAAAAGGTATAAAGCAATGATTTGATATTATATAGGTATAAGAGCTGCATAATTAAGTAAAACAAATTCAGTTGTATTAGCCACTTTAAATTGAAATACTTTTGTCAGTAATCTCTCTATATTATAAAGGCAATTTGGGATGGCATGTAAAATGTGCTCCCTCAGCCATAGGCTGAAGGAGTCGCCACTCACCCTGGGGACCCTGGCCACCCGCCTGCAGCAGCGATCACTGTCAGCAGAGGCTGATTGCTGGTCACCGGCTGCTCCCCAACAGACGGGCCCCGGCACGCTGCTGGGGTGGAGGGCCCTGGAGGTGGCCCACAGGCCACCGCCACCCAGCCAGGCAGGAAGCCAAAGCCGCCCAGCTGAACGCCTAGACAGTTGGGAGAAGGAGGAGGAGGTGCTGATGGCTCCGCCCACTCCCCACCCCAGCTGTGTGTGGGCTGCTGTGTCAGTGGTGGTGCTTCCTGGGAGCCTCTGGGGAGCGCTCACCGCCGTGTCTGCAGGGTCTGGGGGGAGGGCAGGGGGGCCCAGAGAGCCCTGATGCTGGTAGAGACCTGCGCCACAGAGGCACTGGCTTGCCAAGGTGGTCCATGGCCTGCTGCGGCTCCTGTGGCATGGGGGGAGAGGGGTCCAGGGAGCCCTCATGGCACCAGAGATCTGTGCTGCGGAGGCCTGCCGGGTGTGGGAGGGGGCAGGGAGAGGGGTCTGGGGAGCCCTGGCCGCCACTGCCCTCCCCGCCGGGTACAGAGCGTCCCTCTTGCTAGCACCCACTGTATTTCTGCCTACAGTGGTCCTTGCCCCTAGCGTTACTATATTCCCAAAAACTTTCACCCTATCATAATGCTACCACAAATGGAAGAAGTCTGCCTTTGAGTGATTACAGAACCAACAATTAGTTCTTGTATTACCATAAACTCTTGTAATTCTAACTAACAATAAGTGCTATTGATGAAGCATTTTACAGATATTCTTGAACAAGGCTGAAACAGAGAACAAGGAGCCTTTAGCAAGAGGTCCAAACTTTCCCCATTACAAATTTTTTTGGTTGGTAAAGTTTCTCAGCTGTAAATATCAAAACCAAAAACTGGAATAACCAGACTCTGACTTACTGTTTCATAGGATACAACTGCGCTATTTTTTATTAATTAATGAAAATAATCTGGGCTAGCAACTTGCCATGTGTAATATTGCCATTTGGTCTGGGCAAGTTTTATGCTTAATTCAAGAATAGTAGTTGCCAGTAGAGTAGAATGAGTGGCAAATTTGCTGTGCCATTTGTCCCATGTCATCATAATATTAGTAATCAGAGACTTTTTCAGATAGAATTTTTGCCTCTGGTTCTTTTCTTTTTTTAAAAAATAATCCCAATATTTTAAGGTTATAGATAGAAAGGTTTACTCTTTCTGTATTGGAGGATCTACCTAATCATGAAACCAACAGGTTACCATTGAATTTTTGAAATATGGTAGTAAAAAGAAATACTGGGGATTCTAAGACCCCCATCTTCAATTTCTACTGTGGTTGATTCCAGTTGATTCTTGGAGTCTTTCTTTCCCAAACAAAATCCAAGATAATCTTTTGACAATTTCAGAGTCTGAAATTTCAACTTGAGAATTCTGGAACAAAAAAAAAGAGCTTTGAAAGGACTGACAACGTAATAACACTGACCCTATCAAATAAAGATAAATTTAAGCCAGTGTGGTAGCTTTTCCTTAATCATCTGAAAATTGGACCTGAATTATATCTACAAAATAGGCTTTTATCTGCTGGTATATGAACCCCTAAATATCTAATTACTTTTGAAAATGGTACATTGCATAACCAGTTTTCCTTGTGAAGATCTTCCTTTGTTTTACTAAATAATAAACTTCTATTTTAGAGACATTTAACTTGTAGAGAGATATTAATTGCATATTCATCAATCACCTTCTAAAGAGTCTTGCTAGACTTATCAACATTTGTAACAAAAACTGCCAGATCATCAGCACAGAGACTCGGTTTGTAGCAGTGACCTGAGGTGGCAGGTATTATGCCACTCACTGTCCACTTTATCTTCCCTTTAGCTTCTCATTTCCTGCTGGCTGCTGCAGTTCTTAAGTAGGGGTAGGTGCTGAAAAGGGGACTTGATGCGCTGCCGCCAGTTCCAGTAGCAAGCAAAAAGTGGGGAGGGCACACCTCTTCCTTCCCTCCTGGTTGAAGCTGGAGGGTCAGAGGGTACTGCATGGTCAGACGAGGGAAAGTCCACTAAGGCAGCAGATTTTATGCCACTCACTCTACCCCATAGCCTCCTCTGAAATCTATCGTCGTATCCCTGTCCATCAAGACATCAAATATGTGTACCTGTGAGAGTCCTACAGAGTCAGTCACCAACAAGTGTCCTTAAGGAAAGGAAGTCTTTATTGAGAAAGGTCTGTGGTGGTCATCTACACGTTCTGTGTTCGTAATGGCTGGTACGATCCCCAAGCAGGGTAATTATACAGAATTCAAAAGGGTCTGGGAAAGGAATGTAACCAATCATAAAAATCATGGGAGGGGGAAACGATAGCCCTTTCCCAGCTCACTCCACCGGGGTTCTCGGTCCTCCACCAGTCGTGGACTAGGGGGCAGGGGGAGGGGTGGTGATGTTCATTCGAGAGGTTTACTCCTTCAGGGTGCTCCCGCCATTGGAAATCACGGGCTTAGAGTGTGTCAGCCTGGTCATGGAGGTCGGGGAGAGTGTGGCGATCTGGCTGGTGTACCGACCACCTGACACACCAGCCGAGAGCCTGCCGGCCCTGATGGAGGCCGTAACAGGCTGGGCGTTGGAACACCCACGGCTGATAGTTCTGGGTGATTTCAGCGTCCATGCCGATGACGCGGCTTCCATACAGGCGGCAGATCTGACGTCGTCCATGGCGGCGCTGGGACTCTCCCATTTTGTAACGACCCCCACTCACCAGGTGGGACACGCTTGATTTGATTTTCGCGGCGGGGGTAACGGTGGACTGGATTATTGCTTTGGCAGTACCATGGTCGGACCACTATGCCCTGAGGGCTTGTCTGAGCGTCCCACTCCAAACCTGTTTAGGCGGAGAGCGTATTTTAGCTTGCCCTTGGAGTGCGATGGACCCTGAGCGGCTCCTATCAGCTCCGAGGGATCCGAGGCCCCCTGGTGGCTCATTGGATGAGCTGGTGGAGGACTGGCATAGCCGACTCTTCACGGCGATCGATGAGATCGCTCCCAGACGCCCTCTGCGCTGCCATACTAGGCTTGCCCCCTGGTATACCCAGGGGTTATGGCTCATGAAACGGGAGCTCAGATGGTTAGAGAGATGGTGGCGCCGCACTCGTGATGAAATGTCAAGAGCATCTTATAGGACATTTATGAAGGCCTATGAGGTGGCAGTCAAGGCTGCTAAGAAGGATTATTATGCGGCTGAGATTGCATCCGCTAGCTCATGCCCGGCACAATTATTTAGGTTACTTTGGTCTATAACAGTATTGCCTCAGGGCAAACTAAATAGTAGGGAATTGGAGATTAGCTGTGAGGCTTGTGTGAGCTATTTTGCGGATAAAGTCTTGGTGCTCCGCCGCGACCTCCCCGCCACAATGGATACAATGAGTGAACTTGAGGCCCCTTGCACGTCTACGGAGCTGGGTTTGGATTCTTTTGACCAGCTCAGCCTCAAAGAAGTTGACAGGTTACTCGCGACTGTACACCCAACCACATGTGACCTTGATCCGTGCCCCTCCTGGCTTCTTAAAGCTGGCCACGAGGGGTTTCGAGGTGCACTTCGGGAGATTATCAACTGGTCCCTCTCCAAGGGGCAGTTCCCGAATGCACTCAAGGATGCGATGGTCCACCCTCTCCTAAAGAAACCATCACTGAACCCAGCCGAATTGGCTAATTATCGACCGGTTTCTAATTTGCCCTATTTGGGCAAATTAATAGAGAGGGCGGTGGCAATACAGCTCTAGAGTTTCCTGGATGATGCTTCAGTGTTAGATCCCTTCCAGTCAGGCTTTCGCCCAGGGTTTGGGACTGAGACAGTACTGGCGGCCCTCACGGATGACCTCCAGAGACATCTGGATCGGGGCAGCGTGGCGGTATTGCTGCTGCTTGACCTGTTGGCGGCGTTCGACACGGTCGATCATTGGCTGCTGACCCGCCACCTCGCCGACGTGGGGATACAGGGGCTTGCCCTGCAGTGGCTTGTCTCCTTTCTCCAAGGTCGGGGACAAAGGGTGGCACTTGGGGAGCAGCGGTCCCAGAGACACCCGCTTGAATGTGGAGTGCCTCAGGGGGCTGTCTTTTCCCCGATGCTCTTTAACATCTATATGCGCCCCCTTGCCCAGATTGTCCGGAAGGCAGGGCTGGGTTGCCATCAGTACGCTGATGACACCCAGCTCTATCTGATGTTGGGTGGCCGGTCTGGCTCTGGACCGGACAATCTTGACTGGGCATTGCACGTCGTGGCTGGTTGGCTGAGGTTGAGTAGGCTTAAGCTGAACCCGGCAAAGACGGAGGTCCTGTGCTTAGGTCAGGGTGGGCCAGGGTTGGGGCTCCCACTCCCGGCCTTCGATGGGGCGCCATTGGTGCCTGCGCCGGTGGTTAGGAGTTTGGGAGTGCTCCTGGACCCTTCTCTGACTGTGGAGGCCCAGGTAGCAGCCACTGCCAAGTCGGCCTTTTACCATCTGAGTCTGGTGTGGCAGTTGGTTCCCTTCCTGAGCCATGCGGACCTGGTTGCAGTGATCCATGTAACGGTCACCTCGAGGCTAGACTATTGTAACGCTCTCTACATGGGGCTGCCTTGGTGCAAATCCAGAGACTGCAGCTGGTGCAGAATGCGGCGGCGCGGTTGCTGATGTATCTCCCTTGACGGGAGCACATCTGACCAGCGCTAGCAACACTGCACTGGCTGCCTATAGCGTACCGAATTCGCTTCAAGGTGCTGGTACTTGCCTTTAAAGCCCTAAATGGCCTGGGTCCGACCTACCGCAGGATCCTGCGGGACTGCCTTTCCCCGTATGTACCCCAGAGAGCACTTCAGTCTGGGGCCCAACACCGTCTTGCAATACCTGGCCCCAAAGAAGCCAGGCTCACTGGCACTAGGGGAAGAGCGTTTTCAGTGGCAGCCCCTTCCTGTTGGAATGAGCTCCCGGAAGAGATCAGGGCCCTGCGGGACCTGATGCAGGTCCGAAGGGCCTGTAAGACAGAGCTCTTCTGCCAGGCTTTCCAATAGAGGCCGCCGCCCTTCCTCCCCCTCCCATGTTTTGCCAGCTATATGGGGCCTCAGTGAATACCATTTGGCCCAGATATTGTTATTGCTGGAAGGCTGGGATAGATGGTCGCCATTCAATGTGATTGAGTTCTACTGAATTTGTAGTGATGTTTATAATGTTTAGTGTTTTAATGTGTCAAATTTTTTTATTGTATTTATAATATTGAATCTTGATACGTTCAAGTCCTGTAAGCTGCTCTGAGCCTGCAATAGCGGGAAGAGCGGCCTAGAAATGTAATAAATAAATAAATAAATAGATGTAAAAGGCACCCAAATACTGGCCTGAGGTTCTCATGGAAAAAGCGGGAAGAAACAAAGCCAGACACAAGAAAAGATACATAGGCAGGCACCAGCAGTCTTCCAAGGTCAGAGTAGAGCAGGGAGTGATAAGCATGCTATGAGAAGTATAACATAACATTCCACACACCCGACATCACAGGGTGATGCATACCACCTCCTAGCATTAGCTGACAGTACCCAGGCTGGGCTTTGTCTGTTTACACCAAAAATTAAGTAAAGCAACTTATACCTGAGCACTTATTAAAGGAAAGCCAAGTTTAGCCCGCATCATGGCAACTGGAGCGCCCTTAGGCAGAACTAGGATTTTTTTTTTTTTAAAGATTCTGAATCCTCTCCTGGTGTTTAATTAGTATATTATTCCAACCCTACATTTTTACTCATTTATTTTACTCATTGGCCCTACTCTGATAATAATTTCAGGGCAGGATCAATCAAAAAGCCTCCTTTGTTGTGATAGAATTTTAGAATGGCCCCCAGTGTCTAAAGAGCTGTGAGTTTTAGGATTTCCAGGTGGGCCTTCTAGGAGAATGTTTCACTGAACATAATTTAGAAATGCTTGAAGTTCCTAAATTGATCAACAGGAATACTGTCAATGGATCACTAAAATTTGCAGGGCTTTCCCCCAAAGACCATCATGTTTGTCTTGGCATAGTTAAGACTTGGGGATACTTCTTTTCAGAAGTCACTAAGTTTGAACAGCAGCCTCCTAAACTGTACTTGAATAAGTGACTGTAAAACCATGTCATCTGCATACAAAAGAGGGAATTTTTTCTTGGAGCCAAGTGAGGGTGAGGTAAACTCTCTTGATGATATTGAGAAACAGATTAAAAATTAAGGGGGCTAAAACACATCCCTGTTTAACTCCTCTGCTTATTGGGATGTCTTCCGCCAGAGAACCAGAAATGCCCACTCTTACTTCAGTGGTTTTGTTTTGGAGTTCCTATAGGAAAAAAGGAGGCATTTGTCTATATTGGTATGTTCCAGTTTACGCCAAAGTCTCTCTCTGTCAGCAGTATCAAATGCAGCAGCTAGGTCCACAAATGCCACATAAAGGAACCCTTTATATGTTGTGTGGTAAGGCAGTATAGGGTCATGCAGTGATCTGTAGTATTTGGTCCTCTGCTGAAGTCTGTTAGTTCTAGGTGCATCTGTAAAGTGGAATTCCTGATTGAAGCTGTCTGAATAGTATGTTTGCAAATGGGGGTTGGTGACTGTTTTCTTTTCATTTTGTCTTACTGCTGAGTGCTTAGAGTCTTGTGGCTCTTATATTGAAATGCTGCTTTTGAGTTATGTAGCATAGGAGAAAAATAGATAAATAAACCTTAACTTTGAGCTGCATGCATTAAGCTACTGTTTCAGAGTCTGGGAAAGATATATAGTTGTGGAAATCAGATAATGAAACAGAGGACTTCCATCATGGCTAGAGACTTCAGTTATCACTGTATTGGTGGTTAATATTAATGTGATATATTTAGTACAGGGCTTCCTTAATTACTTGTGTTTTCCTTCTGTAGTAAGAGAGAAAATGGACTCTGTGGCACTATCAGAATTCTGTATTGGAGATATGCCTTCATTGATGCAGGTATAGTTTTCATTTCAGTTTGGCACTTGAATAATAATAGATATAATTTTGAATATAGTAAACATGCTTGGAAACCTGAGATGGTAACATGCTTGGAAACCTGAGATGGTTCCGAAATTCTACAGCACTCAAAACTCCATGTATTGAGTGGACCATCTCTATGTATATTTAGGTCCACATTTAGCCCAAGTGTGTTGTGAAACAAGGACAAATTAAAGAAGGGTGAGAGAAAGGCATGTATTCTTTGCTTGACTGCTGGGTCAGCAATAACAGCCTTGTGTGTGCAAATTTTAAATACCTGTCATGAGTATGTACTACTGTTTAACATGTAAGCACATTTCTGATAAATTTGGAAGCAACCTGGGACTGCAGTATGAACTATTAAGGGTTGCTATGAATCAGGAAGTGTGGTCTGATGCCGGGTTGCAAATTACCACTCTCTGGTTTCTGCACTCTAGCCCAAAGAGGGATATTATTATTACTTTCTCCCTGCTTAGTTGGTTGTCCTGAGCCTTTTTATCAGCTCTTCACACAGTCAGCTGCCTCTGAGAAACCATACTTGAGTTGCTCAGAATCAGTGCTTCCCCATTTGGCAATCTGGGCTGAAGTTTCAGGTTTCCCCAAAAGCAGCAAAACATGAGCTTGACAGTCCAGACATGCTTCATGGATTTTATTTTGTCTATCTCCATTTTAGTGATTCTTGAGTCTTACATTCAAAATTAATTCTGCATACATTTTAGTTGTCATAGCTGGTCCTAATGTATGGATTCATTTCAGAGATGCCCTGCAGAACAGCTCCTTTTAGCTTATGAGTGTCTGGATAGAGCAGTTAGTGCAATGGTGCATGCTCGCTCAGTTTTACCTGCTGGGACATTGGTGTTGGATAACTGGTGCAAAAAGGTAAGGACTGTAAAATGATACTCTAGACATAGGGTTGAATCAAGAGCATCCTTTCCCCACAACTTTCTGACCCCAGCAAAGTTGATTTCCAGGGTTGTGGGCCCCAGACCAATAGCCATGTAGTTCTGGGCGGTTGTACTGACAAGGGGGAAGGGGGTAGAATAATCTCTCTTACATTTTCCATTAGTAGGGCTTTAAACAAATAATAAGCTGCCATTCTTTTTAATAAACTGCCATGTTTTCTTGTGTTTAATTGTCTAACTCAGGCATGGAGAAAAACCTCTGATTTACATACCAGTGTTAAATATGATAAAGTGACTGTGTCTTTGGATCTCTTTGGGTACTTTCTACCAGCCTTAATTTCTTGCAGTCTTGTAGTAGATAAGCAAACACCCATGCAGTCTAATGTCTCTGCGGTGAAAAGCTATTGAGACAAACATAGCGTCTCTGGACTCATTCTCACAAACAAAAGATGAGATAAACTTGCATTTATCTCACTTCAGGCTGCAGGTGGAGATTCACATAACTGAATGCTCCTCCATACTCCAAAAGAAGCTGTACATAAAAGACTAGATATCATGAAAGAGAATTTTAGCCTAGCCTTATCTTTGATATGCCAGTTTTCTACTGAATGTTGTGTTCTCATGGGGGATGATATCAGATTCACAGGGTGAAGCATTTCATGTGAGCCCACGCCTGCAATGTGACATGGTGTAATGCAAGGCATGAGTTTACTATTTTATCTGTTTGTAAGACCTAGGCCTGTGTCTTAAGCAACAAGGGCTAATTTATTGACATGCATGGGGCCTGGGGTTTTAGGGTAGTAGCCACATTATTTTGTACAAAGACACTGCAGAGTTACGTCCTTCTAAGGGCTAAAATAGATGTGATTTCATCCACTTTAAAACAATTTAAAAATGCTGCAGCCCCTCCCACCCCCCGGTGTACCTTTTCAAGTGTTGAACCAGCCATGGGAGGTGCAGCTGTTTTGGCATTTGAAATGGGTATGTGGGAGGTGGGGGAAATAGAGCCTGCCACGCTTTGTGTCAGATCAGGATCAGGCCCTTGTGGCATTTCTAAATCACAGGTTGGACCAATGGATGCCATCATGTCTAGTTTGGCCCTAAGTCGAACTTGACATCAGTGGACTCAGAAGGGTATAACGCTTCTTAGGGTTGCACTGTATCTTTAGGATTTACTAATTTAAACAGAGGTAGGTCACACAGAGGCAGGTTGCTGATGTTCTCCTGGTGCCCAGCAAATGGGGATGAAGAGACTTAGGCAGAAGGTTAGCTGTTCGGAAAACATCCCCTTCTTGAGTGTACAGTTCTCCATTGTGGCTCCCACCTTATGGAATGGCCTGCCTGATGAGGTCAGGAAGGCTCCCACTCTCGTGGTTTTCTGCAAACTATGCAAAACTGAACAAAGTTTGAGTCCAGTGGCACCTTTAAGACCAACAAAGTTTCATTCAAAGTGTAAGCTTTCATGTGCAAAGCACATTTCTTCAGACAAATGGAATAAAATCTCAGGGGTTACTTACAGGAAAATAGTGTGGGGGGGGGGAGCTATTAGTAGGGGCCAGTCAGAGCTAAGATGCATATGCAGAGCTGAAATTGGATCAGGTGGCCGATAAAATCAATGGATAGCAGCAAATTAGCATATAAATGCAAGAGTTAACAAAGAGATGTGAGAATTAAGTTAGAGTCCATCAGTACCCATAAGACAAACCAAGCTCAAATCTGTATATGTGCGAGAACAGAGAATCAGGGTGTGCACACTTCTTCACATACATTGAAACAGATTTCCTCAAGTATTACATGTCGGGGGGGGGGGGGCTAGTTGCCAGGCAGAGCTGATTACAGTCAAGATGCATAAGTAACTGAACAATAAATATAGCTAAGATTGGAATAACACATATAGTAGTACATGTAAATAGCAGCAAATTGGTATACAGATAATAAAGGAGTTAACAGATGTGAGAACCAAGTTTGAGTCCAGTGGCCTCTATAAGACTAACAAAGTTTAATTTCTGGGTATAAGTAAGAACAGAATGACTTAGCATTTGTAGTGAGATAAGAAGCCTATATCTCTGTTAAGCCCTGGGGGTTCTATTGTCCTGAGTGTTGTGATTACTTATAATTCAGCAATCTCTCATTCCAGTCTGTTTCTGAAATTCCTTTGCAATAAAACAATAAAACAGTAGCTAAGCCAATCTTAGCCATATTTATTGCTCAATTTCAACTATGCATATGCATCTTGGCTCTGAGTGGCCCCTCCTAACAGCTGCCCCCACTTTTTTTCTGTAAGTAAAGGAGATTTTATTCAGGAGATTTTTTTCAGTTTGAGGAGATTTTATTCAGTTTGTCCAAAGAAGCACGCAAAAGCACGCAAAAGATTACACTTTGAATAAAGTTATGTTGGGCTTAAGGGTGCCATTGGTCTCAAACTTTGTTCTGCTGCTTTAGACCAATACGGCTACCCACCTGAATTTGCATGCAAAATTGAATTGTTCAGGAGAGCTTTTCTACACAGGTAATAGGGTTTTAGGGATTAGAATAGTTCAGAAAACTTGGGTAAAGGTTAGAGACTGTGGTCTATAGTTCTGTGTATACCTTGGACTACCTGTTGCTGTAAGTAGGATGCTACTGTGTAATTTTTAGAGTGTTTAATTTGTCATGCTAATGCTTATGCTTTGCTTCAGTTTTGTTTTCATATTTCTGATTGGTTCAAGTTTCTCCAATCCAAATCCTATTGCATTGTTTATTGGATGTCCCATCCTGCTTATTGTATTGACTAACTCTGTGTAATCTGCCTTGAGTCCCAGCAAGAAAGACAGATATAAGTAATGTAAATAAATTAATTAATACATTGACAAGTATCACCTTAAATTATTACAGTAAAATGTTGTGACTACAGTAAATTCTCCAGAAATCTCCAAGGGACTGAAAGGGATGTATTTAATACAAGATAACTAATGATGGAGGTACTGAGAAGGGCAATATCACTGATTTTTCACGTTTGGAGAATTGGTGACTAGTGTATTCACTGAGCCCTGACCTGGATGGCCTAAACTAGCTCAATCTTTTCAGATCTTGGAAGTTAAGTGGGGTTGGCCCTGGTTAGTTTTTGGGTGGGAGACCACCAAGAAGGACAATGTTAAAAGGGTCAAGCTAACCTCAAAATAAATATTATCAAACACACGCACACACACGCACACACACACACACACACAACACTCACATATCTATGCTATACTCAAGGGCAAAGATTAGAAGATTAAAAACAAACTGTCTGAAGATCAAACTACATAGAACATCTACACGAGGTTTACATAAGCTGTAGTCATTTTACATTCAGAGTTGATGATTGATGACCAATAGGACCATATGCATTTTGGCATCTAGGGCCTTCCTCAATGGTCAGTAAAGAGACACACATCCAGAAGTTAATATATATAAATTGAAGCTAGATGTTCCTTTCTGAAAATGTACAAAACAAGAAAAGAAGGCCAACATTATAATAAATATAAGTAATCATACGTTGTGCGATTGCTGAGGGAGCTGTATTATGCAGTGCATGGGTTAGATCAGGGGTGTCGAACTCATTTATTGTGAGGGCTGGATCTGACATAAATGAGTCCTTGTTGGGCCTGGTCATGTGTGTCATAAAATGTAATCCCAGGTAGTAGAGCTATAAACTTTATAAAGGACACAAACACAAAGGTTTTTTTTACGCAAAATAAAAACATGCTTAAAACATTAGCACTCTTGCAATATTTTGATAACTGACTCCTCTTGCTCTGAATTATTGCATTAAAATGCCTGTGCTGCTGCAATCTTGAGTATGCTGTTCAAGTGTGTATCTGTAAGATGCAACCCTACTTTTGATTTACTGACATTCACCACAGAAATCTCATGCTCTGAGTTCTGAGTCTAGGACCCAGGGGAAAAACATAAAATGGCTGAGTGATTGAGAGAGTCTGGCGAAGTAAGCTATGATGCAGCAGCAACAACAGAACTGGAAGCAGGAGATGGCCCGTTCCAGTGCAGGCCTGATAGAAGTCCTCCGGGGGCCTGATCCGGCCCCTGGGCTGCATGCTTGACACCCCTGGGTTAGATTGCATCAACCTTTAGCTCCAGCAGATAACTGATTGCAGTATGACAAATGTGCCACTTTATTGCTAATGTGTCACTTTATTACAACTTTTGGTTGAGACACACACATCCAGAGACTTGGGAAATTTCATACCAGGTGGGTTTGCGAATTCACTTCTTTTCAGATTTAAATGTTTATTTGCCTACTTATATATTCATAAATTCTAGCTGTTAAATAATTTTTGTTTGTAGATTATTATATCATTGAAGATTTTGTTGTGTGTGTGCAGTCACCATGAGAAGGTATCCATGGCCTACTTCAGGGATGGCCAAACTCGCTTAACGTAAGAGCCACATAGAAGAAACATCAGATGTCTGAGAGCCACAAGACATGAACAAATATCACACACATGTTTTTATTGGAAAATATGCAAATTTGCTTTTTATTAATATTAAATAAGATTGCCAGAAATAAAAACAAAAGGGGTAAAAACAGATATTGATAATGATATTTAAAGAGACAAATGCTTTCTTCAAGCTGGCCGGGGGGGGGGGGGGCGGCTTTGAGAACACATTTAAAGTTGCTTTCTTTCTCTGCTCCCCTCCCCAAGCCTACCCAGGGAGGGGAGCATTGGCTAGGGAAGGGAAGACCGATCAGGGAGGCATGCCTCCCCTTCACTTTCCCAGCTGCCCTGGTGGGAGCCGCACAATATATGTGAAAGAGCTGCATGTGGCTCCTGAGCTGCAGTTTGGCCACCCCTGGCCTACCTCGTACATTTTCAGCAACTGCACAACATTATGAGGCAGATACGTTTTTTATTCTTGGAGAATTCCTAAAAATTTTTGTTTGTTAAAAGTTATTTATTACTTATATTCATTATAATAATTTGGCCTTCATTTTCTTGTAATGTACATTTTCGGAAAGCAACACTTGGCTTCAATTTATATAACTTCTGGATGTGTTTCTCTTTATAATAGTATTATTGACCACTGAGGAAGGCCCTAGAGGCCAAAACACGAATGGTCCTGTTGGTCATTTGATATATTCATCGATCATCAACTCTGAATGTAAAATGACTACAGTTTATGCAAAGCTTATGTTGATATTCTATGTAGTCTGATCTTCACACTGTTTTTAAACTTTTAATCTTTGCCATTATGTACACCATAAATTTTATATATATATATATGTATGTATGTATGTATGTATGATTATATATATTTTGAAGTTAGCTTGACCCTTTTAACATTGTTGGTATATTTTGGGTTAAGTTTGTCTTTCCCTTTTTTGTCCTTTGTTAGACCACCAAGAAGGTCCAGGGTTGCTATGCAGATCTAGGCAATGGGAAACCAGCTCTGAACATCTCTTGCCTTGAAAACCCTATGGGGTTGCCATAAGTCAGCTGTGCCTTGACAGCACTTTCCACCGCCACCATATTCACTAAAGGCAAGAGTTGAGTTGATATAGGTGGAAAACAGAAAGTCTTCTTAACAAAGAATGATTAAGGAGCATGTGGGACATTGTAAAGCTTACTTTTTTATTTTGAGGAACGGAACAAAAGAAGAAGTTTCTTCATAAATAAGTGGAAATTTGGAATAGAATATATGCTGAAAATATTTAAAACAATATTCATTAATTTTCTTTTAAGTGTCTTGTTATTACAAGAATAAGTGTCATGTGTATATTGTTCAGTCTCGGATATATTTATGGTATAGATCAGGGGTGGCCAACCTTGCTTAACGTAAGAGCCACATAGAATAAACGTAAGAGCCACATAGAGATGTCTGAGAGCCGCAAGACAGGAACAAATATCACACACATGTTTTTATTTTTAAAAATATGCAAATTTGCTTTTTATTAACGTTAAATGGGACTGCCAAAAATAAAAACAAACGAGGAAAACCAGTTATAAGAAAGAGAGAGAAACTAGGAAAGCAAATAGATGGGAGGGAGGAGGGAAGGAAGGAAGGGAGAAAGAGAAAAAGCATGCCTCCCCTTTGCTTCCCCAGCCACCCTGCCAGGAGCCGCACAATATGTGTGAAAGAGCCGCATGTGGCTCCCGAGCCACAGGTTGGCCACCCCTGGTATAGATATTACTTTCTATTGTGGTCTGTAAAACAATTTTTAAAACTAATATCTCAAGGGATTATATAATATAAATATTTAAGAGTGAGTTTTATTAATTTCTTTTTATCAGCTGACTTTAAATGAGCAAAATTTGAATGGGTCTCCGGAAAATGAAACTGCCCAGAAATCAATGATAGGAAACAATTTTATTATGGATTTACATCTTGAACTTATTCTGGCTCAGCATCGAGTAGCTATTAAACTATTTAACTTGGCACAAGGTAAGAACAAGATGAATAGCCACAGATTGATGTAATTTATTGTTATTTCTGGAAATAAGATTTAATCCAAAAGTACCTTTTTATCCGTGTGATTATAAGTCATAAAATATTGAACATTATTGTTCCTATATTGGGCTTCATCCTGATGACTTAAGCCAAATTATTACTTTTATTGTGTGCATTTGTTGTTTCTGAGCACAAAGGCAGGAGATAAATTACCCTAATATGAATATATGTGGTCCTCCAAATTTAGAGGAAAATAAGGATATATGTTCCAAGTAGAGTATTACTTAATTTCTTTTAAAAATAATTGTCACCCACAGGGGTAATTTCGTAGAAAAAGAGGTGCAGGAGCTCATTAGCATAACTCATTAGCATAACTTATTTGCATATGCTACACCACCTGACATCACCGGAAGTATGTCAGAAGGCAAGAAAGAAAGGAAGGAAGGAAGGAAGGGGGAGAGAGAGAGAGAGAAAAAAAGAGCTGGCAGAGGGGACAGCTACTAATCTTCAGAAGGCTGGTTGAAGGAACAAGGACCTTTCCAGGGGATGGGGTCATTTTGCTGCAGCCATGACACAAGCAGGCATTCCCCTGCCGGAGGGGGGGGGGGCTGGCACCAACTCCCGGAGCTGAGCTTCCCCGAGCTCCTGCTCGAAATGACCCCTGGTCACCCAGAACAGTGTACAAGCAGACTGATAAATTACAATGTGTTTTGGAGGAGCCCCAGCTTAATCAGGGATCCCAGATGGTAGTACCTGAAAATTTAAAGATATGGTTGTATTATCCACACATTATGTGTGAGAAACTCTGATTTAGCAATAGGGATGGGCATGAACTGAATTTTTGCAGGTCATTTCATGGTTTGTGTCTGAACCATGAACTGAACCACGAACTGATATGCTGGTTCACAAACTGAACCAGGTCGCAAGCCATTTAAAGTTTAAACCCCTGCTTTCTGCTCCCCTTGGCTTTTTCCAGAGAGCAAAAAGCAGGGTTTAAATGTCTCAGAGCCATTTAAACTGAACAGCTGAGTGGCAGGGAGCTCCTCAAAGCCCAGCTGTTTTTCTGCTCTTTGTGAACTGCCAAGAATTGCATCAAAATTCTTGGAAGTTCATGGTGGTTCATTTTACAAACAATGCTTTGCAAACTATGAACTGCTCAAAATTCATGATGAACTTTAGTTTATCAGTCAGTTCATGCCCATCCCTGTTTAGCAACACTTGAACCCATAATAATTATGCCTGTTATGAAATATATGGAATTATACGGAATGTTATAAACGATGAATGAAATTTTATGTACTCCAATGCATGCTTTAATTTTAAATATTCCAATGAATGATTCAGATGAAATGAAAGAGAGTAGTACTAGTGTTGCAGTGGGAGCATGAATACAGGACTTACATTGAACTTTATGCATTGCGTTGTCTTAAGTAAATAGCATGTGTGATATAGACTAATGCTCTCTTTCTTGTAGACACCCAATGTGATATAAGCATTAAATTAAATTCCCCTATGAAAGAAGTGAACAAGTTCAAATGTTTAGCAGGTAATGTACATAATGTGTATTTGTAAAATATCTTATGGAGTTACCACATTTTGCACAAGGAAAATTTATGACCTGGCTTTAAAAATTGTTTCACAGAACAAGATGTAATGAATAAAATAAAAAAGAATAAATTGTCCAGAGCGCTTTTCCTGATGCAGAAGGCTGTACTGCTGCTTCCAGCAGAATTAGCCAGTTCTTCCCCAAACCAGCTCCTTGAGGTAATATAAATTATGTTGAAAATTAATGAACATCCTAATATAGTGCACTTTTCTTTATAATATTTAATTATCACACATAATTGTTTATTGAAAGACCACTCCATAAAATGATATCTCTGAGGATACTGCTGGCATTATAAATGTTCAAAAATAACAGTAGCAGCAGGCCTATTAGTTTTTTTGAATGTGGGAAAATAAATAAGCAAGTTTTTCCCCCTAACAATAAATGCAGAGAGGTTGATTCCATTTCTTTCAGGCTGCAACAGTTACTCAAGTAGTGAACATCCAAAGGTTTAATCAAAGATGCCAGGCCCTCAGACGTTGAAATAAAACTGTTTTTTTCTCAGGGGAATATTAGAAACATACTGTGCCATCTGCTTCTTCGTGAAATAGTTTATAAATGTAAAGAGGGTGATTCTGTTTCTTTTTGGCTAAAACAGTTACTCAAGTAGTGAACATCCAAAGGTTTAATCAAAGATGCCAGTTCCTCAGACATTGAAATAATTTTTTTTTCTCAGGGGAATATTAGAAACATACTATACCATCTGCTTTTCATGAAATAGTTTATATGTGTTCTCTTAAAGTGCTTGAGGTGAATCACTCAGAATACACAGAAATTTACTACCCTTAATTGCATCTTTTGCTATCCACTATTGGCATTACTGTTTTTATTTTCCATTGATGCCCCATATTTGAATATAAACTTTAAAGCAGGTGAAAGTTTGTATCATCATATTATTGTATTAATGGTCCAAATCCCATTGCAGGCATTTTGATGGGCTGGATCCAGTGAATGGAAATTTTCCCCTTCTGCTCCTGCTGTAGCCCCCTCTGCTCCTGAAACTGTAGAGCTGTAGATTTTCCAGGTCATATATAATGGTAGGAATGGACACAAACTAGGAAAATGCAGTTCAGTTCGTGACTGAACCATGAACTGAACCAGGAGATTTCTTCACGAACTGAAATGGTTCATGGTTTGTGGCCCTGCAAACCTGTTGAAAGGGACTCTAGTCCCTTTGAACAGGGTTTACAGAAAGCCCCCCCCCCCCCAAGTTTAGCAACAGGGAGCAGCTTGCTCGCCACCATTCAGTTGTTTTGGGCTGTCTTGTGCAGTCTCTTTAAACTTTAAAGGGACTGCAGAAGACAGCCTGAAACAGCTGAGTGGTGGGGTGCGCCCCCTGCCACTCAGCTGTTTTTTGTGGCTTACACAGGGAACAGAAAGCAGACTGGGAGTCCCTTTAAACCCCAGGTTTCTTCTCCATCCATGAACCACCACAAACTGCTTTAAATTTTGTGGAAGTTTGTGAACCATGAACAAGGCAAAATTTGTGATGATTTTTTCTTTGTGGTTTGGTTCTTGGCCGTCCCTGTATAATGGTATATCAAGAATGACACTTTTGGTAAATTTTATTTAACTTTTGTTCCTCAGTTTACCTGTAATGATCTCATGTAAGCTCCCCTTTCCCCCCACATTCAAGCACAAATGATATAGTACAAATTCAGCACCTAAAAAATTAAATAAAAAGAGAAGGGGGATCTATGAAGATGGACACTGAAAATCCTGTCTGTACTAGTTGCAGGAAGGTCTGTACCTATTGAGATACAAACTTTCACCCGCCCCAGATTCCTGCAAATTGTAGTGCAGTAACGTTTTTCTTGGCTTTAATTTTAAACCACAGGAAGCATTTGTTTTAATCCAAAAGGCAGAAGCAGAACAAAATGCATTATGTACACTCCAGCAACCTGCAACTACTGTGAAAAGCAAAGTTCCACCTCCTCCTATATTGCTCTCCAGATCTTATAGTTCCATGTCATTTAAACCAGCTCCATTTACTTCAGATGTGAAGGTAATTATTTTCACCATTGGGTTATACATTATCCCAACTGGGACAGCTTGTTTGGTCTTGACAGTTGAGGATATGTTAGTAGAATTATATTTTCCTTGGTTATTGAGAGTATGTTTCACTTTTTTCTTTAGTACTATTTTTGTTCAGAGTCTGCAAGTTTTTATCAGCTAATTAATTTTTTTATATTTAAGGTTTGACAGTGAAGTCTTTTCATACACACATGTAGGCTACTCACCACAGGGTGGTGCAATGTGCTCAGTTTTATCCTTTTAATGTTCATTTAAATGTTTGAAAATATTTTGATACATGATGATACAGGAAATGCACTACTGTGGTATTTACTGTTTAAAAACAAATCCTTGATTATTTCATTTTGTTTTATAAATTCTCTTGAAATATAAATGCATACAATATTTAGTTAGAAGGTCAGTACAACACATATTAATTTTGATGTATTTCTTTCAGCTGGAAATTTATTCTTTTTCTATTAAAATGAGTACTTAAACAATTTAAACAATTCACCTGATATTTAAATGTACTACGTTATATTTCTGTGGCGTGTGAATACCCAAAAGTCTTCAGCATGTGAACTTGACAGGATTGGCTTTAATTGCTGTATTGGTGCAGCACTATTGCAGCCATGCCTTGGAAAGCCAGGTATCCTGCTATAGTGAGAGACTTCTTGGCCCTGGCACTGGAAGAAAAATGGTGGGGAAATTTACATCTCAAACTTGAAGATGATGTCAGTGCATTGGTGTGACACTTTAGGAGTCTGTCAAAACCATATGGAATCCTAGAGTAGTGGTTCTCAAACTTTTGGAAGGCCCTGTCCCCTTGGTTCCATAAATTAATTCCCAGGACCTTGTACCTTACCCTATAAACAGCAGTATTCAGATTAGTTGTTTGCATGCCCCTCTAAGGACTATAATAACAATTGAAATTGAAAACAGTAAAAATTAATTGCACATTTATTCAAAATCCAATTAAAACTTTTTAGTTTAATTTATTCAACAGAATTGATGAACTTGATCTAGTGATACCAGCTTTTCAAAGTCTGATAGTCATTTAGCAAGAATCTTGGATACCACATTTAGTATCTACTTCAATGTTCCATAAATTGTTAATGGATGGGCTTGATGAAGTGACTAGTTTCCCAATATCTGGTTTACAGTTACTCAGCAGGAGTCTTAAATCACCACGTTCAATAACCTGGAGTCTTTTAAGTTTGCTTGAAGAGATGTTGGATGTCCACACTAAAACCGTGTTCCACCAAATAGGATGCTAGAAATGCAACAAGTAGCTTCTTAACCCCTGTCCATAGTGCTGGATAGCAATCAGAAATTTCCTTCTGTAACCAAAACTCTTGGTACAGTTTCTTAAAATTTGGTTTCAGCTCAATGTCATTTTTAGCTCAATTTGTTCTTCCTCCATTACCCCAATTTCCTCAGTATCTGTAAATGGATTTATCATCCAATTTCCATTAAAAGAAGATCCTCAAATTGCTCAGACATATCTTCAAGTAGCATATTCAAATGGTCACAAAAAGCACACAGATCATCATCTTGAAACCCACCTTTCTTTTCTAGCTCAGACAGGCTGGGAAACTGATATAGCTCATGATGGCCTAAATTGCATTTGAATAGAGTTAACTTTGAAATAAACATAGAGACAACAAATTTGGTCTTAATAAGATTCCTTTCCTTGCAACTGCAAATTAATTTAATTGAACTTTGCAAATAGTTCGGATAAATAAGCAATGCCATGCCTGATCTCTTTGAGTTCATTACTGAGCAAAACTGTACAACAGTGTCAAAAAAGTCATAAAATCATGTCACAGTTGCCTTTTGATAGCTGACAAACTTTAGTATGAAGCAGCAGTTGTTCAAAATCTTCATTATTCTCAACACAGAGTTCACAGAATAGTTGATCACTGAGAATATGGGCTTCAGTTTTATTCACTGCAGTAATGACAGTATGTAATGACTTATGCAGGTGATCACTGAGGGTGTTTTTAGAACCAGATATTGCCAGTGAATGTCACAGTGAATGGTAAAGACATTTGGCTCTGCTTTTTCAAGTAAGCAACATACCCACGGTAGCAACCAATTATTGATCCATCACCTGTGCAAACATGTTCGTAAGGGGAATTTCTTGCCTTGGAAGAACTGCTAAATTGATTCCCCTTTAGTAACCATTTTTAGTGATTTTGCAAATAACAGACTCTTGAGCCGAACTTTCATATTTATAAAGCACACGTAAGCAAGAAGGGATGATTCACTGCCTGGCAAAGTTGACTCATCCACCTGTAATGCAAGTTCTGTTGTGCTTTGTATGCTGCACGATGTATCCTCCACAGTTTCAGCCATTTCATCTATGTGTCTTTGCACTGAATTGTTGCTGAGAGGAATAATCTTCATTATATCATGTGGTGACTCATGCAAAACAGTACGATAGGGATGTACACCTCCAAGAAAAAATGGTATTTTTTTGGGATCCAGACATCAGTGACCTGAAAAATATCAGTGTTCCTGGTTATCCATGTTCCAAATACCTTAAAGTTGTGTGATTCCTCCTACATTTTAATTTTTCCTTTAAAAATCAGGTTTAGAAAAGAGTTTTTGAGAAATTATGAATCCTCATATAACCCCAGTTTCTCCCAGCAATCCCAGTTGAAGGAAGAAATTACGGGTCTTGGGTTAGTTAATGAGTGTATGTGTGTGAGAGAGACAAAAAAAGAAAGTAGCGGTGCCTTCAGCCCAATGGCCTCAACTTCCTAAAAGGAAGGATGTCCAGTAGGCAACCCCCCTCCCCCCAAAAAAACAAGCACAGCCACCTATAACCATACACAGGTAAAAAAGCAGGCTTTAATTCAACAAAGAGGGAAGGGGAATCAAAGCAGCGCACGCATATACAAAACTCAAACTTAGACAACACAACTTACAGCTGTAACCAGAGAGATAATTTTATTTCTGAGGTCTTCTGCATGTCTTTCACACACTGTCTGCTGCTGCTTGGATGGCTGTCTGTGGTGGTAGTGCTGCTCTTCAGGCTTTTTGTGTTGCTGCAGATCTCTAGAAGATGCAGTTCTCTTGAGGCTGCTTTTCGGGTCACTCCATTCTCTTCCCTCACTCAGATGGCTCCAGTCTCCTTTTTTTCTCCTCTCTTATCTGTCAGAAATCTATTTGCCCTCAGGACTCTCCTATGGCTCCTTTTCAGTGATAAAATACCCTTCTCCCCACTCCAATAAAGGGCCAGACCCACAGGGTTATACTTTCATAACCTAAAAATATTAATACTGGCTGCAACAAAATAACACATATGTAAAAAGCGCACTTCAGTAACTGAGAACGCAGAAAAATAAGGACCACACTCAATACTGTTATGTTAAAGACAACAGCAAAAACATGAAAAAATGACAAAAGAGAAATTCACACGGTGACGACAATTTCTCAGAATGTGGTATACTGGTCTGACTAGAGCTTTGGTGGTATATTTACCACAAATATAGTTTTCACCAGATTTCAACATTATGCAGAGGCAGAAGTCATTTGCAGAGTGTCATTTGCTAGCATCTAGGCTCTAGCCTGGTCAATCATGAATAACTGAACAATGTGGTCAAAGGAGCCCACCTGTAGTGCCCCCCTGCTGCTTTTTTCCTCTTAACACCCCATAGGTAATCCCTGCCCCCAGGGGTAATATCACCCACTTTGGGACTTACTGTCCTTGAGCATCATGGCAATGCACCAATGTTACTTCTGGGTTCAACAATGGTGATATTGTATGGACCAATAAAGATCTTTCTATCTGAAAACTTAAGATGGATAAGTGATGTGTGCAAGCCCCATCTTTTATTAGCACCCCTAGGTTACAGACATAACAGGTTTCCTGAAGGGACATTTAAACCCTGAATCTGCAAACTATGGCTAATGGGCCCCAAACTGTGGTAACTGAGCACCAGTAAAAGTTTGAACGTTAAATTTTTTAGGTGTGTAAATTAGAATTCAAATGAATTAAAGTTAGCAACACATTTGGTAGCTACTAAATTAAAGAAGATGGGTCCTAGCCTTTAGAATAGAACTCATTTGTTATATGGACTGGATCTGAGGTAAATCAGATTTTGTCATGCTAGGCCATGTGTGTCATAAAATGTAATGCCATTGGAGCCCCACATTAGGAGGGCTTTGTGCTAAAATGAATATTTCTCTGCAAAACTGGAGTTCCTTGAGTTTGTAGAACTCTATACCTTAACTGTTGTTGGTCCCAAACCTCCCCCCCGTTAAAAGATGCCTGCCTAAAATGGAAAGATGGTGGAATACTGGGATTTGGCAATGCGGTTTTTAAAATAAAACATCAAGAAGAAAGACAAGGATCACAGCAGAAGGACGCCCCACTGGTGAGGAGGATGATGGAAGCTGGATGGGTGGTAGAGAGGAACACATTCAAAGGCCAAGTGAGCTGGGAAGTTTGGTAGCCCCACCTTCTGCTCCCGGCACTCAGAGGCAGCTCAAGCTCAGAAGGGTGAGCACAGGAAGGGGAGGGGGTGGAGGGGGAAGAGAAGAGAGCCTCACTCTTGGGCCAGATTAAAGCCCTAGCATGTCTGGTTTTGGCCCACAGACCGTAGGTTTGACACCCCTGGTCTAGAGACTGCAGTAATAAGGTAGTGCAATATTTCCATTGTGCAAGTGAACAGTCCCACCCAGTGGGTTAAAGAAAATATGTATTGATATAATGTAAATATTTCCATTATGTTTAGAAAATCTTTACATCTTTACTTTCATACTTACTTTTAAGTGCAGTTGGATCACTGAAACAATTCACTTTACAGTGCATTTAATCTGACAGATATTCATAATAAAATTACTTTGGAACCTAAAATTATAGTGATTTTGAAAACAGTTTCCCAGTAATTGACAATTTAATTATTTAATAAGTAGACTGGTCCTATAACGTGGAAATCTGGAAATACTCTTCTTGAGTATGTTTAGGATTGCAGCTTCAACTGTTAAGTAGCTTCAAATATTTCAATAGCTGTTTTTTTTTTAAGGTTTCGTGGTATGCTGTTTTTGGATGTGTAGCACAAGGAAGCATACCAAAAGTCCGGTTAAATAACTACAATCTTAAGAACACTGCAGAACTGGTAAGTTCTCGTACAGTTCCTGTCTGAGACAAGACTATTTTATATGCCTCTTTCTGAGCCACTCAGGTAGCATGTGTGGGAAGGGTCCCATCTGAAATGTAACATTGTATATATTCATAAAGGTGCATTTGGGACAGGAGTGTCTTTATTTTTATGTTGCTACTGTGGTTCATAATCTGAATCTGAGTGCTGGCTCTGTGGCAGACCCTGAAAGCACTATGGAACATTGTATCTCAAAGAATGAAATAAGTTGGGGGGGGGGGGGGGGGATGGTTTAGCATCGGTACATGGCGGATGCTTAAAAATCTAGCTTCTCCGCTCTTCCCCTCTTCGACCTGAAAAACAACCTCCAATTTCCTCTCTATCACCTTAATTCCTACAATGGGAAGATCAGGAAACCAGAGAGCAAAGAATGACGTGCAAATGCTGCAGTCGAAGATCAAATTATTTACAAAAGAAGAAACTCGGGCCCCGGCAATTTCCTCCCAACAACCTACCAAGATGGGGGACGGGACCTCGGCATTAGAAGACGATGGATCCACTCTGTCCCGCCATGACTTCTTCACGACTATTACTCACCTTGAAAGCACTATAGCTGAGCAAATTCGTACTGCTATCAAGCCTCTCACTGATGAGCTAAAATTCATCACCGAGACTTTATCGGAAGTATCGAAGGCAGCTGAATCAGCCATGGAAAGTGCTCTGCGGCACAAGAAAGTACGCAGCTATTACAACGATCGGAGGAATGGGCTCGCTCAAAAATCCTCACCCTAGAAAACCACTTGAATGAACGGAACCTGAAATTTCGGGGAATTCCTGAGTCTTCCAAAGGTGAGACTGAACTTAAAATCTTTTTAGCCACCTGGCTTGCCCAATCATTAGATCTGGAAGATAATGTGGCCCCTTTAATTGATAAAGCTTACCACATCGACCCCAGTCAGCGCCGGTCTGACTCCTTTGCAAGAGACATTTTAGCCACCTTCCCTGATAGCCGCACCAGGGACGTCATCCTAAGAAAGTCCCGGTCAGAGGGAGGTCTAGCTTATCAGAATAAAAAAGTGCAAGTTCTCTTAGACTTATCCATGGAGACTCTGCAGCACAGAAGATCACTCAAACCGATACCCAATTGCTAACTGAGAACAAAATCCGATTTCGGTGGTCGTCGCCCTGCGAGCTTCTAGTGATACACCAAGGCCAACGATTTAGTGCTTCAGATATTTTCAGCGGTCACAAGCTCCTTACAGCCCTAGGGATTGACTTTCGGCTTCCTCCTTCTACCCCAGAAAAGCACCGTACTGCAGATTCGGCAACGTCATTCAAATGGATCAGAGTGCAGCGCAAGCCTGTCCCTTGATCATCTTTAAATACTGTAGCTTCTTTATGGCTGCGTTCTGGAGGTTTTTAGATTTTGTGATTCTTATGGTGAAGTTAACCGGGTTATTTTCATTGCTTTATAAATTTCCAATTATTAATGCCTAAACCATTTTACTTTTCATGATTATTTTCTTTTATTTATTATTAGGTGAAGTAAACCTATTATATTTTCCTTTATTATTCTTTTTAGTCTTTTTGGTGAAGATAACCATAGTATTATATATAACCTAAATGGTATAGATTTATTTTTGCTATATATATATATATATATATATATATATATATATATATATATATATAATAGTATTATATATACATCCAAATTTTTATGGTATAGTTCATGAAGGTATAAACCATATTTTAGGTAATTCATTTTTGTTTAAGATATAAGGAGATCCATATGTTATTGTTTATCATATCTACTTCATTTCAGTAATTTTATGGTGCAGTTAACCTAGTATATTTTCCTTTTATGTCATTTAAGTTTTATGGTGAAGATAACCATATTGATATTTATAATTTAAGTAATATACTCTTATTTAGGATGTATAGAGCTTTATACAGTATTACATAAGGTGTATTTAACCCAATAAGTTAATCATATTGAATTTTTTAACTTAAATAATTCATTTTAATTTTGAAGTATAGCATATTGAAAAGTATTGTTACTTAAACCCTATAACCCTTTTTTATGGTATGATTATTTCTGTCCAAATATACCCCTTGATTTTTATGGAGCAGTTTAATAGGTAATATTTAGTATTTTTAGCAGCTTACTTAAAATTTTGTAGGACAGTTTTTAGTCTCCCAAGTCTAGTTTACTTTAATACTATATGGTTTATGAATTAAGACTTTTAATAGGGAAAATCAATAGTAATAATTAACCTCACTTCATAACTCTCAAGACTTCTGAGTGGATTTGATTTTTTTAGCTAATTTTTCAATTACAATATGATCAAAATCACATTTATTTTGTTGTATTAAGGTACAGTTAATCCACTCTTGTTTATATTATAAAGGTTTGAAGACCTGTAATGACTCAACGGACTCAACTAATCTAATGTTGAAAACTACTTTAGATATACAACCTTAATGTTTTATTTTATAAAATAGGAAAACTTAGCTATTTAGTTTTCCTCTTATTGGAGGGTAAGATTTTTTCTTAAGTTTAACTTTAACCAGGGAAGGGTAGGGGCAGCTACTGTTTACCCCTCCTTTGTTTGAAATTTTATTCTTTCTTTAATAGTGAATGTTCGTAACCTGTGCCCTGTAAAGACAGGACCGGCTTGCCTGTAGAACCCTCTTATAGAGGGATCGTAGTAAATCCTGTAGTTAGTTAAGTTTATTTTGTAAATGTTTAGACTAAGTTTTCTTTCAATGTTGGCATTTAGTCATGACATTTTAAGTACTTTTACATGGCTCCTACTGGTTTATATTGCTGGTACTATTAACCTTCAACAACTTACCAACAATATGGATAATACATTTAAGATATTGTCACTAAATTGTAGAGGTCTTAATGTTAAATACAAATCTAAAAAACTGGCCTCCTCACTTGCAAAAATGCATCCTGATGTAATCTTTCTTTAAGAGACGCATCTCAAAAAATCAGATAAACCAGCCCTTAATTCAGAATGGTTCCTGCAATTCCAATCGGCTGGAACCTCAAAATCTAGAGGAGTTGCAGTCCTCCTCTCCAAAAATGTCCACTTTCTTTTGCAATCTCAACAAATGGATCCGAAAAGTAGATTTATTTATTTTTAAAGTCTATTGAATAACCTACCCTACACAATGGCATCCATTTATGCCCCAAACTCAGGACAGGAGACTTTTATAACTGATATAATGGAAAAACTAGATAACTTTCATGAAGGGCAAGTCATAATTGGGAGTGACTTCAATTATATTGCAGACCTGCAATGGGATAGGTCATACAAGCCATTTACCTCCCTTCCACAACAACCTAAAAAACAAAAACATAGACACAACCAATTATTTCTACAACAAGTCTTTGAGAAATGTGACTTACAAGATGTGTGGCGAGCACACCACCCTGGCATGAAAGACTACACTTAGTACTCCCCTAGATTTGACATTGACACCAGAATAGATTATATTTTAGTCTCTAATTCGCTTGCCCATCAGGTCCAGAGTGCAGATATAGGCCTCCGAACTCTGTCGGACCACGCATGGACTGAGTGCTCTCTACAGTTAGATATATCATCTCCAAAATCAACGTTATGGACACTCAACAGAAGTATTTTGTTTCACCCCCAAATCTGTATAGACATTGAAGACGCCATTAAGGAGTACTTTAAATTCAACGTTTCCTTCAGAGTCTCAGAAAACATAGTCTGGGACGCACTAAAAGCTGTGATACGAGGTAAAATCATATCATTGACAGCCACCACAATAAACTTAGAAATTCTGCTAACCAAGAACTGTTGTCTAGTATTAAACTATTGGAAGACACCCATAAAAAAACTGGCTCTAACCACACATATAAACAGCTGATGGCTGAACAGAAAAAATTAGAAGCCTTAGAAAACACTCACATACAGAATAACTTATTACATCTTAAATACAAGTTTTGGTTTAGACATCCAAGATCCATTAAGTTATTGAAATGGAGACTTAATAAACAAAGGGTCAGCAGACAAGTCAAAGCAGTTTGAACATCATCAGGTGCAGTGACATCCTCCACTGAGGAAATCTCTAAAATGTTCACTAATTACTATAGCGAACTTTATAGCTCAGGATTTCCATCTCAGAGCAAAGTAGACTCCTTTTTATCCTCCAACACAATAACTAAGACATTGGTGCCAGAACACAGCCAGAGTATGGAAGCTCCCATAACAACGACAGAACTTCTGGAGGCCATAAAACACCTTAAACTGAATAAAGCCCCAGGCCTAGACGGTCTCCCCTCCAAATTTTATAAGCGATTTGCACAACATTTAGTTCCTCACTTGTTATCAACTTGTAACTATGTTCTCCAAACTGGCATTATGCCCGAATCATGGCAACAAGCCAAAATCATTGTGATCCCCCAAAAAGGTAGAGACAGTTTAACACCTCAATCCTTTCGCCCAATTTTGTTATTAAATAATGATTATAAAATCTTCACAACTATTTTAACTTCCAGACTCAACAAATTTATAGGACATTACCTACATACTGATCAATCCGGCTTCATTCCTAACCGCAAACTAACGGACGACATTAGGAAAACCATTGATATAATCTACTATTCAAAAACTAAATTGAAAAACATCGGCCTTCTAGCCTTGGACTTAGAAAAGGCCTTCGACAAAGTCAAACAAACTTTCTACATGCAGTCATCAAAGAAATGGGTTTCGGCACGACATTCCAGAGGGTAATTAAGTCTCTTGATTCAGCTCCACATGCACAAATTTCAATTAACAACACAATTTCCACTACCATATCTCTCACGCGAGGCACAAGACAGGGGTGTCCATTGTCGCCCCTCCTTTTTGCCATCGCCATCATACTGCTTGCAAACAAAATTAGATCCTCACCAAATATTTCAGGGCTGCAGCTTCAGCAGTCAGATTTCAAGATAAGTCTGTTCACTGATGACTTCGTCTTGTACTTATCTAATCTAGAATCCTCTTTACCACACCTGGAATCCTTACTCTCAGAATTTGCCATGGCTTCAGGTCTTACAGTAAACCAGTCTAAAACCACCTTTTATCCCATTAACCTTTTAGAGCAGACTAAATCTTTTATTAAGCGCACTTATCAATACCAATGGATACAATCCCATTGGTCTTATTTGGGTATTAAAATGCCCCTTCACTTTACAGACCTTTTTCGAATGAATTATGTGGATATGGTTGAAAAAACTAAAATTTTACTAGAGCAATGGCATAGAGAAAAAAATATCTTGGCTGGAAAGAGTACAAGTTCTTAAAACATTTGTCTTCCCCAAATTTTTATTCCTCTTTCGGGTCTTACCCATCCCCATTTCAAACTCATTATTTAAACAATGGCAACTTCTTTGGTCACGGTTTATTTGGGGATATAGAAAATTACGTATCCAGTTTTTAACGTTAAGATGCTCTGTGCAATTAGGAGGAGTGTCTTTACCAGATCTAAAGCTCTATTATGAGGCTTCTATCTTATCCAATATAATTAAAATATTGAAAACTGATCCCCAGCCAGACTGGGTTCCTTTGGAAGAAAACTTTTTAGATATGAATCAATATCGCTTTTTACTTTGGGAAACCAAAATCAATTCTTGCTTTAACCATTCCTCCCATCCATTTGTTCCAGCCTTATTCAAAACATGGAGAGTTCTGCGCCCTAAATGGGCACCGGGTACCTCTTTAGCATCTTACTACCTGAGGCAATCTTGGTTTTTCCCGGCATTATCTCCTACATCCTTCCTGAAATGGAATCACCCTAAGTTATCAATGTTGTATAATTTAACTCGAAAACAACAACTACTAGATAAACCTAGCCTGGATGCATTAGCCTCTGTTACTTTGCCGTGGTTAGAATATTTCCAGTTATGCCATTTATTTAATACCCCGTCACTGAAGCAGACACTCCAAAGACCATGTACTGAAGTTGAAAAACTAACAATTTCTTCAAAAGGTGGTAGTAAAGGACTAATTTCGAAACTTTATAAAAAATTTATTGATCCCAATCCTGAAGTTTTACCCTCCTACACACTTTCTTGTTCTAAAGATCTAGGTGAAAACCTTCCTAATTCATTTTGGGAAATAGTGTTGTCTTCCTATGTGACTGAAACAAAATCTTTAAATATACAACAACTCAATTTCAAGATACTTTCAAGATGGTACCTAACACCATTAAGGTTACATAAAATTAATAACCAACTCTCACCTCTATACTGGAGAGAATGTGGAGAGATCGGAAATTATTTACACAACTGGTGGGATTGTCCGATAGTCCGAGCCTTCTGGCAAAAGATTCTTACCCAAATACACTCTTTAACGGGATACCTTCTTCCAGAAAAACCAGAATTCATATTATTGAATTATTGGAAAGATGTGCACATTCCTTGACACAGTATAGGCTTAATTACCATTTTGCTTTCAGCAGCGAAATCCATTATTGCCCACTTGTCAATCAACCTCTGGTATTCCAGGATTTGGGATAACCTTCTAATGGACAAGATTTCCGACCGACTCACGAACCAAGGTCCATCATCCGACAAATTAGCTTTTTACTGTAGATGGCATCCCATTTTAAACAACCTTGACTATGTTCTTGAAAAAAACACGACAAGCTAGCAATCTCAATATTATTCTTTTATTAAAAAACATTGGTCTTTATTCTAAAGCTTTGGATACAAATTGTATGCCTTCAAATTGTATGCCTTCAAGTTGCTTCCTGGCTCTGGGATTCAGAGGCTTAGTGCCTCTGAATGTGGAGGGTTTCTCTCAGTCACCATGGCTATTAGCCACTGATAGACTTATTCTCCATGAACCTATCTAATTCCCTTTTAAAACTGTTTATTCCTGTGGCCATCACTACATCCTCTGGCAGTTTGCATCACCTTACACTTATTCATTCCAAAACTGCTTCCAGGCACCTGCTCATGGTTTCCACAGCTTCTGTGGTGTCTGCTGGTTGTGTGAGAGAGAACTGACTGTCATCTGTATATTGATGGTACTTCAGCCCAATTCTCTGGATGACCTCTCCCAGCAGCTATACATAGGTATTGAAAAACATAGGGAGTTAGTTGGAACCTCGGGGCAAAGGAATAGTCCCCCAGCACCATTTTGAAATCTACCCTTGAGATAGGACCAGAACCACTGCAGAACAGTGCATCCCAGACCCGTAAGACAATCCAGAAGAATACCGTGGTATTGAAAGTCATTGAGAGATCCAAAAAAATCAACAGGGTCGCACTTCCCTTGTCCATCTCCCGGCACATGTCATCAAGCAGGTTGACCATGGCTGTTTCAGTCCCAAAGCCAGACCTGAAACCAGATTTGAATGGATCTATAGAATCCACTTCATTCAGAAATCTCTGAAGTTGGCCAACCACCACTCAATCACCTTGCTCAAGAATGGTGCATTGAGACTGGATAGTAGTTATTCAACTCTCCTGGGTCCAGTGTAGGTTTCTTTAAGAGTGGCCACAAGGCAGGAGAGACCACTCCATCTCTCAGCGAGGCATCTGTTGTCTGCCAGACCTAGTCTGCCAATCCTTGTCCCCGGCAGTAGCAAGGAGGGGCAAGGGTTGCACAAGCAGGTGGTAGGTCTCAGGCTTCCAAGAATCCTGTCCACATCCTCAGACTTCACAAGCTGATATAATGGAACGTATAGGCATACTTGTTAGGTGAACATTTCCTTTATTCTATTTGCAGAATTAGAGGTCCTGAGGCAGTAAAGAAATAGGTAGCAAAGCATATCAAATTAACTTGGATTTGTTCAGATCTGAGGTGTTTCTGGTAGTGGCAATAATCTCTGATTATAATGAGTAAGTCACATTTTTTCCTGTTGGGAATTTATAACTGACTGGGGTCCCGGTCACATGAGTGAGATAATCCGGGGGGGAAGTGAGGCTATTTGCTCTGGAGTAATTTGACCCGCAGTTGCGTGATCACACAGTTCTGTGAAGCTGCGGGCATAGCCCACCACTGTGTGATCAGATGCAATTGCGGGTGAGTCGGGGGGGGGGTTTGCCTTTTTTCTGATGCACTTAAATGGGGGATCAGTGAATCGCATCGCCGCCCTGAGGGCTTCCTATGGCAGTATGCGATGAAGGGGGAAAAAACAACGGCATGGTGTTGGGATAGCCTGATCAGACTATCCCCCAACACCATGAGTGCGCGCTGGAGTGGTCACACGGGGAAGGTCCGTCTGTGGCCCATAGCAAACCTGTTTGATACTGGGCTTTCCCTAGTATCTTTTAACTCTGCTTCTTTGGCGGTGAGAAACGGGTTGCCGATGGGTGTGGGATGCTTGCCAGATGTTCTGGTGTGATTGCGCCCTTAAAATCCGCATGGCATTCGTGCCTATCGCACGGCTAATTTTGCATGTGATCGGGGCCTAAGTAGGTCTTTTGTTTAACTAGGATATAAAATAGTGCACATGTTACTGTAAAAGCTTTGTTAACTGGACGATTCAGTTAACTGGCATATTTGGGATCCAGGGCCCACCCAAGTAAGTTGTGTGTTGCCTGCTTGGCCTTACTGCTGTCTTGCTGTCACTGTGCTGCAATGGCGGCAGGTGCATAAGTGACCCAGGCAGATGTTGTACTGAGACTGCAGCAGCAGTGCTAAGGAGGTGTTGCTGCAGTGGGCTGCAGGTCCTGGCCAAGTCCCTGTTATGGTCACCACCCACTAGCCTCTTGCTGCCAGAGAAAAGCTTTGCTAATTGGCATATTTGGTGAGCCAGCAGCCCCCATTCCCCACAGATGTCAGTTAGCAAAGTTTTTACTGCATCATTGTTTACTGTAGTGTCAATACTTGTAGTATATTGACTGTATTGTATTGTATCTGTGGCTCCTATTGACATGTAGGCCGATCACTATTCTGGAATTTACTTTTCTTGGATTACTCTATTTTTAATCAGTTCAGAATTGTTTTAATCACTTGATTTTGTTAGTTTTAAATTATTCAGATCGGATGTTTGGTTCTACCGTACTTTATTTTAAACACTTTATACAAAATTTTGTCTTGTCCAAAAGCTCATGAGCTGTACAGATGAACCTTTTAATAAATGGAATGGAATGTTTTTTCCTTTTTAAAAAGCAAAGTTATTTTGTATTAACAGGTTCGAGCTGATGAAAACTGTGTCTTAGAAGTAAAAGATTTAGAACCCAATGAAATGTACGTGTTTGCAGTTGCAGCGTACTCCTCAGATGGAAAACTCATTGGTGATGGCATTGGGGAAACAACAAAGCCAGTTCTTGCATACCCACCTCTTTCTGCTGCTATTGCCAGAGCATACCTGATTCAGGTAGCAATGATTTTTCAGTAAGCTGTCTTGCATTTTTAATTTTATTTATAATTTTTCTTGATTTGCAGTATTACTATTGTCCCATCTCGCTTGGCATTTTGGGGATACAAATATTGTTAAAAAGTGGGAAACAGAATGGAGGATTGGATCCAGTAGAAGGGGGTCATAGAAGGATCTTACAGAACAGATCTTTCCCCACCTTCCCCTTGCTCAAGCAGCCTGCCATTTGCCTCAGAACTCCTCTCTGGGGATAAAACCGCCTTGTAATCAAAACAGTCCACTGGACAGTCTGCTGCAGCAGCAAGGGGAAATCAGCAAAACTGCCTCTCTGTTTCCACCACTGATGCAAACTGTGAGCAGAAGAATAAACAAGAGGTGATTTTGGCTGATTCCCCTTGGCTGCTGTAGCACCCCTTCCTTCAGCACATTTCATTGACTGCATGCATTGAGTTCATGTGTGTAGTCTTCAGACATCCATATGCAGAGGTAGATTTTACATTTTAGTCTTCTGATGATGTTTCTTTTCATAAAATGAGGCTTTCTTCAAAACCTTTGAAGATTGTCCATGTTTCCCACTATGAAAACTTCAGTAGATGTATCTGTCAAAGCTTCTACATTGCTTTTACCTGTTATTCTAAAGCTGTTCAGTTCCTGCTTTCCTCACTCTGTTTCTAGCTCTTCCTGGCCCCTACATTAGCTTGTGTGATCTCTTGCTTCTCCCCTCCACCCTCACACTCACAACATGATGTATTTTTTTCTACAAGCATGTGGGATTGCTGATCTCACATAATCATCCTGTTCCCATTCCTGCATTCCAGCAGGATTATGAACCCCCTTTGAAATCAGTAAGACATACAAAACTGTGTTTCCTCAAGTTGTTATGGGAGTCCAGCTTCAAGGCTGAGAGATGCTACTTTATATGATGCATTCCCTTTGATTCGCATATAACCAAAGAAGTACTGATTATTTTTGTTGATGATCTAATGACTAGCTTTAATTTTGATTAATGCAGCTACAAATATCCACAGAACAAAAATATCATAAAGTGTTCTTTTCTTCTAGTGTGCTTTTCAGACTGAGAACTATACATTATCCAAAAAGGCATTTCAGCCCCTATGGGATTATTTTGTTTCAGCTCCTCATTCTCCTGTTGCTGATGCTGAAATTGTTTCTATAAGCAGCAGTTTGACCATAGCTCAGTACAGGTAACCAGCAGAGAGGATTTTAAAATTATGAATAGAGTTATAGGCCTATCTAAGCATGGAGACTGTATCTTATGTATATATGACAAAATTCTAGAGGTGATCAAGGGAATTAACTATTTTTAGGATAATTAAATCAGCATAGTATTCTTATTTTATTAATTATATCTTGATTTTTTGATAATACAAGAAGGGGGACCTGCGATACTCGTGGGGGGGGGAGTATCCCAATCCTTCTCTCACCCCCCTCCAGCGGTGGTGGCAGCAGTGAACCCCGCCGATCCTTCTTTTATCCCTTCCTCCAGTGGCGGCAGCAAACCCCGCCAATCCTTCTCTCACCCCCCTCCCTGGTGGTAGCAGTGAGCCCTGCCAAGCCTTCTCTCACCCTCCCTCCCCAGCGGCAGCGGTGAGCCCTGCCAAGCCTTCTCCCTCCCCACCCAGAACCGGCGAGGCCTGAGTGGCTCACAGCCACAAAAGTAACGGAAATCAGATGTAAACACAAACAGTGAATTTGTCAGTGCAGCCCTAAGTAAAGTTACAATATTTTAATTAAAAGGATGTAACTATTTATGATTACACCATTCCATCTTTTTTTAAAAGTGATGTTACAAAGCATGATTTAGGGCCAAGGGTCTGTCCTAGCAGCAGCAGCAGATGAAACAGCTTTTTGCCTAGAATTCTGAAACTAGTGTTTATTATTATTAATATTAACAAGTGTGCCCGTAATTCTTATGAGGGGGGGTTATTCCTTCCCCCCATTTTCTCATTGGGCCCAGCATGTCTCCTGGGTTGTGCTGCTGCTGGCATGCTCTGCATAGCTCCCAGGCTGTGGCTGCTGCCAGCATGCCCAGCAGGGCTCTTAGGTTGCTCTGCCACCTCTGCCAGGCCCAGCGGGAGTCCTGGGCTGCCCTGCCACTGCTGCCGGGCCCAGCGGGGCTCTGGGGCTGTGATGCCACCACTGCTGCCACTGGGCCCAATGTAGCTCCTGGGCTCTGATGATGACCATCATAAGTAGGTCTGTTCTCTGTGCTTGCTCAGAGTACACTGTTTTACTTGGGGGGAGGGGTTAACCTGGCCATCTAGTTTTTTTTGAGGATTTGAGATTTTTCTGCAAACTTGGGGGCGTCACAGAAGTTTGCATAAAAATCTGTTTAGTGCAAGTGTGGCCCAGATCTGTGGATTTAGATGCCCACAGATAGGGGGCACACTTGGGAAATAGTATGTAGGTTAACTACTGTATGTATATTTATATGTGTGTGTGCATGTGTGTATGTATATATAGATATGTAATGATGTTTTTATTCTCTCATTTTTTGTAGATTAATTCCTGAGAGTGTACATCATGCTTCTCCAAACCTCTTATATCTGTTTCTCAGGAGCATTTTTATTATCAATGACATCCGTGTGAATGATAGAGCTCTCTTCTCTGATTCTGTTTCTTTCAGTGAACTAAAATATAGCAGACAGGTATGTGTGGTATAATAATATTCTTTGGTTTGATTGTTTTCTTTTTTCTTTTCAGGTTTTTAACACAGCCATATATTGGCCTGAATTTTCATGGGTTGTGATTTTCATACTGAAAATTGTCTTTTCCGTAAAATAGAACTTTTAAAGAAAAGAATTGATGAGGCAAATCAAATTCTGAGAATTTAGCCTGTTTTATAGGATAAGTTTCACTGCCTTGGTATCTCTAAGTTCTGAAGACAGCCATAAAAATGCTGCCTGAGGAGACTTGCTGTGGTACAGTCTACAAGCCCGCCCAAAGGACCATATTCAGGGATGTTCCACAGACCAGCTGAGCCAGAAGTAAGCCTGCTTCTTTTTACATGTCACATGTAAGTCTAGCCATCTAATTGTGGATGGAGGCAAGTGCAAGAACTCTCTGAAAAACAAGAGTTGCTATTTGTTATGTAGAATTAAACTGGCTCAGGCTTACTATAAACATACTACATTCACAGGATATAATTCAGTTGTCCCTTCTTCAGTTCTGTGTGCCTTGATGAAACTAATAAGGCCTATTAAATTGTTTGTCTTGGCCCTTCAGTCCAACATTTTATGCTAAGCTGGTATTCTTTCGGTTTTAACTGTTCCTCTTCTGTGACATTTCACCAAATTGTTTCCTGAACCTGTTCTGTGCAAGTTATGGGCCCTGTGAAGAAACTAGGGCTTAGATTATACATACTGTTTTGCCTGTGACCTTTATTTACCACAGAGCAGCAAGGAAGCAAGAAGGTCATAAAATGTAAGGATTCTCAGTCAATAACCTGTTAAAAAGAAAATTAATGCATTATATTGCCTCCCTCTACCCCACAACCCAAATGCTTTATACTTAGGGACTGATTCAGAAACAGTGTTACGGTTTCTACATTTAAACGATTCCCCATCCTACAGGGACAGAACTTCAGCTGCTGCTATTACTCTGCTACTCACTAGATGGTAGACCTTCTATTACATTTTCCAAATTACAGTTTTAATGTTTTACTTTTCTAATAGAAACATAAATATGTGATTTTATATTTGTGTGTGTTATAAAACTTGTTTTTAAACACTGTATTGGAAAAATACAACATTTTTAGTTTTATGAAGAGTGCATAAATTTGTAGGTAGGTGCATTAGAAGGACCTGGAATATAAACTCTTGAACTGGACGCTGTTTCCAATGCCATAAACATATTTCTCATTCTAATTCCCATGAAGTGTGTTATAAATGTGTAGACTGAAGTATCTTTTCTTCTACAGGTTGCTAGGTTAGCTGAATGTGAGACGATGCTAATGGCACTTGAACTCAGTAACTGGTTGAATGATGTGCAGTATGCCCTGCAGTCTGTTGTTCATTGTTATGGCCTTATAGCTCCCCTGATCTTTCACAGGATTCACTCAGTCCCACTCATTCAGGTAAGAGTACTTCTTAATATATTAAACTTTACAACATTCCTCTAAATGTAATGGTTAAGAAGCAACTCATTAACAACAACAACAAAGCCCATCAAAGCTAACTAACAGTACAACCCTAAACAGAATGGCCCCCTTCTAAGTCCATTGAAGTCGGTTGACTTAGAAGGATGTCACTCTGTTCAGGTTTGCACTGTCAGTATTGTTTCTACTTCTTTGTGGTTTCTGCATCATGCTGATGGACCTTGAACATGTGCAGAGCTTCAATTAGTAAACTTTGAGAACTAACTTTGAAGCATAAAAAATAATCTCCCTTCAGAGATACATTCTTGAGTTTCATGCTCAAAGGGCAGGAGTTGCACCTTCCCACGATTCTCTTTTCTCTGCTGAACACCCTGTTCAGAGGCTTCTTCTCTGCAAATTAATTTTTTTCTGCCCCTGCCCCCATTTTCTACCATTTCTGTCTTCCCTTCAGTTTGTCCTGTGGTGCCTGGATATCCATGGCACTGAGTACAACCATGAAAACATGGTGGCAGTGAATAGCTGACAGCTACAATCCACTGTGCCTTGACTGGTACATGACGGAGACTCAATCCATTGCCTGAAACTCTTGAAACAGGCAAGGCATACCCAATCTATCAGATGTAAAACTGGGCAGTATCCTTATGGACCTTTCTGATTTATAGGGGCAGCATATGGACTATGATATCAGTTATGTGGGACATGAGAGTACACTAGGTGACCAGTGGGAAGATGGGAATAGATGCCTACACTATAGGACCAGAGTACCATTTTCTGAGGTTGCCACCTCCAGGCGGGAGGTTGACTCAGAGAACAAAGACACTCTCTCACACAAAGCCATGAGGTTATAGACTTATACCAGCAACTGTCAGAATCTGCCAATTCAGCCAATGTATTAGTCAGATCTAGATTTAACTTCTTGCATGCATGTCTTTCACTATCCCATGTATCTAAAGTATATTGGAACCTATGTAACCATGAGGCATTGTTTCTGTCCTGGCCGGGAGGGTGACAACAATGATTTGCGAGAACAAGGAGGCCTCACATCCCTGCCTCCGCATTCCAGCTGCTCCGGCAGTAACTTGAAGGGAGGATGCCTCTCATCTCTTATCAAATGCAAAAGAACCTTGGAGCCATTGATTGTTATGTGAACTCGAAACATCTGAGGGGTCTGGTTTGGGAGAGGAAATTTACTGCTTAACACCTCATCTTTTTCCTGTGAGAACCAAACGGTCAGGACACCTTTTAGCCCGCCAATTTTCCCTTAAGGGGATTGGCTATCTATGGGTAATTCAAACTCCTTGGAATGGTATAATAGACCCGCTTGTATAATTTGTCTCATCTCTGACAATAATCCGAGATGCTGTACTAATGTAGAAATAGGGAATAAAGAACTGTGGTTAACCAACCAAGATCTGGTCCTTGACTACTTTGAGCAGAACTCTCACAGATTGTCAGAGATCTGTGACTGGGACTCAGCCGTTCCTGACCATGTCAGACGACGACGCGGTCCCCCTCAACCCTACCCCCGAAGAGGCTCCTGTTACCCCGAAGGATCCGGGGAACGGGGGTGGTGGCGGCGGAGGAGGCACCGAAGTGCCGGTGACTACGAGCCAGGGGGCTCACTACATCCCGCGCCTAATTCCTCATCAGAGCGTGACTCCCAAGTACGCCTGGAGCAAGTTCGGTCGCCGGACCGTGGATTCGTGGGTACACGACCGGAAAGGGGTCCGGGTTTCGCTTACTGGAGACCAGCTCGATCGAGGGAGACCGAGCTACCTCGGAGACGACCGCGAGCCGATCTACCGTGGAGAGCCGCGTCGCCCGCCTTTCGAAGGAGAGGGGACAGGTCCGTATGGGCCCGATCCGTATGGAGAGGAGCAGATAGCCCCCTTGGAGCAGATGATGGGAGAGTTGCGACTTCAACTCACCGCCGAACTCCGCGAGTTGGCCCTCGACCTCCAGCACCAATTTCGAGACGCTATGAGGGCAGTGCAAGGAGCTCTTCCCGGTCAGGGGGTAGGAGCCCCACAACAGCCAGTGGCGCCCGGAGGAGTCCCGGCTCAGCCGCAGGTGCCCGCTCTGCCGGCGCAGCCAGTCCAGCCGGTCGTTCCGGCCCCGGTGCCAGGGCCCGTTCCAGCACCCGCCCCGGCCCCGGTCGCTCCAGCCGTCCGCCCAGCCCCCTCCGACCCGTTGACGACCACTTTTGATGGGGACCCGGAGAAGCTACGTTTTTTCATGCTGGAGATAGAGAGGTTCCTGGACAGCTGGGGCCACCTCTATCCCACCGAGAGAGAACGGATTGGTTACATCGGTTCCAAGCTGAAAGACACCGCCAGCGACTGGTATGTGAGCCTGCACGACACCCCAGGACCTGAGCTGCGTTCCTTGAACAACTTCATGTGGGCCCTCCGCCATCAGTTCGAAGACCCCCTGGGTGAGGAAAAGGCCCGTAATCAACTAAGGAAGCTGTTCCAGGGGAGATCGACGGTGAGGGATTACACTGACAAGTTCAGGCGCATCGCAGCCAAGATCCACGGATGGCCAGAGGAGTTATTCATGGAGAAGTATTGGGAGGGCCTTAACCCGGAAATCTACGAAACCGTGCTGTTGGGGGGCCGCCCGGGCACGTTGGCCACCTGGATGAGAGCCGCCACCGACATGGAGGAGAGGTTCGCCTTGATCAAGATGGGAGCTTCGGCGACGGCGGCCAGCAAAGCAGCCCCCAGAGCAAAGCCCCGATCCAGTGTGCAAGACGTCCGAGATGCCAGGTTTCGGCAAGGGCTGTGCATGAAATGTGGGGAGAGTGGCCACTTCGCCTCCGCCTGCCCGAGAGGGGGAGGGAGAGGCCCGAAGACCTCGACGCCGGTGGTGGGGAGCACCCCTAGCCGGGGAAAAACACCAATGAAACCCCGGGCGTTGCAGCTGGAGGGAGCTACCAGTGACCAGGGGGAACTAGAGCTGATGGAGACGCAGATGTCGGGAAACTCCAACGACCTGCAGTGAGCGGCGCAGAGCTGCAGGTCCCCCGCCAAGAAGCGCCATCTCCGGTGAGCATCCCCGGCCCCCTATTATATATGGTAGTGACTGTGGTGACCCCTGGATCAGGTACCCACATGAGGGTCCGCGCATTAATTGACTCTGGGTGTGCGCGGGACCTGATTAGCCCATTGGTAGTGGAGGGGCTAGGACCAAAGGTCACCCCATTGGTGGAACCCCTAAAGTTTACTCAAATGGATGGGTCTGAGATGAAGGAGGAGTGCATAGCAGAGACTGAGAGCCTGATTTTGGGGACGGGGGAACACTGGGAGAAGCGGGCTTTTGTCATCACCCCAAACGCCCAGTTCCCTATGGTGTTGGGAAGCCCCTGGCTCGGTGCGCACGACCCTTATATTAAATGGAGCGAAGGGAAGATCTCTTGGGTGGACGAACGCTGCCTTACCCATAGATGGGACCCGGAATGGGGACCCGGACCGCCGGCCACTCCTCCCCCGGTCCCCGCGCTCGCTCTCACCCCCACCATGGTGCCCAAGGAGTATAGAGATTTACTGGAAGTGTTCAGCGAGACTGAGGCGGATGAGCTGCCCCCCCACCGACTGTCGGACTGTGCTATAGAGCTACTCCCAGGAGAGAAACTCCCAAAGGGGAAATTGTACTCCATGAGCCCTTTGGAGCGGGAAGAGTTGCGAAAGTTCTTGGACAAGAATCTAGCGCGCGGTTTCATCCGCCCAGCCAAGTCCCCCTTCGCCGCGCCGGTGCTGTTCCGGAAAAAAAAGGACGGGGGTTTGCGATTATGCACTGACTATAGGGGACTGAATGCGGTCTCCACTACCAACGCTTACCCCCTCCCCTTAATAAAAGACCTGTTGGCGGAAGCTGCTAAGGGGAAGATCTTTACCAAGCTGGATTTACGAGATGCCTATTTCAGGGTGCGCATCAGGAAGGGGGATGAATCCAAGACTGCCTTTAATACCCCCCTGGGACAATTCGAATATCTAGTAATGCCGTTCGGCTTAAGTGGCGCACCCGGGGTCTTTATGAGTTTAATCAATGAAGTGTTGCACAAGCACCTATTTAAAGGCGTGTTATGTTACATAGATGATATCTTGATCTACTCTACTGATAAGAAAGCACATGTGAAATTAGTCAGGGAAGTCCTCGCCACCTTACTAAAAAACCAGCTGTATGTTAAGTTATCCAAGTGTGAATTCCACCGTGAGTCTGTGGACTTCCTAGGCTATCGCATCTCTCAGAAGGGTTTGGAAATGGACCCGGGGAAGGTGGAGGCGGTGGTGCAGTGGGAGGCTCCGCGAACGAGAAAACAATTGCAGAGCCTTTTAGGATTTTGTAACTTTTACCGAACCTTCATCAAGGACTTTGCTAAGGTTACTCTCCCCTTAACGGACTTACTAAAAACTAAGGGGAGAGGGCCCGAGGCAGGGAAGCCAGGAGAAAAGATTGCTTGGAACGGGGAGTGTCAGAGGGCGTTTGAGACTTTAAAGACTCTTTTTACCTCTGAGCCCATTCTAGCACACCCTGACGAAACCAAAGAATTTGTAATCCATGTAGACGCGTCTGATGTAGCCATGGGGGGGGCCATATTGCAAAGTGGTCCGGAAGGGAAATTGCACCCACTGGCTTACATTTCGAAAAAATTTAACGAAACGGAGAGGAATTGGTCGGTCTGGGACAAAGAAGCCGCAGCCATTAGGTTGGCGCTCACTACGTGGCGGCATTGGTTGGAGGGTGCGCAGACTCCGTTTGAAATATGGACTGATCATAAGAATCTAGAGGCGCTGCGCACTCAGAGATCCCTCAACGCCAAACAGCTGCGATGGGCCGATTTCTTCTCCAAGTTTAACTTTGTGCTGAAGCATTTTCCTGGGAAAGCTAACTCCTTGGCAGACGCACTGTCCAGATTGCCCCAACATGAGAGTGTCAAGGAAGAGGTGTTTGACTCCATGTTCTCCCCCCAGCAATTAGGGGGGGCAGTAGTCACCAGGAGCCAAGCTAAGAAAACACAGTTGGACATTGGGAAATGTGATTGGGGGGGGGATTATGCTCCGGAGGAGGTTGAGGAATTGGAAGCTCTGGAGGAATGCTCCAAGAGAGAAGATCAATGTTGGCTGCATGGAGACAAACTAGTGGTGCCGAAGGTCAAACGTAAGGAGATATTGTTGACCTGCCACTCGTCTAAACTTGCTGGGCACTTTGGCTTCCTTAAAACGCTTAATTTGATCCAGCGTCAATTCTGGTGGCCGCGCATGCGCCGAGACGTCTCCGACTTCGTCTCGGCTTGCCAAACCTGTTTAATGTGCAAAAAGCGGGGGGGGAAAGTTCCTGGATTGTTGCACCCACTACCCACCCCCTCGCGACCCTGGGAGGCCATAGCCATGGACTTTATCACCAATTTGCCCCCCTCCAGGGGAAAAACGGTTATTTGGGTGGTGGTAGACACATTTTCGAAGCAAGCGCATTTCACCCCCTTCAAGCAATTGCCCACCGCTAAAGGGATGGCCAAAGCTTTTTTCAATCATGTGATTAAATTACACGCTTTTCCGAAGAGAGTGGTATCCGACAGAGGCAGTCAGTTCGTTGCCAGCTTCTGGCGGGAGCTCCTGAAAATGATGGACATAGAACCAGCCCTGAGTTCGGGTTACCACCCAGAAACCGATGGCCAATCCGAACGAACTAATCAAATATTGGAGCAGTTTTTGAGATGTTACACCAATTATCACCAAGACAATTGGGTGGAACTGCTGCCGTTTGCAGAATATAGCTACAACAATGCAGTGCACTCTTCCACGGGAGTCTCTCCCTTCATGGCAGTAGGGGGGTTTGAAGGGAAACCATTGCCTACCATTGAGAATGTCCCCAATGCTTCCCCATCGGATTTTAAAAGCTGGTGGTCTAGTCTCCAAGACTCCTGGCCATTAATAGGCAAAGCATTAGACCACGCAAAAGAGGATTACAAAAAATATGCTGATCGAGGGCGAGCAGCAGGCTGGGATCTCCAACCCGGGGACTCTGTCTATCTCTCCACCAAAAATATTCATGGGTTGCAGCCCAGCAGAAAACTAGGATGGAAATATGTTGGACCCTATAAAGTATTGCGTAAAATATCGGATGTGTCTTTTGAACTGGAACTGCCTAAGTCACTGAGTTCTGTGCACCCTGTGTTTCATTTCAGCCTACTGAAGAAAGATCCTGGGCCGAATGCTTGGCATCCAGCTCCTCCAGTTCCTCCTCCACGGATGAAGGAGGCGGCCCCTCACTTCGAGATAACTGAAATCCTTGATTCCAAGATGCGAAGAGGCCGATTATATTACTTAGTTAGATGGTTAGATTTCGGCCCAGAACACAACGAGTGGATTCGCTCAGAACATGTACACGCTCCTAAACTGACAAAACTGTTTCATAAAATGTTTCCTGATAAAGCTAGGTGAAGTGAATTATGAGGAGGGCAGGGTGTCAGAATCTGCCAATTCAGCCAATGTATTAGTCAGATCTAGATTTAACTTCTTGCATGCATGTCTTTCACTATCCCATGTATCTAAAGTATATTGGAACCTATGTAACCATGAGGCATTGTTTCTGTCCTGGCCGGGAGGGTGACAACAATGATTTGCGAGAACAAGGAGGCCTCACATCCCTGCCTCCGCATTCCAGCTGCTCCGGCAGTAACTTGAAGGGAGGATGCCTCTCATCTCTTATCAAATGCAAAAGAACCTTGGAGCCATTGATTGTTATGTGAACTCGAAACATCTGAGGGGTCTGGTTTGGGAGAGGAAATTTACTGCTTAACACCTCATCTTTTTCCTGTGAGAACCAAACGGTCAGGACACCTTTTAGCCCGCCAATTTTCCCTTAAGGGGATTGGCTATCTATGGGTAATTCAAACTCCTTGGAATGGTATAATAGACCCGCTTGTATAATTTGTCTCATCTCTGACAATAATCCGAGATGCTGTACTAATGTAGAAATAGGGAATAAAGAACTGTGGTTAACCAACCAAGATCTGGTCCTTGACTACTTTGAGCAGAACTCTCACACAACTCCATGCAAATATATACTCCATGCACGTATGCCTGCTTGTGCCCCCCCTGCCAGCCTTCATCTACATTTGTTACATCAAAGGACTTCACACCTGGGTGCAAAGACACCGGGATGCTTCCTGAAGATCGGTTCCCATGACCAGCGTTCCTGTGATCCAGAAGATCGGCACCAGATCCTGCTGACAGCGACATCCTGCCTTGGCCATCAGATAGATTTGAATATTGACCACTCCTTTAACACCCCCTTAGTGGCTAGAGATAGCAAACGGACCTTCTATAGGTTTTCTAGGGATGGCATCATATCTGGCCATCCTCCTAGGTACCACCTCCCAATAAAAAGTTGCTCCCCAAGATTCCAGTTCAGTTCCAGTTCTAGCCTAGTTCCTGCTCTAGTTCCTTCTTTGTCTCCCATCCTCCCTCACGGACCCCTGGGTGCACCACTGGGGTCTGCCACGTGGCTTTCTGCTGGTTCAGAGCCGCAATCCTTTATCTTCTTCCCAAAGACTTCTCATCCTCGTTTTCCAGCCGTATTTCACTGCTTCTATAGAGGTAAATATCACCCTCGACGGAAACCATCAATAACTTGCTCATGCACACGTCTCTGTAACTTCTATCTAATTTCCTAGTACTGTATGCCTGTATGAATGACAGAACAACATTGTTTTATACAACCTCTTATTATATTTCAGTAAACAAACTATGTTTATACTTTTTAAAGTGAGTCTGTGTCAGTTTCTCAGAAGTATCGGTTAGCGCCGCCTCTGTATACACTGGTGAAGGTCCCGCAAGCCGACTGCATATTGATAAGAGCTGATATTCCCCCATAAAATTGATAAATAAGAGAGCAGTTAGGCTAACACAGAATGATACTCCCTTTGGAAGCATCCTTTCTTAGCCTCTGAGGTCTGTGGCTATAAATAAGTTCTGATTGTTGAGACACCTTTGCTCAGTATCAGTACTTCCAATTCACCTTTTGACATCAGAGTCACTAGTACATACTCATTTGATACTGCTCTAGCAGCAAACGAAGCAGTTAACTCTGAGTGTCAGGGTCAATAGCTATTGAAACTGAAGAAGGAGTAGCACAATGGAAATATCAGCCTGAGGTAGATAAATTTAATTCAGACCCCCTTCACAACCTCCCTGAGGCTGATCTTTCTCTGCATTCTTCTGCCACCAATGTTGCTACAACCCAGTGTATTGAAGTGATTGAAGAGATCATCTGGAGAACTCCATTGTCCAATCAAAACCACTCCCCAGGTATTGAACTCATGAGATTCTTTATCAAAGGCCAGTTAGAAGACTCCCTTCAGGAGAGACACTAATCACCAGTGGTATCACCTAGTGTTGCTTCCTTATCCCACTTATGATACCATGGCTGCTTTAGGCATTCGTCACCTGACTTCTGGATCTAGCAGTGACAGCCTCGATATCATGAATATTTGTTGGAATTCGTTTCAACTGATCTCTCCTTGCTACCCTCACTCCTTAGGGGAGAATGAGGAGCAGGAGCTTGGTTTATTTTTACTGATCTTCAAGATTCCAACTTCCATACCAGTTTATCAACAACATCATGGATTTCTCTGGTTTGCTATGGGAGATGTTCAGTACTAGTACAAAGTGTTATCCTTTGCCTCTCTGCCACCATCAAAATCTTTACCAGCTTCATAGCTGTGGTTTAGCACTTCTTCAGCAACAAGGGATAACTGTATTTCCTACACAGATTACATGGATTATTTCATCAAACAGCAAAGTAATTGATTTTCATCTCTGTTAATTAAGGATACTTACTGACACAAATTAACTTTCAGGGAGCTCAGTAGTTTGATCACAAATACTTTAGCCCTTGAATCCTATGAGGATAATTATTTGTAATATTAATTCTGAAACATCATTGTGGAAAGCAACTGCAGAAATGTTAAAATTTTACATTGAAATGCAAAGTACGGGTACATTGTTAAATAGTATGACAGTTCCTCGCTTCCCTTTTTTCCCTTAGCTGAGCAGCCCCTTTTTCTTTATTTCTCTGTTTGTTCCCCAGGTTATTTAAATGTATACAGTTTTCAGTTTTTAAAAAGGCAGGTGAAAAGGCAACAGGAATGAGGGAAACTTCACATAACTATGTACAATAGATAGTTTGTCACAAAAATGTAGCTGGTTTGTTCTATGGACTGGTGTTTGTAACTGTTGAGAGATCACTTGGCTGTCACTCCTTAGATCAGGGGTGGGCAAATTGCGGCCCGCGGGCCACATGCGGCCCGCCACAGAGTTTTTTGCAGCCCGCCAAGACAGTCGGCCACAGACATTAACTTGCAGGCTGTGATGAGAATCTCAACAAGCAATCTCACTCCTGATTTCAAAAAAAAAGTAGAAAATTGTGATAGGGTACATTTGTCTCATTAAACTGATTCTAAAATTAAATGTGCTTGCAGCTATAGATGGTATGAAATTAGCACAATAAATAAATTGAATAAAACTACCACTATTTAATTTAATTTATACTTATTGATTTTTATGATACAATTTATACCTTTTCTGAACTGCAAAATTAACTAATGAATGCAATCATTTTAAAAGGTGCGGCCCTCCGCTAACCTCCACTCCCACAAAGTGGCCCCCAAGGCAAAACAATTGCCCTAGATGAGAGCCTTAGATGAATTGGCACAAGTGTCTTTGTTACAAAATTACTAAAATTTGTGGAGGCAGGAACATACACACAGGTTCCAATTTACCTTCTTTGACAGAGATCACCCCCTTTCCTAGGAGCTGTTTTCCTCAGGGAAGGATAACTGGTTCCACTTCTCTATTTTAGGATCCTCTTCAATCCTTCACTCTTCTTAACTGCCACACTCAGCTTCCACTCCCTCAGGTCAGCAGTAGAATTCCTGTCAATCAAGGTTCTCAGACAGATATAACACATCAACAGTTAGCTGTCCATTATAATCAGTTGTACAGTACTGTATAGCTGTGATGTTAAATTTCTTCTGTTCCTTCGTTTTCAGGTTCTCATTAAGTGTCTCACAGTTCTTCAAGAAATCCCTTGTAGTACCCTGCAAAGAAAAACAGCAGGGTGTTATGAGAGCATTCAGCACATGGTAGCTTGCTCTTCTTTTTTCACAGCAAAGGTATGGTTTCTATGATTTTCTATTAAAAATGTGTTATTTATGGTGAACACAAATGTGAGATTACAGTATTTGGTACACATGAAAAAATACTTAGCAGACAAAAATCTCATGGAATTTTAAATTGAGATGTGGGGTGTGTAAAAGCATTATACCTTCATTTAATCAAAGTTGTTTGTTGTTTGTTTTGAAGACTTGCAGAACTCTCATTAAGGTCAATGGATCAAATTCCTCCATGCGTAGTATGAATATAGTTGCATTGTATGCATGTCCTGAATATGCACTGGATTAGTAAACAATTTCAGATATCAGTTTAATTCCATTGTCTCTGTCTCTCTCTTTCTCTGTCTATCTGTCTCTTTTAAGAAGCTTACTTTTCAGGTTATTGTCAATAATGGTTTGTAAATAGACTGTAAGCCCTGACCTGGATTGCCCAGGCTAGCCCAGGCTCATCAGATCTTGGAAGCTAAGCAAGGTGGGCCCTGGACAGTATTTGGATGGGGACCCAGGAATATTGGAGTCGCTACACAGAGGCAGGCAATGGCAAACCACCTCTGAATGTCTCTTACCTTGAAACCCTACAGGGTCACCATAAGTAGGCTGTGACTTGACGGCAAAAAAGTACTGTTTCGCAGTTTTGAAACCATAATTAAGAGATTGGAAGTCCTTCTCAGGCACATTTATCTCTCCCTCTCCTGATCTCTTCTTGGACTCACATATTCCTCCTTCCTTTCTCATTCAAATTTTCCTTCTCATCGGTTTTCAGTGCTTTGCATAGTATTATGCCTGCACCAAGCTGAGCTCTAATGTACTTACCTTTAAATGGGAATTTATTTATTTATTTGGCTTATACCCCACCCTCCCCGCAAGCAGGCTCAGGGTGGCTTACAAACTGATCTCCAATGACCATTAAAATACATAAAAATCTGTTTAAAATTATCACAACAATAATTACATTCAATTTCAGATACAGTAATACAGTAATATCAAAGTGCCAGTGCTGTTCCTATGATTGCATAATTGTTTAAGATGGCGTGCTGAGGATTTGAGGATCTTTGAGGATCATATTGCAAAAAGCAAGATGGAAATTCAGTTCTCCTCAGCTTCTGAAAAACAGAAATGTGCTGTGAAATTCGATGAATCTCATGCCTCCTTAAGGATGTCTGATGGCTCGAATGAAGTTTTGAAGCATGCCTATCAGAATAATCTATTTTGAAAACTGAGGAATGGATTCGAATGTTATACTAGTGATTTGGTCATGATACCTGTTTTTGACCATAGAATCTTTTTTTCGCAACCTTCTCCCTTGTTTTCTTGGCCTCCAGGTGGGCCCTGGGAAACTCCCACCATTGCAGTCAGTGATGCCAACCTCCACCTGGGACCTGGGGATCCTCTGGAATCACAGCTCATCTCCAGTCTACAGAGACCAGTTCCCCTGGAGAACATGGATGCTGCGGAGTGGGGATTCTATGGCACTGGATACCCCACTGAGCTCCCTGTCCTCTCCAGACCTATGCACCACGAATGTCATCTCCACACTCTAATTGTGTGTGTGTGTGTGTGTGTGTGTGTGTATGTTGGGGGGGGGCTTGAGACTGAGAGACAGTGGGTTGCCCTAGGCAACAACAAAAAGTTGTTTCCATGGCAACTCATTGTGATGTAAGAGAGAGAAGGGGAGTGATGTCATAAAGCACTCACAGTATTTAAGCACTCGATCGTTGGGGAAGAAGTCATTATTTCTGTGCATGCGGATGAGTTTGTCTGTCCTCACATGGCCAACACCATGAGAAAGGGCAGTCTTTCAGGAAGGGGAAATGGCTGCAGTTCTTCCAGCGGGAATGAGACACACTGTGGGCCAAACTAGAAAACGCCCACTGCCAATCTGCTGTTGAAGTTCAAGAGCTGCGTGAGACGGCAGAGTATGACAAATAGCAGCTGGCTGGCAGGCTCCGGTCCACATGGGAGCGGCGCCTGGCCTGTGAACTTGACAAGCTGAGGGATACAATCAAAACGGAGTGAGATGCTGAGATTCAGAAGCTCCTGCACTGGAAAGAAGCGGAGCTAAAAGCCTCTCGGGAGAAAATAAAGCAGGAGCGAGACAGGGCCATGCGCCCGGCCCGCGACTTGCATGGTCAGCTGGCCAAGGAGCTGGTCATCCACGGGAGCAAGAGCCGTGGTGTATTGACCCCGGAATCCCATGGTGGGAAGTTCCGGTGGGAAGTTGACAGTGGTCAAGCTTTTTGGATCTGTCAGCTAGAGAAGAAACTGGAGCTGCAGTCTCAGCTGTTCGAAAAGCATATTTTGGAGCACTTTGAAGGCGGGGTCCCTGCACAGATTCAGGCAGGCCTCCTCGCCTGCAGTACCAGAGGACCCAAATTCCTCTGGTCGGGGATTGAAGGAGAAGGTGTTTGCTCCAGAGCAGGAGCGAAAAGATCTGAATGAGCAAGCCAGTGTCCTGCTGGCCAAAAATCAGCAGATACACGTCTTGCCGAAGGAATGTCAGGAACTGCGGGCTAAGTTATCAATGAAGAAGAACCAATCTGTGCACACTAGCAAGTCAGAGAGAGATGTGCTCCTATTACAAAGAAAGGCAGCACTCAGGTACCTGAGGAATTCTCTTCAGACCTCCAGAGTAGCTGCAAATGGTTCTTCTTCAGCAGGTATCAGACAAGAAGCATCATCAACCATCCAGGTGGGTTTAAAGCACTTTACTTTTGCAAAGAAGCTAAAACCACTGAACAAACAAAACATGGATGGAGAGCCACGAGCATCAGCATTCAGCAACAAGGCTAAGATCAATCAAAACAGCATTTTAAAAAGAGACGCAAAGTCTCATTATTGGCAGTTAGAACAGCAACTTGTTGAAAAACAGAATCAATGCGAAGACCTTAAGCAGGAGGTAGAGGAAAGACAGAAATGATGTCAGGAGGTGGAAATGAATCTTTGTTCAGTATTAAAGGACAATGCCAGGATGTATGAGGAAACCTCTCAGCTCTGTGAGAAAACCAAATGGTTGGAAGAGACGGAGAATGAAAACATCCAGCAGAAAGCTAAAGTATTAAAGTTAGCTGAAGAGCGAGATGCTGCTGTCCACTTGACTCAAGGACTTGAAGTCAAAGTATAGAAGTTAGAACAAGAACTCAAGGACATGAAAGAAGGAGCAGAAAGACAGCAACAGTCAGGATTCGAAGGTAAAGTTGTCTGTTGGGGTTCTGCCACAGAAGGTGCTCACAAAGGCCTCCCTCCTCACCCAGGCGGGGTCATCTGGCAACAGCAATCACCATCTGAGGAGGCAGAACGAAGCCCTGAGGAACGCCCTGAGGACTGAAGAGAAAAGATGCAGGCACCTTGAGGAACAGAACCAGCATCTTAAGGCGGCCATGGATGACAAGGACAAACAACTGCAGCAGAAAAGTGCTCACCGGACTGACACTGCCAAAAAACCTCCACGAGTTCACTCTCGGCATTAGTAATACCCCAGTACCACAGGCCCTGAATGGCTCTGGCAGGGCATTGTGCAAGAGGGTAATTACTCAGCAGCAGTCAAAGTACAAAATTTAGAACAGCTACTTAAAGAGGGAGCAGAAAGACAGCAAGTGAGAATCTGAACATGAGAAAACTTTACTCGAACTGCAAAAGAAAGAAGAGGAAATGGAGCCACTGCAGCAACATCATGGAGAAGGACAGTTCCTCGAAACTCAAGTGAAAGAACTAGAACATCTAAATCAGGGATGTCAAACATGTGGCCCGGGAGCCGGATCAGGGACTGGCTGTCTCCTGCATCTTCCTCCAGTTGTTCTTCTGCTACTGTGTCCATAGCTTGCTTTCCCAGACTCTCTCAGTCGCTCAGGAGAGATATTTATTTATTTATTTCATTTGTATCCCGCCTTGCCAGCGAACTGGCTCAATAGATAGATAGGCAAGCTTCTGCTCCCTGCACTGGGCTGAGGCACCTCCCCCTCCCAGATTGCAACAGCACAGACATTTTGATGCAATAATTCAGAGCAAGAAGTGTCAGTTATCAGAGACTGTTAAATAAAGAAAGTATTGCAAGAATGCTAATGTTTCAAGCAAGTTTTTATTTAAAGTAAAAATATCTTTGTGTTTATATTCTTTATAAAGTTTATATTTCTGCTACCTGGTGATACAATTTATGACACACATGGCCCGGCCCGACAAAGTCCAATTTATGACAAATCCAGCCCCCCATAACAAATGAGTTTGACACCCCTGATCTAAATCCCAGTCAAAGGGAACATGTCCGTCTTGAATCCAGAAGATACTACAGGTGAACTGGAAGGATGGGAAACAGATAAAGTTTCCATACAGCTACAATCAGAGCATCTGAGGACTTTCAGACTTCGTCATTTCTTAGCATGATACAGTTATGATCCTTTCAGTGGTCCTAAGAAAAATCCTGAGGCAGAACTTCCACTAACAGCTGGAGAATATGTTTATATCTGCGGAGAAATGGATGAGGATGGCTTCTATGCAGGGGAGCTAAAGGACAGCAAATGAGGGTTCGTACCCTCAGATTTGGTCGAGGAAGATGAAGGTGATGATCCCTTCAGTTTTATTCTGTCAGAGCCAATTAGCATTTCCTATGACTCAGTCCAGGAACCAGGTTTCTCCTGCCAAAGTGCTAGACGTGAGGTGAGCCCAGATGAAGACAGATGTGTTAGTCTTCTGTCTGACAGACCAGAAATAATGTTATGCGAAGTCCGTGCACCAGCACCTGACCCACAAAATCTGACTCTCCTGACTCTTTGGAAGATCACTATTACTTGCTGTCTATTTGTAACGATGTTTGCTAAAATTCAATAAAATATGAATTCAAAAGGTAGACATAATTTGCATTCAAGAAACCCATGATTCTGAGAGATAGAATGGTGTAATATAGTCAAAAAAGAGAAATCCAGGAAAAAGGGGAGGGGGAGTAACTCCCTAAAAACGTCTTTAGCTGCATGGAAATGCAGCTGACAGGTGTCTGGACACTACCCTTTAGCCAAATCCCTCCCCCACCCCAGTGACCCCTTTTCCATGCCCGGAAGATGGCAAAAAATGTCCAGAATCCCTGGCCAATCCAGGCGATCTGAGCTATGATTTTTCCAGACAGCATCATCTCATTTGGAAGGGCCTGAAGCTGAGTGGCAGAGCATCCTGTCTTTGACACAGAGTCTTTGAATGGTCCCAGGAGTTGCCATGGAGATCTCCTGGAATAACAAATGGCCTCCAAGAACTCCTGGAGAAAATGGGTGTTCTGGAGAGGAGATTCTATGGCATAGGGTTCCCAACTACCCAATGAGGCCTGGAGATCTCCCAGAAGTATAACTGGTCTCCAGACTACAAAGATCAGTTCCCCTGGAGAAGTGGCCTCTTAGGAGAATGGACTTTATGGCAGTGTACCCTGCTAAGATCCCCAATCCTTGCCCTCCCCATGCTTCACCCTCAAAATCCCCAGGTATTTCCCACCCCAGAGTTGGCAACCCTAGCAGCATGGATGGCTCTCCCCTCCCTAGCAGCCCAGAATAGGGTTGCCAACCTCCAGATGGTGGCTGGAGATCTCCTGCTATTACAGCTGATCTCCAGACAATAATAGGTATCAGTTCCCTGGGAGAAAATGGCTCTTTTGGACGGTGAAGCCTATGGCATAGTACCCAACTGAGGTCCTTCCCCCAAAACCTTGCTGTCCCCAGGCCCCACCCCCCAAATCTCCAGGTATTTCTGACCCAACCCAGAGTGGGCAACCCGAATCCAGGAAGCCCCAAACCAGCTAAATCCTAAACCATGAGCTCCACAGTGCCTTTTATGAAGACTGGCCAAGCTGACACAGAACAGTGTGCAAAGCTTGTTAAGATCGCTAGAATCCCCCATTCTCCAGGCCATGGAGAATTAAAATTTAAAACATACTTCTAAATGTGGTTTCACAGTCTGGTCTCAGCCCCCCCACCTGGGGGGGGGAGGAAGGAAAAGAAGCCAGTGAAGGAGAATATGATCCTGAGAGGTGCTCCCAATCTTCAAATAATTGTTAAGAGAGAGAAAAAAATCTTACATCTACTCTAAACCAATATGGAGTATTGCTGTTAAAAAGATAAACTGCAGTAGTTTCTTTTTCTTCTTTGTCTAAGGAGATCAGCATTCGGTAGGTGAGGCCACTTCAGCTTTTAGTTCTTGCTTTTACAGTTCCATTGAGTAGTGATGAAGTGAAAACACCCAGATTGAGCATTCCCAAATCTCTGCTTTGGGGGCACAGAAATGCTTCTCTGTATCCAGTCCTTAGTATTTAAGATGCCATAGGATTTTGAATATTAGAAACATAGCAACATAAAGCTGGAAGAGGGACCACAACAGTCATCTTCTCCAACCCCTTGTACAATGCAAGAAATTCACACACATCCAACTCCCCCTGTGATCCCAGCTCTCTGCCCAAAGTAAATGACATGGAAATGTTATATATTTAATAGGTACTGCGGTCATGGAAAGAATATGAATTAGCAATAGCTATTATCAACTATGGGAAAAGATTATTGGAATCCTCCCAGTCCACCACCCAGATACCTCCACCTGGAGAAGGAGTAGATGAAATACTAGAAGATGAGGTAACTACTCCTTTTAAAATTTCTTCACTTTTTAACATAAATGTGCTATTTATTAGAGTTCAGTCAGTGAAGAGAATAACTAACAGAAACTTGGAATAATTGAGACCTAACAAGTAGAATGATGCCCTACAGCAATATATTGTGGTTGACTACCTCCCACTTTTTGCAGTCTGCAGTGTGAGCTGAACCAGGAGGTTTATCAAGCCCCTGTCAGATCACTGATGAATGGCTGGTAGGCTGTGTTCAGCTTGGCAGATCCTAAATGTGCATGCTTAATCTAACAAAACATTGGTGCACTTGTACAGCCCATTTAGCCTCCCAAAAAACTCAGCAAAGAAGGGGAGAAGTACCAGACCTGATCTGTTTATGGCCACATAATCGTCAAGATAATCGTCAAGAAAATAAATCAATTGTGGAAATGTCAAATTATAATAGGCTAAAAAAAATGGGGGGCAGTGTTGTAGAAATGCCTAAGTTGTCCTTATAGTCAAAGAAATCATGCATAGACAAAAGGTGCACTTCACACTATCCCATTAATTTCAGTAGCCCATTGGCATTGATGAATCATAGACTAGTGTTTGGAGATGAATGCAAATAAAATGCATTTTTTTAAAAAAATAAAAAAAATAGTTATTTGGTTGATTTGAAAATTATTGTTTAATTAATTAACCATGTAGCTGTAGTTTTGCCTTTCAGGTGTTATATAAATGGAAATTATTTTTAACCAATTATTGCAGACTCCTTCCAAAAGGCTGAGGTCACAAATAGCTGCAGCTGAAAAAGTAAATGAGAATTTAGAGGCTCTGGAAAGCACATTGCTGAAACTGACAAAACCAGGTAGATTTTAATACATATAATTATTTTAATCAGGGGTCATTTCATAGAAAAAGAGGTGCAGGAGCTCATTAGCATAACTCATTAGCATAACTGATTTGCATATGCTACACCACCTGACATTACTGGAAGTATGTCAGAAGGCAAGAAAGAAAGGAGAGAGAGAGAGAAAGAAAGAGCTGGCAGAGAGGGGACAGCTTCTAATCCAAGCCTCAGAAATACCACTATTCTGGGAGGATAGCTTCAGTGGTGGCTTAAGCCTTCAGAAGGCTGGTCGGAGGAGCAAGGACCTTTCCAGGGGACAGGGTCATTTTGCTGCAGCCATGACACAAGCAGGCATTCCCCCATGGGGGGGGGGGGGCTGGCACCAACTCCCAGAGCTGCGCTCCCCCGAGCTCCTGCTCAAAATGACCCCTGATTTTAATCTTATGTCATGTCTACTCATTTTGTAGATGTAATGATTAGCCATGGTTTATTGCTAAATAAACAATCCTCAGCCAGGCACTTTCCCATTGCCCACTCTCTTCAGCCCTTTTGTGTTGCAATTTTCTGCCTGTCTTCTTTTTCATCATCAAATATTTTATTGCATTAGTTCAAAAGCCATAGCAAATAATGCATTACATGTCATACTTGGATATCACATGGTTTTTAATAGGAATACACAGATTTGGGCATAGCTCATTTTGTTTGTTAAAATTTGATCTCGATTTTAAAATATTATTACGCCACATGTTTATAGGACATTACATTACTTTCAGGGGGGAATCTGCATCTACCTGTAACTTTCCCTGAACTGCATGGGATGAAATACAGAGGGATTATGCCACTTATTGAATAGGGCTTCCTTTCTAAATTTCAGGCAGAAGATAGTATCTCTATTCTAGAGGCCATTGTTCTCCGTTGCAGAGTGGGCACATGGGGGCATGGACATGAGTCCCCCCTCTTATGGGATGATGGTGGTAGAAGGCTCACTCACATTCAGCCAGCCAACAAAGTGACAGAGCTGTGGTGAGAGAAGATCATCTCACCAGCTACCTTGGAGGAGCTTCTTCCAGGCACACTACAGGGAACAATTAGGAATGTATTGGTTGGCTGGAGCTGGTGACCTAACCTTACCTGATTAGTTGAGTTTGGGATCAGATCCAGTACCAGGGTTTGGGTATCCCTAGAAACAAGGGAATTAAATGGACAGAGGAAGGAAAAAGAAATAAGGAAAAATGGGGATGCAGAGAAGACAAATAGGAGATAGGATGTATGGGTGGAGCAACAGCAAAAATGTGAAAGGAAAAGGGCAGGATTGTGAAAGTTAGGTGGAAGGAGGTGATGGAAGGTCAGGCAGAAACAGGGAAAGAATGGAAGATGCTCACTGAGGAAGGGAGAGAGAAGAGGCTAATCTATGTAGAACTTCTGGGGGTGGGGGATGAAAAACTCTAGTGGCATTTTCTCATGGTCCTCGTTCCCAAAAGGGTGTTTGTGCCTGGGCAATTGAGTTAGGGTGGTATGAACAACCTCCTGTAAGTTTTGAGAAAGTAATAATTTCTTTTTTTCTGTTAAAGGAGGCATGTTGTTTGTGAATGGAAGCTATGCAAGAGAGAGGGTGCTATTTCCTGCAATCCTGTCATACCCCTTAATATTTTTCTGACAGATGGTTGTCTGCTTTTAAATAGCAAGTGCAGGGTCTGTCAGAGGCATTTAGTGACTTGTGTCTTTTTAAAGCCCTAACCAGTTGTTTATTATGCTTTCTATTTGATAGCAATGCCTTGAAGGCGCTAAGGTTCTTTGACTTGTGTGGCTAGCTGATAAACCACACAGTTAACATGACTATCCAGGCAGTAAAGGGTAACAAAAGTATTTATTTGAATAAGGAACACCTCACAGCTATAAAATCAGCGTGGATGTTCAGTTTATAACAGCAGAGATCTTACTTATATTCTTTTCTTGCTCCTCCTCACTTTACATCAGCACTGACATCACTTAGACATGTTCAGTTTAGATTTCTTTTTCTGGTCAGTCATCAATCACATATTTGACACACAGGATGTTACTTGGCTGCATTTCAATTTTTACAATGCAGGTACCATGCCTATTTAAAATAATGTCTTCTGTTAGCTTTTTTCTCAGACTTCACCTTTGAATGAACTTTATACACACAAAGGGGCTCAGTTCACGTTCAGTATAAAATCTATCAGTTCTGTTACAAAATTGGTTCCTTTACATTAATATATGCATATAAAAGTATAATAGCACAGGTTATTTCTATTGAAAATATATATAGGATACATTGGATTATGAAAAATAGCATTTTTAATATATTTAACTTTCTACAAGCACCTTTTAATATTGCAAAGTGATCTATGACATAAAACTTTTGTAGATACTTTGAATCTATTTATCAGTTTTTATCTTAGCCCAGGGGTGGGCAAACTGTGGCTCTTTCACATATATTTCACATACATATATATATATATATATATATAAAAATGAATGAATGAATAAATAAATAAATAAATAAAGTGGTTCCCGGCAGGGCGGCTAGGGAAGCGAAATATCATTAGCAAACAAATATCATTGGACAAATTAATATCATTATCAATATCTGCTTTTACCCCTTTTGTTATTATTTTTGGCAGTCTCATTTAATGTTAAAAAAAAGCAAATTTGCTTATTTTCCAATAAAAGCAGGTAATATTTGTTCATGTCTTGTGGCTCTCAAGCATCTGATGTTTATTCTGTGTGGCTCTTACGTCTTACGTTAAGCAAGTTTGGCCACCCCTGTTCTAGACGGCTCTTACGCTGAGCAAGTTTGCCCACCCCTGTCGTAGCCCATCAGAATATTTTTGGTAATTTTATAAAACTTCTTTTTATCTAAATTAAACTTTTAATTTGTAAAATACACCACCTTATTTTAGCCAGTAGGCTAAAATACAAGTTCTACATTTATAATATAAGTTTTACATTTTTAATGAGCTTCTAGTGTCTAAAGACCCACCTGAACTTCTTAATGAACAGGTGTGCATGATTGATTATTTTGTTTTCCTAAACCTTTTGGAACATCTCCCAACTTGATAGTAGCTCTCAGACACAGTTTCTTAAAAACTTAACTAGTTTTCTTTTTTACATTAAACATACGAAAACATTTTATCCATAGACTTTCATTCTCAGCTATATACATTCAGAGATATTACCTTTTAACTATTTTTTTTGCTATAACAGCACCCTTAAAACTTAGATTTATTTTGCATGGAAAACACAATTGAACTTTATTTAACCCTATTAATTTTGACATCCTTTAACTTAGCTTGTGAATTCTTGCCAGGTTAGTTTTAAGTGTATAAAAACATCTTGACCAATTAGTCTCTAGTTCCTGTAGAGAATAAAGGATGGAACATCAGTCTCTTAACTGACAATGAATTACTGTGGTGCTTTTACACCAGTCCAGTTCATGTAAGTGTCTATACAAACCAACAGAGTATTTTCTGTTTAGAATAATAATCTACAAAATGCAAGTATATAGAGATGTTGCTTATAGATTTTTAATAGTTCAATATAGATATGTTAAAACATGAAAGAAACAATATGATTTTCTCTCATTTAAAATTACCAAAAATTAGACACTGGAATAAACTTCTGAACTGCTTTTGAAGTAGTGAGGTTCTCATAAATCTTCTGTCCTAATTGAAAATTGGCTAAATTAGCTGTGCAGAAACACCTGCAGTTAAGAGAAAAACTACTTTGCCTTTTCTTTGAAGCAAGTGCTGGAACATGTCAATTAAGTTTGATTTAAAACACCTGTGTTCTTTACAACTGTGCTTAGTGATATAAACTGTTCGTTAATCCTCCAGGAGAGCCCCAAAGGATTTCTCCCAAAGGTTTCCTGGAAATTAACAATAATCAATAGAAAATCATTTGAACCTTTTGAATGTCTCCTACATTATTATGCTTACTTTTTCTTTCTTCCACATCCCCCCACATCCCCCCCCCCCACTCTTCCCATAACTTTGTGGAAAATGTAGCCCTGAAGGGCAGACTACAGATCAGAAGGTCAGAAAAAAAACAGAGGGACACTCTAAATTCATGTGGCTAAAACAGGCTCCCCCCCCCAAAAAACACGCACTTGTTCTTTTCAGCATTTTTTTTCAACCAGCAAGGACCTAACTTAACTTTATAGTATCCACTGTTGGCAGTCTTGCTGAGAGAAATTAATTGCTTCAGTCAGCAACATACAGTACAGGAGGGCGCTGTTCCTTCTCCTACATGCTCTGTTTTGCAAGCACACCTCCAACAAACCCAAACTCTCACTCCCATCTTTGTTTTAAACATGAATGGCCAGAGTTGTGTATAAGCAGGTTCCTCCTGAACTGCTTTTATGTGAAGAGAGAATATCATCCTTTCTCTCTGTGTGTATTTTCCTTTTTTCTATATTTTGGATGGGTGGAAGTCTAGTAAGCCCTTCTTTTAGAGAGAGTATAAGCAAAGCCTGTTCATGTTTCTTTAATAGCATCAGACATATGGCAGGCTTAGGTCAAACCCCTTTGTTTTATCTCACCCCTGGTCTGCTGTTAGTTTCAAGCAGGGCATGTCCTTGTCTTTAAAAGCATTCCACTCATTTTAAAAGAGAAAATATTAGGGTCTTTTTCTTAGTGCTTCCTCAAATTTCTGAGTTGTATTGTGCCATATTTATGTAACTCTTCTGTGTTGATTTTTGTCATATTGGTCTTTGTTTTATCTGGATCTCAATCTAGGACAAGAACTTACAGGAGATGAAGATGCACTGTTATTGTATCCTGTTGTTAAAAACTGGCAAACAAAGATTGCTTATAAAGAAGGTAACAGTTTTCAGTTCTTAATCATATACAATTAACATGTTTAATTTTTAACCATCCTTTATTGGAAAGTTGAAAATGCAAATACTTTATTTTCTTTAAAAATTTGAATCTTGGAAAATGCAAATTCTTGAATTCTAAAATAGCCTAATTATTTGAAATTCATACTATTTTTCTAATGTAGTATAAAAGTATTTACAAGCAACATTTTCAAATATATGTATGAACTGAAAATCGACAGCCACTTTCCAATATCAATTTGAAAAATGTTTTCACAGCTAGAACATAAGATTCCTAAGCAGAAATTTATTTTACTACATGAGAAGTTGATTCAAAACCTTAATTAGAATATAATATTTCTTTCATATGGCTTCTCCATATCCCAAAACCAAATGCCTCTTTTGTTCTGATCATACTGTTAAATTGAGGGCTGAACTATGTGTTACATTTTACACATGACTGCCTCAGGGACTTACAATCAGATGTCAGCTGCAGGGTCTCTGTGGGAACTCTGTTCTCAAGTGTGCAGGGCCCCAAGTTGGATTGGGACTATGGGATATGGGAAGAAAAGGCCTCTGCCTTTCCTTGGGCCATTTTCCTAACCCAAACCAGCCCTGACAGTGTAGTTCGGCCCCCGGAAGCTGTATGTGTAGCCCATTAACACATGTGCAACTGCCAATAGGGGAGGTATCCCCCCTGGGCTCTTTGGATTGAGAAAACAGCTTGGGGGAAGGCAGGAGCCCCTTCTTCACATGTCCTGTGGGCTATGGTTCTGATCCAAATTGGAGCCTTATACACTTTGGAACTGAGTTCCCATGAAGAGTTTGTTAACAGGAAGTCAACATGGTGATCATGTGTTAAACATAATGTGTAGCTTATCCCTAAAACAATACAGCACCAGTGTGAAAATTTTAGTGTGTCTTCTTTCACCTACATCTTGTTTGGCAGCTGTGCCCTTTCCTAGACAGACTGGAACTTGATACACTGATCCATGTTTCAGTAATTTCAGTCGCTAATATACTTTTCATAACACCATCCTTGAAAAAACTGAGAAGCTTCATTTGGTACATAATGGCTCTGCCCACTTCTTATTTGACATAGGACTGCGTGACCACTTCTAGCTAGACTTGTGACTGCTGCACTGGATACTGATTTTCTTCAAGGTGTTGGTGTAGCCCTTTGTTGCTTGGAACTCACATACATACTTAAGTAACTGCCTCTCCCCACATGATCCTCCCTGCCAATTCAAATCTGGCTAGCAGGCATTATCAGTGGTTCCTCCATTTGACAGGAGAGGAGAAAGAAGGCCAAATGTACTTTTGTTGTTGTTGTGGATCCCATTCTCTGGAATTGGCTCCCAGAGGAAGATGTAAAATATTTCGTTTCCAATTAGCTTTTATCCGGCAGTTCTGGTTTGGCATAAGGCTGCTCAGCTCACCTAGGTGAGCTGTAAGAGCTCTTAACTTGAAATAAGTGGGCCTCTCTGTAATGGCACCTGGCTCTGCCCTGTGACAGTTGCCTGGTTACATCATGGCCTGCAGAACTGTTTGGGTGGGGTGAGGAGAGCACCCTGCATTTAAACTGTTTTCTGTACTGAGGTGGTATTCTGACACCTCCCCCTGCACCTCCCCCTGCACCTTTCCTTGCATTTAAATGTACCTGGGAAAGATATTTTCTCATGGGGGAATGTTTTCAGTCTTCACTCCCACTGGGTTGTTTTTGGTCTTAAATTAAACAAAATCCTTTTTACTGTTCATTTTAATCATTAATGTATGTTTTGTTGTTCCTTTAAAACATCCATGGACCCTTACCCAAATGTTACCTTGCCTTTTTTTGCAAAGTATAAATCCCCCCCCCCCCCCCGGTTTGGATCTGGAACTCTTTCTTACAGACAATTATTGTGTATGCCTTGTAAAATCCTTTATTAAGAAGTAATAATGAAAAGATTACATGTAATAACTGCAGTTACTTTGTATCTACACAGTACTGAAATTTAAGAAGAACCCTCGCTTCCTTGAATTTTTTGTACAGTTTTTGCTCCGAGCTGTTAATGAAGAAAGGTTTTCACGAATAATAGAGTGGGCAGATGAAACACAAGACTATCTTAAAAAGTAATGTACAATATATACATTTTCTGGAGAAGAAACTTCCTTTCAAAATGTTGTGACAATCTGTAACTTCCTTACATTCAAATTCCTGTCCCAAACCATTTTATAACAAAAGTGAAGAAGACTGACAGGTTTCCCAAGAAAAAGTTGTTCTTTGGTGCCTTGAAGACAAACACATTTCTGGTGGCAATGATTTATAGAGTAGGGTCCACTTTATTAGACATTGTTTTTCCAAATTAGGTAGGGAAGGCAAATTAGTGGTAGAGTACATGCCTTGACTTCAGAAAGGCCCCCAAGTTCAGGCAATGGCACCTCTAGACAACTGTACCTGGCAACCAGTCAGAAGGGCAAAATCTGGCTCTTCCAGTGAAAATCTAGTCAGTTCGCAGCTCTAGCTGTAAGTGTGTTTTAGAAACATATGGTCAAATGGTTGCCACACAGAATGTCAGAAAGAAATTTTTAAACACGCACATATATAATTATTTTAACTGTTGTTGTTTACCAGACGCAATAAATTCCTTCTTGGTATCAAGCAAAGAAGAAAGCCAAAACCATTCATGGACACAAAGAAGTTTATAGCAATGGATTTATACAAAGTAAGATGTTTTTTGCTTAGATTTGAATCAGGCTGTTGAAGCCAAATATATCTCCTGTAAAAGCCTTTCAGCATTGGTGACATTGCATTTCTATTTAAAATAATAAAATTTTAACATGGTAATATTTATACTAAGCAGATGCTGGAGAGTTAGAGCACAGTTATATGCAGGCTTAATATTACTTGGATTCATTAATGTCAAATCTGTATAGGACTGCATTGTTATTCAGCTAAAAGTCTTAGATTATTGACAATCCTATATACATTTGTATACAAGGAAAATTCACATATTTGCTTCCTGAATGTGGATATAAACACCATAGAGCTATGTTTCATTATGGCTCTGCTGACAGAGATTTGGGCCATGAACAACTACAATCTGTAAAATTATTTGTATGGTCCTAATTTACTTCAGTAATGAAGTGGGACTTATCTAGTTAATGAATTGCCCCTACTTCTTGTGAATTTCTTAAACCTTAGGTCAGAAATGTATTTTGTATTTTGAAGAATTATACTTCATAGTGTGTATTTTAATAATTTGTACCACTGAAGAAGGCCTTGTGGCTGAAATGCATTTGGTTTTCATGGATTTTTTTTTACTATTTGTTACGCATTAAAGCTTTGGTAATTTAACATCTGTAACCCACTAATATTCAGGCCTTTTGTCAGCCTTCTTGGTTACCTGGTTTTTCTGGGTTGAAGTTTTTTCTTCCCCTGTCTGTTTTGATTTTGCGGCAAACTGCACCAACCAAACATGTCATGGGAGAGAGAAGAAGTTTGGCCCTTTTCAGCTTACTTCATGTGCCCGTGAGGATAAACAAGGCCAGCATAAGCTTATTTATTTATTTATAATATGTATTTATATACCAGCCTTCTCTGATTTTTTTTAAATTCTGTGCTGTGATCTGCATGGATTGTATTGTGACATACATTAGATAAAAATCCAGAGGTGCATGCACTGAAATTATAGCTTCTGAGAGTTTTATTATTGTAATGTAGCAAATATAATTTTTTTAAGGTGGCAGGAGCACTAACTGCTAAGAAAAAAGCAAAGAGGAATAAAGATCAATTTATATGTGGCTCAAAACACCAGAGCACAAGCAAAAGTCTTGATGCACAGAGGTAATTCAACCATTTTAACTGGATTTCAATCAAGTGTGAACATAAATTTGTGGCATATTACATTGAAGAGAGTAGAAAATAATTTTGCTAACTTTGTCTTTTACAGTAGTGTCCATAAAATACCTAGTAAATCCTTATTCTTCTCAATTTATATAAATCTACAATATGTAAATTCAGAGTGTTTGTACTAATTTTTAAGATCTTGGGATTTAAGTATCCACAGATATGGCCAATAATGATGTTCCTGCTACAGGAACAGAGCAATACATGGATCCTCCTCTTTCTCTTAATCCTCCTCTCTGTCTCCCCTTCCTTTTATCTACCCCTCATTCTGTCCCCCCAGCCATTGTTAGCCTGATTCCCTCATGTCTCTGGCTTTCTCTTTCATTCCTCTCCTTTTGCTTGGAAGTCTCCTTCAGCAGTCCTCCACACCCACAACCTGTTCTGCCTCCCTTTTTCTTTTTGTTCCTAGACTTCATGTTGCTTTTCTCCCCATTCTGCACCTTTTTGCCTCTGATTCCCCTCTCAAGCCCAGTCTCTCTCTCAGACCTACTGTTCTATCCCCTAGCTCCAATCCTGCTTCTCTCCTGGGGACAGCAGACATACATCTATGGCTGGGTTTCGTGGACTAGGCATGGACTACATCTGGTTTAACAGGATGGTTTCCTTTAGGAATTTTTTGTTAATGCTTCTTCCTCAATTTGTAAGTTGTATTCCCTGTTCTGTCTTGTTGCATTGCCTTTCAATCTTCTCATCCTTCTCACTTTTCTCTGTTTATCTGTGTCTAGTAATGATCAAATCCAGTTCAAGTCAAAGTTGCATCTTTCTCTTTCTGCATTTTATTTTCTCCACGAATATTTCCTCAAAGATTGCACTTCTGTATACAGACTTTAAATCCCATAATAACACTGGGAGGTATAAACGTAAAGGCCACACATATATATCCTCCCTCACTTCCCTGGTAGCATGAATGTTACCTTTCAAGTAGTGGGAACAACTTGATGGTTGCAGTTGTTGATCGGCTGTTTGCTCTGCCAGTTAAGTCTCAGTGATAGGGAACATTCTTAATATGTACATAAGAGGGAATAGAGCAGAACATACAAGTAAGCTCTTGGGGTTTGCTTCCATGAGATCGTAGTAGTAGCCTTTTCAGGTCAAACTAAGAAACAGTAACATTATTAGACGACTGTAAAATACTCTGCATGTGGCTGTCCTTTGAAGATGTTCTGGAAGCTTCAGCTGGCACAAAATGCAACAACAAGAATCCTTTCAGGGGTTAGATGCTTGAAAAGCATAATTTGAATGCTGCATTAATTGTACCAGGCCCTATTCAAACTGCTGCTTATTACATTGAAAGCTCTTCACAGCCAAAGGTCCTCATAAATTATTGAACAACATCTGGCAAAAACCCACATGCCACCCACACATTCTTCAGACAGTCTTCTCCTTGTGGTACCTTCTCCTAGGATTGTCTATATGGTAACATTTAATTCAGTGGGCTGTTTCTGTAGTAGGCCTCAAATGGCTTACTGTAGTGACTGTGGAGGAGGGCACCTTCATGTACTGTATGTAGGAAAGTGTGGAAAATAGTTTTATTTAAGAGAGCATTTGGTAGAGGGGAATCATTTTGTCTGATTTGGTTGTTTTTAATCTTGCTAGTATTGTTTTGGGGTACTTGCAACTTGTCACATAGTTAGCCTACTTGAATCTAAAGCAGATAAGGCAAGATATAAATATTTAAAATAAAATAAAAAATAAAATAAACACAAGCCTTTTGGATATAGCCCTGTAGAAACTGATGCACTCTGAATACATTTTTATAGCACATTTGAGTTTGTAACTCTCATGGTTGAGAGGCTGTTTGCCTTGAGAAAATACACACACCTGCATAAAACCCTTATGTTATGCCTAGGGAAGGAAGGAAGCATGCACATTTAGGGAGATAAATGTCAGGACAAGCAGAAACTATTTGGCGACCCTGTCAAATGAGGGAAGATGGATGGCTTTTAATATCTTCAGCTGAGAGCCCTGAAGATCAGTTGTTCAAGACCTTGTAGGATTGGATAACTGTGCTTGGGCAAGATATGGAAAGCCAGCTTGCAAAGTAAGGATTGACCGACAGAGATCATCCCATCTTGGAGGGTATAAAATACTGGGGTCAGATATGCATCATGCAAAACAGCTCGTAGTTTATTCAGAGGTCGGAACAAGTCTGCATGCTGGACTCGCAGGTCTGCTTTTATCCCCATTCATGACCGCACCCATGCTCACACCCAATACCCGTGCTTCACTATTTACAGTGCATTCTTAGACCATAGGTTCCCTTCCTGATCCGACTCTCCCGATTGGACCTTTCCAGGATCCTCTCAGTCTATTGTTTAGGTGAGCGAGACTCAGACCCTTTGCCCGACCACGTGGTCGTCCGATCACATGCGCAGACTTTGGACAGGACATAACACCCTTCCCCCATAGTTCAGTCCCCACCCGGCAGACGTAGTCCTTGAGGTATGTGGACCTGTGCTGCTCTCGGGTGGACCTTTGTTGTTCACGAGCAGTTGCGGGTTGTTCAGGAAGAGCTGCTGTAGCCGCTTCCGGTTCTGTTTGTTCTGGTGGACTGTCGAGGACGCTGCCCTCCGCTGGCTCTGTACTGCTGCCCGTCCATGGGTCATGTGTTGCAGCGGTTTGTGTCGGGTCTATTGTCACAGGGGTTGCCTCCTCATCCGATTCTTCCTGTTCCCAGTTATCGTTGACCTCTGGGAGTAAATGGCGGTGTAGGTGATCGATGTGCCTACGCCATACCTGGCTCTCGTCCCCGGAGACTTCGTAGGACTGAGGTCCGGTTACCCGAATAACTGGAACTGGGAGCCATGGTGGGCCCTTCGTGAAGTTCTTGGCATAAACTGGGTTGCCTGGAAAAAACCCCTTGGGAGGTGGCCTGTGTTTCTGGAACTGCACTGTGCTCCAGAGCTCGGTCTGGATGCAGCCAATCTAGGTAGAAGAAGAAGAAGAGATTGGATTTATACCCTGCCATTCACTACCCAAGGGAGTCTCAGAGCGGCTTACAAACTCCTTTCCTTTCCCCTCCTCACAACAGACACCTTGGGAGGTAGGTGGGGCTGAGAGAGCTCTTTCCAGAACTGCTCTTTTTCAAGAACAGCTGTGCCAGAGCTATGGCTTGCCCAAGGTCATCCGGCAGGTGCAAGTGGAGGAGTGGGGAATCAAACCCAGTTCTCCCAGATCAGAGTCCACGCACTTAACCACTACACCAAACTGGTGTGTGATTAGGTGTTGGCCCAGAAGCATCTCTGCTAGACTACAGCCGGTTCCCATATGGAGAGTCGTTCTCTGTCCAAATAGGAAGGCTGCTAACGTAATGCCAAGCTCCTTTTTCCAGGTGCCACAATGCTTCTTTGTGGTGCAGACCATTTGTTCATCTTGACCGTTGGTGGCTGGGTGGAACAGCATGGATCATATATGTCGGATGCCATAATATTCAGTAACTTCCTGGAACTCACCGGACGTGAATACTGTCCCGTTGTCAGAGACTAGGGTGTCTGGGATGCCGTGTGTGCTGAATATCCACCACATCACCCGTGTGGAGGACACGGGGACAACTTCCAGCCGCTTGCTGTACGTGTCTCCAAGGATAAAAAAGATTTGTCCTTGTAATGGGCCAGCAAAGTCAATGTGTACTCTGGCCCAAGGTTTGTGGGAAGATTCCATTGGTGTGCTGGGGCGTGCGGAGGGTCTGGGCACGTCTCCTGGCATTTCTGGCATCCTTTTACCGTGTCCTCAATCTTCTTGTCCAGTCCTGGCCACCACACATAGCTCTGGGCCAGAGCTTTCACACGCATAATCCCAGGGTGAGTCTCGTGAAGCGCAGTGAGCACTTTTTGTTGCAGCAGTGTAGGTATTATCACCCTGCTTCCCCGTAAGAGGCACCCCTTGTGTATGGACAGTTCATCTTTCCTAGAAGAGAATACAGCAAAGTCCAAGGCAACAGAGGCAGGCCATCTACTTCCCACCCAGTCTAGGACCCGGGAGAGTATGCGATCCCTGCTGGTGCAATGTGCGACCTCTGCTACCTGGATTGGTCGGTTGGGTAGATCTTTCAGCAGGGTAACATGGTGTGTGGGGGCCAGATTGGGGTCGCAGGACAAAAGCGAGAGGTGGCTCAAGGCATTGGTGTGGCCCATGGCCTTTCCTGGGCGATGCACAAGTGTATACTGGTACCCCGCCAAAAATATGGACCAGGGCGACAGCATCTGAAAGGTTTGGCGGTCTGGAGTGAGCAAACCAGGAGCGGCTTATTGTCCATGACAATGGTGAAGGGCTTGGCTGTACAGGTAGTTGTGAAATTTCTTCATGCCCACCACTGTTGCCAGCTCCTCCTTGTCTATCTGGGCGTAGTTATGCTCCACCGCGGACAAAGTCCGTGAATAATACACGATGGGTACCTCGCGTCCGTCCTCTAGGTGATGCCCAAGGATGGCTCCCACCCCATAAGGTGACGCATCGCACACCAGGACCACGGGTAGGTTTTTGTCGAAATGCGCTAGAACTGAATTTGACGTCAACAAGTCCTTGATGGCTTGGAATGCAGCGGCGTTGCGGGGATCCCAGACCCACTTGGCGTTCTTATCCAGTAGCCGAGGAAGGGGTTCAGCTACCACCACTTTGTGAGGCAGGAAGGAGTGGTAAAAGTTGAGCAGCCCTAAGAACGTTTGCAGCTCAACGTTTGAGGATGGAGTTGGCGCCTGGCTGATGGTGCACACCTTGTCCAGAGTCAGCTGTATGCCATGCGCATTGATGGTGAAGCCCATGAATTCCACAGATTGGACCCCCAGCAAGCACATTTTTCACTTCACCTTGAGCCCGGCCTTGCTGAGGCGCTGCAGCATGGATCAGAGATGGCTTGTGAAGGAGTTGGCATCAGGGGCGGCAATCAGAACGTCATCAAAGAATGGCTGCATCCTGGGGATACCTTTAAGTAAACAGTCCATTATGTTTTGGAAAATCCCCAGGGCGACGCTGACTCCAAATTGTAAGCATCGCACCTTGAACACCCCCTTGTGCGTCGTGATCATTTGTGCCTCAGCGGGGGTGTTAACCACTGGCAGCTGCTGGTAGGCCTGCACCAAATCTAATTTCCCAAAGATTTTAGCCCCTGCAAGAGTAGTGAGGACATGGCTGACCACAGGTATGGGGTATGAGTGTGTTTGCAAGGCTTAGTTGATAGTGCACTTATAGTCAGTGCAGATCTGGACATCTCCATTTGGTTTAATGGGCGTTACAATCAGGGTTTCCCATCTCTCATGGGAGACCGGTTTGAGTATGTCTTGGGCTACCAGGCGGTCGAGTTCTATGTCTATCTTTGCCCCCATCACCAATGTGGGCTGCCGGGCCTTGATCCTTATGGGTTGGACCTGTGGGTCGAGGTCCAGGGAGATAGGAGGACCCATGTAACAGCTCAGTCGGCCATCAAACACAGCCGGGAACTCTCCGCAAATGATAAGTCCACAGACCGCACCTGGTTCACCCCTGTAACCCCAAATCCCAGGGGCTAGAACCACGAGAGTCCTAGAAGGCTAGTGAGTTTGCCTTCTACCATTAACAAAAACCAGTAGTCCATTAAAGTCCTTGTATTGGAGCCTAAACTTGCCCCATTCCCAGACGTCCACTGGGTTTTTTCTGAAAGTCCCGGAGCCTGAGGCTGTCCGTTTTCCTTAGCCAGGGCCCCCTTGCGGACACAGCCTCTATAAGATGTCTGCAGAAATTATCGAGAACGTGGAGCCTGTGTCTAGCTTCATTTCACAGGGGGGCCCCTCTATTAACACCCCTATGTGGATGTTGTTAAGGGCTTCCCTGGGCAAGTTCAGTACCTGGTATCGGGTCGAGTTCGTCGAATGAAGTTCTGTTGTTTCTTGGTGGGCCGTCGGTTGGCATCAGGAGTGGGAGCGGCAGACCTTGGCTATGTGTCCTGTTTTCCCACAAGAACAGCAGGCGGCCTCTCTGATGCAACTCCCCTGGTGCTCATGGAGTTCTCTGCAGCTGGCGGACGTTGCTGAAGAGTTGTGGCATGGCGTGGAGGTGGCAGCGGCTGTGGATCTGGAGCTGTGTGGTACTCCTACGTCAGTGGGCCGGGTGGTCTCCCGCTGTGAGCGGCGACGGAGCTGTAGGACTTCGTCCTCGTCCGAGGCCTCAGAGCCGGAGGAAGATGTGGTCCAGTGTGTGGAGGTGGTGGAGCTGTGCCAGTCCTTTTGGGATTTCTCAAAAGCACAGGCAGCCTGGAGCACATTCTTGAGGGTCATGTCGATGATGGCGACCAGTTTTCGACGAAGCTTTGGCTCACGTACTCCCCACATGAAGTTTGTCAGCAGGTTGTCTTCCACAGAGACAAATTTGCAGCCGACCACCAACCTGCAGAGGTCAGCCAGGAAGTCCACCACAGTTTCCCCAGGCTTTTGTGAGCACCCACAAAAGTCCATACGCATCGCCATATATGATGGTTTTGGCGCGAAGTAGCCATTTAATGCCTTGATTAGTTCATTGTATGAAGACTTGGTGACTGTTCTTAACGCGATGAGGCTCTGTACTAAGTGAAGTGTGTCGACCCCACACGTGCTTAGGAGCCAAGGCTTTTTCTTTCTAAAATCAGTGACCTCCTGTACTTCAAAAAAGTACCTGAGCTGTTGCACCCATGCCTCCCGGGCTGGGTTGTACGTTGTTATCTGTCCCGGAGCGACAGCCATGACTCACGAGGTGCTGGATGAGTGGGATAAGTGAAGAGATGCTGAGTGATGCAAGGCGAGGGCCGTGGAAGCTGGTGCTCGAAGCTTGGGAGCAGTGCGTGGCAAGTGGCCCTGGAAGCCAGTGCTGGTGCTTATGGCGGCGGTGCTTGGTTCAGTGTGAGTCTGGCGGAGAGTCGCTCAGCGGGATCCCATCTTCGTTGCCAGTATAAAATACTGGGGTCGAAGACACATCATGCGAAAACAGCTCATAGTTTATTCAAAGGTCGGAACAAGTCTGCATGCTGGACTCTCAGGTCCACTTTTATCCCCATTCGTGACTGCCCCCATGCTCACACCCAACACCCGTGATTTGCTATTTACAGTGCATTCTTAGACCATAGGTTCCCTTCCTGAGCCGACTCTCCCAATTGGACCTTCCAGGATCCTCTCAGTCTGTTGTTTAGGTGAGCGAAGCTTGGACCCTTCGCCCGACCGTGTGGTCGCCCAACCACATGCGCAGATTTTGGATAGGACATAACAGAGGGAAAGAGTTAAAAAAGTTAATTTGGAGAAAGCAGTCCTAGAAAATGGTAGGTGAGAAACATCCTTGCTAAGTTCCTACTTCCTTGCACCCATTCTGAGACAATATCCTAGAGGCTAGTTAGTAATTCCTTTTTTTGGATTTTATCTCCTTGATTTTGTAACAACTCTTTGCAAGCTGGCACTTTCTCATTTCAACTGCTTTGGTCTTTTTGGTAGAATATTTGTTAGTTAAATAAAAGCCTTTTTCCTAAAAAGGTGCTTTGGACTGAACTGAATCCTAACCCACCCACCTGGGTGCTCAAATAACATATACACATCTTCCTTCTTGATGACTAAAGGCTTTAAGAGGATTTTGGAGGGTCAAAACCATGAGTGGTGGCAGACTCTACTGGGTAACCTAAAGTTTACAAGGGGATTTGGGGAAGAAGGAGAATCCCAGGAGGGGTTGGGATTTTTGGCATTCTGGCAACTTAGAGCAACTGACCGAGGGGGAAGGAGCCGGCGGGATCCTGAGAGTGATAGTAACTGTTTCAATGCAGTGATTACATGGTGTGTTTTTCCTGCTTGAGAATTCTTGACACTCATTATGCTCAGTTAACTTCCAATGTCAACCATTATCAGGAATTTTATTTCACCTATCCAGCGTGGGGATGAAAAGTAAGTGTGCAGAATCTACTTGCTACTTCCTTTCTTGAGCATATGCTGCAGGATTCTGCACATATTGTGGAAGATGCCAATCTGCATGCTATTTAAATCTCAAAATAGAATTTACACAGCTGTGACACTCAGGGTTCATTCTCTCTTCTTTAGATTTTATGTGCTATTGTTCCCCAAATGGCCTATGTGTAAACATCCCTCTCAAGTGTCCAGAGCACATGTGCCAGGTGTATACCAGGATCCAGGATTTGGGCAACACATCATATAAGTATGGAGGTTCTCAGAAAAGAACAGGTATAGGTTTAAAGCTGAATTGAGAGAAACTAATAGCATCGGCCTAGGGAATTAGTCGACTGAGTACAATGTGAGAAAGTGTGTGCATACAGATACACTAAATAACAGATACACAAATAACAGTATAAATCATAACTCCTATTAGATTCTAAACTAAAACAACATTACTAGAATAGAGAGAGATGGAGGGAGGAAGTAATGAATGAAGAGTCCAGGAGGGTTTGATGAAAGGGAAGGAAGAAACAACGGTAGAGGGAGTGAGATGGGAATCAGTTCACAATTTTCACGGCACCTATGCTGGGTTACAGGGCCAGTGTAGCTTTACACGTTCTCACTCAACACATTACCAGGTTCCTGTCTTTATATCCAACAACTGTTATAATAGAGGGGGAAATAGGATGCTCTTCAAACTGGATTGGATTAGAACCAAAATTCTAAACGTCATTGGTGAATTGGGGGATTAACTGTGAGGCAGGAAAGTCTCAAGGAGGGGGATATTGAGGATGCTGATGTCTCTTTGATGGGATTAATAGTCCAAATAGAATAACAAACTGAGCTATACAGTTACCATTTGTCAAGATCGTATTCTGGGGTAAAACATGGCAATATATATCTCATATCTATCTATCTATCTATCTATCTATCTATCTATCTATCTATCTATCTATCTATCTATCTATCTATCTCAGCCTGAGGTATGGATGTGTTTCCATGTTACTGTTGAGTATCAGGCAGATCCTGTTGTGTATTTTAACTATGCAAGAATCAGTTATCTGAGACACTGCTATTGCCTTAGATGGGTCGGGGCACAGATTGGTACGTCCATTCCCAGGTAAGTTATCAATTGCTTTTGTTCCTCTCTTTCAAAGTGGAGGAACTGCTTTGTGCACTGAGATCTCTTTTTGCATCCCAGATGAAATTGTTACATACCTTTCTATATTTCAAAGTTCAGGGGAGACCATATTATAAAAAATAAAAAGAATGTTTGCTTTTTGGGGGGGATCTATAGAAGGGTCCATCTATATTTGGGGGTACTGATCTAAGGTTTGATCCATAGGTTACACTATGAGTATCAAGAGTAGTTCTGTTTTCTTTATTTTGGAAATTCAATAATCACATTGTGGGTTTAGTCATCTTTCTGGGTATGTTGATAATTTTTGCATGCTTGAAGTCATTTTTCAAACTGCGTAATTCTTTCAGTTATAGAAGTTTTTAAGTTCTAAAAATGGGCCATGTGAGAAACCTGCTAATCATGAAATTAACATTAATTCTTTCCCCTCACAAAGCAAATTATTGTTACTTAAGATTTTTCATGGCTTACTAGAGGAAAATGTGGCTGTTTTTGTCTGAGAATTATTTTTTTCTTCCTGTAGCTACTCCATTCAGAAGTTTGAAAACAATTTCTTATGGACAGTACAGACTTCGAATCTAAAATACTGTGTTTTTATATAGGAGACAAAGAGAGGAATTGCGAAGAATAGCTTTCTGCGTACTTACACAAAAGCTGAATTATTTTTCCAACGTCTTCTTAAAACGAAGAAGGTTCCATCAAGTTTGCATTGAAGAGATGCCATGGAGAGCACAGATGAACATTTATCTAGCAGTTGTCCATTTCATTTTGTTTAAAAAGCGGATGGAAGAACTCTATACTTTTGAAATGCATTCTTTACAAAATTTGAACAGGTAAAACAGTAATGAGTATGATGTTTAAATGGCCCAATGGTACACTCTACCAGAGCCCCAGCAGCCTTTTGTAGTTCTTTCAGAAATGTCTGACTTTTTGATTCCCTGGTCCCTCAAAGTTGGGGATGGTGTCCTTCAGAGGAAGTCCTGGAGCACAATTCAGAAGACTAATCAAGCAACTCTTGTACTTTTTGTTGTACTTATGACCATTACTTTTCACTCATCTGCTATATTGACCTGCAAAAGAGATGGAATTTATTTAGTGTTTACCTATTTCTTGAAATATTTCCTTTTTTCTTTGGGATTCTTGGAAACTAGAAATGATTTTGAAGGAAAAGAGGAAATGTGTGACTGTTCTTAGCTTAGCAGAATGCATTTTCATACCTTGTCATTGGGCAGGCCAGTGTTCTTTATGAGTACTGCTACCATTTAAACAGTAGTGGTGCTCAATATAGTTTATGCAGATATCATTCCTGATTGTGAATGAACAGACTGGGTCATGTTGAAATAATCCCATTTATAGTGAAGCAGCTTTCCTGTTCTGTTTTTTCTTTTTTTCTTCGTTTTGTATTTATCTTGTATCATCATTAATGGTGAACTTTAGGTATAGAATTTTTTGTTGGATTTTGTATTGTGTTGTCGCTTAAGTTTGGTCAGATTAATCAACTTTCATTTTGAAAGTTAGTCCAACATCTCTTTCTTTGTCATAAACCTGTTTACTGATCTATAGAAAATAGAGTTTCCTTTTTTACTTTTTGTGCATCACACTGATCAGCTTTGTGCCTGCATACATCTGTGATTTTTGAACTTCTAAAATTATCTTTTAGGTTGCTGGGGAAGTTCACCTCCTGGTTCAGACACTGGGGGTGAACACAAATTTACATGGAGGCAACTTATAAAATATTAAGGGGGGGGAGTTTATTTGCAATTGCAAAGGAGAGCCCCCCAACTATCCAGAGATCAAAGGAGCGTCTCTCTGAACACCTTGTGCCCTGTTTCACCTAGATATTGCTCCTGTTATTGGGAGGATCAGCAATCCTACTAGTATGACAGAGATGAATTTTTTTCTGCATTCCTACAGGCACCAGGAACTTTTTGTTTCAGTAAAGAAGGGACTGGCCAAACTGTCCTTTCTCTGAGGTTCACACCATAATGGTACAGTGCTTCTTTGCACCATCAATCACATGGGGGGACTTTGGGGCAGTTTTCTTCCTGGATCTGATGTGCATTAGGAACTGCCTTCATTGGTACCAATGTGCCAGCCGCCGTGGTACCAACACCATTAGCTACTGTGCCCCACTACCACTGAGAAGGCCCCTTCCAAGTTATGGCTAGGCTTACCTCTGATGAAACTGGCCTATGGAACAAGACTTCCTTGGAGAATCTAACAGAAGAAGGAATTCAACTAAGTATGCAAGACCCAAGCCAATTAAGGCTTTAAAGATCAAAATCTGTATTAAAGTTATTGGAGAATAATTACAGTCCAGTCTTGGGGTTTTTTTTTAAGTATGCATTTCTTTTCTATTTCTGTTTTTAAATTTATTGTTTTATTCTTCAGATATGGAATTCTTGACCCTGAAAAATTCTCCTTAAACAGTTCAGGCACCATAGTGGTGCGAGCAGCAATACAGGAGGAAAAAAGGGTTAAAAGCTCTCCAGTTGTAAAAGGTTCACCATCAGGAAAATTCAGGAAAAAAACTGGTAAGAGATGTAAATGGGTAATTATATTTACAGTCTTGCTTTCTTTCATTGCCTATTTAAAGTATGCTAAATTTCTATCCTAAAAGCTTCAGGACAGGTAGAAGTATATCTTTTAGAATTATTTTAAAAGATTTCAGGATTTGGACATGTTATAACAGGGCTGGCTTAATATGGATTCAAACTCAGCTCCAAAGGAGCCCTTGGTCCACTATGTCTCTTTTGTCTATCTCAGCCCTTGCTCATTGCGCTCTGTATCCCATCCTATTTCAAAACGTGGGCTTTCATTTGAATCCATTCGGTTCAGATTACTTGTTGTATAGTCTGAGCTCTGTCCACTGCTAATTCTGGATTTAGCTTTCTATTCTTGAATCTTCTTTAATTTTTGAAAATGTATTAAAATATCAAGTATTTTTGGATCTTTTGTATCAGAAAAGCCTGATGCTTCTGCTGATGCAACCCATGTTGGTTTTCTGCTTCCAAAGGTCTGAGTAGTTCTGGTTCCTGATCCTTGCCTATAGTTCCTTATTTCATTAATCTTATCTGTCTTAATTTTTTTTGTTTTTGTTCTGCTTGCTTGCTTTGTGGATTCTACCCAATGTTTGTCTTTCCTCATTGCTCTTGGACCCTTTGCACAGTCTGGAGACTCTGTGGTGTCATATTGGGGGGGGGGGGCAGTTATTTTAAAGGTACGATAGGCGTTTATAGACAAACTTTTAATCAGGGTGGGAAAGGACCTAATGGGTCATCCCTGGCCTATGAAACTTCTTCTATGAGTGGCAGTATCTTCTTAATAAAACTCCCACAGAAAGATTTCCCATCATCTCTCTCAAGAGTTTGTTCCTTTGTTGAACTGTTAGGTTTTTTCCCTACCTAATTCGTAACCAAAGTGTTCCCAAGCTTTGTGGACTGAATGAGCAATTTTATTCCATCAACTTTCAGAGAACCTCATAAGTATATGGAAGTGTTCTACATACATTCTCCCCTCCTCTACTTGAATCAAGTTCAGGCTATGGGACAGAGAATTTCCTTTTGCCATTTTTCTCTGAATCCTTTCCAGATGGTCAGCATCCTTCCTTGGCTGTCGTGTTTCAAGGTTGAAAACAGTTCCCCAAATGATTTTTTTCTCATGTCGAATTCAACAAAACTGGAATTTTTCATGTCTTGGGAACAGTTATTCACATTAATGACTCAGTTTGATACTATAGTACCAGCATCATTCTCAGATACTCTGCTGCATATCCATTTAACTGCATTTGTATGTACCTGGTTCTTTCTTTGTTTTTACAGTCTTTGCTGAAAACATTTCTTTAGTTTTATTGCCCAGTTGATGAACTATGAATGAGGATGGGAAAGGCTAAGGGTAACAAAATAAAAAGGATTTCTTAGTATTGGTTTGCTGCCATTTAGTTTTGTGATTGAAAGTATTTTGTTACGGAGTATGGTTGAAGGAAGTTGCATTTGATGCCAGTGATCTGTTATTTAAAGTCTTTGGACACTGAGGGAATAGCAGAGGCTTAGCAACTTTGTCAGAGCTCTTCTGGGCTGCAGGTGTATGAAAATGTCTGCTAAATTCCTTAGAGCACATCTGTCTCCCAGAACAAACCTGGCAACTGATTCTGGAGAATACTGTACACTGATCTATTTGATTATTGTTTGAATGTGCACAGTTCCATAGCTCTACAGTCACTTTGTATCCAGGCATTAGTATATGCTCAAAAACAGTTCAGTTGTTTCAGAACATTTCTCTGAAAGGGGAATGGATTTTAAATTGGAACATGATTTATCCTGAACCCTGGCTACCATAATGGCTACAGATAGGTTATTTAGTTCAAGTTAGCTTTCCCAGGTTTTACTTTTCATAAAAACAGCATTTCACTGTATGCAGTGCTCAGCTGGCCCCTGTAAACGTTCCCACAGTTATATAGTTTTATGGCATATAGTGAATAGTGCACTATTGCATTTCTTTGGATAGCTAATCAGATATTAGTTCTTTCGTATTTTAAGGCCTATTGCAGCATGATCACTTTGCTTTTGTAGCTATTTCTCAGTCTTGTACCCAAGTTCTTGTACGTTGCCAGCTGCTTTGGTTTAGAAATCCAGTTTTTCAGGTCAAGCATAGTGGCCACAACCATTGAGTAACCAGAAATGGTAAACTTTTCACGGCGGCTTCATTATCATCCATTCTGCCCTTTTTGTTTGTCTAAGAGCACTTGTAACATTCTGAACCCTAAGAAATAATGCCCTGGATATTCTGTTGCAATACTCCTCAAACCAAGTCAGGACTTCCTTGCTCTTCTTTGCTCAGACACACTTGACCCTACTTCCCCTGCCTCCAGCCCTGGTCCTTCTTTGCCTGCTTCTGACCCTACATTACAGAGTGCTTCCTTGGACACTGATTCCAGCTCAAGCCTACTTGACCACAGTGTTTGTCTCACCCCTGAAAGTGATGCCATGATGGATCCCACCAATCCGACCCAGCTGTCACCTTCTGTCACAGATACAGGTGGGTTACTATATGCTGGCCAGGCACATGACAGTTCTTGAATGGACAAGGCAGGTATTTAAAGTTAAGGGGGTGGGCCATCTCCAGTAACAGATCCCAGATGTTTACTTTGAATGCAATATATTTACAGATTTCTGGTATTTCTTACTTGTTTACTTCGTTATTTATAAGAGATTAATCAAACTTTTCCTTCTGCCAGCTTAGATTGTAATGGAACGGGTGGGCAGTTTCCCCCAAAATACTCCATTGATCCTTCACCTCCCTAAGGGATGACTAGTGGTCAAATTATCAATCCAGGTTCTAACTGTGATAGACATCTCAGGCACTGGATGTGGCTGGGGAGCAAGCAGCTGCAGATGAAATGTCAGTGCCAGTAGTCCATGAGCAAAGGTGCATGGTGGGGTGAGGCTAAGGCAGGGCATGATAAACTGAGGAATAGACAGATGGGCTAAAACAGAAGGCAGATGGGAGATTGTTGTTTTGAAGATACCTCCCATTGGTGGTATATTTTTGAGACCAAAGAACTGCAGATGTGACAGTTATGTTGGAGAAAGTGGAAGGTAGTTGTTTTATCCCCATAATTTGCTGACTCCATTGCTAGGAGAGTTGTGGGAAATTTCTGTTCACTGTCTTAAAGTGTCCACAGGAACCAGCTCCAGACCCTTCAGTATTCTGTGTTCAAATTCTGCCATACCCCACAGGGGTTTCTGCTGGTCGCCACCTGTATTACTAAAGAACTTACATACCTCACAGGTATTATATATGTAAAGTGTATAGTGAGGGCAGTTATCCCAAAATCAAGTAAGCAATTGATTTTGCATTGTCAAAAATCATTACTCAGTTTATTCAGTCCAAACTTGGCCTATACATGGAAAGTTTCATTATTTACTTCAAAACTAACAGGATACCTATTTGTAGATTTCCAGGATTTTCTGTAGTATATTAATTTTATATTTAGGCAAAACGGCATCATTCTCTTGAACATAAATTGATTAACATAGCTGTGATCTAGAAATGTTGCTCCTCGCTGTAGTGTGATGCCCTCGCGCATCCAATCAGAGAACCTGAATTGATACTTTTTTCCAGCTCCGCCTGCACAAAATGTTCAGCAGTAGAGTTCTCCTGGATGTATCTTATTAAAGTATGATTAACTACCTTTAATTCTGATAATACAAAAGAATAATGGTTTGGTTCTTTGAATGTAACCAGCAAACCAGACAGAACAACTGCAGAAATTTTTATCTTATATTGAGATAAGAAGTTAGTTTCTTTAGTGAGCTAGACAGAATGGAATATAAGCATGAAAAAGTTAATGCGACAATTACTGTGAAAATAAGTGCTAAAATTAACAAAGTACCTACCAGTGCTTTTTAGCAAGTAATAGTTTTAAAAGCAAATCAGTTTTCAGCTGTTTCACTCCTTTGGGGATTACCAGAAAGCCCAAATTACCTGCCAAGTAATCTCACCTTGTGAGACTTCCATGCAGAGAAATCTGATTTGCTTGTCATAGGTGTGCACATTTACAGAAAAATATCCATTCTTACCTTATCTCTAAACCTCGTCTATCATAATATGATGTTTTTAAAATAACTGATTGGTTCACAACTAATAAGAGATAAGCAACATGAATGCTGGTTAGCTAAGAAACTCATGTGATATTATGAACACACATGTGAAGCTGCCTTATACTGAATCAGATGCTTGGTCCATGAAGGTCAGTACTGTCTACTCAGACCAGCAGCAGCTCTCCAGGATCTTATTCAGAGGTCTTTCACATCTCCTATTGCCTGATTCTTTTAACTAGAGATGCCACGGATCGAACCTGGGACCTTCTGCATGCCAAGCAGATGCTCTTCTGCTGAGCCACATCCCCTCCCTCTATTATCTAGATAACTGATTGGTTCTTAACTAGATAAGCAACATATGAGCTAATCTGCAGAGGCATATGAAATACATCTGGTAAAGCAAGATAAGAAGGCCAATCTGAACCTTTAGCATACTTTTTTGTTAGCTAGTTCAACTGTCTAAGATAAAAATACTTGAAGCAAACAGAGTTCATGGACAGTTAAAAAGTGCTTGAGTTCTTGACTAATTTGCAAACTCAGCAAGAGGTCTATCAGTGGCTGTTAGCCACAAGGTATAGATAGTAACTCTCGGTCTGAGGCAAGTGATGCTCTGTATTCTTGGTGCTTTGGGGGGAGGGGGCAACAGTGGGAGGGCCTGTAGTGTCCTGCCCCCACTGCTGGACCTCCTGATGGCACCTGATGGCCACTGTGGGACTGAGCGTGGGACTGGATGGCCATTGGCTTGATCCAACATTGGCTTCTCTTATGTTCTTATGTTAAAAAGCTTAGTGATATCATAGCTACTGCTACATCACCCTATGCAAATATTTTTTGACCTTTTGTTCAATTGCAGTATATATTAGTGATTCAGTATCTTTAAGGACTTGCTTTCAATATAACCAGTAATACTTTTCTCTTTGGTTTGGGATCCAGAAGACGCTTCTGAGTATAGCATCAAGGTGAATGAAAAACATATCCCTCGAAGCCAATCAACGAGTGAAAAAAGGAGTAGCACAATCAAGGAACGTGAACGAGCTCTAGCTTTTGCTGCTATGCTAGATAACTTTAGTAAACTATTTTTGCATCTCAGAAGAGCTGTGGTAATGTCTTTTTTAATTAATTTAATGCTTGTACTATATCAGATTAAAAAATAGTCTCCACCAGTTTTGGATGGCAATGCCTGTCACAAACCCGCCTTGGTTCTCAGCTGTCTTTGGCTGCCTCCACTCCACCCTTCCTCTTGGGGTATAGCCTTGTGCTCTGTGTTGACTGGGAATCATGGGTTCTGTTGTTTTAACTTTCCCCATAACAAGGGACTCCCCCCACTCAGTACAGGCTGCCACTAGCAAAAGGAATTCTTTTGACTCTGGCCCTTTTGCTAGCTAGAAATTTATATGTGTGCATGTGTTTTGTGAGAGTGAAAAGACATGTTTGGGTATGTTCCCTTCCCCTTTCTTATCTCAGTATTCCTGTGTGTATTTCCTTTGCTAGAACAGTCTGTGAGTACTGGCTAATTCTAGGTGAACTGAACAGTGTTAGGTGAAATATGGGTATGATTCTTTCTGAGCAGTCTTCAAAACCTAATCCCAAAGATCATGGGTATAATGAAACTTTAATAACCAAATATTAATCCTAGAAAGCAAAGTTACTTTGGAACAATTGATAGGCATACAGAATTTAGGCAGAACACTACACAAGAAACAAAAAAGTATTTTGCTAGATTATTCTATACTTACAAGAAAATCTAGATTCCTCTTTCTGGGAATGGATCCAGGACCAAAAATCTTGACATGGACTGTCAGATCCTATCTCCCAAATGTTCATGTCTTGGCACAGAACTCCACCCAGGCTAACTTATTTATGGATTTTCCATAACTGGAGTGTTTCTTTTTGGAGCCAAACAGAAATTAGGGTACAGGCTCAGAGTTTCCCTGTGAGCTGACTTTTGACCAATCACTGCAAAAATCTGTATTAAAAGAGTTTAGGCTGCCAGTTGGGAAACCAGTAAGGGCACTTGACCAATTAGCCAGATGGTTAAAGATGAGGCAGATTCAGTTTCCTTTCCCATCTCAACCAATCATCATATACTCCCCCCTCCCCACAATATAACAGGATTTAATTGCTCCATTCTAGTGGATAAGCCTGTATTATTCTAAAAGCAAATTTATCCTGTCTTAACAATGCCAAAATTAGTTTCATATCCTTCTAGTACATATTACATACCAATCTATCTCCCAGGGTAATGTGCCAAGCAAAATGTATTCTAACTCCACAGGAGTTTTTACCTCAAAGCAGAGATTGGGGAAAATTCTGCAGATGCTCATCAGATATTTTTTAGAGACTTTCCCTTTTCTTCCCCATTCTTCCTTCATACCTAAGAGTCACTTAGGACAGTCAGATGTAGGATTAGACAGGGCTGTAACCCTTCAGAGAAGAGAATGGAGAGATTATAGCATTAGTTTTAACTCTTCCATTTATCAATGGAGAAGAGTGCTGGTTAGAACAGAACAGACCGTCACACATTTTCTTCCGTTTATTGGATAAGTGCTGGGATAAGGGAATCCTGTTAAAATTGCAGAAGCCATTTTAACTAGTCCGTTCTGTAGGTATAATGTAATATCAGCAACCATGGTTATTTGGTCCTTATACCATTACTCAACCAGGAAAAGCACGGTCATCGCATTCAGCAGAGAATGCTAACCTCCATTTGTGGTACCAGACCTACCACCAGCTCCTTCAGTTCCTCTTTCCTTTTGTAATGAAGTTCAAAAGGCTTATCTGTGTAAACTAATCCCATGGTTCCCCACTGTCAGGACAATTCTGCTTCGGGGGATGGTATCACTAGGGTTACCAAGTCCGGGCTGGAAAATACCTGGGGACTTTGGGGGTGGAGCCAGGAGAAGGTGGGGTTTGGGAATGGGAGGGGCCTCAGCATGGTACAGTGCCATAGAGACCACCCTCCAAAGCAGCCATTTTCTCCAGGGGAGCTGATCTTTGTCAGCTGGAGATCCGTTGTAAAAGCAGGAGATCCCCAGGCCCCACCTGGAGGCTGGCAACCCTAGTATCACATCCTGAAAAGACACGCCAAAGTCTGGTCACTCCATTCATTAAACAACTAGCAGAGCAGTATGTTAAAAGTTTTTTTCTCCAAAGCTGGTCATTGGCCTATGAGAGCCAGTTTGGTGTAGTGGTTAAGTGTGCAGACTCTAATCTGGGAGAACTGGGTTTGATTCCCCACTCCTCCACTTGCACCTGCTGGATGACCTTGGGCAAGCTATAGTTCTGGCACAGCTGTTCTTGAAAAACAGCAGTTTCTATCAGAGCTCTCTCAGCCCCACCTACCTCACAGGATGTCTGTTGTGGGGAGGGGAAGGGAAAGGAGTTTGTAAGCCGCTCTGAGACTCCCTTGGGGAGTGAAGGGTGGGGTATAAATCCAATCTCCTCCTCCTCCTCCACCTCCTTCTTCTCCCTTAGCTGATCAGATACAGACTGACAAGTTCTAAGTCCCCATTCAAAATTTAAACCAGTGGCACAATCTGATGCCAGCTTGACCCCAGAGCCATTGATTCCTGGGGAAGTGTGAAGAACTGGATCCTGGGACTTGTCCCAGTAAGGGTATTATTTATTTTTACAGCATCTGTATCCTGCTTTTCTCCTCAAAGGTATCCAAAGTAGCTCACTGAAAAATAATTGACTTAACAAATGCAAACAAAAGAAAAAATATCCTGGGCTTGTGTTCACTGATAAGGCTACCTAGTACAGGTCCTGGGTTGTGATCCATGGGCTAAGGATCAAGAGCCCTTTGACTTTTGCCCTTGGCCCCTGACTAGGCTTTAGAAGAGACAGATTGACTTGATCCAGATGAAACTCCACTGTTGCTCCACCAGCAATATCTTCCTTACTCCCCGCCTTCCATACTCCGCCCCTTCCTCACTTAGAACTTAGAGATAGATAGCTGAAATGTGTTTGCATTTACTTCTAAAGTTTGCCTTTTGAGATGGGATCTATGTTAATTCTTCCAATTAGATTAGTATTTATTCTAAATCCCATCCTTTTAAGTCTGTCTCTATTTCTTATACGTAAATAACTATTTCCTTTTTAACTTGGAGTAAATGTCTCTACATTTTCTATTTGAGCTCTGCCCGAGCCCGGTTAATGCCCAATCATCTAGCAAACAAGAGGAAGGACTAAGCCTCCTTCCACCTGTTTCCTGTCCCTCTCACTGAGCTATTGAGAATCACTGACAAGGATCTGTGGACACATACATATATCAGCTGGGAAATGTCTGGTAGAAATTAAAGAAAAAACCTCTAGTCCTTGGCCCCTTTTACTTTTTTTCTAGCTGGTGATGACTTAAGATCTAGTTTGTCTCCAGTTGGGGGATTCTCAACTCCTTTCACTCCTCTTCCCTACCTGAGGAGTAAATCAGTCCCTCAAGTCACTGCACCATTGTAGCAAGGGAACATCATTGGTGGTCACAGTGACAGGGGGGCATGGGTATGGCTATTCTCATTGACTAGCCAAAGGAGGTTGCAGCACTGGACCCAGACTTGGTTTCACTGGAAGAATACTCTGGAAAGTTGTCAGGAACAGTGAGGAACCATCAGTTCATGCAGGGAATACTCCCTAGTCTCCTCATGCTGGAACAGAAAGAAGGCCAAGACAAATTATCTAGGCAGGTTGTGGCCAAAGTAATCAGAGCCATTGTTTGCAGAGCAGGCCAAACTGAAATGGGCTCCACCACAAATACATCCTAAATCACATGGAGCATAGAAAATCCAGTAAGAAAATAAAACACACAGTAAGTTGATAGGTAAAGGTTTCCCTTGCTCGAAAGCCAGTCGAATACGACTCTAGGGATGCGGTGCTCATCTCCATTTCCAAGCTGAAGAGCCAGCGCTGTCCAAAGTCATTTCCTTGGTCATGTGGCTGACATGACTAGATGTTGAGGCGCACAGAATGTTGTTACCTTCCCATTGAAGTGGTACCTATTTATCTACTTACTGGACTGTAAATTCCTAAGGGGTGTATTGTATGAAAAGTATAAAAATGATACATAATTCAACCTGTAGTAGCCCAGCAGAACTCTGACAACACATGATATCTTTGATCACTTAATCCTAAATTTGGTCCACATTATGTAAAGGGCCCCCTCTGAAGCTGGAATTTTGTTCTGTGCATGGGAGGCCCAAGCATTTGGATCTGTCTTTCCCCCATGGAACTAATTGCCCCTATGTAGGGCCAATTTAAGTACAGTACTGTGAAAGAGGCTGCAGAAGAAAGGGTTAAAATACTTTTGCCCAGAAATCCTTCCCCAGTCTTCAAAGCATACACCCAGCTATGCTACTTATCTCTTTTAAAAAACACAGCAGATTCTAGTCACAGATCTTTCCCTTTATCTGGTTTCTTCCTTGCATTTTAAACACCCCAGACAGCTTTACCCTACTGCAGTTCTGCTCTAGGGCTGCCAAGTCCCCCGGTAGGGCGGGGGAAACACCGATTTTTAGTCCTTCCCCCCGCTTTTTCAAAGTTGGCCACCGGGGGGACAAAATGGCTGCCTTAAAAGGGAAATGTCTGCAGAGAGCCTGCCCTGCAGTAAAAAGCCTCACCAGACATTTCCCCTTTAAGAAGTCAGCAAGAGAGCTTCCACAGCAAGAGAGGTCCGCCCAGAGATTAAGGAGGGACTGAAGGAGCTGCTTTTGCATGTGGCTGGCAAGGTAAGTTTCTCTTCCAGATCTTTTCATTCTCTCTCCCTCTTTCTTTTTTCTGTCTGTCTGTCTCTCTCTCTCTCTGTCTCCATCCAGCAGAGGTCTATCAGTGGCTATTATAGCCACAAGGTCTAAATGGAAGTAAGTGCCTCTGCCAGTTTTTTTCCTTCTCTCTCTCCCTCTTTCTTTTTTCTGTCTGTCTGTCTCTCTCTCTTTCCCCATCCAGCAGAGGTCTATCAGTGGCTATTATTAGCCACAAGGTCTAAATGGAACACTTTGTCTGGGGCAATGATGCTCTGTATTCTTGGTGCTTGGGGAGCAACAGTGGGAGGGCTTCTGGAGTTCTGGCCCCGCTGCTGGACCTCCTGAGGGCATCTGGTATTTTTGGCCACTGTTGTGACACAGAGTGTTGTACTGGATGGGCTGTACTGGATGGGCCGATCCACTGTGGCTTCTCTCCTATTCTTATGATATGAAAATCATATTTAGCACTTGTGTAGCACTTAGTGCTTCATATTCTGCCGAGATGAGGCAGGATTCAGTAGGGCCGTTGCTCAGTGATAGAGCATCTGCTTGACATGCAGGAGGTATCAGCTTCTTCAGCTAAAAAAGGATCAGGTAATAGGTGACATTAAAGATCTCAGCCTGAGACCCTGGAGAGCCACTACCAGTCTGAGTAGTCAATACTGACCTTGATGGACCAATGGCCTGATTCAGTATTAGGAAACTTCATGAGTTCATGTGTCAGCATGTGGAAGCAACATCACAGGATGTGACATCACAAAATGATGTCACTTCCTTTCTCCTGGCTCCACCCCCAAAGTCCCCTGGCTCCACCCCCAAAGTCCCCAGATATTTCCCAAGTTGGACTTGGCAGCCCTATTCTGCTCGTAGGGTAAAAGAGGCAAGAAAAAAAGAAAACCCTGCTCCAGAGCTTTGCTAATGTTTGTAGCTTAAATATATGGTAGATTGGTGGAGTCAGGAGGCTTAGATTCTGTTTTTTAGGCTGGGAGAAGGTGCTTCCCAATTGGAGAACTACCCTGTTATGTAAGCACACACAAAGCTCCCTTATATCAAGTAAGACAGTTGGCCAAGCTAGTTCAGTATTCTGACCTACAGCTATTTTCCAGGGTTCAGACAGAGAGAGGTCTGATTGTTTAATTAGGGATACCTAAGATTGAATCTGGGGCTTTGTGAATGCATGATAGCCAACAGGCCTGGAGAAAATCGTCCTGTCCCTTTAATAAAAGCTTAATGTATGGAAATGTGCAGCTGAAGCTTTTCATGCCATGGAGGTAAATAACATCACTTGGTAAATAACATCACATTAAATGGCTCAGGGACTGAATGTTTTTTCTCCAGGCACTTGGCAATCCTATATGCATGCAAAACAGGTTCTCTGTTGATCTTAGTCAGCTCTTTGTTGACATCCTCTAAAATACAAGAACATTTCCTTTTCATAATATTTTTGGTTTGTTTTACTGTACTTATTACATTTTCCCCCAAAAGTATTATCAGGAGTATTCTATAAAGTATACCTGCATTACTGTATAGTTTTGTTGCCTGGTGCTTTATTAAATAAATTAAATAACCACGGTATTATCTTACATTTTATTGGCTTTTTGGCTGTCCCCCTCACTGAGCACAGTGCACAAAGCCCAAAGTGCTATGGCTATATATGTGTCTGGTCTCCAAAATGCATGTTGAACATTGCCAGAGCCCACACAATGTTAAGTTAAATTTTTTTTTAACAAACTTTTATTATCTGTATGCTAATTTGCTGCTATACACAGGTTTTACCTGTTGGCAGAGTTTAAATATGCAAGGAAGTGGAGCACTGACTGTTTAGAGAAAAATAAGTAGGTTAATTAAAGAAGAACAAACTATTACAGAACATAGAAGAGAGAGCCTTAACTGCCTAGCCTAGCTGCTATAATAGGAACAAAGAGCAACAGGAAGCTCTACAGGAGCAGGAAGTCTCCAGAAGAGCCAATCAGGAGACAGCAGGGACACAATCTGAAAAAGTGGGAAGTCCCTTGTCTAGCTATGCTAACTACTTCAGCTGGCCACCATAGGATGATCTTCAGATCTTCATAAGGCTGCACTATAGACCTTGCATAGTCCCACATTATCAACTGCTTTAATCCAATCTTAGCTATACTTATCGCCCTGTTACTTATGCATCTTGACTCCAATTAGCCCTTCCTGGCAATTAACACCCCCCCCCTCCCATGTAATGGTTGGTAAAGTCTGTTTCAATGTATCTGAAGAAGCATGCATGCACTCAGAAGCTTATGCCCAGAATTAAACTTTGTTGGTCTTAAAGGTGCCACTGGACTCAGACTTTGTTCTGTTGCTTCAGACCAGCACGGCTACCCAAGTGAAGATTTCCAGGGTATAAGCTTTTGAGAGCAGAAGCTCCCTGTTGTTCTCTTGAGGCGCTACTAGACTTGAATCTTGCTATTTAGTACAGACATCTCTGATTGCTATTCTTCAAATTAATAATTTCAATTCTGCATCAGGTTATTGCTCATCGTGGTGGCCACTGGACATTGCTACAGAATGCCTGCCGAAGCCTTTGGAACTATACTCAGGAAGTACAGTTGATCACTAAACATTTACAGTCTTTACACGGACCGTTTCCTATTACTAGCGATTTTTTCCTTAACACCATCTGGCTACCGTACTACCTGGCATCAGATTCACTGCTTGATATGATAGTTGATCTCCAGTCCAGTAATTCTGTTAAGGTAAATGTATTTTAATTAATGTGATCCTTCTATTGTTACATCATTTTTCAGTTTAAAACCAGCTAAATAACAGTCATCAGAATAGATTCTTTCTGTTTTCTTGCTCTTATTACCTTTGAAGAACTGCTCACAACACTGTGGCTTTATTATTTCTTTTTGATACTCAGTATATATAATGTATCTATTTTACTAAAAAGATTTAAAAGAATGTGAACCAGCTTCGGCCGGGAGGGCAGGGTAGAAATTTAATAAATAAAATCAAATATTAAGTAAGCAATATGTAGAATTTTTTTATTTCTAGAAAAAGAATTATAAATGCTACTTTAAAATTACCATATCAGAGTGTTTAAATTGTTTAAAAATGGGTGTGCTTTAAAAATAGTATATTGATATTTTGAGAAATTTATGTAAGTGAATTGAGATGATATTCTAATCCAGGGATTTCAAATGTGCAACCCACGAACCAGATGCCACCCACACAGCACTCAAAACTGGCCCCCTAAGCAACTTCCTTCTTTTGCTCCCTTTCCCAGGGCTGCTCCTGCAGCCACACACTAGCTTACTTTATCCCAGCTCTCTCAGTGGTTCTTTGCTTCCTGTTTCCTGACTCTTGCCTCCCTCCTTCCTTGTTCTCTCTCTCTCTGCCTCACACCCACACTCACACACACACCCTGTGGCTGCTTCCTGTTTCATGTGGGAGAGATACAAAGACAAACCCCTCCCTCTCTCCCTCCATCCCTCTCTCACCCCCCCCCCCCATGGCTGCTTCCCGTTTCATGTGGGAGAGATACAAAGACAAGCCCCTCCCCCCCCCCAACACCTTCAGCTTCCTTCTCCAGGGCTGCTTCTCCTCTTTTGGGGAGGGGGGAAGGAAAGATAAAACAAAGTTGGAGTCCTATTGTAGCTTCAAGACCAACAACGTTTTATTCCAGGTATAAGCTTTTGTGTGCAAGCATACTTCTTTGGAGGGAGAGAAAGGGTGGGTGGATTCTTCTGACAAGCAGAATGTACATTGAGGAATTTATTTTGGCTTATTCTGGGTTTTTTTTAATGATTGGATTTATCTGTTCCAAAAAGACCCTGACTAGGAATTAGAACACTTGGATTGGTCCTTATATCTTGGAGAGTGGAGTGATTTCAAATGCCAAATGATAATAGCACACATTGGTAATGAGACAGGAAAACTAGTTCTCAGTTCAGTCCAGAAAAATGCATTGTCTTGAGATTTGTTATCAACTGCAATTCAGCAGTCTCTCTTTCTAATCTCCCTTTGAAATTCCTTTATAAGAGAATTGCTACTCTTAGGTCAACAACTGAATGTTGTGGTTTCTAATGTCAGACTTATGCCCATGTATTATCTGCATCCTCCTGGACTGAATCCTCCTGGATGGAATTGAGACCGAGGTTTCCTGTCTCATTACCAGTGCTGATACCTCCACTCCTACTTCCCCTCTGCATATCACACCTAATCTGATCATGCCTGGTATTGCTATTTGGCATCTGAAATCATCTTATAAAGTTTATGTCTCTGGTACCTCATGTTACATTTTATAGCAAGCATGGCCTAGCCCAACAAAGTGACATTTATGTCAGATCTGGCCTTCATAACAAATGAGTTCGACACCTCTGTTCTAATCTATGTACCTATTACACTTATTCTATACTAGGAATAAGGCCCGTTGTGGAAATAAATACAACGGTGAGTTGCCCGGCTTTAGGCACTCAGCGTCAGTTTGCTGTGGTGACCTCAGCAGGGTATAATGACACAGAGTCCACCATTTTCTCCAAAGGAATTGATCTATGCTACCCGAAGAGCAGTTGTAATTCTGAGTGATCTCTACACCTCACCTGGAGACTGGCAACAATGGATCCCTAGGAGGAAATGGCTGGTTTGGAGGGTGGAGTCTATGGCATTGTACCTGTCTGAGGTCCCACCCCTCCTCAAATTGTAACAGCGGGTGATCTCCAGGTCCCACCTGGAGGTTGACAACCCTAGGGGAAAGTCAGCTGCACCTCAGGGGGTTGAAGTGAATGGTCCAGACACAGGAGAAGTGTCTTTGTCAGGAGAGATAGCTGGTTTATTCTGAGGGAAGAGTGTCCAGGCTTGCAGTGGGCGGATTAGAGGATTGGACCCAGCACCCAGCCAATGGCATGCGTGCCAGTGATGGAGCACACAGCACAGCCAATGTGAGAGCTAGAAATGGCCAACATATTAGGGGAATCTCCCTTATATATAATTGTGTTTTCGGGTGGCACTTTGCTGAACATTCCATGCACTCCCAAATCAGTTGGCGCCATGATGTGTCACTCAAACTGTCCCTATCCACTGGCTGTGTTGCCTGAGTCTCGCCTCTCGCATTCTAAACAGTTTGCTGTCTCCCCCCCCCATAGCCAGCCACTTTTGATGAATAATGCTTAATGACTTTTTGACTCCTTTCCCTCTTTTGTTTCTGTGCCCCTTTATTATATAATAAATAAATAATATATTAAAAAAATACTGTGGCTTTATTTGTAGCATTACCATGTAGCTTTTTAAAATACAAGTATTTAAAGGAGACAGTTATCTATAATATTTATTATAGATTCTATTTCCATTTTCTAATGCGGCATAACAAGTAGGAGCTTTTTAACTAAAATTAATGACTGATAAACACAGCATTAGTGTTAAACCTAGGGTTGCCAGGTCCCTTCAGAGTCTCCAGCGGGGGACTTTGGGGGTGTTACTGGAGGGGGTGGGGAGTCCCTAACATGATGATGACAGAAGTGACATCATCACATTGGGGAGTGGCGCCCCCACCTCTTCCCCAGCAGCATTTAAAGGCATCTTTTAAATGGTGCTGGGGGGGGAGGCTGGCCATACGCGCCTGCATTCCAAGCTCTGAATTTGGGTCTTAGAGTGCAGGCATGCGGCCCCCACCTCTCTCCAGCAGGGAAGAGGGGAGGAGGAAGCTGGGTAGTTGCTCTTGGGGGCGGGGCTTCCCCCCCACTCACCAGCTGGTGAGCGTGAAGGAGCCCCTCCAAATCAGGCAACTCCCGCCAAACCGGGGGGTCTGGCAACTCTAGTTAAACTTTGAAAGATTTGTGTACTTATGAATGAAGGTGTGAGTATACGACATGTGTATGTTTGGTGTACTGAGTAGGGAATCTAACATATTCTCCCAAATTAGATGTATTTTTAGATAGAAAGACTGCCATACCTGGCAGTATAATAGTTCTCATGGGTACCCCACTTTTCTCTCCAGTGGTGATCCAAAGTGGCTTACAATATTCTTCCCTACACCATTTTATCTTTACAACAATCCTTTGAGATTGGTTAGGCTGAGAGTGTCCCAAGGTCACCCAGCAGGCTTCCAAAGTTTCAGAAATTCTAGTCTGACACTCTTTAACATCTGAAATGGAGACTGCACCATCCCCCACAACTCTAGTTGTGATCTCTGCTGTATAATGCTTTCTTTTCCCTTGTACAGATTATTGAAGCTGAAGGAGATTTTTGTGTTCCAAGTTGCATAGGAGGCATTGGTGATGATGAAGGTGGTTTTAATCTTTCTTTTGAAAATCCATTTGACGATGTGAATATTGTTGACTTGAAAGGAATATGTGATTTGATCCTGAGAACTTTAGAAATTCTTTTTCATTTGAAGAAGTGGGAATCCCTAGCATACTTAGCCCTGCAGTTTAATACTCTTACACAGTAAGTAACATATGTGGCCTATCAGAAAATGAAGAGGTGGTTTATTTGAAAAGAATGTTAATGTAATATTTCTCTGGCCCTTTATAGTGAGAGATATACAGAGGTGGTGACTCCTTTGCTGGTGTTTGCTCAGAGACAACTGCAGGAAAGAATGCAGCTTCTTAGTGACTCTAAAGGCCCTCAACTCGATTCCAAGCCAATTATTTTTGTCAATGATACTGGAAACAAGGTGAGAATGTTTTACATACCTTCATTAGGTACATGCAAGACATTTAGAAAATGTTCTATATGTTTCTACTGGAACTGTGTTGTCAAAATGCTCTCAATGTCAACTCGTTTCACTTAAATTTCTGCTAATGTGAATTCATAAATTCCATGTTAAAGAACACCAGTTCCTGATGATGGACATTGGTTTTATATTTTCACATCTAAAGTATTTTGTAGTCACAGCCGGGAATCTGCAATATTTTCAGAAGTTGAATTTTATGTATTTAAATATTGAATTAAGAGCCTAGGGTTAGGTAGCCAAGTTTAAAAATATGAATAGATTTGACTGCATGAGAAATATTCTCTTAGGTGCCCTGCAGACATTTCATTGCGACCAAGCTGCATGTTGTTGGAAAACGTAATGCAAGATCTCTTGACCACCATTTCCACAGAACAGGTCAGAGCATGTACTGATATAAGCCCTGTTTTTCTCCAAAGGTTTGCTTTTCATGTCCTTTTAAACTACTAAAACCTGTGTATATAGTAACATACCACGTGCCAACCACATACTGGCTGTACCAACTGTAGTCGCTCCAGCATTTTAAGTTACATTGTAATAATATTAATAAACTTTATCTAAGTGTTTGTGATAAGTGAAGCACACAATTGATTTCACAGTACTTTATATATCTGAAAGTCTTGTGTTAGGGTGTCCCCACATTTGCTGTCCCTAGAACTAAGTCAATAACTTTAGATGGCATATATAATTATAAATATGAAGTAATTTTAAATTTTTCAGAGTAGATTTGTGAATACTTTAATTCTTTGTGTAAATTCAGTGGATGTAGCGCATAAGAGCTTTGCTTATACAAGTTATGCAAGTCATTTTGTTAACAGTTGTACAAAGCATGTACAAAATAGGAATTTATGCTTGATTATTACCAGTTCTCTGTGTTGTCAGATACAAATTTAAAACATTGAAATACTGAATGTTTTAATTTTACAATTAAGAAATTAACTAAGATTTTTACAATAACATTAATTTTGTGTAGCTAGTTTTAAATCTCTTTATTACATCATTTTAGATGAAAATCAAGCAATATCACTGGTTTCTGTTCCTGTGGATGTGACAGATTCACTGAAATGTTTTCGAGAGAGTCTAGAAAAATCAAAACACCATAGCAGAGCCCTTAAATATAGCAGGAAACTGCTTTCATTATTTCTTGCTGATACACAAGGTAAATTATGTTTTTTTAGTTAACAATCAGGTGTATGTACCATTATGAACCTACTTTGAGAATTTTATTTGTTTTGATATTTATACCCCTCTTTACTTCCCAGTGTGGACCTGAAGTGGCTTACAACATTGTTGTTCCCTCCTCCATTTCATCCCCACAACAACAACCTTGTGACATAGGCTAGGTTGAGCGAATGAGTGACTGGGCCAAGGTCACTCAGTTAACTTCCACCCCATGAACTTCCGTTACCTGTGGAGATTTGAACCCAGGTCTCTCAGATCCTAGTCTGGAGCTGTAACCACTACACCACACTGCTAACTAGATCATTAATCTAGATACTCATTTGACATAAAGGAACATCAAAAGTTGGGGTTTTTTTAAGGCTAATTTATTCTGTTCATATCATTTATGTTAATTTTAAGGGCCAAGTATTTACAGCATTGTTAGGCAAAGGTTTGAAATTCAAATTTCTGAACATATTTACAATAAGGAAAGAATGGAAATTAAATTATTTTCCATGGTTCGTTTTAAAGAAATGAGTGGGGAAAAGTATCAGTAGAGATCACTTTGGAACACTCATGAGCATCAAATCTGTAAGATCTAGTGCAGACATAATATATTGCTGGTCCTTAAACAGGCTTTAGAAATTGGGATCAGGTTGGAGGACTATACATTTTTCCTCCAGCATCCTCTTTCTTGGGTGTGAACTCCCCCTCCTCCATTTACTTTGGTTTGACATTATGTCTGGCCAACATTAAATTTGCTTAATGTTATTACAAAATATGTAGGCTTCTGACTTTGAAAACTAGGAAAACAAGGATGTTGGTTTGGGGATTTCAAAAGGTAGGTTCAGAACATCCTTGGTAGGTGTACTGCTTGAGGCTCCAGCGCCAAGGGGAGGGGTGAAGTGGGGGCCAAAGGCAAAGAGCCTTTCTATACCTGACTAAATACTAACCCTATTTACACTTCAGTTGAAATAATACACATGTGTACAAAGTTTTCAGAGAAATGTGGAATAAAATTGGCCACAACTTTATTGGTTACAGCTGTAGTATGCTTTGGCACAGCATGGTGTATCAGATCAAGTTCATCGACTGACCCGCCTGCCACTGAATGATCCACTGGAAACCTTGGGATGACAGGTCTCTGGATCCCACAAGGGTGGATGCCCCGAGATGGTCTCCTCTGCCACCTGAGCATGAGGGTAATCCCTGGCCATGCCCCTGGGCTGGGCATACCACTTGTTCCTCACACCAAGATCCCTTACTCAGGAAAATGGGCATGCAGACTGGCTTTCCTGATAATGAATCTGGCCCCATGCTGATACCACCAAGTTGTGACAAAAAAATAATAATTAAATGAAACAAAAGCACATGCAAACCCCTTCAACCTACACCTAACTAAAGGGCCAGGAGGGTGGGCCAAGTTGCTTGACGCTGAAAAGATGGTTAGTGGGGGGTGGCACAGCACCTTTAGTAGTGGCCAGAGCACCCCGCTCCCAGGACCCATTGATAGGGCTCACGTTGGGTTGGGCAGTCCCAAGCTTTCGATGCTCACTGCCAGGCTGCCATGCTCCCCACAGTGCTACAAACAGGACCCTGGGTGAGTCTGGGCCCTGGCTTCTCAAAAGTCAGTTGGGGGGATTTGCACACAAATGGGAGGGGTTAAGGAAATGATTTGTTAATCATATGGCTGTCTTCTAATCTCTTAAATTTAGCTAAGGAGCAGAGTTATATTACATTATTGTGACCCCCTTTCCTTGTGAATGCTAATTCAGAATTCTAACCACACTTCAGGCTGGCTGGAAAGTTTAGTGTACTTTCCTGACCTAAATAGTAACACTCTCAGAATTAAACTTTTTCCTTCAAACTTTTTCCACCTTACTGTGAAGATTCAAACTTTCTTGGCTAGAGTATTTTCAGTAAATGAATTATTTGTCTGATCTAGAGCATTTTGGAAGATTAAACACAACATCAAAAAGCCAGATAAGTTCACCTGGGAAAGTTGCATTTATTATGGGGGATGAGATGCTATATCAACCAGAACCACCTGACCTTTCTGAAGAAAGTTTTACTTTTCTCAGTATGGTTCAAAGCAAGTCAATTCCATGGTCAAAATTGTCAGTAGTCATCTCTTCGTACAAGAACACACTTGGTAAGATTTAAAAAAATTTTTTTTTGCTTTCATGGATGCATACATACAAGTATTTGACACCAAACCTCTCTTTGTGGGGTTCTATTTCAGTCTTCTCCTTGGGAGACACAATCTATTTAGTGGGTATGCATTCTACCCTCATGTTTTAATTCTGTACTAAAGATGATTGTTTTTGTTATCAAAGTCTAAACTGTAATCTTCATACACTCTTACAATAATAGGAAGCAGTGGACCAGATATGGTTCTGTTTACATAAAATCCAAAATACTAACATGTGCAACAATATTTAAGATACTTTTACTGTTTCCTGAATTCACCCTGTTTTTCGTATACACTCATTCAACTCTGAATATATTCATATTTTTTGTATTTTTTCTTCAAATTGGTGGAAAACAGCAGCTCTTCAAACAAATGACCAGCAAGACCTCAGAGTGCAGGCACTTCATGAACTTGGAAATCTTCATTTTTGCACGGGAAACAAAAGGTATATTCTGTATGTAGTGCAGCAGGTACAAAATGATGGTATTCATAAATTTTTGTGAATGTATAATTTCCCTTATTTCTTTAAAAAGCCAAACCAGCATTAGCAGGCTGAGAATTGGGACAAAAGAAGGGTGGATGGAGAAAAAAAACATTTCACCTTTCCTCTCTGGTCATTTTCTATCACTTTCAATATCTGGGGGCAAAGTTACCCAGCATTTGCAAAAGCAGGCAGTGGAGGGTAGTTGTAGCTGAATAATAATAATCAGAATAGAAAGGGTGAAACATCTTTACATATCTGTTCTTCCCCCACCCTGATGTGTATTCTGTGTAACATAGGAGCCTGAAATGGTCACTGGAGATTTAAGAATCTCATTGCATGAGATAATCTAATTTCCCTAAACTAAGTGACAGTGCTTCCATTCACTGTACTCTGTGTAGGGGTGGGCGGGCTTCCATATCTTGATCTTCACTCCTGAATTTTTATGTTGTTTGTTTCTGCAGCTTTCAGTGGAGTTTGGTAAAGTTTACTGTAATTTTCATTCAAAGCTTTGATAGCTAGTTTGGGAGCTGACAATGGACCAAAAAAGAAGAAAAAAAGAGAGGATCAGCTGGGATGGAAGGAGCTGAGAGCTCCGTGCCACCCCCTCCAATCCTGGGGTGGATCCTCTTTGCAGCTTGGTTTAGATTGAGCTGCAAAGAGGAGTTAGCCCCAGCTGAGTCGGTGTGGAGCTGTCAGCTCCTGATGCCCTCTGTGATCCTGGGCTGGTTTAAAGTGAGCTGCAAAGAGGAGCCAGCCCCAGCTGAGGGTTCTCCTTGCAGGCTCTGCTGGGTAGCCCAGTTTAAACCGGGCTACCCAACAGAGCCCATCCAGAAGCTGATTGGCCCAGAAGCAAGCTCTGCTGGGTAGCCTGGTTTAAGCCAGAGTGCCCAGCAGAGCCACCCCCATTCTCCATTGTTTCCAATGGAGGAAAAAAGAAGTATTTAATGGAATCACAGTCCCTTTAAATGCCTCTTGCAAGCTGTGAGTGAATTCAAAGTGGCAAGTTCACCCGGAAGCTGTTTAAAGGAACCGCAATCTCTTTAAACACCCTTTACCTTCAGCTATCTGGGTTGGCCATTTTTGGATAGCTGAATAAATATTGGGCTCTATATCTATCTGAAAAACTATCCAAAAATACTGATAAGATATTTTTCAGATTTTTTTTGGCTAAGTGTAGGATGAATGCATACCCCTAGTCTCCTGTTCTTCAGGTCCTCAGTTACATCCTGGCTCCTAGAAGGACTCCAGCCCCTGTGCAAACTGCATAACTGCTTCCAAAGAGAATAAAAATGTACAACCAACTTCTGTCTTTTCACCTTAACCAGTTCTTTTAGGGACTAGCAGGACTGGATATTTAACCATCCCACATAGTCTTGTTTTAGGTCTGGGTCTCTGCCTGTAAGTCTACAGTTTAGTGACATTTTCTGCAGAGGCAGGTGTTATATCTGCACTTGAGAATTCAGTGCAAAATAAAACTGCCTTTATTTTTCATTTTCTAAGATGGCACCAATATAATGGACATTTTAATGCATTACAGAGCTGCTTTCAAATGCTGGTGTCAAGGCCTTGATGGAGCCCTCCACATAGTCGATGCACTTCATCACTGGCATGAGTTAGCTGGCTTGTCAGAGAACGACACTGGCAACTTGGCAAATAGATCTCAAGTTTACTGTGAGAAATTCATTGCTCGGGCTGGAATTTGGGGGTGCATACAAGGAGGTGTGTTAGCAGCTAATATTGCTCAGTGAGTATTTCATTTATAATTCAGTTTTCTCAGCCAGTGATCCCATCTTTAGTGAAGGATGGAATGCTTTGTAAAAAAGTAATTTTAATATGCCAGCCAAGAGACATAAGATTGTACAATCATCATATTCTTTTTGTGTGCCGAACATCCCAGATCCAATCTTGGCATCTATGCGTAAAAGGATTTGCAAATGCTGATGTGAAGCACCTCTGGCTGAGACCCTTGAGAACTGCTTCTGGTCAGAGTAGACAATACTGACCTTGATAGACCACTGGTCTGACTCAGTTTGAGGCAGCTTCGTGTATGTTCATGAGATTCCCATGTGTGCAGTCTTTTCTCCACATAAAGATTGCCACAACTAGATCAGCGTGTCAGTTTACCATTTGACATTTATGCAACAGAAGTTAAAGTATCACACTTTCTTCCAAATATTTGTTTTTTACTTGAATTCTGAGTTCATTATTATAACTGTAAGCACTTGTGGAAGTGCTATAGCAAACATTAAAATCATGACTACAAGTAATACATTGACAGTGCAGTCTTAAGCAGAGTTACACTGTTCTAAGCCCATTGAATTCAATACATTCAAAAGAGTGTAACTCTGTTTAGGACTAAACTGTGATTTACTACTTGAAACAAGGCACTGGTGGAGAAGTAAAGGGATGTGAAAGGTGTGCCTGTGGTGACAGCTGATTCCTTTTATAGCAGTGTTCATGCTGTCTGAACTAGTATAAATTAAACTGGAAAGAAAGCAAAGGGGAAATCCTAAGCAAGGGCAATCCTATGCAAAACTTCTTGGCAGGCTCAAACACATCTGCAATGTTTCCTATTGATCTAGATGCAATAGTTGCCCAAGAGCCATATACCTGATTTCTTCTATTACTTCCCCTTCCTTTTCATCTCTAGCCAGAATGAATGTGAGTGGAACCAAATAGGTTGCTGTTACACCTTAATTTAAGGCAGAGTTTGTGTGGGAATAGTATTCCACTGTTACAATGTGCGTGGAGAAATGTGTACTAAGAGATTGTTACGATGTGATTATCTTGTTGGAACAGAACAGAAGTGATCTTCATTTTCACGATAAAAGACTATTAAGCACTGGTTAGGTTAAAACAGCCATTTAAAAACTTTTCCTCCCTTTTCTGCACTTAGGCACATCTTATTAGAGGATGTAAAATTAAGAACCAAGGCCTGCATTTTATCTGCTGTTCTCTTCAAGGTAATTAATATGCTTTAATTTTAGATCTTATCTAGTAATTGGAAAAGTTATTTTCAGTATTTTTATCTGCAGTGGTATATAAACTGTTATTCAAAGGAAAGATCGTACTGCAAGAGAACAATTTAACAAAGAGTCATCTGAATATGCTTTAGCAAAGTTCATGATCATTGTTTAAAAATTATTTGCTATGAAATAGCAGTGAAGCACTTTGCTGTCCAAGAATACATAAAGCTAAACAGCTGTTTGCTGTTTGCAAGAGCTCTGGCCACAAATGTCATAGCTTTGATCAAAATATTCCCATGAGCAGGAACAGTGCTACTGCCAGTTTTAACAGTGCTAGTCATCAGAGAAAAAAGGAAACTGGAATAATTCTCCATTCTCACAAACAGGTAATCTGCCCTTTCAAAGCTGACAATATGGAACATCTGATTGACATTTCTTTTCCTTTCACATTCATAATTCTGTTCCAAAAAGATATTTATGCATGAAATATGCTTCTGCATGGACATTGGCCTCATTGAATCTAGGTCCATGGTTTCATGTATTTGTAGCAGGGTGTGCAAAAAACTAAGGACTGAATCTTTTGTCTCCTTTTCATTGAAGGAAGAAGCATACTGCTGGCAGTAAAATATTTATTTATTTACTTACTTACTTACTTACTTACTTACTTAAATTTGTATCCCGCCCTCCCTGCCAGGGCGGCTTACATTGAAAATTAAGATATATTAAAACATAGGTGTAAACGCAGTACACATAATAAAATTCAGGAACATATACAATCACAGTACAAATAAAGTGCAGATGAAGTAAAGTGCTGGTGGTAGTAACTATGATATTCCAGTAGGCCTTAATAAGATGGTATAAGTATAACCACAGTCAGTGTCCAATATATCAGAAGCTGTTGATGTTAAGATATAAAGGGCCTTAGTTGTTATTGGTAGCGGCTGAAGGTTCTGCTGATGCAACAGTGTTAATGCAACAAGGGGTGACTTTAATTTTTATTCTTCCTACAACAGCCTCTTGTTTTGTGTGGCTTTCAGTCCATACAGACCCTCCTCCTTCAGTATCACCTTTTTGGTAGTCACCATGGAATTATGGAGGGAAGGCGAAGATTAAAAAAAACCCATAATCTTATTGGAATATGCAAGGTCTATAGTGCAGCCTTACGAAGAAGATCTGAAGATCACCCTATAGGGGGACAGCTAAAGGAATGATAGTTAGAATAGGTAGATCAGGGAGTGCCCACAATTTCAAATTATGTCCTTGCTGTCCCCTGATTGACTTTTCTGGAGAGTTCCTGCTCTTGCACAGCTTCCTTGTTGTTCCTCCTTCAGCAGTTAGATTAGACAGCTAAGGTTCTCTCTCTTCTATGTTCTGTAACAATTTGTTCTTCTTTAATAAACCTACTTTTTCCCCTCTAAACAGTCAGTGCTCCACTTTCTTGCATATTTAAACTCTGTCAGGCCATCTTCCACTGGTACTGCATAGGACTGAACTCTTGGAAATTAACTCCTTTGATGTGGTCAGACCTCTCCACAGACCACTTAACTTTTCCGTGCCTATTATTTCTCCTTCCCAAACCAGACTCCAATAGTTCCTGTCTCCAGCAGGGACGACAAAAGAAGTGTATTAACTTCCTTATCTTGCACTCTCAGGTAGTTCCTTTGAAAAATGAAACAGAAACATCAGCAACAATAAAACACCAAACCCCGCAGTAATTTGCCACCACAAAAGATGGGTGCTAAATTAGGGTTGCCAGATCTCTTACCTGTTGCGGTGGTGGTGGGGGAGCAGCTCCCGGTCCAGGACATTCAAAGTTCTCGGATTGGGCTGACATGCCTGGCGCGATGACATCACCCGGAAATGATGTCATTGTGCCAGGCACATCGCCGGTGGACGCTCTAGCATTCAGCTTGAAAACTATGATAGCATAGTTTTCAGGCCGAATGTTAGAGCATCCCCCCAGTGATGTGCCTGGTGTGATGTGCCAGGCACGTCAACGAGATCCAGGCACTTTGGGGGCGGGGTTTCCCCTGCTGGCCGGATCCGGGTTGGTGGGTCAGGGGCCCTTTGAGCGGGCAACCCCCCGCCCCTCCAGAGAACCTGGCAGCCCTATGCTAAGGTTTTATTTTATAATTAATAAATTTCTCACTGTACTTCAGGGTTTTGGATATCTTTCAGTTTCACATTAAAACCAAACTCTGGCTTGAATAGCATAAAACTTGACAGAGAGTCTAAACATAGGTAGGTAGTGAAGGCTTAAATCCAAGACATCCAAAGCTAAATCCTGTCAATTTATTTTCTTCTGGCCATTGAGAAGACAGTCCAGCTACATGAAAGCAAGTGCTTTGGTTGGACTAGACTTGTGTAACTGAGACCTCTCCCCCCACATAGAGCCCAAAGGAATGTTGTTTGTAAGTCTTTAGTTTATATTTGTGCCTTAAAATTTGTTGACAAGGTTGTAATTCCCATATTCCCAAGACTGTAATTTCCATATATTCTCATTGTCTGGTTTCCTATCCATCCAGTAAGAATTAAAACCCATAACTTCCTATCCATCCAGTAAAAATTAAAACCCATAATTTAGAAGCTGATTCATATACTTATGTAGCATCATGATTCCATTCCTCCTAGTTTCTGACATTTTCTAGATTAACCTAACATGCATATGAAAAACATGAAATGTGTTTGACTATTATGTAGATTTTTGTTATATAGGTAGCATTTGAAGATTAATGTTCTGTAATTTTCAGTCCCTTTTTAGAGCTTCATTACCACATCCTATAGTTGATCGTGACTTCACACAGTATGAAACAGATGAATTAATTCCTGGCATTGATCTGTTTGTGGATAACTACAGAGCTGACGTTGCATCAGTTGTTGCAAGTCTGAGTTTCATTATGTTTGAACTACATTGTTGTAAGCAAAATCTAATCGTAAGTACTGTGTGTAAATCAGTTATAAAGTTTTACGTAGAAAATAGCTATAATATAAGACGGTGCACAGTGCTCAGTGGGTCCTGTCAGCAAGGTATCCAGATGGCTTGTCAGTGAGCCAAGTTACATGCTACCTTTTTTTTTTGAAAAAAAAAGAGAGAAACCAAAAACATACTGTTGGTTTATGTGCATGGTTTCAGAATTAGAAGGAACTGTTTCTCCACTGCACTAAATTACCTGCTTCCAAAGATGATGGAATAATAAGGATGAAATAGATGCTCGATGGGGTCTTGGAAGGGTCCAGGACAGTGTTCACTGTTGCATTCCTGGTGTCACCTGCTTTCTATGGTAGTAGGGTATCACTTTGAACACTTTCTAGGGTGAATTGTCTAGCATAGCATGACCATTTATTTACTCCTGGCTAGAAATTCAGATGAGTCAGTGAAAATATGCATAGCACGATGCAGAAAATCCTGTACCAGGAAAACACCTTTCAAGACTGCAGGACAAGCCTATGAACACTATACACTGCTGGAAATTGCAGAACTGCTCTTCCTCTGATTCTAATTCCTCTCTTAATCTTCTTCAGGTTTTAAACTGGCTGTTCTTTCATAATTCAAATAGGGTTACAGTTAGGATTGAAGGGAGCGCCAATCCTAATCCCACTTTTAAAATACTGGGGGCCCCCTGTCTTTTTAATGCATAGAGGTTCCCTAATTAATTGCAGCTTCTTCTCTTGTAGTTTCCAGGGGTCCTTTCCTAAAAAAAGAGGTGCAGGAGCTCATTAGCATAACTTATTTGCATATGCCACACCCCCTGACGTCACCGGAAGTTTCAAAAGGTCACACATCCCTGATGTCATGGGCAGTGTGTCAGAAGGCAAGAAGGGAGGGAGTGAGGGAGGGGGAAAGAAGGAAGGAAGGAAAAGAACAGGAAGGAAGGTAGATAGGTAGGTGGGGGAGAGAGAGAGAAGAAAGAAAGAAAGAAAGAAAGAAAGGGAGGGAGGGGGAAAGAGAGGGAGGGAGGAAGAAAGGAGGGAAGGAAGGAAGAAAGGAACAGTAAGGTAGGTAGGTAGTTGGGGGGAGAGAGAGAGAAGAAAGGAAGGAAGGAAGGAAGGAAGGGGGGAGAGAGGGAGGAAGGGAGGAAGGAAGGTAGGTAGGTAGGTAGGTGGGGGAGAGAGAGAGATGAAAGAAAGAAAGAAAGAAAGAAAGAAAGAAAGGGAGGGGGAAAGAAAGAGAGGGAAGAAGGAAGGAGGGAGGAAGGAAGGAGGGAAGGAAGGAAGAAAGGAACAGTAAGGTAGGTAGGTAGTTGGGGAGAGAGAGAGAGAAGAAAGGAAGGAAGGAAGGAAGGAAGGGGGGAGAGAGGGAGGAAGGGAGGAAGGAAGGTAGGTAGGTGGGGGGAGAGAGAGAAGAAAGGAAGGAAGGAAGGGGAAGGAAGGGGGAAAGGAAGGAACAGGAAGGTAGGCAGGTAGGTAGGTAGGTGGAGGGAGGGGGGCGCTTCTCCCCTCACTGGGGCTGGTTTCCCTCCCACCCCCCCCCCGCTTGGGCCTGAATGGCATTAAGCCACTCAGGCCCGGCTTCTCCCTCCCTTGTGCCCAGGGAACAGGTGAGTGGGGGAGGGAGGAGGCTTCAGTGAGTGGGGGAGGGAAAGGGCTTCTCCCGGGCGGGCGGCGCTTGCCGCCAGGCCCGGGAAAGATCAAGGGGGGGCGGGCGAGGGGCTTCTCCCTGGCTGGCAACAAACGCTGCCAGGCCCGGGAAAGATCAAGGGAGGGGGCGGGCGAGGGGCTTCTCCCAGGATGGCAGCGCTTGCCGCCAGGCCCGGGAAAGAACAGGGGGGGGCGGGCGAGGGGCTTCTCCCGGGCTGGCGACAAACGCCGCCAGGCCCGGGAAAGAACAAGGGGGGGGCGGGCGAGGGGCTTCTCCCGGGCTGGCAGCGCTTGCTGCCAGGCCCGGGAAAGATCAAGGGAGGGGGCAGGCGAGGGGATTCTCAGGGGGGCGGGCCTGGAAAGGGGGGGCGGGCGGGAAAGATCAGGGGGGGCATGGCGCGGAACTCGCTCTCCTCGCGCTTCCGCCGCCTGGACATCGACCAGTTCGACGAGAACCACTTCGTGGAGGAGCCCGACGGGGCCGACACCGGCACTGGGACTGGCGCCTCTGAGACTGCCGCCAGGCCCGGGAAAGCTCTGGGGGGGGGGGCGAAGGGAGCGCCCGGGAAGGGTCTGCTGGGGGGGAGGGAAGGGTGAGCTGGGGGGGAGGGAAGGGGCTTCTCCCGGCCGGCGGCGCTTGCTGCGCAGCCAGGAAGGGTCTGTTGGGGGGGTGGGAAGGAAGGGCCTTATCCCCAGGCCCGGGAAGGATGAGCGGGGAGGAGGCTTTTTTCCGGCTCCGCGCCAAAGCGCGGGCCGGGAAAGCGAGCTGGGGGGTGGGGCTTTATCATGTGCCCGCCCCCCAGCTTCCCCTCTCCCGGAGCGGCGCTCCGGCGCGCCCCGGCCCCAATGGAGCCCTGGTAGTTTCTAATTCTTGATTTTAATAAATATTTGTGCTCTTTGTATGCCATTAAAGGAAAAGATGCAACAAATAGATCTAGAAGTAAGAAAGCAAATGTTTACAGAACTCTCTGATTCCTCTGCAGATTTTGCCACTCTTTACTCTGTATCAATACTTGGTTTCTGAAGTTTGTCGGAATGCAATTAAATGTATTGAAGGAAGGATTCTTAAGGTAATACAGCCTTTGAACAGCACCTTAGATTTTCCACTAATCATTTAATTTTTATTGGTTAGTAAACTAATCTCTAATCTGACCTGGATGGCCCAGGCTCGCCCAGGCTCATCAGAACTTGGAAGCTAAGCAGGGTTGCCCCTGAGTAATTCTTGAATGGGAGACCACCAAGGAAGCTGGGTCAGTAAGCAGAGGAAGGCAATGATGAACCACCTCTCAATGTCTCTTGCTTTGAAAGCAACATGAGGGGATTTCTACAAGTCATTTGTGACGTGACGGCACTTTCCACCACTACCAAATTAATCTCTGTGTTCAGTATATTTCATGAATCCGTTAATAGGAAATTATAATTTAAAATGTCATAAAATTAATGCATGCTTTAGCATTTTGCTATTTCAGTAAACTTTGTTTTAAAGCAAAAAAACAATCATCATTTTTATTCAGGTTATATACAAGTTTGCACAGCACAAAGTGGGATCTAGTTTTCTAACTGCTGATATACATGGTCCTGGAAATATAGTGAAATGTAGAAATCCACCATCTGTAATATTTACAATATAATATTTACAATAATATATATGGTATACCATTACTTTTTGTACTAAAATCATAGTCTTTTTCCATATATGATTGAGGTTAATACAATAAATGGTGGATTCTCATGGAGAAACAACTGTTTTCCAGCCTGTTATACCACTTATTGGGAGAAATTTTTGCCTGAAAGTTTCTTTATGAATCTGATCAGGGCTTTTTTTTGTAGAAAAAGCCCAGCATGAACTCATTAGCATAATAGGCCACACCCAACAGCAGAAACACATTAGCATATTATGCCACACCCCCAACAGCACAGCTCCCTCCCAGGATTTGCTTCCTCAGGTGCCCCGTGGCTTGCAAGGTGCCTGGGGAACCCAGGGGGGGGGGGGGGAGGCTGTAGGCGTGGCCAACTCAGAAGCCAGCCGGAACTCCATTCCTGTGCGTTCCTGCCCAAAAATAGCCCTGAATCTGCTACAAAAGGAGAATACATCAATATATCTGGAGTCTTTGGCCCCGTCCACACTGTCACTTTTGTCGTTCATTTCTCCCTATTGCTTCAGGTTCCCCCACCCCCCATATGTTTTGTTCTCTCTAGTAGTCCCAGAGGGAGCAAAACACATGTGGAAAAGGGGGAGGAACCCAAGCAATAGGGAGAAATGAGCAGCAAAAGTGACAATGTGGACGGGGCCTCAGTTTTGCTGTTCTGTAGATGCATTTTTTAAATACTGGTAATACAATTCTTTGTGGTCCTTTGTTTTGTTCTTTTTTTACTACTTTCTTTGATGACCTACTTCCCTATCTTCCCCCCCTTGCTTTCATGATTATTACCATTGTGTGTAAAGCTGAAATTTCTTTTCTTTTTTTTAAAGATAAAGGTGCTTTCAGATTTAGGATTTTTCTCTGATGCATTCCATGAACTGTGTATTGTTAACTTTGGAGACAAAGTCCCCTGCAAACTGCCTGCAGGCTACAAGTTTGTTCCAAAATTGCAGGTAAAAATGTTTTCTTGCTTCTATACCCAAATATGACTGGGAATTCATTCTATAATTTTGGCCTTTTAGATTGGTCTTGCCCAATTGTTTTCGAGTGGTTGACTCCTACTATAATGTTTACTATTTCCCCCCACTTTCTGAGGCTATGCTCAACCAAGGAACTGCTGCAGCAGGAATCAGTGGAGGAAGCGAAAGCAAAAACCAAAGATAGGTGTGATGACTAGGGATGTGCATTCAGCAATAGCCGAACTGAAAAAATACCCGAAAAATATCACATAAGCAGAATACTACCGATTTAGCTGAACCCGAAAAAGCCGATATTACCGGGCTTTTTTTCAGGTTCATTTTGCTATACTGAAAACAAGGTCTCATTTAAACTTAACAGGCTGGGCTGCCAGTCAGCTGTTGGGTTTAAATGCCTTCCTTTCCCTCCCCGAGATTGGGGAGGGAAAGAAAGGCATTTTAAACATGCCTGAGCTCTCTACCTGCCCTTCTCCAGGTGCCCCCCAGCTACGTGGCTCCTGGAGAAGATCAGGTAGGGAAGCCAGGCATGCAGACATGCCCCCTTCTTTCTTTGAGCCTTTCCACTTTTGCGGAGAAACTCAGGTAAGGCGAGGGGCTGTTTAAATGCCTTTCTTTCCCTTCCCCATATCAGGGCTGGAAAGAAAGGCATTTAAAACATACCCCCTTCCTTCCCTGAGTCTCTCCGCTTTTGCAGAGAAACTCGGGGAAGTGGGAGCTGTTAAAATGCCTTTCTTTCCCTTCCCCAGACTGTGGAGGGAATGAAAGGCATTTTAAACATAAGAATGTAAGGGAAAGCAGAGACTGGAGGCTTTCCCCAGTCAATTTTGCTCACAGCTGACTGGTGGGGAGTGAAATTGACAGGGAAATCTTTAGGGGCTACCAGCGGGAAAGAACATTTTAACATGCCTCCTTTCCCTCTGGTGATGTATATCAGACCTGAATATATTCAGGAATACTGAATATTTCCCTAATCTAAATACTTTACTGATATTGGACTGGTGTAATTCAGCATTTACTGATATTTTTTGGGTCTGATATACCCAAAGCCGAAAAATACCAGCATTTTTTTTTTGCACACCCCTAGTGATGACCCAGCAAAACATACAGATAAATATTTTAAGTTAAATTGGTCATTATATGAATTGGAGCACAAGCTAGAACATCCTGCATTACCATTCAATTTTTCCTATCTTCTTTTGACATAATACATGTTTTTGCTATGTAATATTCATTATTATCAAGCCACCTTGAGCCAGCTTGTCTGGAAAGGTGGGGTAGAAATGTGAAAAATAAATAAATTTTATTATGTTTTATTAAATTGTAGGCCTATGCAAAATTTGATGTATCATTACCTCTCTTGGCAGCTGTGAATCTAGAGGTAAGTGAACTGTTGTATGTAAAATGAATTCATTTGTGGAGCAAACTGAATTTCTGCATGTTCAGCTTTATCTGTCCTTGCAGCTGATAACCTGGAATAGTAGGTACAAACTATTTTATCTTTTCCAAACACTGTAACTTTCTTCTACAGTATTGTTTGTATATTCCTTTAAATTAAATTAATAACATTTTACTAGAAGTATGTCCATGTATTTTAACAATTTTCTTTTAACTTTAAAGGTGATTGAAGATGTATTTAACAGGCCTCTTCATTTAGTTTGGACTTCACTCTGTGATTCACGAATCATGAATAACTTAATATTGGCCAAAATGCATTTCATTCTTTCACTGTCTGCAACAATAAATTGCATTCCTGAAAAAGTGATGAAAGCAACATATTGTGTGGACAGCGATACCTTACGAAAGGGAGGCAAAGCTGCACATGCAGTTTTAAAAGGTACTGTTACCATAAAATAATATCTTTATAAGGAACTTTTGTTTGAACTCATGGAGATTTATAATATTTCTGAAGTAATGTATGGCCTTGCTTGATATATTTCCATTACTTCTTCTAGGAAGGATGCATGTAACCAAAATTAAGGGCTTAATAGTGCAATCCTAAGGGCTGTCTGTGCTGTAGCAGCTGGGTGCTGATTTAATCATGGAGCTGCTAGTCTGTTCCCTAAAGGTTTCCAACAGAGACCAGGAGTTAGGAAAAAGACTGAGAAGTAGGGCTGCATAGGCTGCAATGGTGTGAGTGTCCGCAGCAACCAACCGTCGTGTCTTGTACAGGTCTCAAACCAATCACAGGTTGGCAGGACCAGGGACCTAACCCTGTGCACATTATAGCTGAGGGGCAGGGCCATGGACTGCGGGACTGTGTCCGCAGCACTACACCTTTAAAGAAACAGTGCCCGGCCTAACAGTAACAAGGTAGCTGACAGTGTTGTCAAGGGCCCCTGCAGTCTCCCACTGGCAGCAGCTCCAAACAGGTCTACAGCCCATGTAGTCCAGACACAGCCAGGGCTATTTTTGGGCAGGAACGCACAGGAACGGAGTTCCGGCTGGCTCCTAAGTTGGCCACACCCAGCAGGAACTCATTAGCATAATAGGCCACACCCAACAGCAGCAACTCATTAGGACTGGCTACATTAAGGGTATGTGGCCTAACATGCAAATTAATTCCTGCTACAAAAAAAAGCCCTGGGTTTTGACAACAAACAAGGTAAACAGAATAAGAAGCAAAAGGTGGGTGTGGCTGGATGACCACTCTTCTGGTAACATGGGGGTGTGGCCTAATATGCTAATAAGCTGTGCTGTCAGTGGTGTGGCCTAATATGCTAATGAGTTTCTGCTGTTGGGTGTGGCCTGTTATGCTAACGAGTTCCTGCTGGGCTTTTTCTACAAAAAAAGCCCTGGACACAGCAATCATGAAGAAAGGTGTATGGGGAGATTACAAGGAGAGTGTGCCCAGTCAGGGTGTCTGCTGCTTGCCAGCAGCCCTGGGACAACCCCAGGCCACCCTTGAGTTTGCCTTAGATATACTGTTGCTGGCCAGTCTCAGACTGAGATGGGCTGGGGCATTCCGGGGGGAGGGGGGCTTTTTGCTGGTACTCCTGCCTTGCTGGCAACCAATGTGGGGGAGGGGACATTCCTGGGCTGAAATACTTTAGGGAGCCAGCTGCAACCCACCATGCCCCTGGCCCACCACTTCCACAGTGGTGTAGGGACTTACGCTACTGGACTACTGATGTGTGGCCACTGCAGAGCTTTGATGGTGGCTGAGGATGGCAGGGTATTACTGGAGTAGTATACCAGTGTAACTCTGGCTTATCCTGGTATATCTCAAGATACACCAGCATAATGACTAGTCGGCTCCCTGAATGCTCCCCCCCTTTGGATTGCACTGTTAAGTCCTTTTAATTTCAGACGGTGTGTTCAAATTTATCCCATTGAAATGAAATGGGCATAATATTTTTTTACATTGTGTTTGTTGTTTTAAACATTTAGTGTTTTAGAATTTAGAACATTTAGTGTTTTAGAATGTTTGTAATAATCTTATTTTCACTGTTCTCAAAGTTGTCTCCTGCGCTAGTGCAGAATGTATGGATTATGCTCCCAGTTCTGAGACAGGCTTGTCGATAAGAAAGATTTCCTCCCCAAAACCTCTGCTTTTCCTGAATTCTTCCAGACATTTTCTGCTCTAGCAGTGTATAACAGCCTTCAACAAAGCCTAGGGGTCTATTCAAATCCATACAATCCATATAATCTGACCAGTTTGGTGACGGGGTAGGGAGTAAACCATGCCCTCTGATATCTGGAAAAAATTATGCTTGTTTTTGCATCAGCCTGTTGGTAGTCCACTGACAGAGCTTGATTCTACTTGAAGACTTCCATGTCCTGGTGCTAATTGTAGGACAACTATCCTGCTAAAACCCAAGTTCCACTACATGCAGGAACAGGGGCATAGAGTTTAAAAACTCTGGGGGGGGGGGCTCTTCTGTGTGTGCAAAGCGCGCCCGCCCGCCAGGACCATGTCTCCGCCGCCACCTCCCCCCCCCCCGCCTGACCACTCCTGCTTCCGTCCCTCCGTCCGTCCAGGGGCCAGCTGGGCATTTGCTTACCTGGCCCCTGGACGGACGGACGGAGGGTCGGAGTGGCCAGGTGGGGGGGGGGGAGAGAGGTGGCGACGGCCCTAGGAAGGGCCGAGGGAGGCGTGGCGGAGGGTGCACTGTTTTCCCGTGGGGGCTCAGTCCCCCCCAGGAAATTTTGGGGGTGGCTCGAGCCCTCGAGCCCCCCCATAGTTGACGCCTATGTGCAGGAACTATCTAGTGAAGTCTGTCTAGTGAAATTTTTCAATTCTGTTGTTCGGCCTAAAAGATCCTAGCAAGAGAAAAAAAGTTGTTATCTGGGTCACAGCAGAAAAGGGGGGAGCACTTCAAAATGTGGTGTTCTTTTCTATATGCCTGCCTCCTAAGCTGAGGTGAGAACATAGCCCATACATCCTAAGAACAACTCCCAGGTAAGAATTCAGTTGGCTTGTTTCAGTGCTGCTTTGCATTTGTTTTACTGTATCAAATTTAACAATGTACTTTCCTTTTACAAAGGCTTTATGCCACCTTCTGCATTTACAAGCGCAAGACGAAGCCCAACAGTCTCTATTTTAGAACTTGAAAAAAATAAAGATATCTTAAATACGGCAATGCTGAAGGTAATAATATAATTCGGGGTGTGAAAATATATAATAGCCACTCAGTAATTGTAGAAAAATCCTTTTTCTCTGGGGCAAACATGGGGCTGGTACATTTTTGTTAGTTAGATCCTACTGTTTATAAATTTTGGTTATGGGTGACTCACATCCCTGGTGCCCCGCAGTACAGTTAAATGCCATGTTCTCCAGTGACTTCGATGTGTGGCAGTCTTGTCTGATAGGATAGCTTTGCATTTGGTCTGTCAACCTTGTGCAGGTTGGTCTGTGACCTTGTGCAGGATCAGCATCAAGGGAAAAAGGCTTCCCTTTGGCTCCCTGACCAGCCCTGTCTGGCTAGCAGAAGGACGAGCTTGTCTTGGTCCATAACTGAACATGGAGGTTTTGTTTGTAGCAGACGAACATAGCTTCTTCTCTGGAATGAAACTGAAAAATGTAACCTCATCTGTCAGCAATTACATTTTAAAATGTATAAATGCATTGCCTTTTCTTAATAATGGTCATAGCAGAATTACTGTATTTTTACTCAATAATGCTGATTTTCCCCATTTTTGGATTTATAATAATACTTTATATATTACCCTTTGAATGACCTGTACCTTTCCTTGGATATCTTAGAAACCCTTGGTGACCTGAGTAAAATGAAATCTCAGTTAACTCAATTCATAGGTGTTCATTTTCAAGCAACTGCATTCTGCCAAGGATGCAAGGCATCCGTCATTAAAATCTGTAACCTGCATGATCAAATTAACATAACCCCTATATGTTAATTTCTTATTGTCCCATAAGATGACATTTACTGATAGGCTGTAGTACATTATGAACAGAATAATTGTTTTCATATATCAATGCTATGTATGGGAAACAAGTAAATAGCCTTTTATTTGGACTGTTGTTGGCTCTGATTTGACTTTTAGTGATTGTAAATATTGTTCAATGATTAAAATGAAATATATTTGATTTCACCAGGGTGGGTAAAAATCAATGATTTTGAAAAAATTTAAATTGAATTTTTTGATAAAATGCTTTTTGAGGAAAAATCTATCTAAAAATAGTTTTCCATTTAAGATACATTATAGTCCAAAGGTTATTTATAATAAAATAAGGATTAGTTTTTAATAATGTAGAATGAGGCTGTATATTAATGCAATGTTTAAATTTTTTGGTAAATGAATTCCATTAGTCCATTCACAGTGTCCTGCTCTTCCAGAGGTTTCTGTAAGATTATTGGGCAGTTTTTCTATCAAGGAGAGGCTATCACAGATCCTTGGATTGATTGATTGATTTGGGGGTTTTATTCCACCCTCCCCAAATGGGCTCAGGGTGGAATACAACAAATTGACTCAAAGACTTGATACTTTAAAATAATTTTAAAGTAATGTATTGTGCCTAACGGCTGTTGTTAGCCGCCCTGAGCCCGCCTATGGCGAGGAGGGCGGGATATAAATTTTAACAAATAAATAAATAAATACAAAAAAATCACATTAAAATCATAAAAACAATAAATAATAAAATTGGTAGCAGTAATATAAATCTTTGAGGGTCGCAAGGTGGAATCAGATAGATCCTTTCAGCAGGTTGGGAACTAGAGCAGGGAGGCCAACGGAGATGGACACCCGCTGCCTCAACCAAAGGGCTGGAGGAACAGTTCTGTTTTGCAGGCCCTGCGAAATGATAAAAGGTCCCGCAGGGCCCTGATCTCTACTGGGAGCTGATTCCACCAGGCCGGGGACAGTGTAGAAAAAGCCCTGGCCTTGTTGAGGCTAAGCAGACCTCCTTTGGGCTGGGGTAACCAGTAAATGTTGGTTCTGTGAATGCAAGGCTCTTTGGGACACATATGGGAAGAGGCAGTCCTTCAGCTATGTTGGTCCCAGGCTGCGAAAGGCTTTGAAGGTTAATACCTTGAAGTGGACCCAGTACTCAATTGGTAGCTAGTGCAAGCAGCACAATACTGGCCTGCACAGGTGATGCCGTCAGCAGGCAGGCCACCGCATTCTGGACTACTTGGTGTTTCTGGATCAGTCTCAAGGACAAGCCTGCATAAAGCAAGTTACAGTAATCAAGCCTGGAAGTCACCATTGCATGGGTCACTGTAGCCAAGTCCTTGTGGGGGGGAGAGGTAGGGGGCCAATTGCCTGATTTGCTGGGGATAGAAAAAGGCAGACCTGACAACTGTGGTGACCTGGGCCTCCATAGAAAGTGAGGCATCAAGGATCACCCTCAGGCTCCTCACCTTCTGGGCTGGCACAAGTGGCACACCATCCAGGGTTAGGGTTGCCAACCTCCAGGTGGGGCCTGGGGATTTCCTGCTTTTACAACTGATCTCCAGCTGACAGAGATCAGCTCCCCTGGAGAAAATGGTTGCTTTGAAGGGTGGCCTCTATGGCATTGTACCATGCTGAGGCCCCTCCTCCCCCCAACTCCATCATCTCCCAGATCCCCCCCCCCCAAAGTCTCCAGGTATTTTCCAACCCAGACTTGGCAACCCTATCCAGGGTGGGCAGCCCAATCCCCATCCTAACTCCCTCCTAATTCAGATAGAGGACCTCCATCTTCATTGGACTGAGTTTCAACTGGCTCTGCTGCAACCAACCAGCCACAAAATTCAAAACTGTGAATTTATGTCTGCAGAGATCACATGCCTCTTCTTCACAGCAAAAAAGAAAAGAACCATACAGAATTGAGAAAAAGACCTTAAATCTTTGTTCCTTTGCAAATCTGTGAACAGAGAATCAACTGCTTACCTCTTAAGTGCTAAATTTTAAAAAAATCAATGCATAGAAGATGATTGGGAGTGGAATAGATCTGCACAAGAAGCTACGTGTGAGGAGGGAGTGGCAATCAGTAAAAATGAAAGTGAAAACTTTTGAATAGAATTCTCCACAAGTCTTTGGACCTTTGTGTGTCTAGCCTGAGGTTTATCATATTATTCTTTCCTTGGAAAAGAAAATGTATAATGGCAACAGGCCATAAAAGAGACCCAGTTTGGGAATATTTTAATGAAATTCCTCTACCTATGGGTAAGGCAGGCATGCGTGCAAAACGCAAACATTGCAACAAAGAAATGCAAGGCCTGGTGGCCCAAACGAAACAACATCGTGAGAAGTGCTCTGATGAAGACAACAAAAGGAATATGTTTGAACAGGCAGGATCTTCAGGTTGGTAAACATTTTGATTTCATCATATTTCTTAAAGACTGCCTTGAGGAATATCATGTTTGAGCAAAATTATATTTCTTACTAGGAACAAGGCCGGATGTGAAAATAAATACAGCGGGCTCTAGAAAGAGGCTCTGGGTGGGTGCTCTGGCCTTGGGCACTCAGCGTCAGTTTGCTGCGGTGATCTCAGCAGGGTATAATCTCAGCAGGGTATAATGACACAGAGCATACCATTTTCTCTAGGGGAACTGATCTCTGCCATCTGAAGAGCAGTTGTAATTCTGAGTGATCTCAAGCTCTCCCCTGGAGGCTGGCAACAGTGGTTCCCCAGAAGGAAATGGCTGGTTTGGAAGGTAGAGTCTATGGCATTGTACCTGTCTGAGCTCCCACCCCTCCTCAAGCCCACCCTCTCCAGGCTCCACCCCTCAAATCTCCAGGAATTTCCCAACCTGGAATTGGCAACCCTACCTCCTTCCCAGCCAAATACCAACCTACCATTATCTGCCCCTCTGACTTCACTTTCCATCCCCCCCCCCCTGCAGTCTCTACTTAGGAAAAGTAGTCTTTTTCCGCAGTGGCAACCCAAGCAGGAGGGAAGCGTCGTCAGCAGGGTATACTGACACAGAGTCCACCCTGCAAAGCAGACTTTTTTCAGGGGAGCTGATCTTTGCTGTCTGGAGAGCAGTTTTAATTCTGAGTGATTTCCAGCCTTTACCTGGAGATTAGTGCAGTCAATAACAAAAACAACCGTGATGCTGTATTATGACAATATATTTAGGCTTCAGTTATGTAGTGACTATATATCTTATCGTATTATGAAAACCTGGAGATTGGCAGCAGTGGTTCCCCAGGACGAAAAGTACAGTCTTTCTCTGCAGTTTACATCATTTTCCTCTCCCCCTTTTGATCTGCACAACAACCCTGTGTGGTAGGTTAGGCTGAAAGATTGACTGGTCCAAAATCACCCACTCAACTTCCACAGCAAAAACCTGGGTCTGGCAGATCCTGCTCTGAAGCGCTGCTACACCTAGAGTAGCCAACCTCCAGGTGGAGCCTGAAGATCACCGGTTATTACAATTGAACTCCAGACAACAGCTCTCTCCCCCTGGAGAAAATAACTGCTTTGGAGGGTGGACGCTATGGCATTCTATTCAGTTGAGGCCTCTCCCCTCCCCAAACTCTGGCTTCCATAGACTCCAGCACAAAATATTCAGGAACTTCCCAATCTAGAGCTGGCAACCCTAGCTCAGAACTGGCCCCAATGAGTTCCCCACAAAGGCCTGGAAAAGGCTTCCTGCCTTTGCCTTTTTACTGACAGAACCAAGCTTGGTTGCCTAGCAACAGCCACTGAGGGAAAAGTTAGTCCCACAGGAGCCAAGAAGGAGAAGTGTCTTCATCAGGAGATACAGCCATTTTGGCAGTTTATTCTTTCAGGGAAGAGTGTCCAGGCTGGCAGTGGGCAGGGGAGAGGAGTGGACCCAGCCCCCAGCTGATGGCATGCGAATACTCTTGAGTGGTGGTTGATGGGCCAATGGCTGATGGAGTGCACAGCACAGCCAATGGTAGAGCTGGAAATGGCTAATACGTAGGGTAATTATATAGGATTATTATTACTGCATGTTACTGTCATTTTGATACAGTTGTTATGAAGAAATAAAGAGCTGAAACAAGCAAAGATTCCTTTTTTGGGAAGTACTGAGTGGCAGTGAATACAGTGAGTAATACTAAATAAGCAGAAATGGTATAAATAATAAAATAACAGCATTGACTCTTTTGTTTAGGAGAATCCATCATCAACATAAAGGATTCTGGAAACTATCCACCTTCGAGATCACTATCCTCCTGTTCTACAGTTTCAGAATTATCTGTCCAGGATAGTGTTTCAGTCACATCATATATATCATACATCCATAGTATATCACCTAAAAGAAAGAAAAAAGCTGACCAACCAGGAACCACCACAGATAAGTTTGTGATAAAAACCAGCAGATTAGAAAAAGAGTTAATTGATGAAAAAAAAGCCCAGTTTGTTTACATGACAAAACTCTTCTTTCCATCTGATTGAAAACCCCCACTTCATTAATATCGTTCAGTCACTGAGACTAGGCTACAGTCCACGCAGCAGAGCAGATGTTACAGGGAAACTGCTGGATAAAGTGAATGACAGAGAAATGGAGCAATGTGCAACAGCTCTAGAGGGTAAAATTGTTAACCTAAGTCTTGATTGGTGGAGTAATGTCCACAATGATCCTGCTTTATGTGATTGTATAACAACAGAAGAAGGGAATGTCTTCCTTACAAAAAAATTGATACATCAGGAAATGCACACACAGCAGAATATTTACAAGAAGAGGCAGCAAAAGCTATAATTTGAACAAAAATTCAAATGTCTAGTGTGCAGTTTGGTCACAGACAATACTGCAAATGTATCCAGGATGAGAAGAAATTTAGAAGAGCAGGAAGAGAATTCAAAGCTAATAACATATGGTTGCAATGCTCATTTGCTGCACCTCCTAGCCAAATACTTCCGTGTTCCAGAAACAAAGACTAATGCCATTGATATTGCTAAATACTTCTATAACAATCATTTTGTAGCAGTGGCTCTGAAAAAGAATGGGTGGAACCAAGCTAATGCTCCCACAAGATGTTAGATGGAACTCTGTAGTGAACTGTTTTGAGCAGTGTATCAAGAACTGGCCTATTCTGATGACAGTTTGTGAACAAAATTGAGAGAAAATAGAAGGCACTATCACGGCCGAAATCCTCAACATTGGGCTTAAGAGAAACGTTGAACATATGCTGAGCACCCTGAAACCCATTTCTGAAGCTTTAAACAAAATACAGAAAATAGCTGTTTTATTGCTGATGCTGTTGAAATTTGGAAGGAACTGAGTGAGCACTTAAAAACAGAACTATACAGTGACAGAATTAAATTGCAAACATTAAAAAACCCAAATGGGACAAGCACTGTCTCAAGCTCATTTTCTTGCGAATATTGTCAATATCTGGTATCAGAGTCAAACCTTAAGTGCTGAGGAAGAGAAGTTAGCTATGACATGGGTATCCAGCACTCATCCATCTGTAATGCCAACTATAATAAACTTCAGAGCTAAGAGTGAACCATTCAAGAAATATATGTTTACTGGTGGAAGTCACTTAAACACTTGGATTTAGAGACTGTTGAAGTAATGATTTCACTTTTAACAGCAGTAGCTTCTTCTGCTGGCGTAGAAAGAATATTCTCTCCTTTGGACTCATTCATTCTAAACTGAGAAATCATTTGGGACATAAAAATCCAGGAAAGCTTGTTTTTCTTTTCCAGATTATGAACAAACAAGAAGATGAAGATAAAGATGAGTGAGCTACAGAGGACAGTATTTTAGATTTTTCTGTGTGGACTGGGCTGATAGTCTTTTTAAAAAAAGATATTTTGTTTAACCATATCAGTTAACAAACATGGATATTTAAGCAAATACAAGAATACATATGCTATAATGTTATTGTTTTAGTTAAATAAAATATTTACATTGTTATTATTAAGGTAATGACTGTTTTTCTCCTTCCAATAAAGTACAGCAGAAAAGTTGTCCAAATATGAATGATTAACCTATTAAACTGGAGATAGTTCACCTCACAATAATTTCATAATTATCTATCTATGATGTGTTTCTATTAGTATAACCAAATCAATAATTATTTGATATAACTGTAAAACTAATCTGAGAAGTTGTTATTCTAAAAATGAAGCGTTCATCTGGTTGTAAATATTAAGATTATACCAGCAAGAATGAGTCTTTAAGCAGAAAACCATGATTTAAATCTAGTCTTACTGATTAGTGATTTAAATAGTCGTTTCAATTCACTTCACAGACATTTATTGGCATAACAGCACAAAACCAAATAAAATACACTGGAATCTGTAGTCAGAAAGAACATCTCCTCCTAGAGGCCTGGTAGAGGAATTTTGCTACAGATCCAGTGATTTCACTCTTATTTGAGGCTAGAAGTATAAAGATCTTGCAATCCTCAGACTGACCCTTTAAAGGTAGTGGGAAAGGCTTAAAAATACAGCACAAAGATCATCATAAAATTTACAGTGCAAAATAACATGAGTGTTATCTTCGATCTCACTCATCCCACATGGACACAACCTATCTATATGGAATTTTCTTGAATCTCCCATATAACGCCATAGATGGGAGAACATTAAAACGGGCTAACATAAACGCGCTACGAAGATGAAGATCATATAAATAAGATAGGTATTCAGGAAGGGAAGGGCCAGATGAAAGTACCCACAAGTAGTAGTTTCAATTGTGATTTCAATTGATTTGATTTAAATCAAATTACCCTGGATTTCACTCCAGTGATGTGAGGCAATTTCTTTTGAGATCATAACCAAAACTGGCTCTGAGGCAAAATGGTAGGATTCAGTGATGAAGATTTTGATTTATATGCACAGTGAATTGGATTCAGTGAGATTCACAAGCACAGGGGCTTGTGCAGAATAGGACTTTTTACATTCTCCTCCTGCTGTAGCCCCCCCCCCCCCCAAATGCTGCTGCTGTGGTTCAGGGGAGCCTCAGGAACAGTTCTAAGTACAATGTAGGAGTCTGTGTGGGATGGAGAAATCGGTAACTATCTCCATCTACCTTTGGGCAGAAATAGCCATCTGCTGTAGAAAAATTACCCCCCCCTCCCCCCCAGTAATACTTCAGGATCCATTAAGGACCAATGCAACAGAAGAAGAAACTATAGTGGAATCAGAGTATGGCAGTATTGACAACCACAGACCTACAAAATGTACAAAGTATGACGTGTTTGTATATGAACAGAATGAGGAACCAATATTACAAAACTATTCACTAAACCATATTATGCATGTAAAACACAAATTTAGGACCCCTTGTGCACTACATATCATACTTCTAGAAATTCCTGTTCATTACTGAGAGGGAATTAGTCACTCTTGCTTGTGCTGCTGAAATTACAGCTGAATAGGTTTGTTTTTTTAATTATTTTTTTTAATTCTTTATGAATTTCACAGAACAGCCTTTTTATTTTGTTAGGGTATTTTATTGGCAGAAGCTGAAGAAAGGATTAGTTCCATTCTTGAAAGCATGCAGAGCAAATATGACAGAGTGATCTCTCGGTGTTCGGCAGCAGACTTAGAGATTGTCATTGAAGCCAAGCTTCAGCTTGCAGCTATTGCACAACAAAGACTTCAAACAGCTTTCAGGTAAATAAAGAAGCTTCTTTAACTTAACTCTAGAAAATCCCAGCGAATACTCTACATAGATTTGTCATTCCTGTATGTTTACACAGATGACCACTCAAAGAAACCTATTACAGCTAAGCAACCTGTTTTTCCTGGTTTGAGGGAACCTGTTACGTGTTAAATGATGCTCAGTTTTTATACTAAGAAGCAAACCAGACAGCAGCAAAAAACAATGCTTTGTGGTATTGCTGCTTTTCTGTTTTCATTTTGGGTTTTGATTGATTTTTTTAAAAAAAAATTTGATTGGAAAGGCAGTTTTTTTACTGACATTGTGCTTGATAATTGGTAGTTGTTAAAAGCTGGCTTTGTTCAAAATGGGGGAGGTGGTTTGCAGTTTGCCAAGTTTAAGGAAACAATTCTGTCATCCTATACATGGGCAGCTGGAAATACAGGTGCTGATTTGTGCATGTATACTGTGTCAATCATTGGATGTGATGCTGTGATCCTTATGCCACTCAATAATTACTAAGTGGAGGATAAGAATTCAGGATGCAGGAAGGTGGATGGTGCAGCCTGCATTTAAGTTATCAATCACTGTAACCGTGCATCAAAGGTGATACCAAAATGCACTGGTACAGATGTGGATCATATCATGTTTCAGGATCCAGCCAAAAAGTTGGATTCGATTTCAGAGGAGGAAGAGGCAGCTGAAGAGAACATAGAGCTCAGTTCTTATGAGGTTCTAGGAAGTGGTCATTGAGAAACTTCCCTGAAAGAAAACATGATGACCCTTAAGGTCCATTTTACCCTCCCCCAATTGCTAGGATTGTTTCCCTTACAGTATATTCCACTGGGAAGTTGAGGCCTTATGTTGCTCTGCCACACAGAAGGCTGCTACTATGGATAAGATCCAGGCTACTGGTTGTAGTATCTACTGGGGCACTGGTCTGCTGTGCCCTCAGAAACTTTGTGTTTTGTTTTGTCTGTACTTCTGATGATTGCCTTTTATATTTTTGTTTTACCTGTGTTGTGCTTCAGTGAGGAATTTTGATTTGTCCATAATTATCTGTCTAGCTTGGGGGTATCCAGCCTTTTTGAGCCTGCAGGCATCATTGAATTCTGACACAAAATGGCTGCTGCAGGAGGCAGGGCCAACCACAAAATGCCTGGGAGTGAGGTTGTGCATAATTCTTAAAATAAATCTTCAGAATTTCAAGCAGAAGCTGTGCTTAACAGTTTTCCTCTTAACATGAACATCCTGTTTTAAAGGGTTTTTTGCATACACACAGCCTTACTTTCAGTGACGCACTGAAAATCTTTGTGTTGTGGTGCCAGCTGCTGCCAAAGCTTGTTAGTATTGAGGTTGTGGTTAGTCCAGTCACCGTAAGTTAGCAGAGTGCTTAAATAAAGCTACAAATGCAGGAGCATCACTTTACCAGGGTACTCAGCTTACAAAGCTACACAGAGCCACACAGCAAATTTAGAAGATAAATACTTCTGTCTTTATTTGAGAAATACACTTTGGATAAGAAAGAGCAGAGATTGATAGATTATTAACTTACTAGCTGAAGGATGGAAACAGTTGACAAGAAGCCCATCTGCCTCATGGTGTGTGGCCCATCTCCCTCTCTTGGTGAGTGCAGGTAGAGGGCATCCAGAGGGGGGAGGGGAAATTGATCCCTGAGAACACAATCTACATTTCAAAGAGGACAGTGGCAGAAAGAGTAGATACAAGAAGAAAGGTCAGTGTGCCTGTCTAGCTATCTGGTCTCCCTTACCACTCAGGTCAAATCTACATCTGACTTTCCCACTGGAATCATTCTAGTTTCAAAAAAAAACAAAAAAAACCATCTATACCTGTTTCTAGTTTCAAACCATACTTGTTCTAGTTTAAAAATTACTGTTTACATTCATTAATTGTCCTCCTGTGGTCAAGCTAGTATTATACTGCTTTAAAAAGATCCTGTTGCTTAGTACTCTTCAGACCCAGGGAGTGAAATTTGAAACCAGCGTGAAATGAGTGTAGGAAAAGACAGCAGTCAAACTACTTCAGAGGGGAGGTATAAATTGGGCCTCAGTCTGGAGGTCTGAGACATTGCATCTGGAGCTTCCAATAGTTAGAAATCTGCACAGCCAGTCAGAAGCCCTGCTGTCCAAATGTTTTGTCTGGCCCTACCACTTTCAAAAAGTACTTGCTGAGTGCTAGAAAAAGTGTTTATGGGTGCTACACTGGGGACCTCAGTCTACCATATTCAGATTCCTTCCCAGACTTCAGTCAGGTGTTTACTGTCGTTTTCAAAGTCCACATGAAAGTCTCACATGTTTGCTCCAAAGTCTCAAGGTTGCTTCAAAGTATGTTCAGAATCCCAGCTTTGCAATTATATCCTTGTTCCTAAACACATTACATAAAAGTATGTTCTACTTGCTCGCGTGGTAATTTCACCAGCTTAGGGAATGACCTTGCTGATAGTTATAGTGCTCCTGTACAGAATTTTGTGTAGGCTTGATTAAGCCCTGTTCTCCCCATGTACTCTTTTGAGTACACATGCAGGCAGGAATGTGGACTGTTAAGATGAATCAGAAGTCAGTGCATGCTACCTACAGGCACCACTAGCCCTTCTGCTCTTCTTGCTGGAAGTTACTCAGACTTGAAGGTACAAGTTATCAGTGCATGAGTGAGGGCTGAATGAAGGTATGAGAACCATTCACAGACTTCCCTTTGGCCAATGCTGCCTCTGAGAGCTCTCATTTATATATGTAATCAGGAGATAGCAAAGTATGGCTCTCTTAAGCATATGGGAAATTGTACTTGCTGTAAACTGAATCAAGCCTTTAGTGTCCAAGGGGAAACAATTCACAGCTGTGCATGAAGCATCTCAGAATGCAGTCTTTTCTAGACAACCGCTAAAGGGCTGTTTACCCCTTTGTAGGCATTTTTCTTCTTCTCCCCACTTCTTTCTTCCATGTTCAAAAGCAGGCAATGTTTGGTGAATGCCTGAACCATTAGAAAGGCAGGAAAAGTTATATTTTACAGGGAGAGCTTTGCTTTGCTTTGTCAAAATGTTGGCCTACATCTGGAGTATGACCTTCAAATGTCCCTTCTGAAATCCTGCCCTACCTACACCTTTTCTATACCTATTCTTTCTATCTTCAGAAAGAATTTAGTGCACCTCTGGTTTTAAGAAATCAGGAAACTGGCCCTCTCAATGTTCAGTGCATTTGGTATATCACACGTAGTGGGGTTAAAGTATTCTCATTAAACATTCTATAAGCATATTATGCTGCTGTCAGCTTTTTATGGCATGTGGACATGTTCAGGTGGATGTATGTAGATAGTAAATAAATCAAATAACATTGTTAAGTTTTGCAAAATTTCTGTCTTTCCTGCTAAATCTATTAAAAAAATCATTTGAAGCCCTAAGCAAATGCCATGTTCTGCCTTCTTTTCACTGTGAAGAAATGGTAAATTTTCCAGACATAGTTGAAGCTGGTTATCTACTTAGAATATTTCATCTTGAAATCAAAACTAGGACATCTGAAAGCATAAAAATGAAACCTAATCACATTTTCCGACTTTCATATTATACTTAAAATGTTAGTTTATAAGAAACTATCAAAATATCTGTGGTTTATATTTCCTTTTTGCCTGATTGAACCAAACTCTTGAGGTGCTGGAATGACTTGCATGAAAATAGTCAAAACTTTTTATGTTCCATTGTATTTTTGTTTATTACAGTGCTGCTTTGGCCTTTTCCACAATAAAACTTCTTCAAGATGCAGATGTCTTCAAGAAAACATCTGATTTACTGCAGGATAAAGAGAAAAGAGATGAGGCATGTATTTATTGGTGCAGATTTTCTGGTTGACAAGTTTATGATAGAAAGTGTTGTATCAATTGCAGCAAAGTGCTGAAAATTGTACAAGTGCCAGTAAAGCTGTCAATGTTTAAAATGTTTTTCTATATATATTATGTCTTACCAAGTTTTAGATTAATAGATAAATATCATAAATGGTCCCATGTTGTTTAGAAACAACAATCTTTTTCATAAATAACATAATATTCACATTTTTCTGTTTGTGAATAATACATCAAAAATGGATAAATTTGTTTATTTTCCAAGAGACTTTTCTTATGTCTTTTAGCCAAATGAATGTGACATTCATATTGAGGATTCCCATGTGTTACACAATGTAATAGCACGGGAACATATGAATATACATCTATGGCTGAGGTGTCGTCTGGCTTTAGTGACTGCAATTACAGCACAGATACGAGGCATTGAAACAATGACAGGTAATATTTAATCCAGAAATGACTAGTGTTAATATATCTGTGTCGGCTGACTCACTGTAAACCGGCTTGATTGTAAACCATGTTGATTATTGCCTTTTCAGAAATGTTATTCTTAATGAAGTAGCACTTGCCCATGCCTACGTTTTGCTGGTGCTACTTTAAGATTTATTATCAAAAATAGATGTGGTACCATAGTAGAGAGTACTATGCAGAAACTCAAGGAAGCATACCCAGTGTTGCCTCTGTTCACTGTAGGGTTGGCCAAACCCCTGCTGGGGGCAGGGGATCCCCAGCTTTGAGAACCCCACCCCTGATTTGGGAGTATTGGGCAGCAGGGGACAAAATGGTAGCCATCGGTGCTGCTCTAGCATTTCCCCCCTACTAGTCTCTATGGTAGCTAGAGCATCACCGCTGCCAGAGGACTATCCTACTCTGTCTATCTCGTCCACGTGTTTTGCAAGTGGAGGGGGCAGCCTTTCCCCACCTTCCTGCTTAAAGAATCCCCCACTCCCAGAAGCCCTCAGCCTTGTACAAGTGAGCTGGTGGTGGGAGCTGTCTGCAGAGCTACCGTCACCTAGGCCACCACACCTTGGAATATAGAGTCTTACTTTGAGAAGCCATTGGGGTTGCTGTGCACTACGGGGCCTTGGAGAAGGTAAGATCCCTGGAGAAGCAGATGGCTGGTTGGGTGGAGGGAGGTGTTGGATTTTCACCCCCATCCCCTGGGCCATGCTGCAGCCTTCAGAGAAGCTGGGGGGGGGGGGAGAATGCAGCCATGCACGAGCTCCTGTGTGCATTCCACCCTTAAATAAAACTTTGTTGGTTTTAAGGAGGCACTGGATTCCAAGTTTGTCTTCTTGTATGCTCTGACTTTCTTGCTCCCTGAAGAAGTGGATGGCTGGGTGGGGTTTATGTGTTGGATTTTCATCCTTATCCCCAGGCCATGCTGCAGCCTTCAGAGGAGCCAGGGAGGGGTGGAGGATGCAGCCATGGGCCTCTCTTGCTGCCACTGGGAGAAGTTGCCCTGGCAGAGGTTGGGCAGTTAGCTCTGTGTTCTTGTTCTTGGTGTGTGAGGGGCAGCCAAGGAACTAGTCTCTGAGGAAGTATGCACTCCCACCTTGAATAAAAACTTTGTTGGTCCTAAAAGATGGCACTGGAGTCTGGATTCCAACTTTGTATGATTTTTCTATAAATTAAATATGGAAATGGTTTTTACGGGAAAGTTGGGGAAGCAATCAATGGGTGCATTAATTACAGCAATTCATAACTCAGATAAATGCAGGACTTAGCCTTTTTGCTGGATACCAGTGTAGGAGATGGAAAGATGTTTACAAGAGACAAAGGCTTTTGATTCTGCAATGTTAATCTGCAGATAAATATAAATAAATAAAGTGTAGACTTCTCTGGGAATATCCTGAGCTGCGATCAGTTCCCATATGCAGACCATGAATTACTGGTGCAGAGTTTTATTTTATTTTCCATGTTTGGGTGCATTCCTTGATCCTGTAGCTTGATGATAAATGGCTACAGGAAGGGGTTTTTTAAATCCTTCCCCCTCCTCACCATGCAAAGCCTGACCACAATGGGTCTGGGGAAGGGTAAATTTGCAGAAAGTCTCAATGCATCAATATGTAGAGGGCATGATGGTTTATTATGACTTTTGGCTGGTGCTGAAATATTCTGAAAAACATTTCAGAATCCTGAACCTTTTCCCTGATTGATTTCCTGCGCTCTCCCTTTAGAACTTGCTGTTCAGATTAAAGCTGTTGGGGAGTATGCCACCTCATCCCTACCCCAGTCTTGTGATGTTACTGGCTGTTGTTATTTGGGCACCTTTTTACAATATCCAAAGATTGTTCAGGGCTCTATATTTTGCTTTGGCATCTCCAGTTAAAAGGATCAGGCAGTGGGTGATGTGAAATACTTCAGTCTGAGACCCTAGGGAGCTGCTGTCAGTCTGAGTTTACAGTACAGACCAAGAGTCTGATTCTGTATAAGGCAGCTTCATGTGTGTTCATGCTAGAAAAACCTATCCTGCAGTCACTCCATCAGTTACTGGGCTCCATTCAAGGTGCTGGTTACCATATTCATGGCCTAGGACCCACATTTCTGAGAGACTGTCTTTCCTACTATGCTACAGCAACTTTGGTCATCTGAACAGAGCCTTCTAAAGGTGGTTGGTTCCTCCTTGTAAATTGGTAAGATCAACAACCACCTGCTTGGAGTCATAATAGATAACACACTGAAGATGTTGACTCAGTGTGAAACTGAAAAAGGCAAATGCTATGCTATGCTGTGGATTATTAGGAAGGGGACTGAAAACACAGCCAGTATCATAATGCCCCTGTATAAATCTGTGGTGCAGTCTCATTTGGAATACTGCGTACATTTCTTGTCATTGCTCCTCAAAAAAGATATTATAGCTTTGGAAAAAATGCAGAAAAGGACAACTAAAATGATTAAGGGAATGGAACACCTTCCCTACGAAGAAACGTTAGAGGGGTTTGGACTTTTTAGCTTGGAGAAATGATTGAGGGGTGACATGATAGAGATTTACAGAATTATGGGTGGGATAGAGCAGGCACAGAAATAAGTACTTCCCCCCCTTTCTCACAGTACAAGAACTTGTGGGTACTCTGTGAAACTAATGAGCAGTAGGCTTAGAACAGATAAAAGGTATTACTTCTTCACCCAAATAGTCATTAAGACGTGGAATTCATTGCTGTAGGAAGTGATGGTGGCTACAAGCACAGACAGCTTCAAGAGGGGATTGGATAAACATATGGAGGAGAGGTCCATCAGAGGCTATTAGTCACAAAGTATAGATGGAAAACTATGTCTGGGGCAGCGATGCTTTATATTCTTGGTGCTTGGGGGGGCAGCCTGCCTTGCAGGGTGGTTTTTGAGGACAAAATGAAAGAGAGTAAGATGCTGAAGATCTGAGGGGCAGAAAGCAATATAATGTAAGAAATTTAAATTTGGAAGGAGGAAGTGACCTCACAAGAAGGACCAGGGAAGAAAGCATAGATTTCTAGGGTAGAAAGGTGATATATGTTGGTGTATTTAAATTTGAAAGAAGGAAGTTACTTCAGAGGAAGAGGTGGGTTTGGGGGAGTGTCCTGAAAGTCACAGGAAGGAGTAGGGTTTTGATGCAGTGTGCTGGAAGTGACATCATTGGAAGGGGGTGGATGACCTTGGGCAAGTTCAAGTAGTGACATCACAGGACATGACATCACAAAAATTTCCTTGCTCCACCCCCAGAGTTCCTGGATATTTCCTGAGTCGAACCTGGCAACCCTAGATCACTAAAGGTTCCAATTTTGGCACACTGCTGATGTACCATTGGGTCGTGAGTTAGAGCTTCAAATATGGGTATAGATAATGAGGACATAAAAATTGCCTTGTAGATAAAAGAAGGTCTATCTAGTCTAATACAGCATTTGTAAAGTGGGTGCTTTTGGAAACTCACAGGTAGAGTGGGAGGGTTTTGGTTATTCCCCGCTTTTGTTTCCAGTATCCATTTATCTGAATGCAGAGGTTCCATTTAGCTTCCAGACTAAAAGCCATTGCTGTGTATCTGGTAGTACAGGCTATACAAGTGCACACTTGTAAGCATTAATTGTAGTTGATATCAAACTACAATTTTCAAGCCTTCCCCTGCCATAGTTGCAAACTGAGCACTAGCACTAGTACAGCTGTAACGCTAACCACAGGTATGGTCAAAACCAAGATGGGGCAGTCCCAGTGATCTAAATCTAGGAAGACAATTGGGTAGCACTCTGTTCCTAGCCACTAAACTATGGTAAGGGCAAACTAAGTTCACAGCCTCATTATTACTTAAGTGCCTTTCATAAAATGAAATTTGCATGTCATAAAATTCTATAGATATTATTATTATTATTATCATCATCATCAATGCTCCCTCTAAGGTGTAGAGTCTTGTGAGCAAAAATTCTACTTTGTGAGCTACTGGCACTAAAGTGGTGAGTGAGCGATTTGGCTGCTTCATAAATCAGTTTGCTCTGGAGCCATCCTTCCTGAGCTGAGACAAAAACGTGTGAGCCAGAGGCTAAAAAACTGAGCTAGCTCACACTGACACAGCTTAGAGGGAACACTGATCATCATCATCATCATCATCATTTATTGACAAATTTTATATGCTGACATTTTGGAGTATGTTTTATTGATTAATATATGTTAATATATTTTAAAGAAAATGAACTGGCAGAGTGCTCATGTCTGATCAGTGAGGTACAAATGGAAGCCGAAGCATTTAATGATGTTGAGATACTTGCTGAAATTACGATGCAAGCTGTCATGCTGGGACTGCAAGAACGACAGCCAGTGACTGACATTAAGCTTCATTTACAGGTTTGAAGACCAAACACGAATATATTTTTTTTCTAAAATTGCTGAGCAAATTGTCTTTGTCATAACTGATACCTTTGTTTCAGCTAGTTAGCTTAGATAGTCTTTCTGTCTTGACTAGTGATTCTAAAATGGGAGGGGGGGGTAACCGCTTGGCATGGGACACATAGAAGAAGAAGAAGAGGAGGAGGAGATTGGATTTATATCTGTCAATATCCCGCATTTCACACACTTAGAGTCTCAGAGCGGCTTACAAACTCCTTTCCCTTCCTCTGCCCACAACAGATACCCTGTGAGGTAGGTGGGGCTGAGAGAGCTCTGAGACAACTTTCCTTGAGAGAACAGCTGGTACAGAGCTATGGCTTGCACCAGGTCATCCAGCAGGTGCAAGTGGAAGAGTGGGGAATCAAACCCAGTTCTCCCAGATTAGTGTCCGCACACTTAACCACTACACCAGACTTGAGGGCAGGGTACCTCAAAGCTCTGATCCTTAGCCAGTGTGATTCCTTCTTTGCTATATCAACCAAAGTATAAGTTTAGTCCCCATAAAAGAGGGACCCACCATACTTATATTTTTATTTATTTATTTAACTTCTACCCTCCTCTCCCCACTGAAGCAGGCTCAGGGTGGCTTACATAAAACCAGTAAAACAGTACAAACAGTATATGTCTCAGTATAAAAGTATGCAAATATACAAATACATCTCAGTACAAACTACATCATAAATAATTTGTATTGATGACGGTGCACTCAATGCATAAAGTGTGTTTAAACGCGGTCAGTTGTACTACCACTCTAGATGACTTCTGGTCCAGGTTGGCCCAGGGCATGACTGATATAATGCGGCTCCTATTGAAAAGCCTGCTGGAAAAACTCCATTTTCATGGCCCTGCAGAACTGTGAGAGGTCCCGCAGGGCCCTGATCTCACCAGGGAGCTCATTCCAGTAGGTTGGAGCCACTGCAGAAAACTCCCTGTTCCTGGTTGATGCTAACATCCTTCGGATCTGGGAGGGCCAGGCGATTTTGTAATCCTGATCAAAGTGCTCTCTGGGGGACATGCGGGGAAAGGCAGTCCTTCAGGTAGGCAGGTCCCTGACCATAAAGGGCTTTAAAGGTCAAAACCAGCACCTTGAAGCTTATCCGGAACGCTATTGGCAGCCAGTGCAATGCCTTTAGCACAGGCTGGAAGTGCTCCTGCATTGAGAGGCCCATCAACAGCTTGGCTGCCACATTTTGCACCAGCTGCAGCTTCCAGAGTTACACCAAGGGCAGCCCCATGTAGAGAGCATGGATCACCATCGCCAGATCATTGTGTTCGAGGAAGGGAACCAGCTGCCTAATCAGCCGGAGATGTTAAAAGGGTGCCTTGGCAGTGGCTGCTACCTGGCCCTCCATTGTCAAGGAAGCATCCAGGAGCACTCCCAAACTTGAAGGCCGATAGTGGGATCCCTACTCCTGAACCACTCTGATTCAGGCACAGGACCTCCATCTTGATTTGTGAAATAATTATACGCCCCCCCCCCCCAATCTCATCAGATGTATTCTAATAGTGTCTCTCTGTGTATGATGGTCAGAGATGTCACTGTCTGAACCTTTTTCCTGAGCCAATACATGCAAAGTTTTTGCATGCCCACAGATGAAACAGATGGGCTGGGGGGGAGCAGAAGACAGTGAATTTAGAAGGCAGACCCAGTATTTTAAAACCACTGATCTACATTTTAGCCATCAGTGTGTTACTTTCAGGTGGGTAGCCATGTTAGTCTGCAGGAGAGGACCAAAGTTTGAGTCCAGTAGCAAATTGAAGGCCAATAAGATTTCTAGGGTATAAGCTTTTGACAATCGTAGTTTGTGATGAAGGGAGCTTTGACTCTTGATAACTTATACACTGGAAATCTTGTTGGTCTTTAAGGTACTTCTAGACTCATATTTAATATTTTGCTGTGTTCTGTTACATTCATATAGGATATAATCAAATTACTTGAAGAAAAGATGCTGATTTCAACTCCAGCTTCTTTAACATTAGTGAAGAGTATGCTTCTGTTAGCTGACATAATGAGGACACAAACAGAAGATGAGTCAAAACACATTTCTAAAACTGATCAACTAGATTTATTAATTCTGGCACATAGGCTTGTCATTGAACAGGTAAGCATGCAAGCATATGTGGTTGATTTTTTTTGTCTGTGTATATTTTTTTCCAGAGTTTGCAACTTGATTATGATATCCAGGTTGGGTTTAGCATAGATTAAGAATCCTTTGACCATGCTAATAATCTAGGGTCCAGAAAGTTATCACTTTAAAAATATGATTAGGAATGAATTCTGACATGATGCTAAATGCCAGTAGATGAGAGAGTAGAGAATGGAGAATGGAGACAAATTGAACACAGAGGGGGAAGGTTCAGCTGAGAAAAGATAAGGATGGTGTCTGAATGAACTTGAGGATCTAGGCAAGATCTAGAGATTAATTCAATTAGTTTCAGGAGAGTTTTAAAATTATGTTCTGGAACAGCAGCCTTTAATGTTCTGCAGCAAAACATTTCTGAAACTGAAGGAGATTTAGAAAGCAGCTTGTGGTAATACATCACATTTTTATTCTGCCCTGTTTTGAACTCTTGGTCCTTTTAAAAATTGTATCCTTGCAACAAGCATATGAATTTACTTAGGCTGAGAGACAGTGACTTGCCCAAGGCCACCTGATGAACTTCAAGGATGAACTTATGGATCAGGCCTCCCTGGTCCAGCCCTTCTACTCTGTCCACTGGTATACTCTGACTTCCAGTCTATAACTGGGAGAACAAAGAAGCTGGGATCTAAAAAGAGAGTTTATTTTTGTGTTTACCCAGTGAGATGTGGGTTTGGAAATTTGCTATATTCAAAGGACAAAAAGTAAAGATCCCATATCTCTGTCATCTTCTTGCTGTTTTATTCACATGGTTAACGTTTCATAGCAGATTTCTTTTATATAGCGTTCCTTCCTTTGGTGTCTGTTCTCTAACAGCTGCTATGAGCTGTTTTGCCTATGAGCAACTGAAACTAGTCTATACCTTTTCCTTTGTGAATATATTTTCCAGCATTTGCTCCTCACCTGGAGTGTTTGTATGCTGGCAAGCACAGCTGAGAAATCATGGGCCTGGATCCTAAGGTGATTTTTCATCAGCACAGCAGCCGCTCCAATGGATTGACTTTCTCATCTGTGGAGGAGAGGAGGGAAATGTTCACTGATTCATTCCTGCTGCAGACTCCCAGTTCATTCCTCATACTGTCCCTCAAGTCCATCGACCCACAATGGGAGGGGGGGCATAGAAGGCTGCAGGGGGGGGTTAGTTGCCTCCTGTACTCCTGTACTGTGACTTTGCTTGGGATGCTTAGAATTCAAAGCAAGGATTTCTTTCCATTACTTGTAATAAGCATCTAATCAAATATCACATAGAAAGACAAAACATGGAGAAATAGCCATGAGGATGGAAACATGTGCTGGGGATTTAGGTACTGGGAGAAGTGTACAATAAAAGAAAAGTTGTGGAGAATTTTTTTATATATTGATTAAAAAAATTATTTGCTTTGTAGAGGAATTTTTGTTGTCTTGCAGGAGTGAGAGCTTTCACCTAGAGATAGTTCCTAACCATATTATGTGTTCAGAGGTTAATTTAATTTCTCATATACAAAGGTTCTCATATACAAAGATGAATGCCATGGCACCAAAACTTGTAAGCTGAGATCCAAAGATCTGCTTCCATAAACTGAGTAGCTACTTTTCTCATGCAATCTGTTTATGTGACAAAAATCAGTCCACACAGAAGCTCTACTTCTGCATGCAGATGCACAGTTCCTTGCACAGTTAAGCTAATTGTGCATATAATTTGTGCAAAGGGTCCATTTCAACTTAATGGTATTCTGCTTGGGGGTCTCTGGCTCACAGTCATCATAGCTAGTGATTGCTGTTTACTGTGACAGCTGCCTTCCCTTTATCTAAATCTTTATTTCTTTTCTAGTTTACAGTAATTCAGTATCTATGTCATTACCAGTACCTTTTATAACTCTGAAATCACTGGACTTTTGAGTGTGTAAAGACTATAGACCAATGTAAGATTAGGACTTGTTTGTATGAAATAAATGAGATTAGTAAGTATTGTTGTATAATTTTTATTACTAAATAATACTTTTTGACAGTTATTTATTTTGGGAGAATCAATTAAACAACATGCAGAAGACCCTACATTTATGACTCCAGTGCTGCCTTTGAAAAATATATATCTGCCACATATCAGATTGCTGGCAAAAGTTAAACTGAGAATTGGTAAGAAAATTTTAAGTTTTCTGTGTAGCCTTTTTAATATAAAGATCATCTGTTATGCTTTAAGTTGTTACAAGATATTTATGAATTCTTTCAGTTTCATCATCAAGTATATAAATGGTTATGTTTAAACCTGTAACACAATGATACAGTGACTCAGGAGCCACACATGGCCCTTTGAATATGCCACCTGTGGCTCTTCTGGGGGCTGTTCCCCCCCATGTGGCACCTACCCCATATTCCAAGAAAGTTGGCAGGTGGTTCCCACCTTGAAACAGTTGCCACTGAAGGGACTGGAGGGTATGCTTGAGCTGTAGAATTCATGCCAGGTATGGAAGTAAAAGAGCCCATTCTCCCCAACAATCTCCATCCTTCTCTACAGCTTCTGCACTCTCATCTCAGCACCCAGGGTGCTGTGTCAGGAGAACAGCAAACTGGTACCAAAGAAGAGAGAAGTAGAACCATCACTGTCATGGCAGAATCCTTGGAAAAGAGCAAGGTGGCGGCCACAAGAGGGTAGTGCTGGTTATTACCCTTTCTCCCTGACCAGCTTGTTCTCCTCCAGGAGCCTTGGCAATCTGACTCTTTTGTCTGAGCTTCTGTGCCTCATGCTGAGGAGGAAGCAAGAAGGCAGAGAGGGATGCCTTTCCCTTCACTTCAGAGAAACAAGGCCTGGCTAAGTTTCAGCTGTGATTGGGAGAGACATCACTATATGATCAGAATAATCTGATAGTTAAATAGGTTAATATTCCTAATATTAAACAGTTATATCTTAGTATTGTATGTATGCATTCCATGGAATGGTACACAGGTTATACAATATTCATGTAGCTTTTTTGGTTGGTGGTAATGGCCAGGGGTCCTTTCGTAGAAAAAGAGGTGCAGGAGCTCATTAGCATAACTCATTAGCATAACTCATTAGCATAACTCGTTAGCATATGCCACGTCCCCTGACATCACCAGAAGTGTGTCAGAAAGGGAATGTCAGTTTCAGCCCCATTATATCTTATGGGCCATTGAAATCAATGGCAAAAACTCATAGGGTATATGAGGGGCTGGAGGAAAGGGAGTTTGAGGGAGTGGCTCCAAACTTGCAGGGTAGCTGCTGGGGCCTCTCCTCGAAATACCCACTAAGTTTCGAGAAGATTGGACCACGGGGTCCAATTCTACGGGCCCCCAAACAGATTGTCCCATCCCCTCCATTGTTCTCTATGGAGGGAAAAAATGTTAACTTTTTTCCTACCATAGAGAACAATGGAGGGAATGGGGGCAACCTGTTTGGGGGCCTGTAGAATTGGACCCCCTGGTCCAATCTTCTTGAAACTTGGTGGGCATTTTGAGGAGAGGCCCCAGCAGCTACCCTGCAAGTTTGGAGCCTCTCCCTCATACCCCCTCCCCTCTAGTGGCTTTTAAAGTTGCCGCCGAATTTCGGCGGCAATTCAGTGGCGAACTGAATCAGATTAGAGAATCTGATTCAGCCTGTGGCTGCCCTACAGGCCAGTCCTGAGCTGGCAGAGCTTTGTTCCGCCTCGCTCCGGCCCCAACGGACCCCTGGAAATGGCAGATGTGGTTCTCTGCAAGCTGTGGAGTGAGTACCACTGCTATAACTGGAACATCCTGAAATTATCAACAGCTAGCAATAGTTAAAATGGTAGAGGGCATTAGCACCCAGACCCCTCTTGCAGAAGGGCAGTTTGTAGAGGACACACCTCATTTAATTATCACCCCCAAAACTATGTATGTGCTGTGCAGTCTGTCCTGGAAATGGGACCAAGGTGGAGATGGAACAAACAAAATGGACTCTTGTAAGACCTGAGAAACTATTTTGGGAAGGTGACTCAGGGGTTTGCTAATAGATCTCTCCCCACTCTCTACAGAGATATTTGATCACATCAATGGGCTTCTTGGGAAATGATACCCCTCCCTGGCATGATCTCATCACATCCGGTCATGCTTCCTCCTGCCTATTCACCTTAATCAGGAGGCTATTCAGATACTTTGATAGCCTTTCCCAACCTGTGCTTGAAGAGTCATCAGAGAAAATCATTACATTTAGCAGGTTAATCAGAAAGACATTTTCAGCTCACACCAGACAGACTTATCAAGCACCATTAACTACACTCATGCAAAATATAATGAGTTTCCCCAGGTCTTTACTCATCCCTGAGAACAGCATTCAGCCTTTTCCCAACACATTGTTTTACTTCTAGCTAATCCAATTACAGTATTGCTTTAAGGGCAATCATGTCACCATGCCCATAGGTAGCATTTTGCCCTATAACTGGACAAGCTCAGCCCCATTGCAGTGTGCGTGTGTCTTGGGTGCCTACTGTCAACTCACCCCCAAATCCGTTTGGGTCCTTTCTTCACTGCATGAACCGCTGGTTTGTTTCACAGCCTCTTCTCCATGGATCTTGCCACTTCTGGACTGGTAACTATAATTCTCCTGAAAAACTCTTCTCTATTCCTGCTTCTACCTATATTTCTGTTATCTTATGTGTGTGTTTTTTCTGTGTGTATTTATTTCTGTATGTGTGTGTTATTTTATTATCTCTTCTTTCAATAAAAAGAACTTTTCTTGGTTAAGGTAGAGTCTGGTTTATTCCTGAGAGTTTCTCTACACGAAAAATCCCTGCAAACTTTGTTGGAGATCTTGGTAGTTACCCTCCTCTCGCAAAACTCTGTCTCCTTTGCTAATTCCCCCAATCAAAAGGAGACCTCCCCTTTGGGTAACAAGGGGATGTAGGTATGAACACCTGTAGTCAAAGTCTGCATTTTTGTTATGGCTCTACTGAAAATTATCTGTTCTATCACAAGCAGAGCAAAGGTCACAGAATAGATTTTTCTGCCCCTTCCACAGCAGCCCACACCCCCTGCCCCCTGGGTTCTGCCGCTGTGAATCATGGGGTCCCTCACAGTAGGTAACAAAGTGGGAGGGAGAAATTGGCAAAAATTGCCCCTACCTCTGCCAACAGAAATGCTTTCCCACTCACTATGTACAATTATGCCAGTGCAAGAAAACCTTTAGATCCCATCCTTTCTTTGGGGGGGGGGGGGGGTTGCAGTGCAGTATAATTACATTGTGATATGTTTTCAAAAACACATACAACAATCCTGTTCTTCACTTTAAAAATTGCAACAATTACTTCTGGCAACATGGCAACTGAGTGAGGAAGGATAGTTATTATGCTTCTTCATGTCTCTCCACATCAAGAGCAGAAAACTGCCAAGCAGGGCAAATTTACAATCTGAGCCCGCTTCTCTCAGATAAGAAGCACTCCAGTGACCCATGTGAGGGAAGATCAGGAGATTAATTAGTCTTCTGACTCCTTTTAAAGTGGACAACTTCAAGGTGACTGTGGAAGATGGCCAGCAAAACACTGCAAATTTGCCTAATACCAATTTTACTGTTTTATATTGTCAACAGAACTTTGCCTGCACAGTTAATTTGAAACTATAACCAAAAGTACCAGATACAAACAACTGTGTCTACTTTTTTCTTTTTGATAAAAAATAATGCTCCTGGACTTGATGGCCTAATAGCAACATTCTACAAATGCTTTGAAAACATATTAAGAATACCTCTTCAAAAAGCAATGAATGAAGTATGGGAGAGAAAGCAAATACCACCAACCTGGTGAAAAATGAATATAATTCTAATATAAAAAGAAGGGAATGATCCATTACTGACACAATCTTATAGGCCAATCTCATTACTAAATGTAGATTACAAGATTTTTGCAACAATAATGGCTGAGAGACTAAGAAAATGCATTCCATCATAGGCGTAGACTACGGGGGGGGGGCTTGAGCCACCCCCGAAATTTCCCGGGGGGGCTCAGCCACCCCCAGCAAAATGGAGGGCCTGCCGCCACGCCTCGCCACCGCTCCTCCCTGGGCCCTTCTGAGGCCCACCAGCCGCTGCTGCCAGTGCCTCTCTCCCCCTCTGGCCTGGCCACTCCTCCGTCCTTCCCTCTCCCTCCCTCTTTTCCAGGTGAAATGCCTGGCATGGTGGCATCACCCAAAAGTGACGCCATCACGCTGGGCACATTGCTAGGCGACGCTCTAGCAATTGCCCTGAAACTATGGCACCATAGAGTTTCAGGGCGATTGCCAGAGCATTGCTCTGGCAATCTGTCCAGCATGATGGCATCACTTCCGGGTGACATCATCCCACTGGGCATTTCGCCCGGAAAAGAGGGAGAGAGAGGGAAGGAGTGGCCAGGGCGGTGGGGGGGAGAGAGAGGCACTAGCAGCAGTGGCTGGTGGGCCTCAGAAGGGGCCGGGGAGGCACAGCGGTTTCCCAGGGGGGAGAACATCGTCCCAGCAAGCACGCGCAAAGCGCTAAAGAGCCCCCCCAGAATTTAAAAAACTCTACATCCCTGCATTCCATAATTACTTCATGAAGATCAAACAGGATTTATCCAAAAAAGATATATGAAGGACAGCATCAGATATCTGCTGAATGCAATTGAAGAATGTAAGAGAAAAGTCGGAGAAACGGCATTTATGTTTCTGGACGCAGAGAAAGCATTTGATAATGTGTTGGCTATTTCTAATGAATGTATTATAAAGCATGAACTCTGGAGATAAATTCTTAAATTGGATTCAAAGTATTTATACTGATCAGCATGCCAGAATTTTAGTAAGTGGCTCTTTATATCAGGAAAAAAATGAGATAACAAAGGTAACTTGACAAGGCTGTCTGAAATCACTGCTTGTCTAAAAAATTAGACAAGATAATAGGATTACTGGAATAAAGTAAAAGAAGGAAGAATATAAGATGAAAAGTTACATAGATAATATCATAACAAATAGATAATGTCATAACAAAACCAAGCACTTCCTTGAAATATATAATGGAACAAATAACCAGATTTGGAATTCACTCTGGATACAAGCTGAAGAAAAAGAAGACTAAGATAATCTTATTAGATGTAATGAAGAACAAGATGAAATACAGAAATTAACAGAATGAATTGTTACTAAAAACCAATAAAATACTTGGGTATTTATGTAATAGGACAAAGTAAAAATTTATATAATGGTAATTATCAAAAAGTTTTGGCAGATATTGCTGTAGATCTGCAAAGATGGGAGAAACTGAAAATTTTGTGGGTAGGCAGAATTTCTGCTATTAAAATGAATATATTACCAAAATTTACCTTCTTGTTCCAAATGCTACCAATTGATATAGATGAAAAGGATTTTTAAAAATGAAACCAAGAATAAGATTTAAAATATTACAGGATGGAAAAAAGAGGAGGCCTGGCAGTACCAAATATTAAATTATACCTCCAGGCAGCTGTATCGGTTTGGAACTCAGATTGAATTACAAATCCAAATGGGCAGAATATTCAGTTGGAAATAACTGACACAAAAGAAGGAATTCACAATTATTTATGGATTAAATCATTAAAAACTATTCAAAACCAAGACAACAGTCATATCTTGAGGGATGGATTACTTAGAATATGGTAATTTGCTCACTTCACCATTGACATCTCCAATTAATGCCTATTGTGATGGAAGTATCAGGAAAAAATTGATCACATAATTTATGAGTATATGACGAGACACGGGAAAATTAAATCCTGGCAAGAAGTTCAGAATAAAGGAAAGAGCATCCAGGGACTGATATCTAATGGTATCCAAGTATAAAGAACAAATAGCAAAAGAAGGAGGTCGCCTAAGAGAGAAAACGGCCTATGGACAACTAATTATAGGAGACTTAAATATTTACTATGAAAAATATATAAAATGCTATTGCAGTATGAAAGAGAAACATAGCAAGTAAAAGACTATTTCTGAGCCAGTGGGAAAACGTATGGATTAAAGAAATTAAATTAATTGATTACACGACAATGGCAAAATTAAAATCTTAATTACATAATAGATTGAATTCAGAATTTCAAGAAAAATGGAATGTACTTTTTGAATATACAGCTGAAAAATATGACTAAATCATTAAAGTGGAGAATGACTAAGAGAGTCAAGCAATACATGTTTGTAATAATGAGATTTTAGATATGAAGCAATGAAGAAACGATAGAAAGAAAACAGAAGTGAAAATTTAGTATATATACAAATATGTCATCAGTTAGCCTGACATCAATGACAGCGAGGATTCCTCTGGAGAAGGGGGGGTGGCTGCAGCTGGTCCTGAGCCAGCAGATGAGCAACAGGATATTGGGTTACCGACGTATCATAATTCACAGTTCACAGCTGCAGCCGAGCCAACACCCTGTAGGACTGAATGAGTAAATAAACCTTCAGAGGCAACTCCCAGCCCACCTGGCTCCCCCACACCCATGCAGTGCCAGTGCTGTCAGCAATGTGCAGAGTTGCAGACAAGGAGAAAGAGCATGCATCTCCGGGCCCGTTACCAGCTATCAACTGAGGAATGACTGCCAAGTAATTGGCTATAAGCATGGTTCATTAAGACTTCAGCTATAAAACCAGCCAAGAGAAGCAGCTGCTTGTGGACGCAACTTTACTACTGAGCCACTGACCTTGCTGATACCTGTACTTTGGAACCTTGGACCCTGATCTAAGAGCCGATCATCTGAAGAGAGAACTGAGTATGACAATTAAGGACAATAATACTAGCACTTCTTATGTCATCAATTGGTTGTAGTATTCTTTTAATTGTTTTTACTGTAACTTATGTGCCATTTTATGTAAGCTGCCCTGAGCCAGCCTTGGCTGGGAGGGTGGGGTAGAAATTTGACAACTGGACATGAACAATCAGCTCTTCTGGAATCCCTGACCTTGGACTGGACTTGAACTTGCTGCCTGGGCCCCCTGACCCTAGACTGGACTTTGTTAAGCTGCTGTCTGTAACCCCTGACTTTGAACTGTACTTTGGATGCTCTCTTTCTCTGTAATCTTTGCCTCTGGAGTACTCTGCTGAGGCTTCCTGGGAGGACCTGACCAGTACAAATAATTCTTATGCAACCATGTAAATTCTGATTAACAACTGTAATAGACCACTGTAGCTTGGTAGTTTATGTAGGAAATAGATATTGTAGACAAAGTAGATGATCACAAATGATTCATGCTTATGCCTCAGTCTATATTTGTGCGAGACAATTGTCCATATTATTTGGCTAACTGTAGTAACAAATTGTATTTTTTTTGTAAAAATAAAAAATAAAGAAATTGCAACAATGGCTAGTGATGTATCTTTGACTTTGTTCAGGTCTCACAATATGCTAGTTTGTTTAAATGACACTTTGTTATACAGACCCTTGTTAGTCTACCATTAGATCACAGTTTGTAAATCTCAGTTAGTATGCAGTGCGCCTCCTTCTCCAGTGGCCCCTGGTTGGGGCAGTCTTCACTCTGGGATAGTAGCTCCTCCTCTCTGCAGGCAGGTTTGCACATCTTTGTGATCCCAGAGGGGAGGGACTTGTCCCAGAGGTCCCCAGTTCTTCAGCCTTGCCTTATCAGCAGGACATCTCTGTCACTGCTCCATAGAGTGCCACAATCCTGACCATAAAGAAGAGCAGCTCAGGATTCTGAGACTTAAAGGGTGTGGGAAGGGCTCCCCTCCATACACACTGCATGCCTGTGGCGAAGAGGAACCAGGAGCCAGTGGCAACAGGGACTCCCCTCTTTCCCTGGCAACTCCTGATCCGGCTCTTCAGTGGGGTCTCCAGTCCTAGGGCTGGGAGTTTCCCCATTCACCATAAAGTGGTCCTTAAGTACTGGCAGCGGCTGCACTGTAGTGCCTCGGCCGTCCACATTTGGAGCTACAGAAGGGGCTGGCTCAGAGAAGAAGTGACTGCTCTGTCTGCAGCTACGGCCTTCTCCATCTCTCCTGAATCCCAGTAAGGCTGAAGCCAGCTTAATTCTTCAAGAGCTCGCCTTGGGGAAGGAGGAGGCATTTTCTTTGGTATGGGCCTCTAATGCATAGGGGAGCTGCTGTTGGAATTTAGATTCCATTCTAGCCACCTGTCATTATCTATCCAGACTGCCTGTAGACTAGGGAGTGTTTGGTTCCAGCTCCACTAGTGTTCTCAGAATACGAGAAGTTTCCCCCTCTGGATTTAGTTACAGTTGTTATTTAGAAAAAGTTATTGATGATGTTAATGTTCTGAGTTGCTGGTTGTTACCAAGGGGGAGAGGCATGGCTTGGAAACAGACTGGAGACCCCTGGGACAACCCCTCCCCTCTGGGATCATGAAGATGTATGACCCTGCCTGTGGCGAGGAGGAGCTACTATCCCAAAAGTGAAGACTGCCCCACCCCCAGAGAAGGAAGATTCACAGTAAGTGAAATAAATCTTCCGTTTTCTGCTTACAAATAGAATCCTGATCTATCCCAGGCTCCTTTAAGAACATAAGAACATAAGAGAAGCCAATGTTGGATCAGGCCAGTGGCCCATCCAGTCCAACACTCTGTCACACAGTGGCCAAAAACACCAGGTGCCCTCAGGAGGTCCAGCAGTGGGGCCAGGGCACTAGAAGCCCTCCCACTGTTGCCCCCCCCTCAAGCACCAAGAATACAGAGCATCCCTTGCCCCAAACTGAGAATTCCTGTTTATACTTTGTGGCTAATAGCCACTGATGGACCTCTGCTCCATATGTTTATCTAATTCCCTCTTGAAGCTGTCCATGCTTGTAGCTGCCACCTCCTCCTGTGGCAGTGAATTCCACGTGTTAATCACTCTGTGTGAAGAAGTACTTCCTTTTATCTGTTCTAACCCGACTGCTCAGCAATTTCATGGAGTGCCCACGAGTTCTTGTATTGTGAGAAAGGGAGAAGAGTACTTTTTTCTCTACCTGTCATCTTTCTCTACCTTGTCATCTCCTTTCTTTCTAATCAGTTCATTGAATTTCTGAAGTTTTAAAATCTGAAATGTCTTTTACAACCTCACCCCATTTATCGTGAAATGTTTATGCCCAATGGCAAGCTGGGTTCCTCACATTTGGTGACCTGGGTCAATTATGTTAACTCCAGAAGACATAAATTTCTGACCCCTAATGTCCTGGCTTGAGTGATGAACAAGTTAGATTGCTGAGCCCCAGCTGAAATGAGCCAAATAGATTTCAGAACAGCTAAAAGCTGCTGTCTTAATAGCTTGGTTGAACTGGCATGTTTTATTAGCCTGAGAACTTCATAATATATATGACAAAAAGGGAGCAAAATATCCATATTGCCTTTTCTTGCACGTGATAGAATCAAAAGTATGCCTTTATTAACATTTTTTATTTATAATATTCACACTCATCATTATTAGCCCAGAATTTTGAACTTACGGATATTGCAGACCTTTGGTTAGAATGCAGTCTTTTGGGATTTGATGCTGTAAAATAATTGAAATTCCTTTAAAATGTTAGTTATTTCATAAATTTGTATACTACCTCTCCAGAACCAACAAACCAACAAAACAATAAGTAGTCAAGCCTGTAAAACAGGTAATTAAACACCCGCCAAGACATAAATGTAGCATAAACTAAAATAATGCATATAGTCTAAAATGATACTGAGCAGTCCTAAAGGTTGAAGCAGACGATTAAAAAGCTTACAAAGTTAGTTAAAAGTCAGGCAAACAAAATGTTTTTGGTCTGGTGCCTTAAGGTAAGTGAGTAGCAGGCAAGCTTGAAGGGGGAGGGCATTCCAAAGGAGAATTGCCATGACCAAAAGGGCCGCAACCAAAAGTCTCTGATTGCAACCACTGTCAAATTAAGAGATCCAATAAAATAATGGACACCCTGTAAAGTAACCCTTTAAACATTTTTGCAGTCCAGTGTAGCATCATTATAATGTAGCTGCAGTTCCATGCATTCCCAGCATCGAGGTCCAAAACCAAACAAATAGGAACAATAGATTTCATCAGTGTTGACAGACATCCCCACATTGTCCATTGCAATGCTGAGACTTCCCACCAATTATAGGGTTTGCACTATCAACGTATTCCACATTACCTGTACACAAAAGGGACCAGTCAAAGGATGGTTGTAGCAGAACAGCTCTTATAATGTCACCCTGTTCAGTATATGCATCCTCCATACCACAGCAGTACACCACAGAATATACTGCCTTGTCTCCCCTTACAGAAGACCTGTAGTACAGTGGAGAGGAGGGCAGCAACAGACATGCGCAGTCTGGTCTCCAGACTCTGTCCCAGATAGGAGATTGAGTTCCCCGCCCCCCCCCCCCCCCGCCCAAACTTCTGCAGCTTGCTAACAGACACATTGTGGTGCACAGAAATTATAGCACAGTGAAGTAAGGGTTGAAATTTCAATCATAATGGCCAGCTAGTTCTTATCATAGAATAAGGGAGCATATGTGTGTGCTTTCACAAGTGTATGCCTAACCCGTATGTGATGTTTTGAGTCTATGTACATACAAGAATTTTAGAACGAAATCTTAGAAAAGTGGGAACAAGGTTCAGTTTTGTTGGATGTGAGGGATAGGTAAGGCAGAAAAGTAAGGCAGAAAGATAAGGCAGAAAACCCCCAAACAGGTTGCCCACATTCTTTCCATTGTTCTCTATGGTGGGAAAAAAGTAATATTTTTTCCCACCATAGAGAACAATGGAGGGGATGGGGTAACCTGTTTGGGGGCCCATAGAATTGGATCTCGTGGTCCAATCTTCTTGAAACTTGGTGGGTATTTCGGGGAGAGGCTCCAGCAGCTACCCTGCAAGTTTGGAGCTTCTCCCTCAAACCCCTTCTCCTCCAGCCCCTCATATACCCTATGAGTTTTTGCCATTGACTTCGGGTATAATGGGGCTGAAACTGACATTTGGCTGGCTGAATGGGCTTGCATTGCCGAAACTGGCATGCAGGTGTCATTTGGCAGCCGGAACAGATGCGGCCTGATTTGGCCCAATCTTTTTTTTTTATTTGCACACCCCTAGTGGGCACAAATGGCAGTGGTGGCAAGCCCCTCCCCCAGCTCCCAGTGGGCCTGTGGAGGAAGCAAAGCAAGAAGGGGTTTAAAGTTTAAAGCCCTTCTGATTAAAGTCGTGTGGCAGTGGCGGCACGATCTTTCCATTGTATTCTATGGGGCCCTTCGCACTTTGCTCCCCCCCCCCACCTTGGCAGGCCAGCTGGGGAAGGGGAGGGGGCTTTTGAAGATGCCCCCCTTTTGCTTCCCTTTCTGACACACTTCTGATGATGTCAGGGGGTGTGGCATATGCTAATAGGTATGCTCATGAGCTCCTGCACCTCTTTTTCTACGAAATGACTCCTGTTTTTACAGTATTTTACATTATTAAATAATTCCTGAAATATATTTTCACACATTAATTTCTAGGACATACACTAGCTCTAGAATTATCTTGCTCACCTAAAACAAATCAGTCGCAGTGGCAACAAGCCCTCAGGCATACAGAGACAGCGCTGGAACTTTGTAGAGCATCAGTACAATGTGAATTAGACCTGGAAGCAGAGATTCTTTTTTGGAAAGGTAATAAGCATCTAATTTTCCCATGGTTTTCCTGAATCTGTAATTCTTGAATCCATAATATATTGTTTCATTATTTCTGACAGGGAAAAAAAAAGTCTTGTCAGTTTAATTCTTGTGTCTTTCTTTATTAGGGAAGTTGGAGCGACAGATCACTGTAATCGGTAACAATAAATCAACATCAGCTGTCGAGACTTTGCTGGAAGCTATCAAGTTAAGTCTGCAAAATTACCAAAATTATGGGTGAGCAACTGTTTCAGTTCTTTTGTTTCTAGTTCTTGACAGTGTTATTTATTTATTTACTTATAAAGCACAGGCTTACAGGAATTATGGATCCTCTGTATGCACAACATGTACAGCACAATCCTATTTGGAAATAAGTACACTGATTTTAAAGGGACTTGCTTCAAAGTAAGCATGATTTGGATTGCTGCTTCTTTAATAGTATTTTGGGGTTGAAATTAGGTGCTGTGGTGGCTGGGGCGGGGGAAGGAAGGACAGACTCTTGAGGCAACTGCCCTTTGCACTGAAGAATGTCTAGTCCCCTGTTCTTTAAACCCCAACCATCCACAGTCAGACAAAAAGGGGGACACAAGCTTTGATTAAGAGTTGGTAGCATGTACACTGTGTGCTCCCTAAAGGTCTCTTATTTGGGAACCTGCTCAGCTGAAGCTGTAATTACCTGTGAGGTAAGTAGAAATCACTTTTTCATAGACTAGACAGACATGACACAGATACAGAAGAACAACAAATTAAATATTTAATAGAAAATTAAATATTTAACAAGGGTAAGTTTATCATGTGGATCACTTCAGTATATAAAGTGAAACTGGCTCTTCACCCGTGTAGGTTACAAGCTTTCCCCAATGAAAGTAACCCCTTTGTAGCTGAGCCTCAGTTACTGTGAATAAACCCTGAGGGGAGAGTCAATTCCCCTTTCTGCAGGCAGGTTACCTCACCCTACAAAGTTTCACTGGAACTTATTTCCATAACAAACAGAAACCTCCCAGGTTCAAGGCTGCTCTTTTAACATACAAAGCTTCTGTCCACAGAACCTGTACACATATATTAGGAATGTTGGGCCCTTAACAGAATGCTTATTTATTTCACTCATTTTTCAGTTTTCAGTCTGACTTCAGGCCAAGCTATGGAATAGAGACATCTCTACTAGCTTTAGTTGATGACATCTGTCTGAATGTAGACAAAGGACATGCCTCTCTGTCGTTCTTATTGGATTTATCTGCAGCCTTTGATACAGTAGATCATGCCATCTTGTTGAGGCACTTGGAGGCAGAAGTAGGTGTAAGGGGATGTGTGTTGAACTGGTTCAAGTCATTCTTCACAGATCAAACTCCAAAGGTTGCTATTGGAGATTAGTTGGGACCTAAATTGTGGGAGTCCACGGGGCACAATTCTATTCCCCATGTTGTTCAATCTCATGTCTTGAAGGACATTGTTCTCCCCACTTTTGATGGTGTTCAGCTGCCTCATTTAAAAGCCTTGGGGTTTTATCACATTCAACTTTATTACTGGAGAAGCAAGTTAAAGCAAGTTGATGCAGCTGCAAAAAAAAAATGCTTTCTATCAGCTTAGCCCGTACGACAAACCCTTATCTTGATATGGCTGATTGGCCACTGGGATTTTACCAAGAAAACTGGTTCCCTAAAATTGCTTGTTGGTTTCAAAGTTTGGTTCAGTCTTCAGATGCGGCCTGCTTGTGGGTTAATACAATTCAGAAACTGCCTTGCTAAAATGGAGCAAATTGACATTGTGAAATTGCAGATAACATCCAGCTGCAGAAAGAAGTCCAAAGCTTAGTACTGACACCCAATTAACTACATTCCATCCAGTTAAGTACCTGTGGGAAAGGGGCTGAGCCTAGCTGCAGATTGGTTTCATTTCCTTCCTCCCAGGTCAGACCGCTGCTTAGGTAATCTGCTTAACCACTGGGTTAACAGATTGGCTATATGACATCACCCAGGATCCCGATTGGTCTTTTAGGCCTGAGACCATGAGGGCCCCTCACCCATTAAAAAAATAGATTTTTAGTTTAGCCTCAGCCTGAGGGTGACTATTTGAGATCTGGACATGTAGACACACTCTTGCTCACAGTGACCACCTTGAATGTTGCTTGTGCAAACCAGACAGCTTTTGGCTATGCTGATTCTGGCTGTGCTGACTCTGGAGAGAGCCATTTTGGATTACTGGAATTTTCTACTGAGAATGGTAACAGCTAATATTTGCAACCAATGTATTACTGTTTTAGTTACTTCTTGAAATCTTAGCTTTCTTATTTTATCCTCACAGTGCTTGTTCCTTTTTGAAATATTCTTGCACTTTGATAAAAATATTATTTTATTGTACTCTTGTGGTTATTTGCCTTCAACCTCACCTCAAACTAAATCCAGAGCCTAAATTGGCTGACCACATACCAGAGTAATTGCTTTTGTGAGAAACTCATTCTGCAGGTCTACCTTGCAGGGCTGACTTTCTTGTTTAGTCCTGGGAAAGTTGGAAGCTTGCTCTTTAGCTTTTAATCATTGGGATAGTCTAAAGGGCTGATGGCAGACTACCAGACTGGTGTGTGAGGAATCACACCCCAGGGTTTTGTAATTTTGTGTTTTGCAGCCGTTACCCAAAGAGTTCTTGGCCCAGGATTAGATTTGGACTTTTGACAGATCCATGCCACAGTAAAAATTGAGAGTAGGCTACTCTAATGCACTGTACATTGGTCTCCCCTCAAAATCAATTTAGGAACTCCAGCTGGTGCAGAATGCCATGGCTCAGCTATTATCAGAAGCTAGATGAAGCGTGCATATTACTCTCATTCTTCAGACACTCCATTGGCTGCCCATTTGTTACCATTCTCAATTTAAGGTATTGGCTATCATATACAAAACCCTTCACGACCTTGGTCCTTCGTATGGCCTTGGTCCCTCCCTATATGTACCCCAGAGAGCACTGCGGTCAGGGACACAGGGCCAGTTGGCTCTCCCAAGTATTAAGGAGGCCAGAATGGCAACAACCAGGGCCAGGGCTTTTTCAGTGGCAGCTCCATCCTGGTAGAATATGCTCCCAGAGGAGATCAGGGCCCTGCGGGACCTTTTACAGTTCTGCAGGGCCTGTAAGATGGAGCTCTTCCACCAGGCTTTTGGAGCCGCCACTACTGTTACCACCACCATAACTACCATCTCATGCATGATAAGAGCCCTGATCTGCTGGATCCAAATTACTGTCCGAGCCAATCCCCCTCTTCTTATGACATCTGATGTATCTTCTATGATCTTGAAGCTGAACAGCTTTATGATACTAGCTCCCTATGACATAGGAAACTGAATGGAGCTGAGTTGCAATGACTTACACTGTAGTTGTACTGAGTTGATGTGATAATGATGCTATAATGACTAGCACTTTACAAATTTTTAATTGGGGTTTTATACTGAATTTTAATATTGTATTGTATGATATGCTGCTGAATTTATGAATTGTAAGCCGGCCTGAGCCGGCCTTGGCCAGGAGGACGGGGTAGAAATCCCAATAAATAAATAAATAAATATTTGAGTGACTGTGTCTTCCTCTATGCGCTGCCATGACAACTTTCTTCATGTCAGCAGGGCATTCTGTAGGTGCCAACCTGCAAATGGGCAAAATTAAGAACTGCCCATACTTTCTCTGTTGGGGCTACCATTTTATGGACTGGCCTGCCTGAGGAGGTCAGGAACGCTCCCACTCCTGGCTTCCTGCAAACTATGCAAAACTGAATTATTAAAGAGGGCTTTTCTGCTCGAAGAATAGGTTTGCACTGTACAAAATGGTTCACAAATTTATTTGGGTAAATAATTAGGAACTGTCATCTATTGGTCTGTATAGCTTATTATAAGTAGGATCCTGTTATGTAATTTTTGCACCGCTTGATGTGCCATGTTAATTCTTACACTATGTTTCAGTTCTGTCTTTTAGATTTCTGGTCTTCTCCAGACTTCTACAATCCTAATACATTATTTATTGAATGTCCCATTTTGTTGACTGTATTGACTCACTCCCTGTAATCTGCCTTGAGCCACTGTGAGAAAGGCAGACTATAAATATTGTAAATAAATAAAGACATACAGAGACACAAAAGCAACAATTAAACAAAACATATAAAACACATAATGTATAATGTGGAAGTTACAATCACTTTTGTTTTTTGCAGATTAATAAGAAGATCATACCTAGAGGTAGCAATGCTCTATTTTTATTTAATTACAGCCAAGAAGGAATTTTCAAGCACAGTGAAAGGAAAAGCATTCAAAGCAAAGGTATGTGTCCACATAGGAGATTTTGTCAGCCAAGTCTGGCTAGGTCACAATACATTCTGTGGCTGAGAAGATAATTGTTCACTGTTCATACTGTGCATATTTGTTTATAATCATGATGAAAATCAGCCCTGGAAAAAGCTACCTGTATAATGCAGGCTGATCACATATCCCACATCTTCATACTATTAAGACAAACTTGTGAAAATGTGCTCCTAGGAGTAGAGTGGTTATTATTTTCTTCACTTAGGAGAACAAGATAACTAGAATAGCTAAAAATGATATAAAATATAAGTACTCTCTGTGTTTTTTTTTGATGACATGCACTGACCATCTTAATGGTCAGCCATGTGAATGCTAAAATTTAACATTAATATAGGTCCCTTCCACACAAGCGAGATAATCTGGAGGGGAATTGAGGCTTTTTTGCTCCGGAGCAATTTGCCCTGCAGTTGCGTGATCACACAACTCTGTGAAGCTGCGGGCGCAAATTGCCGCTGCGTGATCACACGCAACTGTGGGCGAGTTGTTTTTTGTGTGTGTGTGGTGGGTTTCCGAGGCACTTAAACGGGGGATTGATTAATCGCTTCTCCCCCTTAAAGGCTTTCGATGATGTGCACATGGAGGGGGGGGGGAACAGCATGGCGTCGGGATAGCGCGTGATCATGCTATCCCTGATGCTACACTTCTGTGCTGGCGTGCTCACACGGGGAAAGTCCAGTTGTGGGCTGCAGCAACCTGTTTGCTACCAGAGTTTCACCAGTAGCTTTTTACTCCAGTTCTCCACCAGATCAAATTGATTTGCCCCAGCTCGCCGACAGTTCTAGGATGCCTCCCAGATGTGCTGGTGTGATCGCGCCAGTTTGATCTGTCGATGAATCGTTCCTCTTGCATGGCTAATAGGTGCATATGCTCGTGCCCATATAGTACTAAACACTTACTGTATCAGTTTGGACTATCACACCAAAGCACTTTCCTGATGATGCCTAAATTGCAGAAAGATATGGAGAATGATCTTTTAAAAAATCTTTTTTTCCTCTTTTGCCTGTTCTTAGCAAAGCCCTGAGTGTACTTTTCTCATGATACCTGAATCACACCTTACTCCCGTAACTGTTCATAGTGTCCATGGTCTTTGCAGACACTAGGGACACTAGAGAGAGAGAAGTAAGAATCCTAGAAAGAGGATCCATAGAATTCCCATAGATTGCATACTTCTCTGATCATCTTCTGTGTAGGGAAGATCTGAGACTGGGATGCTAGCCGGGTCAAAATCTATGCTTCTCCCCCCCCCCCCTCCGCTATACAATGAGCATTGTATAAACCCTCCTGCAAACAGTATACTCTCGAGACATATGTCTCTCATTCATGTGGATTCCACCCTCCCTGCTATACAGTTAGCATTGTCCTCCTGAAGCTGGCTGGCTGATAAGCCCTTCTGCAAACAGCAGTCTCCTGAGACAGTTGTCTCAACTCCTCCTTATCCCCTCATGTGGATTCCATGATTGAAGATTGTCTACCGAACGCTGACGCAGCAACCTAAGGGCGTGGTGTGTAAGTCTGTGTATGTTTAAAAATAAACCACTCACTGCCAGGGGCAGACTTGGGTTCTTGTCCTTCCAACTCACTTGTCTCGTGTGCAAGTCCTTCATTTCTGTCTTTGGGTGGGAGGGGGATGAAGCAAGGCAGCAAATTCCGCTCTGGAATCAGCTCTTTATAGGGCCTTGCAATCATCCTTTTTTGTCATATGCTATCATGCTTGATATAAATTTTGTCACAGCTGTGGATTCCCACCACCTTCAGAACTGTTTTGTGTGTCCCCTTCTATGTAGCTAGCACAGATGTTATAAGTCAACAGATATGATGCTGAAGCCAAGCAGAGCTGATCACTGAGGCAGGAACCATGGAGATACAGAAGGAGGTAGACAAGGGTTTTGATAGCTGGAATCAATGTTCCCTCTAAGCTGAGTTAGTGTGAGCTAGCTCACAGTTGTTTAGCCTCTGGCTCACACATTTTTGTCTTAGCTCAGGAAGGACGGCTCCAGAGCAAAATAATTTATGCAGTAGCCAAATCGCTTGCTCACTAATGCCAGTAGCTCACAAAGTAGAATTTTTGCTCACAAGACTCCACAGCTTAGAGGGAGCGTTGGCTGGAACCCTTCACCATGGGGCTGCCCAGAATGGTGCATGAGCTATGTTTTCAATATGGTGGCCTTAGCAGAAACCTAAACCAGGTAAAAGAGCATATGTTGGGGGATTGGGTGGGATTTCTGAGTTGCCAACTCTGTTGGATCCCAAACTGGCGCCTCCTGTTGCATAGTTGGCATGGGGCTTCCCTCTGGAGATCTTAAGGTGCTTGGAGTCTGAAGTGTAGCAAGCACAATGGGGGAACCCTCCTCCCCTGAAGTCTTAATTTCATGTCAAGGGTGGCCCAGGGCAGGTCCTGACACCAGAAGGGCTTCTGAAAGGGAAACTGCCGCTGACGTATGTGTTCTGCTCCCCACCCTCACCCCAAGCAGCTCTTGTTCCCAGTCCCCAAAGTTGTGTGAAAAATTAGAGGGAAATTTTAAAAGCACTTTGATAGGAATACACTTGGGGAAAAAATGGTAGGAACATATGTGGTATACCTGCATCTCTGGGCTAAGGTTGAAAAAGGTTTGCTTGGCTGCAGTCACACACACTAAATAATCCACTTTCAATCTACTTTCAGTGCACTTTCAAACTGGATTTGCCAGTTCACACAGTAAAAATCCAGTTTCAAAGTGCATTGAAAGTGCACTGAAAGTGGATTATTTAGTGTGTGTGACCGCAGCCCTTGAATTCTCATAAGACTTTATATATACTTTGTGATTTAATTATAATTTAATCAATCAGTTGCATAAAGAAATAAGATAGCAGGGGTGAGGCGTATTTGCAACTTCCTAGCTGCCCTGACCTGGACAGCCCAGGCTAGCACGATCTCATTGGATCTTGGAAACTAAGTAGGGGCTGGCCCCTGTCATAGGTGTAGACTACGGGGGGGGGGGGCTTGAGGGCTTGAGCCTCCCCCGAAATTTCCCGGGGGGGACTGAGCCCCCCCCCGGGGAAATGTAGCGCCTGTCGCTGCGCCTCCCGGGGCCCTTCCGAGGCCGGCAGCTGCTGCCGCCGGTGCCTCTCCCCCCCCCCACTCTGCCTGGCCACTCTTCCATCCTTTCCTCTCCCTCCCTCTTTTCCTGGCAAAGGGAGAGGGAAGGAGTGTGTGGGGGGAGAGAGAGGCCCCGGCAGCAGCGGCTGGCAGGCCTCGGAAGGGCCCGGGGAGGGTCGGAGGTTTCCTGGCGGGGGGGGGGAGACATTGTCCCAGCAAGCGAGCGTGCTTTGCGCGCGTGCTAAAGAGCCCCCACCCCCCCCTGGAATTTACTAAACTCTACACCCCTGGCTCCTGTTAGTACTTGTATGGGATTGAAAATCAATCAGCCAGTATAATAATGTCCCTGTATAAATCTATGGTGTGGCCTCATTTGGAATATTGTGTACAGTTTTGATCACCTAACCTCAAAGAAGGTATTATAGCATTGGGAAAAGTGCAGAAAAGGGCAACTAAAATGATTAAGGGGATGGCACACCTTCCCTATGAAGAAAGGTCAAAGAGATCAGGGCTCTTTAGCTTGGAAAAACAATGACTGAGGGGTGACATGACAGAGGTTTACAAAATTATGCATGGGATAGAGAAGGTAGAGAAAGAAGTACTTTTCCCCCTTTCTGACAATAAATGAACTCGTGGGCACTCAATGAAATTAATGAGCAGTTGGTTTAGAACAGATAAAAGGAATTACTTCACCCAAAGAGTAATTAACACATGGAATTCACTGCTGCAGGAAGTGGTGGCAGCTAAAAGCATAGACAGCTTTGGATAAACATATGGAGTTGAGGTCCATCAGTGGCTATTAGCCACAAGGTATAGAAGTAGCATTATGTCTGGGGCAGTGATGCTCTGTCTTCTTGGTGCTTGGGGGAGGCAACAATGGGAGGACTTTTGGAGTTCTGGCCCCATTGGTGGACCTCCTGATGGCACATGGGTTTGGGCCACTGTGTGACACAAAGTGTTGGACTGGATGGGCCATTGGCTCATGGCTTCTCTTATGTTATGTTAACCCCCAAGGAAGTCCAGGATTGCTACACAGAGGCAGGCAATGAGAAATCACCTCTGAATATCTCTTCCCTTGAGAACCCTATGGGGTCGCCATAAGCTGGCTGCAACTTAACAGCAGTTACCACTACTATAGCAGAATGTTGTATCACACTGATTATTGCTTCATTGTTGCAATCTGTATGCTGGTGCAAATGGTTAGAATTGCAGTATCAGTTTCTCCTCAGGTTCACCTGTTTTAAAAAGCTCAGATGCGTGACAATATGGACTTATAGACAAAATAGAAAGATTCCGTTCAAGAGAAAAAGATTGCATACTCAAAGAGATGAAATCCTTAAATAAAGAATAATATTTTTCCTCATGGTTTTACAGCATTTTTTAGTCACTTGTGTGATTTTAAATATACTTGTATGGTTTTCTATTAACCATTTTTGAATTTCCTACTGATCTGATTTGGGAATTTTCTCTACATTTTAGGCCATTAATGCACACTATGCAAGTTCTGACGATTTTACAGCCATGGAAATGTATAGAGTGCAGGCCTGGATTGCAGTAAGAGCTGCTGCACAGGTTGGTGTTTTTTTAATAATCTGTTCCATCTGTGTTCAGCAGTTATTAAATTTATCCGTGATAGAAAAAATCAAGGACCTACACTTTATATTGCAGAAATGAAAACCAAGATGGGGTAGGGGGTGAGTGGGTTGGCAGTACCTAGTATCTTTTCTATACTTTTCAGCTAATACTTTGCTTCCAAAGTAGTTTACAGCAATTCAAAAGACAGATGGGAATATACTATAAAAATTGTATTAGAAACATTCTGTATGTTTGATACTATGTAATATTATTTATTTTGTATCAGTGAACAGACTTGATTAGGACTTCATAAAGATGAACAATTAAACACAGAAGTATAAACTTTAACATTAATTTTTAATTGGAAATTAGGTTGGGAATTTTTCATGGTAAGAGTTTCATGACTGCTCTACAATATGAGATTCAGTTTGGATAATTATATCTGAATCTTGTGCCAGAATCAGTAGAAAGATGAATGGTAAAAAGGATATGTGCCTCTCCTTCAGTGCTGAGAGAATAGTCACAATGGACATTCTCTACACTAGTCCCTCCTGGAAGATGTTGCTGGTAGGTTTTAAAATAAATTTTTAACAGCCTTTACCTCCAAGATGCATTTGCGTGAAAGTACAACCTACCCAGCTGGTGTATCCAGGCCATTCTCCCTCCTCCCTCATGGAAGAATGCCATAGCTTCACCAGCTAGCTGATCACTGGTCTCATGGGGGGAGAAGTCTAGAGCTTCCTCCTGACCATCCAACAGGCTGATTGTTGGGGGTGGCAATGGACTCTGTGGATAACAGCACTGAGAGAAAGCTATTTGTAAAACTCTAAATCCCACTTTTATAACCAATGTATAACTCCCAAGTTCTGTGCCAGTTAGATCTTGTGAAGTTTGAATTATATTGTATGCAGTAGCTGGGCAACCACATATCTTCTTAATAACTAATCTGTTAGCATTTACACGCAGTCTTCCAGGAAGTACAAAATTTCTACCTTATACCTCCCTGGGGTTGTACGAGTGACAACAAAGTAATACACATGAGAAAGAGGACTGACTCATTTTGCTGGCTCTCAGTAACAAATTGTTATGAGTGTAAAGTTAACAAAATCCCAGTAGGTTCCCTAAGCATTCACTGAAAAGCAGACAGGTTATAGGAAAGTACAGACTACCTTTTCATAAATGCATGTTAGTAACAAAATCCTATTCAATTAAGTTCAGTTCAATTTATTGTATATGGCCAATGGCCATTACAAATACAATACAATAAAATACAATAAAAGTTATAAAATGCAGAATAGGATCTGCATTAAAACACAGGAAGTAAAAATATGTATGTCTGGCTTAAAATAATACAAGATAAAGATTAGAATATACAAAACAAAAATAAGGTTTTGGGGAAAGGTTACCAAAAAGGACCTTAGACCTGGCTATTTAGCTGGAGAGGATTGGTCAGTTTGATGCGGATTTTCTTTGCCACTAGGACAAAGATTGCAACCTTGTGCGAATACTCTGGCTCCACTTCTGCAAGTAAAGTTAAAACTTTTCCAGATGTGGAGCAAGGACCCAATTTATCTTAGACTGTGCCAAGAAACTTCTTTCTTGGGAGTGAATAAAGTGGGCAATTACAAAATCCTATTCGAAGTTTAGTTCTGGAGACTGATAAATTTTAAAACGGATCTGCTTAGATACTGTGATAGCAACATATATTTTTACATATGATCTTTTATGGAATGTTGATTTTTACCATGTCAGGAGAGGACTTTCCATGTTTCACTTACCATTTTGAGGTACTACCAGGCTGTCAGGGAAATTCAGGGAAATACCAGTTTTACAGTTGTTCCCTGTTGGATTCTGGGCTAAATTAAAAATGCTGGTTTTAACTTTTATAGTCCTTCAGGGGTTGGGACCCATACCCTTAAAGGACTATTTCTTCCTAGGCAGACCTATCCATTATCTTCATTTGTCTCAGCATCTTGTGAATATTACTCTTCTATCCAATATACAAGTAAATCACCTTTTCTGTGTTGACACTTTCCCTATAGAGTAGTCTCCCAGGGCAGAGGAGGAGCAAAGAGTTCCTTCTCCGAGATTTTGTAAACTGTTCAAGGGTATCCTTTGTCAATAAGCTTTTGGCTGATTTTCTGGTTTACAATCTGTTTGGTTGATATACCAGTGACTAACCAGAGTGTTTTGACTGTTGTGGGCAGAAGCTTATTGTGTTTTTTTTAATACAGGCTGTGAACTGATTTTATAATTATTGTATACTGCAAATTGAGAAAGCTACATTGCAAAAAGAGCAGAATAAGGTTGCAAGAAGTTAGTTAATTAAGAATGTTTCCCTTAAAACCTGGATTTCATGTTATCAATTTTAGAACACTTACACATGAACATTGTAGAATCATTCCATTCTGTCTCTTAAATTCTAGCTCCTTCCCTCAGCTATGACCAAAGTGCCATAAGACCAGGAAATGTAGCTTTGGAAAAGGAGTTTGCTACACTGTGTGTTTTAGATTTAAAAGTTTCATTCATGTTCAAATGCACTTACAGGTTTGAAGTCAGTAAAAAGGGGTGGCTCAGTTCAGATAAATGCAAAACCATAGTTTATTTTAACTAGAGTTAGTTTGTGAAACCAGGATTTAGCTTGCAGATGATCATTCAAATCCTGGTTTGTTTGAGAATTGCTGGTTTTATCATCCGTTGTGGCCAGGCATCTCAGTTGCCAGGCAGTATAAGGGTACCCTGGGGGAACAAGTCAGGATTAGGCCTGGAGGTAAGACAAATTGTGGTCATGCCACGGATTCAGATTTTGGTTTGATGGACTTTAACTAATGGGATTGGTTCACATTTGGATGACGGTGCTAACAATAGTTTAATTAAACCATGATTTTGCATGTTGTGTGATATAATCCTTACAGGGTTTTTTTTCCTTTGATGCAATCTAATATAGTCTGTTAAAATCTTATATGTATGTGTATTCTCTTTTAACAATGTGAAACACCAGTACAATGCAAGTACATTTGTATGATTTTAAATCACTTGTGTAATAATTAACTTGTCAGAGATAATGACTCAAGTACACTTCCTATGACAGAAGAACAAAGAACATTTCTTTAGTATATTATATTTAATGTATATTGGATTTTTGGTTTTTTGCTGTTAGCGTGCTGACTTCCAGTTTTAAAGGTAGTACACATTACAAGGAGCCCAACCTGATTAAATCCATCCTAATTCTAGGTCAGTGAAGCTACTCTAGCTTACCAGAAATTAATTGGAAGGAAGGCTGTTAAATTGTATCAAGTGAGAGGAAGAGTACAGCGCAGCATCCCAGAATTTGCCCTTCTGGACCTCGGTTCTTCCTACAAGGACTACTTGTCTGGTATTTGTCTGTTGATCTTGTTTGTACTGTCTCATGATCTAATGATTATCAAACCAATCAGCTTTCCAGAATTCTTCTCACAGGCTGCGATCATACGCACGCTTAGCCCCGACATAGGCGTGAATGCCGGGTGCATTTAAAGGGAGTGATCAAACAGCAACATCTGGGAAGTGTCCTGCAGCTGTCGGCAACCCGTTTTGCTCCACCACTGAAGTGGAGTTAAAAGACACCAGGGAAAATCTGGTAGTAAACGGGTTGCAACGAGCCACAGATGGACTTTCCCCTGTCTGACTGCTCCAGCGTGCTCTCATGCTGTTGGGATGGTCTGATCAGGCCATCCTGACTCCATGCCGTTGTCCCCCCCCCCCCCCCCGCTCAGTATGCACATCATCACAACCTCCACAGGGAGCCCTCAGTGCGGAGGTGCAATTCATTGATTCCTTGTTTAAGTGCATGGGAAACAAACTGCAAAAAACAAACAAACAGCTCACCCGCAGTTGTGTCTGATCATACACTGACGGGCTGCACCCACAGCTTCAAAGGGAGGTGTGATCTCACAACTGCGGGTCAAATTCCTCTGCGGGTCAAATAGCCTCACTTCCCTCCCCCCCCCCCCCCGCACTGTATCTGGTGTGTGTGAATGCAACCACAGAGAATCTTTTGCTGATTGCCAATGAGGTAACCCAACGAATTTGCCTGTCAGTGATAATGAGTTTGATTTACATAGATAGGTATTAGTAACTCGAAGCAATCACTGTTTACCATACCATGGCAATCCATTTTAACTCTTGCATTATTTCTTCAAGTTTATTTTGAACATATAACTTGTAACTTAAAAAAAAGGGGAACTGAATAAGGAAGGTAAAAAGAAAATAATCCAATTTTTTCAAAAGACAATTTTGCAAGAAAAATAAGAAGTACCTTATACTAAAACCAGATTTAAGATAGTTAAGGAAAGAGAGAGGTGGAGATTTATCCATTTACACACTGACATATAATTGAGCACTTTGTATAGAAACTTTTATATTAAAAGACATATGAAGTGACACTGTGCTACCGAAATTAGAGCATTAATGATTTCCTTTCTTATGACTGAAGCAGTGATGATACAAAAATATTTAAAGGATATAATGTATATGTAGCATAAATACAGAATATATAAAATACTTTGCTTTGGATCCATTTCACAGTAGACATTAGTAACCACGCATGGAGGGATTACTATAGAACATATTCCCCCCCCCCCCCAGCTTGCATATAGGTATTGCACCAGGCTGTTCCAGTAGGCTGAAGCCTTGTGCTTGATTCCATGCCTTCACCCTTCCCACAACAGTGTTCCTCAACCAAGTGCAAAAGGTGGGCTGCACAGGGCTATGGGAGGCACATGAAGGTCTATAATTGGGACAACTTTGTATGATGCTTATGCACATGTCAAAGAAAGAGGGAAGAACATGGTGATTGTACCTTAAAACAATCCCTCTGCTTGGGCTGCACCTGCAGTAGATTGAGTTAAGGGTGCAAAGCATAATAAATGCTCCCTATGAGAAATTTCCTGTTCTACATATACTGCCAGCAGCAGTTATTGGGTGCCTTTGCTTATGTTTGATAGTGGTCTCACACTTTAGCTATGATAAGATTGTAAAGAAACTTCCTTTTGCAGCCTGATTAGTAGTTAAAGTTCTGTGTGAAAGAAGAATTAAAGAATCTCCCATTTTAACTCATACAGTTCAAACTGCTGGGTGGTGGAGGTAGGCTATGCAATGTAATCCCATGCAAACAAGGAATTGGCAGCAAATTGTCTTCAGAGCACCATGACCATTGTTATCTAATAAGAATACCTAAAGTATGCTAAACTCAAAATATGCTACACCTAAGACTCAAACAGATCCCTAATCTCAGGCTCACAATCTGTAAACCATAAAGCACAAGGAGAGCAGGGGATTAGGAGGAAAAAAATACTGCTCAGCAATGTAAATACTCATAGGGTCATAAATTACTCAGTCAGGTAAGCCAAGCCTCACTTACAAGGGGGAAAGAAAAAAACCCGATGGAATGCAATTGTTTGTTAGTCCCAAATATGATTATACAGATTGAAAGAATATTCCTTTATGTAATTAATAGATTCAGTTTGGGGTAGGTTACAGTTCACACATTACACTCTTAATGAGGGACAGAAATGGGAGGGAATTGCTCCCGTTTGGATTCCAGGCAGCAGACCAGCTCGCATGTAGTCACTTAGAGTGTAACTCCTGAATTGGCCCATGGCAAGGATTTCATAATGGCCTTTGAGACTGGATTTTAGAATATTTGGGATCTATACATATGTGTGTGTATACACACCAATAAACATACATGCTATGACACCCTTCCTAGCAAAAAAACCTACTTCAGTTTAAAAGTTGTCAAGCATGCTGCATTGTATGCAGTTATAAAAGGGAAGCTAATGGGAATGGGGATACAAATACTTTATTGTGGTATGAGTGAAAAAGCAGTTTCACAATCACTGTCTTGCTATGCATACTATGAGAGGTTGTATCAGCTGCTTTTGGTTTTTGTTCCTGCTGTTGTCAAACTGACAACCTTGAAAATGGCTTGATTGGGCTTTGTTGTTTTGCACTATGTGCACAGGATGGACTTGAAAATTACTACCTGACAGCACTGTATTGTTGCTGAGAATTAGGATGACGTTAAGTATGTTTTTGGTTTTCCAGGTGGATATGAAGTTACCTATAAAGTCCCTTCCATAGTGTCTTGTGCACAAGGGCAAGAAGATTGTGATGGAGCTGAAAGTTCATCATATGAGGATATGCAGGCCAGGCTGAAGATAACTTGGGTCCACTTAATTCGCTACAATACCTACTTAAACAGGCTCTTGAACATGAGCCCCTTGCTTGGTAGGAACTAGTTGGCTTTTAGAGGACTAGTATTCTGGAGCAATTATGTTGTGTATAAAAAATTATTTCTTTGGAACAAAAAATTATTTCTTCCTCACTAGTATTGTAGTAGTAATTCAGCTGTGGAATTTGTAGCTTCATAACTATACAAATGTAAGGAGAAGCAGGGAGGAGAATCTCACTACAGGAGAGTAATTTGCTAATTTCCCCATTCCAGTTTCCTAATTTTGCTCATGAGGAAAACTGTCCGCCTTTTTTGCTTCGTAAAGGGCTACCTGATTGGATTTGTGGATTTCTGTCTGACCTTTTATGAACAAAAGAGAAATAACATTAGAGCTTTTTAAAAAAATGCCCAGGTGTTGACGGGAAGGATGTTACGAATAATGGCATTTACTTTCTATGGTGCTGCTGTAATCTCCAGTAAAACTCATTCTGTAAATATTTAGTGCTTCAAGCACTGTAGTCTGGAAATGAGCCCCCATACCACATGACCAGCATTATCATCCATGTGCGTGCAATCATTTTGGTGGTACTGTCATGGGTGCCTATTGGCTAGCACCATGGAAAGAAAGTAAGTACCAGGGCAAGACACATGTCCCTCCCCTGTAGAGCTTCGTAGTACTGCCTGTAAGTCTCTGGAAAACTTATCTGGATTTAGCTCTAGTGTCCACCAAAAGAATTCTTTCATATCAGTCTAATTTGAAAATTCAGTTGAAATATATGTAATTATATCTGTTTAAAATTAGTGCAAATTGATCATGATTTGATATTGTATAAAGTACTGAGTCCAGAGACGCATTGCAGTGAAATCAGCTCATAAGTTTATTGATGGTACAAAATCACGACTGGAGAACAGGGCTCGGGGGTCTGCTTAAATGTCTGTCTAAACCACAGACAGATCTGAATACTTGATGACAAAACAATACATTTTCCCTAGAGTATTCGTAGAAGCATTTTACATTGTACTGAATTTTAATGCACTTCTTCATCTATTTTGCACATAAACATACTGTAAAATGTTTATATTACTGCCTTCTCTAGAAGTATTCTTTACACATCTTCTCTTTTCACAGCTGTTCCAAAAGCAGGGGAAGGCTTATTTGCTAAAGAAAATGTGCTGTTCACTTCAGTATTTGACATAAGAACTACTCTATGCTTAGCAGAAATGCATTCTTTCCTGAAAACTTACTTGCCTATATATTCTGCCTGCTGCCTTGAAGCTCCCCCCAAACAACTACACAGTTTTGAACAGATGCGTGGTAGTATAATTGCTCTTGCAAAGGTAATCTGATTTTAACTGTTACATATAAACACATGTTTTGATAACCACTCTGTAGAGCTAGTACCTCTGGGTTCACAGGATCATATGCAGAGCATTGCTGGTGGAATGGCTCTTTCCTGCCTCCTTTCTAATGCAGCACTGTTGCAAAGCACAGGAACTACTACCATGAAGGCCTGAGCATAGGCACCAGCAGTAGGTCCCTTTGCATCAGAGTGCACAGAATGGAACAACTGCTCTGATGACTGGATCCGCTGTGCGGGATCATGAGGGAAGGTCTGTCCTTGTCCTGCTCACTAGGTTTGAGGCAAGTCCCAGTCCATAAGAGGACACCCAGAAAGGGTTCCAGTCAAAAGTCAAAGTCTGGAGTCCAGTAAGGCAATCCAGAATAACAGTCCAAAAGCAGTCCAAGGTCAGGTAGCAAGGTTCCAAGAGCTAATCAAGTCAGGCAACTGGTAGGATAGTTAGTAGGGCTGCAGACAAAAAGATCCCATACTATCTGCAGCCTTATATAAGGAGTTTGCCTATAGTTATTGCTGGGTCCCATGTTAGGCTTCTCCTCCCAAGCTAAGTCATCTCCTCTGCTCATGAGGAGTACTGGAGGCCAGATCCTGTGGTGACTTATCAGTTTCACCTAGCATTTCCTTAGCAGATATGAGGTCTCATGCTGCCAGGTGTGCACTCCTGCACCTAGTCCATGCCTAGTCCTTCACCTCCACTGCTCCTGGGGTGCTTTGGAAGATTGTATGGGGTGGGCTGGTCATAGGTGGGTCCAGGCCTGAGGGCACCACTGACTTGGTGGTCAGTATTGGTGCTGACTTAGGGTCCCTTCAGGGATGCATTGGAGTGTCTACCTCGGTACTAGGTCCAGTAGTCCAGTAGCTTTTTAACTTGTTCATTAATGATTTGGAGTTGGGAGTAAGCAGTGAAGTGGCTTAGTTTGCAGACTGCACTAAGTTGTTCAGGGTGGTGAGAACCAGGGATGATTGTGAGGCACTCCAGAGGGATCTGTCAAAGCTGCACAAGTGGGCATCAGTGTGGCAAATGAGGTTCAACAAGAACAAGTGCAACTGTGCACATTGGAGCCAAAAATCCTAACTATAAATACATGTTGATGGGGTCTGAACTGGCAGAGACTGACCAGGAGAGAAATCTTAAAGTTGTGGTACTGCAAATGTTGACTCCGTGTGTGACAGCAATAAAAAAGGCAAATGCCTCGGTGTGCGACAGCAATAAACTCAGCTCGGACTTACTGCAGGTCCCATTTAAGGCACTGTGGGGAGGGTGGAGAAGGTGAGGGTGGCTGCGGCAGTTCTTGCTGGGTCAGAGTGGGTGGGCCCATCACAAACGTGGGAAGCTGGAGCCCATCAGGGCCCCTGAAGGAAACCTGGTGGGGGCAGGGTTGTCCAGGCTGCTACTTAGGGTGCTGTGCCACCCCAGCTCACCCTCCTTTCAGCATCATGCTTTTTGGTCCACCCTCCCATCCCTTGATGGAAGTTGTTTGTAGGTGGGGGGTTTGCATGTAGGTTTGTTTCATTTACTCTCTTCCTTGTTGCAACTTAGCAGTATCAGCATGGAGCCAGATCGATTCTCAGGAAAGCTGGCTTGTGTTCCCATTTTCCTGAGCATAGGGATCCCCTTAAGGTATCTTGGCATGAGGAACAAGAGGAGCACCCAGCTTGGGAACACTTCCGGGGATTACCCTCATGCTCAGGAGGCAGGGGAGACCACTCCGGGATGGCTGCCCTTATGGGATCCAGAAACCTGTCATCCCAAGGTTTCCCATGACCCCAACCAGCGGACTGAAAATTTTTGTTGAGTGTATATATGAAGAATAAATACATTTTTGATCTCCTAAATTGGTAGGGCCAGAAAAACACATGAACATAACTCAGAAGGTCAGTGTGCCTTCTTCTGTATTTCTCCACTGTGATTCTATCTTAGTAGTGTAATCTGAAGTTCACATCCAGTGCCAGCTAAGGCTACTTCACAAATACATTTATTAGTTGTACACCAGAGAGGTTTACATGTTCAACTAAAAGATGGAAAATGTACTGTGACTAATCTATACTTGTCATGAGTAATGGATGCATATAATCTATAAACTAGATTTGGACAAGCCAAGGGAGCGATTTTAATAGCCTCTTTTTTAATGTTACCTATTTTACTCATTTGGTTTTATTGTACTTTGATATATTATTATTTTACTCATTTAATATTATTATATATGTAAGCTGCCCAAAGTGCTTTTTGAAGTAGGATGGATGGGTGAATCTTTGTGTTAGTAGAAAATCTTGATGTTACTAAAAAAAATATGTAGTTTAGGGAATGGCAGATCTGATTCACTGTAAGTGCAAATGCAATACACTCGACCAAAACAGAAAAAAAATACACCGATAGTGTTTAATGAAGTGTAGCATACAAGGGCAGAGATATTGGAGACACTGTGGAATGGTCATCAAATGCCTGCCAGCAGGTGAGGGGTGGAACAAAGAAGAAAAAAATTCTGTCCTCTCCTCTCATCCCTATATTCTTCTCTCAGCCATGTCTTCAGGTTTTTACCACTGAGTCTAGCATATATTTAGCGGAAAGTTAACAGTAAGTCCCCTTGCATGCCATTTCCATGGAGATAACTTTTAAAGACATCTAGAACTACTGGAGGTTCTTGTGCCATTTGTACTCTGTAAGCACTGCTGGTTTTGATTTGGGACCCTGATCAGTTGCCCTCAAGACATCCTTCTATAATCTGGTGTTTAATCTTGCTTTTTCTGTAGCAAACAAATGGATAGTGTAGATTGTGACGGGATCATGGTTATATACATGAAATAATCACAAATCTACTTATTTTTTGAAGCATTTCATGTATTGACAAAGAAACTTAATCCACCTAAAACTTTCAGAAAACCCTGATTTAAGTTGTGTTAAAAATAGACTCACTTGTTCATATTACAGTTTATTTCATTCTGTGATAGTACACAGAATATGAAGAACTGAGATGAAACAGCTGGTTCTTATTTGCAAACTAAATGGCTAGCCCAATGAATAATAAAGTATTATTTTATTCTGAATTTGTAACAAGGACTTTTTACAAGCTTTTTATGCTAAATGACAAAGTTCTGCAGTCTAGCATATGTATTAAAAGATTTTAGGGATAAAATAAATTAATCCTTGTCCATTATTTAATGCTGTTATTGTTTTCCTGAATTGTGAAACTAACGCACAGACATACAAAGAAGATAATCAGCTAATCAGATATTGAGGGCTTATTTAAGCTGTTGTCACTAGCACAGCAAGAGTTCCATAATATACTGTGGGCTCACTATATTTTATGCAAATAATTTGAAAAACTTCCAAATAAATCGGATAACCATAATTTCTGTGGAGAGAACATAGGGCTCTACACAGGATGGAATCCAGATATCTTCTTCACGTAAAGTGCTTCTGCACATATAATGAGACTCCCTCCCCCTTCTGTTACAGCTCCTACATTGAATTAAAGGTTGCCCCTCCCAAGTTCTCTTCATTTTTAGGTGACCCCATAACTCTCTTTTTTGTCATGTATAGAAGTTCCCTGTGCAGCTCCTAAGCTCTCTAGTTCCTATGTCTCCATAGTTATATTTCAGATATTGTTTTATTTAGAAGACATATGTTGTCTGCAACAATGATAAAACCTTGAACCATGTAGAACTAGCATTGTAAATTGCAAGACTTGGGATTCTTTGTTACATTATGTAGTGCAATTCAAATTTAAAGATACTGACATTCATGAAGGTTTTATTTTGCACAGCACCGAGGCTTAAAGATTGGCTTGCTCCAGATGATTCTACTAACAGTCCTCTGTATCAAATTGTTCTGCAGTACTAATGTTTCTCTGTTATTCTTATATACTCATGATGGAACACAGTCATGGTTCCTTTGAGGACTGAGGTTAAGGATGGCTAGAACATAATGGCAGTAGGTCCAAAATGTTTATTCATTTCATCCCACTGCTTCCAAGAAGCATTGAGCTAGTTATCTTACAATGCCTTTTTACTGTCCGCTGTCCATTTACCTTGAGATGGTGATGTTGATGATAATGCTTACTATTTACATATTTTTAAGTGTTCAAAACTTGCCTTCACCCTTCAGTGCCATCAGAAATTGACCATCATCCAAAAGGAAATGGCATTCCATGTGTTCCCCTGACCATGACAAGAAAAGAAAAACATAATTAAAAACATTTCCTTTCTGAAATTGTTAACGAGTTTGGAAAGTTGGCTTTGGATTTCCATCTAGTGTGTTACAATGCAACCTCTAAGCATGTTTACTCAGAAATAAGTTCCACTCAGCTTAATGGGGCTTACTCCTTAATGTGTACTTAGGATTGCAGCCTTGGTTACCAATTTTTTTAAAGGAATCCTGAAAAACAGGATTGGAAATTTCATTATTATGCTGCTTATAATCAGTTATTCATTTTTTCATGAAAAACTCCCTCATTGTGAACTTTAATAAATTTTCCCAAGCAAAAGGGACATAAACTTCTTCAAGAGCTCCAGTTTTACCTGATTAAGTATATATAATAAATTAATTGCATAAGGGGTCTCTGCAATGAGGTGCAGATTCACTGAACAAATGTATAGGGGTCATATATGGTTTATATTAGGGGAATGCATTTAAAAAATTATAATGCTATGCTTGGCTATATTTTTTTCAGTCAACTTCAGAATCTACTGGAATGTCCTATAAACTGTCAGCAGCAGAAGTATCTTCCTCTAGTTCTTGCAGCTCTCAGACTGAAGGTTATTTTGACAACAAAGCAACTTGTACTTCTCTCAAAGAACTTTGTGTGCAGTGGTATCTACCATCTGTGGAGAAATCGTCAAAAGGAGAGACTATGGTATGAGTTCAAAATAAGAACTACCATGAGGATTACTTTTGAATAAGCAAGCAAAATAATGTGCATATGCAGTAAAATGTTAATGCAGGGGGTGCTGGATGCTGTATTATTTTCTAGACAACTCAAACATTAAAATGGAACTGTTTTGTCTTTTTTTAAATTCTACATTAATTCAGCTATGATGTGAGATGTTCCAGTTAGTCTCATATCTGTATGCTTATACTGCTTCTTAGGTACTTGAAGGATCACCTCCATCTGCATGAACCTTGAGGTTGATGAACCTATCTTATCTTTAGTGAAGTTGACATTTACTTGGGGGAGGACCCTTTTGGCTGCCTCAAGCTGTGAACTCCCTCCTTCTGGAGGTGAAATTGGCACCATCCCTGCAATTTTTTTTAGCAAGCCTGAAGAAATTTTGTATTCAGGAAGGATTTTGAAGGGCTGGCTGCAATTGTCTTCCTGTATAACTTCTCTGAAATGAGGAGACATGTGAACAGGAAACTGGGAAGAGAAGTAGAAAGGGTCAAACCATTGGGGAAGCTTGGAGACTACTTAAAATTCCAATCCTAGAAGCCCAGATAAAATATATACTGCACATTAGGAAAGGCATAAATAGGTATAGAAAAAGGCCTGCATGGTTAACAAACAAAGTAATGGAAGCTGTAAAAGGTAAGAAGGTTTCCTTTAAACAGTGGAAAGCTAGTCTCTGAGGTTGATAAAAGGGAACACAGGCTGTGGCAAATAAAATGCAAGTCGGTGATCAGGCAGGCAAAAAGGGAATATGAGGAGCATATTGCAAAAAACATAAAGACCAACAATGAAACTTTCTTCAAATATGTTAGAAGTAGGAAACCAAACAGGGAGGCAGTGGGGCCCTTGGGTGACCAAGGGGTAAAAGGATTACTGAAGGGTGATAGGGAAATGGCTGAGAAGCTGAATGCAATTTTTGCCTCTGTCTTCACTGTGTAAGCTGAGAAGTGCTTGCTCACTCCAGAACCGCTGATTTTGGGAGCAGTGTTGAAAGGCCTGACTCAGATTGTGGTGACAAGAGAAGAAGACAACTTAAATACTGATAAATCACCAGGCCTGAATGGCATACATCCGAGAGTTCTGAAAGAACTCAAATGTGAACTTGCGGATCTCCTGACAAAAATATGTAATATTTCATTAAAATCTGCCTCCGTTCCTGAGGACTAGAAGGTAGCTAATGTCACCCCATCTTTAAAAAGGGTTCCAGAGGAGACCCAGGAAATTACAGGCCAGTCAGTCTGATGTCGATACCGGGTAAGTTGGTGAAAACTGTTATTAAGGAGAGAATTAGTAGGCACATTGATGACAAAAACTACTGAGGCAGACTCAGGATGGATTCTGTAAGGGAAGATCTTGTCTCACTAACCAGTTACTGTTCTTTGAGGGGGTGAACAAACATGTGGACAAGGAGGACCCAATAGATGATGTTTACCTTGACTTCCAGGAAGCTTTTGATAAAATTCCTCATCAAAGGCTCCTAAGTAAGCTCAATAGTTATGGGATAAAAGGACAAGTCCTCTTGTGGATCAAAAACTGGCTAATTGATAGGAAACAGAGAGTGAGTATAAATCGGCAATTTTCACAGTGGAGGGTGGTAAGCAGTGGGGTACCTCAGGGCTCATTACTGGGTTCGATGCTTTTTAACTTGTTCATTAATGATTTGGAGTTGGGAGTAAGCAGTGAAGTGGCTAAATTTGCGGATGACATAAAATTGTTCAGGGTGGTGAAAACCAGGGAGGATTGTGAGGCATTACAAAAGGATGGGTGAGTGGGGGTCAACGTGGCAAATGGGGTTCAGTGTGGCCAAGTGCAAAGAAAAGGTCCAAATTAAGTACATTCAAGGGACAAAAGTGGTTCCCCCCTGTCACAGACACTGACTCGTTTTTAATGTGGTCAGTGGGCATGACAAGAATAGTGGATCTACTATCTAACGGCCATAATGTCATCAAAGCTTGAATAGAAGGAAAAGCCAAATTAAAAATAGCATGGTACGAATATCTCCAGTTTCAACATCTTCTAGATGACCATCGGATTAAGCCCAATTTAAAGAAGCCTTTCACCTGCTTCGAACAACTATTATGGAGGCAGGATAGTAAGGAGGGCCTGATTTCCAGGATTTATAAACAACGATTAGCTCTAAAACACACACAACCACCCAGTTACCAAAATGCCTGGCATCGGGATATTCAGCAATCCCTCTCGCCTGACCAACGGGATGAAATCTGGAAAACACATGCTAAAATCTCAAACTCACAACTTATTCAGGAAACAGCACTTAAGGTATTGCACAGATGGTACTTCATGCCTGTAAAACTATCTCATATCTATCCTCAGTCATTGCCACTATGTTAGAAACAATGCGGGCCAAAAGCAACATACTATCATAACTGGTGGGAGTGTCCCCACGTGGCCCAATTCTGGAAACAAGTTATTTTCACTATCCATTCTTTAACTGGACTTACTGTACCTTTTGATCCATCGCTGATCCTTCTTCACCTTTGGCTGGCAGATGGTCCACCAGAAAGAAGCAAAGAACTAAATATCCAGATAGTAGCAGCCAAGACTTGGATAGCAAGTAAATGGAAAGCAAACACTCTTCCTTCAATGCAACAGTGGATGCACAAAGTATGGGATTTTTTTCTTGCAAGAAAAATCTCCCTCTGGGAAAACTCGGAGGACGTTGAAAGTCACCTATTGAATCCCCTTGACAAATAGCATCCAATACCTGCGAAAATGAACCTAGACAAATTTGATTGGGAAAACATAAAAGATCTTAAATACAAGCTCTTAACCTATGGTTAAATTTCGCATGTTAAAGTGCAAGTATCTGTTCACTCTTTTGATTAAGATTTTGGTGGTTTCAGTGGTTTATTGTATTGCGATTTTCTATAGTTGTGCTTGTTTTAGGATTAGGATCACTAAGACAGATAGTATTCACCCCTTCTTATGTACTTGGTGTATTCATTTTTTTTAATGCACTCTGTTGTACAGTAATGTACTCTACTTTATCGAATACAATTAATTTAAAAAAATCAAATTAAAAAATTGATGGTGCGACTTCCGGAAAAGACATGCTTAATGGTGGACGCCTCTCACCGCATCTGCGGGAGAGGTGATCCGCTCTCGGCGGGGTAGAAGGGGCTTTGGACAGGTGCCGAGCCCCCAGAGACCCTAGTAAAGGGGCTCTGCCTGGGGTGGCTTGAGGGATGTCTCTCCTTGCGGTGGGGACCACTGGATCGAGACACCCTCCTTCACCCCCGTAGGTTCCCCCCGCTGCAGAAGCCTCTGGGCTACTCAAGCGTAACTGTGAAGCAGCAGAGAATACCGATCGGAGAAGCAAGGAAACTTCCTGATACGGAATGGTGATTCGTGAGTCTCAAACAGAGTTTGCATAATAAAGTGGTTGGGAAGGGTTGGGTGAAATGTTTTCCCCCCCCTCCCCTCTCTCCAACAGAGACTTTCCCACGGTGCTTACAGAGACTTTCCCACGGTGTTTCTGCAGCATTGAAAGCAGCTTGGAAATGCTGGAGGGCTGGATCGCATGCACGAAGAAATGAGCTTTTAAACGGCATTAGTGTGAAAAAGAGACTTTCTTCTTCAGATCTTCTTATCTAAATATAAACAAAACGAAACAGCAACAATGACAGGGAGACAAAAACCCTCCCCTAAGCCAGGAAGTGGAGTTCCGGTTGCAAAGAGCGACATCACAGAGATGAGCACAATGCTCTCATTGATGCTGAGACCCCTAGTGGATCAGATGACAGCTCTCAATGCCAAGATGGATACAATGCAGAAGGAAATGAAAGAGTCCGGAAAATTAAATGAGAAGCTGCAACAAGATCTCATGGAAGTAAAAGCAACAACAAGTAAGCATGACTCAAGACTACAAAAAATTGAAAAAGAAAAGGCTTTTCAAAGTGACAACATCTTAAAACTTCAGATGGAACGTTCAAATTTTTTCCTGAGACTGCAGAATGTTCCTGAGAAAAAAGGGGAGGATCTTAAAAAACTATTGAGTGAGGCATTAGCACCGTTGGCAGGTATTGAAGCGGAGAAACTACAAAGCAACATGGATTTGGTCTACAGGACCTATCCAGATTTTGTGAAAAAGAAAAACCTGCCAGGTGAGATCATGATAAGGTTCTCCAAAAGATCAACAAGGGATGTGGTGTTAAAAACCACAAACAGAACAACACTGAAGATCCAAGAAGAGGAAATCAAGGTTCTAAAAGACATTCCATTTGAAATTCGAAAAAGAAGAAAAGCCTACAGGAATATAACAACATGGTTACAGTCTGAGTCAATTACGTATCGTTGGAATATTCCAGAGGGACTGTCTTTCAGCTATAAAAGCAAGAATTACAAGATTGACTCTGTAGAACAAGCCAAAATATTTCTGGAAAAATGCAAGAAAAAGAAAGCGGAGAGGGAGTCAGATGACTCACTAGAGTCACAGGAAAGTATGTATGGCTTTGATAGCTCAGAAAGTGGAGAAGAAGCATTGGACTCAGAAAAGGGAGCTGCTGCTCCCAAGCTCAGCAAAGAGACTAAAAAGACAAGAAGAGGAACGAAGAAGAAATAATGTTATAAACAATATGTAATGATGGTACACTATGTCTAAATGTAAATGGAATAGTAGGCATTTTCTTCGTTGCTGTATGTGCCAGTTAATCAGCTTTGTTATGTGTAGAAGCAGAAACATGAACTTAGAATGTTTAACCAAGAAAGTATATTGCTTTTCAGTTTTAAAAGTTAGTTAACTTGATTATTGCAAACAGTATTCTCTGTATAGGATAATATAGTGTAGTTATTAGCGGTAGGCCCTGTCCACACTGTCACTTTTGCTGCTCATTTCTCCCTATTGCTTTGGGTTCCTCCCCCTTTTCCACATGTGTTTTGCTCCCTCTGGGACTACTAGAGAGAACAAAACATATGGGGGGTGGGGGAACCTGAAGCAATAGGGAGAAATGAGCGACAAAAGTGACAGTGTGGACGGGGCCGTAGAGTTGTAGAAATAGTAAAAAATCAATAAAAATCTTTATTAAAAAAAAATATTGATGGTGCGATTTCATTTGGAATACTGTGTGCAATTCTGGTCACCACACCTTAGAAAGGATATTATCTCATTGGGGAAAATGCAGAAAAGGACCTACACATCCAGTGACAGATGGTCCAAATTTGGGGCTAGGCTTCACATTAACATGGTGGAGCTAAGGGTTATAAGAAACTCCTTTCTTTTTCAGATATTGTTCAAAATTGTCGAATGCTGCTGGCCACAGATAACATGACTAACTGTAAGAAGGAAAACAACAAGCACCGGGTAGCAAATTATACTTATACTATTACATCAATAAATAAATTGAAATGTTTTATGCACTCACTGATTCAGACCATTATTGAAACTTGCATACATTGACATCTCCAATGTTTACATTTGTTTAAAGAATTAATAGCGTTGCACACAAACAAACTAGTGCAGACTGACAACAGCAGATGGGTAAGTCACACCTTTCAATGAATAAATACAAAAAGCATTGTTTCTAGACACTAACTATAAAATATAGATCAAAACCTTTCTTATAGAAATCCAAGCAACTGACATGCATCCAGATTTCCGCCCATTTCACGAGGTCTTCTTCAGAGCTGCTGTTTCCACTGATATATTCTTTAAAGTCTGGAACCCGTGCCTGCAAACTTCTATTATTAGCAATCGTCAATCTGTCATACTTCAACATGGTCTGGAAACAATTCTTTTTGTATTTGTTCACTGAAAAGTGTAACTTACCCACCGGCTATTATTAGTCTGCACTAGTTTGTTTGTGTGCAACATTGTTAATTCTTTAAACAAATGTAAACATTGGAGATGCTGATGTTATGCAAGTGTCAGTAATGGCCTGAATCAGTGTGTAGAAAAAAATTTCAATTTATTGATGTAATAGTACAAGTATCATTTGCTACATTGTGCTTGTCATTTCCCATGGTCCCTTTATTTTTGTTTCTCACAGACAATATAATGACAAAATTTTATATAAACAAACAGGGTCACAGGATCCATCAAGCTATGCACAGAAGCATCACGAATTTGGCACTGGGCCATAGAATGTGATGTCCACCTCTCAGCAATACATATAGCAGGGATACAGAGCACTCTAGCAGACAAAAAAGAAGATACTAATCAGGAAGTGTATTATATTGTGTATATTTTCTTTTTTCCTGTAGGTTTTGTTTGTTTATGCTTACAATATAAAACCAGTCAAAATTATCAGCATCACGAGTTTCCATTCAGCCAATGTGTTTTGTGGTTATTTGTGGATTCCACTGAATAGGTAACTTTGTCATCTTTTCAGTCTTTGTTGCATGTTTCATTGTACATGATAGAACATTTTTGATATGCTTGCTGCGAACAGTTGTAATATATACTGGTCAAACTGCATAGATGTAATAATTATCAGTGTTTGAAAACAATGGCTAGCATCCAAAGAGCCCCACGTGCATGTGGAAAGCACTCCCACATTTCCAAGGGGGTTGCTGGTTCCCCCCATCTCCCACATTCCACCATGCTGTTGTATTTACTACTTCTGACATTTAGGCTTGGTCTTTTGAGGGCATAAAGGGCTTCAGTTGAATGAGGTGGTTGGGATGGACACAATAAACTCTATGTAAGACTCGATGTCATACATAGCTCCTTGGATCTCAGCTAGAAGGGACCCAAAAGGGAGATCAGTTGTCACTGCTGTACAGTTGGCAAAACTGAGAAATAGCGCCATGAAATAAAACAGAACAAAATAATTAGGATTGGTATTAGGTTTCAGAACTGCTGAAAGGTATCTGATTGTGAAATGGTAATGTAATTGTAGCATCTATGAGGCTAGAGTGAATGAATTACTAGAAAACCAGATGAAGGAATATTGCAATTCCAGTACAAGAGCCCTTCTATGGAAATGTTCAGAGATCTTCTAATGAGAAACCTAATCTAAACTGAAAGGGAAAAGTGTGGTATAAAAAAGGTAGTAGAACCTTAACATCCTACAGTGGAGCAAAGAAATAATTATAAATAGGAGAGGTTTGCCCATATTATTGTGAGCTGTTACTCCAGCACCATGGACAACCCGTGGAACAGCAGCTTGCTTGTGAAGAGGTCTTAAGGAAACCATCCTAATAGGGAAGGCAGTGAAAAGGGAAAAGCTCAAAGGCTCTGATGTTATTACTCGAAGTAAATTTTACTACCTATCTGCATAATATTCAACATATCCTTCTATAGTGCTAACAATATTCTATTATTTTAGTGTTGTTGCTGTGCGTGAAAAATTATCTAATCTGAAACAAAAAATTGAAATGTTAATGCACTCAACCGTGAGTTCTCGACTGACAATTGAAACACACAGTTTTCTGTCACCAGAATCCCGTGGTACTATTGCAAGAGTGGCGATTGATAAAAAAACTGAGGTACATAATTTTTCATAATTGACATTCCTTGGCTATAACATTTGGCATTTTTTTTGTGTCTTAGTGAACTTGAAAGTTAGGAAGAGACCTAAAAGCCCACACGTGACAACTTTTATCTGCTTCAAGGCACAATTAACCACTCTTAGGAACCTTAAGAATCTTGTATTTGCTTATTTACTCCTACCTTTTGCATTTGTTGGTATGTGTAGTACAGTTTCCCCTACTTTGCCAGAGTCCTCCTTTCTCAGGGATGCCTCTGGATCCTAAATTCCTGCGGACTGTTAACCCTGGCAATGTTGGCCCTCATGTTCCCTTGACTTTGAGTTTGCTCAAGAGTGGGCTCCCTGAAGAGAGGGGAGGGCACCATCCTTAAAAGTGCTGTAAGTCTGTTATATCTGCTAGGGCTTTTAGTAGGATTTAAGCTGCAGGCATTTTCTTGGACTGGAGATGCATGGGTAATTGGATTTTACTGCATTATGGATGGTTTAATTTAAAATTGTAAGCTGCCTTGAGACACAAGGGAAAGGGAGGATATAAATATTTTAATAAATAAATGTTCTCCTCTGAATTTTCCTGCAGATTTGTCTCATGGTGGCTAGAAAACAGAACTACTTGAAAACTAACAAAATTTTCCAGAAGTGCTTATCCTCTTCAGATTCAATAAAAAGTACTCTGTACAAAAGTATATTTATTTGTTCAGTATTGGCTCAGTATGTACCCACCATTAGTATCCTATTAAAAATACAGGGTGGGATAAAAAATAGATAGAGACAAAAATGCTACCTGCAGTACTCTTTGATAGACTGTAGGTACTGATCTTTGTGTCCAGATCAAGCTGGGGCTGTGGGCAGCTGTATGCAAATCAAAATTGGAGTGTGTGTTCTTCATCTCCAGTTCCTTGAGGGTAGCTTGAGCTTCTTTTATCAACCTAAACTCAAATCTATATTCTTTTGCAATGCATTTAATAACTGTTTGCCTGCCTTGGTCACTGGTTTCTAAAATCAGAAATATGGTATAATAGCAACCTAGAATTTCTTATTTTAATTTCTTTGTCAGCCCCATTTTCCTAGTCTTATTAACAAGCCTGAATAAAGTTTTGTCGCCAAAGAAATCAAGAGACAGCCCAGACCTTTCTGTGATGTGCAATATTGCTACTGCATAGCTGCTGCTTGATGAATGCCAAGGCAAGCAGACATTTATTTTCAAAGTAGGAGACCTTTATCAGGTGACAGTTGTTCTTCTGTATCTATTATAATAAATGATTAATGATGCACGTGCTGTCATTTCTCCTGATGGATATTATGACAGCACAGACAATAGCTAACTGCTTTCATTACTGAAAAGCTGTATTTTGAGTGGCTTGAAATACAAAAATCAACCAGTCATCTAGTACAGTAGGTTTAAATGGGAATAGCACTACTTTTAGAAGCTGTTTTAGTTCACTGTAGAATTTTATACACATTCTCTGTATTAACTGAGTAATGGTATCCCAGTCTGGAAGTGGAGCACCATGATGCAGAAGGCTAGGATGGGATATGCCAAGGCTGTGTGACTGGAATGGCATGGGGAAAAGTGCTGCAATGGAATGGCAGGGCTTGTGGGACTATCTTCAGCAGTTAGGGGTTAATACACTGGCACTTTGAATTATGTCAGAACAAAAATTAAAATCTTTGAAATCCAATATTTTAAAATCATATAATAATTGCATTTGTTCTCTTCCTTTGATACATTCAGGAAATGGTCAGGCAGTGTTTATCAGAAATCAAATCCTTGTTGTCTATTGGTCCAAATCAACCAACCCCAATTAGTGAGGTAAGTTACTGAGTTCATTTAAAAAACCTATTTTACCAAATTGTATACATCTTATGTGGAGCATGTGCAAAGAAGAGCGACAAGAATGATCAGGGGTCTGGAGACCAAGCTTTATGAGGAAAGGCTGAGGGACTTGGGAATGTTTAGTCTGGAGAAGAGGAGGTTGAGGGGGACATGATTGCTCTCTTTAAGGATTTGAAGGGCTGTCACTTAGAGGAGGGCAGGGAGCTGTTCCTGTTGGCAGCAGAGGAGAGGACTCACAATAATGGGTTTAAATTAAGGGTGGGAAAGTACCAGCTGGATATTTGGAAAACCGTTTTTACAGTAAGCGTTGTTCAACAGTGAAATCAGCTGCCCAGGGAGGTGGTGAGCTCCCCTGTCACTGGCAGTCTTTAAGTAGCGGCTGGAGAAACACTTGTCAGGGATGCTCTGGGCTGATCCTGCGTTGAGCAGGGGGTTGGACTGGATGGCCTGTATGGCCCCTTCTAACTCAGTAAGTCTATGATTCTAAATAGTGTTTTTTGATATCATCAGTTTTTATGAATACATACATCTACATCCCAAAGTTATAAAAATATTTGTATTGGCATGATTATTTACTCCATTTCTTTATTGCCTGCAATATTATTGCCCTTCCTTAGGCAAGGAGTAGGAAATAAAATCAGTGATGCTAAAGGTCTAAATTTGATATATTATTTTGGTAAATATCCTGGGATTATGCTTTTTATATTTTTCCCTAAAACTTTTTAAAACTGACATTTCTTCTCCTTACTAGACTCAAACACATCCCTAATGGTTTTGCCACCAGAATTGCTAACTCCACAATATCCTCTTCTTCCTCAGCATTATTTCTTGGAGAAAGTAAATATCTGTTTTCTGACCCTGAAGTAGGGAAAAAGTAGATAATGTTGCATATTGGATAGTTTCCTGACTCTTCCCAAGCTGAATGTGTGTGTGTGTGTGTGTGTGTTTGTCCCCAGTGCAGTTAGGGCAGGTTTCCAGAGGAATCTTTGCTCCTGCTGTGGAGGTAACTACACTGCTATTGTCATTCTCAGGCTCTGCTTGCCACTGATACCCTCCTGACAGCCTGCTGGTGAAATCAAATCAAATCAAATCAAATTTATTGTTACAGTCAACGACCAGCACACTCAATCGTTTTACATAAAAAACATTCAAGAAATATGGGATAAAACCAACAGTGGCTGGTCTTTCCTTCTAAGCTCATTCATGTGCACAGGGCAGGTGTTTTCCCCTTTTATTTTAGCTGCTCACCAATGACAATATTCCCCATAGAGCCTGTCTTGAGGCTGTACCTGCAGCATTGCACATTTACATTTCTCATTCTGTTAAAATAATGTTTTGCTTAACTCACAGTGGTTTCCCCCCCTCCTTTTTGCAGATTCCATTTGACATCACTTTACCAGCAATAAACAATTTATGGAAATTATTTGATCCAGCTAATGGGTGTGTGATAACAGCAGGGAATATTTTCAACTGGATAGTTTCTTTGCTCTCTTAAGTGATCTTTACAGAGAAAAATGGATGTGCGTTTAATGGAGTTTGATGGTGTTTTGGACTCACATCTTGTATTAATGAAACAGATAACAAATTGCCTGTTACAGGAGATTATCCTCTGTAATTTACAAAATATATTTAGCAATACTTTAAGTAATAAACATGTTTGTAATGTTGCTGTTTACAGCTTATAACAATATTCTTTGAACTTAATTTTCCTGTGTTCTTATTATTGTAAAAGGTTAAAGCATTGTTCTTCATGAATTGTATGATTCTGTTTGTTGCACTGATACCTGTTATAGTAGAACTAATTTTTTTCCTGAGATTTTATAAGATGAGCATGATCAACATAAACTAGGTTTTGATTCCCTTAAAACTAATGAAATAGTATTTTATCATTTCTTAACTGTTTAAAAGTAAATAATCTTAAATAAAAAAACTTATGTTTACATCAGTTGCAGCATTTCATTGTATATCTTTTATTGATTTCTCTGAAACTTCAGATGTTTGCCTTTCAATTTTTACTGCCTTTGTAGTCTTCCTTGATTAAAAGCAACTGACTTCTTTATAAAAATGGCTTTTCTGCTTACATTAAACACATCGGCCATTAATTATTGGACATTTTGCTGTTCTTAAAAATGGGACATCCATGAAGAGAAAGTAAATATCAGGATATTACGATAATCTAGAAATAAAGAGATTTTGGCATTATCCACATTTAGTTAGCTCCACTAGGATTTCAACAGAGAGCAACCTGCTCTTTAATTGACATAGTTACTGGTTGGTAGAGGAACCAGTATAATTTGCAGCTTTAGAGTGAAGGTGGCTTAATGCTATTGATACCATACTGCCTTTTTAATGCTGAACATGGCCCAGATCCTCTATGAGGACTAGAACTTACAGTAGAATTGGGGGAGGGGGGAGCAATCAGCACAGGGAGCCGACTGACCACCACGCCGGCATAACAGATTTATTCTGGCATAAGGGCCATTTATGCCAGTGCAGGAGATGAGCACTGCTACTCCACACAGTTCCACTGGTGCAGATGCACCATGGCTGCACAATGGTGGACTGTTGGCGTGAACCCCTATGACAGCGTAGATGTAGACATTCCAGGGTGTGCGCCCCCAAAGTGTTTTCAGGGTGCAAATGCCCCCCAGAATAGATGCAAAGTTGTGCTGATAAAAATGGTGGCATAACCCACTGGTGCCCATGATGGATTGAAGAACACAACCCCCCATGCTACCATGGCCACAAGAACACAAGCAGAACAGGATGCCCACCAAGTGTGCACCCAATCAGCACCCTTCTCTGTGCTGGCTGCACCTCTGCAGCACCCAATCAGGCCCCCTGCCCTACCAATAGTTCCAGTAGGTTGCCCCACAACCCCTGAAGCAGGGTGCACAGCACAGAATGCTGTATGACAGCTCCCTGATGTGCAGACTTAGAGTGTTCACCATGTTGTTCATCATGCACTGGGCTGCTCTCATTGACAGCTGCTATGAGCCCCTCCCCCATGCTCTGGAGCCTTTGACAGTTGGCTTGAGTCACCAGCTAGGGTGCTGGGTGATCCCCTTAGATGGCCATACAATTTCACTTGCAGGAGCAGATAGCCTTGCAGGCACTGATGGACTTGCCCTCACAACACATGATGGTCCAGACATGATGCTGATCCAGGTGGGGAAGTGCCAGATGCAACTGCCTGGAGGGAATGGACTATGGCACTGGAGCACAAGACAGAAGCCACTGAAACACTAAGGATGGACAAGTCATTGGCAGTTGCTCCACATTGTCCCTCCCAAGTGCATATGCCAATGCTACAGGGAGAGCCCCTAGCCCCACTGTGGAGCCAAACCTTCACAAAAGAGTCATTCCCCTCGAAAGAGCACTGAACCAGCCAGCCTCCAAGTCCCCCCCCATGTGTGACCATTGCGGAGGTGCCCCTACCGATGGCTCTAACCCTACCAATGGCCGATTAAATGGGTTCACAGCTAAAAGCAGTGGGAACCCATCCAGCCACTCTACCAGCGCTTGGCTACTATCCCCTCACAGTGACTTGCCACCTGCCATCTGTGGGCCTCTACAGTCAGTTCATGGCCATGCAACAGCATGGGGGAGCAGGACAGAAAGGGGGAATCTGTCTTCCCATGGTAGGTTGACCCGTCTCCACATTCCCATGTGTGGTTTTCATGGCAGCTGCCACATCTTGTGGAGTCGAAGAAACTGCTGTACAAGCCAGCTTCGGTTGGGAGAGCGGGGTAGAAATTTAATAAATCAAATCAATCAAATCAAGTTGATGGTGGAACATGTGAGTTGCTCTGACTATTGCCAGAAGCAGTTCCATCACCTGTTGGCATTGTGCCTTCTAGCACATGGCCATGGAGCGGGTGTCTGCACTTGGAAAATACCGTTCAAATGGAGATGTTCACTCTGAAGCACTGGAACGATTCCTTAGGTCCCTCACTAAAGAGCATCCGAGCTCTCATGGCCAAAAGTGTCCCTTCCGAGCAAACAGTGGAGGAGGTGGTTATGTGAGTGGTGATACCCCCCATGGTTATGGGAGGCAATGGCATTGTAGTGCTGTGTGGTAAGTGGGTGGGGTGCTGCTCCTGCCTGGCTCTGGGTCTTGGGACATTTCACCCGCTGCCATCTCAGGCCAGCACAGTCTTCTGATGAGTTTCCTTCCTCCCCACAGGCAACTTGCAGGATGGGGATGCTGTCACGGGGCCGTCCTCAAAGGTCAGCGAGGAGGGCAAAGGATGCAGCAGCAGCCACAGCAGCCGGGGACTGATCCCCATCCCCATGGAGGACAACACTGAAATTGTCATGCTCCCTTTCCACAGCCAAGGTGCTCCTATGACTCCTCTGAAACCTCTTGGCAAGAGCCCCAGCACCACATTGGCAGTCAGATCAAGCTGAGTGATGCTGAGGGGACTGGGATGGCCAAGATGCATTGGCATAGGCTGCTGCCTGGGTGCTTCTGTTCATTGTCTTCTATGTCTCCCCCTTCTATGTCTCCCCTTGTTGACCACCTATGTGCCCTGACCCCAAGGAGGTGCACGGCAAAGGTAGTCTTCATGGTCCTCCAATCACTGGGCATCACAGGGTCCCTAAGCACATTGACTGAGGGGAGATGATGCATAGCAGTGGACTCTACTTCCTTGGATGGCAGTGGTCCTGCTCTGCTTCTCAGTGGGGGATGGAAGAGGTGGCAGTGGTGGGACAGCTTCCCCTGGGCCTGGTGTCATAACTGCTGGTGGCCCAGGGGAGGGGGGATCCTAGACCCTCACCGGGTCTCAGGGCATGGGGCCCATGTCTGACTCAGCCCCTCCCACCCATGCTTTTTTCCATGTGGGTGGTGATTGAGTAGGAGTGGCTGGAGAGCTGTCATGAGTGGTGGAAAGCCTTTACCAGGGGCCAGCAATGGATGGAGGGCCTGTCTATGTCAGCAGCTGCCAGACACATGGAGGGTTTTTTTGTGTTGCAAGGGAGGTGGGTTAGGGTCAGGGGTGCATCAAGAGGCTGCTGGGAGACCTCTTGGAGTCCCTCTGTGCCCCTCCTGCACCCCCACCAAGGCACCAACCCTTCTCCTGTTTCTCTGCCAGCAAGGGTGGTACAGGTGTGGATGTCCTGCTGGACAGCATGGCTACTGGTGAGCAGAGGGCAACCATACATCCACAGTCATTTTCCATGGGGGGGTCTCTGCACTGTGTGCAATGGGGACCTTGAGCGCCCATAGGGTGCTCATGGGACAGCCCCCTTCCCACCAACAAGTAGCTTGGTCTTCTGATGGGAGGAGGTCCTTTAAGGAGAGGTATCCTTCAGGAGAGGAGCAGTGCTTCTCCGGGCGGCCTCTTTCCGCCCCCTGCCAGTGCCATACACTTGACATGTTCCTCTCCACTTGTTACTGTCATTGGTCCTGCCTGTTCTGTCATGCTGCCCCCGCACAGCAACAATGCAGGGATGGACCACTGTGCTGGAAGTGCCGCCATGGATGCCAATGTGGCAGCGCTCGCTAATGCTGGCTGGGCACTTCCCCCCTTTCTGGCTGCTGTGTAGCTTTTCTCTTTGGGAGGCTACTAGTGGTGCACAGTTGCACTGTGGCGAGCTACTGTGGTGCAGGCACAGCACAGGATTGCTGTGCTCGTCTATGACTTTCTCCCTGGTATTTCAATTTTGCACCCAATTGTCAGGTCAATCTAAACTTCCTAATATGTTAGTCCTAACCCACTTATTTCACACACTGGAAATGGTCATTAAAATACTTTAATTGTAGTCAAGTATTTACTACAGGTAGGTTTAAAGCATTCTTGTGTTAAGACTGCTCAGTGATATTTTGTAAGTTAGAAATGTAAATGAACCTTTTATGTGCTGTAGTTAAGATATATAGAATTTAGTTGCTATATATATGCTATAGTTGCTAATAATATACACAAGAAGTGCGTATACATGGATTGCAACAGGTTGCTACATGGTAACTGTTGCTAGGGTTCAGATGAACAGATCCCTTGCAAGAATCCCTTAGTTTTGAAGCTTCCAGTAAGCTTGGGTTTCTGTTTAATAGGCTATTAAGTAAAATCAATAATTTAAGGTGTTTCAATTGAAAACTGATTATCTAAAATTGAACCAATTTGACTCAAATATACGAGAGATGCAAAGAAGTAGAAGATTCAGTACTACAGAAGATTCAGCAAAAAAATCAATAGAAAGATAAAATAAAACTCCCTCTATTTGTCTCTGGTGCTTCTCTCTGTGAGAAGGATCAAATAACTGACACAGTTAACATAAAAAGGATAGCAGAAAAAGCCCCTTAATTTCTTTTGGAAAGGCACTTCAAGAAACGTTTATGCATCATAAACAAAAGGGACAGGCCCCAGTTTAAAATTACTTTCTCAGGAACATTGCATGTCTTAATTAAAATTACTAAATACATTTGAAAACCTCAGATTAAAAGGTATATTAGCAATTTTTTAAAAATCCAGTTTTAGAAAAGCTTGCTTTGTACAGCTGTCATCACTGTATCTATCACAGCTTTGTACAGCTGTCATCACTGTATATCTATTTTAAAAGTACATAAGAAACTTGTCGAATTTGCTTTTAAACATGTTTGTAAGATTTTTAATGAAATTAGTATTTTATCACATCTCTTAACACTGCTGCAAAATTGTAATGCTGAAAATTTGACAACACTGTAACCATAGCAATCAATGTTGCTATCATAAACCCATGATTAAGAATGAACTGCAAGTTCTAGAAGAAAACTCATGGCCCAGATTCTGGAACATCATTCCCTCAGCAAGAAAACATACAGAAGCATTTAGTCTCCTCACACTAGACAAGGAGAAATTATCCAGCTGAGTAGTATCACTCTTTTTTTGCACACTACAGTGTTATTTGACTTGTTGGGGAAAAAACTAAAAGTATCATAGTACTTTTTCCTCACCAGAAAGATCCCGATCTGTACTAAAGAAATGTTCCCTTCTGGCTTTTTTCCGTGGAAAAATATACAGTAACACTGTTGACATTTTAAATATTTGTGCAGCGCAATAAACACTTAAAGTGTCATCCCAAAGCCACTTGTTTTATTGACAAGTAACTGATGAAAGACCTTTCAAGAACAAATACAGCTGAACCAATGCAAATTTTCTCCAAAATATTTTGAAACAGACACTCGGAAAATAATTAAAAGAGTTGAAACTTCTCTGTGATACCGTGCACTGGTTTGGTGCCAAGCATAGCCTGTGAAAGCGCAGAGCCAACGATTACAGGAACAAGGATGCTTGGGCGGAGGAGGCCAAAGAGCCCTCAGCTTATGCTGAACTAGAGATATATCCCTTCCTAGCTTTGCCCCCTGTCAGATGCCGTTTTGAGAGGCAGGCCCGGGGGTGTCCAATCTCGAAGCGCCCCGCTCCTTGGTCTCTCTCGTTACACCACAGCACGGGGAAAGGACGAGTGATCACGGGCAGCCTTGGCAAAGGCCCACTGCTGAGTCTGGAAGGCCACCGCAGGCCTCTCTTCCACGGCAACGAGAGAGAGCCCTTGTTCGGAGTCCCGAAGCTTCAGTTCTGTCTTCCGAGGCGGCACAGTCTCCCGAGAGGAGCCGTGTTTCTCCTGAAGGAGAAAGCACCACCAGAGTTCTCCGTGGCCTCAGGCTGGGTCATAGGAAGGGTCGAGGCGCTCCTTCCTCCACAATGCGGCCCGCCTGGAAAGGGGGAGCGGCGCCTGGGACACAACCTGCTGCAGGTGGTCGTCCGACCCGAAGCACCCAAGGCTCTACCCTCGAAGAGTAGTTACGCATCCCCCCCCCGGGTGGCCTGTCCTTAAAACGACGGGCACCGCAGCAACATGAAGAAGTCAAGAGAAAGGGGCGCATCTGAGAAACCTACTTAGAAACTAAGCTCTTGGGAAGCTCCCGTTGAAAGAGGGACGGGCCATTCAGGCTTAGCCTTCCTCTCCCTTCTTCTCCGCGGGAGAAAAGAGGCACGTGATACAAACCGTCCGTTTTAAATTCAAGCTCCTCCCCTTTCCCTCTTTCTTCGTATAGGGAGCAGCCAAGCGCGCTCTGTTCTCGTTTGCCCTTCCTCGGACGCCGTACGCGGGGTTTCTCGAGGGGGCTGTTGGGATGGGCAGCTAAGTTGGAAGAAGCGCAGAAAGTCCCTTCGGAGGCGTTCGTGGCGCTTTGGGGCCGGGAGGAGAAAAGTGCCTAGAAAGTTGGGGGGGGGGGGGAGGGGGGATGCTGCTCATTGGCCGGAGGAATGAGTAAGGCTGGTTAGAGGGCCCCATTCCGGGGTCGCCCGGCCAATCGGGAAGGTGAGCCGGGGGGAGGGGGTCCGTTGTTGTGGTGCCGCACGCGTGTTACCTGGCAGCTGGTCTTTTGCAGTGCTTCTATGCTGCAGTGCTTCTATTAGGAGACCGACCCACCCCCTTCCAGTTGGCAGGGTTGTGTATCTTGCCGGGGGGGGGGGGGGCGTGGAGCTTGGGTACGGAGGGTCTGTATTGACAGCTGTGGCTGAAGAGCTGCTCCTCTTGCGATGTGGGGAGTGCGACAAGGGTCTCCTCGGGTACCTTTCTTTGCTTCTCGCCTGTCCCAAGTAGGGTGCCCGCCTTCTCGGGGATTCATAGTAGCAAGTTGGTCCACGATGAGAAGTAGCCCAATATTCCCTCCGCTCGGATTTGTCTTCAGTTGAACAGTTTGTCTTCAGTAGCTAAGTTGGGTCCTGATAGTGTAAGAAAGTACACTGGGTCCCTCTTCTGCCCCCTTCAATAATGCCAAAAGTGCTTCGCCTCTGTTGTATGTCACGATTATGATTTAATTCAGAATCTGCTAGACTAGACAATCTTGACATACTACATGTGTTCCTGTAGTATGTGAAGATTGTCTAGTGGATTCTGAATTACAAAGTTTCTAAAATGATACTGCCTTTGAGGAAAGCATAGGCACACTTGTGTATGAACTCTGTTTCGATTGTGGTCTCCCATCCAAGGGGCTATCAGAGCCCTAACTGCTTAGCTTCAACAGTGAGGCACATCCAGACTTGACCAAATACTGACATTTAAGTATTCTTATGTTTAATCTTATGCACACATAGTTGAACTTACTTTTGAATATGTTGGATTGGGCTGTCAGAATTCAGGTCTGGATAAAACCAAATAATGTGTTATACTGTCCCAACAACAGCATCTGTTTTTGTTTTGTTTTTTGAATGGTTCATTCAAAATGGTTGAATGGTTCATTTGAATGGTCTTACAAGCCCTGTGGAACTGCACCAAGTCCTGCAGGGCATGGATGTCACTAGGCAGGGAGTTCATCAGGCCAGCACCAGGGCTGAAAAGACCCTGGATCTGGTCAAGCCAGGGATTTTGCTCCCCAGAGTGTAATTCTCGGGGGGGGGGGGATATGCCAGGAGAGGCAGTCCTGAAAGTATGTTGGCCGCAGACCATTTAAATAATCTTGTATCTATCATGCAAATCTATTAAAATTCTGCAGTCCGCATTTACCCACCCACTCCTAAAATATGCCTGGAAGTTTAGAGGTAATCCTTACAGTGTACTGGAATGATTAAAATGCTAATATATAGGGTTTTTTAAATCATTATTTTCCATATATCCTGCTCTTCTTCCAAGGACCTGAGGCTACTGTACAGGGGAGTAATCCTATTTTATCCTCATATCAGCTCTGTGAGGCATGTTTGTCTTTCAAAGAAGCAGATAACTTAAGAATACTTGCCACATAGAATAACTTATAATGTGTTTCCAACTGAACTGTAGTAATAGTGTGTGTCTCCCCCCCCCCCCCCCCCCCCCCCCGTATGCCTACAGGTGCAGCCATGCAGGAAAGTATCCGTTTTGCTTCAGCAGGAGATGATGATGTTAAGATATGGGACTCCTCATCTATAACTGTAGTAGAACAGTTCAGTCCACATAGTGCCTCACATCCAGTGAGCTCTGTGTGCTGGGGCAGCAATAGTATCCTTGCTATTTCATGTGATGCATTTATCTGTGTGGTTGTATTTCTACATTATTTGTTACTTGATAATCTTTAGCTGTCCTTGATTTGAAGTTCTCATTTTAGTCTAGACAAATTTACATTTTGGTGTATTAAGGTCCTGCAGTAGGTGCAGCTACTGAGAACCTGGAGTATCCATATTTGTAAAGAAACTTTTATTATAATAGTATCCATGTTATATCTATTGTTAATAGGAAAACATCTGTGCATATATGGCAGAAAAGTCACAAGCAGAGCCCAGCAGACCATTGGATGGCCTGAAAGCTAAGCAGTATTGTGGAAACAAAAAAAAAAGGAAGCAAAAAATTCGGCAGAGATATTGGTCTTACCTGATTCTAAAAATGGCAGTGGAACAGTAAAATCTTTGGCTATTGTGGTTTTAATGGAGTTGTTTCATAAAATTTAAAATAACTGCTATTATCTGTATTGTACAGAATAAAATGAGATGTAATGCCCTCTCCACGAGATACAGTTTTCTTAGTTGTGCTCATGTGGCTTGACAATGGTTTTCATTTCCAGTTTCTGGCTTGTCTCTTGTAGCTGAAATTGTGTGTGTGTCTTGGGTGGGGTGTCCTAGGGAAATGTTCAAGGTATGATTAATGTTGCCTAACTGAATGATTCTTGGGGGTTGGGGGGGATATACTGTCTCAGTTCAGACACTGTATTCCCAGTCTTCCGAACCATGATTTGCTGTGATGTGAAAACTGGCCAAGCTAGGTAGCAATAGCCAGGATTTGTCTGCAAACCACTATTTGAAAACTGGGGTTTGACAGTAATTCATGGTTAGTGCTAATCGTAGTTTGAACAACAAATCATAATTCTGCATATCCAAAAGGGGAGATCTGAGAGATGGAGGAGTGTGAGACATACAGGACATACTTTTTCCGGACATTGACTATGGTTTGCAAGATCAAGCATGTGACATCTGAATTATCTACTGCCTTGTTCTGATTGGCATGATCTGCAGTTACCATTGTTGTTCTGGGGATTATTTGTTGCAAACACTATTTTTCATTCCAATGCAAGATTATTGACAGCAGCAAACATTGCTTTGAAATTTTGGGAAGATCTATATATTCAAGAGGAACAAATTGGATGTGAGGGAGAAGACTAGAGTATGCTGTTCTGTGGGGAGAATGTTTTAAAAATCATTAACTCTGCTTTGAATGGAGGCAAAGGGGAATTTATCTCTTGATAGGACAAGGTACTAAATTGTATATTATTCTGATTCTTTCAAAGCTGGAATAATTCCTCATCCCTATTTTCTGTTCACTGCCAAAAAGCAATTGTGTAATTCTTCAAACCTGCTGTTTGTCCTGAAAGTACATCGCTTTCTGTTTTGAACTTTACGCTAATCTATATAGTTAAAGGGGCAAATTCTTTCTGTTGCCCACTACTGTGCAAAGTGTTCTGCCTTTTATGGTCCATAACTCATTTCCAGATAACTTTCTGGTCACTGCATCTGCTCTTGGTGATAAAATAGTGATTTCCAATTGTAAAGGTAAACCGGTTCCACTGTTTGAACTAGCTGAAGGGGTAAGTGAAAGAGACTTGTTTCTTGGGCTGCTAGTTTTTCTCTCTCTGTTGTGTGAATGTTTCATTTTTTTCTCAATATTTTGATCCTAAAAGGAACGCTCAGGGACCTTAAAAGATAATTTCTTGTGTAATTCATTTAGGATCAAAGGAACAGTGTAATGAAAAAAAAGCTATATCCAGTAATGTTGCTTAAGATTTACATGGCTCTGATGAAGTATTGGGCAGAACATGTTTGTTACCTAACACATCTACCATCTGCATATGCATGATAGTATAGGCTAGCAATAACAATATTGTTTGAGTCAGGTGGGTTGCTGTATTGGTCTGAAGTGGTAGAACAAAGTTTGAGTTCAGTGGTACCTTCAAGATCAACAAAGTTTTATTTAAGGTGTGACTTTCGTGTGCATGCACACTTCCTCAGACACAGAAGGGTGCATGCACACGAAAACTCATAGCTTGAATATGTGGTTTTAAAGGTGCCACTGGACTCAAATATTGCTTGTTGCAACTTATTCATAAAAGTGAAGATTGCTGAAGGCTCTCTTCAGCTGGCTAATTGTAAACTTCTAAAGTTATATTAATTCTGAGTGCAAAAACTTGAGCTTGTTCTTACTCTTGCGTATCTCCTGTGTTGTATTGGTTTAGCTTGTTACATGTCTTGGAACTACTGAGCCCGCTGGAGGGGAGGGTGGGGTATAAATTTGAAAAATAAATAAATAAATAAAATTAATTCCTGTGATATCAAAACTGGTATTATGTTGTTTTGATTTTGTTTTCTGTAACCAGGCAAAACAAACATGTGTAAGTCTGAGTTCCAATTCAATGTATATTGCAAGTGGAGGCATTGATAGCACGGTTAATATCTGGGATTTAAAGTACCGAAAGCTTTACCGATCTCTTAAGGTAACCAACTTCCTTTTGTCTATTAATTTATTTTTAAATTGATCTCAAATCCTCGGAATTTAGACTCTCATAATTAATTTCAGCTCAGACACTTTAATTCATGTGAAAGGTGTTAGTGTTGACAGTGCACTTTGAGATTGTATTATTACATGAGAATTCTAGAGCCTTTTGAAACTGTTGTAATAATCAAGGAATTCATCATTTTTTTCAGTTGTATGGGAATTTAACATTTCCATCTACTTCTCTAAATGTGGACAATAAACTATTTGTTACTGTTCTCATTCCCTTGTGTATATTGTATTTTTCCCCTCCCCTTGGTGGATTAGGAAGCCCTCGCTGGTAGGGGTGTATGTTGTGCACACTGAAACACAGCGCTAAAAGTAACAGTTCAGTCACAGTAATAGCGTATTTTTGTATGATAAAAGTACAGGATTCTTTAAAGCTAACATAAAAATAGTACTGAAGAAGCAAAATACAGTTGTGGCTAAGTTCCTTGCTTGTTTCTATTTTTACTACACAATCCTTTTTATCTCTTGATAATTCCTTTATCCTCTGCCACCATAAATATGAAACTTGGTTTCACTGCTAATGTTAAGCTTTCTAGTAACATTGTCTGAGAATGCCTTGACATTTTAGAAACATATTTATTTATTTATCTATCTATCTATCTATCTGATTTATAGGCCACCCTCCCCCTGTATAACAGGGCTCAGGGCAGGTAACAAGATTCATAAAGCAATCCATAGAGTTAAAATATTAAGCAGTTCTACAACAACAACTAATAGATGCCATATAAAAGGAGCACCAGGAGGGATAGGCCAGGCAGAACAGCTCTGTCTTGCAGGCCCTGCAGAACTGCATCAAATCCCACAGGGCCTGGATCTCAACTGGCAGAGCATTCCACCAGGCCAGAGCCAGGGCCAAAAAAGCCCTGGTTCTGATTGAGGACAGCCGGACACTTTTTGGACCAGGGATCACTAGTAGGTTGTTATCTCTGGAGTGCAGTGCTCCTCGGGAGTTTATTTATTTATGAGCTTTTTATCTCGCCCTCCCCCGCAAGTGGGCTCAGGACAGGGTATAATACACCAACAAACACATAAAAACTATTTATATAATTTAAGTTATTTTTAAAAAAAAATTAACTAAACCTACATGATGGTGTGATGGTTAAGCCTAGACCTCAGGGATATAACTTTGAGTATAACTCAGGAAGGGCCATCAGGGTAATAATTTGGGCCAGCCCCCAGCCCATGAGAGATACAAATTGATGTAACAAACAGCATAGGCTAGTTGGAGGGTGGGGCTGGTTAGAGCAGGGGAGGCCAAATATAGTGAGACACCCGCCGCCTCAACCAAAGGCCTGGCGGAACAGCTCCGTTTTACAGGCCTTGCGGAATTGCTTTAAGTCCTGCAGGGCCTTGATCTCAATTGGGAACTTGTTCTACCAGGCTGGAACCAGAGCCAAAAAAGCTCTTGCTCTGGTCGAGGTTAGGTGGATGTCTCTTGGGCTGGAGATTACCAGTAAGTGTTGTTCTGCAGAGCATAAAGCTCTCCACGAGAGGCAGTCCCGAAGATGTGCTGGTCCAGACTCTTTAGGGCTTTAAAGGTTAATACCAGAATCTTGAACTTGATCTGGTATTCAACCTGGAGCCAGTGCAGCTGGCACCAGTTGGATACGGGCTCTAAGAGGAGTTCCCGTAAGAACACCTGCAGCTGTATTCTGGACCAGCTATAGTATATTTTCTAAAATTTATAAGACTCATGTACGTTCCTGTAACTGATCTTGTGCTGGTCACAAATTGTATTAATTAATTTGATTTGACCAGCTGCAGTTTCTGGGTCAGTCTCAAGGGCAGCCCTGCATAGAGGTGAGTTATAGAGGTGACTGTTGCATGGATTACTGTAGCTAGGTCAGGGCAAGACAGGAAGTGGACCAATTGCTTAACTTGGCGCAGGTGGTAGAACACCAGTCTAGCTACATTTGTGACCTGGGCCTCCATTGAAAGGGAGGCATCTAGAATCACACCCAAATTTAGGATTATCTGGGAGACTGGATCATTTTGTGTATGCTACACTGGGGGAAAATAGTATTGCAAGTACAGTGTATTAGAAGAGCATCTTTATGTATGCTAGGGAGTTCTTGTATATATGACCCTGGTGACTCTGGAGTTTCATCCAGCTGGTTGGAAATAAACAGGGATGTTTTGTATTTAACAGCTGATCTGAATGTTCAGAATCTTCAAGGTCTGTGCCACTTCAGAATGCAGGGAAGGCACTGCATGACTGAACGCTCCTCTGACCCGTAAGAAGAACTTGTTTGTCAGCATAAGCTAGGCTTTACTTGATACACTAGATGCTCCTGCCCTTAATTTTAAGTATGGAACAAGCTATCATGGGGTTTCTCCACACCTGTAAAACAGTAAAGTTGAGAACAAACAGTACTTTTAACTGAATGTACAATGGGTGTTATGATTTTTACTTTTAGAGATGGGTAGTTAGAATTCTGAATACGATCTTGCTGACTACCAGCCTTTGAGAGAAATCGTGGACCATGTGTAAAATAACAAGGATCATGCAAAATTAGTGTTTCCCACTGCTGCTACTCCATGAAAATCTAAGGTGTTAGGAAGAACAAGGACTGGAGGAAGTAAAACTGAGCTGTGCCTGAAATGGTCAAAGTATTTTAGTACTACACAATGCTCCCTCTAAGCCGTGGAGTCTTGTGAGCAAAAATTCTACTTTGTGAGCTACTGGCGTCAAAGTTGTGAGTGAGGGATTTGGCTGCTGCATGAATTAGTTTGTTCTGGAGCCATCCTTCCTGAGCTAAGACAAAAATGTGGAACTGGAGGCTAAAAAACTGAGCCAGCTCACACTGACTCAGCTTAGAGGGAACACTGACTACAAACCTGGTAGAGTGTAAAATTGAGATGGTGGTTATAAGGAGTTCTTATGCTGTAGAATAGTAAAAAACCCAGTAGCATCTTTAAGACTAACAAACTATTGTAGCATAAGTTTTCGAGAAACACCACTCTCTTCATCAGATACATCTGACAAACAGAGCTGTGTTTCTTGAAAGCTTATGCTACAATAAAGTTGTTAGTCTTAAAGCTGCTACTGGGCTTTTTGCTATTTTACAGCAACTTTTCTGGATCTATGACTTATGCTATAGATCTTCTAAAACATGGTACCGAATTGAGATTTGCCTTTGTGTTTTCTTATTTCTTAGGATCACAGAGATGAAATAACTTGTGTAACATTTAATTGGAATGATTGCTACATTGCTTCAGGATCCATGAGTGGTGAAATTATCCTACATAGTCTTACTACGAATTTATCCAGCACTCCATTTGGACATGGTAGCACTCAGGTATACAATCTGTGACATTGTAATACATTTCCAATACTGCCATTTAAACCTCTTTTTGTGGTGTCTAGAAAAAAATGTCTTTTTTCAAATCAGGTAATCTCTGTATCTCACTATTTAGGGGTGATTGTTAGACAATGTGTTTTTTCCACTGTTCCATCAATTCCTTCCTTACTTGGGTGGCATTTCAGGAAGCCTATCCCAAAACTTATACGTAAGGAATATATTATCCTTGAATCTTCTGCTTCCACATTTATAGTGTACTGGGGAAGCAGTTCCTTCTATCTCTATGTAGAATGTCTTCCTGCCTGCACACTGGAAGTCCTTTGGGTCGTATCAAGGGGCCCCACACCACTTCCTCTGTGGCTGCAAACATGATTGGTTTGATTGTCAAGACCACACATTATGACAAAAAGCCACTGTGCTAAAAGCCACGGTGTACTCTTTAGGGAAGAGACCACATTCCTGTTATTTGCATTAATGCAGAATTCAAGGGTTTAAACATGAAGTACTTATTCCTCTCATCCTCCTTATTGGTTTCATTACTGGCAGAACTCAGCCTTAGCCATTTTTTAGCGTTATGGTTAGCAATGCAGGGAAAGCTGCCTTCCAAAGTTACATTGGCGAAGAAGCTAATTATAATTGACAGATATGGCAGGCTTTTCTTTGAAGTTTTTTTCCAGTAGGCCAAAGATGTTTAGCATTGTGCAGACATAGTATGGGAAAGACCTTGTGTTCATTAGAACCAAAATCCCAGTTTCAGATCTCTGATGGCTTTGATTCATTGTTATCATCCGTCAGTTATATTGATGCAAAATTCTTTTTAATAGTCAGTTTGCTCTTTAAAAAAAGCCATCTCAGAGCAGAACTAATAAAGTTGTCATAGCTGAGCTTTATGTGTGGCTTATTTGGGAAACTGTCTCTGACAGCTATTGATGGACAATGTGCTATCATTTAAAGACCACGGCAATGAAAGCAGGCAGGGCGAGGTGTGAGTTGTGGTGATAAGGGACTGGAAGACTTACTGCTAGATTACATTGACTGATACCTTATGTGAGTTTCCAGCGTGGTGTAGCGGTTAAAGTGTTGGACTAGGATCTGGGAAATCCAGATTCGAATCCCTTCTCCAACATGGAAACTTGCTGGGTGATCTTAGGCCAGTCACACCCACTCAGCCTAACTTACCTCACAGGGCTGTTGTGAGGATAAAATGGAGGAGAGGAGAGCAATGTGTAAGCAGCTTTGGGTCCCCACTGGGGAGAAAAATAGGATATAAATAAATAAAATTCCTACACTTCTTGTCTTTACTGCTGATTATCCTGCTGTTTGTAACTTTTCATACATCGTACTGAGAAAAGATTAGATGACTTCTTTGAGCCCATGGCTTAAAACTTGAAGATTATTAATAGAAGGTGCGACAATTTACAGTTTATTTATGGAGATGGTATCTAATGTGAGGCCAGGTACTGTTATGGTGAATTAGCTATGTGTAAATGGGGCTTACAGTAGTGCTGCAGTAGTGCTGCAGTTTGTAAAAAATGCAGTTCTTAGTTGGTATAGTACCGTATAATACAAAGATTGTAGTTTCTTTCCTGTCATCTGTTTAGACTTTAGATCTGTTGTTCTGTGTTTGTGCAAGAGAGATTCACAAACTGTAATGTGGAACAGAAAAATGGGAGAGGCAAATAAAAGCAGTGGGTTAGAGAAATGAGGGATGGTGCTTGGGATGACAGAGTTATGGGGGGCATCCAAGGACAGATAAAGTAGACTTGTTTCAATTTTTCTCCAGTGTGTATTTCTCCCCTGCCTCCCAGCCCTTATGAAATATAAGAGACTTGGCCCAAGCCATCTAATTCAAAATTATGGCAGGTTTTTAAACCCATTTGTTCTTTATCAAGCAGTTTGCTCTCAGCTTTTCTTGAAGCTTAAATGCCTGGTAGCATACCCCTGGGTTTCACTGGTGTATATCTACCTGTCCTAGCTTTGCTTACAAATGGAGGGAAAATTGAATTATATTCCTGGGAGATACATATTTTTGTTCTCTCTCACGATTATCAGGCGAAGAGGCTCAGGTGAGAGGATTCAGGGCTTAAGATACAGCTGTCTCTACAGTCCTTCCTGTCTGAGCATTTTGAACATTAGGTTTACCGTGTCAAGTTTGGTTTGATATTTATTTAATGAATTTCTGTGCCTCCTTTCTGTTTGTGGTGGGGGGTACCCAAGATGGCTCATAGATCATACCGTATAAAATACAATAATTGTAAAATTCCCTGACCTGGATGGCCCAGGCTAGCCGATCTCACTGGGTCTTGGAAGTCAAGCAGGGTCTACCCTAGTTAGCACTTGAATGCCAGTCCACCAAGAAAGTCCAGTGGCACTATGCAGAGGCAGGGAATGGTGAACCACCTTTTGTCTATTGCCTTGTAAAACCTACAGAGTTGCCATGTCACCTGTAACTTGATGACACTTTCCACCACCAATTGTAAAGAACAAAAATGTCAAGAAAAACAAAACAACTAGAATCCCAGGCATAACAAGTTTCCTTAAAAACCTTCTAGAAGAGTATTTCTTCAGAGAATGTTTGAATGTCTACAATGGTGGTTTCAGTACTACTCCTGAGAATGGAGTTCCATAGTTTATTGGTGACAACCAAGAAAGCCCCCCACTGGTACCCACTAACAGTTTCTGAGAGTGCTGGTTCCTTCCAAGATGGTACCTGAATCTAGGCAGGTTCATGTGGGTAGAAGTAGTCCTTCAGATGTTTAGAACTTAAGGGTCAAAAGCGGGACCATGTTAGATAAAGGAGAGAGAAATTGATATAATTAGCATATAGATGACATTTCCCTCCAAATCTCTGAATAATCTTTTCCCAGTGATTTTAGATGTTAAATAGCATTGGGAACACAATGGAACCTTTCAGTTTCCCATTGGCTAATAGCTGAGAGGCAGAACAGAAGTTTGCTAGAACCGTCTTCTGCAGCCTATCTTCTATAAATGTCTGGGGAAACACAGAACAGTGCCTCCTAGGTCTGACCCAGTCAGGAAGTCCAGATAGATACCATAACTGATGATATCAAATACTGCCAAGAAAAGAAAACCAAACAGGGATGCTACTCCCCTGCCAGCTGACTAATGTAGATCAAGGTTACAAGGTAGTTTCCATATAGTACCTAGATTGAAAACGATCTGTAAAATCTCTCATCTAGAAACAACTGACTTTGCGATGTCATCACCTGCCTGTGAATTTTTCCTTAAAAAAGGCAGATCAGGCCTTGATCAATAATCTGCTGTATCAGTACATGGTTTTTTCAAAAGCTGGTTCTCTGTTGCTTCCATTAAAACTAAAGGCATCAGATGGTCCACCTTATGTCCCATTCCAGTTAGATTTTACTAGTCAGAAAGGACATCAATCCAGTGGGAAGGTCATGTGGGCCTCTGTGTCTCCAGGAATTTTGTCCAAAGTCTAGGCTGCTCTAAACAGAGACCTCAGGAATACTCAGTATCTGTAATTAACAAGGTCAAAAATTGGATTAAATATGAATTTTATTCAAAAAGTGCTGAACAAATTTGTGACACACGCAGGAGCTCATAACGATTACACTGAAATTCGTTTTTCATAGATTTGAAATTTAAATAATTATTTAGAATTTAATAGTAACAAACATCACATTCAGTTTGAAGCATATTGTGCTATCAGTCTTAGGTCCCTGGTGTCTTGTAGAATCATCGCCCCTGGTCTTAAATTCTCAGCAGTACAGACTTAGGCAGAACTTGGCATTCTGTCAGGATTCGAAAGTTTCCATTGTTCCTGCAAAAATGCCTTGCCTGAATTTTTTTAAAAACTTTTTTAATTGGATGTCACTCCAGTAAAGTCTAGATGGCAGACTTGCTGACTAGACATCTGAAATGGCTGTTATTGTAATAAAGAAGGGGTATCAATGCTGACGTTCACTTACAGGGTTTTTCTGTTTCTCACTGCAGGATATTTTGTCAAATCCAATCTTTTCAATAGTAGGCAATTGTACCATAGGAGCTCTTATTGAGTTGAACCAAAGGGCAAAGCAATTTTGTGAACATATCCAATCCCCTGAAAAAGCAACCCCCTTTTGGCTGACTTGAGGAGAGGCATGAAAGGTTGGCAGGGGACATCTCTGTTGGCCCGGCAGCCCAGGCCAGTGCTTCCTGTTGTACTGTGGTGAAAACACCTCACTGTAGGATGACAAGGAATGTTGCCTTGTTCCCTCTTTCTCTCCTCTCCCCCGTTCACAGTGAATGTGACATTGCCTGTAGCCAAATCTGATCAACTCTGTGATGTAATCATGCTAGCTATGTGGTCCCTGATTGTTCAGGATCATGTAGTTAGCAAGATCATCATTTTTTAACAGTGTTGCTGAAGTCAACGAACAGGTGCAAGAATGATAAGCTTGGGGAGGGGATTAATTTTTCTAGTGAACAAGTGCATATCTGATGCTTGTCTGTAAACTGGTAGCCATCTTCTATTCTACCTTTTTCAAGTACCTTCCAGAGGATAGCACTACTTTATGCTGGGTAAACTTGTGAAAAACAATTATTATTCCCTTTGCCCCAAATAGAGTTATAGAACAGGGGTTTGCCATAACACGTCAAGTGTTTTCTTAAATGACTTTAGTTTCGGTACACAAGATAATTGCATTTGTAAATGGGAAAGCCTAATTTAGACGTGAGATGTTGCCATTGTGATGCACTATTATGTCAAGAACCGTCTGTTATTCTCAATGGAATCAACCTGTCAAGGGAAGTAAAGCTGCATTATAATCAAAATTAGTAAAGTGCTTGGCCCACTTCATTTTGTACAGCATTAACTGTTCGTTGCTGATTAGAACAGTTTCTGCTAAAAGCAGCTTACTGGCATTGTCACTAAGAATGGCAGAGTGCTCTGAATGTAAAATTGTGTAAGTTATGGAATAATTGGTTTTGATAACCAGTTAACCAGTATCGCTTCAATACCAAGCTCCTTTACTAAAATTTTGAACAGTATTCTGATAACTCTTTGGCTGTAAATTCTTTATAGCATGAAATGACTTTTAAGTGCTTGTGAGTGATGATTCACACATATGATTACTTGTATTATATGATACAGTGATTGAAATGGTTCACACAAGCTTGTTGTGAAATTTGACTCTGAGCCACAGCCAAGAACTATAACCCAACTTTTGCTAATGGCAGCCTATAGTGAAACCAGAGCATTTAATACATATTCCCAGCTGTCCTCTTGCCTTCCCTCTTAGGCTACTGGGTACAAATCTTCATTTAAAATCTCCATCCATTCTCATGTCATCAAAACTTGGTAAGCTGTGATTGCTTTAGCTTATGGCGTTAAACTCTTAACCAAGATTTTTAATTTATTTTCTTGCAGCCCATTCGGCACTTGAAGTATTCCCCCTTTAAAAAGGCTTTGTTGGGCAGTGTCTCTGACAGTGGGACTGTCACCCTGTGGGATGTAAACAGCCAAAGCCCGTATCATAACTTTGAAAATGCTCATAAAGCTCCCGCCTATGAAATTTGTTTTTCTCCCATCAGTGAGCTGCTACTTGTAACTGTAGGTCTGGATAAAAGAATAATTCTATATGATACTGCAAGTAAAAAGTAAGTATATGTCTCGCCAAAGATGTACTGAGATTACATTTAGTCTCTTTTAATTGCTCAAGCAAGCTGAAATACTTAGGGTTTCTTTACAAAAATGATTTAAGTTTAAAACTTTAATGTGCCACAAAAGTCTGTGCTGTGAAAATTATAAAGCATCTACAGTATCTAGGCACCTAGTAGAATTTTAGCTATTAGAACAGTTACCTCCTGTCTATCCAAACACAAACAGTTACGACTCACTCGCTGATAAAGTACATTAAAACCGCTACAGTGCTTCTCTAGAAATTAGTACGTATGTAGTACAAGAAAGCTAGATTACTATGAGAACCTGAAAATAAGACATTTTAACATTTAGTGGTCAAAACTTGGGAAATTAATTTCACTACATAGTAGAAGCTGGTGCTCAAGACCAGAGCAAACCAAGCCGTACAGGGAACAGAATGCAGGAGTTTCATTTCCTGTCCACCCTTTGAACCAGCTTGCAGTTTGGGGCCAAGGTAGATTAGGGGTTTCTGTAGTTGAAAGGGTGCATCTGTGCTTGAAGAATGCAAGTTCCTACTAATATTATACCTAACTATTACATGTACATGTCTGAACTGCAGAATTAAAAATTACTGTATGAACCTGGACCACAGGGATGTGGTTTCAGTGATGAGACTATCTGAATGACATGTGTCTGGTCATTTTGTGTCCTACTTCACAGTTCTTGTGAGGATAAAAGGAAAAGGACTATGTATACCCCAACGAACTCATGGAAGTCTAGGACAAAAAAATAAGTGTTTTGAAAACTTTATATAAAACTATGTTTTCTTCAACATTTTTCCATGTGACATGAAGGCAGTTGCGGACATTGGTAGCAGAATCTCCTCTTACTGCAGTAGACTTCATGCCTGAAGGAACTACCCTTGCAATTGGATCTTCTCGTGGAAAGATTTACCATTATGATCTTAGAAAACTGACAGCACCTGTGAAGTCAGTTAGTGCTCACAAAACCTCTGTGAAATGTATAGCACTGCAGTACTGCAGTAGCTTTTCAAGGGTAAGACATTTTTTGTGCATAAAGGACTCAAATCTAGATTACAAAATAATCCAAAGCAAGCTGAAGAGCACAGGAAACCTTTCAAATGACAACTGTAATGTTCTCATAGTTTGGGATGAGAACATGCCAGGAAGTCCTCAGGCTAGCGAACACCCTCCCTGCTCTGCTATGCATGATATGGCAGGGCTGAATACTTTCCAGTCTAGAACGAACCCCAGTTTGTTTTGATGTCCATGATTAGTTAAGAAATAAGCCTGCAGGTCTGGATTCTGAACCATGGTTTTAATCTGCATCTAGAACCCCAGCAACAAACACCAATTTGCTAAAAAAAACCCTCCCATTTTGATATCACAATGAATAGCACTTCATTTTAAGCCAGGAAGTGTTCACTCTGTGTGCATGATAGATGGAAGGAAAGAAATCATAACCCTATGGACTTCCTGTTTTGTTCTCAACACGATATGCTTGTGACCGATTTGTTACTGGCATCTGAGTGCAGCTAGTTAAGGTTTTAAGTACTGTACTGGCTCTAGATCATAAAGTAGCATAGTTTTTATTCTAGAGAGTGATTGATATTTTGGACTTCTGATGGCTTGCTCTCTATGTAGAATTTTTCATAAGCCATCCTTTTAAATGGAAAGGCAGGGTATACATTTCTCAGACTTGAAAAATAGTGCTTGTCCTTGATGTTAGAATCGTCACCAGTGTTACAGGAAGAAATGCAAATCTTTTTTTCTTTCAACGAATATTTTGACAGACTTATTTCTCTTACAGACTAGTCTCAAAACATCTTCAAATAAACAGGTAAACAAAAGATCTGATATCAAAATGGCAAGTAGCACTGCAGGACATCAGAATGCTGGTATAATCAAAACCATTTCTTCTAATATACCTTCTACATTCTTGCCCCAGTCTACACCGATGGTGGAGAGTAAAGGAACAGATACCATTCAGGATAAATCAGGTAAACCATTAATGCCAATGAACCCACAGAACAATGGAGCTTTAAGAAGTGCTTAAATGGTCCTCATAAAATGCTGAAGTTCTTGTGCCCCAATTAATAAAAAGGATGTACCAACATATCTGTATGATATGTTGGTAGAATTTTTTTAAAAGTCTGATCATCATCACTTACACATGCAAAGCCTTGGGCCCCGTCAGCCAAAATGGCATTTTTCTCAATGTATGGAGAAAATCAGTGTCCCACTCTACCCTGCTTAATGTTTAAAAATTGCTGAAATCTGCTTTCTTCTAGTTTCAGTGTTGAAAACTGACAAAGCTGCTATGAGGATGGAGTCACTTCGCCTCCTGGAGTGTGGCAGTGCCTGTTGTCGGCAGCTCTGGTCATGCCCCTTGGGAGGTTGTTCTGTGCTTTGGAAGGCCTGATGAAGCAGTACTAATGGCTGTCACTGCTTTGTTGCCGAGTTCAGATGACCTGTGCCATTTGTGACCTGTGCACTTCTATTAGTGCTAACACCCTGCTTTTGTCTTTCTGGATATAGAGCTGTTGATTTAGAATGGTTGGTCAAAGTATCTCTTCAGTCCACCGAGGAAGTGATACTTTGTTCCTAACATACAGAATTTTTTTTTGTAAAATGTTTTGTCTTAAATTGGTGATTTTCTGTGGAATTGGAGTTTTACCAGCTCTGGTAAAACTGGGGCCGGTAGTATTTTCAGTTACAAAGCAACATTTGTGGAACAACCTTCTTTAACGTTGTCACTTAGCCTGAATGCTCTGGCCTTTTTGTAATGTGTATACAAGTTCCGTGAAAAATTTACCCAAAGTTTTCTTACTAGTTTGAAGTAATAGGTTAATCTGTCTTGATTTATAGAAAAAGCTTTAACGTGTGCTTTTTCACTTCTTTATGGGGAAAGGTGGGGGGTGGATAAGGGTTTTCTATCTGACACAATGAAACTTCCCTTACTACTACTTATTGCTAGTTTTAGAGCCAGTGTGGTGTAGTTGTTAGAGTGCCAGACTAGGAGACCCAGGTTTGGATTCTCATTCTGCCATGGAAACTTGCTGAGTGAGCATGGTCTAGTCACTCTCTCAGCCCAACCTACCTCACAGGCAATGCTCCCTCTAAGCTGTGGAGTCTTGTGAGCAAAAATTCTACTTTGTGAGCTACTGGTATTAAAGTTGTGAGCCAGTGAGCTACTGCATAAATTAGTTTGCTCTGGAGCCATCCTTCCTGAGCTAAGACAAAAATGTGTGAGCTGGAGGTTTGAAAACTGTGAGCTAGCTCACATTAGCTCAGCTTAGGGGGAACACTTCTCACAGGGTGGTTGTGAGGATAAAATGGAGAAGGGCAGACTGTTGTGTGCCACCTTGGGTCTGCACTGGAGGGGACTGTGGAGCATAAATGAAGTAAATAACATTAAGAGAGATTAGCTTTGTAGTAGTTCTGGGAATGTGGACGATGATCATCAGTAATTCTCATTGCCCACCCTACTGATGTGATTGCCACAACAAGGTTTTCATTTTGATCTGTTTTCAAATTGATATTTGTAAAAGCAATAACGCTTGTTTGTACCCCAATCTGAACCATGTTTTTTGAGAAGAATTTATCTTTGGTTTCAGTGGGATTTATTTCCAACTAAACATTTGTAGCCTTTAAAGATATTCTTTTACTCATATGTACTTCTGATAGGAGGTGTTGAATTGTTTCATTATCTTTGTTGTAGGATTCTTCAATTTACAGAAGTTATTTTGTTTGCAGAAGTGGCTAGTGCTGATATCTAAAACCATTTTTGAAGAAAAGGCATTGCTGTTAAAACAAGATTTTTATTCAAGAAAATGGATGTGTTCCTTTTTTTAGGAGTTCCTCGCAGCAGCAGTTTGGACGTAATTCCTTCCAAAGAAATTGATCATGGGAATACTTCTAATCTAACTAATTATGAAGATTTGGGGAGAAATAGTTTAGGTGACTTGTTTTCTCCCCTTCGAGATGGTAAGTTGTACCTGCATAGACACTTCACAGTTACTAGTGAGGACCTTTTCAATAGTCTTAGAAGAGTCTTCTGTTGCACTCTACATTTAAGGTATGGAATACTTACAATGTTTCTTACAGTGTGGAGCACATATTTAAGCATTATCATCTTTTTCTTGATTTAGAAGACAATGGCCTTGAAGGTCTTTTTCATTTCTGCACCCATGTAAACAATAGATATGATTTGTCCCAGTCAGATTCATAGAAGGCAGCTCTTAGGATGTGGTTGTGTGGGAGAAAGTTCACCTGGGAACTCTTCTGGCAGCTCTGAATCAGGCAAAGTGTGTACGCAGCTCTAAAGTGATAGGCTGGGACGGGAACTTCTTCATAGTCTTAAGATGCTTTATATTAAAGAGCTATTCTGAAGAGCTATTCTGAAAGAAGCTTTTTAAGTGAAGAGAACTGTTGAGATAGCCAGAATGCTGGTGACCTTTTAACATTCCAAGAAAACTCATTTTGCTGCTTTTATTTAAGAAGCTACAAAATTCTGGAAGCAATCTTTGAATTTTGGATATTAAGTGCTAAAATTCATATCGTTAGCAGAACTCATGGGAGCATTGTAAATCTTCCTGCTGATGCCATTTTCTCTCTGTATTATTGCCAAAATACCACCTGTGAAGTACAGTCCCTGTAGGGATTGAGGAAATGCCAGCTGTAAACCAGCCTAAGAAAATATTCCCCAATATAAAGGCAGTGCTATCAGCCATATGCCTTACTATCTACCCGATGATGCATTAAGTGTTGGGTTGCGAATGTTTTTGTAGGCTGTAAAATCGCTTGGTTTCCATCTATTTAGTCCCTGCTGAACTGCAGCCTTGCAACTAATGACTTTTTTTGGGGGGGGGGGGGTGGATGTCCCTCCCTCATCATCAACCCTTCTGCCAGCTTCCAGGACTTCCATGGATCCCAGGAGCTTCTCAGCCCAACATATCAGTGCTGCTGCCATATTGCTGCCACATGGTCACCATATTGGGCTGTGCACACAGCTTTTTCTTCAGGGTTTTGATCTCCTGAAAGCCGGCAGCATAGAACCAGTCATGAATGCAGCCTAGTGTGTCTCTGCACTCTGTCCGCCGCTCCCATGAGATGATTGTAAAGTCTTTCTCCTTGTGAGTTGCATATGGCTTGTGAAATCTGCTTGTTTGCAGCTCCTTTTCAACTCCCAACATACTTCCTCTAACTTGAAACAAGCTTTCTTTCTCATGCTGCCTGCTGAGAAGGTGTTGGTTTCTCTCCTATGGATTTTTTACTGATGAAATAGGGGAGGATGGGTGACCTAGCCAGACTTTGCCCTTTCTCACTACAGCTCCCAGCCTGCATTTGCATTTATCAGTTGCCCACCAAACTGTATCAGCATTGCCTCTTGGGGGCTCAAAGAAGGTGACTGGGAGAAGGGGAAGTGTGGAAAGATCTGCTTCCAGTAGCATCTCTAGATGTGGCCTCTGTCAGAATGTGATGTGTGCACCATCAGTGAGAGCTCAGTCATCTAATAATCTCAGACTCCGCTTCAAATTTTTGAATGAATGCAGCAAGCTAGCCCTGCATCTCATGTGGCAGCACAATAACTCTTGGGTCCTTCTTTATATTAAAATGACACAGCCTGTCTTTCTAAAATTTGACATTCCTTAAAAATAAGACTATGTAAACCATGTTCTGGTGGGGATGCTCCACTGTGATCTCCAGAATCCTCAGGTACCTAGCCTGGAACATGAATGGCAGTGGGGACTTTGCAACACCCTCATTATGTGGTTGTGTGAAGTGACCTGGACCAGGTTTGTTTTGCTGAGCTGGGAATAAGAAGATAAGGGGCTAAAAGGCCTCTGGTTGTTCAGGTCTTTTGCATCAGACAAGTGGTTGTCAAGAAAAAAAATACAACCCATCAGCTTTTGCCCTCCCTCCCCTCCTCACTGAAGCATCCATTCCATATGGTTTTAGTCCACCTGGATCCCATGATCCTGGCACATCCTCAAAAGGGGTTCCTCCATCCTTTTTCACCAGTGGGGAAAAAGGATACAGCACATTGTCTATTTATGCTCTAAACACTTTAAATTTTTCCCCCAGTGTGCACATTCAGAATAATTATATTTTGGTTCTCAGTTCTACACTTCATAACAGTGTCCCTCATGCATACAGAATTTTACTTAAAATGATGAGTGGAAGTTGCTAGGCCTTACCTTTTCAGTTTAAAAACTTGAACAGCAAAGGGCTTTTTAACCCAACGCCTCCCCCCAAAACATGTAAAACTATGATTTCAAGTTCTACCTACATAGGTTATCTTTCTTTTACAGTGTGTTTTATTGCTTTGATTTCTTGTAGATGTTGCAGCTTGTAAAACAAGTGAAGATGCTTCAGGAAAGGGTGATGGTAAGTACTTCTTGTAATATACTTTTTTATTGCAGCGGTAATAGTAGCTCAGTGGAGCCAACCTGATGCTAAACAGGTATGCTGCAGCTTGAGATCTGACCAGGGTGTAGCAGTAAGTCAGATTGCTTAAAGGAAAGCTTTTTTAAAATAATAATTAATGCGCTGTGCATGTTAAACTTGTTTTCTAAGAATATCTTGTATGTCAGCATTGCAAGAAATATGTTTTTTTTTCATTTGTCTTCCAGGTTTGGATTTTCAGTCTTACCTTTCAAGTTTGGATTTTCTTTCTCAGTTCAACACATTTCCTTCAAGAAAAAACCCAGCAGGGTCTGCCTCGCAAGTAGTACATTCGAGTCCACTTAATGTGTTTGTTGGCTCACCTATTAAAGAGGAGGATGAGAATCCAAATCTGGATCTTGATGCTAGGAAATCAAATCTTGGAAGACAGGAGTTGAGAGAACACTTGAAACAGGTACCTTATGGTGCTTACTGTGAGTGACTCATTAACATCTGTCTTCTGGTTTTTGTTCTCTTTGTCTGATTTTGCACATACCAGTGGAATGCAGGGGTGCTACAGATGTAGCGTGTCTTGATGTTCTAACCTAAGTTATCATTCAGCTTTTTCTTCCTTGCCTGTACACTCTGCCCTTTCTTTCACTTGCAAAGCTAGCCATAGTCAGTGTTACACCTGCACCAGATGTTAGTACTACCAGTAGTTGTTTTTTTTTAAAGAACAATTTTATTATTTTTTTGAACACTACAAAACGAAAATGGTGCCTACACACCACAAATCAATATCATACGTCTGTATTCCAGGGCACAAAACTTAGTATATATATCATTTCTCTTAACGCTACTACCAGTAGTTATCACAAAAATACAGTTTGTAACCATAGCTAGAAGCATGCTTCCAAACTGTGCTTTGGCACTGATACGGTTAGCGAAAATACTTGTGGAGATGTAATGCTGACTATGATGAGTTGTACAAATGAGGGAGTGGGCAGGTGGATGAACTCACTGCAAGAGGAAGGAGGTGCTTGATACCTGCATGCTAGAGGAGATGAGGATACCTGTGCTGGTCCACTGACAACCAAAGCCTAATCATGCTGCCTAACAAGGAGTTTTCTTACCTCTCAGTATGTGGAATGGTGTTGTATTTAATTATTATTCGGCCATCTATCTGTAGTCATCCTAGGGTAAGAACATGAGGAAAGCCCTGCTGGGTCAGGTCAGAGGTCCAGTACCGATGGCCAGCCACATGCCTTGTGGAATTCAGTGTGGAATTTTTATATTTTAAGACTGTAGAGCTCTATAAGCAATGGACCAAGGAACCTTTCCTGGTCTGATTAGTCTTAAGGAAGCTCGACACTCAATTTCACTGAAGTTTAGAGTATCCTTTTTTATATATTCCCTACACTTTCTGTAGCTTATGTGACTGGTAACAGCCCCACCCAAGGTCTTCCCACAAGCCTATGGGAAGTGTTTAGAGAGGCTGCATAAACGGATTCTGCTGAAATGTTAGCTCAGTGGGGTCAGATTGCTTCTCAGAGCTCTTCTGCTTCCAGTACTCAGGCTTCCAGTACTCAGAGCTATGTCTGTTTGTGTTAGCTCAGAAACCTTGTGCTTTGGGAGTGTTGCACAATTCAGTCTGCACTGTATTCACCCTCAAACGTCTGGTAAGAAGCAGAGGAACACTCTCTGAGTTTCGTGCAGTTTGCTTTGCTGTTTGATTAAAAGCTCTTAGCTGCGTTGATGTTGCAAACTTTCACATGAAACTTGAAGCACAATTTTTTTTAGCTGTGCTCGCCTTCAAACCAATGTAGATTAGGGTGTGCATTTGTCATAAACCAAGCAGATTTTAAGGTTATTTTTTTAGCTGGGTAGCCAGTGGGCTACTTATCTGGCTATCCAAAAATATTTTTGAGATTTTTTGGGTCCACATTTAAAGAGCTCTCAGTCCCTTTGAGTGCCTTCGGAGTGAACTCTCAGCTTGGAGAAGACATTTAAAGGGTCTCTGAGCCCTTTAAATGCCTTTGGCATTTACTCGCTATGGAGTCGCGCAGCTTGGAGAAGGTATTTAAAGGGACAGTGATCCCTTTAAATGCCCTTTCCTGCCTCCATTGGAAACAATGGAGGATGTGGGGCACCGTCTTCTTGGGCCCATAGAATTGGACCCTCTGGTCCAATGTTTTTGAAATGGGGGGGGGGGATTTGAGAAGAGGCACCAGTAGCTATGCTGCAAATTTGGTACCTCTGCTTCAAAAAACAGCCCCCCCCCCCAAGCCCCAGTTACCCCTGGATCGATTCTCCATTATAGCCTGTGGGGACCATTAACTGTAATAGTCCCCAAAAGGTATAATGGAGCCAAAAAAATCCGGCAACCCTGACTGTTTCCCAAATCTGAATACCATACCAATGTTTGGGAATATCGGGAAATACCGATACTTTTCAGAGTCAGTATGCCCGACCCTGAAAAATACTGGTTCTTTTGCACACTCCTAGTATAGACTAATTTGTCTCTTTAAATAAAGATTATGTTTTGTGTATAACGTTGAGATAGTTATGCTTATACTGCATTCAGGAGCACTATAGACTTTTGTATAAAGCGTTTTAATGACAATATAAGCAGAATGCATTCTGTTGCCAGTAGTGTGGGTTTGAATGCCTGAAGAGTTCCAACACATTACAGGCTGTATGTTTTATTCTTTCAGTAGGCCAGCGGGGTGCATCTTTCTGGGAGCTTAGTGGCAGTGTGTCCATAACAAGTTGTGCTGTCTAGATATCTCCCATTCTTTTGTTTTTAATTACTGGGTTCTAGCTATTAGTTACTGAGGATTTTTCTCCTCCTACAAGTTGAGCTCCTCAAGTGCTGATTCTGGAAGTCTAAATACTCCCCCACTGGTCAATACAGTCAAGAGTCCTGATTCCAGAGAGAGATTTAGTAAGAACATTCAGGGACAACTGACATACGAATCACCCATGAATGGAACTACCTCAGCAAGTAAGTTGAATGCTACTTTTTGTCTAAGTAAGCTAGCCAGTGACTTTTTTTGTTTCTATAAAGTACTTATATCCTGAGTGTCAGTTCAAGGAGTCTCCAAGATGGCTAATAAATATGGTGTGCAATGTCCATAGTGATGGTGGTGGGGGAGAGATCCCTGGTGAACTGGGGTTGCTGGTTAACAAAGCTTTACCTAGCTTACTGCTGAACAAGTGGGCTAGTGCCCGCCCAAGTTGCTGAGCTGGATGCCAGTTAACTGATCTTTTGCACTGTAATTTTGTGTGTCATACAATAATCATTCATATGTCTATCTTGGGTTCCTGCTGCCATGGACCTCAAGGCTTGCATACACAAGAGTTTCCAGGATTCTCTCATTCAGGCACAAAGTAAAGCCACACTTGCTTAGCTTCACTGAAGAGGCTGATCCATGTGCTTTCCAACCAGACTCTGCAACCCTTGCCTTAAATGAAATCTATATATATTTTTTTGAAAAATTAACTGAATGTTCTTGGCCTGACACCTGAAAGAAATGAAGTAGGCACCGGATAACTGTGTCTGGGGGGTTCTTCCTTTCTGCTTCTGCATCCCATTCAAAAGATCTCTGGAAGATCATTCCTAGGGATGCCGGACCCATGTAGAGAAACAGCAGAGGGTTACTGGGTTGCAGTGAAGTGGAGGAAAGGAGTAAGATTGCCCTTCATTCCTTTTGTGCCAGTGCAACTCTGCTGACACAGCATAGTAGAAGGCAGTTTCACTTTCTTCCCCTTGTTCCTGCAGTCCCCCAATCCATGGAGCTATTTCTCCACACAGGTCACATATCCTCGGAATTACCTCTCTGGAAGTCATAAGAACATAAGAGAAGCCAATGTTGGATCAGGCCATTGGCCCATCCAGTCGAACACTCTATCACACAGTGGCCAAAAATACCATGTTCCATCAGGAGATCCAGCACTGGGGCCAGGACACTAGAAGCCCTTCCACTGTTGCCTCCCCAAGCATCACTTGCCCCAGACTGAGAGTTCCTATCTATACCTTGTGCCACCTGCTCCATATGTTTATCTAGTTCCCTCTTGAAGCCGTCCATGCTTGTAGCTGCCACCACCTCCTTTGGCAGTCGTAAAAGGCTTCAGGAGCAGAGAGGAATGCAAGGAAAGTGGCATTCTAGGGACATATTGGGTAGAAACTACTGTTCTTCATCCCTTGGCAAATCCAGATGATTCGAAATCACTTGACTGAGTGCTTTGGTGTGCACCTGATACCTGTTAATGTACTAGTTCTCAGGTTCCCTGTTCTTGCCCTGTGTTTTTTTAAAACTTACATAGGTCCAAAGATAACTTCTACAGTAACTGCAGGAGTTGCGAATTCACTGTCTGAAAAAATAGTAGATACTATTGGAAGTGGCAGACTGAATGCACCTTTATCATCAGTTCAAATTCATTTTATTCAGAATATGATACAAGAAACTCTGGAGGATTTCAGGTAAATAATGTTGAATGGACATTTTGATTATATTTTTATCAGCTTATTACTTTGAGCCTTAACTTGGCATCAGTCAGGGCAGAATTTATAAACCTTTAGAATGCTATTGTAGTAGTGCAGTTCTTTTATAAGTGCCATTGTAAAAACAACAGACACTGGAGCAGGTGGCAAACATTTCAATTTGAATAGCTTGCTTACTACTAAAGTGTGTTGTATTTTTTCCAGTTCACTTGCATGGACTTAGCAGCCTTCTGTATTGCAGTCTAATGCACTGAACTTGCTCTCTTCATAGTCGGAGTGCTTCTTTTAGAGATGCCCTTGTAAAATTCCAGAATTGTACTGGTGCATGCACTCAGAGCTTCATGTGGAAGTTCTTGTATCAGATAGTTTTGTTTTGTTATATTGTTCAGGAAGATTTGTTGGAGCCACCACAGACCCCCAATTATGTTAATTTTGAAGTTACCAACCAGGGAGGGCTTCTTCAGAGACTGGTCTTACAGATGCATGTGCAGAATGTGCCCCTTTGCTCACATTGGTTTTAGCAGTCTTAAGTGTAGGAACCACAGCATCCTATCTCTTAAGTAGGAGTTGTGTGGCCAAAATCAGCACAGTGTTTCCTTCCTTCATGGTAACACTCATGTAGTGCAGCATCACAACCGCACTCCATCCTGCTGGTGAGGACAGAGCTGCTCCTATTTTTTATGTCTGCATTCAAAGTAAGATCTTTTAAATGTTACCCCAGGGTAGGTGAGTAGAGGAGGCAGGGAGCAGGGTGGGTGAAGAATCAGGGATGCTGTGTTAGTTGTATCTCTGCAGTGACAATCTGTGAATCATCAAAGAAACTTTCCCTCTAGAGTGCTTGATGGCAGCTGAGTCCTTACTAGTGTTGTATGCAGGGGTCCATTGGGGCCAGCTCAGGAGTGGCCACTAGGGCAGCCATGGGCCAAATCAGATTCTCTGATCTAATTCAGCCTGCTGCCGAATTTCGGCGGCAACTTTAAAAGTGACTAGAGGGGAGGGGGTTTGAGGGAGAGGCTCCAAACTTGCAGGGTAGCTGCTGGGACCTCTCCCCCAAATACCCACCAAGTTTCAAGAAGATTGGACCAGAGTTTCAAGAAGATTGGTCCAATTCTATAGGCCCCCAAACAGGTTGCCCCCATTCCCTCCATTGTTCTCTTTGGTAGAAAAAAAGGTAACATTTTTTCCCACCATAGAGAACAATGGAGGGGATGGGACAACCTGTTTGGGGGCCCATAGAATTGGACCCCCGGGTCCAATCTTCTTGAAACTTGGTGGGTATTTCAAGGAGAGGCCCCAGCAGCTACCCTGCAAGTTTGGAGCCTCTCCCTCAAATCCCCTTTCCTCCAGCCCCTCATATACCCTGTGAGTTTTTGCCATTGATTTCAATGGCCCATAGGGTATAATGGGGCTGAAACTGACATTCCCTTTCTGACACACTTCCAGTGATGTCAAGGGACGTGGCATATGCTAATGAGTTATGCTAATTAGTTATGCTAATGAGCTCCTGCACCTCTTTTTCTACGAAAGGACCCCTGGTTGTATGGACCTCTGTAGTTCTCATAAAGGTTACTAGAAAAAGGACTACCGGCCCCACATAAGGATTAGATTTTAAAAAGTAGACACATTTTGCTTTCCAGCATTCTTTGCTTCTGCTCCAGGACAGTAGATTAGCCAGTATTTTAAGTAAAAATGATCAGGTTTATGTTTGTGATAAGTGCTACTTCTGGTCTTGCAAAGTGAGATCTTTGTGATATTTTTGCTGTCCTTTCTTAACAAAAACATTTTTGTGTAATACATCCGTGATTCTAGCATAATTAAGGACTATTCAATTCAGGATGTAAGCTAGTTCAGGAACTCTCTTGAATATGGTTCTGGCAGTTTTCATCCATACTTGAAAACTTGTTTAACAGACACAGTAGTAGATTGAAAACATACAGGGTCATCTGTGGGTACATGATGTGAAGCCTGTATTGTAAAATGTATTTGTTTGCTTCCTTAGGGAAGCTTGTCATCGTGACATTGTGAATTTGCAAGTGGAGATGATCAAGCAGTTTCATACACAGTTGGTATGTATAAAAATGTAAAGTAGTAGGGGTGTTATGGTGTGTGACTCAGCTCAGTCATTTGAATAAAAATCTTTCCTATGTATTGCATACTTTGGTTTTCTAGAGATCTCAGAAGAATAATGACATAAGAAGCAATAACCTGTTTGCAAAGATTTCAGGCTAAAGAAAACTGAAGGTCCCCTTTGAGCTGTTAGAAATTGGCTATTCTGACTGGTGCAAGATAGCTTTGTTTGAAATAAGACAGCAATAAAGAGTATTTAGGGTGAAGGGGGAAATTAGTAGTTGAGACAGTAGTTCAGCCATCCTACAATGGGGGACAGTTCATTTTCAAAAGCTGTATAGATTTCCTTTCTGGGGAGGAATTACTGTAACTTCTCACCACCTTGATGCTTGGGCTAGGATTTCAGTTGAAAAATGCATACAACCAGATCTGGGAATTGTAAGGTTTTTACTCTAATGATGTAATGGTTTTTCTGTTCCTTTTTTTTCTTTCTAGAATGAAATGCATGCCTTACTTGAAAGATACTCTGTAAATGAAAGCTTAGTAGCTGAAATTGAGAGATTACGTGAAGAAAATAAGAGACTGCAGGCCCACTTCTGACAAGTCCCTCTTCATGCCAGGAAAATTAGTTGAATTCGATCATTGTGCTGATGAGGGATCGTGCTGTCATCTGGTCAACACTGAATTACTGTAAATTCAGTATTTGTTATACCCAGCATTAAAGAACTTTTTTTAAATGGTAGAAAAGGCACTAGGTAATAGATTAATACAGAAAAAATATGCACTAATGTTTTGTATCAGTGTTTTTATTGGTAAACTTGAAATACATTGGTTGTATAAAAATATCTAACAGGAGACACATTGTTAACCAGAATTTTAGCTGTATACAAAGTGCCTTTTTATTAAGGGGAAACTGAACAGGAAATGTATTTTCTATAAGAATTTATCTACCTTCCCCATTTCCTGATAAATTTATTACGTTTTTCAAAATTCCATCTATTTTTGTGATGAACTCTTTCTAACAGTCATGTATTCTTTTTGGCTGGAAAACACACTTATGTCTGGCCTGACAGAAGGGATGCTCTTTGCCACTGACTTTTTCCTGTGTTACTTTGTACATAAAGAGTGCAATTTTAGGCATTTTTTTTGTTAAAACCGAGTTACATATTAGTCAACATATTTACATAATTTAATGGCACGCTGATTAACTTAGAGTGAATAAATAGAATTTGGACTTTAGTATCTTTTGAGTAAATATACTTGGCTAATAATATTACCATATTAATAGGTTTCAGTATGATTCTCAAGCTGTTCTTCTGGCAGAAGCCTGGTTGTCTTCCGTTGGGGTATTCACTGAAGCCAAGTTGAAAGACATAAGCATCACTGCCTTCCCACACATCTGTCTGAAAGGATGTATTTACTGTCTCCTACCCCTTTATGACTGGTTTATGTCTCTTGTCAAAGTGGAATACAAAACTGATAGAGTTTGTCTTGCCATATTTTCCTTTTTGACTGCATCTTGTAAGTAATGGATATAAACCGTTACTGCTGTAAACGTTGTTGTTAACTTTATCAGGCTTCACTGGACTATTTTCCCCCCATTATGAATTGAAACTCAGTGGTTTCCCTTGAGGCAGATATCCACATGCAGCTTTCTCAGATAATAGACAAAGCTTTGGAAAAAGGGAAGAAATGGTTGGCCTGTGCTTGGATTACGTTTTGAACTATTTAAGACACTAGGTTTCATTTGGATCTGTCCCTCAAGTTGACTGGAAAAACATCTTTTGAGAAATTGTTATGAAACTAACCTAAAGAACAGGCTTTCCAATCAGTGAAGTTTTCGCCTCAGGGAAGAATCTAGATAGAGACCTTTAATAATTTCTAATACTCAGCTTCCTAACATGGCTAGTCAACAGCATCACAATGTAGAAAAGACTTTAGGTTTGCATCATGTTATTAACTTTTAGTCTCTTCTGGCCATTTGAATAAGCACAAAAATACCCAGCACTGGTCTTATTTATGTATAAAAATACATTGTGAAGGACAATATGCAGGCAACAACTTGCTGTCATCCCTTAACCATCAGAGGGTAACATAACTTGAGTGGAAGAGTGCGCTGTCATTTTCATTGCAGCATAACATGTTTTTTGTACAAATAGCAGAATATTGATAATTAAATTTATAAACAAACATCATTGGTTTGAAGTTCTGTTTCTAAAAGAAAATGCTTCATGGTTTGCCTTGGTATTACTGAAGGGAAAAATGTATTTTAGTTCAGTTTATGGTATTGTCCTTGAATAAACAGTGGATTCACAATGGGTTAGATCTTTTAACAATCACTCAATGTCGGCCATGCTCTGGAAACCTATATGGCAAGCTCTCTTGAGTGCAGGGGATCATCTTCCTTCATTTCCTACACAAGCCAGAAGTCCCACAATGCTTGACAAGTGTAAGTCTCCATAGTGATTTGTGTAGTGCATAGAACTGTTTTAGGTGGTAGAAAGTGGAAAGCTCTGGCATGTATATCTGAGCTCTAGAGAACTTTCTAAATAGTAGACCCATCATTTACGTGCCTTGAAGCTCAGATAACTTAACATTGCTTTAACTGTGAGATTAGAAGAATGCTAAGGTACTTCACAGGGCTTTTTTTGTAGAAAAATTCCAGCAGGAACTCGTTAGCATAATATGCCACATCCAACAGCAGGAACTCATTAGCATATTAGGCCATACCTCTGAAATCACAGCTTATTAGCATATTAGGTCACACCGCCATGTTATCAGAAGACTGGTTATCCAGCCACACCCACCTTTTGCTTCTTATTCTGTTTACCTTGTTTGTTATCAAAACCCAGGGCTTTTTTGTAGCAGGAATTAATTTGCATGTTAGGCCACATACCCCTAATGTAGCCAGTCCTAATGAGTTTCTGCTGTTGGGTGTGGCCAACTCAGGAGCCAGACGGAACTCTGTCCCTGTGCGTGCCTGCCCAAAAATAGCCCTGATACTTCATCTGTAGACATAGCTGTAACATGCTGAGTAAGATGGGGATTTGCAGGTTTCTGACCAGGCCTGGGCTTTTGGGTGCTCCACCCCTTTTCTTAAAGTCACAGCCTCACAAGAATTTCTCCTGTAAGTGCTTTTTTTCAGTCATTTTAAAACACTTTTTTAAAGGCGTGCACACCTTTAAGCAGAGTGGGGTGCTGTAGTTGACTACCATCTGCTATTCTTGAGGGGAGGTATAAGAAAATTCCTTATGCACTTAGGTACTGCGGATGCAATAAGAAAGAATTAGAAACAGTTGAGCATGCATTCTAACATTGTAATTTGCTAAATGATATTCAAGCGAGATTTCTAGAAGTCCCTCTTAGTAAGGTAGCAGGCCAGCCGGACAGAATCAAGCTACATTACCTCCTTACTTCTCTAGATCCGGAGATTATTGAACTGACTGCTAAGTTTCTTCATGGTCTTATAAAACGGAAGAATCTTTCTGATCATTTTAATTGAGTTTAATAAAATTGTAAAATTTAATTTTAAGGCTTTTAGAATTTAAAGATTCCTATGATATGGATGAATGTATCCCGTTATAATTTAAGTTTATATATTCGATACACCTCTGTAATGGTTTTAGGTTTAACTATTTTCTACAAATTTTGGGACTGTTTTATCTTGATGGGAATTGCTTTTAATATTTTATGCCAATAAAAGGTATTTGTTGTTGTTGACTAATTACCACACTGAGCAAAGGGGCTGGAGTAGGTAACCTCTAGGTTCCCTTCTAATTCTGTGTCAAGAAACTGGTCTCCTTTAAGAGAGTTTGTCTGCCTAAGTGTTAGCTTTCTTGACTATAGAAGTCATCACCCTCCACCTGCCGACTTGTTATAAGAATTGTTGCTTAGGCTGGCAGAAGTGATTAATTTGCAGCAGCTGAGAACTGTCATCTATAGTGGTTGATAGCTTGCAATTTAGAGATCTATCCTGGTAACTGCTTTCTATTGGCTAAATGGCTTTTTTTTCTGCACTGAGAACTTTAGCCCCACCAGAAAAAAGTTTGCCCCTCAAGCCACAAAATCCTGGCTATGGGCCTGTTTTTGACATACCTGGCCTTGCCACTGGTTAGAATTGCAAAATATGATTACCTTTTCAAAAGCAATACATTGAAATCTTTGATTTTTTGTGTAATAAGATAGTGGGGATGTTTGTTTCCTACACGAGACTCTCTAGGTTTGCTTCTGCATTTGGATTGGCAGGTGGAGGTACCTAACAGATCAGTGTTGCAACTCTAGTGAACCAGCACTTGACTTCCATGTGGCTTCATTCATCTGAATGAAAGAAGAAGAAGTTTAGATTTATACCCCGCCCTTCACTCACTTGGAGTCTCAGAGCGGCTTACAAACTCCTTTCCCTTCCCCTCCCCACAACAGACACCCTGTGAGGTAGGTGGGGCTGAGAGAGCTTTTTCCCAAGCTGTCCTTGAGAGAACAGCTGGTACAGAGCTATGGCTTGCCCAAGGTAGTTGGGCTTCTCCTTAAAACTGCAGGGAATGTTTTCAATGAGAATCATCTGAATTTTCCTTATTCTATTAAAGCACTATCTTGTCTCAGTGTCAGACTGGGATCTGGAGGGCTCAGCTTCAAAATCCCCCCTGACATGAAGGTTGCAATCAGCCAGTCATATATGCTCAGCCTAATCTACCAGTAAAGGTGGTTGTGATAACAGAGAAGTGGGAACGAATGCACTCTGCCCTGAAATCCGTGGAAGAAGGGTGGGATAAAAACGTAATATCCAGTATAATGAAAACCAGGGGTCTGTTGGGGCCGGAGCGAGGCGGAGCAAAGCTCCGCCAGCTCAGGATTGGCCACTAGGGCAGCCACGAGCTGAATCAGATTCTCTAATCTGATTCAGCCCGCTGCCGAAATTCGGCGGCAACTTTAAAAGCAACTGGAGGGGAGGGGGTTTGAGGGAGAGGCTCCAAACTTGCAGGGTAGCTGCTGGGGCCTCTTCTCGAAATACCCACCAAGTTTCAAGAAGATTGGACCAGGGGGTCCAATTCTATGGGCCCCCAAACAGGTTGCCCCCATTCCCTCCATTGTTCTCTATAGAGAACAATGGAGGGGATGGGACAACCTGTTTGGGGGCCCATAGAATTGGACCCCCTGGTCCAATCTTCTTGAAACTTGGTGGGTATTTCGAGGAGAGGCCCCAGCAGCTACCGTGCAAGTTTGGAGCCTCTCCCTCAAACCCCCTTTCCTCCAGCCCCTCATATACCCTATGAGTTTTTGCCATTGATTTCAATGGCTCATAGGGTATAATGGGGTTGAAACTGACATTCCCTTTCTGACACACTTCCAGTGATGTCAGAGGATGTGGCATATGCTAATGAGGTATGCTAATGAGCTCCTGCACCTCTTTTTCTACGAAAGGACCCCTGATGAAAACTATTCAGTAATCACATGGCTGCTTCATATGGGAGCTGTAGTAAATTCATCAGCTAGATTCAGACCCAGTAGCATCTTAGAGACCAGCAAGATTTTCAGGGTAAGAGCTTTTGAGAGTCAAAACTCCATCAGATACCTTCATCTAAGGTGCAACTGGACTCGAATCTTAGCTGTTTTACTGCAGACCAACACGACAACCCTCTGAAACAGCTACTAAATGGGTGTTTCCAAAATTCAGGATTTGAAAATGACTATGACACTGTTGCCTTTGGGGAATGTGAAAGGAAAGGGATTTAAGTGCATGAATTCACTTTAGCTTCTTACACAGAGAATGAAGATTATTTTGGCAGAGGATGCGAAACACTTGAATAACACATGTCAAAACAGTACTTGGCTGCCACCCTTCCCCCTCATTTCAGTATGCAAAACATTGTTCAATTTCAGCCTCCTACTACATGCAAGGGAACTTGTGTTGGGTGATACGCTACTTTGCTTTTTGCATGATCAAAATCAGACTTTCAAAATGCTTGTTTAATGCTTTGGACATAACACTAGGAAATATCCTAATAACATGGGAAATAGAGTACTTATTTTTAGCTAGATGTTCATAGCAACACATTAAATGGTTTTATTAGGCTTTTATATTTAAGCTGAAATTAGCAAGGCAATTGCACCTAACTAATGTATTCTTTTTGGAAATGTAATTGCATGCATAACCTTAAAAGGCTAGATTTTAATTATATTGTCCATTTTTATTGCCAAGTAACCAGGCAGGGGAGTTGCTTCTGCTTCCCTATAAGCTTTTCAAGTATTTATGGAGAATTGTAGGTTAATTAGTGGATCCCTCCTGCAATGCCAGAATGCCTTTAAAGTTCAGCAGCATTCAAAAGTGAGGAGAACATCTGAAGAGCTGCAGTCCTGGCTAGAAGCTGCTCAGATCTGGGGAAGCCTAAAATCTTTTTTACTCCTTAGTTGTGTGTTGGGCCAGTTGCCCCTTTGAGAATATTAAGAAAGCAAGAATAAAAAGATGGTCATTGTCACTATATAGGCTCACTCTGTCCTCAGAATATCCATGCAGGCATGTTGATGCTTAAAATATTGTTGATGTTTTAAGGATTAAATGGTAGTCATACTGAACGAGTGGGGGACACACAGGAGCTTGCAGAGAGCTTCTCATTTTCTCATCCCTCGCTACACCCTCTTTCCCTTTTCCTGCTTCCTTCTCTCTTTTCCACCCACCAGCCAAACCTACCTTTATGAGCCCCCTGTATTCACCTTTTCTTCCCTCCCTCTCCCCAGGAAAACTGTGGCCCAGCTGCACAGTTCAAGCTGAACTAGGTCCATTTCCATTGTGGGGAACCTGCAAGGACTTGTGGTTACACCTCACTTTGTTCTGCAACCCCTTCCCACACTATTTCCTTTTCTCCTCATCCTAATGATTCTCATATCCTTAAATTTCACGGTTTCCTTCTTCACACCCACCTGCCAATCTTTCTCTTACTTGCTCTCCATCTCATTTATTTGCTCTCCTTCTCATTACTTCATTTATATCCTGCCTTTCTGCCCGGTGTGGACCCAATACATAATTCATCCTGCCTCCATTTTATCCTCACGACAACCCTGTGAGGTAAGCTGGGCTGAGAATGTGTAAGTGGTCCAAGGTCACCCAGTGAATTTCCATGCAGAATGCAGATTTGAGGTCCCAGTTTTATACTCTCAACTGCTACACCATACTGGCTTTCATGGGATGGCTGCCGTTGAATAGTAGCAAGCAGCCAGGCTTGGGTGAGTCAAACAGCTCAGTGGCATTAAGTTGCCTGATGTTGGCAGCCAGGCCTGGCCCTGAAGAGTCCTACCTCAAAGGCCAAAACAGCCCCAGAAAGGGTCCTGCTCCCTTCCTTTTTCTGAGAAAAATCTAGCCTAGAATGCTGTGGTTGTCTAGCAACAACCACTGAGGGCTTCCATTTCTTAAAGCTATGGGCAGTCCTTTGATTATTTGTTTCTAACCTCCAATTTTTTATTTTAGATTTCATATTTTTCTGCAAGCCTGGGATGTTTTTCAGGTTTGTAGACAGATCTGTCTTGCCCATTCACAGCTCCAATCACCAGATTTAAGTATACTAAGATTTGGCTGACTTCGCTATTAGAATATACAAGAGATGGGAACCCGCGATACTCGCAGGGGTGGGGGAGCTCCATGTGGAGGAAGAGGAGAAAGCCCCTCAGGTAAGCCTTCTCCCCCCACGGGCAGCGGCGAGGCCTGAGCAGCTCTTGCTGGGCCCGCCACTTCTCCCCCCCCCCCATGGGCACCAGCAAGGCCTGAGCGGCTCTTGCTGGGCCTGCTGCTTCTCCCCCCATGGGCACCGGCGGGCCTGAGCGGCTCTCGTTGGGCCCGCCGATTTCCTATCCCCCAGCACCAGCGGCAATGCTTGGACACCTCCCAACCACTGGCCACCGTAGTTCCATGAGTGTTCCCTGCACATGCGCAGGGAACACTCTTACTTTTGGGGGGATTTAAATATCCCTCTGAAGGTTTTTTAAACTTTTTAGATTTTTCTGCACACGTGGGGAGTTCCCCATGTGTGCAGAAAAATCTCCCTGCCCCCCACCAAGTGCCCTCTCCGCATGGATTTAGTAAAAACGTACACTTTGGCTATTAGTATATAGATAACTGGGCCCCTGCAAAACTAATGGGGGGAGAAATCCCATCTCCCCCCATCACTGTCTGGCATGACTCCAGGCCCCACCATTCACTTTGGAGACTGACCACAGCAGCAGCGGTGTCTGGAAGCTGTTCTGAATCCAAAATGGCTCTTGGAGTTGGTGGCTGCTGCCGCCAGGCCCAGAGCACCTTCTGTCCTCTGCCACCACTGTGGCTGGGCCTGGTAGCAGCTCCTTAGCTCTACTACTACTGTAGCCACCAGGCTCGCAGACATTGCAGCTGCCACTGCCAGGTCCCTCTCCAGCTTTCCAATGGTAAGTGCATTGTCTGCATGTGGATGCTCTAGGCTGATCCTGCAATGAGCAGGGGGTTGGACTAGATGATCTATATGGCCCCTTCAAACTCTGTGATTCTATGATTCTGTGAGCATGCTCAGATGCTTTATTAAATATGGGGGGAATTTAACCCCCCAATGTATTTTTTTAAAACATTTCAGATTTTTCTGCAAACCTAGGGGTTCCCCTAAGTTTGCAGAAAAATCGGCGGAAAGCATGCCCTAATCTGCAGATTTAGATTTCTGCAAATGGGGGCCATTTGAGAAACAGATTTATAGATGATGAGGATAATGATATGATGATGTCATTTTTTAAGGGGGGGATTAGTTGTTTTCTCATAATGGGAGCCTAAGACTGCAGGTCCTTTATTTCCTTTTCCTGTGATACTGAGAATTTTTCCCTTGTCAGTTCTAGAAGATGACTATTTGGTAGGGAGAGAGCAGTGTGTATGTTCATATAGTGATAGATGCTACTTACCATGTTGGAGAAAAAGCCTGGAAATGAAGAAGAAGAAGAAGAGACGACTGGATTTATACCCCGCCCTTCACTATGCAAAGGAGTCTCAGAGTGGCTTACAATCTCCTTTCTCTTCCACTCCCCACAACAGATACCCTGTGAGGTAGGTGGGGTTGAGAGAGCCCTTTCGAGAACAGCTCTGAGAGAACTGTGACTCACTCAAGGCCATCTAGCTGGCTGCATGTGGTGGAGTGGGGAATCAAATCCTGTCCTCCAGATTAGAGTCCGCCACTCCTAACCACTACACTAAACTGGCTCTCTGAAAATGAATGGGCTCCCTGAAATGGTGAATGCCAACTATCCTAACATGAAGGTGCATTGACACAAAAATTAAACACTGGCTACTCCCCCCCCCCCCTTTGAGAGTTGTAATACAAACAAATAATGGAACCAAACAGTTTTTGCAAACAGCAAGGCTGACTAGTTTCCTTCATGTCAGCTGGCTTTCCCCAACTATTTCTGTTTGTGGAATTAGCTAGGCCTGAGATAGGGACGAAGGTGCTGGGTTTTCATGTGCCTAAACGTTCCTGAAGACTTGTCCTCCTTATTCAGTGTTGTTTTTAATTTATGCCTTACTCCAAGGTGCAACTTGCACATGCCACTTGCTCAGAAGAGGCACCACTATTAGGTATCTTCCCCCCACTGAAAAGCTGATCCCTTCTTCTCAGTAGCCTTGTTCATAAGTTCCAGTGAGCACACATACAATCTCTGTACAGGGTGCACCTGATTTTTCTTTATAAATTTGTTAGATAATTCTCAGGTTACATTCAGCACATGTACAGCTTTGAATGGGTGATTTTAACACCCCATTTAAGTATTGGTCCCCTGTTTCATTTATAAAGTCTTTCTTACACTTACACTCTTTCTTACAAACAGATGTACCTGCATTTGTTGTAACTTCCAAACAGGGCTTGTGTCCTCTTGTGTGATGAGCACATGGCTTCTATCCCATTCAGCCTAAAGCTGTATTTAGGTTTCCTGTAGCCAACATTCCCCTTCTCATTTAACTTCATTTCTTACATGGGGTGAAGCTGAAGGATATCTATAGCAAGTCAATCCATTGTTCCCATAGTAACATATTTCAGAAGAGGAAAAATCCCCCCCTTAAAAAAAGCAGCAAAACCAAGGTATAGTACAAATATAGAGCAGCATTAGGCTTCTGCTGGGATTCTTTTTTCCTGTTTTGGAGCACTGTGCATCCCCCACACTTACAATAAAGTCTTCCTAGTATCCATGCCATCCTTTTCGGTCTTCTGTTTATTTTAAGAGGACCTGAAATGAAACCCTGTATCTTTTTCTAAAGTACGTTTAGTTGCCATAGAAACGATGATGTAAGTGGCAGGGATATCTCTAACCTCTGCCTGAAAGTGAAGCATATGGTTGCTTAATATAGAATAGTTTGAAAGCCAGGATAAGGTTGGGGAAGTCAGGGAACCTGATCAGAACATGTGATGTTGCAGGAGCATCGCCTGATGTGACCAGAGCTTTGCCCCTTCAGGCCTTTATTGTGTACAAAGTTGACAAGCTTTTAGGTGGATGTGGCTGAAAGTTCACCACTCTCTAGCAGATTATTACTCCTTTGTGAAACAATACCTTTTACTAATGAAGAACCAGTGTTTAGCTTGCTGTTCCTGAAACAAATTCTTGTTTTAGTATTATTGTTCTGGTACAAGTGTACGCACAAAGTTGACTGATACTGAGTCCAGACCATTGGTCTGTGAATGGCAGTGGCTCTCCAGAGTCTCAGACAGCAGTATTTCACATCACCTGCTCCCTGACCCTTTTTGCTGGAACTGCCCAGGATTGAGTCCAGGACCTCCTCTCTGCAAAGCAGGTGCTTTATCAGAGCTACCCCTCAGCCATCTTCATGTTAATATAAAATATATTTGGGAAGCCACAATTTCCTTTTTCTTTTTGTGCAAAAAAGCACTTTTGTGGCAGTTTAGCTTTAAATCCTCACCCAGGTATACAGTACAGGAACACAGAGATATTTGGTCCACCCCTTGAGCATTCCTCAGTTAACAGACTTCTTTTTTTTTTTTTTTTTTTTTTAAATTTTATTTTTGAGTTTTTCCATCACATACAAACACAAAAGAAACACAAAGATTTTTCCTTTCCATATTTCGGAGTCATACATAATTTTCTAGCCAAACATAAAATTTTGACCAAATATTTAGAAAGTATTCTTCGTTATTTCCATAGATTTGGTAGCTAATCCTGTCCATTTCCGCAAGCTCCATCAGTTTCTCTAAGAATTGTTCTGGGGATGGTATCTCTTTTTCTTTCCATCTCCTTGCCCAGCTTAGTCTTGCCGCAGTAAGAATATATACCAATAATTTTTGTTCTTCTTTCTTCATCCCTTCCGGTATCATATTTAATAAGTAAAGTTCTGGGCGTCGCGGCAAGGTAGCATTCAATATTTCTTCTAATATATCTGTAATCTTATTCCAATATTTTTGGGCTTTTTCACATTTCCACCACATGTGGTAAAATGTTCCCACTTCCCTGCCGCATTTCCAACATGCATTAGATAAATTCCCATAACACTTTGACAGTTTATCAGGCGACCAGTGCCACCTGTGGAACATTTTGTACAGATTTTCTTTGTACGATACTGCTCTGGTAAATTTAAATGTTTTCCACATTTTTGACCAATCCTCAATGGGAATAGTATACCCAAAATCCCGCATCCACATTACCATTACATTTTTAACTGTTTCTTCATGCATTTCTTCTGCTAATAAAACTCTATATATTTTTTGTATATTTTTCTGATCTGCTTCTAGCCAAGCTTTCTCTAGATCTGTTTTTAGATTCATAAAGCCTGCTTCTTTGTCTGCTTTAAACCTAGCTATTAATTGGTGTTTTTCTAACCACGTTAGTTGGATTTTCTCTTGTAATTAAAAAAGTGCTGTTGTTTTAAAAAGGCCTTGGTGCTCATATATAAGGTTGCACCGATTCCCACCAATTCCCCTGTGAAGACAGTATACCTGGTTCTCTCCTCATTCATTTCTGTTCTCACAGCCGCCATATGAGGGGGGCTAGGCTGAGAGGATGAATGGCCAAGCTCACCTAACACGCTCATGGCTCAGTAGGGATTTGAATCTGGGTCTCCTTGGTCATGATTTGACACTAATCATTACACTGCACTGCTTCTCAGCCTCTCTGTGTCACATACTATCAAGTGCAGGAAAGGATGCATTCACAAGTGCTGCTAAGAACACTCTCTAGACCTGGGTGGAATGGTTAAAGTGCTGCATGAGGGCTTGGAGAGGCATGGGCTCAAAGTCCCTCTCAGCTATGAAGCTCAACAGGTGGTCCTCCTGAGGTAGTCATTTTCTCTCAGCTTAACCTACCCCATAGGGTTAGTGTAAGGATGACACGTGTGACACCCTGTATTCCGTGGTTGAGGGCAAGATAAAAATCTTCCTGATAAACGTAGAATAGAGAGAGAAAGAGAGGCTCTCAAATATATTCCACTAACCAGTGCACATTTTATATTCAAGTTAGTAATGCAGGTTAAAGACAAAACAAATTTTAGTACTAGCTGTGCAAAGATCTAGAAGAAGCTGGATGGAGCTATCCTATTGCTCAGAAACTTCTGTACCTGCAGGCAGTCCTTTGGCTTCACAACATTTCTTTCAGCCCCAAACTGTCAGTATCCATCCATACGACAAAAGCTGAGCTAGTGGCTTTAGTGATGTGGCATAAAAGCAGTAAACCTCTTTACTATACATTGATAAAAGTTGGATTTGTGGGAAAGGTTTGTAATTGATGCAGAAATGATCCCCTAGATTTAGGGAAAGGAGAGGCAGAGGCGTAGAGTTTTGGAAATCCTGGGGGGGGGGCTCCTTAGCATGCGCGCGAAGTGTGCATGCTTGCTGGGACGATGTTCTTTCCCCCCCCTCTGGGAAAACGCCCCGCCTCTCCGGGCCCTTCCAAGGCCCACCAGCCACTGCTGCCAGTGCCTCTCTCCCCCCCGCCGCCCCTTCCCTCTCCCTCTCCAGCAGCGGCCGCCGGCCTCGGAAGGACCAGGGAGGCGCAGCGGCAGGCACTCCGTTTTCCCGGGGTTGGCTGAGCCCCCCCCCCGGGAAATTTTGGCGGTGGCTGAGCCCCCCAGGAAATTTTGGGGATGGCTCAAGCCCTCGAGCCCCCCCGTACTCTACGCCTATGAGGAGAGGAGGTAAGATGAGGTCCTGATTCAGGAAACACTGTGCATGAAACTCAAATCTGGAGGCAGAGGGAGGCAACCTGATGAAGTAGACGCAAAAGAGTAGGTACTTTTCCATTGCAATCCTAAGCAGAGTTACACCGCTGTAAGTGCATTGAACTCACTGGGCTTAAAAGGATATCGTTCTGTTTAAGATTAAATTCTTAGAGATGAATATATAATGGAACACAAAGAAGTGAAAACAATGCAGTGTTCCATGATACTACCCTCTTCCACTTGATAAAATTAATCCAGACTAATTATTTCCCCTTCCTTTAAAAATCATATTTCTCCAATTGTCAGAATGCACACCAGTATTTTCCTACACCACAGTGTTCCTTCAGTCTCACAGTGTCATTATTATTATTATTATTATTGCGAGAAATTTAGGATGCATGTGAAGGCCAGTGTTCCAGTCTGTATTCTGAAGGTATCCCACTGTGCTTGTAGGCAACGGAATAGTAGGTTTAGCAGCTGTTCTATTTTAAGAATAACTGAATGTCTTTTTTAGATAATCACATCGTTCACGTATTGTAAGTGGGGAAGGTTAGGCCAGTTTTAATTAAGCAAGTGTTTGCTGCTAAATGTGATGGCCAGCTGGGTCTCATCTGTTGTAGACCACTATGCCAGGGGACGCTGAAGAGAAGAGAGATACAGGCAGATCTTTGAAATCACTGAATAGTCTTATATCATTAGACATCTCTGAACATTTAGTACAAACATGTATTAAACGATATAACTTTTACCAAAGTGTCCATTTTTACTGAAGTCTCCCAACTAATTAAGCAGCACTGGAGTGTGTATTGCTGTAAACTGTCATCAGATGGCACTGTTGTTTCATGTAGCTCTGCTCTAAAACCCTCTGCAGTTAAAGGAGCATTAACTCCATGTTTCCTGAAGCGTTTTCTTTACTGGATATGAGGAACCCAGGAAGACAAAGGGTGGGGGATGGAGTAAGTACAGTGAGCCCAAACAAAAACAACAGCTGAAGGATGATTGAAAAGGCAAAAAGAGAGTGCTCAGTCTAAACAAAAAACAGGATGGCCAATGTGTGATTTCCCCCCACCCCTTTAGTTTGAGGTAGCTAGAGCCATGCCTATCTTCTAAGAGCCAGTTTGGTGTAGTGGTTAAGTATGCAGACTCTAATCTGGAAGAACCAGGTTTGATTCCCCACTCCTCCACTTGCAGCTGCTGGATGACCTTGGGCAAGCCAGAGTTCTGTCAGAGCTGTTCTTGAAAGAGCAGTTCTCTCAGAGCTCTCTTGGCTCCACCTACCTCACAGGGTGTCTTTTGTGGGGAGGGGAGGGGAAAGGAGTTTGTAAGCTGCTCTGAGACTCCAAGTGAAGGGCGGGGTATAAATCCAATCTCTCTCTCCTACCACCTATTTGTGTGGTATGCTCCTGAGCAGAGTGGGATTGTACGTTCCCAATTCAAATGTCACTTCTGCCAAAAACTCACCAGATAGCCTAAAGGACCTAGCTAAATTTGTCCTCAGACAGAGGTAACTAAACCCTATTTAGCTTTTTAAAAAGCCTTTGTGTGTGTGTAGGGAGTGTGTACTCATTGCTGTATGTACTTGGCACTTTTATATGGCAAGCTCCTCCCTCCCAGTTTTTCAGTTGCTTTTATAAGAGTAAATATGTCTGGAATTTTGTAAAGGAATCCTATAACCTGGCATGAAGAAGTAGACAGTGAAGTACACTTCCTTGCTGCTATTTCTCTGCTATAAATTACCCCTCCCGAAGCTGCTTTTTTTAAAAGCAGCTAATTGGCTCTACATGTCTGTATGCAATGATTATTTATATCCTTGTATTCTTGTTGAGAATACATATGTGAGGAGTGAATGAGTTAGCCTGTGTAATGGGATAAGAAACCAATATCCCTGTTGAGTCCTGGGGAGGTTTTTGTTCCAAGTGTTGTAATAAGTTGTAATGCAGCGGTTTCCCTTTCCATTCTGTTCCCGAAGTTCCTTTGTAATAAAACAGCTACCTTGAGGTCACCCACTGAATGTCCTGGAAGGTTGAAGTGTTTTCCTACAGGTTTCTTAGTCTTGTGATTCCTGATGTCAGATTTGAGTCCATTTATCCTCTGGTGTAGGATTTGTCCTGTTTGTCCTATGTGTGGGAACCAAAGGGCATTGTTGGCATTTAATGGCATATACAATGTTAGAAGATGAGCAAGTGAATGAGCCTCTGATGGTTTAGTTGATGCTGTTAGTCCAGTGACTGTGTTCTCTGGGTGTTTGTGGCAGCAAAGTTGGCATCTGGGTTTATTGCAAGTTCTCGTCCCAGTGTCCATGTTCAAATGAGATGTTGCATTGTTGTGGGTGAGGAGTTGTTTGAGATTAAGGGGTTTTCTGTGCACTAGAAAAGATTTGCCCCCCAGCACTTGTGAAAGAGAACTGTCATTATCCAGTAGAGGTTGTATGTAATTGACGATGCGTTGAAAAGTTTTGAGCTGACAGCTGTACATGACCACTAGTGATGTTCTATAATTGTCTCTTTTGGGCCTGTCTTGTAACAGGTTTTCTCTTGGTATTATTAATCTGTTTCCTGATTTAGTTAATCTGTTTCCTGACTTCATCAGGTGGATATCTTAGTTCCCAAAAAATTGTGTTGTAGATCCCTCAGGTGAAAATCTCTGTCTGTAGGATTGGAGCAAGTGTGATTGTAGCATAGAGCCTGGATGTATACAATGGATCATTTGGTATGTTTAGGATGGTAGCTGGAGGCACGTAGGTATGTTTGTTGGTCAGTAGGTTTCGGTATAAGGTGGTGTCTATGTGTCCATTGTGTACTTTTACAGTAGTGTCCAGAAAATGTATTTCCTGCATTAATTGGTTCATTGTCAGGTTGATGGTGGGGTGAAAATAGTTGAATGGCCAGTGGATGTGTCCAGGGCTTCTTTACCATGTGTCCAGACAATAAAAATGTCATCAGTGTAATGCAAGTATAAGAGAGGTATGAGTGGGTGAGAGTTTAGGAAGTGTTGCTCCAAGACAGCCATAAAGATGTTAGCATACTGTGGGGCTATGCGGGTGCCCATGGCTGTACCATTGATCTGGAGCCTCTCTGTGTGGTTGCTTCACAGCAATTTGTATCCAGAGGGTTCCTGCCTCTGAATATACCAGTTTCATTTAGCCATTACGACTAATAGCTATTGGTGAACCTGAATTTGTCTAGTTCCCTTGTAAAGCTAATGGCTATTACTACATCTTGTGACTGTGAGTTCCATAAATTAAGGTTGCAGTGTGAGAAGAAATACTTCTTTCTATCTCTAGGTTTTACCGCCAAACATTCACTCCAAACCAGGAATAACTGGATCATGCAAACATCTGACTGCTCTTACCCAATATATTGCAAAATTAAGCCATGTTGCCACAGCACTGAGGGTGCCACTTCCCATGAATTTGGCTCATATTCTTCTCATTGTGTCTGAATACCAGAATCATGTGAATGGTTCAAATGATGTTTCTTCACACACAAACCTTTTCCTTTTTTGGGGGTGGTGGTGGATGGGCAATATTTTCATGGAAAAACACCACATCATCAGATCCTCTTGTGGCTAGTTCATTCATACAATACCAAACTGGTGAGGGAAGAAGCAGATACTATGGTACCATTATAAAGTAAGAATTAGGCTTTACTTAATCAGTAATCCTGGGATGAACCCTCCAGAGTTCACTTTGAACTTTGATTTCTTTTATTTATTCAGGTCATGAAAAGGGTGGCACGAGCACCAGCAACTATTGACAAAATTAAAATTTCTTGTCTTCTTCCTCCATCTCCAGAGAGCAAGTAAACTGCATGGGTAGTAATACCAATGGGTTGGGTTTGCAGCTTGCAAAAGAACTACAGTGAGAATCCCAGGGCAAAAGGCCATTTCTGGATTCTCAGGGTAGTTTAATGTGATTCTTTCCTGTGTAAATGTACCACATGTGCCCAGAAAATTAGGCATGTGGCTGGATGAGAAGGGTGTAGACTTGAGAAAGGGAGGGCACATGGATTTCTAATGTGGATTTCCCCCATTTTAGACAATTCTTCACTAAGTGACAGCATTCTCCAGCTGAAATTTTTTTTCAACAGCCAGAACAGATGTCTACTGCTACCTATGGGACTTATTAGAAAAAATGAGCAAGACTATCTTGCTGTCACTACATCTGTCACATGAAGATACCAGACAGAGGCTAGCAATAATTTTTGGCTGGTTATCCCAAAGATTGCTGCCAAAGGTGATTGTAGCTTCTAGGGTATGCTGTGGGGGGAAAGTGTCCATTAGGACAATGGCCATTACATGCCCTGGGCTCATAGACTCTTATATAAGGAAGCTGCGTTATTCTGAGTTACACCACTGGTCCATCAAAGTAGTATCATCTATGACAGGCAGACACTATCCAGGGTCTCGGGCAGAGATCTGACACATCAGTTACTACCTAATCCTTTTAATTGGAGTGATTGGATTTGGAGCTTGCTGCATGCAAAGCAGATGCTCCACCACTGAGCCATGGCCCCTCTCCTTAGAGGTGTATTACACAGGCCCAGCTGAGGGACTGGTGTCTTGAACCTATCAAGTATTTTAGTGCTGGCCACTGAAGGCTTTCCTTTTGTATACTAATGGATTAAATGGAAAGATAGGCTGCAGTCAGACATGGATTTTAATTCACTGTTGCCCCACCTCTAATTGATTCAGGATATTTTATAACAGAGAATACTGATCAGACTCACCCCTTTTAGCACTCTTCAAAGCGCTTTTACCCCGTTCTTGATTGATCGGATGCATGTCAGACCCGGCAGCCAAGGAGTATTGCCGGCAGCCATTTTTAAAAATAGTTTCTCCCTTGAGCATGCCCACAAGAACTGCTATGCCGCCGGCCATTTTTTAAAAAAGAAAATTGTCTTCTGGGCATGTGCACAAGTGCTGATCAGCCTGCTGGGACATGTAGTCTCTCTCTCTAAACTTTTCAATTTACCCCTTCCCCAAAGCACAGGAAAAAGCTGAAGTATAGGGGTGTTTTTATTTGAAAGTTTTTATGAAGAAAGCAAAGTTTAGAGGAGCCCCTGTGGGAGAGAGGGAGGGGGAGAGAGAGAGAGAGAGAGAGAGAGAGAGAGAGGTGCGAGTGTGCAGTTGTGCACACTTCGCTAACTAGTAAAAATAATGGCAGCTGAAAAACAGCAGACCAGTCAGACCTGCCTGACAGCTTAGGTGCGCAACACAGCCATCAGACAACAGGACAACCAGCTCAGCCCAAAAGGACCGGACTTTAACAGGTATCAAATAAACACGCAGTAAAGGGGAGGAGAACAGGATACAGATGACTGGGGCAAAACAGACAGATGTTGCTGTCTGATCATGCATTTTAAATTCATAAGGGAACAGCAACGGCAACGGATTAAATTGCATGTCTGATCACAGCCATAGAATCCTTCCTGGTGCATCACAGGTTTCAGCGCTTAGTGTGAAGTTTTGTGTAGCAGCTTGCAAACTCCATCAGAAAGTTTTGCATATTGAAGAATTTTAATAATAACTATACTTATTCACTTATTTAATTATTGTTTACCCACTGTTTTTACCCATATTATTTACCCATTGTTTACCATACTTATATTTTATTGTGATCTATGTGAACTGTGAGTTGTGCTGATTTATGACCGTTTTAATAAAGACTGGATTAGAGTTTTTGAAGACTGGTTTTTAAAACAACAACAACCCCCCCACCCCAGTCTATACAGGTTCATCTAAAGTTGTTTTGAGAGATCTTCCTGAGCATAACTTCATGCAACCAGCAGAGGGCAGAGTTAGCCTATATGTTGTATTCCTTTAACTTTGGCTTTTTACTGCAGCTCAACGGATGCATTCATATGTATTTTATTGTTTTGGGGAGAAAGTATCTCCCTCCTGTGCCCCAGAGGTGAGTAACTTATTTTTGCTGTTATCATTTCTGTGCTGACTGCTTCTGTTTTGTTTGCATGCCCATAGCCAGTCTAATAGAAGCACTAGTGATTTTGTACCATTCTCACCATATCTTGCCATTCAAGGTACAAACATATATATTTTTTGGTTGTCTGCTCTATATAATGTCACTGTGAGTTTGTTCTCAGTACACTTTGGCTAGTCTTTATAATGAAAACAAATTTCACATTGAGGGCAGAAGCAGGCCAGTTATATCACACTCACTCATAGACATACAGAGAGACACAGACCACAGACACAAAGGACAATTTGTTTAGTTTCTTTTGAAAAGTATATATTTCAGACCTGAAGTATGTTGTGGAGACTTGTATAGGGTATATGTTTGTTGTAAATTTCTTAAGGATTTGTGCACTTTCCCTGGGGACAAGCATGTTCTCTAAGCTGTACTTTTATATTGGCCAGACTTGAAGTCACACACATCCACATAATGCCCCCACTGGCAGACTTACTTTCTATGGCAGGGAAGAGGCCAGGACTCAACCTACACTGTCTGAGCACCAGTTTACATCAGAGTGGTGTGGGAAATCACAGTGAAAAATAACGTTAACCTTTCTGTCAAGTCTAAGACCTAGTTTAGACATTCAGCCCCATCTTCTTGCTGTGGGTACACATGTCCACTGTCAACACTGGCACAATTTTCTGTTGGCCAGTTTGTCAAAAGAAAACCTCCCAGTCACATTGCCTAATGCAGGGTGACCTTTCCTGTTGCGCTGACCATCACAAATATATACTTGGTAGATTTACTAGTGGGATTTTCTGATAACTAGTTCTTTTTCCTGTTGCATAAAGGTCTGCCTGCCAGATTTATCTACCAAGGGAATTTTCTGATAAACAGGTTATGACGGCCCCGTCTGGTTCCCTCCCTCAGAGGCAATATTTTCCCTCTGATTTTCTTTCCCTTTACTGACTGAGCTGCCCTCATAATGTGTTTTCTTCTTTGCTGAAGAACTCTGGCTGTCCCACTCTGTCACAGTACAATATTTTGGCTGTTGGCTTAGCCCAGGAACCTGAGAGAAGGATCAGGAGCCCACTTTAACAAACAACTTAAATGGCACTCAAGACATTTTGAAATTCAAAAATAACAAAATATTTTATTTAACATAGAGGGGAAAGGTCATGTGAAATCAGGGGTAAAATTTCTGATGTAAAACCAATATAGATAACTCTGAGATAAAATCAGTACATGCACAAATTTTAGTTCTTATGTTTCAGGCTAATAAGTGTTTCTTAAGTTATTCACAGTTACTTAAATCTTTCTGTTTGAGAGGCTTTGTTCCAGTGTTTTTCCAAAACTTCAGTACACTTTCCTTGAGTATTCTTTGAGTATTCTCCTTTAGTTTCCAGAACGCTGGTGCACTCTTTCCAGTACCCAAACCCCTTCTCTTGAAACACCAGTATTCGTCTTGAGTTTTAAGGAAGGGCTTCTAGTGGGAGGGAGGGCTTCTAGTGTCCTGGCCCCACTGTTGGACCTCCTGATGGCACCTGGTATTTTTGTCCACTGTGTGACAGAGTGTTGGACTGGATGGGCCATTGGCCTGATCCAACATTGGCTTCTCTTATGTTCTTATGTTCTCTTAAAGTCTCTAAAGGCAGTTTCTAACCACACCAGACCAGGGATTTCTGCACTCTTCAGAGATAACTTCCTGTTTGACTGGGTAGGGAAATTCTCCTCTCATCAGAAGATCTATCTCCTTTCTTTGGCCTCAATGGGAGTCTTTGCCTACTCCCCAGACTTCCTTGCCAACTTTCCCCCAGTTCTCCTGTCTGTGTTAAACTGCTCTTAATCAGGGCTGAATTCTGAAATGGTCAGTTCTCGACTCTTCTCAGTTAGGGTTGAAATCAAACTGAATTTAGTCAAGGCAGAAATCCGACTTACTTTCACCTCAGCATGCAGCTCTCGCTAGACTTTCTCTGCTCAGCTGATGTTAACCAATCAGATTGCTTGGAGCAGCCTGTCACTCAAGGCTCTCTGTTTCTGTGAATTAATCCTTCACGGTCCTTCAGCTTTTTGTACAGCACTTCTAAGCCTTTAAAAAGTGCAGTCTGTCACACAGGTCATTTCTGTTGTGCTGACCATCTTGTCAAGTAGGGAAGAGAACTGCAAATATGTGGAATGCACTGTAGTCAAATCTAAAGTGTCTATAGTGATGGATTTCCCACCTCCCTTTGGCCACTTTGGAGAATGTCCATCTGGGCTTGTACTCTTTTGCAGCAAGAAGACAACAACAGAAATCTACAATGTTTGCTGTCACATCACAAAACACCAACATTTTCTCATTGGACCATTTGTGAATGAAGGCAACTTTATAATATAGCCAGTATGGGCAGGTAACTGCAGTGACAACAATGTAATGCTGAACATGCTGCATTCTCCCAGGCCTAGATCCATTTTACAGTATTGCAGCTTTTTAGATATAATAAACAATACAAGTGGGAGACCCACAAGAACTTGTTGGGGGGGCATCTCATCCCCCCCATTTCTTGTTTCCCTTCACTGAAAGCCTCCATAGCCTCTCCCCTTTTGCAGCTTCCTTTTCTTCTTCTCACCCAGCAGCCAGCCTACTTTTAACTGTTTCCCTGTCTTAATATCTCCCTCCTTCCCCCCGGCAGCCTCTGCTTAGGAACACTGCTGGATTGAGCCCAGTTGCATGATGGGGAAGCCAAAAGAACTTTCTGGGTGCACTTCACTTCCTCTTGTATCTACTTTCCCATGATATCTCCTCTTTCCCACCTCCTGGCAACCCCCATAGCCTCAGCTTTCATTCCGTCATTCTCACCCACCCATCAACCTACCTTTCATCTGCACTCCCCATCTTTGGCTATATTTATTATTTGATTCTTCATTTATACCCCACTTTTCTTCACAGTGGGGACCCAAAGCAGCTTAAATAATTTGCCTCTCCTCCATTTTATCCTCACAACAAATCTGTGAGGTGAGTTGGGCTGAAAATGTGCAACTGGCCCGAGGGCTGCTGACAGGGGCAGGACTGGGGAGGACAAAATTCAGGGGCCCCAAGTCAGCTGGAGGGCCCCTGAAGCCAGTTTCATGCGAAATGTATGGAATGCACTAAAAATTTCTAATGACTACAGCCACTAGGGGCTCAAGGAAGGCAGAGCACAGCAAAAAGCTTTCTGCAAAATTTACCACTAGGCTGAGGGAAACTGCTGATCAGATCTTGCTAAACCCATCAGCCAAGCCTGCGCTGGAGCAAGGGAAGATAGGGTTGCCAGGTCCTTCCGAGTCCAATGTGATGATGTCATGCAGAAGTGACAGCATTGTGTTGGGGACCAGTGCCCTGCATTTCTGCACTCCAAGTAGTGAATTTGCTGCCTGGAGTTCAGTGGCTCCCCCCCCCCCCCCCCAGGTTTCTTGCCAAAAGCATTTAAAGGATCCCTTTAGATGCTTTTTGCAAGAAGCTGGGGTGTGCATGCCTGAACTCCAAGAGGCATATTTTTTCACCAAACTGAAAAATCCCAGGTAGTCTCAGGCATTTCACATCTCCATCAGAGAGTATAGTTCATGCAGTCTTCCTTTGATAATTCTATATTGGAGCTTATCATTAATCATCAAAAACACTTTACGCCTCTGAGGAGCATCAAAGCTTCAAAAACTATTCCTCACCTGGGATCTGCATTAGTAGTAGTTCAATTTGAAGAGTTTAAGGATTGCCACACCCATATGGACATATTGTGGCATTCCAAGCCTTGCCAAGCTCATTTCAGCATTTAGTGGGTGTTCCACAGCTTTTGAAAATATTGGTCCGGTTCAAGGTTTATATCTTTATTGATACCATTGTTTAAAAAGGACCTCCCCCCCCTTCGGTGACTCTGTAAATACACACCCCAGTCTTGTTATTCATGAGCTTTCTATCTTGTGATTGGTTTACGTTATTGTGTTATTTTCATTGTGTATGTATGAAACAATAGAAAACTGGTAATTAGAATACTTATGGACATTTCATAGTACAAAAACAAACAAAAACACTTAGACCTGTTTTTTGAATAATTATTGTTAAAAAAAAGCATACAGCATTTAGTTTAGGCTATTAGATTAGATAATAAATGTTAATCTGCCAGAGAGGTAACAAATAAGGAACCAAACTTAGAATTTAATCATTTATTTACTTTATATCTTGCCTTTATACCCACAGGGAACCCAAAGCAGCTTACATTGTTCTCCTCTACTCTGTTTTATCCTCACAACATCCCTGTGAAGTAGGTTAGGTTGAGAAAGAGTGATGGGCCCAAGGTCACCCAAAAGCTTCCATGGCAGAGTGGGGATTCAGACCTGGGTTTCCCAGATCCTAGTCCAACTCTTTAACCTACACAACCTTAGCTTCTATTGCAAATAGCATGGCGGCCTGGAGATAACCTGGGTCACACTATTCCAGTTCCTCTCCATTTTGGCCCAGGAACTCCCATGGTTACCCTGAAGCTGGTGGCCAATTTTGAGATTCCTAGTTTTCATTTCTGATGAGCTATACCTGCCACAAATGAACAGACAGATGGACATATGGATCCTTCATTATTATAAATGCACATGAACAGCCAGCCAAGTAATTTGTTTTGTTACAATATTTGGTGGCCAAAAGTCATTACAATCTTAAATTATATTTTTTAAAAAGAGAAAAACAAAGCCAATTAAATTAATATGGAGCAAATAATTTGTGGCCCACAACCACAGATCAATCTGGAACAAGTTAGGTCCCAAACATGACTGTAGCTCAAATTTTCATAGCAGCCAACCTGAAAAGTGAAGCCATGCAGATGACATGTGAGCCTGCATCCTCAAGAAGAAAAAAATAATTTTCTCTGTTACTGGATGCAGTTCAAGGGTGGCTAGGACTGTGGCAAGACATTTAGATCTGGGCTCTCTATAGAGACGGCAGAACAAAACATTGCAAAGAAGGTATTGTGCAAGCAAAGGTGGCCAGCTCCAGCTTGGCAAAGTTCTGGAGATTTGGGGAGGGGGCTCAGTGGGGATGTGATGCCATAGAATCTGCCTTCCAAAGCTGCCATTTCCTCCAGGGGAACTAATTACTGGAGTCTGGAGATCAGTTGTAATTCCAGAAGAACTCCAGACTCCTCCAATTGAGGCCTATAATCCTGGTGTAAACTGGACTAATTGTACAGCACCTTCCCCTTACCAAGGGGATATAAGTATTTCAGTCAGCATGTATCTTGCATATGAGCATCCCACTCTTCTAAGACATTTTTTGCATGGTATTGGATGGGTAAATTCCTTAAGCCCCTCTCCACATGAATAACAACAGACTTAAATGCCTCTCCCACCTCATGATGAATATGGGCTGAGGACAGACTGGCAATCTGAAGCGGAGGCAAAGCGGAGGGAACTGGAGCATGGGGAAAAAACCCACGGAGCTGGCCGTTCACACTGGCCAGAGCAATGCAGATCAGCGGCGATATGGAGCGTTCAGACTGCCACGGAGCGTTCAGACTGCCGCATAGCCAGCGCGCGCGGCTCGCGCACGCCGCTGCACTTTTTTTTGTTTTCCTTTGATGTTTTTCGCATGTGCGCACATACGCACATGCGCACATGCGCACATGCGCAAAACTTTTTGCCGGTGCGTTCACACTTCCTCCGGATGTCTCCCGCTTCTTCCAGTTCACACTGTTAGGAAGCGGGAGGCATGCGGAGGAAGGCCCCTGAACACCGGGAAAAACCGGTGTCCGGGTAAAGCGGAAGGAAAGCAACTGGGAGATGGGTAAGTACGCAACGGAGCCGACGGACAGATGCACATGTCTGAACGTGCTCCTTTCCTCCGTTTGCGAAGCGTGCCTGCCCCGCTTTAGATTGCCAGTCTGTCCTCAGCCATGGATTCTCCAAGCTTGGTGCCTAGTATTTTACCCCGAAAAATCCAGAGATTACACATTCAGTTGCTGAGTTCTGTGCATCAGTTCTTAGATTGCGGGAATCACAGTTTAAAAGTTCTTAAATTCAGATTTCTGTTTTTGTATATTATGACTGTTCTCCCTCCCCCCTTCACATATTACAGTTACTCTGTATGTTGGTCTTAAGATCAATAAACTAAACTAAACTAAACTACCCCATAAAATTAATCTTCATTTTGAAACTTAATTCCCTGTTCTCTGACTTAAACAACACTACTTCTTTCTTTGTCTCCTTTTCAAAACAGAGGTGCTTCAGATGATCTGTGATTATTCTGTCAGTGTCTTCTTCCACTTTAGATAACGGGTGCATTCTTTGTATTTATTTGTATTCTTTGTGTTTACTTCAGTGTTCTTGTTGGATGGTTTCTATTCTAACTTTTTTGTGAGAAAAAGCTGTTGGATTCGCTGGTGTGGTACAGCCAGGAATCTCTATTAAATAGCAGAGTGCACAAGGCTTACACAGCAGCAGCTTCTTGGTACTGTGTGTGCTAGCAAAGGTACAAAGTTACATGGAGCCTTTTGTCAATTTCAAACTAATAACAATCCTTTATTTAGGGAACTCCATTCTTGATAGTATAGGATGAGAGAAAGGGATAGGATTTAATCTAACTAGCAAGGATGGACGCAGATGCAGAATACATGTTTTGAATCTATGGTGCCAAAGATGGAGACGGTGCTCTTTCTTTGTGTGTGTGTGAGAGAGGTGTGTTAAGCTGGAAGGAAGTCTCGTCCCTAAGAATAGCATTCTACTTCAAAGGGATAGTATCAGATAGCAGGAAGGAAAGGATGCTCTGTGTGTCCTGACCTCACTATCTATCTCTAAATCTAGGGTGCTATCTCTGAAGTTGGAGGCAGGAGACAGCGTACACTCTTCCACTTACAACAAAAGCACCCACATTGAGTTGTTTGCTTTGACAGGATTGGTAAATCTGGGGATCAGAGGCAGTCTTAGCCAGTGGGCAGCAGGGGCAATTGCCCCAGGCTCCATGCTGGAAGGGGCCCTGACCACGCTCAGCACCCTAAAGAGGGGGAAAGAATAAGAACAGCAGACTGCTATTGCCACTTGCTCCTGCTCCTTCTTTGTCTGCGTGAGAGAGAGGTGTGTTAAGCTGGAAGGAAGTCTCGTCTCTAAGAATAGCATTCTACTTCAAAGGGATAGTATCAGATAGCAGGAAGGAAAGGATGCTCTGTGTGTCCTGACCTCACTATCTATCTCTAAATCTAGGGTGCTATCTCTGAAGTTGGAGGCAGGAGACAGCATACACTCCTCCACTTACAACAAAAGCAGCCACATTGAGTTGTTTGCTTTGACAGGATTGGTAAGTCTGGGGATCAGAGGCAGTCTTAGCCAATGGGCAACAGGGGCAATTGCCCCAGGCTTCATGCTGGGAGGGGCCCTGACCACGCTCAGTACCCTAAAGAGGGGGAAAGAATAAGAACAGCAGACTGCTATTGCCACTTGCTCCTGCTGCATCTGGGACTCAGGCAGCTGGTTTCAGCAGCATGAGCTGCTCCTGTCCACATTATACTGGGTGAAGTCTTTGCTGGCCCCAGTGAGGGGACAGTGGTGGAGTGGCAATGATTCTGGAACCCTATCCTGGACTTTTGCCCGGGGCCCCATAATTACCAAGACTGCTTGTGTTGGGGAAGTACCTTTGTTTCCTTCTCCAGCAGGGTCAATAGCAAGGCCAATAATATGTATGTGTGTGAATTTCAATGTAGAACTGAGGGAAAGTATTAAGCACATACACCCAGTGTGGCCTTTCCAGTCAAATAAGCAGCTCATCCAGCTGCATTGAAGTACAGAAAAAGATTTGGTCAAGGATGTCCAGTATCATGTATATTTTTGGTCCCAAGAGCTGTAGAAAGCAGGATGGATTGCTGGCGCTCTTTATTGTGTCTGGGGAAGCAGATGTGGCTATCTGATCTGTCATTACCATGAATGTAAATGTAAGATGTCTAAAAAGTTTAAGAATTAGTTTAGGACCTGCCTCTGCAGTCAAATTAATTTTAACATACACCACCACAAATGGTGTGAGAGAACAAGACGGCAAGAAGGTATCTTGTTAAATTAAAACGAAAGATACAGCTTTCTATAAATACGGTGCCCCCCCTTTCTCTTCAGCTCTTTATTATTAGTCTTATTTGTTTATGCCATGTAACTCTGCTGTATCAGCCTTAATGAAGTCTAAATAGCCATGAAAACAAATAAATTTACATGAATGTGTTATGAATAAAGGCAAAAGCTGCAGGTAAAAATATTCAGTAAGAATTGGTGTATAGAACTTTAAGTTATCTCTTGAGTTTAATTAAATATGTGATCCACGGCTACATTTCATAGATTTTTTTTAAAAAATGAAAGTGTTTGTTTCCCCAGAAAACATTTGATTTTGATTTTCAGTATAATCATTACATTCTGAGTAGGAAAAAAATTGAAAAGTGGCTTCTTGGGGATCTCTTTAAATAAATGTCAGCGTGCTGAGAGAATGGACTCACATAAAAACAATACTCTGTGGCTAATTATTTCAGAGAAATGGTAAGAATGTCTCTTGCTTTGTTGATCTTGATCTTATATTGATCTTCATCTTACATTGTTAAATTTACAGTGTGTGGGAGGGAGGAGGGTGGAAGATTGCTGAGAACAAGAATATATGTTTGTGGGTGCTCATGCTTCATAATATCTTTGCATAGGATTGTGGTCCGTTCTGTATTATGTGGAAATACCTTGTGTTAATTTTTAAAGATCAGGGTGTGAGACATTCTTAGAACAGCAATACCAAATGGCAGCTGGAGACTGTTGCCCCACTGCATTGTTTACGTAACACAGGTAGGCCTTTATTTCTAGCTGCTCCGGTTCAGCGGACTTCAGGAAAAACTATTCCAAGATGCTTAGGACAGCATGTAAGACCCTTTAAACAAAGCAAGGTGTTGATTATAAGAAACAAATCTGAACTACTCTGAACAGGGCTGCCAGGTCTCCCTTGGTCACTAGTGGGGGATGGGCAGTGCGGGTTGCCAAATCCAGGTTGGGAAACCCCTGGAGATTTGGGGGTGGAACCTGGGGAGGACAGGGACCTCAGTGGGTACTATGCCAGGTCTCTCTCCAAAGCATCCATTTTCCCCAGGGGGACTGATCTCTGTCGTCTGGGATCTCCAGGTCCCACCTGGAGGCTGGCATCCGTATCTCTGAAATACAGTCTGACATTCTCTTTCAGTTAGTGGTGATGATGAGGGAGAAACAGGTGGGGAAGACAAAAATGGGTTGACGAAGGAGGAGCTGTCATCATGGGAAGTATTAAACTTAGCAGGGGCGAAAAAAGTAGTGAAATTTTAAATGAACAAATACATAAGGGTAAAAATAACATGATCTCAAATGTTTAAGAAGAACGGCTGCTGTAAGAGGAGGAGCAATGTCAAGTTGTCAGAGAACACAAATACAACCACAGACACACTTATTTGATTTATTTGTTTGGAGTAACTTCATTGCCTCATTCAAATGAATTTACTGTCTAGTGATTTAAGTTTTAAAGATTTTGCTTTGGGATCCCCATTCGGAGTAATCCACTTTAAGTGGTCTTTTATATATTCTCTTAGGAGGGGAGGTCATTTGCTCATGCAGCAGCTTATGAACCTGATCCCTCCCTCACTCCCTTTTTTTTTATTTTTATATCTCTGGTCATGGAATGAGAGAGATGGAGACTGCCGGTCAATTCTACCAATTTGCTTTTTAAAAAAACATTGGTGGGAGGGGGTGCTCAGGTTATTTTTTATTGTTTGTGACAAAATGTGAAACTTCTGAATTAGACAATATTTTAGTAAATCACGGCTGTAGCTCATTTATCCCTATTGCGTGACTGTGGGTGAAACAGAAAAAGAAATATATATGAAGGAGGGTATTTCAGAGAGGTTTATATTATTTGAATGTTCTAAAATGAGAGTGCTTTTGAGAGATGTGAATAGATTTTCTGTTCAACTCCTTCATTAACACTATGGCATCCTACCAATGGCAGGAACGGCACTGAACACTCAGTCTACGTACTGGGAGCTATATTTTGGACTGTTCTGAAACTCCCTGCTGTGGCTTGTGAAAGGGAGAACTAGCCACCTTGACTCTGCCTTTTCTTTTCTGGCAGCGCTTGCCCCCTTTGACCATCGACAAAGGAGACACCCACCTCTCTATTTCAGACTAGGTGAAAGCTGGTTCCTCAAGCTGGTTGCAGAGCCAGTTTGGTGTAGTGGTTAAGAGCAGCGGACTCTAATCTGGAGAACCCAGGTTTGATTCCCCCACTCCTCCACATGCAGCCAGCTGGGTGACCTTGGGTCAGTCACAGTTCTCTCAGAGCTGTTATCTCACCAGCAGTTCTTGAAAGAGCTCTCTCAGGCCCACCTACCTTTCATGGTATCTATTGTGGGGAGGGGAAGGGAAAGGATTTTGTAAGCTGCTCTGAGACTCTGAGTGAAGGGTGGGGTATAAATCCAATCTCTTCCTCCTCCTCTAAGTAGTACACCCCCCCTGGTTGTTGCACCAAACTCCCCCCCTCCACTCTACCCTGAAAATAGCAGGAAGTCAGCAGTCTCCAGTGCTTCCTAAACCTTTGGTAGCCAGGAAAGTGGCAGTGTGTGGGGAAAGTTTCTTGAGTGGTATGTAGTACGGCTTTGATGAGCACCCTGAGGCATTGTTTGGAAGGTGAAGAGATAATTCTCATACCAGGCCTGGGGCTTCAGTGCCTTAATGGATTTGGGATAGGGATCCCTTGCCATTATCCTGAACCCAATGACCCAGCAGCTAGAGGGTGAGGATGTGGCATATCTCCCTTGAGCTTTATGAAGGCTTGGCAAGGAAGAACCTGAGTAGTACAATGCCTTAAAGGAAAGGCAGTTTAATACATAGTAATTGTCTTCCTTATTCTCTGTCTCCCTCCCTCTCTGCCTTTCTGCACTCGAGACATTGCTGTACAAGAACAGCTTGTACATGTTATTTTGCTTTATAGGAACTATGCTTTTAAGATCCCAGCTGAGGGGATTCCATATATCTTACCAGGGGTCATTTCGTAGAAAAAGAGGTGCAGGAGCTCATTAGCATAACTCATTAGCATAACTTATTTGCATATTCTACACCACCTGACATCACTGGAAGTATGTCAGAAAGAAAGAAAGAAAGAAAAGAAAGAAAGAAAGAAAGAATGAAAGAAAGAAAGAAAGAAAGAAAGAAAGAAAGAAAGAAAGCAAGCAAGCAAGCAAGCAAGCAAGCAAGCTGGCAGAGAGGGGACAGCTACTAATCCAAGCCTCAGAAATACCACTATTCTGGGCGGATAGCTTCAGTGGGGGCTGAAGCCTTCAGAAAGCTGGTCAGAGGAACAAGGACCTTTCCAGGGGACGAGGTCATTTTGCTGCAGCCATGACACAAGCAGGCATTCTCCCACAGGGGGGCTGGCACCAGCTCCCGGAGCTGCGCTCCCCCAAGCTCCTGCTCGAAATGACCCCTGTATCTTACATTCTAACAGCCGACTGTACACTGATCTATGGATATTTCAATCCATGGATTGGGGCCAGATGGAGAGCAGGATATTTTTCTTGCAAACTTGGAGGGAGAAGACATTTGCAGAAAAATGTAAAAACACAGGGGGGAAAAGTAGGAGGTGTAAATCCCAGCTAATAGAGGAGCATTGTCTGCACATATGCAGACACTGCTTCTCTGTTGGAGAAATGTGGGATAGCTGCTGTAGGCAGGCAGCAGCAGAACTTGAACTCAGAGGCCTGGTTGGAGTGGGAGGAGAAGACCCTGGTGTTCCATTGCCACCACTGGCCCCCAGCACAGCCTCCAGACCCTGCATTGCTCCCTGGCCACACTACCACTGCCCCGAGCCTTGACATGGTCTAAAGCCTCAGCATGTTCACTGCCCCCCACTGTCACTTCCCACTGTCTCTGGGGTGGCCTCAAGTCCTGGCATGGCTCCCTGCCCTTCCCACTGTCACTGCTGCTGCCCAGGCTGGAGCTGTGCCAGGCCTGGTGGTGGAGGCTTGGTCTGGCAACAGTGGGGGGAGGCTGTGAGCCACAGTGAAGCTGTAGTTGGGTTGACTGGGGGGGGGGTCACTGCTGTGATGGTGAAGGTGGGGTCAGGTGGGCTGGGGAGAATCCCCTCTGATATTCTTGCGGGTCTCATCTTGTTATTTACTTAAATAGACAGCATTTCCAGAGAGGATACCATTGCTTCCTTAATGCTATTTGTTTCTTGAGTTCCAGATTTCTGTGGCTTTATTTCCATTTGACTTGTTTGCTAGTTTGATAGAGCTAGATGTATAGGAAGCAGTGAGCAGAAATTGCCTCTGCAAAAGTCTTGAGCAAGTTTTGAAAACAGATGCAATTTGCCTTTCTTCCTTTTCTGTCAGTATTTTGTGACCTTTGTCATTAGGATGCAGCTGTATGCTGGGTCTGTGGAATGCTGCGTATGCAGCATAGGGTGCCATGCCATGGCCCTTTACAGTCTGAGGCTGCTGGTTTAAATATGAAGGGTGCAATCCCTATTTTGGAATGAATAGGGTTAAAACTGTCATTTTCATGGCATGAGGATTTTTTTTTTAAAGTTAGAGAACCAACCTCTTAAAAAATGAACCTGATACATATACCAGCAGGTGAAAACTAGGCAGTGCCTGGTGGAACAATAAATCACATAGCATTCTCAGTCTTAGGTATGCCTCTTGCAATATTGGATGCTGTAGTGAAACTACTTTGCTGTTTCACCTAGGTGTTCCTTCGATCATGGTATCCTTCTGGATCACCTTCGGGACCGGAACTGGGAGGCACTGTTCTGTGGTGGTGCTGTTCCTATCTTGAGGGTAGGTTTCAGAGTGTGGTACTGAGGGGCTGCTGCTCTGCCCTTGGCCTCTGGCCTGTGGGGTTACCCAAGGTCCCATCTTTATCCCCCCATGCTTTTCAACATCTATGAAAAGCCACTGGGAGAAGACATCTGGAGATTTGGGCTGAATTGCCACCAATCTGCAGATGACACTCAGTTCTATCTCACACTATCAGCAGATCCCAGGGAGGCTGTTGAAACTGTGAATGGGTGCCTGGAGGCAGTTTTGGGATGAATGAGGGCTAACAAGCTGAAACTTAATACTGACAAAATGAAGGTACTACTGGTGTGGGGAAGGTCTGACCCAGGAAATAAGTTATCCCCAGTTCTGGATGGGGTTGCCCTCCCCCTAAAGGAGCAGATTTGTAGCTTGGGGGTGTTTGTGGACCTGGGTCTCCTGTTGGGTATACCTGGAAGTGACATCATTGCACAAGGCACATTGTGGGCAGACACGCTATCATTCAAGGAAAAACTCTATGGTAATCATGGAGTTTTTTCTTGAACAATAGAGCATCCCCCTGCAACGTGCCTTGTGCAATGATGTCACCTCTGGGTGATGTCACATTGATGTGAACGTGGCACTTTGGGGGTGGGGTTCCCCCACTGGCTGGATCTGGGCTAGTGGATCAGGGGCCCTGAAAATGGGAAAACCCCTGCCCCCGGTGGGGGAATGGCAATCCTATGGCAGCAGTGGCCAGGGTGCCTTTCACCAGCTTTGGCTGGTGAGCCAATTGCAACTCTTCTTGGGTGGAAAAGATCTTGCTACTATGGTACATGCCCTGGTACCATACAGATTACATTACTGCAATGTGCTCTACATGGGGCTGCCCTTGAAGACTGTTTGGAAGTTGCTGTTTGTACAGAATACTGCAACCGGAGTGTTGACTGGAATGGATTGTTGGGACTATATCATTCTTGCAGCTTCCAATTTGCTTCTGGGCTTAATTCAAGGTGCTGGTATTGACTTTTAAAGCCCTGTACAGCCTATGACCAACATTCCATAAGGACTGCCTTGTCCCATAAAAACCTACCTGCTCACTATGGTCATCTTTGGAGGCTCTGCTTCAGTTGCCCCCATCATCTGAGGCTTGATGGGTGGCAACCCGAGAAAGGGCTTTCTTGGTCATGGCACCAAAAGTTCAGAAACTCCCACTCTAAGGAGAGTAATCTGTCTCCTTCTATTGGTGTCTTCCGCTAGCAAGTGAAGACTTTTTTGTTTCATTCGGCATACCACCAGTAATGGCTATTGGTCCTCTTCCCTAGTTTTGGCATTGTCTGTCTGTCTGTCTGTCTGTCTGTCTGTCTGTCTGTCTATCTATCTATCTATCTATCTATCTATCTATCTATCTATCTATCTATCTATCTATCTATCTATTTTATTAGTCTTGTGTCCCACCATCCCTGCAAGCAGGCTCGGGGGGGGGGTTCCATCAGTATCAGTACAATATATACTACAATTAAAAACAAATTTAATGTTGTTTTTAATTGTTCAAATGTTTAAATGTTTTATGTGCACTGCTTTGGAGACCCTGAATGGGTAGAAAGGCAACATAAAAATTTCTGAAATAAATAAATAGATCTATGAGCCTGCCTTAGATAGAGTTTGATCATTAGCCTAGCTAGTTCCATATTATCTGTTTTGCCTGGTACTGGCTCCCTGGGGTCTCAGATATTCCTTTTCATTAGAAATGGGTGGAACTGAACCTAAGATTTTCTGCATGCAAAGCAAATATTCTAAGTTAATGACCCTTCCCAGAGTAGTTTAGTTCAGCTGTCCAAAAACTGAGTTATCCAGCCCTAGGGGAACAGCCTATCCGGGGATGGCTAGTCCAAGCCTATGTGGGGAAGAGAGCTAGTGTGGGCTGTACTGAAGAATCTGGGGTATTTTGTGGAACTGGGGTTTCCTATAATGCACTATCGATATGTCTGGTTTTAGGAGCATGCATAAGAGAAAGTGTAATGACACTGAGGGGTGTGCAGGCCATCATTAGTGTGTCATAAACTTAGTATGGGACAGCCTTAAAATAAGGTAATAATGAAGCCTACTACTCTTGATTGATTAACTGACACTCTCAGAAGGAAAACTATTTAATCTGCAGTCACTATGAATTGATGGTGGTTCAGATATAAACACTGTTGGAATTTTATTGTATGATTACAATGGAGTAGTATGTTCGGAACCAAATCTATTCCATTGGCTCAAATCCCAGAATGAACCTGGAGATCCATTTGTTCTTCCAACAGCTGTGTGAACTAGAATAGACAGAGAGCAAGAAAGACACTTGCCCAGGGTCACTCTGCAAGTTTCATGGCAGAAGGGGGATTTAATCCTTGGTTTCTCAAACCCTAATCTGACATTCTAAGTGCTACACCTCACTGGCTGTTTATTAAAGATTTCAAAAGAAGGAAATTGTGACATGATTCCATCTTTGAAATACATTCTTCACCTGACAGCCTCATTCTTGGGTGACCAGATTCATGAATATGCTTTATTGATGAGCCTGGAGCATTGAGATAATCTGTGGATTCTTAAATATGGTGCCCTGATCTATGATATTTAACATACAGTTCTCTCAAACTGGGGTTCTATATTGGAATGAAATTGAGGCAAAGAAACCCAGTTTGTGAGGAAAATACCTTTGGAAATCATAGAGAATTGAAATGCAATCAAACTAGAAAAATTTGAACTAAATTCTACAAATAAAGAGAGGTGGGAGGAGTGAGGGAAGTGTATGAGCTGTGATTGTTCTGCTCTCAGTTTGTCATTGTGTCTGAATGCAGCCACTGTGGACCGATATCATTTAGGGTCTAGCAGTCATAAAAAGCACTTGAACTGAGTCCAGAAACTGACATTCAGGAGTTAGATTATCTGCCGGTTCAGTTTTATTCTTGACTCTCACTGCACCTCCTGCTGTTTCCTTCTATAAAACATAAGAAGAGTCTTGCTGGACCAGACCAGTGGTCCTTCTAGTTTAGCATCACGTTTCACACAGAGGCCAACCAGTTGCCATGGAGGGCCAAAGAACAAGGTATAGAGGTGAAGGACTTCTTCTGAAGGCCTTCCCCTGATGATTCCTCCTGGCCTCTGAATGTGGAGGTCTATGGCCTCTGAATGTGGAGATTACCTTCACTCACTTTGGTTAATAGTTACAGATGGACCTGACTTCTATGAATCTTTCCATGCAGTTGTGAAAAGCAGACATCAAAGAGCCAGAATAATGCCAATTTTTCAAAGACTTCTGAAGATCACAGATCTTGTTTCTTCATCTAGATTAGTACAGTATAATTATATTAGTGAATAAAATTATTTGGTTCAAAATTTGATTAGCCAATTTCCAACTTCTAGTCCAGCATCACAGAAAAAGATTGAGAAATGTATTGTCAAAGCAAGACAGGTGTCCATTCTTGCTTTCTCATACAGATTCCAATTCAATAGCAGTAGAATCTCTCCAAGGAAAGCAAAAGGGATCCTGGCACATGGACCCAGAGGTTATGAAGGGCACAACATTGACTGGAGTAGGGCAAAAAAAATGTATGCCTCCTGTGGATTAACTTTAAAAATAGCTAATTACCAGTCCATTATGGGGCACTATCAACTTTTTTTTATGGGAAAAGATTGGTTTGGTCCCTATTTAGTTACTTGAGGACAAATGTCAGTTGATCAAGGGAGGCCTTCAAATTGTTAAAAAAAAAACCAAGTAAACAGAGGGAAGCATGTGCTGCCCCAAATTAGCCACAGTGGTAGCTTTGCACAGACTCTCATGGCTGTGCTCCATGGCATTGCTCTATAAAACCATGACTAGAGTGGAGAACTCACCATTTGATGGCACAGAACTCTTCAGTACCTTGGAGTACAGACGATACTTTGGAGATAATCTATAAAAATAGATTCACAGTGAAGACTTTGGGATTTATTCCTTCACAACCGTTCAAAAATACAAACCTTTTCATAAGTCTCATAACACATATTACTGGGGGCCAAGAGTTCAACCTTACCAATACCAAGGAAGCTTCCAGCAGCATGGAAATGGGCAGCAGCATAGGCAATTTCAGGGGCAGAGAGGGAAATATAGATCCCAATCCCCAGAGCCTTTGGGATCATCCCAGAAACAGAGGTCTCTCTGCCCCCTCAACTTTCCTCTATGAGTTATTTAATGGGGCACTATTACTTTTCCGACCATGAGTTCAGTCTGTTATGTTGAATGGTCATGTATTTGAGTTCCTTCAGCTCCCCCCATCACCCCCTGGAGTCAATGCCATAGCGTCTTTCAGATCACAGGAAGTAGAGGCCCTTCTGAGTAAATCTGCAGTGCAATTAGTCCCTAAGGGGGAACTGTTTCTGGGGTTCTATTACAGACTATTATTAATAAGAAATGGGAGGCTGCCCTATATTAGATCTGAGGGATGTTAACATGTTCTTAGTGATTAAAAAGTATCACATGTTTTTTGTTTCAGACATTATACCCTTGATTCATTGAGGAGTTTGGTTTATGACTTTGAGTCTGATGGATGCCTATTTCCACATTTAAATAAAGAACACTTACAGAAAGTACCTACAGTTCCAGTGCAGAACTCTGTTCCTTCATTTTGGCCTTGCTATGGCCCCCTAAGTCTTCACCAAAGTCATGGCAGTAGTGGTAGCATACCCCAGGAACTTGGGTGCAAGATTTCCCCATAATTAGATGACTGATTAATAGTAGTGGACTCATCTACACTGGATTCTGTCTATTCTATGAGACCTAAACTTAAATTGAAAAAAAATCCAAGCTATAGCCCACTCAAAGGATTATACAGGACAACATCCAGAGCAGTGTGTTTCCACCACCAGAAAGGATATCAGCCATATAGTTTTTGATTGAAAAAAGGTTTCAAAACCTTTAGATTATGCATGGGATAGACCAGGTAGAGAAAGAGGTACTTTTCTCCCTTTCTCACAATACAAGAACTCGTGGGCACTCAATGAAATTGCTGAGCAGTCGGGTTAGAATGAATAAAAGGAAGTACTTCTTTACCCCAAAAGTGATTAACACATGGAATTCACTGCTACAGGAGGTGGTGGTGGGCTACAAGCATGGATGGCTTCAAGAGGGAATTAGATAAACGCAGGGGTCATTTGGGGCCTGAGCGAGGCGGAGCGATGCTCCGCCAGCCCAGGAGTGGGCACTAGGGCAGCCACGGGCCGAATCAGATTCTCTGATCTGATTGGCTTGCCGCCGAATTGCTGCTGAAATTCGGTGGCGGCTTAAAAAGCGGCTAGAGGGGAGGGGGTTTGAGGGAGAGGCTCCAAACTTATCCTGGAAGTTTCAAGAAGATTGGACCAGGGGGTCATATTCAATGGGCCCTCAAACAGGTTGCCCCATTCCCTCCATTGTTCTCTATGGTGGGGAAAAAGTAATGTTTTTCCCCATTATAGAGAACAATGGAGGGAATGGGGCAACCTGTTTGGGGGCCCATAGAATTGGACCCCGTGGTCCAATCTTCTTGAAACTTCGTGGGTATTTTGGGGAGAGGCCCGAGCAGCTACCCTGCAAGTTTGGAGCCTCTCCCTTAAACCCCCTCTCCTCCAGCCCCTCATATACCCTATGAGTTTTTGCCATTGACTTCAATGGACCATAGGGTATAATGGGGCTGACACTGACATTCGGCCAGCGGAATGACTCCTGAATTGGCTTGCATTGTCGAAACTGACATGTGGGGGTCATTTGGCAGCCGGAACAGATGCAGCCTGATTTGGCCTAATCTGAATCGGGCCAAAAAAATTCTATTTCCACACCCCTAGTGGGCACAAATGGCAGTGGTGGCAAGCCCCTCCCCCAGCTCCCAGTGGGCCTGTGGAGGAAGCGAAGCGAAAAGGGGTTTAAAGTTTAAACCCCTTCTGTTTAGAGTTGCACAGCAGTGGTGGCACAATCTTTCTACTGTATTCTATGGGGCCCTTCTCGCTTCACCCCCCCCCTCCCCGCCTTGGCAGGCCAGTTGGGGAAAGGAAGGGGAGGCTTTTGAAGATGCCCCTCCTTTTGCTTCCCTTTCTGACACACGTCTGGTGATGTCAGGGGGTGTGGCATATGCTAATGAGTTATGCCAATAGATATGTTAATGAGTTCCTGCACCTCTTTTTCTATGAAATTACCCCTGGATAAGCACATGGAGCAGAAGTCCATCAGTGGCTATTAGCCACAAGGTATAGATAGGAACTCTTAGTCTGGGGGAAGTGATGCACTGTATTCTTGGTGCTTGGGGGGGGGGCAACAGTGAGAGGGCTTCTAGTGTCCTGGCCCCACTGCTGGAACTCTGGAGGGCACCTGGTGTTTTTGGCCACTGTGTGACAGAGTGTTGGACTGGATGGGCCATTGGCCTGATCCAACATTGGCTTCTCTTATGTTCTTATGTCACTTCCAAAAGGCTAAACTCATCCAGAAGTTATTCAGGCTCGTGGCATCCACTACTATGGTGATCCAGATTTGCTGCTTCATTTTATTTATTTATCTAGAATATTTCTGTGCTGCCTCTTCAGAGACCTGTTTGACATAGATGATAAGCTTATAAAAACACAGTATAAAACACATGTCATTAGATATCAGTAGCATAAAAACTATCCATAATACAGAAATGAGAGTAAAGTAGGTGCAGGTGAGCCTCAAGGGGGAGGGCATTCCAATGGTGAGGTGCCATGACAGAAAATGCTCTGTCTCTGGTCACCACCTGCCTCAGGTGAGGCTAAGTTACATATGAGACCACTTCAACCTGGCTCATTAGGGCTTACCATCCATTGCAGGATCACCACTGCAAGAAACTCCATTGGCACAGGACCCACCTGTGGCTGTACAGAAAGTCAAAATAACAAGTGCAACCATGTTTTTCTTAGGACACTTCTGGAAAATAGATCCATTCTCTCATAAATATTATGAAGATCACAGTGTAAAAAGTGAGCATGCCATGAAAGTGTTGCTTGTTTTTGAGACACTTTTGTCCTTTGAATGTGAAACACAGATAAAGTGTAAACCTTGTGATGTGCTAGAACATTCATTCCACAAAAGAATTTATTATAATGACTATGAATCCATATTGGTATATTAAGTTGAATGGATGATATAACTGGCTTCTTTGTATTAGGTCTAAGGGTTTTGTTGTTGTTAAGTTCCATTTCATCAGGCTAGGACAAAACATGCCTTGGTTCTAGATGCTTATGAGCAAATTAATTAAAGCCCAAGTGCATAGTGCCCTTTGTATACAGTTGAGCCTTGTTCACCTGTAATGTAATGTGCTATGAAATGGGAATGAAAAGGGTCTCTTATGTCAGGGAATTTCATAAAGGCCACTGAGCTGGAAATCTATGAAGCCTGCCTTAATTATATTTAATTAAACAGGTTTCCTTTAATGATTTCCAGGTTCTGAAGTTCGCTTGCAAGTGCTCTATGGCTTTTGATTGATTTGTCTCTTTCCTGAAAGACACCCCTGTTTTAAAACGGCTGAAACCACTGAGTTTAAGGTTTTTCATTGTCATCTGAAGAATAATAGTCAATAGTAGTGTCTGAAGGCATTTTCTTAAGGGAACATTATACACAACTATGCTTTCAGTTTACTGTAAAACATGACGCTTTGGAACTTTTAGTACAAACTTAGTGGTTGCAAATGGTATTAGAATGCACATCCGAAGGTGTTAAATTAATAATGGTTTAAATGTCTCCTTCCCATCTTTGATGTGTCTGGGCTACAGCTTTGTGAATGTCTCAGTTTTACCTACTACATGCATGACTTGTTAAGGTCTGTTGGTTCACTGATGTGGGATGCTATGAGAGATTTCCATAATTCATGAAGCTGCTTAATTTTAAAAAGATTAAGCGGATGCAGGTATTTTGTCTGGTGTAGATGTCTGAAATTCATTAAATTATTTTCATTACTTCTTACCCCATATGGTCTTTGTGGCAAAAGTAGCGCGAAGAGTCTTGGATGTGAAGATTGCAACACAGATTTAAAAATAATGAAAGGACTGTAATACCATAGAGTTTTAGGGCGATTACCAGAGCGTCGCCCCGGCAACATGCCCAGCGTGATGACGTCACTTCCAGGTGATGTCATCGTGCCGCGTGCTTGTGAGGCTCCCAGAGCAGGAGCGGGACTCCCCTGCTCCTGCTGGTAAGTTACTTGGCAAACCTAAGCAGGGTGGAACAGGGCCTGCAGGCCAGAGCAGGCCTGTTCTGCCTAGGATTGCCAGGTCCCTTCGTCATGCCAACAGAGGAATTTGAGGGGTGTTCCAGGATGTCCTCAATGCGAGGCTGTCACCCATGAGGGATGTCATCATGATGGCAACATTGGGGGCGATGCTGTAATTTCTGGGCAAAACTCTGTGGTAAAATTGGCTTCAAACCATAGAGTTTTGCCATCAGACGGGTGCGTTGCTGCACAACACCCCTCAATGTGATGACATCACTTCCAGTTGATGTCATTTTGTCTGGGACATCACACAAAAAACACAATGTTGCTGGGGGTTTTTTTGGGGGGGGGGGGTTACCCACCAGCCAGTTGGCCAGCAGCAGACAGAAGCTCCCAAAACCAGGGGAACCCCCACTGGGACCTGGGAACTGGCAACCCTAGTTCTGCCACAATTTGGAGGGAAGGGCAGAATAGGGCCTGCAGGCCAGAGCAGGCCTGTTCTGCTGCAGACTACAAAATGCTCTCTTTGTATGGCTGGGAAAAAGAAGGGTTTACTTCTCATCTCTCACACCTACAACTGCACTGCACTGAGCACAGGAGAATTGCATACATCCACTGATGTACTTCTGAGTTATTCTTTGTGCATATTTGCTTGTAGTATTAAAATTCTGCATTTAGTTTTGCATAAGGAGCCCTTAGTGTTAAATTCAGATTTCTTTTTTCTGCCCGTGGCTTTAGTCGACATTTGAATGTGGCTTGCATGTTCCGCAAGCGCTTAAGTGCATGGACTCTAATCTGGGAGAACCAGGTTTGGTTCCCCACTTCTCCACTTGCAGCTGCTGGATGACCTTGGGCAAGCCATAGTTCTGTCAGAGCTGTTCTTGAAAGAGCTCTCTCAGCTCCACCTACCTCACAGGATGTCTGTTGTGGGGAGGGGAAGGGAAAGGAGTTTGTAAGCCACTCACACTCCTTCAGGTAGTGAAGGGCAGGGTATAAATCCAATCTCTTCTTCTTCTTCTCCTAAATGAGACCAAATGCATCGAGCAATAGGCAGGCAGAATGAGATAGAACAACAACATCCAGAAATTGCATCCATGGCTGCTTTTTCTCTTCTGCTTTATGTCTGCTTTTGCCTGTATCAAAGTGGAAATAAATCAGGTAGAAGAGTTTTTGACCTCTCCTGTTTCCGTCTTTGCATTCTGCCCCTGTTTGCTTGGGTGTCATTATTCTCCTTCTGTTTTGCATGCAACTTTGGGTGACAAAGCTTGGGGTGAAGTCGGGTTCTAAGTAAAACTGGTATCTTTCCCCGTCTGTCTCACTTTTTCATGTCCCAGAATGCAAACCTTTTTGAAAAGGCAACAGTGGAGTAATTCCTTCAAGTTTTATGTGGAAGTGCTAGTTGTAAGGAAGAGATGGAGTCCAACATTTTACACTGATTATAAAGCAGCTTTAGGCTTTGGTGGGAAGGCAAGTTTGATGGTGTGAGAAATGTAGGCTCTTTTTCATTTTTTGCAAGAAGAAAACTTAAGGGTTTGACTTTGCACATAGAAACGATAAATGTGATTGCTATAAATAATTTTCTTAGAATGGGCAGGTTGGAGCAGAATGACAGTACTTGGGAGGTAAGATAATAGTTGCCTAATTAGGATGTGGAACAAAGATCTAATTAAAATGAGAATAACTGAAGATCCTGTCTAACTTAAATGGACTCTGCATTCCATTTTTCTGTTCATATTTGTATAAAAATAGACACGAGCCACAGAGGAAAAATTGAAAGGTTATATGTTAAGCTTCTCATAAAATTATCTCCATTGCATGAAAGAGTGCTATCATACCGCTTGGTGCCTTATATAAAGTAAAAACTAAATTATGGTCAGGAGGATGCAGAGGGTCTAGCCATCCAAGCTTGCAATACGGTTAAAATGGCAAATATTCTAGACACTATATTGCAATTTAATACATACTTCCAGTGCATGAACAGTGGAGAATGGTTCCCCTTCCCTCTATCATTTTTTGTGCCTGCAAACAAACAAAATCTCATTATCAGCACTGCTGGTTGAGCACAGTATCAGTAGAAAGCAGCTTCAGAGGTCTGTTGCTTTGAATAAAATAAGGATCTCAGACCTGAGGTGATGAAGGACTATAGATCAGAGGTACACACATGATTTGCAGGCAAAGAGTCTCCACTGCAGTCCCTAGGATCTTGAGTTCAAAGGACTCCATAGGCATTCAGGAGGGTCGGGGACAAGGGGAAAAAAGCCCTAAATCAGAAGAGCTGCTACCAATTAAGGTGGAGACGATTTAGATGCATCGTTGGTTGATGTTACGTAAACATGTAGAAAAAGCCTCACAGATGATGTTTTCCTGCCCTAAAAATCTCGTACAGTTTCGGTGTGCACTGTTGTTCTGTCCCTTCTGCTGTGATCCCAAAGCACATTAAAAATGCTTCTTTCAGCAAGTTCATGTAGAATTTGGGTAAAAAAAAATGGCTAAGAAAATGATCTGAAGGCGTATGATCCAATTGTTGGCCAGCAAGGCACTTTAGTGCTCTTATGGATTTTGATATTCATAAGCTTGAACTTTGGGTTGCCCATATTGGAAGGGCCATGTGCTTTCTTCATTATAGGAGCCAGCTCCAGCCCATGCCAGGAGGCTGACACCCTAGACAGTTCACCTGAGACAGAGACAAAAGATTCCTCTTGCCATGAGGTTTCTTTCTGTTTCAGCACACTGGTCAACCCCTGCCCCCCTCCAACGTACCTGCATAGTTATGCTAACGCAGTTGCCTAGCAACTAATGTTCGGGCCATCACCCAGTCAGCCAGAGTCATTGACTAACAATAGATGTGGCCCAGGTGAGTCATCAGACCCTGCCCCAGTGTCTACTTCCTGGTGAGATCATAGTTTTGCAATATTGTCCATCCTCCGGCCCTCCTCCTTTTGTCCACTTTTAACCTATGGAAGGGTCCAAGAGGGACGGACCGCCTAAGAGGTGTGTTAGTGGGATGTGGTCTGATCAGCCCGCCCCAAGACCACCTAATAAAAGACCTTGCACAGAGGCATTCGGTCTCTTGAGCCATCGTCCCCTATCTGCTTTACTACCCCTTCAATCCAGCTTGCTGTCCCATACCCTTGCCTCCATCTTCAACCCTCTCTCTGGACTCGCGATCCAAGAGAACCACGTGGTCTCACAGGTTCAAGCCTCGTGTCCCATAGTCTTTCTATTTTTCTCCCCATCCAATTCTTCCATCGCTCGGACAACGCATCTTAAGGTAAGGCACTGCTTCCCCACCAACGAATTCCTGCTCATGCAAATGTGCTACTTTCTGTCTTTATTTCTTAGGCCTGTGTGTGTGATTATGTTTTTGGTATGCTTGAAATACACCATTAAGTAAACAACATTTAATTTGCTATCTGCCTCACGTGCCTGTTTCCTGTAGAACTCCCGGGAGGGGTGAGACCCTGGTATAGTTGGCAAGAACCCTGTATTTTGCTGATTGCTAAACGTAAATTAAAGCAATTCGGCTAACACAATTCAATGCTCATTCTAAAGAGGTCCAGTCACTCAGATGGTTTCCTGGATGAAGAATTGTTTCGGAACCCTCTGCAAGCTGCTCATAAGCTTTTGGATGAAAAGGAGGTATAAAACCATTCAATTTTGAATGTGGGAAACAGTACCGAATTGATGTTTCTACATTGCTCTTGTGTCATAAATAACTTAATCCGCCTTCATGTGCCTGGATTGATATTGCACCATGTAAGAGAAAACATAAATTTTCTGTTATTTTACAGGATGTAACTGAGTATTAGTTTTACCACATGGGGGATGGAATTCAGAAACAATCCTCACTAGAGGTAATGAGAAAAACTATGTCACTCTGTAGTGATATATTCCTGTCCAAACTGTCTTATTTTATTTACTTAAGTTATTTCTGTCTCTTGAGTGCATATAATTCAGCCTTTCTTCCAAGGAGCTCAACAACCCTACTTTCCCTGTTTTGTCTTCACAACAACCCTATGAGGTAGGTCAGGTTGAGAGAGAATGACTGGCCCCAAAGTCACCCAGCAGTTTTCATAACAGGTTGGTAAAACTTTTATTTTACTTCTTTCCAGTTTGCAGACAAAGCAGCTTCCAACCCCCCCCCCCAACAAAAATCCCCTCCCCAACAAAAAACCTTAGAAAGAAAAAAAGGCAGTGTAAAGACTTATATAATCAAAATAATAAAGCCTCAATAAAATCAATTATATCATACTAGCAGCAACCATATAATTACAAACAGTAGAAATGAAGTGGCTTTAAATAAAATCAGCAAGGATATTAAAACTGGTACCCCTCCATGTTAAAAAACAAACCAGCCCAAGTCCAGCAGAACAAGGCAAAGCCCAGCATGGGAGAACAGAAGATATTGGGAACATGGAACAACAATCAATAAAAGCCTGGCTGGGTAGGGAGAAATGTTTTTGCTGGGGGCCAAGCAATCCTGGGTAAACTAATGTGGACAAGCAATCAATACCAGGTAAGTTGGTGGAATCAATTATTAAAGGTAGAATTAGTAGGCATATCGATGAACAAACGCTACTGAGGAAGAATCAGCATGGATTCTGTAAGGGAAGATCTTGTCTCACTAACCTTTTAGAGTTATCTGAGGGGGGTGAACAAACATGTGGACAAAGGTGACCCAGTAGATGTTGTTTACCTAGACTTTCAGAAAGCTTTTGATAAAATTCCTCATCAAAGGCTCCTAAGTAAGCTCAGCAGTCATGGGATTAAGAGGACAAATCCTCTTGTGGATTAAAAACTGGTTAATTAACAGGAAACAGTGAGTATAAATGGGTAGTTTTCACAGTGGAAGGTGGTAAGCAGTGGGGTACCGCAGGGCTCAGTACTAGGTCTGGTGCTAGTGTCAGACGCTATCATAACACCCATGTATAAATCTATGGTGTGGCCTCAGTTGGAATACTGTGTACAGTGTTGGTCACTGTACCTCAAAAAAGATATTATAACATTGGAAAAGGCGCAGGAAAGGGCAAATAAAATGATTAAGGGGATAGAACACCTTCCCTATGAAGAAACACTAGGTTGGAGAAACAATGACTGAGGGGTGACATGATAGAGGTTTACAAAATTATGCATAGGATAGAGAAGGTAGAAAAAGAAGTACTTGTCTCCCTTTCTTACAGTACAAGAACTCATGGGCACTCAGTGAAATTAATGAGCACTAGGCTTAGAACAGGTAAAAGTAAGTATTTCCTTACCCAAAGAGTAATTAACATGTGGAGTTCACTGCCACAGGAAGTGGTGGTGGCTACAAGCATAGACAGCTTCAAAGAGGGATTGGATAAACATATGGAGCAGAGGTCCATCAGTGGCTTTTAGCCACAAGTACAGATGGAACACTATGTCTGGGGCAAGTGATGCTCTGTATTCTTGGTGCTTGGGGGCAACAGTGGGAGGGCTTCTGGAGTTCTGGCCCCGCGGGTAGACCTCCTGATGTGCCACGGTTTTGGCCATTGTGTGACATAGACTGTTGGACTGGATGGACCATTGGCCTGATCCAGCATGGCTTCTTTTATGTTTTTATGTTTTTAATCCCACAGGTTAGGCACCACAATAGAGAAGGCCTTCTCTCTGGTGCTTTCCCAGCTAATCTCAGAGTAAGGTTGCCAATGTCCATGTGGGGCCTGAAGTTTTTCCACAATTACAACTGATGTCCAGACTTCAGAGACCAATCCCCCTGCAGAAAGTGGCAGCTTCAAAGGGTGAACTCTATGGCATCACATCACCATTAAGTTCTCTCCCCTTTGCAAACTCCACCCTCTCTAGGCACCCCCCCCCCCCAAACTTCAGGAATTTCCCGAATGGGAGTTGGCAAGTCTATCTTAGAGGCAGGGAGTATATACAAAACATGGCATCTGTTGAGGACTGCCAGGTAGATTCCTAGGGGAAGAGATAGTCCTTTAAGCACCACTGTCCTTTTGAAGACATCAGTATCTACTAATCTCTTTTAAACCAGAAGTGTTGTGATTTCAAAAACCAGCTTTTCTTGTTGTAATGGAAGCTATCATGTCACATATTAAGTTTGTTGGAAAAACTTCCTTAGCTGTGACACATATTCTTGGCTATGCCCCATCCTGCCCACAGAACCATTTCAAAGCCCAACACCAGCTAAGTATTCCTGTCTAGAAATGTTCCCCAGATCCTTGTGACTCCTACCCCAAGCTTCTAGATCTACTGTGATTTGACAGAAACTTCCCCTTACCTGGAGTAAAAGGGCTGCATGCCAAGTCACAAAACTAGATGGGTCTCCTGCTTTACCAGTCACAAGATTAAAAAGGTAGATCATACAGTTCATTTATTTTAATGTCCATTCACAATACTTGTCTATTTGCATGTATAGCTGAAAGTCATCCAGTAAGGGATCCTGGGTACAGTCTGAAGGCACCTGACAGAGCAACTCAGCTGCCTGGATTGGATCAGTGTGTGAATAGAGGACCTCCTGGGAATCTTTTGTATGTTGCGTTGAGTTTCATGTTAGAAGGAAAACAAGTTATAAAGACAATAAATACCACATATTCATACTTGGGTCCATTCACCCTTAGTTACTGGGTAGGACTGAGCCTTGAAACTGGGATTTTGAATAGTGCCATTGCAGGGGAAATTTGGCAGGTGCTCTGGTCTGAACTATTGCAGGTTTGGTGAAGACTGCTGCTTTCGCACCTGTCCCAGCTCTGGCAGTGGGCCTCAAATGCAGCCTTTAAGAATGGCTTGAAGTTGTATTTTGTCATTTTCTCAGGTGAAATTAACTTTGAAAGGGCTGGGTTCTAACTTTCTCTGAACTTTGTCACACGAACTTTCACAGACTGTAGAAGGCCACTGATGTATGACTCCAGTGTGAACAGTTTTCAAATGTCACTGTGGGCATATCCCTTCATAAACTCTGAATGATGGTTCGCTTTTATTCCTTCACCTTATTTTTTACTGTGGGAAGATGTGCTCTTTGACAATTATTGTTTTGCTGTAAAAATGAATTACAATGAGTTGAACAGATGTTTCACTAACTACTTACGGAACGCACCGCAAAAGTGCACAAACCAGTATTTTTTATTGTTTTAATAAAGCCATCATTACACCCACTGGTAAAGCTGGCAATGAGATTCTTAATAAGGGCATGTTCAACGGTAGATAGCATCACATGGAACTTTATGTTAGCATAATGAAAAATGTATCACTTAACAGTGTTTGCATTATTCAGAGTTATACACATACAAGTGTCTGTTCTAATCCCTTGCCAATATGTTGTCTTGGTAACCAGTTACCTGAACACCTGCTCAGCTGCTACAAAGAAACAAGCATGGATGGTTATTGGCCACATTTAGTTCTGAAATGGAAAACAAGCCATCTAGCAAAAGATTAATATTTTATACTCCTATATGTCCCTTAACTTGGGTGTGCAGCAGCAAGTTTGGATCCTATAGAGAAGGCCAGAGTACAGCAGCAACGGTACTGCTTCCTTTTGTATGAAAACAAAGTCCAATTCATAGCTAAGAATCCCTTTAATCTATGAGGGAGGCCTCTGGGTAATGCAGATTTTATCTTATGAGGAACAAGGGAGGAAATGTGTTTTGTTAATCATTAGTAAGAGTGGTGCAGCAATTGATTTTGTACGTGTGTGTGTGTGCTGGCCTAGGTGATTGGAGGAAGGAAGCCTGCAAGGGACAAATCTCATCTGTTTGTCTATCCTGGACTGAAAGAACTTGTACTGTTCTGTATCTGAAGGCCTTCCGCAGTTACAATTGCCTTAAGCCGAAGCTTTCATACATTAGTAATGCCAGCAATTAGTTGGCTACAAATGCCTTAAATAAATAAATACATTGACAAGGAGAGTTCAGAACTGGCGACAGAACAAAAACTGTTTTGTCTTGTGCATTTCAAAGTCAAGAGGGTGGCTCAGGTAGTTCTATCAGTATCTGTTAGAAATGGTGTGCATTTTGTTTTGTTTCAAAAGAGGGTTAGCTGCAGTTCTGTTTAAGAACACAAGAGAAGCCAATGCTGGATCAGGCCAATGGCCCATCCAGTCCAGCCCTGTCACACAGTGGCCAAAAACAACAGGTGCCCTCAGGAGGTCCACCAATGGGGCCCTTCCCTTTCTATTTCTCTCCTCTCTTCTCTCTCTCTCTTACTGTGATTGCTGGTGCTGCTGTTGGCAGTGTATTTGGATGCTCTCTCTGTTCTTCAGCATCTTGATTCCCTCCCCTTATAATGTGTGGAAGAATCATACCATTGGGCCTCCTAGAAAATGTAGTCCCAGATTGTAGGTCCATGGGACCAATGGAGAAGTATGACGTGATGATGGGGAGACTGTGTGCCTGCCTGCCACCCTGTGGCAGCCAAAATGATTTCAGCACCATCCCCCAATACCAGCTTGCACAGGAATTGGCAGGAAGGGGAAATGCTTCCATTCGAGCTGCATTATCTCCTCTCCCTCTGGTCTCATTGAACTTTAAACCTAAAAACTAAGGAAGTTTTTCCAACAAACTTAATATGTGACATGATAGCTTCCATTACAACAAGAAAAGCTGGTTTTTGAAATCACAACACTTCTGGTTTAAAAGAGATAGCCATACACTAGAACAACAGTGAGAAATCAATATTAACTGATATTAATGAATGGTGTTGAATATTTTGGTTTCATTATTTGATTTCTTAATAAACAATACACTACAATATAGTTGTGAGGGCTAAATGGAAGCCTCCATGTTCAGAAGTAGTATAGCACTGAATATCAGCTATTGGAGCCAATTATAGGAGAGGAATACTGACACATTACCCTACCTGTGTGCTTCCTGGTAGCATCTGGTTGGCTACTGTGGGGAAAAAAGGGTGCTGTATAAGAGGAGACTTTGGTCTGATTTGGCAGAGTCTGTTTCATGTTCTTAGATGATGTCTTTGCTGCATGAGAAGCATCAGAAGTTTTGGCATTTTGTATGCACAGGGTGTGTGAATTGTGTATTTTGTGGTTTCCAGCTATACATTAAAAAGCAATGAGTCACTGAGAGCAGAGTCATTGGCTCCCCAGTTTCTTACAGAATGTATGCTCATCTTGCCCTACACTGAGTAAAATCTTGAGCCTATCTTCTGCTGCGCAGTGGAAAACAGCACGTAGGACTGGGGGCAGGCTCCCACTCCTGTGCCCTGTTTTCAGTTACTATGAGCTGTCTTGCCTTCTGATGGGGTAAAAACAGTGGTTGGCATAACTACATTTACACTATCACAAGGGAAGGATTTTGTATGGCATATTGTCGTTGAAGCACCGGCAAATGGATTTTTCAGGGGATCGGAGGGATAGATCTGACAAACTACAGATCTTGTGCAGCATCCTAGAGAAAGAGTGTCATCCAGCCTTCTGTCACTGGTGCACAATTATGGCAGCAAAACCCCTTTAGTAATGTTAGGAAAAAGGTACAAGGGAGGCAGTTTTAAAATTTTGTCTGTGTCCCGGCAGCTGCAGTACATGCTAGGACTGGCCCTTTAAAGGGGCAGCATGAAAGAGAATAGAAGAGTTAATGGGCGAAGAGTAAAGATGTGATATGAAACTGGTAGTGTGATAGAGAATGGGAGCAAGTGTGGTGGTCCATAAAAAGATCTGTGAAAGACACATGGAAGGAAGGAGGATGGTTTCCTAATGGGTAGAGTTATTTAGATAAGAGAGGCATCATGACAAAAATAGACAATGGAGGCACAGGGAAATATCAGAACCCCCCAAAACTCACAGGGTTCTGAGAAATGGGGCAAGAGAAGAGATGGGATCAGAGGGATCAGGTGCAGGTGGTTTTTGTAGAGGTGTCAGGGAAAGGTAGAAATGAAGTGATGATCAGGGCCAACATATGGGGTTTCAGCAGCAGCTCCATGTGAGAATGGGTAGACCAGGGATGATGAAAAGTTAAGGAGAAGATAAAGAAGAGTCAAGATGATATGCTTGAGGGACACTGCCAGGGAGACGTTCCATTTGCAGTTAAGTTGTGAGATCAGTGAAGGGAAAGGTGAGATCTGTCTTTGCCATAGTCTGAGACTGAAGCAGAATGTCATGACGGAAATGCCAGCGAGACAGGACTATAAAGGTGAAAGTAGTTATTAACATGTTGGTAGGTGACAGTTTGAAGCTAGGAGCACATCTGAGTGCCATCAGGGAGAATACACAGTGAGAAACAGAAGGTGACACAGGATAGAAAAATGCAGAGCAATGATGCTTTTGAGAAAGGTGAAGAGGAAAGAGAAATTGGGGGGGGGTCTTTCTTGTCATCTGCTTTTAGTCATGGTATTTCTCTCCCAACTCGGATAGGGAGGAGTTCCACCTAACCAGGGTAGACTCAGGACTAATTTTTGATGGGTCCTGAAGACACATGGCAGTTGGATGTAGTATGTCCATCATGCTAAGCTCATCATCCATGTCTTGAGATGAGTGGAGGTCCCCTGGGTTGCTGAAGGCCTCTCCTCATCTGAACTGGGGGTTCTGGCAAAAAAAAGAGGGTAGTGGTAGCATTTGCTAGCCAGTGCATTGTAGGCCTGTAAACACAGGTCAGGAAAAAAATAACAGAATCCATTTCACAGGTTGAGAAGAGCAGAATGGGTTGATATCTATTCTGCTAAAACTTTTTGGAGTGAAATCTTCTGGTTTTGCACATTTCCATTCTTTAGAAGTTCTTTCTTAACAGCAAGTCCCTTTCTTGGTGCTCTCTCATCCCCTGTCTTTCCTTCCCCTCTAGGACTTTAAAGTAAGTGTTCGGTATTGCTTTTCAACTCCATCTGAGTATCACTCTTTAAGGTTGCCAACCAGTTGATGTCAACTGACAGGAGTCCAAGGGGGCAGAGACGTGGGGAGGCAGTCCTGGGCAATAATGTTATATCACTTCCAGGGAGCCACGTCTCTCTAGGAATCACTTGAAATTCTAGGGTTTTACCACAGAATTTTTGATTCTTAGAGAGATGTGTGATGTCACTTCCAGGGTTTCCCCAGAAGTGATGGTGATTTTAAAATTTCTTTTTCTCCTGCCAGCTCTTGGAGTGCCAGTGGGCAACAGAAGTTGGTGGAGAGGAGATCTCCTTCCCTCAGTGGGAAAATGGCAAATTTAAACATCTCAAATGTTAGGGCTCTGAGCTGCAGCATATGTAGAAGAAATAAAGAAAAAAGATCCTTTATAAGTATATGCAGAATGCTCTGTCTTTCCATCCTTACCATTGAACAGTCACAGAAAAATCCCACATATGAGGAATCATAGATTTCAGGTGAGAGGCAAGAGCCTTTCCTGAAGAGGACAAAAAACTCTGTCCCTCTCTTTTTCCAAATTAAGCGTTGGCCATAAATATTAAAAAAGGCAGCATTATTATGCCGAGACTGACAGATGCCTTATTTATGTACAAAGTTGTGTTATGTAAATCTGACTACAACCTTTAATGGTTTGGTGCCAATTTGATTTACACTGTGAAGGGGTTATGTGGGAGAATGCCAGTGTTAAAAACTTTCTGGTAACAAACAGCAGGTTGTCTTCTGTTTCCTGCATTAGCATTTGAGTTCACTGTGGCTGAACTCAATTTGTATCAGTGGAGATTTATATCAAGCAGTGGGAAGGCAGGTCATATCCTACTGCTGTCTTGTGGAATTAGCATCAAGAATCTAGACTATTACAGCAACAAATAAAAGGTAGTTAGAGGAATAATTCATGTTCTATCAACCCTTGTAATGGTCATTCTACTGCTACGGTATCTCCTAGACCTATTACTTTAGCTTTCAGAGAAAAATCAATCTCTCCAGATTATTTCATTACAACTTTCTTTCTTTTTTTTTTTTTAAAAAAGAGTTCAGATCAAGAAAGTTCTTCACAGTTTATGGAAAGTTACCTTTAGATTTAATGAACATGAATAAAGTACATCTTATAGATGGTTTTATGACAAATGCTGCCAGCCGTTACACACCAGTAAAGAATAAGGGGTGCATATTTCACTCTCTCTGTTGGGCAGCTAATCAGCTAAGGCTTTGATCACAACTTTGTTTAGGGTTAAATGTATACTTCTTTGGTCTATATGCATCCTATCCTTTTTGCAAGGTGTTTGGAGCAGTACTTATGCCTTTTTACCAGGCATTATCCCATTTAGACTGAGAACTATTTAGTTTCATAGATTTTGTTTATGTATTTAAAAATATTTATCTCCCACCTCTCCACAAGATGCTTGAGGTGGCTTACAATAAAATTAAAGCAATAAACACCATCAATAAAAGTTACATTGCTTGGCATGGAGCAGGGATCCCCACCTTTTCGAGCCTGTGGGCACTTTTGGAATTTTGAGAGGGGCCGGTGAGCAGCACCACATTGCCACAGGAGGGGAAGCCAAGCACAATACTGCTTTCCTTGCTCTGCAAAAGAATTGCATGGCAGTCATGTTGAATACATAAAGCTGGCTTATTCTCAGAGATGAGCCATTGGTCTGCCGAAGACAGTATTATCTGTGCTTTGATTGGAAGCATCCACTGGGAGGACAGCAAGCTTGGAGAAGGAGGAAAGTCTGGGGGGGGGGGGGAGAGAAGGAGAAGGGGAAGCCCGGGTCCTTACCAAGCCTCCCAGTCCTCCAGTGGCTGTGGCTACTACTACATCCATCAAAACCCCATTGGTTTGAATGAAGACATCTGATAACAAGACCAACCAGAGGAAGTACTGATGGGCACCATGACACCTATGGGTGCCATATTGGGGAATCTGGCATAAAGCAATCATTATAGAAAAAATTGAGGAACACTCAACCAGATGCCTGATCAAAGAGATCCCTTAGATTACCAAGGAATAAAAGGGTTGCTAAAGGAAGATGGGGAGATAGCAGAGAAGCTAAATGAATTCTGTACATCTGTTGTTCTCTGTGGAAAGTGGGGCATGGATTCATGCCACAGCCACAGTTTTCAGGAAGGGAGTCTGAAGAACTGAGCCAAATTGAGATGACAAGAGATGAAGTTCTAGAACTGCTGGGGAAATTAAAAACAACAACAATAACAACAATAAGTTTCCAGGTCTTGATAGCATACATCCAAGAGTTCTTAGGGAACTCAAATGTAAAATTGTTGCTCTACTAATCTGTATATGTAATTTGTCACTAAAGCCACAGTATCAGAAGACTGGAGAGTGGCAAATCTTACACTGATTTTTAGAAAGGGATCCAGAGAGGAATCTAGAAATTACAGGCCAGTTATTCAAATGTCTATCCCAGGCAAATTAGTAGAAAGAAACTGAAATCAAAGTTAGAACTATTAAACACACAGAGGAACAAAGCCTGACAACAGAAAATCAGCATTGATTCTGCAAAGGGAAGTCCTGCCTCACCAACTTTTTGGTGTTCTTTGAGAAAATGAACAAATACATAGATAACAGTGACTTCATAGACATTATTCACGAACTTCCAAAAGGCTTTTGACAAGGCACCTCACCAAAGACTCTCAAGCAAGCTTAGCAGTTATATGATAAGAGGATAGGTCCTCTTGGGTAAACAACAGGAAGCAGAGGGTGGGAATAAATGGACAGTTCTTGCAGTGGAAGTAAGTAAGTAGTGTGGTCCCATAAGGATCAATATTGGGGCTGGTGCTATTTATTCATAACTGATCTGGAAGTAGGGGTGAGCAGTGTAAAGGCCAGGTTTGCAGATGACACACAATTACTGAGGAGGGTGAAAACCAAGGCCAACTGTGAAGAGCCCCAGAGAGATCTCCACAGATTGGATGAGTAGGCAATAACGTGGCAAATGAAGTGCAACATAGGTAAGTATAGGATGATGAATAATGGAACAAAAAATTCCATTTGCTGAGACTGAGAGAGAAAGATACCTTAGGGCTGTAGTGGATAGGTCAATGAAAGTGTCAGCCCAATGTGCTGCAGCAGTGAAAAGGGCAAACTCTATGTTGCAGATTATTAGAATTGGAAAATAATAATTATTAGGATTGGAAATGAAACAGACAATGTTAGACAGCCCCTATACAGTTCCATGGTGTGGCCTCATTTGGAATACTATGTGCAGTTCTGGTCACAGTGTCTCAAAAAGAATATTGTCGAGCCTTGATGCTTGAAATCTTATAACCTTGAAATCTTGCTGGTCTTTATGGTGCTGCTGGACTTGGATCAAGCTCTTCTCCTGCAGACCAACATGGCTACCCTCTGAAATCATCCACATTCAGAGGCAATAAGCCTCTGAAAACCAGTACCAGAAGGCAACTTCAGGGGAAGGCCTCAGTCTCCATGCCCTGTTGTTGGCCCTTCAGGTTGGCCATGGTGTGAAAGGATGCTGGACTAGATGGACCAAGGGTCTGACCCAGTAGGGCTTTTCTTATGTTCTTAGGTGTGTGTTTATCTGCCAATGAAAGACAACTAGGTTGTGGAATATGTGGATTTTCTTAGAGGGCATTGTGGGGGGCAACAGCAGAAAAGTTTCTCTTCCTTTCATGTCAACCCCCCTCACTTCACGTGCAGGAGAGATGTGGAGGAGAGCTGGCAACCATTATCTCTGTGTCTGGGCCAGACAGTATGGGAGGAGGCAATGCATTATATCCCCTGGTCCCAGACCATCTAAGGTTTCATGTAGGATTTAAACCCTACACTTTGAATTGTCCCAGAAACAAACTGGGGACCAATGAAGATCTTTTAAAATCTCAGCAAAATATTAACAGACTTCAGACAATAAATGAGCAGCTCTGAAACTTCTGAACTGTTTTTAAAGTCAGCCCCACATAGACCGTAAAAATGGAATTACAGGTACATCTATAGGCTGTTTATAGCCCTCCAACATACTTTCTCCTTGAAGTATTCAACTACAAATTCACATTCCCTATTTATCAGCTAGAAACATTAGTAAATAGTCTTGAATACCTTCAGACTATACCACTCTCTCTCTCCCTCTCTTAATTGCATTGTAGAGCAACATAGTTTGCATGCATGTATTTAAGGGGAGGGCAGATGTCTTATAAAATTATCCTGGTTTCCCCCCCTCAGTTACAAATGCAGTTTGTAAACAAGCCAGGGAACTTAGTCTAATTTTTAAAATTGGACACTTTATCATAGGTGTGGGAGAGAGTTGGGAAAAACAGTTTATATTGCATTTACATGTTCTCGTGGCAATTATTACAGGAAGGCTGCAAAAATGACCTATTGATTCTTACATCTTCTAGCATCCAGAATTACATGAATTTTCTTTTTTTAAAGAATGAGTTGAAATGTATTTTTTTCTCTGGGTCTCCATTCTTCTTAGGGTTGGCTTTTATTGGCAATTTAAACAGCTGCTACAGATGGGAACATCAGCTTTGTCTTGATCCCCAAATATGTAGTTGTTTCCCCTGTTTCCTTCTCCCAGATACACCTTTAATTGTGTAGCTCTAAGAAACCGGACTATGTGATTCCAAGAACATAGGTGTCACCAGGGCTTTTTTTGTAGAAAAAGCCCAGCAGGAACTCGTTAGCATAATAGGCCACATCCCTGACAGCGCGGCTCCCTCCCAGGATCGGCTTCCCCAGGTGCCCCGCAGCTTGCGGGGTGAATGGGGAACCCAAGGGAAGGAAGGCAGTTTCTGGATCGGCTTCCCCAGGAGGGGAGGCAGTTTAAACTGCCTTCTCTCCCTGGATCGGCTTGGCTTCCCCAGGTGCCCTGTGGCTTGTGAGATGCCTGGGGAATCCGGGGGGGGGGGGGGGGGAGGCTGTAGGCGTCGCCAACTCAGAAGCCAGCTGGAACTCTGTTCCTGTGCGTTCCTGCCCAGAAATAGCCCTGGGTGTCAGCATAATGAATGAGATCAAGGAACATCTAAAACAATAACTTGTCACTGACAGTGACCTCTGTTGTATGCTTATGATGAACTATGGCAGCTTTCAAAATTCAAAGGGTCAAAGACAGGCTGGGCAGATTGCATTCTCTGTCCACTGTGGCCAAGGTGAATTGATACTTCTGTCATCTGCAGGTTTGTCTGGGCATCTTTCACATTGTCTTAAAAATCCACTTGCACTACCTGATGTTATGTTTTTCCCCCTTGTGTTCAAACAACTTTGTAAATATCCCAGGGCTGTCTCAAATCTTCCCCATTCCCCCCCCCCCCCCCCATTGCTAATAAAACTGGTTTATCCCACACTTTTCTTTCCAAAGCGAAATGTATTTGCAACAAAGCCTCTGCTGGTAATGTGAACTAAGTTTTTCGGCATTGGTGACTTCCAGAACAGCCTGCTTGCCCAGGAAGGGGTGGGCATATTTGGGTGTTTTTTTTTAAAATTTGCATCCCAGTAGAGGAAGGTTTCTATGATGGAAGGTGCCTGCAGTGAAACAAGCAATCATTCATACTGGGGGCACCTTCCTCTGTGTGCGTGTGTGTGCATGCACACAAGTCCGGTTTCCTCTCTCTGCCTCTCCTTCTCTTCCTCTGGAGCTCAAGAAAACCGGGATCATGTCCTCCTTTTGCTTTACACTCTCTCCTGTAAGAGCCACCAGACCAGATTGTCTCTTGAACCTTCACACCTTTCTCCCAGTGGAGAAAATCCTTCTTTTTGTTACATTCTTTTTCCCCCCAGTTTAAAAATGTCAGGGGACTGGGCAAATAAATAATCTTTTCTGCTTCAGAGTTGCTGTTTGAGAGATTCCTGTGATTGACACCACAGTAAATGTACTGAAGTCAATGGGGCTACTCTTATATAAATCTGCATGCAAGGATCTTTGCACTTTCCCGTGTATTCCAAGGAAGAGAGGTGAAGCAAACACAAGGCTGCTGAAATGCTTCAGTAGCTGAGCAAACCCTCCCCCCCCAAAAACCCCTGCAAAAATTACAACAACCCTAGAACAGAGGGAACCCATGAGGGGAGGTCTGAACTGTACCTGCCAATAGTGGAATCATAAGAAGCAGCACCACACACACAAAAATGCGAAAGGCAACTGCAGTCTGGGGGAAAAAAACACCCTGGTTTTGTTTTGATACCATTTACACTGAAATCTGTCTCTATATCCAATGGCTATTCTATATAATGTATGGGACAAGAGCACTCATGGATTTGTTCTGTAAACCCCACCTGACACATTGCTGTGTACTCATAACTTTCCAGTTGGAACCTATTTCTTTGACCAGGCTTTAAGGTATACAAAGAGTTGGAAATAATTCCCGGTATTCCCAGATTCCCTTTTCTATTAACAATCCACACTAGTTAGCATTCATAAAGCCCTCCTGTAAACTGTACCAGTGTCAGAAGTCAAATAAGTTGCAGTTTTCAGCTCTATAATCATATACTGGCAGGATATGCCAGCCATCCCCCCAATAACTAAGCAAAAGCAGAAGTTTCCATACAAACCACTGCTGCCATGGCCCCTTGGGTGAGGTAAACCAAACATATTCTAACAAGAGTCTACCCACACTTGTGACATCAGGGTTACATAGTCTTTCCTTTGGTTTTGGAGAAGTAGCACCATTGCCTTCTGCTGATAGGGCTTTGTCACAGTCAGGGTGGGACCATTTGCTAGAAGTGGAGCAAGCTGATGTGGTCTCCTTGCATTGGAAGAAATGACCCACCATTCAATTCTCTATGCAGCATGCTCACTAGGATGTAGAGATGGCTTTTTAATGCAAAAGTGGAGCTATATAGTATGGGTGCTTCTTGTGGTTTGAGATAAGTGATGCTTAATCAGCGATCACATAGTCCTATAAAAAGGGGTCTGGGTCTATGTCTGTCTGTTCAGTTTCAATTTCAGTTTCCACTTTATGTCTAATTTTCCTGTCTTCTAACACATTATAAAATGGACATCAACTGCAATGTTGAGGCAAGGAGATTCAGTACAATGTCAACCGTTAATTAAACAGCAAAAAGAAAATATATAATTAGGTATGTTATCTTGCTTGGCTAATTAAGAATGATCCAGGATGGGAAAAAAATAATGATTTAACTGATGAACAGAGATGAAAGTAATTTAATCCAAATGGCAAGCTATGTGTCATCCTTTCGTGTAAGTGAAGTCTTCGAGCCATTCTTCTTTGAAAGCTACACTTCACAGACTGACTTTTCTTCCTGCCTTGACATCTCTCATGTTGACAGTGCAGAAAGTTTTTGTTTCTTAAATAATGGTTGAAAGATAAACACCCATACCTGAAGTTGAGTGCTCTGTGAAGAATCTTCTAGTAGATTTTAATTGTTCTTTGTACAGTATTTGTGCAACAAACCAAAGAAACTCAACCCATCTGTCAACCGTAATCATACAATGCCAGCATTATGTACTGAAAATGTTCTAAACCGGAAAGAAAATAGCCAACAAAAATACCTTCTAATTTCTCTTTGGCTCTGGTATAGTCTGTATCGATCAATTACATTTGCAAATGTTGCCTAATTATTCAAAGTCACATAGGCCTCCCTGAATGTTAAGACTGATTTTCTTTACTGACAAAATGTCTAAAGATCACCAGGAGGTGCAAAAAAAAAATCTATTGTTCCTCTGCGTTCGAATCTTGTTAAATCAACTTGCTGTTTGTGATAAATTAAGTCTGCACTGCAGGTCAGTGCATTTCTATTAACTGCTTATTATGGGAGAAAGTAAACTAGTACCATCAAGAACTTTACACATCCACCAAAGCAAGCTGTCTCTCTGTTTAACTTTTACAATAAATGTCCCTCAGTCTCTTACATGTGAGGGAAGAAACACCATTTGGCATTTAAACTTTAGTTGCCAGCCTGCATTAAAGCTAAGAATGAGCCTGGATTGATTACGCCTTCTGATTTAAAAGGTCAGAAACTGCTAAGGTGTTTTTCTTAAAGGAATAGATATTTAGCTGATTTACAAACCAATTGCTTTGAAGAGCAAATTCCTCAGTTGTCTAATTTGTATAATGAACAGCTTTCTCAGTTAAGGAGAAAATAGTGATACAAAACGAAGCTACTCTTTTGATTCACTTTTGTTTCCGGTTTTCTTCACTGCTTCTGTCATTATATATAAGACGAGAAAATATAAAGATAATAACATTTTCTATGGACTTTATCCCTTCCATTTGACAGTGATTTATATTCTCTCTCAAAGTGGGAGAGGGAAATAATGCAGAAAATTATACAGCAGTTACAAGAAGCTGAATATACTTTACTGATGATGGCTCCTTCTCAGATGTAACATTACAAAAAGAAGCCTGCAGTTGTATAGAAATGAAAATATAAATCCTTGTTAATCAGATTTATGACAATTATTTGCCTTCACTTGTCAAGTTAAGCAAAGTATATAATCACATACAAAATCTGGTCTCATATCTTGCCCCTGTTGGGGGATTCATTGAATGTCAAGCTGAACAAAGCCTAGAAAGCTTTTGAGCTTAGGGTGAATGCCAGTACTGATGCTAAACCACTGTCCATGAAGAGGTACCTGAGAATGTACTGTACTGAATACAGTGGGGCTTACTTCTGAGTGTTCGTGGTGAAGGACATGGCTTTCTGGCAGGAAACACCTGTGGCTACTGCAGGCAACTGAGGGGGAAGGAAAAGACTCACCTTTATCAATGTTAGCCTGATTGCCTTGATTTATGATCAATATTGGGGAATTATATTATAAAATATAGCAATAGGCAAAAGGGAACAACCACCAATATATACAGGGGTCCCGCTTCTTCCAGAAGAACCAGAAATAGACAAGGAGGCTGGGTTCAGTAATAAAATGGTTTCTTTTACTGAAGGATTTTTATTCAAGCAAACAATACAGCAATCACGCACACAGTTACACAGAAACTAGGAAATGTAGATAGAGCAGAGACATTTGCATTAGCAGGTAAAAACGTTGGTATCCACATCGAGGGTGATAATTACCAGTTCGGCGAGATGATGCATCCTAGTGGGAAAAATGATGGAGGCTAAAAGGGATTAGGGATCGTGTCCTGAGCCAGCAGAGACACATGGAAACTCTGGCTGCATAACCAAGAGTCTTACGGGACAGGGTAGGGTTCAGGATAGAAAAGCTAGAGAGAGAATACATTGCTGGGTGTCCTCTTTTATTATGGGGCTCTGGGGGGGGGGTTAACTATACACCCCCCTTGAGACCACCCCTTGGTGGTCCGCTCCAAAAGTCATGTCTGCAATGGGGAGAGGGCTTAAGGAGCTGGGCAATATCAAACTCTACCTGAACTGTGACAGAGACACCTTGAGGGCCGATATGACTCATCGGCTAGTCCCTTTGTGTTGTTGATTTGCCCTATTGTCTTAGGGCTGCAGAACCGGTTTCTTGGATGACCAAGTCCATTGTCAGCGGAAGGCAGGAAAGAGTCTTTTATGCCTTCGCTGCAGAGAAGGTTGGGGAGGAGATTGCCTGCGTGATGAAGAAGGGCTTCTCTAATGGCATCTGGAAGCACATGTTTAAACTACAATGGCGAGTGGCTGTTTCTGTGTGGTTTTCTGTGTTAAGGGATGTCTCTGGGAGCTGGTGACCTCGGGAACCACTGGCTCATCATCTCAGGCTTCAGCTGACATGTGTGTACAGCTGGCATCGCGATCTGGTCACACTACATCTTAGTCACTCTTACACATTTAGCAACATAGTCCATTATTAACACTTATAGACTTTGCATCTATAAGAGCACATAAGTGCCTTTCAGGGCAACAACCAAGAACCATTAATATCACTGTTAATATCACTGGCATCTCAGATATCACTGTTAATATCACTGGCATCTCAGATAGAACGATGCAAGAGCATGGTTGATGATTGGCTTAGTAGTTCCCAATATGGCCCAGGTTGCTGACAGCAACTGCAACTGCTGCCTCAACTGCCTCCTCACAACAGTTCCCATGAAGGGCAAGCTTTTCTATTGCTCCATGGTTGTGACTGGAGGTTCCTGCCAGTGTAGTGCCTCTTTGGCTGCTGCAGCTTCTAAATATTCATAGGACCAGGCTATAAGTGTTACAGGAGTAGTTTGAAAATACTTTCTCTGCCCTAGAAATTAATGCCTCAGGATCCAGCCAAAGTGTTTTCAAAGCACTTCCTCCACACTTTATGATGGATGGCTTGCCCATCGATAGTGAGGAGCCAACAAGCTCTGCCGTCTCAAAGCAGCAATCTCATGCTCTTTCTCTGATATATTGAGCCCAAGTACAATAACAGGGCTTTGTCTGTTGCATTTGTTTAGAGTGCTACACTGGTTGAATAAAGCTAACAACATAGTAGAATAATTTTAATGTTATTATCAGAAATATTATTGTATATGTACTCTGTCATGTAGGAATGCCAATTTCCCATAAAAATGGATTTTCTAATCTTTTTAGTGATTTTCTAAACAGAAAAAAGCATGCTTTTAATTCACACCATTGTGTTTGATTATTTATCTTATAGCTGCAGAAAGATGTCTGTACCATAAATGCATTCTATGAACTAGATTTGATTTTAAGGTACTCTTTAAAAAGATAGTCTTTAACAAGGTGCACTGCCCCTGGTTTCAGCTTATGGGCTGTATTACATCACTGTGCATTCCAAGACAGCTTTATCAACCAGAAAGCCCTTTGCTCTGGGTGTTTCCCTTTTGGTCTGTGTTAATCTCTTGTAAGACAGAATTTGTGTTACCTCTGCATTGCTTTAGATCACCAGGAAATAGACACACAGGAGGAATGCTGTATAATCACCAACAGTGGTAATAAACTTTTGTTAGGTTTTTCATCTGACCTAACCCTTGACTTCGGAGATTCTCAGATGAGCAAATCTTGGTTTATTTATGGCCATTGTGTGCATATGCAATTCCTGGAATCTTTTGTTGATAATAATTAGAGTGGATCTAGTAACTGTCAATTCCATGGAAGAATTTACTTTTCAATAACCTTTTCCCTCTCCCCTAGTGTTTGTATGTATATATATATATGTGCGTGTGTGTGAATAGATATATTCTGCAAGTTGAGGGTAACACTCAGTTCTTCTGGTTCAGCTGATAAACATTTGTTTGTGCAGTGGATGGGAAAGAGCTTGAGATGCCACCACAGAAAAGGCCCTACTTCTGATAGGCACCCTTCTTCATCGCTGAAGGCAGAGGCTTTGGGAGGAGGACCTCCACAAAATTTAAATTCAGTGTTGTGTGGTGTGGGTCATTCTTGATGGAAAGGTGGTGGTGTTTGAACGTGATGATAATGATGATAATTATATCCCCCCATTCTCCGATACCAAAGTAGGACAAAAGGCCAGTAACAATACAAATTAAAAACAATCCAATCCAAAACCAGATGGCTGTGAGTGGTGATGGTTTGATCCAGATGCACATAGATATATTTCATCTTCCTTCCTCACTGTTACTCTGGTTCCTGCTAACACAGTGCCACAAAGCACAGGTGAAGAACTAGAGGTTAAAACCTCTTTGGCTCCTTCCCTTCAGCTTGCACTCAAGGCTTATGCCATTGGAAAGCTCTGGGATCTTCAAAGGAGCAAAGACTCAGCAGATCTTTCACAGTTTGCCCAGGTTCCCAAATTCTTTCCCTCCCAACCAAGTAGAAAGGTGGAAGCAAATATGTCTAGTTTAAAAAGTAAAAGGGACACGGGGTGAGATGTGAAGAATCTTCCTTGTATCTTCCCTTTCCAGATACTTTTCTCACAGTTGTGGTTCTGATATCAGAAATGACCTTGGCTGAAACATAGGTGGGGAGAGGCATGGAGGTGCATAAATTCATGGGGGCAGCTGTATCCCCTCACCTGCATGCCCCTTTTGTTTTTCACTTCAAATCCCCAATTCTCTGTTCATACGTGATTTTGGTGTTCTGTGTTGATTAGATGTAGAATTGCCACAATCACAACTAGTTTAGCCTAGAAGTGATATTTAGTAATTAAGAAGGTATGCTTGTTGTTTTAAAAATACCAATTAAGTTACATTTTTAGAAGAATGCTTTGATTATTTAATGGCACATATTTTAAAATATTGATTTCCCCAACATGTTATTGCATTATTATTCCTACATTCTAAACAAAACTGCTGTGGATAAATTATCACTTACATTGTCATTGCTGCTTAATTTTACTTTGAAATTCAACAGCAATAATAAAGGCAGAAGGCTGGGATCCTGGAGTGTGTCCCTCTCCTAAAGTGGAAAGTACCTTTCAGGCCAGTTGGTGGGAGAAGCAGGACTGCTAAACAGCAGCTGAGCATGGATCAGCACAGGAACTGTCCAAAAAATTAGGAAAGAAAATCAAGAAGCCATGGAGCTGTCCATACTTGAAGGAGAGTTTGTCTCTAGAGGGCTGTACCAGAGAGATATGTGTAAGTTCAGCCCAGTGGGGCAAACTGCAGCTTCCTGTGGGCCATTTCAGGCCAGGATAATGGCACCGGGGGCTGTGGGGGAAGAGAAGGCTGAACCCCCTCTTCCTGTGTTCCATAGTCCCAATCCATATTGAGCCCCATCTGTCTGAAAATAAAGTTTAGAACATTTCTGGGTGCTCCAAGAACAGAACTCGTGATATGATGGAATGCCCTCCTCCCTCCTCCGGCCCGATGCAATGCCCTACGGTTGCTAGGTGTATGCTTTCTTTTATGGTCCAGGCATTCACCACCTTCTCCATTTTCAGGTTCCTCAGGGTGACTGCAAGGATCCTGGAGGCTGACAGGTCCAGTCAGGGAAAACCTACTTGGAGCATCCTCTGCCTATTGCATTTTGGGCTTTCCTGGGGGTAGGGAACCAGAGTCCCACCCTGTCCCTTAGGTGTGACAGGGACAGTGGGTGAACACTGCTCCTGTGACAATATGCCAGCCCATTCAGGTGCTGGTCCAGGGTAGGTTCTGACAGAGAGATATGGCAGGACAGGATTCTTATACAGGACATGCACACCAGCCTCTCCTTGAAAGTAGTGATTAGTGTACTGCAGTCTGTGCATCCCCATTAGTGAGGAGATAGCTCACTGGACCCTATGGCAATCCGCATGACAAGGTGATCATAAATCTTGAACGCTTGGTATATGAAATATCTTCCAGCAACAGAGAAGAAACAGCATAACTGCATTTTAACAAAGAACTTGTGTAGCACTAAAGAGTAATACAAACCTAATTTTCTTGCTGGGACCCCTTGAGCTATTGACTGGTTAGTTTCAAAGTCACGTACCTGGTACATCTTCTAGGTTTTTGTCTCTGAGAATAAACCTAGATGCATGCCTTTTGGTAATATGTACTACACATTTGCACTTTCATTCATAATAATATCATCTCCATAAAATGCATAAAAGGTTATAGCAGCAGATCTTTCTAAGTCATTATACTGAATTTTAGCACCTGTTTAAGGACAGCTTTGATTAATGATGCACAGCAGTGAATTTTAGCACCTAGTTTGAAGGGGGATGTTTTATAGATAACACAGCTCTTCCCACCTGTGAGAACAGTATAGATCTGGTGTGTAGTAACAAGGGACATAACCCAACCCAAATTAGTAATGTTTCAATGTCATTGATTTCAATAGAACTGTACAATTGCTTAGCTCCTATTGAAGTAAAGAGGACTTGATTCAGTGCACTTAACTAAAGATGGAGTGCAATTTCAGAACCATGTTGAGCTGACAGACTGCCCTAAAACAATTTTTGCACTTCCTTCAAGAACATCATGGATTTCTTTGATAGACATGATACCACTCGTTGGCACTGAAAGGAGACAGCAACATATAAACAGGAAAATATCTTCTTGTATACAGTAAGGTAGCTGTGAATGTTCCATAATGAGAATTAAAAAAAAAACAACACTGAAAAATTGCATTTAGGTAGCACGTTATCACTGATGTATTATGTAATGGAGAGTGTTTTAGTGGGAGAAGACATTGCTTTCATACACATAGGGAGAACATTCATTGTAAGTGCAAATCCAAAATCATCTTCTGTAGACAAATGAAGAGATAAACCAAGAAATAAAACACCTTAAGAATGTGGCTTATGTTCAGCCATGTTTCCATGTTCCCTCAGTTTTGTCTCTGACCTCTAAGTTTGGGCTGAGACCTGCTTGCCTCTGTGGTTTCCACTACAGCAAATAAATAGTTATCAGGGAAACACAGGAAAAAACCAGAGATCCACCAGCAGAAGCCACATCTGATTCAACCCTGCCAACTGGAGAGGGATAAGCACCCTGGGGGGTCACCCAGAAAAGTCCGACTGGGCATGCAGGCTGTTAATCAATGATCCTCACAGCTCATCAGTGGATCTTCTCAGACAGAAGATCCCTATGTAAGGAGGCACAGAAGTAAGGGCACAAATCCAGTATGCAGGAGGATACTCTTTATACTGGGCTTGGGTGTGGGATGGCCTCCAAATAGAAAGTGAGCCATATTTACACAGGCATGGGTCTAAGGTACTGGGGCATCTTGACCATACATGGTCACAGATGGAAGATGTAAATGTGCATCCTGTTTCCCATTCAAAGGCACCAATATTTCTCTGGGCAGTATAATATAGATCTGAATAATGGTTGCATGTAACATGAGCATCTGGCTTAATCATGCAATGGCTTGAGCATTTAGCTACATCCATACTGGGAGCGCAGGAAAGGTTAAATACTTTCTTTCAGAGTTTCCTTTAACATCCCATTAAAGACTTGCTTTCATACCTGCCACCCACTTGATACACATATGTAGCTTGCCTGATTTCCTTCTCATCCAATCAGCAGAGATCTGAAATTCAAGTTTGTGCAAGGTTACCATTTCTGTGTGGGACTAGATGTGGTAGTGGAGTAGTAATGCCTGTACCTTAGCATATTTTCTTTCTGTATCTAGCTCCCAATATTTCTGATTAAATGTTAGTTTAAAACAAAAGCTGGGATGGTGGGAAAGTTTTGGAATCAGCTTGAGATCAACTCTATGCCGCCTTCCATAGATGGGTTTGCTGGTAGTATATTTTAATGGCTGAAAATACACAGGGTTTGCCACTTCTGTCCAAATAACTTTTCCTTTTGTTCTCCTGGTAGTTTTCATCCAACTGGTAGGAATTAGATAAGCCTTCCTTTACTTTTAACTTATCTATTTGTCTTTGGAAAAGTAATAAAACCTTATTTCCTTCTTAACCTGGTTTATGAAAGCACAGCTGTCACAATAACCTAGTATTAGTAGTAGACTTTAATAAAAGAAGGAAGAAAGATGTTTGCTGGAAGTATGCAATAGGCTATGTAATTTAATTGTTAACTTTTTTGTATGCTTAATTTTAGGAGTTTTAAAAAATGCACAGTAAATTATGCTTAATAGCTCTTATTGGAGATACATACAGGCAATTACATTGAAACAATTAACATCTGCTAATAGGGTGGAAAAGGACATGTTAGTCAATAGTTATGTAATGCAGAGTAAAGGTAAACATTTAAAATGAAACCACACTTTGAATTATTAACATGGTTTTTTTTCCCTGCCACATCATGAAATATTGAAATAATTGCAGACATTGTTTCTTTCTAGTATTTTTTCATGATTGTAATAAATTCATTTAAAACTTATAATGGTAGCAATAAAGATCTGATGAAATGGTAGGAGGATATACAATTCCAGGCGAGTTGGCACATGAAGCTGCTTGGCCAGGTGAATGAATGTGGGAAATCAGCATTTGTAGAGAAGCAATGAACACTGTCCTGGGCATAGAGAGTGGCAAATTCCAATGGGTGCACAGATTTATTAAACAAGACATTTCAGACCCAGTTTATTCCAGCTACTTATTAAAAATATGTTTATTTTTTGCCAAACCAGTAATGGAACAAACCCTGTCTACTCAACTCAAACCACAATTTACACGTAGCACCTTTGAACATTAAAAAACACAATTTTATTTGGATGCTTGCCTGTGCTATAATTGCATTGCAAATATTTTTGCAAATGCACGTTATCACAGTGTTTCCCCTTGGTTGTCCCTGTCCTCTGTCCCCATCCAATGTCTGCCCAGTCCACCCACTGGGAAATGTAATTCTAAAGAGGGTTCTCCCCCAAGGTTATCTTGAACCTATTGTGATTGTGGGAAGCTGAGTGGATCAGGGCGCCAGTATTCTAAACAAGCTACCTGCCTTTCCAAACCTGAATGTGCTGATCCAGTGGTCTAATGGGACTGACATATTTTCCCTATTCTTGCATTGCCACCTGAGAACAGTAATTCAATCCACTACATTCTGAGCATCTGTCAGAATGCTGGATGCAACCAGTTTGTTAAAAAAATCTCTGGCTCTTTCGGTCTGCAAGATAGTAAGTGTCTATCCCTTTTTTGTCTGAAGCAATGATGGCTACAGGCTTACAGACTTTTACCAAGATACCCACGTGAGAACAAGATGAAAAATGGAAGGAATCAAGCAAGTAGAAAAGAGGCTTAGAAATCAGCAAACTGAGTTCCAACAAAGTGTCCATCACTGATAGTCTGGAGGTCACAGAGAGACCCATGCAGTGACAAGAGTGGCATAAATTGGGTGATACTCTTTACCAACAAGTCAAGAAACAGAAAAGGGAAATTAGTTCCTTGGAAATGGTTTGCTGTAGTAAGTACCTATGGCCAAACTGTGAAAAGTGAAGTTTCAGCAGCTTCTTGCTAGTGAATTCAGAAGACAGAATTAGGCTGCCATCTGATGCTCACTTAATTAAAAATTGTGTGTCCGGGAGGGAAAGATTCAGAAAGCCCAGGTGCAAATCCCCATTCTACCATGAAGTTCACTGAGTGACCTTGGGACAGTCATTCTCTCTCCCCCTAATGTACCTCAAAGGGTTTGGAAGACAAAATGGAGGAAGGAGAATGATGTGTGTCATTCTCCCCTCTTCAGAGCACTGGGCTGCCTTTTTCTCTGAATGCAGCTCCTGTAACCTAGGAAATACACTTCCCACAACCAATGCTCCCTCTAAGCTGTGGAGTCTTGTGAGCAAAAATTCTACTTTGTGAGCTACTGGCATTAAAGTTGTGAGTGAATGACTTGGCTGCTGTATAAATTATTTGGGTCTGGAGCCATCCTTCCTGAGCTAAGACAAAAATGTGTGAGTTGGAGGCTAAAAAACGGTGAGCTAGCTCACACTAACTCAGCTTAGAGGGAACACTGCCCACAACTGTCCTGATGAAAAGCAGGATATACCTGTGCAGATAGATAATATTCTCTCCTTTCCCAAGGTCAACACAAGCTGAATGACCCTTCCAGGGTTGAGATTTCTTTTTTAAAAAATTACGGTTAGCACCACACTTTACCTTGCAGTTTATATGTGCACCATGTATATACTTTATCATATTTATCATGTGACAGCTGGATCATACAAAACGAGTGCTTATCACTCACTATCTAAAAACATGCTTATCACTGTCTAACATGGTGATGTGGGAATGCCACTGCTGGGAGAATACCCCCATTTATGGATCCTCATACAGAGCAGCAGACTTTATGAATGTCTTTGCATCCAAGAATCTCTGCATGCTCATCTGTACAGTCAGGGTGGTGTAGTGGTCAGAGTGTCAAACATCAGGTTCGAATTCCCACTCTGCCATGAAAGCTTGCTGGAAGACCTTGGACCAGTAGGGATGCCAGCCTCTAAGTGGGACCTGGGGATCCTCCAGAATTACAGCTCATCTCCAGACTGCAGAGATCAGTTCCCCCAAAGAAGATGGATGCTTTGGAAGGTGGAATCTAGGGCACTGTATCCTACTGAGGTCCTTTTCCTCCCCAGGCTCCAGGAGTTTCCTAGCCTGGATCTGACAACCCTACCCCCCACCCCTGACCAGGATGGACCTGGAAACCCTATGGGTCAGTCACACACACTCAGTCTAACCTATCTCACAGGGCTGTTGTGAGGATAAAATGGAGGCTAGGAGAACGAAGTAAGCTGCTTTGGATCTTCATGGGGAGAAAAGCAGGGTATAAAGGAAGTAAATAAATAAAATCCAAAGCTGGCAAAAGGATAGGGCAAGTTTAGAAGGCAGGGGCCGAGTTCATAAAGGTGAATGAACAGGTGCGTACCCTGAGGGTACTCTTGGACTGAGGCCTACTGCTGGGTAAGCAGTTGGTAGCTGTGGCCAAGAGTGCCTTTCACCAGCTTCAACTGGTTAGCCAGCTGTGGCCTTTCCTGAACAGAAAAGATTTGGCCACTGTAGTGCATGCCCTGTTACATCTGGATTAGATTACTGCAATGTGCTGTGTGAGGGGTTTCCCTTGAAATGAAAGTTCCCTTCAGAAACTTCATTTGGTACAGAACACTGCAGCTAGGATGTTGTCTGAAGTGGGTAATAGGGACCATATCACGCCAGTCTTGGCCCAATGGCTTCCAATTTGTTTCTAGGCTCAATTCAAGATGCTGATCTTGTCCTTCAAAGCCCTATATGGTTTGGGAACAATATACCTGACAGACCATCTAATACCATATGAACCTGCCCAAATGTTATGGTAATCTTCAGAGGCCCTGCTATGGGTGCCCCCACCTTCTGAGGTTAGGCATGTAGCTGGCAACTCAGGAGAGAGCCTTCTTGGTCATGGCACCAATACTCTAGAACTCTCCTCCTCAGGAATAGTTGTCTGTCCCCTTTTCTTATCATCTTTTGCCAGTGGGTGAAGACCTTTTTATTTCATTTGGCTTTCCCTCAATTATCCCTACTTCCTAACCAATATTTACCAACAAGTCATGAAACTGAAAAGGAAAATTAGTTCCTCAGAAATGGAGATTTACATTCTTCAACCCACAACCTGCTTGTGGTGCCTGGCCCCTGGGATGTTTGCCTGGCATCCACTAGGACAAGGGCCTTCTTTGTGGTGGCCCAGTCCTGGTGTAACCAGCTGTCAGATGGTGTGTGGGCCCTGCAAAACTTATCTAAGTTCTGCAGGGCCTGCAAAGCAGAGTTCTTTCATTTAGGTTTTCATTAGTCAGGTCTGTTTATGTGGGGTGCCTTTTAATTTTATTTGTATTATGTTTTTAATTGAAATCTGTTAATATTTTAGCTGTTGTTAGCAGCCACAAGACCACTTGGTGGTGAGAGAACATAAGAACATAAGAGAAGCCAATGTTGGATCAGGCCAATGGCCCATCCAGTTTAACATTCTGTCACACAGTGGCCAAAAATACCAGGTGCCATTAGGAGGTCCACCAGTGGGGCCAGGACACTAGAAGCTCTCCCACTGTTCCCCCCTCCCAAGCACCAAGAATACAGTGCATTACTTGCCCGACACTGAGTTCCTATCTATACCTTGCAGTTAATAGCCACTGATGGACTTCTGCTCCATATGTTTATCCAATTCCCTCTTGAAGCCGCCCATGTTTGCAGCCACCACCACCTCCTGTGGCAGTGAATTCCATGTGTTAATCGCTTTTTGGGTGAAGAAGTACTTCCTTTTATCCATTCTAGCCCAACTGATCAGCAATTTCATTGAGTGCCGATGAGTTCTTGTATTGTGAGAAAGGGAGAAAAGGACTTCTTTCTCGACCTGCTCTATCCCATGCATAATCTTGTAAACCTCGATCATGTCACCCCTCAGCAGTCGTTTCTTCAAGCTAAAGAGCCCCCAGCACTTTAACCTTTCGTCATAGGGAAAGTGTTCCAACCCTTTTATCATTCTAGTTGCCCTTTTCTGCACTTTCCCCAATGCTATAATATCCTTTCTGAGGTGTGGTGACCAGAACTATACACAGTATTCCAAATGAGGTTGCACTATCGATTTATAAATTTAACAACAATATATTTTAACTATTTTTTAGAACTCTTTTAAAAATTTGTTTTAATGAGGTATGTTTAGAAGGTGAGTTTGTTTCAATGGTTTTATAAAGTAATATTATAATGTATGTTTTAAATTGTTAGCTGCCTTGGCGGCCCTTGAAAAGGCAGAAAGATGGGATATAAATTTTGTAAATAATAAGATAAATAAATAATAAAGTTTGGGAAAGCCACATCTTTAATGGATTGTGTGACTCTGTATCCATGGAGACACTAATGATGAGAATTTGCAAAGCCACCATCAAGGGGCAGGATTCCAAGGACAGAGCTGCACTTCAAAGGTTTAGGTAAAGAATAAGGAAAATTTATCTCTGGAAAAAAGGACCATTGGTGGGCATCTAAAAGCCTGCCTTAGCCTGATTAATAGTTCAAACACGTTTTGTTGTCATTTATAAGCATCTTGTGTTCAGCAGTTGTACTTTTCTTTTTGTCAAGTGTCATCATTGTCTTGTTCTCTCAAGAAAAATGATTCTTGGGTAACGCACTGTCTTCATGAAAGAGAATGGATGTCATACATTTCAGTGCATCTTTCATTCATGCCAGGGGAACATTTGTTTTCTGTGGGATTTAATTGCTTCGTCTTTACTTTGCTCTCTGCCTGTTCCTTGTTACAGGGCTTATATTTTTTTCTCTGAAACACAAGGTTTTTAAAAACCAAACAAAGAGCATTGAGATGTCATGGTCCTGTCCCCCCCCCCCCCCAAACGGATAATGGTGTATAAGCTGTTGGTATGGTGTTGCCTTTTGTCCTTGTTGTGGAATAAGGTGGCCAAAAGTGGGGATAACATTGAAGTTTAAAGGAGATAACAGTATTTTGTATTTTTCCAGGTGCATACCAATTTAGTTCATACTGCAATGGCATCCAGACAAGAACCACCACAGAAACTAACACAAGACTCTGGGATATGGAAAAAATGTGAATAACTTGATCAACCTTATTTGAATTGCATTGTTCAATGAAGAATTGAGGTGTCCATCACCTATAGTATTTATTTTGCATGTGTGCCTATCCAGCTCCCTGCAAGCCATGTCAGTCACTTACCGATCTCTGCTGTTCCACATGGCTTAGTCCAGGTCAGAGCTTGTATCAAGGATCGACATTACATCATTCTCTGTTCATCCTGTTTCCATGTTCTCTTACACCTTGCTACTATCTTTTCCAAACCTGATTTGATACAATGGTTTTGGAAAGATCATATTCAAAGTGCTGCTGGCATTGTGTGGATGGGAAAGTGTGCATTTCGTAGAATCATAGAGTTGGAAGGGATCTCCAGAGTCATCTAGTCCAACCCACTGCACAATGCAGGAAATTCACAAATACCCCCCCATACCCCCAGTGAACCTCGCTCCATGCCCAGAAGATGGCAAAAAACAACAACAAAAAAACACCCCATCAGGATCCCTGGCCTGGAGAAAAATTGCTTCCTGACCCCAAAGTGGCAATCCACATTTCCCTGGGCGTGTAAGAAAGGGTCACGAGAACTAAGCACTGATGCAACCCTTCTTGCCCTCCCTTCTAATTATTTACCTAAGTTCACAGAATCAGCATTGCTGTCAGATGGCCATCTAGCCTCTGTTTGAAAACCTCCAAAGAAGGAGAGCCCACCACCTCCTGAGGAAGCTGTTCCACTGAGGAACTGCTCTAACTGTCAGGAAGTTCTTCCTAATGTTTAGCTGAAAACTCTTTTGATTTAAGTTCAACCCATTGGTTTTGGTCTTTCTGGGGCAACAGAAAACAATTCCACACCATCCTCTATATGATAGCCCTTCAAGTACCTGAAGGTGGTTATCATATCACCTCTCAGTCTTCTCCTCTCCAGGCTAACCATACCCAGCTCCTTCAACCTTTCTTCACAGGACTTGGTTTGTAGATCCCTCACCATCTTCACTGCCATCCTCTGGACATGTTCCAGCTTGTCAATATCCTTTTTAAATTGTGGCGCCCAAAACTGAACACAATACTGCCAGGTCTAACCAGAGCAGAGTAAAGTGACCATCACTTCACATGATCTAGACAGTATACTTTTGTTATTACAGCCCAAAATTGCATTTGCCTTTTTAGCTACTGCATCACACTGCTGACTCATGTTCAGTGTATGGTCTACTTAAGACCCCTAGATCCTTTTCACATCTACTATTGCCAAGACAAGTCTCCCACATTCTATAATTATGCATTTGTTTTTTTTCTTACCTAAATGCAGAACATTACATTTATCTTTGTTAAAATTCATTTTATTTATTATAGCCCAGTTTTCTAGCTTGTCAAGATCCTCCTGTATCCTGACTCTGTCCTCTACTGTATTTGCTAACCCTCCCAATTTAGTGTCATCTACAAATTTAATAAGCATTCCCTCTATCTCTTCATCCAAATCATTGATAAAGATGTTGAACAAAATAGCTCCCAGGACAGATCCTTGAGGCCTTGCCTTCATTGGCACCATATCCCTTACCTCAGGTCTGTGGTGGCTATTTTCCCCTTCCACTGAAAGGTTTTTGAGGGCTTTTAAAAACTGCTAATATCTATATCACTGTTATGTTATGTTATGTTATCATTACCTATTGCAGCAGTGTACTAGTTCCCAGTTATAAGTCACAGAAAGGAACTAGCTTCATGTTCCTCCTCATAACTCTGCAACCAATAGGGTTTTTTTTTAAATGCATGTTGGGAACTTGTACATTGTTGCAAAATATCATTGTGAGAGAACAGCCTGAGATTCTGGAAAGCTGCTGCCAGTTGCTTTCTCCTGAAGATGTTTTGTGATTGGATGTCGTCTACACCTGCCTTGGTGGGCCAGAAAGTATATTTGCTATTTATTTATTTATTTATAGATTAGATTTCAAACTGCCCTCTCCTGCCAAGGCAAGGCTCAGGGCGGTATACAACATAATAACATCATACAATCCATAACAAAATGCTTAAAAACAGAGGAGGAGGGGGACTTCCAGTAGCTGGCGCTTTAATGGCGGGCACTTCTCTCCACTGCTGCGGGAGAGGTGACCCACTCTTGGCAGGATAGAAGGGGTCCTGGACTGGAGCTGGACCCCCAGGAACCCTAGAGAAGGGACCCTGCCTGGGATGCTTGAAGGTAGCTTCTCCCAGCGGTGGCGACCGTGGGATTGAGGCTCCTTCTTACCCCTGTAGGTTCACCTGCCACAGAAGCCTTCAGGCTACTCAAAGTGTAGCCATGAAGCTGCAGAAAATGCAGAGTGGAGAAGCGATGGACTCTCAGATATGCAATGGTTAAATCGTGAGTCTCAAATGAATCTCTGAAATTGAAGCGTTTGAGGGGTGGGTTGGAGGATCAGATTCCCCCTCCCCTCCCCCGTAATTTATGGCTTGAGACTTTCACACGCTCCTGCTGTTATTTTGGAAGCGTTGCATCGGTGCTGGAGTGCTGGATCGCACAGAGGAAGCTCCTTAAAGGCATTAGTGTGAAAAAGCGATATTATTTTCTTTGGGATCTCTTATCTAACTGTAAACAACTGAGAAAAGAAAGGAAAAATGGCGGGGAAAAAACCCTCTCCGAGAGTCAGAAGTTCTGTTCTTAGTTCAAAGGGCGAAACTACTGAGCTGAATGCAGTTTTATCAGCAGTACTGTGACCCCTGGTGGAGCAGCTGGCTTCAGTCAATACTAAACTAGATGCTATGCAAAACGAAATCATGGAGTCTGCCAAGAGATCAAAGAAGCTGCAACAAGACCTCCAGGAAGTGAAAACTGCAGTAGATAAAAATGACTCAAGACTGCAGAAAATGGAAAAAGAAAAAGCTTTTCAAAATGACAATGTTTTAAAACTTCAAATGGACCGTTCAAACTTCTTCTTGAGATTTCAGAACATTCCTGAACAAAAAGGAGAGAATCTTAAGAAAGTGTTAAGTGAAGCATTGGTGCGTGTGACAGGTTGGGAAGCAGAGAAACTACAAAGCGATATGGATATGGCCTATAGGACCTATCCAGAATTTGTAAAGAAGAAAAACCTGCCAGGTGAGATCATGGTTAAGATTCTCCAAGAGATCAACTAGATGCGGTGTTAAAAGCCACAAACAGAGCGGTTCTGAAGATCCAAGAAGAGGAAATTAAAGTTTTAAAGGATATTCCATTTGAAATCAGGAAGAGAAGAAAAGCTTACAGGAGTTTGACCTTATGGTTGCAGTCAGAGACTATTTCCTATCGTTGGGACATCCCGGAGGGCTTGATGTTCAGCTATAAAGATAAGAAATATAAAATTGACTCTATTGAAAAGGCGAAAACATTCCTGGAAAAGCACAAGAAGAAGAAGGTAGAGACTGATCCGGAAGATTCACTAGCACAGCAGGAGAGTATGTATGGATTTGATGGCTCAGAAAGTTGAGAGACTGAAGGAGAGGACTTGGACTCAGAGAAAGGGGCAGCCGCCCCTAAGTACCAGGAAGAAGGCAAGAAGAAAAGAAGAGAACCAAAGAAAAAATAATGTTATAAATGTTTATGTTGTTATAACACACTATATCCTGTAGTTTTCAAGTTTATGTTTTAGGTTGCTTCATCTTCTGTATGTGATCCAGGTGTCTAGCGTTTAAAATTAATTGTAAACAGCAGGAAGGATCTAACAGCTAATACCAAGAAGTAATATTGCTTTTCAGTTATTAACAATGTTGACATTTTCAATATTCATGACCGCATTTTCTGTATACCTTAGGGTAGTTTAGTTTGTAGTTTTTAGTTTAGGTGTAGGGTTAAAAATCAATAAAATCTTTAAAAAAAAAAACAGAGGAGGAGGAGAAGAAGAAGAAGAAGAGGAGGAGATTGGATTTATACCCTGCCCTTTACTCAGAGTCTCAGAGTAGCTTACAAATTCCTTTATCTTCCCCTTCCCACAACAAACACCCTGTGAGGTAGGTGGGGCTGAGAAAGCTCTTTTGAGAACTCTTCTTTCAAGAACAGCTCTGATAGAACTATGGCTTGCCCAAGGTCATTCAGCAGCTGCAAGAGGAGGAGTGGGGAATCAAACCCAGTTCACCCAGATTAGAGTCCGCACACTTAACCCTAGAAAGATGATACTAAAAATTTCAGTGGTGTTATTGCTGATCAGGGAGGAGTGGGGTGGGAGTGCCAGAATGATGTAACCATTGCTGTCCTCAATCTAATGTCTGGTGGAATATCTCTGCCTTACTGGCCCTGTGGAATTGCATCAGATACTGCAGGACATGGTGTAATTTGGTCAAGAGTTCCACCAGGTTGGATCCAGGGCAGAAAATGCCCTGGCTCTGGTCAAGGACAGCCGGACATCCCTCAGGCCAGGGACCACCAGTACACTTTGATCTACTAAGTGCAATGCTCTTCTGGAGGTATATCAGGAGAGGCTGTCCTGAAGATACGTGGGTCCCAGAAGGTTAAGGGCTTTAAAGGTCAACACCAGCCTCCAACCTCAGCCAAATAGGCCGGTATCTGGCCAGCCGCCCATCAACAGATAAAGCTGTTGACATCCCAGCCTGTTGACATACTGGTGACATCCCAGCCTGAAACTCCACATCAGTTGGGTGTGGGGGCGCATACAGATGCTAAACAACATTGGGGAAAGGATTGCCCCCTGCGGAACCCCACAAACTACGGATTACCTGGATGACACCTTCTCTCCTAGCACTACCATCTGTCCCTGACCTTGGAGTAATGAGGTCAGCCACTTTAAGGCTACCCCACGAACTCCTACATCGGCAAGGCAGTGGGTCAAAAGATCATGATCAACCGTGTCAAAAGCTGTTGTAAGATCTAGTAGTAACAGCAGTGCCAATTAGCCTTGGTCCAGAGTTTAGCTAGCTAAGAAGTTCATGGACTGCAGGCCTAGTTCTGTCTTTCACAATTGCTGAGACTGCAGACCACCTTTATTTAGGGGGCTTCATTTGGCTGTTATTTTGTGCCACCTAATATAGCTCCTGTACTGTGTTAGGTAAATAAAGCTAGTGTTTTTGTTTTGTTTGCTGTTTGATCTATGGTAATCTGTTGGCTATATTTTCATTAAACTGTCTGTCTTTATAATAAATTACATGAATATATTTTTTAAATAATATCAGTCTGGTTATTTGTGTGCCACTGCCCGGGGAACCCACAGGGTCAGCTCGTTGACTCGTTGACACTAACATATAAATATAGCTGTGAACAGGACCTGCGATAGATAGGGGCATTTTACACAGCACCCCATATCGCTTCAGGAGCGGTAGAATGAATTAAATACCTCTTGGAAGCAGTTTGTAGTTAAAATGGCTCAGGAACGCTTCCTGATCAGGACAGAAGCATTTCTGTCTGAAAGGGTAAATATATTATGTCAGGGAACCACTACTAAAATGGTTCTGTCTGAAATGACAGGACAGAAACCTTTAGTGAACAGTTCCTGAAATGGAATATATCAGCTGTCTGAAATTCCCCATAGTCTCTCCAGGTTCTTCTTGTCAAGTCCCACTTTTCAAGTCCACCAAGATGCAGGATCCTTCTCATCCACTTCTCTTTCAAAAGGACTGAGTTCCAACAGACTGGACAATGCAGTAAGAAGACTGCAATCTGCAGCTTGAAAGATATCTACCTTATACAAGGTGATAAGAGCCCAGAAAAATTTATCAAGCTCCCCAGCAACCAGCTTCTGCCACTAAGCTCCATACAATGATTTTGCCCCTACTGGGCTAAACCGACTAATTCTTGGGAGTTACACAGGCAGCAAGAAGAGCTACATGAAGAATAATCTCTGTGTGGGAGCAACTGAGATTGTGCAACTGCCAGCATCCAGGAGGATCAAGCTCAGGCTGGGATGAGCGAACCACTAACCTCCTAATGCACCAATTTCCTTCCTCAGCTATCTGGCAGAAGACCTGAGAGACAAAGAGGAGGAACCATGGTTAGCCTGAAAGCAGACAGTCAATGCTCCAGAGGTGTCCAGTTCCTATACAGTTGAGTTGTTGTGGGAAAGCAGATGGATATGAACAAAGAAAAATAAAATGGGCAATAAATGCAATCATCTTTTCCTAAAATTTCTCTTATGGTGTTTTAAGAGTGGTAAAATACTTTTATAGTGTCAGCTTTCTATGTCTACTAAAGGGTGTAGTGCTGCTTAAGACTTATATACCATCTTTTTGTCAAACATTTGACAGTTAATGGTTGAACTGTAGCCTCTGCCAGAGAAGAATAAAAACTCCTCACATTTTTCCTGTAAAGTTTCTTGGCTCTAGGAGATGCCTGTGAGTCTTAATGCTGCAGGAAAAGATCTATTATTCCATTGTCTACTCATCTTTAGCAGCTCAGCTGGCACCCTATTTAGGCATGAACCAGCTCACAAACTAAAGTTTGTAACAAATTTTGGCTGGTTCATGGTTCGCAAACTGAAATTCATGGCAGGTCAACTGGCACAAACTTTCCATGAACTTTCAAGCAGTTTGTGGCGGTTCGTAAATGGATACATTTTCAGATGAACTGTCTCTGTTCATTCAAAATGTTTACCAAATTTCAAAGGCAAGGTGAGGTTTCCTGTGTGTTTGATGTGTGTAGCTTGCAAGGGGTCCATTCTATACACTTTTGAACACTGGCATTTTTCCCAAAAGGACTTTCCTGGGGGCATCTTCTTTGTGGGGCCGTAACTCGGGCCACCTAAGTCCAAATCTGCACATAACTTGGAGGGCATCTAGAAAAACATCAGGGGAGGTTCCCTGTGAGTCTGATGTCTCTAGCTTGCACAGGGTCAATTCTATACACTCCTGACCCGCCTAAACCTGTCCCTGTTATTTCCCCAGAAAGCACTTTCCTGGGGGCACCTTCTTTGGGGGGCTGTAACATGGACCCCATAAATCTAACCCTCACCAAACGCAAAGGGCAGGTAGAGGAGAGCCAGCTAGAGAGCCTCTGTGAGTTTGGTGTCTCTAGCATGCTGGGGGGGGGGGCATTCTAACATATCATGAACCTCACAAACCAAACCGGTTTGTTTGGCACCTAAAAGTTTGTGCCAGGTTGTGGCTCATGAACTGGGCATGCCATGAAGTGAAATGAACCATATTTTCCCAGTTCATGCCCACCCATAACCCTGTTAGCCAGGCAAGTCTATTACTTACTAGAGAAACTGGTTTTACAGCCTGCTGCCTGCTTGGAGAGACAGTTTTATATCAAAATCTAGGTATTGCCAAAGAGCAAATTAATCCTTTCTCCTACAAGTTTGAATATTTTCTCATTACCTGTGAGGTAGATGTCATTTCACTGTCAGTGGAGGAGAATGGCCTGAGATAAGCAGGGTGACCATTGCTAGGAGTCTGTGGATGTAAGGATTAAGGTTTTGTCTAGGATCCATTCCCACAGGGCCTCACAGGAAGGCCTGTAAAGAAAATACAGATAAAGAGAGGAATAAGGATTAGTTCCCCTTCCCACAATACCCTGCATCAGGATCCCTTTATTCATCTATGGGCAGGGAGAGAACAGATTATCCACTGGTGGCAAAGTAAGTGCTGTGAACCTAGTAATTACTGCTGCTGTTGACCACTAGAACTTTACTTTTACGAATGCAATCTAGCCTAATGTCTAATATTAAGCTATTTCAAGAGTAATTCAGAGTATCCATACTTAGTCTTAATTAAGGGGCAGAAATGAGTTGAATAGGAATTTGATAGGTTTGCTCTTATAACCATAGTGTACTTGGGAATTTATTATGTGGGTAAGAAGCAATCTACAGTGACAAGTTTCTAAACATGTAAAAAGGAAAAGGAATATTTTGAATATACATTGGTAAAGTCTAAATGAAAAGAAACCAGGCTCTGTGAACATGACGGTCAGCAGCACTGAAGAATTATTGGTACTAGAGAGCTGCATTGGCTATGGAAAATACAGGAAGGAACCCAGGACTGCTGATAACAATGGCATTTTCAGTCAGATCATACCTTGGTTAATTGGCTTTGAGCAGTTGTTTGAGCAGTGGTTATAAAAATTTGCTCCTAGGGTGATCTGTGGCACGTCTGAAGCAACAGAGTATTGTTGGGAAGTGACTTTCATCATAGGATAGAAGAATGCCATGGGACCAAGATTTCTGTTCAGGTGTGTGAAACAAGCATTGGCATAAAGGTCCTGACTAGATGATCACTTTATTCCTGTTGAGACATAAAAGATCTTTAACCTGTGATACAGCAGTTGTTGTGGAGGAGGGTATATTCAGAACCTGCAGCTTCATGTGGCGATTGTATTCATTTATTAATGTCTTCAGCCTTTCCCTCGTGCTGTTTTCTTATCTGAAACCATGCTGGAGGGTGCTCTTTGGCCCACTGAAGGCCATGGGGTATACCTACTGTAACAGCTCACACAGACCCCACCCTTTTTCAGAGAGTCACAAAGGCCAGAAACTCCCAAGTCCTGCAGTTCAGGTGCTCTTTTACTTAGTTACAGTGTATTAGCACCACAGAGTGTCTCTCCTGGATCAATTAAGCCTCTGCTGCTACTCTAGTGCTAACTATTTGGCTTGCTTGTTCTCTCAAGTCTCCTACCTGACTTGCCCGTCTGTTTACAGGTGCCACAGTCCTTGCAGGCCCTTGACCAGCCCCTCTCTCAAAGCCAGTCCTTTCTATGGTAAGAAGGTTGATGGCTGTCTTCTCTGTTGCTTCTCTCTGGGAAGTGTAACTTTCTTCACCCTCTCTGATAACATCCAAGTCAGAGCTTTTCCCAGCTGTCTTTCTCAGGCTCCCAGCTTTCACTGCTACATTCCTATTTCATGTTGCCTTTTGGACCATCATCAGATGTCCCACCTTTCTCTTGCATAATCTTGGCACTTTGCAGTCACATCCTATCCTCTTCCTTCCCCAAATGCTGGCATTTCCCCCTTTTATTTCCTGGCCCCTCTGCCTTGTTCCTAACTGCTCCCAGCATACTGTAGTGGTGAAGAGCAGTGGAGGCTAATTTGGAGAACCGGGTTTGATTTCCCACTCCTCCTCCACATGTAGCCAGCAAGGTGATCTTAGGTCAGTCACAGCTCTCTCAGAGCCCCACCTACCAGACAGGGTATCTGTTGTGGGGAGAGGAAGGGAGGGTGATTGTAAGCCATTCCACAATTCCTTTGGGTAGTGAAGGGCAGAATATAAACCAACTCTTCCTCCGTCTCCTCTTCTCCTTCTCCTGTGCTGATCTTTTGCTGGCTACTCCCTGGTAAGCTGCTTCACCTATGATTTCCCCAGTGGGGCTAATTGCATCTGTTGGGATTCTGAAGCAGAGTAACGAAGAGACGCAGGCTTTTGTGTTTTGCTTTTATAAAAAAACCTTACTATAAAAGAGGGAAGGGAAACATTTGGATATAAAAGCAAGACAAACATTCTGCCTAACCAGCCCCCTGTAGCTAACAACTTTTTGGTGGGGGGCCCAATGTTTTGCTTGTGAGGCCTGCCATTATATGTCTGTGTGGAGCTGCCACGCCATGCTCATACTTCTAAATTATAACTAATAAATAATAAATACAAGTGTCTTAAAAATGGCTAGAGTGATACAGTTTTTTAAAATGTATATTGAATACAGAAGTATAAGGAAGGGAGAATCAGTGGAAATAACCCCCCCCCCCCCCAATTCTTGCAGAAACCAAAGTGCTTAGTGCCATATTAGCTTTCCAATTCCAGCTAGAGATGCCCAGAACTGAAATAAGTATCAGGCCAGGCCCCACCACACTAGGCCACATTGAAAACAGAAGGAAGGGAGATTAAGTGGAAATACACCCCCCCCCCCATCCACCACCATTCTTACAGAAACCAAAGTGCTTAGAAGAAGAAGAGATTGGATTTATACCCTGTCCTTCACTTGGAGTCTCAGAGCAGCTTACAAACTTCTTTCCCTTCCCTTCCCTTCCCCACAACAGACACCCTGTGAGGTAGGGGGGCTGAGAGAGCTCTGAGAGAACTACTCTTTCAAGGACAGCTCTGACAGAACTATGGCTTGCCCAAGGTCATCCAGCAGCTGCATGTGGAGGAGTGGGGAATCAAACCTGGTTCTCCCAGATTAGAGTCCGTGCACTTAACCACTACACCAAACTGGCTCTCATTAGTGCCATTAGCTTTCCAGCTGGAGATGCCCAGCAGCACAGAACTGAAATAAGAACCAGTCCATGCAATACACTAGTCCAGGAGAAGGCCTAGTTTAAGGCAGCCAGCGGGCCTCACCACCAGTTACATAAACTCAATGGGGAAACAACAACTCCTAGATCCTCATGTAGGCCATTAAGCCATCTCACCACTAGGCCAGGAGAAGGCCTGGAGAAGGAGGCCTAGCCTAGGGCAGGCAGCAGCCACCAGGTCTCACCAGCAGCAGACCAACAGCCTGCCCCACAGACACCCACCCCAACAGTAAAATAACAACAACCACAACAGGGATATACCAAAAGGCATGACAGGATTGCCCATTGGAAACAACCAGAGAGGTTTGAAGGCCCATTGGATATAATGGGAGCCAGGAATGCCAATTGACTTGCATGGGCTCCACTGGAATACATTATAGCACAAGAAGAGTTGCAAAGGAAATGTGGAAAGGTTTTTCTATTAAGATATCTGGAATGACAGCCCCTGGGAGTCGCAGAAGCTTTCTGGGACTGGATTGACAGGCTCCAGAGTGGAATGACAGTCCTAGGGAGTAGCAAATGTTTTCTGGGACTGGAATGACAGGACCCAGAATAGAATGACAGCCCCTGGGAACAGAATCTGTGTGCTGGGACTGGACCTGTCTGTCCAGTCCCAGTACACAGATTCTGTTCCCAGGGGCTGTCATTCCATAACACTCTTGCTATTCCCAGGGACTGTCTTTCCACTCTGGGGGCTGTTAGCCCCTGAGTAGTAGATATTTTCTGGGATATCATTCCACTTCGGGGGCTGTCAACTTAATGGAAAATCCATTCCACGTTTGGGGGGCTGTTATCCCAGAAAATATCTACTACTCAGGGGCTATCATTCCACTTTGGGGGCTGTCAACCTAATGGAAAATCCATTCCACATTTTCTTTGCAACCTTTCTTGTGCTGTAATGTATTTCAATGGAGCACATGCAAGTCAATGACATTCCTGGCTTTCATTTTTGGAGAATGTGTGTGGGGGGGGATGCTCATGGACTGCCCCAGCCAGCAAAGAGTTGCCACTGGCCCCCTATTGCCCACTGCCCTCCCCCTCTCTTCGCAGCTGCATAAGTTTGGAGGCTGCTCAGGGCATGTTCCAGGATGAGGAGAGCCTGCCCGCCCTCAGTCTGCAAGTGCCCAGATGATCGCCCGCTGTTCAAAGAGCTGCCACTCACATTGGCCCTGTCCCCACAAGCAGGCGACTGCTACCCTCCCCCTCCCTCCCTTCAAAGCCGTGCTGCTTCGGAGGCTGCTTGGGGCTTTCTTCAGGAGGAGAGCCTGTTGCCTGGCCTCAATCTGCTGCGAATGTGGAGGTGATGGGGGGGGGGGGAGCTGAGGCTTGGGGAGAAGACCTGTAAAAATCACTAGGGGGCCGGGCCCTGTGGGCCCCGTGCTAGCTATGGGCCTGTGTCTAACTTACATTTTAATTGGTTACTGGTTACTCCAAGATGGATACTCGTTCTCTGGCAGGAAAAGAAGCCTCTAAACTCTGTCCCATCAATACATTGGTCAACCAATAATCATTCTACAACATATCTAATGTGGAATACAGGAACTATGTTCAACAAGGGTGATTCGCTGCATGCTAACTATTGGCATATATAAACAAACAACTCATGACATCAGGGAGAGAACTTGTATATACTCCAACAGCATCCCAAGTCAGGAAAATGGGAGGGGAGGGGGATAACTTAACCTCCCCTTCTTGTGCTGCATGGCATTGAAATTGGACCCACATATACCTGGGATTACATGTACCCAGACTCACCCAGCATGGAACTTGCACTACATACTTGATATATGCTACATACATACTACGTACTCGGACAGGACCAGGGATAATATGTAAAGTGTAGACTGGCCCCCAGTCAGCCACTACCTGCTGGAACTCATGGTGAGTGGAGTTAGGAGGAGCTCTGGCTGATGTTGTTTCCAGTCCGCGCCATCCTACAGAGGGGCAGTTGGCTTTCCACAAGGAATTAATACCATACACCCTTCATATAAAAATCACTCCAGATAGAAATTATATTTATCTCATTGCCTGGCCTAGGAATGACCCCACAAGGAATGGCAGGCACAGCATGGGGAAAAAAACCATCTGGAAGTTCATCAAAGCAGGCTTGCTTACGAATAGTTCTCCATCCTAAAGTAATGTATATTTTACAGTACTGGGGTTTCTCAGGAAAGCAGCATCACACCTTATGGTAACCTCTTTTATCCCCAACCTGCTTCCCCTATTTGGCCACTTAGTATATTTACAACACCTGGACGTTCCTCTTCATCCTGCACATCAAGGGGCAGCCACAGATATTATCAGCTCTGGGAAAGCAATCAAGCTCTGCCAAATTCTTTGCTCTCCCTTGGGGAGAGCTATTAACCATTTGTCCTTGTTCTTGGGAACCCTTCCTGTAAACATATCAATACTATTGTTCATTCGATGCAACCATATCAGCATACCCTCAGGTATCATTTTTGGATACAAATACAGGCACACTGCCAATTGCAGTGTGTGTGTATGTATGCACGCACACTTCCCAACCTAACATCTAGTGCTGGTCCTTTTTTTACAGCAGATCTGAAGCTTCAATATTGGTAAATATCACCCATTAGAAATCCCTTCTCTATTCCTGTTCATCCCTTTTATCTCTAGGGTTGCCAGCCTCCAGGTGGGGCCTGGGGATCTCCCGCTTTTACAACTGATCCCCAGCTGACCGAGATCAGCTCCCCTGGAGAAAATGGCTGCTTTGGAGGATGGACTCTATGGCATTGCACCATGCTGAGGCCCCTCCTCTCCCCAAACCCCGCCCTCTCCCGGCTCCACCCCCAAAGTCCCCAGGTATTTTCCAACTCGGACTTGGCAACCCTATTTATCTCCCTCTAGTAGTGTGTGTGATTTTCAGTGTGTTTGCATGTATGTTTGACATTTTATTACTTTAGCTTACTTTATTATTCAATAAAATCCTTACCAGTGGAACATCCGCTTGGTTTATGTAAGGTTTCTCTTGGGGGAGGATCTCGATATACAAAGGTGCTGATCCTCAGTTAACCCCTCTTGCTTATCTAAATTCCCATAAGTAATTAAATATTAGACCATTCTGGATAACCATGTCACCACTCCAGCTCTTAAAAAGTCTCAGTGATCTGCTCTGTCACATCATGATGATTCAGAGTACCATCAGTCTAGGGTCTTGATGTTGTATTATTGGACATTTATCCAGAGATGCAAACAGAAGGAACTCATTTCTCACATTCTAACAGCTGCCTGAGTAGAAATTGATACACACTAGGAAGGCCAAAAATGCTACCTTGTTAAATCTTGGTACAGGGGTGTGTGTGTAGGTATCTCATTAAGGCCAAATTATCTCATCAAATAAGATTTTCTAAGTTATTAGCAAGACTAGACTTTTTCTTTTTGCCCTTTGGGAGCCATATACACTGATGAATTATGTCCAAGAGGCACCCTTCTTCGGAAGAATTTTTCTCTTCTGTACTTTGTATCAGGCAGGAGAGGGATTAGAGGAAACCCTGCTTAACATCTGACTGAGTTTATTCTCCCATGTACAGGTATATAAGGACTGGGTGTGCCCAGAAGCATGAGTCAAAGCGATCTTTTCCTTTGGCTCTTAGCCCAAGGGTCAGACCTACAGCTGGGCAGAAAATCATTCAGTGGACAGAGGAGACCAGCTTGGAAATCTCCCCTCTTTTTCTTATTCGTTCTGTTGTATTTTTCTCTCTCCCTGTATTTTTAACTGTGTTGGGTCCCAGTTGGGAAGAAAAGTGGACTATAAATATGCCAAATAAATATCCTACTGGTGATCTCTAGGTATGATAAATTTATGGCTAGGTTTTATTGTTTGCATGGTTTCTTTTTAAGCAAAAATTAATAATTTTTTAAAAATGCAATTAACCAGTTGCCATAACTCAAAGTGGACTTTATCAGAAATCATAGCCTGGTGAACTAGCCTCAGAGGTGACTTGTTGGAGGTCCAAAAAAGCTTCTGCTGTTGTGTGGCTGCTGAGAGGCAGACAGGGCAACCCAATATCTTCACTGGATGTTCTTACAAGGTGCAGGTATACCTGTGGTTACCTCAGCACCATGAAAGGACATGGCTGAACTACCTAGCAGTACCCAGCATGGTTGCAGGCCATGACTACACCAGTGTTTGTACCTCCACTACATTAAAACCTTTAAAGTAGTATAAAAGAACTCAGCAGCTGGCTGTGTTATCCTTCTACCTGTAGGGGGTTCCTTTTTGTAGCAGAGTTAGGAGGTCTTTAAAGCCACGAGAAAAAGAGTTTACTGTAGCTACTTCAGTGGTGCTGTTTTACTGACAAAGCAGCATGGTATGGGTGTAGGATTGCCAAGTGTATTTAACTTACCGGCGGGGGGGAGGGGAAGCTCCACTGGCCGGGAGCTTCCCCATTGCGTGCGCGCCGGGTGGCGTTACCGGAAGTGACGTCAGCACGTTGGGGGCATTGCCAGGGCGACGCTCTGGCAACGCCCCCAACGTGATGGCGTCACTTCTGGGTGATGTCATTACGTGAGGGAGGGTTGTCCAGGCTGGATGACCTCGGGGGGGGGGGTTTCCCCCCGCCGGCTGAATGCTGGCCGGCGGATTGGGAACCCCTGTAGCGGGGGATCCCCCACCCCCCGGGCTGACTTGGCAGCCCTATATGGGTGAGGCCTACACAGTTTCTTTCTCCCTGGTAGCAGGGGGTTGGCATAGGCAGCTGCCATTGCACAGAGAGGAGAGGGCAGAAGTATGGGGCCTGGGTATGCCTATATTTTCAGCTTTCTTATAACCAGGCCTATAGCTAATGTGGGTCCCATGGGGCTTGGCCTCTAACGTTTCTTCTGGGCCACCTCCCGCCTGGGCTGCCCTCGAAGTACTTCAACTTGCCACCTGTGCCACACTGCCTCCAACTTGGTTGCCCGACAACTGAGCTCTTTGGCTGCTTCCCCACTGGCCTCGCCTTCTTCCCAGTCTCAGATGTGTTCCAGTAGCAGCATCCCCAACTGAGCCCTGGTGGCCAGCAACCCCCAGAACAGCAGTGGCAGCAGTGGGCGAGTGGAAGGTCTTGCTGGACTAGCACCGGTGGGTGGGTTTGGGAGAGCGTCCTGCTGCAAGCTTCCAGCTGGCTCTTCCTGCTCCCCCACTGGATCTCTTCTCCCCCCTTCCCCCTCCTGGATGATGCTGCCCGCCACCTGCTTTGCCCTGCCTGCCTACGCAACTTGAGAGGGATGCAGTGCTCTGGGGAAGAGAGAGCGAGCTGAGTGCTAGCCTGGCAAGCATCACAGGCTGGGGGGGGGTGTCTAGGCAGCCCTCAGGGATCTTTGCCCCCCAAGTAGGGGAGAGAGAGAGAGGAGAAGAAGGAGACCGCCTCTTCCCTCCCATTGCCTGGGCATTGCTGCCCCCCCCCGTTGCCACTAGGGCTGCCAAGTCCCCGGGTAGGGCGGGGGAAGCACCGATTTTTAAAGGTTTTCCCCGCTTTTTCAGAATTTCCCACCGGGGGAGGCAATGGCTGCCAGCAGGGAAACGTCGGAGCCTGCCCCGGCCTCTTAAAAGGGAAATGTCTGCAGAGAGCCTGCCCTGCAGTAAAAAGCCTCAACAGACATTTCCCCTTTAAGAAAGAGCAAGAGAGTCCCGCCCAGAGAGGCTCTTTCTGCTGAAGGGCCTGCTTTTGCATGTGGCCTGCTGCTGGAGTAAGCTGCTTGGGGTAAGCTGCTGGGGTCTTCCAGCTCTTTTCCTTCTCTCTCTCTCCCCCTCCCCCTTTCTTTCTTTCTTTCTTTCTTTTTTCTGTCTGTCTGTCTGTCTCTCTCTCTCTCTGTCCCCATCCAGCAGAGGTCTATCAGTGGCTATTATTAGCCACAAGGTCTAAATGGAGCCCTTTGTCTGGGGCAGTGATGCTCTGCATTCTTGGTGCTTGGGAGGCAACAGTGGGAGGGCTTCTGGAGTTCTGGCCCTGCTGCTGGACCTCCTGAGGGCACCTGGTATTTTTGGCCACTGTGTGACACAGAGTGTTGTACTGGATGGGCTGTTGGCCCGATCCACTGTGGCTTCTCTCCTGTTCTTATGATATGAAAATCATATTTAGTACTTGTGTAGCACTTAGTGCTTCATATTCTGCCGAGATGAGGAAGGATTCAGTAGGGCCGTTGCTCAGTGATAGAGCATCTGCTTGACATGCAGGAGGTATCAGCCTCTTCAGCTAAAAAAGGATCAGGTCATAGGTGACATTAAAGATCTCAGCCTGAGACCCTGGAGAGCCACTACCAGTCTGAGTAGTCAATACTGACCTTGATGGACCAATGGCCTGATTCAGTATTAAATAAAATGATTCCATGGCACTGCAGGGTTTTGAGCCAGGCTCTCCCAGATCCCAGCCAAACAAACTGACTGCTACATAACACTGACTCTTGTTCAGCGACAAAAAACAGTGGCATAAAAGTCACAGTCTGGGTAATGCTGCTTGCAAGCCTATAAAGCTCAAGGCAGCAGCAGAAGCTCAGTATTAGGAAACTTCATGAGTTCATGTGGAAGCATGTGGAAGCAACATCACAGGATGTGACATCACAAAATGATGTCACTTCCTTTCTCCTGGCTCCACCCCCAAAGTCTCCTGGCTCCACCCCCAAAGTCCTCAGATATTTCCCAAGTTGGACTTGGCAGCCCTAGCTGCCACTGCTGCTCCTGCAGCCACCATCGCTCATTGCCACCTGGTGAGCAGAGCAGTGCACCGGACAGGGAGTGCCCAATGTGACCACCGGCTGTGTTTTCTTCATGCCCTTGCCAGGGAGGGAGAGAAGCTGCAGCTGCTGGGCATTACCCCCCCCCCCGCCCTGGAACTTTTGATTTAATTAGCTCCCCACCCCGAGGCCCTTCCCCCAAAAACTGCTAGCTACAGGGCTGCTTATAACCAATGTGAATATTTCTAACCTGTTGGCTGGGTACCCTATCATGCTTCCTTTGTAAATCTAAAGACCAATATAATATCTGTGTTTTCCTTTGGGTGCCTGAACGTGCTTATTAGCATTCTTTTATCCTTTTGACTTTTCCTTTCTCTCTGACTCATGCACCTTTTGGAATTAAAGTATCTGAAAATTTGATATAGGCTTATGCAAGATAATTAGCTCCCATTGGGAATAAGAGCAATAAATTATTATAATTAAAACAAAAAGCTGGTAGTGTACTTTGAAGAGGGCCAGGCGCTTATTTTCCTATTTAATACAAGGCAATGCAGGAATGCTTTGGTTGGTTTGGAGGAATAGGAGGCTTGGAACTTGTGTGTTGTATGCTGAATTAATTCATGTTTAATGGGGAAAAACCCATACAGGTAAAGGTTTAGGAATTTTTTTTTTTTGCAGCCAAATCAAAATATTACAATGGTACCACTCCTCCCCCACCCCCAAGCTTTGGGGTACCTTCGACATAAGGACAGCCCTGCTGAATCAGTCCAGTGGTCCATCTAGTACAGTGGCCATCCAGTTGTCCTGGGAGGTCAACAAACAGGGCATAGAGGCCAAGGAGGCCTTCCTCTGATGTTGCCTCCTATCTCTGACATTGTCCCGGTTCAGGCAAGCACCTGGAGCAAGAGGCAAGAAGCATAGTTCAAACACAGTCCAGGGACAAAGCACAGATATTCCAGAGTTCAAGCATCAAACCAGAAGGGGAAATTCAAAGAGCACAAGCCAGGTCATGGTCCAAAAGGTCTCAGCACACAGAAGTCTATAGCACAGAAGCACAGCAGCACACAAGAGTAGTGGACAAGATGCTTCCACACTGGCTCTATAAACTTTCTTTAGTAGTTAGCAAAACCCAAATGTTGGATATCTTTTTGGTTTTTTAGGGCCTGCCAGGATAATACTACCTCCAATTTCTTCAGGTCCATCTGGATACCTTGTGGTGACATATGGTGGCCTAGGAACTCCATAGAAGTCAGATCAAACACACATTTTTCAAGCTTGGCATACAACCCATGCTGCCTGAGATGGTGTAAGATGACACGGACATATTCAGAATGTCTGGCAGGGTCACAGGAGTAGAGCCAATTTGGTGTAGTGGTTAAGAGCAACAGACTCTAATCTGGAGAACTGATTTCGATTCCCCACTCCCCCACATGAAGTTAGCTGGGTGAAGTTGGGCCAGTCACAGTTCTTTCAGCACTCTCTCAGCCCCTAAAAAAAGTCTAGCTCACCGCTAGCATAACCGTAAGAGCTGGGTCTTGCAGCTGCCAGACAATCTCAGGATCTCCTGGCTATTCTACACAAAATGCCTTACGGTGATGAGAATGATGATGACAATGATGGGAGTAGATCAGGATCTTGTCTAGCTAGATGATGACAAGCTAATTTAGGAGGTCTTGGAACATGCCATTCATAAAATGTTGAAACATGGCTGGTGCATTGCAGAGACCAAACAGCATGACCAGATACTCATACTGTCTGTATCAGGTATTGAATGCTATCTTCCATTCATCCCCCTGCTGAATATGTATCAGGTTATATTGTGATCACAGTGATCTTGTTCAGGGCCTGGTAATCATTCTTAACATAACCTCTCCTAAATGATGTTAGCAGCATTTATGACATTAGCAGAATTCAGGTAGAGTTCAGGAATTCAGGACATATGAAGAGGATGTTAAGGAACTGGGCTGTCTGTTCAGTGTATCCAACATATACAAGGCACATAAACCCTACAGCAAAGTTATGGTAATAAAAGAACATAAGAACATAAGGGAAGCCATGCTGGATCAGGCCAATGGCCTATCTAGTCACACAGTGGCCAAACCCCAAGTGCCATCAGGAGGTCCACTAGTGGGGACCAGACATGCCCTGGGATTTCCATGCTTGGAATTCTGTTCCCAAGCACATGAAGGTTTAATTTCACTCATATAGAAAGGGGACTCTGCTACAGTTTTCCTGTCCTGGGCCTCACTCACTAGTTTTCCTGTCCTGGCCTCACTCACTAGTTTGCGGAAACTTACATGTATTGATATGCCACAAGTGTTTTGATGGTGCACACATGCATGGGGGGATGGGGATATGAGGACTTACAAATAGCCTTACAGTAGAAAAGAGCAAGAGTCCAGTGGCACCTTTAATAAAACATATGGCCCTGATGGTTCCTGTGGCACAGATGCCAGTGGAATGGAGAGCCAACCTGGACTGTGTTTGGACCATGCAGATTCAGGCTATGCCCCTCAGCCAGTGATCAGCTGGCCAGTGAAGGACTTACCTGGAATAAGAGAAAGGCCCAGGCCTCGTCACCGGCATCACATGGGAGTGACATCATCATGCAAGCAACATCCAGGTGATACTCTTGTATTTTGAAAAAACTCTATGGTAGAAGCTGGTTTTACCATAGAGTTTTTCCCAAATACCAGAGCATTGCCTAAACGTTGCTTGTGTGATGATATCACTTTCAGTGAGATGCTGGCTACAAGGCTACAAGGCCTTTCTCTTTCTCTAGGTAAGCCCCCACCCCCGGTGACAGTTGCCAGAAGAAGAAGAAGAGATTGGATTTATACCCCGCCCTCCACTCCCCAAGGGAGTCTCAGAGCGGCTTACAAACTCCTTTCCCTTCCCCTCCTCACAACAGACACCCTGTGAGGTCGGTGGGGCTGAGAGAGCTCTTTCCCAAGCTGCCCTTGAGGGAACAGCTGGTACAGAGCTATGGCTTGCCCAAGGTCATCCAGCCAGGTGCAAGAGGAGGAGTGGGGAATCAAAACCGGTTCTCCCAGATTAGAGTCCGCGCACTTAACCACTACACCAAACTGGCTCTCAGGAAGGACCTGGAAACCTTAATCTAACTAGTCATCTGGCCAGAACCATGTAATTTGTTAATATATGCCTATCTATTCCTGCAATACTGCTGAGTTTGTTATTTTTGTTTTTGATGATCTCTATTTGTGAGTCATCTGCCCAGCATATTTGAAGGGGAGGAAAACCATCTTACAGATAACCATGTGGACTCTTTGGCCACTTCTCCCATTGGTAAAAGAGCAAAACACACTCAGAAAATGTGCTGCACATATTATACAATATGTATTTTGTTGCTAATGCAGTTGCAGGCAATTCATCAGGATTTGGCAATGGTTTCATATTCAGCTGCAAATCATAAAAAAAGATTTGATTTAAGGTAGGGTGGCTTGGGTTTTTTTATTTCATTTTTTAAAGTATTTTTATTGATTTTCTACAACTACAAACTACAATAACTAAAAAAACCTAAAAACTATACTATCCTAAAGTATACAGAGACCAACTTATAAAACGGTTGAAAAACTTCTCTTAACATATGCAAGAATAGAGAATAATCTTAAATCAAAACAGTATAAACTCAATAACTTCCTTTAGCTCTAAGTTATACAACTAGACTTAACTGGCTAGCAAAAACAAAACAAAACAAACAACAAAAAAACTCAAAAAGACACAATCAATAGGTATAGGTTTTAACATAAACAAGATTATTTTTCTTTTTGTCTTCTCTTCTTCTTATCTCTCTTGGGTTTAGGTGCTGCAGCTCCCAAATCTCCATCTGATGTTTCATCTGACTCTTTTTCACCGGAAGAGTCAGAGCTTTCCAGACCATAAATGCTATCCTGTTCTTCCAAAGAGTTCTCTATGGATTTTTTCTTTTTCCTTCCTTTGCAGTAATCCAGAAATTTTTCAGCTTTTGCAACAGAGTCTATTTTATGTTTCTTGTCTTGATAGTTGAACACCAATCCCTCTGGAATCAACCATTTATACAGAACGTTCTTCTCTTGCAAAAATGCAGTCAAAGTCTTGTAGGGTTTTCTCTTCTCTCTTCTCTCAAATGGAATATCCTATAACACCTTGATTTCTTCTTGGATCTTCAGCTTGGAGTTGCTTGTAGCCTTCAGTACTGCATCTCTTGTAGATTTTTTGGAGAATCTCACCATGATTTCTCCAGGCAGGTTTTTTTTCTTTATAAAATCTGGATAGGTCCTATAGACCACATCCATATCGCTTTGCAATAATTCTGCTTGCAAACCTGTCACTGGAGCCAGAGGTTCGCTCAAAATCTGCTTTAAATTCTCTCCTTTAACTTCAGGCACACCCTGGAATCTCAAAAAGAACATTGATCATTCCATCTGAAGTCTTAAGACAGTATCCTTTTCAGAAGCCCTTTCTCTTTCAGTCACTTCCATCCTTAAATCCAGCTTCTCAGACTTAGCTTTGACAGTATCCTTTTCAGAAGCCCTTTCTCTTTCAGTCACTTCCATCCTTAAATCCAGCTTCTCAGACTTAGCTTTGACAGCTACCAGTTCTTTTGCAAAATTATCAGACTTCTTATTTGCATCAGTCATCTGCTTTTGCAGGGAATCCATCTTAAAATTAAGAGAGTTCATTTGTTCCATCAGAGGTCGCGATGCTGCAGAAAGTGTAGCAGACAGGTCTGTACTGGATTCTGTCTTGGCTGCCGGAAGCAAAGTTGGAGCTTTTGGGGAAGGCTTAGATTTAGCTGCCATTTTATCCCCTTTACCCGTCATTGTTTAAAATTTACAATTCAGAAAAGTTCTGAGAAGCTTAAAAAAGTTAGACACAAGAAGTTTCTTCTTTATGTTCTCACATTCAGAGTGTGCCCCATTAAATTTCAGCCAGCCAGCCCAGTCCACCGATTGGATTCTCTTGTGTTACATTCGCGTCTTTAAAAAGGAAGGTTTGTTTTTTTTTAAAAAAAACACTTTAAATCCCCCTCCATTTCAATTGCGACAAATTATGCAGTCGAGTTTCCCGCATTTGGGGAAATCGCAGGGGTCAGCACACTTGGAGTGCAATGGATGAGCCTCACCCTGGAAAAACCTCCTTCATGATCAAGGTGTCTCCCCTGCCAGGTAAGTTGCAACCAGAGAATCTGCACCCAAGTTAAGAACTCACATTTCTGCCACACATCTCATTTTGTTGCTCTTTCTTGTTGCCTGTTGGTCTCTGCAGCTAACTGGCAGTGCTTCTGCGTGCCTTGCAGCTCCACAGCGGTGGAACCTTCCAAGGCAAAGGGTGGCCTCAATCCCCGGTTCGCCACCTGGGAAGAGACCAGCCCACGTGCCTCAGGCAGGAGTCCCCTCCAGGGTCTCCTGGGCCCCCGAAACCCATTTGGGACCCCTTCTCACCGTCCGGATCGGGTCAATCTCCCTGAGCTTGGGGAAGGCGCGCCCACTATTAAAAATGCCAAAACCGGAAGTGTTTTTTTTTTCATTTCAGAAAAGTGTTTATCTCAAAATTTTTTGTAAGCATACACATTTTATCAAGGAAAAATTAATCAGAATACAGGCATTCTGCAGTTTTAGACAGTGTGATAATTTTTATTTCTTCATTAAACAGTTTGTTGTTCCTAAAGTTTGTGTTTGTCAAGTGATACCATTTTGCAATTTTCCATATTTATTACATGATGTTGTTTTGGAAGCTGTAAAAAGAAATGCAAATGTATAAACACAATGGTCCTATGGCAGCCAAAGACATTAATCCTTCAACAGTTGTTTATGGATTCATTTGAAATTTCTGAGTAAAACATTTTCTTTCAGGTTTTTTAGACGTTGGCTGTGACCTGAAGAACCTGGTTGCATCTATCTACCTTTGCTTTACATGAGCCCAGAAGAATTTTCCTGCTGGCAATTTCAAACAATGGTCCTCCTTCCTATGCCCTTCTACACCCATACCTCATAAAAAGTAGTTTAAAAAAACCCAACTATGACTTTTTAAAAAGCTCTTATAGAAAACATTTCCTTTGAATGCCCTGTTGTGTGAGGAGACCTGGAATACTATTTGGCAAAGTTTTGAAACGGCTACCTAGCACTTCATTAGGTTTGTATACCTAAAAGTAGGAATGGGCCAAATGGAATGTCAAACACATGTATTATTCAGGTACACTGATTAAGGAGCTGTAGTTGTGCACAGCTGAATGTGCACATGGTGGCAAAGCCACCTTTGGTTTTTATGCTGTATGTAAAAACAGCCACAAAAGACTGTTTGATGTGGAAAATACCTCTTTCCGCTGTATGGGGTGCTCTCAGTTTGACAAAACATTCACAAATGACATGGCAAAGTGACTTCAGAATGATTTAGCTACCTCAGATTTGGTGAGAATTGGGCCAAGGTAATTTTGTCCTTGGAATTTTGACTTTGAAAAGAGCTTAATTTTGATACTCCAGATACTGTCTGTCTCTAAAGTCAGCTTAATGAATATTAACACTTCTTGATTCTCACAGTACATTACTAACATATTGTGGCTAAGAACACTTTCCTGGAGAAAGTTCTATTGAATAAAATAGGACCTATTTCTGAGTAGACCTGTCTCTGATTCCTCCCTGTGTTGACTGATATTTAATAAAATGTTACAGTAACCAACTCTCATGGTTTAGGCTTCCCTTTTCTTGTGGCTTGATTTTTCTGTTCCCATTCAAAGTTGAGCAAGGCCAGAATCTCTTCATTTACCAGTAGGACATTCACCCTAGTACCCAAATACTGTAACATGTAACTCTGTGAATGAGACAGAGTTGTGATTAGTGTGTCCGCTAATTGAGATGGCGGAGTCAGTTTGTTATAAATGAGCTTGGCCTCAAATTCCATGAATAACCTTTGCACTGGTGGATTTCTGAACATCTGTAAATATAGACTGAACATTGCCTAGCTGCCTTTGTGATTAATGATACATCAGGTCATCTTTATAACATCACAAAAGTAACTAGGGCTGCTGCCCCAGGGTAGTTTTTTTCAAGCCAGGGGAGAGGGGGGGAAAAACCAATGTTAATCTAATTCTCTTTAGGCTTCAGTATCTTAAACCAAGGGTCCTCCTTGAATTTTTACTTATAAAAAAATCTTGTATATTTTTAAGGAAATGCAAGCTTTTGCCTGACTGGTCTTGTGTTATTATATTTCCTGGTAATTTCCCTGCTCCTCATATGGTGTTGTTGTACAAGCTAGGCACGAAAGAAGAATCACGACCCTTTGTGCAGCAGCAGTAGTAGCAGCATCGTAGCCAATGAGGTTAATCCAAAGCACAATTATTGCTAATTGAAAACTTTCTCCAGTGCCTGGAAAGAAATCTCTCAGTCCTGCGTAGCTGGTTGGAAGGTCCTGCAATAAATACGATTCAAATTTCCAAATAAAGTAGTATCAATCGTTCCATTTTTTAAAGAAAGCTATCTATTCACTTGTCTAGGACAGCTTTGTGGTTTTGCATAACTGTTGATTTTTAAAAACAGATTATTATTCTGTAAATCTTCCCTAAGAATGAGAATGGACTAATATCAGATCCGATCATAGATAACTGAATCAGGCAATGTATTGGTTCTACAGTAAGAAGCATCGAATAGTGACAGATAATGTTGGGCCAAGTCCATTTGTTGAAAAGGGAAACTGTAGCTTTTAAACAGCACACAGGGGTTTTTTTTTGGTTAGCCAAAGGCTGTGAGTCAGTTGATTATACGGCAAGACGTGCAAACTCTCGTTTTCTTGTGACTCATATAATACTAGCATTCTGATTAATATTTCATTGATGAAACATTACTTTTCCAGAAATATTTATGGCCTGAAAGACTTTTCTCATCAAGCAGCAATTCTTTGTGATATGAGATTTTTAATCCTGAAATCCTGAGTGACTCTTTTGAAATTGTTGATGGAGCGAATTAATATACAGGGCAAGCATAGATACCATGTACTATGCCAAATAATAAAATGCAGTTTTCAGAATAGCATGAAAAAATTAACCTTACAAATGAACAGATAATCTGAACACTGATTTTCTTCAATCGTATTTGATTAAGGAGCTTTTCAGATGAATGCCTAATCAAAAAATTATATAGCAATAGCCTGCTTATTAAAACATTCACAGTATTTTGAAAAATTAATTATAGAAGTTGAAGAGATACTAAATTTACATCAGTAAATGTTAACATGGGTATTTTCAAATAACCTTAGACTGTGTTCTGTTGAAAGTGAACATTTTGGAAGGATTTTTCGCTGCTCTGTGTGAAGACTGATTCTTGTTACCTCACAACACATTTTGCCATTATGTTGATTGGCAGCTGTTCTATTGGGAACAATTTGCCTGATCTGTTAGGGGGCAACAAGAATAGCCATGTGCTGGTAGCTGCTAACTAGGAAAACAGGGCCCTAAAAGGTGGAGACAAAAGGAATGTATCCCATCAACTAGGTGGTTAAAAGTCACACAAGTAAAGGATGCCATATTATGACTGTATTTTAATGATGCTGTGACCCTTACAAAGTTTATGCATGCTTTTGGTGTAGATTATTTAGGATTATCCATTTAAACAATGGAATTATGTTATTTCACATTTTTAAAAATCAAGAATTTGGATGTATATTATTACTTGAAGATTTTAATTGACTCAGTGTTCCACTGGTTTATGAGTTCGTGACTACTTGATCAAATATTGGCCATGGGTGGTGGTGGGGAGACACTCCATGTTGACCACCGGTATTCTCAAGGGCTTTCCAGTAATTATAGAGTAAAATATACATGGTAATTATCAGCAGTTTCCCCACTGGATTCTGGTTTTAGGGATTCCTCAGTGAAAAGGTGAGCAATGATAAGCTTCCACGTAAGAATACCATTACCAATCTGGAACTGTAGGGGAGGACTGAGTGTATTCTATCAGGATTTTCTGTTGGTATTGAGTACAGGCCAAGCATAAATTCTGTGCATGTTAAAACATGCCATGGAATTCTGGCAGCATTCATGAGATTCCCAGCTGAGGTTTAAGAGTTCTTCAGCAGGCAGGCTGATATGGAAAGGGTTCTCTGAAGTTAGAATATACTGATGTACCTTATATTTATTGTTATGGTACCTTTTGTGTTTTTAATGCATTATAATCTGCCCTGGGGGTCCAATTGATGAATGGAAGGATGGGATATAAATGACCTAATAAAAAATAAATACCCTTAAGGCTGAGGCTTTCCATGAAAAGGAGTGTATAAAATGGGTAGTTTGTGATCGATTGTTTGAGGCTTAGGATAATTTTAACACAGAACTTTAAGCCATATCACTGAATATATATTCTCTCCTGCTGCTTTTTATTTGTGGCACTTTGTGTTCTGCATCGATTTTGTGACATGATGAAAAAATACCAACATAGAACACAGAACACAGTATGTTTTGTACAACAGCAACAGAGAAAGCTATAGCTCTGTTATATAGTTTGGCAAAGAAACTTTCTGAGATATAAATAGATAGCTAATGACTGTCAGGCTCTTCATCTCAGAAATTTCCTTGTAGGTATCTCATTACAGAGCTAACATCATTAATAAAACAGCTGAAATATTTCACATGGGCAGGTTTCTAAAAATCTCTGTACCTGTAAGGAATATATCTAGCATAATGCATAATTTGGAAGTTCGTTTTAAAACCATAAAACCAATCATAATCATCTCCATAGTTTAATGGCAAAACACATTTAATTGCTTTTGACTGAACTGGCATCATGGTACGAAGGAAAAGTGATGGCAGATGACCCTGCCATCAAAACTGTGCCTCTGTGTTCCAGGTCTGAGTATCAGTATGCTGAGAGCCTAACTCAGTGGGTCACACCAATGTATGAAATGAATACCTATCATAGCCTTTGCATGAGGACCACCTGATGCTAGTGGGGTGATCAGGAGTGGAGACAGGTAGGAGGCATTGGTCTCGTTCCCTGCCTGACATTTCCCTGCTCTGAACCTACTCCTGCCAGCCGTTCCTCCCATGACATTTGAAATATGGAGGAACACACATATTAAACCCTGTCTGGTGAGAGAGGGGAGAACCACTGTGCGAAACAAAGAAACATCAAAGAAGATATACATTAAATATCCTGCCACTCTCCTCTCCAGCTGTCTCCCACCAGAAGTAGCTTTTCCTCATTTAAGGGAGCTGTTGGGCTATGCTTTAGATCCAAATGTGAAATTACCATCTTCCTGTGAGCAAGGTGATGGATTTGAAGATCCATGAGCAGAGCTCTGCCTTCCCCCTTCCCTTGGCAGCTCCTCAGTAGTTGCCCCTATGGGCTGGAGGACTCTCGGAATGGTGCCATGAGATTCTGCAGTGGGAACGTGTGGAAACTGTTCTGTGTTGTGCAAACGGGAGTGCCTTTCTGCTGCAGAAAACACCCCAAAAATGATCATTACCCTTGCTTGATGCAGTAACATGCTCCAAACCATCTCATTCTCACCTTAAGATGTTTGCAGCTAATTGTATCATTAATTGCATCAGTAAGATTCTCACTTGAGGATGGGTTCACATTCTGTTGAATGGCAGAAACTAAGTAAAATTAGCAGATGCAACAGAACAGCAGATTCAGCATAATCACCTACTAAGTGAAACATAACTGCAGACTCAGTTGGATACATTCAGATAGGTAACACTCACCCCAGTCTCCTTTATGTGTGAAAGAGACCTCAGGGATGTATGCGAGTATAATACCCATCTCCCAGTTTACTTGCTATTAAGCCAGCTTTCATGACACTGAAGCATTCCTGATTCCTTCCTTGGGATGTATTTTAAGAAAATGGCAGTGACCTATCACAAATCTTTCATCACTCTTTTCCTAACTATCATAAGATGTATTTATATTATTATTATTATTTCCTTCATCATAGGCCTTGGTTTAAATTTGTATAATCTGCTTTGACCATGGGCAAATAGTTTATCCAACAGCAGAAAAATTCACTTGCATCTCACTCTGTTCCAAATAACTTCAGTATCGATACATCAGCTGAAATATGCCTTCAGGGCTTTGTCTTCTGTTAAGTTCTTTGTGTGTGCACAGATGCAGGACTATAAAAATATTCAAATTTCAACTCACAAAATGCCTCAGAGAATCAAAGTCTTTATGATTATATTTCTGTAAATCCAAAGTACAGAACTTGAGGGAAAAAACCTTTTCCCTTTAATGTAGTCTAAGAGGAAGCAAATTAAGTAAGACAATGAAGAAATGGAAATCTAATTGTTTCACATGATGAAGAAACACTAGCCCTCCACTTTCTGTGACACCAGCACCCTGCTAGAGAACAAACAAACAAAAAATGAATTCCAAATGCAGTTTATGACTGTTTACTAGTGCTAAAATAATGAGGGTGACATTATTCAAAAACAGAACCATTTCTAGACAAAGCTTTAATTGACTAATGTCATAAGAAATCTTCCAAAGGCATAGCATTAATCACTGCCCAGTGTTGCAGTTGGAACATCTTCTTGTTAATATTAATCATGCAATAATTTTTATTTATATTGCACCCTACTAACTGGTGCCTGGAACACTTTACATTAAAAAATACGATCATATTACACACACTGACACACACGCATCCTTAAAACCATTTTTTTAAAAGACAAAAATAGTGGGTAGAGAAGATCCATGAAGGAAACCACAGCAGAGTCTGTGCCTGGGGGGCCAACCATGGGCCAGCCATCCCCATTGATTCCACAAAGAGCAGGAAAGCAGACACAGCATGTTCATAGGTGTAGCAGGTAAAGAGGGAAAGCAACCCAAATACCCCCTGAATAACTAATTGTTGCCAAGCATCCATAGGCCCTCCAGGAAGCAGTCCAGATGCTTGGTTTGTGTTGGGGGCCAGAGCCTGGAACCTTTCCTCCTGAAATCAAGAAAGACATCCATATTGCCATTACTGGTTCTTCCTGTCATGACTCACTGTTCAGCTCAGTCAGTCTCCCAGTGCCTCAGCCAGATCAAGCCAACGGTGACTCTGATGACAACTCAGAAGCAAGTGAGGAATACCACAGCCTGTTGACTGGGGAAATGTCTGTGTTGTCAATAGATTCAGACCCTCCCCCAGGTTTACAACTAGAGCCATCAACAAGTACGAGCACTGCCCAAGATTTACAGCTGGAGCCGTTGACAAGCACCTCTTCCCAGGAATTACAATCTGAGGAGGGGGGAATCTCTCCAGCTATGCTGCTAGAGCATCGAAGAGAGAAGATGCAAAGACAGAAGCAAATGTGGCAGTGAGTGCTCGCATCTGGAGAAACTACTGGCTCCTTTTAAACAACAAGAAACACCTGGACAAGGAAGGGACTGTTGTAGTCTCATAAATACTGGGCGGTTACAGCCAGTTCTTCACTGGCAACAGCTTTCGTTATGGCTCCCTGCTTTTTCCGGTGACTCCTCGGATCAGCCTTGCTTCCTGAGTCCTTTTGCCTCAACCTTTATTCTGGACCTGATTATGCCTCTTGGGTTATGTTCACATGGCCAATTTGATCTGTTGCCATTGGTGTTCCCTTATGTATTTAAAGTGCACAATCAGACAGCAGCATCTGAGTTCCAGACGTCTGAGTTCCATTCCCCTCTCCCCTTGCCCTGTGTTTCTTTGATACCTGAGAAAGTCTGTTCCTGTTGGTCTGAGCCACTTTCAGAATGGATTTCCTGTCGTCTGGTCACTCTGTTGTGCACCCAAGGCATCAGGCAGGTCTCACTGATCTCTTGTTTTCCAGCTGCCATTTCCCCCCTTTAGATAGCGAGGATTGCATGACTGTATGTACACACCTCTCTCCACCCAGGGGTGCTGCTCAAAACCTTGTTTTCTTTTGAAAAACTCTCAAAGAAAGACACCCCTGTTCTGCAGCTTTTTAATATCATTTGAGGAAGGGGTAAATTGAAAATATCAGAGGGAGGATGGCAGTCTCTTCACCACTTGTGCACTTGCTCTGTGGACTAACTTTAAAAAGAAAATGGCTGACAGCCCCATTAACTCCATATCCCAGCATGCTCATGAGTGCTTGTGGGCATGCTCAAAGGACACACTTTTGAAAAAAATGGTCGACATTTTTGCTGCCATCTGGTCATGCAAGTAGGGGTAAAAGGGCATTGAAGTGTGCTAAAAGGGGTGAGTCTGGTTAGGATTCTCTGCCACAAAATAACCTGGCTTAATTTGAGGCGGGGCAACAATGGATTGAACTGCCCGTCTGATTGCAACCTTGGACTTGCTCTCTATATCCTGGCTATTTGTGCTATGATGTCTGTTCTGGACCTGACTATGCTTCTTGGACCCACCTTGCATCCTGACTCTAGTGCTTTGACCTCTGAACTAGACCTGACTGTGCCTTTGGGAACTTGCCCTGCCTTGACTCCTGACATTGGTGCCTGGACCTCTTGCCTGGGGACTTGACTATACTTGGGACTGCCCACCAAAACCAGATGTTGAGAGGCTTTCTGTGACTTACTGGCACTAGGCCTTTTGCCTTGGGCATGAAATAGGACACCTGCAATGTATCAGGTCAAGACAAATTTGGGTACTAACCTCTTGACCCTCTCAGAGTGTGATGATTGACAGTTATTAATTCGAACCACGGCTTGGTTGCCACACCAGACGAGGATGTGCTTGTCCCTAAATATGTCCCACCACATACGAACAGCTGCCAGAATTGAAAAGAACTCCAAAAATGTGAGGTCCCTGAGAATCCCAGTCCCGGCCCAGTGTGTGGGCCACTGCTTCTTTCTCCTAGTATAAATTTAAAGCAAAACCACTGCAAAATGGTTTTCCTGTGTTTTTTTCTGGATTTTTTTTAGCAGGTGGCCTTGCCAAGCACAAATTCCTTGTATTTTTTTGAACACTCAATACAGACTCTCACAAAAAGCAATTTTTCTTCCAGTCACACCCAGGCATGTTTTCCCATCGATTCTTATTAGAAGCGAAGAAGGTGAAGAGATTGGATTTATACCCCACCCTTCACTACCCAAGGGAGTCTCAGAGAGGCTCACAAATGCCTTTCCCTTCCCTTATTACAAAACAAGACAGAATTAAGATAAATATAAACACAGTTGGCCTGATCCAGCAAGGATCCATGTGACAGTAGACTTCCATGCATTCAGCTGAAGTAGGTGTATTTCTGTCTTCATCAGTGTACCATTGAATTGGCTAGATGTATCTTTGATGGTTATAAAATATGCCTATCTAACCAAAGTCACTAGTTGTTACAGGACTAATTGGTAGTAACTAGATTAGGACCAGGGAAGATTTTCCTTTGTTTTTGAAAAATTATTTTAAGTTTAATCATATGGATAAACTGGCTCCTACAATACTAAGGCTGCTTGATTGAAAATGATAATAGGAATTTTAAAAGAAATTAGATTGTAAGCCTTCTTTTCAGAGAGGGACTCTTCCATTGGTAATGGAAGCACATATACTCCAGGAAATTAGTAACTAGTTGCCAATGATAGTCACTTCCATGCCTAGAGCCAGCAACAAATTAGACCTCGAGTGTTTACATTTGCCCTCAGTTTAGAGCTCCACATTTTGTCAGTGTTTTGACATACTGTAGAAGGAACTATAATTCAGATATATTGCTGAATGCCATCTTCTGTGATGTTCATTAGATGTGCATAGTTCTCATTTCAAATTCACATGTTGCCATACTGTAGAAACATTTCACTAGCAGTATCATGAATAATTTTAATAGAATATAGCAATTAAGCAATTATAAAAAGTAGGATGCTTAGACAGTGCTCTACTGATGCAAGCCCTTTTAAATAATCAAAGCATTCAAAATCTCTGCTATTAGTTTCTATCACCACTAAAATACTGAGTGCATTACTAGGTAGCAGTAGGGGCTTATACTTTCTGTAATGCATTTCCATTAGAAATCAGACCCCAAAGCACCACCCACATTTATGCCTTTGATACTGCTTATTTAACATCATTACTGTGGTGTGAGTCTGTCTGGATGTTACCTAATAGATTCAATGCATAATGTATTGTTTCTCTTGCAACTTCCTGGTTTGCCTTCACTTGGTTGGCTATGCCTGTGCAAAAAAACAAAATCAGTATTTTTTGGGTTCGGGCATATTGAACCTGAAAAATATCAGTGTTTCCTGCTATTCCCAAATACCAATACCAGTATGGTATTTGGATTTGGTAAATATTCAGGATTGGCAATTATTTTAGCTCCATTATATCCTATGGGGACCATTATAGTCAATGATCCCTATAGGCTATAATGGAGAATCAATCTGGGGCTCTGGGGAACTGTTTTTTGAGGTAGAGGCACCAAATTTGCAGCATAGCTACTGGTGCCTTTCCTCAAACCCCCCCCCCCCCAGTGTTTCAAAAAGATTGCATCAGGGGGTCCAATTATGGGCCTCAGAAGAAAGTGCCCCGTCCCCTATTGTTTCCAATTGCGGGGAGAAACATTTAAAGGGATCGTGATCCCTTTAAATGCCTTCTCCAAGCCATGTGACTCCATGGTAAGTAAACGCCAAAGGTGTTTAAAAGGCTCACAGTCCCTTTAAATGCGTTCTTCATGCTGAGAGTTCACTCTGAAGGCATTTAAAAGGAGTGACGCCCTTTAGATGCCCTTTAACTGCAGTTATCCAGCAGTCCTGAAAAATCCCAAATATTTTTGGGATTTTTCAGGGTGGCCATTTTTGGGTAGCCGAAATCAGTAGCCCCCTCAGTAACCAGCTGAGAAAATACCCGATAAATACAATAAGGTATTCCTTGGGTTTTGGTTTTTTTTTGGCTCAGTACCATCTCTCAGGAACGATATACATTAAAGCAGGCCAGAGCGATCAGAGTTATGGCTCCAGACCCTGCAAGTTAGCAGGTTGCCTGGACCAACTGGAAGGGGTAAATGGAAATCAGAAAGAGATAAAGTTCTTCTTTCTTTTATGCTGTCATCAGTAGAATTTCAGCAAGTGTGGGGACATGTGCTTAGGTAGTGAGCCCACTTCTCGTCCCCTGAAACCACATTCTATGTTTCAAGTATATATTTTTACATCATGGCCTAACCAGTGTTCCTCCCTGACCATGATTTTATTATTTATACATAGTCCTTGTGTTTGTTGCTGGAAGGCACAAGAGATGTGTATCAGACATGAGATAGGAGTTTTGTGCTGCTCAGATAGATGTCAGCCCTTTTTTGCCCATGACCACAGAACACAGAGACTGATTTCCCACAAGTGCTGCCCCAGCATCGGGTCCTCCGTTTGCCCCAATTGCAGCTTCAATTTCACACTATTTGCTGCGGGGTGCATTTTGACCCAGGGCTTCACACAATTTTCTCCACGGCTTCAGTGATCCTGTTTTTTGAGAATCACCGAAGCCGTGGAGGAAATCGCATGAAGCCCTGGGTCAAAATGCGCCCCATGGCAAATAGTGTGAAATTGAAGCTGCAATCGGGGCAAATGGAGGACCCAACGCCAGGGCAGCGCCAGGGCATCGCTTGTGGGAACTCGGTCAGAGAGAAATAGCTTCAGTCTATTCCCCATGCCATTTATACAGCCTCAAACCACCCTTTGAAGCTGCTGTTGGACCTATTGGCAAATTATATGTAGCCATATAAGTAATGTCATTTTGCAGTGGAGCCAATAGGAACAACACAGAGCAGTTTGAAGATGCAAAAACAAGTGCAGAGGGCATGCTGAGGCTACTTCTTCACATGCACCATGGTCCCAAGCAGAAAAAGGCCAACACAAATCTAGGATACACAAAAATCCCATTGCATGTGTGATACAAACTCCTCAACTTGACCCTCAACAGATTGAAGGAATTTGCATTGTGTAGCAAGGTCCATATTATCCCCTAGTCTCTGTATTTATATATTTACAAGCAGGGGACTCACAGGGACTCACAGGGGCTTCTTATTTTTTCATCCCTTACTACCATCTTTCTCTGAAAGCCCTCATAGCCTTTTCCCTTTCCTTGCCTCCTTTTCTCCTTCCTACCCACCAGCCAACCTACCTTTATCTGCCCTACTGTATTTAGTTTTCCTTCCTTCCCTACCTCACGCAGCCTCTCCCTGTGAAAAATTTAGCCAGGTTGTGTGGAGCTGGCTACTGGGCCAGGCCCAGATGCAGTGGGCAACCTACAAGGACTTGTAAGGGGCACGTCTATTTCCCCTGTGTCCCCCTCCCCACACTATTTCCTCCATCCCTCCCCCTAGCAAGCCCTTTCCCTTCTTCCTTCTGTCCCTGCTTCCTCCTGTCCTTCCCCCCCCAACCTACCTTTTATCTATTCTCCATCTTCAGCTATATTTTTTTTTTTTTAAATACATGTATACTCCATTTTTCTCCACAATGGGGACTCAAAGCAGCTTACATCGTTCACTTACATTTTAACTTCAGAACAACTGTGTGACCAATGTTCCCTCTAAACTGCACTAGGGGGTGCTAGCATTCAACATTTTAGCTGGTAGCTCCAGGAACTTAGCTGGCAGCACAGCCTACAAATGAATTGAGATAGGCATTTTCCTTTCCATTGGAAACAATGGAGGATAAAGGCATCTCCTTCTGGGGTTCACAGAATTGGACCCGTTGGTCCAGTCTTTTTGAAACTAGGTGTTTTTTTTTAGGAGAGGCACCAGCAGCAATATTGCAAATTTGGTGCCTCTACCTCAAAAACCAGCCCCCTGAACCACAGATACCCCTGGATTGATTCTCCATTATAGCCAATAGTGCTCATTGACTATAATGATCCCTATAGGCTATAATGGAGCTGGAAAATATCATTTTTGCCACACCCCTATTATGCTTTTCAGTATGATCTGTAGGCTGCCTTGAGTCACAGGGAAAAGTGGGATGTAAATATTTGAATAAACAAGTAGTTTAGGCAGATTGCTAGAATTTAAGCAACTTCTTGTATATTAGGTTAGGGAGGGTTCTGACAGGGATTGTTCCACCTGCTATACTTGTCCTGTAATGCTGGTTGTCATAGTTTGCTTTTTTTAAAAGTAGACTGCAAGTTTGCTTTTTTAAAAAGTAGACCCCCCTCCAAGTCCTGATATGTTTTCTAAGGTTCAGTGCAGAGCAATGGTCTGATCTTCTGGTCCGCAGCTCAGCGTCTTAACCCCTGAGCCACCGCGGCCCCTATGATACTGGGAGACAGAGTTCCAAAGTTTTAGTGCCATTACTGAGAAGGTCCTTTCTTGGATTGCCACCTGTCTAGCTTCACATAGTGGGGGCACCTGTAGCAGGGCCTCTGAAGATGACCAAAGTGATCATGTTAGGTTCATATGGGAGTAGGTGGTCCTTAAAGTATGATGGCCATAATTTATGTAGAACTTTAAAAGTAAATATCAGCATGTTGAACTGAGCCTGGAAGCAAACTGGTATCAAGTACAGGTGGAACAAGACTGGAATGATGCAGTCCCAACTAGGGTTGCCAGCCTCATGGTGGGACATGAAGATCTTCTGGGATTACAACTGATCTTCAGATAACAGAGTTCAGTTCCCCTGGAGAAAATGGCTGCTTTGAAGGGTGGAGTCTATGTGACTATACCCTGCTGAGGTCCCTCCCTTCTCCAAACCCTGCCCTCTCCAGGCTCCACCCCCAAATCTCCAGGTATTTCCCAATCTGGAGCTGGCAACCTTATTCCCAACCCATTTCAGTCAACATTGTGGCTGCATCATTCTGTATCAACTGCAGACTCCAAACAGCCTTCAAGGGCAGCCGGTGCCATCAGAGCAGGCTCTCAAGGTCTGGGCGGCATCAGAAGACTTCAAACAGCCCAACTGGAAGACATATCAGCTGGCTGTCAGGAGTGAGGAAACACAGAGTGTGTGTGGGGGGGTGGAACCTGCATGTAGCACATTTAAAAGGAGGCAATGAGCAGATGGGGGGGGGGCAGCAAAGATAACAGCAGATGCTTAGGAGCCTGCACATGGCTGCGATAGCAGAGAAACCGCTGGGATCAGTGAAGCAGCTGTCAGCTGCTGGACTGGAGGCAGCTACAGCAGGGAAAGCTTTGGGAAAGGCAGGAGAAAACTGTACTAGTCACTGAAGGCAATGGAGTTCACCCAGAGAAAGTGAGGCAGGCACAGGCAGCTCTGGAGACTGAGGTCTAAGAGACCACATGGATAAGAAGGCCTGGAAGGAGAGCACAGTGGGAAGGCTGAGGAGTACACCTAGGGAGTGGAGCCCATGTTTAAAGAGCCAGTTCCCAGTCTGGGGCCAAAGCACATTCATAACACAACCCTACATAAAAGAGCACATTGCACTAATCTAATCTGGATGCACCACAGTGGCAAGATATTTACTGCCCAGGAAGGGCCACAGCTGGCTTACCAGCTCAAACTGGTGAAAGGCACCACTGCTGCCACCTATTTATCCCTCAGGGGCCTGAGTCCAGTAACACCTAGGGTTGCTAGATCTGGGTTGGAAAATACCTGGATACTTTAAAAGTTTAAAAGTAGGTCAGCTCTGAGGGAGAAATGGCTGGTCTTTCATTGTCTTTTCATTTCATCCATCTATTTATTCTTTCCCTTCATCTGGTTCATACTTCCTCAGTCACTGTGTTCAGTTTTCTGTATTCAGAAATTGTTGTTCATATTATGCTTCTAGTAATGTTGAAGACTGGCTTACAAGAATCTATTGATGAAAGTGTAGCTGCCCTGTCAGGACAGGCTCACAACTCAACATGTGTGGAGACCAGAACTGCCAATGTCCTCAAGGAAAGGTCATAAATAGAAGCCAGGCTCTGACTTTCATACTAGGTTTGCCAAATCTGGCTCATCTGATAGATGCATTTCAAATGTAAAAGCCGACTTGATTGCTCAGGACTTTTATTTAACAGTGTACTGTGGCCAACATAAGAAAAGACTAGGCAGATGCTGGGGTTATAAATACTGTAAATCAGACAGTATAATGGAGCCAGTGTGGAATTAGGACTGCCAACTCCAAGTCGGGAAATTCCTGCAGATTTGGGTGCAGAGAGGGTCAGTTTGGGGAGGGTAGGCACCTCAGTGGAGTGTAATGCTATAGAGGCAAACCCTCCAAACAATTTCTCCAGGGAAACTGGTCTCATTTGTAATTCCAAGAGATTGCCAGGCTCTATCCTAGGAAGAGCTGTTCCTTCCCACATGTTAGGCATGGATAGGTGACATCACAATTCCTGGGCAAATCCCAAATCCATATTTTACCCCATTTAAGTGGATCTTCCTTGAAGGGAGAAGGTGGGATAGATTTATCCTTCAGAGCTGCCAGCAATTCCTGTTAACCAGAGGTAACTGTCATCTCTCTCTATAATAGGGAAAGGAGTTTGTAAGCTGCTCTGAGACTCCAAGTGAGTGGAGGGCGGGGTATAAATCCAATCTCTTCTTCTTCTTCTTCCTTATTCATTTAGTATGTGTATGTGCTCCATAATTGTGTAAATACTAAAATAAATTATTCTATTTGGACCAGTAATCTGTGTTGTGCTCTGACCCCATAGTCTCCTCGCTCTGCCAATACCAAAGGGAGGGGGTAGCCCCGGGAAGCACGGAAAGGCCAGACCCTTGGGTTGCCAACTTTCCAGGGATCCTCCAACAATTGTGGATTCTATCTCCAAATAGGGAGATTTGACCACAGGGGTCTCACTGACCCTCAAAAAAGGCAGAGTCAGGGCTTCAGAGCACGGTAGAGGCTGCAGGTGTGGGGGGAAATGAAAAGCTGAAGAATGAGGGGGAAATTAAGGTAGGTTGATGCTTGGCTGGGAAGGAGATGGGGTTGCCAACTCAAGGTGGGGAATTCCTGGAGATTTGAGGGGTGGAGCCAGGAGAGGGTGAGGTTTGAGGAGAGGTGGGGCCTCAGACAGGTACAATGCCATAGACTCTGCCCTCCAAACCAGCTATTCCTTCTTGGGGAACTACTGCTGCCAATCTCCAGGTGAGGGCAGGAGATCACTCAGAATTACAACTGCTCTTCAAATAGCAGAGATCAATTCCCCTGGAGAAAATGGTGGACTCTGTGTCATTATACCCTGCTGAGGCTGCCACAGCAAATTGATGCTGAGTGCCCAAGGCCTTGACACTCTCCAAGAGCCTCTTTCTAGAGCCCGTTGTATTTCTTCCCACAACGGGCCTTACTCCTAGTCTAGCATAATGAGCATCCAATTATTCCCATCTCTAGAAGATACCAAAACCTGGTGCATTGTCCTGTCATTCCAATCTTTCCTGTACCAGTAGTAGCAGTATTAGTCCGTTGCAGCAAAAAAGATTCTTAAGCTCTAACACATATATTATGGTGTAAGCTTTCATGGGCCCATCTTGTTTGAAACACAAAGGTAAGTATATATGACCTGAGTACAGAGAGAAGATTTTTTAAAAATTCCCCTTTAAAACAAAAAAGTCAAGCAATATAAGAGAGTGCAGTGGGTGTGCCATACTCTTATGTTAGCTAATGGACATAAAAACAAACCTTTCCTCAGTGTCTATTATATCTTCATATGTACTGTATTATGGGACCAGTTAACAGCAGCCGTCTCATAAAGGGTTTTTTTTAAACCTGCACATCTTCTAACATGTTTTTATCCCCTGCTAACAATGCCATTCTGTTATTAATATGAGACAAAGGTTGGTTGACAAAAGAGAATAAACAGATATAAATAGTGACAGAAAATCCATGTGTGTTTTAATAACCCAGAATGTTCTGTGACAAGCCTTAGTGTTAATACTTTTTTAAATAAAAAGGGAGACTCCAAAGTGAAGCCACCAAACAGGAATGTATTAGCAAATCTGGCAGTGTGGAATTTGGTCTCTCGCAACACATTTTTGGAATGTCTAACTCTCTACAGAAAATGGCTGTCCTCTTTGGAGTTCTGTGCCGATTTGTCACTCCTGGCTGCTAGTTAGGCGTGGATTATACCCAACTGATTGCATCTTGAACTCATATGATTAGATTCCATATTCTTTTGTGCTCTGCATAGAACTCGATTCAATTTCTGTGCTGAAATCAAACACTACATTGCTATAGGTTACTTGATTTTCAGATAACACAAATCCTTGCCCTCTCCTTTCTTAGATGCAAAGAAGTCGATGCTATCAAAAGTTTCCCTTTGCTCTTCCAGATTGTTACCATGGTTTTGTACATGGCAGAAAAAAACAACAGTCTTTGGCAGCGCGCACAACATGCCGTTCTTTCTTGCTTGCATTTTCTGCAGGAACGGTTAGGCTCCAAAAACCTGTGTTGACAGGTAATGAGATTTAATTCAGAGGAGAGAGAGAATAAAACATCCATATTCATTGCTTAATCAAATAAAATACTTTCAGAGGATTCTGGGAATTCTCAACAGTGGCTCCGAAAGCTTCTCTTTGATAGCTGTAAACAAATTACCTTCCGAATAACTTCTTAATCAAGGAAGAGCGGAGCTGCTCCCTACTTGATCTCTCCCTTTGGGTGGTCCCAGTCAGAGCCACAGTCCTCTGCCTGATGGCTTGGCTCCTGAAAAGCTATATAGTATTATGCTGACAGCTGTAGACCTCTTTTTGTTAGGGATAACAGACATCCTGTGCTGAGGACAGCATCAAGCCCAGCTTGCAGTATGCCCAATTAGAGAAGCTAAAATCTCATTTGCTTCGCCGTGGGAGCCTCTGAAAGCACACCGTTTGGGCCTCATTACAGTATTTTTAACTTTACAAAAACAATTTCATTATGGAAATTAAAGAAACTCATTTGGTCTCTACATTTACACCGAAGTTAATTCACTCTACAAGAATTCCAACCTTCCTAGCATGTTGATTCCCTTCTTTGCCACAAGCCAAAGTTTCTTTTAGAAAACCCTTTTGTGACCAAGTTTCATCAAGAAAGCAATCATGTTGAAAGCAACCTGTTACTGTTAAAAGTAAAAATGGGAAAGTAACATTTTCAAGCTGCTCGTTCTCTCATCAGGAAGCTGAAAGCTTTCTTTAAAATGAAGGTGACATTTTTCAGTTTTATCATTTCAGAGGTTCAGAAGTCCTCCCTCTAACCCTAATGAATAACGAATAAATAAGAATTGGCATTAATGCCAAAACTGCTATCAAAGTGGAATAGGATATGCCTAGGATTGTTCCAAACCTTCTATTTCAGAATAGAATATCAGATATTTTATTTGTTTTGTTACAATATTTCACCGGAACTGTTGTGGTAGGTTTAAGAAAGAGACCGATTGCTAAAGCCCATGAAAACAAGCATCATGGCTGAGCGGAAATTTGAACTTGAGTTTCCTGCTCTGAAACTCATCCTACACCTTGAGCAGATGGTCATCAGATGAGCCTGTGAAGGGTGAACTAGGACTGTACCTTTGCTGTCCCACTTATCTTCAGCTTTGCCAGATGTGTGAGAATTCTCATAGATAAATGAAAATGAAGGGCTTCCAGAACAGGTGTGAGGCATTCTTTTGCAAGAATTCAAGACTGGTCAGTGCAGCTGTCATTGTGGCACTATCTATTTGGGAAGGTGGTCTTTTTTCAGCAGGAAGTCTCAAGGAGATTTTTGAGCAGGAGAAGGCGCAGGAGGATATTTAGAGAGGTGGCTGCGGTTGTCCAGCCATGGGAGGATTTCTATGCAAAGATGATTTTGGAAGTGTTTCTCCTCCCCTTGCAGCAGCAGCCGCATCCATCGAAAAGGCCATCGAGAATCTTCCTTTACCCCCAGTATGAGTAGGTAAAATGCTTCTTCTCCCAGAGCAGTCAGAAAAGTGTAGGCAAGACAGCAGGTGTGAGAATCTTGCTGTCCTTTCACCAAGATCAGGTATGACAAACAGTAAGTATGCCTGGGGTCTTCTGTGAGCATAGCTATGGGCAGCACCTGTGTTCCTCAAAGGTAATTTCTTCAGGTAAAGCAGTTTATTGAGCAGCTGATGGGTAGAACACAGGGTAATACTAAGGGTGCCCATTGAAGAGCTCTGACTATAATCTGAGCATGATGAGGCTCTGTCATGACAATTCCAAATGGATAGTCTGGCAATACTGTTTTTGTCTCTTTCTATCATTTTCTGTTGTCTTCTTGCTGAATATTTATCATGGGGGGTATTTTGCTTCCAAATCTGTGCAGATTTCCTTCCATACTCCTACTGTGTCTTTTTAAAGACAGAAAAACTCATCGAAACAGGCTTCTATTTTAATCCAGCGGCAACCATTAACACCATTGTGCAAAGTACAATTTGCCAGCTGATTACTGCAAGAGATAAAAAGCACTGCCATTTAGAGTTCAAATGGGGACCAGGGCTGCGGGTTTAGCCAGGCCCAGCTTCCAAGTTCCCCATGGTGCTTTTGTCGGCTGGTGAGTATTACAGTTTATATACATAGTTATTTCCTGCAGAATATCTCAGTGGTTAGTTCTTTGTTGGAATGATCATCTATACCCATTAATCTACGAGCATGTTGAACTCAATTGAACAAAGCTAATTAATTTACAAGATCATGTTGAAACAAAATCTATATTTTATTGGGGGATCAGTGGGAGAGTAATATATCAGCAGGCCTGTGGTTAGGCAGTTCTGATTTTTAATGCCAGATTCCTGTTCATTGTTCCCCCCCACCCCCAGCTTTGGCAACATTCCTCCTGTTTTTCCCCACATCATGTTAAGTAGCATTGAAAGGACATCACTGGGACTCAGGCTAGATGATCTCTCTTACTTTAGCCCTTTGTAGATTATGTGATATTTCCCCCCATTCTTATTTGTTTTGACTAGAGGTGTATTTTGCTGAAAAAAGATTTTCTGCTTTTTATAGCAACATACTTGTCTTTAGAAGGGTTTAGGATGGCAGTTTGAACTTCCTTCAGAATTCTTCAAATTGGCTCAAATCACTTAGCTTTCTGCTAGGGTAGCCAGACCTCCCCCCCCCCCCCCGGTGGAGAAGGGGATCCCCTGCTATCAGGCCCTGCCCCCCAGCCACTGATCAGTTGGCCAGTGGGGGGGATTTACCAGTAGAAAGAAGAAGGCCTAGGCTGCATTGCTGGCGTCACACAGGCAGTGGCATCATTTTACCAGTGACTTCTGGGAGATGCTTTGGTATTTGGGCAAAAACTCTATGGTAGAATTTGGTTATACTATAGAGTTTTTGCCCAAATACCAGAGTATTCACCAGAAGTCACTGGCATGATGACTTCACTTCCTGTGTGATGCTGGCAACGTGGCCTAGGCTTTCTTCTTTCTACTGGAAATTCCCCCCATTTCCCCTCCCGCATTTGCCAGGAGGGACCTGACAGTCCTACTTTCTGTATTAGTAGAATTTTTGGTGGGAAGTCTAGTCTGGACTGTGGACATTATGAAATGTGGATTACAGATCTGGAATGGAAGGTACGTGGAGTCTGATGTTAAGACAGGACTCAGCAGTGCTTTCTAGTTGTGTTTCTAAGCATGCTTACATGGATTTAAATTTATTTCAAACTACTTTGAAAAATATACTTGGGTGCTAGGCAAGTTGTGTACCTTGACTGAGGTTTGGATAGTGATGAAAATTCTCAATAACCATAGGATGTGTGAAAAACTATTTTGAAAAGTGAACATAAGACAGGACTATGAAAAGGTAGTAGATTGGTGGTGATTGCACTTTTATATAGCCATCTGTCCACTAGCCAGTAAAGTTGTTGCTTTCTATCTCCCACTTCTGTATGATATAAAATGAACTGAGGAATTTCTACAGTGCTTTGAAGATATGTCAAAGTATCCTTTTAATGTAAAAAAGCAAGGAGGGAAAAGGCTCGAGCATGTCAATCAAGATTTTAAGAGGTTTCTATTATTCAAATGATGTCCAAGAAATAGAATTTGACAAATGAAATGGTTTTTAGTCAGCAATTTGGTGTGCTGTCAAATTAGCTTTTGTTCACACTGCTGACAGAAAATAGTCTTCCTTTTTGTATAACTTTACAAATTACCTCATTTCTTAAGCTTACTAAAAAAAAATCTTTGAACATAAGTGAAATAAGATTACTCCACATAAGTTATAGGTCAGACAGATGTGAGGATATAACTTTGAACTATACTCAGTCCTTTTTTATGATATTATAAAATACCAACATGAAGTTTATGAATCAAGCAAATCAATTTTTTATTGTAGATACTGGGAGGGAAGGTAATGGAGGTGCCAGTATTTAATAAGAAATGCAAATAGTTGTGGCATGCATATAGAACATTCCAGAATGTAAAGATTTGTGTTTCTGTTGCACCCTTTATAGTGTTATGTCAACAGTAGGCTACACAAATGGATTATGAGACCTGAGAAATGGCAAGAAAAGTTGCAGGTAGATATGGTGGAGACTTAAGAGAAGTGAAATGTAGAGCTAAAAAGCCTGACTATGAAATAAGATTTTATCCTTTAGTTCTAAGGACAATTCTGTCAAAAAGCCAATACTCGCCTGTTTTTTTAATGTAATGTGCTTATTTTCTAGCTAGAGGGATTCATGCTTTAAATAAGAAACAATAGGAAATGATAAGGAAGTAGACAGGGAATGATTAACGTGTTGCCCATAGAAAACCACTAATGACTTCAGTTCTACTGTGTAAAATAACAGCTTTTCTAGACAACACCTCCAAGTTTCACACAACCGTTGATAACTGGGAACAATGTTGGTGGGTAATGTAGTCAAAAGGCTGCTTCCAGATAGGTGGCCCTATAGTGGGAGACCTTGTGGCTGGACTCCCAGTTCTCCAATCCAACATAAGAGGCCAGAGGGGGAAAATGGGGGGGGGGATCCTTGATGTTGCACTGATGTGTGAAGTTACTTCCAGAAGGAAAAAAAAAGCTTAACCATAGAGTTTTGGGTGATTCCATGGCATAATGGGCTGGAACCATAGGCGTCAACTATGGTGGGGGCTCGAGCCCCCCCGAAATTTCCCAGGGGGGGCTCAGCCTCTCCCGGCAAAACAGAGCGTCCACCAGGCCTGCCCGCCTGCTTGCCTGCCTGCTTGCTTGCCTGCCAGCCGGCCCACTGGCCGGCCGGCAGCCGCCGCATCTCCCCCCAGGCCTGACCTGGCCACTCCTGCCTCCGTGGGGCCAGTTGGGCAACTGCCCAGCATGCTGGCATCACTCGGAAGTGACGCCAGCACGGTGGGCACGTTGCCGGGGCGACACTCTAGCAATCACCCCGAAACTCTATGGCACCATAGAGTTTCAGGGCAATTGCCAGAGCATCGCCCCGGCAACGTGCCCAGCGTGCTGGCGTCACTTCTGGGTGACGCCAGCACGCTGGGCATTTGCCCAGCTGGCCCCACGGAGGCAGGAGTGGCCAGGCCAGGCCAGGCCCGAGGGGGGGAGAGGCAGCGGGGACATGGTCCTGGCGCACGTGCACAAGAGTCCTCACCGCCCCTGGGGATTCTAACAGTCAACGCCTCTGGCTGGAACATGACCCTGATGCCAGCACAAAGGGTACCAGGAGGATGCCATCTGAATATTTTGGTATTAACATCACAGCGAACACTTTACTTGCAATTTACATTGTAAATTGCATTGTCATTATTATATTTTAAAATGTTTAAACTGTTTTATTCTGATTTGGCACTGTGTGCCGTATTGTAAGCCGCCCTGAGCTGGTTCGTGGGGAGGGCAGGGTAAAAGTGTGAAATAATAAATAAATAAATAAATAATGATGTCACTTGCTTCTTCTTTTTTTTGCCAGAAGTGATGTCACCCTTTGTCACCCCCAGTCCTGTTTCCAGTGCTGAAAGAAGCTGTATACAGACATATTGACCCACACAAAATCCAGAAGATGAAACAAAATCCATGTAATATTTTTATTAGGGTCAACCAAAATGACACAAAATATCATGCAAGCTTTTGACTCAGAATTCTTCATCAGTGTGGATGTTACAAAAATCAGGAGAGGCATTTTGCCTCAGAATTTTCAGTGGTGGCAGGGAGACTTCAAATGTATAACTGAATTTCTCTCAGCAGTATACTATAGTTCATCTGGTACAACTGTTCAAAAAATAAAAGGCAAAGGCATATTCTCAAGTTAGTGCAACAGATACAACACAGAGCTTTTATTTAGCACTAATGTTTACTTTCTGGTGTATCTTAGTCAACTTCTTTTTATACAATCATTTTATTTATTTATTATATTTGATTTATCGACTACCCTTCTCTGCGAGTAGGGCTCAGGGCGGCTTATATCAAAGGTAAATACAATATAATTGAATTAAAACAGCATTAAAATCTTTAAGAAATAGTCAGAAAAACAGCACTAAATCCAAGATGACGGTAATTTCCACCATACCCCTGGGTGGAGAGGATATGTAGGAATAAAAGGAGAGGCTGGAGTATGAGAGTGCCAGACCATTGCTGTCCTCAACTAAATGCCTGGTGGAACATTTCTGCCTTACAAGCCCTACGGTAGTAGTAAGGTAGTAAGTCCTGTAGGGCATGGTTGATCTCCAGCAGAAAGTTCCACCAGGTGGGGGTGAGGGCCAAAAAGGCCCTAGCTCTAGTTGAGGACGGCCAGAGCTCTCTCGGGCTGGGGACCACCAGAAGGTTTTTATTACTAGAGCATAATGCTCTTTCAGGGATATATTGAGGAGAGGTGGTCCCGAAGATATGTGGGTCCCTGACCACTTATGGCCTTAAAGTCAAAACCAATACCTTGAACTGGATCTGATGCTCCACTGGAAGCCAGTGCAGCTTGTGCAGCACAGGTTGGATGTATGCCATCCAAGGGGTCCCTGTAAGGACCTGTGAGGCCACATTCTGGATCAGTTGGAGCTTCCAGGTCATAACTGGGAGTTTTTAATAAATATAATAGGATCAGAGATGCAGCAGGTATGCTGTAACCTTTTCTTTTTCCACCCTATTTTCCTTTTTAATTTTCTTTTTCAAAAATGCATTTATTTTGTAGCACATGCTATTGGCGATGTTTGTATTGTGTCTGTATTCAGCTTTCATCCATCACCAATGCCCATTACATGGGAGGGAGGGAGGGAGGGAGGGAGGGAGGGAAGGAAGGAAGGAAGGAAGGAAGGAAGGAAGGAAGGAAATACCACAGCCAGAAGACAGAGGAAGGCTATCAAGCCACCTCTCTGAATGTCCTCCGTACCCCAGTAGGAGTCACCAGAGGACACCAGGACTTCCAGGCACAGGCACACACATGCACCCAACACACACACAATGCCAAACACCCCCCCCCCCCATGACTAGGCAAGGAGAGGATCTGTCCCTTGGCAAGATAACTCTGTGGCATTACAGGACTTTTGTTCTACAGCATCTTCCCAAGTGGATGAGAGCTGATTCTCCAGCCTCAGCACTGATCCATTGAGAAGGAACAGCAGTAGTCAGAACATTTGGAGGTCAAGGGATAAAGGCTGCATCATCATACTTCCCCGCCCATACTTCTTCCTTCCATCACATCCAATTCATCATTTTAAATACTTAATTGGTTTATTTAGACTGCCTTGGGAGCCATTCTGGATGAAAGGCAATCTATAAATACAGCATATAAATAAACTGGACAGTAATGAAGTATTCTGATATTGAAATTGCCTACCACACATTGTAACAATAGGAAGGAACCATTTAAAAACACACACACATGAGGGAATAGAACAATTGTCTGGCTACCAGATCAGCTGGGAGTGGGAACAGAATAGTTAAAATATGTTTGCGTGTATTCATTTACATATAGAATTTTCATAAAGACAAATCTGAATTGAAACTGAGACTTGTCATGTGCTAAAATTTGCTAAGGCTGCATTATCAGATCAGGAACTCTGTCCTTAAACCTATTAAAAGCACACATCTGGCAAAAAGATCACTCAACTTATTTCAAGGAGCTTTGCTAAAAATTGTCACTTTACTCTCCTGTAATTTGAACATTTTAAATACTGGACTGTATGTCAAAATATAAAATAAACAATATTAAAGGCGTATCAATATATCTAATTCTCCACATGGCTGAATCTGTGGATAAATCTAGAGAGTGGAGTAATGAACACACAAGAAAGATCTTTCTACAAGCCTGAGTAAAGCCCCTGATTTGCAGAAAAACCTGAAATCTTAAAAAAGAAAACCAAAACCAAAACACCAACTGCTGTGGGGGTTAACATTTGCCAAAATAGTAGAAGCAACATCTGTAACTTTAAGAAACAATATCTTCTATGACCATTGCTAGGCAACCACAACAGCACTGCCTAGGGTTGCCAGCCCCTAGGTTGGGGAGGGGATTTCCCTGCTTCTGGGGGCTTCACTCCACCCCCGCTGAGATGGGTGGGGGAAGCCCTGCCCCCATCCCCACCCCCCAAGAGCAACCACCCACCCGACCACCCCTCTTGCCCGAGGGAGGGAGGGAGGGAGGGGGAAGGGGGAGGTTGTAGGTGCAAGCTCCACTTGTAAAAAGACTCTTTAAAGGGTCTTTTTACAAGTGGAGCCTACGCCTGTGATCTCCCCCTCCCTCCCTTCTGCTGGATTTAAAGGGCCGTCCAGCAGGCCATGTGTCCCCACTGCCCAGCTGAAGCCCTTTAAATCGGGCAAGAGGGGAGGGAGAGAGGTGGTTGGGTGGGTGGTTGCTCTCAGGGGTGGGCTTGGGGGCTGGAGCTAGGAGGAGACTTGGCAACCCTAGCACGGCCAGCTGAAACCTTGGTTTCTGTAAGTAAAAGGCAGGGGCCTTTTCCAGGACTGTTTTGGCTTGTGAGGGAGAACTCATCAGGGCCTGGCCTGGAAGCAACCACCAGGCAACTTGATAACACAACTTGCATGAATCACCCAGGACTGGCTGCTTGCTACTGTTCAACAGCAGCAACCCCAACCCCACAAAATCCATTGTGATGTAGTGGTTAGAGTTTCAGACTTGGATGTGGAGACTGAGATTAAAATCCCTACTCTACCATGGAATCTTGCTGGGTGACCCTGGGTTAGTCATGCACTCTCAACCTAACTTACCTCACAGGGTTGTTTTGAGGATAAAATGGAGGAGAGGAGAATGATGTAAGCTGCACTGGGTCCCCATTGTGGAGAAAGGTGAGGTATAAATGAAGTAGATAAATATTACATACAGCTGAAGATGGGAGGGGGAAGGAGAAAAGGAAGCAAGAAAAGGTGAGGATATGGGGGGGCTGCTAGGAGAGGGAAAAGAGGAAATAGTGCAGGAAAGGGGATACAGGTGCCCCGCCCCAAGTCTTTGTGGGTTCTGTACTGTGCAACTGGGACCAGGCCTGCCCAAAGATTGGCACCAAGCAACTGGATCATTTTTTTTTCCAGCTAAAGGCTGCTAAGTGGAAGAAAGGAAGTAAGCCTAAACTTAGTGGTACAGATAAAGGTAGTTTGGGTGGGAAGGAGAAGAGGAAGCAAGAAAAGTGGAGGGGCTATGGGAAAAGGATAGAGGAAATAGTGTGGAAGGGGAAAGTCAGATGTCCTCCTCAAGTCTTTGTGGGTTCTCTGCTTGTGTATTATAATTTTGATTTCCATGAGCTGAATATGTGTTTTGTTAAATGTATGGAAGTCAGAATTAGGATGATTTTTTTTGAAAAAAATCTAATTTGACTAGCCTTTAAATTGCAGTCATTGCAGAACATCATTAAAAGTGGAACATTTTGACATCAAGTCAACACATGTTGCTGTTCTTGCATCTGAAGAGGCAGATGTTACACCAGGTATGATTTCCTGATATTTGGAGTTCTAGCTAGGAACAGCTAAGACACAATACACTGAGTCAGTTGTGATGTGCTGAACAAGTGTGTTTATGTTAAAGTGATCTGAAAGGGTTTTTGGAGAACCAGTTTTTGCTATTTAGAGAAGCAAACTAATCTCATGTGTAAGATCTGAACATATAGCAATTCTGGCAGCCCACTAGAAGGACAAAAGTGTACGGTATGTTCTTTTGATATCCTTGAATTGGAGAATGATATACAGATAGGAGGAACATTTTTGAAATGCTCTTCTATTTTGTTATGCTTCCATGGATAGGTAGAGAATGTTCTAGATTTAAGGTCCAAACATGTAGCAGGTTTTACAATATACCACAATATAAAACTTTAGTAATAAAAAGTTTATAAAGTCCACTAATATGAAAATCAGAGAGCAAGAGCGAGAGAGACGACTCAAATATTGTTATAAAACTTGGACATCCAGCAATGTAAACTACTTATTAAGTTGGAATATCAAGTCTTAAAGCCAACCCATTCAATAATCTTGAGATATGTCAGGAAGAAATAATGGTTTTCTTCATAAATCTATCAAGGATGAAGAGAAGTTTGCATTTTTGGTATGACATTGAGAAATACCAATTTTCATATATAGAATCTTGAATTAAAAAGAGGAAAAAAGAACAGCAACAGCAAATAACTATACAATAATCCATCCATAGCTTAAAACTAACCAAATATTACCACAGTGTCAAAGGAGGAGGCTAAAACTGCAATATTTCTTGACAGTCATCCAATAAAAACCTTCACAATTACTTGTCATTGTACAGTCATTGTAGAGTTTATGAAAAAACTCTTGGTAAACACATACTGAAAAATCTGAAATGCTTTGAATTGTCTTTTCTTAGATTCATCACTCATTTTTGCAGTCTCAGAGTTGCCAGCCACTTGCTGGCACCCAGAGGAAAGCTGGGGCGGGGGAGACATGCACTCACATCAACAGCATGGTTCATTTCTGGGTTTTACCATAGAGTTCCCCTGAATTTTAGTGCAGTGTGATGTTGCTTCTGGGTTTGCCCCAGAAATGCCATCATCCCATCAATGCAATGGCAATTTTTTGCTTTATTTGCTTCCATTTGGCCTAATGGGTGGGCTATAGCGGGAATCATAGCAACTCTAATCTAACTCAGAACTTTAATGAATACTTTGCACATGTTCTCATGGTCTTAGGGTTTTAAACATACAGTTTCAATTTACCCCCACACATGTCCACTCCACTCTACACAGTTTAGGCTCAATGTATGCCTCATATATAAAAAAACAACCTTTGCATGGATTCTCACACTTATGAACTCCTCCTTTCCTCCTCCACCTTATATGTGCTTTTTCTGCAAGCCACAGTCTGAACTGTTTTGAATTATGTTTTTTTTTAAATCTGTGCAGTTCATGCTCTGAGCCTAAGAAGGGGAGTGGAGGTGAATGTGGTATTCAGGGAACATCTTAACTCATTTACATAACAACAAACTATAGATTGTCATATATAAACCATGACAGAGAGGAGTATATTGCACAAAGTGCTGCTACTTTGAGGAGAGTGCCCTTGAGACTAGATTATTCAAAACGCTTGTTTAAATGATGTAAAAAATACAGTGGGATGAGCACCATTCAGCTAACCAAATGGATACGCTAGATGATCACAATGTGTTAAGGATGGTTTCTTGTCTAACTGTTTCCCACATATAAAAGTTATTTTTAATGTTTGGCATTTTTAAAGGCTGTTGTACTTGCAGTTTTGGAGGGAAAGATCTAGATATGAAGTGCCTTCAATGGACAATTGTAAACTCTCTCAGTTACGGAAGGCTGACACCCAGATATTTTCGAATCCCAAATCGGGTTACATATTCACTGAACTTGACCCTTCTTTGCCTCCCCACCCCTGTGACAGTTTATGGCCATTTGTTGAAAACGATTCTTTCCTTCAGTATAAGAACAGTAATCACTGTTTTAATGAAAACCAAATTATGTCTTCTAGTTTTCACTGACACTGAAAATATCTAAATAATTGATTCTATTTCCTCATCATATTAAAAATCCTGCAGACATTTTCCCATTTTGATCTGTAGAGAAACTAGGAATATAACAAATATGGTCTTCCTAGCTTTTCTAGAGCATGATTAAAATGTGAGTAACCCTCATGAATTGTACATAAATAAGAAATAACTATTATATAAATCAAATGTACATAAAATTAGGGGTCATTTTGAGCAGAAGCTCAGGGGAGCTCAGCTCTGGGAGTTGGTGCCAGGCCCCCCCCCCAGGGGAATGCCTGCTTGTGTCATGGCTGCAGCAAAATGATCCCATCCCGTGGAAAGGTCCTTGTTCCTCCCACCAGCCTTCTGAAGGCTTCAGCCACCACTGAAGCTATCCTCCCAGAATAGTGGTATTTCTGAGGCTTGGATTAGTAACTGTCCCCTTTCTTTCTTTCTTTCTTTCTTTCTGTCTGTCTGTCTGTCTGTCTCTGTCTCTGTCTCTCCTTCTGACATACTTCCGTGAAGTCAGGTGGTTTAGCATATGCAAATAAGTTATGCTAATGAATTATGCTAATGAGATCCTGCACCTCTTTTTCTATGAAATGACCCCTGCATAAAATATTGTTTTAGGTATTTTAATATATATTTCTTCTTTCTATATTATGCTATGTAAGATCTGTACAGTATGTTTTAGCATTGTTTTAAATTAAATGTATTTACATTGACCCTTCCATAAACCCTTAAATGTGGAACTTCTCCAGATATAAACATAGCTTAACATGCTGATGTCCTAGCATCTGTTTCCCACTAAGAATTTGTTGTTTGTTTCCATTTCTGCTTATACAGGCACATGTGCTAAATACCAATATTTGATTTATAAGAACAATCATGGCCAACACTCCATTTTTCCAGTGTCTTCCATCTGACTGCCTTTGCTAAACATCCTGAAAGACATGTGTCTCTCCAAGTTTATTCCACTTTTATGACAGTGCTGAAAACACTATTATTTTTATAGCCCCGGGCCTCTGATTAGGAAGATGAACAAAAGTGCCTTTGGTATTGATGATGCTACAGTAAACCCATTAATAAAGTAACATCATTGCAACTTGCCTGTGTATAAATGAGCATTTTGGAGGTTGTTTAAATGAGAAAACATCATGATGGCCTGAAATCTCATTCTGAAACTTACACGGGTTTTATGCATATAAAGAAACGACAATTAGCACTAGCTGGGAGTTTTATTTTCCTGGCTATATTATGAGCATATCCACACTGAGTTATCATGTTAAAAATAGCATCCTGGAGAAGCTGGTAATGAGCTTGGTTGTAACTAGCCAATAAAACTTTCTTTTCCTCACTTTGTGTTTTCCCCCCTCTGTTTTACCTCTCTGAAGTGATTCTTTGTACAGAAGGACATATCCCAGAGGAGTGCCTTCACTTATGATCCTTAAAATAAAGAAATTAGTCTTAAATATGGGGAAAATAGATTTCTATATGGATTGCTGGACCTAGAAAGAAACACTAGAATTTTCCTCTAACGATCAAGAGGTGAAATTCAGTTAGACAGCATAATTTCCTAACAAAGGCCCCACAAACTGCATAGTGGTGCATAGCTTTCGTTGTGTCCTTCCTTGTCAGCTTTTTGCATTGTTGATCAATCTGCTGTCCTGCTGTGGTCAGTGCTTTACCAAGAGATCCCATGACTGGCACACTGCCTTTTTAAAACCTGTGTCCATTGCTACAGTAAAGAATTTGCATCTCTAAATCTGCTCTGGTAGTTGTTGGCGTCTTTTTTTTTAATGATTACTATTATTCATGTGCTGGTAGGAAAGGAAGAATATTGAACAGTAATTAGGAGCTGGTAAAAATCCTGCTGGAGCAAACTTGAAAAGGTCAGTTTCTAGGCATGAAGCATTTCAAAAATAGTGTCTTAATTTTTCTAAGTCTTCTTGTATCTAAATTGCTGTTGTTATAGCAATGTTTCATTTCTTTCTCTTAACGAGCCCAAGAATATGCTGTCTGTTGTTGCTAACCTGAAAAGAAGCAGTAATTGTGTGAAAATCCCACTGCAGTACAAAATGTTAATGCTAACCTTTCTAATTTGTTGTTACTGTTAGGTTTTAATTGTTAAGTGTGAAGGGGAAGGTTCTGAGAAGAGTGAACGAAATTATAAAGAAACTGGGGACATATTATCTAAATGCAACATTTCAACTTTAAGCAGTTTTTTTAAATGTTTCTATTTAAACTGGTGTGAAAGAAATTAAGGAAACTGAGAATATGGACGTACTTTAGAAAGCAGGGTGGAGCATCTTTGGAGGAGAATCTCCCCTCCCCCCCACTGGTGGAAGGAATATATCAGTGGAGTAAATTTCCTTTGTAAGATGCACTTATTCTTGGAATTATGTAAGGGTAAGATACCCACTTAAGTAATAGAAAGGCAGCAATGCACTAGACATTTTAAGGGCAAAAACAAGCAGACGTGTATGAACAAAATAAAAAATCCCACCTGTGTGCTGAATTAAAAGGGTGATAGGACAAGTCCATGTTTCAGGATTAGGAAAATCTGCCTGTCTTTTCTTTCTCCTTTTGGAAGGTCACTTTGTGAAATATTATGCTTCTCTTATGTGTATGTTGTATCTGCTGTAGGATTATACAACATTTGGTGATTTGGTGTCCACCTGTTGATTGGATAATAAATAAGATGGACTTGTTCTAAATGGCTAAGAGATGGATGAAATTCCATTAATAAGATTTTTAACATTTATTGATTTGCCTAATGTCATATCTGGGTAGTAGAAGAAATTGCTATGTAGAAGAAATATGCCATGGCTGGTTTCGCACTATGACGGCTGCGTAGATTATGAAACCCGGCAGCCAATTGGCCCACGTCCTATCTACCACCCGGCGCTTCAAGCGCTCCTTCTCCCGGTCATCTAAATTATCCCTGTCCTTTTTCTCTACCTCCCGATAGAGCAAACCAAACACATCAACATACTCCCCTTTTAAAATCCTCTCTTTAGTGGCCATTGAAAGGTGGTCACCTAAAGGCAGGTCTGTATCGCCACTTGGAATGGCCCCCGCAGCCACCGCATCATAAGATGCCCCGCCCCCATAAGGATAGCCAACTCCAAGCTGTGAGGAACCCCACGCCGGCCAAGCTCCTTGGCAAGCCGAAGCAGGGCTGGGATAAGGAAATGCTGGCCAATTAAACTGCGGTAAATGGGAAGTGGAGGCACCTTGCTCGGTGGCCTGACCAATAGGCTGGCTAACGGGGAGCATATGCGCCGCTGCAGCATTCTGGCCACCTGGACCCCAAGGCCACGTTGCTCCAAGCCTACTCGGTGCCAGCTCCTTACCTCCTGCAACTTGAGAAGGCGAATAAAGAGCCACCTGCTGCTCCCCCACACCTGGAACCTGCTGGCCAAACACAGCTCCTGCCGGACCTGAAGCCGCCGCATCCTGCCTGTCTTCAAGAAAGGCCAACCGTGCCAGCACCTGCGCTTTAAAAGACACATTGGCATTATTGACAACTGGTAACCCACCTACTGGCATACCACGCTCTTTCTCCAGCGCCTCTAACCGCTGAAGGATAGCCACGTTTATCACGTCCTCCTCCTCATCACTGGAAGGAACCACCGGATCAGGCTGCGCAGGAGGTCTCTTTGGTGCTGGGTTCTTGCCCTTGCCCTTGCCCTTACCTTTTCCAGGTGCCATGACTACGAACTCTAATAATATAAACAAATACAATTGTCAATGAAACAATCCAAGCGTAAACCAACTTGCCAAACAGCAGTATAGGAATGGAGAGTATCAAAACCACCTAAAATAGCTGCCAGAAATTTTTTTTTTTTATTTACGCAAAATGGCCCCTGGGCATGAGGCTTGCTGCCCTCCCCAAGATGGCCGCCGTACCTGGTGCAGTAACCCCAGTCAAAATTGGCCGTCTATAGGCCTTCAGCCCCACACCACTAGGCCCCTCACGGCCGCCTCGATGGGGGGGGGGGGGGTCAAAATGGTGCTGCCGCTGGCAATTTAACCAGAGCGCACCCCCCACGCCGGAAATGAAAGGGGGGGGGCAAGCTCCGAAAACGAAGCCCCAGGAGCCTAAAATTGCCCACCTGCCGCCGGGCGGGCCGTATCTGGCCAAAGGGGGGGCCAATAAGTGGACCGGGGGGGGTATTTCGATCCCCGCCGCCTCTGCTCCCCCCCGACTGCCCAGGCCACCAACCACGACGGGGAGCGCGCCGCCGCCCCTACAAAAAGCCCCTTTCGATGCGCCGCCTCCTCCCGGGGCCCCGCAAGCCGCCGCCGCCGCCGTCGTCGAAAAGCAGCCGCCGCCGCCGCCGCCAAAAAACAAAAGGAAAAAATAGCCGCCGCCGCCGCCGTCAACAAGCAGCCGCCGCCGCCGCCGCCGTCACCACACAGCCGCCGCCGCCGTCCCAAAGCAGCCGCCGCCGCCTCCGACGTCCGCCGACCACCACAGCCCCGGCCTCGACGACCTCAAACCGCCCAGGCCTCGACGAGAGCACGCGACGCGTGCTCCTGCTCCGAGCTCTCGAGGCGACTGCGCAGATGGGAGCGGGGCAACTGCTCAGATCGAGCAAGCCCCGCCCCCCCATCGAGCCAATGAGCGCCGACGCGCTCTGTTGCTGCCTCGCGTCATGCGAGGCGGCAAAATTGCTTCCCCCCGCCACGGCAAAGCCGGGCGGCGGGGAGCCCATTGCTAGAATTACAGGCTGGCTGGAGGATTTTATTATTGTGGTTGCTTGCTTGCTTGCTTGGATATGTTTTACTGACTTTATCAGATACCTTATCCTACATACATTTGGACACAGTGACCACTATTGCAGTTGATCTTCTTGATGATGTGCTCCACAGGATAATTTTCATATCAAGGAGACTTTCGCTTTGCAGGGGACTGAGCATATGTGGATCAGAAATTGCAGAGGTGTGGGGAGAGAACCAGTCTACGAATCATAAAAACAAGAGATAGACAATTTTGAAAAGGTGACTGACCAGTGAGAAAAGGAGGATAGTTACACCTTGTTTGTCTGAGTTGTTTTTAACCTCTGAAGAGGAGTGGAGTCCTACACAAAATGTGTTAGGCATGGCGATTATAAATGCTTTACAGCCAATAAATAACAATTTATTTTCTAGCATGTTTTGAGCTTCACGTCTTATTTTCATGACCAGTGTACAATGCCCACTCACCAAGTTCCTGTAATTCTGCAGTTGTATTTCCCCCTGAAATTTTTCATTTTGTGATCAAACATGCATATATCTATGTCCACTGAATGCTCTGAGCATGGGAACCATGCCTGCTTGCACCATTCGACCGTCTCCCCTCCCTAGGCATGTTCAATATAACTAAAGAAAGAGCCTATGCACTTGTACAGACTGTAGACCTGGGGTACTCCTTCAGATGGTTATTCCCCCTAAGCACATTCTTGAATTCAGCACATGTAGCTGTAACGCTGGACAGTTCTTGTCCTTCTAGCAGGCTATGAATTGGGTGATAGAGGGTGTTTCTTGTTGTAGAGGAATAAGAGCAATGAAGGAAGATGATCTGGGAGATGTAGGAGGATGGTAGATTGTGAGATAAATGAGGAATCCAGCTAGCCTAGGAGTGTAAACTGCAACAGTAAGAAACAGCTTGTTCAGTCTTACTGAATCCTTTTTTATTTCTTATTCACAAATCACATGTATATATGCATGTACTTATGCTGATCAATGTGGTTGGGTATATGCTTGTTTTTTACTTATGAAAAATATTTTACTCTGACTAAGGTCAAATATGGTTACTATCTGTCAAATTTTCTCCATCTCCTTTGTAATGTACAGGAACACATCCTATGACATGACCCATGCAGTGAGTTTCTTCACTGCTATGCCACATCATTGACTGAGGAGAGCAGGGAAACCCAGAACATGATGTGACATTTGGGACATGTGGCTCACTGATAGAGCCCAGGATCAGTCACCAACCTTTCAAATTGAAGGATCTTAAGTAGCAGGTATTAGGGAAAGACTTTTCTCTGCCTGCAATCCTGTAGACATACTTCCACTCAGTAAAAACCTAACTGACCAGTTGTCTTACTTAGTTTATGGTAGCTTCCGACATGTAGCAAAAGGGAGAACTGAACACAGAGCCGCCATCTTGGTTAGCACACCTGTGTTGTGTATAATATTTACTTTTAACTTTATGCACAGGGTGACTTCAGGAGAAAAAAGTTTGAAGTAACCACCCAAATGCTCCTGTATCTTAGAAAAATATATATAGTTATCTTCCTGAAGAAAAAGGATATTTTATTTACTTTCACATGCAAATAACTTGACAACCCATAAATGAGTAGGAGAGCGTTATAGTGTAATATAGACACTGTAAGTGAAGTGACACATTCTTTTAAACAACTTTGTTATTAATGTATAGTTCAAAAATAATTCAGTGATCATATGCAGCGATAGGAACTATGTTTTTTCCAGTGTGTTTTCTTTCATCGTTATGGAAAGAGTCTGATTCAAGGATGGTAAGTGAAAAGTTTGTTTCAGAATTATTTTATTCAGCTTTCCCCTGTTCTTAATTTTTTTTGTCTGATGGTTTTTGTGTTAAAGACAACATTTGCATATCTATGGAATATTGTGTTGTCTACTCTTCCCCTGCACTTGCTTTGTTTAGCTTTTTAATTACTGTTTTCACAGAGCTGTAGTGATGGTTGAACCTTTTACTAGACTTGCCTTGGATTCAAAAGAAACTGCAGCTGTTCACTGCATCTTAAATAGGTGAAAGGAAGTAGTAGGGTTTTTTTTCTACTAAGCAACATTTAGCATCATTTGACCTGAGTGACATATTCAATACATTGGTGGTACTTAATGTTCATTGAATGCTGATGTTTTCCTTGAATGTTGGAAGAGGCTATTACACTTTGTTGGGCTACATTTTTCTAAAGTTTAAAAATACCTGAAATGTCTTTGATATGACTGTTTTTCTGGAACACAGATTATTTTCATTGATAGAAAAGACTAATTTAAGAAAAATTTAAACAGGCCTGGAGTAAACAGGCCCTTGTGGTGCAGGAAGTACCTTGGGGTCTGTTTGGACGGACTGAGAGTGTGTGGTGCATTTATTGTATGCAGGACTTTTTTTCTGGGGGAACGTGCTGGAACAGAGTTCCGGATTCTCTTTGACAAAATTCTTTTAAAAATGTTTAAAAGGTCATGAGTTTTTAGTATACAAACTGAAAACTTCACTTCCCTCTTGAGGGTTCCAGCACCTGTTTTTCTAGGGGGGGAAAAGCCCTGATTGTTTCATTGTTGTTGTTGTTCAGTTGCACAGTTGAGTCTGTCTCTTCGCGACCCCATGGACCTCCTCATGTCAGGCCCTCCTGTCCTCTACCACCCTCCGGAGCCCACCTAACTCCATGCTCGTATCAAAAACACTAGCCATCTCATCCTTTACTATCCTCTTCTTCTTTTACCTTCATTCTTTCCCGGCATGGTTGTATGCACATACAGTTAGTAGAACAATGGAACAGTCGGATTCCCTCCTCTGATATTTGTGTGCATTGGTTTAGTCTCATGGGATGAAGTCCCTGATCAATTAGTTCTGTTTGCTAGTTAAAACTGTAGACTGCATGAGCTCCTTTGTCCTAAAACCAGTTGCTCCCAACTAGGGTTGCCAAGTCTTACCTTCTTTTTAGCGGGGGAGTCCCGGGTGCTGTCCAGGAGTTTCTTGGTGTGTGCACAAAGTGACGTCATTGTGTCGGGCATGTGGGGGCAGGACCACTATCATTCAAGGGAAAACCATAGAGTTTTCCCTCAAATGATAGAGCGTCCCCCTGCAACTTGCCCGGCGTGATGACGTCACCTCTGGGTGACATCGTCATGCCGGGCACGTTGTCACGAACCTTGCATTTTGGGGGGGGGGGGTTTCCCCTGGTGACCTGATCCAGGCTGGTGGGGAACAGACCCATTGAGCAGGGGTTTCCCCACCACTGGGGGGGCCTGACAACCCTACTCCCACCCTTGTGCTTCTTAATAAATAGATATTGTTTTGAACACATCGATCTCTGCTGTGTGAACCTAAGGAATGTGAGTGCCCTATTCCTGACTGACACACAAAGGAAACATCATGGTGAAGATGCCAATGGCTGTAGGCTTGTCCAATAGTTTGGATGAGAGTGTCATCAGCATCAGTCACTTAGCTGAACATGCTCCTGGTTGCCAGTGGTCCTCCAGGGCAGCAGCTTACTAGAATCCATGCTGATACCTTAAATGGCCAGTCTGCCCCTTCCTAGAGTACATAATGGAGCAGGCCATTAACAGTAATGTGCTTCCAATATAAAATACCATAGAAAAGCTAGCAAATTCAACCTGCAATTATGTTAGCTGTCACAAAAATAAAGGAAATATTTTAACTTTAAAATATTTTAATATAGAACAAATCCTTGTTCTGTGGGAATCAGAATGCTTTTGTGAGTGAACAAGATACTGATGTCAGTTGTTCTGATTTCCCCATGCTGATTTCCACTAGTCCAAATGCATTAGTGGTGATCAGTAGAGGAAACAGACAACAATTGCTCAAAAACCGCTTACTCCCATGATAACAGGCATCTTTTGTTTTTGAGGTAGCTTTGCTTTGCTTTGCTTTGCTTGTCTGTTCAGTAGTATGGCTGCTGGTAAAAACATCACTGAGAATTGTTCAATGTAAAGAAGAGAGCTACTGAAGTTCCGAGGAGTAAGAGTTGTCCATTCATCTTTATTTGGTAAAAAACACCTTTGAACAGCATTAGCTGTTGTCAATCAGAGTAAGGCAGAAAGAAAAGTTTTAAACATTTTCCTAGCTGACTTTCAGTAACATCTTGCTTGATTTGGGTGATCTCTAACTAATCTGGCCTTGGTAGCCAAAATGATACAATGAAAAAGGAAATGAGGGACCACACTGCGATCATGCCTGATCAGATTTATTGAGTGCATTGCAGTGGCCATCCTTAAAGCGATAAAATCTTGTGTTCTCCTGTAGTAACTGGATGGGAGTTAAAACACACAAAGGGTCTGACTAGACAAAGTCAACCCAACTCATGTTAAATGAAGCTGCATGAGATTACCTGTACCAGACTGTCTCTCATACTGCTGTGAGTAAAATATGGGTTTGACCTAACTTTGGTACATAAACAGTGTGCCAACCTTTTGTTGGTTCCTTTCGAATTTGGGGAATGCAGGTGTTAATATTCCAGTTTCTTTGCCAAAAGGATCGTTTATTTTCAGAGCCACTTGAATAGTTAATTTCCCAGAGTTCAGTGTGGGGTAGGGATGCCAGGTCTGGGTTGGAAAATACCTGGAGACTTTGGGGGGTGGATCCGGGAGACAGCAGGGTTTGGAGAGGGGAGGGACCTCAGCATGGTACAATGCCATAGAGTCCACCCTTCGAAGCAGCCATTGTCCCCAGGGGAGCTGATTTCTGTCAGCTGGGGATCAGTTGTAAAAGCGGGGGATCTCCAGGCCCCACCTGGAGGCTAAAAATCAAAAACTACCATGCTAAAGACAATTAACAAGTATCACAAAAGTATTTTTTTCTTTTTATAAATAATTTACTCTTTTTAAATAATTCACTATGACATTAATTATCACACATAGAAAGTATAAATCCCAAGATACTAGGTATCATCCAAAAATATAACAGCAGATATTGCACAACCCCTCTATAAGTTTCAGTCCTCCTAAATAGTACAAAAGTGTTTTTGAAGGAGGACTCCTTTAAGTCCAAAGATGTATTTGTTCTTCTTCCTCCTCCAACAGAGGTCCACATATCCTCCTGTTTCCAGATCTTCTTCAGGGTTCACTATTTCTCACATGCTGATGTTTCACAGGATATTAAACCTAAATACAAAGAATGACTGAGCTTCCTGCCAGACATCTTAATGTAGAAAGAGCAAGGCACTTTTTAAATGTATCATATTCCATTTCTAAGTGATTTGTACAATAATTATGTCAAAAGATACCGAATGATCTAAAAGTAAAAAAAAAGTCTGTGTGTGTGTATGTGTGTGTGTGTGGGGAAACCAGCTCCTGAACATGGTGTGGAGGCAAGAAGGGCTTTACCATTCCCCGCCCCTTTTGCTAGCAGCAAATGGCTCTTGGGGGCAGGCTGTCTTACTGCCAGTTCCTTGCATTTAATGTGTTGTCTAATCAGACCCAAAGTTTTCCAACTGGTTTGGTGTGGCAGGAATATTGTTAGGCAACAGCTGGCTTTATCAGACAAATAAAATGGACTCCGCAATTGATAGGCTTATATAGTGGTATGGTTGTTATAAGCACCTCCTACCAGTGGGTGGTGCTGTTGCACATGTGACTGTTTTGTTCTATACTGTTTCTATTTGTTCTATGTCCTGGGGGAAGTTGACTGTTACACTTCTTTTGCTGGAGGCTGTGCAGTTGTAAACGTTTATTAAAGCTGTTTTTTAAAATGTGTGTTACAATATACATGAGCCTAAGGTACAGTGGAGAATAGTTCAAGTAAAGAAGGGGAAAACAAAAATAATGGGAATGAGTGCTAAAGCACTACATATATAAAATAAAAATAATAAAAGAATAATCCAAATAGGAACTTTTAAAGTGGTAAAATAACCCATAATCCTTGTTGAAACCCTGAGAAATACAATTGAACACTGAAATGAATTCCAATTTGCCCTTTCAAATGGTCTTGTTAAGTACAGTGACCTTGAGGTCAGAGATGGAATGTTCAGGGAGATTGAAAAGTTCTCTCCCTGGCAGTTCTATATTTCTATTTTGTAAGTCAGATTAGTGCCCATTTATTCTTTTACACAGTGCCTCTCCTGTCTGGCTGATGTAAATCCCTGAAGGACATAGCTGGCAAGTGACAGCAGACATGGCATTAGTAAATGTGCAAGTAAATTGAACCTTTATAATATGCCTACTACCCTTAGGTACAATACTAATGTTGCCAGAAGAACAAAAAATAATAGACATTCCTGTTTTAAAGGGCCTGTGTTTTTGAGGTAGTTCTACTTTGCTTGGCTTGCCTGTTTTGTAGAGCACCTGGGAAGTGGCCAACAGTGACAGTTTAGATTCTCCTCTGCAACTGTATTGGATAGTCTAGTGTTTATGGTAAACAAGGGTGGTCTTAGCCTGCTTGAGGAATCAAAACTTTCCTAATAGGGTTGCCAGCTCTGGATTGGAAAATACCTGGAGATTTTGGGGGTGGGGCATAAGAAGGGTGGGGTTTGGGGAAGGGGGGACTTCAATGCGGTATAATGCCATAGAGTCCACCTTCCAAAGCAGCCATTTTCTCCAGATGAACTGATCTTTGAAACCTGGAAATCTGTTGCAATAGCAGGAGATCTCCAGCTACCACCTGGAGGTTGGCAACTCTATTTCATAATGCTTCGAGCATTTATTAACATACGAAGCTGCCTTACATTGTCAGACCATTGGTACATGTAGTCAGGATTGTCAGTGGTTCACCAGGGGCTTCAGCAGGGAGAGGTCTTTCTGAGCATCTTAGATTCTCCAAAGGGAGATATTTGTTTATTTTATTTGTTTGGATTTATATCCCACCCTCCGCCTGCACCACAGGGCTCAAGATGGGTCACAACAATAATTAACAACAGTAATTCCTGACGTTTTAAACAGTTCAAAACATAATTACAAATATGGAATCTATAATAAACCAGATGGCAGTCAGCATAATTAATAGAGATTCCAGAAGAAAACTACCTGTGTGAATGTTCAATAAACCAGATCCTGGGCACGTAGGCAGACCACAGATAACACATAATAAATGATGCCAGGCAGAACAGGGGAGGCCAACGTGGTTGGATGTCATGAGTCCTGCTGAGGATGCAGCCCTGGCTTCAGCAGAGCCCACACCTGACCCTTATGAAACCTTGGAGCTCGCCAGCATATCCCTACCATCTCTCCCAGCAACAGCAGCAGAGGAACAATGCCTGACAGGCAGCCCCCCTGACTCGCCGCCTCTGATGGTGCGTTTGTGGAACCAGCTCAGGCAAGACTTAGCATCCCGGTGGAGGGAGGCGCGCCTGCACAACAGGTGTTCCCTCAGCCCTGAGTTCTAACAGAAACCGGGACACACACGCTGAGCACTAATTAACCCCGGCTCCTGAGGGGTATTTAGCTTCCCCTCCTGATGCTGGTTCCTCGTGCCAGCAACTAGTCAGTTTGACGATGCTCTGCACCTCCCTCACCCATGCTCCTGATTCCTGATTTGTGCTTTGAACTCTTGGCTCCTTGATTCCAGCTTCCAATGACTATGCTCTCCTTTTGTACTTCAGACTCTGTTCTTTTGGCTCCTCCTTGCTACCCCTTGATTCTGACCTCGTACTGGACTTGGACTTTCGTTCTCTCTTGCCCTGCCTGCACCCATCCCATGACATTGGACACCTGCTGCCTCAACTGTAGGCCTCGTGGAACAGCTCTCTTTTACAGGCCCTGCGGAACTGTAACAAGTACTACAGGGCCCAGAACTCACTTGGGAGAGTGTTCCATCAGGCTGGAGCCAGAGCCAAAAAGGCACTGGCTCTGGTTGAGGCTAAGCAGATGTCCTTTGGGCTGGGGACCACCAGCAGATGTTGATCTGCAGAGTGTAATGCTTGAACTTGGGAACTTTCGCAAGCAAAGCGTGTTCTCCATCCGAGCCATGGTCTCTCCCCATTACTAATCAGGGTTACGAAAGGTTACTGAAGATGTTTCTATCTCGGTTAGAGTCAGGCTGAGGACACATGAGGTACATTTTCAAGTACATTTGTAATAATGAGCACCAAGCTTCGATTCAGACATCAGATAATTATGAGAGACAGAATGCTAAGTATCTGCTTAACCTCTTGTAATTTAGCTCTGTGTTGTAATTAACCGGGCTGAAGGGAAGCCAAGCTTGAGACACCCAACAGGGCACATATGCACATATGCTCATATGCTGAGTATCTCCAGAAGCTACAGATAGTAAAATAATGTGTAACTTTTATTTTTTAATTACAAAAAAAATGTCATTTGCAAAAAATTTTGTTTTGGGGGGTCAGAGGGATCTGGCATAGTGAGGTTCTGCAGTGAGAAGGGGTAATCAGCAGAAATCACCATCTTCTTCTAAGAAAACTCATGCCCTTAAGTTTTTGGAATGTTGTTGAATATAGGCCATGGTATTTACAGTTTTCTCAGAATGCCACCTCTATCACTTTCTTCAAATCCATCTATATAAAATAGACTATATCTTTAGAGGATAAACACTGAACCGGCCCAACCCAGGGAAAGAAAGAATTACAGGCAGTGGGTGTGGTAAATAGCAGAAGAGAAGAAGGTATTAAAAGGAGCAAGAGAGGTGGTGGTAGGGAAATAAATGTTCCAGGCAGCAGTTCCAGGAGCAAAAAGATGTCAGTAGAAGACAGTACTGTGTGTAAAGAGAAAGGAGGCTGTGAAACAGAAGATACTAAGGCAAAGTCAAGTCCAGCTGTAGCCAACAAAGCCTACTAGTTGCCAGAATGTTCAGGAAATATAAGAATGTCTCATAATGCAGTGTGGTTATGGTGTTTGTTTGGAGGGTTTTTTTTGGTAATTTTGCTCTGTTGGAATAATTTGCATGGCATGACCCCATGTTACTATGTATCATAACCATCTTCACTAGGGTTGCCAGTGGCAGCCAGCCACCCAGTGGGAGGAATTGTGGAGTGGGGACAGTCATGCCAGCATTGTGCCAGTAAGCAACATCATCTCACTGTGGTGATGCTCTAGGATTCATCTGAAACTCTGCATTTAAAGATGTTACATGCCATTGTGAGGCCAGGGCACCTCCCCCTAACCATGAAGCACTGATGGGGGACAGGGGTAATTGTCCTGAACTCTGCAGGCAAGCCAGCCAGCATGGGTTGAACTCACTCTCTAGAAGGCACTCCTGAGCTGGCTGTGGAGGTAAACATTTGAGGACTTCCCTCACTGAAGGAAGGGACTCCCATTTAGGAAATAAAATCCACTGATGGGCAAACTCCTGGTTCTTCCCCAAGCTGTGGGGAGACCCAAAGCTACATATTACATCTACTGTGTGATTGCCATGGGGATCTGAAGCTGGTCAGCAGCTATGTGTTCTCTATGGGAACTCAATTTGAAGTGTTGTGGACTTGCAGTTCAGAATGAGAGCATGGTGTGGGAGGAAGAAGGGGCACTTGTCTTCTCTCAGTGCTGTTTTCCTGATCTGAAATAGTCCTGGGGCATTGGGGGCATTATGTGCCCTTGGTGGGGGGAACTAAACATGCACTGAATCTGCAGCTGGAAAACACCAACCCTGGGCTGACCTAACTATGTACACATGTGTAGGACACAGGAAAAAGAATGTGATTTCTGACACTTTCTCCTTGATATATATGTGTGTGTGTGTGTGTGTATATATATATATATAGCCAGCTGTCACTGTGCCTTCAAAAGTTTAATCATAATAGACCCAGATCCTGCTACGTAACTGAGAAGGTTCTGATTAGAGAAACTTATAGCAAAAAATATATATACAAGAAGGGGGGACCCGGATACTTGTCGGGGAGAGAAGCTGACAGCCACTTGGGGCCGGCGCTTCTCCCTCCCTCCCTCCCCCCCGCCCCACTCTTGCTTGGGCCCAAGTGGCTGCAGTTTAAGGCTTTAGACAACAGCTTTTACGTCACATGCAGCCTAATTTTCACTCACTCAGGGTTGGGTTGGGTTTTTGGGGTTTGTTTGTTTTTTTGCTTAGTGTCCAGCCTGATGTTAAGCAAAACCTCGAAAGCTATTTTATCATATTTTAGTTAGCCTAAAACAGGTACACTACTCTGGTTCTTTAGATGCAGAATAAGTCTGACACCCTTTAAGGTGCCTCTTTGTTTCTTTATTCTAGCACACTAACAGTGCAAACCTATGTAAAGTTGCTCCAGTCAAAACCAATTTAAAGCAAAGGGCTCAGGCTGGAGTGACTCTGCAGAAGACTGTACTACAATGAAACTAACCCAGGGGTGGGCAAATGGCGGCCCGGGGGCCACATGCGGCCCTCCACAAAGTTTTTTGTGGCCCGCCAAGATGATTTCAGGACTTCAAGAAAATTGAGCCTAAATTCAATTTGCTCTCTTATTCCATCACTGCTGATATTGATACAGCACCTGAGGACTGCAGCTTGAACTTATTGACATGCAGTCAGATCACACTGTGAAAGAAATGTTTAATGTTGTGACATTAGTTGACTTTTACAAATCTTTGTCTGCTGAAAAAATTTCCATGTATGAAGAAATTTGCTGGGAAAATGTTCTCTATATTTGGGTCTACATATATTTGTGAGCAAAGTTTTTCTTGCATGAAGATCAACAAGAGTAAATATAGATGCTCTTTGACAGACATTAACTTGCAGGTTGTGATGAGAATCTCAACAAGCAATCTCACTCCTGATTTCAAAAAAATTGTAGAAAAGTGTGATAGGGTACATTTGTCTCATTAAACTGATTCTAAAATTAAATGTGCTTGCATCTATAGATGATATGAAATTAGCACAATAAATAAATTGAATAAAACTACCACTATTTTATTTAATTCATATTTATTGATTTTTATGATACAATTTATACCTTTTCTGAAATGCAAAGTTAACTGATGAATGCAATCATTTTAAAAGGTGCGGTCCTCCGCTAACCTCCGCTCCCACAAAGTGGCCCCCAAGCCAAAACAATTGCCCACCCCTGAACTAACCCTATAAGATAGATACAATTAAATGGGCAAAAACTGTAGATGTAACACATCAGTACTGTGATACACGATTAGATCGCATTCAAGTCGTGCAAAATGCATCTAACTGTAAAGCAACACAACTTTTACTTACTAAAAAGATCTGTCCCTTGGTGATTTGGGATTGCAATTTCTTTGGCTACCAACACACACCACCCCTCCCCCAGTTATTCCCGATGCTGGTGGAGGCGGAAGGTCCCAAAACCATGAGGGCTCAATGAAAAGTTAAGTGGGGGGGATACCATAATGTAGCCCCCCAGCTACAAGGCATATCTGGCCAGGGCTGCCGTGATCGGGCCGATGGGATTCTCCCCCAACCTGCCCATGAGGCTCCATCGGTCAGAAGTGCAGAGACCCGGGGGGGGGGGGAGAGCAAAGACAGCCAAGAGGGCAGAAGAGCCAGTCCCAGAAGTCCCTCTTCTCTGACCGGAAGTGCACGGAGGGCGAATGTTACTACCCCCTCACCACCCACCCCGTGAACAGGTGGGGAAGAGCCAGAAAGGAGGGGGGAGGAGGGATGTGCCCTCGCCAAAGGTGCCCTGGCAGGCACACACCCACCTGCCCACCATGAGGATGGCACTTGGTCATCGCCTCCCAGTCCAGTCCTGTGGAACGACTCCATATTCACGCGAGGGTTTGTCTGGTGCAGCACTCTGGCGCCAGAGAGCAGAAAGCAGCATCGTAGCCTGGCTGGGCAGTTGCAAATGCTGAGGGAAGGAGCCAGGGTGGGTCTTTGCTCAAGACCAACTCAAACACAATGCAGGGAGACAGCAGACGGGAGCTGTGCCCAGGAGTAGCCTGTGCTTTCCCCTTTGCCATTTCACTGCTAGCCTTGGGGAGAGTGCTGGGGCAGCTGAAAATGGAAGTTTTAGAGTTAGGCATCGCTAAGTGTCATTTTTGTCTGTACAGGCGGAGTTGGCCAAGCCTGCTCCCCTCCCTCCTCCCTCCCTCCCTCCCTCCCTTCAAACAGCGGTGGGGGGACCCACGGCATGCTGAGCCTGCTCCCCTCCCTCCCCCTTCCCTTCCAGACAATGGGGACAGCCTTCTCCCCTCCCTCCCCTCCCCATAGCAGCGGCTATTTTTAAAAACTTTTCGGATTTTTCTGCACACAGGGGGGAGTGCCCCCCGTGTGTAGGAAAATCTCCCTGCCCCCTAGGTGCCCCTCATGCAGATTTAGATATCTGCACGCAGGGGGCGCCTTTGCTATTAGAGTGTGTGTGTGTGTGTGTGTGTGTATATATATATATAAATAATAACTGCACTTTTTGTATAGGAAGCCTCTGTTGAAGGAATTAGGATGCAATAAGAATGGAATGCTATTTAGAAGTTGCAAGGCCACCAAGAGCAAAGTTTAATGTGATTCACAGTCCTTATCAGCTAGCTCTCCACTTGTGAGCCCAGGAAGTCACCCAGTGTTCTCTAAAATTCCCAATGTTCTGAAGACAAGATAAAGAAGTGAAATTACTGACACCACTGAGAGATGCACTGAGACAAATTATGCTTGTATGATGTTAACCAGGAGTCATTTCATAGAAAAAGAGGTGCAGGAGCTCATTAGCATAACTCATTAGCATAACTTATTTGAATATGCTAAACCACCTGACATCACCGGAAGTGTGTCAGAAGGCGAGAGAGAGAGAGAGAGAGAGAGAGAGAGAGAAAGAAAGAAAGAAAGAAGGAAAGAAAGAAAGAAAGAAAGAGCTGGCAGAGAGGGGACAGTTACTAATCCAAGCCTCAGAAATACCACTATTCTGAGAGGATAGCTTCAGTGGTGGCTGAAGCCTTCAGAAGACTGGTCGGAGGAACAAGGACTTTTCCACGGGATGGGGTCATTTTGCTGCAGCCATGACACAAGCAGGCATTCCCCTGCCGGGGAGGGGGGGCTGGCACCAACTCCCGGAGCTGAGCTCCCCCGAGCTCCTGCTCGAAATGACCTCTGATGTTAACTGCCTGGTACCAATTAGAGCCTGGTACCAATTAGAGTATAAACTATATGTGATGTCATTTGAGGTATAAGACCTTCTGCCCTTCCAGGTTATGGCAGAATACAGCTTTGGAATTGCTGGAGTGCTAAGGCACTAATCAGCCCTGTATTCCCTGTTATAAATTTATTAAACAGATATTCATCTAACTTGTTGGACTCCAACTGTGTGATTCCAATTCGGCCAAGGGGTCACATAGGTTACAGATTTGTGCATCACATGTGCTGTCGTCTCAACCAATTTATGGCGACTCCATCAATGGGCTTTCAAGGCAAGTGAGAAGCAGAAGTGGTTTGTCAGTGCCTTACTCTGCAAATCCTTCCTTGGTGGTCTCCCTTTCAAGTACTGAAACTGCTTAGTTTCCAATATCCGATGAGATCAGGCTATACCATGGCTGTGATCAGACATGCCATTTGGCTTGGAGGGGAAGTGATCCTATTTCCTGCAGTGGAAACTGAAATGGAGTCACATGATCATACATCTGTGAGCGCTGTGGGCTCAGCCTGTCATTGCCTGATCAGATGGTAAGTTCGGGTGACTGGGGTTTTTTTGCCTTTCCCCCCCATGTGCATAAGCGAGGAATTGAACCCCCACAGAGGTCTGCAACTATGGATTGCTTATGTGGTTTGTGTATATCGCGAAGCGAGCAAAAAAACGGTGCCAAGTTGGAATGGACTGGGCAGCCCATCCCAACAGCTTGAGTGTGCTTGTGCAATCAGGCAGCGAAAAGTCCGTCCGTGGCCCATTGGAACCAGTTAGAACTGGACTTTCCCTGGTGTCTTTTAACTCCTCTTCTGTGGCGGAACAGCACAGGGTGCTGACAACTGTGGGACCTTTCCCAGATGTTGCCCTTTAGATTTGTCAGGCATTCACAGCTGAGTCAGATCTAAAGGCATGTCTGACCGCAGCCTATGTTGCCTTCCCTCTATCTGACCTAAGTGTACCTCATTTAAAGCCACAAGCATGACATTAAAAGACAGTCAGTGACAACCTTCTGGGAGAAGCCTCCCTTACACCAGAGAGACAACAAGCGAAGCATGTGATGCCTTTCCCCTCTCAGTCTCCTGGTTCACCTTCTGCCTAAGGTCTGGCTCACAATTCATATCTAAAAAGTTACCATCTACTCTTGTATCTCTGCATTTTTGTCTGATCCATTGCTTTTGTTCCTACTGAGTAAGGAATGCCTTTGTCTTTGGCAGGCATAGAGCAGAAGAAAGTTGTATATTTAGAAATTATTGTCTATCATTTGTTATGAGGAATGAATGGGGGTGGTTTGATTTTGGGAAGCATGTTTGTACCAAATTCACAATCAGCAGAACTGATTGAGAATTTAACTCCTATTGAATTGTGGATTAAAGGATTTTCGAAATGTTGAGTTATTAGGCACTCAAAATCTAAACCAAGCTTCCCTGACACCGTTGAGATCAAAATCAAGAAGGTGCGCATAGTGTTTAAGAAAAATCCCTTCTGGTTTGCTATACTACAGTGCTGTTAGGTACAGTATTGTTTACTAACAGTGGAAGTTGAAATGTCAGCCAAGCTTTTAGTGAGGGATCTAAATCATCAAAGTTCTTAGTGTGGGCTGCAAATCAAACAGTAAGGGTGAAGTATCATAGCATGGTTGTTAAGAAGAATGACAGTTATGTCTTTCATGGGAGTTTGTGTGTGCTCTGAAAGTCTTAGAGAAGCCACTTGTCGTAGTCCTGCTGCGTGGAGGTCACTTTGTGCAAGGGACTGAATCCAAACTGGAAAAGAAGAATGTGGCTGGAGGGAAGAGGTGAGAATTGGTCCAGGTGTTTGTTAAGTGCCAGTGAGAAACTGAGAAATCAGTGGGTGTGTTTGGCTGTGATGCAGTCCTGCTGATTGGCAGTGTAGGCAGTGTTGAATCTTGAGCAGATTCTTCTTCCTCCTGAGCAGACTACTTTGTATTCCACAGTTTCTGTAGTAATAATTGTTTTGTGTATACTGCTTTAGACTCTTTTTTTGTAAGTGAATATTAAGAGAACCAACAAGTCTCATGGTAGACTGACACAGTAAAATTAGTTTTTTTAATAAACTTTTTGTTTAAAACAATCCTCCCCCAACCTTCCATTACCTCCATAACATGAAATATGCTTCCAAGTAGTAAATCTCATAAGGTGTGAACTGCTACAAAAAATGCCTTTATGTTTTGCATCTGATACCTGGCCTGGGGAAAAGTGTCCTTTTCCTTTAATAGAGACTGGAAATGGGGGTATTTGAAGGTATTCACGGCATAGAGGTAAATAATATCACCTGGTAAATAATATCTCGTTAAAGTTCAATTAAAGGAACAGGACATTTTTTGCCAGGCCAGTTGGCAACCATGGTAGCACATTCAAGGCCGATTTAAAGTATTATAGGAACAGCAGGTGAGAAGATACAGATCAGCAGATTATTCTTCCAGAAATAGTGTTCTCTGTCTCCCATTTGTATAATATGAAATGATAAAGCACAGCTGATTCTTGGCAAGGGGGCAAAGGAACTAATATGGAATGGCTGTGGTTTAATCACCCCTGAACTGCTTCTTAAATGTGTAGATAATGCTTGAAGAATACTACTGAAGGTTGCAAAAGCATACATGACTGTACCTATACTCTACTTTTTAAAAAAGGACTGTTCCTCAGATTTTCTTGAAGTCCTTGAATCTGAGACCCAAGAAAGTTCTGGATATCTAAAAGGCAAAATAACTCCTGATATGTACTGGAGAAGAAGAGCACAAGAAGTTTCCTCACTTTGCCAACTGAAGTGTTTCCTCATTTGTTGCACAGATCACATTTGTATCAACAAAGACAATCAGTTTTTAGTTGCTTTTGTGGTACTGTTCATTGAATGCTCGGTCCCCATATCAGAGGAGAGGTCATGTAATGTTTCTGCTAGGGAGATGTATTGCTTTCTTTTTCACAGATGTAATGATGCCATGAAATTAGATCACAAGGATCCTTCTAGTAGATCTTCCATTTATGAATTTCTCTGAAATTGTTATGAAATGTTTGAAATAGCCTCAAAATAGAGCCATGCCAACACATAAAGCATGCTTCCATGTGCATCACTGTATTATTCTTGAAAGGGTCAGCATTTTTGTTTGCCACCCCAGCAGGAATAACGAGACAGACAACAGTCTTGGAATTAAACAAGGGCCACTTTATTAACTTACAAAACATTGCAGCAACGGGAAAAAACATAAGCAAGCCTGGAACAGGCAAGGCAGGTGTCAGTCCCTGACCTGCCTCCTTGCCCTTGTAGGGCAGGTCACCCCAGCTCTGGTCTTGAGCCAACAATCTAGCTTGTGACTGGCAGCCCAGCAAGCTGGTTGCCACCTAGGAGTGCCTACCCCTGAAGCCTTACAACTCGCAGGGAGGCTCTCCCAGGTGATCATCATTCCCTACCTTGGACCTTAAAATCCAAAGGCAGTTCCTGACAACCTCCTGTTCCCTAACGGGATATGCCATTAGTTGCTCACCAGTTCCATTTACTTGCTTCCACAAACCTGCCAAGTGACCTAATTAAGCCTTGACCACCATTTAGAGAGCCAGTTTGGTGTAGTGGTTAAGTGTGCGGACTCTAATCTGGGAGAACTGGGTTTGATTCCCCACTCCTCCACTTGCACCTGGCTGGATGACCTTGGGCAAGCCATAGCTCTGTACCAGCTGTTCCCTCAAGGACAGCTTGGGAAAGAGCTCTCTCAGCCCCACCTACCTCACAGGGTGTCTGTTGTGGGGAGGGGAAGGGAAAAGGAGTTTGTAAGCCGCTCTGAGACTCCCTTGGGGAGTGGAGGGCGGGGTATAAATCCAATCTCTTCTTCTTCTTCTTCATCTATAGCCCTTAATCCACTGCCCTCAGTGTAAGGTAGGCCAAAAGCATCTCTCCCTTACGGCCAATTTTGGAAGAGGTGAAAAATTCCTACCTGACCCCATAGGAGACCAGCCATTGCCTACACTAAGAACAGGGCGGGCGAGTGGGCGAGCACGTGGACCAAAGAGGAAGGGTGAGAGTGGGGCTCAGCCTTTTAAAAGGCTGGCCCCGCCCCGCTGGCTCCAGGATGCTTTGTGTCCTTCCTGTTGCTGCCCCGCCCTCCTGCGGTGCGGCAAAGCAGCCCCCGGGTGCCATTGGCATGGCCGGGCATCCGGGAGCTCAGAAGTCATATGCAACAACTGTTCTTATTTAACATGGACAGTATTTAATCTTGACAAACTATCCCTATTTTTTTTACTTTGAAGGATAAACATTTAAAATTATGTTACAACTCCTAAACTTTCCATTCTTCTGATTATTCCCTTCTTCAGGTCTCTAGAAACTGTATATTGTACACATGCATACAAATGCTTGCACCTGACCATTAAGGTTTCATACTAGGGAGGGAAATGCACTGGAAAAATTGAGGTCTATGGAGGTTCCCCATGAACTTCCATGGACTTTCCTGGTTTATGAACCAGTTCATGTTTTATGAGGTCACATTTGTCACTTCTGGGTCATGGTGACACAGTGGTGGGAGGCCATTGAGTTTGGGAGGCAATTAAATGCCTCTCAGGACCACTTCTGGACCGCACTGCTGCTGCAGTGTGCCACCAGGGAGCTCAAGAGGCATTTAAATGCCTCCCCAGCTCACTGGCGTCACACCACAATGGTGCCGTGACCTGGAAGTGACTCAGAAGGCATTCAGAAGGCATTCTGAGCCTACTTCCAGGTTGCACCCATCATGGACCTTCCTGGTGGCATGCCACAGTAGCGGAACAATTCAGAAGTGGGCTTAGAAGCCATTTAAATGCCTTCTGAGCTCCCTGGTGGCATGCTGCAGCAGCCACATGATTCGGAAGTGGGCTCCAGAGGTGTTTAAATGCCTCCTGAGGTCCCTTGTGGGGCTCCAACAGACTGCCCCAATGGACCAAACGGACTACCAAAAAAATTGTGTTCTGTGGGCAATCCGCTAAAACTGCAAATGCATGGACCAGGCAAATGGACCACAAACTGGGCTCCAGTTCATCATGAAATTAGGTCCATGGACTGGTCTGCGCCAATCCCTATTTCATACACTATAGCTGATTAAAATTATTTTGCAACTGCTGATAGCATTTTAGGGCAGTTCTTTATTTATAATCTTTAACCCCACACCGTCTTGAGTTTTAAATCCATTCAGAGTAGACAAATAGATCAGTGGTCAGGAAGTGATTTTTGACAGGTAGGTGGTGGGAGACAGGCAGCATGAAAAAAAATTATATATTCTTAAAAGAGTGTCCTTTTCATCTGTGAAATATTGGAAACTATGGTAAGTTTTGAACCCTTTCGGCATGCATTGAACAGCTGTGCTAAAAGACTTCTATAAGAAAATTTCTCTTTGTTGCCTATCAAAATGCCACTCTACAGGGCTTTAATGCTGCCATGCAGAACGAAGATGTGTGTTGCAAGCAAAGCACTTCTCTTGGGGGGCAGGGGGAGGTGTGTAGAGAAGAAAATCAGTAAACTGAATGAAAGGGAAAGTGTGCTCTGTTACTCTCTGACCTGCTCCCATCCTGATGCAGAGTACCTGTGATGTTTCCTCATTTGTTACACAAACTATTAATTTGCCCAGTTTCTGGTTTGGATCCAATTCCATTATATCTGGCTGGCATCATGGCACCATTCCTTAATTAAAAGCTGTATTAGATCTTAAAGTGCTTGTCTTCGGTAGCTAATGTACCAAATCTGGATACACTACTTGAAAGTGTGCAGCCAAACAGCTGTCTCATTTTGACTTGATTTAGAAATTTCCTAGTGATTGAAGCTGGCCTTTTTTTTTACATAATGGCAGAAAAACAGTCTTGGTTAGTGCCATACATTCAGTTACCTGCTTCTTAATGCCAGCCAGTGATTTATGGACCAGAGTGTTCCTTTTCTATTTTATAGCACAGAAATTGAATGTTTAGTCTTTTGTAATATGGTTGTCATTCCCCCCTCCCCCTGGAACACCATTGTAACATCATAGAAGCAGTTTGCTCCTCTGTCAGTGTTTTAATCTGATGTTTGTCCTCTTAGAGTAGGGGTCCTCAGCCTTTTTGAGCCTGTGGGCACCTTTGGAATTATGACACTGGGTGTTGGGCGCAACCACAAAATGGCTGCCACAGGAGGAAGAGCCAATCAAAAACATCAGGGAGTGGGGTCATGTATAATTCTAACAGTAACTCTTCAGCGTTTCATGCAGAAGCTCTGTTTAACAGAATGCCTTTTAAAATGAACATATTTAGAATTTTTTGTATACTCACAGCTTACCTTCTGTCATGCATTGTTGTGGAAGCTGCTGCCAAAGCACCATTTTAAAAATCTGCATAGCCAGTCAGAAGCCCTGCTGGGTCAGAGCTCCACTTGGTCCCACCCACTTTCTATAAACACTTGGCAGGTGCCAGGAAAGGTGTCGGTGGGCACCATGTTGGGGAGACCCCTGTCTTAGACCTTTTGTAGCCTGGTCCTCTGGGCTAGGTTTCTTACCACATTCAGGGAAGAGAAAGGCAAGAAGAAGGATGTAGGATCTGATACACTAAACATCTAGTAGGATCTGATACACTAAACATCTAGTGTGTGCTGCTTGGCGAGAACCAGCTACAAAGAAGCTATGTTGGAGATGATTATTAAGCATTATACTCGGTAAACTAATCCCCCCCACTGCCCAGTTTTTTAAACTTAAGAAAGTGGTGAAGAAATGTCATACATAGGCTGAATCAAACAATATGCTCTGCTATTTATGGAAGGAGACAGGGATTAGAACATGCCTGTTGTCCCCTGGTTGAGTTCACCACCCACCCACACAGAAGCATGATTGAATAAGGTCAAATGCCACATTCAGAGGATGAGGTAGTACAGGCAAATCAACTATGGGATCTCAGGCTACTTGAAATAGATTTGGCCTTGTTTGAATGCTATACCCCCAAGTGGATGGCTGGTGGTATTTGATGAATGGAGAAGAAAGGCAAAGTAAGTTTATCATCTAATCCAGTTCAGTGTCTGGTCTAGTCTATGTACCCCATACTTAAATTAAACTTTTAATTATAATGATTGATTTCAGATTATTTAATAACCAATTAGTTAGTATTGTTACATAGTATAAAGTTTCCCATGGTACAGGGTGGGCTGATACAAATGCAGCCAATTTAAATAAATAGAGAACCAAGATCAAGGTCTTTTCTGCACCAGGTTATTTCTGCAGCTCTGCTTTTTAATTGTATCATTTCTCCCCGCTCTTGCACACAGTACTGTTGGTTGGTCATTGCTCTCTTATTTTTTTTTCTTCAGGCTTTTCCCATGTTTTCTTTTTCTTTTCTTTTCTTTTAAAAAACACATACAAGCAAACCTGATGGGGGGGGAGGGGATGGAGAACAGTGATGAGCAAACAATGCTGTGTGCAAAAGAGGGAGGGAAAAACACAATGCAATTAAGAAGCTGGGCTGTAGCAAACACAATGCAATTAAGAAGCTGAGCTGCAGCAAACATTTGGTGCAGAAAAGCTCCACATTTCAGATTAAGGCACCTGAATAAACACCCCTAGTCATGGTTGGCTCTTTTAAATAACTTGTTTGTCAAACATGGAAGTGCTTGTAATTCACCCCCATTTCTACCTGTGCAGTTGGATGTATCTAACATTACCCTGGGTACGTTATCTGCTCAGTCAGCAGCACAAAGGTGATCACAAGCAATGTTCCCTCTAAGCTCCAGTGTTGTGAGCAAAAATTCTACCTCTTGAGCAAAAAAGCTAGTAGAATTAAAGTTGAGAGTGGCTTATAGCCATGTCCGCCAGACCAAAAGCAAGTAGAATTTCAATTTTTCCTTCTCTGACAATTTAGAGAGACCATAAACTTGTCCTGATTATGCAATTTCCCCACAAGCTATGCAAGACAGCTTCTATTTGTATTTACATTTCCAAAATTTGAACTGATATTTTTGTGTTGCAGTGTAATTGGTTGGGTTGTGAACTAGCCAGTATTTCACTGATCCGAGCAGTAATATAGCTTTCTGTCTGGTATGTAGAACTGGGGCTCTAGCGCCACTAAAAATTGAGATTCTGCCTGGCCTCTTCAATAGCTTGCTGTTCTGTTTTGGCAGTGCTCCTGAACTGTCAGACTTACTCTGACCCTACTCCTCCCCTGGGTCTATCTGCCAGGACCTTATCATTTTGGCCTTCTCTTGTGTCACTTTTTAAAAAGCAAAAATTAGCAACTCTTTTTATGGGTTATAAGAATGCACTGTGACCCTGCTGGTTTGAAAGGTTTGTAAAGTATATTAATCCCAGGTGTCAGAACCAAGGATGACACCTTTTGGGGCAGCATTTAATGGTTTTGTGACCAACTTGACCACAACAGTAGTATTTTAAATTAACAACTTTTGTAGTCAGATTTGTTACCCATTGTGTAATTAGTGCCTTCCTAGAGTATTGTCAGTAATATGTTTTGGAGTTTACTTTTAAATAACATCACAACAGTGTCTCCGCATGGGCACTCCATGAAATTGCTGAGCAGTTGGGTTAGAACAGATAAAAGGAAGTACTTCACCCAAAGAGTGATTAACACGTGGAATTCACTGCCACAGGAGGTGGTGGCAGCTACAAGCATGGATGGCTTCAAGGGAGAATTAAATAAACATACGGAGCAGAAGTCCATCAGTGGCTATTAGCCACAAAGTATAGATAGGAACTCTCAGTCTGGGGCAACTGATGCTCTGTAATTTTGGTGTTTGGGGGAGGGCAACAGTGGGAGGGCTTCCTGCCCCCACTGCTGGACCTCCTGAGGGCACCTGGTGTTTTTGGCCACTGTGTGACAGAGTGTTGGACTGGACGGGCCATTGATCTGAGCCAACATTGGCTTTTCTTATGTTCTTATGTTCTCTGTGTGGTACACTGTATCCAGTGTTTCCTATCACCTGTTTCTTACTATCAAAATCCCTTCTTATCAATTCTGTGGCTGTTTGTGGCCCCAGCACCAAGGAGAGGGGCAAGGAGGGCACCAAAGGTGAGAGGTTCTCCTACACCCTTACCAATGCCCCAGTAGAAATAACATGTGAACACAGTTTTTCGGAATGAATGGAATAAAACTGGCCACAACTTCATTGGCTACAGATGTAATAAGCTTTGACACAGTATGGGGTACTGGATCCTGTTCATCGACTGACCTGCCTGCCAGTCAATGATCCCCTGGCAGCCCTTGGGATGCCAGGTAGCTGGATCCCACGAGTGTGGCCACCCTGAAGAGGTCTCCCCTGCCATCTGAGCATGGGAGTAATACCTGGCTGTGCCTCTGGGCTGGGGATTCCTCTGGAGCATGAGGATAATCCCTGGCCATGCCCCTGGGCTGGGCATTCCTGTTGACCCTCACACCAAGGTCCCTTAAGGGGATTCTCATGATCAGGAAAATGGGCTCGCAGGCCAGCTGGGGACTGCCTTTATCCACCCACAGCTGAGTTGGGGCCAAGGAGCCCTAAACCAACTCACCCAAAAACGTAACATGTAATTTAGTCTAAAGCTGCTTGTCAAGAACTATTTCAGTAGATAGATTGGCAACATTGTAAACTGGCTCTGCTCTATGTACCTTTTAAGGTATTCTGTTGTGCTGAACTTAATCTTGTTAGTATCCCACCATTTTGTTTCTATGCCAGGAAATTGTTTACTTTCTGAATTTCTGCAGATAATTAAATCTACATATAAAACACAGCTAAAATATATCACAACAAAGAATCACAAGATTCCACCAAATTTGGTGGCCAACATTACTTCCAGGTGCAAAGTACAGCAGATTTCCAGGCCTGTGACCAGAAGCTTGCACTGGTGGTATATTTCGGCGCTTCCCAGGGACCCCCCTTCCCCCCAGTGGCGGCTCCTAATTAGAAGCCTGGTGGAAGAGCTCCACTTTACAGGCCCTGCGGAACTGCATAAGGTCCTACAGGGCCCTGATGTCATCCGGGAGCTCGTTCCACCAGTAAGGAGTCACCACTGAGAAGGCCCTGGTCCTGGTGGTCGTCACCCTAGCCTCTCTGAGGCTGGGAGGGTCAGGTGGTGTTGGGTGCCTGATCGCAGTGCTCTCTGGGGTGTATATGGGGAAAGGTGGTCCCGTAGGTAGGCAGGCCCCTGACCATACAGGGCTTTAAAGGTTAAAACCAGCACCTTGAACTGGATTCGGTACACTATAGGTAGCCAGTGCAGTGTCCTCAGCACAGGCTGGATGTGGTCTCGCACCGAGAGACCCATCAACAGCCTGGCCACAGCATTCTGCACTAGCTGCAGCCTCCAGAGCTGAGACAAGGGCAGCCCCACGTAGAGAGCTTTACAGTAGTCCAGCCTTGAGGTGACCAATGTGTGGATCACTGTCACCAGGTAATTGCGTTCGAGTAAGGGAACCAGCCGCAGATGGTAAAAGGCTGCCTTAGCAGTGGCTGCTACCTGCACCTCCATCATTAATGAGGGGTCCAGGAGCACTCCCAAACTCCAAACCCTTGGCACTGGCACCAATGGTGCCCCCTGAAGGCCGGCAATGGGATCTCTACCCCCGATCCACTCTGACTCAGGCACAGAACCTCCATCTTCGTTGGATTCACTTTCAGTTGGCTCAGCCTGAGCCAGCCCACCACATCCTGAAGCACCCGCTCCAGGTCATCTGGGGTAGCCCTGGACCAGCCGCCCAACAACAGATATAGCTGGGTGTCATCAGCATACTGGTGACAACCCAGCCCATGTCTCCGGGCAATCTGGGCAAGAGGGCACATGTAGATGTTAAACAACATCAGGGATAGCACTGCCCCTTGCGGCACTCTGCACATTAGCGGGTGCCTCCGGGACATCTGCTCCCCCAGTGCCACTCTCTGTCCCATACCTTGGAGAAATGAGGCAAGCCACTGCAAGGCAAGCCCCTGAATCCCCATTTCAGCAAGGCGGTGGATCAGTAGCTGGTGGTCGACCGTGTTGAACACGGCTGACAGATCTAACAACACCAGCACCGCTGTACTGCCCCGATCCAGATGCCGCTGGAGGTTGTCCATGAGGGCGACCAGTGTCATCTCCACCCCATGACCTGGCCGGAAGCCGGACTGAAACAGGTCTAGCACAGAAGTGTCATCCAGGAAGCTCTGCAACTGAATTGCCGCCACCTTCTCCAAAATCTTGCCCAAATAGGACACTGGCCGATAGTTGGCCAATTTGGCCGGGTCCAGTGATGTTTTTTTCAGGAGAGGGCAGACCATCGTTTCCTTGAGTGCCCCCGGGAACCGTCCCTCCTTGAAGGACTTGTTGATAATCTCCCAGAGGTCACCTCGCAACCCCTCGCGACCAGCTTTTATGAGCCACGAGGGGCATGGATCAAGGCTGCATATGGTTGGGCATACAGTAGAGAGCAACCTGTCTAATTCCTCCAGACTGAGTGGATTGAAATAATCCAGAATGGAACAAGAAGACGTGCATGGAGCCTCGAGTTCGCTAACTGTCTCAACTGTGGCCGGGAGATCATGGCAGAGCAGCAGGATTTTATCTGCAAAGTGGCTTGCAAAAGTCTCACAGCCAATATCCAATTCCCTATTGTTTGGTCTGCCCTGCGGCAGCTCTGTTAAGGACCAAATCATTCTAAATAATTATGCTGGGCGCGAGCTTGCAGACGCAATCTCGTCCACATAGAATTGCCTCTTTGCGGCCTTGACTGCCACCTCATAGGATCTCATAAATGCCCTATAAGGTGTTTGTGATGCTTTGTCGCGGGCACACCACCACAGTCTCTCTAGCCGTCTGAGCTCTCATTTCATCTGCCGCAGCTCCCCAGTGTACCAGGAAACCCACTTAGAATGAGGGTGCAGAGGGCATTGGGGAGCAATCTCGTCGATGTCTGTCGAGAGCCGGACTTGCCAATCCTTGACCAGCTCATCCAGCAAGCTGCCAGGGGGAATGGGATCCCATAGAGCCAGGAGGAGCCACTGAGGGTCCATCTGACTCCGCGGGTGAGCCAAAATCTGCTCACCGCCCATAGAGAAGAAGAAGAAGAAGAAGAAGAGATTGGATTTATACCCCGCTCTCCACTCACTTGGAGTCTCAGAGCGGCTTACAAACTCCTTTTCCCTTCCCCTCCCCACAACAGACACCCTGTGAGGTAGGTGGGGCTGAGAGAGCTCTTTCCCAAGCTGTCCTTGAGAGAACAGCTGATATAGAGCTATGGCTTGCCCAAGGTCATCCAGCCAGGTGCAAGTGGAGGAGTGGGGAATCAAACCCGGTTCTCCCAGATTAGAGTCCGCTCACTTAACCACTACACCAAACTGACTAGAGGGTCTGAGTGGCACCTTCAGATGGGCCTTCAAGGCATAGTGATCTGACCATGGAACCGCCAAGGCAGTAATCTGGTCCACCATAACTCCCCCCACAAAAATCAAGTTGAGCGTATGCCTGGCCTGGTGTGTGGGCACCATTACACATTGGGTGAGTCCCAGTGCCGCCATGGCTGACACCAGGTCCATTGCTGGCCCAGAGGCTGTATCATCGGCATGGACATTGAAATTCCCCAAGACTAAAGCCTTGGGTACTCCAATGCCCAGCCGGCCACGGCATCGACTGGAGATGACAGGCTAGTGGGTGGTGCATTGGGCGGTCGGTACACCACCCAGATAGCCAAACTCTCCCTGGTTTCCCACACCAGGCCAGAGCATTCTATGCCCGCGAGTTTCAGTGGTGGGAGCGCCCTGAAGGAGTAAGCCTCCCATATGAAGAGCGCCACCCCACCCCTCTGTCCGTGATAGGTGAAGGACCGAAAAACCAGGCGGAGCCATCTGGGAGGTGGTGAGATGTGTCCATTTGTTTGGCTAGTTGCTGTACTTCCTTACAGAAGCAAAGGACTGAGAACTTAATCAATTGTGGGTTTCCTTCTCACAGAGACAGGTGAAGCTGTGCACAGAATTTTTGCATCCATGCCAATCTTAAGAACACAGGTCTCTTATTGGGGTTTAGATCTGGCAATCCTAATGAAAGGCTGTTCGCTACAACACTGCAATGCAACTTAATGGATATGTATGGAAAGGATATTACACTATCAAACTCAATTTGGTCATGAACAGGTCAGAAGAACTTCTGCTGTGCTCTGTTTTGTGGCACTTCACAGCCTACAAGCAGTAGGTGGCCAATTGAGAAGACGAAGCCTGCTGGTCCCTCTTCCCCCAGTTGTGAGATGTATAATTGGCATGAATAATCACAGCTGTGGCGGGAGGTGATGGCACCCCTGCGCGCCCCTCTTGCCGCAGCCATCACTTGTGAGGTGTGATGTCTGGTTCTGCCATCCTTTGGTTTGCTCTTGGAGCTGCCTTACTGTCAGCTGTTCTACGAACTTTGCAGGACTATGGGTTTCAGATGATTAAAATTCAGAGAGGCCTCATTAATTTGCTGCTGCTTTAGGTGCTGGACTCTTCTGACCTGCCTGAACTGATGTTGCCATCAAACTCTCCTCAAAATGTCTGGAAAGGGAAGTGAGGCATAGATTGTTAGCTTACCCCTGGAAAAAATAACAGCCGGTTGTATTTGCTGCTTACTGCCATCAGACTTAGCAAAATGTTATGAGGAGACAGTTACCCAGAAACACCTGTGAAGTTACCTTTTGAATAAGTTGCCGTTTCTTATTTCAGATATCTTAACATGGCACCATCTTTAACATTACTAGCCTTACTTTGGCTAATATTAGCAATAGAACTGTTTCAAAAATATTCCAGGGAGCTAAATAATTCAAATTGCCTCAAGTCTGCCCCCCCTTCTCTCTCTTGTATAACAGGCTCATGTTCATTGCTTCAGCAAAGGGATGAGGAATAGGAGGTCATCCTCAAGCTCCTCATTTATATGATAATTACAAATAAGCAGTGGCTAGTGATTCAGGATACAAATCATTTGTTCCTGTGGGGCCTGTATGTTTGCTAAACAGGAACTATGTGATTATGTCACACTAATTAGTTTCCAGGTGATGGAAAGAATGTAGTGCAAAGGAAACTCAGTTCAATAATTATAAGTGGTATAGCCTCACTGTCTCCTTATTAGGCTGCTGTTTTAATTAAATTAATAGTCATCATTAATGTACACTCCATAGTTGGAACTTGTGCATGCTGTATAAGAGATACAGAGTGGAATTTAGATTAGTTGTTTGCCTCTCCATCTTCTCCTGTAGCCGAGTGGTGAAGAAGACTCTAGTGACAAGCAGAGAGAGAAACAGAACAAAATGAAGAACTACAGAGGAAGGTTCATGAAAAGATGTGCAGTTCGTCTGCTTTCCAAATCAAGGCAATGGAAGAATCAGAGGGCAAAAAGCCATGCTCTGAAATAATGGAGTAATACATGCAGGAAAATAGAAAGTTGACTAAAATAGAAAGCGAATAAAGCAACTGGTTGAAAAGGAAAGGGCTAGTCATATAGAACAGTCAGGAAAGGACAGAAGAAAAGTGAAAAATAATGAGAGATTCTATTGTGAGAGAAGCCTGTTATTAATGGAGGGCAATGCTGGAGCTCCAACTAATGAATTTATGTCCCACCTGTTGTTTTTAATCTTTCAGCTGTGTGGACATTCTCCTTTTAAAGGCACAGGCACAAGGCATTATAATTTGAAATGGGGTTAGAAGCAGTAAAATAGGACTTTTAACTGGGTCTATGATCATGGGGGCATTTGTCTTTTAGGCCATGCCTTTCTGGATTTGTGTCATGATGCATTGCCGATGAATAAAATAGGTGGGTTACTAGAAAGTTAAGAGTGTCAGTGTAACACCAAATTTGCAGTCTTCTACACATTAATAATCTCAGAGAAGGCAGATTTTAATATATTTTAAAAGCCCAGAAGAAAATGTAGTCATTATGACAGTTCTGTGCTGAGATTTTATAGGCTAGAGGATATCCATGATAAAAAAAAATTAAGACTGGTAAATAGGAAAATATTTTTAATGATGTTTTATTGATTTTTCATCTACAACAACCACAAACACTACTAACTAAAATACTAAACTACCCTAAGGTATACAGAAGTCCAATAAAATAATTATTTCAAATTATTCTTGCTTCAGTCTATTCAAGAAAAACTTAAAATAAACAAGGCTTTAAAATGCTAACATTTCTAATTACAAATATAAGAATGACTGATATTCAGAATGACTTGAATATACAAACAAGACAACCAACAAATACAGCTTATTATCTTTGCTAGATCCCTTTCGTCTTCTTTTTTATTGGGTTTTCGGTGCTGCTGCCCCCAAAGCTGAATCTGACTCTTCACCTTCTGAGCTTTTACTCCCCGAAATGTCTGAACCCTCCAGTCCATAAATGCTCTCTTGTAAATCCAAAGAATCCTCTGATGGTGCTTTATATTTTCCTTGCTTACAAAAGTCCAGAAATTTCTTGGCCTTTGCAGCTGAATCAATTCTTTGCTTCTTATCTTTACAGCTGAAAACCACGCTTTCCGGAATAAGCCAACGATACATGATGTTTTCTGTTTGAAGAAATGCAGACGGATTTTTGTAGGGTTTCCTCTTCTTCCTGATCTCAAATGGAATGTCCTTTAGCACTTTAATATCCTCTTCTTGAATCTTCAAAGCATTTCTGTTAGTGGCCTTGAGCACCACATCTCTAGTTGATTTTTTTTGAGAACCTCACCATAACTTCTCCTGGCAGATTTTTCTTCTTTACGAATTCAGGATAGGTCCTATAGGCCATATCCAAGTCGTTTTGTAGTTGATCCATTTGTAAATCTGTCATTGGAGCTATAGCATCACTGAGAATCTTTTTGAGGTTCTCCCCCTTTTGATCAGGTATGCCCTTAAATCTCAAAAAGAAAGAAGATCTCTCCATCTGAAGTTTCAAAAGATTATCTTTGTCAGAAATCCTTTCTTTTTCCATCATCACCAGCTTTAAATCCATCTTTTCCACTTTGGATTTAACTTCTGCCAGATCTTTAGCTGTCTGGTCAGATCTCTTGTTTGCCTCTGTCACTTGTTGCTGTAAAGAATCCAGCTTAGAGTTAATGGCATTCAGCTGGCCCATCAGAGGGCCTATTGCCAAAGCTGCAGACAGGTCTGTACTGGACTCAGATCTTATGCCCGGAAGTGTAGATGGAGCTTTAGGAGAAGATTTACTTTCCCCACCATCTTTTCTCCCCGACCCATCATCTTTTGTTACTTGCTTTTTCAGGAAAAATCCCACAAGTTTGTCAAAGGTCTTTCTTTTTCTTTCAGTCTGCTTAAAACAATCTCATTCAGTCTTCAGCCATTCTATTAACATACAGAGTCTCTATGGCTCGCTTCTTTAATAGGAAATCAAGGGGAGGGATTTAAACTTTAACCCCCCCTTTCGCTTTAAGCTCTTGAGCTCACATCAGAGAATCTGATAACAAAGTTGTCTTTACTCACATTTTTGCCATGCATTCCAAAAGAAGAGCCTTTTCCTTGCTGCAAACAAACTTTTGCAGCCACTTCTGCAGTGTGCACTCGGTCATGCCCAGAGGCTGCTGCAGTGGCTGAGTCTATGGAGGCAGGGGGGTACCTCGATCTCAGGATTGCCATCCCAGAGAGAGGTTACCCCCAAGCGCCTCAGGCAGGGTCCCCCTACAAGGGGGAAGCTGCGGGAAGACGCGCCCGCCATTGAGCCACCAAAACTGGAATAGGAAAATATTTTTATCTGGCCTAAAATAGAAAAACACAAAAAATTCAAAACCTTTTTCTTTTTGTTTCTGAATTTTTTTCACCACATGGTGACATGCTTTGTCTGCCCTGTCTGCCATTTCTGAAACAGTGACCAAATCGAAGCAGTTATGGGCAAATTGGATCCTTAGTGCTTGGGATGTTATGGTACCCTAATAAGAGCCCTGCTGGTATTTAGATGGTTACTGCCTCTGAACACAGAGGTTCCCTTTAGTCATCATGGTTAGTAGCCACTGGTAGACCTATTCACCGTGAATCTATCTAATCCCACTTTTAAAACTGTTTATACCTGTGGTCATCAGCAATGCTCCCTCTAAGCTGTGGAGTCTTGTGAGCAAAAATCTACTTTGTGAGCTACTAGCATTAAAGTTGTGGCTGAGCAGTTTGGCTACTGCATAAATTAGTTTGCTCTGGAAACATCCTTCCTGAGCTAAGACAAAAATCTGTGAGCCAGAGGCTAGAAAATTGTGAGCTGACTCACACTCACGCAGCTTAGAAGGAACACTGGTCATCAGTACATTTTCTGGCAGTGAATTCCACATTTTAATCACTCGGTGTGTAAAGAAGTATTTCCTTTTTTTTTTTTGTAAGAAAGTTTTTATTTTTCAAAACATTAAAATTAATACATTTGTTTTATACAAATCCTTTTTTCCATATTATATAACATTTTGTTCTATTTGTATAGTCTTGCTTTTATCTTGTATTGGTGGTTTCCCACCACATCTGAAGCATAACACATTTTCCACTTTATCCAAAATAGTAATATTTATCTCTATGTTTACATTTCTGGTAACGGTTATATATCTTTAAAATACTTATATACCAATTCTTATTTTCTATATTCTTATATAATTCTAAAAAACAAGTTCATTATCTAATTATCCTTAGTACATTCATATACTCAATTTCTATTCCTTTATGCTATTATAACCATGTATAAATGTAGTTTTTCATATCCCAATATTTTTCAACATATTCTTTCAAATCCTCCCAATCTTCTAAAAAAGTCTCTGAGTACAGATTATTCAACTTTCTAGTCCATTTATCCATTTCAGCCATATATAACAATTTTTTCAACCATTCCCACACTTCTGGTATTTTTTCATTTTTCCAATTTTGTGCATACACCATTCTTGCTGTTGTAATCATATACCATATTATTGTCCTTTTCTTTACATTTATCTCTTCTAGTTTAAGTCCAAGCAGTAACATTTCAGGCAACTTCTTAAATGTACATTTCAATTTTTTTTCCATTTCTGCATGTATTATAGACCAATAAGTCTTCGCTTTATCACAAGTCCACCACATATGATAGAAAGAACCTTCTTTCTTTTTACATTTCCAACATTTGTTAGACATATTTTGATTAATATTTGCAATTTTTTTTGGTGTCATATACCATCTGTACATCATTTTAAAACAGTTCTCTTTTAGATTATAACATGTAGAAATACTCATTGCATTTTTCCATAAAAATTCCCAAGATTCCATTTCAATGTCTTTGTTTAGGTTTATCGCCCATTTTATCATTTGTTCCTTTACCATTTCATCAGCATTAAACCATTTTAACAATACTTTATACATTTTAGAAATCATTTTTTTCCCATCTTCCTCCCAAATTTGTTCTATTTCATTGCTTTTTTTCTCTAAAACCAGATTTTTTATCACTTCTGTACATATCATATATTTGTCTGTACCTTAACCAGCCATAATCAAAGTCCATCTGCTGCTGCTCCTTCAATTTAAAGTCTTTACCATGTCTTGTTAACAGGTCTCTATATTTCAACCAGTCTTGTCCTTTGTAGTGAGATGATGGATTTAAAACTTCTGCAGGTACAATCCACATAGGTATTTCTTCTGGAAAAAAGTTTTTATATCTTGTCCACGTATCGATTAATGTTCTTCTCAAATAATGATGCTTAAACATATTGTCCATTTTTGTTTTACCATAATACAGATATGCGTGCCACCCAAACCTACAGTCATGACCTTCCAGGGACAATAACTTTCTGTCTTGTAACATAGTCCATGTCCCTATCCAAGTCAAACATACTGCATCATGATATAGCCTTAAGTTTGGTAGCTGAAACCCACCTCTCTCTTTAGCATCACACATTATTTTCATCTTAATTCTTGGTTTTTTCCCTCCCCACACAAACTTAGTCAATTCCTTCTGCCAGCATTTGAATGTTTTTACATCTTTCACAATTGGAATAGTTTGAAACAGAAACATTATTCTTGGTAACACATTCATTTTAACCACTGCAATTCTACCCAGCAGTGACAAATTTAATACATTCCACCTTTTAATATCTTGCATAACTTGCTGCCATAATTTCTCATAATTATTCTTATACAAATCAATGTTTTTCATTGTTAGGTTTACACCTAGATATTTTGTCTTTTTCACCACTTCACATTCTATAAGATTTTGTAATTCAATTTGCTTATTATTTGGCATATTTTTACACATCACTTTCGATTTGTTCTTATTTACATAAAACCCAGCCAAATCACCAAACTCTCTTACTTTCTGCAACAAATATGGTAGTGTAGTCATAGGGTCTTCAGCTATAAACATCACGTCGTCTGCAAAGGCTCTATATTTAAAAGAGAAACCTTTTATTGTTAAGCCTTTAATTTCTTTATCTTCTTTCAAATTTAGTAACAAGACTTCCAAAATCCAAATAAATAGCAACGGCGAGAGTGGGCATCCTTGTCGTGTTCCTTTTTCCACTTTAAAGTAATCCGTTTTTTCAGTATTAATTATTAAAGAGGATTTCTGTTCTCTATATATTGACTTAATAAGATTAAGCATATAGTCTCCAATTTCAAGATGTTCCAACACTTCAAACATAAAATCCCAATTTAAATTGTCAAACACTTTTTCCGCGTCTAAAAAAAGAAAGCCCACTTCCTTCTCCGGATGTTTATCATAGTACTCTATAGCATCCACTACTACTCTTATATTGTCTCTTATTTGGCGATTAGGTAAAAATCCTGCTTGTTCTGTCTGTATAGTCTCTTTAAGATGTTCCTTAAGCCTATCAGCTATAATCTTGGCAAAAATCTTATAGTCATTGTTTAACAAAGAAATTGGTCTATAATTTTTAACATTGGTTAAATCTTGACATTCTTTCGGAATGAGTGAAATGGTTGCTTCTTTCCAAGTCTCCGGGACCTCACCTGTCACTCCTATGTCATTCATTAATAGCAATAACACTGGTGAGATCGAATCCTGTAGTGATTTATGAAACTTAGCTGTAAATCCATCTGATCCAGGTGCTTTCCCTAATTTTGAATCATTTATTGCATTTTTAATCTCTTGTAGTGACATTGGGCAGTTAAGTAGTTCTTTGATTTTCTCCGTTGGTTTTGGTAATTTTAATGACTGTAGGTATTCTTTAATCCTTCTTCTGTCTTTATTTTCCTTCTTAAAAAGCTTTGCATAATATTTAAAAAATTCTCTTTTTATTCCCTTATTGTCTATTATCTCAATATTGTCCCGTATCACTTTAGTAATAAATTTATTTTCACGTTTTTTCTTTAATTGCCATGCTAAGTACTTTCCAGGTTTATTTGCACCTTCAAATGCTTTTTGTTGCAATTTTTTCAGGTTCCAGTAAGTCTCTTGATTCAAAATAGCTTTTGCTTGGTCTTGTAACATCCAAATTTCCTTTTGCAGTTTCTTTTTTCCTGGTCTGTTCTTCAGTTCCTTTTCTTTTATTTTAATGGCTTGTACAATGTTTTCATATTGTTCTCTTTTCTTTTTATTGTCTTTAGCGTTCAGTGATATCAATAATCCTCTCATAACTGCTTTGTACGCATCCCACACAGTTTGAATTTTTACTTCTTTTTGTATGTTCGCTTGAAAATATAAATCTGTCTCTTCATGTAATTTTAAAACTATTTCTTGGTTGTCTAATAAGTCCTCATTTATTCTCCATCTCCCTTGCCTTTTTATTTGCCCAGAAGTCCATAGACAAGGATTGTGGTCTGAGATTATTCTAGGTAGAATTTCAACTTTTTTTGTCTTAAATGTTAGATTAATAGACATCCAGATCATATCAATTCTTGAATGTGAATCATGTCTGTTAGAGTAAAAAGTATAGTCTTTCCCTTGTGGGTTAACCTTCCTCCAAATATCCTCCAGCTTTTCCTGTTTTATCAGTTCAAAAAATTTTTTGGGAAGTTTCCCTAGTGTGTCGTCTTTTCTCTTTGAGCGCCTATCTATTTTATTATTCACAGTCCCATTAAAGTCTCCCAACATTATGATTTGTTCATAGTTTACACTGTCCAATTCCATTTGTAGTTCTTTAAAAAAGATTTCTTTAGCTCCGTTGGGGGCGTAAATATTTACAATCAAAGTCTTCTGTCCGTGTAACAGAATTTCAAGAGCTAAGTATCTTCCTTCTTTATCTTTAAATATTAGTTTAGGTTCCAAGTCTTTTTTGGCATATGTTACCACTCCATTCTTTTTATTACTTGCCAATGAAAAAAATTCTTCTCCCAACTTTTTTCTTATTAAATATTTGTAGTCTTGTTTCTTAAGATGGGCCTCTTGTATACAAACTATACTACATTTTTGTTTCTCCAGCCAGTGTCCTACCATTCTACGTTTTTGGGGTGAATTAAGTCTATTTACATTCCATGAGAGTACTTTGTAATCCATCTTGTTGTAGTCTTAAATATCACCGAATTCTTCCTTGTTCTCACCAACAAAGGCGTACATTTCTGCTGAATTTTTAATCACCATTCTGTTGTTACCATAATAAAAACTCAGTCCTTGTGGTATTTCCCAACGAAATCTTATTTTTTTCTCTTTCAGTTTGTCTGTCAGACGCTTGAATTTTTTCCTGTCTTGCAAAATTGCTCTGGGCAATTCTTTCATTACGATAACTTTTTTTCCACCTATTTCAAAAGAGTCTGTAAAACATTTCTTGTAGATTTGTTCTTTTGTTCTCTTCATTGTAAATTGAACTACCACGTCCCTTGGTATATTTTTGTCTTTCGCGTATGTAGAATTGACTCTGTAAACAAGATCCATATGTTCTTTAACAACTTCCTCTTCCTCTTGTAAAAAATCTGCTAATGCTTCTTGCATTCTTGTAAAAATGTCTTCCTCTAATTTTTCCTCTGTACCTCTAAATCTCAGATGGTTTTGCATGTCTCTATAGTGCATCATCTTTTCCATTCTGTCATTTTCCTTCATTGTTTTTTGAGTATTTTCTTCCAGTTCTTTTACTTTTTCTATGTCTTGTGTTCTAGTGGTTAACTTTTGTAATTCAGCTTTTAAATCTATAAAATTTTTGTCTGCTTGTGCAGCTATACCATTCATTTTAACATTTACCTCTCCTATAGCGTCTAACATTTTTTTCCCCATTGCTTCCATAACAGCTAGTAATTCTTTTTCCTTTTTTGCTGCCATTGTAGGAGAGGACCATGTAGCTGCTCTCGATCTTAGCCCGCGATCCGTCTTGTCTCTTTAAAAAAGATCGATTTTATTTTATTTTCCAAATCAAACACCGTTTAGTGTAATCACACAAGCTAGTCTTGCCAAGTCAAATTTCGTTGGTTTCAGCCTTCTAAGTTATATAGTTTATGAGATATTACTGTTTAAAAATTTTATAAATCCAAAATGGCGGGCGCAACTTCTCTATGGTTTGTGTCAAAGGTTATAGTCTTTTTACCTTGCTTCTGGCTTGCCGTAGTTTCCTTTTGTCCCTTCCTCTTGCTTACTTGTCTGCTCTCCGCACGTCACTTCCTGTTGTAGTCCTTTTGGTCCGGCAGTTTTTACAGTCCCCTTTGCTCTCTTCCGGTTCTTCTCCGCTTCCCTTCTTGTCTGCTCCTCAAGCCGTCACTTCCTGTCTCAGTCCTCACAGCTTGGTCTCGCGATGCTTGGTTCCCTCCTCCCCTCTTTGTCTCGCGATGCTTGGCTCCCCCTCCCGACTCTTCTTAACCGCAGGAATGTTAAACAACTTGTTTTTTTGGCTTTTTAAGTTCAAATTCAGCTTTTTAACGTTTCAAAACTGCACTCATCCAATCTGCAACAGTCTATTGCTTCACCAGATCTGCTTTTCGTCTTTCAAAACACGGTAATGGTAAGGCAAAAAGTTTTTTTCCATTACCTTATGTTGTTACTTCTTTTCGGATGTGGTCCCAACGTTTAAACTTTGTCTTCTTTGTTAAGGAATCAGGGGAATTGGAGATTTTATGCTGATTAATCAGCCCAGCTCGGCTCCTTAGAGATACTTGCAAAAATCTTCTTCGGCTGCAGTGCTCAAGGTGTTGTAAAAGTCTCCTCCGAGGCTTTTCCTTCACCGAGCTTGCTCAAACCTGGATTATATTGCTTGCTGGTCCTCACACTACCTGTGTGAGGTTGCGTCAGGTGGATTTATCCACCCAAGCTGTCAAGAAGAGCCGCTGTCCGCCCTGCGCATTTGCAAAGCGTGTCAGACCTCCATTCCTCCGACCGGAAACCCCAAGAAGTATTTCCTTTTGTCCATCCTGAATCTCCTGCCCATCAGCTTCATTGGATGTCCTTTAGTTCTAGTGTTTTGGAAGAGAGAGAAAAAATCTTTGTGAACTCTCTTCACCCCAGTCATAATTTGATAAACATCTATCATATCTCCCCCCCCCCCCAGTAATCTCTTTTCTAAACTGAAAAGTCCCAGACTTCTCAGCCTTTCCTCATTGGAATTGTGCCCCTAATCATCTTGGTTACATTCTTCTGTACTTTTTCCAGCTCTGCAAGGTTTTTTTTGAGATACGGTGACCACACAGTAGTCCAAATGAGGCTGCACCATAGATCGATATGGGGCATTACAATATCGGCTGTTTTATTTTCAGCCCTTTTCTTAATAATCCCCAGTTTAGAGTTTGCATTTTTCATTGCTGCAGTGTACTGGGTTGACACTTTCATTGAGCTATCTACTATGACCCCAAGATATTTTCCCTCTCAGTCTCAGCAAGTTCAGACCCCAGTATGCAATACTTGAAATTAGGATTTTTTGTTCAAATGTACATCACTTTACACTTACCAACACTGAACTTCATTTGCCGTGTGGTTGGCCAGTCACCCGATTTGTGGAAATTCTCCTGGAGCTCTTCACAGTCATCCTTGTTTTTACCATCCTGAATAATGTTGTGTCATCTGCAAACTTGGATGCTACACTACTCACCTCTAGTTCCAGATCATATATGAACAAATTAAATAGTATTGGCCCCAATACCAATCCTTGTGGGACCCCACTGCTTAACTTCCTACACTGTGAGAACTTTCCATTTATTCCTACTAATTCCTTCCTGTCATTTAATCAATTTTTAATCTATAAGAGAACCTGTCTTCTTATATCCTAAAGCTGCTGCAACAGACTAGATTTTGTTTATTTATTGGGTTAATTATAGTTTATTTCTATCTCTAGGACATGATACAGACAATTAAAAGATACAGGAAAACAACTTAAAATGCCCCATTGTTTTTAATGATGCCACGAGTGAAATTCAGTTCTGGATGTTAACAGCTGTACAAAACTGAGGGACTGTGGCAGAAACATAGAACATATTAGAGGACTTGGATTTGAATCTGAGATCTTAGGCAGGAAAACTGGATTCATGAGCCTGCTTTATGTGTGTATGAAGGATGCTTTAGCATGGTTGGATTTCACACTACAGGGCATTGTGTGTGTGTGAATAATGTAACCACTTGGGCATGGCTGATCATGTGCATCCTGCCCACAGAACTGGCACCTTGCCTGGGGGGAAGTTACTGATTCTGTGGGAAAGACTGACATAAACAGCTCTGTCCCCATGGGTGGATTATTCACAAAGGAACCCCTGTAGCAGTGAGGTGGTTTACTTACTATGGGAAGGACATGTGAAGGGGGGCAAGGACTTTTGGCAATGCAGTAGATGCTTTGCAAGGCATCACTTTGGCCATAAAATTCTATGAACTCACAGCTAACACTGGCAAGACAAGCAGTGTCTTTGTTGCTGTAGCTACTGCAGCATTCACACCCAAGAAAATGGGACAGACCCCCCCATGTGTATATTCGGTAACAAAGCTCCCTACTTGGCCTCTTGCCACAAGAAAAGCCAGGTGAAGTATTTTGCTAGCTTTACTAAATGGCTTCATAGTGAGGCTTTTTCAGGTCCTTTCTCTTCATCTGCCCTTTGATGTCCTGAAAGTGCCTTTATTCGGTGCACAGAGGCTCTGCAGACAATGGCTCATTGCATGTTACACACTCTTAATGGACTGTATCCCTGCTGACTGCAGTTGGGGGATTACATGATTGAATGTTCCCCCATGAAGAAGAGGCAACTCTAATGCTTAGGCTGGAGTCAATTCCTGCTGTTGGTGCAATGCTCTAAGGATTGTTCACAATGTGGTAGCAGGTCATAGTTCTCCTTTTAGTAGACTGAATTTGTAATCTTATCCCCAAACTTGTTGAGCCTGTGAGCACTACTGAAATTTTGAGAAAAGATAGTAGATACTACCACAAAATGACTGCCATGGAGGAAGGATGAATTCAGTCACAAAATGATTGCCATGGGGAGTAGGAAAAATCATAAAATGTTCAGAAGTTCTAACCCAAGTATCTTGGTAGAATGAAGTTAGCTATTTCTGAATGGATGCTCCCTGGATACATATAGGTGATGTGTCCTGAGCTCATCTGTAACATCTCCTGTGCCAAGGAGTCAGAGGAAAGCCAGGATGGCTCTTTCTTTGAAGAAGAGACACTTTGGGGAAGAAGGAGGTTGGCACTAGAAAATACACTGGTGGTGCCATGTGGAGCTGCCAAGCCTCTGGTCAGTGCAGAGGATCCCTTGTCCCCTGCTCCAGTTGCCTGCCAATGAGAGAAAAATAACCCCTGATATGAGTGGCAGTGGGAGACCCCCTCCAATGCCACCTGTAATATTATGTTTTTACCATAGAGTTTCCAGATATTCCTAGAACTACCTATGTAACTTCTGTTTTTTTATAGAACTGATATGATACTGCAGCCAGCATTTCAGGCTCCTACCATCACCACCCACTGCCCTCCCACCTAAAGCTGTGGCATCTACGGACATCATGCTGGGGACATAATGTACACACATGCACACAAAGGGTTAGGATTAGTTGAATGGCTAGTTGATTTGCTGTTTTGCTGGGGGTTTTTGTTTTTGGTCTTAAAATAATTACTGGCCATTTTAAAGGATCAAATGTCAAGTGACCTCAGAAAATCCAGTATGACTTGGGAAGAGAAAGGGATGATAATTTTTTTTCACTGATTGTCTTTTATTTGTTTGGTTGTTGAAAAGGTGCCTGTGTTGAAATACTTTACAAAGAACACTTGTTAGATGATCCTAAGGTGGCTATTCTCAAGAATAGTGTAGTCCCCTTGAAATAAGTAGCTATTGAATTGCTCTTGAAAAGATGCAACCTTCCATTTAAACCATCATTTCCCCTGTCATTGAAATTATGACACCCTTCATCTTGAGTATGTGCATTGCGTGTGACAATCTCATCATCGTTAGACTCAGCCACTATGTATCTCTGCCCAGGGTGCCACTTTTGAGAATGAGGGGAAACTTTCAAAGGTTCATAAAAGCATTTCAGAATAATGGAAAGGGCAAAAGTAAGTTTAGGGTTAACAGGAGGTGGTCTCAACTTTGGCAATGAGCAGTATGCAAACCTTCAACTCTAGTGTGGCTCTGGTGAACATACTCCCACCTAGTGCACATGTCCTTGAATGAAAGCATTCAAGATGAGTATCTGGTTTTCCACTAGAGATTACTTCTGCAATGACTCTTGCTTTACCTGCTGGATCATGTGATCAATGCAGTGACCAGTCTGCTATAGTAAGCTGCATGGGAACACTGACTACATTCATTCAGCTCCATCTATGTGGCCTGGCTCTGATCACGCAAGACAAAATGATTCATTTTTTTTTCCCAATGTATTTTATTGAATAATTTTGGTTATAAAACAGCGATAAACAAAGCTTTATACAATTGCGATTACAAATAACTTAGAGAATGCCAATATACAGCTTGAAATAAAATAACTGTATACCTAATGTATGAATATATATTAACAGTGTACAACATATTTGTCTTAAACAAATCTATCATTACATAACAGTTAATGTGTTTATTGCAAAAAAGTAATGCAAGACTAGAAAACTTGATAGCTATATGGGATATCCAGAAGGCCTTATAGATTGCTACCATATCCACCATGTGGATAAAGTAGATGGTACATTTTCCTGCTTGTTAAGATATTCCATCACTGGGTTCCAAGTAGTATAGAAAGTTGAAGTTGAGGAGGGCCTGTCAAAGCGCGTAAGATTATCCGAGAGTTTTGCTATTTTACATAAATCCCATAATTTCAGGTGCCAATGTGAAAGCATGGGTATCATTGCCAATTTCCAATTTTTGGCAATGACAGATTTAGCTGCGAAAAGCAAAAGAGAAACTCTTTCTTTGATTGCTCCAGAGGAACACAGTTCAACCCAACTGTTCAAAAGTAAATGATCTGGACTGATGTGCAAACTGATTCCACACAATTGGTTTATAATGGTTATAATGCTCTCCCAAAAGTGTATAATTTTAGGGCAGTGCAGCCAGCAATGTAAATAATCACCTTTTTGTTTGCAACCCCTCCAGCATAGAGGACTGTATGATGAGTTAATTTTAGCCAAGCTCACAGGAGTTGTGTACCAGCGTGCCATGATCTTAAATGATTGCAATTTCATTGTGGTGATTTTTGATTTGAAAGGCGTGGAAGACCATATTTCATTCCAAAGATCAGTGGATATTACATTGTTGCAATCTGCGTTCCATTTTCCCTGATATGACAATGGCTGCTGGATATTAATATTTTGTATGATTTTGTATAGTCGAGTAATCAGACCTTTTATAGAATCTGCTGCGACTTTGATCACCGATTCCAATGGCGAGAGAGCCTGTTTTAAAACCAGTTCCATTTTCAGGGATGTGCACATATCTCTAATTTGGAAGTAATGTAACCAGGAGATTTTGCTTTTAATTTTCTGTTCAAGATCTGTTTTGGGAAGTATCTGTCTGTTTAAGTATAAATCTTGTATAGTAGCTAACCCAGCTTGCGACCATTTTTGAAAAATTGGGTTTTCTATACCAGGTTTAAACCAGCTTTGATTAGTGTAGGGTTGCAATCTGGAGATTGTAGGAAGCAGCGTTATGCGTAATTTGTCCCATAAAAGTAAAGCCGGTGAGATAAAAGGATTGTTTCTAAGTGTACTAGGTCTGAATGAAGAGTTTTGCCAGATGCTTTCTTTGATAGTGTAAGGAGTGGAATATAGTGTCATAATATCACCTTGATCAGTCACTCCTTGGGCACTGATTAGTTTAATAATTTGTGATAGTTGAATTGCTTTGTAATAGTTAATTAAGTTAGGAAATCCTATACCTCCTGATTTGGGATCTCTGTATAAAGTGGTATTTTTGATTCTATGAAATTTATATGACCAAAAGAAATCAACCAGCCATTTTTGCCATTTGCATAGGTTGTATGATGGGATATGCACTGGGATTGTACGAAATATATATATGAATTTAGGGAGAAGAAACGACTTGATCAAATGTAATCTGTCCATCCAAGATAAATTTAATTTGTGCCATATTTGTAACTTCTTCTGTATCTTTAATTCCATTAACTTATGATTATGTTTGTAAATGTCTGATGAGCTTTTGGGTAGATTAATACCTAGGTAGGGAATGAAGTCAGGTGCCCATGTGTACCCATAAGAATCACGGAAATGCTGAACTGTCTGCTTATCCATGTTTAAGGACATTATAACTGACTTAGAGACGTTCACCTTTAAGCCAGATATTTTTTCGAATGCTTGTAGGTGAGAATGTAAAGATGGCATGGTATGCATTGGGTCGGACAGGAACAGAAGCATATCATCAGCAAATAATGAAACTTTAAATTCTTTGGAGTGCATTTTTATACCATGAATGTTTTTGTCCTCTCTAATAAGATTTGCAAGAGGTTCTATACCGATTGCAAATAGTAATGGGGATAGCGGGCATCCCTGCCTGGTCCCCCTCTGTAGTAGGAACGGAGAAGATAGTAATTGATTTGTTTTAATATGAGCCTCTGGTTTATTATAAATTGCTGAAATCGCTGATTTAAAATTGGGGCCAAAATTCAGTAAATCAATTAATTTTTTAAGATAATTTATTTCAACCGAATCAAAGGCTTTTTCTATATCCAGGGCCATTATAAGGGAAGGGATTTTGTTTTGGTTGCAAAATTCCATAATTGAAAAGGCTTTGTGGGTGTTGCTTGTAATGTCACGATTAGGTATGAAACCAATTTGGTCTTGATCAATGTAATGAGTAATGATTGCGTTGAGTCTCTTGGCAAGGATAGAGGTAAATATTTTGAAATCAATGTTTAATAGCGAAATAGGCCTATAAGAAGAGGGTTCTTCCTTGTCTTTCCCTGCTTTTGGAAGCACAATGATTTCAGCCCTATTCCAGGAAGGTGGTAGTAGGCCCGATTCCAGTATGTAGTTACACGTGTCAGTTAGCGGAGATACTAGAATGTGTGAGAACTTTTTATAAAATTCTGGAGTAAAGCCGTCTGGGCCTGGGGCTTTGGCAGGTTTAAGTTGTTTAATTGCATCTGTGACCTCTTGTGAGGTTATCTCATTCTCCAATAGTTTTTTGTGTTCTTCTGATAAAATATGAGGCAATGGGAGCTGTTTAAAGAAGGAATCTAGCTCCTCCATACTAGTAGCTTTTGAGCTATATAAATTTCTATAGTACTCTAGGAGAATGTTTGAGATACTGTTGGAGGTAAAGTGTCTTTTCCCATGACTATCTTTTAGTGCCAAAATGGTTTTAGCATGTTTCTGTGCTTTGACTCTGTTTGCTAAAAATTTTAAAGATTTCGGAGTGAATGACCATCCTCTTTGTTTTGAATATAATATATTTTTTTGGATTTTGGACATCTCTAGGAGTTCCAGTTTTTTCCTTTCAGCAAGGAGTTTAGTATAGATTTTAGAGCTGCCTGTAAGTTTATGTTTAGATTCTAGAGATGCAATAATAGAAAGTAATTCTAATCTGTCTGCTTGTCTTTGTTTCTTTAGATGTGAAGCCGAGGAAATTAAATGACCCCGGAGAACCGGTTTCATAGCATCCCAGCGTATAGCCGGGGAGACTGAGCCTATTGGATTGTCTAAGAAATAATTTTGGATATTTTCTGTGAGGGATTCGGTGATAAGATCATTTAGCAATAAAGAACTATTTAAAGTCCATGGTCTTGGGGATTTTTGTTCATCATTGATTTTAATGCTACAAGAGACCCAGCAATGATCCGACCAAAGTTGGGCTCCAATAGTAGAGGATACCATACTTCCAGCTAGAGATGTTGATAGCAAGATATAGTCTATCCTAGTGTAAGAGTTGTGTCTAGCTGAGAAGAAGGTATAATCTCTCTCATTAGGGTTAGCCATTCTCCAAGCGTCCACCAAGTTGTGAGATTCAAGAATATCAGCCAATTTCGTATTTGTTCTGAGTTTGTTGGATTTGGGTTTATTGTAAGACGATCTGTCACGATTATGATCCATTATAAAGTTAAGGTCTCCCCCTATAATTAGCTCCCCTTCCTTGAAATTGTCTAGTAGTGTAAGAGTTTGGTCAATGAATTCTAGTTGTACAGAGTTAGGGGCATAAATTGCTGCTAATGTTACCAATTTTCTATTCAGGATGCCCTTAACAAAAATATATCTCCCTTGCGGGTCAGTTTTAGATTTGATTAATTCAAAGGTTACATTATTTCCCATCAGAATTGCTGTGCCTCTTGATTTGGAGGAACCTTTTGCTAAAAATTGGTGTTGAAATTTTCTGGATTTGAACAGAGGGGTTGAAACATCCTTAATATGAGTTTCTTGCAAAAAAATTATGTCAGAATTTAGTTTGTTAATTTGACTCTGGATTCTCTTACGTTTGATGACGTTGTTCAGCCCTCTCACGTTGTAAGACGTACAGGTGATTAGTGCAGACATATTGGAAACAGTTGAGGTCCTACGATCCTAGTAAGTAAAGCTCAAAGAAATACAATATAGTTAGGCAAGTTTAATATATCACAAAGACCTACTAAAATACACTCCAGCCACTGAGGTTATATTAAGCTCTGTGCCACAGAGAATTTGAGTGTTTGGAATGAGCTTTAAGAGAAAAAGTGAAAATACACACCCCCTGAGTACACGCTGCAGAATCAGGGGGTAGCCTTTAGCTGTTAATTATCTAAACGTAGATTTGAACTCCTTACCCTACTTAACAGAAGAGCACTTTAAAAATAAATAGTTATTTTTAGAAACTGTAATCTGAGCAGAAAGAATTATCCTTTTGTAAAAAAAAATTTTGGTGTCCACTGCACAACCAGAAGATTAGTGTTGTATTGACAGCAGGAGTGAATGTACTCAATAAGCTTCAGTGGTCCCTGGGTACTTGCTGCAGAACCAGAGATCAAAATGTTAGCCTATTGAGATTTATAGAGTGGAGATTGATGACTATGTAAACCCCTGGGTACACGCTGCAGAACCAGGGGTTTGTAAAAGATTGCAGGTAGCAAAGTTGTGAGAGTCTTATCCTGATGAATTTTAAGAATTCTACTATTAAGCTTAGGCTACAGAATTCTGGAAGCTAGGCCACTATATAAAGCTTTTTTCAAGTATACGTGTACACAAGGCAGAAGTTTTACTGTTACTACAGAACTCAAAGTAGTATAGGCTACTTAAATGATACCTTGCTTTAGGATTTTATCTTACTTTGTGTGACTTGAAAGTGGAAGTTTTATTATGTAGTTTATCTATTAGTATACACTTATTAAATCTTAAACCCTAACTCACAATACACTCTAAAAATATGAACTAAGAAAATATTGTACGTGCTAGGAAAGAGGTTATGAAAGCCCCGCTTCTTGGAAGAAGTAGATGTAACAGTTAAATTGGGGGCAAATAGGACGCAAAACCAATCTTAAACTATTATACACTGTTTGAATAAAGTATAAGATAATCGGTTGAAGCTATATATTTAACCACTAAGAAGCTTCAGGTGAGGAATTTCTCTTCCCCTGTAGCCCAGAGGCTGACAGGAGGCTGGGGTACCAAACTCCTTCGATTCCCTCCCCCCAGCTCACTGAGAAAAACCTGAGACGGAACCAAATTCTACATAACGTTCCCCCCTCCCCCCCCCTCAGAACTGAAACTTAACAAACCCTTATAGTTCTAAGAAATCATTATAAGTGATACTAACTACAAGGTAAGTAATTCGAAATCGAACAAGCATAAGTAGACTTAAGCGGGTTTGTGCATATTTTGACGACTTATGCTATAAGGGTGAGATATTTAAAATGACGCACTGAACAGACAGATTCAATTCCCGCTTCAAAATGGCGGGCACCATTACTAGAACAATAATAATTAAAGTTAAACCCTACAATTACTTGCTAACTATAAAAATAACACCACATATACTTATTAGAGATTATGGTTGCATAAAAACTTTTTAAGCATCATCAGGAACATCTTGGCCGTCATTAGACGAATGCGAAGAGGAGCGATGTTTTCTCTTGTTAGAGGCTTTCGACAGTTCCATAGGTTCTATGAGGTCTAGAGATTGCAGGATTCGGAGACCTTCCTCTTTCGTTGCAATTTTATGTTGCTTGCCTCTAAAGTGGAATTGGAGTACAAGAGGAGTTAGCCAGGAATAACGAATATCTTCCTCTGCCAGCCTTGAGGTCACCGGTTTCAATTCTCTTCTCTTGAGGAGCGCTTCTTTAGGTAGGTCTGGAAATATTTCTACCTTGGTTGAGTTGTATTTTAGATGCCCGGATTTCCTTGCCGCTTGTAAGATCTGGACTTTAAATCTGTAGTCTAAAAACGTAGCGATAACATCTCTCGAGGGACGAGTTTTAAGAAGGGCTATAGGTCCCGCTCTGTAAGCCTTAACAATGGCCGTTGATATGTCTTCCTCAAGTGGAATTATTTCTTTAAACCAATCTGAGAGGATTTGCGGTAAGTCTCGGTTTTTTCCTATTGATTCATCCAGCCCTCTTATTTTAAGATTATTTTGTCTTTGAGACATGTCAGAACGTAGTGCTTTTTCAGCGAGGATATCCTCCATCTGCTGTAACTGTTGAATATCATTTTGATTGGAAATGCTGTTGCTCAGGGCTGTCTCTGCAACAGATCTTGTTTCTTTTACAAAGGATTGTAAGCCTTCCAGCTGTTTGCACAATGGCTTAAAGTGGGCAGCAAAATTATCCAGTATGGATTTTTCAAGGTTTGTTATCACTGTGTTAAGTTCTGAGGAGGTAACCACCCTCGTCTCTAACTCAGTCTCGTCACTCCCGGCCGCCATTTTATGAGAAATCCCGAGTTGCGGGCCCGAGGTGTTTTTCGAAGTAACAGGGGTTAAAATGGTTTGAAGTTTCTTACTTTTGTGTTTTGTCGATTGTCCTTTCTTTTCTGTATCGTTCTCCATAAATTTTGAGCTTAGGAAGTCGTCAAAGTAGGCTATTTTGAGGGGTAGAGCGGGAGAGGTGAGCGGAGCTAACAAATTAGGCTGCCATCAGCGATTTCCCGCCACCGGAAGTCCAGACAAAATGATTCATGAAAGTCTGGTTAGCTGTGGCAACTGGTGAAATAGCATGCTAGATGTTCAGTAATGGGGGTTATATGTAAAATTTTCCTATTAATAAAGATTATTATTTTTTTAAAAAAATAAAAATTAATGGGGATTATATGCACAAGGTGGGTTCTTTCTGCACAGTGCACACATACTCCATTGTAAGATTGCCATTTGCTTTCTGGGAGCAGGAAATCCCTCATCCCCAGTGTTACCCAAACTGCACCTAGAGAAGGGGAAATTAGCTTTAAAAAAGGTTCCAGAAAGAAATAATGCAGGACCTTGTAGTCTGTGTATACCAGGGTGAATCTCAGTGGGGGTACCCCAAAGTAAAATTATGAAGCCAGAGAGTGAAATTATAAACACAAACAACTTTACTGTATATAAAATAAAATAAAAAGATATATAAAATGTAAAGAACTTACACTAGGCACCTGAGAACTAATTCCCCAAGTGATCTCTCTCACACACACACACAAGAGTGCACACTCACAAAAGGTAGAAGGGAGGAAATTGGGAAGCTTTAGGAAAGGAACATATAACCATAAATCCTGGGCTTGATGTCTGTAGAGGTTCAGGGGTAGATGTAGCTGAGGTCCAAGGAGCAGAGTTTCTGAGGAAGAAAAGCCTGCAGAGTGTAGCAGGGGTTCTCAGAAGGAAACCAAAGTTCTGGACCCGATATCTGAGGAACAATTTACTAGGGCATAGGTTTCTTCTTTTATGGACTGAAGCTCACTAGGGAAGGCAGGGTTTTGGCCATCTGGGTTTTGGATTGGGTAAATATTAAGGGTTTGAATCTCACTGGCTGGTTTAAATAACAAAGTTTGAGTCCAGTGGCCTGGGTATTTTGTGTGCACGTACACTTCTTCAGATGGCTGGTTTAAAGCTAACTGATGTCAGACTTTGGTGGGGAAAATTGGGGAAAATACCTTGATGAGGCTATTTTGAGCCAAATCTGTACAGGCACAAAGGGCCTGGGTAAGGTAACATGATTAACATACTTTAATTAGATTCAGGTGGTCTTTGTTGGTCTTTAAAGTGCCACTGGACTTAGACTTTGTTCTGATACTTTAATTAGGTTGAAGTGAGCCAGATCTGCATGGATGCAAAAGTTTGACTACTTAATGATTTGAGTGCCATTCTTAATTGAGTTAAAAAAAGGAAAAAAATAGGAACTGGGCATTGGTTAATGAAATAGCAACTTCTTCGGGCTGGGCAGGCAACTCTGGGATACGTTGTTATTGAGAATAATATGCCATGGAGCTGGGGGAGATTATATTTCACCAGTTTCTAATTCCAGCACACCCTTGCTCTTCTTCCCTGGGATTTTCCAGTGTTATGGCTGTACCCAGGTGCCTTTATGAGACTCCTCAGGTTTCAGATCCCCTTGGCACTTAGGCTGTAAAAGGGGATGCCTATCACAATAACCAGGGTTTTTTTTGTAGAAAAAGTCCAGCAGGAACTCATTGGCATAATAGGCCACACCCAACAGCAGAAACTCGTTAGCATATTAGGCCACACCCCCGACAGCACAACTTATTAGCATATTAGGCCACACCCCATATTACCAGAAGAGTGATCATCCAGCCACACCCACCTTTTGCTTCTTATTCTGTTTACCTTGTTTGTTGTCAAAACCCAGGGCTTTTTTTGTAGCAGGAATTAATTTGCATGTTAGGCTACATACCCCTAATGTAGCCAATCCTAATGAGTTTCTGCTGTTGGGTGTGGCCTATTATGCTAATGAGTTCCTGCTGGGTGTGGCCAACTCAGGAGACAGCTGGAACTCCACTCCTGTGCGTTCCTGCCTCAAAATAGCCCTGACAATAACTAAGTCCAAAATAGGAGGGGGACCCTTCTATCCAAGGGGGTCTCAGCTGGAAGAGGGGGTGTGGTCCTCACACTGGCAAGTTGCCATCTTCCAGGTGGGGTATGGAGTTCTCCTGGAATTACAACTGATCTCCAGACTACAGAGATCAGTTCCCCTGGAGGAAATGCTAGCTTTGGAGGGTAGACGCTATTGAATCACACACCTGCTGAGTTCCAAGTGGCAACCTGAGTCCCCACACTTGGTAATCTGAGAAGCAGGAGACAATTGGAGGCACAGAATGGTATTGAGTGATTCTCTACGAATGTTCCTTAACAGCTATGGAATGAAAATAAATCTCTAACAAGAGTGGTAACTTCTGTTCATTAAACTGTATGTTCTCTCACACTCTCTTCAATATTGAAAACCTGAAAACATTGGGGTGTGTGTGTGTTGTGTTTGTTTAGAATGTGAAGCAGAAATAGCTTGAAAAGGGCTCTGGTATCCTAAAGCTCCAATTCCTATTGGCTGATTAATAAAGACTCCCATTGGTCCTGAAGCCAATCTAGATACCCAATCACTGAGTCCTGCTTGGGTCCAATAGTATTGCTTGTATATAGCTACACTGTTGAAAGTTATGTGTTGGAACAGTATAAATGAAAGTGCTGCTCTCATAGAGCTGTTTTTTGAGCTGAACAATGTCACTGAATAAAAGCCTGTTTGTTTGAATTCATCACCTCCTGCTCAATACTTAAAAGGGGGAAATCTCCAGTATTGTCAAATAGCATATGAGGGTTCAGTAACATATGCTACATTACAATATTTGATGGATTTATCAGTAAAGGCAGATCGTTAATTACTGAAATTCTGCAATAGCTGCCCAGTTCTACTGGATGGGCACATAGCGCGAATTCAAATTCTGCTCTGTCTCCTTACAGTAAAAGGTGGTCACTGCAATGTTTGTTTAGTTTTATGAACTAGGGTGGTCTTAGATGCCACACACTTGTGAAAGTACCCAGCCTGTCTGCTGAATAGCTAAACAAAATGTAATGGAGAACTATACTCTTTGAAATAATTCTGAAATGTTACCAAATGTCTTGTCTTTGTAAATATTTCAGCTGGTTTCCGTTAGTCAGCATGCCCAAGCCATAGGCACTGTTTTGCAATGGCAAATAATTACTAAACTGTGATTTTAACTCCTGTAGTGCTTTTTAAATTTGAAACAACATTTCAAGGTTGTTCTGTTTCTAATATCTTTCAGTGTCTCCTCTGTTATTTGCTGCTAATTACTTAAAATGAATAAATGTTAGTAAGGAATCACTTCATATCTGGACACATTAAAAACAAACAAAGCTCTCTGGGCGCAGCATTCATGCCCACCTAGGCTAACTATTTTAATCCACACATTCTGATTTTGACTGCTGAATAACTGGCCCTCAAAGACTGTTAAATAATCTTGGACAGTTTTGGTTTCAGAGACTCCAGAAAGTTTCTTTGGCCAAATTATTAGAATACTTTTAAAATGCAAATGCCAGCTTGGCTTGACATTTTTAGCACTACTAGTATTTAGGCTGGCACATCTGCCAGTTTCACCGCTGCCTATGTCCTCTTCTCATGGCTTCTCAATCATCACAGCTCATTATGTACAACTTTATTCTCCCTGCAGCTCCAGGCTGTGGTCCCATCTCACTCTCTTCAGCTCCTTTGTAATATTTGTTTCAGACTATGATACCTTCCTCATAGGGTTGCCAAGTCTGGGGGCAGAAATATTTGGAGACTTTGGGGGTGGAGCCAGGAGAGGGTGGGATTTGGGGAGGGGAGGGGTCTCTGCATGGTACACCTCTCTCCAAAGCAGCCATTTTCTCCAGGGAAGCTGATCTCTGTCAGCTGGCGATCAGTTGTAAAAGCGGGAGATCCCCAGGACCCACCGGGAGACTGGCAATCCTACTTCCTCACTTTTTATCTTCTCTGACACCACCTTTATCTTGATGATTTCAGTCCTTGTATTTATTAATTGAAATATTTATACCCTTCGTTTCTGCTTGGCTTAAGGCAAATTATGGTAATAATTAAAACCTTTAAAGTTGAAACAAAAACAAAATGACAAACCCCCACATAACTCCCCCCTTTCCAAAAGATGCCTGCTGTTTGTAGCCCATCAAAAGGCCTCTCAGACAAGCCTCCTAAAGCTCTCCAACAAGAGGGCTCCCCACACCTGACAGGGTGGGACCTGTAATAGAAAAGGCCCAGGCTCCGGTGGATGCCAGGCAGGCCGCCAAGTAAGGCAACAGTCAGAATGTTGCTGCCCAGCTGGAGCATCTTCCTTTGGGACTTCTCTACGTTTCCCTTGGGCAGGGATGACACCATGGTGGCACCCATTCCCCAGAGGTGTAGACAGAGTAGTGGACTTCCTGAAGACTTATTTTTAGTAGACACACAAAATTATAAACATACTGGGTTAGCAAACCACATAATCTAATCCTCATGTAGATGGAGGCATGAAGTTCCCAAAGTCTTATTTTCAGTACAGACAAAAAATCATGAACACATTGGGGTAGAAAACCACATACTCTAGTCCTCACATATGCAGACTAGTATCTAAAAACATCTATGTAACCCAGGATAATGAAATCAAACATTCCACTGAATAAATTTTACAGCCACAATGATAGGCTTTCCTATGAACAATGGGTAGGGTTGCCACTGCCAGCTCTGGGTTGGGAAATAGCTGGCAATTTTGGAGGTGGAGCCTGAGGAGGGTGGGGTTTGGTGAAGGGAAGAACTTCAATGGGGTATAATGCCATAGAGTCTATCATCCAGAGTGGCCATTTTCTCCATTGGTAGAACAGTAGGGAGAAATATAGTACCATTGGACATTATGCTTGGAAGAGGCAAAAAATAAAGAGTTCTTAACCTACTTTAGTGTAGTGGTTAGGAGAGTGGACTCTAATATGGGAGAACGGGGTTGGATTTCCCACTCCTCCACACATGCAGCTGCTGGTATGATCTTGGGTCAGTTACAAGTTATTTCAGAGCTGTTCTCTCACAAGTAGTTCTTGAGAGAGCTCTCTCAGCCCCACCCACCTCACAGGGTGTCTGTTTTGGGGAGGGAAAGGGAAAGGAGATTGTACGCCGCTCTGAGACTCTTTCAGGTATTGAAGGTTGGGGTATAAATCCAATCTCCTCCTCCTCTTTTTCCTCCTCGTGAACTTACAGACTTCTACAATTATGAAGCAGATGACACATAACAACTAAAGTGTAAAACAAATGTTTGTGCATAGTTCTTGCTTAGGTATGAGAGACAAATATGCTTTTCTTTTTCAGGCTTCTGTTCCCTGAAGTTGCTCTGTTAGTTTGTTCCCAAGGTCCAAGACCAGTGCATGGCAGGAAGGGCATGATTTCTGGTTCCAACTTCATATGTCCTTCCTTTTGTCTCTGTGCACCAACTGTGGTCATTAGGCAGCCATCTGTTGGCTTTCTCACTTAGGGTGGCCTGTCTGGCATCAACTGAAGCCCAGCTGGGCCTTTCCATTGTGGCTGACTTGGTGGAATGGGCTCCTGGAAGAGGTGAGATCTTCAGGAAGCACTGTAAGGCCTGCCTATTTGCCAGGGCTTGGCGGGGTTTGAATGGCAGGCATCTTTTGAAGGGGCAAAGTGGGGAGATATTTGGGATTTGTTACTCTCCTTTTGGTTTTGAACTGAAAATGTTTTTTTAAACTATTATTGTAAGCCTCCTTGAACCATGAGGAAAGGCAGGGGATAATATTTTAATAAATAAAATATTAATAAATATGATGCTGGGGATGTAATTGAGCTGCAATGGGGATATAGTTGAGCTGATGTTGAGGAAGGAGTATTCAGGAGTTCCTGAACAGAAATGCTCCCTCAGTTCCCTGCTCTGCTTTAAGTGCTGGGAAGGGGAAAAGACAGGCAACTGCACTGTGCCATAATGATAAAACTCTTTGCTAATTTCACAAATGACCTTCCCTTTACAATCTGAACATTGTTTTCTAAATTCATTGTCTATAAGCTGTCAAATACATTGCATTTTTCTAGGGCATTCATATAAATAAAGGTTAGTATATTCACATGTGAATTTCTCACTTCCTGTCAATGTAATGTAACATAAATAGAAAGCATAAAATTAAATATTGCAAGATTCCACACCACTACTTCAATCCAGCAAATTATTGGAGATATTTTATTTGGTTCATAGCTAGAGCAGCCTCATTTGCAGAAATGAGAACATATTGTTTGCTTTGTTGAAAACTATGCTTAAAAATAAATTGTTGATAGAATGCTGTAAAACAGGGCTAGGGACATTAAATGGCACATAATTTTGTGATATAGAAAGCATGGTGTATCTTCTTAAAATATGTGTTATAGACAGTTACTGATTTCTTAAATTTAAAGATAATAATCTTTATGTGCTCAGCTGCACATAAGGAAGAGCTCGTTTGGATAGCTACATCAGATTCTCACAAGACTAGACCAATTCATGACAGTTTGGTATCACAACATCTTATCTTAATTACCCAGTGAGGTCAGTTAGATCTGGTGTGTATGGCTGGGCCAAGGTCACCCAGCAAGCTTTATGAAAGTGTGCGGATCTGAACCCAAATTCCCAGGTTTTAGGCCAGTATTCTAACCACTACACAGCACTGGCTCTGTATAAGTGTCATTGCCATGGCTTTCCCAAAAGAATTCTAAGAAACCTGGTTCAGCAAATTTGCTGATAATTGGAGATGCTCGTTATCATTACAGAATTTCAGGTTTCTCTGAAAAAAAAAAAAGAATTACTTTGAAATTCATTCCACAAGTATTTCTCTAAGTTTTAAGTTTGGGGAAGAACACACGACCCCTTTAACAGTAATTGTTCCTATGTTCCCCCTATCTTGTGGTACCACAAAACCAAACCATTACTTCACTATTCTTCTCAACTACAACCTAAATTTTATTCATTTGCTATTGAACCCCATTTATGATGGTACTGCAATTATTCCCCATAAACAAAGATGTCCAGGGCTGCACATGGGCTACAGTAGCTGGCTCAGTGTCTGTCTACCCTACACTAAGACTGATTTCCCACTAGCGCTGCCCCGGCATTCTTCCTCCATTTGCCTTGGTGCTGTGCTTGAATTTCACACTATTTGCCGTGGGGCGCATTTTGACCCGCGGCTCTGCCCGATCTTCCCTGCGGTTTCTGTGATCCTGTTTTTTGAGGATCACTGAAGCTGCAGGGAAGATTGGGCGGAGCCGTGGGTCAAAATGCGCCCCGCGGCAAATAGTGTGAAATTCAAGCACAGCACTGAGGCAAATGGAGGAAGAACACCGGGGCAATGCCTGTGCGAAATCGGTGTAACAGTTGTGGGTAACCTATTTTTTAAAATGAAAAATGTATATACTGCCACTTTTTTCCATAAAGCATCCTCAGGGTAACTAAGAGATAATCACAAGTAATCTATAACACAAACTATGATAGACCCTGTCACTTCCCAACTCTCAGGCAGATTTTCCCACCAAAATTTTAGTTTCCCTCAGTGACTGAGTCTTAAAAGACTAAACTGTCCCACCCAGTTCCAGATATTTGTTTAGGCTTCTGACCCAGCACAGGAACTTGAGGAAAGCACAGGAGCTGCCTTGTTTTTAAACCCTTTTAAAATGACACTTGAGGCAGAATAACTTTCGATATAGAATAATAATTTTTTTACACACACACACACACACACACATATATATGAAGTCAAGGCTTAGAAATTCTGCGGTAAAACTTTATAATATGTACAGAACAGAAAATTTTAAACATACAAGTGGGTGTTGTTGTAGCCTCTTTTCAGAGATTTCTTTTCCATGAGAGGCACTTTTCTTAGTATATTCCAGCAATTACACAGAATCTTAATAAAGTTCCCTGGATAATAACTCTTTCATAGAGTTTCTGGATTTCTCCTCTTAGAATATAGTTGCTCCCTTCAGAAAACTGTAGCTTTCCATTAACTCCTGAGGTGTTTAAAGCTTATTCCCTTTACCACAGACCCGGGTTCTTCTCAGAGCACGACCCCTTTTCATTGCCAGGAGTTATTCTTCTTTTCCCTAAGAAGCAATAACCCTTTTCTGCTTGGCTTGATTGGGAGTTACAGCCTAACAACCCAGTCACTCTTGCCAAATCTCTCAGTATCCCTCGTCTGTGTAAAACAGTCTTTTTTTGGTTAGCTTTCTTGACTCAGAATCATAATTCTCCTTCAGAGTAGTTCTAATACTATTAGGGCAAAGGAGTCTTTTGTCTCTGTAGAATACCCTTTCTGACTAACCCTATCAGAACACTGACTTCAGTTATCCCTTCCTCCATCAGAAGACAAAAGACTCTTTCCCCTGAAGAACAGCTGATGTTATTCTTGCTCTCAGCTGATGCTGGCCAGTCAGAGAGTATGTAGAGCAGCCAATCAAATAAGCTCTCTACTCCAGGGAAGATTAACTCCTAATCTCCCAGATTCTCTGAAACAAGCAGCATTTTTTTAAAAAACTCCTTGCTTTCCTATACAATCTGTCACACAAGCCATTGACAAAATGGTAGAAAGAACCCCTTTCACCAACAAAGAAAAAAGAAATAGAACAGGTACAAAGCAACATTCATTTGCCATTCAAGCCAAAGGCATGCATAAACAAAAGAGGCTTCTGAAGTCAAGGCAGTCAACTGCAGTTCCCAGAGCAGAGAGCTCCATAGGATGGGTGCAGTGGTTGAGAGATCTCTGCCCTCCCATGTGCAACTTGTTTGAGGGTCCCCAACCTCTAGGTGGGGCCTGGAGATCTTCCAGAATTACCATTGATTTCCAGGTGACAGAGATCAGTTTCCATGGAGAAAATGGCTTCTTTGGAGGGTAGACTCTATGGCACTATACCCCATTGTCCCCAGGCTCCACGCCCATATCTTCAGGAATTTCCCAACTGGAAATCCTAACTTGCTATGATACAGAAAGGGATGGAATGTGGATCTTCACTTGACTGTACAGGTGGAGGCAGTCTTTGAGATAACAAGCCCCCAAATCGCTTAGAGCTTTAAAGGCTCAAATCAGCACTTTAATTTGAGCACAGACAGAGGACCAGAGCAAATGTAAATGATATAAGATTGGCATGATATAGTCATAAAACCTAGTCAATACTGTAGATGTTGTATTTTGCACTCACAAAGGTTTCCATTTCAAAGGCAGCCCCTCTTTGAGTGTGTTTACTCTAATCTGAATATAACCAAAATGTGATAGTAATGGCTATGGCTCACTGACACCTTTTTCTTTCATACTGCAGTCTCACTCTGGTGCGACCTCATTTGGAATACTGTGTACAGTTCTGGTCACCACACCTCAGAAAGGATATTATAGCATTGGAAAAAGTGCAGAAAATGGCAACTAGAATAATAAAAGTGTTGGAACACTTTCCGTATGAAGAAAGATTAAAGTGCTTGGGTCTCTTTAGCTTGGAGAAATGATGACTGAGGGATGACATGACTGAGGTTTACAAAATTATGCATGGGATAGAGCAGGTTGAGAAAGAAGTATTTTTCTTCCTTTCTCACAATAAAAGAACTCGTGGGCACTCAATGAAATTGCTGAGCAGTCGGGTTAGAACAGATAAAAGGAAGTACTTCTTCACCCAAAGAGTGATTAACACATGGAATTCACTGCCACAGGAGGTGGTGGTGGCTACAAGCATGGACAGCTTCAAGAGGGAATTAGATAAGCATATGGAGCAGAGGTCCATCAGTGGCTATTAGCCACAAAGTATAGATAGGATCTCTCAGTCTGGGGCAAGTGATGCACTGTATTCTTGGTATTTGGGGGGGCATCAGTGGGCCCCACTGATGGATCTCCTGATAGCACCTGATATTTCTGGTCACTGTGTGACGGAATGTTGGACTGGATGGGCCATTGGCCTAATCCAGCATTGGCTTCTCTTATGTTCTTATGAATTTCTGATAATGATTTGATGCGTTATGGGTAACTCAGGAAATTTCTTGTTCTATGAGTCATTGCTAGTTTTCTAAAGGAAGTTGTAGAAGCTATATCTGAAGCCAACACACTGAAGGAGATTCATAGACATAGTTTCCATCCTTTCAGGTGGTCTTGCATCAGAATTCAGCGACTGGCAACTAAAATCCTTGTTCTCCGTAAGCATAATGAAAATTTCAAAATGCCATGATGTGATTTGATCATGTCAAATTACCATGAAATTGTTGAAATGGCAAGCTCAGCATACCAAATATATGTGAAAACAGAAAATTCTTTGTGGATTATTGTTGTGGATCATTTAGATCAGGACTGAGTTAAATGGAACTCACACCCTACTGAGGCTGAGGACAGATTGGCCGTCTCGGCTGCTCCACCTCCGCTTCAGAAGCGGAGGCAGAGCAGCCGTTCAGATGGCCGCATTTGCCCCCAGGAGGCAGCCTGGACGCATCGCGTCCGGCACCACGCTCCTTCCACACCAGCCGAGCACCACTTCAAAGTGGTGCTCAGCTGCTGCGGCGCACCCCGTGCGCGCGTTCCACCCGCCGGAGCAGGTGTGAACGCGTGCGGGCAGGGGCAGCCGCGCAGCGTCCGCCTGCCGCTCCAGGAAGCCGCCCGCAGTCTGAATGCTGCGGGCGGCTTCCTTTCGGCGGCATGCAAACGCCACGCCGCGGGGGAAATCCCCCCGCCCCATTCTGCCGTGCTGCGGAGGCGCGGCAGAATGGCAATCTGTCCTCAGCCTGAGTGTGCACAGCATTGCTATAGTAATAACTTTTCAAATGCTATGTCTTGAGTTTATATTCCACCTCCCCAGAGCCCTTCTAGCTTTTAAACATCCTATAAAAATTGCTGGAATTTGGCTGGGAAAGTCTCATTGATTTTAATGGCAAAGTTAAGCCTGGGCTCCAATCTATACTGCTGAAACCAATGGGATTTAATGGTGAATTGCTCAGCTGGAATGGTTCTTGTTGCTTTTGTTATTTACTGGTTTCTTTAATGGTGTTCATATGTTCTTTCTTGATGATAGCGGCAAAAGTTGGGGGGTCATTTCCTTACAGTCTGGGGCATAGTACTGTCCAACAAAGCATTAGAGTCTTTTTTAATGGAAGTTCAAGCATGCAGACAATCATAAAGACAGACATTCAGTGTGGTCTAAATCAAGTGTATGCAGAGGAATTAATCCCAATAGGAAAATGAAGGCAAGTGCAGCCATTTCTAACAAACCTGTATATCCCACTGTTATCACTAGATCACCTAAGTTAGTATTTCAGATTACACAGTGGATTGCTTTGTGGGTCATAAAATGTGTAGCAACTACCTGAGTATCCATAAGTCCCCTAAAGTACAACCCTACCTTTTTACCTGGGAGAAATCTTGCGAATATTTGCTGACCAAATTATTCTAATGCAGAAAGTCTAAATTCTTAGATTCCTATCAAGGTGCTAGTTTTCACTAACCAAAAGTCCGCTTGTATATTATGGTAAATCAAGAGCATATTGGCAATAAGTTAACTTTATGCCCTAAAAGGACAAGTTGGTTTTGAACACAGATCCATACCAACAAAAGAGGGGTTGACATATTTGTGCCGCAAAATCTGCCAGCTAGATAAATCTTTTGCAGTGTACCATTCCATTGTCACACAGTGGCCCTGTTGCTGTCTGCTAATGATATGTGAGGAAATACAATAAGGATTAATTAAAATATTTTACTTTAGCTGTATCATACCCATTATTCATAATATATTCTATCAAGGTTTTTATCAGATGAGAGTATTATTTGGAAGGTGACTCAATAATCACACCAAAAAACCCAGTAGGGAGACCTGCTGCTAATGTGGTTCTTGCTTGTTAATAAGTTGTTAATCAAAGCCTCACTGGGTACAGTAATGCATCATTGTCCCTCCTAGCTGATTTGTCAAAGTGCAAAAAAGCACAATGCTATGGGAAACATAATGAACAGAGGATAAGGCTGAACTAGTCAGCCACTTTGGATATTTTGTATTCCAGATAATAAAGTCTCGTCTATTGCACATTGCCTATTTGTAAAAATAATAACAACAACAACACAATTTCTTTCTTTCCATCTGAATACAAACAAATCTCAAAAAGTTGTATATGTTGTTTGATATGTAAGGCCATTGAGAAACAAAATATATGCTTTGAAGTGTTACATATAATTTGTTCTGCCAAAACATATTGCAAGAATAATACCAACTGTGAAGCCTGGGGAGGACTTTTTACTAACATTCTGTTCTGTGACTCTACAACTTGACTCAGTTTCATGATCCCTTCCCACTGAAAGAAATGTTCTGCAGTGTTTTAATTCAAATGCACACGTTTTATAGTGCCCTCCAAGTGGGTGGCTACTAATTCTGGTTTGAACAGACTTTCACACATAGCATTTTTGTGATTATGTGGGTGTCTGTTTGCAATTTATTTTGTATGAATGGTGTATTTTACAAGAATGGAAACAAAAGTCTAGTGTGTTTGAAACTTTGACTTGTATTATTTTTGCTCCACGCTTCTTGCTGAAATAGGGAAGGACTGTGAGCCAGGTTCAGATCCCATGCTCAATCTTTTGAATATTCGAACATAGTACAGTGCGTTGGCACAGTCTTGGGCTTAATCTGCTGTGACACTTTGCAGTAGTGTTATTTTAACAAAATAATCCTTTGCATCCTCTTTAATATTGGATGTTACAACATTTTTGCTTGGAGACTGCATAAAATACAGTAACATTGATCTGCCTCGACAGTTATAATGAAGCCAAAATTATTTCATTGTTTTTGGTTTCCTTAAGAAACAAGGAAATTACACTGCGTGAAGCCCTTCAGTGCTTAAGGCATGTTTCCCTTCTTTAATTTTCAAGCAGAATTATTGTGTTTAAGCTGCATCTTCTCTTTCAATGAAAAGGTAGATGCCATAAAACTTAATGTATCCAGAAAAGCATTAAGTATGTGCACTGTTAAAAAAGAATGTGAAAGACCATAGGTTTATCCCTATCTTTACTGACATTTGGATTAATTTTATGTTTTAATCAAGATAGTACCATTTGTTTGAAGCGTTAGGAATTATGAATGTATTTTTTCTTTGATAATTTCTCAAAGGCAGTGAGATGCACATTCCTGACACTGACATAATATGAAACAGATGAATAAAAATTGTATTTTGGAGTAATCAAAGTGCAAAGGAAAAAATATTCAAATATAAATAGGACCCTATACAAAATCTTTTTCGGATAACTGAAAAGATATCCCCTCCCCCCATTGTTAGGATGACCAGGCACAACAGATTTCAGTGCAAAATGTAATTTTAAAAGAAAATTGTAAGCCTCTGAAGATAGGAGCTTAGAATGGAATGGCCACCTCAACCATAACTGCAGTATATAGCATTGCTGCTGAAACACTAATAAAAAGGTAAGCACAGAGGATATTTGTTAGATTACTTTTACCATGGTTGACAGTAATACCATGATTGCTTTTCACAGAACTCCAGGAGAAGAAAAGTAATGTTTATATGTAAGGAGACTTCAAGCTGAATTTTATCATTGATGTTGGGCAATAAAACCTTGTCAGCAGTATTCCTGAAGTATGGAATTTTTTTTAATCTTGCAAAATGACACAATTTTCTTTGATCTGCTAGATAGCTGCAAGAGAAGCCCATTTATCCTTTGGAGCATTTTATTTTTTGTGATTCTTAAAAGGAGAATCCCATGTTTTGTGTTTCAAATGTCACAGTTATTTCAGCTGTTGGTAGGAAAAAAACAGCAATATCTCTACAAGTCCAATTCATAGTGTAGTTGGTAAACTCCATAGGATAGCTACTAAGCCTCACAATGCGGTAACAGAATTATGCTATAGAACTCAGTTGATACCATGCCAGTGTAACTCTGGCACCAATGTAACAATGGTGTATGGGCCAGAAATGGGTAATGTTGGGGGCTACTAGGGGAGTGGGGCTTATTTGGTATCCTAACCCCTCAGCCTGTGTCCTGCTCCGATGCTGGTATAATGTTATGCCACTGAAAAAGCTGGTGTAAGTATAAAAACTCATATTAAACTCAGCAAAACAAAGCCTGCCTCTCACCATATCTATCCAGGACACCGGTACTCCAGATGATAGAATTTGGGACTATTTATCTCTGGCTTGATGCCATGCACACTTAGCTCATATGTGTGTGAGAGAGGGCTTTATGCTGGGAACTAGATAAAGGGCAGTGTGCACAAAAAGGTGCCACTTTGCAGCAGAAACAACCAAGCAAGAATACAAACATTGTTACAGCATATTGCTAAGAACCCTTACAGGTATTCCAAGCTGAGATGTAAACATCAACCTGGATCTTCCATGTCTCCAACTGGGGATACACAATGAATCCCACATAGGTAAGCAAGAGATGGGGATTTCCTGTCTTCAGCACTTATTGCTGCAAATACCTCTCCTGTTCCAACATGTAATTACTGCATATTGGATCGTCTCTCAAGAATTAACAGTATCTCTCATACAGGCAGCACAGGGTGAATACACAGAGTGTAGAAAGAGGGCTTCTTAGATGTATATAGGAAGAACATCACCATCATGTTGATACAATGTCATGCTCATGTAACCATGCTAGTGGAGAGAAACAAGGAGAATAATCAGATTTTTGAGTGACTATCAGCCACTCCAATCATTTTCTGTTGTTGGCCAGACACTCATTGCACCTTCTTTCTTGCAGGATTAAAGCCCCACACAGCAACCCTCACAGAAAATGCAGACAGAATTCCCATACAACTCCCAATATATAACAAGTAAGTACTGGCCCTGTGGCCACACTGTGTTTCTAACAGGTAGAATTCAGAGATGGAGGGAAGGAGATGTAATGGACAGTGAACGGTTGACATGTTAGCCCAGTCTTAGAACCTTGACTGACAGGATGTTTGAACGGAATTCTGCAGTTGAGAGTAGCAGTTAAGAATGACAGTTTGGAATGGCAGTTGAGAGTGGCAGTTAGAACTGTGAAGAGTGAGGGACTGAGGGGGATCCTGAATTAGGGAAGTGGGCTCAGTAGACTTTCCCTGATGATACTTTTGATAAGTGTTGAAGAAGGAAACTTGTGTGTATGGTCCTGCCTTTACAAACTTAAGTATGAATATGGCTTCATGAACCATAAACCAGCCAAAGTTTGTGATGAACTTTAGTTCATGAGCCAGTTTGTGCCCATCCCTAGTCATGGGGTAGCTTTGAGGAGCCCCTGTCAAAAGTCTTGTCATGTCTGCCTTTCTGTCCTCCCAAATCTGCTTTTGGAGAACTTTTGGTGGCCCAGCCAGCCCATCATGTGTTTCTTTTCCTGCAGAGTTGAAGAATTCACTGTTGGTTTTGTCAGCCCTGGGGTGTGTGTGTGTGAGAGAGAGTTGTGGGTACTGGGAACACTTCCCTTGCTTGTCTGTTGAGGCTGGGATGCCTGCCAAGTTGACATCATGGGGTGACCTTGGGGAGCCCCTGTTGAAAGTCTCTAGACATGTCTGCCTTTCTCTTGTTGCATCACTTAAAATGGAAACATTTCTACTATCCTGGTGGGATTGGGGTACCCAGCAAGCTGTCATTGTGGGGTAACTTTGGAAAGCCCATTGGATGTCTGCCTTTCTGTCATTGCATCACATAAAATGGAAAACTCTGATTTCCACTGATCTGGTGGGGCTGGGATGCCTGACAAGCTGTCATGAGGTAACTCTGGGGATCTCCTGTTGGAAGTCTCTTGTCATGTCTACCTGTCTGTGTCTTAGAACCTGCCTTTGGAGATGGGGGGGCTGCAAGGGTAGGGGGGATTCTTGCCTTGCTTCCAGTGCCTGGCTGGGGGAGGGGGGGATTGTCCAGGTGTTGCTGTTTTTGCTATTTGCTGGTTTTTTCTTCCATTGGAAACAATGGAGGATGGGGGCACCTTCTTTGGGAGTTTGTAACTTGGATGCCATAAATCCAATCTTCACCAGCCTTGGAGGGTAGGTAGAGCAGAATCATCTAGAGATCCCCTGTGGTTTTCGGTGTATTTAGCATGCTGGGGGCTGTTTTACCACATCACAACTTCTTGAACCAAACCAGTACATCTAGCATCAAAATGTTTGTGATGGTCTGTGCCCATTCCTGATATTTACCTGCCAAGTTTAAACCTGATATCCACCTTATCATTTCCCCGAAGAAGTGAAATAAAGCAGTTTCTTTTGAATTAACACCAGTGTCTCATGTGCCATTACCAGACAAATACAAACAAAGGATTTTTGTTGGTTCCTCAGTTCCGTATGCTGGGTCAGCATATTTCTCTGTACATTTAAACAACTGGGTGGGACAGACAGTGAAATACAGAACAAGAAAAGGGACTGCTCAGTCAAAAAAAAGAAAAGAAAAAGGGAACTTCGAGGAATTGTTATAGGGGGACGTACAGGAACTGGAAGAGTACCTAGGAACCACTGTCTCTGATCTATAGCTTGCACCATACTCATGACCTCACTAGCATTTTATTGCTGCTGGCATTTGTATATGTTCCTTGTCTGCTTCCATTGATGGCAGGCCAATTAGTGCATACTCAGTATGCTGCTCTGTGATTGGTGGGTGGGGTCACTATAGACTCCAGTACAATTGCTGTGTCTTTAGCTCCTTGGAGTTGGCTCTATTTGCTATTTTTCTTTACTGAGGCAGTATAGAATACCAATTAGCTGTTCTGGTGGCATGCTAAAGAAAAATATCTGAGGTCTGAGCTATATGTACTGAGCTATTGATGTTCTAACAATTTTGGCACCAATTTCTACAACAGACATGCTCCAAAATGCTATGCAAGAAAAGGCTTCATGATTCTCTTTTGTTTTAGAAAAGGGGACAAAAGATTTTAGAGTTTGGGCTAGATGGCTCTCATCTTTTGTTCTGTAAATCATCTAACAAATTACACCTGTGATTTTAATTTCTTTGTTACAGTGGCATTTGAATATGATGACTGTCACTGCACTTTTAAAACAATTAAGCTAGTGGGTTGTAATAAGTGACATGTTAGGAAACACAATATATATATATATATTGCTGTATATATATATATATATATTGCTGTGTGTATATATATATATATATATATATATATATATATATATATATATATATGCTGTGAATAAAGTAATCTCTCATAAGCATGTCTACACACACACACACACACACACACACACATGTCATCACTGAACTAGCTGCAGACAGAGCTGCAGACACTCTAAGCTGTTTGGTTTGTTGCTTTTACTTTGTAAGGCTGCAAAAATGAACATCAAGGCAATGATTTTGGATTATTCCGATTTCATTGTGGAAAAAATGTATCTTGCTTGCTGCTAGAGATGTCTGAAAATTCTGATGAAGAGTGGTATAGAATAGACATGCCAGCCTTTAAAAGGAGATTATTGTTGCCAGTATGCCTTGTACTGATGCCAGATAAGCCAATCATCATAATGTATTTCAGTGTATTTTAGTGTACTCTGATCCAGATCAGAGTATAAGTGAAGAATTGATGGACAACACTGAAGCTCTCAAAAGATGAACTAGATAATATTTAAATGTTAAATTTAACTTGTTTTAAACAGTAGGGAATTCTGCTGAAGAGATCTCATTCTCTTATCCAATGCTTATGCTGTCCCAAGACATCCAGGTCCCAGAGTCTGGCCTGAAGGTATATGATACAGCAACTTTGTTCAAATGCAATTGATATTTGTGGCTGGATGAGAAACCTCTTGGGAGCCCTATGTGTATTGCTTTGAGTTTCCTGAGAAAATGAAGTTATAATAAAAATCCAAGAATGCATGCATGAGATAAAATTCAAAACAAATCTAAGCACAGTGATTTTTGTTGTTTGTTTCTGGACATAATATCCAAAACTACTATACAGATTTTTCTCAACAGGAATTGTCTATTAAGAATGCATTTAGTAGATGGAGACATACGGCATCTATAATGAACAGAATCCCTGATGGTGCTATTGGTCTGCTCATCCTCTAATGAAGAAATAAAATATCTATAATGTTTTGCAATATGTGATAGGGTTGATAATGGTGTGAATTACCTTCTAATTATTCTGTGCGAAGAAGACATTTTCTCACACAATGCAGTTAGGGAAGAACTGATTAAGTCACTGCAATCTGGTTTGTGTAAGGCTAAGAACAGATTTTGATTCTTGTTTTTTCTGAACCTTCCAATGCAATGGATAGCACATCTGTTTCCAGATCAGAAGGTTGTGTGTTCAAATAATGTCATTGTCACAAAATCCTTTCGGGTAGGGGCCATGACTCAGGGTATCTGCTTTGCATGCAGAAGGTCTCAGGTTCAATCCCTGGCATCTCTGGTTGATTAGGTAGTAGGTGATGTGAAAGTCCTCTGAGGTCATGGAGAGCCACTGCCAGTCTGACAGTTCTGACCTTGATGGTTGTTGTTCAGTTGCACAGTCAAGTCTGACTCTTCATGACCCCACAGACCACATCACAATGCCAGGCCCTCCTGTCTTCTGTCATGTTCCTGAGTTTGCTTTCCTCGAGCAATACTGTCACTACTTGGGAAGACTGGCTGGTTACTGGATCTTGGTGGAACCTTATGGACTGCTTTCAACAGGGCTGTCATGGAGAAGTAGTCTATCTAGTGTTGCTTATGGGGGAAATATGTGTTTCTTTAGTTCTTATGACTCAATGAATAATTTATCATTATAGTAACATACAATAAATCAGAAGGCAAGTTCATGTCCTATTTTTGACTGTTATTATTTGAAGGCCATTCAGCCCTTTTAAGTTCACCTGGATGCATACAATCCATATGTGGCTTTCAGTCTGTCAGAAGTACAAGAGCTGAGGGGTAGAGAAAAACTGCGGATATTTCCTGCTTGGGCTGCCAAAGACTTTGAGCCAAAGTACACACAAATCAGGACACAGTTTCCCAACCCAACTTGCCCTGAGTGGATTTACACACCTAAAAAGCATTCTGTTGCTCCATACAGTTTTCACCATTTTCACTGGAGTGTTGTGAGGAGGGAGGAGGGGCTTCCAGCTTCCCTGTGGTACCATTTTTGCTAGCGGAAGGTGTAAACAGTCAGCCATGGCCATTACCACTGGTAAAAACAGCATGGTGGTTGTTATATCATGGGCAGTTGTGAATTTGTTGATATTCCCTCTTTGTATTGTATAGTAATTTTAACATGCTCCCTTGAGGAAAAAGCCTTTGCTTTAGCCTGTTCTCACTTGTTATATTGGTTTCTGGCTGTAGGTACTTATGGCCTAATAGGGCCCAGACTGGTCTAATAAAGTTCTGTTCTGTTTTGGTACCAGGTCCTGTCGAGTTACTACAAGAGGGAAGCTGGAAACTTCTGCTTCCCCCTTGCAGTACTCTGGAGCCCAATGGAGCACTTTTTAGGTGAGTAAACCTACTTTATACAAGTCATTATTGTGTAATAGTGAATTGGGTCAGCCACCTGTGTATTTACTTGTGTTACATGTAATGTCTAGTTTGGCTCTTAAGTATCCCTATAAACACAAAACTCCTTGAAGGATGGGGGATTCAGAATCTCCCTACCCTTATATCTTGTGAATCTGACAGAAAGTAAGTTGCATGAATTGTATGCATTCAGTGGTATTCCGAAAGAGTCAAGGAATAAACATTCAAATCATGGGAGTTAAAATTAGTGCATTTGAGTTTTCCTTCTTCTCTGAAATGCTTTTGAGTCATGCAGTAGCCTTTAAAAGGTATATTTTCCTCTTTTAAGTGGTAAGGAGTTGAATCTTATACTCAATAGCTTAAGAAGGCCTTTACAACATCACCATTGATGATGTCGTCTATGGACACAGACAGAGAAAATAACTCTATATCTGGGTGGAAGGTACAGTTGCCAACTTCCAGGTGGCACCTGGAGATTTCCCACTATTACAGTAGATCTCCATAAGGCCAAGATCGGTTCCCCTGGAGAAAATGGCTGCTTTGGAGGGTGGATTCTATGGCACTCTACCCTGCTAAAGTCCCTCCCCCCTCAAAGCCTCCAGTCCCCAGGCTCTACCCCCCCAGTCTCCAGGTATTTCCTAACCCAGAGTTGGCAACCCTACTGGAAGATGTTGAGCTCATACCTCTACATAAGCACTGGCTGTGACTTAGTGTAGGCTGCGATAGCTGCCTGGGCTGTGTGAGGCAGAAGGAGGCAATAGCTGCTCCTGGCTGCATGGCCAGGCAAGTGAAAGGTGGTTGCCGGCAGTAATTCCAATGGCTGGCCACCCACATCAGCAGGTATACTAGCCCACTAAGTGTGGGAGTTCCAGGTGGGTCTGATGTATGGGGGACTATGTCAGAGCCTGGCAGGAAGATTTAAACAGCACTGCCAGGAGCACCATAGTGTGGTGTTTTGTCAGCTCACCCTCCCTCCTTTTCATTTTATTGTATGTTTGCAATTTTAAAGGTCGTATCTTGTCACAGCTTGGGCAGTTTGGGCACTAGGAGGGATCCTTTTGGAAGGAGACGGGCCTGTGTGCCCATCTCTCCCATTTGAGGACTCCCTTAAGGGGTCCTGGGGGTTGAGACACTATGTGGTATGCTCAGCTTGGGGGCTGTTTGTGGGTGCACCACAAGGTGGCAGGGGGAACTACTCAGTGGTACCCTCCCATGTGGTAATTACAATTCTTGCCACTCCATGGTTTCACTTCCCAGTAGGTGGGCTAGGGAGTTTGGTTTCATCGGCCGGCTGGTGGGTTATCTAATGATGGGATCTGTCCCCATGCTGCGCCATTTTCTTCCATGAAAGTTGTTGTGTTTTTTCTCCTCTGCATGGTCTCTCCCTGCTGGCCCTGGGCCCGCAACCTGGAGTCATGCTGTCTAATGAGTTTATAAGCTACTCAAACAGTTTAGAAGGAAATTAGCCCAAAATTTGATCCATATGTACATGTGAAATGAACACTTTGGGACAATCTTAATGTTAAAGGTGCAAGCAAATTCTTCACATAGCTAGCATGGACCATATCTGGAATGATGTAATCAACCCAGTTATAAAGCTTTTAAACTTTTGGTGGAGTCTACAAACTGAATATAATTTCTTCCTACCCTGAAGAGATTGCCTTCATATTAGATTTGGCCCACATTCACTGGCAGCACTGGACTTTTTGCCTTTTGGTTTTTGCATAATCGTTACCAAAAGCATACCATTTTTTTGTATGATGAACTGAAACACAGTCATAACCCTATAACTGAAAAAACTCTTGCATAATTAGAAAATGGAAGCGGATTTTAAAAATTAAAAAAGCTATAAAAAGATATTAAAGCTCAGACTACAATAAATAAACAAAAAAAAATTTTTGCCACTAGAGTTGCCAACTCCAGGTTGGGAAGTTCCTGGAAATATGGTGGTGGATCTTGGGTAGGGCAGGGTTTGGGGAGGAACCTCATCAGGGTATAATACCATGTTAACCCTCCAAAGCAGCCATTTTCTCCAGGGGAATGGATCTTCGTAGTCTAGAAATCAGTTGTGATTCCAGGAGAGCTCCAGGACCAGTGTTCCCTCTAAGCTGAGTTAGTGTGAGCTAGCTCACAGTTTTTTAGCCTCCAGCTCACACATTTTTGTCTCAGCTCAGGAAGGATGGCTACAGAGCAAACTAACTTATGCAGCAGCCAAATCACTCGCTCACAAATTTAATGCCAGTAGCTCACAATGTAGAATTTCTGCTCTCAAGACTCCACAGCTTAGAGGGAACATTGTCCAGGACCCATCTGGAGGTTGGCAACTCTATGCCTAGGTGGGACTATCAGGTAGTGGAGATGTAACCAGCAAAAAGCCAGTTGGATGTCTGATTATCACACCTGTTCGAACAGTTAAAGACTGATTAATTTAATGCTAGATTGCTCATTAGAACTTAATTAATTACTTCAAAACTGGGGTAAACTCAATATTCCTGGACTCTTGAAATGACAAAGACTGTATGTTATAAGCTTCAGCTGTTGCTAAATGAATAATACTTTGAAAATGGAGAGTAACAACTATGCCACACACTGAAATGAGGACCAAAGCAATGTTGGACCTGGCAATTAAAAAAGAAAAGAAAACAATTCATTCGGCATGCAAGAGCAAAACTCAAACTTTGTGAAGTGATTTGGGCATTAACAGGTATCATCTTTTAAATTGTTTCCCTTCCTCCAGCCTATGCCTTATGTTCCCTTTTTGCCTTCCCCACAAATCTAGATTTGTAATCTTGCTTTACCCAGTCTTTTCTCTATTAAGAAAAATTCTTATTAAACTTCAAATTAAAAAAAATCCCAAAATCTTTGGTGAATGAATTCCTCAGGTACACTGTAAGAAGATTTCTCCAGTTCTTTATGATGAGAAAGCCAATTAAAAAAGATTAAAAAGTAAAGAAGTAACCCAGTTGGTAAGTTTATTTAATTTATCCTTGATTGGACCTACAGATTTCAGCTCATTTTACAATACATGTTCTTTCAAAACGAAATTGGAGCTGTAACAATACCTGCTATTGCTTTAGTATCCTTAACATCTTCACAAAGAACGTTTTTTCAAGACATTCTCCTTTTTGAAAGGTGTTATAAAGGTCAGCCTTATAAAGGAACTCTCAAACAATCCACCTTTTGATCCTTTGAAATCATATGACTTGAAGTTCTTCATCATCAAAGCACTGTCTCTCTTCTACAGTTTATTATTGGACCTGCCATTCTTCCTTGACTGGAAACAATATTGGTCATTTCAAAGACCATTATTGCTTCCTTCCGGTCTGTCCCCCCTCCTCCAACTCAGTTACAGTATTCATAGTCTTTGGTGTTAACCATAACTATTAATGTTTTCACTAGGTGGGATATGGTTTTACAGAAAAATAGTTCTGACTACAAAATGTCAATATATCACATTTGCTCTAGTATCTATTAAATTGTCCTATATAGAATAAAAGAAACAACATATGAATCCTCTCTCTGGATATAGTATCCAGTTCTAAAGGTTTTTGTCTTACTTGTTAATCCAAGACTTCATTTCCTTCACTGTGTTTCTGATTCCATTGTGGTTGAGCAGGAAAGTGAAAGAAGAGGTGAACTGGGGACTGGCTGAAGGGTGAGCTGGGATGGGGAAAAGTGGCTAAGCACAGTCAGAGCACAGAATTGGTCTGGAAGGCGAGGATATGAGTAAGAGGGGAAGAAATGGAAAGAGAAAAGCTGGAGTGCACTCCCCCTACCTGCCTGTGAAATTTCTCCCCCCTTTCTGTGAAAATGTAAGTGCTTTCACTCAGTGCCTTACATATAGTCTGTTCCTCTGCTGATAGCAATCCTGCATTACCAAGAAGATGAAAGTGTGGAATTAGTAGAAAAGTTAACTGTTAGGCTGTGAATTTGTTTCAAAAGAAAGGTATTGGGGGTTCATTGTATTGTACATGGTAAGGGCTCAGAAGATTTTGTATCAATAATTTTGAATTGACATTATTCACTTCTCTTTTTTATTTACTAATAAATGTTAATGTAACTAAATGAGAATGGAATGGGAAACACTCCTCCTTAAGCATGGGAGAGTAAGAAAGAGATTTATTCAGAAGCATCACTGCCATCCATTTCTTATGGAAAAATCTGATGATCACATATGGTGCTTATGGCTGCCTAATTGTGTTTTGACTTTCTCACTTTCATATTTCCATTTTTTCTTACTTTACTGGGTGACTTCAGCTTATTTACCTATTCATTATCATGTAAGCCTTGCGTTCTTTCTTCAGTTTAGTCATTATTTTCATTAATCCTCTGATAGAGAAATAAAAATAACTGGCAATGTTGGAGAAGAACTGGTTGTGGTGGGAGGGAGGAAACCACTTTCAGTGTGGAAAGGTATCTCCTGATCAAAGAAAGATGATACCTGTGGTATCAAATATTGACTGCTGGGCCCCAATGCTCACTGCATTCTTTACTCATATCGGCTTGTCAGCCCACATCCCCATACCCTGAGGCCTTGCAATTATCGTTCCAATATACAATAAAGGAGAAAAGCTGAATCTTGCCAGCTATTGACCAATCAGTCTCTTCAGTGTCATCAGTAAATTGTATTCTAGACACCTATACTGGAAACTCCTTGATTGGTTATACTGAAAAAAAATACTGATGGATGAGCAGGCAGGCTTCAGAGCTGACTGCTCCACTATAGACCACTGCCTGATCTTGCACCATCTTGTGGAGAAGTATAGCTCTAAGCCTAATAGGGCACTTAATGCTGCCTTTGTGGACTTCAAAGCAGCATTTGGCAGAACCCCCTGGAATAGGCTTTGGGCAAAGCTTGAGAACACAGCAATAGACCAAAGACTTTACATTTCCTAGAAGTAAGATGCAGACCTCAAGGCCACCTCTCCAATAGGACCCCACTTGACAAAGGAGTTAAACAGGGTTGCATCCTGGCCCCTCTACTTTTTAACTTCTGTGTCAACTCTTTGGTGCAGCACCTAAGAAATCCAAGCTTCCATTCTACAAAGCTTGCCAATGAAATGATCCCTGCCTTACTATATGCAGATGATACTGTTATCTTATCCCATTCAGAAGTGGGCCTTCATGCCTTCACTGCACACTGTAAAGAGGAGCAGCTTGTGACAAATTACCAAAAAAAAGTCCTCATTTTTGACAAAAAATGTCAAAACCACAGATGGCAAATAGAGGGCCACAACATATAATAAACAAAAATCTTTAAATAACTTGGCATAGTCTTCCAGTCATCTGGACATTGGAGACCTCAGGCACTGCACACCACAGAGACTGCCCACAAAGCAACCTGACTATTCTAAGATTCTGCTTCACAAAAAGGGCCTCCTTTATCCTGGCAGCAATCAAGGTTTTCTGAAGAAAGGTGGTCACTCAGCTTTTGTATGGTTCCCAGCTCTGTATTTATAAAGAAAGGCACCTACTGGAGGTGGTACAATGTACGTTGTTACGAATGATCTTTGGAGTCCCGTGATGCCTTTCTCTGACTACAGGCTGGGCTGATTGCCTTGGAGCCACATATCTGGCTACTCTCATCCACCTACTGGCTAAAGCTAATCTTCAATTCAGTGGGGCTAGTACCCTTGATCTTTGCTGACATCTACTGCTCAACCTGGATAAGAGCAGTTGAGGGGAAACTCCAGGAGCACCACCTTTCCCCTTAAGTTTTACTGCATCTTGGGTAACAAAAAGCAAAAGAAACAATTAAACAGTGGTCCTGGGATCATGCCATATAATCAGACAGGGCTCAGATACAGAAATATCCAGTTATTCTGCAACATGCTGAACATTTGCAACCTTGAGATCTCCAAATATCAAAGAATTTTTACCCTGGTATGCTTTAATGCTCTACCTTCAGCCCTTCTGGAAGGCAGATACCATCATGTTCCACTCCATCAATGGCTTTGTCCATGTCAATACAGGGAAAATAGAGTGTATTAAACATGTTCTGCTGCATTGCCCATTCTACAATGACATCTGACATCAGTATATTGCTCCAATTTTCTCGACTGTACTGGGAAGATCTGAACAACTTTTTGTCTCTCTTCTTCTTGCCAGCTCCTCCCAGGAGATAACTTACAAAGTTGCCAAATTTTGCCTGTAGGCGTATGTGATACGCAAATGCCTTACTGAGTCCCAGTAATTTTGCTTATCTGTATGAGGAGGGTATTACTTTGTCCCCTCTCTTAATTTGTGTCAATTGTTTTGTTCTTGTTGCATTGCATGTGTTTTTCCTTTTATTATTTGATGATTCCCAGGACTGATCTTGTATTGAAATAAAATTTTATTTGGATTTGGATACTGTTAACCATGAAAAATATGAACATGAAAGGGATAAAAAGTGAAAACCCATGCCTGTGTTCCAGTAACTATTTTAAATAATCTTTGAAGACCTAAAGAAAAGAAACAAAAACATTTGCTGAGATGAACCACCTTATTAGTACTTTGATGTCCTATGGGAACTTGAAAAGTCTGGACACATTGCCTAGTTGTGCCTAATTCTGTACTTTTTCCATCAGACATCAGTAGGACATGAAATCTAGTGCTGAACTTCCTACTGTGATGCAGATGGATTTTGTCCTGTTGTCCCGAGGCAGCAACCATTGTTCCTGCTGGTCCAGTTGTCTGGAACTCCCCACCCTAGAACAGCTGTGCTTCATGAGGGATGGCTCTATCTGGGCAGAGTCAGGCAGTTTCTGAACATAGGCTCCTTCCTGAGAGGTCCCCTCCCCACCAAATACAGAACAGCATGCCCTTGCATTTTGTGGAAGCTTCCACATGACGTTGCAATCATTCCAAGCATGACTGATGGGGCTCCTGGCTAGGGCTGCTGAGAAGGTGGGGGGCACAAAATTCCCAGGGTCCACATCAGCTGGAGGGCTCGTGAAGCCAGTGTCGTGCTGTACACTTTCCATTTATTTTACTTGCAATGCATTTCTGGCTGCAGCCACTAGTGGTGCAGGGAAGTCTGAGCACAGTAAAAGGTACCCTGACTATCGGCTAGACTCTAGTAGTGAACTGAGAAGGTGAGAGACATAGGGGACAATACTAAGCAGATCTATTCAGAAATCCAATTTATGATACAGAGCACACTTCCAAAAAAATGTCTTTAGGATTATACCTCCATAGCTTAGTGTCCTTCGTGTTGTTCTATTTAGATGACCCTTGGTTTTTCAAAATAAATGTGCCCTTCATCTTGTTACTCCATTCGTAAACATCTGAAAGATCCCTCTTTTCACCCCATATAGGATGCTGCTTCAGCAGTCATAGCACTATCTCTTGTTTACATGGCAGTGACTAAACCAGATGAATAGGTGTTCAGGCTGAAAGTTATTGGAAGAGGTCACACACTTCAATGCAGTCCCATTTGTTCCCACCATGGACCAAACCTGTGCCATGAGCAAGCTATGCTGCCTTGAAGGAATGGTATACTACATGACAGAGCAAAGGAAATTTTTTTTTAAAAAAATAGGAAAACAAAACATTGTCTTCCTTCTAAGCTGGAAGGAGCAGCTGTTTGAATAATTCCACAGAGGCGTAACAATGACCAACTGACTTGCATGTTTTTAAGCAAAGAAAAAAAATGATATCTTCTCCTCTGAGGATGCCATATGGTCCGTGCTTGGAGGCAAGCTGCCAGCAGTATACAGCAATTAGACAGAGTGGCAACTGTATGAAAATTTGATATAAAATGCCGGCAGACAAGGGATGTCTCTAGATATTTTAATTACTAATAGTGACACATACCTGCATTTCAGGTTTATTGTATCACATTGTAAAATAAATTTAATTACCTGCAGAATATTTGCATGGGTTTTCATGTAAGCCATCCGATGGGTTGCTTCTCTGTCCTGTTCTGAGTATTTGGGACTAATCCGACTTCCCAGAATATATGATTTCCACTGTGGCTTCCCTTTATTTATTTGTTAGTTTTTAGTGTTATACCTTTTGTTGATGTTACTGGAGGGTTGCCAGCTCTGGTTTGGGAAATACCTGGAGATTTGGGGATGGAGCCTAGAGAAGTTAGGGTTTGGGGAGGGGAGAGAGCTCAGAGTCCACCCTCCAAAGCAGCCATTTTCTCCAGGGTAACTGATCTCTCTAGTCTTGTAAAAGTGAGAGATCTCCAGGCCCCACCTGGAGGATGGCAACCCTAGTCATTGGGAACTGGGTTATCTGTAGCTCCAGGAAAGTTTACTCATTAATATTGTGGAGCTTGGTAGGGGGTGAAATTTATAATTCATTTAGACAGCTGAATTTACAGGTGGGCATTAAATCACTGCTCCTCATGTAACATCAGTAGCTTTGATTTATCATGATACAGCCTCCTCAGAGCCTTTATGGATGGGCTTAATTGACTGGGCAAGCAGGCACAGATTCAAGCACATCCCTTGATTGTTTTCAAAACTGCTATTATGTAGGTATCATCAATCCCTTGTTGCCCCTAGTTTCTCTTTCCACCTTCCATTGATCCCCACACTGCTGCAGTGTAAATTCTAAGCTCCTTGGGCTATGGACCATATGCAGAGAAATGGAGGCTAAAATATTTTGTTGCCTCCAAGGATCTAAACAGCAGCAGTGTAGGAGATGGATGGTATCACATAAATTACATTGTGTTTAGGTATGGGCATGAACCAGGAAAATGTGATTCAGTTTGTGGTTTGTGACAAGACTGGTTTGTCCATCATGGACCATCATGAACTTTTAGGTGCCAAACCAACCAGTTTGGTTAGTAAGGTTTGTGATGTGGTAGAACAGCTTCCCAGCATGCAAGACACAAAAGTCACATCAAACTCTCTAGCTGACTCTCGTCTACCAGCCCTCCAAGTTTGGTGAGGATTGGATGTACAGGGTCTGAGTTATTGTCCCCCAAAGAAGGTGCTCCAGGAAAGTGCTTTCTGGGCAAATTACAGGTGCAGGTTCAGGAGTGTACCTATGCAAGCTAGTGGACCCTGTGCAAGCAAGAGACATTTATTTATTTATTAAATTTATACCCCGCCCTACCCCAAAAATGGGCTCAGGATGGCTCACAACATAAAATCAGAATACAATAAAACAATAATTAGCAATAGCAGAAAATCAAGCCCATGTATTACAATATATTTACCCTAAAACCTCCAGTGTCCAGATGGTGTCCAGAAACAGTAGGGCATTGGAAAAAAGTCTACAAGCAGTGCTGTGGACAGGACAGGGGGGCCAGAATAGACTGAATGCCTGCCACCTCAACTGAAGGCCTGGCAGAACAGCTCCATTTTACAGGCCCTGGGGAACTGTGCTAGATTCTGCAGGGCTCTGATCTCAAGTGGGAGCATGTTCCACTAGGCTGGGGCAAGGCCCGAAAAAGCCCTCACCCTGGTTGAGGGTAAGCAGATGTCCCTCGGGCCAGGGACCACCAGGAGATGTTGATCAGAAGAGCACAAAGCTCTTCAGGGCTCCTAGGGGGAGGGCAGAGTCTATGGCATTCTACCTGTCTGAGGCCCCACCCCTCCTCAAACCTCACCCTCTTCAGGCTCCACCCCTCAAATCTCCAGGAATTCCCCACTTGGAGCTGGCAACCCTATCTCCTTCCCAGCCAAGCACCGACCTACCTTTATTCCCCCCACACTGTTCAGCTTTCCATCTCCCCCCCTACCTGCAGCCTCTACTGTGCTCTGAAGCCCTATCTGCCACGTCACATTGGCTGTCATGGGGGGCATTTCAGTAGGGTATAAGGACACAGAGTCCACTGTTTTCTCCATGGGAACTGATCAATGCCATCTGGAGAGCAGTTGTAATTCTGAGTGATATCCAGCCCTCACCTGGAGATTGGCAACAATGGTTTCCTCAGCCAGGAGGGCGGGATAGAAATTTAAATAAATAAATTTCCCAGAAGGAAAAGTGGTCTTTCTCTGCAATGGGGACCAAAGCAGCTTACATCATTCTCCTCTCCCCCTTTTGGCTTGCACAACAATCCTGTGAGGTAGGTTAGGCTGAAAGTCTCTGACTGGTTCAAAATCACCCACTCAGCTTCTACAGCAAAAACCTGGATCTAGCAGATCCTGCTCTGAAGCACTGATTGCCACACCTAGGGTACCCAACCTCCAGGTAGACCCTGAAGATCGCCAGGTATCACAACTGAACTCCAGACAACAGGTCTCTCCTGTCCAGTGAAAATAACTGCTTTGGACGGTGGACTTGATGGCATTCTGTTCAGCTAAGGCCTCTCCCCTCCCCAAACCCTGGCTTCCATAGACTCTACCAGGAATCTCCCTACCTGGAGCTGGCAACCCTAGTCAGAACTGGTCCCAATGAGTTCTTTACAAAGGCCTGCAAAGGGTTTCCTTCCTTTGTCTGAACCAAGCTTGGTTGCCTACTGTTGCAGAACGGGCTCCAGTTTGCAACTCAGCTGTTCACCTCCCTCCTTCGTCCTGTGGGCATATCTCACTCCTTAAGTTCCCTACCATCAGTCACTGAAATGTCACTGCCTTTTTAAAGGGCCCCTGTGGCGAAATCTCCCTATTAGGAGATGGAATCCTCAATCTTTGGGGGATCCCTGGAAAGTTGGCAACCGAAGGTTCTGGCCTTTCCTTGCTTCCCTGGGCTACTCCCTCCCTTTGGTATTGTGCAGAGCAGGGGAGACTATGCACAACACAGATTATTAGCCCATATAGAAGAATTTACTTTACTATTTACACAATTATGGAGCGCCAAGGGCGTAGACTTTTTCAATCCCCGGGGGGGCGGGGGCTCTCTCGTGCGCGCGCGTGCGCTCGGGACCATGTGCCTGCCGCTCTCCCCCCCGCCCCAGGGAGCTGCCGCCGCCGCTTCCCTCCCCCGGGCTGTGCCCGCCCGCCCGCCGCGCTCCCCGCCCCCCTCCCTCCCTCCCTCTCCCCGCTCACCTCGGGCGGCGTAGGATCTCTGCTGCCTGCAGCCGGGGGCTGGCGCATCGCCCTTGCGGGCCCCCGGCTCCCGCTCCGCCTCACATTTCCCGGGGGGGGGCTCAGCCACCCCCGGCAAAATGAATGCCCGCCGGTGGCCAGTCAGCTGGCCGTCGCAGCCTCTCTCCCCCCCCGCCCCGCCCCAGGGAGGCAGGAGGGCAGGCCGGGGGTGGGGGGGAAGGAGAGGCGGCGACGGCCGGCTGACTGGCCACCGGTGGGCATTCATTTTGCCGGGGGTGGCTGAGCCCCCCCAGGAAATTTCAGGGGGGGGGGGCTCGAGCCCTCGAGCCCCCCCGTAGTTGACGCCCATGTGGAGTGCATACACACACACACTAAATGAATAAGGCACAAGTGTAGCACATACTATGAACCAACAGGGCATAAATCAACAGGGGTTAAACACAACCCTCCCTGGATGGGCTGGAGTCTGTATTGATGGTGCCCCACCCCTTGGGACAGTCCCTCTTTTCCCACACTTTTTGGCTCTGGGGCCACTGGGAACTAAAGTCCAACAGACGAGGAAGCCTCATTCAACCCAGTTAGTGATATCCCTGCAGGCCCCTCTCTGAAACTACAGCTCATTTGAACCTTATGGGGGAAGATTTTAAACAAACCACAGACAGCAGCCATCTTATAAACACAGGTAACTGCCATTTTCTTTACACCTACCACCTGGAGTTTGGCAATCCTAGGGGGAAAGTCAGCCGTACAGCAGGGGGTTTAAGGGAATGGTTTGATAATTGCTGGCCCACCATGGTGGCCAGCCAGCCATGGTGGAGCTTAGAAGGAGAGAGAGCCATTTTCTGACAGTTTATTCTGACAGAAAAGTCAGTGGGTGGGGGTGAGGGGGTTATGCTGATAGTCCGTTGTCTTTTCACTGACGGAAGCAGGCCACTGAGGGGACAGTTAGACCCACCTGGCAGTGGGCAGAGGAGAAGAGTGGACCCAGCACCCAGTTGGTCCTTCCCCTTCGCTGGCTCACTCCAGACTCAGGCCGGGACGCTGGCCGGTGGCTCTGTGGGTGGGACTGAGGCAAAGCAGGGAGAGAATGCAGCCAATGGCCAGGGCCCCCCTTTTGAGTGGCAGTCCATCCAGGCTACTGATTTTGGCGCTCCATGGAATCTTGGCCCTTGGAATCTTAAAACGGCTTTATATAATAGGAAAGATACTTTAGATTTACAAATCTCCCAATCCCTGTGTGCACAGGGCTCTGGGTGATGTATAACTAAAGTTAAAACATCAAACAGAACAAGTTAAAATTAATAAATAAATTTCATTGCATTCTTTAAATAATCTCAAAATGGCATTAGTAATCTGTTCTTAAACCCATTCTGGACTGTGTTGCCGCCTTGTAGTAAAGAGGAGGCAGAAGCAGAAGATAGGAAAGCAAGGGAGGGTGCCAGCTGTGATGGAAAACCATTGCTGTCCTCAACCAATGCACACAGACACAAGGTTAATTGTCTGAGGTGATGAGGCAAAATCTTGCATGTAAATCAAGCGTCAGAATTATAAAATGGACTATGGACATTGGATGCAATACAAATGATGATATGCAATAAAAAATTAAACAAATGGAGAGGGCTCCGAAGACCCTCTTTATTGGAGGCATCATTTGTTTTATAGTCTTGCCAAATATAATAGTTTATTTTTAATAAGCGATATCTTGGTCCCAAATCAGTTAGGGTGAAGCAGTTTGATCTCATTAGGTTTCATTACAATCTGTGGGGTTGGCATCCTGATCTTCAAGCTATTTGTTGGGAAGTAAGGCCCACTGATTACTATTTAACTTGCCTCCCAGTAAAGACACGTAAAATTGCATTTTAAATAGCTTCATCTTCAGCGTCATTGACTTTGAAACTGGTTGTAAGTTCCCTGTTCAATATAGCACTTTAACAAGTGCTTAAGCAAGAAAATAATCCTACTGCATTAAGATTACTGCTCACGGATGCTTGCTGATGTGGACTGTCTGATTCCCAGGAAGAGCTGAATACTAAATACTTTGCTTGGAACACTGAACATATACAAATGCATTTATTTTGGGATAATTTAAAAAATAGATGTTAATACATATAATGGCTTATATTTTATAATCTCAAAGGGTTAGACATAATACCATTTTATGAGAATTGTAGATGTGTATGCCACTTTAAAATCTCCAATATTTTTAACAGCAAGCAATAGGTCACCTTCAAGGGACATTTAATTTCGACAGATATATTTGCAGACAAAATCTTGCTACTCCGCCGTGAACTCACGGCCACAGTTGAGACAGTGTGTGAACTTGAGGCTTCATGCACGTCTTCAGGTGTGACCTTGGATCATTTCAGTCCTCTCAGTCTTGAGGAGGTTGACAGGTTGCTCTTGACTGTACGCCCAACCTCGTGCAGCCTTGATCCGTGCCCCTCGTGGCTTATAAAAGCTTGCCATGAGGGGTTGCGTGACATGCTCCGGGAGATTATCAACAAGTCCTTTTCAGAAGGACTGTTCCCGGAGGCGCTCAAGGTTGCGATGGTCCGCCCTCTCCTTAAAAAACCATCTCTGGACCCGGCTGTTTTGGCCAACTATCGGCCGGTGTCCAACCTACCCTATTTGGGTAAGGTTTTGGAGAGGGCGGTGGCGATTCAGTTACAGAGCTTCATGGATGACACCTCCATGCTGGACCCGTTTCAGTCCGGGTTCCGACCGGGTCATGGGACGGAGTCGGTTCTGGTCGCCCTCATGGATGACCTCCGTAGACATCTGGATCGAGGCGGTACGGCGGCACTGGTGTTGTTAGACCTGTCGGCGGCATTTGATGTCGTCGACCACCAGTTGCTGATCCACCGCCTCGCCGATGCTGGGATACGGGGGCTCGCTTTACAATGGCTTGCCTCCTTTCTGCAAGATCGGGGACAGAGGGTTGCGCTCGGGGGACAGACCTCCCAGAGGCACCCACTGGTGTGTGGTGTGCCTCAAGGGGCGGTCCTGTCCCCGATGTTATTTAACATCTATATGCGCTCCCTTGCCCAGATTGTCCGGAGGCATGGGCTGGGGTGTCATCAATACGCGGATGACACTCAGCTCTATCTGTTGTTGGGCAGCCGGTCCGGCTCCTCACCAGCTGACCTGGAACGAGCGCTGCAGGAGGTTGCGGGCTGGCTTAGACTGAGTCGACTGAAATTGAATCCACTGAAGACGAAGGTCCTGTGCTTGAGTCGGACCGGATCGGGGTTAGGGCACCCACTTCCGTCCTTCGGTGGGGCGCCATTGGTGCCAGCTCTGAGGGTCAAGAGTCTGGGTGTGCTCCTGGACTCCTCTTTAACGATGGAGGCCCAGGTAGCAGCCACTGCCAAAGCAGCCTTTTTCCATCTACGGCTGACTAGGCAGTTGGCTCCCTTCCTCGAACGCGAAGACCTAGCTACAGTGATCCATGCTATGGTCACCTCACGTCTTGATCACTGCAACGCTCTCTACTTGGGGCTGCCCTTGTCCCAGATCCGGAGGCTGCAGCTGGTGCAGAATGAGGCGGCCAGGCTTTTGATGGGTCTCTCTTTGCGGGACCACATCTGGCCTGTGCTGCAGCGGCTGCACTGGCTGCCTATAGCATACCGGATCAGGTTCAAGGTGCTGGTGTTAACCTTTAAAGCCCTGTATGGTCAGGGACCTGCCTACTTGAGGGACCGCCTTTCCCCATATAGGCCCCAGAGGCTACTGAGGTCGGGCACCCAAAACCGCCTGACTTGCCCCGGTCCAAAGGATGCCCGGTTGTCGTGTACTAGGGCCAGGGCTTTCTCGGTGGCGGCCCCTTACTGGTGGAATGAGCTCCCGGATAACATCAGGGCCCTGCGGGATTTGTTGCAGTTCCGCAAGGCCTGCAAGACGGAGCTCTTCCGCCAGGCTTTCAAATAGGGGCCGCCGCCGGGGAGAACGCTGATTATACCATCTCCCTGGCCCTGATGATCGCACCCCATTGCAGCTACTCACCGGAGCGCTAAGAAGCCGCCATCTTGTGTATTTAATTAGAATTTTAAAATGTTGATGTTTTAAATTGTAAATCTGTGTTTATGATTTTATATGTTGTTAGCCGCCTTGAGTCGGTTGTATAACTGACAAGGCGGGATATAAGTGAAACAAATAAAATAAATAAATAAATAAATAAATATATTAAACTTTTCAAGCAGCAGCTGAGTTCTGTTTTTTAAAGGTAGGTATTTGCACTTACTGCTATGCTCAACCTTCTACCACCTTCAGCTCTCAAAATATTTTTTGTAGGGGAAATCAGAGACATTTGGGGACTTCATGCCAGGGACCCAATGGAGGAAATAAGGCCTGCAAGAAATAGATGAATGAAATAATAAAAATATCTTGTGAGCTCAAGGTCCTTACCCACAGAGAAGTCTGGTCACTACATCTCCACATGATGTACTGTTTTGGACCAGCCTATTTCCAATCATCCACTTTTGTGGATGGCTCATTTTTTCCTCCATCATGTGAATCAATCATTCAGCTACTCCCAACAGGAAGATACAGTAGAATCAACCTACACAGGAGGCCTTGTGTTACATTGCTTCATGAATAACTGTTCTAGGCTTTAGGAGTTACAGCTGTGCATAGGATGGCACTGCCTGTCAGGAGGCATACTTGGAATAACAACCGTGAAGAAATACTAGAAGATTTGCTCAACTGCTGTTTAATCATTATTATTCTCTCATCTTCCACAAGCATGCCTTTGGGGATATTAGAGTTTTAATTGTGAGGTAAAAGTATGCCCAAACTATGAAAAGTTTCAGAAGTACTGATTAAAGACATTGCTGTGTTGAAAAACTGGATATTTCCTGATAAACAGTGACTTCTCTAACCCTATTTCTTTCCTTCACATTCATGGTCTATCTTGGTGGTTCTCTGGGTCCTTATCTTTAGGAAATGTGGTTAACCTATTTTTAGACAAACAGAAAACCTTCTTGGCTTGCAGAAGGTCCCAAGTTCAATAAAGTCTTAGTTTTTAAAATGAAAGTTTGGAATTTAGAGATGAAGGGCCATTGCCTACACGTGTCCCTGCAGCTACTGGCCTATAAACAAAGTGTAAGTACAATTTACCTGATTTAAGAGTTACATCTGCCACATGGAAAGGGAACTTGGATTGTGTATAAAAATACTTCCATTTTGTTACTTTCATTTTGTTATCATGTGCCTGAGCTTTGGCATTCTCTCATAGCTTTCTAGCAGGATATTCCTTCCCCATCAATCCTAGGTGTTGCTCTTGCATATAAAAGAGAATACATATGGCAGTAGGAGCCCTGTGGCTTTGAAGTCCTCTCAGCAAACAAGTCCTATTGACAGTTTATAATTCATTCCCTCTTTAAGACATTGTCATTATTATCATTGTTTCCCTGTGGGAGCTGTCAAGAGTGTTTGCAGATTCCTATCTGAAATACTTCCAAAACTGTAGTCCCCACGTTTCTCACAGAGGAACCCTTAGTCCAATTAACAATTCAAAACAAACTCAAGTTCCTATTGGAGAAGAAGGAGCATTTTATAAGGCATTGCTTTGTTTAGTCTCCTTATCTTTCATTCCTTCAGCTTTGTTTTAGGCTGTAAATCTGCCCACAAAAGGCCAGTGTCTCAAGTGTAAATAAGAACAGAATCTCATTGCCAAGTACTATCAGGATACAAGGGTGGATGACTTCCTCCCTCAGTTGGTGATTGACAATGCAAATGGAATAATCAGAATTTTAAAAAAGCATCTTTGTAGAGGAGCAGACACACTGGGATCTTACCTGGCTGACCACTGAACTGAGGAGACTGGAGGAAGAGATATTGTGGGCCTGGAAAAGCCCTGCTGGGGATGGTGAGGCAGCTCCCTTGGTTGGGCAACAGCTGTAAAATCAGCTGTGTGGTGGGCACTGGTGTCAATTTGTCTAAATTGTAGGATCATGCCAGCTGGTGGTGGGACCCAGTGTTATGGTCTCAGAGGTTAAGAACATAAGAAAAATCCTGCTGGATTAAACCACTGGTCAATATAGTCCAGCATACTGTCTCACATAGTGGCCAGCTAGTTCCTCTGGAGGTCCAACAACAGGGCACAGAGGCTGAGGCCTTCCTTTGATGTTACCTCCTGGAATTGGTATTCAGAACTTTACTGCTTTTGAACATGGAGGTTCTCTTTAGTCACCACATTCTCTTTACTCACCATGGCTAGTAACTACTGATAGACCTATCCTCCATAAATTGGTCTAATTCCCTTTTAAAGCTGTCTATGCCTGTGGTCATCACTACATTTTCTGTCAATAATTCCACATTTTAATCACTGGCTATATAAATATTGCCTTTTGTTCATCCTACTGCCTATCAGCTTCATCAAATGCCCTCAAGTTCTGGTATTCTGGAGAGAGAGAAAAAGTTCTCTTTGTCAGCTTTCTCTACCTTGAGCATAATTTGATAAACCTCTATCATGTGTGTCCCCCCCCCCCCCCCAGTCATTTCTTTTCTAAACTGAGAAGTCCCACCCAGAGTCGTCAGCCTTTCCTCATAGGGAAGGTGCTACAGCCCCCTAATCATCTTGGTTGCCCTCCTCTGTACTTTTTCCAGCTGTATACTGTCTCTCTCTGTGTGTGTATGTGTGTGTATGTGTGTTCTTCCTTTTAATTTTCTAGCAGACAGTTTACACAACATTGCCCTCTTACACTAGTGATTCATACTTTCCTGCAATGAACTATTTTCAGGAGCAGCTTTGGTAAAGAATGGAATGAAACAACCAGCAATAACAATAATAATTTTTTTAAAAAAAACAAATATATACCATGATCACAGCTGATTTGCAAACCAAACACCTTTCACCAAATTGGGGGGGGGGGGGATGAAAAAGAGGAGGCCAGGAAAAAAAAATCCACCAAGCTGTCAATTCCTCAGTGCTTCAAAGTGACCCATCTTCACCATCCCTTTTCAAGTCTGTGCATGTGCCAGAGCGAGCTGTCTTGCTAGAGAATGGAGCGGCTCCTTCCCTGCCAGTGGTGCAGAATTGTGGCAGTCCCGCTTGTCCACGTCATAAACAGACACTTGGGTGATGCTGTTCTGGTGCAAGGTCTCCAGCATGGTGTTGCAGTCCTCAGTGGTGGCCCTCTTGTCCATGTTGCAGAAGCGCTCCATGGTGGAAATGTTGCACTGGATGCTGTGCTTGGGGATGTCCAGCTTAGAGACAAAGGTGAGGATGCCATGGTCATCGCAGTTGAAGAGCATGGGGCAGCAATCATGGCCAGCAGCGACCATGCTGTTCTCTGACATGAATGACATGCTCAGGAGTGGAAGGAACTCCATTTTCATTTGGGAGACCATCATGTTTTTGGAAGCATCCACAACCAATACAGTACTGTCATGGCTGACCCAGGCGAGGTGGTTGCCATTGGCGGAGTAACTGACACTGTGGACCCATCCGCCGCTACCCATGCCACCAAATTCTGTGGGTTGGAACGGCATTTTGGAGCCCCAATGGGTGCTTGCCAGCTCTCCATCAACCTCCTTAATGTAGGCCAAAAACACTCTGCACTTGAAGTCACAGGAGCCAGCTGCCAGCAAGACATTATTGGGATGCCAGTTAAGGCTGAGGACCATGGAGTGGATGGGCATCTTGATGTGCTTGCTCACCCACCAGTTGTTTTCCAACTCAAAGTAGCACACGGAGATGAGGCGAGCCCCAATCCCCATGGCAAACTTGTTCTCCAGAGGGGACCACTTCACACACTTGGCTGCTCGGTTGATCCTGAGAATGACAAGAGTTGGCTTCCACACTCCATCCTTCTGGCTCCAGACGTAAGCGTTGCGGTCAGCACTGCAGGTGACGAAGCAGTCACTCTTGGGGGCCCAATCAATCCCTGTGATGTGCCCATTGTGCTCCTTCAGCTCATGGGCCTTCACCCACTGGTTACTGTTCTTATAGATGTGAACTTCATGGTCATTTGGGCTAATGTCAATCTGAGTTCGGTCTCAGTTCCAGGCATGGCAGGTTATTGGCTCTAGTAGGAACTGATGAAGAGACATTCTGGCCAGAGAATAGTCTTTAGAGGGATGAAGCTGCGGGGCTGAGGGAGGCAGGCGATCATGGACTCTGGGCAGTCAACGCAACTCTGCCTCAAGCGGGGCTCTGAGGGGAAGCGACCAAGGCGCGGCTGTCAGACTGGACCCGTATAATGTCCTTTTTGAAATACAGTAACCAGAACTGTACACAGTATTCCAAATGAGGCTGCACCATAGATCTATACAGGGACATTATAATATTGGCCATTATAATATTGGTCTAATGATCCTAATAATCCTTTTTCACTGCTGCAGCATGCTGGGATGACATTTTCATCGAGCTATCTACTTTGATTCCAAGAGTTCTTTCCTGTCAGTCTCAGTAAATTCAGACCCATTAGCCTATACTTTAAGGTGGGATTTTGGTTCCAACATGTGTATCACTTTACACTTAGCATCACTGAAGTTCATTTGCCACACTGTTGTCCACTCACCAGTTTGTGGAGATCCTCCTGGAGCTCTTTACAGTCATTCTTGGTTTTCAGCATCCTAAATAATTTTGTGTCATCTGCAAACCTTGGCACTACACTACACATCCCTATTCCAGATCATTTATGAATAAATTAAATAGCACCAGCCCCAATATCGATCCCTATGGGGCCACACTGCTTACTTCCCTCCATTGTGAGAATGTCCATTTATTCCTACTCTGTGCTTCCTATTTTTTACCCAATTTTAATCTATAAGAGGACCTGTCCTCTTATCCTGTGACTGCTAAGCTTACTCAGAGGTGTTTTGTGAGGAAGCCCAAGTTTTTAATGTCTACCAATATCTACATGCTTGTTCACTTTCTCAAAGAACTCCAAAGGACTGGTGAGACAAGACTCCCTTTGCAGAAGCTGTGCTGATTTTCCCTCAGCAGGCTTTGTTCCTCTATGTGACTAATAATTCTGTCTTTGATTAGACTTCTACTAATTTGCCTAGGGCAGATGTTAGGCTAACTGGCCTGTAATTTCCTGGTTCCCCTATGGATCACTTTTTAAAAATTGGTGTAACATTTGCCAAAGTAGATATACTGATCCTGACAAGCCAGTTGTCTTAGTATAAGGCAGCATCTGTATGCTGAAAGGGTTGGATGTCAAACATATAGCCTGTGGGTTGGAACTGGCCCATCTAAGCATCTTATCCAGCACACAAGCAACTGGTCATTACCTTTATTGCCAAATGACAGAGGCTGTGCATTTTGTTCCAGTGCTAATGAGTAATGGAAGGTAGAAGTGTGAGGGCAGGCATCAGGGAGATACTGTAAGGAAATACTGCAAGAGTGTTAATGTTTTAAGCATGTTTGTATTCTGAGTAAAAAAATAATATCGTTAATTGGGTTTGTCTGTGTCCCTTATAAAGTTTATATCTCTGGTACTTGGCATTACATTTTATGGCACACATGGCCCACCCTGACAAAGTGTCGTTTATGTCAGATCTGGCCCTCATTAACAAATGAGTTTGACACCTCTGGGTTAGAAAAAGCTTCTTGGCCCTAGGAGGTTTGGCTGATGGGAACCCCGGCCTGCTTGTATTTCCACACGTACAGTAAGTTCATCTCTGTCAGCAGACCACTACCTGTACTCTTTCTTGTGCTTGTCATGGTGGTGGAGGAGATCAATATGCCCTTGCCTTTAGGTTGCCAGATCGAATCAACCCAGAGGCGGGGGAGGGACTTTCTGGGAATGGGGGGTGAGCATGCAACATGTGCATAATGTAATGACATCACACAGAAGTGATGTTATCACATCGGCAGCGCTCTAGTATTTTGGGCAAAACTCCATGGTTACCATAGAGTGTTGCCCAAAATACCAGAGTGTTGCTGTGCAGTGTTGCCGACATGATGACATCACTTCTGTGTGATGTCATTACATCATATTTGGGGGTGGAATTTCCCCCACCAGCCAGCTGGCCAGCAGTGGGAAAGAGGCCTGAAAATTGGGGGATCGCCCACCCCCAACTGGGGAATGGCATCCCTACCTGACCTCCTGATTCCATAACAGCATTTAAAAACAATAACATGTAGCAAGATTAAACTAAGAATGGTCACATACTGTCTCATTCTTGGATCTGGTTCCATTTCAGTATCCTATTTCAGGAATACCTGGTCTCTTGAATAGGACTTCTTAGAGGTGTCGATATAGATCATATTTCACTTGCAGTATATTATTCCATCGTAGGCTTTTGGAATAACTGTGGATGGTGGAAAAGATTATATATAAACATTTTAATAATATGTGTTTTTTTTAAAAAATCACTCCTGGAATTCTGCTGCCAGGTATGCTGGTTTGGAATGGAATTCTTCACAATCTGTTTAAAATGTTCCTACCCAGAATAAATTGGTGTCATCTGCAAATATGGTGACCTCATTGTGTTGCCTATGCAAACATATGTTAAGAAGCACTAGTCCTGGAATGAGCTTTTTGTCTACTTTTATTATGAAAGCACTCCTGCCTTCTTTATTCTTTTTAAGAGTATCTTATTAGTGACATTAATTATGAATTGGCATCAACTATTTGAGAACACACTTGGATCTCAATATTGGATAAATCCTTGTTACCCGCAGTGCTGGGGTTGTTCTTTCCCATCTCCTTTGTCCTTTGGATTGCAGATTGTGTTTTGCTCTCAAATACCAAAACCTATTGCCTGATTTCTCAAAGACAGATAATTGGACACAAGACTCATTTCAAACAGAGGGATACTTTCTCTGTGCTCAAAGAAAAAGAAGAAGAAGAAAAAGAAGCAGCACAATTTCATTTTTTTTCTAAGGCTGGTGAGGAGACATAAACATTAGAAAGTCTGAGACACAGATGGGGATTTGACTGGTAAAAGTTATTACTGATAGGATAGCAGTCGTTGAGATGGAAGATGTGAAAATCATAATAGCTTCTCAGGTGCATATTCATGATATGAGCTGTGTTACGGAGCAGGTCAAGCAATCAGTTTTACATTCATATCCTGAGCCTCAGTCATTTTTGTTCAAATGCTCTCCTGTGAGCAGCTAATTCAGCTGGGGCATAGAAATTTATTCTTGTGTGAAGACTGTCTTATTTAGCAAAGGCTGCAGGAGGGAAATTCAAAACTGTCCGTGACCTAATTCCAGATGACCAAGAGAACGCTGCTATTAGTTTTTTCGTTCTAATATGCAAGCTTGTTTGTTCAGGAAGAAGTCTAGATTGTTATTTGTTGTCCAACTAAGAAATGTTTTGAAGGTGTTAGGAACTGCATTTTTAAAAAAATCCATGTGTGGAAAATATTTGCATGATCAAAGGGTTTCTTGAGGTTCAGGACTGATATCCTTAATCAAATACTTTGCTTGTACATATCAGTGATAACACCTGAGTAGTTTACCAACATTATTGTTTATTATCTTGGGATATTCATACTAACGATTTGCTTGTATTGAGTTCTGAATGGCATGCACAAGATGATGACACTACACACATTTACAGTGTCACTCATCTGGAAGTTAAACAGATGTGAACCAAGCTTCCAAGGTAGGGACATAGGGTCTATCAGTCTTTGATACCCTTTGAGTGCTATAACTAATTTAATGTAGTCAGGCCTGATGTTCTGCACTGCAGGCAAGATCTGGTAGGTGGCACAGGATCCTGGGAATCTCAGTCCTGTTCACATGCTCTGTGGTCTGATTCATACATGGTTTTATGTCTGCCAGAGTTTGGGACTGAACTGCATTTCCCCATAGGGTTGTCAGGTTTGGCCTGGTATCACAGACCCTGTCCACTTCCCTCCCTCAGAGGCTAGATTTTCCCTCTGTTTTTCTGTACCCTCACAGACTGAGCAACCCTGGTAATGTGTATTCTTCTCTCCTGAAGAATCTTTAGCTGTCCCACCCTGTGTCAGTTAGATATAATGGCTCTTTGCTCAGCCCAGGAACCTGAGGGAAGGGGTAGGATCACCCTTTAACTTAAACCTTTGGAAATGGCACTTGAGATGCTTTTAAAATTCACATAACAAAAGGTTTTATTTAACTTTGAGGGGAAAGAATCAGGGGCTGAAAATATTGATATAAAATTAGTACAAGAACAGACTTTTGTTCTTACATATCAAGCTAATAAGAGGTTCTTAAATTATTCCCAGTTACTTAGATCTTTATATTGAGAGGCTTTTGTTCCAGTGTTTTCCCAAACACTCTAGTTCACTTTATTTATATAATCGCTGGCTCTTTTGTTACCCAGAACACTGGTATTTTCTTCCCAGTACTCAACCCCCTTCTCTTGGAACACCAGTACACTTCTTGAGTTGCTAACAGACTTTTAGGTCTTTAAAGGCAGCTTCTAACCACAACAGACCAGGGATCTCTACTCTGCAGAGATAACTCTTCCTGTTTGACTGGGCAGGGATTCTTCTTCTCTTTCTAAAAGATCTATCCCCTTTTCTTTTGCCTGAATGGGAGTTTTATTCTTCTACCCAAACTCTTGCCAAACTTCCCCTCGTTCTCTGTCTGTGTCCAAACTGCTCACAGTTAATGCTGAATTCAGATTATATTCAGTCACGGCTGAAATCTGACTTCATCAGCACTAAACCCTTTTCTGCCAGGGCTATTCCCAGATGGTCTCTTCTCAGTTAAGGCAGGAATCTGATTCGATCCTCTCAGCATAAAGCTTTCACAAGACTTTTTTTTCTGCTCAGCTGATGCTAACCAATCAGATTGCCTGGAGCAGCTAGTCACTCAAGGCTCTCTGGTTTTGTGAAGAATTAACCCTTCACAGTCCTGTAGTTGTATGTACAGCACTTTTAAGCCTCTTTAAAAGTGCAGTCTGCCACACCTGGCAACCCACAGAAGACTGGGGGAACATGGAGGGGTAGTCATCAGTGACGTCTTGATATCACTTCCAGGTATATCCAGAAATAACATCACTAGGGATTACTGGAGACTTTATGACAAAATTATAGTGTTTCTGGTGATTTCTAGAGAGGCATGATATCATATGGGTTTCAAGTGGTCACTGGCACCAACACTTTTTAGAAAATTTTCTTTCACCTGTCAGATATCCTGCCCCAAGTAGGCACAAGGCACCCCTATCTCCCCACTGTGGATTTAACCTTCCCTTGCCCGCATAAAGTAACTCTGCATAAGTACCTATTTCTGTCTTTAAAAGATACTTACATGTGTATTGTCAGGTTAAAGATTATACACACAGTACATGACATCTGTGGCTTCGATTGAGAACAGTGCTTGTGCAGACACAAGGTTCTCCCTCCACAGAGTGCAATATATTCTCACCTCTGGTCTCCCAAAGCAGCCCTAAAATGCCTCCCCCCCAATCAGGAAATCCTTGCACCTACAGAACACACTGTTTGGGATCTAAGTCAATCAGTGCAATCTTAGGCCCAATTTACACCTCCCCTCTGAAGTAGTTTGACTGGTGTCTTTTCCCAAGCTCATTTCACACTGGTTTCAAATTTCACTCCATGGGGTCTGAAGAGTACTAAGCAACAGCATTTGTTTAAAGCAGTATAATGCTAGCTTGACCACAGGAGGGCAATTAACGAATGTAAACAATAATTTATAAACTAGAACAAGTATGGTTTGAAACTAGAAACAGGTATAGACAGGGTTTTTTGAAACTAGAATGATTCTAGCGGGAAAGTCAGTTGTAAATTTGACCTTAAGCAGTTACCTTTCTAAACCTATTAACTTCAAAAGGTGTAACTCAGTAGGAGATAGTGCTGTAAATTGGACCAAAGCTTTGATTGTAGGAACGATATCACTCCAGTCTTGTTTTACCTACACTGACTCCCAATTTGCTTCTGGGCCCAATTTGAAATGCTGGTAGTGACTCCCAAAGGCCCATAGATCCAGGGAAGTTAACTGTGTTAGTCTGTTGCTGCAAAATAGTAAAAAGCCCAGTAGAACCTTTAAGACTAACAAACTTTATTGTTGCATAAACTTTTGAGAAACACAGCTCTCTTCATCAGATGCATCCTACGAAGAGAACTATGTTTCTCAAAAGCTTATGCAACAATAAAGTTTGTTAATCTTAAAGGTGCTACTGGGCTTTTTACTAAAGGCCCATGCCAGTTAGGGCTGGTGTACCTTAGGGACCACCCACTCCCATATGAGCCTACCTCTAGTATCATGAGCAACAGGCTGGGTCAGCTTTGCTTCAACTTAAGAAGGGATTTTTATTTAGTTCTCTGACCCATTCTCTCTCTGGCTGGGCCTTCCTTCAGTTGGCCTCTCAATCAGATTGCTCAGTCACTCACTTCTATACAGGAGCCCTGCAGGGCCAAAACGAAAGGACATGCAAAGCAGAAACTTGCGTCTAGAGGCTATTTGTATACAACACTACCTGACCACTGTGGTCATCTTCAGAGGCCCTGCTTTGTGTGGCCCTGCTATTCGAGGCTCGATGGGTGGCCTTCTTAGTTGTGGCACTGAAACTTTGGAACTCCATCCCCAGGGGGATTCATCTGTCACTTTCTATCCTTCTGCCAGTGGATACAGTCTTTTTTTTTGGCTTGGCATTCTGTCATTAACTCATATTAGCTGTGCTCCCTGTTTGTGTGTTTATGTGCTTTATTTTTTAAATAATGTGTATATAATTTTATTTAAAACACTGTTTTTAATGTTCTTAACTGTTTTCATGTTTGGAATGTTCTAATTTGTCTATCTTGGAGACCTGGTATTGGGTGGAAATGCAGCATAGAAATGTTTAAAACAAACAAATTCCATATCCTACCCGATATATGGCTTATGCCCGAGGTCATGTGTGAGCTGGCCCATTATGGCTCATTGTTCAAAGACATCACTTGATTCACAGCTGAGTGTTTGAATTGATGCCATTGGAAAATATTGCATTGGAGGTGATAACAGGAGATACGAGAGCTCTTATCTGTTGTGTTAAATCAGTTTCACTTATGCAAACTGTCACTTGTGTAATTCATTCTCATCTTACATTTTTTAAAAGTTTGAAACATTTAGGGAAACATCTTTCCAATGTACTGGGGCCTACAGGTTCCATTTCCCAGGGGCTCCTGCTCGAAGGCTTTCAATCACAAGAGGGGGACATAAACAATGGACATTCTACAAGGATTCAGTGAGTTCCTAATTTCACATTCTAATAAAACATTTATGAAAAAATATTTTTTTAAAAACTTGCCCAACATATTCTGAATACAGAATTGGAGCTGAATTTCCTTGGGGCTGTATTTGGCTTTAGCGTTTGCCACAAAATGTAAAAGTATACAGCATACATGTTGCCTTGACAAGACTTTTAAAACCTAGGCTCTATAGAATGTGCAATTGAATGGTTTTCACATCTAAGTAGGAATACCGTGTCCTCTCATATTACACTGAGCACAATCCAGTTCTCCACAGTGCATGTGTACAGAGGGATCCTCTTAAGGAATAACAGAGTCCTTGCTTCCTGTCCTTCCATAGCACTACGCAGTACTCTTGTGGAGAATAAAGGGACTGTATGTGTGTGTGTCTCATTCTTGCCACTCCTGGTGCTATGGGACTCAGTTTTTCCATCTGTTGGTGAGGCAGTGAAACATCTACTGCGATGGAAGGGGAACTATCCTGCTAATAGACAGAGCTTGGGGCATGATGTAAGGACTCAGAAAGTGGTACTTACCAGCAGTTTCTGAGCAGCAACACAACTTTTATATCTAGCCTTGCACTCCCATTATTCTTGATAGCCCAGTGGAGCTCTTATTCTCTAAATATCTAGGTAAGGGATCAGGGGATTCTCTTTGAGGAAATCATATCCAATTTCAGTTTGTAGGTTCTGGCAGTATGTCTTCCAAAAACCCATCTGGCCTACTGGCCTACTCTTTCCACTCAGTGAAGAAACATGAGCTCAGAGTTCATGTTTCTTGATTGCAAAGGACTGAGGAAGGGTTGGATGGGGATTTGGAAAGTGCACTTAGACCTCTTTAGTGTGGCCCAGTGTGCTCAAAGCCATGTGTACATGCTGAAAGAAAGAGGTTGCTGTCTAATATCATGTCCTAGGGGGACCTTTCTGCATTCAGGGGCTGCACACACATGGATTGTGCATATATTCTTTTCCCATTAATATATTTCCAGACTAGTTTTTGTTGAGCAGAGTGCATATGGCACAGCAGAATTTGTGCTGGGCTGTTGCTGAGGAAATAAAGTTTACATGGAGCCTGCTTTTCTCTTTGGTAAAGAAATATGAGTCCTTAATTTAAAAGAACTCATTGAGGAGAGGATAGAGTAGAGATAGCATTCAAATCTAACTAGCAATACTAGGATGGAAACAGGGCATGTCCTGCCCTCAAGATGGGGGCGGGGGAGAGAAAAAGAGAGGAGGAAGATTCCCTGAGTACAGCAATCTACACATCAAAGGGATGGTATCAGAGCAGTAGAAAGGAAGGGATACACAGGTCTTGACCTATCTATCGCTCTGGCTCTCTATAGCCCCTCTCTGAAGTTCTGAGGTGAGACTGTAAAGAACTTCCCTTCTAACACTTTCCATGTTGTGTCATTAGAGTAATCTTATGGTGCAAACCCTGTTTTTCTTTTTTTATGGCACAGAATATTATGTGTATCACAGAGAATGTTAGCAGCCCTCTGGACAGGTAGAGAACTACATAAAAGAGACTCTTTCTTCCCCTTATACCAGTTCTCTACAGGTTAAACTGACCAGAGCCAATTTGTTGATGCTTGAAACACTTCCGTTTTACTGGAAAATTGGACCTTTGTCACACAAAGCTATCCTCTGATGTAGATACTGTCACATTTTTTAGCCAGCATTCAGAGCTGTGTGACTTTGGCCTCTAGTCACAGTGTTAAAGTGGTTATGTTATAGCACTTCATGGTTTCTGATAATATCCAGGGATTTTTAAAATCCTCAGATGGTGGTGGAATACATGGAGGTGAGCCCAGAACAGTGGTGCGTGCGAACGAGGAGCTTAAAATTACATAATCAATGAAAAGTATCCAGAAATAAATTGTTATCAATTATGTTATGTAACTCTGCTATGGGTTACATAATTTGAGATCTCAGTTTAATGCTCCAGTCCAAAACCCAATGGTATTAGGAAATAAAACCTATTGAATTCAGAGGGATTTACTTCTGAGTAACTTCATTTATTTATTTAAAACATTTGTAAGCCCACCTTTCTCCCACATAATGGGGGCTGAAGGTAGGTAATAGATCAAAAAGGATATAAAACACAGTGTTAAAGATATTAAAAGTCAGGGGGGGAACCTCGTTAGTGACATCCATAAGAGATTTTAGTTCCTAAGAACCAAACTACAGAAGCCATCAAGAAATTCAGACAGCTCTGTTTAAAATTTACAACTTACAGCCCTTACAACATTGCAAAAGAGAGAGGCTTTTCTAAATTTCATCCAGTAGGGCTTGAGTGACTACAGAGAGAACTTGCGAGCAGACCATAATGGAATGAACTCTTGCAGGGTTTAGGATAACCAACAGGTACTGCAGTATTGACTGAGGTTGGTTTATGAGCCCGTATTAGGAGAGATGGTCCTTCAAGTATGTGGCCCCCATGGTCATGAAGGGCTTTAGAAGCAAGCACCAGCATCTTGAATTGGAATCAGAAACTAGCCATTGCAAATATCACAAAATAGGTGTGATATGCCCGTCCTCACAGCCCATCCCTGATAACAGATGACTGCCACAGTTTCTGCTAGCTATCACTTTGAATCCTTTTCTACATAGAACATAAAACACCTTTTGATCACTGTTGCATGGATCAATGTGGCCAAATCAGCAGTCTCCCAATGAGGAACCAAAGTGTACAGGTCAAAATAAAGTTGGTAAAAAGCACTTTTGCATTCTGCAGAACCCACTTCTCCAATAATAGTGCTCGGTGCTATGGGACTTCCAAGGTATTTGTGGTCTCTGCCAAAAAAAGTTGGACCCCATATGGAATAATGCCCATTCAAAGCAGATGCCTTATGAAGCAGTATCATCTCCATCTTATCAGGACTCAATTTGTGTATCAGCTGCTTGACCATACCAGTGAGGCACTGGCCCCAGCACAGGGATGTCAGGATCCACCAGCTTATTTAGTGATTCGTAACACTGGGTGTCATCCACATACTGGAGACAAACCACACCCAAACTCTGAGTGATCTCAGGAACCAGAGAACCCTGTGGCATTCTCATGTAGATGATCTCCCATTTTCTACCATCACCTTCTCTGTCCAGCCAACTAAAAAGAAACCCAAACTGCCTCAGAGCTACATCTTGAATCTCTATATTTGATTTCAGATCCTCCAACAACAGCAAGTGAGGACCAGGAGAACCAGTAAAGAAGAATTTTCCTCATCTAGTTGTAAATGAAGATTATTCCCCAAAGCCCCCATACACTGCCCTACAGCAGTGTATTAAGCGAGACTGAAATGGATTATGGGCAGACCAACATCCTGGGTACTCTCAAAAGTCAGAGACCCCCTACGCAAAATCAGATGGGTTCCCACTGGAGAGCTAGGTGGATGGTAATCAAAAGGGATACCCAACCCAAACCTGGATCTCAGGAACACAAATGTAAATGTCTAGATTTAGTGCAAACACTCCTGGCCTTTTCCTTGCTTCTCCTTCTGTTCTACTCTACCTGGCCTCAGATATATGATGAAAATAGTTTTCAGGTGCGTAGCTGTGTTAGTCTTTAGTAGCAGAACAGAACTCAAATCTAGTAGCCGTTTAAATGTTACCCAAAGGGTTATTTATTATTTAATTGGCAAAAATTAGCTTAGCAAGGGGTGTGGGTAACTGGTATCTCCACCTGTGTATACCAGGATTATTCCCTTAGAGAAGCATTGTAAATAAACCAGTCAGGTGTTCAACCGGTAAGGCTTTTATTGAAAAACAGTAAAAGAATGAAACATACACACAAAGCGCACAAGGGGAACACACAAGTTAACTAAGAAAAATAAAGAGAGGTGTGGAGGTATAGCAAAGGAGTAGTAAGGGTGATGTGTACCAGTCTTGGAGATTCAGGTCTGCAGAGAGAACAAAGCTACCAGTGCTTCACAGAAGTTCCCACGCATAAGTAGGGGTGCGAGGTTGATGTCAAGAACACACACACACACTCACTCACTCATACGCACACAGACACAGACACACAGAAGATGAGTGCATGTATTTATAGGAAAAATGTACCTTGAGGTGCTATGACAGGTCTGCCCCCAAACTAATAGCTCGATGCACTTACTGGAAGTTCCCAAGGACTTGGACAACTGCTTGATGGTTTTCCTGAGGGAGCTTGATAGCCCTCCTGGAGCTAGGATATGGCTGTTGATGATCATTGATGACCTCCAAAGCACAAGATGGGTGACACTTCCAGGTGTTATGGACAGGGGTCCGTTGGGACTGGAGCGAGGCGGAGCAAAGCTCTGCCAGCTCAGGACTGGCCAGTAGGGCAGCCATGGGCTGAATCAGATTCTCTATGGGCCCCCAAACCGATTGTCCCATCCCCTCCATTGTTCTCTATGATGGGGAAAAAAGTTAACTTTTTTCCAACCATAGAGAACAATGGAGGGAATGGGGGCAACCTGTTTGGGGGCCTGTAGAATTGGATCCCCTGGTCCAATCTTCTTGAAACTTGGTGGGCATTTCGAGGAGAGGCCCCAGCAGCTACCCTACAAGTTTGGAGCCTCTCCCTCAAACCCCCTTTCCTCCAGCCCCTCATATACCCTATGAGTTTTTGCCATTGATTTCAATGGCCCATAGGATATAATGGGGCTGAAACTGACATTCCCTTTCTGACACACTTCTGGTGATGTCAGGGGACGTGGCATATGCTAATGTGTTATGCTAATGAGTTATGCTAATGAGTTCTTGCACCTCTTTTTCTACAAAAGGACCCCTGGTTATGGATATGCTAATAACGGTAGATATGCCAAAGCGGGAAACAGGATCACGGATGAAAGAGGTTCAGTCAAAGTAAGATGCTGCCTTTCTTGAGAAACTCAATGTTATAAATTATGCATTACCTTTATGGTGGAGGACAGTTGTTTGCAAGCCAACCATTCAGCTCACTTCCACATAGTTTTACCAGGCTGGTGTTCTGGGGTCATTTCTGCACCAGGCAGTGTGTTGGTTTTAATATCTCTTTGGAGTGATGTTATATGAAGGGTGTTTTTTCTCTCTCTCTGGGTGACAACTACTCATCTGCCGAAGGTAACTGACTGCTAACATAAAGACTAACAAAATTTTCTAGGGTATAAGCTTCAGTATACTTCAGTATAAGTATAACTATAGGGTATACTTCAGTATAAGTATACTGAAAACTGAAAATACCAATAGTTACTTCTGTAGGAAACTGTAATCCTATGTCAAGAAGTGTTATGATGGATTTCTCAGCCTATGACCTTGAGCAGAATAGAACAAAAATAAATGTTACTCAAATTTATAGAAAATTATCCCTGATGTCAACCCAGTGGAAGCTTGATCCTGAATATAAGGCAACATTGTTCCAAGTAAGTTTTCTTAGAATTAGGGCACAAAAAAGTTTAAAACTGGGATACCAATTACTGAACCAAACCTAAAGTTGATGTGAAACTTGCTGCATTCTTTTTTCAAAGACACAAATGTTCTATTCACACAGTGCACTTTCCAGCAAATGAAATGGTGGATAAAATCCTTTTACATATTCTGACATGGTAAACATATGAATGAGGTTCTCAGAGGGTGTGGTCATACGGCAAGCTTATCCCAATTTGTTCACACTATAAATTTGATTGGGAATTTTTTTTTCGGGTTGGGATGATCACACTCCCAGAACTGCTTGCATTGTATGACAAGGCTCCAGGCACCATCCAGATAGCCATGCCGCTTTTTTTAGGTGGGGCCGCTTTTTTAAAAAATTGGCTTTGAGCATATGCACATGGCCGAATCACTGCTCCCACTGGGACTTGTTGTACTCCCTTCTTTTTGCAGGTCCCCTCCCAGAGAACAAAATTAACTGGCAACATACAACCAAGCACTGGAGTCTATATGTGCATTATACATTGAATTTATTCAGTGCAGGATTGCTCATGCACACAACGGTGGAAGCCTGGGGAAAAAAACATTGCTAGAAGGATGTTCAGACAACCTAATCACGATCATTGTGAGGGATGGCTATCCAGACCGGTGAAATCATGGATTCAAAGCGCAAATATCTGGAAAGTACTTGATTTTCCTGGTGTCAGAAAACTTGCTAGGGAACCAGGAGGATTGCGCGAGTGAGCCCACTTTGGTGCGGGAGGTGGATGCGGGTGTCTGATCAGCAATTTTAAATGCGAGAGGGAACAGTGGTGAAACTCGATCAACATGACCGTCTGACCATGGCCAGAGTGATGATTGCAGCACTGGCAGAAAACATGGTTGTCCAGTTCATTCATTAGTTTCTGACATGAACATGTACCTTGGAATAATCAGCACTACTAGTGAATTTGCCCAGAGGTAGACAGAGAGAATGAGTGAAGACAGAGAGAGACTAATGGCAAATAAGGGAATTCCTTTCAGAGACTCCCCCCACCCCAATGGTTGTGTTAAGAACACAACTGAATATTGGGGGTGGGGGAACTCATGCGTTGGAAGTACTGCAGATTGCTTTAATTTAGCATTTTCTAAAACCAGGAGGAGGGGCAATACAGATGTGGAGAGGGGAGCATAGCACAGAGCAAAAAGAAATGAAAGAAGAAAGCACAGCTAAAAAAATATGCTGTCCTGTGGCCAGGAGAAGGTGATCAGGACTCAAAGCAAAAGGACAGAGACCGGGGAAAGCCTTGGTAAATGCCTATGGGAATTGTGAAGAAATGGTGCATATGCACAGCAGGAGCTGAGTGAAAAGACACAGTGGATGCACATATCAGAGGGGAGAGCAAGCCCATGGATAGACACAGCGGGGAGTGGTAAAGAGATAGATGGCAACTATGCTTGTGGGAATGGGGGAGGGAGAAATGGTGAATGTACACAGCAGGGGGGGAGCAAGCCAGAGAGACATACAGCAGATGCAAACAGCAGGAGGGAGAGATGTTTGGATCAGGGAGAAAGCTCCTAGGAGAGAAGTGAAAGGAAGCCACTGCAAAATTAATAAAAGATAAAATGCTGCCATAAAAATTTAGTCTAAAAGTTCATATTTAGCCCTTTGCAATTAATATGAAAAGGCTTTGGAAAAGGAAAACCCTGGTGTATATAGTGCACTCCTTTGTTTCCCCCAGAAAATTTTGTAAGTCGTGTTCTTGATTTATAAATAGACTTTGCTTGAAATAATGGCTTTGGCTGCACATTTATAATGGAAGTGGGAAGTTGGCTTCTGCTCCCCCACCCCCCAACAGCCTGATCCTATGCCTGTCAGTAGGAGTTCTGTCATCACTTTTAGAGATGTGCGATTAGCAGCAAACACTGTTTGCCTAAGTCTTACCTTCTTATGCTGTGAATATTAAATGGTTACAAACCTAGTTCAAATGGGAAGGTAATTATATTTTAGGTTTAATTAAAATAGTCATAGATTGAGTAAGAGTAGAAGGGAAGTCTTTGGCAAGATCGTCTTGTATGTTCAGTCTGAGCAACCTGTTTCATTTGAAGCATGCAGGAGCCGCTTAGAAAACTACACTGGAGAAACAAGAGTGCTTATTTACAAAGGGTTACATTGTCATGGAGATGCCTCTGAACAGTCCTATAAAGAGGATTATGCTTGTATTAAAATAAACAAGGAACTAATATTTCATTTTAGTGTTCACATTAAAAATGTGGCAGAAATACTTTACAGTGGATTTGATTAGAAGAATGCAAGCATGACTTCTAAGCACATTGACTTGAAATCAATGGATTTAGATGGGTGCAACCTTGCTTTAGGATGGCACTGTAGAGCTGCTATATAAACACAAGTTGTTTATATTATGGTGTGGGCTGATGATGATTATAGATAGGGACTGCAAGATGAGATGATGTGTTTTCTGTGATCCACACGACTTAAGGATATGATATAATGAAAACCGGTGAAACATTAAAGAGTTGTTCATGAATACTCATTTTTTGCAGGATTTTTGTGAAGGTTTCCCTTTACGTTGTAGCTTGTCATTTTCTTCGGATCATACATTATCACTAGTGTCTGATTATGAGATATTCTAAGACCATTGTTGAATCACACATTCTGAAGGGCTCCAGCCAGGCAGGCCAATCTACCAAACAGTTAAGCTCAAGTACTAGGTACTCTGATCCTAAAGATATTTAGACTGCAATCTGTAGAACAATTTCATGGGTGTAAGCCCCACTGAATAAAATGGGTTTTATTCAGCCTGTGAGTGGTTACAGTAGTCAATCCTTTTTACCTTTGTTCTTGTCTTGCTAAGCAAAATAACAATACCATGTTGAAGAGTTGTTCAGAGTTTTCTTATTTTAAGTTTAGAATTATCACACTACTGCAGTCAACACAATTAGTGTTCTACAAGCTGAGAACCTGCAAGGAGTTGCAGGAGGCACTACACTTTCCCCTGTATCCCCCTCCCCACGATAATTCCTCTTCCCTCCTAGCAGCCCCCATATCCTCTACTTTGTCTGCTTCCTCCTCTCCTTCCCACACACCCATTTACTTTGTTGCTACCTTCATCTTTATTATTTAGTTACTTCATTTATAACCCACATTTTCCCACAGTGGGACCCAAAGCAACTTTCATTATTGTCCTCACCTCCATTTTATTTTATAACACTGTGAGGTAGGTTAGTCAGAGTGTGTGTAACTTCCCCAAAGTCACCCAGTGACCTCCTACGGAGGAGATTTGAACTTGGGTCTTCCGGATCTTAGTCTGACACTGCTATACCTCACTGGCTTCTGTGTAGTGAGAAGAAGAGATTGGGTTTATACCCTGCCATTCACTCGGAGTCTCAGAGCAGCTTACAAACTCCTTCCCTTCCTTTCCCAACAACAGACACCCTGTGAGGTAGGTGGGGCTGAGAGAGCTCTGAGAAAACTCTTGAGAGAACAGCCCAACAACAGACCCAAGGTCACCCAGCTGGCTACATGTGGAGAAACAGGGAATCAAACCTGGTTCTCAGATTAAAGAGTGCTGTCAGATAGTAGTCATTCACTAGGTGGGTTGCTGCTGAGCCTGGGTGAGTTGTGCCAGTCATGGGACAGTAGGTCACCTGGTGATTGCTGCCAGGCCTGGCCCCAATGAGTCTGTCCATCCAGGTCAGGGAGGTGGCCTCTGAGAGCAGGGGTGGCCTCTGAGCCCAGAACAGCCTTAGGAAGAGCTCTGTACCTCTCCCTGCCTTTTACGGACAGAAACTAGAAGACTAGTAGTATTTTTGTTATTTGCTACAGGCACTGCTTCTATGACTTTGGGGGTCTAAAAAAACCCAATGTATTTTTTTCAGAGTTCAGATTTTTTTTTGCAAACCTGAGGCTTTTTTCAGGTTTCTAGAAAGATCTGCCTCATTTGTTCATGGCTCCAGTCTCTGGATTTAAGTATCCACAGATTTGACCATGTTTAGAATTAGACATATTGATTACTGAATTATCCCTCCCCCATACCATCACTAGTATAAGTTAGAATAATTACTTACGGTCAAAGCAGATGTGATGGAAGAGCTGTGAACTGATGTTCCAGTTATTAAAAAACATTTTATCTGGGCTGGCCCTTTTTCCTTGCACCATTTTCTTGATTAAATCTCTCTTTCTGTCTTACACTTACACTGGAGCTGTTGTTTTCCCCATGGTAATATGCTTATAAAATTTGTATATTTTTCTCTGTAGTATATGAGCACATGAGCGTGCATGTGCGCACGCACACACACACTTTCCTTTTCCAAAACATTTACATAGCTGAGCCCTCTTTTGGGGTGTCATACCTAAGTGTGATGGAGACCTGCTTGAAGAAGCTTTTGCTGAAATTAATGAAACTTAAATTAAAGTGCTTCAGCTTAATGGAGCTGTCCATTTGTCAGCTTCATGACAAATCCTGTTCCACTGAATAATAGAATTGTCTGTTCTTTTTTATTAACTATCTTGCTCTCCTGTCCCTCCTGCTGGTAGATATTCTCAACATGTAATGTTTTCTAATATAAGTTATCTAAATATTTTTTAGCTTGGAATCTGAAATGGATTATCTGTACTAAAAGACACTGGAGGAACAGTATGCATTCCTTTCTAAAAATGTGATTTATTCCTTCAGAGACCATGTCTGATGGCTGCTGAATCAAATTCTAGGAAATCAGCATTTCTGCTGCAGGCAGAACAGCCTCACGTGGTGCTGAATCCCCTACAATGTCATAATAGGAAACTTCCCACTAGGGGGCATATCAGCTGTTTTACTTGCTCCCCATGTACAGAAAAGTCTGTGGATAATGAACTGTAGGCAAAAATGATCGCACCGAGGCAAGCTGTTTTAGTAACTAAGAGAAGGGGGTGCTGCACTTTCTGGGCTGGGTGGAGCTGTTTCTTAAATAGCTGGGTAGAACAGGGTATTCTGTCACCTGCAGCCATTTATTACCTGTGCATGACAACTGCTGTGGTTAAAATTTCAGCTTCCATACAGATCTGGGTGTCTCTGTTTAGAGTTGGAGCTTTTGGAGCATGAAGTGCTTTTAGAGAGAAGCTCTCTCAATACAGATTCCAAACTGTTAGGGAACAGTAAATGTTCATACGTAACACCAGAAAACTCATAAGAACAACAAATGTTTTACATCATTGCTCATTAATTAATTAATATTCCTGTTGTACTTCTCTCCCCAAACAGCTCTTACTCATTCTTAGAGATGTCAATTTTTGGTGAGATTTTTTTCATAGCTACTTGGGCAGTCTGAGACATAAGTTTCAACAGGCCTAAGAAATAGAAACTTATTGCCCTGTATCTATGGTACATACCTATATGAGACTTCCAGACCATATGAAATTGTGGGAGCCAATGAAAAACAGAACAAGCAATTTGTCTAAACAGTGTATTATGGCTCAGTCCAGATGCTTCTCTAGGACATAAAGTGTGGGCTTGTGCAGTTATAGCAGAACGTAGTCTGAGACGCAAATTTGTTTATGTGACATGCTTACTCATGAAAGACCAGTTCCAGATGTTCTTGTGCATAGGCAGGAAGGAGGACAGCTGGTGGGAAGAAAAAAAGCCACAGTAATCAGGGGGCATTGATCCCAGGGCAGTGAAAGCACTGACCATTGTTAGCAGGATTTAGAGGCCAAAAATATATGAATACTACTTTATACACACTTCAGCCATCCAGCCATATCTGGCTTTAAAATAAAAATCAGGTAGCCACAAATGTAAGGAGAGTAAAAAAGGGAACTAAGAGAAGCTGAAGGATACTGAACAACCTTCCATTTTCTCAAAACAGACAGTGCCTGTAGGCTGAGACTGGACAATATTCTTCAGGGAAGTAAAATGTGAAAATGAATTCAGTGCACAGACTGCTTCTGTAACAACTGATCATGACACAAAGCTGCCAGATGCATCATATTTGGTGTAGTGGTTTGGTGTAGTGAGCCAGTTTGGTGTAGTGGTTAAGTGCGTAGACTCTAATCCGGGAGAACCGGGTTTGATTCCCCACTCCTCCACACCACCACATGCACCTGCTGGATGACCTTGGGCAAGCCATAGTTCTGGCACAGCTGTTCTTGAAAAAGAGCAGTTTCTGTCAGAGCTCTCTCAGCCCCACCTACCTCACAGGGTGTCTGTTGTGGGGAGGGGAAGGGAAGAGTTTGTAAGCTGCTCTGAGACTACTTTGGATAGTGAAGGGCGGGGTATAAATCCAATCTCCTCCTCCTCCTCCATCATATACCTCAAAAGTCGAAGGTTATCATTAGCACCACCACATTCAGAAGATTTATAAAAAAAACCCCAAGAGAAAGTAGTACTACACTATCTGATTCATGTTATTTTCAAAGATCCAGGCTTGTGGCCTGAAATGACGGATTCTGTCTGGTGTCTTAACTTTTGAAGAAACTCTCAATATACCATATCTTGATCCTACCAGCTTTTCCAATGATTGCCTCTTCTTGCACAAGGCAATCCAATATGTTGTAGTTACAAAATTCCAGACTCTCCAAAATGAATTTGATTATCTTGATACATTTCAATCCACTTCTGTCTTGGTTGTGGGATTAAAATTGTTTTGGTAACCCTGATAGATGATCTGTGCTGATAAAGGGAGTGTGACTGTTGATTCTTTAAGATTTTTCAGTGACTTTCATTACCATTTATTATGCTGCCCTTCTGGATTGTCTCTTGATGTTGGGAGTTGGTGGCATGACATTCAAGTGGTTCAGCTTCTAGCATTCAGGTAAACTCCAGAAGTTGATCTTGGGGAGCATTGCATTATAGGATTTCTCAGCAGTCGCTGCTGTTCTCCATGCTGTTTAAAATGTGCATTAAACTGTTGGGTGATATCATCAGGGATTTTGGAATCAGATATCATTAATATGCATAAGAACAAAAGAACATAAGAGAAGCCAATGTTGGATCAGGCCAATGGCCCATCCAGTCCAACACTCTGTCACACGATGGCCAAAAACACCAGGTGCCCTCAGGAGGTCCACCAGTGGGGCCAGGAGGATACTAGAAGCCCTCCCACTGTTACCCCCTCCCCCTCAAGCACCAAGAATATAGTGCATCACTTGTTCCAGACTGAGAGTTCCTATCTATACTTTATGGCTAATAGCCACTGATGGACCTCTGCTCCATAGGTTTATCTAATTCCCTCTTGAAGCCGTCCATGCTTGTAGCTAACACCACCTCCTGTGACAGTGAATTCCACATGTTAATCACTCTTCGGGTGAAAAAGTACTTCCTTTATCTGTTCTAACCCGACTGCTCAGCAATTTCATGGAGTGCCCACAAGTATTGTGAGAAAGGGAGAAAAGTACTTCTTTCTCTACCTGCTCTATCCCATGCATAATCTTATAAACTTCGATCATGCCACCCCTCAGTCATCATTTCTCCAAGCTAAAGAGCCCCAAGCACTTCAACCTTTCTTCATAGGGAAAGTGTTCCAACCCTTTTATCACACTAGTTCCCCTTTTCTGCACTTTTTCCAGTGCTATAATATTTTTTTTGAGGTGTGGCGACCAGAACTGTACACAGTACTCCAAATGAGGTCGCACCATCGATTTATACATATGATACCCACCCCTATTTCTCCTCTACATCTAAATCAGGTGAAGCTGTGGACATTCTGGCCAAGACTTTGGAACTGGTAGTGGCCTTGTGAACACTAATCAAACTGAAGTGTAGTTCAGACAATGAATGATCTAATAACCCAGGATAGTAGCATTTATTTATTATATTTTTATTTATTTATCGAACTTATATCCTGCCCTACCCCACAAGTGGGCTCAGGGCAGCTCACAACATATAAAATAACAGTAACATTGGTAATATAAAAACAATTAATTTAAACAATCAAAGCAAGAAGGCACAAATACACTAAAAGTCCAACGTCTCCTGTAGCATTTTAAACAGACGGTAATAGGCAGCTCGATTTATAGCAGTTTTTAAGAAGATGGTGGTAGGTACCCTGATATACACTGAGCAGGTACCAAGGGCACCAAAGGCAGGGGAGGCCGAGATGGGCTGGGGATTACCAGGAGGTGTTGATCTGTGGAGGAAGGCTCTCCAGGGCACATGTGGGGGGAGAGGTGGTTCTGTAGATATACTGGGCACAGGCCACATAGGGCTCTGAAGATCAGAACCATCACCTTGAACCCGATTTGGTATTCAATTGGCAGCCAGTGCAGTTGGCAGCCAGTGCAGTGCATGTCCTTTCCCTTTATCCATCCCACCATCCTTTGTTCTTCTTTACAGCATGTACAAGCAAAACTTTTCTGCTTAACATATGCACACCCACAGATAACAGAACAGTTTAGGAAAACTGGACTTCCGTATATAGAATCAGAAGCCTTTCCAAAGCCAGTGAGACGGTATAATCATTGACAGTGGAAATGCTAGTCACAAAAGTGTAACTCAGGCTGTTCATGTTCCCAGTGTCCCTGACATGTGAATATCTACTAATACTGAGTCACTGTTTTCCCATGCTGTCCCAGTTCCTCCTGCTCAGGAACACCAAAAAAACGGGTCCCAAAAAATCCCAGAAAGATTTGGGATTAACCGGGTATCAGGAGTCGGTGCTTGCAGGATCCCAGGATGGTTTTTACCCCCCCCCCCCCCCAAAAAAAATCTTCCCAAGTTTTCTGTATCTCCCAGGGCTTGGTATCATCTTGCCAAGTTACTTTAGGTAAGATACTGTCACTTTCAAGGAGTTTTGTTGTTTTTGAAAAGTTTGTTCTTGGCTGGAATTGGTTTGTGCTGGGTTCACTTTTTTTGAGTTCACTGACAGTGGCTGGACCCCCTGGAACTAGTCCATGTGCAGTAACTTCCCCAGTCTCAGTCTATACTGAGGCTCTCCATTAGGGCTGTTCCACAGACTGACATATTATCTGACTGATGACACCTGTGGTAGTAATTACACACTGGTGACCTTGGCAGGAATCATCATAGGCCTTCCAAGATTTGCTGATCACCTTTGGTAACTATACCATCAACCCTCTACTCCCATAACTTTATAGTTATAAACAGCACACTCCCAATCCCCATTGTGTAAAGGGAAAGGATGAAAAAACATGATGTCTTCTCAAAGCATCTAAATCTAAAAGGTGAACTAGGCACAAAAGGAGAATGGTTGTATACCACCTAACTCCTCAAAAGGGCAATGGTCTTCCACAATTCTGCTACATGTGGTATCATAATTGGAGTAACTTTCATAGCAACAAGTTGCTACAACAACTTTGGTACAACAAGTTGAATCAAAACAGGTCCAGAAATGGCGTTTTAGGACCTCCATACTACTTGTATTCCCAGAAACTCAACTATGGTTTATACATGTGACCTTGGCTGACTGCCGGTGAGCCTGTATACTGTGCATTCACACTATACACCACCAGCCACAGGATCATGTGCCAATATTTAGTTTATCCCATTACCAATGTTTCATCTCATTTTTTTCCTCTACTGAGCAGAGTAGTTTACATCCTAAGCAGAATACAACTGCTGTAATCTTACAATGGGTGATGGGCAGTGCAAGACCCTGCATGGCTCCAGACTGATGCTGAGCAGGGCTTCCTGTGTTCATGAGTGGCTGCTCTTGCGCACAGCTTAGAGGGAACATTGCTTAAAATTGCTAAACATGAACAATTGTCACCTAATTGTTGTATACTGTGATACTGCTTATTTTAGTTTACAAAGCATGACTTTGCTCATTCATTCAGTGTGATATCTAAACCCGCCCTGACATGGGCATATTGCTAACATTGGCTTATCACCAGCTCTGCTAGCTGGTATCCTATTCTTACAGCAAAAAGAAGCATTGGTATGGAGACAAATAAAAGGGTTTTTGGCAATAAAACAAAGCTTCCTTTCTGGCCTGCAACAGGCCAATCAGCAGCAAGGCATCAGAGAGAGGCTACACTAGAATCCATATACCCCACATACTCAGCTGCAGTTCTGTCAACACTCTCAGCTGGGCACACAGGAGTACAACACAGCACAGGATGTTTTACCTTCTGCCTCTGGCTCTTCCAGGAGCAAGCTCATGGAACTTGGCCTGACATAGGGTGGTAGAAATGGGGTCACCTCTGAAGAGTTGGGATTTTCTCCTGCTTGAGGCTGCATAGATGGGAGCCAGCAAAACATGGTCACCTTTCAGAGCAAGAGAGGCAAAAACAACACTGATGGGCATGAACAACAGCAATATAGACCAAGACAGGGAATATTATAGAGAAAAGCATAGTGCAGTGTGGAGACAAGGGGTGTGATCACACTGATGGCTTGGTGTGATATGGCGCCACCTCTAATTGTACCAGTTTAAAGAGTTTCAGGGGATATCATCCAGACAGCACATCCCGCTGCAGGCTACCCATGCTGCCATCCCCTGGTCAAGCATCCACATTACTGCAGTGCCTCAGCCATGGAGTATGCTGCTGGGTCATTTTTTAAAAATGCAGGTGGGTGCGTGTGCAGTGCCTCAGCCATGGACTCGAAACCCCCACAACCCCAGGGGCATAAATGGATCTGCAGGTTCAGACCACGCACTGCCCTGCATTCAGACATCTGTCCATGCGCAATAAATGTGCAGGGAACCGAAAACACCACTTGTGATCTGCTGCCTTTTTAATCCAGCTCCAAGTCATCCTACGACTGGGTGCATATGCCTGAGAAATGCGAGCCAGAAGCTGCCCAGGAATCACCTCAGACCTGAGGAGAGTACCGCTGCCACTGCCACCACCATGGTGAAGGTGTCGTTTAACTTGGCCTTGGCGCAGAAGGAGGCCGGCAAGAAGGATGAGGAGGAGGGGAAGGAGGGCAGCAGCCTGGGCCAGGTGCTGATTGTGCCCACCGATGGCAAGGATCCCGAGGCAGTGCCTGTTCGACAAAGGAGAGCTTGGTGTTGGTATATGTGCTTCGGGCTGGCTTTTATGCTTGCCATTGTGATACTTGGGGGTGCCTATCTGTACAAGTATTTTTCACATCAGGAAACTGGTGTTTACTTCTGTGGAATAAAGTATATTGAGGATGGCTTGACTCTAACAGAACCCAACGCAGGCGCTCCAGCTCCTTGTTACCAGATAATTGAAGAGAACACTCAGATCCTGGAGGAGGAGGATGTTAAGTTCATCAGTGTGCCCATTCCAGAGTTTGCGGACAGTGATCCAGCTGATATTGTTTACGATTTTCAAAGGAGACTTACAGCTTACCTTGATCTTAGCCTAGATAAGTGCTATGTCATTCCTCTAAACACATCAGTTGTTATGCTGCCTAAAAACTTCTTGGAGTTGCTGATCAATATCAAGGCTGGGATGTACTTGCCTCAGTCATACTTGATCCATGAACAGATGATTGTTACTGACCGCCAGAGGTGTCGACTTTTAGAAATCCTGGGGGGGGGCGGGGGCTCTTACGCCGGGACCATGTCCCCACCGCCTCTCCCCCCTGAGCCTGGCCTGGCCACTCCTGCCTCCGTGGGGCCAGTTGGGCAAATGCCCAGCATGCTGGCATCACACGGAAGTGACGCCAGCACACTGGGCACGTTGCTGGGGCGACGCTCTGGCAATCGCCCTGAAACTCTATGGTGCCATAGAGTTTCGGGGCGATTGCTAGAGCATCACCCCGGCAACGTGCCCAGCTGGCCCCATGGAGGTAGGAGTGGCCAGGCCAGGCCCGGGGGGGGGAGAGGCAGCGGCTGCTGGCCAGCCGGCTGGTGGGCCAGTGGGCGAGCGGGCAGGCAGGCAGGCAAGCGAGCAGGCCTGTTGGACACTCCGTTTTGCCAGGGGAGGCTGAGTCTATGCTGACCGCATAGAAAATATGAATCAGCTGGGCTTTTTGTATTTATCACCTCTGTCGTGACAAGGAGGCATACAAACTGCAGCGTAAGGAAGCTCTGAGAGGAAATAATAAACGTGAAGTGAATAACTGAAGATCCAACACTTTGAGAACAGATTTGCTGTAGAAACCTGATAAGTATTGGAGTCGGGAGTCCATGGAATAGTGAAACAGCTAGATCTTTATTGCTGGTCCGGATGAAGCATACAACCCAGGGCTCCAAGCCCTCCTTTTATGCTGGTCAGGGACAATCCCCTGACCTCACCCAACTGGCCTGATAGGCTATTAGAAGTCTATTTACATTTCATAGGTTCCCTGGGAGAAACCTAGGTACAGGATTGGTGGCCGGTTTGAATCCACCTGGCCTTTGTTCTACCTGGCTGAAGCTCAGGTAGTTTCTTGGCCATGTGCTCTGGCCATGCTCTGGCCATGTGCTCTGGCCATGCAGTCGCAATGAAGGGAGCACATGGCGACCGCATGGTCAATACATAACACCCCTCCCCCCATAGTCCAGAACCCCTCTGCACACATAGTCTTTGAGATAGTCCGGGCGTCTGCGCTCACGTCCAGAGCGCCGGGGGGTTGTAAGGCGGGGCGTGTTGCTAGTGTCGGCAGGTTGCGGTGTGGTTAGTTGTTCTGCTGGCGGGGCCTGTCTGCTCGGGGGTTGTTCAGGTGTGGATGGTGCGACTGCTTCGTCCGCGGGCAGGAGCGGCATCTCCGCAGTCTCCGGATCAGGGTCTGGCGCTGCTTCTGGAGTCGTGTCGATGTCACGGTCTGTTGGTGCAGGGAGTTCGGGGGCCTGGGTATCATCGTGGTTCTGGGTACGGCGTCGAATCTGGTCAATGTGCCGTTTCCAGACTACGCCATCTTCCGTAAGGACCTCATAGGAATAAGGCCCTGTGACTCGGACGATCCTCGCGGGGAGCCATGTTGGACCCCGCGCGAAGTTCTTTGCATATACGGGGTCTTCGGGAGCAAATCCTCGGGCAGCTGGCCGGTCCTCCATTGTCGGGTTCCCCTCGATTGCTCGGTCGGGATGTAGGCGGTCCAAGACGGTTCCCAGTCGCCTTCCCATCAGAAGTTCGGCTGGCCGGCGCCCGGTCCCTGAGTGGGGTGTGTTCCGTTGGCAGAACAGGAACTTGTACAGCTGCTCTTCCCAGTCGCCATGCTCCATCTTCTTTAACGCGTCCTTCGTTGTCCTCACCATGCGCTCGGCCTGGCCATTGGTTGCGGGGTGGAACGGAGCGGAGCGGATGTGGCGCAGACCGCAGGCTTCCACAAACCGTTGAAACTCGCCGGAGGTGAAGGCGGTCCCGTTGTCGGTCACGAGAGTTTCTGGCATTCCGTGTGTCGCGAAGATCGGCCAGAGACTTCTTAAGGCAGCGTTGGTGGAGGTCGAAGCTACCGGCACTACCTCAAGCCACTTGCTGTAGCTGTCAACAACGATAAGAAACAACCGGCCCTGGACCGGTCCCGCGAAGTCTAGGTGCAGGCGGGACCAGGGCTTGTTAGTAGATTCCCAGGATCGGACAGGAGCGTGTGGCGGATCTGGCCGTGACTCCTGGCATTTGGTACACTTCTGGACCCGCCCCTCAATGTCTTTGTCCAGGCCTGGCCACCATACGTAACTCCGGGCCAGAGCTTTCATGCGCACAATTCCCGGGTGAGCCTCGTGGAGGGCCTCTAGCACTCGGGGCCGCAGGGGCCCGGGGATCACCACTCGAGATCCCCATAGCAGGCATCCCTTGTGGGCCGATAGTTCGTGCCTGCGTGCCGTGAAAGCGGCAAAATCTGGTCCCGGTTTTTCCGGCCACCCCCTTCCCACCCAGTCCGAGACACGGGAAAGGATGCGGTCCCGCCGCGTGCGACGGGCCACATCTGATACCTGTACGGGGCACTCCGGTAGATCCTCTAGGAGCGCGACGTGGAAAGCGGGAGCCGGATCAGGGTCGCAGGACGGGAGGGGAAGACGGCTGAGGGCGTCTGCATGACCCATCGCCTTCCCCGGGCGATGTACCAATTCGTAGGAGTAGCCTGACAAAAAAATTGACCACCGCAGGACCCGCGGGGACAGCATGTGAGGGGTCTGCCTGTGGGGGGCAAGGAGACCCAGCAGCGGCTTGTGATCTGTGGCCATGGTGAACGACCGTCCGTAGAGATAGTCATGAAATTTCCTGACGCCAGCTACGATTGCTAGGGCCTCCTTGTCGATCTGGGCGTAGTTTCGTTCTGCCGACGACAGGGTCCTGGAGTAGTAGGCAACCGGTACCTCCTTTCCGTTGGGTAGCCGGTGTCCCAAGACCGCCCCAACGCCGTAGGGGGATGCGTCGCAGGCCAGGATGACAGGGAGCCTCTCATCGAAATGCGCTAAGACCGCATTTGAAATTAATAAGTCTTTGACGGCCCGGAAGGCTGCATCATGCTTGGGACCCCAGGCCCAAGCCGCTCCCTTGTCCAGGAGACGATGCAGGGGTTCAGCGACCGCCGCCTTGTGCGGAAGGAAGGCGTGGTAGAAGTTCACAAGTCCCAAGAACGCCTGGAGTTCCGCCTTTGAGGACGGGCAGGGTGCACCTGTAATTGCCACTACCTTCTCCTTTGTAGGGTGAATGCCGTCTGCGGTGACTTGGAACCCCAAGAAGGTCACCGAGGAGACTCCCAGGGTGCACTTGTCTTTTCGAACCTTGAGACCCGCGTCCTGGAACCTTTGCAGCACCATCCGGAGGCGAGCTGCGAACGTGTCGGCGTCCGGGGCGGCGATGAGGACGTCGTCGAAGAACGGCTTCACTCCTGGAACATCTTTTAGGAGAGAATCCATTAGATTTTGAAAGATTCCGGGTGCTACGCTGACCCCAAATTGGAGGCGTTTTACCTTGAACGCTCCCTTGTGAGTCACAATCGTTTGTGCCTCGGCCGTTGCTTCGTCTACGGGAAGCTGCTGATAGGCTTGGGCCAAGTCTAATTTTCCAAATATTTTGGCACCCGCGAGGGAGGCTAGAACATGGCTGACCACCGGTACCGGGTACGCGTGGTCCTGTAATGCCTTATTAATTGTACATTTGTAATCCGCGCAGATGCGGACTTCCCCGTTAGCTTTGAGGGGGGTCACAATGGGAGTCTCCCACTTGGCGTGGGAGACCGGCTCGAGCACCCCTTGTGCCACGAGCTTTTCCAACTCTGCCTCCACTTTGGGCTGGAAGGCGAGTGGTGGCCGGCGGACGGCCACGCGGATGGGCCGGACTGCCGGGTCCAGGTCGAAGGAAACCGGGGGTCCTTTGTAGCAGCCCAATGAGCCATCGAAAACGGCGGGAAATTCCTCGCAGATGGATGAGAAGTCAGTAGAGCCCATGCGGTGTATTCCGGTCCACTGCACTCCAAGCGGCTTGAACCAGGCGCGACCTAGGAGACTGGTTAGATTGCGCTCCACCACGAGAAGGTCCAGCAGGCCATTAAAGGCATGGTACTGGACCCGGACCCTGGCTAGCCCCTTAATAGCCACTGGGTTTTTCTGGAAGTCCCGGAGGACCAACCCAGCCGGCAGCCGCAGCCAGCGTGCCCCCTTCGGGCAGAGGCGGCGGAACGTAGCTGCGGACACAATTGAATATGCTGACCCTGAGTCCAGTTCCATGGAGCAAGGAACTCCCTCTATTCGGAGAGACACGGAAATTGCGCCCGGGATGGGCTGAGGCAAGTTCATTACCGTGGCCGTGGGAACGACACTACCCACTTCTTCGAAGTTCGCTGCTGGGGCACGGTGGCTGTTCCTCAGGCGGCAGGCCCGGGCGAGATGTCCTGCTTTCCCGCAGGCGCGGCAGATGGCATCACGGAAGCGGCATGTCCGTCTGTCGTGGGGGTCCCCACAGCTGGCGCACGTTGGGGCCTGCCTGTTGAGGGAAGCAGGAGAGGGAACAGAGACAGATGCTGGGCGCCGGCCCTTGGGCCTGGGGACGCCGGGCTCACCCTTCTTCGAGCGTGGTTGCATCCGGTGGACGTCCTCTTCTTCGCTTGAGTTGGGTTCGGGAGGAGCCGCCTGGTGGACTTTGGTGGCTGCCTTGTCCTTTTGCGTTGTCTCGAAGGCTGCCGCAGTTTCGAGCATCTTCTCCAAGGTTGGCTCCGGCATTGCAATGAGGCGCCGGCGGAGCTTGGCTTCCCGGACCCCTCCCATGAAGGCGGTCTCCACATGGTCATCCATGTGGCGGAATTCGCAGCCCACGGCTAGTCGACGGAGTTCAGCCAGGAAAGTGGCGGCTGACTCCCCCGGCTGCTGCTGGCGCTGTATGAACTCCCAGCGCCTGGCCAGTTTTGATGGCTTCGGGGCGAAGTAATCGCCGAGGGTCTTGGTGAGCACGTCGTAAGACACCTCGGTGGGGTCTTGCGGGGCTAGTAGGTTCTGGGCCACCCGCATGACCTCCACCCCTCCGGAACTCAAGAGCCAGGCACTCTTCAGGTCCGCATCTGTGATTCCGCGGACCTTAAAGGCACAACCCAGCGTCTTGAGCCAGGACTCCCACGTCTCGGGGCGAGACGTATTGAAAGGGGTAATTGGTCCCGGAGCGTTTGCCATATTTACCAGAGCAGGAGCGGCAGCGGCTGTTTGAGCGATGTCCTCGTGTCTTGCGGCGGTGCCGGGGAGCGCTGAGGCTTGGCGCTGGCTAGTGCCGGAGGATTGGGCTCAGAGCGGCTTGCGGCGAGGCGTTGGAGCGCTGGAGCTCGGAGATGCCTGCGGCCGGCAGGACGGAGCTCGCTGTGCTGCTGTGGTCTGCTGGAGAGTCGCTCATCGGGATCCCATCCTCGTCGCCACTGATAAGTATTGGAGTCGGGAGTCCATGGAATAGTGAAACAGCTAGATCTTTATTGCTGGTCCGGATGAAGCATACAACCCAGGGCTCCAAGCCCTCCTTTTATGCTGGTCAGGGACAATCCCCTGACCTCACCCAACTGGCCTGATAGGCTATTAGAAGTCTATTTACATTTCATAGGTTCCCTGGGAGAAACCTAGGTACAGGATTGGTGGCCGGTTTGAATCCACCTGGCCTTTGTTCTACCTGGCTGAAGCTCAGGTAGTTTCTTGGCCATGTGCTCTGGCCATGCTCTGGCCATGTGCTCTGGCCATGCAGTCGCAATGAAGGGAGCACATGGCGACCGCATGGTCAATACATAACAAAACCCTTATTTGTGAACAATGAGAGATTACATTTTGCAACAGAAGACTGGAAGAACCTCACTGGCCCTGCCCTTTCTCTCATATGCTGTGATTTTTATTTTAAATTGGTTATGTAAGTCGTGGACCATCCTTCATAGCAGAACACCGACACTTTCTCTTCTGATGATACACCATATGTGTTTTTTAAAATTGTGTTTCCATATTTTTAAAGAGTGGTTTCTTCATGTTGAATAGCAGTTGTATAATGGCTTAGTTGTAGTGTGTTTCATGTAACAAACCTTGACGAAGTAGCAGAAGGGGTCCATAATACGTCCCATCTTCTAGCCCGATTAGATAGAATGATCCCTCTGAATTAAAAAAAAAAGTGTACAAATTTAACTGCAACAGTTGAGAGTCCTAATGACATATTACTAGTGATATGGGTGGTTTTACAGAGATTGGAAAAAGAAATTTAATAAAAAGTGCAATTTCTTGGAGTGTGTGTGTGATTTTAAAAAATGCAGTCATACTTAAGTTTGATTTTTGCCATGGTATATTAATATGTGTCAGTTGTAACAAAACTACACAGTAACTTCAGGTTACTAACATGTATATAAGCTATATATGTGCAATGGAAAATAAATATTGCCTGGGAAATGCCTGACAGGTGTGGCTATGTGACTGCGCCCATTTAATCTGGAGTGGGGGGGTGGCTATGTTGGGCCAAACAGCTTGCGTGATCACACCCATGGTAATAGCATACTCCGTGTGTCAAACTCCAAATATGGCTAACAAGCCCCAAAGGAGTCCCAAGGATAGCTGACTTTTCCCTATGACATGTGAGCATATAGGATAGGCCATTCATGCTGATTGTCTGCCCCATATGCCAATCATTTTGGCCTGCACTTCCCTGTCCTCTGCCCCAGTGATGTTCTTAGTAGGATCTATTGCCATCATTTTCTTCTATCCTTTCCAGTAAATGTTATGCCTATCAATCCATTGTGCTGTCTGCATGGCTTATCAGATGCCAGCAGTGGCTGGGAGAAGTGTGCCTCCCATTCTCCCAAGTATACCTGTGCAAGCATTGGATAACTCCTTGGCTCCCTTCTGGGTTGTGTCCAATCCTGTGGGCAGTCGGGAGCATGAGACAGCAGTTGGTGCCCACCCACCAAACCCAAATCAAAGTGGGATACAGCTGTAACATGATCCACATGCTTACTGGACAGCATAGGCCATATTGAAAGCAATTTGGATGAATGGGGCTGCTAACTTTCTTGTTCCATTGGGGCCATTTTGTCTTTACAATCTGTATGACATACTGCAGAGTCACACATAGAGCTGTTCTGATCACTGCATGTCCATGAGAGGTCAGCTGTGTTGATCAAAGAGCTGTGCATAAAGCAGCTTGTGATGTTGTAGACCAGGCATGTACTGGACAGTAGACAACCCCACAGCAGGTCACCAAAATGCACACTAGTCACTGCAGCATTTGGTACAACAATTGGTTGGCAATGCTGTGTGAGTGGATTCTATCCTGATATCTGCCTCTGTTGCCCAAATGGACAGAAGGGTGATAATGAGTTACGCTCTGCAGTAGCAGCGAACAGGCAATGGTTTTTCAAAACCAGCGCAAGGAGCTCTTGGATTCCCATGTGGTGGGATATCCCTCTTGGGTGGCATGGTACATTGCCATTCAGCCAATCCTTATACTTTCCTTGTACCAAGTTGCTCTGAAACTATATCTGCTCTGTCTTTGGGGGCTGTTCTGTCAGGGATCTGATCCTACCAAGTGCGATGGCTGTCTGCCACTCAGAACTGTGGTTACACGAGATTGTACCAGCATGACAGCACACTGACTGAGCCAGCATAGCTGCAATCTCTCCTCTCCCTTCTGCACTGTGAATACTGACTGCTAGCATCTGTTGGGGAGAGATGTTTTTGGGAAAATAATAGGTACGGGGGAAGGAACACATCGTTGTAGCTGTCAAGGCTTGAGACAGAGTATTGGTCTTCCCTCCCATGCTGACCTGTGTGGAGGTCCTTGTATCCCCAGCTGAAGGAGTGGAGATCCTCTTTTATTGTTCATGTTCCTTGTGGAGGAATGGAGTACCAGTTAGGATTTGGAGCAGAGCAAGGTAAGATATATGCTGCAATAATATTTGTTCCCTTACTGGTTGTTTGGGCAAAGTGCTTTTCCTGTGGGGTTCCTATCACTGTTCTAACTATTAATCACTGTTCAGCACGAGGCCAGAAAGATATAGCTCCATGCATTGTGCTTTATCTTCTGAAGTACAGATGTCCTGGTTAGGTTTCATATCATATTTCACTGTATGACTTGTTTCACTGATTTGTTTTATTATGTTGCTTGCTTTTGCTACATCTTTGTTATGAGCAGTATAAAATTTTCTAAATAAACAATAGTGCTTAGAGGAGTGGGATCGGCTTCACACTTAGTTGGGATCCCAAGCTGTGGAAGCAGGGGTGAGGGCTTGCATTTTCACACACTCACATTTTCAATCACAAGGAAAGCCATGTTTGTTTGCTAAATGTATCCTGGGATTGTTGCTTCCATTATATTACTCTACTGCTGTATGTTTGACTAGGGCAGGAGAAGTTTCGGAAGACCACCAAGCTCTGCTCCACTCACAGCTTGCCTTCTCCATTCTACACCAGGGACACTAATGGGGTGTTAATATAGCTTGGAGCTGGTGGATTCTCAAGAGTCGTTGGCTTAGTAACCATCATAAACCATTTGAGGGAGATGCTGTTATCAATCAATTTCAGATAAAAATATTTCCTTTGGGTCCTCAAATAGTGTTATTTCTTTGAATCAGATATGTAATCTGTGTCAACAATATTTATTGGGATTTCTGTATCCTTATTTTTTTTCTTCCTAACACTTTGGCTACCCAAATTATACAAAATCACTTATACACTTAAAGCCCTCAAATCAACCGATAACTGGAAGTATTCAATCCATAATTAATTAACTGGTCAGTTAATGTTGAGAGCCAGCATACTGCAGTGGTTACAAGTGTAAGACTAATATCTGTAAGACCCAGGTTCAAATCCCCATCACTGGGTGACCTTGGGCCAGTCACACTCTTTCAGCTTAACCAACCTCCCAAGATTGTTGTGAGGATAAAACCCACCAGGGTGTGATAGGATTCCTTCAAAGTTAATAAAAACAAACATTGAATGGTATGTACCAGCGCTGGCCATGCTTTTTACAACTGTTGATCAGACAGCACGGATTCCTGACTGGGGCCTGCCCAGTATCATCCCATTATAGTAAAAAGGGGACAAATCTCACTCCTCTAATTACTGCCCAGTTAGCTTGCTCAGTGTAGTGAGTAAGCTTCATGCCAGGCACTTGTGCTGGAAGTTTTGGGACTGGTTAGATCAAGCGCATATCATAGCTGAAGCATAAGGAGGCATTGGGCCCAGTCACACTACTCTGGATTATTGCCTGATTTTATATCATCTGGCAATGAAAATAGTACCAGGCCTCATAGAGTGCTTTATGTGGCTTTTGTAGATTACAAAATGGCTTTTGATAGTATCACCTGGGATAGATCATGGGCTAAAGGAGAGGTATCTTCAGTAGATCACAGACTACTTGTTCTTATTCGTATGCTGCACAAAAAGAACTTCCTGACTGTAAGATGCAGCGAACAGGGCCACCTGTCTGGCAAGGTCCTTGTCAAGAGGGGAGTGAAGCAAGGCTGTATTCAAGCTCTGTCGAATCCAGACTTTCACCCGCAAAACTAGCAAACAGACTGATACCTGCCTTAACATACAGAGATGACACAGCCATTTTATTCCATTCTGAAGTAGGGCTTAGAAGAGCCCTTTGGAGGAGGAGGAGGAGGAGGAGGAGATTGGATTTGTACCCCACCCTTCACTCAGTGTCTCAGAGTGGTTTACAAACTCCTTTCCCTTCCCCTCCCCACAACAGACACCCTGTGAGGTAGGTGGGGCTGAAAGAGCTCTTTCAAGAACTACTCTTTCAAGAACTACTCTTTGACAGGCTTTCAGTGATCTCCCTCCCCTGAACCACATAAGATGCTCTGAAGGGCAGCACCAAAGGGATTCCCTCTTGTGCATCTCTATGGTACTGCCAGCACAGTGTGGCCTCTTGTCTTGAACAGACCTTGAATGTTGGGTCCTGGAAAACAGATGAAAGTGTTGCCATGGCAAGAGGCCTATCAATTTTGCTGTAGCTACTAGCACAAAAACAGGAGTACTAAGGGCTAAAACACTTGCTACATTTGACATGTGTCAGGACATGGATGCCCAGCTTGACTCGTAGTCAAATGTTAGAGCAGGAAGTGACCTTTAAAAGCTTTTAACAAAACTCTTCTGTTCCCTGCATGGCTCCAAATGCTGCAAGGGGGAAGGAGGGGCTTCCCTCCCACTGGCAAAAACAGTCTGGGATGGAAGCATGAAAAAACCCCATCCCCCCTTGCAGCATTTGAAGCCACATGAAGTGACTTCACTCTAACATTTGACTATGAGTTGGGTTGGGCACCTGTGTCCTGACACATATCAAATGTAATGTGTCTTTTGGCTCAAAGATGGAAACAAAGCAAAACTTCTGAACAGAAAAGTATCATTCTGAAAGCAAGGGGAACTGTAAACCCCACCCCCCATCACTCACTGCTCACACAGATACTCCATTCAGACAAGGTTTTGAAAGCTGGGAATCATTAGAAGCAAATTAATACATAAACCAGTTGTGTTTTTCTCCTAAAAAGAACAGGAACAGTGAGCTAAATACCTGTTGGAGAACCAGTGGTAAAATACAGTTTCAATAATAGGCATCTGCTATATGGCACTTTTGATATTGTACTAAAGAAGATATTGTACTGAATAACTCATCAGTTCCATGATTATTAGGATAAATTCATAGTGAAAACATGTGGATAATGGAAACTTCAAAAGCTGCAAATCTAACATGATAAATGATGCCAAAGACCATGTGTTAGTTTACTTAGGTTAGATTTAATGTGTTTTTTTTAAATGAGTGAAACAATATATCTCTGTGCTGGAGACACATTATCATAAATGTATTTGCTAAAATAGAAGACATAAATTGCAGTTAAATTTAGTACTGTACAGTGGTATGCTTGAATGTTTCTTTGTGATTAAATGTGAACAATTGCTCCTTAAGGTAAAGGTCTGAGTAAGCATGATTAATCAGATTGAAATGACAGTGCGGACAGCTCATGCCATGCCTAGTTATCAGAATGATTGATTTTAGTCTATGCGGCTGGGTGAGAAAATATCTGTTAATAACTACAGCAGCAAAACTCCTGATGTCACTGATAGCTCAAATCATTTTGCACATTCTGTATTATCTGGCTCATTTACAGATGTAGGGAACACAAAATGATGCATTGGATTGCAAAATTATAACATAAAAAAGACACCCAGATTTATGCAAGAGCAATGACTG